>CM057459.1:1029402500-1039402500 GCA_016271365.2 Neoceratodus forsteri | reverse complement strand
TATTGAAAGTGACACCTCCTTCAACTCCCCCTGCACTCAATCAAACCACCCCCATTTCTACTTCAGAGAGGCCATGGTGAATGAAGAAAACTGCTACATCACCACAGATATCTCAAAATCCAGAACTAGTAGTAACACCCTGGACCTTAAGCTGCTGTCATTCACCCTTGATGAGGTTCTTTGTCCCATAATTAAAATTCTTAATCTCTCTCTCAGCTGCAGTCAATTCCTGGATCTATGGAAAATTGCCACACTGACCCCTGTCCACAAAAGTGCTGACAAGATCAGTCACTCTAACTATCGCCCGATCTCCATGCTGCCACCGCTCTCCAAAACCCTTGAGCATATCATCGCAGACCAGCTCACCAACTATTTGGATAAATGCAATATTCTGTGTGCACAACAAGACGGATTCAGAAAAGGAACAGTGCCACATCTGCCCTCCTTGAATTCACTGGAGCAGTGCATAGTTCACTAGACAAGGGCTTTCTTACTGGGGCAGTCTTCATTGACCTGTCAAAGGCATTTGACCTGGTCCACCATCGGCTGCTGTTTGACCAACTACTAAACACTGGTCTTGCACCAGAGTCTGATCTTTGGTTCAAAAGCTACCTTGAAAACCACTCGCAAACAATTAAAATTGCCAGTGGTCTCTCAGATACCGTGTCTGTCCACTTTGGCATCCCACAGAGCTCCATACTGGGCTCACTCTTTTTCAGTCTTTTTCAAACTTCCCTACCACAATCCTTCTCAAAACAAATCATTCTGTATGCTGATGATGCAGTTGTCTTCTCCACTCTCAAAGACCCCACACCTCTACAATGCAGCCTTCAGCTCAGCTTTAGTGCAGTTGAAACATGGTTTTCCAATCATATACTTGTCCTTAATCACAAGAAAACAAAGTCTTTGCTGTTCTGCAGTTCACACAACTGGCACAAACTACACCCCCTGGCCATCTCCACCATGCAGGAGGCTACCCTCAAACAAGTCCTACCCTTCAAATACCTAGATGTTCTGCTTGACGCCAACCTCTTCTATGGGGGCTCATGTTGACAGTGTGGCCAAAGCTGCTAACACACATCTTGGGCTACTGTACAAACATAGGCAACATCTCACCCCAGAGGCTTTGAAGATTGCCGTCCAGAGCTCTGTGGTTTTGATTATTGACTACGGCCTCATTATATATGGTTCAGCCAAGATGACAACCCTCAGACATAATTAAACAGTCCTAGACAAGGCATGTCGACTTACCACTGGAGCACTCCATCTCACCCATATCTGTGACCTGTATACTCAATCCAGATGGCTCCAACTCTCCAACCGTATAAAGTATCTCACATGCACTATGGTGAAAAAATTAACCTTGACCTTGCACCCCCTGGTGTCACAGCCTTGATACATCAAAATAGCAATCTATTGAGCACCAGGTTATCCACATCACAGCCTCCGCAAGTTCCCTGCTGTCGCACTACACAGAGTTAACGTTCTTTTGCCTATGGGGCTCCTCTTTGGCTGAATCGTCTCAGCTCCACCATCTCCTCAGCCGCAACTCTTAGAATGTTTAGAACCAGGCTCTGACTCTGTCTCATTGCCTCTAGCTCCTGTGATTGCCTCACCTAACTCTTGACCACTATCTTCTTAGTCCCAATTCTTGGTATGCTTAAAACCAGGTCTTGGCTCCATCTCACCACCCACAGCTCCTGTGATTGCCTCACCATATATCAGGCTTACCCACCACCACTAAAGCCTGTCTCTGCCCGATGAAGCACTTATCCCCTTTTTTCCCATCTCCTATCTGCCCCACTCCCAATTTGCCCTATCCCCATCTCTCCTCAACCCTGATTCCATCTACCCCCTTCTCTTTCAATCTTTCCTTCATCCTCCACACCCTGACTCCCCTTCCTTACCTATACTCCTCCCCTATCACTGTCTGACAAATGTCTCTGGCTGCATCTACGTCCTCCCCTCCCTCCTTTCCTCCCTGTCTCTGTGCCCTCTCCTTGTGTAGGACCCGGGCCTTACTGTGGTAACTTGCCCTCTAAGTTTGTTTCTCTTTCCTGATATTAGCTGTTCCAATGGTCCTGTAACTAACCACAATTGTTATTTTCCACTGAACCGTACCAGTTCTCAATTTGTCCTATACCTCCCGCACTGTTGTTACATCAATTGATATGTTGTCATTTCTATTGTATCATCTGTACTATGTTTTCAATTGACATGGAACCTTTGTAAAAGAGCCTTGGCTCAAAGGTATTTGTAATCCTAGAATTAAATAAATAAAAAGAAAATAAGGAAACACAGAAGGAGCAGGACAGGGAACTGTACCAATTAAAGCAGAGGGAAGATGGGATGGCAGAATAACAAAGGTCCAAACAGAGGAAAGGATAGCCAACTCATTTAAGAAGGAGAAAAAAACCTTTCATAAGTACATTAGGGAGTGAATAAAGACCAAAGGAGGGATAGTGAGGCTTAATAAAGGGGAGGAGGGTGGGCAGAAGGTGACAGTGAAAAAGCAGGGATACTGAATGAATACTTCTGCTCAATATTCACAAAAGAAAAGGAGGGGGTGGTACCTAAACCAAACAATAGAAGAACTCTGGATAGGGGGATTTATACCAGTCCATTCACAGAAGAAAGGGTTCTGAAAGAACTCTTAAAATTAAAGGTGGACAAAGCAAAGAGCCTGACGGGCTTCATCCCAGAATTCTGAAAGAACTAAGGGAAGAACTAGTGACACCACTGACTACCTTTTTTAGCAAATCATGGGAGGATTTTGTGGTACCCGAGGACTGGAGGAGGGCAAATGTGATTCTCCTTCACAAAAGTGGGAGCCAGGCAGAGGCTGGAAACTACAGGACTGTTAGTTTTCAGCCAGCATGGTACTGAAATTGATGGAATCACTTCTGGAAGAAAGAATTGTTGAGTACCTAGAGGCCAGTGGGGTGCAGGACCCAAGGCATCATGGATTCACACTGGGAAGGTCATATCAGATGAATATAATAGATTTATTTGACTGGGTGACTAAATTAGTAGACCAGGGAGGGGCTGTGGACTTGGCATACCTAGACTTTAGCAAGGCATTTGACACAGTTCCACACAAAAGGTTAATAAATGAGTTAGCCAGCCTGGGAGTAGGTACCAGCATGGTAGCCTTGGAAAAAAATTGGCTGGACTTCAGGAAGCAGAGGGTAATAGTAAATGGAGTTCACTCTAAGAAAAGGGGGGTTACTAAAGGGGTACTGCAATGCTCAATAATGGGACCAGTCCTCTTTAATGTCTTTACAGGTGACATTGCAGAGGGACTTGACACAAAAGTATGCCTCTTTGCAGATGACACAAGGATCTGCAATGAGCTTGATACACAAGTGGTGTAGAAAGGATGAGAAGGGACTTGGCAAGGTCAGAGGAATGGTCAAATGTGTGGAGGCTTAGATTCAATGCAAAGAAGTGCAGAGTAATGCACCTGGGAAACAAGAACCCATTGGAAGACTGCACAATGGGGGGGTGTTGCTAACAACAACAAAAATGGAAAGGGACCTTGGGGTAGTCATAACTGATGACCTAAAGGTAGGCAAGCAATGTGGGAAGGCAGTAATCAGTACTTGGGGGATACTGGGATGTATAGGGAGAGGCATCTCCAGTAGAAAACAGGAAACTGTTATCCCTCTGGACAGACAGTTAGTGATACCCCATCTGGACTACTGGGTGCAGTTCTGGAGACCCCATCTTTGCAAGGACATAGACAGGATGGAGGCAGTGCAGAGGAGGGCAACTAAAATGGTGCAGGGTCTACACCAGAAGCCATATGAAGACAGACTAAAGGAGCTTAATAAGTATACCCTTGAGGAAAGGAGGGAGAGGGGGGACATAATAGAAATTTTCAAGTACCTCAAGTGAATCAACAAAGTCCAGGAGGGTAGCATCTTTCAGAAAAAGAGATGCACAAGAACAAAGGGACACAATTGGAAGATAGAGGGGAGACCGCTCAGGGGCAATGTGAGGAAGTATGTTTTCATGGAGAGGGTGGTGGATGCATGGAATGGCCTTCCTGAGGAGGTTGGGGGGGTCAAAAACAATGGGGTAATTCAAGAATGCATGAGACTTTTTGCCTGGTGGCACTGAGAAATGAAGTGCTGGGCACCACACATCCCGCACCATGCCAGCAACCCATGTTCGGAAACTAGCCCGGGTCATTGGGGATCAGTGGGCAGGAGGCCAGGGGATGGATTGAGCAGCCATAAAGCACCTCTCCCCTCTTGTGTGGGGATCCAACCACACCTGCTGCAGGGCTACCCTGGGTGGAGGCCCGGAGACAGTGCAGTTGGGAGTGTCAAAAGCAGGGAGGGTGCCACAGGTCACTACGTCTGCGTGCCTCCACATGCATGCAAGTAACCATGGCAAGGGGTTGGGAGAAAAATCTGACAAATATGGATCTGGCAGGCTCCATGAAGGCTGCTCAGCACCCACTTTGGCCCCCCCGGAGTCTAGATGTTTGTCTCTTTGGGGGAGGGAAAGTCAATGCCCTTCACCTTTAGTCCTGCCACTGGGGAGCAACCCATTGGGGATTGCCTGGAGGGTCAGGCTTGGAGATAGCGAAAGTCCCAGACTGAGCCCCTCTGAAATGGGTTCTGAGCCACCTGCCAGCTCCACCATGTACCCCCATTGCCAAGTAGGTGGGAGGTGGCGGCAGGGGTCAAATAGCTGGATTAAAAAAAGGAATGCATGGGGCAGACATAAGGCACTTCTAGTGGGGGTAGGAGGAAGTAGGCTATTGGTTAACTAGGATTTGCAGCTTATCCAATAGGTAGAGCAATGGGAAGACAGGGTGGGCCAAGCGGTCCTTATCTGCCATCAAAGTCTATGTTTCTATGTTGTTCAATGGGTGCATACTATCCCTTAAATAGGATTTCAGCTTGAAAACATGGGACTGATGATACATTCTCAATTCAGGATGCACAGCACATGTCTAGCTTTGTTCACAGAAACACAGTTAACAGACAACTTTGAAAATGATATTGGCACATTTGAGCTGGCAAAGTGTAAAACATTAGTATTTGAATGTGTCTCCTGCAAGTGATTATTTTATAGTTCACAAACAGTGGAGGTAGATCTGACACAAAGTGGAATCAGATGTAGGAAACTTTAGTGACATATTTACTCTTTAAGAGTTATGCATTAATGATGTAGTGCACATTCTTTCCTTCCCTATTTTACCTTCCCTTCATTGTCCCTCCTGATTTCTTTGCAGTACTCCCCTCCAGTCTATTCTTCCTGCTCGTGTGACATATCTTGGATATTAAGTTGTACCTTGTACTTAGTTCTGAGAGCTGTATTGCTGTTACTACCAAGTATTGTTTTCTACTATGTGTCCATAGTTGGCTATATTATCGCTGTATATATTTTTCTGTATTTACTATATCTCTGTTTATAATATTTTTTTTTTGTATAACTCTTTCTTGTGACTGCCCAGGTCCACCATGCAAATGAGTTTACCTCGGCGGTGTTAAGCTTGGTAAAATAAAGACTGATTAACTGATTGATTGAGTGACATGTGCTAGTACTGTTTCAGAAAGATAAAAGTAGATATGCTGCCTCCAAGATCTGTTTTCAAACATAATGGAGGCTGATGTGATGCCCAGAGAGATTGTTTGCTTGAACTTGTTTCAGTGGATTCTGATCCAAACTATGAAACCATTCCAAACAATTTCGAGATTCAACACAAAGCTCAAAAACTTGCCAAAGGAAGAACTCGTAAGGTCCTTGACAGGATCAACCATGTTCCTGCCACTCCCGCTCAAGGAAAATGTTGAGGCCATAGCTAGGGAGAACAACATTGCCATTTTGATTGATTGTGTTGCAATTAAGGTAAAAAATGTTAGGCAGCATGTTGTGAATGTAGAGAGAGTTAAAACAACTCTACATTACCAAAATAGTCAAAATCCATTCTGCAGGGATTTTTAATGTTGGTCACATGAGTGATACTGACACTCAGTCTGGAACTCTAGACACCAAAAAAAATGATTGAGGAGATGTTGATGTCTATTGATGGAAATGTGTATAAGCAGCACACAGTTCATCTTCTCCATGGCAAGGATCCAGTAATAGAAAACATTAATTTGTATCAAACTAATCAGATTGAAGGCAATCATGTTAGTATCTGGGAGACTACATTGGAAACACATTGCTTTCCTGATCTTGGTACCAGCATGATGTATGTGTTCTTGGAGCTAAGTAAGAACTGTTTAAAGTGCTGCATTCTGATAGGATGTTCAGAAGTAATATTTAGTACTTGTTTCATGTCCTATGAAAGAGTGAGTTAAGAATATTGTCTGTGTTGCAAAGCTCACAGGATGGAAACCTGAGAAATTGCTCCTCCTGCCAATCTGGGAAAACCACACAATACTAATGTGAGGAAAACTGATTCATTGGAAGGACTGGCAAGATCAAGGTGTATCCTCTCTAAATCACCTATTAGGCACCTCTAGTGGAACCTTAAAGTCATTCCATCAGCTGAGAGAGAAAATCTCTATACCCAACTCCACCACTGGAGGTAACTTCCGATAAGGCATATCCTACAGTCTGTATTAGGTCCCAATTTATAAAGCTCAGGAATGAAACCTCCTGCACTGTCTCCTACTACACACATATCCCACTCATCAAAAAACAATCTCCATTTCTAAAGGTCTCCTTAGCATCAACCCAGACCCTTCTGCCACAGCACAGAAATACTGGAAGACAGAATTGGGGAGTACAATCTGTGCACAGGAGTGAGCCCAAAGCTATAACTCTCTCGCATTGTGAGTGGACGACTTAAAAAAATGATTTACACAACAGAAAATCCTCCACAGATGGTACAGAACCCCACCACAACTACACCAATGGGGAGTTCATGACTTCAACAAATGTTTGCACTGTGGTAATCAGTCTGGTCACCTCACCCACATCCTCTGGACCTGCCAAAAACTCAGGCAGTACTAGGACTCAATACAAGTCATCTTCAGAGAGTTGACGCTCCCAAGCCTGATGCTCACATCTAAATTAGTATTGCACAGATGATAACAGGAACCCACATTAGAAGCCAGGCAAATATCAAATAAGGTGGCTAATAAGTGCCTTAATAACTGCCATGAGAATTGTCATCTGGCAGTGGAGGGAACCAGAACCTCTGAAAACAGAAGAATGGTTAACCGAACCAGATAAATCAGCAAGCTTCAAGAATATCCATTTCCAGATCATAGGGAACTTAGAGATTTATGCAACCATGGGGGGGGGCTATGTTCAATTAAACTACTGCAAAATCCCAGCAGGGTATTTATTCCACATCACTCTTACACCAAGAGTAAAGACACACCTGCAGCAACAGCATAAGCATAAGCCAAGCAGCCATGTCAAAAAGGAGTTTCTTGAACCAGAACCCTCATCACCCCCAATCTTGGCCATGAGACATAAGATACCATGCATCTCCAACTCTTTCTTTGCTGATTTTCAATCTTAGACACTCATCATGACTGGGATAAGGTAGTTGGTGTAGTGTCCATCATTTTTGTTTTTCTTTCTTTCTTCTTAAAACTAGTTCTTAAACAGTAAGTTTTGATTTTTTGTGCCAACCTATGGAATGTAATTACTGACCTACTTAGAGTTAAAATATGCATGTGTTTTTTTAGACTTCCCTACAATATACTAGATGTCAGACAGTGTGTACTGACTCAGTGGTCATCATCCTAGTATCTGAATTTATCGTTGTTGAGCTATCTCTGTGTCATGCATATATCAGCATGTTGTTTTTGCTATGAGGTTATTGTCAACACATAAACTTGTTAACTTGAAAGCTTTAATAAAAATGTTAATAAAAAAATGTATTGTCTGTGTCTATTGAACATACTGTGCTGATGATAACGTCATTGCATGGTCTCACTGTAATAGGATCGTTAGCAAAAATTAGAAAACAAGGACGAAACACTATAAGTAAACCTGAACTCCATCCTATCAAGTATGCATGGCACAAGGGTATTGAAGGCACTTAAAAGTAATGTGTATATTTTGAAAGTATGGTGCTGACACTTGGTTTGTTACTCTATGCTGTGCTGAATACAGCTGGGAGAAACTGCCAGAAATATTGAAGTGGGAAAATGCAGATGTTTATGCCATGTCATCAATTATTTTGGGTGAGATGTGCTCCCTAGACCCAGTGACTGTGCCACAACACTTTCATCACCTATACAATGACCTTCTGAGGTTCATTCTGTCAAAGACTAATCCACCTCTTTGTGGAACTTTAATTTTGCACATGGAAAACAAAGCATATGGTGCACCTAATATCCACATGCCACTGTGGATAAAAAATTCACCCCACACTGTAATAGTCAAGACAAAGAAATTCTCAAGTTTATCATGCAGTATATCACATGTCAACTTCCTGACAAGAACAGAAGTCCAACCTTATAGAAAGTGATTAAAACGTTTTGGTGACATATCTGTTGCAAATACTGTCATTGAAAGGTGAAAAATCATGACAACCTGGTACATGAAGTATAAGTTTGGATTTCTGAGACACTAGTCTGAAAATGTCTGTATACATGAATTGTTTTCTGCCATGTGACAACATCTAAAAGAGAAGTCTGAAAAGACAGAGTATGAACTGCCTAGAAAAGAAAATGATGCATTCGTAAATGACTACAGTTCTCTTCTGCTGTTGATGTGGTAGGTGAACACAGATGTTGAATTCGTTGCTGACAATTCCATGGCCCTGATATGGTATGTCACACCATTCATTATCAAAAAAAGAGCAGACATGCTTGTTGGACTTATGGGAGGATCTTTTCTGCACCAGTAGATCTATTAGTTCATGGCTGTGGTCTCCAGGGTTGAAAACTCTATCACACTGTGAATGTGAATCCTACAAACCAAGTGACTGTTTGATCAGAACATGTCTGCTTGGCAAATCCAAAGGAATTTTGCTACTTAAATGTCAACCATAGACAAAAAAAATGCTGTGCCTTAAAGTCTTGTAATCAGATTGAAGACCTTTAAAATGATTATCAGATGGGTGACATTGCCGAAAGCTACAAGTGCACCAAATATATGGCACAGTGGGCTTGTGGGAATCTAACAGGATTTTTTATCACATGTAGCAAATGTTGCAAATCAGACCATCTTTCTATGGTCTAGCTTGCACTGATATCAAGGACTATTTTTACAGAGATTGTACATGGATTTGACAAGCTGCTGTAAAGCAGGAAAATTGTTGAAGTTGCATCCGAGCTTTGAAAATTGGGTGTAGTTGCAGTACATGGGAATGGCTTATCTGCGGGAACTAAGTGTTGCTCTGTTTTCTTGATTGGACATGAACCATGAACACTGCTCTGCTTAAAGTTGGCCGTCGGCTGAATAAATCCATTTCTGTTGGAGGTCTCTGCTAGCCAGTCACTCGATGATCTACCATGATCCGTCACCCGCACCTACCAACTAAGGTACTGTGCCACTGTTGACAAGTAGAACAACCACTTGTTCTTCATACACTGAATCCCGATCCCGCCACAAGAAATAGATGGCAGTTTAAAGTCACCCGCTGATTGGCTTGCTGAAAATAGAGATTGAGCATTATCAGCAGCAGAGACATAATGACCGAAGACATTCTGAACTGCTAACTTGTATCCAACTCACAATTCCGACTGTGTACCCCTCCATCTTGGACTGGTCTCAGCCTTGAACAACTTACAGTAAATTTTTTTTTAAAGAGTCAGACGCAAAAGTATTTTAATAAACTACAGCTCTTTTTGATGCCCCCTTTAGTTTTTTTCTGTACGCTCGGGCATACTGAGCATAAATCTGCCGACAGCCTTGTCTTGATTCCCCTCTCTACCAGGTCATCTGCCTCTGTTCCATTTTGTACATGGTGGCATCACGGTACCCACCTCCAGTGCCACTGAACAGTAGTCCAACACCGAGGCGCCCAATCTCCAGTGCTGGCTATGTCCCCTGGAAAAAAAAAGTGTCCCTCAATGATTTTATTTTTACCCTGTAAAACGGAAAAAGGTCTCTTGATAAGTTAAACCTCAGCACACACACACACACACACACACACATACACACACACACCACCCTGACCTCCCACTCTGCAGCCACCCCCCAACACCCCCACACCCCCAACACCCCCAACACCCCCTCACTCACCTGAACATGTCCCACACATAGAGTCACACTCCTATCAAAGACATGCCTTGCTGCTGGAACTGGCAGCTGTGATATGATATAAATCAGGAACATGTGGTTCAATGTATTTCAATGGGATTTAAACTTTGATTCATAACTTTGTCATTTTTATATATTTTGACCCCAAATTTTGGCATGGTCTTTTTTGAACTGCACCTCATGGTCAATGGTGGTGGAATCTGCAAATCTTGCCAGAAAGTTGATTTTCCTGTTGCTTTGCAAAATCACCTGTCGGGTGGGATGTGAACATTTTCACCACCCTTGTTCATGAGATGGGGTCATATGAAGGCTATGTTGAAAACTGGGGTCAAAATATGTAAAAATAGCAACATTAAGACCTTTTTCTACACTCACTCATATTTTTGGTAATTTTAAATATTTTGACCCCTCATTTTCAGTGTCGAAATTTTGTCACACCACCTCAGGAAATTGATAGATCTTATTTTTCAAATCCTGGCCAAAATAGATTTTTGTATCTGTGGCTAAGAATAACATTTCAGCATGGATTTGAAAATTTCCACCTACTGGGTTCATGAGGTTGGTCAATAAGAAGGCCATGCTGAAAATTTGATGTACAAAAACAGTAAAATTACCTGTTAAGGGTGAATGCTGCTACATATCAACATTCACTCATACCTTTGCTAATTTTCAATATATTGACTCCAAACCTTCAACATGCCCATTTTTCCACACCACCTCATAAATGAAACAGGTGTCATGTGTTTAAAATCCTGGACAAAATGTGTTTTTGCACGTCTGGTGTTAAATGACATTTGAGCCAATAAAATAAATGTTACTTGTCATGTTTCTAAGGAGAGTCATAAAATGACTATCTTGTAAATTTTGGAGCAAAATCAAAAAAAAAATACATATATAACTGTTAAGAATCTTTGTGTGTAGTGCCAGTCTTGACCCAATAGGTATGTGTTGTGATCCCTTGCCAGTGAACTGCATTTGAGGACAAGCTCAGTTGCCCAGCTGAAAGGGGAAAGGGTTGGGTGGATTGTTCTTTTATGTGACACCTTCCCAACTAGGGAATGGAAGTTACAGGATTGTCCGCACAAGCCTGTGTACCGTATAGTGAAAACAATCCTCTTGGCATAGGGCCCTGCACCTCTGCACTCATGGCTGGTGGAGGGCCCTGTGCAGAGGCTGACAGATGGACTCTTTGCCCTGTGTGTCTGTATCTGTGGCCACATGGAAACACAGGGATCATTAGGTTGCACTTCTGCAGCCCACCACAGAGCACCATGAATTCTTGACATCCACCGCTACACTGCTGCTGTAGGTGGATGGATTCTTCAACTGAAACAGGCCCAAAGGGGCCTTGCACATCTGCATCTCTTCATACAGGTCATAAAGGGACCTGTGTGAATGAGGATACAATTTCACTATCTCAACAAGAAAGGACATTTTTTAGAAAAAACCTTTTAATGCACCAGATAGGGTTCAACTTAATGCAACAAAAGTAGGGAAATGTGGTGTTAGAGTTTCTAACACTTAGTCCCCACTGTCAAGCAGCAAAAGGAAAAAAAAAACATTAGGGTCTTGTGTCTCTGGAGTCTTGACAAATCAGTGGTGGGATCTTTTTTGAAGTTGTTAATCCTAATGCTCATTCCATTCCTGAGTAAACAACATCAGAAATTGTGTCCTTTCTTCAGGTCTCTGCATGAAAAAAGCTACAATATATTGTGTTGGCAATGTGTGGTGAGACATACTTCTCTCCCTTTGAAGAGTGTATAACTATGTGGCACTGATTTGGAGCTGTACTTTTTGCTTCAGATAGGAGGGTAAAGTGGGGGTCATTAGGCTGACAACCCCATGAAGATCCCATCACTGATTCACCAAGACTCCAGAGACTCAAAACCCTAATATTTTTCTTTCTGCTTCTTGTGGGGGTGGAGCATTATGTTTGGAAACTCTAAAACTACATTTCCCTATTTTGGTGGCATTAAGCTGTAACTAATTAACCTGTAAAAAAAGGAAAAGGACCCTGAATACCACATGCCTGCCTACCAACCCCACCTGTCACTCATTTCAGCACTCACCATTCCACATTCCCCGACACAGCCTCACTCATCTGAGCATGTCCCATAACTTAGAACCACTGCCTGATGGAAGACACATCTTGCTGCTGGAACTGGTGTCTGTAGGTTTGTTTAATGTGTTTCAATTGGTTTTGAATGTTTACCCATAACTTTGTCATGTTTTAATATTATTACACCAAATGTTCAAAATGGCCTTTTAAGAAACCCAACACGTGAACAAGATAGGTGGGATTCTTCAAATATGTCCTAAATGGTGATTCTGTAGACACTGGACAAAATCACTTCTCAGGCGGGATTTTAAAATCTCCATCTACTAGGTTCATGGGGTGGGGTTATAAAAAGACTATTTTGAAAATGTGGTACAAACATATGTTAAAATGACCAAGTTATGAATGAATGTTGAAATGTTTCAACATTCCTTCATACAGTAACTTCCCTAATTTTTAATATTTTTCCAACAAACTTTTCAATGTTACCTTTATGGGACCCGGCATTAGAAACAAGGCAGGTGAAATTTATCAAATCTGTCCTGAAAAGAAATTTTGCAGTTATTTAACAAAATCACATTTTGGACAGGCTTTGAATATTTTCACCTACCAGGTTTATGAAGTGGGCCATAAGAAGGCTGTGTTAACAATTAGGTGTGAAAATATTTTAAAATGACCAATGTATGAGTGAACATTGAAATATTTGAATGTTCATTCATAACTTCACTAATTTCCAATATTTTGATTCCAAGCTTTCAACATAACTATTTTTTCACACCATCTCATAAACGTGACAGGTGTTGTTTTTTAGATCCTGGATGAGAGGTGTTTTTGCATATGTGTTCCAAAATTATGCTTCAGCCAGTATTCTATAAATTCCATATCTCATGTTTATAAGGGGGAGTCATAACACAACTATCTTGATAATCTGGGGTCAAAATTAACAAAAAAAAAATAATTATAAAGAAGTGTTGCATGTAGTACCTGTCTTTATCCAAGCAGGTAATGTTTTGTGATCCCATGCTGGTAAGCTGAGTTCAGATCAATCTCAGTGATCAAGCTGGATGGGCTGAGGCTGGGGGGGGGTGGCACTGTCATGGGACACCAACCCCCTAGCCTGGGAAGTGCAAGTGTAAGGTGTTTAAAACCTTTCTGTGGCATCAGGCCTTTCAATGATGTATAGCTGTATGGATCTGTTATTTTGTTTATTATTGTATTTTTTTATACAATAATGTTTAAATCTTTGTACAGTGCCTTGATATTTTGAAAGGCTCTTAAAAAATTTAAATTTATTATTTATTATTATTTAAGTGCAGGGTTGCCTGCATGGACCTAAGTAACATTTAGGGAAGAGAACTGTCCTCTTGGCATAGGACCCTGCTTCTCTGCACCCATGGATGCCAGAAGGCCCTGTGCTTCAGCAGAGAGAAGGATATTTTGCTCTGTGTGTTTGCATATGTTGCTGCATGGCAGCACAGGGCCTAGAGACACTTCCACAGTCCACTAGACACCCCGTGAATTCTTGACATCCATTGTTGAATGTAACTACAGGGCATGCAGGGCCCTGCATTTCCATAGTTGGACAGAGTCTTCTCTTCTGCATCTCTACAGTTTCCACAAGAGCCAAACTGCTCCACTGCTACGGAGCATGCAAGGTAACATAAAGCTCAAGAATCAAGCAGAACCAGCACCACTCCACTGCATTTAAAAGGGCATCGTTTACTGAAAAAAGTATAAAACATACCACCACTTAAGACAGCCACAGGTTGCTGATAAAACCTCTACAAGTTTGTCACACTTAATGCGTCATTAGGAGGCTGTCAGCATTTTCACTACCTCAAAAGGAAATGAGATTCTTTGCAAAAAATTCTGTTGGTGTACCATTTATTGTTTCACTTATTGTCACAAAGGTAGAGAAATGTGGTATTATGTTTTCCAACCCTAACTCTTAACCCCTCCTACAAGAAAAACATTAGGATTTTGGTTCTCAGGAGTCTTGGCAAGTCAGTGTTGGGGTCTTCCTTGGGGATTTTAACACTAATGCTCATCCCTCCCCTGAGCAACCAGGTCAGATGTGATCTCTTTTCTTTTCTTTTCAAAGGTCTTACAGGCTCTGTGTAAAGAAATCTACAACAGATTCTGCTGGCAACATGTGGTGAGACATACTTCTTTACCTTTGAAGAATGTATCACTATGAAGCAATGACTTGGAGCTGTACCTTGAACTTCAGACAGAAGACTACAGTCTAGGAGGGCAGGGTAAGCATTAGGGTTGACAACCGCAAAAAGATCCCACCACTAATTCACCAAGACTGCATGCATTGGAGGAGGAGGGAAGTTAGTTTTGGAAACCTTAACATCATATCTCCCTACTTTTGAGCCATTAAGTTGAACCCTAACTGGTGCATTAATGCAGTTTTATGAAAATAATATGTATATACATTATATTCAAAAGTTTAGGCAAATTTGAGGAGCTGCAGTTGATGTTCCTCTGTTGTGTCAGTGAGAGACTCATCCAAGAAATTACTAAAAAGGCTAATCCATGTTTAATGCCATGCCTAGATAGCAGCAATCATAGGAAGCCATGTTCAGGGATTCCATTATAGAGGCCTGAGAGATATAGTTCATGTTTGGCAACGAGTCCAATATATATGTCTTGGGATCGGCACCAGGGAGTCAATGTGTGACTCAGTTGAGGTGTTTTAAAAATCGTAACATGTCTCCAAATGTATGGCCCCTGAAAGAACACTGTGGATCTGAACTGAAAGTTGTCAGATTGTTCTAGTGCTGACTGAATATTATAGTGTAAGATAAGGCTGGTGGTTGGAAGGCCAAAATCTTTATTATAATTTTCATTTATTATATTGGATAATTGCAGTAAGCTAAACAGCCCTTTTCACATGTGTCCAGCAGTGACAGTACAGACATCATACAAAACAAAAAGAGTAAAGGAAACAAACTCCACTACAAATAACACTAAACCCTAGTATGTCAGGATTGTGCAGACAGCAATTTACAAAGTTCAAGTTTAACATTTTAAATATTTTTTCATAAAGTGACAGAGGTTGGTGGATTATTATAACATGAAGTTACTCTACTGACAATAGGCCATTGAACAAGTGCACTGTTCTTGAATGATACAGCAAATGATCTATGAGTACAAAATCTAATACCCCATTTGTTTTGTGAGGGGTAAAAAGAGACTGGTTACTTTGGTGGAAGAGGCCTAGGATTGCTTTGTGTGGAACAACAGGGGACATAAACTTGATTAAGTAATACAATACAAAATAACCAAGCAGGCCTATAAGGCAAAATGGTGAGGTCTGTGTAACTGATTGATCTGAAATCTAACAAATAATTGTATGAGACCCTGACAGTTTACAAGACACCCTCACCAGGGATAGAGTAGATCAGGAGATCATACTCTGTTAGTGGAAGCAATAAACCATCTTTCAAAGATTTCTTTATTCTGGTGTACATCTACTGTTCACTCTACAGAGAGCACCTAATCTCTGAATAGTTTTGAAAACAGTATTAACATGTGATTTATGAGAGATGGTGCAGTCCATACTGTAGTCACTCTTAAGTATTTTGACTCTTTCACCAGCTCAGTCTGCTCCACAACTCAATCTTATATTCATATACAGCCGGGTATGCCTGTAACAAGTATAGGAGAACGTTTAGGACTTTTTCTTTTTTACCGTAATGCTGACAGCCAAACGTGATAGACTGTACGGGAGGGATGTTTGTTCAATTTAACTAATACAGCTGGTGATGTGATGCCACAGCAATTATATTTGACATGGAAATATATTGGCATGTTTATAGTGTAGTGATTCTATGGATGAGGTTGAGGGTAAACAGGTCGAAGATCTTTATTCCATGCCATTGCGCTGAGATAATAGACCAGGGTTCTGGGGTCCTCAGCCAATCAGGCATCAGGAGTTTTTTTTCCCATTTTATAATTGCAATTAATTGACTATTCTGTTTACTTTAAAGTGTGCTACAGAGTACCTTAAGAGAAAATAATAAAAGAAGACTCTTCTGTGCTCAGCTGCTCACAAATTATGGACCTACTGTGGGAGCCATGTACTGTAGCTTGGGCTTTAAATTTCCAAAATAAATCTGATATGCAGGTGGGTCTTGGCACTGATGATGTGCAGATCAGGTCAGTGAATATGGCCAATTTGTGCAACACAGCAGAGGTAGGGCAACATGGACTGAAAAGAAAGGCTATGCACTCACAGACCACTGAAATGAAACAAGTAAGGTAGGAATCAAATGTAGCTGAATTTAATGTGGCAAACTGGAGGCTCACTGACTTGAACCCTCAGCCCCAGTGCTTCAACCCCAAGTGGGTCTTTGTCAGGGGGCAGGTTTAACCCACATCAGGCAATTTCACCTATTTATTTCATTTACTTAAGATGCAGTGGGGCAGCTCAGTGATTGGCCACAGCCATCCATCCAATCAGTGATTGGCCGTGGCCATCCAAAGCTACCAAGCTCCCCCTTGGTTACGCCCTCTGCCACTCCCTTCATAATAAATGAACTAAAGCTATTCAGTTAGCCAGGGCAGAATACTTTAGCTACGCTATACAGGCCAGCATTAATAATCTATCAAAATTCTGGAAGGTCATTAACTCTCTTTTCCTCCCCTCCACTGTCCCTCCCACTACTGCCATAAAATAAATGGATCTTACTTCACTGATCACCTTAGTGTTGCTTCCAAATTCAACTACTACTGTACCTCCGCTCTCCTTTCGTCCCTTCCTCTTGCTGACCCTTACCCTACTCCGAGCCTCCCCTCCTTATTGAGTTCCCTCTCCTTCTCCTTAATTTTTCCCTCTGACACATTAGATACATTATATGCACTTAGCCCCTCAAAAGGCAGTTTGCCTGATGGCCTGGACCCCAAACTGATATATATCTTCCTTCTCCCACCATCTCTGCCCTATTAACCAATCTTCTCAACCTCTCATTCACCACAGCTTCTATTCCTTCTGTATGGAAGCATGCCACTATCCTCCCCTTACCTAAAGGTGGCAATCCCTCATCTACTAATTATCATTCTATTTCATTCCTTCCCACACTTGCTAACATCGAAGAACAATTAATTGTCTCTCAGTTCTCTTCCTATCTCTTTGAGTGTAACTTTTTCACCCCTTTCCAATATGGTTTCCAGAAGAATCACTCCACAACTACCTCCCTGATTAGGCTCACTGACTCCATCCTTTCTGTGATGGACAATGGCCTTATCACATTTGCCATTTCTGTCAACCTAGCAAAGGCTTTCAACACTGCCTCCCACTCACTTCTCCTAAACTTACTATCTGCAGCTGACTTACCCGACACTGCCATAAACTTGTTCAGTGCCTACCTGGTAGGTAGGACCCAGTCGGTATGAATAGCCGATTCCAATTCCCCACCCCTCCCCATTAACACTGGCATGCCTCAGGGATCAGTTCTGGGTGCCATCTTATTCTCCATATTCCTAAATGACCTCCCTCCACTTGCTCCTTCACCTCTATTCACATGTACACTGATGACACTGTCCTCTTCATGTCAGGACAGTCCTCTGCTAATGTTGAATCCAGACTTCAGTATGACTTTAACAAAGTTCCACACTGGTTAAACTCTCATCAGCTCCCACTCCATGCCAAGAAGACAGTCACAATGACTTGTGACACTAGGCAGAGACTCTCTCAGCTCCCTTCCCTTCCCTCCTTCCATACACTTGACAGGACATTCCTTGAGGATACCTCATCTTTTAGGTACTTGGGGGGTTGGCTTGACCAACACTTTAACTTCTCTGGGCATGTGGATGCCATCCTGAAGAAACTGTGCCCCAAGCTTGTTGCCTTATACAGGAACAGTAGCTGCCTTCTGCTACCTGCCAGGCATCAACTTGTCCTAAAGAAGATTCTACCTATCTTTGACTACTGTGACGTAGTCTACAGTACCACTCCCAAGTCTTCCCTCACCAGATTGGACACTCTTTTTAACTTCTTCTATTCCTTTGCCTTTGTCTCTTCCCCTCGCACACACCACTGTAATCTGTACCACTTCATGACTCTTCCCTCTTTAGAAAATCGCTGTCAACTTCACTGTGCCAAATTCATAAGTACATTTTGGTTCAACACCCTTCCCTCTTATTTTACCTCCTCTCTTTCCTTTCTCCGCCCTCCTGACTATTCCCTCAGGTCTTATGAGCCGCCCCCCCACCTACTGGCAGTTCCTCATCGTTCAACTGCTATAGGCCAAATGGCCTTCTCACATAGGTTCCCGAAATTACAGAACTCTCTTCCTCCCCAGATTTACCTCTCCTCCTCACCTTACTCACTTTCCATAGCTATCCAAAACTTCCTCACAGTAAACTGCTCCTGTGGAAAAGCTCCCTCCTCTACACCCTTGCAGGCTGTCTCTACACTGTAGTCCCATTAGCTCTCTATCCTGAGTTGTTAGCACTTACCGTCTACTGGGTTGTTGCAAATGTAATTAACTACTCTCTTATGCTTTGTTATCCTCGGTAGTTCAGCATTTTTTTTTTTAAATGCAAAGTTCAGCTGTATTTACTGTACTGATGTCCTCCTTGTTTATTCATATAAGAAATCATGTCATCAGTGCACTATTCCAGGGGGTCATGTTAAACTCAAGCCCTGGGAGCACTGCCTTCACTGTTTTTGGTGTTTTGCAACTAATCATACCTAAGGAAAGCAATAACAGATAATGTTAATATAATTTCACTTTACTATATAATAACAATTACAAAAGCAAAAATATAAAAACACAGATATGTAAATCTCAGTGGACAGGACTAGGAAAAATGGGAAAGAAGCCAAAATATAACCTTACACTAGATTATTAATTTTACTAACCATGTGAAATCAATCTCTTCATTTAGACCCACTGGTGTACATGTATTAAAGACCACAATCCATTGTGTTTCCTTTTGTAGCAACACCCATCTTCTGTTTCCTCCCCTAAGATGTCTGGGCACATGTTTCAGTACTGTATATTTGAGATAGTCAGGTCTGGACTCATGACTTTCCAAACAATAAGCACCTAATGTGTTGGTCTGGCTACAATTTAAAATGGCGCTTACGTGTTCCTGTTCTCTTAATTTTACCAGTCTCATGGTTCTGCCTACATATTGTAGGCCACATGAGCACCAGCAAATATAAACTGCAAGCAGAGTGCTGCAAGTGATAAACTGTTTAATCCCCACTAATGTGTTGTTCACTGTAACACTCCTTCCTGTATATGCATATCTGCAGTTATACAATGGGGTCTGAAAATCCTGTAATCTCATTGGTCAAAACACATCACATGACCATGGTATATCCTGCAATAACCCATGGCTGAGAAATGGTATTTATAGAAAAGTACTTAAAAACATGTTAAATATATTTTACACATGGGTCCTTTGTATAAACACAATAACACACTCCAGGGTGTGGGTTATTGGTGGATTTACCCACTTCTTGTGATGTTAAGTCACTCAACTGCACCTCATGACACACTACACAAGGGGTGGGTAAATCCCCCAATAACCCACACTCAGTCATGCCTTACTGCTTAAATATTGCACTTCTGACATTTATAAAAGCCAACTGGCTTCTTTATAAGCTATTTAGTACCCTCTGGAGTGGTATCCATTAACACAAAGTGGCTTTTAATAACTCTTTCCCCAAAGCTTTTACCCTGACTAAAAGTAACCCTAGGAGTGGGTGCTATGTTGTTTTTGAGAGTTATGTCTGTCAGTAAAATGGGCCAGAGTTTGTTGATCAAATTGCCTGCTTGTCAGGCTAAGGAATTATATTCTGTTACAAAAGTTGCTGTACAATCACATTTTGGGGATTTTTGTTTTTGTGATTTCTTTGGTGTTAGTAACTCCTTCCTCTAATTTAGATACTTTCTCAAAAGTTCTATTTAAATCATCTGATTCATAACCACATGCCATAAATTATTTAATACTCTCTTCTGCTTCTTAATGAAAAACTCTATCCTCTGAGCTATTCCTTCATAACCTCAATAGTTCTCCATAGGAAAAAGATGACATTAAGTGGTGACGATGTGTCCTAAGAGCATGGAAAGCTGAATTTTCAGTTGTCCCCTTATTATAACCCTCTGTCTGTACCTCCAGTCCCAACACCCATGTCAATTTGAGATCAAGGAATTTTATTGAATTCCTATCTGTGTCAAAAGTAAATTGCAAATTATGATCATTATCATTTAAATATTCAATAAAAGTTGATATAATATCGGCATCTCCCTCCCATACCACCAATGCATCATCTATAAAATGTACCCAGAGAGGCTGGCCCAGTGATGCCTGGGTTAAGGTGCTGGATGGCACATTTCATGCCACGCCAGTGACACAATTTCAGCAATAGACTCAGGTTGCTCAGGGGACTCAGGTGTGAGGAAGGATTGTGTCCATAGTCTGCTCTCCTTCCTTGGGGGTTGGGGAATCACACAGCACACTGTAGACTGACACCCAGTGGTGGATGGATATCAACACAGATGTGCCACGAAGAACAGGGAGGGCCCATGTCCCAGGTGCACAGTCATGGGCGCAGGGGGAAAAAACAGTACAAACGGGAGCCAACAGGGTCTATGATGACCCAACTATTGGGTCAGTGGATGAGTCCCTCCAAGGGAGAGACTGGAGCTTCCTGTTGGCATCCCATAAAAAAATGGACCAAGAGAATTATGCGCTTCAGAAACTGATTTTTTTTTTGTTTAATCAAAAATATTTTATTTTTCCCACAAACCCAAAAAAGATTTGCATATGAGAGGGCAAATGCCACCCACATAGCCATCTCACATTTCTAAAGGAAACATTCATTGTTGAATGTGAAATAGTTATGTGTCCGGCAAAACTTTAATGAATTTGAAATAAAATGTTCTGAAATTTCAGTGCTCTATTGAAAACAATAATCAATTGCAGCTAAGCCATGAGAGTGATTAATGGAAGTGTACAGATTGGTTACATCTATTGTAATCCAGGCGTAGTTTGTATTCCACATAAACACTTTTAACTTGTTCATCAAATCCATACTGTCCCTTAAATGAGATGGTAATTGAAATACTTTAGGCTGTCAAAAACTGTCAATGAAGATGGCTAAATTTTGTGTTAGTGACTCCACTCCCCAGACAATAGGGTGTCCCATCGGATTTGCCAGGTTTTTGTGTGTTTTTGGAAAAACATAAAATGTGGGTATTATAGAGTATTGTACTTTTAGAAATTCAGTCGCTTGTGTGGCATTCCAAGCACATTTAAATACCATGGGTGGGATATTCAGAAGGGTTGCACATGGTGCAACACAGTTGCACCATGCGCAACCCACTGATGCACCCCAGTGCAATATTCTAAAGGGGAATGTGTATGGCACAAATCTCGATGTGCCAGAGCAAATCAGTAATGTAGGTGGCTCAAGTAGAGGGGGCATGCCCATGCATACTCCGCACATCCCGATATTCAGCCTAGGATGTACTGAACAGATGCAGGTGCAACCCATACCTGTGCCTCACACAGTTGAGCAAAAAAATAAAAGGAGCAACAGCTGGCCACCCACAGGTGAGCTGCCATATTGTAAGGTGCAACACAGCAGTTGCCAGCTGTGGGTGGCCACCCAAGCTCTGTCAGCACCTTCATGGTAGTGCCCCCCCATGGCCGATCATGGGCATATGTATAAAGTAAAGGTCCAAACTCCCTGGTGGTCCAGTGGACCACTCTCAGCCTGATCACGGGCATATGTATAAAGTAAAGGTCCAATATTCCTGGTGGTCCAGTGGATCGCTCCCAGCCCGATCACGGGCATATGATTAGAATTAAAGGTCCAATATCCCTGGTGGTCCAATGGACCACATCCAGCCCAATCGCGGGCGTCAGTGATAAAATATTAAAATCCAATCCACTGTAGGCCAATGGGCATACAGTCCATACCGTACTACACAGTCCAGAAATGTGAATGAGATCCATTCACATTACTGGACTGTGTAGTATGGTACAGGCTGCATGCCTATTGGCCCACACTGTGAACCAATGGGCTTACAGCCCTACTGTACACAGTCAGTCAGCGGGCGGCGGGGCGGCATGCAGGTTGGGAGCTGCCGCTCACTGCTGACAGGGGGGAAGCAGGGAGGTGGGGCTCAGTGGGCATATGGGGAGGGGGGGTACCACTGGACCACCAGGGATGGATTGGGATTTTAATATTTTATCAGTCGCCTGCAATCTGGCTGGACATGGTCCACTGGACCACCAGGGATATTGGACCTTTAATTCTATAAATATGCCCACTATCTTGCAGTGGGGCACTTTGTCGCTTGTGCAGGGGGTGTCAGTCCCTGACTGCTGCAGCCTGGCAGGGCGCCAGGTGCAAGTCGCCAGGGATCGGCACATGTGCATGCAAATGGGGCCATAATGACATGCAAATGGCCCCATTGCTGCCTTGCATGCATTATGGTGCCATTTGTATGTGCACTTTTGAATATCACTGGTGATGCGCCTAGTGCAACGTCACTTGTGCTAGTGCATCCCCCCTGCTCCTTTCTGGCCACTTGCGCTGGCACAGTGCCACTGCACCATGCAGATTGCGGGTGGCTACAATGCGATATTCAACAGTGCTGAGGCACGGCACAGCAATGTTGAATATCAACCTGTCAGTGCCCTGGCACATCCCAGTTGCGCTGTGCCCAGGCTTGCGGCACAGCCTGGTGCAGTCTGAATATCCCACCCCTAGTCTATAAAATCATAAATTCTTTTTGAAATCGGGCTGTGGGGTCACTTAAAAAATCATGTATAGTTCTCAAAAACATTTAATAATGCATACACTTTAGACATTATTGTTGGCCCTGCATCATGACAATATTGCCTCTATTGCATCTGAGCTTTTAAATACAATCCCCTGTAGTTGTTTTAACTGTGCTAATGCATAATTTTCTTCCTTAAGTAGATTTTTCTTGTTATGTGGCTCTTAGTTAACAATTTCTCTATTTTATTCAGTATAAGTCTCTCAAAAATCACTATAACAGGACTATAAACTGCAAGACAAAATATGGAATTGGGTTTAAACTTACTCCATGAAGATATTTCTGCATCCACAAGCATTTGTTCAGGCAAAATATCTGTCCCGTTTAGAAGTTCATTTAAAACCACTAAATCTATCCAATTATTTCTGATCCAAGGATGCTCTTCCATTTCCATGTCATTAATCAAAATATTCATGGTATTTGTTGGAATTCTAATGTCCCTTTCTGTTAAAGACACTGAAGCAGTTTCTTGTATAGTATCTTGTTCTATCCATTGTACATATGGCCTACCTAGACTTTAGCAAGGCATTTGACACAGTCCCACACAAAAGAGTAATATACAAGTTAGCCAGCCTGGGAGTGGGTCCCAAGATGACAGCCTGGGTAAAGAATTGGCTGGAGAATAGGACACAGAGAGTAATAGTAAATGGAGTCCACTCAGAAGAAAGGAGGGTTACTAGTGAGGTACTGCAGGGTTCAGTATAGGATCAGTCCTCTTCAATGTCTTTATAAGTGACATTGCAGAAGGACTGGAAGGAAAAGATGTCTCTTTGCAGATGACACAAAGATCTGCAACAGAGTTGATGCACAGGGTGGGGTGGAAAGGATGAGAAGGGACTTGGCAAGTTAGAGGAATGGTCAAATGTATGGCAGCTTAGATTCAATGCTAAGAAGTGCAAGGTAATGCACCTGGAAACAAAACCCAGGGAAGAGTACACAATGGGGGTGAGATACTAACAACAACAAAAATGGAAAGGGACCTGGGTAGTCATATCAGATGACCTAAAGGTGGGCAAGCAATGTGAGAGGGCAGCAAGGAGGGCTGGGTGGATACTGGGATGCATAGGGAGAGGCATCACCAGTAGAAAACAAGAAGTTATTATCCCTCTGTACAGACAACTGGTGAGATCCCATCTGGAGTACTGTGTGCAGTTCTGGAGACCCAATCTCCGCAAAGACATAGACAGGATGGAAGCTGTCCAGAGGAGGGCAACTAAAATGGTGCAGAGTCTGCACTGGAAGACATATGAAGAGAGACGAAAGGAGCTTAATATGTATAGCCTCGAGGAAAGGAGGGAGAGGGGGGACATGATAGAAACGTTCAAGAACCTCAAGGGAATCAACAAAGTCCAAGAGGGTAGCATCTTTCAAAAAAAGAGGTGTGCAAGAACAAGGGGGCACAATTTGAAGATGAGAGGGTGGCTCAGAGGTAATTTGAGAGTATTTTTCACAGAGGGTTGTGGATGCATGGAGCGGCCTTCCGGAGGAAGGTTGTGAGTCAAAATCAGTGGTAGAATTCAAGCATGCATGGGACAGTCATAAGGCAATTCTAGAGGGTGGGGGTAGGAAGAAGTAGGCTGCTGGTTAACTAGGATCTGCAGCTTATCCAGTAGGTAGGGAAATGGGCAGACTGGGTGGGCCAAGCGGTCCTCATCTGCCGTCAAATTCTATGTTTCTAAATTATTGAATAGTGTTCTCTTTTCCCTCAACTCTGCAGTTAGAGAAACTCATTAAGTAGATCCCATATTTGACTTTCCAAAGAAATAATGCAGCTTTAGTTTTCTAATGTCTCTATCACATAACCAGCTCATTGAAATATTAATAGAAACAAAACTTGATATTAATATAGTAAAGTGGGTTAAATCTTAGCTCAAGAGGAGGAAACAGACAGTTTCCCAGGTAAGTTACCTATCATCATGGGAAGAAATAACTAGTGGGGTTCCACAAGGGTCAGTTTTGGAACCCACATTATTTGGTATTTATTTGGCTCCATTGCAGACTTCCCCTTTATGTGGGATTTCTAAGTTAGCATACAATGTCAAAATAGGCAGCATAGTAAACGCTGAGCAATCTATCAAAGTGCTACAGATGGAAAGAAATAAAGTGGGGGATTGGGTAACTGAAAAATGAACCTTTAATTTTGATAAGTGTAAGATAGTGCATATGGGAAGTAAAATCTCAAGGGCCACATATTATCTTTACATTAAACCTATTCCTGTCTCAGACCTGGAGAAGGACCTAGGGGTGCTCCTGTCAAATAATTTCTCTGCCACTGAACAATGCAAGAATGCAGTCAGTAAGGCAAATGGGATCATGGGTTGTCTCCACAGGAAATTTAAAAGGAGGGACAGGAATGTTGTGCTTCCATTATATTCATCCCTGGTGTGGCCTCATTAGGAGTATTGTGCCTACTTTTGGGCACAGTATAAGTTCGGTGACATTAAAATGATTGCCAGAGTCCAGAGAAGAGCCATCAAAAATGTTAGCCAACAAAAGGATGTGGAGTATGGTGACAGAATGAGACAGCTTGGATTGAATAGTCTACAATATAAAAGACTCAGAAGTGATTTGTGCATGTTGAATAGAGCTTTAGAAAATGGAGATCTATGGGAATCCATTGGCCTTGTTAGAACACAGCTAGGAGTAGTAGATTCCATCAATATCAATTGAAAGGGGAATTCTATAAAACTAACAAAAGGGGACAGTGATTTAATCAGAGTGATTACTGTGTGGAGCAAACTATATAGTAAGGTGGTGTCCAGCACTTCAAAAGATAGCTTTAAAGCAGTGGTGCACAACTTTTTTTGTGGAGGGCCAGACTGAAGACTTGAGTGAAGACTAAGGGCCAAGGGCCACTCTACAATGGCCCAAGGTGATAAATGTCCAGCAAGACATTATTAAATGTACACAAAAAAAAATCAAAACAAACATTTATCTATTTATTTGTTTGTTTATCTATTTATCAACATGGTACTGAAACTAAAAACATTAAAAAAACAAAGACTGCAAGTGGAAGCTTCTAGGTCCCCGGGGGCCACAGACAGATGCTGTGGGAGCCATTTGTGGCCCCTGTGCCACATGTTGTGCACCCCTGCTTTAAAGCAATCCCTGGATTTCTAAATGGGCAACAGAAAATATGCCTTCTTAGGGTAAAAGCAGTCAAGTCCTAATGGTTCTTCGGCTTTAGACTCATACCCTTCTATGATTCTTTGATACTATGATAATTAATTTGTAAATGTCAACCCTTATTTTGAATTTATCTGGAACAGGTGTCGGGATGAATGAGAAGCCTTTGAGTAGTACAAATTTTTTGTGACAGAGTTAGTCCAATATCATTTAAATTTATGATTGATATGTGTTGTTCCTCATTGATCTTTGTACACTGGATATGGACCACTTCCCTTGTTTACACCATTTAGTTTTTTTGGGGGTGCCCTTTAGATGTTGTACTTGTTGTTTCTGTTTCCCCCACATCACCTGATCTTTTGCTTATAAAAACTCTTTGGAATTTATTCATTTAAAAGTTTCACCAGGAAAGACATACTGAACTAACAAGAGCTCATTTCCAGATGTGTCCTTGGGGGAAGGGAAGTACACCTGAAAATACATAATGTCGAAAACAATGTATTATAACTGTAAACAGCAGAGAAATAAATATGAAAGCATCTATGTACAGTAAATTGTGTACATGGATTTAACCCACTCAAATGATTAAATAGATAAACAGTGTGAGAACTCGTAAACCATGCAACACTGAACTTGAATTGAACTGGTCTCCCCAATTATCTGTTCAAAAGAATCTTGGAATGCTGCTAGTGTAATTGTATTGGCATCCTCTCTAATAATAACTGATTTACTTGATTGTCTTTTATGGTTATCTTTTCTGTTTCTCGAATGGGAATGGGAAGAGGAACATCAATGACCTCTGGAACTATTTCTTCTTTCCCACATAAATACCTCTTTTCTGTCATAATCTTGCAAGTTTCCAATCAATTTCTCTATCTTCCTCTGAATTAAATGTTTTTCATATTTACTGGTTCTTTGCAAATACATTTTATTTAGTGTTTGATAGTCAGATTTGGATTTTATCTTTGAAATTTGTGTCTGTCAATCTTTGATGTCTTTGTTAATTGTTTCCAGGTAGTACTGATCTCTATTAATTAACTTATCAGTGCATTTAGTTAAAGATATTTCCCAGTTGTATTTTTTAGGATCTCATCATCAAAACCTGATGTATTTGTTTTATCAATTCATAGTCCTCTTTGGGAAATGCTTTGCTTTACATAATGCTCTAATGTCACTTGATTATAATAATGATTCTGTTCTTTTATTCATAACTTTTCCAAATCCTGAAATGTTGTTTTTAATTCATCATCTGAGGGATCAGATGAATCATCTGCAAACAGTACATTTCCTATAGATTCCTGATGTCGATAATTTGACTCAGTGTCCTCCAGAGAATCAATATCTAATTCCCCTTCAGATTCACTTGTTATTTCTAAATTTGGTGTTCCAAGTATGTCGGTGATATTAAACTGCTATGTAGAATAGAAATGGGAATAGAGTCTTTACCACACTAGCCTGTTTTGTTGAAATTCTGAATTCACAGTTCTTCCTGTTGCACACCTACTAGTGCTCTGACAGCATACTTGGGAAAAAAGTCACAATTAAATAAAAAAAAAGTTGCACACATAAGTTGTGGGGGTGTATAGCAGGGTGGGTAGCACAAATAACTGTAAACAGAAAAGAAAGGCTATGCACTCTCAGACCACTGAAATGAAACAAGTAAGGCAGGAATCCAATGTAGTTGAATTTATTGTGGCAAAGTGGAAGCTCACCGGCTTCAACCCTCAGACTCAGCACTTCAATCCCAATGAGTCTTTGTCAGGGACTGGGTATAACGTGGAGCAGGTATACTTCTTTTGAACATTCTTGCACTGTGTACATGAACAAAGCCCATTATTTTTAGAAAGAAAAAGTATTAAAAATTGAATTAGTTGTACAGTGACCCCTATTACTGTATAGTGGACCCTTTTAAGGAAACATTTTGTACATTTTCTTGAATTTTTTTAGTATTTGCCTAATTTTCTATTGAGAGAGTGAGAGACATCTTGCCTCCCTGGAACATTTTAAGAAATTCTGTGGAGAGGAGTGAAACATGATGTAGTATGTTTTTTTCAGTTACAGTATTATGTAACTTACAGGTGGAAACTAGATGAAAGCTGTAATTCACCATCCAATTCACATCCCACTCTCAAGATGAATGCACAGGTATACTGTCGGGCATACCTCTCAACTGTCCCTGATTGCAAGGGACATCCCTCATTTTACTCCTTAAAATTGCACTGTCCCTCATCCGTCCATCATGGAAAAGGTGCTGCCCACACAGAGAATGTTCTGTAAATTTAGACATGAAAGCAGAAATGCACATTTTTATAAGATGCTAACACAAAAATAAACGTTGTACAAGTATATACAATATTTTACACAGTATTTTGAGCTTGTATCTCCATGTTTGAGGATATGTCCCTCATTCACAGGTTCTGTATCCCTCATTGTCCCTCATTTTTAGTGTCCAACAATGCCCATGTCCCTCTTTTCGGTGACAAAAGGTTTAGAGACATGCTGTCGGGCATTAATTGGTTATGAAAAAAAGAAGTAAAACTGCATGAACTATTGTGCTGTATGGGTGAAATGAGATTTTTACTAGTGTCTGACTGCAAAAGCCTTATCTGCCCACCCATGTGCAACTGGTGTAAAACTGGAAGCACTTTACATAATAAGACTCATAAATATAATCTGTGTCATTGCTCCTGATTTACACTGCTAATAGGATTATCTGACTTTTTATGAATAAGAATTTTAAATAGTGCAATAATTTAGTCCTACCATACTAAAACAAACTCTGGCCAGAGCTGGTATGGCTGCAGCTGAGTTGATGAAGAAACACAGCACTGTCTGCCATATTTAAGGTGGCTGCTATAGTTTTCTACGCATGTGCGATAATTTGCACATGTGCACTGAGTTCCTGCGGCATGGTGGTACAGTGGCAAAGTCAGCCATGTCCAAGATGAAGTGTGCTGGAGTTCAGTGTGCATGCATGAGTTGTTCACAAGAGCAGAAAACTCCAGCAGCCATCTTGAACATGGTGGACAGAACTATATTCTACCAACAGACAAAACAGTGTGGTGAACGCACAGTGATTGTCATTCACCTCCATTATTAAAAGTCTGTTTGGTGACTTCCGATGACACAAGCATTGGCATGGCAGCCTGATTTCACTGAGCTCTATCCCCAGCAGTTTGAATCTTCAACAATCAGCCATACCAGCTGTAGATAATTAAATCTCAAACTTCACCCGTGTATTGTCTGAGTGCCAGCATTATGGCAACAGTGAAACTGTTGCTCAAAACCTCTTCAATGCGACAAAATAAGCTCAAATCACCCCTGATGCCTAGAGACCAAAGTCCTGCAAATTCAGTTGCCTCTGCACACATGGCCGGCTCTGGAGATGATGAAGACAATTATGGTTAGGACACAGGTCAACAATTGGGTAGGGCCGACTCAAGAGCCATCATATACATGCTGCATAGAATAGACACCAAGGTCACAGACATTCAGCAAGACTTACAAAAGTTGTAGAAATGCATGACTGAGAACAAGAATCATCTAGACACCCTCCAAACTGAGCATATGGCCTTCGGGCACTCCCTCATTTACCTGTATAGAAGATAGTGTGAACTCACTGCCAGAGCCAAAGACGTAGATGCAAGGTCCCAACGCAATAACATCAAAGTGTTATGAGTCCCAAAGGGCTCTGAGCAGACAGATGTATCAGACTTTATGGCTATGTGGCTTCAAAAAGAGCTAGACCTCTCAGCTGATTTGAAATTGGGGATAGAGCGGGTGCACTGCGCATTGATTCCTAAGCCGGCACCAAGAGCCCCCATCCCAATGTCCATCATAATTTTATTTCTGAGTTTTTCAGTTAAAGATAGAGTGCTTCAAATGGCATGGGCTAGAAAAGACCTGAACTTGGATGGTAAATGGGTTTATGTTGATCAAGCCCAGTGCTCCCAGGTCACCCCTGAAAACAGGCACTTGTGCCTAGTGGGCCTTACCCACTTACCAAAAGACTAAAATAAATAAAAAAAATAAAGATTACCCGCCAGTGTTGTTATCAAAAAAAAGTGGTTAAACTGTTAAAAGAAAAAGGTTTATAAGCTCAAGTCTGCTACCCTGCTCATCTCTGGGTGCAAACAAAGGAATCAGTTAAAGTGTTCGAAAGTCTGTTAGCTGCTGTCCCATTTCTGTGCTCCCTAGACATACCCTTTCCAGATATGAAAGAAGAAGAAGCAGAGGCACAGACTGAAAATCTGCTTTGGAGAGTGGTCCCATCTGGTTCATCAGTGGGGAAACGTAAGCCAAAGGATTTACTCTCCCTGCACACAGAGCTTTCAAAGTGGCTGAAAACTGCAGAATCAAATACTTGAGCCCCAAGACTTAATTAACATGTATGATTTCACATTTCCAAAGGATTCAGAAATTTTTCCTGGCTCACCCTTGGTTTGTGTATTTTCTGAGGCAGGGAGTAGATCTTTTCTATGCTCGGGGGTGGGTGAAACCAGACTGTGTGACCTGGGAACTTTAAAGAAGGATGTTTTGCATCCTCCTGATGGCTTCATGTCGCACGGCTTTTCCAGTGTTGCCCATGTTTTGCCCTCTTGGCAATCTGCCACCTGCGGTAAATGGGATGAGGATTTTTGGTTGACTCTACATCTTTGATGGAGAGAATGTGATTAGGATCACCCTTGGAGAAGCTGTTTGATCATGGAGGGGACTTATAGTGGTGAGCTAGCTCCATTTTTTCAGGAGTCCCCGCTTCACAGTCAGATTCTCCATTGCCTCCTGACTTGGCTGGATTAAAAAGTTCCATATGGACACCACAAATAACTAACTACTGAGTGTAATTAAGTCCAGGGGATAATAGAAACTGGGGGGAGGAGATTCTTCTTATGTTCAGATCATACCAGGGAGATTAAGATGGGATATATTTGGTGGGAACTGATCAGTTTCAACATTCAAAACAAATGTTTTTGGAGTTTTGGAGTTCTCAATCTTAAACTAATGTGCAGCCTTGAGTTAGAAGGCTAACATCTTCTTTGGGTTGGGAGGGAGTTTAAGTTTCACTGATAAGTGATGGTGAGTGATATACTGAAACTGCTAATATGGATGGCTAACAATCTTAAGTTCAAGGGGGGGACAAAACATTGAATGGTGAACACATAATAGCATGCGCTAGTTAAAAGCTGAGTAATTCCAGCTTAACACTGCTCTTAAAATTAAATTTGACTATGCCCCTCAGATTACAGGTATCTCTGGGGATACCATAGGCTGAAATCCTGGTGGTCCAATCTGAGGGAAGTACAGCTATAACCCTAGGGCTAGATGCTCTATACCCAATAGTGGTGTTCTCTCGACCCCAATCACCAAGACACAATCTCAGCTCTCTCAGAGGACCTCTGTCCTCTACTCAGTTGTGTTAATAAATGTTAACTGTTTATATATGGTTAAGACTGTTTGTGTTTCTACCCTGCCTTGTGATATGTTTGCAGGAGCGGAGTTTCTATGCTGTAAAGCGAATGTGCATTTATTTGTTTTTTTTTCCTTCTTTCCTTTTCTGATGTTAAGTTGTATAAAGATTCATAGAGGATGTAGATTCACAAATTGGGTTTGGGGGCTGTGGGCTGACAAGGATATACAACAACAATTTGGGCTTTTACAATCAGTAATCCACATATGGATAAATTGACTGTTGGTACATGGTATGTCAAAGGCATAAATAATAAAATTAAAAGGGTAAGGATGTTGCAAGAGATACATAGGGCTAACTGTGATGTAGCCTGCCTCCAAGAGACTAGATTATCAATTACTGAATACTTTAAATGAAAGAGGTCATGGGTGGGTCAGGTATTCGCAGACTCTAACCCACAATCAAAGAAACCTAGGGTCACAATACTGATCCGAAAAGGGTTACCATTCATAGTTACCAATACCCACTCAGAGGCCTCAGGGAGGTTGGTGCTTGTATCTGGTCAACTGGGTGGCTGGACCCTACATAACCTTTCAGTCTATGCTCCAACCTCCTCACAGGGGAATTCTTAAGGAGGGTTTTTCAGTTGGTTGTCTCTCTCTCTCTCTCTCTCTCTCTGAGGGGCAAGTAATCTGCACTGGGGACTGGAATTGTGTGGAAGATGGGTGAATGGATCATTCCCTAGTTTGTAGGGGAGGACAGGGTTCCTGTTCTAAATTATTGCAGACCTTAAGAAAGGAGACAGGGCTAGTGGATAACTAGAGATGCTCCTTTCAGACAGGAAGAGAATATACTTTTTTTTGGCCCCAGGTAACTCCTATTTTAGACTTGACAGGCTCTACATGCAAAAGACCTGGGCACACACAGTTAAGGATGTAACTTTTCACCCTATGGCCCTTTCTGACCATTTATTAGTGGTCTCTCAATTGCAGTGAGGTAACACAAGACCAAAGGGGACCTTGAGATTTAATGTTAGCTCACTTCACGACAAAACCTTTATTTCAAGTATGAAGGAGGTTATTAGGAATTTTCTTATGGAGAATGACAATCGGGACACTAGATTTAAATATATTTGGGACTACCTCAAGGCTGTGTTAAGTGGTTACTCAATATCATTTGCAGCCCATAAAACACGACAACATAAAGAGATATTAAGTAAAGTAGAAGATACCCTGTGACACTTATAAAAATACTAGGGCTGCAATTTACTTCCTAAAATAAAACAGGCCTGGGAACAGGTCAATGCCATAACACTGCATAGGATGAAGAATACCCTCTGGTTCACAAAGCAATAATGTTTCGAATGGGGGGATAGAGCGATCTGCCTATTGGCATTATGCCTCAAAAAACAATAAGCTGAAAGGCACATAACTTCAATAAATAGAGATTCCACCCATTAGAACCAGTGAATGATCCAGGGGAGACAGTTAACGAATTTAGAAAATATTATACCAACCTGTATAAGGAGGAAAAGGCCCTGGACCATATCATAAAAATAGAGGAATTCTTTGAACAGTTTACACTGCCCTCTGTTTCCGAGGATCAAAAGAAAATCCTGGATGCACGTTTTTCAGTTGCATGAGTCATGGCAGCTTTAAATTCTTTTAAGGGTGGGAAAGTGCCAGGTCTAGATGGCTTTCCAGCTGAATTTTACACCACCTTTGCTAAGGAACTTACCCCCTCTACTAACATGGGTTTGCAATGTAGCTCATGAGGAGGGGCAGATGCCAGACTCTTGACACAGAGTTTTGATAACGGTACTCCCAAAACCAGGCAGGGACCCAGCACTGTGCTCAAGCTGTTGCTCTATTTCTTTGCTTAATGTAGACGCCAAGATTTTTACAAATGCAGTTAGCACAGGATTACAGTCCCTGATCACTGACCTGATTCACCCGGACCAGATGGGATTTATACCAGGCTGACACATACATGATAATATCTGCCTTCTCCTGAATATGATTGAGGAAGCTAAAGCACTCACAGGGGATACAATAAGGGTGGTGATATCGGTTGAGGCGGAGAAAGTGTTCTACCATTTGGACTGGGGTTACTTGCAGGTGACCCTTGATCACTTTGGTTTTAGGTCCTGGTTCAAAGCTTGGATAGCTAAACTATAAGACACCCAAAAGGCACAGGTTAAATCCAATGGCATAACTTCCTCTACTTTTAAAATCCAGAGAGGTATGCAGCAGGGCTGCCCCTTGGCCACCCTCTTATTTGCCCTGAGCATAGAACCATTCGAGGCTTATATCAGACAGGCCCCAGACTTTAAAGGGATTCAAGTGTGAGGGGAGGATGTATGTATTTTGTTATATGCAGATTATGCGCTTCTTTATATAAGTGACCCAGCCCAGATGATCCAAGATATATTGCAAAAACTTGAGACTTTTGGGAACATCTCAGGATATAAAATTAATGAGTCAAAAACAGAATTACTCCCCATAGGAGAAGTAAAGGGTCCACTTCCTCAGCTGGTGGGTGGCCTGAGAAGTGCTCCAAGCAGATTTCTTTACCTTGGAATATGGACACCTAGGGATCTTTCCCAACTGTATAATAAAAATCATTGTAGATTGCTTAATGAGGACCTAGGGGACTGCAAATGATGGAAGGAACTACCTTTGACCATTACAAGCAAATTTGAAAGAATTCACATGAATCTACTACCCAGATTCTTATTTATATTTGTAGCCCTCCCTCTCAGGCCACCTGTGGGCTTCTGGAAATCACTTTGTTCCATGTTGTCCAGATTCATATGGTATGGGGGGGAGCCCAGAGTTAGATGGTCCATCTTGGTGGCCCCTAAGGAAAGAGTAGGACTAGCACTACCTGACTTCAGAATATTTTGGGGCTTCTCAATTACAACATTTGATCACTTATCTCAATCAGGTGGAAATGTCTCCCTGGATAGAACTAGAACAGGCCACAGGTAACATACCCAAAATGGGGGACGTATTACTGATGGACTATCAGAATATTCAGTCATTCCACCCCAGCAATGTATGGTCACAGAATCGTATACAAACCTGGGTGGAGACATACAGAAGTTGCAATTTGCTTATGACTCAAACCTTAGAACACCATTAAGGGCATGTATGGACATTTTGCCATTCAAGTTGGAGGGGGGCCCAAACAATGGGAGAGATGGGGGTTGGACACCATTAGACAATTTTTCAGTGCAGGAACATTAAAATCCTTTCCTCAGATAGCTCAGGAATTTCAGCTACCCCAAAAATAAGTTTTCTGATTTCTACAGTTCTGGCATTAACTTACTGTGGAACCCCACATAACCCAACTACATTCAGAAACTAATAAACATTCACAGTTACTGATCACCTTATCCAAAGCATCACAAAGTAGTGTCTTCCTACAATGGAATTCAGTGTACAGTGTACAGACAAAATGGTCTCAGGAAGCAGAAATTGAGCTGACTGAGGCTGGGTGGACAAAGATATGGAATTTTTTTTTTCCCACTATGGCTTCCCCATCCTGGAGATATTTAGGAGGAGAGCGGTGTCATGTCATTTCTGTACTCCAGTTATCACTAACGATTATGGAGCACACTCTTCAGATCTCTGCTGGAGGGGGTGTTCTGGGGTGGGCACCCACATGTACATTTTCTGGTCTTGCCACATGCTACAACCGTACTGGGCAGAAATTGCACAAGAAAGTGGTAGGATACTGGAAGTGTCTCTACCAATACATTAAACTACTTTTTATTTTGGGACCGCCCCTGATTGGGTTAAAGACTAGAGGTAATGTATATTTGTTCAATATTCTAATAGCAGCAGCGCTCACAGCTGTAACACAAAAATGGTTGACTACACAAATCCCAAATAGAGAGGCCTGGCAAACTAATATTTCCAGGTTAATGGTTGTAGTGTCTAACTGCAAAATTAAGGCTACAAAAAGAGAAGTATATAGCTCGATGGCTCCCTTACTTTCATTATATTGCTGACCTACTATGACAAAATATTTTAGAGGATTTAGCAGAACAACAATAGTGGTTTCAATGGACAGGTGCAGCTCATAGGGAGTCTTTCTTAAAGAAAGTCGGGTCAAATTGTCTTGCAGTGAGGGGGAATTTTTGATATAACAATATAAATACAGTATATTAGACCTGGTCTTCCCATAAAACTACATTACTTCTCTTATCATAAGGAAGTTCTGCCCAAGTACTGTTTACTTTTAAATTTCCCCACCCCTTAGGGTACGCATGTTTTCTTTACTTTATGGGGGGGGGAGGCAGTGTTTTGGGTACCCCTTTTTTTTTGTAATTTTTTGTCTTGTACTCTATTATGTTTCATGATATCCAAGTGAAGGTTGTTTCTGTGTAGTGATAGTAAAGTTGACTGCTTGTACGTTTGATGAAATAGATGGAAAATTAATAAAGTTTAATTTAAAAAAAAAGTCTGTTTGGTATCCTATAAGCTCCCTTCTCCACTGTGCTCCCAAAATGGCTGCAGGGCTACACCCACTGCAGCCATAGAAAGAGAGATTCTGCTTATGTGTCAGTCCAACATTCACCTCCACAACATACCCATAGCAGTTGAAAATGACTGGCCCATACTAAGAAGGTTCAATATCATTCATTTGACACATCCTGGTGCTTTACTTCTCCAGCATACAGGTTGCCTGTTTTGTGGTCATAGACCTGAGGATAAGAATAGGCTAAGCAACATATCCACAGTTTCATATATTTTTTATTATGTAGGTTGCATAAAAGGACAGGTAAGCATGAAGGCACCTCACCACAGCTTCACAGTCATATAAAAATACACAGTCTACACACCTACATGTGCAGAAAGCAGCCCTTACCCGATCTGCCAATCTATGTGGCTGGCTGGATCAAAGTCCAAAAGGGGAGCATTGCAAGCTACCCTCAGCAGCCATCCTCATAGTAATATCATTATAATGATGTCCTCCACAAGGATACATAGGCTACAACAGAGGGAACCCATACAATGGTGCCAGTCAGGATGCAATGCAGTAATGCTGCAGTATATCACAAATGCTTCAGTATACTGCCATAACAGGCTAAGTAGAAAGTAGGGAGAACATGAAAGGAAAGGAACCCTCCAAGGTGCAAATTAAGTATGATTGTGTGCTCATTCATTGACAGCTCAGTTAATGGCTGGCCATGGCAGAGACAAGAGCGAAGGGCTTTGCTGGTTGCCAGCTTGGGGTCAGGATGGGTGGAATGCTGTGGTGGACCCAAATGGGGTCCACCATGCTATTCCCCCCATCCTGTCCCCAAGCTGATGACTGGCACAGCCTTCAACCTTCCATCATGGTCAGCTGCCATGTCAATGAATGAGCATGTGCGTGTACAAGAACATGCTTATTCATTGACAGCTCAGTCATCATCCGACCATGGTGGAGAGTGGAGGGCTGTGCCATTCACCAGATTGGGGTCAGGGTGGGTGGGAAGCAGGGTGGTGGGAATGGACTAAATGTTTTTATTTTATTATAGAGGATTGGGATAGGGAAGAGGGGGTCTGTTAGACATCAGGGAATTAATTACTACAGGGAATGGTATCAAGATATGCAGTGAATTTAAAATCTGCTGGCGAAGTGAATGCGAAGTGGCAACTTCACGTTGGTACTTCACAATGCGGAGTGCCCCATAGGAAAGGCTCAGTTTGCATTGTTATTATTACTTTGCATTGTCATTTCACCTTAAACATGAAGTAAGGCAGAGTGACAACAATATTGGCAGCATCCCACCCACACAGTCACCAGAATGAATGTGCATCCCCATAGTGCTACTGTCTTATGTCCAGAAAACTCTGCAGTGCTGATGATGTGAAATGAGAGTGCAACAAGAAATGCGAAGTCTCCCAGAATTAATGGCACACTCAGTCATGCGCGCAGTGGTCAGGTCACACACAGAGTTGCCAGAATTAATGTGCATCCCCAAAATGCTACTGTCTTATGTCCAGAAAATTCTTCAGTGCTGACGAAGTGAAATGAGAGCGTAACAAGAAATGTAGTATCCCAGAATTAATGGTGCTATGCAAATGCACAGACAGATTAAGATTGTGCTGCACACTCAAGGGATGCATATGAAAAAGACACAACAACACCTAACCAATGCTCACAAGTCACAAATCCAGATCTGGAAAGGAATACATTTTGCCAGTTGTGGGATTAGTGCATGGCAGTAACAATCCACTACCAGTAAAGATACCACAAAGCAGTATAAAAAAATTCCTGCAGGTGCAGTGGATAGCAGGTTCACACTAGAGATGAAGCGAATTTAAATTCCGCCGGCGAAGTGTCCGCGAAGTCGGCACTTCACGTTGCCAATCCAATTCAAAGTGTTCACTCTGTCTTGTCATTACCACTTCATGTCATGGTGGAATGACAACACGAAGTGAGGCGAAGCTGTTGTTTTCAGTAGACCTCACCCTGCTCTTTAGCCATAGCCAGGAAGGAAAAGGAAGGAAGTGAGTCATACAAGCAGACACTTTCACTTTCTCCTGTGCAGATGGAGGCAGAGAGAGAGGGGAGTGTGTTGTTTTGTCACTGCTGAGACTTGGTGATCAGAATGAGGAAGAGATTTAAGATTTGCTTTATAGACCCAACAGCTTTTTTATAACTAAGCTACATTTTTTGGTCTTTTCTGTACTCTTTTTTACTTAATGTGTTCTTTCTGTAAATGTATTTTTCTTACCGGTATACATAGATAGTTGTTTGTTTGTGTCTGAGTGACTGTGTGTGTGTTGTGTGACAGTGTGAGTAGTCATTGCTCAGACTGAGAGAGCGCAGTAGGAGAGATGGACCAGGGTGAGGGTCTGAGGGAATGTCTGGAGTGAGGGCAGCTCTGGGAGAGTGTGATACTGGTAGGTGTCATACCGTGTGGATGTGTAGTGAGCATGGCTGCCAGTTCCTATTGGACCGATCAAAAATTCTGAGTGCCCCCACCCCAGAAGCAGGACCAGCAGCACCCCCTTCTGACTCTGAGGCAGTTGAACCACAACCACCACCATGTCCAACACCTGCTCCAACACCAGATCCTCTGGAGCAGGATGTGTATGTGCCCCTGGGCCCAGGTATGGATCCCAACCTTGCTGAGCACCATGACCAGCCAGCTGCCAGTTCATCTGGCCCTCCCCTGCCTCTGCCTGGTCCTCCCCACACCTCCATTGTTTGGCAGTTTTTTGATTGTGTCGAGGAGGACAGCAGTGTGGTCAGGTGCCACCTATGTGAGATGGAGGTGCACTGTGGCCCAGAGGGGACTCACCTGGGACTGAGGGCCAGTCACCCTGACCCGTATGCTCAATCACCACCAGTTAGAGTGGCAGGCTGCCACAGAATGGGTCATGCCTGCACCTGCTGGCCCTTCTGTGGCAGAGGGTGCAGCTGTACATGGCGGCGGTCCTAAGAAGAGGACGTCAAGAGCAGCACCTGCTGCTCCATCAGCACCCAAACCACCACCACCACCACCACCAGCAGATCAGCCTGTAGAATGTGTGGACCCCAGAGAACTGAGTGTAATGCAGGCTGACTTGGCAGTTCTCTGGAGTGCTGTTGAGGAGAACAATGAGAGTGCTGTCTAGCAGCAGTTGGATTGCATAGAGGAACATCAGTTGCAAATTATGTTCATGCTGGAACTGCTGCTGGATCACCATGGGATCCCACATTAGTTTTTTTTTTTCCTCACACCATGATGTGCCCCTCACACCTTCCCTGCTATGTTATAAAATGTATTCCTCCACCATCCCTGACCCTTGTACATAATAATGCCCTTTTTTTGTTGTCTTCCATATGCGTGACACTTTGTATTCTGAGCAGGGCAAGCATACTGTGTGCTAAACTGCATGAGTGCTGTCAGTCTTCTTTCCAGTCTGTGCATGTACTGCAGACACCGTCCAACTCCCTGACTTAAAAACACTTATTAATGAGTACAATGGTGGAATGGCAAAGCCTAAAGAGATACTACAAAACAGGCTTACAAAAGTTACAATACATCCAAGTAACCAGTAAAAAAAATAATGTTGTGATTCGTGACACGATCGTAAATTGTGATTTGTGACTGCATTTGTAACCATGATGACTTAAAAATGCATATTAATGAGTGCAATGTTTATGCAGAATTATGCACCACACCTGTCCAGTACTCTGAAGGGAAGCCAAAGAAACAACTGTGACTTAAGTTACAGATGGAGATTGGGTCCTAAAGAGATGCAAATGCACAGACAGATTAAGATTGCACTGTGCATTAGAGAGATGAAGATGCAAAGGCACAACACCTAACCAGTGCTCACCATCGGAAATTCAAATCTGGAAAAGAATACCTTTGCCAAGCCACGGGGGGGGCAGTATCAGTAAAGATACCACAAAGAAGTGCAAAAATCACACAGCTGCAGTGGATAGCAGGTTCATATTGCTAAAATTACTATGTGGCACAATAAAAGGTGTCTGATTTGATGACACGTGTCACACTCATATTCAAAAACACACTAAGTAATGCATAGCAAATTGAAAACTTCAGTAATATAACCACGTATTTTAAACAAACTAAAATTATGCACTGCTGCTCCACAACAATCAGCAAAAATATGGCAAGAATTATTGAAAATACTACTGTGTGTACATTAACATAGTTATTATACAAGAAAAATATCACCAAAACAGAAAGAACTGCCTTTCTATCCAAGTTAATCTACCTACACCACAGTCAGATACACCCCTCCCCCAAAGCACACTTTCACTGTCTCCTACTAAACAGACCCAATGTTGTACATTAACATTCAAACTCCACACACAAACAATAAACGCTCAATGATGTGAGCACAGGAGGGTTTCCTACAATCGATGAACCAAGTTTGAGTAAAAAAAAAAATACTCAAAAAGGCTTTTTGAACAGCTTTTAGAAGGTTTGAATCACAGAGATCTCTCAGCACACTGTTTCCTACAGCTTCCTACACACACTACCCTGAACTGAGGCTGTGCAGAACAATATAGAGCCCATGTGACCTGAAATCCCATGAATCACTGCAAATGCACTTTTAGGAGTATAAAAACGAGGCAAAGTAAGGCAAAGTATATTGCTTTCAATGTACTTCGCCTTAAGATTTGGTGGAGTAGTGGTTTGGGAAGGTGAAATAACTCAAAGTCATTGTTTTCAATGGACCTCACGTTACTCATCATAATATGAAGTACTCCGCTTCGCATCAAGGGGGCACTCTAATCTCCTTTTGTTTTGCGATTCACTTCGCAAAGCGAATTGGGGCCACTTCGCCCATATCTAATGGTATCGAGGACCATAGGACACCATTATGTTGGGTAGGTGACCAAGTGATGGGAGAGACCACTGAACATCAAGGAATCATTACAGTGAATTATTAAGATTGGGAATGATTGCAGGGAGGAGCCACTAGACATCAGGGGAAAGTGTCAACTCATAACTAACATTAGGCTGACAATTGGTGAGGGGGAACCACTACACCAGAGAAAGTGTCTTTTTTACATCACTCTGGTGATTGGTGGGGGTAGGGGCCACTAGACACCAGGGAAAGTGTAATTAACATTGATCAGAGATCAGCAAGGGGGGACTGGACAACAAGACATCAGGGAAAGATCAGGCCAGTGATCAGTGAGGGGGGAACCACTAAACACCTTGGAAAAACTGGGCCAGAGATTGGCTGGGGGGACAGTTTACTTTGAGCAAATCTATGCCAAACTCCACTGGTGGAATTGCCAAACTCTGCATTTGGCAGAGTTAGCAGTTTTGCACAAATGTGGACTTTGCACTACAGATTAACTCTGTGAAATGAGGGGAAATCTGCCAATTTATCCACAGAGCAGTTTCCCAGCTTCACACATCTCTGATTATAAGATTCACTCATATCCAGTACAGTCTGTGCATTCTGTGTTTTAGCAAAGTAATCAATGGTAATAAATGACTAACAGCAGTGGTATACCCAGTGGCTATGCTATTAGCATACTCAAAAGGCTCTAGTACATTGATTGCTTTCTTTATCAGAGACCAATGCTGCTTAACAATCAGTGTCATTGTTCCAGGAAAGCTGTTGTTTCTTTGACCTGTCACTGACATTATATTATCTTTTGTAGCCTTATACTGCATGCATAGATGCAGAAGCATGTACTAGACAGAGTTCCACCAGGTGCTAACATCTTATTTTAAATGATGGACTGACAGCATGTTTTTCACCCTCAAGTCTCATGATATAATGAGCTTTAAAAAATGCCTGAAGTGTAAGACAATTCCCATGGAATGGTGATCATGGCAGCAACACCTTTGTTATTATTCAATAAAACCTACACAGCTATATTAAGGCACTTTTCAAAGCATGCTACTCCAACAAATCCACCATCCTTGAGTGATTTTACAATATGTGGATCATCATCATCTCTTATTACAAAATCTGGGTGTTGGTCCAAGTTGACAAGTCAATCATCAATTACCTGAACGAACTGAAGTATGATATTTATAAAACTCTGAGATCTTTTTTTTTCAATACATGACAATCAGAAAGTACACAATGATTGAAACTGATATGATGAAATCATCAGTCTGAAGAACCCTGGATTTTTAAAACCTTTTTCAGACCTTGAAATCCAATCTGATTAAGATTTTAGCAAGTGGTCTGTCAACTAGTTAAAATGCCTGTGGTAAAATGACTTCTAGACACATATAACTTGCACAGGTAATTTATTTATTCATTTATTCACTACAAATCGGGTTTACAACCTTTGAGTCAGAGACTCATTTACAAAGGCACCTCATCGCGGGGTGGGGGCAGACATCAAGACAGTTATTACAGTGCAGATTAAAACAGAGGATAACATTAATGGTGCAGTAAAAGGAACATTTAGCATAGATACACTTAGGCTACATAATGTAGTTTGTATGTTACTTAGGTTGCGTAGTGTTACAAAATTGTGAGTTACACTCATGGATATAGTAGGTCCTCAGAGAAGACAGCGGGTTACATCCCTGTTTGGACCTAGTAGGGAAGGCGTGGGTCTGGGGGAGGGAGATGCTGTCCAGTGGACGTTGTTGAGCCAGGGGAAAAGGGGGGGTCCGGGTACCACAGGTTACAACAGGGGGTTAGTTGCACCTACAACAGCAGGTATTAAAGATATGGTTCCAAAGGGCTATTTTGAAGAAACCAATTTTTGGCAAGTTGGAGATGCAGCTAGGGAGTGAGTTGAACCAGGTGGGGGCACGGTAGTGGAATAATCTCTGGGCAAGAGAGGTCTTGGTTCTGGGCACATTGAAAGTGGCCTTAACAGAGCTACGGGTGGTGCTGGACAATGATGACTGCTGTAGGGAGGTGGAGATCCCCGTGGGAGAGTCCTAGAATTGATTTCTTAGTGAAAAGGCAGGTCTGGTAGAGCAGTCACTCCTCAAAGTTGAGCAGATTGGTGGTAGTATAGAGAAGGCAGGTGTGAGTGTGGCTGGGGCACTGGTCAGGAGCCTACAGGCCTTATTGATGGAGAGTTGGATTTTGTAGAGGGCAGTGTTGTCAGCTGCAGTGTAGATCAGCAAGCCATAGTCCACGAGGGACAAGACAGAGGAGGTGATGGCCAGCCTAAGGCAACCTGAGGCAGACAGTCCCTGTGCCAGTATAGAAGGCCAATCTGAGAGTTAAAGGCGGCTGACAGGGCATTTATCTGGGTGTGGAAGGAGAAGGCAGTATCGAACGTGATGCCTAGGTACTTGTATGTGGTCACTTGTTCTAGTGGGTGCAGAGTGCTGGTGATAATCAAGAGGGGGGCATTTTTAGCTTTATTTTGGTGGTTGGAGAAGAGTACTGATTTGGTTTTCTTTAGGTTAATGACCAGTCTGCTGTCGCCGAACCACCTTTCAGCTTGGTTGTAAGCTTGCTGGAGGGATAATTAGAGGGAGATGAGATTGGGATGTGAGGCAACGAGGACTGCATCGTCAGCATAGAGGAGCATTTTACTGGTACATGAGCTGGGGAGGGTGTTGAGGTAGAGACTAAAAAGTATTGGACCCAGGATGGAGCCCTGAAGGACCCCAGAGAGAATGGAAAGAGTGCTGGAGAGGAAGCAACTCACTTTGACATGCTGGGATCTAGCAGAGAGGTAGCTAGAGAACCAGGAAATTGGACAACCAGAGAAGTCAAGTTGGTGGAGAGAGTTGAGTAGAAAGGGATGAAAGACAGGGTCAAAGGCCTTGGCAAGGTCAATAAGCACTGCTCCTGCAAGGCTGCCAGAGTTGAGAGCAGCATGCAGGTGTCAGGAGAATTCCAGGAGAGCTGTGGTTGTACTGTATCCTGGGCAGAAACCGTGCTGCTCTGGACACATAATGTTGTACTAGATTAGGTATTCAGAGCACTGGATCAACACCACTTTTTCAAGGGCTTTAGAGAGTGGGGGGAGGATGGAAATCGGCTGGTAATTGTTGGGGGTGGACCTGTCCCCACTCTTATGTATGGGTGTGATTTCAGCAGTTTTCCAAGAACTTGGGAACTGACCCAGGCATACAGACCAGTTTAGAAGGTCAGGCGGGGGACTAGGACTTCGTCCAAGACCATACAGAGGATCCTGGAGTCAAAGGGGTCACTGCTGGAGTTATTGCTGCTTAAGGCTTTTATCAGGTGCAGCCTGGCTTCTTGGTGGGATAGGGTGCACAGGTAAAATGGTGGGTGATGCAAGACCAGAGGGAGAGAGGTGGGGATTGAGTCAAAGAAGCTGCTGGGGAGGACCGAGCTTAGGTCAGAGAAGGCAGTGTTAAGGCAATCGGCTATAAGGAGTGGAACTGTGGTGTGGGTGCCATTGATGGAGAGCTGAGATGGTGGGGGGAGCAGGACTTTCCATTTAGCTCTTTCATATTATCCCAGAAGGTCCGGGCTGAACCCCAAGTGGAAGTGAGGGCGGTCTGGTAGTGCTCTGCCTTGGCCCACCTAAAAGCCCAAGTGCACTTATTGCGTTCTGCATTGTAGGCCTGTCTATCAGACACCTTTCCAGATTCTACAGCAATGTGCCAGAGATTATCTCTGTTTTTGAGTCTCTGGAGGAGGGGTGGGGTGGCCCATGGGGCATTGCATTTTTTGGAGCAGATCCTGGTAAGGGGGGGTGAAAAGGTCACAAGCCTTATAGACGGCATTTGTGAAGTGGTCAAGAGCTGATTCAATGTCAGGGGCGCGCTGAATAGGGGACCAGTCTAGCTGGGCTAGGTATTGTTTTAATTTCTGAGGCTGCTGGGGCATAAACGGCAGCATCGAGTGGCCTGGGACACTGGCTTCTGAGTGGAGGATGACCAGAGACAGAGGACTGGGGAGTGATCGCTAAGAGAGTCAGGGAGGACAGTGACATCCCGGATTTTGTAGGGGGCGGTTAGATATAACAACATCTAAGAGAGTGCTGGTGCCAGTAGAGTGGTTGAATCTGGTGGGTTGGGTAACTAACTGGGACATATCCAGGGCAGCAAAGGAGTCCCTTATATGGGAGGTAGTGGAGGCAAGCCAGTTAACATTGAGATCACCTAGGATGACTTGCTCCACTTTGTGACGGAGAGATGTGAGGTAGTCAATGAGGGACTGGACCACTTGGTTTTGATTCCTCAGGGGGTACGAAAGAGACTATGAGGAAGAGATGGCCTCGGGTGGGGTCCGGTGTGATTTTTAAGGTGAGGGCTTGGGTTCCATAATCAAGTTTAGGAGCTGGAAGTGCCTGACCTATAAGGGAGTCCTGTACGAGTAGTGCGCAACCACCACCGCGTTTGCCTACTCAGTTTTCCCTGTAGATGGTATATCCAGGGAGGGTGATAGCAGAGTCAGGGGTGGATTTGGAGAGCCAAGTCTCTACCAGTGCAATTATATCAGGTTGATGTTGAATGACCCAACACTGGAGGGCAGCGGAATTCTTTAGGAGACTGCAAATGTTTAAGGATGCAAAGCAGAGGCCAGTTGCAGTACAGGGTTTAGAAGGGCTGGAAGCCATAGGTCCTTGGTTTGGGTGTACATTACCAGATAATAATAATAGCAGTGTAAATATTCTGGTTAGTGACCAGTGGCGATGGAGACCCTTGGGTTGACACCCAGCTGAGGACTTCACAATCAGGGTGCAAGGGTTAAAGTGCAAGGGGTGGGAATGGCAGGGGAGAGCTGGGTCCAGGTTGGGGCTTGAAGAGTGGAGGAAGTGGGGGTGTTGGCAGGGTCAGGGTGTTGGGGGGTCACGGGTGTGTCGAGGGTGGGGGAGGGCCGAGTCACTCTGGGGTAGTCTGGGGATGAGATGCCTACTGTGGAGGAAAGGTGCTCCAGTTGGTGTGAGGTCTGTACCAAGAGGGTGAAGGAGAGCAGACTTTGTAATGGAGTGTAGGTACCCATAGCAGCTGAGCAGTAAAGGAAGCGTGTCCAGGAGTAGTAGACAGTAAGGAGATGTAGAACAGCTTTGGCACAGTTGGGGGGAAAACCGCTCTAGTGGGCGAAGAGTATAAGCTGCAATAGGGAAAAATGAGTATCAATCAATAGAAGAGGGATGGGTCAAAGACTGATGAATAGTGTTAGACAGACCACATAATAAGTGAGATGAGACAGGAACTGTATTGTGTTGGATTGGATAAGTGTGCTTATAACTGGGCCCTCTAGTGGCTAAAAGCTATAATCTGCTAATGGAAAAAAAAAACAGGCAGGGAGGTTCTGAAGCAAGTTTTTTTGGGGGGGCTCACTGCAGCAGCCTCAATGGGACACAGAGGTCAAGGGTGCAGCCCACAGACTTACAGCTCTAACAGAAGGGGCACAGGGCACATAGCAAAATCACACTACTTTAATAACCTCTCTCAAACTTAAACCAACTCTTAAGAAATCTCTACATCAGACTAAACATTACTTAGAGTGATAAATCAAGAACATGTCAAGCAGAGGTCAGTCCTAACATTAATTTCTTGGCAGCAGTTCTAGAAGACGTCTGGATTGCTTCACATAGTGTGAGAAACACTGACAAACAGGGGCAAGTGAGATTCCTCCAGGGGTAGATGCCAAAATTCAGAGTTCCAACCCGTACCTTGCTTGGAGGGTGAGTGTAGGGCAACTTCTCCTTAGTCTGCTTACCAAACTGCAGAATGCAGTTTGTCTGAGAGGAAACAGCCCCGAAAAGGCACAGTAGTTCCCTTTCTTGGAGGGTGAGCATTGGGCAACTTCTCCTTAGTCTGCTTACCAAACTGCAGAATGCAGTTTGTTTGAGATGAAACAGCCCCGAAAGGGCACAGTAGTCCCCTAACTAAAACTGAGGCACAGATAGTTCCAAAAAGTTCAAGCACTGGCTCAGTTTCTAAGAAGGAATGGCTTAGCACCTGGCAGTTGGAGACAGCAAAGGTATCAAATACTGGAAATAATTTAATTCAACTAATGGATAATGTGGTAAAGCAACATATAACCACTTGGCTAGCTTGTACAACCACTTGGCTAGCTTGAAAGTCAAAAGATATGCATGTGGAGGATGTCTTGCTCACTTTGTTTTGTTTACAGAAAAAATAAACAGGTTTGTTGTTATAGCAGAGCAAGACTGGGTTATGAGTTGCAACATAATTGCATTTTTTTTAGATATTACCACTAGACATGATGCTGTCTTTTGCAGTTTATTGTGAAATTAGTGTACATTATCCTGTAACTCTGCTTAGTTTGCTCTTTTCCTGTCATATGCCTCATTGATATTAAGGAGATTCTCACTTAACTCCACCTCATTGTTAACACTACCATCTAACACTTCCTTATTCCCATCTAAATTTAGTCAATTAGCCTACATCTTTGATGCCTTCTGACCCTACCATCACTCCAGTTAATAGTTTATGTATCTTTTTTTTTATTTGCTCTCTTCTGCTCCTCCAAGGACCATTCCACATTGGCAGAGTCCCATGCCCAACCCCATCATCTACCTCCCACAGACTTACCCTACCAGAGATATGCTTTGGCTTACCCTCCACAGCAGGACCATGGGAGTGACCCGAACTACCCATGAGTTTCTGGATATGGCCTGTGATGTTTCCATCCAGGGGTTTTGCCCTGGCTTATCCCCCATGCTGGGGTCTTTGGGAGGGGGACTCACCCTCCCACCTGATGCTGGTATAAATCTCTGATGGTGCCACAGGGGTTTTGCGGGACTTGCTGCATAAGGTGGGTGGAATCCTGCTCGGCCCCATTTTCCACCATTTTCTCCCCAGGAAGTGGGACTTGCAATGACATCAAGGTGTGAATGCCGATGTCTGTCCTGCCTCCAGTTACTGTGAAGGTGCCAGCAGCTGACCTTCACCACAAGTCAGTCATGTGTCAGGTGCTCAGCCACCCTCCCCACTGGATAAGAAGAGCAGTCCATCAGACAGTCAATCCTTCTCCTCCTGGCCGGTTCTCTGACTCTTGGGTCCATTCTTGAACCCAAGATTTCAGCATCATGAGCAGAAGCCTCACAGCTGTGGTCATCTTCCAAATGTCCATAGGTGACTATCCTGAGTGCTTGTCTTGCTTATTTTCTTAAAATAACTGATTTTTACCACACGTAAATTGTTGTAAGGTAAGGAAAAAAGTCCACTCCACCACAAAGGTTAATCTTTTGGACCACTCAATGGCAAAATCGGTAACTAATTTTCACTTTCTCTTTGTGTGCTTCTCCCCTGATGTCCTGCATGTCAGTTCTACCTGGGCTTTGCAGCAGTTCAGCTATTTTCATTGGTCCAACATTTTGACTTGCCCTAACTTGCATGTTCTATGATTTTGTCAGTTGCATTAACTTGGCCACCACCATCTTTAAAAGAGCAAGTAGCACCACAAATGACTGACAGAACATAATATTTATTTGTAGTCAGTTGTATCTTTTCTTTGCAAATAATTTTTTTTTCTTTTCTGTTTGCTCATTTGAAGGTTTTCTACTTGATAATATTGTGTGTGAAGTAAAGAGCAATAGTTAATGTGGAGATTGACATATCTAGTTCTATTCCACTTCATACTTCATCAACATTAAGACCTCACTTTTTGTGACATTACATGAGACTAATTTGGTAGCAGATGTTTTACTCTTCTTGGTCATTTGTGATGTCACAGACATTGAGGCCATAGGGTTGATGATATACAAGGAGAAACAATACTTGCAGGCCAGGATATTCAAAAGGGTTGCGCATGGCGCAACAGAGTTGCGCCATGCACAACCCACTGATGCTCCCGAGTGCGATATTCAAAAGGGAATTATGTGCTTCACAAATCCCAATGCACTGATGCGCATCAGTAATGTATGTGGCACAAGTAAGGGGGGCATGCCCATGCATACTCTACACATCCCTATATTCAGCCTGGGATGTGCTGAACATATGCAGGCGCAACCCCTACTTGTGCCACACACAATTGAGCCCAGATAAAAAGGAGAAACAGCTGGCCACCCAGCATAAAGTTTAAACCAACAGTCTTTTGTTACAACCAACGTCCATGGATAGCAACCTTCCCTTATGGTAAGTAGATCAAAGTTAAAAAAAAAAAAAGAAATTCTGTGGGAAATGGTCTTTGAATTGTTACTGTTGTGTCCCTGAGGTGCAAACTCTATAATTTTAAGAAATGCTGTTAGGGATCAGTGAAGTTCTTTAAAAATGCAGGTACCAATTTTTTCCTTTCAAAATCTTTATTTGCCCTTGTGTTTTGCTTCTAGAATTGAGCTTTTGCAAATGGCTATAATATGTAATAATTTAAGAATATTCAAATAAATTTCACAATTTGATTTTTGTAATAATTCACATATTATATATCATGCAGTAATAACCATGAAATTACCATAAATTCCACTTTGAATACATATACTAAAGCAGGTCACTGTATAAATCATCCGTTTGGTTATTATAACCTAAAAAAAACATGAACACTTTCCTTATTCAGTATTTTGATATGTTACACCAATCGATTGTATGTGCCACCATCGCCTATGTTCAGTGTGCTGCTTTTTATTTTCTGCTGCTCAAAAAGCCTGACCTAGCCCGTGACCAGAAGAATGTCCATAGAATGGTTTTATCCATAATTTGTTTCCCTGGGAGCTGTTTTATCTATTACGATAAACTTCAACCTTCTCCTGTATCCTAAAGGAAAAACAAATCACGTGTTTAAACATTCTGCCTTTCTTGAAAGCTCCTGTTACATTTATTATTTCTGTACATTACTTTTTTGTTTGCACTAGTATATCATTGACAGTTTGTATCCCTTTTTAGCTTACTGCCTACTATACATTTTGATAATATTACTATGAAATCATTAAACATATTTTTATCCTCAAGTTCTGTGTACCTCACACCTTTCACTTTTATAACTTAGACCCTCACTATACCTTTTTCCTTCTAGGAGTTTTGAAATGACAGTTTATTACTTTTGTTAGTCTTGGTTCAAACATTTTACTTTAATATACTGTTTTTAGTCATGTGAGCTGTGCAAAACCTGGGCTGTTGTTTCTCTTACGTTCAGCATCTGTGTTGATGCATCAATTAAGCAATAAGACATGACCAGGAGTTAGATTAACAGTCTGTTAATCACCCCCTAGAGGTGTAATGTGGCACGAGGCGCAGTCGAGTGCCATATTGCCCCTAGGGGGTGATTAACTGACTGTTAAGCTAGCTCCTGTGAGTGCCTTATTGTTATTATAAAAAAATGGTTCCAAAAGAAATGTGTTAAAAGTATACTTTTTGAATGTTTTCCTCATTTAGAGGGAGATTTTTAATAAAATAGTTCTTCCACCAACAGTTTAAGAATGCTGGTTCAAAATCAGAATGCATCATTCCACACATTCAGCAGTGCTAGAGGATGGAATGCTGACAGGAAGAATCCATGTGCCATGGTGATCAGGCTGTACATGGCAGTATAACATGAATTAATGTAAGGCTGTTGGAACCCTAAAAGCCAATCAGATTGCAGCATTTCTGAGAGCCTTTTTTTATAATAGTGTTTAAATGCTATATAAGTACATAGTGGGTATTTCCCTTCCTCTCAGCCTGATTGTCATCCCATGTGATGTATTGTCATGGGCACTCATGCACCAATCCTGCACAGGAATTGTTGCAAGGCAACTGTGCACTGTACCGCAACAGCAACGCAGTGCTTAGATGATCAGGCTCACAGTCACTTTGAATGCTTGTGGTGTGGTTCTGTGATTGGGATGCCATCTCAGATGGACTGATATTTTAAATGGTCTTAAGCATTTAAAAAGAGTTATAGATATAATTATGTGGGGGCAAGGTGGGGGGGGGGAACCATCCCCAATAATCAGGACTGACAGAACATGGCTGCATAATAATTTTGACATATTATAACGCATGGCTCAAAACCTATGTGTGATCTTGGGGTAAAACATTTTTGGGGTTGAAACTTTCAGAAAGAAATAGGTCAAGCAGAAATGAAGTGGTTCTTTAATCTCAAAACACTAGAAAGGAAATATAGGCATGAATTCAGATACCAGTTGGCAGGCATGCTAGTAAAGTCATCAACTAAGTTGTAGAAATAAGATCACTTTACAACAATAAAGTAACTTAACCCCCAAAACTGTTTTAACCCAAGAGCACACATAGGTTTTGAGCCACACTGTATAATATATTGAAAGTATCATGCAGCCATGTTCTATCAGTCCTGTTTATTGGGCTGGTCCCCCCCACTGTCCCACAACCACATAATTATGTCCATAACTCTTCTTAAGTGCTTAAGACCATTTAAAATATTAGTCCATTTGATGTGGAATCCCGATCACCCTGCAATGAAATTAAAGACTATATATATACAGGCAGAATTTATGGTAATGTTATGGTTATTCCTATATGATATATAATATGTGAATTATTACAAAAAATCAAAATGTGATATTTATTTGAATTATTACAGATTATAGCCCTATGAAAAAGCTTGATTATACAGTAGGAGTGAAATGTCAGGGCAAATAACTATTATGAAAGGAAACAATCAGTACATGTATTCTTAAAGAACTTCAGTGAGCCCCAACATGTTTTCTTAAGACTACAGATTTTCCACCTCAGGGACACACCACTAACAATACAAACACCATTTCCAATGGAATTTTTTCTTTATTTTTTAAATTAGTTTGGCTTGCCAGGATTTGCCTTTTAAAGAAGCACTCCTGTGTAGTAGAGAGCAGTTCATGCATAGCATGATCTGAACTGACATCATTTCGGACTGACTGAAATCCTTTGAAAAGCAAACTTCTACATCTCCACTCTGGAGCAGGCCAAATGGAACTCCCAAAAAATCTGGAAGACACTGAGATCCATTGAAGGCCATCCTGCTGCTTCCTCCCTTCCCACCAAGATTCTGGCCAAGGATGGGATGGTTGAAAATAAACTGTGAATCCTCGAAGAACTTAACCTTCACTTTGCCACTGCTGGGTTGGCATTCGACTCCTCCTCATATGCTAGCTGAGTGAATAGCAACAGTAGCCCAGATACTACACATGCTACTCCACCTCATCCCTTCCAATTGTGCCTGTTTAGCTACAAAGAAGTAGAAGACATAATTCTTAGCCTTGACACCAAGAGAAGTGCAGGGGATGATGGCCTTGAATCATTTTTCTTGTGGTTAGGCTATGCCCAGCTCACAGCCCCCATCCTTCACATCTTCAACCTCTCTATTACCACAGCCACTGTTCCATCCTGCTGGAAATCTTCCCATATTCTTCCTCTCTACAAATCAGGAGATCCTTGTGACTTAAACAACTACCGTCCTATCTCTGTCTTGCCCGTTCTCTCCAAAGTGCTGGAAAAACTTATATATAAACAACTAAAAAATCACCTTGAAGCACACTCGCTCCTAAACCTGGCACAATCTGGCTTCATGTTGAAGCACAGTACCATCTCATCCTTGGCTAAAGTCTCTAAGGACTGGATCCATGCTATGGACACCAAGAAGGTTACTGGTGCAGTCTTTCTAGACTTCAGTAAGGCCTTCGACACTGTAGACCATCACCTCCTAATCACCTGTCTTGCCTACATAGGTGCCACTCCACTTACCTTACAATGGTTAAACAGTTATCTCACAGGAAGAATACAAAAAGTCAAAGCTGATGGCCTACTATCTGCCCCCCTTCCAATTGCCAGAGGAGTCCCTCAAGGCTCCATCCTAGGACCAATCCTTTTTTCCCTGTACATCAACAACCTTGACTCCCACATAAAGAACTCTAGCATACATTTCTTTGTGGACGATATGGTTTTGTACGCATCAGGCTTGTCCTTAACTGAGGTCAGGGAAGCACTCCAAGCTGACTTTCTCCAGTTAGAAAGCAACCTTATCAATGCCAAGCTTCTCTTAAATGCCAAAAAAACCAAGACAATGATTTTCTCAAGACTGGCTTTGTCTGGTGCCCTACCTACCCTACCTAAAAACTTCATAGTTACCTTCCTAGGTGAACCCTTGGAAGTCGTACCTAAATTTAAATATCTAGGTATGTGGATAGACAACAAGCTTTCCTTCAACGACCACATCGAGGATCTATCAAAGAGGCTTAAAGCATGCTTGGGTTTCTTCTTTAGAAATAGGACCCTCTTTTCTCTCGCGACCTGCAAAAGGCTTGTCCAAGCAACATTCCTTCCCTTGCTTGACTACGGAGACATTATCTTTATCTCCTCTCCAACCTTGAGCCTATCTAAACTGGATGTACTCTATCACCGTACTCTTCATTTCATTACTAACTCTGCGTACAGGACCCACCACTGTGATCTTTATGCAGCAGTTGGGTGGACCTCTCTTGCTACCAGATGCCTCCTGCATGCTGGCATTTGGACCCTCAAATTACTACTCCACAAACTGCCTGTCTACTTAACATCTCTCATACACATCTCTCATACACATCTCGCATAGTGCCTACTCCCTAAGGAAATCCGACCTTATCCTACTAGATGTTCCCAGGACACGTACAACAGCTGGCCAAAGAGCTGTCTCATATGCCCTACCGAACATTTGGAACCAACTACAAGCCATGTTGAAGCTAACCAGCATTGTATCAATTAACTCCTACAAAACACTAGCTATCTCTAAATTAAAAGACTTATGTAGGTGCTACTAGGTCCCCAACACCAAGTCAACTTCCTAGGTACCAACTGGCCCTCTACTTATTAAGCTGAAATGTGTTGCATAATTTAGGGCAAGGTTAAAGCTGGAATGTACTGCATATATAGCATAAGGGCTTCTATTGTGTATATCTCTTGTATTATATATATATATATATATATATATATATATATATTTTGTTCTTCTACATTTTATATCTCCTGTCTATGTATTTGCGAACTGTATGTGCATGTGCCTCAGGACCTCCTTATGAATGAGCTTGCTCAACGGAGTCTTTCCTGCAATAAACTTGAACTTGAGCTTGAACAGAGGAAAGACTCATAGGTGCAGGCATTGTGAAATCTTAATTTGCCAGTGAGGTTGGTATAAATTCAGTAAATTTGCAATTTGTCAAGATTTGTAAATTTTCTAGCATGTGCTCCAACTTCATCAGTCATCAAGGATCTTGGAATAATTGTTGATGTTGAACTGACCTTTGATTCTCATATCACCTACATGATTAATAAAGCAAATAAGATTTGGTGGGCCATTCGCCATAATATGTACCTAAAAAATCCAGAGGTACTTTTACCTCTATATCGTGCTTACGTAAGACCTCATTTGGATTTTGGTTCCCAGTTATGGAATCCATATAAAAAGAAGGATGTAGCCAGACTGGAGAAGGTTCAGAGAAGAATCACTAAACATCTAGTGTCATGTAAAGAAATTTCATATGAGGATAGATTGACAAAATTTGATTTAATGTCTCTTGAGGAAAGAAGAGTGAGAGGGGATTTATTACTTGTATGGGATTTACATAATGATGAACATCTTTTCGTGCATAGTGGTCTTGATCATAAACAAATCAAGATAGAAACTAGAGGTCATCTGCTTCAACTTTCCAGTAATAAATGTTTTACTAATAAAAGAGCAAATTTTTTTTCTCAAAGGGTAGTATCATCTTGGAATAAACTTCCAACTAAAATTGTAATTAGTGATAATAAATTAACTTTTAAGAATAGACTTGATGCTTTGAGAAATGAGAACAATAATTCAAAAAGTCAATTGTAATGGAGAGGCCTATATTGGCAGTTCTTTGCTTTTGTGCCTCTGATATTGTCTTAGTATGAGTCTTAGTAGTATTTTCTTTTAAATGACCCAAATGCATAAAATCCCTTATCTCACCCAGTTTTCTCTAATTTTGACCCCCCACCCTCTTCCCAGATACTTTTCTATAATAAATATCCCTTCTTTCCTCCCCTAGTAGCACCCTCATCCGTCCCCTCTTTTGTACTGGTGAATTTAAATTAAAAATGTGTTTGACATTTCCCCAACTTATGCAACAAAACACTCATCCCACTCTGGTTCAGATCAGAACACCCACCTAATGTTCTCTGTACCCAATCACAATCTTGCTCACGTGAATAGCCCCAAAAATGAATTTTCTTTTGACTTGAAAACAAAGAAAATCATCATCTGGTGCAGACCATCTGCTCTTTTCAGTGCCCATGTTGGTAATGACATGAATACATGCAATGTCATTTCTCCTAATAAAACCTGATTGGTTGAAACTTTCTAACAACAGAAAACATTACATCCTCCAGCCTCTTCTCTTAGTTAATACATACATAATGCATCACCATGTGAAACTCTGGAACAATCAAAAAATGCTTTTTAGCTGTATAATGGATTGCTGAAAAAGTTTTAAAATGTATTATCTTGATAGTCACCAGTATCCCATACTCTGGACTAGAGATGGACAAAGTCAGCAAAATTTGCTCTGTGAATTTTGAGCAATTCATAGAGCATAGATCAATACATGAAGTGTAAAGTTTTGCCATGGAGTGCAGAATTTCACCAGTCAAGTGTGGAATTTTGTAGGTGAAATTCCACACATCGCAGTGAAAACTTCACACTTTACAGTGAAAACTTTGTGATTTGGGTGAAGTCGAAGTTGCTGAGGTCTGGGAAAATGTTCTGAAGCTCCACAAATGCGAATTTTCACTACATCATGGCAACTTTGCCAGTGAACTAAAATATTTGCAACATCATTACTTTGGACAAACAACATACCACAAGAGTCTTGGAGGAAATGGCTGCAGCCATATACTGTGTATATTAAATAACAATCATAATACATATATAAGTGATGTGCACAGCACAGAAGTTTAATCAAGTCAACCTCAGACCTCTGCACCCTTCATGATGAAGGGACATAACCCTTATGTGGACTGAGGGAATGATGTACCTCTCCAAGTTTGAACCCAGACCTCAGTGAGTAGAGTGTCAAGTGGCCAGTGTGGGAGGTGACTACTCATGTCTGGTGACACAAAGCCCACATGCAAACCTTATGAGTTTGGCCACAATTCCCTCCTATACAGAAACCATGTTGTGCAGCTCTCCACCTCATGCCAGCCAGGGAGAGGAACCATTTTGAAGAAAGTGATTCCCTCCCTTTCCCTCATATCGATATCTCATGAGATATCTGAGATGCACCAACTTACAATGACTGTGACAATTGTAAGAGCACTACTCTAATATTGAAATTTTTGTAGGAGGCAAAAAATGTGGGATAAGCATCTGTGGGAAAAACTGTGAAAATTCCTTATCCAACCCCTTGCATGTTTACTATTCTACCCTGTCCAGCCAGGTATCCAATTTTCAGGAGGGTGGGTGGGAAATCTTCAGCTGGTGGGCGAGAGTAAGACGGACCAATCAGGCACATACTGTTTTTAACTGTTCATCCTCCTACACCAGCTGGATGTTCCTGCCTTGAGGGAAGCCCTTGTGGCTTCTCACCATGGCACCTCCCCTCCCCATGGGCAAAATCCTACATGCCTATCTGCAGGTTAGGTTTCAGGAGAGGGGACACAGATAAAGCTTTGTCTTCTACAAGGCTTGCACAGACTGCTAATTGTCTTGATAGGCTGCTACATCACCTAACTTGGACAAAGAACACACAATTCAGAAGTTTTACCAAGTCAGCTTCAGACCTCTGCACCACTTCCTGCAAAGTGAGATACTATTGTGTGGACTGAGGGAATGATGTACCTCTCTGAGTTGGGACCCAAACCTCAGCAAGTAGGGGTTCAAGTGATCAAGTGTTAGGGGGCCACACTGTCTGGTGGTGTTGCACATGTAGTCAAGCCCAAGATGGCTGGCTGTGACCCCCTGAGCCATAAACCTAGTAATGTGGTCCCCACATCTTGCCAACTGGATACATAAGTCCTTCCAAAGAAAGTGACTCCCCTTTCCCCTTTTTCCATTGTGTTGTGAGACTCCCAAGCTGCCACTCAATATATTTCTCCAAGACTTGGTGTACAGAGTCTAAAGCAAGTCCCAACCCTTGCCTGATAAATGCATACCATCCTTAGTGTATAGTTCTTGATGTAATTTTACCATACCATGCCCTCCCCCGATGGATTTCATAGTGGCACAAATTTCCGTGTTGCATCGATATACTTTTTCCATTGCCTGATGATTTTTCATGTGACATCAATGGACCCTCTGGATGATGTGAGACCAAAGGTCTTAGGCTACATCCCTTAATTAGATCATAGTTCCTCCTCCATCCTGAGCAGCAAACTGATAGCCTTTCAGAGTCACAGGTCATTCCTGCCCAAATGAACAAGTAATATCTCTGGTGAACTTCCTCAGTGAGGGTCTGCTGCCAGCTTAGGGAGAAGTTTCCCCAAGGACATGCCCCTCTGACCCATCCGTTTTATATGTGCTCTGCTTAGTGGAAACACCAAGTTCCTCTCCCTATTCTGATGCCCTGCTATCTCTGCTGCTCAGGGCATGAAGGAGTGACTGTAAATCCAAAGATGCTTGAAACTATCATGCAGTCCAGGAAAATAAATTGCAAGGTTAAATCATATTCTGCCTCACATAACTTAAGAATACCTGGGATCTTCACCTGCCTAGGGCTGGAATCTGTCTGTCGATAATCCCTCATGCCCTGGCAGACATGAATGCCCCTACCCTGAATGAGTGGGTACTGACCTCTTTCAGGTTCAGTCCTGACCATTCCACTGCCACATCCAGGATGTGTCTAAACTAATAGGCTATTACTGGGGAACCATCTGCATGCATCAGGATTGCAGTCCTAGTGGATAGACGGAGGACCACATATTTCTGCACCATGGTTCTCATATCCCATGCTGATCCCACAGGGGCTTCTAGCATGCACTAGCAGCCTACGTCCACCTGCTAAGTCTTGCTTCTCTGCAGCCATGTGACTACACCCTCTGTTGTCATAACGCAGTCTTCATTCTGCAAGCTAGAGGTAACACCACCATTGTACAGATGTGCCATCTTTGAGACCCAAAGGCCCCACAGACAGCTGGTAAGAATGCCATCTTGAATAATGTGGCTTTAAATTGTGACCAGGAGAAAAAAGCAGGGCCTGCCACATCAGCTCCAGCATTCCTAGGATGAGGGTACACTGCCTATCAGCCTGCATTTGGGTTCCACTGCTTCAGCCTTCAATTACTTTTCAAACTTTGAAGGCTCAAGGGATAGCCATTAAATCCAGCTCCAGGGTAAACCAAGACTACCCTGCTAGGTACTGCCTAATCAATTTGAGCATCAGGCCTTTCCATTTTGCTTTCAAAATGTAGCAGTAAAACTGCTCCTCAGGAATTGGCCAACTTTTTAGCCCATTCGATTCCACCCTGATAGAGTGAAGTGCCCCACTCATTGGGAATAGGCTGCCCTAGTCCAGGGCCTAATGAAGTTACTTATCCACTGTCAGGCTTCAGGGTCACTTCCTCCCATAGAAAGGATGGGGCCACTGCTGGAGCCGGTTTCCTGAACTTCTCCACTGTGAGCAACACATATTATCAGCAATGCTATTTTGAACACCAGGAACATGAACAGCCTTTAAATGAATGTTAAGTATCATACACCTGAGGTTGTAAATCCTGATCAGATTGCCTAATGGGCCCTTGACCCTCTGATGCCCATTAATGGTATGGACCACACCAGTGTTGTCATAATAAAAATGTACCTTTTTGTCTCTTGTGTGGCTGCTAAATCATCAGTGCAACCACTATCGGGAGAAACTTTCACACAGTGATCTTCCAAGTGAGTTCCACTTCAACCCAACTCAATGGTCACTCTAAGGCACCCCATGCTCTTTCAAAGTATGGAAAAAATGCTTGAAAGTTCATTATGATTTTCATTTGTTCAGGTCTACATTACAGCCATGCACACACCCTTATTCTTTTCTCTAACACACATACACACACTCTTCTTCCATGTCATTCTTCTAACCTTCTCTTCATCTTTTCTACTCCAGCACAGCAATTTTTGAAACTATTCAGTTACAGTTTTCTTGGTGTTTTATAACCTTTTTGCACATTTTATTTTCTACTATAAATGACAGTATGCCAGAAGTTCAACTTTAAGCCATGAATTGTACATTTTGAAAATTATCTAATTTGTAATAACATACATGGGATAAACATGAGAATGGAATCAGTTTGGCCACTTCCCCTGCAGAAGACTTGCTAAGGTCAAGGCACTGGGGGCTAGTGACTCTTCTGGCAACTATGTGAATAAAGCTCCTTTTATTCTTTTCTAAATTCTTGGTTCCTGTTTTGCCTTCTTACTGAGTGCAGTTCTTTGTTCCTTTTGCACTGCTGCTGCTGGGCCTGCTGGCTGCCTGCTATTTCTAATCGAGAAATGCCTGCCAGTAATCCAGCAATCTATCCATAGATGGCACTAGTAACACAAAACAGGTGCCCAATCACTAGCCCTCCCAAATTAAGGCTAAACTACTCTCCTAGCTGAAAACGCCAAGACTCCTACATTTTAAGTGGTGAATAAAGGACGGAGCATATGAATAGGACTAGCTTGGATTAAAATGGCCCTTCAGGCCCTATCTCCCAGTATATCAAGCAAATACTGATCATATGTCCCATACTGGGATGCACATGAGCTGATTAGGCATACAAGGTGTTAAGGTGCATCTGTATGCCCATCATGGACTCATTTCTATGGGTGCAGAGAACACCTAGCTTCAATGAAGAATGGCAGCAGTAACACTGTCCTAGTAGTCTAGTGGTCTTCCACCTCATATCACCCATACATCATGTTCTGGTTGTATGGTGGTCCTGTGGTCCCCTAACTCCCCCCCCCCCCACAATCACCCATCCATCAAGTTGAGCTGTATCTCTGGTAGTCCAGTGATCACTCCTCCCTCTGATCACCCATCTGTCATGTTATGGTTGTGTCTTTTTCACTGAGGGAGCTCAGGGTCAGAGATCTGGGGTCACGTGCATAGTCAATATCATTGTCTGCTAGAGAGTTGGGTTCAAACAGTATCTGGACAAAAACAAACTTCCAATCTTGGAAAAGGCTGAAACATTTATTTAAATGTAACATACAGCAGGCAGGATACTGCCTGCCAGCTGCCAATGCACATTTCACACAACAGTGGTTTTTCAAGGCATGAGCACAAGCATTCAATACAAATTTAAATAGGCAATTTCAAATCCAGAATATTGAGTTCATTGGTTCTCACAACATTGACATCACAAATGGATACTTCCCCTGTAGAAAAGAACCAGGACTGGGGGGAGGGAATGAGGAGGGGAGGAGGATATGAAAGACTAAAACACAAGGGAAAAGGGTAATTATACATACTTATTTAAAATGCGGACCATAAAGAGACAAATATAGAATATACTAATGTTAAGCATTAAAAAGTCAGCAAAATTACAGTTAAAAGATGAAATATCGATCAAATATTAACACAGCCAAATTATTTTCTTAAGAATGGTTTTAGGGAAAAACATTCATTTATCCCTGCTCCCTTCCATGCTCTCAGTTTTAATTGCCATAAGGCTTCTCTTTCAAGAAGTACATTCTCACGCTCCCCTCCTCTGTATCCCATCACCACTTTTTTTATTTCTCTGAAACTAAATTTATGATCCAGCACATATTTTTTGACATGTATTGAAAAGTATTCTTTTGATCCTTATTTCCAATGCTACACAAATGTTTCCAATCCATTGTTTTATATTATGACCAGTTTTCCCAATATAGAACTTATGACAAATGCACGTAGCTAAATGTATTTATTTATTAAGTTTTTGTTTACTGGGTGGATGTGCTAGCCATAGCAATGACTATTTTCAGACACAACCTGGGAGGTTACAAGCAAAACAGTACAGTCACAAAGCACAGGGTGGGGTTACAACATCAAGTGTACAGTTTTGACATTAACAATAAGGTACAATTAATGGATTACAAAAGCAAGATATAGTTTTTAACAGTGAGACAATTGAAATTACAACATCAAGGATACAGTTTAACAGCAAGAACATGGTTTGACTAGTGGATAAGGTAAATAACAATAAAGCACCTGTCATACAAAAATAGTACAGGGCCTGGGTAAGTGCCAGCAGCAAAACAAAAGACGTAACAGCTAATATCAATCAGCAATATCAACATTATAATTTGACAATATCAAGTAGTGGTTGTCAGAGATATGAGGTTAGATCACAGCAGGAGCATTAGAGTGAGAGGAGGCCTAGGGAGGAGCAGAAGCAAGGCAAGGTTATGTGCAGAAATGGAGCAAGAATGTTGTGAGACCATTAGGAGGGGGAGAAAGTAGCTCCTAATCAGGCAGTTTCAGACAGGAGAAAACTAGGGGAGTTTAAAACATATGCAAGGGCTGGGTTTACATAGGTGAGACTGATACATTTTGTTAAAGAGTGAATGGCTTGGTGCAGAATTAACCACTAGGGGAAAATAATTCCAAAATTTAGGAGCAGCACAGAAAAAAGCACTGTTTCCCTTGGAGGTTTTACATCTTGGAATGTGAAATAAGGATTTATCGATGGATTGTAGGCCATAAGAGGATGACTTGGAAGAAGAAGAAGGGAGGCAAGAGAAACAGGGACAGTGGTTCTAGTTATGTTATCCACAAGTGAAAAAAGGAGAGAAGCCAAAAATATGAGGGGGAAGGCCAGTTTAGATCAGCTTAGAGCTGGCATCTATGTTTCAGTCGCTGGGATGGCGAGGCGTAGTGACAGATTTTGTTATATGTAGTGTCTCATCTGTGTAAGGATGCCTTTGAGGCATTAATATAAGTTACAACTCCATAGATCAGAGAAGGAAGCAGAATGCCTCTGACAATAGCTAGTCTAGTAGAAGGTGTCAGTATGTGACTAGTCTTATAAGCCAGCCTGATTTTGGAGTTCACAGACTTACATGTGGCCAGGATATGTTGGTCAAAGTCAAGGTAGCCATCAGGCAGAACCCCAAAGTATTTGAACAAGCTTACCATCTTCAGTAGAGAACATTTCAGACAGGAGATACTGAGCTGACTTTGAGCCATCCTAAGCTTAGCTGCAGTGCCAAAGACCATGGCCTGTATTTTCCCACATTAAGTAGGAGTTTGTGTCTGGAAAGCAAAGTCTGAATATCATGAAAGGCACCAGAGAGATTACAGTTTATCTCTGACATACATTCTGAGCTATCATACAGGACAAGGCCATCCACATCAATGAGAGATGAGCAGTGAAGGAGGCCCCTAGTAATGTGGTTGATAAAAGTGAAAAAAGAAGAGAACCAAGGATGGAACCTGGAGAACTCCTATGTTTATGGACTCTTGATCCGATATGGCTGAGTTAAATTTCAAGGACTTGAACTCTGTCAGTGAGGTTATTATATAAGCAGGAGACAGAGTGAGGTAAAGAGATGAGAGATTGGAGAGCAGAAGAGGGTGGTCAATCAGATTAAAGGCTTAGGTGAGGTCAATGAATACTGTTCCTGTCAGAAGTCCAGAATCCATGGCAGAGAGTACATCATTGATAAATCTGAGTAGATCAGTGGTGGTACTATACCCTTTGTGGAAACCATGCTGGTTAGGCAGTAGCAGCTTACAACTGGAGAGATATTCAATGGTTTTGGAGGGCACCAGTTTTTCCAGGATTTTACCTAAGACAGGGAGGATCACAATAGGCAGATAATTTGAGATGTCTTTTTTGTCCCCTTTCTCGTATACAGGAGTGATTCTGGCAATTTCCAAACACAAGGGACATAGCTTTGACACAGGGACAGGGTATAAATATGTGCCAGAGGGAAGGCAATAAAAGGGGCAGTTAGTTTCAGGAGTCGTGGCTCAATACCATCAGAGTCAGCAATGGTGTTGTCAGAGATTGAATTAAGTAGCTTTAGGACATGAGCTTTGGTGATGGCTTTAAAGTAGGAGGGAGGGTGATCAGGCTTGTGATTGGTCTGCATAGGGCAGGGGTTTGGTTGGGCATTGGGGAAAGTAGAGGTAAGGCTATCTAGGTAGGTGAAGTGCATGTTAAGTTAGTTTGCTATGGTTGTCAGGTCATTGCAATGCAAGCCGTTCAGGACCATATCAATGGCAAAGTGGGATTTGTGGGTGCCCAGGAAGGTCTTCACATGTGACCAGAATTTTCTTGAGTCATCAGCAGCATCCAGCAGGAGTTCCTTGCATAAATTAGTCCTATCGTATTAAAATCAATAAAATCTCTGATTTTAAAAATCTTGTCAACATTCTCCACTGTAAACTCATCTCCAACTGAAATAACATTACAAAATTTACAATTCATATAACGGTGTGTCCCCCTGGGCAAGTCACATAAATTACTTTCCAAATGTGTTTTTAAATGACTATGTGTAATACTATCACCTATTGTTTTGCCTTCTGAATACCATTTTTGGTTTTTCTGTGAAATTATTCTGTAACCATGCATCTGTATGCAATATTTGCCAATTATCATTAATAATCTTGGATACTAAATATGACTCCATGTTGAAATTACTCATATCTCATTATTAAAGTGCTGTTTGGGTTTAAAGTGCCTCTTTTCCAAAAGTGCATCACTATCCATTTATTTCACTTCTGTCAAAGTCTCAGTCAGACTATGAACATTATAACCAAGTTCAGCAAATCGTTCTTTTAAGTGTCCTGCATTCTCTTAAAAAAATGCTGTTTCAATGCAATTCCATCTAATATGAATAAATTGGCCTTTGGGGTATTGTTAAGTATGTGTTTGGGATGATGGCTTTTAAACTGCCGCAAGGAATTTCTTTCTATGTCTTTTTATATAAAGTGGTAGACAAACCCCCTTCTCATTTTTTTACACTTTAAGATCTAAAAAATTAACCGCAGTCAAATCATTCATTACACATTGTAAATCTAAGAATGTTATTTGTCCTTTCCAAATACTGTACAAATTGTTTGTTCATTCTCAGTTCCTGTCCACACAATAAACACGTCATCAAAAACTTATTTAAAAAGCTTTATGCAGAGACTTCCAGTTCCGACACAGAGGAGAAAAGCAGCTAAACAAGAGGCTCCCACTTGGCTCTAATAAACATCCTTTGATTTATCCAAAATTAACAGTTCAGACCTTCCTAAATGTCAGGTGGAGAAACTCAATGAGAGAGGGGCTCCAGGAACTGACCCCAGCATGTTTGACAAGACAAGGATGGAAGCGGATTGAAAACCAGCTCCCCAACCCCCTCCAACAATCAGTCACGCTTGGTTGATCACAGTACGCCTTACGATACTGATGAAGAAAATGAACATCTATGCAGGCATAGATTTGACACTCTTTTAAAAGAAATCAGAGAAATGCGGGCTAAGAATAAAGCAGAATTCAATAACTTAAATCAAAACTCACCCATGTGGAGTGGAGGGTCCAAAAGGCTGAAGACTGCATTTCACAGTCTAAGGACAATGTCTTGTACTTAGGGTGTACAGTACAGGCCCTGTGTTGACATGCCATTGTAATCAAGCAAAAATGCCTGGATCTTAAGAGCAAATCGAGGTGAGACAATATCCATCTCTATGGCCTCAAAGAAGGAGCGGAAACTGGTCCTATGGTAGATTTCCTCTCGGGTATGTTAAAGGACATGTTAGATCTCCCTTAGGGCTATGAGCTGAAAAAGATCCATCTGCACGCACCTGTTCCATCATAATAAAGTTCAACAGTTTCTGCATAAAAGAAGATATTTTATGAAGAGCATGGCAGAAAAAATAAGTAAAATATCTACATTCCAGACTGTTTTTTGACAAAGATTACCCACCCTACATACAAAAGCAGTGCCTGGAATATAATGATATCATCAAAACCCTGCCTAGTGTCCAGGTTCGAATCCAGACCCCTTATCCTGAGCACCGCTGAGTATTTTGGAAGGAGGGCGTTGTGGTGGATTATTCCCCACAGGTAGCAAAAGATGCATTTCTAAGAAGAGGCACTGATGTGAAGGCCCCATATCAGGCACCCCCCAGAAAAGGAAGGAGCCCAATCACAATTGTCAATTGGTGTCCCCCAGGAAAGCAAGATTACCCACCAGCGGCTCTGCTTCCCAGACCATTCAACGCCTCTGGGACCTAATCAAGAGACTTCCAGGCATCACAGAAGAAGATCTGGCTAATTCTGAGGGCTGACTGTTGGATGGGGCAAAATACCTTTTGTGGACTGGCATGGTGAGTAAGCCATGAGGCCTTCTCTCTCCAGGGACCAGAGCTCTGTCTGCAGCTACAGCCTTCCTCCAACTCTTCCCCCTTTAACTGCTCACCCCAATAAAATAACTGTTGGATTTTTTTGAACAGGTGATTCTACGGAGCGAGTAAAGGGCGAGTTAACAGATGAGTCAAACATTCTGAATTGAGCTGCAGACTGTGTTTCTCGGTGATGGGCAGGGGGGACTCCTATCCTCTGAGACTCTCCCTGGGACTCTAAAAATGCATTTTGTGCTATTTACTCTATGGTGAAGTCTGGAGTAAACCATAAGAAGGGGTACATGATTGATCTTCACTGAGTTTTGGGGAAAAATACACCCTAAGTTTATTGCATGGTAAAGTGTTATGCACTTTCACAGAGAGATAAGCTTAACAGCATGTATAGTTTAGATGCGCATGTGCAAGCTGGGGTGGGCACACTAGGCAATTATAGCCCATGCTGCCACTATGTCGATTGAATATTTATATTCCTTTAGTTATTCTGTTTAAAACCCTGTCACAAGCAGTTCATGAAGCAGTGTAATGACTGGTTCCTGTTTTCTGGAACTTTGGGGTCGAGCTTCTACCATCTATCCCCCACCCAGACACCAGTATTCGTGGTCTGTGTCTGGTACTGGGAGTATTTCTCTTCCTCCCACCCCGGAACAGACTACTTTCAACTTAACTATTAAATATAAAGAGTGCAGGTGGAGCTAGCAGAAATTTCCAAAGTGGCAAAATAAATGGAGCTGAAGGAAATTTTGGCTCTGGAGGGTGTCCTCTAAGATGGGGAAAAACAGATTACTCTCCTCCACCTAACATTAACAGCTAGGTGGGCCAGAGGTCATCATCCAAAAATGACCTCCTACCTTGGAAGTTTTATAAAAATTATTGTATAAAGTTTGTCCAGTTGGCACAAGGATGTTTTATACTGTTTAAACCAGCAACATTACTGTATTTTCTCAAAAAATATATGTTTTCAGAGCTGTAATAGCAGGTGATGTGATATACTAAGGGGCTATTGTATTGATGTGTGTTTAGATCTATGCAAAATGTATTATAAAAGAAGTGATAATGAGGTACACAATATGTACATGTGCATGGACTATCCAGCCCAGTTAAGCCCTTGAAAATTGTTTCTTTTCTCAAAAGCTCCAGTGTTGATATTGGCCTCCTGCAAGAGACCCACCTATCCCCTTTAGAACATAAAAACTTTGAGCATCTGGGCTTTCCCATAGTGGTGGCTTCATTGCGGTGCACCCCTTTTCATCGACACCCTGACGGCGAAACAGAAAAAAAGACCATTACGGCGACATTCATGGTAAGGTCCTTTTCCATATTTCACCTACTCTAGTGTTCTGCCCTCCCCAGACCAACTCCCACCTGGGAGTTGGAATCTTAAAGTCAAGGGGGGGGGGTCGAGAACAGGCGGCACAATACCTGCATCAGTATTGTACCGCCACTGTGGGGTAGGTCGGCATTGTCGCTGTCAACCAAACTTGGTGCTTCCCCTCATTGTACAAAGGAGGGTGAACCACCATACTGATCCCCCAAAGAGTGCCCTTTGAGTGCACTGCTCATCCAATGGATAAAGAGGGTAGATATTCATTGGAAAAAGGAAGGCTTAATTGCACAGTGATCACGATAGCATCAGTGTATTTCCCCCCAGTACTGATTTTTTCACTTATAGAATGTTTTGCTCCAGCTGGCACATTGGGCGGATGGACCAATTATATGTGGAGGTGACTTGAATATAGACCTTGCCTGGGCTTCTGTGCAGAGGATGAGGGTAATGAGACAAGAGAGGAGGGCAATAAAAGAAATGTCTTTATTACTGAAAGAAATGGTATTCACAGATACTTGGAAATTTTTGGATGGGAACAACAATCATTATACTTTCTTCTGTCAGGGCCACTCCAGTTACTCAACCGTAGGCTATATCCTGCTATCACAAGAACATCTTGGTCTTGCACAGAGGTCACGGGTGGGAGACGTTATTCTCTCGGATCATGCACCTGTACTTCTAAAGGTGCAGTTGGGTGATTTCAGGAGAAGTACATTTTGGAGGCTTAACCTTTCACTCCTGAGAGACAAGGAGATAATCCATTAACTTAAAGATACTATATCTCAAGCAGTCCTCGATAATGACTCCCCAAATACTAGCTCATTCATGTTATGGGACACAGTAAAGGCCCTATGTTGAGACAAATGGATAGAAGTATCTACTAAGAACAAAAGGCTTAGGGACCAGAAAAGAGACTTGCTGACATCCTGAATACAGTGTCTTGAAGACCAAAAAAAGCTACAGACCTCCCTACAGCTCATCAAGGAGTTAAAGACCCTAAAACTGGAACTAAACACTCTATTAGATTATGTAGAGCAAAAACTACTCTTCCTTAAGCAGAAACATTACAATGGAGGACCCAGATCCCTTAAAATGTTAGCAGACCGCCTTAGGGCACAGAGGACTAAAGCAACTATAAATAATATAAAAGACAACAAAACTGACCACCTCCTCCATTCTATAATAAAAGTTTTGGATGCCTTCTTGGATTATTACACCCAAATCTAGTAAGCTCCTCCCCAACCCCCCAACAATGAATCAGATCCTTTCTAGAGGGTCTAGAACTTCCAACCCTGCATAAAAATCATGCTAAAGGACTATTGGCCCCTATTTCCTCTCAGAAGATTGAGATCAAAATAGGCTCCCTTAAAAACAGCAAGTGTCCAGGATCGGATGGTCTCCTGGGAGAATTTTATAAAGCATTTAAACCTGAGCCCACACCCCTTCTCCAGCACTTATTTTCCTCCGTCTTTACTCAACAAGGAACCATACCCCCTTCTTGGAACTATGCTATTATATCTGTTATTCCCAAGCCAGGCAAGGACCCCACCCAATGTTCCTCTTTTCACCCAATCTCAGTCTTGAATACAGACTAAAAATTGATGGCAGCAATTCTTGCTAATCGATTAAAACAATTTCCCCCCTCCCTAATTCATCGAGATCATTGTTGCTTTATACCAAAACACCAGGCCTCTGACAATATTTGGCGAAGTATTTATCTAATGGATCATATCCAAAAGCAAAAATGCCCCACTCTTTTCCTAGGTTTAGATGCTGAAAAAGCATTTGACAAGGTCTCATGGACCTTCCTCTGAGGGGTCCTTGTCAGTTTTAGTTTCCCAGTTCAGTTTATATAGTTGTTATTTAAATTCTACAACAAACCCCAAGGGTATATCCGATCAAATGGCCACATCTCCAAAAGCTTCATATTGCAAAGAGGTACTTATCAGGGCTGCCCTCTATCTCCCTTATCATTAGCCTTTTATATTGAACCCTGTTCCACCTAATCAGACAGACCATAGATATAAAAGGCATAACTGTAGCAGATACTGAGCATAAATTAGCCTTATTCACAGATGATGTGCTTATCTGTATGACAAACCCTGATACCTCCTTACCAGCACTGTTCCAGCAATTGGCCCTTTTTCTGAACTTTCAGGCTATGTACTAAATACTAATAAAACTGAAGCCTTCATAGTTAATTATACCTCACACTCCAAATTAAAGAATATATTCCCTTTTAAATGGAACCTCCTCACCTTAAATTATCTTGGAATCAAAAAACCAACAGATTTGCCCCTTCTATATAACCTAAACTACTCCCCCTTAATAACCACTCTAAAATCAGACATGAGAAAATGGAATCTACTCCCTCTATCAATGTACACTAAGGCCCAAGCTCCTTAAATGAATGCATTCCCTAGATTACTATACTTTTTAATGCATACCTTACACATTTTCTATAAAAGAACTATTAGTTTGGCAAAAACTATTTCTCTCCTTCATATGGCAATATGAAAAAACACACCTTAATCATTGCCTGTTGAAGCTCCCCAAAGCAGTTGGTGGGATAGCATTACCAAACCTATCTTACTACTGGGCAGCCTCACAGATGAGGCTAGCACTGCTGTGGGGAATTCAAATCATAGGGCTCATTGGAAAGTTATTGATCTATCTAGACCATTATCAGATCCTCTCCCTATGATATTGTTTAATACTTCTTATTTAAAGCAAACTGTTCCACTAGTTCCCAGAGAGACAGCCACAATTTTGAAGGGCTGGAGTAGAGGGAGCCAATGTGGGGTGTCCCTAGTACACCCCTAGAAATATGCCTGGTTTATTTCTAACTCACTTTTTTAGCCAGCCAGAATGGACACATGGTACTCTTCCCAAGCCACCAGGGGGTTTGTTGCCCCCTGGCAAATATTATGACAAGATTCTATCATACCCTTTGAGGAAGCAAAACTCAGGTTCTCCTGCCATACAGGAGACCTAATGCACTATTATTAAATTAGAGACTACATATTCTCACAACAAAGGAGAAGTGATTCCAGGTCCTTGTTAACTGAACAGAATTGACTCTTTATAAAGATCTGGACTTCTCAAGCTGAAGACCATGCCATCTCTCTACTTTATAAACCTCTTATCACCCAGCAAACTTATGAAACAGAGAAACTTAAAATTTGCTATGAGAAAGACTTACAACTAGCATTAAGCCAAAACATCTGGCTCAAAATTTGGCATATGGCATGGTCCACCACCTCCTCCCCTCTGTGGAGAGAATTCACATGGAAAGTCAGAGTCAGATACTTTCTAGTCCCCCAGATCCTGGCCAAGAGGAGTTCCTCTATCTCCCCTCTATGCTGGAGGGACTGTGGAACTTCTATGGCATCTCAAGCACATATCTTTCTCGAATATCCTAAGTTAGAACTATACTGGCAGTCTGTTACCCACCATATAAAAACTATACTAGGCCTCAAAGGAAGCCCTCTCCCCTATAAATCTTCTGTTGGGGATTCCCCAGCCTCAGTAAAAGGCAAGGAGGCCTGTTAGTTATGGTCAAGGCCCCTAGAATTCTGCAGCCACAGAATTTTGTGCAGAACTTGCAATCTACCACAGAACTTGTGCAGTGCCGCAGAATTCACTGTTCTTGGTGATTTTTATTAATATTTCTGTTTATCCATAGAATCTGGTTCACTTCCCCTCTTTTTATATCAAAAATCCCTCTATGCTCAGAATGTGATGTTATCATTGCTCTAACATTATAAATTATCTAATGAAATGGCTGCATTCTGCAACAGAAATGAAAAGTCACTTATCTACCACAGCTCCCGCTGCCAGAAGCAGTGGCACAGCACATCAGGAATGGTGATATTTGTTCAACCTGCACTACAGCCTAATACAATTTTCAGTCTTATGTTATTGCATTAGGGCCAACTTAAACAAAGCCTTGTCAATAGCATAGACCTGTTAAGTCCATACCTCACTTTGTACAAACGTATTTGTGCGTTTAGGGTATACAGATGCCATCTGAAATGAATAACTGGAAAAATGAATTTACCTGTCATTTTTAAGAAAAATAAGTAAGTATGCCCAGGAAAGTGGCATATAATAATGTGTAGACCTTCTGAAAGAACAGACCTGTTAAATAATTGCTCTGTACACATTTTTGCCAGGGTTATTGATTACATATTATTACTGGTTGATAGAGTCAGCCAAACATTATGGAGAAATGTGTTCAGGGCCAGCTGCTGGGCCAGAGGGTAGCATGTTGTGTTTCCTTGCTGGCAACACAGGTTCAGAGATTAGCTCTGGGAGCTGGCTGGGGAACACATCACTGCTCTGAGCCTGGGAAGATATGGTGCAGTGTTCTGTCACATGGTGAACACATTGTGATGGGCTGGTGACCTCTATCTCACAGTTGGTTCACATGCATGTCATGACCTGATGGTGTTAGGTAATGTGCCGGGGAAGCAGGTTGGCATGAAAAATGAGTTTTGCAGTAACTCCTTTATTCTGTTTATTCCATTTCTAATAAGATTGGTATGAATGAGGATGCAAATTCATAGAAATAAAAAAACAAATATATATATAAATATACACATACATATACAGTATCTCTTGCTCTCACTATACGCACACACACACACATGTTTGTATGTATGTTACAGATTGAGTATAGATATATAAGTGATACACAGTGGGGACCTCATGAGTGGTGTTGAAAGTACATATAAATATATAAGAGATACACAATGGAGAACTCATTAGTGGTATACAGTAGATGCCAGTCATATAGAAGTACCTTATTTATCACATAAGGTCCCCTCTGCATATTTCATTTGTGCAATAGGTTAGGACCTTAAGGGAGAGATATTTGTTTTGCTTTTTAGACATAAAATGATTTCTATAAGTCTGTTATTTTTTAAACTAGTGTTACTGTGCTTTCCCCCATCCTAATTGCTATAACCACTGTCATGAAAGTGAAGTCAGGATGACAAGCTGACACTGTGACATGGTAATTTGTTAGTGCTGCAGAATTTCCGAAGAAATTACAAACCACTGCCGAAGAAGTTCTGCGGCAAATGGTAGTCTTGCCGCAGAACTTGGTCCCACTGTGCTGCAGAAAAGTAGGGGCCTTGTTTATGGTCCATCCTCTTAACTGCAGTATATAAACCGATATCTAGGAAATGGTTGCAGAGGGACACCCCTACAATATCTGAATAAAAAGCTATTATAATCCATATACAGAGATTTGAGCAAGTGACATATAATTTACAAAATAGATCTGATGCTTATATAAATAGGTGGACAAGGTAGGACCTCTTCCAATCTCATATATAGACAAAAATAAAATATAATAGATAGTCCCCTTTTACTTAATCACCCTTCCACCCCAGCCAAAAACACCTGGATCTCTGGAGGTCTTTATTTAGTGGAGGACACTCTCACTAGTCCTGTAAACTATAAGACCCCTTCCAGACCCCCATGATCTTTCACAATGTGCCTGCTACAATTGACTTCTGATGAAGCATCTCATTAAATATTTTATAAGTTATGGTAATAAACTAGAGCATGAGCTTTATTGATTCTTGGTGCTATTAACCAGGATTATAAGGAATAAAAGTATTGCTGTTTTTTTGTTTGTTTATTACAAACCATTCCTTCTCTCCGTGATTCCTTTTTTTTAAACCCTCTGTTGTTCTTTATGGTTTCCATCTCTTGATTTACAGGCTTGTTACCATTTTATATATGACCAAATGTGAGTTTAAAATTAACTATGACCAGTTCAAACTTATATATGTAAGAATTCCAACAGCATCCTCATAGTAGAACAGTTGTTGGCTGGAATATTATTGGATGTATAAACAACACATGAATTATGCTCGAATGTGCAGTATTCCTAAATCTTTCTGAAATAAAGAAGTATGAAAAAAATAAAAACGTTATACATTCACATAAAGGATTGTTGATAGTTGAATAATAGGCTTCTTTTTCCCACATGCCCATATATGTTATGGCATAGTTGGGGGCCAAGGCTGCCCCAGTTGCCATTCCCTTTACTAGCAAATACAATTCCTGATTGAACATAAAGTAGTTAGTAGTTAAAACCATTTCCAACATGTTCAATAAAAACTCATCATAAGCATTATTCCTGTCTGTATATTTGAAAAGTACCCATCTCATTGTGTCACTACCTTCCTTATTTGGAATATTAGTATATAATAAAGTAACATCCAGTGTCACTAAAATTCATTCTTTTTCCATCTTTAAAGTTTTTAGAGATCTGATAAAAAGCAGTAGTGTCCTGGATGTATGCCGGCATTTTTTTAGCTAGTGGGGCAATGTGTTCATTAATGAAATGGGATAGATGCTCAGTTAAAGAGCCGTAGTTTGCTACAATGGGATGCCCTGGTGGCATTTTAGGATTGTTATGTATCTTATGCAAGCAATGCAGAGTCACTCTTATTGGGTGTGCCACAGTTAAAAATTTTAAGATTTGCATCAAGATGTGACCCAAGTTCAGAGTTTCTTAAAGGAAAACATCAATTTTCTTCTTAAAGTTAATAGTAGGATCAAAGGACGGGGTTCTATAGAAATTTGTGTCTGATAGTTGGCCTTGTACTTCCACTTGCTATAATTAGTAACCAATATAACTGTTGATCCCCCCTTATCTGCCTTTTTAGTTGTTATATCACGATTGTTATTTAATGATATAATTGCATCTCTTTCCTCCCTTGTTCAATTTTCAATTCTAGCATGATGGTTGGTTTCAAATAATTTATACAGTTCTCTCTTACACATTTTTTCAAAACTAGTCACTGTAGGATTGGGGTGGCATAAAAACTGACTTTGGTTTAAACTTTTCTCCACTTGGAATCAGTATAGTGTCCTGTATCTCTGGTAAAGTGGCAGTGCTCGTTAAACTATCAGTCAAGGTATTACAATTCTGGTCATTAAAAAAAAGATTTTAAATTAAGTTTTCTTAGCAGTCTTTTAAAATCAACCATACTTTCAAAATCATTAATTCTGAGGGTGGGTGCAACATTTAAACCTTTCTCCAAAACTCATTTTTTATTCTCATTAGGTTTATATTTTGAAATATTTACAATCAAAGTTGTTGGTACCTGTGGGATAGGTGTAGTGCCTAGGTTTTCAGCTTCAGTTATCTATATCATTGTTGTTGTTGTTGTTGCTGGAAGTTCAGTCCTCAATCCTTTCCAGTACGTCATCTCCATGGCCTGCCACATTGATTCCACTGGTGAAATACACCTCTGCCTGCAAACTCAACCATTGCCCGGTGTTCCTCTTTGGGTAGATTTATTCTTACAAGCTTTAGACTCCATCTCACTGGATGCTCCTAAAGCTGTATTCTTACTGCATCCTCTCTCTCCAGCTGTAGCAGTTCTCTACGCCACTGTTCTGTTTCCTGATTGTGGCATTGATTCACCTGAAGTTCTTCCTGATTGGGTGGAATTGATTCTTGGCTCTGATCAAAAGAAGAAGAATTTTCGATACTATCCATGTTAGGTCCTCTGGTATATGGGTATGTCTCTGCTGGTACTGATATAGCAATAGTTCCTGTCCCTGTATACAAAATGGTGAGATTTGTTTTCTTCAAAATTGGTCTAAGTTGACACTTTTGACTTTTACGACTCCAGTCAAAAATATGGCTATTTATATGGTCTTGCCTATCTTTCTTAAATGACTTTTGTTTTATTTTTTGAGATGCTTATCATAGATAGCTGTGCCTTCTTTAAGGTGCCTTCAAAATTCATTATACTCAGACCAGGTTTCAAAGTGTTTCTCTTGTTCTTCCTTAATTTGAGCATTAGCTCTTACTTTTTATTTATTTATTTATTTATTGAGATGTTTCACCAGGAAGGCACACTGAACGACAAGTTCCTCATCTTCCAGTGTGATCTGGGGGGAAGGAGGACAATAGGAGTGAGACATTAAGCATTCAATTTACAAGATCAACATTAATATACAGTTCTAAGGCAGGTGTAACAAGCATTGTTACAACAGTGCTGTGCATAATACTGTAGGTAGAAGAGTGGACAACAATAAGTGCCGGGTTAATAAGTAAACTAGTGCTTACATGAAAGAAAAGAGGGGAACAGAGAGGGAGGGGTGAGGTGGTGGAAGAGTCAAGTTCAAGTTACAGTCAAGTTACAAAATCAGCATTAACATACAGTTCTAAGGCAGGTGTTACAAACAATGTTAAAACAGTGTTGTGCATAATATGAAGAATGAGTGGACAATAATAAGTGCTGGGTTCATAAGTAAACAAGTGCTTATGTGAAAGAGAAAGAGGAAAAGTAAAGGAAAGGTTGAGGTAGGGGAGGGAGAAAAGTCATGTCCCTGGAGATCACTTGGCTGATTAGAGTGGATCTGCGGTTGGACTACTAGGGTATGGGAGTCAGTTGATCTAAAGGAATGGGAGGATGGGGGGTTGTTATAAAGGAGGAGGTAAGGTAGGAAGGGAACTCACCCAACCAGTGCATGGAGGTGAATTTAGCAGAGTGGGAGAGTCGCCTATTTGTAAGAGAGAGAATGATAGGGCACAATAAAGATCACAGTGTGAAGGGGGCATCCAGGGCAAAGCAGCAGAAGGAATTGAAGAGGGTTTCCAGTCTGGCCAGGGAGGACTTATGGATAGCACCATAGACTATGTCACAGTAATCAAAAATGGGCAGTATCATCTTCTGAACAAGTTCACGCCTAGCTGTAGGAAGGATGCAACTATGGTTCCTGAACAGGGCACCAAGCTCGGGGCACAGTTTTTTCTGGATGGTGTCAGTATGTCCAGATAAGTTTAGGTGTTGGTCCAACCAAACACCTAAGTACTTGAAGGAGGATATGTCCTCAATTAAAGTCCCATCAATGGTGTGGAAATTTGGTAAAGAAGGAAGACTAGAGAGTTTCTGACTAGTGCCAAAGGTCATAGAGACAGTCTTATTGGCATTGAAGAAAAGTTGACAGTTAGCAAACCAGAGCTGAAGCTTGTCGAAGTCTTGTTGTAAGCTGGTTGTAACTTCAGCAGAACTGGAGCCAGATGCACACAGAATTGTATCATTGGCATACATATGTGTAGTGGAGGATGGGGAGCAAACAGAGGGAAATTTGTTTAAGAAGTTGGAGAATAAGAGGGGCCCTAATACAGAGCCCTGGGGGATGCCAGTACTAATCAGAATGGGAGGGGAACTGGCATCCAAGATCTTAACTGATTGGATTTTGCCAATAAAGTAGACCTTGAACCAGTTTGTGGAGGAGGGAGATAGGCCAACTGCCGGAAGTGAGTCGAGGAGAAGGGAGTGAGAGATGGTGTTGAAGGCCTTGGTCAGGTTGACAAAAATGGCAGAGGTAATTTGGCCATTGTCCATCCTGGTTAGGATGGAGTCTGTGAGTCATAGGAGAGAGGTGGTGGTTGAGTGTTTTTTCCTGAAACTGGACTAGAAAGGGGTGAAAAAGCAAGTGCAAGATAGAAAAGAGGAGAGCTGGGAACGGACAATATGTTCTTGAAGCTTGGCAAGGGTAGGAACCTGAGAAATGGGGTGATAGTTGCCAGGGGATGAGGGGTCATCCCCTTTGGGTAAAGGGAGGACCATTGCATGTTTCCATGAAGAGGGGACTGAGGCCATAGAGAATGAGAGAGTTAGGATTATTGGGAGGGTAGGCAATGGCTGAAGTGGAGATGAAGAGGGAGAGGAGTTTTGGATTGAGGCTGTCAGAGGAGGCATATTTAGAGGGGTTGATGGTGATGAGGGCACTTAGGGCATCCTTCAGAGTTACAGTATCAAAACAGAAAGAGAGGTGGGAGGGTGTGGAGGGTGGGAAGGGGCACACCAGTAGAGGGAGGGGAGGGTGATGGGTAGAAGAGGAGGGATTTCAGTAGCTCAGTGGTACAAGAGGTTTAGAAGGAGTTAAATTCTGCAACTATGGCTGGTGGTTGGACACTAGCGAGCTATTTACTTTAAGTACTGGGGGGGTGAGATGAGAGGGTAAATAAGGTGTGGACCACCTTCCAGAACTTTGAAGGGGAATTTATGTTGGTGATGAAGGCAGATTTGAAATATTCAGACTTGGCTAATCTTGTAGCCTTGGTGCAAGTGTTTTTGAGAATGTGGTAGTCTGTGAGGTCATTTGGATGCTGAGTAGCTTTATGATGCTTCCAGACTCGATTTCTAGCCCTGAGGTAGGCCAGAAGTTCAGGGGTTATCCAAGGTAAGTGGTTACCTCTGACTCTGGCTTGATTGAGTAGGGCAAAGGTGTTCCAGTATACAAGAAAGATTTATTTGAAGTAGGTAAGGGCCTTATCAACCGAGGGGAAGGAGGTTAGGGGGGGGACCAGTCAGAAGTGGCAAGGTTACTCAGGAGATGTTCAAAATCAAGAGACTTGAAAGAACTTAGTTGTATGGTTTTGTGTGGTGGTTTAGTTCTGTGGACTTTCCTAACTATGAATACTGGATTATGGTCATTGAGAGCATTGGGGAGGATGCCAGAGCTGATGATGCAGTGTTAGTAGCAGGTAAGTGCCCTGTCAAGTAGGGAGTGTTGTTGTGTCTTGTGGTTTGGGTGGGTGGGTTCAGAGATCAGTGGGGAGAGGTTTAGGGCTCTGATTTCATTTTCAGTTTTGGTAGTTTTAGATGACAACCAATTTATATTGAAGTCACCTATGATGAATTATTCCCCAGAGTGAGCAAGGGAAGTAACAGATGTTAGGATGTCTAGCACGACTGAAGGATGGACATTTGGGTGGCAGTAAATGCCAGCTATGAAGATTGGAAGAGTGAAGGGGAGAGTCACATGCAGCATCATAGGTCTCAGGATTTAAGGATGAGTAGATGATTGAATATTGGATGGAGGCTAGGACATAAATGCCCACACAATCACCCCTGCCAGCATGGTCTTGCCTTAGCAGTGAGTAGCCAGGAATGGAGACTGAGTGATTGGGGATAGTGCTTGTTATCCAAGTTTCTGAGATGGTTAAAATGTCTGCTTTTAGAGTGCACACCATGGTCTGAATCTGGTCTATTTTTTGCAACAAGCTGCTGGTGTTTAGATGTAGGATCTTTAAGCCGTTTGGGAGGCTGAGAGAAGAAAGTGAGAGGAGGTAGTAGTGAAGAAAGAACCAGAGGAGCTAGGGGCAATAGGGCCTGTGTTAGGGTGGTTATCCCCAGCACAGAGCAAGAAGAGAGTGAGTATGAGAAAGTGGAGCTTAGGGGATTTTGAAGGGGCTGTCAAGGAGGTTGGGAGATATGAGGACAAGGGAATGGATCAGTGAGGAAGAAGAAGGTGGAGAACTGCAGTGAAAGTGAACACTGTTATCAAAGCCACATGATGAATATTGGTAGAGTGAGACCATATTTCAAAAGGGGGGTAGGGAATGATATCATGGATATAGGTAGGGGATTGGAGATAGTAGCTGATGGAGCTGGGAGAGGTATTAGGAATAGATGAGTAGTGAGCAAGTGGAGGTGGTAAAGAGAGGGATATGAACAGAACAAGGAGGAGAGAGGAGAGTAGGGGATGCATTGTTCAAAAAAGGCAGTGAAATTGGAGAAAAATTGATTTAGGAACAGGAGGAATTTGTAAGCAGGAATCATGGAGAGAGGGCTGGTCAGATGGAGGGGGTAGCTGTACTTTAGGAAAGTATCTATATGAACAACTGGTAGGGATCACTTTAGATAAAGATTGTGTCCCTCTGCTGGCAGTACAGTATAACTTGCTAATGAAAAAAAGGTATACTGGCAGCGGTGATAGTTGGATAGGGTGAGGTGGGCAGCAGTGAGCTCGTGAAATTGTGGCAACCCCTGGAAGCAGACCACCCTTGTCAGAGTTTCTCTGATCTGTAGGGGAAAAGAGAGGTTTAGCAATAGATATATCAAAGATGGTGGGGGGGCAGCACTGTTATTCAGTGGAGAAGACATAGGCACAACAGGGTGCCAGAGAAGGCAGTAAAAGCAGTTTTGTCAGAGAGCAGGAATTAGCAAAAGAGAAAGAGTAGAGTCATAAGAAAAACAGGAAAACAGGGGGTGGGATGGGGTAGGGCAATGCCAGGTCTGTAGGGAAGTTTAGAGAGAGTGAGAGAACAGAGACAGGACAGCTAAATTAAACAGGTAAATTATTAATTTCTGGGAATTTACAAAAAAGGGCAATATAGAGAGAAAGCAGGGTATAGTGCTGGTCAGTGCCAGGTTCAAGGGGGGTTATTAGAGAAAGTGAAAGAACACAGAAAGAATGATTTAAATTGTTAATTATTAACTTGGCACATTAATAAATTAATAAATTAAATAGGCAGAGTAACCAACTAAGCACAGCAGTAAAATGATCTAAGCACATTACAATCAGCTAAGCAGTTTAGAACACATGTCTACATTAATACTAATGACAAAGAAAATGGTTCAAGCAAAATATAGTGCTGGAAGATGCAGTGTGGCCACAGCATCAGGAGCCAGTCTGGGATAAAACATAGACAGAAAACAGCCAATCCTGGAGAAAACTTGCAAGTGCCAAACTCAACTCTCAGATGCTTGTAGGAAGACCGTACCTTGCTATGCAGGCAGCGATGATAGTTGGACAGGGTGAGGCAGTCAGCAATGAGCTGGTGAAATTGCTGCAACCTCTGGAAAGCAGAGCCCCTTTATCAGAGAGTCTCTGATCTTGCTATGCTGGCAGCAGTGATAGTTGGACAGGGTAAGGTGGACAGCAGTGAACTTTTGAAATTGCTGCAACCCCTGGAAGCAGAGCACCCTTGTCAGAGTGTCTCTGATCTGTAGGAGAAATGAGAGGTTTAGCAATAGATATATCAAAGATGGGGAAGGGGTGGTCTGTTAGCCAGTGGAGAAGACAGAGGCACAGCAGGGTGCCAGAGAAGGCAGTAAAAAACAGTTTGGTCAGAGGGCAGGAATTAGCAACAGAGGAAAAGTAGAATCTTATGAAAAGCAGGGGGTGGGGTAGGGTAGGGCAATGCCAACTCTGTAAGGGAGTTTAGAGAGATTGAGAGAAGAGAGACAGGAGAGATAAATTAAAAAGGTAAATTACTAATTTCTGAGAATTTATAATGAAGTGCAATGTAGAGACAAAGCAGGGTATAGTGCTGGTTAGTGCCAGGTTCAAGGGGGTACTATTAGGGAAAGTGAAAGAACACAGAGAGAAGGATTTAAATTGTTAATAATTAACTAGGCACATTAATAAATTAATAAATTAATTAGGCACAGTAACCAACTAAGCACAACAGTAAAATGATCTAAGCACAGTACAATCAGCTAAGTAGTGTAGAACAGATTTGTACATTAATAATGATGACTGAGGAAATGGCTCAAGCAAAATACAGTGCTAGAAGATGCAGTGTGGCCGCAGCATCAGGAGCCAGTCTGGGATAAAAAACATAGACAGACAGCAGTCAATCCTGGAGAAAGCTTGCAAGCTCCAAACTCAAATTTCAGATGCTTGTAGGAAGATTGTACTTTGCTATGTTGGCAGCGGTGATAGTTGAACAGGAAGAGGCAGGCAGCAGCAAGCTGGTCTAATTGTTGCAACTCTTGGAAGCAGAAAACCCTTGTCAGAGGGTCTCTGATCTTGCTATTCTGGCAGCAGTGATAGTTGGACAGGGTGAGGTGGGCAGCAGTAAGCTGGTGAAATTGCTGCAACCACTGGAAGCAGAGCACCCTTGTCAGAGGGTCTCTGAACTTGCTATGCTGGCAGAGGTGATAGTTGCACAGGGTGAGGCAAGCAGCAGCTAGTTGGTGAAATTGTTGCAACCCCTGGAAGCAGAACACCCTTGTCAGAGGGTTTCTGATCTTGCTAAGCTGGCAGCAGTGATAGTTGGACAGGGTGAGGCAGGCAGCAGCGAGCTGGTGAAGCTGCTGCAACCCCTGGAAGCATAGCAGCCTTGTTAGAGGGTCTCTGATCTTGCTGTATTGGCTATGGTGATAGTTGGACAGGGTTAGGTGGGCAGCAGTGAACTGGTGAAATTGCTGCAACCCCTGGAAGAAGAGCATCCTTGTCTTAGTTCCTCCTCAAATTCACTTCCATCAATGATAATTAAACAAATGTAACCTGTGGAGGCTTCAAGGGACTACACTTGAAACTTTTTTTGAAATTATCTGTTTCTTGTCAAAAGCTGGCTGCTTGACTATTTGTAGGCCTCTAGGTACCATCTTAACACTTAAGTAAGCCTCCATAGTTACTCGTTGCGAATAAAGTCTTCTAGTTCTGAAAACCTCTCTTTCAGGCTGTATGAATGCTTCTCTAAAATTCAATTGCCATTGTTCTCTTCTATTACTTGGTGAAACATTTCTGATGGGTAATTATACATGCATATTTAAAATATGGACCATAAAGAGACTTAAATGTAGAATATAGAAATGTTAAGAATGAAAAAGTCAGCAGTATTACTCTAAAAGATGAACTATCAACCAAACATTCGAAAGAGAAGCATTTTGGCAATTTAAACTGAGAGCATGGAAGGGAGCAGGGATCAATTATTTTTTTCCGCTAAAACCATTCTTAAAAAATTTATTTGGCTGTGTTAATGTTTGGTCAATATTTCATCTTTTAGCAGTAATGCTATACTGTACTGTAAGTCTTTTTATGGTCCAAATTTGAAGTATGTATGTATAATTACCCTGGTCCCTTGTGTTTTAGTCATTCATATCCCCCTTCCCTCCCCATCCCCTTTTCCCTCCTCCCCAGTCCTGGTTCTTTCCTACAGGGGTGGTATCCATTTGTGATGTCATTGTTGTAAGAACCAATGAACTGAGATATTCTCGATTTGAAATTGCCTATTTAAGTTTGTATTGAATGCTTATGCTCATGCCTTGAAAACGCACTGTTGCGTGAAACTTGCATTGATATCTGGCAGGCAGTATACTGTCTACAGTATCTTATATTTAAATAAATGTTTTAACCTTTTCCAAGAATCGAAGTTTGTATTTATCCAGATACTGTTTGAGGCCAGCTCTCTAGAAGACAATGTTATTTTTTTTATTTGAATATTTGGAAACAACCTATGAGTATGAACTCTTTTACAAAGGTTCCACATCATTAAAACAGTACAGACATTACAAAACATACATTTTTTACAATTATTGGCTAAAAGCATTAAGTGTTTACAAGTAATATATACAACTGACTTGCACATTACAGAGGCTAGCTAGGATAGGTGATCCCTATAACCACAAGAGTTGATAACCACCATTAGAAATACAAAATTGCAGCCCCAGTAGGTCCTTGTCAGGGTAGCATTGGGATATAGGAGTTCAAAAATAGGTAGAAGAAGGTTAGGGGCCGGTGGGGGTGAAATAAGGTGTGTGTTTTTTAGCTAGGGTAGAGTGGATGGAGGGGGAGGAATCACAGCAGGAAAAAAGGGAAGGCTGCTGGGACAGAAGAATGGGAGCTGGTTTTGGGAGTTTGTGTGTGAGGGTATACACATCAAGGTGGGTTAGACGAGGATGGTAGCTGGGAGGATACTGTTGAAGGAAGGCCAGGGGAGAAATAGGGTGCAGCTTAGTGGTAGTTTATCATGTGGAACAATCAGACAGATGAACAAAGTATCAAAGACTGGAGATTCATTCTCAATTCAGGCTCTTTTACAAAGGTTTCACATCATGTGAACAGAGTACAGACATTCAATCAAGAAGGTTACAGAGTTTTAGGACATTTGAGACACTAAAGAGCACAACAATCAGGAAAATGTTACAGAGTTTGTTAGACATTTAAAACACGATACAGCATATGGACATAAACTTTAGATGATTACAAATGCAGGTAAGGTGCAGAGGCACCAGAGGTTAGGTTGGGTTGGGGAGAAGGTCAGTAAGGACAGGATTTTGGTAGAGGAGGAGGGCTAGTAAAAGTGGTCATGGAGGTAGCGCTGAGGATGGGGAGGCAGATACCCATCCTAGCATGGAGAAGGGGGGGGGGAGAAGAGGTTGAGGGATGTACAGAAGCATCCCCTTAGAGTGATTCAGAGGCATTGTCAAGGACCGTGTGGGAGGGTGGCTTCTGTCTTGTGCTGAGAATAGTTGCTGTTAGCAGAGCCAGGCCTGGTCATCTAGAGTCTATCAGTTGTTGGAAAAGCAGGTGCACACAGAGCTTGCGGTCAGGTAGTGCTTATGGTCTGATTTAAAGCCATACAGATTAGTGGAGTTCCAAATGGACTCAGGTACCTCGTTAAGCCTAAGAGGGACTCTGTAGAAGGAGTGCTGTCTGAGAGCTGTGTGTCAGAATGGTACCGCAAGGGCCCCCTGCATTCTGTTTCTGGTTTTATATTCTGAGCCTGGGAAGGAGAAGATGCCTGCTATGCACAGGGGGGCTTTTCCCAGTAATGCTTTTTTGCCTAGGAGGCATGTAAGGAATTTAGTCCTGTACCCAAAAGACAGCAGATGTGTCTGTTCGTAGAGGGAACAGGTGTGGCTCATTCGATCTCCATTCAGGATGAGCCTGCAGGCCTTGTTGAGAGCTATGTGCACCCTCTTGAGTACAGAGTCTGATGCTGCGCTGTAGACAACCAGTCCATAGTCAATGGTGGAGAGGATGAAGCTCATGACTGATATGCAGATGGCTATCACGGTAAGGTGTTTTCTGTGCCTGTATAGCACACTAAGCTTGGTGTTGACTGTCTTGACCATAAGGTCAACATGTTGAGCATAGGATAAGATGTCATCCAGGGTGACTCCAAGGTTTTTGAAGGAGTGTACCTTTTCCAATGAGGCGAGTACATTGTTGGTGATGTTTATGATGGGGAACCTTTTCTTGAGCTGGGGCCTAGATAGGAGCATGGTATTGTTTTTTTTTTTTTTGTAATTGAGCAGAAGTTTGTGCTCACAGAACCAGTCTTCTATTTTACTGAAGGAGTGCTGAAGTGTGGCTTAGAGTGGCTCAATTCAAGAACTGCTGTTGAGGATGACAGTGTCATCTGCATATAGGATTATCTTGGTGTCACAGGCTTGAGGGAGATTATTTAGGAACAGGCTGAAGAGCAGGAGTCCCAAGATGGATCCATGGAGGACTCCCAGCATGACTTCCCTGGGGTCAGACACTGTTTGTCCTATTTTTACCAGTTGTGACCTGAGAGACAGATTGTCTTGGAACCAGAGTGTTGCATTGGCAGCCACCCCTGGACTTCATAGCTAGGCCAGTAACAGGGTGTGGTTGATGGTGTAGAAGGCTTTTGTTAAGTCTATGAACACCGCCTGTACTAGTTTGTCTTCGTCCATAGCTTTGTGAGCATAGTCAGTGAACTCTCCAACGACAGTTGTGGTACTATGCCCCTGCCTGAATCTGTATGGTTGGGGCATTGCAGTTAGTATTGCTTCAGTTCAGTTTTAAAGGACTGAATATTTGCAGTGTGACATGCAGCAATGGGGATCTCATTAAGCTACAGTGGAGCTCGGTACGAGAAAGAGCATTGCCCCAGTGCAGTTCTACAAAATGGGATGCTGAGCTGGCTTCCTTTACCAGGTCAGATATGCAAGGAGGAGTCTGGGTGAGCATGGCCTTTTAGTTTAGTTTATTGTTCTAGGAATTATTACCTTTGAGCCATGGCTCTTTTACAAAGGTTCCATGTCAATTATGTACAAACAAGTCAAGTTACATAGAATGGTCAACAAGTTATGAAGTGGCAACAAGTCAGTATAATACAGTACATTCATGTCAGAACTTCAGAGAAAAAAAGGGGAGAGAAAAAAGGAAAAAATAATACTTAGCATACACAGAACAAGCTATTTCGAGGAAAAAACTTTGGAGGAATGGTCAAAGTGGAAAGGGCAGGAGGAGATGGGGGGGAGCAGACATAGAAAGACTAGAGATACTCAGATGCCTTTATCAAGAAATGAGCAGAGGAGGAAGATGAAAACATTAAAACAGCCATGCCCAAGAAGGCAGGTTTGGTATCTGATTCTGTTTCTGAGCGATAGAAGGTTGGCCTGCCCATATAGAGAGCAGGTGTGCATGAGGTGGTCTGCATTTAGCAGTAATCTGCAAGCTTTATTCAGGGCTATGACTACCCTTTGAAGTGCCTTGTCTGTTGCCATGCCATAAACCACCAGACTGTAGTATACCATGGATAGGATGGAGCTGAAGACTTAGAGCCGAAGGGCATTAGTAGATAGGCTTTTCCTGTGCCTAAACAGGATCCCTAATTTGGAGTTCATAGCTTTCACTATCATGTCAATGTGTTTTATGTATGAAGGGGTATCATCAACCACGACACCCAGGTACTTAACGGAGTGTACCTGTTACAAGGGGACTGCCTTATTGTTTGTGACTGTCAGGAAGGGGTACCTCCTTTTTAGCTGCGGGTGCAAGAGGAGCATTGTCTTTTTTTTATAGTTTAGTAGTAACATTTGGGAGCTAAACCAAGTCTACAGTTGTTGTAAGGATGTTTACAGTTCGGCTTGTAGGCATTCTATTTGATCGTGACTGCTGAGAATTATATCATCATCAGCATATAAAATAACTTTACTGGTGTAGGCATCTGATAGATTTTTCAGAAACATGCTGAACAGCAAGGGTTCAAGGATGGACCCTTGAGGCACCCCTACTGAGACTTCTTTTGAAGCAGAAACAGATTGTCCTGTCTTGACTCTTTGTGACCGGGATGATAGGTAGTGCTGGAACCACAAGACAGCATTCGGGGCGATACCAAGGACACACAGTTGTAACAGTAGGAACCGGTGGCAGATTGTATCAAATGCCTTTGTTAGATCGATAAAGATCGATCTAACCAGCTTAACATCATCTAAAGCCTTGTGGACATAATCAATGAAGTCCACCAGTGCAGTGTCAGGGCTGTAGTGTTTCCTAAATCCATGTTGCTGGGGACACTGCAGCTGGTATTTTTGAATGTGATCAGTAATTTGGTCAGCCACAATCCTTTCCAGGGCTTTAGAAAGGGGGAGAGAATAGGGATGGGCCTGTAATTCATGGTGAGAGACCTATCTCTGCCCTTGTGGACTAGGGTCAACAGTGCTTGCTTCCAAAGTAAGGGAAATTTAGAGACAGTGAGTGACTTATTAAAGACCTTTAAACTGGGAACTATAAGTTCGTTGATGGCCGGCGGAAACAATTTCATGTCAGTTTTGTCCCTACCCATTCTGGTTTTCCCGAGGACCTTTTTGACATAACCCAAGTCTTCTTTGACAGTGATTCTCTTGAAATAGAATTGTGAGTGTTGGTTGTTATTAGGTAGGTTATTTTTATCCACGTTGATGGGCTTGAGGCATTCATCCAGGAGGACAGAGCTTAGGTCCTTAAAGATGGAGTTGAATTCTTTAGCAATGGTATAAGGATCCACTTAGTTCAAGACATTTATGTTTAGCAGTAACAGCTGTGTTTTGATATCCTTCCCTGTGAGATCCTTTATATTGTCCCAGAACTGCCTCCTGTCTCCCCAGCTTTTTTCCAGCTGATCCTTGTAGAAGTTGACCTTTGCACTCCAGACAAGGTGGGTACATTTGTTTCTGGCAGTCCTGTATCTCTGTAGGTCATTATAGTCCCTGGTGGTCCAAGCTCTACACCAACGGTTATCTCTTTCCCTCATGAGATCCGGAAGGTCACTGGTAATCCACCCATTATTGTGGCTATGGGATTTTCTTTTTTGAATGAAGCAAATCTATTGCATTGTCCTTGCCAAATTTCCCTCATTCACTGAAAATGCCACCAACAGCTTAATCTGGTTCAAGATCAGTTGGCATTCATCTGTATCCCCCAACCCGGTCGTGCCTGAAAATAGGCAGAATTTGTCTAGTGCACTTACCTGGTCAACAAAAATAAATAAATAAATAAATAAATAAATAAATAAATAAATAAATAAATAAACCTTGCTGAAATTATCAATAAAGTACTGAAGTGCTTTGTCAAGGTCATGCACTACCTTAATGGGAGACCAGTCGATCTGGGAGAGCACCTCTTTGAAAGCTGTGAATTGCCCTTTCCTAAGGATTCTGCTATTCACAAAGATTGGTGAAGCTTTTTTGAATTTATTGGACCACTTGCAGGTGATTGGGAGTGGTCACTCAGAGAGTAATGGAGCATTGAGACCTCTGATATCCTGTCAGGTGCGCTTGCGTGGAACCAGTCTAAGAGCAAGTGCTTGTCGAATTTATGATTTATTCTAGTGCGCTCACTGATTTATTGCATGAGATAAGAACATGACACAATATCCTTCTGGTGGGTCAATTCACTAAAGAGCCAGTTCATGTTAAAGTCCCCTTTCACAATAAGCTCACAATTGTTGTCTATGCCTGCCATGGCTCCTAGGATTTTGTTTAAGCCTTCTTTGGCCTTCTTCGGTGGGAGGTAGACACATGCGATGACTAGGGATTTATTGTGTGCTCAAAATAGGAGTCTAACACTAGTAGCTCATGGTCATCACCATAGGTTGTGATAGGGAACACTACCCCTTGCAGGGTGTCCCATGTATAAATAAGACAACCCCCAGCTCTCTTTCTTTTCCTGTCACACCTAAAAGCCATGAACCCAGGAATAGTGAGTGGTAGTGGCCCAATTTGCTCCCTAGTGATCCACAGAGTGAGAGGCAATTTGCGGAGTGCTCCATAGCCTTGACAGTACTTTGAGTTGCAAATGGGTAATCACAAGTCCATTGAAAACAATGACTTCACATTACTGCCTTCCCAAACCACTACTCCACCAATTCTTAAGACGAAGTACATTGAAAACAATGTACTTTGCCTTACTTCGCATTGTTTTTATGCTCCAAAGGTGAATTTTGCAGTGTTTCATGGTATTTCAGGTCACATGGGCTCTAGATTGTTCTGCACAGCCTCAGTTTGGGGTAGTGTGTGTGTAGGAAGCTGTAGGAGACAATCTGCTCTGAAAGCTCTCTGCAATTCAAACCTTCAAAAAGCTGTTAAAAAAGTCTTTTTGAGTATTTTTTTTTTTGCTGAAACTTTAGTCCATCGATTATAGGAAACCCTCCTGTGCTATCATCGAGCGTTTATTGTTTGTGTACGGATTTTGAATGTTAATGCACAACATTCATTCTGTGTACTTAGAGGCAGTGGAAGTGTGCTTTGGTGGAGGGGTGTATTTGTGGTATAGGTAGAGTAACTTGGAGAAAAAGACAGTGTTTTCTGTTTTGGTGATATTTTTCTTGTTTAACTGTGTTAATGTACACACAGTAATATTTTCAATATTTCTTGCCATTTTTTTGCTGATTGTTGTGGTGCAGCAGTGCATAATTTTAGTTTGTTTAAAATATGTGGTTATAGTACTGAAGTTTTCAAGTTGCTATGCATTACTTAGTGTGTGTGTGTGTGTGTGTGTGAGTATGTGTGTGATGTGTGTCATCAAATCAGACACCTTTTATTGTGCCACATAATAATTTCAGCAATGTGAAGCTGCTATCCACTGCAGCTGTGTGGTTTTTGTACTTCTTTGTAGTATCTTTACTGGTACTGGTACTAGTACTAGTGACTGTTACTGCAGCAGTACAGTACACTGTCCCCCCCAAACCGGTAAAGGTATTCTTTTCCAGATTTGAATTTCTGATGGTGAGCACTGGTTAGGTGTTGTGCCTTTGTGTCTGCATCTCTTCAGTGCACAGCATAATCTTAACCTGTCTGTGCATTTGCATCTCTTTATGGCCAAATCTCCATCTGTAACTTAAGTCACAGTTGTTTCTTTGGCTTCCCTTCAGAGTACTGGACAGGTGTGGTGCTTAATTCTGCATGAACATTGTACTCATTAATATGCATTTTTAAGTCAGGACCATCATCACGAGTCACTCGTGATACAAATCACGTTCTTCATCATCACACTCACAAATGCAGTCACAAATCACGATTCACGATCATTCACATTACGAATCACATTAATTTTTTTCTAGTTACTTGAATGTATTGTAACTTTTGTAAGCCTGTTTTGTAGTATCTCTCCAGGCTTCACCACCCCACCATTGTACTCATTGATACGTGTTTTTAAGTCTGGGAGTTTTAAGCTAGAGCTCATCAGGGAAGTACAGCCGTAGGTGGTAAGCATTCACGTTTCTTCATCATCATGGTCACAAATGCAGTCACAAATCATGATTCATGATCATTCACGTTATGAATCATATTAATTTTTTTTCTAGTTACTTGGATGTATTGTAAGCTTGTTTTGTAGTATGTCTCCAGGTTTCACCACCCCACCATTGTACTCATTGATACATGTTTTTAAGTATGGGAGTTTTAAGCTACAGCTCATTGGGACCCGGGGAAGTACAGCCACAGGCATTCACGTTTCTTCATCATCATGGTCACAAATGCAGTCACAAATCATGATTTATGATCACGTCATGAATCACAACATAAATTTTTTTTAATAGTTACTTGGATGTATTGTAAGCCTGCTGGTCACGGTGCTGAACAGGGATGGGATCCACACCTGGGCCCGGGGGAACAGACACATCCTGCTCCAGAGGACCGGGTGCTGGACTTGGTGGTGGTGATTCAACTACCTCAGAGTCAGGATGGGAAGCGGTGCTGGTCCTGCTTCGGGGCACTCACAAGTTTTGAGTGGTCCAACAGGAATGGGTGCCCATGCCCTCCACACATGTACACGGTGCGATGCTTACCACTACCACGCTCTCCCAAAGCAGCCCTGTCCCAGACATTCCCTCACCCTGGTCCATCTCTCCTACTGAGCTCCTTCAGTCCGAGCAATCACTACTCACACTGTCACGTAACACTCACACACAGTCAGACACACACAGACAAACAACTAACTACTTATAAAGGTAAGAAAAATAAAATTTACAGAAAGAACAAATTAAGTAAAAAAGAGTACAGAAAAGACAAATGTAGCTTTTAAAAAAGCTGCTGGGTCTAAATCATAGTTTAAATCTCCTCCTCACTCTGATCTAAAAGTATCAGCAGTCACAAAACACACTACTCTCTCTCCGTCTGCACAGGAGAAAGTAAAAGTGTCTGCTTGTATGACTCATTTTCTTCCTGCCTAGCTAACGAGCATGTGACTTACAGTACTGTAAGCCATGTGATGTGTGGGGGGGGCCTGCCAAATCTGAAACACCAAGTGGATCACTTAGAATCTTAATGAGGAATGCGAAGTCCATTAAAAACAATGACTTCACCTTACTTTGCGTTGCCATTCTGCCTTAACGAGAAGTGGTAATGACAAGGTGAAGTGAGCACTTTGCATTTCTCACTCCGCGTAGCGGAGTAGCTTCAAAGTGCCCACTTCACGTTCACTTCGCTGGCGAATTTTAAATTCTCTGCATCTCTACCTAGGAAGCACTATCTCACTATCCCTTACCTGGGTGGATAGCCAAGTCTCAGTCAGGCAAATTATGTTAGAATTCTGTAGGGTTGCCCAGGCAAATAGCTGAGGCATCTTCAGAATTAGTCTGCAGATATGCATAGAAGCTAATTTAAAGCCACTACCCTTAGGCCCAGTATTCCCTAACCTACTCAGAGGGTCGGGATTAGGATGTATGTTGCCTGATAGGAGGAATAGCAGCAATAAGGCTTTCCCAGTTGTGAAGCTGTGGAATATAAGTGATTTACATTTCCTCAATCTAAGTTTCCCAATGTAAGGTAGAAGTCTATTAATGGACTCTGGGGGAGGAAGGAAATGCAACATGTAAAACATTACCTGGGTTAAGATTAGGAAATCCAAAGAATCTGGAATGCCTGTGCATTGAGACACCTGCCTAGTGAGGAAGTGATGGCTAGTGACTTTAATTGCCTGCTATTTGCAAGGCAAGGGTCAAAGGAGTCAGAAGGCAGTTGGGCATCGATTAGTCCCACTTGGCTTGCACAGAGATAGGATCAGTAGCAGCATTCAGGTGGTGTCATTCATTTTAGGCAGGTCCTTACTGATATTTGGAGGTAACCAGTAACAGGCCATGCCTTCCTGGGTGCAGTGGCCTAAGCAACTAAAAGGTTTATCTGATGGGGGGTAACTAATAGCAAGGCTATGCCTTCTTGATGCGGTAGCCTAAACAGAATAAGAGGTTTATCTGGAGTGGGAGAAAGGTGCTGTCCTGGAGTCACTGTCTGAGTACCAAGGTGCAATCTGACTTTAGTCTTAGAAACTAGGAACTGATGAGATACTGAAAGCTAATAATGGCACTGAGTTCACCAAAGTTCCCATGCCCGTAGGTTTATGGCTGGAACAGAGTACAAGGGTGAACTATGCAGACAGCATGCTAAGCAATGGTTTAAAAAATAAATTTACAACTTGAGTGCTAAGCAAGAGTTTGGGTTGCTTTAGTGGCTACTAATATTATTTGCCAATGAGAGACTAAGCACTTAGTAAAAAAAAAAAGTAGAAGGTGTAAGCCGGTCATGTGATACTGACACTATATAAGAAATGCATCGGGCAGAGTGGGTTGGGAGCCGGTGTGAAGCGCCAGTGGGGTTCACTTGTCTGAGTTTTGCAGCACAATACAGTTCAGGTACAGTTTGTAAAAGCTTTAATTTAGAAATTTGTTATGCAATTATACTTCTACATACTTTAGAATATTAGTGCTGCACTTTTAAAATATTTTAAAATACACTACACTTTATAAATATTATGACTGCACAAGGCTACAATTAATTTCAGGTTATGCCTCACTTCTACACTCTTTAAAAGGTTAGGGCTGCACTTTAAAATGTCACTACTACTGTTAATATCTAGCCTTCTGTATGCAATTATACAGATTTTAAGGCTGAGTAAAAGACCATGAAGAATCAGGACAGCCTAGAAGTCAGTTGAAAGTTGGTCAGTGAGAGGTGCTACAATTCAAATAGATGCACTGTTAATTTTACAGTCCATACCTTTAGTGAGGTAAGCTGGCTGGCAAGTGGTGAGAGAGAGAGCAATTGGCAGCTGCAGAATTGGGACACCGCACCAGAGGGTCAAGTAGGGGCCACCCAGTCAGGGGCCTCCAGACTAAAGAGAAGAAAGAAAAGAGAATTAATTATACGGAGAAGGGCAAAAAAGTCAAAATGGTGGGTGGAGGACAGACAGGGCAGAGACAGGGAGATAGCAGTGGGGCTGGGGTTAGGAGGATAAGCCTTAATCGCAGGACAGGGTTTCAGCAGAGAGCAGAGTCGGGGAGGGGAGACAAACAATGAAGTAGGAAAAAGGAAAAAAGAGAAAAAAGAATTTGTGGTTTGAGCATGGCAAGAAGCCCAGTGGAAAGTGGAAAGGTAGCTTGAGACATGACAGAAGGGATGGGCTAAGTAAAGGTCAGAAAATAGAGATGGAGTATAGCGAGGCTAGTAAGGAGAAAATGATTAAAACATGCAGTACAACATATAATTCTCAAAAACAATGATTTAACAGTCACTTGTCTGAGCTATGCAGTACAGTACAGTTCAGGCGCAGTTCATAAAAGTTTTAATTTAGCAATTCCTTAATGCAATTATACTTCTACACATGTTAGAATATTAGGGCTTCACTTTTAAAATACTTTAAAATACACTACACTTAAAAAAGTTATGGCTGCAGAAGGCTGCAATTAATTTCAGGTTATGTCGCACTTCTACACACTTTAAAAGGTTATGGCTGCACTTTAAAATTTCACTACAAGTCTGCAATTAATATCTAGCCTGCTGCATGCGGTTATACAGACTTCAAGGCTGCACTTTAAATTTAAACAAGGATGAGTAAAGACCGTGAGGAAACACGACAGCCTACGAGTCAGTTGGAAATTAGTCAGTGAGAGGCACCACAATGTAAACAAGGACGCTGTTAATTTTTCAGTCCGTATCTTTAGTGAGGTAAGCTGGCTGACAGGTGGTCAGAGAGAGCAATTGGCAACTGCAGGATCGGGTCGCCACACCGGAGGGTCAAGTAGGGGTCACCCAGTCAGGGGCCTCCAGACTTTAGTGAGGTAAGCTGGCTGGCCGGTGGTCAGAGAGGGAAATTGGTTGCCGTAGGATCAAAATGCCACATCAGAGGGTCAAGTTGGTGCTCCCGGTCAGGGGCCTCCCGACTATAGTGAGGTAAGCTGACTGGCTGGTGGTCAGAGAGGGCAAATGGCGGCTACAGGATTGGGACAATGCATCGGAGGGGCCACCTGGTCAGGGGCCAGGTTATAGTTGTATCCTGGGCAGTCTAATGGTCCCCTACCTGCCCTCCTGCTGAGGACCCCCAATCCGCACTCCCCTCAGCCCCATCACCACTCATCCTCAAACAGGATCAGAGCAGCAGCTGGCACAGACCTCCAATCATCTCCTTGGCTGGCCACTATCTGATAATCACAGAGCATGGTCATGAACCAGGGTTAGACTATCAGGGATACAACTAGACCATGATGGATGGATGGGGGGCAAGATGGCCAATGCAGTGGTCACTTAGTTGCAATGCTCTCTATGATCTCAGATGATTTTCTTGTATATCGGTTCATTTTGGTACTGCAGTAGCTCTTTTGCTTGTAAATTTTGTTTGCTGTTCACAACTTTTCGATATGAGTCAGCACAAGAGCAAAAGGAGCACAGTCAGAACAGAGTTTGTTTCTCCGAGATCAGTTCTGCTTGAACAGCGGCCTCTCCCTGTAAAGCCCAGCCTGGAGTTTGGGGGCGGGGCTTGCATGCTAGTCTGCAGGTCCCCCCATTGGTGGTAGAAGTGATTACCCATGGCACTCCAGAGAAAAGTATGTTTGCTATTACTGATCCTAAGGAAATTTCTGATGATTTTTTTTAAAAAAGTTCACGGATTTATCTAAATATTTGACTGATAGTGACTCTTCTTCTTTAAAAGATCCTGGACCTAAATGCAATCATGTTTTTAATTCTCATTGTCTTAGTGTGATACAGCCTCAGGAAGTACTTAAGTTGCTTAGACAAATGTCCATTAATAAAAGTGCAGGAGCAGATGGCTTAGAACCACGTTTCCTAAAACTTTTTTCCAATTTTATATATGAACCTTTAACGACCATCTTTAATATATCTCTCTCCAGTGGAGTATTTCCTATGGTCTAGAAACAAACTATTATTAAACCTATATTTAAATAAGCATCATGAAATTTATAATTACTGGCCTATATCTAGTCTTTCTCCATTAAGTAAAATCTTTGAAAAACTGGTTGATTGTCAATCACAGGCTTAATTGGAAGCCAGTGGTCTTCTCTCTCCAGAGCAGCATGGCTTTCTGAGTCATTTTAGTACTGGCTCTGCACTGGCTTGTTCTACTAACCATTCTTTAATATCTATGGATGCTGGTGAGTTGACTGGAGCTTTATTTATTGATTTATCCAAAGCCTTCGATTTAGTCAATCATTCCATGCTGCTCTGGAGACAGGGGAACTTTGGGCTTTCTGATATTACTTGTGATTAGTTCTCTAGTTATTGAACTGCCCGTCCAGTCAGGGTGAAAATTGGTGGCATGGAGTCATCACAGGGTGACTATGGCATGGGGTACCAAAGACTGAATATGTTTTATTCCGATCTGTACCAAAGGTTTGCAATGCTAAACCTTTGGTTATTAATGACTTGACAGGTAACATGATTAGACAAGTAACTGAGACAAAGTATCTAGGGATAATAATCGATGCTAGTTTAACCTATTCGTTACATAGTGGACATAAAGTGAAGTTTGTAAATAAAAAAAAAATAGATGCCTTATATCGTATTTAAGCAATAATGCACGACAGGGTGTGGTATATCGTGGGATATCGTCATGCCTCGGGTGGTTGGGCACGAGGCCACAGGCCGAGTGTGTCCAAAGACCCGAGAAGAGATGATATCCCATGATATACCACACCCTGGAGTGCATTATTGCTATTATGAACTGGATTAATAGTTTTATTAGTAAAAACACCTGGTTTAAAATTGACTTTTAAAATGTTTTAGTATTGAATTATGATGTAGGAATACATATAAAGAAAATAGTTCTATTACTTATAAATAGCAGGTGGTGCTGTTGCACAGTACTGCATATGAAATCTGCTGAGAAAGCAAGCAGAGTGTACCTGCACCATTCAGGAATATCATCTCAGCATAGAGAAGCTTTTTTTTAAAAAAAAAATTATACCTTGTCCTGTTAGTCCTGTGCCAGGAGCAGTTGGCAGTGCCTGGCATAAAAGTCTGGAGTCTTACACTTTTCTTCGCTGTATAGTGTTGGAAGGATTTGTAGTGAGTTGTGAGTAACTTTGATGAAGTTCTAATATTTGCACAGAACAGCTAAGGTTTTCTGTGAGGTTGGCATCCCCCCCTTTAATTTCAGCAGGTTGAAGGAAGCAGAATTTACGAACTAAGTGAAAGGAAGACGCTGCCATTTGCCACAAGCAGGCAGGAACCCTGCTCCATTGTCATCTGTGAGAAGAGTGGGCAGGTCGGTGTGAAGCTAGTGAGGCGAGCGAGAGCGGTTGCCACATGTGACAGTTGCTAGTATGGGAATATATTTCCTGCAAGTGACCATTGTGTTGTTCCGGTCGGCGTTGGGCTGTAAAGACGAGGGTGACCATTGTGTTTATGACTTTTACCTTTTTTATAAAGAGCCGTGGATGACGAGGTTTGGGAGAGACTCTGGGTCTGTTTTGCTGTGGTTTTTCATTTGTTTTAAAGCACCGAAAGGAAGTGGCGTGACATGATAAATGTTTTTTTTTTTAAAATGGGAAACACGCTTGCAAAAGTGAGAAACTACTGCGACCGCGCTACAGCTGCCCTGACTGACATGTACGGGTGGAAGTGGAACATGGTAGTCGGTGCTGTTGCTGTGAGTGACCGAGGGTTTGTGTGTTTTTTTTTTTTTTCCCCCAGCGGGAGACCATTTAGGGCGAAGTTAAATGTATGGCAGCCTAAGTGAAAACCACTGCCCAGCCTGCTGCTGTCAGTGAACTAGTGTACAGCCTTGCCCGCGCCGAAAAGTACAGGCGAATGGATTTCATGTAGGTGAAACGAGCTGTTGGTTGCCACTTTTTCTTACCCATGATGATGTAGCTGGATATCATCACGGGTAAGAAGAGGGCTCAGCCAATCAGCTTCGTCCATTTATGATCTCCAGTTCATAATAAGGATTATTTAACTAGAGAAGCAAGAGAAATAATATCGAAAAGTGCATTACTCATGACCTTGCAATACAATTCTTTTTTGTTTGCTAAATTAGACTCTAAAGACTTGGATTTGTTAAACAAGTGTTTTAATTCTATTTGCAGATTTGTCCTGGCTAAACCTTATAATACGAATCATTGTGATTTATGTAATGAACTTAATTGGCTTTCTCACAAATTGACTTATTATCATAAGCTTGGCTGCCATACTTGTACATGGTTGTAAATCACTTTTCTATAGTTTGATTAACTTAAAGGAAGATGTTAGATCTTTACTCTCTTCTAACGTGTTACGGTTACGGACTCCTAGGATAGACACCGTATGTGTGAGAGAGCTTTCTCATTTCAATGTTTGACTCTATGGAATACACTTCTTGATAACTGTGTTACTGTTGCTACGCAGGAAACTTTTAAAAAATCTCTGTGGCCCGGATATTCAAGGCAGTTACGCATGGCACAACTGAGTCGCACCGTCGCAAGTGCGGACTTGCTCCAAGGACGATATTCAGCCGGAAGCAGTGCACAGTACAAGTCTCATTGTGCCAATGTACAACTATAATGAATGCAGGCACAAGTGAAGGGGGTATGCCCATGAATATCCAACACAGTGCAATATTCAACTGTGAAACCATGGTGCAAGTGCAGAGCAAATCAGAGATGTGCCGAGCAGACTTGTTCCTATAAATACAGAGTGCAAGCACACAGAAAGCACTTTCGCCAGATGAGAGAGAGTGAGAGAGACAGAAAGAAAGAAAGAAAGAAAGAAAGGAAGAAAGAAAGAAAGAAAGAAAGAAAGAAAGAAAGAAAGAGAGAGAGAGACAGACCAAGGCAGACACAGAAAGAGAGGGACAGAGGTGGCAGTGAAAAGGGAGACAGGGGCAGAGAGATTGTGAGAGATAAGCAGACACACTGCCAGGCAATGCACCGGGGTGGCACACAGACCGTAGCAGCCAACCACCCAGGGGGCTATAGGACAGCAAGGGCCATGGATAGTTCACACCTCATGATGGAGGCCATGATGAGAGGTGTGAGGAGGCAGCAGGAACAGTGATGCGGCCATGGAAGGGCCCGTCGGCAGTATGCCTGACACAGGTGGTACCGCACCTGCATCATCTTCGAGCAGTACAGTGACACAGAGATCATGGGCCGGTGCATAGAAACATAGAAACAAAGACTTTGACAGCAGATAAGAACCACTTGGCCCACCTAGTCTGCCCTTTCCCCTACCTACAGGATAGGCCACAGATCCTAGTTAACCAACAGCCTATTTCTTCCTACCCCCCACAAGAATTGCCTTATGTCTGTCCCATGCATCTTGAATTCTCCCACAGTTTTAGAACCCACAACCTCCTCAGAAAGGCTGTTCCATGCATCCACTACCCTCTCTGTGAAAGAATACTTCCTCACATTGCCCCGGAACTGCCCCCCCATCTTTAAATTGTGTCCCCTTGTTCTTGCATGTCTCATTTTCTGAAAGATGCTACCCTCTTGGACTTTGTTGATTCCACTGAGGTACTTAAAAGTTTCTATCATGCCCCCCCCCCACCTGAACAGGGCCATTCTGATGCAGCTCTGTGAGCTGTTGAAGGAGGAGATGCAGGCACCCACCAGATAGAGCCATGCCATATCCGTGGAGAAGAAGGTGACAGCCGTCATGTGCCTGCTCACCACAGACACCTTCCAGAGACCAACATGGGACACCACAGGCATAACCCAGTCAGCAATGTCCCGCCTCCTCACACAGTTCCTCAACACTCTGCTGCCACATGTGTCAGAATACATCCATTTTCCCAGCACTCAGGCAGAGCATACAGCAACCATGCAGGATTTCCACAGTGTAGCACGTGTGCCTGGTATGATTGGGGCCATTTACTGCACCCACATGGGCATCCACATTCCACCTGGCCCCGAGGGTGTGGTATACATAAACAGGAAGGTGAGCCTGAGTGTCAACTGTTAGGTGATGTGCTATGCTGCGGGGCGCATGACCAATGTGTGCGCCACACACCCTGGGAGTGCACATGATGCGTTCATCTGGCACAGCTCTGTGCTGTGCCACAGGTTTGAATGTGGGGATTTCCCCACGGGCCACCTAGTGGGTGAGTATGGTATGAGCAAGGGGCGATGGGCAGAGCATACCTTGGAATGGGGGAGTGCAGGGTGTGCATGTTGGAATGGGGGCCAGAGACAGGCAAGGGGAACAGCATAGAATAGCAAAGGGCTAATCATGAAATTATCCACACAGGGGACAGCACCTATCCACTGCAGCCCAGGCTGCTCATCCCCTACCGACACCCATCATCCCCAGCACAGGAATGCTACAACAAGGCACACTCCAGCACGTGTAACATCATTGAGTGAGTCTCTGAATGATCAAAGCATGGTTCCATTGCCTAGACAGGTCAGGCAGGGCTCTACAGTACAGCCCCTTGAAAGCCTGTGGCCTATTCCTGGCCTGCTGCATACTGCACAACATGGCCATTGACCATGGGATAGTTGTTGAGACTGATGAGGGTGACAGTAGTGGGGATGATGGAGGCAATGGGCCAGAGGGAGGTGGACAGCCACTCCCTGGAAGTAGTGATCCCTGGCTGATCCAGCAGGCAAGACCTCATAGGGACACCATAGCAAGGGAGCACTATGGTGCACACAAGTAGGTAATGCCATACACATGCATTGGCCACACAGAGAGGTACAGCACACATACAGGGGTGTGCATGGCAATGGGCATGCACACACTGTGGTGGGAAGCAGGGGTAAGAGTGACGGGGAACACACCCACACACAACCACTCACAGCACCCCTCACAGCCCCACCCTCATACACACATATACATGCACCCACACACACAGGTGTGGGTATGTGGCATGGATCAGATGCATCGCACTGCAGCACAGGCACAACCAGTGCATGACTGCTGTCATCACGCCCATGCCACATGGCCCAGCAGCCAGGCAAGCATGCACACAGGCAGCCTGTGGTGTGACACACAGGTACCACAGCTGCAGTAGGCACACACACACTGCCCATGTGTGCACTGGGCAGCAGGCAGGTTGGGCCACACATCAGGTCCACTGCATGGAACTATGGCCATCACTGCCATCGGGGTGGCTGTACCTGGACTGATCGGCAGCCACAGGCTGTGCATCAGCCATGGGAGTGTGTGCAACAACCCCCCAGAGGTGGAACCACGGAACCGTGACCATGTCCATGCAGGGGTGTCAAGGTGCCCAAACAGACCATCCCCGGGCATGCCTGGGATGCTGACATCAGAGCGTGGCATTGACTGTGAAGAGGTTGCCCGATGGTGGGTATGCTGGGTGGACAGCACACTGAGCGGTGTAATCTGTGCCCAGCCACACCCTGTGGCAGCCAACAGCACAAAGTCATCTGAGATGATAGTGGCAATTCGATCCAGGAATGCAGTCATGGCATCCTGCATGTGCTGCATCCCCGCCAGGATCTGCACAGTGCCCCTTTCCTGTTGTTCAGCTAACTGGCACACCTCTGTGCACAGTGTGTGCACCCCAGTGGCAAGTAGCACCTGTTGCTGAACGGACTCCCACAGCAAACGGGTGTGTTCAGCCAGTGGGTCAGCATCCTGGGGCTCCTGGGCCAGATGCTGATCCACATGTGGTGACCAGCCACGCTGCACAGCCCCCTTCTCTGGTGGACACTGCACAGTGGGTCTGCAGTGGGACTAGGTATGGCAGGCGCACCGGTAGCAGACCCTTTGTCCAGCTGCCTGGTGGCACCCGCAGCCTGCTGCTGTTGCCCTTCCAGCCACTGCACACCACCCAGCACCTGCGTGGCCACACCACTTCCACCACAGGGCACAACCAGGGCAGTGCACACTGCTGTGCCAACAGTGGTATCGGGCAGCTGTTTCACTGCTGGCAGAGTGCTGGATGTACTGCCCGTGTCAGTGGCCAGCAAGGGGTGTTGTCGCCACAATGGTGGCCACGCTGTCCAGGATGAGCATTATATCATCATCGATGTTGGACCAAACCCTGATCTTTGTCTCTGCACACATGACCCCAAGGCTGGCATCCTGCAGTAACACATCCAGGGCCTCATCCGATCCCAGGTCCAGGACATCTGCCTGCACAGTTGTGGTGAGCTACAGGCTGTCAGGCCTCTGGATGCCCATGGAGGTGGAAGGCTGGCTGGGGCTGGTCCAGTGGCCACAGCTGCTGGTGCCACCAGCACCCCATCATCTGCATGGAGGTGTGCTGGTGCTGCAAGAGAGAGAGAGGCGTGTTAGTGATACATTGTCCACATGTGCCCGCCCACTACCACTGCCTGTGTCCTGAAACATGGCATGTGTGTGGGTGCACACACTTCCACATAACAGGCATGCTGGCTGCATGCAGGCCAGCATGGCTGTGTACGCACCCTCCACTCCCCCAGCTGTGTGTGACTGACATACTTACCGTGTAGTGATGGGATGCCACCTCTCTGGAATCCGCCACCAGGCATGCCCTCCACCATACTGTGGGACATGTTGGCTACCACCAATTCCTCTTGCACCATGAGCAGTGGCACATCTGCAGGCCCCCCACAGCTGGCATTCCAGGATGCACAGATGGCTGCCACCTTCTCTTTGATGCACCTCTTGTCTGTGCTCACCTTCTTCATGCACTCCTGCGCTGTGCCCTGGTGGCTGACCTGCTGGTTGATACATGCTGCCACCTCCAGCCAGGCCCCAACCCTGTCCTGTGGTATACCCGTGGCACCACTCAACAGGGGCTCCCTGTCAAGGTAGGCTTTGAACAGGGCCTCTGTCTCTGCCTCTGTGAAAGTGGGCCTGCACTTACAAGCAGGACCATGCTCCTCACTCTCCTCACCCTCCTCACATTCTGAGATGTCACTTCCTGGGGACATGGACAGCACAGTGTGTCAATAGCAGCATCACCCTGTTTTGTCCCTCCTGCTGTGCTGGCTGTTCCCAGTGAGCTGCAGTGGAATGAGCAACTTACCCCAAAAGGAAGCAATACCGGCCCATGGCCTGTGCTGTTTCATGGTGCTTATATAGCGCAATGCATGCAAATGAGCTTTGGTGCAATGGTAATGACATGCTAATTCTCCCAATGCACCACACATTTGCTGATGAGCTCATTTGGATGTAGCGTCTGAATATTGCGATTTTGCTCTGTGCGCAATGAGATTGTTCTGGAGCAAGTTGCGGTGCAATGCGCATGCATATGTGGTGCGCAGGCTTGCAGTGCACATGTGTTGAATGGTATCATGTTGTCAATTGTGCACTGTGCACCAACTGCATAATGGGGGCCATGGCCCATGATGCACCAGGCCTGCTATTGCGCATGTGCCCACTGCGCAGAGGCAGACGACCCCTGACTGCTGCTATGACCCCTGACCCCTTGGTCACCCCTGAGCCCCTAAGGCCACCTAGCCACACCCATGCTGCACATCTCTGAGACTGTGCGATGGGAAGACACAGCGCATGTCCCCTCGCTTCGCGCATCTGGCACATGTCCTGGCCACATGCGCGTACTGCCGCCATTTTGCTCACCGGCTACAACTCACAGCATGGCACAGCAAAGGGCACTGCTGACACAAAACTGGACGCAGGTCGAGCTGGTGAACCTGGTCACCTGTATCCAGCCCCACCCCTCCCAGCTGTTTGGCCAGGAACCCCTGCAGCAGCCCAGTCACAGTTGTAATTTTTCAAATCCTGCCAAAATGTGTTTTCACACCTGTGGTGCAGAATGGCATTGCAGTTCCAAAGAATTATGTGTTGGCTGAGATTTGAAAATGTTCTGTACATGTACATGTCCTGGGATAATCAGATGGCTATGGCAATAATTTGCTCTTGCATCTATGGTGGGATGGTTATGCAGGATTCAAAGGACCCTGCACTCCCACAATAAAATAAGGAAAATCATGGGATAGGAAGATGATGGTTAATTACAAGGTCTCTGCACTTACGAATAGAAGGGTGCGGAAAACCAGAAATAACTACTGCTATGGTGATGCCTTAACAAAAAGTAAGGAAGTTCATCTCAAAAAACTCCATTAATCCATCAGTTAAAGGTCCATATAACCAGCTCACCGACTGCCTTTCCAAGTATAACATCCAATGTTCTGAACAGCATGGCTTCAGGACAAGCCATAGTACCAAATCTACCCTCCTCCAGTACACAGATTTCATACACCAGGCATGGGTACTTAATGGGGTCAGTATACATTGACCTTACTGAGGCATTTGATACCGTTAATCACCCTCTCCTTCTCAATTCCCTTCTTGATATTGGTTTATTGACAGATGCAGTAGCTTGGTTTAAAAGCTATCTAGCCAGAAGGTCCCAGCAGGTCAAAATAGGTGTCACCCTCTCAGACAACCAGTCAGTTCTCTCCTGTGTTGCTCAAGGATCCATACTGGGGGCCGTTGCTTTTCAGTCTCTTTCTAAACTCCCTTCCACTTGTCTGCATCAATAATCTCCTACTATATGCAGATGATGCCATTATATCCTCCAGCCACTGAGATCCACATCAATTAGCCGATAGCCTACAATGCAGTTTCATAACTGTTGAGACCTGGTTCTCCAAGCGCAAGTTAGTTATGAAATACAAAAAAACAAAATCTTTGATTTTCGCAGGCCTTCATAATAAACAAAAATCCACACCGCTAATCATGCAGAACAACCACAATGTCCCTATAGAGCAGGTTTATACCTTTCAGTACCTTGGAATAACCCTTGACAGTACCTTATTTTTTTGTGAGCATATCAGTAATGTCTCCAAGATGATTAACTCAAGACTAGGGATCCTTTACAGACGCAGACAGAGCATGGCCCCGATCCTGTTCAACTTGCTATTACTAGCTCTGTGCTCTCCATAATAGATTATGGCCTAATCATTTATGGCTCAGGCTCTGAGACATTTTTTAAAAGCATATGCATGCCCCTCAACAATTCCTGCCGTCTCGTCTCAGTAGCACCCAGACGCGTGCATACATGAGACATCTACACCCTCACCAAATGGATGAAACTCAGTAGTAGGACTATTTATCATACCTGTCTGCTCGCAAATAAAATCTCACTGGGGCAGACCCAACCCCCATCCTCTCTGCAGTTCATCATGCATGCTCCCAACCAGTGCAGCACCAGGAGTGCCTCCAAGCACACTTACCTGACCCCTTTCTGTTGGACCACTCAAGCCCAATGGTCCTTCAGGTATCGTGCTCCCAACTGGATAAATAAATGCCCCATTAACATCCTAGAAGAACCTAAACTGGGCCCATTCAAACAGAAACTTATATGACACCTCACTTCTATTAGCAGCTGTGATTGCCACACCTAGGCCCTTTTCGTCCTCACACATTGTCTTCTCACTGCATCCTCATCATCCTGACCTCCCCCCATCCATTGTCCCACCCCTTCTCCCCCTCTTTGTTTCCAGGTAGCCTGTGAGTTTAGCTACTGAGATTGGGCACCTACCAAAATGGCGACTCAATCGCGGCACTTTTGACCATGGCAAGGAGGAAGGGAGCGTGACCGGATTGTGGGGTGCAACTATAGTGACATGATGTTGCTACATGTATATGCACATGGGAGAGCAAAAACATTGAGCGTGGGGTGGGACAGAAGGAAGGGATTGTGAGGGGTGGCACCACTATAAGCTGCTGAGCTGCTCCCGTGGCATAGTGGGTAGGTTCAGGGCTAGGGCATGTGTGGTGCTGGGTTTGGGTCCGGGTGTGGGTGCCTTTTGTTGCACTCAGCCCAAAATAATTTTTTTGCCAGATTTGCATGCCCCCCGACATGCACCCTCATGGAGCTGAGAATCTTTAAGTAGGGGGGTGTAGGGGTGAACCCCTGCATTGAAAGTAAAATGTATGTCCCGGTGCCCTTGTGCTGTGTGCCAGGGGAGTCAGAGTGACAAAACTTATTTTTGGCACTCTGGCTTCGCAATAACATCGATCACCTTTAGGCTTTCATTGTTATTACATAAACCCCTGTTTCCCTGTTCTTGCTACTTATCCCTACTCCTCCTTCCCCTCCTTGTCTCTACCTTCCCTTCTCCCTTCTTGTGCTCCCTCCTCTCCTTGCACTTCCTTTCAAAACACTGTTCACAGACCCCTGCCTTCCCTTGTCTCCCTTATCCCCACTGTCCTACTCCCACCCCTGTCTCCCCTACCATCACCCACTACACTCCCTACCAACCCTCTGTCCTCCCTCTCATCTCCCAATTCTCTGCTTGACAATGTAAAATCCTGGCAGCATCCTTCCCTTCTCTGTCTTCTTCTGCACTCCTATGACAATGTCAGATTCTTGACAGCATCCCTCTCTGCCCTTCCCCCTGTGGATCTCCTTAAGTCCTTAAACATACTACACTTCTTACTGAAACTTGAATGTAAACATTTAACCAGATTGTAACTCTTGCTGTAACCTGAATTTTTACCTCTTTACCTGTCTGTAACTTTTATGAATGATTGCACTCAACTCCATGTATCATGTATTCCACTTGTCTTGTATTTAGTTCTTTGTTGTGTTGTCTTTACTCTGATGTGGAACTTAAGCAAAAGAGTTTCTGACTCAAAGACACTTTAATCCAAGACTTGAATAAATAAATAAATAATATTACATTGACAAAAGTATAGACATGTGGGGTTAGGGTTCCTAACCCTAACACCCCATCCCATCTCCCCAAGTCCTAACAACCCACTCCACCCCCACCCTCCACTCACCAACAGGTATCGGGGTGTGTCTTGGGGACATGGACCCTAACACTCACCCGATTCTCCTATTCTGTACCATCTCAGCTTCCATGCACATGGAATGGGGTGAGCATTAGGGTCAATGACCCCAATACACACCATAACACCTGTTTGTGTGTGGAGGGTTGGGGTGGAGTGGTAGGCTTGGTTGGGGGGGTTGGATTGGGCATTAGGGTTCAGAACTCAAACACCACATTTCCATGCTTTTTACACTGTAATATGAACCCTATCTGATGCATTAATGGAGCTTTTGCAATGAATATATATATATATATATATATATATATATATATATATATATATGCATGTGTATGTATGTATATATATGTGTGTGTGTGTGTGTGTATATATATATATATATATATATACTGACATGGTCGTGCCAGTACAGTTAAGGTAGATTAAGCAGTTTAATATTAAACCCCACATTTTGTACCTTAATGACTTTGTAACCATTGAACGGATTTGCACAAAATTTGAAATGCGTGGTCTCATATTGTAGGTCTCTTGATTGCCAAATTATGTTTCAGTCAGACTTGCAGTTTACGTGCAGCGAAGTGCTGTAAAATTCATTTTTCGCCTGTTTTTGATACGTTTTTGCTGATTTTTGCCCATCTCGTTGTGGCCACACCATTAGTTATTTTGGTCTGAAATTTTCATGGTAGAAAGAGGGTTGGTCAAAAAACAATCCAGAATTAGTTTAGTGAAAAAAATATGAATTTGTTCGAAAGTTATTTAATTTTAATTTTGTCTGGTTCTGAGCATGCTCAGTTTCACTTCAAGATTTATATGTTTATTTTGCAAAAGAGGATTGGGCTCATGATTAATGATTTTATCACTTCACAAATGGGGATTTAAAAAATCTCCATTTATGAGGAAAAATTCCCCCTTTGCGAACTGCCATTTTGTTTTTATTTTTACCCAAAAAACAAAATGTTGTAGCTTACTCCACGGGTGACAATAAGTCATGGGTTTTGTTCAGGGTGATGCCCTTTACAAACCTATACCTTTGGTTTGCTTCATTTTGGTCAAAAAATGGCCATTTTTAATTTTGTAATTCTTCGTTCGTGACTCGCTTCCGATCCTCATTTTCAAGCTGACAAAATCTCCATTTACGAGCCGATCCCCTTTTGTGAGGTTGCAACATCCTTGATCATGACTTAGGGACCAGATGTTCATTCTCATGGATGAGGATTCACTCAAGAATGAGGATTTTGTCACCTCACGAAAGGGGATTGGGCTTTTGAATCCCCTTTATTGAGCTGATAAAATCCCCATTTGTGAGCTGACAAAATCCTTGATCGTCATTTCCTGACTTAATGGCCATTCTTGTGAATGAGGATTGGTTCACAAACAGGGATTTTGTCAACTCTCAAAAGGGGATTGGTTTTTCAATTCCTCGTTCGCAAGTTGTCAAAATCTTTTTTCGCGAATCAATCCCTTTCATGAGCTGACAAAATCATTGATCGTCATTTCAGGACCAGATGGCCAAAATCTGATGGTCAAGGATTACTCATAAACAATGATTTTGACTGTTTGCGAATGGGGATTGACCTGGCAAACGAGATTTTACTACCCCACAAACTAGGAATTCTAACACTTTTAAAACGTTGCTAGTGCATTGTAAATAAATGGTTCGGTCTTTTGACTTTTGACTTTAAATTTGCTGGGTATAAAAGGGGAGTCCCAGAAATGTGACTTATGCTGTTTTGGTGTAAAAGAAAAGTATCGGTTCCATAGATCTGTCATTACAAAGTTGAGATTTTTGTCAGAGAATAACACTACAGTGCCCATAGCAACTTTTGGCGCCTGTATCTCAAAATTGAAGTAAGATACAGATTTTTCATTATGCACAGCATAGTTCACCTTTTGGTGAACTAAGCCCATGAGGATGTTTCAAAGTTGTAGATTACAACTGCAGTGGTATCTTTTCCATAGGTTGTACAGTTACTGAAATATTGCAAGTTTGTGTTGCAAGGGTTCCTTTTCAGGACTATAGGGCAATTGTATGGCTCTGTTGTTATGTGTAAGTGGGAGTGCAGGGCCCACACATAAATATTATCATACAAAAATGTATAAGTTAGTGGCAGTGTGGGATCCAGAGGGCCTGTGCTCCCACCAACACATACTAGTTAGTCCTATAGAGTATTGTGTGTCTGTGTTGTTATGTATAAGTGGAAGCGCAGGCCCTTCCAGGCCTGAGCTCCCACACACATATACTGTTATTGTGAAATAAATGTACTAGTTAGCCCTAGATGGTATTGTGTGTTTGTGTTATATGTAAGTGGGACTGCAGGGCCAGGAGGGCATGTGCTCCCACACACACATACTGTTATTCAAAAATGGGTAGGTTAGTGGGACCATGGGGCCTGGAGTTCCCGCATTCCCACCAACATGTACTAGATAGCCCTAGATGGTATTGTGTGTCTGTGTTATGTGTTAGTGGCAGTGCATGGCCTGCACTCCTAAACACATATACTGTTATGCAGAAATGGATAGGTTGGTGGGAGTGCTCCCACAAGCATGTACTAGTTACCCTAGAGGGTATTGTGTGTCTGCGTTGCTTTAGTAGGAGGACAGGGCCCAGAGGACCCACTCTTCCATAGACATCTACTGTTATGTAGAAATGAATAGGTTGGTATGAGTGTGGTGCTCAGTGGGCCTGTGCTCCCACCAACATGTACTAATTAGGGTATTGTGTGTCTGTGTTATGTGTATGTGGGATCGCAGGGCTCGGAGGGTCTGCAGTCTCACACATGTATACTGTTATGTGGGAACAGACAGGTTATTTGGAGTGCAGGGCCCGGAGGACTCGGGCTCCAACCAATATGTACTAGTTAGCCCTATAGGGTGTATAAGTTTAACTGTGGGCCCTGAAGTATGACAATTGGATATTATGGTAGTACCAGTGATAGGTTATATTCCTGCCCTGCTTTAGCCCTCCACTCCCCCTGCTTCAGCACCCCCACTCCCATCCACCCTCCTAATCTCTGCATCTTCCTCTCCACCACACACAGTCTCCTTACACCCCCTCTCCCCCACAGAAACCCCTGACCCCTCCACAGCATCCCCAGACAGTTTATTCACACAAACCCCCTTCTTCCACCACAGACAAGAACTGTGGCCCTGTCAATTCCTCATCTCCCCTTCCCCCACACAGTCCTACCACTTCCCCTTTTGATTGTATCCAGTTTGATAAATTTGTTAAGATTTAGAAAGAAGAGACAGATACATTTTTTATGCTTAGAAAAAATATTCTGATTTTTAGTAAATAAAATAGACATTTTTAAAGATTTTTCATAAATAAAACTTTTTTTTTTATACTATACAACTGATACAATAGAATATTACTATATAAAAAATTAAAAAGAAGCAAAAGTTAAATATGTGTTAGCTTCACACAGGAAAAACAAGAAAAAAGTGAAAAAAATGGGCATGGCTTAAATAAAATCAGAGTAAACACATTAAAGGCAGTCTGTGACAGAGATGTGCTAGATCTTGTTCTGTAATGAGGGAACTTTGGGGGAGCTGGAGGAAGGGGAAGGGTTCACAGGGGGATATTCACAGGTCAGGAGTTGGTGACCCTCCTCTTCTGGTGATTCGGTGGGAGGGGCAGTTGGTGGAGGTTCCTGCTGCTGAGGCTGCTGGAGGGCTGGGTCCATCTTTTGATAACGCTGCAGATCCTGTCGGATTAGACTGTGAATTCCTTTGGTGGCCTCCAATTGACACTCAGCCAGCCGCAACATGAGGCAATGTGTGGCCTCTTGGGCAGCAACATTGGCCTCTTCTTGCTCAGGCAATTGATTTACTGCATGAGAGAGGCTTCTGTTACTGTCCTCAAGACAATAGACAGCAAACATAGCCACATGCCCAATGTGGCCCTGGCATTGCAGCAGATCAATTATTTCATCTTGTTTCTGCAACATCTTCTCTTGATTTGCTGAAATGACCTGGCTGCGTTGGGCTGTAGAATGGTTATTGTCCTTAATGTCCTCGAGCAGCCATCTGAAGCTGTGCTGTGTGTTCTTGGGCTGTTCTAGAGATTCTGTAAGACAAAAGAAGATTATGTAAGTAAATGTAAAATAGTGTTGCTATTTACTTTTAGTGATTTGGGAGTTTAAATGTGTGCATTTCTTTGCTATTTACTACTTCTACTGTTGAGCAGCTACAAGCTATGTGGTTCATGAAGGCCAAGGTAGTGATGTTGGTATGTTTAGAATAATTTGAATTGCAATGCATGGATGACAAAGATTATGCAAGAGATCTGTGACTTTGAGGTATATGGACACAGACTGCATTTTCTTTCTGTTGCATGATACATTGTTTATAGTTGGCTGTGTTTGACAATCTAAACAGTGAAAATGTGACAATATTGCAGCAATCTGCTGTTCTATGTTGCTGATTATGCCGTGGCAATGATATTATGAAAATTGGATAATGAGAAGTATGTTTGTTTTGTTAAGGAAATTGAAGACATACGGTTGCTCAATTTGACATAAAACAATGTTTGTTGCCATACAGTATTAAATATTATACATGGGTATTGGTTACACAAATACACTGATAAATGCTTCTAGAGTATTTCTTGTAAGGTGTAACAATTTTTAGCTGAGTTGTTGAGATTTAGAATTACTTTTTTGCTTGCCTCTTGAAGTGTTTACAGTGTTGTTACTGTCCAAAGTCAATGCATCATATTTTATGTTTTGAATGTGCTGTTTGCAAGTGATATGCAGAAGCATATAGCTCAGGGTGTGATTTTGGGTGGTTGGCAGTAAGCGTGAGCATATATATATATATATATATATATATATATATATATATATATGAGTATATCTTCAAATGCAAGCTGTATGGCACATGTAACGTTGCCGGGGCATAGATTGGAAAATAGGATAGAGTAGAAGGTATGAAAAATAGTTATGCATGCAATTGTGAGTTTCTACTGTTTAGCCCACTATCAAGCATTAAAAAGTGCTACAGCACACTAAAGCACCTTATTTCATAGTGTGAGACACATATGGCTGACTGTTTATTTTTTTCTTGACAGTGTGTGGCAACATGGAAAGAATAAAAAATGGTTATGTTACTGCACTAATATGCTTTACAGTACAGACTGTCATACTAGTATACGGAAATAGAGCTGGTAAGGATTAATGTTTCACTAGTTGGCTTATAACAATATTTCATAGAGCAATGATATCACAATATAACATATTGACATTGTTACTGGAACTGATATAGCTCTATATTCTGATGTGCAATAAGGCAATAGACCACAGATAGACTACTTTCAACCTCTTTTATGAGATAGCTTTTAAGCTGTAGCAATGTCTATACATGTCTCATTGCTTACATAAAATTGTTACATAGTTAAGTTTGAGAAAAAGTTAACACAAAAATGTACATTTTCCCAAGACACAGTAAACAGACTTTGCTATTTCTAAATGATATGTATTATTATGAAAATGGATAGAAAGGATGTTGTCTCCTGATTGAACAAGAGTATTTTCAGCTGGGCTATTATCCTATCATGATGGATCAGCTCAAAATAATATGCTTAAAAAATGCATTAGCAATACTAAAAATTATATATTTGATAATTGCAATAAGACATGATAGGGTGTGTGATATGATGGACTAATGGGTCTTCTCATATGGTGGAAGCACTTGGATATGTCTTGTGCTTCAAGTCACCTGAGGTGGCTCATTATTCCATGTTATGCCATGTTGCTTAATTATGAGCTCACCTGTTTTTTTTTATTTAAAATTTTTACTTGTTTGTTATATTCAAGTTTATTGGGTTGTTTGCCATGTTGTGTGACAGTCTGAGAATGAACATAAATACATCATTGAAATCCCCCCGCCCACTTGTATGCTAAGATTGACAGTGTTAGTATCCTAATTGTGGATGCTACATTTATAGCAGTTAAACAGAGATAGAAATATAATGTGATCAATTACTGATCTTGTACAATTACACTTTCACCTGCCATTCTCCTCATCTGTAACTTTTTGTTCAGACTGTGTGCCAGTGCCCCTCCCCTGCAGAATATGTTTACATCCTTCTAGTATACCAAGTATCTTTGGACTCTGTACACTTGCTCACTACAGCAAAATACTCACTTGTAGCCCTTGAAAGGATGGTTCATCTTGTGAAGTTTATCTGTCCCTTTGTCACATCACCTTCTTAGTGTCTAATAACTGTGTACTCCACCTACTTAGCATCTAAAGGTCTGTATCTAAAACATGAGCTGTGTGAGCAGCCTTCTTACTGTACAGATTCTAAAAGATTTCAAGAGACTGCAGAACTGATTGGCTGACTGCAATAATACAGTTGAAGGGATGGTACCATTGACTGTGCAAGACCTTCCAGTATTATGGCTTTATTTATCAACACAGAATAATTTGACTATATACTTTTTACCTTCTAGAACATCCAATGTTCTTAGACACACAGCGCAGTGATCTGTTGGAATAAAAGATAAACAGTTAATGTACCACTTTGCTAAATACATAATGTTGTGGCTTTTGGGGAAGAAAAATGTGCTCTGCTATACAAACCTATTGCTTATTACTTTCAAAATAAAACTCTGTGATACAGCCCTGCTGCTTTCCCTAATGTAAGCTGCACTTTTGAAACCCTCTGTGCTAATTATGTGTTCTTTATACTGTAGCCTTAGTCATGCCCCCCCACCATACATGGACAACCCCAGCCACCAACAACTGACACTCGTTATGAAATAGTGTAGTTGATGATACTGTAATATGTATTTAAAAATATATGCTATGTTTTGAAAGTATCCTTATCATGTTTTGGTATCAAGTCTTACCGTGACTTCTTCGTCTATTAATATTTACTACTTGTGAGACAGTTGATGTAGGCAGAACAAATCTTTGTTGAGATGTGACACTCTCCTACAATGAATACAATTATACTGATTTGTTAATACAACTATGTTTTTCTAATATATCTTTATAGTTTGCCTTGTGCATTTATAAAGTAGCTCTAAAAAGGCAAACTGTAATTGGTTACAAATAGTCATATAGTGTATGGTTCAGTGTTGTTAGGGATGGAAATATATTCCTGTTAAAATGTTGTTATGCTGCATTAGCTCTGCTTACAAGTTTGTTATGGTGCAGTATAACAATTCTGAACATGAACTACAGTCCTCTGATTCTTGGGGAATGATTATGACACTGAGACATGGTCCAGGAGGCAAGACTTGGAAAAAAATAAATAAAAAAAAACATACTTCACCATAAGAACTTACCGTGCACTATAAAAATAATGTATCGTTGCAGATACATGCCAGGTCTATTTTCAAACTCTTGAGGTTTCTTTGGTAATAAGACCTGTTGAGTTGCACTTTTCAGGTGTCTGGTTAACATAGAACCCTCTTGAGTGGAAAATACTCCTGTTGTGTATGGGCAGTCATACAGTATCTTCTGTAACTGTGAAATATTCAAGCATAATACATGGTTATGCTGGTGCTGAACCACATAATGAAGTGAGCAAAACAGTCTTCCTACAACCAGAACTATGTATTGTCTGTACCCCTGCAACCATTTTTTTACTATCAAAGATAAAGGTGTCACATTAACAATGTATTCAAAACTTTGATTGGGTTGCTAAGAAATACACTATGCTGTATAGAAAAAAGAGAGACATTTAATTTGTTTTTGTTAACCTATTCATCACATTGTTGGGAAGTCTAAACCTCACTTTCAGATTCTTGACGATATTGGGAATGCAAGTAATCACAGACACATTGCATTAGAGTAATAAACAAGTTTATTACTACCAAAGGGATAAATCACAGTTGCCCTAAGCAGTTCTTACCAATACGAACCGGGAGCCAGTGCAAAGCGTTCCCTACACCTCGAGGTTTCTCTGTGTCTCTTGGGGTAACTTAGGTCTCCGAGGTATAAGGCTTGTGCATTACATTATATACCTATGATAATTACTATGGTTACCAAAAGATAGAAACATTTCTAGTTACAGAGATGAGCCCTATTGGATAAATTAGAGGTGGCTCCACGGTCCAAGATAACATTGTACAATTCTGTAAAGTCATCAGTTTGAGAACAAAAGAGTTCTTATACAGAGTCTTACATAACTCAGTGTAGTGGTACAAATCACCAAAAGGTGGCAATACTGTCTTACATATTATAATTATTCCAAGGACACAGGTATCTTGGCATCTTACAAGTAAGAAATACACAGAAAATACGTGGCAGAATATATGTATTAGCAAGCAAAGTGTATTACAACAATATGCATTCATATCCTGACACCTACTCTTGTAAGGTAGATGCCCTTAGCCCTATATATTAGTATAACCTATACCTAAAAGCTAGCTATCTACGGTGTACTTCTGAGGGTACCAATTAGGATGCAGGGACCTCGTGTAACATTCCCCCCTTGTTGCCTCCAAGGGCAACACAGGCAGATGTCTAGGGAAAGGACAGGAGCAGTGGTTGTTTACAAACCTGACGCGCGAGCCTTGTAAAGGAACTCGAGCTGCTCACAGTGTTGGCGCACTGTGTGCCATAGGCAGCAGAGCATAATAATCAAAATGAAAATTAAAAATGCTTGTATAATAACAAAACCTTTAAAAGTAATCTTTAACCAGGTGTTAGTTAATGCGTTATTCATATCTCCATCATTAATCAAGGCGAGAACAGCTTCATTGGCTTTGGTCATACTATTGCTGATGTGGATGAGGTGTGTGTCTTTCCTGTCTAAAAGTGATTTCAATGTAAGTGTGAGTGGGCCTATGTGTACATTAAAGTATGGCAAGTATTCTGACAGTGTGAGCAGATAATCGGGGTTACCATCAATAATGTCTGCATCCAGAAGGGGGATGGGGGTTATAACAGTATGTCCAACAACAGTCTTCTGGTGGGGGACAAAACAAAAATTGGGGTAATCAATAGCACATGTAACAGATCCATATGTGTAAGATTTATAATTCGTGACCACGCAGTACTCACCATTGGAATTATACTATGAGGACACAGTAGGCAGTCTCCACTTTTGCAACTGGACAGGGCAGGTGTAGGTCATTTTTGAAATCCATGTTGACAGGCGATGAACCTCCTCACGATAGGATTGGTAGAGCTTATCCAGAGCCAGAGTCGAGTCGAAGGAGTCGGTGCCATTCGCAGTGATGTCATCATCCATAGTGAAAGTCCAATCAATGCTGTCTGGAGAGTAACCACAAACAGGTTGAATAACATCAAATACATCACATCGGCAAAAGTAAATATATTGCTTTTTCGCACAGCAGTCCATGTGTGGAGCCACCCAGGCATTCAGGAAAGAATGATAAACCATTAGAGGCGGTAGATCCAGGCGTTCTCTATAGATGTCTTCATCCAAATGACCAATGGAGTGTACCAGTGCAAGCTTGTCGAACAAAGCTGTAGTGGGATCAAAGCATGGTTAAGAGACAGTGAAAGAAACAAACATGGTATCAGTTATGGAACATTTCTTAGCAGTGAAACAAGGACCAGTATTAGGGTGTCTGGTCACAAACCCCAAATTCCTACCTGTAGAAAGAGGAGTTGTTAAAGTCTGCTGCATACACATGGAAACACAGCTAGTGGTTTTACATCGTGGACAATACCATTTGGAGATGCGTCTATCATGTATAATGTCAGGTATTCTTCCAGATTCTAGATCACGGAAGAGGTTATTGATGGTAGTGATGATGTAGGATCCATAAGCAGAGCAAAGTATCTCTCTAGCAATGTATTGTTTATCTGCTTCTTTGTTGTTCTGTTGTATGAGTGCGTTAATCTTATCTTTAGAATCAGTGAATGCCTTGGCAATGCCATGCATGTTGTATACAGTGTATCTTTCTTCCTGACTAAAGCCATCCACACCATGCAATAATAGGGGTAGTATGTTATTGACCAAACCAGTGGAGAATTTGGCAGAATGACGTATGATAGCAGCAATGTCTGCTTTGTTCCAGATAGACATAGCTGTACCAAAAAGGCCTGCGACAGTACCTGTTGCACCTGTGACATCAGAACTGTCAACTTCACGTGTTTTACGTTTGTGAGTTAAATCATCAGGAGAGGGTTTCCTCCTGAAGTTGCCTCTATGTTCAGTAGAATGGACCCCAGCAATAGGGTCTTGCTTACGAATCTGAAATGCAGCTAAACTATCAAGCAATAATGTACTATAAAATGCTGATGTGTTAGTATTGTGACGCATACCAAATTCTTTCATATTCCAGTAAGTAAGATTAAACAAGACAGGTATAGGCATAAACTTTAAATTATTAATCAAAGAACCTGGGAGGGCAGTGGCTGTTAGACCACTATGGGGACCAGGGGAATGCTTTGGACATTCCAAAAGCTGCTTGTCAGTGGGTGGTAACACAGAGAGGTACATGGCTGCAGAAGCCATGTGGTGTATAGCACAAAATTTCCAAGCAGAATCTTTGGACAAGGAATTACAGTATGAAGGATCAATTAAGGCAGTTATGTTGTACAAACCAGAATGTCTTAATGCAGTTTGTAACAAGGACAGCAAACCATTTGGGGATAATTTAGCATTGGGCCAACCTTGGAAAGTTCCTTTGGAGAGTTTGGCCACAGGGAGAATTTGTCCTTGTGATGTGGTTTGCCACTCAATTTGAAGGGTAGATTTATCAGGTGCAACAACCGAGGCAGTGAGGTAAGCATCGGAACCTTCCTGGACAGTGATCATACTATCTGGTATATTGATGGATACTCCCTCTGGAGGAGGTGCTGGAGGATTGAAGTGTCATAGGAGGTCCGGTATCGTGCCTTGGATGCAGGGGATAACTCCTGAGAGGAGGAGATAATGGAACAAGATAGCCATCTTGTCAATGTATCTGGAAAGGAAGATCAAAGATTAGTATGTTAGTACTATTCTGCCCAATGGGGTGAGGAAAAGTAATTTAAGCTCCTTTATACAGTTTCAGCTGGTTTGCATGTAACCACTTGTCAGTCAACTTGTTGTTGTGGAGGAGTCTAACTTGATAGACTGCCAGACTGAGCTTGTTGACAATGGAGTATGGGCCTTCCCACTTGTTGGAGAAGGAGTGGGTGGGATGTGAAAATCGAAGTACCATTACCTGATCTCCAACTTGCCAATCCACTTCTTGTGTGTGTTTGTCAAACTGTATTTTGGATTGCTGCTGTGCCTTGCCCATGCAGTTGGCAGCATACAAGTGTGTGTGTGTGTATGAGGTCTTTTCTGAGTTGTTCTACATATTGATCCACAGACACACGGTCTGCAGTGGGGGTGTGCAGGTCAAACAGCAAGTGTTCAGGTAATCTCATCTGTCTACCAGTCATCACCTCAAATGGTGTGAGCTGGGTGGTGGCTGAGGGTGTCCCCCTAATTGCCATAAGGATTAACGGCAATAGGGAATCCCAGGTTTTGGGATTGTCCTCAATGAATTTGGAAAGCATTTGCTTAATCCGTCTATTGGCTCTCTCTACTTGACCTGAGGATTGAGGGTGGTAAGGTATGTGGAACTTCTGTTGAACTCCAAGGAGTTCAAGGGATTCTTTCATCAACTCACATGTAAAACTGGTTCCTTTGTCTGGTGTTGGTCAGAGGGCCAATGAAATCAATTCGAATGGCATGCCAAGGGCCAGAATGTCATTGTGGTAAGAGTTTGGCATTTCATTTGGTAGGGATGGAGTTGTTTTGTGCACAAACAAGACAGCTGTCTATGTATTGTTTAACATCTTTGGTGATACCAGGCCATCAGGCGGTGGTCTTGAGTCATTGGAGGGTGTTTTCTGCTCCCTGGTGTCCACCAGTAGGGGTGTCATGCACTAGAGGCAAAAATTCAGATCTTAAATGTCTGGGGACTACCCACAACTTAGTGGTGGAGTCATCTGGTTGGAACCAGATGAGCTTGTCATCTGGTGACAAGCGCAATCTACCTTCATGCCTCCAACAGAGGTTGTGTGTGGGAAGTTTCGCTTCAGTAGCTTTGTCAAGGAATCTGAACACTCTTTAAGATCAGTGTCAAACTGCTGGGCTGCAGAGAGGTCCAAGGAGGAAAAAGATTCAGGTTTCTTCCTGAGTGCTGCAATGTGTACAGCTGCATTAGCCTCTGGATGGGCCATCATCCAGACATCCCCCCCTCGGGCCCCTTCCTTAGCAAGGGTGTCTGCTGTGTCATTGAAGGCATGATAGGGGTCATGGAGAGAGTGGGCTTTAACTTTGTGTACATAGAGTTTGTGTGCAAACTTTTGTGCCAGTGAATGTATGTATATTACCAATTCCTTGTACTTCACTAGGCTGCCATCAGAGGAAAGGAAGGAGTTCTTCTGCCAGAAGGGAAGAAATTCTGTAAGAGAACAACAAACCCAGTTAGAGTCTGTAAAGATGATGGTATCCTCGGTCCCATGCTGGATGAACTCGAGGGCAAAGGCCACCACTGCCATCTCGGCATATTGTGATGATGCTACACTACAGCACTTAGATATTCTAACAGTGTTCCCATAAGAGTAAATCACTAGAATGCCCATCCTTGCAATTTGTTCTCCCTGATAGTAGGATGCTGAACCATCAGTAAAGACACGACACAAAGAAGTGTTGTCAAGTATTTGTGGCGTGGCAGGGAGGAAAGGACCTGGATCGGGAAGATCATGTGACTGTAGTGTACAGTCATGGGGTTCTCCCTGGAAAAGGAGGTCATGAGCTAACATAGATGGAACTTTAGTCGGTTGTACCTGTATGTCTCTGTCCTGGAGAAGAAGTGACCAGTGCATCAGTCTGGTGTTAGAGACTGACCCATCCTTCACTCTATCTGAGAGCAGAAAGGTGGCTGGGGGGTGGTTGGTGTTAATGACCAGTGGTGAGTACCGAATGATATACAGGAAGTGCTTGACAGCCCAGTAGGTGGCCAGAAGGTTCCTTTCACAAAGTCCGTACTTCTGTTCCACTGGGGTCAAGAGCTGTGAGGCATATGCAATGGGTCTCAAGGTGCCATGCACCTTCTGAGCCAGCACTGCTGACATGGCAATGTCAGAGGTGGCACATTCCAGATGAAATGGTAGTGCTGGATTGGGGTTGACCATAGCTGGGGTGGAGGCCAAGGCCTGCTTCAGTGACGTCACATCCTGGGTGTGCATAGGGCCCCAATTCCATGGTACATCCTTTTTGAGTAATTTACACAGAGGAGCAGATTTCTGAGCAAAATCACAAATAAAATCTCTTGAATAGTTCACCATACCTAGAAACCTTCGAAGAGTTGCCACACTGGTAGGTAATGGCAAGTTTTGTAATCCCTGTACTTTCTTCCAGGTAGGGCGTCGACCTTGGTCAGTTATTTTTAGACCCAGAAAGAGTACTTCTTTCTGACACAACTGTGCTTTTGCTGGATTACATTTTAGGCCTGCTTTCTGAATGAGAGTCAATAGTTCGTCCAAGAGATCCAAATGTTGTTGCTGTGTGGCTGTTGCCAGCAACAGGTCATCCACACATTGTAAGAGACATTGGGGAGTAGAGAAACTCTCGAGGGCATCCATCATGTGGAGATGGAACAGGGATGGACTGTTATGGAATCCTTGTGGCAAGCAGGTCCACATGTACTGTCTTCCTTTAAAGGTGAAGGCAAACTTATATTGACTCTTAAAGGCCAATGGTAATGACCAGAAACCATTGGAGATGTCCAGGGCACTGAACCATTTCAAATCAGGGGTCAGAAGTCGTAACACATCTGGTGCTGATGCTACAGTTGGAGAACAACTGGGGGTGACCTGATTTAGTTTCCTGTAGTCAATAGTAAGTCTCCGGGCACCTGTGGGTTTCTACATGGGCCATACTGGGGAATTGGCAGTGGAAACACAAGTTCTGATTACTCCTTGCTTGAGGAGTGACTTTATCATTCTCTGAGGGAAGGCAAGGCCTCAGTTGGAAGAGGGTATTGCCTTTGCCTCTCATGTGCTGGGCCTGGCACTTCAATGACGGTGTGCATTCTACCACAGTCATGCTTGTTGACTGCAAACGCTTCCAAATGTCATTGCAAAATAGGTAGGAGCTTCGGGAAAAGTTCATGATTCTTGAACAAATCTATGACATCATACTCTTTGTCACTGGCAGATATCATCGCCACAACGTGTGAATCAGGAATCAAAATGGTATGATATTGACCCTGAATCTGTATGAGTAGCATGTTAGCTAGGTCCACCACGCAGCTGTGTGGTGCAAGGAAGTCAATCGCTATAATACTAGGATGATCATGCAGTACCATTAGTTGGAAAGTGTGTGAGGCCTTTAGATGGCCTAGCTCCACCAGTAAGGGTAGAGAATGGTATGCAGGTAGTCTAGTACCATCAACTCCTGTCATGTTGGTCCTCCGTCCGGTGGACCAAGGGGATGTGTCCTGGTGTTCTTCATGTAGCACAGATACAGCTGCACCTGTATCTAACAAAACTACTAGTAGGCGGCCCCCGACCTCGGCCTTGGTGCAGGGCCTTCCGTTTGTATCCAAGACTAGCTTGTTTACAATCCGGAATGAGGCCTGTAATTGTCAATCCGTACTGCCAGAAGCATGCAGAAGTTGGGCCTGGCTCACATGAATCACTTCACCATGTTGCACTGATGCTATATAGGGAGGAGCTTCTGGGTAAAGGCCTGAATGGGCCTGAGAGCCTGCACCGCCAGTGTCCCCATGGCCGGTTGGGGCCTGTGTCCCCTGTTGTACTGCTGCAAGGGCCTGTGTGGGAACAGCATCCGCCACAGAGTGCACTTGTCCCAGGAGCTCTCGAATTTTCTGATTCTCTTCAGCTATCTCCCTATATGAAGGACCTGTTCTCTGTTGTTGTGGTTTACCTCTACTCCTATGCTTCCTGTTCTTATGCCAATTCCGGTTCCCACCCCACTGTTGTTGTTGTGGTTGTTGTTGATGGGCCTGTTGGGGGTGTTGGTTACCAGCTGGAGGGGCTTGCTGATGTTGGGCCTGTTGGCATTGAGCCTGCCCTTCCACTGTGTAGTGCATCGTGGCCTCCGGAACAGATTCCACGGCAGCTACCTTTTTGGAACCAGAGCCCAGATCATGGATATAGAGTTGATACACTCTCTCAGTTTTCTGAAGGATGTCGGCAAACCTATCCGTATTGGGTTAGGTGGTTGGCTCTACCTTTTCTCTCACTGCTGGTATCATGTTCCTAAGAAACAGGGTCTTATATTCAATAAGATCTACATCTGCAGCTTCTTGTGCCAGGTGCTTTCCTGCTCGGTAAGCCATCCAAAGTCTCTGGTGGTAAGTCACTGGACTTTCTTTTGCATTCTGCTTCACAGGGTATGCAAGCATCACTCCTACTACACCTGGGCTGTGAGCAGAAATGAGCTCAGCTGCAACCTCATCAAAGGTAGCATTCCCATCCTGGCAAACAGCATCGGGGAGTTTGGCCCACAAACCAGGATCAATGGTCTGCTTTAGTATTTGGACCTGATATTCTGCAGCGAGGCTAAGCATCTCGCATTTAGAATGCACCTTCTCCAGGTGACAGCTGAGGTTGTTGGATGGATTCATCCAACCAATGCTGTCAGAAATTTGCTGAACAGAGTAGGCCATTTGTAGGGGATTAGTGGGTCGATCAGGCAAAGGTAGATTGTCTCGAGTGCTGTCCAGGGCAGCCTGAGCTGCAGCTTCAGCCACAGTGCAGACAATCCCCTCCTGAGTGCCAGCCTCTTGCAGAAGCTGCATAATCTGGGATTAATAGCCAGTTTACTTCTCTCAGGAAGAGGTACATTGCCTATTGCAGTTTCAATCATGGTTTCTATCTCCTGCTTGTCTTCCACATTAATAACGGTTACCGTCGGTAGCGTTTGGACCAGGCTTTGGCCTGGTCTCCTGCCATGTTGACGTCTCCCGTGATGAGCATCACGACGTTGCTGACATGTGACATGGGGAGTTGGGGGCGGGGACCCGCCATGTTGTGGATGGCTGGGTGTGGTCTCTGGGCCATAGTAGGGGTGTGACTGGGCGTTGTATTGTGAAATGTCATCATCAGATAACTCCCCTTCTGATGACAAATGAAAGGCAGGGGCTACGCATCCCATTGCCTTAACTTGTCCAGCCAGAACCTCTCGCTGATGGTGCAGTGTCACCATCTTAGTTCTACATTCATCGTGACTCACACTTGCAACATCCATATCAACCTCATCTTGCTTTTGCAACACTCTACATGCAGTGCTCAATTTGCGATTGTCCCTGTAAGCCACTTCTAAATCATTACATACCTGGTTTATCTCATCCTGCAGCTCACCCATTACGTCACTCAACTGAGCATTTGCAGCACTCAGCAAATCATTCATTTGCACTACCTGACTCTTATCCTGTCTCAAACTTTTACACTCCTGCTTCAACATACATAGTTCCTGTTTTCCAGCTTGAACTGAATGATGCAATAGTGAATCCTTTTCATTTTGCAGAGTTTGGAGTTCAGATTCCAAGTTCTGCTGCAGTCTAATTGTTTCCTGCAAACCCATCTGTTGCTTAAGAGATGAAATCTGCAGATCAAGGATTTGAAACCTTGCATCGGAAGCTTCCAAAGCAGTGTAGAGAGCCGCGACCATCAACCCTTTAGCATGACGCTTATTGGTTGATTGTCTCATCTCTGTATACTGGGTTGAAATCCCCAGTATAGGGTTTTCGGATTGACTTGCGTCCCGCGCAAAGTCAGCCCATCCTCCAAGGGAGGCAAGGAAGTTTGAGACATTGAGTCTCAGTTCTGCTCAGATATCTGATACTGTGGCCATTGTGTGGGAGGGAACGAAAATTCAAACTGTGAAAAAGGCACCCTGCTGCATATCAATCCACAGCACAAGTACTTTATACACAGCCGGGCTACTGTATGAGTCGTAGACTTTCAATTCAAAACTGCTATGGAGTGGGTCGAGATGGCATCGACCACACCAGAAAAGTCAGTCAGACTTTGCAAGTTACTACAAACTGGTTTGAAAATGGGAGAGGTGATACGGGAATGTACACCTACTGTCCCCGTGGGAAAGGGAAAAGTTTTAGCAACAAGTGAAAATTTACAAACACCAAATATCGCCTGCACACGGTCGCCAATTTGTTGGGAGGTCTAAACCTCACTGTCAGATTCTTGATGATATTGGGAATGCAAGTAATCACAGACACGTTGCATTAGAGTAATAAACAAGTTTATTACTACCGAAGGGATAAATCACAGTTGCCCTAAGCAGTTCTTACAAATACGAACCTGGAGCCAGTGCTAAGCGTTCCCTACACCTTCAGGTTTCTCTGTGTCTCTTGGGGTCTCTTAGGTCTCTGAGGTATAAGGCTTGTGCATTACATTATATACCTATGATACTTACTATGGTTACCAAAAGATAGAAACATTTCTAGTTACAGAGATGAGCCCTATTGGATAAATTAGAGGTGGCTCCATGGTCCAAGATAACATTATACAATTCTGTAAAGTCATTGGTTTGAGAACAAAAGAGTTCTTATACAGAGTCTTACATAACTCAGAGTAGTGGTACAAAGCACCAAAAGGCGGCAATGCCGTCTTACATATTATAATTATTCCAAGGACACAGGTGTCTTGGCATCTTACAAGTAAGAAATACACAGAAAATACATGGCAGAATATATGTATTAGCAAGCAAAGTGTATTACAACAATATGCATTCATATCCTGGCATCTACTCTTGTAAGGTAGATGCCCTTAGCCCTATATATTAGCATAACCTATACCTAAATGCTAGCTGTCTACGGTGTACCTCTGAGAGTACCAATTAGGGCGCAGGGACCTAGTGTAGCAACATAGTAGTCACACATGTTAACAAATTAGAAATAGTATGCGTTCGTTAAAAATTTACATCACAGTTGTTTAACAATGAAAAGTTTGTATTCTGACTTTATCTGTTTATCAGAGAAATGTGTAATCTTTTTTCTTTGTTTTTTATATATATATATATATATATATACACTCCTACCATGCCCCCTGGCTGGCCACTCTTTCCATTCCCCTAGAGCACCCATCCAGCTCTCGTCCCCACTGCAGTCACCAACCCCCACGTTGCTGCCCTCCAGTTAAACCAGTGCATCCCTTCACCAAATGGGTTTCCCCCTGGGGAGAAGGCAATGGTGGGGCAAGCCAGTGAATTACAACTTGGCCCGGGTGCTGCTGGAGCTGGTCCAGCTGTCCTGGGACTTCAAGCTGGAGGAGGACTGGAGACCATCATCTGGTCAGTAAGAGAGCCATATTTCCTGGTTTCCTCCCCTTGGGTGCATGATGTCCAGGACATCTAGAGATGAGCTGACATCTGTCAAAGTCCCTGCATAGTGCCCCAATGTGTAGGTTGACCAACACTGGGTCATGGACCCCCTCCCTCCCAGGATATGCCGAGCAGTTGTGGGATGCTCAAGCTATCTCCCCCAGCCAGACTGCCAGTGACCCGGGTCCATTCCTGAACCGGGTTTCCGGTGTCACAAGTGGAAATCCAGCCACTGCTCTGATGGCCAGCTACTGTTTTTTCTAACTTTGATATGCTTAACTCTGTGCCTGTAGAGAAGGCCTTTTGTTGTGTGTGTGCACAGTATGTTGGGAGAGGGCTATTCAGCCTTGGTAAGTGTTGTCTGTTATTTCTGAGCAGGGTGTATTATGTTTGTAGGTGGTATGAAGTGTGGTAACAGAATCGTGTAAGACATGTGTCTGTCTCTTGCAACCTCTCTTTTGCTACTTAGTGGTGAGGTCCTACTTTGTTGAAGTGTCTAGCTATGGTCTGTGCATGCCTATTGTTTTCAATGTGACTGCTTACTGCAACATGGCGGTGGGGGGGGGGGACTGTTGTGTGTACTGAGTGCACAACAGCTTGGGTTTGGTGTACCTAGTGGGTTTTTTAGTTGTTAATACAGTGCATTAGTAGATGTCATGGAGTGCATTTCACCACCTCTTCCCCTTCGGCTGTTATGCAGAACTGTTAACTTATGAGCTATGTGTTGAGTTGTGTGAATCAGTGGTTGACTGGATACATGTGGAGGGGTGTTTTTTGGGGGGTCAGATTGTATCCTTGCTATGTTTGGACAATAATGTGCATGGGGGGGATGGGGGAATTTGGGGGACAGAGTGTATCTTTGTGATTGGAATGAGACATGCAACATACCAATTAAATGTATATGCAGTCCATATATGTGCACGTATTCATGAGTATATTGATAGGGAAAAAAGATTTTTTTTAATTTGAGAATATTTTTCCCCATAATCAGACTATATGTATAAGTGGAACCATAAAAATGTGTTACATTGTAGTTTGATGAGGTACATTATATTAGAAATACTATTTGTAAAAAACACATCTTACAGAGAAACTAGAGATTATGCTAAGATAATAATGTATGGTTTGATATAATGGTACTTGCGTTGCTCAATTGGAGGCCTGGCAAGACCTGCAGCTTCTTTGGATGGACCTGGATGGGGCACTTCTGTTTTTGCTCTTTGGCCCTCAACCATTGTTGGACAGATAGTTGGGCCACAGAGGGTTCAACCACCATGACATCTTCTAGATCACACTCTGTGGTCTGTTGCTCACCTACAACAGTGCCCTCCAGCTGATCTTCCTCCTCTGAGAAATAGTAGATGATATTTCTTTGTTGAATTGCATAATCTGTAACACTTTTGATGTTGTTTAAAGCTTTTCATTGTACAGGTGCTACTGGCTCACTTAAGGTGCAAAATGTTTCCTGGCCAAAAATGTGATACACCAGAGTGACTTTACTGTTTGTTGTACGCACTGGTAGTAAGGTACTAATTTCACAGTAAAATGTTGACATGTTTTACCTGCACCTGCTATGGAAATGAGAATAGAATAAGGAAAGCACTGCTTACAGTTATTAAAACAACTTAATGCTACAATGTTCTGAGAAATGCTGGAAGTACAGCCTAGAGGTTAAAGGAATGACGTGTGAATAAGCTTGGTACATCCAGAAACCTCCACTTGCATACTGTGTGACTCTGAGCAAGTCACTTAACCACCCAGTGCTCCCAGGTCACCCCTGAAAACAGGCACTTGTGCCTAGTGGGCCTTACCCAGTTACCAAAAGACTAAAAAAAAAATAGTGGGTTTGTGATTAAGTGGATGATGTGATTGACCATGTGCAAATTCTGCCATCACCTCATGTTAAAAAGGGTACAAAATTATTTACTGAGCTTAAAAGATTGTGGCGAGCATGTTCTTTTCTGACATAACTAGAATTCTTGGGAAATTTTAAAGAAAAAAGAGAAATGAAAAAAGCATATAAATTAATTACATTTGTTTGTACTACATTGTTTTATTGCAATATTGTCCAACAGTTTCTGGGTGATGGTAGAATGTTATCCTGTCTGGATGGGTTTGGCCACTAGTATAGTGCTGTACTGAGCTAATCAAATAGGGAAGAACAGAAAATTGAGTTGTATGCAGCATTGGGCTAGGGTGGGTATGTAGTGCAATCCCATTGGTCCCCAATGTGGAACGATGCAGTAGCGGTAGATTCTGTATGCTGTCATTTGGTGGGCAGCCATGGAGGTGTGCAGTTGGGTTCACTGCTGCTTGATGATTTGGGGGGGAGTGGTGTGAGCTGGGTGTCCTGTGTGGGTGGGGGGATGGTGTCACTAGACTACAAGGGATGGATAAAACTGTCTTTTACATGCACTGACAGGACAACATGCTGTGCTGGGTGATTGGTACATTTCTTTGGTCAGCACTGCACAACTTAAGCATATATGGGCACAAAGGTACGACTATACAAATCAGACACAAATGGTGGCCACAGACAGGTGGTCTGCTGCATTGCATGGAATAACAAAGCAGCCCCCTATCATGAGTGACAACCCCCCCAAACCCCTTGAAAACTGTCCACAAGCACCCACAGTGTGCCCTGGTAGTCTAATGACCCTTCTACCTGCTGGCTGCCTTGATCCCCATAAAAACAGTTTCTTGCATCTTTGGTACTCTAGTGGATCCCCCTGCCCAACTGATAATGTGATCATGGCCAAATAAGTTACATACCAGTCCCTGATAGTCTAGTGGCAAACCTCCCCTCCTCCCAACACCCACATGGGACATCCATCTCATACCACTCCCTCCCCCCTCCTGCAGTCATCAGCAGGCAGTAAACCCATCTGCATGTCAGTGCATGTGAAAGACAGTTGTATCCATCCCTTGTGGTCTAGTGGCACCCCTCCCCCACACACACCCACACAGGACACCTAGCTCAAACCACTCCCGCCCCACAGTCATCAAGGAGCAGCAAGCCCAACCGCATACCTCTATGGCTGCCTGCCGAATGACAGCATACAGTATCTGCTAGTACTGCATTGTTCCACACTAGGACCAATACGCTTGCTATACATACTGTAATAGTCATACGCAACTTTCTGTATGAAGTCATTCATTGAGAAAGTTGTGGATAATGGTTATGGTATGTAGTGCAAGCCCATTGGTCCCCAGTGTGGAACAATGCAGTTGTAACAAACACTGTATGCTGTCATTTGGCTGGTAGCTGTGCAGGTGAGCAGTTGGGTTTGCTGCTCCTTGATGACTGTAGGGGGGAGTGGTTTGAGCTGGGTGTCCTGTGTGGGTGTGTGGGGGGGAGGGGTGCCATTAGACTACAAGGGATGGATACAACTGTCTTTCACATGCACTGACAGGACCACGTGCTGTGCTGGGTGCTTGGTGCATTTTGCTGGTCAGCCCTGCACACCTCATGCAAATGGTGTCATAATGACATGCAAATGGCCTCATTTGCATCTTGAATGGATAATAGTCCTAGTTGCACATTTTAGTCTGAATATCAGGAATTTTCACCAGATGTAATTTGAATTTTCTGGTGCATTTCCCATCCAGCTATTTAGACCTGTTAGGGAGATGCACTGGCACATTGTATTTACAACACCTGCATTTTGTAATATATTCAGGAGGAATGCACCATGGTACATCTCTTCTGAATATATTGATTTTGTGCTCCAACACAACTCAGTTGTGTGGATAAAGTGGTTGTGCCCTAGGAAGGTACAAGTCTAAATATCTAGCCATATATCTACAACTTTGTCTGTGGGATGTGTGCAACCGTTACTTACCAGCAGAGTTGAACACTAAGAGTTGGCCAACTGCAGGAAACACCCGCTCCTGAAACTCTTGGACTGGCATGAGGTGGAGTCTGTGTTCTGCCATAAGAGGGAAGCTTTTTTATTCTATTTGTGAAAAAAAAAATTTGCAGAAATAAAAAAGATGTTGTGCCATACAGAAAACATTTACTATCACTTATGCTGTATGTGTTATTACATGTTATGATTCTAGTTACTTTTTATGGATAACTGTTACAGTGTTTGAGGTAGTATGCTAATCATTACACATCATTATTTTCTTACAAATGTTATTGACTAACACTGTTCAGTGAGTAGAATGCCGTAACTTGAATTAGTTTCAAAATTCCTAACATTGTTTACTTTGAATATATTTTTTAAAATAATAGCAGTAAGGGACTAACAGGACCAACATTATCAATACGTTGATTGAACCCTGTGACTACATGACATTATATAATGGATACACAAAAAGCCACTTCCTGATTGGTCAGTTGGCACTTTGAACCTGTTGTAAATCCTCACCAGTATCAATGGGAAGAGGTGCCAGCCATCAGCCAGCTGGAGAAGAATCCCTCTTTGAAATCACTTGGTGTGTTGGCTTGATGACCAAACAACACAGCAGACATTGTAAATCCTAATGTAACCCATATCCAGTCATGGTAGATTGCTTAAATTCACTATGAGCTATGCCAGGTATCCCCCTCTCCTCCCCTTCCTATTGCCAGGACATTACTGATAGACTGTTAATGTGAGTTGTATGCATGTCTGACTGTTCAATTGACTGTACAGACTTACATGGTCAAATAACTGTAGATATAAATATTGTTCCTTATTGCTTAAATATTCCACAACTGGGTGTGGGTGATGGCAGAACTTACACACTTCTTGTATGGTTTGTTCAGTTGGTTATCTGTTGTGAGCAAAGCACAGGTGGTGTGGGTTGATCCTGTCAGCAACCACACTCGCTTGTGATATACTGCTTAAATACTCTACAACCGGGAGTGGGTGATGGCAGGATTTACACATTTCTGGTGTGGTTTGCACACTTGACTCTACTTTGTGAGGAAACCATACCAGATGTTGGTAAATTTGACTGTAACCTATATACAGTTGTGGTATATTGCTTTATTAACTTCTTGTGATGTAGTATTAATCATACTAAGAAGTATACATACGTCCATGGTGGCAATCACCAAATCCAGGCTTCCCTGCCACAATCCACATGTTGCAAGCCACCTCATACCAGTCCTGGTTCCTCCTGTGGACTTCCCCAGCAGACTTACTTTTGTAGAATACCTGCCGGGTGAGCTTCCACTTCCTCCTACACTCATCTGTTGTCCTTACTATGCCTTTCTCCCCCAAGGCATGACCAACCTGTGAAACAAAGAAATGTTTGTGCAATACATATATATATATATATATATATATATACACACACTGTATATATATATATATATATATTATGGTAGTATACGGTAGTGCTACCATAATTAGGGTTGAGGAGCCATTTACATGTTAAACCCCAAATTTTGCACCTTAATAACTTTGCAACCATTTGATGGAGTTGCCTGAAATTTGGAATACTTAATCAAGACCCATACACCTTGGGATCTGCCAAGTTTCGTAGCGGTCAGATACACAGCTGCGGAGTTATTAAGCATGATCTGTGCGTGCATTTATGCTTTTTCTGGAATTATACGGTCGTGCCTACAGGTCACACGGTTTGCGAGACAGGTCTGAAATCTTCAGAGAACGTGCAGCCGGGGTCCCCGATGTGCCTTTTGAAGATGTCATGAAAAAATATTAAACAGTTCAAAAGTTATTAAAAAAACAATTTCCCATTATAAGTCAATGGGAAAAGTTAACAAAAAGTTCGACAGTGTCACAAATGCACTTTTTACTGTCGCAAATGGCCCTTTTACTGTCACAAATCTGCCATTTTGTTTTCAGTTAGTGATCAGAAAAATGCTTGGCATTTAAAATTGGGACCCTCTAGCAACCTAATTATTTCTGTATTCACCTAGTCGGGCCATGAGGATGCTAGCCATGTTTTTATTTTGGGGTAAAACACCCCAGAAATATGTTTTTCAAATTTCTGGAAAAAAGTACTTTCGCAAAGTACTGTCGCACTTGCGACACTGTCGAATGCCTTTGCTAAAGCTTTCGCAATTTGCGACAGTACTTTTCTAGGCTGTGGGAAAATGACAGCAATTTTTGGCACCCTGCTGCAAAAGAACAGTTTGGTGCTTTGGCCTGAAATTTGGAGGAAATGCAGCCGACATAACACAGATGTGTCTTTCAGTATTGTGTTGAAAAAATATTACATGGCGGCAAAGTTACGGCACTCCAAAGTTGACGCTTTTTCCCTTAGGATAACATTACGGTATCTGACGCATTGCAGCAATCCTTTGGCACCCTGCTGCAAAATAACGGCTCAGTCTTTTGGGCTGAAATTTGGAGAGAAGACAGCCAACATGCCACAAATGTGCCTTTTAGTGGATTGGTGAAAAAATATTACAGGGAGCCAAAGTTATGGCACTCTGAACTTCTCTTTTTTTCCCAAAGGATAACATTACAGCGTTCGCCGCGCCTTTCAGGGCCCGTATCTCGGAAACGGTGCGAGATATGGACTTTTTGTCAAAAAAATGCTTAGCCACCTACTGGTGGCTAAGTACAAAACTAGCCAGGAAAGTCATACATCATATGACTTTTAAATTTTTTTTCTATGTCTTACGGTTCCTGAGATATAAGCAATTTAGTATTTCAACTCCTCATTTTCTGCTCCAAGACCCATTATTATGCATACATTCTTTGTACTCACTGTCTTTCTCTATGCAGCTTTTGGGGAAAACCAGCCTGTGTGCTTACATTACTGTTACGGTTGCCTTTTCCGCTTGGATCCGTACCCATTTCACTTACCGTTCGCGTCTACGCCACCATGTGCGTTATCCTTTGCATTTTCATTTGCACTTGCGTTTCCATTATTTTTTGCCATTTGTGTCTACAGTACTGTTTCTCTTTCTGTTTCAGTTTGCGTCACCATGCCCATTGCCATTTCCATTTGTGGGCACCATGTTACTATGTGACAAGACATCACGTGGCGGACCGTTCCTGTCTATGCCACCGTGTGCGTTACCCTTTCTGTTCTCATTCGCGCTTGCATTACCATGAGTGCCACTGTTAGCGCTTCTGTTTGCTTTGCTGTTCCTGTTACTATGTCACAAGACCGGGCCCCATGCTCCCGCCGCTGCATTACATTTAGTATTTCTCATTATCATTCTCAAAAAGAAGGGAAATTAGAGGCAAAAAACACCATTTAATGCATCAGTTAGGGTTGTTCCACAGTGACAAAGTGAGGAAATTCGGTGTTAGGGTTGAAAACCCTCTTGGACTCCCAGCCCACCCCCAACTGACATTGGGGTGTGCATTGGGGTGTTCGGTCCTAACTCACCCCATTCTCCTATACCTCTGCTGCTTTACACATGTGATGGGGTGAGTTGGGGCTCGGCTAACTAATACGCACCCAATGCGCAGAAATCAGCTCAACTAACCTCAAGCCTCTCATTTTTATTACTGTGGAACAACCTAACTGATGCACAACATCTTCATCAGTGACATTGCACAGGACCTAGAAGGCAGAATTTCACTGTTCACTGCTGACACAAAGCTCTGTAACAGAGTAGACACAACAGAGGGTGTAGTTAGAATGAGAAGGGACCTGCAGAAACTTGAAGAATGGTCAGGGGTTTGGCAGTTGAAATTCAATGCAAAGAAGTGCAAGGTAATGCATATGGGGCACAAAAACCCTGGCACAATATATCAGTTGGGGATGAGGATATAGCATGCACCAAGCAGGAAAGGGATCTTGGGGTTATCATCTCTGATGACCTCAAGGTAGGGAAACAGTGTGACAAGGCAGCAGGTAAAGCAAATAGGATGCTGGGATGCATAGGCAGGGGCATCACCAGCAGGAAAAGGGAGGTCATAATTCCACTATACAAGACACTAGTGAGGCCCCACCTGGAGTACAGTGTACAGTTCTGGAGACCTTACCTACATAAGGACATAGACAGGGTAGAGAAGGTTCAGAGGAGGGCAACAAAGATGGTACATGGATTGCATCACAAGTCCTATGAGGCCAGGTTGAAGGAACTGAACATGTACTCCCTGGAGGGGAGGAGAGGAGGGAGAAAGGGGATAAGATAGAGACATACAAGTATCTTCCAGGGAGGAACAGGGTGCAGGAATACACTATTTTTAAGCGAAAATGATTTTCCAGGACTAGAGGGCATGGGATGAAGTTGGAGGGAGGACAATTCAGAGGAAACGTGAGGAAGAATTTCTTCACAGAACGGGTGGTGGACAAGTAAAACACCCTGCCAGAGGAAGTGGTGGGGGCTGAAACAATCAAGGGATTTAAGAATGCATAGGATAGACATAAAGGAATTCTGGAGGTCGGGGTAAGGGGCAACAGACTTCTAGGAAAACATGAACTGAACTTACAAGCTCAGATGGGCAGACTGGGTGGGCCATAGGCCCTTATCTGCCGACACTGTCTATGTATCTATGTATTAAATGGAGTTTTTTGCCATATATATTTATGACAATTTGACTTTCTAACACCACAGAGGTGAGTGATACTCATTTACTTAAGCAACTGCACAATTTGTTTTCTTACACAGGATATAGTCATGTCATTATGACATCTACTCAAGAATATTGTTTTTTTTTTGACAAAATGCATCTTTAGTACAATAGCTTTACTATAAAATGATACTCATTACATACACACACACACATACAGGCACACACACACACACACACACACACACACACACACACACACACACACAAACAGTGTATGTTTTATATAGTTCAATTGTTATTAACATATTTATCCAAAATACAGAATGCAGCATGCAAGAAACTTTTCTCATATCTATTCTAATCAGATACACTCATAGACATACTATGGCAATGTGTTAACATTTTCTTGTACTTTGTCTGAATTTTGTACATTTAGCTAGCACCAAAGAAACATTAATATTTTTAAACAATATACCATGAGACGGTGTGGGTGATGCTAGGATTTACCCACCTGGTGTTGTTTTCTAATAAGGCACAGGCCCAGTGAGAAAACAAACCAGAAGTGGGTAAAACCTGATGTCACCCACATACTCAAGTCGGATATTGTGATTATACAATGTCTCCCTTGCTTCTTCATGGTTTAAAAAAAGAACACATTTTTTTTGTTCTGACTGGCTGGCTGTGTTCCCATGGGGCCATACTGTAATTCATACATTGTAAATCATGCAAGCCAGCTAATCAGGAGACAGTCTTTCTAGAAACCGTGTCTATGTTTGTATTTACAACTTTTACTGCAGATATAATATAGCCATGTTTTTCTTTTACCTTTGCCCAAATACGTGATAGGGTGAGGCTGGTTACCCTCGTCACTATGACAGGATTGCCATGTTTCTCGACTGCCTGAATGAGGGCTTGCACATCGCTGTCATTCCAGTGTTTTGGCATTGTGCCCCTTTTCTTTCTTCTTTCTGAGTGTTCGTGTAATAGATGAAGAGAAAGATGACATGATCATTATTATATCTTTCAAACAGGGTGATAGATACAAATGATATTGTTGATGAAGATCATTGCATTGACAGTTTATGGAAGGGGCATTACATATTATCCTCTGAGTCTGCCAATCTTCCAACTCTCCTAACCTCCTCCCCCCACCTACCACAGTAGCACTTTTTTGTCCTCAGCAGATATTACATATTCCATGACACACTAGTCCCTACCCCCACCACACCTCACAAACACAGTCATAGAATGCACACACACACACACACACACTACCCCCCCACTCCACATACAGACATACACATGTGCACTATGATAAATGGTTTTATGTGATAACGGAGAAAGTCTAATGGCGATCACCGTTATCGCGCAGTCAGAGTGCTGAGAAACATTTTCGGAACTCTGACATCCCAGCGCACAGGACAACGGCAGTGGAGACATAACTTTCAATGCTTTCTGTGGTGGGGCTGCACCCATCCACACCCCTGCACCCTCCTACTAAAAGATTCTGAACTCCAAGGAGGTGCATGTTGGGGGGGTGAAAGCATGTAAAATTAAATGTTCAAGCCAAGTGCAATAAAATCACACCAGTGCCCAGACCAAACACGGTACCTCACCCACCCCAACCACAGGCCAAACTCCGATGCCATGATGCTGCTCAGCAACTCACCACAGTGCCTCCCCTGCAGCTCCTCTGGCCTCCCAGCCCACCCTTGCTGTGCCCCCCCCACGCACATACATATAATGACATCCTGTCTCCCATTTCGCCCACCCCCCATCTGGTCACCCTACCTTCCCATCGCTGTGAGGGATTTCACTGAGAATGAGTCACCATTACGGACAGCGCCCTTCCCCATACGCCCTCCTCACGGGTTACCTGATAAACACTGCAAGTCAGCTTGATTGAATTATATGTGAGATCAATCTTATTACCAAGAATTATTCAGAGTTGTTGCCTGTTGTAACTTATACAAATGCACAGTGTGACACTGTTACACCATGCATACATCAACTTGTTTCTTCCAGACAGAGACTAACTGAGCAAAAAGCAAGTTCTCTATTGTTATATTATAGGTTTGGCAGCAAACTGATGCTCAATACTGTTATGTGCTATTTTAGATTGGTGACATTACGCTTGCTCCCCCCAACCTCTGTATAACCTCTCTAGCTGAACTCATGGATATTATTGAACTGTGTGACATTGCATGCCATTGATGTCACACTGCTCCTAGCTCCCCCAAGCCTAAACACATTTGTAGTTTACATGTAAGCACAATCATACCAAAAGACACACTATTCCGTCAGATAAAAGAACATGTTTCAGTTTGTGTTGTGAGTGTAGAGCTTGTCTATTTTTTGACCAATTTGTGTGGCTCTTAAAAGAGATGTTTGGTTATCTTTAGTAGTAGGCACTGCAGATATATAGAGGTACACATTCAGAGAAGTGCAAGAATGCCATTGCTAAGGTCCCCAGCAAAAGTAGTGTTGCCAGCATTTGAGAGATGCACACCATCTTTCACGTATAATCAATGTTTATAATGGCAAATTTGGGGGTGACCTATAGTGTGCATTCCCAAAACACAAAGGAATCCAGATATTTGGATGTTGACCTTACAATATGATCTTTCAAGTCTAGGACAGTATTCCTTGCCTCTCTAGATCATTCGCTCTGTACTGCCTCCCCGTCCCAATGGGAGCCTGGTCTGACCCGCCCTCCATTTTACCTAAGGACGGTATCGGTAGGCGAGGTGTGGTCTCTCCTTCTTGGTCTCTCCCAGAATGCTAGCTCTGGTCCTGATGATCTGGAGCCAAAGCTTCTCAAACTAAGTGCTCCCCTTATAGCCTCCCCGGTGGCCCACATTTTCAATCTATCCCTTACCCAGGGACTGATCCTGGATATCTGGAAGGTTGCCAAGGTCGTCCCTGTCCCTAAACTAGGCGACCCCAAAATCCCTGGACAACTACCATCCCATAGCCATCCTCTCCGCTGTCCAGCAAACTCCTGGAGAAAGGTGGTGTAAACAAATCTCGATATATCCACCCATGGTCTGCAGACCCGCCCAACACGGCTTTCATAAAGGGCACAGCACTTCCACGGCTCTCATCTTAGTCTCCTCCAGCATCAGAGCTGCTATGGATCAGGGAAAACTCTCAGGTGTGGTACCTATTGACTTATCCAAGGCGTTCGACCTCGTTGACCACGACCTGCTTGCCCTGCAGTTGAGGTCCCTTGGTTTGTCCCCCACTGCCCTAAACTGGGTCTCTGACTACCTATATGGCAGAAAACAACTAACTAAATTCAATAAAGTCCTCTCTGCCCCCCCAGCCTGTCACCTCTGGTGTCCCTCAGGGCTCCGTGCTGGGTCCCCTACTCTTTTCCCTGTTCATCAACAATCTCCCTGATGTGGTCTCCAGCTGCCGTGTCATCATGTATGCGGATGACCTGGTTCTCCTAGCCCCTCCTGTGATACAGCCACGTAAACCGTCCCTTATCTGAAGACCTCTGGAACATCCAGGCATGGCTCTCCAACCATAAATTGGTCCTAAATCAAAACAAAACCCAGGCTATGCTCTTTGGTTCCTCTGCCAAAATCTAAGCCTCTTCAACTCCCCTACATATCAACTACGAAGATGGCTCCCCTCTCCCTACTGTGACCTCCCTCAAATATCTTGGAGTGACGCTTGATCCCCAATTGGACCTTGGTAGTCATATCCATAATGCCTGCAGTGGGGTAAACCATAAGCTGGGGATGGCCTACAGGGCTCGGTACAACCTCACTCCAGTGGCTCGCTTAGCTCTTGCCGGGGGTGTACTACTTCCCTCCCTCAGCTACAGCTCCCTCATGTTGCTCATACTTCTAAGACCCTCCTAAGCAGTGGACCTGGCGTGCAACAACATCTGTCATTTTGCCCTGGCCGACCTACGCCTCACCCATCACTGTGAGCTCTCGAGAAGCTTGGCTGGCTATCCCGCTCAATCACCTTAACTTTAGCACTGGGTGCCTCGTGAGTAAAGTACTTAGCTCTGGCACCCCTCCGAACTGGCCCAGTTTCTTGCTCCTGCTGACCTCTCCCTACCTGCTTAGATCCCAAGGCCCCGGCCTACTAAGTGTACCTACTTCCCGCACCAACATGGGGGACCGGAGCTTTGCTGTCCATGGCCCCAGGCTCTGGAACTCCTTTCCTGAAAGAGTCTGTACTGCCTCCTCTCTCAAGAGTTTCCAGACCTCCCTGTGGGATCATCTTAAGGTGGTTTCCCGCTGTGAACATCCTAAGCCTCCTTAGCCTCCGGTGTCCACTGGTGCTGGCTTCTTCTCTACTGCCCTGGCAAATCCTCCCTTGCTTGACCAATGCTATGATGTTATTATGCTCATAATTCCTCTCTAGCCCTGCTGGTCATTGAATTTATCTCTAATATATACCTTGCCCCAGCATTGTATCTGGGTGTACCTTCCATGTAAATGTAAAAACTGTAAAAATTGTCTTCTCTCTTGTTTTTTGTACCTGTATGTATTCGTCAGAACCAATTACTGTATCAATGTACCTGTTGTACCTTTTTGTACTCTCCCGGGTCATTCCTGAAAATAGGCATAAAACTTGTCTAGTGTACTTACCCGGTAAACAAAAACTAAATAAATAATATCTGTATACAGAATTTTACAAGCAGGTAACATCTCAATAAGACACTGCAAATCTGACTGAGCAGCCTCAATTAAATCTACCCCCACATTTTGTGGCCCAAATCATTACTTCTGAGGTAGATGAGGAGTATATCTGGTGTAGGGTGTGTCTCCAGTAGCTGGCACATAGTTGGCATGAGCTGCTCCCATATCATGCCACCCTTGCCAAACCACAGAACATCACAATTTGGTAGCTGCAAGTCGTTGCCAAAATAACTTGATCTACTAAATGAAGCTGCCCTTTGGACCAGACTGTTCCCCACAATACAAGCACTAACTCTGGAGTTTTCTGCCATTCTGAATATGAAGCAATATTCTGATACAGATAGCAGTCTCAGAAATGTGTTTCTCTATGAACAGTACTCAAGCAAATGACTAGTATTAGCATAGGATAAAGCTGTGACAGAAAAAAAACTGGTATCTCATGTAGCAACATATTGAGTGGACACATATCATTGGTTGCCTAGTGCTTCAAATGACCAATGTACTTAATACTTGTTGTGTCTATTAAATTGTTTGCTGTTGGCCTCTTGTTTGTTAAATATTCTTTTTATTTTGGTGGGATAAGGTTGATGCTAGATTGGCACAAACTGTTACATGTTAATATGGAACATTTCTATTGGTCACTGCCAATCTCTACTGAGGTAGAGTGACCCTCGATTGCCTCTCTTTTTGAACTGCCATTCTGTGTGGCAAGAACTCTTCTCACTTATGGTTATTTAAATGAGGTTTTAAATAGACTGCAAATCTGAAACAAATATATGTGACAAAAGGCATATTTGTCAGTCATGCTTAGTTAAAGTGCTACTGTTGTGTGACATTTATAGAAATCAAATGTTTAAAATAGCTGATTAACTAGACTGTTTAGGTGTGCTTCCCTTTTAAATGTAATAGTTTGAAAATGCAACATGATGCAGGTTTATTTATTTACTTTTGTTAACAGGATAAGCACACTAGACAGCCAAGATCCTATTTTCAGATGCGTCCTGGGAGATTACAAGGTACAGACAAGAACATCAGGCATAAACATTACAACAAGAGGCAGAGACAGCATAGTACAGGCTTGGACAATAGTCATATGCATTACAATGTGTGGGCAGAAATAGTAATCATATGCAGGATATAATCATTTGGAAGCATTGAAACCACAGTGATTTCTGTATGTGCTACTTTGAAATTAATCCCTGAAATTAAAAAATGCCCTGAAGCAGTATTATTTTCCATGCAGTGCTACTCCGGTTAGAAAAAAAACAAACAGCCAGGTCATTTTTTCATGGTGTTTTTCTAACTCATATCTTTTAAAAATGCTACATGTTGCAAAGTTGTGAAATTGAGCACCTGGTAGGACACAAAATCCCATTTTTATATATTCTGGGTGGGATATTCAGAAGAGTTGCGCTGTGTGCTACACACTGATGTGCCCCGGCATGATATTCAAAAGGGGAAAGTATGTGGCACAAAGCCCGATGCACCGGGATGCATCAGTAGTGTATAGAAACATAGACTTTGATGGCAGATAAGGACCACTTGGCCCACCCAGGCTGCCCATTTCCCTTCCTATTGGATAAGCTGCAGATTCTAGTTAACCAACAGCCTACTTCCTGCAACCCCCACTACAATTGCCTTAAGTCTGTGCCATGCATGTTTGAATTCCCTCACTGTTTTAGACCCAACAGCCTCCCCAGGAAGGCGGTTCCATGCATCCACCACTCTCTCTGTGAAAAAAAAATTCCTTACATTACCCCTGAGCCATCCCCCCATCTTTAAATTGTGCCCTCTTGTTCTTACACATCTCTTTTTCTGAAAGATGCTACCCTCCTGGACTTTGTTGATTCCCTTGAGGTACTTGAAAGTTTCCATCATATCCCCCCGTCCCTCCGTTCATCAAGGGTATACATACTAAGCTCTCTCAGTCTCTTTTCATATGGTTTCTGATGCAGACCCCACACTATTTTAGTTGCCCTCCTCTGGACTGCTTCTATCCTGTCCTTGCATAGATGGGATCTCCAAAACTGCACACAGTATTCCAGATGGGGTCTTATCAACTGTCTGTACAGAGGGAAAACCACTTCCCTTTTTCTACTTGTGATGCCCCTTCCTATGCATCCCAGTATCCCCCTGGCTCTCCTTACTGACTTCTCACATTGCTTACCCACCTTTAAGTCATTTGATATGACTACCCCAAGTCCCTTTCCAGTTTTGTTGTTGTTAGTACCTCCCCTGCTATTGTGTACTCTTCCCCTGGGTTTTTGTTTCCCAGGTGCATTACTTTACACTTCTTTGCACTGAATCTAAGTTGCCATATGTCTGACCATTCTACCAACCTTGACAAGTCCCTACTCATCCTTTCTACCCCCCTTGTGTATCAACTCTGTTACAGATCTTTGTGTCATCTGCAAAGAGGCATACCTTTCCTTCCAGACCCTCTGCAATGTCACCTATAAAGATGTTAAAGAGGACTGGACCCAGTACTGAGCCCTGAGGTACTCCACTAGGAACCCTCCTTTCTTCAGAATGTGTTCCATTCACTATTACCTTCTCTCTCCTGTTGTGCAGCCAGTTTGCTACCCAGGCTACCACCCTGGAACCCACTCCCAGGCTGGCTAACACTGGTATGTGGTGCAAGTAGGGGAAGCGTGCCCATGCATACTCTGCACATCCCGATATTCAGCCTGGGAAGTGCTGAGCAATGCAGGTGCAACCCCAATCTGTGCCATGCACAGTTGAGGCAAAAAAACAGGAGCAACAGCTGGCCACCCACAGGTGGGCTGCCATGTTGCAGAGCGCAACATGGCAGCTGCCAGCTGTGGGTGGCCACCCGAGCTCCAGCGGCACTGTCAATTGTGGTAGCACCCCCCATGCCTGATCATGGGCATAAGTATAAATATAAAATGTCCTATATCCCTGGTGGTCCAGGGGACCACTCCCCACTCGATCATGGGCAAAAGTAGAAAAATTAAATTTCCTATATCCCTGGTGGTCCAGTGGACTTCTTCCAGCCTGATCATGGGCATAAGTATAACATTTAAACATCCAAACCATCCCTGGTGGTCCAGAAGTACTCCCCTTCCCCAGCCACCCACTGAGCACCACCACCCACTCCCCCCGGTCAGTGGCAGGTGGCAGCTCCCCAACTGCAAGTCACCCTGCCACTCGCTGACTGACTCCATACAGTACGGCTGTACGCCCATTGGTCCACAGCATGGGCCAATGGGCGTGCAGACTGTACCTTACTACACAGTCCGGATATGTGAATGAATCCATATATTTTTTTACTTTAATTCAGGCAGTGTTGTTTAAAAAGAAATAAATCATTTTGTGTTTATGACTACTGAGTGTGCAGACTTGTTAATATTATATTTACTCCAGTTTTTAAGAACTCACTCTGTTACCAAGTCCTCCCCCCTTCTCCCCAACAGGGACTGCTAAGACAAAGTACAGTGCTTATTGGAGGCCAGTTGGTGAACAGAATCCCTAAATTCACTTTTAGTAGTACAGTAGCTTGCAGTCTCATACAGCTTTGCCAGTCAGTGGCCGTGATTGTGTGCAGGTAGGTTGTGATGTCTGCTGACCTTCCAGAACTAATGGGAGCAAGGAACCAGGGTGTGATGAGGGTGTATGACTAAATGGGGAAGTGGAGGGCTGTTGAAGTAACGGTTGAGGGAAGGAGGTAATTTGGATCTGTAGACGATGTGTGCATGTTGGGGTGCATATGGAGGAGTGTTTTGCACAGGGTGGTACTGCCAGTGCAGGGTGCAGCATTTACAGCAGGGATTTTGGTGAAGGTAGGTGGGACTGTTGTGCACAGGGACTGTGTTATGGGCAAACACATGGCTGACAAATTGGTTGGGGACATGTGTGGAGGTGCATGCTGCCTCCATGGGATTTCTGAAGCCCATGGCTATTGCTGGGTGCACAGTACTTTTTGTTGGGTGCAAGTGTAAAAGAGAAATGGTAATGGCTGCATAATTATATGTAAATATTCACCTTGTATGTATAATGGCCCATTCGCATGTTGCCGACTCTGATTTCTATGATTGGATGTAGTGCATTGTCTGATTTGCTGCTCCTTTGGTTTTCACAGCATGCCTGGGGGTTGTGCAGAGACATCTATTAATGGACACAACTGTGTCATTTAAAGAGGGGATGCACCAGGAACTTCATCTGGTACATTGGATGTCAATACTAATGTTTGTGATTGGTATACATCATTTGTGCTGGGATTTTGAGTTGCAAATAGCATAATTCCTTTGTGAATCTTACAAATGAGCTTTACTAGTAGGAAAAGAAACAGACCCAGCAAAATATTAGTGACTCCATGAAACAAAGAGAAAAACATTAGTAGTACAGTGAGCTGCCATGCTGGTGTGTCATATAACTGTTGCAAAATGTGCATACATTTATTTCTTTCAAAGTATTTAAAGTGGATGGTGTATTGTGTATTGATTTCTGAGTTCAGTTGTCATTGAATCTAACTATGTTTTTGTATAGATATAACTTGCGAAGACAAAGATTAATAGTGTTCAAGAGGAGTTAAAGAAATGACTGTTGCATGGAAAGTACAGCCAATTTCTAAGTGAAACAGGTATCTTGGTGGCTCCCTGTCATGTCAGAATGAGAAAACTAGTGTTTCTCATAAACAGAAAACAGCTGAGTGTTCTTCTACTGGTACCATTTCTAGAAATGCACACATGTGAAAAAATATATCCGTTCTGTGAAACTGCCATTGAAGAATAACAAGAAAAAATCTACCTCATGGAAAAGACTTGCACTAGGGCCTCATAAGGTTATTTGTGCTAGGTCTGATAAAAACACAAAAAATGGTGTTAGTGATAGTTGTGGTACTGGACATCACAGTAGAGCTTGATTCTCCCAAAAATTTGATACATGCTGCTAGGATTGAATGCATCATTTCAGGAGTTGCCAGGCACAAAGGAAAGAAAGTTAAAAGAAAACTTTCTTTGATAAAACTACATTTAAGAGCAAGATGCTTTGTGAATATGGCCATGAACATAGGTTCACAGTTGTGGGCTGTCATGATTTCAGTCATTGATAAACTGAGTGCCAAAACTGAAAACATGAGAAATAGACTGATGGCATTTGAACACTTAAAAAGAGACAATCTTTGTTCAGTGTTTGAAGAGAAGTGGATGCATTGTGAGCATTCTGAGGCATATTTCTTGAATGAAACGTACAATGGTTAAGTGACTTTGACATTGGAACATTTTACTTGTGTCACATGATGATAATGTCATGAATGAGGAAAATGACACTATTGAAAATATTCCACAAAGCAAGTCATGTGCTATGAAATGGCCTTGTGATGACATGTGCAATATCAGGGAAGAATCATTCCTTGTCATTGAAAAGTTTTGTTTGATGTTTTTAAACACAAACAGATGTTTAAGACCCAAACTATTTGCCAATATTGGCAAGTGTGATATTAGACCTTTTAGTGGTCTGATGGTATATTCACTTGTTGGTTTGCAGACTGGAGCATGTGAGAGTATATTCTATCACTTTCAAATGATTGCTATGCACAACTCCAGGATGCAGAGATTTGTACAACAGCTGTGTCATGTAAGATCTGCAGTGACAGACTTCACATGTTTTGATTCTTTGTTAACTGATGGAGATGTTGATGGTGTCATTGAGTTTATTAAAGAATTGCAACAGAAAAATAAATTGAGGAAAACTATTGATGCAGATGGTAACATAGATGTGGTACAGACTAGCAGAGTGCAAGCGTCCCAGTTGCTAAGAAAATTTGGTACTGAGATTGCTAAATTTGAACTCAGCAAAACTCAGAAATTTGACATTGTGTGTGTGTCTCCTGTGAACGGCTGTTTTATAATGAACAGTCTGTAACTGGAGACCTGTATAATATTACACAGTGGAATGAGATCTGGGGTCATCTGGTTGCATATTTGCTTCTGAAGTCAAACTTTACTTTACACAGTACAGTATTACTATGTACATTCTGTTATTGTAAGATTATGTCTGACACTTTTCCTCCTAGGTCTATACTAAATGGCATGAAAGTACATAAGACCCCTGCACAGATCGCTGGTTTGAATTTGTTTGAGAGAATTTTAATCCAGGTAATGAAGCTATTTCAAACCATTCTGAGACTGATTACCAAAATGAAAGGTTTGCTGAAAAAAGAGCTAATTAGGTAATTGAAGGGCTCTATTATGTATCTGCCTTTACCACTGCAAGAGAATGTACATACATCTTTACAGAGAATAGCGTCATTCTGGTAAATGGTGTTCCAACTAAAACCAAAACAATATGGCAACAGATTGTGAATGTTAAAAAAGTCAATCATGCTTTGCAGTACCTCAAACAATATAATCCATTCTATCAGGACCGTGACATAGGCACATTTGCTGATGTTCAGGTGCAGTTGATATGCTTGAGTGTTCAAAGGCCATGACTGAAAAAGTAGAGGTTGCCACAAATGAAAATATGTATGAACAATACACTATGCACCCTTTGCATGGGAAGGACCCAGTTGTGGATAATATAAATTTGTACCAGATGAAACAGGTAAAAGGTAATCAAGTCAGTATCTGAGTGAGTGCTCTTGAGGCATAATGCTTTCCTGATCTGTTTCCACATGGTACAGGTGGACATCTGGATGATAGTGATGTGCAGGTTCCTGGAGCTCAGTACAGAGCTTCAAGACTACTGCATTCAGATGGAAAGTTCCACAGAAACATATCATATCTTTTTCACCTTTTGTGGGAGAGTGAACTTAGCATTTTGTCTGCGAACACTGCACACATATTGTGACTTGGTACATAATTTGCCAATATGCCAGCTGCACAGTTGATCCAGAAATTGGAGAAGAAAGATGAAATACTGCAAGCTAGTCTTTCTTCAATTCTGTTCAGCACATGTGGCACTAAAGAGTATTGGTACAAACGGCACTCTAAGGTGATGTGTATGTTAAGAGAGTTTGGTCCAGCGACATGGTTCATCACATTCAATTGTGCAAAATACTACTGGAGTGACTTGGATGACCTTCATAGGTGGGCTAACTCAGATGTGGATGGCATACAGAGTATGACTCTTGGTGAGATGTGTTCACTGGATCCAGTCACAGTGTCACAATACTTTCAGCACCAGTTTCAAGCACTCTTATGATTCATACTGTCCAAAACCAATCCACCTCTTGGTATTGTTGAGCACTATTTTTGGAAGATGGACTATGAAGCGCATGGAGCCATCCACATACACATGTTGCTCTGTATAAAATATGCTCCGTGAATTGGTGAGTGATGAAGCTGATATTTTAAGCTTCATTATCAGGTATGTGACGTGCCAGATTCCTGACAAGTGTGACAACTCAATGCTGTGGAATTTGGAGCAGAAATTTCAGCTGCAAATACTGTCACAGAAAGGTAAAAAACAGAGGGAACTGGTACACAAGGTGCTGGTTTGGATTCCCAAGATGAGTCTGTATGAGGGCATGTCTAAATGATGTTTTCTCTGCTATGCAATGCCATCTGAAGGCAAAATCCACAAAATGAGTGTATGAGCTGCCCCATAGCGAGTCAGAAGTATACATCAATGACTACAGCCCTCCTCTATTGTTGATGTGGCAGGCCAACACTGATGAGCAGTTTGTTGCTGACAATTCAATGGCTCTGGTGAGATATGTAACTTCTTATATCACTAAGCATGAACAAATCTGCTTGCAGGAACTCTGGGAAGACTTGTTTAACTGCAGCAGGTTTACCTCTTTTCAAATCTGATCACTTGGATTGAGAACTCTGTCACACCATGAGTGTGGAGCATATGAGGCTAGTGACCATCTTACAGGTGCCTGCCTGATTGACAAGTCTAAGTCCATTTGCTGTTTGAATGTTAACTTTAAAGAGAATAGATGGCATGTCCTTAGAAGTCTTGATGAGATTGAAGACCTTGCTGCAACCAGACCAACATCTACAAACATACTGAAGAGCAACTTGATTGATAATTACTACCCACAGTGCCATTGATGATTTGTGTTTGCTTGAGGTTGCCCAATGGTATTACTAAAAATGGGGTGACCCTTCTGATGCTGAAAATAACATACACAAGGTATCAGGGCTAGAAGGCTCTATGGTGAAGAGACATAAACCGTGGTTAATTGACCACTGTAAACTGAGCTTGACAACTACAGAAAGTAAAGAGCACTACTATTTTGCTCTTTTATTTCTATTTAAGCCTTGGAGAGATGACAGTACTTTGAAAGGTACATGTGACACTTTTGAAGAGCCATTCAATTTGAGCTATAATTCTTTCAAAACTGAAGTGTCAACTGCATATATAAAGAGACTGGACCTTGAGAAAGAACAACTTGAGAAAACAAGGCAACAACTGCAAGACGATACTCTAGGGAACTCACAGAACATGGTTAATCCTGAGGGTGAAGGAACACTTGGTGCTCTGTTACCTGCAAATGACCCAACAGTGTTGATGTCAGAGATAGAAAGTGTTATGCAGCAAAGCATGCACTTTACTGATAAATTTGTCAACATTGTAGAAGAACTGAATACTCATCAACAAGTTCTCTATGCCACAGTGATGCATGCTGTTGAAAATGGTGTGAGACACCGTAAAAAGGAATGTTTGTGTGACAAACATATGCCAATTAAGATGTTTGTCAGTGGTGCTGCTGGTACTGACAAAAGCTTTGTGATTGAAGCAATAATTGCAGGTATACATAGACTTACTGACACACCAATATCTGTGATAGTATCTACTACAACTGGCCTAGCAGCTTACTTCATAGGTGGTGTCTCTCACCATCGGCTGTTTATGCTGCCAGTTGAGCATGGTAAAACTGGAGAGTATAGAAAATTGTCTTTCAAAGTTGCAAGTGAGCTGAGGTCCATGTTTGACAAAATGGAGTTAATGATCATTGATGAAATCATCATGGTTTCCAACATTCTTCTTACATACATTCACCTACATCTACAGGAGATAGTGGGCAGTGATGATAATGTACTATTTGATGGCAAAAATATTGTTGTCATTGGAGAGTTTCTCCAACTTGCTCCTGTCAATGGCCAACATGTCTTCTCTACTCATTCAGTGGAGAAAGCTAAGAAGACCATTGGGTGGCTAGGTGGAATTAATATTTGGGAGTTCTTCTCTTATGTTGAACTTTTCCAAAATATGTGAGAGAGATTTGATATCTCTTACGAAGTATTATTTGATGAGTCTCACATTAGTAATTTGACAGCTTTTCATTTACAAATGCTATGAGAAAACATTACCAGCACAAAAGAGAGCTCTATGCATGATGCATGCAAGCTATTTAGAGAGTTACAGAGCAGTGGACAGCATATTGTATGCTTGTTGCTAAGACTAAAGCAATGTACTGAGCTCAACCAGATTATAATACAAAGAGAACAACATCCTACTGTTACACTTATATCACTTGATGCGATTGATGGTGGTAGTTTAACACGCACAGTGGTGACAAAAATGGTAGATCGTCTCAAAAAACTCACAGCTGATGTGTCACAAACTGCTGACTTGTAAGCAGTGTTAACACTATGCAAAAATGCATGTGTTATGCTATAAAAAGTCTTGATGATGATCTTGGGCTCATTAATGGAGCAATGGGCTGCATTGTTGATTTTCAGTACAATGCGCAGAACACATTTGTTGAATTTTTCATTTAAGCAATAATGCACGATAGGGTGTATGTTGTGCTGGGATAACGTCACGCCTCAGGTGGTTAGGCATGAGGCCGCAGGTTGAGTGTGTCCAACAATTGAGGCGTGATGTTATGCCAAATGACACACACCCTGGAGGGCATTATTGCTATTATACAATGACTCATTGTTATACAGAATAAAAAAAAATAATTTTAAAGATGTTTTTGTGTGCAAAAATATTTTTGTTTTTTAAGAGCAGATGAAACAATTAAGTTCTAAATGCTCAAGATCATCTCCAGGTTCACAGTGAGGCTGAGACTAGACCCGTGATGTTGTACTGGGATAGCATCACGGGTCCAGCCCAAGACTGACCAATCAGAGTCCAGGATTTTTTTGCCATTGTATAATATTAAATTTGACAACCATGGCAACATTTCAGACTGTGAAGGATATCTATATGACAAGTAAACAGTTTCCATTGTGTCTTGCTTATGCTGAGTCCATTCACAAATCACAAGGATTCAGCCTTGATAGTGCTATTGTTGATATAGGAATGGGAATCTTTGAGGATGGCATGGCATATGTTGCTTTATCATGAGTCAGATCCCTTTCTGGTGTTCATCTACTGAGCCTTGTAGAGAATAAGCTATGTGATGTTGTGAAATGTATTGTTGAATGCAACTGGCTATGTACACTATACCACCGAACCACAACTCTGATTCCTGTTCTTTGATATATCTCTATGCAAGATGTGCCAATGGACACAACACATAATTTAAAAAGGAATAGAGTAAAACTTCAGTTTCTTCAACATCTGCTGTTTGTGGTAATCAGTCACTTGCTGATCAAGACAGGTCACCACCTGCAAAGAAGTGCATTGGTCTTGAGAAACTGCCAATCTTTGACAGTAGTACTGGAGTGAACTGCTATGCCAATGCTGCAATGCAAGTTATTTTGCTTATGCCAGAGTTTGTCAACCTATTAAGTGTTGCAAAGTCAGCAAAATGCTTTCTAATGTGCTGAAAAGATTTATAAGAGTTAGTCAAGAACAAGCACCAAGCTTACAGAGTTTAACTCCTCTGCAGCTTACTCTCTCCAATAATCCTGGACTAAGGATGTATGCTGATAATGTCCAACAGGATGAAACTGAATTTATGATAGGTGTGATGAATAGCCTGGCCAATGATGGGATTCCACTTGGACAGTACTTCACAGTTAACTATGTGTGCAAGTACACTTGTTTGTCATGTGGACACATAGAGTCTCAGGCAAGTAATGATGTACAATGGCTGTCTACGTTCCTTAAGAAACATCTGTTAAGTTCTGTAGATCGTTTCAGCATGCTGCCACTGGTTGGGAGTGTTGCAGATGTGGACGAAGTACTCTATGTTCTTTGAGAGTGACTGAGTTCAGTTCATACATCATCATTACGCTTCAGTGATTCAACTCTCAATGCATGAAAGTTACCACACCTATTACTGATTTCATTGCTGGAAGAACCATGTTCTCAAGCACTCAGTTTGTCACACATGCCATCATTTTCCATCACGGACCTTCTATTCAATCAGGGCATTATGTCACCTGGCATAGATTTAGAAGTGGATGGTGGAGTGCAATAACACAGTGTGTACTATGAGAGAACAATTACCCAGGAATCTAAAAGATGCACATGTAATCATTCTCCATAACATAGATAATGTTCAATATATTGAGGAATGATTTTTTGTTTACAGACCTACAGAATGGCAACATATGCTACACATTGGTTGACATTGTATCTATTTCACCTCTCCTTACAGACTGGCATAATGTGAAGAGGAATAATATGTGTGCCATCATTAAACACATTCACAATATGTTACTTTTGTAGTGAGTTTTTTTTTGTTATGGGCCTACAGTATATATTTAACTCATTGAGTGATCTGTAGCCTGGAAGTACTGCTGTAAAACTTTTATGGACTCTAGTCCAGTTGCTATGAAGCTTGTTGCATTTGTTTTCACTAGTACTAGTACTGTTGGAGGACCACAAAAACATTATGATAATTTTGTTGTTTGTATGGTCTGTTATTCAGACTGATTTGACACTCATATGTGTCCATAGCAAATTCATTTGCGACCTACTAACAGTTAAGCTGGTATGTATTTTACTATTATGTTCTATATAAGTAACCTTGATGTATTTACTAACATGACTGCCATGAGTACAGTCTAAGCAGACTTGAGGGAGCTGAACAGCACTTATGTGACGGCAAGTAAGTAATATATTTGGCATATGTAGTTAAAAGATACTGATTCATTACATATCTTTGTCTTTAAGACTTATATGTGTTTCAGAATAATTTCTGTGACTGCTTCTTATCTATCTTGATACTGACAAGGTGTCTACAACTCATAATGTATGTAGTGCTCTTAATGTAGCACTGTGACACCTCCTGGTAGGAAGTCACATTGTGATGCTATATTTCATAGTTTGTGTCAATTGTACTGTTACATTCAGAGGAGTACATAGATACATAGATACATAGACAGTGTCGGCAGATAAGGGCCTATGGCCCACCTAGTCTGCCCATTTGAGCTTGTAAGTTCAGTTTGTTTTCCTAGAAGTCTGTTTCCCCTTACCCCTGCCCTCTAGAATTCCTTTATGTCTATCCCATGCATTCTTAAATCCCGTGATTGTTTCAGCCCCACCACTTCCTCTGGCAGGGTGTTCCACTTGTCCACCACCGTTCTGTGAAGAAATTCTTTCTCATGTTTCCTCTGAATCATCCTCCCTCCAACTTCATCCCATGCCCTCTAGTCCTGAAACATCTTTTTAGCTTAAAAATAGTGTTTTCCACCCTGTTCCTCCCTGTAAGATACTGTATGTCTCTATCATATCCCTCTCTCCCTCCTCTCCTCCAGGAGTACATGTTCAGTTCCTTCAACCTGTCTTCATAGGACTTGTGATGCAACCCATGCACCATCTTTGTTGCCCTCCTCTGAACCTTCTCTACCCTGTCTATGTCCTTACGTAGGTATGGTCTCCAGAACTGTACACTGTACTCCAGGTGGGGCCTCACTAGTGTCTTGTATAGCGGAATTATGACCTCCCTTTTCCTGCTGGTGATGCCCCTGCCTATACATCCCAGCATCCTATTTGCTTTACCTGATGCCTTGTCACACTGTTTCCCTACCTTGAGGTCATCAGAGATGACAACCCCAAGATCCCTTTCCTGCTTGGTGCATGCTATATCCTCACCCCCAACTGATATATTGTGCCAGGGTTTTTGTGCCCATATGCATATCTTGCACTTCTTTGCATTGAATTTCAACTGCCAAACCCTTGACCATTCTTCAAGTTTCTGCAGGTCCCTTCTCATTCTGTCTACACCCTCTGGTGTGTACTCTGTTACAGAGCTTTGTGTTATCAGCGAACAGTGAAATTCTGCCTTCTACATCCTGTGCAATGTCACTGATGAAGATGTTGAATAGGACCGGTCCCAGCACTGATCCCTGTTGTACCCCACTGGTTACTCTTCCCTCTGTGGAGTGACAGCCATTTACCACCACCCTCTGTGTCCTGCCATCCAGCCAGTTACCTATCCACCACACTACTGTCCTGCCCACACCCATATTCCCCAGTTTGTGTAATAGTCTTCTATGTGGCACAGTGTCAAAGGCCTTGCTGAAGTGCAGATAGGCCATGTCACTAGCTGCTCTCCATGATCTTCCCACTACCGAGGTGAGGCTGACTGGTCTGTGGTTCCCTTCCTCTTTGTTCCCACTTTGTATAAAGGGACTACATCTGCTGTCCTCCAGTCTTTGGGTACCTCCCTGTTTCCAGTGATTGGCTGAACAGGATAGCCAGAGGTTCAGCCACCACCTCTCTTAGTTCTTTAAGGACCCTGGGGTGCACCCATCTGGCCCCATTGCTTTATCAGCTCTTATTACTTCCAGTTCCTTCAGGACCCTTTCTCGTGTAAAGGGACTTGTGTCCATTTCTGCACCATTCTCACCCTTGTACTCATTCAGACCCATTACCCCCTCTTCCTTAGTAAAGACTGAGCAGAAATACCTGTTCAATATGTCAGCTTTATTGTTGTCATCCTCCATGCGGCTCCCATCCTCCCCTTCAGTCTCACTATCCCTCCCTTTGTCTTTCTTTTTCACTTATGTACCTGTAAAGGTTTTGTCCCTTTACCCACTGATTTTGCAATGTGTTCTTCTGTCTGAGCTTTGGCTTCCCTTACTGACTTCCCTGCCTCCTTGCTTCTCCTGGTACTTCTCCCTATCCCCTTCTGCCTGTGTCTTTTGTATTGCCTGAATGCAATCTTTTTGGCTTTCACTTTCTTTGCTACCTCTTTGGAAAACCATAATGGTCTCCTCTTCCTTTTCCTCTTGCTAACCTGTTAATGCATAATTCTGTTGTTCTTATAATCCCCATTTTAAATACTGCCCACTGTTCCTCAACCCCTGATTCCTGTCCCATTCCCCTTAATGCCTCTTTCAAGTATCTCCCCATTTTCCCAAAGCTGCCCCCCTAAAATCCAGGATACATGTTTTTGTGTGGTTTGGTTCTGCTCTTTCTGTGATTTCAAACCACAATGACTGGTGGTCACTGTTACCCAGGTGCTCCCCCACTGTTACATTCAGCGGAGTACTGAACAGTAGAATACTTTCATTGCATATGTCAGCAGTTATTGAGTGATACGACAGACTGATATCTGCTCATAGCAAATACATTTGCAACTTGCTAACAGGTAAATCTAGAATGCCTTTTCCTGTTATGTTCTACATGAGTGACCGTGATGTGTTTACCTGTGAGACTGGAATCAGTACAGTCCAAGCAAACCTGAAGGAGCTGGACAACACTTATTTGTCAGCAAGTAGGTTATCTCTTGGTGCATATAGTTATATGATTCTGAACTGCTCAATGTCTTTCTCTTTGAGAATGTCATAGGTTCTTAGCAATATGCAATTCTAACACCATTGATGGCTGTGTGATAGCTTCCTCAAATGGAAATATCATTGATTCAGCAGACATGAGTGCAGAAACCACCAAAATGTGAGTCAGTGTTATAAATATGTCTATACTTCTGATACTGTACAAAGATTGGCAGCATACTGATGCTGCATTCATTTTTATTTTCTTTATTTGAAAAATTAAAAAAAAGTTATTTTTGTGCATGCTTTTATGGATATCATGTTATGTAAGTATCTGTAGCATTGAATGTCTTTGCATTACATTAAATGTTATTCAGCACATTTATGCTGCTTATGTGTGTGTGTCTATATATATATATATATATATATATATATATATATAGAGAGAGAGAGAGAGAGAGATGTGTATTTATATGTGTGTTTGTGTGTGTGTTTATATATATATATATATATATATATATATATATATTGAACAATTACTATCTTTTGTTTCATACTAATTGTGCACATCTGTACTATAATGCAAACAATTGGTGTGTTCCTGATCTTTAATAGGATCGCCTCTCTTGAGGGGTCAGATGAGGAATTTTCCAGTTCAATTAGTATTTTCTTAAATTCTGTAGTATGCAATTTTGAACCCTCATCTATATTTGGTGTATGCACTGTGTGCTGTCATATGATTTAATGCACAGCATATTTAACATAGAATTGAAGTTTGACAATTAACAACATATAACTCATACAGTGTTTGATATAGTGACACCACAGCAATTTGTGTAAGAAATGAGTGAATACAACAATATGTCTGTGCTGTACTATTTGCATTCTTGCTATATGTACAAAACAAACATTGATGATACTATCTGTATTGCACTTTGAAATGTGCAGACCATTGCTGCAATCTTTGTTATGCATGCCTTGATGCAGTTTACTATACTTGTGAGCATGTGTTACATAAAAACAAAATGTATACTTAACTGTAGTTCAAAAGCCTGTCCTTTTTAAAATGATAGTCTAGCTCTATATTTTTTTCAGTAAAATGAAAAATGTATTTCATACTGTAAAGTATTGTTATGATAAATAGGCATAGCAGACTAACTTCTAAAAAAAATATGTATATATTTGGATTACTAATATTTTCAGGAAAAGTGAGATACATTGTTTTAACTATGTTAATGTAATATAAAAAATAACTTGTCAGTACTGAAAATATTTATTTGACTGAAAACTCATAAATTATATATTATTGTAATTATGCCAATGCCAACACTATATTTATAAACATTGTAAATACTTATCCTTAGTATATCTGTTACCTTTACAAATCTACCTAGAGCACTTTAATATAGTTAATTTAGAAAGCACAAACATATGCTTAAATAACTCTTGATATATAGAAACATAGAAGTTGATGGCAGATAAGGACCACAAGGCCCATCCAGTCTGCACATTTCTTTTTCTACCTCATGAATGTGCCATCAGCCTTTGCTCTGTCAGTGGCCTATCTATTCATACTCATCTGTATTGCTCCCTTATGCTTATCACATGCCTGTTTGAAGCCCTGCACTGTATTCATATCCACCACTTCCTGAGGTAGGCCATTCCATGCATCCACCACCCTTTGTGTGAAAAAGAACTTCCTTACATTACCCCTTAATCAACCTCCCTCTAATCTCATGCTTTGTCTTCTTGTCCTGCGTTTTTTCTTATATTGAAAAATGTTAGAATCTTTCACCTTGTTAATGCCCTTAAGGTGTTTGAATGTTTTGATCATATCACCTCTCTCCCTCCTTTGCTCTAGGGTATACATATTGAGCTCCGTTCATCTACCCTCATATGTTTTCTGATGCAGTCCCTGCACTATTTTGGCTGCCCTTCTCTGGACTGCCTCAATTTGGTTAATGTCCTTGTAAAGGTATGGCCTCCAGTACTGCATTTATTACCCCAGATGGGGACTAACCAGTGTCTTATAAAGAGGGATTATTACCTCCCTCTTACAACTTGTGATACCCCTACTAATACACACCACTATCCCCCTAGCCTTACCTACCACTTTAGTGGTCTGCTTGGATGATTTCATGTCATCAGTGATGATGATGCCCAATTCTCTTTCTTCTCTTGTGACTGCCAGCAACTCCCCTCCCAACCTATAGGTGGCTTCAGGGCATGTGCTTGATCTTATACTTCTTTGCGTTAATCCCCAGTTGCCACTTTTCTGACCATTTTTCTAGTTTATCCAGATCTCTTCTCATTCTATTCACCCCATCTGGATCATCTACTCTGTTGCAGATCTTGGTGTCATCTACAAACAGACAAACCTTACCCTCCAGTCCATCTGCAATGTCACTGATGAAGATATTGAAGAGGACTGGCCCCAGGACTGATCCCCGAGTTACCCCACTTTTGATTTGCATCTCTTCTGACTGCATACCATTTACACCACTCTCTGTTGTCTGCCTGTCAACCAGTTTGCCACCCAGTTGACCAACTTCTGACCCACCTGAAGCCTACCCAGCTTATTAATCAATCTTCTATATGGAACAGTATCAAAAGCTTTGCTGAAGTCAAGGCAGACAACATCAACTGCTCTCCCTTGGTCCACCACTCTGGTTACCCAGTCAAAGAATCTATGATGTTAGTTTGACAGGACCTTCCTTTTGTAAACCCATACGGTCTTGGATCCTGTGCTCCTATGGATTTCAGGTGTTGCACTATCCTTTCCTTAAGGAGTGCCTTCATAATCTTGCCCACTACTGAGGTAAGAATGACTGGTCTGTAGTTCCCTGCCTCCTCCCTGCTACCACTCTTGTGAAGCGTGATCATATGAGTCCTTCTCCAGTCTTCTGGGACCTCTCCTGTGCTCAGAGACTCACTAAACAGTTCTGATAATGGTTCTGCTAGTTCCACCCTTAGCTCCTTTAGTACCCTGGGATAAAGAACAATTATATAAAATAATAGATAGTTTGCTACTTTTAGTATTGTGACAGTATCTTCTTTATACTCACAAAAAAGATGTTGATTTAATTATATTAATAATAGCTTGCTATATTTGTCTTAAAGCAAAAAATAACTTTTTTTTTATTTTGTGATGGAAGTTATGTGATGTGTGTCAACACAAAACACTTTTGAAGTCCACTGTCACAAAATATTTTCTTATGGTGTACAAGAGAACAATTTTTTTGTCCATCCCAGGAACAACCACCCAATTCAGCAATACCTACACTGGGATTTCTTAAATAAAATATTTAAAACTTATGATCTGTGTATTATATATTATTGCTCAATCAAGTTCTGTTTAGTATGTATTAGATTGTTATTGTATTCATCTAAGCAAAGTTCTATTTAGAGATCTATGCATTTATAAGCGGTGTTGTGACACAGTTCAAAGGTCATGAAAATGTGATTTTATTCCTTGAGGCAAACAACTGTCTATTGAGAACAGCACAACACATGTTATGTTTCTAAAGATAATCATTGCAGTGGGGGTGGGTGACAGTCAACTGTGAATTGTGATGTTAATGTTAATGTTAAAAAACAGTAGTTTGACAATAGACTGCATATTTTATTTACTGTATCTTAGAGCACTATTGCTTGGTGTAACAAAAAAAGGTTGAAAGGATTTGTATGTTTTTCTCAAAAAGTTCATTTGCTCTGGATTTGTTCTTACTAGGACCAATATGGCATTAAACAGTTTGTTTGTCAAAAAGTAAAGAAATTCATTGCAAAAAGGTCTATTAGTGCGACAGTTATGGTTGCTTCCACAGCGATAAAAGTAAGAAAATTCGATGTAGAGGTCTTCAATCCTAACTCCGACCGCCCCCCAGCACACACACACACACACACACACACACACACACTCATACACGCACACACACACCACACAGCACACATACCAGCACAGGACTGAATAAGACAACACAACCAATCAGAAACAGACACCATAAGGTAACAGAAAGAACATACAACTCAGTAAACATACCACAAGAGGCATCCATCATCATGTTTCAGCAACTGTATCACTTCTTCTGCCATCCCAGTGTCTTGGGGGTATACCCACATGCTGTGCAAACATGCGGTGAGATGTTAAGAAGGCTACATAGAACATTTTAAATGAAAATCCTTTAATATCAAACGGTTATGAGTATTTTGCACTATTTTGCTACACCCACTCATAACTTCATGAATTAAAGCATAGGAGCCACACTCTAATGTATTTGCACAGATAAATACATATGAACATCTGTGGAGGGTTAGGAATGCAGGGCCAAAAGCAACCTGGTTGTGACTGTGACATATAGACATTGTTCTTCTTTGTGGATGGAGGTATGGAAGTGCAGGATGTGAAGTATAATGTGATTCTACTGTTAGGTGTGTACACTCTTCTACTATCTGCATGTAGAGATGTGACTGAATGATAATAAACTCCACACTTGAAAGCTCATATATGCAAACTGTTGTAGTATCTACATGGAGGAATGGGGCTCCCTACATTACATATAGACACTGTTGTATTATGTCAATGTGGGGCTGAGAGTGTACTGTCTTTTGCACCATGAACTCCCATCCATACATTGAGCTAGTATCTCAGAATCCATAGAACACATATATCACTGTGGGACCCTGCCCTCCAAGTCCTACATCAACATAGTACAACACTATCCATATATCACATTGTCCATATGTCCCAGTGAAAACATAGGGTCCTTTGGACTGTGCACTACTGTACCTCTATTGAAACAGTACAACACAATACATGTATCATGCTATCCATATGTTGCACTGTTCTCATTGTGACACAAAGGTCGCATGACTTATGTATTGTATTACAGTATGTCACTAGAGGAATGGGACTGTAGGATACAAAGCACCCTGTACTCTCACTGTGACATATGGATAGTGTGGTATATAGATTGTATTGAAGTTATATCTTGATGGAGGGATGGAAGTGCAGTATCTGAACAATCATGAGGTTACACTGTAATATATGGACAGAGTGATGCATAGATAGTGTTGTACTGTGCTGATACAGGGATGGGAGGTCAGGGTACATAGGACCCTGTAGTCCTACTGTGGCATATGTACACTGTTGTTCTATCTTAATGGAGGAATGAAAGAACAGGGTCCAAATAATCATGCAGTCCTACCATGACTTATGGGTATTGTTGTACTATCTGCATGGAGGTATACAGTTCATGCAGTGGCCATCTTACATGGTTGCACAGCACGTGGGTATATCCCCCAAGACACTGAGATGGCAGCAGAAGTGATACAGTTTGTGAAACATGATGATGGATGCCTCTTGTAGTATGTTTACTGAGTTGTATGTTCTTTCTGTTACGTTATGGTGTCTGTTTCTGATTGGTTGTGTTACTTGTACCTACCCGTGCTTGTATGTGTGGGGTGTGTGTGTGTGTGTGTGTGTGGAGTGAAGGATTCGGAGTTAGGGCTGAAAACCTAATGTCAAATTTCTTCACTTTTATTGCTGTGGAAGCAACCTTAACTGTTGCATTAACTGAGCTTTTTGCTATATATATATATATATATATATATATATATATATATATATATATATATGTATATATATATATATATATATATATATAATCTTCTATACTCAAACATAGAAGGGACTTTCTAATATATTTACTACTGTTAATGACTGGCCCATAACTGAATAGTGTTTTAACTTGACATCGTTGAAGTGGAGTGGTGACTAGGCAGCAAAGGACATTGTCAGTGAAACCAGATGGTGAGATTACCATGGTATTACCTTTTATTAAATGTTATATTCTTTTACTCTCTCTGTGTGAGTGTGATTGTAAACTATCCCCCAAATTCCCACTGTGTGGAAGATGGAAGATAAAATTCGGACCTTAAAATGAACTACTAAGACTTCAGCCCTAAGCCAAAGGGTTGGCAGGTGGCCCAGGAAGCAAGGTCTTTTGGGAGATGTTGTTCCAAGCTGCATTGTGAAACTACATAATGTGGCACTACAATAGTGTCTGCAGGTGGGGATTCAGTGTGCCTTATTCATACAAAGTCAGCGCAAGCCATTTCAAAGATGACTTGTGCCGATTGCCAATGCACTGGGGACCCTATGTCTGATTCTCTATAGGGCAGAGTCCTAGCAGCTAAGTCTGTGGACAATCTGGCCCTGCGCCAGGTGGTCCATTATGTGAGTATGCCACAAGCTACAGGGTGGCCATGTGGCAAGAGTACCGTGGACAGCAGTCCATGTTGGCTAGCACCTCCCTCCCTCAGACCCAATCCCTGAGTAATTAATGAAAAAATATCTCTAGTCTAGGGCACCCCCAATCCCTGATTGCCTGTCATTCATTTACAAATACCCCTGGTAGTCTAGTGCCCCCCCAGCCCTGATCCCTCATTATGTAACATTTGCAGCCCCAATCCCCACTTAAGTGAAAGTGAGAAATACCTGGTGGTCTAGTGGACCCCCCGCCCGGCAGCACCCTACCACTTTTCTTCCACATCCCATAACCCTGCCATTGACTAGTACAGCTCACCTCTCACCATCATGGCCCTCCACTGACTGAGCTCTGAATGAGCATATTCTGTATATAGTACATGCTCAGTGATTGACAGCTCACTGAGTGTAGACTATGCACAGTATGTGCTCTTTCAGAGCTCAGTGGGTGGCTGGCCATGGTGGTGAGGGCAAGCTGTGCCAATCTCTGGCTGTGTTATCTGATGGGAGAGTGGGGTTGTAGGTCACTGCCATGTGGGGGTGGGGGGCTACTAGAAACCAAATATTTTCCATTATCACTTAATGGGGGATTGAGGCTGCAAATGTTATATAATGGGTGATCGAGGCTTGGAAGGGCACTAGACTACCAGGGATATTTGTCAAAGACTGACTGGTAATGAGGACTGGGGGACCACTAGACTATCAGGGATATTTTTCAAGGAATGAAAGGTGATCGGCACTGGGGTGGCACTAAACTACCAGGGGTATTCATGAATATAATGATTGGTGATCCAGCCTGGGGGGCAGCACATTGGTGCACCCTCCCAGAGGATTTCTAAGTACTGCTCGACCAGCACTGGGCTGGTCTAATGGTACTTAGTCAATAGCCATCTGGGAGGGTTTTGAGAATAGCAAGGTGGGGGATGTAGCAGCCTGCATCTGCCACAAGCCCCCTAGCACCAAGCCACACCCATTCTGTGGGGCAAGGCTCATGCACACCCCCATTAGTGCAAGCAGCCTGTGTTTAATGCAGGCTGCTTTTGAGAATAGCCCCGGGTGCATTTTTTTGAGCATAGTGCCACTTGAGTCTTTTATCTTTGACACAGGCACCTTACAATATTCTAAGGGCTTTGAGCATTGGATACACTGTGCTTTGGGCACTAAACACATGTAGCTGCAAGTGCAGCTAGGAGACAGCTTGTGAGCCATTGTTTATAGATTTTTGATTTATTTTAGCACTTCTGGCAGTGAACTTGAACTGGTGGGAGTGACTTCCAGATTTCTACCCATAAAGCTTGGTGCCACCATGAGCAGTGCCAAGAAGGAGTGGTGACTAGGCAGTAGAAGACTTTGTCAGAAAAAAACAGATGGTGAGATTTTCATAGCATTACCATTTATTAAATTTTTTGTTCCTGTACTCTGTGTGAGTATAATTGTACCCTATCCCCCAAGTTCCCACTATATGGAAGGTGAAAGATAAAATGCAGGTCCTTAAAAGGAACTATTGAGACTGCAGTCCTAAGCCAAAGGGTTGACAGGTGGCCGAGGAAGCAATGGCTTTTGGGATGTGTAGTTCCAAGCTGCATTTGTGAACTACATAACATGGCACTGCAGTAGTGTCTGCAGCTGGAGATTCTTGTGTTTTGGGCACTAAATGTGTGTAGCTATAATAGCAGCTAGGAGACAGCTTGTGAGCTATTTTTTATTATGTTTTACTTTATTTTAGAACTTCTGGCAGTGAACTTGCACTGCTGGGAGTGACTTCCATGATACTATCCATAAGCTTGGCACCTCTGCAAGTGGAGCTCAGCACAAGAGGAGGCGAGTGTCTGCTGTGTCAGATGGGACAACCAGGACAACAGACTCAGGGACTCTATGTGTAATATTTAAGGTAACAAAATGAGGGCTGAATTTAAACAGTGCAAAAGCTGCAAGATGTATGAGAAAGGTGACATTACTAAAAGTTACACTTAGAAAGGTGGCAGTACTAAAAGTTACACTTATGATAAATGTAACTACATTTTAAAGCTGTCGGAGGAAAATGGTGATTTAAAAGAGCAATTGAATGTTCAAAGAGAGCTGCATATATTAGAGCAGTTCATAGGAAACACGTGGATTTAGCTTCAGAAAAATGAAACAAGAAATGCATTACAAATGCAGGCTGAGGAGTTTCCAGCAGATACAGAGTTGGGGGATAATCAGAAAAGAGACAGAGTAGTTTAGATAAGGAGAATGAGATGAATGGGGAAGATTGGTGTGGTGTGCAAGGGGGCACAAAGAGAAGAAGAAGAAGAAGAAGAAGACATACAATGGGAATACCCCCAAAAGATATGAATAAGAGGTTTTCTGTCCTTGAAGTAAATGAGGAGACTGATATAAAGGGTATCAATGGTCTTGGAAATAAAACTAAGCCATCAGCATGAAGGTGGAAAAATGCTGCATAAGAGTGGAGATGGGAGTTTGCCATCAAGCAATAGACAAACATTGGTACCTACTGGTGGAAGTGAAAATGCTTCGCACCAAATATATATTGTGATTATGGCTGACTCTATCATTAAATTTATGGACAGAATCCTTTGTACAGGTAGAAAAGGACTGTAATAGTAAGCTCTCTGCCAGGTGCAAAATTGGGAATATTAAAAATAAGCTTGAAGCATTGATGAGAGGTACCACAAATCCAATAACAATGTTGCATGCTTGAATTATTGTCATGGGCAGGATAAGGGAGGCTGACATACAGAGACTTTGAAGAAGTTGGAAGGAAATTAAAGGAAAATGGGTGCTAGGCAATTGTATCCTAAATTCTTCCTGTACCTAGAGCTGGCAAAGGAAAAATGCAGGACATCAGGCATTTCAATGGGTTTCTGTACAGATGGACTGAAAGAGGGTGGTTTAGATTTCAATGACATTGGGATGTTTTTATGAGAAATCAGGGTCTGTATGAAATGGATGGGTTACATTTAAATAAGGATGGTTTAAGGGTCCTGGCTACTAGGATAAACAAATCCATTGAGACAGGTTTAAACTGATAGTGAAATTGCGCGAATGCCTACATGGAGGAGTGATGCTCAGAAGAATTGCATGAACACAGTGGGGTGATATGGCACACATTACAGTGGTATACTGTGTGTTAGGGAAATGTCAGGGACAGGCTGCACTGTGAAGTTATGCTCAGGAGCACTGCATGAACACAGTTTGGTGATATCACACCCATCACAGTGGTGTACTATGTGCTGGTGAAAGGTGATGGGCTGCATGCACCATAGAGTGATGCTCAGAAGCACTGTATGAACACAGCAGGGTAACATGGCATGGTGGTGTACTGCATGCTGGTTAATGGTGAGGGACTGCCTGCATTATGGAGTGATGCTCAGAAGCACTGCATAGACAAATTTGTGCAACATGACACCCATCACAGTTGTGTACTGTGTGTTAGTGAAAGGTCAGGGACTGTTGGCAGTGAGAAATGATGCTCAGAAGCACTGTATGAACATAGTGGCATGACATAGCACCCAAAATGGCTGTATACTGTGTGCTGGTAAAAGGACAGGGACTGCCTGCACTGTACAATGATGTTAAGAAGCACTGCATGAACACAGTGGGGTGACATGTCACCCATCACAGTGGAGGTCTGCATGCTGGTGAAAGGTAAGGGATTGCCTGCACAGGAAGGTGATTCTCAGAAGCACTGTGTGAACCTAGATGGGCGATATGGCACCCATCATGGTTGTGTACTGCATGCTGGTAAACAGTGAAGGACAGACTGTGCTTATTTAACTACTATATGAGAAGTAATATATACACTGCCTTATATGACATTTGTTTACTTATACATCTAATCCTAACTTTTATTGTAATTTGGATTAGCACTCTGACACACTAACACTTCATGTTTTACTGCAATATAGCATTACAGCCATTGGAAAACTAACTAGGAAAAGGTTAATGCACCAGGAAAGGGTTAACTGAATACCCCCTACACGCACTAAAAAATCATATAGTGATTTACATAAGTTAATGTGTTATTTACTGCTGTCCTTTTTTTAATTCTTGCAGATTTGCTGAACTGATAACATCTTCCTCTGTCTTGATCTGAGGGTTTTCCCATTAGCGTCTGAAATCTGAACCTCCTTCCTCAATCTCAATTACAGTGTATGGCTGGGAAATACTAAGTTGACATGTTTATGAGTTATGAAACTTGCTTGGAACAGAATACTACCCAAACTGAAGCTAGTAGCCATTGTATCACACACAATAGTGCATTGCAACACTGCTTTGCTGAATGAACATAGTAGACTGCTTCAATTAGTGAAGTGATTGCACAAACCTTAATATTATCTAGTTTGTTTAGAATCTGGAGAGATCCCTTTTTCTACTGTGATAGCAAGCTGTCTACAGGGCTTCACCCACTGCAGCTGTAAAAAAGGGAGCAAGATGTATTGTAGTAACTACAGGCTGGTTCATTTGACTTCTGTCCTAGGAAAAGAATTTGAAAAATTTTGAAAGATGAAACTGAAAAATGCATACAAATAAACAGCTTGATGGATGCAATCAATATGGATTTACTAGATGCAGGTCATGTCAGACAAATCTCTTGAGTTTTTTGATAAAGTGAGCATGACCCTGGATTGGGGTCTTGCAGTGGATTTATTTTTTTGGAAATGTAATAAGTCCTTTGATACAGTGTCACGCCAAGTACTGATGGGGTTGAATGGAAGATTGACTGCATAGAATCCTGGTTGATGGATAGAGAATAAAGAGTTACACTGAGGGGAGAACATTCAGAGTGCAGGGCTGTGTCAAGTGGGATGCTGCAGGGATCAGTATTGGGACATTGCATGTATAGCATTCCAAGTCGTTTGGCTTTTAAATTTGATGATGATATTAAATATAGTTAGTAGTCAGTAATAGTGTGGAAATAGAAAACGAAAAGAAAGAACTATCTAAGCTGGAGAAATGGGCAGAGGACTACACGTTGGAATTTAGTGTGAAAAAAAATGCTTAATAATGCACCTGGGTAAAAATAACATACAAGCCACTTGTAAACTGAAAACAAAGGCACTGTCAGAAACACAGGAGGAAAAGGATTTGGGAATTACTATTACAGATGACATGCTTTAAAAAACATTGTAGTATGAAGGCAATTTTTTTTATACTATTCTGGGCTGCATTAGAAGGCACATAAAAAGCAAAGATAGTAAAATAATGATTCCATTATGTACAGGTACATCACTCATGAGACTACATTGGACTGCCGTAGTAAGTTTTGGGCACCATATTCTAGAGCAGGAATTAGAAGAGGTCCAGAGAAGAGTAACAAAGAGGATAGCATGTAGGAAGACTCTGGACTGTGAAGAAATATTTGGCAGTTTGGAGCTTTATTCAATGGAGTATAGAAAGTTGAAAGGGGATTTATGTTTGGTGTATGGGGCTTCTAATAACAATGGGACTGTACAGGGCTAAAAATGTAAGTATTGACATATGAAATAAGGTCTCATTTGCTACAACTAAACATGGAAGCTAATTGCACTAAAAAAGAGGAGTGTGGTTCTCCCAAAGTGTGAGGAGAATTTGGAATAGCTTACCTTTAGAAATAGTTGTAGTCAAAATATGACAGAGTTTAAGTCTAAATTGGATGATTATTGCATAAGGAACAAATTGACTATATGTAACCTCTGAGAAAATGCAAGCTAACTAACAGCAAATTTGCCTATTTATGCTCGATAATGACCTATGAAATCTATGAATTTGAAATATCCATTAAAAAGAAGATATATGCTAGGGGAAAAATGAGTAATGAAATTCCAGGCCCACTCCTATTTACCCTGTACCTGAACTCTCTCCACTCAGCCTGCACTGGACATCTCCTCCTCCTCTATGTGGACGATGCAGTGATTTTCAGTCACCGCCCTGATCCTACCCTGCTTCAATTGGGCCTGCAGCACTCCTTCAGGGAGGTTGAATCCAGGTTTTCAACCCATAAACTAATTCTCAATTATAAAAAGACAAAGATAACGCTATTTTCCCACCACCAAAATAAGTACACAACCTCCACTTTCTCCATCCTCAATTCTCATGGCACTGCCCTAGAATCCATTTCCCATTTTAAATACCTTGGTATCACCCTTGATCCTGCCCTCTCCTTCCATGAACACATTATCACTACCCGCTCTGCAGTTAATGCCAGAATTGGCCTCCTCTACAGAATTAGGTCCTGCCTCCCCCCTGCTGCTCTTAGACTGGTTATCTCCAGCTCTATCCTATCTTTGATAGACTATGGTATAGTCATCTACAGATCTGCCTCAAACTCTGCCCTGAGCAAAATTAAACTTGCCTTAAACAAAGCCTGCCACCTAGCAACTGGCTGTGACAGGTTGACGCATACTTGCGATCTCTAGTGACACTAAGCCTGTCTAAGTTTCCAAGAGCATCTCTACTATCAAACTTGCATACTAGCAAAAAAAATCTCTATGGGCCTCTCACCCCCTGGCTGTAATCTTCTTCTCTCTCCATGGCAGCACAGGCAGGTGACCAGACACACTGACAAAACTGCTTTCTAAGTCCCGTTCTATAGAACCTCCACTGGTCAAAGGTCTTTCAGATATAGGGCCTCTTTATGGATGAACTCCATCCCCAGTTCCCTCCTATCCTTACTCAGGTTGTGCCCTTTCAAAAAAAGAACCGCTGGACCACACGCTGGTTTCCTCAAACTGTGACAGCCTGTAACACTGTTGTAACTCTCCAATTATTTCCTCTCCCGCACCTTGGCCACACGACAATGTCCATTGGGTGGCTTTCTGGTCTCTACTGTTTTCCAGCTCTCCTTTGCACCACTTCCTGGGCCTGTTTCTCACTTTTTCCTCCATAGCTCCATTGCTCCTGTCTTCAATACTTTTTTTTTCTCCTCAGATTTCTCTTTACAATGTTTTGGTTACTCCCATGTCAATTGTCAATGCTTATTGTAATGCTTCATTATTAGATAACTCCCTATTGTATAATTTTCTCTTACTGTATAATTAATGTCATTGTTTATGATGTCATATTGTCTGTAACACTTGCCTGTCATACTTTGTACTGATGTGGAGCCTTTGAAAAAGAGTCCCTGACTCAAAGGGTTGCAATTCCTAGACCTCAATAAATAAATACATAAATAAAATAAACAAATACTGAAGCGCTACCACTGCCACTTAGTTTGCAAAACCTGAGCCTACCTTAAAGTTTATTACTTTTTCCCCTGCTTAGGACATTGTACTTGTTTGGTATTTACTAAAGAGAGGGTGAGACTGGCAGATCCTGGTGTCTTCCACTGAGTTTTGACCAAAGTCCTTGCTCTTTAGCAGGGTTAGGGGGATCCAGTCATAGGTGAGGTTCTGCTAGTGAGGTTGTCATCATCTGGATACATCAGGCTCTCCAATACTGTTAAATCTATTCCAGTACAAATGTGGTACTGTCTAGTGGTGAAGGGCAAATAGATTCCTGGTTCATGCTTTGTATGACAACATCCAGTAGGTGCTCTGTTAACTATATTTCCTGCTGATTGTTGATTTTTGGCTAAAGGACCTGATTTGTCATAACAAACAACTGGAACAATCATGATCCTTACAGCAGCTGTGCAGCTCCTTTGGATAGATTCACTGGGCCCTGAAAATAAAGGCTCTTCTTCAGCTGGCCCTAAATGCCAGCATTGAAAAGACACCTGATTCAACCAGCCAAAAGAACAAATACTAGTATCTTGTATCTGCATGTTGGAACATTTGTGAAGAGCAAGATTTATTTAACAAACAAACAAAACAATAATTTGCTCATAATTGTGAGGCTGTCCCTAGTTACTGGGATGAACATGGTGGAACGATGATACACAACAGTTCAGATATGCTTAGGTGATGATGGCTGGTGTTCATCAAGAAGTGGATAACTTCCAGCAAACAGTTCCAAAGGATTAGAAGGTACTCAAACAGCGCACATGCAGCTCCAGTGTTGCAAATCTAGGATATACAACATCACTCCTTATTGTAGTAGTAACACAAATTCACAATAAAAAAAACTCCCAGGCATCTTACTAGCTCAAGAACAATCACATTTATGTTGGTGAGTGGCCTTGAGCTAATTAGGAACCTGTGACTTTGTTGTTTTATCGTGAATTTCCTTTTACTGATACAAAAAAGAGAGAAGTTCTACCTCCTGTATTTGCAATACTGGAGCTGTATGTGTGCCTTCTATTCCTTTGGAACTGCTTGCTATGGGGGAAATGAGCACAAGAGAAAACACATAAAAACTGGATGATCCTGACAACAGTGTATAGGTGGCAACCCTAGAATAACTGCAGGGCAATAATCAATTAATATCCACTACTGTGAGCATGCAAATGCACTGGCTAATGTTTCAGTATGGTTATGTCATGCCTTTTTCAGTGTTCTGATTTTCATCCTGCAGTTTTACGTTTATTGGTTATGCTGGGAGGGATTCTTATGGTTGTAAGAGTGTTGTTTTGCACTTTATTACAATGTGAGAACTGTGAATTGAAGGTGATCAGTTCTGTCATCCTTAGAATGCAATAGGTGACACTCTTTTAACCATCAGAGGCCCTCCAGCATAAGTAATAAACATATTATAGATCAATAGTATGCTTACACTTTTTTTTTTCAACTGAGCATATTTTGTGAATATTTTTACAGTAGCTTTTGTCCTACATGAGTGGCGTTTCTCACAAGGACATCTGAGTACAGGGTGGGTACCTGTGCAGCTCTGTGGATGTGAGATGACATAGGCATGTGGTAGTTGCAGTGCACACCTGCAGCATGCAGTAGGCACATACAGCAGACAGGATTTAAAGTAGCATACTGTCTGAAAATAAATGCTGAGATGTTGTTGAGATCTACACTGAATTCATTTGCAGTGTGTAATGCTTTTAGTAAACAGTTTGCAGTGACCTATATGCTTGCAATAAGAGAATCAGGTGATTGGTGGGGTGGTTAATGGTGAACAGCACATGAGGAAATGAACAAATTTGAAAGCTAAGGACAGATAGTCTTAATATTTCTTTTATACTAGTCTTTAGCAGAACTGTAAAAAAAATTATGAAATAAAACATGTTCTTCAGTGCTTCAGACCTCTTGCACTCAAGTAGAGACATGTCAATTGACTAGCTCAATGTCATACAGCCGGTGTTTCAGTGGGACTCTAACATACAGAGCTTACAATTTTCAAAGTAGCCAACCCACCGCTTCTAAAGCAGACAGTGAAGTATGGCACGTGTAACTCCTTGCCGCTCTTGTTGTGCCATTTAACCGTAGTTTGCCTGAACGGTGCTACAATTCTGAAGTACTCCTACAACTATTAACTGTCTCCATTACCCAACTTATACTTGGATCAGCTGCTCATTACTGATTTTGTGAAATGGAATTTAAATCTAGAAGTTGTTGCTTTGTTTATTTGTGTGCATACTGTGAGTTTCTATACAGGGTTTTTGATTCTGGCCAAATGGAAAACAACGTGCAGTTCTCAATAGGGAAATTATTACTTAGCAGATCACATTCCATCTCACCAGCTCCACTTGGTTGCATTCTCATTGACTCATACTTGCCTACTGCTCCATGTTATAGTAAAAGGTGCAAATGGTTAAGATATATATGCTCAGAATAGCCTGCCAGAGGAAGTGGTGAGGGTTAAAATGGTCACAGGATTTAATAAGGCATAGGTTAGACAAAAGTGAATCTTAGAAGCAAGAGGGGTGTGTGAATCAGAGTCCAAATAGGGTCTTTGGTGGCAGTATAGGCAGGGAATCTTGGGCAGATTGGGTGGGCCAGGTGGTCCTTCTCTAATGACAACTTCTATGTTTCTATAAGCACTACGCTTGGAAAAATGCAAAAAATGCAGACATTTGCATGCCTGGCAATTCTGAGGTTCGCATCTCACTAGGCACTCTTGGTTGCTCAGACACAGTGTATCAGATATGTTCTAAAAATGAATTTGCTGAGTTGTGTATAATTGCATCATGTATTGCGTGTATATATGATTACATTAGGAAAACTTTGAATGAGTTATGCAAATAATTTGAAACCATGTCACTTGTAATAGAAAACCACAAATAAAAAAGTCATCATATATGTTTCAATTATTTCATTTCATTACATACAGATTTAGTTAGTTGCTCTATTGGTCCTTGTAAGAACATATTCAGAAACAAATGGTTTGATACCTTTTATTGGACCAGCATAGATGTAACAAAAGTAAACAGTGCTTAAGCATTTGGAGCAAACAAGGAGGCAGTGTAGCACAGTGGTTTAAGACTTTGAGCTGCAAATCTGGAGACCTCGGTTTGAATCCCAGCCCGCACTTGCATACTGAGTGACCCTAAGCAAGTCACTTAACTTCCTTGTGCTCCCAGGTTGCACCTGATAAGTTTCAGCTTAGTGTGTCTCTACTGGTTAAAAAAAAAGTCCTTACCCGTAACATTATGCACAAGTGATTTTGTTACAACAAATTACTGAATTTCATATTGGTAATTTCAAGTAACTTTTTATGCTTTTCTTTCTTTTTTTTGGGGGGGGAGTGGCTGCAGAGTTACATTCCTGTAATCAGACTTTTATTTTTACTTTGAACATTTTAATGACCAAATAGGAAGACATAAGTCATCAACAGCAAATTGATAAAGCATACTATTGCATCAAGCATATTTTAATCTGACATTAATAAAGCATAACATTAAAATAATTGTATATTATTAAAACAACTGCTTGTCAGTTCACAAGGATTTTACAAGTGCATTACAGTACTTCTTCAATGTTGTCATTGTATATAATATTATACAGTCTACAATGCACTACTTTTTTAATACTTATGCATTTTGGGGCTACATCCAATAAACAGAACTGTACATTACTGAAATTGCTGCCCATGACTTTGAGATTTCCATACAATTGAGTTGGCATACTACTGCATGAACATTTAAACAGCCAGAGTCACATTGAAATGTAAACTTGTCAGGCTCCATTGTTACATCATGTTCCATCTTGGTGCTGTTACCATGAATAGGATGGTGTATATAGCTGTTGAACTCTTTCTTTTGGGACTCATCAGTCTAGTGACTGTAATGCTTCAGGCTCAGCACACTTTTATGACCAGAAATGCTGATTAAGTGCCAGTCCTGCACTCTGGTAGAGAGCAGCTGGCAACAGGTTGCTCTTATACCATGAGTGATATATATGCTGGCCAGTCCAGTGGCTGCTAAAATTGTGTGCATCAAAGAACCAATGTAATGTGGACTGCAAGGGTTTTTGCTAAACCATATCTTAACATCCATTCCCTCATTTCTAGGCTTTTGAAACAGTTGCTTTTTTGGGAGATATAATCTGTCCATATAAAATTTAATGCTATTCACTGGGAAGTTCGGTGATGAGGGCTGTGTGCACATTCATACATCAGACATATTAGGTACCAAGCAGACCTCCTTGGTGGTTTTTAGTTTGTTCTGCAGTTATATTTTTTACATATCCATTGCCATCAGAATCTCTCTGAACAGTAAAGTCCATTTTTAAAATATCAGCCAAGTTTTCATTGTCATGTCTGCAAATGCACAGCTGCTGTTCAAGCCATACCTTGAACAAAGGATTCAGAGGTGTGGTACAGCTGAGTATGCCGGTGCTGCATAATGCTTTAAGATGAGAGAAGCTTATGGCTTTTTATGGGTTCAGCTTTGTTGAGGCCACTAACTGCCAACTTTTTACTCTGTAAGTTCAGGCACTGGTTCACTTGTCTGAATGCTGGGTCATTAGAAATATCAATATTTCTGTTAAATGGCTAAGCTTTCAATTAGTTGTTTGTTTTGTTTTTGTTTTGGTTTGTTTATTTAAAATCTAGAAAGGTCCATGGGCCAAAATCCTGTTTACATAGGTGAGAAGAACAAATAAAAACTTAGAGTAATACAATTACATAGTACATAGTACATAGTAATCGGTCAAACAGAGATATGCACTAACAGTGTTTAAAGACTAGTCAGAGAAACATTTACATCTATTGTTGGAAAGAAAATGCTTTTTTAGGGCTAATCCAAATGTATATAAAGAGTTACTGACACAAGTTATCATTGATGGTAAAGCAATGAAAATAACAGGCAGTTGTTTATAGCATTGTGTATGTTAATGATGCTGCCACATCCATACAGCAAAGCTCTGGCCTGTCAAACTGACAGATAAAAATTACAAGAAGGTTTGTCTCTTAAAAGACAGACCCCATTGTTATAGGCCTGGAAGCTTAGAAGGAGGAACAGAGAATGGGGGAGTGGAGAGGGAGAACTGGGACCAATAGGCAGGGTTTTTGAGAAGTGGTAATAGGGGGTGAGCCAGAGAAAGAAGGGGGAGGCCCAGCTCCAGAGAGGGTGACCTCACAATATGGGATGAGGCATTAAGAAAAGAGAACCAGGGATAGGTTGTAGGAGAGAGAGAGAGAGAGAGAGAGAGAAAGAGAGCAAAAGGGTGGGGGCAAAAGAAGGGATATAGGGAGTTTGCACAAAAGCTCTCCCTCTTCTATGAGCAAATTACGGTTGCTTAGCACATCAGTCGGAGAGTTCCTGAGGTTTTTTGTGACAAGATTTTGTTGGGTAAGACAGGATTTTACGAACCATGTCATTTGTTGTCAAGATTATAGTTAAGGACTAGGGAAGTACAGGGAATTACAAGGTTTTTTGTAGTAATGGGAGTTTAAAAAAATGTGTGTGTATATATATATATTTATACATTTATGTATTTATATAATTATATAGATATACGTGTATATCTAGGGAAGGTTGTAAGGCCAGTGCTATGGATTTTAGCAAAAACGACAGAAGGAAGAGTAGATCTGTTCTTTAGACATGATTATAATTTAGAGTATTAAGATAGTTGTCAGCAATAGATGGGACATTGCTGAGGGCAAAAAGAGAGACCTTGTGAGCCACAAGGAGCCCGTGGCTAGGAGTAGTGGCGGTGTTGGTGCTCATGAACCCTCCTCCCCCCTTATTAAGGTTGAAGTCACTTTAGTAACTGCGTGATAGTGACACAGGATTTCTCTTAGTCAAGTATCAGGGATAACTCAAAAAAAAAATAATAAATAAATATATATATATATATATATATATATATATATAGTTTAAAAGGAAGTTTGTAGCTGGAAGCCAAGATAGGCTGGAATGGCAGGATAAAGTATTGTTAAGGAGCACAAAAGACTGGTGTGTTTTCCACTGAACAGAGGGTCAGGAGTTCCTAATGCCAGTAGTCCAGTGAGCCTGTTTGAGAGGGAAGTTTCATATGCTGCCATTTACCTGGCAAGCACGGTACAGGCTGGAGACATGAGGTGAGGATATTTGGTGGTGTTCATTGTAGCAAGACTATGGAACCTAAATGAGTGGGCAAGTGGGCATTTGACATTGAACTATCGCTACTGCATAGGATGTTGTACCTATTTAGTAACTGTTTATGAGCTGGATTAGTGCTGCTTCTCAAAGGAATCATTTGTGTCTGATTACATTGTTAGATTTTTCATTGAGTATGAATGTTTAAAATTCTCGGTCTCACTGCTACCACATGGCTGGATAACAAAACAAAAAAAAAATGGCTAGTGGTTAGTGTGGGGTTTTTAGTGGTAGGAACAACCGCATGGCCGGGGGTACAAAAGCGAGTCATAGAATCAGTGGACTAATGGAACAGGGGTCAATAAGGACCACCCAGGATATGGAGCGCAAACAAACAAACAAAAAAATGGGCAGACGCGGTTAAGAGGTCGCCAGTGATGGGGGGACAAGACAGCTCCCAGAGAACATCCATTTTTAATGGGCTTGTCCCGGTGGTGGTGTAAAATGAGAGGGGTAAGAGAGATTAAGTACCTGCAGTGGCATCTTCCTAAAAAGGAGATTGCAGGGTGGAGGGGGCCAAACAAACTGCCGCATGGTGGACACCATTTTGAAGCTGTCCACGTGGTGGCTGCCATTTTGAATGCATGTACAAGGGAATGGTAGTAAAAGAGAAGAGTTTATGGATAAGATTTGGAAACAAAGGGATTTTAAGAAGGAGATTGAGGGAGGTGGTTGATAAAAAAAAAAGAACCTCGGACTCATCTCTCTGCCACATGGCCATACGGGACTAATGGGGGTAGAGAGGAAACGGCTGAGATAATTGTTGTGGCAGGGAGTGGACAAAAAAGAAAGGAACAAAAGGGCTTGGAGCTCCTACAGCAGTGATATTCTGACTTGGAGGCCACGTAGATGATGAGGCAAAAACCACGGCTGTGTGGGGGGCTGGTTTTGACTTGAAGAAAGATTGCGGGCGGGTTGGGGAACAGGGATTCAGCACTGATACTACAGGGGGATGGGTAGTAAAGAGGGCTAGCTTTAAGATTGTGGGGGCTTCTATGGCTTCTATGGCAAAAATAAGAATGGTTCAACTGCCAACCTACAGTTTATCAGGCTGATCATTATTAAGAGGACACAAAATTCATGGGCATCAAGGCACAAGGCTTATGGCTGTAAAGTAAAAAAAAAGAGCCATGTGTCTTCGGTTTACAACAGCAGTTATTCTAGCCAAAAGGTTTGCCATGATCAGTGTCCCTCATCATCATAGCCCTGGGACTGGCACCGCAGTATTTAGGTTATGAGGCCATTGGAGCTGGCAAGATAATTGTGTACCCAAGGTATCAAAGGGGTCAGTGCCCAAGTTTGTCCTTGGAAAATTTTTGAATTTAGAAAATAAAAATGTTGAGTTTATCCATGACCACTGATCTTAAAATGGAGGTTTTCTTAGAACAAAGCACATTTTGGGGACAAGAGTGCCACTTCAACTGGGGTCAAGGTGTTGCTACTTGGTTGAAATGGAATGCTGGATAAAGAGGAACCCCAGTGATGGGTCAAAAAAAAAAATACAGCCAGTAGTCATTATACGCCAGTATTAGACCTGAAAGGGTGTGTCCATTTGTGATTTTTTGTCAAGATTTACTCTGCCTTACAAAATTTGGATTTGTTGTGTGCCCTACTGCATTTGCCACTGATGTTTAGCTGCTGGGCTGCTAGCTCCTCAACATCATTGTAGGACAGGGGTGTGACTCACACTGTGCAGTACCATGCAGTGGCAACAATGTCACAAGGAAAATCTACCAGTACTCAGTACACATACTGTGTTCCCCCTATCTCAAGACACCCTGCTAGCAATGCATTATGCCAAAATCAAAATGACTTGTCAGTATGTTTTTTCCTTTTGTAAAATTGATATGGCACTACAGTAATGTCAGCAGTACAACCCCAGGTCCACAGAAACACCAGGCTTGCTATAAAAGCCCTGGTACACCCTGCAATTTTTTATCAGCTCAGAATGCGACAACTAATTGCAGCAGACAATAACGAAATACAATTGGAGTAATTTATGCATGAAAGTCAAAAGGACTGGTGAATGTCCTCTTTAAGGGCTATAAAAGGACAACAGGTACCAAGCATGGCACGAACACACAGGTGTAATCAGGACATGGGGGGGGAGTGCTGCAAATAGGCAGGGGCAGGGGAAAAGTGGTGGACATTGAACAGGTCGGTTTCCAAGTGTGTCTTTTGGATGTTCAGGTTTGATAAACAAAGTTGTTTTTTTTAACCTTATCTATTTCTTTGAGCACTGGGACTCCTTAAAGGGGGGGACACACATATTGAAAAAAAAAAAAAGGACTGGTACCACTTGTCATGGCTAACCCCAGCACTGTTACCAATACCATCATCACGACCAGGCCCTCTGCCAGGTACGCCAACAGGACCAATGCTGAAAAGTGTATGAGGTTTGCCAGCATCTGCTGTGGTAATTTTGCAATTAGTGATAGACCACATTTCTTGCACCATTGCAGTGTTTTAGAGTTTATACCTAGCCTTTAAGGCTGGCATCTAGGTGGATCAGTTATCGAGAATTATTAGTCTGGAGTTTGTGACTATTCAAGGTTGCAGTTGCGAGTGTAAGGCAGATCAGGTACTTTATAATCAGAAGGAACAAATAGTCTTTATATGAGAATTGGTTAACATGAGTCCAATCGGGAAGAGGAACAGTTTAGAAGTATCCAGGGTCAGCCAGGGCAACAGTAGGGGTCAATAAAGGGGGTCATGGGTCCAGCTGCATTACGGGATAGAAAGTTTGTAAGGTCTCTGGCATAGGTTAGTTACCATTGCCTATTTAACTTAGAAAGGTGATGGGTTTATTAATGTATGCATCTGCTGGGTAATCAGGTAAGGAACTGATTCAAAGGACCATTTTCAGGCATGACCTGGGCCACATTGTGGTGGGGTACCAGCCCTGCCAATATATATTAAGGTTTCTGGGGGTCTGTCCACAGTCCCACTGTACTGTGATAGTTGCCCTGGTTCTCTTAGGGGTGCTGGTCACAATAAAGCTTGGAGAGAGGTCCTTTTAGCAACCAATCAGCCTGACACACACACACACACACACACACACACACACACACACACAAAAAAATAAATAAATAAATATCACCTCCATTCACAGGTTAGTTGCTAAAGCTGCCAGGCACTTGTGAATGCCCTTGGGGCTGACGGGGGCGGGAGGGTTAACAGGGATATAGGATATGTGTTGGCAAGAGGCATCACCTTGGATCTTTGGTAGCTGATTGGAGGGTGAAGTTGAGGACAATCGTCTTGGAGAGCTAGTGGGCTAGATAATATTTATTTTCAAGGTGCTGATTATTAGGGAGCACAGCAGCACCAACCTGAGCATTATGTGGATACAGGGTGGGGTTATGAAATTAAAATCTGTGAGGGGGCATTATGGATGTCCCTGACCATTACCACCAGACAGAAGTGGAATAGAGCTTTACTTCCACCTCAGAACAGCATGCAAGTGTTAGAGTACCAGCTGGTAAGAGATGATTCAGCAGCACTCTTAGGGAGGATGGAGGGAGCTGGTTTGAAACAACAGGAGATCAAACATACTGGTTGTTCAAGCTACTGATCTGAAATAAGTTGCGTATGACTGGGGAAGTTTGCCATTACCCACTTGCCTTTGGCTGCTGAGGCCCAGGGTGGAGAGCAGAACTGTATTCTTGCTCTCACTGCATCTAGGGAATCCAAGAAAATTTTTGTTTTCCTCATTTCAGGAGTGGAAGCTGCTACAGCCAATTTTTGGGCCAGAATCATAGAGTGTAATGAAAAAGATGGTGGTGACAGGATGGCAGCTGGGGACGGAGGAGAGCATGGAGCAGAGAGCCTATAGGGACATAGTTGTTGGAAAAGTTGGCGGAGGTGCTGCCACAGGTTTTTTCTACCTGACGTTCAAGGTGAACAGTGCAAGGTATGGTGCAGGGGAAGCAAAAGGGGTATAATTTGGGGGGATCCATAAGGCCCATCAGCAGAGTGCCTCAGATCAGGGTTGCAAGAGGGACTGTATGCTGGAGTAGAGAAAGGATCAAAATTCTTGTATATCAAAAAAAAAAGGGGGAACGGAGAGATAAAGGGGATCTATCTGTTCCACTACAACAGCACAGGAGAGTGGATCATTGCTCAATTTATGGAAGGTGCAGGAGGAAATCATAGTAAAAAAAAAACAAAAAAAAGGAGGCATGGCCCTATGAGGGAAACCCAGAAAAGAAATCATTACAGGTAATAAGATGGGAGTAGCCTCCGAGGCTGCAGCCCGATGGGTGTTGAAACACAGCTTGAGATATTTGAATGGGGGAACACCCAGCTGCAAAAAAAAAAACAATCAAAATGGGAAATCACTAAGGAAGTGTTTCATCTCTCCACAGAAAACCGGACGAGGTGGGGGGGAAGTATGCATATAAAAATAAATGGTTCACCTGATTTGTTTATGTGTTATAGAGACCGGCCGCAGCACAGAAGTACTGGAGTGGGAGACATTTCCAAATATGGTGTGCCAAGAGAAAGGCCGAACAGAAGCCGGAGGGGGGGTGTGAACAATTGATTTTGAGCAATAAAAGGTATGGATCCGGTGGAAGGGCACAGAAGGGATGTATTCAGGACCCTGTTATTGCCATTGAAGGATGGAAGCTATGAGACCAATTCAGAGACTAACTGCATTATGGTACACCTGGGGACAAGTTCCTTAAGTGCACGTTTTGTGGTTACTCATATTTAATCAGATGTGGGATGACCAGAGAGTCCAAGAGGGAAGGAACCTAGACTCAGAGAGGTGTTCTACCTCCTGTATTTGCAATACTGGAGCTGTTTGTGTGCCTTCTATTCCTTTAGAACTGCTTGCTATGGGGGAACCAAGCACAAGAGAAAACACAGAAAAACTGGATGATCCTGACAACAGTGTATAGGTGGCAACCCTAGAATAACTGCAGGGCAAAAATCAATGAATATCCTCTAATGTGAGCATGCAAATGCACTGGCTAATGTTTCAGTATGGTTATGTCATGCCTTTTTCAGTGTTCTGATTTTCAACCTGCAGTTTTAAGTTTAGTGGCTATGCTAGGGGAGAGGAATTCTTATGGTTGTAAGAGTGTTGTTTTGCACTTTGTTATGATGTGAAAACTGGGAATTGAAGGTGATCAGTTCTGTCATCCTTAGAATGTAAAAGGTGACGCTCTTATAGCCATCAGAGGCTCTCTAGCATAAGTAATAAACTTATTATAGATCAATAGTATGCTTACACTTTTTTTTTTCAATTAAGCACAACATTTTGTGGGTGTTTTTACAGTAGCTTGTGTCCTACATGAGTGATGTTTCTCACAAGGACATCTGAGTGCAGGGTGGGTACCTGTGCAGCTCTGTGGATGTGAGATGACATAGGCATGTGATAGTTGAAGTGTGCACTTGCAGCATGCAGTAGGCACATACAGCAGACAGGATTTAAAGTAGGATACTGGTTGAAAATAAATGTTGAAATCTACACTGAATTCATTTGCAGTGTGTAATGCTTTTAGTAAACAATTTGCAGTGACCTGTATGTTTGCAATAAGAGAATCAGGTGATTGGTGGGGTGGTCAATGGTGATCAGCACGTGAGGAAAGGAACAAAATTGAAAGCTAAGGACAGATAGTCTTAATATTTCTTTTATACTTGTCTTTAGCAGAGCTGTGTAAAAAACAATGAAATAATACATGTTCTTCAGTGCTTCAGACCTCTTGCACTCAAGTAGTGACATCAATTGACTAGCTTGATGTGACACAGTCTGTGTTTCAGTGGGACTCTAACATACAGAACTTGCAATCTTCAATGTAGCCAACCCACAGCTTCTACAGCAGACAGTGAAGTATGGCATGTGTAACTCCTTTGCCATTCTTGTTGTACCATTTAACTGTAGTTTGCCTAAGCAGTCTTACAATTCTGAAGTACTCCTTCAACTATTAACCGTCTCCATTACCCAATTTAAACTTGGATCAGCTGCTCATTACTGATTTTGTGAAATGGCATTTAAATCTAGAAGTTGTTGCTTTGTTTATTTGTGTGCATACTGTGAGTTTCTATACAGGGTTTTTGATTCTGGCCAAATGGAAAACAACATGTAGTTCTCAATAGGGAAATGATTACTTAGCAGATGACATTCCATCTCACCAGTTTCACTTGGTTGCATTCTCACTGAGTCATACTTGCCTACTGCATCATGTTATAGTAACAGGTGCAAATGGTTAAGATATATATGCTCGGAACAGCCTGCCAGAGGAAGTGGTGGGGTTAAAATGGTCACAGGATTTAAGAATCCATGGGTTAGACACAAAAGAATCTTAGAAGAAGATGGTGTGTGAATCAGAGTCCAAATAGGGTCTTTGGTGGCAGTATAGGCAGGAAAACTTGGGCAGATTGGGTGTGCCAGGTGGTCCTTCTCTAATGACAACTTCTATGTTTCTATAAGCATTACGCTTGGAAAATGCAAAAAATATAAACATTTGCATGCCTGCCAATTCTGAGGTTCGCATCTCACTAGGCACTCTTGGTTGCTCAGACAGAGTTAATCAAATATGTTCTAAAAAATGTATTTATTGTGATAATTTCAAAAAATGAATTTGCTGAGTTGTGTATAATTGCATCATGTATTGAGTGTATATATGATTATATTAAGAAAACTTTGAATGAGTTATGCAATAAATTTGAAACCATGTCACTTATAATAGAAAACCACAAAGTCATCATATATGTTTCAATTATTTAATATCATTACATACAGATTTAGTTAGTTGCTGTACTGGTCCTTGTAAGAACAGATCCAGAAACAAATGGTTTGATACCTTTTATTGGACCAACATAGATGTAACAAAAGTAAACAGTGCTTAAGCATTTGGACCAAATAAGAAGGCAGTATAGCACAGTGGTTTAAGACTCTGAGCTGCAAATCTGGAGACCTCGGTTTCAATCCCAGCCCACACTTGCATACTGTGTGACCCTGAGCAAGTAACTTAACTTCCTTGTGCTCCCAGGTTGCACCTGTTAACAAGTTTCAGCTTAGTGTGTCTCTACTGGTTAAAAAAAAAAAAGTCCTTCCTCGGAAGATTATGCACAAGAGATTTTTTTACAACAAATTACTGAATTTCATTTTGGTCATTTCAAGCAACTTTGTATGCTTTTCTTTCTTTTGGGGGGAGGGTAATGGCTGCAGAGTTACATTCCTGTAATCAGACATTTTCTTTTTCCTTTGAACATTTTAATAAACAAATAGGAAGACATAAGTTATCAGCAGCAAATTGATAAAACGTACTGTTTCATCAAGCATATTTTAATCTGACATTAATAAACCATAAAATTAAAATAATTGTATATTATTAAAACAATCGCTTGTCAGTTCACAAGGATTTTACAAGCACATTACAGTACTTCTCCATTGTTGTCATTGTATATAATATTATACAGTCTACAATGCACTGCTTTTTCAATACTTAAGCATTTTTGGGCTACATCCAATAAACAGAACTGTACATTTACTGAAATTGCTGCCCATGACTTTGAGATTTCCATACAATTGAATTGGCATACTACTGCATGAGCATTTAAACAGCCAGAGTCACATTGAAATGTAAACTTGGCAGGCTCCAATGTTACATCATGTTCCATCTTGGTGCTGTTACCATGAATAGGATGGTGTATATAACTGTTGAACTCTTTCTTTTGGGACTCATCAGTCTAGTGACTGTAATGCTTCAGGCTTAGCACACTTTTATGACCAGAAATGCTGATTAAGTGCCAGTCCTGCACTCTGGTAGAGAGCAGCTGGCAACAGATTGCTCTTATACCATGAGTGATATATATGCTGGCCAGTCCAGTGGCTGCTAAAATTGTGTGCATCAAAGAACCAATGTAATGTGGACTGCAAGGGTTTTTGCTAAACCATATCTTAACATCCATTCCCTCATTTCTATGCTTTTAAAACAGTTGCTTTTGTTGGGGATGTAATCTGTCCATATAAAATGTAATGCTATTCACTGGGAAGTTTGGTGATGAGGGCTGTGTGCACATTCATACATCAGACATATTAAGTACCAAGCAGACCTCCTTGGTGGTTTTTAGTTTGTTCTGCAGTTATATTTTTTACATATCCATTGCCATCAGAATCTCTCTGAACAGTAAAGTCCATTTTTAAAATATCAGCCAAGTTTTCATTGTCATGTCTGCAAATGTACAGCTGCAGTTCAAGCCATACCTTGAACAAAGGATTCAGAGGTGTGGTGCAGCTGAGTATGCCAGTGCTGCATAATGTTTTAAGATGAGAGAAGTTTATGTCTTTTTATGGGTTCAACTTTGTTGAGGCCACCAACTGCCAACTTTTTACTCTGTAAGTTCAGGCACTGGTTCACTTGTCTGGGTGCTGGGTCATTAGAAATATCAATATTTCTGTTAAATGGCTAAGCTTTCAGTTAGTTGTTTGTTTTGCTTTTGTCTTGGTTTGTTTATTTAAAATCTAGAAAGGTCCATGGGCCAAAATCCCGTTTACATGGGTGAGAAGAACAAATAAAAACTTAGGGTAATACAATTACATAGTATATAGTAATCGGTCGAACAGAAATATGCAGTAACTGTGTTTAAAGACTAGTCAGAAAAACATTTACATCTATTGTTGGAAAGAAAATGCTTTTTAGGGCTAATCCAAATGTATATGAGGAGTTACTATCACAAGTTATCATTGACGGTAAGGCATTGAAAACAACAGGTAGTTGTTCATAGCATTGTGTATGTTAATGATGCTGCCCCATCCATACAGCAAAGCACTGGCCTGTCAAACTGACAGATAAAAATTACAAAGCAGTTCTGTTAGTTCATCAAAATATATATCTTTTTTTAAACAGTTGGTTATACCACTGCATATGTTAATGTTGCTCCCAGACTTATACAGTAAAACATCTGCCTATTTAACTGTCAGATCAAAATTACAAAGCATTCCTGCCAGTTCTTTTGCTTGTAGTTCTTTAGAATCAGGCAGGGTTTCTTTTTTTTTTTTTTTTTTCCAGAATAGTATTCTTTCAGTATTTGTATTGGACAATTTTTTTGATATTTTGTGCCTTTTTTGGGCATAAGATTTTCAAGGTTGGCAATATCAGCAGTTGTTAATGTTGGAAAAGAACCAGTGACATGTGTGTCAGGTATTGTACCTCAGGACTAAATGCTACTTGATCCGTGTGTGATTTCCTTTAGATTCTCCTCAGAGAAATCCTCTTCAAAACTTAGATTTAGCTCAAAGTTGGCTTCCATGGCTAACATTTCTGACAGGTTTTGCAAGCCTGTGTTATGTAAAACAAACAAAATAAACACACCAGTACATAAATATGTAAATTAATAGTTATCACTGACTTGAAGCTATGTCAGGCTTACTAATAAGTAAGTAAAGATTATTCATCTCTTGATGAACTCTGTGGATGTCTCTCACAAAGATGACATTTGCTGCTGTTAAAGCGGGAAAGCAGAGTTATGGGTTTTAGTCACACAGTGAGGTGTGTCACTGACTTCACCTCTAGCTGTTGTCTTAGTCACTCATTGTTGTGGATCTGCTGCTATGACAACTGGTCTCCCCATTCACTTGATTTACATATTTTGTACCTGTCCTACTCACATGTTACTATTTCACTATTTAAATCAAAACCAACATTTGTTAGCAAAACAATTTTTATTTCTGTCTGCTAAGTTTGGGTTACATCTGTTGGGGGGTATAGATGTTTTATGCCATGTGCAGCTCCTATTCACTGTGCTGTAACTTGTTTTCTTACAGGCTTCACAATGGTCCACAGAGACATTTTTTCCCCTTTCAAACTGCTGGCCTGTACACTCACTGCTTCTTCCTTTTTTCTTTTAATTTTATAACATTTCCCTGTTTCATGGGGCAGGGTGTACCACTTTTGAGCTTGAAGATAGATTCTTTTAAGTACTGTCATAATTAATTTATACTTTTGAAATTGTCTGTGTCTCTGGGGGACACTTAACTAACTGAACTGCTTGCACATCTCTTAGTTATTGGACAGTAGGAACTGGGAATGAGCTTCTTTGTAAGGTTGCCAAATCAACAGTGGTGAGCTGCTTGAATAAGTTACAAAAACAAGCAAACAAAACACAAAATCAAACTTTTGCTTTCGTTTTCTTCCTTCTAATAACTCTGACCAGGTTATAAACCCAGCAACTTATCTGGAATGGATATCATTAACTGCAGCGATTGTGGAACAGTTTTCAGAAGGGCAGTTTTACAGGATTTAGGACACTGTCCTATGTGCTGGGCCATTGGAGATCTAAGGGCTCAGCTCCAGGCAGCATTAGCAGAGATTGTGTGCCTCAAACTGCATATTCAAGAGGAAATATATTATAAGAATGCCCGCCATTTACCCAACATCCAACAGAAGCACCTTGACCACAGAGAGTAGTTTGTCTGGGAGGTTGGCAGGTAGTTAGGAGGGGAAAATTGGGTGCCCCATCACCCAGTGCTCTCCAACATATCACCTCCACAAACCATATAAAAACAACAAACAGGTATCTGTCTCTATCACTGAAATCAAACAAAGGAGCAGAGGACACTGCAGAACAGGACACTGCAGCACAGGAGCAAGCACAACAAAACTCACACAAAACAGGAACCAAAACAAAAAAAATTAAAAAAATCAAAAAAATTTTTGATCATAGGAGACTCCATGATTCAGGGAGTTGATACCTATCTCCAGCCAGGGGTAATGGCCAGATGTCTCCCAGGTACATCAGCATGGAGAGACACTGACCACATTGCTATAATTGTTCAGGAAGCAGGAGAAAGCATTGATGTCCTGGTACACATAGGGACTACCGATCTCACCAGCCGGTCAATTGTGGAGACCAAGGAACACCTGACCAGGCTGTGTGACAAACTATTATCCATTTCATCCGGCATCTCCTTCTCTGAGATTCTGCCAGTCTGGGAGAGGAAAGCAGATGGACTGAAGGTCCGAGAAGGGGAGATAGGGGAGCTAAACATTTGGCTCAAGGGCTGGTGCCAGGAAAAAGGACACACATTTGTAACAAACTGGCAACAATTTTGGGAGTGAAAGTTCTTTAAATCTGAAGGACTGCATCTGACTAAGGAGGGAGTCAGTGCATTGGGGCAGAAGTTTGATGTCTTTTCAGAATACTTAAACTAGCAAATGGGGAGATTGGTGCAGCACCCCATGCATCAAATGGAAAGAACACCTTCCCCCCCTCAATTAGTGGTCAAACAGGAGTTCAGCATGTTTGTAGTTAATTTGCATCACCAGGTAAGGAAAAAGGTCTGGCTCCCCATGTGACAAGCAAGGAAAATGCCAGTTCTCACCCAACAACTAACACACTGAAATCTGACCAATGGAAAATCATGTGCACAAATGCTTGCAGTCTGGGAAACAAGATATCAGACCTGCAGGCAATAATGACAGACGATAAACTGGACATAGTAGACACTAGCAAGACCTTTTTACCAGTAAGCACACTTGGGAGACTTCAGAACCTGGCTAGATACTGTTCAGAAGAGACCAAGGCGTAAAAAGGGGGGGTGGTGGAATGGCCCTTTATGTGAAGGAAAATATGAAAGCTACAGAAATTTAGAATACACATAAGGAGCCAGAAGAACTGTGGGTGACCCTGGAAACAGGAAGTGGGATAGCCATATGAACTGGGGTATGTGCTAGCCTTCAGACCAAGGGAGTAGATAGATACATTACTGTTAGAAGATATACAAAACATGACAGCTAAAGGGGAGGTTCTGATAATGGGACACTTCAACATGACAGATACAGATTGGTCAGTACCAGCAGGAACATCTGCCAGAATTAGACACATGATGGATTCCCTGCAGGGGAGGGGCTCAAACAACTGGTACAACAACCCACAAGAGACAGGGCTATCATAGATCTAGTACTGACTAACAGGGAAAGGATCACAGATCTGCAGGTAGAAGGTCACCTGGTGGCCAGTGACCATCACATGGTGTGGTTCAGTTTGGCCACTAGAACTAAATCGTCCCATTCCAAGGCAAAAATATGGGACTTCAGAGGAGCTAACTTTAATAAAATGGCCAACTGAGTTAAGCTAGCCTTGGAAAAAAGAAATACAGGTGAGGGGGTACAGGCAAGGTGGGAAAGCATTAAGGATGCAATACTTGAAGCAACATCCCATTGTGTTAGAGAGAAAAGGAAGTGCAAAAGAAGAAGGAAACCACTTTTTACTCAAAAACAGTAGCAGAAAAGGTCAGAGTCAAAAGGTTGGCCTTCAGGAAATATAAAGAAATGTAGCAGGATGAAGATAAGGAGGCATACCAAACTTCCCTAAGGGAAGCAGAGAAGATAGTAAGGCAGACAAGGGCCCAAACCAAGGAAACACTAGCACAAACAGTAAAAGAAGGTGACAAGACTTTCTATAGATACATTAGTAAAGGAGAAAATCCAGAGTGGGTATTGCTAAGATCAAAGGGGATATGGGGGTGTGTGCGGAGTATTTACTGAAAAGAAGGTAGGACAGGGCCCACAACTCAGCACCATGGACACAGGGGGGAGGGAAGTAGGTATGCACTAGTCCCTTCACAAAAGAAAGGGCCCTACAAGAGCTCAATAAGCTCAGGGTGGACAAGGCAATGGGACCTGATGCATACATCCCAGGGTACTAAAGGAGATATGGGTGGAACTAGCAGAGCCATTATCAAAACTGTTTAGTCAGTCTCTGAGCACAGGAGAGGTCCCAGAAGACTGGAGAATGGCTCATTTGATCCCACTCCACAAGAGTGGTAGCAGGGAGTAGGCAGGGAATTACATACCAGTCAGTCTTACCTCAGTTGTGGGCAAGATTATGGAGGCACTCCTTAAGGAAAGGATAGAACAACACCTGCAATCCATAGGAGCAAAGAATCCAACACAGCATGGGTTTACAAAAGGAAGGTCCTGTCAAACTACTCTCTTAGATTTTTTTTGACTGGGTAACCAGAGTGGTGGACCAAGGGGGAGCAGTTGATGTTGCCTGCCTTGACTTCAGCAAAGCTTTCGATACTGTTCCACATAGAAGATTGATTAATAAGTTAGGAAGGCTTGGAGTGGGTCAGAAGTTGGTCAACTGGGTGGAAAACTGGTTGACAGTCAGAAAATAGAGAGTGGTGGTATATGGTATACAGTCAGAAGTGATACAAGTCACAAGTGGGATACCTCAGGGATCATTCCTGGGGCCAGTCCTCTTCAATATCTTCATCAGTGACATTGCAGATGGACTGGAGGGTAAGGTTTGTCTGTTTGCAGATGACACCAAGATCTGCAACACAGTAGATGATCCAGATGGGGTGGGCAGAATGAGAAGAGATCTGGATAAACTAGCAAAATGGTCAGAAGAGTGGCAAGTGGGGTTTAATGCAAAGAAATGCAAGATCATGCACATAGGGAAGAGAAACTCTGAAGCCACCTATAGGCTGGAAGGGGAGTTGCTGCCAGTCACAAAGGAAGAAAGATACTTGGGCATCATCATCACCGATGACCTGAAATCATCCAAGCAGACCACTAAAGCAGTAGGTAAGGCTAGGGGAATGTTGGGGTGTATTAGTAGGAGTCTCACAAGTCGAAAGTGGGAGGTAATAATCCCTCTTTACAAGACACTTGTTAGGCCTCATCTGGAGTACTGCGTGCAGTACTGGAGGCCACACTTTCACAAGGTCATTAACAAAATTGAGGAAGTCCAGAGAAGGGCAACCAAAATGGTGCAGGGACTGCATCAGAAAACATATGAGGACAGATTAACGGAGCTCAATATGTATACCCTAGAGCAAAGGAGGGAGAGAGGTGATACGATCGAAACATTCAAACACCTTAAGGACATTAACAAGGTGAAATTTTCTACCATGTTTCAATACAAGAAAAATACTAGGACAAGAGAACACAGCATGAGGTTAGAGGGAGGCCGATTAAGGGGCAATGTGAGAAAGTTCTTTTTCACAGAAAGAGTGGTGGATGCATAGAATGGCCTACCTCAGAAAGTGGTGGATATGAATACAGTGCAGGGCTTCAAACAGGCATTAGATAGGCATAAGGGAGCAATACAGATGAGTATGAATAGATAGGCCATTGACAGAGCAGAGGCCTATAGCACATTCATAAGGTAGAAAAAGAAATGGTCAGACTGGATGGGCCTTGCAGTACTTATCTGCCATCAACTTCTATGTTTCTATGTTTCTGTGAATAGACTTTCCATTTGGCAGTACTGCAGTACAAGTTTCAGAATGGAAGCTAGATGTACATGAATACCTCTTTTGGCTATAAGAGTGCTTCACACTATCCATAAGAAAGAGTTCTGATTGGGTGCAAATACTCTGTTTATCCATAATACTCTGAATAATAGTCCTCCCTGACTATCCTGTCTGTGTGCTAATGTCATTTGTGCTGTGATCAGGGGCAAGAGCATTTAGCCACCTCTTATGGCACTTCAGGGGTGGCTAAATGCTCTTTTCCCCTGGTCATTTACTTTTTCAGACTTAGTTTTAATAGACCCAAAGTGTAAGTCCAAAAAACTACAAACTGCACATGTGCAAGGACATAGTTTGTTTTTTTGCATCAGTTTCCTTTTACTCATAACTTTAAGATATATTCATATTGTTTCACAAAATGTTCACTAATCTGCATGCTATTGCCCTTCCTAATGACCACATAACTGGCAACTCTTAAATCCCACCTGAATATGCTTTTGGGATGCAACCCTGAAAACACATTTTGGATGGTATTTAGCAGCTGCAATTGATGTGGTTGCCAGGAAGGATGGTAATCTGCAGATTACTGAACATTTGGTGAAAAAAATTCAAAACAATGCTAAAGTTATCAGCAAAAGACAGTAATATTGGAAAAAGTCAGTGTGCATGCACAGTTCAAACCTTTTTGGACTTCATTGTTTTCTGCTGTTAGATGACAGAGATTGAGCAGCAGCTGTGATGCTACCAGCAGAGGAGATTGGCTCTTGATGATCAGTAAAACAGCAAACAAGCTTCTTTGGGGAGAGGTGGTAGGAAGAGAGATGCACACTGTTGGCAATACCAGCAGCAGTGAATGCTACTAACCAAAGGCTATGTAATTGGAACAATGATGGTGTCTCACAGTTAGCTTGAGAGCTTTGATAATTACAATCCATATGCCTCTGACAGCTATGTACAAGCCAGAGACAGTGTCAGGTGAATTGTTTTATTTATTTATTTTGTAAGTTAGTCTTTTGTTCATGTTTCGTTCACCTCTAGCCAAAGAAACACTGAAATAAATTTCCCCACCTTGTCACTTCAGGAGACTCTAGGCCACAGATCATGATTTCAAATGTTTCATAACATTTGTCAGTAACCAGAGGAGATATATATGGCTGCAAATTGCAATTTAACATTGTGTTGTGTTCACATCCTTGGAACTTCCAGTTCTTACACCATGTGTTATGTACACATCATAGACTGCCTGATGCACATGTGACCTTTTATCAAGTTTCACATCTCCACCTAAGCCCCTGAAGATTCCTTTGTTCCCCAGTTTTAATGTGTGCATCTGATTAGGCAGTAACAGCCCCTTGTGCTCCATTCTATTTACAGAAAAATGAAGTTTATTTGATCAGGTAAGAGCTCCCTATGACATAGAACCCTTTTTACTCAGATAGCAGAATCTGACCTATTTTATCTACAATTTCCTTTAATAACAGATAACTCTTTATACTAACATGCTGGGGCACAGCTCTGTGACCCTAGCGTAGTGCTTGTGGGGATAGTTGAATCTATCAGTCTGTCCTGATCCGTTCTTTCACTGTACTTCAAAAAAAAATTGAATCTCATTATTAATGTACATGTCAGAAATTTCAGTTGGTGCCTTCTTGATTATGACATTACCACACTGGGTGCCGCCTTCATGAGTGGGGCTGTTAGCAGCGTGAGCATGCCTCTTGTCTCTGTTTCAGTAGTGGCATGCTGGATGTTTGCAAAAATGCAGATATCCAATCTAACCCCTCGTGCATTGGGGTAGACATGGCTAAGTGTGCCCAGGGCTAGACTGTCTTCCATTCCTCCTAGCATGACAAAGAGGCAGCCTGTATAGATAGATAGATAGATAGATAGATAGATAGATAGATAGATAGATTGATTATATGGGCATGGTCATACCTCTTTAGTTAGGGCTGAAACAGTCACTTTTATGTTAAAGTCAAAATTTAGCATTTTAATAACTTCACAACTGTTCAACTGATTCACATGACATTTTGTAAGTACCATTATGGACCAACATTCTCTTGCTTTCCCAAGTTACATTCCAGTGTGATGCATGCTTGTGGATATACTGTATGGAGTGTGGAAAAAATTTGAAAATTACTGTTAATTTTTTTTGTTATTTTTTATTTCTTTGTCATGCCATGGTGAAAAATGGCCATGGATTTTGGTCTGAAATTTGTAAACTAGAAAGGTATTGGGTCACAGATGTGATTTTTGAAGATTTGGTGAAAAAATATTAATCCATTGCAAAGTTATTAAATTTTAAAGTTTGCCATTATTTTTGATGGGAATTTCACTCTCCAGTTAGGCATGAGCATCAAAAAAGGATCATTTGTTGCAAATGGGTAATTCTTTTTCACAATTGGGTCATCTTGTGCCACAAATGAGAAACCTTTTTTCATGCTGCCAGCATTTTAGTTAGTGGGGGAAACAAAATCACATAACTCAAAACAATTATGTGTTGAGTAGAAACCAACACATATAGCTTGCTTATCTGGATTCCATCATTTGCATTCTGCACTTATCTGTTCAAGAAATGCCCATGAATTTTTTTTCCAGACTATAAACCTTTTTTCATGACTCATGATATGAAAAAATATTCTTTTTCATATCACAAGTCATGAAAAAAGATACTTTTTCATGATGTGAAATCCTTTCCCTGGTATCTAGTAGCACACCCCAACCTCCGATCACTGTTTCCATAGTTTCCCTGGTGTCTAGTTGCACCTGCCACCCTTCAATTACTATCCCTTTCTTTTATTTCCCTGGTGTCTTATTGAAACCCCCCACCCTAAGATTGCTTTTCCCGTTTAATTTTATTGTTTACCATGTGTCTTTTTGAACCCCTACCCTCCAATTGATGTTGCCTTTGTTTTCTGTTTCTCTGATGTCTACTGGCACTCCCCACCTTCTGATCACTGTCCTTGATTTTTTAATTGTTTCCCAGCATCTAGTGGCAGCCCCACACCCTCTGATTGCTGTACTTGTACAAGCATGTGCTCATTCACTTGATAACTCAATTGGTGGCCAACTGTGGTGGAGAGAGGAGGGCTGTGTTTCTCGCTAGCTCAGGTGGAGAGGAGAGGGGTAGTGGGGCCCTTCCTACTTGGGTTGGGGCTGCTAGACACCAGGCACTGAGCTCTACCTTTGGGGGATCAGGGATATGGAGGGGGGTCCACTAGACACCAGGGAATGAATGGAGTTATTGAGATGGAATAAATGGATGGTCTATAATTTTTTTATATTATAAATGATTGGAGATGGGGAGAAGGGTTGGCTAGACACTAGGGAAAGTTTTTTTTTTAACATTGGGCTGGTGATTGACAGTGGGGGCACTGGACATCAGGGAAAAGTAATTTTATTTTACGGTGGGCTGGAGGCGTTCGGCGGTGGGGGGGGGGAACCAATAGACCACCAGGGAATTTTTTTTATATTTATTATTTGGGAGATCAGGATAGGTGTGAGGTACACTGGACACAAGGGCAAATGTGTCCATGTCGGGTGGGGCAAGTGATCGGGTGGGGAGAGAAACCACTAGCCACTAGATAATTCATTTTTATATCAATCCATCAATCAATATCTTTACTTAGCCAGGTGGAACACTATTGAGCAGTTCTCATTCACAAGATGGACCTGGTAGTTTAAACAACAACAAGAAGTCACAAAACAACAATATATATATATATACACCTATGGGGCAGGTGATTGGGTGGGAGAGGGACAACTAGCCACCAGGTGGGGAGAGCCACTGGACACCAGGTACATTTTTTTTAATTTTTATTTTTTAATTTTACTGTATCTGAGGTGAGCAGAAAAGGGCAAAAATTCACCCAACAAATTCAGAAGATTTCCGATCTGCCACAGGGAGAAGTTCGGAAACTTCTGTGAAATTTGTGACATTTTGCAGAAGTTCCACTTAAGCAGAAATCATAACTTTCCCACTGCTTTACCCAAAAGCCTATCAAGGTTACAAAGGTGGGTGAACTGCAGCTGTAGTCAGTAACCTTTATTTAAAACACTCCTTGAATTGTGATACCGAGACAACCCCAGGTCCAATGCACTAAAACTGCAGTGACCGTCTGGACTTTATTGCAATGTGAGGGACAGATATTAACAATGCAGCTCAATCTCTTGTGAAATATAAATCACAAGTTTCAGTGTACTGAAGCTGGATGTATACCACTTTGATCTGAAGTTAGAAATATAACACTTTTATAAGTGTGTTGGGGTAACAATGGCAAAACGGGACTTTATAGTCACTGCTATACTGTACTTATTGGGGATTTATTATAATTTATATTTTACAAATTCAAATACTTATGCTATGACTGCATGAATTAGGTGGTAAAATCAAGACATCATTTGACTATTTTTCCAAAATGTCACAGAAGTGTGTGTGTGTGTGTGTGTGTGTGTGTGTGTGTAGAACTGCCTGTTGAAAATGTTTGATTTTAAATGGTGCAATTGACACAGGACTGTCATTTACAGCCATCTTTTAATGGCATTTGGAAGATCAGCCAGCCTTGAAAAGGCAGTTACCTCTTGGACAGGCAACACTGTGTCAAGTACTGTAGTGCAAATTCTGAGCTCTCTACAGTCAGCATCGGTGTACTCCAGGGCTTTGCCCTTGCCCCTCTTCTCTTTTCTATTTTTATCAATGACATTTCCTGCCATGCCCCCCACTCCTTATCCCTTCTCTAGGCAGATGACCTTATCCTCTACCACAGTGCCAAGGACATTGCCACCCAAAACTCTAACCTATCTTCTGACCTTTACCATATCCAAAACTGGAACTCATTGAATAAACTTGTACTCAACAGCAGTAAAACCCAAGCTATGCTATTTGTGTCTGCCCCTAGGCTAAGGAAATGCCTTGGCCAGCTAGCTGTCTCCTGACCTGATGGCTCCTCTCTTGAAAATATCCACTCTTTCAAATATCTGGGCATTACCCTAGACCCCTCTCTAGACTTTGACCTCCATATGTCCACTACCTGTAAAGCAGTCAACTCTTAAGATTGGACTGGCTTATAGAACTAGAAATTTACTCACTCCCTCTGCCTGAATTACCATAGCCCTGGGCATTCTCCTCCCAGCTCTTTCCTATGGCTCTGTCACCTATTCTGGTGCCACAAAGGCTAGTTTACACAATTACTCATGACAATATTTCTCACTTTGCTTTTGCTTCACATAGGTGTACCCATCACTTCCACCTTTACAGCAGCCTAAACTGGCTCTCCCCTATTGCTAACTGCCTTTATGCCATTGGCTGACTGCTGGATACTGTCTCACACACTGGTGTCCCCCATGCTAGCTCAGCTGCTGATTCCTCAAAATCCCTCCTATGCCCTCTGATCTGGAGATCAGTAGCTCCTTACTATACCCAGATGTAAAACAGCTATGGGGCTCAGGCCTTCTCACACATAGCCCCAGCTCTCTGAAACTGCCTACCTACTTTTATCTGACTTGCTCTTACACAAACCAACTTTAATCATCGACTGAAAAGTCACCTCCTCCAATCTGACCCCTGCTCCTTCTTTATTCCCCCAATAAAGCTAGCATGGGGCACACCAGTGTGTGAGACAGTATCCAACAGTCAGTCAATGGCATACAGGCAGTTAGCAATAGGGGAGAGTTAGGGGGACCTGTTAGTTTGACCTCAGTGGTAGGGAAAATGATGGAATCACTTCTGAAAGAAAGAATTGTTGAGTACCTAGAGGCCAGCGGGGCACAGGACCCAAAGCAGCATGGATTTACGGCAGGAAGGTCATGTCAGATGAATCTAATTGATTTCTTTGACTGGGTGACCAAAGTAATAGACCAGGGAGGGGCTGTGGATATGGCCTACCTAGACTTTAGCAAGGCATTTGACACAGTCCCACACAAAAGATTAATAATCAAGTTAGCCAGCCTGGGAGTGGGTCCCAGGGTGGAAGCCTGGGTAGCAAACTGGCTGCACAACAGGACACAGAAGGTAATAGTGAATGGAACACATTCCAAAGAAAGGGGGGTTACTAGTGGAGTACCTCAGGGCTCAGTAATGGGTTCGGTCCTCTTTAACATCTTTATAGGTGACATTGCAGAGGGTCTGGAGGGAAATGTATGCCTCTTTGCAGATGACACAAAGATCTGTAACAGAGTTGATACACAAGGAGGGGTAGAAAAGATGAAAAGGGACTTGGCAAGGTTGGAGGAATGGTCAGACATATGGCAACTTAGATTCAATACAAAGAAGTGCAAAGTTGCCTGAAAATAGGCATTGCTATGCCTAGTGCACTCACCCGGTTACCAAAAGCAAATAAATAAATAAATAAATAAATAAATAAAGTAATGCACCTGGGACACAAAAATCCAGGAGAAGAGTACACAATAGCAGGGGAGGTACTAACAACAACAAAAATGGAAAGGGACCTGGGGGTAGTCATATCAGATGACCTAAAGGTGGGTAAGCAATGTGAAAAGTTGGTAAGGAGAGCCAAGGGATACTGGGATGCATAGGAAGAGGCATCACAAGTAGAAAAGGAAGTGGTTATCCCTCTGTACAGACAGTTGGTGAGACCCCATCTGGAGTACTGTGTACAGTTTTGGAGACCTCATCTACGCAAGGACATAGAGAGGATGGAAGCAGTCCAGAGGAGGGCAACTAAAATGGTGCAGGGTCTGCAGCAGAAACCATATGAAGACAGACTGAGAGAGCTTAATATGTATACTCTTGATGAAAGGAGGGACAGGGGGGACCTGATAGAAACATTCAAGTACCTCAAGGGAATCAACAAAATCCAGGAGGCTAGCATCTTTCAGCAAAAGAGATGTGTAAGAACAAGGGGGCACAATTTAAAGATAGAGGGGGGATGGCTCAGGGGTAATGTGAGGAAATTTTTTTTCATGGAGAGAGTGGTGGACACATGGAACAGCCTTCCTGAGGAGGTCGTTGGGTCTAAAACAGTAAGGGAATTCAAACATGCTTGGGACAGACACAAGGCACTTATAGTGAGGGGTTGCAGGAAGTAGGTTGTTGGTTAACTAGAATCTGCAGCTTATCCAGTAGGTAGGGAAATGGGCAGACTGGGTGGGCCAAGTGGTCCTTATCTGCCGTCAAAGTTTATGTTTCTGTGTTTCTATGTTAAATTCCACTTCATTCCCTGAAGCAATAAATTCTCTGTTTCATGCTCATATCCTTTCCACCAGCACTTACTGCTTGCTGTCATAGCCTATATCTTACTCTACCCTACTTCTTCACCTCTCTCCCACAGCCTTTCTACTTACCTCTCTCCCACCCATTATTTCCTAACCTACTCCCCCCCCCACCCGGGGCTTAGCAAATAACACCATATTTAAACAGTATAGAGAGTCAGACCTAGCCTGTGGAAAAGTGAACAATGATTTAAGATGATTTTCTTAAAAACTAAGATCCAGTATGTTCCCAAGAGGATACGTGTTACAATACCTTTTGGTGGATATGACTTAAGAATATGTAGATAAAATTTAAAAATTAAATAGGCACATATTGGGGATAATCAACTGTAGCAAAAACCCACAGCTAAAACACAGTCCCCAAACTATTCATTATCGAATAATTGTTTTTGTAACCAAAATTAGAAATTTAAAGCCGCAGTTCAATGAAAAATGCCTCCCCAAAAAAGCAAGTTTAAGTGACAATTAATATAAATAACAGCATACTTGTCAAACCCCTCCTATGCTGCAGCACTTATGATTTTTTCTTATTCTCTTGATCCTAACACTCATCAGGTTTACACAGCGATTTCTCAGCCAATTGTGGGAGGACATCTTTTTTTCTTGAGAAATAACTTAGTTTAAATATTTATGAAATACTCCTTTGGGGGATTTTTGTGTTTGTTTTGTAGAACTAGAAATCTTTACTAGGAACAAAAATTGGAAGATGCTTGAAATCTTTTATATGAGAAAAAAGATATGGTCATATTTTTACCAAATTTAGTTGCCCTGCTGCTTTAATAAGCATGTTATTCCATATACATTACTATTTTTTTTCTACTTTCTCTTTATTCTCCTCCTGCTCCTTGAGCCCCACACCATAGGGAGTCACCTATGGCATCTGCCTTACCTAGAGCCCTTTGGTGGTCCCCCATGGAGCTGTGATTTCACCCCTCAGGCAGGGACAAGGTGGGGCCCATATACCCTGAGATTTATTGTTTCATCAGGCCACCAAACAGGACAGGCAGGGAGAGTTCTGGGGGTCTGTGCCAACTTCCTAGCACTCAGGAAGCTTTTTTCCTCCATTTCTGTGGTGGGTGTGATGTGTGCCTAGAAGTCAAGATGCAAGCGCTGATGTTCATCACGCCCCAACGCCTCAATGTGGCTTGGTGCTTGCTGTGCCTCTGGCTTCTGCCAGTGCCAGTCAAGCGCCGATCCTTGACCCCCACCCCCGGAGAAGGCAAGCAGTTCTCAGATGCTTGAGTCTCCTCTTCCTGCCCAGTCCTCTGTCTCCCAGGCATATTATTGAACACAGGTCAATGACATTACAAGCGGTGGTGCTACCACTGCACAGATTGGCCAGCCATCTACATTACTATTTGAACAAATAAAAACAGAAGCAGATTGCATTTCGTACATTTAGCAGTGTGTGTGTGTGTGTGTGTGTGTGTGTGTGTGTGTGTGTGTGTGTGTGTGTGTGTGTGTGTGTGTGTTTCATAAGCTACAGTATATCCATTTCCCATATTTGCAGGGAGAATTTTTCTTAGGCCTTGCCTGTGCTGTTCGACAATTCTGCTCATTACTGCTACACTTTCTAAAAACAAATTCTAAATGTGATCCTAGTGTTAATAGCAACATCATCATTTGAGTTTTGAATGGGTAATAATAACTTCATAAAGACGCATATCTGAGATTAGATTCCTGTCGAAGCCACAACTGATGGAGTGCATGGCTGTTTGGGTAACATTTCTTTCTGTATTTTGAATTTTAAGGCTTAAGCCTTTTTGATATGACAAGGTTTTAAGGTAAAGTTAATGAGGATCGCCTTGTACTAACACATTGTGGTGGATAATTCTTGTTGGCAACACACACACACACCCCTACATACTTTTCTGATTTTTGAGGAAAAAGTGAATTAATTAAAACTACTGTTTTCAGAATAATTAAAAGTGCAGAGATGGGATTTTTAAATTGATAGTATTTTCAGATTAATGCAACACTATATGACATTCCTCTGTATTTAAAAAAGTAAGTGATAAATGTATCTGTAGGGTTACTTAAACTAGAGAGAATCGGAGTTTTGAAGTTCTTTGCGTTGATGCAGAACAGTGACAACCACTAAAGATACCATTTACATTACAGCCACTTTGCTTATTTTTTGGGAGGGTGGTAAATGAAGGCCTTCCCCAACAATTTCAGATCTGTGACTTTGGAGGGAGGGAGGGATACTGCAATGCAGGTCCATACTACACCCTAATTAGGCATCTCCATTACATTTAGTGTCTTCGAAGGGCCTTAAATAATATCAAAATATTTTATCATAAAAATATTATAGCATATATTTGTTGGGCAGCTTCCATACCTATAGCAATTGTCTGAGTCGGTAAAGAGCACTTTATTATATGCCACCAAGTCTTTCTGTGTTGTTGTTTGTTGGGAGGTTGGGGGATAAAACCCTGTATGCAGCAAGCAAAAGATCTCAGGGTATGAGAGGGTGTTACAGGCAGACTGCCATCATTGCCTATGTTTCAGTATTTCTAAATGTAAGGGATAGTAAACATGGATTTAACAACAATAAAAAGCAGAACGCCAAACACTGTAGTCTAAGAGGAGGGGCATAGGTATTCTGGGCAGACTAAATGGATCAAGAGGTCCCCTTCTGCCGGCAAATTCTTATGTTCTTAATAAAATATTATCTGCAAAGTGTCTAAAAGGTTTGTTTATCCAAACATTTCTCTGAGACATAAAGAATTCTTTAGGCAGCTGTACATTTTTCCTATGTATGTATGTTGCAGGTATGTGTTTTGCAGATGATTCCAAAATCTGTAACAGAGTGGACACTCAGGAGGGGGTTGAGAGAATATGCAGGGATGTTTGGAAAACTCAAGGAATGGTCAAGAGCATGGCAGCTGGGGTAAAATGCCAAAATGTGCTAAATCATGCACCTAGGGACTAGGATCCCAGGAGCAGAGAATAGGATGGGATTTATTGACAGTCACTAAGCAAGAAAGGGACATTTGGTTTATCATAACTGATGTCATCAAAGTGGCAGGTCTGTATGGCAAAGCATTGGGTATAGCTAGTAAGATGCTGGGGTACATACTGAGGGGTGCCTTCAGCAGGAGGATGTAAGTGGTGTTGCCACTGCATTGCTTGCTGTAGAGAATCCATATGGAATATTATGTCCAGTTGTTGAGGCTGCATGTCAGAAAGGACATAGAGAGGGTAGAGGCAGTCCAAAGGAGGACAACTAAAATGCTGCTGCGATTGCAGTTAAGCTCTATGAGGAGGGACTGAAATATCTTAACATGTACATCGTAGACGAGAGGACAGCAATAAGAGTCATGATCTAGACCTACAGGTACCTCACTGGATGAAAGGAGTGCTGGAGGAGAGTCTTTTTTAAATGAGAAAGATCAGCAGGACCAGGGAGCATGTGATGAAACAAGAAGTGAAGGAGTTTAAGAGAGATATGAGGAAGTACTACTTCAGTGAAATGGTGGTAGACACCTGAAACAGTCTGCCAGTAAAGATGGTGGAGGTGAAAACAGTAGGGGGCCTCAAGCATACATGGGATAGACATAGGGGATTATTAGTAAATCATCAGGGAGGAGGGAAGGTAGCCAGAGACTAGTTATGGACTGTGGCTGGCCACTGGCACAGTGGCAAGGCGACTGCTAGTACACAGATGTCCTGGTTCTGGAATGGTCCAAGGAATCAAAGGACCGGATGGGTGAAGAAGGGATAGAGTGCCCGAGGGGAGGCTCTCCTTCTCTGTGGGGGAAGGGTGTGAGTGTCTGGCCTGTTAGCGACCTCTGGCAGAGGCTGGAGAAATCACTGGAAAAGCCAGTGCCTGTTTGCATGGGACAGATGCTGGCATCATTGCATGCCCATTTCCTAGGTGAACACAGCAACAAAATCTCTGTTCCCTCTGCCTTGACACCCAGCTTCAGTGCTGCTCTCACTGCCACTAGTGTCTGCTGGAGGGGGTCCAGGTCCCATGGCCCTGCCGGAGAAGTAAGCATGGTCTCACTTCCATTGACAGTTGGGAGGGGGCACTCGCCCAGCAGCCCTGCCCAGGGTGGTAAGCCTGGGCATGGTGTGTCAGTGTGAGGGGCTGTGGCCGAGCTAAATTAGGGGCATTGATGGGGGAACCAGACCCAAAAAGAAAAAAAAAAAAGAGACTAGTTAGGTTCTGCGGAGACAGACTAAGCAGGGTATGTCTGGGCAGACTGGGTGGGCTAAGTACTTCCTTTCTGCCAACAAATTCTGTGTTTCTGTGTTTCAGTATTGCTTTTTATCTTGAGTTACCATCCTTCAGCAAACCTCCCCTCCACAGGTCCACCAACTGTCTTTCATATGATTCATCCTTTCCTATCTGGAAAAGTGCTCTAGTCACCCCAGTCCATAAAAGTGGAGACAGCACCTTAGTCAAATTACATACCAATATCCATCCTCTTTCTACTTTCCAAAGCACTTGAGAGAATTATATCAGACCAACTCATCACATACCTCAGCCAATGCAATATCCAATGCGAACAACAACAGGGATTCCGCAAAATGCATTACACCTCCACTGTGCTGATTGATTACACCAGCATTTTACACAAGTCTCTTGACAAGGGACACATGGTGGACTCAATCTACATAGAACTAACCAAGGCCTTTGATTTAATAAATCATACACTACTGTTAGCCAAGCTCCCCACCCTTTATCTCTCTGCTGACACAGTTATCTGGTTTAAATACTACCTCTCAGGCAGATCACAACTGGTCAAAATAAATGGTGAGCATTTTGATGCCAGACCAGTCACATCAGGAGTGCCACAAGGCTCCATCCTGGGACCCCTGTTGTTCAGCCTTGTCATTAACAACCTTCCTGAAGCCTGCCCTAGCTCCACAGTCATACTTTATGCAGATGATTCAGTCATCTGTTTAAGTAACCCCTGCCAGGATACACTCACCCATGACCTCCAACTCAGTTTTGCATCTCTCAAGAAATGGTTCCAACAGAATAAGATTATGGTCAACTGTAAGAAAACCAAAACAATGTTCTCTAGTGCATAGAAGAGGGCTAAGGTACAACAGTGCAACATCAGCAACAAAACTGGAGAATAACTAGAACAGGTCGAATCTTTCAAATACCTAGAGGTTACCATAGATCAAACGCTAACATTTTCACCACACGTGGCCCAAATCATTGGCAACATAAACAGGAGACTAGGGGCCCTATATAAACAGAGGCACAGCTTCACCCCAGAAGCCAAAAGAGTGGCAATCACAAGTTTCATCCTCCCCATAATTGACTGTGGCTTAATAGTTTATGGGACTGCTTCGAATACTGTGTTAAACAGAGTTCGGTTAGTCCTGAACAAAGCCTGCCACTTTGTTACTGGGGCTAAAAAATACACGCACTCATGCACACTTTACTCCCTCACAAAATGACTCCCCCTGCATGACAGAATTAAGTACCAGACCTGTCTGCTGGATTTGAAAGCACTCATGGATTTGACCCCCCCCCCCCAGGGTAGCAAGCTCTTCAGAGTCTTGCCCCAAATCCTTACCCTACTAGAGGCTTAGTGAATGGTACCCTGACTGTGTCTTTCAACAGAAACACCCTAACCAAATGCACCATTTCAGCCACTGCTTCAAACTTGCTTAATGAATTTCCGGTAACCCAAAAAATACCAGATAAGCTAGGCCGTTTCAAATGTGAGCTACTAAAAGTGCTCCTACCTGGCACCAACTATTGCTTCACCTCTCAATAAGAAACCCACACATACTGGCACCTGCCACCTGTGCTCTAGCCCACCACTACCAATGCACCAGCTGCTCATGGTGTCCCCCCCAAAAAAAATACCCAGCCATGCATTGGCACAAGACGCCAAAAACATAATCCACTTCTATCAGTACCCATTTCTTACCTCTCACCTATGTGATATTCTTCTGATTTCCAGCTGCTCGTGCCATAAAGGTGCACAGATTTATAAGCAGACAAGAACCCACAAAGCTGCTACCTATGTTTCAGCACTTTTACTGTGGAAATTACTGGACCAATGGAAATGTAACGTTGGCCTAGTACTTTGAATTTATGTTACAAAATTTGTGTTGTCACTGCTGTTGCTCACCTGTGTCTGGTGAAGTGTCAAGAATTATTGTAAACTGTGGTGTTGTTTTGACTGTTACTTATGAAGTGTTAAGAACTGTTGCACACTGTGCTGTTGTTTTGATGAGGAACCTTTGCAAATTAACATTTTGCTCAAAGATGTGCATCCAAGTAACAAAATAAATAAATAAATATTTCTCCTATGATTTTCTCCACATGGTGAGATCAAGGGGGGGTTAACATTCCTCACTGTAGAATGGATTCAGCTGGGGGGGCATCATTTTATGGATCAGAGCATGCAAGGAAGGTCAGCATCAACCTGTTGTGGTTTTGCACCAAGTCTCTGTCAGGATGGCATCTCCCCTTTACCTCTAAAGGCTCCAGGTATGCCACTACTGTACCTGTGTGTACCCATGAAGTGGTGTGGTAGTAGAGAACTCATCACTACTTTGAGATGTATATTATCCTGTAGAATGCTCAATCCACCTCCACCCAACTGACCTCCAATGTTGCAGACTTGCTGCAAATTATGGGTCATCTGCTTTGTAAGTGGTAGCCCTACCACTGACCTGAAGGGCCGCCTAAAACAGCAATATTCATGAAAAACTTTAAGTAGCACTTGAGAGAAAGCATGACTACACGCATTTTTTTGTCTTGCTTTGTTCCTGATGTGACATAAGAACATTTATGATCTATCAAGTCTGCCTGATGGACAGCCCATATATCCTTCATATCCTGTCCCTCCCTCAACACTCACTGGACACCCTTACCCACCCCTTAACTTTATCCCAGCACCTCTTGCAGTCTTCAATAGTTTTCTTGCTTACCGCCTATTCTGGCAGCCTGTTACCCTACTCCTTATATGAAGAAGTGTCTCCTTCCTTCTTTCCAGTACCTACCTACAGCCAGGGTAATAGATAACTACTTCAAAAAGTCCCAGTCCAATTTTATGATCAAATACAGTAATTAGCTTGAGGAGGTCATGTACTTCCATTCATCAGAAGCATGAACAAACTTAGGTTTGAAATACTGAACTGGATTTTAAAGTTATTTGTGTCTCAAGTGCAGGATGCATCAGACTTATGATTCACCGAACTTGCAACAAAACACCAAGATTGTCCAACTTGTGCATCATATTGATGCCTGTTAGACCCATTTTCTTTGGTCGATCTTGCATCATTACTGGAACCTATTGTCACGAACCAGCTCTTGGAGGCTGGGTCCACTGAACTCACATTGTCCTCTCCTAGGTGCAATCTGTGACAGGTGGGGATTAGGAAATACCCTCCTTGTGTCCTTTTAGAGTGCTCACTGATTTCACAACTGAACACTCACCATAAGGGCCCAGGGCTTCCTCTTTATCTGAGTAAGGGAAAAATACAGTCTCGAGTCAGTAACCACATGACAACCCTCTTTGATTGCTGTGCTGGGGGCAGGACACAGGTGTTACAAGTTCTTTGGGCTGCTCTCGTAACCCTGATTGTGTCTTCTCTCACAAGTGGTGCAGGAACCTGGTTCAAAACCCTACAGACCCTTCCAGAGACCTTGCATACTTTCCCTATATTAGGCCCCCAGATTCCTTTCCAGGATCCTGGTTTCAGTGGCCTGTGACACTTTAGTACTAACAGGCATGTTACAGATTGAATAAACCTTGCCAAAACCCTCACACACACAACAAACCACTCCCAGGTAGATATTTTAAAATAAAAGCAAGTGCTTGTACTGATTATTTAAATAACGATCATATGAACATACAGACAAACGAATGAGGTATTTGATTACAGGAGAAATACAAAAAAGCTGGAACAATACATGCAAACAAACTGGCAAGTAACTGGCTAATTTCTAACTTTTCTTGTAGAGAAAACAGAGTCCAGAAAATAAGTGAGTTCTGCTGTGTCTCAGAATCCAAGTTTTCTTGCAGTGTCTTCCTTGTCTCCGGCAGTCTTTCTAGGTGTCAGGAACCTTGGCTAAAAAAAAAAATGTTTTGAGTCTCTGTTTGAGCAGAATTAAATAGCCACCTCTGCAGTCAGCCAAACCACTCTCTGATTGGCCAGAGGCCTTTTTATGTTTAGGTCCAACTGTTCATCAATAGGCCAGCAGGGGTCTCTCTTGCTCTTTCAAGAATCTTAAGTGAACCAATATTATTAATATTTGTGATTTCCCATAGTCCCACCTCCCTGGCTGACTTTGACCTACCCTCCCCTTCCTGATCTTATTACAAATTAAATAACTATGACACTTGGAAGACAATTCAACAATAGACTTCCAGACTGAATGTCTCCAAACCCCTGTCCTCAAAGTATTTCTCTTTGATGAATAAAAGGTTATGAGCAGAGGAGATAACTCCCAGGATATTTCAATTCCATATTGAAATTCAGCCTAGGTTTATCTCTAGCAAAGTCTTTGTCTCAGGCAAAGAGGAATAGCAGACATTTGTGATATACATTCTCTCTCATCATGCACCCTTTCAGAAAGCTTGGCCATTTTGGGAAGTTAAACATAAAAAATCACAGGTAAATATGACAGTAATGTGACAGCAGTTGCCAAATTGACACACCTATCACAAGCAGCTTGCAGCCAAACTGAGCATCAATTTGCTTTAAAAGTTGTCCAGATCAGCAGTGTCAGTGGCTCAGCAGGTTGCACACTCACCTCTGTGGCCGGATGATCACAAGGTTATGTGTCTAGCCCCACATTAGGAACTTGGAAAAATCATAATACTAACATTGTAGTTCAGCACAAGGTGGTTGCTGCACTCACGAGATACCATCTTTCAGACGAGACATTTAACCCAGTACATAGCTGCCTGTTCTGGTGGTTGCTGAAGTGGATGTTAAAGATGGCATGGCACTTCTTGAAAAGAGTAGGTTAATTTCCATTCTGTCCTGGCCAAATGTTCCCTATTCACTACAAATACCGGCAACAGATTAACTTGGTTCAATACGTTAATTACATCTGTATCTCCTCCCTTCCCAAGATGAGACTGAAAATAGGTAGAACTGCCCAGCACTGCTTTCCTGATGAATAAAAATTAAATAAATGAAAGTTGCAACTGCATCTGAGATTACAAAACTGGGAGACTGATGGAGCATTTGACCTTGTAGCAAGTGCAGTGTTGCAAGGATTTGATGCAGGTCTTGACCAAGGCGTTGAGTCAATCCATGACAATCTGCCCCCCTGTATTTATATATTAAACAAACAACCTGTGTAGAGATTAATAGTGATTGTCAACAATACAGGGACTTCCTTATTGTAGTCCTATGTTTATTTCAAGGTTACCTTTATTTAGTGTCATGAAATGTCAGTAGTAGCGCATTGTTGCTACAGTCTGAAAGGTAAAGTACTGCTTGATGAATTTATTGACTATTACTGCGGCTTTAGTTGAAAAGATAAAACCTTTGCACTTGGCATTATAGTAGGATTGACTCCCAGGTTCAGCCCTAACATTAAGACCGCCTTAACAATCTAATCCGCAGTACTTTGTATAGATGCTTGCACTCCTGTAATGGAGGTGCCACCCATTCTGTCCTTTCAAGTTCCATGATACATTACTGGGTACCCAGAACTGAACCTTTTAAAGCCCTCAAAATGGTGCAGCTGATTGATTAGCAGTGGTGCACTTTAATGTAACAGATTTTAAACTGATCAGCAGAAACTCCCAAATCCAAAGGCCATGCAATTGCTAAAATGGTGCAAAGCACCTTGAATGGAGGAGCTGTATTTTCAAATTCCTGGCCTGTAGGTCAACCACAGGGCCAAAAGTCACAAACCGGCTGTACACATCCTCTGTATCATGGATGAGCCCCAGTCTTACTCATGGTTCCACATTGGTGAATGTTCTTTATTGATGCACAGTTCTGGGGCACAGGTCTCAGCAGGAATCACTCAGTCAGTTGGGCCTACTCTCCAGGCTCTGTCTTCCACTCATTTTGTGGAAGCTGTATCAGCAAAGAAATCTGGAGGCTTGGCTGTACTTTATTGATTCAACCTTTGTATTTCCTTACCAAGTCACTTGTCTGGGCTTCTGTACACTCAGGATGGCAGCAGCCTGACACTGGGCTATGGTGCCCAGTAGCAGATCCTGCTGCAATCTTAGCCTCAGGTAACAACTCATTTTTACTCTTCATCTATTCTCTGTCAATAAGCAGCATCAACTAATGTGCTAGTTAGTGAGGGAATTCCTCTATTTTCACCAGGAAATCTGCTTTTTAACTCACGTTTCATGTTTTGCAGATGGGCAATCTTTTGCAGCTTAATTTCAGCTCTCCTTGAACTGCGAACCCAGATGAACAAAATATTTCTCTGATCTGAATGAAAGTCATCACAACCCCAGCTCTTCAGCAAGTGAGTCTCATATCCCACTGTCTCACAGGGAAGTCAAACAGACCTTGAAATCTTTGATGTTTGACACATGACAGGCAATTGTTTGCTTAAAGGATACCTGCATTAATTAGGTCCTTCTGTAGCCATTGAACTTTTGCATCTTCTTATCCAGGCTCAGCTATGTCTCAGTGGCTGCAGTGATGGGGGTCATAGAGTAACAACATTGCAGGGTCAGGGGCACCAAGACCAAATACCTACTTAAATAGTTCTCCTGTGCCAAAACAAACTTTATTGGCTCCACTTCACTCAGTACAATCAGAGTCTGGTTTTCTATTTCACTGGGACATTGACAGGGGCATCCTTGGTTTATATCTTAACACCAATGAACTCTTCTTTTGGTGATGGGTGGCTGCCTTTAATGTGCAGCAGAAGCATCTGTCCTTGTGCATACATTTTGAGTCATGGGGGCCGGACAAGGCAGAAATTACTGGCATCAGTCCTGCTGGGATCTGTGGAGCTAAGTATTAAGCCTCACACTTGGGAGTGGGGTTACATAAACATTACATCTCTAACTTACTTGACTTATTCAGAAATGCTTGATAAAATAAACTGCTTCATGACAGTAGAAACAGCTATGAATAGCAACTTAAGAGAGGTAGCAAGATCAAAGGTTCAGTAGTTTTGAAGAAGTAAATATTAAAATCAGAAGTGACTTAAGCAGCTATAACTAACATTCATCTCTGGTTCTGGGCCAAAAACCATCCCTGAGCACCACAAAAACAGTTTCTATGACCTTTGTCACCAATCACCAACTGGCCAAACTATCAAACTTGCCCTCCTTCAATACCTCTGATGATGCTGTGATTAAGGAATCTCCTTCTTTCAATGCCTTGGTGTCTAGCTGGACCATCAACTTGATTTTTCTCTCCATATGGGTGCCCTCCACTAGAAACTCCATCCTAAACATGGAGCTCCCTAAAGATTCTGCAACTGAAAGTGACACAAAGTCCTGGACTGAATACTGGCTTTAATTTATGCCCCTGTCTTGAAGACAGGAGATGATATTTTATACTAGGATTGCAATATGAACTTTTGTTGTGTTCATATGTCGTTTTACTATTTCTATCATTGTCTGCATGTTCTCTAGGTGCACTTTCCATCTTTCACTTGCCCCCGTCCCTCTCAATTCTCTTTTTTTGTGTCATTTTATGTTTGATGCACAAGCAACAAAAAGTTTTCGGATGAGTACAAGGGGATTTGAGAGGTGTGTCATTGCCAAGCCCATTGCACTTCACAATACCAGGGGCTCAGCAGTCAACACCAATGACCATGCACTGTGGTCTGATGCAGCTCTTGGCTTTGTGGGCAGAAACTTCTTGTACTTCAAAGAACCAAACCACTCCCATCAGAGAAGGCTTTGGTCCTTTGATCTGCATGAAGCCGCATCAGCAAACATCTCAGTGGCTTTCAATGTTAGGATCCAGTGTTTGGATCAGTGACTCTGGCATGCGCATTAGCATCCATGCTAATGCACATTCCCAAAGTCATAGAAATTCCATGCATTCCAACAACAAAGAAACCCATCCATCAAGGTTTGTTGCTGGTGCTCCATAACTGTTCTTCCCCTTACTGACCCTCCCTCTCAGCACCCACCTCCCGCCCAGTGCCCCAACAAAAATAACACTGATACAGGGGATGCCCAATCACCCAGTGTCTTTTCAAATATATGGTCTCCAATAAAGGAAATTGTCCATTGATGTCTGTTGCTGGCACCCATAACTGTTCTCCCCACACTCAACCCTCCCTCTCAGCACCCCCCCCAACAAACATAACACTGGCACTGGGGGTGCCCAATCCCCAGTGTCAAAATCTGAAATAAAGAACACCTTTCCTCTGTCTTTCTTTTAATACCCTGTAAAAAAGAAAACTGTTCATCAATGTCTATTGCAGTGACCACAACCACTCCCCACCATTTATAAAGCTGACACTCGAGGTGACCAGTCCCCCAGTATCCACTGGTGGTGTAATTGTCACACCCAACCAACACTCCCTCTCAGCACCCACCACCCTACACCCCCCAAACACAACACTGACACTGGGGGTGCCCAATTTGCCTGTGTTGAAATCTGAAATACTGTAAAGAAAACCTTCCATTGGCATTTTTTCATTTATTTTCTTTTTCCTTTTTTTAAACCTATAAAAAAGAAAATGGTCCATCAATGTCTATTGCAGTCTATCATACCCCCCCCCACTATTTATAAAACTGACACTGGAGGTGCCCAATACTCAAATGTCCACTGCTGGTATCCATGTAATTCTCACCCCCCAACCATCTCACTTAGCACCCATCACCCCACACCACCCTCAACATAATGCTGACACTGGGGGTGCCCAGTTCCCCAGTGTCCACTCCTGGCACCCCTGCAATTGTCACCCCCACCTAACCCTCCCACTCAGCACTCACCACCCCCACATCCCCACAATCATAACACTGACACTGGGGGTGCCCAGTCCCCCAGTGTTGAAATCTGAATTAAAGGACATCCTTCCCCTGTATTTCATTTTTTTCTTTACTTTTTTAAAGCCTGCAAAGGAGAAAATTGTCTATTGATGTCTTTTGCACCATAAGTTACCCCCCACCTGACTCTCCCACTCAGCACCCTCCACCCCATACCCTCCAAAGTCCTTACTTACCCATTGGGGGTCCAACGCCATCATCTTCTCTGGACCGCAAACACGTCTTCACTCTTCAACACCAGACTGCATACTGAGGAGGAAATCAGGTATGCGGTTCAATGTATTTCAATAGGGGGTTTCATTTAGTGGCATAGCTTGACCATTTTTTTATATTTTTGCCCCAGATTTTCAACATACATATTTTGGACACCACCACCTGAACAATGCAAGTGATCTTAGGTAAATCTGTCCCAAAAGGTGATTCCGCATTTCAGGCAGGAGCTAGAAAATATTCTCTTCCCTTGTTCATGAGATGAAATCATAAGAAGACTATGATGAAAATTTGGGGCAAAAATACTAAAAAAACAACATTGTTATGAGCCTACATTGAAATTTGCGAACATAGACTCATAACTTTGGTAATTTTCAATATTTTGACCCAAACTTTTCAACATGGTTATTTCTTTATAGCACCTCATGAATGTGACAGCTGTCATTTTTAAAATCCTTGCCTCAATGTGTTTTCATACCAAGTAAAAATAGTACAAATTTTATTTTTGTACAGGAAAACATATCATTTAAGTTGTGCAACACAGTTTTCAAGACAGTCCTGTTAGTATCTGAGTTAACTATACAGAGACAAATATTGAACATAACAAATACATATCACAAACTACAAAATATTAGCTACAACATAATAATAACTTAGTCCATCTTATAGACACCCCTAGCAAGATAGACATTACACATACCATCCATATATTACAATACTTAAGGTTCAACAACCTAAGTACATTGACATCTAAATAGCTTTAAGCCATTTATCTCTTGAATAAATAATTCAAGAGATGGAGAAGTTCAAGCTGTATAAGGTTATATATTCCAGTGCCTAGCTGCTTGACAACTCAGTGTTCTTTCTCCATGTTTGTTTCTAGTGTTAGTAAATTAAATTTCATTTATGAGAACTGTTATTTTTGAGTCCTCAGAGAACACCCTGTCCCTATCAAACAGTATTGTATAAATATAATGACTTGGGTAAAAAACATGATATTTGTAAATATTTTTTTGCCTGGATCTTACATCATTTATATCTAGAGACTGCCATTGCAATAAAAATAACATACTACAATGATGAATTCTTATGTTACATTGCAGTACATACCTTTCTATTTTGTAATGTTCCTTATCAAATCTATTTAGTAGTTGTTTGTTTGCAGTGTGGTCTAAAAGTTCTTCGTACATTAAAATCAGTATAATTAGTTGCTCGGCCATTTTTTCCAATCATTCCTATTTAAGCATTTAGTAGTCCATTGTAGAGCACCTATTCTTTTGTTTACCCTACCTATAAGTGTGTTTATATGATCACTGTTGCATGGAATAAAGCTTTGGTGGTGCAGAATGATGTTTTGGAGGAGATTTGAAAATGTATTTATTTGTACATCGGTTTACAACCTTTGAGCCAGAGGCTCATTTCCAAAGGTACCTCATCACATTGAGGACAAATACATAACAAACTTTGGTTACAGCATATGGGTTACATAGTTAGCAAGCATATGTGATTACAACAGTTAAACAGATAAGCCAGTTTAGTTATACAGTTACATTCTTGCACGATGGTAAGAGCAAGCAGATGGGTAAATAGAAGTTCAATCAGCAATGGGTAAGGATTAAAAGAGGAGTGGTGTGGATGAAGCCCAGCAGGTATTGTCAGAGCACAGAGAGCTATGCCTCAATTATAAACAGGTGCAGTTACGAGTTTTAGGTAGTTGGCTTCGAAATGCGGCTTTGAATTTGGAGATCGTGGGGGAATCCAAGATGGGGGCAGGGAGCGAGTTGTACCAGGATGGGGCTCTATAGCAGCAAAATTTCACCTACTGGGTTCATTAGGTGGGGTAGTAAGAAGGCTGTGCTGAAAATGTGGTGTACAAATACGGTGAAATTCCCCGGTTATAATTGAACATTACACTATTTCAGTTTATACTCATAACTTCGCTAATTTTCAATATTTTGGCTCCAACCTTTCAACATAGCCATTTTCCACATTACCTCATAGACATGATGTGTCACTTTAAAAATCCTGGATGAGATGTGCTTTCACACCTCTGGTGCAAAATGACATTTCGGCCAACGTACTATAAAGGGCACATGTCATGTCTATAAGGCGAATCCTAAAATAAATATCTTCAAAATTTGGGCTCAAAATTGCAAAACACAAATTGTATAACAAGCATCAAATGTTTGGCAGTGAAAAATGCTTGTTAACTTATGTATTTGCAATACTATTATGGAGTGTTTTTCTCTATTGACATGTAATATTGCAGTACCTATATTTATACTTGTCACTAGATTTGTTTTAAGTTCAAACATATTTGGGAGGCAGTATAGCACAGTGGTTTAAGGCTCTAAGCTGCAAATCTGGTGACATCCAGTAGACTAGACTCTGGTTTGAATTCCATAGCTTCCACTTGCATACTGTGTGACCCTGAGCAAGTCACTTAACTTCGCTGTGCTCCCAGGTCGCTCCTGTAAAAAAGCTTTCAGCTTAGTGTGCTACTCCTGGTTAAACAACTAAATAAAAAAATAAAAATTGTCATCCAATGAATTTGGTCTGTTTGTCATGCATCCTAGTGACGGTGTATGTACTTTTACTATTTAAGTGTCATGTGTCATCAGCCTTAGCCTTTGATAAAGGACCTGATAGGATCCAAAACTTATCAGGCTGGTGATTTTATTCATTTTTATGATGTTACTACTGCTGTCGTTCTCTGAGCAATAAAATGTTCTATTGCTGTATCTGTTGGATTTCATTACTATCTTGGTGGTGAGTGTTTGGAGTTTCTAGGCTCTGTAGAGGAACAAAGCATGCATCCTGCTTCCTGCACACAGATAAATTATCTTGAATATGATCCTCCCTGTATTCCAATATTGTGGCATTGTATACTATACTGATCCCAAATCTGCCCTGCTCAAACTGGACCTCCTATTTCACTCTATTTGTCACTTTGACCTTGATTGTTCCTGTTGTACTCTGCACTGTTCCCTCTGCCCTTCCCTTGCTCTCTACTGTTTAAAAGCCAAATGTCTCTCCCATTGTGCATCATTTATCTTCTAATTCCAGTTTGGCACCCTAACCCCTTACCTTGGTTCTCTTTTCTTGTGTACCTCCTCTCTTACATACTCCCTTCATATCTCTGACTCTGTCTTGCTCTCCCTTCCTCCCATAAATTCCTATGCATGTCAAGCTGCTTTCTCGTCCAGATTTCCCCAGGCTAGGGGAAAAATCTCTCCCTGCTATTTCATTCACTTCCTCTCCTTTGTCTCTCACATCCCTCCTCTGTGACTTCTCACTTACTCCTGCAAATGCCCCTGACACCTCTGAGTACTCTAGCATCCTTCTCTTGTTGCTCTTTGGCTAAGTTCTCCATATTTCTAATCATGCTCACTGAGCTATTATACTCATACAGTATATGTTCCACCATGGCATTTTTCTGATTCATTATTACTGTACATCTCTTATATTGTTATCATTTTATTCCATTATGTGCAATGTTTCTTGTTCTCACTCTCTGGGCTGCCCCTCTCATGACTGTATCTTAATATACTGTATTGTGAAAACATGCTGCTAATGCTGACTGTATTGCAACTGCACTATATCACCATGGAGCAGTTGTACTATTTCTGTTGTCCAAATGTTTTGTAACCATTTATACCTTTTTACTTCTTGCAAATGTTTCTGTTGTGTTTATATTTTTCTTATGTTTGCACAATATAACTTTACTGTAGTTTTTCATTGTTGCTCTATATTCCAAGACAAAAGCTGCAAATACCTGCAATCTTGTGGTGCGGTGCAGTGCAAACCAGTGGTTGGCCAATTCAAAAACTTCAAATGATCTTCCAAAAGGTTTTGCTCTCAACAAAAGATGGAAACTCCACAATACCAAATCAACAGTAACTGATTTATTGCACTATAAAGAAAAATAAGTGCAGACAGATATGTAGAGTGCCACAACTATCCATGGTGCTTTGGATAAACAACTTTGTCAAGGGGTATGGTATGTATAAGGCACAGCTCTTTTATGCACTCAATTGTTAATTACTTAATAGGGATCACCTGTTGTCATGATGACCTGAAATCATAGTGACCCAATTTCTCTAAAGAGAAAAATAATCATACTAAAATAAAAAAAGAGCACATATTTACAACAACATCCTGGTTTGTCACATACAATTCAATTATAACTAGTAGTTCAAATGCTAAACAAAGATTTGAACTGAGTTTTAAACATTTTTTAATATTAAAGGCTAAGTGCCTTACTAATTTGATGTGAATCAGAAATGAAACGGAAGCTTAAATGACTTGCAGAAGGTTATGGCAGTTTGTTCAAGGCATACATGCTTCAAACAGTCCTCTGAACTGGGTGCGTAGTCACTCAGTTCTGTCAGAGAAGAAAAAAATGGAGGAAAAGACATAATTAATTTTCTATATAACTATTATCAATACTCAAAAAGATTTTGCACTCAACAAAAGATGGAAACTACACAACACCAGATCACCAGTAACTGCTGTATTGCTTTAACAACTGGGTATGAAAGAGAGCTGTGCCTCATACATACCATGCTCCATGACAAAACAATAAAGCAGTTACTGGTGATTTTGTATAGTACAGTTTCCATCTTTTGTTAAGTGCAAAACCTTTTGGAGGATCATTTGAAGTTTCTGGACTGGCCAGCACCTGGTTTGCACCACATCATGCAATGAGTTTGCCACATTTGTTGATCTGGCCATAGCCTTTAACACTGTTGCCCATCCACACCTCGTTGACAAGTTGAGGTTAGTGGGACTCTCTGACACTGCAACTGATTGGTTCCACTCCTACCTCCAGGGTAGATCACAATCTGTCAAGGTAGATAAGTCCCTTTCCCCACCACTTTCTGTCAGCACTATTGTCCTCGAAGGTTCAGTCCATGGCCCACTACTACTCTCTGTCTTTATTGATGGCCTCCCCTCTGCTTGCCCATCTGTGTCCATCCATATGCATGCATATGACACAGCCATATTTGCCTCTGGTTCCTCCCCCTCTGAGCTGATGGCCAGGCTTCAACTGGATTTCAACAGCATCCAGCACTGGTTCATGTCTAATCTGTTCTCCTTAAATGCCAGGAAAACAGACTGTATGACCTTTGGCAATAAGCAGAAGCTTTCCAGACTTAGCTCCCTCCTCTCCTTCCGCACCCTAGATAGAGCAACTCTCAATGATGTTCCCTTATTCAAGTACCTGAGGGTCTGGGTTTACCCCAACTTTTCAGATCATGTGGATGCCATCCACAAAAAACTCCATGCTAAGCACAACACTTTATATCAGTACAAATACTGCATTACTCATCTTGCCCACCAAGCTATTATCCAGAAAATGGTCCTACCCACTCTCGACTTTGGTGACAATGTATACAGTGCTGCACCAATGACTACTGTAGCCAGACTGGACCCTCTCTTTCACTTCTTCTGCTGCTTTTCATTGGACTGTCTATCTTGCACTCACCATTGCTCCTTATGCTCCTCTCTCTCCTTCCCTTTTCTTGAAGCTAGATGCCTCACTCATTGTGCTTCTTCTGTTTTAAATGCTGGCTATCCTCCCTTCCCTCTTACCTTATCTCTCTCTTTACTTTTCCTCCACCTTTCTCTTACTCCCTTCATAACTTGAGCTATCAATTCTTTGCACTCCATGCATGTAAATCCCTTGCAGGTCAGGCTGCTTTCTCCTCCCACTTTCCCAAACTTTGGACCTCTCTCCATCTAACCATTTGCTCCTTCTCTTCCCACCACTCTCTCTTCTTTCCACTCCACAACTTTACTGCTCACTTCTGCAGCTGCTTCTGATTCATCTGCCTCTTCATTTCCGATTACCCCATCCCTCTTTTTCCCTCCCTCTTCCCCTGTTTTCTTTGTTGTGTAAACCCCTCTTTTCTTCCTTTCCCTCCTAAAGCAACCTAGCCATATGTTGCCTCTGCAGCCTGAAGTATTGTACCTGAACCCACTGGGCTGATCCCAGCATGTTCCTTGTATAATTTGCACATGTATATTATATATGTATATATTGAATATTGCCTGTTGCATATATTGCCTATTCTATAATCTTCCTATGGTAATTGCTTAGCCCTAGTACTGTATACTACTCTTTTATATTTTTGTTTTCTTGTACTCTTCCTGTCCTTTCCCCATCCCCATCCCCTTCAAATCCAGAAACAACTGTTATTCAGCTCAGTATGTCTTTCCTGGTGAAACGTTTGACATAAATAAATAAATACATACATACATAAATAAATAAACAAATAAATAAATAAATGTACTGTGGCTCTAGTGAAAACCTCACTATCACCTATCTGTGTCTCAAATAACTACACTTACACAACAGCTTTCAAAACCAAGCTGCCCACCTCTCTATTTTTCTCTTTCTCTCTCTCTCTCTTTCTCTCTCATTAGATCAGTACATTGCGCCCCACCACCAAAGGTGTTTTACCATCTAATTAGCAGCACCACCACAACTAAACCCACATAACAGCACATCTGCAGAGATCAGCAGCTAATCAGTGTCACCACCAAAATACTGTACAGTAGCTTTTCAAATTTCCACAGACCAACAGGCACCTGGGTGTGCCTGGGTTCGTTGGCCCTAACTCTTTCCCCATTCCATGTGGAATGAATAAACAAGCTGAGATGGTACAGTATAGGAGAATGGGCTGAGAGTTAGGCCCAATGACCCCAAGGCACACCCAGGTGCCTGTTGGTCTGTGGATGGTGGGTGTGTGTTGGGGGGGTAGATTGATAACCCTAACATCAAATTTCCAGATATTTGTTGGTGTGGAATCAATTCTAACTGAAGCATTAATAGAGTTTTTTGCAAAGGATTTCCCTACTTTTTGAGAAAGTGAAATGTTAATCTTATGGTAGCCATAGGTGGGAGCATGGGCCATCCGGACCCTGTGCTCCCACCCACCCATCAGTGTAGAGGCATAGCACAGAAGGGCCCTGTACTGCCAGTTTTGCTTAATGGGATGCTTATTTGGGAGTGTGGGCCCTCTGGGCCCTGCACTCCCACCCGCCCATAAGTATAGAGACACAGTGTTTGAGGGTCCTGTGCTCACAGTATTGCAAGATGGTAACCATGTGTTGGAGAGCAGGCCTTCTGGGACCTGTGCTCCCACCTAGCTATAAGAATAGAAACATAGTGCAGAGGGCCATGTGCTTTTAGTTTTGCATAATTGTTTTCATAGGTGGGAGCACGGGCCCTCTGGACCCTGTGCTCCCACCCACCCATGAGTGTAGAAGAATAGCAAAGGAGGGTCCAGTGCTCAAAGTTTAACATAAATAGCATGCATAGGTGGGAGCTCAGGCTCTCTGGGCCGTGCAATGCCACCTACCCACATGTACAGACACATAGCAGAGACTTAGCAGCATTCCAAGTAACCCTTGCAATGCTTATTTGGCAAAATCTAAGTAACCATAGAAACTGCAGAAAAAAATATTTCACAGTTGTATTCATGACATAGCCACCTCCATGCATGTTTAGTACACTGTACTAAGCTGCATTTAGCAATAAATCTGTATCTTGAAACATTTTTGAGATATAGGTGCCGAAAGGTGCCCCAACTGCCACAGTGTTATCCTATGGGAACACTTTCAAATTTGGAATGCTGCAACTCTGGAACCAGTGTAAATGTTTGCACCAAATAAGCAAAAGGCACATCTGTTGTGCAAGGACTTGCCACCCTTCAAATTTCACTGCAAGCAACCAAACCATGTAGTGGCATTGAACTGGCAAAAAAAAAAAAAACCTCTGGTTTTGGGGATTGTACTGTCACAAATTGCTAAAGTATGTTACAAATTGTGAAAGTACAGTGCAACACTTTCACAAATTTGCAAAAGTTTTGTGCTTGTACTGTTACAAATTGCAACAGTATAAATGGCAAGATCAAAATAAATATATTTATGGGTTTTTTTTTTTAAATTGTGATACATAGATGCTGTTCCTACTGTAGGACCCTGTTTAGGTAAACATAATCATCGGTGTTTACCTAGGGGAAGTAGTTTTTAAACTATAACGTGTTTTTCTTCACCACTAACTGAAAATAAGATGGCAGTGGCACAACAGTACAGAGGGCATATGCAACAGTAAAACATGCTGTCATGGATGACTCAGTCACTGTAGCATGGAACATGTATTTTATTTCCATAGGTATAATGGAAAACTTTAAAGTGTAATAAAATTTTAACAAATTAATATTTTTTCATCATACCTTCAAAGGGCACTTCCCTGACCCACTCTCAATATACTCTGATCATTTCAGATCAGACAGACATACCATTTGGGCTGTGTAGACAAGCAAGGAACTCGCAAAAGTAGAAGATTTTCCACACTTTTCAAATGCTCTACAACCGCACATCCAACCAGAACAAAAATTTCCAGAGCCAGAGATCTATGGTATGACACTGTGCATGCCATATTTCAGGTGACTCAGACGAACAATTGCAAAGTTATTAAAGTGCAAAATTTGGGGTTTAACATAGCAGTGGCCATGCAATGCAACCCTAACTACAGGTATAATATATATTTTTGTGTGTTTTGGCTATCTGTAGCTCTCAACCATACATCCAACCACAACACAACTTGACAGATCCAGAGATCTATGGTACTAGACCATGCATGCAAAATGTCAGGCAAATCTGTTATATGGTTGCAAAGTTATTAAGGTACAAAATTTGAGGTTTAACATTAAAGTGCCTACTCAACCCTAACTATAGTGGCATGGTATATAATATATATCTATATATATATATATATATATATATATACAGATATATATATATATATATATATATATATATATATATATATATATATATATATATATATAGATAGATAGATAGATATAGTGTGTGTGTGTATATATGTATATATATATATATATATACACACACAGGCATGCCATTGGGTCATGAGGCCTAAATCTCACCCCATTCCATGCGTAAGCAGGATGACATGTTACAGTAAAGGACAATGGGATGAGATTTAAGCCTCAAGACCCCAATGGAACACCCCTCATCTGTCAGTTTGTGGAACATGGGCGTGTGAGGTTTGTGGGTGGGTTAGGGGGACAACCCTGATATTTCATTTCCTGACTTTTTCCACTTTAACCCTTGCCATGAATTTCCTTACTTTTTGAAAAAGTGTAATATAACTAGCAAAAAACATGTATTAGTGGGAACAGGGGGCCTTCAAGGGGCCAATATTTGCATTACAATATGCATCTATGGGGGCCCGCACTCCCATTTATTCAAAGCTACAGTGCCATAGAGCAGCCCTATAGGGCACCAAACTCTTTCACATATCTTCTGAATCATAACAGCTACAAAAAAAAACATTCAAGCATCATTGTAATTGTGACAGTGAGTACTTCATGAGACACTGAATGTCTGAACCTGTGTCTCACACTGTTTCTAAAATATGGGCACCAAACAGCACTGGATAGGCACTCTTTGAACCCTTGGGGCAGTATTTTCACAATATCTCATGAACCGTGCAGTATACAAAAAACTAAATTCCACTGCAGGCTTACTGTACGATTTCAAATCCTTTCCTAGCAGCATAGATCACTTTAAAGTGATCTAAGCTGCCAGTAGCGAAAAGTTTGTATCTCGCTTTGTTTCCAGGATAATGGCGCTGAAACTCGTGACACAGACAATAATTTAATCCTATGGGAAAAACATAAATTTTGTCATTGAATATCTCTGCAAGCAATTAATTCTTCAACAACTAAACAGCATAATTCACATCTCTAGGACATCCCCTCAACACCCTGCACATTTCAAGTAACAAGACCAAACTGTTATAGAGATATGGTCATCACAGTTTGGGCCATCTGGTCTTCCCTAGGATCATCTGCTCTTCCCTAGGGACATCTGAGGTAGGATTCTCAAAGTACAGTAAATATCCTGCAGATCTGGGAAAAAGACTTGCAGCACTGTGGAAACGAAGTTGCTTGATATTCATAAAGAATATCCCGCAGCTGAGGGAATTCCGCAAAACATCACACAGCTGCGGAATTCCCACAGCTGCAGGAATTCCACAAGTGCTGTGAATCCACAGCTGTGGATCTGCAGCTGTGAAAATGGCTGAAGAGGCACAGCAATAATATAACAAGTAGCTGAAGCAGCAGACATTAACATTTATGCATAGTGTGAAGCTGACAATACCCACAAAGATACCAGCAACCAGCCCCTCAGCTAGGACCACTGCAGCACCACAGGTACTAGCAGTACCATGGCACCACAGTGCCTGACTGTCACCACTGGTCAACCCACCCTGGGGTGTTTCTGTTGCCTGCAGGGGTAGGAATCTCTGCAGGCTGGTCAGGCTGTACTGCCTGTGGGGCTCCATCATGGGCTGCACTGGGTCTGCTGGTTGTTGCCTGTTGCCATAGCATGGCAATGTGTGCTTTTGTTGCTGTAACATCAGCCACTGCTATACTATCTGGGATGCTATTACCTGTGCCTCACCTCCACCTTAATTGATTCCAATTGTTGGGGCACTACGGAGTTTGCTGAGGGAGAGTTACACCTCATTCTACTGTGTGTAACATTTTTTTCTGCAACAGCAGAAATAACCTGGCTGAGAATAGCCCTACATGGGGATGTGCCTTACTTAACTCACACCTTATTTTCTTCAGAGACTTCCACAGCTGCACTTTATTCCACAGTCCATAAAGTTTTTTTCCACAGCTGTGGAGGTTTTTGTGCATAGCATTTAGAGCAATCTTCCCTTTTTTTTCTGTAGCTATGGCAGTTTGGGGGACTTAGGGAAGGTTCTGCACCTTCTGAAAGCTTTGTGAATCCAGCCCCAGGTCTTCCCCATGGACATTGCAAAACACACATATAAATGTTTCCATAGGATATAATGGGAATTTCATATTATAATAACTTTTGAACAGATTAATATTTTTCACCAAACAAATATTGGCATGTTCCTTGTGCCAAGCTCTTTCCGTGACCCAAGTTTTGGACAAATAGAACATATGGAGTCTGCACAGCGTCACAGAGAAAAAACATGAAAAAGTGGCAAAAAGTGCATTTTTGGTGCTTCACTGCACAAAAAACGTATTTCTAACAAAAACTCAAATTGGAAAATAAAGAGATCTACTACACCAGACCATGCATTTCAAATATGCAAATCAGTTGAACACTTGCAAAGTTATTAACACACAAAATTTGAGGTTTAACATTGAAGTGCCTAAAAGTACATTTTTTGGTACTTTGCTGCACAAACACTGTATCTCCAACTAAAGGACAACTTGGTAAATCAAGAGACCTATGATACCAGATGGTGCATTCCAAATATTGTGCAAATCTGTTGAACAGTTGCAAAGTTATTAACGTGCAAAATTTGAGGTTTAATAAAGTGCTTAAAAGTGCATATTTTGGCACTTCACTGTGCTAACACCGTATGACTGACAGAAATGCAACTTGGTAAGTCAAGAGGCCTATGATTCCAGACAGTGCATTCCAAATTTTTTGCAAATCCATTTAACGGTTACAAAGATTTTAACATGCAAAATGTGAAGTTTAACATTTAAGTGCCTAAAAGTGAATTTGTTTGTGCCTTGCTGAAGAAACACCATATGTGCAACTGAAATGCAACTTGGTAAATCAAGAGATCTGCCACACCAAACTGTGCATTCCAAATTTTGTGCAACTCTTTTGAACAGTTGCAAAGTTATTAATGTACAAAATTTGAGGTTTAATATTAAAGTGCCAAAAAGTGCATTTTAATTTTGATTGCGTGCATGCGCCAGAAACATATTGCACCCGCTTTCTGCACAAGCAGGTTATGGAGGCATGGCACTGTTGTGCCCAATGCCCCCACAGCCTGCAAAGGCTTGTCCCCCATCCCCCAATGCCATGGCATGCTGCTGCTGACACTAGTTTAGCCAGTATGCCACAACCTTCTAAAAAAGTAGCCACTGCAATCAGGGGTCGCCTCGTCATTGCAGCGTCAGCCATCCACTGCAATGAAGGAGTTACCCGTCATTGCAGGGTGGGATGTGAAACCCCTGATATTGTTTGTGAACATGGCGGCAGGTTGCCACCATGTCCACAAACAATATAACCCCCTCCCCCCACAGTGTTTACTTGCTGATGGGGGAGCCCACTCCCTGTCGGCATTCTGTAATCCCCCTCCTGGTGTTGTTCCTGCCAACAGGGTGCCCAATCCCTGTCAGCACAATGATACCCCCTCTTATGTTCCTGCCAACGGGGTGCCCAATCCCCATCAGCATAATGATACCCCCCTTTCATTTCTATAGCCAAGGGGGTGCCTAATCCCCCTCGGCTCTTGCAGCTCCCCTCCCTCTGTCCTTGTTTGCCGAAAGGGGTGCTCAATCCCCTGTCGGCTAATGTACCCACCCACTCACATAGGTGGCATGCTGGAAGCCCACCCCAGTGTGCCAAAACACCTGTTAAACAAGAAAATGGTCCCCCGATGTTGTATTTTTTTGTTTTCAACATGTAAAGAAGGAAACGGCCTCTCAGAGCTCTCCCAGGCCCCCCTCCCACAACCCTCACCTACCCACTGGCACCCCTGCCTCCCACCCCCTCACCCCATATTTACCTCCGAAGTGCGGCGCAATGATCTTCAGTGGACCGGGAACACGTCTGCACTCTTCAAAGCTAACTGTGAACTGAGGAAATGCCGGTAAGCTGTATAATGTTATAAATAGGGTTTTTTCAACTTTAGTGCATATCTTGGGCATTTTTGGGACTTTTTTCACCAAATTTTCAACATGGAGTTTTTGGGACGCCTCCTCAAGAATTCATGAACTGTAATTGCATTAATCAGCCCCGAAAGGTGGTTACATGGTCACTGTGTGGAATCACCCTTTGGGGCCAATTAATGAAATGACAGTGCAGTGTTCATGAGGTGTGCTCTCAAAAAGTATATGTTGCAAATTTGGTGGGAAAAATCCAAAAAATGACTGTTCTATGGGCGTGCATTGTGCAATAGCTATGTACACTCGTAACTTCGTGAATTTACAATATTGTCACACCAAATTTTCAGCATTAGCATTTTCTCACACCTTCTTGTGAGCAGTACAGCTGTCATTGTTCACATCATGGCTGAAATGTGTTTCCGCAGTTCCGCCGCAGAATAGCGCAGTTGCTGTGGGAAAACAGTGTTCAGGACAGATTAAGAAAATGACAGTGACACTGTTCATGAGTAGAGGTCCTAAAATGCCTATGTTGAAAATTTGGTAATGATACTCCATAAAATGACTGTGTTAAGAGCGTGCATTGCACAGTTGGCATGCACGCTCGTAACTTCAAAATTTGTAATATTTTCATTCCAGATTTTCAACATTGCCATTTCCCCAGACCTACTTATGAACAGTGCAGCTGTCACTCTTCCCATCCTGGCCGAAATGTGTTTTCACACGTCCAGGGCAGAATAGAGCGTTCGCTGTGGGAAATCACTGTCTGAGACAGATCAAGAAAATGACAATGATACTGTTCATGAGCAGAGGTCCTAAAATGCCTATGTTGAAAATTTGGTGATGATAGCCTATCAATTGACTGTGTTACAGGTGTGCATTGTGCACTTTCCACGTACCCTGGAAACTTCACATCTTTGTAATATTGTCACACTAGATTTTCAACAGTGCCATTTTTTCACAACTCCTTATAAGCAGTACAGCTGTTATTTTTCACATCCTGACCGAAATGTGTTTTCACAGTTCTGGCACAAAATAATGTGGTCACTGTGGAAAGTCAGTGTTCAGGACAGATTAAGAAAATGACAGCAGCACTGTTGATGAGCAGAGATCCTAAAATCCCTATGTCAAAAATTTGGTGACGAATCTCCATAACATGACTGTGTTACAAGCATGCGTTGAACTGTTTCCACGCACCCTTGCAACTTTGCAAATGTGTAATACTGTCACGCCACATTTTCAACAGTGGCATTTTTTCACAACTCCTTATGAACACTACAGCTATCATTTTTCACATCCTAGCTAAAATATGTTTTTGCACTCCTGCCGGACAATAGCATGGTCACTCTGGGAAATCAGTGTTTGCGACAGATTAAGATCGACTGAGTGAGGGGGTGGAGTGACCGAGCTCAATTGAGCTCTGTTGGGACTGCTGCAGATTTGTTTGTGGGCAGACAAAGGCCCCAACAGAAGAGCCCACTACAAAAGGGCAGCCTGCAGCACTGGGAGAAACAGAACGAGAGAGCAAGTGAGTGATGGGGGGAGTGAGCTAACTCACCGAAGAGCTGTCAGGACTGCTGCAGATTTCTTTGTGGGCAGAAAAAGGTGCCAATGCAGACAGGAGCCCCGTACAAAAAGGCAGCTTGCAGTGCCAGGACAAACCGAATGAGTAATGAGAGAGGGAGGGAGACTGAGCGACCTCAACGGAGCTCTGTTGGGACAGCTGCAGATTTCTTTGTGGACAGACAAAGGTGCCAATGCAGCCAGGAGCCCCATATAAAAGTGCAGTCTACAGCGCCAAGAGAAACAGAACGAGTGAGTGACAGAGCGGTACTGAGTGAGCTCAAAGGAGCTCTAGTGTGACTGCTGCAGATTCTTTGTGGGCAGAAAATGCGGCAATGCAGGCAGGAGCCCAGTACGAAAGGCCAGCTTGGAGCACTGGCAGAAACAGAATGAGAGAGTGGCAGAGGGGGAGTGAGCGAGCTCAGTGGAGCTGTGTTGGGACTGCTTCAGATTTATTTCTGGCCAGGAAAAGCTGCCAATGCAGGCAGTAGCCCAGTACAAAAGGGCAGCCTGCAGTGCCAGGAGACACAGAATGAGCGAGTGAGGGAGGGAGAGTCAGTGAGCTCAACGTGGCTCTGTTGGGACCACTGCAGATTTGTTTGTGGGCAGAAAAAGGCAGCAATGCATGCAAGGGCCGAGTACAAAAGGGAAGTCTGCAGTGGCAGGAAAATCAGAATGAGTGGGTGAGTGAGCTCAACAGTGCTGTATTGTAACTGCTGCAAATTTCTTTATGGGCATAAGAAGGCAGCAACGCAGGCAGGAGCCCAGTTGAAAAGGGCAGTCTGCAGTGCTGGTAGAACAGAATGAGTGAGTGAGAGAAGGGAAGTGAGCGAGCTCAATGCAGCTTTGTCGGGACTGCTGCAGATTTCTCTGTGGGCAGAAAAAGGTGCCAACAGAGGCAGGAGCCCAGTACAAAAGGGCAGCCTGCAGTGCCGGGAGAACCAGACTGACTGAGTGAGATGGGGGAGTGAGCGACCTCAATGGAGATCTGTCAGGACAGCTGTGAATTTCTTTGTGGGTACAAAAAGCCACCAACACAGGCAGGAGCCCAGTACAAAAAGGCAGCTTGCAGCGCCAGGAGAAACAGATTGAGCAAGCGAGAGAGGGGGAGTGAGCCACCTCAATGGAGCTCTGTCGAGACAGCTGCAGATTTCTTCCTCAGCAGAACAAGGTGCCAATGCAGGCAGCAGCCTAGTACAAAAGAGCAGTCTGCAGCACCAGGACAAACAGACTGAGCCACTGACAGGGCCACTGAGGAAGTTCAACAGACCAACGCACTCAACATTCAGCACTGATAAATGCTTGTTTGGTACTTTGCTGCACAAATACCATAATTCAGACTGAACTACAACTTGGTAAATCAAAAGTTCAACCAATTCAGACTATGCATTCCAAATTTTGTGCAAATACATTGATCAGTTGAAAAGTTATTAATGTGCAAAATGTGAGGTTTAACATTAAAGTGCCTCCTCAACCCTAAATACAGATAGTGACCGCACCTCTATAATAATTCCCCAACACCTAAACATGATAATTCACATCTCTAGGCCATACCTTCAACACCCTGAAATTTTCAAGTAAAAAGACCAAACAATTAATGAGATATGCAATTCTAAATTTTTTACACATTTAAAACATTTTCAGCTGTGAGATAGCAACATTTTTAGCTGCGAGAAAGTCTCCTGCCATGAGCATGTAAAATCTTCATCTGTGAGGGAAGACCAGATAGCCAGATTGCCATTCTTCTTTCACAAAATATACATATAAATTTTCCCATACGATATAATGGGAAATTAAAAGTTTAATAACTTTTGAAAGGATTAATGTTTTCACCAAACCAACTCTGACATGTTCCTTGGCCCAAGCTCTTTCTACATCCCATGTTTCAGACCAATAGACCACATGGTGTCTGCACAGTGCCACAGTAAAAAACATGCAAATGTGACAAAAAGTGCAATTTGTGGCATATTGCTGAACAAAAAAAATGTTTGTCCGAATTAAATGTAACTTCGAAAATCAAGAGATCGACTATACCAGACTGTGCATTCCAAATTTTGTGCAGACCCATTGAACAGTTGCAAAATTATTAACGTACAAAATGTGAGGTTTAACATTAAAGTGTCCCCTCAACCCTAAATACAGATAGTGACTGCACCTCTATAATAATTTCCCAACACCTAAACAGCATAATTCACAGCTCTAGGTCATACCTTCAACACCCTGAAATTTTCAAGTAAAAAGACCAAACAGTTAATGAGATATGTAATTCTAAAGTTTGTACACATTTAAAACATTTTCAGCCGTGAGATAGCAAAATTTTCAGCTGCAAGAAAGTCTCCTGCTATGAGCATGTAAAATCTTCATCTGTGAGGGAAGACCAGATAGCCAGCTTGCCATTCTTCTTTCACAAAATATACATATAAATTTTCCCATACCATATAATGGGAAATTAAAAGTTTAATAACTTTTGAAATTTGACCCAAGCTCTTTCTACATCCCGTGTTTTAGACCAGTAGACCACATGGTATCTGCACAGTGGCACAGCAAAAAACTTGCAAATGTGGCAAAAAGTGCAATTTGTGGCTTATTGCTGCACAAAAAAAATTCATCCAAATTAAATGTGACTTCGAAAATCAAGAGATCTACTATACCAGACTGTGCATTCCAAATTTTGTGCAAATCCATTGAACAGTTGCAAAGTTATTAAAGTGCAAAATTTGAGGTTTAACATTAAAGTGCCTACTCAACCCTAAATATAGGGGCATGACTGTGCCCCATAATAACTACTACAAAACATGTATTGGTGGGAGAGGGCCCCACACTCCCACCAACTTACCCATTTCTGCATAACAATATGCATCTGTGGGAGCATGGGCCCACCACTTACACATAGCAACAGAGCCATACAGCAGCCCTATAGGCCACTGAAGGATTGTAACAGTAATCTGTCCATATCTTGGGAACCGTAACTGCTAGGAAAAAAATTCAAATGTCATTGTGACTGTGACAATGAGTAGATTCACTGACTGAACCTGTATCACACATCGGTTCCAAGATGTGGGCACCAAAAAGCTCTGGACAGGCACTCTTTGAACCCTTGTTACAATAATTTCACAATATCTCATGAACCATGCAATGTACGCAAAAAATTCCACTGCAGACTTACTGTATGATTTCAAATCTTCTTCCAGTGTCATTGGTGATCTAAGCCACCAGCAGCAAAAAGTTTGTATCTCGCTTTGTTTCCAGGATAATTTCGCCAAAAGTCATGACACAGACCGCAATGTAATCCTATTGGAAAAACTTCAACTTAGTCATTGAATATTTCTGCAATCAATTAATTCCCCAACTCCTGAACAGCATACATTCACATCTCTAGGACACCTCCTCATCACCATGCAAATTTCTAGTAAAAAGAACAAACTGTTATGGAGATATTGTCGTCCCAATTTGGGCCATCTGGTCTTCTTTAGGATTTTCTAGTCTTCCCTAGGGACATCTGGTTTTCCCCATGGACATTGAAAAAAACTAAATATATATTTTCTCATAGGATATAATGGGAAATTCAAATTGTAGTAACTTTTGAATGGATTAATATGTTTTCACCAATCAAATGCTGGCATATTCCTTTGCCTAAGCTCTTTCCACATCCCACATTCTGGACCAATAAACCACACAGTGTCTATGCAGCACCACAGAGAACAGATGTGCAAAAGTGGCAAAAAGTGCATTTTTTTGTGATTCACTGCACAAAAACCTTATGTCTGACTGAAATGCATCTTGGCAGATAAAGAGATCTTTGATACCAGACCTTGCAATCCAAATGTTGTGAAAATCCATTTAACAGTTGCAAAGTTATTAATGTGCAAATTTGAGGTTTAACATTAAAGTGCCTAAATGTGCATTTTTTTGGTACTTCATTGTGCAAACACCAAATATCCAACTGAAACGCAGCTTGGCAAATAAAGAGATCTACCATACCAGACAGTGCATTCCAAATTTTATGCATATCCGTTGAACAGTTGCAAAGTTATTAACGTACACAATTTGAGGTTTAACATTAAAGTGCCTAAAAGAGAATTTTTGGCATTTCGCTGCACAAACACTGTATGTCTGACTACAATGCAACTTCATAAATCAAGAGATCTCTGACACTAGACTATGTGTTCCAAATTTCGTGCAACTCTGTTTAAAAGTTGCAAAGTTATTAACTCACAAAATTTGGGGTTGAACATTAAAGTGCCTACTCAACCATAAATACAGGGGTGTGACTGCACCCCTATAAGAATTCCCCAACAACCAAACATCATAATTTACATCTCTACGCCATCCCGTCAACACCCTGTAAATTTCAAGTAAAAAGACCAATCTGTTAATGAGATATGCAATTCTAAAATTTTTACATCTTTAAACATTTTTCAGCCATGAGATAGCAAAATTTTTAACTGTGAGAAAATCTTTTCCTGTGACCATGCAAAATCTTCAACTGTGAGGGAAGACCAGATAGCCAGATTGCGATTCTTCCATGGCAAAATATACATATACATTTTTCCCTAGGAAATAATGGGAAATTAAAAGTTTAATAACTTTTGAAAGGATTAAAATTTTTCACCAAATCAACTAAGCCATGTTGCTTGGCCGAAGTTCTTTCTACATCCCAAGTTTCAGGCCAATATATCACATGGTGTCTGCACAGCGCCACAGGAAAAAAAACATTCAAATGTGGCAAAAAGTGACATTTTTGGCACTTTGCTGGGCAAAAAATATTCATCCAAACAAAATGTAACTTGGGAAATCAAGAGAGCTACTATACCAGACTGTGCATTCCAAGTTTTGTGCAAATCCATTGAATAGTTTCAAAGTTATTAAGTGCAAAATTTGAGGTTTAACATTAAAGGTCCTACTCAACCCTAAAAATAGAGGCAAAAATGCACCCCTATAATAACTACAAAAAGCATCCTGCTCAACAACCAGGGACGCCCCCCCAGCAGCAGGGCAGCAATGCAACAGCACAACCAGGGATGCAGGGGCCCACAACCTGTGCCACAGATGGGCAGAGGAACACACAGCAGAACAGACATCATCCCCCCACACCCCATACACTGCACAACTGGGGGAGGGCTGGAATAACCACTGGCCCATGGAGACCAGCAACCAACCCACAGCTGGGCCATGCTGCCCCATCACACCCCCTGGCAAGCTATGACCAGCACACAAAGAGGGTCGACCACCCCATGCCACACCATCCCATCAATGCAGAGCACACCTTGCACCATGACCCCCAGACACCCTGCCCAGGAGCAGCGTCCACCAGTGCAGGATACCCCATGCATGCCACCACCCCCACTGTGAAAATGCAAACCTGTGCACCACAGAACCATGCAAGGCAGCCCCACCATGAGCACCCATCAGTGGGGTGGCAGTACACAGTGATGCAACGACTGCATACACACTGCCACCATGCACATCCCCCCCGAGGTACAGCTGAGAGACCGAACATGCATCAGCACATGAGGTACCCCACATGTGACAGGGCATGCCCCGGACCCCTCCACCAGTGGTACAGCACCTTGCACACCCTCCCAAGGACACACCCTGACCCAGCACTGGCCACAGCAGCCAGCGCAGACACCCACAGTGGTGCATGGAAGCATGCACCACACAGGATGCAACACAGTGCATGGACAAACACCCACCCATACCCAAGGGCACACCAACACAGGGACACAGTAGTGGGGCAACCAAGCCCCCAGTGTGTGGCCATGGAAACCATGTACACATGGCCAGCACTCTCCTCCATGGCACAGGAGTGCCAGCCACCCTGTGCAGGCACTGTGGAGCTGTACACCACCAGCATTTGCCCTTAGCACAAGTGACAGACAGTGGTGCACATCCCCTGCAACACACACAAGCCACAGCATGGAGGTCGGACAACAACAGCGGAGGCCACAGTGTCACCCATTGCAGACATGCACCACACCAGTGACAGGAGGCAACCTTGCATTGTGACGGGTACAGTGGCTGTCCTGCATGGACAGCCACCTCTGACATGCCAGCGGACCATGCAGGTAACAGACACGCAAGGGTGTCAGCTGCACAGGCCATGGACGGGCTGACAGGTGTGCCATGGACACAGAGCATGCACCATGGACCACTGCACACAGTCATCCAGTGCACAGGGAACAACACACACACCACAGACAGTGTCTGATAGCTACTCCCACATCATAGTCACTTCCCCATGGACACACACACATGCACATGACTGCACCACCCCTGACGCCATGCACACCACTGCAGCTGAGCACCTATAGCCCACTGGAAAACAGAGACTACCACATTAGGTATATCAAAGCAAATGTATTGTTAAAAGCACACACAACTACTTACATATACATACAAAAGGTTGGGGGGAGGGCCACAAACAAGGTTGGGGTGGGTAAGGGGCAGAGGTGAACAAATGGTAGAGGGAAGGAGGGGTGTGAGGGTGGGTCCAGGGGTGTAGGGAAAATCATGGGCATTAGTATGCTCATCGGGAGCCCTGCTCCCTGCTCTGGCTGCTCCTCCTGCCATGCCGCCATCAGACTCCCACATGGTCAATCCACTCCAATATCTCCAGGGAGGCCCTGGCCACCTGCAGTATCTCCTGCAGTGTCCGTCAGATGGCTTGCAACTGCCATCCACCTAGGATAAGGGAGCAGAGTCAAAAGTGTGAATGCACAGCCCCATGCAGCTCACCCACTGTGCATGGCATACGGCCATGGGACATGCTTCTGTGATGGTGTGTGACCACCCACAGTGATCGCGTACACAAGACCTGCCCATCCAGGTGCACACAGCCATGTGGACCGCTGCACACACCCACTGGCCAAGTCCTCCACAGCACCACCGTGGCTGTTCAGTGACATGGCTATGTGGTGCAAAGGCAGTGGCACAGCCAGATACTCGGTGCATGCATGGATCACCATTGATGCACTCCCAGACATGCAGTGCCACTGGACAGTGCTGACTGTAACAAGTTGTGTTCATGGCAGTGGTGTCAATGGATGGTGGCCATGCCCTGCTGCCCACCCTTTTACACAGCATGCAATAGTAGTCATGGATGTAAGGCACTCACCATCATCAGGCTGGTCCCTCTGCCTCTGTGGACCTTCACCCCTCCTGGACTGCTGGTCCTCCTGCTGGCACCTCCTCTCCCTCACCAGTCGTCACTCGTCTGGGCCTAAGGTGCAAAGATGGAGAGAGGAACATCAGTATAATCCTGTAGCAAAGTCCCCCTGCCCCCATGTGTGTGCAATCCCACACAGCCAGACCCACCCACCCCACACCCTGATAACACCACCACGGCTAACACCAGACTGTCCCCCCCATGTGACAGACACATGCAACCATGATACCCATATGGAAGATAAAAGTGTATGGATGTTGCACCCACCTGGCCATGGCACCGTGCCCCTCCTGGCATGTGCCCGCAGTTGGGCAAGCAGGTCTGGGTCCCTCCGCCTCAGGTCCCCATATCTGTGGTGGCACTGCTCCACTGTCCACTCCATACCAGAGGCCTCCTCGAGGGTGTCAGCCACCTCCTGACACACCTGACTCCTGGACCTGTCCAGGGGTGCCTCACCAAATAGTGGACCAACAAGTGGCTCCACAATGGCAACCAAGTTTGCCATCTCTACCTGGCTCCACTGTGCTGCTCTCCTCTGCACCATCTCTATTGCTCAGTTAAGTCAAAATGGCACTCTGCAGCACAGTTCCGCCATGTGCAGATGCTGCACGGTACAGCTTTGCCATTCCCTATTGCGCTTTCACCGAACAGCACAATAGTGGTGCACCCATGCCTGACGCATGGTGCCTAGGGGCAAAGGTTGGGCACAGGGTCAAGGGTCTCTGGCACACAGACAGCCACAGCGCGAGGGGCACCCAATGTGTCTAGCGTGATTGGGTGCCTGTCTGCCACCTCCTGTAGCAGCCTACCACGCTGTTGCCCCAGTGCGCCTACGACGCCCCAGTACCACAGCGCCATATAGGTGAACAGTGTTGTAGTGCCACTGACACAATGGTGGCTGTGCCCTGCATTGCCTCCCGCACACAGCATGTCAGCAGCGTGGCAGGCGCCTGCGTAATTAACCCGGGCATGCGCAGTTAGGTGTGTACTGCGCATGTCACAGAACTGTGCCCTTGGATCAGCACATTCAACACAATTGCGCAAAGTGCAAAAGCGCGATATTCAGCCGTCATATGCAAATCAGCCAATCAGCCATTCAATGGCGCAGTCACTGCATTTTCATCCACTTAAAGATGCGCCTCGCCTCATTTGCATGGGTTGCTCTATAAAAGTGCGACATTGGGCTGCACTGGCCATAGTCAGTTACTGCAGTCTATTGGTGAGTTGCATGCTGTTTGAAAGTGTGGACTGTGGATTTTGGGACATGCATGGGACTGCGCAGTTACAGGTAACACCTGTCATTCTCACAGGCTGAATCATGACTGAGTGAGTTGTGGAGGAAGAGGAACAGACTTGTGGGAGGAGGAGGAGGCCAAATTTCATGAAGGCTGAGACGGATGCCCTGTTCGAGGCCTACCTAGACCAGGAGCCACTTCTCATGCGGATGCCAGGAAACACCACAGGCCCATGTTGCTGCCTGGGAGGAGGTGGTGTGTGCTGTAAACCTGCATGGCAGCCACCAGCACTCCATGCAGAAGTGCAAGAAGAAGATGGACACAAACAGGAGGAAGATTAAGGAGAAGGTGGCTGCCATCAGGGCAGCATGATCTGCAACAGATGGGGGACAGCTGGAGGTGCTATGCCTGACCCCACAGGAGGAGAGGGTTGCTGGCAGCATGCAGCGTTGTGCCATTGAGGGTGTTTTGGGTGATGGATTCCAGACGGGTGCTAGTCCATCACTGCATGGTAGGTCATGGTCTGTCTATTGGGGGGGGACAGGGTAGGTCACATGCAATATCACAACTTTGTTTTCCCTTACAGCTCCTGAGCATCTGCATGGGTCAGCGGTGGTGGGCCTCTCCACTGAGGTCAGTCAGATGGAGGTGGAGGAGGGCCCATCCACCTCCACAGGAATACATGGCTCAGTGCGACAGTGGGCCCACCTGTATGTCCAGACTGATGTTGTTGGAGCAGGTGCGGAGGAGGCCCTGCCCATGTCCCAGGATGCCAGCATCCATGGATGCCAGCATGCTGGCACTCGGGCTGGTGCCGGGTCCATCACCGATGATGATGTCACTAACGTCATGGGCAGTGACACGTGTGTGCCACAGGATGCCCACATAGCAAGTAACATTGCAGCCATGGCTGTGGGTGGTGCCGCCGTGGAGGCCTGTGTGTCATCACAGTCCCAGCCTGTGCCTGTCAGCACCGGTGGGGCAGTACTGGTGTGTGTACAGGACAGTGGAACTGTTGCAGCCACTGCAGCAGCACCAGTGAGCCCTGGGGAGTGGCAGCGAGAGGGACAGCATCAGCAATCAGCCAATGGACTTGGGGGTACAGTGTCAGGGGGCAGCATCAGTGCACCACCTGTGGACATGCTCAGGTCTGGCCCTGGTGTGCAGTGCCCACCCTCAAGGAGTGCTGAGCATCATGCGGCGCACACCCTGAGGGACAGCATGCTGATCAGGTGGATAACCTCTTGGATGAGCACACCCACATACTGCAAGCATCAGTCAATCAGCAGATGCGGCTTGTGACGGTGGTGGATGCACTGAGTGCAGCTCTGGAGCAGGCAGAGGAGCTTCGCAGCTGAGAAACCACTCTGCTCCTGGCAAGGATGGACCAGATGTTGGAGAATGTGACCGCTGCCATTGACAGGCTGACACATACAATCACAGCTGCCATGGCCACAGGGGGCACACAGTTATTTACCCATGTGGCGCAGACACCGCACAGTGCAATGTCCACCCCCCGTTCCCGGCGTTGAGCGACACCATCCTTGTTGACACCGGTTCAGCTGTGGGCATCTCAATAATGCCTGGCACAGGCATGTTCGGTGTGCTGCAGACCCCTGCATGAGCATGGTCACATTCACACAGTGGAACACCTGGGGGACCATCAGTACCACCCCATGATACCAGTGGTCAGCCTGTCAGTGCTGGCAGGTCTCGGTGGGGCCGCCCACGCATCTGTGGCAGCCGAGGCACTGTGGCGCATGACTGACCTGTCTCCCAACACAGCTACTGTCTGATGCTGCCCTGTGTGCATTGTGTCATTCAGCAGGCAATGCATGGGTGGGTACCCGGCCCTGCACACAGACACACAGTCCATCTGCACACCCTCCTGGCTGCTGTCCGCAGTTGCGTGTGTATGATGATGCCTGCATTGCACTGTATGCCAATGTACAATGGTGCCCAGCATATGACACATGCACAATGACAGGCAGTGGGCGAGGTGTTCTGTGGACATGTGAGTGGCTAGGGGTGGCATTCTGGGTCGATGTGGCTTCTACCCTTTGTGCATGTCTGGTGAGTTGTGTGTGTGTGTGTATGTCTGTGTGCCATGTTAGACCGCACCCATCCCTGGTGGTGTGTCCATGCGTGTTTGTGGGTTGTGCCTTTGCCACTGGTGGTTGCACATGGCCCCATGACTTACCTGGGTTGGCTGAAGTGCTCCTCCATGATGGTGTCCTGGTGCAGCTATACCAGTCTAAGCAGTCGAGTGTCCTGTCACCCAAGGGGGGGCTGCCCATCACCATTGTCACCGGCATCCTCACCGTCCCCATCATTGTCCCCCTCTTTGACCTGTATGGCTATCCCACATTGGTTGGCCAAGTTGTGCAGGATGCAACAGGCCGGGAATAGCCCACAGGCCTTTGAAGGGCTGTATTGTAGGGCACTGCTGGAGGTGTCCAGGCAATGGAAATGTGCCTTCAGCATCCAGAACACCCGCTCGATGACATTACATGTGGTGGTGTGTGCCTCATTGTAGCATTGCTGTGATGGGGTCACGGGCCACTGGTATGGTGTGAGCAGCCAGGGACAGAGTGGGTATCCACTGTCACCTGTGTGTAGAGGGTGGAGGTTAGTTTGGTGATCAGCATCTCCCTGCCCCGAGCCATGTAGGCCACTACCCATGTCACCTCTTACCATGCCCTTCCCAAGCCCTATGTTTGTCCATATGGTTTGTATACTCAACCATTAAGTGGCCAGTGGGGATGTCCCCACTCTCAAATCTGTTGCATAGTGCCAACTGGTGCCAGATGAAGGCATCATGTGCTCCCCCAGGGTGTGTGGCACAGACATTGATTATGTGCCCCCTGGCATCGCACACCACCTGGCAGTTGATGCTAGCATAGCCCTTGTGATTCATATATGCAGCACCCTCGGGGTCAGGTGGTGTGCAGATGGCCACATGAGTGCAGTCTTTTGTCCTTAACACACCAGGCATACGTGCTACCCTGTGGAACTCCTGTATGTTTGCTGTGCACTCCACCGGTGTGCTTGGGAAATGGATGTACTCTGCAGCATGTGACAGCAGTGAGCTGAGGAATTGGGTGAGGTGGCATGACGCGGCCAACTGGGTTTTGCCTGTGGTGTCCTCTGTTGGTCTTTGGGAAGGTACCCATGGTGAGCAAGCACATGCAAGCTGTCACTTTAGTCTCCACTGACAGAGCATGGCTCTGTCATGTGGGTGCCTGCATTACATCACTGCACAGCTCACAGAGCCGCCTCAGAATTGACTGATTCAGGTGGTACCAGCCCTCGATCTCAGTATCACTATACAGCTTGAAGCTGGTGTGGGCTCGGTACTGCCTGTTCGGGGCATACTGCTGATGGGCCCTTCCACGGCTGTGCCCACCTGCTGCCTGCCTTCTAACCCCCCTCATTACTGCCTCCATCTGGATGGTGGCACCGGCCATGTCCCTGGCTTGTGTTCACCCCATCTGGCAGCTGTTTCTGTGTTCCCCCTCTGTCCTGGCTGCTACTTCCCCTGCACCGGGAACACCTGACTGTGCTAGCCTCAGTGCTGTGTGGCACTTCCCCCTTCAGCACTGTGGCTGTGGCTCCCCACACCTTCCCTGAGCCTGTGGGTTCCAGGTGCCCTTTCACTGTCCTGCCCTGTGTGTGTGTTGCCTGTGTGGCTGGCTATAGTTCAGCAACTTGTGGTTTCCCTGTAACATTCTTGTGCCTCTCCCTTATTCCTTTTTACCACTTGCTCCCCTATTGCAATGGTGCATGTTGTTGAATATCGCACTGCGCCATTTATGCATGGTTCCTCCCCCTTCAGTTGCGCATGCATTCATTATCATTGCGCTATTGCTCAGTGTGGTTTGGGGGGTGCAACTGCATCCTGCTGAATATCGCAGAATGGCGCATTTTCGGACTTGAGCTGGCGCAAACCTATTGCGCATGGTACAACCCTTTTGAATATCTGGGCCCATATGTCAGACTGAAATGCAACTTAGTAAGTCAAGAGATCTGCTGCACCAGACCACACATTCCAAATTTCATGCAAATCCGTTGAATAGTTGCAAAGTTATTAATGCACAAAATATGAGATTTAACATTAAAGTGCCTACTCAACCCTAAATACAGAGGCATGACCTCACCCCTATAATAATTCCATAATGCCTAAACATCATAATTCACATCTCTAGGGCATTCCCTCAACACCCTGTAAATTTCAAGTAAAAAGACAAAACTGTTAATGAGACATGCAATTCCAAACATTTTACACCTTTTAAAATTTTTACGCTGTGAGATAGCAAAATTTTCAGCTGTGAGAAAATCTTTTGCTGTGAGCATGCAAAATCTTCAGCTGTGAGGGAAGACCAGATAGCCAGATTGCCATTCTTCTTTCGCAAAATATATACATTTTCCCATAGGATATAATAGGAAATTAAAAGTTTAATAACCTTTGAAAGGATTAATATTTTTTTCACCAAACCAACTCTGGCATGTTCCTTGGCCTATGTTCTTTCTACATCCCAAGTATCAGACAACTAGACCACATGGTGTCCGTGCAGCACCATGGGCAAAAGACAAGCCAAAGTGGCGAAAAGTGAAATTTTTGTCACTTTACTACACAAAAACCATATATCAGATCAATATTCTTTTAAATCTTCTTCCAGTGTCATAGAACACTTTAAGGTGATCTAAGCCACCAGTAGCAAAAAGTCTGTATCTCACTTTATTTCCGGGATAATGGCTCCAAAAGTCGTGACACAGACTGCTGTGTAATCCTATGGGAAAAACTTCAACTTTGTTTCTGAATATCTCTGCAATCAATTGATTCCCCAACACCTGAACAGCATAATTCATATTTCTAGGACATCCCCTCATCACCCTGCAAATTTCAAGTAAAAAGATCAAACCGTTATGGACATATGGTCATCCCTATTTGGGCCATCTGGGCTTCCCAAGGATCATCTGGTCTTCTCTAAGGACATCTGGTCTTCCCCATGGACATTGCAAAATATACCTATAAATTTTCCCATGTGATATAAAGGGAACTTCAAATTATAATAACTTTTGAATGTATTAATATGTTTTCACCAAACAAATGCTGGCATGTTCCTTGGCCCAAGCTCGTTCTGCATCACCTGGTTTGGACCTATAGACTATACGGTGTCTGTACAGCGCCACACAGAAAAAATGTGCAAAAGTGGTGAAAAGTGCATTTTTTGGTGCTTTGCTGCACAAAAACCATATGCCTGACTGAAAAGCAACTTAGCAGATAAAGAGATCTACAACACCAGACTGTGCAGTTCAAATGTTGTGCATATCCATTTAACAGGTGAAAAGTTATTAACGTGCAAAATTTAAGGTTTAACATTAAAGTGCCTAAAAGTGAATTTTTTGGTGATTCGCTGTGTAAACACCATAAGTCCAATTAAAAACAGCTTTTTAAATCAAGAGATCTACCATACCAGACAGCACATTCCAAATTTTATGCAAATCCATTGAACAGTTGCAAAGTTTAACGTGCACAATTTGAGGTTTAACACTAAAGTGCCGGAAAGTGTATTTTTTGGCACATCACTGCGCAAACACCATATGTCTGACTAAAATGCAACTTGGTAAATCAAAAGAGATCTACCACACCAGACCATGCATTCCAAATTTTGTGTAACTCCATCGAACAGTTGCAAAGTTATTAACATGCAAATTAACATTAAAGAACCTAAAAGTGCATTTTTGTGCATCGCTGCACAAACACCATATGTCAGATTGAAATGCAACTTGGTAAGTCAAGAGATCTGCCACACCAGACCACACATTCCAAATTTCGTGTAAATCTGTTGAACAGTTGCAAAGTTATTAACACACAAAATTTGAGATTTAACATTAAAGTGCCTACTCAACCCTAAATACAGAGGCATGACCGCACCCCTATAATAAGTCCCTAATGCCTAAACAGCATAATTCACATCTCTAGGACATCCCCTCAACACCCTGTAAATTTCAAGTAAAAAGACAAAACGGTTAATGAGATATCCAATTCTAAACATTTTACACATTTAAAGATGTTTACGCTGTGAGATAGCAACATTTTCAGCTGTGAGAAAATCTTTTGCTGTGAGCATGCAAAGTCTTCAGCTGTGAGGGAAGACCAGATAGCCAGATTGCCATTCTTCTTTTGTGAAATCTATACATAAATTTTCCCATAGGATATAATGGGAAATAGAGTGCTTTATAACTTTTGAAAGGATTAATATTTTTTCACCAAACCAATTCTGGCATGTTCCCTGGCCCAATCTCTTTCTACTTCCCAAGAATCAGACAACTAGACCATATGGTGTCTGTGCAGCACCATGGGCAAAAAATAAGCAAAAGTAGCAAAAAGTGCAATTTTTGGCACTTTACAATACAAAAACTGTATGTCGGGTGAAAACGTAACTTGGAAAATCAGGAGATCTACTCAACCAGACTGAGCATTCCAAGTTTCGTGCAAATCCGTTGAACAGTTGCAAAGTTATTAAAGAGAAAAATCTGAGGTTTATCATTAAAGTGCCTACTCAACCCAAAATATAGGAGCACAACCGCACCACTATATATATATATATATATATATATATATATATATATATATAGAGAGAGAGAGAGAGAGAGAGAGAGAGAGATAGAAAAGTGACGGCAAACCGAGCAGTGACGCAAATGGAGATGCAAGCACATACGAAAACGCAACTGGTAATGCAACAGCAATGATACTGCTATTGTAAAGGCAAATGATAACTGTAACAGCAACAATAATGCCAATGGAAACAGAAATAGAAATGCAAATGCAGGCGCGTATGAAAACGCAACCCGTAATGAGCACGGTCATGGTACCACAATTGTATATGCAAGTGGTAACAGTAACAGCAACAATAACACCAAAGAAAACAGAAACACAACACGCAAATGGAAGCATGTATGGAAATGCAAAACATAATGTGCACGGGCACGGGAACTCAATTGAAAATGTAAATGGTAACGATAAGAACAACGATGATGCAAAACGAAAGACAAACACAAATGGAAATGGAAGAGCAGCCGCCAACAGAAATTGTAATGCGCACAGTGATGCTAAGTGAAACACAAACACAAACAGTAGTGGAGACACAAATGGTAACAGTAATGCAAATGCAAGCACAAACGGAAAAGGAAAGGGTAATACACACAGTGGCATACTGGGGAACGGAAACGCAAATGAGCATGGAAACAGAAGTGTAATGCCTATGTGTAACAGTAACTGGAGGCACACCCTATGTTTCCTGAAATGCTCCATTGAGAAACACAGTGAAAACAAAGAATGTATGCATTATAATATGCCTTGGAGCAGAAAATGAGCAGTTGTAATACTAAATTGCTAATATCTCAGTAACCGTATGACGTAGAAAAAATTTGAAATTTCACATGATTCATGGGTTTCCTGACTAGGTTCTCATTAAATGCATAGCCCATAGGGCTATGCAGGTTTGTGATGAAAATTCAGTATCTCGCACTGTTTCCGAGATAGAAGTCCAAAATGGCGCGGCAGACGCCACCATGTTAGTCTATGGGAGAAAATTTCAACTTCAGAGTACCGTAACCTTACATCCATGCAATATTTTGTCACCAAGCCACCTAAAGGCATATCTGTGCGATGTTGGCTGCCTTCCCTCTAAATTTCAGCCCAAAATACCAAACCGTTCTTTTGCAGCAGGGTGGCAAAGAATTCCTGTCATTTTGCCATTGTCTAGAAAAGTAGTGTCTTGATTTACGACACCTTTCACAAAAATTTGTGAAAGTGTCGCAAGAGCGAAACTACTTTGTGACACTACTTTTCCCACAAATTTGAAAAACGTATTTCTGGGGTGTTTAGCCCAAAAATAAAGATATGGCTAGCATCCTCAGGACTCGAATAGGTAAACACAAAAATAATGAAGTCCCTAGATGGTCCCAATTTAAAAATGCCTGGCAACAGATGTTCGCGCTTCCTTTTACTGTTCAAAAGCCGCCGGCTCAGTCACTGCAGCACTCTATGTGCAGTCAGAAGCTTTTTTTTCAACAAGAGACAGCAACATAAACATAAAGCACATCATTTTCTCAGTTACTGAACCCGGGGCACCTCCTACAAAATATTTGGCAATGTACCAATCGTCAGTGTGGATAGCGCTCGGTCACGCTACTATTACAGGGAAGCTGAAAGTGCTCAGAGTGGCAGGATCAACCAGATAAGTTTCGATATGACGTATAGGAACATGGAGATAACATATGACGTATAGGAACATGAACATAACAATGTTATCTTCACTGGCCACCTGAGATATCATGTTTTATACTGTTATTTTTCTGACAACGTACATTGTATAAATATATATATATATATATATATATATATATATATATACACACACACACATATATTTACTGTATAATGGGTAAGAGTGGTATACAAGGATGTATACCCTTCAATGGAGCTAATTAGGGCTATAAGGCCATAATACCAAAGGGCAAGTGGCTTTATTGATCTAATTAACCACTGACAATGGTATACTTCTAAGTCTTCCACCCCTACCCATTGCTTGTTGAATATAATTCATTAGTATGATTATTGTTATGGAGATTGCATTTGTGATCAAATTATGACACCTGAAGGTCTCTTGCAGCAAGGAGGGAATTGTATGCAGTCAGTGCATGTAGCAGTTTGGGGGAATTCTGGGTTTGGGAGCATTAGGGTTGATGACCCCAAGGCACAAACCTCTTGGTGTGTGTAAGGTAGGGGTGGGTGGGTGGTACTGTTGGTTGGGGTGGGGTGGGGTGTGGAGTTCAGGTTGTAAACCCTAACACCACATTTCCATACTTTTTTGCTTTAGTATGAACCCTAACTGATGCATTAATGAAGTTTTTTGCAATGAATTTCTTTACTTTTTGTGATTGTATAATCATATCTGTATTTGTCTGTGGGATGGCACTGCATTCGCATCCCTCCATATATACATATATGTAGGTATGTCACCATGGAAGGACATGGACCTCTAGGCCCTGTGCTTCCATTCATATGACAACAGCGACCAAAATGTCAACATAGCCATCTTATTACCCCATTTTAGGTACCCCCACATAGAAAAGTTTTGAATCCATGCCAAAACATTATTGTGTGCAACTGCAATGCTATTCCATGCCACAGGTGTGAAAACACATTTTGGCAGGATTCAAAAATTGACAGCTGTAACATTCATGAGGTGTTGTAATAAGATGGCTATGTGGAAAATGTGGGGTAAAAATATTTAACATTTCTGAACTTATGAGCGCGCGTAGTGAAATTGGAATGACTGGTCATAACTTTGGCATTTTTTCTTATTTTCACCCACATTTTCAACATAGTCTTTTTATATCCCCACCTTACAATCCCCATATGTGGAAATTGTAAAAACCATGCTAAAATGCCATTCCATGCCAAAGGTGCAAAAACATGTTTCGGGCAGGATGTGGAAAATGACAGCTGTTCTGTTCATGAGGATGTAAAAGTTACGTGCATGCATAGAAAAATTTCAATGAATGCACATAACTCATCCTTTTTTAGGATTTTTTTTCTCCAGATTTTCAACATGGGCTTTTTGGGACCCGCCTCATGAACAGTGGCAATGTCATTTCATTAATCAGTCCTGAAAGGTGATTTCTAGCAGCGACTGCATAATCACCTCCCAGGCCTGAGTAGCAAAGTAACAGTCACAGTGTTCATGAGGTGGGGTCCCAAAAAGCCAACACTGAAAATTTGTTGAAACTATACTTAACAAGCATTTGTCAATACCGAATATTGCTTGCTGGTATTGGCATTGGTAGTGCAGGAGTTAGAGAGATGCATAATGGAATGGCAGTGAAGTATTAAACACCAACCCCCAACCCCACCCTGCAGAGACTGACAGGTGTTTGGGGGTGTACCTTTGGATTGTCAGTCATAACGCTCATGCCAGTCCACCTCACTCCACCTTGCAGAAAGTGACAGGTTTTGTGCTGTACCTTAGGGTCTGAAGCCCTTACGCTCACCCCATTCCATAAAGAAAATAAGTTGAGATGGGTGCAGTAGAGGAGATTAGGGTGAACCTTAGGGCTGAAGACCCCAAGGCACACCTCAATGCCTGTCACAGGCTGCAGATTGGAGGTGGGAGTGGAATGGCATTAGCATTACGGATGAAGACCCCAAATCACAACCCCAACACCTGTCAGTCTCTACAGGGTGGGCACTACAGTTGGAAACCCTAATGCCCCAGGTATTTGTTGGTATTTTCAATCCATATTTTCAACATGGGCTTTTTGGGACCCCACCTCATGAACAGTGGCACTATCATTTGGTTACTCAATCCCAAAGGGTGATTTCACACAGTGACTGTGCCATTCTGCACCACAGGTCAAAAACACATTTTTTGGCATGATGTGAAAAATGACAGCTATACTGTTCTTGAGTAAGAGTGAAAAAATGGCAATGTTGAAAATCTGGAGTGCAAATATGAAACATTGGTGAAGTTATGAGCTTGCATAGAAACTGTGCAATGCACACCTGTAATACAATCAATTTTTGGAATTTTTCACCAGATTTCCAACATGGGTATTTTGGGACCTCCCCTCATGAACAGTGCCACTGTGATTTTGTTAATCTGTCCTGAACATTGGTTTCCCACAATGACCGTGCTATTCTGTGCCACAGGTATGAAAACACATTTCAGGCAGGATGTGAAAAATGACTTCTTGACTGTTCATAAGGAGGTCTAAAAAACAGGCAATGCTGAAAATCTAGAGTGAAAATACAAAATAATTGGTGAAGTTACGAGCATGTGTAGAAACTATGCAATGCACACTCATGACGCAGTCATTTTTTGGAATTTTTTCACCAAATTTGTACCATGGGTTTTTGGGGATCCCACCTCATGAATAGTGGCACTGATGTTTCACTAATCAGTCCAAAAAGGTGATTCTGTGCAACAACCACAAAATCTCCTTTCAGAACTGAGTGACCAAATGACAGTGACAGTGTTCATGAGATGGGGTCCCAAGAACCCCGTGTTGAAAATTTCGGTCCAAAATTACTAAACATGGCTGAGATAATAACCTAAGTTGGACCCCCACCATTGACACCCATTATATAGCTTACCGTCATTTCTTCAGTTAGCCAGTCAGCTTTGAAAAGTGCAGATGTGACCCGGTCCATAGAAGATCACTGCTCCTGACCTCTTAAGGTAAATATGGTGTAAGGGGAGTGCAGGGAGGTGGGTCTGTAGAGGGAGGATGGGGGTGTTGGAAGGGGAAATGGGGAGATGACGAGGGACCATTTTCTATTTTACAAGAGAAAAAAAAGACTTCAGGGATGGTTTTATTTATTTTACAGGTTACCAAAATAATTAGGACACTGGGGTGGGCTACCAGTGTTTCACAATAGTATATGTGTGTGTATGTGCAGGGGGGCATGCCAGCATGGGGACTGGCACCCCAATGTCTGCACTTGAAATATTCGTGTGAGTGAGGGGGTCATCTGACATTGGGAGTGGGCATCCCGGTGTTGGAAACAGAAATAAAAAAAAATATTTTGGCACACTGGGGTGGGCACTCAATGTGTTACATTAATGGGGGGAAGGGGATACATGCCAACATGGGGATTGGTCACCCATATGTCAGCTTTCCGAGGACTGTGTGGTGGGCGGCAAGAGCCACCAATGTGGAAAGCCGCACTGTGGCTCATTTGTTTATTTATTGAAATGGTTCACTAGGAAATGCACACCAAACAAACAAAGTGCTCTGTGGCAGGAACTGACAAGAACCATGCATATTACTGTGCACTACAATGCACATGGCCAGAATCTTGTCAGCTGATGCCAACACAGAGAAGGTATGTCTATGTGCTTGGTTGCGAGGGAGGGAGAAGGTCCTGTTGCAATGAAGTTGCAATGAAGAAACTGTCTCTCATTGTAGCAGAAGACTTCTTTCATGTTTGGTCCTCTCTCTCAAACTGCTGTCATAGACAGCTCACTGATTCATTGGTGCCTGAGGGATGAGCCCCATAAAGCAACAACTAGTAACCAGCCCTGACTGGAGTGGAACTTTTCTTTCAAGTGAAGACTGCTTCTCTCAAACTGCTGTCATAGACAGCTTACCGATTCATTGGTGCCTGAGGGAATGAGCCCAATAAAGTGTCAACGGCATTGAACAGAAACTCACACACCTCTAAAATGTTATACTGTCCCAAGATGTTTCTTGTGCATGCGTGCAAGCAAACTTAAAAATGGCTAAGACATCAACAAAAGTTGAAAAAGCCTATGAAATACATTATACCGCATTTACCTTGACTCCTCAGTTTGCAGTTCGGCTTTGAAGACTGCAGATGTATCCCAATCCATTGAAGATGACAGTGCATTGGAAGTGGGCTCTACAGCGTCACATACTACTGAGTGTGTGTGTGTGTGTGTGTGTGTGTGTGTAAATGCCAACTTGGGGATTGGGCCCACCAATGTCGGCTAATGAACAAAGCACCAGGCGTGGCAGGAGTTACAACTTGTGGAGCCACCAATGATTGGCATTGGAACTACATGTTTATATTGCTACATTATTAATATTATTCTCATTCCTCAGCTCCCTTCCCCTTCAAGGTGTATAAATGCTAAGTAATACTTGAATTAGGTAAACACCAACAGATGTTTACCTAAACAGTGGCTGAGGAATCACCTTCTGGGGTCAGTTTGGCCCCAAATGACCATAAACATAATTTTTTTCTCTGGCCATACTTGTGCTGCAAATTGTGGCAGCTGTTTTGTGAGACACCCTTAATTGTTTAGTGAAACAATGGGATCGTGCCACAAATTCCACTTGTTTCAAGAATCAACCATCATAATTTGAGGCACAAATACAGCCACTGACAAAATTAACATATTTTTGTGCAGTTTTGTGGCAAACTGATTGCAGAATCAGATTCCTCAGGCCCTGCTTACATAAACACAACTGTTGATGTTTACCAAGTCCAAGTATTTTTTTAAATATTTGAATTTGTTTGCCTCGCTAACTTAAAACAAAATGGTGGTAGATCAACAGAACTTCCCACATTTGTGCAAAAAAGCCTCATTTGCATATAAAAAAAGGTTTTGTCAAGGCTGCCAGCTAACTTTTCTCATGGGATTAGTATCTTTTCACCAAACCTTCAAAGGGCATATCTGTGACCCAACCTCCATATACCCTATACATTCCAGACCAAAGCTATAAGCCATTTTTGAGAAACAGTGTGCAAAGTATATGCACACAAATGGTAATTTGCACATTTTATGATACTCCTCTTCTCTGTGACCACACATTCAACCAGAACAAAACTTGTCACATAAAGAGATCTTTGGTCCCCAATAGAGCATGCAAATTTCATGCCAATGGGTTGAACAGTTACAGTTATTTAAGTGAAAAATTTGGGGTCTAACATAGAAGTGGCTGTTGAAAACTAACTATACTGGTGCTACTGCCACAGTATAAAAATGTTTTTTTGTTTTTTTTTTCCAAAATTTCAGCCAGTCATGGATATCTGGAACATGCTTTGTCCTAGTTGCCAGAAAATTGCAGCATACAGGATTTTTGCTCTATAAATGCATATCTGGTGATGGCTTCTGACTGATCTGCACACAGTGTTTTCCCAGTCCATTTTATAAGAAGCATTTACCTTTTTAAGTTACTTTAGTCAGTCCATTAAATATCGCTATTGAGTAAGAGCAGGTTATAAATGTCAGTAATAAATTAAAACAATGAATATTACTTTAAACAAATTAAGATATAATTTGACAATAAAAACAAACTGAATGCCTATGCCTTATTTTGCCATTTTTGATTATCCCTCTCTTCCTGATCGTCTGTATAAAGAATACCAGAGAATAAATGTTAATTTCCTAAGGAGTCACAGCTGCTGGTAATTATTACATCACTCTGAAAACTGGAAATGTACAAAATTGCAAGATTTGTTTACAGTGAGGTTAAAAACCGCTGTTACTAACAACAGCTTCTAAATGCTTCCCTTGATACTGATCCAAATTAGAAGATTTAAGAATGAAGAGGTTAGAGTACACTCAATTACAGCTGCATTTCAGAACACCAGTCCTTAATTCTACGTACATGGCATGCTAGACTGACAAGTTGTGTCATGTGGCATAGTATTAGAGAAAAATCAAAATGTGCTTCTGGGCAGATATCCAGATCTCATAGGTAATCCAGAAATGGTTACCTAATCTCCTGTTGCCCTTGAGAACTCCTCATTGCTCTTAGACTATATCTAAGGAGTTATAGTACCACATATTAGAACAACATTAGAACCTACAAACTGCTGCTTTTTAAAGGCACATCACCATCAGTAACAAATACATTCTATTCATTGCTGGCACCTGGGATGGACTCATAATGCTGGCAGGATTATTTCTGTAAGGATGGTTGTTGTCACTGACTGCCAGCAACCACCCACTTGCTGCACTCTGTCAAGACTCTTTAATACAGCTGGCCCCAAGTTCCAGAGGTTTTCCTAGCTGAGCCTAATACACACAAATTCTATATTGTATTTTCTGTGATTATGAAAATGTTTTTGAAAAAAATGTATTTCTATGCAAAGAAAAACTAACTAGTATTGGAGAACTCTATGTGACAACCACATCTATTCATTCCGTAAATTGTACTCAGACTGTGTGGAATCAGTAAAGAGTAGTATATGACATTGAAAATGCCCCTTTTTATTTATTCTATGAAAGGGTGGGTGGTGGGGAACTTATCAGTATTTGTGTGCTGTTCTGAGTGGTGGACACATGTGTAATAGACATGTGCCATTGTGCTACATGCTTCTTGTGTTTCATGGTCTCTACAGTAGAGGACAGCACACACAAGTGTATGGCCACTCTGTTATAGAGTCCCCGGGTGTGGTGCACCACCCTCGCTTACATAGTTTAACATGCCATGTCCATCCTGTGGACCATGTAGTGAAGGTGCTGAATGATAGGAGTGATTATTCTTACAGTGCCAATTGTGGCCATCTTTAGTGATGTGTGCATTAATTCAACATAGTTCACTAGCTGTCTGAGCACTGCATGGGGAGACTCTGTATACACAGGGTATGGTGATATTATAGGCATGGTTACCTTTGTGCTGCATGTTCCCATGCTGACATCTATTCCAACTGAAACATACAGTTATTTGCTTAGAGGCCACTGCTTGCACCCTTGCAACATCTCTTCCTATTGTGGTGCCTGGACCCTGTCCATTGTGGATGCTTGATGTACATGCACAGTGGTAGTTGTCAGTGGTATTGTATTTTTGCTTGTTGTATTTTGCTTGTTAGATAAGTTCACAACCTGTCCACACTCAGGATTAGAGGTGTTGTGAAGTTAAAGTTCACCTGTGAAATTTGTGAGAAGAGCCAAAGATTTGCACTTTACGAAATTCACGGAGTTTTAAAAAAACTCTGAAACTTCGATTCACACGATTTCTGCAAAAATGACATCAAAATTTGTGTTTTTGATTCCGCAGAGTGTGAAATTCGCCAGTGAATTTTCACATTCTGTATTGTAATCCATGAAATCTGTGAAATCGCTCTGCGAAATCAGTGAAATCTGCACATTAACTCACAGAACGAATTTCATGGACTTCACACATCTCTTCTCAGAATGCAGTCTGCAACAGATTGCAAGTTTCTAAATCTCAGCACCTGCATGGGTACTACTGTAGCTGCCATCACTCAAAACTGATTCTCTTAAATGGGACTTTCTTAGTACAAATCCCACCAGAACCACTTCACAAACAGTAAAATGCTCCTTTGGCTATGGCCAAATGGCCTTCCCCTTTCACTCACTCATAAGAAAACACTTCACTTCTTAAAATACTGTATGGTTACTGTAGCGGTCTTCTCCCTCTTCAGAGATGGATTGTGAACTTGTCAATATCAACAGTTTACTATTCCCACAAAAGATTCAGTCACACAGGCATGAAATATATACAAATAATAACTGCTGCTTCACAGTATTTACACAATCTTCAGGATATCACAATATATAAGAATATGGGAGTTTCAGGGTTACTACATAAATTAGAAAAAGCAAACAGAAAAAGAAAAATCTTCCCATAACTTCTTAAAACTAAAACAGTAGAAACACTCTTACCACACAGGAAATCTATTGAGCAGTCACAAACTATAACTCTGAGATGTTGCACACCTAGCGTCCCAACACTGACTGACTTGCTAGGGTCTGGCATAAACTCAAAAGCATTCAGCTTCCAACCTCCTAGCAAACATGTCACTCTGACATCATGGATTTGACCCTTTCACTGTCTCTTGGGCTTAGTGCCTCTCTGGCAAGCTAGTCTAACTGGAATCTTGGGTGTTTTGTACTCAGAAATCCTTTCTTTTGATCTGAGTCATGTCTGCCCATGCAGGTGGTGACTGCATGTCCAGGACAGTTTTCAAATATGAAAGACCAGTGTAGAATTTTTGTTATACCCCCCCCACACAACTTACAGAAAAAAAATGAAAAACACATGTTATTAGTACCCTAAATGTATGCTTGTTTTTTTAATGTGAGCTGGCTGGCTCTACTTGCAATGCCTTCCGTTCACTCTCCATATGAAACCTCCACTAGTTCCTCACAGCACATCCCCCCTTTATTCCAAGGTCCTAGCTATCATCTAGGCAATGCATCAGCCATTCTGTGCTGTAACCCTCTGCAATGTCTAATGTCTAAATTATAGGCAAGGCCACAGATTTACAGTGATCAAAGTAATGAAATTCCATTTTCAGGACTTGAAATTCCAGGAACTGCACTGGTGAGTGTTAGTCTAATTTATAGATTTTACTGAGAATTTACTGTCATTCATTTAATATGTGTGTAAAAAGCCGTCCCATCGGTGCAGCAGTTGGATTTCCGCTTGAGACGCCGGCTGCCCAGGTTCGGGAACGGACTTGGGACACTGAAGGGCTGGCCAGGGGAGAAGGCTAGAGCATCCTATGGACTGCTCTCCTTCTCTGGGGGGAGAGTTGGGAAGTGCCCGGCATGAGACGGGCCCCTGGTGGAGTCTGGGAGTCACACAGCTACCGGCACTTGCTCGTAATGGAGGCAGGGCAGACACTGGATGTCATTGCATGTCCCTGCCTCCCGGAGAAAGAAAAAACAGAAAATGGAGGAGTGGGTCCTCCGTCTACATGAAGCCCTCCCTGGGCTTCAATTAGCCACCGTCACCAGCACTCCCAACTAGTTACTGGTTCCAAGGTGCTGGAATTAGGGGCACCAGTACCGCAGCCCCGCCCTCTGGGGGATAAGCTGGGGGTGACCAGGAGATGCAGGCAATTGATGGTCGGTGGAAGCCCAGGGGCTGTGACCAGGGCAGTGCCTGATGGAGGACCTGCCAGAAAAAAAAAAAAGAAAACATGTATAAATAATCAGAATAAAATAAATCTTAATATACAGAGCAATAAATGAAGCAATCTAAAATAGTACAGTTAGTAATTACTTGAAAAATGTATGTTCTTCAGTATTACTGATTTGTATAAAATACCAAATTCCTTGAAATAGTTTGCTTTTACCAGTGTGCAGGCAGTCCAAATATTGGAATTTTATCTGGTTTTCCGGTAAAAAAAGAAAATCAGTGGCCTTGATTATAGGACTGCAGCATCAGGCTACACCATAGCAATTTTGGGTTTTGACCACTGTTCCCATGCAGTCATGTGATAGGGTTATGATCAGTGACCAGGGTGAACTCTTTCCCATATAGATAAGGTTGCATCCATTGCAAAACTCAGACAATACCTTGACAATCCTTTTCAACTGTGGCATAGGCCTCTTCTCTGTGCTCCAGCTTCCTGCTCAGGTACACGACTGAGTGTTCCTCTGTAGAGTGTGTAACCTGACTCTGAACAGCCCATGACCCATGAATAGATGCAAATCTGTGTACAATGAACCTAAAAGAATAGTCTGGGCCGGCAAACACAGGTGCCTGACATAATGCCTCCTTCATCTGATGGAACATGGTATTGCAGGTTTCCCTCCACTGAAACTTGTCCAGCATTTTCTTCCTTGTGAGATTGTACAAGGAGTTGGCCAGGCTACTGAAATTTGACAGAAGCTTATGGTAGTACTCTGCTGTCCTTAGGAAGGCTCAGACTTTTCTTGTAATCATGGGTGTGGCTGGCCTCAATTTTCAATGATTCAGGTTGGATGTTCACACCCCTAACTCTGTGGCGAGGCATTAATACCTCTGCCTTTCCAACCTGGCACTTTTCCACCTTGTCTGTCATCCCAGCAGCCTGCAGTAAACAGAATACCTCAGTCACATGCCTGATATGATTCTCCTAGGTCTGCCTCTAAATGATAATTATGTCATTCATGTATGTCAGAGCAAAAGCTCCTGCATCATTCAAAATTTAATACAGGAGCTGCTGAAAGATGGCTGGTGCACTCATCATCCTGAATAGCACTGGTCTGACCTTGAATAACCCAAATGGGGTGACAAAGGCCAAAATCTTTCTGGTTTCAGGAGTCAGTGGGGACCTGCCAATAGCCTTTTGTAAGTATCTTGCCACTCCAACCTCTCTAAAATCTCATTTGTCCTGGGCATGAGGTAAGGATCTGACTCTGCACAGCTATTGATCTTGTGGTAGTTGACACAGAACCTTGTGATCCTAGACTATCTGTGGATTAGCACCACTGGGGAGGCCCAAGGACTGCTGGACTCCTGGATAACTTAGAGAGCCAGCATCTCCTTGCTCTACTGCTCTATGGCATGTTTCACACCCTCAGGGGCTAGGTAGTATTTCTGCCCCGGGGGGACTGGTATCCTATATCCATGTGGTGCTGTCCCAATGTAGAATACCCTGCCTTCCCTGTGAATATCCACTTGAATGTTCACAGGCCCCTCCACATTTTAGTAGCTTGAGCCAGTGTCAGCCTATCTGAGAGAGTGATGGCATCCACTGAGGATTCTCCTACAACTTCTATAAAGAGAGGGACTAGTAGGTTCATCTCTTTATCCTCCTCCAGGTGGCTGTACACAGCCAGGACCATCTTGTGTAAGTTATCGTAGGGCTTTAATATGTTAACATGGTAGATCTGCAGCTTGTTCCTCCTGTCAGACAGCTCCACCATATAGTTAGCAATGTTCAGCCTCCTGAACACCACATACAGACCCTCCCAAGCCACCTGCAATTTATTTTGCTCAAGAGGATGACCACCATCAACCACTACCTGACTTTGTAGACCCAGGCTCTGGTCCCATGATCGTACCATGACTTCCATCTCTGTTGCACAGATGCTAGTTGCTCCTTGGTGACCCCTATGAGCTACTTGAACCTAGACATGAATTTCAGGAAATATTCTACAAAAAATTCCCCCTAAGGAGCAGGCTCTACCTCCTATTCATCTCTTGCAAATTCAAGGGGCCTCTCACCCTATAGCTAAATAGGAGTTTGAAGGCCAAGAACCATGTGGACTCCTAGGGGACTTCAATCTATGCAAATAACAGATGGGGTAAATAATTTTACTAAGCTCTTGAATGCTAGTAAGAAAATGCTCTCACATGACCTTAAGAGACACATTAAATCACTCAACCAGACTGTTAGTCTGAGGCTGGTATGGGAAGGCCCTAGGCTGTCTCAATCCACACTTCTCCCATAGACTGATCATCAAATCAGTCATGAAGTTGGTGCCCTGGTCTGACAGAACCTCCGGGGAAAATCCACCCAGTTAAATATCCCCATCAGTTTGTTGGCCACCTTCACAGAATTGATGGAGGACAAGGGCATAGCCTCCGGTTTCCTTCTGGCACAATCTATAACCACCAAGATGTGTCATTTGTTGGTGCAACTTCAGGTGCTAAGTGACCAAAAAATGCCCATGAGAACTCACCTGAACGACTTTTTAATAATAAGCAAGTGAATCAAAGATGCCTTAGTCATGTCCTCAACATTTCATACCCTCTGGCACTGCGGACAAGTCCAGCAGTTGTTTAACATGTATTTTAAAATACTTGGCCATTAAACATTGTTTGTAAGCTGTCTTTTTTATTGCTGACCCTTAAATATGCAAAAAAGAGTACAACATGGGCTAAGGTCAGAAGGTGCTACCTATTCTCTCTAGGAGCCACATTCTGCTGGAGTACCCATTTCCCTGGTCATTCCTTAGGAACCCACTCACGGTACAGGAGCCCATTCTCCCAGTACATGTCCCTTTTCTAAGAACCTGAAGAGTCACCTTCCTCAATGGTGGCTAACTCTTAAATTCTGGGGGGACTGATCAACATGCTGAGCTCGCCACATTTCTGTGTGCCTAACCTTCCCCAAAGTATCCTCTCCTGTTGGAGAGTTGCCTACAACTTGAATCTCCTCTTTCTGTAGCTGTGGCTCAGAATTACTGCTTCCAGCACATCCTTCAGCTACAAATTCCCCTGCTTCTGAGGTAGGGGTAGTTTCCTCTTGCACTGTTCCCTCTGCATCCTCAGGAACCTGTTCCCTTATCTTGCTATGGGTAGGAACAAACATAATATTGGCCCTGCTATTGAAGTCATTCCCCATAATCGCATCCTTGGGCAGATCTTGTGCAACACCAACCTTCCATATGCCCTGACCACCTTCCCAGTTGGGAAGATCTGGGCTATTGGCACTGAGACCACAGGACCTGTTACCCCTCTAATCCAAGAAAACTGGCTAGTCAGAAGCTGTTCCACATGAATCAAATTCTGCTTCATCATAGAAATGGAGGTCCTAGTGTCCCTCAGTCTCTAGGTTACCAATACATTCACTACCACTGGGTGCATATGTGCAGTATAGTTAGAAGGCACTGCATTCTGTGTACAGGCCACTATGTTTTGGGAGCTCTCCAAACTACCTTCTCCAGATGCACTAGACCCTTCTTTACATTTTTTTTATAATCATATGGAAATGTCCCAGTTTCTGACAGCTGTATCACTTATGTTCTACTCACTGTTTATTCCTGAAATCACTTGACTTCAATTTCGGGTTGGGGCATAGGCCAACTTCCTTTAGGTTGTTCCCAGGGGGGTTCCTTAAAACTACATGATGTCCTTCCCACATTATCTTTACAAGGAGAGGATTGTCAGCTGGCTATGACCTGATCACCCCTTTTACTGCCTTCCTTGTGGAGTTCAGAGTAATATCCAACAACCCAATTATCAGTTTCACTGGGTACCATTTGTAGCATCTATTTCAGAAGAAATAAATCTTTTTTTGCCTCTACAGAGCAAACTGTTGCACCCTCTACCAAGTATTCTAACAAATTATTTAGCTGCACACATATGTCAGCATAGCTATCCCCTGTTGCCTTTCTTATCCCTTTAGTTATTTTTTTTTTTGCCTATAAACCTAGGTAGTAAATTCAAAATGTTTCATGAAGGTATTTTTCAATTTATCATAGTCCACGCAATCCTCATTGTCCATTAAGTTGACAATTCCTAATGCTATGCCTGTAAGCAGTCAAGTAAGTTGTGTTACCCTTGTAGCTCTGTACAATTCAAATTGCCCACATATTCTGTTAAAAGATCTTACAATCAAAACATAATTATCCTGATATCTGGGAAACATTTTCAAATTGAGTTTGGCATCCTGGGTGGAATGTCTCATGTCATTACTCATAGTTTGTGGTGTTGTCTTGTTGCGGAGCATCTCCATCTCCATCTCCTCTGTTGCTGACACTCTTTCTTATGCTCACCTCTCAGGTTGATCTTGTGCTGGCACTGCCTTTCTCATTCATTTTGCTCTAATTTTCACTCTTCTACTTCCAACTGTACCTTCCAGAGCTCTGCATCAGCCTTTCACTTCTCCTTCTTCTCTTACTTCACTGCATCTTATGTCAAAACCTCCCTAAATCTCAGAATAGAAAAAATCTAGAAACTAATTTGGAAACAATATTAGCCATGGAATTAGATAAAAGTGAACAAAAAATGATCCTGGTAAACACATGTATATCCCCTCTGAATAAAAGAAAAAAAAACACTTGATACTTATAAGAATAATCTCTCATATTTTGAGGAAGTTACTGACCAAGTTAATCTGAACCCTGTTCTGATGTTGGATGATTTCAATGCAAGAGTTGTGGAATAGACATTTTAGCAGGATCACTATTCTGAATTATTAGCTAGTATTACAACTATGAATCCCAAAGATCAATATAAAAGAAACTCAGCTGATAAAATCATTGAATTCCAGGGGTAAAGAACTGTATGGATTTTTGATTAACCATAACATGTATCTAGCAAATGGAAGATTTTCGGGTGACCTAGATGTTTTTGTTTTTACTTATATGGGGCATCACGGTTCATCAGTAATAGACCTTGTCTGGCTAAACACAGATGCATTGAAAAAATGCTAGGATATAAAAGTTCTGGACAGAGCAGATTCCCCTCATGCTCCAGTTCATATTTATTTAGATGTTTTAAGAATTATTACAGAAGAAAGTAATAACCCAATTATTAACAGCAAAGGTGCTATAGAGATTATAAACCAAAAGTGAATAAATACAAAATCTGATACAATTAACAATTTTTCTGATATATTTTCCTCAAAACCTCTCAATAAGTTCAAATCTGTAATTTTATCCCCTCCAGTATAAGAACAGATTATGGATAGATGGGATGAAATAAGTGTTCAGAAAAGACCCCACTGCAGAATTTCATGTAAAAGCAAGGGTACAGCCCATACATGGTTTAATAACATTTGTAGAAGAGAAATACATGAATTATCAAAAGTGGTAAAACAGGTGAAGTAAAATAGAACTATGGCTAATCCAAAAATATTATACTTAGCCAGGAAAAAATACAAAAATTAACAAGGCAATGTTGGAAAAATTAAGAAGTAAGGTTATTAGGAATGATATTAAAGCATTCTGGACCCTGGTTTCTACAGAATATAAACAGTACACAAACAGATTAGAAGCATATATAACACCAAACGTTTGGGAAAATTATTACAAATCACTTTATTTTTCTGAACAAAAAATGCATATAACCAACAAAATAAATAGACAAATGCAATTCTTAAAGTTTCCACAACCTATTTATATTCAGGAGGAAGAGTTCACTCTGCAGTACTATCTCTAGCATTTAATAAAGCTCCTGGAAAGGACCAGATACTGGAAGACATATACAAAACCTTTTTTGAATGGTGGCTATCCATTTTCAAAATTATTTTTAATTAATTTCTTCAAGGCACCCCATTACCTAACAATTGGAAAGGTAGTACTGTATAGTATTTCCAATTTATAAAAAAAGGGAACCACCTGGATTCCAATATATACAGGCCAATAAGCCTAATTTATATCCCTCATGAAATATTTTCCAAAATTATATTACATAAACTGACAGAGTGGCTGAAGAAAGAGCAACTTTTGAGTAATTTCCAGAATGGATTTAGAACTGATCATTCTACCATATAACATATAACATGTGCTTTATCACCTGATTTGGAAATATGTTAAAATTAAGTCAGCAAGCTTTATTGTTGTTTTGTAGACCTCACGTCTGCTTTTGATAGCATCAGCAGAACCATATTATGGCAAAAATTAAAGGAACTCAACATAGACCCTACTTCATTAGACATTTTAATTAGGCTCCATCAGAATACCTAGACAAAAGCCCAGTATAACAATCAGGGGGATACCATGGATACAATTAATATAAATATTGGAGTCAGCAGGGCTGTATATTAATACCTACATAATTTAACATTTTGATCAATTCAATTATACAAGCAATGGGGGATTTAAAATTTCACTCTACAGTTATATCAGATAGCAAGGTACCCTGCCTTGCATATGCGGACAATATTGTCCTTATTTCAACTTCTAAAGTCGGGCTCCAAAGAAAACTGAATATTTTTTTCAGAAATCTGAAGGGTACATTGTCTAGTAATTAACAGAAGTTAAACTAAACTAGTAGTATTCAGAAATAGTTCGAAATCGCCACCTAGAATTTCTATTAATAACAATAACATAGAAATTACAACATTTTACGGCTGTCTGGGTGTCATATTTGCTCAAAAGTTGAAATGAAGAGGCCACATTGATCTGTTATGTGCCAAAATAATAACTACATCCAATGCACAAAGGATTTTTAATTCCAAACTAGGAAAAAGCTCTGTCAAAGGGTATCTAAATGTACTGAATTCAAAAGGTAACCCAAGCATATTATATGCAGCAGAAATCTGGGCTACAGACAATGTAAATATACTAGAAAAAGTTATGAATAAGCTCTATAGGTATATTCTAATTGTTGCTCAGACTGTGTCAGCAGAGGTACTAAGGATGGAATTGTGCCAATTCTTCTTACAGACTCTGGCCATTAAAAGGCAACTTATATTTATCATGGGATTACTATGATTGCTTGAAACATCCCTGTCAAGATACTGTATTGAGGAGGAAATTACCTGTTCTACAAAAGGGTTTACTTTTCCTTCTATATTTAAAATTAAAAATTACCTGTTTCCTTATGGACTTGCCAATCTTGGGGGGGGGGGGCCTTACATCCCATGACTCTAGTGAAAGAAATAATTAAACAGAGGGTGAGATATGTTGCAATGGCCAGTGACTTAGAAAAAATAAACAACTTAAAATTCTATCATTGGTACAAATGATTTAAACAGACACACAGTCTTGAACCATATTTGTTGTGTATGCCCAATCCTAAAAAGAAAAGACTTATTGCTAGATACAGACTCGAACTTTATAAAGCCAATTATATTTATTTTCAGCAAAAAAGACCTGAGGAAGAAACTCAGTTCTGAAAATGTGGATTAAACCTGATGATGATCTTAAACATATAACATGAATATGTCCCTATTATGCAAAACAACAGAAATATTGGTTGGGTGAAACTTTGAGTTCCCTTGGTCTCCCTCCATCTGAACTGATTAAAGCATTATATGTGTCTCAGGATGTTAAAGTGTTTAACAAATTTGCAAGCTATTTAGCAACATTGCACTTATTTTTTTTGTATATTTATTGTAATATCAATTTTAAGGCATTGTAATTGGATAATACAGATGGACACCTGAAATAGACTTAATATAAGCTTTGATTTCTTTTTGATGCACTTATGTACTTCTTGTTTTGATATGCACAAGACACTTTTTGTGGCTCTACAAATGTATGATTTTATTGTACCTATTTATTCTTTTAAAATGTTTCCTTTATTTGCAATGGCTTAATTGCTGTACAATAAAACCAAGCTGTACTTTTATTTATACTCATCAGTTGCATCTTCTGCTGCTCAGCCTCCATCTTTTCATGAACCAGGGCAAGCTCCAGCTTGAACCTCTGTACCTGCATAGCTGCCCCAGTTCCTGGCTCTTTCTCACTTTCGTGCTGTCCAACTTCTGTCTCACAATGTTGGGTAGTAGTGACAATTTTTCATCACATTCCTGGTGACTTTCCTTGAGGTTATTTATGCTTTCGACCCTTAATTGACTTTTTTATAACACACCCCTCGTCCCTTTCACAATTCTTGTAAGTTTAGCAAAGTTCACTTTTCATACTATCCAGACCTATAGTAATGTCTTCTGTCTTGATTGACACAAAAATAACAATAGTAGTATACAATGTGTTCCCTTATGCATTTTCCAGTTCATTGACTGCATAGTTAACTATATTATTGACAATCCTGTTTAAATCCACAGTGCTGATACCAGTTTGTTACAATCTGGACACACTGAGAGTGCAGTCTGCAGCAGGTTGCCAAGTTTCTCAACCCTCAACAACTGTAAAGGTATGTTAGTAATTGCCACAACTCTGAAGTGATTGTCTTACCTGGGTCTTTCTTGGTCCAAACCCTACCAGAACCACTCCACACACAGTGCAGCATTACTGTGGCTAATGACAGATGGCTTTGCTCTGTCACTCACTGCTGAGAAAACACTTCACTTCGTTGAATATGGTAACGGTAACCATAAATTCCCTCTTCAGAACTAGATCAAGAACTTGTCAATACCAACAGTTTAGTAAAAGAATCAGTCACATGGGCATGAAGTTTACAATATTTACTTCTTCACAATATTTACACAATCTATAGGATATTACGGTACACAAGACTATGGGAATTATAGGGTTAATATAGAAATTTGAAAGAAATGGTTCATACACAACTGAAGAAAGAAATAGAAAGTAACTTTTTACAGACTCCTAAAACTAACTGATTGGAAAGACACATACTCTAGACAAGTCTAGACAACAAGCTCCCTGAACTGGTGGCCTTGATGGAAGAGGGAAGCCTGGATATTGTAGCAGTCACAGAAACATGGTACACAGAGAACCAATACTGGAATGTTAACATACCAGGGTACACAACCTACAGGAGAGACAGGGAGGGAAGAATGGGTGGACAGTAGCTCTCTATGTAAGGGAAGGGATAAAAGCAATGGAACAAAAGAGTAAACAGGAAGGAGAGGAGGCACTGTGGGTCACCTTAGAGACTGGAAATGGTACCACAATCTATACAGGGGTTGTATATAGACCCCCATGTCAGGGGGAAGGAATGGACAAGGATACAATAGAAGGCATCCTTAGGATAGCAGAGAAAGGGGTGATACTGTTGATGGGGGACCTGAACATGCCAGATGTTAACTGGAGCACCTTTGTTGCAGCCAGATCCAAGAGTAGGGCCATTCTCGATGCTCTACAGGTGGCATGAATCAGACAGCTAGTTTTGGAACCCACTCATGAGGGAGCAATCTTAGACCTCATACTCTCAAATGGGGACAGTAAGAGGATCTCAGGTATAGAAGTGGGTAGCCATCTAGGTACAAGCGACCACCAAACAATGTGGTTCACAATAAACTCAGCTACAGAGTCAAGACATACAAAAGTGAGGGTACTGGACCTCAGGAGGGCTGACTTTGGAAAGATGGGAGAGTGCCTTAGAAAAGCCTTAGCAAACAGGCTAGAAGGAGGGGTGGATCAACAATGGGGAAACCTGAAAACTGCCATCACAGAGGCATCAAGCCTTTGTGTGAAGCAAATAAACAAATCAAAATAAAAGAAAAAGCCACTATGGTTCTCAAAAGAGGTGGTGGGGAAGGTTAGGGAGAAAAAGATAGCATTTAGGATGTATAAGGAAACACAGAAGGAGCAGAACAGAGAACTGTACCAGTTAAGGCAGAAGGAAGCAGGGAGAGAAATCAGAATAGCAAAGGCCCAAACTGAGGAAAAGATAGCCAACTCGGTTAAGAAGGGGGATAAAACCTTGTTTAGGTACATCAAGGAATGTAGAAAGACAAAGGGAGGGATAGTGAGGCAGAATAGAATGGACACTGGGTTGATACTGAGGGACAGTAAAACAGCAGGGATACTGAACAAATACTTCTGCTCAGTATTCACAAAGGAGGAGGGGGGAGGTGCCTAATCCAATTAACAGAAGCACTCTGGATAGGGAAGTCAATCCCAGTCCTTTCGCAGAAGAAAGGGTTCTGAAAGAACTTATAAAACTGAAGTTGGACAAAGCAATGGAATCTGATGGAATTCACCACAAAATTCTAAAAGAATTAAGGTAAGAACTAGGGACACCACCGACTACCCTTTTTAACAAATCATGGGAGGATGGTGTGGTACCTGAGGACTGGAGAAAGGTGGATGGGATTCTCTTTCACAAAAACGGGAGCAAGAGAGTCAGGAAACTACAGAGCTATCAGTTTGACCTCTGTGGTAGGGAAAGGGATGAAATCACTTCTGAAGGAAAGAATTGTTCAGTACCTAGAGGCCAGTGGGGCACAGGACCCAAGGCAGCATGGGCTCACAGTGGGAAGGTCATGTCAGACTAATCTAATTGATTTCTTTGACTGGGCGACCAAAGTAGTAGACCAGGGAAGGGCTGTGGACATGTTCTATCTACACTTTAGCAAGGCATTTGACACAGTCCTACACAAAAGATTAATAATCAAATTAACCAGCCTGGGAGGGGATCCCAGGGTGGTAGCCTGGGTAAAACATTGGCTGGACAACAGGACACAGAAGGTAATTGTAAGTGGAGTCCACTCTAAAAAAAAGAGGGGTTACTAGTGGGGTACCGCAGGGTTCAGTACTCAGTCCAGTCCTTTTTAATGTCTTTATAAGTGACATTACAAATAGACTGGAAGGAAAAGTATGCAGATGACACAAAGATCTGTAACAGAGTTGATACACAAGGAGGAGTGGAAAGGATGAGAATGGACTTGGCAAAGTTGGAGGAATGGTCAGAAGTATGGCAGCTTGGATTCAATGCAAAGAAGTGCAAAATAATGCACCTGGGAAACAAAAACCCAGGGGAAGATTACACAATAGGGGGAGGTAGTAGTAACAACAACAAAAATGGAAAGGGACATTGGGGTAATCGTATCATATGACCTTAAGGTTAGCAAGCAATGTGAGAAGGCAGTAGGGAGGGCTGGGGGATACTGGGATGTATAGGGAGAGGCATCATCAGCAGAAAACAGGAAGTTGGTATCCTCTGTACAGACAGTTGGTGAGACCTCTATCCGGAGTACTGCAACTGGTTCTGGAGAACCCATCTCTGCAAGGACATAGACAGGATGGAGACAGTCCAGAGGAGGGCAACTAAAATGGTGCAGGGTCTGCAAGAGAAGCCATATGAGGAGAGGTTAAAGGAGCTTAATATATATACCCCTGAGGAAAGGATGGAGAAGGGGGACATGATAGAAAATTCTAAGTACCTCAGTAGAATCAACAAAGCCCAAGAGGGTAGCATATTTCAAAAAAAGAGATGTGCAAGAATAAGGGGACACAATTTGAAGATGGGGCGGTGACTCAGGGGCAATGTGAGGAAGTATTTTCTCACAGAGATGGTGGTGGACGCATGGAACAGCCTTCTGAGGAGGTTGTGGGGTCTAAAACTGTGGGAAAATTCAAGAATGCATGGGACAGACATAAGGCAGTTCTTGTGGGGGGGAGCAAGAAATAGGTTGTTGGTTAACTAGGATCAGCAGCTTATCTGGTAGGTAGGGAAATGGGCAGACTAGGCGGGGCCAAGCAGTCCTTATCTGCCATCAAACTCTATGTTTCTATGCACCACAGAGGATATCTTATTGTGTCATGGCAGATTCTGGCTCTTAGATGTTGTACACATAGGGCTCAATTTTCAAAGGGTGATGCAAGCCCTGTATCACCCTTGCTCTGGCGCAGCTGCATTAAATGCCTTTAACACAACTACTTCTGGTTTTAGTATATACGGTGCAGTTGCAACACTTTCTGAACTCTACACTGGCCTGCACCAGATTTATGGTGCAAGACCCATAGAAATGGCCTACAGCATGCTAAAAGTTAGACTGTGGTAGCTGGTTTAACTTGTGGTATGTGGAACACAGGTTTGAAAATCCTGATCAGCACTGGGAGAATGCCACAAGTCCCATGCCCCATATAATCAGCACACCATGGGCTTGCGGCATTGCCGGGCATTTGAAAATCAAACTCATGGAGTCCCAGCACTGACAGACTTGATAGGGTCTGGAATAACTTCAAAAGCCTTCACTTGCCAGTCCCACATGCCACATTAGCACTGACATTATGAATCATACACTTTCTCTGTTTTCTGAGTTTACTGCCTCTGAAAAACTGGATGAAACTGGAATATTAGGTTTTGTGGACTCAGAAACCCTTTCTTTTGTTCTGAACTATGTCTTCCCCTGCTGGTGGTGGTTGCATGGCCAGCTTCCTGACATGAAAAAACCTTGTGCTCTTTAAAGATTCCTCCTTAGCTGATGAGGGGGTTCTGCAACTACAGGTCAAAGGGACTGTAATTGCTTTATAGTTTCAGCTAGTCTGCCTCTGGCAACAGTTTTAATCTTATTTCCCTAGCATATCTCTGTCCCTTCAGCATATAGAGTTAACAGAAAAACAGTACAACATTACTGTTACCTACAGCGACAATACCATGATATTCACACTCTAGGTGAATGACAAAGCAAACATTCTCATTGTACAGTAGATCCTTCATAATAGAAGCCTAACATCATTCAAGGATTTGATTGGCCTAAAAACATTCAGTTTACAAAACTTTAGCTGCAACTTCCTTGAGATAGCAGCACATCCATTTTTTTTGTTAACCACGCAAACCCAGGGCCATGCCATTGCATAAATCAAATATGGCAAAGGTCTAATACAAATATTGCTCATATTTTACTTATAGACTGTGAAGCCTGTGACATTCCTCATGGCTTTTACCACTCATGATTCTGTGGAGATGCACACCTCTTGCAAAAAAAAAAAAAAAAAAAATCATCTATATTTTTATTAAGCCCATGTCATATAGATATATCATTTCTACATGTGTGTACTGATAAATAGCAAGATAAAAAGTGTGATCTTGACCCAACATAACATGTTAATATTATTTTGCAAAATAGGATATGTCACAAAGATCCAACACAGTAAGACAATATTATCTTGCAAAGTTTGGTCTTCCACTATGCAAAGGGAACCAATCCAAGTGTAGCTTTCACAGTGCTGATGAAATAATAATAGCAAAGTGCAGCATTGAAACCAGAAGGTGAAATCAAATAAAAACGGTTATATTTTCCTACATTTTCCAACAAACAGCATGTTTAAATGGTATAACTAGTAAACTGAGGATGTACAGATAGGCTATGCAATGACTCAAAATACACAGTTCCTCATCACCTGTGTAGGGCAGGACTTTCATAACTCATCTGAGGGCCTGACCCTCATGAGTTATCTGCTCCCTCATATGTGAGCATACATTGCATACATTGAGTCAGTCTATTCCACATCCCATATTCATATAACAAGGTGTTAAAAATGTCAAGATAAATAAATTATTTTAAGAAACTTGAGTAAGATAAATGGAGTTGGTCATTGAACATGCTCAGCAATTTATTTTGGTCATTATGGCCACATTGAGCATGCTCAGAATAGTATCCTCTCATGTGAGATGTAAGTTATAATTTGATACCTTGTTGTTGTTATTGATTAGGCGCTCTGATGCTGAGCCATTGAATAGAGGGGCACAGTTTACATCTTTTCTTTTTCATTTTGTAACATTGCCATTCTTATCAAAAATCCAACCAAACACCTGTTGTACAAATCATAAATCAATCAATCAATCAATCAAGCAATCAATCAAAATCTTTATTTATCTAGGCAAACATCTTTGAGCAAGGCTCATTTGCAAGATGGACCTGGTTTGGATAAGATCTCGGTACAGATAGCAAACAAGAGGAATGATATATGTGTATATACACAACATGACAAGGTAATACATGTAGGTGACAGTTTTCAAGGCATCAGACAATAACATAACAGGGCATATAGCATAACTCATTTATAAGTTGCAACAACATATATACATGACAATATTATGGTGATCACAATTTAAGTGACAGGATGTCAGATTTGGGTTTGGAGAGGTAATAGTGGTAGTAGGCACTAAGGTAGGCTTAGAACTATGATGGCAGATGGTAGGGGGGATAGGTCACCAACTAAACAGGACAAGGAAACATCCTCACCATATTATTAGATAACTGTGATGAAGGTCACCTAGGATAGTCAATAGAAATGAATGGTGGTAGAAGGATGATAATATAAAACATGCAACCTAGTCCACAGGATAAAAGACACACAGCATAGTGGTACAGTGGATGTTGATTCAGACTAGTGGTGCAGGAAGCATTTACATGGTTCTTGGAAGAGACAGGAGTACAGGGTCTTAAAGGAAGAAATGCTGATAGGTGTACTCAGTTTTAAGGTTTTCTGCAGATTGTTCCACAGGGAAGGCAGTGCAAAGCTAATGACCATTCTGTCAAGGTGAGACTGGACTATGGAAACTTTCAATAAGATATAGGAGTAACTTTTCAGGGCATAGGTGCCTATTAAAATTAGCAGGAGGCAGTCTGAGATATATTGAGGACTTTTTTTCAAACAGCTCTGTAGGTCCATATGGCAGCATTTTTTCCTCATCTAAACTGAAGGGAAGTCCACCATACAGCTGCATACAATGAACAATGGTGCATAGTGAAGGGAAGACTGGTAATAAATCTCAAAGCTCTATGGTAGAGCAAACCCAGTTTTGTGAGGTAAGAGGTAGGGTAGTGGCTGTATAAGAAGTCTGCATAGTCTACTAGTGAGAGTAATGTTGCTTGGACCAACCTCATCTTGGCATCGATTGTAAGACGGTACCTAATCCTAAAGTAGAGACCAAGTCTCCGGCATAGTCTTTTTAGCAAATCATGTGCTCAATGAAGGAGAGTTTATGGTCAAGCCAAACTCCCAGGTACTTGAACATCATGATGAATTCTAGGTTTCCCCCTAAGATTGTAGAGATCTGCAGTACTGTTCTTGTATTGGCCAGGTTAGCTGCATTTATGAAGGAAAAGAGGAGCATCGCTTTAGTTTTCTTTGAGTTATGTAAGAGCTTTTCTTTAGGAGCTGGTTCTGAAGTAGATTGAATTCAGTTTGAAGGTCACTACAGTGGCTTCTGGTGATGGATGGCTCAAGTAAAGCACCATATCATCCATGCATAGGTGGACATTAGCCTTAGTTATACTGTCATCATTGATATTGATGTAATTCGCGAACAGTATGGGACCGAGAATAGATTCCTGGGGCACACCACTTAGCAGAGGTTTGATAGGTGAGAACTTACCTTCAGCCTTGACTTGCAGTAGAAGGTCAGTGAGATAATTGGTAAACCACTAAGGGAACCTGAGTCCAAACTTATAGACTGTAATGATGAGAGGAGCAGGCTATGGTCAACAGTGTCAAATGCCTTGCATAAGTCCAAGAATATGGCACAAATAAAGTTTTTTTCTCCAGTTCTTTCTGCCGATTGTTGATCACTTTTGCAAGAGCTGCGATAGTGCTATGGTTAGCTCTTAATCCAGACTGGGCAGGATTTAGCAGATTTGTAGATTCTAAATACGATCTCAGTTGTGTACATACAATTTGTTCCAAACGTTTCGACAGGATAGGGAGAAGGGAAATCTACATATAGTTGTTGAGGTCATGGGTTCCCTGATTTAAACAGAAGTATCATGTGAGCTGTTTTCCAGATGGATGGAGGGATTCCTTGGGTAAGTGACAGGTTAAATAAGTGTGTTCTAGGTACAGTTAGTACATGGTAAGCAATCTTTAGAAAGTATGGATCCAGGAAGTTGGCACCAACAATTTTCTTTATGTCCAGTTGACATAGAAGGTCTTAAACCTGTTTCAGGATGGCAGGTTGCAGGGAGAATATTGAATTTGTAACACAGGCTTTAGTATATTGATTGCCCAGCTGGGAACATATCAGATTTGCAGGAGAGTTATTGAAGGCTAAGCCAGCAGTTGTGAAGTGGTTGTTGAAGGAGTCCAAGATCTCCAACCTATCAGTAATGGTATTATTACCAGAAATGATTTTGGGCGGGAGAGAGTTTCTAGGTGTGTGACCAGAGAGATCCTTGATGGTATGGCAGAATTTGGCTGGGGACTTGTTGGAAGAGTCAAGTTCAGTGTGATAATAGGCAGCTTTTTAGTTTTCCTGGTAGAAAGGTTTCTAACCCTGTTAAATTCATACCAGTCCGACAGGGTCTCAGATCTCCATGCTTTTTTCCAAAGCTTGTCTCTCTCTAACAGTGTGGATTTATTACATAGCCTGACTTTAGATATAATTTTCATTTTCATTTAAGATGCCAACACCAGGGTGCCCAGTTCCCAGTGCTGGCTTCATATCCCCTCCCCCCATCCAACAGCTGGTGTGTGACACTGGGGTACCCAACCCTGTTTCCGTTAATCATCAAACTGAAACTGGGGTGCCCAAACCCCAGTGTCAGTACCTGCAATAAAAAATAGTCCCTTGATTTCTTTTACTTAACATAAAGACAATCATCCATTACTGTCTGCTTAATTGCCATTCCCTACTCACCCCTACCCAACCCACTCAGACCCTCAGTCAACACCCACTACCACTCACCCCACAACACTCACTCAGCAAAATTTGGTTCACAGTTGTAGATACAGTCTCTGAGATGACAGACATCCTCCTCCTGAAACCATGACTGAGAAATGAGGGAATGAAGTAAGTCTTGTTAATGCATTCCCGATGAGGTTTTAATGTTTACTCATAGCTTGGTCATTTTTTTAAATATTTTTCTCCCAAATCCTAGACATGGCCTTTTTTGGTCCCTACCTCATGAACAAGGTAGGTGAAATTCTTTCAAATCTGTCTTGAAAGGTGATTTTGCAGTCGCCCTGTGAAATCATCTTTTTGGTATGATTTAAACATTTTTACCTACAGTGTGGTCATAAGAAGAGTTTGTTGTAAATTTGGGTCAAAATATTATAATCAGCAATGTTCTGAAGGTACACTGACATTTTTCAACACTCACTTATAACACTGGTAATTTCCAATATTTTAACCCCAAATTTTCAACATAGACATTTTTTCACACCACCTCATGAACATGACAGGTGTAATCTTTTCAAATCTTGGCCAAAATATGTTTTTGCACTTCTGGCATGACATTTTATTTTGGCTAGTGTTTTAAAATTGACAGTTGTTCAGTATTTTATAAATGACCATTGTTCAGAATGGTGGTGGGGGGGGGGGGCATAAAAAAGCTATGCTGAAAATCTGAGTTGAAAATGTCCAAAGAAATGTATGAAGTGACTTCGTAGGGATGGCCATTGACCCAATAGAGACCAAAGTACATTCCTTTGCCAGTGGCCTGAATTCAGGTGCAAATTCAGTGAGATGACTGATGGTTATGGGGATGATGCCATGGCATGTGGCACTGGCCCCAGACTCTGAATGGATCAAGCAGTAGTTTGGCACACACAAATTGCAGCAGGCCAGGAAGCCTTCCTTCAAAAGAGGTTTACATGTGTTGAGGACTGTATGGCCCAAGAACTGCATCAGGACTATCTCCACTATTCTTTGATCCTGCACAAATGAGGATATGATTCCACTATCACAAAAAGAAGGGAAATGCATAGCAAAAAAAAAAAAATAATAATGCAGACATTAGGTTTGAAGAACGTAAAGAGCACAAAGTAGGAAAATGAAAAAATGTAAGGCTTTTGGGTCTCCGTAGTCCTGGTGAAAAAATGGTTGGGTTTTCCTTTGGGTTGTCAACCATATTTTCACCCTCTCCCCTGAGCAAACAAGGTCAGATGTGATCTCTTTTTTTTCTCAAGCTGCATGAAGAAAACTAAGATTGATTCTCTTGGCAACTGGTGGCAAGCCATTCTACCTCCAAAGAGTGCATCACTATGAGGCACTGGATTGAAGCTGAATCTTGTGCTGTAGGGACCTGAAACTTCTATCCATCCCCGCTAAATCCCACTCCACCCACCACAACCTCTATGGCCGCTGACCACCCTGGCTTCCCTCACAAGGTGGGGCTGCTGAGATGGCCCCACTCATGGACAGTAGTCCAGATTACTGTTGGTATCACTGCTGTCAGCAGGGATCCTGGGGCTTCCCCCCAGGTGGGGCTGTTGGGGTGAGCCAACTGGTGGAATACATTTTTGGCCAGGACCAGGAGACACAGTGCAGGAGAACGGGACAAGGGGAAGGCATTATTGTGGATCCCTGGCCATTTTTGTAATACTTGCCCCCTGGGAGTGGGACATGCAATGACATGCCATGTCTTCCCCGCCCCCATGGATTATGGCACCAGCTGCAGCAGGAACCCTCAGCCTCCAACAGGAGTCCATTGAGTGCCAGACTGTCTTCCCTCCTTCCTCCAGAGAAGGAAAGCCATCCCCAGGATGCTCAGTCCTCCTGCCAGCCGGCCCTCTGACTCCCGGACCTGGAGTATCAGCACTGCAAGTGGACACCTTGCCACTGTGCTAGCGGGCCACATTCAGAAGATTCTATGGTGCTAAATCAAAATAAAACTGAAAAAATACTAGTATTTACACTGTTTTGAGAATGTTGTATGATTTACTGTGTTCCACGCTGTTGCATATTCTGTGTGCCAGCGCAGAGCCCCACATTTTAGTGTTAGTTTCCCTCATTTCAGGCCCCATTAAAGTTCCCTTACTCCTGCTGCATTACTTAAAAATATCAGAAATAACACTTAACACATATTTTATTCTTTCAAATGGCCAGATATTGGTAAAGTAATTCTAGCACTCTGCCGATCAGCTGATTTCAGCTGACAGCAACCCATCACTCAACTAATCAATTTCACCTGTGCACAGATCAATCAGGCTAGCTTAAAAGAAACTAGTTCAAGTGGCTCTGTTTACTGATATGCCTGCTGTTGTTTCAACTACCCATTTTTTTTAAATAGAACTGCTTGTCACATCCAACCTGACCTGCCTGCAGATTTCTACACTGAGCCGAGCTTCATGCTGCCAAACTTCTTACTGACAATCCACCTGCTTGTCTGTCTCACTCATGCAAAGGCTACAGTACCCAAAAACAACAAAGTAGGCTTTCCCTCTGCTTGATGTCAGCGGGGACAAGCTAAGCATCTAACTTCAAATTCCTGTTCCTGTAGCAGAATGTGTGGTCAATCAATTACTGTGGGCCAGCCCACCATCCAAGAAGTGCAAGTTGGAGTACACCTCCTGCCCCCTGCAATCCATTTCAAAATAGGAACTTATGCTTTAGAGAATTAACCAGAGCAGTTTGTCAAGAACTCATACCAGCAGAACTGGTATGGAATTAATTAAGATGGATTAGAGGATCCAGCTGGCTCCCTTCTAATGGTGAACTATAGTGTAAAAAGGCACAAGAAAGTTTGAGATGACTGGGTTAAAGGACAAGAGTCAGGTAGAGCAGGTTTTGTGTTGCAGTCTCACTGGAGAAATGCTCCCACCTCAGATCACATGCCATGGAAAATCTCTATCCTGTCAACCTAATGTCACCTTCCCTGCAAACTGGCACATAATATACATGGATAATCAATGGACAACAAATTAAACTATACTCAACTACTGCCTCAAATCCATATGCCTTGCATTACCATTGAAAAAAAAATGAAACATTATCCCCCCAGAGAACACTTGGTATCTTTTATTTGATTTGAGTCCACAAGACTGAAGCACTTCCATCAATATTAGAACAATGTGATATACCAGTTTTTGCACCATTCCCATGTACTAACTTGCTGCAACTGATGGACAAAAGCCTAGACTATTTCTTGAAAGACAAACTAAAAACATAATTTACCAGCTGATTCATTAGTATGAGATCAAACAGCTGAGTCAAGGGATAGACGTCTCCACTGTAAATGTTGATCTGGGAACATACACACTTAAAGTGAAACATGCTCAACTGCTGGTGAACACATTTAATGGGCTTGCTGTAAGTAACGAGGACTGCATTAGAAGGTTTGGGTCAGCTGGCACCCTTGAAGCACACAAGACTTGCCTCTGTAGAGAAATTACACTCATGATAGAGACATTTGTAAATTTCTGTAAATTTCAAGTCTGACTGCTGACTTTTTAACTGAAGCATATAGAAGTACTATAATCATTTAACTGAATCAATTAAAATTGAATTCATTTTAAAATGGTGCCAAACCTTTGTTGTGTAGATGATTTTCAGCAATGCACAGTAACTGCAATGCAAAACTACTCACCTGTAAATTTCACTGTAATTAAGCTTGCCACTAAAAGGCAGGCCAGGTTGTCCCAGGGACCCAGTGAGAAAGAGACAAGGAAGGGGTAGGGATAGGGAGAAAGGGGAGGGAGAAGGGAGGAGGGGGGAGCTTATGACATCACAGAGGTGCTATTTGACTAGAGTAGGGGCTTACTGGCCATTGGCCGTGGAAGGGGCCACATGTGGTCCTGATTGGGGTCATTAGGGCTTCATAAGGGCCTGCAGCCTGTTGGGAGCCCTCTTTCTTTGCTGTAGAAATTCAGATTAAACTACAGCCCATTGTTTGCCAATCTGAGCTAAGGCACTGAGGGTCTGGGGCCTTTTGTTAAGGCAGCAAGCAGCAAGTGATTGGAATTTACAAATGTGGTGATTATTTGATGCATGTATTTTGGTAGCATTTCTGGTTGTAAACAAATGTAGCTGAGAATGTTGTACAAATGTGGTGGTTATTTGATGCATGTATTTTGGTAGCATTGCTTGTTTTAAACAAATGTAGCTGAGAATGTTTTAATGATGTGTTGCTGCTAGCAGAAGCCACATGGGGAAGAGAGAGTGTAACGAGGGTAGCATTATTCTAGCATTTCTCTTTGTCTGCAAACCAAGAGGATGCATGCTGTGGTGTGGTACTAGTATTGCCTGTGTATTTTGCTGTGCTGTAACACATGGTGGAGCACAAGAAGCATACGGTGGTAGCTGGAAGCCCAGCGCGAGTTTTTGTGGGGAAGCAAGGCCATTGCTGTATTAATCACAGGTTGATGGTATTCGCAAAATTTTCAGGTGTGGAAAACTCATGTGGTATAGCAAGTGGAAAGCCTGAGGGCAACTGGGAATCCCAGCGCAAGCTTATTGGGGCCATCAAGGCTGGCTGTTGTCATGTGTAGCGAGGTTACCTGTCCCTTGGGGTGGCGGCTGCTGAAAGGAAGTGTGACAGGTTGTAGAGGCCAGGGTGAGGAGCAGAGAGCTTCTGTGGACTAGCCATGTGGTGCAGAACCAATTTTGGTTGTAGGCCAGGCTCAGAAGTGCCACATGAGTGAGCGCAGGACATGAAAGGGAGCTGCAGGGATCAAGGTAGGGGACAGGCCGAGCTCTGCTGCTTTGTGAAGACACAAGGTTGGAGGATGATGGGAAATTGGGGGCTAGGCCACATGGAGGCAGAGGCTTCATGGTGATGCAAGGCCAGATGAGCCCTTGAAGTCAATGACATGTGGCTGTGGGAGATGCAGTTTAAAGTAGGACCAGCGGATTTGTGGCCACAGTGCTGGCCTAGCAGTGGGGGAGACTAGCAGTGCAAGAAAAAATGCATTGGGTGGTGGTGCAGCAGCTGGATACTGGCCTACAGCATAGCAATGGCACTGTGGGTCATGGCTTGATTCATATTTTGCCACAAAAAAAAAACAAAAAAACCAAAACAAGAAACAAACAAAAGGAAAGAAAAAGGGGAACAGCTGGTGGATGGGGATTTGGTGACAGTGCTATGGCTGATGCCTAGGGGAGTGGAGGAATTTGTTGCCACAAGGGGATGGAGGCCTCCAGAAAGGCTGTGGCACAACCAGTGGTGGCCTGTGGGACAGGTGATTTAAAAAAAAAAGTTAATAATAAAAAGAAATTATTAATTAATGAGGATGAGATTAATGAAGCAAACCCTGAGGGGGGTAAAACAGCAGAGCATGGTGGGGCCATCGAGGTCAAGGGGGTCCTTGGGGTTAGTTTCCCACCCCAGCAGGACCCAGGAAGAAGGCTGCCTAGGAGGATGGCACAAGGGACCACAAGGTGGCCAGGCCAGGACTGGCGTGGGGGGGATGCTGGGTTGGACGCTCCCTGAAGTGAGGAGGTGGCACGATTTGGACCCCACAAGCATAGGGCAAGGGGTCTTTGATGCCTTCAAGGCACAGGTGGGGCCCAGGCAGTGCCTGTGGGGCCACAGTGCAGGGGCATGGCAGTTTCAGTGATGTCTGGCAGGGGCAGTGAGATGCCAAGCACTGTCAGGCCTAATGGCAAGGTGCAGGCCAAATTTTGCAGTGCAGGCATAAGGAGCAGGTGCGGTGCAAGCAATGGACAGATTAGGTAAGGCAGCACTGGGATGCTGGGGCCTTTTGGGCACAAACTCAGGGCAGGCTATATGGCCAGGAAAGGGGTTGTTGGGGGCAAGAGGACAGGAGTGGGGATAACAACTGAAGTGGAACAGTGTGGGGGACTGGCTGCACTGGGCTGGTCAGGGTGGGGGGCTGATGAGGCCTGAAAGGCAGAAGGGGGTTCTAGTAGTTAGGGGCCCCATCACACACCATGGGGAATGGTGCCCGTGTAGCAGCAACCCTCGGAATTGCAGGGTATTGCTGTTGTGCCCTAATAGAGGGACATGATTCAAAGGTTATTGGTGCTTACTCATTGTGCTTATTTATGTAAAATAGTCGCAAGACAGAGAAAATTGCACCTGAGAACACTCCAGTGCACAGCACCATGATGATGGAGCAGGCATCAAAGCTGATAAGCCAGATGACAGAACTGGTAGAGATGGCAAAGAAGGTGGAGGCAGAAGAAGAAGCCCAGAAAAAGTCAGAAAGAGTGCGAGGAAAGGGCGGGTGCAGGGAAGGTGGACAAGAGGCCAAAGAAGGCAGGACCCAACCCAGAGCCTGCACCTGGGCCAGCACCAGAGCTGATCCCAGTCCCGGTGGGGACAAAGTCAGACAGTGGTAATGATGAGGTGGATGTTAACAATCAAGCGGATCTGCAGGAGTATCTGGAGGGGCTGCTAGGTGAACAGGGAGTTAAGAAAATGGAACAGACCTTACAGGACATTAAAGAGGAGGCCAAGAAAGGGGTCAGGGGGGAGGGACCATGGGGGAGGTCTGGAAATTGTATGATGGGCCACCGGGTTTCATGCTGGGTGACCACAATAAAAGAAAAAATATGGAAGGGTGGGTATGTAGATATTTTGAGCTTGGTTGATGAAGAGACAGCAAAGAAGTATGAGCAAAAAGAGTTGGTGGGCAAGTCAGAGATGATGGTGGCTTTGGCGGTGGTAGGGCACAAAGTGGAGGAGGTGAAGTTCAAGGGGAAGAGCATTGACACATGGAAAGCAGGTTTCATGATATACCGTGCACTGGTGCTGGAAAAGCAGCCAGACCTAGCAGTCCCGCTGTTGACTTATATGGCGATCATCAGAGACGCGTATAAGGTGAAACTGGGTTTTGGCTAGCTGAAATACAACAAAGCATTTAGGAGGTGAATGGCAGTGAAAGGGGATCTGAGTTGGGATTTTACCCACTCAGAGTTATGGGTAAGGACCCTTTTGGGGCTGGCAGTGGGACATGGGGTGGAGCAGGTAAAAGGTGCTGCACCGGCTCAGGGCACAAAAGCCTGCTGGGCAGACGTCATTGCCCTAGTGGAGACCTGGCTCTCCAAATCCACTCCCAACACCTTTGTCTCACTCTCTGGACACACCATATATCAGGAAGACAGGGTAGGAAAGTGTGGGGGTGGCTGTCCATTCTACATCAATAATAACATTATTGGTCACATGCTCCCAACCCCCAAACTCATAAACGGAGCACAAGACCTACCCTTAAAATTACCCCTGACCCCTCCAGGGGCCCCACTACACCTCACTGTCACCTACATACCCCTTAAGAACCAAAAGCCTGCCGTCACATCCCTCACCGAATACCTCTCTACCCTACCACACAATGCAGAGCAGACACTAGTAGGGGACTTTAATATCAAATGGCTTGGTCCCTTGGCCACACTAACAAAGGACTCGTTCTTGGCCCTTGACATGGTCCACTTAGTTACCCAACCCACTAGACTTCACCCATCTACTGGTACCCACACTCTCCTGGATATCATTATCTCTAACTGCCCCAACAAAATACAGGATATAAAAGTACTTCCCGACTCCCTAAGTGACCACTCGCCTATCCTATTCCAATGAACCTCTTCCACACCAAAACCCAAAACCCAAACAACCTACCGAAGGAGTCTCCACCCAGGAGGGTTAATAAAACTTAAACAGCTGCTCACCCAAATAGATTGGTCCCCCATTAATATAGCTCCCAGCAACAACATTGCACTCAACCTGTTTACACAGGCCTTCACCAAGGCCTGTGACCTCTATGCTCCTCTCACCAAACTCCTCACCAAAAGGCGACATGCTCTTTGGATAACCCGCTCCCTACTCCAAATGTCGAGAGACAGGGATAATCTCTGGCACAAAGCCACAGAATATGGCAGGTTGATGAACAGGCAATCCTATAATGCCGCTCGCAATAGATGCACTCGAGCCATCTGTAAGGCCAAAGCAGACCACTAGCAATCCACTCTCACAATCATGTGGGGGTCTGCGAGGACCTTCTGGAGTAATATCAAAGGACTCAATGGGAAATCACGCTCCCCACCTCACTCCCAGATCACCATAAATGGCACTGCCTCCTCAGACACACTCACCATAGCAAACTGTCTAAAGACCACCTTCTCGGATCTCAGCACTATTCTCCCTAGTTGTTTCTTTGCTCCTGTGCCCCAATTCCAACCCCCAACCCTGCAGCATCCTTGTTTCCTCCTGTGCAAAATATCCACCCATGAAGCTCGTCCTTACCTACAAAAAGCGCTAAACAGCAATAACCCTATAAATGACCCCCTAGATGCCAGGCTCCTTCAACTAGTCCTCGACGAGGTCCTAGTCCCCCTAGCAGACATTTGAACCTGTCATTTATGGTGCAGCACATTGAAGGGATACAAAATGAGGTGGCTGACTGTCTTTCTTATTTTCAGATGGAGTAGTTTTGGGAGTTGGCACCACATGCCGCACCAACACAGACCAAGTTTCCAGACAGCTTATGGGAGATTGGAAGGAGAAAGCTAGGACCCTGTACAGAGGGTCATGGTTGGCCTACACCTTGAGAGTCTATGAGGAGTCACGGGCAGGTTTTCAGACATTTTGGTGCTGAATGGGCTGGGATATGACAGAGCCAGTTCATGAAGAACAGCTAATGTAGTACACAGTGGAAAAGAGGGAGGAAGGGTTGGCTCACACCACCATGGTGGTCCAGCTGGCTGGATGTGTGGGGACTAGTGGTGGACGGATGTAGCAGGAGGATGGACCATCAGGCAGATGGTCATGGGTTGGCAGATGGAGCAGGGCAGAAGGCAGGACATGAGAAGTCCCATTATGGAGCCTTTGCTCATGAAGGTGGTGGGGGCATTGGACCATGTTTGCTGTTTGGCAAAGGAAGCCTGCCTATTCAGAGCCATTTTTTCAATCAAGTCCAGGGGAGCTTTCAAGATGGGAGAGGTCATGGCACCCAAGAAAGGGGCAGCTGCCATGGCTTTACAGGGAGAGAATGTTAGATTGGATGGGGACAGGGTGGTCATCTGGCTGCAGAGGTCCAATATGGACCAGAAGGGAAGAGCACCACAGTGGAGGTGTGCAGGCACCCAGGGGTGGGAGTGTGCACAGTCAAGACCATGGAGGACTATGGTATGTCAAGAGGCCCAATGAAGGGAGCATGGCTCCTGTACAGGGAAAGGTCCCCAGTAAAAGGGTTCCAGGTAGGGGCAGTGTTGAAGAAAGCATTAGTATTCATGGGAGAGAACCCCAGCAAGTTCACCCCACACTCATTCAGGATAGGTGTGGCATCTGAGGTGGCTGCTGGGGGGGCAGTGAAGGACGAGGGCAAAAGGTTGGGGAGATGGCAATCCAACTGTTACATGAGATATGTGAGGTGTTGACTTGGTTAACTTGTGTTCCTTTTCTCTTTCCACAGTAAGATCCAAGAGGCAGCTGTGGATCATGGGCACTCATTCATCTACTGGGCAGAGAAGGTTGCAGCTACCATGAGGAGAGGGAAGCAGTTGCACCTGGAGACAGAGCACACCAAAGTATAGTGGAGGGGTTTGAGGGGCGTGAGGTGGGCACAGTTGCTTTCCCTGCTAGAGGAGCTGTGGGTGCACTGGGCCAAGCTGGACTGTATCATTATCCATCTGGGTTGCAATGACCTGGGGGAATTGCCATGGGGATCTTTGATGATGGACATGATTTCAGATTTGGAGAGGGTAAAGAGCTGTTGGCTGGGAGTGGTGATTGGCTGGTCTGAGATCACATCCTGGCAGGTATGGATAGGAGCAAAAGGGGTTAAGGCAGTAAAGGTGTCTCGGAAGTGCCTGAACAGGAAGGTAGCTAGGGCAGTGATGGAGATTGGGGGTGCACATACAGCATAGGGATATCTTGTATGAACAAGCCGATGTGTACCGGTTGGATGGGGTGCACCTGGTGGAATTCAGCATATGCCTGTTCTTATGGCCCTTTGGGGAACTAGTGTGGGAAACTAATAAGAAAGGCCTGAGATTTTGACCCACAGGAGGGAGCCCATCTTCCATTGCAAGCTGGAGATGGGGCAGTGGAAAGGGTGGGAGCAAGGGAAAAAGGGGAGGGAGGTAGAGGGGGAGGGGAGACACCATGGGCTGGGGAGAAAGTAACCCAGACATGAGGAGTAACAGGGGAGGGGGAGGGATATAGAGCTGGGAGGCGGATCACTGTGTCTACATCTGTTGGGGGGGAGAGGTTCAGGTAAGTGTGGTGACCCGGTTTATGGTGATGGGGAGGCGGATCACAGTGTCTGGACCCTGAGAAGCAACCTCGAATGATGAAGAGAACAAGAAGGAAGAACCACAAAATGGAAGACAGGACTGTTAGGTCCTATGAAATTATATTGTACTGATATGTCTAAATGTAAATATTAATTCTTTGAGAGAGAAAATTGGGATGTAAATATGTAATTGTGCCTTTAAATAAATATTGCCTGTTAGCATCCAAAAGTTACAAGTAGTAGAGTGAGTTAATTCTGGGTGGGGATCCAGGGACAATTAAGCTTGCCATTAAAAGGTAGGCCAGATGGTCCCAGGGACCCAGCCAGAAAAAAAGAAAAGTGGAGGGGGTAGGGAGAAAGGGGAGGGAGAAGGGGGAGCTTATGACATCACAGATGTGTCATTTAACCAGAGTAGGGGCTGGCTGGTCATTGGCCAGGGGATGGGCCACATGGGGTCCTGATTGGGGTCCTTAGGGGATTCATAAGGGCCTGCAGCCTGTTGGGAGAACTCTTTCTTTGCTGTAGAAATTCCCTACCCACCCTCTCTCACAAGAAAAATGGGGTAGCAGGAAATAGGCATGGAACAGGGTAGACAAAAAAGAAAGATGTGGGCCTCCTGGGGGGCCCATCCCAGGCCAGGTGAGCCGCAGCTAGGTGCCCAGTATGCTGGGAGGCTAGGTGGCACCTTACTGGTTGATAGGAGAATGAGGGAGAGGAAGGCGAAGGGGATAAAGGCGTGAGAGCAAGAGAAAAAAGGGGGTCAGATAGAGAGGGGAGGGGGTAGCCACCACGGGCTGGGGACAAAGGATCTCAGGGATGGGAGTAACAGGGAGCTGGGAGGAATATAGAGCTAGGGGGTGGATCACTGTGTCTGCACCTGGCAAGGGGGGGAGAGGTCCTGGTATGTGTGGTGACCCGGTTTATGGTGATGGAAGGGGGCTGGATTACATTGTCCAGACACCAAGAAGCAACCTCAAAGGATGAAGAAAGCAAGAAGGAAGACAGGACTGTTAGGTCCTATGAAGTGATATTGGACTGATATGTCTAAATGTAAATATTGATTGTTTGACAGAGAAAATTGGCATGTAAATATATAATTGTGCCTTTAAATAAATATTGCCAGTGAGCATCAAAAAGTGACAAGTAGTACAGTGAGTAATTTCTGGGTGGGGATTGGGGGACAATTTTGGTTTCGGCCTTCCTATTCATTGTGTGAATATTGCAAAAAAATTGTCAGTGAACATAGAGGGCTGGATATTCAGACTGCACCGGGCAGTGGAGCAAGCCTGGGTGCAGTGCAACTGGGCTGCTCCTGGGCCAGGACCAGGTGATATTCAAAGGTGATGTATCATGGTTCAGCACCATTGAATATGGCACAGTTGGTGCATATACTGTGCATGGCACCAGTGCAAGCCACAGAGAGAGAGCATGGGGATGTGCCAGCACAAGTGCAGTTGCGCTAGGCGCATCACCCATGATATTCAGCACGGGGCATGTAAATGAGGCCATAATCTATGCAAAATGCTAATGGGGCCACTTGCATGTCATTATGGCCCCATTTGCATGTGTTGCACTGGGAGTCCCAGCGAAATACACCTGGTGCCCTGCCAGGCAGCTGTCATTGGGGTTTGGCTCCCTTGTGGGCTAGTGTAGCTCCCCCCTCCCATATGCCCAGTCGTGGGTGGTAGTAGAAATATATTGTAACCTGGTGGTCTCGTGGTTCCCTCTGCTGCTCAATCGTGGGCTGTAGTGCGTGGAAATAGAACACTGGTGGTCTAGTGGACCCCCTTCCATCCCATATGCCTGACCACAGGCTTCTGTAATAAATGACAAACCCCTGGCGGTCTAGTGGTCCCCCCGCTGCCTGATCATGGGCATCAGTAATAAAAAATAATTACCTGGTGGTCTAGTGGTCCAGCCCGCTGCCCGATCGTGGCAATCAGTAATAAAAAAAAAATTACCGGGGGGGTCTAGCAGCCCCCATGCTGCCCTATCGCATTCATTCACATATCTGGTCCTGTGTAGTACAGTATGGTCTGCAAGCCCATTGGTCCACACTGTGGACCAATAGGTGTACAGATCATATTGTATGCTGTCATTCAGCGGGTGGCTTAGCAGTATGCATGTGGGGTGCTGCCACCCACTGATAACTGGGGGGTGCCAGGAGGCTTGGGATCCTCTCTGGGAGTGTGGGGAGTGGGGTACCACTGGACCACCAGGCTACATTCTGCATTTACAGCAGCCCCACAATCGGGCAGTGAAGGGACCGCTAGACCACCAGGAAATGTTTTTTATTACTGATGCCCGTGATTGGGCAGCGGGGGGACTGCTAGACCACCAGGGGTTTGTTACTTACTACAGGAGCCCACGATCAGGCATACGGGTTGGGGGGTCCTCTAGACTACTGGGGGGGTCCGGGTGCTTTTGGATGGTGTTCCTGCTGGGCGGGTGGCCACCCACAGCTGGTGGCTGTTGTGTTGCACCTTGCAATACAGCCATCCACCTGTGGGTGGCCAGCTTTTGAACCTGTATTTTACGGCTCAACTTTGAGCACCATTGTGCGCCACATGTAGGGGTTCCGCCAACATATGCACCGCACATCTCGGGCTGAATATCGGGATGTGCCACATATGCATGGGCGTGCTCCCTGCATCTATGCCACATAGGATTACATTGAGCCCTGGTACATCAGGATTTGAGCTGCGCTGTGCAGTCTTTTCAATATTCCAACAGGGTGCAATGCAGGGCTGCGCCAGTGCAACTCAGTTGCACCCGGAGCAACCCCTTTGAATATCCCGGCCTTTGTATTTTACAATAGTTTAGTCTCGCAAGGTACATTAAAGTTTTGTGTCTATTTTGTGACAGAACATCACAAAACAAATGAGAAACATTCAGTTTCACCGCTTACTAGCATATGAAATGGATTGCTGTATCACTGTTTGTGCAATAAACCAGCACTTTGGAAGTTAACTAAATTGTGCCTTACAATCCTTAGGGAGAAGGAGTGCCTTATTCTTTTTTCTATGGCTCATTAAACACTCATAGAAATATTATAGTTTCATGGCATACTGTGATACTGGAAATAATTGTATGGATTCAAGGAATCATTTTTCATACTATGATTGCTATGTCTATCTCCTCTACTTGGGCAAACACATCTCTAGCTCTTTCTTGTAGGAATCAAATCAGGGACCCTGAGCACTGAGTGTAGCAATTCTAACCATTCAGGTTAAAAAGGTAAATTCTCTAGCTGGAAGGTTAAAAAACTCCTCTGACTTTCATATTTGCTAGTGCATGGACCACCACTAAAGGTCTCTATCTGCAGTTGTAGATACAATTACTCAGCAGTGCTTCTGATTTGTTAATTGTGTTTTCAACTTTGATGCATAACTTCGCCATTTTTGCATATTTTTACACCACACTTTCAACATGACCTTTTTGAGACCCCACCTCATGAACAATGGCAGTGGAACTATGTAAATCTGGTCTGTAAAGTGTCTTCATGATTGCTCAGGGAAATCACTTTTTGGGTAGGATCTGACAATTTTCACTGCCCTAGTTCATGAGGTAGGGTCACAAGAAGAGTATTTTGAAAATATGGGATTAAAATATGTAAAAATGGCAGAGTTATGAGCATCTGTTGAACTTTTCCTATGCTCGCTTGTAACTTTGGTAATTTTAAATATTTTGATCCCACATTTTCAACATAGCCATTTTTCTACACAACCTCCTGTATGTGACAGCTGTCAATTTTCAAATCCTGCCCAAACTGTGATTTCGCAACTGTGTCATGAAATTATGCTGCAGTGATGTGGAATCATGTTTTGCCAGGGATTTGGAAAGTTTTGGTACTGGGTACATGAGGTGAGGTAATAAGAAGGCTACGCTGACGATTCAGACAAAAGGGGCTTGCATTCCAGAGCTAGGAATATGTCTCCAGTAAAGGAAAGAAAATTCTCAGTTGTCAAGTAAATAGTTTATTACCAAATCGGAACACTGGCGTGGAGTATACCAATAAGTCAACAGACCGTAGTCCAGGTACCCTGGTGCTTCACAATGTAGGGGCTTCATCAGATTGTGGTTATCGGGAATCAGGCCCTCCCTTTTATTTAAAATAATTAATGACATCATCAGTTGTCATATCATAAACTAATTAAATCAACATTATCGAAAAGAAAGTATTACATTAAAAATACAAAAATCTAAGAGATGATTCAAGTCTATTAGCATTTGTAATCCTTGCATGATTTCATTATTAATCAAATATAATTAATGTGTCTTTCATGGACATGTACTATATAATAAACTCTGATCAGCAAAGAAATACAGTATTGCCAATAACACAGAAGCAAGCCAATAAGGTTAAATGATCCAAGTTAAAGTGGTGAAAAACATTTTTAAATTTAAAGTGCTGGAGTCAGAAGCAAATCCACTTAAAAGACATTCCATTCACAGCTTCATTCATTTGGCAAGCAGGAAATCCTGTGATCTCTGTAAATCTCCAGCTGTGAAAAGAAAAAAGAGAGAAATGTTAGAGAAGCAGACTGCAACCCAACATTCAATTAAACTTGTGTATGATGCTATAATTATTTACAATTTACAAACAAAGACTCAAACTGGTTATAAAAAATTATGCTGGGGAATTGTTGAGGGGGTACTTTATACAGTATGAGCTCAGTGATAGCTTCATTTATGGCTGGCCATGGTGAAGAGATGAGGGCTGTGCTGGTCGCTGGCTGGAGGTTGGGATGGGGGAAGCAGGCTGGTGGGTCACAACCTGCCAGACTGGGGGGTGCACTAGACCACCAGGGATATGTTACTTAGTATTTAATGGGACAGTTATTGGGGACAGGGAGGGAACAGTAGACTACCAGGGAAATGTTAAGAACTTAAATAATGGGGCAGTAATCGATGATCAGGGAGCGGGGACCATTAGACTACCAGAAAATTGATTGCGTCATACAGGGATGGTGATCGGAGAATGGGGCAATGAGGGAGGGGCCAATGGACTTATATGGAATCTATTCCTTTATGCGGGGAAAGCAATTGGAGAATGGGGAAGTGGGATGGACCATTGGAACATCAGTGAATCTATTCTTTTATACAGGGACAGCGATCGGAGAATGGGGAATGGGAGGAACCACTGGACACCAAGGAAATCTGATCTATTCATTTTTGGGTGGAGATCGGTGATCAGCGAGGGAGGGCAGTAGACATCACAGATACTTTAACTGGTTATGGGGAGCTGGGATTAGAGGGAAGGAGGGTGAAAGCTGCTAGTACCATGGACAGCTCATGGGACAGACAATTGTTGGCACTAAAGGGCCTCCAACCCCATGCAAATGAGTGCATAATGGGCATGCAAATGACCCCCCAGTGCCTTGCATGCCCAATGGGATAATTTACATGGGGACTTTTGAATATTAGAAACTTAGCATCAGCCTAGCCTTTGTGGGGGCCTTATTCCAGGATGCTGTTGGGTGTGGAACAAGTGGCTTAGTGCTGGGCAACATGGTCCTATATACAGATGACTATTCCTCTGAGTATAGCATATTTGCCCACCTACATTACTGTAAGATGGAGTGAAAATGTTTGCACTCCATTTTGCACTTCTTTGAATATCTGGCATGTGGTATACAAGTAGAATTTAGAGGCAGCTTAGATATAAATCAAAAGTGTGAAAAAAAAGAATAAAAAATGGACCTTTCTGAAGAAAACACATTCCAGTACAAAATAGCATTACGGTCAGATGAATAGCAAATAAGACAAGTAAGAGCAAAAGTGGAATTTAAAATAGCCCACTTTAAAGATAACTGTAAAACATTCTATTACAGTATATCAATAACGGTAAAGGGAATGACAGAACAATAGTATCCACTATGAATTAAAATAACCAAGTAAATGACCATAAAAAAAATTTCCAACTTATTCAATGACTATTTTTGTTCAGTGTACAATAAACAGAATGTAAATTCTGATCACCTAAGTAACACTGTAAAAAAATGTGATGAGGAATATCATTGATAGCAAGAAAACCGATTTCAATGTTTTGGTGAAAAGAATAGTGCTTGTGTATACTGTAATGTTTTGAATTTTGGATTTACTCTAATCCTACCCTTGGTATGGAAGCCGGGTAGTGAGTAGGGAATAGAAAGCCCAACACCAAGGGTTAGCAGAGCACCAGAGGAGGAAGCAGGGGAGGATGGTGGGTGGTTCAAAAAAGTGCTAAGTGGGGAACTGCCTTGGGAGGCTGGCTTTTATTTGGGATGTAGAAGGAGGTATTGCCCCATATTTTACCTTGGGCTTTAGTCTGCCCATTCAATGTTTTAGTGAATAGAGCAGTGCTTGTGTATACTGTAATGTTTTGAACTTTGGATTTACTCTTTTGCCACCCTTGCTGGGAAGTTGGGCAGTGAGTAGGGAATAACAAGTCCAAAAGGTTTACCTCCTCCAACTCATAGAGAGTATGACCAGTAGGACGCAGGAGAGGAAAAGCCCTGAGGTAGATGAAACCTCTGAGGACCCATGGCTACTGACCTGCTTGTCCTTAGGGTAAACTAAGAGGTGATGATCCTACAACCATATTCTCATTTCTAAGTAAGATAAAATGCTTGTAGATGTGACTTTCCATCTTCAGAGTCTGTTGATTGATGCATTCAGGAAGGTCGCTTCTGAGGTTAAGGAAGCAGGTCCAATCTGAAGGAATATCAGGATCCTAAATATGGATGAAGTCCAGCTGGAAAAGGGGTAAACATCATCCAGAATTCCAATGTAATACTTGATTGATCATCATTGAGGGTACAGAGTCAACATGAGCATGAAAAGCATGAGTTGATTAAATGAGCTGCCAGACTTCTAACTGTGGGAAGTAGGATGGGTTATGAAATCCTTAAAGTAATCTGTCAGACTTTGTAGAAGGTGCAGGCAAGATAAAGTGTTTAGTTCCTTTGTATAGTATAAAATGGAGAAGGCTTGGAAGAAATTCAGGCTCTCCCTTCCCCCTGCTGACCTGGTTACTTACAAAATCCTAAGAAATAAATGTAAGCTTGACATCAAGTGAGCCAAAAAGGAGTATGTAACCCACCTCCAAAGATCCACACTAGGGAACCCTAAGCTTTTCTGGTCACAAATCAATGAACTGCTTAAGGGCAACTCCAAGGAGGCACAATGTCAAATCAAGGTACAAGGACAGTGTACCCGTGATTGCCAGCTTATAGCCACAGCATTCAACCACCATCTCAGCAACCTTGATGGGTTAAAGTTAGGGCTACCAACATCCAGGCCTGTACAGACCTCCGATGAATCCCCCAGTCTGAACCGACCCCAATTTCACCTGAGATTGGTCAAAGTGAGTGTGGTCCTGAACCTACAGAAAGCCCTCAAACACAAAGGCTCCGGTGGCCTGATGGAATCAGCCTGAACTCCAGGAAGGTGCCCTGTCACTGGCCAAACCACTGACCTGGATCATCAACAGGCTTTTACTCGAAGTCTACGTCCCATACCAGTGGAAGGTGGCCAACGTGGTCCCCATTTACAAGGGCGGTTCCAGTGAACAAATTGGCAATTATAGGCCCATCTTCCTCCTGTGCTCACTGGCAAAATTGCAAGAAAGGCTAGTTTATGGGCAACTTAGAGACTACCTTGAGCTCCACCAAATCCTAGCGCCTTCACAGCATGGCTTTCAGGTAAACCATGGCACAGATACGGCACTCATCAAACTCACAGTGGACTTATTCAGGGCAATGGACATTGGGATGTCGACAGGTGCTATCTTCCTAGACCTGTCCAAGGCATTTGACCTTGTGGACCACAACATTCTTCTTACAAAGCTGCAAGGCATAGGTCTTGATGCTCCTGCCTAAAACTGGTTCAAGAGCTACCTATCAGGCCACTCCCAGAGGGTCATTTGGAAGGGAGAGCTATTAGTCCCCCTACCCATAAAGGAGGGTGTGTCTCAGAGCTCAGTTCTTGGCCCCCTCCTGTTCTCTCTTTCTCTCTCTTCACAAATGACCTAATCCATCACTGTTGGGATAGCTCAATACTCAATATGCAGATGATACTGTCATCTACCGATCCAGGTCTACACCACATGATCTGGGCCATCTCCTACAAGGTGACCTAAACACACTTGAGGCCTGGCTCACATCTAAAAGAATGATCCTCAACACAGCAAAAACAAAAGCCTTGCTGTTTGGCCCTAGATCCCTTGGCCAGCATAGGACCAATTCCCTACAACTAACTTCCCTTGAGGGCAAATGAATAGAAGTAGTAGACAACATAAAATACCTAGGGCTAACTATTGACCAATGTCTCACCGTTAATCCCCATGTAGACCAGGAAACTAGGTCTATCCACGTCAAACTCGGCACCTTGTACAGGCTAAAAAAATAATTTATCCCAGAGGCTAGATGAGCAATTTCCTCCAGCATCCTCTAGTAACCCAGGAAGTGGGCACATGAGGAAGGGCGCCATCCATTACAGTGACACCTTCCTCGCAAAATGTACTCATGGTGACTGATGGGTAGAGCGACTGGATGAGGGGTGGGTGAACTAGGTGACAGGATGCCTGCTATACATATCTTGGTGGGGTGGGAGTGAGCATGATGAGCGTGGGCTGAGGGGCTGGAATGGCTATAGGGGGTGGCACTGTGGTCATTGGTTGAGCTGTGGTGTGGCATCGGGATTAGGCAATGGCTGGGGTGACTGAGGTACTGGGTTGGGTCCGGTGCTGGTGCGATTTTCTTCGCCCAGCCGAACCTTTTATTTTACTACTTTCACCCCCAACATACCCCCCTGGGTTGAGAATCCTTAAGTAAGAGGTGCGGGTGCAAACTCCCCCACAAGGGTGTGTGTGGGGGGCACAGCCCCCCCCACAAAAAGTAGTAAAAATATGTCCTGGCAACATTGTGCTGGTGCGTCAGGGTTGTCAGAGTGCGGAAAATGTGTTTGGCACTCTGACTTGAGCGATAACGGCGATCGCCTTAAGGTGTTCGCAGTTATCACATAGACCCACGTCCTCCTACCCACAATAACTTATGCTGCCCTGGTAATTCACAGTATGGCAAAGGGCAAGGTTGGCAGGCTTCAGGTCCTGTACAACAAGGTGGTGAGGTTTGAGATAATGTGTCACCCAAAAAGCCACCCCTGCATCTCAATAGCCCAGCTGCAATGGCCTTCCTTAATGGCTCATCTACAGTATCCCCTGCTCTGCCTTGCATACAAATTGCAGAGTCCAGTTGCCCCACCAAGCCTAAGAAGAATCATCATGCCCAAGCCGAATCCTGGAATGCTCAGGACCCCGGGTCAGTCCCTACTGGCAATCCCCAGAGTCAAGACTGACAGGGGAGACAAATCTTTCATTCTCACAGCCATCAAACTGTGGAACACCCTCCCACCCTTAGTACAGGAAGCCCCTCACTGTTAAACTTTTGCATGAGGCTTACGACCCATTTGCTCAGGACAAGCTCTTGCCATTGTGAGGGTATAGGATTATCTCCCCTGGTCCCAGCCACAACACCCGCACCCCTCTCCTCTCATCAAACTGACAGCAAATCTTGCCCTGATTCTCTCAGGGGTTGCACTTACGGTCTACAATTTGAATAATTGCCTGTACTGTCATCTTCATTATCATGTCTACTTCTTGTTATCCTGCATCACCCGACTGTATGTATTGTACTGTTTCTGTTCCCCGGGTTGCCCCTGAAAAGGGACCTTCAGGGCTCAGTGGGCCAACCCGGTCATCAAAATTCAATAAATAAATAAATCGTGGCAAGTGGTTCAGATGTTTGCAGTGTTTTCAGAAGAGCTTGATCTTGGTACTGCTTAAGAAAATGCAGGAATTGAAAGGCTGAATGGTGGGGTAGTAGAGGCCTTGACATCTGAGTTAGGGTTTCAAAACTTGGAGTTCAGTGATGAGCAATATATCGCTATGTAGACATTTATAGAGATGATCAAGGATTCAGACAGAAGTTTTAGGTATCTGGTAGGAGGGTGTAATTTAAAAGATTTCAGACCAATGAAGGAAGGGTGGTATATGCTGTAAAGATGGTAACTGGATATTGATAGGAATAATTGGAAAGTTCAGTACAATAAGTTCAAGGGTTGAACAGAGATATTGTTGCTATAATGAGATTTGCATGGGCTCATATTCAGGAAGGGCTGCTAGTGTGAGATGGTGGATATGAGTATTGCTGTGGCTTAATTGCCAATGGCAGGAGCATAATTGATATGGTTGCTTTGCCTTGCTGGTGGATCCAATGTCTGAATGCTGTAGGGAGCCAAAGAATGGGTCTTTGAATAAGTCTATAGACTGATGTGGCAAAGGGAAGTTGACAGTAAGGTAGAATACAATGGGTGCCTTACATGCTTGGTCAGATGCAGGGCTACTGTGGGGCAATGGGGCATAACTGGGATAGTGAGACAACCAGGTCAGTTGTGGATGTGCAGAATGAGGAATCAGTGGAAGCCTGCTCTTGGTGCTGGTATTCACTGGAGGGAGTATGGAAGGTGAATCCCAATGGATGAGTTAGAAGGACTAATGGAATGGTATCTGGCATGATTTAGGGTAGCATGATGAAGAAATGAAGATAACTTTATGAATCATGGTGATGCCCAGGGGCCAGGAAACAGTGGCTCAGATAGAGTAACTTCAGCAAGACAGCTAGGCACCAGAGATCCAACAATACATTTTCTGGGCTAAGAGTTGGAGAAGGTCATAGGAACATCCAATGGCTATTCAGAGAAGGTAAGTCAAATAACATGGTCCAACTGAGTCAGCACTTTTAGGACAAGACAATGAGGAGAAGGTATAACCGATGATGCCAGTACTGCTATGAGGTATCCTGTGGTTCCCATTATCCTTAACTGTGATCATTATTATGGAGTTGGTACATCTCAGAAGGAATTAGGGTCACATTTCCAGGTAAGATGATAGGAGTGGAGTGAAGGAAACACCACTAAATCTTGAAGACATTGGGAGGTAGTGATGTCCATACTGCTTGCATTAATAGAATATATAAGGAAGCATCCTGCAGAGTTGGTTGACAGATGAGATCTTCTATAGTCCAGTCGCATGGAATTCCAGAAATGGGTCCTGGGGAGGTTATTGGGAAGTAGAGATGATTTTATGGTGATGTAAGAGTCTATAAGGCACGCTGTTCAAGGAATGTTGCTGGAAGAAGGTTTCCTCAGGCGAGAACAGGTACTCCATAGAGCATTGGAAGAGAGCTGTTATGATGGCCGAGGTAGGATTATAAGACAGATGAATGGGTAGAGTAGTTGATCAGGCATGGATACTGGAAGTCAGTTTACCTATACCGATTTGACAGCACTAGCACTGACATCTCCTACAGTGACAGCTGCAATGCCGATGGTTGGCATTGTAGCTACGGGATATCAGTGCTCACAATTGGGGAGCTCTTCCCCCCACACCCCCAGGGTCTAGGATTCTAACTCTGAGTCAGAGTTGGACCAGGGGGGCAATCACCCAGCAAGATAGTCCCGATCGGCACACTGTCCACCACAACAATGGGTGAATTTTGCCCAATTCCTGCTGCTGTGGTGGTGTTCACCATCAGGGTTTTGCTGCGGTTATGGTACACTCTGGAGGTTGATGGTTGTAATTGCCTAAAAAGAGAATGGCAAAAGTACAGAAGCCTCAAGCAGACAGGGTGCCAAGGAAGAAGGCAGCAGTATGAGGATGGAGGGAAAAGTCCAAAGTGAAAGTCCACAGACTGGATGAAGAAGATTGGTAAGAAGATAGAAGAAGCCAGGCAGTACTGACATCAGCAGGTGTAGGCAAGGTACAGGATTGGGGTAAGTACAACAGCATATTGGAATAGTGTAGGACAACATCATCAGAACATAGGTGGTGGATCTAGGTACAACCAAGAAGCGAGTCCAGGTACAAGGTGCTGTGAAATTGAGGCATGAGTTTCCCACCTCTGAAGGAGATGGTGAACATAAATTGCTGATAGCAAAATGCACTGCAATGATGGGGTATGAGCAAGACCCCAATTTTTCTGTGGTTCTTTGGAGCAAAGTTCTGCAGCAGGGTTCCCATTTGTAGCAGAACTTCGGCAGCAGTGGACAGCTATTTCCGTGGCAATTGTGTGGCAGAAAACCGCCACACTATTTCCTTATTTTTATACTTTTTTTTTGGTTTTCTTCATAATTGACATTTTCTTATCAGAGCTGAGTGTTTATGTTGTATTGATTAAAACATACAAGTGTAGGGAAGCACCTGTGAGGAACATTTATCTGACGTCATCAGAGATTGTCAGGTGAATGGAACTCAGAGTAAGCTAGCATGGATGAGCACGGGCAGGAGCCAATGAAATGAAGATATCAAGAAATGAGTACAAAGAATTAAGTTGCATTTGAAGGCCAGCTTCACTTTTAGCCTACTTCCATTTTCTTGCTTTGGTAATGTCCAAAAGTATCCGTCGCACCCTAGACCTTACAAATGTTCATTTCTCAGATAAACGTCTTACATGGAGCCAAAAACAAACTGCTTGGTCTAACACCATGCCACTACACAGACCTTCAATTCAGCAAACTGATACTGCCACACAACGAATATTGCACTAGCCCCTAATTTCCCCACTACTGTAGGTTTCTAGATAGAGAGGCTATTCTCTCAAAAGCTCAGACAGAAAAAGAGCTTAGTTATGAAACAACAAAGTTCAATGTCTATCCAGATATGTTTCTTGAAACTAGTGCAAAATGGAAACTGTTCAATCCAGTTAAAGAAAAACTATATCATAAAGGAATTTGTGTTTTAATGAACTTCCCAACCACACTACAGTTCATTGTTAAGGGAAAACTACAGACTTTCAGTGATCTGGAAGATGAGATGGCCACTTTTGATAAGCAATATGCCAAACCAGAATGAGAAATTGGAATAAAATGAAAATAAATGTAAGTTTTAATGCAAGAATAAATCTGAGACAAATAAGTCACCAGAATATCATCCAGTGACTGCTTAAAATTGCTGGGCTAATTTAAATAATTCTGATTGATTATAAATAAAAAAATAATATAAAGGGGGTGATCTGAGAAATAATGATGGATACATAGCATGCTACACATAGTTAATACATCAATGTTGCTGTAATTATTAATTAAAAAGATAAGCTACTTAATAATGTATTAGCAACCAGTAGGTTCCTGTCGGGAGCTTGTTGAGCATCCTAGCTCATAGTGCAATGATGACATATTGTGTCATCATGTTTTTTGAGGGGTGGGACATGGAATCAGTAGGATTCCAGTACATGATTTATTCACAGGGGGTTGGGGAGGGCAGTTTCTTTAAAAGTATCCAGCTTACTATACTATTAATGGATAATTTTAGAAGAAAGAAACAAACTAATTGGCATAATAAATTTGGGGGACCCGGCGTTACATCATATAAAATAAATTATGTGTAATTATGTTCATTTGTTGTCTTGGAATGTTAAAGGCCTAAAAAATAAAACAAACATGCCGTGTATTATAAAATTCATGCAAAAAAGAAAATAGATTCAGCAATGCTGCAGGAAATTCATTTTTATGCTAATGAATCTATGTGACTTAGGAATAGATCTTTTCAAATTACACTAATAATTCTAGGATCATTGCCATTTTATTTAATAAACAAAACCCTTACCCAGAAATAAATAAAACAGAAACAGACATGCAGGGACGATGGGAAATAACTGATATAAATATACCTAATTTAAGGGCAACACTGGCAACTATTTATGCACCAAATGAAAATAGTCCTAATTTCTTGATCCAATTTTTTATCACCCTTTCAACATTTCCACCACCATACATAGTTGGGGTGACTTTATAGTAGCCTTTTTTACGCAAGATAAACCTCTAAATGGGCCAATGCACACTGATTAACACGAATCATAATTAAAAAAATATACTGATGAGCTGAGACTCATAGATCCATGGCTCATTAAGTATACAAATCAAAATGTATACTCTTATTACTCTTTATCTCAGTATTCTTATTCTAGAGTCAGTTATTATCTAATATCAGAGACTCTAAAATATACTATTATGGATACACAATATACTGGTTATTTGATCTCTGATCATTCACTGTGTGTTCTAAAAATGAAGTGTACAGAAACTCAGAATGTACCCAAGTATTGGAAAATGTACTAGCCTCTTATTCGGATAGCACAAATTTCTTAGACTTTAGTTCAGGAAATTCAGGAATTTTTCAATAACAGCTCTGAATGAGAAACATCAACGAATAATGTATGGGATAATTTTAAAGAACAGATAAGGGAAAGTATAATTAGTCTGGAACAGTTTAGAAAGAAAAAACAAACGTCTATCATAAATCAATTAATAAAGGAAATTACCACTCTCCAAACTATACATAAGCAGACTCTAGACAAAAAAAAAATCGTATCAGATGGTTCAAAAAGGAAAAACTAAATACTATATGAATAGATTCAATCAATCAACAAATTCTATGAACTAAATCAAACTATCTATATTTATCTGATAAGCCACAGAAACTATTGGCATGGGAAACTAGAAAAGAGAAACAATATATATATCTATATATCTATATAGATATATATATATATATATAAGCTATTAAAATCAACAGGGAGAGGTAGTGGAAGACCCAGAAGAAGTTAATAAGTGCTTTTCCAAATACTATCAGACTCTTTATGAATCCGAATGCAAAGATATTCAAGCATAAGAAATTAAACATTACTTAAAACAAGCTCCTCCATCAGTTATACCCATTAAATGGAAAAAAAAATACTTAGGAAAATAACACATGCAGAAATAGACCAAGCTATCCAAAATTTGCCAAGAAATAAATCACCTGGCTCTGATGGGATTGCAATTGAATTCTATAAACATTTTAAACTTATCCTTATTCCCATACTGTCAAAACTCTTTAATTCTTTCAATATTTCTAAAACACTCCCCAAAACTTTTTTATAAGGCAATTATCTATGGTTTTCTTAACAAAAATAAAGATCCACTAAGCTGTTTATCCTATCGCCCTATCTCCCTATTAAATATAGATTATAAATTGTTTACTAAAATAATAACTAAAAGATTAGAGAATATCTTATCACGTGTAATAAATAAAGATCAAAATGACTTTACAAAAGGAAGAACTTAAAGAGCAAATATAAGATACACTCTGAACATTATATCTCAACCTAAGACTGAAATGCTATTCTTCTAGCCTTGGATGCAGAGAAAGCAAATGATCAAGTTGAGTGAAAATATATGGTGCTCTTGATGGGGGAGATGGGTGTGGGGGAACAGCTCAGTGGATGACTTCAACTTCTTTATAACACACCAACTGCAGTTGTAAAACCAAATAAGAATATTTTGCAACCTTTTCAATTTATATCCTGGCACCAGGCAAGGCTGTCCACTTTCCCCATTCTTGTTTACACTGATAAGTGAATCATTAGATAAAATTAGGCTTAACCCAAAAATACAAGGAATATCCATAAATGACATAAGTCATAAACTTAGTTTATATGCAGATGATATCTTTATTTGTCATCAACAGATATATCTATATCAGTGCTTATTAAGAAAACTAAACAGGGATATTACCAGGATATAAGATAAATTGGGAATACAAAAATAAATATGAAACCTAATAATAATTATAAGCTTAATATCCTGGACAGACTTAGCAGCCAGATTAGCACTGAAATCCAATATGTGGGTATTAGGCTTATTTCAGACCTTAAGCAGATAATTATATTAAATTATGAACCTCTCTTTGTGGAAATAACTAAAGAATTAGAACATTGGGAATTCCTACCTTTAACATTGATTAGCCCGATTAACATCATAAAAATTAAGATACTTCCCAAACTTATTTTCTTATTTCAGTCTTTGCCATTGATACCTCCCAAGATTTACTTTAACAACATAAAAAAATAATAATAAAATGTGCTTGGAATAATACATCTCATAGAATATCATATTCAAATCTGGTACTTGGCAGGGATAGTGGAGGATTGACTCTAACAGATATATATAATTTATCTGCATAAATAATCCCTATTTGGGAATCGATACATGAGGAAAAAACTTAACTCATTCATTAAAATCTGAACTTGAAACTCATCCATAGTCAAATATGTTGCAATTATTATACTCTACTTACCATAACAAGGTGGAAAAAATAACATTGAGCTTTACAACTAGCTCCACTATTGATACATGGGAGAAAGCACATAAGATTCTTAAGGAAAGTGATATAATATCACCTTACTCAGCTATTGTGCTAAATTATAATTTTGAATCTTCAGTAAATGGACATGCTTTTCAAGTATGGAACTTTAGGGGTATTAAAGAACTAAATAATTTTATTGATAACAACAAATTGAAAACATTTCTAAAGCTTCAACAGGATTTTAATTTACCAAATGCACATTTCTTTCAGTATTTTCAGATTTGTAACTTATTTCAGACTAATTATTAAAAGCAAAGTAAAAAAATGGGTTTCACCTCTGTTAACAATATTAACCAAAGAGAAAGATAAGAAAAAATTAATATCTACTACATATAAAGCTTTAGCAGATATGACTCAGAAAGAATTACAAAAGCTAATTAAAAACTGGGAGTGAGATCTTGGAATAAATATAACAGATTCGCTATGGCAGAACATAATAAAATCATACACACAATATGTAAGAGCAAGTAAGCTACAACAGATTCAAATCTATGCAACCTATAGAACATACTATAGTCTTTCTTGGTTACATCATATCATTCCCAAAATTTCAGAAAAATAGCCTAGATCTACTAAAACATCTGATACTTTAATACACATGTTACATGCATGTCAACAACTGTCTAATTGTTGTTTAAAATAATACAGATCATATAGAAAACTATTAAAATGAATATCCAAAATACTTTTCAGTTAAATTTATTAATACCATCTATGCACATAAATCCTGAACAGATGATCTGTATTATAATCTCAATTATAATAGCAAAACAAATGTATACTATTAATATGGAAGGATAGTTCACCCCCAGTAATTCAAACATGGGCCAATTATATGGTTGATATGATGAAGCTAGAACAAATTCATTATGTCAAAGAAGGACAGAGAGATACATTTGAAAAGATTTGAGCCCCTTTCCGAGACAACATTCATGTAGGTCTTAAATAAACTAATATATGGGTAAAATTATATTTTAATAAGTAGGGTCCCCCTTCCCTTTCTTTTTTCTGGTAATGAGGATGAAACACGACCACTTTTGTGAAGATTAATTTGATCTGAAATGGCTGGCACTTAATCTCAACCAGAAAGAATAAGAAAAATAAAAAAAGGAAAAAAAAAACATGAAAGTGTTATTTAATGGAGGGCATTGCAATTTTTCAAATTCCTGCTCCCAGCTGGACTGAGCTCAGGCTGGGGTCCCAGCAAGGGTGGGGGACAACAGTTTACTGTGGTCGCGTGTCAGCCAGGACAGGGTCACAATAAATCTTCACAGTGTCTATATAACCAAACTTAATTTAGGAGTTGCAAGTTTTAGAAAACTCACAGTTCAGAGTTATTACAAAATCTGTTATGATTTTTAAAAAACTTGGCATTTTTAAATAATTTTGGTTACATAGACATTGTGCAAATTTCTTGTGTCCCTAACCTGGCTGGCACCGAACTAGAGTAAGCTGCACTCCCTCCATGGTGGGACACAGGACTCAGCTGAGTTCTCAGCCTTGAAGGGCATTGTTAATTTTAAAATCCACACTCTGAATGTGGAGCATGGGGGGGGGTCTCAGCATGGTGGGGGGGCATTAATTCACTTCAACTGTTGCTGAGAACTGTCTTGACCTGTAATAAAATGTTTGATTAAACATATTTTTAAAGTACTTTCTTGTATTTTGTTTTCTTCAGTTAACTGCTCACTGGGTACACTGTTGCTGTCCTTGATTCAAGCTGACTTTTTTTGCTCAGACTACTTGAAAGCATGCCTGAGTGTTAATGGGCAGCATTTGAGAAATATTTTTTTCTCAGGCTCCAAATGTTTTAATTGGAGAATATACGGTGGCAAAACATTCAAACCTGGACTTCTGGCACAGTAAATAAATGTAGAAGGACTGTAGCCAGATAAGAACATATATTAACAGCAGAGGGACCAGCACCTACTGAAGGTCATGATTCAACTGGCAGTCATATTAAGCCAGCTTAAAATGTTGATTTATGTACAGTACTGTGCTAGAAGTTCAGGTTTGCATGGTTTGCCAGCTGCCATTGTCCTTGTCATTCACTTAGCAAAGGCTACAGTGCTGTATTTTCTTCATTACACTTGAGTAGTGGAAAACCATTTTCATGCAGCAGTTCTTCAAAATATATCTAAAGAAGAAGACAGGACTGTGTGGAGTTGCGCAGCAGTGCAATGTTATTGCTCCATTATACATCTTGTTCACCTCAGTTCTTGGTCCAACACTGACAAATGAAGATCCATCTCCAGTCCACAGAGGATTACAGAGGTGGACTTTTCCCAGTCATTCTGTTCAGAAATTGCTGTACTGACTGATTGCTGGTATTAGATCGGGCATGGGGAGGATGAATTGGAAAGTGCAAAAGACATCATTGAACGGTTTTATGCTTTTCAGAGTTAAAAGAAAAAAAATTGAAAGACCAAGGTATTAGATTGTGTTGGAGGGTGTGACCTATTGCTGAACTTCCTAATTTAAATGCTGTATTGTACATTATGTTCCTCTTTACAATCGGTCTGTTGTCTAATCTCCTGTGCCATTCCTAAATTAGGCATGAATTTGTGTAATTTGCTAAACTGGTCAATAAAAACAAAAAAAATAAATATGTATATATATATATATATATATATACACACACACACACATACACACACACACACACACACACACATATAAAGCTAAGATCTTCTGGTGTTGAAATAAAGATGCTATTTGCTGTACCGCACTGTTACAGTACATGAAATACATGGCTTCTGAACATGTTTATCAGCTCATTTTCATAATTAGGCAAGTAACTTGTTTAATGGCAATAGGTTAATAAGTCTGTAAATCAAATGGATAATTCCTGTAATTCCAAAGTAAAAGTTATACATCATGTACCTGCTTTCCTCATGTACCTGCTTTCCTCAGTTCTCAGTTTGACACTGACGAGTGAAGATCTGTCTCCATTCCACAGAGGATTACAGAGGTGGACCTTTCCCAAGTATTCAATTCAGAAATTGGTGGACTGACCTGCTCCTGTAGGTAGGTATTAGATTGGGAGAGTGAACAGGATGGTATAAAAGACATTTTTTGACTTTTTTCTGCTTTTCGGGGTTAAAAGGAAAAAAATTGAAAGTCCGAGGTTCGCCAAGGGTAACATGGGGGGTCTTATTAGCAAATATCTTGACACGCTGTATTGGAATCGATCCATTACAGGCACATTCCAATTGATGATCGATTCCGGTTATTACCATGTGCCATGTCAATAAGCTGGGAATTAAAATATAAGTGGGGAGAGTGACATTTAAAAAAATCACAATCCCAACTAAGTGGCACCTTTCCTGCTGGGGACATGTTTGTGAAATCAGCACTGTTAACTTATGTCTTTCCAGCTCAACCTCCACTGGCAGGCTCTTCAGTTCTTTGAGAATGACCATGGCAAAGTCTCCATGTTAACATATGCGGTCTGCTATTACTTCTTCAATCAGGTGCAATTTCCATGGTCAACTGTGAATTCCAAGGATATTTCTGCAGTCAGCCATGGCTGTGGAATCACAGAAAATGTGAGGTCTTGTGTATGGGGTTCCCACATCGAAAGGAAATGACAAATGATGACTGCTGATAGCAAAGGTACAGCAGTGATGGGGAATAGGTTCCAACCTCTGAAGAAGATGGTGAACTTGCATTGCTGACAATAAAAGAAGCAGCAGTGCTGTGTACAAGGTTCCCACCTCTGAAGGAGATGGCAAACTGGACTAGTTGGTAGCAAAGTGCTGTAGTGATGGGGAATAGGTTCCCACCTCCAAAGGAGATGGTGAACTAGAAATGCTGATAGGGAAATACACAGGAATCACTGAGGGAAGACCAATGGATGGGGCAAGGTAATCTAAGAGAAAAAGTGTAAAAGGCCTCAGTCACACGTACGTGAAACGAGCAAATGGCATACGTCCAGTGGGAAGCAATTGGGGAATGCAGGCAGACATGTCCAAGAGGAAGGCGATAGGGAAACAGAATCATCCAGAGTAGCAATGGTGAAGAAGATGGAAGCATGGATCTGAAGATCAGGCGATTGGAGGAGGTTGAGCTGGAAGGCAAGCCAGAACAATGGTGCCCAGGAACACAGGGTGTGGAAGATAAGTAGCAAGGAAGTCCAGGAGTCCAGTGGTACTGAGTAGAGGTATATATGAAACAAGATGGAAGGATCCAAATCCATAACGTGAGGAGGCCGGGGGGGACAAGTACCTCGAGTCCATGGAAGTGCAGGATGTAGTCGGGTGAGGTAGGATATTGAAGTCATATGGGGTATAGTGGTCCCATTCCTGAATGGAATGTGGCAACCAGGTATCACATATAGAATGTAGTTGGTTGAAACAGTAGATCAAAGCCAAATGGGGTATGTTGGTCCCGTTCCCAAAGGGAATGTGGTAACCAGATATCAATTATAAAATGCAGTTAATTGAAACAGTAGACTGAAGACACAGGCTCCCATCTCCAGTTGTCAGGGCTACATAATCTTCACTCGATGCTGTGCCTGGCAGAGTTTAGAGATGGAGACTGTGGAAAGTGGACCTAGAGTATAACTGGTTGAGACTTAAGATAGAAGAAACAGGCTCTCATCCCCTGTAGACAGGAGAAGCCTACCTCCACTGCTGTGCATCAGTAGGCAGAGTTAGGGAAGAGGCCATTAGACTGCCTGTATGGGCTGAGTGAGGAATGGGGAGCTGACAGCTAAGGAGTAGGAGGTAGGCAAGCACAAAGAAGGGTGAAGGGGAAGGTAGAAAGTTAAAAGTTAGAGTATGGGTGAAGTACGATTACTGTAAATGCCATTATGGCAGAGATAGGGGAAGGCAGTGAGGAGCATGCAGTGCAGTAATGGAATTCAAGGAACATTCTAAGGCCAGGTAGGCTGTGAGGTCAATGGTTAAAGCAGGGATGACTGAAAGCCATGTTGGAAGAAAGCAGGCTAAAATCATATGGATAACATAAGTATGCACCAGCTAATTGGAGCCACGATGCCCCAGCATGACACTGCAGATCTACACCGTGGGAATATCATGGAAGCCAGCTGAGCAACAGGGACTAAATAATCCTGCAAAGGGGAAGGACAGAAACCATCAAAAGAGGTTCTAGTACTGGCAATGTCCTAATAAAGGACAAGCCATAGTTATAATGGGGAACATGGGTAGGCAAAACACACTACATTAGGGACAAACAAAGGGAATATCAAACAAAACAAACATATTGCAGCAGTACTGCAGGAACTACCATAAGGGACATAGGAGAGGGAGCCAGTATGAGTGTTACAGTGATTTGGTGAGCTAGAAAGTCATGAAGTTCATGAAGGGGAGAATGATGCAACTTAGGAATGACAGACTGTGCAGGATATATGGATACTGTGACTAGGAAATGGTAAGGTATAAGTAGCATGGGGATGGACATGGACTGGTAGGGAACAGAATGGGGAAAATCTGAGGAATTGCAGGCTCCAGGAGATGGTGAGGAGTGGAGCAGGACTGAAGTGGGAGAAGGGGCATGGAGATGGAGATGGAGTGCTGGTGCAAGGGAGAAGCCCAAAGGAAAACACAGAAGAGAGTGACAATGGCCAGAATCAGGGATGGGGGCAGGAAGCCAAGGAGGAGGAGGACAAGGGGTGGAGGACGGGGCTGGAGACACATGAAAGGGGGAGGCCCAAACCAGAAAATGGTAAAGCAGCAAAGTAGCAAACATTTTTTTTGTGTGTGTGTGGTTTTGTGATATGGTGGGGGGGGGGGGATGCACTTACCTGAATGCAGAAAATTACACAGAAGTGGGCTCCATGAGAGAGGGATAAGGAAGGTACCAGCAACATAGGGCAAGGCTGCAATGGGCTGTGAGACTCGAACAGCTCCAACAGGACAGAGACAACTACAGGGAACATGAGGAGCAAAGGGTGACTGATGGGGAAAATCATAAGACAAACAACAGGCACAGCAACGGAGAGGAAAACTGGTAGACAACCAGAGCTGAGGAACTGGAAGCAGACACAGGCTGGGTTAGGAGGGTAAAATGCTGGGTAGCACAATGTAGGATCATGGGGAATAAGCAGGAGGAGCAGATGCAGACCTCCACCAAAGGAAATCAGACTGAGACGATGATGGAGCAATGCAACAGAGTGATGCCAAACACAACAGGGGCCCAAGCCTGCAAGCAACATGGTGACCAAGAAACAAATGAGCAGGCAAGTGGGGGAAGCAGGCAGGATGAGAGGTGAGCAAGTGTTTAGCACCAAGGGAAACAGTACAGGAGTGGAGGAAACAGCAGAGCGGGAGTGGGGGCCAATACCAGACAGCACCGTCAAGGGGAAGGGGTTTGAAACATGTAGAGCAGGGGAAGTTAAAAGAAATAAGATCAAGTGACAAGGGGAGTGGGGTGGGGAAAACTGAAACAGGAGGGAGAGGGAAGCACTGCAACATGAAGAATGGGAAGTGGGGGCAAAGATTAAAAAGTTGACAAGAGCATGGGAGGAGGACCAAAATGAGAGAGGCAGACAGAGGAAGTACAGCTGGACAGGTGAGAGAGAAAAGTAGCAGAGGAGGCAGACGGAAGGAGGCACAGCCCACAAGCCATGAAGGAGCACAGTGCTTATGAAGGGTGAGATTTCAGAATGTGCTAAGTGGGAAACAGCTGAGGGAGGCTAGCCTTTATTTAGGATGTGGGAGAATCTATTCCCCCACACTGAACCTCGGGTTTTAGCCCTCCCAGAATTATTACAAGAACTTAAAATAAATAAATCTACTTGGTCAGACAACCTACTTCCTAAATTATTAAAGGAACCTGCTGAAATGATAGCTGGAACCCTAGCATATAAAGTTAAAGGAAAATGATTATTATCTTTATTCTCCCACCCCCGAGAGCTTTACCCCCGATTAAGCTTTTCAGACATCAAGACAATTTTTTTTGAGGTTTACTTACTTTATTTAACTTTTGAAAAGTCAGTGATTTATAAACATGGCGGACACTGTACAGATCCATTTCAGCATGGGTTGTAGCACCGCAACACTCGTCCCGATACATCCAAGGCCAAGGTACAGGTCTTGGGTTGTGATCAATGAGCCTACTGCTTTAAGCTATAGGACAGGGAACCTGTACAAAGAATGTTGTGACTGATCTCCTCTTTTGGGCAGGAACCTGTTGGCCCTGCAGGAAGAATGTTATGTTTGATCTCCTAATACAAAGCTCTGTGGCCCTTACAAAGAAAGTTACTACAAATCTCTTGCTTTACACTATGCCAGCTGTGCCATACAAAAAGAAAGTCTCCTGCTTCACTCAGGGCCTGCAGGGTCCTGCATAAAGACAGTTATGACTGACCCTGTAGGTTCATGTGAAGCAACAGACTTGAGCATGTCTCTGGACTTGTAACTTGATGCAGCAGATCAACAAGGCATAGTCCTGGACCTATAGCTTGGCCTTGGGTCACAAGACTAGAAACTGGGTTGCTGGGCTTTAGTGTTGCAAAAAACCTAATCCAGCAATTTCCTCATTTATTTATATAGTTTTTGTTGACCGAGTACGTGCAGTAGACAAATCCTGCCTATTTTCAGGCATGACCCAAGGGGAAGGGGATACAGATGAATGCCAACTGACTTTGAACCAGATTAGGCTGTTGGTGGTATTTTTATTGAATGAGGGAAATTTGGCCAGGACACCGGGGAAATTCCCCTACCCGTTGGAGGCAGAGGGCACTGTGTGGATGAGCATTGCTACTGCTCAGTGGCGTCTGGAGTCTTGGGAGAGACGGATGTGCGGGAGGCTAAGGAGCAGGTCTCCTCCTTGGCCCCTATTGTGCTACAATCGAGACCGACTCTGAAGGAGTTTTGTTGGCAGTGGAGATTGTGGATACGGAGGTGGTTTTGCAAAGCATGGAAGAAGACTCACTGATGGATACGGGGTTGGGAGTCCTTGCAAAGCAGCAGGAACCATTGCCCATGGAGCAGGATGTAGCAGTGGAATTACAGCTCCAGTTAGAAGAAGCAGAACGCTGCTATCGGGCAGTGAGGAATCATTTGCAGGAGGCAGTCGAGAGGAAGACAGTAGCAGCAGTGGCGCAGGAAGTGGAAACACAGGAACGAGGTATGGCAGCAGACGTGGAAGGGAGAGTTCTTGCAATAGGCTCGACTGGAGAGCTGGTGAGTCCAAAAGGAGATATTTTGGCTATGGACTGTGTAGAGTGTGCTGGGGTAAACTCTGCAGAAGTGGGGGAATTGATTGCGGAGAAGCAAACAGCAAGTTCAGGGACTGATATGGGAGATGAGGACATGCTAGCTGGACAATTGGCAGATACACGCGGTATGGGAGCTCCTGCTCAAATTGTGCTGCCCACCATAACTTTTAATATTGGGTCCTCAGGAGGAGGCACAAAATGACTTTCAAAGGAAGGGGGAGAAAGCAGGAAGCTGCAGGTCCGAGTAATGGATGGGCCCAGGCAGGGGCAAGATCAGCAGCAAATGGACAAAGACCCAGGTAATTGGGTAGCGACAGCCTTGCAAGCTGCAGGCTGGATGAAAAGTCCTATGGGGAGTGGGTGGGATGCAAATTTGGATGGTGTAGAATCCTTTGCATCAGGAGTTTCTGGAGATCCAGAAGTGTCCCCCCCAACGGTGCTACTTTGAGTCCTTCATAGCTCCTGGGACAGTTTTCCCCTTCAGGAAAAGAGCCAGCTCAGCCACATGATGAGCCTCATCCTTTATTAAAAGTAATTAGAGATCAGGAAGCAGAGGGTTCCATTACATCAGTGGAGGAAAAAATGAGAGCTCGGGAATTGGAACAACAGGATACTGCTTCCACAGCATTACCAGAGAATGCCTCTCTGGTTTCAGCTCCTGATAAAGTATGGCATGGGAAGGTGAAGGAGCATTTGTTTCCAACTGATAGAGGCCCACTGTTGGAACCAGCTGCAAGAAGGAGTGCTGTAAGGCTAAAATATAGGGGTGATGTCTCAACAGTCCCAGATCGGCAGTTTGTTGGTAGGGTTTTGTTAAAAGATAGTATGAAGTACTATGCATATGAGATTTATGCATTAATTCATGTGCCAGGAGATACTATCTTTGATGTTAGTTTCAAACATCCTGCAGGTCTAGAAAGATTCTGGAAGCAATATCGTATTATGAAACTTTCACCTTTATGGAGGCCTTTTTTGGGTATTCCGCTAACAAAACCCCTGACAAAAAAGATTACAGTGTTATTTCGAAATGAAGGGGTGAATGTTGCAGATATTACTTACTGGTTGCAGCAGCGTTGTACTGTTAAAGGTTTTCTGAGCCCATTTTGGATGAGGAGCAATTGTGGACTGGGGGGTGGAAATATCAAGTGGTTCTGAATCTTGTGAATGGCCAAATTAGTCATTTGCCAAATTTTTTTTTTTGGGGTCAGGACAGGGGGGTGATTTTCTATCCCGGGCAACCACGGGCTTGTTTTAAATGTGGGGATGTGGGTCATCTCGGTAATGTTTGTGATAAACAAAACTGTGGGTTGTGTGAGGAATTGGGGCATGTAGGGGCTCATTGTCGGCAACCACTGAGATGTAATTTATGTGATGAACAGTGACATTCTTTTCTTACTTGCTCATGGGCATCACATTATAATGTGGATATCACTGTTAGAGCTGAACAGGATGTTTATGTGGCTACAGCTCAAAAAGAGAAAATGCGTATGGTTGAGTTGCTGAACACAGTTCCTGATAAAAGTCCACTGCCACAAAGGGTCCTAAGGAAAATAGGTAGGGCTGGGCTTTTGGAGAAGGAGGTAGTGGATGAAATATTAGAGGAAAGGGATCAGAGTGTTGTACAAGACTTAGTTGTGGAAGTAGGACTGGAAGAATTGGTGGAATCAACTGGCCTCCCCTGTCAGGCAGAAGGAGGAGAAAGGGAGAAGGAAGGGGTTGATCAAATTGTGGAAATAGTAGAAGAGGGTGTTTCTGTGCCCCCCTAGTACAGTTAGAGGCAGACTTCCAGAGACTAACCAGGTCCAAAGCAGGAAAGCTTTTAGCAAGCTCTCAAGTGCAGTCTAGAAGTATGGATAGGGTAGCAGTTCAAAATTCATATGCACTGTTGTTTGAGGAGGGGATGGAGGAGGATGGCTGTGATTAAGATTTCTCCTCTGTGGCCTCTTCTCAGGCAGAGGGTGCTTCAGAGGTTGGCCCTCCTGAAAAGCTTAAAACTAGGAAGAGAAAGAAAAAAAAAATGGTTAAGTTGAGTATTTTCTGTTCCTTTTGTAAATTGGTTATGGCTATCTCCTTTCTTACGGTCAATGTTAATAGTATAAAGTCCTGTGAGAGGAGGCAGAGCACCTTTTCGAGTCTTAGTATTGGGGGTGGGCAGGTTATCTTGTTACAAGTTACTAGGTTACACACTTTACTGGAAGTACAGGCTGCACAGAAAGATTGGAGGTGGGGAGTATCTTATTGGTCAGTAGGAGAAGAGCAGTGTTCTGGAATAGGTTTGCTTTTTTCAGGGGTTGTTGTTCAAATATTGCATGTTTATGATATACTACCAGGGAGAGCTATGGTTGTGGATGTGGTGATACAGAAAGGAGTATTTAGGATAGTAAATATATATGCCCCCCAGACTAAATCAGAGAGGTCTAGTTTGTTTAAAAAGGTAGAACCGTATTTAAACATTTCTAAATTGGTGTTATGGGGTGGAGATTTTAATCGTGGGCTTTCTCATAGAGACTGGGGGAGGGCTACAAAGAAAATATTTTGTGATATTAATACATTATTGGCAGTATTGCATAGAAGTAACTTGAAGGATGTGTATGACATTTTACAACAGGAGCCGAAACACACTTTTTTTAAAGGTAAACTATCTACCAGGATAGACTTTTGGTTTGCATCAGCAAGAATTACTTGTCAAGTGGTAGAGTTGTTGCCATTAGAAAATTCAGACCATTTGGCAGATAAACAACGGTTGGGAGACAGACAGAAATTAATAGCAGGTAGGGGCTATTGGAAAATTAATATTTCAGTATTACAGGATGATTCTGTGGAAAAATCCATAATAGCTTTATTCCGGGTAAGAAAGGATGTATGCTTTATGTATGATAGTCCCATAGAATGGTGGGAAGATACAAAGAGAGATCTGCAATATTGGTCTATAACTTTTACAAAAAAGAAGGCTAAGGATAAGTATATTGCATATTTAGGACTTAGGGCGAAATATATGCAAACTTTAACACAAGCTGCTGACAGAACAAATAATGTTACAGCACGGTTACAGAGTTTAAAGGAACAAATGAGTCAGTATTTACAGGAGACAGTTAGGAAGGTGGCAAGTCAGCAGAAATATAGGACCAGAGGAACAAAAGAGGAGGTAAATCCATATGAAGGCAATGCACAAGGTGTGCAGAAGGTGGTTATGACAGGTCTTAGAGATGAACAGGGTAATTTAAAAGAGCATAATCAAGATGTAATGCCTATAGTATAACAATATATTGTAGACACCTTTCAAAAGGAGGGGAAGGAAGGTCAGGACCTCTTTTTCACAGAGTTAGTTATACCTGCACTGTCAGGTGAGGAAAAGGAAAGTATAGTTTCTCCTATTTCTGTATTAGAAATTAGGGAAGCTGTTTCGAAATTATCTGCCAAGACTACTCCTGGAAAGGATGGGATACTGAATGATTTTTATAAAACTTACATTGATATTTTGACTCCCTGTTTAGAGGTACTTTATAATGCCATTTGGGAGGAAAGAAGGCTTGCCCCTTCAATGCCGATGGGAATGATGATTTTTCTATTTAAAAAAGGTGACCCTCATGACCTAAAAAATTGAAGACCATTAACTTTGTTGAATACTGATTATAATATTCTAGCAAAAATACTAACAACAAGATTGGCAAAAATAGCACAAAAGGTAATTGTTCAGGAGCAGACTTGTGCAGTCCCAGGTAGGAATGTTGTACAGAACTTGGCTTTTATTAGGGAGGTTGTGGAGCAAGGTTTAGGAAACAAGTTAAACGGTTATTTACTGTCGGTTGATCAGGAAACTGCTTTTGATACAGTTCGGCAGGAGTATCTTTGGATGGTATTACAGCATTATGGGATTCTGAAGGTTTCTATAGATTTAGTTAAAGTGTTGCATGCTGAGGTTCAGGCTATTCCACTGGTGAATGTTTTTTTAGGGGTACCAATTTATTTAAAGAATGGGGTAAAGCAGGATTGCCCAATGAGCCCCTTGTTATATGTTTTTGGTTTGGCCCATTATTAAGAAGAATTGGGCAAGCTGAAGACATTAGAGCTATTGTCAATAATGATGGATATGAATTTCAAAAGGTTTCAGCTTATGCGGATGATTGTGTTTTTACTGTAGCAGACAGAGGGTCTGGAGTTAGGATTTTAAATATGCTACAAGATGTTTATTATTAACAGGTATTAGAATTAATATGAGCAAAAGTATTGTTTTAGTAATAGGAGATATAGGAAAAGTAGAGAATTTTCCAATTCTGATGACCACAGATCAAGTGTAAGAGGCTAGGGATACAGAAGGACTCAAACACAGGTGATTTTCTTTGATGTCTCTTCCAACAGCTGCTTTATTGGAGAACTCCGATACAAAGTAAGAAAATCAAAAGGCGGACTGATTCATCAAAATAATAAAAATAACATACATTTAAGTAGAGTAGCATAAACAGCAGTAGTACACTACCAACCGGTAGAAAATATCCAAGTCTCCTGCATAGTAGCTCATAGTAACTAGAGCACTAGCTAGGGGTGTATATGCTTCAGCACTCTGGAACACATCTGACATTTCTCTGAAGAAAGCAGCTATATATATATTAAGACTGTTTCTGATTGGCTAGAGTTCCTGTCACTCAGCTATCATAAAACACTTTTTACAAAGAACAGACATTCTTATCCCATAAAGCTTATAAAATGTTCTTACAGTGACCTTATGTTCATCTAAATACCTTATAATTATTTATTTAAATTCTGTTTTTTTAAATCTCAGTTTCCAAGAGTTAAGCCCCACCTCTTGTTTCTCATTCCCTATATAATACATAACAATATGGCCTGCCGGCTCCTAGGGAGAGGATCCAGTAAACAGAACCCTTCAAATATCTCATAGCAGGTAAAATGTATCCCCTTTTATCTTTTATTACTATATTCTCCCAGTATTTATTTGATGTGCTCAGATTGTAATGGGGTTGTCTGTAAGCCTCGTACAAACATAACATTATGCTGCCTGCTGAGCTGTGGATATTGAGACACAGCTCAGTCACAGGCAGCCGAAGAAATGCAAAGGCAGTTTAAGCTTGCTCCAAATGCAAGCTGAAAAGCTCTTTAGCGCAAAAGGAAAACGTGCGACATAACACAAAAGTATTTAGCAAAAGGAAAGGCTGTTTTGAGAATTCACGGCGTTTACGAGCTGTGCGACACTGCGCACATCCGTGCAGCTCGTAAAGAACACAGAGAAGGAGCGTCTCGCAATTATGCTCATCTCTTGGTTAAAATTAAAACAACTGATACCCTTTTAGAAAGGGGAGGCATTTCTATGGCTTCTTAGCCACAAGGGGACAGTTTTAAGGCTATTCATATTTCGATCAATTTAAAGTGTTTTTTTTATTTAAAGGGACCTTTGCAACTTCAAGGGAGGACTGAATACAAAGGAAAATCCCATTCATTTTCTAGCAGAAACTACTGGAGTTCTGATTGATGACTAGTCATGATGGGGATAGCAGCAAAAGAAAGACAGACAGATAAAATAACAAAAAATGCATAGGTGGCCAGTCTATGCACAGAAAGGACAGCACAGGCACAATACACACATAGGGTAGACACATGGGGGGGGTAGTCAAGACATAACAATAGTACCTCTTTAGAAATATGAAAGGGGCAGGTCTGTAACTGAGCTATCAGACCCTTTGACATTCTCCTCCCCGCTCAAGAAAAAAAAATAATTCAAAACAGTTTGTCTGAGTACCCCTTTTTTATTTTAAGTATCCCTTATTGAGGTACAGATCTCTTACAGGTAAGAGATGGAGCCAAAGCCCACCCACTCCTCAGGCTCCACCTCGGGGTCCCAAACACAATTCTCTTTTTACATCAGTGAACACTATTTTCTGTTCACTGTTGTACAAAGGTCATAATAAGAAAAATATTTTAGCTCTTACAATTTGTTTAATTATTTCTTTACTATACCCCGAGGTCTGTCATATAAGATATAGCTTAGTTACTGTCATAGCCATATCTGGATAAGAAGTCTGTGTTTTTATGTTGTGTTCCTTTTCTATGTTTTATTTTGAAACAGTATGGCTACAATGTCAAGTATCATCGCATTATGCGAGGGTTTTTGTCTTTCATAACGTTGAGCCAGCACAGAGGATTGTGATCTGTCCACAGTTCAAACTCCGCATCCCATAAAAAAAATCGTAAAGCCTCGTTGGCTCAGCGTAGTGCTAAGCACTCTTTTTTGATAGTAGAATACCTGGTTTCCCTTTCATGTAACTTCCTACTGATGTATATTATAGGATGTTCTTCACCTTCAATTATCTGTGGCAATACCGCACCTATGCCACAGTTTGATGCATCTGTTTGTAGGATAAAGGGCAGTGTGAAGTCAGGGGTGCGTAACACTGGAGAAGAGCATAATAAAGCTTTAATTGTGGAAAATGCTTCTTCACAGGCCTGGGTCCATGTCATCTTCTCAGGTTGTCGTTTTTTTGTTAATTCAGTGAGAGCATTAGCTACTATAGCAAAGTTAGGTATGAATCATCTATAGTAACTAGCGAGCCCTAGAAAGGATCTCACATCCTTTTTGGTTACTGGCTGAGGACTATTAGCTACAGCTTCAATTTTAGACTTAACAGGCTTTACTGTACCCCTTCCTATTTAAAATCCTAGATATTCTGTCTCTTGAATAGCTAGAGAGCATTTAGATGGATTAATAGTCAGGCCTGCAGAAGTTATAGTACTTAATACCATGGCTAGGTGGCTTAAATGATCAGACCATGTGTTACTGAAAATTACCACATCGTCCATATATGCAGCACTAAAGGCAGCATGTGGTAGGAGAAGCTTGTCCATAAGTCTCTGAAAGGTTGCCGGGGCTCCATGGAGCCCGAATGGCTTAACAGTAAAGTGGAATAAGCCAATTGGGGTACTAAAGGCAGTTATTTCTTTGTCACCCATATTTAAGGGAATCTGCCAGTAACCTTTGGTTAAGTCAATAGTTGTAGTGTATTGAGCTTTTCCTAAATGGTCAAGGATATCGTCAATGCGTGGCATTGGATAGCTGTCGAATTTAGCGATTTCATTTAATTTCCTGAAGTCTAAACAAATTTGAACCCCACCTTCTTTTTTTCCAACAACAACAATAGGGAAATTCCACTCACTATGAGATGGCTCAATGATTCCCAACTGCTGCATTTTGTGTAGTTCCTTTTCTACTTCACATCTTAAGCGTTCCGGTATTCTATAGGGTCTTTGCCTTACAGGTGTTTTTTGGGTGGTGTTAATTTTATGTACCACATCAATTACCCTCCCAGGTGTCCCTGTGAAAAAATCAGAAAACGGCTGTAATACAGTGTGAAGCTCAGCTACTTGTTGGCTGGTAAGATGAGGGTTTATATTTAACTCATTAATACCTCCTTTCTTTTCTAGCCGTTGGTATACTAGGTCTAGTTCGCTAGTGGAAGTTTCAGGGTGTATGTAGCCTACAAAGCAGTCTTTTCTCTCAAACCATTTCTTTAACAGATTAACGTGGTATACATTATGTTTTTTTCTTTTTATCTAGCAAGACTACTTGATAAGTTACAGATCCTTTCCATTTAGATACAGTATATGGCCCCTGCCATGTCATATACAGTTTATTGTCTGAAGATGGTAATAATAATAATACTTTATCTCCTTCTTGGAATTCTTTGGTTCCTGTCCTCTTGTCATAGTGTAGTTTTTGAATTCCTTGTTGCTTAACATTAGTCTGGTGGGCAATTCCTATATATTTGGCTATCTTATTCCTAAGATGGCAAATATAGTCATTAGGAACTTGACCCTGAGATACTTATCCTTCTTCCCACTTTTCTTTCATAAGATCTAATGGGCCTCGTGGATTACGTCCATATGGTAGTTCAAATGGTGAGAACCCAGTGGATGCTTGGGGTACCTCCCTGTATGCGAACATTAAGTAGGGTAGTAGTATATCCCATCTACGGCCTTCTTCCTGAGAAAACTTTTGTAACATTTTTTTGAGGGTCTGGTTGAATCGTTCAACCAGACCATCAGTTTGTCGATGGTAGGGGGTAGTATGTATGGCAATAATTCCCAAGATATTATATAGCCATTTTAGTAACACAGAACACAAATTGCTACCCCTATCTGTCAGGATTTCCTTAGGTATGTCTATCCTACTAAATAGTTTGCCAAGTTCCTCCACTATCTTTGGTGCAGTAACGTTACGTAAGGGTATAGCTTCTGGATATTTAGTAGTGTAGTCACAGATTACCAATATGTATTGATTACCTTTTGCGCTTCTAGGGAGGGGACCTACCACATCCATAGCTATCCGCTTGAAAGGAGTTGTTATCAAAGGTAAGGGCATCAGGGGTACCTTATCCTTATACCCTAGTATGGCTACCTTTTGACACTCTGAACAACTCCTACAGAATTCTGCCACCTGCTCATGGATATCAGGCCAAAAGAACCGGTACAGCAGGTGACTCAATGTACGATCCCTACCCAGGTGCCCAGCTAATGGCATGTTGTGGGCTAATTCTAGAAGTTGTTGCCTATATTCTTGTGGTACTATCAACTGATGTACAACTTCCCCACTTTTTGGATTAACACATTTCCTATATAATAAACCATTGTTTATTTTATATTTCTCTGACCCTTCTTTAACATCAGCCACTTGGGCAAAACAGTCCTTTAAACTGGGATCATGTTTCTGTGCAATTCTAAAGTCTATTGTTGGAACAACAGAGTCTATAACAGTCTTACATTCCCTTTTTACATTTTGAGTCCATTGGAGTTTTTCTTTTCTTTCCTGAGCTTTTTATTTTATTTTCTTTTTGGACTCTTCAAACATATCGTCAGAAAAGGGAAATACCTGTTCCAAATTATCTCTGGTCTGAGATCTAATAACCATTGTGGCAACATTGCTAGTTAATAGGGTCTGAAAATCAGGATGGTCATGCCCAATAAGTATAGGCACAGATAGATGAGGAACAGCACCTACCCATATAGAATGTGTATGTCCCTGTATGGTTATGTCCAAGTCATAGAGAGGATAATGATGGGTGTCTCCATGAATACAAATTACTTCAGTCATCTGTGGCTTATGGTTAGACCTCAGATCCAGTAGAGCAGTTTGTATTAAAGTCTGTCTGCTTCCTGAATCGAGGAGGCCACATACAGTGTTCTTCCCAATTTGAACTGGCAGCATATAGTGACCCCAGTTGGCCAATGCTAAATGAGAGGGTTCAGTCTTTCTTTTGGGGCAAAACCTTGCTACATGGCCTTTCCCTCCACACTCTCAGCAGATAATATCTGGATTATAAGCTTTATGTGGTCTTGGAAAAACTTTTGTGCCTGATGGAGGGAGCATAGGAGCCATAGTCAAAACACCTTGTCTGGAAGCAGAGGGTTGGTGTCCATGTAACATGGCTGCCTTAGGACGTGAGGGATGAGCTACTATGAAGTCCTCCACAAGGCAAATTGCCAAATCTGAAGTCTCTGGTCGGTGCTCTTTTACCCAAAGTTGGACATCCTGGGGTAAAATTTTAATGAATTGCTCCAGCACAATGGTTTCCAGAATCTGGTCGAGTGTCCAAGTAGTAGGTTGTAACCATTTTAGACATAAGTCCTTTAAGCGAATATAAGCGTCCTGCAGATTGTCGGCAGCCTGGTACTTATAAGTCCGGAACCGTTGATGATATGTTTCAGTATTTATATCATAGCATTTCAAAATAGCAGCTTTGACCTGGTCATAATTATTTGCATGGGCAATCTCTATATGGCTATACGCAAGCTGCGTTTTCCCAGTAAGATATGGTGCCAAGTGAATCACCCACTGGTCTCTGGGCCATGTGCACGCTGCTGCCACTCTCTCAAAGGTCGTAATATATGCTTCTATGTCATCACTTTCTGTAAGTTTAACCAACTTGATGTCCTTGTGACCTCCAGGTGGCTGGTCTGGTGGCCTATTGACTCCCAGGGCTTGTATGGCCCTTAATGTGTCAGTCCATCTGGCTTCATATTCCTTTTTATCTCTTTCCCTCTGTTTCTCCAATTCCATCTGGTGCATACATAACCATCTCACCAGCTCATGGGTCTCAAAAGGGGGCACTTCTTCTCCTGTTTCACCTCCAGTTGCTTACATTTCAGGTTCCTCTTCCATTTTTGTAACAGGTTTTCCTTCTATTCTCCTCACAACTGGCTCCAGTCCAGGTAGAATGGGTAGTTGAAAAGCTGCTGTGACCGAGCGGGTAGCTACCCCTGGGAAGGATCCTGGTTCCACCTTTTCTTCCTGCATATATATAGTCCACCAGAGTCTCAGACAGAATCTCCCAGTTGGGTGTAGTTCCAACCAGTATCCCACTTCTGACACCAGTGTAACAGGCTAGGGATAAAAAAGGACTCAAACACAGGTGATTTTTTTGATGTCTCTTCCAACAGCTGCTTTATTGGAGAACTCCGATACAAAGTAAGAAAATCAAAAGGCAGACTGAGTTGTCAAAATAATAAAAATAACATACATTTAAGTAGAGTAGCATAAACAGCAGTAGTACACTACCAAACAGTAGAAAATATCCAAGTCTTCTGCATAGTAGCTCATAGTAACTAGAGCACTAGCAAGGGGTGTATATGCTTCAGCACTCTGGAATACATCTGACGTTTCTCTGAAGAAAGCAGCTATATATATATTAAGACTGTTTCTGATTGGCTAGAGTTCCTGTCACTCAGCTATCATAAAACACTTTTTACAAAGAACAGACATTCTTATCCCATAAAGCTTATAAACTGTTCTTACAGTGACCTTACGTTCATCCAAATACCTTATAATTATTTATTTCAATTCTGTTTTTTTAAATCTCAGTTTCCAAGAGTTAAGCCCCACCTCTTGTTTCTCATTCCCTATATAATACATAACAATATGGCCGGCCGGCTCCTAGGGAGAGGATCCAGTAAACAGAACCCTTCAAATATCTCATAGCAGCTAAAATGTATCCACTTTTATCTTTTATTACTATATTCTCCCAGTATTTATTTGATGGGCTCAGATTGTAATGGGGCTGTCTGTAAGCCTCGTACAAACATAACATTATGCTGCCTGCTGAGCTGTGGATATTGAGACACAGCTCAGTCACAGGCAGCCGAAGAAATGCAAAGGCAGTTTAAGCTTGCTCCAAATGCAAGCTGAAAAGTGCTTTAGCACAAAAGGGAAACGTGCGACATAACACAAAAGTATTTAGCAAAGGGAAAGGCTGTTTTGAGAATTACGCATGTTTAGTTGTGCGCGACAGTAGCGCATATCTCTGCAGTTTGAAGAACGCCGAGAAGGAGCATCTTGCAATTATGCTCATCTCTTGGTTAAAATTAAAACAACTGATACTCTTTTAGAAAGGGGAGGCATTTCTATGGCTTTTTAGCCACAAGGGGACAGTTTTAAGGCTATTCATTTTTCAATCAATTTAAAGTGTTTTTTTATTTAAAGGGACCTTTGCAACTTCAAGGGAGGACTGAATACAAAGGAAAATCCCATCCATTTTCTAGCAGAAACTACTGGAGTTCTGATTGATGACTAGCCAAGATGGGGATAGCAGCAAAAGAAAGACAGACAGATAAAATAGCAAAAAATGCATAGGTGGCCAGTCTATGCACAGAAAGGACAGCACAGGCACAATACACACATAGGGTATACACATGGGGGGGGCTAGTCAAGACATAACAATAGTACCTCTTTAGAAATATGAAAGGGGCAGGTCTGTAACTGAGCTACCAGACCCTTTGACATCAAATTAAAGTTTTGAGATTATTTTTTGGAACAAGAGAATCAGAAGAATGAGGCCTGCAGGTTAATTACTGGAGCACCTAGGATGACACACACCTGTCTACTGTATGCTAAAGCGCTGGTACTTGATCTCGACGAGCGCCTCAAATATCTTACCTGTACCCTTACAAAAAGACCCTCCTTGGGCTTTCCCCACCAGGATTGACCACCACCATACGCCGCTCTGTCCCACTAGTTCGTACTCGGACCTCTGGAAAACCTCTCTTGTTATCCCTAGAGCTAGGACCTCTCATGGCCAAAGAGCCTTCAGCTTTAGGGCCCCTCCTGGTTCAACACACTGCCCCCTCCATCTCCAAGCTCCAACTATATCGTGCTTCAAAACTTCCTACGTAACCACCTTATTAACACCCGATGCTGTAACTGCCGCTAGTCAAAGCCGTACTCAATACTTATGACAAAGCTTATTACTAAGCTGCTAAGGATGACATAACTCTGGTATTGTTTGCATCCATCCTACCTGTACCAGCTTGTTTGTATCTATCTCTTAATTTACTGTTATACTTATGTGTTGTACTGCTATACTGTGTATTTTGGTTTGTCTTACTGTGACAAGGTACCTTTGTAAATGAGCCTATGGCTCAAAGGTTTTCCAAACTTCTGTTTAAATAAAACAAAAAAATAAAATAAAATAAGAACAAAACTGGACTGTAGTGTATGATAAGGTGCAGCTCAAGGTGTTGTCTCTTGGAAAATGTCGAGGAAAAAGCAGGTTTATCTCTTAAGGGCATACATAGCGCCTATTCTTTTATATGTATCTCATGTGTTTCCCCTTCCCTATAACATGCACACAAAAGTTCTGGGTTTATTTTTTCTTTTCTTGTGGGGTAGTAGGTTGAACCCGGTTAAGAGAAATCATACCTACAGGGTAGGAAAAGAAGGAGGTTTGAACATTATACATCCTTTAATTTATTTCTTTTGAAATTTCTTTTTTAGTTCTATTTGCCCTTTGTTGTTACAAACAGCAGGAACGAGGCAAATGTGTATGCAGTTATGGGGTAAGCCTTTTTTGGAGGCATGGGGTAGAGGAAAATGGCATCCTATGGAAAAAATGCTCCACAATTATGTACAGACTACAATATGCTATATTAGAACCTGGAGGATAGAATTGGCATGGTGTTTAGGGAAAGGTAAGAACATTTTTTATAATACTATTTTGGATACCTGGTATCGAGAAGAGCCAGTTTTTAAAGTATCCTCTGCAGCTGATATTAATTTTTTACTAGAAGGGATGGTTGATTCTAGAATACCTCTAAAAATGTAAGATTTTGCTTGGATATGTGGTCATCAGAAGTTAGAAGTAAAAGGCAATCAGAAGCATAAGCAGTTGGATGAGAGAAGGTGTGGTGAAAGTGCCTGTGCTGGAGTTGTGGAGACAATGCAGCATCTTTTTTTTTTTTTAATGTATTCATGTTCATAATTTTTGGAAGTTATTGTCGGAATGATGGGGGGAAAGTTGATTTTGTTAATGAATTATGATGTTTTGGTTTTAGGACAAATTCCTTCTGCTTGGTCGCAATGGGCAAAAAGTACAGTCCATATACTTTTGTATGTGTAAAATGGTCCATTTGGCAGATGAGATGCTTTAGATTCCTACAAGGTAAAGTAATTCAGCAGCAAGATTTTTTTTTTTAGAACACGGCAAGAACTGGATAACATTTATGAATATGAGAATCATACCTTGGGGAAAGTGGTTTTAGCCAAATTATGGAGAAATGTTGGTTGGGTGGGTTAAGGTTTGTTGTAGTAATATTGTACCTTTAGTTTATAAATAGTTATTTGATAAAGCATGAAAATTTTTCAACAGTGCTATGTTTTTTTTCGTATTTTTGGTGATGGTTTTTCATTGGGAACCTAGAAGCCAGTAGAAGGGCATTATATTTTAGTGTTTGTATAAAATTGATTGTTTTTTTTCTTCTTCTGAATTAATAGGTATAATTTAGTATAATTTATTTGTCTCAAAGTTATTGATGGTGTTTCTTTTTGTATCTTGTTTTTGAATTCTGAATAAAAATTTCCCCTACTCTTTTCGATAAGTGCCATGTGATCTTTAACATCCACCTGAACTACCACCAATCCAGGCAGATGGGACCTCGGTTTAACGTCTCATCTGAAAGATGGCACCTCAGAAGTGCAGCACCCCTCTCATGTTGCACTACAGTGTCAATACTGGGATATTAACCCAAGTGCCAGATGTGGAAACTGAACCTATAACCATCTGATCTCCCGGCCTCAGAGGCGAGTGTGCTACCTACTGAGCCACTAACACTGTCATTGTGTGACTTTGCAGCACTAATATATGCATTAACATATTTTTTGCAAAGAATATATTACACCACAAGACAGTAAAGACATAAGGAAAAGGAATGATGAATCCATGCTCTTCTTTTTCCAAAACTGTTGCAACCCATTACAAGAAAATTATATGTTACATAACAAGCATTACATAATTTGATTAGTCTACTGGCTTATTAGTGCAACCCTGAATCTACTACACTACCTCCTTATGCTTTCTATTCCACTCTGTTTCTCAACCAGTGTTTCAAGCATATGTACTCAAGCTGTTGCTTTGACAACACCATGGGAATGAGAGGTGGCACCAGGATAGAGCACCAAGTTGAGGATATTGCCAGTGAGCCAATATATGACATGACATTGGTTAGTACCTTGGTTCTTGGGTCAAAAGGGGTCAAGACAAATAAGAGAGGTTGAGGGTTTCTTTTATGTCGAAGTCCAGCTGAGTAAATTGTTTAAAAGTCAGGAGGCCCTGAAAAACCAACAGTGTCAGTTAACACAAAGAGCCTATAGTTAATCCATTTCCCATAAAGTGTTCCTATTTGGAATTTTTACTAGATGATGATGGAATGCCTTTCTTCTCATATTTTGTAAATTGTTTATTGATAACTTTCCAACAATCAATTATAAATAGAAATACTATTAATTCTTACTATAAAGTGATTCATCAGTTATTAAACATCATAAACATTTATTACACATCATAATCACAAATTCATTTTTGTGTAAGAGAAACTGTTACAGTCTTCATAGAAAATGTTTGAAACAATAAGGTTGAAATAAAGCATCATGGGGGAGGTTATATAAGAAATAATACATGACATCTTCAAAAGCCAAAGACTGCACCAATGGTTGAACACCTAACCCTCAATGCTGTGCAGGTGGACAGAGCTGTGTATGTGTCAGCTGAACTTGTTCTAGAGACTGCAAGTGTTATGAGTGGAGCAAATTCTAAGAGCCAGAGACAGACTTCAGAAATAGCTATACTTTTAAATGTCTCCTTGATGGAGGAACCATAACTTATATTTGTTGACAAAATATTGTACAAAAGATTAATGCTATAATAAAGATGTAAAGGTAAATAACAGATGTCTGAGTTCATTGGGAACGAATGACAAAACGAATGAGAAAAACATCCGTTTAGCAGGTAATAAAATATTTCTCCTATAAATTCTGTTATTCTTAAGGAAATCATTTGTATGCTAATATGCACAGATAGCTTTGGCAGTGCTATCAGTTGTTATAATATAAAGGTAGTGGGGGTACCTCTGATCAAAGGTTAAGATTTCAATTTAATTCAAATGCTTCAAGAAATTTGTACATTCAATGAGACCAGAGTAATTGAATTCTTAATGTTTCATAGGTGTACTGCATCAACTTCTGTTTGGAGCATGTAAAAAAAATATATTCCAAGTACTGGTGGTGAGGTGAAGAAGACAGGTCTCCATCTGGTTTAAAAGTAGAGCAGCATGTAATGAGGGGTGCAAGCCACTGTCTGAAACTGAAAAAAAAATATCAGGTTGTTAGCTCTGGTCTTTGAGGCTGATCAAGTTTCCTAAAAAAAGTGTTTGAATAAAGAGAGACGTGCTCTACAGGGGAATTTACTGTAGTTCCATTTTACCCTTATGTCTGTCAGACCACGTAATCATGAAGATAGAAACATAGAAACATAGAAGTTAATGGCAGATAAGGACTGCAAGGCCCATCCAGTCTGCCCATTTCTTTTTCTACCTTATAAATGTGCCATCGGCCTTTGCTCTGTCAATGGCCTCTCTAATCATACTCATCTGTATTGTTCCCTTATGGCTATCCCATGCCTGTTTGAATCCCTGCACTGTATTCATATTTACCACTTCCTGAGGTAGGCCATTCCATGCATTCACCATCCTTTCTGTGAAAAAGAACTTCCTCACATTACCCCTTAATCGGCCTCCCTCCAATCTCATGTTGTGTCCTCTTGTCCTCCTATTTTTCTTATACTGAAACATGTTAGACTCTTTTACCTTGTTAATGCCCTTAAGGTGTTTGAATGTTTCGATCATATCACCTCTCTCCCTCCTTAGCTCTAGGGTATACATATTGAGCTCCATTAATCTGTCCTCATTTGTTTTCTGATACAGTCCCTGCACCATTCTGGTTGTTCTTCTCTGGACTGCTTCAGTTTGGTTAATATCCTTGTGAAGGTGTGGACTCCAGTACTGCATGCAGTACTCCAGATGGAGCCTAACAAGTGTCTTGTAAAGAGGGATTATTACCACCCTTTTCTGACTAGTGATACCCCTACTAATACACCCTAACATCCCCCTAGCCTTACCTACTGCTTTAGTGGTCTGCTTGGATAATTTCAGGTCATCAGTGATGATGATGCCCAAGTCTCTTTCTTTCCTTGTGACTGCCAGCAACTCCCCTCCCAGCCTATAGGTGGATTCAGGGTTTCTCTTCCCTATGTGCTTGATCTTGCACTACTTTGCATTAAACTCCTGTTGCCACTATTCCAACCATTTTGCTAGTTTATCCAGATCTCTTCTCATTCTGCCCACCCCATCTGGATCATCTACTCTGTTGCAGATCTTAATGTAATCTGCAAACAGACAAACCTTGCCCTCCAGTCCATCCACAATGTCACTGATGAAGATATGGAAGAGGATTGGCCCCAGGACAGATCCCTGAGGTGCCCACTTGTGACCTGCATCTCTTCTGACTGTATACCGTCTAGCACCACTCTCTGTTTTCTGCCTGTCAACCAGTTTTCCACTCATTTGACCAACTTCTGACTCACCCTGAGCCTACCCAGCTTATTAATCAATCCTCTATTTGAACAGTATTGAAAGCTTTGCTGAAGTCAAGGTAGGTGACATCAACTGCTCCCCCTTGGTCCACCGCTCTGGTTACCCAGTCAAAGAAATCTATGAGATTAGTTTGTCAGGACCTTCCTTTTGTAAACCCATGCTGTCTTGGATCCTGTGCTCCTATGGATTCCAGGTGTTGCACTATCCTTTCCTTAAGGCATGCCTCCATAATCATGCTCACTACTGAGGTAAGACTGACTGGTCTGTAGTTCCCTGTCTCCTCCCTGTTACCACTCTTGAGGAGTGGGATCACATGAGCCCTTCACCAGTCTTCTGGGACCTCTCCTGTGCTCAGAGACTCACTAAACAGTTCTGATAATGACTCTGCTAGTTCCACCCTTAGCTCCTTTAGTACCCTGGGATGTATGCCATCAGGTCACATAGCCTTGTCCACCCTGAGCTTATCAAGCTCTCGTAGGACCCTTTCTTTTGTGAAGGGACTAGTGCTCACCTTCCTCCCCCATGTGTTCATGGTGCTGAGCTGTGGGCCCTGCCCTACATTCTCTTTGGTAAATACTGAGCAGAAGTATCTATTTAGGATAGATACTTTTACATGGTCCTCCTCCTCACATCCCCCCTTATCTCCTTTGATCTTGGCAATACCCCCTCTGGACTTTCTCCTTTCACTAATGTATCTATAGAAAGTCTTGTAACCTTCATTTACTGTTCATGCTAGTGTTTCCTTCATTTGGGCCTTTGCCTGCCTTACTGCCTTCCCTGCTTCCCTTAGGGAAGTTTGGTATGCCTCCCAATCTTTATCCCCACTGTGTTTCCTTATATTTTCTGAAGGCCAGCCTTTTGGCTCTGACCTTTTCTGCTACTGTTTTTGAAAACCAAAGTGGTTTCCTTCTTCTTTTGCACTTCCTGTTTTCTCTAACACAATGGGATGTTGATTCAAGTATTGCATCCTTTATGCTTGCCCACTTTGCTTGTATCCCCTCACTTGTATTTCTTTTTGCCAGGGCTAGCTCAACTCTGTTGGCCATCTTATCAAAGTCAGCTCCTCTTAAGTCCCATACTTTTGCCCTAGAATGGAATGATTTAGTTGTAGTGGCCAAATTGAACCATACCATGTGACAGTCACTGGCCCCCCAGGTAACCTTCTACCTGGACTTCTGTGATCCTTTCTCTGTTAGTCAGCACTAGATCTAGGATTGCCCTGTCTCTTGTGAGTTGTTGTGCCAGTTGTTTGAGGCCCTCCCTCTGCAGGGAATCCACCATGTTTCTAGTTCTGGCAGATGTTCCTGCAGGTATTGACCAATCTGTATCTGTCATGTTGAAGTCTCCTATTATCAGAACTTCCCCTTTAGCTGTCATGTTTTGTATATCTTCTAACAGTAATGTGTCTATATCCTCTCCCTGGGCTGGGGGCCTGTAGACACAGGATGCATGATCTGGACCTAAAATCTGTGCTTTAAGAAATAGTGTGACGTTTACTCTCCAATATCTGTGTGACACACAAGAGCTAAATAATATACTGAAATGGGGAGGGGGGGCATTGGTCAACTCACAGTCTATGAAGCACAAACATGTAGCAAAGAAACTTGAAAAAGAAGAAGAGATTTTAAAAGATTTCAAAGAAGACTCCTCTAGCTCTGCTTCATCTTCCCCTATATCTTTTCAATAGTCATGCAGCAAGATGAGCACAAACAGCAAGAGCATAATATGAGTAAGGCTTTTCTTCATGTTCACCTTAGAGTGTTAAACTTTGCAACGGGCTACTCTCATCTTCTGACATTTAATTTTCATTTGATTATTTCAGTTGGTTGTGTGGGCCTTGCATCTGATTGAGTGATTGCAACATTTAGACTTTGTTATTACAGAGCTTGTCTCTTCGCCATATCTACAGTATAAAAGTACTACATCATAATCAAATCTAGCTACTTTCTTTGTTGTTTTTCTTTTAGTTTGAAGAGAAGTTGTTGGAATGCTATATAGAAATGTCAGCTTTTGTTGTGGAAATAGCATACTAATGAAATACTTAATGCAATGAATGTTTAGATAACTGTTCTGTAAGCTCTTCAGAAGTAATTAAAAGTTTGCCACACACTCTAGATCGTATCTAGTGGGTTACTTTATGGCCAGTTAATTTCACAACTTCTGCTTTATTGATTTCAATCTGTCTTTGTAGCAAACTGAGTGGATCTTTTTGCTTTCATTTGGACTTACAGTACCATACACTCCTGAAATACTAGCAATCAGGATAATGTATTATGGTGTTTTCTGACACACACATCAAAGAAATGTGTTGAATAATACTTCTGATTTCTTTCTTTTCTTACTTACAATGAAAGGTGCATGATTTTTTTTGTTGGTGGAGTGATTTGTCTGCTTAATTCCAATAATGAATGAAACTCTGCAGTGCTACCTAATTATTTGGGCCAGTGCAGTCATCTCCAACTTCACAGAGGAACAAGTGGCTTTCAGCCATGTGAGATTGAAGAATAACAAGTACTGTATGTGATGCCCTTTGATGTCCAGGGCTGCCCCCATGCTACACCAAATGGATCAGCATGTATCTACCCTAGGCTGATAGGTCTTTGTAATCCACTGAACACCATTCATGATAAGGACTAGTGACTGCAATTATTTCCCATGAATGAGGAATTCCCTCTAAGTATAGAACATATTCTTTAGTGCAGTTTCGTGTTTTTTCCTGGAATTTAGTACAAAAAGTACATATTTTGCCCTGTTATCTACCTTAGTTTTTGTCCTCAGATAGCTAAAAATTGCAAAGAATTGAAATGTGAAATGCATTGAAATGTGAAATGCACAAATATTGTAGGTAACATATGACAATAGGTCCATTTGGAGGTGACAGTTAAAAATGCATTCATTTTTAAGATGACTGCCATTATTTGACCACGCATCAACTTTCAAAAACTTGTTGAAAAGAATAGTTAACAAGAGTTAAAATAACATAGCCATGGTTGAAATAACACATAGTTACAGTGAAAATAACAAATAAACCTCTTTCATATCAAAGTTCGACACACACGAAAACATAAGGGTAAGACCACTTTTTAATTGGATAAAAGATAAGGGTGACAGTTTAGTGTGTGTGAAAGTGGTTAGTACTGTACAAGTTACCATCCCATATCCCTCCTTCCCACCTTTGCCAAACTGCAAGAACACTTGGTTCTTGCCCAATTCTCTTTTTATCTAACTCCAACTTGTTCACTCCCTTCCAATCTGGTTTTCAGAAAAAAACACTCCACCACCACCTCCCCAATTAGGCTTACCAACTCCATCCTCTCAGGGATGGACAGCAGCCAAATCACGTCTGCAATTTTTGTTGACCTAACCAAGGCTTTCGACACAGTTTCCCACACCCTACTACTAAACTCCCTTTCCTCAAAAGGTCTGACTGACTCAGCCATTAACTGGTTCAGAATTTACTTTGTAGGTCAGACCCAGTCAGTCAAAAACACTAGCTCCAGCATACCCATTAACACTGGTGTCCCTCAAGGGTCCATGCTGGGTCCTATACTCTTCTCCATATTTCTTAACAACCTATTATCTGTCTGTACATCAACCTTAATACATATGTACGCAAATGACATGGTCCTCTACACCCCAGGCAGTCCCCAACTGATGTTGCAAACAGACTTCAGCAGGACTTCAATAATGTTCAGCACTGGTTTTGCTATCATCATCTTTTTCTAAACACCAGGAAAACAGTCTCCATGACCTTCGGCACTAGGCAGAGATTCTCTGGGCTCCCCTCCATGCACTCTTTCCATGCCCTTGCCAGGACAGTCCTTGAGGACACGTCCTCATTCAGATATCTGGGTGTTTGACTTGATCAACACCTCACCTTTTCTGGTCATGTGGATGCCATCCTGAAAAAGCTGTACCCCAAGCTTGACGCTCTATACAAGAACTGGAACTGCCTCCCTCTCCCGGCTAGGTGCGAACTTGTCCAGAAGATGATCCTTTGTATTTGTCAACTACTGTGATGTAGTCTGCAGGGGTGCTCCTAAGACTTCCTTAACCAGATTGGATACCCTCTTCAACTACTTCTGTTGCTTCACTCTGGGATATCCTCCTGTCACCCACCACTGTCAACTCTACCACTCCCTCGCATTTCCCTCACTATAAAATAGATGCCTCCATCATTGTGCTAAATTTGTCTCTAAATTCTGGTTTGGATCACTCCCATCCTATGTCACTCTCTCTCTATCAGTCCTCCCTCCCTCTGCCCACTTACTTAGATCTTACAACTCCCATTCCTTGGTTGTCCCACTCCAGTCTAACCCTGTAGGCCAGGCTGCTTTCTCGTATCAATTCCAAAAACTGTGGAATTCACTTCCTCACCAGATTCACCACTCCTATTCCCCCTCCTCTATAACTTCAGTCCTACATAATTTCCTTTCTGTGAATTGTACCTGTAATTAATCTACCTGATATTCCTGACCTGCTCCCCAACCTCTATCAATGTATTAAGTAACTATTCTGAATTACAGCTCCATTCCAGACCCACTACTTTTCTTTTCCTACAGTGATCCCTACCTGTCCAGTCCTTCAGGTTATTTATAACTGCCAATATAACTATGACTTTAGATTCCTATCAATCTACAACAATCACTATATCTAAAACCTTGATTCCTATTCAGCTGCTCCCCTTCCAGCCTCACTACCTTTCCACCTCTGCTGTCACTCCCTATCTGCCCCTTCTTTTCAGGCTAAATGGTACCATCATCATGAATTAAAGGTGTTATCCAAATGTAATACACTTGACCTGTCCATTGTGACCTCTGTAAACAGTTGTACTCAAATATTGCACATAACATGTTCTTTCTGTTATTTGCTGTTCACTGTTGCCAATATTGTTGTAACAATGTTTGCTGTTGTATGCATGTATGTATTCCTATTATCCTTTCACTCAGGATGCACCGTGAGAGGAGCAATCTTGTTATTCAGTATGCCTTTCCTGGTGAAACGTTTCAATAAGTAAATATATAAGTTATACTTTTTTTTTTAAATAAGAGTAATTAGTTATATTTGATTAAAGATTACAATCTTCTCATAGGAATCCTTCATCAGTTGCATTTTTCCTCTAAAACCTATATGTACAGTAGAATGATTATTTGAAATAGGTTTTTAAAATATTCATGCCGCACAGTGTTTTTTGTCCTCTGTCCTCTGTGATGATTTTCAAAATCTTTGTGACATTATCAATTATTTCTTAAAATATTCATGCCACATAATGGTTTTCATGTTTTGTTATGAGTTTCAAAATTTTCATAAGGTATTAACTAATTGTTAAAATCTTTGTGCTGTACAACGGAGATTGTGCATTCCAAATACAGTGGGTGGGATATTCAGAAATGCACCAGAGGCAGGCGCAGTAATGGCGCAGCGGAAATACACTGCTTCATGGTGCACCGAACATGATATTCAAAGCTTGCACATGACAGCAAATGCCAGCGCAACACAGCTGAATATTGCAGGGATGCGCCATAGCACAACCAGGGCTGCACCAGGGAGCAAACCCACATGTGCCGTAGTGCAACCAGGGCTGCGCAAGGGGCAGAGGCGCATGTGCCAGGATGCAGGACAACAGGCACAGCAAGGAGCATGCCACCAGGGTGGGATAGACCACCAACAGGGTGCAGAGGATGCCAGGAGGGAGACAGGGCAGCAGGCCCCTGATCATGCGCACCACAGTGGTGCATGGCAGCAGGGTGGCACCAATGTCTACTGGCAAACAGCCACCAGCAACACCCACAGGAAAGCATGGGACATGCCACCAGGACCACAGCTGGCAACACACATGCCAACAGCACACAACGCACATGCCACACAACATTAACAGAGAGCACACAGCTGCCCCAGGGCACAGCCACCAGCCACTGAGCATAGACCACCAGGCACAATCCCCAGTCAACCCAAGATGTACCACTCAGCCACCATGCACACCACTGCAGCTTGGCTCCACATGCCCACTGCAAAGCAGACACAGACACAAATGGATAACAATAGAAAGGTATATTAAAACCAGTCAGGATACAACTATAAACAGTAAAACAAATAACTGGTACAGGAAGCAAGGAATGGGGAGGCCACAAACAAACCAGGAGGCTGGGAAAGGGAGGCAGGGGTGCAGGGGAAATGGCTGTACAAGGGTAGAAGGGAGGGAAAGGGGAGACAGGGAATGGAAGCAGGTTTAGGCCAATGGGCCTTATGGGTATCCATGCCCCACTGGTGCCTGACGCTGACGTCGTCACTGTGGCCTGCACAGGGCCCACTGTGTCAGACGTGCCACCCAGAGTGTGGCAGTGGAGACTTGAAGGATCCTCCTCAGGAGTTTGGTGTGGACATCCGGGCGGTGGACACCTAGGACAAATGAGGGGACATGGTATGAGTGCATGTCCATATGACCATAGCCCGTGGACAGTGATGACATGTACCCCTGAGATGGCACGCAGCCTCCCGCAGTGTGTACGCCCACATGAGCCACCAACCTGACTATCCACAGCCACACAGAGCACTGCACACCAACACCACCCATGTGCCACACACCACAACCATGGCAGCCAGGCAACAGGGTTAGCAGTGGGATGGTAGTGGCACAGCTGGAATCTGGGTGCACCCACAGCCCACCTGCAGCAGCCACACACATGTGTGATAGCCACGGCATGGTGCAATGGACACTGCTAGTGGTGCACAGCTGGAATGCCCATGTGCAGAGAGAGCTGTGGCCCACCCCCACCCTGCATAAAATCATACCATGAAAGATTGCCTACCTGCTTGCTGTGGCACACCCTGCACCTGTCCAGCAGCACCACCCATGCGGCTTGCATCCTGCACCCATGCCCCTCCTTTGGCCTGCCCTCACCCAGCTGCAGTACCAGCCAGCTGTGCATGTCTTCTATCCTCATGGCCTAGTAGGGAAACATTGAGAATAACATAACAGTACCTGGCAACACCACATGATCCCCCACAGCACAGCATGCCCCCTGGCCCCGCACAGTGGCAGTGAGGTCACACAGTGCACCAATGGTGCACTGCCACAGCCAACAGAATGCGCAGCCACAGCCCCTCCCAACAGCATGATGTGACACCCTGCTGGCCCCCACAGAACACTGGAATGGCATGGATATGGTCATAGTGCACTTACCTGGACATGGCATGGTGCCTATCTGGACACATGCCAGTAGTGCCCAGAGCCTCTCAAGGTCCCTCCTCCACAGGTCACCATAATGGTGGTAGCACTGCTCACTGCAACACTGCACCCCAGTGGCCTCCTCAAGCCCCTCAGCCACCTCCTGCCACACCTCCATTCATGGCTGATCCAGGGGGCACCTGGCCATACAAACTACCCACATGTGGCTCCACAAGGGTCACAAGACTGAGCAACTCCACCTGCGACCAATTGGGTGCTCTTGCAGTGCTGTGGCATGGCATGGTTGTTCCCGCAGTTGCACAACCAAAATGGCACCCAGTAGCACACGTTCCACACATGCTGTGGGTGCACGACTAGCTTGATGATGCAGTGCCATCTTCAATCGTGCATCCATGGTGCTGCGCGATACAGCTGGCGCAGCACTGGCATGTGCTGCAGGGCACCAAGAGGGTCAAAGGGCATTTGTGGGGTGAAGGTTCGGCACATGTACCATGTGTTACAGCACGATTGGCCATGCCATGCATGGTGCGCAATAGGGGCATGTGGACCCCACGGGCCATGGACCAATCACGCATGGGCACCATAGAGCATATAGTGCACAAGTGCCACATGCTCAATAGTGGCAGAGTGCTGTACCACATATAGCATAGTGTGTGTAGGATGCACCACTGACATACATGATGGCACTGTGCACATGCGTACTGCCGGGCCTGCTGTGCACGTCATACTGTTGTGCCATGGCTTGTGCATGTGCAACACCAATGCACTATGTGCAATTTCACGATATTCATCCGGAATATGCAGATTAACTATTCAGCATATTGGAAATGCATCAGAGGCATTTGCATCTCATTTCAGTTGTGCATCCCTTCATTTGCATGTGATGCATTATAAATGCACCACGGGACTGCACAGGCACTAGACGGGTATTGCATCCTTCAGAGGTAAGTCATCAGGCCTTGGGCCTGTCAGGACAGTGGAATGAGAGGCTGGTGTGGGTTGCAGCCTTCATTGACCACATGTTCATACCCACAGGAATAAGCATGATTGAACATGAGGAGGTTGAGGAGCTTGGGCCTGCATGGAAGCACATGCCCAACTTCTCGAGGACAGAGAGTGATGCCCTATTCGATGCTTACCTGGACCAGAAGCCTCTCTTGAGTGGTTCAACAGGCACTCCACAGGCCCGGGCAACAGCATGGGAGGGTGTGGCCAGGGCCGTGAACCAGCAGGGCAGCCATCAAAGGACAGCACAGGAGTGAAAGAAGAAGGTAGGCACTGACCAGAGGAGGATTAAGGTGAAGGTGGCAGCCATCTGGGCCACACGTGCTGCCACAGGCAGTGGACAGCCTGACATGAAACAGCTGTCATCACAGGAGGTGTTGGTGGTGGTGTCCATGAGGTGCAGCACCATCAAGGGGGTGTCCAGTGGAGGGTTCCAGACATAAGGCAGTCCATCTCTGCATGGTGGGTATGGCAGCACCTGGGGAAGGGGGGCAGGGGTGTGTGCCAGAGTCAATAATGCAACTGTTTTCCAGTTGAGCTCTGGAGCGCCTGCATGCAGCAGCAGGGGTGGGGGTGTCCACCATGGGGACGGTCCTGGACCAGGAGAACCATCAGTCCACCTCTACCAGTGTCCAGGGTCCTGACTGCAGGCAGCCCAACCCCACTGACCATCCAGATGCCTGTGGCATGGTCACGGAAGAGGTCATGGCTGTGTTTCAGCAGGACGCTAGCCACGGCATCCCGTATGCTAAGACACAGACTGGGGCGGGGTCTAGGACTGATGACGACAATGTGGCTAGTATCCTGGATAGTGGTGTTTCCATTCAGGGGAAGGCACCCATATCACACACCTGCCACTGCAGTGCAGACAGTGCCCTGGTGGTGGTCATCCGCCCACCGCACCCGGCGATGCTGTGGGCACCATTACTGCAGTGCAGTCTGAAGGGGTGGTGGTGGTGTAGCCACACTGGCACTGATCAGTTCACAGCAGCCAGAGGGGCAGCAGTGGCACCAGGATGATGTTGATGGGTGGCCAGTTGCAGTGGCCACCAATGGTGCACCGCAGACTGATCAGCCCTAAAGGGCCCTGCTTGCAGCCCCTGCCAGTGCGGGAGGGCTGTGCTGCAGGGTTAAGCACCACCCATGGGTTGGCGCAACACCCTTGTAACTCAGGGCGCTGACCCCGTGATGGATCACACCCGTCTGCTGTGAGCCTCTGTGGAGCAACAGGTGCTGTTCATGGCAGGGGTGCATGCAATCTGTACAGAACTGTGCCAGTCCAAAGGGAGGCATGACAGGGACTTTAAGCAGCTCCTGGCCAAGACCACACATATGCTGGAGGATACGACCGCAGCCCTGGATCAACTTACCACTGCGGTCACGGCCAGCCTAGCACCACTGACCACCCTGGTGCATGGCCGTCCACTGCAGACCCCACAGAAAGCCTTATACACCTCTCTGTCATGACATCATTTGACCCCCTCAGTGTTGATGCCAGGATCCACTGTGGGAATTCCGGGCATTTCTGGAGCATTCATGTTTGGTAGCCTGCAGATCCCTGCGAGGGAGCGGTCATGTTCCCACAGTGACACACCCGGGGGACCATCACAGACACCCCCTGTAGTCATTGCACAGCCTGCATCTGCTGGGCAGTTTTGGCAGGGCCATCCAGATATCCATGGTGGCTGTGCAACTGTGTGGCAGTCCTGAACCACCATCCTCCCTGTCAGCTCTCTGCCGCTGCCCTGTGTGCACATTGGTGTGGCGTGTGCATGTGCATTCCAGGGACATGTCATCCATGGTCGATGCCGCACACAGGCCTTGTGCACACCTACCCAGCTGCTGGCCACTGTGGCATGTGCATGATGATGCCAACACAACACTGGCCGCTACTGTGCACCAGTGTTCAGCGTCTGACACATACTCATTGGCGGCCTCTGGGTGTGTGCCTGTGGGTGCATGTGTGCATGTGCATGTGTGTGCAGGTGTGTGTTAGGATGTGTGGGTGGGGTATACAGTGATGTACAGGGTAATTCCACTGGATCCAGTCTCATGCCCGTCCATGCTACCCACCAGCCATGTCTGTCATGGGGCCCAGCCTTGTATGTCTGACTACTGTGCCATGGTACCTGGAACATGTGTGTGGTCATGTTCACTTACTTGCGAGCACTATAGTGCTCCTCCACAATTGTGCCCCGGTGCTGCTGCTGGGCCATCCTGTTCAGCCAGGGTTCCATTCACCCGGGAAGGCTGCCCACCACCACCTGGCTCCACGCCCATGTCCTCCCCGCTGCTGTTCCTCTCTTCAGCCTCAACAGCTATCCCAAGAACAGTGGCCATGTTGTGTAGCATACAGCAGGCCAGGAATTGGCAGCAGGCCTTTGAGGGGCTGTACTATAGGGCACTGCCAGACCTGTCCAGGCAATGGAACTGGGCCTTCAGCAGCCCAAACACATGCTCAGTGATGTTCCATGTGCTGGCGTGTGCCTCATTGTATTGCTCCTGTGCTGGGGTCAATGGGCACCGGTATGGGGTGAGCAGCCAGGGCCGGAGTGGGTATCTGCTATCACCCGTGTGTTGACATGTGTGGTTAATATGGTGGTCTGTGTAGCTGCACTTCTCTGCCTTCCTGACCAAATCCTCTGATGCCCCTGGCCTAGTATCCCCCATACTCTACCCTGTTGTGCCAGGCTGCCCATTCCAACTGCATACTCACCTACCAGGTGGACAGTGGAGATTTCCCCACTCTTGAACCTGTGGCACAGTACTGACTGGTGCCTGATGAAGGCATCATGTGCTCCACCAGGGTGTGTGGCACAGACATTGATTATGCACCCCCTGGCATTGCACACCACCTGGCAGATGATGCTGGGGTAGCCCTTCCTGTTGATGTAGGCTACCCCTTCTGCCCAGGTGGTGTGCAAATGCCTATGTGGGTGCTGTTGATGGCTCTTAGCATGCTGGGCATACGTGCCACCTTGTAGAACTCCTGCATGTTTGCTGAATGCTCTGCCTGTGTGCTAGGGAAATGGATGTATTCTGCAGCATGTGGCAGCAGTGCATTGAGGAATTGTGCAAGGAGCAGTGACACAGCTGACTGGGTTATGCCTGTGGTGTCCCCTGTTGGTCTCTTGAAGGTGCCTGTGGCAAGCAGGCACATGAGGGTCATGACCTTGAGCTCCACCGACAGAGCATGGCTCCATCTTGCGGATGCCTGAATCTCATCACTGCACAGCTCTCAGAGCTGCCTCAGGATTTCCTGGTTCAGGTGGTACCGGCCTACAATCTCTGTGTCACTGTACTGTTCAAAGGTGGTGCGGGCATGGTACCACCTGTTCCGGGCATACTGCTGATGGGCCCTTCCATGGCCACGCCGCTCTGCATCCTGCCTCCTCACACCCCTCATTACTGCCTCCATCTATAAGATGGCACTGGCCATGGCCTTGGCTGTCCTGCCTCCCCGGTCGACTGTCTCCTCACTCACCCCAGGCTGTGTGCTGCTGCATGTGCCTCTGTACTGGACACACACACCTGTGTTCAGGGTTCCCAGCTGGTGGCCTGTTGGCTGTGGCCTCCACCTCCCACCCATCTGGGCACTTTCACTGCCACTCCTATTCTGGGATTGCAGACTCACACTGCTGTAGTTGCCCCTGCACCTGTGTCACACACACACACACACACACACACACACACACACACACACACTCACACACACACAGGCTCATTCAGTGTTACACACCCAGTCCCACACTCTGTTGCACTTCCCACCTGCCACTGTCTCTGTCTTGCACCCCTCCTGCTGTCCTGCCTGCCCACTTGCTCTCCCTCTCTCTCCTGCTTCCTTGTGGTGCATGCCTCTGTCCCTTGCTTGCACCCTCTTGTTATGGACTCAAGTTTGTTCTGTGCATGTCCCTGTTGCTCTGCGCTTGCACCGTTTGCTTGCTGTTGAATATTGCACTGTGCCACTTATTCATGGCTACGCCCCCTACACTTACGCATACATTCATTAGGGTTGTGCACTGGTGCACTGCAACATGCATGGCACATTGGCTTCTGTTGAATATCGCTCTTTGGCACATTTCCTCACTTGTGCAGGAGCATCTCAGTTGTGCCATGTGCAACCACTTTGAATATCCCACCCAGTATATTTAAAATCTTCAAGAGGATATCAGGTATTTGCAAAAACCTTTGTGCTGCAAGACAGTTTAGGAAACCTAAGTGCTGCTCAATGGTTTTCACAACCTACATGTGATATGGTGGTTTTTAACATTCACATACAAATCATTTACAAAGATTTTGAAAATCTATCTGCTGCTGGAAGATTTTAACAATCTACTGTATGTGCTGCTGAATAGCTTTTAAAATCTATATCCTACACATAGATCATTTTTAAAAATGTGTGTTGTGCTATGCTTTTTCATTTCGCAACAAAAACTTTTATATAATATACCTTTTTCAATAATAAAGTGCTTAGGATGATATTTTATTATTTTCTATGGAAAGGTATAAACACAAACTCAAAGGGCTTATTCATCACAAGGCTCAGTATGGGCAGCAAAGGGCATGTACAAAGATGCCAAGGTTAATCCTGTGTACTCGCCATCAGCTGGACACATGGATCTGTCATTCATTATCCTTGGCTGCACTGATGCATAGCTCTGTACTTCTGTGCAGAGTTCAGTGCCATCTGGGAGGTCCGACAACTGGGCTATGAGCTTTCAGTTTGAAAGCCCAAATGGTACCATGGCTATGGGATTGGGGGTTATGATACACAACAATCCACAAATCAGCATCTGTGTCCCCCTCAGCAGAAATCCTTCTAGCTTTTCCCAGACTAGAAAGGGCCCTGTGAAAAGTATGTTTAGAGTTATTGCTTGCTTTGTGTAAGGATTCAAGGGCCACGTATAAATGACCGCATTATAGAAATTTCTTAAGAAGTAAGAAAATTTATAGTGAAAAGTTGTGTTAATGCTTATTAGAGTTGCTACCACACAAAACTCAAACCTTATAAAAGTTGAAAATAAACTGATAGGGTTGTAAACACAATGCCCACAAAGTTTGAAAATGTGCTATTTGGGTTGTTATGTCTAATTCCCACACAGTCAACTAAATCCCCAAACTCTATAACTCAAGTACAGTCTACAGGTACTTAGAGATGTAGCAAAATAATATTTCACCAGTAAAATTGCCACGAAATTGGCAGTTTCACCTTGCAAAATATTTTGCAAAATTCTGCTGTTCCACAAATATTTGTGGGGTGCGACTTGTTAAATTTCACCATGAAATGCAAAATTTCACAAAAAAATGTTAAAAATTCAACCACAAGTGGCAATTTTTGCCATTTTGAGGGTGAAGTTTTGCCATTTGGGGGCAAAATGTCACAATTATAAGGTGAACTTTTGCATTTTTTGGTGAAATTTCGCAATTTACAGGCAAAATGTTGCATTTTAGTGTGAAATTTCACATTTTGCACTGATTAAATATTTTGTAAAATGCATGAATTTCACAAAATATTTTGCATAATGAAATTTCTCATTTTCAAGCACTGTGGATATTGGGTCATGCATCAATAACACAGGACGGTATACGGGTTGAACATATTAAAAATTAGTACTATATAAAAAAATCCTTATCCCCACCGCTTCTCTGCCCTCATGACCCATGGACAAGGTGCCTGTCTTGAGTCAAGGCACACAGGCCTCATGTTTCATGTAAATAGTACAAGTTGCAGAACACAGTCCTCAAATCAATATCATAGCTTTGTGGTGCATGTTGTAAATTTTAGGTGTCCATGCTTTTAAATTGTATAATATGTTACTTTAGTTTGCATGTGTATTTTTCCTATTTTTTCATTCACTCATTTTTACATTAGTTTGTATATTAGTTTGTATGTGTATTTTTGCATATTTTTTCATTAACTCATTTTTATCAATGTAATTTGTATATGAGTTTATTATTTAATATTATATTCCATCTTTTGCTTTATATTATGTACCTTGTCCACAACTGTTCATTGGATTTTTTTTGTGCTAGTGTGAGTACCTCATTAAGAAATAAACAAAACAAACAAGCAAATGTGTTTGTGTCGATGCTATGTTCTTTTATTAATATGTGCATTTAGACTTGTACACAATAAACTATGTGAAGTTTAACCACGGTGTTGTAAAATGGGGAAGTCAAATAATTTTCCTCAGTTTTAGCCAAGCTGTGTTTTATGCTCCTTCATGAACTGTAGTAAAGGTCTGAGAAGTGGGCCACTGAAAATTTCAATTTAGCTTAGAGTTGTGACTGCCCACTTTTTTTGGCTTACAGAATTTGGCAGAACTATTTCAACTTCCAATACAATAATTGGAATGGGGTAAATTTGACTGCGATTAGGGAGAGGTAAAATGCCTTGAGGTCAGAAATGAATATTTATTATTTAAGAAATACTGAATGACAGGGTGTGTGTTGTTGTGTGATTTACACACACCATGGATGTGGTGTGGCACAAGGCTGCAGGCTGAGTGCTATAAACTATCCAGGGTGTGAGCAAATGTCATAACACACCCCTGGAGTTCATTATTGCAATTATAAAAATGAATGAACAAAAAAAAAAACTCTTTTTATGCTGAACAAATACAAAATTGTGTTAATTAAAAGAAATACAAGGCTTTGTTCTTTCACCAATGGTAAAATAAAGATTGATTGATTTATTGAAAATAGTCCAAATTTGACACATGGTGATTTGGGAAGGAGGAAGCTGCATGGTGATTGCACTTCCTCCCATATTTAATAATCTTACTGAATATAAAGGTGCTGTTATGCTATCAGTAGCTTTATTCTGGCTAATGGAAGAAGTCTGGGGCTGCATTTCATTTGTGCCAGCCTGTCTTACAGAGAATATGGAATGAACCTGTATGTAAGCTGGAGTTTCATAGATTCATAGATTCATAGAAGTGTGATGGCAGAAAAGGACTGACAAGGCCCACCAAGTCTGTCTATTTGTCCAGCTATCTGCTTGGACATGCACCCCCCAACCCCAACACCCCCCCCCGTGGTTGTCCCATGCCCTTTTGAATCCCTTCCCTGTTTCTTCTCCAACAACCTCCTCCAGGAGTCTGTTCCACTTATCCACCACTCCTTCTGTGAAATAGTACTTTCTAATGTTACCCCTGAACTGCCCCTCCACCTGCAAGCCATGCCCCCCATCCTCTGATTATCCTTCATCTGGAAGATGCTTTCCACTGGCACCATGTTTATAACCTTAAGGTACTTGAAGGTCTCGATCATGTCCCCCCTCCTCTGTTTCAGGGAGTACTTGTTTAGATCCCTCAATCTTTCTTCATAGGATAGGTGGCTCAACCTTTTTACTATCTTCATTGCTTTCCTCTGAACTCGATCCAGCCTCCCCACATCCTTTTTGAGGTATGGCTTTCCAAACTGGACTCCGTATTCCAAATGCGGTCTAACCAGATGGGTGTACAAGGGTACTATGACCTCTATTTCTACTGTTGATCCCCTTTCCGATGCATCCTAGCATTCCACTACCCCTAGCCACTGCTGTCCCCCACTGCCTTTCCATCTTCATGCTCCATGATATAGTGATGCCCAGGTGCCTTTCTTGTTCTGTTACCTCCAGACCTCTGCCCCCATGCAATACCCTGCCCTCCAGTTCCTGTAGCCAAAATGCATGACTTTGCACTTTTCTGTGTTGAATGAAAATTGCCACCTCTTTGACCATGCCTCAAGCCTCCCCAAGTCTCTCTGCATTTTTTCTACCCCTTCCTGAGTGTTTACCCTAATGCAGACTTTAATATCATCTGAAAACAGACTCACACCCCCTTCAAGGCCCTCCACAATGTTCCCCACAGATATATTGAATAGTAGGGGCTCCAACATTGATCCCTGAAGGACCCCACATGTGATCTTGCCCTCTCCGGATGCCTCCTCATTTTTATGACCCTCTACCTCCTGTTCCCCAGCCAGTTTCCAACCCATTTAACCATCCCCTGACCCAACCCCAGGCCTGACATTTTATACAGCAGTCTCCTGTGGGGCATGGAGTCAAAAAACTTCTTGAAATCCAGATAAACCACATCTACCACCCTCCCTTGATCCAGCTCCTTTGTGACCATGTCAAAAAACTCTATCAAATTTGTTTGACAGGATCTGCCCCTTGTAAAACCATGTTGCCTTGGATCCATCAGGCCACTTTCCTTGAGCTAGCTGGTGATACTGCCTTTTAATAGTTTCTCCATGAGCTTGCCTACCACCGATGTCAAGCTCATGGGACTGTAATTTCCAACTTCCTCCCTCCCTCCCCACTTATGCAGTGGGACCGCATTTGCCTGCCTCCAGTCTTCCAGCACCACCCCAGTCACCAAGGACTGATTAAAGAGTGCAGTCAATGGCACTGCCAAAATCTCCTTTAGTTCCCTTAACATCCTTGGGTGCACCCCATCCGGACCCATTGCCTTGTCCACCTTCATGCAGTCTAGCTCTCCCAAAATCTCCTCCACAAGGAATGGCCTCATATCCTTTTCCCCCTTCCCTGCCATTACTTTTCTGGCTTTGTTGCCTTCACCGTCTTCCTCCCTAGTGAACACTGAGCAAAAATAGCTGTTTAGCAGGTCCGCTTTCTCTCTGTCCCCTTGTAGCAACTCCCCTTTGTTTATTTTTAACTGGAGTATTCCCTGCCTAGTCTTCCTTTTTTCACTTATATACCAAAAGAAAGTCATATCCCCTTTTTTGATCCCTCTATCTATGCACTCCTCTCTCTGTGCCTTTGCCCTCCTTACCTCTACCATGGCTTCTCTCTGGCTCACATGGTATTTTCACCAGTACAATTCTGTTTGCATTTTCTTGAACTTCCTCAAGGCCATCCTTTTTGCTTTTACCTTTTTTACTACCTTCCTACTGTAGTGTACCACAGAGGCTTCCTCATCTTCTTATTTTTACTTGCTCTCTTGGCACAGATGTCAGTGGCCTCTACAATAGCTTCTCTTATCTCCCCCCACATTACCTCCACCTCTGTCAACTCCTCCACTCCTTTCAAGGCCCTCTCCATTATTTCCCCCATTCTCCTGAAGTTTGCCCTCTTGAAATCCAGCACCCTCAACCTAGACTGGTGAACCTCCGCAGTGTTCCTTATTGTAAACCTGACTGTGTTGTGGTCACTCTTATCAAGATGTTCCCCCACCGATACATCTCCTACCCTATCCCCCCTTTGTCAGGACTAGATCAAGAGTAGCTTCTGCCCTGGTTGGCTCCTTGATCAGTTGATTTAGGAGGGCCATTTGCAGTGAGTCCATTATTTCCCTGCTGCCATTTGAAGCAGCAGAAAAGGTGTCACAGTCTACATCTGGTAGATTCAGGTCTTCCATCAGCACCACTTCCCCCCCTTGCTGCCATTCTCACAGACTCATCAGCCATGCTTCTATCCACTGTTTCCTGCTGTGTCAGGGGCTTGTAAACCACCCCCATATGCACTGTCTCCGCCTTCACCACAGCCAACGAGACCCAGAGTCCTCTGGCCTCTCCCCACCTACCCTGCAATTCTGATGACTGGAGACTCTCCTTTATGTAGAGTGCAACCCCCCTCTCGTTTGCACCTTGTCCTTCATGAACAATTTGTACTCTGATATCTCCATTTCCCATCCCTGCTCCTGGTGGCATCATGTTTCTGTTACCCCCCACAATGTCAAGGCCCTCCTCCATCATTTTTGCTGTCAGATAAGGGATCTTCCTACCCAGACTTTTGGCATTTGAACACATGACACTCCATCCCCTCTTTCCTCCCACCCTATATATTTTGCCCCTTAACCTTTAGCTGTGTGGGTATGTCTTTTTGTGCCCCTCTTGCCTCTTATCTTATCAACAGGGCTTCCCCCCGTCTTCCCCCCCAGGTTTAGTTTAAAATGTCAGAGTTTGTCAACATAATGGTCCAGTTTGAATTTGAGCACTGCTTTCCCCTCCCCATTTAGGTACAGCCTATCTGGATCATATAAACTATTGTCACTCCATGTTGAACCCCAATATCCTATCACTCCATACCCCTGCTGAGCATACCAACTTGCAAGCCAACTATTGAACTCCACTATACTTTGCCTCACCTCTGTGCTGGACCTTAGTACTAGCAGCACCTTTGAGAAAGACAGAGATTTAAAGTCCAGGCTGCTGCAGAACCTAGCCAGTGCCATAAACCTTGCCTGCACCTCCATCACAGTACTCCTGGCAAGGCCATTCATGCCTAGGTGGAAGATCAGATTAGTTTTCTCATTTATTTCCCTCCCCCTTGAGGGGATCTAATGTATGACTTTGGCTGCTATCATGCCTGGCAGGCACTCCACCCATATTTTATCCCATCTCTCTCCCCTTCTCCCCATGTAACTCCTTTTATAATAGAGTTCCCCACTATCCCCTTTCTCCTCTTGGGTGCATCTCACTATTGCTTTACTCCTCCTCTTTCCCAAGTTTCTCCATCCTTACCCTTGCTATCTCTCCCCTGAAACTTTTTAAGACCTCCTCCACCATCCTCCTCCTGTTCATTTTCCTGGTCCCTGGTCATCTCTGAACATTTTATTATCTGCCCCCAAAACAGCCATTTCTCTCAAGGAGAAAGCCGCACCTGAGAGTGCAGTCAGCAGTACATCATCTGAAATGCCTTACATTTACATCTGTTGACAGTGATACTTTCATAGGAGCCAGCATTAATGCAGGAGGGGCTAGAAAGTAAATTTTAATTCCTACCACATTTGAACATTGTCAAAGGAGGACAGTGCCTGAGAGCAGAATTGTCAGTGCATCATCACTAGCATCATCACTAGCATGGTCACACAAGTGGAAGGCTCTTATGGCATCTGTAACAACTAGTTCATTGTTGTTGGTTCACCATGTTTCTTCTAAACTAGCAACATTAACAGATATATTGGGCTGAATGTTAGGCTGATGTTCTCTTGCTTCTAGCAACTTGTAATTACCATTGTTCAGTCGACTTGCAGGAACTTCACAAATCTGATTAGCAGCACTTCCACTGCAGAAATATCACAAATAGTGAAGCAGCTGTGAGGCATCATTTTTCATTATGATTACGAACTTTGCTGCACATATTGTAGTTCACTTGTCATATATTTTTAAAGTGGTGGCTGACACACCTGTAAAAATCTGTTACTTGATCTACATATAGTAGAATATGTGATCAGGTCAGAACAGGCTAGCTAGGACTTTAGCTGTGTCTTTGTTGTGAGATTTACACATGGCTTAAAACACTAGTTTGACCAATCAGATAGCTCAGTTTTATCAGGCCATTTTAAAATGTAGTTTACTTACATGGGCACATTAATACCCAATGGCCATCATAGATTGAAAGCTCAAGAACACCTCTTTCAAACAAGGCATTGACTTTAACTTTAACTGGAAACATTTCAGAGATATAGATGACTGAGTAAGTTCAATATGAAGACTACATTGTCACAGGTTTTGGAACATTGTGACATCATCAAGGAACAAGCTGTGCCTAATAATATTGAGTCAAGCACAGCTTGTTCCTTGTTGATGTCATAATGCTCTAAAATAGCTGCAATAAAGTCTTAATATTAATCAGACTCAGTCATCTGTATCCCTTAAGTACTTCCAGCTACAATTGAGCGCAATACTTAGGTTGAAATAGCATTCTATGGGCTTTCAAACTATGACAGCTACTGGGCATGTACAATATGTGTCACTTTAAGACATATTCTGTTGACTTTCATCTATTGTAGATTACTGTTTGCGGTCTTGTGACATAGTCTTCAAAACCCACAATGATAGGCACAGCCCCTGTAATTCAGTTATTAGTTACAATTCTATTCACTGATGAACTCAAGACATATACTCCTGTAGTCTCTTCTTTACCTGCATGCCAATGACTATATTCACTCTTGAGTTACATTAGCCCCCCAACAAAAAAAGTTATGTATAAAAAAGCATAAAATTTAGGGCATTTTATTTTGCGTGATTCTTTTTTAACTGATACCAACTCTGTGGGCTCTGTGTTCTCAGTGATACAACTGACAATATTGAGCTTGTTGGTGATAAAAACTTGAAAGTTGTTGTAAGCAGCTATCAGAAGGAGGAGTTGCACCTCCACTGCTGGAATGTGGTGCCAGTGGAAGGAGTTCAGGAAGATTTGCCACCAGGAGTGGTAAGATTCAAAATAGTAGCAGAAGTCATTTGTTGGACATTTAAATAATCAAATAAAGAGTAAAGTTGATCTTGGAATGCTAAGTTTGGGAAAGGCAAATATTGCCTTGCTGCAAAGTTATCTGTAGAGGAACATGGTAAAATGTTGTATAAACCATGCAGTCATTGCCATGGCCAGATATTAAAGAAATGCCATCCTACCTGCAGTACAGCTTTAGGCCCACCATAGAGAACCTCTCTAGAAACATTGCAAAATATCTAATAATATCTGATCATGTCAATGGTTGCAACTGTACACATTCTAGATGGTTATTCAAAGCTAACTTTTCTGCTCCACCATAAGTGGCACAACCGCTTCTGTTTGATATGGCCTATGCATCTATGGAGAATTAACACATTTAAATCTGGGGTCCAGTAGTTCTACCATGTCAAGCTGTATGCCTCATCAAATGCTGTCAAACTTGTCTGTGAGTTGTGTCTGAAACACCCCTGCCATGTCTTAATAAGTATCCTGCTGCTCTACTACTGCTGCAATGACTCAGATTAACTAGTGGTATCACACCATCTTGTAGTGATTGATACCAATCCAGGTGAATAATCTGCAGTGCAGTTTGCAGGAAGATGATAGTGTCATCTGCATGTCACAGTGACATATGATGAGAAAAACATGATTCATGATAGATGGAGGAGGAGGATAATGAAGAAGATGTGTTCTTTTTAGAATTAATGTCTAAGGTTTTATGTTCATGTAATTATTATTAGTTAACATTACTCTTACATGTTCATACATGTGATATCTCCCTCTTTACGCAGGAGACTCCTGTTTTTTTTACTGAACTCCCTCCCTCCCTCCATTACATTTTTGTAATTACTTTTTTCTTATTTTTTTGATGCCATTTAGGACAAATTCATGACGTTACGGCATCTCCCTACTAGCAGGCCAATCTCCCTCCTAATTTGACCCAAATCTCCCTCTTAAGCAGTTGGCAGGCAAGTCTCCCTCCTAATTTGACCCAAATCTCCCTCTTAAGCAAGTTGGACATATCACATGTATGCATGTTGCTTTATGTGTATTCCAAGAAAATTTGATCCATGATGAAGGGAGGAGGAGAAAAAGAAAAATGATATGTTGTTTTTAGAACAAGTCAATGTATATGGTTTATTTCAAAATAATAATAATAATTATTATTATTATTATTATTTTTCTAATTATTCATAAATGTGTCTTGATTTATTTGCCAAGAAAACATGACTTATAATGTAGGGAGGAGGAGGATAATTAAGAGGATGTATTTTTTCTGGAAACAAGACTCTAGATGACATGTCTCTGGAACTGTCAGCACTTGAAGATGCAGTAGGGATGCTTGGCAGTTTTAATGCCAGCATGGCACTGGGAGCATACTTTTTTATTCTTAGAACAAATTCAGTACTCGTTGGAGTGCATAAATTGGGTTTGGTTCTAGATTTTGGTTGTTGGAACCTTCATGATGCAGTGCTGGTCTAGTGCCATACCAAGGGGTGCACCAATTGGCTCAGACTGCTACTCCCATTCATGGCTGGATAACTTGTAAGAAACATCTTGTCCCATACCATACCATACATAACATAACCCAAGTAATTCTGCCACTGCTGCCAATGGTGAAACAGATTTTGCTGCTGATGATCCATTTGTCCTATATTGGGATTGGGAGTAGATATGCATGTTAGTAGGATACCTTGCTCACATTTTTAATCATCAACTAGAACACTGCTTTCCAAAGATTGAGTAGACTTCACTGACCCTAAGTGATCTCTTTCTCACTTTGATTGCAAGATACTTTTGATGGATTTGTGGTGTCATCTATAACATGCTGCCACACTGCAGTGATCCAGTCCCAGTGTGTGTGTGTGTGTGTGTGTGTATATGTGTTTAGGTACATTGAACAGGTGATGGTGATGGTGTCTGGGGGTACATTTGGATAAAGTGGGCGACATTTATGAGAAGATCTCTTTTTTTTCATCTATTGCAGAATGACTTGCTTTCAAAAAACAGAGGCAGGGCAGCAGATGTGATATATGTAGGCTTTCCAAGATTTGATTTTTATTTTTTACAACATTCAACCAAAATTTTGATCTTTATTTTGCACATTTACTTACAATTTTTTTTATTGTATTATAATACTAAGAACACGAAAAGGCAGTATTTGATAGTTGTTCTGATTTATTTTGTGTAAACAATTTGTAAAATGTTATGTCAAAATCATCACACAAACAGACATACATAACTGAAGTTAACACTTCAGTTGGGGTGTGGTTGGGAGGAATGGGATCACTAAATAGCAGCTGTAAATAGCAGCACTAAATGAAGAATTGTGCCATGTAAATACAAATATTATTTTGTATCCGACACTTCTGAAGATCTAAATCTAGAAAAAGACTCAGTAATGTCCTTTCATGAGAATGCCCTCAAAGCACGGAGCTCTCACCAAGTTGTGAGGGAAGTCAGATGTTTTTGACTCATGCTGCTAGTGACAATGAGAGCTAATCACTTCAAAGCACAGTATTCCCATTTTTATGCAGGGAATAACAGCATGGTTTGCTCTCATTGTCACATTCAGAGTAAACTGCAAGTTTGCCGAGGAATGTAGCACTAAGCAATTAAATTTAATAGCAGTTAATCAAAGGTCATTAACAGATTGGCACTAAGTTCTTTGATCTGACAAGCAACACAATTACATGACACTGCAGAAGGTCACTGTGTGTGGCTGAGTATTAATGTTAATGTCAAACACAGAATTAAATGAAAGTACCAGACTTAGAAGAAACTGAAACTGTCCTCAGGGGAACAAGAAATTAGACTTTAATTGAGATATATGTATTTCCGTCTGCTGGCAATTTCCCATGCCACCGACATTTACCGATGAAAACCGATTAATAACGAATCCTGGCAATCCATAATATATGAGAAGATAACATAGTCTGTTGTAATATAGCATAAATTAATATAACATAATGTAATATTGTATGATATATAGTATGAGCAGATAGTATAATGTGATATACTGTAATATGAAATGCTATATTTAAGCAATATACCATGACAGGGAGTGGGTATATTAGTGGATTTACCACGCCTGGTGTGGTTCGGTCACAAGGTGCAGCCGAGTGACTTAACCACACCAGAAGTGGTAAATCCACCCATATACCCACTTCCTGTCATGGTATATTGCTTTTATACAATGTTCAACTTGTTTTTTTGCTTTTATAGTGATATAAAACTTTTACAGTGGGTATACTGGAGGATTTACCACAGTCATGTGATCTGTTTTGACCAATGAGGTTACAGGATTTTCATAGCCCATTGTATAATAGAAGATAGTATAGTCAGATACAATCTAATGTAATCTGATACAAAATTATGTGCTGTATCAGGAGATATGAACTGCTTTGAGATGAGGTGATAGGTGGGAACACAACATAATCTGATATATATTTAAGCAATGGGTTCACAGCGGGACGGTCATGTCAGATGAATCTAATAGATTTCTTTGACTGGGTGACCAAAGTAGTAGACCAGGGAGGGGCTGTGGACATGGCCTACCTAGAGTTTAGCAAGGCATTTGCCACAGTCCCACACAAAAGATTAATAGTAAAATTAACCAGCCTGGGAGTGGGTCCCAGGGTGGTAGCCTGGGTAAAACATTGGCTGCACAACAGGACACAGAAGGTAATTGTAAATGGAGTCCACTCTGAAGAAAGAGGGGTTACTAGTGGGGTACCACAGGGTTCAGTATTGGGTCCAGTCCTTTTTAATGTCTTCATCAGTGACATTGCAGAGGGACTGGAAGGAAAAGTATGCCTTTTGCAGATGACACAAAGATCTGCAACAGGGTTGATACACAAGGAGGCGTGGAAAGGATGAAAAGGGACTTGCAAGGTTGGAGGAATGGTCAGAAGTATGACAGCTAGGATTCAATGCAAAGAAGTGCAAATAATGCACCTGGGAAACAAGAACCCAGGGAAGAATACACAATGGGTGGGAGGTAGTAACAACAAAAAGGAAGGGGACCTGGGGTAATCATATCAGATGACCTTAAGGTTAGCAATCAATGTGAGAAGGCAGTAGGGAGGGTGGGGGTATACTGGGATGCATAGGGAGAGGCATCAGCAGCAGAAAACAGGAAGTTGTTATCCCTCTGTACAGACAATTAGTGAGACCCCATCTGGAGTACTGTGTCCAGTTCTGGAGACCTCATCTCCGCAAGGACATAGACAGGATAGAGGTAGTCCAGAGGAGGGTAACTAAAATGGTGCAGGGTCTGCAAGAGAAGCCATGAGGAGGAGAGACTAAAGGAGCTTAATATGTATACCCTTAAGGAAAGAAGGAGGGGGCATGATAGAAACTTTTAAGTACCTCAGTGGAATCAACAAAGTCCAAGAGGGTAGCATCTTTCAGAAAAAGAGACTTACAAGAACAAGGGGACACAATTTAAAGATAGAAGGAGGGCGGTTCAGGGGCAATGTGAGGAAGTATTATTTCACAGAGAGGGTAGTGGATGCATGGAACAGCCTTCCTGAGGAGGTTGTGGGGTCTAAAACTGTGGGAGAATTCAAGAATGCATGGGACAGACATAAGACAATTCTTGTGGTGGGTAGGAAGAAATAGGCTCTTGGTTAACTAGGATCTGCGGCCTATCCTGTAGGTAGGGAAATGGGCAGACTAGATGGGCCTAGCGGTCCTTATCTGCCATCAAAGTCTATGTTTCTATGTTTCAATAAGGCACTAAAGGGTGTGGTATATCATGGGATATCATCACACCTTGGGTGGTTGGGCACAAGGCCACAGGCCGAGTGCGTCCAACCATCCAAGAAATGACAATATCCCATGATATACCACACCCTGGAGTGCTTTATTGCTATTATGAACTGGCTTAAAGTTTCAGTTCATTTATTTAAAAAAAAACTGTGTTAAAATACTTTTTTTATTGTATTTGTGATGTGGAAGTATACCTTTTAATTAAAAAGTGTGCAGTTTCTGCTTTCTCCAGCAGATGGTGCTGCTGCTACATGGTGACAGCTCTGTTTGTCTGTGAAGCTGCTACTCTGCCATGGTATGTCCAGTCTCTGTGTATCGTCAGTGGGCCCGGTCTCCCCATAAATGTGGTACTGAGCAATGGACTCAGAAACGATGAGGTTTAGTAAAAGAAAAATTAAGATGTTGATTGGTAATGGAGTATTTGGAAGCAACGGGACTGAGGACGAGTTCAGTAAGCATAGCAAGCGCTGCCACTGCCATTTTGAAATGAGCATGTGCTTCAGCAGGTGAGAAACATGTTCACTGGGCACTGTGTAAAGAATTGAACTCGAATTCCGATAAGGCTTACTTTTAAAATAGCTGGACATTTTGTGAGGCTTTCAAGCAATTACTTACCTGCTCCTGTGTAATCCTTAAATTCACCATAGCTACCTCATTTGAAAAATCTACTGGCAGGCAATGTGGAGAGCGTTTAGGTCGGAGGAGTTTGTTAATATGGGCTAGTAAGGAGGCTGGCGGCACCAGAGCTTTTTTGAAGCCATGATGATGTAGCTCGATATCATCACAGCGTCAAACAGCTCTCAGCCAATCAGATTTGTGTATTTATGATTGCCAGTTCATAAATTAGAATATAATCTGATATACTGTATGACCATATAACATTATCTGATATAACCATAAGTAGTTTGATAGAATGCATATAAAGAAAATATAATCTGATATAATATGCTAAAATATATGAAACGAAAACATAATCTGATATAAAGTGACATGATATCAATAAGCAATAAGTTACAACTGGGTGACCATTAAAGAAGTTTAACATAAGACCTAGGTGGATGAGTATGTGGCAAAAGGTCAAGTGAACATATGCCACTGGGAAGTGCAATTTAAACCCTTTAATGCACACCCTGGAGTATCTTTTTGCACTTATAAAATCACTTGCTGTTGTTATGTATTATATGTAAAATGAAACAATTTTAATATTTTTTTTACATAAAATTTTTTTCAATTACTGAATTAAATACATGAAATTGTTCTGGATTTGGTAGGTACTGTAATAAATTCTGCTTTTCCTTAGTAACAAGATCCAGCACCTGACTGTGCATCACTAGCTTTTTAGTGCATGGCCAGGTGATGCCTCTCAGTCAATAAGGCTCTAGAATTGTTCTTTCTCTTTTGATAATATAATTTAATATATATTATGATTTATTATTTTGTGTATATATATATATCTATATATATATATATATAGATATATATAGGTGTGTGGGCAGTATTCAAGAGACTTGGGTTTACACTTAAAATAAGGTATGTATTTTACTCATAATTTATTAAAAATAACGAATTTGTTCTCAGTACTGTTGCCAATATGGTCAAGAGATAGTGTGCATAAAAAAGGGGTGTATGTATTTTTATTTTATTGTGGCAACATTTTAATAACGAACATAGCCTTAAAAAAGACATCCATTTTGTGACATGGCTGTGCTGCACACCTTGGTGACCATTTAATTTACTGTATTTAAGCACAATACTAAAGTTTTCTTTTTTAGTGGACAGAGTGGATATGTAACTGTCCCCCAGTAATTATTGATTTTATGCAGATGTAATTACATTTACATGACACCACATGTAATTTATTACTTTCGTGCATTACTGTGTGTATTCTGCCTTTATGCTTTGAGGGTTTTTTTTTCAGTGACAGTTCACATTGCTTAATGTGTCTCCCCTGCACAAATCTGCAATCTTAATGCAGTGGTACATAGAGCCTGCTAGGAGCAGCATCATCAAAAGCTGTGGCTCTTGCTGTTGTGTCCATGTTACCCACGTGGATGATAATGATGCTGGTATTGGTACAAATAGCCAGGACCTGAAGGTGACATCAGGCATTCAGTGTTGGTACTCTGGCTCTAAGCAAAACTGTTCTCTTCATGCTGCTTCTCCCATTTACCATTCTTTAAAACAGGTAGAATGAAACGTCTTCCATTTAAAATCTGGTGTGCTGCATAGGAGTTTGGAAAGATCTCAGAGGTCTCCAGTCACTAGAAAACATGATCTTCAGCTTTCTGCTACAAAACAGCAAGTTAATATTCTGGGAGGCATATTGAATAGTGACTGGCTAAAGTGCATCCGTTATTCTGTGTCATTTTGGAGACAGAAAAGGTAAAGTATTCACCTTAAGACTTCATGGTCCTGCTGTTAGTGAAGGGCCCCTCTTCAAAATAGAGGGTGACTAGATTAGTGGGCTGTGCAGAACACTGAGTATATTTTCAAGTTTTGTTTGGGAAGTATATCAGCAAAACTTTCCTCTGGTTCTAGCACTGTGTAAATGGGACATATTAAATAGTATAGTTTAAAGTTGTGTATGGGAAGTATATCAGCAGAACTTTCTTCTGGCATGGTTAGTGTTTAAATAGGGCATATTAAATAGTATATTTTAAAGTTTTGTTTTGGAAGTATATCAGCTGAATCAGCTGAACCTTTCTCTGTTGCTGGCACTGTTTAAATGGGGCATATTAAATACTATCTGGCTATAGTGCTGCAGTTGTGTTCTATCATCTTTGGGGACAGAAAAGCTAAATTTGTGTGTTATCTCATGGCCCAGCTGTTTGTGAAGGGCCCCTCTTCAAAATGGGACTGTGCTTATATGTGACCAGTCTAATCAAATAGAGTTTTGTTTGAGATTTATGGTATTTTGTTTACAATCCATACAGCAGGTTTTCATTTTATAATTAGATTTTTTCAGAATATTGCTAATATTAGTGAACTTTCCCCTGGTGATGACTTTAATCATGTTTAAATGGGGAAAAAACAGCACCTGTGGGGTTTCTACTGGTAAATTCTAAGAATGTGTATTTGTCAAATGAATGCTGCACCTGTTGATGTGATGATGGCTCCATTTTAGAAGTGTGTATCTGGAATGAATACAAAAGCTGCACTCTTAAAATGTTTTAAATAAAAATAAATGTAATTTGTGAGAAATGCTTGTAATTTTTGGAAAGAAGGGGTGATGCTGGCTCCAGTTAAGGTAGGTGTGTGTGTGTGCACATGCCATGCGTGTGCACGTGTGTGCATGTGTATGGTGTTATTTTAAAATGAGAAAGTTGCCTTTCTTGATGTAAGATTATAAAAGAGCATCATGGTATTGGCATACTGAACTAGGGGATCAGGTGTGGGTGGAACTGGCTGAAATAAAAAAAACTACAGCAATGGGACCTACCTCAAAAATGCTTCTTATGGAATTGGTCAGTTAATTCGAGGTTATGGAGGGTTACCACGTGTAGGAATGAGACTGCTTCTAAACTAGACATCAAATGGTGGCATAATATGTTGGAACTGTTTAAAAATAAAAGAATACAGCACTTGGGCCTACCTCAGAATGGCTGCTCATGACATGGAGGTGGGTACCATGTGTAATAACTGGGTCATTGCCTGGGTGCACTAGTGCCTGTAGGGCAACATCATTGTTTTGGATTCATCTGACAAAAACATTTTCCTGATGTATTTATAATACAACTGTTTCTAAATTAGATGTCAAGTGATGGCACAATATGTTGGAACTGTCTAAAAAAAAATACAGCACTTGGGCTTACCTCAAAAAGGCTGCTCATGGCATTGCTTAGTACTTTCAGGGGTATGGGAGGGATACCATGTGTAGTACTGGAATCTGGTCATTGCTTGGGTGTACTAGTGACTGTTGGGCAACATCAGTGGTTTGGATTCATCTGGCAAAAACATTTAGCAGATTTATTTATAATGAGACTGCTTATAAATTAAATGTCAAGTGTTGGCATAATATCTTGGAACTGTTTGAAAATAAAAAATACATCACCTGGGCCTGACTCAAGCAGTCCGGATGTGGCATTCCACGTGCAGGACAAGAACCCTGCAGCAGTGGTGTCCATGCAATGCACATGGTGGTGAGCACAGGGTAGGCCTGTGTGATATTTTGACATCATTTTCCCCATAATGGCTGGCACTGGGTTGCCAGGGGACACCATACAGTGCCTGCATCTACAGTTATCAACACCAAACAGCTTGCCTGGGTGCTTTCTGGTTGGTAACTGTGGTTAAGCCTGCCTTCAGTTTGACTCTGTGGAGGTACAGTGATGTCAAAATGACCCCTGATGTGGTTCAGGCCTGCCAAGTAACATCCAGCTGTCTCTTGCATTCCATGGGGAACTTTGGTGTATTGTTTTGACTTGTAGAGTAGTTTGGATGTGACATTCCATGTGCAGAACAAGAACCCTGCTGCAGCGGCATCCCTATGATGCACGTGGTGGTGTGCTTAGGGTGGGCCTGTATGATATGTTCACATCATTTTCCCCTCAAAGGCTGGCACAGGGTTGACAGAGAGCATCATGTGGCACCCTCATCTATAGTTATCAGTACCAAACAGCTTGCCTGGGTGCTTTCAGGTTGTTAACTGTGGTTGGACATCTTATCAGTCTGGCTCTGCAGAGCTACAGTGATGCCAAAATGGCCCCTGATGTGGCATGGTACTAAAAAATGTGTATTACCTGTTTGGTTGATAATAAGCCATTAATAAAAGTTGTACCATGTACTGTATTTCACATGTTGCATTGCTACAGTGGTGTCCACGTTTCCCACAGTAGTAGTATGTGGCAGAGATGGTCACATAATAAATGAAGTACAACCAAGTGATTTGTTCATGTTTATCTTTCTACTTAATGCCCAGCTTAAGTGTGAAAGGCATGTAGACTGGACATAAACAGTATAAGCTTGAAATAATGAAACTTTGGTAACGTCCTGTTTGTATTTTAAGTGCTGTCTACACTGGAGGATAGATAGCAACACAGGTATGGAAGAACATCAAATCATTAGATGTTGCAAATGAATACACTTAAATAGAAGACAGAGTCACTGCATTTGAAAATGTAATTTATTACTATAAATGGAAAATAATGCATAATGGACACCAAATTACCCACGAAAGTACTTTACATGTCATAAATAACTGTGCCATTTTTCCAAACTTAGAAATACAGAACTATCTTTATATTTTGTATTACGCAACTACCACATATACACATTAAAATAAAGGTTGAGTCATGCCTAATTAATAAATTTTTTTGAGTGCATGAATGTCACACTTTGTATCTCGAATACTGTCCACACAGCTATGTGTACATATATATATATATATATATATATATATATATATATATATATATATATACTGTATATTAGACAAGAAAAAATAAACTATGAATGTGAACTTGAAATTTGGGCTTTCTACTTGACTCCCTTTTCTCATGTTGTTTTCTGAAGCCGCTAACAATCATGGGGGAGAGCATTTTGAGGAGTAGGGTAGTAAATGCAAGATATGTTTTCGGAGTGTAGCTAGACTTTACATTTCTGAAATGATTACTTATATCTGGAGTATGGAAACTGAAAGCCATTTAAGAAGGGGAAGCTTTTATGATTCTGGATAGCTTAGGATGGTTTCATCACCAGATGCACTGAATGACCAGTGCAGATGGCTGCTTACACAGTAGTGGGAGTGGAACCAGATGATTTCTGGTGATTAAAGAACCATGGGTTGGATTGTCAGACCATCCAGGACTAAGTCCGAAGCCACAGCTACCATTATTGGATGAAATCTCCACACCTGCTGAGATTAGTATTTTCAGCTGGTGCAGCTACAGGGGATATTAAGCTTGGTTCATACTAAGTAGAGAAAGGAGCGAGAAGGTCAAAGCCCCTGTGTACTGCTATAGAGAACACATTCAAAATATCATAAGAGACCACCAGATTGAATATATCTATCAGACTTGTTCTTAAACTCTGCCTTAGTTTTACTTCTGATGATGTCAACCAGAAGGGAGTTCCATGGGTTTACAACATGGGATGTATAAAAGTATTTCCTTTTGTCATGCTTGAATCTTGTTCCCCTAATTTGCAATGGATGCCCTCTTGTCTCTTTCATTCCACATTTAAAGTTAATCTCTAATTCAGCTAGAAGAAAGGGGTCTTGCATTATGTCATACATGAAGAAGAGTTTACCTCGTATGCAATAGGTTTCTTGGGACATTAGATCTAGCAAGTATAACCTAGCACACTACCCTTTATCACATAGCCCAATGATATTCTTTGTGAATCTCCACTGAATTTTTTCTAATTTGTTCTTTTCACCTTTTTTTAATAGGTACTATAATTAGGAATCATATTTCTGATGCGGACGCATGTAGGACCTGTGAAGTGGGATTACTACCTTACTATCTCTAGAAGCTATATTCTTTTAAACAGCCATATTATTCTGTTAGCTTTTGCTGTCACTTCAGTTGTTAGCTTACTGGTGCTCAGATCATTAGATATTTGCATCACCATGCACCCAGATCATTAGATATTTGTATCCCCAAATATGTTTCATTAGTTGATACCTCCAGTGTGGACCCAGATAATGTGTAATTTGTACATGGAAGTTTTCTTCCCCAGATGCAACACTCTGTACTTGCTCATATTCAGTTTAATTTCCCAAGTTTGTAACCAATGGGATAAAGTATTGAAATCTTGCTGGAGAGTTTCAACCTCATTGATTGTTTTGCAGGGCCTTCCTATCTTTGTGTTGTCTACGTACTTTATGGCCCAGCAAGTCAAATCCTCTGTCAAATCAGCAGTGATTCTCTGGAATAGAATTGGTCCCAGTACCGACCCCTGAGGGACTCCACTGGTCACCTCATCCACCTTCAAAAGATGTTTGTTATTAACTGCCCACTGATGTCTATCAGTCAACCATTCTGCAATCCAATTAATGTAAGTGTTAGTAATCCCTGCATTTTCCAATTTTTTAATAATCACCTAAGGAGGGGTAAGGTCAAAGGCCTTAGCAAAATCCAGACACACAAAATCACATGGAATTATATTATGTAATGTATGACTAATTTTACCATAAAACATAGTAAGTTTGTCATACAGCTCCTTGCTTTGTCATTGTTGTCAATGCCCAATGAATGCATTAGCCTGTCTTTAATAATGTCTTCCAACATTTTGCACACTAAACATGTCAAACTTATTGGTCTATAGTTTCCCGCTAGATCTGTTGAACTTCAGAGTTTAATGTTTCCTCAAATAAAAATTTTAGAATAAGAATTAAAGAATCTGACATCATCTGAAGTATGCAAACAGAGATTTTATCTGGTCCCGGTGAGGTATTTGTTTTTAGTTTTGTAATTTAGATTAATTTTTTTCAGATGTAATGCTATTTTTAGATTTAGATTTAGTTTTGTAATTTAGATTAAATTTTTTCAGATGTAATGCTATTTTCAGAGCTATTACTGTCAATTATTTTTTTAGGATTTGTTTTCTGTCTGTACACCTCAAAGAAGTAGTTATTAAATAAGGTAGGCATGGCTGCATTATCCTTTACTGTGTCATTGACGTATACAAGTGGCCCCACTTTGTTTTGGAGTTTCTTCAAAGAATAAATGTAAGCACAGAACACTTTATGGTTGTTCTTTTCAGGATTATGTGGCAATTTGTACTCTGCATCCTTTTTTGCTCATCTTATTTCCCTCTTACATATCCTCTGAATGTTTTGAAATGCTACCAATGATGTGTGTACTTAGCAGCAAGTTACATCTGTACAACTTATTTTTCTTATTTATTAGCTTCCTAATATTTTTGTTCAGCCATTATGAACTTTTGGCATTGTTTTTACTCTTTTCTAGCCTGGGAATAAGTTAATTTCCAATTTGCAAGACAATGTTTTTTTATAATGTCCCACATTTCATCAGCCATTTTGTATTCCAAAATACTCTCCCAATGAATAGTACTTCACATACTCTTAATTTGGGGGATATCAACCTTATTGTATAGATATATCTCAGTACACCAATTTCATGTTAGAAATTCATATTCTATTTGAAATTCTACAGATTTGTGATTGCTGTTACCCAAGGGAGCCCTGGTAACAGTTTTTTACACTAATGTTTGTTTTTTTAAACCAAGAATGACATCCAGAATATTTTGTCCCCTTCTTGATCTCTTACGTGTTGTCTTAAGCATATGCTATTACCAACTTCTAAAAATGTTTTTCCTGTAGCACTGCCTTACAGGACCACTCAATCAAATTCATGTTTTATATATTTGACTGGCAGTATAGCCTAGAGGTTAGAGTAATGAGCTGTGAACAAGCTTGGTACACCCAGAAGAGCAGACCTGGGTTTGATTCTCACAACCTCTGCTTGCATACTGTGTGACTCTGAGGAAGTCACTTAACATCCCAGGTGCTCTCAGGTCACCCCTGAAAACAGGCACTTGTGCCAAGTGGGCCTTACCCAGTTACCAAAGACTAAAATAAATATATATATTAATGTCCCCCATTATAACCAAGTCACCTAGTTCTCCCACTTTTTCAACTTCTTTCATAAGATTTTTTGTAATATCAATTACACATGCAGGAGGTCATTAGATATTACCTATAATTGTAGCGCATGAACAACCTCCACAAATTTTCACCCAGATAGATTCTGTATAGAGGTGGGAGAAGTGGCAGAAATACACTCCGTGAAGCAATTTGAGGAGTAATGCAGAAACTGTGAAGTAAGCCATAATGCGAAGCAGAGTATTTTGCGACATAATGAGGAATGTGAAGTCCATTGATAATAATGACTTTGCATTACTCCACCTTCCCCCAACCACTTCTGCAACAATTTCAATGAGAAGTACATAGGAAGCAATGTACTTCACATCACTTTGCCTTGTTATTGAGCTCCAATGCAAATTTTGCAGTGATTCATGGGATTGCAGGTCACATGGGCTCTAAATTGTTCTGCACAGCCTCAGTTCTGTGCAGTGTATGTGTAGTGGTAGATGGAAAAAGTCTCCTGTCAGAGCTCTGTGATTCAAATCCTCTAAAACTGTTAAAAAAGCCTTTTGAGTCTTTCTTTTTTTTGCTCAAAATTTAGTACACCGATTGTGGGAAACCCTCCTGTGCTCATATCATCGATTGTTTATTATTTGTGTGTGGATTTTGAATGTTAATTTAGAACATTCAGTCTGTGTACTGACAGACATTTGATGTGTGCTTTGGGGGAGGGGTGTATCTGTGGTGGAGGTAGGTTAAAACTGCGAGAAAAAGGCAGTCTCTGTTTTGGTTATATTTTTCTTATATAACTGTGTTAATGTACACACAGTAATATTGTCAGTAATTCTTGACTTTTTCTCTGATTGTTATGGTGCAGCAGTGCATAATTTCAGTTTGTTTAAAAGATTTAGTAATATTACTGAAGTTTTTAATTTACTATGCATTACTTGTAGTGTGTGTGTGTGTGTGTGTGTGTGTGTGTAAGTGTGTGTGCCATGAGTTCCATCAAATCAGACACATTTTATTGTGCCACAGAGTAATTACAGCAGTGTGAACCTGCTATCTACCTCACCTGCATGATTTTATACTGCTTTGTGGTATCTTGGTTTTGGACTGTTACTGCAGTGCACTGCACTCCCCCCAACTGGAAAAAGGTATTCTTTTCCAGATTGGGTTGTGACTTTTGAGCACTGGTTATGGTGTCTGCATCTCTTCTTGATTGTGCAACGCAGTCTTAATCTGTCTGCGCTTTTGCATCTGTTTAGTGCTCAGTCTCCATTTGCAAGCCACAGTTGTTGTTTTTCTTTGGCTTCACATCCACCGGCCCAGAATTAAATTCAGAAATCTAAATTTGTTAGACATGCAGGCAAAGCTGTTTCTGGACATAGCACTGCTGCCAGTGCCAAGATTGTTCATGGGCATGGTGTTTTTTACAATGCAATCTGTAACTTCTCTCTTAGTTGGAGGAGATGATGTTGTCCTAGCTGGTGGTGTTAGTGCAGTTTCTGCTGGCATGGGTATTGCTGCCTCAAGTTCCATTTCTGATCAGGTAACCATTTCAAAAAATATAGTTGAGTCTAAAGCTATGACTGACATTGTAAGTGATGTCATTCTCCCCATTAACATCTCCATGGTAGCTGAACATGATCTGATCCTGGAAACAATAGCTTACAATGTCACATTTCTTCCAGCGCTGTTGAGGTCATGCCTTTGCCACCCAATGATTCAAAGTGTGGTGCAACAATATCAGGTGATGATGATTATGCTGTGGTTGGAATATGTTCTCCACATGACAGCATCCAAGCTGAAAATGTGGATGCGGATGATGTTGATGAATATGTTAATGATGCCAGTGACCCCTGTTGGGAACCAGAGAAAAAGAAAGTCAAGGTGACTGTATCTGGGACTGTTGGCATTAAATACCCCCTTCTCAAAAAAGTTGTGATTTAGCGGTTCCTATTGATGATAATGATGATGACCCAGTAGTAATCATAGGAAGTCATGGTGGACAGTTGATGTCCAAGTGTGTCCAGCCTGAAAAATCATATAGCACAACCCCCATTTCAGGGGTTAAAAAATGGAGTCCAATAAGCAGCATCAGGGATATGTTAAAAGTAAGGGATCACTATCCCTTGTTTGGAATTTTTTTGTCCAAGATGCAAATGATGAGTCAGTTGCAATATGCCAGCTTTGCCATGTGTATGTTAGTCGAGGTAAAAAGGGGAGTCATCTGGGCATGGGGGTCCAGCATACACATCTTAAGAACAGGCACATGACACTGTGGACCCGGTACCAGATGGCAGTTAATGCCATAGTGGGGCATTCACCCTCATCATCAACCTTACTGAGCATGTTATCTCCTTCCATGAGGGTAAGATCAAGTAGGAATATCTGCAATAGCAATGAAATAACACCAGATGATTACTACAGGCATGATGAGGGGGAGGATTATGATTTAAAAATCTTGTCAAGTGGTGGTCAGAGTAGCAGTGGTGATGGTGGTGGTCAATGCAGTATATCTGGTGCAAGTGGTACATCAACCCCTGTAAGTAAAATGGGGAAAATAACTTAATTTGTGGATTTGTCACCTGTGCACCCCTCTTCATCACATGTCCACACCCCACCCCTGGCCATTCGCAGAGCCGAGTCATTTGTCACACCCCGTGCAAAATGTATAAGTCAGCGCATGTTGGAGAGTGTTTTTGCCTGTAACCTCCCACCTGTCTATCTGAAGCATGTGACCTACACTGTGTAGGCCATGTGATGTGTGTGTAGGCTGCCTGTGAATTCTCACTCCACCTAAAAGCAGAGTGGAGTGCAGAATGCAAAGTCATAATTACAATGTGAAGTGGTGAAGTGAGGGTTTAAAACGAACACTCCATGTAGTGGAATACTAATGCAAAGTGGCCACTTCACGACCACTGTGTGAACAGAATTTTACTTAACTACATCTCTAATTCTGTGTTACTGTGGGTTGATTTTACCTTATCTGAAATATCTGTAGATTTCACATTGTTTCTCATAAATATGGCCACTACTTCCTGTTTTTTGTGACCTACTACAATGAAAGAGGGTAAGGCCATTAAAGTTTATACCTCATTGTTCTGTTTGATCAATCCACTAGGTCTATATGATGGCAACAATGTCACTGGGATTGATACTAATGAGTACATGAAATACGTCCACCTTTTTACTCATGCTTCTTGCAATAAGAAGTAGAACACTCACTTCATTTATTTCTTTCTTTTGAAATAAGAGGAAATCCAGCACTCATCAAACCAAAATAAAAACTGCTCACTCCATTCTCTGTGGTGCTTAATTTTATTCAAAGTGCATAGTGCATGTAGCAAAAAATCCCAAAAGCATTTCAGAACTAAACAGGTTCCTTTATCAATGGATGTCAACATACAAATGGAGAGCCTTTTTACATACAGACTTTGTGAAGTCATAATGACATCATCACAGACCAGTGTTTAAAGTGCCAGTGTATATATACAGTTCCTCACAATAAATACACATTTAACAACGATATAAATACAAATATCTACAGAAAACCATGTGATAGAAACACTATGCTTTCGTCTTCCAGCTGTCATCCTAAACATATTACCCAGAACATCCAAAAGGGGAAGTTTCTTAGATTTAAAAGAAACTACAACACTGAGGAAAACTTTGAGCAAGTAGCCTGAGACTAGGAGACAAGGTTTGTAGAGAGATGGTACTCCAGGACATGTATAGATAAAGAGTATTTGGAAGTCAAACAGATGGAAAGAGACACAGTTTTAAGACCTAAACAAAAAATATTTGTATATAAAAAGGTGCTCCATTTGTTTGTTGACATCCATTGATAAAGGAACCTGTTTAGTTCAATCAAATAATCAACCAAACTTTATTTAACCAGGCAAAATTATCCTTGAGCAAGCTCATTTGCAAGATGGTCCTGGACAAGTAGGACATATACTACTACAGCAAAATTACTACATTAGCAGTGTACACACAACGAGCAAATAAAAGACAGTTACAGAGAAAAAAAATATGATCAGGGCTGGGGAGTACATATGGTGAACACTACCTGGGTCAATAATTAACAGTATATATAAAGGATTCCCTTAAGACGTGGGATTATTCAGACAAAGGTCACAACGTTGCAATAAGATGAGGGATACCAGGTAGGGTAAGTGAGGGAACAACAACTGAAGGTTTTTGGGTGGGGGAAAAACATAGGAAAGGGTCAGTGAGGGGTGTAAATAGATGTAGTTAAACAAACAGATGGGAGTTGGCAGAATAATCCCAAGGTGGAAAGAAGAAGAAGAAGAGAAGTGCTAGAGGAATATATGTAAGTGCCAAGAGTTTGGGGAGCCACAGGAAATGGAGGAGGTAGTTATTTGTGGCATACACATAGGGCTGTCAGTTTGAGAGTGAGCAGCATCCTGAAAGAGTGAGGCCCCAGGAGGGAGGACAGGCTGAGAGTTTTTTGCATGACATTCTAAAGAGTGGACAGAGAAAAGATGATAGCAGCTGAGCCATGTCATGTCCTTATTTTGGGAACTTTAAGAGAGACAAGAGACAGACTCCTTAGGCCATACTTTCTCTCAGTACGCTGAAACAGTGTAGAAATATAGGTCAGTAGTTTATTGGTTAGGGCCCAGTATGTCCACATGAAGACATTTTTTTGTCAGAGTGAGGAGGGCCAGTCTAGCACCTGATAGATTAGGCAGTGGCGGGTGCATAATGGCATGTTTAGGATAAATCTCAGCATGCGATGGTAGAGGATGTCAAGTTTACATAGCTCCTGAATAGGCCAGTGACTATAGAGAAAGTCAGCATAATCAAGCAGCAGTAGAAAAGTTGTTTGAACAAGTCATTTCCTTGCTTCAAGAGTAAGGAGGTGTCTCATCCAATAAAATATGCCTAGACGTTGTCTTAGCTTTTTAGACAGTTCATTAAGGTGAGCCAAGAAGTTGAGCCTGTTATCAAGCCAAATACCCAGATACTTGAATTTTTCTACTAGTTTCAAGGTTTCACCAAGCAAGCTATAAATCTGAAGGCTCGAAGACGGTCCTGTGTAGTGGGCAGCACAAGGCAAGATAATCATAGCTTAGGTCTTTTTGACATTAAACAGAAGCTTGAGCATTATTAAGTTGCTTTGAAGGATGTTAAAATCTAACTGAAGCTCCTTGTGGGCTACGTCTAAGAAGGTGTTAGTAGTATAGAGCACGGTATCATCAGTGAATAGATGAACGTTACTTGTGCATATATAGGAGTCTATGTGGTTTATATAGCTAGCAAAAAGAATAGGGACCAAAATGGAGCCTTGTGGTATACCACCCGGCAGGGACTTTAACTGAGACAGTTCCCCTTGATCTTTGATTTGTTGCATTTGGTAAGTGAGGTAACAATCAAACCACTTTAAGGCAGTGCTGCTTACCCCGATGCTGCTCAAAACGTTTAAGTAAAATATGATGATCTACTGTATCAAAGGCCTTGCTAAGATCTAGAAAGAGGGCAAAGATGTATTGCTTAGTATTCAGGGTGGTTTTTCATTCATTGGACACTTTGGCAAGGGCTGATACAGTACTGTGCTTGTGCCTAAATCCCAATTGGGTGGGGTTTAGGATGTTTTCGGTGTCAAGGAACTCTCTGAGTTGAGAGTTAGCAATTTTTTCCAGGGTCTTTGATAGGATTGGGAGAAAGGAAATCGGACAGTAGTTGTTCAGGTCAGTTGAGTCACCAGATTTAAAAAGAGGAATAATGTGCAATATTTTCCAAAGTGGTGGCAACTCACCATGAGCCAAGGAACCATTAAAAAGGTGAATGATTGGAGTTGTCAGGTAATAGCAGCCACGTTTCAAGAAGAATGGTTCCAAGAGGTCAGCACCGGCACACTTTTTAGTGTCCAAGGCTAGCAGGAGGTCCTCCACCTGTTTAAAAGTTACTGGATGAAAGCTAAAGGAGGAGCGCCCCCGGATAGCTGTGGTGACAGGGCTAGGGCTGTCATTGTCATCACTGCAGACACTCACTTTACTGGCAGGTGAGGCATCAAAAGCAAGGTCTGCAGTGGCAAAGTGACTATTTAGTTTTTCTAGTATGTCCACCTTGTGGTAATCCATGAAGTGGGCTCATGAGGAAGGGTGCTGTCCGTTATGGCGACACCTTCCTAACACAATCCACTCACGGTGACCGACAGGTAGGGCGACCAGATGAGGGGGTGGGTGAACTAGGCAACAGGATGTCACTATACATACGCACATGGGAGATGGGAGTGAGCGTGAGCTTGGGGGGGGTGGAGAGGCTGTAGGGGGTGGTGCTGTGGTCATCAGTCAAACTGCGGCATGGCATAGAGAATTTGGCAATGGCTGGGATGGCTGAGGTACTGGGTTCGGGTCCTGGCGCTGGTGTGATTTTTATTGCACCCGGCCTGAACCTTTTTATTTTTACTACTTTCATCCCTCGACATGCATGCCCCTGGAGTTGAGAATCCTTAGGTACGGGGGTGCGGGTGGTGAACCCCCCATGTGAGGGGGTGGGGGGCACAGCCTCCCCACAGAAAGTAATAAAAATATGTCCTGGCACCGTTGTGCTGGTGTGCCAGGGTTGTCAGAGTGCTGAAAAATGTGTTTGGCATTCTGACTGAGCGATAACGGCGATCACCTTTAGGCGTTCGCTGTTATTACATAGACCCCCACCCTGTCCGTGTAGGAAATGTCTCCTACCACGATCTTGGCAGGCAAAGGAGAGGCTGATGAGTGACCTACTACTTCTCTAAGAACTTTCCAGAATTTAGCAGAACAATTTTAATTTTCTTTGAGAGCAGACTGGAGATAACATGATTTTTCAGTTCTAACAAGTTTGGTGCTGGCATTCCTGGCAATCCGAAAGGCCAGCCAGTCAGAATCCAACTTTGTTTTCCATGCCCTTTTCCACAGTACATCCCTGTCCCTCAGAGCTTTCTTTAGGGCGGGTGTAAGCCAGTCAGGTGACCTTTTCCTAGATTTGATTTTTCTAAGCGGTGCGTGTTTATCAATCACCTTCATTACCAGGTTTTGGAAGATATAGGCTCCTGAGATGGGGGTGCCAGGTAAAAATCCTGCCAGTTAATATTCCCTAGATCTGCCAGGAAGGCAGGTTGACAGAAGTGTTTTAGACTTCATTTTAGTTTAAAAGTGGAAGTAGGATGCTGATAAGGGGGGCTTCTAATACAGGCAGTAACACAGTGATCACTCAGATCACTGTGGAAAACCCCTGTGTGACAGATATTGTGTAGCTTATTAACTAGCATAAGATCCAGTAATGAGCTGCGGTCAGGGGATTTCCTGTTAGAACGGGTATTCTCTTGGGTAATTTGGGTTAGGCCATGCTCATCGCAGAACTCCTTAATTGTGTTGGAGCAGGCATCATTTCAATTGAGATTAAAGTCCTCAATTATTATGCATTTTGAGTTTGTTTTTTCCAACATGAAGTGAAGATGACCCATTATGCCAAACTGCGAAGAAGGGGGCCTATTACAAGCAGATATTAAGGGGGCCACTCCAGAAGATAAGGTCAGTTTCACAGCTAGGCAGTCAAATTCCTTTGGCATACAGGTGAAAACAATATCAGAGACAGATAGATTGGTTTTGGTATAGATGGCAACTCCACCGCCCCTTGTTGGTCTGTCGCACCTGAATAAATTATAACCATGGATATTAACTGTTGTGTCGGAAATGTTGTCGGAAATGTTGTTTGTGAGCCATGTTTCTGAAAATATAGCAATTTCTGGAGCTGTATGTAGTACCCAGGCTTGGACCATGTCGAATTTTTTAGGCAAGTTATGGATATTAATATGTAGAAAGCTGAGACCTTTTAGCAGAGGGAGGTCCAAGGGCGCATCTATAAAAAGGGGTAGACCGGGGTTTAATTTCACGCTCCCTGAGCAGAATTGAAGGACTAATAGTTTCCTATGGCAGTTTATAATAATTTTTAATGAGTTTATTCTGACACTTCGTGTGCAAGGTTTTGAGGTTTGCATTGCTGGGGGTAGCAAAACAACAAGAGAGGGGCAGGGCATAGATCGTCACTCTAACTGGGAGGAGGCATGGTAAGTGGGTATGGATGGAAGATCTGGGCTGGAGGGGAGATACAGTGAGTGTGTGGAGGTCAGTAACTTTGGAGAAGGACAGATAGTGAGCTAACACCGTACCATGTAGCTGTTGGTACTTGGGCATGTCCTGCAGGACTGTATTCTCCATATGTTTAACAATGAGGTCATAAGAGAGGAGTAGGAAGCAGCTGAGAACAAGAATAGTTGTTAGTGGAGACATTATATTAGAGGTTAAGCAGTAGGCAGGGAGGATGGGCATGTGGTGACAGTCAAGTACGGGGGGAGAAGTATCTCATTAAGAGGAGAGGCGGATTATAACCAACACCAACACAGTTTGGTGGTGACCTAAACATGAAGATGTCTTTAAAGGGAGGACAGGACTAGTGTTAGGCCTAATATCTGCACTCTGTATCTCTAAGTGTAGTTGCAAAGTTAGTGAGAAGAAAGGAAGAAGATTGCATAGGGGTGGTGCCAAGGGGTGAGGGAGAGTATTTAATAAAGGCTGGAGGTGGGGGAGGGGGTGGGTGTAAAAATTCAAGCAAGGAGGAGACAGTAGGAGAGAAAGTGAAGCAGAAATTGGATTATTTGCAGGGCAAATCATACAACTGTGACCCAAATGAAATGCAGTCTAAACAGAAAAAAACTGTTTCCCTTTAAAGTTAGTTTCTGCTCCAGGGTAGATTAGCACTGGACTTTAAAACAAAGAGAGCTGTAATAATTTTAAATCTACAAACCTGCAGCCTAAAAGAACTTGCACTTCAAACTACCCTTGCAGTTCAAAATTGCTGTAAACAGGCTTAGGTTCACGTATAGATTAGGATTCACAGAACAATTTGGAGATGCTTAACCAGTACCACAACCAGTAATATTAGCTTAAAGTCCAGAAGGAGACGGAGTAGCAAGAAAAATAAAGAAATGCAGCAGCATGTCAGCAGGCATAGACGATGGTTCTGGCCAGTCAAGTTTCAGCAGTGTACGTTCGGTCTGGTGAGCGGAGGGCAGTACAGCGAGGAAAGCAGCTGGCAGACAGAAGAGGCCTGCTCGGCTGCTTTCAGCAGTAGAGGCACCCTTGTCAATGGTGAACTTTCGTCTGGTGATTGGAGGCAGTACAGCGAGGAAAGCTGGTGGACAGAAGAGGCCTGGCTGGCTGCTTACAGCAGCAGAGGTACCCATGTCCAGGGTGAAGCTTCGGTCTGGTGATTGAAGGCAGTACAGTAAGGAAGGCAGCTGATGGACAGAAGAGGCCTGCCCGGATGCTTATAGCCAAGCTAAGTTCCAAAACGCACCTGGGATTTTTTGCTACATGCACTATGCACTTTGAATAAAATTAAGCACCACAGAGACTGGGGTGAGCAGTTTTTATTTTAGTTTGGTGAGTGCTGGATTTTCTGTCATTTCTATAGTTATTTTATCCAGGCACCCCTTTCCCAGCGCAGACCTCTCAATGAGTTTTTTAATATTTCTTTGTTTTGTTCTTTCAATTTTTTAGATTGTTTCAGTTTATTATCCCTTAAATGTTGTTCCCCTGATTTAACTAGCATAAACTGATTTTGTTTAGACAATGTTTTAAGTTAATAAAAATCTTGGTCCTTATTCTGTTCAAGTTTAGCCCATCTCTATGGTAAAGCTCTTATCTATTTTTAAATGTTCCAAGTTATCTATAAATGCTACATTTTCTCTATGGCACCAATGTGAAAGCTCAATGTTGATTCTTTGAATTGTATGATTTTATTTTTCCGTATGAGCCCTTGGCTCTGGAAAAACACCAGATATGACTATCTGATAACCTTTACTTCTAAGTTTATTCCCCAGAGTCAGAAGATCCACACACATATCCTTTTCCTGTTTATCAACAATGTCGTTGTCCCCTACATGCAATATAATAGTAGATGGTTTTGGTTAAATTAGGTTATTCATACTAGCTGAAATGTCTTGGATCTGAGCTCTTGGAAAACAGGAGACAGTAGTATTTTATTTGTTACCCCATATATATGGCTATCAGAAAATTTGATAATGGAATTGCCAATAATTAATTGTTCAGGATTCCTTCTAATTTTGCTCTGTTTGGTGTTGGTGAGTCTTATTTTGAAGTCGGGTAAATCTTGTAGAGGTTAGAATTGAAGTGGGTACATGCAGGACTTTGTTGTAAATGGGACTTTGTCCTAACAAATGATATTTCCTGTGAAAAAATAAACTTTTAATCAATCAATCAATCAATCATTTCATTCAGCACCAGTAACTCTTTGCTTTCATCTAACTGAGATGTATGTCCTTTCGTGCACAATTTCTCCAGTATTAAGTCTTCCTTTTTTTAATTATTTAGTTATGTTCTATTGTGCCACTGTGGCATAGGAAGTCTTTCTTTTTTTTTTATATGATACAGTTCTTTAATTGTTGAATTTTTATTAACAATAGAGTTCACACATGTCTGAATAGCTATCTTTACAGTTGAGTAATCACTTTTTTTAGATTATCATTTTCCTTCTGCAAAGTACCTAGGTAGTCACATTTTATACATACAGTACATATTTAGAAACTCTTAAGACTGCTACATTAGGTGAGTACATATTAGTATGGAGACAGTTTATTACTGACCATTTCTGCTCTAAAAGAATAGTAAGCCATCAGCATGTACCATGCTCTTCCCATTGGCCATTATTTGCTTAATTAAAAACATTATGATGTTGCTTGATATAAACAATGCAACATTTCAAACAGCTTTTTATATTTTTCCCCTAGAAGAGTTTTTTTTAGCAATTTGCTACAATCAAAGCAAACAACTAACCTAGTAACCATCCCTATTGTAGCAGAGTAGTTGGTTATCCACATGTTCTTTACCAAAGCAGTAGCTGTTCAGTAATTAGGCAGGTGTTATACCCAAATACTTGTTTTAATTGTAAATTACCTAGTAACAGTCCTTACTGAAATAGGAGTCTCAATACTCTCCACATGCGCTATATAATTATCGCAGACAAGTTAACTACTTAAGTGTTCAGATAGGTATTATAAACAAATATCTGTTATAGTTTAATGTTGCCCTGCAACAGACCCTAGTGGGGGGGGGGTTAATATTCTCCACTTATGCTTTGTATGCTATCCAAGACAGAAAACTGCTTAATTTTCAGACATGTATATATCCTCACATTTAAGACACTCCTTTAAAAAATGTTTTCTTTTTATGAGTCCCTCTGTATGTTGAGTGCACTAAGACTAATTCACTACCAGCAATGGAAATAAATTACCAACTTGAATATACTGAATTCCTATATTTTTGTGTAACCCCCAACCCCATCATTTTTGCAAATGACAGGTGGTATGCTGTCTAAATCTGAAAGCAGTACCAGGTGGGGACTGGGTTCAGGGAGGAATAGGTCACTCGGCACAAAGGCTAGGTTTGGCTACTCTGCACAAGGGCACCCAAGTAACTCTGAACACAGGAAGCAATAACTGTAATGTCCAATACCAGGAATGGGATGCTAAAGTGTGGCTTTTATTCACATCCAAACAGAATAAACAAAGCACAGATGGACCCCCACAGGGCTACAATCCTGGTAATGCAGATAAAAGAATCAAGAACACTTCTTCAACACTTCAGCCCTCAGGCTCTGAACCCACCAGGCACACAGCCTGGACTTGCACTCTGCTTTGGGTACACAGCCCAAACTTGTACACTGATCTGGGTTTTCCCTGGCTCGGCTCCCTTGCTGGCCACTCGGACACCTTCCATATGTCATGGAAACATTTGCTGGTGGCTTCCTAAACCACCTAAGAGCACCTCAGTTCTGTCAGGGAAACTTCCTTTCAATCCCACATCTGGGTACTTTCCTCAGGCACTGGCCAAGTACCTGAGAGAAAGTAAAGGTACCACAGAGCAAATCTGTAGAGGTGAATTTGGTTACTACTGATGGGGGGGTCTCCCACCTCTAGCTTCCACAATTCATACCCAGCCATTTCTCTTGACAATAAACACCTCCTACTGTAAAGCTTGGCAATGTAGATTAAGGCTAAATGAATCTCACATTTCCTCTACTTGTCTTGCTTTTCCTTTGTGCTGGACTTGAACATACTTTTACTTGGCATAGCCCATTGCTCTAGGCCCCCCACTGATTAAGCAGTCCAGTCCTCACTTTACTTCACTTTTTGGTGCTGGACTTGAACCTACTTGAGTTTACTGGCAATGTCTATCACACTGGACCTCCTACAGATTAAGTAGTCCAATCCTCATGTTTCAACAGTTCAGGTGAAAAACATAGGCCCTCTGTCAGAGCGAATGCACCCTTTGGTTGCAGGTGCCCCACAGGCGATTCCTCCACAGGAATCTCTCTCTCAGAGCTTCTGGTGCTGCAGAACAACTTGAAATAGGCAGCCTCTTCCCTAAGCTGGAACCAGAAGGGTTGCCCCTTGAAGACAGGCAAATCATTTCCCCTCATCCCCTCAGGGAAGGGGCACTTGGACCAGTGACAGCGGTCTCCACCACTTCAGCAATAAGTTTCTGTGTCCCTCTTATGGTGGAAACACACACCTTCTTAACAGTTTAACAGTAGCTCTAAAACAGAGCTTAAAGCTCTAAGAGCCTGCACACAGACTGCTGTGCTGATGTCTCTCCCCAAGACTGCACACAGACTCTGTTCAAAATCCCCAACATTCTATCCTAACTTCCCACTGCAGCACTCCAGTGTGGCTCATGCAGCTGTGAGATTTCTATGGTGATGTCATCCCTCTGTCTCAGCTGAGACTGAGAACAGAGTCAGACAGTGTGAAGTCCATTTAACTGGAGTTTCACAAGCTGCCTTCCCTGCCTACCACTAGGTCTTACTGGGATACTAGTAACCTTGGGTAACAGGGGGGTTACACTCAGCCTGGGCCAGGAAAATGACTGTCCGCAGTTATTATTTACCCGGCTTAGGCCATCTCACCGTATGTGCTACCTGAGGAGGGGGGGTGATCAGGCCCCCTCCTACCATATGCTAGCACAGGCAGGCAACACTAAGGGCCTAGAGGCCTTTGGCTGACATATCAGCCTCTACTCTACCCGCTAACTATGGGTACCTAGTAGCTCTGGTAGAACTCTCCAGAGCATAGCCCCAATAGATCAGCACTGCAGTCCCTATGGCCGTTCAGGACCACAGCCTGTCTATCCTCCCTAGCCCTCTAGGGAAAATCTGCCTCTAATTCAAATCCTAAAACAAAACAAACAGGTGACCTCCCCAACCTTGGGCATCATGCAGTCACACACCAAGAGCTAATACCAACCATTATATTACTCCCTCACTTCCCCACAACCATACCTGTGGAAGAAAAGGGTTACTACACAGTAACAACAACAACAACAACAGTACTTTAAATACTACACACTAAAGTACTAGTGAGGAACTCCAATGAGTCCCTCCTTCTCTTCTTGTCTTCTCTTCTATCTTCTTCAGGAACACCTGCAAGAAAAAGAAAGACAACACACACACTCCTAATCTGCATACACAGTCTATCTAAACCCCTACCATCAAAACACTGGAGAATCCCAAAAAGATTTTTTTTTTAGAAAAGTAGAAAAACAGTATAAACATTAGAATACAGTAGAAAAACAGTGACATTATTTACAATACACATATTTGGGGGATGGAGTACCCTAAAAGTCCCGTCTAGTGACCACAGTGCCTGAAGGCTAGTCCATTAAAGAGTCTGTCCTGGGCCGGAGACCGGTGAAGCACAGTTCTAGCAGGCCAAATTCCAAAGGGGAGAGTCTTTGAAGACAGTTCACACATCTGGAGTTTGCTAGTGTAGGGTGTGTACTGCAATGTCATAAGAATAGAAAAGTCTGGACTTATCAGTCCCTTGTAGAATGAACAAAACATTGACCTGGTCCTCAGCTGAAGACTCCCCCTGGCAGCACTCTTCCGATACAGCTGGGCAGACATCTTTCAGGAATGACAGGGGGCACATCTGGAAACTGCTGGGGTGATGTCATCTCTGGAGGTGGAACCTTGGAATAGGAAGAAAAAGGAAAACAGCTGATCTGATGTCATCCGGTTACCAGGCGATGAATCAGGATACAGCTGGGCTGGTGCCCTCTCTGGATCTGAAGTCATCTGGTGGGCCAGTCGATGGATTCTGGAAAGTCAGTACACTGTAGAATTGATGAATGTGGGGCACCTGAGTCCTGGACGTCCATACTGGTGGAACAACAAAGGCACTGCAATGGCTGGAGTGGCGGCACTGGCTACCACTGCTCTGCTTTCCGTTTGGTAGGCATGGGCACATTTGCAAGGAGGTCTTTGCATTGTGGCCAATAGCACAACGGGTCAGGAGCTTGAATTATTACCCTGTCTTGGTGCACATAATTCACACTGTGAAAGGTTTCACGTCCCTCTCCATCCACTATTCGAACAGTGTCCATTAACAGTGTCATGCCTCTTTTCCACTGGCTAAATTTTTCATGAAACCTTCTGTTTCTGACATGCTTGTTTGCACCTGGATGCACACATTTCATTGCTTCGGCCCAAATCCAGGATTTCCTGCTGTTCTCAATCTCTTCCCAGACTCTCCAAGGAAAGGTAAGAAAGGACATCCCATAGATTTCATTCACCTTCCTACAAACCAGTATCTCCTCTTTACTAGCTTTGATCAACTTGAGACCTCTGGCCTGGCTTAGGGGTGGCCAGTCCTGGTTCTGCCAACTATGTATTCTCAGCAAAACAAAAAATGGATCCCTGGCTTCTTCTTCTTGCACAGCCAGGGCAGTGGGATCACCACTCTCTTCCATGTACTCCTCTGAGGCAAGAGCTTGAGGCTGTGTACCAGTTCCTTTTTCACAAGGCCACATAGGTTCCCCCTCTTCTTCTTATTTACTGAGAATCTGTGCCCAGGAGTGAGCAGTCGTCCTCACTCCTGAGACTATCCACTCTTCGCTGGGAGAGGAGATTGAAACCTCCCATTCAAAGGCCTCCCTCATCTAGTCTTCTCCTATGAGACTCGGGCTAGGCCCCCCTCTCCAAGGGTCTACTGATGCTCTTCCTGAATTGTCTCTCTGTGATCCAGAATCTGAAACATAAGCACATTGTTCTGTCTGCAAATCTGCACCCTCTAGCTTTGTGCCACACTTCCTCGAGGGGCATCCTCCAACAGGCTCCGCCTGGTGCTGTGTGCTGCCAACTGCAGATTCTTGAACTTTTGTCAATGTGGGAGCCAAACAAATCTTGAGTGCTTTAAACAAACCGTATTTCTCTAAGCACCCTGAACAGGGAGGTACCATGAAGATGTCCCTTCCAGCATTTAAGCATATTAAGCACACTTGCACTGGATATCCAGGAATCACCACATGAGGAAGCAGTTGTCCTCCGTAGTAACACCTCTCAATGTCCCTTAATTTGTTTACTTCTACTGCTACCACAGCCCGGGCATGATCCAGGTAGTGGGCTGGTCCTGAGGCGATGACTCCAGAGAAAAACAAACAAATGCTCACTGTTATTTCAAGTCCCATATCGCTGAAAACTTTCTCTTTCTTTAAAAATGGCTCCTCTGCTGCTGTGTTTACATTACTACCCCACCCTGTAATGGTGGCGGCAGTACTCCTGTGCATCAACATTCTGAAATTGGGTCATGCCACTGCGCATCAATTTACACACTCTACTGATAACTTTGCTCAAACCTGCACAAACTTGCACTGTTCTTTTTCCTAGCATATTTATATGATTTACCACAGACTTTTCACTTCCTGAAGACATTGGTCTAGCTTACAGTCCCTTAAAGCCTCAGTATTTCAAGCACATGATTGTCTGGAACTCTTGCTGCATAACTTGATACAACTCACAGTCTCTCTCATGGCTTTAAAACTTACACTGACGCTGAATCCCATAACTATGCTCACAGTCGATGGCTTAAAAGGCTTGCTTTTGCTTGTAACCTTAACACAGTCTTTGATTGCAAAGCGATTACACTGCTGCACATAGATTCAGATGGCTTTTGGCAAAAATCACTGGTTTGAGCAATTATTTCTCTTGGTACTCACTATTATCAGTAGCTGTTTGCTGCGATGGAAAATGGCCTGCAGCCAGTCTTAGATGCCTCTGGACAGAAGCGAGTTGGCAGTCCTGCCGATCGTCCCTCTGAACACCACACTCACAATCCAGTCGATCGAGAAGCGGGTTGAGCCTGAATTTAGATGGAAAAGTCCGTTTTTTAAACTTTTACAGTGCTTTCAGTCACCACGATGCTCCTCCGTTAAGCCAGTACACACACACTCCACTCACAATCCCTCTTTAATGCTGGGCAGTCACTGTAGAGCTGGCTTGGGGGCAAGACTGATTGCAGTCTCACCAATCACATGACGCCATGCAAATGTGCCTCTTTCCCTCACGAGTGCTCCTCTCCTCACGGCGCTCATTGAGCAGGCAAATGTAAACTGCAAAACCACTTTTTTTTTTCAAACTGACTCCACGGTGGGAGCCCATTTCAACCATTTGACATGGAGATTAACACAGCAAGTCTCTCCATTCACTGGAAAGCATTACCAACATCCAGGGCACAATTTTCCTTTTGCTACCCCTAGTCTTCCACACTTTTCTTTGTCACAACAGTTTTTTTTTTTTAAAAACTGGCAAAATGCTTTAAATTTTTGATGCAGGGCAAGAGCATACTCTCTCAGGCTTTATTGCGTCTTGGTAAACAGTTGGCATTTTAACAGCAGCATATGGACAACAGCACACAGAGACACACTAGTAAACCTTGCTCCAGTTTTTTGGGCTACCCACTGCCAGATAACCAAAATGCTAACCCTTTGCCTGAGCACCTTTTCTCCCTAAAATTTCAAATCCAAAGTGGTGCCTCCATTTTGTAACCCCCAACCCCATCATTTTGCAAACAACAGGTGGTATGCTGTTTAAATCTGACAGCAGTACCAGGTGAGGACTGGGTTCGGGGAGGAATAGGTCACTCGGCATAAAGGCTAGGTTTGGCTACTCTGCATAGGGGCACCCAATTAACTCCAAACACAGGAAGCAAGAACTGTAATGTCCAATACCAGGAATGGGATTCTAAAGTGTGGCTTTTATTCATATCCAAACATAATAAACAAAACATAGATGGACCCCCACAGGGCTACATTCCTAGTAATGCAAATAAAAGAATCAAGAACACTTCTTCAACACTTCAGCCCTCAGGATCTGAACCCACCAGGCACACAGCCCAGACCTGCATGCTGCATTGGGTACACAGCCCAAACTTGTACACTAATCTGGGATTTTCTGTGGCTCAGCTCCCTTGCCAGCCACTAGGACATCTTCCATATGTCATGGAAACATTTGCTGGTGGCTCCCTAAACCACCTAAGAGCACCTCAGCTCTGTCAGGGAAACTTCATTTTAATCCCACATCTGGGTACTTTCCTCAGGCACTGGCCAAGTACCTGAGAGAAAGTAAAGGTGCCACAGAGCAAATCCGTAGAGGTGAGTTTGGTTACTACTGATGGGGGATCTTCCACCTCTCGCTTCCACAATTCATACCCGGCCATTTCTCTGGACAATGAACACCTCCTACTGTAAAGCTTGGCAATGTAGATTAAGGCTAAGTGCATGTCACATTTCCTCTACTTGTCTTGCTTTCCCTTTGTGCTGGACTTGAACATACTTTTACTTGGCATAGCCCATTGCTCTAGGCCTCCCATTGATTAAGCAGTCCAATCCCCACTTTACTGCACTCTTTGGTGCTGGACTCGAACCTATTTGAGTTAACCGGCAATGTCTATTACACTAGACCTCCTACAGATTAAGTAGTCCAATCCCCATGTTTCAACAGTTCAGGTGAAAAACATAGGCCCTCTGTCAGAGCAAACTCACCCTTTGGTTGCAGGTGCCCCACAGGCAATTCATCCACAGGAATTTCTCTCTCAGAGCTTCTGGTGCCGCAGCACAACTTGAAATAGGCAGCTTCTTTCTTTAGCTGGAACCAGGAGGGTTGCCACTGAAAGACAGGCAAACCTTTTCCCCCCATCCCCTCAGGGAGGGGGCACTTGGACCAGTGACAGCGGTCTCCACCACTTTAGCAATAAGTTTCTGTGTCCCTCTTATGGTGGAAACACACACCTTCTTAACAGTAGCTCTATAACAGAGCTTAAAGCTCTAAGAGCCTGCACACAGACTGCTGTGCTGCTGTCTCTCCCCAAGACTGCACACAGACTCTGTTCAAAATCCCCAACATTCTATCCTAACTTCCAGCTGCAGCACTCCAGTGTGGCTCATGCAGCTGTGAGAGTTATATGGTGATGACATCCCTCAGTCTCAGCTGAGACTGAGAACAGAGTGAGACAGTGTGAAATCCATTTAACTGGAGTTTCACAAGCTGCCTTCCCTGCCCACCACTAGGTCTTACTGGGATTCTAGTAACCCTGGTTAACAGGGGGTTACACTTGTATAGTTCCTGGTCATTCTGTCCTGACTGCCCTGCCTGACACACAACAGACACATCCTCTTTTCTCTGCTCACGTGTCCATGTGTGCTCACCCACTCATGCTTGCTCTGCTCACAGAGGTGTGAGTTTCATTAATGCCTACCCAGAAGAAGTGTTCCTGGGTCACAAAAGTCAGCTGCATTAGACTGTAGGTTTTAAAACTCTAAAATACACAGGGCTATCCCTCTAGGTATATAAATCAGCTCACACACCACCAATGTGATGTGCGATATGGCAACCACCCCACATTCAGTCACTTCACTACCAGTCTAGCATTGCTTGTAATGCTCTTCGGGATACTGTGTATGAAAAGTGCTATATAAATGCTGATTCTTCTTCTTCTTCTTCTTCTTCAATATGAAAAGATTTTAAATAGTAGGGCTGTGCATGGTCTGAATAGTATTTCCCAAATACCATGAATAGTAGGCTTGCCAAATATTTAGATGGATATTCTGAATAGTTCACTATTCAGCTACTATTCGGGACGTACTATTCGGTTTGTGAGATTTCAAAATCTCACAGAGCTGCGCTGGCCAATCAGAGGCTGTTTTTGGAGCTCAGAGCCAGGAACACCATGTGATCTCCTCACTCTGAGTGTGTAGATGAAAGGAGACAGTTGTTTCTCAAAGAGCTAGCTTTTTTAGTTTACCACTTGTAACTTTTATAACTGTTTAAAAATTGTTTTGTGTGTGATCCAGGTTTTACATCTGATCACCTTGTGACTGCATCTGACTTTAGTTTTGTTTTTCATCCTTGAAACTGGGCTCAATTTCAATGAAAAGGAGAGTCTGTGTGTGAGTGAATCTGTGTCTGTGCTGCTGCATTCTGACTCCCCTTCCCCACTGCTTACAGTTCCACAGCTCAGCTGAAACATGTAGTTTGATTTTTTGCTTAGGAACAAATTAGTTCTTATCAGGGCTTTTTTTTTGTCAACAAAGTCCAGTTTGGCTTTTGCATGTAGCGAGTAACTATTACTGGGCTCAGTAACAGTGAGTGGCTCAAGCTTTTGCTGAGTGCCCCATCCCCACTGCTGTACTTACTTAGCTTTTTGTTCCAAATCCACACACAGCCCCTGTGGTATTTTTTATTTCTTTTGTGAAGCAAATTGGTATTTTGCTGTAATCAGGTTCTGGGCTCGGTTCCCTGTATAAGTGAGGTGTGATTGTCATCTGACTCCTTATCTGCGTTGCAGCTTACCGCAGCACATACATCATCCGTGTGTGCATTGTATTGTTGTTCTTCTAATATGTGTCCTGCAAGTGCATGCACATTTGTCTGCATGCATTTCTTTTTGTGATATATAAAGCAGCGTATTTTTTCTCACTTGGTCAGGCTTGGCCCATTGAATTGTTGCTGACTGTAGTCTGGTTCTTGGCTCAGTTCTGTGTACAACTGAGTAAGAAGGGTGTTGCAGGTGACTCCTCCCTCCACAGCTCACTGCACCTGAGTGGCCTTCTGTGCATGTGAGTTTTTTTCTTTTTTGTGTGTCTTTGCCCCCTGTGTGTGCACTACTGCAAGTGTGTACAGGTACATTTTCTGTGAACTGCTTTAGTATTTCTGTGTATGTCAGGCATGACTCACTGGGTTATGTGTGTTGTAAGTTGTTTGGTGCACCTTCAAAGCTTGAATTGCTGTACTGCATGACTGCATAACTGACACCGTACTAGTAAGAAGTTGTTTGCTGACTCCATCTCTCTCTCTAGTATCAGCTTGACTTTATTAGCTGCTACATTCCCGGTGTTGTTATTGCTGTTTTCTGCAAGAAGCACCAACATAAACAAAGACACTAATCACAAATAATATACACAGTAAGTTACGGACCATGTCTCATCAATCCCATAAACGTGCATGGTCCAGCCAAATCAAGTCATCTTCACCACCAGTCGTAAGTGGTGAGGAACAGTGTGAGAGAAGGTCTATTCATATTTGCCACTCTAAAATAGTTTTCTCCCCGATAAGCCTTCAGGTTCTAGTGTCAGTAAGATTGGAGGTAGTACTAGTACTACTATAACTTCAACTCCTGCCACTGCTATTACTAGTACTGCATTTGCAGCACTATCATTTTATAAAAGTTGGAAGGCTTTACAGGTGACATCTCCAGTTATACAAGAACAAGAACCCACCCCCACTATCAGTGGTAGTACTATTCACACAGCTGCCCCATAGAGGTAACATCACCTATCAGTGTGCTCCTCCCCACCATCACCAGTGCCATGATTTCAGCAACCAGAGCAAATCCTTTTTGTACTGTTGACACCATCACTGCCATAACAGTGTGCACTGTTATTTGTGCTCCTTGCACAGCCACTGTCACCACAACCCTTGCCTCCATTAGTAGTCCTGAGGGTTCTGCCGTCACCATGACTACTGCTGCCAGTATTACAACTAGCTGTACTATGATGAGAATTTTTTCAACTGTAACTCCTGATTGTAATTCTGGCAACAGGTTTATGGTCGACAGTGCTACTATCTTGCCAACTGTGCCCATGACCATAGGTACTGTGATTAGTACTGACCATGAGACTGTTACAACGACTGCACCAATTGTGTTGCCAAAATGTACTGTTGCTCAGCCTCACAAGTTTTCTCTCACCACATTTCCTTTTGCTGATGTGGAGGTTTCCACAACTGCATGCAGTTTTGGAGGCCACACTTAAAGATGGACATTAAACTTCTGGAGAGGGTCCAGAGGAGGGCAGCCAAAATGATTTTGGGCTTGGGGGACAGGACCTATGGGGAGAGGCTCGAAGAGCTAAATATGTACACATTGGAAGAGAGAAGGGACCGGAGGGGTATGATAGAGGTCTTCAGGTAGCTGAAGGGGGTAAATAGGGGAGGAGCACTCAGGGTGCTCTGAAGGAAGGAGGAGGGGGCAACTAGAGGGCATGGGTGGAAGCTGGAGGGGGAAGATTTAGAGGAGAAAGGAGGAGGTTCTACTTCACTGAGAGGGTGGTGGAGCCATGGAATGCACTGCCCAGGTGGCTGGTGGAGGCAGAGATGGTGAAGGGGTTCAAAAGGGGGTGGGACAGGTACAGGGGAAGGATTCTGAAAGCAAAATGCAGTGCAGTGAGAATATCCAGAACTGGGAAGGGAGAAGCCAGTGAAGATGAGGGGGGCAGCAAGGTCAGCTCCCAGAGTGGGGGCTGACCAAACGAGCAGACACGAAAGACCATTAGGCCTATTCTGCTGGCGTCTTAGTATGTTAGTATTCCAAAGAAGAGCATTCATCTGGTTCTGAATATTTACCAGAGCCTCAAGACTTGCTGAGTACATCATCTGACAGTGATACCCTCCTAAGCGAATTTGGTGATGAGGCCGAATATGCAGCATATCTGTGTGAGAAGCGTAAATGTGCAGCTGCCAAAAAATGCAGTGCTTCTTGTTGTGGGAAGCAGGCCAGTCAGGGTCACCCTCCTCCTCCTCCTAAAAAAAAAAAAACACTCCACCCTGTCCTTTCAAAGAGTTGTGTCAAGTTCAATTCCATCTGATACACAAAGTAGTTTTACAACTACATCTGTTGCGGAGAAAGAAAGGGGTAGAACAACTGCATCCACTGCACCCAGGTCTGATAAGGGGAAAGGGGCCAAACATTCCCATGGTTGCCCTATTGGAGTCTGTACTTCCACTGTCAGTACAAGGAAAAGTGTGATGTGGCTGCACTTTAGTGTTGTAAAATGTGATCCAACACAGGCAGTATGCTTTGTGTGTGACTGTACTATAAGTCATGGTAAAAACCTTTCAGATCTCACAACAACATCAATGAAGAACCATCTCCAAATGAAACATCCCAGTGCACATCAGCGATCCACAGCTGTTCCTCCCCCTCCACAACATGTGCCTGTCAGCCCCTCTTCTGGTACTGGTCCAGTAGATGCACAAAGTATTGTTAGTGATTCTATTACTGAGACAGACAGTGTGCCCTCAACTCCCCTACACCACTTATTGCGCATCCCCGTACAGGAGCATCACCCATTCTGCCTTCTTCTGCTCAATCATCTATTATTGTAACACCCTCCACCATGAGTTCAAAGTCAAAATCAGTGTGATGTGGTACAGCTTTAACTACACCCATCATGCAAGACTTCCATGTCCACACCAAATACCAGGCCTCACACCCAACAGCACAGTAGATCACCAATTTAATTGGTGAGATGTTGGCCATGGATCTGCAGCCATTTTCCATTGTGGAAAACACAGGTTTCCTTAGGCTGCTGCAGCATTTGCACCATAGGTATAATATACCATCACGGACCACATTTTCATGTACTATAGTACCCAACATTTACCATGATTTGAGAAAAGAAGTTGCCAGACTACTAGCACAGGCTGTTGGTGGAGTTTTCCACTGCACAACTGACATATGGACCAGCATGTATTCAAATCATGCATATATGTCACTGACAGCACACTGGTGTGTTGCAGATGTGGTAGTCACTGGTGGTGATGGTGGTACTGGTGCTGGTTCTGTCTCTTAACCCTCTCCCTGCAGGTCTGCTTTGCTAAATGCCAGTGTTATGGAAAAGGATCACTGGGCTATAAACATACTGTCATTCCTGGAAGAGATGTTGAGCCCATGGATTGATGGCAACAATTTGCAGGTAGGGTTTGTGGTCACAGACAATGCCACAAATATGATAAAAGCACTTAGAGATGACACTTTTGAGGGGATATGCTGCTTTGCTCATACACTAAATTTGGTGGTGACTAAGGCTTTGGCAAACACAGCGGAAACAGATCACACAGCCAAAGTAGCCAGAAGCATATGCAGCCACTTCCATCACTCTGTGAAAGCCACAAACCATCTGCATCAGCTACAAGAGCATCTTGAAATGCCGCAGCTTCATCTCATCCAGGATGTACAGACCCAGTGGAATTCCACCTACTACATACTGCAAAGGCTTCTGGAGCAAAAGTGGGCCCTTCATGAGATGAGCATGGAAACTGATATAGGGAGAGTCCTCGGACATCAGGAATGGGCTGTGATTGAGGGCTTGGTAAAGGTTTTAGCCCCATTTGAAAGAAGCATTCGTGACCTTTGCTCTGATTCTGCACTGCTAAGTCAGGTAATTCCTGCTGTACAGATCCTGAAAAAAGCCATGAGGAGATTCAGTGAAAATGCTGAGAAAGATCCAAACCAGACACCATGAACAGTGATATCCCTTGTGGAAAACCTCACCACAGAACTAGAAGTTAGATTTTCTGATCTCTGTTCCAATAAAAAGCACATATTTGCCACTATGTTGGATCCACGTTTCAAGTGTGAGGTACTACACCTTATAATGCCCACTCACAGGGTTATAGACATTCAGATGCAGATATGCTCAGAACTTAGTTTCTGCATCCTTGGGTCAATGAAACCAGCGGGTAACCCTATTGATGAGCCAGTCTCAGAATCACAAACTGAAAGCAGTATGGAAAACCTTGAGAATGAGGGTGACTGTTGGGCTGAACTCTGGTCATCACTACAGGCTGAGCAGCGGAAGAGAACAGAACAGCAGCCACAGTCAGCACCCAATCTGCTGAACAGTTACTTCAATGAGCCTCTGAAGTCATTCTCCATAAATCCAGTGGAGTACTGGATCAAAAGGATGAAAGCATCTCCACACTTGGCACAGTTGGTCCTTAAATATATCTGTTGCCCCCCCCCCCCCGCCAGCGTACCATCTGGATGAATGTTCAGCACTGCTGGGGATGTGGTGGAACCTCACCAATCCTCACTTGACCCAGCACATGTGGAACAACTTGTGTTTATAAAAATAAATCTACTTCACCTTGGGTGCACATATGGCCACTAACAATTGCATTAAATAATTGTCTTGTACTGGATACGGCATTTGTGTGTTGTAGCATTGACCCATACACAAGCCATTCTGTGATAACCATCATTGTTCTGTTAGCAAATAATCACATATTAACATTTATATTCAAAGTCATACTAACACAAATCTGTGACTAGCACCCTTTTCCTTTATTACTTCCACTGCCATGGTGTATTCTTTTGAATGAGCATGCCCTGCAGTTACCAGTTCCTAAAACTGCCACCCACCTATTGATTGCTGTTCCCAATACAAAATCCTCAACTGATGTTGTTACATCTCATCCCCTGTGTTACTCATGTCCATATTCCATGTGCCAATTACCAGTGTGGCATCACCAGTCTCAAGTATTTCACCTGCATAAAATATGGCAGCTAATAATGTGGCATCTCCAGTCTCAGTGTTTCTCATGTCTGAAATATGGCAGTTACAAGTGTGGCATCACCAGTCTCAGTGTTTCCAATGCCTGAAATATGGCAGTTACAAGTGTGGCATCTCCGGTCTCAGTGTTTCCATGCCTGAAATATGGCAGTTACAAGTGTGGCATCACCAGTCTCAAGTATTTCGAGTGCATAAAATATGGCAGTTAGTGTGGCATCTCCAGTCTCAGTGTTTTCCATGCCTGAAATATGGCAGTTACAAGTGTGGAATCTCCAGTCTCAGTGTTTTCCATGCCTGAAATATGGCAGTTACAGGCGTGGCATCTCCAGTCTCAGTGTTTCCCATGCCTGAAATATGGCAGTTACAAGCTTGGCACCACCAGTCTCAAGTATTTCGAGTGCATAAAATATGGCAGTTAGTGTGGCATCTCCAGTCTCAGTATTTCCCATGCCTGAAATATGGCAGTTAACAGTGTGGCATCTCCAGTCTCAAGTATTTCACATGACTGAAATATTACGGTTATGAGTATAGTATCACTTGTCTCAAGTATTTCACGTGACAAAAATATTACAGTTGCAAGTATGGTATCACTTGTCTCAAGTATTCACATGACTGAAATATTCTAGTTACCAGTATGACATCAGCCGTCCCAAGTATTTCACATGCCTGAAATATTCTAGTTAACGGTGTGGCATCACCAATCTGAATTATTTTCAATGCCTGCAAAATTATTGCAAAGTGCAGCAGTATGCTGCAAGGAGCAGTGTAATTCAATGGCAGTTAATCTCTAGTCATCCAATATTTTGTGACAGCATTTACTGCAAAGTACTGAATTCTTGTCTTGCTTCACTGTATACTATTGATACATAATACAATTCCAGAGAAGGTGGTGAGATAAACTACATGGACGATGACAGACAGGTGTCTCTTTGTTAGATGGTCTCAAATATTTTTCTCCCCAAGCAAGCTTTTAGTTCTTGTAGCCTTGGGAATAGTACTACTATTACTAATACCACCAGCAGAACTATTACTACTGCTGGGGTTCCATCTCTACATTCACTGTCACATCCTTTTGTGCAGTAGTAAGAGGGCATTAGTGCATACATGCTTTGTGCAGGGAGCAGCAGACGCCAACACCAGTGTTCCCACTGCTATCACTATGGCTGCTACATCTACAGTCAGTGTGCTTCCCACCACTACCGGTGACATTCATGCAGCAGCCACCCTTTCAGCTATCACCACTATGGCCACCACTGTTACCATTATTCTTAAGCCCATGGCCAAAGCACCGTCTACCCCATGTCTGTGGATTTATGTGATAACCACGAAAGCACAATCACGATTGGTGGCAAGGCAGGTATATATCACTGAAAATCTATTTCAGTGATGTACATCCACAACGCACAGGAAAACAGTGCCAGGGACTTAAATTTTGATTGTTCATGGAGTGGGCTGTGCCCCTTGCATTGCCCCACACCCCCTACTAAAGAATGCTTAACTCCAGGGGGGTGCATGTCGGGTGGCTGAAAAATCTGGAGAAAAGAACATTGGGGGATGGACTCACAAAAATGTAGGCATGCCCGGACCTGAACCTGGAACCCTTGCATCTTTAGGATGACAATCACCAACCATGCTATGGGGCCAGCTTGGCAGCCCCACACCAACCACACCAGGCCAACCCTCCCTCCCTTCCATCACGCTGGACCCCCCCGCACACACACACACATATAGTGATGTCCTGTCGCTATATGCACCCACCTCCCCATCCGTCACCCTTCCTCAGCAGTAGCCCCTTCGACATGCACCAGGATTGAGTTGCCATACTGTGCACTCATCAAGCCCATGTCATGGGCTACCGTGTCTGCGACCCAATGCAATACTTGATATTGTTTTCGGAGTGCTATATGTGTGGTGTGGTGGATCAAGTGTGCTGCATGTAGCTTGTGTTGCATTAATGATAGCTTTGCATTGGTGGTTGAAGTCTCATTGAGGCGTACATTCTACACCAGGTTTAATCAGTGATTAATGGTGTTGTTAAAGTGCTTTTTTAAAGTTTCCTTAAAAAACACCTTTTCGGGCTGAATACCTAATACCGAATAGTGAATATCGAATACCTGGGACCCGAATATCGAATATTCGGCCGAATATTCAGGAAAAGGTATTTGCACAGCCCTCTTAAATAAACAGTAAAATTGCAGTGCTCAGTCTCATAAGAATCTGTAGTCAGTGGGGCTAACCACACACACTACAACTCCCAAACTGCCCTTGGAGTAGTTTCCAGGCAACTAGCTATGCTGCCTTTGCCTTTTGTGCTCCCACTCCCACAACCAGTGCCCAGACTACAACGTTTCAAACTAAACATGTAGCTGTCCTTTGCACCATCACTTTCAAACAGCTACACAGCGGTGACTCAGTCCCACCAGGCATAAGATTTTGGTGCATATGCACCAAAAATATGGCCACAAGCTGCTGTAAATCAAGGACACAGTCATAAACTAGCTCTTACCTTTAAAGTATGGCACATGTGGGGAAAACCGTCGCTCCCAAGTGAAACACCACTTGCAGCAGTTTGTCCCCGCACCTGCTCCTCTTTCAGAGAGGCTGAAAATCCAGCTGCATTTTTTTTCAGTACTATCATGCTCCCAGCCTTTGTCCTCACAGCCCTGCAAGCATGTCTTCCCGTCCCTCTTCCACTATAACCTGCGGCTTCTCCTCCATCACCACTGCATGCAGAGCTTGTACTTAGTGGAACTGGTATGGCAGCTCATTAACCTGTTCCTTTCCTCTCCTTTCATCATTTTCTCTTCCTATTCTTTTTTTCATGTTTTCAACATGCATTTGCAACATCCACTTGATAACTGATGACATGATTCAGCCACCACCAGCTGCTAAGAATGATGACTCACAGTAGTTTAGCACTCTTAGATGCCCACATGATATGCACATCAGGTGCATGAACAAGCACAATAATGTACTACTTGTAGGGTGAATGGGAAGAGTGATACCAGCAGATCATAACCCCCTGACAGAACACACACACACACACACATATTGAGAGACATTGCATCTTATGCAGTAAATTACTTAACTTTTCACTCACTGACTGGCTGTCAGGTGCACATAGACAGGCAAAAAATAAAACAGTGGATTTCTCTGCTGTGCTGTATCACCAGTACCAATCAAAAAAAAAAAGTGTCAAATAAACCCTTAACAATACCTCCTGTACCTATCTCAATCTACTACATCCAATCTGCCCTGTTCCTGCTGAAATGGTGAAAATCCTATTAAAAAATAAAGGAGTTTTATGTTCTCTACAAAACAAGCTGTCAGTAAACAAATACTAGCCAGATCTTAACAAAAAAAAACTGCATCTTTCCCAGTCTGTTAAATTCACACTTCTCTGTTCTTGATGGTAGGGCCTGCAGTCTGCAAGTTCAGGCTCACACTGTACACTCTGTCCTGTTCTCTGCAGTATGATTTCACTAGTATGCTGCCTGAAACTAGAGTTAAATATTGCGGAAATTAGCTAACTGGAATATTAATGTACAATTCTTTGATTTCTTCAAATGTTTTCTGATAGAAAGTCACTCTATTGCACACAAAAGGAGTTTCCTCAGTAGCCACTGCCAAGGTTCCTTCCCTTGTAAGAGAGATCCCATCCACTGTGAGAGAGAGAGAGTGGAAATGGCATTAAAGGATACCTAAACAAGCAGTTTTTTCAAAACTGCAAACTCCAAAATCTGGCTTCAGTGTAAGGTAAAGTAAAGGCTAGTGTTTACATTTACTCTAAAACTGCATTTATGCAGTTTCATAGCTTTTGAAAAATGTTAACATTAGCCTTTCACTTACAAAAAACAGCCTTGCCTTCTCCCTAAGATGTCTGCCAACTGTTTTAAGTGATGAGTCATGATGACGTCATTGGAGCCAGAGCCAGAGACCAATATAGATTCTTATAGGCTAACTAGTTCTTATTTTCCTCTTTGTTTTGAATTGCGTTACCAGAATGATCAACACCATGTGTTAACATGTGGATTATTTTGATCAGTACACATGTTAGGCTATGATTTTGTTCATTTTATTTATTTTAACTTGCTGAAAATGTTTTGGAATTTAGCTGACTTTCTCTTTGGCAAACTGCATAACAGTCCAACTTTTCAAATACCTGATGATCTAGTGGTTATGTGATGCCCTGATTTATTGTTTTTGTTAACCAGGAGAGACACACTCTGCTGAAACCTTGTTTACAGATGTGGCCTGGCAGTACAAGGAAGTTAAGTGACTTGCTCAGGGTCACACAGCAAAGTACCAGTCTGGTCCAATTCCAAAACTCATGCTTTCTTATTAATCCACAAAAAAAGCATCTCTTGTATTTTTTTTTAAAGTAAACCCCCTGCATCTAGCCTGGCTTCTGTTGAACACCCCACCATCCATACTGTGTCCTTGGTACTGCCTGGGGCTGCATATGAGCTTATGGTCTCATGAAGAGAATTATCACACCTCAGACTGTAATCGTATACCTCAGAGAGTTGTGCATACCTACACCAATATGGATCATCAGCTGACACTGTTAAAAAATACCTCCCAAATCCTACTTAATTCCACTTTTTCAATGTTTGACTTTTGCTCCCACAGAAAACATTGAGTGAATCACCACCCTTCGGCACAGTGAAGGCAGTGTGTACAGTTCCCCTGTTGTGTTTTTGTCCTACCTCATTAGCCAACAATTGGGTCTTTATGGAGGCCAAGCAATAAGCCTCAAGACTCACAAGAAAAACTGCTGTCTATGCCCTCAGAAGGGCTGTACTTACTATAGATAACAGTATTATTAGCAAGAGAGGCATACTAATGCCTTGAGCGAATCCACCAGAATTCCAATATCCGTCTACTCCTTTATCTGTGATCTGCAGAACCCTGCAGGACAGTTCCCTGCAAGTCTTCTCCAGTACTTTTTAGTGCCCTACTCCACAGTGTGAGCTGGTTGGCTACCACCCTTCTAAATCTTGAATTATCTATACGCAGCTCTCTCAATACTGTCTTAACAAACACCACCCCCCACCTGAGGGTAATCTCCCTACACTGAATTCAAGTAACACTTTAAGTGCAGCCCTGCCACTGAGTATTTGTCATTGCTGGCTGCTCTCATTCACAGTCAGGTAGTGATAATGGTGCTGGCAGCCCTACTTTTCAAATCTCACAATGATCTGCTAAACATTCCCCTTCCTGTCTTCCCCTAACCTGAATATAGCTGTACCCTGCTGTAATGACATCTTCAGTCTCTCTCTGGCATTCATTCTTCTCTTTTGCACTCCACACCAAAAACTGGTGTGCTCCTTACCCTTCTGCATCATGAATGCGGTTGGTACAGTCACCCATGTCATTTTTACACATTAATAATAAATGTGATCTTCCGGTAAGCCAGGCTGATAGTAGCAAGGCACACAGGAAAACATAAGCATTTTGACCCATATAAGATCTAATCCACCTATGATTAGGCACTATTAAATGACATGCATAATAATGTGCACACCCATCAAATAATAGTGCCTAATCAAATGTAGCCTAGATCTTTTAAGGATAGGAAAGCCTATAATTCACCTTGTTCCCTGCTGCTATCAGCCTGACTTACTGGAAAGATTTGTTTATTTTTGATATGTCAGAAAATCTTGGGACTGTACTACCTACATTCATGATGCACAAGAGTGATGAGTGCACCAGTTTTTGGTGTGGGGAGAAGTAGTGAGAATGAATACCAGAGGAGGACTGAGAAGACCACTCCTGCAAGGTAGTACTATATTCAAGGAAGAGGGAGACAGAAGGGGAGAAATATGAGCAGGTCACTGTGAGAAATAAGATGTGGGGCTGCCAGCACCATGATTACTACCTGACCCTATTGTTCTGGCCAACATTCCCCTTCCCATAAAACCAGTTCATGCAATTGCCCAAGGCTGTGTGTGGGTATTAATGTGTGAATTGGCTGCCACTACACATTCAGTCACTTCACTACCAGTCTAGTATTGCTTGTAAAGCACTTTGGGATACAATGTGTATGAAAACACTATTTAAATAATGATTATTATTCCCATGGATAAAGAAGAGAAGACAAGACAAGCATATTTTTGATTTCCATGAAAGTATGAACTCTGACATTCGAATATCGAAGAACTTTGCTACAAACAAGTGGTGGATCTAGGTGGTGGAGAAGGGTGTGGCTGTAACCCCCCCTCCCCATTGTAAATTACTTGCTTGCTGCGGCTGTATTTCACTTTGTTGAAGAAGTCTGATTTATTGATTGTACAAATGTTTACATTCAAAAATATGGATTACATTTGTAGTTTCAGTCAAAAACATACTAGGAAAGCATAGTAACAGAAAATATAAAGGTTTCATAAAAATGTTAAAAAGTGCCTACGAAGTATGCACACACTCCCTGCAACCCCCCCAGCCCCCCATTGTAACATCCTGGATACGCCATAACCACTAGACCACCAGGTTATTCAAGATTTGTACTGCACTGTGGTTTGCCAAAGAGAAAGTCGGTTGGATTAAAACACAATTTTAGCACGTTAAAGTAAACAAAATGAACAGAACCATAGCCTAACATGCATATTGATCTAAATAACGCACATAGTTTTGACAACTTTGGTGAAACAATTCTATACAAAGGGAAAAAAGAACTAGTTAGCACTACAGAGAGCCATATAGCTCTTTGACTTTGGCTTCGATGATGTCATCACTTAACACATTTAGTGGCCATTTTAAGAAGCAGGTAAGGCAGTTTTTTTTTAAATTGGAAGGATAATTTTACATTTTTCAAATGCATTGGAACCACATTTAGGTAACATATAAATGCAGTTTTAGCATGAACAAATTCAGCAGCCTTTCCTTTAGTCCTGTTTGAGGTCAGATTTCTGAATAGTTTGTTGTCAAAACATTGTTTAGGTATCCTTTAAAGAGCACCTCTGTACTTTAGCATGTGCTTTCATAAATAAGATGTTTTGGCTGTTACAATTTACTAGAGTATATTTGTTTTTTTCATTTTCAGTGTTCTTTTCCACAGTTCCACAATCTTGGTAGTCCATTTCAAAGTCTGTATAGAAAAAAATGAAAAACATTTGTCTCTCCCCAGTTAATCTCACAGTACCTTTGTTTATGAAATCATAGTACTCACAATGACAACAGACTGTGAGGTCACATACAGCAATTGTGTAGTTAGCAGAGGAGAGCTAGCTACATTTTGAAAGATTCAGTAAAACAATTGCGGCATTTCCTACAATATTTAGTAGACGAACAGCAAGGGCAAGTAAAAAATGTAAAAAGGAACTAGAACACAAGAACGTTAACACATAATTAATGTAAATCTAGTGTTTTTAAACTATTTATTATAGTAGAGAGTTGTTCTTTATTATGTGTGATGAATGATGAGTTCTCAATCTCTAGCATTGCTGACTGGATGTTGCAGGTCATGTGACTTTCCAATAACTTGGACATGCTTAGTGTGTGATTCCTGTAAGCAATGCTGGATCATGACATCAGTGTGACAAAGGGAAACCAAAGTTCCTTCAGATATGCTTCATCGGTATCTGAAACACTGGATTCTGGCATGGAAATCAAATGCATATTTATCATTGTCTCATCCTTACTCTTTGCCATCTCACTCCTTTGTGCCACCCAGGTGTCCCTACAGCCTGACAGGCTAACCCCTTCCTTTCAACTACAATGTACTAGGCTCAATGTGATGTTGGTCTCTCCTTCTGTTCAGGATTATCTATGCTGTGATGACTCTCTGTTACAATCTGCAAGTGGAGTGACTTTCAATGTCTGAAGGAATGACTAGTAGTTTGGTACAGTGAGGGACCTGGTGACATGGAGGCACAAATTGAGCTGTTATCTGGTGTATTCAGGAGGGGCATTTTCTTTTTTCTTCTTGTTCTCAGTCAATCAAGTCCCACCTGACTGTGTATAGTTTGGCATCCTGTGGGATGCCTGTCAGAGTGTTATCAGTCATATCGCCAAGTGCACCTCCACAAGGTCATCACCATCAGAGGTCCCTCTAGAACCAGTGCATGACAATTACTCCTACTGAAGGAGTATGTCTTCATAAACGCTCCTTCTTCCTACCTTCAAGTCTTTGCTCTAGCCATGCCTAGCTTTGGCTGAGAACATACATTATTAGCATGTGGAGTGGGTACCTCAATGCCCTGTGCCACAGAGCCTTCCTAGAACGGTTTTGTGAGACTTTGATGTTCTTAAAACCATACTAGAAATATGGGGTTTCAGTCCAATCAAGCTAAATGGAAACTATTCTATTGTTTTATCTCTAGTGAAGAATACACTTAAATTTTGAAACGAGCAGTGCAGATGAGTAAGTACTCAAGCCTTGAAGGAACACATCAATTATTTGACAGGTCAAATCCAATAAAATGCAGATGTATTTTGTTAAAGTGACAATATTGGAGGACCACTTGTGAAACAAATCTCTCTATATACATTGCAGTATGAGAATACCTTCATCAGACTTCAGATTAGATCCTTATTTAGATTAGGATGGGAAAAAGTGAACAAAGAATAAGAGGAGAATATGTAATAAAAGAAAGAATATATTAAGGCAAGCTGTAGCTACCTGCATGCTATAAGCTAACATCGTTGGAATGCAAAAAAGGAGACCAGCATGGATGACAAGTGTGAAGATTGTAAATTCAAGGCAAAACAGGGGATCTCAAGGTTATTCCTGGTAGAAACTTAAGTAGGATAAAAACGGAATTATGCAAGGTGGCACAGAGTGAGTTTAAAATAGTCCAGAAGGCCATGATGGACATTTATGCAGATATCACAGAAGAGAAAAAACGAAAAATAATAAAATTGATGAAGCTTTTCTCAACAATTAGGGAAATGCCATGTAAGTTAATGAGATATTTTGTTTCAATTTATACAAAAATAGCTCAAATCGCAGAGATGGAGGAGTCTGAGTATCAGATGGAATTATGTTTCTATCCAGTGCCTTATCGGCATCCAAATGCATTTTGTATGTCCCTTTCCCAGTCTTTCTATTACTTCATGAGGAATTATATTAAACTACTGAGACAGGAGCTGCTGTTTCTAAACCATGATGGCTCCTTTAGATTCCTGTACAACCCTCTAAGTGCTACAATATTAAGCCTTTGATACCTACTTCTATAATTTACCCTGATAGTTATGTTGGGCTAATTGATCTAGTTACATGGACCCCAAATAATTCCATCTATAAATAAGAACTCCACTATCACATCTCCTCCTTTTCTTACATTGATGGTACTTCCCTTGATGTATTCCCCACCATCAAGAATCTTAGATTCTGGCTGGACAGTTGTCTTGACTTCTCTTTACACATCACTTTGCACGGGTGTAAGTGAATTAAGGGCTGCTGTGATAGGCAAACAAATGCCATCCAAAGCTGCATCTGCTCCCCTTTCACATGCTGATACCATACCTGAGATTTTTGTACCAGTTTGAATTTCTCTGGATCAAGATTCTGTCTAGGATGGTACTGAACCATCTCCACTGGGGTAACAATGTCCAGGAGACACCAACAAGGAACATCATGGGACTGTGATCTGATCAATTGACAGGATCCAACCTGATATCAAAAGTTTCCAGAAGCAGTGAGATGACATGGTCCAAGGGGTAGCCAATCTCATTATTAGCAGTGGGGTATGCTGATGGATGGGGAAAACCCAGTCAGTGAAACCTCCCACACCGCGACATTTTCAACATGTTTTGAAAATGTTGCTATGGGGGAACCCCTGGTGAAATTTCGCCCTTTCACTTACTTGTGCCCCCCCATCACATTAACTTCAACTGGAGTTAATCTTTAGAATAGGGGGGTGCAGGGGGCAAAACCCCCCACATGGGAGTTTCAGGGGACACAGCCCCCTGATAGAAAGCAGAACGATGTCTGAGAGGCAAAATTTTACCTGTCAACATTGGGGATGTCTCTATGCTGAACATCGACAACACTGTTGTCACATCAGCATAGGTAAACCTAGCAGTGGTAACCTGATTTGTGAGACACAACTGCATCATCAGCAGGAGGAACTGCTTAGCAAATTGTGAGGCATCACCATAATCAAAGGCATAGAAATCCCCCAACACCAATAAACTGTGAGAAACCAAAAGACAAGTTCCAGAGGGACAACAAAATCTGAAAATTCCTCATGGTACTTTTGTTCCCACTCTGGAAGCAGTAAACTAGAAGAATATTACACCCCACACATGCACCATCTTTATGGACAAACATTCAATAAAACTTGCCTAACTCACTTTGCCTCACTCAGTTGGCATGCTGTGGGCCTTAAACTATAGCAGAAATAGAACACAGCCATCCCATTCTCTCTCTGTTCCCATCATGGGCCATACACCACCAAGTGCCCAGTCAGGGTTGCCACTTCCTGGGCAGGTCCATGGTCATTACCTAGTCAGGTCATGGTGATCCACAGCAGATTGCCTAAGATAAGGAACTGTCAATGAAATTTAACATTACCGCAGTTATTCCTAAAGGATCTGGCATTATGCAAAGTTAAAATTGGGTGGAGCATGGTCAGATGGTCCACTGGCCAACAGGCCTCTGCTACTGATGAATTCCCTTGGGACAGGAACCATGTAGAGAAAAACCCTTTCCTTTTTCCCTTTTGTCCTAGGGTGTCTCCTCAACCTTACACTCCAGATCTGTCCCTCCCTGTCATCTGTCCCCTGGGTCATGAATCCATCTGTTGCTCCACCATGTCAGGATCCCCAGAGCCCTGTAGTGCTGAATTACTGCTTCCAATGTTTGCGGGACCTGGAAGGGGTGAAACTGGTGAAGTAGTCCAATGGACTACATGTGCACAGTTCTAAGAATCTTGCAGTGTGATGACTCATGCTGTATCTATAATTTGACTAAACAGAGTGCTTCAGTCTCCAGTGATAACAATTTGGCACTGGTCGTAAGCACCGAAGAAAACTTACCAACAAATGTAAAGAATATCAAAAAAGGCTCTGGTTATAAGTCCATAGAAAAAGGAGAGTTTACATTTGAAAAAAAAAAAACTGTCTGCTGAGGCAGGACAACATCAATTTCCCATTCCTTAGAGTAATTTTGGCAGATATAAATGACAACAGGTATGTGCAATGGGCCAACATTTTTCATTTCTGATTTTTACTTGATTGCAATGACTGCAGAAAAAATGTGGCAGTATTATATACTTTCAATTCTCTCTGTCTATAACTAATTTTGCCCCTTTGCCTTGAAAACCATGCTATTCCTCTTTATGTGGTAGTGAAGGATAATGGTTAGAGTAGAGAGCTGGGAACCTGGTTTGATTTCTACCAATGCCATATATTCACTGTATGATCATTTAAGTCATTTGACTTGTCTGTGCTTGATCACCCACTACTTTCTGTTTGTATTGGTTTAACAATTGCAAGATTTCCTTATCTTCTTCAGTCTCAATAACCACTCATGCTCACCATATGACTGATGATATTATTCATGGAATTTATTGCACATCTTGACACATTGAACAGGTACAATATACAGTAAAGCCAAATGATTTTCATTACCTTTTTCACAACATATTATGATTCAAGTTCATTCTTCTACCTTACTTTTCTAGACTGCAGCATAAGCTTATTTTCCTGTATTATAGACATGCCATTTAGAATTACTTATTGAACCAGAACTTCTTTCATTTTCATATCCATATTAATAAGGATCAGAACTGTTCAAGGTTCTGCCATCACCATGATATGCTAATGTTTCTAAATGACAATATATAATGCATAAAAGGAGACAAACTATAAAAAATGCTGAGCAAGATTCAAGGTGAGTGTGGGCTGTTACCTAATTACATATAATTTTTGCATTGAGGCATGCCAAAAATGCACTGCAAAGTATTAAAGAAAGAAAAGTGGTGCTGAAAGATCAAACTAAGATGTTAGAACAGCATATTCTTCCCTGATCTGACATGAGTGTGGTTGTAGTGCTGCAATTAGTGAAGCCACTGACCCTGGTTTAGAAACAAACCATGGTCCTTGGGAACTGTCTGGGGAAGGCAGGAGGAACATCTCAGAAGATGTTATTTTCCTCCATGGAGGAGATGGATGGAGTCCCACTGTGATATTGCCCCTAAGAGACCATGAGAGAGGTGCAGTTTCTTCTGTTCTGGGAGGGGGAGAAAACAGCCATCATTGACATTTGGTGAATGTACTGCAAATGTACTTCCTGACTTCTGTGCATGCAATGTCCTCCAGGGGATGGGAGAACATTAAGAAAAACTCAACTATGCAAAATAACTTCACTGCAGTGCTTGCAGACTTTACAGATGCTGACTTAGGGTTTCCCCCAAGACAATGGCTGAAGTATCCCCCAAAGCATCTGGTCCTTTAATAAAGGCTATTCCATGGAGGCAGGTTAAGGGGTTTCTGTGGTGAGGTGGTAAACTAACTGGGAGATGGTAGAGTGATGATGCTGGAGCAAGAACTGGGGCCCTTACAGGGGTCCCAAGGTTTGGTTTGAAAGCAGGAACATAAAGAAATAGCAATGAAAAGAAAATGCATTGCAAACTAATAAATCTTAATTTTCTTTTTGACTGATACATTTGGTAGTAATTTTATTTAACTACAAGTTTACTTAAAAGAATTACATTTAATTACATTGTGAGTTAAGAATGCCTGTGACCATTTACCAATTTTCTACAAAAGAAGTATTCAGTCAGATTTTCAGATTATGTAGATGGATTTCCATTTTTTAATAGATGAGAATTGTTTACTTTCTATTTGTTGCATAATTGCTTTACATATGCTTACATTTAGTTTGTAAAAGGGAACAGTCAGCAAGAAGGGCCCCACACACAAGTGTGGAGCTGGTCCCAATGTTGTGTGCAAAAACAACTTGATTTACTTACTGTTTACTGTAGTATAGTTGATTGTATCAGGTTGATTTTGCTTATTTCTAAGCTGGTATCTCCTTTTACTACAAATGCCAGAAGCCCCTGCAGATGACATTGGAACTGAAGGCAGCAGTAGGACATTCACTAGCCTGCAATTCATGTTAGAGCATATATCATCTCTGATCCAAAGTTTTCTGGTTCTGCTTTTATCCAGGTTGTAAGTACTGTCCTCTTTCTCTTTAGTTAGCCCAGGGAGGTCAGTGGGACCAGCAAGCAAATATCCTTCTAGGGAAGTGATATCCATTTAGAAACAGGCAACCATGTAGAAAGACCCTTCAGTCTTTCTTTGTAAAAGACCCTTGACAAAGCTCTTAATAATGAAGTTGTAGGGCACCTATTTGCTTACACACTGTGTTGTAAATCTGCTTCTTTCCATGACTGCCTGTTTCAAATAAAGTGCCTCTGTTTTGGATATCATTTTAAGCCTGTGATTAAATGCTTTACTTACAGAGTTCTGTGCACTAGCTTGTCAGAGTGTGTTGTACCCTTGTTCCTAAACCTAAAGAAAAGGTAGGAAAGTATCAGGGATGGGGGATTCCATAGTCAGGGGTTGGAAACAGTGGTGAAGCAAGAAGAGGGTGGTAATAACCAGTCAGGTGTTTTTTTTTGGGGGGGGGGGCTACTGCTAGAGTGGATGGAAGGAGGATTCTTACAGTTGCAGCCAAAGACTTGGACAGATATTTCCAGGTATTTCCTAATATTTCTAAAGAGACTTTCTTTGGTGGCCCTTTACTGGTACAGCAGTCAGGCAGGAAATTTCACTAGAGGTTTCACATAACATTCCAGAAATAGCTGATCCTGCCTTTGGCTTTACTGTAAGTGTAGGATCACTTGGGTGGTAGGAGATGGCAGGCTAGATGTCATTGTCCACACTGGGACAAGTGACCTACATAAATGGACCATAGGGAAAGTGCAGGATAGTTTTAGAAAACTGGAGGTAGCTTCAAGCAGGTGACATCTAGGTGACCTTCTCAGAGGTGATACCATTATGGGTCATGGGAAATCATAGTTAATTACCACAAACTTTGACAGTGGGCTGTGGCAGCAGTGTAGGTAAGAGTGAATTGGCTACATTCAGAATTAGGGCAAGACCTGAAGATGCGATGGCTTCATACCCCCCCTCCACACAGAGGCCACCAGGCTTCTAGATGAAAGGTTAAACTGCTCATAGATCAGCTTTCAAACTAGCAAAGGGGGCATGGTACTGAAGAAGAAGCAATCAACCCAGACAAGGGGGAAAGATTGACTCCCCCAGAACTAGTTATCACAAAGGCAAGTGATATGATGGCAGCAGTGATGAGATTAATGATTAACAGGAACAAAGTTGAGGAACCACAGAACCCAGGAGGGGGTTAGAAATTGGCAGATCAAAACATCAGAGGAAAGGCCGCAGCTGGGGTGCAAAGCCATGCAGAAAGGGGGATGGAGAGCCTAGGGGTTGGAAGGGCATGTGTGAAAATGCAAGCTTCCCAGGCAACAGAATTTGTGACCTCTATGTTCTAGTGGAGGAGGCATAACTGGATCTGTTAGCAAACATAGAGAAATGGGACACAAGGTCCTGCAACTGGGACTTGACCATCCTAGGATATGTTATGTTCAGGAGAGAAAGAGCAGAAGAAAGAGGAGTGGTGTCTGTATGATATAAATAAAAGTCACGGCAATTAATGCAGAGGATATAGGAACAGAAGTGGAACTGTCATGGGTACAAGGAAAACATGAGAATAAGGGTAGTGTACAAGCTCCAATCACAAGGAGCAGAGACAGAAGGAATTAGGGGAAAATAGGGAGGATTGCCAGCCAGGTGGAGGTGTTGCTGCTGGGGAACTTCAGTATGCCTGATGTGAATTGGAGCATAATCACAGTGGCATCCATTAAGAGTCAGGCATATTGAATCACTTCCGGGGAGTACTTTTTCATTCAACTAGTTATGGAACTCACTAGACCGAGTGCAGTGCTGGATCTGGTACTGACCAACAGGGGCAATTTTGGTAAGGTCACCATAAGAGAACCTCTCTGTAACAGTGACAATCAGACATTCGGGGTCCACATCAGAACTAGGGTGAAGAATGACAGCATATGGATGAGGGTGCCAGATCTTAGAGATACAGAATTCCAGGCTATGAGGGAGCAGATCAAAGACAAGTTGGATGGGGAAAGGCTAAGGGATGGGTGGAGAGGAACAGAAATTTGACACAATCAAGGAAGAGATAGTTCTTGTGTCTAGTCTGTGCACTGGAGAGGATAGCAAGAGCACACAGAGAAGGAAATCTCTCTGCTTTTCAAAGGAGGTGGGGACTGCATCCAGGGAAAAGAAAGTCTCTTTGAAAAAGTATTAGACAAGTCAGAGGAATGAAGACAGGGATGTTTACCTTCTTAAACTAAAGGAGGCAAGCAAGGTAGTGAGGGGGAACAAAAGCACTCAAAAAGGAAAGGATTGCAGAAGGGGTTAAGGTGGGAGACAAAATATTCTTTAGATATATCAGTGAGAAAAGGAAGGCAAAAGGGGGTTAGTGAGACTAAGAAGCAGGTCACAATTGGAGAAGGGAGACAGAGAAAAGGCAGGGACATAAATAAAACACTTCTGATCAGTATTCACAGTGGAGAGTTAGGGAAGGCATTTCCAGAGGGAACTTTTATAGGTCAGAGCAAGGGAGGCAGGGAGACTGACACTACACCATTTTTAGAAGGTTTGAAGGAAAAGCAGCATGTTCTTGATTTATGGTAGTACAGTGAGAGGCTTCAAACCTGAGCTTAAGGCATGTATGAAGAGATAGCTTTCAGGAGCCAAATAATTCAAGCTGCAAAACTGCAATAAAGTTCCAAAATAGACACTTGATTTGAGCATAGTCTGGAGTACTATACTCGCCAGTGCTTCGACCTGCAATAGGTCTTTATAAGGAGCTGTCTGTCAGTTTAACTCATAATCCTTTAAATCATAGCTCTCAAAGACACAGAGTGAGTTTCTTAACAGTACATGCTTACTATGTCAACATATCTCTTAAAGACACAGAGCAAATTACTGTAAGCAGCTGGAATATACAGTTCCTATATTTTGTGTTGGTTGACTGAAGGACATATTGACATCCACTAGAATTTGTGCATCCTCACGTCAGATATAGTTAGTTGGTCAGTCTCAACCATAATTAGTCAGTTATAGAGTAGGGGGAAGGTTGTGAAGGTGAGATTTTTTTTTCTTAACTGTGTACTATATTTGTCTAGGTGAGATTGGGGATAACAAAAGTAGAAAGCTGTCAGTGCATAGTGGGGGTCAGGACTTGAGTAGCACAATGTGGTTTCTGGCATCCAGCAGTCAGCACCACTTCTACTTAAAGTAGTCCTACCAGAATACTGTAATTGGGTTACCCCACATGCTAAATGGCCAAAACCTGAGGTACAGTGCTGAACTGAAAACAGCAACATTTGTACTTCTGTGAAATTGGAGATGGCATGGAAAAATTGGTACCCAGGAGGCACAAAATTGTTTTTGGTGGTCAGTGGCAATAGCTTAACTTGAAATACTCCTTCCTGAATACCCCTTGCTAAATGGATGGTGATAGTAAGTGTAACTGCTAAACAAAAGCTATAACACATGAAGTCAGTCACTCTTTACATTTGCTAACTTGCCCTCACTACTGTAAGTTGTCATATATATTTCATGATCTACTGATTTTTGCCAAAAATTCTGAATAGTGAATATAGCTAAAATAAATGGAACATGAAAATAAACTGATATACAGTAATTTGCATTGGCAAAATACAATTCCATTTACATTCAACTTAAAAAGTATACCTCATTAATTACCTAGCACCCACATTGTGATTACTATTATTTTTTGAGCTATTAAGTTTTATTCATTTTATATGTATTACATTTATTATACATTACAAGAACAATTATTTTGGGTGGTAAATTTTCTGAAGGGAGGGTTTTGAAATGGTTAAGGGTGTAGAAGGTTGACAAGGCCAGGGGCCTCAATAGATACCATCCCGAGACAATGGGAAGTAACTGAGGTCCTGGCAGCCCTGCTGATGGACTTTTTCAACAGCTCTCAGGCATCAGAAGTGCTCCCAGAGGACTGGATATGGGTGGATGTTGTTGCCCTTCACAAGAATGGCAACAGGAAAGCACCATGGAATTTCAGGCCAGTAAGCCTAAACTCTGTAGTGTAGAAATTGATTGAGACACTATTGAAAGAAAGATCAGTAGAATTCCTGGAATCTAATACATTACAGGACAGTAAACAACATGGGTTCACCAAGGGAAGGTTGTACCAGACAATTAAAATAGAATTTTTGGACTGGGTGACAAGGAAGGTGCCCAGAGTGTGAGCTGCTGATGAGGTCTACTTGGACTTCAGTAAGTCCTTTAATGCAGTGCTGAATGGAAGATTGCTACAATACAGATGTTAAGAGGCCTAGCAGTGTGAGACAAAAATCCCAATGTGTGGGATATTGGTGAGGGAACAAAACCCAGAGGGTAGTACTACAGTAAATGTGGAGTTCTCAGGGGAGATGGGATTCATGAGCAGTGTACACCAGGGTTCATACTGGTACTTGTACTCTACAATATATTTGTGATGGACATGGTGTGGGGTTAATAGGAAATGTTTATTTATTTACAAGTGACTCCAAGATCTGTAATAGAATGAACACAATGGAGTGGGTAGAGGCCATGAGGAGGGCTATGAGCATAAGTCAGCTGGGATTCAATGCCACAAAGTGCAAAGTCATGCACTTCAGGCAAAAAAGCCCTGAAGTTTAGTGCAAGATGGGAGAAGAGGTCATGGCATATACCTCTGATGGATGGAACTTCAGGGTTATCATTATTAATGATATGAAAGTATCTGCCAAGTGTTAAAGAGCAGAAGGGGAACAGATAGTATGATGAGTTGCATATGGAGGGGAAAAGAAAATAGAAGAAAGGTTATACACCACCTGTACAAGTCATTGGTTTGCTCACACCTTCAGTACTGTGTGTAGCCCCGGAGCCCTCACCTTAGAAAAGATATTGAAAGCGTGGAGGCTGTGTAGAAGAGGGAAACCAAGATGATAAAGCGGCAGCAAGGGAACTCTACAAGGAAAGGCTGAAAAGCCTCAACATTTGAGAACAAAAAAATCAGGGAAGCATGACTGAGACCTTTAAATACCACCAAGGGATAAACAGGTTGTAGTTTTGGGATTTTTTTAGCTTGTGCACAAACATGACTACAAGAGGGAACACAATTAAATTAGTTGGGAGGAGTTTAAGTAGGGAGGAGAGGAAGCATTTCTTCACAGTAAGGGTAGTGGATGGATGGAACAGTTTGCCTAGAGAGGTAGTGGAGGCATGGTTCCAGCATGTGTGGGACAGACCCAATGGGTATTAAAAAAGGAAAATCACTCTGAGAGGGTTGAGGAAGCTTGGAGCTGCATAGGTCCCCTTGCCGGCACATAGTTGTAACTAGGGATATTGCAGATTGGATGTGCCTTGCAGTCTTTTTTATGCTGACAGTATCTGTTTCAATGTTTCATTAAAGAAGCAGCAGCAAAGGTTTACTAAGGGGAGATCATGTCAGTCTAGCTTGCTGATCTTATTTGAAATAGTAACAAAGGAACTAGATAAAGAAAATTCATTTTATATAATTTACAGTACTTTCATTTCAGTAATGAATTCATTATTGTTGCTCTTTATGGGTTGGTTCTGAATTTAAGAAAAGTACAGTAGAAGTTACAGAAAAGAACTGATCAAGCAATAAGGCTTTGTGGGCATTGATTCATGGGAAAACAATGGATGCTACTGATGTGGATTTTAAGCTGATGTGTTAACTTATTTATTGTTCATGAAATTCATATTAAAGTAGCAGTGCATAACAGTGGTGAAAATGTTGACATATACATGTTTATTCTATTTTATATTGCCCCTTACCTCCTGACTCGTATGATAGCCTTTTTCCCAACTAGAATCTGTCTTAGCAGTTTTTTTCACATTTGAAATAGTAAATGGAGTGTTCCATTTAATATGACTCAAACCAGGTTTTAAGCAATACTCTCAGCTCTTTTTACGGCTGCATGGGCAGAGCCCTGCAGGCATTTTGGGATCACAACATTGTAGGAGAAAGAAGGGACTGTAAGCACAAATGATCACTGTCTTCTACAGTGCTGCAGTCTGCTGTCCACATGGCTGTGGTCGCTGGTAGCATCTCCTCCATGGACAGAGGTCCCCTCTGTTGAGTGGTGCTTCCCATCAGTGCACTTCTTTGTGTTTTTCTGCAATTGCAGAAGTGACAGTGGCCACTGATCACAAGATGGCAGCCCAACCCAATCTTCACATGAGCGAGTATTGTGCAAGCGCAGGTCTGCCATTGCCGCCATCTTGCAGATGGCATAATCCATCACTGGTCTTTCTGCCACCATTCTGCACAGCTCTGCCATGGCTCCTCCAGCACTTAGCTCTGCTGCAGCTCAACCAATGCTCCAAAAAGCTCTGATTAGCTGTAGCAGCTCTGACCAGATCTTGTTGTATACGTGTTGTCCCATAAGGTTAGGGAGCCATGTCTAATGCATGCTTAGTTCATTATAGTCACATGAAAATTGATCTTTGTTTTCTTGGACTCCATGTGGGACTTCTGTGCCCTAATGTGGATTGACCCTTCCACAGCCCCCTCTCCCAGCTTCTCATGTACTTATCATGTTCCTCTGTCTGCCCCGATGTCTTGCCCCTTTTCAGGGTGTGGAAAGATTCCCATCTGCAGCTGCCCAAGAACTGGTTTGGGAAAAGGTGCTATGTCTCCTGCTAGTGGTCAGTCCATCACTCTGCCCTGGGTCTACCACTTGCCACCATTTTCAGTCTTGCCCCTGAGACAACATCCTGGGCAGTGGCACAAGCATGCAAGCAAGCATGGTGCATGTCATGTGCTGGCATCTCCCTGCCCATTGAACTGCTCCTGAGTGCACTGTACCAGTGGTCACCCAGGTGGCAGTCAAGCACTGGAGCTGGGTGCCGTCCCTCCCTGGGGGAGGAGAGCATCCTCTTGTATGCTCCATCCTCCCCAACCCTGGTCAGCTGTTGATGATTTGGACTCACTTCTAAACCCAGGTCATCCATGTGTCAAGTGGTAGCACTACTCCTGCGCCTACAGGCTAGCACAAGAAAAATGATCTTAAACAATGTGTTTTTAAAAACAACAGAGAATACTGATAAAAATCTGCTCCAAGACATCAAGAGGACAGCTCCCCTCCCTCAGGAAGGATAGTTTACATGACCCATCAGCACCTGCAGGTCTCTGAGTGGTAGTCTAGGTCTGGGAATGTTAGGAGGGACAGACCACTTCTAGGAATGTTGGAACATCTCCCCAGAGGTGGAGCTCATCTGCCTCACTATTGCACAGTTGGGACCCTGGATGAAACCTAACTAAGGAGTGAAAACCCCTCTGGCTGCAGGATGAAGTCTGAACCCTCGTAGATCCCACACTGGTTACGTCCCAGAGAAGCCAAGTGAAGGGACTGGGGGTACCAGACAGATGAGGACATGCCAGGGGTGATTAGGAACATAAAATGTATATAGAAATAAAATAACCACTATAATGCACTGCTGCTTTTTAAGTCACTTGACCTTTTTTATGATACTGTTTACCTTGTTAACTTAGGATGTAATTTCTCGACTCAGTAGGACTGTTACTGTTTATCTCTAAAACAAAAGAAGTGGCTAACTGGCAACTAGTGTGCAAAATTAAGGTAAGACAAGACAACATTTCATTCTGAAAAAGTTAAATAGCTTCAATTTGTAAAATGCTAACCCCACTCACCCCACCAGCATCTACTAAATAAAGAAACTGCTAACTAACCGATTGACTAACTATCCAACAAAAAGAAAACAACCAATGGTGTTTCCCCAGGGTTTATTATTGGGACAAACATTGTTTAATATTGTCATTCATTACCTATAGTCAGGTGATTCAAGTAAGGTACATACATTTGCAGATGTTACAGAGATGATGAGGTTGTTAGACTCCAAGTAAGATTTAAGTGATTTAAATACACTGGGAGTCTGGGTCAACAAGGGCAAATGTAATTCAGCAGAGATAAGTGTTGGGTACTTATTTCAGACCCAAAAGATACAAGCCAGAATAATGCTGGAATGATAAGCAACTAACAGCAATCATCTAGCAAAGATTGACTATGAAAATGTCCTAGGAGCAAACACTGATGAGAATCAAAAGCTGTCAGTGGTTAGCGGCACTGAATATTGCATATTTGAATGCTGCACTACATTAAGAGAAATAGAGTATAACACAAATAAATTTGATTCTGCCACTTTACTGGGCACTGGTAATGCTGCACTTGAAGTGCTGTATGTATTAATTAGTGCTTTGATGCAAAAAAGATATTCCAATAACTCTAATGGTACAGCTAGAAGCATCATAATTGATTAAGGTTATGGGGAGGTTAAGCTAGTGAGAATGTTTAGACAAGCCTAGAGTGCTGTCTCTAGAAGAAACAAACTCTGGTCAGAGCCACTACAGCTGCTAAAACATTAACTTGATATGGGTGTTTCTTGGCCTATAATACAAAAATGAATTGCCATAGTCATCTCCATGTGTAAATACAATGTTTGCTAAAGGTAGATCATTTAACTGGTTGATCCTGTGTTTCCAGTGTGTTAAAAATATGAATGGTGCACGTGAGTTATACTATATGTGGAAGGAGAGGGAGCTCCACACCAAGGCCTTCAAGTAACAGTAGAAGGAATGGTGCAGAAAGGAGAGGTATGTCTACACTGCAGTCTGTGGGCCTACCTGGAAGGATAAGAACCTATACTAAGGTGATGGCCTGCTTTCATCCAGGAGGCAACCACAGTCCTCAGTGGATGATTCAAATGTTACTTCTATGGACATTTAATGTAGTTGGGGGGTGACAGAATGAATATGGGAGGCAGAAGGTGGGCCCACACGATGAGATAGAAAGTAGGGATATCCCAAGAGGAGAGAGTCCCACCAGGATACAAGTTATTCAAGGAAGCAGGGGGTAGCAAAGGAAGAAGAGAGAAAAGAGCAGTCAAAGGAGAAAGGTATGGAAGGGGGATCAGTTGGAAAAAGGAGAAAGCAGTAAGAAGAGAGATGAAGGCTGTCAAAATGGTGCAAGGTCTGCATCAGAAGCCCTTAGAGGAGAGACTGAAAGAGTTCAATATGTACATCCTGGAGAAGAGGAGGGAGAGTGGGGCTATTATGGAGACCTTTAAAATACATCTTGGGGGTTAATAAGGTACAGGAGGTAGATATGTTACAGAGAAAAAGATGATATAGAACAAGATGTCTTTATAGGAGTCACATGATGTGCTGAGTGAGTAAGCTGCTTTTTTCATCACCTCTGCACCTCGCCAGCTTATATTTCTCTAAAATTATCAGTCTGGACTCTTTAATACTGTTTCTTTTCTCCTCAAAGTATTTGACTACCTACATTGATCATCCCAGTGTAAAGAGATCCCATGACGATTGATGCTGAGATGAAAATGGCCCAGGTGCATTATACACTGCCTTTGACTCCAGAGAGGAAGAAAGCCCCCAAGACGAGTAAAGCGCAACCAACATTGGGCAAGCTGACTTCCACAGAGTCAACTGCTAACCGAGGAGTGATTTTTGCAGGAATTTTCTCCTTTGAGAGATGCCATTCAGAGCCTCTCAGAAGAACTGAAATCACTTAAACCCACATCTGACTCGCATTCCCAGAAAATTAGTGATGTGGAAGTCCGTATAAGTTCTGTTGAATACTGATGAAACCGAGAGTAGCCCGAGTTTGCGGCCTTCTGCCATAAAGTCACTAATTTAGAAGAAATAATTTAGGATTTGGAGGGGAGCAGTAGGAGGAATAATTTAGTCATAATAGGTTTCCCAGAGGTTTCCAAGGGGCCAAACTCCATCCTATTTGACCAGAAATTCTATGAAAAACTTGCAGGCCCCCTCTCCTAATGGACCTGCATACATTGTAGAGCGAGCTTATTGAGCACTAAGACCCACTTCTCTGGTTGACTTAGCTCCCTGACCTTTAATTGTTATATTATTAAACTATTTAGACAAGATGCATTTACTCATTAAACTCAGATCTCCGCAAGAGTTGACCAGGGAAAGCCAAAAAGTACTGGTGACACAGGACATTCCTCACTCCATTAGACCGAAGTAGACTGCCTATGGACCGGTCATTTCTAAGTTAATTGCAGCTAATATAAGATTTAAAATGCTATACCCTGCAAAGCTTCAAATCACTTATAAAAGTGCACCGAAGTCATTTGATTCCTTTGAATTAGAGAAGAAAGAACTTCCCCACCTCTATCCAGATTTATTTAAATCTGTCACTTGAGTACTCTGAATGGGGACTGCTATTGTTGTTTGATTTTTCATGAGAACTGGTGGAACTGTTGATGTTTTATAATGTTTACAATATGCCAGCATGTGCTTTATACTAAGATTCTTTTTCAATTACAGTATGTTTATCCCTCAGCAAGATTTATTATTTGGCTCAGTTCCATTTTCTGTTACTATTTTCAATTTTATTGCTGGTAGGGCTTTTTTGAGACAGAGGTTTGAGGATGCCCTTGTCTGACTTTGAATTTCTTAGATTTCACTTTAAGGCTGGCTGGTTTGTGGCACTGGTGGTGACTCTGGCAGATGCTTCTTTAAAATCTGTGGTACAATTTATTCTGTTTTTGGTCCCTGCAATATGTGGGTTCAAGAACACTTGCTGTGGTCCAGAGTTGCATGCCTGTGCCTTCTGAGTAATTATTCAGTACCTGACTGTTCCTGTGTGCTCTGGTTAATTTGTATTTCTCTGTACTGAGCTAAACTTGATATTCATTACTTGTTTAAGATTATTGATTTAATCTGTTGCAGACTGAATGCTGCAGGTGGTGCAACATACACTGCTGGGATTTCCAGTGTGGAAGATTTGGCGTTTCAAGTTAACAAGGTGTGGCTCAGTATTGTAGCGAGCCTTGCTAATGTCGAATTCTGAAATTTTACTTGGATTATTGCCAGCATCCTCCAGCAGATACCACAAAATAAGACTAGTTGGAGGAGTACCTTGGGCACTTCAGGTAAAATGTTTACTGATGTGGTATTTGGTTCTGATTGGGGGGATGGGGGACCACCTTCTTTAGTTGGGTGGTCACTCTGCTGTGGTCAGTTATTCCTTGGATGTTTAATTATTATTTTTTTTCCTTTTTGTAGGCACCTGCCCAGTAGACTAGTCATATGAAACAGTACTTGGATCCTGTAGGCCTAACACTCTTTCCCCAGATGGATTTGCCTGTTAGAATGGGGATATGTCAGGCAGCTTCTATAGCTATCAGTGTGCTATGCAGCACAAGGTGACCATGGTAGGGTCCTTCCTGGTTTGTTTCCTGCATATTACTCCACCTTCACAAGATCAGTGACTATTGGAGCAAGATCTCTATGGCTGGAGTGCTTAAAGTGGCAGGGTACTGATGGGGCTTTTGGTCCATGGGTGACCAGGCTCTCTGCCTCACTGTAAAGCCATGTGGACTTCAGCTCATTGTCCAGAAGAACCCTTGAGAGTTTGGAGTTGAATTGAAGTGCTCTTCTTTGTGGGCCCACACTCTGAGAAAGCTCTTTTAACTGGAATCGCCAAAGCCACATGTGTTGCTGTCTTTGGTTACACTTGCCTCATTGAAACCTGGACACTGGCTCATTTTGACTTGAATGTGGTGGGTGAGAGGATGTATTAGCTTGAGGTCACCCTCATGAAGGGCCTGCTCTTCCCCTTATGGGGCATTCTGTTCCTGGGTGGGGAGTTGGAAATCTCGGGATCCTGACTCGAATGCAGGTACCTTGAGTGGCAGTGGTATCGGAGCTTTTCTTCCCAGCTGGGTGGTGCAGTCTCTCACTCTCCTTTTTCAGGAGTTCTATATATGGCTGAGTCTTTGATATTGCCAGGTAAAATGGGGCCCTGATGGTGCTCCTCAGACTACTGGCTAGAGTTATCAAATGCACCATATTGGAAATTTAAGACTGCCCAATGGAACTAAGAACATCATTGATACTTCTTATTTTTATTGTCAGAGTTCGCTGTCCACTACATGCATTTACTCTGGCTTATTATAAGTTGGTCACTGTCATATTACTGGCCATGTTCTACGTGGCTTTTTCATGAAGATTTTAAAGAGTATTTCCAGTTACTAAAATTGATCTAGAATTTAGTGATTAGCCAGAAACTGATTTAGCATCATGATTATATCATATGTTCTCTTATTGTTAGCATATTTGCTTTATTTAATATGGGATTTCATCACAACAATTTCAACGTTTTAGGATCATGGATATGATCTGTCATTTAGTGGGGGTGGTGGACTCAACTTGGTGATTGTGTTTTCATCATGGACCTTTTTTCAGGCTGATGCAGTCTTTGGGACGGGGTAGTTTCTCTGTTATTGTTTCATATTTGGTAGGACAAGGGATGTTGTGGGGATTTAGTGGGGGCTGGTGGGTTTGCACCTATCTCTTGCTGCTTCATATTTAGTTATCATAGTTGAGTGATTTTCTGGGAGGGGAAGGGAGGGAAGGGAAGGGGAGGGGAAGGGAGTTTCTCATAGCTCAGCAACCCCACTGGATATGTGTTTGGGGCTACGACTATTTGGTATGACCTGTTTTCACTTTCATTTAGCACATATTTACAATGTCAGGGCACTTTAAATTAGTCTCATGAAATGTTAAAAGATCCAGGGACAGATGTAAGCATCAAATTATTCTTTGCCATCTTAAACATCTTCAGGTTAGCATCACCTGTCTGCAAGAGACACACCTAATGAGGGAAGATATTGGTTATTTTAGGTGAGATTGGGTTGGCCAGGTTTATGGAACAGGTGCAAGCCCTCAGAAAGAAGGAGTGGCTATACTCCTTGCTTGTTATGTGTCTTTCAGACTAACTCAGGAACTTTTAGACCCTAATGGTGCTATACAATTATGCAGTGATAGGTGGGGCTATCGTAGATAGCTCTTGGGTCTATTTATGGTCCAAATCTTGATCCCCCCTCCTTTTTTGTACACTTGTCTTTCCTTCTTGAGCCTTTTGCGGACTGCAGTATCATACTAGGCAGAGACTGGAATGTTGTTTTCCAATTAGATAGTGACAGATTGGAGTCCCACCATAGGGGCATTTCATCAGCCCAATGGACACTACACGAGTTACTGGATGACCTAGGGCATAGAGCCGTGGCACCTTCTCAATCCATCTGAGAGGCAATATAGTTTTTACTGTGCAGTGCATTCTACATCATCCCAAATTAGCTTCTTCCTTATTAGTCAAGAACTTCTCCATGGGCAGTTTTCAGCTCAACTTCATGAGACAGTAATTTCTGACCATGCTCCTGTGTCTGTCCCCCATACTCTCGGAAGGCCTGGGGATCATGATGCATTATGGAGGCTTAATACACAGCTACTGCTTCACTCAGATACTCTTGAGAAAATCAGAGATTACATTAAGTTCTTCTTTCAACAGAATGAGGGATCTGTAGTAGCGGTGGATACTCTATGGGGTGCTGCTAAGTGTGCTATAAGAGGGGAACTAATCCAGTTGGCAGTGATCAGAAAGAAAAAATAGTTCAAATTTTAGATTGTCTTCTACAAGATATTAGGGACTTGGAGATCACAGTATCAGCTACCTGTTCAATAGAATCTTTGGCCAAACTTAAGGAGATGAAAGCACGATATTTAGATTTGTTAGCTCAGAAGGCAGAGCTAGCCTTACAGCGTACTAAATTTAACTACCTTGAACATGGAGATAGGGCCAGTAAACTGTTGACCCTTCGACTGTATCAACCTGATGCTTCCAGGGGCATTTACTGATCCAAACTGATATGGCTGAGACACAACCTATGATGACTGCAACCATATTCTGTGAATATTAGCTCTCTATTTGGATGAACAGATGGTGACCTCCAGTCCTGAAGATATTTTGGCTTATTTAAACTCTCCACCTCTGCTAGTTCTGAACCCAGCTTTAGAAAACCTTCTAGCTCAATCTATATTGCTTCAAGGAGTACACACTGCTATTCTGGAGCTCCCCTTTGATAAGGACCCTGGTCCGGATGGCATTAGCAACAATTTTTATGTTGCTTTCTCAGCTGAATTAGCCCCCTTTTTAGTTAGACTTTATAATTTTTGGTATCAGCCTGGAATTTCAGATCCTTTATTCCTGAAAGCCTTGATTACATTAATCAAAAAAACAGACAAGGATGAGATACTACCGAGCAGTTATCATCCTATTTTGTTGAATAACTCAGATATTAAAATTCCTGCTAAGACTTTATCTACCAGACTCCTGAAGGTTTTAGATTCTCTCACTGGTCCTGTGCAGGTTGTGTTTATGAACAACAGACTGTATAGTGATCACTTGACAAAGTTGCATCACCTCATGGCTGCATCAAGGGAGGGCAGAATTTCAGTGGCCCTGGTCTCCCTTTATGTCGAAAAGGTCTTTGATCGGGTCTCATGGCCTTTTCTATTTGCATTGCTATGAAAATTTGGGATCCCTTCTGAATTTATTAAATGTGTCAAACTTTTGTATTGTGGTCCTTCGGCTAGGGTTTGGTGTAACAGCATACTCTCTGACCCTTTTCCCCTTCACCGTGGCACATGACAAGATTGTCCTCTTTCTCCTTTGATTTCTAATTTGTATCTTGAGTCTCTTCTGTGCAATTTGCAATGATTTCATGATCACAGTGGTATTCAAGTGGTGGGGAAGAGATATTTGATTTCAGCCTATGCAGACAGCCTTTTTCTGCATCTTGAGAACCCAATTCAAGCATTACTGACTATCCTAGCTACTATAAACCAGTTCTCCAAGTTCTCTGCTTACAATCTCAATATTACTAAAATTAAAGTATTACCTTTAAATGGTTTTGTTCTTAAAAAAAATATATTTTAGATCTTACTCTTTCCCGGAAGCCTAAGCTCTTACTGTATTTGGGAGTTTTCCCAGCATGATCGGTACCTTTACTACGGAAACAGAATCTTATCCAATTATTTCATCAGATCAGACTTGACTTGGCTAGATGGGCCTCCCTTTCCCTGCGGGGCAGAATAAGCATAATCTAAATGAATATTCTACCTCGCTTGCTGTACCACCAAGGGATGTTGGTACTTTTTCTACCTAAATCCTAGTTCTCCCACTTACAAATAACTCTAAACACCATTCATTGGAAAGGTAAAGCAGTGTGGCGTTCATACTTTAACTTGATTGTCCCTCAGATAAATGGTGGATCATCCCTTCCTAGTTTCTTCTTATATTACTGTGCTCTGCATGCACAACAGTTTATGCAGTGGGGCTTGACATCTGCCTAGACTGAGGAAGCTAGCTATTTTCCATTATGGATAGAGCTAGAACCTTTGCTCATTAAAAAATATGGTTTTATCCTTCCCAGTCTTCTGTATGCAAACGTTGCTCAACTTACTATGGACCTGCATTCCACCCTATTGGGATGGTCCCTTAAAGTCAAGGCTCAGTTTGATGTTATTTTAGTTGGAAGTGGTCACAGGCATCATCACAACCTGTATTAGGGAATTTTAATTTCAAAATTGTGGGACATCCCATCTCATTCTCATTTTGTCCACAATTGAAAGGAGTAGGTTTATCCTGGTTGCTAGAGGGGGACAACATTTTGCCATTTAGTTCCAGCAAGCAGCTTTACTTTATCTCCAATAGTCACTATTTTAAGTACCTACAACTTGCCCATGCCTTTCTCGCCATGTTAGGTCCAAAGCCCGGGACATTAATGGACTATTCTATGTTAGATATGCTCTTGCTGATAGCAGCCCAACCCCACCAAGTTTCAGCTTTTTATCATTCTTTTCAGTCATCAGACACTGGTTCCCCACTAGGAGTATGCTATTATTGGACACAAGCACTTGACATTTCTATGGCCCCTCAGTTATGGCAAAAAATATGGAGGAACCTCTACAATTATGTAAAGCAGGATAGACTCAGGTTAATTCACTTCCAAATTTTGCATAACCTGTACTACAACCCTGCCAGATTGTACAAAATGGGAAAATCCACCCCCCCTTATGCACTAGATATCATCAGGACAAAGGGCACTTGCATCATATGTTATGGGATTGTGCAAAGATAAAGCCTTTTTGGACAGCAATTAGAAACTCTATAGACCCACTTTTAGGACTAGAGGACCTTTTTCTCCCCAATATTTGTGTGGTGGGCCTCTTACTACAGTGGTTAATTAACATTAGGAAAGCTCACATAGTGCTTATCTCCTCAGTGACAAAGCTAATGATATTGTGATACTGTCTAGATTACTCAACTCTGTCCTTGCGAGAATGGCATAGTGAGATAATGTGTCCTCTGATGCTGGAGAAGCATAGTTATTTCCGCTCTGAACTTAACACATCCACTAACTCTGCTACTAAGTTTTGGAAAATTTTAAGGGAGATAGAAGGCCATAACAGTGCTGGTACACTTCCCCCACAAAATTTTGACTGGTGGTACCCACACTACAGATAAAAATGAGATCCTTGACTTCCTTAACAATCACTTTGCCACAGCAGGAATGGCTTTTGATACTTCCCCAGAAAATGCCATCAGGGCACAGTTCCTTAGTCAGTCATCTGATTGCCACAATCCAGAATCTATTGACCCTTACCACTCTTTCTCTTTCTATCTGGTCACCATCAAACAGGTTGAGGGTCTCCTTCTTCAACTTTATACTAAGAAAAGTGCAAGGTGCGGATATGATTGAGCCTTTCTTCCTAAAGTTGGCATACTATATTTTGGCTCCCCCTATTACCTACCTTTTCAATTTGTTTCTCAATCATGGCTCCCTCCCCAAGGTCTGGAAGACATCCCATGTCATCCCTTTATTGAATTCAGGGGACCCCTGCGACCCTAAATAATTACCCCCTAATCTACTTGCTCCCGGCTTTGTCAAAACTATTAGAGAAAGTAGTAAATGAACTGCTCAGATCTCATCTGGCAAGTTTTAATCTACTAAACCCAATTCAATCTGGATTCACTCCCATGCATAGTACCTCCATTCCCCTTTCTAAGGTTATAAATGACTGGCAGTCCACACTTGATAACAAACAGTACATATGCACCTTGTTTATGGACCTTAGCAATGCTTTCAACACAGTGGACCATGATTTGCTTCTGGTGACCCTGAAGAAAGTTGGCGTGGACACCCTGGCCCTAAATTGGTTCACAAACTACCTTGTGGACAGGGAGCAGCAGGTCAAGGTTGAAGGAAACCTATCACTGAAACAATTACTCCTTAGAGGTGTCCCCCAAGTATCCATACTTGGTCCACTTCTCTTTGACATTTATATCAATCAGATTGACACTGGCATAAAGTCATCTAGTATCCATCTCTTCACTGATGATACAGTGATATACATTCACAAATCAACTCCAGATCAAGCCATTTTGGACTTCCAGAACAATTTTGACATCCTCCAAAAAATCTACTCAATTTGAAACGCCTGCTCAATGCCAAAAAAACTAAGGTCATGATTTTCTCTCCACTGGCCCCTCATCTCAAAAAACAAACAAACAAACAGATAAGTTTCCTCACATAAGCAACCTTTTGGGAGAAGCCCTGGAGTTCATGGAACAATTCAAATACCTGGGGGACTGGATTGACTACAAATTGTCCTTCATTGATCACATTGAAGAACTCACCAATAAACTGCTTCAAAGGCTTAATATTTTCTTCAGGATCAAGCACTCACTAACCCAGGAGGCTATAAAACTTCTAGTCCAAGCTACCTTCTTGCCTCTCCTAGATTATGCAGACTTCCTATATGGCCATTGTAGTAGCACAGCTCTCCCCAAGCTTGATAGCCTATACCACGGAGCTCTTATGTTCATTTCAGATTCCCCTTATGACACACACCACTGCATCCTCTATTCTTCTGAAGGCTGGAGCTCCCTTCACTTCAGGATACAAAAGAATGCTATTCTGTGGACATATAAGGCAGTCACTCATAAATTACCTCAGTGCTTCACAAGCTGCCTAACTCCCTGGATCCCTAGTGCCTATTCTCTAAGAAGTCTTACCATCTTATCTCTGGCTATCCCTAACTTTAAAATGTGCTTTGGTAGAGCCTCAATAAGCTTCACTTTTCCTACACTCTGGAATAAGATCCAGAAAACCTTAAGGCTCACTTCCCCTGTCATGCTCTCCCTCTTCAAATTCTTGTCCCTGAGGAACTTCTAGGTCTTAAAGTCACGATTTTTAACTGTTTTAAATTCTGGACTTAAACCTCAACCACTGCCTGAGGTATCATTTGAGTCCTCCCTTCTGTCACGGTCCAAATCAAGGTCTCAGCATCAATATCTTTCTTTGCTTCAAATATTGGACTTAAACCCCAACCATTGTCTGTGGCATCTGTCATGTTTCTCCCTTAGAACAGTACTTCCTCCCTAGGCCATCATGTCCAACCCTTTCCTATCTCATCTGACCTTCTATCCTCACACCCTATACCCCCTTCCCTTCCCACCCCACTTCCCAGGCCATGCCTACAGTACTTATCAAAGGACTCTTACATCTCAATCATCTTTGCACTTTGACACTGGAGGAACTGCCACTCCCTCTCACTATGACTCCTCCAATGATGTTTACTGTATAAACTTTAGCTCATTACCTTACATCCATATATCTGTATCTATGCAATTGTATTTAAATGGAACTACCTCCTGTTGAACCTATTTCTATGTTCTGGTGGAAGTATCTTGTTACATGTGATGGTTATATATTATTATATTGTTATTATTACTTTGTAATTGTTATGTACATTCACTCAACTTGTTATGTCTTAACCTTGTTTGCAATAGTTTTGCCCCATGTCCATCTTGTAAATGAGCTTGTCTCAATGATGTTCCACCTGGCAAAATAAAGATTTTGATTGATTGATTGATTGATATTGCAAATCATAGAAAGCACCTTCATATATTCCATTCTGATGGGAACCCCTTTTTACCCTTCTATCGATAGGGTCAGGAAGACAGTTATTCCATCCAGCCTTGACAATTCTTTCCTCTTTGGGTTATATTTGTTGTCCTTGTGAGGCTACATGGACTTTTATATCCACTGTGATGTTGCTGAGCTGTGAGGGTGGGTTTGATCGGTGGGAGGGTGAGTTGACTTGAGTTAATCTTTTACCTGCTGTGGCATCAGGAGATTATGTGTTTCAGAGTGTTGGTCTTTGTTATAAGTTTTCATTGTGTTGTATTGTCTGTGTTTCTTGGTATGCTTTCTTCTGTTTGTATACATTTCTTAGAAAAATTCAATAAAGTATACTGAATTAAAAAAAGGGTCTTGATATGAAGCTGGAAGGAGGTAGATTCAGGAGAGATGTGAGGAAGTACTTATTCACAGAAAGGCTGGTGTATTCTTTGAACAGCTTTCCATGGGGGTGAAACCAGTGGTGGATTTCAAAAATGCCTTGGACAGCCACACAGAAATCCTAGGAGGAAGGAGCTGGGTGGAAGAAACAGTGCTGTAGGGCAATTTGGGTCTGCAGCAAAAGTGATCATAATTAAAAATGGACAAACTAGATGGGCCCAGTGGTTATTCTCTTCTATCAGATTCTATGTTTATGTACTCACCCTTTGGAAGATGACTAGTTCTATGTGGCTCTTCCTGGGTTTTTGTGGCATAAATTATCCGAGTAGAAAAAAGGGTCAATTTTTCTCAGCTCTTGGGTGGAGCCTCCCATGGCTCAGGAGGTCACCATGAGTGTGTGGGGGGATCAAGACCATCAGAATCGGTGGGAGGGGGAGTTCTAGTCAGAGGAGTGAGTGGTGAGGGACTGAGAGTGAGTCAGGGCTAGGTGGGTCAGTTGCCCACTCTGGCCCCTGGTCAGTAGCACTTATGGGGACACAGAGGAATAAGTTGGAGCCAGTAGCCACAATCTGCATAGTGTCTTAGAGGGCAGCTAAAGTTGAAAGGGGAGCCAGCAGCCACAAGTCAAAGTGTGTCGTATCAGATTGAGCTGATTCATGTAGGGATCTTTTGGACAAGAAAGTTGCAGGGAGTATACTCTAGAGGCAGCGAGCTGATTTGGAGCTCCTCTGAATGTGTTCCCCTTCTTAATTTGGGGACAGTTGCTGCCAGTCCTGGGAAAGAAGGCAGGGGTCATGACAGAACCCACAAATCCCCAAGCCACGTGGATTGCATGTTCTGAGGAGGACCTACTGAGTCAGTATGGAGAGAGAGAGAGAGAGAGAGGCAGTGAGATGGGGATCATTGAGTGTTTGGGTGCCAATGAAGAATAATGGGCTGTTAGGCACTGTGAACTCTTCTGGGATTTGTGCTGCCTTCTAAATTTTGTGAAGACCAAGAGTCCTGAGTTAATGCTACCTCCTCAGTCCAGGTAAAAACTGCTATTATGGTCATACCAGCCATGTGAAAGCTGAATGCGTCTCCCACTAATTAACTTGATGCTCCCCACAGCTATGTGTGAATATGTTTCATGAATTTGGGATCCCTGTTGTTTCTTCAAGTTCTATGTGGACATTCTGTTGTTGAAAAGAACTATTTATTATGCATTAAACTGTTGTTTTCATCCAGCACCAGTGAGAAAAAGGGACCCTATATGTGACATCTGGGCCTGGGTAACCTGGCCACTGGAAGTGTTTCTGCTGCTGGGGGTGCCAGGTGGCCCCTTCCACAGATGTATTCCATCCATACCACTAGACATGGAGAGGGAGGGCTACATTTCTATGTACGGCAGGTTATATGAATATACAAACATATGAAATTGCCAGCAGAAACAGGCCTCATAGTCTATCAAGTCTGCTCAAGTTTGCAGCTAGCTCCTCTTCATAAAACTGCCCCTCCCACCCCTTCCCAGTATCCTTTCCCCCCACCCTGTTCCAACTCCTCTTGAAAGTGCACACTGTCTTACAGGACACTATCTTGTCTGGTAAGGGGTTCCATTTGTCCATCACTCTTTCCATGAAAAAATGTCTCTTCAACGCCCTCCTGAATCTTCCCCCTCCAATCTCAGTCCATTACCTTATGTGTCCCTCCCCCTTCTCATCTGAAAAATCCCTTCTGTGTTGGTCTTGTTTATCCCCTTCAGATTCTTAAAGGTCTCAATTGTATCCACTCTATCCATCATCTCTTCCAGTGAATACATATTCAGCTATCCCAGCCTGTCCTCATAGGGCTTGCGCTCCAATCCCTGTATCATCTTTGTGACTCTTCACTGCACCCCCTCCAACAATCTGATGTCCTTCCTCAGGAATGGTTGCCAGTACTGCATGCAGTACTCCAGTTGGGGCCTGACTTATGGCCTGTACAAGAGCAGGATAACCTCCCTCCTTCTGGAGGAGATCCCTCTTGTAATACACCACAGCATTTTGTTATCTTTTGCTGCCACCTTCTTATTATGTGATTCAAATAGATAAAGCACACAGCTGTTCCAGTTTTACACTCACACTGTTGGTTTGCAGAGCAAGCTTAGAAACAAATGTGTGTGGTGGTTGTTGGGAGGGTTAAGGAGATGCAGGCTTGAGGATCAAGCCAAACAAAAAAACTGTTTAAATAACTGGCCCATATAATACTATACACTCCATCACGCTCAGCAGTAATGTACATTCCATACATATTCTGTAGGTTACAGTCAGTGATTTTAGAAACACATATTTTTTTATCCAAGCCATCAGCCTCCAATCAGTGCACATAGTAAGCTTTATTTGTAAAAGGTTGGGAAATAAGTTAAAAGTTTAAGTTGACAAAAATGTCAAGTAAGTTATCACATTTGGTAAGCTTCACTTTTCAGAATTTCCATGTATAAGTCTTGTTCCTAGAGAGAGACAGAAAAAGAAAGACAGACAGAAAAGGAATGGTGTAACATGGTTGCCCATCCAGTATTCTCTATGTACAGTCACACACACACACACACACACACACACACACACACACACACATATACACACCTGGGAGACATAGACAGAGAAGTATCATTTGAATCTCTGCTGGACCAATGCAGTCTCTTTACAAACTCAGTTTTGATGAGCAGGCAGTGGTGTAGTGCTAAATTTAGAAGTAGGGGTTATTCATGAGCTACGAGTACCACAACCCCCCCAGAGGTCAGTGGTCTGTGGGCTGCCTAGGCACTCAGAAGCTAACATAATTTAGATATATTCTGGTGCATTTTGAGGGTTGCTGAGACACTGTTTGGCTGCTTTTAAAGGATACTTTGACTTGTTACAACCAAACAATATAATTCTCAGAATAACTACTTTTTTATTTTCTTAAACAAAACTGTCAAATCTAAAGCAAAAAATCCCGCTCAGGCCACACTTCAAACATCCAACTGTATACCACTTCTCTTGAGTACATGTAGCTATCACTGCAGAAGGCTTTGCACCTGTTACCTTGCAACCTGAACAGCATACTCTGCTCCCCCAACAGTGCACCACACAGTCAGACATACAAGTCAGTGAGAAGGGCACAAAGAACACCAGCTTGGATGTGCATGTGTCTGTCACACAGCAGAAACTTACACAGATCATCCATGCCAGTGAATGGAATTGATACACAGGACCCACTGGAGGGTCCCTCAAGGCACAACATTGACACAGGATGTATACCAGGTCATGACTGTTTTGTCTGCATGTATCTGTACTCTGAACAGAGACAGCTAGAGCAGGGAGGGTAAGGCTTCACAAGAACAGCTGCATGAAATACGGGGCACATACAGTGACATCACAGCCCACAGGCTTGACATACAGCAGTGGTTCCTCAACCTGTGTGAGACCTCAGACAATGGCATGACCATAACTGTTACTGCTCTACAGCAGGATGATGTTTCCTATTCATATCCAGTACTTAGCAGACAACCCCAAAATCCTGATATGTCATACACTGGAACCACAACACCATTAAGCAGGCCAGCACAACACACATGACAGCCAACCTTCAGGGGTGCATATCCAACTGAAACAGATAATGACAATACCAAACACATCCTGTGATATGTAGGCAGCCTAGTCACATGGCAAGGGCAGGAGCAATGCTGGCTGAAGGCTTATCCCACCCTAAACACCCACTCAGAAGTCATTCTAGACACCAAAGCCAAAAAACAATTATCTAAAGCTTCATTCAAATGCAGCACAGGCTTTAATGCTGAAGAATTGCCATCCACCGTAAGATTCATGTGGACTTCACTTCATGGGTTCCATGCTTACTAACGGTGGGGGGATGGGGGACTGAAGGCAAGAGGTGAGCTGGGAAAAGAGAGATCACTTGAGTCACTGGACGCAGCCCAACCCAACCCCTCACCATCCGATAAGGCTATCTGATACGAACAAAATTATTAATACGAAACAGCACACTTACCTCATTGCACCTTTTATGATAAAGCCAGGCAGGTTATTAATTCATATTGTTTTGTTGGCACTGACCATCTAACTCAGTTGGTCCAGAACAAGTCCTGAATCACAGCTTGTGAGAATTAATCCCTCACAGTGTCACACAGCATGACTAATAGGTTGCTCCCTACTAGCACTCTGCATAGTACCAGCAGCACCTCCAGTCACACAGGTACAGCTAGCCACTTACTGGTTTAGAGGATTTCTGCAGGGCATTCCTTAGATTGCAGATTTGTCTTTCACATGAACAAAAAGTATGAACTTCAGGATGAGAACAAAGCTATCACTGCCAGGTTATTAAGTTACTAATCCTTCATGGAGAAGACATTTAATCATGCATTACTGCTTTGCCACATTAAATAAGTTAATTAAATAAATAGGCCAACTATTCTGCTATATTGTGGAAAAATACATACTAAAAGCTGGACCCCACTGAAAATGAGAAATTGCACATCATGTGGGCTATCCTGAGTAAATGTATTATAAAAATGGGTAAAATGAGGATCCCACTGGAAAAAAAAAATGATTTTGCATCTCAGCTGTACTATCCTGGTGTAAACTATACTATGCAGTGTAAAAACTTGATCAAACAGAACCTCACTGCTAACAAGAAATCACAACTCAGATGGGCTATCTTGTGTAAATATATTGTAAAACAGTTAAACAGGGCCCTACATCAGAATCCTGCTGAAAAGCAAATGTTGCATGTAAGTTGATCTCTCCAAGAAAAATACATTGTAAAAGCATCCAGATCGACCATCTTATAGATGTCTGGTATATTCTTGGTGATCTAGTGGTCCCTCCAATAAGGGCATCTGACCTGACAGGACGTACATGGTTAACATAATTTACAGAGTACATTGTAGATATGTTTCTATTGTATATATGTTTTTTAATGTAATTATATGTACATGCCAGTGTCAGCACAAAGGTACATATGGGACAGACTAGATTGTTTTAAAAAAGGCTTGACCTTCTTTTGACCTGAAGGCAGCTGTTTGCCAGGAACTGAAATTGCATTCCCAGGATTTTTTAACAGGGATATGCCAAAATCCATGTGTCTGTCATAAAAGCATGAACTCTGGAGCAGAATGCTTTGATCTAAGGAAGCTGTTATAATATGTTACATTTTATGAGGTAACAGCAGAGGAATATGCTTCCTCAAGAACCTGTGTGAATTTTACCCTATGGGTGCCAATGGTCTACAGGGGTCCTCAAAGGGCTTAACTCTGAAATGTCATATCCATGCTAGTTATAGATCTCAGAATCTGATTCTTAATATGCTGGGAAATTTTGGGAACAGCACAACACTGCCATCTGCTGGCCTAAAAGAGACATCTGATGGCCAAATTGAGTAGTTGCTCTGAGCAGGAAAGTGATGGCACAGCAAGGTTTCAGACAGGTGTAAAATGCCCAGCTCAGGGCATTTTGAACACAAAGATTTTGCTTGGACTCTCTTGACCACAAGAGGATAGCTGCCAGCACAGAGACTGCCTAAGTAACAAAGGCTGCTACAGAAAGACTGAAATATTTTTGCAAACCTGCAATTCTCTGGATTTTAAATCTTTATACAGTACCTAAGTTAGAGAATTAGCTAACACATTTTAGTGCATTTTTTCTGTATACATTTTTACCATTTGTTTCTGCATACTGTAACCTAAATTAGTATTCTCTTTTAGCTGTAACTGTATTTACTGTAAATATTTTAGTAAAAATGTTGCTTTTCTAAAGAAATTCTGCCTGCATGAGAATTCTTTATTGTGCCCTTTTCCAGAGCTAGAGGGATGCCCTGGATCCTTGTAGCAGAGGTGCAGGTCATGACCTCAGCGAGTATTCAAAAAGGATGAGGAGGGTATACCTGTTCCCCCCATTATGGATTGCACTTAAGGGTGGACACTGTGAGCTCAATGGGCCTGACCGCAGGAGTGGATTCATGACAGATCTGGTGTGCAGCATTGGGATCCAAGAGTTTTGGTTGCATACAGTTGCAATTTGAGATATTGGTAGCACTGGCATAAAAGTTGGATTTGGACCCATTGTATCAGATTAATAAACTGTAAACTGTCCACACACAATTAAGGCAGAGATTTTAAAAAAATATATAGTATGAAGTTCCCTATCTGTTTTTTCGTTTTTTTTCTTGAGTGCAAGCTAGTGTAGCAGTAGTCGTGGAAGAAGATGGTTTCCAAATACAGCAAATACACTGCAGACTACCTGAAGTAGTTGTGTCAGGAAAGAGGAGTCCAGTGTGAGGGGTGAACCAAAAAGCATGTTGTGCAGGCTCTTGTGGCATCTGATGAGCAAGCGACTGCCCAGGACCTTGGGTCACAATCGGTGACTGAAATGGACCAGACCTTTGGTGTGGGGGTGCCAAGGGACATTGCAGAGTCCAGTCCAAGGGAGGAGGACAGCGAGACCAAAGGGAACCCAGAGCCACAGTGCCAGTGGAGGGCCATCACAAAACTGGAGCTGGAAGGGATCAGGCCACAGCTAGATTTGAGGAGACGAGCTGGAATTCAAGCAGAGAAAGTTCCCGATGGAGCTGGAGATGCAGGAAAAAGAAAGCCAGCATCAGAGAGAGGCTGAGGAAAAAGAAAAGCAGCTTCAGATAGAGGCCAAGAGAGAGGATAAAGCACACCAGAGGGAATTTGAACTGGCGAAGCTAAGACTCCAACAACCAGCGCCAGAGGAGGTAAGTGGCAGGGGTGAACCTGGAACTCCAGGACTGGGCTACAAATGAAGTTCTAAATTAATAGCTGAATGTAAAGAGGAGTAGGATATGAATGCATTTCAGAATTTGTTTGAAATGGTCTGTATCCAGGTTAAAATACCCAGGGAGTCCTGGAGCTTCCAGCTATCCTCACTGCTTACTGGGAAAGACAGTGAGGCACTAGGCCAATTGGACAATCATGACAGTAGTAATTATGAGAAACTTAAAGCAGCATTGCTTAAAAAGTATGAATTAATGCCTGAAGCATCCAGGGTTAAGTTCCATAAGCTCGAGAGAAGCTCTGACATGAGCTATGAGGAACTCGCCACAAAGTGCTGTAGGATTTTGAAATATTGGTGGGAAGGAGTGGAAGCAAACTCTGTAGAGAAAATTAAGGAGGTTGTACTTCTGGAGTAATTCTTTTGGGCTTGCCCAGCAGAGTTAAAATCCTGGCTAGAGGACTGAGACCCCAAAATGGCATAGCAGGCTGCTGAGCTCTCAGACCGCTATGCCAGGAACAGGCTTGCTCTGAAAGGGAGTGCGTCGAGTGTAGCAGTTCAGAAGGGGAAATGCGAACCTTCATGGCTGCTAAAACCCTCACTTCCTCCACAGAAAGGGGGAAGCCCCAGGTTACAAAAAAAAGGTTTATCAGATAAAGAAATGTTGATTGTTGGTTTTGCAAGCAGCCAGGGTGTCTTGCTAGACAGTGTCCTAAAAAGACACAGAGTGAACAAAGTGGTGCTCAAACAGAGTTGGGTGCATTGTGTGTCCCTGAAAGCATGGCTATAAACATGAGGGAGCAGATATACCCAGTTACTGTAAATGGGGTGCAGACCCATGGATTAAGGGACATGGGGCCATCTCTTACCTTAGTAAAATGGAATTTGGTTGAGCCTGAACAGCTTATACCTAATCAGTTTGTAACAGTACAGGGACTCACTGGAGAGGAAAAAAATTTCTCACTGGCTAGTATTCTCCTGGACTAGAGTGAAACAGGAGAGAGGGTGTAAAAAGTGGCTGTGCCAAACAACCTCACCCTGGATGTGATTCTAAAGAACAATCTCCAGAAGGGGGTGGTGTGTCTGGTTACCTGCAGTCAGATGGCAAAGGCCAATTGTAGTTCCCTGGACCCCATATAGGAACCTGTGGAAAATAATGGGAAGCTGGTTCCCCAGCCTGTGTCTCTTGAAATGGAGAGTAGTGGTAGTAGGTGTAGTAGTAGGAGGTAGGACGTCCCCACAAAGCAGTTCACAAAACAGCTACAGAAGGTTACTCTGAGGAGGGAGGGATAACCAATGTTCAGAAGGTTAGGGATGGCAGTGACCCTGAATGCCCTGACACTGGAGCTATGGACCCCCAGGTTAGGAACTGAAGGGGTCATGTCCCATGCCTTGGCAAAATGTGAAGAATTTGCAGCTGCTCAGAGAACTGATCCTTCTTTGGAAAGGCTGAGTGCTTGTGCAGAATCTGACGGGCTACAGGGAGGTGATGTGAGATAGAGTATATTGGGACAACTGACTGCTGTATACACTAGACGTAAGGATGGAGGGTAATGTGCAGGCAGCTTTTCATTCCCAAGGTGTACAGTGAGCCACTGCTCAAGATTGCTCATGATATCCCCATGTCTGGACATCTGAGAATCATGCTCACCAAGTAGCGATTTGCCCAGAATTTTTATTGGCCCAACTCTGCCCAGCAGGTGAAGGATATTAAATGTCTTATCACCAGTGCCAGCAAATAGTGAAGGCAGGTAACAAAACCAAAGCCACCCTAATTCCCTTGCCCATTGTGGAGGAGCCATTCCAGAAAGTAGAAATGGATATTGTGGGACCTTTAAGTACCCCAAGCTCTTCCGGGAAGAGATGCATGCACATGGTGGTTGATTATGCCACACAATACCCAGAGGTATTCACCCTGTCCTCACTTAGATTAGACAAAGTGGCAGACACCTTACTAGGGATTTTCTCCTGTGTCAGGTTGCCAAAGAAGGTTATCAATGGTCAGGGGGTACCTTCATGTTGGACCTGATGAAGTGTTTGTGGGAGGATTGTGGGGTGGTGCAGAGATGCATAACACCTTCTCACCCACAAGTCAATGGGCTTGTGGAAAGGTTTAATAGTACTCTAAAACTGATGCTCAAAGTATTTGTTGAACAGCATTGGAGGGACTGGGAGAAATACCTTACTCACCTTTTGTTTGTCTACAGGGAGGTGCCCCAAGAGTCTACAGGGTTCTTCCCCTTCAAGCTCTTATATGGACTTACGGTGTGTGGGCCCCTATACTTGATCAGGGAAGACTGGTAAGGTAAGCACACCACCCAGGGAACTCACATAGTGAAGTATGTCCTAAAGTTTAGGGAAAAACTGAAGGTGGTGCTTATGGGAACAGCCCAGAGCAACCTGTCATCTGCCCAGCAGAAGCAAATGGTCTGCTAAGACTGCAGAGCCAGAGGTCACTCATATAGTGTAGATCAGGAAGTCATGGTCCTAATCCCAGTCCAGAAGGATAAGCTGAAGGCCAAATGGAAAGGACCATTCAAGGTAGTCCAACAGGTTAATGACATGGACTATATTGTAGAACTGCCTGACAGGAGATATACATATAGAATGTACCATGCCAACATGATGAAGCCATATGCAAATAGGGCAGATATGGTATTTGCAGTGTATAGTCCTGAGGAGGGGACTGACAAAGAAGACTTCCTATTAGACTTGCTTTAGGAAAGTAAGTGGGAGTCCTCTGTGGAGGCAACCAAACTGTCACCCCATTTGACCCCTAAACAAACCCAGGAAATGAGGGAGGTTTTAGCAGATGTTGCCCCTTTGTTTATGGCTAAGCCTGGACTAACCCCCTTAGCAACACATGATGCAGACATGGGGATGTAAGAGCCCATACACTGGACAGCCTACCGGGTGTCTGGGGCCATTCTAAAGGACATTAGGAGGGAGATGGAGGAAATGCTGGATTTAAGGGTAATCCAGAAATCCCATAGTCCCTGGGCCTCACCTGTAGTCCTCGTTCCCAAGCTGGATGGTGCTTGACTCACTTTAGTGTGGACTATCATGGACTCAGAGCAGTCATGAAGTCTGATGCCCATCCAATGCCATGGAAACATGAATTACTGGACAGGTTGGGAGGGGTGACATACTTTACCACCATTTACTTGACAAAAGGGTATTGGCAGGTGGAGTTAACTGCTAGAGCCAGGGAGAGGTCCACCTTCATCACTCCAATAGGATTATTCAAGTTCAAGGTAATGCCTTTTGGAATGAAGAATGCCCCTACCACTGTCCAAAGGTTGGTCAACCATGTGTTACATGATACTGAACAGTATGCAGTGGTGTACCTGGATGATATTGCCATATTCAGTGCCAGCTGGAAGGAACACCTCTCCCACCTGAATGAAGTGTTGGGCAGGATAGAGAGAACTGGACTCACTGTAAAGGCTGCAAAGTGCCAGGTGGCCATAGAGGAGGTGGCATAACTAGGATATGTAGTGGGGCATTGAGGCAATAGAGTCTTTGCCCCGGCCTGAAACCCAGAAGCAGGTTTGAAGTTTCCTAGGGACCACTGGGTATTATCAAAATTTTGTATCAAATTACTGTACCCTGGCAGCTCCCCTGTCTGGCTTGCTAAAGAAAAGCATGTCCCAAAGGGCAAAATGGGATCCAGCCTGTGAATGAGCCTTTGCATTGCTAAAGGAGGCACTGTGCAGTGCCCCTGTGTTGGTCATTCCAGACTAAAGTAAGCCATTTGTAATCCAAACAGATGCCTCAGATGTGAGGATTGGAGCAGTCCTCAATCAGACATCTAACCATGGGAAAGTTCACCCAATAGTGTACCTTAGCAAAGTGATTCTTCCCTGGGAACATGCATAGTCCACAGCTGAAAAGGAATACCTTGCGCTGGTATGGGCCTTGAAGAAATTAGAGCCATACCTCTATGGGATGCACTTCAAGGTACAAACAGATCATAACCACCTGGTGGCCCTGACACAGATGGGGAAAATGAATTGTTATCTCCTAAGGTGGAGTGTTGCCTTACTGGGCTACAATATGACCATTACCCACAGGGCTGGATCAGCCAATGCCAACGCAGATGTGCTATATCGCCAGCTAGATCAGTGAACAGAATTTATGAAAATCATACCCTACATAGCAATGGATTCCCACAAATTCAGTCTAGGAGGGAGGGATGTACAAGCTGCCCAGCAGCTAGCCCTTATTTGTAGATATTATTCTGTTGTATATATATATATATATATATATATATATATATATATTTATGTAATTATATGTACATGCCATTGTCAGCACAAAGACACATATGGAAAAGACTAGATTGTTTTTAAAAAAAGGCTTGACCTTCTTTTGACCTGAAGGCAGCTGTTTGCCAGGAACTGAAATTGCATTACCATTTTTTTTTAAACAGAGATATGCCAAAATTCATGTGTATGTCTTAAAACCATACACTCAGGAGCAGAATGCTTTGATCTAAGGAAGCTGTTATAATGTGCTACATTGTACAGGTAACAGGAGAGGAACATGCTTCCTCATGAACCTGTGTGAATTTTATCTTATGGGTGCTAGTGGTCTACAGGTGACTTCAAAGGTCTTAACTCTAAAATGTCATATCCATGCTAATTATAGATTTCAGAATCTGATTCTTAATATGCTTGGAAATTTTGGAAACAGTGCAGTCTTCTGGCCTAAAAGAGACAATTCCTGGCCAAATGGAGTAGTTGCTCTGAGTTGGAAATTGATGACACTAAAAGTTTCAGACAGATATAAATAGCCCAGCTCAGAGCATTTTGAACACACACATTTTGCTTGGACTCTTCTGACCACAAGAGAACAGCTGCCAGCACAGAACCTGCCTAAGAACCAAAGGCTGCTGTAAAAAGACTGAAATATTTTTGCAAATTGGCTATTCTCTGGATTTTGAAATCTTTATACCCACGGTAGAGACTTAGCTAACAAGTTTTAGTGTTTTTTCCCTGTATATATTTTCCCCATTTGTTTCTGCATATTGTAACCTAAATTATTATTATTATTATTCTCTTTTAGCTGTAACTGTATTTATGTAAGTATTTTAGTAAAACCTGTGCTTTTCTAGAGAAATTCTGCCTGCGTGAGAGTTCTTATATCGTATGTGTGACTGTAGGATGTTCATTAATACAGTTAATTGCTTAGGGGGCCACCAAAAACAACTAAATTGAGAAAAGGGGCAGGATTCTCAAAAGGGATGTGCCCAGCGCATCTTCGTCTTGCACTGAAAAATGATTCAGCAAGGTGGGCCCAATTCACCGGCACAACCCTGATGCGTCAATGCATAGCAGATGTGCTGTACAATGATGGTAATGATATGCGACGCATCTGGTGAGGCTGTGATGGGGCAGCCCCATACACAGCCCAAATCAGATGTGCATCCCTGGGGCATGTCCAGGGATGCACCACCGAAAGATAAATCTGTTTCATCTAGACTTAAGTGGATGGCCACCCAAAGGCAGACTGCCATACTGCAGACAACAGCATGGCAGCCTGAACACCTTGGCAGTCCAAGCACCCCCCCAATCAGCCCACAGCACTATACCACCTGTCACCTGTTCAGGCTTCGGGTGGTGTAGTGGTCCCCCACCCCCAACCTATTCAGGACCCCCATGCCTAAAACCCACAGCCAATCCCTTAGTGGTGCGTAGCACAGCCCACCCGTACACTGCCACTGCTGCCCACCGACTATGCTTACAGAGACTGACAGACTACTGAATAGCACACAGCTCATTGGTCATCCATGTTGACCAATAGGCATGCAGTGCATACTGTAGGCTGTCAATCAAAACGTTGTACAAAGTTGTGAATGACAGATAACAGTACACACTGCATTCCCATTGGTCAACATGGATGACTTATACACTGCATGCTGTACAGTAGGCTGTCAGTATCTGTAAGCATAGTCAGTGGGCAGCCATGGGGGTGTGCAGGTGGGCTGTGATGCCCATCACTAAGGGAATGGATGTGGGTTTTGGGAGGGGGGTTCCAGATGGGGTTGGGGGTTGGGGACCACTATACCACTAGAGCTATTTCTCTTACAGGATTTGGGTACTCTACATCTACTGGTGGAGCGGGGGACCACTATACCACCAGGGCAGGTTGTGGGTCTGTGGCTGTTCTGACAGCCCTGCAGGGCACCTGGCAAATTTGGCCAGGTGTATCCCTGCAAGGCACATGCAAATGTATCCGTAATGACATGCAAATGGCCTCATTGCACCTTGCATGCCTAATGGCCCCATTTGCATGTCTGTGACAGTGAATGGTGGTTTGAGGCTCAGCTCATCTTGAGATGTGCTGTCCCATTGGGTTCCAAGCCTGACGTGGGGGATGCACTGATGCAGCCTGGGCTGGGTGCAACTGTGATATGCACAGAGAGAGAATGCACTGGGGGAATTCCCCCATGCCTCTTCTATGAATACCACAGAATGTGCTCAGCGCATCTCCGCTGCACCAGGGCAATCGAGATGCACTGAACGCATCTCTTTTGTGAATCCTGCCCTGGGTCTGTAAAGGGACATCTGACAGCAAAGGGAGAATAACACAATCTACACTTATTTTGAACCAGGCTGTTGCATGTCCTGTAGGGAGAAGGCCAAATCAGGTGTCACTCTGCTACCTAAAAGAGAGTGTGATGACTGGGTCTTCCTCCTTTGTGTAATAGCCAAGGAAAGGTTTATATTTGGCCATAAAACTCAAGACTGGTAGTGTTCCCTTATCCAGAGCTACAGGGACAGCCTGGGTCCTTGTGGTAGAAGTGTAGATGTGACCTCGGTGAGCATTCAAAAAGGATGAGGAGGGTATTCTTGTTCCCCGAACACAGGTTGCACGTAAGAGTGGGCACTCTGAACTTAGTGGGCCTGACCCCAGGAGTGGGTTCCTAACAATTACCATCCTGCAATTTAAGTAACCACAATTATATTATATAGTTTATATCTGTACTGATATTAATGGCAAAATGAGATATTTATAAAAGTAATGTGAGAAGCAACTACAATATATCACATATTTCCACTGATATAAAAAGGCAAACTATGATTAGCATAACCTCATAACTGCTAGTGATTTTTAAATGTCATTTGTTTAGCTAGGATAGCCAAGCTGAGATACAATATCTAATTTTCAGTAGGGCCTATATTTGTCCAATGTTATAGCTTTGTGTACTGAAGCACTGAGGTGTTAAAGAGGGACTCTCGTGGTCTGTTGATCGTTGAAATTACTCACCGAAATGTGCCATGTGGCTTCACTAGCTGATCGATTGTCAGTTCACAATCCAAAGTGCCCTGATTGTGTTTTAGTAATAATTTTTAATATGCAGCTTATCACAGCAGTTTTCGTATGCCTGGATGAGATCGCTGAACCGGAAGTGACGTTTCACCTGATTCCACAAGTGAAAGACTCTCTGACAGAATGCGGTGTAGTAGCAGGAAGTTCATGTGCCGTTTGACTCATGAACAAGGGGAGGTCCACTAACCAATTTCTATTTAGAATATTAACATTATTATTTATTCAAAACTCCAATTTTTAACATCAGTGTCCAATGTGCTGTCCTGTCATGCTGTAACAGTTGAGTGATCCATGTGTTTATCACTGGTGTGGCACCAGTCAATCTTCATTTTGTCCTGCTGTATGATGAAATTGTTGTGTGTGCATGTCATATGTTGAATATAATTTCTTTTGAGTACTGGTGATAAATGTGATGTAGTGGATCACTGTACCTAACTTCATTAAGTAGTGCCTAATGAAATGCTTTTTTTTTCACACAGCTATAGCTGTGAAAAGTGAAATAAATATCTAATTTTTCAGCATCATTTATCTTATACTGTTGTCTTTGTTTAGTATGGTTGTGTGAAACCTCACTTGTGCATAATGGTACCATAATCTTCAGTCTTTGTAAATGTTACTACTGCTTGTGCACTTCTGTTTATGTATAGATATATGGTACTTTTAGTACTGTAATTTCAGTACTTCCATAGCGTCTATGTTGGAAGACTAGGTTTGCTGACCAAGGCACCTAGCTTCACCTGAGCTCCATCCTTCTAGGTTGCTTGAAAGGACAGACTAAAGAACCTTGCCAGAGCAAGGGAAAGGATTAAGGCTTCTTTTGGCTAGGCAGATTTACTGTGTTTTGTTATTTTTATTTTCTACTCACAGGGATTGTTACTGTTTGTTGCTAACATTTTATTACTTTATTTTTCACTGATTCAAATTGTTGCTGCTGGGTATACCTACTGCTGCATTATTACAGGGTGTGCCTACAGGTGTGTGCTAACAGATTACTGCTGCAATCTTCTGAATCAAATTGTCTTTTGCAAGGTATAGCTTCTGTTACTGCTTTATTTTTCTCTGTAGCAAAGTGTTTCTTACAGGGTATATCTTCTGTGAAATTATTACAGGTGGTGCTTTACAGGTTTTACAGTTTTATCTATCATTATGATAAGCTTTCAGGGCTACTGCATTTGTTGCTGGTTGATTGTTTCTGTTCTTACCTCCGTGTTTCTTTCATCCATGATTCTTCTTTCTCGGCAGGGGAAGGGCCCAGGCACTCACACCCATCCCCAACCACCCCTCACTACACTTCTTTTATAGGGTTGCACAGTTGTGACATTTCCTGTGGCAAGGCAGGAAGGGGCGAATCAGTGGAGTAGCCACACGGTGACCTCATTTACAGGGGCACTAGTAATTTAACTTGTTATAACAAGTTATACAAAAACAAACAAAACACAAAATCAAACTTGCTTTCATTTTCTTCCTTCTAATTACTCTGACCAGGTTGTAAACTCAACAACATATCTGGAATGGATATCAGTAACAGGAGGTACTGTGGAATATTTTCAGAGGGGCAGTTTTACAGGAATTAGGACACTGTCCTACATGCTAGGCCATTGGAGATCTAAGGACTCAGTTCCAGGCAGAATGGGCAGAGATTGCGTGCCTCAGATTGTATATTCAAGAGGAAATACATTAAAAGAACCACCTGCCATTTCCCCAATATCCAACAGAAACACCTTGACTGCAGAGGGTAGTTGGTCCAGGAGGTTGGCAGGTGGTTAGGAGGGGCAAATCAGGTGCCCCATCATAGTGCTCTCCAACATATTACCTCCACAAACCATATAAAGACTACAAACAGGTATCTGCCCCATCTCCAAAATAAAACAAAGGGGCAGATGACACTGCAGAGCAGAACATTGCAGCACAGGAGCTAGTACAATAAAACTCACCCAAAACAGGAACCAAAACAAAAAAAGCAAAAAGGAAATCCAAAAAACTTCTGATCATAGGAGACTCCATGATTCGGGGAGTTGATACCTATCTCCAGCCAGGGGTAATGGTCAGATGTCTCCCAGGTACATCAGCATGAAGAGACACTGACCACATTGCTATAATTGTTCAGGAAGCAAGAGAAAACATTGAAGTCCTGGTACACATAGGGACTAATGATCTCGCCAGCCATTCAGTTGTGGAGACCAAGGAACACCTGACCAGGCTGGGTGACAAATTATCATCCATTTCATCCGGCATCTCCTTCTCTGAGATCCTGCCAGTCTGGGAGAGGGGGGCAGATGGATGGAAGGTCAGAGAAGAGGATATAGGGGAGCTAAACTTGTGGCTCAAGGGTTGGTGCCAGGAAAAGGACACAAATTTGTAAGAAACTGATAACAGTTTTGGCAGCAAAAGTTCTTTAAATTTGGTGGATTGCATCTGACTAAGGAGGGAGTCAGTGCATTGGGGAAGAAGTTTAATGTCTTTGCGGAATATTTAAACTAGAAAATGGGGAGAGGGGTGCAGCACCCCATACATCGAATGGGAAGAAGACCCCTCTCCCCTCAGCTAGTGGTCAAACAGGAGTTCAGCATGTTTGCAGTGCATTTGCATCACCAGGTAAGGAAAAAGGTCTGGATTCCCATACAACACACAGGGGAAACACCAGAACATACCCAACAACAAACACACCAAAATCTCACCAATGGAAAATCACGAACACAAATGCTCACAGTCTGGGAAACAAGATCCCATACCTTCAGACAATAATGACAGAGGCTAAACTGGACATAGCAGCAGTTAGAGAGATGTGGTTTACCAGTAGCCATGTTTGGGAGCCTTCAGTACCTGGCTATGTACTGTTCAGAAGACACCAAGGTGCACATGGGGGGGGTGGAGTGGCCCTATATGTCAATGAAAATATCAAAGCTGAAGAAATTCAGAATACATATAAGGAGCCAGAAGAACTGTAGGTCACCCTGGTAACAGTAAATGGGACAGCCATAAGAACTGGGGTTGTATACAGGCACCCAGACCAGGGTGAGGACATAGATACATTACTGTTAGAAGATGTAACCAAACATGACAGCTAAAGGGGAGGTTCTGATAATGGGAGACTTCAACATGCCAGATACAGATTGGTCAATACCAGCAGGAACATCTGCCAGAACTAGACACATGGTGGATTCCCTGCAGGGGGAGGGCCTCAAACAACTGGTACAACAACCCACAAGAGACAGGGCTATCCTAGATCTAATACTAACAGGGAAAGGATCACAGATCTCCAGGTGGAAGGTCACCTTGGGGCCAGTGACCATCACATGCTATGGTTCAATTTGGCCACTACAACTAAATCATCCCACTCCAAGGCACAAATATGGGACTTCAGAGGAGCTGACTTTGATAAGATGGACAACAGAGTTAAGCTAGCCCTGGCAAAAAGAAACACAGGTGAGGGGGTACAGGCAAGGTGGGCAAGCATTAAGGATGCAATACTTGAAGCAACATCCCATTGTGATAGAGAGAAAAGGAAATACAAAAGAAGAAGGAAACCACTTTGGTTCTCAAAAACAGTAGCAGAAAAGGTCAGAACCAAAAGGCTGGCCTTCAGGAAATAGAAGGGAATGCAGCGGGATGAAGATAGGGAGGCATATCAAACTTCTTTGAGGGAAGCAGGGAAGGCAGTAAGGCAGGCAAAGGCCCAAACCAAGGAAACAATAGCACAAACAATCAAATAAGGTGACAAGACTTTCTATAGATACATTAGTGAAAGAAGAAAGTACAGAAGGGGTATTGCTAAGACCAAAGGAGATAAGGGGGCATGTGAGGAGGAGGACCATGTAACAACATCTATCCTATATAGATACATCTGCTCAGTATTTACTGAAGAGAAGGTAGGGCAGGGCCCACAGCTCTGCACTATGGACGTAGGGGGGAGGGAGGTGTGCACTAGTCCCTTCACAAAAGAAAGGGTCCTACAAGAGCTCAATAAGCTCAGGGTGGACAAGGCAATGGGACCTGATGGCATACATCCCAGGGTACTGAAAGAGCTAAGGATGGAACTAGCAGAGCCATTATCAGAACTGGTCAGTGAGTCTCTGAGCACAGGAGTGATCCCAGAAAACTGGAGAAGGGCTCATGTGATCCCGCTCCACAAGAGTGGTAGCAGGGAAGAGGCAGGGAACTACAGACCAGTCAGTCCTACCACAGTAATGGGCAGGATTATGGAGGCACTCCTTAAGGAAAGGATAGTGCAACACCTGGAATCCATAGGAGCACAGGATCCAAGACAGCATGGGTTTACAAAAGGAAGGTCCTGTCAAACTAATCTCATGGATTTCTTTGACTGGGTAACCAGATTGGTGGACCAAGGGGGTGCAGTTTATGGCACCTACCTTGACTTCAGCAAAGCTTTCAATACTGTTCACATAGATGATTGATTAATAAGCTGGGTAGGCTTCGGACCTGAGCAGGCCCTGAATCCATCGACTTTGTGTGGTGGCCCCCCCACCCCCGGTATAGGCTTCCTGATGGCAAATGTTCTACTGCAAGCAGCAGTAAACAAGCAGCGCTGCCTTACTATCCAAGACACACTTTACTATTGAAGAGTGCCGCCAATACAGTCCCAGAATGGACTCCTCTAAACTAGCTCTACAAAGTCCAGGCGCAACTCCCATGGATGATCCTACCCCCCCGTGGATGTCGGTACCTTGCTATAATGTATCACCACCATGCTCGAGACCCTCGTCTCAAGGGTGGACACCATCTCATCTACTTTACTGGGAACAGTTGCTGAAGTGAAAGTGCTCAGTGACAAATCGAATGTCACAGATCAGCGCACAGAAGATCTGGAGGCTGGGCAGGTTAAAATTTTGCAATGACTAAGGGAACAAGATGACAAGCTGGCTATTCTGTGGAAATGAGTAGAAGACCAAGAGAACCACAGGTGGTGCAATAATATTAGGATCCTCGGTATTCCTGAGGGCGCTGAGGGTCAGTATACAGAGAGGTTCCTTAACAAAGAAATCCCTAAAATGTTAGGGGACAGATGGCATGGCCCAGTAGAGGCAGAGAGGGCACATCGAATTCCCGAAGGCCCCCAGCCTTGTAATACCTCCCTGAGGCCCTTAATCACCTATCTATTGTGCTATTCCATGAAATAAAAGGTCCTGAAGGCTGCTAGAGAAATGGGAGAAGTAATGTGGCATGGGGAAAGAATATCCTTCTTCAGGAATTTTTCAGCAGATGTAGCTGCCCGTAGAAAAAGTTTCATACCCATAAAGAAAGCACTAGCTGCACAAGGGTTCAAATATGGGTTCCAAAATTTATCCTACCTGTATGCATCCAAGGAGGGCAGAGATATAATGGTGGAGACACCTCGGGATATTGAAAAATGGGCCTCTAAGTACTGGTCCTGAACACCGCTCAACACTACATATCCCAAAAGGCTATGGGCACCAGATCCTCCTCCTACAAGACAAAACGTGAGGAATCAATATTCTAGGGACGGCTTTCCGGAGGACTACAAGTTAGAACAGACAATACTTCCCCTAAATGCTTCCCCCAGGTCTCCCACTTGCTGTAAGCCACCAGGCATAGATAACAATGGCAAATTGGTACCAAACGAGCATACAGAGCCTTCCTCACCCCCTCTACCACAGCGGGGACCAAATCAAGCTGTCCGTGTACGCCAGCACTCACTCAGTGCATAGGGATCTCCCTCCAAGGGTCCAGGGAAGACACCACCCACAAAACAGATCAAGGAGGATTATTTTACCAAGGAACAACTGGAAGTGCAAGATATTTCAGATGACCTTATGATGGAAGTAGCCGATCACTCATCTTGAGCGGACCTCCCCTCTGGCCTAGCAGATTATCAGGACTTTTACAACGTGCCAGTTAAACCAGGACTGTTAACTTTTGTGCAGGCTGTGTCCCAGGACATTTCCTCATTCCCGATAAGTCCTGCTACAACAGGAGAGCACGTTCCAAATGACTGAACTTCGGATGTTTGTAATCTGTCTCTCTATTGTTTAGTCTCTTCTCTCTGGGGTATCTGATACAGAAATCTGATGTTATAGGGTACACCCTGCCTTACATCTGCTTTGTTTGGTCCCCTAAATGTATCCTAAACTGTCCATGTAAGGAGGAGGCTATAGATATACATTTATATAAGTAGACATGGGGGTCATGGTACCTGGCTCGAAACTGCCTGGTCTGTGACCCTTATATTTTACCTAGCCTGTGCTAGCTCACGACTAGCGGCTTAATATTTACAGCTCCCATTGCCAGAGCAATTCGGATCAGGGGAGTTTGCTGAGGGCAAGGAACCCTGTACTAACACATATACTAGCAGGGATTATGTGCCTAGCTGGTCTCATATGCGCTTCTCATTCCCCCTTTTTGACATAGGGCAACATCTGACCCTTTTTTCACTTGCTCCTACTTTTGCACACTGACTATGTACCTTCATCTTGTTTTCATAGCTGGGGATGGAGTTTGGTGAAACTAGTGGGTCGTTTTCTGATGTCTCTCATCCCCATATAGGTGTAAGGCTTGCTTGGCTAAGTGCTCCTCCTCGAGGTAAGGAGGATTGCACCTCATGCAGACACCTATCCACCTTTAGCTTTGTGCTTATTTGTTTATAGTTGTTACTCTTTCATTGCAATACCTTATAGAAAGAATCCCTCTAGTGGGGAAATAGTTATTGAACCTTAACTAGTTAGTCGAGTTTGACTTGTGCAGTTTGTATTTTAATCTTCATTGTCTTTTCACTTTCTTTTTGCCAGGTTCCTATATACATCTCTATTAAGTGACCAGACCACTTCCCTTCTTGCTTTATCTATCCTACTACCTTGGTATCAGATAAATCCCCTACTCCTGCTTCCCTCTCCCTTCTGGACTCAGGTGGTAAGTACCCCTACAATACTTAGAGGACTGAATCATGATGCAGACTGCAAATGCAGACACTAAACTTTTATCATGGAATGTAAAGGACTTAAATCACCCGATCAAGCAATCCATGGTCCTCAGACACTTACACTCCTTGCAGGCGGATATCGCACTTATCCAAGAGACCCACCTCACTACAAGAACTGTACAGTGGCTTGGAAAAGCATGGGCGGTACTGTTGTAGCAAGCTCAGCATAACTAAATCCAGGGGAGTGGTTATTCTACTCAGGAAGTCATGTACCTGGGTACAGGAACAAGTAGTCTTTGATGCTCAGGGCTGCTGGTTGGCAGTTTGTTTCTCACATCCATGGGGCAGAGTGATATTAGAGAATGTCTATGGTCCTAACACGGACAATCCAGAAATCCTTTTAGATCTCAACAAGGCTGTAGAAACCATGACGTCATTACACTTACAGATCCCAATCGTAATGGGGGGAGACTTCAACCTCGTATTAGATATCTTCCTTGATAAATCGACACCAACCCCACAAGCACACCCTAAGACAATGCTGACCCAGCAAGGAATGATGGAGGAATGGGGCATGACCGACATGTGGTGTAGAGACTACCCATAGGGATGTGACTACTATTTCTTTTCCCCTGCCCACACCTCATATGGTAGGATTGATTTCTGGCTTGCTAATGTACCGGCGGCCATGGATATTACATGTACTAGGATACATAATATCTTAGTCTCAGATCATGCTCTGGTGTCCTGTTTCTTTGCTCCCTCCGGTCAAGAGGGATTGGGTACCAGATGGCAGTGTAACCCCTTACTTCTGAGGGACCCTGAATTTCAAGAGATGGTGCGGTAGACTGCCTGGGACTATTTTTCTCTAAATCATGCTACAGGCACATCTGCAGCTATAGTCTGGGAGGCATTCAAGGCCGTATTGCAAGGGCAGATTATTGCCTACACAGCACACCAAAATAAACAGAGGAGGTTAGAGCTAAGCAACCTACAATCTGAGCTCTCCATATTGGAAACCAGATTCAGGGCCTCTAATGCTCGAATACCAGATGTGACACTATTGTGGGAGATAGTTGGGTTAAAAGTTGGGTTGAGGCAGTATAGCGCAGTGGTCTAAGGCTCTGAGCTGCAAATCTGGTGAAATCCAGCAGACCAGACCTGGGTTTGAATCCCACAGCTTCCACTTGCATACTGTGTGGCCTTGAGCAAGTCACTTAACCTCCTTGTGCTCCCAGGTTGCTCCTGTAAAAAAGCTTCCAGCTTAGTGTGCTATACCTGGTTAAACAACTAAATAAAAAAAATTAAAAAAATACTGTATAAACAGCATATATCAGCATAAGGCAGAATGGACACTACTCAGATCCAAGCACAGATACTGGGAGGGTGAAGATAAAGGGGGAAGCTCCTGGCCTTTCAATTAAGAAAACAACAAGCTGTCTCTCAAATCCACGCTCTTAACAATGCAAATGGTCTTGTGGTTGCAGGCCCTAAGCAAATTAATGAATGTATGCAACACTTCTTTCAGCGACTATATCAGTCATATGCCACTCTGGACTCCAACCAACTGTACCAGAAACTGATGGACTTTTGTGACAGCACCAACTCCCCTCAGTTTTCTGAAAAGGTGAAACAGGTTTTAGACAAGCCCTTCTCAGAAGCAGAACTCCTGACCACCCTTAGTCAGCTGGCCAAGGGTAAGTCACCTGGGCCAGATGGTATAACCACAGAGTTATATCAGCACTACACAGATCAGCACTCCTCTTCTTTCTGTGCTGCAAGATGCCCATGAGTCTGGTATCCTCCCCCTCACTATGCGAGCAGCTCTAATTACCCTACTCCCGAAAAAGTCAGATGAACCTCAGAACTGTGCCATTTTTTGGTCAATATATCTTATCTTGGTCGACTGTAAAATAGCAGGTAAGATGCTTACTACCCGTTTGATGGAGGCCATACCTCTTCTCATTCACCCCTCCAAAGTTGGGTTCACCAAAGGGAGATCCACAGCGGAAACTACTAGAATGGTCCTAGACATTAAATGGCTCACAATGCCATCAAAAATCCCAATGGCCGTAATGCTGGTGGATTTCTCTAAAGCATTTTTGATTCTGTAGAATGACCCTACCTCCATGAAATACTTCGGCTTTACGGGTTCTGTCCCTACTTCCGACAATGGTCCAGGTATTATATAATGCCACCCTTGGAACAATCCTAACAAATAAGGATATACAGTATCTCCTCCCTTTCCCCTACAAAGGGGCACAAGACAGGGTTGTCCCCTAGCTCCTCTACTTTTTTTGTTGGCTCCAGACCTGCTTACTCAGAAACTGCAGGCTACTTAGAAACATAGAAACAGACTTTGATGGCAGATAAGGACCGCTTGGCCCATCTAGTCTGCCCATTTCCCTACCTACAGGATAGGCCGCAGATCCTAGTTAACCAACAGCCTATTTCTTCCTACCCCCCACAAGAATTGTCTTATGTTTGTCCCATGCATTCTTGAATTCTCCCACAGTTTTAGACCCCACAACCTCCTCAGGAAGGCTGTTCCATGCATCCACTACCCTGTCTGTGAAATAATACTTCCTCACATTTCCCTGAACTGCCCCTTCTATCTTTAAATTGTGTCCCTTGTTCTTGCATGTCTTTTCTGAAAGATGCTACCCTCTTGGACTTTGTTGATTCCACTGAGGTACTTAAAGTTTCTATCTTGTCCCCTTCTCCCTTCTTTCCTCAAGGGTATACATATTAAGCTCCTTTAGTCTCTCCTCATAGCTTCTCTTGCAGACCCTGCACCATTTTAGTTGCCCTCCTCTGGACTGCATCTATCCTGTCTATGTCCTCTGGAGATGGGGTCTCCAGAACTGGACGCAGTACTCCAGATGGGGTCTCACCAACTGTCTGTACAGAGGGATAACAACTTCCTGTTTTCTGCTGCTGATGCCTCCCCTACATCCCAGTATACCCCAGTCCTCCCTACTGCCTTCTCACATTGCTTGCTAACCTTAAGGTCATCTGATATGATTACCCCTAGGTCCCTTTCCTTTTGTTGTTGTTACTACCTCACCCATTGTGTATTCTTCCCCTGGGTTCTTTTTACCCAGGTGCATTATTTTGCACTTCTTTGCATTGAATCCTAGCTGTCATACTTCTGACCATTCCTCCAACCTTGCCAAGTCCCTTTTCATCCTTTCCACGCCTCCTTGTGTATCAACCCTGTTGCAGATCTTTGTGTCATCTGCAAAAAAGCATACTTTTCCTTCCAGTCCCTCTGCAATGTCACCAATGAAGACATTAAAAAGGACTGGACCCAATACTGAACCCTGCGGTACCCCACTAGTAACCCTTCTTTCTTCAGAGTGGACTCCATTTACAATTACCTTCTGTGTCCTGTTGTAGCCAATGTTTTACCCAGGCTACCACCCTGGGACCACTCCCAGGCTGGCTAATTTGACTATTAATCTTTGTGTGGGACTGTGTCAAATGCCTTGCTAAAGTCTAGGTAGGCCATGTCCATAGCCCTCCTGATCTACTACTTTGGTCACCCAGTCAAAGAAATCTATTAGATTAGTCTGACATGACCTTCCGCTGTGAACCCATGCTGCCTTGGGTCCTGTGCCCCACTGGCCTCTAGGTACTCAACTATTCTTTCCTTCAGAGTGACTCCATCACTTTCCCTACCACAGAGGTCAGACTGACAGGTCTGTAGTTTCCTGCCTCTGTCTTGGTCCCACTTTTGTGAAGGAGAATCACATCCACCTTCCTCCAGTCCTCGGGTACCACACCATCCTCCCATGATTTATTAAAAAGAGTAGCCAGTGGTTTCACTAGTTTCTCCCTTAATTCTTTTAGAATTCTTGGGTGAATTCCATCAGAACCCATTGCTTTGTCCACCTTCAGTTTTAGGAGTTCTTGCAGAACCCTTTCTTCTGTGAAGGGACTGGGATCGACCTCCCTATCAAAAGTGCTTCTGTTAACTGGATTAGGCACTTCCCCCTCCTCCTTTGTGAATACTGAGCAGAAATATTTATTCAGTATCCCTGCTTTTTCACTGTCCCCCTCTGCCCACCCACCATTCATTCTATTCAGCCTCACTATCCCTCAATTTGTCTTCTACGCTCGCTGATGTACCTATAAAAGGTTTTATCCCCCTTCTTAACTGAGTTGGCTATCTTTTCCTCAGTTTGGACCTTTGCTATTCTGACTTCCCTCCCTGCATCCTTCTGCCTTAACTGGTACAGCTCTCTGTACTGCTCCTTCTGTGTTTCCTTATACTTCCAGAATGCTATCTTTTTCTTCCTGACTTTCACAGCCACCTCTTTTGAGAACCATAGTGGCTTTTATTTCATTTTGATTTGTTTATTTGCTTCACACAAAGGCTCATTGCCTCTGTGATGGCAGTTTTGATGATTCCCCATTGTTGCTCCACTCCTCCTTCTAACCTGTTTGCTAGTGCTTTTCTGAGGCACTCTCCCATCTTGCCAAGGTCAGCCCTCCTAAAGTCCAGTACCCTCACTTTTGTATGGCTTGACTCTGTAGCTGAGTTTAATGTGAATCATACTGTTTGATGGTCACTTGTCCCCAGATGGCAACCCACTTCTAGATCTGAGATCCTCTCACTGTCCCCGTTTGAGAGTACGAGGTCTAAGATTGCATCCTCATGAGTGGGTTCTGAAACTAGCTGTCTGAGGCCTGCCACCTGCAGGGCATCAAGAATGGCCCTGCTCTTGGATGTGGCTGCAGCAAATGTGCTCCAGTTAACATCTGGCATATTCAGGTCTCCCATCAACAGTATCTCCCCTTTCTCTTCCATTCAAAGAATGCCTTCTATCATATCCTTGTCCATTCCCTCCCCCTGACATGGGGGTCTGTACACAACCCCTGTGCGGATTGTGGTGCCCTTTCCAGTCTCCAAGGTGACCCACAGTGCCTTCTCTCCTCCCTGTTTACTCTTTTGTTCAGTTGCTTTTATCCCTTCCTTTACAGAGAGCTACTCCTCCCCTCTTCTCCCTGCTTTCTCTCCTGTAGGTTATGTACCTGGTATGTTAACATCCCAGTCATGGTTCTCTGTGTACCATGTTTCTGACTGCTACGATATCCAGGCATCCCTCTTCCATCAAGGCCACCAGCTCAGGGAGCTTGTTGCCCAGACTACAGGCATTGGTACTCATTACCCTCCATTTCCTGATGGCCTTACTCCCTTTGCCCCATCCCTGTCCTTCTTGCCTTTGTCACTTTCTCCATTTACCCCTGCCCTTCTCCCTATCAACACCTCTATGTTGGTGTTTGCCGCACTTACTACTGTGATTTTTTGGGGAGGGCTAGGATTTCCCTGCTCCTTTCCAGTGCCTCCCCCCTTGGCTAGTTTAAATGCTTGCCAATGAAGTATTTAAACCTATCACCTAGGATCCTGGTTCCCTCCTGACAGATGCAGCCCATCATGCCAATATAGGCTTGCATCACTCCAGGTGGACCCCCAGTCCCCAATGAAGCCAAATCCCTGAGCTCCACACCAGTTTTTCAACCACTGATTGAATCCCACGATGCGTAACACCCTAGCCTCTCCTATGCTGGAGATGGGCAGCACCTCTGAGAAGAGTTACCGTATGCATACTTGACCAAGGCCCCTCCCAATTCCCACAAACTCTTCCTGCACTTATTTAATCCTTTCTTAGTCAGGTCATTTGTTCCTAGGTGGACAATGACATCCAGCTCCTCCCTGTAGCTGCTCTGGCAATCCTGAGGATCTGCCCTGTTCCTCCAAGCCATGGCACCGGGCAGGCTCCTCCCTCTCCCTTCCTCCCCAGTTCTACCTTCCTAACAAGGAGTCACCCACCAGAGTTGTTTCCTTCCCTGCAGGGTCCCCTGCCACCCTCCTGTGGGTCTCCTTTGTGGAGGTTCCCAGCATCCTCATTGGTCTCCACTGCGGGTGCCTCCATAGAGGAACCATACTTTGCCAGAATGGCATAGGGTGTGGAGGTACAACTGGAGGATGCACCTCTGTTCCACCCTCACCTCCCTGGGCCCTGTGGTCCAACCACTGCTCTTCTTGGCAACCTCTGAGGCAGCGGCAGTGGCACTGTGGTCCCTGGATGGAAGAGGAGGTCCCACAAATCCTGGCCAACTCAGCCTGGAGATAAGCAACCTCCTCCCTCAGCTCAGAGAGGTGCCTGCAGATGGGACAACACCGCATCCTCCAGAACGTCTCCCAGAAGACTGCTACTCCACAGCCACTGCACTGCACCACTCCAATCATGTCTTATATCTGGCCCCTTAACTGTTTGCAATCCTTACTCTTTCCTCTGTTTTTTTTTTCTCTCTCTCTCCTTAATTTCTGACTGTGTGCCCTTTAAGCTCCTGATTGTCCTGTTCTAAGACAAGAATATCCTATATTTCTAAGTAGACCCCTTACTTGCTCAGAGGCATACCTCCAGCAGCTAGAGGAGGCTGGAGAGCTACTCTTGCCCTTCTAGGATGGTGGGTCTTTGGTGGCTCTGTCATCACTCACTTCCTGCTCCCAAACAGGAAGTTCCTGTTGTCAGTCAAATCCTGTACCTATAAAAATAGAACTAGCTTTGGGGGGGAGGGAAGGAGGGCAATATAGTTCCAGTAGAGAAGTCCAGTCACACAGCAGTCCTTTCTCCTGGTGTCTTCTGCCAAGCTCTACTGAGGATATCAAGGGCATACAAGTGGACCAATGTACTTATTTAACTGGCTCCTATGTAGACGATTTACTCCTCACTTTAGCACAGCCAAAGGAATCACTCCCTATTGTCTTACAGACCCTGAGGGAATTTGCTAAGCTGACTGGCCTACAAATTAATTAAAAAAAAGTCAGTGTTACTCCTCTTAATGTGGCTTGCACAAATTTGTGCATGCGAGGTCTAGACCTAACATGGGCCCCACATATTTTTTTCATACCTGGGCATTAAAATCCCTTTTAGCTAGAAGTACCTACAGCAAGAGAATTTTGGCCCCCTGATAACATTATTAATGACAGAGGCAAGCCGATGGCGATGTCTTAACCTCTCTCTCTCTCCCAGGCTAAGTGGCTGCTATCCATATGTTACTACTACATAGGGCAACATATCTTCTCAACAATCTTCCTATTACCCTCTTGAGCAAAGTTTTCCAACCCCTAGACAACTTGATGTCCATTCTACTTTGGGAAGGCAAGGCCCCTAAATGGAGTTGCAGTAAGCTGAGGGCCCACTGGATTAAAGGAGGCTTGGGAATCCTGTGGCTACAGGGATACCACTGGGCATGTACAGCAGCACAGGCTATCAAGTGATTTGTTCCCCCTCTTCTGTGCTGGTGAAGTGGGTTTAACTGGAGACCCAATTGATGCAAAACACCCCTCCAAGCATGCTACTCACAAAAGCCCCAATAGACCACAGCAAACTCACACCAGTTATGCTTGAGACCAGAAGGGCCTGGTTCAAGCTCATGGCAGCCTCCAATGCCATTAAGACAGTGAGCTATAGTCCACTCCAGTATATGGCCCTCTGGCATAACCAGTTCTTTCTGGTAGACAATAAACCTATACATTGGCCCACGTGGAAGAACAAAGGGATCTGCATTTTCCAAGACTTGTATATGGCCAACTCTACTTCACTGATGTCCTTTGACCAGTTTAAAGCTCGCTACTCTCTCCAAAATCATGACTTCTGTGGATACCAGCAATTACGTAGCATGATTCACACTTTCGGTAAGAAGCAGGAATATGACCCCAAGTGGCATTGGTTGGCTTCCTTACACATGAAGGCCTCATCACAAGGCTTCGCAGGTTGCTTTTACAGCACCTGGTGGGAGGCACAACCGGACCACACTGAGTCATGTAGGGCTGCTTGAAGCCTCGATCTCAAGAACCCCATCATGTCAGAAACCTGGTCCAGATGCCTACATTCAGCTCATTCTACCTACATCAATGTTAGGAGCCAACTAATACAACTCAAAATTCTCCTTCACTGGTATCGTACACCAGTAGTCCTCCACTTCTGGGGTATTCTCCCCCACGCAAGATGTTGGAGATGCGGACATGACCCAGCTAACATCCTACATCTGTTGTGGGAATGTCCTGTCCTGACTCCCTTCTGGTCGCACATCGTTAGGGAATGTTCTGGGGTACTGGGATCACCCATAGACATTTCAAATCCATTGCTCCTCTTGGGAGACACTGCTTCTCTGGACCGTCTGTCGACACCCCACAAAATCTGGCTCCTTGCAGCTCTTTTGGAGGTCAAAAGACTTCTACTTTAGTCTTGGAGACAAACCTCTCTTTCATCTCTTTCTCTGTGGCATTCTGCTTTAGCTAGACTTGCTATTTATGAAAGGCTCACATATGCGAACAGAGGGCAAACTACGGTATACCTCCAGAAATGGGAAGCATACCTCAAATCCCCTCTGTGCAAGGTTCTACCCACTCATCCAGCGATCCCACCCTCCTGAAGGAGGCCCTGGAGTACAAAGGACCCTCAGAAGATCACCCCACACTTGCCATGTTTAGCTTGATTGCTGGGCTGATATAATAAGGTGTGCTGAATCGTATTCTTTCTTACTGTCATTTTCCTTCTAATTTTATCTCTTTCTTTCCACTCCTCCTGGCAGGCTGCCTTGCCAATGATAGAAATAAAATGGTTTACTTAGTCTTGGAGGTGGCTAGAATCTCTGGCCATTTATTTGTAAGATGTGTTGGACTATATTGGGCATTACATATAGGCTACGTTAATATCTGATACCATCTGTTTCAACATATTGAAGGATAATCAGGGATAGTATGTTATCTGTAGTTCTTTAAAGGTTGCTTAATCAAATGCATAGCCTGGATTGCCTATATTGATGTACTCTATTCTGTACACAAAATATATATTCTGTGCCTGGCTTGTATTGATCATGAGAAAATAAATAATTATTCTATGATAAAAAAAAAGCACTCAGCTGAAAATAAAGCTTATAGTACATCACAGCTAGATGCAAACCAATACTAACCTTTTACTAATTCATTGAATTAAACACTGCACAGATTAGGAAACTCATTGAACAATGCTACACCAGTGAGTTGAGGGAACAGTTTAATGTGACTTGTACTGTACATCTCACAGTGAGTGCATGGTATGTGAGCCGCAGTCCATTGCTGAAGGAGATTGTCATGTCCAAAGAATGAGAAAGACAACTGGAGGTGCTTTCCATAAAAAACAACTTGCTGTGGCATATTTCATTATTTTGTCTTTGCTTCCCTCCCCCCAAAAAAACCCACAATCTCTGTTGTTTCAATGCAAATTTGAGTACCCTTGGTTGTTGCAAATGTAATTTACTACTTGCAAGATGTGAATGGGCACAATTGTTGTGATGTCATCTCTGTACTTACCCCCCTCCCCACCACCGCCATCACCTGTCTGTAAGACTGTCATTAATGTGTTTGCAAGTATTGCACATCAACAATGTCGTAGTGTGGATGCATCACCTTTCATGATTGTGGCTTATTATTTTTTCACCCAACACATGTAAGGGTTGGTATTGAGGTATATGGACACAGTGAATGGATAGGAGATACTGTGTGCCCAATTATCAGTGGGTTAGGCATAAATGTACTTGTGCCCTCAAAATGTTGCAAGTAACAATTTTCTCCAGGAGTTGTAACATCACTGCTTTGAACACCTGTTTATCACGGTAACAAATAGTGCTGTACTACAGTTCAAAGTTCATGCAATGTTGCTGTACCCTTATGTGGTATAACAGTATTTGGTAACCTTTACTGAGTGCAGACTTCAATTGTGTTGTTAAACTCAAAACAGCTAAATGCACACATAGCACTAACTGCCTCCATTTTGTGTAATTAGTGTTACTACTTCTAGGTTATACATATGGGCCCTATGCATGATGAGGGCATCAGTATACCTGATATGTGTGTACCCGCCCGCATATGTGTGCACCCATGGCCATGTGCGCAGTGGCATCATTCACGACTGCCATCCACCTGATTGTGGCACCCCACCCCCTGTGCAGATGTACGCAGAGGCAAATTGTGGAGAGGTTACTGGAATGTCCAGGCATGCAGTGGGATGCCCGTCCCTCTTCACTCACTGATTCCCTTTTGTGGCATGTGGTTGCAGCAGGTTTCATGGGTTGCGACATCCCTCCCCATATGCCTGTTTGCTGGGGCAGCATGAAGGGCTGCATCATGGTCACGCTGCATTCTGCCTGTGGGTACTGTGTTGGAGTACAGTGGGTTACGTCAAGGTCCCGGCTGCTCTAACCTAAGGTGCTGAGTGTTTTCAGTCCTGAAATGAGTGACATGGTATATTTACACAGCCCTATGTGTGATATTCAAGCCCAGATTGCATTCTGGATTAACAAGTACAAATATTGTCATGGTGTTGCTCTGCTCAGCATATCGAGTACATCACAGTTTGTATGGACAGGAACCGGACTACATGTATTTAGACATCATGGCACGCCTGGCACGAACATACTGTAACACTGCACAGCTGTCATCTGGTAGGTGAACCGCCACACTTCCCTGTGTACTTAATGCTTGCATATTAAATGAGTATGTTTGCAGAATAGTTGACAACTGCATGTTTGCAGTGAAAAATGTATTATGTATGGATGCATACTCATGTGCCACTACAATATACATTTTGCATTACTTCTGCTTCTTTCAGATAATCAGTCAGTTTGTAAATACTGAAGACCAACCTGAGTCTTCTGGCTCTGTACAACTTAATGATGTAACAATTGATAACGTGGTCCAATCAGTCACTGAGATGATGAAGATGAGTCCTTAACCAGTGGTTGTGCAGTGTCAGAATATGTACCAAAGATGTACATTTCCAGGTGGACACAGAGGTCTCTTTGTCTTCCACCCTGTAAAGGCAAAGGTGATTTTGTTTCCTATCTTTTTTCTTTATTGCTCTTGCAATATACGTACTTATTGTGCATATATGCACATAGATTTCAATTGGCATACTTTATTAACAACATGTATGGACAATAGTTTTGAAATTCAATGCTGTCATTCAGTTTACAAAATGAGCATTAATGATATGTACAGTGTCTGATTGTCATCATGACAAATTCTAGCACCTGACCATGCATTACTACACAGTTACACCAACAGTTATTGTGTAGCTGTAACTACATGTTTGTATTGTTATACCAAGTTATAAGAGTGCAATTAGCCATGATGGTTAATTTGTGAATTATGGCATTGCTATACTTCACCTCTCGTGTATGTCACCATCACATGTACTACAACATCACAAACAAATCATAGCTTTCACTGATTCCCTGTGGCAGAGGATTTAGTCGTGTCAGACCCCTGGAAGGAATGCGTGCATGCTCGGGCATGCCCCCCTCTAGTGGCATCACTGCACTCCCCCGATCCAGGGAGCAAACACCAGGAAAAACAGCAGTTGCATCCTGGTTGAATGACATGATAGCTGTCCGATGAACACCAGGTCTGGTGGTACCTCTATCTGGATCCGGACAGGGTGGGATAGTAAGGTGTTCCCCACCACCTCACTGTGTGTGGGAAGCCACAGGGGACATAAAGGCAGAACCTGATTGTAGTGTGGATGGCAAACTGTGACTGGAGTCCAAAGGTGGCTACAAAGGAACATGGGAGCAGACCAGGTATGCAAGGAGGTGGGGGAAAAGTAATAAAAGAAAATAAATGAATTTTGTAGTCCATAATGTTTAATTATGAAATGGGTAGAAAGAATGATGTATTCTGATTTGCCGAGAGCTGCTTTCAGCTGGGCCGTTATCCCAGCACAATGGCCCAGCTGAAAATATTATATTTAAAAATGCATAACATTCACTAAAAATGACCCATTTCATAATTGCAGTAAGGCACTCCAGGGGGTGTGCTATGGTGAACAAACGGCCCTTCTCGGGTGGTGGAAGCCCTCAGTTGTGCCTCGTGCTTTAACCACCCTGAGGTGGGCCATTATGCCACCATAACACAACCCCTGTCATGTCTTACTGCTTAAATAAGGCATGGCATGTCAGTGATGGGATGTGCTGTGACTGTTTTAAGAAAGGCGTGAAAACTTTTTTCATTTCTTGAATATATTTCAATCCCCCCCACCCAAGAGACACACAGACAAAATCATCTTTTACTCATTTTATAATCAAAGTAAGACATTCCAGGGCATAGATAGTGATGGGGTAACGGGACTTCTCAGGTGGTTGAAGTAAAGGCACTCATTGATGCCTCATGCCACAGCCGAGGTGTGCCACTATCCAATCACAATGCATACTCTGCCATGCCTTATTGCTTAACTGTATATTTCTGTTTCTTGCTACAGTCCTGCTCTTAAATGAACTATTTTATCTCCATGTTAAGTGGGGATAGATTATAATACAGTTATGATTTATGACTTGTTTCTGATGTTCCTTTATTAGTCATTAAAGTCACTAATAAATGAGTTTCTGCCTCAGTCAAAATATTGTGATGCACTGTATTTTACTGTTGCATTCTGATTTCTGTTTTGTCTGCTTGGAATCACAAAGAAACTGGATGCAATAGCTGCACAGAAGGAATGTGGTGCAATTAGGAAATGGATACCATCCATTAGAAACATGAAGTACTGGATCCCCAGATACACTCCAGATGGGAATGATGCTGTAATGTTGGCAAAATTAACATCTATCACAAATCACACACAGGATGTACATGAGTATGACAATGACTTGTTCCAAACTTGTGCTCATGGACCTCTGGAGAAGTGGATAGGAAGCAGAAATGGATGAAACCCAGTAAGTGGTAAATGCACATATGTGTTTTAGTATATCTTTATTTATTCATCTATCGTTCCATCTTTCAGTACGACAACATACTTCTTTCAAGGGTAACAAATACAGCAGTTTGGTTATGTATAGATATTTCCTTTGGTTCCCCAAGTTTCATGATGTAATCATGCTTTCCTGGTTATTTTTTCAACTCTGGTGACACACCATGTCTGGAGTGCAATCACTGCAATATTTATCAATAAGGCATGACCATGGTTATGTTAATGGCATATTAGTCACATTCATGGGGCATAATTTCACAAGAGGCATAAGGAGGTAACAATATTTACAGGCTATCATAAAGCTCAATTTCTCAGACCCTTTTGATGTCAAAGTTACTGTAACATGTAACCATGTGTCAAGCATGTTTTATCCATATATAAGACAATCAGATTACATGATTGTGCCCTTTAAAACTTTATCAGTCAGGAGTAACCCACAACAGAGTGTGCGGCTATTGTAGATTAATGAACAGCAGGGGTGCATTTTGTCTCATGAGGCCGTAGGCAGGTGATGTTCATTAATTAAGCAATAATGCACTCCATTGTGTGGGTTGTACTGGGATAACCTCACACCTGGGCGGTTGAGCATGAGGCTGCATGTTGAGTGTGTCCAGCATCCCAGAAGTGAGGTTATCCCAGCATAACCCACACCCTGGAGTGCATTATTGCTATTATACAATGGCTCATTGTTATACCAAATAAAAGAAACATTTAAAAAATGTTTTTAGTAGATTTTTAGTGTTTCTTAAAAGAAGATGCAAACATACAACAAATCAATACAGTGTAGTTGTGATGGGATAACCTCACTGTGCCAGGGACACACTGACCAGTCGGAGTCCAGAAAATGTTCTTGCCATTGTATAATCAGCAATAACCACATACCCTGGATTGCTTGTTGATTTCATATTTGATGTACACAGTAACAGTCACTTAACTATTAAATCCCAATGATATGTCATTTGTTTTGTTTTGTGTTTTCATTCCTTCTCTCAATGCCAGGTGAAAAGGCATATGAAAAGGTTGAAATGATTGTCACATGAACTGTTGCAAAAAGAGATGTGCAGAAGTTGTCTCCTATATACCAAACTTGTTCATTTGAGTCTTTCCATAGCTTTGTAATACAGTATGCCCCAAAGAATTGGGCATACAGTTTTCATGGGATGTACACATGGTATGCATTATTCCTTTACTTTTCATTTTGCTGTGTAACAGAATGATGTATACAAGACACTGTGTTTGTCTGTGATGATGCTATAGATTATAAACAGCAGCTAGGTTGTGACAAATTTTACTAACACCTGTGTAATGGAACTCATTCCCATAGTCTGCATTTCAAAACATAATTCATGTGCTGACTAGGTGTTGCTGAGTGGTGAGGCATGGAAACCTCACCTCGCGCCACACCAGTGAGCCATGTTCCGCAATGAGCACAGAAGACAATGGGGGTGGGCGGCAGGGGAGGAGAAGGATTGAGCACTCAGTGGCTGCTCTTATTCTTTGAGGTGTGGAGAACTGCAGACCTCACTGCAATACTACCTTCGGGGTGAATCCGGGGGAAGATGTAGTAGGAGGCAGCAAGACAGGCAGAAGAGGGGCGGACATCAGCTGAGGACCAGAGTCAGGGCACGTATCACCATGCCTTCTTCTCATAGGTCCTCCTAGCACATTGACACTGCAGGGGGGTTAAAGAAGAACCAGGAAATACCCTACAGCAGTCATTGTTATGACATGCAATCTGAAGAAACCATTTCATGCTGTACATTATGTATGAAATAACCCATCTCAGGGTGTGCATTTATTGATGATTAATCAACACCACAGGTGCAATGTGAGGCATGAGGCTGAAGGGCAAGTGTCTTCACAGCAACCAGGGTGCTGATTACTCACCAACAAATGCACACCATGCAGTGGCTTAGTGCACTTAAAACATAGGCCAAATATGTGGATAAAAATAGACAAAAAATGTTCCATTTACTGAACACAGAATGTGGGGACTACTTAGTGTTCTGCTAATGGTTTTAGCATGATGAACACAGCCACATGTGTTCTGTGACAGAAAAATAGTGCTTTTTGAAGAACTTTGTTTAATATTCTTCAATAAGGCCACCTACAGTGGTCTGGATTTCTTTACTTTTAAGTTTCCAGCACTTTCCCTGCAGACTGTAGTATGGCCAAGCAGTTCACGATTCTAAACTGAACAGTAGACATTTTCCACAAAACATCAGTATTTGGCATAAGGAACATGGTAATCTTTTGTTATACCTAAATTGGTCTATTTTCTTTATAAGAAACCATCAAGTGTATAGCGAGTGCAGCGACTGTCTCTGCAGCTTCAGAACACTCCACGAAGGTGTTACTATATTAATTGTGGCTTAAGGCTTGCATTAAGTTTGCAGAAGATGATGATTCAGTCACTGTCCTAGCTCTTCACTCGACAGCTGATTGTCAAGAAAATAAGACAAATTAAGGTATAACAAAAATAATATCAGGTTTCTTCAGCCAAATACTGCTGTTTTGTGAAAATTGTCTACAGTTTTGTTTATAACAGTGAACTGCCCCGGCATGCTGCAGTCTGTACTGAGGTGCAGGCAACAGCAAAGTAAAAAAATCCTGACAGTGAAAAATGTGAAAAATAAAGAATGTATATTTAAGGATTGTTTTTGGCACACACTTAGTGTTTGATGTCCACATAACCCTCTCGAGCATTGCTTTCAAGGTTTATGGGTCACCAGACACCATGGGTGTGCACAAAAATCCCGTAATATACACTTGTCTATCTATTATTCTGTAATTGTTCCACCCATGTTCACTTCACAATTTAATATATCATAGGACCTGATTGTAAACAGTGTCTTTGGTGCTAATCATTTGTTCCTGTATAAAAATAAAGTTTAAAAAAAAAAGGATCTCACCAGGATGCTTATTGCTGCAATCCGTTTTAACTGCAACTCAGAACATGACAGTGAAGGGGGACAAAAAATTCAAAGTGGACATCCCAAAATATAAGGGTGGTCAATGTGTTGCCAGACCAATAAAGACACCAACATCATATGGTAAGTAAAAGTTTTATTGAAGAACACACATTTCCATTCCAAATGTACTTCTAGTCATGAATGTGCTTTACAATTTTTAGCAACATATTTCTTCATATTTTCTTCATTTGTTAAAATTATTGGAATGATTGTAAAGCACTGCAAATATGATGTGTATAGAACGAATAAGCTTATGAAATGGGTACTGAATATTCACAGTAGAGTTTAATAAACTTAGTGCACATTTAAAACTTGCTTTGGTTTCAATTATTTGTTTTACTGATTGGGAGAAAATATTCCCTTTGTAATACAGCACTGCATAAGCTTTCTAACCGATGAAATGAGTGGCTGCTGCTGCCCCCCACCAGCACATGGAAAACAGCCAGATATGTATATTAAACTGTTTTAAACTAATTTTTCCACCCCATTCCAACAACGTTTTAATATGCACTATATAGAAAAGCTTATAAGCTGCGAAGCACAACCGAACTACTCTGCAACCAAGCAATTGCTATGCCGATTGCAGACCTCTCCAGCTGTGCTATAGAGGTCAACAATCAACATAGCAATTGTTCAGTTGGAGAATGGCCCCATTGTGCATTGCAGCTCATACAATATCCTACATGTGATTGCTGGTGTTGATGAATTACTGTACTGCCTGCTGAGGTGATATATTGTTTATATTTCTGTACTGAAACATTATGGTTATTATATTTCTATAAAACAAACAATAATAATAATACAGTGAACAGCAAAGCTGTATTAGACAGCCTATATCGGTAACAGGCAGCTGTGACAATTATATAAAACATGTAAAACTGCTGTAACATATAACATCCCCATTCATCAAACTGGTTTCTGATTCATGGTTGACAGTCCACCAATAGAAGTGACTACAATTGACGTTTCATTTGTAGAGTTTGTGCATGACCTTCTGAATGAGTTTGAGCATGCTGTCAGATTGGGGAAACCAGCAGAAGATCGTTATTGCGGAGCAGTCCCACAGCCTTTAACATCAAAATTTGAGGCCGTCGACAAACAAAGTGCCATTGGACAATGGTATGGCAGAAGGAGCTTCAATTGTTGATCATGGATTGTCATTATGCAGGTTTAAAACCAACATAATTATCACATGACCAACGCTCCCTTATTTTACAAACAGTACATGCTGGTAGGACATCGCACACCCTTCAGCCCAACCATCCCCAGCACCACTAGACAGAAATCAATGACGGCTATGGAAAAAAGGAAAGAATAGTGATGTTAATATTAGTGATATATTTACTGACTCCTCAGCTATAATACTATTAATGGATTCTAAAATATTACTTAAAAAAAGATAGTGATGACTTCATTGTCAGTGATAACACTTTGCTTTCAGAACAAAATACTATGAATAAGGTCCAGATTGGGAACCCCATTCAGTCCAGAGGAACCCATACCCAACCCGGTCAACTGCATCCTGCTCACACCCTGAAGAGCTACTGTCAGTCCAGTGTGCCCTACTCCCCACCCACTTCACCACTAAAATGCCACATCATGCAGCAATACAGGGAAATATACAGACCCCCCTCACCACCCGCATCACCAATTCAATGCCCCATGGTGCGAATCTACATTGCAGCCAACCTGTCCTCCACATGCCAAACACACCAAAGCATACCATGCAAAGGAATACACAGTGGCACAGCAAACAACCCATAACCACCACCGGCTGAGACACCACCTAACCACACCACTCCCCCATCCCTGCATAAGTCCATCATTGATGGTCAGCTCAACCCAACTGCACACTGCCATGGCTGCACGCTGACAGAGCTGTCTGTGACTATCAGCCACTGTACATCTTGCAGCCCATCTGTGGATCCTATTGACCAATGGGCTTGCAGTGTGTACTGCATGCTGTTAGTCACAACTTTGTAAATGAAAAAGTTGTGAACAACAGCATACAGTGCACGCTGCAAGCCAATTGTCCAACAGGGTTCAATTGTTCAATACACTTACAGTTATACAGTATGTTGTCAGTCACAGGCAGCTCTGTTGGTAGTCAGCAATAGCGGTGTGTGGGTGGGTTAAGCTACCCAACGATAAAGGATCTGTGCAGGGATGGTGGGAGTGGGGTCTATAGGGGTCTATAGGGGGTGCATGAGTGGCTGTGGGGCCATTATGTAACAAACTGGAGCAATGCTGGAGTGAGTTCTACAGTCCTGTACTGTAGCTTGACATGACCAAGTGAAGTGTGTTATTTACATATTGCAACCAGAATGTTTACTGTAAAAAGCATTCAGCATCGATTGTTAAACTGTGTTTTTGCTAAATTGTCTTTGAAAGCAGCAGCTCAGTCTACAGCAAGGACAGCGATTGACTTGTCTGCTTCAGGAGACTTGGCTGAAGCATTTACGATTGTTGCTATATCAAGTCTCACTAAAGCTTGCATCGAATCTCCTAAGGCCAAAACGTCATTCACTACCCTCACTGTACACTCAACGTATTGTTTCATAGAACAGTAAGAAAAAAACATAAAGCAATATACGCAGCATGGTTCTATACAGTAAGCGTACTTGTTCAAATATATTTATCAGAACATTTCTTTACAATAACAGATGCTGCATGGTCACACTGCAGTCATCATGAAAGTTATGGTGACAGTTAACTTGAGAGCAAAGTGATAACATACCTTAGTAACAGTGAGGTTCTGCACTTCACTTATGTACAGTCTCATGTTTGATACAACAGGTTATATAAAGTAAAGCACAGTTACTACATGAATATGTATGTTATAAGTTGATGGCTGACATAGAAAAGTTTACAAATGTAAGATATTACACAAGCTACTTTTAGGGGCTCTCACATTACATGTAACAAGTTACTGTAAAGGAATATGTTACTTAAATTTGATGTGTTATATTACTGTAAGGTAACATGATAAAGCATTCAATAAAATGAACTTGTTAATCGGGTCATGATAAATGTGAAATAGAACGAGGCAAATGATTTTCTAAATAAACCGTCTAAAATCTATGCTTGTGCAGTATAACTCACATGGTTTAGTGTATCATGCATAATAATTTGAAAACACTTGGTAGTCATCAGTCTTACAGCTGTTACTGTCAAATGGGGACATAGACAAAATTTGGGATGTAGAAGTGACTAGCCATCTGAGAACAAGCAACCACAAAACAGTGTGCTCCACGGTAAACACAGCCATAGAATGAAGCTATACAAGAGCAATATTATTGCACTTTAGGAGGGCTGAGTTTTGTAAAATGGAACAGTGACACAGAAAAGTAGTAGAAAACTGTCAATAAGGAGGGGTGAATGAACAAAGATAAAAAAGCAAAGCAGCAATCACTGAAGCAACAAGCATTTCTGTGAAGATAATAAAACATAAAAAACATACAGTATGGTTCTCAAAAGGGGTGGAAGGAAAGGTTAGAGAGAAAAGATAGCATTCAGGAAGCATTAGTCAGAATACCAAATTCCAAAAGTTAGGAAAAAATGGAAAGGTATGTTAAGAATGGAGATTACAGTTTTCATAGGTACATTAGGGACCGAAGAAAGACAAAGGGAAGGACACTAAAGCTTAATCAAGGTGAGGGAATATGGGCAGAGGGTGACAATAGAAAAGTAGGAATACTGAACCTATACTTCAGTGCACTATTCAAACAAGAAGATGAGGGGGAGATACTTAAAACAAAAATTAGAATCAATCTCTATGTGGGGGGGGGGGCAATACCAGCCCAGTGTCAGAAGAAAAGGTTCTGAAAACACTCTTAAAACTGAAGGTGGACTAAACAATGGTGCCTGACAGGATTCATCACACAATTATGGAAGAAGTATTGGCAGACATACAGACACCACTGACTACCCTCTTTAATGAATCATGTGGGGATGGGGTGCCACCTGAGGATGGGAGGAGGGTGGATCTGCTTTACATTCACAAAAGTGAGAGCAAGACACAGACAGGAAAGAACATATCTATTACTTTGTACTCAGTGGTATGGAAAATGATGGAATCAGTTCTGAAGAAAACAACTGTTGCGTACCTAAATGCCAGTGACATGACATTGTCTTCTTTTTTTCTTCTCTTTTTTTTTCTGTTTGTTTAGCTCAGAGCAGGGGTGCTTCAGTCATTGTCATCATGCATGAAGACTTAGCTCTTCATCATCATCAAGCTTAAAAAATTCCAGTTTTTAATGTTCTGAATTAGTCACATTTTTCAATAAAGGGGATCAACTTTTCTCATATTTTCCATAATCATCATTTAGTAAATTAATTGCCTTACAGTATCTATTTTACTCTGGTCTAACATCCTTTCTATCTACTCTAAATATGTAGGTGGCTCCATTTCTTTCCAAAGATACAGAATTATTTTTTTTTTTTGCCAATGAAATGCCTGTATTCAGTAATATTTTTTAGATTTTTCAACATATCCTGCAGTCTGATTTGTATACCAGATACAACAATCCCATGGTCAAATGAAAAATTGTATCCAAGAATTATGGAAAAGGTGGCCCATATTCTGGTTCAAAAACATTTAACCCTTTCACAGCCCACCATCATGTAGGATAGTGTCCTGTTCTCTTTCCTGTACCTCTGGAAAAGCTTTGAAATGGAATTATCCAATTTTAGTAATCTTGCATGGGTTATGAACGTTGTATGCAGCATGTTAACATAGATCTGTAATAATCTATTATTTTTAAATTTAATAATACCTAAGTTAATTATCCCCAACCAAGTTGACTCAGATATAGGTGTTATTTTATTTTTTTTTTTATTTAGATTTTGTTGACCCAGTATGCCCACTGGGCCTAGAAGTTCCTTTTTCAGGGGCGACCAGGGGTGAGGGGTGATACAGATAGTAAGCAACTGAGATTGAACCAGATTAAGCTGTTGATAGTATTTTTAGTGAATGAGGGAAATTTGGCCTGGATACCGGAAAAATTCCCCTACTCATCTGTAGGGGGAACCTCAGGCCACTGCAATGGCCACTATGAGCCTGGATGCAGAGAGTGTGGATGTGTTAGAGGTATTGGAGCTAGCCTCCTCCTCTGTCTTGCTGCTACAAGGAGCTGAATTGGAATTTTAAACAATGGATTCAACAAATGAAGGAATGGAAATCGAGTAAAGCAACAAAAAAATGGTAATTATACCTGATGGAACAGAAACTGTGTTGGAGTATAAGGGGACTGAAACACAAAGGCAGTATAACCCTACAGAAGTGGGGTTAGGACAAGCAGAGATGGAGGAAGTACAATGGCAATCAAGGCAGGAGGATTTGAGCTCTTGATCAGCAATGTCAGAGCCTCTTACACCATCTGTCAGAGGAATCCAGCTGAAAGTTGACGGACTTCAGCTGCATGATGTTGCAGCAACATCAAAGGTCTTGGGAGAACATCATAAATAAAAACTGAGGTGCAGTTGTAAAATCCTGTATTGCGACTGGCAGTGTAGTCACTGGAAAAAGTGAGTGCCTATAGTCACGGGAAACACAGAGGAACAAAACGAAAGATTCAAAGGCTAAACAAAAAATGGAGGAATGATCTGAAAAGGCCACTGAAAATGTCACGGAGGGTGCAGTCAATGCAATGCAGAGTCATAAAAGATGGGCAGGGAACCCTGAAAATGAGCATATCAAACGCATGACCTTATATCAAAAACGTGGTTTAAAATAGTATAATACAATACAGTTAAATGAAGAGTCAGAAGGATTAAAAGCAAAGGAAAATCAAGGTATAGAGGATGAGTCTGTAAATGGAACACCAAATGTCGATTTAACTATGAAGGACAGGGGCCATAAATACCCCAACTATGATAATAATGTGTCAGCAACTGGAATTACTATTGCAGAAGCATTACAGAGGGCTGGCTGGGTGAAGCCTAGTAATACAGAAACATGGCAATCTCCTCCACATGTTGGGGCTGAACAAGGTGAACAAGGTGAAAATATGGTAGAAATGCTAGATCCTTTAGAAATCCCCCCTGAACTACATCTGACGCAAAACCCATCCTGGATGCTTATAAATACAAAAAATAATGAACAAATGGTTGAAGAAGGAGAAGGGAATGAGGGTCATGAGAGACATGAGGGGAAAAAATAAAGAGAATAAAACATCATGACTGGAAGGAGTGAGAAAGGAGTCTAATGATACAGATACTGTGGCTACTGATACACCCCATCCCAAGACCCCACACTCAACACCAGGAAACCAGGCAGAGTGAGGAGCAAGAATAAAATGGGAGTCAGGGGAGTTGCCCTAATAACAGAACATATGCTGGCCTGTTTCACACTCCCTCAGAACAGGCAAAATGAAGGAACACAGTAAGGCTAAGACATAGGGGTGGCCTTTAAACATTCCTAGACTGGATATATGTTGAGACAACTTTGATCAAAGGCAGTTTACAATTTGTTCATACTGAAATATATGCCCTAATCTACACATCGGGAGACTCTAATTTTGACCTGAGCTTTGAGACTTCAGCAAGCCTGGAATCATTTTGGCACAGATATCAACAAGTAAAATACACTCCACTATGGCCACCATTTACAGCTATTCCATCAATGAAACCAGCTATTAAAACTATAACAGTTTTATTTAAAAATGAGGGGGTTGCAGTGGCAGTCATTATCAGATGGTTAAACTCAAAATGTACAGTCCTAGGCCTGCCAGAGCCAATCATAGACTCAGAACAACTGTGGACTGGAGGATGGAGATTACAGGTGCGATTACCACAAGTAAATGGGGCAAGTCATCATCTGCCTAGCTGCTTTTACCTGGTGAGAGAGAGAGGATTTATTGTTTATCCAGGGCAACCAAATTCTTGTTTTCAGTGTGGAGCCCAAACGCATGTCAGTAATGCATGTGATAGACTGAAGTGTTCTTTCTGTTCAGGATCTGGACATTTAAGCATTAACTGCCCAAGATCAGTCTTTTGTAATTTATGTGAGAAAACATCACATTCATATAAAAATTGCCCCTGGGCATTTAATAATAATCCAGAACCCTCCCAGGAAGATCAGGAAGAAACAGTATCCAAAGCCCAACAAAATGTAGTGAGCAGACCACAGGCCAGAACAAGGCCAGAGGCACAGAAACCTCAGTCCTTAGCACTACTAGCAACAGGGAAAACATTACAAACATCTAAAATGGCACAGCAAAACAGCACAGAGATTCTAAGAGCCATGGAACCTACAGATAAAGGTACAGAGCCCATTGTGCAACATGGAGTAATGGACCCCAGGGAAGAGGCTTCGGGCAGTTCCTGTATTGCTGAACCTCAAACTACAAACCAGCCTCTGGCAATAGGGCAAAAAGGCACAATGCCACTGCCAGATGAGGCAGACTGGTCATAAGTTGGCACCAGAAGGCAAACTAGGAGCAGAGAAAGTAGAGAATCAAGCAAGGCATATAGTCTTCCAGAGAAAGGAGTGACCACCCATAACAAATATGCAGAACTAAACAAATGGAAACAGTAGACTGAGATGGAGAAGGACTCAGAAACTTCATTAGTGGTGTCTTCACAACCAGAGCTAATGACTGATACAGATTACCTTTTGAGTGACTCCAGAACATCAAAAAAGTAAAGTTGTAAGATGAAGTGACCTGGGAAAGGAAAAAAATCATGACTTTCTATGGTGGCATAAATGTCTGATAGTTTACTTTTTTTGCTCCCTGAATGTCAATAGCTTAAAAAATCCCAAAAGAAGGAGAATAATATTTTCATCATTGTCAGACACCAGTGCTCATGTCTTGTTTTTACAGGACACAAGACTTTCTTCAAACAGAGAATCATTTCAAGCAGCAAGGGAATGGGGGGGGGGGTTCTTACTGGTCTCTCTCTGACAAAACATGTGCAGGGGTAGCAATTCTTTTTAACAATCAGGATGTCACAGTTACAAGGTTAATTGATCTGATATTGGTCACAGTATTAATTCTAGATGTAATAATACATAAGCAAGAATGGAGGTTAATTAATATTTATAACCCCCAAACTAAAACACAGAGAACTGAAGTTACGAAGGCAGTACAACCTTTTTTACACTCCTCGGAATCAGTTATTTTGGGTGGAGATTTTAATTGTATTTTTACTTTGTCTGATAATACTGGAGCAACTCAGAAATTATACAATGACATGAATTTTCTCAAATCAATGAATAGAACTGCTGACCTCATGGAGGGAGCTATTTTTGAACCACAAACACCCAGGCATACCTACCATCGGGGGCAGTTTTCTACTAGAATTAATCACTTTTTTACTTCTAAATGGTTACCATGTCAAAAGCATGGAGTACTCCTGTGTAAATTTTAAGATCATCTGCTGATAATTATTGATATAGGAACCCCCCAGAATAAACCTGAATCCCATAATAACTGGAAAATAAACATAACAATATTAGAAGAGGACAAAGGCTGAAAAAAACGTATCTAAAGTTATAAAGGATAAATTAACTGTGTATGAGATATATGAAAACCCAGCCTTATGGTGGCAGGAAAACAAATTAGAAATAAAAAGGCACTGTAAACAAACAGCAAAAGCTCATTACAGGGATGAATATATTCAATATTTAGATAGGAGAAGACAGTTGCTAAAATTGCTCTCTTTGAAAGCGGAGTATGGTCTGAATTATACCACTCAGATAAAACAAATAAGAAATTAAATGTAACCTTTCAGTATAACAGAGCAACTTCATTATTCCTAGAACAAAAATATGGTAAAAAAGGAACTGCAAAAGTCATTAATCCTTATGATAACTGTAAACAACAGGTAGATATTAAATATATGACAGCCTTGAAAAATGCAGATGGTATCTGTGTAATGGATAAACAAAGTTTGTTAAAAGCAGTGTCAGAATATACAAAAAATATATATGGGAAGCAGGAACCTGATTGGGGGAATAGCGGGATCTCTCAAAATTTCTGGATATACCACCTTGACACAAAATGAGAAAGAATACTTAATTAAACCAATAACAGCAGAAGAAGTGACTTTAGTAATAGGACAACTGAAAAGCGGGATCACAAATGGGCCGGATGGAACACCAAATGAATTTTTATAAAAAGACCAGAGGCATGCTTAAACATTATCTAGCAGCTTTATTCAATATGATTCTGCAAGGTCATCAAGTGCCATTTACATTAGCAGATAGCAATTTCATTTCTCTACACAAAAAAAAAAAAACATAATTTGGACAATTGGAGACCTATAAGTCTCATAAACTCTGATTGGAAAATTTTATGTAAAATTATAAATAGTATGCTTGCAAAAATAGCTCAGAGAATAATTTTCCAAACTCAGACATGTACAGTTCTACAAAGACCTATGCTAAATAACTTGAAACTTTTAAGGAAAATTTTTGGTAGTCAAGATACTGGTAGTTATCTAATAAGCTTAGATCAATCTAAAGCTTTCAATTGAGTGCCCCACAAATATTTGTTTGAAGTGCTAAATCAATATGTACTTCCTCATATTTTATTGAATGGATTAAAAACTTGTACAAAAACACCCCCAATGGTTAATGGGCAGAAAGGCCCTCACATTTTGATAAGGAGAGGAGTAAGGCAGGGGTGCCCCCTCAGTCCCCTCCTATATGTATTTGCATTTGATCCATTACTATGAAGAATAAACAATGATAAGGAAATTAGACATATAACTAATGCAGATGGAATGATTTTTCCGAGTGCAATTGCATATGTGGTTGATTTATGTCTCCTAGAAGCAGACCATAGGTCAGGACTGTGGGCCTTAGACATCATAAAATCCTTTTCACACATATCAGGGTCATCTCTGAATAAGGAAAAAAGCATTGGCACATCAGTTAACATACAAGTACAGCTTCAAAAATCTGAGATTGGGAGAATTAAAATAAACACAGACAATATTGTTATCCTAGGTATTCATTTCAGGGTACGAGAGTAGCAGAAAAAAACTGGATAAACAAAATGATTATAGCAGAGGAAAAAATAAGTAAATGGAAAGGATATTCTATGGCACAACAGAAAAGAATATTTATGTTGAAAAATGTTATTGTCCCTATATTTTTTAATCTGGGTCATATTTTTCCTCTTCCTTTCAGTTTGGAGACCAGAATGTATAATATAAGTGTTCGGCTCCTGCAGGTCAGTTGGTTAAACCCAGTAAAAAGGTCAATAACTTACTGGCCAATTAACAAGGGAGGTTTAAATATGTTAAATACAGTAGTTTTTTTTTTCTTTTCAGTATTTGTTCATGCTAATATATTTCCCAGCCTGGCAGGACACCAAGGGACATGGACTGAAAGTCTCAATGGCTGAATGGGTTACTTCATAAACAAATGGAGGGCTCCAAAGTGGTCAGCTTTTAAGAATACTGCACCAGGGACACCTCTGTATCTGACTGAAATTTATAAAAGAATCAAACAATGGCACATACTTCCACAACTGGATCAACTTCAAAATATGAAACATTATATTCATACATTCTAAATAAGAATTTCTTAACAGAACCATGCTTTTACTGTCCACCAAATATAGAAGAACAACATTTAGTGAAACAAGTAGTAGAAAAAAGGGCACCACAGAAAATATGGGATACAGTATGGATGTGCTGTCATGGAAAATTGAATGTTAGGGGGAACCATCCTCATAAAAAAATAAAAGAAAGGATTTGTATTAGAGAATCATGTATACTACAGATTGAAGCAATGCAACACTTGTTTTTTGACTGCCCTTACATAATTCAAATGTAGTCAAGGTTAGCCCAAAAATGTGCAACACCAGTGTTTGCAAAGATGACATATAATGAACTTGTGTATGGGAAGTTTAATTCAGATTGGGGGAAAATGTATCCAGGAACTCTTAGAGTAATATATCCAGGAACTCTTAGAGTAATATGTACCATAATAAAGTGGTGTATGTGGCAAAATAGATGTTTGTTTGTACTGCAGCAAAAAAATAACACCTTGAGTGTGTTAATTGAAAGAATTAAAAAAGAAGTTGCAACTTTGTATAAAAAAGAAAAACAATTGATGGCTCCACCTTTAGTAGAATACTGGTGGAGGGCTCTTCCTTTGATATTATTTGAAGGTATAACATGAGATAGTACTATGCTGTTCTGTGAGGAGGAAATTTGAGACTAGGAAGCAAGAGGAGACAACTAAAGGGTTTGTTTAGTTGTTTTCTCAAAAGTATAACAAAATGCATAACACTGAAAAATTTATATTAAGAAATGTAGAACTTTTTTCTTGAAATGTATTTTGATTTGTTCTCTTTGTTATATTATTTACTAATAAAAAATTCCCCTACTCTTTTTGATAAGTGCTATGGGGTCTTTAACATCCACCTGAACTACCGCCTATCCAGGCAGATGGGACCTAGATTTAATATCTCATCCAAAAGACGGCACCTCAGAAGTGCAGCACCCCACTCATGCTGCACTACAGTGTCAGTATTGAGATATTAACCCAAGTGCCAGATATGGGAACTGAACCCACAGCTCGCTGATCTACCAGCCTCAGAGGTGAGTGTGCTGCCTACTGAGTCATTGACACTTCTATTTTATGCAAATCACATTCCCAGGCTGCTCTAACAGTACTCAATTGGAAAGAGGTGTTTTCTAACAACTGTAGATATAATTTAGAAATCAAATGTTTATTCAAGTCCAGACTTAATAAAAATTATTCTAATGGAAGATCCACTAGTCCAAATGAGTTACATATATATATATATATATATATATATATATATATTAAACCCCTGATTCTAGAATCCTGGTACAAGTCACTGCAAAGGCAACTTGCACCAAGCACAGTAGTTCCAGGGACCCTGTACCTGATTTTCTATCAGGCAGGTTCCCACAGCTAAATCCCATGTCCTGCACCAGCTGTACCCGTATGCCAAATGGATGGCATACGGAACAGTCAACCTAGCTATATGGCTTGCCCAGAGTGAAGGGTAGGTGCCACCCCCCACACACACACTATACAGCCCCACAGGGCTAATGGACTCCAACCCTCCACCAATGCCCTGAATCCCCAAACAAAACACCCCACAGGGCTAGCACCCACCCTCCATGCCCAATCCAGTGAACACATGCTCTATGCCCAGCAGGGCTAGCACACCCCCCACCATGCTCATTCCCCACATTAATAGCAAAAACCCCAAAAGACTAGCACCTCCACTCCCAGTCCCCGGAATTGTGACATGCAATAAAAAATAATTAACATAGCTCCCGATCTCCCTGGTAGTCTAGTCACCCTCCACCCCCCCACCCAACAGTGCCAGTCCACCCAGCACCCCCCACCCATCCCCAGCCATGACTGGGACAGTCCACCTCTCATCACCATGGCCAGCTGCTGACTGAGCTCCATATGAGTGTGTACTACAGTACATACTATGCTCTCAATGAATGACAGCTCATTCATTGAGCCTGTACTAGTTACAGTAGTACACAGTCATATGGAGCTCAGTCAGTGGCTGGCTGTGGTTGTGAGAGGAGGGCTGTGCCAGTCACTGGCTTGGGAAGGGTGGGGTTGCTGGATGGACTGGCACTGCCATGTGGGTAGGCCACTAGATTACCAGGGAGATCGTGGGCTATGGTAATTATTTTTTAATTGCATATCGCAATTCTGGGGATCAAGGAGCAGAGGTGCTTGCTCTGTGGGGCTTTTATGTGCACAATATTGGAGGATGGGAAAGGGGGGAGTCCCATAGCTCTGTGGGGCTTTATCAAACATTATTGCAGGATTGCAGGATTGGGGATGGGGGAGGTTCAATAGTCCTGCGGGGCTTTTACTATTGTTAGGGGATGGGGCATGGGGGGTTGTATATACTGGGGGATCAGGGCTGGCGGCACTTTGGTGCAAACCCTTGTGGATGCAAAGCACACTTACACCAGCTATTTGCTGGTGTAACTGTACTTTGATGGATGTCCTCCAGGGGTTATTTTAGAATAGCAAATTCAGGTACTTGGAGGCTACCCTTCAAGAACAGGGCACAACTACTGTTGTAAACCCCCTAGCGCCATGTCACAGGGGGTTTATAGTGTAACTGGCAGTGTAAGTCCACTTTGGAGCAAGCAGCCTGTGACATGTTGCAGGCTGCTTTTCAGAATACTGCATGTCACAGCTGCTGACATAACATACTAGTTGCACTATTTATTTTGGTGCAAGTGAAGTTATGCCAGGCATAAGCTTTTGAGAATCATGCCCAAAGTTTTTAACTTGCATGTATTGCCATTTAAACTTGTCTGAAATCACATGTTGTATCTAGCCTGAAACTATTTGAAGGAGAGCAACATAGGACCAACATAAAAATCCCCAATAGTTTTAATATTCTTATTGAAATATTGTATTTTAAAAGTATCATCTAGGATTGATGGTTGGAAGGAAGCATTATGATATAATAGAACAAGCTTAGATCATTTTTACGTTTGCTTGCGCGCATGCGCAAGGAACATTTTGGGAGAGTAGCACACTTTGGAGGTGTGCCTCTCCTATTCAATCCAGTGCTCTGTTGAGCAGGCATGGCAGTCCTGCACCAATGGGTGCGGGAGCTCTGTATGACAGCGGTGGTCTTCTGCTTCAAAGAAACCACCGCTGTCCTACAGCACCACATCAAGCTGCCCCCTCGCCGCCCACCCCCCCAAATCTTTGGTGCCACACTGGAGATCACCCCAGCATGGCAAATGTTGTTTGCCGATGGGGTGCCCAATCCCGTCGGCTCCACGGCCCCCAAACCATCCTTCTGCCATGCTGAGAGCCCACCCCAGCATGGCAAACCTCCCGTTGTTTTGCCGACAAGGTGCCCAATCCTCGTGCTCCTCGGCACCCCAAGTAGTTTGCCACTGGGGTGCCCAATCCCCCGTTGGCTCCTCAGCCCCCCAGACATCTTCTGCCACACTGGGAGCCCACCCCAGCGTGGCAAGCGTCCCACGTAGTCCATTTTTAAAAAAAAAAACTGTAAAGAAAAAACAGTCCCACGTAGTCTCCCAGTCCCCCATCCCACAACCCGCACCCACCCACTGCGCACCCATCCTCCCCACACCCCCCTCACCCCATACTTACCTCTGGAGCTCAGCACAATGATCTTCGGTGGACCGGGAACATGTCTGCACACTTCAAAGCTGACCGCGAACTGAGGAAGTGCTGGTAAGCTGTATAATGGACTAGCTAGGGGGGTTTCAACTTTATTGCAATGAATAATGCCATGACAGTGACATCATTCATGAGAAGGGGTCCCAAAAACCCCATGTTGAAAATTTGGTGCAAAAATTCCAAAAAATGACTGTTTTACGAGCGTGCATTGCGCAGTTCCTACGCAGGCTCGTAAGTTCACGGATTTTCAATATTTTCACTCCAGATTTTCAACATTGCAATTTTACCACACCTCCTTATGAGCAGTATAGCTGTCATTTTTCACATCCTGCCCAAAACATGTTTCCACCCATGTATCGCACAATGGTGCAGTCAGTGTGCAAAATCAATGTATGGGACACATTAAGAAAATCACAGTGACACTGTTCATTAGCAGAGGTCTTAAAATGGCTATGTTGAAAATTTGGTGAAAAAATTCCTAAAAATGACTGTTTTACGAGCGTGCGTTGCGCAGTTCCTACGCAGGCTCGTAAGTTCGCGGATTTTCAATATTTTCACTCCAGATTTTCAACATTGCAATTTTACCACACCTCCTTATGAGCAGTATAGCTGTCATTTTTCACATCCTGCCCAAAACATGTTTCCGCCCATGTATCGCACAATGGTGCAGTCAGTGTGCAAAATCAATGTATGGGACACATTAAGAAAATCACAGTGACACTGTTCATTAGCAGAGGTCTTAAAATGGCTATGTTGAAAATTTGGTGAAAAAATTCCAAAAAATGACTGTTTTACGATGGTTGCTGCGGTTCCTCGCGGGCTGGCGTAAGTTCATGGATTTTCAATATTTTCACCCAGATTTTCAACATTGCAATTTTACCACACCTCTTATGAGCAGTAGCTGTCATTTTTTCTATCCTGCCTAAACGTGTTTCCGGCCATGTATCGCACAATGGCGCAGTTGGTGTGCAAAATCAATGTATGGGACACATTAAGAAAATCACAGTGACACTGTTCATTAGCAGAGATCTTAAAATGGCTATGTTGAAAATTTGGTCAAAAAATTCCTAGAAATGACTGTTTTACGAGTGTTCATTGCGCAGCTCCTATGCACACTCTTAAGTTTCCGAATTTTCAATATTTTCACTACAGATTTTCAACATTGCCATTTTACCACACCTCCTCATGAGCAGTACAGCTGTCATTTTTCACATCCTGCCCAAAACGTGTTTCCGCCCATGTAGCGCACAATGGCACAGTCGGTGTGCAAAATCAATGTATGGGACACATTAAGAAAATCACAGTGACACTGTTCATTAGCAGAGGTCTTAAAATGGCTATGTTAAAAATTTTGTGAAAAAATTCCTACAAATAACTGTTTTATGAGCATGCGTTGTGCAGTTCCTACGCACGCGCGTAAGTTTGCGAATTTCCAATATTTTCACTCCAGATTTGTAACATTGCCATTTTACCACACCTCCTCATGAGCAGTACAGCTGTCATTTTTCACATCCTGCCCAAAACATGTTTCCGCCCATGTAGCACACAATGGCGCTTGATCGGTGTCTTGAAATCAGTATGGGACACATTAAGAAAATCACAGTGACACTGATCATGAGCAGAGGTCTTAAAATGGCTGTGTTGAAAATTTGATGAAAAATTCCAAAAATGACTGTTTTATGAGTGTGCGTTGCGCAGTTCCTATGCACGCTCGTAACTTTGTGAATTTTCAATATTTTCACTCCAGATTTTCAACATTGCCATTTTACCACACCTCCTCATGAGCAGTACAGCTGTCATTTTTCACATCCTGCCCAAAACGTGTTTCCGCCCATGTAGTGCACAATGGCTCAGTTGGTGTGCAAAATCAATGTGTGGCACACAATAAGACAATCACAGTGACACTGTTCATTAGCAGAGGTTTTAAAATGCCAATGTTGACAATTTGGTGAAAAAATTGCTAACAGTGACTGTTTTACGAGCGTGCACTGCACAGTTCTCAAGCACGCTCGTAGGTTTGCGAATTTTCAATATTTCCACTCCAGATTTTCAACATTGCCATTTTACCACACTTTCTTATGAGCAGTACAGCTGTCATTTTTCACATCCTGCCCAAAACATGTTTCCGTCTATGTAGCGCACAATGAGGGTAGCAAAAAGGTCATGTTGAAAATTTATTGTGCAAATACCAGCAATCGCACAGGGCATTAGGGTAAAGCACCATACATGCCAAACACCACTGCAAATACCTGCAAGCGAACGTTCAGCATTGACAAATGCTTGTTCAAACTTAGTACTAATTCCTGAAGCCTGGTTCCAAGCATTGTTAGTATATTTAGTTGTTTCTAATGTACACAAGTTTTTTTTTCCATGACCTTTTTAAACTCAGAGTATGTTTCAAAAATATGCCTTTTAGTTTCTCTTCCTCTATGCAGATGCCCACTACTGGAATGTCCATTGGATGGTGAAACCAATAGTATATTATTTCCAACTGTGCAGACAGATAATATAAACGAAAATGTGGCCGCCCATACTCCTCTTCTCCCTGTTCTGATGTCATTTGTGCAGGTCTACTCTGGAACGTTTGTCCTGCCATAAATATTTCCTCACTAATTTTTCTATTTCTGTAAAGAATCTTTTTTCAAAATTAGTGGGATGGATTCAAAAGACATAAAAGTTAAGGAAGAGTACTTGTTTTTTTTTTAATAGTTCTTCCTAGCAACACTAGGGGAAGATGTTTCCAATTCTCTATATCTGCCCTAATTATCTGAATTAATGGATCATAATTAAGTCGAATGACCCTGTTAGGATCTTGAGCCAAAATTACACCCAGATATTTAATTTTCTCCTTTTCTTTGGATTTTAGAGTTGGATCAGTTAAATTCTCTGGATTACCCAATTAAAGCAGTTCACTTTAACAAGAGTGATTTTACAACCTGAAAATGTACTAAATTTGCTTATGACTGCATTTATCATGGATATGAAACATTGGGTCTTGCAAGGGAAATCAAAATGTCATATGCATACAATATAATCGTTAGATAATGTATGTTTGATAGTAAACCCAACAGCTGTCCTTGAGATCTTATCTTTATTTCCAAAGGCTCCAAAAACAAAGCAAACCATAAGGGGGAGAGTAGGCAACCCTATTTTGTACCACGCTTAAGAGAAAATGGAGAGGATAGTAACTGATTCGTTTTTACTCTAGCTTGAGGATTTGAGTAAATCAGATTGATCTAATCTGCAGAATTGCCCACTATTCCAAATCACCTCAAAATCTAAGATAAGAATGGCCACTGCACCCTGTCAAAAGCTTTTTCTGTGTCCAATGACAGGAGTGCAGTGTCCATCCCTGAAAAGGCCTGTATTATATTAATAGATCTCCTGATGTTGAGTACAGATGCAGCGAATTTAAATTTTGCTGACGAAGTGAACGCGAAGTGGGCACTTTGCCTTGTCAGTCTGCTTCACGGACTGGCCAGCATGAAGTGCCCACTTCACCTTGTTATTATTACTTTGCATTGTCATCCCGCCTTAACGCGAAGTAAGGTGGAGTAACAACAATATTGGCAGCCCCCCACACACACAATCACTAGAATTAATGTGCATCTCCAAAATGCTACTGTCGTCTTGTCTCCAGAAAATTCCCCTGTGCTGATGAAGTGAAATGAGAGCGTAACAAGAAATGTAAAGTCTCCCAGAATTAATGGCACACTCAGTCATCTGGGCAGTGGTCAGACAAAGTCACCAGAATTAATGTTTATCCCCAAAATGCTACTGTCTTGTGTCCAGAAAATTCCCTAGTGTTGACAAAGTGAAATGAGAGTGTAACAAGACTTGCAAAGTCTCCCATCTTAGAGATGCAGAGAACTTAAATTCCACTGGTGAAATGGGCACTTTGCATTGTCACTCCACTATGCAGAGTGGCCAGCATGAAATGCCCACTTCACCTTGTTATTATGATTGTGACTTTTCATTGTCATACCACCTTAACCTGAAGTAAGGAGGAGTGACAACAATATTGGCAGCCCCCGGGGCCCCACACATCACATGGCTTACAGTACTGTAACTCACATGCTGTACAGGAACGTGAATGCCTACAGCTGTAGTTGCCTGATGACAATGATCTGTATCACAAAACTCCACAATTTGAAAACTCATATCAATGAGTACAGCGGTGAAGTCTGGAGAGACACTACAAAACAGGCTTACATGATGCAAGTAACTAGCAAAAAAAAATAATTTTGTGATTCGTGATGTAATCATGAATTGTGACTGCATTCATGACCGTGAAACATGAATTTATTTTTCTCAGACTTGGAGCAAACGAGTGAATTGGGAATGAGAATGCCTACGGCTGTACTTCACTGATGACCTGGCTGTTCACAAAACTCATCAGCTTGAAAACTCATATCAATGGGTACAGTGGTGAAGCCTGGAGAGATACTATCACAAAACATAAATTTTGTGATTTGTGATGTGATCGTGACTCGTGTGCACCACACCAGTATTCCAAAGGGAAACCAAATTAACAACTGTGACTTAAGCAACCGATGGAGATAGGGCCCTAAAGAGATGTAAATGTACAGACATATTAAGATTGTGCTGCACACTAAAGAGATGCAGACACAAAGGCACAACACCACCACCTAACCAGTTCTCACCATCAGAAGTCCAAATTTAGAAAAGAATACCTTTTGCCAGTTGGGGGGGGGTATAGTGCCCGGCAGTAACAGTCCACTACTACCAGTAAAGATACCACAAGCAGTATAAAAAAATTCATGCAGGTGCAGTGGATAGCAGGTTCACACTGCTGCAATTACTCTGTGGCACAATAAATGGTATCTAATTTAATGGCACACATGCAACGCACGCACACTCACACACAGACTACAAGTAGTGTGTAGCAAATTGAAAACCTTTAGTAATATAACCAAATGTTTTAAACAAACTGAAATTATACAGTGCTGCACCACAACAACAAGCAAACAAATGCGAAGAATTACTGAAAATATTACTGTGTGTACATTAACACAGTAATAAAAGAAAAATATAACCAAAACAGAAAGACTGTTTTTTTTCTCCCAGTTAATCTACCTACATCACAGATATGCCCCTCCCCAAAGCACACTTCACAGTACACAGACTGACTGTTCTAAATTAACATTCAAACTCCATACACAAACAATAAACACTCGATGATATGAGCATAGAAGGGTTTCCTACAATCTATGTACTATATTTTGAGCAAAGAAAAAATGGTGTAAAAATGCTTTTTTAACAGCTTTTAGAGGATTTGAATGGCAGAGCTCTGAGAAGAAACTGTCTCCATCTTCCATTACATGCACTACACAGAATTGAGGCTGTGCAGAACAGTCTAGAGCCCATGTGATCTGCAATCCCATGAAGCACTGCAAATTCACTTTGGAACTCAATAACAAGGCAAAGTGATGCGAAGTACATTGATTTCAGTGTTACTTCACCTTAAAATTGGCAGAGAAATGGTTTTGGGAAGACGGAGTAATGCAAAATCATTGTTTTCAATGGACTTCGCGTTCCCCATTAGAATCAAAGTACTCCGCTTCACATTGCAGAGCACTTTGTGGATTCCACGTTACTCTGCAAATCGCTTCACTGAGCAAATTTCGACCACTTCGCCCACCACTAATGTTGAGTTGTAACCTCCTGCCCTCTATAAATCCTACCTGGTCCTGATAGACCAGCCTTGGGATAATTTTGGCCAGCCTCTCTGTCAAAATCTTTGTGAAAATCCTATAATTGCTGTCCAGCAAAGAGATAGGCCTGTAAGAACCACACTGATCTGTTGGTTTGTCTTTTCCAAGAATAAAACTTAGATCATCTTGATTAAAACAATGTGGAAGTTGTCCCACAGTTAGTAATCCTTGAAACAAATCATGAAGCAGTGGGACCAAAGTTGGGGATAGGTTTTTGTAATATTCAAATGACAGACCATCAGGACCAGGACACTTTCTGTTAGGTAATTCACTAATAACTTTACTTATCTCCTCTGGAGAGATGTCATTATTTAACAACTCTAACTTTTCTTCTGAAATTCTTGGCATTTCCAGCTCAGGAATGTAATCTCTTATTTGAGCTATGTTGACTGCACGCTCTGGAGTATATAATGTCTCATAAAATTACTTAAAAGTGAGATTTATTTCCTTTTCTGAAAACAATAAATTACCACCCTCCCTTCCTATACCATAAATTTTGTTCTTGCTTGCTTCACTACAGAGCTGGTATGCCAGTATTTTTTCCTGGCACAACCACATAAAAATAATATTTGGCTCTGGCCCTATACATTTCTTTATCAGCCTTATCCTGTAATATCTTTTCCAACCTATCTGTCAGTGCAAAAACTTTAAATTTGGTTTGTTTGTTACCCAAACTCACATGGCTTCCTCCACTGAGGCTAGTTCACTGTCCTATTGTTTAATTTCCACATTCTGTTTCTTTTTCCTAATGCCTACTTAAGACATTAGCCATCCCCTTATATAGACCTTCATGGTCTCCCATAAAGTTTAAATACTTACTCCCTGTGTGCTATTTTGAAGCCAAAACCAATTATTTCCTACCTGTATTTTCTCTTTCAAGCCTGTGCTGAACCACAGCATATTATCAAACCTCCAGGACATTAATCTCTCTAATTCACACTCCCGTAACACAAATTCTAATAGTACAGGGGCATGATCCAAGACCCTGATGGGTTCGTATGAAATGTGTCGAAGATCTCTACAGATTTCTTGAGAAACTAAACAATAGTCAATCCTTGAATATGTGTTGCATGATTTAGAGTAGTAGAAATGTTTTTTTTTTATTATCTGAGCATTAAATGGATCCAATAAATCCAAATCTGAGGCCAATTGTTTTATTAATTCTATTGTTCTCTATTTTTGTTCACATGCAGGAGGAGCCCTATCTATTGGACTAAAAGTAAAATTAAAATCCCCCAGTTCCAGAAAAAAGTCCATAAAGAAGGATAAATCCTCATTGTTTGGGCGATAAACTGAGCTTAGAGTAATATTTTTTTAAAAAGGTGGTTTCAGCAATAACATAGCACACTAACTGATCCAACAAGAGTTTATTGAGCGTGTAATCTAGCTGTTTTTTTTATAAATATTGCTGTTTTCCTAGCTAAGTTAGAAAACATAGAGTAATATGCCACTGTCCCAAATAAATTACCAAAGTATAGAGCATCCTTATCTGAAAAATGTGTTTCTTGTAGTAATAAACTATCAATATTCCTCCTTTTAGCAATTTTGACCACTTTTCTGATCTTTACCCTTCCCTGCAGCTATTGAGATTCCAAGAAATAATCTTATATTAGATATTGGTTTAAACTTTGTTCCCCCTTTGATCCGTCTCACAAGAGGATGTATCCATAAAGCTCTGCTAGAATGCAGTGGAGATGAGTAATTTATTATAATTCCATTTTGATCCTTCTGCATCTTTTTTCCCATTACCAAACTATGTCCCCTTTTTCATTTATTTCTTAATTTATATTTCAAAGCGTTCTTGCTTTGGCAACCACACAGTTTTAAAACAATCCTGTTTAATGAATTATTTTTTATTAACTCTCTCACACCCCTCAACTAAACCCACATTAATTAAGTTGGATTTAGCAGGAGCAACTAAAACGACTTCCCATATCCCTGCTTTGTAATAAACAAAATCCCCGGTATCTGAATAATGAACAGACAATCCCCCTCAGTGAGGTTACTGTACCTTTTCTGAGCATATAGACATTACTAAATGAGATTCTGCCAATGGTCTCTGACATTTTTCTAATTGTCGAAAATAATAAGACATATTATCTAACTGCCCTTGCCAAAAAAACATATCCCCATATCCCTTTTCCTCCCCCCACCTTTTCTTCTTCTTGCCCCCCTCTTGTAACGTCCGTTCAGCAAATCATGGAGTACCTCTGATGAACTAAGTATTAGAGGTGACAGTGGAAGCCCCTCCTTGGTCAGAAGAGTCAGTTAAGCATGTTATATGGTTTGCCAAGCAAGCAAGTAATGTTTATTTATTAAATGCTATTCCAGACAGATCATAGTGTTGTACAAGTGTAAATAAAAACATTACTAAAAACACATAAATAAATATATCTAGATCATATTCTTAAAACAATAGTACAAACAGAAGGGCTTCAAATATCAAAGAATGCCAAGTTAAAAAGGTGTGATTTTAAGGCAGATTTAAAGGCCTCAATGGATGGACACTCTCTTATCCAGCGAAGTAGAGAATTCCACAGGGTCGAGGTTGCAAAAGCAAATGATTTCACTCCCGATGTAGTCAGGCCAACCCTGGGAATCTCTAGCAATCCCTCATTGGTGAAGTGGATGAAAGTGACAGTAGGGACTATGGAGGTCTTGCAAGTACTGTGGTCCCTCTCCATATAGGGCTTTATATGTCAGTAATCTGAACTTGAAGGAGATCCTCCACTGCACCAGCAGCCAGTGCAGTCCACAGAGCACAGGTGTGACATGACAAGATCTTGACAAGCCAATCAACAACCTGGCTGCTATATTCTGCACCAGCTGCAGGTGGCGATGATCCACCCTGGTAGCCCCAGGTGTAGAGCATTGCAGTCATCAAGGCGCAGGGTCACAAAAGCATGGATCAACATCAGAAGATCATCAGGAGGAACCAGATGTTTTATGCTTGTGATATTCCTCAGGTGATAAAATGAGGTTTTGACAACAGCTGACACCTGAGACTTCAGAGTCAGCTTGTCATCAAACACAACATCCAGATTCCACACATGGTCAGAAGTTAACAGCTGATCACCTCCCAGCCAAAGTCCACAAGGTTGCCTAGCCATACACCCCTCTACCTGATGACCTGGGTCAACAACCAACAACTCAGTTTTATCCAGTTGGCATACATCCAATCCTGGATCTCAGTAAGGCAGTTATTAAAGACCGAGATAGCGTCATTATGCCTGAGTACAAAGGACATGTACAGACGAGTATCATCTGCATGGCAGTGAAAACTCAGCCCACACCACCTAATAATGCCTACCAATGGCAGCATTTACACTGCAAACAACATGGGTGAAAGCACTGAGCCCTGAGGCACCCTACAAGGCAGAAGGTGAGGGGCCGAGGAAAAAGACCCTGACTACACTCTCTGAATCCTGCCTGTGAGGAAAGATTGAAACCATCTGAGGACTGTACCAGACAGTCTGCAGAACAGCTGCAGGTGCTTTCACAATAACCCATGGTCTACTGTGTCAAATGCTGCACAGAAATCAAGGAGGACTAAGTTGGAATGACTCCTCTGACCTCTAGCTATCAGGTGATCATTAAGTACCCAAACTAACGCTGTCTCAGTACTATGCCTCTTCCTAAACCCAGACTGGAGTGGATTGTAGATATCATGGGTCGTAAGATACTAATTGAGTTGCAGCATGATTGCCTTCTTGATAACATTGCCAAGGTGTCCTCCACCTCTGTTGGAGTATGAAAAAATAGAATCTTCCTGTCTAGATTTACTTGAAGCTTAGCAGGATAAAACAAAGTAAAGGGGATTCCTTCTTTTCGTAATTTGTCCCTTACTGTATCAGAACTTTTTGTTCTGGCCAAGACTGTTGGTGGTATGTCTGGGAAGATTTGTAATCTCATCCATGTATAAGACAAACCTTTCTCAATACGTACTTTCAGCAATATCTTTTCCTTATCTTGATACCTTGTGGGTTTCAGATACATAAAGTAGGGCCTGCCTAGATTATCTCTTGGGACAAAAGCATGGAGTGCTGTGTCCAATTCCACCTTTTGTTCTGGAAATGAGAGTCCTAGGATGTTCAAGAGAAGCTCCTCACAGTACCACAAGGGATCTGATCCCCTATGCCTTTTGGGAGGTTCCTGATTTTTAAATTGGCCCTCCTTGACGTGGATTCTAAATATGCAATTTAGAATTTCATGGCCTCAAGCTCTTTATTACTATTTTCCAAATTCCTGAACTACTTAGGGATAACATCCTCCACTTTACTGATTCTGTCCTCAAACTCAGTAGCACAGAGTGAGAGGCTTTCAAATTTATCAACCACTTCTGAGAGTTTTTACATAAGCTTCTTAACAGCTGCATTAAAGGTGTTGAAAACCTGTTTCAACTCCCTTAATGTAGTGTGCTGGGGCTTCTTTATATTCTCATCCTCTCCCTCTGTTACATCCTCCATACCTTCATTCTTTTTTCTTTTTCTAGGTTTCCCCCAGATTTATCCTACTGTTTGGCCCCTCTAGTTTGATTGATGTAGCCATTTCAACTGATCAAGGTGCCTGATTTTTATTCCCTTTAGCTTTAATGTTCCTAGAAAAAATATTGTACATGCACACTGGAGAGTTTAAAAGAATTGAAGAATTCTAAACCAGGTGGAGGGTGCAGTTATGGTAGTACTGCTAGGTTTCTTTCTTTTTTTTTCCTTTTATTGCCTTTATCACTCACAAAATGGGAGCTAGAAATATTAATGTTCTTTCTTTTTAAATATGGCTCTGATTCTAAAAGCTGTGTGCCCTGAGAGGGTTCCTCAGTGAAGGAACCTGCAGCTATCTTTGGTACTCTACCCTATGAGTCTGTTGCACCAGAAGTATTCCCTCTGAAAACAAAAATGCCCTTCTCCTGTTTTTCCCAGATGAAGGGTTTACTTCTCAATGAGTCAAGAGATGTTTCTTCGTGGTATGGTTCTTCTTGCTTGGCATCTGCCCTGTTTTGATTAGCTTGCTGCAGATTCACTAGGCTATGTGAAGTTACTGGCACAGCATCTTCTTGAACAATGCGTGTAATTTCACAAATGTGCCAGTAAGGTTAAGACATGCCACGAGGGGGGGAAGATTCAATGATAAAGCCTTCATTAATGGAAGAGAGAGAGAGAGAAGAGAGGGTTCCTGCTAAATATTTCATTTTGCTTTTAAGAGAAGGAGGCAACAGTGTCCAGTAAAACTATTTATCCTTGATTATCAGCCTGAGCAGGCCATGCACTCCTGATGGACAGAGCTGGCATTCTCTGGCATGCAGCATGAATTGGTTGAGCATCCTGTCATGTGCAGGAGACTCCCCCTCCATCGCTATACCCACTTTCATGTTTTTTTTTATTTCTGTTTTGTCTTGGGCTTAAGAATGTTACAGGTCATTTTCTATACAACGCACAGCTCTTGCAGGACTTCATTATACCCAGTCCCTAGAAGGCCAGGACTTTGAAGCTCATCCATACCTGAAAATGTTGAATTAGTTATAACCTGGTGGTGCTTTTTTGTCAAAACTTTTTTTTAGTAAACACTTTGTTTCTGAGTTGTACTGTGTGTTATTTATCATTCACTGACATAACCAGTCAAGTCAATCTGTGCATATCAAAGAGGGAAGATAGCCATCAGACATAGGCACCAATAAAACTGTCGCTTTATAATCAATCAAGCAGTATTTCCAAATAAACTCCTTAAGAATGCAAAAAAAAAGTGTAACCACCTACATTTTTCAACACGATTGTCCATACAAAAACTGGACAGAGGGTTACAAGATCTTAACTTACAGATGTGACAGTCAGAATGCAACACAAAATGATGCAGTATATCACAGAATGCTGCAGTTTACTGCAGGGTCCTTTGTAAGTCAATGGCAATTAAACCCTTTTGTCATGCAGGATTTTGTAACACATCATTACTGCAAGTTACTGTACTTCATCATGGCTGACTCCACTTTACCTTAGTGGGGAAAGTAACTTTAACTTAGCAAACAAACAGATTTACTAAAAAAAAAAAATAAACTGCCTATTTTACTTAATTGGAGAATAATTACAATCTCTGTCTGCCTGTCCCAGCCAAGTGATCCCATTGCCACAAGCTGAAACATATAATTGTGTGCTCCAATAAAGTTTGTGAAGCAAATCAGTAAAGAAGTCATAAAATAATATTAATTTACACCTCTGCTTCAAAGATTGTCAAGTTGCTGATTTAACACTGCTGCCTGGAGAACTACATAAAAAAAACATACACCTTTGCAAACAGGGCTTTGTTTAGATGAAAATATGTAATAAGAGCCTGTAGGTGTCCTTTAAGAATAAAACAAGTTGTCTGTGCTGTTTATATGCTGTTTACTTTTACCATATCCATTGGATGTAATTTGAGCTGGCATGAGAAAGCTACATGTAGGAAAGGAACTCCTTTTCTCCCCCACCCCACATGTAGTGATTTCAGGAAGTGGAAGGATCATATATTTTGTCCAACATGTTCTTCAGAAGGAGTCTGAAGTGTCCTTTTTCCCAAGTAACAGTAAGACATCTGCAGGGCTACATCCACACAGTAGTAAAAAAATGCTAGCGGAGAATCTGAATGATTAACATTTTTAATATGTTAAAGGAATGGGATAATGTAGTTTGGTGAAATCTTTGTCTGCCTGTTCAGGACTGTAAACAGTGAGAGTATGCATTTGGTTAATGGTAAAGGGCAGAATTGAGGGTATTGTGTACTCACATTTTTGCCACCAAGAGAGTTGTAAACGTATGCACCAAAATCTTAATGAAACAGTGAAAATGGAGAGTGATGGGTCTTTCTAAAATAAGTTGGATCAATGCATCATTAAGAGAAATATATTTAATTATGTGTTTTGAAATTGGTAACTGGGAAATGTACACTGAGCCAAGGCTTGTTTCCAGGAGCCACCTGGGGGAAGGAAAAGGGGATGCAAAATACTTAACACTAACATCGTTCACAGTTATGATGAAGAGCAATGAGAGAACATGTTATAGGACAGGAGTAAGTGCAAAATGAACAAGCAATAAAATCAAGTGTTTTAGCCACACCTACATCTGAGTAGAAGGATGTGACAGTGAAGTGACTAGAGCAATGTAATAATTTCTATTTGTTAATGTATTGTATTAACATAATAATGTTGCTGTCATGTGAGCACAAACCATGGCTTCTGATGTCACATGACTAAACAGGTCTTATGGGAAACATTGACTAAAGTTGATTAAGGAAATGTTCCCTCCATAACATTCAGTCTCAGATTCAGATCAGTAAGGCAGATGGGAAATGATAGTCTGAATGCCTCAGACAGCTTAAAAGGCAATAAGCTTGGGGTTACACACCTTGGACATTCTTCAAAACAGAATCATAAAAGTGGACAGAGCAGGGGTAGGTGTGGGGAAGCCAACTGGTCTGGATGAGGTCATCCATCCACACACACACCCACACACAGGCACACCCTTTTGGGGGGCAGTGGAGGACTGTCACTCAAAGGGGGAGAAATCCCTCCCCCACAGGAGTAAGAAATAAATGGAGGTGCTCTAAGAAAACACATCCTTTTGGGCTTGGAACATTTGAAGACCAAGGGCCTTGCCACATGAAGACTATCTGACTGGTAAAATATCACAACAAGGGACAGTGCAATTCTGTAGCTAGGGCAGGTGAAGGATTTTAGGTGAGAATTGCTCAAAATTCTGCTGTACACCAAATGTCTGTTCAACTTGCTTTATTGTCTGCTTCTCAGTAAATGTTCAACCCGTTTGCTTTCCTGTAAATACATCCTGTTGTAAATATGTGTAGTCTTCTTGCAAAGATTCATATTTTTATAGAATCAGTGACTGCTTGTTTTATTAAAAAGGGTAACTCTGCTGTTTCTGCTGAAGTCTGTTTGCAGTTCATCTCTGAAGGGGCACTCTACCCACAGTTATTGTGTTGACCTTCTTGACCTTGTGCAAAGAAGGAGGTAAAAAACAGATTTTCCTGGGTCCTGTTGTTAAAAACCCATGGTGGTGGCAGTGAACTTGAAGTCTCTGGTGAGGGATTTTCATTACAGAGGCAAATGCAAGGAAAGCAGTCAGGCAGGGGGAAAAAAGAGAGTGGGGAAATGCAAGGAGTTTCTGTTGGTACCTCAGGGAGCCAAGGGAGACAGTGAAGCAGAGGGAGGAGGGGAGTTGATTCTACAGTGAAGAGAGATGATAGGAAAAGGCAGACTGACCTACAGAGGAGCATTAATGAGAAATTGTGAAGTGTGACAATCCCTGGAGCAGAGAAAGCCAGAGGCAGAGGGGAAAAGGAGAGGACTGAGGAGGGTTAAGAGGGAAAGGACCCACACCTGAATTTGACATGAATGAGGCACAGTGGTTCAGGTGATGTGAAGGTAGAGGAAGAATATATAATGAGGAATAAACTGAGCAATTGTGAGTATGAGAGGGGGAGTTGGTAACAAAGCAACAGAAAAAGTTGCAGAGAGTCAACACTGAAGGGTCATGGAGAGCATACCACACTGCAGAATTACTATTTTTTCCCTGGCGTTCCTCAAGGTTTCCATCATTAGTGATTTTCTATTTCTTTAACTCTTTATGTTTACCCCAATTTTCTCATTGCCAGCTGCAAAGTTCTCCTTCCACCTACCTAAGTCATTTTACATGCTGTAGGAATCCCTTTAGGGTCCAACCTGCCTTCAGCCTCTGCTTGATATCCTCTACAGAATCCCAACCATAACACAAAGCTTATCCCCTTTTGTTGGGACCCACTTGGTACCCAAGCCAGGAGGAAGCAAGGCAAGCAGTGACAATTTTATTTATATGGCATTTTGTCCCCAAAGGCCTCAGAGCCTGCACAATGAATTAAGTCACAGAGCTAAACTGTGATAAACATAGATCAAATGAGGTGGGTTAATAAAACAGGTTCCATAATGCCAGTTCATAGAAACATAGAAACACAGAAGTTGATGGCAGATAAGGACCACAAGGACCATCCAGTCTGCCCATTTTTTGTACCTTATGAATGTGTCATAAGCCTTTTGATAACAAACCTGTCAACTAGCTTTACAGCGATGGCATAAATACTGACCATGATCACGGTCTTCATTGTGCCATCAGGAGATGTTACTATAATCACATCTGCAGTGAAGGTGTTTTGGAATGGGGCACAACACCCAGAAACACTGTTCCTGGGGTCCCAACCCTGTAGCATGACCACTACAGTGACCTACAGCGACCTGATATTTTGTCACTGTAAACAATCAGTCACTGTAGTATTTTCACTGTAACAACAGTGTAAAAATAAAACAGCAAGACAAAATACAATAAGCCAGAAATAAATGTAACACCCTGACCTAACATAGAAAGCCTGCTGAAAAAAGTATGTAATTAACTTTTTGGGTCCCTCTGTTGAGGGTGCAGATCACGGGCTAGTGGCAATATCATCAGCTCCACCACTGAGAAGGTGCTGTCACCAGATTATCTCAGACATGATCTTTGAACCATCGGCAACACCCTCCCCCCCCACGGTGTGGAGGTTGTGTGGCTTAAAAAGTGTAAGGCTAATGTATCTTTTGGGCAGTCATATCCTAGTCCATGTAGTACTTTAAAAGTTAACAAAGCAACCTTGAAAGTGACACACCACCAAATTGGTAGCCAGTGCCATTTTTGTAAGACAGGTATGATTTTCTTGAAGAAATGAAATCCAGCCACATTCTGAACCAGCCTTAGGTGGCACATCAACTTGGGAGTACTTCACACAACAGTGGAGGCTCAGGAGGAGCAGCTGGTGTGGTGTGGTGTGGTGTGGAGTGGTGTGATGTGGTGTGGTGTGGGTTGAGTTGAGTTTGTATGACCCTTCAGTGGCATGGAGATTGCAGGTTGGCTTCAACTGTGTGGAGGTACTGGGGTATTTTTGTCCCTGTATGCCCTCCCATATTCCTCTCACAAGAATGCGGTCCTGAGAAACAACCAGGCAGAATATCAATTAGGTCCATCAAAAGGCTGGGTGAGCCCAGCCATATCTTAAAAATGTACCTACTGGTGCAGCCCTGGGTGCGTAATGCCTCCAAGTCACTCATCACATGATTGGACACATGACAACATAAGGTAACTCCAGAGGGATGACATATTCCTTCCCTCATGACACATCCTGCCCCTGGGCCACTGGGTGCAAGTCATGCAGTGGAAGGAGCTGCACTCAACCCCAGAAACTGGAGGCAGCTGAGTAAATGTCAAAACCCTGCCTTGACAGTTTCACCAGACATCCTGGGTTTTGGGCAAAAACTCAGTTCATCTGGATGGCAAGCGTTATTGCTACCACTGCAGTAGCCAGCTGGCCCTTCATCATTGATTGTGTTCCTTTCCACTCTGCCAAAGTTCATAAACATTACTAGTAGCGCTTTCCATTATACAATGGCTGCAAGTACTTCAAAACATTGAATGCTGAAGTTGCCCAAGTAATGGGAGATGAACATAATGGATCCTGGATATTTTTTTAAAGGATACACTCAGTATCTGCCCATTCCCAAGCTGATATTTTTAGTAGCTTTTTGAACTATTTTGAAAAATCTCTAGTAAGGTAAGGGATACCCAAAAGTGGGTAGGTTCAGACATTTTACATGGTGTTGCAATGTGGAAGTAGTTGCTTGCTGTCATGTTTGACATGTACTGAGGGAACCTATTGGGAGTCTAATTATCTGATAATGTGCATACTTCACAGGTGTTCTATGGAATACGCTATCACTGCTGGATTCTTGTAGATTACTACCAAATATGTGGCTATTATAATACTCTAGCTCTGTTCTGCGGGCCCCTAGCCATTACCAGTAATTTCAGATGCTTAGTTTTGGGAATTCATCAGTTACAACTTCTGTGCCTCCATACTCATTGCTCTTTTTCTTATTATTATGTTTCAATATGTTTATTGTTACTGCAGTTGTGTACTGGTATGGCATCCTCCATGCAACGTCTGGCAGAATTGATAATGCACAAAAAAAAAAGAAAAGAACATTAGAAAAAAAAAGAGAATCTAAAATTGTCAAAGGAAAATTCACCAACAGTCACAGTCCAGCAGTGCTTTCAAACCTAAAACAAAAAAAATCTACAATATTAAACTCAAAATCTGCACAGAGAACAAAATATACATTATGTACTATAGCACTGAATTCCAGTTATAAAATGCCCCTATTTTAATCTTCTGAAACATTTGTTTTAGTGACATGTGTCTTTTGTTCTGCTGTTATGATAACCAATGGCAAAGTGGGATCTTTTTCTATACACAGTGCATATATACTGAAGAAGCAGTTACTTATTTATTTGTTTTAATTCATTTGGTTCAATGTTCTGTTCCCCAAAGAACAGAGAATACAGTCTTACAACAATAAGAGAGAAATCAGCTGTACATATACACACATATTAAAAAGTTTGGATGGTTTGCAGGCAGGGTATGAAATTTGTGAAAAAAAGTACATGCCCATGTGGGTATGTAATGAGCAAAAGTACATGCCGAAGAAAATATTTACATGCCGTCCCTTAGTTTACATAATTTTAAAAGTCATCTTCACTGGACCAAGTATTTTCATTATGGCCACCACCATCATCCCACAGACTCATGAATACACTTTCTCTTAAATACAAATTTAAAAAGACTCATGGTATCTGATTAAGCTAATGCTGTATGCACTCAGAAAATGTTTAATCTGTTGAAGTGAACTTTAAGTTGTCTGTCATAATTGTCATTAAATGTAACAAGTAAAACTGTGTTTTGTCTTTGTCAATATAATAAATGTAGCAACTTAAAGCTGACTGTGTGTGTGTCTGATTATCTCTTGGGTTGTTTTTTTTTTTTTGCTCACAGTTGCACTTTTTTATTCAGAAGGTAGTCCACCACAGATAAGTAAAGACTAGCTTATAAAAGAAGCTTAACAGATTTTTTTATATCACTCGTTATTCAGATTTTAGATAGTCCACAGAGTAGCTTGTAAAAAAGCTAAACAGATTTTAAATCACTCAGACTAGGTATTCAGATTTTAGATAGTCTACAGAGTAGTTTGTAAAAAAAAACCTGACCAGAGTTTTATAGCAGTATTCAGATTTTAGGTTAGATAAAATTTGTTTTAAATAGATGGTTTTTTTTTTTAAACAGTATTCAGATTTTAGGTAATAAAATTCAACAGTAGCTTAAATTGCAAAAAAAAAAAAGCTTGTTCAAACTATATTTAAGATGCTGTATTTTAGATCCCACCCAGTATTTATAGACAGAGGTCAGAGGAGCTGTAAAAGCTTTTAAACTTTAGAGACTGACAGCAGCATCCCTCTCAGTCTGAAGTTTCAACCTCAACCTTTATTTAGGCTAGCTTAGCTAGGTGGTAATTTATTGTACAACTAGGTCCAAGGCAATAGCTCTATTAGCTGGCAGTTACTAACACACAGGCTTAGATTTTATTGATAGACAGATTTTACTGTCTGTGAATTATATACAGCAAAGTTCCCCCAAGAAGCTTTAAGCAAGCTATTTAGGGGAAAAAAACAGACTGTGTTGCAACTTGCTGCAGCCTGAAAAGTGTGGACCCTACTACACCAAGACATTATACCTACTGAGGTTTAGTCAGACTAGTAGTCTGTTTAGCTGATTTTTTCCAGCAGTTGTATGCCTGTTGTAGTACTGTAAATCAGATCCAGAGACAGTCCGTAAACTGCTTGTTTTAGACCAGCAAATTAACTGCAGCTCTTAAGTTGTTGTAATAATGAGCTGAGTTGACTATCCCTTTCACTGACTGCACTGTACTCCTGAGTTGTTCCCTCTTACTACTATAATATACAGTAGCTCTGTCTTGATCTTAGTAAAGAAACTATTTTTTCTATATTATTTTATATTTTCTTCATCCGGTGAAGGTCGCTGAATCCCGATTTTGCTCTCAGTTCTACCACAGAACCTCCTGGTCTCATTCGCCTCTCCCACCTAAATCTAAGTCCCCCCAATTCAAGGTACAGTAATTAGATGGTATCTGGGCAGTGTGTAGCTCTTAAAAGAGCTTTTGATTTTTTTTCAACACTGAACAGTCGGTCACTATCAGTCTGATCACAATCTATGATCACGATTGCTGTGTGGGCACTTCGCTGCGGTTCGTTCTTACTCACAATCCCAGGAACATCCTAATAGTTCAGCACTATAGTGCAGACTGCCACACTTTGTAGGCAGGATCCTGGCATCACACTGAAGAAGGGGCAGGCACGCTATGCAAACTGCAGTCCGCAATTGGAATCTGATGGTAAAACCCGCCTCCAGCAGTGACAGAACGACCCCTTCTACATCTCGGTTGGCTGTAGGACTAATAATGGCCTCCTCTCCTCAGCCAACATCTTAACATGTCAGCTGACACTGGAGTGAGCAGTTTAGTGTACCTTGTGATTGTGTCACAGTGTCAGCTCTCTGTGCCTGCACTCGCTGAGTCTCCACTCCAGAAAAAAAAAGTCCCCAGTGCAATTTAAGCCACAGATGAAACAGCAACAACAAAAACAAAATGGAGAAAGCAGGAATACCTTAGGTGCCCCACAGGGCAGGCACTGAAGATCAGTAGTTGTTGTTATGCAAAAGTGCCTGCCCTGGGGCACCTAAGTTATAGGAATTTTGCACCCTGTTTACATGTATAAGTTATTTATTTATTTTTTTTTGAAAATTTGTAACCAGGAAAGGAAACCTGAGCAAACACTCATTTCCAGTTGTGACCTTGGGAAGAGGAAACATTAATATATAGAATAATACATGGGGGGAATGCATAATGAGAATTTAATGCACACCCGAGATGTGGGATGCTAGATAAACCCTGAGGAGAAGCCTGAGGGGTTTATCAAAGCACCCCACACCGAGGGTGTGCATTAAATTCAAGTTTTGCACCCCCCAGGTATTTTTTTATGTAATTGCTGGGTGTCATTTTTTTCTCCAACCAGATTTAAAAGAAAGTACCTGTAACAGAGGGTTTTTGTTTGTTAATTTTATTCTATGTAACATTAAACAGCTTAAAACACTTTAAACAGCACTTAAAAGAGAACTTTAAACATTTTGATAGAATAACTTTGTTTTCAGAGACAAAGTCAATGGCATAAATTGTTGCTTTTAAGTCTGCATTGTGGGTTCTGTGAGTGAACAGCAGTTGGTAAAATCAACAAGTTATAAAATGGCTATCAGTTAAATTGTGCTGCAAATACAAATAAATGTGTACAAAAAAGTAACCTGAGGTTTTAGGCTTTATTTCTTGTTTTTAATTTTTTTTATTTACTTAAGGTCATCATCACTACCAAGGTGATATTTTGATCAGGTGCTGAGGTTGAAGGTCAGAGATCTGGTCGGAGATGAAAGAGAGAGAGAGAGAGACAGAAACAGAGAGAAAGTGTTGTATTGCAAGGTTAGTTAAGTGGGCATTTAACTGTTTTGGGGTTTTTGACATCAGAAATGTTCTGTGAGGTTTTTATCATTTTCGTGATTGAGGACTGTATTATATTGCACTGTTACTGAGAGCAAGCTAGGCTGAGGAGAAGCTGGTGTGTGTTTGATGTTATAACCCACAGGTTATAAGGGTGAATTATAACCAGCTTCTCCTATGAGAAAAGAATGACACCCAGTAATTACAAAATAATAATATCAATAATAATAATAATAAAAGAATACACTGCATTAATGATTGATACAAAATAAAGTAGAGAGTACAGTTTAACATAGTATACGTGCACATAAAAAGTAAATGGAGCTAAGTAAAAGTGCAATGAACAGCTGTGATGTGTAAATAACGAGGCCAAATTAGACTGAATGACTGACAGTAAAGATACACGAAAGTAAGGAGCCTGATACAGTCTGAGGTAGAACATAGGATGAGGCCCAACAACAGGAAAGGTAGGGTCTTCAACAGAGGAGAAGCATGGAGGGAGGTAACAGGAGCAGGTGGTGGTGGCAAGGAGTTTTAGCTGGTATGCATGGGAGGCAGAGGAGAGAAAGAGACAGGGAGTGGACTAATATGACTAATTATAAAATGGCAAGAAAAATCCAAAAATTTCATAGGCCAAGAGTTGTCATCTGACTGTGCTTTAAATCTCTATAAATGCATGGTATAGTGACAAATCTTTTATACCTCAAGAAAACTACTTGGAATCATTTTCTAAGTTTAATAAGCCGCTCCAGATTGTGCTTCATAGGATTTTAATGCACTACCCGGGGCCGGGGAGGGCTAATCCCTGTGTCTTACTACACCTCTGGAGCATACATTAAAATCCTATAATCCTGATGTGGCTTATTACTTACCTAGAACATATTACAGCTGTCAGTGTCAGAGAGTGCATGCTATTTAGAATGTTCACTATTAAAATAGCATATAAAAGGTTAATTAAAACTACCTGAACAGGAAATTCCTAGGTAATTTGAAAGTGCCCCTTGCAAACTACATATACTTTTCATTGACCAATGAGCTCAATGCTTATGAATTTCTAGTGAGTAGTTTGGTACAACTCTTCTTTTAAAGAACACTGTCAACCCCTTAGATTTCATATTGTTGAGTTTTAAAAACATATTTTGTGATCTCTCACCTGCTGTAAAATTTACTGATGTACTGCAGCTGTTTGATTTTATCTACAGTACCATAATTCCTCTTTCATTATAAAAGTGGAAAACAAGCTGTTAGTGCTATCAGATCAGAACATGTTGTTTCAATTACCTGACCTATTTTCATTATACTGTAGAATTCTTGAACTTTAAGCATGCGCAGACAGCCCAGTCACTTATGAGGTAGCAGTCTCCAGCCACTGCACGTTGAATGACTAGACTGTGTTAGGGTGTGCACAAGTTTTAGTAATAATGCAGTAGAAGTATATCAGTGGCAGTAAACATATTTTGTATGGTAACACTAATATAATGGTCAGATAGTTTTCACATTTATAAATAAAAAGAAAGCTACTGAACAATAAATGACATCAGGAAATATTACATAATGTTAACAATCACAAATGCATTTTTTAACAATGGGAATTTATGGCCTTAAAAGGTTATCAGTGTTCCTGTACAGGGAGAACTCATTCTCCACTGAAATATGCAAAAACTTTGTTTAAGTAATCTGCAGAAAATTGTTTGTACCCAGATGGCAACCTGTGAAGTGGGCGCATGAGGAAGGGCACTGTCCATTATGGTGACACCTTCCTTGCGCAACCCACTCATGGCAACTGACGGGTAGGGCAACCGGATGATGGGGTGGGCAAACTATGCAACAGGATGTCACTATACGTACACACATGGGGTGGGTGGGAGCGAGCATGGCGAGCATGGGCTGGGGGGTGGAGAGGCTGTAGGTGGTGGCGCTGCATTCATTGGTCAAGCTGTGGCATGGCATCAGGGATTGGGCAATGGCTGGGGTGACTGAGGTATTGGGTTCAGGTCTGGGGGCTGGTGTGATTTTTATTGCGTCCAGCCCACATTTTTTTAATTTTACTACTTTCACCCCCCCGACATGCACCCCCCTGGAGTTGAGAATCCTTAAGTGGGGGGGGTGCAGAGGGCTTTGTGGTGTGGGGGGGGCCGCAGTCCCCCCAAAAGAAAGTAGTGAAAATATGTCATGGCACCATTGTGCAGGTGTGCCAAGGTTGTCAGAGTGCCAAAAATGTGTTTGTCACTCTGACTGAGCGATAACGGTGATCACCTTTAGGCGTTCACCGTTATCACATAGACCCTAGCCAGATCGGTCCTTTTATGAACAGAACAACCAAGCTGGTGATTTGTAACTTTTTAGTCAACAAATAAGAAATTTTCAGAACACAAGACATTAGTGTTACTGAGCCCCTCTTCCTTTGAAGAGGGGCTCTTTGCAAATAGATATGTTCTGTTCTGAAGAGGAGCTCTGTGCTACCTGAAGGGTTTTGTTCTGAAAATGTCTTGTTGGTCCAATTAAAGGTATCAAATCACCTAATTCATTCATCTCTTTAAACATTTTGAAAGAGACATTGCTATGTTCTGGTTTGAAAAATTCTGAAACTATTGTATGGCAGATGATACTGTCATAGAGGAATAGGTCAGAAAGCATAGGCAAAATGGCAGAAGTTATCAAATTCAAAAGTAGCATTTTATTATTATCAATGACAATACAATAAAAAAAAATAAAGACGTACAGGACAGCTCTTCACAAAGGCAGTACAAAGAAAGAAACAAAGACCTTCATCTGAGAATCTCTTTTAAATTCTAATTTTATCCAACTCTCTTAAAAAAAAAACATTTATATCACTATATGAGATGTATTTGCCTGGCAGTTTAACTTTTGCATCCTGTTGTTGTAAGTTTCATCTTATGTTTTTCACAAAATGTAACCAGACTTGTTTTATTGACCTTCCAGTGACTAGCCTGAAGAGTACATTAGTTTTATTTTTTTATCTTTTAACTTTTTTTAACTTTTCATTTTCAGTATATAATTTGTACACTATACTAAGCATTATTACAGAAAGAAAAACTACAGCAGTGAAACAGTATGATTTCTGAGTATACCCTTAATGTTAACAATTTAATCAAAGTGTAACAAATAGGTGCAATTGACTTTATTTATGGTAGTAGATAGAATACTAAAAGATAAAAGAAAGAATAAACTTAGAAATAATAGCGATCTACTAAATAAGGTTTTTAGTATTTTATACAATACCATATCAAAGTAAAGTAAATAAGTATGAGAGGGTCAAAATAACCTATATATCATCCTTATGGGACAAATTCTGTTCAATGCACCATAATGTGGATTATCCATCCCATCCACCTATTGCCAAACAGTTTGAGCTGATGTTGCAGTTTGTATGTCAGCTTCTCTGGCTAGTAGACCAGGATCAGTAGATCTCTTCACTGCTCCAGATCAAGCGGAGTCCGGGATAACTAACATTTTGTTATTGCCTTCTTAGCAGTGGCCAAAAGTACATTAAAGAGGTATTTCTGGTGTTTACCTGGAGTCTGTGACAGGTAATCCAATAATAAGGCAATATTAGCTGTTAATGGAGGAAAACTCAGATTTAGGTTATGTATTTCTTTATCTACAGCTGACCAAAAATGAGTTAATTTTGGGCATGCCCAAAATATATGCATATAATTACCAGGCGGAATACTGCATGCTCTCCAGCAGTTAAAGATAGTGGACTTGTTCAATATGGCCACTATATTAGGAGTATAAAAGTATCATAGTACAGATTTCCATGAAAGTTCCTTCCAACTGGAAGAAGAGGATACCCTATACTATTGTTGAAATATTTTAGTCCATGTTGCTTGTGCAAATTAAGAAGTAAGTCCTGTTTGAACCTTGTTTCAAGCTAAGTGGGATCCACCTTTGTGGGTCAATAAGAGCTCAGTATGATAGAGAAACAAAATAAAAGAGGAGCCCCTGTGTCTGTGCCTTCTGAAATAACAGTAGAAGTGGATGTAATTCCATTTACATTGTTTCAATGTGCTTACGTAACTGTATGAGATGATTTGAGATGATGATTATGTAACTTAATTTGCTTTGTGGCTTGCTGCCTCTCTATCCATGGGATATACCACCCTGTAGGGGTACGATGCAAGGAACCCTAGTGGAGGATTCCCCCCCCACAGGTGCCATGGGAATGATTGAATTGGCTAAAGGTAGGTTAGGAAGATGCCCACGGGTAAGTGAGACAAGCCACTGGAGGAGGAGGGGTGGATTTTGGGCAATGAAAAAAAATCCTGGCAAGGCCCAGGATGTTGAGATCTTTTAAGCCTACATCCAACAGTAGAACTAACTAACTAACCTAAATAAAGCACTAACTCTAACTAATATTATGACCATTGGCATGGAGGAGAGGAAAAAAACCCTTTGAGGAGGAAACCTCTGGGGATCCAAGGATTAGGTTACCTTCCCTCCAGGCTGACTATGTTTGATTTGAGGACATATGTTGGTAAAGAGAAACATTCATTAGCAAGGGATATAAGTAGAGAGGATGTTGATGGGAAAAAACTCCAAAGAAGTGATGGATGATGATGAAATAGGGAAAAATCCCCAAAGAAAGCACAGATCGAAGAGGGAATATGAAGCTGCTCACAGATTGAAGAAGGGGCATGAGGCAACAATGAATACTGATGGTGATGATCACTGCAGTAGAACGGCAGGTCGAAGAGGTTGCATAAGATCCAATGAGAGAGATGATTGATAGAGTGAAGCAAGTAAGTAGACACTGGGGCTGATAGGACAGGATCCTTATGTTGAGGACGATGAGTAGCATTGGATTCAGTGATGGAATGCTAGAGTAAGTGATGTAAATAGATAAATCTTGAGGCAAGGATGAGTGAATTATGACAGGAGTAATGAACTCGATACATGTGAGAGGATGGCCGCGAATCGATGATGATAGAGTGAAGCCATGATGGACTGACTCCTTGATGGCTGGTACAAGATAATAAATGGTGAATGATGACTGGAGTCATGAACCTGATACATGTTGCATGAGGGCCACGGGTCAATAAGGTGGCATAGGAAGAATGATAAGTATGCCAAAAGAAACAATGATTTCAGGCCAGATGGAGTCAGCAGAGGCATACTGATTGAGAGATTGAATTAGATGAGCAGGTTGAGATGAGCTATCGAGGATTTTAGAGGGCTATTGAGTGGAAAGATCTGATGGAGGGATCAATGATGGACGATCTGAGTAGGTAGGCTCCTCGAAAGGAGGTAGACTCTAAAGGGGAGTGGCAGGATAGGGCCAGAGACAGGATAGGGTAAACCCCAAAAGAAGTACTGGACAAGGAAGGAGGGAGACAACCCACAAGAGGGAGGCATGAATGAATGGACTCGGAGTGGCAAATTGAACAAGCCAAGCCAATGCAACAAAATGGCCATAAGGGAGGGAAGCCCAGAAGGCTGAGGCAGCCAAGGCATACAGACAGGCTGAGATGGGAATGAAGTCACAGTGACTGGTCAGATGGAGTTGGTTGGGACAAGAAAAGGCACCAGGGTGAGGAAGGAAAAATAGGAAATGGAGGAGGTACTAAGATGGATTGAAGTCATGGAGGCTGGTATTGGAAAGCGAGGTAGGAAGGACGAAGGATGGTATGGAGGTCAATGGGTAGCACAGGACGCAGCTTTTTTTTTGTTGTTGTTTCATAGTGGCAGGGCCGTGGAATGCTGCCTGTGGTAGGTTAGGCTAGCCCAGGATAGGAGGCAGTGGATGCTAGGAGATGCAGTGGCCCCTTGTGATGGGCTGGGGAGACTGCTCCCACACAAGGAGTGGTACCTTCTCACTGTACACACTGAGTGAATCGAGGCCAGTTTGAGGCTGGCCCACATCACAAGGTGGTGTGAGGCAGAAATGAAGGGAAAAATCCCAGATGCGGTCTAAATGAGGGCCGAGGCCTGACATGGTATAGCCTCAATGTCTGCAGCTGTCAGGGACATAATATACACCTGAATAGAAAAAAAACTATCTACAGTATATATCAAAGTAGTGCACATTAAACCAAAGTGGTTGGTAGCATTAAATACAGGTGAACAGCAATTTGACATGCTTAGCCCGAGTTTTGTTTTTGTTTGTTTTTTTTTGTTTTGTTTTTGTTTCATTGCCATGATTGACAATGGAGAATCTATTTGGGGTACGAAGAATGGGTGGCCGACAACATGGCAACAAACAGAGAATGAGGCGGAGCACCCCGGTACCTGAAAGGAGAGGATGCCTACTGACATAGAGCCCCAAGTAGGGAGCAATGAGGAATGTGTCCCACAATGATTGCAAGGAGCCAACATCCAGTGCATCCTTGAACAACCCTAACAAGACGAAGGACCTCAGCAAACTCAGGCGGAGCAAGGTAAAGTGAAGCACAGAAGCTCCCAAGACGAAATCACAGCAGGCGAAAGGCTGGAGACCCACAGCACCAGACACATACCCCAGCACCAGAAAGCATCCCTAGAACAACAGCCCCTAGCAAGCAGAGCAGGAGCAGTGCAATGGGGCTGATGTTTGGGGGGTGCTCAAGACAGAGTAGGAATGGCAGATCAAAGAGGAGGAAGGGAGAAGTTGAAGATCGAAATGGAAGAATAAAGGGAAAGTAAGGAAATCAATGGGCTGGAAGGGGAGAAGTCACTGAGAGGGATGGTCCACAGAAGTGACAGAAAGGAGGAGGATGCAAGGTGGATGAAACTTGCAAAGGGCAAGCTAGTACAACGCAAGCTTGTTGAAACACACCGCCCCAAGCAAAAGAGAGCAGGCTGCAGAGGGCGACGGGAGAGGGGGAGAGACAAAGGAAGGGATGGGCGAGGGGAAAACAGACCAACAGTCACGAGCAGCGGCAACTAGAGAAGGAGTAGGAAATAGGGGAATGGGAGCAGCCAGAGGCAGTACGAAGGAACAGGAACAGCAATGAGTAAGACAAAATGAGCGAGGTATGAGGAGAAGGGACTACTGATGGAGCCTTCAGCAGCAAATAAAAAAGAATCCTGGCAAGGCCCAGGATGTTGAGACCTTTTAAGCTCGATGGAGGAGTGACATTGTTGCTCTGCCCATCAAACTGTGGGCTTAAAGCCTTCCCATAGTGAGCCTAGCTTTGTTGCTAAAAAATGTCTAATTTGTAGATAAAAAAATTATCCACTTATGTTAGATCAAAATGTTGTTCTAACACAGCAAAAGGTTGAAACTGGCCTTCTGCTAACAGTTGGTAATAAAAATATAATAAATGAGCTGGCAGTATAGCTTAGAGGTTAGAATAATGAGTTGCGAATGAGCTTGGTACATCATGCAGACCTGGGTTTGATTCCCACAACCTCTACTTGCATACTGTGTGACTCTGAACAAGTCATTTAACCACCCCAGTGCTCCCAGGTTGCCCCAGAAAACAGGCACTTGTGCCTAGTGGGCCATATCCGGTTACCAAAAGATGTAACAAAAAAACCAAAACATAGACCTTCTCTTTTCCATTCAGCAAAGTGATAATTCATGTGATTTGCCTAAAAAGACATATCATATGCATAACACGGGGGAGCCTCCTGAAACGTGGTACAGTATATTTTGAATTTCCTGCCACATTTCAAAACATTTTTCAAATGAAGAGTTTCAGTTAGATGATCTGGTAGGATATGTGAATTGGAAAACAAAGTTTTATATAATTCCACATTAAGATCAGCAAACTCCATGCCCTTCCAATGGGGATCACATGCAGATTCCAACCACACCATCAAACGTCTGAGCTGTGTAGCCTGAAAAAGCCGCCTTGATGTTTCGGCAATTGCAGTTTACCATAAGCAATCTTAGGATGCTTACCTCCCCAGATAAATCTAGATGTGTTCACTCCACTCCTGGAAGGCTAATTTAGAGGGAATTACTTAGAGAGTTTGAAGAAAGTACAGCAATCTTGGAAGAATATTCATGCGGATTACCTTTATCATATTGTATAATGTTAAAGGTATTACTTTCCACCTGTTCAGGTCTGAATATATGGTGCATACAAGCTGCGGATAATTTAGCTGATACAGTTGAGTAGGATCTAGTGGGATGTTAACTCCTAGATATTTAATTTAAGGCTGGTCCCATTTGAAATTATATTCTGCCCTTATATACAGGGGAGGATCATAGAGTATATTTAGGGCTGCTGTTTTATCTACATTTAATTTAAAGCCTGAGAGCTCACCATACTCCCTTAACAGCACCCAAAAGTGAGGCAGGGAATGAGTGGGATGTGTTAAGTATATTAAAAAATCATCAGCATAAAATTCAGTTTATGCTGTGAGTTAAAATGGGTGATCCCTTTGATGTCCCAGTGTTGCCTTATAGCCTGAACCAAGGGTTCCAATGACAGTGCAGATTATAAGGGTGACAAAGGATAGCCCCTATCATGTTTTCCAGAATAAATTAAATATGGAGGAAAATTAACTGTTAGCATGGACCATAAGCCTGGGGAGAATGATTTAAGTTAGAAATAATTTTTATATACTGAGGATAGAAATGAAAGGAGTGTAAAGTAAAGGACAGATATCTCCATGACACCCTACCAAATGCTTTTTCCATGTCCAGGCTCAACAATAGAGTTGACTGCTGAGTCCTGGAAGCATATTGGAGCAAATTAAGAGTCCTATATATGTTGTTTAACATATGTCTTTTTGTTATAAAGCCTGTCTGATTTTATTTATTAAAGAGCTGCTCAAGATGTCTTGCTGAAGTAGAAGTATAAAGCTTACAGTCTAAATTTAATATAGAGATTGGGCGATAAGATTCTGAATGAACAGACAGTTTATGGGGCTTAAGAATAGTAGAAATAATTGCAAACTGCCGGGGCTTGGTACCTCCCCTCTTTGCACTGCAGTACTTGCCTGCAGTAGAGTAGGTGGCAAGACAGACTTAAACACTTTAAAAAATTCTGCTGAATAACCATCTGGTTCAGGACATATTCTTGACTTAGAATGAGCCATACATTAGTCTTCTTAAAAGGTGCATCCAATTAAGACATCATATCGCAGGACTGATTTCTTGCTGATAATTCTGTTAGCAAGCTTGTGAAGGTCAAAGGTTTGTTTTTTTTTTCCTCCCTGTCCTGGCCAGCTCTACTTCCCACCAGAACTCCCAGCCCTGTCACCCTGGCTTCTCCCAGAGTTTACCTCTTCAGCATCCCCCACAGTTTTGCCATCCATGGCAGGTGGCAGGGAGTCCCTCAACCTGTCAGAACTGGATCCAAATTCTGGGAAGTGCCTGAGTGACTGGGTGCAGGGCCTGCAGATACTGGCAGCCATCCTGTTTGACCAGGAGATTTTCCCTGGTTCCTCCCTAGGAGATGTGACATGCGCTGATGTCAAGGCACATGCGCCTACATCTGAAGTGCCTCCCCCACCACTGTAGCTCGGATTGCATCTTACCTGGCTTCTACCTGGGGTGAGTCAAACTCCAAGCTCCTGCCCACCCTCTCCAGAGGAGGAGAGTGGTATTGCATATTCTCATTCCTCCTCCCCCCAGCTGAACCTCTATTGCCTCAGGCTCACTTCTGAACCTGGGCCAGCAGTGTCATGTGCAGTAGCGCTACCGCTGTACAGATGGGCCGGCATGGTCAGAAGCTTTCTGAAGCTTATCCCCTTGTGCTCCAAACAGCTAACTTCTCTAAAAAACCCACACAGCCATCTGTTTTCATTTCAACAATATAATTATATACATTTGCAAATGAAGGGATCCCACATTCACATACAGATACACATACACATATATATTTTTCTAATCACAGAAAAGCAAGGTGAGAAAGAAAAAATAGGAACAGCAAGTGAAAGAAGAGACAACATGGGGAAACTGTGGGACTATCAGCATGGTCAATTACTAAGTGCCGAAAAAAAAAATTGATTGTGCAATCTGACTTGCAAGAGACAGACAAGACAGAATAGGAGAGGAGAAAAATAGAGCCTTGCTTTTAACTCTCTCTGTATAACAAATGGGACAAAGTCTTATCCCAACCCCTTCATGGGTACCATACAGCCAGTTAAATATTATATAAGATTTTGCAGTCACTTTATCATTATTTTCAACATTTGTTTTATAATATCTGGCATGCCTTGGGCTTATCAGTTAACAACAAGCAGTTAGGCAAGCATAGGGTAACTTGTTATTTCTCTCTCTTCACTCTGCCTATATAGTTTCATTGTTTTCCATTGTTTTCTTTTTGTAGCATCTATGTTGGTCCAATAAAAGGTATCAAGCAATTTGCTTCTGGATCTGTTCTTACAAGGACCAATACAGCAACTAATCTATTTATGTATATATATTTCCTGGAATTTACAAGTTATGGTATACCTAGCTATTAGATGTAGTCCTGCAGTCCAAGTGTGTGAGAAACAGGGTGTGGAATCTAGGCACATGAAGGCTGAGTCGTCGGTGAGTAAAGCAGAATTCCCAGTAAGAACTGAAACAAAAGATGTCAGGTAAGAAAGAATTCATTTTATTTGACTTTGAAACATACTTATATCATTAATTTACTGCAAATACATATTTAAATACATAAGCACATTTTTTCACACCACTGTTTCATTCTCCTATAGATCCCCAATGTGATACTGTTTTAACTTCCTCTAAGACATACGGCCTTCAATAACATTTTCCTTTTAGGGGCCCATAGACTACAATAATGTTATTCACAGTGTTTGTAATCTACAAATTACATAACACTCTCTGCATGCGTTCTTCAAACATTTCCTTATGCTGTATGTTTACAATACTGTTCCCTGCATGTGACTGATTTCCAGCTGGAGTCATGGTACTAATTGTGACCTTTCAAGGACAGAACAGTATTTCCCCAAATCCACAAATAGTAGGCCTCCCAAATATTCTGGAGCCCTTCTGGAATAAAGGAATTTCCAATTCAGAAACTTCTATTCAACAAATGTCCAAAAAAAGAAAAGAAAAAGGAATCACCTTCTACCTTCGCAGCACCCTTCCACTGAACATTTAAATGAATCTCCTTACTCCACACCTAATGGCACCCACCTACATTCCTCCCCCTATCCCCACCTCAGTAACATTTGAATAAAAAAAAAGCACTTCCCTTCACACTTGTATATATCTCAAATGGTACCCTTCTCCTACCCAAATCTGGCAAATTGATGCCACCCCCACCCTCTATGCAAGCCCTGATCCCACACTCCACCCCAACAGCACCCTCATTTAAGTAATTTTGATCCCACAGTGGCCTATTGGCACATCCTACCACCTCCACAGCTGGCCATTATCTTAAATGAATGGCTTGCTTTCTCTAATTAATTAAATCTACCTGGAAATAAAAGTCATCATACATCCCTTCATCATCTAGGCAGCTTCTTGATCCCACTATCCTACCTCGGTGCACCCACATTATAGTAATCATGGTCCCATACTGGACATCTGGCATAACTCACAAACCACCACAGTAAGGCACTAATGAATGAAAGTGCTCATATGCTTGCTCAAAGTATAGTAAAACTGTTTGAACTGCTGGTTTTACTTAGAGTAGGTCTTCTGCACTTTCATTCATTAGACAATAGCTGGCCATTGAGGCATGCAGGTTATGCCAGTCATCTATTGTAGGACCACAATTATCAAAATGTAGGTAGTGGGAGAGGAGGATGGGATCAGGATGCTACCTAGAGGGTAGGGTGGCAGGGAGGCATTTATTTATATGTGGGTTTATTGCTTAGTGTAAGCAAGTGCTTTCATTCAAGATGACAAATGACCATGCAGACAGGAGCATTGCTTTAGAACTGGGCACAGTACTCTAGGTGTGACCTTGCCAGTGATCTATAGAGAGGTAGTAATACCTCCTTTCTCCGCTATTAAACTCCCTCCCAATACACCTTAACATCTTCGTTGCCTTGCTCTAGGCCTTGTTACATTGGCTAGATTGGTTAAGAGGATCACTTAGGATGAATCTTTGGTCATTTTCCTCAGTATTAGTGTCCAACGTAACCTCTACCATCTATTGCTCTTTCCTTGGATTCCTGTTTCCATTTTGCATCACCTTGCACTTTGTGGCACTGAACTTCACCTGCCAAACCTTGTACCACCTCTACAATCTTTTCAGGTCTTGCTACAGCTCCCTTACCCCCTCATCACTGTCTATCCTACCACCAGATTAGTGTCATATGTAAAAGGATACAGCTTACCCTGAAATCCTTCTCCTATGTTGCTGATGGACATATGGAAAAGGACTGGACCCAGGACTGACCCCTATAGCACCCATCTTCTGATCTCTATCTCCAAATTTAACTCTGCTTACCATTACCCTCTGCTGGCATCCCCCCCCAAACACCAGTTAATCACCCATCTAACTATGGCCTTCACAACAATGAGTTTTTCAAGCTTCAGTATCCTTTTATGTGGCACCTAGTCAAATGCCTTGCTGAAACTGAAGTAGAGAAAAAGTTCTGTCAGAGAATACTATCAGTGTTGCCTGACAAGACTGAATACATGCTGTCTACTATCCTCAAGCCAATACTCTTCAGGTAGTCAACAAGGTCCTCCTTGACTAGTGTGTGTATCAGTTTACCAAAAACAGATGTAAGACTGACAGACCTGAAGTTACCTTGTTACTCCTTGTATCCACTCTTATGGAGGGGAAATTCATCCGCTTCCTTACAGTCTTTTAGAACAACACCTGACTGAATTGAGCTACTGAATTGCCATGCCAAGGCTTAAACCACTTCAAATGCCAGTTACCTGAACTCCCTTGGATGCCTCCCATCTGGTCCCAAGGTCTTAATTACAGTACCTTTAGGCTCCCAGCCCTTTTCTGACTCTTTTAGTTGTACATATTATCTTCCTTTTTTTCTGAGTTCTTCCTTTCTATGGCCTTTATGCTCCTTTCTGGCAAAGGACTACTGTCCTCCATTGTGAAAACTAAGCAGAAGTAGTTGAAGAAATGGCAGCCTTCTATATGTTCTCCTTTATTATCTCAAGCCCCCCCCCCCCATGTCAGCCTGTCAGCAGGTGATCCCTTGTGGTATGGTTTGGTTAGTACCCTGCTTTGAACTCCCCTAGATCTGCCTATACATTAACTTTTATTGCCAAAACTCATTTACATAATATGTTCGACTCTCCTTAAATGATCAGTAGCCAATCAGAACACTTTGGTCACCAATAACAGCTGATTTGCTTGCCAGTCACTTCCACTTTAAAAAATCTTACAGCATCATGACCCTCAATGGAATGGTAACATAAAATGTTGGTTTTGAGCTTATCCACCTAGTTCTATCATATTTCTAATGCTCATAAAATGGCAAAACACTATTACCTTATTTTCAAGCTATCGATTTTTGCTAATAAATTATATTCTTACACTGACTGGATATCCTGAATTATCAACTATCTTCTGAATGTGTAGGGTACAAATAAATTATGGGGACCCAAATTAACTTTTGCTAAAACCCACTCACTGCCATAAGTACAGTATGAATCATCTCTGTATCATCACCAAACAACCTGACCTCGTCAATGTATGTGTAGGTTTAAGATTTCTCACTATGTTTCTTTGTAATAACTTCAGGTATCCCCCCTCCCCAGTAGCTAGGATCTGAAACCAGTCATCCTTTTGAGGATATGAGTAATGACACTACCTGTCTGCAAGCTCATCCTTGTATTTGTTGAAAGCTATGTCCCCTAATAGAATCTCACTGTATCTCCTACTTTAGCTCCTCTCTTTGCTGTCAGCCATTTCACAGATGTGTCATGGTAGAGCACAAAATTGTTTCAGGCACAGGGAGAAGTTACCTACTGCTTCAGTACCAATTCTCACTGGAAGACCACCATTAATTAAATATTCGGCTTGTCATAACCTTACAAAAATGTTTCTTAGACTGTTGCAATATAGATGCCTCTATTCTGGTTTGCCTTCTGATCTGGCAGATCGTTCACCAAGATACTCAAAACTCTGTGCTGTATATTGTAAGTTTTATTTAAGTAAGAGGAACAATCACTGTGGCAAAGCTACTGTTTCAATGTGGATTTTGGTTATTTTTTGGACAGGAAGTGTTCTACGGGAGAGTTAAGTGAGGCATTGTATACCTTACCTCCTATTTCCTGCTTGTACACCACTGTTATCTGTTTTAAGTGTGTTATTCTTAATTTCCTTTTAGTAAGATATGCAGCCTGTTCTACCTTCTTCATTTATGTTTGTTCTCTCAAGAGAGACTCTTGTGTGTGTGCTGTGATACACATGCATTCATATTAAGGCATTGCCTGCCCTTCCTCTCCTTTGGCTGTTCTCCACGTTCATTGGGTTGCACTGTTGTTATTTCTAACATGAGGAACACTACCTGCTAACTCAGCATGAATAGCTGAAGGAGAATTCATTAAATCCTGCCACAAAAACACTCTGCAAACAGCACTTTTGTAGCATTTTGCCATTTTCTCTGTTTGCATTTTATTGGCTTTTGCCCTGTGTTCCCACATACTTCTGTCCGATATATATTGATTTCTGACAAGAATCTAGAACCCACTGGCATCTAATATCATGGAAGTAGAAGATATTGATGTTTTTTACAAAGAAAATTGTACTGGTGTATGGGAGAGGGGGGCATTTTGAAGTGTTATTTGTGAAAAGAGAGGGTGCAGTCTCAATTCAGCAAACAGTATACTGTACTTACATCTCTTAATCATAGTATGTATCATAGTATATAAGGATACTGCCTTACTAAAGCAGTACTATCTCATTATCCACAAGTTCATTACAGAATAAATTTGCAGGGTCTCTCATAAAGAGAGCACCTATTACTAATATTATTATAGTTCATCTAAAAATGTACACATATTTAGAGTACAGGGCATATTCAATGATCTGATTGAAATCTGCAATTAATTTACAAACATAAGGAGTGGGATCACAACTTAGGACTAGAAATTACAAGAAGTTATAGTAGTCCCAACCCTCATGAATGTTCAAGAAATATATGATTTCTGTCACATCAATGCATATTTGATGCATGCAATGCCTACTGATTATTATTCAATTTAAATTTATCTGTGCTCTCTTGATTAAAAATGTTTTGATTGAGCTTAACTACTGATTTAGGTGTTGTTCAGGGACCGCAAGGTGTCATCAACATTGTTCAAAATGATCTCCAGATGATTTAAGTATTATACTGTGACAGGTCTGGAGGGGGATATCAGGTGATGATGTTTCAGTCATGAAAACTTTACAAGGGGTTGTATTACATTCAGTAAATCTAACCCTAGTGAAATTGTAAGGTGAGTGCCTTATTCTGAGTTTTGATAAAAAACAAAACCCATCTCTAGAGTGCCTTAATGCTAGTATTAAATGGAAATTATTATTTTAATTAATGTGTTTTTTATAGCTTCACTTCTTATTGTTTTATTGCACTTAAGTAGTTTCTCTCTGGAAAGCTGTCAGCTACTCTAAATTCTCCATTCCTAGTCATTGTTTTACAAACACAGTTATTCTAAATACTAACCATGCATTTGACTCACCCTTTTATTGTATACTGTAGGTGTGTAAGTAAATGAATGATTGTTTGGTGCAGTATTAGTGTCACCCAAACATTCACACCCTTGCCCAGTGCATCGGTGTGTCAGTTTATCGCTGTCTTTTGAAAGACAGTGCTGAAGTTAGAATAAAACCAATGCTGCATCAAGCAATTGTTCATAGCCCCAAGGAGCAACACATTGCACATGTTCTAGAATACAATAAGTTTCTTATTCTAATTTCACATGTTCCTACTTTTATGACTTTGTGCTTTGACCCTAACTGATACTGATATGTAGTTGCAGTGAATATATATATACTTCACCCTCAGCTGACTAACTTACAAAGCACGGCCCACCACTAACCTTTTTTCCTATTCAAGGTTCTTAAGACACAAAACAAAAGCAAACATTCTGTACTCCTTTGATCACCTTCTACTTGAAGTACCATGTTTATATAACATAGGCAACATGGCTTTTTTCTCTGCTGGCATTTCACTATATAAAATTCTTTCTTTGGGCGTCAGAACTTCCCCCTCCATCTCCCTCTTTAAATCATAGCTCTTGGATCACCTAGTGAATGCACATCTTTGCAAGTGTCAACATAAGATGATAGCTTCTATGTTGACAATTTAAATGCGTTTCTTAATTCAGGGTGCTCCCACTGTGCTATATTTTATTTTCATTCTGTACTTTTTATGCCTGCCAAGCAAGCCCCCCCTTCCCCAAATCAGGAAGCATCACAAGCTCCATTACCTGACTTCTCTGGGTCTTACCATCTTACCATGCTCCAATATTTCCTGCAACAAGAAAGATCCTTCTAGAAATGCCCAATTGCTGGTAGAGGAAATGTGGTGGACTTTGCTATGATACAACTACGATCTGTGTTTTTTCTCCATTTTCTCCCATGGGACCACATGTGTGCAATAACACAATATGTGTACTCCACCTTTGTGGAGGTGCCACTGACATTTAAGTGTGAGGTCTATTATTCTGAGTGTGGTCTCACTACATTGCCACCCAGACTCATCCAGGTGGCAGACAACCAGTAAGGCACACTATTCCCCTCACCAATGGAAGAGAGTAATCTAAAGGGATGCTCAGTCCTTCCTCTCAAAAATCAGAAGTGACCCAAGTATGTTCCAGAATGCAAGTCACCAGAGTAGCCAGTATTAGTGCTACTGGTGTGCTACTTGGCAGGCCCAACTATTCAGTATTTGCACTGTTGCTTCCTTTTCTGCTATGCTGATTTAAGAAACCTGATTTTTAAACTTGTGTTATTGTTCCACATTATTGACTCAGAAATATAACTTTTACTTTTGTTTTATCTGTACTTTTTGTTATTTTTGCAAATATATTTATCAGCTTGTTCATGACCATGTACTACCTTTATTCTTTGGGCCACACAAAATGGCAGCTGCTGGTTGGTTGGGACCTCAGAGCAGACACAGAGACAAGCACAAGTTTGGGCTTTCAACACCACACCACATTAGTAAGACAAAAACAACTATAAAATCCAAGGTGCATGCATTTTTATTTGTATCCATCAATCTATTTAAAAGGAGGTACTTAGAAATGTAACCAGCAATGGTAGAAAAAACAGTAACCATGGCATTTTATAACTGTGGTGGGATGTTTTGAGCCCAGACACGGTGGTCTATACCTTTATTTTTGCCTATATAGGCACAGGAAATTCCTGGAAAAGGTCCCTTGGACCAGTGCATCTGCCCAGTCAACAATAAAATAAAAACATGCAGTGCTGACAAATGTTCCACATAATGTATGAGCCTTTCAGTACATTAAGTTTTGTTTCTCATAAGATAACTCCTGCTATTTTGCTTTCATCAAATTATTATCTTCTGTTGCATTACATGTTATGCTTGCAAAACCAAGGAAGAGTAGGATTTGCTATAGGGGAGAGTGAAAAGTTTGCAATGCAATTAAGGACATACATTGAATGAAAATTAAGATGAAAACTACACAGTTTATGGTTAAAATAATGTGTAGTATTACCAAAAATTATTAAAAAGTAACAAAAATAAATATATACATATATTTAAAAGCTGTCATGCCATTTTATGTATTAATACAAAATAAAACTGTATTACTACATTTGTTTGATACAAACATATTGATGCAATATGTTTGCTGTTCTTAGGATGTGTTGCAATTAAAAGTCAACTTTCTATAATACAATAAAAAAACAGTTTTAAAATATTATTGACACATATAGAAAAGTGCTTACACATAAGAACTATGGTCCACATATTCAAAAGAAATGGGTGGCGCATTTCGGAAAAAAGAAGATGAGCCACCCACCTCAAAACTTGCACTGAAATCCCATATTCAAAAGGGGTAGATGAGCTGTCCAAATCGAGATGGGCTAATGCCCAAAATTAATGTATGTGGCGCAAGTAGAGGGGGCGTGCCCATGACTTTTCCACCAAATGGAATATTCATAGAAGATGGGCAGCCCAAGTGCAGGAGATGGGCGGCACAATGTTAGGCATGGTAAAAGCATGCTGAACTTTGCTGGCCACCCACAGGCAGGCTGTGGTAGTACACACAGGAGCACTGCAGCCTGCCAGCCCCCACAGCCCAATGGCACGACCCCCCAGCCCCGGTCCCCAAAGTTCATGTGTGAGCAGAATCAGCCCAATGTCTCTGTTGTAGGTCCTCTTCCAGCCCAGTGCCTGGAACCACATAGCATATAAATTACCCCACCCTCCCATTTCCATGGTGTAGGGTCCCCCCACCCCATCCCATTCCCTGTGTTCAGTGACTGCCATAACCCCATTTTCCATATTGTAGTTGACCCCCCACACCATCCCCAATCCCCAAACCCCAGTCAGTACACAAACACCAGCTGTCCTTGTCCAAATATCCCATGCACTGCACAATTACATGTTTAGCATGTTTCATAGTGTAGTGGCCCCCCACCACCATAGGCAGGACCCCCTCACCACAGCCCCCTCTGCACCACCCATTCCAGTGACAGACACTGCTCTCTGCTCACCACCATGGCCAGACGCTGAGTAAACAGTCCAGGGACACCATTGTGTGGATTACGCACTCACTGGTGAAGTGTGTGTTCTGCACAGTGCCATTCCTGGACTGATCAGTCAGTGGCTGGCCATGGTGGTGAGCAGAGGTCTGTGCCAGTCGCTGGCACAGGTGATGTGGGGAGTGTGGGGAGGGAGTCTTATTTACAGGGCTGTGGGGCCACTACACTATGGAACATGTTTGATGTAGGATTGTGCAGTGCATAGGCTATTTGGACCTGGGCAGCCAGTGTTTGTGTACCGATCGGGGTTTGGGAACTGGGGATGGGTTGGGGGGTCCACTACACTATGAAAACAGCAGGGTGGGTGGATTTATTTGCTATATCATGCCAGGCACTGGTCGGGGGGAACCTACAGCAGAGACATTGGACTGATTCCTCCTATACATTGGCTTCAGGGATGGGGCTGGGGGATGAATGCTGGCCCAGCACAACTTGCTGGGTGTAGCCATGCTAAGTGGATGCAAATAAGGCCACAAAGGGCCCCGCAAATGGCCCATTGTGCCTTGCATGACTGATGACCCCATTTGCATAGTCAGTCTGAATATGGGGAATTTGGGACCTGTGTATCCCCATTCCTGGTATTCAGCCCATCACCTGGGATGTGCTGGCACATCGTTGGACAACCCATTTATGCCACCCGCACAGTTTGCTATATTCAGACAAAATGTGTGATCCAGTGGGATTGCACATTTTATTTGAATATATCATTGTTTTGTGCTGGTGCAGCTGTTTGGGTGGTGCAAATAGATGCACCATGCATCAGGCCCCCCCTTTGAATATGGGGGGCATACATCAATAGAACATATTCTTAATAATCTGACTCCAAGCTTTTGGTTAAAAAGATAGATTTGCAACCCTTACAGTACCAAAGTTAAACTTTTGAAAAGATATATAGTTTTAAGTTGAATAATAATGGAACCTTTAAGGCTAGGAACTTATTTTTTAAATTAAAGCTTGCAGTCAGCTAAGTTGATATAGTTTTATATGATGTTGCTACGTGTTTCATATATCAATATATAACAACTTTAAGATAGTAAAAAAAATTAAAAAACTGTTTATACCCCTGTTATTTTTAACAACATGTTATAGTGACATATATTAGCACATATGGGGCAAGCTTTTTAAAGATTCACATCTGTTTTTGGATGTAAGTGAAGAATTCTACCGTAGGAGTTAAACCGCAAAATGTTGGTCTAACTCCATGGATGAAATTAAACAGTTGCTTTTGGAAAAAATGCATGAATCCTACAGCTGGAGCAGAAATGGCCGTAAACTGTGAGAACTGTCACAAATGCATTTGATGTATATAAAAAAGACACATACATCTGGACACACCTGTGTGGAGGCAGCACACATCTGAAATTTGGACACAAGAGTTGCACTCAACCAAATGAAAATCCTGTCCAAGAACTTTATTATTATGATCAAATTAGTGTGACTGGAATCCAAACTTTTGATTAAGAACATTACATTTATAAGATATCAGTTTAACAGTTACAGATTTTGAGATATTTTGTGAGTATTGTAAAGTATCGCAACAAAACGTATTTGTAAATGATTATAAAATATTAATGATTTCTTCTGTTTAAGACTGCTTAAGAAAAATGCATTGCTGTACTTTCTCATTTTAAAATCTGGGTGAACTCTGATAAGCTTTGTATGCTTTTAATGTGTTTTTATTCATTTTCTGTATATACAGAGGTTGATTCTTATCATGAAGAACCTGCCTCACAGAGGTGCCACTTCCTACCCTCTTCAGACAAGCAAGTATAGTTTGGTTAAAGGGGGAATGTTCATCGCCACTATACTACTGTACTGTGATGTGACCCGAAATCCTAAAATAACACACATGGAATGTTGTTTTTTATGGCTTGTGGGAATCAGTAGCTGCAATTTTAGGACAGAAATATACCTCACTACAGTCTATTACTATTTACAGCACTACACAATGGATTTCAGCTGCAGGGAATAGTGGGATGCATATTTAACTGGGATGGTGGTGGTGGTTGTGGTCACAAGACCAAACATATATGAATTTAAATTACAACCAATGTAAGTTGGAGAAAACTGTTTTTTTTCTCATTATAATTTTCCTAATAATCACATCTGAGTTTAATCACAGCAGTTTGGTGCCATGAGCATTATCATTTAGCTGATCTTCTTAGAATTCACCATATTTTAACATGGCCACCGTACGCCTTTTATAATGCAATGTGTATTGTATGTGGATGCTTTTTCCCCATGGATAGAAAACCGGAACATGACTGAACCTTGGTGTACCCATGGCATAAAATATGTTCACAGTGTGATTTTGTCTTGAACTGCATTGATTGGACATCTGGATCAGTTCTATACCTTTTCTATTTTGAGGCAGTGGTTCATGATTAAATCAGTGAGGAAGCACCAGCTGTGCTTCTGCAGGCATTTTGCCCAGCTTCAGCCAGGATAGCCTCCAGTTTGTTTCTCAAGAGACCCAACTGGAAGCATCCAGCTGGCCTGTCTCATGCCAGGTGCAACAAACAGTGATCTACCTTCCTTTCACTGAAGCAGTTGAAGGTTCTGGCTTACACTCAAAAATAATGGCACTGTAAATATGGCTTTGCAATAATGTCTTCATTTGTTTTGTTGCTTTTGATTAATTTAGAGAAGGCAAACTTATGAATATTGCCTAGCATATTATTTACTGGAGAAATGAATGCATTTATGAATGTTTTTTTTTTTCATTTGCATAAAGATACCTGTCCTTTTTGGAGTACACCTGACTAAATGTTACCATCAATACTGATGCCTGTGACTTCAAAGCCACCATTTTAAAGTACCCTGTAATATGTTAATCAGAAAACATCATGATGCATCTTGGTTCTATTTCCATGCAAGATTGATGCAAAAGCTCTTATGCAACTGTATTGTCACAGGCTTATATTTATCCGAAGGTGAACTATGCAATCATAAAAAACAAGTATGTAAAGAAGAATTACTGCAAAAACAATGCCAATAAATGTTTTGTAATTGATGGAGAAAGATTTAAAATGTTCAGTTTGTAAGGGGTTATAGTAGAAAAAATTATTTTCTATTAGGAAATTACATCTTTTGTATCACCATCTATCAGTACGCCATTGTAACAAAGCAGTTCATTAAGCATACGCTGAATTCTGTGTTACTGGTTTAAATCCACATTAGTTGGCTGACATATCAAATTTCACCAGTCAATTTGTTATGTGACAACTTGCACTGGACTATTAGCTCCAGCATCAATTGGCTCCCTTGACAATTCATTCCTGAACTGCACCCCATGAAGTTTATTTTATTACATTTATGCGGAGTGACTTATCTGGGAATGATTTGTACAGGGGGATGATTGACACTGGAGCTAATAGTATGACATGAGTTGTCGCAGAGCACACTGACAGGGACAAATTGACATGAAGCCCATTAGTTGGAGCTTCAAAGAAAAGAGAAATTGAAACTTGACTGCAACTTCTCAAAGAAACATATTTGTGTAATTTAATAAATAGTCTCTTCCCCCTTTGCTAGAGATGTTGCAAAATTTAATTTGGCTGGTGAAAACTTTTCTCAAAATTCCACTGTTCCACAATATATTTTACCATGTGCAAAAATGCAAAATTTCACCTGAAGGATGTGGCATTTCAACTCAAAATGTGCAATTTCACTCAAAACAGCAACATTTCACCCAAATTTTACTGTTTCATGGGTGAAATTTTGCTTTTTGCCCACGTAATTTTGTACCCACAAAATATTTTGTGAATTGCAGGAATTTTGTGAAATATTTTGCATAACGAAATTTCCAAATTTTGCACATCTCTACCCTTTGCTGCTTGGGCTGTATTGACTTATTTTGCAGTGCACTTTAATAGTTATAATACAGTACTGTTAGACAAGAGATTACATTTTAAGACATCTTATTCACTGTGAGACCCTGCTCAGTTTATTTGACTTTCATCTTATTCAGACATTCCAATTGTAAAACTGGATGGAATCTATGCAGTAGTTATAAAACATAAAGAGCCACCCATGACCCCACAAGAGATAATGTCAAAAATTGCACTTACATTTTACTTGTGCAAAAAGCACTGTATTAGTGGAAGGGATGGTGGTGCAATACACAAGTATAATCCCCAAATGGGAATGGTCTAAATGTGCCACTATTATTTCACAAAACCTATTTTGGTGCTTCTTCAGAGCTGCCTTGGTCAGCAATATATTTCCTTTCAATAATCCGACTTTTAAAGGTGTACTGCATTACAGACTGAGTTTTACCTTTTCCATATATCGAGAGACAGGATATAATATCATGCCCCCAAGATCCCTGTACTTGGTATAAACAATGACTTATTTCTAGAAATTTAAACATGAAGGGCCCAATTTTAGAAGCACCACTATGCATGTCACAAGTTGCAACATGATAGGGGTGCAGTTGCACCGAGGACCCTGCTCCTGATTCTGAAAGGGGCAGGGTACTGGCAGCTAAGTCTTGTGACTTGCAACAAATCCACAGGTATGCCATACGAAATGTGTACCTGAAAGGTCTGCCATAAGCTGCAACCCTGGGTGTGAATGGTGCAAGTGCACCCGTCTGCCTGGATCCCCCCTATCTGGAAAGCCCCACAGTGCTGCAGCATGCCCCCAACCAAAGTGCCATATAAGAAACCCAGAACCTGCAATTTGCAATAATGCCTCATCCCTGATTCCCTACATGTCACCATATACCGGGCATCTCTGGTAGTCTAGTGGCCCACCCCTCCCACCTGGCAGCTTCTGACCACCCGCATCCCCCAAGACCTGTCTGAGGGTGGCAATTGGCACAGCCCATCTCTCACCACTATGGCCAGCCATGAACTGAACACTGCAGGACTGCAAACTGTACATAAGTGAGGTAGGTACAGTATGCGCTCCTGCAGTGTTCAGCCGATGGCTGACCGTGGTGCTGAGAGGTGTGTTGTGCCAGTTGCCAGCCTCAGATGGGACTTGGGGGTGGAGCACATGGTCGAGTGCTACTGGGAGGGAGGGTGGGCCACTAGACTACTCAGGATTCCCCATGTATGGGCAACATGTAAGGGATGAGAGATGAGGCATTATCGTGGATTGCGGGTTGCAGGTTTCTTATATGGCATCTTGGTCAGGGGCATGCAGAAGCCCTGTGGGGCTCTCACAATGTATGGGGATTGGGGGCATGGGGCAGCCCTGTAGGGCTATGTAACCTGTGTAGGGTGGGGGGCATGAGGCAGCCCTGCGGGGTGTCTAAACATGCACAGGGGGATGGGGGCATGGGGTAGCCCTCAGGGAAGTGTGGTATGGGGGGGAAGAGAGTTCACCCTGCAGGGCAATCATGTGCTGGGGTCAAGGCAGTGTTTGGAGGAAGGGCAGCATGCCATGGGAGGGATAGGTTGGCTGCACATGCAGGCAACCCCCGGGAGTGTAAGTACAGTTACACCAGCTATATGCTGGTGTAACTTATTTGGACAGTTCTCCCCCGGGGGTTGTTGCAGAATAGCTCCTTGGGGGACTTTTTTGCTGTCCTTACAGAACAAGGTGCAACTGCTGCCATAAGCCTCCTAGCACCATGTCACAGGGGGTTTAGGGTGTAACTGATGGTGTAGGTCCACTTTGGTGCAAGCAGCCTGTGATATGTCACAGGCTGCTTTGCAGAATACTGAATGTTACATCTCCTGGTGTAACTTGCTACTTGCACCATTTTTTTTGGCACAATTTGAGTTACACCTGACATATTCCTTTGAGAATTGGGCCCCAATCTTAAAATAATACACTATATTTATTAAGTACAGCGCATGTTTCATCCATAGTTCCATGTCTTTAAATATCTTCTGCTAGAAACATAATCAAGTTATGCTCAGTTTATTTAAAGACTCTGGAGCAGACTGACAAATAGAAAGACCAATGTCATAAGGTGCCCAACCCTTTATGCTCTCATATGACAAAAAGTCCTGTTTTATGACCAATGTTCCTCTGGGTTGTCATGGCAGTCATGTGTCCCTTGACTGAAACCCAAACTTCATCCTAGGCTCTAGTTTTCAGTGGCACCACTCTCTCAGCCTCCGTTTCCCTATACATGGCTTTGCTTAACATTGTTCTTTCCAATTATGAAAGAAAAAATATGTGGTTTATCAGTTTACAGTTATGCCACAGTACACTGCATACCATTCAGAATTGGCATCTTTCATTGTGCAATGTGGTTTGGCATATGGACAGGACAGGAAAAAAAACACACAGTTCAAGGATCCTGGACTTCAGTCCAGGATATTTTAAAGAAATGGGAAACTGCCTCAGGGAATGCCTCTAATGGAGGGAGGCAAAGGGTGAGTGGAGACTTAATGGAGACAATTAAGGAGGGTATTGCCCAGGCAATGGTATGCTGTTTGAAGGAACTGAGGAAGGGAAAGAGGAGATGGAGGCTGCTATGGTTCTCTAAGGAGGTGGCAAAGGCAGTGAATGAAAAGAAAACAGCATTGAAAAAGTACAAGGAGACCCAGAAGGATGAAGTCAGGGAGGTACTGTATATCTTGCAAAGCAAGATGAGGCAGAAAGGATGGTAAGGGCAGCTAAAGCACTAACAGAGGAGAGGAGATGATACCTAAGAAGATCCAAAAAGGGGACAAGACCTTCTACAGGTATGTGGGAAAAGAGGAAGACAAGGGGAGGGATAGTGAGGCTCAGGAGGGCAGGGGGAACTGCACAGAGGAAAATCAAGAGAAAACAGAAATACTAAATGATTACTTCTGCTCGGTCTTCATGGTAGAGGGTAGGGGTGAAGCAGCATGTTGTAGTAAGCAGTGGGGGGGGAGTGGACATAAGTCCATTCTTTGTAGAGAGGGTCTGGAAGGGATTGGAAGTCTTAAGGAAAGATAAGGTGATGGGTCCTGATGGGATTCATTCAAGGGTCCTAAAGGAACTGAGCACAGCGCTGGCTGTTGCTCTGGCAGTGCCTTTTCACACCTCACTAGAAATGGGGGAAATAGCAGAGGACTGGAGGAGGGTTAATGTGGTCCCTTAGCACAAAAGTGGTAGTACGGAGGATGCTAGCAACTACAGGCCAGTCAGTCTCACATTAGTGTTGGGGAAGTTAGTGGAGACACTACTGAAGGAGAGGCTTGTGGAGCACCTGGATGCAAAGGGCTGCAGAACCACTGGCAAAATGGCTTGACAGGATGGAGATCATGTCAAACTAATCTCATAGATTTTTTTGACTGGGTTACCTGGGAGTTGGGCCAAAGGAGAGCAGTGGACATGGCCTATCTGGATTTCAGAAAGGCTTCCGACTCTGTGCCATACAGGAGCTAGTTAAGAAACTAAGCAGTCTGGGAGTTGGGGAGAAAGTGAAAAGCTGGGTATCAGACTGGTTAAGGGATAGCAGACAAAGGTTGGTAGTAAACAATTGTCACTCAGGAGATAGGAGAGTGACTAGTGGTGTGCCACATGGTTCAGTGCTAGTACCGGTCCTCTTCAATGTCCTTGTAAATTAATATTGTGGAGGAGCTTATGGATAAGGTGTGTCTCTTTGCTGACGATACAAACATCTGCATAAGGATTGACACTCAAGAAGGGGTTGAGATAATGCAAAAGGATCTGAATAAACTAGAAAAAAGGTCTGGGGGGTTGCAGATGGGTTTCAATGCCAAATAGTGCAAGATTATGCACTTGGGGTTGTGGAACCCAGGGGCTGTGTATAAGATGTGGATAGTGGAGCTTACAGTCACCAAGCAAGAAAGAGACCTGGGGTCATCATTTATGATGACCTCAGGGTAGCTGAGCAGTATGAACAAAGCAGTGGGAAAGGCTAACAGAACGCTGGGGTGCATTGGGAGACTGAAATCATGCAGGAGGAGGGAGGTGGTGCTCACGTTGTATTGTTCACTGGTAAGGCCCCACATGAAGTACTCTGTCCAGTTCTGGAGGCCTCACCTCCACAAGAACATTAAAAGAGTGGAAGCAGTACAGATGAGGGCAACCAAATTGGTGAGGGGGTTGCACAAGAAGCCATATGATTAAATGCTGCAGGAACTCAACATGTACTCCCTGGAAGAGAGGAGATTGAGAGGGAATATGACTTAAACTTACAAGTACCTCACAGGAGTGAACAAGGTACAAGTGGAGGGCCCATTTCGGAGAAAGGAAGGCACTAGAACAGAGGGCATGCAATGAAGCCAAGAGGGGTAAGTTTATGAGCGATGTATGGAATACTACTTCAGGGAAAGGAATGTGGATGACCAGAGCAGCCTGCCAGAGGTGTTAGTGGGGGGAAAGATTGGGGGAGCTTCAAGAATAAATTGGATAGGCATAGGGTCATAATAGGTAGATGAACATGGAAGGAGTGGCACCTATGACCAACCATGGTCAGTGGTAATAGAATAGGTAGGGACAAGGGGAAGACTATATAAGCTTAAAGGTCCTTTTCTGCCAACAAAATCTGTGTTTTTATGTTTTAAACATCTTTCCCAGCAAGAAATACAGTATTATCTCAATTATAAAAAACCTCTGTGCACAAGCACTGAGTCATTGATTACTCGAAAGAGCATTGGCCGGGAAGCCAAGTATCAAAGAAATACAAAATCATGCATGCGAGACATACTGATGAGTCCTGGTAGGACAAAACACGTGTCTATGTCTTCTACTGGTACCCTTTGCAAAATGTGTGAGACGCCCTTTGACATGATGCATTTCTGCTTAAAGTTGAACCAGCATAATATTCTGTGGTGATTTGCATATGCAGCCCATGATGCTTTGCATTACGGGGGCATGTGTGATTTTTTATTATCTCAATTAGTTGCATGCTACTTAATGTACCATTGTAGCCCCTACTACCTACAAGGTGCCATTGAATTTTAGATTATGGAGTACTTACATAGCACGTATACAGATATAAATAAATAAATCAGCTTATTTTGTGAATGTCAGACCTTGTAGGTTGGTTCTGTTCATGTCTGATTGGGGAACATATAAAAAACATTTGTAAGGCTCACACCTACGTTTTATGGCTTCTGGTGTAATGATAGGTACTGTATCTCTTCCCTCTGCTATTACAGTGTTTATGGTAATCAAGTAAGTAAGTAAAGTTTATTTTTAAGCACCCCATCCTGGAAGATATGGCTGCTGTAAAGTAGATAAGCAACATGCATCAAAAAATAAACATGAAGAAAGGAAAACAAATAAAAAAATTACAACAATTTTAAAGATCAAAGTTTAAATAGAATAAAATAATGTAGCAGTTAACCAATTTAACTATAAACAATCTGGAAATGCTTTTCTAAAAAGATGTGCTTTTAGGCCCCGCTTAAAAACCTCCACTGATGGGGCCACCCTCAAGGACCTTGCTAGCGAGTTCCACAATACCGGGCCTGCCACCTCAAATGCACCAATTCCATAGGACTTATGGTGGGCGCTGGGAACCACTAGGAGGCCCTCAGTGGAGGAGTAAAGTGAGCGCACATGAAGGGCAGGAGTCAGGAGGTCATTCAGGTAGCCAGGGCCAGATCCATATAGGGCCTTACAGGTGAGCTAGCCCACCATGAAGATGATTCTTCACCTAACCAGCTGCCAGTGCAATTCAAGCAGAATGGAGGTAACATGACAGGACCTTGGAAAGCCTGTCAGTAACCTGGCTGCTGCATTTTGCACCAGCTGTAGGTGCCTGAGAAACCCTTCAGTGACCCTGTGGTACAGAGCATTTCAGTAGTAGAGCAGCAATGTCACAAAAGTATATACTAGTGAGTGCATGTCGTCTTGTGGAATCAAAGCTTTAATCCAGGCAACATTCCTCAAGAGGTAAAAACCACTCTTGATGACAGAGTACACCTGATCTTCAAGTGTCAATCCATTATCAAGGATGGTGCCCAGATTTTCACCTTGGTGGATGCCACCAAGGAAGTGGTGTCAAGGAAAAATCCTGTTCCTACTCCAGCATAGTCCACATCACACCAAAGACCAGATTTAATCACTAGCACTCCCGTCTTGTTAGGACTGAGCCTTAGCCATCTAGGCCATCCAGTCCTGTATCTCAGCCAGACAGTTATTTAGCACCTTCACAACATCATTGTTCTCAGGTGCAAATTACATGTACAGCTGAGTGTTGTCTGCATAACAGTGGAAACCCAAATTGTACCATCGAATGATCCCACCCAGGGGAAGCATGTACACTGCAAACAACAGAGGTGACAGGATTGAGCACTGATGAACTCCACAGAGCAGGATGAGAAATTGCCCATTACCACCATCTGCATCCTGCCTGTAAGGAAGGACTCAAACCAGTTGATGACAATACCAGTGAGTTCACAGAGCTCCCTTAGGCAATCCAACAGCACTACATTGGCCACAGTTTCAAATGCTGAGGAGAGACAGAGAATGAGAACTGACCACTCCCCTCTATCCTTCAGCCTGAGGAAATAATTTTGCACTCTGAGTAATGCCATTTCTGTGTTATGCCTTCACCTAAATCCTGACTGGAAGGGCATGTGGATGTCACTGGCACCTTGAGCTGCAGAGCCACCACTTTCTCAATAGCCTTCCCTAACAATGGAAGGTTAGAGACAGATCTATAATTCAACAAGATGTCAGGGTTGAGAGATGGTTTCTTAATGAGGGGACTCAGCAGTTCCTCTTTCAAGGCATCAGGAGAACAACCCTCTGAAAGCGAACACCGGGCAATCTCCGCAAACACTGGCCCATCGGACCCAACACATCCCATTAAGAGATAAGTTGGTCCCTAGTCCAGTTTACAGTATGTGGGCTGCAGCTTCAAGTTCACCTCACAATCCTCAGCCACCCAACCAGCTTGAACACACTCCAAACAATAGGAGTGTTTGTGGACATACATGACTCACCACCTCCTCACACTGAGCAATCGAAAATGCTTTCTGCTTCATTGGCTTGGGCTAGCTCAGCTACATCATCAGTCATCATATTATGTATGACTTGGGTTTATCAGATCAAAAATTTAAAAGAGCTTCTACTAATTTGTATCTGAAAGTCATTATTTCTATTGGAGTTAACAATGTTCCACCTTCTATTTTCTAAAAATGGGTTTGCATGTGAAAATTACAAGCATTTAAGTATGTATTCAATTAAGATAGAATAATATATTACACAAAGCCTTAGTCTTTCACATTATATCATTTTCTGTGCTTATTGTAAAAGTGTACTGTTCAATTTGTGCTGGAGGCATGCTTCTTATCATACGTAAGTGCTTCTGCTTGTATCAGCTTTGTTAAGCTTTCTCATATCAGAGACTGAAAACTTACATATTAGACATTTACAAAGTCCTTCTGTTTACACTTAGGGAAAGTGACTTAAAAGCCCCCGCTCTGCCTTATTAGTCTTTCTGTTCCATATTATTCATCACAGTATTGCTTCAAATGTTGCTTAGTAAAAATATAGTTCTTAGCTGGCAATTTCTACTTACCATTCTCACAACTGGTTTTGCACAACTAATGGCCCACTCACTACTTAAGCTGCTTGACAGGAGTGCTTAGTTAAGTAGTGACGTCATCATGCTCCCCCCAACCAGGAGTGAAGATCTCAAAAGGCAGAAAATAACAGTTGGAGTAATTATTAACTCTAATAAAAATAATAACTTCCTGGTAGAAATTAATATAAGTGCTTCCCTCTTTTACATTTTTGACCGGATAAATGCAAGTCAAAAATACTGTAATATGATGACAGATGTGGCTGAGCAAGCCTAAGCCAATGAAACATGTACCCTGCACACCATTAATACCAGAGGGCAGAGGTATAGTACCCATCACTGTGCTAGTAATGATAACATCTAGGAGTGAGCTAACAATATTTATTATACAGTATGCTCATAATCAGAAGTAAATAGAAACAACCTATTACATGTGACATTCACAGTATAAGATTTGTTTATGTAAGTGCCTTTATCATGCTACTAAGATATTGTAGTTGTATGGTTCCTAAAGAGTACCTCTACACAGTATCAGTGGTGATGATAATTACAAATATAATCTTTTTAAGCACTAAATAAGTACTCCAGAAATCTAAAGTGTAATGGCTCCGTGTATACAGGAGAGGGAGACTATAATGGTTCATTAAGAAGCAGGCAAAGAATTGAAATAATAGCATCTTTGTTGGCAGGTAAGATGTTTAAAATGTTCCATTTCTGAATGGGATGTGATGTACTATGGCATACAGTAACTGTAAACTGATGAACAACATGTTTTTCTTTCATAATAGGACTGCTGTGGGCCCTAAGCGAGTGGCCCTTAGGCCACGAAATGTCAGCCTAATGTGTATCAAAGATGGCTAATTTAAATTTCACAATAAAATAAATTTTCTTGAAAATTCTAAGGAGTACTGAGTCTCTCACACTAGACATATAAACGTTTGCTAAAGCATCTTTCATTGGCAAGATGCCTGAGATCATTTTTTTTCCCCTTTGCTCCTTTAACAAGGCCAGGAGAGCATCTAGGCACCCCCCTAACCTTAATATGGTTTCTTACTGAACTCTGTCTCTACTTCAAACTGAGAAAGAGCTCCAACAACCCTCCTCCCAGCTTTTACTTGGTTTAAAGCAGGGATGTCATAATATCCCTACATAATAGCCTTTACAGTGGAGGGCTTCAAACATGCATGAGACAGAAACAAAGAATCATAGAGATACTGCAGGAAGAAAAAGCTAAGTCAATGACCAGACAGGGACACTGGATGCTCCTTTAGGCAGTTTAAACATGCAGACTGGATGGGCCTAGTGATCATTATCTGTCAACAGCATCTATGTATCTATGTATCTATGCATTCACAAAAGCAAAGGTCATCATGGCTGATTATGTAAAATTTATGAAAAAAATTGTACAATGCCTGTTATATTTGAACCCCTGCTTCTTGCTGAGGTTTAAATTCTGGCCTCTTGCCCTAGTATTAAAGCTCTTGTACCCTGTATATACAGTATCTTGCTGATTCTCTGATATTTTATTAATTAATTTATTTTCTGATAGCTCAGATTACAACCACCTTTGAAGCAGTGGTTCTTTTTCAAAGGTTCCATGTCAAGAAAGTACCAACAGTTGACAAAATGAGAAGAATAAATAATATCATAACAAGTATGGCATCATGTAAGGTACACCTGATGAGGTCACGAACAGGTAACATACTGTAGCAGTCATTAAGTGACTTTGTCAAATTAACTTATAAAGGGAGACAGTAGTAAAGAGAAAAGTTAGAAAAGAATAGGGGGAGATTAGAAAGAATGTCAGAAAGGGTGATAAGGGGAGAAGGACAGAACGGGATTAGAGGGAAGTAGAGTATCATGTAAGGCACAACTCAAAGGGTACACAAACAGGAAATAAAGTGGTCAGTAAGTGTCTTTGTCAAATTAACTTGTAAAGGAGGGATAGTTTACATGGAAGAATGTCAAAAAGGGTGGAAAGGGGAGGAGGACAGAGGGGGATAGGTGTGGGGGAGGAGGTAAGGGACAACAAAAGGTAAAATTCACAGGGAGATGATGTTAGGGAGAGGTGAGGTGTGGGGAAAGAGGAGTAGGAAAGGGAGTAGGTGGGAGTTAATACTACCAATCAAGGAGGGAGGTGAATCTAGGATACCTAGTTAGTGTGTGTAGAATAAGTAGGTTGTAGGGGATGAAGGTAAATAATGGCCTTATGCAGTGATAACTTAGGGAGGACAGTCACAGCTGCTGAGCACTGTAAGGTGTTGGCAGAGTTTAATCCTAAAAGGGCCAAGCTTTGATAAGGCGTTGATATCAGAGGGGAGGCCATTAAGCCAGGCTGGGGCTCTGAACATGAATATATGCTGAGCCTGAGTGGTCTGGCAGAAGGGGGACAAGGAAGGACAGTCTGGATGCATTGCGAATACTATGAGGATCGGGATCCAGCGCAAGAAGAGACTGAGTGGCAGGAGGTGTTTGGCCAATATAACCAATGTGCTACTACTACCAAAGGTATGCTCTTGTTAATAAAGTTGTACTGTATGATGCAGAGGTCACACCTAGCATTTTCCCTGTAGAACCTGTATTCAAAACCAGAGAATTCCCTTAAATAAAAATATCTATGAAGCAGTCTAGTTGCTACAGTGCCAGTTATAGTTAGGAAGCTGTGTCATCATCACAATGGCTGCAAAATGACACATAAATCAAGATTTAATGCAACACAGATTCTCTGGGCCAAAACACTGATGAATGTGCCATAGGGTCTGTCAATTTGTACTTTCCAATCATAAAATTTCTGTATTTCACTATAACTGCAAGCAAAAAGAAATAAATGGAATGATGTCAGCATTTACAGTCTCATACACTTTTGATCTCAATTGATTTTTAAGTGTTTTATAAACCTGCTTGTCTTTTTAATGGGTCATTATGTCTTTGCTGGAGTTAGAAGGGCTCGAAAAAAGAAACAGGTTTTGACAAATAAATTGTTTCTTAATGAAATGTATGCACTGGTTTACCACATTTGTTCTCAGTGTACTGTTTGATGGACTAGGGGTGTGCGGAAACAAATTTTTGCCAGCGTAACTGAAGTGAAAGTCAGACTTTTGCTTCTGCAAAAGTTCAGAAATCAATCTCCAAACTTTTGAGGAAATTCCGCCTCCCTATATTTAAACAGAAAAGCTTCCCAGATTAATCCCTGGTAATCCCAGTCACAAATGCACTCCGCAGGTCAGGCCCTCTGCTCCCACAGTGCTAACCTCTGAGTACAATAATTTGAACAGGTAACAGACATGGTAACCCTTCTATCAGATTTTGGGTCCGAATCACCTTTAGTCTCAAGTTCTGGGGGGATTCAAACTGTGAACCTTATGCTAGCATACCCAAATGTGCTGGCTCAGATAATATTCTCTTGTGGGGATGCAATATATCTTTCGCCTAAGGTTACTTAACCAGGTATCCAAAATGAACCCTTAAAACTCTATGACAGGCATTAGGTATATTCTTACCTTTTACTAAGCTTCGTAACACCGTCAAGCCCATCAAACAGCTGTCAGACTTAATCATGTATACATCATGTGCAAAAAAAAACTTTGAAGAGATACTCAGGCAGTATCTTGAAAAAAAGGTATTTTACTAAAAATAAGAAAACAATTAAGATAAAATACAGAACAGATATCAAGAGCTTACAATCTCAAAAGAAAATGGAAAAAGTTACAGAACAAAACTCCTACCACAATACATTTAGATCTTTTCTATCTAATGTATTACCTCTGTAAGTGCCTTTAAAGTTAGATCAGAAAGCTGTGTCTCTGTAGAGTCCCAAGATGAGATGACCTACATTTCAGACACAAGTATCAATTTAAATTCTGTGTCTCCACATCCCTTCTGTGAGTCATCTAGCACCTCCTTTTAGAATATAAAATTACAAAATATGATTTCATATCAGGAGGTATTTTTAAATAAAGTGCCATCATTAGAAAAAATACATTTCCTATATGTAACTGTTTAATTACATGTTTCATTTTAATTTAGCAATCCAACACTGCCACCAATGTGCAAAAAAGCTAAAAGGAATCAGCCTAATGACCTCCTATTTCTGAAGTCATAAAGTCACATTTGGTTTGCACTTCAAAAAGCCTAGGCATGTCATAAAAAGGTAATAAAATGCCATTCTGAAGAAAGTTAGTTAATCAAATGATTCCTGGTCAGTTTACATATCCTGTAGCCTCACTGAAACCTGGTGGGGAGCACCCATGGAAGCACAGGCTGTCTTATGTGAGACAATCACATACTATGTTTTATATTACAAATATCATACAATAATCATAACCAGCTGGCCAAGTGTCACAATCCCTAGTAGCTAGTGGTCACTCCCCCCCCCCCCCCACTCCACAAGAAAACAGCAAACATATCCCTATTTCCTGGTGACTAGTGGTCCCTCCCCCAACCAGATCACCCACCTGACTTTTAAAATAAATTTCTCCTTCCTTGTTTTAAATAGTGGTCCCTCCCCCATCCCCTGACCAAAAGTGCCCACAGTCTGACAAATGCCCTGATGCCCTGGTGGCTAGTGGTTCCTCCTCTCCTCCCATTCACCCCCAAAGTGTATAGTAACCTTCCCATCTCCATCTGTACTTTAAAAAAAAATTGCCTTGTGGTCTAGTGGTTTCCCAACCCCCTCCCCATCTTCAATCCCCAGTCCAATATGATTTCCATGGTGGTCTAGTGCCCCCAATCCCCTACCCCAGCAGGTGTCCCACCACCCTGTTCCCCCTCTCATTCATTGACAGCTCAGTGGGCAAGTCAGCCATGGCAGATGAGGATGGATGTGCTGGACCACCCACTGAGGTTTACAATGGGGGTGGGAACAGGGTGGTGGGACACCTGCTGGGTTGGGGGTGGGGACACTAGACCACCAGAGAAATAATGTGGGACTGGTGATCGGGGTGGGGAGGGGGTTGGGTAACTGTGAGACCACCATTCAATTTTTTTAAAGTACTGATGGAGATGGGGGGTTACTATACACTTCGGTGGGTGAATGGGTGGAGGGGTGGGACCACTTGACAACAGGATATCAGGGCATTTGTTGGACTGTTGGTACTGTTGGGCAGAGGATGGGGGAGGCATTGTTATTTTAAAGGAGAATTTGTTTTTTTTAAAGTTGGGTGGGTGATCTGGTGGGGGAAGGGACTGTTATCCACTAGGGATATTTAATGTGTACCTGTGGGGTGGGTGAGTTGAGGGGCCACTAGCCACCAGGGCTTATTTTATTTGATATGGGGCAACATTTTGCCCATAACTTTCACGGAAGTTTTCCGCTCCCCACAGGTGGAAGTTTGGAAACTTCCACAAAATTTCCCTAATTTGAGCAGAAGTTCTGGTGGGGTGAAAAATCACATGTTCTCCCATCCCTAAGATGGTCTGCAGTATAATAATAAGCAAGGCCCCCCGAATTCTGCGGCCACAAAATTTTATGCAGAACTTGCAGTCTACCACAGAATATATGCAGTGCTGCAGAATCCACAGTTCTTGGTGATTCTTTATTAACATTTACATTTTTTCCATAGCACCTGGTTACCTTCCCCTCCTTTTATATCCAAAACCTCTCTATGCTCAGTATGTGATGTAATTAATGACATCACATCATATTTAAGATAATGGCAGGGCTGAATTCTGCCACACAAATGAATAATCATTTATCTACTACTGCTTCCATTCACCGATGAAGAGGGAGAGAACATTACACCCAATGACATTTGCTCAACCGGTACTATAACCTAATACAATTTTCAGTTCAGAAGTTAATACCCTGGGGCAACTTAAACAAATACTTGCCAATAGCATAAACTTGTTAACAAACTGCCTTACTTTTTACATATTTATTTGTGCTTAAGATATAGAGAAGCCGCCTGAAATGAATAACTCGTAAAATGAGTTAACCTCTCTTTAAGAAAAAAAGGAATTGTGCCTAGAAAGGCAGACTATAATTTATTTTATTTATTTAGTTTTTGTTGACCGGGTAAGTGCACTAGACAAATCCAGCCTATTTTCAGGCACGACCTGGGGGAGTGGGATACGGATGAATGCCAACTGACCTCGAACCAGATTAAGCTGTTGGTGGTATTTTTAGTGAATGAGGGAAATTTGGCCAGGACACCGGGGAAATTCTCCTACTCTTTTTCGATAAGTGCCATGGGATCTTTAACATCCACCTGAACTACCACCAATCCAGGCAGATGGGACCTCGGTTTAACATCTCATACAAAAGACGACACCTCAGAAGTGCAGCACCCCTCTCATGCTGCACTACAGTGTCAGTACTGGGCTATTAACCCAAGTGCCAGATGTGGGAACTGAACCCACAGCCTTCTGATCTCCCGGCCTCCGAAGCGAGTGTGCTACCTACTGAGCCACTGACACTGCAAACTGTGTCATAATGATGTGTAGACTTGTTGAAAGAACAGACATGTTAATTAAATAATTATTCTGTACACACTTTTTGCCAGGGTTATTGATTACATTTTATTCTGGGTTGCTAGAATTACCTAAAAGTTATGCAGAAATGTAGTTTGCTGGGCAGGCCCTTGGGCTAGTGTATAACATGTTGTGTTCCCATGTCAGTGACTCAGGTTTGGGGATGAGCTCAGGAAACTGACTAGGCTGCAAGGGGGGCAGTGTTTTTGCACACCACTGATTCGAGCCTGGGAAGGCATGGTGTAGCGTTCAGTCCAACAGGTGAGACCTTGTGATGGGTAGGAGAGCCTTCCTTCACAAGGGATTCACATGCCTGTCATGTGCTGATGGAGTGAGGTAGTGTGTCAGGAGAAGTGGGTTGACATGAAAAGTGGGTTGTGAAATATCTCCAGTATTAGAAACATAGAATTTGACAGCAGATAAGGACCACTTGGCCCACCCAGTCTGCCCATTTCCCTACCTAATGGATAAGCTGCAGATCCTAGTTAACTAGCAGCCTACTTCTTTCTACCCCCACCCTCTAGAATTGCCTTATGACTGTCCCATGAATGCTTGAATTTAACCACTGTTTTTGACTCCACAACCTCCTCCGGAAGGCCGTTCCATGCATCCACCACCCACTCTGTGAAAAAATACTTCCTTACAGTACCTCTGAGCTGCCCCCCTCTATCTTCAAATTGTGCCCCCTTTTTCTTGCACACCTCTTTTTTTGAAAGATGCTACCCTCTTGGACTTTGTTGATTCCCTTTAGGTACTTGAAAGTTTCTATCATGTCCCCCCCTCTCCCTCCTTTCCTCCAGGCTATACATATTAAGCTCCTTTAGTCTCTCTTCATATGTCTTCTGGTGCAGACCCTGCACCATTTTAGTTGCCCTCCTCTGGACAGCTTTCCATCTTGTCTATGTCCTTGCAGAGATTGGGTCTCCAGAACTGCACACAGTACTCCAGATGGGGTCTCACCAGCTGTCTGTAAAGAGGGATAACAACTTCCTGGTTTCTACTGGTAATGCCTCTCCCTATGCATCCCAGTATCCCCCAGCCCTCTTTACTGCCCTCTCACATTGCTTGCCCACCTTTAAGTTATCTGATATGACTATCCTCAGGTCCCTTTTCATTTTTGTTGTTGTTAGTATCTCACCCCCCATTGTGTACTCTCCCCCTGGGTTTTTGTTTCCCAGGTGCATTACCTTGCACTTCTTAGCATTGAATCTAAGCTGCCATACATTTGACCATTTCTCTAACCTTGCCAAGTCCCTTCTCATCCTTTCCACTCCACCTTGTGCATCAACTCTGTTGCAGATCTTTGTGTCATCTGCAAAGAGACATACTTTTCCTTCCAGCCCCTCTGCAATGTCACTTATAAAGACATTGAATAGAAGCAGTCCTAATACTGAACCCTGCAGTACCCCAATAGTAACCCCACTTTCTTCAGAGTGGACTCCATTTACTATTACCCTCTGTGTCCTATTCTCCAGCCAATTCTTTACGCAGGCTATCATCTTGGGACCCACTTCCAGGCTGGCTAACTCGTATATTAATCTTTTGTGTGGGACTGAGTCAAATGCCTTGCTAAAGTCTAGGTAGACCATGTCCACAGCCCCTCCCTGATCTATTACTTTGGTCACCCAGTCAAAGAAATCTATTAGATTCATCTGGCATGACCTTCCCGCTGTGAATCCATGCTGCCTTGGGTCCTGTGCCCCTCTGGCCTCTAGGTACACAACAATTCTTTCCTTCAGAAGTGATTCCATCATTTTCCCTATCACTGAGGTTAAACTGTAGTTTCCTGCATCTGCCCTGCTCCCACTTTTGTGAAGGGGAATCACATCTGCCCTCCTCCAGTCCTCAGGCACCACCCCATCCTCCCATGATGTGTTAAAGAGTGTAGTCAGTGGTGTCACTACTTCTACCCTTAGTTCTTTTAGAATTCTGGGATGAATCCCATCAGGCCCCATTGCTTTGTCCACCTTCAGTTTTAAGAGTTCTTTCAGAATCCTTTCTTCTGTAAATGGGCTGGTATCAACTTCTGTATCCAGAGTGTTTCTACTGTTTGTTTTAGGTACCTCCCTCTTCATTTGTAAATACTGAGCAAAAATATTTGTTTAGTATTTCTGCCATTTCACCTCACCTCTGCCCACCCCCTCCCTTTATTAAGCCTCACTATCCATCCCTTAGTCTTCCTTCGCTCCCTGATGTACCTAAAAAGGTTTATCCCCCTTCATAACTGAGTTGGCTATCTTTTCCTTGGTTCGGGCCTTTGCTGTTCTGACTGCCTTCCCAGCTTCCTTTTGCTTTAACTGATACAAATCTCTGTCCTGCTCCTGTAATTCCTTGTACTTTCTGAATGCTTTCTTTTTCTCTTGAACCTTCACTGCCACCTCCTTTGAGAACCATAGTGGTTTCTTACATCATTTTGTTTTGTTTATTTGCTTCACACAAAGGCTTGTTACCTCTGTGATGGCAATTTTTAATTTTCCCCATTGTTCTTCCACCCCTCCTTCCTGCCCATTTGCTAGTGCATTCCTTAGGCACTTATCCATTTTGGCAAAGTCAGCCCTCCTCAAGTCCAGTACTTTTTTCTTTGTATGGCTTGACTCTATTGCTGTGTTTATTGTGAACCATACTGTTCGATGGTCGCTAGTTCCCAGATGGCTACCCACTTCTACATCTGTGATCCTCTCTCCATCTCCATTTGAGAGAACCAGATCTTAGATTGCTCCCTCTCGAGTGGGTTCCAATACTAGCTGTCTAAGGCATGCCCCCTGTAGGGCATCTAGAATAACCCCACTCTTAGAAGTGGCTGCTGCAACTGCACTCCAGTTAACATCTGGCATATTCAGATCACCCATCAGCAATATCTCCCCTTTATCTGCCATTCTAAGTATACTTTTTATCATTTCCTTGTCCATTTTCTCCTCCGAGGGGGGTCTGTATACAACCCCTGTGCGGATTATGGTGCCATTGCCTGTCTCCAAATTGACCCATGGTGCTTCTTCTCCTCCTCCCCATTTACCCTTTTGTTCTGTTGCTTTGATTCCTTCCCTTATGTAGAGAGCTACTCCTCCTCCTGTTTTACCCTCCCTGTCCCTCCTGTAGATAGTGTATCCTGGTATGTTTACATCTCAGTCATGGTTCTGTGTGTACCATGTTTCTGTGACTGCCATGATATCCAGACGTTCCTCCTCCATCAAGGCCACTAATTCAGGAAGCTTGTTACCCAGACTACGGGCATTGGTACTCATTGCTCTCCATTTTTTGATGGCTTTACCTTCTGTAGCAACATCCCCCACTGACCTTTCTACCTTAGTCTTTTTCTCATTTAGTACCCTGTTTTGTAGGGGGAGGCTGCGATTTTCCTGCTGTTTATCAGTGCCTCCCCCCTTGACTAGTTTAAAGCTTGCCAATGAAGCATTTAATCCAATTGCCCAAAAGACTTGTTCCCTTCCTGGACAGATGCAGACCATCCTGCCAGTATAGGCTGGTGTCCCTCCAGGTGGAACCTCAGTCCCCAATGAAGCCAAACCCCAGTGCTCCACACCATTTTTACAACCATTCGTTAAACTGCATGGTGCAAAGTACCCTCGCCTCACCCATGCCACTGAAAGGCAGCACCTCTGAGAAGGATACTGTGTGTGCTACTTGTCTTAGGCCCCTCCCCAACTCTACAAAGTCCTTCTGCACTGCTCTAATCTCGTGATGAGCCAAGTCATTTGTTCCTAGGTGGACAATGACATCCAGCTCAGACTCCCGTGCAACTGTTCTCATGATCCTAAGGATGCACTTCCTGTCCCTCCAAGCCATGGCACCAGGCAGGCAGCTTACTTAAGTTTTCCCTGCTCCCCCCAGTTCTATCCCCCTAATAATTGAGTCCCCGACCAGGAGCTGCTTCCTTTCCCTGTGGTGCCCTCTGCCTCCTTCCTGAGGGCCTCCCTTGTGACAGTTTTCTGCAACCTCCTTAGTATCCTCTGTGGGGGCATCCATAGGGGAACTATGCTCCCCCAGAATGGTGTATGGATTCTGTTTATTCCATTTCCAAAGGGACATGTACAAATGAGCATACACTTTCAAGATCACAAAAAGGAAAATTAGTAAAAAAAAAAAAAAAAATTTACAGATTGCATATAAATATATTAGTGTTATGTAGTGGCGACTTCAAAAGTGGCATACACAGCAGGAGTATTGATAAATCATTTACCACACAAAGTCCCCTCTACATATTTAATTTATGACATAGGATAGAACCTTAGGTGATATATTCTTTTCTAGCTTTATTTAAATTTATTTTTAGAAGTTTGTGGGTTTATTGTTTGAGCTAGTGGTATTGTGTGTTCCCCCATCCTGGTTTCTATAGCCATTCTGACAGACGTGGTGTCAGAAAGAGATGCTGACACTGCACCATGGCAGTTCATTGGTGCTTCAGAACTTCTGCAGAAATTACAAGCCACTACTTCACACATTCTGTGGCAAATTGTAATGCTGCCATAGAATTTGGTCAAAAAATGCCACAGAAAAATTGGAGCCTTGATAATAACAAGAACTGACCATCAAATGCTTCATTCTTTACCATAACTTGACTTCTTTAGAGATACAAGAATGGAGCATTTGTTTGTTGTTTCTTATCTGTTCCTTAAAATTAGCTCCTAAATGTCTGTGATTTATAAAGAAGTCTTCACACGATTGTAACTATACAGTAGTTGTCACAGTGGGATTGCAAAGTGCATGAAAATTTTATTGCTAACAGAGATTCAATCAGGCCTTGGTAAAAGGATAGTGCACTTGTAATTGCTACTTGGATGAAATGCATAAAATATTAAACTGCACTTCAAAGCTGAGCATCATAATCTAGGCTCATAATATCTAGACGGAGACATAAACTTAAACATATGGAACATGCATGATTAATTCATTGATGGGAGGCTCTAAGTGCATGCTTACAACAGCTGTTAGAAATGTGGAATGATGCCCGCCTTCCTGCATGTTTTAATTCATGTTGAGAATATTAACTTTAAAAAAGAAAATTCTAATTATATCCATGGGTATTAATTTGTTACAGTAACTTGAATTGCAAATTGCTGTGCCCCTGTGCGGCTCAGCTAGCCATGCTTGACAGAATAATTTTTAACTATGCTTGTTTACAGATGACTAAGTAAAACAGTAGACTCATAATCTGACTTTTAACATCTGCAGACATTTCTGGGGTTAAAAGACATCTGATGTAATATACATTTGTTGGTTTAAATTTAGGTTATCTTTTCTATGACACACTTTCACTTAATATGTGAAACTTTCTTACACTGGAAAATGCTTAGCTCAAGCCATTTACAAAACATTTGTATAACTGCTACAGCTGTGGCTCCTTTAACCTTAAACTTCCAAAGCATTTCATTAAGAAAAATCAAAGAATTTAATAATAGTGGCATCCTTGAAATTCGGGATTGATCAAGGAGGTAGATAAAGATGGCACAGGGAAAGGGTTTATGCTAAGCTTTTTCTGATGGCCTGTCTTATTTAGTTTTAAATAGGAAAAATGGCTCTATAATTACAAAAGGAAGACAGAAATTAAGTTGGCTAGCTTCAGGTGCAAGTGTATTGTTTGGAGACATCAGGTGGTAAGGATCCATTGGTAGAATTGAACACCAGGACTAAAGTGATAGATTTCAGGGGAGCTGATTTTGAAAATATGTGGAGGCATGCTAGAGGGACACATTGCTAGAATTCAACCACAAATAGATGCCACTCAAAAATGGGAGATCATCAAGACAGGGTTGGGGGAGGCAACAAACCCGTGTGCAAAGCTCCAAAGCAAGAAGGCCAGGACAAGGGAACCAAGCTGGTGAAACAGGGAAGTAAAGGGAGGAATTAATGAAAAAAGGGCCACCTTCAGGAAGTACATGAGATCCAGAAGGGAGGAGGAGGATAGGGAGGAATGCAGGAGGAAATCAAGGGAGGTGAGCAGAGTGGTAAGGGCAGCCGATGCAGCAAAAGAGCTTAGGTTTGCACAAGGGATAAGAGAGTGAGAGAAGGATTTCTTCAATTGCATAAGAAAAAGAACCTGCAAGGATCAAATTGTTAAGATCAAGGTGGAGGGTGGGCGGGAGGAGAATGGGTTGGACCAGGCACAAGTGCTTAGTGACTACTTCTGTTCTGTATTTAGCAGGGAGAAGCACATGCCATTACCACAGGGGAAGGGAGTTGTGGAATGGGGGAAGAACTTACAGAGATGGAAATCTCAGCGAGCAGAGTGCTAGGGGGTGAAAAAGCCCTAAGGGTAGACAAGGCACCAGGACCTGACAGCATCCACCCCAAGGTACTGAGGGAGATGGCAGAAATCCTGGCAGGGCCACTAGTAGACTTATTTAACACCTCCCTGAGGACTGGTTATGTGCCCTAGGACTGGAAGATGGTGCATGTGGTGTCCATCCACAAACATGGGCACAAGGATGAGCCAGGGAACTGTAGGACAGTCAGCATCACATCTATAATCTGGAAGCTCATGAAGCCTATCCTTAAGGAAAGGCTGGAAGCCTTTATAGAGGGGAATGTACTTAAAGACAGCAGGCAACATGGATTTGTCTCAGGCAGATCCTGTCAGACAAACATGGTTGACTTCTGTGACTGGGTAACTATGGCAATCGACAGGGGCCAGGCAGTGGATGTCCTGTACTTGGATTTCAGCAAGGCCTGCAATTTGGTGCTACATGGGGGGCTGGTTAGTAAATTAGGTCACCTGGGGGTAGGGGGAGGATGGTGGAGTGGGTCAGAAACTGGCTTCAGCATAGGCAACAAAGGGTGGTGATAAGGGGAAAGTTCTTATCTCCAAAAGCTGTAACAAGTGGGGTTCCTCAGGGCTCAGTGCTGGGTCCATTGTTGTTTGGCATCTTTATTGCAGACAATGCAGAGGGGGTAAGCAATAAGATAAGCCTATTTGCAGACAACACAAAGATCAGTGCAGTGTTGGACAGCACAGAGGGATGGAAGGGATCACAAGAGGACCTGGACAAACTTGAGCACTGATCAGACACTTAGCAGCTGCGTTTCAATGTGAAGAAGTGCAAGGTTATGCACATGGGAGCTAGAAACCAAGGGTTAGGTTACACACTGATGGGGGGTTAGCAGTTATCCTCTATGGAAGAGGAGAAAGATCTTGGGGTGATGATTACAGGGCAAATGAACCATTCGGCACAGTGCAGGAGAGCAGCAGTGAAGGCTAACAGGATGTTGGAGGGTATTGCCAGGGAAATGACCTCATGGAGGAGGAGGGAGGTCATCCTGCCACTGTACAGGTCACTGGTCAGACCGAACCTGGAGTATTGCTTGCAGTTCTGGCAGCCCTACCTAAAGAAAGATGTAAAGTTATTGGAGGGGGTCAAACACTGAGTGACCAGGATGAGCTCAGGAATGGAGGACAGGATCTATGATGAAAGACTGAGGGATCTAAGCATGTACTCCCTGGAGAGGAGGAGGAGGGATAGCGGGGATATGATTGAAATGTTTGAAAGTTTGAGCAGCATATACAGGGTCAGTACAGAGGATATTTTTAAATTGACAAGAGGGAGAAACACTGGGGGGCACAGTCAGAGATTGGAGGGGGTAGGATTAAGAGGGAGATGATTAGACACTATTTCACAGAAATGGTGGTGGCTAGGTGGAACACACTATCGGAGGAGGTGGTATTGTCAAAATCGGTGGACAGTTTTAAAATTGGGTGGGACAGGATAAGGGGTGAGGTCACTACTATATGGGGAGAGAGGAGCTACAGAGTGAAATACTGATTGTTGCACATTCGAGCGGACTCGATAGACCCTAGGGCCTGTATCTGTCGAAAATTGTTCTATGTTCATATGTTTGTAACACATTCCATGGATTGGTGTGCATATCTTTTAAAATTCTCCACCCTGGGAAGTTAAGCATATTAATGATGATATGAACATAAGAAGATACTAAAAAGCCAGCAGAAGAAGGCCTTACTGTCTGTCAAGATGGCTTGATGTCAGGACCCTGATCTAGAGATTGTATTGGGCCCTGACCCACTCCCCATCATCCCTAATCCTTCCTTTCACCCAGTCACACTCTCTTGAACCACCACACCATCTTTTGTGTGACAATCTTGGCAAGGAGTTCAATCCATCCAGATACCACCCTCTCTAAAGAAGTCTCTCCTGACCTTTTTCCTGAACCTTCCCCACACCAGCATATAACAGTGCTACCTGGCAGTCTTGTTTTCACCGAGGCAAAAAAGGCCCTTGATATCCACTTTGTTTATTCCTCTCAGGTATTTGAAGGTTTCAATCATGTCCCCTCTCTCCCTACTCTCCTACCATGAGTACATGTAAAACTCTCTTAACCTGTCCTTATATGCCAAGCCCTTCGCTGAATTCACTGAGTCATCTTTGTTGCTCTCCTTTGTACAGTCTTGACCTGACTGATATCTTTTTTCAGTTAGAGGGTCCAGTATTGCATGCCATATTTCAGGTGCAGCTGCACCAATGATCTGTACAGTGGCAGTTTAACATCCTCCCTTTTGCTTACAAACCCTCTAGCAATTCATCCCACCATTCTGTTTGACTTGGCTGCTGACTTTCTACTCTAAACAGCATATTTAAGAGCACTTGTCAGGGCTAGCCCCTAGTCCTCCCCCACTGGTTCAGTGACTTTGACCTCCCCTAATCTGTGCTCAGTCATCAGGTTCTTTCTTCCTAGGTGTTTGACCTTGCACTTCTTCCAATTGAACATGAATTGCCTTAAAACAAAACCACTTTTCCAGCTTATTCTTTAGGTACCAAACCCATTTATATGTGTTCTTCCTCCCATAGACCTTGGTGTTGTCTGCAAGCAGGCAGATTTTTCTGTTACTGTAATTCCTTCCCCAGTGTCTTTTATGAACATATTTAACAACACTAGTCCAAGCACTGACCCTTGCAGGTCACACTAGTGACTTAGCTTATTCCTAAGAGCTCCACTCCACCACCACCCTTTGTATCCTATTACTGAGCCATTCAGGCACCCACCTTGTAACTTTACTCTCAGCATTAGGTCCTCCAGTTTCCAGATCAGCATCTTGTGGGATACAGAATTGAAGGCCTTGCTAAAATAAAAATACAGAATATCAACCACTTGGCCCCTGTCTGTCACTTTCGTTACCCAATCAAAGACGTTGATCATGTTGGTTCAACATGAGCTCCATGACGTGAATCCATGCTCTATCTCATCCTGAAGAGCATTTGCTTTAAGCAACCCTACTCAGCTTTCCTTCATATGGTCTCTATTAGCTTACAGAGAATGGAGATCAGACCAATGACTTGCAGTTGCTTGGGTTGTCACTAGGCCCACTCTTATGCAGTGGTATCATATGTGTAGTTCTCCATTCCTACTGAACCATCCCCATATCTAATGAGCTGTTGAACAGAACTGCCAGTGAACCCTCTAGATCAGTTGCCAGATCTCATACTGAACACATTTGGGTACATGCTATTTCATCCTGAGGACTTGTTTATTTTTTCAGACAGAAACTCTTTTCAAGCCCTGTCTTCTGGTATTGTGTCCTCATCCATGTCCCCTCATTGCCATTTCCCTTCCCTAAATTCTGACTTGAGGTACTGGTCCATCCTGTTCCTTAATAAAGACAGTGCAGAGATATTTGATCAACACCTGGGTCTAGCTGATAGCGACACCTTTGAAACCATTAAAAAAGGCACTGACAAATGGCTTTCTGACAATTTTCACAGGGTCTAATTTCCCACCAGCATGGGGACAATCTTGATGGGTCTTAGCCTTTTTTTGTCCGTACATATCTAGTAGTAATACCAGTAATATCTCTTTTTTTTCTTTACTGCCATTCAGCCACCTATCTCCCCTTTTTAACTTAAATTTGCTCACCTTAATGTCCCACTTTTCACTGATGTACCATAAGAAGGCTTTCTGTCCCTCTTGGATGCTCACTGCAATCCGTCGTTCCTTCCAAGCCTTGGCATGCCTGACCACCTTGCTAGCTTTCCTATCTTTCTTCAGGTGGTTCCCCCTCATTCTCCTCCCTTTGGGGCTTTCTAAACTTCCTATATGCAGCCCTCCTTTCCCTGAATGCCTGGCCCAACTCCCTGTCAAACCACCTTGGCATCTTGGCTTTGAAGTTTAGACCATTCTGCTTAATGCAGGGTTAGTGACAGCCACAATTCCTTCCCTGATCAATATACACTTTTTTTCCACCCCCATGCTAATCCTAAGGCTAGCTAGGTGCCCCCTCAGTATCTAGCCCATTTTCCTAAAGTCAGACTTCCTGAAGTCCAGCACTTTTGTCTTAGTGCTCACTGTCCTTTTTTCCCATATCAATTCTGAACCTCAACATGCAGTGGTTGCTGCTCCCCAAGAGCTCCACTACCTTGTTATTCCTGATGCAGTCACCATTTGCTAATACCAGAATGAGGACAGCTCCCACTCAAGTAGTTTTAGTCATTCCACTGACTAGGAATCCAGTCTGGGCTGTGTCAAGGATCAATTGGCTCTTGGCACAGGAGGTGGATGGGACACTCCAATCCACCTTCTGCAAACTGAAATGCCCCCCCTCCACCACCACCACCCCACCTCGGTCCACTGCAATCTTATTCATGGTACTCAACTCCCTGTCACTATGTTTGTCTTGATTTTGGATCTGTACCTCCAGCTCCGCTACCTTCCCTTCTCAAATCTATTTCCTGGTGGCAGTAATGACCTCACTGACCTAAAGTACAACCCCAGCCTCCTTCTCTTTCTCCCTGTTCATCTATAGAGAGTATGTTGAGGTATAGTGAGGTCCCAGTCATGGTTCGGGGTAGCCCAAATCTCACTGACTGTCACCAAATCCACTTACCCATCAGCCATCATGGCCAGCAGGTAATCCTTTTTTTTTCCCCTGGATGTCTGGCATTCAGGACACTACCCTACACCACTCCTGACCCCCCCCCTTCTTTTTCAACAGTCACTTTTCTTCTCTGCCTGTCTGCTCTCCCTTTCTCCCATCATCCCCTGGATCACACCCATTCTTTCTCCTATCCCTAGCCCTCTTCTGCTCCTCCCTCTTACCCCCCTTCCTGACCCCACTATTTTTCCTATCTGGCTGCCCCACCTTCTGAAATTTCCACCCCATGTCCTTTTCTACCCTTACCACTTCTTCCCCTTACAAACCCATTTGTATTTTCTACCTGGTGGGCTGGTCTGCCCCCTCTTCTGGGAAACCCTGGGTGTTTTAAGACTTTCTGCCCTCCTGCAGTTTAAACTCAGGTCCCTGCTGATATATTCATTCATTCATTCTTCTAGTAGCCTGGATCCCCTCTGAATTAGGTGCAAGCTGTCAGGTACAGAGGGGGTTTTATCATCCCAGGATCCCTCCCAGTTCCAAACATACCTAAACCCTTCCTCCATGCACCATTTCTTCAGCCAGCCATTTATCTATTTTTACAACTTTTGGGCAGGAAAGACAAACTAAGCAGAGGCTTGTTTCCAGGTGCATCCAGGGAGCACAGGGAAGTTTCTCATGGTCCACAGTACACAAGCGGTGGTTATAGGATTCAAACCTAATTCTTCTGATTTGCAGCTCAGTGCTCTTAACCACAATGTTATACAGCCCTATATTGTCTCTCTATCCCTAGCCCTCTTCTATTCCTCCCACTCACTCACTTTCTGACCCTCCTCCATGTTTCATTAAACCCCTCTATCCTACTCTTTCTTGCCAAGCTGGCTGTAGGCACCTGCAGCACTACTGAAAAGGCTGTCAACCTATATCCCCCAGAAATCTTCCCCACTGCTCTAAACTTCTCCTACACTGTGTCTACCTTGCATCCAGCTAGATCATGCTAGGTCATTATTATCTACATGAATAATGAGATGCAGCTTCAGCTGTCCCCTATGTGAGTGGGCCTACCATCAAACCAACTTATTCTGTGGTCATTCCCATGAGACATACCCATTTCCTAATGTGCTGCCCCCCAAGTCCTCCTAATCCTCTTCACTGTTGAGTCCCCTATTACAATGACTCTACTACTGTCTTCTCACTCCTCATCCCCCTCTGGAACTATCCTTTCCTGTTCCTCCATCCTGCTTTCTTCCCAATATCCGAATATCCCCCCCTCTCTCCCCCGCCCCTCCACTATGTCTCCCTATCTTCACCTTCCCCCCCTCATGTGTTCCCTCTGCCACGCCAGCTCCAGTTAAACTTTGTCCTTTCTGTCTCTTCAAATCTGCCTTCTCTTTATCCCCCCCCCGGGTGCCTCTTCACCTCCTGTTGCCCTTACCCTTCCAGCTCCTCCCCTACTGTCCCTCTGCAACCTCTCCAGACTCCTAAGTACAGGCCAGCTACCCCTCTGCAATCTGTGCACCCCTGACAGTGGAGCCAGCCACAATGTGAAACAATAACTGGGTGATCAGGAAAGTGAATTGGGGGGAGCAGTGGTTGTGGCTTACATGGATTTCAACAAGGCCTTCAACACCATGCCACATAGCAGGCTTGTAAACATGTTAGGCTGCCTGGGAATGGGCCCCAAGGTGGTACACTTGGTTTTAATCTGGTTGAGAGACAGAAAACAGAGGGACGGTAAATGGAGCTCATTCTGAGGAAAGGAGGGTAACGAGTGGGGATGCCACAAGGGTCAGTTCTGGGGACAGTACTATTCAATGTCTTTGTAAGTAACATTGCAGAGGGTCTGGAAGGAAAAGTGTGCCTCTTTTCAGATTACACTAAGATCTGCACTAGGGTAGGTAATCCAAGAGGGGTGGAAAAAATGAGGAGGGACCTAGTTAAACTGGAAGAATGGTCAAGAGTTTGACACCTGAGATTTAATTCAAAAAAATGCAAAATCATACATTTGAGGCACAGGAACCCAGGTGAGGCTTACATGGTGGGGGAGAGATACTGCTGGACACCAGACAGGAAGAGATCTGGGTTAATCATATCAGATGATCCAAAGGTGGCCCAACAATGTGCCAAGGCTGTGGGGAGGGACAGTGGGGTACTGGGGTGCATAGGGAGATGCATCACCAACAGAAGAAAGGAGGTGGTGATGCCTCTATATAAATCATTGGTGAGACCCCATCTGGAGTATTGTGTCCAGTTCTGGAGGTCACACCTCTGTAAAGACATAGACAAGGTTGAGGCAGTTCAGTGAAGGCAACAAAAATGTTTCAGGGCCTGCAACAAAAGTCATATGAGGAGAGAATGGAGGACCTGAGTTTATATACCCTGGAGGAGAGGAGAGAGAGTGGGGATATGATAGAGACCTTCAAATATCTCAAAGGCATAAATAAGATGCAGGAGGGCAGCATCTTTCAGAAAAAGAGATGTTCTATAACAAGGGGTCATGACATGAGGCTGGAATGGGGTAGACTATGGGGTAATGTGAGAAAGTATTCCTTCACAGAGAGGGTGGTAAATGCATGGAACAGCCTCCCAACAGAGCTGGTGGGGGCTGATTACATATGGGGAATTCAAAAATGAGTGGGTCAGGCATAGGGGAACCCTAGCAATAGATTTGAGAACAAAGCCAGAGATCAAGCAGAGTCTGTGGTTTTTGCAGTAGGTACTGAAAATGGGCAGACTAGGTGGGCCTAGCGATCCTTATCTGCCATCAAATTCTATGCTTCTATGTTTCAGTAAGTGATATGTCACAAAATACCGCATGGCAAAAAGGGTTAATAATTTTAGAATTACACTGTTCTCTGCAGTACACTGCAGCATTTTGTGATATATTACACCATTATGTTGCATCCTGGCTGGCACCACTGTAGATTCACCCTCTTCCCTGCAATAATCAGAGGGTTGAAAGTGATTTCTTACTAGTACTGTACCATTGCTGGTTTACCTGCTCCGCCATCCCTCCACTAAACCAATTCTTTCCTCGCTATTGTCTTCCATCCCTCCTCCCTAGGCTTCTTGTCCCTCTGGGGCAGTGAGTCTTATTGCAGCTGAACCTCCAAACCCCCTTCCTTTCCTTTACTCCATGTTTCTTCCCCTTGCCTTGTCCAGTTCCCCTGCATTCCTTTCAATAATCCCAGTTCTTTCTGTAGCAGCTGCACCTCAGTTAATTAAAAAAATGGCTATAGACAGGGCAGGTCCCTGCTCCACATTGTTTCCAGGACAATGCAGTTCCACACACCTTACAACACACAACCCTACCTCTCCCTGCCTCAATCATAGGTCAATGAACAATATACCTACTTACCTTCACAGGCCTGCTCCAAACAGGTAGTAGTTCAAAGAAGTACCATAACCTCATCTGCCTTTGCTTGCCTACCTCAGAAAGGAAGTAGTTAAAGCAGTATCCTCTCCTGCCATTTCACACCTATCCAAGATAAGGAGTTGTATAAGTCAGGATCCCCACCAGCCTTCATAGGCCTGCCCCAGGTAGGGATTATTCCCAATTACTTTCACACCATTGCCTCCCAGGTCTCTCTGGTTGGCTTTGTTTTCCAACTAGTACCTCGAGGCCCCATTTCCTTTTCTGCACTGTCCACTTACCTGATCATTGTTGGACAGTTTCTCTTGCAGCTCGTGTACCCTGCAGATACCTTAAAGAAAGCCAGAGGTAAGATGCAACAGTCCTGCTTCAGCTTCATGGCACTCATGATTCAGCGTCACTTGGAACTGTGGAAATTAAATAGTGAACTGCAGCCATGCTACTGGTTATGTGCAGTCATATGACCTCACTGTTCTGTAACTGATGCAGGGTTCAGAGTCCTTCCAAGTCCCATCCTATAACCTCCCACAAACACTACCTCCTGCTTCCCCCACCCTTCCATTTGCAGAACCAACATTGTTCAGCAACCTGGAAATGAAAATCTTATTGCATAGAAAGTAAAGCAAGTTCAGTTACAGCAAGTCCACCCCAACCCTTGGCTGGAAACAATATACCTTCCTCCTCAGGCTTCATTGATGTTCCGCTTGCCTTTTGATAATATTACTATCTCAATACAAACTCTGTTTTCCTTTTATTTATGGTATACTGTAGATGCAAAACTTGATTCATTGTCAGACTGCTAAAAAGTGCATGACAGAATAGATAAATGGCACCCATGGTGAAACTGACTTGCTGAGTCTAAAGCTCACTGAAGTGGACAAGAAACTGAGTGCCAGGAGAAGGGACTAACTACTAATACATTGGCTACTTCCAGTATGAGAAACATTATAGGACAGCAATGAAAACTTGGATTGCTTGAAAACACTGAGCATAATTTATTTATTTATTGAAAGAAATAGGAATTACAATCCTTTGAGTCATAGACTCCTTTGCAAAGGCTTCACATCCATAAGAAAGAGAAAAGAAAATACACAAAGTATCACTTGTAAAGTACAAAACTTAAACATTAGGTACAAAACTTAAACATTTGACACAGTGTACAATATAGGGTTATGTCAGCAGGGATCTTAAAAGAAGGTCCTAGGTCAACACTTATGTACATATGACAGTAATTCAGTTTCGGAGGGTCTTACAAAATAGGCCCAGAGTCATAATTCATTGACAGTGAGATTGAGAAAGCTTATATATAGTGACTGCCAAATGGCTTAGATAGTTTATATGCATCTTGTAGGTAGGTAGCTAGGTAAGGCCTCATTTGCAGAGCATTAAAATATACTTGGCACAATTGTCCATTTTGGGGTGTATGCCTTCATGATTCCTACAAAGGGAAGCAAAAGAGAGGTGATTCAAAGCAAATACTCCCACTTCAATTCCTCCTAGGGAAATAACTTTTCAAACTTCTCAGGATCTAATGGATTAAAGAAGGAACTGATAACATGGACCTCATACTTCAATACTTTCTATGATGACTTTTGAAATGGGCAAAAATAAGACTTTTATTCTTCAAGCAAAGTATGCTCTACATGTTTCAGTATGTTTAACTTATTTCACAGGAGCAGAAGTAGTATTTAATTTCAGATCTAGATTTACATGAGATTGGAGCTACATTTCCTACTCTGCTCCTGGTGAAATCAAAACTGCCATTACAGAGGCAACAAGCTTTAGTGTGAAGCAAATAAACAAATCAAAACAAAAGAAAAAAAAACACTATGTTTCTCAAATGAGGTGGTGAGGAAGATTAGGGATTAAAATATATCATTTAGGAAGTATAAGTAAACACAGAAGGAGCAGGACAGAGAACAGTATCAGTTAAGACAGAAGGAAGAAGAGAAGGCAGTCAGAATAGCAAAGGTCCAAATGGAGGAAAAGATAGCCTACTCAGTTAAGAAGGTGGATAAAACCTTTTATAGGTAAATTAGAGAGCACAGAAAGACAAAGGGAATGATAGTGAGGCTGAATAGAATCTACGGTGGGTGGGCAGAGAGGGACAGTGAAAAAGCAGGGATACTGAACGAATACTTCTGCTCAGTATTCACAAAAGAGGAGGAAGGGGAGGTACCTAATCCAGTTAACAGAAGCACTCTGGATAGGGGGCTTGATCCCAGTCCTTTCACAGAAGAAAGGGTTCTAAAATAACTCCTAAAACTGAAGCTGTACAAAGCAATGGGGCCTGATTGGATTCACCCCAGAATTCTCATCATCATCAGCTTTATTTATAAGAAAGTACCTTTCAAAACCAAGGAGCTTTTACAAAATACATTAAAATAATTAATAAAACTAAGATAAACATGTAAAACCCCATGGCCGCAATACTAATGATTGGCATATGCCATATTAAAAAGAAAAGTCTTTAATGCAGTTTTAAAAGTTTGGACGGTCAGGCTATTTCGAACCTGATGAGGTAGAGAATTCCATAGGGTTGGAGCCACAAAACTAAAAGACCTTGCCCCAGATGTCTTCAAACTTACTCTGGAAATCCCTAGCAATCCCTAGTCAGTGGGTCGGAAAGAGCAGGAGGGACAGTAGGGATGAAGGAGATCTTGCAGGTAGCCAGGTCCCTGATCATGTAGGGCATTATAGGTCAGCAAACTGACCTTGAAGGTGATCCACCACCATACTGGCAGCCAGTGCAGTCTGCGAAGCACAGGCATCATATGACTGGACCTAGAGGAACCAGTCAATAGCCTGGTTGCTGCATTCTGCACAAGCTACAAGTGGTGGATATCAACCCCAGATAACCCAATGTAGAGAGAGTTGCAATAGTCAAGGCGGGAGGTAATGAAGGCATGGACCAAAGTTGGAAGATCTTCGGAGGGAACCAGGTGTTTAACCCAGGCGATATTCCTCAGATGGTAAAAAGAGGTTTTAGCAACTGCCAACGCCTGCGATTTAAGTGTCAAACAGTCAGCAAACATAATGCCCAGGTTCTGCACCAGGTCTGAGGTAGTTAGCTGTACACCCCCAAGCCATTAACCTGAAGGTGATCCAGCCAACAAACCCACCTCCTGATGACCTGGGTCCACAACCAACTCCTCAATTTTTTTTGGGTTTAACCACAGCCAACTCCCATTCATCCATTCCTTGATTTCGGTGAGACAGTTGTTAAAGAATGAAATGGCAGCATCCTGGCTGGGCACAAAGGACATGTATAACTGAGTTTCATCTGCATAATAGTGAAAACTCAAGCCATTCTAAAACAATTAAGGGGAGAACTAGTGACACCACTTGTCACAACCCCACACAGCAGGTCAGGACCTCTGCTCCCATGGTGTCAGCCTCCAAGAGCAGTATTGTGGACAGGTACAGAACAGGGTAATCCTCCTGTCTGTTTGTGGGTCTGAATCACCATTGGTCTCAAGTTCTGGGGGGTGATTCAAACTGTGAACCTTATGCTAGCATACCCAAAAGTGCAGGCTCAGATAATCTGCTCTTCAGGGAGTGCCAGATATCTTTCACCAAGGGCACCTAACCAGGTATCCAAAATGAACCCTTAAAACCCTATGAAAGACCTTGGGTATTTCTTACCTGTTTCCAGTTCAGTAACACCATTAAGCTTATGTGCAGTTGTCAACTTTAACCATCTATACTTCACATACAGAAGAAAGAATTGCAAAGGCACACCAGGCAGTCTCTTTAAAATAAGAGGTTTACTTGTAAAATGGATAAAAATATGTAAAATGTAAACACAGAACAATATATCACAAAGCATACAATTACTTAAATGAAAACAAGAAAAAAATAAGTACAAACCTAAACTTCTAATATAATACAGTTAGACTTGTCTATCTAATGTAGTTAGATGTTGCTGTTTCAGAGTCCAATAGGAATGGGTGTCAGTTGAAAAACACAGATTACAATTTAAAACACTGGGTTCCAACCCGTTGCATGATGTCATCTATCTCCTCCTTTCAGAATATAAAAAATATACAAAACAGGATGTCCTATCAAGAGGTATATTAAATACTGTGACTTCAGCAAAACTCATTTCCCAAATTATGACACTCTTTAAATAAGTTTTTCCTTTGATCTAGTGTGGTTTTCTGCTTTTCAAAGACATCACAGGACTTTTACAACTCTGCAGTTTTCTCACCTAGATGTCATGTAGGTTCTTTTAGCATCAGTTGACATTAACTGTCTTTCCTCTGAAGATGTCATAAAATGGATATTTTAGATTTCTGGCTACAAAGCAACACAGATCATAAACACGGCCATAAAAAGCAACTTGGAAGTTAATCACATTAGAGAGATCAGTTGTTTAACATAACCTGTCATTTGAACTGAAACCTGGGGGGGGGGGTCATCCCACAGTCTGTCTCATGAGAGACACTCTACAACACATTCTATATACAAATATCAAAGAGCAATCATAACCAGCTGGCCAAGCGTCACAAATCCTCCCCACCTAGACTAAATCTGGGGCTCTATACCCTACTTGGGATGAGCTTCCCAAATCAGTTCACTCCTCATAAAGATGCGAAAGGCCATTGTTGTTTTGATTTTTCGCTCCACCCTATGTAAGATTGTCATGTCATACCCTTGTAAGGCAAGATTCCATCTTAACAATCTACCATCAGTTTTTCCCATTTGTGCCAGCCAAACCTGGGAGTAAGGGTCAGTTTGTACCACAAAATGCTGCCCATATAAGTATGGAACTAGCTTCTTTAGGGCCCACACTATGGCAAGACACTCCTTTTCCACAGAAGAGTATGCCTGCTCCCTGGGAAGTAACTTTTTACTCAGTTAAATTACCGGGTGGTCTTTCCCTTGGTTGGAAGTCTAACTCAGTACTGCCCCAATACCCACATCAGAGACGTCAGTCTGAACTATAAAGGGTTTGTTATAGTCAGGACTTGTCATTACAGAAGCACTGCACAGTGCCTCCTTCAGACTGGTAAATGCTTTTTCACAGACTGGTCCCCTGGTAATTTTCTTTGGCATCCTTTTCTTTACCAGGTTGAATAGGGGAAGAAGCCAGGGTACTGTAATTTGGTACAAATTTCCTGTAGTACCCTGCTGTCCATAAAAAACTCCTGACCTGCTTTTGCATTTCTGGTCTGGGCCATGCCTGGATCACCTCTGTTTTTACCTAGTTAGGACGAAGCTGTGCCCAGCCTATCACATGCCTGAGGTATGCCACTTCTCCCATGGCCACCTGGCACTTCTCAGCTTTGACACTGAGCCCGGCACTATGTATCCTACCCAGCACTTCCCTAAAGTGGGACAGGTGTTCCTCCCAGCTGACACTAAAGATGGCAATATCATCCAGGTATGCCATGGTGTACTCCTCGGCACCATTTAACACCTAGTTCACCAACCTTTGGAAAGTGGCTGGGGCGTTCTTCATTCCAAAAGGCATTACTTTAAATTCAAATGAGCCTATAGGAGTGATGAAGGCTGACCTCTCCCTAGCTCTGTCCATTAACGCTACCTGCCAATGCCCCCTGGTTAGGTCAATAGTCGTAAGGTAGGTCACCCCTCCCAACTTGTCCAGTTCATCCATCTGGGACATCAGGTGGGCGTCTGACTTCATGACTGCATTTAGTCCATGATAGTTCACACAGAAATGAGTACAGCCATCTGGTTTGGGCACAAGGACTATGGATGAGGCCCAGGCGCTGTGGGATCTCTGGATTACCCCTAAATCCAGCATCTCCTTCACTTCCCTCCTAATGTCCTTTTGCACAGCCTCTGACACCCAATATGCTGTCCATCGTATGGGCATCTGTGTCCCTGTCTCCACATCGTGCATCGCAAAGGGGGTTAGTCCAGGCTTGGTGATAAACAGTGTGGCAAAGTCTGCTAAAACCTCCCTTACTTCCTGGATCTTGTCCAGGGCCAGCTGGGGAGACAATTTTACTGCCTCCAGAGAGGACGTCTGCTTCCTTTCTTTCAGCAAGTCCGGAAAGGGGTCTTCTTCATTCCTCCCCTCCCCAGCACTACACACTGCAAACACCATGTCAGCCCTATTAGCATATGGCTTCATCATGTTGACATGGTACATCCTTTCTGTCCGTCTTCTGTTAGGTAACTCTATAATAAAGCTCACGTCATTTACCTTACTAACTACTTTATACGGTCCTGCCCACTCAGCCTTCAGTTTGTCTTTCCAGACAGGAATAAGGACCATGACTTCCTGACCCACCGTATATGAGCAAGCTCTGGCTCTGCGGTCATAACACGCTTTTTGTTTCTGTTGGGCAGCTGCCATTTTGCTCTGGGCTGTCCCCATAAGCTCCTTCAGCCTTTCCCTAAACCTAAGGATGTAATCCACTATGGGAGTTCCCTGGGTGGCATGCTTGCCTTCCCAGTCCTCCTGGATCAAATCTATGGGCTCACGTACTCAACATCCATATAAGAGTTTGAATGGGGAAATCCTGTCAACTCTTGAGGCACCTCCCTGTATGCAAACAACAGATAGGGAAGGTATTTCTCCCAGTCCCTCCCATGCTATTCAGTAAATGCCCAGACCATTGACTTCAGGGTACCATTAAATCTTTCCTCAAGCCAATTGGCTTGTGGGTGATACAGTGTCATGCATCTCTGCACCATCCCACACTTCTCCCACAGACATTTCATCAGGTCTGACATGAAAGAACACTCTCTATCAGTGATAACCTCCTGCAGAAACCCAACACAGGAGAAAACATCAAGTAAGGCATCTGCCACTTTGTTCTCAGTGAGGATAGGGTGACTGCCTTGGGGTACCGGGTGGCATAATCCACCAGAGTCAGGATGAATCTCTTCCCTGAGGAGCTGGGGGTATTTAAAGGCCCCACAATATCCATTCCCACCCTCTGGAATGGCTCCTCCACTATGAGCAATGGAATCAGGGTGGCTTGGGTTTTCTTGCCCATCTTCCCTATTTCTTGGCACCGGTGACAAGACCTGCAATACTGCTTCACCTTCTGGGTGAAGTTGGACCAATAAAAATTCTGGGCCAATCACTGCATAGTGCGTGTGATTCTCAGATGACCAGACAAGGGAATATCCTGTGCAATCTTTAGCAACTATTCAAGATACCTCTGGGGAACAATAAGCTGCCTACTTATCACCCCTGCCTCTATCTACATAGCCTGAGTATACATCAGTCCATTTTCCCAATAAATCTTATGTTTACCATCACCTCCTTGTGCTCCATCAGAGTCTGCCCAAGCCCTCAACTTCTCTAGACTAGGGTCACTTCTCTGAGCAGCTGCAATCTCCTCACACACTCCCAAGTAATGGGACAGGTTCCCTTCACTCTCTAAACTAGATTCCCTAGCACTAGCATCAGGGCACTCAGGATCACTGTCATTCCTAACCCTCTGACAATGGGTCACCCCTCCCTCTTTGGAGTAACCCTCCATAGCTGTGTGATTAACTGCTACTGGGGGAAATTTCTACCCACTCTTCATTAGTCTCCATATCAGGAGACACAGGCTGGGGAACCAGCCTCCAAGTGGTTTCCACAGTGGCTTCTGTGGGATCCAGGGAACTACAATTTTCCCTGGCTGATTGGCTATGGGTAACTGCACACACCATACCCTGTTTGAGATTGTTGCCACGGATGATGTCCACTGCTAATGTTTTGGCTACAGCCACCTGTTGCACAGTTCCCCCTGTTTCACCCCAATCTAGGCGAATACTAGTGAGGGGCAATGCTGTCTCTTCACCAGTGAGCACTTGCACAGTCACAAACTCATTGGGTATAAGCTGACCAGGCTCTGTCAGATTCCCTTTTTACCAATGTCAGGGATGCCCCTGTGTCCCTTAACCTTTGTGTCTGTACACCATTCACCATGACTGGGTGTATGTGTTCCCTCATGTTCACAGGCATGCTTCCAGGGACACACAAACAACCCACTTATTTCCTAGTACCATTCTGCATATTGCTCATTCTTTTGGGACACTGTCTGACAATATGCCCAGTTTCTCTACAGACCCAACATTCATTTCTTTTCTCAGAGAAATCTTTTCTCTGAAACCTGGGGCTAACTGGTTTCGGTGGAGGCAGTGAGGGTTTTAGCTGCCCTGAAGGTGTGCTAACCCTTTCTGCACTGCCACGCCTGCCCCATTCGCTCTCAGAGCAGGTCTGCTCTTGGCATAGAGGTCTGAGAGTTCAGTAGCCTCTTGCACTGTTTTGGGATCTCAGTCCTCCAGGCAGGTTTTCAGCTTTGCTGGGAATGCCCAGAAAAACTGTTCTAACAAAATAGCGTTTTCAATTTTATCTACAGAGTTTGCTTCAATTCCATCCCACCAACATTTTTAAAACTGACTTTGTTTCAAGGCTAGATCCTCGTAGCTCATATCAGGGTTTCTCCTGAGCTTATGGAATTTAGCTCTGTAGGCTTCAGAAGTTAAATCAAACTTTTTTTAAAGTGCAGCTTTAAGTTTTCTGTAATCATTACTGTCCTCATTGTCCATTAGACCCAATGCATCCCGAGCTTTCCCAGTAAGTAGCGAGGATAGCTGGAAGCTCCAGGACCCTCTAGAAATTTTAGCCTGAATACAAACTTCTTCAAAGGAATTTAGAAAGGCATCCATATCCTCTCTCTCTTTAAATTTGGCTATCAATTTGGAATTCAATTTGTAACCCAGTCCTGTAGTTCCAGTTAAACCCAAGCCACTTACCTGCTCTAGTGCGGGTGGTTGGAGTCATAGCATCTACAGTTCATGTTGCCTCTGGTGCTCTCACTCTTCACAGTCCACCTCTCATTGTTTATGCTCCCTCTTCTCCACTGTGGCTCACTTCTCTCACTCTCTCTTCTTCTCTGCAGCTCGCTGGTGCTCACGCTCCTCAATGTCAGCCTCTCGCTGTTCATGCTCTCTCTTCTCCTGGAACTCCAGCTCCATTCTGGGCAACTCAAACTGCAGCCAGAGTACTTCTGGCTCCAGAATGCTGTTGATGTTCCCCTGATGCTGTGGCCCTTCACTGGCACTGACCCTGCTGTCATCTTCATCGGATCTAGACACTGCACTGGCTGCTAGCCCTTCCACACTCAAGGTTTGGTCTTTTACAGTAACAGTCAGTAACTCAGTGCTCTGGATATCTGCTACCATCAGAGCATCCATGAGGTTCTGCTTGGTGGCTCTCACCTCATAAAGGACTCCTCTGCCTCAAGTAGTCTACAGTGTGCCCGCAGTAGTTGGAAGCCATCTCCTTCCCTAACTATGGCTACTCTAACTTGCACTTCAGAAAAAAAAAATAAAACAGGTAGGAACTTGACTGTAAGCCAAATGATATAGTTCTGTTTCCTTTTTTAAAAAATAAATCAATGCATTATTTTTGCAAGTGAGCTGTATAGTATTAAACTGATACACAGAACAATCTAAAGCTTGTGTTATGATAATTATCAGCACCGCTGCCAACCAATCTGTCACAACCTCACTCAGTAGGTCAGGTTCTCTGCTCCTACAGTGCCAACCTCTGAGTGCAGTATTGTGTACAGGTAACAGAACAGGCTAACCCTCCTGTCTGTTTGTGGGTCCGAATCACTTTTGGTCTCACATTCTTGGGGGGATTCAAACTGTGAACCTTATGCTAGCATACCCAAAGGTACAGGCTCAGATAATCTGCTCTTTGGGGAATGCCAGATATCTTTCACCAAGGGCACCAAACCAGGTATCCAAAATGAACCCTTAAAACTCTATGAAAGACCTTGGGTATTTCTGACCTTTTTCCAGTTCAGTAACACCATTCAGCTTATGCACAGTTGTCAACTTTAACCATCTATACTTCACATGCAAAAGAAAGAATTTTGATGCTGCACCAGGCAGTCTGTTTAAAATAAGACATTTACTTAGAAAATGGATAAACATATGTAAAATGTAAACACAGAATGATATATCACAAATATATAATCACTTATAAGCAAACAAGAAAAATAAGTACAAACATAAACTCCTACCACAATACAATTAGACTTGTCTATCTAATGTATTATTACCTTCTTACAGTGCTTATGGTGTATAATGGAGTGTTGTTCTGTATGGAATTCCATCCCTTTCAAAATGCTGTTGTACCACAGTTCAAAGGTCATGGAATGTGATTCTACCCTACTGTGGTAGAACAGCATTCTAGAACCTCTAGAGACTGCATGAGTCAGTTTCATTTTGAAAGCAAAAAAACTCACAAGCATGTTTCACACAATACTATGCATTATAAAAAATACAGGATGAGCAACTTTATGCACAACTAGTGTGTTTTTCCACCTCAGGGTTCTGATTCCCATGGACCTCTCAAGCATTGCTCTCAAGGTCAGAGGGAATCAGAACCCCTCGGTGGCAGAACAGACTGGTTGTGCATAGTTACCCATCCAGTATTCCCTATATAGTTAGATGTTGTTGTTTCAGTGTCCAACAGGAATGTGTGTCAGTTGAAAAATGCCGACTACAATTTAAAATGCTGCGTTTCAACCCTTTCCATGATGTCATCTAGCTCATCTAGCTCCTCCTTTCAGAATATAAAAGATATAGAAAACAGGATATTCTATCAAAGGTATATTAAATTCTGTGACTTTAGCAAAACTCATTTCCCAAATCATGACACTCTTTAAATAAGTCTTTCCTTTGATCTAGTGTGGTTTCATGCTCTTCAAAGACATCACAGGACTTTTACAACTCTGCAGTTTTCTCACCTGGATGTCATATAGCTTCTTTTAGCACAAGTTGAAATTAACTGTCCTTCCTCCGAAGACATCATGAAATGTATATTTTAGTTTCCTGGCTTCAAAGCAACACAGATCATAAACACGGCCATAAAAGCAACTTGGAAGGTAATCACATTACAGAGCTCTGCTGTTTAACATATCCATGTCATTTGAACTGAAACCTGGGGGGAGGTCATCCCACAGGTTGTCTCATGAGAGACACTCAATAACACATTCTATATACAGATATCATAGAGCAATCATAACCAGCTGGCCAAGCATCACACCACTGACTATCCTTTTTAACAAATCATGGGAGGATGGTGTGGTACCTGAGGACTGGCAGGGCGTGGATGTGACTCCCCTTCACAAACGTGGGAGTAAGACTGAGGCAGAAAACTACAGACCTGTCAGTGTGACCTCTGTGGTAGGGGAAATCATGGAATCACTTCTGAAGGAAGGAACTGTTGAGTACCTACAGGCCAGTGGGGCACAGGACCCAAGACAGCATGGATTCACAGCGGGAAGGTCATGCCAGATGAATGTAATCAATTTATTTGACTGGGTGACAAAAGTAGTAGACCAGGGAGGGGCTTTGGATGTGGCCTACTAGATTTTATCAAGGTATTTGATACAGTCTCCCACAAAATATTAATAAACAAATTAGACAGCCTGGGAGTGGATCCCATGGTGGTAGCCTAGGTAAAACACTGGCTGGACAACATGACACAGAAGGTAATAGTAAATGGAATCCACTCTGAAGAAAAGGGGGTTACTAGTTGGATACCGTAGGGTTCAGTACTGGGTCCAGTCATTGTTAATGTCTTTATAAGCAACATTGCAGAGGGACTGGAAGGAAAAGTATGCCTCCTTGCAGAAGACACACAGATCTGCTACAGGGTTCATACACAAGGTGGGGTGAAAAGGATGAGAAGGTACTTGGCAAGATTGGAGGAATGGTCAGAAGTATGGCAGATTGGATTCAATGCAAAGAAGTGCAAAATAATGCACCTGGGAGACAAAAACCCAGGGACGAGTACACAATGGGAGAGGAGGTTGTAACAACCACAAAAATCGAAAGGGGCCTGCGGGTAATCATATCATATGACCTTAAGGTTAGCAAGCAATGTGAAAAGGCAGTAGGGAGGGCTGGGGGATACTGGTATGTATAGGGAGAGGCATCACCAGCAGAAAACAAAAAGTTGTTATCCCTCTGTGCAGACAGTTGGTGAGACCCCATCTGGAGTACTGCATCCAGTTCTGGAGACACCATCTCAGCAAGGACATAGACGCGATGGAGGTAGTCAAGAGGAGGCCAACTAAAATGATGCAGAGTCTACAAGAGAAGCCATATGAGGAAAGACTAAAGGAGCTTAATATGTATACCTTTGAGGAAAGGAGGGGGGGCATGATAAAAACATTTAATGACCTCAGTGGAATGAATAAAGTCCAAGAGGGTAGCATCTTTCAGAAAAAGAGATGTGCAAGAACAAGGGGACACAATTTGAAGATAGAGGAGAGACGGCTTAGGGGCAATGTGAGGAAGTATTTTTTCACAGAGAGGGTGGTGGACTCATGGAACCACCTTTCTGAGGAGGCTGTGGAGTCTAAATCAGTGGGAGAATTCAAAAATGCGTGGGACAGACATAAGGCAATCTTTGTGGGGGGATAGGAAGAAATAGGATGTTGGTTAACTAGAATCTGCAGCTTATGCAGTAGGTGGGGAAATGGGCAGACTAGGTGGGCCAGGCAGTCCTTATCTGCCATCAAAGTCTATGATTCAATGTTTCTAAATGTCTCATCACACTGCTTGATCAAACAGTTTTGTTTTATGATCCTGAGCAAGTTACTGAAAGTGCTTGTTGTCTAAAGGAAAATTGTGAAGAAATTAAATTTTTAACCCAGGGGACATTTATAATTAACAACCATTGGTCAGCTTGAATCAATTTTAAACTATATTGGCCATGGTCATCCATGTTCTGTCCCTATGCCATTTGCCGTCATTGGCTGTGCATGGATAATCATGGTTCACTGGTTATCTGATCACTTTAGGAGTATGCATGAACAGTGCTTATGTAACATATACTTAAGCAATAAGGCATAACAGGGTGTGGGTTATTGGGGGATGTACTCACACCTTGTGTGGTGTATCATGAGGTGCAGCCGAGTGACTTAACCACACAAGAACTGGGTAAATTCCCCATTATCCCACACCCTGGAGTGCCTTATTGCGATTATACAATGGGCCCATGTGCAAAATGAATTTAAAATGTGTTTAATTATGTTTTTTATAACTGCCATTTCTCAGCTGCGGGGTACTGCAGGATGTATCAATGGTCGTGTGATGTATTTTGACCAATGAGGTTACATAATTTTTATACCCCATTGTATATTTTAGTTTAATTCTCCTATAAATTCTGGCCTGTTAGAGGTGCCTTTTGGTGAGCACTTGTGGCTAAAGGGAATACATTACCATGGTAAGGAGCCAAAAGAGATAGGATGATAGAACTACAGAACACTATCAGACTCACAGAACTAATGTATCCATTGCCAAAAAGGAGAGGAAAAAAAATCCTGTTAGTGACATCTGCTGTGAATCCAAAGCCTTGGCTATGCCTTCTCTCCAGCCATTGTAGGTTAGGAAGGGGACATTATCTGCCTTATCTACTTACTTCACAACTGTACCAGTGATTCATTCTGAGCAGTTTCTCTTCAACCTTCTGTCTTGCCCATCCTCTGAGCAATGTGCTGACCCTACTGCCTGTCTGCAGTACCAGTAAAATGTTGCCTTGCTTGGTAAACAGGAGGGTGCCAGCAAGTATAGGCAGGATTTTGAAATCAGCAAGATGCAGGCACTAACTGGTTAAAAAGCGGAGCTCATCAAGACGTAATTATTTTCCTCATGAACTGCACCAGTTCTTTATTCTGAACAGTTTCTCCTATAACTTGATGTCCTGCCCAGACCCATAGTAATGAACTGATCCTACCAACTACTCTGTCTATAGCACTATTAAAATGTTACTAGGCTTGATAAGCAAAGAGGTTTCCAGCAAGTAGAGGCAGGAGTGTGACATTAGCAGGTGGCACACTGACAGGTTAAAAAGTGGAGCCACTGCAGACATGGCTACTCACCTCACAAACTGCATCAGTGCTTTATTCTGAACAACTTCTCTTACAACCAGCTGCCCTGCCATGACTCAGAGCAACATGCTGACCCCACTGCCTATCTGCAGTACCAACAGAATGTTACCTGACTTGATAAGTGGGGGAGGGGGGTTACCAGAAGGTAGAAGTGGGAGCATAAAAGATAGACAGATAGATAGATAAAACTATTATTTTTATCCAGGAAAAACATAATTTAGGGACTAGCCCTGTTTACAAATCATGTCCTGTACAAAAACATTTAATATCATTCATGACATCCATACATTTGTTCGAGTACCACAGTTCACATAAACAAAGTGTGTAAAGTGCATTCAAAAGCAGTTAGTGGGTTGGTCCAATAAATCAATATGTGCTTTTCGTATAATAGTAATTAATCATCTCCTGTTGGAAAGCTATATTATTTGTATTTTTGTTTACTAGAGCTAGGAATTCCATTCCATGTCCTTGCTAAATGTCTAGTCAAAGTTAGATCCCCAAATCTGTTATGTACCCTTGGCTAAGTAATGTCGATAGAAGTTTTGCACAAGCCATGTTTATTCTTTCTCTGATTTGCTGTTATTAAATCCTTCAAGGGATGAGTATGATCTGCATTCATTAATTTCCAACACCAAGTTGATGATTGTATATTTCTTTTTAGTTGCGGTCCCACCCATTTAGGCTTATCCAAGACTTTACAGTGATGTTCACCAGACTTGCTACCACTGGCAAACCTTGCAGTTTTGTAGTATAATTGATCAATTCATTTCAAATAGGTTTTGGGGGCATTTCTATACAACAAAGCCCCATAATTTAGAACTGGCAACATAAGTTGAGTCACCAACTTAGTTCTGGTGGGTAAACCAAGAATGTTGGACATTTGCCTCAGTGCACCCAGTTTCTAGTTACATTTTTTACCTGCAGTTTTTAAGTGTTCTTCATATGTTAATCTTCTATCGATCATTACTCCCGAATACTTATGTGTGGGTTGTTGGTATTTGCTGTTTATTCTTGAAAAACAAGTTCACTTCTTTCTGTTGTCTTTCTATTGTCAGTTGTAAAAGTCATGTGTTGTGTTTTGTTAAGATTCATCACTAATCTAGAGCCTTGAAACCACTGTTCCATTGCTAACACATCTTTTTGCATTTTTGCTTCGAGTGGTGCAATTGCACATGAACACCACCAGAGCAGTGTTGTCCTTACACAAGCACACCACTGCATTTGTAATCACTTCAGGGGTGATTAATGTAAATGTTGAAGAGAAGAGGCCCCAGTATTGAACTCTGAGTCACCTCTCTCCTCACTTCGCTCAAGGTTGACAAAGAACTACCAACCAGCACACATTGTCTTCTTTGCGAGAGATAAGAACTAAACCAGGATAAAGTTTCTTCATGGATACCAATCTCATACAGTTTTTCCAATATTGTCCCATGGTCTACTAAATCAAAGACCTTACTGAGGTCCATGAAGATGGCCCCCCACCTCTAAGCCCTGATTCATGGGCTCAGATATAAGATTATTAAAATCTACAAGGGCCGTGTCCATGGACTTCCCTGATCTAAAGCCATATTGTTTATTTGTAAGCAGATCGTGTTGCTCTAAGTACCCTGATAAGTGTCTATGAATAAATCTCTCAAATACTTTCAAGAGGATCAGAAATAGTGTGATAGGTCAATAATTAAGGGACAGTCGGGGCTCAGTGGGCCTACCCAGTTACCAAAATTGAATAAATAAATAAATAAATAAATAAATAAATAAACGTATCTGATACTGCCAGTGAGTCCCCCACCCCTTATCTATTGGGATAATTTTTCCAATTTTCCATAAGTCAAGAAAAGTTGTGACACTCAGGCTCCAGTTGAATAAATAGGTAATAATGGGCTTATATGTCAGACCCTATTTTCAAGAATGCCAGTAGGAGGTGGGCATTAAGTGGTTAAGAAGCAGAGCTGCTCCAGAAACAGCAACTCACCTCATGAACTGCATCAGTTCTTCATCCTCAACAGTTTCTTCAAGAACCTGCTGTCCTTCCTGGTTTCAGAGCAATGTGCTGACCCCACTGCCTGACTACAGAAACAGTAGTGTTGCCTGGCTATGTAAGAGGGCTGCCAGCAGGTAGAGGCAGGATTGTGACGTCAGTTGGAGTCAGGCACCGATTGGTTAAAAGTGGAGCCACTCTAGTGGCTGCCCACATAAATAGCTGTCACAGGAGTGGCAGAAGTCCCTAGTAGGAGTTGTTTGCTTCTAATTTGTTTTTTGTATTTCAAATCAGGTAAGACCTTAAGCCAAGGGCCCATTTACAAGGATGACCAAAATATATAACAAGGTACAAAATATAGAGTACACTTGACAAGTAATACAAGTAATGCAGTCATGAATATATTAGTACACAGTAAAATATTTCTATCCAGAAAAGAATGTACATTGACAATTAACATTGAGATAGTGATTCAGATCATGTTTAAGACGCATAACTGTATTGCATGTTACAAATAAAGACAAAGGGAGAGAATTATAAAAAAGTTTACAATTTGTAAAACTTTGTTTTTGACCAATTGAGGTTTTCATTCTGGGGAAAGTAAATTGATAATGAAAAGATGATTGAAAACACTACTATGATATTTAAAAAAAACATTTTTAAAGAAATAAAGAATGGACATTGCGGCAAGATAAAGAGTAACTTTTCTTTTTCCAAAAGTACAAAAATGCAATAAGTACTTTTGTTCTAATGGAAGTGTGAAAGGGAACCCCACCCCCATGTTTTCTTGGGCATTGCTGCCCTGTGAAAAGTGGTGCTATCTCTAAAGTAGTGAAGGATGTGTCATGTTTGTTGAGGTGTCTTCTATATGTTCTAGATTGTTGGGCTGGCCACCCATTTTGTGGTTTGCTAGTTTTTCCATTTTTTGTTATCTGTTTTGCTGCCTGGAGGAACCACATATGTCACACTCCTTATTTATTTCCCTCATCCAGAAATACACTTAATTGGGAAAAGCTCACTAATAATTTGGCCAGAAAAGGATTAAGACAAGCTTTTTTAGACTGTTTACCCAATATGCTTATGCATGCAGCATGTATGCAGATAGAGAATTCCCTGTTCCATTTATTTTTATAACTCAGAGAAACATGCCTTTCTGTAAAGTAACAAAAACAAAGTGAATTGCCTTACAGTGTTACTAGGGGAAATTATTAAAAAGCAACCAGCCAGTATGTAAACCAATGAAGCTCACTTGGAAGCGGGTAGGAGTGGAAGAACACAGAGTCAGCAGCTGCTGAAGCCAACACCCAGAGGCTGCAAGGACATGGTGCAGTTATGCTTCTCAGCAGTGTGTCTTCTTGGGCTGCGTTCTCTGTTTCCCATCCTGTTCTCTGCACTCTTCCTCCTATGGCATTTGCACATTCGTGCAGCTGGATAGTAATGCTACACACATAAATGCAGTGCCTTTGATGTGTATAGTGTAAAGTGTCATTCTGGCAAGTGGATATTTTCTCCAGAAAAGGGGAACATAATACAGAAAAAGAAGGGTTTGGTTACCTTCACATCTAGAATAAGAAGATGGGACAATTCCTCATGTATTGAGCCTGCAATAAGATGCTTCTAATTCTTCCCCAAACAGTATGCTCCTTTAGAGCCAGACGGCAATTTCACCATTTATTTTATAAAGAGGTACTGTTGCGGGCAGTGTTTCAGAGGTCAGCAGGTGCCCAAAATGCTTGGAATTTGGTATTTTAACATGGAAACAACATGTATGTATTAGTAAAGAATGAAAGTGTTAACAGATGTTAAGGAACATGATAAATAACAGTATAGAATGTCTGAAATAAACTTTTTTCTTTCTGTCTGTCCCCGATGTGGGTGGGGCTAAGTTGTCACATGATACATCTACCTGTATAAAGGTATAGGTATTCAGGTATTCAGGCAGATTGGAGTGAGGTGTTGGATGGAGAACATCTAGTACAGCTAGCGATTTCTAGTTGTTTCATTATGTTTCAGTTATGTTGCTGTTTTATTGAAGCTGATATTCTCCTTTTATTTTGTTGCCTAAGTTCACTTTATGGTTTCTTTTGTTCTGCTGCTGAAGAATAAAACCTAGTTTTATTTGAACCTTATGCTGCCTCACTGCCTATCAGTTCATCAATACCCACACCCTGTGACAGGAAACCATCCCACATGTTTATACAAGTTGCAGTGATGGGTGCCAAGTGGCAATTGAGTAACACATCTTGCCACCTGATTATAGAGGATCCTCACCATGGCCAGCAACCCCTCTCCAGTTGAACTATAATAGTATACCACAATCAATTAGTGGCAAAAGGAAGTTCTGTGCAAAAAGTATCCTTGTAGTAGGGATGAGTAGTGAGTTAACATATACAGTATAGTGAACCTAGAATTTGGCTGATTACTTTTACCGTAAAGTTTATGTTTTTGTTCAAAGAAGAGGATACTGTTCAGGGTGAGATCAACATATTTAAATTCCTTCACCTGTTCAATTTCTGCTGCTTTTAGGTGTACAGAGAAATAACATAATGCAACAACTAGAAAGCGTTAGTTGTGCCTAGGCTTCTTTCTTGTGTTGTATAGAACAACTGATTTCATTTTTCTTTGCTTTCAAAAACAAACTGTTTGCAAGGAACCATTTTTGTTGGTCAGCGAAATCGGATTCCAGTAGATCACGGAAGGTGGGGAGGCAGGGACTGCTCATGAGGATCACTGCATCATCAGCATAGAGGAACATCTTAGAACTTTCACAAATGGATGGCAACGTGTTCAGAAATAAACTAAACAAAAGGGGACACAAACTAGAACCTTGAGGAACACAAAGTGAAATGGAAGATAGAGTGGATAGATGACCTTTATTTTTGTAGTTTGTGTTCAATCAAAGAGATAATTCTGGTACCAGTCATCATCATCAATGGACATGCCCAGTTTGTGCAGAGCAGTCCATAGCAGATTATGCTTCACAGGATTCAAGATCTTGATAAGTTTCATAAAGACGTTAGGAGTTCTAAGTGGGAAGCTGAGGGGAGGTTATTCACAAACTTTCTTGGACTTTATCATGTTTAGTTTTTAATCTATATTAATGATTAGTTTTATTTATGATTAGTTTTACTCATTGTTTTCTCTGAACAGCTTTACGTGTTTGACCATCTATGGAACTTGTAACATGTTTTAGAGGTATTCCTTGTTTTATTCTGAATTATTTTAACAATTGGTCATTGTTAATTTTGTTAGTAGCAGCTCTTGTGGTGGGATCCCTAAGGTAGGGGATATCTGATGGTAACAGTGGGAAGGGGAGAGAAACTTGGACAAGTTATCAGGAGTGTTTAAGACTTAATGGAGCTAAAAGGACATACATGTCTGAGGCCTGGAAAAAAAAAATTACCCAGTACTGTGTTCAGTTTTAAAATCTTGTAGGCCTCCTCTACATCTTATAGGGGATATTGTTAAAAAATGTGCTATGTTTACAGATGTCGGTCTGTCCCTTTGAGGATATATCCATAATGTCCATCTTTTATGTCATGGGATGATTAGGCACAACTCTTTTATTTAGGATTTACATTTCTTTAATCTTTCTTCAATGTGGTAATAGTAACCTAAATCTTGACCTTTTAGCAAGTAATCTAAAGGCAAGGGAAGCATGTTGTTTGTTCCCAACAATAAAGTCCTGAATTCTCAAGCTTCAGCCTTGGCTATCTTGGATTACAATTTGTTTAATGGGCCGTGATCATAACAGAAAGTGGGTGGATTCTAATTTACTACCAGGACAAATAACCACAAGACAGGTCAGATTGGGGCTAAGTAAAAATAGATATGTATATCTTGCTTTGGAGATAAAACTTCAGTATGGCAAACTATTTTTTTTGTTTGGTGTATGTCAGCCCTGACAGTTCTCATTGCTTGACCTGCTGAGTCTTGTAGACATATTACTGCCTTTTGTGAATACACATTACATACTATAGCTCAGTGACTTCAGTTCAGATTGGCTGGACCCATATAAATCCAAACACTTGAAGACAATACTCTTTATTTAGGCCTCACATTGGTAATTTCAGATGCCATTCTACCAATCTTAAGAATTCAGAATAGTCTTCGCTGATTTATCTGGTCTTAACAATCTCCCCCCACAAATACAAAGATACAGGAATAATGACTGACTTAGTCAGTGACCACAATACTTTTGTCTGTGTAAGAGTCTGAAACAAAGTATTTGGCCATGAAAATTTTAAAGTTTCACTCATTTAAATCTTCTGACCATTTCTTGTTTATCTCAGATTTGAAAGTATTTTACTTGGAAAGGCTAAAGCTATTACTTTGTTTCATAGATTATGTATGACAGTCATCAATAAGGATCTATTAGTAAACACTAGGAAAATAAAAAAAATTGTGTCTGCTGTGTGGCACACAATGCATTTAATAACACTAAAAAGGGACAAGATCAATGCCTGGAAACTGCTCCTACTCTAAATTCATCAATGAATTAGAAACTTTGTAGGAGATATTGGAACACCTACATGGTAGGGGTAAGGAAAGCCATAAATTCATTTTTTAAAACCACCAGAGCTGGCACTGCAGGGCATCACAAAAATAACTGGTCTATTGCAAGAGAGATAAATATGCAGACAAAATTCAAGTTAAACATCAAAATTACAAATGACATTCATAAAGAAGTTCTATTTACAGACCAATTTAATAGATTCTTTATAGAATCAGGAAGATGTTTTTTGACAATCGACAGAAAACCTGCAAATCCCTTGGGATTGTTGGATAAATGAGAAAAAAATTGTTTTTTTCATTTGAAGAAATAAAATCATATGAAGTCTTGGAGCTCTTGTTGGACATAAAGAAATGGCAGAACTTGTGATCCAGATGGACTGAACACCTCATAGTTCAAATGTTCAGCTTTTCAAATATATGAGCCTTTAACCTATTGATTTAATGTATCTTGTTTCTCAGAATTAAGGATATACATGAATATGACCCAGGTATGTGTGAAAGGTGCATACCTGGCCAGTGCAGCTCCACACTTATGGATAGGTGAACAGGGTGCAACATGCACTAATGCATGTCACTGCACAGTGCCTGTCTATGGTGGGGGACAACTTGGAGGACACAGGTACTCAACCTGGTCCCACAGTGGATGTCCTGCTCAGTGTGGAGCAGGGGACTATGGGATGTTGGTAGTGCAGTAGTTTAATAAAGAATGGGTGAGTGCATGAATGTCCGCCCCAGCCCTCCTTGCCAGTCTGGAGTGCTGGGGCAGCAATTGTGGGGGGGAATAGGTCCCCTGTGGCTGTCAAATGTGCTTTGTGGGAGGTGCATAATGGCTATGGAAGGGTAGCTGCAAATGTAACCTGTACCCCCTTACCTAGCATTCCATGCCTTTGTGAATGGTGCAGTGTGTGTGCACAACCCTTGACACTCACCTGGACCATCAACATGCATAGCTTTGTGAACTGCTTGGGGATCTACTAGGGAAGGGTTACACATCCCTTCCATGACTGCTGCCAGGGGTCCACAGGTCTCCCTTTGAGTAGCATTCACAATTAGGTTGCCAACACACTGCAGATCTGCTGTGCATAGGCAATCCACACATTAATGCATAGAACCTGAATGTTTTCTCCAAACTTGGAAGCAGATCTGGGTCATCCCCATTTTTAAGGGGGCAACACTGGTCAACTAACAATCTATCATCCTATATAATTTCTTTCTCTCTGGTTTCCAAATTACAGGAAAGGTGTATTGCTGAGCAACTGAATGATGATCTATAGAAGCATACTCTTCATGACAACAACCATTCTTGCTTCTGCAAAAAACACAGTATATTTGTCTCTGCTTTGAGTGTCTTGGACAATGTCAACGAGCCAATGGACTTTGCGTGACTTAGTAGGGGCCATCTTTATTGACCTCTCCAAGGTCTTTCACACAGTTGACCACCAAATAATGTTGTGTCATTTGACTGAGGTGGGATTAATAGGTAGAGATAAGATTGTATTTTATTACTTAAATTGGAGGAGACAGACAGCAATAACAAATGGACTCAAATCATCTCCTCTTACCATTAACACAGGGATACCACAGGGTTTGGGCCTTGTGCCACTACTCATTGATTAATTTAAGAGGTCTGGAATACAGTGTGGGTGATGCATCTAATCACCTTTACACTGATGACTTGATAGTCTCCACCTCCAGTCCATCAGCAATGGAATTTCAAGATAAGCTCCAAAAGAGCTTTGATGGAGTCTAGGCCTTTCTTTAGTCATCTAAGTTAAATGCCACTAAAACTAAGAGGATGAGTTTTTGATCAACAGCTAAAACAAAAGTTTGAGCCACTGAATCTGTCTGCAATTCTAAAGGAGTTTACTGTAGCATGTGCTGTAGATATGTATAAGTGCCTGAGCTTTTGGTAAGACTCTGCAGGGACTAGAAATAAGTATGCTAATAAATTAATTGGACAGCTGGGCAAAAGAGTTATGGCCCGATTCTCAAAGCCCTACATTGGATGCAAGGTGCCTGTGCCAAACAGATATAGTGCAAGGTGCACCTTGCATCCATGAATGCCCTCTGAGCAATACAAAGGCAGCCTGCTTCAACCACAGGCTGCCTGCCCCAAACAGGTCCTTCACCACCCTTGTGCCTAGTAATGGTCTGTGTCCAGGTGCAATGGGGCATGTTGCAGATGCAAGCTGCCACAGCCCCATAACAGCAATTCACAAAGAACCACCGAAGGGAGAAATTCTAAGTACCCTTAGAGCAGCCAGGGCTAGTCCAAAGGGACTTAGAAGACTCACCCCTGGGTGAGATGCAAGATGCAATAGTGGTGTGGGTCCCCCCTCCCCGATCCCTGATGTGTCCCATACCCATAACATATGGTGGAACACCACCATAATTCCCTATGTTCCCTTGTATGGTAATTATGTGCAACTCCCCCCCACCTGGATCCACCAGTTTCCCTGTATGTGAACAATGTGCAAACCCCTCACCTGGATCCCCAATTTCCACTACACATAACACAGCCCCCTCATTGGTGGCCCAGTGCCCCCACTCAGCAGCTAATGCCACATCCACAGAAAGAGCTGGGGACTGGCAACGCCATCCACACACCTCCTCCCAACTGAACTGTCAATGATCATGTACTGTACACAATACATGAGCATTGACAGTTCAATTGAGCACCAACCATGGAGGTGTGCGGATGGCTATGCCAGTCCCAGGCTCTTTTGTATGGATGAGGGCACTAGCTGCTGGATGGGGCACTGACCACCAAATGAGGTGGCTTGTTGTAGGGGACATTAGATCTGTCTGAGGGCTGCACATTGTTCACATATAGGGAAACAGGGGATCCAGATGGGGGGGATTGCACATAGTTAACATATGGGGTGACACTCGTGGATCTGGGCAGGGGGAATTTGGGACATGTACAGTATAGGGGAACAGGGGATCTGGTCAGGGGGACAGCTTGTCAATGTCACTAGGGGCTTGTGGCAACCCCTTCAGTGAACCTTGTGTATGTCACATTGGAGGGGTTGCCACAAATGTGGGGACTTAGGTGCAGGGATCCCTCCTGTGCCTGAATTGGATGCAGGGTCCCTGGCACATGGGGCTTTGGTGTAAGCTGCAGTTTGCCACAGCTTGCTCTGAATGTAGCCCCCATTGTGAATCAGGCCCTTGGAGTATTGTAGAGGAATAGAGGAATAGAGACTGCCTTGACTGTGGTAGAATTCAGATGATTGTTCAGTTCCAGGTATTCCACTTCCTAGATTATGCTGACATGCTTATGCAGCATGTGACATGTTCCAGAAATTGGTGGTCCTCTACAATTGACATACCAGGCTCATACTAAGATGACCCAAGAAAGCTAATAATGCAGCCTTTTCAAAATGTTGGGTTGCATTCCTTTACCTAATAGAAGAAGGCTACATAAGCTTATATTTGGTATCCAGTGATGATAGAGATTAAAAATGAGCAACTGCGAAAACAGAGACCCATTTTTGGCCCTATGATCATCAGCAACCCTGCAAGGGTAGTGATGGAATAGTGAGGACAGCGACCGGAAGGGAAGGATAGGAAGGTGGAGGGGAAGGATAGGAAGGAGGGTTTAGGTAGAGAGGAGAGCCTGCTGTAGCAGAGACATCCCTCTGGTGTGGTGGTGAAGGTGGCTGGATGTGGTGCAGTAGGCACTGGGTTCATGCAGCACCGGGGCAGAATATTTTACTGCTGCTTGTGGCTGCCATTTTTTTCCCAGAATGAGTTTTGCCTTCCGCTTGACATGTACCCCCCTGGAGATAGTAATCTAAAAGCAGAAGGGTATGGGGGGGCAGCCCCCTGCAAAAACACTAAGTGTTCCCAGAAGTGGAGTGGCAGAGCACTGAATATCACCGATATGCTTTTTGGAGATATACACATGCCATAATAACTATCGCTGTTTTGCGATCGTTATTATGACATTTATTGATTTAGTTTTTGATAACAGGGTGGGTGTACTAGACACAAGCTGTGACTATTTTCAGACATGACACGGGAGGTTACAAAGTCACAAACAGTGTTACATCAAAGTAATACAGTTTCAGATCGGGAGCATCGACACAGTATAGTACATACGATGGTATAGCAAGGTAAGGTATACAAATTAACAATTACATCTGGTCATAGACAAAAATTGACATCACAAAAATTGTGTGGCAGGATATAAAAAACAAATGGTAATACAAAGCAACAGCAATTAAGGCTAGTGCTATAACCGTTTGTCAGCAAAGGGCCATGTTATAAAGCATATATACATGAATCACCACTGACTCAGCACCAACTAGGCAAAAACAGAACTAAATGGCATAAGAATTGGTTTACAGATAGCATCATAAGTACTGTGAGTAAACTCAGTGGTAGTAACAGCAGAAAGGGAAGGAGATAGGCATAAGTAGGGAGGGGAGGCTATAATCCAGCTGGAAAGGGAGGCTGGTGTTTAGAGGAGGATGTGAGTGATAGGGTTGCAGCTTGAGAAGATTAAGAAGGTTTAAAGCAGGTGAGGGATTCAGGGTTGACAAGGAAGTTGTGTAGTTTGTGTTTAAAGATGGCATGCATGGGTGCAATATAAGCTTCCATGGGTATGTCATTCCAGTGCTTAGGGGCTGCATCGAAGAAAGCAGTGCCACCCTTGTGGTTTTGCACCTGGGCACATGTAGTAGGGCTAGGTCAGTGGAATGTAGGCCATGGGTGGAGAAGTGAGGCATTAGAAGGGTGTTTAGTGACATTGGGGTGTTAGACCTGATTATGTTGTCAACCTAGGAGCAGAGAGAGAGGAGCGATGGGCAGAGGGGGAAGGCCAGTTGAGGTCAACATACAGTTGACAGTGTGTTTTAACTGAGAGGAAGCAGAGGCATATCAGCAGATGATATTGTAAGTGGTGTCCCATTTGTGAAGTGAGGCTTTAGAGGTATTGATGTAGGTGATGGAACCATAGGCAAGTGATGGTAATAGAATATCATGTGAAATGGCCAGTCTAGTGGAGGGAGTGAGCACATGACTTGTTTTGTAGGCAACCCCAATTTTACTGTTTACTGCCTTGCAGGTGGCATGGATGTGTTGGTCAAAGTCTAGTGTTTCATCAAGTAGTACCCCAAGGTATTTAAATGCATTCACAGTGTCCAAAAGGGAGCCATCAAGACCAGGAATCTTAATCTGACCATGACAAGTTTTCAGTTTGGCAGCAGAGCCAAAGATCATGGCCTGTGTCTTGGAGACATTGAGAAGTAGTTTGTTGTTAGTGAGCTAGGATTGGACATAAAGAAAAGCAGTGGATAGTTTCAGGTTTATGTCCTGTATAGAGCTGGAACTATAATACAGGACAATATCATCTGCATAGAAGATGGTTGAGCAAGAGGGGATTCTGAGCGCAATCCAGTTTATGAAAATAGAAAATAAGAGAGGTCCTAGACTGCACGTTTTCAAGTAAAGTCATGCAAATTGTCAGTGAAATGCATCTTTGCCATACTTCACCTGACTGCTGAAAAAGTGCTACATTGCCAGGAAAACTCATTGCAAACTGGCAAAATGGCTACTTCTCAAAATATTTTGCAAAGTTGAATTTTTGCATCTTTGCTGGAACTTTTCCATCAAAATAAAACTTCTCAATATCTCTACTGTTGATAAAAGACTGTGACAATTTGTCAATGGTGTCATTAAGCAGATAAACTATGTCCCAGATGACTGGAAAGAGGCAAATTCTGATTCATAAAAAGAGCTCAAAAAATAACTGGGAGAACTGTAGGCCCATAAGTTTGACCTCTTCATGTATGCAAGCTTCTAGAGAGTGTCGTCAAAGATATCATTACCTCTACACTTAATAATTATGACCCAGAGCAACATGGCTTCAAAAGCAAAAGTAGTTGCCTCATGAATCTGCTGTATTTTTATGAACACATCACTTGCTTTCTTGACAGCAGAGTCTATTGCGACATCATATTTATTGACTTCAGTAAGGCGTCTGAAGTCTTGCCTCTTTGGGCTCTAATCAGAAAACGTAAAAAATATAACATTAATAGTTTCCTTATAACCTGGATTAGTAATTAGCTTCAAGACAGGACCCAAGGTAGTCATCAGTGGTTCCATGTTCAATGAGGGAAAAGTGCCTAGGGCTCAGTCTTGAGTCCCTGCCTTTTTCAGGCATGTATTGCTGACTTGACCAAAGACTGCTTTTCCATCACCACTAAATACGCAGATGATGTCAAAATTGGGGGACCCATGTATAAATATACCACAAGCCACAATTATTCAAAATGACCTTGACATTATTCCATCATGGGTAAATACATCGGGAATGAAATTAAATAAATCTAAATGTAAGGTAATGCATTTAGGACCCAGGAATTTAAACTATACATAAACACTGGCAGGTTTTATACTTAATATTTCTGATGAGAAGGATCTGGGTATTACAATTTCACATGATATGTCCCACAATAAACACCTAGAGGGTGTCATCAATAAATCTAATACAGTTGTCTGGTCTATTTTGCGTAATATCAGATTGAGGGATCCTGAGGTGTTGATGCCTCTATTCAGGTCATATGATAGGCTGCACCTAGAATATGCCTTGAAGCTATGGTGTCCCTACAAAAAGTCAGATGGTAACTCACTTGAAAAAGTTCAAAGAAAGTTCACAAAACACATCTCAGGGCTCAAAATTGAAACATATGAAAACATATTGAAAATTTAAATCTGATGTCATTCTCCACCCATTGTCTCAGAGATGACCTCATGTTTCTTTTTGACATTATTCAGGACCCTTACTTTATGTCCAAATTAGGGCTTGACTTTAAAAATTATTCCCATGATATTAGAAGTCATCCATTATAGTTAATAAGGAAACCATTTAATCACACCAGTAGTAAATAATTTTTTACCCTTAGAACTATAGGTCCTTGGAAGAAATGACCCTTGGAAGTAGCTATTAGTGAGACTAAGAGTATCTATAAATATTGACTTGATAAATTAAACAGTGCAGGTTACAATATTTCTTTCTACTCACTGGCTTAATATAAGAATGTTATGGGCTCCAGCCTCCTTGCTCTTTAACTCACCTTAATATGAATCTTAACATGAACCTTAGTATAAGAGCCACGGGTTGCAAACACATATTGAGCACTTGAGTGGGCTAGGAGAAGGAGGAAACACAGCTGTTGGATGACATATGTCCATTAATGTTGGAAGTCATGTGTACAAATGTCTTTGGAGTAGGAGTCCATTGTTATAGAAAGAAAAGCCTTGCTTAATGTATTTTGAATTGTTGGATTATAGATTGGATAACTTGGTAATGACAATCCTAGCAGACTGTTTAGTCTAAGTTATGCACTATGATAAAGGTAGAGTTGAATGCTTTCTGCTGAGGAATAGTTTCATACTGAAAACCTGATGAAAGAAACTAGCAAGGCCAGGGATTTTGGCCTGCGGTTAAAGGGCTTCAGGCTCAAGTTAGTCCATATCTGGCTTTGACGTGAATCAGGTTGTTTAGTACAACTTCAAAAACAGTTCCCTGAACTAGTAGCAGTACCTTTGATTGATGAAGCAAGAGAAAGAGGTACTCTTGAGCAGAGTGTGGACCTGACAAATCAATATGACTTCTTCCACTGTGGGGACTCTTTGAAGGATTTTATTTAATTGCTTAATCTAGACTGACAACTACAACTTGAAGTTCAGAGAGCAGTTTTACATTAACCAAGTGCTAAAGACATGTCGCATGATAGACTTGAGGCAGTGGCTGTCAATTCATGCTGAAGGAGTAGCATGAGAGGGTCTGGTAGAAGATATAAAATCCAAGAATGAAGCAGAGGTGCTTAGAAAAGGAAACTGAATCCACAGCTGAGTATGCACTTCTTGATGGCTGAAGGCTATGTTTACCCTGAAGTGCTGTAAGAGCTGTAACATAGCCATGACCTGCTATAGTGTCCTGTATGCATTCTAATGGACTAGATGAATGGGTACCCATGAAATGGGTCTGTCAGTTGGTTTTGGACCTAGGCCTCGGGTCCTGCTAGGGAACTTAATTTGAAGGGTGGAGTCAAAGTGGATGTAGGTTATAATTACCCATGCAGAATCCTAAGAAGTGCCTGCTTGGAACTGTGGCTATAATGAACAAGTTATATTCACTGTGGGAGGTCAGAGTCCTCATGCCTTTGCAGCTGTGAGAAGGAGTCGTGATTAAAAGAATTGGAAGAGCTCTCATTGTATGATCCTTGTCATGATCCAGAACTTCTGTACAATTACTTATTTGGTGGTTCTGCATATAGAAGAACACCTACGAGATTAGCCTGAAAAGATGGTTAGGTTATGGTACTGCAACATAAGTGATGTGATGACAGATACTATCTTGTGAGTTCTAATGCACAGGTAGCTGAGAAGAACTGCTTAGCAGCAATGTTAGGAAGAGCTCTTGATGAGTAAAAGTGATGGGACACTACACAGTTATCACACATACTCAGTGCAGTTTGACAATAACACCGCTGGGTGTATGTTACTCTTGAGTTTAAGATGATAAAGAGGGTCTCTGCTTGTGGATGGACATGGGTGCTGTAGGCTTTAGGACTAGAAGTTATGGTATAACTCTGTCACCATACACATCAGAGTGTAGGAAGGCCCTGCGCTACTTTGTCTCAAGTGGAACAAAATGGAGTAATAAGATCAAGTGAGGTTACTTTGGCATTTTCATCAGCTTGAAGGTGGAAGACTTGATGATAGCCATGTAACATTCATCTTGCAGATGGCTGATGCCAGAAGGACATAACACAGGAGAAGAGGCACTGTACTCAGTGGACAGAAGCCAGTTGATGGAGGCAGTTTCAGAGAGAGAATTCACTTCTAGCACTGGCTAGCAGGAAAGTGACAATGGACTAGTGATGGGAGCTGAGCATTGGCCAGCACATCTGCTGCCCCATGAATCTGACAACCATTTCTGGGAGACAGATCCCTGACTGGGAAAGAAGACACTGAACAAGAAGGCAAGAGATGGCAGTCTTGCAAGGAGTTACTGCAACATAGGATTTGACTGCCTAAACAGGGTGGCACTAAGTCCCCAGAAAGTCTTAAGCAGATATGACTGGGCCATTGTTAAAAGACAACATGCAGACAAACTGCCATGTACAGTTCAGCATTCAACCCCAATGAGAAGAAGAGGACCCTATAACCAAGGAATGGAGGACACAATCCGAACCTAAAGGAGCTCCCCAGAAAGAATTGGAGGTCTTGTTGTCCAAAGCAGGCACCATTGCTGCTGATGAGGCCAAATCCCACGTGGTATGTAATGGCAAGTACTATACAGGGGAGGCAATAGTAACCACAAAAAAGAGGGGAACAAAATGAAGAATGGCTGCAGCTGGAGCTGTGAAGCAATGGGGGGCTGTGAGATGTAAGCAAGCACTAGGACTCTGAGAGCTCTGTGCTGGGTAGGCATCTTGAGACAGTCAGAGCAGGTCAAGAAGTCATGGAAAGAGAGAAACACACACAAATAAATGAGTAACTAACAGGGGCAGGAAGCAGATAGGCAGTCCAAATGGAAGCAGATGAAACCTCAAACACAGAAAGACAAGGCATTAGAAGCAAGTGCAAGGACAAGGCAAATGAGTACATGGAGCAGGCCACAAATAAGGCAAAAAAACACCCCAGCTTACCAAAAGACAAAGTGAGCACAGAGGAAGGAAAGGCCAAAAACTGCATGAAGAGCAGGAGTGAGGAACCCAACCAGAGCAATAAGAAAACTGATCAGAGCCCTGAGGAGCAGAAATAACTAGGTTATACTGTGGCTGGGGTGTGATTTGATCAGTTAATTTCTGCATCCCTGAAAGCTTTCCGAACAAATCCTGGAAAAAACTTGACTAACCATGGTTGGTGACCATGTATAACCATGATTTAACCATGTACAGTTTATCTACAATTCTAATAGTGGAAGAGGGAGCCTGAGCAGGATGTGCATATTTAAACAAAGTTCTTCCTCCTCCTCCTCCTTCCCTGATTGGCTAGCCATCTCCCATCCTGAGTTTAGCCTTCTCATGTCTGGAGAGGGACACCTAACACTAATCCACCAGGACAACATGGAGGGGTGTGCTGTTTTCCAAACCCCACCTTGTTGTATTACTTTGACTGTTGGTAAATGGATGGACAATCTCCATTTCCTTTTTTTCTTTTTCCCTGATTCAAGCAACCCAGACACATTGACTTGAACCTAAATAGCCACAGCCATATGTTTAGTGATGACATTTTGAGAAGGTGGACAGTAATGAATGATAAGCACATCTGTGACTTTCATAACATCGGGCCCTAGACTTTTTGCCAATCCCATACCCTGTTTAGATGGCATGCTTAAATGGATTTGCTGAACCATCTCTCAGACTGAGCCCCATCAATAAACACAGGTAATGACGACAGGAACCATTTTCTTTGGGGTACCCTATGAAGAATGGTCACATTTGAGATCCAAAGTGCCGAGGCTATCCACACTTTTTTTTTGGCAAATAAAGTGTTACTTTTACATATTTCTGAATCTCTGTTTGATTATTTAGTTGATTGAGAGCAAATTCCCTGTGCTTCTTCTGAGTTTAATACAGCACTGACTGCTGTGTGCTACGGAGTACATGATTCCCATTGTTTGTTATATCTCATTGTAACTAAACAATTAAATGACATATACCATCTCAAATAACTGTTATCACTTAGTTGACAAGCTGTGAATATTGTAATCACATATTAACACCTGCCAAACCCACTACAAAGCAAGCACCTCTTTTCAGCCTTATTAACACATGTAACAGCCATTTTCTTAACACATGCAAGAACCACCTTACTAATACATGCAATAGCCACCATAATAGCACATGTAACAACCACCATAAATATGTCACTACCTCCAGTCCAGCACTGTGTAACTCCTTTCCAGTTGCTGTCAGGGATGTCCCGATTGGTGAGTCCTTCAAAAAGGACCTAAAGGCGTACCTATTCTGTCTGACTTTTCATGATGAAGGTGATTAATCAGCATGAGTCATATTAGTTACTGAAGACTGGTTACGTTATTTATTTTAAGACTTTTTCTATTTTTTAATTTTATAGATTTGCTGTTGTTGTTTACTAACTGTATATGTTAGACTTCTGTCATGATTTAATCATTTTTTTTGTAAGGTGCCCAGAGTCTGAGGGATTGTGCGCCTAATAAATAAAATTGCCTTGCCTTGTCTCACGAATACAGCATGCTGTAAAACAACACAAATACACAGATTCTACCTACATAACTTGACCTAGTCCAAAACAGTATCACTAACCAAATATCTTCCTCCAACCTCACTCACCAGCCATATTTTATATTTATTTAGGAATCACTGACACTGTGTTGCACTGTGGTGGCCTCAGCTGTATTTGAAATAAACAATAGGTATAGTTCCAACAAAAGACATGATCAGATATTTCCTGATATTTCTACGATACCCCTACTGTAGGATCATAAGACAAAATCTCTATCAATATATTGCAAAATATTTGGAAATACCTCACCATATCCATTGCTGTACATCTGTATTGGAAAAATATACCCCCAGGAGAGCAAATTAGCACATAATTCCACTTGTTCATCAGGCTCTTGGCTTGCTCAGCTAGCTATCCTCTCTCTTCTGCAAGATGGCAGCGGTGTGTGAGCTGTCTGAGCTGCTCTGAGTGCTGAGCTCTGAGTTTTAAACTTTTGTTAGTTTATTGTTTTTAGTTAAGTTTAGTTAGTTAGGGTATGTGAGTTATTTAGAATTATGTATTGTATTTTTTCAGGCCAGTAGTCTAATGGGGTTTTTAGCTTTTGTTTGAATCTCAATTGTTGTTGTCTAAACAAACATTTATTTTCTCACTTTGAGCGGCCGTTACTGCGTTCTACACCAGAGCTTCGTTTTTCAACTGCATTCTCATTTTGTTTGAGCTGCTCGCGTTTTTAGCTGCTATTATTCTGGTTTATGCCAGAGCTCCATTTTACAACTGTATAATCTTACTGCTACATTGCGGCTGTGGTCTTTGGATTAAAACTGCAATTAATTTTACTTTGCTACGGTGGAGATTTGTGGAGCTTGCTGTTGGGAGTATCTCTTTGGTAATCAGCTGACCTTGTGAGTGAGGAATTCCAGTGCCAAATACAGTTGGAAAATGAGGGAGACTGTTAACTTGTGAAGTTCTACAAGTACCTTTATGACCGAGGGAACATTTGAGGGTGGCTGTGGAATCCTCTGCCCTCACTGCTCGTTTATGGAGTCAACACTGGTGTGGTGAGAGCACATTTTAACATTTTTTGGAGTACCAAAGGAACATCTAAGAGTGGTGTTTATTCCTCTGGATTTTAGGTACTTGCCCCTTTTTGCCCTGGGAGAGATGGCTGGCAGGTTGTGGGTTGTTTAGGCTCCTGGGGAGGCAATTGCAGGTGTTTGGACTGGAGGGTTTGTCTTGTCTGCTATTGTTAGGTAAGTGGACTCATGCAGCCGGTGGGCAGCTGAGCTTCCAAACTCCCCTCTACTCAGATCCCTATTTATCTTATCAGTTATTGTAGGTCTGTCTTTCCAGTGAAGGGGAAGGTGACTGTTTATTTGGAGTGGTTATGAAGAAGAACAAGGAAAGAAGGAAACTGATTTCGCTACTTGGAATGGTTTTGCAGCCCATTTTCTTAAGTGAATCCTATATTCAGACTGACGAGATAGTGAGATTATCCCACACAGACTGAAAATGTATTTTAAACTTTCAGTGGATGTTGGAAGAGAAGAGAGCAATCCAGTTTTGTTTTTATTTCTTGGACTTTGAGAGGGTGACAGCATCCCTTACCTAAAATCAACTGTTGAATCTCTGGTGTGCTGATGAGATAGTGAGGGTATCTCAAGCAGTCTGAAACTGTACTTTAAACCTTAAGTGGATGTTGTTGAAAGAGAAGAGAGCAATCTGGTTTTGTTTTTCTCTCTTGGATTGGGAGAGGGTGAGAGCCTCCCTATCAAAAATCAACTGTTGAACTTCAGGTGTGCTATATTTGGACACTGATAATGTGTTAATTATTTTTGGATTTGAAATTTTTGGTATTGATTGTAATTTTATTGTATTATAAATTTTGTTTTGAGGGGGAAGGTTATATTTATTTTGTTTAATTTTAATATTATTTCTATTTATTTTGTGTGAAGGTTTGTTATTTGCTTCTCTGTGTCTCCCCTCCAGGTGTGTGCATGAGGGGAGTCTTGGAGAAGCTATTGGGGTTGTTTTAGGGGCGTGTTAATGTTAATGTTATTGGTTTTAATATGTGTAGAAAGCCTGTCCCCATGGTTGCACGCTGCTCTGCTCTTCGTGTCCTCTGCCCTTTCTCCCATCTCTATTATAGCCATCGATATACAAATGCTGTAGAGCATTGGATATTGAGCATAAGGGGAGAAGGAGAGGTGGGGGGGTGTGAACATTTGCAGTCAAATGAGTTGGGCCATCATATTGGGGTAGTGAGGTCCAGAAGACACCATGTGGTGAAATGGGATCTGGAACAAGGTCTTTTCTTTTTGGTTTCCATACCCATGGGCACCACCAGTATTGGTGGGCAAGTAGTCCATGCAGCTCCAGAAGCCCATCCTACCTGGGCAATGGTGTGCAATGCCAGGTCCATAAAGAAAAAGACTGCAGTTATTGCGGATCTTTTGGATCAGTGGATTTGGCATGCATTACCGAGACCTGGCTGGACGAGAATGCAGGCCCTATATTAGAGGCTGCAGTTCCAGCTGGGTACCAGGTGCTACACCACTGGAGGTTGGACTGCCGGGGGGGTTGCCATCTGTTTCAAGACCGAACTGGGCCTTGCAAGTGTACCAGTAGAGGGGGCTGAGTCATTTTGGTGTACTGTAGTGGCAGGTATGGGTTGCAGAATCACTCTCATCTACCATCCACCAGGTGATGAGAAGTGGTTTCTGCATGAAGTAGCAGACTTCATGATCGACATGGCATTTGAGTCACCCAGGCTGATGGTCCTGGGAGAATTCAACTCCTGGATCGATGACGAACTTTCACAGTTTGGACAACAGTTCCTCCAACTGATGACATCTTTGGGCCTTACACAAGTTGTTTCTTCTGCCACTCATAAAGGTGGCTACTCTTTGGACTTAGTCTTCCTCCTGGGGATCAAAGCTTTCAACTTGGGGGAGGAACCTGTCAGTTGATCCTATTGTTACACTGTGGAGTTCATTTTTCGCACCCTCCTTTATAGGACTACCCCTGTGGAGATGGTCAGGTACTGATCTTTACGAGATGTAAGCTCTGAGGGCCTGGCAGCAGTGTTTGACCTGTTGGAGCTTTCTGGAGTGGGAAATGATCCAGATGCCTTGGTTCTGGCCTATAATAAGGCCATTTCCTTGGCTCTGGATTCGATTGCTCCTGTCAGTGTTCATCCTCTCGCCCTCAGTCATCATGGTTTGATGGGACTTTGAGGGAGATGTGGTGATATGGAGGAAGATTAGGGCATTGTTGGCGGAGGTCTGCCCTGAATGCTGACCATCTTAGATTGATGGAACCTTATCAACTCTATCATTCCGCAATCTCCCGTAAGAAGGCAGAATTCCTGTATGGGGAGATTGCAGTGCTCAGAACCGACCGGCTCAGCTCTTTCAAACCATTGACAGGCTGTGCAACCCAGCCAGTCTGCAGGTTCGAAGAGCCTTTTCACAAGTTGAGTGTGGTGAGCTTGCTCGCTTCTTTGCGGCTAAGGTGGCTGACATCAGGGCGGCACTCCAGCATGCATCCTCTATGGGAGAAGCTGTGGATCAGCACCTGATCACAATCCCTAGACTCTTCTGGAGTTCCTTTGACCAGCTGGAACTCATTGATGTCATGAGGATTTTCCAGGGTATGCGTCCTACATGCTGTAATTTGGATCCCAGACCATCTTCCCTGATAAAGGGTTGTTATGATACTATTGGCCCAGTCCTAGTACAAATAGTCTAGTGCTCCTTGGAGACAGGTGAGTTTCCTAGCTCCCTGAAGGAGGCAGTGGTAACACCCCTCCTGAAGAAAGCTTCTTTGAACCCAGATTGCCATGCTAAATACAGACCGATCTCTAACGTCCCCTTTCTGGGGAAGGTTATTGAGAACGTAGTGGCCATACAACTGGAGAACTATTGACCATTCATAACATTATGAACCACTCCAATTTGTTTTTCGAAAGAGGCATAGTACTGAGACAGTGCTGGTTCGGGTTCTCAATGATCTTCTAATGGTGAGAGATCGAAAAGGCCATTTCATCTTGGTCCTTCTAGATCACTCTTCAGCTTTTGATACTGTGGACCATAGTGTACTTCTCAAACACCTGAGGTTCATCTGTGGTCTGTCTGGTACAGTCTTCAGTTGGTTTAGATCTTTCCTCTCAGGCAGAACTCAGAGGGTGGTGTCGGGGATTAATTCTTCCCGCCCATTCTCTCTGTCTTGTGGGGTTCCTCAGGGTTCAGTGCTGTCCCCCATGTTATTCACAGTGTATATGCTACCCCTCAGAGACATTGTAAGATGGTATGGGCTGAGGTTACACTGCTATGCTGATGATACCCAGCTCTACCAATCTTTTGCACCCGACCAGGATGAAGATCTCTCAGTATTTAGCAACTGTCTCACTGAAATCCAGTGTTGGATGAATTCAAGCTGGTTGAGGTTGAACTCGGAGAAGACTGAGGTGATGGTTGTGGACCTGGGTCACAGGATAGAAGGGACAGGAGTTGGTTTACCCTCAGGACTCTTTCTGTGGGATGTCCAGCTTCCTACCTCTGAACAGGTATGGAACCTGGGGGTGATTTTTGACAATGAGCTGACACTATGAGTACAGGTGTTGGCAGTTGTCAAATCATCCTTTTATCATCTGAGGAACACCTCCAGGATTAAGCACCTTGTTCCATCCAGTGATCTGCCTACATTGGTCCACGCCTTTGTGACCTCACGTTTTGACTACTGCATCTCCATTTATCTAGGGCTTCCTGGGGTTGATATCTGCTGCTTGCAGCTAGAGCAGAGCACTGCGGCCTGGTTATTGACAGGTACTCCTCCTACCTGTCATATTTCTCCGGTTCTGCACAATCTGCACTGGCTGCCAATACAGTGGCATATCACCCTTAAAGTAGGTCTTTTGACTTACAAAGCTCTACACTGACTGGGCCCAGACTACTTGAAAGAACTTCTGTTACCTTACTGCCCTTGGTGATTGCTCTGCCCAGCAGATGAGGGGTTGCTAGAGATTTTGAGGGTTTCTTTAAAATCTTCCGGGGCCCCTGCTTTTTTGTACGTAACCCCTGCCCTCTGGAATACTCTACCCCATCTGCTTCAGCAGTATGCATCCAAGGAGGAATTTAAAAAAGCCTTAAAGACCTATATATGGTCAAACATTTATTCTTGATAATTATATCCTATTGTATCCTAAGAATACAGCAGTTTTAAATGTATGTTACTTCTGTATGGTGCCTTGGTTTTAAGAAAGGCACGGTACAAATAAAGATTAATTGAATTAATGTTATATATCCCAAATATATTGAATTATAGAAAACATTCCTAGCACACACACGCCAAAAGTCAGGATGCCTGTTATATTAGAACAAAGTTTATATTTAAAACATAGCTGATTGCTCACCTGACATATTTCGGAGTAACCTCCTTTTTCAAAGGTTAAATAATGAATGAACACACACCCAATAAATACAATACAATCATTAATTAAAACTCATTAGTGCAGCTGAAATCAATCACCACTATTAAACAAACACCACTAACCAAAACCCATTATTTACACTATATAGAGCAAAGAGCTCAAAGTTCACAATTTATGTTCAAAACTCAGCATATTAGACAAAGTGACACAGTCTCATAAATAAGTTTTAGAAAACTGTAGCATAACACTGAATCATTATCACAAAATAGAAATTGCATCAAAAAATTAGTCAGAGAAACATCAAGCCTATAATAGAAGGTTGGGGGGGGGGGAGCAAATAACATCCAACCGCAACGTTTGTAACCACACAACATTTTCATTTTATAGTTTCACAGTCTTCATATAAATATTTACAAGTGATGATTAATTGTAAGAATTCTAAAGCAGGGGCATTTATTTTTTTATACTTCAGGTAGGAGTGAATATCCAGCTGTGTATTTAAGCCTGGATTTTATGTAGCTCTCAGAGAAAGAATCCAGAAATTTTCTTTCTTGGAGACTAAATTATCAAAGTCTCCTCCTCATGGATTCTTATTCACTTTGTCTGTTGCAACATATTCAAATCCATGCCCATCTGGATCCAAACTATCTAAAATATGCTGTGCCATGGCAATTGTCACATCCTGTCTCAATACGGCTCTGACATGCTAACCTATTCTATCTTTAAATTTTCATTTAGTTTTCCCCACATAAAACGAACTACATTTACAGGTAGCTAAGTAAATGATACATTCTGTATCACAAGTGATACACTGTTGGATTTCAAAGGTACATGAAACATTCACCAAGGAGAAATTTTTAGCTTGCAACACATGTCTACAAACTATGCATCTCTTACATGGAAAACAACCATTTGTTTTTTGTAACCAAGTAGTTGGATGTTATTTCTATAAAGTGACTTTGTGTTAACATATCTTTTAAATATGGTAATTTTCTATAACACATTCTTAGTGTGTTTTTGCCAAAATCTCTTAAACTTGGTTCTGCCAATAATATTTGCCAATGTTTTTGTCAAAATCATTTCTAATTCCTTTGCCTGGACTGAATATGTAGTACAATAATTAAACCTATAGCACTCACTCTGTTCTGTCCTATCTCATACTCGTAATAATGCTTCTCTCTCTGACAATTCTGCTCTTAATCCTCACCTGTGCTATCCTGTGTTGATTATAGACCCTATCTGTTAAACATTTAGTCAAATCATCTGCTTCAACGTTAAAACTACTTTCAGTGGAACAATTTCTTTTTATTCTTAAAAACTGCCCCAGAGGAATATTTTCTGCAACATGTGGAAGGTGACAGCTCTCTGGTAAAAGTAATGTATTACTATTTGTGGACTTTCTGTACAATGTACTTTGTATTTGTCCACCTACATCTTTCATAATGCATGCTCCTAAGTATGTCACTTGTGTTTGACTCATCAGATATGTAAATCTCAAAGATTTCATAGTATTATCAAGAAACTGTACAAATTCCTCAAAGTTGTTTTTTGTTCACTTCCAGACAATAAAAATATAATCTATGTAGTGTTTCCAGGCTAGTAGTTGTGATCCAACATATTATTTGCCTCATTGTGGATTTATTGCCTCTCCCAATATCCTACAAATAAATTCACCACAGAAGGGGCACATGTGACCCCTATGGCTATCCCTTGTACCTGTAAATATAAATTTTTGTTAAATACAAATACATTTTGCGTAAGTACAAATTCTAGTTTTAGTAAAAAGTCACTAGGTGGAGACAAAAGTCCAGTTCTCCTGTTGAGAAAGAAGGCAACTGCATCTAAGGCCCCTTCATGGTCCACATTTGTATACAGTGATTCTATATCCATGGTTATTAACCAACAGTCTTCTTCCATGTAAATCAAAGGTAGAAAGTTCAAAAATTCAGTAGTGTCTCTTCGGTAAGATGGTAAAGTCAAAACAATTGGTTTCAAAAAAGTGTCTACATATTGAGATAATGGTTCCATTATAGATCCTATGCCACTCGCAATACGTCTTCTACGGGGGTTTGTAGGATTTTTATGGACCTCTGGAAGAATGTAAAAAGTGGCTTTCATAGGGTGCTGTGTGATCAAAAAATCACACTTTTTTTATTTATAACACCCTGTCCCAAAGCCGTTATTACATATTCATCGATGCTATGTTTAAAGTTCCAAGTTGGATCTTGTGTTAACTTTTTATAGAAATTCTGATCCTGAAATTGACGCTGTACCTCTGCTACACACATCATTTTATCCAAAATCAATACCATTCCCCCTTTGTCCACAGCTTTGATAAATATATCTGGATCTGACTGTAATGTATGCACTACTTCTTTCTCCAAATGACTTATGTTGCTATACTGGATAAACTGTTCTGTCTCAAAAAATGTTTCCAAATCTCTCTCCACCAATGTTCTAAATACAGTCACTGTCATACAGGGCAGGGTGCAGAAAACAGAGGTTTTTTTTTATTTGTCTGTATTGTTGTCTGAAAAAACTTTATCAGCGAAGAACACTTTTAAATTTAACTTGCGGCAATTTAGTTTTAAGTCCACAAGTGCATCCACTCTATTCATTATTTTGGTGGGTGAAAAATGTAATCCTCTTGCTAGTAAAGTACTTTCAGCTGATGTAAGTACATGTTTAGACAAATTCATGATTTGTTTTCTCCCTACCTCCTCCGTTGTCTCCTGCCTCTGTGTGTTCTCCTCGGTATGTATCTTCCCTTGCCCTGATAATGGTTGTGTCTCTGATAATAAGCTTCTTTGTTTTCCTCATTGAGTTCTCTTCTTCGTCCTATATTGTAGTCCTGTTCCCTTTCCTGTAATATGGGTCTCCTTCGAAGAGGGTCTAGAGACTGTATAGAACCTCGTCAATGATTGGGAATATATTCCATTCCAACAGGCTGTGGATCTAAACCTGGTCCTTCATGCTGAAAAGAATATCTCTGGTTAATTTCTCCTGTTTCAGATTCACTACCTTCCATGGCATACTCAAAAGAGGCATTTCTCATTTTTTTATCCCTCTTTTTTTCAACCTATTTGACCTCAAGATATGCTTCAAGGTTCGTATTATTCCAATATAATCTCCGTAGTTGGTGTGTTATTTTCTCTAGTTTTTTAAAAGTTCCAAATAGTGAATGAGCTTCTGGTGTCTATGTACTCACATTATCATTCTCTTGTAGAAACGGATTGGCTGTTATTGCCGAGGCCATCAGTTGTTCCATTTAAGCCAAAGGATTGTTGGCTCGTACATTGGTGCCTGTGGAGAAATTCAAGTTCAGAGTAGCTTCCAAAGAATCATCATGCTGTGCGTTCATAATTGGAATTTATCTTAAAACTCTTTTTAGGCATATTACCCACCAACTATGGAGATTATATTGGAATAATGCAAACCCTGAAGCATATATTGAGGTCAAAAGAGTACCTAGGGACCTTAGACTTTTAAAAAAATCCAGCATGTGGAACAGAAAGTGAACATTTTTTAAAAGAATGAGAACAGATCCTTTTCAATGCAAGTTTTAAAAAAATACAATTGATAGTGAAATATGGAAAAGAAAAAGAAGCACTTCTGAAAGTAGAACTTAAAATATTAGAATTAGAAGCACTGAAATTTAAAGACTATGGAGAATTTGATGCACTGAATCAGAAATTAAAAATATCTATTTTTAAACTAGATCAAGAATTAAAAGACATCAAAATGACTAAGTTTAATAGAGATAAAGGAGACTGGGAGATGGGTAACATTTTTAAATGGACGAGCCAGTCAAAAAAGAGGGATTTAAAAAAAGCGAGAAATGTCTCTTTTGAATAAGCCACGGAAGGTAGTGAATCTGAAACAGAAGAAATTAACCAGAGATATTATTTTCAACACGAAGGACCAGGTGTAGATCCACAGCCTATTGGAATGGAATATATTCCCAATCATTGAGGAGATTCTATAGTCTCCACACCCTCTTCGAAGGAGACCCAGATTACAGGAGAGGGAATGGGACTATAATATAGAATGAAGAAGAGAACTCAATGAGGAAAACTAAGAAGCTTATTATCAGAGAGACAACCATTATCAGGAAAGGGGAGATACATACTGAGGAGAACACACAGATACAGGAGACAACGGAGGAGGTAAGGAGAAAACAAATCATGAATTTGTCTAAACATGTACTTATATCAGCTAAAAGTACTTTACTTGTGAGAGGATTACATTTTTACCCACCAAAATAATGAATAGAGAGGATGCACTTGTGGACTTAGAACTAAATTGCTGCAAGTTAAATTTAAAAGTGTTCTTCGCTGACAACGTTTTTTTCAGACAACAATATAGACAAATTTTAAAAACCCTCTGTTTTCAGTGCCCCACCCTGCGTGACAGTGACTGTATTTAGAACACTGGTGGACAGAGATTTGGAAACATTTTTTGAGACAGAACAGTTCATCCAGTATAACAACATAAGTCATTTGGAGAAAGAAGCAGTGCATATGTTAGAATCAGATCCAGATATAATTATAACAGCTGCAGACAAAGGGGGAATGGTAGTGATTTTGGATAAAAAGATGTATGTAGCAGAGCTACAGCATCAATTACAGGATCAGAATTTTTATAACAAGTTAACACAAGATTTGACTTGGGACTTTAAACATAGCATCAATGAATATGTAATAAGGGCTTTGGGACAGGATGTTATAAATAAAAAAACTGTGATTTTTTTGATCACACAGCACCCTATGAAAGCCACTTTTTACGTTCTCCCAAAGGTCCATAAAAATCCTACAGATCCCCCTGGGAGACCTATTGTGAGTGGCATATGATCTTTAATGGAACCATTATCTCAATATGCAGACACTTTTTTGAAACCAATTGTTGTGACTTTACCATCTTATCTAAGAGACGCTACTGAATTTTTACACTTTCACCTTTGATTTATATGGAAGTAGACTGTTGGCTAATAACCATGGATATAGAATCACTGTATACAAATGTGCCCCATGAAGGGGCCTTAAATGCAATTGCTTTCTTTCTCAACAGCAGAACTGGACTTTTGTTGCCACCTAGTGACTTTGTACTAAAACTGCTAGAATTTGTACTTATGCAAAATGTATTTGTATTTAACAAAGATTTATATTTACAGGTACAAGAGACAGCCATGAGGGCCTCTTGCACCCCTTCTGTAGCGAATTTATTTGTAGGATATTGGGAGAGGCAATATATCCACAATGAGGTAAATAATACGTTTGGATCACAACTACTAACCTTGAAACGCTTTATAGACAATATTTTTATTGTCTGGAAGGGAACAAAAAACAGCTTTGAGGAATTTGTACAGTTTCTTCATAATACTATGGAATCATAGAGATTTACATATCAGATGAGTCAAACACAAGTGACATACTTAGACATATGCATTATGAAAGATGAGGGGGGACACATGCAAAGCACATTGTACAGAAAGGTCACAGATGGTAATACATTACTTTTAGCAGAAAGCTGTCACCCTCAACACATTGCTGAATATATTCCTCTGGGGCAGTTTTTAAGAGTAAAAAGAAATTGTTCCACTGAAAGTTTTAAAGTTAAAGCAGATGATTTGACTAAATGTTTAACAGATAGGGTCTATAATCAACACAGGATAGCACAGGTGAGGATTAAGAGCAGAATTGTCAGAGAGAGAAGCATTATTATGAGTATGAGATAGGACAGAACAGAGTGAGTGCTATAGGTTTAATTATTGTACTACATATTCAGTCCAGGCAAAGGAATTAGAAATGATTTTGACAAAAACATTGGCAAATATTATTGGCAGAACCAAGTTTAAGAGATTTTGGCAAAAACACACTAAGAATGTGTTATAGAAAATTACCATATTTAAAAGATATGTTAACACAAAGTCACTTTATAGAAATAACATCCAACTACTTGGTTACAAAATACAAATGGTTGTTTTCCATGTAAGAGATGCATAGTTTGTAGACATGTGTTGCAAGCTAAATATTTCTCCTCAGTGAATGTTTCATGTACCTTTGAAATCCAACAGTGTATCACTTGTGATACAGAAGGCATCATTTACTTAGCTACCTGTAAATATGGTTCGTTTTATGTGGGGAAAATGAAATGAACTTTAAAGACAGAATAGGTGAGCATGTCACAGCTGTAATAAGACAGGATTTGATGTATGCAATGCCACAGCACAATTTACATACTGTGGATCCAGATGGGCATGGATTTAAATATGTTGCAATAGATAAAGTGAAAAAGATTCCATGGGGACGGGAATTTGATAATTAAGTCTCTAAGAGAGAAAATTTCTGGATTCTTTCTCTGAGAGCTACAAAAATCCAGGCTTAAATACACAAGGGTTTGACACTGGGAGGTACAAAAACACACAAAAAAAACAATGCATAATCCGAGCGGAACCAACAAAGTTTGACTTGGATTTGGCTAAAACCGAGTCACCCATGTTCAGGTCAACTTGGTTTTGTCCTTGGAGGTTCTGCACACTTCTAGTTCTAGCTCCAATAAGCTGTGTAGAATATAGCTCAACTTCCTTTATAAGAGTTATTTAACACCTGCTACATTGCATTGCTGTAGGCCCACTAATGACTTGAATGTTCTAAATGCCACAAAGAAATGGAAGATTTTCTGCATATGGCACTAACATGCAGCAAGGTGGCCCCCTTCTGGGCTGAAGTATGTAAAAATATGGAGAAAGTATCACAGCGGAGCTTGTCCAAAACCCATTCAGAGCTTATATTTGGAAGTGGATGGATTGGGGGAATGGTAGCAGAGCTGGGGTAGCCCAGAGGGGACTTGTACTGCTCAATGCTAACAAAACTGTGGCATAACACTGGATAACCTCCTCACCCCCAAATGTGGTTCATTGCCTGAATAACCTTTCCCTCTGCATGAAGCTGGAATGCTATCAATTGCATGCTAATAGGCAAGAAAGCTTACACTTTCAAACTTGGCAACCAGTGCTTGATGCCTTTGAAAATAATGTAGTCATATTATAAGGGAAGTTTAAGCTGTGTTGGCATCCTTTTTTCCAGTATTGTTAGCAGTGCCTGGTTATTGATCAGATTCACCACACTAGGCTGGAGTGCCCAGGACCTTGAATGGAATAGAAAAGAATAGAATAAAATATTATAACAATAAAATACAGAGTAGAATACAATAAAATAAGGAACCATGTATTAGTTCAGAGTCTATCTGTTATGAATTAGGTGACTCTCTGTCATAAAGTTGTAATGTGGATATAGGCATTCTCAGAAGCCATGAACGTATGCCCACTGAATCTTAACTTCTATATCCTGTATTCTGTATCTTGCGTCTCATAACACTGTTTGGCAATATGAATTTATGTATGTATAGCTGTTTCTGACACAACACACCAGGGCGGGCATACTTTGGACCTGGTGTTCTTACTGGAGCTTGAGATAAATTATCTCAAGATTGATCGGGTAGCATGATCCAATCACTGCACTGTGCAGTTCGTGTTCAGGGCACCCACCAGATGCCCTCCCCCTACCTAGATGATGACCTGTCATCCTTTGCGGGGATTGACCCCGAATGTTTTTTTTGGCACCAGCTGATCTCTCTAGTGTGGGCAATGCATGTGTTGGAGGCATTGATGCCATGGAGGGCTCCTATAATAGGGTGCTATCCAATGCCATCTACTCCCTCACACCTGTCCGTGTATGACCCAAATCCTCCTACCTGAGGTCTCCATAGTTTGATGGGGACCTCAGGGAGATGAAGAGAAAGGGCCAGAGGTTAGAGAGTTGCTGGAGGAAGTCCAGCCTGGAGGCGGACAAACTGGCCCTGCGTATGCATTCTAATGCATACTAGGGGGCAATCAACTGTAAGAAGGTAGAGTTCCTGTCCAGGGAGATTGTTGCCAGGAAGAACTAACCAGCTGTACTTTTTTGGACTGTCGACAAGCTACTTCATCCGGCCTGTCTACAGCCGAAGACATTTTTTTCTAATGCTGAATGCGAAGAGTTTGTTCATTTCTTCTCAGACAGGGTGTCTGGTATATGGCAGAGTGTTCCTCCAGTCAGCCAGGTTAGAGCTGGCAGTGGTCGCTCAAAGTCTTCTGAGTGCACTCCGCCTGGTTGGGGGGAGTTTAGACTAGTGGCGGTAAGTGAGGTCATTAAGGTGGTGACCAATCTGAAGCACACTTTTTGTGAACTGGACCCGGTGCCAGCATGTTTCCTGATGAGATGCATTGGCACCATTGGCCCAGTGTTTGCCCTTATTGTCCGGTGTTCCTTGTCTGAGGGGGTCTTTCATGATGCCTTGAAGGAGGCATTGGTGAAACCACTCTTAAAGAAACCATCTTTTGACCAGGAGGTCAGGGCAAATTACCGTCCTATCTCCAATCTTCCTTCTTTGGCAAAGATTGTGAAGAAAATAGTGGTACTTCAGTTGGAGGAGCACCTTGTGACCCATAAGTTATATGAACCTTTCCAGTCAATGTTTCGAGTGAGGCAATGCACAGAAACCGTGCTTGTTCAGGTGCAGAATGATGTCCTCAGGGCTAGAGATCTAGGGAAGAGGACAATTCTTGTTCTACTCGATCTCTCTTCAGCATTTGACACTGTGGACCATTGTGTGTTGCTTGACTGCCTTAGGGAACTCTGTGGACTCACTGGCACTGTCATCTGCTGGTTTGAGTCATTTTTAACCAACAGGAGGCAACGGGTTGTGATGAGGAATTTCTCCTCCACCCCTAGTCCCCTATCTTGAGGAGTACCTCAGGGTTCGGTCTTAGCCCCAGTGTTGTTCGCAGTGTACATGTTGCTGCTGGGAGGGATCATTAGGAAGTATGGTCTGGGTTTTCATTGCTATGCTGATGATACCCAGCTATACTTATCCTTTGCCCCAGGAACATCCAATGTGGTAGATGTGCTAATCACCTGTCTTGCCGAGATCAATGACTGAATGGCCTCCAGCTGGTTGCAACTGAACCTCGATTAGACAGAAGTATTGGTGGTGGAGCTGAACAGAGTGCAGGATAGGATGGCCTCTGGATCAGAGACTGGACTTGTTCTGGGATCTGTTCCATTGAAGGCCTCCTCAAGAGTGCGAAATCTTGGTGTCAATCTGGACAGGGGTCTGACGATGGAGGTACAGGTATCTTCCACTGACCGCTCCTGTTTTTTTCCATCTCAGAAATGTTACCAGGATTAAGCCTCTTGTGCCACCTCAGGACCTCCCCACTTTGATGCATGCCATAGATACATCAAGGCTTGACTACTGTAATGCACTGTACTTCTGGGTCATGGGAGGATCTCTCTGCAGGCTGCAGCTGGTGCAGAACGCAGCTGCCTGGTTACTTACTAGGCAGCCAAAATGTTGTCACATTACACTGGTACTGCGTGTTCTGCACTGGCTACCGGTCAGGTGGAGGATCGTCTTTAAGGTGGGTCTTTTCACCTATAAGGCCTACATGGTCAGGTCCCTGGTTACCTGCTTGATCTCCTTGCACTGGATCTCTCAGTCTGCCCCCTCCGCTCCTCCTGTTGCAGCCCCTTGGTGATTCCCACAACAAGGTTAAAATCAGCTGGTGACAGAGCTTTTAGTGTCACCACCCCCATCCTGTGGAATTTGCTATCCTTTGGGGTTAGGGGGGCCCAACTTTGGAGGTTTTCAAGGGCCACCTCAAGGCCTTGCTATTTGCCCAGGCCTTCCCTGATTCAGTTGTTTAGTTCATTGGCATAGATATAGTCTCTTGGCACTCTTGTTTTTAAGTTTTAGCTTACTTTAATTATCTTTTATATAAATTCTGATTTTGTGTATTTGAATTATTTACATATTTTAGTTTATTTTTATTAATGATGGTCTTACTTATGTATATTTGTAATTTGATTTGTATGGTGGCCAGAGCTTCTGGGACTAGGCGTCTTTTAAATAAATATTGCCTTGCCTTTCCTAGTTGCTGATATTACTTTAAACTTCATATTATGTAACAAATGAAATACCTTCTATGTTGTTTTGTTTTGTGTTATGTACCTTTTGAAGTACATTGATGAAACATATTTACAAACAGCAAAAAAGCAATGTGAGTCAGCTACTCATGAATGGTCTGTATTCTGGACTGCTCTGTCAATATGTTTCAATAAAAGGTATAACATGCACAAGTCAAAGCTGTGCCTGGGACTTGTCATGAGTAGATCATTATTCACCCAGACTAAAGCTATCTCTGAGCTGTGCCATGCCCCCCTCTGGGTGGTGCATAAACAATGCATATCCAAGTATCCCTTGGATGCTCACATTTTTTGTTGCCACTATCCTCCTCACCTTCTTCTGTCGGGCCTTTCTCTCCTTGGGTTGGGCCTTCTTCTCTAATGTGACCTGGTCTTGGGAAACTTGTCCCTGTGGTACCACAAAATATTGGAACCCTTTCCTGAGGGATCCTATGTCTCTGTAGCACCCCGACATGGTGGCAGTCTCCACAGTAGAGAGCCTAAGCTAATGTACAAACAAGTTTCACAAGTAGTCACATATTATTACTCAGTCCTCAGTCCTCCTAATCATAACTCTATGGGAGCCACATGATCTTTTGAACCACTGACTTAAAGTATATAATGTTTGCTGCCCTGCCCTCCTCCTCTAGTCACTACCTTGAAGCAAATGAAAGCATTGTATAAAAATGTACATTATAGCTTTTTGTCCTTCATTATCATCTTCCTTGTCCTCAGTGCAAGGGTCCTATCCCCATGGTGACTTCCTCAGCATAGTCCTTCACTAGCCCCTCCATATCTAGAATACAGCGGTAGATACAATGAGTGCAACCTGAGACAGTCGCTGACCATCACTTCAATGGTGCCATAGATTTTTTCCTAAAATCAAGGGGCACAGAATCCCTAGTTTAATATTTTTTATGAATTGGATCCAGATGTCTAAGCTGTTGCTATATCTCTGCTGTGTCAAGTGCAAGTTAGTCAGGGGAAGAAAGGGCAGGAACCTAGGCACCGGTGGCCAATATACACATCTAAAGTCCAGGCCCCTATTATGTTGGACACAGCACCAAAAGGAGGCCAGTGCTGGGGTTCCCTCTTCCTGATTATCTGCTTTTGCCAAGGTATCCAGAAGGGGCAGGGGAATAGTTCTGGTGGAGGGAAGTCTGACCATGGAGAACTACTACTGAGATGAGGAGGAATCTGTAGAACTGCCTAGTAGTAGTCGAAGTAGCAGTGATGAGTTAAGCACTAGTACTCAGATGCATAAAAGCACAGCAACCTCAGTGCAGAAAACATCCCAAATCACTGCTTTCATTCAAGCAATACCCATGAATCCCCAGAAGTAAAAAACTACCACACTAGCCATACCATCCACAGAGTTCAGCTGTTTGGTAGCCCAGCACTAGACATTCAAAAAGTTTTACTTAATTTGCTAAGTTCCAGAGAAGTTGCAAAATACACCTTCATGAATAACTTTGTGAATTGCCCACTTCGCCACTTTGCCACTTTACATTGAGTTTTCCTGAGAAAATAGGAATGTTTCAGGTAAAGTCAGGTGAACACATGTTGAAATTGTAACTTCAAAAGTGAATTTGCATGACTTTACCTGAAAAAATGCCACTTTGCCTGCAAAACACTTTGCAAAGCCATCATTTTGCACTTTGTGAATTTGGCAAACTTCACAAAATAATTTGCAAAACAAAATTTGGCAACTTCACACATCTCTGTCCAGCACCCAGAAATGTCCAGCTTATGCTGCATTGCATGTTTGAGCATCATGCCAAATACCCAAGCAATCATTGTATTGTATGTGAACTGAATGCTACAGCAGCTGAAATGCTGTCAAGTGATCTATCGCCATTCTCTTGCTGTGGAGAATGTGAGATTTAGAAATCTGATGGTGCATGTCTGCCCCAAATAGCATATTGCACCAGTAACTTACTTCTCCACATGTGCCATTCCTGAATTTTATGGGATGGTGTCATGCATACTAATCCATGCCCTGCTTCATTCAGCATCACCATACACACATCTCAGTATGGATATGTGGAATAGTGGCTGCACAACTGGGGGCTCCTATCTGTGCATTACAACACACTGGGCACAAGTACCTGGGGTAGTATTTGAGTCTGGTTGGGTGAAAAGTATACTGACCTTAACTGAGGTGGTAACAACACTCCAGGTGTTTGCCAGCATGCCATGCTGGCAATGAAGAGTGTAACTGGATCGTACACAGGTCAGAAAAGGCTGGAATTGCTCCTGAGATTGATGCTTTTGTGCATCCCCATTAACTGAAAGCAGATTTCACTGCAAGTAATAATGACTCAAATATAGTGAAATGTACCAGTGATGGGGGTTTCTTAGGGTTCCGTGCCTAGCACATTGTCTTAATGTCATTGTGCAGTACTTTCTAGCGTATCCTGGTATCAAGTCCATGTTGACTGAGGACTGTTGCATCTGTGCTTCCTTTGCTCTTTCTGGAAAGGCCCATTACCATCTCAGGTACCTGCAGATCCAGAACAAACTATCCCAGCACCGTATGAAGCTGAAAGTCATCACCAGATGTAACTCAGCAATGTATATGAACAAGCACTTTTTTGAGCATTACAAAGCCATCTCTGAATATCTGCTGCTGCATCCAAGCCATGACAGTGCCAGAGAATATATGTCTCTGACAACACACCAGGGGTGGCTAATTGATGGCCCAATCATAATTCTAAGGCCATTGAAACATGCAGCACAGGCAGTCAACGGGAACACTGCCTGTATCAGTTTAGCCATCCCAAATCCATGGGTGCTTAGGCAAACACTGTTGAATGTACACCAAGTGCTGCTGACAAGTGGATATACAGGAAGCTGTATCCTAACTCATTCATCCTAAAGCATATACAGAATATATGAGTTTAAATGTTCTATGCTCAACTTTAATCAAATTGGCCATCTTGAACTGGATGAGTTAATAACACACATGCTCGATGTCTTGGACATCAGTAACCATATATAAAACATTCTGCATTTTGCAGAGTTTGTCACTGCCACCATGCTGGATCCACAATATAAATGGGGACTGTCATAAATACTTGAAGGTGTGTGTGATCAGGTCAAAAATTTTACTGATCTTCTAATAAGCTGGGTATATCTCGAACAGATTTTAAAGTCACTGTTATGTAAGGCGCAACATGAAACTAAAGAGAGACCAGGTGTTGCTACATCTCACATGCTACATGGGCTGATAAAATATTTAAGGGAACAGAAAAAACAACCACAAATACACATTGGTATGCTTTGAAGCAGGTGGAAATTTAAGCAATAGAGGATAAAAACGTGGAGGTTGATAAGGTAGCAGGAGTGCAGCTAGTGCAATGCATTGTGGATGCATAGTTGGTGGACACTAGGCATCTTTCCATAATTGAAGAGCCCTTGCTGTATTGGCGTAGCAAGACACTGAATGACCAGCACTGATCTCAGTAGCAATCAAATACCTGAGCTTTCCTCCTTGAGTGTCAGTGTGGAGAGGGTATTCAGTTCATTTGGGCCACTGTGCAAGACATGCATACAAATCTGTTCCCTAGAAATGTTGGCATTGTTACATTTATTGAAAAGAATGCAGGTCATATTGCATGCAAATCAATCATCTCTGTGTCCCTACCACATGTACAGGGTAATGATAGTGAAGAGGAACCTTAAAGTGCCTCTGACACCATTGTGACAACTTTGAAAAAAATTTAATATTTAGATACATTTTAGCTTATATTTAATCATTTTTTTCTGTAATTTTCACCCTTACTTCTTTATTACTAAGAACATTTGCATGTAAACAAGATCACTGTCCTAACTGTTCTGGCTGCTTGCCTACACCTGACATCACAGTTCTGTTTATGACATCACAATATGTTGTTGTTGAGATAATTATGATGCCATAAACAGGACATTATGATGTCAGGTGTAGGAAAGCAGCCAGAACAGATAAAGTCTAAGGGATAGTAATCCTCTTTCATACAACTGTCCTCAACAATAAAGAAAAAAGGGAAACAATTATAGAAAATTATAGAAACTGTATGAAATATGAACAGAATTGTGTCTAAATCTCACATTTCTTTCAACTTTTTCTAATGGTGTCAGGGGCTGTTTATGAGTCTGATGTATTGGTATTGGCAAACTGCCTTCTACTGAGGAATGAAGCACAGATGGAGAAAGGATTCCCCAATGGTGACAACTTCTGTTTTGAAGCCTATGAGGGCTGCTTTCTTTAGGAGGAGGATTGAAGCATAAAAAGAAATGTGTTCCATTCATCCTTTCCCCATCATCAGTTAAATCCTTTTATGATTCAGGTTTGTTTTCCTGTCATTATATTTTAAACACGTTTTTCTGCTGTTCTGTAAATCCATCAGATTACCTGCCTCCACCCTCTCCTGTGTGATGCCTACAGACAAGGTAGAAGATCACTGGACACTGCATCATTAAACACTAATTTTGGCAATTGTAACATTGGCTGCTGCTGTCTGCACTGCATGCATCCAAACAAAAGAAAAACAGACTCTGAAGCCAACCTAAATGCCTTTGCCAGCCATGTAGACCATGCATCATCCAACAAACAAGACTCCACCTCTTCCTCCTCTGGCCTGCTTGTGTTCTTCACATCCAGCAACAACATGGGCCACTGCCACCATCAGTGCATGCATATAGAGTAGACTGAAAACCCCAGATTCTTAATTCAGTGTAAATGACATTGTCAGCCATGCAGACCATACAGCCTCCAGCAATCAAGACACCAACCACTCCTCCTCCTCCTCCTCTTATGGCCTGCTTGTGTTTTTCACGTCCACGAACAACATGAACCACCACCACATCCTCCACATGAATCCAGACTGAGAAATTCAGACTCTTAAACCAGCCAAAATGCCATTCTTAGGCAGATCTATAGCCAAACTTCCAGCCGAACATTCAGCCAGCAAGCCCATCAAAGCAGCAAGACTTGCATTCCAGCAAGGTCCAGTTTTGACTGCTGTGTGGTAAACTACTTTTACTGCTGTTCACACTTCTTATCCTCACTGTCGGTGGTGACTCCATCCTCACACAGGAAGGGTTTCCACCTTTCTTGCCAGACAATAAAAGTGTTTCTTTATTTCCTATTGTATTCCTCTCACTACTGGTTTGACCATTCACAGGGATTACTGGTGAGTCAGTTACAAAGCCAGACAGCCTACAAGGCATAGATCTAAGTTTCCACTTCCTCAGTCACCCCTCTCTTTGGCACCACTGTACCAGTAGATGGTATGGCCTTCACTAATTTGATGGTAAGGATCTTTACATTGTTTTTTTTTTCCTTTTTTCTTTTTTTTTTTTACAGGTAAACAGTAACACAGTGGCCAAATAAGACTCAATTATATCACTTATTTTCCTCACAAGTGACACATATAGTAAGACTGGGAGTGGGCAATTTGTATACTGTTCATGGGCTCACCCACACTGGCTAATTGAGCAGAGTATAAAAATGTTCTCCTGTATTCATGGGTCTTCTGTCCTCTTGCCTTCTCATCCAGCAAGCAAGACTTCCTCCTCAAACTCCTCTGTCTGGGGTACCTTTTTGCCATTTCTAGGTATGGCCATGACCAATGTGATGACAAGTATCCTTTCAAAAATGTATTTTTTCTTTTAATTTATTTTTGTTTCCATTCACTCTTAGATTGTACTAGAAACTAAATAATTTCTGTTTTGTGTTTACCAGTATCTTCAAATTCTGTCATGAATGCTTACTGCTACATTGAGCAAGTCACTGCCATCATCTTTCACTAGATTGTTGATCTGATCATTAGTGCAGACTCCTGCTTGAACCTTCTCCTCCTCCTCCTCTAGCTTCTCCAGCACTATGGGTGGTCTTATTAAAGTCAATTGGTCCTCTGTGTCTGTGAATACCAGTTATCAGCCTAATGCTTCTTTGATGCTACATTGCTGCACATCTGATAAATACCTGAAACATGAGAAACCGGAGCAGAACACAGTTAGACAATGTCACATCAATAACATAAGAATTTATTCTGGTAGTTGAAAACAATTCTGGAAGCTCTGACTTTAGATATATTGTTCTTTTCTTACAATTTCCCCTTAATTGGATTACAAGAACTGTGACAGTGAGACTGACTCACAGCACCTAGGTGCAGCATTCAGCAGCCTGACATGTTTATTTTTATAGCTGAGAAAAATTCTGGGAGCACAGAATTCATGTACAGTACATTATGCATTTCTCAAAATTCCCCTTAAAGTACATTACTAACAATGTAATGAGAGGACTGAAACATAGTGCAGTACCTTACAGCAGCCTGGTGTACTTAGTCTGGTAGGTGAGAAAAAATCTGGGAGCAATGAATTTATGTATGTTGTATTTTTCTCACAATTTCCCCAAAAGGGCATAATAAATGTGTTTGGAGGACTGACACATAGTTCAACACATTGTAGTAGCATCAACCAGACTGACATATTTATTATGGGAGTCGAGAAAAATCTGGGAGTACAGAATTTACATACATTGTGCTTTTCTCACAATTTTCCCTAAAGTGTTTTACAAGAAATATGTCAGGGGGAGTGACACATAATGTAAAACCACAGCAGTGTGCAACAATCTGATGTATTTATTCTGGCAGCTGAGAAACATTCTTGGAGCACAGAATTTAAGTCTGTTGTGGTTTTCTCACAACTTCCCCTATAGTGCATTATAAATGCTGTGGTGAGGGGACTGCCACACAATGCACTACAATGTAGCAGTAGAACCAGTAGTACAGTACATTACAATCATTTAATAATTTCTTGTTGAAGTGAGCTTATACAGTCTATTGTGCTTGACCACTTGTGTTAGCTAAAGTACTTCACAAATACTGTCTGAGAGGGTGACTTGAGCAGTGCAAACAATTTTTAATATGATGCTCTTCAAATGCATTATATATGTAAAGAACAGTGCTTTGCAACAACAACAGTAGTGAGAGAAATATAATGAAGAAGAACATAAACAGTTCCATCAAAGGAAATACAGATAAGAAACAGAATTTTGTTTTAAGAACACTGATACAGAAATTAAAGTTAAAAAGAATGGAGTCAAATAGTAAGCGAGAAAAACAGGAAAAGAGTTACAAATTTGTATTTTTTTAATTATGTGTACACAAAGTAAGGGAAGAAGACTAACAGGAGACTGGATGTAATATCTGATAGGACAGAGTACAAAAGAGGGAGGAACAGTGAGGAGGACTATGAGAAGAACGCCCTGAAAAAAACATGATTGAGTAAAAAATATTAAGGGCCAAATAAAACAGCACCCACTCCATAGCTACAGAGCTTGTTAATCTCATCAAGCAGCACTTGCTGGTTTTCAAGTAGCTTCTTTAGACTTTCTTCCATGGAGAAATTCTTTAGCCCTCGTCCCCCATCTCAGCTTGCAGGTTTGTCAACTCCTCTATTGTGGTTGTAGGCATTAGTGGTGCCAGTGCTGGGAAGTCAGGGAAGTTTGTTGCCCATGCCCTGCACTATGGCTGTTTCTCCTGTGCACATGTGACCATCATGGACATGGTTGAATGGTGTGCTTCCCTTCAGCAGCACAGAAGGACCACAGTCACCACCACCACCACCACTCATTAACTCCTGTTTTCTGGCCTCTCACTGGCTAAAGTGGTGGATTTTCAGGTGGGTTTGTTGCCCACCAGTGTCTAGATGGTCGTCCTTCTTCCTACAACTGTCCAGTGTTTATCACAAATTATCTTACAGAACATTGTCATTGTTTGCATCCATGGTGAAAAATTACCAAATGAGGAAAAACCTGGGCTGAATCCATGCATAGAGCACTGAGGAGTAAGATGAGGAATTGGGACATGATTTCTCAGGTGGAACAGTCACTGGTGGTGATGGTACCATGAGGGGACACAGGTGGATCAGGCTGCTGCTGCTGCTGTGGAACTGGAGGTTGCTGTGGAGCTGTGGGCACTTGGTGCTGGTACCTGTGGGTTTACTCCTGCTTCTGCTGTACTGGGAGTTGTTGTGTGGTGAGCTGCAGGATCACCCCTCTCACAGCCCCTACCCCATGTCCAGACCTGGCACTGTCCTGTGCAGGCGTATGACTCCAGGACATGATCTTTTCTAAACTTCATCACATATATAAACAAAAGAGTGAGACAGGAGGGAGACAGGGAAGTCACATAGAAAAAAGGGAAAATAGAGCTTCACAACTAAAGGTTATATATAAAAAGATATAGAAAAATATAACAGAAGCAATACTAAATTAATCCTAAGTCCAAGGAATTAAATAAGAATGAAAAAAAAAATGAAGAAAACATACTGCAAAAGTAATGTAAACCATTGACATATCCAACAAGTTGCTGCTGAGACAGGTTCCTAGCACCTCATTCTGATTAACATTGCAGAACCAAAAGTGAAGTAGACTAACTGTATACAGATATGCCATGTGACCTGCTGAAGCTCTTCTGAGTGTCATTGAAGCTGGATTCATTCTAAGAAAACTTCAACCAAATTAATCCCTTAAGGCAATGTTACAGGCCATGTTGCCACTTGCCAAGTGAAGTTAATAAAGGCAAATTTCCTGTGAAATGGCAGAAATTCATGAACTTATACATAAAGATGAAGCAGGTAACTTTGCCTGAAATCTGCCTGAGATTTAAAACTTACCAACACTTGTACCCACATCCTTTGCTGAAAAACCTGACCCTGGTTATAAAAATATATTCACTAATAGGATACTTCGTATGTGAGGTTGAACCCTGTAGGTACAGTAGATTAAATTTATGAATACACTGGAGGTTAGGTGATGGGAATCACCATGGATCCAGGGATATCACTACACTGACTCACAGCCAGCCATTACCCTAACATCACACCAGTGGATATGGATGGAAATAGCCATTTAGAAAGGTGCCTCTCCCAGTGGTCTACTGTACTGTACAAATCGTACTGGGTTCAATGTTCAGAACCCTGAGAATGTCCCAAGCCCCTGGTGTATTGACCGTTTGGTGCACAGGGCTTTCAGCATTCTTTTTATTTTTTTAAATGAAATATACTTTATTGAATTTCAACAAGCAAGAGACAAGAAAATGATACAGTACAGCAATATTATATACACAGAAAGGGAGAAAACTAGGCAAAAAATGCACACAGACAAAAACACACTGAAATAGAACAAACATCAAACACATCCTACAAAAGACAAACAAACCATGCCCATATTCACAAATATCCCTCTCCACGCAGCCCAGACCAAATGGCAAGGCACTATCCTGAGTAAAAGATTACTTCCTCCTAAACAATATATGTGAACAAAAGCATTCTTGTCCAAGGATACCACAGTAAAAAAACTGGAAGGACAAATAGAAACCAAAACCACATCTTATATCTAATTAATATCTGTCACAAAAAGACTACACTGGACTTGAAAGAATATAAGCAATTAAGAATTAATAAAGTGCAAAAAGAGTCCCAGTGCTTTTGAAATAATATATGACATCCAGACAGATTGGCAATAAGTTTCTCTGTGTTTAGGTTGTTGAGAATTTCTCTATGCTATTCCTCTCTGGTTGGGGTTGAAGAATCCAGACATGTTGCAGCATAACAAGTTTAGCAGCTGCAGAGACTAAAGCAATGTATCCCTTCCTGGGTCCAATTATATTATCATGGTATAACCCCAACAAGCAAATTTCTGGGGGAAAAACACCTTGAAGACACAGGTGAGAATCTATGAAATTCTGAATATAATTCCAAAAATGTGTATCTTACTACATTGCCAAAGATTATTGTAAAAGGTACCCACAGACTCACCGCATTTTAAACATAAATTTGAAGATAACTGTCCCATATGAAATAATTTACTGGGGGTAAAATATAAATTGTGCAAAATATAACATTTCTGTAGCTGTAATCTGTTCAGGTTAACATAAGCATAAAGGTCTTTCCATACCCTACTCCAGCCGGTATCATCTAAAAATAGTTCACAAATGGAATCCCACTATGAATATCCAGTGTAACCTACTCTGGTATCCCATTTTTGAAGGGATGAATAAATATGTGAGATAGGATGAGGTGAGCTTTCCATGGTAATTAAGTGGGTGATAATCTCACTCACCTTTTTCAACCAAGTAGGGGACTGCATGTAACTAGAAATACAATGCCAAGGTTGTAATAATTTAAAAAGGGCTAATGACTGGATATGAAGAGACTGAAAGAGCTGGTGAAGGGAAAAAAATAGTCTCTTCAACATGAAGTCTGAGATGGTGAGTTCAGATCATCCCATTCAGGAGTGGGGGCATAAGGTTTTGCCCACAATCTGAAAATTTGGGTTTTTAAAGAGAGGTTGGCCGAGGTGTTTACTCAGGTCAAACTGGAGTAAACAGCATAGTTGATTGTGAGCTTTTAATGACCAATAAACTGGAGCTTTATGCAGGGCCACAGGCACTTTAGATAAGGGAATATCAAACAGAGCAGTGTGGTTAAGACCATATAAAATAGAGAAGTAGGGTTAAGACCAGCTGTCTTGCATAGTTTTTTCTCATTTCAGAGCCACTGTGTAAAATAGTCTGCAAATAATTGTGCTTTACTGAGACCCAATAAAAAGTAGTTACTAGCATGTGAAGCTAGATAATATAATTGAAAATTAGGTAAGCAAAGCCCTCACAGTTCTTTAGGAAGGGTAAGCTTAAAATAAGATCTGCGCTGGACTTTCCCCTTCCATAAAAAAGCAGATAGTCGCAATTGCAAAGATTTAAACCACCCAAAAGGAAGGTGCATATTAAACATTTGTATAGGGTAAAGTAACCGGAGCAAGATATTAATTTTGATAATATTTATTTGACCCCAAATCATAAGATGGTAGGACTTCTATCTAGCAAGATCTTGGATTATCAGCTTGAGCAGGGGACAAGATTCGGGACTTTTAGTGTAGATAAGAAACAGAATAAATGAATGCCTAAATAGGTCAGCTGTAATAGGGTGCATTGAAGTCCCAAGTTTAACATTTGCTGTTTAGAGACCTGTGTGATAAGTGGAAAAATGCTTCTTTTGTTGATGTTTAACTTTTATTTTTATTTTATTTATTTTGTTTTTGTTGACTGGGTAAGTGCACTAGACAAATCCTGCCTATTTTCAGGCATGACCTGGGGGAAGGGGATACAGATGAATGACAGCTGTCCTTGAATCAGATTAAGATGTTGGTGGTATTTTTAGTGAATGAGGGAAATTTGGCCAGGACACCTGGGAAATTCCCCTACTCTTTTCGATAAGTGCCATGGAATCTTTAACATCTACCTGAACTACCACCGATCCAGGCAGATGGGACCTTGGTTTAATGTCTCATTTGAAAGATGGCAGCTCAGAAATGCAGCACCCTTCTCATGCTGCACTATGATGGCAGTACTGGGATATTAACCCAAGTGCCAGCAAAGCATCCAAAAGAAGAAACAATGTTCAGAACTTTGGGGATAGAATCCTGTGGATATAGGACATGAAGGAGAATATCATCCACGTAGGCCGTAAGTTTGAGTTCAAGGTCTCCCAACTGAATGCCAAGTGTAGCAGGTGTCATTTTAAGTTTTGGTAAGAGGGATTTGAGATACAGATTAAACAAAAGTGGGGAGAGGGGGCAACCTTGATGTGTCCCACTTGCTAAATTGATAGGCTCTGAGTATAAACCATTACATAAAATATGGGCTGTAGGATTAGTGCATAAGGTTTGAACTCATTGTATGAAAGAGTGAGGGACACTGAAATGTTGCAAAATGTAAAAAAGATACTTCCATCCCACTTGATCAAAAGCTTGTTCGGCATCCAAAGAGACCAAGGCAGCTGGAGGTCCTAGTTCCCTGGACACCAAAATGAGATGGGGCACTTTTCTTAGATGATTACTAGATAACCTGCCAGATATGAATCCTACTTTCCCTGGACCAATCCAAGAAGACCAAATCTTCTGTAACCTGTTAGCCAAGATCTTGGCAAGAATATTCATGTTGACATTTATTAGGGACATGGCCCTATAATTGGCAATATGAGTAGCATCTTTATCTAGTTTGAGAATAAGACAAATAAAGCCCTATGTCAATAAGAAGTCTGATATCCCCTGTAGGTGCAGCTGATTAAAGATGCCTGTCAAAGTAGTGGCTAGTTCATGACAAAAGCGCTTATAGAATCTGGCTGGGAAACTATCTGGCCCAGGAGTTTTCCCAGCCAAGAGAGCTTGAATCGCCTGCTCCACTTCTAAGACCCACGTGGGTCCATCTAAAACAGCTTACTGAGCCTAAATTAGTTAGGTAAGTAGAGGTGTCACAAAATCTCCATCATTAAATCAGCAGCATGTTGAATTGACTGCTCAGATGTGTGTAGATATTGAGTAAAATGCTTGAAGCAAGCTCCTATATCATGAGGATCTGTTAGCAAGAGTGACTTATCAGAGTCATGAACTGCTGTAATATAGTGACATGCTTCCATCTGACTGAGGTGGAGAGCAAGCATACAACCTGCTTTTTCTCCTTGTTCCAAATAATGTACCTTGGCCTGAAAAATGACCAGATCAGCTTTTTCATTATGTGTTTTGGCGTATAGATACATAGATACATAGATACATAGACAGTGTCGGCAGATAAGGCCCTATGGCCCACCTAGTCTGCCCATTTGAGCTTGTAAGTTCAGTTTGTTTTCCTAGAAGTCTATTTCCCCTTACCCCTGACCTCTAGAATTCCTTTATGTCTATCCCATGCATTCTTAAATCCCGTGATTGTTTCAGCCCCCACCACTTCCTCTGGCAGGGTGTTCCACTTGTCCACCACCCGTTCTGTGAAGAAATTCTTTCTCATGTTTCCTCTGAATCGTCCTCCCTCCAACTTCATCCCATGCCCTCTAGTCCTGAAACATCTTTTTCGCTTAAAAATAGTGTTTTCCTGCACCCTGTTCCTCCCTGTAAGATACTTGTATGTCTCTATCATATCCCCTCTCTCCCTCCTCTCCTCCAGGGAGTACATGTTCAGTTCCTTCAACCTGTTATATGTTATATTTCGCTCTCATGGAATTTAGCCGCCTCCAGTCACTCTCAGGGGAAGTGGGGCTAAGGTACTTCTTGATGTTATGAATATTGCATAAGAGGGAAATTGAAACCTGGTCCTGACACTTTTTACAGCTGGTAGCTAAGGGTATAGATTCACCCCGAATATAACATTTAGTAGTGGCCCACAATACATCTACCCTGTCAACAGAAGAAGACTTGTCCAATAAAAATTAACACTGCTTTCCTGAAGCTTCTTAACTGCTGTGGGATCTTGCAAATGTTGAGGATTAGATCACCAAGAATGATCCATCTTCGAGCCGTGGGCAATATATACTTGTAAAAGGGTGAGTGAATGATTTGATAAGTCACTGGTGTTAATTTCACAGAGCTATAAATGAAGGAAGACCTCTTATTTCAGTAAGAAATAATCATCATGAGAAAAAGAGTTATAGGGCTCAGAATACAAAGTATATGACCACTTCATTAGATGTAACAGGTGCCAGGGATAGAGCAGTCCAACCCTATCCAGAATTTCCAGAAGGGCTCTCTGGCCAGGAGATAAACCTCAGCGAGAAGAGCCTGACCTATCCAGATCTGGCTGCAGGACCAGGTTCCAATCCTCTGCCAAAATTATAGGTAGAGGAGTGTACTACACCTGCTTAGATGCCAGGTTACTGAAAAGGGTTGGAGTATCCTGATTAGGTCTGTATATTGACCCTAAAATATATTCTGATTGCCCTATTCTACTGTGGAGCAAAAGGAAGGGGCCTTCCGATTTCAAATATCTTGAATAAGATGGAAGGGAGTACAGTGAGAGAATAAAATGGCCACCCCCTTTTGCTTGGCACTATTCCGTGCCCCAAAAGACTAGTCAACCTATTTACATTTGAAAAGTGTAATCTGATCCCTGGGCAGATGTGCCTCTTGAAGGCATGCCATGTGGACACCCAGTTGCCAAAGATGTTTAAGAACTCTTTATCTCTTGGCTACAGTTTGACCCCCATTAATATTCTACAACATTATACATTATGTATCAGATTAGCCATAAAGAGTATTCAATAAGATGAAAAATAGATATAAGAAGAAGACTTCAGACAAACATATTGCCATAGCCGTCAGGTCAGGGCCCTCCCCCCTCCCACATGCCCTCAAAACAAAAACAGTATACAGATAGGAAGGTAAAACATTTGCCAGGTAACCCGAAAACAAAAACATTAAACAGTAACACTACAACCCTAAATATCATCCCAGGTCCCACGAACCACCTCCGCACCTCATCAATCTGTGATCGGCCAGTGGGGTCCCTCAAGTCAGCTATGCAGTTATACTCTCAAAATATAAAACCTCATACCATTTCTCCTGAACCACTACCCAACTAAATAAGGTAATAGCCCAAATCACAATCTGCTGAAATTGTTAAACTAGGTACCTGAAATGCTCAAACAGACAGATCTGAACCATTATTCAAATACCAGAGCAGTTCAAGTCCCGTAAAGAACTGTGTAAAAGTGGAATGAGTTAACAACTCAAATCCCTGCTGCTAACAGACTGGAACAGAGTTAAAAATGAAAGTGGAGAAATGAATAAAATCAATTAAAGAGGCTGAACCAGCAGATGGGAAAAGCACACAAAATATGTTGACCCCCTCCCCCATTGTCATATTGAGACCTCCAGACAAGTGGTGGAAACTAGTGATCTGACAGAACATCATGAAAATGAAGGTAAGAGAGCATAAACAGTAGATAAAAAGAGGAAAGGAAGGGGGGGAGTAGGGGAGGGAAGGAGAGACCAGCGCTCTGAGCCAGATCACAAAGGTAATACATTACAAAAGGAACTGTAGCTGCAGGGGTGGGCAAAACTTGATTTAAAGCAGTCAGCCATTATGCCTCCAGATTAGAATGACAAAGAAAAGTTACTGTAACAGGGCTTATTCTTAAAAGAAAACCCATATAATATCGCCAGAGTGAGTTATCCACAAAATTATTAAATACCCCTTCAAGACTACAGCACAAATGTATTTCACTCAATAGTTATAGTGGTCAAAACTGTCAACAACAGAAACATAAAGTAGCATACTAAACAGTCTGCCAAGCCAGTGAGCCGTGAACTCTAAACATAGTAAAACAATGTTTGAAACAGCAGACAGTTCTAAATCCAAACTGTCCCAAAAAGTCTAACTAGGAAGCATCACCACAAGATGTTCATGTCTATTTATTAGGAAAGCTGTGGAATAAATCCAGAAAAATCAAAGGCAAGTCAGTGATAGTTTTAGCTGCAGACTGGTATTGGCGTCAGCCCTTAGAGGTATCTATAACCAATCTTACAGGGTATAACAGAAGAAATTGTATCTATGCTACCAAAAGCTTCCTTAAGAAGCCATGATATGCAATATATTGGGAACACACCTGAAGTGAATAATCTTGAAAAATGTATATACATTTTCCCTCCCAGTAAAGCTCCTTCAAGCCTCTGACTTTAGTAAGGATATGAACTTTTTCCAAATCATTTAAAAGTTAACAGATCAGGGGTCCCTGGGATGGTCACCTTCCTGAGGATGTGGTCATAAAGAGCGGTGGACTCACTCAATTATATATGCTGGGTTGTGTGGGGGTGGTCCGACTACCTTATTTAAGAATGTTTGCATAAAAGCAATGTTGGTCCCCTCCACTAACTCCAGCAAGCCAACGACAACCAAGTTGTTCTTGCGGCTTTGCCCTTCAAGATGTTCCACCCATTCATCTACTTTGGCAAGCTGCCATTGCAGAGTGGAGATGCTGGACTAAAATTGCTTATAGTGGTCTTCTAGGGAACTCATTCCTGCCTCAGCATCCCCCATCTTCCGGGATAGGTTATCCAGTGCAGGCCACGTCGATCAGACTTGAGTGGTCAAGTCCATCAAAAGGGACTGGAGACTCTCAACTGCTTGCAAAAAACACTCCCTGGTTAGTGTGTTGGACAAGGCAGGTGCAAGCTGGGTTGCATATCATTGATTTAATGTCTTTTAGATGCTTTCTACCCCTCTGCCACTGTCTAATTCCCCAGGGTTGACTCATCAAGCCTCTGTGGCGCAGTTGGGTTGATCTCCATGCTGCGACCATCCTGAGACAGAAATTTAACACCAACCCAAAATGGTCAAGTAATAAAATAAAAAAGAATATAGCTGAACACCCAAATGTCCATGCTAGCGGGAGGACAAAAATACTTTTATTCGGAGACTGCTACAGAGCTATGACGAGATGCAGCCACTTTGTAAAGCGCATCATGTGACTTCCCAACTTTTAGTATTCTCCCAGCCACCAATCAGGATTTTCAATCCAGAGGAACAAATGACACATATTAGGCAAGATTTTCCCTACTCTACTGTGCACCATTTGGGGAACCCTTTTCATGGAGCTTGCACCAAATATCTGGCACAAGTTGTCATACAGTGTGGAAAGCATCATAACTGTGCCTCATGTACTAAAATTGGGTGCAGTTGCATCAAAGGAGTTTGGCACAGCTGTGCCAAACAATGGGGTTGATGCAGGGCTTGAGGCAAGCCCTGTGTTCCCCTTTGAAAATCAAGCCCAGTAAATTCAACCTTCCCCCCACAAGGGGTTCTACAAGAGCCTGGCAATCCCAAAGTAAACTAATTCAGTCACAGCTAACTCTAACTTCCCTATGCCCCTCTGGGATGACCCATTAATCCAAATAGAATGTAAAACTCTATCATGGTCTTTATGGAGCAAAGTGGGTGTTTGTTCTATGCAGGACCAACTCATGGCAGGCAGTTCTCAGACAGACACTTTCCAAAACAGATCTGGGAAGAGCACACTCAGTCAGGAATGTTTATGAAATGCCAGTTGCTATAGCTGCTGCTACAGCTCTCACAAACTCAGGTGAGTGGAACTTTTAACTACAGGCTTTAAAGGAAAAAAAAAACATCTTTTAAATAAGCTGCTGGAAATGCAGATTTATATAAAGATAATGAGGACAAACACCACTGCTTGGACATCCTGGTGCTTTGACTAAATAGGTCTTCATTAGGAGGTGACTTTTCAAAACCCAGCAGGGATTGTTGGAGGTAACTGCAGATCAAAAGTGCACATTCACTTAAGAAGCATACTGTGGGTAACCCTCTACTCATCCCTTGCCCAGTACTCAGCTGGCTTCGTCTTAAGAGAGGGAAAGAGGGATGATATGTGAACATATTGTGGGAGAAATCCCTGACCAATCACAGACAGTGAGGAGTAAATGAGAGACCAAATGTCAATGGAAATTATACAGGAACAAGGGTCAGAGAGTTGCAAACTAGCCTATGAGGTGTGAATGGACAGCAGGGTAATCCTCATACAAAACAAATTACGCAGCTGTTGTACCACACACCAGCAGCCTTAAATACCATGAAGCTCAACCCCAAATTGCCTTTGCTGGATATGGGGGTAAGCGGAGGGGGGGGGTTGTTCACATACTGAGGCCTACTGGAAAACAAGTTCTCTCCTCCTGCACTACAATGCCACACTGCAGACTGCCAAAAAACCCATCTTTCTAGCTGCTGGAATCACCCCGTCAGGGTACCTTCTATCCAGATATCACAATAACTTGCTAAAGGCAGTTTCAGTGGAGGAAAAACACTATTATTGTAAAAATGGAAAATTGTAGCGGTCCCATCAATAGAACTCTATGTTCTAGAGTAGAGAGCAATTATATAGGTAAAAATGATTTGATAGAGAACAAATACAAATATTATAATACAGAAAATTATTTCAGTGCAATCAGTTACAATGTTTCAATGGAAACACCGTATTTCAAATAAGTATTGTTCTGCAATCCAAAATGAGGCATGATTTACACACCTTTAGTCCTCCAACTGGTGTTGCTGACTTTATATGAAACTCCACAATGTTAAACAAATTGTATTAATTCATATCAGAAAGCCCACTGCATACAGCACTTCTCTTTATACAGCATATTGCTGATTTCATATAAGGCCAGTTATTCAAACTGAAATAAGATTTTTGTACTGTAATTCGGACTCACCAGACCCATTCTGTGCTGCATGGTTCTACATCCTCAGAGACTAGTCTTATGTTTGTAAAAGTAGTCTTTCATGCATTCTTAAGGTATGAAAAATGTGAACTGACAGACCATCACCAAAAGAATACAAAATTAGTCCTTGGTGAAGGGCAAACTCCTGGAGGAATGTAATTAACTAACAAAGTCAGCAACATTTCTCATTAAAAAAAAATTAAAATCCCACTTTTCCTAACCCATTTATCACTAGAGATACAGAAAAGTAGAACTTTGTTGGTAAAGTTGGCAAAAAGTTGCAAAAATGTGACTTTCTGAGGTTTATATTGCCATCACCAAATCTAAACATTACTGTTTTCACAAAGTTTTCTATGCAAAATGACAAATAGTTTTTTTTTTCATGAAAAGCCACCTTTTCCCATGAAGCTGAAGTCTAGTTACTTCACGGAAAAGTGTGCCAATTCAACTTGCTAAAAAGCTTGTATAGTTAGCATTTTGAACTTTTAGATGTTTGTGAACTTTCGGAAGCTCTAGTGAATCAAAGTTTTTCCAGCTTTGCACATCTATACTTAGCACATGCAATTCCAATCTTCCTTCTCCTGTGCATCCAGTAATATGATATGCCTCATTCCCCCAACCCACAGACTACTCCATCTCTCCTCTCCACTGTGGTCCCAATGACGAATGTGCTTAGGCAACCATGTATTTACTACAGCATCAGTTTTGCAAACAACAAAACAGTAACACGAATTGTCAAATACAACATTAATATGACAATGTTCATATTTTCATTCTAAAAGATAACTGACAGGAGTATAGCTATTTTTACATTGCTGGATCTGAATTACAGCTCAAGTTTTGTATCAAAACAACATAGCTATTTACAAAACTAAGGCTGTTGTAATATTTGGTTCTTTTTCAATGGATGACAGGGAAAGATGACATCCATTTTGTGATCACACAGTTTGAATAACACATAGCAAGATTACATCTTATGCAAGACCAAACTCCATCCATTATTCTTGAAGCTGATAGACTAGATATATTCATTGTGATGCTCAGATACCTATTTAATTGTAAAATACTATCTTGTGCTCAGGGAAGGGTTTCTTTTTGTTTCCACAGTGCCACTTTTATAGCCCCTAACAAAACAACTTTTATAGATATTTTGACAATTTTTTGATGTGCCTAAATTTTTCTACGTGAATGTTGTTATTAAGCCACACTACTGAACAATGGTGTTTTTAATACAAAAATATGGCACAGAGACTCTGGCTTAATCTGCCGTCACTATCAATGTGTCAGTTTGACGTAGCCTCATCAAATGCGCTCATGCACTAGTTACACAGCATACATAACCTACTTACTCTAACATTAGGGAACGAGAGTATTAATGTTTGAGGTGCACAAACTTAGAAGTCAGTAGACATCTGGGAACAAGCGACCACTGCACAGTGTGCTTCACAATAAACACAACCATGGAGACAAGCCATACAAAGACAAGGATACTGGACTTTAAAAGGGCTGACTTTGGCATAATGGGTGAATACCTGAGGAATGCATTAGCAAATAGCCAGAAAGGAGGGGTGGAAGAACAATGGAGAAAAATCAAAACTGCCATCATGGAGGCAACAAGCCTTTGTGTGAAACAAATAAAGAAAACAAAGCAGAATAAAAAAACACTATGGCTCTCAAAAGAGGTGTCAGGGAAGGTTAAGGAGAAAAAGGCTGCATTCAAAAAGTATAAGGAATCACAGAAGGAGAACGACAGGGAACTGTATCAATTAAAGCAGAAAGAAGTGGGAAGGCAATCAGAAAAGCAAAGGCCCAAACCGAGGAAAAGATAGCCAACTCAGTTAAGAAGGGAGATAAAACCTTTTATAGGTACATTAGGGAGCATAGAAAGGTTAAGGGAGGGATAGTGAGGATTAATAAAGGAGAGGGGAGGTGGGCAGAGGGAGACAGTGAAAAGGCAGATACTGAATGAATACTTTTGCTCAGTATTCACAAAGAAGAAGAGGAGGTTACCTAAACCAAACAGTAGAAGCACTCTGGATAGTGGGGTTGACACCAGTCCATTTACAGAAGAAAGAGTACTGAAAGAACTCCTAAAACTCAAGGTGTACAAAGCAATGGGGCCTGACGGGATTCACCCTAGAATCCTAAAAGAGCTAAGGGAGAACCTAGTGACACCACTAACCACACTTTTTCACAAATCATGGGAAGATGGGGTAGTACCTGAGGACTGAAGGAGGGCAGATGTGATTCCCCTTCACAAAAGTGGGAGCAAGGCAGAAGCAGGAAACTATAGACCTATTAGTTTGACCTCAGTGGTGGGGAAAATGATGGAATCACTTCTGAAAGAAAGAATTGTTGAGTACCTAGAGACCAGCGGGGCACAGGACCCAAAGCAGCATGGATTCACAGCAGGAAGGTCATGTCAGATGAATCTAATTGATTTCTTTGACTGGGTGACCAAAGTAATAGACCAGAGAGGGGCTGTGGATATGGCCTACCTAGACTTTAGCAAGGCATTTGACACAGTCCTGCACAAAAGATTAATAATCAAGTTAGCCAGCCTGGGAGTGGGTCCCAGGGTGGTAGCCTGGGTAACAAACTGGCTGCACAACAGGACACAGAAGGTAATAGTGAATGGAACACATTCTGAAGAAAGGGGTTACTAGTGGAGTACCTCAGGGCTCAGTACTGGGTCCAGTCCTCTTTAACGTCTTTATAGGTGACATTGCAGAGGGTCTGGAAGGAAAGGTATGCCTCTTTGTGGATGACACAAAGATCTGTAACAGAGTTGATACACAGGGGTAGAAAGGATGAGAAGGGACTTGGCAAGGTTGGAGGAATGGTCAGACATATGGCAACTTAGATTCAAGCAAAAGAAGTGCAAAGTAATGCACCTGGAAATAAAAATCCAGGAGAAAGTACACAATAGCAGGGAAGGTACTAACGACAACAATAATGGAAAGGGATCTGCGTGTAGTCATATCAGAGGACCTAAAGGTGGGTAAGCAATGTGAGAAGTCAGTAAGGAGAGCCAGGGGGATACTGGGATGCATAGGGAGGGGCATCACAAGTAGAAAAAGGGAAGTGGTTATCCCTCTGTACAGACAGTTGGTGAAACCCAATCTGGAGTACTGCGTGCAGTTTTGGAGACCTCATCTACGCAAGGACATAGACAGGATGGAAGCAGTCCAGAGGAGGGCAACTAAAATGGTGCAGGGTTTACATCTGAAATCATATGAAGAGAGACTGAGAGTGCTTAATATGTATACCCTTGATGAAAGGAGGGACAGGAGGGACATGATAGAAACTTTTAAGTACCTCAAGGGAATCAATAAAGTCCAGGAGGGTAGCATCTTTCAGAAAAAGAGATGTGTAAGAACAAGGGGGCACAATTTAAAGTTAGAGGGGGGATGGCTCATGGGGTAATGTGAGGAAATTCTTTTTCACGGAGAGAGTGGTGGATGCATGGAACCACCTTCCTGGAGAGGTTGTGAGGTCTAAAACAGTGGGGGAATTCAAACATGCATGGGACAGACATAAGGCAATTATAGTGGGGGGTTGCAGGAAGTAGGCTGTTGGTTAAATTGAATCTGCAGCTTATCCAATAGGTAGGGAAATGGGCAGACTGGGTGGGCCAAGTGGTCCTTATCTGCCGTCAAAGTCTATGTTTCTATGTTTCTATATAAAACAAATTGTTTTCTAGCCAATTATTTTTAACAAGACATGGAGAATATGCAGCACTGGTATGCAATTGTTTAATTACTCCCCTCCCAGCTCAGGCAGCCCTGCTTCATCCTTCCCCAAAGGATTTATAATTAATAAAGCTAACGGGTGTGTTCACAGGAGCCAGTTCTTATGGAACCACCGCGTGTGTGTGTGTGTGTGTGTGTGTGTGTGTGTGTGTGTGTGTGATACTGCATGCATGACTACGCATGGATGCAGAAGCAGAGGCCCCACTGTAGACAGAACGCCTCATGGGGCTATCACCTCTGCAACCAGAGGTACTCATGAACACTGTACAAGGTACCTTGCTATATAGCATGATCTGTTAGTGCATTGTTTTCAATATGCACCTGTGAAACTTAAAAACTGCTACCCCCTAGAACAATTTCAAGATCTGATGCTGAAACCATGATCCCCACATTGCAACAGTACTTCTGTTTGTATATCTGCAGGCCCCACATGGTCCTGCTTTTCTGAAGTCAGAAACTGGCATTTATCTCCTACACCCATATCTGAAAAGGCACAGGCCTCTCAGGGGTCTGTATGTTTGCAGCCAAAAGTACTGTTACAATTTTGCTACCATGGATTTTGTGGTGCCCGCACTTCCTTAGTCAAAGGTCAGTGTGTATATCTTACAGCTGCAGCTGCAGAAGCACTGGCCATCATGGGTATATATGTCTTAAAGTGTCCATGAGTACCTGAGGCTACCAGTGCTTCCACAGACAAAAGTACTCTTGTACTTTGGATATCATGAATTTGTATCTGGCTGCAGGGGCCTGTGCTTCTATACTCAGAAGCAGTGTGGTGATTTGAGAATCATGGATTTCTACCTGCAGTGACATATGAGTGTGTATGTCTTGCAGTGTACATGTCACAGGTACAAATCTTCAAAGGTGACACATCAATGCTACTGCATTTGTGTCATCTAGAATTAGTCTTATGTTGTTGGTCTTCCCTGATGATGTCTGTCTGTGGTTGCTTGTGTGGTCTTGTCCTTTTGCTGCTGGAGGGGGGAGTTAGGGTTGGAAGACCTAACACCACATTCCCTACCTTTGTGACATTAAGCTGAATCTTAATTGGTACATTGGTGCAGGTTTTATTGCAGTGAATATATATATATATATATATATATATATATATATATATATATATATATATATATATATATATATCTATATCTATATATCATGGTAGCACTGTAGTGCTACCATAGTTAAGGATTGAGTAGCCCTTTTAAGGTTAATGGGTGAAACTTTGCACCTTAATAACTTGCTGCTGTTCAATGGATTTGCCTGAAATTGGGCAGGCAAGGGGGTACCACCAGATCTTGGGATCCACCAACTTTTGTACCAGTCGGATATCGACTGTGGAGTTGATAAGCGACATTCGTGTGCCCAATTACGTTTTTTGTGAATTCTTTGCTTGTGCCTACAGGCCACATGGTTTGCGTGACTGATCTGAAAACTTCAGGGAGCATGCGGTCGGTGTCCCTGATGTGCCTTTTGAAGATTTCATGAAAAAATATTGAACGATTCAAAAGTTATTCAAAAAACAATTTCCTATTATAAATCAAAGGGAAAAGTTAACAAAAAGTTTGACGCTTTCGCAAATGCAGTTTTTAGTGTCACAAATGGCCCTAGTAGTGTCGCAAAGCCACCATCCTGTTTTCATTTACTGATCAGAGAAATGTTTGGCATTTAAAATTGGGACCATCTAGGGACACAATTCTTTTTGTGTTTACCTATTCGAGCCTTGAGGATGCTAGCCATGTCTTTATTTTGTGTTTAAACACTCCAGAAATACGTTTTTCAAATTTCTGGAAAAAGTAGTGTTGCAAAGTAGTGTTGCACCTTCGACACTTTCTCAAATTTTGCAAAAGCTTTCGCAAATCACGACACTACTTTTCTATGCTATGGACAAAATTACAGGAATTCTATGCCACCCTGCTGCAAAAAAATGGTTTGGTATTTTGGGCTGAAATTTGGAAGGAAGACAGCCAACATCTTACAGATGTGTCTTTTCATGGCTCGGTGAAAACATTTTGGAGGGATGCAATGTTATCATACTCGGAAGTTGACTTTTTTTCCATAGACTAAAATGGTGTCGTCTGCCACGCCTTTCGGGGCTCGTATCTTGGAAATGGTGTGAGATATGGAATTTTCATCATGACAATGCGCAGTCCTATGGGCTACGCATTCAGAGAAAACCTAGCCAGAAAATTCATGAATCATGTTGAATTTAAATTTTTTTTCTATGTCGCACAGTTCCTAGGATATAAGCAATTTAGTATTCCAACAGCTCATTTTCTACTCTGAGGCCATTATTAGGCATACATGCTTTGTACACACTGTGTTTCTCTATGCAGCTGTTGGGCAAAACAAGGGTGTGTGCATCTGTTACTGTTATAGTTAGCATTTCCACTTGCATTTCTGTACCTGTTTGCATTAGCTTTCCTGTATACACCACCGTGTGCATTATCCTTTGCATTTCTGTTTGCACTTGCATTTGCCTTAATTTTGCCATTTGTGTCTACAGTACTGTTTCTGTTTGTGTTTCACTTTGCGTCACCGTGCACATTACCATTTGCTTTTGCTGCCACCTTTCCGCTTATGTTTGCATTTGTCTTTCGTTTTGCGTCATCGTTGTTCTTACCATTACCATTTGCGTTTCCATGCCTGTGTGCATTATGCATTGCATTTTCATATGCGCTTGCGTGTCTGTCTCCTTTGGCGTTATTGTTGCTGTTATCATCACCATTTGCATTTCCAATTGTGGTACCATGACCGTGCGCGTAACGGTTTGCATTTCTGTACGTGATTGCATTCGAGTTTCTGTTTCTGTTTCCTTTGGCATAATTTTAGCTGTTACCAGTATCACTTGCATTTCCATTTGCGGTACCGTGACCATGCATGTTACAGTTTGCGTTTCTGTACATGCTTGCATTTGCCTTTGCATTTCTGTTTCTTTTGGCATTATTTTTGCTCTTACCATTACCATTTGTATTTGCAGTTGTAGTACTGTGACCATGCATGTCATGCTTTTAGTTTCCATACGCACTAGCGTTTGCCTTTCCATTTCTGTTCCCTTTGGCATTATTGTTGTTGTAACAGTTAACAGTTGCATTTACAATAGCAGGACCATGACTGTGCATGTTACCAGTTGCTTTTCTGTATGCTCATGTGTCTCCATTTGCGTCACTGTTCACTTTGGCGTCACTTTGCGCTTGCATTTCTATTAATGATTACTTTACCATTTACGTTTTCATCACCATGTGCTTAATCATTAGCACTTGCATTTGCATTACAGTTACCGTTACTATGTCACAAGACATCATGTGGTCGGAGCACAGGGCCCGAAGGGCCCGTACTCCCACCTCCGCTTTCTATTCACTAATTATAGTCCTCACTCTCAAAAAGAAGGGAAATTCATGGCAAAAAAATCCATTTAATGCATCAGTTAGGGTTGTTCCACACTGATAAAAGTGAGGAAATTTGGTGTTAGGGTTGAAAGCCCCCCTTCCACTCCCCTTTCACCCCCCCCAACCAGCATCAGGGTGTTCGTTGGGGTTGTTGGTCCTAACTGTCTTACCCCATTCTCCTATACCTCAGCTTCTTTACACATGTGATGGGGTGAGAGTTAAGGCCGACAACCCCAATGCACACCCCAGTGCCAGTTGGGGGGTGGGCTGGGGTGCAAGGGGGGCTTTCAACCCTAACACCAAATTTCCTCACTTTTGTCGCTGTGGAACAACCCTAACTGATGCATTAAACTGAGTTTTTTGCCATGAATATATATATATATATATATATATACTTGCAAAAAACTATGTTAACAGACATTAAGGTTGAAGAATGCAAAGCTCCCAAAGTAGGGAAATGAAAAACAATAGGGTTTTGGTTCTCTGAAATATTGGTGGAGCAGTGGTGGATTCTTCCTTGGGCATGTGAACCCTAATGCCCACTCCCTCCCAACCAATCCATTGTCTCCTGTCAGAAGCACGAGGTACAACTCCAAACCACTGCTTTATAGTGATACTCTCTTCAAAGTTAGAGAAGTATGGCTCACCACATTTTGGCAACAGAATGAGACATAACTTTCTTCACACAGTGAAGAAAATATCACACCTGACCTTGTTTGCTCAGGGAAGAGGTTGGCAATAGGGTTGACATACCGAAGCTAGACCCCACCACTGATTAGCCAATACTCTGGAGAACCAAAATCCTAATGTTTTTCATTTCCTTGCTTTGTGCACTTTGCATTCTTCAACTCTAATATCTGCATTAATGTAGTTTTTTGCAATTAATTTCCTTTCTTTTTCTAATAGTGGAATTGCACTAAAAAGAACATTAGAGTTATTTCTAGTCCCGTTTCACTAATCAACTAACTAGTGAAAGACAACAGCAACTTAATGGTTGTAGTTACATCATTGCACTGTGCAATAGTACAGTGTACTGGTGCAACTATGAGTGCTATAATTACTAGCTGATATACAGTGCTAATAATAAATATTTCTTACCTGGGTACTGTGGATTGTAGGATGTTTGAGGGAATGTGTAACATCCAGCATACCTGTAAAATAAGAATAACAATGGGGTCATAAAGGATATGCAGCTCCTTAGTAAGTAACTAGGACAAATAAGCTATTGTAAAAATAAAACAGTACTTATTTGGGCATGGTTTGGAGCCCGAGCAAGATGGCCACCTAGACTCAGAGGTCTGCTCCAGCCCATATAAAATTTAGCTGTTTCTCCCACTCAGCCTTCTTAGTTTGCTTACCAAGCACTGAGACATTTTTCCTTTAGAGTCCATGCTTCTTTTCCTTTCTGTTTCTTTTCCCATTTGGCTTTCTAGTCATCACAAAATCACTGCTTTGCTTCTCCACCCGGGGCCTGCCCTACAATGCTGATGGAAGAATCTTAGGCTGCTAAGTCTGCACCAGGTGGCAAACAGAGATCACTCCTCTCTCCATCCTTGGAGTACATGGCTACACCACTAGAGAATTTAATAAAGAATATATTTGACATTAAACAAGCCATCACCACCAATCTCTCAGACATTTTAACTCTTAAGGATAAATTCAGCATAATGGAGCACTGACTAACTGATATGGATGATGAACACGTTCTCATCCTATGGTGTCTGGATGACCATGAGCAATGTCTGGAGCAAGTCTGGGTGAGAACTGAAGTACTGGACAATTAAGGCCAATGGAATCGCATTTGAATCACTAGGGTATCTGAAGGAGTAAAGGTACCTAGCCCTGAATAATTCCTTTCTGAATTCCTGCCACAGATATTAACTCCTGCCTGGCACAGACCCTTGGAGATAGACCGGCCTATCATATTGGATGACCAATACAGGCTAAGCACAATAGACCTAGGCTGATACTGGCACATTTGTTCAGATTTTCTGATAAACCTGTGCTTCTTTGAGTAGTCCCAGAGAAAAAGGAAGCCTTGCTTAGTGAGGAGCATGACTATCCATTACTAGGACTTCCTCTCTAGAGGTACTGTAATACACAAGTACTGGGAGTTTACACAAATATGTATAGCACTGAGAAAGCTGGTGTCACCTATCATTTCACTGATCTTGCTAACTTCGTGATCTAGCATAAGGGGCAAGAGCATTTATGCTGCTTGTCTCAGGAGGCACGAGCACTTATGCTTTGTTGAAAGTGAATTCTACCCTGCCCAACACCTGTGGCAGGACCAGAACATGGAAATGGGAACTGAAGATGCTCCGAGGGGGACCCTTTTTCCTGCTCTCGAAGAATGGCGTGAACCACCCAACCGAATGCCTTGTAGCACCAATATGTCCACCCCCCAGGAATCAATGAGAACAACAACTTCACATCCGTAACAGCTGCCAATCTGAGTTTCCAGCACAGTTGCCAAGGGTAAACAGCTGTCTGAATAATTTCAACCTCATCTTCGATCCCATCACTCTGGCTCCAGCTTCTTCTCTGACTGCTAGCACCTCACCTCCACCTGCCAAAGCTACTTGTGAGGAGACCCAGGCCGTGTTGGTAGACCAAGAGCAATCTGACCAGCAACAGGTCCCTCCAGCTTCTCCATTTGTTACCCTGGAGGAGTATCTTTCCAGGCCAAATTCTTCTTCAGTTCCCAGACTGGTCCTGATGGAAGCTGTCTCTATCTCTGCCCAGGAGGATGCTGCAACAATTGTGAGCTACACTCAAGAATTTGAGTATGCTGACCCTCCACTCTTATTGACTGTCAAGGTGTGGAAGGTAAGTTTTGTTTACATGGCCATGGCTTCTCTGTCTGCCCTATGGGGTACTGCTACTTCTCTGGATGGACTTTCTCTTTTTATATTCTGCACAGTTATGATTATGGCCTTCCCTGTGCTGCATGTTTTTGTGTAATGAACCAACTGCATCCATACTGTTTGTGAATGGGTATTAGTGACTCTATCTCTCTTCAGATCCTCATTTTATATCTCCTTTTGGTTGCTAATCACCGCTACCCCCCCAACATGCACCCCACTTTTCTAGGCCCCATGAACCCACCTGTATCTATTACATCTCTGATGCCTATTTTATCTCATCCCTGCCTTGTTACTATCGTGGACATGTGCTTACCTCCCTGTTTGATTTTTTTTCTCAGGCCTCACTATCTCCTGCTCATCTTCCCCTTTATGACTTATCTTATGTTCTGGCAAGGACTTGCCACCATCCTCTTCTGCTATATCTTGTACTACCTTTTTTTCCTTCTCTCTGTCAGCCTTAACAGGGCTAGCTATCACTGTTGTATTAACTTTGGGTTGGCCTTTCCCCTGTCTCTTCTTTCTTATTCTAATCCAGTCTCTATAAACATGGGTCTTTCTTTCTCTCTTCTTTACAGGGCCTCGGATGGTGCATGTATTTTATTTCTCCATGCTCTACTGCTCTTTCTTCTGTCCCTTGCTCCTTACTTCCCTCTACGTTTGCTGGCTAGCCACACTCTGGCCTGCTTTGGTATTTGCTTCAGCAAGCCTTTACATATACTGATCACATGATGAGGGTCATCTGCCTGCATTGAGGTCTGGGTTGAACCCCATGTGGGCTAATTCTGGTGCTAGACTGAAGTGGGTTCACATCCTCTTTTCTTCTCTAGTTTAAATGGTTTGACTGGGGCAGAAACAGGCTGAACAGTTACTGCTCAATCCACCCCCCTTGGTGCCTCTGTTTGCGGGTCATGGAGGCATTTGATGCTTCTTGTGGATTTGACATAGGACATCCTTCTGATCAAACTTTCTTCTGCATTCCTATGTTTTCCTTTCCTTTTTTCTGTTTTAAGCACAATAATTGGGTTCACCATCTACTGTTAGAATCACCTATTTGGGTTTCTACTGTAGTTGATTTCTCTGCTGATACGGTTTTAATAATATTGTTTTTAGCTTTTGCTGTTAAGCATGTTCTAGTGTTGTGGGTTCATTTTTACAGTACTGTTGGCTGAGGTCCTTCCAAGACCTTAAAGTACTGATATCTCTGTTGTCGTTGTACCCTGTGTTTTTGATTTCCCTATTAACAGCATTTTACACTGACAAGAATGCAGCACCAATTTTCTGCACTATTTTTCTGTTTTTTTATTTATTTTGTTTCACCATTCTGGTGCCAGGAACTATTTTTTTTTTCTTCTGGCTTTTTTAGCCTCTTCAATATGGTGGAACAATGTCTAGGACTCACAATCTGGCTGATGTTCTGGAATGTTAAGGACCTTAAGCACCCAGTTAAATGCACAAAGGTGCTTCAGCATTTACAGTCTCTAAGAGCCAACATTGCTCTACTCCAGGAGACTCGGGTCACTGTAACAACAACCCATTGGCTATGCTAAGGGTGGGTTGGAGAACTGGTACACAGTTCAGTCCTGAGTAAATCTAGGGGAATCATAATATTAATGTGCAAAATGTAAAACTGGTCTATTGACCAAACTGTTTATGATATTCAGGGTAGATGGGTGTTGGCAAAGTTGAGATACCCCAGAGGTCAGATTATCTTAAATTTGATTTGCACCCCCAATGCAGATGAGCATGATTTGTTTCCCACACATAGTCAAGTCTTAATCTGCAAACTGAAACTTGGCTATCGCTGCTCATTAGAGGTGATTTCAACCTTATTCCTGATCTTATTTTGGATAGATTTGCGTACTCCTCTGATTTCCCACCCTCAGTCACAAGCTGCCTTTACAAACTTAATGGAAGACTGGAAACTTTTAGATATATGGCATAGGGACAATCCAACCGTCCAAGATTAAACTTACTATTCTAATGTTCATGATACATACAGTAGAATTGATTTCTGGCTGGTGGATTCACTGGTGACCTCTGGGATTTTTTCCTCCCATATTGGCTACATCCTTATTTCTGATCATGTTCCAGTAGCCATTACATTCCAACCATCTGAGGTTGAACCTGTCTCTCCCCTGTTGGCAGTGTAACCCATTGTTAATAGCTGACCCCAAGTTCAAAAGACGGATACAGAAAGAGGCAACATTTTATTTTTCCTCTAAGGACACTGGTGAGGTGAGTAAAGGTACATTATGGGAAGCCTTTAAAGCTTACCCTCATGGCTGGATTATAGCCTACGCTGCCCAACAAAAAACTGAATGGGCAGTAGAGTTTGATGCTCTCAAAAAAATCCTCTCCAATCTAGATAACAACATAGAAATAATCACTGTTCCCATCCTTTCTTGCTTAACAACGTTGCCAGCCTCAAATACAGGATCAACACTATTCTCTCTAGACAAACGGAAAAGTATCTGATCTGTGCCAATCACCATTTTTCAGAGTCTAGTTAAAAAGGCGGCAAATTTCTTGTGTACCAATTGTGCAAACAGCAAGCCAACTCCAGATCATAGCACTTTGCAAACCAGATGGTTCAAATGCCACTAAACTGTAAGATGTCAATAATACAATGCAGCTATATTATCAATAATTCTACTCCTCAGACTCTGCTGACTGCATATTGCATACCTTTTCAGCTTTCCTTGCAATACCCTCACTTCACAGCTATCCTCACAACTTGGAGATGAGCTTAACCAACCTTTCAAAGAAGTTGAACTATGACAAGCACTCAAGTCCCTAGCACACGGAATGCCCCGGGGATGAATGGCTTCTCTATACATTTGTATCAAATGATGCCTGATATTAATATCTTGCCTCTCTCGGAGGCCTTAAATGAAACCCTCAATCAGAGATGTCTCCCTCCAATGATGGGGGAGGCTGCCATTACCTTACTTCCTATAAAAAGCTGATGATTTGCTTAACTGTGCCAGTTACTGCCCAATCTAACTTATTTCAACTGACATCAAAATCTTGACCAATGCTTTAGAATACAAGCTCAGAAAGTCCCTCCCTTTCATTATTCATCTCTCCCAGCCTAGATTCCAGAAAGGCAAATTAGGGGCTGACCACCTTCAGACACTTTAAAATCTTAAACTTTGTGTCCAGACCTCCACCTCCCCATGGCTGCTCTAGCTGTTGATTTTTGTAAAGCCTTTGATTCAGTGGAGTGGTGGTATCTTCATCAAGTATTGGAGCTATACAGGTTTGGTTCCTATTTCTGCCAGTTGGTATATCACTATATACAGCCCCAATAGCGGCAATTCTTGCTTACCATATGCTCTCCTCCCCTTTTGCCCTCCAGAGGGTATGTGCCAGAATGTCCTTTATCTCCCTGACTCTTCCTAATAGCCTTCGACCCCCTAGCTAGGAAGTTTATTGTGACTTCTCCCATTTCAGACTTCACAGTCAAGGACACTTGCAGTTTAGTCTATACTTATACGGATGACCTGTTGCTAACTTTGAATAATCTGGGTACTTCACTCCCCTCTGCGCTTACACTTCTGACTGACTTTGCAACTATCTCAGGCTTTACTGTCAATATGGCAAAAATTACCCTATCCCCTTTAAAGGCTCGCTGTGATAGTACTGCTCTGACAATATTCTAATTACTTGGGTAGGAGATGGTTTTAAATACCAGGGCATATCCATTACTTATTAATGGGATAACTTGATCTCTGCAAATTTTTCTCTGCTCCTTTCAACTTTAGATCATGTCATTCAGAGATGGCATGAGCTTAAGTTGACCCTTATGGGAAAGATTGAAGCGATTAGGACGTTTGCCTTACCCATACTTTCATACTTATTTAACAATCTCATGCTTTCTATACCTAACAGAATTTTTAATAAGACAGAGCATCTTTTCACTATCTACTTATGGGAAGTCAAACTTCCAAGGATTAGAAAGGTTAAACTTAGAGCACATTAGTGTCATGGTGACTTTGGTTTACCCTGGCCTGAAGGATAGGCCTTACTGTATAAAATGTGCCAGGCCTTTAGATGTTTTTTATCCTCCCTTCCACTCTTCTGATCAATATTTCTACCTGGAAACCTACACGATGGAGGTCTCCTGTCTGAGCACTGCATTGGGGCTCAAGCCCCGCAATACAGTCTCTGCCCACCTTATTTTAGCAGCCACATTACAAGCCTGGGGTAAATATATGTCCCTTTCTGCAGCAATTAAGACTGCCAGAGTTCCCCTCAAACAGTATAGCATAATTCTAGTATAAAAATAGATGGCAAACTGTCTGGTAGCCCACTTGGGCAGTGAAAGGTTTACATACTATTGTGGATTTCTCTCTTCCACATACCAATCTGCTTTTATCTTTTCAACAATTTCAGTCTAAGGTGAACCTTCCACACTCTGTCTTCTAGCAATATTTACAACTTAGGGCAGCCATACTGTCTTTTGAAAAGACTCATCCACCTCACCCCTCCTGGTCTTTGCTCCTTGCCTTACTGACCTCCCAAAGTGCCCATGGATGGACTCGTAGAACATATGCACTATACAAGATTTTCAAATGGACAACCTCATATCAGGTCAGAATAGGTGGGAAAGGGAACTAGGGTATGTTTTACAATACTCCCAGTGGGCCGCTACAGCTCACTTTGCTTGTATGGCCCATAGCGATGTCAAAGCTGCCTTATTCAACTTAAAATTCTGCAGTGTTATTACAGGACCCCTCATGCTTTAAGGTCAGTTGCTCCTGTCACTTCACCTGCTGGTGCTGCCTCTATTCAGATTCAGGACTTTTACATATACTCTGGAGTTGCCCTAAGCTTATCATGTGGTAGCAAAATATCCTGTCGAACTGCTCCAAAACTGTGAATATACCAATCCCATCTTCACTCGAGCTTTACATCTTAGAGATTCTGACTCAGTTGTCCACACTGTTGAAACCTTTACAATGCTGGCACCTTGCCATCTTAATGGAGACCAAATGACTTCTGTTAATGTACTGGCACCATCCTACCAACCCCCCCGCCCCAATGCTGCTGTCCTAGCACTCGGCCATAGCAAAACTGTCCTTCTTCGACAGATTATCTTTTTCCACAAATACAAAACAGGATATTTACCATAATAAGTGGGACTCCTTTCTTCCATCACATCTCTGATCAGTCCTCTTTCCTCAACTTTGTAGCCCCCTCTTGATTATGCCTAATTACTTGTTTATCCTGGTGAGTCTCCTTATTACCTAACTGGAGGCTGACAAATCTGACTCAGTACTATCCCACACCTGTATATTTGAGCCTTTGCATAAGTTATTGGTCTTAGTCAGTTTCACCCTTTTGTTGTTCCCTTGGTACTGTCTTTTCTGATACATATAGGTTACTGCACCGTTCATTGTTGAATATCTCCTGGTGCTTGTACTGTTATTACCGCCTTCCATCCCTTAAATGTTGTACTATATTTAGCATTATCTGTTCTAATTTTTAAGGACTGTATTCACATTGTTTGTTCTTACTGTTTGGCGGTTGTTTGAGTTGTTGTAATAGGTAATTTTTCAATAAAATGTTCATGTTAAAAAAAAACTCTACTTATCTCATACATGCAGTCGGTATCCTCCAACGCTGATGCTGACATCCACTGAACCTGTAGACATAAAGCATAAAATTGGTTAGAATAAGCAACAAAAATACAGATCAGCTGTGTAGGGTGGAAAGGGGTTATAGTTTTATTTTGACGGTTTAAAATGGTTTCATTTGTAGGGTAGTTACTGATACCATTGCAGCAACCTAGGTTCTTGAACAGACTTGGTTCCCTCATGGGGGAGCAGCATGGTGGAATGTGGACAGGATTCAATGTCACTGAGCTCACTCTCTTCTCAGGGTGGCAGGGGGCCAGTTGCTTCACTTATCAATTACCAACAGGACAACTTGAATCCATCTCCTTTTGTACACCCTGCAACACTGACAATGCAACAGACTGGCAAAGTGGTTGACTGGCATGGGGTGGACATACATACCCTCCTATCCTTATTATGTAGGAATCTGTGGGGAGTCAGCAAAGATGTAAGGTAAGATCCTGAGATGGAGGGTAATGGGGCTGTGCAGCTGATAGCACTAGGGGGGCTGTTGCTAGTGTGGGGCCTGCAGATCTCCTCTGGCTAATGACAATGCTGGGCCTCACACATGTTATTTCTTCCACAACACACATTGGTGGTGATTCATTGGATCTAGTGTTCCTCCAGGGGTTGGAGATCTCTGATTTGCTGGTGGAACCAGTCAGTTGGTCTGACCATCACACCATAAGGTTCAGTTTTGGGGCTTCCCCAATGGGCCTGCCCCTACAGAGATGGTCCGGTATTGCCCTTTAAGGGGGGGTGACCCCAGGGGGTCTAATGGTGATGCTAGACCTATCAAGTTTATCAAGTGGGTGCATGGATCAAGAGGATCTTGTGCTTGCCTATAATATGGTGGGTAATAATGGGTGCACTGGATTCCATTGTTTCTGCTTGTGTTTGACCACTGACCTTTCGTCCAATGTCCTTATGGTTTGACGTGGTCTTGAAGGAGTTGAGGAGAGTGAATCGAAGGTTAGAGTGGGACTGGCAGAAGCCTGTCCTGGAGGTTGACCAGCTTAGATTGATGGATCATTATGCTGTCAATCAATTGACAATCACCTGTAAGAAACTAGGATTCCTGTCCAGGGAGATTGCCATGGAGCAAAATTGATTAGCTCAGCTCTTCAGGAATGTGGACAGATTGTACAGTCCAACCTGCCTGCAGTCTGGTTGAGCATTGTCACAAAAAAGATGAGATGAGCTTGCTCAATTTTTCACAGATAAGGTTGTTGCCATCAGGTCTGGTATCCATCCAGCCTGCTTTATAGGGTGTGGCAGAGGTTGGTGGGTGGTTGAGAGCACCCAGCTTGGCTGGTCTGACTTTGGCTGACTGGACATCATGAACATTCTGAGGATCATTCAGAGACTGCGACCAACTAGCAGTAGTTTGGGCTTGGCCCAATGCATCTTCTTGTTGGATGTGTTGAAAAAATGTGCTTGGTTCTGGCTGAGATCATCTGGCAATCACTGGAGAGGGGGATCTTTCCAGATCCCCTAAAGGACGTGGTTGTCGGACCACTTCTGAAAAAAAGCCCTTCCTTGATCCAGATAATCTCATTGACTACAAACCGGTCTCTAACCTGCCCTTTGTGGTTAAGGTTATTGAGAAGGTAGTTGTGCTGCAGAAGGGTGATTATTTGTCTATCCACAATGTCTATGATTCTCTCCAGTCTGGATTTAGGAAGAGGCATAGTACCAAGACAGCCCTTGTTCATGTGCTTAATGATCTCCTAATAACAAGAGATTGGAGGACTTGCTCCATCATGGCCCTCCTTAATCTCTCGGCAGCATTTGACATGTTTGACCATGGTGTACCATTGGAGCACCTGTGGTTCATCTGTGGTCTGTCTGGTACCATTCTCAGGTGGTTTTGATCTTTCCTCGAGGGTAGGACACAGAGAGTGGTCTCAGAAATTGTTTACTCTGATCCTCTCTTCCTATTCTGTGGGGTGCCACAGGACTCCATTTTGGCACCCATGTTGTTCGCTGTGTTTATGCTACCACTGGGGGACATTATTAGATGGTACAGTCTGAGTTTTCCATGCTATGCAGATGATACTCAGCTGTACATATCCTTTGTACCCAAGCAGGGAGATATTCTCTCTGTGTTTAACACCTGCCTATCTGAGATACAAGACTGAATGAGTAATAGTTGGCTGAGGTTGAACCAGGATAAGACTGAGGTGCTGTTGGTATGCCCAGATCATCGGAAAGTAGGTGTGTCGGCAGGACAACTATCTGGTCTTTCACTCGAGAGTGTCCAGCTTATCACCTCAGACCAGGTGCAGAACCTGGGTTTTATTTTTGATGATGGTTTGACCTTAAAGTCACAGGAGTCAGCCATTGTCAAGATCTCTTTTTACCACCTGGGGAATATTGCCCAGGTGAAACACCTGGTTCCCTCTGACAATCTCCCTACATTTGTCCTTACCTTCGTGACCACTCACCTTGACTGCTGCAACACTCTGTACCTAGGGCTACCAGGGGTTGATATCCATCACTTACAGCTGGTGCAGAATGCAGTGGCCAGGCTTTTGACTGGTATGTCTAGGACCAGTCATATAATGCCTGTGCTCTGTGGATGGCATTGGCTGCCAGTGCAATGGTGTATCACCTTCAAGGTCAGTTTGCTGACCTATAAAGCCTACATGATCAGGGGTCTGTGTGATAATGGTGAAATCCTAAAGGCAATCACCATTGTGCAGTCAAGTCAGAGTACTAAAGATTTTCTGCACTCTGACAACCCCGGTACTGGAACAATGGCGCCAAGGAGATTTTTTAATGCTTTCTGTGTTGCACCACCACAACCCTTGTGGGGGTTTGCTCTCCACACCCACCTACTTAAGAATTATCAACTCCAGGGGGGTGCATGTTGAGGGGGTGAAAGTGTTAAAAAAAATAAAGGTTTGGGACGGGCGCAGTAAAATCGCACCAGAGCCCAGACCTGAACCCTGTACCTCACCCACCCCAACCACTAGCCAACTCCTGATGCCACAATGCAGCTTGGCCATACACTGCAGTGCCACCCCCTACAGCCCCTCCGCCCCCTTCCAGCCCATGCCTGCAGCGCTCATCCCCCCCACATGCGCGTACACATACCCACATCCTGTCTCCCATTTCACCCACCCCCTCATCCAGTCACTTTATCTTCCCAACGCCATGAGGGATTGCACTGGGAAGGAGTCGCTGTTATGGACAGCGCCCTTCCTCATGCACCCACCTCATGGGTTACCCATGATCAGGGAACCCGCTACCTGCAAGATCTCATTTCTCCATACTGCCCCTCCTGACCACTCCGATCCACCAACAAGAGACTGCTAGAGATTCCCAGGGTGTGCTTGAAACATCTGTGGCCTGTTCCTTTGCATTTATGGCCCTGACCCATGGAATTCTCTACCTCATCGAATAAGGGACTGCCTGACCATCCAAAGTTTTACGAAGGAACTTAAGACATATCTGTTTAGCCTGGCGTTCTCAGAAGTCTAAATATTATTGTGGACCATGATTATTTAATGAATTCAAATGTTATTTGATTTTAAAATTTGTAATGGTTTTAGTGTATAATGTCTAATGAATTATAATTTTTGTACAGGCACCTCGATCATCAAAAAGGTGCCTTTTAAAAAAAATAAAGATGTATTTGATTTGATTTGAGTGACTTGACCTTCATTTTGGCAGGTACACTTTCCCATATTTTTCATGCAACTGTACTTCTCTAGATGTGGTGCATGGGCCCATCAGACAACAACACATAAATCAACCCCTTGTGAGGGAAGGCTTTCTGGACTGCCACAAGGTGTTGTATGTGCACCAGATCATTGATTTGTCCTTGTCAAGACTGCATTTGGTGTTGAATGCTGCAGTGCCTTCTCCCAAACCTCGGCCCATTCAGAGGGCTCACTGAGCTTACACCCAAACTCAGGCCACTGGCACAGGAATGCAGCATGGCCACACTGTGCAAACATCTGTACCTGTAAGCAAAGTTACTTCATAATTTTTTTTTGTTACATTTTGACCAGAAATTTGAACATAGTCTTTTTATAACTCCTCTCCCTTTCTGAGCATGACAGGTGTCATTTACAAAATACTGGATACAATGCCATTTTCACACCACAAGTGCAAATCACATTTGGGCAGGAATTTGAAAAATGACAGCTGCTGGGGTCATGTGGTGGTGTGGAAAAATGGCTATGTTGAAAATTTGGTGTCACAATATTTTGGACGAGCATTGAAAAATATCAGCATACCTCAATAACTTTGTTTTTAAATATTCTGATAAAAAAATTTCAATAGTCTTCTTAGGACCCAATCTCATGAACTGGATAGGAGAAAATGTTCAAAGACTGCCTGAAATGTTGTTTTGTGCTACAGGTGTGAAACCCCATTTTGGCCAGGGTTTGAAAAACAACAGATGTCATGTTCATGATGTGGTGTGAATAAAAAGGCTATGTTGAAAATTTGGGGCCAAAACATTGAAAATTACCAGAGTTATCAGTGAGCATACATAAATTTCATTGTACTCTCATAAAACCTACAACAGCAGTTTTTTAGTGTACTGACCCCCAATTTCCAGCATTGCCTTCCTGTGACTTCACTTCATTCACCTTGTAGGAGAAAATGTTAAAATCTTCCCATAAGGTGATTTCACGCGGTGAGTGCAAAATCACCCTTTAGGCCACATTTGAAAAATTCCATCACACTTTGTCATGACACGGGCTCCCAAAAAGCCAATGCTAAAAATGTTGGAGAAAATATTCAAAAATGACCAACTTATGAGTGAAAGTTCAAAACGTATCTAAATACATTATACAGCATTAACTTATTGCACCATATCACATAGGAGGACTGGAATTAAAATAGTCCACTGAGTAGTGGGAGAATGGGCAGCGGGTCTATTCCTATTCATATCTAACCTTAGTAACAGTAGTTGGTTCCAGCACCAAGACTTGTTTCTGATCAGAGATTGGACATATACCATTGGATTCTTTTAGGTGATTGAGAGTGTGCTCAGGGTGTGTGGTGGTAGATGCTGAGTGGGAGATCAGGGTGGAGTGAGTGGGGGTGTTGATGTGGCTGATTACTAATGGATCACTTTCTCTTTAACAGGCTGCTCAGAAGAAGAAAAAAAAACAGACGGAGGTACTGTTTTCTTTAGTTCAGGAAAAAAATTAAAAGAAGTCCTGGACCTAGTCACTGGGGGTAGGGAACTCAGTGTTGACTTCATAATTGGAGGTACCAGGGTGCACACCCTGGTGTCCTAGACTGTTAGGTGAGGAGGTTTCAATATGTTGACACCAGGGATTTAGCACCCCATTGTCAGAGATTTACATGGAGGGGTGGAAAAATAAAATGGTGGTAGATGAACCCGGTCTTGACAGGCACCCTGGTGTCAGTATATAAAAGTATGTAATACTATTACCTAGCACTGGGGATCAGACACCCCAGTGTCCAGGTTAAAACAAAAAGGTCAATGTGGCTTGTTAATGTGGCAGTAAGGGATGTAAAAAGAATAATTGATGCACATCACATTCAGCAGGGAGGGTAACTTATTCAAAATGTATCCCCATCCCTCATGAAAGAAAAAAACAATAATGGCATATGAAGACATGAAACCAGCCCTACTGCCTGACAAATGAAGGCATTTTCATATCACCTTCGAGTCGTGACTTCATGTGCTTTTAAAAATTTGGTTATCTCGAGAACGCTGATTTTTTTAAACTGCACATACTCACAAATGGAGCTGATGTTCATAAATAATTTAAAAATGACTTATGTTTGGGATATAAAACCCACAACAGCACACACCTTGGGCCAAACTGTGTCAAACCTGCAATTTCCAGCTTTCAAATCCTCCTGTTTCTTAATTTGTGCGATTTCTGTGTTTTTTGAACCTCTGTAGCTTTGCCCCCATGAGCTAATTGCCACAAAATATTCAGGATCCAGAGATCCAGAACAATCTCAGAATTTTCCTGATTTCAAGTAAATCAGTTAAACAGGGGCAAAGTTATTACTGTTCAAAAATTGAGGTTCACCTGTAAAGTTCATACTCAGCCGTAATACACAGGTGCAACCACACCTGCATATTATAGACACAGACCCACACACACATCTATATATATATCTATGAGATAGACACTAGGTTGACTCAAAATATGTAGGTTATCTTCATGTTTGATAGGCAGAACCATTACTCAGTAATGGTGGATCCAGGAGTGAGTTTTGAAAGTCCTGTCTCCACATAAGTGATGATAAACCTGCCTAAGCATATGTCTTGATTGTTATGTCTTATCTTGTAAACTTTGCATCCTACCTATGACATGGAACCTTTGTAAATGAACCCTTTTGCTGAAAGGTGCATTCAGAACGTATAAAAAAATGAGCCATTTATTTTGAGACCATTGTATATTTATGTAACATCAGTTAACTAGTTACAGAAATACTTTTTAAATGTCCTCTTGATTGCCCAGTTAACTGGATGCACCACTGGGCACCAGGGGCTCCTGCTCAACATATCTGCTCTCAGGGCACCCAGTTAAAATCTAATCATAGTGGGTTGGAAAACCTGTCTACTCTAAGGGAATGTTATTATTATTCTCACTACATATAGAAACATAGAAACATAGAAGTTGACAGCAGATAAGGACCGCAAGGCCCATCCAGTCTGCTCATTTCTTCTACCTTATGAATGTGCCATAGGCTTGTCCTCTGTCGATGGCCTATCTATTCATACTCATCTTTATTGCTTCCTTTTGCCTGTCCCATGCCTGTTTGAAGCCTGGCATTGTATTCATATCCACCACTTCCTGAGGTAGGCCGTTCCATGCAGCCACCACCCTTTCTGTGAAAAAGAAATTCCTCACATTCCCCCTTAATCAGCCTCCCTCTAATCTCATGCTGTGTCCTCTTGTCCTATTTTTCTTATATTTAAACATGTTAGACTCTTTCACCTTGTTATTGGCGTCAAGATGTTTTAATGTTTTGATCATATCACCTCTCTCCCTCCATTGCTCGAGGGTATAAATATTGAGCTCCGTTAATTTGTCCTCATATGTTTTCTGATGCAGCCCCTGCACCATTTTAGTTGCCCTTCTCTAGACTGCCTCAATTTTGTTAATGTCCTTGTGGAGGTGTGGCCTCCAGTACTGCACACAGTATTCTAGATGGCGCCTAACCAATGTTGTGTAAAGAGGGATTATTAACTCCCTCTTACAACTTGTGATACCCCTACTAATACACCCCAACATCCCTCTAGCCTTACCTACTGCTTTAGTGGTTTGCTTGGTTTGATTTCAGGTCATCTGTGATGATGATGCCTAAGTCTTTTTCTTCCCTTGTGATTGCCAGCAACTCCCTCCCAAACTATAGTTGGCTTCAGGGTTTCTCTTCCCTATGTGCATGATCTTGCAATTCTTTGTGTTAAAATCCAGTTGCCACTCTTCCAACCATTTTGACAGTTTATCCAGATCTCTTCTCATTCTGCCCACCCAATCTGGATCATCTACTCTGTTGCAGATCTTGGTGTCATTTGCAAACAGACAAACCTTACCCTCTAGTCCATCTGCAATGTCACTGATGAAGATACTGAAGAGGACGGGCCCCAGGACTGATCCCTGAGGTACCTCACTTGTGAATTGCATCTCTTCTGACTGTATACCATTTACTAGCACTCTATGTTTTCTGCCCGCCAACCAGTTTGCCACTTTGCTGACCAACTTCTGACCCAACCCAAGCCTACCCAGGTTATTAATCAATCTTCTATGTGGAACAGTATCAAAAGCTGTGTTGAAGTCAAGGTAGGCGACATCAACTGCTAGCTCTTGGTCCACCACTCTGGTTAGCTAGTCAAAGAAATCTAATGATTAGTTTGACATGACCTTCCTGTTGTAAACCCATGCTGTCTTGGATCCTGTGTTCCTATGGATTCCAAGTGTTGCACTATCCTTTCCTTAAGGAGTGCCTCCATAATCTTGCCATCTCCTGAGGTAAGAGTCACTGGTCTGTAGTTCCCTGCCTCCTCTCTGCTACCACTCTTATGGAGCAGGATCACATGAGCCCATCTTCAGTCTTCTGGGACCTCTCCTGTGCTCAGAGACTCTCTAAACAGTTCTGATAATGGCTCTGCTAGTTCTGTCCTTAGCTCCTTTAGTATCCTGTGATGTATACCATCAGATCCTATTGCCTTGTCCACCCTGAGCTTTGCGAGCTCTTGTAGGACCCCTTCTTTTGTGAAGGGACTAGTGCACATCTTCCCCCAGCCATGTCCATGGTGCTGAGCTGTGGGCCCTGCCCTACTTTTTCCTCAGTAAATACTGAGCAGAAGTATCTATTTAGATGCTTTTCCTTGATCCTCCTCCTCACATGTCCCCTTATCCCCTTTGATCTTATCAATACCCCCTCTGTACTTTCTCCTTTCACTAATGTATCTATATAAAGTCTTGTCACTTTCTTTTACTGTTCATGCTAGTGTTGACTTGGTTTGGGCCTTTGCCTGCCTTACTGCCTTCCCTGCTTCCCTTAGGGAAGTTTGGTATTCCTCCCTATCTTCGTCCCATTGCATTTCCTAATATGTCCTGAACGCCAGCCTTTTGGCTCTGACCTTTTCTGTTACTGTTTTTAAGAACCTAAGTGGTTTCCTTCTTCTTTTGCTCTTGCTTTTTTCTCTAACACAATGGAATGTTGGTTCAAGTATTGCACCCTTAATGCTTGCCCACTTTTCCTGTACCCTCTTACCTATATTTCTTCTTGCCAGGGCTAGCTTAACTCTGTTGGCCATCTTATTAAAGTCATCTCCTCTGAAGTCCCATGTTTTTGCCTTGGAATGGGATAATTCAGTTCTAGTGGCCAAAGTGAACCATATCATGTGATGGTCACTGGCCCACAGGTGACCTTCTACCTGGAGATCTATGATCCTTTCACCATTAGTCAGTACTAGATCTAGGGTAGCCCTGTCTCTTGTGGGTTGTTCAACCAGTTGTTTGATGCCTCCCCGTATATTACCACAATGTCAGCCATAAGTCTCACTCACACAGGAATAAAAAAAAACAGAGTCTCAAACACTGCCTGGAAGACCTAAGAAGACTTTACACTCCTCTTACTTCATTTGTCAGGCAATATCCACAAACACTGGCTCCACGGGTAATATAGATCCAGTGCCAAAGCTGCATGGAGAGCTTAACATTGTCTTCCTGAGCACTGGTGGTCTTCTCTCTAAATTTACTTTATTTGAAGACCAGGTAACACTAGTACAACCAGATGTTATATCTCTGACAGAAACCTGGCTCACCCCCAAAATCTCTGATGCCACCATCATCTTGCCAGGCTTCAACCACTTCAGAAAGGATCAGGTGGTAAAGCATGGTGGGGGTTGTCTTTTATATTTAAAATCTCACATGATGGGATCAAAACTTGAAAAAAAATTGTTTGACCTGGGATAGTGAATGACTAGTGGTTAAACTCCTACTAGGCAGGGACACAAAGCACTTGACCTTATCACAGCTTATATGCTACCCAATAAATACCTAGATAGCCTGAGGTCCTTCTCTAGCTACTGCAAACAAATTACTTATAACTGGGAAGTTATTGTCACAGGAAATTTCACCATCAATTGGACCTCCAAGATCACAGACAAATGAAGTGTTGGACAACGGGACATGATTACCAGTCTTTTCATCTCCCAAATGGTGAATGAAAATAACAGTGCCGATTAGAAACCCGGCACTAATTACCTTAATACACTGGATTCTGGTCACACAACTTGACAGTGTCAAAGATGTCAGAGTGTTAACTGACACTATCAGTGACCACTCACCAGTGCAATGCTCATGGTCAACTAAACAGACCAAGCTTCTCCCAAGATCTACCAAGAGCTGGAGTCCTCTGCAAAGGTAAGGTGGCATCATTTAAATCCTTCTTGGCTGACATGGATTGGAGCTATCTGAATGCCATCCCCGATATTGACTCTGCCCTAGACTTCCTAGTAAAGGAGTTTTCCTCTTCCTGTGACAAGTCTGCCTTCCTCAAAAAGTATAAGGTGCAGGACAGCTCATGTGGGTGGATTACTCCTGAACTATTGGCCCTCATGAAAGAAAGGGACAACAGGTGGTCATGAGAGTCAGGTGGGGACACCGGGGCAGATACAAAAATACAGAGAAGCATTCAATAGATGCACTAGGATGATCAGATTCTCCAAATCTGAATATTGCAGGACCCAGCAAACCCAAAACTGGAACAATAGGAAACATTCTGGGAGAACATTTCTGAGCTCTGGGTCAAGAGCAATAAACAGCCTTGCAAAATGCTTTAAATCAATGGGTTAGAGATCACTGACCCACTGGAGTTAGCAAACAGATTCAACACAGGTATAACAGATTGGATCGGTGCTGCCATTCTTGGTAGTCCATCACAGGTGACTCATGGAGATGAAGGTACTGAAGCCCGTAGCAGATACAATACTGAGACAAGGCACCCTAAATTCTATTTCAAACAAGTTACCACCAAGACCACCCTAAAATATATCAAAACAGTACTGGGAAAAACAAGGTTCAGCAGTGCTATAACTGATGTGAAACTTCTAGTACTGGCCCTTGATGAGCTGGCCCACTTTATCTCCAAGATCTTCAACTTTTTCCTGCAGTACTCACAGTTCCTTGGGTTATGGAAAACTGCACTGGTCATACCGATTTTCAGAAATGGTGACTGCTCTAATCTTTTGATCTATGGGCCAATATCTGTCCTGTCCCCTCTATGCAAGGCCCTGGAGAGAATAATTTTAAACTAGCTGGCAACCTATCTTGAAAAACACAACATCCAATGCCCACAACAGCATTGGTTCAGAAAAGTACATAGTACCATCACTACCCTAACTGAATACACCGGCTAACTGTATGAGGCCTTTGACAGTAGAGACATGGTTGGAGCCATCTATATCGATCTGAACAAGGCTTTTGATTTAGTCTAACACAAGCTGCTACTTGACAGGCTTTCATCATTAGGCCTATTGCTAGACACAGTAGATTGGTTTTGCAGTTACCTCTCCAGCCAATCCAAGCATGTAAAAATAGATGTCTTCCTTTCTGACACAAGGAGTGTATCCATTGGAGTGCCCACAGATTCAATACTCGCCACCTTATTTGGACTGTTTATCAATAATCTACCTGAGACCTGCTGGTCAGCAAGAGTACTATTATATGCAGATGATGCTGTCATCTGCTCTAGAAATACTAGCCACATTAAAATCATGGCCGTCCTTCAGGCCAACTTTGAGTACCTGGAAAAATGGTTCACCACTAATAAACTGGTTCTCAACCATAAAGAAACAAAAGCTGTGCTATTCTCAGACCCAAAACAGAAAGAAAATAATCCCTGCACTTGTCATACTCAATAACAAGAAACAAAGTCTGGAACATGTAGAAGCATTCAAGTACCATTGCATCTCTTTGGATGACATCCTATCTTTTGCCCCACATGTGGACAACAGTGTTACTGGCAAATACAATACGGGGTGCCCTCTATTGGAACCACCTTAACCTCTTAGCTGAAGCTAGATGCCTTGTTGTTGCAAGTTCTTTCTGTCACTCATAGGCTATGACCTTCCTGTTTATGCTGCTGCTTGGTACACTGTATTAAACAGGGTCAAGGTTATAAGTAATAAGATGTGTCGCTTTGTACTAGGGGCTGACAAGCCGACCCACAGCTGCACCCTCTATTCCCCTTACAAATTGGCTACCCCTGTGTGGCAGACTAACATACCAAACCAGTCTGCTTGCTAAAAAGGCATTCTGGATCTACTACCTCCGCCAATATGAAGCAGCATCAGCCCAGTCAACAATATACTGTATATGGTACCAGAAGCATGACAAGATTTGGCCTAGAACTTCCTCCCTGAAGAACAGACCTGGGAAAGTGTTCCTTTGCTGTCAGCACAGTAGGCTTGATGAATGAGTTGCTAGAATCCATCATAAGATTACCGAATATTGCCCTGTTCAAACGAACACTGTATGCAGCCCTCTCCTCCAACTCCAATTTCACTTGCCTTGATTGATCTATGAGTTTACATTATATGCACTGAAACCCCACACTGTTTTAGTACTATATGGCCAAACGTAATGTAATCTACACAGTTCTGAGTTTGTCCTGACTATATTTCACTGGAATTGATGAATATTTCTTAACTTATCAGCTTGGAGACATAATTTTGAATTAAAGGTAAGCAATGGAATCCTTGGACTTTGTAAAGCTCTAGTGGAGCCAGTGAGTTAATAATGTTTGCGTATGTAACAGTATTTGACATGGAAGCTTTGTAAACAACCACCTCTACTCAAAGTTACTCTCCAAATAAATAAATAAAAAAACAAACAGAGTGCAGAAAATCTTTTTGGCACTCTGACTGAGGAAGGGTAAACTTGGAGCCCTCAAATCAGCCCTTTCCCTGCATAACTGAACTCCTATAAACCTGGTGCCTACCCTTGATCAGGCCCTCAGTTACTTCATTAAGGGCTTTAGCTCCCTCTGTGACATCTATGCCCTACTCACCAAAAGAAAAATTTGGGGGCAGGCAAATGGCTGGATTGATGGCGAGCTCCTCTCCCACCAGAAAGAAAGGGACATTTTCTGGGAGAAGGCCAGAAACACAGGTAGCAAGCATGACTACCAGTGCTACAGAACATCCAGAAACTGCTGCACCAAGCTAATCCAGCTCGCCAAAGCCAACTATCATAAGGCCCAGCTTTGCAATTCTTGGGGTGATGGGAAAAGATTCTGGGATAACACCAAAAGCATCCTTGGAAAGGAGGACAAGAAGCACACTCAGCTGCTTAGTATCAGTAACACCCCCACTACAGACCCCCTATCTATTGCAGAAGCCTTAAATAAGGCCTTCACCGATCTTACCCCACTGCTACCACCTACCTATTTTCAACCTGATTTGAACCACTCTAACAACATATCTACCGAGTGTTCTAACCCAACCTTCTACTTTAAAAGGGTGATGGTGAAGGAGGCCCTTACTATGGTCAAGAAAATACTAGGTAAGACCAGACTGGGCAGTGACGGGATAGACATGAAACCTCTATCCCTCACCCTGGACATTCTTATAGTACCCATTACCATGCTGTACAATAAGTCCCTGGCCCTGGCCCAATTCCCGGTGGTTTGGAAGGAGGCCCTAGTTATGCCAGTGCATAAAGGAGGCGACAAGTCTCTGGTAGCCAACTACAGACACATCTCAATCCTCTCCCCTGTCCAAGGCACTGGAAAAGATTGTGGAGGGTCAACTCATTGACTACCTCAATAAGTATAATTTACTATGCCCCAACCAGCATGGTTTCAGATAAAATCACAGTACCAACATTGCCCAGCTGGACTACATGAACTATGCAGATAAGGCCCTGGATGAAGGCAGACTGGTGGGGTCTGTCTTTATTGACCTCACCAAAGCATTCGATACAGTCAGCTACCCCCTGTTACTGACCCAACTGCAAAACATGGGTGTGGCACCCAGTGGCCTTTGCTGGTTCCAAGACTACCTGTTAAGGAGAAATCAATGTGTCAAAATTGGATAAACAGTATGCAGTGCAATGGAAGTATCATTAGGGGTACCCCAGGGATCAATACTTGGGCCCCTACTCTTCAGCCTCTTCTTAAATGACCTTCCCACAGCCTGCAACACCAAACTCATACTATATACAGATGATGCTGTGCTCCTGAGCAGCAGCATGTCTCAGGCTGCCCTACAATCTGAGCTGCAGAACTCCTTCTCCAAACTCAAGGACAGTTTCTGTAGTCATAGGTTGATACTAAACTATAGGAAGACCCAGGCCATGCTGATGTCCACGCCCCACAACAAAAATAAGCACCACCCCCTCATCATCTCTAACTCATGTGATGAGCCACTGGAACAAGTTCACTTGTTCAAGTATCTGGGGGTCATAATAGATAATACCCCCACATTTGCATACCATATTGACTCTTTGGTCAAGACAGTCAATACCAAGATTGGTGTCCTGTACAGGCACAGGCAACACCTCTCTCTGTGGCCCTCCGCCTCTCAGTCCACTGTTCAATTATATCTACTACTGACTGTGGGCTAGTGGTCTATGGGTCGGCAATGGATACAGCTCTCAAGAGGGTTCAGACTGCACTCAACAAAGCCTGCTGGCTCACCCTGGATGCTGAGCATGGCACTCACACCTGTACTCTGTAAGAACATGCAAACTGGCTGTCATTAAGAAACAGTCAAATTCCAGACTTGCATCCTAGGGAAGAAGGCTGTATTGGGTACAGTAAAACACCACCTTGTGTAGGCAATTTGATCAAAGTGGCCAACTCATTACAGGTCACCAGAGGGAGGACTAGAGGGGCCTTTGCTATTCCTTTCCATTGCACCTCACTTGGGCAATGTGCATTTGCCTACCGGGCCCCCATGTGGATGAATTAACTACCTGGGCACCTCTTAGCCACCAATTGTCTGGCACAATTCAAAACTCACCTCAAACAGCACCTAATAACACTCTCTGAGTGCACCTGTCCCTGAGTCCAGCCACGCCTCAGGTACCCCATCCCTCTGTCCATTCCCATGACTTGCCTCAGCAATCAGTCTGCATCATGCTCCTTCGGCACCTGCCACCCCACCCTCCCCCTTCCCCAACTCACAGTCCCATGAGTTTCCCTAACAGTCACTACTAATGCAGGCTGCCTGACCATGCCCCCTCACACCCCACCATTTACTTTAGCATGTCTTCTTCACTCAGCCTTCCTCACCCCACCATTTATCCCTATACCTTATTGCCCTTTTTCCCCCACCCTTCAATTCCACCGCATTACATACTTCTCTCTCGTACCTCCTTTTTTCACCCCACTGCCAGCTATCCCCATCCCTCTGAACTACTGACAAGGCACTCTGTGGCTGCTTATACCCCCCCACCCTCATAAAGTGTTTTTCTTGTTGTTTTAACTTGTACCTATGTTTTGAGTTATTCTGTAAGTTCTGAATCCAAGCTGTATAGCTCATTGTAATGTACCTTTGCTTTCTCCTATTTTTCTTTGTTTTACAATCTATGACATGGAACTTTGGTAAAGAGCTTGCATTCAAAGGTCTTTTCCAAATCACTAAATAAATAAATAAACACCCACCAGGCAGCAACAGGAAAAACTATTACAGTTTCACCTCTCCTGCATTTTCGCTAATCAGGCATGGGGTGTGCCTTGGGGTTGTGAGCCCTAACACTCACCCCACTGGATTATGAAAGAAGCTAAGATATGCAGAGCATATGAGAGTGTGGTAGCATTAGGGCTGACAACCCCGAGGCACACACCATGCCTGATTAGCAAAAATGCAGAAGAAGTTAAACTGTAATGGTTTTTCCTGTTGCTGCTTGGAAGGCGGGGATGGTGAGATGTTAGTCCTGGAAACCCTAACACCACATTTCTCTACTTTTGTCAATTTAACCCTGATTAGTATATTAACAAAGATTTTTGCAAAGACTTTCCTTACTTTTTGAGATAGTAAAATTGTATCCTTATTGGTCTGTGGGAGTGCAGGCTCTCTGGGGAAAATTTTGAAATCCCCTTCAAAATGTGATTGCGTGCCACCACAATGCCATTGCACACAAATGCTGTGAAAACACATTTTGGCCAGGGCTTGAAAAATGACAGCTGTCATGTTCATAAGGTTGTGTAAAAATTACGTTATGTTAAAAATTTGGAGTCAAAATATTTAAAATTTCAAAAGTTACAAGGGAGCATATCAAAATATCAATGAATGCACATAACTTTGCCATTGTTATATATTTTAACCCCTCAATTTCAACATAGCCTTCTTATGATCCTACCTGATGAACAAGGGCAGTGAAAATTTTAAAATCCTGACCAAAAGGTGATTTCACCAAGCATCTGCAAAATCACCTTTCCAGACAGATTTCTGCAATTCTACCAGCATTGTTCATGAGGTGGTGTCCCAAAAAGCCCATGCTGAAAATCTGAGCTCAAAATGTATCAACATGACAAAGTAATGCCCCAAAGATGAAAACTCAATTGAGATACACTGAACAGCACTTACCTTGGTTTCTCAAATAGCAGTCTGCGGTTCCAGCAGCAAGATGCGTCTTCAAACAGAGAGTGGATCTTCAGCCAGGGACCTGTTCAGCTGAGTGAGGGTGTGTGGGGTGTGGGTCAGTCTGGGGTACTGGGTTCTCAGCTGCAGGTCAGTATAGGGGGGAGTCGGATCAGCGAGGGACTGTTTTCTTTTTTAAAGGTTTACAAAAAAAAAAGACATTGAGGGATCGTTTTCTTTATTGCAGGCAGGATGCCATTGGAGTGTGGGGGATGCCAATAGACACCAAGGAAACAGTACATATCAATGCGATTGGCAATCAGAAGGTGGGGGATACCACTAGACACCAGGGAAACATATATGAATGCTGGGGAGGCATTCAGAAGAGGGGTTGCAACCTGAGGATTTTCGTGACTCTCTTCAGGTTGTTTCATTTTAATTTCCTATGAAACAGTTTGTGTGAATGCAATGGTTAGTGTGTTTTTGCTGCTGCTTTGACGAGCCCCAGCTCCAACATGGTTGGGAATTTTGGTCTGATATTTTCAGAGTAGAAAAGGGGTGGTGCACAGATGAGCCTTTTGCTGGTTGGTGATAAAAAATATTAATGTGTATAAAAGTTATTACATTTTAAAATGTAGGGAGAAACAGCAAAAACACACTGTTTCATTCATATGAAATGTTTCATATGAACGTCCATCCAAACAAGCAGAAGTGAGTCACAAACAAGCATTTGTCAATGCCGAATGTTGATTGCGTTGGTCTGTTGAGCTTGTTCACTGCCCCTCTGTCACTTACTCAGTCTGTTTCTCCCGGTGCTGCAGGTTGGTGTATTGTACATTGCTCCTGCCTGCATTAGCAGCTTTTTCTGCCCACTAAGAAATCTACAGTTGTCCCAACAGAGCTCCATTGAGGTGCCTCACTCCCCCTCTCTCACTCGCTCATTCTGTTTCTCCTGGCACTGCAGACTGCCCTTTTGTACTGGGCTCCTGCCTCTGTTGGTGGCTTTTTCTGCCCACAAAGAAATCTGCAACAGTCCTAACACAGGTCTGTTGATCCTGCTCACTCCCCCTGTCTCGCTCACTCATTCCGTTTCTGTCAGTGCTGCAGGCTGTCCTTTTATAATGGGCTCCTGCCTGTGTTGTCACCTTTTTCTGCCAACAGAGAAATCTGCAGCAGTCATGATAGATCTCCGTTGAACTCGCTCACTCCCCCAGTTGAGTTCACTCATTGTGTTTCTCCTGGCGCTGCAGGCTGCTATTTTGTACTGGGCTCCTGCCTACATTGGCACCTTTTTCTGCCCACAAAGAAACCCATAGCTGTCCTGACAGAGCTCCGTTGAGGTCTCTCACTCCCCCGTCTCACTCACTTACTCATTCTGTTTCTGCTGGTGCTGCAGGTTGCCCTTTTCTACTGGGCTCCTGCTTGCGTTGCTGCATTCTTCTGCCCACAAAGAAATTTGCAGCAGTTACAATAGAGCTCTGTTGAGCTCGCTCACTCCCCCTCTCTCACTCACTCATTATGGTTTTCCCACAACTGCTGGTTGCCCTTTTGTACTGGGGCCCTGCATGCATTGCTGCCCTTTTTTGCACACACTCTCCCTCCCTCACTCGCTCATTCTGTGTCTCCCGTCGCTGCTGGCTGCCCTTTTGTACTGGGCTCCTGCCTGCATTGGTGGCTTTTTTTGATCACAAAGAAATCTGAAGCAGTCCTGACACAGTTCCATTGAGCTCGCTCACTCCCCCTCTCTCACTCACTCATTCCATTTCTGCCAGCATTGCAAACTGGCATTTTGTACTGGGCTCCTGCCTGTATTGCCACCTTTTTCTGCCCACAAAGAAATCCACACCAGTCACAACAGAGCTCCATTGAGGTCGCTCAGTACCACTCTGTCACTCGCTCGTTCTGTTTCTCTTGGCACTGAAAGCTGTGCTTTTATACTGGGCTACTGGCTGCATTAGCACCTTTGTCTGTTCACAAAGAAATCCGCAGCTGTCCCAACAGACCTCCGTTGAGGTCGCTCAGTCTCTCTCTCTCTCTCTCTCTCTCTCTCTCTCTCACGCGCCCATTCTGTTTGTCCTGGTGCTGCAAGCTGTCCTTTTGTACGGGGCTCCTGCCTGCATTGGTGCTTTTTTCTGCCCACAAAGAGATCTGCAGCAGTCCTGATAGAGCTCCTTTGAGCTCACTCAGTCACCCTGTCTCACTCACTCATACTGTTTCTCCCACTGCTGCAGGTTGCCCTTTTGTACTAGGCCCCTGCCTGCATTGATGCCTTTTTCTGCCCACAAAGAAATCCACAGCAGTCCTGACAGCACTCTTGTGAGTTCGCTCACTCCCCTTCCCTCACTCGTCCTCTCGTTCTGTTTCTCCTAGTGCTGCAGGCTGCCCTTTTGTACTGGGCTCTTGCACCGGGTCATTTTTCTGCCCACAAACAAATCTGCAGCTGTCCCAACAGAGCTCAGTTGAGCTCGGTCACTCCCCCCTCTCACTGGCTCGATCTTAATCTGTCCCAAACACTGATTTCCCACAGCGACCATGCTATTCTCTGGCAGGAGTGCAAAAACATATTTTAGCCAGGATGTGGAAAATGACAGCTGTACTGTTCATAAGGAGGTGTGAAAAAATGCCACTGTTGAAAATATGGCATGAAAATATTACAAATTTGTGAAGTTACAAGGGTGCATGGAAACAGTTCAACGCATGCTTGTAACACAGTCATGTTATGGAGTTTTGTTACCAAATTTTCAACATAGGGATTTTAGGACCTCTGATCATGAACAGGCCACTGTCATTGTCTTAATGTGTCCCGAACACTGATTTCCCACAGTGACTGCGTTATTCTGTGCCGGAACTGTGAAAACACATTTCAGTCAGGATGTGAAAAATGACAGCTGTACTGCTCATAAGGAGGTGTGAAAAAATGCTATTGTTGAAAATCTGGCATGACAATATTACAAATCTACGAAGTTACAAGGGTGCGTGGAAAGTGCACAACTCACACTTGTAACACAGACATTTGATGGGTTATCATCATCAAATTTTCAACATAGGTATTTTAGGACCTCTGCTCATGAACAGTATCACTGTCATTTTCTTAATCTGTCCTGAGCAGTGATTTCCCACAGCGACCGCCATATTCTGAGCCAGAAGTGCGAAAACAGATTTCGGCCAGTATGGGAAAAATGACAGCTATACTGTTCATAAGTAGGTGTGGGAAAATAGCAATGTTGAAAATCTGGAGTGAAAATATTACAAATTCATGAAGTTACGAGAGTGCATGCCAACTGCGGAACACACGCTTGTAACACAGTCATTTTATGGAGTATCGTTACCAAATTTTCAACATAGGCATTTTAGGACCTCTACTCATGAACAGTGTCACTGTCATTTTCTTAATCTGTCCCAAACACTGATTTCCCACAGCAACTGCGTTATTCTGCTCCAGAAGTGTGAAAACACATTTCGGCCAGGATGTGAACAATGACATCTATACTGTTCACAAGGAGGTGTGAAAAAATGCCATTGCTGAAAATCTGGCATGAAGATACTGCAAATTTGCAAATGTATGAACGCGTGTATCAACTGTGCAATGCACAGCTCGTAAAACAGTAATTTTTTGGATTTTTTCTACTAAATTTGTAACATAGGCTTTTTGAGAGCCCACCTCATGAACACTGGCACTGTCGATTCATTAATCAGCACTGAGAGGTGATTCCATGCAGTGACCATGAAATCACCTTTCAGGGACGATTAATGCCACGACAGTTCGAGAATTCATGAGGAAGGGTCCCAAGAACCCCATGTTGAACATTTGGTGCCAAAATTCCAAAAAATGACTGAGATATGCATTAAAGTTGGAAAACCCCTATTTATTCCATTATACAGCTTACTGGCATTTCCTCAGTTCGCGGTTGGCTTTGAAGAGTGCAGACATGTTCCCGGTCCACGAAGATCGTCATGCAGGGACTCAGAGTAAGTATGGGGTGGGGGTGGGGAGAGCAGGGTATGCAATGGGTGGCGTGGGTTGTGGGTGGGGGCAGGAGACCCGCAGAGGGACAGTTTCCATTTTACAGGGTAAAAAAAAAAAAAGATGTTGCAGGACCATTTTTTATTTTACAGGGGCATGTGGCATGCTGGGGTGGGTTCCCAGCATGCCACCAGAGGATTTCGTTTGGGGAGTCAGCAGTAGCCGATGGGGGATTGGGCACCCCCATCGGCACACAACAAAAGGGGGATGTCATTATGCCGATGGGGATTGGGCACCCCATCAGCAGACAATAAAAGTTGGGAGGGGGGGTTTACATAATGCCAATGTGGAGTGGGTTCCTCGTCGGCAATGGAAACACTGGGGCACTGAAGCTGACAGGGATTGGGGCCCCCATCAGCAAGTAAACATGGTGTGAGGGGGTTAATATTGTTTGTGAACATGGTGGTAAACTGCCGCCATGTTCATAAACAATATCACTGTGTGAAGCTCCCGCCCTGAAATGTCGGGTCGCTCCCTCATTGCAGTGAATGGCTTATGCTGCAATTACGAGGTGGCCCCTGATTGCAGCAGCTGTTTTTTTACAAGTTGGTGGCACGCTGGATGAACTAGTGTCAGCAGCAGCGTGCCACAGCATTGGGGGATGCTGGACAAGCCTTTAAAGGCTGTGGGGGCATTGGCCACAACAGTGCCATGCCTTCACAACCTGCTTGTGGAGAAAGCTGCTGCAATATGTTTCTTGCGCAAGTGTGAAATCAACATAAAAAGGACAAAAACATGAAAATATATATATATTTCACAGTCATTTGTCCAACAGTTAACTGTAGACTCACCTAATGGAGTCCAGATGAGCAACACAGATGTGCTGGTCTCCCAGCACCATGTCATTTTTGTGACTTTTAACATTTCCATTTTTCAGAAAAAAATAGACAAGATGTTGGCAAATGAAACAATGATTTTCCCCTCATAAAAAAGGATTGGCCCCGTGAAAAAAAAAAGAACTATTTTTGTCATTTCATATAGCTATCTTGAAGTGCTTACTGAGCAAGCTCATAACCAATTTAAAAAAATTGCAAAATTAAATAACTTTGGAATAGATTAATATTTTTTCACCAACCAAGCAAAAGGCACATCTGTGGCCCCTTTTTACCCTGAAAATTTCAGACCAAACCTCTGAACAATCTGGGTAGTAGGCAAATTCAAAGATAAACCTATTCAAACCAATGGCAAAAAAGTACGAAAATTTCACTTTCTGCACTATCCAGAAAGAACAGTTACATAAGAACTTACCATAGCAGTAGATCTTCAAGGGGATCTCAGTCATCAGGTCACAACACAGGAACTTCACCATTGGTGAAGTAGAATCCACATGGAAAATTTTCAGCAGTACAACTTGGGTCATCCATGCCAACGTCATCTTCTGACATAACCAATCCTATAAAGGCAGAAGCGGCTTTGCTCCCTTCTCAGTTGTTTCCCCCAGAGAAAAAGGGAGCATAGCCCAGGCCATGGGGGACTGAGGGGAGAGAGAGAGAGAGAGAGAGAGACAGGTACCCAGGCTGGATACACCAGAAAACCAGTTCCAGGAGAGATCCCCCCTCAAAAGGGAGATAGTGGGAGGGAAGACAGATCTGATGACTGTGATTCCCTTATAGATCTACTGATATGGTAAGTTCTTAAATAACTGTTCTGTCTTCTTTGGGGACATATCATTTAGCAGGACACACTGTAGGAAGGAGCACTGAGCAGTTACAGGTGCAATACGACAGTCTGGGAGGAAGGCCAACCTTAAGCTTAAGACAGGAGGCCCTGCAGAACAACCCATCCAAATCCAGCATGGGCTCTTGAGGCAACTTCCAGACTGTAGTGCTTGGTGAAAGTATGGATGATACTCCAAGTGGCAGCCATGTAAATGTCACCAGATGAGGCAACATGAAAACAGGCCATAGAGGTTGCCATGACTATTGTGGAATGAGCGTTACCCACTCAAGGCGACTCTTTTCCCATACTTGTTGTAGCAGAATACACCACACTTAGCCAACCATTTAGATAAACATTGTTTAGAAACCTGAATGCCCTTTTTTCCTGGGGCAAAAGAAACAAACAACTGCTTCAACTCTTTACATTCCTTGGTTTGGAGCAGGTAGTACTTCAAAGTTCTGCACACATATAACGAAAGGAACAGTGCTTCCCTTGGACTAGCACACTCAGGAAATCAAACAAGAAGGTGGATAGATTGATTGAGGGTTAACCAAACACCCCCTTGGGAATACACTTAGAATTTGTGCACAAAGACACTTTGCCTTTCTGAAAAATCAAATAAGGGTCCTCACACCATAGGGACTGAAGCCTGGAAATCATTTGAGTAGAGATAACAGCAACCAAAAATAATGCTTTCCAAGAAAGGAAGAGTAGCTTGCAACTTGCGGCTTGCTCAAAAAGAGACAGGGTCAACGTCTCCAAAACAAAATTAAACTCCAAAGCCAGGACGGGGGAATAGATCGGAGGCTTCAGATGTAGGATGCCCCATAGGAAAGTGCTGGAAACATCCATCTGATCTATGGTGCAGTCACCCACTGGTTCATGAATGTCCAAAATAGGCAAAAGATACACCTTGAGGGAAGACTACAGTAGACCTGAATCCAACAGCAATAACAGGTAGTCAAGAATCTAGTTCATTGGACAAATGAAAGGGTCCAGACTATGGCAGCCCAGAAGGCAAACCTGTTCCACTTCATGGCATAAGCATAAGTGGATCGAGTGGAGGGTTTCTGAGTGGCCACTAGAACATCCACTACCCTGTTGGAAACACCAAATCTTGCGATGGCTTCATAACCCGGAGCCAAGCATGCAGATGGAGTGACTTGATGTTTGGATGGACCAGGGTCCCCTGAGCCTGGGTCAGCAGATTCCTGCAGAGAGAAAGTGGGACCGAGGCTCATCTGCCAGCTGCTGTAGTAATGGGAACCATATCTGATGAAGCCAGAATGGAGCTACCACAATCATACTGGCCCCCTCCATATACAGCTTGATTAGCACCCTCTGAATCAGAGGAAATGGAAGTAAGACATAAAGGAATCTCCCATTCTAGAAGAGGGATAACATGTCTCACCAGAAAACTCCATGCCCTGGATCCTGAAATTGGGCAGTTTTGCATTGAGTGGGCATGCAAAAAGGTCTAACTCTGGGTGACCCCATCTGTTGAACAGATCTTCTGTGGCAGATGAGATGAGCTCCCACTCATGCATGCTGGACTGCATTCAGCTGAGGCTGACCACCAGTGTGTTTAAAACTTCTGGGATTTGAACCACTGAGAATGATAGACCATGGTTTAACGCCAAGTACCACACTCTCATGGCCTCCCTGCACAAGGGGTATGAATGTGTCCCCCACACCCCACTTGTTGATGTAATTCACAACACTGAGGTTGTTGAACTGAATCAACAGCTGGTCCAGGAGGAGATGATTCTGAAAGGCCTGCATCGCATACAAGAACATTTGCATCTCCAGGATATTGATGTGCAGGGAGGTTTCAATCTGGGACCAAGACCCCTGAATTTGAAAGGGGCCCAGATGAGCCCCCCAGACCAAACCAGATGCATTCATGGTAAGAATTTGCTGGGGGGAGGAGATATGGAATGGGACCCCTTGCAGCAGGTTCAGGGGGTCCATCTACCACTGGAACACCTTGCGGAATGGGGATGAGACCAGCACTACTTGATCTAATTCATCCATGTGCTAGTCCTATTGTACTCAGAGAGTGCACTGGAGGATGTGCATGTGGAGCCTTGCCAGAGGAAAAGTGGGGATGGCAGCAACTATCATCCCCAACAGCCTCTTATGCAGTCTTGCAGGGACATAATGGCTCTGGGCGATCTCCCAAACCTGGGCAATAAGGAACTCTGCCCTTTTCTGAGGCAGGAAGGCCTTTCTCTGCACCAAGTCTAGAACTGCCCCAATGTACTGCAGCCTTTGGGATCATGGGACTAGGACCAACTTGAGCAAATTGACCATAATGCCCAGTGAGAGAAATAACTGAAGAGTTCTCTCCAGAGTCTATAGGAGCTGTTCCCTGGATGAGGCCTTTAGGAGCCAATCATCCAGATAAGGGAAAATGTACAGCCCCTCCCTTCTGAGTGCTGCAGCTACTGCTGCTAAGTACTTGGTAAAGACCCACAGTGCAGAGGACACACCAAAGTGCTTCACTTTGAATAGGTAATGCTTACCCTGGAAGAGAAACCAGAGGAGCCTCCTGTGGGGTGGAAATACCAAGATGTGCAGGTAAGCGTCCTGCATGTCCAGAGAACACAGACAGTCACCCTTCTTGAGAAGGTGCATAAAGCCTGGTGAAATTACCATTCAGAACTTTAAGTACTAGACATACAGATTGAGGTCCTTGTGGTCTAAGATGGGCCTCAGATCTTCAGTTCTTTTGAGACCAGGAAGAACCTGTAAAAAAAATCTTTGTTCCTGTGGTGCTTGGGCATTGTCTTGATGGCCTGTTTGTGCAGGAGGGATTTCACCTCCTCCCGGAGAACAGAAAGGTGGACCATGGGTTAGGTGGAAGGCAGAAGAGGAGTCTCTGGAGGTTGCTCAGAGAGCTCCAGAGTATAACCACTTTCTTCTTTTGATGTATCCAGGCATCTGATGTAATGGTTCTCCATTGATTGAGATGGAAAGAGAATTTACCTCCAATCACCACCTTTGGTCGGGGACTGGAAAAGGGGGTCTGGCAAGAATTCAAGGAGAGGCAGGTACAGCTATAGGGACTGGTCTGTCATTTCTAGGGCACTTGGTCATGGCTCCTGCAGTGAGGGGGTGGGTAATGCAGCGGAGTATCTACATTTGCCTTTGAGCCAAGAGGCTGCTCCTTGCATGTTGGGTCCCTTATGAAAAGGAGGATGCGGTTTGCTCTTTGGTTGAGTATGATTCAGCAAATGGACTGATTTAATAGCTCTGCCAGATACCTGCAAATCATTAAAGATGTCCTGAACATCTGGCCCGAACAGTTTTGAGCCATTGAAGGGGGCATTCCGCACCTTCTGCTGGACATCCACACCAAAGCCTGAGACCCTCAGCCAGGAGCATACATCTCAACTGTACCACATTATGAGGAACGTTCCTCATTTTACTTCACAAAAGCTTCCTGTTCCACATTGTGAGGACTTGTTCCACATTCAAATTCAACATTTTGAAGCAAAACTCCACAGTAAATGGTGCAAAAAAAACATATTATTCAATTAATAACGGACTTTCTAGACATAAAGGCAACATTTTAATAGTGTGTTGAGCTTTGTAGGTAAAGAGTCGATTAAGTATTCTGCATTATGCTCATTTGTTCCACATTTTGACAGGCAATGTTCCACATTTGGGGAACAAAAGGTTGAGAGGTATGGCCAGGAGTGCTTACAGAGGCAAAAGCCAGAGGCAGCAGCCCTGGCAATAGTATCTGAGATATCATAAAGGGTCCACAAGAGGTGCTTGCTAACATCTTCAGCAGTTTGCAAGCACTTAATAATCTCCTACTTCTGGGAACCATCTGGAAGGACCTGGGAAATGGCCTTGCCTTTCTTCTAGTTGGTATTCTGATACTTAACCATATGAGAAAGGTAGTTGGTAATCCTCAGCCCAAGGGTGGAGGAGGCATAATCCCTATTGCCTCAGAGATCAATTCTGCATGACTCTTTGTTGGCGGGAGGAGAGGGAGATGAGGTGCTTAGGCACTTTAGACCTGTCATGAGCTGCCTTTATTACCACAGACTCTGTTTCAGACTGGGCACTATAATGCAGAAAACCTTGAGGTGCATGATTCAGTTTATCAGCCCTGTGGGGCATGGCTGTCACCATGTCAGGCCTATGCCAGGCTGCAGCAGTAGCATTCTTCATAGCAGGCAAAATAGGAGAAATGATCTTCGGAGAAGACTCTGGGATCTCCAGGAAATCCACTAGATCCTTTCTGGTGGCATCTTCCTCCTCAGTATGAAAGCTCATGGCTGAGAACAGCAGCTTCATAATATTGAAGAAGGTAGGGTCCTCTGCAGGAGACCTGGGGATGTGTTTGACAGAGTTCTCACTCACTGAGTAGGATGTGGATCTATCTGATGAGAGGGGTTCTTCCTCTTCCTCTTCCTTTTCCTCATCAGGAAGAATAAGATTTGGATGGTACTCCTCTTCACCTCAACCTGTTCCAATTCCAAGTCCAGCAACCGAGGAACTGATGATGATCCATGGGGAGACAACCTGATAAGAACGGGTTGGAGTCACCAGCAATGTCAATGACGCAGGGGACATAGGCCTATATGCATCTAACCAGTGGACCAAAACCATAGTGGATTTGGTTAAAATATCATTGAGGTCAATGACAGTAGAAGACTGTGCCAATGGATGGGGAGCAATGGTGCAGGAAGTGATGACCCACCAGAAGGGCCCTAAGAGCCAAAGAGCCCATAGCCCAAGGGCCTGGGAAAGCATCTGACCTAGATGGCAGGGTCATTGACCACAATCCCATCATCGATGAAGAGGGGGCTGATGACCCAGAGGTCGATTACCAGGTGCCTTGGCTATCAGGTGGAGGTGCTGTTGGTACGGGTCTGGTCGGGACAGAATCCTGGACAGCAAATTTATGTGTCTGCACAGCCACAGCTGATGGAGTACCCCCAGATGAAGAAGAGGAGACCATCAGAGAGCAGAACAGCTGCCGGCGGGAGCAGTTCCGATCTCAGTCTATTTTATGATTTTTCCCCAAGGACTTGTCTCGGGCCTTAGCAGCCTGGGAGCTCAACGAACCTGCTGGTGACTGAGAAGGAGGGACCCCAGAGGACCCCTTCCAGGAACTGATTACCTGTTGATCCATAAGGACATTTTTAAGATCCGTTGTGTATCACCTGAGGGTTGTTTGATTAAAGGTCTGGCACAGCTGACAGTCGGAGACTTGATGATCTGGTCCAAGATAGCAAACACAGGGAGAGTTTTCATCTGTAGAAGGAATCTTCTTTTGACAGTGGCATCAATGGAACAGAGAAGTTGAAGAATTAACTCTCTACTTAAAAACACATAAAAAGATTCTTAGAAATGAAGTATACAAAAGTCGTAAGCAATAAATGGCACAAAACTGGTTCAGAGCTTCCACAGAGACCCATGAAAGCAAGTAGATGGTGGGAAAGAACTGAGGCAGGATCAGGCTTGCTCATGCCTTTTTAGGGTTAGTGATGTCAGAAGGTGATGTCAGTGTGGCTGGCCCCAGTTGTACTGCTAAAAATCTTCTGTGTGGTATATGCTTCACCAACGGTGAAGTTCCTATGGTGTAACCTGATGACTGAGATACCCCAAAAGAACATCTCAGATTCTGCCCATCTGAATGGAGCAAAACTTCCACATCCAGAGATTTGTCCCTTGAGACCACATATGCAAAATGTCATGCAAATCCATTGAACGGTTGAGAAGTAATGCAAAAACTGAGGTTTAACATAGAACTGCCAATACAACCCTAACTATAGGGGTGTGACCGCACCCCAATAATATACATCTACAGTGAACTGATATGTATTTATAGTGAAACTCACTTTGTATAACGGGACTACAGCAGAAGTAAGGGAAGAGTGACCAGTGGAGTACCACAGGGATCAGTGCTGGGACCAATCCTATTCATCTTCTTCATCAGTGACATTGCGCAGGACCAAGAAGGCAGAATTTTCCTGTTCACTGATGACATAAAGCTCTGTAACAGAGTGAACATGCTAGAGGATGTAGACAGAATGAAGAGGGACCTGCAGAAGCTTGAAGATTGGTCAAGGGTTTGGCAGTTGAAATGCCATGCAAAGAAATGCAAGATAATGCATATGGGGCACAAAAACCCTGAAACAACATATCAGTTGGGTGGGCAAGGATATAGCATGCACCAAGCAGGAAAGGGCCCCTTGGGTTATAATCTCTGATGACCTCAAGGTAGGAAAACAGTGGACAAGGCAGCAGATATAGCAAATAGGATGCTGGGATGCATAGGCAAGGGCACCACCAGCAGGAAAAAGGGAGGTCATAATTCCACTATACAAGACACTAGTAAGGCCCCACCTGAAGTACAGTGTACAGTTCTAAAGACCTTACCTACATAAGGACATAGACAGGGTAAAGAAGGTGCAGAGGAGGGCAACAAAGATGGTACAGGGATTGCATCACAAGTCCTATGAGGACAGGCTGAATGACTTGAATATGTAGTCCCTTCAGGAGAGGAGGGAGAGAGGGGAAATGATAAAGGCATACACGTTCCTTACTGGGAGGAGCAGGGTGCAGAAATACACTATTTTAAAAGTGAAAAAGATTTTCTAGGACTAGAGGGCATGGGATGAAGTTGGAGGGAGGGAGATTCAGAGGAAAAGTGAGGAAGAATTTCTTCACAGAAAGGGTGGTGGACAAATGGAACACCTTGCCAGAGGAATTGATGGGGGCTGAAACAATCGAAAGATTTAAGAATGCATGCATGGGATAGACATAAGGGAATTCTGGAGGTCAGGTATAAGGGCAACAGACTTCTAGAAAAACATAAAGTGAATTTACAAGCTCAAATGGGCAGACTGGTTGGGCCATAGGCCCTTATCTGCTGTCAGTGTCTATGTGTCTATGTATCTAAGAGAATAACCTATTTGGCATCAACACATATTCACTTAAGTGGGTTATTCACTAAAGTGGGTGTGCAGTGGTTTAGCTGTGCAAAGCATGCTGAGTGCCTTCACCTTCTCAGCAAGAATAATCTCCTGGTTTTGTTGTGCTGGGCTAACCATTGTTTTCTACATGCAGAAGCTACAGTAAATTGTAGGGAGCTACAGTAAATTGACATTTAATACCCCTTCCCACAGCTGCAATCATTCACACTTAGCGAGTGTGAATGGGCAATCAACTTAAAGACAGAGCTTGAGTAGTAGCACTAGATCATTGACAGCCCACTGAAACAAGCAAAAACAGACAAAATAGATATTCACTAAAGTGGGCTGCTTTATTCACTTAACAGGGTGAATTAACATTTCAAGTATTTGAAATGAACTGATACTTTGAAAAAAACGTATTCAATTAGCTGAATTATTCAATTAACCAATATTCATCAAGTGGGTTTGACTGGGTATGTATATCAAGCAGTAAGAACAATTTTCAGGTTTGCACTGCAGAAGGAGAAAAAACAAAGTTCAGGAACAGCAAACAGAACAAGATATAAATTCAACCATTTTAAACAGTAAAGCCCATTTTGTGACCATCAGTGACAAGGGACGTCCATCTCTGAAATGAAGTCTGCACATCACCACAAGAACTACCATCATACTGAAGAAACAAAGTTAAGAAACTGTGTATACACACTGCTGAATCAAATTTAGAAAGTACAGTATTTACGTACCAGTCAATTGCTAGAAATTATTGTGACACAAATTATCCACATATATACGCATAATATAGAAATATAAACTATTGGTCCATGAACAGCCCTGTCTGACCTGTACACATAATGTAGGGCCAGAGTAAACAGGAAATAAAGACATCTGCAGTACTTCCAGTTACTGAAACCACTTACTGAACTATTGAAAACTGGACTTTGGCACATTAGGGGCCCAATATTCAAAACTTTGCCCGGGGGCAAAATTTGCACTGCCCAGTGGGCAAATTATCCCAAAGCCAATAGCACGCAATATTCAAAGAAATAGTCCAGGGGCAAACACTGTTGAGTATAGCAGGCAAGTGAAGATGGGCAAACAGGGCTGTGAGTGCAGTGCAGAAACAGCCCAGTAAAGAAGACAGCTCTGATTATAACAACTGGGCAGTGCAAACAGCAACAGCAACCCAGTTCACACAGAAGTGGTGTCAGGCACAGGTGAACTACGTGGCCACTGTGGGCGCTAGCAAAGAATTGGTGCACATCAACTGCAAGCAATAGTGCAGGCAAAGTACTGTAGAGCCACACTAAAGTTAAGACACATTTGCCCAGGACAGACACATTTGTCCCGTGCAAACACATTTCCAATGGCAAACACATTTGCCCTGGGCAAAGCATTGCCATATTCAAAATGTATACGCAAATGCACCTACTTATGCATTCTGTGGGCAAACAGACACATTAGTATGTCATTATAGCTTGATTTGCATGCATTTCCATACGTAGACTGACTGGGCTATTTCAGGGTGGACACAGCACCACCTGTGTGTCAGACTGGAAATACAAGTCGGCGGCTGCAGGCTGGGTTTGTACACAGCAGCACAGACTATTCTGCCCCAGGGAACAAGCACCAAAGGCATGGGGGGGGTTGTGCTGTATGCCATAGACATATTGCTGTTTCTGCTACAGTGTGTATCATATGTTACAGTACCATGGCTAGCTGGAGTTGTGAGGGACACTTCAATGCATACTGTGTGTCATGTAACATGGTGTGCTGCTATCCACACATAGACTGGATCAGCTGGTAGGTGTGTACTGACAGTGGACAACATTGTCATACTGTCCTGTGACCCACCTATGTTGTGCCAGTGGCATGGGATCCTCACAGTACCACACACGTGGCTGGTCGTGTGTGATAGAGTACATGTACAGGTGTGTGGTACATGCTGAGGGGGCAGACACATGCCATCATACAGGCCCAATGATGCCAGGGGCATTCCAATCACTGGAACATGTGCACTGTGTGGATGATCCTAGCCATGGTGCACCGCCTACTATGTGGTACATCCTGGGCACTTGTACATCCTTCCCTCACCACTCTCTCTCCCCTCAGTTCAGCATCAGTGTGCTGTATTGTATTGGTGTACCTCATATGGAGGGATTGGGGGGGTGCTGCATGTACTCACTGACAGGATGTCCTCTGGCTACTAGGCCACCTTCAACTGCCTGGCAGAAGTGGGACTGGTGCCAGATGAAGGTGTTGTGGGCACTGTCAGGGTTCTGTGCTAGGACTCAAGGCTGGTACCATTGGTTTGCAACATATCTCTTCCTTGGCATATGGAGTGGCCCAGGGTGGTGCCTTCTGCCTCTCTTCCTGCCCAATGACTGCAGTCATAAGGTGCACCATGATGCTGATGTTGCATATAGCCCTGTTGCCTGTTGCTGCTGTGTACACGCCCCCCATCCTTGTTTTCCCCAGAGTTAAGATTACCTTTTTCTGGGTGATAACCTGTGCCACGCTATGTGTCACCCAAACACACTTTGTGAGGCACTAACATGCTAAATAGAGTACAGCGCTTGTATTCTTGTACACAACTCCTCTCTTTGCCCAGTGCATCCATAATCATTTTGCATGGCGCTATTCCAGTTTGCCTGCTCTAATTGGGCTTTTGAATATAGCACAGACATGCAAACGGCATACAATCATGGTGCAAACGGTTTGTGCTCAGTGCAAAGTTTTGAATATCTGGCCCCAGATCTTCTGGGATTTGACCTGAGATCTAGCAGAAATCAGGTCTCAGACAAAACAGCAAAATATCTGACCAATCCAGAATTTGAAAATGTTGATGAAATTCAAGAGATCTCATATTTTTTTAAGATTTAACCAAGCACTTCTTTTTAAATACTAACATACTAACATACTAAAATGCCAGCAGAATAGGCCTAATGGTCTTTCGTGTCTGCTCGTTTGGTCAGCCCCCACCTGGGTGCTGACCTTGCTGTCCCCCTCGCCTTCTCTGGCTTCTCCCTTCCCAGTTCCGGATATTCTTGCTGCATTGGATTTTGCTTCCTGAACCCTTCCCCTGTACCTGTCCCACCCCCTCTTGAACCCCTCCACTGTCTCTGCCTCCACCAGCCCCCTAGGTAGTGCATTCCATGGCTCTACTACCCTCTCAGTGAAGTAGCACCTCCTCCTTTCTCCCCTGAATCTTCCCCCCTCCAGCTTCCACCCATGCCCTCTAGTGGCCCCTCCTCCTTCCTTCGAAGCACCCTCACTGTTTCTCCCCTATTTACCCTCTTCATGTACCTGAAGACCTCTATCATGTCCCCCCGGTCCCTTCTCTCTTCCAAAGTGTACATATTTAGCTCTTCGAGCCTCTCCTCATAGGTCCTGTCCCCCAAGCCCCAAATCATTTTGGTTGCCCTCCTCTGGACCCTCTCCAGGAGGTTAATATCCCTCTTTAAGTGCAGCCTCCAAAAACTGCAGTACTCAAGTGCGGCCTCACCAAGCAGTTATACAGAGGGAGTATCACTTCCCTCCTTCTGGAGGTGATCCCCCTAGTGATGCATCCCAGCATCCTGTTGGCCTTAGCTGTTGCCCTCCTACAAGTCTCAGAGTTGTTCATCTTGACATCCACCACCACCCCCAGGTCCCTCTCAGCCATTGAGACTTGTAGTATTTCCCCCAGGGTGTACACTTGGCCTGGGTTTCTGGCCCCCAGGTGGAGTACCTTGCATTTCCTGCATTAAACCTCAGCTTCCACTTTCTAGACCATCTTTCCAGAGCCTCCAGATCCCCTGCAGGCCACCCTCCCTCCTCCCCATCCACCACGCCCCCAGTTAGTCATCTGCAAAGAGACTCATCTCACTCCTGATTCCTGTCCTTATGTCAGATACGTAGGCGTTGAACAGAAGGGGCCCAAGGACTGATCCCTGTGGGACCCCACTAATGACCCTCCTTGGGGAAGAGACTATCCCACCAACTACAAAATCACTAGCTAACTCTTAAACTAAATATAATTGCTATTAATTTAAGAGTTTTAAGATTTGTATTTTATTAGCTACAGTGGTAGCCACTGACAGTAATGTAGTTAGCTATGGTGAGCCCTCGATAGATATTGATCATTCACTTTCATTGCAGAGAGTAAAGGCCTTTGCTTGCTATGGCTGTTAATTGTTTCAGATGGCCCTGGCTACCACTGTACCTGCTCATAAACTCCCTAAAATGTGTAGTTATGTAATGCCTAGGTGAGGCGATCCCAAGGGCTTCTACCCCTGCCTGCGTGGCTAGTTGCAGGTTAAGGGGCCTTGGTACTGAAACAGGTGCCTCCACATGGAGGACAGGATTGTTAGCAACAAGGCTAACCTGGGTACAGCCCTCTGGGACACTGTAACCCCCCTTTTTCCCCTGGGCAAAAGACAACAAGGGGGTAGTGCCTGATGGAGAGAGGTCTTGGATCGTCTTGATGTGACACTTTTGCCAGGAAGGCCAGTGTACTGGGGCTGCATCAATCTGAATGAGATTATTGCACCACAATGAGGAGTATTGTATCAGGGGATGCCAAGCTTGTTTAGACACATATGATTTGGACATAAGGAGTTTCCAGGTGCGGGCTGTACCTGCAATTGTGGGCGAGAGATGGTGGGGTAGGAGTGAGCGTGGTGTAAGAAGGGCATAAAGGGGTGTGGTGTCCACTAGAGCCGATTCCAATTGGACTCAGAGGGGGGTGCCCGTGGGGTTGGACACAAACCATCCGGTCACATGGGCTGCCATACAGGACAAGTGATAGCCTAAAAACCAGGGCACATTGAGGCCCCCTCAGGACCAATGCACTCTCAGCTTTTGTTTGCTCCATCTAGGTGATTTGTAGTCCCATAAGAAATGAGAGATTAGCTGTTCCAGGAAGGCAAACAATTTAGGAGAGAGATGGATGGGGTGATAATTAAAAAGATACAAAACCCAGGGAAGGAGAAGCATATGAACAGCAGCCACTCTACAGGGTAACGACAGTTGCATTTTGTGCCACCTCTCCACTTCTGTGGATAGTTGTATCTGTAAAGGGGAGAAGTTAGTAGATTCAAGGACAGACCATTTGGTTGGTAATTGCACACCAAGATAAACAAAACCTTGGGGGGCCCAAGAGAGGTTGGTGCCCTGGACACAAGAACTCATACAGTGAGCATTCAGGGGGTCCAGGGTAGTCTTTATCTGATTGATTCGCAGGCCAGATAAGGCCGCAAAGCTGTCCAGGATCTGGAGCACTTCTGATATGGACTGTTGAGAGTTAGTCAAAGTTAGAAGGAGTTTGTCCGCATATGCTGCCGTCAAGTAGGGGTGATCAACAACTATAATGCCCTGGATCAGTGGTGAGGTGATAAAGGTCCAAATAAGGGGGTCTAGGGTGACTAGAAATAAAAGAGGGGAGAGAGGGCAGCCTTGTCTGGTGCCTTGTCTGGTGCCCCTATGGAGAGGAAAAGATGGAGAAATGTTGCCGTTACTGAGGACACAGGCCACGGGGGAGGAATAAAGTGTATGTACCCATTGTCGGAAGTATGCCCCAAAACCATATAGGTGGAGGACTTCATGTAGGTAGGCCCACTCTATAGAGTCAAAAGCCTTAGAAAAATCAATTGTTAAGGTGGCCATAGGACAAGAGGCTTTAGAAGCAAACCATTTAAGGTTGAGTAAGAAGCTAGTGTAGTCCACCCTGGCCTTCCCCTGCATGAAACCTGCTTGTGCAGGGTGAATGATCAATGGAAGAACAGACATCATCCTGGTAGCCAAGGCTTTGGCCAGGATCTTTGTATTGACAGATAGCAAAGATATTGGCCTGAAATTGGCACAATCTGGGGGGTCTGTGGATGTTTTGAGGAGGAGGGTAATGAGCGCGTCCCTCATAGTAGGGGGGGAGATCCATTTTCATAGGAGGCCTGCAGGGCCAGTGGGAGTGGATGAAAAATGTCAGGGCCGAGGGCCTGGTACAATTCTACGGACATAACATTGGGGCCCCGTGCTTTCACTCTAGACATTTTCTAGAGTGCAAGCCGTAGCTCATCACAAGAAATGGGGGCATCCAAGTGGGCTACTTGCTCGGGGATGAGCTCAGGAAGGGAAGGAGGTGTGTTGGCAAAAACTTGAAACTCCCTGTTGTACAGTAAGTCCAGATCAGTATTGGTACAGTGGGATTGATACAGGGATTCATAAAATTGACTCATGGTAGTAATAATATCTTTGTGGTTAGATGCTATGGAGCCTGTTGAAGTACTGAGGGCATGGATATGCATGGCTGCTTGTTGTTTGCGGAGACAAAAGGCAAGAAGCTTGTCAGACCTTTCTCCGCTGGCCCAAAAGGCCTGTTTCAATCTAAGAAGCAGCCATTCAGCTTTCTGATGCAAAATAACATTGAGTGACCTGAGGTTTAATGCAAAGAAGTAGAAGATCATGCACATGGGGAAGAGAAACCCTTAAGCCACCTATAGGCTGGGAGGGGAGTTGCTAGCAGTCACAAGGGAAGAAAGAGACCATGCAGACCTCTAAAGTAGTAGGTAAGGCTAGAGGGATTTTGGAGTGTATTAGTAGGGGTATCACAAGTTGGAAGAGGGAGATAATAATCCCTCTTTACAAGACACTAGTTAGGCCCCATCTGGAGTACTGAGTGCAGTACTGGAGGCCACACCTTCACAAGGATATTAACCAAATTGAGGCAGTCCAGAGAAGGGCAACCAAAAGGGTGCAGGGACTGCATCAGAAAACATATGAGGACAGATTAACCAAGTTCAATATGTATACTGTAGAGCAAAGGAGGGAGAAAGGTGATATGATTGAAACATTAAAACACCCTAAGGGCATTAACAAGGCAAAAGAGTCTAACATGTTTCAATATAAGAAAAATAGCAAGACAAAAGGACACAGCATGAGATTAGAGGGAGGCTGATTAAGGGCTAATGTGAGGAAATTTTTTTTCACAGAAAGAGTGGTGGATGCATGGAACAGCCTACCTCAGCAAGTGGTGGATATGAATACAGTGAATGGCTTCAAACAGGCATAAGGGAGCAATACAGATGAGTATGAATAGATAGGTCATTGACAGCGCAAAGGCCTATAACACATTCATAAGGTAGAAAAATAAATGGGCAGACTGGATGGGCCTTGCGTTCCTTATCTGCCATCAACTTCTAGGTTTCTATGTTTCTATGATCTGGTACTTAAGGCTCACAATTTGGCAATGCAGGGTACCATCTAGACTGGTTCAGGGGGTGGCCTTAAAGTGTCGTTCCAGGGTGGCTAGATCAGCCTGTAGATTGGTCAGGGATACTTTGCAGGCTCTATCCCGGGCTGCAGAAAAGGCAATGATGCAGCCATGTAGGACCACTTTAAAAGCCTCCCAGACCATGCCAGGAGATACTCTGCAGTCGAAATTAAGAGAGAAATAGTCTCTGGTGGCCTGGACTAGCATGAGTCAAAAGTCAGGGTCATTAAAAAGAAGTGGATTGCAACACCAGTGGACTCCTGGGGGATGATGACCAGGAGGGGTATATGTAAACGACACGGGTGAATGGCCTGAGATCAAAATTGAGTCAATACATGAGTTGGAGATGCCCCTGGTTGCCAAATCAGTGGCCAGCCAGAAGTCTGTACGACTGTGTGACTGGGGGGCATTCAATAAAAAGTATAATCCCTGCCAGTAGGATGGTCTCTACGCCAGACATCAGTGAGGACCCATTCATCCATCAGCTCCTGGAGGGACTGTCTGGCTCTAAGAGTAGAATGTGGGGTGGGGTGGGATTTATTGAGGAAAATATCATGTACCATGTTAAAGTCCCCGACCAAGATAATAGAGAGCGGCGGGCCATCAGGCTGCAACTCTGAAAGAGCTTGACTGATTGGTGGGAAAAAATCCACATGTTTGGTTTTGGGGCATGTATGTTACCCAGCAGCATGGAACCCTCCGGAGAGGATAGTCTGATCACCAGCCATCTGCCGTGGTTATCCTTCCTGACTCCCTCCGCTTTCCAGGGGGAGGTGTGTCAAAGAAGGATAGCCACCCCTTTAGATTTGGTGGTGGGAGGGCTAGCTAGGACCTCTCCCACCCAGGTTTTCTTCAACCAGATGGTTGATCTAGCCAGGAGATGTGTTTCCTGAAGGAGTGCACCATCAGCCCATAGGGACCATAGATGCTGAAGTACTTTTGTACGTTTGATTGGGTGGTTGAGCCATTTGACATTCCAAGATACCCAGCGATAGCCACGGGGTGTGGGGGGGTCCAAACCCAAAGCCCCGCTCACAAAGTAAAAATAGGTACTGTGTTTCCTGATGAGGATGGGGATAAAGGGATAACTGCTCCTGAAGTGATGAGGTACCTTAAACAAACGAGGACTGCACATCCGTACAATAGGATTGGGAAGGGTGCAGGCATTGCCAAAGGAGTCAAAAATCCTAGACTAATCCTTGATGTAAAAGTAGGCTGCAAAATCAGTAAAGACAAGAATGAGTTAACAAACAAGTACAAGAGACCAGAAAATTATGGGCCAAGTAGCCGAACAATTAGCAGATAAGTGTCAAAAGGTGACACAACAGTACTAAACCGTTATGAGGGAGGAGGTCAAGACAAACGAGGATAGCATGTTACACTACAGCTATGCTATCTCCAACACTCAGTACAGGGATATTATGTGAGTGAGTGGGTGACCAATCAGGTAGAGTCATCCTAAACCAGAAGGCCTTCCTTGGTCAGGCGACCAGATCCCGTGAATTAGGGATGGGGAGGGGAGGGAAGGGAGGAAGGAGTGGGGATGAGGAGGGTGAGGAAAGAGATAAAGGAGGAGGGGGAGGGAGAAGAGGCATGAGTGGGAGTTGGTGAGGGGCAGGAGGAGGGTAAGGCAGGGGGGAGAAAAAGGTGGGCGAATCCACCCACTGAATAACAATCAGACATCCTTAGGGCAGCAGGCCCTGTTAGTCAAAAAGGTTCCAAGGCTTATAAAGCCTGGATGTACTCTGAAAGTTGAGTGCCATTCTCTATCAGCCATTTTAGGAAGGCAGAGAGAGGGGGGGAAGCCAGTAATCCCTGGGAGCAGGCTCTGTGAGGTTGAACTATAGGAGGGGCTTAGCAAAACCTGGGGAAACTGTCAAAGCAGGTACAGGGGGTCGAATTATCCGTGCAACATATGGGGACGGGGGTGAGGGTATAGCTGTCATCGCTCCCCTTCTTTCATGTATGGCACTTGTAGGAACTATGAAAAACATAAGAAAACAGGAAAAAAGTTCATGTGGTTTGTCCTTTGACCAACTCGGAGTGGCCCTGAGGGGTATCTCCAGAATCCACAGGTTCTCTCACCACCACTGCTGCATAGGTGATAAGTCCAGGTTTCATAGGAGAAACAGTGTCCACCACCTCGATCAGAGAGGCATCCGGGAAATCAGCCCAATCAGCCGGTTGTACAGTGTCCATCTCCTGGGAGTCGGGTAATTCTGAGTCCAAGGGATCCAGAGCAGGAGAGCAATCTTCTCTGTAGATTTCTGCAGGTGGTGCAGTAGAATATTTGCCTGGTGAGTGCTGAGGTTCACTTCTAATTCGCTGTCTGGCCTTGGAGAAGGAGTTATCAGGACGCTGGAGGAGAGAGGGCAAATTATGTTGAGATGCCTGGGGCATTGCAGTAGACTGTGTTCGTATGGGGCCATGAATCGATGGGGGGCTAGATTGAGAAAGGACTGGTCCAGCTGATAAAGGGCCCCTTGGAGATTCATAAGTCGAAGAAAGGTTCCTGCTATAGGGCTCTGCCTGGGTAGGCTCCCATAGCCTCCTGGGATTCGTAGTTGGGAATTAGAGGCCTGGCCAATATATTGCAATCCAGCACTCAAACTCAACAGTGTGATCCACAGTTATTTCATGCCCCTCTTTGGAGACGCAAAGTCTGGTAAGATTTTTAAACTTATATTGGAAATCATGTTGATAAAGGAAGCGCTTAATGGGACCAAAAACTATTCTTGTTGCAACCATCTCCTGGGCAATATCCTGGGAAATAGATATTTGGGTTCCCTGCCACTTAAGCTCTCCAATGTCCCTGGCAGAACAAAGGATACTCTCTTTGGTCAAGTAGTGAAGTAGGTAGGCCACTATTGGTCTAGGAGCATCAGACTGCCTGTTAGGGTGAGTGGAAACCCTATGAGCCCTCTCAAATTAGACTGTGCCCCGCCAGCATTTCCCCAGCATATGGGAGAGATTGTCATTGAGGAATTTCTCCATCGACTGCCCCCCACCCCTTCTGGCAGCCCGATGATCCACAAATTATTGTGGTGGCTTCTATTTTCATAGTACTTGGCTCTGCACGACAGGGCTGCAAAGCGTTCCTCATGCTGCTGTAGGCGTTGTCAGACCTGAGCTTACTGAGATTCCCAGGCTTCTGCCCTCTGCTCGACAATGTTCATCCTATCCTGGAGTTGCCTGACCTCCGAGACAGTGCCTGAGAGAGAAAGGCTGATGTCATCAACCCTCAAGAGTAGGACCTCCAGCAGTTTGGTGATGTGCTGATAAGATTCTCCCACAGCTGCAGGATGATCAGGGCCCAGGCTAATTGTAGGTGCCAGAGGGATGGCCGTCGGGAGGTTCATTCTGAATGCAGGTTGACGGAACAGAGTCCCAGGGCCAACCGGGCACCTGATACTGGAAGAGCACTGGTAGAAATAGACCGAGGACACTGTGGAATGTGGTGCCTGCACGGCCTACCTAGGCCAATAGAGCAATAAGTCCTGGCACTGTAAAACACTAAAAATCCCACTGAATTCAACTGAAAAGACATACCGATCAGTAAGTAGGATGTCACCCATGCATGAAGTTATAGAAAGGGGGTCAAAAACTCCACAGGATTGTGGCGTCCAAGCACAGATGGGCTTTGGTCAGGAGAGAGCTCTTGGATTAGGCTGTCATCTTCTCGGTGGCTAAACCATGCACCCAAGGACACCAAGTTTTTAGGGAAGAACAATTAATTGGGAGGTGGTGGCAGTCAAGCTCAGTTTGGGCAGTGAGTTCTTGGAAATGTAAACACCTTTATGGACCACATTGAGAGGCAAGACCACGGGCCTCCCAAGGGAATCACAGCTAAAGTGTAGCACTGACTTAACAAGTCACCCAGTCCTTCTGGGGGGTACAGACACTGACTCTGGGTGGTCAACACTGGCACTGATTTCTTCTCCTGTATTGATGGATGCTTCTGCACTGGTTGAAATTTCCAGACTGGGAGCACTATCAGTTCTTGGATCTGCAGACTCTGTTTCCACAGGTTGCTCATTCTGATGAGACTCTGGCACAATTAGGCTTTGCGGCACTGAAGGTGTGCTGTCAACACTTAAATTTGTTTTTCAAGTTCTGGCATGTCACCAGGTAGACTCAGACCATCAGCCCCTTCTTCAGGCAAGTCAAACAGTTAGACACAGAGAATCTGCAACCTCAGACGTGATACTTTGTGCCTGACTTTCGGGGTCATTGGGTCCAGGGTAGAAGCTGGGGGGGGGGGGGGTTAGGCAGTTCTGAAGGCCCAGCTTCATTCCCTTGATTCTGCAGAGGATTGCCTCAAAACAACTGGCTCAGTTCATATGCGGGATAATAGACAATATCACAGTCACTCTCATCAGAGACAGATGAACAGTCATCACTATCACTCTGGGCCTGCTGAGGGGAAGGCCTTAGTTCTAGAATAACATGGGCAGGTTGGCTTTGTTTCCTCTGTGCAGCAGCATGAGTCACTGGCCCAGCTGAAGTGTCAGGGGTTGGTTCAGCATCAATAATAACTTGGTTGATGGGCAGTAAGTGATTACGGTGCATGGTCTTAACAGCTTTGGAATTATTTTCTGGGTGCACCTTGTACACCGGCAGATCATCCAATTTACCAACTACTACGTGGGGAAGTTGGTGTCATCTATCAGCAATTTTGTGTTTATGCATGCAGTCCCAAATTGCGTAGTAGCACTCTGTCTCCAGGCAACAACTCCTGGGCTTTTACTTGTCTATCATGTCTTTCTTTGTTGGCGAGATTACACTTGGCAGCCATAGTTTGAGCTAGTTGACAGGCGTGATTCAACTGATCTTTCAATTTCTGTATGTACAGCAAGTAGTTTTCAGCTTGGACTCCAACTGGAGAGACCCCAAGGCAGACATCAACTGGCAGTCAGGCCTCTCTCCTGAACATGAGATGGTAGGGGGCGAACCCAGTAGCATCACTTTTGGTGCAATTATATGTGTGTACCAAGGTGCTAATCTGCTGGCTCCACTTATGCTTGTCTTTTGGATGGAGGGTGCCCAGCATGACCAGAGGGGTGTGGTTGAAGTGTTCTGGTTGAGGGTCCCCCTGTGGGTGATAGGGGGTGGTTCTTGACTTCTGCACCCCCCCACAGAGAGAGCATTTCTTTGATTAACCTACTTTCAAAGTCTCTGTCTTGGTCAGTATAGATCAGCTGGGGGGGCACCATAGTGGACAAAAATTTTTTCCACCAGCACCTTGGTCACGGTAGAGGCCATTTGATCTTTAGTTGGGAAGGCTTGTGCGTACCGTGTAAAATGATCAGCAACTACCAACACATTGCCAATGTTCTTTTGGTCGGGTTCAAATGCAAGAAGTCTATGCAGACCGATTCTAAAAGGGCGCTGGTAGTGATATTGACAAGAGGGGCATCCTTCTGAGGCAGGGCTTTTCTTTGGGGGCAATGACTGCATGGTGCTAAACATCTGCCCCCATCTTTGGCCAGTAGAATCATGATCATACCAAGTCAAGAGTTCTGTCAATACCGAGGTGCCCCATGTGATTGTGAAGGGACCTCAGTACCAGCTGTTTAAAAGCCGTGGGTAGAACCAGCTGTTGCTTGTCTACTTGACCATGACAATCCACTGTCTCACTGTATAACAACTGATCATGCAACTTTAACCTGGGGCCTTCCTTGAACAACAGAGCAGCTCGCAAGTCAGAGGAATGCATCTTGGACACATCTTTCCCCACACACAGGGCATCAACTGCTGGTTGAATCATGGGATCTTGGGATTACGCCCACTGAATACTGTCATTATCGAACTGAGGTAGTGCACTAATATCTAGAGCAGAGAAATGGAAATATGCAACCGATACACAGGTATAAGGAGGGCCCAAGCAATCTACTAGGCAGTCCACTGTGTCTGCAGACATTTGTTCATCTTTATCAAACTTTTGGCATAATGCTTTGATGTCAGGTTCACATAATCTGACCCAATTGTTCTTAGAAACTGGCCTTCTTGACAGGGCATGAGCATCAAGGTGGTTTAATCCTGGTCTGTATTCAACAGCATAATCACTAGTTGATAAGGCAGCGATGCCCAGAGGCATCCAGTTTAGCTGAAGTCTGCACATAGGTCAGTGGGTTATCTTCAGTCTTCACTAATATCTTTGCCCCATGGAGGGAATCATGAAACTGGTCAACTATGGCCCATTTTAGGGCAAGGAATTCCTACAGTACTTGTGGACTGGATAGTTCCGCTCTATTGGGGTCAAGCTCCTGCTGGCGAAAGCTACAGGTCTCAAGCCATCTTCATAATCTTGATATAGCACAGTACTTAGGCCCTACAAACTAGCATTCATATGCAGAACATAGGGCTTGGTAGGATCAGCATAGGTAAGAACTGGGTCGTGGGTGAGCTGGTATATGACTTCAAAGAACACTGCTTCACATTTGGGTGTCCACCAAGTCCCAAAAGGCTCACCTTCTTTGAAAGTACACTTTCTCTTCGTCTTTGATAGCCCCCTTTTTGTATTTGTGGTTGGTAGGAGGGTAGCCTTGGGTAAAGTTAAGGAGCAGTCAAATCGCCTCTGAATAGTCTTTGATGAACCTGCAGAAGTAGCTGCAGAACCTCAGGAAAGCTGTAGCTCTTTTAGGTTATTGGGCTGTGGCCCAGTGGTCAGATTCAACATTACTAGGATCTGTCTGTATCCCTTCCACAGACACTATGTGTCCCACATATTTCACAGATGTTTGAAAAAACTGGTACTTGTCTATGGATAACTTGAGGCTGAATTCTTCCAAACGATCGAGGACTTTGAACAGGCTGGTCTCATGTTCCTCCAGCGTGCTTCCAAAAACAATGACATCATCCAAGTACACTAAACATTCCAGCAAGTTCATGTCTTCCACCGCACATTCCATCAGTCTCTGGAAGGTGGCAGTGTGATGTTGGTCTACTTACATAAGGGATTTTCTATCCATATGGAGTCTGTAGCTACAGCACTGTATCTATTTTCTTATCTTTTTCCATACCTTCATACTACCACACTTACAGGAAGGCCACCTTTACAGTGTATCTTTTTATCTCTATTGCTTGGTGGTTTCTTTTCCCTGCTGTGAGAACCATGCACTGTACACCATTGGCCCAAGAAAGGAATTCAGTATACAACTCCATTGTAGCAGATTGCAAAGACACAGAAACGGACACAGAAACAATTTATTAGTGCACAGGGTTTAGTGTCATGTCTCCTGTTATTTCCTTTTTATGTTTGCTTGCACGCACGTGCAAGAAACATGTTGTGGCAGCTTGCTGCAGAAGCAGGTCGTGGAGGTGTGGCACTGTTGTGGCCGATGCTCCCAGTGCCTTTTGAGGCTTGGACCGCTTTCCCCAGTGTGGTGGCATGCTGCTGCTGACACTAATTCAGCCAGAATGCTATCACCGTGAAAGGTTTTCGTCACTGCAATCAGGGGCTGCCTCGTCATTGCAGCATCAGTCATTGTGCTGTAATGAGGGAGCGATTCAGCATTGCATGGTGGTACCTTGCCATCCGCATGCCCCTTGACCCAGTTCATTTGTCGATGGGGAGCCCACTCCCCATCAGCATATTGTACCCCCTCCCCCATTTGTTGTTTTCCGAGGGGGTGCTCAATCCCCCTCGGCTTCATGCATTCCCCTACCAACAGTCTTTCTTTGCTGATGGGGGGCCCAATCTCCATTGGCTTCAGTTCCCTCCCTATTCAATTTGCTGATGGGGGAGCCCACTCCCTGTTGGCATAATTCCCCCCCGATTTGTTGTATGCTGAGGGGGGTGCTAATCTCCCTTGGCTCTTCCCCCGTATGTGCCGATGAGGGTGCCCAATCTCCCATCGGCTACAAACCTCCCCAAAACACTCAGGTGGCGCACTGGGAGCCAACCCCATTGTGCCAAATGTCACTGTAAAACCAAAAACCGACCCACAATGTTTTTTTTTAAACCCCGTAAAACATAAAATGGTCCCTCATTGCATTCAGTGATCCCTGCCCCTCCCCAACCCACACCCATCTTTGCACCCTGCATCCCCCATACTTACCTCCGAGGCTAGTGATGATCTTTGGTGGACCAGGGAACACATCTGCACTTTTCAAATCCAACCCCAAATTGAAAAAATGCTGGTAATCTGTATAATGCAATAAGTAGTTTTTTTTTTTTCAACTTTGGTGTATATCTCAGGCATTTTTGGGAATTTTGGCACCAAATTTTCAACATGAGGTTATTGGGAACCCCCCTCATGAATTCAGCCACTGTCATAGCATTATTCTTTCCCAAAAGGTGATTTCTTGGTCACTTCACGGAATCACCTTTCGGGACCGATTAACGAAATGACAGTGCCACTGTTCATGAGGTGCACTCTTAAAAAGCCTATGTTGCAATTTGGGTGGAAAAAATAAAAAAAAAAATTACTGTTTTACTAGCATGCATTGCGCAGTTTGCATGTAGGCTCGTAACTTTGCGAATTTGTAATATTTTCACTCCAGATTTTCAACATTGCCATTTTTCAACACCTACTTATGAACAGTATAGCTGTCATTTTACACATCCTGGCCAAAATGTGCTTTTGCTCTTCCGGTGCCGAATAGAGCGGTCGCTGTGGAAAATCAGTTTTTGGGATAGATTGAGAAAATGACAGTCACACTGTTCATGAGCAGAGGTCCTAAAATGCCTATGTTGAAAATTTGGTGACGAAAGTCCATAAAATGACTGTGTTACAATTATGCATTGAGCAGTTTCCACACACCCTTGTAACTTCGCAAATCTGCAATATTTTCATGCCAGATTTTCAATGCTGGCATTTTTTCACACCTTCTTGTGAAAAGTACAGCTAACATTTTTCACATCCTGGCCAAAACATGTTTTCACACAGAATACCATGGTCGCTTTGGGAAATCAGTGTTTGGCACAGATTAACATTGAGCAAGAGAGGGGGAGTGAGCTAGCTCAACTGAGCTCTGTCAGGACTGCTGCAGATGTCTTTGTGGGCAGAAAAAGGCACCAATGCAGGCAGAAGCCCAGTACAAAAGGGTAGCCTGCAGCACCAGCAGAAACAGAACAAGCGAGTGGGGGGGGGGGGAGTGGGGAGCTCAATAGAGCTCTGTCTGGACTGCTGCGGATTTCTTTGTGTGGCAGAAAAAGGCACCAATGCAGTCAGGAGTCCAGTTCAAAAGGGCAGCCTGCAGTGCCGGGAGAAACAGAATGAGCGAGTGAGGGACAGGGAATGGGCGAGCTCAACAGGGATCTGTCAGGACTGCTGCAGACTTCTTTGTGGGCAGAAAAAGGCATCAACCCAAGCAGGGGCCCAGTACAGAAGAGCAGCCTGAAGCGCGGGGAGAAACAGAATGAGCGAGTGAGAGAGGGGGAGTGAGCGAGCTCAACGGAGCTCTATCGGGACTTCTGCAGATTTCTTTGTGGGCAGAAAGCAGGAGCCCAGTACAAAAGGGCAGCCTGCAGTGCCAGGAGAAACTGGATGAGCAAGTGAGAAAGGGAGAGTGAGTGAGCTCAACGGAGCTCTGTCAGGACTGCTGCAGATTTCTTTGTGGGCAGAAAAAGGCATCAACCCAAGCAGGGACCCAGTACAGAAGAGCAGCCTGAAGCGCGGGGAGAAACAGAATGAGCGAGTGAGAGAGGGGGAGTGAGCGAGCTCAACGGAGCTCTAGCGGGACTGCTGCAGATTTCTTTGTGGGCAGAAGGCAGGAGCCCAGTACAAAAGGGCAGCTTTCAGTGCCAGGAGAAACAGGATGAGCAAGTGAGAAAGGGAGAATGAGTGAGCTCAACGGAGCTTTGTCAGGACTGCTGCAGATTTCTTTGTGGGCAGAAAAAGGCATCAACCCAAGCAGGAACCCAGTACAAAAGGACAGCCTGCAGCGCCGGGAGAAATAGAACAAGCGAGTAAGAGAGAGGGAGTGAGTGAGCTCAGTGGAGCCCTGCCGGGACTTTAAAGTTGACCACCCTCCCGCCCAGATTCCTCTGTGGTCCTACATTACAGCAGGGTCTCTGGAGTGGAGACAAAGCAATGATTGGATAATTTTAGGATTGCTGTAATAATACAGATTTAGTTGTTCTGTTTATTTCTCTGAGTTAAGTACTGAGCTATGCTGTTATCATTGCTGTAATAATACATATTTATGTGTTCTGATAATTTCTGTAACTGAGCTGAGTAATACTTGGAGTGCAATAGGATTTCTAACTGGGCAAAGTGAAACTATATGAGAGCTGAGGAAAAAAATATGGTAGCTGAGGGGTGAAAAATGGACAAGGAGGTTTTAGGATTGCTACAGTAATACAGTATCTAATGGATGAGATTTGAGACTGAATTAACCCAGTCCGCAAGGGGGCAGTAGGGGTCTAGTGTGGGGGGTAACAGGAATTTGAGTAAATAGGGGCCTTACAGTTGTAGTAGGGTACAGAACCTGTGAGTAAGAGCCTGTAACATAAGATGGGGGCCATAATGAGGCAGGTGCCACATGTCAATAGGGTGGGCATGTTTGGAAGGGTGGTGGGGTGTACAGGGTGGGGGTGCACCATGATCCTGGACTGGGCTTGGAGGATGGCAGGGTGTATGGTCTGTAGATGACTGGCTAGTTTGAGGGAATAACTGTGGAGGTTAGGGAGGAGTCTAAGTGGCAGGGCAGATGAGTATGGTAGGCTGCCAGGCTGGGGGGGTGGAATAGGGGATGGCAAAGGGGGATGGAGGAAAAACAACTAGGGAGTGAAACCTACCCCAGTATCAGTGGCACTAACAGAAAAGAGAGGAGAAGGAGGGGTGCCGAGGGAGGAGGGGCCTCTTGATGGGGAGGAAGAGACCATGAGGAGTACCTGGGAGAGAGCAGATGGTCATGGTAGGGAGGGGCCAGGGTTGGCACGGAGGGGAACAAGTAGGATGGGGGAACGGATAGGGGGAAGAGATGTAGGAAGGATATCAATTAGGAATAGATTCGAACCTCTACTATGGGAAAGAGAAGGGGAGCAGGAACATTGTGAAGGGGGGAGGACAAGCAGAGCATGAGAGGGATGGCAACAGGTTGGGGAAGAGATAGCAAGGATGAAAGGGTAGAAGAGGTCTAGTAAGGAAGGAGGGGTGGTGGCTGGAGGAGAGAAGGCTACAGGAATGGAGAAGGATGGGAGGGGCATCACAATCGTAGTAGAAGGGAATGCGGACTCTAAATCAACAACAGCGGAGATAGGAGAGTGTTTGGAAATCAGCAACGGAGTAGGGGAGGTCAACATCGAAAGCCCAGTGGGAAGTAGTCAGGCTGGGAAGGGGTTCAAAAGAGGTGGGAGAAATAAGGCAGAGAAAAGCGGTGAGGTGGAGTTAGGGGGTACAGATACAGAAGTCACAGAGGGAGCAGCTGCTGGGGGTAAGGGACAGGGAAGAATGAATACTGGGGTGGTGGAAGGGGCATTAGAAGGGAAAGGGGGTAAGGGACAAGGGGTACTCATCCTGGGGGATTCTATACTGAAAGGGGTGAGATGGGGCAGAAGAGGGGAAAGCACAGCTGTATTTGGGTTGAAGATATCCCCAAGTTGACTGCAGGAGTGGCAGGGCAGGCACTGCTCAATTGTGCAGCGAGGGGGAGGAAGAAACCTCATTTAGTGTTGCATATGGGTACAAATGACTTGGCAGGGGAGACTGTGGAAGTAGTGAGAGGGAGGTTTGAGTAGTTGGGCAGGTAGTGTGAGGGGGTAGGGGAGTCAGTGGCATTCTCGGAGGTGCTGCCAGTACCATGTGCAAGCATAGGGAGGACGGGTAGACTTGAGGAGTTCAACAAGTGGCTGATGGATTGGTGCCACACCACAAATTATGGGTTAGTGACTAACTGGGATAGGGTCTGGGAGGAAAAGTGACTTGTACGCTGGGGACAGGGTGCACTTGAGCAGGGAGAGGAGCATTAAAGGAAGGACTAGAGGGGTATATATCTCTACTAAGGTGGATTTAAACTAGTGGGGGGTGGCCAAAAGACTGAGGTTGGTAGAAAGGTTCGGACAGTGGAGACTAATGAGCTCACCCAACTAGATATAGGTAAAGGTGAAGGCGTAGTAACTCTGGGAGGGGTCGGGCAGAGTGGTCTGAGTGTAATACAAAAGGCACCACCACCCAGTAAGAATAATGGGAAGAAAGACTGCAGTCTACTGGGAGGAGGAACACAGGCCAAGGAGAAGAGTGAGAAGAAGGACGGATATGGGTGGAAGGTGGTCTGACTAAATGGATAGAGAACTGGTTACAGGGGAGAGAACAGATGAGGGTGGTGCTGGTGGGGTAGCTCTCAGCACCAAGAGCAGTGACAAGCGGGGTGCCACAGGGGTCAGTGCTGGGCCCGGTGCTATTTGGGCTCTTTATCTCTGAAATAGCACACGTAGTGGGGAGCAGGGTTAGTCTATTCGCACATTATATCAAATTGGGGGAGGTGGTGGACAAAGAGGAAGGATGGTAAAAATTGCAGGGGGACCTAACCAAACTGTAGACATGGTCGGTGGAGTGGCAGCTAGGATTCAGTGCAAAGAACTGTAAGGTGATGCACTTCAGGGCTGAGAACCAGAAGAGGGACTATTGGTTGGGGATCACAGAGGAGGAGAAGGATGTAGGGGTGTTGGTAACTGGGTGCATGAACAACTCGGCCCAGTGCAGGAAAGCAGCAGTGAAGGCAAACAGGATGCTGGGATGCATCGCAAAGGGGTTCTCGTCCAGACACAGGGATGTGATCCTACCTTTCTACAGATCATTGGTCACACCACACTTAGAGTACTGTGTGCAATATTGGATGCCATATCTGAGAAGAGATATAAAGTTACTGGAGGGGTGCAAAGGAGGGCAACAAAAATGTTAAAGGGGATGGAAGGAAAGCAATATGAAGTTAGGCTGAAGGAGCTGAACATGTATACACTGGAGGAGAGGAGGGATGGGCGGGGATATGATTGAAGAGTTTAACTACCTGAGAGAGTAAATAAACCTAACACTGAGGGGGTGTTTAAACTGAGGAGTAGAAGAGAGACAAGGGGGCATGGACTAAGGTTGGAAGGGGGATGTTTCAAGAGAGAAATGAGGAGGCACTACTTCTCTGAGAGGGTGGTGTCTAATTGGAATGCGCTGTCAGAAGGGGTGGTAACATGTAGGGCAGTCAATAGCTTTAAGGAGGAGTGGGATAAAGCAAGAGGAAGAGTCGGGAGGGCAGGGGCTGGGACAAGTGGGGGAGAAACTGAGGGGGAGGAGGCTGGGGCAGCTGCAATCTAGGGTGCTAGCTGCACACTCAGGCAGACTTACATAGACCGATTGGTGCATTCTGCTGGCAGATTCACATGTTCATATGTTTGTACATATGTGCTTATGTAAAATCACAGTGATTCTATTCCTGAGCAGAGGTCCTAAAATGCCTATGTTGAAAATTTGGTGATAAATGTCCATAAAATGACTGTGTTACAAGCATGCATTGTGCAGTTTCCATGCACTCTTGTAACTTCACAAATTTGTAGTATTTTCAGTCCAGATTTTCAACATTGCCAATTTTCCAGACCTCCTTATGAACAGTACAGCTGTCATTTTTCACATCCTGCCCGAAATATGCATTTACACATCTGGCGCAGAATACCGCGGTTGCTGTGGGAAATCAATGTTTGGGACAGATTAAGAAAATCATAGTGGCAGTGTTCATGAGCAGGGGTCACAAAATGCCTATGTTGAAAATTTGGTGAAATAATTCCACTAAATGACTGTGTTATGTGCATGTGTCACGCAGTTTCCATGTACGCTTGGAAGTTTGAGCATTTTTAATATTTTCACTATAGATTTTCAACATTGCCATCTCTTCACACATCCCTATGGGTGGTACAGCTGTCATTCTTCACATCCTGCCTGATCTGTGTTTTCGTGCATCTGCCTCACAATGGCACGGTCACTGTGGAAACTCAGATTTTGGGACACATTGACAAATTGCAGTGCCACTATTCATGAGAAGAGGTCCCAAATGCTTTCCTGAGGTGGGGGCCACAAAATGGCCATGTTGAACATTTGTACTGAAAATACCAACAAATGCCCGGGGTGTTATGGTTTCTAACCATAACGTCCCACCCTTTGCAGACTGACAGACATCAGGGGTGTGCCTTTGTATTGCCGACTATAATGCTCATGCCATGCCAAATCCACCCCCCAACCGCAAGCCACTGACAGGCATTGAGCAGTGCCTTCGACTCTTCAGCCCCACAGCTCACCCCATTCTATATTTCACTCATTTCAGCGCATGTCTTTATGGAGTGGGGTAACTGTAAAGCTGAACACCCCAAGGCACACCTCAACACTTGTCAGTGTCTGCAGGACAGGTTGAGGTGAAATGGCATGAACATTATGGGCGACAACTCAAATGCATACCCCAATGCCTGTCCGTCTCTGCAGGGTGGAGGTGGGGTCGGCGTGAAGTTCAATACTTCACTGCCATTCCTACTCTGCATCTGTCTAACTCCTGCATTTCCAGTGCTAATACCAGCAAGCAAACATTCGGCATTGACAAATGCTTGTTTTTATGTACTTCTTTTCTTGTGTAGGGAAGCAGGGTAGCGGGACTATTCAGGCATGGACCACCCCCCTGTTCCATTCCTTTATTAGAGAAAAATTGGGGGATCAGTCTCTGCCATGCTGTGCAAGCTATGCTTCTTGCCTAGCCTTTCGAGCTTCTGCTTAAATAGTAGCCATAATCTGAAGAAATGTGTTCTCCATACAAGTTGCTCTATGTTTAGATAGCGTAACTGACTATAGGAAGGATTCCGTGTATATTCGCAGCTGCTCTGCTTTGTGCAAATAATAGCTCTTAACGTATAAAAGGTTTTCTTGTATATATTCACATTAAAAACATTGTTTGCCCTACGCACTGTTGGGAGCCACTCATACTCCTCGTAGGTGTGCTACACTACTACAGAAAATGCTGCAAATAAGACACCTGTAAACAGTAACTGTAAATATGCATAATGGAGAGTTTTATTGCATTCTTTAGCAGCAATACTGATGTATTTTATAGCTGTTTATAATCTTAGGGTTCACTTTACCTGTTTGTGTGGTCTTAAGGGTGTGGTTATGCCAGAGAAAGCTCCAGGTAGGCTTGCTGCTTTCTCTGTGCCTTTCTCTATAGAGCCAGCCGGCCTGTTTCTTTCCTAATTATAGGAAAAGCACTGAGGGGGCGGTGCCACATCTGAGACCTTCATTCGATTTCTTCATTTCTGTTGCATTATTTGTTTTATTCATGTAGATTATGTTTCCAAAGATTAGTAGCATCTGTTTGACATCCTTTTTTAGAATAATAAATGCCGGTAACTTATATTTTATAATGAAAAGTCAGCAGTGGGAGGAGTTTAGCGCCTCCCCTAGTTTTCAGGTATATAAAGCGATCTTTCTCTCATTTAGTTAGATAGGACTGTGAGGTTCAGACATTTTCTGTTCCCAGTTATAGAGACACTAGCTTATTTCTAGTGTATAAAAGTGATAGCCTTCTTTTATATGTTCCGTTAACATTTGTTTTGTTGTACAAGTCCGTTGCTTTAATTTTCCTTTTGCTAAATAAGTCAGAAATAAATTCTTCCTTTGCTTTGCAACTACTGGCTCACATCCTCATTAATCCCACACCTCACAGGCAAGGGCACCTGAAATCCCCTGTGGCATCCTCAGAAATTCGTAGAACCCCAAAGGACAGATGACGGCTGTCTTCTCACAGTCCTCTGTGGACATCGGAATCTGATAATTTCAACTGCGGAGATCCAATACTGAGAACTACAGACCCCCGTTCAGGCAATCCAGGGCATCCTGTATGTGTGGCATGGTATATTGATCTGGGATAGTCCATCGGTTGAGGGTCCGATAGTCCACACACATCCTCACGGATCTGTTCTTTTTATGCACCACTACGATGGGGGATGCATATGGGCTTCTTGATTCTTGAATAATGCCAGCAGTGAGCATTTCCTGTAGGTGCATCCTAACATCATCTGTGTCCACTGGGGCAAGGCATTGGGACCTCTCTCGAAATGGTCGGTCATCTTGCAGGCCTATGTTATGCTCGGCACCATGGACACACCCCATGTCCCACTCTTTTAGTGAGAACACTTGGTCTGTCCGTGCAAGTTTCCTGCTATTTTGGTCTTCCATTAGGTGACAAGGGGGAATCACCAATGTCAAATAAGTCTGGGGTCACTCTCTCTCTTTCACCAGAGTAATTGTTGCTAGGTAATACTGCAGTGTCTGCTCAGTGCACTGTAGCTAGTGTACATCCCTGGTTCACACGAATTTCCCTGTCCGACATGTTTCTCACTTGCACCATCCCTCAGCGAGCATAGGCATGGGCACGGGCAGGTAGTATACTGGGCATAACCATCAACCCCTCCGGCAGCTTCCCTTCATTAGGGGTGTCTATCATCAAAATTTGTTTCTTTACATCTCTCCTTTGGCGGACTTCTCCATGGATCGTTCACTGGGCATTGGGGGCCGACACCAAAGAGTTAGGATCCTTTTTCCACACTATCCCCACTGGCTCATCTCGGTCCAATTCATCAGGTTTCTGCTGCAAGTTATAAGCCCTTTTGATTAATGCTGGAATTCTTAGGGCCCATCCAATCTGTTGCCCTTGTTTCTCATGACAGAGTTGTGCTAGTCTCCCAAACATGTGGGCATTTGTTCCAATTAACAGGGGAACTCCATCATACAGTCTGGTGGAGGGACACACTAGGGTGAGTGTCTCAACTTGTTCATCTACCCCAGCCACAGCAGTAGGGAATGACAGCCAGATCCAGATACACTCCAAGTATGGATAAGACTTCTCATTCAACCCCCACACGTGCAGAACTTCCAAGAGTTATAGGGGCACATCAGGCAGGTGCTTCTGGTACCAGTCTTGAAATAATATGGTCACTTGAGATCCACTGTCAAGCATGGCCCAGGCTGACACACCATTCACTGTCACTGTAGTTTCCATTGAAGAACCCAGCACCTTGGATCACTCAGATGACTTGGGCTTGGACATCGGCTATACAACTGCCTTGGATGAATAGCTTTTCCGGGCAGCTCCACCTTGCAGCCATATGCTGCTCCGTTGAATCAATGCCAGCAGTCTAGTGGTAACTTTTCTCAGATTCTCAGGTGAATGGCAGGTGAACAGGGTGTGCTCATCCTCTCCTTTCCTCTGTGGTAACAGAAAACAGGTTCTTTAGAATCTCTAGGGGAAGAGGAGCTGTTCCCCTGCTTGAACATAGTGAGGGAGTCTCGGGGTCTCTCTCTGGTCAGGGGATTGCTCTCTTGCTTTCTGAGTTCCCCCAAGGGTCAGTGTCTTGGGTAGCTTGGAGTTGGAGTAGGTCTTCCACCATAGCTCTCAGTTCTCATACCACTTCCCGCAGGCTGTCTTCAGGCTGGGTTTCAGAAGAAACCACACGTACCCTCACCCCTACCAGCAGGACTTCCCTCTTTGTCTTGGGGTGGGGCTGGACAGGAATTAACATCTTTGGCTGCCTCAGCAGCTTGCTGACTGACTCTCAACTCAGTTAACTCCTTGATCATTTCTCTCATCTGTTGCAGTTTGGCATCCTCACCTTTCTCAGTGGTCTAGCAGGTGTGGGCAGCCCCAGCATAGGGCTCCCATCCCTCTTCGTCATTCTCAGTCTCATGGATCTCTTTCATTAGGTCACAATATTGGGGGGGATTGCCCCTTCTGTCTTGCAGTTTAAGCTTCAACAACATCACTCTAGAGTACCTTGCTGACTTTGAGATGTGATCTAGCCTGACCCTGTTCAATTCACTGGTGGGCACCCATCCTTTCCGGTGGGCCCACTGCAAAGCTCGCTCAATTTGAGAAATAAACACTGACAATTTTTCATTCTTCCACTGTTTTTCAGATTTAAACTTCCACATCAGGTCATTATCTGACTTGGTCCTACCAAATACCCCCTCCAGGGTAGAGAGGTACTCTGCAGCTGTGGCCTCTGGGCTGGTGGATTGCAGGAAATTAATGACCTCCAGTGCAGGGCCCCTCAAGCTTCCTATGAGTCTCTTCCTCTTTCCCCCCTCAGTACCCTGCCACCCCTGGACCAATGGGGTAGCATAGTCCATCCACGTTTCCAGATCATCCTCCCCCACTGGCACTGGGACCATGCCCAAGAAGAGCTTAAGTCTGCGGTATGAACCCAAATGTACAGTAGGTATCACTATGGGGAAGCAATTGTAGGGGTGGCAGAAGAGGCAATGGGGACTGCACTGGAGTGATCTCCTCAGAAAGCTTTAACATTTGTACTAGCTCTGTAGCAGAGTGCCCCTCAGAGGTGAACAGTTTAGAAAGCTTATCTTTAAACCCCTCTACATAGTGGGACCCTCCCAGAGCAGCTGGGTCACTATGTAAATGAATGACCCTCCACCCCTTTTGGGACCCTTCAGTCAAAATGACAGGGGTACCTTCTCTAGTTCAGTGGGCAGGCTACAGCAGAGTAGGGCCATGGTAGCTTGATCAAACAGATCAGAATCCCTTCCCCTTACTTCAATCTTCCCCAGACACTTAATTTGTTCAACCACTTCCACAATACTGGCATTATCGGTCCCCAAGCGGACGTCCATTAATAGCAGAGCTTGCTAGGGGTCCATCTGCACTGTCTCACTCCTCCCCATCATACAGTGCACTAGCAGTTTATGGAGAGCCTGTTTAAACTTGGGCGTAGTGAGTGCTTCCATTCTACCATCATTTTTGAGTGTGGGGTTGTAGTACCCACTTCTGAACACTAGAAGGTGCAAATCCCAGCATTGGTGCCTCCAAGATGTAACCCCCTGGGTGGTGCTATCCCAAGGGCTACTATCCTTGCCTGTGTGGCTAGTTGCAGGTTAAGGGGCCTGGGTACTGAAACGGGTGCCTCCACCCGGAGGACAGGGTTGTTAGTAACAAGACTAACCTGGGTACTGCCCTCCTGGACACTATAACCTCCCTCCCCCCTCCCCCACTGGCCTAGACAATAGGCAAAAAACACTTTCACAGTAGCCCCATTTGGCATACAAATCCCCACACTGTTTGCATTTACCACAAGGGCAGGTTCCACCAGTTCGACCCTGGAGACCCCCTTTAAAACAAGGTTAGGCACAGCAAATAGCAACAGCACAGTGCTTTTGGTACAAACTGGAACCACAGTCAGATTAAATGCAAAAAGAGTTAGATCTGATTTATTCTGGGGAATTGAACAAGAGAGGGGGGTGTAATCAGGTTGATTGATTAGAGAACTGATCTAGTCAGGCAATTATGCATGCACTTTTAGTCCCTACACAGTCATACACTCTGGGTACCCAGTTGGAAGTAAGGTGGGCTAGCCTGGAATGTTGCCTGGGGTAGGCTGGCATTGCAGCTGGTTGGGGCCCTGTGATGAAAAGAAAAGGCATGCACAACCACACACAATTTGTAATCCAGAGCTTGAAGGCTCAGTTCGTGAAAGTAAAAAACAGCAATGCAATCAGATGACAACACTTGAGATTTAGCTGTTGTTGCAGGGAGCAACCTGATTGTTACTCACGCTACCCAATGCAAGACACAGGAGGGACGAAATGGAGACTGCAGGTTGACAACTGGTATGCCAGGATAAGCAGGGCCCACACGAATCACCGAAGTGTAGTTCCTGTTCGAGGTGTTGAGCAGGGGGGCTGATCCCTAGGTGAGTCTCTCGTTGATGGTGTTCTCTGTACCTGAACTAGCTGGCTGGGCCAGTGTGACAGGGCCCAGGCTGGGTAAAACAGTTTGGAAATCAGTCCAGGAAGGCTGGATGCAGCTTCCAGCAAGTGTGGCACAATTAAAGAAGTGGGGATCCAAATCGCAACCCACTAAGAGCACACTGCACATTTATAGTAAAGCAATTACCATACCACAAAGCAGATAGCAGTCTGGCAGCAATATCAGTGTCTCTGAGCAAAACCGGGAGTTCTATGGTGAATGGATGTCCTGACAGGTGGATTGCATACAGCAAATCTTTGGTCTTCTTCAGGTTCAAATCTGGTCACTCTTCAGTGGCTTTGTCACACTCCAATTTGGATACAGTCCGATTGCTAAGCCTCTCAAAGAATTCCCTCTTGAGGGACTGCAGGCAGACAGGCCAAACTCAGCCTTTCCACCAATCTCCTGCACTAACTACATAGGGGCTGCTGCTCGAATCACTCAAGCTGTTTACTCTTCAAACTCTAACTCCAAACTGACAGACTGACTGCAGTAGGCAGTTTGGGAATTTCCCTTCAGTACAAAAGGTTCTGGTTGTTTGGTCCATCTGTCTGTCAAAACAAGAGCTCCCCCCCATATCTGTTTTGGTGCCAAAATGTAAACATTACAATTCCTACAGAAATTTGCTCCCACAAGACCCCTGGGGACAGGCTCCATTTTAGAGTCCCCAAAGCTACTGATTGGTGTTGACTGGCAGTCCAGGACCAAGATGGTGGTGATAAACAGAACTGTCCATGCTCCAAAGAAGGCAGGTTAGACAAACTACAATAGCATTACTATGCTAATAGAAAATCAGCAAACAAGTAGAGCTTCTAACAGAGCTCCCTCTGTGCAAGTAGCGATGGCAGATCGGCATGATTATCTGGTAGCCTGGGCAGGACTCGAGCATAAAAACACTCAGCCTCCTCCCAGGTAAAATAAGCACCATGTTATTGGCAGCTGTTAAACAGACAGAGCACAGAGGCATTAAGGCACTCTCACACAAACACTTTTAAAGTGTTAAGACACAGGATACCAGCCTGGCAGTGGGCATTTAGGCACACCCAAGGAAGACTTTCAGGAACCTCCATTTGTAGGGGGGGGTTACACTTACTAAATGAGTCATGTTAAGATATGTCTAACATACTACATTGTACCTCTGGGTCACCATTTTATGAAGTCTCCAGATGACTGCAGGGGACAGAGAGTGATGGTGAATTCATCATGGTTGCTTGAGTATGATATACAATATTTGTTAAAGCATCCTGTGAACAGTAGTGCCTTCTAGATGTAAGTAGCTACAAACAACAGTGCAATTCAAATCTTCCTCCTTGGCCAATCAGTTGGTCCACCAGATATATTGGTCACATACTATCTAATGGTCCATCTGTGCAGCGGCCGGTCCATGCAGAGGACCATATCTGCTAAGGACAGGTTTCTACCTTGTGTCTGCCAGAGTCAGCTAGTATTCAGCCAGTCTGCAGGTCACTGTGTTCCATGACACTCTGGTCTCACCTCCCAATGCAGCATCTGTAAGCATGCTAAAAAATTGCATTATTAGCAGCTTGTTATTGGTGTTAAGTTCTCTGTTTATAGTCTATCTTCCACAGTGTAGGGCTGTACTGAGCCCCTGATGTTTGTAAAACTGTTGCTATAGTTGAATATTGTGTTCTTCCCCCCCCCACTTGTTAATTTACTACCGCCATAGTTTAAATTGCTTTCTTTCCCCATATCAGATTTGCCTGGCAAATATTGTTATATGCTCTTCTCTTTATCATTAATATCTTAAGTATTGTGTTCTCCCACCTAGTTATTGTTGCTTTTACCATAATTTAAACTGTTTTCACTCACCATTTCAGTTTTGCCTTGCACATGTATTACTCTTCTTGGTAAAAGTATATAGGAAATAGTATGTATATTGTGTTCTACCCCCTAGTTGTTATATTGCTACTGCCATAGTTTTATATTGTGTTAGAAAATGGGATCGGAAAATAAATGAATCTCATTGGCTGAAACATTTGTTGTCAGATTCATTTATTTTCTGATAAAGCCCACTTCATAAAAAGAGCCTATTTGAGGTGCCTTATTTCTGAGAAGATCCTTGAACACCCCGAATGTTGATGAAATGTGTCCACCATTTTCCCCCGCTTGCCAAGTAAGTCCATAAAAGCAGTGGATAGGTCATCATGTCCCTCTGACCCAAATCCTCCAAACAGAATGCCTTACTTGTGCTGCCACAACATTGTCCACCCACACCAGCTCAGTGATGTCCAATTCACAGACATTGAGACCTGTGACAGCAAGTTACCAACTTGACCACCATCGATCATGGGAGCAGCGGTATTTTCTTGATGTCCTATACTGCAGATGGATGTCCATCTGCAGTATGGAAATCTAAGAAAATACTGGTCCACTCATGCAACAGTATCGACATCTGTGGTAACGAGCTAACAGCATGGCTCAGAGACAGTAAAACAGGAGCAATAAATAACAGCAGTAAGCTGTAAAGCATTATAAATGAAACCATTTAAAACCAATGCGAGTAAATTAAATAACGCTTTGGAATCTGACCTATCTGTCCCGAGTGCAGCAAGAGGCAGCAAGCCGACCGACATCGATTATAGTGAGTGGTTGCAAGAGTTGTTGGCAAATTTGCACCTAGAGAATATGATAGCTAGTTTACATGATCAGTCCCAGAAATTTCAGAGGATATGGGGCCCTATACTGACATTGTACTGTTTACAGGCCTCATAGAGGTTTGTCCCCATTCTATTCTTGCTCTGGATGTCGCACCTGTGTGAAGAAATGGGAAAGGGAGGGGAGAGGGGAAGTGTTGATCTAATTTCTGTATGTTGGGCCTGTATCGATTGTATGTATGTTCACTGGATCTTCTCTTTGAAAATGTACAAAACTGAATAAAGTTTGAATGGAAAAAAAAAAAGGAGGCAGCAAGCCACACATACTGTCTCCATATACAAATTTAAATGCAGTTGTTTCATTTTATTGGCAGTTATTTATCACAGTACAACTGGAAAAAAGGCAAAGAACCTTTGTGCGCAAGCACTGAGGCAATGGTTACCCCAAAGGGCATTTGGCCGGGAAGCCAAGTTTCAAAAAAATGCAAAATCACATATGCCTTCACAATGCAAAGCAACATGGGCTGCATATGCAAATCACCAAAGACTATTATGCTGGTTCAACTTTAAGCAGAAATGCATGGTGCTGAAAGTCTTCTCACACAGTTTGCAAAGGGGGCCAGCAGAAGACATAAAAAAAGGGACTACTTTATCTCAAAACTGAAGAAATATGTTAGAAAAAGTTAAATAAATTATTGTAACATTTAAAAACTTTTAAAAACTGTCTGCGGGTTTCTTTCCATTTCTAAGCACAATAATACCCTCCAAGGTGGGCGGTTTTGGGCTATACCAGACCTTCCAGGAGCTATAAGACCCTCTGCCTGTGGCGTCAAGACTCATTACGCCCCTGGGCAGTCCGGTATAGCCCAATACCACCCACCCTGGTGGGAATTAGTGCTTACTTAGAAAATGGGCTTGAAAAATAATGCATCCTGACTGTCTGAAGGCCCCATCCAGGCATGCATTTACATTTCAACAATGCCCAATAAATAACAAGTGCCTCTATGGGTGCCCCATTGCTGATGGTATTCTTGGGCTACACTGACTTTTCAAAGTGGCCAGCCGATATTTTTTTTGCACTTCCATAACGAGTGACCAGCCCCCCAGCACTCTGTATATAAATGTCACAAAATTGTGACACCCTGATACTGCCTCCTCGACTCCCTGTCTTCCTCCTTGCCACAGATAGACAAAAAAAAATTATTTCAGGGTTACTTTTATTTTTCTTTTAAACCTGGGAAGTATTTTTTCCCATCACTTAGTGGATGGCGGCACCCCGACCCACTCACCTATCATTGTCACCTGCTCCTATCATGCTCCGTTACTTAAGAAATCATTTAGGAGAGAAACGATTCCTGAACACAGATTTTATTTGATTTTTTTTAAACAAATCTGCCAACACAGACCTGGCCATTCCTAACAATCATGCTTCTGAAATCTATTATAATAATGGTTTTCCCCCACCCGCCTCATTCACCTGACACTGTAACACGACCCTAACAACTTAAGTGCCCTTAAGTGCCCCACTAACCACAGATTAGAAGGTGGTAACACCTTAAAAAATGCAAACATCTTTTCTGGGGAGGGGGTTGTTTAAACTATTGCCGTAGATGAGGCCGGCCATTCTGTTTCAGTGCTAGACTCAAGCGCTGCTCTTCCATTCACACTCTCTTTCACTTCTGTGCTGTAAACCTTACTGGTCTTGTCACCCAACATGCCATTTGAAATGTGATACTGACTGGACTGCAGTGACTTCCACTATGGAAAAACAGAGTACTGTGGGGGAGGAGGAGGGATTCTGCACCGAAGCAACTGGGAACAACCGTATGTGTAGCACTATAGAAAAATGGAGCACTGTGTGTGTAGGGGGGAGAGGAGATTCTGCACAAAAGCAACTAGGAGTGACCATAAGTGCCTGTTGGGGGTGGGAGGAAAAGTCTTTGCACAGAAGAAAGTCTGAAAGACTGCAATGCCCTCTACTGGTAAATGCCAGTACAGGGACTATTTTACCCCAAAAAATACCCTTAACATAATTTGTATGAACTCTTTTGTATTTTCTTGGCAATTTTTGTTTCTTATGTAAAAATGCCACATGAGCCCATTTTCTAAGTGCAATAATACCCTCCACCTGCTTAATCTATTATAACACAACTGCATTCTTATTTCTCTCAACTGCCTGCCATCTTCAGCATTCTATCCTTCTAGTGTGTTTGCCCCCTACTACCCATCTTATCCAGCTTCTCATTCTCAACACCCTATGTGCTTAATCTAATTTCTCAAGCTTTGCCTGCCCCTTCCCACATTATTCCCTGGTAGCATCACTCCACTCCTTTCCCTTTCATTCTGCTTTTCATTTTTTGGCCCTTCTCTTTACCTCCATTCCTCTCTTGCTCTTCCCCATGCTGCCTTGGTAGAGCTGTTTTCAATTCGTCTCCATCCTCTTACCTTTTGCTAATTGCTCTAACTCCCTATCTCGGTTCCCTCTATCTTTACCTCACTGTACTGCCCTAATCCTCCCAGTATATTGCTACTATCCTCCCCCTGCTGCTGAGTTTCTGCCCTCCACCCTACTTCTTATTAACTGCACAATCTCTCTATTTAGTGTCAATTTATCTCTGTGTTCTCTGTGCTGCTCCTATTCCACCTGCCCTTCTCCTCTCCTCCACTCTTGCCTACTCATTTTCTTCTCCCCCTCATGTATAGTATATCTAGCTTTTGATGTAACAGCCTCTCTGACATATTGCATATCACCCTGTCGCTCCTTCCCTTTCTGTTCTCTCTAACTTCCGTTCCACTGGATGCCTTTCATTACCACCTCCTCTACTTCTCCATCCTCCCCTTCTCCTACCTTCCCCTCCTCCAGTCTTCCACCTCCCTCCCATTCTCCTTGGCTCTCTAGCTGCTCCCTCCTTCCCTCCACCACCTCTTGGCTCTACCTGGATTCTCTTTGATCCCCTCTTTCACCACACCACTCTGTCCCCCGCCCCTCTCTCCTCCTTGCTCACTGTGCAAATGCATCTTTCTGTCCATCAAACACTTCATCTCATTGCTGATCCTTGTGGCAGGTGTTACTTAGCCTAACCCCAGCCCTGCACACTCCCCTCCAACTTGTATCCCCAATGGCTGAGAGTGGCACAAATGAATGTTAGAAGCCTCCTCCCTAAGATACATCAGTTTCAGCCTCTTATGATTACTCTGCAACCTGATGTATTAATCATCTGAGTCTTGGCTTTCTCCCAAGATCCCTGACACTGCAATCACTATCCCTGGGTATACTCTTATCTGGCAGGACCGTGCAAAGAGAGGAGGTGGTATTGTCATCTACTTCTCTTCCACCATCCAATTTACTCCTGTACTCTCTGTTACATCCCCCTCTGCCTATGAACTGCTCCTCCTCAAACTCTCTTATCACTTTCTCTGTCCCTATGTTTATGTCTGGTGCCTACTGCTGTCCTGACCTGTCCCTCTCATCAGTAATGGAGCTCCTTACCTCTCTCCTCACACACCTAACACGGTGAGCTACTCATCCTTGGTTACTTCAGTATTAATTGGCTCTCCAAATTTGGCTCTCCCCTTCACAATTGAAACTGTGCCAAAATGTTAAGTTTCTCCAGCTGACTCAGCCAATCTCAGATCCAGTCAGTCACAATCCTAGATCCCTCAATCTCTCCTTACTGGACTGGGTACTTATCTCTCACCCTCACCAATCAATGATGCTGGCACATTTTCTGATGCACTTAGTGACCACCACATGGTCTACTGCATATGCAAAATTCAATACCCCAAAGTCACCCCTAAAATTCTACAGATTCAATTCTTTCGGTCACTGGACTTGTCATCAGTCCATGCAGACTTGGTAGCCACCAACTGGTCACTCATTTCTACAGGCATTAGCATTGGCTCTGCTGCCAGCTACTTTCACTACAAATTTATGCTGATCTGCGATCTGCATGCCCCCCCCTCAGGAAAAACAGGGTCCGAAGTTCCCACGTCCCCTGGATCTCAGCCAAATTACTGGCCTGACTACGTGCACATGATCTAGCCTGGAAGACTCATAAGGTCTCCGGTTCTTCGGCTGACCTTAACAGATATCGAGTGCTTCAGTTTGCATATACCTGAGCCACCAGGCTCACCAAGGCTGAATACTTTTCCTCCTCCTTTCAGAATAACCTTAACCACTAAAGGTGGGTGAAAGTTTTTATTTCCACCATAGTGGAACGTCTGCAAAATTTTACGACTTTTGCTAAAGTTTCTAAACTTCCGCCTGTAGCATATTGGAAAACTTTCAAATGTTTTAGGTGAAATTTTGCTCCACGCTACTTGAAGTAAAACAAACAAACAAAAAAAGCTTTACCTGGTGTCCAGTGCCCCAACAGCCCTGTCCTAAATAAAAATAATAATTCCCTGGTACCTAGTGGTCCCTCCCCAACCTGATCACCTTCCAAATGTGTAAATAAAAAAACCTGGTGGCCAATGATCCCTCCCCCTACATGATCACCCGCCCGACATTTAATAAAAAATCCCTGGTGGCTAGCGGTCCCTACCCAATTACCCACCCAATTTTTAATTACAAAAATCCTTGGTGGCTAGTGGTCCCTCCACCCACCCAATCACCTGCCAGATGTGTCCAGTGTAATCCCCAATTCCTATCCCTCATAAAGAAATATAAACATTTTTTCACTGGTGGTCTAGTGAACTCTCCTCCCTAGCCATGATCCCCAGTATGAGACCTTATTCCCTGATGGTCTAGTGGACACCCCACCCCCACCCCACAAGATAGTGTCCCACCACCCTACTCTCCCTCATCTCAAAATGGAGTAGGCGACAAGCATATGTTCATTTATTGACAGCTCAGTGGGTGGCCAGCTATGGAGGGGAGTGGAGAGCAGTGCCTGCTCCCTGGCTCCATTTCAGGATGGGGGAGTGGGGTGGTGGGACACTGCCTGCAGGGTTGGGGGGGCCATGGGGTCCACTGGGCCACCAGGGAATAAGTTCTCGTACTGGCGATCGAGGATAAGGAGGAGGTTCACTAGACCACCAGGGTAAAAAAAAATGTATTTTTTATTTATTTATTTATTTAAATCTCAGATTACAACCTTTGAGCTAAAAGTTCATTTATAGAGGTTCCACGTCAAGCAGATAATATAGAAATGCACTTGGTAACAATCAAGATAGCAATTATAAGGAATTAACCTGAATGCAAAATTCAAGCAAAGAACATTGGTAAGGTAGAATTACACAAGGAAGTGACTGATAACAATTGATCAAACAAATGCAGAAGGATACCAGGGAAAGATGGGGGAGTTAGGGAGAAAAGAAGCTGGGAAGAGGCAAACAGGTTCCCATTGTCATGGTAGGTAGTTCAGGGTGAGTAGCAATAAAAGGGGAAATAGAGTCATTTTGATGTGAGAACAAGGGGGGCAGGAGGGTATGGGGTTAGGGAGTGTGGGTAAAAATTGGGATGAAAGCAGAGTAGAGGGAGGCTGTGGAGTCACTTAGAAGAGAAATGAGGCAGGAAGGATTAGAGCAGTGGGAAAAGTGGAGTAGAGAGCATGTAGCAGATGAATAGGTAGGTGAGGTTAAGTGCAAATAGCAGACATTGTAGGAGATAAGTGCAAGGAGGGGTCAGTACAGGACCTCAACCAAGGGTTAATGCTATAAGGAGCAGGTACATTTCTTATGACTAGTGAGGTGGGAGCGTAGCTTGGATTTAAATGGACCAATTCTTGTTTCAGCATGAAGGTCACTAAGTAAGAAGTTTAGCAGGTTATGGACATGGTAGCCAAAGGACCACTGGCCAAGGGAAGTGCGGTTGAGTGGTACCTTAAAGTGATTAGTATGTTACCCACAAGACAGCCTAGTTGGTGCAGCGGGTGTTATCATGCTCTGGAATCCAGAGGGGGGTCATATTTAGAGTGGTCTGTTTAGCCAGAAGGCAGTGCTGATAGGTAATTCTGTTTTCCAGGTTCAACCAACCCATCAGAGCACAGAGATCAAAAGTGTGGGTTTGGCATGGGACACTTAGGAAGAGCTGGCAGACTTTATTAAGAGCCATGGTGATTCTTTTTAGGGCTGTATTGGAGGCTTCACTATAAACAATGAACCCATAATCAATAACAGAGAATACCAAGCTTGTTAGGGGAAGTTTGAGAGCATCTTCTGTTAGGCAGTGCCTATGCCTATACAGTTGCCTGATCTTACGATTAGCTGACTTTGTTACAAGGTCGATATGGAGCGAGTATGAAAGGGAGCTGTCCAACGTGACCCCTAAATATTTAGTAATATTTTTATAATATATTAGTACACAAGGGATGGGGGGATTACACTGGACACATTGGGTGGGTGATCAAGTATGGGGATGGACCACTAGTTACCAAGGAATTACATCTGGCCATTAAGTGGCAATTGGCAACCGGTGTGGGGGGGGGGGGCACCAGACACCAAATCAGTCATTCAAGTAAATAGTATGTTAGGGTGCAGGGCAGACAGAATTTCCGTGAAAGATCAGAAATGGATTTTTGAATTTTCTCAAAAGTGAAAGTCTGACTTTCACTTAAATTCCACCTGCGGAAGTTTCTTTCCATACATCTCTATTAGCCACCCTACCAAGTTCTGAAAGGTCATCCAAGCCCTCTTCTCTACCCCCACCCAGTCCTCCTCCACTGTCTTTAATGTGAGTGACACCCTCATTTCTGACCCCTTTTCTGCTGCCTCTGAGTTTAACTCCTTTACCTCCTATGCTTGATTCTTTCTCTCCTCCTTCTCCAGTTCCCTCATCCATCCTCCTGCCCCCTTGTCTCTCCATCTCACTCTTTCTCCTTCTCTCCTGTCACTTCTACTGGTTCCCTCAAGGCTTTCTTGGCTCTTAACCCTTTTATGGGCAGGACCCCTGATTGACTCGATCCCAAACTCCTACACTTCTATGCAATTGCCATTGCACTCCCAATAACTTCCCTTCTCAATCTGTTCTTCTCCCTTGCTTTCGTCCCCGACTCTTAGAAACACACCACTGTCAAACCACTTCCTAAAGGCAGTGACTCCTCCAGCCCTGGCAGCTACTGCCCTATCTCCTTACTTTTCACTTTTAACTAAACTACAAGAGCACATTGTGCTGTCTCAACTCTCCACCTTCTTTGATTATTATTCTTTTTTCACCCCTTCCAGTCTGGCTTCTGTAAACACCCCTCCACAACCTCCTCCATCCTCTGCCTTACTGACTCCATTCACTCAGGCATTGATCAGGCCTCATTTCCTCTGCCATCTGTGTCGATTTGGCCAAAGCCTTCAACACTGTTTCACACCCACTCCTCCTTGACAAGCTCAGGTTAGCGGGGCTCTCTGACTCTGTAGCTAACTGGTTCCTCTCCTAACTTCAGGGTATGTCACAATCTGTTAGGACTGGTAATTCCCTTTCCCCAACCCTTCCAATCAGCAATGGTGTTCCCCAAGGCTCATTCCTTGGCCCATTACACTTCTCTGTCTTCCTTAATTACCTCCCCTGTGCTTGCTCATCTGCATCCATCCATAGATATGCAGATGACTATCATATTTGCCTTCAGTTCCTCCACTTCTAAGCTAACAAGCAGGCTTCAAATGGATTTCAATAATATCCAGTACTAGTTCCAGTCTAATCTGCTATCCTTAAATGCCAAGAAAATGGTCTCTATGACCTTTGGCACTTAACAGAATCTATACAGATTTACCTCCCTCCCCTCCTTCCACACCTTAGATACTCCATGATTTTCCCTGTTTCAAGTACCTGGGGGTCTGGCTTGATCAGCACCTCGATTTTTTGGAACATGTGGATATCATCCACAAAAAACCACACCCTAAGCTTGGCGTGTTCTAGAGGAACAAAGGCTATACCCCTCTTCCTGCTCTCTGAGCTATTATCCAGAAAATAGTCCTTTCCACTCTCAAATATGGTGATATCATTTATGGTGCTGTGCCAAAGACTACCCTAGTTAGGCTGGACCCACTCTTTCACTCCTTCTGCCACTTTGCTTTGGACAGGCCACCCCACACTCACAATTGCTCCTTATATTCTCCTCTCTCTCTGTCTCTCTGTCTCTCTCTCTCTCTCTACTTTCCCTCCCTTGAAACTAGATGCCTTGCTCATTGTGCCTTCTTTATCTCAAAATTCTGGCTGTCCTGTCTCCCCTCCTACCTTACCTGTCTTCTCACCTCTCTTCCACCTTCTTCTTATTCCCTTTGTAACTCTAGCTATTGTTTCTTCACACTCCATTCAAGTTAATCGCTTGCAGGCAAGCCTACTTTTTCCTGCTGCTTCCCCAAAATTTGGAACTCTCTCCACTTATCCATTTGCTTCTCCTCTTCCCAGTGCTCTCTCTACTCTCTTCTTCATGATGTCACTGCTCACTCCTACAACTGCACCTAATCCATCTGCATCCTCACTTCCAAATACCCGCTCCCTCTTTCTTCTTCCCTCTTCTCCTGTTCCTGATCTTGTGTAAAACTTCCCTCTCTTCCTTCACCTCTGAGCTACCAAGCCCTATGTTACTTCTGCATTCTGAAGTTTTGTTCCTGAACCTCCTGCAATTACCTGATTCATCTGCCTATTCCATTTTCAAATTCCCCTCTACCTCTTTCCCTCTCCTTCTTCCCCAGTTTCTCTATTCTGTAACCACTCCTTCTCTTCCTTCCCTTCATGGAACATCCTAGCCTTACGTTGTCTCTGTAGTCTGAATTATTTCCTGAACCCACTGAGTAGGTATCTGCCTGTTCCTTGTGTAATTTGCACATGCATATATATCTATATAAGTATTTACTGCCAAATGTATATATTGATTATTGTATATATTGCCTATTGCAACTGCTTAGCTCTGACACTGTATATTTTCTTATTCGGTTGATTTTATTGCACTCCTCCTCCCCATCCCCCCTGGATGCATTTTGAAATGAGCTGTTACAAGCTCACAGAAACATAGAAACACAGAAACATAGAAAGTGACTGCAGATAAGGACTGCAAGGCCCTTCCAGTCTGCCCATTTTTTCTACCTTATGAATGTGCCCTAGGTCTTTACTCTGTCAATGGCCTATTTATTCATATTCAGCTGTATTGCTCCCTTATGCCTATCCCATGCATGTTTGAAGCCCTGAACTATATCCCTATCCATCACTTCCTGAGGTAGGCCATTCCATGCATCCACCACCATTTTTGTGAAAAAGTACTTCCTCACATTACCCCTTAATCAGCCTCCCTCTAATCTCATACTGTGTCCTCTTGTCCTGCCACTTTTCTTATATTTAAACATGTTAGACTCTTTCACCGTGTTAATGCCCTTAAGATATTTGAATGTTTTGATCATATCACCTTTCTCTCTCTACTTTGCTCAAGGGTATACATATTCAGCTACTTTAATCTGTCCTCATATGTTTTCTGATGTAGTCACTGCACCATTTTGGTTGCTCTTCTCTGGACTACCTCCATTTTGTTAATGTCCTTGTGCAGGTGTGACCTCCAGTACTGCACACTGTACTCCAGATGGGGTCTGACCAGTGTCTTGTAAAGAGGGATTATTACCTCCCTCTTACAACTTGTGATAGCCCTACTAATACATCCTAACATCCCTCTAGCCTTACCTACTGCTTTAGTGGCCTGCTTGGATGATTTCAGGTCATCTGTGATGATGATGCCCAAGTCTCTTTGTTCCTTTGTGATTGCCAGCAACTCCCCTCCTAACCTAAAGGTAGCTTCAGGGTTTCTCTTCCCTATGTGCATGATCTTGCACTTCTTTGCGTTAAACCCCAGTTGCCAATCTTTAGACTTTTTTGACAGCTTTTCCAGATCTCTTCTCATTCTGCCCACCCCACCTGGATCATTTTCTCTGTTGTAGATCTTGGTGTCATCTGCAAACAGGCAAACCTTACCCTCCAGTCCATCTGCAATGTCACTGATGTAGGTATTGAAGAGGACTGGCCAAAGAACTGATCCCTGAGGTGCCCCACTTGTGACTTGCATCTCTTCTGACTGTATACCATTTACCACCATTATGTTTTCTGCCCACCAACCAGTTTGTCACCCAGTTGACCAACTTCTGACCCACTCTGAGCCTACCCAACATATTAATAAATCTTCTATGTGGAACAGTATTGAAAGCTTTGCTGAAGTCAAGGTAAGCAACATCAACTGCACCCCCTTTGTCCACCACTCTGGTTTCCAAATCAAAGAAATATATGAGATTAGTTGGATAGGACCTTCCTGTTGTGAACCCATGATGTCTTGGATCCTGTGCTACTGTGGATTTCTGGCGTTGCACTATTCTTTCCTTAAGGAGTGCCTTCATAATCGTGCCCACTACTGAGGCAAGACTGATTGATCTGTAGTTCCCTGCCTCCTCCCTGCTGCCACTCTTGTGGAGCAGGATCACATGAGCCCTTACCAGTCTTCTGGAACCTCTTCTGTGCTAAGAGACTCAATAAACAGTTCTGCTAATGGCTCTGCTAGTTCCACACTTAGCTCCTTCAGTACCCTGGGATATATGCCATCAGGTCCCTTTGGCTTGTCGACCCTGAACTTAGTGAACTTTTGTTGGACCCTTTTTTTTGTGAAAAGACTTGTGCACATTTCCCTCCTTCTGCTCAGTATGTCTTACTTGGCGAAACGTTTGGAAATAAATAAGTAAATAAAATACATTCAAAGCAGAGTAATGGCAACAGTAAAGAAACTTCTGATGGAGGTTTCTGAGATTGTTATATGCAGTATAGATCAAAGAGCCTTTCAGCTAGGATAGTTTCTTTTTAGCTGGATGCTTAGAGCTGCTATCTTTGAGAATGTGAATCTTATAATCAATTTTACAACATGATCTCAAGGTGCATCTGCTAAAACAGAGGGAACAGGCATGACAAAGTAGAGATAAGACTTATAAAATGGGCCTTGAAAATCTTATATCCTCCTTGGTTAAAACACATCATACGGCAGCAGCCACAGACACTGCCAGCTATTTCCTGAAATCTCTGTGATATTTCTAGATGTATCTAATGCTTTCTCCATTTCTATAGCAGGGGCAGCAGAAAGAAACTCTTTAGAAATTTTGTGAAATATCTGGAAATAGCTGGCAATGTCTGTGGCTACTACTGTATAGCCATTGGTTATTTTCTGACAACTGCACACCTCACCTGAAATACATATTATTTTAACAAAGAAACCCCATTTTGTTAGTGGAACAACATGCTCCAGGATGTGAGGTCAAAAGGGAATAATGCACGTTTTGTGTGGTTATGGCACTTGGCTACACCTTAAAAACCACCAGAGGCATAAATCATTCCCTTATAAACACACACCCTGTCATGTGTTATCTCGAACATGAAACACCCTTTAAATACAGTATTACTATTGTTGACATTCTCAATGAATAAAATGCACTGTACAAAACAACATGTCATTTTATGAATTGCCAAAATGCTTCAAAAATGAAAGGGGAGAGATTAAATATCAATATTGCCAACAATCACTTTTAAGTCAGACAAATGTCTTTGAACCAATGTATTGGAATTTAAAGTGGCTGTATGTCGCAGGTACAGCCACACTGAAGGAATAATTCATTTTGCAAATGTTGCTTTTTTGCAGTGGTTGTCACAGTGGTTATATAATTAGAACATTGACCTGGGAGCTAAACGATCACAAGATCAAACCTCAGCAGTGTCAACTACAGACCCTATGACTTTGGGTATGTCATGTATATCCCAATGCTCTAGTCCACCCAGCTGGGGAATGAGATGCAACAAAACCCCACTGTAAAGGAGATGTTGCATGCCAGCCTGATTATCCTGTTTTAATAAACTGTAAACTAAATTTAAAATATCACTCACATTTTGGTCTATTTCTTCATGAGCCCTACTCCAAGACAGTATTCTATAAAGATCTCTTAGAAGCATCATTGCACTTCCTATTCCAAAGAAAAATGAAAGAAACTTAAAATAGCATTCCTATGGAAAAACTACATATTTCTTTGTATATTGTTCAGGAAGGAACTATTTGAAAACAAATTGTTAGTTTGATCAATGTTCAAGGCTTGATAGATGTCCAACATCACCACAGCTTGGTAAGCTGACAGCTAAATTACTTATTTGAAAATACAGAGACATGTCAGTACAGCAAGTTTCCTTTCCCAAAGCTAATGTATTATTATTTTGATATTTATTTCTTCAGTTGTACATCCGATTTTCCTTCAGCACTCTCTGAGGAATACCACCCACCAACTAATTGAATATTTGAAAAGTATTCTCTTCTTAAAGCCCAGCACTAAGAACTATATTTCTTTCCCGCACTTCAATTTCCTTCATCTTCTCTCTAATGACTGCCACCCGCCTCCTCATTGTATAACTGAACTCTGTTCAATTTGTCATTTGACAAGTAAGCAATTCTCAAGGCCAAACGCTTATAAGATATGCACATAAAATTATAAAACTAAATTCATCAGTCTCCACTTTGTAATACATTATGACACGGGTCTGGAAATGCAAAACACATACAACATAATACAACTATAACACAATGTAAAAGTAATGTAGGACTATCATCACAGTTCTTTAGAATAAAAAAAAAATGATTACAAGACACCATGGTCTCATGCCTAGAGCAAAGATTTTGGAACCAGGTGACCCTGGTTTAAATCTTGCCAGAGCTACATTCTATATGTGTGATCCTGAGCATAACATAGAAACATAGACTTTGACAGCAGATAAGGACCACTTGACCCACCTAATCTGCTCATTTCCCTACCTGATGGATAAGCTGCAGATTCTAGTTAACCTACAGCCTACTTCCTCCTACCCCTCACTAGAATTGCCTTATGTTTGTCCCATGCATTCTTGAATTCCCCCACTGTTCTTGATTTCACGACCTCCTCAGGAAGGCTGTTCCATGCATCCACAACCCTCTCCCTGAAAAAATACTTCCTCACATTACCTATGAGCCGTCCCCCCTCTATCATCAAATTGTGCCCCCTTGTTCTTGCACTTCTCTTTTTTTTGAAAGATGCTACCCTCTTGGAAATTGTTGATTCCCTTGAGGTACTTGAAAGTTACTATCATGTCTTCCCTCTCCCTCTCTTCCTCGAGGGAATACATATTAAGCTCCTTTAGTCTTTCTTCATATGTCTTCTGGTGCAGACCCTGCACCATTTTCAGTGTCCTCCTTTGGACAGCTTCCACTCTGTCTATGTCTTGGTGGAGATGGGGTCTCAGAACTGCATGCAGTACTTCAGATGGGGTCTCACCAACTGTCTATACAGAGGGATAACAACTTTCTCTTTTCTACTGTTTATGCCTCTCCCTGTGCATCCCAGTATCCCCAAGTCCTCTTTACTGCCTTCTCACATTGCTTGCCCACCTTTAGGTCATCTGATATAATTACCCCCTGGTCTCTTTCCATTTTTGTTGTTAGTATCTCACCCCCATTGTGTACTCTTCTTCTGGGTTTTTGTTTCCCAGGTGCATCACCTTGCACTTCTTTCCATTGAAACTGAGCTGCTGTACATTTGACCATTCTTCCAACCTTGTCAAGCCCCTTCTCATCCTGTCCACCCCACATTGTGTATCAACCCTGTTGCAGATCTTTGTGTCGTCTGCAAAGAGATGTTCTTTTCCTTCCAGTTCCTCTGAAATGTCACTTATAAAGACATTAAAGATGACTGGTCCCAGTACTGAACCCTGCACTACCCCAATAGTAACCCTACTTTCTTCACTGTGGACCCTGTTTAGTATTGCCCTTTGAGTCTTGTTGACCAGCCAATTTTTTATCCAGGCTACCACCGTGGGGCCCACTCCCAGGCTGTCTAACTTGTATATCAATCTTTTGTGTGGGACTGTGTCAAATGCCTTGCTAAAATCTAGGTAGGCCATGTCCATAGCCCCTCCCTGGTCTAGTACTTTGGTGACTCAATCAAAGAAATCTATTAGATTTGTCTGACACGACCTTCCCACTGTGAATCCATGCTACCTTGGGTCCTGTACCCCACTGGCCTCTAGGTATTCAACAGTTCTTTCCTTCAGAAGTGATTACATCATTTTCCCTACCATTGAGGTCAAACTAACTGGTCTGTAGTTTCCTGCCTCTGCCCTGCTCCCAGTTTTGTAAAGTGCAATCACATCTGCCCTCCTCCAGTACTCAGGTACCACCCCATCCTCCCATAATTTGTTAAAGAGAGTACTCAGTGGTGTCACTAGTTCTAACCTGAGTTCTTTTAGAATTCTGGGGTAAATCCCAGCAGGCCCCATTGCTTTGTTTACCTTCAGATTTAAGAACACTTTTAGAAACCTTTCTTCCATGAATAGATTGGTATCGACCCCCCCTAGCCAGAGTGTTTCTCTTGTTTAGTTTACAGTAGGTACCTCCCCCTCCTCTTCCTTTGTGAATACTGAGCAGAAATATTCATTCAGTATCCCTGCCTTTTCACTGTCACACTCTGCCAACATTTTCTCTCCTTTATTAAGCCTCAGTATCCCTTCCTTGGTCTTTCTTCACTCCCTAATGTACCTATAAAATGTTTTATCCCCTTTCTTAACAGAGTTGGCTATCTTTTCCTAGGTTTGGGCCCTTGCTATTTTGACTGCCTTCCCTGCCTCCTTCTGCTTTAACTGATAAAGTTCTCTGTTCTGCTCTTTATGTGTTTTCTTATATTTCTTGAATGCTATCCTTTTTTCCTTAACCTTTCCTGTCACCTCTTTTGAGAACCATAGTGCTTTCTTTTTTTCCTTCATTTTGTTTTGATGATTTGTTTCACACAAAGACTTGTTGCCTCTGTGATGGCTGTTTTTATTATTTCCCATTGTTCCTCCACCCCTCCTCGCCCATTTGCTAGAGCTTTTCTGAGGTGCTCTCTCATTTTCCCAAAGTCAGCCCTCCTAAAGTCCAATACTCTTGCTTTTGTGTGACTTGACTCTATGGCTGTGTTTATCGTGAACCACACTGTTTTGTGGTTGCGTATTCCCAGATGGCTACCCACTTATAAATCCAAGATCTTTTCTATATCCCCATTTGAGAGTACCAGGTGTAAGACTGCTCCCTCCTGAGTGGGTACTAATACTAGCTGTCTGAGGCATGCCCCTTGTAGGGCATCAAGAATGATCCTGCTCTTGGATGTGCCTGCAGCATAGGTGCTCCAGTTAACATCTGGCATATTCAGGTCCCCCATCGACAATATATCTCCTTTTTCTGCCATTATAAGGATGCCTTCTATCATTTCTTTCTCCATTCTCTCCCCCTGAGATGGGGATCTGTATCCAACCCCCATGCGGATTGTGGTGCCATTTCTTGTCTCCAGGGTGACCCACAGTGCCTCTTCTACTCCCTGTTTACTCTTTAGTTATGTTGCTTTGATCCCTTCCCTTACATAGACAGCTACTCCTCCTTCCCTCTCTTTTACCCTTTCTGTCCCTCCTGTACAGTAGATTGTGTATCCTTGTATGTTGACATCCCAATCATGGTTCTTTGTGTACCATGTTTCTTTGACTGCCACAATATCCAGGTATCACTCTTCCATCGAGTCCACTAATTCAGGGAGCTTGATACACAGACTACGGGTATTGACACTCATCACCCTCCATTTTTTGATGGCCTTATCCATTTTAGCCCCATCCCTGTCCTTACTGCCTTTGCCTTTTTTTTGTATTTACCCTTATCCTGCTCCGTAATGACTTCTCTACCTTGGTGTTTATCTCACTAATTACCGTGTTCTGTGGGGGGAGGCTGGGAATTTCCTGATCCTTTTCAGTGCCCCCCAGCTAGTTTAAATGCTTGTCAATGAAGCATTTAAACCTATCACCTAGGATCCTGGATCCCCCCTGGACAGATGCAGGCCATCATGCCAGTATAGGCCTGTATCCCTCCAGGTAGCTTCTCAGTCCCCAATGAAGTCAAAACCCTGAGGTCCACACCAGTTTTTCAACCATTCATTGAATTCCATGATGCGGAGTACCCTAGCATCACCCTTGCCATAGACAGGCAGCACCTTTGAGAAGGTCATCATACATGCTATTTGTCTAAGGCCCCTCCCTTAGTTTGCAAACTCCTCTTGCACTCCCCTGATCCTATTCTAAGCCAGGTGATTTATCCCTAGGTGGACAATGACATTCAGCTCCCTCCCTCATGCAGCTGCTCCCGCGATCCCCAGGATTCACCTCCTGTTCCTCCAAGTAGTGGTGCCAGGAAGGCACCTTACCTCCCTCCCCCCTTCCTCCCCCACTTCTACCCCCTAATGACTGAGTCCCCCACCAGGAGTAGTTTTCTTCCCCATGGGTTCCTGTGCCACCTTCCTGTTGGTCTCCTTTGTGGAGGTTCCCAGCATCCTCCTTGGTCTCCACTGCAGGTGCCTCCATAGAGGAACCACTTTCCACCAGAACAGTGTATGAATTGTGAAGAGGTACAGCTGGAGGGGTGCACCTCTGTTCCACCACTCTCTCCTTCCCTGATCCCACCTTGGTCCAACTGCTCCTCTTTCTTGGTGACCACTGAAGTAGCAGTGGTGGCCCTGGTGGTCCCAGGGTGGGGTGGGTTCACAAATCCTAGCCAGGTCAGCCTGGAGATGGGCAACTTCCTCCCTCAGACCAGACAGGTACCTGCAAATAGGACAGCATCGCAGCTTCCAGAATGTCTCCCAGAACACTGCTGTGCCATGGCAATTGCACTGCACCACTTCCATCATGTCTTATTTTGTGTCCCCTCACCTGTTACTTTGTAACAGTCTTTACTCCACCCAGTGATAAAAAAAAAAACAGGACCTCATTGTAAATGTGATATTGCATCTGAGTTGGCTATCCTGAGCAAATAAACTATAAAAACAATAAAAAGAGGGACTGATCCTTCTGGAAGCAGCACCAATGTTGTATGACCACTTTACTGGCACACAAGTGAATTAGAATCTGGATCTCTTCAAGAGATGTTGACATATACTGTTCTTAAGACACTTTATATGGTGTAAGCAAATACCTTATCTGAATACTTGACAAGAATTCCTATTGGGAACCCCAAGATGTTCAGTACTTGGTATTCAGTGGTAAGTTTCAACCCCCCAAAAATGTAATAAAATAAAAAATACTCTCGCCCTCTCCAGGTGGTCATGGCTAGTTCCTAGTATAGCCCACACCCAGTCCTTTCCTACCCTCTACCCCATCCCTGTTGATCACAAACTGATTTTATACTGTAAATTAAAATTGTCAGCTCCTGGCACTTAGCCTGGAGCCGACCATGATATTAAAAGTAGTCCTCTCCCCCAATCTAACCTCTGCCTGTTTCCCAAATAGTTATATTTTACTGTTGGAACTCCCCCTCTTGACCTTTAATTCATGATACTGTCCATCGGTAGTTACTGTAAATCTAAGCTAACTCATTCACCCCCTCCCCTACAGCATGCTCATTCTACTGTAAGGTACTGTAGAAGTACAGAAGAAGTGGAAAGAGTGGGGTCACAACCTGAAGGGGGGGAGGGATTAAGCTGTTGGTCTCACTGATGACGCTAGGCAGACTGTCATGATTTGTTAGCCTACAGTACAAGTCACATTAAAGTGTGCTTCCAGAGAGACTCTTTTACACTTCTCAGTGAGCTACATAAGTGTTACTGGATCAATTACAAAGCCATACAAAATCTATTGCCTATGAGTTGTGACTCTGTTTTGCATTACATTGTGGCAGATCTGCAGTTGCATTCTAGTTGAGTTTCTGAAACATTTTATAAAAGTTGCTCTTGAAGTGGTTAATAGCTGAAAAAACTATGCAATGTGAGTTGCCAGTGCACAGAAAATTAAAAAAAATGCTTAGCCAACTCATTGGTGGAACAATTTAATGTGAGTTCTACTGTACCTAGCCTCAAAATTATTGCAGACTACTTGTGCCCCCCCCCTCCATTGTACAACTGATGGCTCTTCTGCTTGTTGTTTTATATAGCATTTTGTTCTCCAGTCCTCAGGGCTAGGGTCCTACCCCCAGGGTGAGTGCCTCAGCCCAATCTTCTGCCAGACCCCCCCATACCTAGATTACAGTTGGTGATCCACAGAGTGCAGCCAGGGACCATCACTGGCCAGCATCATGATGCTGCCATCATTTTTATTGTATTTTTGTACATCATTCTACTTCCCTAGATGTCAGGCAATGACTATGGCTGGACTTTCATGTCGTAGCACAGACGTGTGCTAGTGCCATAGCTCCATGGCCCACTGACATAAGTGACTTCAATACCAGATCCCAGAAGACTCCCTCCCTCCCTGGGCAAGCTCATGTTGAACTTGACAGCTCTCCCTAGCCCTGGCTACCATGATTCCAGCTCCCTGAGTCCACTCTTGAACCTGCTCACTAGCATGGAAGCACATCTGTTTCTGTGGCACACCCATCCTCCTGCTTGTTTGAAAGTTTGAAACTATATCTCATTTCAGCAGTCACATTTAAGCACTTTAGATGTCCTTTCATCATGAGGCTATCATTCTTGGTGATGCATGGTTCCATGTTTCCCCATATATGATCCAAGGGTTATGCCTAAAGGCCTAAAGGCTATTTTTTCATATGACCAGTAAGTATGCCAAAGAAAGGTGCTGGAACTCACTGAGACAGAGTGGGCAGGCAAGACATGAAAGTGCACATTGCCACAAATGATCTGACCAGGAGACATGTAGAGGAGCTGAGCAAGTGCTTCTTTTTTTTTCCAATTCAAATTTTATTAAAGTTTCAAATCCAGAGAACAAATCATAATGGTATAGATCATGAACACCATACATCAGATACAAAATACAGGATGATTCACTCTCCCCTATCCCCCTCCTGCCCTGCTCACCACCCACTCCAAACAACCCAGCGCCTCTTTACACATTTAGCACAGTACCTATGGGTATGGCCTAGTGATACTTAAACCTGTAATGCATAGAGAGTTTGTAGTGGGCCTCAGATCCTATCAAACTTCTTAATTTTATTGTATAGACTGGCAATAGTCCTTTATGTTCTAAGGTTCGCAAGTAACTCCTGAAGCCATTCAACATATGTTGGTACATACGAATCAAGGCTATATAGTACTTCCTGTTCACCACTGAAATGGAGGAGAAATCCCCAAGAAGACATATTTCAGGGGTGAACAAGTCTGAGAGCCCTAAAAGAGGGTCAGCATGCTGTTTAATCATAGTCCAGAATGTGACAACTTTAGAACAGCTCCAGAAAATATGAAGAAGGTCTCCTTCTTGTGACTGACATCTTGTGCAAAGAGGAGAGGACACTAAACCCAGTCTGGCAAGCCTCTGCGGAGAATAGTAAATGTGCAAAATTTTGAATTGCATTAATCTAAGTCTGTTCTGCTTGAGGAACTTTTGACAACTTTGCCACAGGAGAGGCCAATCCAGGTCTCTACCCTGGAAGAAAGTGGCCCAAAAGGTGATGGGATCGTAGTTATCGGGATAGACCCAGGAAAATAGAGCACTGTATATTTTAGATGCAGCATGGAGCGAGCCCGCCAACTCCATTAGGGTAGCCTGAAATCTGATATGGAGAACCGGTGGGGGTCGAACCTATTACCTTAACCAGAAGATGATGAAGCTAGAAAATCTTGAAAATTCTTATGCAAGGTATCATACACTTGTGCATAATGTCAGCTGAGGAACACCATTGACTGTTGGGTGTTATGAACTCATCTAGATGGCTGTCTCCTATCTGAGAGAGCCAACTGGCTGGGAGGGGCTTACCGTCTAGTAAAAAATTAGGGTTACCTATTACGGGTTGAGATAAATCCTTGAGATTTTTATATCTAAGAAATGCGCACAATTGAGTATGAACCCTGATTGAAACAGCTATAGGGGAGCTATGTAGAGATTCTGGTAGGGAACTAAGCTTGGTATATAACAGTGCAGCAGGGGAAAGACCGTGTTTTTTATGGAAGCAGACTCGACAGCTAACCAGGTTGGGGTGTACACAGCTGCCGTGGACATTTGATCCACGGTCAGCCATCTAAGATACTTTTTGGCCTGGCTGGCCCAATAGTATAGCCCAATATGGGGAAGCCTTAATCCTCCTCTAGCTTTCCGGGCAGCTAATTTATGGAATGCCATCCTGGCCTTCTTAACACCCCATATAAAAGTAGAGATCATTACTGTGCACTTTTTTGACCCAGGACAGAGGGAGCCATATGTTTAGCATGTTGAGGGGGTAAAACAGATGGGGGAATACGTTCATTTTAATTAAATTAATTCTGCCCCAAAGAGAGAGGAAGTAGGGTCCACCTGTGAAGGTCTAGGTCTATTTTATGTACCAATGCATCAATATTTAGTTGTCTGAGCCGAGCTGTATTACGAGTCAAAATGAGCCCCAGGTATTTAATATAGTCAGACTTCCAAGTGAGCCCAAACACGATAATGTCCTGTTTGTATACCCTATGATTAAGAGGAAAAACAACAGTCTTTCCTACATTAAGTTTATAGTTTGAGACCTTGCTGAAGTCATCTATTAACTTCAGAATAGTGGGAATAGATGTGATTGGATGGGTTACTTGCAGCAGAAGGTCATCTGCATAGGCCGCAGCTTTAACCACCTGCTCACCTAGAGAAATACTCAAAATGCAATGGGCACCTGATAACCTCCTAATAACAGGTTCTAAGTAAATATTAAAGAGAAGGAGAGATAGGGGGCACCCCTGTCTGGTACCCACATGCAGTCTAAAGGGACTAGGGACAACCCCATTACATGAGATTCTAGCAGAGGGGAACTTGTATAACAAGCTAACCCAATTCCAGAATTTCATGGGAAAACTGAAAACCACCACCGTAACTAACAGATAGTCCCAGTGGACTCTGTCAAATGCCTTCTCGGCATCCAATGAAATCAGGAACATTGGATGAGAAGCATCCTTGGATGCCAGGAAGACATGAGACAGGGTCCTCAGATAATCAACCGATGATCTCCCTTTCATAAAACCAACCTGTTCTGCCCCTATAAGAAAGGGAAGTACTGTCTCCAGATGGTCGGCTAGTAATCTTGCCAAAATTTTAATATCATGGTTGAGAAGAGAGATTGGCCTATAACTTGAGACCTGGTCAGACGGTCGGTCTGGCTTGGGCAACAAAACAATCAACAAATCGAAAATGGAGGGATGGGATACCTGACCGGAAAGGATAACCTGAAAAAGTGGTAACAGAATGGGAATCAATTGCTTAGAGAAAACTTTATAAAAGTTGGAGGTAAACCCATCAGAGCCAGGAGATATGTCAGATGGAACAGATTTAATTACTCTTTCAATCTCGCCCTCAGAGATAGGAGACTCCAAAATTTTCTGTTGGGACTGTGTAAGAGATGGCAATTGTAAATCACTCAGATATTCATAAAGTCTGTCCTTAGATGGGGAGTTGGCTATAGGGCCATATAAATCCTTGAAATAATTAGTGAACTCCTCCGCTATCTCCGAGGGTAAGACCCTAAGAGAGTTGTCTTTAGGGGAGTGGATTGCAGGAATGAATCTGACGGATTCCTGTTGTTTAATACGCAACGCTAACATTCTGCCCACCTTCTCACCCTGATCGGTATATACAGCTTTTGTTTTCAAAATTGCAAATTCAACTTGCTCCATTAACATAGCTAGGTAGGCTTCTCTCAATTTCATTAAATCTTGTTTAAATGTCTCTGAGGAAGATGGAGAGAGAGTAGTCTCCATACTCCTAATCTGAGAGAGAAGATCAGAAATTCGAGATGCCCTCTCTCTTTTCCATTTCAATGTTAGGCCAATTATAACCCCCTTAAATAAGCTTTACAAGCACCCCATACCATATCAGGCTTCCCCATGGAGTTAGAGTTGGTAGCAGTAAACTGCTCTATTTGGGATATTATATATTGAACTGTCTTCAGCTCCTTCAAAATTTGGTTATTCAACTTCCACCTGCTCCCTTTATTTGTCAAGGAAGCTAGGGCTATTAGGCAGGTGACCACAGAGTGATCTGACGGGGGCCCTGAGACAATACTAGAGCTTATAACCTCTGGTAAAAGAGTTTGAGAAATGAGGATATAATCAATTCTCAAGGAAGTTGCATGCACCAAGGAAACAAAAGTGTACTGCCTTGTATTGGGATGTAGTACACACCAAATATCACAAAGACCTGCAGAGTCCATCAGATCCCTAAGAGCTCTTTGTGCTGGAGAGAGACCTTGACTGGATTGACCTGAACTATTTAGAGCCTGATCAAAACCGAGATTAAAGTCACCCCCTATGACCATGGGGGTATCCAAAAATGGAGTTAAGGCTTCTATTATCTGAACAAAAAAGCTAGGGGAGTCTACATTAGGGCCATAGATAGCACCCAGGACAATGTCCAGGGTATGCAGTCTGCCTTTTACAAACAGGAATCTGCCCAAAGGATCAGATATAACTTGGGGAGGTTTGAACGGAACCGACCTATGCAGAAGGATCATGACCCCTCTGCTGTGGGTCGTGCCCTCTGCCGCAAACATCTGCCCAGTCTGTTGCCATCTCATTTTGTCAGCCTCCCTCTAGAGCAGGTGCATCTCCTGAAAAAACATAATTTCTTCCTTCAGATGGTTTAGATGTTTTAGAATTTTATATTGCTTAGTTTTATGCCTCACCCCTTTAACGTTCCAGCTAATAAATTGAATGTTTCTAGCCATCACCCATGTTGCCAGTCAGAAATCTTCTGAAGCACAGCATATGTTTATATTTCACATCAGTACTACTCCAAACATGGTATGCACCAGGTTGTTCTTCCTTCCTCCCCAACCCTGCCAGCACTGAAACCTTTCCCCCGACTGTCCCCCTGAGACCCCCCACCCAAAACGCCCCATAAACCCTAACTCCCCCTCCTCCCACACGCACCCCTTTCTTGCATGGTACATGATGAACGGCAGTCTGAAAAGTCCCTCTCCCTCCAACCTCCCCTTCGTGAACCAGATAACAAAAACAAGAATACCCCTTCATAACCAGAACACTCCATAGAGAATAACATATCCCCAATTCTTACTGCTTAACATCACCCCTTAATAATACAGGGGAATTAGCTGCACGAGCCCCTTAGAGAAAGTGATCCTCCCTGGTGGAACCCCACGAGCCATGCATCGACATGCTCCATGGAGTGCAAAGTGTGTAAAACACTTGCATCAGATATAGAAATAATAGTCTTAGACACCCTCTTGCAGCGCAGCCCTCGAACAACAGGTGTAAACAACCAAGAGTGAGCAGGCCATTGCTGTCTTCTTTAATATAGGGGAAGGTCTGTGAGCTCCAGGATCACTGTCCAGACCGCATTGCTTGGACCAGAAACAGTGACTACCTCACTCCTATAGGGAAAATTTGAAAAAAGAAAAAGGGAGTCCTCCAAAAACAGCACTCTAACAGGGTTATGCAGGAGGGGCAGACAAACGTCTAATTAAGGTGTACAGAGACCCTGATATCCCCATCTGTCTGCAATTGTGGAATCCCCATCCGGTGTTCTGGCTAACTGTATTTATTGCCTAATGGCATCAGGGGGCGAAAGGAGGGGAAGCCAAGAAAAGACCAGACCTTGCTAACAGGACCAGGAAGGGACTGCAGTTACAGACAGGGTCTCATTGTAAGCTCCAAGAAAACTGAGCATTGCCTCCCCCATTGCCATAGAATCAGGACATCACCCCTAATGAAATGAGTTGCCAGTTCTGTCAGAGTGAGATTTGACTTGAACACAATGACCCCGCTCAAGTAACCATTATTTAGGACCCGAGGAAAAACACAAGATCCCGTTAAAACCTAGCTTGTAAACCCAAAGATGAGACTGGGCTTAGCCAGAGCCAAAACAGGAGAGTCAACAAAATATTAGTCAGTCCTGGAAGTGTGAACTGGCTCAGGAGCAAAATGTCCATTTTTATATCAGAAAGGAGGCCCTTCATGAGAGTTGCAGCATGGAGTTAGGTAACCAGATGTACAGCTTGTCACTGACATAGCCCCAGAGAGTTTATTGAGAATTGAAGTTTGCAGCAGCTAGACAACACCACCAATGGAAAACTCAGCATAGCACACTGCACCAGTTCGATTCTCATACAGGCTTAAATAGGTCAGGAAGTGCTTCTTTGAGCCCTGCAGTTGCCAACTCCACTTCCTCGTAGGTCACCCAGGAATTGTTCAGGCAAACTTGAAGCCTTGCAGGAAAACCCAAGCGAAACTTGATTCCCGCGTCAATCAGCTTCAGGACCAATTTGTGAAACGTGGCTCATTTCTGACACAAAGATAAAGGTAGATCTTGCTCCACCCTCAGCTTTTTACCTTTCCAATGCAAATCTTGTATTTCCTTAACTTTATATAGGAAATGCTGTCGCTCCTGGAAATTTAAAAAGCGAAATATGAATGACCTGGGGTAGGATCCAGCCGGGGGAGGGGGGCGTAGTGCACGGTGAGCTCTTTCTATAATATAGCTTGCTCCAAAGGGGGAAGGGCCTGCCACCTTCTCCATGAACTTCTTAATGAACTTGATGGGGTCTGAGCCCTCTTCACCTTCGGGCAAACCTATAATTACCGCATTGTTGTGGTGACTGCGCCTCTCCAGATCTTCAACCTTATTCTCCATATTCACTAGCCTTTGCTTCAAGGCCACTAACTCCAGTATGGCTTTGTCCTGTTTTCTTTCAACAGAGCGTATACAAGCTTCATTATCAGCAGTTTTCTTGGAGAGCTCCTCCAGGGTGCTAGAGATCCCTTTTAATTCTCCTGCCATGTTCTGCATTTCAGCCTTAAAAGGCTAAAACTCCTCTAAAAACCTTGAAAGGGTAAGGATATCCACAACAGGGCTGTCAGTAGTGACCGGCAGCAAGGATTGCAAGGAGGAGGCCCTGGCTTTTTCAGAGGCCTTCTCGGGTGTAGCAGGAGGCGTATGTTTGTCCATCAGCTTCTTATAACGGGGGCATGAACATTTAAGAAGGTGACAATCAAGTGATCTGTGGTAAATAGCACCATAAAACAGGGTTTTAGAGAGATTTAACAGGCGGAAGGTCGGAGCAAACAGAGAGGCATCCTACACAGCACACACTGCATCACGTGACTCCCTGAGTGAATGCTTCTACTCCCTAGGCAGGACTTTCAGGGATGGATCAGGTAAGGTGATGTTCCCTGAGGTCCTGCTGCATCCATGCTTCAGTGGAAGGGAGCAGGTTAAAATAAAGCAGTTTAATGTGTGGCTGAAAGGCTGATGATGTTGGAGAATTTCAGTTTCTAGGACATTTGAGCCATACTTGGTGGGGATGGGAATTGTCCAAGTTGCATGGCCTACATCGCAATGGAAAGGCACTACTTGAGTCTATAATTACAGAAAGTATAGTGGAGTTCCTGGAGGGCAATTGCCCTTAGGATTCCAGATGCCACAGAATTACCAGTGGGAGGTTTGTGTAAACAAATCTGATTTAATTCTTTGACTGGCAACAAAGGCCATGGATAGGGGTCAGGCAGTTGATGTCTTGTACCGAGATTTCAGCAAAGTTTCAACGTAGTCCCATATGTGAGTATGATAAAGACGTTTGGTGACCTAGCGATGGGGGACAAGATTTCAGGTGGATAAACATTTCCTGAATGGGAGGACCCAGTTAGTGGTTCTAAAAGGTGAACTTTCAGGGGAAAGTGAAGTCATGAGCATGGTGCCTGAGTGACTGACTCTAGTACTTGTTCTCTTTAACATGTGTATTTGTGATATAGAAGGGGGTAGGGTTCAGGGAAAAATATGCATTTTTGCAGATTTTACCAAGTTCTCTAGAAGTGTGGACACCAAGGAGGGGATAAGAGCCATAAAGAAAGATCTGGAAACTCTGGAAAGGTGATAAAGGCTATGGCACCTGAAATTTAATGCAGAAAGTGCAAGGTAATGCACATAGGGGTTAAGAACCCAACAATGGAGTAAAGGATGAGAGTGGTGATAGTGAAAGGAAATTAGTAGAAAGAGGCCTGGGGGTGCTAATAAGGAAGTACATGAAGGATATGTCACAGTGCTGTATGACTGTAGACAAGGCAAATCAGATGCTGGAGTGCATAGGAAGAGTGATCAGTAGCAGAAGGAGAGAGGTAATACAGCCCCTGTATAGATCCCTGGTTCACCATCATATGGAATATTATGTGCAGATTTGGAGCCAACACATGAGGAAGGACAGGGACTGGCTAGAGGCTGTGCAGAGACAAGCAACCTGAATGATACAGAAGCTAAAGGGTAAGTCCTATGAAAAATGTTTGGAGGATCTCAACATGTAAACACTGGAGGACAGGAGAAAGGGTGGCTACATGAGTGAGATGATACATATGAACATGCTAGCAGATAAATACTCTATGGTCTATCTAGTCTGCTCAATTGTGCAGCTCCCAACTGCTCCCTCCCCTTTTCCCTTTTGACATCCTTCTACTTCCCGTCCCCCTACTTGCTCCCCTTCTACCCACAACTCTTCTTCTCACCCTTTCCCAGCCATTCCTGAAACTATTCACCATTTTTATGGATACCATCTAGCCTGGCAGCTCTTTCCTCTTACCACCACACTCTCAGTGAAAAAATTCCTCTGCATTTCCCTCCTAAACCATTCCCCCCACCATCTTTAGGTTATGCCTCTTAGTGGCTTATTCCCACTAAGGCTGAAGTAGCCCTCAGTGCTCACCCTGTTAATGCCCTTAAGGTACTTGAAGGTCTCAATCATGTCTCCCCTCTCCATTCTTTCCTCAAGAGAGTACATGTTGAGCTTCCTGAGCCTCCTATCATAGGTGCTGCCCTTCTGGACCTGGATCATCTTGCTTGCACTTTTCCGGACCATCTCCAGTAAGTTGATATCTTTTTAAGATACAGGCATCAGAACTGCATACTGCTAGGTGTGGTCTTAACAGTGATCTGTACAATGGTAGAATGACCTCTGCCTTCCTGGTGGTAATTCCCCAGGTTATACAGCCTAATATTTAATTTGTTTGGGCTGCTGCTCTGTTGCAGTGTGGAGAGTATTTCAGTTCATTTGTGATTATTACTCCCAGGTCCTTTTCATCTTCTGACCAAGTTACCTGCACTCCACCCAGCCAGTATTTAGTCCCAGGATATTTTGCCCCCAAATGCATAACTTTGTTATTTTTAACACTGAACCCCAGCTGCCAAATGTCAGTCCACTTCTCTAGCCTAGCCAGGTCCTCCCTGAGTTCCTGTGTTCCCTCCCCATGTCCACCCCCCCACAGAGCTTGGTGACTTCTGTGAAAAGGCAGATTACCCTTGATCCCATCAGTGATGTCACCTATGAAGATGTTAAATAACACTGGGCTGAGCACCAAGCCTTGTTGTACCTCACTGGTCACAGGCCTTTCACTTCAGGGAATTCTCTCCTGACTACCACCCTTTAGCATAACATCTGCAGTTAGCAATAGCAGTAAATTTGATAAGGAAGTCTCTAAAGGTGTTCACTACTTAAGTGGCAATATAGTTCAGGCTGGCCCAGGATTTCATACACCCAGGGTAAGAGTTAGTGAAGCCTCAGCCATGGATCACACTTTCAGGAAAAGAGGCAGGGAGCACTTAGACACCCAAGAGGATTATTGGTACATGGTACAGAGTAATAGATGAAAGAAAAGAAGGAAAGCCCTATCACCTAGGTCTGTGCTCCTCCTTATTAGGAATTTATTCTCACCACTACATCACAATACTGTGGAATCTCTCTCCCCACCACAAAAAGTTAATTCAGCAGACAACAAGCCAGAAATCTTATAGTATGGGATTCTATAACAATGTACACTGTTACTCATCTCTGTAGAGACTACAAAGAGAATAACACGGTTATCTGCCTACTGGGAGAAAAATACTAGATGTGCATCAGCATCTAGAAAAAATAATTGGCAACTAGTCATGTGAAGTAAGGTACTCACATAAAAAATACATCTGCTATGATATTACAAGCATTTGTCAATGTTGTCTTGCTGACATTAGCAGTGGTAGTGCAGGAGTTAGAGAGATATATAATAGGAATGGCAGTGAAGTATGGAAATGATGACAACCCCACATCACCTTGCAGAAACTGACAGGCATTGAGGTGTGCCTTTGGGTCATTTGCCATAATGCTCATGCCATTTCATCTCACCCTACCCTGTAGACTCTGACAAATATCATGTTGTGCCTTGGGGTCCTCGGGCCTTATGCTCACCCCATTCCATAAGGAAATACATTGAGATGAGTGCAGTATAGGAAAATGGGGTGAACTTTGGGTCTGAAGAGTCCAAGGCACACCTTGATGCCTTTCAGTGGCAGCAGGGTTGGGGTGGGGATGGAATGGCATGAGCATTACAGCCGACAATCCAAAGTCACACCCCTGACGCCAGTCAGTCTCTACAGGGTGGGACATTATGGTTAGAAACCCTAATGCCCCGAGCGTTTGTTGGTATTTTCAAGCTAAATTTTCAGCATGGGATTTTAATGACCCCACCTCAAGAAAGAATTTGGGACCGCTGCTCAAGAACAGTGGCACTTTGATTTTGTTAATCTGTCCTGAACATTGATGTCCAACAGTGACCATGCCATTCTGCACCAGATGTGTGAAACCAAAATTCGGGCAGGATGTGAAAAATGACAGCTGTACTGTTCATAAGGAGGTTTGAAGAAATGGCAATGTTGAAAATCTGGAGTGAAAATATTTAAAATTCTCGAAGTTAAGAGCGTGTGTGGAAACTGCGCAATGCACACTAGTAACACAATCATTTTATAAAATTTTTTCACCAAATTTTCGACATAGGCATTTTGGAACATCTGCTCATGAACAGTGTCATTGTGATTTTCTTAATATGTCCAGAACTTTAATTTCCCACAGCAAACACGCCATTGTGTGCCACATGTGCGAAAACACATTTTGGGCATTTTGGGAAAGATGACAGCTATACTGTTCATAAGGAGGTGTGAAAAAATGGCAATGCTGAAAATCTGCGGTGAAAATATAAAAAAATTCTTGAAGTTACAAGCGGGCGTAGAAACTGCACAATGCATGCTTGTAACAGTCCTTTCCTGGAATTTTTTCACCAGATGTTCAGCATAGGCTTTTTGAGACCCATCTCATGAACACTGACACTGTTGTTTCATTAATCAGTCCCAAAAGGTGATTCCACGCAATGACCCCAAAATCACTTTTCGGGATCGAATAATGAAATGACAGTGACTGAGTTCATGAGGTGGGGACCCAAGAACTCCATGTTGAAAATTTGGAGCCAAAAGTCACAAAAAAAGGCCTAGATAACCACCTAAGTTGAAACCCCCCACCATTTATGCCATTATACAACTTACCAACATTTCTTCAGTTCGCAGTTGGCTTTGAAGAGTGCAGACATGTTCCCGCTCCACCAAAGATCATCACCCCCTGCTCCAGAGGTAAGTATGGGATGAGCAGGTTGTGGGGAGGTGGGGTGCGCATAGGGTGGGTGCAGGCTGGGAGAGGGGACCCAACAGTGAGGGACCATTTTTTTTGTTTCAGGTAACTGAAACAAAAAAAAAAAAATCACAGTGGACCATTTTCTGTTTTCAACAGGTGTTGGCCACAATGGGGGTGAACTCCCACGGTGGCACATTTATTTAGGGATTCATGTTAGCCACACTGGGGTGGCCTTCCAGTGTGGCACACAATGATGGTGAGGTGGATCCAGGAACATGCTGATGCAATGGGGGGGTTTAACATGCTGAGAGGGGGATTGGGCCCCCTGATTCGCAAGTGTGTCTGTGGGGACATGATGCTGAGGGAGTTTGGCAACCCCCTCGGCAAACAAAAAGCAATAAAGGGGGAATATATGCTGAAAGGGGGATTGGGCACCCCCAAAGTCGGCTTCCTGGTGACTGTGACAAGCAAAAGGTGATAGCCGCCCATCAAGTTTACTGAAATGTTACACCAGGCAAGGCACACACTGCAATGAGGGGGAGCTCCCTCACTGCAGTGGCACAATCATTTCAAGTTGGTGGCACACTTTTGCAACTGCTGTCATAGACAGTGTGCCATTTCATTCATGCCACAGAGCCCAGCCCAATAAAGCAGTGGCACCACTGGCCACAACACAGAGAACAGCAAGAGGAAGGAGCTGCTGTTTGAACTTTACTACTCTACTAGACTAAACAACTAGATCTCTACTATAGGAAACTTCAATTTAGGGTAAAAACAAACACAAAAAAGAAGAGTCAATGTGTTTCAACTGGGTGAAGGAATCGTTATCTGTGCAGTTAGCTAGGTGAAGAAAGAAACTGTGAATTAGGGGGAGTTGCCTAAGCAGAAGGAAGCCAGGTGTTTGCACTTAAAAACTGACCTAGATAGCTTTTGGTAGAGAACAGCAAGAGGAAAGAGCTGCTGTTATAACTTTACTGGGACAATATTGCCCTCCATCACTCCCCTTCACCCCCCCCCCACACTTAACCAGTTGTACTTTTATAGGCAAAGGATTTGACTGACAACATGAACTTCCTGTTTGGGAGCAGGAAGGGAGTGATCACAGAGGCACAAAACAGTCACCATCCTAGAACGAAAAGAATTGCTCTCCATCCCCCCCAGCTAGTTTATAAGCTTTGCAATGAAACATTTAAAACTATCACTAAGATCCTGGTTCCTCTCCTGGTTAGATGCAGACCATTGCACCAGTGTAGACCTGCATCACTCCAGGTGGAGCCCCAGTCCCAAATGAAGCCAAATCCCTGAGCTCTGCACCAGTTTTTTAACCAGTCATTGAATCCCATGGTGTGGAGTACCCTATCCTCATCCATGCCATAGACAGGTAGCACTTCCAAGAAAGTTACCATGTGTGCTACTTGTCTAAGGCCCCTTCCCAACTCCACAAACTCCTGTTACATTACTCTGATCCCATTCTCAGCCAGGTAATTTGTCCCTAGGTGGATAATGACATCCAGCTCACTCCCCCTTGCAGCTGCTCCTATGACTCTGAGGATTTGTTTCCTGTTCCTCCAAGCCATGGCACCATGCAGGCACCTTACCTCCCTTTCGCCTAACTCCCCCAGTCCTACCACCTTAACTAGTGAGTCCCCCACCAGGAGTTGTTTCCTTCAGCTGTAGGGTTCTTTGCCACCCTCCTGTTGGTCTCCATTGTTGAGGTTTCCCAGCATCCTCCTAGGTCTCCACTGCTGATGCCTCCATAGAGGAACCATGCTCCACCAGAGTGGTGAATGAATTGTGGAGAGGCACAACTGGAGGGATGCACCTCTGTTCCACCACTCTCACCCTCCCAGAGCTCAGCATGGTCCAACCACTCCTCTTTCTTGGAAGCCTCTGAGGTAGTGGCAGTGGCCTGGGTGGTCTCTGGGTGGGGAGCAGGTTTCCCAAATCCTTTCCAGGCCAGCATGGAGACAAACAACCTCATCCCTCACACCAGAGAGTTGCCTGCAAATACAGCAGCAATGCAGTCTCTAGAATGTCTCCCAGAAGACTGCTGCTCCACAGCCAGTGCATTGTATGACTCCACACATGTCTGTGTCCCTTTCTGTTACAGATGGTTTTCTTTTTCTTTTTTTATTCTTGTTTTAGTGTGTGCAAGCTTGTGAGTGTCTCTACCCCCTATTCAGTGTGCTGTGCCTTTAAGCATATGAACAGGTGTATGTTGTTAGTGGTTTTGGGGAAGGGATGCCAGAACACCTGCTATAAAGGAAGTTAATCACTTGGGATGGGTGGGTGAGGGGCAGGGTGGGTGGGAGTAAACCTGTGCTCTCCAGAAACAATCAACTGCAACTCTGACCTCCCACCCCAGGGAGTGCCTTCCTTCCTTTCAGACACCTATTTCACAGAGGTTAAGTAACAGATCTAGTCACAAATGACTGCAAATATCTCCTAGCTACAGTTCCTCCATGGCAAATAAAAGTTAAACTAAGAAAAGTCAGCTCTAAAAACAGAGAATCAATACTATTTACTTACACAGATCCAAAAAGTAATAATTAAATTCAGTGTAGTCTATTAAATAACCTCCTTGATTTAAGGAAGCATTGTCTGCTCTCTCTCTCTCTCTCTCTCTCTCTCTGTCTCAGCAGACAGAGACCACAAACAACTCCTGTTTTAAATCAACAGTTCAACCAGACCCCTTTCAGCTCCTCCCCTTAACAGACACCTATTTTACAGAGGTTAAGTAACAGGTCTAGTTACAAATGACTGCAAATATCTCCCAGCTACAGTTCCTCCCTGGCAAATAAAAGTTAAACTAAGAAAAGTCAACCCCAAAATCAGAGAGTCAATACTAGTTTCCTACACAGGTCCAAAAAATAATCCAGTAATTCAATTCAGTGTAGTCTATTAAATAACCTCCTTGATTTAAGGTAGTGTTGGCTGCTTTCTCTCTCTCTCTCTCAGTAGCAGTATCAAGACAGTCACAGTAACACGGTACACAGAAAACCATGACTGGGATGTCAACATACCAGAGTACACAATTTACAGGAAGGAAAGGGAGGGTAGAAGAAGAAGAGGAGGAGTAGCTCTCTACATAAGGGAAAGGATCTAAACAATGGATCTAACAATTAAACAGGGAGGAGAGGAAGCAATGTGGGTCACCCTGGAGACTGGAAATGGCACCACAATCAGTGTAGGGGTTGTATACAGACCTCCATCGCAGGAGGAGGAGGAAATGGACAATGAAATGATAGGAGGCATTCTTAGGATGGCAGAGAAAGGGGAGATATTGCTGATGGGGGACCTGAATATGCAAGATGTTAACTGGAGCACCTTTGCTTCAGCCACATCTAAGAGCAGGGTCATTCTAGATGTCCTACTGGGGGCATGCCTCAGAAAGCTAGTGATGGAATCCACTTGAGAGGGAGCAATATTAAACCTGGCACTCTCAAATGGGGAAGAAGAGGAGATCCCAGATTGAGAAGTGGGTAGCCATCTGGGAACAAGTGACCCCAAACAGTGTGGTTCTTGATAAACTCAAGTGTATTGTCAATTCATACAAAAGTGAAGTTACTGGACTTCAGGATGGCTGATTTTGTCAAAATGGGAGAGTGCATCAGAAAAGCAATAGCAAACAGGCAAGAAGAGAGGGGTGTAGCAACAAAGGGGAAACATCAAAACTGCCATCATAGAGGCAAAAACTTTTGACTTGAACAAATAAATTAAAATGAAAGAAAAAAAACAATATGGTTCTCAAAAGAGGTGGTGGGGAAGGTTAGGGAGAAAAAGATAGCATTCGGGAAGTATAAGGGAACAAAGAAGGAGCAGGACAGAGAATTGTATCAGTTAAAACAGAAGGAAGCAGGGAAGGCAGTCAGAATAGCAAATGCCAAAACCAAGGAAGAGATGCTAACTTGGTTAAGAAGGAGGATAAAACCTTTACTAGGTAGACTAGGAGCAAAGAAAGACAAAGTGAAGCATACGGATGTTGAATAAAGAGGAGGGTGGATGGGGAGAGAGGGACAGTGAAAAAGCAGGGATACTGAATGGATACTTCTGCTCAGTATTCACAAAAGAAAAGGTGGGGTACCTAGTCCAGTCAATAGAAGCACTCTGGATAGGAGGGTCAATATCATTCCTTTCACAGAAGAAAGGGTTCTGAAAGAACTCCTAAAACTGTAGGTGCACAAAGCAAGGGGCCTAATGGGATTCACCCCAAAATTCTAAAAGAACTAAGGGGAGAACTAGTAACACCACGGACTACCCTTTTTAACAAATCATGGGAGGATAGTGTGGTACCTGACGACTGGAGGAGGGCAGATGTGATTCCCCTTCACAAAAGTGGGAGCAAGACAGAGACAGAAAACTACAGAACTGTCAATTTGACCTCAGTGGTAGGGAAAATGATGGAATCACTTCTGAAGGAAAGAATTGTTGAGTACCTAGAGGCCAGTGGGGCACAGGACCCAAAGCATCATGGGTTCCCAGTGGGAAGGTCATGCCAGATGCATCTAACTGATTTCTTTGACTGGGTGACCAAAGTAGTAGACCAGGAAGGGGCTGTGGACATGGCCTACCTAGACTTTAGCAAGGCCTTTGACATAGTACCACACAAAAGATTAATAAATTAGCCAGCCTGGGAGTGGGTCCCAAGGTTGTACCCTGGGTGAAACATTTTTTGGACAACAGGATGCAGAAGGTGATAGTAAACAGAGTCCACAGTGAAGAAAAGGGGGTTACTAATGGGGTACCCCAGGGTTCCGGTCTAGATCTGTTTCTTTTAATATCTTTATAAGTGACATTGGAGAGTGACTGGAAGGAAAAGTATGTCACTTTGCAGATGACACAAAGATCTGCAACAGGGTTGATACACAAGGTGGGTGGAAAGGATGAGAAGGGGCATGGCAAGGTTGTAGGAATGGTTAAATGTATGGCAACTTAGATTTAATGCAAAGAAGTGCAAAGTAATGCAACTGGGAAACAAAAACCCAAGGAAAGATTACACAATAGGGGGTGACATACTGACAGCAACAAAAATGGAAAGGGACCTGGCGGTAGTTATATCAGATGACCTGAAGGTGGGCATGCAATGTAAGAAGGCACTAAGGAGGGCTGGGGGGATACTGGGATGCACAGGGAGTAGTATCACCAGTAGAAAACAAGAAGTTGTTATCCCTCGTACAGACGGTTGGTGAGACCCCATCTGGAGGACTGCGTGCAGTTCTGGAGACCCCATTTCCGCAAAGACATAGACAGGGTAGAGACTGTCCAGAAGAGGGCAACCACAATGGTACAGGGTCTGTACCAGAAGACATACGAAGAGAGACTAAAGTTACTTAATATGTATATGCTTGAGGAAAGGAGGGAGAGGGGGGCATGATAGAAACTTTCAAGTACCTCAAGAGAATTAATAAAGTTCAAGAGGGTAGCATCTTTCAGTAAAAGAGATACGCAAGAACAAGGGGGCACAATTTGAATATATAGGGGGGATGGCTCAGAGGTAATGTGAGGAGGTATTTTTTCATGGACAGTGTTGTGGATGCATGGAACTGCCCTCCTGAGGAGGTTGTGGAGTCAAAAACAGTGGGAGAATTCAAGAATGCATGGGACAGACATAAAGCAATTCTACTGGGGTGTAGGAGGAAGTAGGCTGTTGATTAACTAGGATCTGCAGCTTATCCATTAGGTAGGGAAATTGGCAGACTAGGTGGACCAACCGGTCCTTGTCTACCATCAAATTCTATGTTTCTATGCTAACATGACCGCTCCTCCAAAATCTGCTATTCCAAGCTACCACAATATGTTGCTTGCACGTACGCAAGACAACATAATAAATATGGGGAAGCAGCTATGAAATAATTGGTGTGGTGCAGTGCTGTCAGGGCTATTTCCAGTGCCCAGAGCAGATAAGGGAAAATAAAAACAATACTATTAAGAGATTAAATATAAGGCTAGCCATCTGATGTAGGAACTCAAGCCTGGAGTTTATAGATACGTGGGGCAGTTTAATCAACTAAAATGAGTTGTATTCTAAGGATGGCCTGCATATTAAAAAAATTGGGGCCACCATCTTAGCACAGCATATTCAAAATACCTTAAATAACATGACTTTAAACCATGACATGGGGAAAGAAATAGTACTGCTGATAGACCACACTGATTAAGTAAAGATGGAAATATGTAATCCACTAATAAGTAGAAATGTGCTTTAATTAATGCCAGTAGTCAAAATAACACAGTGAATCACTTGGCTAGATTAATATTCCAAGGACAACTCTGCCCAATTATAGTAAAAGAAACCTGGTGGATTCCAGGCAGGATTTGGGGGTAGGAGATCCCAAGATTCTAAATGTGACAGATTGGGTAGGGGCTGCACTCTATATCAAACAGGGAATCCTCTGCACAGATATAACTAATAAAATAAAATCAATCAAATTTGATAGTGGAACAATATGGTTGCGGGACTCAAGTAAGAACATAAGAAATCTGATTATAAGTGTGTGCTATAGACTCCCAGAAACCAACAGTGATGATAACCTATGCATACTAACCAAACCTGAGAATGCGTGTGAATGTGCAGAAACTCTATAAGTGGGTGATATTAACCTGGGCGATATAAACTGGGAAATCAGCAAGGCCTCTACATCCACAAACTGGTAACTTATTCACCAAGTAGAACAACTAAGCCTAATTCAGCATGTCACTGTTCCACCTAGGGAGGATAAGAACCTAGGCCTCATACTAGGTACTGAAGATATTAATATTGAAAATGTACATACAGAGGCACTCATGGGAATAGTGATCATAATGTATTACTATTTAACATGCTAACAGGGCACTAGTTTAAAATGGGCCTCATAGAAATCTATCAATGCGGCAAAGCAAATACATACATGATTTATAATTAATAGGTAAAATAGGTTGGTATACTCAATTTTAGAACAAAACAATGGAAGAAAAATGGGAAATCTTGAAAGAAGATATACTATCTGCATGCAATAAATAAATTCAAAAAATCTGGAAATACACAAGCAAGGGAATTAGACCAAAATGGCTCTTAAGGTGAATTAAAAGGTTGATAAACAAAAAAGGAGTTAATATGCATGCTATACCAAGAACAAGACAGGACGTAATTGGATCAAATATATAATACATGAACATAACAGCTAAAGGTCTATAAGGAAGGGAAAGATGCAGATGGAATCCCATATTGCTAGAAGTGCTTATAAGCATAACAAGAAACTATTCTATGGTTATGTAATGGGAACAACGTAAGACCTTTTTTTTTTAATGGAGATGCCATTTCATATACTGATGAAATGACAAATTCTGTTAACAACTATTTCAGATCTGTATATGCACACAAAATTAAGGAGCCCTTACTACCAGTAACTTGTACCTTTACTTCATCCTATAGCACTGGAGACAGTTATTATAAAACAAAAAATGCACAACTAAAAATGCAGTCTTTACCAGATCCAGACAGCATATCTGGGAACATGACAAAAATCATGTGCCAACATATTAGGAAACCACTATGCAGTATTTCCCTGAACCTACCAGATACAGGCACAATCCCATATAACTGAAAGATTACAGAAATAACACCAAATAACACCAATTCATAAAAAGGTAGCAAAGGAATTATGGGAACTATAGACCAGCACGTCTAATGTCCATGCTAGGGAAGATCTTAAAATGTATTTAAAAAGATCTCATTGATGATAAAATGCACAATCTTGACAATACACAGCACGTATTTAAAAACGGACAATCACGTACTACCAACATACTCTATTTTTTTATAAGTATATGTGCCTCCCTTGACTCCAAAATTCCTTGTGATATTATATTCTTACATTTTAGCAAGACATTTGACATGGTGTCTCACTGCGCAATTATTCAAAAAATAATAGAAGCAAACAGTGAATCCTGCTTAGTTAGATTTATAATTAATTGCCTACATGATAGAACTTGGTTAATAAAAATAAAGGGGTGCTAGTCAAATACCAGTAATGTCACTAGCGGAGTACCACAGGGCTCTGTCTTGGGCCAACACATTTTTCATATATTAATTGACAACCTAACCAAAAATCTGAATAGCTGGGCCTGCAAGTTTGCAGATGATTCCAAAATAGGAGGCCTCTGTGGAACAGTAATACAAGTACATCACGTCCAAGTTGACCCGGATGAAATATATAATTTGAGCATTAGTAGGGGAATGAAATTTTTTTTTAACTTTATATTTATTGCTTTTAATAAAAACATACATACAGCTGGTAGTCGAACAGCAGAGATACAGAAAAGATACAACTGTAGAGAGCGTCACTCCTATAAATACATAGCAATGTGTCTGCCTGATGTCATAAAGATATGACATATGGGGGGAAAATATTCTTAAGTAAATGATCACTCAACATCCACAAAAATGCGCTGTATAAGAACCCATGAGCTGCATGGAAAGTGTCCAAGAAAATTGCATAGTGTGTCTCAAAATATGCCTCCCCCCTCAAAACTAGAGGTAAAGAAATAGAGTCTATGCAAGTTCAATGCTGAGTGCTTAAAATGCACAATATAAAAACAGAACGGGTGGGCTACAAAATAAACCTAACCTGACTAGGGCACACATTAGAACAACCACTGTGAAGTATAATTGCAATGAACAGACAACTGATTATATTAAGTTTAAACATCGCAAATTGAAATTGTGCTGCCCCCTTGAAACATCCAGTGGCTGCTAGGATGAATGCAATATAAGCAAGTCCTTCAAAGTGAAATAAAACTGGACTGTTAAAGTCTATAGACAGTACAGTGGCAGATTACCTTAGGTTAACATGCACATGGAAAGGGTAAAACAAAAGAAAGTTTAATCCAGGGATATGCCATTTACCCACCATACTTAACCACTGATATAAACAAAGAGACTCAAAAAATCAAGTTTAGGTGTCCTCACCTGCAGAGGGAGGATCTTCGAGATCATCTTGGCTACTTTTCTGGGCAGCATACTACTGAGTTTATTTAAGGGCATCTGTAGGATGGGAAAAAAATGAAAATCTTTCCCTGGTGGACTGTCCTGAGCCATGTTGGAAATAAAATACTGTGGGAAACTTTTGGTGCTCGGAGCATCACCCTAACTCCATGAGATTGCTTCCTCTCTGTTTTAGTGGCAAAGCTTAAATCAGGATAAATCCTGATAGGTTGCCCATCCTAAAGTAATATCCCGAATGTTCTTGCAAGTGCCAAAATGAAGTCTCAGCTGCCCACACCATCGGTAAGCAAGACTATGGTATAGGAAGCATCCGGGTTATCGGCTCTGCCATGGGGAGTCACCTGATATGCTTTTTGTATTAGTATCAGGTGACTAGTGAAAGCTTCATCGAGCTGTTGAGAAAACCAATCCATCATATAGAGGGATAAATGATCCCCCTTCTGGCAATCCGATGACCCTGAGATTGGCTGAGCAAGCTTGGTTCTCCAGCATTTCCAGCCTGGAGTGAAGGTAACCATTTTCTTTTGTTAAAGTAGCTGCATTTCACTAAAGCTGCATTCGCCCATTTTGTAGCCTCTGTAGTAGCAGTAATTATTGAAGTAAAGGAGGTTTCTAGGCAGGCCACTCTATTTGTTGGGGTATTGATTACGTTTCAGAATGTTCAGAGACAGATTATGATTTTGACAGCAGATAAGGACCGCTTGGCCCAACCAGTCTGCCCAATTCCCTACCTATTCAATAAACTGCAGATCCTAGTTAACCAACAGCCTACTTCCTCCTGCCCCCCCACCAGAATTGCCTAATGTCTATCCCATGCATTCTTGAATTCCCCCAATGTGTTTGAACCCACAACCTCCTTAGGAAAGCCATTTCATGCGTCTACCACCCTGTCCATGAAAAAATACTTCCTCACATTGCCCCTGAGCCGTCCTCCCCTCCATCTTCAAATTGTGCCCCCTTGTTCTTGCACATCTCTTTTTCTGAAATATGCTACCCTCTTGGACTTTGTTGATTCCCTCAAGGTACGTGAAAGTTTTTATTATGTCCCCCCCTCCTTTCCTCAAGTGTATACATATTAAGCTCCTTTAGTCTCTTTTCATATGGCTTCTGGTGCAGACCATGCACCATTTTAGCTGCCCTCCTCTGGATTGCCTCCATCCTGTCTATGTGCTTGTGGAGATGGGGTCTCCAGAACTGCACACAGTACTCCAGATGGGGCCTCAACAACTGTCTGTACAGAGGAATAACAAGCTTCTGTTTTCTACTGGTGATGCCCCTCTCCCTATGTTTCCAAGCATCCCTCCAGCCCTCCTTACTGCCTTCCAACATTGCTTGCCTACCTTTAGGTAATCTGATATGACTACCTCCAGGTCTCTTTACATTTTTGTTGTTGTTAGTACCTCCCCCCCCCCCATTGTGTACTCTTCCCATGGGTTTTGTTTCTGAGTGGATTACTTTGCACTTCTTTGCACTGAATCAATCCCAGTACTGAATCCTAAGGTACCCCACTAGTAACCTCCCTTTCTTCAAAGTGGATTCCATTTACTGTTACTCTCTTTGTCCTGTTGTCCATACAGTTTTTTTTCCCAGGCTACCACCTTGTGAACCATTCCCAGGTTGGCTAACTCGTTTATTAGTCTTTTGTCTGGGACTGTGTCAAATGGCTTTCTAAGGTCTAGGTAAGCCATGTCCACAACCCCTCCCTGGTCAACTACTTTGGCCACCTAGTCAAAGAAATCTATGAAATTCATCTGACATGACCTTTCCACTGTGAATCCATGCTGCCTTGGTCCTGTGCCCAATTGGCCTCTAGGTACTCAACAATTCTTTCTTTCAGAAGTGATTCTATCATTTTCACTACCACTGAGGTCAAACTAACAGGTCTGTAGTTTCCTGCCTCTGCCTTGCTCCCACTTTTGTAAAGGGAATCACATCTGCCTTCCTCCAGTCCTCAGGTACCACACCATCCTCACATAATTTGTTGAAAAGGGTAGTCAATGGTGTTACTAGTTCTCTCCTTAGTTCTTTAAGAATTCTGGGGTAAATCTCATCGGGCCCCATTGCTTTGTTCATCTTCAATTTGAGAAGTTCTTTCAAGGTCTTTTCTTCTCTGAATGGGCTGGTATTGATTCCACCTTCCAGAATGCTTCTATTATCCTCTTATTTTGTGAATACTGAGCAGAAGTATTCATTCAGTATACCTGCCTTTTCACTGTCACCCTCTGCCCTACTCCCTCCCCTTTATTAAGCCTCACTGTCCCTCCCTTGTTCTTCCTTCACTCCTTAATGTACCTATGAATGGTTTTATATCCTCTCATAACTGAGTTGGCTATCTTTTCCTTAGTTTGGGCCTTTGCTATTCTGACTGCCTTTCCTGCTTCCTTCTGCTTTAACTGGTACAGATCTCTGTCCCGCTCCTTCTGTGTTTCCCTAAACTGAATGCTGTCTTTTTCTCCCTAACCTTCCCTGCCACCTCTTTAGAGAACCATTGTGTTTTTTTCTTTCATTTTGATTTATTTATTTTCTTTACACAAAGGCAGTTTTGATTTTTCCCCATTGTTCCTCCACCCCTGCTTCTTGCCCATTTGCTAGTGCTTTTCTGAGGCACTCTCCCCTTTTGCCAAAGTCAGCCCTCCTAAAGTCCAATATCTTCACTTTCATATGGCTTGACTCTATGGATGTGTTTATCGTGAACCATACTGTTTGGTGGTTACTTGTTCCCAGATGGCTACCCACTTCTAAATCTGAGATCTCCTCTCCATCCTCATTTGAGAGTACCATGTCTATGATTGCTCCCTCCCAAGTTGGTTCCAGCATTAGCTGTATGAGGCATTCCCCCTGTAGGACATCTAGAATGACCCTGCTCTTGGATGTGGTTGCAGCAAAGGTGCTCCAGTTAACATCTGGCATATTTAGGTCCCCCATCAACAATATCTCCCTTTTTTCTGCTATTCTAAGGATGCCTTCTATCATTTCCTTGTCCATTTCCTCCCCCTGAGATGGGGGTCTGTATACAACCCCCGTGCAGATTGTAGTGCCATTTGCTGTCTCCAGGGTGACCCACAATGCCTCCTCTCATCCCTGTTTACCCTTTAGTTCTGTTACTCTGATCCCTTCCCTTATGTAGAGAGCTACTCCTCCTCCTCTTTTACCCTCCATGTCACTCCTATCAATTGTGTACCCTGATATGTTGACATCCCAGTCAAGGTTCTTTGTGTACCATGTTTCTGTGACTAATACAGTATATAGGCATCCCTCTTCCATCAAGGCCACTAGTTCAGGGAGCTTGTTACCCAGACTATGGGCATTGGTACTCATTGCTCTCCATTTTTTGATGGCCTTACCCCCTTTTAGCCCCATCACTGTTCTTACTGCCTTTTTCTCCATTTACCCATTTCCTCCTCTCTATTGACTTCTCTTCCTTGGTGTTTACCTAGCTAAGGACCCTGTTTTGTAGGGGGGGCACTGGGATTTCCCTGCTCCTTTGCAGTGCCTCCCTCCTTGGCTAATTGAAATGCTTTCCAAAGAAGTATTTAAACCTATCACCAAGGATCCTGATTCCCCACTGGAACAGATGCAGACCATCATGCCAGTATAGGCCTGCATCTGTACAGGTGGACCCCCAGTCCCATATCAAGCCAAAACCCTGAGCTGCACACAAGTTTTTCAATCATTCATTGAATTCCATGGTGTGGAGCACCCTTGCCTCACCCTTGCCATAGACAGTCAGAACCTCTGAAAAGGTTATCATGCATGTTATGTGTCTATGGCCCCTTCCCAACTCTGAAAACCTCTCCTGCACTTCTCTTATACCATTCCCAACCAGTTCATTTGTCCAAAGGTGGACAATAACATCCCTCTCCCTCTCCTGTGCAGGTGCTCCCATGATCCTGAGGATTCACTTTCTGCCCCTCCCAGTTATGGCACCAGGCAGGCACATTTACTCCCTCTCACCACCCTCCCACAGTTCTACCCACCTAATGATTGAGTCCCCCACCAGGAGTTGTTTCCTTCCCCTGTGGGGTCTTGTGCCACCCTCCTCTGGGTCTCCTTTGTGAAGGTTCCCAGCATCCTTCTTGTTCTCCACTGCAGGTGTCTCCATAGAGGAACCACACTCCACCAGAATGGTGTATCAATTGTGGAGAGGTGCTACTGGAGAGATGTGCCTCTGATCCACCACCCTCACCCTCCTTGTGCCCACTGTGGTCCAACCGCTCCTCTTTCTTGGCAACCTCTGTGGCAGTGGCAGTGGCTTTGGTGGTCCCTTACTGGGGGAGAAAATTTCCTGAATCCTCACCAGGTCAGCCTAGAGACGTGCAACCTCATCCCTCAGACCACAGAGATGCCTGCAAATTGGGAAGCATTGCAGCCTCCAAAATGTCTCCCAGAAGACTGCCATCCCACAGCCATTGCATTGCACCACTCCCTACATGTCTCTCTTGCTTCCTGTTTTATTTTTTTGTTAGTGTGTGAGAATGTGTGCATGCATTTACACAACTATGCAGTGTGCTTGACAATTAAGGTTATGTCCTTTGCTCTTTTGGGTAAGTGATGTCAGAACCCCTGGTATAAAGGAAATGATGCACTTGGGTGGGTGGGGTGAGGGCATGGTGGTGGGACCAAGCCTGTGCCCTCTTGAAACAATCAGTTACAGCTCTGACCCACCATCCTGATGAGTGTTTTCCCTCCTTTCAGCAAGACAACCTGCACAACTATTTAACAAAAAATATACATTGCCAACACACTTTGAATCAAAGAAAAATAACACAGCAATCTGTAAGCACAAAACAGCATCAACCTGTAAGCACACCCTGTAACAATTTAGCTAAAAATATACCCTGCAAAAAACAGTTTAAATCAGAGAAAAATAATGTAGTAAACTGTAAAGCCTGTAAGCGTAACACAGTAACAAAAACCTGTAGGTACAACCTGTAACAATTTAACTGAAAATATACTCTGTAAAGAAACAATTTGAATCAGAGAAAACAAATCAGTAATTTGTAAGCACAAAACAGTAACAGAACCTGTAAGTAAAACCTATAAGCACAAAACAAAATAGTAACACAACAGTAAATCTGCTTAGCTAAAAGAAGCCTTAATGTTTCTCCTTTGATCTGATCATGTTGCTCCTTGCTCTGTCCTTTCAAGCAAACCTAGAAAAAAAGAGCTCAGGTGAAGCGAGGTACTTTTTGCCAGCAAACTTAGTCTTCCACCTCAAAAACACCAACTAACCTGACCTTTTAAATATTCCTTCTGTTGGAAGTTACTAAAACTTTGTCAGCTCCACCCCTCACACACACACACACACTCACACAGTTACATTCCTAACCTTCTGGAAGAGATGTGGAAGGAAAGCTGTTAGCTCCTTCAATGTGAGAAAGAGACTGCAATGCCTTTAAGCCCCAAAGCAAAAACCTTTAAGCACAAAATAGTAGCACAACAGTAACTTTGCTTAGCCTAAAGATAGATTAAACTTTAAAACCTGTAAGCACAAAAAATAATAAAACCTGTAAGTACAACCATTTAATAATTTAACAGAAATGTACCTTTCAAAGAAAAATAAAGAAGTAATCTGTAAGCACAAAAGTAACAAAACCTGTAAGCACACCCTGTAACAATTTAGCAGAAAATTTACTCTGCAAAAAAAAAAAATTGAATCAGAAAACAATAAAGCAGTCATCTGTAAGCAAAAAACAGTAACAAAACCTGTAAGCACTAAAACAAAAGAGTAACACAACAGTAAATCTGCTTAGTCAAAACAAGTCTTAATGTTTCTCATTGTTCTTATAATGCTGCTCCTTGCTCTGTCCTTTCAAGCAAACCTTGAAGAAAAGAGCTCAGGTGAAGCTAGGTCCTTTTTGCCAGCAAACTTGCTGATCTTTATTCCAAGTGACTGCAATGTCTCTTCGGCATTTGGCGTGTCAGCTGATTGGCCCTGTGTCGACCACATGACAGGAGCTCCCACATGGCTTTTACCCTTGGGTACTTCTGTGACTGATTTGTCTTTCTTAGGGTTTCCCATGGTATTTCTGGGGTAGTCAGGCACCAGTTCTGATGTGTTGAAGAGAAAACCAAAGTTGGAAACTAAGTTTAAATTTTGTAATCTCAGAAGTAATCTCTGAGCACTAGATCTCTGTGGCCATCTTGCTCTGGTTCAACCAGGGGAATGAAATTCAACACTGATAAAGGTGAAGTTATGCATTTAGGCAATATGAACACCAAGTTTCCTTACAAATTAGGACAGATAAAATTAATAGAAAGTTCATGTGAAAGGGATCTTGGAGTACATGTCAAATCTGATTTGGAATCTCAGAAACAATGCAATTAGGTCATTGCAAGAGCCAACAGAGTACTATGGTTGATAAAAAGGAGTATCCCTTCATGGCACAAAGATGTAATTTTTCCACTTCAGAGGGCATATGTCAGACCACACCTGGATTTTGCTACCCCCTTCTGGTGTCCATATAATGCAGGACAAATAAAACAATTTGAACAAGTATAACACAGGGCAACAAAGTTAATTCATGGAATGGGTGACAGTACATCCAAACAACAATTAAGCTCATTAAAATGTATCCTTCTGTCACTAAGAAAGTATAGGGGTGGCATGTTAATGATGTTTAAAATAATAGCCAACCCAAAATTACTATGTGACCTCAACATTAACTTTAAACAATGCATAACTGAGACATGGGAGCACCCCCTCCAAATAACAGGTTAACATTTTCACACCACTGAAAGGAAATATATTTTCACTAATAAAGTAATAAATATTTGAAACGCTTAACCACTAGAAATAATAAATAAATCAGGTAATGAGTTCAAGAACAGATTTGTAGTATCATAGTATCATAGTAAAAGCCAGCAGAATAGGCCCCATGGTCTACTGTGTCTGCTCTGAAGCTAGCCCCCCTACTGGGAGCTCGCTCCTCCACCCCCCAGCCCCAGGGGTGCCCTCCCTGGCCTCAGCTTCCCCCTGTACCTGTCCCAACCCTTCTTGAATCCTTCCACTGTGGTCTCTTCCATCAGACTCCTGGGCAGTATGTTCCATGGTTCCACCACCCTCTCTGTGAAGAAGTGTCTCCTGCACTCCCTCCTGTACTTCCCCATTCCAGCTTCTACTCATGCTCCCTGGTAGCTCCCCCCTTCTTAAGCCTGAACACTTCCCTGGCTCTGCCCTTATTTGTCCCTTTTACATACTTGAAGGTCTCTATTATGTCCCCTCTGTCTCTCCTCTCCTCCAATGAGTACAGATTGAGTTCATCCAGTCTCTCCTTATAGGTTCTACCCTCCATTCCCTGAATCATCTGGGTTGCCCTCCTCTGGATCCTCTCCAGCAGCACTATGTCCGTCTTAAGATGGAGTCTCCAGAACTGCACACAGTACTCAAGATGTGGCCTAACCAGGGCATTATACAGAGGGAGGATCACCTCCCTTCTCCTAGAGATAACCTCACTGGTTATGCAGCCCAGTATCCTGTTTGCTTTTGCTGTAGCTCTTCGACAATTCTCTGTGTTATTCATTTTGCCTTCCACCACTATCCCTAAGTCCCTCTCGCCCGATGTGACTTGCAGTGTGGTCCTCCCAAGGTGTATGCATGTCCCAGGTTTCTGACTCCCAGATGCAGCACCCTACATTTCCCTGCATTGAACTTCAACCCTCACTTCCTTGCCCACCCCACAGGGTATCCAGATTCTCCTGAAGGGCCTCTCTCCCCTCCTGCCCATCTGCCAGTGCTCCCAGATTCGAGTCATCTACAAAGAGACTCAACTTACTCCTAACACCCCACCCTATGTTCGAGACACAGGAATTGAACAAGAGTGGCCCCAGGTCCGAACCCTTGGGGACCCCACTGATGACCCTCCTGGGGGAGGAGACTATCCCTCTAACCACCACTCACTGTATTCACCCCGTAAGCCAGTTTTCCACCCACCTGAGCAACTGCCTCCCCAACCCCATTCCCCCCAGCTTTATTAGCAGGCCATTGTTGGGTACCGAATTGAACGTCTTACTGAAATACAGATAGAGGACATCCACCAGCCTATGTTGGTCCAGGGCACCCATCACCCAGTCATAAAATTCCACCAGGTTAGTCTGACACAACCTCCCCAGAACAAAACCATACTGCCTGTCATCCAGGTGCCCCAACCTTTCCAGCTGCCCCCCTAGCCTCTTCTTGCTAATGCCATCCATAACCTTGCCTACCACAGACATTAAGCTAATGGGCCTATAATTCCCCATCTCCTCTCTGCCGCTCCCTTGTGGATAGACACCACATGAGCCACCCTCCAATCTTGAGGCACCCACCCTGTCTTCAGGGAGATGTTGAAGAGTGAGGCCAGTGGAGCTGCCAGCACATCCACCAGTTCCTTCAGCATCCTTGGATGCAGCCCATCTGGCCCCAGCACCTTCTCAGTCTTTAGTGACCAGAGGGCCTCTCTCACCCTATTTACTGTGATTTTGCCCTGCCATCCCCCCTCCTCATGTATCCTCTCCTACCTTTCTAGATACGAACCATTCCCTGCCCTAGTCTCATCCAGTCCTTCAGTCTCCAACTGACCTCCTGGTTCAGTGGGCTCCTCTACTCTCCCATCGGGTTGAAAAGATCCCCCACCTCCCCCGGTAAAGACAGAGGCAACGTACTCATTTAGCACCTCTGCTTGTTCCCCAGCTTCCTGCACCCATCCCCCACAGTTCTAATCCTGCTGATCTCTGCCCTCACTTTTCTTTTCTCCCCTATGTATCTGTAGAAGCCCTTCCCCACTTGCAGATATCCCTGACCAGGATAAGCTCCTTCTTCTCCTTGGCCCCACTTACCATCCTGGTGACCCTCTTAGCCAGAGAATCATATTCTTCCTCTCTCTAGCCCCCCTTGAACACTTTAAGTGTGCATAGGCAGCCTTTTTCTCCCTCACTGCCTCCTGCACCTCCTGGGTCCACCAATATGGCTTACTGGCCCTACATTGCTTGCATTTTACCTTTACACAGGCCCTTGAAGCCTCCTGCACCTTCTTCTTAATGGTCTACCACAAGCTACCAGCATCCATGTCTAGCTTTATCTCATCCAAGCACCCTTTAAGAATCCTTCCCATGCCCTCAAAGTCTGCCCCCCTTAAATCTATTACTTCTGTGTTAGTGCAAATTTCCTCTCCCCCTAGGAACATAAGAAACCAGACCGTGGCATGGTCACTGCCTGCCAACGGGCTGCTCACCTCCAGGTCCCTTATCTTGTCACTATCTGCTAGGACAATGTCCAGGATCTGATCCTGCCTAGTAGGCTCCCCCACATGCTGGACTAGGAAGGCATCCTGGAAGACATCCATCAACCTCTGCTCCCTGGTCATGGAGAATGTCATAGTGCCCCAGTCTGCCCCCAGCATGTTCAGGTCACCCATGATCACCACCCTGCCCTTTCCAAGGCCACAGTGACCCCTGATGTTCTCAGCCAGATCATCCTCCAGTTCTGCTTCCATTGCAGGGGGGCCTGTACACCACCCCTATTTTTAATCTTTTATCCCCCTCGTTTGTAGGGTTACCCAAATTGCCTCCACATCTCCTTCTGTCTCCTTGATTCCAGCAACTACTATATCATTTGTGACTATCAATGCCACACACACCCTCTTCTCATCCCCCCATCCTTCCTAAACATTGTGTATCCCTCTAAATTTAGGTCCCAATCATGCCTATGGGTGGACCATATCTCAGTAATTGCCACCAAGTCTGCTGCACCCTCAACTAGCATTGCCTGGAGCTCTGGCATTTTATTTCCCATGCTCCTGGCATTGATCAGGACCGTACTCCACCCAACCGCCCTCCCACCTCTCCAGTCTTCTCAGGCCAGTGCAATCCCCATCTCTCTTCCCCCCTCAGTTCCCCCTGGTCTTTTAATGCTACCCACTGCCCATTTTGCATGATCTAATCCTGAACACTCATGCTTCCTCACTAGGGCTTTCACTCTTTCTATCCCTCCCTCCCTTTACAAGTTTAAACCCAACCTATTGCCAATGAATTCAAAAAGTTTTAGTTTGAGGATCTCCCTCCCCTCCAGATTGAGGTGCAGCCTATCCCTGGCATCTAGCCCCTTGTCTTCCCATGTATCACCCCAGTCCCCCATCAATCCATACCCTTCTGACTTGCACCACTCCCTGAGCTACTGGTTAACCCCCCTAAGTTTTTGCTTATTTTCCCTGCTTGCCCTTGGTACTGGCAGTATCTCAGAAAAGGAGATTGAGCATCCTATAGAGTGTTCAAACCCTGACCAATTCCCTGAATCATGCCTCTATCTCCATTTCACTGTTCCCTTCTAAATTGTTTGTTCCCAGGTGAACTAGAAAGTCTAGGGATCCTCCGCATTCCCTTGCCATTGAGTATAGCTGGAATTTGGCCTTATGTACTGATAGGCCTGGGATACATTTAACCTTGACTGGGCTGCCTTTTCCCTCCCCAACCCCCTACCACTGGGTACCTCTAATCATGGAGTCACACAGCAGGAGCACCTTAACCTCTCCTCTCAAGTTACTAGCCCATCTGTGCCCTTCCATACTCCTTTTTCTGCCTACATCCTCAGGCTTGCTCCTTGCACCCCCCACAGCCTGTGTGTCTCTATTTTATGCATGCCCTTCCAGGCTCCCTCTTCTGCCTATGTCCCCCAGTTTTCTCCTCTCACCTCCTGAAACTTGGGGGTCACAGGTCTGTATGTGCCCTTCCAGACTCTTTCTCATGACTATGGCCCCCTGCTTGCTCCTCACCCCTCCCACAGCCTGGGCATCACTAGTTTGATTGTTGTGCCCTTCCAGGCTCCCTCTTCTGTCTCCCTTTCCCAGATTGCACCTTTCACCTCTCACAGCATGAATATCACTAGTCACCCCCCTTAACTCTTCCCCAGTTGGTCTGTTGCCATTGACTTTTCCACCCAGCCTCGTATTCCTGCTTTCCTTCTCCCCTCCCTCCCCCTCAGGTTCTGCAGTAACAGACCCTTGCACCCTAGTTCTCTCTACACCTCCTTCTTCTGGAAATTCCAGTCTTTGAGCTGGCCTACCCAGAGTACTCCCCTCCTCACCCCCCTCCTTATCCACTTTTCCCTTCCTCAACTTTGCCCTGTCCTGGGTCCTGGCCTCATCCACCCTGACTCTGTTTTATGCATCCCCTCTGCCTTATCTCCCTCAGACCTGGGCTTCTGCCCTCCTCCCTGCCCATCTGGTGCCCTAGTCTCATGTTCCCCATGCCATCGCTCCTTTGGATCAGGCCCCCCTCCTATCCCCTGCCCCCACTCTGACACCTGACCAATCCCTCCCCATCATCCTGCACCCCCTGCCTGCCAGCCTCTTTCACCTCATTATCCAGGTACAGCAGGGTGAAATAATTTGTAAGTGTGATGCCTGGCCCAAGCTCGCCCACTCCTGTCCCCCTCCCCTCCCCTTTCCTTGGCTCTCTCTCTGGGCCAACCCCTCCTTTCACAGTGAAGACTGTACACTGGTATTTCCATGTCACTCCCCCCCCAGAGAGACCATGTGGTCCTAGTCCTCTCTCTCCCACCCCTATACCCTGGGGTGTGCCATTTTGTCCTTGCCTATCATATGGTTCCTGCCCCTTCCCTCTCAACCCACCCTCTTCCCTCCCTCCAACTGCTTCCTGATCAACTCACCTCCCACCTGAGGCCTGCCAACTGGTAACACACTGGGCATCCCCCAAACCTCCATGCCAAATTCAATATTATGGCCACCACACACACTGTACACCCAATTACCCTCCCGAAGATACCGGCTCTTGCATAATTTGATCCCATCCTCACTGTTAGGTGTGGGCAATATAAGCACCCCTGGCAATAAAAGTACCCTCCAATCTGTATACACTCAATCAATCCTCCCTTTTCCCAGCAGTAGCCAGCATATGCCTGAACAATCAATACAATCAGTATCCAAGATGCAGTCACCAGCACTACCCAAGCATCACCCTAATAGGATTAGAATTTTGCAAGGCCTTATGGGACTCATCCAATAAATGTAGGGTGAACATTGGGGTGGGTGGGTTGCAGGGTGGTTGGGTAGGAGTACACCACAGGCTGTGTCAAAATACAATCAGCCAAGGAGTCCTCTGGCAGTGACACCTCACACAATCACCAACTTGTCTGCTAGAATCCCTTACTCCTGCCCAAACTAAATGTAAAAGCACAATAAATGGCAGTTAAGACCAGCCCTCAAATACAATTACAAACACACAGAAATACCAGCTAAGAAAATCTTTCAGATCTACTTAAAATCACAGCCACCAGCTAGAGACTCCTTCTCCCCCTCCACTAACTGAAGACTAACTGAGATGGCAGTTACACCTCACAGTCAAACAGCACTAATCCCCTGTAATATGATGCCTGCACTTACAGGCCAGACAGCAACTTTTAAACACACAAACAACAGCTTGTCTGCTATAATCCCTTACTCCTGCCCAAACTAAATGTAAAAGCACAATAAATGGCAGTTAAGACCAGCCCTCAAATATAATTACAAACACACAGAAATACCAGCTAAGAAAATCTTTCAGATCTACTTACACTCACAGCCAGATCTACTTACACTCACAGCCACCAGCTAGATGCTCCTTCTCCCCCTCCACTAACTGAAGACTAGATTAGACAAACACCTTTTAAATGTGCAAATGAGATATTACTATCTCAACTGGTCTAATAATGGGCTTTTTGCCTTCTCAGCTCCCACACGTCTTAGTATTAACTTTTGTAAATGATGGCTGCAGTCCTGGAGGCACATACCATGGTGGGCAGGGTGCACAGCTAGCAGTGTGACTCTGGATGCAGTGGTGCCCCACGTCCAAATGCAGCCAACTTCAATGTTGCACCGGTGTCATCAGAAAACGTATCCACACTTAAACACTGTTGAGATCTGGAAAGCTTCATGGGATCCTAAACTGGAAGGCCCACCTACATGATTGTAAATTTATTACATGGCGAATTCCAGCTGGACCACCCCAAGTCCACAGCAATCATGAAGCACAATTCATAGGACCTTATAATTGCAAAGAGACAAGTGTGAGTTAGTGTGGGCTAGTGGTCAGAGCACTGGCTTGTGAACCTGGAGGTCACAGATTCAAGCCACACTAGAATCAAATATACACTATGTGACAATTGGTGAGTCACTTAATCTCTCATTGCACCAGTCCACCCAGTTGTGGCACTGGGTTGAAGCAGGACCCCACTGGAAATGATACAATGTACCTCAGCTGGGTTATCCAGGATAAATAAAGTGTAGCCAAAAAAAAAAAAAACCAGAAGCTGGCTAAGAACCAATAGTTCCAGGGTACCATGGGGGCTTTGGAATTTAATGGAGATGAGTCCCAGAGATGATCACATTGCCAACACCATGTCAAATTTGATCCTAAATGGAGAGCAAGATAGAGGTGACAGCCTGCCACAGATTTACAGTACTCTGCAATAAACATACCACTGCACTTATGCTGCCAGTAACCCAGCTGTCCTATCACATATATGGTAGCATGAAGCTATTGAACCCAATCCACTGCTCTCAGATGAGGACTCAGAAGATGAATCAGAACTGATAGCACTCTGGGACCTGTATTTATAACATACCCAACAAAAAACGATGACATCCCATTATGATAAATAGGTATTGCTTAGAAAAATAACATTAACATCACCAGATTACACTCCTTTTTTCCAGAATTCTTTTTCAGTAGGTACAGATAGCAGATGATGTAGGAGTAATACAGGAAGCTTTTATAGATGAATTTTATGTAGAAATTTGAATTTAGGATTCTGATTCTGATGTTGATTCCATAAAAATAGATTCAAAATGGGAAATTCTGATATTCTTCCGGAACCACATTGTGTTGAAAGTGACCAGTTCTGAGCATCCTTAGGAGGTACAAGCAGTCCTGCATGCATATGTGTAACACTGTCACAGTGATACATGCTAATGGTATGCTGCCACCTAAAGCCATGACACAATCAGTGATAAGGAGCAATGGCTCCAGGACAAACCAGTGACATTAGGTTGGGATTATAAAGTATAATCTGTGCATAGAAAGGCAAGGAGCTGACTATTATACAAAAGAATAGTGAGGTTAGTGGTCCCATCCAGAATACCTTACTCTATTTCAGGGGACACTACCAGCAATGCTATTTTCTTATGGCTACCACTGCAAGTGTCTCATTAGCAGAATAATAAACGCCATACCACCTTAATATTTATATTAGTCTTTGGCAACCGGGTAAGGCCCACTAGGCACAAGTGCCTGTTTTCAGGGGTGACCTGGGAGCACGGGGCAGTTAAGTGACTTGCTCAGAATCACACAGTATGCATGTGGAGGTTGTGAGAATCAAACTCAGGTCTGATCTGCTAGATGTATCAAGCTTGTTCACACCTTGCTCCTCTAACCTCTAGGCTATGCTGCCAGCCCATATGGATTCACCCATAAAACACACTGTACATAGACACATTAGCTTATGAAGTAGCAACCTCCTTTTGGAAAGCAGATTTGGGAACTAGAATCACTAGTAGCCAGACAGAGCTAGAACTTGGTTTTGATCTGGAAGCAACCATTTTGTCAAGCCAGGGAGATTGCTCCACCACATGGAACATGTGTTTGTGCATATATGTGTGTGTGTGTGGGTGTGTGTTTGTGTGTGTGTGTGTGTGTGCGTGTGCACATATGTGTGTGTGTGTGTGTGTGTGCATGTGCTTGCCTGCATGTGTATGTGTGTGTGTATGTGTCTGTGTCTGTGTCTGTAGGCCAGCAGTCAGTGCAGCATAATAATATCAAGCACCATAGGGAAGAGGAAGGGATGGCAAAATGGTAACTAAACATCAAGGTGCATTTAAGATGATTGCAATGGAGCTCTTGTATCCTGCACTATGGAGCCCTGCTGGAGTGATCAGTGAGGCAGTCAAAGGATGGGGTTGAAGATTCACTGTGAGAGGATTCCCCTCAGGTCCAAAGACTGGGCAGACAACAACAGAGGAAGCAAAGGTATATAAAAGTAAATTGATTTTATTCTCGATCTTATAAGATACATCTCATTTTTTTGTTTAATAAAAAGATGTCACAGTGAGAGATGACTCCTCCCCACATGTACAATTTAGCCAGTGACAAGCAACTCTCTATATCTAGAATTCTAGATAAGTTAAGTGATTTTCCGGTGTTCTATAAAATACTAACCATTGTCTTTAGAAAAAAATGAATTATAATAATCCCAAAAAGTCTGACTTTCAAGACATTCCATTCATTTTTACTAAAGGCATATACAGGAAATATGGCTGCTTGTCCCTTAGACTTCATCTACTTCCTGCTTTGATGTCACAATCCTCACTGTAGCAGGGACTGCAAGGATGACCTGGAAAATAGTGGTAAAGGAAAAAATATTTGGATGGTTAAAATTCCTGCGGGGGTCTGTGTTCTACTGTGTATTGAACACTGTGTACCAAATTTAAGGCAGTGATGCCATATTCTGTCAAACTATTCACAACATTCCGCAGGCCTCTGTAGCTTGATATGCAAAGGGTGTTGTAAACATCTTATACATTTTTCGTATCGCATGGGTTAACAAAACAAATACATGCCATTGGTGAAACACCATCAGGTGACCGTGGATAAAATGCCTGTATATGCACAGTTGCTGTGATGTTCCCTGACTCAATATTTTGCAGGGCAATAAGGCACTCGTAATGTACTGGGAAAATGAGAACTGAAAGGCAGTCATTTAAAACAGTACTGAAGTGTAAGAGTGCTCCACTGTGGGCATCGGTGATAATTGGGAGTCATAAGTAACATTTTGGCATTTAATCTACAGAAACATAGAAACATAGAAACATAGACTTTGACGGCAGATAAGGCCCGCTAGGCCCATCTAGTCTGCCCATTTCCCTACCTACAGGATAGGCGGCAGATCCTAGTTAACCAACAGACTATTTCTTCCTACCCCCCACAAGAATTGCCTTATGTCTGTCCCATGCATTCTTGAATTCTCCCACAGTTTTAGACCCCACAACCTCCTCAGGAAGGCTGTTCCATGCACCCACTACCCTCTCTGTGAAATAATACTTCCTCACATTGCCCCTGAACCGCCCTCCTTCTATCTTTAAATTGTGTCCCCTTGTTCTTGCAAGTCTCTTTTTCTGAAAGATGCTACCTTCTTGGACTTTGTTGATTCCACTGAGGTACTTAAAAGTTTCTATCATGTCCCCCTCTCCCTTCTTTCCTCAAGGGTATACATATTAAGCTCCTTTAGTCTCTCCTCATATGGCTTCTCTTGCAGACCCTGCACCATTTTAGTTGCCCTCCTCTGGACTGCCTCTATCCTGTCTATGTCCTTGCGGAGATGGGGTCTCCAGAACTGGACACAGTACTCCAGATGGGGTCTCACCAACTGTCTGTACAGAGGGATAACAACTTCCTGTTTTCTGCTGATGATGCCTCTCCCTATACATCCCAGTATACCCCCAGCCCTCACTACTGCCTTCTCACATTGCTTGCTAACCTTAAGGTCATCTGATATGATTACCCCCAGGTCCCTTTCCTTTTTTGTTGTTGTTACTACCTCCCCACCCATTGTGTATTCTTCCCCTGGGTTCTTGTTTCCCAGGTGCATTATTTTGCACTTCTTTGCATTGAATCCTAGCTGCCATACTTCTGACCGTTCCTCCAACCTTGCCAAGTCCTTTTCATCCTTTCCACGCCTCCTTGTGTATCAACCCTGTTGCAGATCTTGTGTCATCTGCAAAAGGCATACTTTTCTTCCAGTCCCTCTGCAATGTCACTGATGAAGATATTAAAAGGACTGGACCCAATACTGAACCCTACAGTTCCCACTAGTAACCCCTTTCTTCAGAGTGGACTCCATTTACAATTACCTTCTGTGTCCTGTTGTCCAGCCAATGTTTTCCAAGCTACCACCCTGGGTCCCACTCCCAGGCTGGTTAATTTGACTATTAATCTTTTTGTGTGGACTGTGTCAAATGCCTTGCTAAAGTCTAGGTAGGCCATGTCCACAGCCCTCCTGGTCTACTACTTTGGTCACCCAGTCAAAGAAATCTATTAGATTCGTCTGACATGACCTTCCCACTGTGAACCCATGCTGCCTTGGGTCCTGTGCTCCACTGGCCTCTAGGTACTCAACTATTCTTTCCTTCAGAAGTGACTCCATCACTTTCCCTACCACTGAGGTCAGACTGACAGGTCTGTAGTTTCCTGCCTCTGTCTTGGTCCCACTTTTGTGAAGGGGAATCACATCCGCCTTCCTCCAGTCCTCGGGTACCACACCATCCTCCCATGATTTATTAAAAGAGTAGCCAGTGGTTTCACTAGTTCCTCCCTTAATTCTTTTTAGAATTCTGGGTGAATTCCATCAGCACCCATTGCTTTGTCCACCTTCAGTTTTGAGTTCTTGCAGAACCTTTTCTTCTGTGAAAGGACTGGATCGCCCCCCTATCAAGAGTGCTTCTGTTAATTGGATTAGGCACTTCCCCCTCCTCTTTTGTGAATACTGAGCAGAAATATTCGTTCAGTATTCCTGCTTTTTCACTGTCCCCCTCTGCCCACCCACCGTTCATTCTATTCAACCTCACTATCCCTCCCTCTGTCTTTCTACACTCGCTGATGTACCTATAAAAGGTTTTATCCCCCTTCTTAACTGAGTTGGCTATCTTTTCCTCAATTTGGGCCTTTGCTATTCTGACTTCCCTCCCTGCTTTCTTCTGCCTTAACTGGTACAGCTCTCTGTCCTGCTCCTTCTGTGTTTCCTTATACTTCCGGAATGCTATCTTTTTCTTCCTGACTTTTACAGCCACCTCTTTTGAGAACCATAGTGGCTTTTTCTTTTGTTTTGATTTGTTTATTTGCTTCACACAAAGGCTTGTTGCCTCTGTGATGGCAGTTTTGATAATTCCCATTGTTGCTCCACTACCTCCTTCTAGCCTGTTTGCTAGTGCTTTTCTGAGGCACTCTCCCATCTTGCCAAAGTCAGCCTCCTAAAGTCCAGTACCTCACTTTTGTATGGCTTGACTCTGTAGCTGAGTTTAATGTGAACCACACTGTTTGATGGTCACTTGTCCCCAGATGGCAACCCACTTCTAGATCTGAGATCCTCTCACTGCCCCGTTTGAGAGCGAGGTCTAAGATTTCTCCCTCACAGTGGGTTCCGAAACTAGCTGTCTAATGCCTGCCACCTGTAGGGCATCAAGAATGGCCCTGCTCTTGGATGTGGCTGCAGCAAATGCTCCAGTTAACATCTGGCATATTCATGTCTCCCATCAACAGTATCTCCCTTTCTCTGCCATTCTAAGAATGCCTTCTATCATATCCTTGTCCATTCCTTCCCCTGACATGGGGGTCTGTACACAACCCTGTGCGGATTGTGGTGCCCTTTCCAGTCTCCAAGGTGACCCACAGTGCCTCCTCTCCTCCTGTTTACTCTTTTGTTCAGTTGCTTTTATCCTTCCTTTACATGAGAGCTACTCCTCCCTCTTCTCCCCTGCCTGTCTCTCCTGTAGATTATGTACCCTGGTATGTTAACATCCAGTCATGGTTCTCTGTGTACCATGTTTCTGTGACTGCTATGATATCCAGGCATCCCTCTTCCATTAAGCCATCAGCTTAGGAGCTTGTTGCCGGACTACGAGCATTGGTACTCATTACCTCCATTTCCTGATGGCCTTACTCCTTTTTCCCCATCCCTGTCCTTCTTGCCTTTGTCACTTTCTCCATTTACCCCTGCCCTTCTCTATTGACACCTCTATGTGGTGTTTGCTGCACACTACTACCGTGATTATTTGGGAGGCTAGGATTTTCCTGCTCCTTTCCAGTGTCTCCCCCCTTGGCTAGTTTAAAAGCTTGCCAGTGAAGCATTTAAACTGATCACCTAGGATCCTGGTTCCCCTCCCGGACAGAAGCAGCCCATCATGCCAGTATAGGCTTGCATCACTCCAGGTGGACCCCCAGTCCCCAATGAAGCCAAATCCTGAGCTCCACACCAGTTTTTCAACCACTGATTGAATCCCATGGTCTGGATCACTTGTCTCTCTCTATGCCATGAAGTATGGTAGCACCTCCTGAGAAGGTTACTGCATGCTACTTGGACTCAAGGCCTCCCCATCTCTACAAACTCTTCCTGCACTTCTCTAATCCCTTTCTTAGCCAGATCATTTTACCTAGGTGGACAATGACATCCAGCTCCCTCCCTATGCAGCTGCTCTGGCAATCCCTGAGGATTCACTCCCTGTCCCTCAAGCCATGGTGCCAGGCAGGCACCCACTCCTCTCTCCCTTCCTCCCAGTTCTACCTTCCCTAACAATGGAGTCCCCACCAGGAGTTGTTTCCCTTCCTGCAGGGTCCCCTGCCACCCTCCTGTGAGTCTCCTTTTGTAGAGTTCCCAACATCCTCCTTGGTCTCCACTGTGGGTACCTCATAGAGGAACCACACTTTGCCAGAATGGCATAGGATTGTGGAGAGGTACAACTGGAGGGATGTGCCTCTGTTTCACCACCCTCACCCTCCCTGAGCCCACTGTGGTCCAACTGCTCCTCTTTCTTGGAAACCTCTGAGGCAGCGGCAGTGGCACTGGTGGTCCCTGGATGGAAGAGGAGGTCCCACAAATCCTGGCCAACTCAGCCTGGAGATGAGCAACCTCCTCCCTCAGCCCAGTGAGGTGCCTGCAGATGGGACAACACTGCATCCTCCAGAACATCTCCCGGAAGACTGCTGCTCCACAGCCACTGCACTGCACCACTCCAATCATGTCTTATTTCTGGCCCCTTAACTGTTTGCAATCCTTACTCTTTCCTCTGTTTTTTTTCTCTCTCTCCTTACTTTCTGCCTGTGTGCCCTTTAAGCTCCTGATTGTCCTGTTCTGAGACAAGAATATCCTATATTTCTCAGTAGACCACTTACTTGCTCAGAGGCAGACCTCCAGCAGCTAGAGGGGGCCGGAGAGCTACTCTTGCCCTTCTCCTGAAGGTATTTCATCAGTTGCAATTATTTATTTTCCTAACCCACGGTTTTGCAGAACACTGTGTCAGTGTAAATATGCTGCCTGATGTGCGATAGTCCCTGTGAATCAGAAGTGACAGTGGTATCCCCGCCAACATGCAGCCAATAATGTCAGTGTGCAACACAGTTTTTCCTCTTCCCAGTTGGGAGCGGGTCTCACAGCCAGATTTCCAGCACCCTCCTCCCCCACTTCATTCCCCATCATTTCACTGGTCAAGAGATACTCCCCTGAGAAGGGATGGCAGGCCACCCCTCCAGCACCCAAGACAAACAGTGAGAGATGGAAGAGTGGAACATATGGGCAGAAGAAGAGGCAGAGATGGTGACTGGGAGACCATGGCATTGTAAAGTGCAGGTGAGCAACTACTGACTAACTATACCCTATCCCCCAGCTCACATCTGGAAATGAGGGTCAGCCTGTGTGCCTCTCCTAGTCACAAATGTTATAATAAACCAATATATATGGCTCAGTGTTTTCTGTGCTGTTGTCTACATCACCCCCCAATGAAGTGCAGCATCCTCTCAAGTTTTCTTTGTGCTCCTTTTTTTTTTCCAGTACTAGGATTCATACTAGGATTGAGAGAGAGCCATGGAGCAGTGAGGCTCATAACTGCTCTCATTTATTAATAATAATTAAAGGATGGTGAGACAAAATGTATGAGTCCAACATGTTTTTAAAATAAATTTTAGTACTACTAATGATAACATCCATCTGTAGCAAATCCCAAGGTTTTACTACCCGCAATGTATTAAAATACTTGCTTGCTATGTGAGTAAAACATTTATATTGTAGCTGTAGAGGATGACCTCTAAGGTTATACTTTTCTTTCTTATATTATAGCCCTAAATTTACCATCAACTGAGGAGTTGAGTTCCATGGTAGTTGATTTCCACCCCCCACCCACACATGGATACACAGTCTCCCCTGCTGTGTCACAAAAGGTGCAAGGCTCAGTGCAGACGACATACATTTATTGGGGGGGTGGCACTGTGACAGCGCTCTGCCTCAGCTATGTCTCTTTCTTACATGTCTTGTGGGATGTGCACATTGGACTGTGCAGAGTGTTTTGCACTTGTTTTTGGCGGCTCCCTGACCACCTGCTCACCTGCAGAATTGCCCAGCACCCGCCATCATACTGTGACCATGAGGCAGTTCTCAGAGTGGAGAGAGGATGGGACCACACAGATTTCACCACCCACAGTGACAGGGAGAGAGAGAGAGAGAGAGAGAGAGAGACCACAACATGTTATGCAGAAGTCCTGCAGTTTCTCTCTCTCTCTCTCTTTCTCTTGTTTTCAGGCATGCAGTAAAGGTAAGGGAGTTTTTGCCTGTCTGTCATCTGGTACCAGGAAAGACAGTGAGGCAGGTAAATGGTGATGAACTACAGAGGTATGATATAGTTGCAGACAGCTGAGAGAGAGAGAGAGAGAGAGACACACACACAGAGACATAACAAGAATTTGAGAGACAGAGACAGAGACAAAGACAGAGACAGAAATCCCCAGGATGTACAGAGAGAGAATGACCACAGTCAACCGCCCTGGCAGTGCAAAACAGTATATTATGCACAGCCAATGTCAGAAATCATCACAGTACTATATTTCTGACATTTGTATGTGCATAAAAACACTCTCATATAGATTACTTGTTGGGAACTGTTTTTTCAGGTGGCAGGATACAGTCACTTTTTGGTGTTTTAACAGGGAGAAAACCCCATTTTGTTTTCTCCTTGTTTTGCACATAACCCATGTTATATGTAGAATAACCCACTAAAGGGTGTGGGGTTATTGGAATTTAATCCATGCCTCGGGTGTCATAAGGACACTCAGCCTGTGGCTTCATGCCTTGCCAGGCACCCGAGGCATGGATTAAAAGCCTATAACCCCATACCCTGTTGTGGGTTATTACTAACATATAGTACTTAAAGGAAAACTACATGCAAAAGACCTACTAAAAGCCCCTTGCAAATCAAACATTTACCTAGTACTGAATTTGTTTCGGGAAGGAGGGCTCCAATCCACCAAAAAGCAAACTTTCAAGTGAAAAAGGATAACAAGCACACATTTATAGAGCAAAAGGAGGATTTATTCAATATTTTAGACTTGGAGATAATCATAGTGATTATCATCACAGTGACACTGGAAAAGTACTAGGAATGCTCTGACCAGATTATAGGTAGGATCCTGGGTTCTTAGAAGGTCTAAATGGCATAATTTCCAAAGGAATTCTGGAATAATTCCAACATTACAAAGGCAATAAAAGAAGCCTGCATGGTGACCCCCAGGAGCCAGAAAAATGGGCAGCAAAAAGTAGAAAAAACCTTGCCACAGACACAGGGAACAGAGTGTCAGGAACAATCAGAGAAACAAAAACCCAATGACTAGCGTGTGTTTTTATATCTTTTGCATGCAGTTTTCATTTAATAAAGATGAATCTTTAATCTCCTCTCATACAGTAGCAGTGGGGACAAGTTATTTGCTATTAATGGATGATTAAACTGAACCCCTGTAATTGGGCAGATAAATCAGATTGTGGCAAAAGTAGTCAGTCTATAGAACAATCTCCTGATTTACATGTGAATGGATTCGGATAGCTCTAGAGGCTTCCACCTCTGAAAATGTCATGGGGTCAACAAGTTATCTTTTGTGACACAGGGTAGCCTCATAGAACATGGTATAATCCTTATCTGATGTACTGAGAATGGCCAGCTACAGAATAACCTGGATGCAGAGGGTCTGAATAAGCAACACAGAGAGAGAAGCAGTGGTGCCTTGCATGTGAACTCTGTATTAAATGCAACCAAGGAAAACCTCTCAAACTGCTTAGTGACCTCTGTGATTAGCTATTATGTGTAAAAAGTATAATTTCATGAATCATTACATATGAACATATGAAAAAAGGCAGCAGAAGAAGGTGCATTGGTCTATCTTGTCTACTCAGTAATTGAAGTAATTGAAACTGGGGGAATACATAACCACTACACTTAATTTAAACTACTTGGGGGAGGCAGCAGCTGTGCAGGCCCACAGACTCCAAGAGGAGGAGGTCAGTGAACCTCCCCCACAGTGATGGCACAGGTCTGGAGGGAGGAGGTGAAAGGGGCAAGAACACAGTTAGCAAAGGGTGGAGGGGGTGAGGAACACATAACAAGGGTATCTGGAGTGGTGCACACAGAGGGGATAAATGTGAATAGAAGAATAGAGGGAAGAGAAGGAACATCAGATTCTAGGTGGAGAGTGCTGTCTCTGAATGCGCTGAGTCTTGGAAACAAGGTGGCCGACCTGCAAGCATTATTAGTAGACAGGAGGGTGGACATAGCTATAGTAACAGAGACTTGGGCAACATCACACCATGGCTGGGGCCTTACAATCCCTGGATATAAAGTATACAGGAGGGATAGAGTAGTTGGGAAGGGGGGAAGGGTGGCAGTTTATATCAGGGAAGGAATAACTTGCACAAGGGAGGAGGCCAAGGAAGGGGAGGTGGTGGCATTATGGGTTCAGTTAAGGTCCAATAGAGGGAGAAAGGTGAGGTTGGGGGTGGTTTAAAGAGCACCCAATCAGGATGAGGAGAGGGACAGGGAACTGAGCTCACAAATATTGGAAGCTGCGGGGAAAGGAGAGGTGGTAATTGTAGGGGATTTCAACCTGCCCAAGGTATACTGGAGCATACCATCCACAATATGTGCTAGGAGTCAAGTGATCCTGGAAGGACTGCAGAGTGGGTTCCTGACTCAGGGTGTCACTGAACCAACAAGAACTGAGGCAATTCTTGGTCTGGTACTCACAAATGGGGTGCATGTACAGGAAATAAATGGTCAGGGAGCCACTGGGTGGAAGTCACCATTGCACAGTGTAATTCCGGTTGGATATGGGCAGGGAAAGCATCCCAACAAAGACCAGAATCTTGGATTTCAGGAAGGCAGACTTCAGAAAAATGTGTGAAGTGCTATGGATCCAAGAAAAGAAGTTCCAGTACAGCCACCTCGGTAGAAAAAATATATAATAATGAGGGAGTGGCTCACTAACAGAAGGCAATTAACTTACTAAAAAACAACCTGGTAGAAAAGGAGCCGACTCACCAAGTTCAATATATTCATTTTATTGTAGCTATTAAATTCTTATTTACATTTTTCATTTCGCCACCAAGGAACAGTATCGATTTGTGTGCCCCTAAGCACAACAACAGCACAAACATTTTGGAATCATTCCTTCATCAGTGTATAATACTGCCCCAGTACAAAAGAATAATAAAAAAAGAATTATTAGAATATTCTTCAATTACTTGGATCATAACACCTTTGAGAGTACAACTGTAATAATTGATTTTCTAACTCTGACATTTCTCTGTTTTCTTTTACTCACAGTGCACCTATTTGAAACTTGTTTAATAGGAAGGTTTGTGTAGACAGTTGGTTACATTGTAAGTGCACCACATTTGGATGCATTTTTTTTTGAAGTAAGAATATCTGATTTACTGATTTATTTGAGCTGTTTTGTACTGTTCCAGATTGGGATTGTGATTTATTTAGAGTGTATATATCATGTTGGAGATGTTTGAACCTTTTAAGGTGAGCTCCTTGAGCTGTTGAATATTTATTTATGAACCAAGTAACTAAAGAATATTCTAATTATTTTTATTTTAATAGGACAGTATTATACACTAATGAAGGAATGATTCCAAAGCATTTGTGCTGTTCTTGTGCTTAGGGGCACACAAATTGATACTGTTCCTTGGTGGTGAAATGAAAAAAAAGGAAAGAAGAAATTAATAGCTACAATAAAATTAATATATTAAACTTGATGAGTTGGCTCCTTTTCTATCAGGTTATTTTTAGTATGAAGTGCTAAGGAGCCAACTGGCGGGCATCAGAGCAGATATGGGGGTGGATCAAAGGTGGTCCATAATTAAGGAAGGAATACTTGTTGCCACAGATGAGTGCATTAGGCTCAGGGGGAAGAACAAGAGGGCCAAAGTATCCAGCTGGTTCAGTTCTGGGGTTACCTAGGCAGTAAGGGAAAAGAGGTTGGTCTATAGAATTTGGGAAGATCAGCAGACAGGTGGATAGAGAAAATTATCTAAGGTTAGCTAGTTAGGTTCTTTCAATATATAAGTAAGAAAAGGAACAAGAAAGAAGGGATTGTTAGGCTTAACAAGGGGGGGGTGGAGTGGGTGGAGGATAATTGAGAAAAAGAAGGAATACTAAATAAATACTTCTGTTCCATCTTCACCAGGGAGAAGGAAGGACCAGTGCTTTCAGGAAGGAAAAGAGGAGCAAGAGGGGATGGGAACACATATGTAATGATAGAGGAGGATAGAGTGAAGGAGGGGCTGCTGGCATTGAAGGTGGACAAATCACCAGGCCCAGACAGAGTACATCCAAGGGTACTAAAGTAACTGGCTGAGGAGCTGACAGGGTCACAGGCAGACCTATTTAATAGTTCACTAGGGTCAGGCGTGGTACCACAGGACTGGAGAACTGCACATGTAGGGCCCTTACACAAAAGCAGTCCCAAAGATCACCCAGGGAATTACAGACCAGTCAGTCTGACCTCCATTTTGGGCAAGCACATGGAAACCACACTAAAGGAAAGGTTGGCATACTATCTAGAGGAGCATAGTCTCCAGGATGAGAGGCAGCATAGGTTCATGTGGGAAGATCATGTCAAACAAATCTGATTGACTTCTTTGACTGTGTCACTAAGAAAGTAGACAGGGGTGAAGCGGTAGACATCCTCTATCTTGTTTTCAGCAAGGCCTTTGATTCTGTGCCCCACAAAAGTTTGATCAGGAAGTTGGTGGATCTCAGAGTTGAGGAAAATATGGCCAGATGGGTGGAAAACTGGCTGAGGGACTGAACCCAGAGGGAGGTTGTGGGGGGATAGTTATCAGGCACCAGAGAGGTAACCAGTGGGGTCCCGCAGGGCTCGTTGCTGGAGCTGGTGTTGTTCAATGTCTTCATTAATGACATTGAAGATGGCACTAAGGGCAAAATGTGCTTACTTGCAGATGACACCAAGCTCTGTGGGAGAGTGGATACAGCTGAAGGGATATAGGATCTACAGAAAGATCTGGAAAAGCTGGGGAGGTGGTCCAGGATCTGGAAGCTTGGCTTCAATGCTAAGAAATGCAAAGTTATGCATATTGGAACCAAGAATCCCATGACAGAGTATTACCTGGGTGGAGTTCGAGTATCTGCATCAGAGAAGGAGAAGGACCTGGACGTGATGATCACTAGTGACCTGAATCACTCCACGCACTGCAAGGAAGCAGCAGCAAATGCAAACAAGATGCTGGGATGCATATCTAGGAGGATCAGTAGTAGGAGAGAGGAGGTTATACTGCCCTTGTACAGGTCACTGGTAAGGCCACATCTAGAGTATGGAGTTCAGTACTGGTGCCCACACCTCAGAAAGGACATTAACCTGCTGGAGAAGGTCCAGAGGAGGGCTACAAAATGATAGCTGGTCAGCAGGGTAAGGCATATGATGAGAGATTGAGGGCACTGAACATGTACTCCCTGGAAGACAGGAAAGAGAGAGAGGGGACATGATAGGGACCTTCAAGTTCTTGAAAAGGATAAATACGGTTTATAAGGATAGTCTCTTTAAGCTGAGTGACAACAATAACACGAGGGGGCACAGTCTTAAGCCGGAGGGTGGGAGGTTTAGGAGGGAGGGTAGGAAGCACTTCTTCAGAGAGAGGGTGGTGGACACTTGGAATGCACTGCCGGAAGAGGTCATCTCATTGAAGACAGTGGGCAGCTTTAAGAGAGGCTGAGATAGGCATGGGGGAAGGTAAGGCTCATGGGTAGGGAGGATGGGAGGAGTGGGAAGAAAGGGCAGGGACATTAGTTCAAGCTGTGGACCCTGCAATATGAACAGACTTGGTAGATCAAAAGGTCTTCTTCTGCTGGCTTCTTCGTATGTTCATATGAAGCAGGGTTTGTGGCTTATTCCAATGACTCTGCCTCCCCATGTCATCCCCTCCCTCTCTTCTACCACTCCTCAATCCCATGGGTTCCCTATATGTTTGTCCCAGGTCCTTATAAAGGCTCTACCATCTTTACGGAGACCAGGTCCTCTGGCAGGGCATTCCTTGTGGCCACCAACGTCTCTGTAAAAAAAATGCTTTCTAACGTCCCTCCTAAACTCCCCCTTCCCCCATCAACTTTAAGCTATGCCCCCTTGTTGTTCTGTTGTCACTCATTTTAAAGAGATCTTCTCATTTCACTCTGGTAATCCCCTTCAAGTATTTGAAGGTCTTTATCATATCAACACCCTCGCTCCTTTCTTTCAGGGAGTACATCCTTAGGGTTCCCAGCCTCTCTTTGTATGACCTGTCCTGTTGACCCTTAATCATATTGGACCCTCTTCAGCATGCTGATGTCTTTCTTAAGGTATGTATGCCAATACCTTACCCTGTATTCTAAATGCAGTCTTACCATTGACCTGTACAATGGCAAAATGACCTCACTCTGCCTGCTACTATATTCCCTGGTTATCCAACACAGCATCCTGTTAGCCTTTGCAGCTGCCTTCTTGCATTATGTGGTGTGTTTTAGGTCTCTGGTAATCACTACCCCAGATCCTTTTCTTCCTCTGAAGCAGCTACCCAACCACCCTTCCCCCACCCAGTAAACCTCAGTCCTAGGATTCCTGGCTCTGATGTGCATCACTTTGCATCTTTTGGCATTAAAGCCAAGTTGCCAAAATGTTGTGCTACAAAAAGGCAAGGCAAGGCAAATTTAGTTTTCATGGTGCCCAATCCCAGAGGCTCTTGGTGCCTAACAATAAAAGCAATACAAATAAAAGAGAACAAAGAACATTAATAAATATAAAATACTAAAATTCAGAATCACGGTCAAGCATAGGTTATTGATATTTACTCAGGCAGTCAGGCAGAAAATATTTACTCCAGATAGGCCAGATGGAAGAGGTGGGCTTTTAGCCTCTGCCTGAACACCTCAGTAGAAGGGGTTTCCCAGACTGCAGGTGGTAGCGAGTTCCACAGGGTCAGCCCAGCGACACTGAAGGCACTGTCACCCAGTGTATTGAGCCGAACCCTGGGAACATCAAGGAGGCTGCTAGATGAGGAGCAGAGGGAGTGAACAGAGGTTACAGTTGTTAGGAGCTCAGTCAGGTAGCCCAGACCCAGTCCATGAAGGGCACTAATGGTGAGCAAGCCCACCTTGAAAAGTATCCTCCACCTGATAGGCAGCCAGTGTAGTGCATGCAGGACTGGGGTCACATGACTGGACCTGTACAGGCCTGTCAGTAACTGAGTAGCTGCATTCTGTATCAGCTTCAACCTGCGGAGGGTCAATCACATGACCGTGAAGTACAAAGAGTTACAGAAGTCGAGCCTAGAGGAAACAGAGGTGTGCACTAGTGTCAGCAGTTCTTTGAGCAGAATGAGGGGCTTGATCCTGGCAATGTTCCTCAAGTAGTAAAAAACACTTTCGGCAACAGAAGACACTTGATCCTCAAATGTCAATCTGCTGTCCAGGATCACATCAAGATTGCACAACCTCGGGGAGGCCACCAATGGAGTAGACCCCAGAAAAAGTCCTGTGTCAGCTCCAGGTGCCTTCCCTTCATGCCCATGACCCAGCTCAATCACCAGCACCTCCATCTTGTCTGGGTTCTGTCACAACCAGCTGGAGGACATCCAGTCATTGATTTTTGCCAGAGAGGTGTTAAGCATGTCTACAGCATCGGATGTTCTGGGAGCAAATGACATATACAACTGGGTGTCATCTGTATGGCAATGAAACTCTACACTGAATTGCTGAATGATCTTGCCCAGGGGCAGCATATACACTGTGAATAACATTGGCAACAAGATTGAGCCTTGGGGTTCTCCACATGACAGGGGCATTGGGGAAGAAGAGAAATTCCCCATCACTACCCATTGCACCCTGTCAGACAGATATGACTTAAACCATTTGATGACAACACCAGCGAGTCTACAGTACTCATAGAGCCAATCAAGAAGCATACAGTGATTCACAGTGTCAAAAGCTGATGATAAACAGAGGAGAACCAGAAATGACTTGTCTCCTCTATCTCTAGACCTTGGAGGATCATTATACACCTTATCCAATGCTGTTTCAGTGCTGTGTCTGGCCCTAAAACCTAACTGGAATGGCTCATAGATGTCAAAGGACACAAGGTGATCCTTGAGCTGCTGTGCTACCAGTTTCTCAAGAACCTTGCTCAGAAGTAGCAGGTTGGAGATAATTTTTGAGGACGTCCAGGTCAACAGATTGTTTCTTCAGGAGGGGTCTCTCTAGGGCTTCTTTCAAGACCACTGGAAAGACACCCTCCGACATCAAGCACCGGGCAATGCTGGTGAACACCAGGCCAACACTCCCAGCACATCTCATTAAGAAACGTGTTGGGGCTGTGTCCAGCTCACAATATGTGTGCTTCAGCTCTAAGAAAAGGTATAGTTCAGTTAATGTTAATCTTTTCTTACTGTTTAGGCACTTCTAGCATTTACTATCTAGTTTAAATTGCTCTTTTGAATAAAAGACAGTCCCCATACTTGACTTGCATATTTTGTCAATTTGAATACAATAGTCATATTTAATCTATCTGTGACTGAACTTTTTAAAGGTACAGGCAACTGATTAATTGACTAGGAGAGAATCATTTTTGGGTTTCACATTGGTTGCATGTAAGTGGCCAGGAATAAATTATCAGATTGAGCTTGTTAGCTTCCTAACAAAATGATTTCTTCTTTTATAGGAGCTGCCTTGAAATTGTATTTTAATTTCATTGTATTATTTCCTCCTTTCCTCTTTTAGCATTGGCATCTAAGGATTCTTTGTTTTGGTACTTACAGTAGACCAAATGACAAAATGCACAACTGGACCTTTCAAAGCATTTTTGGTCACTTGTTTAACTTTAAAGAAAAGCATTAATACAGGTCTAGCATTTAATATTAATGTTATCTTTCAGCAAAACCAGGCACTTCTAAAATGCAGGAAGCTATATTTCAGAAACTTTTACATCTATTAGAGTTGGAAAGTCTTTGCCTGGAGTTCAGTGGCCAAGCAGCCACTCCCACTTACTGAGCCATATAAGCAGTTCCTTTCAGCCTCATTGTGAAGCACTTTTTTCTTTGCAGCCAAAGGCTCTGTTGGTTTGTCCTCTGAACTGGTTGGGTCTCCCTGGCTGCCTGGGGCCTGTGCCCCCCCACCTTGCTGCTCCTGCTTATCTCTGCTGGGCTTCTGTGTTTATTTTCCTGCTTTTGGTTTGTCTTTTGCCTTCGGCTGTGTGTGCTTCCTTCTATTTTTGTTCCATGTTTTCTGTGTTTGTGTGTCTTTGTTTTTTTTTTCTTTTGGGGGGGCTTTGTTTCTAAGCTCCTAGCATACTGCTGCTCCAGAGCTCATACTGCTTGCATTCAGTTACTCACAACTCTCAAATTACTTGCACTGTTACTGAAAACCTGATCTGTGTGTTTCAGTTCAACTATAGCTGCTCCATGTTGCATACTAGATTACTTTCACCTGACTCAGATGTACTTTGAACCTTGCTATGCAGCTCACTCATGCTTGTTCTAATTACCTCATTGCAGTAGTCTCATTACACTGCCTGATGACAGTGCTTTCTGAGTAGTTGTCTTCTTTTATTTTGTTTATTGCAGTTGCAACTCTGTGTACTCAATTGTTTTCACTACTGCTGCACAGGCCTAATTGATTCCTGCTACTGCTTTGTTTACTCCATTGCTTTTGTACCTTGTTCTACTCTGAGGTTAGCTAAAGCTCCTGCTGAGGCTATTAAATTAGCTTTTATATTTGCATGTGGTTCTTGGCCTTTCCATTGCTTCCTTGTTTGTCCTATGGCAGGGACTGGGAGGTGTTTGGGGGGTCGTGGCCAATGTGGCTAATTATTTCTGTTCTAAATTCTGTCTTTGCTGCCAAAAATCCTCAGAGTTTGTCACCTTGATTTAGCTTTGAAATGCCTGGCTGGCTTGCCCCACTATTCAGTGCTGTTTTGCCCTATGTTATGCAGACCTACGTGCAGGTCCACTTATTGCTACTGTTTACTGACCTACGTGCAGGTCCACACTTGCTTACGCAGGTGTTGCTTCTTGCTTACACAAACCATTGCTTCATGCCTACTGCCATCCTCTCGGCTTCAGCCTCTAGGATTCTGCTGCACTAAATCTGCATGCGACCTTGCAAGGTCTCTGCACTCAATGCTCATTATGATCTTAGCACGCCGTGCTCATTCAGCTCACCAGCTTTTCAGCTCAATCAATTTCTGGGTCATGCCAGCCATTCTATTCTGGTGCAGGGTTCCTGCCGCCGACAGTCTCACTCTGCATTTAGTCCGCATCTCGAGCATGTCCAACTTCTGGTGGGATCCTTTTTACCTGGCCCATAGCTGGGAATGTCCTCACCCTGGGCTTGGCTTTAGCTGCCTGCTACACGACAGCAGCTCCTGGTGTAGAATTTAAGACTAGTGGTGAAGGGTGTAAAAAGTTACCTCTTTTTGCTCTAGTGTTCCACTATAACAGTTAACCATTGACTTTAGTAGTTTCCCTAGCAAGGCACTTTCACCGCATTCTCCCTTCAACTGCCTCTGGTTCACCTGGTTTGATTTAGGGTGGGTAGGCCAGGTGAGTGCCTCAGTAGTCGTTGCTCTCCTCCTCTGCCTTGGTTGCATGTATTGTTGCAGATTTTTCTCGCAACCTTACACGGCATTCCCGCTAGTGAGTTTGAGTGAGAGCATTCCTCCAAATTGGAATATTTTCCACCTCCCTTTAATTGGGTTTTCCAAACTGCAGCTTTGGAGCCATCACTAAATAAACTATCCAAAGCCTGGAAGGAAGGCGACCTAGGCCTTGGACCCCACAGATTTCCTCCTCCTAGGGGGTTTTTGCTCTCCTCTGTTGCCTCAGGTCATAACACTTAGTTAGGGTAGTTGTTTCCTCTAGTTTCTTTTGGTAGCTTCTGCTGTTGGATGGAGGTGGAGGATGTCCTGCCATTCCCTCTCTCCTAAGGGGATCCCCTAATCTCAACACAAACCATCAGTATCATGCTATGCAAGCCTGGGCATTCATTACATTATCCAACTGAGCATCTCATTGCATTATCAAACTGCCTATGCTTCTCTACTACTACTACATTTACTGCTCTACTACTATGTTACAGTTACTGCTCCTATGTCACAGTTACTGCTTGCTCATATGCTTCGTGTTGCCTCCTTCTTTGGGGATGATTATACTACATTTCTTTTGGGGATACCTAAGGTACCTTTAGTCATTGGAATCATCCCATGGCATCTCTAGGGGTGGAACCCTCTCTGAGGGTTCCTTGCATTTTGTAAACCGACATGGTGGTAATTCCTCTGGAATACAAAGTGTGAATGGCCAAAACCAAACTAACACAGTTGCACAAGCATAACACTATACTGGCTGCATAGGTCAGTGAACCTGTATTTGTTGCCATTTTTATGACTGAAGTGGGCAGAGCATGCAGCGATCTTGTGATGAGCTCTGAAAATGACTCACCGGATTGAGGCCAAAAAAACTAATTTGGAGTTGCAGCACAAACTCTCCACATACTGAGCATTGAAGCACTCCACTCTGGTCATTTGTGTCGTACCCCCCCAATGGGCGCTTTACTTTACCATGGGCATCATGGCTGCTGGAGTTCAGTGCACATGCATGAGCAGTCACACATGTGCAACTTCATTTCTGCAGTTGCAGTGAGCTCATGGCACAATAGTCTGTCATGACCAAGATGGCCGTCGGAGCTCAGTGCACATTTGTGACTTCACCACAACTGCAGAAGTGAATTTACACATATGTGAACTGCTGGCACATGTGTATTGAGCTCCAGCGGCCATCCTGGGCAAGGCAGACTGTTCAGCCATGAGCTTGGTGAGCACTCTTAAAGCTCAGCTGCAGCTGTGTTAGCTCTGGTCAGAACTTGTTAGCGTAGCTGTCATAGAAGGTGATACATAGAAACATACAAAAACATAGAAAGGCGATGGCAGATAAGGACTGTATGGCCCACCTAATCTGCCCATTTTCCCTACCTAATGCAATACCACAGACCCTAGTTGATCTGCAGGTTACCCTCTCTTTCCTACTGTGAGAGTACTCTTCTGTTTATTCCATGCATTCTTGAATTCCCCTATCATTTTTGGCCCAACCACTTCCACAGGGAGGCTATTCCAAGCATACACTACTCTTTCTGTGAAAAAGTACTTCCTCACATTGCCCCTGAACCTACCCCCCTCTAGCCTTATATCATACCCTCTTGGTTTTGTACACCTTCTTCTCTGAAAGATGCTACCTCCTTTACCTTATTTATACCCCTGAGGTACTTGAATGTCTCTATCATAGCCCCCACTCTCTCATCTCCTCCAGGGAATACATATTGATGTCCTCTAGTCTTTCTTCATATGACTTTTGGTGTAGTCTTTACATCATTTTTGTTGCCTGTCTCTGGACTGCCTCTTTCTTGTTTATGTCCTTCCAGAGATGTGGCCTCCCAAACTGGACATAGTACTTCGGACAAGGTCTCACTAGTAATCTGTACAGTGGCATAACTACCTTCTTTTTTCTGATGGTAATACCTCTCCCTATGCACCTAGCATCCCAATGGCTCTCCCCACAGTCTTCTCACATTGTTTGGTTACCTCTAGGTCATCAGATATGATTACTTCCAGGTCCCTTTCTTGATTGGTTGCCATCAGTACCTCTCCCCCTCATCTTGTACTCCTCCCTTGGATTTTTGTGCCCCAAATGCATGATTTTACACTTCTTTGTATTGAATCTTAGCTGCAACACTGTCGACCACTCCTCAAGCATGTTTAGGTCCTTTCTTATTTTTTCCAACCCCCCCAGAGTGTCAACCCTTTTGCAAATCTTAATATCATCTGCAAAGTGGCATAACTTTCCTTCCAGCCCCTGTGCAATGTTGCTTACAAAGGTATTAAAGAGGACTGTCCCCAACACGGATCCCTGTGGCACCCAACTGGTCAGTCCCTCTCCTCAGACTCAATGCCATTTACCACTACCCTCTGTGTCCTGTCACTCAACTAGTTTCTGACCCAGTTTACCACCTTGGCTCTCACTCCCAGGCTGCCCAGCTTATTTACCAACCTCCTTTGTAGGATGGTGTCAAATACCTTGCTGAAGTCTAGGTAGGCCACATCCACTGCCTCTCCTGATCTACTTCCTTAGCCACCCTTTCAAAGAAATCTATCAGAATTTGTTTGACAAGACCTTCCCACTGTGTATCCATGCTGCCTTGGATCCTGTGCTCTGCTGGATTCAAGAAATATCACAATCATTTCCTTTAGCATTGATTCCATTAGTTTTCCTACCACTGAGGTCAAGTTGACTGGTCTATAGTTGCCAGCCTCTTCCCTGTTCCCACTTTAGTGGAGAGGGAATACTTTTGCCCTCCTCCAGTTCCCTGAATTAGTGTTTCCTATTGTTAAAGTACCATAACTTTGCACTGTCACTTTAAATTTTGTGTGCACTGTAACTGATCCCTGTATTTATACCACATGAACTGAGGGGGATTCATTTCCTTAAAAAGCTCCAGAGAGTGAACAAAATATTGGGGGTTTGAGCTCCATTGTTTGTACCCCACTTTGTTCTTATTCTTAAAGTACCACATCATTACTACAACAATTCAGTATGCTCCAGTGGAGCTGAGTTTCTTGATGGTGAGTGCTGAGGTTTCCCTACCATAGCTCCATTGTGACTGTCCACTTTTGGCACCAGACCTCTGGAAACAGCTCTGGTTGTGTTACAGTTTGTATTTTAATTGAATTGCTTTTTGATATGTATTCTTGTATCACAGCACATTACCTAAGTGAGACACCTATTATATGCAGAAACAGGGAAAGGAGTGTTTGAATTTAATAGATATCCTGATATCCAGAACGTGTACTGTAATGGTATGTGCATAAGTGGGCAGTAGAGCCCTGTGGTGATTTTAGTACAGACTGAGGGTAGTAAAATTGTAGTGGTTCAACCTGCTGGTAGAAGGTAAGAGACTGCATCACAGGCTCAAAAACCCAGATATGATCAAGTTCCTCTTGAGTTTCCTTTCAATATTATAGTGTTCTCAAGTCCTTTCTCCTTAAAATTGACAGTATCCTTGTATTCAGATTGGCATGTGTATAGAGTACTCACTGCTTCTGTGGATCACCCCAAACAAGGTGAAAAGCCTCAAAAATATTTTTTCTATCTATGTTTCATTCCCTCACCTATCATCCTACTGGAGATGTACTCTTTAATTAAGGTGTACCCTGTTCAGGCTGCTTTGAGCTGTCATGTAGGTGGCGGTGAGATTCTTCTTCTTGATTTTCACCCTTACATCCTCCCTTCTCCCTCTGCCTTGAGCAGTGCCTTACTGCTTTTCACCTGGGGAAAGAGTAAGCTTCTGGCCCACACACAGAGGTCCCTGTTACACCAGAACCTGACACCAGCCCTTTCTGGCTGAGGTGTACTGTTTTTTGACAGCTGCCTACAGCCCAGCCTGTGCCAAACCTGGGAAGCAACATATGCTCCTGAACACCAGTTGTCTGCATGACAGGACAAAGTCTGCTGCTGGGCCATCAGGGCAGCATCCAGCAAAAGTCTGACCTACATAATTCATTATTTGTAAATGAAATGATGAGATTAAGACAAAGGCCAGTTTACCCATAAAGGAGCCACTATCTCTTTCTTGTATGACTGCTCTGCATATCTTGCAGCATGTCTAAAGGCATACACCTCACTTTGCACTGTTTGAGGAAACCAAGCCTCAGATTACACTTTCAGTATACCATGACCCTCTTTATCACAATGGAAGGTGCAAATAATCAGTGATAATTCCAAAGCAGCAAGGTAGTTTGTAAAGCTGAACAGATCAAAAGCACAACTGGAAACTGAGTTCACTATACTGAAACATTTCTTCATGCAATTGTAAAGTTCATAATGTTGTATATTACTGCTCCCTCAGTTACACTCTCTCCTTAGGAGGCTCCTGAAAATGAGTCATTTGTGGCTTGGTGTACCTTCCTTGAAAAAAGTTAAATAAATAAAAAATAATCAAATAAATTCTGGTAATGGTGTTTTAGATGTTTATGTTATATTAGTGTGTGTGCATGGGGTGGATTAAGCAGTGGAGGTATATGACAATGTGCAAATGGGGTATGTTTCAAATAATGAAAAGTTAGATTTCTTGGATTTTTTTGTACAAAGAACACTGTCAGATTGTGGTGTTGTTATTGTTAATTTCTAAGAGGCATCGATACATGAGTTCACTGTGTGCCAGCTGCTGAAAGAAGTCTTGAAATGTTTGTTGACAGTGACACCCTATAAAGGTATAGCTTCTGAATTATTTTGGTTAATCAAGATGTAGGACATGCTTGATCCATTTTATAACAAGGATTAAGAGTTGTGTAGATGGAGAGAACAAAACACTGCTCATTTAGGTCATGTCACTTTGGCATAACCACAAAATTCAGAAAGGTCACAGAAGTATACAATAGCTTCTGTGGTACAACAAACTCATATCATGCAGTGGATCAGCTGCTGGCTCCAATGTAAGGCTCCCTAAAATCCTTTACATAACTCAGGGATGAATTTAGATTAATCAGAAATGATCTCTCACAATACATTCAGCTCAGAAGTGCAAAGAGTATCAGCCTGGATGCTTACCTCTGTCGCAAGCCTAATCCTCTTTCAGCAAGGATAAAGGCATGGAATTCCCATCCTTACCAAGGGCACTGCAGGCAAAATATATAAATCTCTTTGTGATTCTCACACCTCAACAGAAAAAGCTAGACTGGAACCAGAAACCGAATACTCCCATAGCTGCTGTATAGAAGTCTGCACTCACTGAATTTGAGAGGCCCACTCAGCCTGCTGAGATGTAATCGCTATCTCAAACATTAAAAGGCTGTGCATACTATAGCTATATTCCTAGGGTATTGCAGCAGAAACAAGTGTTCTCAAACACAAACTGATGGTGATGCAGTCGGGGAAATATCTACCTTACACATATTCTGTGGGCCTGCACAGTCATGCAGGACTTATGAGCAAGGGTCCTGGATGGATGCTACAGGGTCCTAGCCATACAAATTCCTAAGGGTTGTGCCTCCTTGGGCATGGATAACACAGTTACAAGCAGACTGGCTCAGGGCAGTCCTTCCAGATGCCAAGTGCTTCATCCTCATGAAACAGCACTCTGACAAGCCCCACTCTTTCACTAAATGTTTGGTGACCCAGGACAGATTAGCTAGTTATGAACATTTAAGTCCGTTAGTCATCAACCAGTTATCCTAATATGAAAAGGAATGCACTGGCTACCTGAAATTCTATTTATGCAAAGCCTACCAATTATGCTTTGCTATGGCCCAGATTCCTCCACTGACTGCAGGATAGCACTCATCTCTTCATCACATGTTAATCCAATCCCAGTCACAGCAACACATCATTAGCACATTTGCCTGCAGTAAAAGTGAACATATCCTAATAGCAGAATCATAAATTAAACAAAGAACAAGAGGGCCTGACCAGGTAGTCAGTGTAGTAGTAAATTAGTAAAGTAGTAGTAAATGTAATTTATATTGTGCCTATCCTCTCAGGCTAAGTGTACCTTACAATATATAATAATTAGTAACCATACAGATGTAGTAATGATCACAGACTCTTTTTTTTCAGTGTTTAGCTTACTTTGCAGATGATCTCATGTGGGTACACAGTACAGGAATTCAAACAAAAAACAGACATTGCTGTGAGCACTATTGTGCTGTGGATCAATTGGCTAAAAATCTAATATTCACAGGGACTCACCTTCTTGTGCAAAAAGTTTATTGTCACTCATTATCTGTTCATATACCAGACATTTAGGTGTATAAGGTTACCACATTGTTCATCAACACCCAGTCATTATTAAAGCACCAATAGCTTTCATATTGCACTTATAATATAGCTGAACTTTGAAGGTTTGCCACAAACATTTCTTTTAACTGAAGGGCCATTATTGGAACAAGGTTTTTTTTTTCCTGTTTTTGTCCTATGCCCTTACCTGAACAGTTGAAGGTCCTATTTAAAAGATACTTCTGACATCCTAAAAAATGCACAGACACTGAACACAACAGACAAAACCACCATGGTGACTTTCAATATTGAGTGCTTATATAGCAATGCACCCTATGATGGTGGGGTACTAGCAGTAACATTTTATCTGAGAAACTGTGAACCAAATATTTTTCCCCCAACTGCAGTTCTTGCTGAAATGACTGAGTCTGTGTTGAATTCAAACTGGTTTAGTTTTAGCAACGTGTTCTATGCCCAGAAGATGGGCATTGTTATGAGAAACACATGTGCACCGAGTGTAGCCAATCTATACATTGGCATATGGGAGGAAAACTACATATAGGAGAGGGAGAAAAAACATGTGGTTACAGTATCTTTCAGTTTGGTCATGTTTTATTGATAATGTGTTCATCATTTGGGATGAACCAGACTCAGAACTGGACAATTTCAACTAGCAAGGAAGGGCATTAGGGTTGGGATCCTGTTACAGGAGGAAAAAGATGCAGTCAAGTGGCAATGTCAGAGACAAAATGAAGGAAAGAAAACAACTAGAGACATGGTCTTGCAGGATACACAGAAGCTAAGGGCTAGGGCCTAACATTGTTCCAGAGTAGGGATATAGTCAAAGCCATTTACTGAGTGGGGGGTGCCAGGAGGGGAATATCCGCAGAAAAAAGTGGACTGTGTCATTCAGTTTAAGAGTGCACTCCAGTGTAGCAATCAGTGCAGGGACTGATGATGCCCTTTATGGAGCAGCAAGCACAGTTTGATCCTGGGATTGGTTAATGGGGGCCTCAGGAAGGTAGGTATGTTATTGGGTAGTAGCAAAGGTAGGATGGTAGGGTGGAGGAAGGGTGGAGTAGGCTGTGGGTGAAGGAGAGGAAACAAGCCCAAGTTGTTTTATGTGTGGCAGTCACAGGAGGCATTGGCAACTAGTGCTTGGTGAAGTTTCTTTTTGAAGGAGCCCAGTGTTTGGTCTTTCATAACATCACAGTGGAGTGAATTACACCAAAATGGTGTTCTGTATACAAATGTGTGCTGCCCTTGGTTGGTACAGCAACAAGACACTATGAATATGTGGTTCAAGGTGTGTCTAGTATGCCAGGTGTGGTTTGGTGACCTAAACATTGACTGTACACCAGAAGGAAAGAGACTGAGGGAGGCCTTTGTCACTATTAGGCAAGACTGATAGGCTAGACTGCCTTTGAGCTAAAGCAAGTTCACTTGCTCATATAAATTGCATGTGTGTATCAGGCGGGTGGCCCCAGTCAGAAGATGGCAGGCCTTGTTAAGAGCAGTGGTGACACAGCGTAGGGTGGTGTCTGAGGTGGATCCATAGATCACAAACCCATAATTGATTACTGAGACTACTGAACTATGTATAGCAAGCCTGAGGACTTCCAGGGTAAGACAGTGTCTGTGTTTGTATAGTAGCCCAATAGGGGTATTCACTGTTTTGGTAACATTATCAATATGGCTGGAGAATACAGAGTACCGTCAATTTTCACTACTAAATACTTAAAAAGTCAAGTCTGTTCTAGGATAATGCCTGAGCTATTTCAGATTTCCAGCTGGTAGAAGCTGAACCTGTTTTGTGCACTGTGAAACAACATTGTTTTTGGTTTTGTGTAATTAAGGGCTAGCTTCTGTGAGTGGAACCAGGCATCAGCATTAGAAAAGCTAGTCTGCAATTGATTAGCCAAGGGTGTGGGATCAGTATTACTTGAGTAAAGAACCACGTCATCTGAGTAGAGTAGGTTATGACCATGACAGGAGGCTGGGAGCTGATTCAGAAATATGATGAAAAGTAGTGGGCCCAGGATAGACCCTTGTGGGACACCTGAACAAACCGGTTATTTTGTGGAGAGTGTATCACCAATCCTGACTTGTTGAGTGCGTCCACCGAGATAGCTGTTGAACCAATAGGCTGTGTCCATGGATAAACCTAGTTCAGATCATTGTTTGATAAGTAGAGAGTGATTTACAGTATCAAATGCCTTGGAAAGGTCAATGAACGTTGCTCCAACTAATTGACCTTGATCCAAGGCATAATGTATATAGTTTAAAAATTCGAGTAGGGCAGTCATGGTAGTGATGCGCCCTTTGCGAAACCCGTGTTGCTAACTACAATGAAGATTATGCTTCTCCATGTATTCTACCAATTGATCAGACACAATTCGCTCTAACACTTTGGAAAGTGGTGGGAGGATTGATATGGGCCTGTAGTTCCCATGCAATGCCCTGTCCTCAGACTTGTGTACTGGCGTAACTAATGCAGCGTTCAATTTTTGGGGGAATTGGAAGAGCATGAGGGAGTGGTTACAGACCTTTGTCAAGGGGGACACTGCCTCATCCATGGTGAGGGCAATGAGCTTTAGGTCAAATGAATCCCTACTTAGCCTAGTTTTCCCAAGTACTTTGAGAATGTATTTTTTTGCTTCTTCTTTGCTCACCACTTTAAAATGGAATGGTGGGTGTGACCTTGTATATTCTGTTGAATGTAAATTGCAGGAATTGGCATAGAGTCGAAGAAGTTAGGTGGTAGGACATGACTGAGAGCTGAAAAAGCCTCATTGAAAGTGTCAGCTATGGTCTGAGGATCAATGGTTGTAGTGCCATTTATGTTGAGCATGGATGGGGTCTCTTTGGGGACCTTCCCTATCACCTCAGAGATGTTGTTCCAAAATTTGCATCCATCTTTCCAGGAATTGGTTAAGGCTTCCTTATAGTATTTTGCTTTTCTGGCCTGTATTGCTCTTGTGCAGGCATTCCTTGCTGTTTTGTATGCCTATATATCCACTTGGTTGCCAGTGGTGATCAAGGGATTTCATTTGCTTGAGTAGGTTATGTGTAATCTACGGAATGCTGTAATCCTTGATCTTTCTTGTTTTGTGAGGGGCATGGAGATCGCATGCCGTGTCAAAGGTAGTGCTAAATCAATCCAAGGCTGTATCGATATCCAGGGCTGCATTGATTTGTGACCAGCCCACCTGTTGGAGCTGTGTCTTTAGAGGTTCTAGATGCCCTCTGATGAGCACCCTGCTGTTAATGGTTCGAGCTGGAGGTCTGATGTACTTGTTAGACCAGGTACACAGGATGGGCGAGTGATCACTAATTGAATCTGGTAAGACTTCAGTTGGGTAATATGATCTGGTCTATTGATGACTACCCAGTCCAGCAGAGTACTGGTCCCAGATTTGTAGTTCACCCTAGTGGTTGACTGTACCAGATCTGTGAAATTAGTGATTGTTAGAGCATCCTTATAATGGCTTGTACTGTTAGAGAACAAACTGATGTTGAAATCGCCAAGTAGTATGGTTTCTGACTTGTGACCTAGGTCTCTGATATAGTCAAAGAAGGGGATTAGGGCCATAGTTTTGCTGTGATATAAATTGATGCCACTGTTAATATTTTGTTATGTATGCCAAGCATTATTCTGGTGGCAAGGATCTTTGCATCAACCCTGGACTCAGGGAGTGTTAGGACTTGATCCATGAGAGGCTGTTTAATATATAGTGCACATCCCCCTCCCCTTTTGGAGATTCTGTCCTTCCTGAAAAACAGTATAGCCTGAATTGTGATGGCAGAGTCAGGGGTATCTGGTTTCAACCAGGTCTCTTGTACTGCTATGACATCGGGGTGGTGCAGATTGGCCCATGTGGTAAGGACATCTAATCTGTGGAGGAGTCTGCATATGTTAATGTTGGCTAGAGATAGGGCACCAGATTTGACATGGCTCAGGAAGATTGAGGGAGCTGGGCCTGGATTCAGATGAATGTTGCCTGAGATGAGCACTAGTAGTAGTAGTCGGCATTTCAGGCAGTTTTTTAGGTGTCTGCTACAAAGTAGGTCAAGTTTTCTGCTTGAGCGAATCTGCCGATTCTTACAGTGTGCACAGTAGAGGCTGAAAAAAAGAGGTGGCTGGAGGTGGAAGGTATGGGGACTCCTCCAGGTGCTTCCAGATTTGTAAGTAGACTGCATGTTTAGGTGGCTGAAATGTGGGAATTTAGAGTTGACACTTGTAGTTGTAGTGACATATACACAGAGCTGATTCTAGTTTATGAGAAATTGGGGGTGGTGAGTGTTAGCTTCAGTGCCCATACCTGTAGGGTGAGTTATGGTAAATAGGGAGAGTAAGATGAGCATAGTGATAACTGTAGCCATTGTGTCTGAAGGGAGGGGCTAATAGTGGAGTTTATTCTAATGGAGAAGTGAAGAAATCCTGGTATTGTGGATCTAGGTATTACCCCTTTAAGAGCTTTGCTGTATCTCTTAGCTGCTTCCCCTTTAAGAGGGAAAGTGAAGTGTAACCAAGTAGGAGGTGGGCAGGTTTCTCATCTCTTGTAGTGTATTTAATAAAGGAAGGAGGTGGGGGGAGGGCAGGTGGGCCAAAACCAGTTCAGGGTAGACAAATGCTGAAAACAATGCAGTGCAGGATTGATCAGTTCAGAAAAATATACATGTCAGGCTGAGATTCAAGTCAGGCTGTGCAACCCTGAGAACTGAGCAGCTGACAAGAAAAACAAGCAAGTAGCAGAGCTGCACTGTGCAGCTCAGAGAACTGAACAACTGTGAAGCAAGAAGATCAGAGCTTCACTACGCAGCTGCTAAAAGAAGAAAAGTAAAATCAGTGTTTCTGTGCAGTCTTATGCCCTAGTTCAATGATTTCAGCACTGGCTGCAGCATCGAGCAGGAAAGCAATGTCAGCACTCCAGTGCTGTCTGGAACCATTGAGATCCCACAGTGATGGGTACCAGGTATTCAATTAGAAAGGGAGAAAATCCCATTTCCCTTGTCCTGGGTCAGGGATCAGCCATTACCTTGTGAGCCAAGGAGGAGAGTGAGCAGCAGGTACCTTCTTGCCCTGTCCTGGGTGGGCAGGTTGTTTGTGGAGGGGACCGCATCCACTGTACCAATCAAGTGGGCTTCAATCAGCTTGAGAGAGAGGAACAGAAGAGAGGGCAATTATAAGCCTGAGTGGTGGCCAGGGGCAGGTTTCAGACCAGGGAGGGTGAGAAAAAATAACATTTGAAAAGGCTTGGGATGAAATGTGGGGGCTCTGTTACAGACTCTGGCAAGGTGCCAGCAGCAAACTGTAATTGAGAGTTAAAACAAAGGGTGGATGGTGTGTATCTGACCTGATGATTTGGTGCCAGAGTCGAGGGGAGGTCTAGTAGCAGGACAGATTAGAAATGCAGACTCAGTCTTAAACTTTAAAATACAAGTGCAGAAATTGCCATCAATAATCTAATATGCAATGTAAACACTGTTCAACTTACAATTAATACAGAAAATCAACTCTACAGTCCATTCAAGCAAACCTTTGAGGCAGGATCACCATAAATAATAGAAAAAAAAAATCCCTAAGAAGCCAGTTCAGGGTAGGCAAATGCTGAAAACAGTGCAGTGCAGGATTAATCAATTCAGTAAAATATACATGTCAGGCTGAGATTCAAGTCAGGCTGTGCAGCCCTGAGGACTGAGCAGCTGTCAAGAAAAACAAGCGAGTAGCAGAGCTGCACTGTGCAGCTCAGAGAACTGTACAACTGAATGAACTGTGAAGGAAAAAGATCATGGCTTCACTAAACAGCTGCTAAAAGAAGAAAAGTAAGATCAATGTTTCTCTGCAGTCTTAAGCCCTAGTCCAATGATTTCAACACTGGCTGCAGAGATGGGCAGGAAACCAATGTCAGGCAAAAGTAATGTTTTGGAAATTTGACAACAGGAATTATATTATGGATTCTGTCAGTAAAGAATATTCCATAACGAGAAATACTAATCAACAGGAATTTGCTGAATACTGGTCAGAATAATCAACCAGGGACCAGTAGTGCAGGAACAGTTTTTGTTATTGAGTTCAGCGTAATAAGTGACTGTATGAAATGTATTATCAATCAACACTGGCATATATTGGAAGCTGAATGTACCCTTGATGTTTGGACAAAAAAAAAAATCATAATTTAAATGACAGCAACAAATGTATGAGGCAAATTAGTCCACAGTTTCTATACAGAAAATAAAAAACAAAGTACTTGCTTCGCTTGGTCCACCACTGAAGGGTAATTATTGGTTTGGTAACTGCCCACACTGTAGCAATACAGCTAACAAATCAAGTTTAATCATCCAAGATCTGGAAATCCCATCCACGATCTACAAAACTATATGAAATTAAATCTTTCATCAATGTCAGCACTGTAGATGTCATCTACCCACTCACTTGTCAATGTGGCATGTGCTATGTTTTGCAAACAATGAGGGCACTCAAATCTCACATTGGTGAACAAAAAACTGCAATTAGAACTAAAAGTAGAAGTTACACATTGTCAAGACATTTTCAGGATATAAGACATGGCTCTTTGGCAGGTTGGAGATTTGTTGCCATAGAGAATGTCACTGTGCCTCAGAGGGGCAGAGACCTGGGAAAACTTTTGTTGCAGTGTGAATGCTTTTGGATAAATTTGTTACAAACTGTCAAACCCAAAGTCCCAAATGATGAATTGATATTGTCTTGTTATTTATATTATCTGCTTATTTAATAGATGAGTTGGTTCCTTAAGTAGTAGTAGTAAAAGTTTTATTTCTGATACCAGAAACAGGATAACCCAGTTTAGCCAAAGATAATTTACAATGGGGTCCTACTGTACAAAAGTATGAAATTCCACACTAAAAAGTACTATAACATGCATATAAATAAATTCATAAAAAAACAAAATAACAATTGTACAATAAATGCATTTCACTCAAATACAGTACAAAAACTTCTTGGAGAAAGTGCAGCATTTTCAAGCCAAGATCTGAATACATTCCATGGTGTTTTATTAATACATGACCTCAAGTGTCCTGGAAATGAGTTCCACAGTTTTGGGCCTTCATACACATAACAATGTTGGCCCTTCACTGCTCTCATGGATGGCACCCTAAAACTTATTTCCCCTGCAGATCCTAACCCCTCCTTAACATTCCACTCCTCCAATAATTCTGTTAGGTAACCAAGTGCTTTTATGAAGTGACAGCGATGAGTCAAACATTATACATGCATATTATGCAGTTCCATCAGAGATATCCAGTTTAGAGCTCTATAAAGAAAACAATGGTGCATATTCCAAGGTGCATCTAAAACAAAATGTGCATAGCTATTAAAAATTACATCTAATCTTCTCAGAATCCCTCCAGCAGCTCCATTATACACCACATCACCATAGTCAGTTTGTGGTATCATTGTGGAATTCACAATTTTTAGTCTAACTTCAGATGAAAGACAATCTCTATGTTTATACAGCACCCCCAATTTCTTGTTTAGTTTTTAATCAGGTTATATATATGAAAATCCCATTTACAATGGGAGTCCAGCCAGACTCCCAGATACTTATAATAGTCCACAAGAGCCAGGTTACATCCCTCCAAGGCTTTTGTCTAAATTCAGCTACACCTTTTTGTTAGAAAATAACATTACCTGTGACTTTAAAGAGTTCAGAACTAACCCATGTTCCCAAAAATATGTTTGCAATATATTCAAATTCTTTTGCAGTTTTTCCTGTATTTAACAGATAGATTTTCCTTCAAAATAAAATAGTGTATCATCAGCATGCAAATGGTGTCAGACATTGCTCATTAAATGTCCGACACTATTTGTATATGTATTAAACAAAACAGGTCCTAATACTGACCCCTGTGGTACACCAGATTTGATATTCAAATAATTGGATACAAAATTACCCAGTCTAACTTTCTGCTGTCCCATCCAGGTAGCCATGGTACCAATTTAGAGCCCCTTGGCTGATGTCAATAGATCTTAAATTCTCAAATAGCACCAGATGGTCTAAGTGTTGAAAGCTTTTGACAGGTCTATAAATATGGCCCCAACCAGGAGGCCTCTGTCCATGGCCACCTGGATGTCTGACACAACCTTAACAAGTGCTGTAGTGGTGCTGTGCTGTGCCCTGAAACCCGATTGATATTTATTATATTTTTGTTATTACTTTCAAGGTAGCTTTTTACTTGTGAAACCACCATTTTCTCAAACATTTTTGAAGTGACCGAAAGCAGTGATATTGGTCTATAATTCCGCATATCATTTTTCTGACCTCCCTTGAATATAGATAACACCTCTGCCTGTATCTAGGCTAGCGAATAGGCACTGGTATTCAATGATAGATTGAAGAGGTCAGCCAATATTGGGGCCACCAGTGGTGCTGCAACTTTAAGCAAAAAGGATGGCATCCCATCTGGACCTTGAGCCTTGTTTATGTTCAGTTTTAGTAACTCCCTAAAAATCTGGTCAGAGGTGGTATTTTGAAACTAGAAACGTGGTCCATTTTCTACCCTCTTTTCTTGGTCCTTTTTTTTTGCTGTGTTATACCAGAAGAAAAATGTATGTTAACCTGAGAAGACCCCATGTCGATGAGCATCTCATTTAGCAAGGCAGCTGCCCTATCTGAAATTTTTAATGGATCATTATTTACCATGAACACATTTGGTAACTCTGAGATCTTGTTTCCTTATAATTTTTTAAGCAAATTCCAGAAATCCCTATGGGTTTTAGACGCTTCTATCCTTAGGCCTGATAAATAAAAATCAGATTTTTCTTTCCTTATTTTTTTTTTAATGTACAGATTAAGTGCAGCTCGATATTTATCCCAAAGCACTCTCTCATTTTTTCTCTTGGCTAAACTCCATGATGCATCCCTGTTTTCATGATAAGTTCTTAACTTTAAAATATACCACAGGGAGTTTTTCTTTTTCACATTCTTTCTTTTAATTGGTACAACAGCATCACATACAGACATATATTCACTACAAAAGTATGACCAGGCACTATCTATATAAGGAATCGGGGTTAGTCTGTCCCAATTTTTGTTTTCCAAATCAATCATTAAGGATGTGTAGTCCAGGTTCTTAAAGTTTTGGAAGAATTTAACTTGGGGAGTACCTAATATTTTGTCTATTTTCCTAATACAAAAAGTAATTTGGTGGTCACTGAAAGAATCTGGTAATACCCCAGATACTGAATATTTGGTAGGGTCAGAAGTAAACATTAGATCTAAAATAGTGGAGGAATTAGGAGATTTAGCATTCAGTTTTGTACCTGCTGACTAATATTTTTTTACCTTAGATATGGACTTGAATTTTTCTGGATATAGGATGAATGCTTCTCTTTGAAATTCTCTATGTGCCTATGCTTATCTGTATTGTCTGGATTATATGTTTTGTGTGGAAATGTGTTTTTTTTTTTAATAACAAATAGGAAATTCATGCACGCTATGGTGGTTTGTATAAATGTGTCTATGTTTTGTGTTTTTTCCATATTGGTAGCATTGTTTCAGAGTTTACCTGTTATAAGGTTGGATAACTGCATTAAATGGTGCAATTGTTTGCCACTGTTTGGTGTACTTTACAATTTCTTATGATATCTCACATGTAATAAGAAGGTCTTTTTTTTTTAGAATATGATGCCAGTTGCAAGTATGTATCATAATTGTGCTGCCATACACCCCTTCATTATTCTATATGATACCCCCCACACACACACACTCCTGATATTCTTGATCCATTATGGTGGTGGATACCAGTGGGGATCCTTTTGTGATCAGGTTTCTGGGAATACCAGAAGACCATTCTGGGAATGTCCAAAAAATGATCCTCCCAGTACTCAACTATGGCGATATAGTCTACACTATAGCCCCCTCCACAATGCTGGCCAGCCTTGACACCCTATTCCACTCTTTTTGTTGGTTTATCCTTGACTGCCCACAAACAACCCACCACTGCACCACATACAGCTCCCTAGCCCTACCGTCCCTGCAAGACTGAAGACTAACCCACAGTGCTAGGTTCGCAGCCAAATTTTGGTCCCATTCCCTACCCCCCTACCTGGCCTCTTCACTCTCACAGCAACCCCCCCGGCTTACTCACTCAGAAGCTCTGGCCTCAGACTCCTCCATGTCCCCTTTATGCGCACAACCAAAGGCCAGGCAGCATTCAACTTCCGTATCCCCCAGCTTTGGAATGCACTACCAGTTGACATAAGACTCTCTCCCAACCCCAGTCATCTCAATTGCCTACTCACCTCCCACTTCTCCTCCTACTGCTCTTGTTACAACTAATGTTACAATTATGTACAAATTTGTTGTCTCTGTACTCTATCGTAACCATCTAATTTATACAGGTAACAAGCTGCTGCCTGTTGTAATCTATTTGCTGATTGTCTGTACGGCAGATGGACATTTATTGAGTTGTTCATTCTGTACCAAATGTATGTACCTTTGTCTTGGGCCTTGACCCCCAGGTCACATTTGGAATCGAGCAACACTGCTCAGTATGCCTTCCTGGTTAAACTCGTAAATAAATAAATAAAATAAAATAAAATAAATAAATACAGTATAAGGAGAGTCCCATGGAACACGACTACAGCACTCATGAAGCCCACCAGAAGATATGCAAGCTCATCTGTGTGCACATGTGGCAAGCGTCCATCCTTCTGAACCCACTCACAGGCATGTATCATGTTGAGGAGAAAGGAGGAATAAAAGCTTTTCCCAAGGAGGTGGGGCTTAGTCACAGTTAAAGCAGCAAACAGAAGTTCATCTTCTCAGAAGAAGCCAGAAGGTGAAGGAAGGAAACATATTCAATTCAGTGCTTCAGAGTAACTGGTAACTGGTATTTTTCTTTTAAACTTAGATTGTAGGCTTGTAGTGACACTATACTTTCTTTCTGTGTTGTCTTTACTTATAATTGTTTTTGGGCTGTTGAAAATTTAAAAATAGTGGTGGTGTAATTCTGTGCTGTCTTTAATTGCTGCAAATTTTCCCTCCCACCCCTTCCCCAACTCTTAATTATATGCCCTGATAAATCTGATTGACAGGAGCTAAACACAGGGTATAGTAAGAGGTGTGAAGTAGGAGGGGCATAAGGGAAGAAGACCACCCTCAGCACGACAAGTTTTTGACTCATTTATTTATTTATTGGTTTCTTTTCCTTAAAAAATATATATCTGAGGATCAGTTACAGGATTTTTAGTACTGTAAATAAATAAAAAGAGAACTAAGAGAGCTTCAGTAGCAGATAAGTAGTGGATTGCAGTATAATGTGGGGGTGGTGCAATGCAGTGGCTGTGGGGCAGCCATATTCAGGCAGACCTTCTGGACACTGAGGTGCTGCCCTATCTGCATGCATCTCTGGGACTGTGGGATGAGGTAGCCAGACTCAGAGCGGAAGTAAACTGGGTCAGGAGTACCATCACCCTGTCCAGGAACCACCCAGTCCAATGCAGCTGCCTCAAAGGATGCCGAGGAAGAGCACTTGGATGACAGTGGGCTCAGGGAGGTTAGAGCAGTCAGACAGAGGCACATCCCAGATCCTATTCCTCTCAAGAACTCATATGCCACACTGGCAAATGAGGACAACCAAATAGAGGTACCCAGGGAAGTGGAAGGAAAGGATGTGGAGGTTAGGCAAGGAGGTGACCTCAGTGGGGAAAGCAGTGGACCCCAGAGGAGGAGGAAGCGAATCCTGGTGGGAGACTCCATCATAAGAGGGATCCAGCTAGGAACACAGGAGGGGGAGGACAGGGAGGTGAGGTGCCTACCAGGTGCCACGGCATGGAGGGATGGAAGGAAGATACTGGGGGTCACTGGGAAGGCAAGACAGGAGGGTGAGCTGGATGTCATTATCCACCTAGGTACTAATGACTTGGCAAATGGGGAGCCAAAGGAAGTTCAGGAAGAGTTTAGGAAACAGGGAGGGTCTCAAGCAAGTAGCTACTTCTGTCACTTTCTCAGAAGTACTACCTGAGAGGCAAGGAGAGCATAGGAGTGCATGCACCAGGAACTTTAACTCATGGTTGAAGAACTGGTGCTGTGAGGAAGGGTTTGGATTCATTGGTGACTGGGGACCCATCTGGAGGGATGGAGGTTTGTTCAAGCCTGACGGCCTGCATCCATCCTGGAGGGGAATCCAAGCACTCAATGATAAGTTTAAATGCTACATTGACAAGCATTTAAACTAGCAAAGGGGGGTGGCAGGCCAGCAAGGATGATACCTACTTGCTCACCCCCCACAGCTAATAATGGAACCAGTGAACCAGAGGAGTGGCTATCTCTGCAAAGCAGTGTGCAAAAGATGGAGATTAGTGTCCAAAAGGTGGATAAGCAGAAAAGGGGAAAAATTCAGCAGAAGGGCAGACAGCAAGGAGAACCAGGGATAAATGACAACCAAGGAAGGGGCTGGAGCAGAACAGAGAAGCAGTCTAGGAGGTCAAATCATGGAAAGCCATGTGTGCAAATGCCAGAGCCTTAGCAACAAGATGGAAGATCTGGAGGCTGTCATGGTACAGTCAGACCTGGACATTGTGGCCATCACTGAAACCTGGTGTAATGATAACCATGACTGGGAGATGGCCATACCTGGCTACAACATATTCAGAAGAGACAGAGCAGGCAGGAAGGGAGGAGGAGTGGCACTGTATGTGAAAATGACATAAGGGCCACACAGATCCAGGAGGAACAAATGGGGAGAGATACTGTGGGTTAAGCTGAAAGGAAAATGGGGCCAGCCATCCGCACAGGTGTGGTCTATAGACCACCAGCCCAGGAGGAAGAAACAGATAGGAGTTGATGCTAGCCATCCAAAGGATGGCAGACAAGGGTGAGGTAGTACTGGTTGGAGACTTCAATATACCAGACGTGGACTGGAGCATCCCAGCAGCAGCATCAACTAGAGCAGATTTATCCTGGACTCCTTCAGGGTGCCTTCCTCAAGCAACTGGTCATGGAACCAACTCGGCAGAAGGCAATACTGGACCTTGTGCTCACAAACAGGGACAGTGTGATGGGGTAACAGTGGGGGAGCACCTGGGTAACAGTGACCACCAGTCATTGTGGTTTGAAATCACAGAAAGAGCAGAACCAAACCACACAAAAACACGTATCCTGGATTTTAGGGGGGCAGACTTTGGGAAAATGGGGAGATGTTTGAAAGAGGCATTAAGGGGAATGGGACAGGAATCAGGGATTAGGAACAGTGGGCAGTATTTAAAATGGGGATTATAAGAACAACAGAATTATGCATTAAGCAGGTTAGCAAGAGGAAAAGAAAGGAGACCATTATGGTTTTCCAAAGAGGTAGCAAAAAGTGAAAGCAAAAAAGATTGCATTCAGGCAATACAAAAAGACACAGGCAGAAGGGATAAGGAGAAGTACCAGGAGAAACAAAGGGAGGCAGGGAAGTCAGTAAGGGAAGCCAAAGCTCAGACAGAAGAACACATTGCAAAATCAGTGGTTAAAGGACAAAACCTTTACAGGTACATAAGTGAAAAAAGAAGGACAAAGGGAGGGATAGTGAGACTGAAGGGGAGGATGGGAGCGCGTGGAGGATGACAACAGTAAAGCTGACATATTGAACAGGTATTTCTGCTCAGTCTTTACTAAGGAAGAGGGGGTAATGGGTCTGAAGGAGTACAAGGGTGAGAATGGTGCAGAAATGGACACAAGTCCCTTTACGAGAAAGGGTCCTGAAGGAACTGGAAGTAATAAGAGCTGATAAAGCAATGGGGCCAGATGGGGTGCAACTCCCCAGGGTCCTAAAGAACTAAGAGAGGTGGTGGCTGAACCTCTGGCTATCCTGTTCAGCCAATCACTGGAAACAGGGGAGGTACCCAAAGACTGGAGGACAGCAGATGTAGTCCCCTTATACAAAAGTGGGAACAAAGAGGAGCAGAGAACTACAGACCAGTCAGCCTCACCCCGTAGTGGAAAGATCATGAAGCACTACTGAAGGAGAGATTGGTGGAACATCCTGTCAATGGACTACAGGACCCAAGGCAGCATGGTTTCACCAGGAGGAGGTCATGTCAGACCAACCTCATTGAATTTTGACTGGGTGACTAGGGAGGTGGATCAGGGAGGGCAGTGGACATGGCCTATCTGGACTTCAGCAAGGCCTTTGACACTGTGCCACATAGAAGACTATTACACAAACTGGGGAATATGGGTGTGGGCAGGACAGTAGTGTGGTGGGTAGGTAACTGGCTGGGTGGCAGGACACAGAGGGTGGTGGTAAATGGCTGTCACTCCACAGAGGGAAGAGTGACCAGTGGGGTACCACAGGGATCAGTGCTGGGACCGGTCCTATTCAATATCTTCATCAGTGACATTGCACAGGATATAGAAGGCAGAATTTCACTGTTCGCTGATGACACAAAGCTCTGTAACAGAGTAGGCACACCAGAGGGTGTAGACAGAATGAGAAGGGACCTGCAGAAACTTGAAGAATGGTCAAGGGTTTGGCAGTTGAAATTCAATGCAAAGAAGTGCAAGATAATGCATATGGCACAAAAACCCTGGCAACAATATATCAGTTGGGGGTGAGGATATAGCATGCACCAAGCAGGAAAGGGATCTTGGGGTTGTCATCTCTGATGACCTCAAGGTAAGGAAACAGTGTGACAAGGCATCAGATAAAGCAAATAGGATGCTGGGATGTATAGGCAGGGCATCACCAGCAGGAAAAGGGAGGTCATAATTCAGCTATACAAGACACTAGTGAGGCCCCACCTGGAGTACAGTGTACAGTTCTGGAGACCATACCTACAAAAGGACATAGACAGGGTAGAGAAGGTTCAGAGGAGGGCAACAAAGATGGTGCATGGGTTGCATCACAAGTCCTATGAAGACAAGTTGAAGGAACTGAACATGTGCTCCCTGGAGGAGAGGAGGGAGAGAGGGGATATGATAGAGACATACAAGTATCTTACAGGGAGGAACAGGGTGCAGGAAAACACTATTTTTAAGCGAAAAAGATGTTTCAGGACTAGAGGGCATGGGATGAAGTTGGAGGGAGGACGATTCAGAGGAAACATGAGAAAGAATTTCTTCACAGAACGGGTGGTGGACAAGTGGAACACCCTGCCAGAGGAAGTGGTGGGGCTGAAACAATCACGGGATTTAAGAATGCATGGGATAGACATAAAGGAATTCTAGAGGTCAGGGGTAAGGGGAAATAGACTTCTAGGAAAACAAACTGAACTTACAAGCTCAAATGGGCAGACTAGGTGGGCCATAAGCCCTTATCTGCCGACACTGTCTATGTATCTATGTATCTATGTAACAATGGCTGGGCAGTTAAAAGCAATATTTGTGGCAAACCTTCAAAGTGCAGCTTTATTCTAAGTGCCATATGAAAGTGACTGGTGCTTTAATTCTGAGTGGGTGCTGATGAACAATGTAGTAATGTATCCAGTTTTTATGTCTGGTGTTTAGACAGATAATGTGTGGTAATAAACTGATTTTGCACAAGAAGTTGAAGTCTCTGTGAAGATTAGATTTTTAGCCATTTGGTGTGATGATACAACAGTGCTCACAGCACTTCTTTGTTTATTATTATACAATAAATATTATTAGGAAAGACTGAGTAAGACAGATATAAACTTGCATACTTCAACAAAAATACTACATTAAATTATATTTGTACAGTCAGCAATAATATAAATTCTTTCTTCACAGTTCTGGGTACGCCATTGAAAACAGATTAAATGTTATTCTTGATTTAAATGTCATCAATGAAGAGATGTCTCTAAAGACCTGAGGCAAAGTATATCACAGAGTTAGGACTGCTACAGTGAACACCCAGTTTACAGATTGTTGTAACCTAGATATCCGGCCTCGGGACGAACCTGCTTTGCAGACCAGAAATGGTAATTTGACTTATAAGGAGTCATGAGATTTAAAAGGTAACCCAGGCTCCTAATGTTTTGGATCTCATAGATGAGAAGACCTACTTGGAAGGTGATGAGCCATTGAACCAGCATCTAATGCAGTTTGTGGAGTACCATATGAACATATCAATATACTAAATTGCCAGTCGAAACAGGCCTCATGGTATATCGAGTAAGCTCGAGTACGCAGCTCGCTCCTCATCTCGCAGCTGCCCCTCCCACCCCCTTCCCAGTACCCCTTGCCCTGTTCCAGCTCCTCGTGAAACTTCCCACCATCTTATAGGACACTATCTCATCTGGAAAGGTGTTCCATTTGTCCACCACTCTTCGCATGAGTCTCCTCATCTCCCTCTTGAATCTTCCCCCTCCAGTCTCAGTCCATGTCCTCTCATGTCCCCCCCCCTTCTCATCTGAAAAATCCCTTCTTTGTTGGTCTTGTTTATCCCCTTCAGATACTTACAGGTCTCGATCATATCCCTCTATCCCTCCTCTCCTCCAGTGATTTCATATTCAGCTCTCCCAGCCTGTCCTCATAGGGCTTGCTCTCCAATCCCTGGAGCATCTTTGTGCTCTATGCTGCACCCCCTCAAACAATCAAATGTCCTTCAGGAATGGGTGCCAGTACTGCATACAGTACTCCAGGTGGGGCCTGACCAATGACTATACAGGGCAGGATTCCTTTTGGGGGAGATCCCTTTCACAGTACACCCCAGCATTTTGTTGGCTTTCGCTGCTGCCTTCCTGCACTGAGCAGAGTTATTCATGCTCCCCGTAATGATCACTCCTAGGTCCTTCTCCTCTGTGGAGCTCCCCAACTGTACTCTTTTCAAGTGATGATCCCTCCCCTGGTTCCTGGCTCCAAAGTGCAGAAGCTTGCACTTCTTGGCATTGAACCCCACCTGCCATGTTCCTGCCCACTCCTGCAGCTTAGTCAGGTCTTCCTGCAACCCCTTCCACCCCTACTCATCAACCACAGCTCACATCTTGGTATCTTCTGCGAACAGACTGATCTTGCTGCAGATGCCATGTGAATTATCTGCAATGAAAATCCCAAACAGCACCGGTCCCAGTACCGATCCCTGTGGTACTCCACTTATCACTGCTCTCAATGACAAGAGGTCCCCCACCACCACCACCACCCTTTGCTGCTTTCTCTTTAGCCAGTTTGTGATCCATTTCACCATTTATGGTACCACCCCCACACATTTCAGTTTCCCCCCCAAAGCGTCATATGTGGCACTGAATCAAAGGCCTTGCTGAAGTCCAAATACAGGACATTCACTGCGTGGCCCTTATCCAGTTCCCATGTCACCAGCGTGGCATGATTGTAGTGAGATGCTACAACAAACAGCAAGGTGACAACGTTCTGTAACAGATTCAAGCAGTATAGCAGACCTGTTTATATCTCAACATAAAGAGCATTGCAGTAATCTATCTCTGATGTTGCAAAGGCACGTGCTAGGGTCTTCTGATCATCCACTGTCAAACAAGAACATTGAGAGGGCCATGGTGTCCTCAACTTGAAACACAGGAGAACAAGTGCTCTTTGTATCGAGCGAGTGCTAAGCCAAAACACAAAACCAGACTAGAAAACACAAAAGCTTCATGCATACTGAGAAAAATCAAATTGTACAAAAACATTTACAAAATTCAGCCATCCAATCACAGAGTTTGTCAGAGCCGACAAACTCTATGACTGGATGGCTGTGTTTTATAAGTTTTTTCTACAATTTACTTTTTATCGCTTTGAGTGCTGCCTTAATGTTTTCTAATCTGTGTCCTAAACTTCACCTCTCCCATAACCTACTAAATTAACTTCTACACAACCAAAGAAGAGCCCTACTTTCAAAAGTAGGTTAAGTTTGACAGAACCAATTGACTCTGTTGCTGATCTAATCATGATAGGGTTGTTCTATGTTAACCCACACAAAACCAGGAGAAAAACAAAAAAATAATCTTTTTGCATGGTAAAAATAATACATTTATTAGGTTAAGAAAGGGTTAAATATGCAAGCTTTCCAGGCCTATAGCACTGCCTTAACCTTAAAAAAGAGGCAGTAATATAGGCCTTGAAAGCCTGTATCTTTAACTTTTCTTTGCCTAATAAAGGCATTATCATTATATTTCTCTCTTTGTTTCTGTATCGCCACTGATGACTTGAACATGATCTGCCTGAATATAAATGTAACAAAGTGTTTCTGTCTTGGTTAACACTGTTTCTGAAAGTAAAAATCACTTGAAAGAGATATCAGAGTTAAAGTAGAATCAATTTTGAATTGAGCGCGTCCGTTGAACCAAACAACAAACAAGAAATTAAATACTTTTTTAAACAAAGTAAGTTGAAATCCCTATTTATCGGAAACAGAGTTCATTTCAGTAAATTCTGATTATTTGCAAGCAAAGGCAGCTGAAATACACCAGGACTTAAAACAAAACTTTTGTTCTTTCAGAACCTAATTGAAACCTTCATAAACAAGGGAACAGGTATGTTTCCAGTCATTTGTGTTTGCTTAGGATAAGAGAATTGTGAGTAAGGAGTGACAAAACATATATTTGAAGTAAACGGATAACTAAAATAAATTTCTATTTAAAATGCATAGGCTATGTAACACAACCCTTATTTTGTACTTTCTGTACTTACAGCACTCCGGAGCTACCGAATTCATAAACTTTAGGTATGGGCATCTGATATGCTTTGGTGATATTTACAACAGTGGCGAGGGGATCGTTTACTTGTTCACACATTTATTAAGAATGCAGGTTACATAGGACTAGAATGTATGTTACAGGAGACTAGAGTGCAAATGAGCATGTACTTTACTGTCTGTAAATTATTGACTTGATTTGAGTAACTGGACCTGTTCACAAATTCATTATAAAGAATGCAGGTTACAGAATACCAGAATGTTGTTACAGGAGACTAGTGAGCAAATGAGCATGCACTTTACTGTTTATAAATTATTGGCTGATTTAAGCAACCAGAGCAATACAAATAATGATTGGATAGAGTTTGCTTTTTGTTTTTTGTTACTACCTGGACACCAGAGCAATGGGTATTATATCGATAAAAGGCGTAATATACGAGTATAAAGATGGATTTAACTGGTGAATCTGAATTGTACTATGGCTCTTTGCTGGTATATACTGGGATTTTTTTACAGGTACTAAGATATATTACAAACTTCTAGAGATTTATAGATGAATTTACATGGGACAGTTTAATGGTGAGCGAACGAGTCTTATATAATGAGGAAATATAATATATGTAAAATACTTTTTTCTTTGAACAAAAGTTTAATACTAGGGTTATTATTTTTAGATACAGTACAATCTTACTGATGAAGGACACTTGTCTGAAACATTTAAGAAATATTTATACTGTACTCATATGATTTGTTTGAGGGAAAAAGAAGTGAGAACAATTAAGATAAGAATAAAAATATATTTTTTAATATTTGGTGAGTGTCTCAGTTTCTATCAATTTGTCTGTGTTGATCTCAGAAGAGATCAGCCACTAATTGATCTGGCTATGGGAGCCTAGTACTGGGAAAAGAAAGAATAGTCCCTGTCTCTTGGGTGGAAAACTTGCCAAATATCTGTCAGTCCCAGATACAACATCATCTGAAGCAAAGCAAGTGAAGCTTAAGGGTGTTGTTCACTGGATGATGAACTACGGTCCAACTATAGTACTTGGTAGAGATTAAAGTCTCCCGCAAGCAGCACAGGAACAGGAGTTGGGGCTAATACACTTAATACCTAAGCCATTTCATGAAAGAAAGTGGGAGCATCTTCTTTCATCCCATATACATTACCAAGTAAGAGAGGCCCTTCTGGTGTGTTCATTAGAGCCAATACCCATCTACCTTCTGTGTCTTTTTTGAGTTGGGTAAGGGACCATTTGAGGGATTTATGTAATAGCATGGCCACTGCTCTTTATTTAGTGGGGGCTGAGGAGGAAACAATCTGTCCCACCCAATCCATAGTCAGCTTGTCATTGTCCAGCTTCGTAAGTTTAGTTTCCTGCAGGAAAGCCAGAGTAGCCCTCATCCTCTTGAGGTGTGCTAACTCCTGTTTATGCTTTAGTGGGGTATTTAGTCCCCGAACATTCCAGGTGTAGCCATGTAAATCAGCCATGGTCTAAAATAGAGGGAAACAATATAGCATGAACTATATAGCTAGAACTAACAGAAGCTGAGGAGCCAGCTAGCATCCCAAGTAGAAAAACAGCAAAAATCCCTGTTTGAGAGAGAGACCGTTATAGCTTAAGTAAGTCTATTATCTGACAATCATACATGTTTTCTTTTGTAAAAAACAAGAACCATTCATACAATAGGCAAACAGCCCATATAACACTGTAACTATTTACACTATCCGTGCAGACGGATGAGAGTTTAACATAGCAAACATAGCAAGTCCAGCAATCCCATTGCCAATGCCACCCATGTTCCTCTAGCGGAGAGGGCAAAGCAAATGCTCTGTCAGCTGACAACCAACTAAGCACAGGCCAAGGGGAGCCGAAGAGAATAGTCACCTACTGTAGGCACTGCAGTTAAAGGGGGAGGTGTACCTTTTTGTTGAGGCATTTCACATTGCTGGCAATTTCTCAGACATACACATTAGTACAGAAGCCCATTGATCCAGGTTAAGAGGGATCAAGGGGCTCTGAATATGCTAGTTGCATCGCAAAGCAATTGGCCAAGTCAGGAAAGGTAAGATATGGTCTGCAATCCCACATTCCCAGTAATTCCCAACACCCACTGCCAGCATGTCTGGAGCAAAGGGGGGATGGGCTAATATAGAGGACTGCACGCCTGAGGCAGAGATTCTGTACAAATACTTGCACAAAACCTTTAATCTCTTACCCTCTGCAAGCTTATGGGCATTCTATATGAACAGTAAATACAATATTTGCTCTAACATCACACTTATAGTGCATTAGCTATACTCTAAACACACTGGTATCAACCTGGGGCACTGCAAGTGCTGCCCTGATGTGAAGTGCGAGCTGGGGGGGAGATACCCCTGCATAAAGCAATTTGAGAGACTTTCCTGAAACCCAAGTTGCATCTTGCATTATATGGCCTGAACACTGTCATCATTGGTGGCCCCTTGGGTGATATGATGTGGACAAGTAGGCCAGGGTTACTTCAAAACAGGCATCTATGACTCAATTAACACGCTAAGGCCTTTGCAGTCCCCTACATATAATTATCTTAGTCAGTGAAGAAAAGCAGGAAAGAAAAACTTGGAGATTGTCAGAAACTGCAGCAGGGAATACCCGCCGATGTCAGCCTCCATGTGTCGCACAAAATCCCATATTCTGTACAACCCAAGTAGCCCAGATCTAAGGCAGGAGTTCTCCCAGATGTACTGCTTGGCTGTCCAGTTGGGGAGATGGGGGAGCTGAGGAGAAAGCCAGGAACTCCTTTGCAACGTAAGGCACATAGCTTCTAGCACACCCCCTACTTCAACACCCTTGTAAAGAAAGATGCACTTATCTGTGAGTTCATGTAGGAGAGATGTCTCTTGCTTGGCTCTGGGATTCTATTTGAACCTGATCAGCATCTTTCTCATGGCATGAAGAGCATGGAGAAGCAGTCTGTGAGTTGCTATCTGTCTGTTCTTGCATTTGACTGGCTGCCACAACTGCTACCCATGACTTATGGCTGTGTGATGGGCTGGTATTACCTGAGATGTGTTGTGGTGAGCCTGCTCCTTCATGCTGGGGAGTCTTTTCAGAGGAGCCTTCCAGCGCTGGGAAGCAGTTGGGAGAAAGAAAGCGTTCAAGATCTGTACAGTCATAATCCATAGGATCTTCCCATTTCTCCCTATCTGTTGGGTACTGCTGCCATTCATGCCTATACAGAGTGTGGCACTTCATTCTCCATGGATGAAGACAGGCCTTAAAAACTATAACCTCTGTCTGGACTGGTTGTAAAGGTAAGCAGGATTGCTCCTCGGTTTTCCTCCACTAGCTGGTGAGTTGCAACCTGCATCAAGGGGGCTACCCAGGCATCAAATGTCCTCCAGAAAGGTTTTCCTGAGAAAATACATCAAACTTTCTGGGGCAGAGAACAGAAGGGGGTTACCATTGAACATAACCCGCACAGTAGCAGGGTACCACAGGGTAAAAGAAGGATTATGTTGGTGAAGGATGTTCTGGCTTTATGTAAAGGCTTTCCACCACTCCAAAAGCTCCTGGGAGTAATCCTGAACAATTTGCACTCTGTAGCAATTCCAGTTCAGTTGTCCATTACCCCTGGCCGCAGCAGTGACCAAGTCCTTTGGGCAAAAGTCAAGAAAACAAGCCAGAATAGGGTGCGGGTGTTCTCCGGGCTTTGGTGGAGGTGCAAGGGAGAGATTTGCCCTCTCGATCTGTAGGGCAGTGCCAGGAGGTAGATCAAGTAATTGCAGGAGTATGTGCTGCAGGAAGCCAGTGGAATCCTTCTGCTCTGAGCCTTCGGAGAAGCCGATGAATCACAAGTTATTGCAATGACTGCGGTTCTCAAAATCATCTGTTTACTCATGGAGAATGTGAATTTGTCAGAACTTGTCTGTCATTATGGCTGACAAGCCCTAAATCGTGGCATCATGAGCTTTTAGATGTCGCTTAGTGTGGAAAAGTCTTGTTTCAATTGAGTGCAGCATTTGGGTGTCATTAACTGCCAAAGTCATTTGAGTCATTTGCTCCAGCAATTGACTGATCATGAGCTCCGTTTTAGCTGAGTCTGTTGTAGTCGGAGTGGATAACACCATCTGTACAGGCCTGAGAGAGCACAAAAAAACAAGTCAGACTAAATAGCCACTCTACCATCCAATGCAGGAAATAAGGCAGAACATCTGAAGCAGGGACGTCTCTACACTCTTACGGATAGAAAAAGGGTGCCAAAATAATCCCCAAAATTCAGATGCTTTAGGATTCTGTCCCACAGTGATAGGAGCTCCACACTTAAGCAGCCATCCTGTTTCAAGGCTAAGTCACGCCCTTGAGAATTCTGCAGTGTTATAAGTTCTGTATCTTGTATGTACCAGTGAAACTTACCTATGTGACCTGTACTGTCAGTGTTGGTAAGTTTGATGCTGCAGAGAGCTTGCCATGTGTACTGCAGCTACAATAGGTAATAGAAAGGGCAGGGAGATTTCTACAGCTTTAATTTTGTAGTTAATTTTTATTTTACTGACTATCAGCTGTCAGAGGACATGGTCCACCAGTTTTGCTCACTTACAATTTTTTTTCTGTGCTTTCAAACCCCGTCAGTAAAGTAGCCCTCTGCCTGTATGTGAGACACAATCTTGTTGGGCCCATACTGTGAGTTATGCATGTTATGCTGATGACTGATATCACGTCCCTCAGTAGGGAGGTCTCTCTTGTAGAGCATGATTGATGTTTTCTCAGTCTCATGTTGTGACACTGCATACATACATCCATTTGACTATGCATGGCACCAGTGAATGTACACATGTGCCATTGCACATGTCTCTTATTTAATTTATACTTGGTTTGATCTTCTAAATTCCATCAATGTGTTGATCTACTGTATATTGCATGCTGTAGCATCTAGTCTGTATCTTAAGCAGTCAATTGAATAGGCAGGCAATAAACTGGCTCAAAGAGAATGTGTGTGTGTGTGTGTTGTGTGTTTGTGTGTGTGTGTGTGTGTGTGTGTGTGTGTGTGTGTGTGTGTGTGTGTGTGTGTGCAGTGTCTGTACAGTGTGTCATCTGTCATGTAGAGAACTTGAAGAAAAAAAAAACATGGAGAGGAAATGTGCAGGTAAAGGTTCCACGAAGCCAAGTACAACTTCTGTACTGGTAGTGGCAGTGGGGATGGCAAAACTCAGGTGACAACTACTGGATGCATGATTGTACACCTACAGAAATCTAGGATCAGTTCACAGATGTCCACTAGTTGTCCCACTCTCATGCCACATTTTCCAGATTTTTTTTTACTGCAGATGATGACACCAATCCAGAATAAGCCAGTGTTCCTCCTTCTTCTTGTGTTGCCAGTACCAGTTCCACGTTCCACACCAGAGACACAAATGATTCATTCATTAATATAAAATACAACACTCTCCTCTCCATCTTGTGCAAGACCATGACAGCTACTATAGCCACCAGTTCCCATGTGACAGAAATTTCTTCCCTGTTTTTTACCACTACATGATGGTACACTATTATGTGGAATTATTCAGTCCAATGCTGCTCAGTCAGCTTCAATGCCTGAGGAAGGTGATACTGAGTCTGGAAGTGGCATAGACACTATTGTAATCCTGTTATGAGAGAAATAAGTACACTTATTCATGTGGCTATGAGTTATAGCTATACCACTGTTTAAAAAATAGCAGCAGAGTGCCACTAAAGAGGAAGATGTGGTAGTGGACACCATTCTCTTACAATTGACACCAAGCCACCTTGAAGAAGACTGTGGCATCACAGCTGGTCAGAAAGCCTGGTCAGAATGGAGCATTGCCTTCCATTCTCTATATCCAGTGTTGAAAATAAAAAAAAAAACTCTGTAATTTGAGAATGCAGAGATAGGTTGTGAGCAACTGAAATAATTTATACTGAGACTGACATGGGACATGGTTTTCAAAGAGATCTGGACAGAATCTTCCCATCCCTTTTTTCAATAATGGAACTCTGTCCAAGCGGGTACATCTGTCTTAATTTTGCAAGCATTTGAATTAGTAATGGGAGGACAGACTCTGTGTTAGATCAGGACTCTCCCAAACTGGATTGCCTCAGTTCAGCTCTGCATATTAGAGTCATTTATGACTTCAAACTGACTTGCCCCAGTCCAGTACATTCCCAAAACTCCGATCTTTCAGTGACCTGCTTCTGCCATGGTCCTGATAATGATTCTGTAGCATTATTCCAGTTAAAATGATAAAAAATAAACTGCAAAGATCAGAGTCATGATCAGAGCCATGTCATAGCTTACACGCCAGTCATTGATTTGTGTCCCCCAAAAAGCAGCATTTGTGCAAAAACTGAAGCAAAGTTCAGTTTGCTAAATTGTTAAATACAACCTGCAGCAAATCATCATGTTTGTCCCAATTACAGATAATTTTGAAACTAGGGCAGGAGACTACAGATGCAATTGCATAGATACACACATGAATACATGTAATTGCACCTGTATCCACCCATTTGAATATCCTTCTCATAAAGTTTAAGAACTAGGTTCTGAGTGCCACTGTCTGTTTGATGAAGATTGTGAAGATCTCAGAGGGGCAAAAGGAGATACAGAGAAGGCAAAGAAGAAGGGATTGTGAGAGATGTACAAGGTCATGGAGAAGCAGACGAAGGAGAGGGGAGTGCAAATAAGACAAGGAGAAGCAGGTGGGGAGAGGAGGAAGAGGAGGTATAATGAGAGAAGGAGAAAGACAGCAGGTGGAAGGTCATGTGTGAGTGTAGAAGAACTATCACAAGAGATTGAAAGTGTGATGTAATCCATTACACCACAGATTAGTGGTGATAAGTATAGCACTGTGGAGAGGAGGCAATCACCAGAAGAAATGACACAATTTAAAAATCATGGGAAAAGGAGAAAAGCAGAAAAGGAAGTTTCTCACTGAAGTGAACCTAAACCCTATTTGCAACACAGCATTATTTTCATGGTTCTGTATGATCTCCTTCTGCTGCAAGTCCCCAGCAGCATCAGTCAATAGTGCTCCAGATATCATCATCTCTCAGTGGCCATCCTGTTGCTGCAGAGGGACTCCTCAGGCCATTGAAATAGTCATAAAAAAGTAGTAGTGTTTATGTATTTGTGGCACCCTTCCCAGAGGACTCAGGGTGCAATTACATAAAATAGGGCCTAACTATAATCAGAGATACAAATTGGTCATGCTTAAAATACACAAATATAAACTAGATAACTTAAACACTTAATAAATAACTGACAGGTTTACAAATCCACCCCAAATGCTTGCTGAAATAAATACTTTTTCAGGTCCCTGTTAAAGACCTCCACCAAGGGGTCCTCCTTGAAAGCACTGGGCAGGGAGTTCCACAGGACTGCACCCACCACCTCAAATGTCCCATCCTCTGACATCATCAGCCTCTACCTCGGCACTACCAGGAAGACCTCCTTAATAGAGAGGAGCAGGCAAGAGGGCATATAAGGATGCAGGAGTTCAGCCAGGTAGCCTGCACCCAGTCCATATAGGGCCTTATAGGTCAAAAACCCAATTTAGAAGAAATATGCTTAGGCCAGCCCAGTGGGTGGAGGGCTGAGGTATTGTGCCTTACCTCCTGTCACACTGGCAGCCCATGTTCGCTGGTGAATGTGAGTAGTGTGGGCTGGCTGGAGAGGGAGAGAGTCGAGCATATGGAGGACAGCTTTTCTCTCCCAGGGAGGGTACGTTGGCAGAACCAAGTACTTAATGACTTAGAAGTGGCTAGTAGGGACAATCGCGAACTGAGCACCACATATAGAGTGCTGCAGAAGCAAATGCAGGATGAGGTTGATATGGATGTTGCAACTGTGAGTCATGCTGAATGTAAAGCTAAGATGGCGAAATTGTGCCATCAGCGGGAGGTACTGGCTGGACATGTTAAGGCGATGGAAGGCGTAGCTCCCACCTTACACACATCTTCTGAAGGGGTGGTATCAGATGATGACATCTCTCAGTACAATGCCCAGTCACACCCCTACTATGGCCCAGAAACCCCACCCAGCCATCCAAAATATGGCGGGTCCCCACTCCATCCACACCATGTCATACGTCATTGAGGTCGTGATGCCCATCATGGAGGATGCCAACATGGCAGCCCCCATGATGGGGGTAGCAGGCCCAGCCTGGTCCCGACGGCACCACCGATAGCCGTTATTAATGTTGAAGATAGGCAAGAGATAGAAATGATGATTGAAACTGCAATAGGCAATGTACCTCTTCCTGATAGAAGTAAACGGGCCATTAAAACCCAGATTAGGCAGCTTCTACAAGAGGCTGGCACTCAGGATGGTATTGTTCGTACTGCGGCCGAGGCTTCAGCTCAGGCCACCCTAGACGGCGTGCAAGACCATCTACCTCTGCCTGATCGACCCAATAATCCCCTACAAATGGCCTACTCTGTTCAGCAAATAGCTGACAGTATCGGTTGGATGAATCTGTCCGACAACCTCAGCTGTCACTTAAAGAAGGTGCATTTTAAATGTGAGATGCTTAGCCTTGCTGCAGAATATCAGGTATAGATACTATGCCAAACCATCGATCCTAGTTTGTGGGCCAAACTCCCCGATGCCATCCGCCAGGATGGGAACGCCACCTTTGATGAGGTTGCAGCTGAGCTCATTTCTGCTTACAGCCCATGTGTAGTAGGAATGATGCTTGCATACCCTGTGAAACAGAATGCAAAGGAAAGTCCAGCGACTTACCACCAGAGACTTTGGATGGCCTACCGAGCAGGAAAGCACCTGGCACAAGAAGCTGCAGATGTAGATCTTATCGCGTATAAGACCCTGTTCTTTGGGAACATGATTCCTGCAGTACGAGAAAAGGTAAAGCCAACCACTTATCCCAATATGGATAGGTTTGCCGACATCCTTCAGAAAACTGAGAGAGTTTACCAACTCTACATCCGTGATCTGAGCTCCGGTTCCAAGAAAGTAGCCACCGTGGAGCCTGCCTCAGAGGTCACAACACACTATACTGTGGAAAGGCAGGCCCAACATCAACAGGCCACTCCAGCCAACAACCAACACCCCCAACAGACCCAACACCAACAACCACAACAGCAGCAACAATGGGGTGGGAACTGGAATTGGCATAAAAATAAGAAGCATAAGGGTAAGGGTAAACCACAACAACAAAGAACAGGCCCTTCATATAGGGAGATAGCTGAGGAAAGTCAGAAATTCTGAGAGCTCCTGGGACAAGTACGCTCTGTGACAGATGCTGTCCCCGCTCAGGCCCTTGTGGCTGTACAACTGGCAATCCAGACCCCAACAGGTCATGGTGATACTGGAAGTGCAGGCCTTCAGGCCCATCCAGGCCTGAACCCAGAAGCTCCTCCCTATATAGCAATGGTGCAGCATGGTGAAGTGATTCACAGGAGTCAGGCCCAACCTGTCCATGTCCCAGCAGTACAGATTGAGAATTACAGGCCCCAGTCTGGATTGTAAGCAAGCTGGTCTTGGATACAAACTGAAGGCCTTGCACCGAGGCTGAGGTAGGGGGCTGCCTACTTGTAGTCTTGCTAGATACAGGTGCGGCTGTGTCTGTATTACATGATGAACACCCAGACATATCTTCTTGGTCCACTGGATGGAGGACCAACATGTCAGGAGTAGATGGTACTAGGCTACCTGCATACCGACCTCTACCCCTGCTGGTAGAGCTAGGTCATTTAAAGGCCTCACACACTTTCCAACTGATGGTAATGCATAATTATCCTAGTATCATAGGAATTGATTTCCTTGCACCACACGGCTGTGTGGTGGATTTAGCTAACATGCTACTGATACAGATCCAGGGTTAATACCACACCATTTTGATCACTGATTCACATGTTGTGGCGACAATCTCTGCTAACAACAAAGAGTATGATGTCATAGATTCATTCAAAGGTCACAAGCTTGTTCCAAAGCTTCTCCCCAATTTGCAATGACATTTGGAAACGTTTGCAATCAACAAACATGACTGTGGCAGAATGCACACTGTCATCAAGTGCCCGGCCCAGCACATGAGAGGCAAAGGCAGTACCCTTTTCCAACTGAGGCCTTGCCTTCTCTCAGAGAAACAATCAAGTCACTTCTCAAGCAAGGAGTAATCAGAACTTGAATGTCTACTGTTAACTCCCCAGTGTGGCTCGAAAAAAAAACACAGGTGCTTGGAGACTTACTATTGACTACAGGAAACTGAATCAGGTCACTCCCAGTTGCTCTCCAATGGTGGCATCAGCACCCGATGTGCTATGAATTTTGACCCCTGACCTGAAATGGTTCAGTGCCCTAGACATCTCCAATGGTGTTTGGTCATTACCATTGGCCCTCAAGAGTCAATATAAGTTTGCCTTCACCTTTGAAGGAAGACAGTACACGTGGACTTGTTTACCACAGGGATTCCATAGTAGCCCGTCCCTGTTCCATCTGCATATGATGGATACCCTTGAGGGTTTCTATACTCCCCAATGTCTCTTGCAGTATATGGATGACCTGTTGCTGGCAACAGCTGCACAGGAACAACACCTGGATCTCTTGGACGAACTACTGACTCTCATTCAGAGAGCAGGCCTGAAATGCAATCTGGCAAAAGCACAACTATGTCAGAAAGAAGTACTCTTTCTGGGTCTGAAGCTAACTGACCAAGGTTGAAGCCCTACCTGGAAGAAGATACAAGGATTTCAAGACTTGCCATTGCCCACCAGCGTGGCAACTCTTTGAAGGTTTCTAGGTATGGTGAATTATTCAAGAGATTTTATTTGTGATTTTGCTCAGAAAGCTGCTCCTCTGTATGAGCTACTAAAAAAGGACATCCCATGGACTTGGGGCCCTATACATACCCAGGCTGTGACGTCACTGAAGCAGGCCTTAGCCTTCACCCCAGCTCTGGTCAACCCCAATCCAGCAACACTATTCCATCTGGAATATGCCACCTCTGACATTGCCATATCAGCAGTGTTGGCCCAGAAGGTTCACGGCACCTTGAGACCTATTGCATATGCATCACAGCTCTTGAACTCAGTGGAAAAGAAGTACAGCCTTTGTGAAAGGAACCTTCTGGCCACCTACTGGGCTGTCAAGCACTTTTTATATATCATTGGGTACTCTCCACTAATCATCAACACCAACCACACCCCAACTACCTTTCTGCTCTCAGATAGAGTAAAGGATGGGTCAGTCTTCAACACCAGGCTGACACACTGGTCACTTCTTCTCCAGGATAGAGACATTCAGGTATACCCAACAAAAATTCCATCTATGCCGGCTCATGGACTCATTTTCCAAGGAGAGCCTCATGACTGTACACTGCAGTCACCTGATCTCCCAGATCCAGGTCCTTTCCTCCCTGCCACACCATAAATACTTGATAACACCTCTTTGTGTCATGTCTTTACTGATGGTTCAGCATCATTCTATCAGGGAGAAAAAATTGCAGGGATGGGCATTCTAGTGATTTACCCTTACGGGAACACTGTTAAGATATCTAAGCATTGCATTGTAGCATCATCACAGTATGCAGAGATGGCAGCTGTGGCCTGTGCCCTCAAGTTCATCTAACATGGGACCGAGGATACCATCATTTTTACAGACTCTAATTGGGTTTGTTGTTCTCTTACAGAATTCCTTCCTTTCTGGCAGAAGAACTCCTTCCTCTCCTCTGATGGCAGCCCAGTAAAGTACAAGGAATTGGCAATTTACATATATTCACTGGCACAAAAGTTTGCATGCAACCTCTATGTACACAAAGTCAAAGCTCATTCCCTCCATGATCCCTATCATTCCTTCAATGACACAGAAGACACCCTTGCTAAGGAAGGGGCCCGAGGGGGGACACCTGGCCAATGCAGCCATACATATAGCAGCACTCAGGAAGAAACTTGAACCCTTTTCCCCCTTGGATCTCTCAGCAACCCAACATGTTGACACTGAACTCAAAGAAGTGTTCAGATTCCTTGACAAGGGTACTGAACAGAAACTTCCTACACATAACCCCTACCGGAGGCATGAAGGTAAGTTACACTTATCCCGAGATGACAAGCTCATCTGGTACCAACCAGATGATTCCACCACTAAGTTGTGGGTGGTCCCCAGACACCTCAGGTCTGAATTCATGCACCAGGTGTATGATACACCCACTGGTGGACAACAGGGAGTGGAAAATACCCTTCAAAGGCTTAAGACCACTGCCTGGTGGACTGGTGTCACCAAAGATGTTAAACAATATATAGACAATTGTCTCATTTGTGCACAAAACAACTCTATCCCTACCAAATGGAATGCCAATCTCTTACCACAATGACACACTGGTCCTTAGCGTGCCATACTGATTGATTTTATTGGCCCTCTGACCAATACCAGCAGAAATAACAAGTATGCTCTTGTGGTAACTGACCTCTTCTCTAAGTGGGTTGAAGCTTTCCCCACTAAGACAGGCACTACTAAAACCACTGCCAAAATCCTGGTGGAACAGATTTTCTCCAGGTGGGGCCTACCCCTTAAGGTAGACTCCAACAAAGGAATCAGTTTTACAGGTGAGTTGATGAAAGAATCCCGTGAACTCCTTGGAGTTCAACAAAAGTTCCACATACCTTATCACCCCCAATCTTCAGTTCAAGTAGAATAAGCCAACAGACAGATTAATCAAATGCTTTCCAAATTCATTGAAGACAATCCCAAAACCTGAGATTCCCTACTGCCGTTACTCCCTATGGCAATTAGGTGCACACCCTCAGCCACCACCCAGCTCACACCCTTTGAAGTGATGACTGGAAGACAGATGAGATTACCTGAACACCTGTTGTTTGACCTTCACACCCCCACTGCAGATCGTGTGTCTGTAGATCAATATGTGGAAAAACTCAGAAAAGACTTCATACACACACACTTGTATGCTGCCAACTGCATGGGCAAAGCCCAGCAACAATCCAAAATACAGTTTGACAAACACCCACAAGAAGTGGATTGGCAGGTTAGAGATCAGGTAATGGTACTCCGATTTGCACATCCCAACCATTCCTTCTCCAATAAATGGGAAGGCCCATACCCCATTGTCAACAAGTTCAGTCCGGCAGTCTATTAAGTTAGACTCCTGCATAACAATAAACTGACTGAAAAATGGTTACATGCAAACCAACTGAAACTGTATAAAGGAGTTTAATTACTTTTCCTCACCCCATTGGGCAGAATAGTACTAACTTACTAATGTTTGATTTTGCTTTTCAGATACACTGACAAGATGGCTATCTTGTTCCATTATCTCCTCATCTCAGGAGATATCCCCTGCATCCAAGGTATGGTACCGAACCTCCTACCACACCTTGATCATCCAGCATATCCTTCAGAGGGAGTATCCATCAATATACCCGATAGTCTGATTACTGTTCAGGAAGGTTACGATGCTTACCTCACTGCCTCGGTTGTTGCTCCTGATGAATCTACCCTACAAATTGAGTGGCAAACCACATCGCAAGGACAAATCCTCCCTCTGGCCAAACTCTCCAAAGCAACTTTCCAGGGTTGGCCCAATGCTAAATTATCCCCAAATGGTTCTCTGTCCTTGTTACAAACTGCTCTTAGACATTCTGGTTTGTACAACATTACTGCTTTAATTGATCCTTCATACTGTAATTCTTTGTCTAAGGATTCTGCTCGGAAATTTTGTGCTGTACACCACGTGGCTTCTGTGACCATATTTCTTTCTGTGTTACCGCCCACTGATAAACAGCTTTTGGAATGTCCAAAGCACACTCCTGGCCCCCGTAGTGGTCTAACAGCCACTGCCTTCCCTGGGTCATTGATCAATAACTTACAATTTATGCATATATCTGTTTTATTTAATCTTACTTACTGGAATATGAAAGAATTTGGTATGTGTCACAATACTAATACATCAGCATTTTATAGTTCGTTATTGCTTGATAGTTTAGCTGCATTTCAGATTCGTACTCAAGACCCTATTGCTGGGGTCCATTCTACTGAACATAGAGGCAACTTCAGGAGAAAACCCAATCCTGATGATCAAAGTCATAAACGTAATACACGTGAAGTTGACAGTTCTGATATCACAGGTGCATCAGGTACTGTCATAGGCCTTTTTGGTATGGCTCTGTCTAGTTGGAATAAAGCAGACATTGCTGCTATCAAATCCCATTCTGCCAAGTTCTCCACTGGTTTGGTTAACAATATTCTACCCCATTATTGCATGGTGTGGATGGCCTTAGTCAGGAAGAAAGATACACTGTATACAACATGCACGACATTGCTAAGGCATTCACTGATTCTAAAGACAGGATTAAAGCACTCATTGCACAGAACAACAGAGAAGCAGATAAACAATGCATTGCTAGAGAAATCCTCTGCTGTGCCTATGGCTCATACATTATCACTACCATCAACAACTTCTTCCGCGATCTAGAATCTGGAAGAATCCCTGATATCATACATGACAGACTATGTGTATGCAACAATCTCTAACCATTCCTCTTTCTACTGCTAGGAACCTGGGATTTGTGACCAGACACCCAAACACTGGTCCTTGTTTCACTGCTAAGAAATGTTCCATAAGAGATACTATGTTTGTTTCTTTTACTGTCTCTTTACCACGTTTTAATCCCACTGCAGCCTTGTTCGACAAGCTTGCACTGGTACATTCCATTGGGCATTTGGACGAAGGCATCTACAGAGAATGCCTGGATCTACCACCTCTACTGGTTTTCCACCCTTTCATGGATGCCTGGGTGGCTCTGCACACAAACTGCTGTATGAAGAAGCAATACATTTACTTGTGCCAATGTGATGTATTTGATGTTATTCAACCTGTTTGTGGTTATTCTCCAGATAGCATTGATTGGACTTTTACCATGAATGATGACATCACCAAGAATGACACGGATTTCTCAGACATGACTTTGGGTCTGGATAAGTTCTACCAATCATATTGTGAAGAGGTTCATCGCCTGTCAACATGGATTTCGAAGACGGCCTACACCTGCCCTGTCCAGTTGCAAAAGTGGAGACTCCCTAGTGTTTGCTCTCAGTATAATTCTGATGGGGAGTACTGTGTGATAACTAACTTTAAAAGTTATACTTATGGATCTGTGACATGTGTTATTGATAACCCCAATTTTTGTTTTGTCCCCCACTAGAAGACTGTCATTTGGACATACCGCTATAACCCCTGTCCCCCTTATGGATGCAGACATCACTGATGGTAACCCCGATTATCTGCTCACACTGTCCGAATACTTACCATATTTTAATGTACACATAGACCCACTCACACTTTCATTAAAATCACTTTTAGACAGTAAAGACACACACCTCATCCACATCAGCAATAATATGACCAAGGCCAATAAAGCTATCCTTTTCTTGATTAATGATGGTGACATGAATGATGCATTGACCAACACCTGGTTAGAAATTACTTTAAAAGGGTTTATTATTATACAAGCATTTTTGATCTTTACTTTGATTATAATGCTATGCTGCCTACAGCGCACATTGCGCCAACACCGTGAGCAGATCGAGTTCCTTTAAAAAGCTTGCGCATTGGGTTTGTAAACAACCACTTCTCCCTGACCTTTTCCTAGATTTGCCTGTGTTGCCCTTGGAGGCAACAAGGGGGGATTGTTACACGAAGTCCCTAATTGGTACCCTCAGAGGTACATCTTAGACAGCTAGTGCTTAAGCATATGTTATACTAACATATAGGACTAAGGGCATCTACCGTACAAGAGTAGATGTCAGGATATGTACGCATATTGTTGTAACACACTTTGTAGTAGTAAAAACCTTTATTTTTATACAGGAATTGTTGGCATAAATACATCATTAGGACAAAGTCATATTTGCAAGATGCTCCTGTTGTGTCATATTCCATATAATATAAACTAAAGACAGACAAATTAATAACCAAACAATATAGTCACAAATATACTAAGAAACATAAAATAATAAATACACTACATTCACTTATCAGCAAATAGTATAACATTCTTTACAAATTACTATTCTAAAAAATTAGTAAAGTTAATAAAGTTAACCATAGCATTCACACCTTATACTTAATTCCAACTTTAGACTAGATGAGAATGCTTTCACATCTTTAAATTTATTGCTCGCTACTGATTTTATCTCATTCCATGTTCTATCCACAATAACAGGAAAATGCATATTACTGTATGTGTTTTTTAATTTGGGAAAAAAATAATGCCTTAAAATTTTATTTCTCAGATTATAAACATGTATTTTCTTTTCTAGTCTGTCACTTAAACACTCTGGCTGCTTCTGATGTATAACTTAATAAATTTGCGTAGCCCATGAGAGCTGCCTCTTTGCTTCCTGAGTAAACCAACCCAATTCCTGTAATACAGTATAGTGATGTGCTCTATAATCCTTTCTCAATATAAATCTAGCCATCTTATTATACATTATGTCAATTGTTTGCAAGAGACCTTTTGATGCCAGACCATACACATGGTTTCCATACTCAAGAACAGGTAAAATAAGTTGTTTTATTACTGTTTCCCTTATTAAACTATTCATACAGAAGCTTGTCCTTCTAAACTCCCAATCTTTATTTACTTTTGATATAGAATCAGATATATGTTTGTTAAATTTTAAGGCAGGATCAATCCAAACCCCCAAATATCTATATTCTAATACTTGCTCTAGTTCTTCATTTTGTAATGTCTTTATGATTATTTTTTCTCTACTGCTATTCAATCTTTGATTGGTTTTACAAAAAAACATCAGTTTTGTTTTTTTACTATTAACTATTAAACCTGCTTTAGCCAACCATGTGCAAAGTCTGGTAAAGTCTGCCTGCAACTTTTGTTCCAGTTCACCAGGGGTATGTCCATCTGAGATCAATAAAGTACCATCTGCATAGAGGTTTATGCTTGAATTTTGTATTACTTCTACTAAATTGTTAATATAAATCAGAAACAATGATGGCCCCAAAATGGAGCCCTGGGGAACACCTCTCAATATTGATATTTTATTGGATAAGAACCCATTTATATTTACTTGCTGTTTTCTATTTTCTAAATAGGATGTAAACCAGTTATATGTTTCATTGATTAAGCCCATCTCTGCTAGATGTTCTCCCAAAAGTTTATGAGACACCGTATAAAGCTTCGACAAGTCCTGAACACGCACCCACCGACAGGTCATCCTCCAACCTTGTAGCCAAGTCATCAATCATGATGGTGAGTGCGGTGCTCGTGGAATAACCTCTTCGAAACCCTGACTGGAATTTGGTCAACAGAGAATGCTTCTCCAAAAAGTTGGTCAACTGCTCCTGAACCAGTCTCTCTAAAGTTTTTGATATACCTGATAATAAGGCTATTGGCCTATAATTTGTGGGCAAATATATATCCCCTGTACCCTTATAGATTGGAATTATTTTTGGACTTTTCCAAACCTCTGGAAAAGTTCCCTCAACCAAACTCCAATTAAACAATTTTGTCAATATTGGGGCAATCACTTGGGTGGCATCTTTAAGAAAATGATTTTCTATCAAATCCAATCCATAAGCTTTTTTTGATCTTAATTTTCTAATCTCATTCTTAACCTGTCTACAAGTAATACCCTTAAATCTAAATTTAGGTCCTTTTGGATTTTCCATCTGTTTACCAGAATCTGTAAGTGTCAATCCAGAAAAGTTCAGATCAGGCAAATTTACAAAATAATCATTCAATATATTTGCTGACTGTTTAATTGACTGTAATACACCTCTATTTACCATTTGAATAGGGGGGCCCTGATTTTGTGGAGATTCAAAAGACTTTATCGAAGACCAGAATTTTTTATTATCAGTAGTACTATTTGACTTCTCTTCATAATATTTTTGTTTTTGTTTTCTTATTAATAATTTCAAATTATTTCTAGCCTTTTTATATTTATCCCAATCCTCAATTTTTAAGGTTTTCCCAGTGATTTTCCACAAACGATCTTTTACACGTATCAATTTCTTCAGTTTTTCTGTAATCCAAGGCACATGAGTTTTTCTCTGCTCACATATTTTAAAAGGGGCTAGTTCATTACATACATCTAGAAACCACTTTGTAAATTCCTGAACTGCTAAATCTACTGATGATATTAGAAATAATCTATCCCACTTAACTTGAGATAATCTTGCAACAAAAGCCTCTTTATTGTAATTTTTAAAATTTCTACGCTTGATTTTTAATGATGGATTCAATGTTTAGTAAAGCCTTATTCCCCCAAATCCAAAAATACAGCTTAGGGAGCTATTGTCCCCCATAATAGGTTGATTTACTTCAATTGATTCAATCAGAATTTCGCTGATACAAAAATTAAATCCAGTATGTTGCCATTACTTTGTTGGGAAGTTTTCCTAGTGGGAGAAAGTACTTTTTGTTTTACATCTAACAGCTTAAAACTGTTTTCTAAAGTTAGTCCTCGTGGTTTACCCCATGCTGCGTCAAAGTCCCCAATAATTAACAACTCACAACCCATTGAGCACTTTTGAATAACTGAGGCTAAATTATCAAATTCTCCTAAGGCTGTTTTTTTTGGGGGGGGGCATAAACTACTCCCAAAACTAAGTCCATTTTATTAATTTTTACCACTATACAATCTACTAAGCCAATTTGGTTTGCAAATAACACTGTTGTCTGACCAAGTTCCCATTTAGTAAATAGGATAACTCCCCCTCCCCTACGACCATTCCTATCAAGTCGATGGCTAAAAAAGGCCTCCGGCTTTACTTCCTCTGTTACAATCTTGTCATTTAGCCATGTTTCTGTCAGAGCAACTATGTCTGGAGATTCTGCATGAATCCAAGTTTTAAACAAATCAATCTTATTCTTTAAGCTTCTTGCATTATCATGGATTATCGTAATAGATTCAGAATTTCCTGGACCAGGATTAATTTCAATATCTCCTCCCAGGAGTAACAAAATTAATAAGCAATTTCTCGATGAATTTGGTCCATATCCCAGCAGCTCTAGAGAATAATATGTATTTTTAAACTGAATCCTTATTTTTGAAAAGGAATTTCTGCCCCTTCCCTTAATTTTCAAGCCCTCTTTCATAAAAATGTGTCCCCCATTAGTAGAAGTCCCTAGTTCTATTGATAATATATTAGTTGTTTCTAATTGACACACAGAAGTTAACTTTCCATAAAGTAAAGTTGTTATGTAAATATATACCAGCATCCTGTAAAGCAGCATCATTTTATCTATTTGCTTGCTAATACATATATTCTTCTATGTATTTTCTATGTATTTTCTTCTATGTATTTTCTGTGTATTTCTTCTGTGTATTTCTTACTTGTAAGATGCCAAGACACCTGTGTCCTTGGAATAATTATGATATGTAAGTCTGCATTGCCATCTTTTGGTGATTTGTCCTACTACACTGAGTTATGTAAGACTCTGTATAAGAACTCTTTTTTTTTCACAAACTGATGACTACTACAAAATTGTATAATGTTATCTTGGACCGTGGAGCCTCCTCTAATGTAGCCAATAGGGCTCATCTCTGTAACTAGAAATGTTTCTGTCTTATAGTAACCATAGTAATTATCATAGGTACTGTATATAATGTAATACACCAGTCTTGTACCTCGGAGATCCCAAGAGACACAAAGAAAAATCAAGGTATAGGGAACGCTTAGCACTGGCTCCCGGTTCATATTGATAAGAACTGCTTAGGACAACTGTGATTTTATCCTTTTAGGTAGTAATAAACAAGTTTATTACTCTTATGCAACATGTGTGTGATTACTTGCATTCTCAATATTGCCAAGAACCTGAAAGTGATGTTTAGACCTTCTGACACCACAGAACAGAGCCACTGGACATGAGGAAAATCTTTCTACCACTACCCTCTGGGTTCTGTCTTTGAGATTGGACTCAAACCATCAGATGACTGCACCAGTGAGCCCTGTATACTCCCGAAACCATTCCAAAAGCAGCCCATGGTCAATGGTATCAAAGGCTGTTGAGAGATCTAGGAGGATGAGAACCTACTTAGTATGACATTATTCGATGGACAACCACTTAAATACACTGAATGCATATTGCGAAAAGTGTGAGAAAAACATCAGCCAAGGTCATAGAAACATAGATAATGATGGCAGAAAAAGATCAATGGTCCATCCACTCTGTCCATAGTTCCCTGTAAAAAAACAAAACAAAAAAAAACAGACTGCTTATTAAGTTATTATCCATACTGGGTACTACTAGAGATGGGCGAAGTGCCCCCATTAAGCTCCACAAAGTGGAGCATGAGGTGAGCGATTCATGGAGTGCTTCATAACGTGAAGCGGAGTACTTCGGTTTATAATGGGTAACTTGAAGTCCTTTGAAAACAATTACTTCATGTTACTCCTCCTTCCCAAACCACTACTCCACCAATTCTTAAGGTGAAGTAGATTAAAAACAATGTACTTCTCCTCACTTCACCTTGTTTTTAAGCTCCAAAGGTGAATTTTGAAGTGATTCATGCGATTTCAGGTCACATGGGCTCTAAATTGTTCTGCACAGCCTCACTTTGGGGTAGTGTGTGTAGGAAGTTGTAGGAGACAATCTGCTCTGAGAGCTATCTGTGATTCAAACCTTCTAAAACTGTTAAAAAAGTATTTTTGAGTCATTTGTTTTGCTGAAACTATAGTTCATCGATTATAGGAAATCCTCCTGTGTTCATATCATCGAGCGTTTACTGTTTGTGTGTGGATTTTGAATGTTAATGTACAACATTAAGTCTGTGTACTGAGAGACAGTGGAAGTGTGCTTTAGGGGAGGGGCATATCTGTGGTGTAGGTAGATTAACTTGGAGAAAAAGACAGTGCTTTCTGGTTTGGTGATATTTTTCTCGTATAACTGTGTTAATGTACACACAGTAATATTTTCAATAATTCTTGTCATTTTTTTGCTGATTGTTGTGGTGCAGCAGTGCATAATTTTAGTTTGTTTAAAATATGTGGTTATATTACTGAAGATTTCAATTTGCTATGCATTACTTAGTGTGTATATGAGTATGTGTGTGACCCGTGTCATCAAATCAGACACCTTTTATTGTGCCACATAATTTCAGCAACGTGAACTTGCTATCCACTGCAGCTGTGTAATGTTTGTACTTCTTTGGGGTTTCTTTACTGGTACTAGTACTAGTGACTGTTACTGCTGCAGTGCAGTGCAGTACACTGCCACCCCCACGGCCCGCCCAAAACGGCAAAACTATTCTTTTCCAGATTTGAATTTCTGATGGTGAGCACTGGTTAGGTGTTTTGCCTTTGCATCTGCATCTCTTTAATGTGCAGCACAATCTTAATCTGTCTGTGCATTTGCATCTTTTTAGGGCCCAATCTCCATCTCTAACTTAAATCACAGTTGTTTCTTTGATTTCCCTTCACAGTACTGGACAGGTGTGGTGCATAATTCAGCATGAACATTGTGCTCATTAATATGCATTTTTAAGTCAGGACCACCATCATGAGTCACTCGTGATACAAATCACATTCTTCATCATCACAGTCACAAATGCAGTCATAAATCACTATTTACAATCACGTCACGAATCACAACATGAATTCTTTTTACTAGTTACTTGGATGTATTGTAAACCTGTTTTGTAGTATCTCTCCATGCTTTGCCACCCCACCATTGTACTCATAAATGAGTATTTTTGAGTCGGGGAGTTTTTTGCCATACCTCATTGGGGCCCGGGGAAGTACAGCCATAGGCATTTGCGTTTCTTTATCATCACGGTCACAAATGCTGTCACAAATCATGATTTACAATTACGTCACGAATCACAACATTAATGTTTTTACTAGTTACTTGGATATAATGTAAGCCTGTTTTGTAGTATCTCTCCAGGCTTCACCATCCCACTATTGTACTCATTAATAAGTGTTTTTAAGTCAAGGATTTGGACAGTGTCTGCAGTACATAAACAGACTGGAAAGAAGACTGTACCCATGCAGTTTAGAACAGTATACTTGCACTGCTCAGAATATATATGGAAGACAACAAAAATGGACATAATTGCATACAAGGGTGAGGGATGGTGGAGGAATACATTTTATAACACAGAAAAGAAGGTGTGGGGGGGCACATGGAGTGAGAAAAAAAAAAAAAAACTAATGTGGGATCCCATGGTGATCCAGCAGCAGTTCCAGCATGGACATAATTTGCAACTAATGTCCCTCTATGTAAAAAAAATAAAATTTACAGAAAGAACAAATTAAGTAAAAAAGAGTACAGACAGAAAAGACAAAGAAATTTAGCTTTTAAAAAAGTTGCTGGGTCTAACTCAAAGTTTAAATCTTCTCTTCGCTCTGATCTCAAAATATCAGCAGTCACAAAACACACTCCTCTTGCTCCATCTGCACAGGAGAAAGTAAAAGTGCCTGCTTGTGTGACTCACTTTCTTCCTGCCTAGCTAAAGAGCATGTGACTTACAGTACTGTAAGTCATGTGATATGTATGGGGGGGGCTGCCAAATCTGAAACACCAAGTGTATCACTTAGACTCAAAATGAGGAACGCAAAGTCTATTAAAAACAATGACTTCACCTTACTTCGCATTGCCATTCCGCCTTAACGTGAAGTGGTAATGATAAGGCAGAGTGAGCACTCTGCATTGCCCACTCCACATAGTGGAGTAGCAACGTGAAGTGCCCACTTTGCATTCAATTCACCGGCAGAATTTAAATTCGCTGCATCTCTAGGTACTAGTCCTCACTATCCATCTCCTGCTCACCTCCCTACTTGTACCACTCTGAGTAACCACTATATCCTAACCATTTATGGTTTTCGTGCCCACTACTCAGGCTGGCAAACTATCCCATGGTCCCCCCACCCTTTCTGTAAATTAAAACTTTGTTGCATTCTTTTGGTCTTGAAACTTTCTCCTATCAGTTTCCACTTGTGTCCCTGTGTCCTTGAACTGTTACTCATTTCAAACACTGTACTTACTCTCACTTCACCTTATTTATTTATTTCAGGAACCTGAAGGTCTTTATCATATCACCTCTTTCTTATCTTGTTTCCAGTGAGTACATGATTAGTGCCTTAAGCAAATCCTTGTAAGATCTGCCCTGCTGGCCCTGAGTTATCCTTATCATCCCTCCTTGCACTGTCTATAGCATGTCTGAATTGTTCCTGAGGGGGAGGACTCCAGAACTGGCACAGTACTCCAGGTGCAACTTCACCAATGATCTATAAAGAGGTTTTAATACCTCATTTCTTCTACTGTTAGTACCTCTTCTGATGCATCCCAGCCTCCTGTTTGCATTACTACAGGCCATGTTGCACTAACATGAAATGAACACAGTGCAGGGCTTCAAACAGGCATGGGATAGGCATAAGGGAGCTATACAGATGAGTAGGGATGTAAACTTGTCATGGCAGTCATACACATCGTGGATTCCATGACATTTGGTCTTTATTCAGGACTTCCATGACTTTCACTATTGTCATCAAAACATAGCAATGATGACAGTGCCACAAAGTTTACTAATGATTTCAAGAACAACCAATGAGTTATTAAAACCTCATCCATGACAAACTTACATACCAGCAGATGAGTATGAATAGACAGGCCATTGACAGAGTAAAGGCCTATGGCACTTTCATAAGGTAGAAAAAATGGGCAGACTGGATGGGACTTGTGGTCCTTATCTGCCATCAACTTCTATGTTTCTATGTTTAAGGGTGTCACTAATGATGCTTTCTAGGTCTTTTCTCAGTAGTAGTACTCAGCTGTACCCTCCCCATCCAATACTCTGTCCTATGGTTCTTATTTCCTAGGTGCATTACCTTGTACTTTTGGGCATTGAATTTCATTTGCAAAACCTTAGATCACCTCTCTAGCTTTTTCAGGTCACTCTGTATCTCCCTAATTCCCTCATTGATATTGCACCTCCCACAGAGCTTAGTGTTTTATGCAAAGAGATACAACTTGTCCTGGATTCCTTCTGCAATGTCGCTGTGAACATATTGAAGAGGACAGGGCCTAGGACAGATCCTCATGGCACCCCTCTTCAAAATGTTCATCCTGTACCTCATTAATGCCCATGAGGTATTTAAAGGTCTTTATCATATCCCCCCACCTATCTTCCAGGATGTACTTATTTCAGTTCTTCAGTCTCACTTCATACAGCTTTTGATGCATACCCTGCATCATTTAGTTGCCCTTCTCTGGACTGCCTCCATTCAGTCTATGTCCTTCCAGACACATGGTCTCCAGAACTGGACATAACACTGAAGGTAGGTTCTTCTGAGCAATCCATGCAGAGGCAAAACCACCTTTCTCTTTCTGCTTGCAATACCACTCCTTATGCACGCCAGGATCCCACTAGTCCCCCCAACTGCCATCCTGCACTGCCTGACCACCATTAGGTAATCATATATGACTACCCTTATGTCTCTTTCCTGTTTGGTGATCATCACTAGCACTCCTCCCATATTATATGCTGATCCAGGTTTTTTTGTACCCTAAGTGCATTATTTTGCATTTTGTCCACTAAAACCAAGCTGTCATACCCTTGACCACTCCTCGCTTTTTCTCAGGTCTCAGCTCATCTCCACCCTTCCCCTAGTTTCCACTCTATTGCAAGTTTTGGTGTCATCTGCAAAGAAGCAGACCTTCTCTTCCAGCTCCACTACAATGTCATTTAAACAACAATAAAGAGGACCAGTCCCAGCACTGATTCCTGAGGCACCCCACTGGTAACCCTCCCTTCCTCAGGAGTGCACTCCATTTACCACCACTCTCTGTTGTCTATCCCTTTAATAATTTTTTTACAGAGTTTATAACCTTTAGACCCACTCCTAAGCTACCCAGCTTAGTAACTAGTCTCCTATGTGGAAAGGTGTCATAAGCCTAACTGAAATTTAGGTAGGCCATGCCCACTACCCGACCCTGATCCAATTCCCTGGTCACCCAGTCAAAAAGTAGAACTCATTTGCCCTCCTCCAGTCCTCTGGAACCACTCCTGTTTCCTGTAAAACCTTAACTAGGACTGTTAGAGGTATAGCCTGAAAGTTCATTTTGCAGTCCCTGCATGAAATCACAATTAGGCCTGGAGATGAACATTTTCTCTGCCCTTTCTCATGAGGTAGGGTCATAATAAGGCTATGTTGAAAATTTGGTTTAAAAATATAAAACAAACAAAAAACAAAGTTATAAGCCTATTTTACATTTTGTGAATGCAGGCTCATAACTCTGGTAATTTTCAATATTTTTACCCCACATTCCTCAACTGCAGCCCTATTGGCTCTGGCCAGAGTTTGTTTCTTATGGTAGTGTTGTATTTTTTCAGGCTCTTTGGTCTCGGGTAGCCAGTTATGTTGGGGATGGAGTTGCCCAGCAGCAACAGCCAGAAGCTCAAGTTGCAATTTTCAGTCTTTTTGCTGCAACAGCACTTTGATACATATTTTGTCTTCACAGCAGATTTAATGGTTAGTTATAACTTTAATCTTGAAAATAATGTGTTTGTTATTTGAATAACCATTAGTATCTTCCAACAAATTCCAAAATTTATCTTATATGATATTTTATAGTGCTTGGAACTATATTTTGAAAGTCGTAACATTTGAACCCCTAATCATAAATACTTATTTTTTTCTTTTTTTTAATGAAAGCATGGAGCCTGAGCAACATGTATTGATGCTAACAATACAGTTTTCTTGTATTGTTACATGTCTATGCATGTCAATCTATTATGTTGTTAAAATTTACATGACTTTAAAAATTTAGTGAACAATTTATGTTTTATATCAATATGAAACATTCTGTTTATTTTTATTATTAATATATGGTATCTGTAGTAAAATATTCTCAGTACAGCAGCATGCTGATTATCCAAACTGCTTGTCAACATATGTGTTTGGATATATAAATAAATAAATACTATTGAGATCAATGAGATATGATTTTAAATGCATACATGTAATTTTTTTTGCATATATTCAGACTATACTTTTTCTAGTCTTACTACAATTTATTTTCTTCTTGTCTATTAAAGTTCCTAGAAGACAGAATGCAGACAGTCAAAATCTTGGTATGGAGGACCCTACAGATGACATTTCTATATATTTATTTCATCAGTAATGTCAGATACGGTCTACATAACCTTCTCCATAGCTTTTTGGCATATATTATTGAAACAGGTTTATTATTATTATTATTCCATGATTAAGAGGAACTATTGATTCTCAAGAAGTAGATACCTTCATTCTGGCAAATTGTTATCCAACTTGCCCTCTATCACCTAACCACTTAGGGGTAAGTACCTGCTAACTAACACAACACTTTCAACAATATGCATGTACAGTTGATGTGATAACTTTTTTAGTGTAATTACATGTACAGTATTCTTTTCATTGCTGTATTTCTAGTGTACCTTTACTTACGCTGTACTTGAAAAGAATGTTAATTTAAAAAGTTATTTCAAAAATGGATGCTGCTATAGTTTCCTACTCTTATGATATGCATGCTTAAAAATATCCTTCATATGCAGTACACAACTGAGGGACAACAAACAGATTTAGTGAGGCAGTGCAGCATAGTGGTTAGAGTACACAACTGAAAACAGGAAGATGCAGATCTGATTCTTACCAGAGCAACTTACTCACTATGTGAACTCAGGTAAGTCGTAACTCAGTGTGTTATCTAACCTGCCTGTTATCACATAATGGCAAATACAATGTCCATGGCTTTTAGAGTGCTGTAGTATCCAGCATCTGTGAATGTTGCTATATAAAACCAAGTTCATTTTTCCCTCATGCATACAACTTGGGGGGGGGGCACCTGAGAAGAAATTCAAGGAAGGGATGCTATGGATGAAAGGAGAAAGGGGGAGTCTTGATAGAGGAGGACCACTGGAAAGCAAACATGCTGAAGAGGTACTTCTCTTCAGTATTCATGGAGGAGGGGGAAGGGAATGGGCCCTTGATAATAGTTAAGGGCAAGAATTGTCAGTTAGTGGACATTAAACCCTTCATGAAGGAAAGAGTCCTAAGGGAACTACAACATATAAAAGTAGACAAAGCAATGGGTCCGGACAGGGAATACCTTAGAATAATGATGGAGCTAAGGTAAGAATTGGCTGCATCTTTGACAGCCCTGTTCAGTCTGTCATATGATACCAGGGATGTACTGAATAACTGGAGGAAGTCAGATGTAGTCCCACTCCACAAAAGTGGGAATAGGGAGGAGGCAGGACACTACAGGCCTGTCAGCCTAACCTCAGAAGTGGGCAAAGTAACGGAATCAATACTGAAGGAAAGGATTGGGGAATATCTTGCTACCTGTGGGCTCCATGATCCAAGGCAAAATGGATTCACAGGGGGAAGATCCTGCCAGACTATCCTGATAGAGTTTTTTGACTGGGTAACTAAGGAAATTGATGAGGGAGGGGCAGTAGATGTGGCCTATCTAGATAATAGCAAGGCATTCAACACTGTTTCACACAGAAGGTTGGCAAACAAGCTAAGCAGCCTAGGAGTCAGTCCCAAAATAGAATAAAATGTGTTGAGTGTTGACTTATTGGCAGGACCCAGAAACTGGTAGTAAATGGAGTATACTCAGAGGAGACTGAAGGTGACTAGTGTGGTACCACAGGGGTTGGTGTTGGGCCGGGTCCTCTTCAATGTCAGTGACATTGCAGAAGGACTAGAGGGGAAGGTATGCCTATTTGCAGCTGACACAAAAATCTGCACAGAGTTGGCACACCTGGGGAGGTCTTAAAATGAGGGAGGATTTGAAGAGATTAGAAGAATGTTCAAGGGTCTGGCAGCTGAGATTCAATGTAAAACAGTGCAAAATCATGCACTTGGGACTTAAAAACCTGGGGGCAACATACCAATTCAGATGGGAAATATTAGCAGTTATAAAGCACAAGAGAGACCTGGGGGATCATCATTTCTGATGATCTGAAGGTAGCTATACAGTGTGACTGGGCAGTAGGGAAGGCTAGCAGAATTCTGGGATGCATAAACAGTGTAATCACCAGCAAGAAGATGGAGGTAATAATACCCCTGTATAAATCACTGGTGAGATCCCACCTTGAGTATAGTGTTCAGTTCTGGAGGCCTCATCTGCGGAAGGACATAGACTCAGTGGAAGCAGTACAAAGGAGAGCAACCACAATGGTATAGGGCCTGAATTAAAACCTACTAAAAAAGGCTAAAGGATTTAAATATGTACTCCCTGGAGGACAGGATGGAATGGGGGGATATGGTAGAGACATTCAAATACCTAATAGGCCTAAACAAGGCACAGGAAGGGAGCATTTTCCACAGAAAAAGATGCTCAAGGTCAAGGGGGCACAATATGAAGCTAGGAGGGGGATCAGAGAAACATGACAAAATACTTTTTCACAGAGAGGATGGTGGATGCATGGAGCAGCCTCCCAGTAGAAGAGTTGGGGGCTAAAATGGTCACGGGATTAAAGAATGTGTGGGATAGACACAAGGGAATCATAGAAACAAGGGGGTTGTAAGCTGGATACACAGTAGGGACTACAGGTGCGCTATAGATTGGGAATCTGGACAGATGGGTGGAGGGGCAGATGGTTTTTGTCTACTGTCAACAACTCCTATGTTAGGGAAGGGAGTACTAAGCCAGAGATCAAGTAGGGTATATGGTATTATAGTAGGTAGGGAAAATGGGCAGACTAGGTGGACTGATCGGTCCTTACCTGTTGTCAGTTTCTATTAGAAGATTTTGCCTGCCTCCATAGGTCTGATGGCTGGAGCTTTGTCTTCTCAAATCTACTGGTTGGGGGGATACCCCCCTTCTGAAACCTGGCTGTTAAAACTGATCCCTTTTGCTAAAATAGCCTACTACCTTACCATCTCTTTCTCCATCCATGGGCCTTTGAGGGGCCATCTCCTAACCTCTCTCTCTGAAACCTTTATGCCTGCTCTCTTTCTCTCTCTCTCTTTCTGGTGATATTGAACCCAACCTGGGCTCCACTTTGGGGGCTGCTCCTACTGACCCCTCCATCTGGTTCTCAAACAAGAGGTTAAGGCTAGCTCACAGGAATATTAGAAGCCTAATAGCCAATTTTTTGCAGCTTGAGTCCTGGATAGCTTACAACCCCCCTGACATACAAGGTCTGTTTGAGATTTGGATGAAACCCCACTCTACTGACTCCATATATATGATCAAACGCTATAAGCTCCACAGGTGTGACCATCCCAATGCCAAGAGGGGAGACAGTATTATGTGTATACTGCAGAGAATCTCGACATCTCTGTATGCAGTCACTACTAGTTGTTTATGCAAAACTATCACATAGTTGTTACTCTTGGTCTTACTAAAAAAGCTAAACATTGTGTGCATCTATAACCCCCAAAAAATGGTTTATCAGGTCTGTCAAACGTACTAAACTATCTTGCCTCATGATTATTCTCCGGTCTACTGTATCTGGATGTATAGGGTCCCCAAACCCTCACTGAGTGAAATTCAGTTCTGGGACTTCTCAACAGCACCCAGCTTTGCAGGGTAGGCAATGGCACCTGACCTCCATGCCCACTTCCATATCTGTCTCACCCGGCCTCTCATATCCTCCACCTGGGCCCTCACCCACAGCCAGGGTCTGACTTTGAAAAGCACCCAAAGAGGAGAGGCTGCCCCACCCCGGAGGGGTTAAGCTGGGGGTACTGGCTGTGGGGGGAGGAGAGGAGAGGAGGCTTAGGGCTGAGAGGACCTCAGATGGGGCAGGACCAGGCAGGATACCCAAGAGAGGCTCTGCAGACTGTGACCGGGGCAAAAGAGAATGTAAAAAAAAACAAATATATAAAAAAAAAACATGGTTTTTGACATGGGCACAGCATATCCACTACTCTTATCCAGTTCACCAATGAGGTCAGGCTTGCCATGGACAAAGGCTTTCTCACAGGGGGCAATTTTTGTAGATCTCAAGAAGGCTTTTGACTTGGTGGACCACCTGCTGCTCCTATCCAAGCTGTCCACCCTTGGTTTCTCTGCCTCTACAACCACCTGGTTCCACAATTATCTCTTGGAGCATCATCAATTCATGCAGATTGGAAATGCCAAGTCCTCCCTTTCTCACACCTGGATTGGAGTTTCTCAGTGATCAATATTGGGCCCTCTACTTTTCACACAATCTTCATAATTGATCTTCCCCCTGTCCTGCCCATGCTCTGCCCTGTTATATGATGATGATCTGGTACCCTACTCCAGCTCCTCTGACCTATCAGACATCAACCAGATCCTAAACCTAAACTTCAACACCTTCCAACACTGGTTGAACAAAAAAGACTTATCCTCAATAACAAAAAATACAGTTGCCATGCTCTTCGGCTTGGGACCCAACATCAGGACCTGTTGCCAGCCTTTATGCATCAGAGCGTTGGATGACCCCCTCACCCCCAACTCTGTTTCCTCTTTTAAATACCTTGCAGTCACCTTGGATATGGCCCTGGACTATGACCTGCACCTAACTACCACTATCAAAACAGTCAACATACAACTTGTCTGGTGTATAAAGTTAGGCACAGCCTCACATCCACAGTGAGGCTGGTTATAACACAGGGTGTTCTGAGACCTTAACTGCCATAAGGGTTGATTTCCTTTCCAAATACCTCAAGAAGGCTCATCTGCAAGTGGAACATCTGCTATAATGACATCTAACACTTTGCTCTGTTGGTACCCAAACTCTCTCACCGCTGCTCATTCTACTCAAGCCTGGACTGGCTAGTCTCCACAACCTTCTTGCAATACACTGCCACTTGCTTCATCAAAAACATCATTGCCTCCCAGAAAACAGACAAGCTGGCCTTTCTACTAAAGCCTGCTTACTCTGCCTACCCCCTGAGTTCCACTGATAAATCCATCATTGCCCAACCTAAGTGTAATACAAAAATGGGTGAAAACACCTTCTCTGTCAGTACTCCAAAAGTGTGGAATTCCCTTATACTTGCACTCAGAAATGCCTACCTCCTGGAGTTTTAAGCAGGAGCTCCATAATGTACTTGCCTGTTCTGAACCCTGCTCCTGTGGTGGGTGTACCAACTCACTTGCCTGTCCTCTTAATTACTTGTCCTGGCACTTGTTCCCTATACTGATCTCTCTGACCATTGCCTTAACTATGTATTTGCCGCGCACTTACCCCCCAGTTTTGTATAGCTGTTGAAAATGCAATGTACAGGGACGTTATATCTGTCGAATCTTTGCCTATGCCACTGTACTGTGTTAAGTTCCATGCTTGATCCTGGCTTCACTTTGTTGTTTCATGACTATATACTTTTGGCTAATTGCACTGCTTGTTGTCACCCAATTTATCCTTTGTATTCACTGTTGTTTTCCTACCCATTGTATGTAACATCCCAGGATGTGCTTGAAAATAGGCAGCTTTGCTGTCTAGTGCACCTACCAAGTCAACAAAAACTAACTAACTAAATAAATAAACGTTTCTATGTTTCTGAGGTTTCAGTATACTACACAGTTTTAGTTCACTAGCTACACCCTTATTCCCCTTATAAAATAATCAGCTTACCAATATTGTGGTAGTTAACCAGACCTTTACTTGACGCACAGTTTTTATTTGGTGGTTATTTCAAATTCAGCATTGTTACCTTTGATTCAGTCCAACTGAAATTTTGGGCCACTTTGGATCATTTCACTCTCTGGCAAAATAATTACAAAATAACACTGTAGGTCATCCCAGATGTGAAGGATAATTCTATGGCCACCCTGCTACCCACCTCAGTCAATTTCTACCCTCCTCCAAGACATTTGCTTTATTAAAAAAAAAAAAAATACTGGCTCCTAGCACTGCACCAGGCACTGATTGAGTTAAAACAAAAATTGACTGTAGGAATGTGGGAGAGTGGAACAGGCTGGGATTCACTGGAGTGGGTGACAGTTGATTGAGCAGTATGTCTTACCCCTATTCTTAACCCAATATACAATATGTATATCCCCATACCAAGGACACAAGAAGCTGGATGTTTGAAGGGTAATGTAGGGCACCAAGCCCTGTATGAAACACTTAGATTGCTGCTGCTGTGCAATGGTGGAATGCTGTAAGCACACCCAATTTTAAAATCTCAGGCACAGTTGTGACAGTCGGCCTGATTTTAGAGCAGCCTGTGATGAAGTATGGCAGCAAGCTGGGTGTTGGGGGGCCCCCAGGAATGATGCAAGTTAGACAAAAGGATGTTGGTCTAGAACGCATTACTTTGATGCACCGGATAGAAAATCCTGCTGGAGTACCTCATGCCCTGTGCACCATATACTTGACACACCCATGGTTGGTGGCAGTTCTACAGCTATGAAAATATGACCCAAAGAGTCCTTGACCAAAGTGTCAAAGCTGAACCAAAGAAAGTCTAAACTGAAGTCAAATGGAAGTTGCTGAATTTTTACATTCACTCACCCATAGTCAGTAGTGCATAAGCACAAACTGATATGTAGTTTCCATAATTCAGGATGGTGTTTCTTCACTTTTACTTTTCTGTAGAATGCATAGTCATAAGTAATTACCTCACTTATAAATGTTGTTGTTCTAATTATAATGCCCTTGTCTAAATCTCGGCTTTCAGTCCAGAAATTGGAAGAAATTATGGCTTGAGTGAAGACTGTTTCAACATCTGTTATTTCTCAGGGGTGAAATAGAGACACATGCCACATGTCACCTTCACTGACTATGTCTCCCACCTTTGGAAATTAAGAAGGCCAGAAGAAAGCCATATGGTGGCATAAATAAGAACTAATTTTCTGTCAGGACTGAGTAATGTTAAATGAATACTCTAACTTCTTACAGTTTGAGGGCACTTTGTGCTGCTGTAATAGATACCTGCACAGTACCTAACTGCCTAGACTTTTGGTACGACTGGATTCCAAGAAAGGTGAAGTTAAATAGAACCTGCAGATCTATACTGTGGATGATCTATCAGCTTCAGGAAGGGAAATGAAAAAATTTTGTTTTCATAATGCCTTAGGGTGGTTGTGTGTTTGGGGAACACTAGTAATGTGAACCAACTGAATTAAGTAGGGTTGCTTTTGGAAATAAAGCAAGATGAATCCAAAGGAACATGATTATGATCTTCAAATATTGCAATGGAATAATATTATCAGATCATGCAGTTTTTCAGAACGCATGAGAATAAATGAAAAGGTGATACATTCAGTTGAAAGCAGAAATATTCAAGAGTAATGTTGACAAGAACTACCATACTTCACAGAATGAAAGGTAGCTATTTGAACAGACATCCTGCGTAGGTGGTATTAGCAAATACTGTGACAGCCTTGAGGCTAGGACTCCACATGTCTTTTAATGAAAAAAGGGGTACATGGGTATTTCGATTGGACTGTTGGGAGAGAAGAACTCCATAGACCAATGGTCTGCTTTACTTCTTAATACTGTATAGCACAATTTGCTTAAAATGATGCAGCAATACATTTACTTAGCATTTCCTAATGGGTTATGTAACTGTTGCTGGATCTAGCAAAATGTCTTGCAAAGTCTGTTACCAAAGAGTTTAAACCTACAGTAGTTTTACATGGTATTGCGACTAGAGGAACACGTTCAGTTCTACCCAAGAATCAACACCTTGATTTTCAGGTGTTCATTTCTTGTGAACCCTAAGGAACCTTTTTGAGAAAAAAATAGGAGCTTTTCTTTCACCTGATTCACTTTTGTTCACCTAGTGGTGCAGACCAGCTGAGCAGGCTAACTGCAGCTCGCACACTAAACAGTTAACATAGACATGCCAGATAGTTTCATAATGCAAACCTCATTTAGATGTCTGGTCACTGTTTGACTGCAGTGAAACAGATACAGATCATTTGTGCACTTGGCTTCAGGTAGAGAGGTGGTTTAGTAGAAGTACCTGTGCCTTTAGCTAGAGAAAAAAAAAACTTCTGCCAAAAACTTATAAAACAAAACCTAAACCCAAAGGCGGAATGAAAAAAAGAAACTAAAAGGCAGCACAGAGGGTCACACAGCAGTGTGTAATGTGTGTGGGGGGGGGGAAGCAAGAGGAAAAAAAGTGTTATTTTTGTTTATCAACCTGAGCTATGCACTACCCACTGCTACAGTAGTGGACAGAAGGGGGTGGCAGACTTTATTGCCCAATACCCCATAACAATAACTAAAACAAACTCTGGCCAGAGCTGATAGGGCTGTAGCTGAGGAATTTGGGGTAAAAATATTGTAAATTACCAAAGTTAAAAGCATGCATTTGCAAAATGTAACATAGGCTCATAAATGTGCTGATTGGTATATTTTTACACCAAATTTTCAACATAAGTTGTTATGACCCTGCCTCATGAAGATGGGAAGACAAAATATTCAACTCTTAGCTTAAAGGTGTTTTTGCGCTGGGTCTTAGAAATCAACTTTCAGGAGGCAAAACACATTTTGGGCAGGAGATGAAAAATTACAGCTGTCACATTCATGAGGTGCTGTAAAGAAATGGCTATGTTTGAAAATTTAGGGTAAAAATATTGAATATGACCAAACATATGAGCCTGTGTTCACAAAAATCAACTTAGGCTCATAACTTTTTGTTTTTTTTAATGTTTTTACACCAAATTTCCAACATAGAGTTATTTTGAACCCCCCCCCCTTCATTAACAAATGCAGAGGACATTTTCAACTCCTTGCTGAAAGGTGATTTTGTGCAGGGTATGCAAAATCTCCCTTCAGGATGTAAAAAAAAAAACATATTGGCCAAGATTTAAAAAATGTCAGCTGTCATATTCATGAGGTGCTATGCTGATATGGCTATATTGTAAAGTTGGGGTAAAATATTGAAAAGTACCAAAGTTATGAGCCTGCAATTACAAAATTTAATGTAGGCTCATAACGTTGTTTTTCAATATTTTTACACCAAATTGTCAACATAGTCTTCTTATGACCCCACCTCATGAACAAGGGTGGAGAAAATTGTCAACACTTGCCTGAAAGGTGATTTTGCACAGTAACTATGAAATCACCATTTGGGACAGATCTGCCTAATGACAGTGACATTATTCATGAGGTGGGGTCCCAAAGAAGGCATTTTGAAAATGTGTGTAAAAAATTAGTAAAAATGCCCATGTTATGACACTAAGTTCAAAACCCCACTGAAATAAATTGAACTGCATACCTGTGTCTTCAGTCCATGGTCCAGCTTTGAAGAATGAAGATGTATCTGTGGTCTAGAGAGGATTACAGTGTTGGACCCACGATAGGTAAATAAAGGCTTGAGGGGTGCGGGATGTTGGATGCTCAGTGGAAGGGTCAGGTGGGGGGTAAGGAACAGCCTCAAAATACATCAATGAACCATTTTTTTTACAGGGGACCAAAAAAAAGGGAGAGATTGACCATCCCTGATTGCAACACTGGGGGATTGGGCACCCCCGTATCAGTTATGTGGGAGAAGACATTGATGGATTGTTTTGTTTTTTTACAGATAAAAAAAAGACAGACGATTCTTGATAATGACACTGGAGGATTGGGCACCCCCAGTGTTAGAAAAAAGACTTACAATCCATGATTGTGACACTGGGGGATTGGGCTCCCCCAGTGTCACTTTTATGTTTCTGGGGGGATGTGGGTGGTAAAAAGGACCAAGGATCCCCAATCATAACACTAGGGGACTGGGCACCTCCAGTGTCACAGTCATGTTGCTGTGGCCGATCACAACACTGAGGGATTGGGCACCCCCAGTGTCATTGCTATGTTTCTGGTGGGGTGCAGAAAGGGAGTATCAGGTGGGGGGAATTTCTATAATATGATAAAAAGAAATATAAATAAATAAGTGCTGGTGGTCATGGCAGAACATGACCCACTCTGCTGTGACCAAGATGGACGCCTCATGAAAATACACATGTGTGACTGCTAGCTCATGTGCAGTACATTCTGGTGGCCATATTGGACATAACAGAGTGTGCTGTTTTCTGCTATGACTGCCAGCACTGTGAAATAGTGCAGTGCTGTGGTCAGTAGTGACAACATGGGCAGACTGCTTCACTGTCGTGGAGGTGACCGTGATGCAGTACAACATGTTCATTCAGAAGGAATGTGGAGTTTTTTTTCTCAGTCATCATAAAAGGTCTGCAGGGCTCCACCCACTGCAGCCCAAAAAAAAGGCTTTGCTTTTTGTTTACTAGAAGAATAAGTACTGGACTGGCATCTTTTTTGCTGTTTATATGATTGCATTTTTGAAGAGTAAGCAGAGACTGAAAAGGCCTGGGGTAGATAAAAAAGAGTCAACCAAAAAAAACAGACTGCTCACCTCCCGAAAGTAGATGGACACTTGTAAAAACAAATTAAGTAGCCATGAAGCGCTGCTTTAACTTCATTGTCAGTTTCCATGCCCCACACTCCCTAAAATGATTTTGAGCTAAGTATAATCAGGTGAAATTGTCACTTTTATAGACTCCTTTTTTTTTGCATTCCTCTTTTAAAACCTTCCATAAAATACATGAGAGTTATGAGAGAGTACACACGAGTGATATTATGCACTGGCTGCAACAGTGCTGCAAAGTCCTCAGAGCACCAGAAGCGGTACTAGAAAATGATTTTATTCTGGACTGGTGCATGGAAATTTAAAATTAAACTGAGACAGTCTGAGGAGGACATTGCACATCTCCCTAATAGTTTCTTCCTGGGGTGGAACAGAGGAGTCCTATTTTACTCTAGACAGCCAAAAGCTTGCCTCAAATGTGGAGACAGAACACATTTGGCAAGTGTATGTGACAAACTAAAATGTGGCATCTGTGGCAAATTCAGGCACATAAGTCTACAGTGTGCAAGCCACGAAAGGTTCAATTTATGTGACAAACAGGGGCATGAGTTCCATGGTTGCCCCTGGTCAGCACATAATAAACTGCCACAATAAAGCAAGATGATTCGATCAAAAATACTCAACAGAGAGAGGAAGTTATCCCCCCAGAGAACAGCAAGGGAGTACTTCCCAGCAGTCATATACCCCTGTTGCCCATAGGCGGGTATAACCACACTCACCTACACACCCACAGAATGATAATATGGAAACAGATCCCCTGAAAGGAATTATTATTCCCTCTCAGTTATCTATGGTCAGCAGAGCACCAACTGTACTAGAGAGCCAGAAGGTATAATTGCCCCCTACCTCCCAAAAGTGGAAAACACCTCTGCTGAGATGACGGACCCTACAACAACAGAAAGTAGCTCCACCAGAGGTAGAGTATGAAAATCCCTTTGAGGTACTCACCAGAACATGTGCCAGAAGTTCAGAGCATGGGAATCTGGACTCTGATGCGTTATCTTGCCACTCAACTCTCCCCCAAAGAAGGAGGGTGCAGGTGGAGGAAAAGAAAGGAAAAAATAAGAAATGAGAGAAACTGGAAATAAAACAATCCAGCAAGAGACTTAGGCCCGGATATTCAGACTGCTCCTGGCAGTGGTGCAAGCCTGGGCACAGTACAACTGGGATGTGCTTGGGCCAGGACCAGGCGATATTCAATGGTGATGCGCCATCATGCAGAACTGTTCAATATGTTATGAACAGTGCATGGTGCAGTGGCACTGTGCACAGTGCAGTGGCCCTGTGCCGGCGTAAGCCACAGATAGGGAGCTAGGGGATGCACCAGAGGGCATGCAAATGAGGCCATATTATATGCAAAGTGCAAATGGGGCCATTTGAATGTCATTATGGCCATATTTGCCTGCCTTGCATGGGGCAGCCTGGCGAATTGTGCCTGGTACCTTGCACAGCATGACGTGTGCACAGTGGGGGTCCGGGCCATCCACTGCCCCATAGCCCCGATCATGGTAAAATGCCTTAAAACAATTTCTTATTAGTCTAGTGGTACCCCATCCATCCTGTGTCCCCAATCACCAGTACATAACCATAATATTAATCACTAATATTCTAGTGGCACCCTCCTCCTTCCTGTGTCTCCAGTCACCAGTACATAACCGTAATATTAATCCCTGGTAGTCTAGGAGAACTCCCCTCCCTCCCTCCCATGTCCCTGATCACTGGTAATTTACTGTAATATTAAGCCCTGGTAATCTAGTGGTACCCCCCGCTCATTGCCGCGGTCACGGTAAAGCTCGGTACAACAATTCTCTGATGATCCAGTGGCACCCCCACTCCTCCCAACCGCACAGAACCCCTTGCCCACCCCACACCCCATCTTCAGCAGGAAGCTGCAACCCACCCGCATACTGCCAGACTGCCCACCAAATGACAGGTACAGTATGGAAGCTTACAGGACATACTGTACTAGACAGTCCCAAATATATGAATGAAGTCATTCACATATTTGGGACTGTCTAGTAATATATGCCTGCAAGCCCATACTGTACCTAATCGTCACAGTGACCAGGCAATATATTCCTCAATTAATGAGGCTCAACTTTGAGCCCCCCAATGTGGTGCAATGCAGGGTTGCACCAGCCTATGCACCACACATCTGGGTTGAATATCGGGTTGTGCTGCATATGCATGGGCACGACCCCTGCATCTGTGCGGCATACAGTTACATTGCACCCTGGTGCATCGGAATTTGCACTGCACCTGGCAGCCTTTCCAATATCCCACCGGGGCACAATGCGGGGTTGTGCAGGTGCAACTCTGTTGCGCAATGCACAACCCCTTTGACTATTCAGGCCATAATGTTTACATTTACATTAGCAACTTTAAATATTCACAGTATAGTGAATGGGGCAAAGAGAAGGGCTGTATTTTCATATTTGCATGATTTAAATATAAACATGATTTGTTTACAGGAAACTTGGTTCACCTCATTTGTCATGGTGACATAGGCACAAAGGGCATGGGTTTGGGAGCCCTCATATTGGTCATTTGGGGAGGATACAGCAGATAGGGTGGGGGCACTTTTCACAGGCTCAGAATTTAAGTTCCAGAGAATCACTGACCTTCTGCCAGCAGGTTTATTGTGGTCTACGGTGTGCAACTCTAGGTAGACAGAGTAAAAATGCTGGAGGACATGCAGCCATATTTAGCTACATCTAAAATCATATATTACGGAGGAGACTTTAATTGTATTTTAGAAGTACAGTATCGCAAGGCACAAGGAAAAAAGTGTATTACAAAAAAACATAGAAACAGCTGAGCTATGTGATTGCAGCAAACTAGCTAGGCCTGCCATGACATTCATTTATGTAAAATGCAACCTGACCTCCAAGTATCAAAAAAAGTTCAGGTATTACTGACAATGATACTACTGGTAGAGTTCTCACACCGCATAGCAGTGCAAACCAATATAGTGACAGACGCGGGCATATACATCCCAAAACACAGGTGGAAAATGAACACAGAGAACTTATAGCAGCCAAAGATGAAATTGGGAATGCTAGAAGTGCTGATAGCAACAGCATCTGTGCTTTCATTATATGATGACCTAGGGGAATGGTTGCAAGTAACAAAGGGGGAGATACTGAACTGGATGCAAACATATGGGAAACAAAGAGCTAACTCAAGAGGTTTACTTTATTTAACATTGAGAACACAGCTGTATCAACTCCTGATGGCAACACATAAGACTAAGGAAGATTTAACAGACCAAATTAGGAACACAAAGCAAGAGATGGGGCAGGTACAATATGATAGGGCCGCTACACTACAAACTGATTTAAGTTTTAGCACATGAAAAATGCCCTTCTCTGACCCGTAAGCTGCATGTAAGGATAGGAAAAACATGATATGGTTTTCTGAACTAATGAATTAAAAGAGAGAAAAGAGGGCAGATTCAGTTGGGATACTGGACGTCATAGAGGAGCACTTAGAGGAGTTCACAAAACCAGTGGACTTAGACCTAGAAAGGATGGATGCAGTTTGGGAAAATATTCAAATACCAGCACTACAACCTGGAAATATAGATGGGCTAGGAGAGAATATATAGGAGGAAGAAATCTTAGCGGTTGTTAAAAATTTGAAACCAGATAACTCAACAGCAGAAGAAGGAATTCCAAACAAACTGTATAAATTTTTCCCAGAAATTATGGCCGCTATATTAGGGAAAATGTTCAGATATATTCTAACATTGCAGGAGATCCCATCTGTTTATACGCATGGGTTGGTGACATATCTGTACAAGGCAGGAAACAAAACAAGAGTAGAAAACTGGAGACCAATATGCTTACTGAATGCTAATTTTAAAATATTAACATTGGTTTTACAAAACAGACTGAAAAGTGTTGCAACGGAACTGATACACTCAGTACAGACTTGTGTTTTGCCAGGGTGTAACAAGCAAAGTAACCTGTGCATCATAACAGATATCTTTTATTATTGTGAAAAGATTAATACGCAGGGATTTTTACTTTCATTGGATCAGTACAAAGCATTTGACCAGGTAAATCATACATTTTTATTTAAAGTTCTACAGAAATATGGTGTAACTCCAAACTTTTTACACTGGCTACAATTATTGTATGGCAATGTAGTAATCTCCTTGGTACTGACAGTGAGAGAGGGAAGGAAGTTTAGGATATAAAAAGGAGTGAGACAGGGATGTCCACTAAGTCCCCTACTATATCTATTTGTATTGGACCCATTAATGAGACAGATATTGTGGCATCGCGTTACAGGGGATTTCAGACATGAAACATTGAGAAGAGGTAAGAGTCCTGGCTTAAGCCGATGTTGTATGTCTGTTTATTAAAGATGAAAAAGGGGTGGAGATACTGTTAAGAATAATACAGGAGTATGGTCTTGTGTATGGGTCAAAACTGAACCAACAAAAGTGCAGAGGATTGCAGTTAGGAGCAGGGGAAAATCATAGAGAAGAAATTGGAGGAATAAGTTTATCAGACGCCCCTATCAAAATATTAGGAGTACAGTTCAGGGCAAGGGACATGGCACACAGGAATTGGGATTAAGTCATCCAAATTGGGGAAAGAAAAGTGGCACAATGGAAAGACTGTAAACTATTCAAATTGAAGTGGTCCATATGATAAAACAGTTCTTGTTACCATGTTGTTTATATGTAAGTGCAGTGTTTCCGCTACCAGTGGTACTAGAAACTATGATATACAGTGTATTTTTTCAAATGCTGTGGGGAAGCTGCTTAAACCTGTTAAAAGGGAAGTGACTTAATTACCCAAAGCTAAGGGGGGGGGGTTAGGGTTGATTAACCCTGTTGCATTTTTTTCATTGCATATTTTGGGTAACAAATATAAAACAAGCAACACTAGCCAGAACTACTTTAGTGAAAGTGTGGTTGATCCAAACTTTCCAGGAAATATTATCACAGTGGGTTAATGTACCTCTTAAGATTACAGGAACAGTGAAAATAGAGAAATGGATAAGACTAACTTTCCAGAACATGTTTAAGTGGAATATCACTATACAAATGATATTGCAGTTACATAGACAACAGTTATACCAATGAGTATTGGACTGTTTAGGCCCAGAGGAACCACAATTTAAACACTGTGAAGCTGGAAAAAATAATCTTTATATAAGCAGTTCTTGAATCTTTGAATCCATCCTAGAATGTGGGACACACTGGTTTTGTGTACATGGAAGAGTAGGGATGAGGGAAAACCATAAGCACAAGGCAATAGAGGATAGAAACTGTTTAAACCCAGCCTGTACAGAACAAGTGGAAACCCAAGAGCACATCTTGGTGGAATGCTCATATACAATAGGGCTCTGGAAATATCTGGTGAAAAAGCTGAAGATGCCTTGGCTGAAAAATGTCACTATGGAATGTTAGTTTTGGGAAATTTCCCTCAGTTAGTATGATGCAGGAACTCTGACAGTTTTATTTGCCTGTCAAAAATTTTATTTGTGGCAAGGCAGATGACAGTTTCTTTTCCAGAAAAAAAATATGTTATATGTTATATATAGTTCAATATGTGAAAATGCATTACAAGAGGTATACAGGAAGGATTTCAAGTTGCATCCAAGGTCACATGTGTTGGTATGATGGAGGAGATTTTCATTTATAAAAAAGGTTACACTTTATTTAAAGTGTCCTTAACTACACTGAAACTACTGTATAACTACAATGTAACTACTATGTAATGTCTGTGTAGCTACATGTAACTATAATGCAGTAGTTAACTAGTTTCATATTTGTGGTTTAGTGTAGTTACACAATTTGCATGAACTGGTAGTTACTGCAATTACTGTTGCAACAGCTGTTATATGTGTAGTTACACTTCCAGCATAAATCAATTTGTGTCAAAAGAGAGACAGTTGTGGCTGCATGTGTAACTCTACCACATCATGTAGTTTGTATAACTACACAACAGGAAGAGTCCCTACCTGTGCATCACTCTACACAGCAGATCGGTGGTAAAGTACATGATATGTAGTCATTCCCCACCCCCAGCCACCCACCTGGGCCATAGCAGGCCAGAAGAGTGGGTACAGAAGAGGTGTGTGTCAATGCCACAGAAGCAGCACATTTCTTAGTAACTACAGCATTGTTACAAGCCAATAAGTACAGTAAGTATGTAAATTATTTTTATTGTATACGTAACCAATGTAGTTGTATAACAATTAAGAATTTGTAAGTATATATTAGTGAGGCATTAACTGTGGAAACAGTGCCACAGAAGTAGCACATTACTTAGCAATTACAACACTGTTAAAAGTCAATAAGTAATTATGTAAATTAATGATTTTTTATCATATGGCAAAGTGCGATATTAGATTGCATGTTTATTTTTAGTTCTTTTTTTTGGGGGGTAGCACAGTACACAAGTGGTGGCTGTGGGATTCAAAACTTGTTCTCCAGGTTTGAAGGCAGTGATTTTAACCATTACGCTATAGTAGTAGCTTTGGGAGGGAGTGATTTCTGAAGGATAATTTTAAGCGTCACTAACTACACTGTAACTACTGTATAACTACACTGTAACTGCACTATGTAGTTGTTAACTAGTTTCACAATGCGTATTGTTCACTTACATAACTTTAAATGCACTGCTTCTGTAAGAATGACCCACACCTCTACTGCACCCACACCCCTGTCCTACTAGTGACCAGGTGGGTGGCTGGGGGTGGGGCATGGGCTACCTTTTGATGACAGTCCTTATTCTTCTGTACCAAAGACTAAACTGTCCCATTGTACAATGCTGAAGAGTCATCATAAGTCTAATTGTACAGCACGTATATTGCACCCACACTTTAGTTGCTACTCTATTGTGTTTCAACTGTATTCTTGAACTTAATTGCACCTAGCTGTACTCAATATATTCAGTGTATTCTATTTCCTGTACCTTTCTTTGTTAATGTAAGTGTATTGTCTGCATTACCTATGTACCATTTTCATGGCCTGGGTCATGCCTGAATATGGCCCACTGAATCAGTGACCTACCTGGTAAACAAACAAACAAAAAATAAATATCACCTATCTGCTGTGTGGAGTTATGATGGGTGGTGCCAGATACACATGCTGGGATGCCTCAATAGCCATTACATGACCTTCCCACTAGTTGAATGAGGGGGCAGCCATGGCTAGGGATGTAAGTTTGTCATGGATGTAGCTTTAATGACTCATCGTTTGTTCATGAAATCATTAGTAAACAGTAGTAAATGTTGTGGCACTGTCATCATTGTTACATTCTGATGACACTAGTGAAAGTCATGGAAGTCCTGAATAAAGATAAAATGTCATGGAATCAATGACGTGTGTGACCGCCATGACAAACTTACATCCCTAGCCATGGCACCATAATGCACACTGATAATAATAATAATAATAATAATAAAATGTATTTAATAAAGCGCCTTTCATAATTTAAAAGTGCTGTACAGCAAGAATACAGAACAAACATATATTCAGATACATAAAATATAAAATCAAGATAAAACAGGAAATGCCTTTGCCCAAAAGAAAGTCTTTAGCACCTGCTTAAAACACCCCACCATCCTGCACTGCCGGAGCTGGTGGAGCAGAGAATTCCAGAGGGTAGGTGCTGCAAATCCAAAAGCACGAGCACCGGATGACTTCAAGTTTACCCTCGGAATCTCCAGCAACCCCTCATCAGCCAAACGAAGCTGTCACAGAGGGATGTAAGGCACCAGGAGCTCTTTCAAGTAGTCGGGACCCAGACCGTGTAGGGCTTTGTAGGTCAAATGGCCTACCTTAAAGGTGATCCACCACTGTACTGGCAGCCAGTGCAGAGCGTGCAGCACCGGGGTAATGTGGGATCTTCTAGATGCCCCAGTCAACAAACGTGCTGCCGCGTTCTGCACTAGCTGCAAGCAGCGGATATCAACCCCAGGAAGCCCTAGGTAAAGGGAGTTACAGTAATCAAGGCACGATGTCACAAAGGCATGAACTAGAACAGGCAGATCACTGGGTGGAACAAGGTGCCTAATCCTGGCAATGTTCCTAAGATAGAAGAAGGACAGCTTGACGACTGCCGACACCTGATGTTGAACAGTCAGGCCGATGTCAAGCTCCACTCCTAGGTTATGCGCCCGTTCGGAGGAGAGAATCTGGTCCTCCCCCAGGACTAAACCAGAAGGAAGCCAAGTCCTCAATCCCTCTACCCTATGACCTGAGTTCACAACCAAAACCTCGGCCTTACCTGGGTTCAACTTTAGGCTGCTGGAATTCATCCAGTCTTGGATTTCTGTGAGGCAGTTGTTCAGAACCGAGATAACATCAACCTGGTCAGGTGCGAAATACAGGAAGAGCTGGGTATCATCAGCATAGCAGTGAAACCTCAGCTCATACCATCTAACAATGTCTCCGAGGGGTAGCATATATACTGCAAATAACATGGGGGACAGTACCGAACCCTAGGGTACCCCACATGGCAGAGACAAGGCCCTGGAAGAAAACAAACCCGAGACCACTCTCTGCGTTCTCCCTGCGAGGAAAGACAAAAACCATCTGAGGACTGTACCAGACAGTCCGCAGATGGACCTCAGGCGTTAGAGCAGAACCTCATGATCCACAGTATCAAAAGCTGATGATAGATCTAGGAGAACCAAGATGGAGCGGTGTCTCCGATCTCTTGCCATCAGAAGATCAGTGAGCACCAAACCAGAGCAGTCTAGTACTATGCGTCTTACGAAAACCAGATTGGATAGGTTCATATAAACTATGGATGGTTAAATGGTTATCCAATTGAGCAGCCACAACTTTCTCAATAACCTTCCCCACAAAAGGGAAGTTAGAGATAGGTCTGTAATTTGCTAGGTTCTCCGGGTCTAAAGAAGCTTTTTTCAGAAGGGGTGTCACCACCCCCTCCTTCAAGGAGCTAGGAAATACTCCTGTATCTAAAGAGCACTGGACAATCCAAGCTAAGACCGGGCCAATGATCTCACTACAACCCAAAATCAGGGAAGTATGGCCTGGGTCTAAACTACAGCACATGGGATGCATCTCTTGGACAATCCTCATAGTGTCTATGAAATCTGGCAGTCCAAAGGTACTCCAGGAAGCTCCAGGTTCTGCGACAGGGCACCGAGCAACAGCAGCTCCCTTAGAGTGAAGTTGGTGGCACTCCCTCCTGATGTTTTCAACCTTATTCAGAAAGAAGTGAGCGATCTCATCACAATCAGTTTGTGTAAAAACTCAATGAAGCTGCTGACAGACTGGGTTGCACAGTCTGTCAACAGTTCTGAAGAGTTGAGCCGGTTGATTCCGAGTGACAGAAATTTCCCTGGACAGGAATACTGCCTTCTTATGGGAAATTGCTGTTTGGTAGAGTTCATAGTGCTCTAGCAAAATATGGTGGTCGGCATCAGTGGCAGAACTCCTCCAGCAATGCTCTAACCTACGCCCCAACCTCCGCAACTCCCTTAGGGCCCCATCAAACCATGGATCTCCAGGGCGACGTGGAAGGGGGTGAACACGGATGGGTGCAATCTGATTGAGGGCTGTCATTATGGTCCCATTATAGGCCACTACCAACTGCTCAGTATCAGTGCAAAACTCATCCAACAATGAGAGGTCAATAACCACCATCAGGTCATCAGGGACCACATCCCGCAAAGGGCGGTACCTGACCAACTCCACAGGGGCTGACCTACCCAGGGGGGCCTCAAAATTGAACCCAACAGAGTAGTGATTGGACCAACTGACTGGTTCCACCACCAAATCAGAGGCCTCAATCCCCAGGAGGAAGACCAGGTCAAGAGAGTGACCTCCCTTATGTGTAGCTGAGGAAACAATCTGTGTAAAACCCAGAGATGTCATCACCTGGAGGAAATGTTGTCCAAAAAGCGAAGATTCGTCTTCGACCCAGGCATTGAAGTCATCCAGAACCATCAGTCTGGGCAACTCCAAGGCCATGTCGGCAGCGAAATCTGCTATTTCCTGCAGGAAAAGCTTCTCATCACCTGGTGGACGGTGGATGAGGGAAATCCTGCACCCTGCACCAGCTACTACAGTGCACTCAAATGACCTGGCCTCCTCAACTGGTACACCAGTTAGGCCCAATTCGGTCTTGAAACAGACCGCAACCCCCCGCAATCCAATCTCGGGTGATGTATAACCGAGTACCTGGTGGGAACAGCTGCCTCTAAAAAATGGGCAGCATTCCCATACAACCAGGTCTCAGTAATGCAAGCCAGATCTGCCTTCGCAACAAAGTCTGAGATAAGACCAGTCTTGTTGCAGACAGATCTGGCATTGCATAACAATGCTCGAGTTGGACGAAGTTGGCGAGTAGTCCCAAGCACTGCCCCCCCAAACTGGAGGTGCCCTTGGGTATGGGAACCAGAACTGAATCACCTCGTTCTAGATGCCAATTCACCCCAGGGCATCTTCTGGGCCTAACCACCCCTATGGGAGGCTCCTTCGCTCAGCTGACCGCACCACCACCTGACCCCCCACAGCGATCCCCAACACCCGACAACGGTGATAGGTATAAGCAGATGGGAGGGAGGGGAGGAGAGAAGGGGTGGAGGGCATGGAGAATGAAGGATGAGTAGCACAGGACAGGAGGGGCAACCAGGCACATCAAGCTGCTCAAATTAAAAACACCACCAATCCTGAACTTCACTCACACTTCCCACAAATTAAATAAATATACAACTTCAGATAAAATATATAAAATGACAAACAACTAAATTAGATAAGCTAAATATTTAAACATATAAACCTCCCTGACACGTGATATTATTTATCAATTAGACCCACAAGTCCTCTCACAACTTGGGGGTCAACCAAAATAAAACTAACCAAAAACAATTAAATTGCACCAAGGTCCTCTCACGACCTGGTGCTTACTAAAACTAAGCATTCTCACTGCTTATTAAACAACAGAAAATGAATAAACATAAAAATAATATTAAAAATAAAAAAATAAACAAATAAATAAAGGAAATAATTTAGAAACCACCATACGATAATATCTCTCACAATATCGGGAAACAGATGGATTCAAAGATGTTGTAGAGCACTCTCATTGCTCACAATAGTTCCAAAAGAATAAAAAAGAAAAAGTACTTGCAGTCAGCAGAGGTCCCGTCAAGCTGTGAGCACTTCCAAACGCAGCTTAATATAAGCCCAGGGTACGAAAATCAATAAACCAGCCCCAATGTCAGCAAAAACGGCAAGCAAGATAAAGTTCCAATCTTCAGGCTTCCAGATTCCACCTTCAATTGTAACCTCAAAAGGCTGCAGGTTCCTGTCAACCATCAAAGGTTAGCTACCATAGCTGCTGACTATAACATGAGGGTTGGGGCATGGTGGTGAAGACATGCATGTAACAACTAACGAAGAGTCCCTGCATGCGTATCTGGTACCACCCACCATTACTCCACACAGCAGATATTTGTTTACCAGGGATACTGTAAGGGAGGTGGGGGTGGTGGACCACTGGCAGAGAGTGACAACCAATCTGTGTGGTTCACACTCAACATGGGCATGGAAGGTGGTTGATACAGGAATGAGGGTGGTTGACTTCAGAAAGGCTGAGTTCAGTAGGATGGGTGAAATCTTAGGAGATTACCTGGCAGTTATTCAATCTCACTGGAATGCAAATCAGAAATGGGGAAAAAACTACATTGGGACTTGCGGAGGCTGTTGAGACCTGTACCAAACTGCAGAGCAAGAAGGGTAGATCTAAGAAGTCAAGCTGGATGACTAGAGAAGTTTTAAATAAGGTGAAGGCAAAGAAAGCAGCATTACATACATACAAGAATTCCAGGAAGAGGGAAGATAGGGATGAGCACGTGAGGAAGTCCAGAGAAGTTACCAAGGGTGTTAGAGCAGCCAAGGCCTCCAGGGAACTGACGCAGGCTCAGGGAATCAAAGATTTGGAAAAGGACTTCTTCTAACATATTAGGGAAAGAAGGAGATGCAAGGATCATATAGTGTGGATCAAGAAGGATGGGGTGGGCAGAAAAGGAGCAGAACAAGCAGAAGCACAAAATGAGTACTTCTGTTCCATATTCATGAGGTAGAAGGGCAGGCAGCATCCACAGGGGTGGGGAGGGTGGGAAGCTGGGAGGGGGTGACAGATGAGGCAATCACTGAGGGCAGGTATTGGAGAGTCTGAGGGCTCTGAGGGTGGACAAGGCACCAGGACCAGACAGCATCCATCCCAGGGTGCTGAGGGAACTGGTGGAGGTACTGGCAAGGCCTCTGGCAGACCTATTCAATATCTCCCTGGACACAAGGTACATGCCACAGGACAGGAGGATGGCCAATGTGGTGCACCTCCATACAAGTGACCCTAAGGATGAACCAAGCAATTACAGACCTGTAAGACTGACATCCATTTTGGGGAAGCTGATGGAGACAATCCTGAAGGAGAGGTTGTGACATTTCTGGAGGATAATGGACTCCAGGACAGTCAACAGCATGGGTTTGTCTCAGGAAGTTACTTTCAGACTAACCTAGTTGAGTACTATGACTGGGTACTGAGGGAATTGGACAAAGGTCATGTGGTGGAAGTCATATATTTGGACTTCAGCAAGGCCTTTGATTCAGTTCCGCATGGGAGGCTGGGGGGGAAATTGAGGTATGTGGGGTTTGGGACTAAGATGGTTAACTGGATCAAAAATTGGCTTCAGGGAAGACAGCAGAGGGTAGTGGTTGGGGGGAGCTCTCATCTCAAAGGGCAGTTACAAGCAGGGTGCCACAGGATCATTACAGGGGCCGGTGTTGTTTGAGATATTCATAGTGGCCATCTCACATGACATCAGGAATAAGATCAACCTCTTCGCTGATGATACCAAGTTGGGGGTGGTGGTGAGTGACATAGAGGGATAGCAGGAACTGCAGAATGACCTGATTAAACTGGAGGAGTGGTTGTAAGAGTTGCAGCTGGGGTTCAGTGCTAAAAAGTGCAAGGGGATGCACTTTGGAGCAAAGAACCCAGGGAGGAGCTATCAGCTGGGCTGAGTACAGCTAGGTACCACGAGGAGGAAAAGGATCTAGGGGTGGTTTTAAATGGCAAAATGAACAACTCAGGGCAGTGCAGGAATGTGGCAGCAGAAGCCAACAGGATGCTGGGTTGTATTGGGAGAAGAATCTCCTCCAGGAACAGGGAGGTGATCCTGCCTTTCTATAGGTCACTGGTCAGACCACACCTGGAGAACTGCGTGCAGTACTAGTGCCCATATCTAAAGAAGGATATACGACTACTAGAAGGGGTACAGCACAGAGCAACTAAGATGATATAGGGACTGGGGGAAAGACCATATGAGGAGAGGCTGCGTGACATGAATATGTACTCCCTGTAGGAGAGGAGAGGAGAGATTGGGGGGATATGATTGAGACCTTCAAGTAGTTAAAGGGCATTAACAAGACAGGAACAGAAGCAATATTTAAGTTAAGTAGGGGGAGGGACATATGAGGTCATGGTCTTAGACTGGAGAGGTGTAGATATAGGAGGGAAATGAGGAGACACTTATTCATGGAGAAGGTTGTGGTGGATTGGAACTCCCTGCCAGAGGAGCTTGTATCCTCAAGACAGTGGGAGGTTTAAAAGGGGATGGGACAGGGTGAGAAGGGAGGTTATTGTGGTGGGGAAATTGAAAGGTAGGTGTGTGATAGCTGCACCTTAAAGCAAACTTGATAGACCATGTGGCTTGCCTCTGCTGGCAAATTTCCTATATTCATATGTTCCTATGTGCACTGATCCTTTGGACTGTTTGCAGGCATGACACAGGCCATAAAGATGGTACATAGGTAATAAAGACAATACACTTACAATAGCAAAGAAAGGTAAAGGAAATAGAATACATTGAAGATACTGAGTACAGCTAGGTACAACTAAGTGCAAGAATACAGTTGAAATACAGTAGAGTAGCAGCTTAAGTGCTGGTGCAACTGCCTGGGCATTGCTCCCTGCTCATTCCCCGAGTTGCCAGTACCAGTCCTCTGGCACTGTAGAAGAGACCACTTCCTAGGCAAGGCAAGAAGAAGAGGAGGCCCCTCATCTTACAGGTCTGTATAGAATCAAGAGGGGATCCAAAGGAAGGATGGAGAGACCTGCGCTTGGAGTCCCTCATACAACATTGTCCTCTGAAAGTCAGTGGATCGTAGCTGACTTTCTATGCACAGTGCTCCAGTGTTCCACGTTCCATGGAGAAGCAAGCATTGCAACTATCAATACCATGACACTGACCCATGCAGGTGAGATATTGGTCATGCTGGTCCATGATGGACATCAACCAGTATAGGGACACCAGTAGATAGGAGGCCAGTCTGTCTTGGAAGAGTTCTTTTTGTCCTCTGACGAACCCAACATGACTGGCAGTAACTAAAATAATAATAAGAAACAGACTCGGTGTTGCTTCAAGAAAGAAAAAGGAAAGGTCTTATCAGATTCCTGCTGAAAATGGCTCCAAGTTACTAGCAGATAGCAGAACTGGAACGGAGCAAAAATGATGTCAACAATGACATTGAAACAGCTAACTAGGCCGCAATGTAGCAGATGAAATTTCTTCAGCAGGTGCAAGGTGCTGCACTCTCGATGGTGAGAGAAGCAGAGGAGGAGTTAGTGACTGTTGCTGGCTGACCCGCATGCACCACGTAAAATATCGGTCTCAAGGGCAGCTACACCTCTGGCGTTGGCTACTCCCTCTACAAAAAAGACCTGATGCTGGGTGCTGTGCCTCCGGCTGTCAACCAGGCAGTGATAAATGGTGAAGACTGACACAGGGAAGATAGGTAGTACTGTGCTGTAGTTACACAATTCACATGAAGTCTTAGTTACTACAATTACTGTTGCCTCCTTTCTGTCTCAAATCAATTCTTTCTGACACATGTAGCTATGTATGTTATACTTTGCAACAGATGTTACATGTGTAGTTACACTTCCAGCATAAATCCATATTTCTGTTGCACTTTGCAACAGTCGTTACATGTAGTTACACTTCCAGCATAAATCAATTTGTGCCAAAAGAGAAATGATTGTGGTTGCACATGCAACTACCACTTCATGAAAATTGTATAAATACACACCAGTCAAATGTGAAAGCAATTAACAACTACATAGTTTTTACAGTGCACAAACAGTGCAGTTACTTCATAGAAATGTGTGTCTAACTACATAATTTGCAAATGTGAAACTAATTACCAACTTCATTGTAGTTACATGTAACTACACAGTACTTGCATAGCAGTTACATTGTAGGTATACATTAATTACAGTGTAGTTAATTACACTAAAAATAAAGTATTACCATAAATATGGATTGAGTGGGTAAGTGTTTTCTCATTGGATTTTTGGGATGTGGGGATGATATAGAACTGAGTGTTGACTTGTTCCAGTCCAGTCACAGAAGAAAGGGTCCTGAAAGAACTCCTAAAACTTAAGGGGGACAAAGCAATGGGGCCTGATGGGATTCACCCCAGAATTCTAAAAGAACTAAGGGGAGAACTAGTGACACCACTGACTACCCTTTTTAACAAATCATGGGACAATGGTGTGGTACCTAAGGACTGGAGGAAGGTGGATGTTATTCCCATCCACAAATGTGGGAGCAAGGTAGAGGCAGGAAACTACAGACCTGTTAGTTTTACCTCAGTGGTAGGGAAAATTATGGAATCACTTCTGAAAGAAAGAATTGCTGAGTACCTAGAGATCAGCAGGGCACAGGACTCAAGGTAGCATGGATTCACAGTGGGGAGGTCATGTCAGATGAATCTAATAGATTTCTTTGACTGGGTGACAAAAGTAGTAGACCAGGGAGGGGCTGTGGATGTGGCCTACTTATACTTTAGCAAGACATTTGACACAGTCCCAGACAAATGATTAATAAACAAGTTAGCCTGTCTGGGAGTGGGTCCCAGGGTGGTAACCTGGGTAAAAACCTATCAGAACAACAGGACAATAGTAATAGTAAATGGAGTTCACTCTGAGGAAAGGGGGTTACTAGCAGGGTACCGCAGGGTTCAGAATTGAGACCAGTCCTCTTTAATGTCTTTATAGGTGACATTGCAGAGGGGCTGGAAGGAAAAGTATGCCTCTCTGCAGATGACACAAAAATTCTCAACATGGTTAATACACAAGGGGGTGGAAAGTATGAGAAGGGACTTGGCAAGGTTGGAGGAATGGTCAAAAGTATGGCAGCTTAGATTCAATGCAAAGGCATGCAAAGTAATGCACCTGGGAAACAAATGGGGGGGTACTAACAACAACAAAACTGGAACAGGACCTGGGGGTAGTCATATCAAATTATCTAAAGGTAGGCAAGCAATGTGAAAAGGCAGTAAGTAGGGCTGGGGGACACTGAGATGCATATGGCGAGGCATCACCAGTAGAAAACAGAAAGTCGCTATCCCTCTGTACAGACAGCTGGTGAGACCCCATCTGGAGTACTGCATGCAATTCTGGAGACCCCATCTCTGCAAGGACGTAGACAGGATGGAGGCAGTCCAGAGGAGGGCATCTAAAATGGTGCAGGGTCTGCACCAGAAGCCATATGAAGAGAGACTAAATGAGCTTAATATGTATACCCTAGAGGAAAGGAGAGTGGGGACATGATAGAAACATTCAAGTACCTCAAAGGAATCAACAAAGTCCAAGAGGGTAACATTTTTCAGAAAAAGAGATGTGCAAGAACAAGGGGGCAGAATTTGAAGATTGAGGGAGGACGGCTCAGGGACAACATAAGGAAGCATTTTTTTCACAGCGAGGGTGGTGGATTCTTGGAACAGCCTTCCATAGCAGGTAGTGGGGTCAAAAACAGTGGGGAAATTCAAGAATGCATGGAACAGACATAAGGCAATTCTGGTGTGGGGAGATGGAAGTAGGCTGTCGGTTAACTAGGATCTGCAGCTTATCCAAAAGGTAGGGAAATGGCAAGATTGGTTGGGCCAAGTGGTCCTTATCTGCCATCAAAGTCTATTTTTTCATGTTTCTGTTGAGACTGGATATCATGTATATTATTTTGTGTCAATAAAGACATCCCTACTCTTTGGGTGGGGGCACTGTTTTCCGATTCCCTGATGGCAGACTCCGGCATGGAGTTGGAGGAGGAGGAGGAAGTGTTACAGCAGGCTGGGGTCTGGTCCCCGACCCCAGATGAAGCACTTTTAGGGGATGAAGAAATGAACCAGGTACCTGTTTAAGAAACAGAGATGTTTATGTTAGATACCGCTATGGAAGTGGAAATAACAAGAGAACCAATAGAGTTAGTAAATATTTCAAAGGAATTGACAGAGAGTACAGAAGTTTCAACAAAGCAATCCTTGAGCGCTGGGGATTCGGGGAAAAACACTAAGAACCCTCAAAATGCTACACTACAATAAAATGCAGAAAAGTTTTTACCACAGAAACCCATTCAGCAGAAGACGTCACAGCCCTCAGTTGTTTCTGATTGTTAATTAGTGGGCAATGACACAATATTCTCTGAACGCTCTCGGCTGGATGGGGAAAGTTGGTCAAGCAAATAATTCAGATGAATTTTGCCATTTCTACACCGGAGGATACACAGAATTCAAGAGAATGGACTGCTGACAATGCTCTGTTGAATGTGGGATGGATGAAGGCTGCTGAAGATAAATGGGTCTTGAACCCAAATTGGCAAAGTTTCTCACAAAATAGCAATTGTTCAAAGGCAGCCCCCCGAGACAGTTCAGGATTCAGAGATTCCATCCACTAATGAACAGTGTGGTGATATACACAAGCGACTCACTGCTCAGATGCAGCAACATAGATTTTCTAAAGTAAAAAACACTATTTACCTTCAACAGATGCATCTCACAGATGGGTCAGGGAACAGTCTGAACTGTTATACTTTGACTCTAATGGCAGTTCCCTGTCCGAGTCTCAGGAACAGAGACAACAGTCAAAAAATCAAAGGCATGCAATTTCTGATTTATTTAGAAATAAGCTTGAGCAGGCACCAAGGAAGAATACTGTCAGGCTGAGATACAGATGGGGAACTTTAGGAACACCCAGATAGTGTTTACATAGTGGGACTTTGTTAAAAAATTCAATGAACTTTCTGGCAGCTGATGTGTATGCTTTAATTCATGTTTCTAGAGAAGATATATTTGATTTTAGTTTTAAAACTTTTGCAAACCTTGAAAAGTTCTGGAAAAAATATTATGATCTCAGATCTTCTCCTTTGTGGGTACTCTTCATGGCGATTTTGCTTTCAAAGCCTCTTTTCAAATCAGTAGCAGTTATGCTCAGAAATGAAGGTGTTAACGTGCATGATATTCAATTTTGGTTGGAGAAAACATGTACAGTGCTTAGTCCCCTGGAGCAGGAGGCCATAACTGATTCCGAAGTCATCTGGATGGGTGGATGGAGATTCAAAGTAAAGCTTTGGCAAAGGGATAATGAGGTTCAACATATCCCAAATAGCTTTTTTCTTGGTAGAGACAGGGGGGTATGTTTTACCCCAGACAACCAAAGGCCTGCTACAAGTGTTCTAGCAAAACCCACTTAACTAGTGCCTGTGACTGGCTGAGATGCCTTCTCTGTGGATAATTTGGCCATGTTAGTATAGTTTGTCACAACATCTACAAGTGTAATCTTCGTGAAGAGACAGTGCACACTTATCAGTGTCCCTGAGTTAGTAAAAGCAGGAGCACTAACAGCAGCCAAAAGAACATTGTTAGCCAGGCAGAAGAAAAAAAAATAGGGGAAAACACATAGGGTATTGGTGTACCCCCTTCTACTAATGGAACACTTCATGGGGAGGCTACTGATGGTGGAGTAGCAACAGAGACAGTCCACTGTATGGAGAACGTTAGGTCAGAAGAGCCCCTTTCTCAAAAGAACCCCCCCCCAACCCCAGCAAAGAATCTGGACAATGTTAGCACTGGGGTACAGGAGGCAGTGACAGACAAAATAGGACAAAACAATACTCGGGGACCGATGACCCCTCCTAAAGAGTTTCAAATTCCCACTTCCAGAAGACTTACTAGGGCTTCCTCTAAACAGTCTGCACAAACATTTTCTCTCCAAAATCCCTACTAAGTGCTACAAGATCTTAAAGCAGGAGGTGATTCTGAGTCAGACTCTAATATTTCCTCTAGTTCAGGAGTTGTCTTGGAAATTGAGGTAAAAGAGGACCAAAAAGCTGATCTTCTAGAGACAAAAAAGAAAAAGGGAAAAAAGAAAATGGAAAGGACAGGTATGATACCCTGACACACTAACAACTTATAGCCTCTCTACATTTTGCCTCCCTTAGTGTCTGTAGTATGAAATCTTATAAAAACAAGGATTTCAATTTTGTCATACTTCAGGCACTCTCCTTTTAACATTATTCTGCTACAAGAAACTAGGTTTAATTCCATTTGGGATAGTTCTCAGGCAAAAATAAAAGAGTGGATATTGGTAACCAAAGTAGCCATAAATATTTTTTTTTTACTTTCTGTGGTAAATCCAAAGCTAATCAGGAGTCCAAGTAAAATAAACAGCTGCACCCACACTCCAAAAAGGGAAAGAAATGCTGTTTCTTCAAGGAAAACTTCCTTTTCTTTCCTGCATATTCACCACACAAACTTGAGAACAAGCCAACGAAGCTGAGTGATGGCAAACCACCACTTCCTTATGTTTCACCCCCACCTGTAGGGGGCTTCATCAGAGGATGACATACAGTGACTGAGGCATATTATTTAAATGTATTTCCACCAATGGTGTGTTTAAAACAATCACACATCAAAAATTTATCTAATTATCCTCAAATTACACCCAATAGCGAGAAACCATAACAGTAAAGAAACCCAATGTGACAGCTTCATTTCTTAGATCAGAAGCACATTTACAAGTGGTTCATCACATCCAGAATCCTAAGGTATAGACCCTATGAGAGAACACATAAAAATAAATTTGGCACATTGCATTTTACTAGAAACAACATACTCTTTATGTCTTATGATTATACCAATGTTCACTACATATACTGAGTTTTTTATGTCTCTTACGATGGTGGTTGGGAGGAGGGGGAGATGTTGTTTGATAAGCTGCTAGGGGAGTAGGAAGAGTTTTTAGAGTACGCCTTGTTTGTATACTGAGATACATATTAAAACACACAAGGCGTATACCATAAAAGTTACACATAACAGAGACTAGTACAGAGAAGACCAGTATAACAGAATGTCAGGGTTTTAAGTTACTCAAAATATCCTTAAGTCTTTATCTTATGTTTTCACCTCTTATTGAGAAATGGTTTCACCTCAAATTTTCCATTGAGGCCTGGTTTCTTCAGTGCTCCCAAATGGAAAATCTATTCCTGTTCTTTTCTATTGAGAATAGTTTCCAAATCTCCCTCTGATGTTTCTAGGAATAGCTTCTATTCCTATTGCATCTACCCTATTTGTAGTACTGGGTGGGGACTTGTGTATGTGGGCCGTTATTGCATATTCCATATTAGCTTTCCTAATGGCCTGTAGATGTTCATTTATCCTGGATTAAAATTTTCTTTTTGTGCAGCACACATAGAATGCACCGCAAGAACAGTTCAGTAAACAAATCACTGCTTCAGTGTCGCAGTCTACTGCAGAATGTATCTGCTCCATTTTCTTTGTCTAAATCAGGAGTATTTACAATATCTGGACTATAGACATCCATTCTGCAAACATATGTCATTACCTCCATTTGATAAAATAAATTATAAAACACAGATCAACCTTGTTAAAAATAAAATGTTTCAGTTTCAATGAGACCATGCAAATACCTTGGAAGTGGAAATGAAGTTTGGATTAGAGAAGCAACCTTACTCTGATCCTTTTCAGGCCTGTGAACTGAAAGTAGACAACAATTATGGAGGGCTTATTTGATGAAAATGGGCACCTAAAAACTGCTGATATGGAAATGTTGGACATAGTACATAGTACATAATTCATTAGTAGGTACTTTTGGTACTAGCCATGATTATTCTCATTCGCTTAATGATCTCATAAAATTTCCCAAACCAGTGACCACTACAGACAATAGGAGTATGTTAGAAGCATTGATTACTGTAGAGGAAGTGTCTATAGCCCTAGTCTAATTAAACCCTGGAATTTCCCCAGTATGTGATGGCCATACAAATTAATTTTATAGAACATTTGCTCAATAATTAGAAGAGTTTCTAGTGGATATATTTAATGATATGATGACATACAAATAAACTTTTTCTGAATTTGCTAAGGCCATAGTTATTTTTTTGTTTAAGAAAGGGGAGAAACAACATCTTGATAATTGGAGACTGATAAGCCTGTTAAATTCTAATTATACAATTCTATCATCCATCCTGTGTAAAAGATTACAGAAAGTTGCAGATAATCTGATGCACCCTCTTTATACCTGTTCCATTCCAGAAAGAAATATTACTCAAAAACCTTAATTTCCTAAGGGATGTTTCGTAATTTGCAAGCAAGGGAAATTAGAAGGGTTTGTATTGGCACTAGATCAAGCCAAGGCTTTTGACAAGATCTCACATAATTTTCTGTTTCAGGTTTTCCATATTTATGATATTTCAACAAAATTAATTTCTTGGGTTAAGATATTATATAATAATGCCTCTCTTATTCCCTTTGTTAAAGGACTATTAGGTACTGAACTTCCGTTGAAAAGAGGTGTCCGACAAGAGTGCCCCTTAAGTTCCTTACTATGCGCAATTATTCTTGATCCAGTCATCAGACAGATTCTATGGGGAAAAAAAGTCATAGGTATCACTCCACATGTTAGCATGACAGCACAAAAAATAGCCGCTTATGCAGACAACGTTTGTCTCTGTCCATAACCGGAGTTCAGGTATTATAGCCATGAATATTTTTAGGGATATTTTAATATTTTCAAGAGCTGAAATCAATATGGAAAAAAAAAACAAGCAATAGCTTTAAATAAAATAAAAAGAGTATTACCATAACTGAAGTTGTACAGATTGCCTTCTTCAATGTTCTGGTTAAAATAATGGGTTAGCTTTGCCTCCCACTTTAGTTGTGACAGATCTCCCTGTCCAAAAAACAGTCAGTAAAAGGAAAGTACAGACATGTAAGTCATGGAAATTCTCCAAGAAGAAAAGAGTACCCATAATAAAAAAAATTCTATTACCCATTTTTACATAGTTATGTCATATCTACCCTCTTCTGGCTAATCTAGACACCAGACTCTATAGAGACATTTTCTAAATGGTATGGTGAAGCGGGTTGAACCTTATAAAAAGGGAGTTTGCGTATTTATCGGAAAAGAAGGGTGGCTTAAATATGATCAATCCCATAGTATATATGATCAATCCCATAGTATTTTACCGGTCGATTTTTATCCAGTCCACAATCAAAAAGTGGTGGGGACAAGCAAGACAGCCATGGCAACTGTGGACAAAACAGTTATTAGGGCCTTTAATTGATAAATGGCAACAGTACCACCTAAAATAACAAATTCTTTGCAAATACCTGAGTTTGCAGAATCTACAATAAGAAAAGTAAGACAGTGGAAATTAACTACAGACATTCTTAGTTTAAATAGCAAGAAATTATATACAAAGGTTCATGCAAAGGTTTGTGGGAGCTAAGGAGGCCAAATGAAAAAGTAGCCTATAGCTGCTCCCTTCCAGTATCCCTTATTAGGTCATGTTACTGTCTTTCATGATATATTTATTTATTTAAAATTTGATGAAGAGGGAAAGGCACACTGAGCCAAGGCTCATTTCCAGGTGCGACCCAGGTATAGAGTGTACAGTGAGGAAAAAGAGTGACAAAAGGGGTGGGTGGGTATATACAGTATATACAAACATTTTACAAAGCATGTAATATATTTCCAACAAACTAAAATGAGTTGACATGCATAGTAAGTAATGAAGTGAGACAAGAGTACACTTGCGGACTATGGTAGGTAGATAGAGACTGTGAGGGGTCTCTGCTGCCTGCTGTGACCATTGGAGCATTTAGGGCAGTCTGGGGTGGGGAGGCACCTGAAGAGTTGCATAAATGCAGAATGAGAAGGAGACAGGCGAAGGTTGTAGGGAAGGTTGTTCCAGAGAAGGGGAAATGGTATGAGAGAAAGCAGCTTAGCCTGTGATAGTGTGAGGGCGGGGTAGGTGGAAAGTGCATGAGTCCCTGTGGTGAAAAGGGTAGTTTAGACGGGTGGCAGGGGAAAGACAGGACATGAGGTGGGGGGGGCGGGAGTCAAGCCAATATTTTGCTATGAAAGAGGTGCTGTGGATGGTTCTTCTGTGGAAGAGCTGGGCAATGGACAGTGTAGCGTAGAGTAGGCAGTGGTGAGTGAGTGGGGGGATGCAGTGGCGAAGTGGCAGAAAGAGTTGAGAAGGGTGTCTAGTCTGGAGACAGAGGAGACTGGGGCCATACCGTAGATTATGTCGGCATAGTCTATGATGGGCAAGATTGTTTTATGTATGAGCTCACAATGGGTGGGGATGGGTAGGCTGGCCTTGTGTTAGTCAAGTCAAGTCGTGTTTATTTATAAAGCGCCTTTTGAAATCAAGGCGCTGTACAGGAATAAATAGAACAGCAAAATACAAACATTAAAACAACCATAACTAGACAGGATAGGCCAGAGTAAAAAGATATGTCTTTAAATCAGTTTTAAAACTATCAACGGTTGGGCATTCTCTTAACCAGTGAGGTAGAGAATTCCACAGGGTTGGAGCCGAAAAGGCAAAGGCACGAGATCCCGATAGCTTCAAACGAACCCTGGGAATCTCCAGCAATCCCTCGCTGGCAGAATGGAGGGGGCAGAGGGGGCAATAGGGAACCAGAAGATCTTTCAGGTAACCGGGTCTCTGGTTGTGTAGGGCTTTAAAGGTTAGTAAACCAACCTTAAAGGTGATCCGCCACCGAACAGGCAGCCAGTGCAGTTCGCGAAGCACAGGCATAATGTGGCTGGTTCTAAGAGTCCCAGTCAGAAGCCTGGCTGCAGCGTTCTGCACCAGCTGAAGGTGGCGGATATCAACCCCTGGTAGCCCTAGGTAGAGGGAATTGCAGTAGTCCAGACGGGTAGTGACAAAGGCGTGGACCAAAGTTGGAAGGTCCTCCCGGGGAATCAGATGTTTCACCCGGGCAATATTCCTCAGATGGTAGAAAGAGGATTTAACAACAGCTGACACCTGAGATTTCAGGGTCAGACCATCATCAAAAATAACGCCCAGATTTCGCACCTGTCGAGAGGCAGAGAGCGGTACACCACCAAGTAATAAACCTGATGGCCGTCCAACACCCAAACCCACCCCAGGATGGCCCGGATCCACAACCAATACCTCAGTCTTATCTGGATTAAGTCTCAACCAGCTCGAACTCATCCAAATTCTGATCTCATCCAGGCAGTTGTTAAGTACAGAGAGTGCATCACTCTGTTCGGGGAGAAAGGACAGGTACAGCTGAGTATCATCTGCATAGCAGTGAAAACTCAGACTGTATCGCCTGATGATTTCTCCCAATGGCAGCATATACACTGCAAACAACATGGGAGCTAAAATGGAGCCCTGTGGTACCCCACATGGCAGAGAGAAGGCGTCAGAGGAATAAATTCCGCTGACAACTCTCTGAGACCTGCCAGTGAGGTAAGAACAAAACCACTTGTGGACTGTACCAGACAGCCCACAAAAGACCCGCAGTCACTCCAATAGCACCCCATGGTCTACAGTGTCAAATGCAGCAGACAGATCAAGAAGGACCAGAATGGTACAAGCCTTTCGATCTCTGGCCATTAGGAGGTCACTCAATACCTGAACAAGGGCAGTCTCAGTACTATGCCTTTTCCTGAATCCAGACTGGAGAGTATCATAGACATTATGAGAAGTAAGATGATCATCCAATTGCAATGCAACAGCCTTTTCAATAACCTTACCAACAAATGGCAGGTTAGAGATAGGCCGGTAGTTAGCTAGACAGTCTGGGTCCAAGGAGGATTTTTTAAGTGGTGAACTACCGCCTCTTTAAGGGGTCAGGAAGGACCCCTCTCCAAGGATTTCCAGATAATGTCAGCAAGGATTGGTAGATAACTTCTACACAGCCTACTAACAGCGGTGTAGGACCCGGATCCAAACTACAGCTAGTTGGTCGCATTGTTTGGATGATCTTCACAATGTCCATGAATTCCGGGCGGTGAAATTCTAACCAGACAGGCTGAGGATAAGACACCACCAGTCGACCATCACAGTCCCCCGTAGGAGAGGTCGGACCGATGCCAGACCTGATGCTGGCAACCTTATCTGCAAAGAAGCGAGCGAACTCCTCGCATCTAAGCTGAGAAAAGGCTTCTCTAGGCTGAAGACAGACTGGATTGCACAGTCTGTCCACAGTCTGGAAAAGCTGAGCCAGTCGATTCTTTGCAGCAGAAATCTCTCTGGACAGGAATTCTGCCTTCTTACGAGTGATTTCTGATTGGTAGCCATCATAATGGGCCAACAATCTAAGGCTGTCAGCATCAAGGCCCGATTTCCGTCAGGCTCTCTCCAGCCTTTGGCCTACTCGCCTTAATTCCTTCAAGAAGCCATCAAACCATGGACTCCTTGGATGGATGGTGAGAGGCCAAACACGAACAGGAGCAATTTTGTCCAGAGCATCTCCCACAGCCTTATTATAGGCTAATACAAGACCATCTGGACTCATGCATTCACCCGACAGACTCGATAGATCCAGCATCGCCATTAGGTCATTGGGGCCAGTACCCCTTAAAGGGCGGTACTGGACCATCTCCGTAGGGGCAGACCTATTAGCAGGGGCCCTGAAACTGAACTTTATGGTGTAATGGTCTGACCAACCGACTGGTTCCACCCCCAAGTCAGTGATCTCCATACCCAAGAGAAAGACCAGGTCTAATGAATGACCCCCTATATGGGTAGAGGAGGTAACAACCTGTGTCAGGCCCATTGTATTCATCAACTGGAGGAGATTTTGAACAAAAAAAAATGAGATAGTTAATCGTCGACCCAGGCATTGAAGTCACCCAGAAGTATTAATCTTGGAAACCTCAATACCAGGTCGACAATGAAGTCTGCAATCTCCTGTAGGAATTCACGTCCATCACCTGGTGGACGGTAGACGAGGAGAATCCCACAGCCTGCACCCTCACCCAGGATATATTCAAAAGATCTGGTGTTTCCCAATGGCACATCCACAAGGCCCAGTTCAGATCTAAACATAATGGCCACACCTCCGCCCCTACGATCCAGCCTTGGACGGTGTATCACGAGAACCCGGCTGGAGTTGCCGAGGCCAAAATAGGGCCAGGATTTTCATCCAGCCAGATCTCAGTGATGCAAGCCAGATCAGATGACCCAGCAAGATCAGCTATAATAGCTGTCTTGTTTTTTATTGATCTGGCATTGCACAACACCGCCAAGGCAGGATGAGCTGTCGAGGAAGACCTCGGCACCTGTCCAATTTCTTCGGGACTCTTGGGTATGGGGACAAGATAAGAGCAACCTCTATCCTGACCCCATTTTGCCCCAGGATGTCTTCTGGACCCTAAAACCCCAATCCTTCCCCCCTTTTCCTGTCCCCCACAAGGCCCAGCTTTCCACCTTCATCCTCGCCTCCTTAGAATGCCCAATGCTTGACACCTAAAATAGGAGTCGGATGACAATGGTGGGCACTCAAAGGGACGTAGTTCTCTGAGCCTAGTGGGGGAATAATACCCAACCGTCATTGATTAAACAAAACAACAAAAATAAACCTACAAATATCAAGATTATAAATAACACACTCTATAATAACACAATCTCCTCACTCTTTCTCGCTGAGGGAGGGCAGATAAACACAAAATAAGCTAACATAAACCAAAATAAATCCCAAACTCAGAAATAATCAAAGTAATAAAAATAATATAAAATCCAAAAATCCAATGATCTTAAAATACACTAAAATATACTACTAATTAACAGATTTGTGTTTAAACAATGCAGCACCTCTCACATGCAACACTGCAAGAAAAGTTATACAATCTCCCACTACCACCCCTCAGATGGCAGGGAATCAGTTAAATAAATCAGATTTGTAATAAAACAATTTTAAAATAAATAAATATACATCACTCTCACCACCCTTAGTCCAGGAGTTGGTAAGAACCAGAGAGAACGGTTCTCAGGCAGTTCAAAAGTGAATAAAATCCAAATAAGATCAAAAAATTCTCAGCAGAAAAAATCAAAAATGTTCAAAACAAACAAGGAGGTTGGTAGAGGATGGCGAGCTTGTGCCGGAGTTTAGTGCAGATGGCCTCAACATGTGAGGAGTAGTTTAGGTGGCTGTCCAGTCATGCTCCCAGGTACTTGAAAGCAGGGACTAGCTCTAGGGATGAGCCAGCCAGGGTGGTGATCACTGGGGGGCGCTGGGAGGTTAGCAAGCTTCTGCCTGGAACTAAAGACCATGGTGACAGTTTATTTAGCATTGAGGGGAGCAGGTTCTCAAGGAACCAGGATTGGACTCTGTTGAAGTCACTTTGGAGGTTGGGGAGGATACTGTCATAGGAGGAGCCCAAGGCAAAGATGACAGTGTCATCTGCATAAAGATGAACATTGGAGTAGAGGCAGTTGGAGGGAAGGTTGTTTATGAAGAGTGAGAAGAGGATGGGGCCAAGTATAGAGCCTTGGGGAACACCAGATAAGATAGGGAGGGGGGTAGAATGAGTGTCACCTATTTGAACAGATTGTTGTTGGTCATGGAGGTACGAGTGGAACCAGGCTATAGTAGGTGGGGCTAAGCCAAAAGAAGTAAGTTTGCGGAGTAGCAGTGGGTGGGAGATGGAGTCAAAGGCCCTGATATTCAAAAGGGTTGCGCCATGAGCAACAGAGATGCGCCAGCACAAGTCTGAAAATGCGCCATTCTGCAATATTCAGCAGGAGGCAGCTGTGCCCCCCAAATTGCAATGCGCAAGAGCGCAATGGTAATGAATGCATGTGCAACCGTAGGGGAAGGAACCATGAATAAATGGCGCAGTGCGATATTCAACAGCATGCGCCATGCGCAATAGGGGAGCAAGAGGAAGTTACGCGATAGTAGAAATGATCCAAAATAAAAAGGAACAAGAGAGAGGCACAAAGAATGCTATAGGGAAGCCAGAGGTGGGAGCACAGTGACAGCTACAGAACAGAGGGAAACAGTGAGTGGGACTGGAAAGGAGCAGGACAGGGCACACCCGGGAACAAAGAGCAACAGGACAGGAGTGGTTAGCCTGAGCCACTGTGCAGGAGAGACAGGGGAAGTGCCACAGTGGACTAAGGGCAGTGGCAGTGGGCAGGACAGCCAAAGCTCGGGTGTACCTGGTGCAGGGGAGTATCACAAAGGACAGAGGGAGCAGGGATAACAGCTGCAGGGGGAACACAAGCCAGAGACATGGCCAGTGCCACCTTTCAGATGGAGGCGGTAATGAGGGGTGTGAGAAGGCAGGTAGCAGGGGGGCGCAGCCGTGGAAGGGCTCATCAGCGGTATTCCCCCAACAGGTGGTACCAAGCCTGCACCAGCTTCGAGCACTACAGTGACACAGAGATTGTGGGCCAGTACACCTGAACCGGGTGATCCTGAGACGGCTCTGTGAGCTGTGCAGTGATGAAATGCAGGCACCCACACGACGGAGCCATACTCTGCCAGTGGAGACAAAGGTAACAGCTGTCATGTACCTGCTCACCACGGGCACCTTCCAGTGACCAACAGGGGACACAACAAGCATAACCCAGTTGGCCGCATCATGCCTACTCACACAATTCCTCAGTGCACTGCTGCCACATGCTGCGGAGTACATCCGTTTCCTCAGCACACCAGCAGAGTGCACAGCACACATACAAGAGTTCCACAGGGTAGCACGTATGCCTGGCATGCTTGGGGCCATTGTCTGCACCCATGTGGCCATCTGCATGCCACCTGGCCCGGAAGGTACCACGTACATGAACTGGAAGGGCTATGCGAACATCAACTGCCAGGTGGTGTGCAATGCTAGGGGACGCATAACTATTATCTGCACCAAGCACCCTGGGGGAGCACATGATGCCTTCATCTGGCACCAGTCTGCACTGTGCCACAGGTTCAAGAGTGGGGACATCCCCACTGGACACCTAGTGGGTGAGTATGCAAATCATGCAGGATGACATGGATCTTGGTGGGGGCATAGTCAGAGGTACCATGGGTACTGGCCTTGATGGCCCATGGCAGGGCAATGCTCTCTACACACAGGTGACAGTGGTTATCCACTCCATCCCTGGCTGCTCACACCATACCAGTGGCCCACAACCCCATCGCAGCAACGGTACAATGAGGCACATGCCCCCACACACAATGTCATAGAGCGGGTGTTTGGATGTTGAAGGCACGTTTCCGTTGCCTTGACATGTCTGGCAGTGCCCTACAGCACAGTCCCTCAAAGGCCTGCTGGCTATTCCTGGCCTGTTGCATCCTGCACAACATGGCCAATGACTGTGGGATAGCTGTAGAGGTCAAAGAGGGGGACAGCAATGGGGAGGATGAGGACACCAGTGCAGATGGTGATGGGCAGCCCCCCCTTGGGCGAAGGGACCCCCGACTGATCCGGATGTCGCAGTTGTAACAGGACACCATCACAGAGGAGCACTTCAACCAACCCAGGTAAGTCATGGGGCCATGTACAACCACCAATGGCAAGGGTACAGCCCACAAACTCGCATGGACAAACCCCAGGGGCGCATGGTGGAAAGGGAATTGGCTGAGCGTGGAACCGCACACACCGTCAGCGATGGGCAAGGCCTAACACGGCACGCAGTCAAGCACACACACCCCCCCCACAAGACATGCACAAAGGGTAGGAGGCACGCCGACCCCAACCGCCACCCCTAGCCACACACAGGTCCACAGATGACCATGCCCAGTGCCCGTCAATGTGCGTGTCTCAGTTGCTGGGCACCATTGCACGGTGGCGGACAGTGCAACGCAGGCATCATTATGCACATGCCACAGCAGCCAGCAGCTAGGAGGGTGTGCACATGGACCGTGTGTCTGTGCAGGGCCTGGTACCCTACCCATGCATCACATGTTGAACAACACACTGCACACAGGGCAGCGTCAGACAGCAGCCATGGTGTGAAACAGGTCAGTCAAGCGGCACAGTACCATGGCTGCCACGGATGCGTGGGCAGCCTTGCCGAGACCAGCCAGCCATGACAGGCTGACCATTGGCCTCATGGGGTGGCACTGTCGGTCCTCCAGGGGTGACACTGCTGGAAAATGACCATACTTGAGCAGGGGTCTGCAGCTCACCGAACATGCCTGCACCAAGCGTGCTCGGGATGCCCACAGCTGAACCCGGTGTTGACATGGAGAGTTTCACCCGACAGTGGGAATGGGGGGTGGACATGTCACTGTGCGGTGTCTGCAGCGCATGGGCAACAAACTGTGTTCCCAATGTGACCATGACAGCTGTGAATGCACGTGTCTGCTTGTCAATGGCAGCGGTCATGTCCACCTGCTGCGTGGCCATCTCTGCCAGGAGCAGAGCGTGGTCTCTGCTGCACCACTCCTCTGCCTGGTGCAGAACTGCACTGAGTGCATCCACTGCCCTGACAAGCTGTGACTGCTGATCCACGGAAGCCTGGAGTAGTCGGCTGTGCTCATCAAAGAGGTCATCCACCGGATCAGCATGATGTCCCTCATGGTGTTCCCGGCCCTGCTGGGCATCACCCCTTGATGATGGTCTCTGCACACCAGAGCCATGCCTGGGAATGGCCACATGCTGTGCACTGACACCGCCCCCTGACACTGTCCCCCTGTCACCATTGGCTGACTGGTGACACTGCCCCTCCAGCCGCCACTCACCAGGGCTCAATGGTGCCGCTGCAGCAGCCGTAACAGCCCCACTGTCCTGGACACACACCAGTGCTGCTCCACTGGTGCAGACAGGCACAGGCTGGGACTGTGATGTCATGCAGGCCTCCACCTCTGCACCACCCAAGGCTATGCCCGTGCTGTTACCTGTTGTGGGGCCATCCTGTGGCCCACACGTATCACTGTCCATGATGTGAGCTCCAGCATCATCGGTGATGGATCTGGCACCAGTCCGAGTCTCAGCATGATGGCATCCAAGGACGCTGTCATGCTGGAACATGGGCAGGGCCTCCTCTGCACCAGCTCCACCAACTTCAGTCCAGACAGCCAGGCAGGCACACTGTTGTCCTGACCCTTGGACACCTGTGGAGGTGGATGGGTGCTCCTCTGTGTCCAGGGTATCACCCCCAGTGGACGAACCCACCACCGCTGACCCATATAGATGTTCAGGAGCTGTAAGAGAACACAGTAGCATTAATGTCTCTGCCCTACCCTGTGGCATTCCCCCTACCCCCCACAAAGTGATAGATCAGGACCTACCATGCAGTGATGGGCTGCTACCCATCTGAAAGCCACCACTTGGAACACCCTCTAGGGCACAACGCTGCATGCTGCCAGCAACCCACTCTTCCTGTGGCATCAGGTGTGGCACAGCCGGCTGTCCACCACCAGTCGCAGCCCATGCTGCCCTGATGGCAGCCACCTTATCTTTTATCCTCCTCTTGTCCGTGCCCACCTTCTTCTTGCACTCCTGCATGGACCGCTGGTGGCTGCCATGCTGGTTGATGGCACGCGCCACCTCATCCCATGCTGCAGCACGGGCCTGTGGTGTTCCCCGCTGTCTGCTGAGCAGTGGTTCCTGGTCAAGGTAGGCCTCAAACAGGGCATCTGATTCTGCCCGGGTGAAGTTATGCCTCCTCGTCTCCCATGTCTCTGTTCTTCCTCCTCCTCCTCCACCTCATGTTCAGTCATTATTGATCCTGTGGGAATGACAGGTTGCATCTCCAACACACCATAGTCCACACTGGCAAACAGTATGCAACTCACCACAATAGATTGCAATACCAGACTATGGCCTCCGCAGCCCCATGTTGCATTTATATAGAGCAATGCATGCAAATGAGGTGAGGCTCATTTTTAAGTGGATGCTAATTCAGTAGCTGCGCCATTGAATTGCTGATGAGCTGATTTGCATATGCCAGCTGAATATTGTGCTGTTGCGCCTTGTGCAATTATGTTGAACGTGCTCAGGCAGGGGCGCAGCTCTGTGACATGCGCAGTAGACACCAAATGGCACATGCCCGGGGTGCTGACGCCAATGCCTACCACGCTGCTAATGTGCTGAGCATGGGAGGCAGTGCAGGGCATGTCCACCACTGCGCCAATGGTGCTAGTGTGCTGTTCATATGTATAGCACTCTTGCCCTGGGGTGCCACAGGTGCTGTGGTGCCAGAGTGGGGTATGCCACTACAGGAAGTGCCACACAGGCACCCTACCATGCTACATGCAGTGAGTAACAATCATGCTGTGGCGGTCTGCGCACGAGGGACCCTAGACCCTGTGCCTGATCTTTGCCCCCTAGGCACCCTGCGTTTGCATGGGTGCACCCCTATTGCACTGTTCGGTGAAAGCATGATGGGGAATGGCAGCACAGTACCACGCAGCATCCGCATGTGGCAGACATGGACTAGGGAGCACCATTTTGATTCTGACTCGGTGGAAGGATGCCACAGAGACGGGCACCTATCTGGAGCCAGGTGGAACTGGCTAACCTTGTCTCATTAGTTGAGCCCCATGCTGGTGCTCTCTTTGGTGAGGCACCCCTGGACAGGGCCAGGAGTGCCATGTGGGAGGAGGTGGTGGTGGCCCTGGAGGAGGTGACAGGGCTCCAGAGAACAGCTGAGCAGTGCAGGCACTGGTACGGGGACCTCCAGTGGAGGGACCAGGACAGGCTTGCCCGCTTGCGGGCATGCACCAGGAGAGGTGCTGTTCCTCAGCCAGGTAGGTGCCCCATCCTTACACTGGTTACGTCTGTATGGGTATCGTGGTGGGCATGTGTCCACCACACGAGGGGGTTGTCTGTCTAATGTGGGCAGTGGTAGTGGTGGTGGTGGTATAGGGGTGGGGGGCTGAATGGTTTGGCTGTGTGGGATCGCACACACCCCGGGGGTGGGGGGGACTTTGCTACTGGATTGTACTGATGTTCCTCTCTCCATGTTTGCACCCTAGGCCCTGAGGAGTGGCACCGTGTGAGGGAGGAGAGGCAGCGGCTTCAGAAATGTCCCAATGCTGGAGGTCCCATACCGGCTTAGCGCCAGGACCAGCCTGATGATGGTGAGTGCCTTACATCCAGGATTTTCTGTGCATGCTGTGTAGCAGGGCAGGTGGCAGGGCATGGCCACCATCCATTGACACCACTGCCGTGCATGCCACATAGTACAGTCAGCACTGTCCAGTGGCACTGCATGTCTGGGAGTGCATCACTGGTGGTCCATGTGTACACCGGCTACATGGTTGTGCCACTGCCTTCGCACCGCAAAGCCATGTCATTGTATAGCCACGGTGGTGCAGTGCAGGACTTGGGCAGTGGGTGTGTGCAGTGGTCCGCATGGCTGTGTACACCTGGGTGGGCAGGTCTGGTGGACACGATCACTGTGGGTGGTCGCACACCATCACGGGGCATGTCCCATGGCTGTATGCCATGCACAATGGGTGGGCTGCAGGGGTCTGGTCATTCAAGTCTATTGACTCTGCTCCCTTGTCCTAGGTGGACGGAGGATGGTCTGTATTGAGAGGGTGCTACAGGAGCTGCTCCAGGTGGCCAGAGCCTCTCTAGCCATTCTAGAGAGGGTGGATCAGCATGGCGTGTGGTGAAGACATGGCAGGAGGTGCCATAGGACTGGGGAGTGGGGCTCCCACTAAAGAGATTCCACCCATGGACTACGACAACCCCCTGGACCCACCATCACACCCCTCCTTCCCTCTCCTATTTGTTCACCCATGCCCTTTACCCACCTCCACCCAGTTTGTGGCCCTCACCCCTTATTTTCTGTAAATACGTACATAGTTTTGTTTATACTTCTAATACATTTGTTTAGTTATGCCTACTGTGGTGGTCTCTGATTTGCAACGGGCTAATGGTGCTCAGCTGCAGTGGTGTGCATGGTGTCAGGGGTGGTGCTATCATGGGTGTGTGTGTGTGTCTGTGTGTCTGTGTGTGTCTGTAGGGGAGGCAATTTTGGTGTGGGCATAGCTCTCAGTCACTGTCTGTGGTTTGTGTGTTGTTCCCTGTGCACTGGATGACTGTGTGCAGTGGTACACTGTGCATGCACTGTGTCCATGGTGCACCTGTCAGACCATCCATGGCCTGTGCAGCTGCCACCCTTTTATGTCTGTGACCTGCACAGTCCGCTGGCATATCAGTGGTGGCTGCCCATGCTGGACTGCCACTGTACCCAGCGCGATGCTGGGTTGCCTCCTGTCACTGGTGTGGTGCACGTCTGCCTCGGGTGGCACTGTTGCCTCTGCTGTTGTTGTCCCACCTCGATGCTGTCACTTGTGTCTGTTGCAGGGGATGTGCTCCACTGTCTGTCACTTGTGCTCCAGCCGCATGCTGGTGGACATACAGCGTCATGGTGCCTGCACAGGGTTGCTGGCACACCTGTGCCATGGAGGGGTTCTGGACGTGTGTACACGGCTGCTGTGGCCACACACCGGGGGCTTGGTTGACCCGCTACTGTGTCCCTGTGTTGGTGTGCCCTTGGGTATGGGTGGTTGTTTGTCTGTGCACTGTGTTGCATCCTGTGTGGCGCATGCTTCCGTGCAACACTGTGGGTGTCTGCGTTGGCTGTTGTGGCCAGTGCTGGGATGGGGTGTGTCCTTGGGAGGGTGTGCAGGGTGCAGTAACACTGGTGGTGGGGTCTGAGGCATGCCCTGTCATGTGTGTGGTACCTCATGTGCAGACGCGTGGTCAGCCTCACAGCTGTACCTGGGGGGGACGTGCCTGACGGCACTGTGTATGCAGACATTGCTTCACTGTCTGCTGCTGCCTGCTGTTGGGTGCGCTTGCTGGGGCTGCCTTGCATGGTTCTGTGGTGAACAGGGTTGTATTGCCACAGTAGGGGTGGTGGCATGTTTAGGGTGTCCTGCACTGTTGGGTGCTACTCCTGGGCAGGGTGTATGGGGATCGTGGTGCAGGGTGTGCTCTGCATTGGTGGGATGGTGTGGCATGGGGTGGACAGGCATCCATGTGTGACAGTCCCAGCTTGCAAGGGGGTGTGCTGGTGCACCATGCCACGGCGGTGGGTTTGTTGCTGGTGTCCCTGGGCCGGTGGTTCTTCCTGCTCTGCTCTGGTTGTGCATTGCATGGGATGTAGGAGGCGAGGTCTGTTCTGCTGTGTGCTCCTCTGCCCATCCCTGCCATGAGTGGTCCCTGCATCCTGTCCCTGCGCATCCCTGGTTGTGCTGTTGCGCTGCTGCCCTGCTCCACTAGGCATCCCTGGTTTTGCTATTGAGCATCTGACCCACACCACTGCACATCCCTGGTTGCACCATGGCGCAGTTGGTGAGATATTCAGTCGTGTGCTGCAGGCGCATCTTGACCTGTGCAGTGTTTGAATATCACACATGTTGCACATGGGCACAGTGGACTTGCACTTGCTCCTGCTATTGCACACTTTTGTGGCTGAGTTTGAATATCTGGGCCAAAGGCTTTACCCAGGACTATGAAAATGGTGGCTGTGGTTAGGCTGTTGTCCATGGCAAAGAGGATAGAGTCAGTTATGCATAGAAAGGAGGTGATGGTGGAGTTTGGTCAGTATAAGAGATTCCTGGACTTTGGCAAGGGAGAGGAGGAGCGAGATAGGTCTGTCATTTCCCGGTAGGGCAGGATGTCCGCCTTTCTGCAGAGGGATGATTTTGGCCATTTTCCAGGCTTTGGAGACAGTGGCTGTGGAAAGAGAGAGGTTTATTATGTGAGTTAAGGGGGTCACAATAGCAGAGGCCGAGATTTGGAGCAGTTTGTGGTGAATACCGTTGGGGCTTGATTTGGACTTGTTAAGTGAGGTGAGTGCATTGTATACTTCCAGGGGTGAAAAAAGAGGAAGGAGGAAGCTGGGGGTTGGGGAGGATGGTTCAGCTGATTTGGGGGTGAGATGGGGGAGTCGGGAATGGCTCAGGAGTTGAAGAACTTGTTGAATAGCTCTGCCATGGAGGTAGGATCTGAGACAGTGCTGCCATCAATATTGAGGGCTGGGCATGCCTGTTTAGTAGAGGGGTCTAGTAGGGAGTTGATCAATTTCCAGAAGGACGCATGGGGGTTTGGGTTCAGTGTGAACTGTGCATTAAAGTAGGAAGATTTGGAGTGCCATATGGCCTTGGTGCATACATTTCTGAGATGTTTGTAACATTGTAAGTCCCGTGAGGCATGGGAGGCTTTGTACAGTTTCCATGCCTTGTCCCTAGAATGACACAGGGTGATAAGGTCGGGCATGATCCAGGGGAGATTGTGGTATTTTACCCTGACTTTCCTGAGGGGTGTGTGTAGGTCCCAGATACACCGGAAGATACCGCAGAACAGGAAAAGGGTGATGTCTACATTTGACGCAGAGAGGACAGGTTGTTAATCTGCGTTAAAGAGGTCTTGTTGCAAGGCATACTCATTTAGGGTGTGTAGGGGGTGAGACCAGATGAATTTAGGATGAGAGAGTGGGGAATGGATTTTGTGGATGCAATAAGTAACACAGTGGTCACTAAGGGAATCAGAGAAAAAGCTAGATGCCATGATACGGTGGGGATGGGTGGATAAAATCCAGTCCAGAAGGGTGTGGTTTAGGGACCAATGGTTTAGGCTGGTAGGTTTCCAGATTAGCTGGGAGAGATTCAGGGCTTCGATCCTAAGGGTGGTGGGTTTGGTGAAGGAGGAGAGCCAGTCAAGATTGAAGTCACCTATAAGCACAAGTTTGCCATTTGATGTCTAAGAGGAGATTGAGGAGATGGCCTGGACGACTGAGTTGGGCGAGGTCTTTGGTGGGGTGTATAGATCCCCGATGTTGAGGGTGGTGGAGGAAAGAAAGGATAAGAGTGCAACAATGGATTCATGGGAGGAAGGGCAAGATTCATTGAAGATGATGGAACTCGAGAGGGATTGCCTGATGTATAGTGCCACACCCCCCGTCGCGCTTGCCCCGGTCCAGACTAAATAAGATGTAGTCAGAGTGGCAAGAGAGGAGTTAGGGATTTGGGCAGATAGCCATGATTGTATGACAGAGAATATCGGGGTGGTACTGGGTGACCCATACTGTTAGGGCGTCCACCTTGGGGAGAAGGCTCCTGTCGTTGAGGTGGAAAATGCTGAAGCCTTTGGGGAGTGAGTCCAAGGTGAGGCAAGAGGGCAGGCCTGGAGATGTGGGGGGTGAGTTGGCAACTTGCCTGGGCACCTGGGGTCCAGGGTTGGGATGTATATCGCCTGCCAAAAGAAGGAGGAGGATGGAATACATGAGTAAAGGCGAGAGTTTGGATGCGCAGGAATGGTGCTTGCAGGGTGATGCGCATAGGTTCAAGCAATGTAGCAGAGCCTCCGAGTTGAGCAAGGGAGAGCGGAATAGTGAGGAGTGTGTGCATGGGGAGTGTAGGAAGGGATGGATAGGTGGAAGGGATGTGAGGAGAGTGGAGGTGGGGGAATAGAAGAGATAGGATTGGGGTGGGAGTGAGTGACTCTTGTTGGACGGAGAGAGTGGGGGGTTCATGGAAGAGTTGAGAGAGGTAATCAAGATTGGTGTTAGAGAGGGGTGGTGAGAAGAATATAGTTTGCAGGAGAAGGCAGCATAGTATAAACGTATGCAATGTAGCTTTGCTGGATTGGAGTCGGGTATAGGTGAAACAGTGGCCACTGGAGGCAAGAGCAGCTAATCTGCAGATATAGATGAGTTTAGAGGATTAGTGGCCACTAGAGGCAAGATCAAGTAACCAGCAGATGAGAAATTTGCCTGATAGGTTTTTGGGGTCATGTGGTACCTGCTATAAAGGTCCGTGTTGACCAAGGGTGGTGGTGGGTGGCGGGGTCCTTCTCTGCCATATCAGCTGAGCACGGTGAAACTCCTGGCATCATACCTTAGCTGAGGAGGCTGTGGGGGAAGGCTGTGATGTCCTGTCCTTACGACACCTCGGGGGAGGGAGCCGAATTCTTCCCTGTGGTGACCGGAGACTTGTGGAAACATAGGAATAAGAGGGGAGCTTTATAGCAGGTACAGATAGAGGTGTGGCTGAGCAGGGGGAGGGGGTCATGATAGCGCAGACTCTCCCTGACTGGCAACGGTGGGGAAATGCTGCCGAGACACAGCTTGGCTATTACTATTGTGCTGCATATCAGACTGTGGAGTGTAAGGAACATTAAAGTAAAAGGTACAATTAATCTGAGGCTACAGACAGGAGTGTTCTGCTACAGCTTCCTCGATGCACTGTAAACTTAAAGTTAAGGGCACAGTTAATCTGGCTACTAAACAAGGTAAGTTGAGCTTCAGACAAGCATGTTCAGTTACTGCTCTCTCAATGCACAATTAATTTAAGCAAGTTAAAGTAGCGACTGTAAGACTGTATCACTTAAGGTGCTCAGGTAAAATGTGCAAAAAAATATATACTGTATATATAGTTATCCAACTGGGTTTTGAAATGTTGCTTAGATTTAGAACAGACGAGCAACAGTGGGAGCTTGTTCCAAGGGTCCACCACCCTCTGTGTGAAGAAGACCCTCCTTCTATTAGTATTTTATTTTATGTGCCTAAGTTGAAGAGGGTGACCCCTTGTCCCTTTGGTGTCATTTTTAAATTGGAGGTTTAATTCGCTTAGTAAATAATCATCCCCTATTATATCATTACAAAGTAGTAAATCTCCTCTAACACTTCTTGTTTCAAGGGACATAAGCTTAAATGCTCCAAGTGCCCTTCATAGGGCATAATTTTAATATTATGTATCAATTTAGTGGCTTGCCTTTGAACCCTCTCAATGTCATTCACTGCTCCCTTAGTTATGGGTCCAGATACAGGGGCCATATAGTCTAGAACTGGTCTGACATATGCCCTGTATAGGGCATGATCACTTCCTTGTTATGGCTCCTAGAATTTCTCTTAATGAAGGAATAATGCCTGACAGGGTGGGTGTTATGCTGGGATAACATCCCACCTTGGGTGGTTGGGCCCGAGGCCAGCGGCCGAAGGCATCCAACACCCGAGAAGGGATGTTATCCCAGCATAACATCCACCCTGGAGCATTATTCTATTATACAATGGCTCATTGTTATATATAAAATAAAATAATTTTAAAGAATGTTTTTATTAGAGTGGAAAAATATTTTTGTTTCTTAAGAGGAGATGCAAAAAAAGGGTGGCTCCATAGTGGCAATCATGATGCCAGTAGACCTGTGAACAGCAGGGATGTTATGCCAGGATAACATCCCTGCTGTGATGGTAAATTGACCAATCAGAAGCCAGGATTCTTTCTTGCCATTGTATAATGTTGCATAACACTTGCTTGGCTTTTACAATCTGCTTATTTGCATGACAATGGTAGGTCAGTTTGTGATCTATAAGAATTCCAGTTCTTTCTCTTTCACAGATTTACATAGCACCTTACCATTCATATAATGGTTCTGCATACCCTTATGATTCCCCAAATGAATTACACAGCACTTGTCCACATTAAACGTCATACCCCTGGATGATGCCCAGTCACAAATATTGTTTAGATTGGCCTGTAGACCTCTAGCTCCTTCTGGGTCACTTACTGTTCTAGCAATGTTGGTGTCATCAGCATACTTACTAATCCAGCCACAGCTATCCCTGCCCATAGAGGACATAAAAACCCTAAACAGCACCGGGCCCAGGACAGACCCCTGCGGGATGCCACTAGTGCCTCCCACCCTGTCTGAGTAATATCCATGTATACACACCCTCTGGGACTGCCTACTCAGCCAGGCCCTGATGCAGCGTACCACTCTGTGGTCTATATCTATATCAGTAAGACAGCAAAGAACCTGGTGGTGGGGAACCTTATCAAAAGCCTTGGCCAGATCCAGATAAATACAATCCACATCCTGCCTATTATCTAATGCCTCTGAGATATTTTCATAAAAACAAAGTAGAATAATCACACATGATCTCCCTATAACAAACCTGTGCTGCTCTCTGTCCTCCTGACCAGTTCCCCAGAGGTGGGCATCAATGACGTCTTTCAGGATGGATTCCATAAGCTTATCAAGGACTGAAGTCAGACTAATGGGCCTATAATTGGTACAGTTCCCCCATCTCCCTTTTTATGTAAGGGCACCACATTTGCCTTCAACCAATCCTGAGGCACACTCCCGCCACAAGTGTAGCACTTCTATTCTATGGCTGAGCAACACCCTGGATTATCTCCTATTTTGGATTTTTTCTGTGGCTCCTACACTTTATGGATGACTGACACCTTGGATTACTCTCATTTTGCTCGGGACCTAAGGCTTATACTTTTCTGTGTGGTCTCCCTGGTGGTGAGGGGACCTGTGCCTCCACATATTTTGATTTTATTTATTTTATTTTTTAAAGAATGATTTGAGGTTTTATTTTACTGTGTACATCATCTGAGTAAACGGTGACTTCCTATTTGGGCAGTGAGAGTGCCTGGACTTCCCTGTTTCCCCTGCCGTGAGAGGGCTTGGTGGGGCGGTAAATCCATAATTCATAACTTTGTGCCTTGCATGGCCTGTAAGAGGGGACTGCAATAGTTCCTGAGCTAAGTCTGGGAACGGTTTATCCAAATAATGTGGGTTAGGGTGGTATTTTATTTGGGTTTTATTATGTGTTAGGTGGGTTAGTAATTTGGGGGTTTGTTTTAGTTTTATTTTATTTACTAATTTTGTTCGTTTCACTTGTTATTTTGATTTTATAGTTTAGGGCTGTTATTTTTAGGATAATATTGCTTTGGTTGGGGGTTGGATTTGGAGGTTATTTATTTGGATTAGGAAGACTTTGTTTATTTATTGAGTCATGTGGAATGTGTTAGATGCCTGCCCCAGCAGTTCTGCACTATTCACCCTCTGCTCTCCATGTCCTCCACCCTTTCTTCACTCCTCCCCTTCAGTTTACAACTTACCAGTGCTGTAGAGTGCTGGGTATTGTGCGTAGGAGAAGGAGGGTGGTGCGGGACTACGAACAGTGGAGGGTGAATGAGGGGGGGCCATTGTATCATGGTGGTAAGATCCAGGAGCTGCCCTGGGGAGAAATGGAACCCAGAATGTGGTTTTCCATGTCTGGTTTCCATACCCAAGGGCACTACCGATTGTGGTGGGCAGGTGGTTGGAGTGACCCAGGAGGTTTGTCCAGCTCAGGCGTAGAGTGCAGCGAATTTAAATTCTGCCTGCGAAGTGATCGCGAAGTGGCCACTTCTTGTTGGCACTTTGCTACGCTGAGTGCCCTATAGGAAAGGTTCACTTTGCCTTGTTATTATTACTTCGCATTGCCATTCCACTTTAAACACAAACTAAGGCGGAGTGACAACAATATTGGCAGCACTCCACCAACACACTCACCAGAATTAATGAGCATCACCAAAGGGCTACTGTCTTGTGTCCAGAAAACTCCCCAGTGCTGATGAAGTGAAATGAAAACATCACAAGAAATGCAAAGTTTCCCAGAATTAATGGCACACTCAGTCATGTGCGCAGTGGTCACACACAGAGTCATCAGAATTAATGTGCATCCCAAAATGCTACTGTCTTGTGTCCAGAAAATTCCCCAGTGCTGATGAAATGCTACTGTCTTGTGTCCAGAAAATTCCCCAGTGCTGATGAAGTGAAATGAGAGCATTACAAGAAATGCAGTCTCCCAGAATTAACGGTGCACTGCAAATGTACAGACAGATTAAGATTGCACTGCGCACTAAAGGGATGTATATGAAAAGGCACAACACCTATCTAGTGCACACAAGTCACAAATACAAATCTGGAAAGGAATATATTTTGCCAGTTGGGGGATTAGTGCACAGCAGTAACAATCCACTACCAGTAAAGATACCACAAAGTAGTATAAAAATGTTCATGAAGGTGCGGTGGATAGCAGGTTCACACTGCTGCAATTTCTCTATGGCACAATAAAAGGTGTCTGATTAATAGCACACATAGTGCACACGCACACACACACACACAAAAGTAATGCATAGCAATTTGAAAACCTTTAGTAATATAACCAAATGTTTTAAACAGACAAATTATACACTGCTGCACCACAACAATCAGCAAATAAATGTCAAGAATTACTAAAAAGTTTACTGTGTGTACATCAACACAGTTATACAAGAAAAATATAACCAAAACAGAAAGATTGCCTTTTTCTCCCAGTTAATGTACCTCCACCACAAATAAGCCCCTCCCCAAAGCACACTTCACAGTACACAGACTGACTGTTCTAAATTAACATTCAAAATCCACATACAACAATAATCACTCAATGCTATGAGCACAGCAGTGTTTCCTACAATTGATGTAGTAACTTTTGAACAAAAAAAAATTACTCAAAAAGGCATTCTAAACAGCTTTTAGAGGTTTTGAATCGCAGAGCTCTGAGAGCAAACTGTCTCCAGCTAGCACTACACACACTCTACACAGACCAGAACTAAGGATGTGCAGAACAATCTAGAGCCCATGTGACCTGAAATCCCATGAATCACTACAGAATTTCATTTGGAGCTCAATTACAAGGTGAAGTGAGGTGAATTACATTGATTTCAATGTAGTTTGCCTTAAAATTGGTGGAGAAGTGGTTTGGGGAAGGCAGAACAATGCCAAGTCATTGGTTTCAATGGACTTCGTGTTCCTCATTATGACTCGAAGTACTCCACTTCACATTGTGGAGTACTCCGCGGGTTCCACGTTACTCCATGAATCATTTTGTGGAGTGAATTGGGGCCACTTTGCCCACCACTACTTACAGTACTGTAACTCACATGCTGTACAAGAAGGAATGCGAATGCCTATGGCTGTACTTCCCCGATGAACTGCAACACAAAACTCCCCAACTTAAAAACACATATTAATGAGTACAATGGTGAGGTGGTGAAGCCTGGAGAGATGCTACAAAACAGGCTTAAAATACATCCAAGTAACTAGTAAAAAAATTAATGTTGTGAATTGTGATTTGTGACTGCATTTGTGACCATGATGATGAAGAATGTGATTTGTATCAAGAGTGACTCGTGATGATGGTCCTGACTTAAAAACACATATTAATGAGTATAATGTACATGCAGAATTATGCACCACACCTGTCCAGTACTCTGAAGGGAAACCAAAGAAACAACTGTGACTTAAGTTACAGATGGAGACTGGGCCTTAAAGAGATGCAAATGCACAGACAGATTAAGATTGCACTGCACACTGAAGAGATGCAGATGCAAAGGCACAAGACCTAACCAGTGCTCACCATCAGAAATTCAAATCTGGAAAAGAATACCTTTGCCAGTTGAGGCGACTCTTGGGGGCAGTACACTGCACTGCTGCAGTAACAGTCACTAGTACTAGTACCAGTAAAGATACCACAAAGAAGAACAAAAATCACACAGCTGCAGTGGATAGCAGGTTCACATTGCTGAAATTACTATATGGCACAATAAAAGGTGTCTGATTTGATGACACTCATCACACACATACTAAGCAATGCATAGCAAATTGAAAACTTCAGTAATATACCACATATTTTAAACAAACTAAAATTATGCACTGCTGCACCACAACAATCAGCGAAAAAATGGCAAGAATTATTGAAAATATTACAGTGTACATTAACACAATTATAAGAAAAATATCACCAAAACAGAAAAAACTCTTTTTCTCCAAGTTAATTTACCTACACCACAGACACGCCCTTCCCCAAAGCACACTTCCACTGCCTTTCAGTACACAGACTGAATGTTCTACATTAACATTCAAAATCCACACTCAAACAATAAATGCTCGATGATATGAGCACAGAGGGGTTTCCTACAATCGACGAACTAAAGTTTCAGCAAATAAAAATGATTCAAAAAGGCTTTTTTAACAGATTTTAAAAGGTTTGAATTGCAGAGAGCTCTCAGAGCAGACTGTCTCCTATAGCTTCCTACACACACTACCCCGAACTGAGGCTGTGCAGAACAATCTAGAGCCCATATGACCTGAAATCCCATGAATCACTGCAAAATTCACCTTTGGAGCCCAAAAACAAGGCGAAGTGAGGTGAAGTACATTGTTTTCAATGTAGTTTGCCTAAAGAATTGGTGGAGTAGTGGTTTGGGAAGGCGGTGTAATGCAAAGTCATTGTTTTCAATGGACTTCGCATTGCCCATTATAACGCAAAGTACTCCATTTTGCATTGTGGAGCACTCTGCGAATTCACCTTCACTCCACAAATCACTTAGCAGAGCACTGGGGCCACTTTGACATTTTTACTCGGGTGGTGTTGTGCAGTGCCAGGTCCATCAAGAACAAGACTGCAATTATTGCAGATCTTGTTGAAACGGTGGACTTGGCATGCATCACCGAGACCTGGCTGGATGAGAACTGTGGCCCCATTTTGGAGGCTTTAACTCTGGCTGGGTACTCAGTGATACACCGCCCAAGATTGGACCACGGTGGGGGAGTTGCGTTCTGTTTCAAGACCGAACTTAACCTCTCGAGTGTACTTGTTGAGGAGACTGAGTCATTCGAGTGTGCCATAGTAGCAGGTGTAGGTTTTCAGATATCCCTCATTTATCATCCAACCAGTGATGAGAAGTGATTCCTTCAGGAAGTGGAGGACTTCGTCATTGACATGGTGTTTGAGTCACCCAGACTGATGGTTCTCAGCAACTTCAATGCCTGGGTGGATGACAAACTCTCGCAATTTGGTCAGCACGTCTTCCAGTTGATGACATCTCTGGGCCTTACATAGGTGCTTACCACTGCTACTCACAAACACGGACACTCCCTTGACCTAGTCTTCCTCCTAGGGATCGAAGCATCTGACTTGGGAGTGGAACCAGTTGGGTGGTCAGATCACTACACTGTGGGGTTTAGTTTTAGCATGCCCATTCTTAGGCCTACCCCTATGGAGATGGTTAGGTACCGCCCTTTACGACATATAAGCTTTCATAGCCTAGCAGCAGTGCTCGACCTCTCATCCCTCTTGTCGGCAGGCAGTGACTCAGAGACCCTCATGACGGCCTATAATTTGGCCATCTCAGTGGCTCTGGACTCCATTGCTCCAGTCCATGTTCATCCTCTCTCCCTTCACCCTCAACCCCTTGGTTTGAAAGGACTTTGAGGGAGATGCGAAGACTAGGACGAAGGTTAGAGCATTGCTGGTGGAAGTCCACCCTTGATACTGAATGCCTTAGATTGATCAACCATTATAAAACCTATCAATCTGCAATCACCCATAAGAAGGCAGAATTCCTGTCCGAGGAGATTGTGGCTGCTCAGAATCGACCAGCTCAGCTTTTACGAACTGTGGACAGACTCTGCAACCCAGCTTGTCTACATGTTTGGAAAGTATTTTCACAATTAGAGTGCAACAAGCTTGCTCAATTCTTTGCTAATAAGGTGGCTAACATCAGGGCGATACTCCAGCAGGCACACTCTATGGGCATTGCATTTGATCAGTATGAGGTCACTACACCTCAGCCTTCTTGGAGTACCTTCAGCCGATCGGAGTTCATGGATGTCATGTGGATCATCCAGGGTGTGCACCCTACGTGCTGTAGTTTGGACCCTGAACCAACTTCCCTAATTTTGGGTTGTATTGATGTCATTGGTTCAGTCCTTGTGCAGATAGTCTGGTGCTCCTTGGAATTTGGAGAGTTTCCTAGATCCCTGAAAGAGGCGGTGGTGACACCACTCTTGAAGAAAGATAACTTGGACCTAGACTGCCATGCAAACTACAGACCTATCTCTAACCTCCCCTTTTTAGGAAGGTGATTGAGAAAGTAGAGGCAGCACAACTGGAGGACCATTTGACATAGTACTGAGACAGCGCTGGTTTGGGTGCTTAATGATCTCCTGATGGTGAGAGATCGGAAAAGCCATTCCATCTTGGTTCTTCTGGATCTCTCATCAGCATTTGACACCGTGGACAATGGGGTGTTGCTTGGTCACCTGAGGCACATCTGTGGACTGCCGGGAACAGTCCTCAGGTGGTTTACATCATTCCTCATGGGTAGAACACAGAGAGTGGTGCCTGGGGTCTTTTCCTCAGGACCTATTTCTCTGTTATGTGGGGTTCCTCAGGGTTCAATGCTGTCACACATATTGTTTGCGGTGTACAAGTTACCCCTCAGAGACATTGTAAGAAGGTATGGGCTGAGGTTTCACTGCTATGCTGATGATACCCAGCTCTGCCTTTATTTTGCACCTGACCAGGATGGAGCTCTCTTGGTCTTTAATAACTGTCTAAAAGAAATCCAGTAGTCGATGGATTCTGGCTGGCTGAAGTTGAACTTTGAAAAAACTGAGGTGCTGGTTGTGGACCCAGGTTGCAGGATAGGTGGTTTGGGGTTGGTTCGCCCTCAGAACTTTTTCTCGGTGGCATTTCACTCCCGACCTCTGAACGGGTGCGTAACCTGGGGGTAATTTTTGATGAAGGGCTGATCCTGCACTCGCAGGTGTCAGCTGTCATGAAATCTTCCTTTTATCATCTCAGGAATATTGCCAGGATTAAGCATCTGGTTCCGTCTGGTGGCCTTCCTCCTTTGGTCCATGCTTTTGTGTCCTTGTGCTTAGATTAGTGCAACTCCCTTTATCTAGGGCTTCTTCAGGTGGAAATCCACCACCTGCAGCTGTTGCAGAATGCGGCAGCCTGGCTTTTGACTGGATCTGCTCAGTCCTGTCATATTTCGCTGGTGCTGCGCAAACTGCACTGGCAGCCAGTGCAGTGATGGATCACCTTCAAAGTAGGGATGCACTGACCGAACCACCCCAGGATCCAATGTGGTCTGACAGATCCGGATCAATAAGGGCTGACTTCTTTATTTGTACCTAGTCCGGTCCATCTGCTGCAATTGGCTATTTTACAAAAGGCTGGGGAGCAGGTCCACTGGACCACCAGGGAATAATTGATTGTAATGAAGCCCGCGATCGGGCTGGGGAGCAGGTCCACTGGACCACCAGGGAATATTTTATTGTAATGAAGCCCGTGATCAGGCTGGGGAGCAGGTCCACTGGACCACCAGGGAATATTTTATTGTAATGAAGCCCGCGATCGGGCTGGGGAGCAGGTCCACTAGACAATAGGGAAATTAGGGAATTATTTTTATTTTTATATATTTGGGGACTGGGAATATTGCTGAGAGTCTGGGGGGGATTCTTTATTCTGGATCGGAGATCAGCCTGGGGTGGGACCACTAGACAGTAGACACCAGGGCAAAAACATAAGGTTTCACATTGAAATTCTGTATAATCAGAAAAAAAAAACCTCTGGCATTGCAAACATTTGGTAAATCGCTACCGTTGTTCAACAGAAATATCACTGTTGCAAATCACAACAAGTGAATGGAAAATGCTGTTGGTAAAAAAAAACAAAAAAACTGACCAGAACCTATATTAATTAACAAGCAGAACATCTACCTAGTTTACTGTCAACAAGCACCAAAAGTATTTTATTTCTCTAAGTGGGACTTTGTTCCAAATGCAATGCATGCATGGGTTTAAAAACCATTTCCTTTAAAGTGATTGCGCTTACGCCACACACAGACTCATATGACAGTGACATACCTCTGCCACCTGATTAGCTGTATGTTGGTCAGGTGGGATAGAGATATATACGGCTGTGTGTGGTGCAAATTACTCAGTGCGTGGCTGACTGCGTATGAAAGATATACAGTCTTAGAGATGGAGCTTTGAGCTTTCTTTATTTTTTATTATCTGGTCTCAGACTCAGTTTACCTTCAGCAAAGGCATCCAGTGAGTGACTTACTTCTGTTTCAAAAATAAAACACTGAATAATAACTAAAATGAAAAAAATGGGGCTATAAAAGATACACAAAAAAAAAAATGATCAACCTGCCTGTTGGGGCCTGGAAAGCTTTGAGTGCTTGTCACTTACACTTATCTCCTCGTAGTTATCAATATCAAGCCTTGTCTGCTCTGCTTTTTCTGTGATTGTCAACTTGTCTTAAAGCTTACAAACTAGTGCAAGTGCTAGAATTGTATTAAATAAAACAATAAGCAGGCTAACTAGAAAAGAACAAACGGGGAATAGGAGAGAGAAAAAAAGCAGCTCATTCACCATCAACCTGGCAGGTTGTAACTTGAAAGTTTTGCGTGCTCATTGCTGCTCAGTCAGCGCCTGAGTCTATCTCTCCTGTGTTTCTTTTCAAGTGGCATTGCTTTTTGCTTCATTTAAATTCTAAAAACTGCAGCAGGCCAGGTACCTTAATTAAAAAAAAAGAACAGTTCAAATCAGTTAGTTTTAGTCCCCCCCCCCATTCTCCCGTGTGTCTGAAGAGATTGGAGTACTGTACTTTTTGTTTCCTGAGAGGCATTTATAAAAAAATTAAAAAAACTTTCTGTAGTGTCTACTGTACAGTAGTTGCATCTCACACTTGCCAGTTTGCGTGTGTAAGACCACTACCAGCTGCTGTTGTGTGTGAATATATTACATGGTTCACTGCTCATGCCATTGCTGCGGGCTCATTGTTAAATAAAAAAAAAAAATTACGTAAAGGAAAATTCATTTTTGTCTCATTAAAAAAAAATCCATCTACAATTGTGAAAGGGGTAGTGTGACTGTGTGGCTGTGAGGCCGAGCCTATGCTGAGTAGGTAGAGGTACATGGGAACAACTGAGAGGACTATATACATCTGCAGTATTGTAACAGTCAAGGAATATTTCATCTAATAAAAAAAAACAAAACAAGCTATTGTGCTGGAAGGGAGCGTGCGGCTGTGAAGCCGAACCTGTACAGAGTGGAAACAACTGAAAGGACTAAATAAAATGATAATATCTACAGGCAAAACAGTTGTGTGTGCCATTTAAAAGTAAAAATAAACCTAGCTATTTTGGTAGAAGGGGGACACTGGCTGTGAGGCTGAGCCTGATTTAGTGGGTTGAGGAACTTGGGAACAACTGAGAGGCCTAAAAAGAAAACATATACTGGAAAAAACATTTTTGTGTATAATCAAAAAAATTGGAAATGTTCACCAGGCAGCGTGAGGCGGCGACCAAAATGGGGAAAGGTATGGGGAAACATATGGCAGAAACAACACTGCACAGTCTAACTGGTAAAAGACCAGTTGCTGGGACCTCATCCAGTAGCAGTAATGGTTCTTCCACAGTGCTGTCCAAACAGACAGGAAAGGCCAAAACTATCTTAATTAAAACTAAAGGAGTAGTCGGCACCACAAGGATAGGCAATACCACTACAGATTTAAATGAAATAGAGGTGGAGAAATCTATCTCTGAAGAGAGTAATGATTATGAAGTGGAGGATGCAGACAAGGATGGAGAAAAGCAGAAACAAATGGAAAGCCAGAATGAGGTAGAGGTGGCAGTTGCACAGGTGCAGGATGAATGTGATGATATGTACTTGGATGACTTGGGCAATTTGGGCACCAACAGTGTGGTGCAGTTGCAAGAGAAACAGGATGAGGGGGCAGTGCATTCAGATTTAGTTTCTGTTACTGGCTTGGAGGAGATGTTGGATGATGATAATGGTGAGACAGAAAAATTCCATGATGAGCAGTATCCCAGTGTTGAGAAACAACAACACAGTGAAAGTGACAAAGGAAGACAGTATAGTATGCCTGGTATTAAAACAAAAAAGATGACATCTTATTTGTGATCTTAGTTTTTTCTGGCTGCCAATAATGAGTTGCGTGCAGTGTGCTCTATATGTAAAAAGACCATCAGGAGAGGGAGCAAAAAAGGTGCTTTGGGTACCTCAGCATTAAAAAGACATTTAGAGAGATGTCACCCATTACATCACAGGCATGATTTTTTGGTCAGAAAGAAAGAAGACAACATGCAGGCAGAGTTAAATCAGACTACACCTGCACCTGTTATATCAAGTGATAGCAGCAGCCCTGCTGCTTCATATGTACTGTCAACTCTTTTTCAGTCTTCTTCTCGAATAAGTACTACAAACAGTCCCCTTTTGCCCTTATCTTCATCATCCAGCACTCCTAATGTTGGCCATCTGAAAACTTCAACAGCTGGGAGACAGCTCACAATTTCAGAAACAATTGAACGTAAAGCTAAGTACCAGCATACTCATCCTGAGGCAACTGCTATAACAAAACTAATTTTGGAGATGATAGCACTGGACTTACAGCCTTACAGAATTGTGGAGCATGTAGGATTCAAAAGGCTTTTGAATCATCTGTCACCACGATACAGTATACCATCAAGGAAATATTTCTCAACTGTTGCAATACCGCAGATGTATGATTTAGTAAGTGGTAAACTGAAAAATGCTTTAAAAGATGCAGTTGCTGGGGTTGTCCATCTGACTACTGACATATGGACAAGCTGCCAGCCAGAACCATTTATGTCACTGACTGCACATTGGGTATCATTTAGTCCCTGTAGTGACACTGACAATTCCCCTCTGAAACTGGCTTCCCTTTGCATCCAGTATAATCCCGCAGGATCACACAGCTTCAAACGTCCTGGATGAGCTCAATAGGGAGATACAGTACTGGCTGACGTCACAAGGGCTTTCTGTAGGTTTTATTGTGTCTGACAATGGTTCAAACATAAAGAAAGCATTGTCTGATGGTGGCTTTATCCACATTCAATGTTTTGCACACTGCCTAAATTTGATTGTGCATGCATTTATGGAAGAGGACAGAGATATAAAGGCTCTCACATATGTGGCAAAATGAATATGCACACATTTCAGCCATTCCTGCCAAGCACACCAATGTCTTCAGGCCATACAAGAAGAGCATGGACTGCCTCCTAATACACTCATCCAGGATGTTGCAATGAGGTGGAACTCTACCTTTTACATGTTCCAATGACTGCTGGAGCAAAAAAAGGCTGTAAGACAGTATACACTAGAGAACAGCATAGGGGATGCAAATGTGTACATTAATCCTCAACAGTGGGCTGTTTTAGAACTTCTCATCAAGATCCTGCAACCCTTTGAGGAAATTATAAGGGAAGTGAGTTCTAACAGTGCCACACTCAGCCAAATAATCCCACTGATCAAGATTCTTAGATTTCAGCTGAATGCAATCAGGGATGAGTTGGAAGGTACAACAAGCCAGTTTCAGATGGCAGAATCTAGTGCAACTGAAAGGGACTTGCAACCCAGAATAAAAAAAGACACAGTACATAGAATGATTAAAAAAGTCAGAGATGATGAGAAACGTGGTGAAATGCTCATGGCAGAGCATTACATTATTGCAACAGTACTAGACCCACGGTACAAGATGAAACACCTCTCACAGTATGGCCCAAATGTGTTCCCAAACTGCAAAGAGAAAATCATTCAAGAAGTAGATTTGCTTTTGAAAAAAAACATGACAATAGATGCAGCCCCCTCATCCATTCCTCCTGCACCTTCACAGCTCTCTCTTCTCAGTCAGGCTACAAAACAGTCAGCTGCTGCCATTCGTTCTACACCCAGCAGTCATCTTTGGGGTCACTTGGATGCTGTTGTCCTGGAAAAATCAGCCCTTCCTTCTCCATGTGTCACTGCTTCTGCCCAGGCCTTGGTTGACTGTTATTTAACAGAAAAAGGTATTGAATGGAATGAAGATCCCATTAAGCACTGGCAAAGCAAGGAGCCTGTATGGCCTGCACTTGTGCAGGTATCCTTGAAGTATATGGTCTGTCCCCCAACCAGTGTATTTTCAGAGTGACTCTTTATCTGTGCAGGAAATGTGGTAACAGATACACGATCTAGGCTACTACCAGAAAATTTTGAGAAGTTAACATTCTTAAAAGTAAACCTTCCATTGATCGGTTACAGCTATGACCCAGAGGCAGCAAATACATTTCGCAGTGACCTCAAAGATGGCTACTTGGAAGAGGAGAAAGATCACCGTTTCTTCAGAAAAATAAATTAATACTCAAATAGGTCCATATTTGGCCTGTACAATTTTTGTACCTGATGACACAATGTTTTCAGCATGTCCTAACAGACTTTGTTAATTTTGGGATTGCCTGAACCTGATGGCACACATTTCACATTTTGTCCTAATAGACGTCTTTAATTTTTGGACTACCTGAAGTTGTGACTTATGGCATAATGTTTTCAGCATGTCTTCCTCAAATGCTTTGCTAATTATTGGATTGCCAGAACCCAATGGCACATGTTTTGCAGCATGTCCTAATGGACTTGTGTAATTTTTTGGACTGCCTGAACCTGATGATGGCACATTTTTCGCAGCATGCCATGTCCTCATGGATTTGTATAATTATTGGATTGCCTGAACCTGATGGCACACTTTTTGCAGCATGTCCTAATGGACTTGTGTCATTTTTGGACTGCTTGAACCTGATGATGGCACACTTTTCACAGCAAGCCATGTCCTCATGGACTTGTATAATTATTGGACTGCCTGAACCTGATGGCACACTTTTTTTGCAGCATGTCCCAATGAACTTGTGTAATTTTTGGACTGTCTGAACCTGATGGCACACTTTTCGCATCATGTCCTCATGGACTTGTGTAATTTTTGGACTGCCTGAACCAGATGGCACACTTTTCGCAGCATGTCCTCATGGACTTGTATAATTTTTGGACTACCTGAACCAGATGGCACACTTTTTGCAGCATGTCCTCATGGACTTGTGTAATTCTGGACTGCCTGTAGTTGAGACTGATAGCAGAATGTTTTCAGTATATCCTAATTTCTGGATTGCCTGAACATGATGGCACAAGTTTTTCAGTATGTACTAATGGACTTGTCTAATTTTTGCATTTTTGGATTACCTGAATGTAGGTCTCTGCCCACTCAGTACAGGCTCAACCTCACAGCCACACTCCCCCTTTCAACACAGTAGCTAGGTCTCTGAATTCCTAAGGACATGCAGTTATTTTTTTGGTAGGGATCCCCTAAATGTGTCATCAATTTGGGTGGGTGGGTGGAGGAACCCCATGCCATAGAAAATAATTGCATGACTCTCAGTGGAGCAGAGAAGGAGCTGTAGCAACAATACCAAACTGATATCTGTTAGGAGGAAGTAGGCTGTTGGTTAGCTAAAACCAGCAGCTTATCCAATAGGTAGGGAAATGGGCAGATTGGGTGGGCCAAGCAGTCCTTATCTGCAGTCAAATTATATGTTTCTGTGTTTCTGTGATATGTCTTTTGTATAGTGTGTGCTACTAAATGGGAATGGAATTCCTCCTCTGAGGCCAGACTGGTCAGTTATCAGTTTACAGTTGCAGTACTAGTACTACTGACTCTGAGACAGGGAACAGACAGAGGTCAACTGCATGACTGCCATATTCAACTGACCAGCACATCAGTGCTATAAACTCATTTTTCATATCCTGAAATGCTGACTACAATTTCATGTGTGTGTCGCAAATGTCAGTGTTGTTTTATGCAATTATATAGTAGATTTGCAGTTTTCGTCACATTTTACAAAAGGTTCTTATTCGAATCAGAACTAATCAGAACTTATCAGGACTTTGGCCTGGATCCTGTTCCTGATAATAAGGGTCAGGACCTTTTCGGGTCCGACCAACCCTACTTCAAAGTCGGTTTGCTGACTTTTAAAGCCCTACTCGGAATGGGTCTGGATTACCTGAAAGAGCTCAATGTTCCTTACTACCCTGGGTGATCACTCCACTCAGCTGATGAGGGGTTGCTAGAGATTCCAAGGGTGTGCTAGAAATCATCTGGGGCAAGAGCATTTATGTATGCAGCCCCTACCCTTTGGAATTCTCTACCCTGTTGGTTACGGGAGTACACAACCGTGGAGGGATTCAAGCAAGCTTTAAAAGCTTTAAAAACCTTTTTGTGGCACCAGGCATTCAGTGACTGACCTTCCTTTTTCAGTGTACTGCTATTCTAATGTTAATTGTATTGATGTTTGTTCTGTTTTTTAAATTGTTAGGTGCCTTGGATATGGATAAGGCTCCTTATAAATAAAATGTATTATTATTATTGAACACTATGGCTAGAGATGTTGCTACACTGTCCGACGATAGTTTAAGCGTCCTGTTTGAAATATTATCGGGACCCGCAGAGTAAGTATTTTTGAGGAACTGAATCTTTTTCAATATTATTTCAGCAGTGATGCTTATGGGTCTCTCTTCATTAGGCCTAATATCAAGTTTACTTTGTTGTTTGCTGGAAAACACTGTACCAAAATATTCATTAAATATATTCGCTGCTATGAGTGGGTCTGTGATGATCTAATTTCCCTTTTTTATAGAGCATAAGTTATGTTTGGATTTTCTCAAGGAGTTTACATAATTATAGAATTGCTGCATAGTATCTCTGTTGGCTTTGGATGCCAGGTTCACTTCCATTTTTTTTTCTCATTCCTATGAATTTCTTATATTTGGTCTGCACGGTTTTATATTTGCTCCATATTTGAGGGTCCTGGTTATTACTTTCGTTTAAGTTAAACAAGTTCTGTTTTTGTTGTACGAGTTTTAGAATATACTTGCTTAACCATATAGGGTTTTTTCCCTTAGTATTATATAGCTTTGCCTTTTTCAAGTGTTTGTCATGTAATATGAATAATTCATACTTAAATACATTCCACATATCTTCTAATGACTTCTTTTAATTTGCTATCCCAGTTAATTTGTTCAAGTTCAGCATTAATTATTTAATACCAGTGTTGTAAAATTCATAAACTCCCTGCCTGCACCCCTTAGTGATGGGAATATATTGTGCTAGAGTAAAGGATATCCCACTATGGTCACTATTCCCTTGGGGAGTAGTTACACAGGATGTAATGTTAATTTCCTTCATAGATAATACTAAATCTAATATATTATTTCCCCTTGTGGGGGTTACAACATTTTGGGTCATATCCACTTCCAGACATAATTCCAAGAATCCTAGAATAAGAGGAGATCCTGCTTCGAGATCCTGTCAGTTTATATCCATGTAGTTTAGGTCTCCTACTACCAAAACCTTCCCTAATTCACATGCTGTTTTTATTTCTTGATTTATTTCTCTGGAGGTCTCTATAGAAATTTCTGGGGACCTATAGCACACACCTATCAGGATAGGCGTGCTACTACCTGTTTCAAGCCTAATCCAAATGGTCTCAGGTCCTGTCCCCACAATCTTCTTTATCTTCTCTGAGATATTTGTGGATTTCAGGGTATTTGATATATATGCAGCTACCCTTCCCCCCTCCTTTTTGTTCCTTCTGTCCAAATGATATAAATCATACCAAGAGATATGCCATCCCCAAGCATCATCTCCCACCCACCAGGTCTCAGTGATAAATGGCATCTGTATTTCCCCATTTAGTTCTGCTTGCAGCTCATCTATCTTATTATTCAGGCTTCTGATACTTAGGAGCAAACAGTGTATATCATTACTCGATTTACGTTTATATGTGGGTAGAGGTTTAGTAGGTTTGTCAGCTAGGTACGCTCCCCCCTTCCCGTACCTAGTTAAAATTATTTTGCATGGAATCTTTTATGTTTGGAATATGGAGAGAAATTTTACAACCAGAGCAGATTTTCCCATGTGTCCCCATACAAAAATGCAAACTACCCTGTTACTGTTGAATGATAAAAGAATTCTGCCTCAGTTATGGGACATTGTATGGCTGGGCTGCAATGGTAAATTAGGGGTGAAAGGGAATTTGAAGCATAATCCATTGGACTAAAGAAACTGCTTTAAGACTGAATGCAGAAAGACATAGGAAACACAAGAACATTTTTTTATTGATTACCCATTTGTAACTCATTTTCGGAGGTTTTTAGCCCAGAGATGGGAATGACCTTTTCTAATTAACATTACCTATAACAGTTTGATATTAGCAATTTTATTCAGGAAGACGTCAGAAATACCACCCAAGTATTTTAAATGTTGTATTTGCTTGCATTAAGTTCTGTCTGTGGCAGGCAAGATGTCAGCATGTGTTACATCTACAATCCTCAGAAATGACTACTGTACTTTGTTACAAATAGAGTCTACTGTACAACAAATTAAAATCCAAGATTATAAAACACTGGGGAGCAGAAAAGCAGAATGCCTGTGGAAACACATAAGATGAGTTAAATAAATAGGAGTGTTTTAATCTCTGATTATGCATATTTCATGAAAAATGCCTTTTTTTTTTTTTTTTTTGGAGGGGGCATTATTTCTTTTATTCTTTTTTTGTGTGTTTTTTTGGAGCTGATAAAATGCTGGTTTACTATTTAAAAATTTCTTAATTTTCCTTTATAGAAATTTGTATTTTGTTATGATTTTTTTTTCAATAAAATTCCCCTACTCCTTGCGAAAAGTATCTTGGGTTCTTTTACTTCCACCTGGATACCCACCAATACAGATAGAACAGACCTCGGTTTACCATCTTTTTCCAAGGACTGCACACCTCAACAGTACAGCACCCACCTAATACAGCACTCGGATGCTAGCATTTAGGTATGAGCCCAGTCCTGGTGTGAGAGTAGAACCCACAACCCGGTGGCCCAGAAGTGGATGTGCTGTCAACTGAGCCACACTAACATCTACATTAGAACTTAAGATTTCAACATAACACGTTACACGTACAATTAGGTCTAATGTTTATTTTCTGCACATTCAAATTGTTGTGTTGGTGTGATGTATCCTGTAAATTAATTCAAGACTGCTGAATTCCAAACAGAGCTGGCTGCTGATCCTGACATAGGGAGGACCAGAAACAGATTTCAATTAGATAGTCAGGTCCACTTTCTTTCACGGCACCAACTGGATGGCCACAATTACTCTATGGATGGAAAATTGCCTACTGAACTCAGGGATCTAAGTAGTCTGTCGTGCTATCAACCACAGCTTTCCAGATTATACAGTTCCTCCAATGTCTGTAAGTTATCCTAGTCTAACTGGTTGAAAAACTAATTATTTTCTATATATTTAGGGTCAGTACCTGCTGGCATGTTGATAGGGTCCACAGAATCATAGTCATTAAAAGCAACTTGCTCTGACAGTACAGCCACCAGGTCCTTAACCACTGCACAGGTTCATCCAGTTCACTTTCTCCTCATACATTTGTGAACCTGCTTTATAGTCCCATATTTTCCTGTTTATTTCCTTCAAAAAATACCTTGAAAACAACTTTTGGGAAAAGAAGAAAAGTCAGCTTGAGTTTTGAAACTGTCACACTCTGGGGTCGGTACAAATACAGCAGAATTAATAAGGTTATGGATCGGAAACATGTGTGGCTGTAAATATAAAAATCATGAGTATATTCACAATGGATGATATGAACTGAATATGCATAATTTATGCAATAGGAGTGGGAATAAAAGCAGTTAAACAAAATCTGTTTATTTTCAATGGTGTTAAATAAATTTGAGAACCACTGTTTATTTAACACCCTGCCATCAATCATCACCCCCCCACTGGCACTTGTTCTGCATCCTTTTACTTTCGTTCTCTCAAGCTCCAACTGCCTGCTTTCACTTGCTCCTGACAGTCTCAGACAAACACACACACACACACACACACACACACACATACACACACACAATCAAATGTAAGCATTTTTTCCATACTGCCAACATATTAAACTGCTTTCTCCTTTGGCCGGTGTCATAAACCATGTGCACTCTCTTACACCCACCTGCTTGCTTACTCACTCAATCATCGTGCCTGAGACTCTGCCATTCTCATGTTTATCCACCTTCAGACCCACCTCCTCTTTTTACAGATTAGCCACATTTCTATTTTAAAACAGAAAATACCATTTGCATGTCTGCAGCACCAGTTACAGCTTATACATAGCTAGTGCCGAGACTCCCATGCCTGTCTCACCTCCCAAAGCTGAAACAGTGCATACATAGAGCTACATCCACCATGGCCTCACTCCCAATCACAGTTGCTCTCTGTCCCTGACCCAACAGACACCTCTAAACACAGGATGAACCAGAATAACTAAATTGGCCTTTTTATTAAAATGGCACAATCAGCCAGACAGTTAAAACTGACCTTTTCTTCATTAGAAAAACCATAGTAGCTTTCCATCTGCTTACTTTCTGAAAGCATTCTGTTTCTTCTCTCTGTGCAGACTGGGTCCCACCAGCCACACACATCAACAAATATCACTTCCACAACCAGAGTAATTTAACTTAAATAGCAGGATCAACCACATAACCAAAAAAAAAAATCTCAATTTAATAAAAAGTAGTGCCGTCTCTAGAAATACTGAGGCTTTTTGCTAAAGGAGAACAGAACTGCCATTTTTTTTAAATGATCAACCTGCCCATGCACAAAAAGGCAACCAATCATGGCACTCATTCTCAAAGGCAACATATTGCATTCCTAATAATCACACTCCCATTCCTAGGCAAAATTACACACAGTGCATCAGTACAAAAAAACACATATGTTACAAAAATACAAACGTGAATCTTAAAAAAATCTACATATAAATCAAACCAAAATATTGCTTCCCTATTACCTAAATGGGATATGCAATGGAAAATGAGTCGAATAAATGATTTATCTGCCCTTGAGCAGTTTGACATGGGATACCTCACTCGTGTCTTATGACACTCGTTAGGTTACCCAAGGTCAAACTGTTCTTGTGCAGATGAATCATTTATTACACTCAATTCCATCTCATATACTTTACCTGTTTTTAAAGAAATGGCTTTGTTTCATACCTAAGAGTCTTACTAACTTTAGTCAATAGCATAACAGGCTATTTAGATCCATGAGTTCAGTAGGCAGTTTGCCATCCCTAAGGTAATTGTGGTCATCCAGCTGGTGCCTAGAAAGAAAGCAAACAAAAATCTATATGAAATCTTTCTTTGGTCCTTCACATGCCAGTTTCAGTAGCCAGTTCTGATTGGAATTTTGCAGTTCTGGATTAATTTAAGAGACACATTGCAGTTTGGTGAATGAGATTAGTGAAATGAACATTTATTTAAACTGTTTAAATGCACCAATGTAACAGGTTGAATCTGCAGAAAGTCAACACTGGATTTAAATATATGTGTCATTTATTATATTGAAATCTTAAGTCTAAACGAGGATATGAACATTTTACTGTGATGTTTGGTAATAATATGCTTTTTCTGTAATACCTTTCAATATGCATTTTGTACTGTAATACCTTTTAATATGCATTTTGCACTATTTTTGATAATCAGCTTGGTTTTGTATCAACTGGTGAACAATTTTAAAATGCTGTATTAAAAACATCATCAACTAGTGTCCTTAAAACCAGCTGCAACTATACCCTGGGCAAACTCCATAAGGAAGTTCTATTGAGTGAGGTGCAGGAACTGGAAGCCTAGTGAGGCTGTACCTGTCTGTGTATGATGGAATTGTAGCACTTTAATAATTCAGCACATTATGGCAAATTAAATATTTGTTGCAAGTTTCCATCTACTTTCAGGAAGACAGAACTCTGTTTCTTTTGGTTGATTGTTCTGTATCTGAGCCTGGGCAGGCTCATTCAGAGGCCCATTAACAGATCTGCACTGCTACAGAGCTGAATTACCTTTTGGACTGTGTTAAATAAAGAAGAGACTGGGCCATGACTGTGAGCAGTAAGTGGACATAAGCTGGCTGCCTGCCAATGGCCAGCTGCTGTTTTTGGTCCTTTTGTGGCATCTACCCTCCTTCAAAAAAATTAAGAGAAAAATACAAATAGTTATATTTTTCTCAGTCTTTATATGTGCACAAATCCTGAAATTCATGTGTGTGTTTGTGTGTATCAGCTTGAGCTGTGCTATGGTACTATAATGGCACTTATCGAAAAGAGTAGGGAATTTTTTATTCAAAAACTGAAAACAAAATATACAAAATTGTATCACATCATACTTAAACATAAGAAAAGAAAACAAACACAGAAAGAAGAATTACAGCATACAGGAAAACTACAAAACATAAAACAGCCATGTAGGTGCATGACCCCATCCCATCCCTGCTAAAAAGAGTAGGGGAAGGTCAATTCAAAATATAAAACACAAACTACGAAAGTGTATTACATCACACAAATCATAATACAAGAAAGCAAAAAACCTAAATAAGTATTACAGCATACATGAACTTCAAAACATAAATAATCCATAAATGTACACAAGACTCATCCCATCCCCACTAAAAGATTTAGGAAATATTTCATGCTAAAACTGAAAATTAAACATACAAAAGAGTATGACATCATACAAAATCATAATGCAGGAAACCAAAGAACAAAAAGCAGTATTACAGTAGACATAAAAATGTAAACATAAATGATCCATTATGTACATGACCCGCATCCCATCACCACTGAAAGATTAAGGAAATTTATCATTCAAAATCCATGAAAACAAAAACACAGCAGTGTACTAAGGTATACTAGACAAAGGAGGAATGTGCTAGGGAAAATCCAGTAGCAATGGTCCCAATATCTCCGAAAAACCACAGGAGGTACAGAGGCCTTCTTGGAGCAATAAACAGTGCGTAGACCTTGTAAAATCTGAACAACAATTTGAGAAGGTCTACACATTTTTTGTTGCAGCAAGAATGAGCATTGGGCTTGCCACAAATAGTAGCAACAAAGAGCAAAAATCAAGCAGAGAGTATTGGGATGGTATTGGCTCAGTCCAGGAGGGAAAAATACCATAAATCAAAATATCATAAGTAAGAGATGGAAGAGCCGTTTCCTTCCATTTATGAAGGAAAAGGGTCCAAACAGGTTGAGTATAGGGGCAATCAATAAAAAAATGGGATATGGTTTCAGGGAAGAAGGACACGAGTCATGAGGACAAGTCCTGTCCCCCTGAGCTTTATGTTTCAGGTTATAACATACACCAAGCCGTCCATGACAGGATAGATAACCAAGTGACATCGCAAACCTGCTAAGGGATGCGAGGAGCAGTCAGTTGATGAAAAACACAGGAGGAGTCCAAAATGGTGCCAAGGAAGTTTCATAGCACTGGAAGATCCTGAAAGGAAGGCCCCAAAATCGACTGATATAAATGTCTCCTAGAAACATAGAAACATACATAGAAACATAGAAACATAGATTTTGACGGCAGATAAGGACCGCTTGACCCACCCAGTCTGCCCATTTCCCTACATATTGGATAAGCTGCAGATCCTAGTTAAACAGCAGCCTACTTCTTCCTACCCCCACCTCCTAGAATTGCCTTATGACTGTCCAATGCATGCTTGAATTCCACCACTGTTTTTGACTCCACAACCTCCTCAGAAGGCCATTCCATGCATCCACAACCTCTCTGTGAAAAATACTTCCTTAAATTACCTCTGAGCCGCCCCTTTCTATCTTCACATTGTGCCCCTTGTTCTTGCACACCTCTTTTTTTGAAAGATGCTACCCTCTTGGACTTTGTTGATTCCCCTTGAGATACTTGAAAGTTTCTATCATGTCCCCCCTCTCTCTCCTTTCCTCGAGGCTATACATATTCAGCTTCTTAAATCTCTCTTCATATGTCTTCTGGTGCAGGCCCTGCACCATTTTAGTTGCCCTCCTCTGGACAGCCTCCATCCTGTCTATATCCTTGCGGAGATTTGGTCTCCAGAACTGCACACAGTACTTCAGATGGGGTCTCACCAACTGTCTGTACAGAGGGATAATAACTTCCTATTTTCTGCTGGTGATGCCTCTCCCTATGCATCCCAGTATCCCCCCAGCCCTCCTTGCTGCCCTCTCACATTGCTTGCCCACCTTTAGGTCATCTGATATGACTACCCCAGGTCCCTTTCCATTTTTGCTGTTGTTAGTATCTCATCCCCATTGCGTACTCTTCCCTGGGTTTTTGTTTCCAGGTGCATTACCTTGCACTTCTTATCATTGAATCTAAGCTGCCATACATTTGACCATTCCTCTAACCTTGCCAGTCCTTCTCATCCTTTCCACCCCACCTTGTGCATCAACTCTGTTGCAGATCTTTGTGTCATCTGCAAAGAGACATACTTTTCCTTCGAGTCCCTCTGCAATATTGCTTATAAAGACATTGAAGAGGACCGGTCCTAATACTGAACCTTGTGGTACCCCACTAGTAACCCCCCTTTCTTCAGAGTGGACTCCATTTACTATTACTCTCTGTGTCCTATTCTCCAGCCAATTCTTTACCCAGGCTGTCTTCTTGGGACCGACTCCCAGGCTGGCTAACTTGTATATTAATCTTTTGTGTGGGACTGTGTCAAATGCCTTGCTGAAGTCTAGGTAGGCCATGTCTACAGCTCCTCCCTGATCTAATACTTTGGTCACCCAGTCAAAGAAATCTATCAGATTTGCCTGGCATGACCTTCCCGCTGTGAATCCATACTGCCTTGGGTCCTGAGCCCCTCTGGCCTCTAAATACTCAACAATTCTTTCCTTCAGAAGTGATTCCATCATTTTCCCTACCACTGAGGTTAAACTAACAAGTCTATAGTTTTCTGCTTCTGCCTTGCTCCCACTTTTGTGAAGGGGAATCACATCTGCCCTTCTCCAGTCCTCGGGTACCACCACATCCTCCCATGATTTGTTAAAGAGGGTAGTCAGTGGTGTCACTAGTTCTACCCTTAGTTCTTTTAGAATTCTGGGATGAATCCCATCAGGCCCCATTGCTTTGTCCACCTTCAGTTTTAAGAGTTCTTTCAGAACCCTTTCTTCTGTAAATGGGCTGGTATCAACTTCTGTATCCAGAGTGTTTCTACTGTTTGTTTTAGGTACCTCCCCCACTTCCTTTGTAAATACTGAGCAAAAATATTTGTTTAGTATCTCTGCCTTTTCACAGTCACCCTCTGCCCACCCTCCCTCCTCTTTATTAAGCCTCACTAGCCCTCCCTTGGTCTTCCTTTGCTCCCTGATGTACCTATAAAAGGTTTTATCCCCCTTCTTAACAGAGTTGGCTATCTTTTCCTCGGTTTGGGCCTTTGCTGTTCTGACTGACTTCCCAGCTTCCTGTTGCTTTAACTGATACAGGTCCCTGTCCTGCTCCTTCTGTGATTCCTTGTACTTCCTGAATGCTTTCTTTTTTTCTTGAACCTTCACTGCCACTTCCTTTGAGAACCATAGTGGTTTCTTACATCATTTCGTTTTGTTAATTTGCTTCACACAAAGGCTTGTTACCTCTGTGATGGCAGTTTTTATTATTCCCCATTGTTCTTCCACCTCTCCTTCCTGCCCATTTGCTAGTGCATTCCTTAAGCACTCACCCATTTTGGCAAAGTCAGCCCTCCTAAAGTCCAGTACTTTTGCCTTTGTATGGCTTGACTCTATTGCTGTGTTTATTGTGAACCATACTGTTCGATGGTCGCTGGTTCCCAGATGGCTACCCACTTCTACATCTGTGATCCTCTCTTCATCTCCATTTGAGAGAACCAGGTCTAAGATTGCTCCCTCTCGAGTGGGCTCCAATACTAGTTGTCTAAGGCAGGCTTCTAGAGGAAGAAAGAATCGCTGTCAGAGTCAGAGACCACTGGCGAATCTTTAAAAAGGAAGGGAGAACAAAATGGGGAAGACTGTATTTTCGAAAGTTTCGAGGAATCTCCTAAGGAGGAAGACTCCATGCTGTGCATAATGGGGTAACACAAATATGGAGAAGAGATTTACCAAAAGACCAGCTGAGTGTTCAAAAGATAAGGAAAAGTGGATTTGAGAAACAAACAGTGAAAAAATACTAATGGGTTCAGCATCCGAACGCCACCATGGCAATAATTAGGATATATGTAATTCCGTCTAACTGAGCTTAAACGGCTACCCCAAAAACCCTGAAAGAAAACATTATATAAACAAGCTTCCAAGGAAAAAGGAACAGGAAAAACTAAAGCCACATGAAGAAACAAAGGAAGAACAAAAGTCTTCAACAGTAAGAAGTTCAAAACAGTGCTTCTGCTTAGCTATAGTGTGACCCTTCCAGGAAGCAACCATGCGAAGATCCTTTTCCAGAACAGCAGTCTAGTTGGCGAGGGCATCATAAGTGGCACCAAAAGTCAACCCCAAAATCCTAATCGGAGCCAAGTGTGAAGGTACCCAAGCTATATGACGGGGAGAATCAGGGGTTGGCAACATTGGGAGGTGCAAAGCTGAGCTTTTACCGTAATTCAACTTAGAGCCAGACACCCATTGAAAGTCCATAAGAAGATGGAGCAAGTCTGACCCTTGGAGCTGAGGAGTGGTGAGAATACAAAGGTCATCTGCATAAGCCAACACCATAGCAATAGGGGAAGTAGAAGAAAAGGAAAGACAGGGAATAGAAGGATGATATAGAATTTTGCGAAGCAAAGAAACAGAAACATAAAAACATAGAATTTGATGACAGATAAGGACCGCTGGCCCACCCAGTCTGCCCATTTTCCAACCTAATGGATAAGCTGCAGATCCTAGTTAACCAGCAGCCTACTTCTTTCTACCCCCAACCCCTAGAATTGCCTTATGTCTGTCCCATGCATGATTGAATTCAACCACTGTTTTTGACTCCACAACCTCCTCTGGAAGGCCGTTCCATGCATCCACAACCCTCTCTGTGAAAAAATACTTCCTTACATTACCTCTGAGCCACCCCCCTATCTTCAAATTGTGCCCTTGTTCTTGCACCTCTTTTTTGAAAGATGCTACCCTCTTGGACTTTGTTGATTCCCTGAGGTACTTGAAAGTTTCTATCATGTTCCCCCTCTCCCTCCTTTCCTTGAGGCTATACATATTAAGCTCCTTTAGTCTATCTTCATATGTCTTCTGGTGAAGACCCTGCACCATTTTAGTTGCCCTCCTCTGGACAGCTTCCATCCTGTCTATGTCCTTGCGGAGATTTGGTCTCCAGAACTGCACACAGTACACCAGATGGGGTCTCACCAGCTGTGTGTACAGACGGATAACAACTTCCTGTTTTCTACCAGTGGTGCCTCTCCCTATGCAACCCAGTATCCCCCAGCCCTCCTTACTGCCTTCTTACATTGCATGCCCACCTTCAGGTCATCTGATATAACTACTGTACCACCAGGTCCCTTTCCATTTTTGGTTTTGTCAGTATGTCACCCCCCATTGTGTACTCTTTCCCTGGGTTTTTGTTTCCCAGGTGCATTACTTTGCACTTTTCAGCATTGAATCTAAACTGCCATACATTAGACCATTTCTCTAACCTCCCCAAGTCCCTTCTCATCCTTTCCACCCCACCTTGTGCATAAGCTCTGTTGCAGATCTTTGTGTCATCTGCAAAGAGACATACTTTTCCTTCCAGTCCCTCTGCAATGTTGCTTATAAAGACATTGAAGAGGACTGGTCCTAATACTGAACCCTGCGGTACCCCACTAGTAACCCCCCTTTCTTCAGAGTGGACTCCATTTACTATTACCCTCTGTGTCCTATTCTGTAGCCAATTCTTTACCCAGGCTATCATCTTGGGACCCACTACCAGGCAGGCTAACTTGTATATTAATCTTTTGTGTGGGACTTTGTCAAATGCCTTGCTAAAATCTAGGTAGGCCATGTCCACAGCCCCTCCCTGATCTACTACTTTGGTTACCCAGTCAAAAAATCTATTAGATTCATCTGGCGTGATATTCTCGCTGTGAATCCATGCTGCCTTGGGTCCTGTGCCCCTCTGGTCTCTAGGTACTCGACAATTCTTTCCTTCAGAAGTGATTCCATCATTTTCCCTGTCATTGATGTTAAACTAACAGGTTTGTAGTTTCCTGCTTCTGCCCTGCTCCCACTTTTGTGAAGGGAAATCACATCTGCCCTCCTCCAGTCCTCGGGTACCACCCCATCCTCCCATGATTTGTTAAAGAGGGTAGTCAGTGGTGTCACTAGTTCTACCCTTAGTTCTTTTAGAATTCTGGGATGAATCCCATCAGGCCCCATTGCTTAGTCCACCTTCAGTTTTAAGAGTTCTTTCAGAGTGCTTTCTTCTGTAAATTGGCTGGTATCAACTTCTGTATCCAAAGTGTTTCTATTGTTTGTTTTAGGTACCTCCCCCTCTTCATTTGTAAATACTAAGCAAAAATATTTGTTTAGTATCTCTGCCTTTTCACCGTCACCCTCTGCCCACCCCCGTCCCCTTTATTAAGCCTCAATATCCCTCCCTTGGTCTTCCTTCACCCCTGAGGTATCTAAAAAGGTTTTATCCCCCTTCTTAACTGAGTTGGCTATCTTTCCTCAGTTTGGGCCTTTGCTGTTCTGACTGTCTTCCAGCTTCCTTTTGCTTTAATTGATACAATTCTCTGTTCTGCTCCTTCTGTGATTCCTTGTACTTTCTGAATGCTTTCTTTTTCTCTTGAACCTTCACTGCCACCTCCTTTGAGAACCATAGTGGTTTCTTACATCATTTCATTTTGTTTATTTGCTTCACACAAAGGCTTGTTACCTCTGTGATGGCAGTTTTTATTATTCCCAATTGTTCTTCCACCCCCTTCTTCCTGCCCATTTGCTAGTGCATTCCTTAGGCACTCACCCATTTTGGCAAAGTCAGCCCTCATGAAGTCCAATACTTTTGCCTTTGTATGGCTTGAGTCTATTGCTGTGTTTATTGTGAACCATACTGTTTGATGGTCGCTAGTTCCCAGATGGCTACCCACTTCTACATCTGTGATCCTCTCTCCATCTCCATTTGAGAGAACCAGGTATAAGATTGCTCCCTCTTGAGTGGGTTCCAATACTAGTTGTCTAAGGCATGCCCCCTGTAGGGCATCTAGAATAACCCCACTCTTAGAAGTGGCTGCTGCAACTGCACTCCAGTTAACATCTGGCATATTCAGATCACCCATCAGCAATATCTCCCCTTTTTCTGCCAGTCTAAGTATGCTTTCTATAATTTCCTTCTCCATTTCCTCCACCTGAGAGGGGGGTCTGTATACAATCCCTGTGTGGATTGTGGTGCCATTGCCTGTCTCCAAATTGACCCACAGTGCTTCTTCTCCTCTCTGTTTACCCTTTTGTTCTGTTGCTTTGATCCCTTCCCTTATGTAGAGAGCTACTCCTCCTCCTCCTCTTTTACCCTCCCTTTCCCTCCTGTAGATAGTGTATCCTGGTATGTTTACGTCCCAGTCATGGTTCTGTATGGATCAATATGAAAAACATAGAGAACAGGACTTAAAGGGCAGCCTTGACAAACACCAGTATGACTCAAGAAAGAGGGACAAGGGGCACCATTCACATAAGGTTGAATCCAAGCGGTAGACTATAGTAATCTAATCCACTGGATAGAGCATTGTGGAACACTATAGTGAGAGAGGACATGAAAGAGGTAATCATGGTTTACCCTGTCAAACACTTTCTCCTGGTCAAGAGAAAGGAGTAGTGAGGGAGAAGAAGAAGAGCTGAAAGCAGAGACATCCCTCAGGAGAGAAAGATTGGAGATAATAGAGCGGCAAGGGATAGCACAAGTCTGAACTTCTGAGATAACATGAGATGCAAGAGGAAGAAGCTGGAGGAGCAGGCCAGATGCACAAATCTTGTAGTCTACATTCAAGAGGCTCAATGGCCTCCAGTTCTGAATATCCGATCTATCTCACTTCATAAATAAAAGAAACATAATTGCATCTGAGAAATGTCGGGGAACAGAATGAGTACCAATAATGGTATTAAAGAGCAGGGTAAGGATAGGAGAAAAGAGTTCAGAAAACGAGTGATTAAGTTCCACTGTTAGGCCATCTGGCCCAGGAGAAGTACACCATTTTTGCTTCTTGATAGCTGCCTGTACCTCCAACAAAGAAATAGGAAGGGTCAAACAAGTGCAGTGAGGAGGAGGGGGAGAAGGAAGCTGGAAATCAAAAAAAGAAGCAAAAGCAGGAGAGATTACTGTAGGGGTTCCAAAGACACAGCTCAGGTGGGAAAAAACCTTGCGCTGGAGAGAGGTCATAGTATCATAAACCGTCTAGGTGTCCGGGTCAACAAGACATTCAATATGTGTGGCTGACACCTTGTCAGAACAATGCTTATATATATCAAAAGAGGCCTTAGAGGAATGAGTGCAGCAAGAGGCCTCAAGAAGCAAGGAACGAGCCCTATCATATTGATGTGCTATCATCTGAGTCTTCAGGGAAGCAATAAGAGGGGAGTAATCATGTCCAGACTCATATGACCTAGAGAGAGTGTCCTGTAAATGTCACCGCAAAAGCAAATACTGTCACGAGGAGGAGACTGATTTCCTCCTACCCTGCCAAAGAAAGAAACATTTGAGATCCAATTTAGTATCCTCCCACCAAAGTAAGGGGGAGGCATAGGCATCCTGTACTGAAATGTGAGCCATCAATAGATCTCAACAATTCCTAACAATACAACCTTCTGACAACAGAGAACTATTCAACTTCCAATGTGAAGAAACAATCAGAGGGTGAGACGCTGTACAGAGAGAACAGAGAAAGGAAATGGCCATGTGATCTGACGATTTGCAAGGAATAACTTTAGCTTAATGAACATGAACATTTTGAGAAAGAAAGAAAAAATCAATATGAGTGGCTAGGGGACCTCTATGATAGGTTTTAGCTCCCATGGGGTGCAGCTCATAGTAACCATCCTTAAGAGAAGCGGTCTGAAGTATAAAACGTAATGCAGTAGAGTCTCTGATAAGTTTCTGAGTAGAGCCTTCTCTATCTGCCAGGGTGAGACCGCAGTTGAAATCCCCCCCCAGGTAAAGATGGCAGGAAGTGTGTAAATAAGGTTGCAGCAGCCTAAACAAGTCAGAAAGAGCAGCAACACTTTGGGGCACATAAACATTCAGAATCCTGAGTTATAGACAATGGAAAGTGCAGTCAAACAATAAGGCATCGCCAGGAACAATGTCAACCAGTCTCGTAACAGTATAATCAAATCTGGAAAACAGAATGCCCAAGCCATCACATTTATCCTCTCCAGAGGACCAATAGGAAAGACCTTTGGTCCAACTGGCAGAAGCCAGGGACAGCTCATAACGGGTTTTCAGTCTAGTATCTTGGATCAAATAAAAATCATGTGGGAGATCCAAAAGATACTGCAAGGAAGTAAGAAGTTTCCTATGGGAATTCACGCTGCACACATTAAGTGTGAGGCAGCGAAGGCTCAAGCTCCTGGTCATAGCAAAAGTGAAGTACGTGACTAGAATTTGGGGAAAGAAAAGAAAAAATTAAACAATTAAGTAACTGCAGAACGTTGCCCGGGGGCAGATCTAGAATAAGAGGGATCCTGCTGGGAATCAGAGGAGTAATCCATAAGGAGAAAAGAGGCCTGAGAGGAGTCAGAATCATTTTCCTCATCCATTATGTCACTCCACTGCTCTGTTTGGTCAGATCCTGGTAATGATTCCTAGTCAGAATGGACTGTCTTGGGGGGGGGGTCTGGGAGCCTTTTGCTTGCCTTTAGACTTACCCTTCTTACCCTGAGAGACCTCCGTGAAGGGATCCAGGTTGGGAGGAGGAGGGGTGGCATAGAGTCAGAGGGACTGACAACCTCTGGAGCTGGGCCCTCAAAAGGAGGAGCATGAGTCTTTGATTGAGGAGCATGTACCGAATGTTCAGGAGGAGAAGTCAGGACGACATCAATGGGGGGGGCACCACCTCCAGGTGCTTCTCTTCACACTGACGAAGGACCTGAGTTTGAGAGTCAGATATAAGGACCACCTGGTCTTGAGAGGGGTGATCCAGTCTGTTGTGATCCACCCACGGACACTGTTGATAGGTATGACCAGACTCATCACAGAGGTTACAACTCTGGGGGTTAGGGCAACCAAGGCTGACTTGACCATAGCCCAAGCAGATAGAGCAACGTGGCTTGTCACAAGTATGACTAAGATGAGTTCAAGCACCACATTTATGGCAAGTGTGGGGCTGATCTAGGTAAAAGCACAAACCTTTCTCATGACCAATATAGAAGCTGCCAGGTAAATGTGTTATGCCCCTTTCGGTCTGCCGCAGTTGTACTTTAACTTTCCAACCCCCCCTGTCCAGACGAGGTCCTTGTCCTAAATAGGTCGAGAAGCCTCAAGAATATCGCAGTGCTACTTAAGCCAGTACTGGACATCTGCTATACTCACTCCCTCATTATGAAAAAGCAGGGTAATAACTTTTATTGTAGGCTTAGTAAGGGGAATGAGCATAAAGGGGGCCCACAAAGGCTGAGATTTCACCAGTTCATACTTAGACCAAAATGGTTCCAGAGTGTATACATTTTTAAAACTAAGATCATAAACTGATTCTCCTTTAACATGTATAAATGCAAACAGTTCACTTGTAGTAATGCCCAAAAAGTCTCTAAGCACAGAACGTAACAAAGTCCTCCTATCAGGAGCAGTAGAAAGAACCCCAAAGTACTTTAGGCGAGCAGCATTCCTACGCTGGACTGGTGCACCCAAATTCTGAAACAGATCACTAAGGTGAAAAGGAGGAGCCTCCAACATCTCATCTGCAGGTAGAGAAGGCAAGAGAGAACCATCCTGAGGGCGCTGAGAGTTGCCTTCCTAAGAGGAGTGTGCTGAGGCAGAAGGCTGCAGTGCAGAAGAGTGATCTGGGAGGAGGAAAGCAGAAGGAGGTTGCACCCGGAGGTTTGTCCACAAAAGAAATCCGTGGGGAAGCTGTACCACTTTGGGGTGAGTCCATCCGAGGGGAACAAACAAGCTGAGAGCCATTGTTAATGGACATACTGGAGGGCGAGGCATGTAGTATAATGTCCTGGGCACTAACAGCCCACAGAGAAGTCCAAGGTGCATCGGGAAACTGTTGCCACCATCCCGCAGCTCGAAGAGCTGAAGCCGGAGACCAAACAAGGTCAGAAGAGGAAGCATCACCAGGATGAGCCTCAGAAGTAGCCAGCTTAGGAGCAGAGTTGGGTAGCATATGTCTGAAAAAAACCACAGGCTGAACAGGCAAGGCAGTGGAAGGAATTGCAGTGACAAGGCGGAGGCTGAACTGAAGTGGATGGCAGGTCAGTACCTGAAGCTTCTTCTTCTTTAACAAAGTCCCGCAAAACAGAGCAGTGTTGTGAGTAAAAGGATCACAGCTGCGACGGGGTCATGGGCGTAGCAGAGGCCTCTGTAGCAGGAGCAGGAGAGCAGGTCAAAAGGAGCTGGTCAGCTTCTGAGAGCATGGCAGATATAGAAGTGAGCACAGGGGGGAAAAGCATCCTGAGTAGGCACTGTGTCTGAACAACTATTGCAGTTAGTTCCAGGCTGTTGAACAGGTTGAAATTCAGGAACAAAACCCTAGGGACAAAGTGCAGCATCACCACCACCTCCTCCAGGGTCTGGGGTGGCAGCCATTTTAGCAAGCAACCAGACAGTGAAAGGGTCCCCCTGCTGTAGAGTAGGGGAATTTCCCCAGTGTCCTGGCCTAATTTCCTTCATTCACTAAAAATACCACCAACAGCTTAATCTGGTTCAAGATCAGTTTGCATTCACCAGTATCCCCCTCCCTCAGGTCGTGCCTGAAAATAGGCAGGATTTGTCTAGTGAACTTACCCAGTCAACAAAAACTAAATAAATAAATGATCTGGGCAATTTGAAGGAAATGAGTGTGAATTTGCAGCCAGCCTATGCCAGGCTACCATTAGTTGGCACTTTGGCATCAACCCTCCTCCACAAAACTGAAAAATAAAATAAAAATAATTATATTTTTTCCAGTCTTCATGTTTACAGCTTCATGATATTCCTTTAGCACTTGTGTGTCAGCCTAACATGTTCTAAGGGAGTGGGATTTGGGCTTAAGGCAGCAAGTGAATGTTGTTAACAGCCAGCCTGGCTGCTACTGCTACATTAGTTTGCACATTTGTGGCATCAACATAAATGTAAGAAAGCCAGCTCCAATTAAAAAAAATGCCTTTTTTCAAAATTTTAACACACCATGATCATGCTGATCAGGCCCAATGTTTCTCCCTCTGCAGGATACCTCAGGGGCAAGGATATAAATATAAAACATTTTCAAGAACAGTGATTAGTAACAAAATATGCAGACGGAAACCAACATAGTACATTAAGTTAGAATAGTATCCCTATACAATATGCCAGCCCTTTATACATCAATCACCTTCCATGATGGTAGCCCGTGATGTGGGATCATGTACAAGGGCACCATCCATAATGGCAATGCCTTCAAGGCAAAATCCCAAATGGATATGCGGAGGTTAGGGTGATAGGATGTGGGGTTGGATGAATTGAGCGACAGGATGTCACTATATGTACACACACGCATGCGGGAGGTGAGCGAGCATGGTGAACGTGGGTTGGGAGGGGCAGAGGGGATGTAGGTGGTGGCACTGCAGTGGGTTGCTGTGCTGCACTTTGGCATTGGGGGTTGGCCTATGGCTGGGGTGTGTGAGGTATCGGGATTGGGTCCAGGCACTGGTGTGATTTTATTGCACCCGGCCCAAACCTTTATTTTTCATGCTTTCACCCCCCCCGACATGATCCCCCTGGAGTTGAGAATCCTTCAGTAAGGGAGTGTTGGGGGTAATGCCCCCCACAGAAAGCATGATATTCTAAGTCCCTGGTGCCATTGTTCCATGCTCCAAGGGTGTCAGAGTGCCGAAAAGGTTTTCGCCACTCTGATTTCACAATAACGGCTATCACCTTTAGGCAGTCTCCATTATCACATGGAACCTCCATGATCCTTTCAATATATTGATTACAGTTTTCATATTAAGAAATCTATTTTATCTTCATCACAACAGTTCCAGTAGTCCTATCGGCTAACAGTGAAAATATTAGCCACTTATAACTCCAAGATTCACAGACCGTGGGTTTCCACTACACTTGTGTGAAGTCACCAAAATTCACTCTGCAAAATATTTTGTGAATTGCTCTCAGCTCGCAAAGTGCAATTTGCAACATTTGCTGATTCATGAAGAATGGATCGACTACGAAGTATGAAATGACGTGGTCAAAATTCCGCACTTCGTGGCACAATCTATAACTACTAGTAGTGGACCCCCTATCACCGCCCCAATATAAAGAAATATATTTATATAAAATCCCTGGTGTCTATTGTCCTCCCCTCAACAATCACCGGCCCCAGTTTAAAAACATAAATATGTATAAAATCCCTTGGAAACTTGTGCTCCCCCCCCATGGATCACCAGCCCCAATGTAAATAAATATATACATACAATCCCTGGTGTCTAGTGGTCCCCTCCTCACTGATCGCTGGTCCCAATGTAAATAAATATATTTAAAATCCTTGGTGTCTAGTGCGCCCCCCCCACCAAAGCAGACCCCAGAGTTAGTAAGTATATATAAATTCCTTAGTGTATAGTGGTAGACCTCACCACTGATCGCCAGCCCAAATGTAAAAAAAAAATATCCATGAACTCCCTGGTGTCTAGAGGACCCCCCCACCTTGTCAGGTAGTGCCCCGCTACCTTACTTTCCCCCACCTTGACCCTGAGTGGGTGACTAGCACAACCCTCTTCTTTTCAGTATGGCTGGCCACTAGACTGATCTGTAATGAATGAATGAGCGCATGCTTGTATAAGTATGTGCTCATTCCTTCCAGGTCAGTCACGCAACCAGCCGTGGTGAAGAGTAGAGGGCTGTGCTGGTGACCGGCTCAGGGCTGGAGGGGAACAGTGTGGTGGAGCTCTATCTGATGGGGTTGTGGGGTCCACTAGACACCAGGAATTTCATTAATTTTTATGTTTTTTTACACTGGAGCCAGTGATAGGCAGTGGGGGGGGGGAGGACCAGTAGATCCCAGGGATTTTATATATATTTATTTACACCGGGGCAAGTGATCAGCTGAAGGGGGGGCACTAGACACCAGGGATTTTATGTATATTTATTTACATTGGGGCTAGTGATCAGCGCAGGGTGAGTGGGAACCAACCAATAGGCACCAGGGATTTTATATATTTTTAATTACTTTGGGGTCTGCCAGCAAGCTGCGAGGGGGGCATTAGACACCAGGGGTTTGTAACTTCTCCTTACTTTTTTTTTTAAATACAATTTGCACTTAACAAAACACCAAAAGCAAGGCAAAAGTTTCAAATGGCAAATTGTCCTTTACAGGACAACTTCGAGAATTGATCCACAGAGGCAAATTTGGTGATTTTGTGAATAAGTCGTGGGCAAAGTAAAACTTTGCTGCACCTTTAGTTTCCACATACTGTAAGTGAAGGCATAATTCTTAGAATCATCATATATTAAAGCAACAATCCTGTTGCACTGGAGTTGCAGATAAATAAATTGTTATTAATTACTGCAGAACAGGCTGCCAATCCCTACCCAAACTGATGCAAATTCATCAAACTTGTGTTTTGTCAAATCCGTATTGAACTATGCAGAGCTGATATACTGAAATTAAAAAAAGCTCTTTTCAAATATGTAGTATCAGTTTGTACATTTTAACAATTACTAGCTTTGCTGCTTCTGTTTTACAGTAAAACCAAAAGATGAAACACATTTGTTTATCCTCTCAATGTGTCTAAGACTTTTTGTGCCCTTATAATGCTCTTGAATATCTGCAAAACATGAATTCAGGTCATTACCCACACCAGGTTTCCACTGTGATAAACTATACAAACTGTGTATACAATATGCGTGTTCTTAAAAAAATTCTTACAAATGTACTACCAGTAATCCATTCATATTACTGTGGCATTAATATGAGTCCTACAGTCTGTTAATATAACCAATATTTGGAGCCTATAATGATAAAATAAAATCACTAAAAGTTTATTAACTCCTAATAAATTATTAAGAAAATGTCAGAAGGCTGTTAGTTTTGGAGCAACTGTATAACAGAAACAGCATAGATAGTAACTATTAAAATTTGCAGAGTTATAGTTCAATATGGATTTGATAACAGATGTGTTTTATGAATTTGTATCAGTCTGGGTAGGGTTTCACAGCCTGTAAGGAGAAGGATATGGAGCAGGGTGGAATCTTCAGTAAGTAGCAAACAAAAAAAGATACAGTACTGGGGTCATGTTTACGGCAAACTGTTAGAGACATAATTCATAATCTCTGGCTGTATAGTAAAACACATACTCTACATAGTGAAATAAATATATCATATAGTGAAATATATATATCATACAGTGAAATGCATACACAATTTAGTGAATCACATACACTATCTACTGAAATATATAAATCATATAATGAAATACATATACTGTATACTGAAATATATATATCATATAGTGACACCCATACACTATATAGTGAAATGCTTACTTTATATGGTGAAATACATACACCATCTAATGAAATCCACATACTGAGTACTTAAAATCCACATGCACTATGTACTGAAACAAATGTACTATGTACTGAAACATATGTATTACCTATTGAGATACATACACTATAGACTGAAACATCCACATAAACTATCTACTGAAACAAATACTCTATGCATTGTAATACATACAGTATATATTGAAACAAATCTGCTTATACTATATACTGTTACAAATACACTATATATATTGAAAAACATACACTATCTATTGAAATGCATACAGTACACATAGAAAAAAGCACATACTCTGTCTACTGCAACAAATACACTGTATATTGAAACACTACACTTTATACTGAAATGCATACACTATCTATTGAAATACATTATGCTTTGAAAAATCTAAATACACTATATACAGAAACAAATACACTATATATTAAAAACACACCCTCTGTATTAAAAAATGTTGCATACTCTATATACTGAAATATATTGCATGTTGAAATACATACACAGTATATTTAAAAAATCCACATACACTATATACTGAAACAAATACACAACATGGTGAGACACATACACTATGTATTGAAATACATACACTGCAGACTGAAAAATGCACATATACTATATCCTGAAACAAATAAAATATATACTGAAATGGACTACATTCTGAAACTACCCATCTCCCCAGCCCCTCCACCATAATGGCCTGCCACTGCACTCCTTGCCTGTTGCATTCAGTTAGTGGCTGGCTTGATGAAAAGATGCCTAAAATAGCAGAGCAGGAGGTAAACAAAACAGGGCTATCTCTTATTTTACTTCTTTATGGGGTTTACATCTTGTTTTGCTTGTACACCTTTAATCAAATTTCAGAACACTGTGATGTGACAAACTTTTAGAATTAATTTAAAATGCTCTAGTTTATTCTTTCAGTAAGTGCTGCCTTTATTTACTGTTAAAGACACATTTGTATAGGAAGCTAAAACTTAGGATATTCCTAACATACTGCTCTCATACCATATAAACAGAGGGTGCTACATGCATTTTTCCAAGTTAAAGTTCTGATCAGATTTGTGCGTAATTAATTACTGTGTTGGTCCAGCGAATTATCTGAGCTGAATGTTTGGGAAGTGTACTGCAATGTACTGCAGGAGCTGTGAAAGTGTAAGTCAAATGCTTTCCTACTTTGTACTCTACTGAGTTAGTTTTAATTTAGTTTTTGTTTTCATTTGAATGTTTTGTTTAATAAAGGTTCTTGGTTAAGAAAAAAAAAATATATATTTTGCAACAATTGCTCAGGGCCCAATTCTCATTAGGAGCTCAGCCGACGTATGCATAGTTTGCACTTTCAGTTCTGAATAACTTCACTGTGATGCCTCACTGGTGGCTCTCACATCTCCTAACCTCCCCATTACATATCTGCAGAGTATTGCAAAGTGGACAGATCTTTACCAGGCACTTGGTCTCAGCTAATAAACCTACCCTGGTCCAGCCTTATAGTGCATAGTTACGCTGTTTATGTGGTATGACTGTGTTATTGAGTATGAGATTCCCAAACTGTTTAATTTCTTTTTTCCATTGTGATGTTTATCTTCTTGGTCACCCACTGAGCCCCTTACATACTGGCCTGTCCATCCACATCACCCAAAATAGCCTGGACTTACCTGATCTGAGATCTCCCATGACCTCCCCCCGTGGTGGGGCCAGGAGGGAGAGGCCATTCACAAGGAGACACATATTCAGACAGAAGCAAAGCCTGTTAGTAGTGCAAAGCCTGTGGTAGGTTGGTGGATTACTTTGCTATTGGAGGTTTTCTACCTTTGGTTTATCCCCTGGGCAGTCAAGCATGCAATGATGCCAATCCACTTAAGGTGAATAATGCTTTGTGCCTGCCTGAGCCCTGCCCATTATGCCACTCTGATGCCCTGCCACTGTTCCTCACCTAGGTGGCTGTTAAAGAGCAGGGTGGTCAGACTCCCCCTCATTAAGAGGAGAGCAGTCCTTGAGATGCTCAATCATCTCTCCCACCAGCTAACCCTTGTTTGACCTAGGTCCTCCCCCGAAACCGGGCCATTGGTACAGCTACCACCAAGCTGCTAAGCCAGCCCACCAGAATGTATTTTTATAAGTAAATAAAAACAGCACTCAGATGAAAGAAGAAATTGTATTTTAGCTACAGTTGTTATAAATATTTAAAATACATCACAATGTTTTGAAATTGGATAAAACATTTTCAAGGAAAATATCATAAAATGATACATAAAGATGCAGAATAAGATAATCCATTTTTGTTTACTTTCTGCATCTTAAGAGGCATTGGCAGGGGAATTTTAATCAATTAGGGCCCCATTTTCAGAAGGTTAGGTGAGTGCTAAACATCTAAGTACTGTGCCATGTGGGAGAACTGCATGGTTGAACAGGTGTCATATATTTAGCAGCCCCGATGCTAACCTGATCATGTGCATGTGCCTATGTGCTACTAAAGCCTTGCAAATGAGGGATCCCCTCTTGTATACAGAGCACAGTGCTATATGAAAGGTTTTGAAAGTGCGTAACAACTGAAATTGCAATACTGTTTACTGCTTCCAAAAATTCTGCCCTCATTTGAGCACACAGTGGTGCATATTGTCACCCTATCCCTGGTCACCATTCTGATGCTCCCAAGTAGTATACCAAAATGATCCTTGGCATATAAAGGTTGTATACCCCAGATCACAGATTTAATGGCTCCAGTTATTATAGTAAACTAATCCTTGGTGTCTACTAGTGCCCCCACCCCAGCATACTAAGCTGGGAGCTCATTTCCAGATGCATCCTGGGGGAAGGGGAACTTGTACAAGTGGGGCTTAGGTAACACAAAAGTTCAAAATACATAACATACATGGAGCAGAGTGGTACACAACTGCAAATTACACTGGGTATAATACATACAAGATGTGAGAACTTGACTGACTAGCAAACAATCGACAATGCATATTCAGCGCAGTCAGCAGCCACAAACATATGCTGGCAATCAAATACAGAGCAGTTTAAATCAACACTAGCTATAAACATTTGTGCATAATGCCTAGAGTGGAAGCATAAGTGCCAAATTATAGCTGTACCTAAATTGGAAACAAGTCATAGGAGAGCAAGAGGAAAAATTAGAGCAAGTGCAGGAGGGAGATTTGAGACTTCTGAAGTGGTTTGAAAGAATCCATGGGAGGGAGACTGGTGAATGAATAGGGTGAGGGAGTTCCAGATTTTAGGGAAGTGGTGGCTGAATATGGCTTTGCTGATGGTTGTGGAAACTGAAGGGACTGCTAGAGTTTGAATATTTCAGCTTCTGATGGTATGGCTGTGGGGGGTGTGGAGAGATAGGATGGTAGGGAAACAAACCAGATTTGCCCATGAAGCTGGCACAGTGGGCATGGTCTCTGTCCACAAGAGAAGAAAAGGAGAGAGATTTATATGTAGAACAGTGATGAGTCCAAGAAGGATTGTTGAGAGTGTAATGGCAGAAATAGTTGAAGAGTGTATCCAGTCTGGCAAGGGGAGTGACTGGGGCTATGCAGTAGACCACATCACCATAGTCAGAGACTGGGAGGATCATTCTGTCGATAATAGCACGGTGTGCTGGAGGTGGAATGCAGTCAGAGTTCCTGAAAAGTGCATTAAATTGAGGTGCAGATTTTTGACTGTAGCATCAACTTGTTCAGAATAGTTTAGGTGCTGGTCTAGCCAGATACCAAGATAAGTAAAGGTGGCAACATCCTCCACAGGGTGCCCTCCAGGGTATGGATAGTAGGAAGGGGAGGGAGCCTAGAGAGTCTGTGCCTTGTGCCAAAGGACATGGAGACAGTCTTCTTGGCATTGAAGAAACATTGATTTGTGCATGGTCAGGGCTGAACTTGATCAAAGTCCAGCTGGAGTCTGTGGTCCTGCTGCGAAGAGGACTGGTTCATCCATGTATATGTGAATGGATGCAGACAAGCTTATGAAGGGGAGATCATTAAGGAAAATGGAGAAAATTAGAGGGCCTACCACAAATCCTTGTGGGACCCAAGTGGATACAGGAAGGGAGGAGAGAGGTGGTCACCAATTTGGACTGCTTGGAACCAACCCATGTGATAGGAGTGGAACAGCCAATGGCTGAGTCGGAGAGGCCTGGAGTTTGGCTAATAATTGGGGTGGGAGACAGGATTGAATGCTTTGGCTAGATCAGGGGTTCTCAAATGGTGAGGCCAGCCTCCCTTGGGAGGCCCCAACCTGTTCCAGGGGAGGCTCAAGCAAGTCTTGAAAAAGTATTATATTTCAATTTAGAACTTTATAGATTTTGTGTGAAGGGATAAGGCAAACTGAAAGAGGATAATAGGTGAATTTATGTATTCATTCACAAGGATAATAGTAGGTGAATTTATGTATTTATTCACAAGTATGTGACCAGAGAAGGTGCTGTACACTGAGCCATGGTTTATTTCAGGTGTACCCAGGGAAGGGTGGTGAGAGAACACAATTCAAAATGTAACTGCAAAACACTCGAGCAATACAAAATGAACAAAAGTGCAAACAAATTAAAAACAATAAACTAACAATGCGAGGAACAACTGATCAATTAGACTGGCAGCAGAACTATCCAAATACAAGAGTTAACCATACAGGTACTAGGGATAAGAGCAGGAAGGAGCAAAATGATCCCTGAGAAGTTGTTTAAGAGCAGGGTGAGAGGCAGAGGTCGGCAGGAAGGTTATTCCAGATATAGGGGAAACAGAAAAAGCAGTCTGACCCATGAAGGTATGGCAGTAAGGGGCAACAATGGTTCAAGAGTCAAAATATTGGGGCAAGTAGGTTGTCCTGTTGGGGGGCCGGGGTTACAATACGCTTAATAACATGAGAGCCAGCTATGCAAACAGGTTTAAATTTATTCCTGATGTACTATGAAAAGTAAGCTAGTTTTCTATGGGGAGGCCCAAAAATATTTTAGTATTTTGGGGGAGGCTCAAGATCTTTTCCATGACTTAAGGGAGGCTCACTATGACAAAGTTTGAGAACTGTTGGGCTAGATCAATGAAGATAGCAAAGGTGAATAGACTGTGATCCATATCATTGTGGATGGATTTGGTGAGCCTGATCAGAGAGATAGTGGTAGAGTGATTTTTCTGGAATCCAGACTTGTATTGGGTGAAGAAGGAAGAGGAGTACAGAAAAAAAGAGAGTTGTGACAAGATAATTTGTTCCTGTATTTTGGAGGGAGGAGAGAAATTGTTTGGTAGCTGTTAGTACCAGATGGGTCACCACCTTTTGGAGGAGGAGTAACAGTGGCAGTATTCCAGTCAGTAAGGATGGAGGAACAGCAGAAAGAGATTTTAGGGAGGTCACGCAATTGGGAGGAGATTGCAGAAGCAGACGGAGGAGATTGCTATCCCGGCCATTTGGGCTCCTGCCCTTGGAAGGATTAAGGGCAGGAAAGGTGGCAGTGATGGAGGATGGAGTTACTGGAGAGTAAAAAACAATAGGGGGAAGGAAGGAGATGACAATCTTGCAGGCTGGCAGGAGTGAAAGAGAGGTGAGGAAGGGGAGCGGGAGGAGAGAGAGAGGAGGTGCAGGTGATAAAAAGGAATTACACCTCATTACACCTCTGTGGTGATGAAGGGTTAGAGATGGGGTGTCACCCACTTTGAGGACAGGCAAATGAGATTGAGTGGGAGGGGAGAAGAGATTGTGGCAGTCTTCCAAAATTTAGACAGGTAACCAATGTTGGTACTGAAGGTAGATGTAAAATATTCATTTTTGGCAAGCCTTATTGCACTGGTACAGGTGTTGCAGAGGTGATGATACCTCTGGAAGCCATGGGGGATGGGTTACATTTATTTTCTGACCAGGCCAAATCATGCACTTGCAAGCAAGCTATAAGCTTGGCCATGATCTAGGGGAGGTGAGGTGCTTTTTCTCGTGTCGTGATCTGTGGAGAGCATGGCAATCCCATATTTTGAGGAATTTTGTTTTGAAATATGTTAGTATGGAGTCAGTAGAGCAAGCCAATGAGATAGGAGATCAATCAGAGTGGCTTGGGTCACGGCTCAAGGGGGTGAGGTCCAGTGATTTGAAGGGAACTATAAGCAGTGTTTTGGTGGGGATGAGGGGGCTTTAGTTGAATGAGATGCAAAAGAGGGTTATGATTATGGTGTCAAATCAGAAGAGAGAGAAGTCAAGAGTGGAATGCTGCAGGGATCCATCCTGACTCTTGCTTTCTTCAGCTCATTAACAACATTTGAGAATTAATATGAGTCTGTGTCTCTTTGAAGATGACACCAAGCTCAGGGGAGGGTAGATAGTGATGGGGGAAGTAGGAAACTGCAGAGTGACATGTAAACATTAGAGAGGTGGCCTAAGGTTTGGCAATTGAAATTCAATGCCAAAAAGTGCAAGGTAATTTACTTGGGGGACAAGATCCCCAGGACAGAGGATGGGGTAGGAGGGGTAGAGCTGAACACTACAGTTGAGGAAAGGGACCTAGTATTCATCACTAGTGACTCCCTTAAACAATCAAGCTAGTACAGTGAGGCATCTAGTAAGGCAAATAGGATACTAGGATGTGCCAGAAGGGGTTCCGATAGAAAAAAAGAGGTTTACTGCTTCTTTATTGATTGTTTTTTTTCAGTTAAATGTTTTATTGTTTTAAAACACAAACACAGAAAATTAGGAAAACACAACACCATTTCAATGGTGACATCATATAGTGCTGAGAACAGCAAGTGGTATACAGGTCTACACACATATATATTATATAGCTGTCGGCACATCTCTTGGACCATAGGAGGTGTATCTATCTGAGGTGTAACAGCACACAGGCAACTAAATTCAATTTCTAGTAGAGGTACCTACCTCGGCTGCTACAAGGAATACAAGACCATAAGGAGGTACTAATGCTGATTAGACATGGCTTCATATGTTTCGGTAGATGTACCACTTTATTGATTGTTGATGAGGCTGCACCTGGTATATTTTTCAGAGTTCTGAATTTCTGAAGACCTCACCTCAGGAAAGATAAGGACAAAGGATGATCAGAATGATTCAGAGCTGACAGGACAGATCATATGAGGATCTGCTGAAGGCATTGAACATGTCTTCACTGGAAACCAGACGAGAGGAATTATATGATTGAGACCTTCAAGTTACTGTGAGGAATAAACAAGGTGAATGGAGAAGAACGGCACAAGTAGAAACTAATGGGACGGATGTTCAAGAGGGATATTGGAAAGTTTTATTTTCTAGAAATAGTGGTAGAAATGTGGAATAGTATGCCAGCTGAGATGGCAGGCACCAAAACCATAAATGGCTTCAAGCATGGCTGATAGTAGTAGGGAGGGGAACAGGGGAGTGGATAGTGAAGGCTAGTACCCTATATGAAAAAAGCAGCAAAAACACCACAGGTATGTTCGTCATACAATTTAATTAGTGCATACAAATCACACAGCCACCCAGCAGTACAGGGAAAGGAATCTCTACTAGTACCCTGTATGGCCAGTAGGTTCTGAGGTTTAATAGGGGAAATAGGGGCAGACAAGATGTACCATTTTTTTTCTGCCATCATTGTTTATGTTTCTGTGTTTCTATTTTTCCATGATCCCTGACATCTAGTAGCCCCACCCAACAGCTGCAAGTCTGAGCCCCCCTCCCAAAGCCACCAAGCCAGGTCCCTATGACTGTGATCGGTACAGTGTCTTAGCTCATTACCTTGGCATATCACTGTCTGAGTGAAAGGGAGTGAGTGTGCACCTACTGCAGAACATCTGTTTCTGTAATAAGTGTGTGCTCACTCCCTGTCACTCAGAAAGTGGCCAGTTGAGGTGGCAAGCAGAGGGGCTGGACCTGTCACTGTCACAGTGTGAGGGACTAGCAGCTGGGGCAATTTATGAGCCACCATGGGGAGAGGGTTGGAAGGACCTTAATGGGTGGAATTGGGAGGGGGCTCAGACTTGCAATCAGGGTGATCTAGATGCCAGAGATTCTCTTAATATACTAATCAGAAGCATCTGAATGGTGATTGGGGGGGTTGGGAAATACTAGATGCCAGGGATCATTTTACTAATTGGGGTTATCTGAATGTGACTGGGGGAACTACTAGATGCCAGGGATCATTTTATTATAATATCAGGGGCTTCTGAATTGCGATGAGGAGGTGGGGGCTGGCACTGTTCTGTATAATTCCTCCTTGAAGTCATGCACAGAAGCATTGTGTGGAGATGTTAGTTAGCCCATGTGGGCCAGAAAATGTCCCACTAGCACATTTCCTGCCCTATGTACTTAACATGGTGACAGTTGAAAATGACTCATGGGGTAAAGATGCTATCCTATTTGTGACATGCTTTCTCCCTTTGTTCCTCTTAATCCCTGTCCTACTGGAGGCTGTGATAGTGCCTAGTCATGTCACAGTGGGCTATCCAATGGGAACCAGTAATCACTGTACGTTGTGGTTCAATATTATGATGAGTGCAGAGGCAAGCCACAAAAAGATGATGGTCCTGGACTTTAATAGGTTGGATTTTAAAGAAGTGGGAGACTTCTTCAGAAGCAACCTAGCAGGGAAGGATTGTCAGAGAGGGGTAGAGGAACAGTGGAGCAAATTAAGTAAAGGCATAAGGAAGGCAACCAACATCTGCATGAAGGAAGTGAGCAAAAGCAGGAGGAAACAAGCATTTGTCAATACTGAATGTTGTCTTGCTGGCATTGGCATTGGTAGTGCAGGAGTTAGACAGATGCATAATAGGAATGGCAGTGAAATACGGAAGTACAACCCCACACCAGCCTGCAGAGACTTTCAGGCATTGAGGTGTGCCTTTGGGTTGTCGGCCATAACACTCATGTCATTTTACCACACCCTACCCTACAGACTCCAACAAGTGTCACGTTGTGCCTTGGGGTCATTGGGCCTTATGCTCAACCCATTCCATAAGGAAATACATTGAGATGGTGCAGTATAGGAGAATGGGGTGAGCATTGGGTCTGAAGAGACCAAGGCACACCTTAACACATGTCACAGGATGCAGGGCGGGGGTGGGGTGGAATGTCATGACCACTACAGCCGTCAATCCAAAGTCACCCCCGATACCAGTCAGTCTCTACAGGGTGGGATATTATGGTTAGAAACCTTAATGCTTTTGTTGGAATTTGCACTCCAAATTTTCAACATGGGCTTTTTGTGACCCCACCTTATGAAAACATTTGGGACCTCTGCTCATGAACAGTGGCACTGTGATTTTGTTAGTGTGTCCTGAACATTGATTTCCCACAGCAACTGTGGCATTCTTCACCAGATGTGCAGAAACACATTTTGGGTAGGATGTGAAAAATGACAGCTCTACTGTTCATAAGTATGTGTGAAGAAATGGCAATGTTGGAAATCTGGAGTGAAAATATTAAAAATTCTCTAAGTTATGAGCTTGCATGGAAACTGCACAATGCACACTCATAACACAGTCATTTTGTAGAATTTGTTCATCAAATTTTCAACATAGGAATTTTGGGAGCCCATCTTATGAACAGTGACACTGTAATTTCGTTAATTGGTCCCAAAAGGAGATTCTGTGTAGTGACCATGAAATCGCCTTTTGGGACTGAATAATGAAAAGACAGTGACTGAGTTCATGACATAGAGTCCCAAGAACCCCATGTTGAAATTTGGAGCCAAAAGTTGCAAAAATGGATGAGATATCCACCTAAGTTGAAGCCCCCCCACCCATTGATGCTATTATACAGCTTACCAGCATTTCTTTAGTTTGCTGTCAGATTTGAAGAGTGCAGACATCTTCCCGCTCCACTGTAGATCACAGCGCTGGACTCTGGAGGTAAGTATGGGGTGAGGGGGGGTGTGGGGAGGTAGGGTGCGCAGCGGGTGGGTGCAGGTTGGGGGAGGGGACTCAATGGCAAAGGACCATTTTCTTTGCTTCAGGGTATAATAAAAATAAAAGAGAACACGGTGGACCTTTTTCTTTTTATTTACAGCTGTAAAGAAAATGTTGGGTATACTGAGGTGGGTTCCCAGTGTGTCCCATGAGTTTGCGGTGTGATGATGTTAGCCACACTGCAGTGGGCAAGGGAAGGAAAATACCGATGTGATCGGCTTTTGAACATGGAGGCACACTGGGGTGGGTTCTCAGTGTGCCACCAATCTTGGGGGGTTAACTATGCCAACAGGGGGATTGGGCACCCCTGAAGCTGGCTTGCTGGGGATTGTGAGAGGCATACGGCGACAGCCGCAACCATGTTTATTAAAATGTTACACCAGGCAAGGCACTCCCTGCAGTGATGGGGTGCACCCTCATTGCAGTGGGGAAATTGTTTCAAGTTGGTGGCATTCTTTTGCAGTGCTGTCATAGACAGCATCTTATTTCATTTGTGCCACAGAGCCCAGCAGTGGCCCCATTGGCCACAACATGACCACGCCTCCAAAACCTGCCACCACAATATTTTTATTTTTTATTTTTTTTAATTCTCTATTTTTGCTGCCCTGCGGCGGCCAGGGGATCTGCCTGGTCATGGACCCCCAATACCCCCACTTCCATTAGGCTGTAGCTCCTGACACCCCAGCTTCCCCCCTCCTGGTGGGGTCACAACACCCAGGACATGGTGCAGCAAACTTGGAACCAGAATTGTGGAGCTGGCCCTGGAAGCTGATTAGGGCCAGGGGCAGGGTTCATAGAGGCAGCCGTGAGCAATTTTTCTAGTGAGGTTCCCCAGGGGCAGGGACATGCAATGATGAACTTCATTCACCCCACCCCTCTACATCTTTCTGATGCCATCACTAGCGATTCCTACTAGCCTCCGCCAGGAGTCCTACACGTGCTGGGCATCCTTCCCTACCTTCTCCCCGAAGAGGAGTGGCTTCACCCCTCGTGAGTATTCAGAGGTCACTCCAGAGGAGTGAAAATATTTTCCATATCGCACTCATGCCCATCATGTATCATATATATATATATATATAAAATATTCCCCAGGTGCAGGGCAATTCCTGCCCTCACTAACAGCTCTGCTGTATTAGGCCCAGAATGGCACACATGACTGAAGTCCTGGGGAAGATGGATCAGCAGATGCAGAATCATGCCTGATGCTTAACACTTGAAGGTGTAGAAGCTGCAGCTTGGATCTTCAGTGTGACCCAAGGTCTTGCAGCCCACCCCCCCCCAGGCCCACAGAGGCCCACTGCAGGGTATCACACAAGAGCTACCAGCCACAAGGGACCCAGACATGGGAGCATCTCCATAGTCCAACTCCCCCACAGTTCAGAGTACCCCAGCACCCAGGCACAAACCCACAATCCCTTGCATCCAGCAGCCCCACTTAATGGGGGTCAACGAGCTCCCCTCCTGCACGTTTAGGATGGATTCTTCAGATCATTTCCATTCTTTCCTCAATTACCTGCTACTCTGTGTAGTCAAGCAGTCTCAGCTACCTTCTCAAATATCAGGGTCTGGGGGTGTGTGCAGAGTCTGAAAATCCAGGGATTTAACACAACAGTCTCCCGTCTTGTTGCATTCCAGGAGCAGACAGCAGGCACCCACCGAGACAGCACCCACTCATCTCCATGCCCCTACAGTCTTTCAACTCCAACTCAGTGGCCACTCTTGTGCTCTGGCTCACACACAAGTTCAGCAACTCTTTTTCAGAAATACATCAAGAAAGTCCCTTTTCTCACTTTGCAGGTGCTAGTCAACTCCAGACAGAAGAGGCTCTCTTGTTAGCTTCTTACAACCTGGGTTCAAATCCAGTTTTCATGTCCATTTTCTACAATCCAGTTTTCTCTGCCAAAAAAAACAGTCCTTAAACCTTGTCTTTTCCTTTTCCTGTTGATGTCTTGTCATTGTCAGGGTCAGACAGAACCTTTTACACTTTTTCTTACTTCTCGCATCAAAAATCTTTGATCATCCGTGTCTCAACGATGTGGCACAGATAAAACTGAAGAGGCTTTCTCACCATTGTCTTGACACAGATCTATTTTCTTAATCCATTTAACCTTTACTCTGAACAATTTCACCGCTGTGGTGCAGTTTCTCTGGCAGCAACAGAATATTGCAGATCTCCCTCTCTGCAGAGCTGCCCACAAAATTTCTCTTTTCTCTCTTGATGGGAAAAGGCACAACCAGCTCTGGGGGACAGATGGCTGGCAGCCCCCAGGCAGCCCCCCTCACAGCCCAACAAACCCACCTTCTCCCTAGGGGCTGAATACCCCCTTCCTGTGGAGGCACTCCCACCAAACTGAACTTAGAAACTAAAGTTCTTTCCCTTTGGGAGCTTTCTGGGAGCTCCCCATTGGCAGGAGCAACTGTCAACAAAAATTAACATGTACGAGGTTCCCGTGACACCTCACTGGTTGCTGAAAAAGGCGCCCAGATTGTCACTAGTATTTCCCCCCCCAAGAGTCTTCACTGAAGTTATACTCTTTAGCAGCGTCTTACCTCAGATGGCTATACACAAAATTTAGCTTTTTTAGTTATTTTCCAGCCAGTCGCTAACGCTGAAACTTGTTTTCCCCAGCACCAGACAGGCTGAGAAATGAGTAGTACAACAGCAGCAGGAATGAGGAATAAATGTTCTAGCTGTACCTGGATTAGGTGAGTGGGGGACCACCAGACTACCAAATAATTATTTTTTTATTGTGTCCAGGGCTGACAGTGTGTGTGTGTGTGTGTGGGAGGGGGGTACTGGCAGGCTGCATGTGTGCAGTTAAAACACGATTCCCAGAATCATTAACTAGCACTAACCACACAGTGTGTTAGCACTTCCAGAAAGAATTTAATATACCTGTACACCTTATATGCATTAGAGTAACTCCCCAGTTGTATGGCCACCTGGTTGCAATTAATAATCCTATGCAAAAAAAATAGTGCCACGTTAATAGGTTAGCACCGCACACAAGAATGCTTTTTAAAATAGTACCAGTCATGCTTATCACAATGCAATGCTAATTCTGTTACAGTGGTATGTGGGCCCCCATTTTCAGATTAGTGTTGTGCACTCCTAACTGCTGCACCTGAGCTAGCACACAGCCACAGAAGGTGGGGGTAAATGGCACTCACTCCAATGAGGAGAGAGTGACCAGTAGGGTGCTGGAGGGATCAGTAATGGGAAAAGTCCTCTTCAATGTCTTTATAAGTGGCCTAATAGAAGAACTGGAAGAGAAGATGTGCCTTTTTAGCAGATGACACCACAATCTGTAATAGCGTTGATAGGTACAGATAGAGAGAGAGAATGAGTAGGGACCTTAGAAAACTTAAAGAGTGGAATACTTGGTTTGCTGGCCAAGACACCTAGCTTCACCTGAGCTCTTTCCTTCTAAGACTGCTTGAAAGGCAGAGTAGAGAAACTTACCAGAGCAAGGGAGAAGGATTAAGACTTAGTTTGGCTAAGCAGATTTACTGTGTGGTGGTGTTTTTATTTTTACTCACAGGGATTGCTACTGTTTGTTGCTAACATTTCATTGCTTTATTTTTCTCTGATTCAAATTGTTGTTGCTGGTATACCTTCTTCTGCATTATTACAAGGTGTGCCTACAGGTGTGTGCTAACAGATTACTGCTGTAATCTTCTGATTCAAATTGTCTTTTGCAAGGTATATCTTCTGTTACTGCTTTATTTTCTCTGGAGCAAAGTGTTTCTTACAGGGTATATCTTCTCTGAAATTATTACAGGTGGTGCTTTACAGGTTTTACAGTTTTATCTAACATTAGGATAAGTCAGGGTTACTGCATTTGTTGTTGACTGATTGTTTCTGCTCTTACCTCCTTGTTCTTTCGTCCGTGGTTCTTCTTTTAGGCAGGGAAGGGCCCAGCCACCCCATCCCCAACCAACCCACGCTACACTCCTTTTATAGGGTACCACAGTTGTGACATTTCCTGTGGCAGAGCAGGAAGGGGCGGATCAGTGGGCCTCCACAAGGTGATCTCATTTACAGGGCACTAGTAATTTAACTTGTTATAACAAGTTAAACAAAGCACAATTAAACCATTACTTGCATTTTTTTCCTTCTAATTACTCTGACTAGGTTACAAACCCAGCAACTTATTTGGAATGGATTTCATTAACTGCAGGTACTGTGGAACAATTTTCAGAAGGACAGTCTTACAGGATTTAGGACACTGTCCTACATGCTGGGCCTTTGAGATCTTAGGTCTCAGCTCCAGGCAGCATGGGCAGAGATTGCAAGCCTCAAATTTCATATTGAAGAGGAATACATAATAAGAACCACCCGCCATTTCCCCAGCATCCAACAGAAAAACCTCGACCAGAGAGGCAGTTGGTCCAGGAGGTTGGCAGGTGGTTAGGAGGAGCAAATCAGGTGCCCCATCACTCTCTGCTCTCCAACACATTACCTCCAAAAACCATATAAACACTACAAACAGGTATCTGCCTCTATCTCTGAAATCAAATAAAGAGGCAGAAGACACTGCAGAGCAGGACACTGCAGCACAGAAGCTAGCACAACAATACTCACCCAAATCAGGAACCAAAACTAAACAAGCACAAAGGAAATCCAAAAACTTCTGATCATAGGAGACTCCATGATTCGGGAGTTGATACCCATCTCCAGCCAGGGTGATGGTCAGATGTCTCCAGGTACATCAGCATGGAGAGACACTGACCGCATTGCTAAAATTGTTCACAAAGCAGGAGAAAACATTGATGTCCTAGTACACATAGGGACTAATGATCTCGCCAGCCGGTCAGTTTGGAGACCAAGGAACACCTGACTAGGCTGGGTGACAAACTATCATCTATTTCGTCCGCATCTCCTTCTCTGAGATCCTGCCAGTCTGGGAGAAGGGAGCAGATGGACGGAAGGTCAGAGAAGGGGAGATAGGGAGCTAAACACGTGGCTCAAGGACTGGTGCCAGGAAAAAGGACACAGATTTGTAGGGAACTGGCAACAGTTCTGGGAGCGAAACTTTAAATTTGATGGACTGCATCTGACTAAAGAGGAGTCAGTGCATTGGGCAGAAGTTTGACGTCTTGCAGAATATTTAAACCAGTTAAATGGGAGAGGGGTGCAGCACCCCATACCGCCGAATGGGAAGAACACCCCCCCTCAGCTAGTGGTCAAACAGGAATTCAGTGTGTTTGCTGCTCATTTGCATCACCAGGTAAGAAAAGGTTTGTCTCCCCATACGATACACAGGGTAATGCCAAACTTCACCCAACAACTAACACACCAAAATCTGGCCAATGGAAAATCATGTACACAAATGCTCACAGCCTGGGAAATAAGATCCCAGACCTGCAGGCAATAATGTCAGAGGCTAAACTGGACATAGTAGCAATTAGTGAGACGTGGTGCTATCAGTAACCACACTTGGGAGACTTCAGTACCTGGCTATGTATTGTTCAGAAGAGACCGAGGTGCAAAAAGGGGGAGGGTGGCCCTGTATGTTAATGAAAAATCAAAGCTACAGAAATTCAGAATACACATAAGGAGCCAGAAGAACTGTGGGTCACCCTGGAAACAGGAAATGGGACAGCCATAAGAACTGGGGTTGTCTACAGGCCCCCAGACCAGAGGGAGGACATAGACACATTACTGTTAGAAGATATACAAAACATGACAGCTAAAGGGGAGGTTCTGATAATGGGAGACTTCAACATGCCAGATACAGATTGGTCAATACCAGCAGGAACATCTGCCAGAACTAGACTCATAGTGGATTCCCTGCAGGGAGGGCCTCAAACAACTGGTACAGCAACCCACAAGAGACAGGGCTATCCTAGATCTAGTACTGACTAACAAAGAAGGGATCACAGATCTCCAGGTAGAAGGTCATCTGGGACAGTGACCATCACATGGTATGGTTCAATTTGTCTACTACATCTAAATCATCCCATTCCAAAGCAAAATATGGGACTTCAGAGGAGCTGACTTTGATAAGATGGCCAACAGAGTTAAGCTAGCCCTGGCAAAAAGAAACACAGGTGAGGAGGTACAGGCAAGTGGGCAAGCATTAAGGATACAATACTTGAAGCAACATCCCATTGTGTTAGACAGAAAAGGAAGTGCAAAAGAAAGGAAACCACTTTGGTTCTCAAATACAGTAGCAAAAGGTCAGAGCCAAAAGGCTGGCCTTCAGAAAATATAAAGGGAACACAGCGGGATGAAGATAGGAGGCATACCAAACTGCCCTAAGGGAAGCAGGTAAGGCAGTAAGGCAGGCAAAGTCCCAAACTGAGGAAACACTAGCACAAACAGTAAAAGAAGGTGACAAGACTTTCTATAGATACATTAGTGAAAGGAGAAAGTCCAGAGGGGTATTGCTAAGTTAATGGAGAAAAGGGAGCATGGAGGAGGAGGACCCTGTAAAGGCATCTATCCTAAATAGATACTTTTGCTCAGTATTTACTGAAGAGAAGGTAGGCAGGGCCCACAGCTCAGCATCATGGACACAGGGGGAGGGAGGTGAGCACTCACTCCCTTCACAAAAGAAAGGGTCCTACAAGAGCTTGCTAAGCTCAGGTGGATAAGGCAATGGGACCTGATGGCATACATCCCAGAGTACTTAAGGAGCTAAAGGAGGAACTAGCAGAGCCGTTAGCAGAATTGTTTAGTGAGTCTCTGAGCACAGGAGAGGTCCCAGAAGACTGGAGAAGGGCTCATGTGATCCCACCCACAAGAGTGGTAGCAGGGAGGAGGCGGGAACTACAGACCGTCAGTCTTACTCAGTAGTGGGCAAGATTATGGAGGCACTCCTTAAGGAAAGGATAGTGCAACACCTGAATCCATAGGGCACAGGATCCAAGACAGCATGGGTTTACAAAGGAAGGTCCTGTCAAACTAATCTCATAGATTTCTTTGACTGGGTAACCAGAGTGGTGGACCAAGGGGAGCAGTTGATGTCGCCTACCTTGACTTCAGCAAAGCTTTTGACACTGTTCCACATAGAAGATTGATAAATAAGCTAGGTAGGCTCGGGTGGGTTGAAGTTGGTCAACTGGGTGGCAAACTGGTTGACTGGCAGAAAACAGAGAGTGGTGGTAATGGGTATACAGTCAGAAGAGATGCAAGTCACAAGTGGGTACTCAGGGATCAGTCCTGGGGCCAGTCCTATTCAACATCTTCATTAGTGACCTCGCAGATGGACTAGAGGGTAAGGCTTGTCTGTTTGCAGATGACACCAAGATCTGCAACAGAGTAGATGATCCAGATGGGGTGGGCAGAATGAGAAGAGATCTGGATAAACTAGCAGAATGGTCAGAAGAGTGGCAACTGGGATTTAATGCAAAGAAGTGCAAAATCATGCACATAGGGAAGAGAAACCCTGAAGCCACTTATAGGCTGGGAGGAGTTGCTAGCAGTCACAAAGGAAGAAAGAGACTTGGGCATCATCATCACTGATGACCCAAAATCATCCAAGCAGACCTCTAAAGCAGTAGGTAAGGCTAGGGGGTGTTAGGTATTGAAGGGTATCACATGTCAAGAGGGAGGTACAATCCTCTGTACAAGACATTGGTTAGGCCCCATCTGGAGTACTGCGGCAGTATTGGAGGCCACACCTTCACAAGGACATTAACCAAATTGAGGCAGTCCAGAGAAGGGCAACCAAAATGGTGCAGGGACTGCATCAGAAGACATATGAGGACAGATTAACGAGCTCAATATGTATACCCTTGAGCAAAGGAGGGAGAGAGGTGATATGATCGAGACATTTAAACACCTTAAGGGCATAAACAAGGTGAAAGAGTCTAACATGTTTAAATATAAGAAAAATAGCAGGACAAGAGGACACAGCATGAGATTAGAGGGAGGCCGATTAAGGGGAATGTGAGGAAATTTTTCACAGAAAGGGTGGTAGATGCATGGAATGGCTTACCACAAGAAGTGGTGGCTATGAATACAGTGCAGGGCTTCAAACAGGCATGGATAGGCATAAGGGAGCAATACAAATGACTATGAATAGATAGGTCACTGACAGAGCAAAGGCCGATGGCACATTTATAAGGTAGAAAAAGAAATGGGCAGACTGGATGGGCCTTGCGGTCCTTATCTGCCGTCAACTTCTATGTTTCTATGTTTCTATGAATGGGACATGGCAGTTCAGGTTCAAAGCCAAAAAGTGCAAAATCAGGCATCTAGGGAATAGAAACCTAGAGGCTGAGAAGGAAATCTTTTATATAGCACTGTGCTCTGTGTGCAGGGGAGGATTACTCATTTGCATGGCCGTAGTCATATATATGCACATGCACATGATCAGGTTAGCATCAGGGGATGAAGAACAAGACACCCATCTGACAACGCTGTTCCCACATAGTGTAATGTTTAGCTCTGCACACTAATCTTCTGAAAATGGGGCCCTAATTGATTAAAAATCCTGGCTGATGCCTCTTAAGATGCAGAAGGTAAACATAAAAGGATTATCTTATCTATCCCTTTATGTATTGTTTTATCATATTTTGCTTGCAAAGCCTTTATCCAATTTCAAAACATTGTGATGTGACTTAAAACATTTATAACAAACTAGTTAAAATGCAGATTTTTTCTTCTTTTATCTAAATGCTGTCTTTATTTACTTATAAAAACACAGTCTGGTGGGCTGGCCTAGCAGCTTGGTGGTAATTGTACTGCCTCCCATGCCAGTGGCCCAGTTTTAGGGGTGGGCCTAGGTTGCACAGGGGTTAGCTGGGGGGGAGATATGATTGAGCATCTAGGGGAATGCTGTCCTCTCAGTGAGGGGAAGTCTGACCACCCAGCTCTTCAACATCCACCTAGCTAAGGAGGGCTGGCAGGGCAGTAGAGTTGCATAAGGGGGAGGGCTCAGGAAGGCACAAAGCAAGCATGTGCTTTTATATGCAGTTGCATCATTGCATGTTTGGCTGCCCAGGTGATGAAACCAGAGGTAGAAACCCCCCAATGGCAGAATGATCCACCAATCTGCTGCAGATTCTGCACCACTAACCAGGCTCTGTTCCTATCTGAATATGTGTCTCCTTTTCAATGGCCCTCCCCCTAATGGGCCCAACATGGGGGATGTGTGTGTGTGTGGGGGGGAATCTCAAAGCAAGTATGTCCTGGGGCAAGTATGTATTGGAGATGGTGGGTAATTGGGCTGAAGATGTCAGGGGCAAAGGTGTCACAGGATGACTAAGGAGATAAAAATCTCTATGGGGGGACCACGTGATGCAGCACGCCGAGTAACAGCTCACTAGTTCAGCTCCCATCACCTGACGTGTTAAAAGGCCCTTTTTATAACATTTTTCTTTTCTTAAGACCGTTATCTGGGGGCTAACTGCGTGCTAAAGGACAGGAGAAGAGTTCGGTCCTTGAAAATGCAGGCAGAGATGCGTTTGGCGCCCCCAAAACACACCCCACCGGTATCTCCTGAGAAACAGAACAAACGGCCTAAGGCCCAGCAAAGTCAAGCCAGTAAAGTAACAGCTAGCGGCGCCACTCCTGTGAGAGAACCCGGGGATACCCCTCTGACCTGGAACGGTTTCTGGCTGAGTTTTCCCCATTCAGGGAGGATGTTAAGTCCCTTACAACTGAGGTCAAGAAGATGACTGTGGTGCTGGAGGATCTAACAGCAAGAATCTCCAACAATGAAGCCCGCACTGCCTCGTTGGAGAAAAAAGCAGACAGCATAAGGGAGGAGGTAGTAGAAACCATCACAGGATTAAGAAACTGGAGGCCAAATTGGAGGATCTGGAAGGAAGGAGCCGCAGAAACAATGTAGTTGTTTTCGGTATCCCTGAAAGAGAAAAGGGCCCCGACGTTATTAGCTTCATTCAAAAACTGGTGGAAAAACTAGCTGGCCCCTCTCCATTTGGCAAAGTTTATATGATAGAGCGCGCACATAGAGCTATCCGACCTATGCCTCCACACGGAGCCTTGCCCCGCCCGATAATATCCAGATTCCTTAATTACCAAGAGAGGCAATATTGTTTGGGAAAGATGAAGGATTTGCAAGAAATTAGATGGGAGGGTGCAAAAATCAGAATAACGCAAGGCCTCCCTGCTTCCATCAGGCAACGTCGCACACAATTCCATCTGATTGTCTCCAAACTAATTGCTTCTGGTATAAAGTTTAAAATGGCATACCTGGCCTGGCTGCAGATATTGCTGGAGGGCTCCTGGGTTGCGTTTGAAGAGGTGGAGGTGGCAAAAGTGGCCCTTCAGAAGTCCCTGCCTGACCTATTTAGCAATCGCTGAGAATAATTAATTGGAATTCTGGCAGCTGTGTTCTCCAATGTATGAAAGCCGAATGTTAAGCACCTGCTTAGAAATCCCAATAACCGAGGCATGGAAGACTGCCCTCTCCCCCATCTTGTCTCAGCTACAAGCTCACTATTTCAATCTAGTATTGGTGATCTTCTTTACACGAGGACTCATACAGGGAAGAGGAGCCTTGCATCCTTGTACAGTGTATATTATTTGTGGGGCTGGTATGGTTCTTCAAGAGGCACTGCTGGCATGTGAGACATTGCTACCAGTTTCCCAGAGAGAGTGGAATTTGTGATTGCGCTCGACTGCCGCTGGAGGTCTCCGGAAGATAGAAGTAAAATGAGTGGATCTTATGTGGGAACGCAGAGTGAGCCAAAATCTGGACCCTTCACAACCCGGTTATGTGGTCTACCTGACCTCTGATTCTGACTCTTGTGTTTATCTAACAGTAGTTATTGTTGGGTTTTTTTTTTTTTTTATTCTTTTCTTTCTTGCAGGTTTTGATCAAGATGGCAAACTCGGCCTCCAGATGTTATTAGGGGGCAATATTTTGGTTTAATATCAACCAGAAAACGCTCGTCTTTTTGTTTCATGCCATCCGAGGATCAGGGATAGGTGCCTGTTGTCCTGTATTCATAGGATCTCGTTTCTAAGGAGGATTGCCTCCTAAGTGTTTTGGGGGGAATTTTGATATCTGTGTGGGACTCCCTGCGGGTTAAGGGTAATCAAACTTAAAGTCCCTCCCCCTATCTTTAGAGCACTTTATTTCACCTTAGGGGGCTCAGCAAAGTCATACCTAAAGGCTACATAGTTAGAACTAATTGCAGCAGATTATTTTGAAGCCATATTGTACTCATCCTCCTGATCAGGTACTGTTATATTAACAAAACTATAACTAAGTTTGCAGTTCATAACTAGTACGGTTCACTGTTATATGAAGAGAATAACTGGTGTTGTTATCAAGTTAGGAGCTTTCCGTTTAATTGTGCATGGGGGTTGTCCCCCAGAGTTATTATCTTGAGCCTTCTAAAAGTTTTGGTATAGTTTCATACCGACTCTTCTTGGAGTCAGGCGACGGGGCAGAACAACTGGGAGGGTAGTGAAAAGTGGTTCTGCACAAAGTGGAAATAACAGAAGGGGGGGTAATTTGGTTCATTTATTTTGTAGAGATAATATTTGTTTTATGGTTCGGGGGAAGGGTTTTGGGGAGAAAATTAAGGGTGAGGGTAAGGGGCTGGGTAGAAGGGAGGCGGGGAGGGCACAGCACAGCACATACAGACCCCACTGTGATATTTCCAGTGGACTCCTTTCCGCATTTACACTACTGTTGAGCTGGATAGTTAAAGGTCAATGGCCAAACCATTGAAAGTCATTACCTGGAATGTTAAAATGGTCAGATCTAAAACCAAACAATATATGATCTTAAAACATTTAAATTTGGTCACCGCTGAAATTATGTTTCTACAAGAAATGCACTTATTAAACGCTGAGGCTACTAAATTGCAAAGGCTACAGGTGGGACAGGTCTTCTCAGCCAAGGGCTCCACAAATAGTGGCAGTACCATGATCTTGGTTCATAGGAAACTCCCCTTTACTGCAACACAAATAATAAAAGACCCTAAGGGTAGATTTATTTTTTTAATTGGTAACCCTATGAGAGAATTACTCTTGGGAGCATTTACGGACCAAATCAGGATTCCCCTAATTTTTTCACACAAATTATTACCACTTTACTTCCTTTCCTTTCAATTCCGATGATGCTAGGTGGGGACTTTAACTCGGTGTATGACCCGATGGTAGATAAAACTGGTCACTCAAGGAGAGGATTATCTCCGGCCCAACGTGCGTTCAGAGACTTACTAGACCAGGCCGGACTGTGCGATATTTGGAGGGTCCTACACCCTAGCGTTAGGGAATATACCTTCTTCTCCCCGGTTCATAGAACCTTGTCCAGAATAGATTATTTGCTTATCTCAAGGGCTTACATCCCACAAGTTATTGACTCCTCGATACAGTCAGGAACCCCGTCAGATCATTCCCTCGTAGGCTGTCAATTGACTATTGAGCCTCCACAAAGAGGCAGAGGAAGGTGGAAACTTAATGACCAACTTATCAAATACCCTAAATTGGCACTTATAGTACAGGGCCATATATATCAGTTTATTCAGCTTAATCAGGGTACAACCCAAAGGTCGGATATCCTCTGGTGTGCCTTTAAGGCCTATCTAAGGGGAATACTCATTGGGTTAGCCTCTAATAGGAAGAAAGCTAAGGAGCAAGAAATGTCCCAACTGTTGTCTCAAATAAGGGCCATAGAAAAGGACCTGTCTCCTGCCACATCAGAATGTACATTTCAAAAGCTTATTAAATTAAGGGCAGCCTATCTAGAGATTCTCCGAGAAAAAGCGGAATATGCCATTCTAAAAACACAGGCATCATTTTCTGACCAGGGGGAGAAAGCAGGGTGCCTCTTGGCTTGCAGAATTAAACAAATAGAATCCTCTAGGTATATTGCTTCTATCCTATACCAAATGGATGGACTTCTGAAGACTTCACCGAATGACATAATTTTGGAATTCCTTAACTACTATACTGATCTATACACCCTATGTCAGACCCCCCAGCCCAGAGTCAGTTAGATAGCTATCTTAGGGAGACCCCTCTGCCGAACCTTACTGAAGACCAGCAAAGGGCATTAATTTTGCCTATTACAAGTAATGAAATATTTAACGTAATAAGTACTTTACCACTAAATAAAACCCCAGGGATGGATGGTTTCTCAGCTTACTTTTATCAAAGGTTCAAAACTTCCGCCATCCCTTTGTTGCTTCCCTTATTCCAGTATATACTTTCTGGAGCGGAAGTAGATGCTTCTATTTTTGAAGCACTAATTGTGCTTATTCCTAACCCAGCAAGGCACCTGAGCTAGTCACAAATTACCGTCCAATTTTCCTTCTGAACTAGGATGTTAAGATACTGGCCAAGCTAATAGCTTGTCATCTTAACCCGATTCTCCCTTCCATTATTGGCCCCGAACAAGTAGGATTCATGAAAGGCAGATTTTCCTTAGACCACCTTCGCAACCTGGCTCATGTCTTCTCAGCATCCAGAGATGCCCCATACCATGCGGATCTAATTTCTCTGGATGCCGAGAAGACTTTTGACAGAGTTAACTGGCAATACTTATTCCAGACGTTGGAAGCCTTTAAATTTCCTAATGTTTTTTGGACCTGGATCAAATCCCTTTATCATTTTCCCACTGCAAGAATATCGGGCAACGGAATTATTTCAGATCCATTTACTCTTTACTCTGGTACTAGGCAAGGCTTCCCTCTCTCCCCTTTACTGTTCAACATATATTTAGAGCCACTAATCCATAGATTGCAAGCCTGTCCAGAGATACAAGGAATTCTGATTTTCCCATGTGAGGTCAAGGTCTCTGCCTATGCAGATGACCTTCCCCTCCAAGTTGCTAATCCCATCTCTTCCATCCCCCAATGTTAAAGATCATTAAATCTTTTAGTGCAGTTTCTAATTACAAGCTAAATATAAACAAAACAACTGTTTTCCCTCTCAATCACAAGCTCCACAAAGCAGAAATCCTAGAAATGGGACTAGCCTGAAAACAGGATTCCCTCCAGTACTTAGGTATTGAATTATCTAGACTCACGGGAAGCACTATAAAATTGAATTTGGATTCCCTGATACATGTGATCAAACAGGATCTCAGCAGATGGGCCTCCCTCCCAATTTATATCTGGGGAAGAATTAACCTGCTCAAAATGAATGTATTTCCACGGCTTTTCTATCCCCTCTCAATGCTTAATATTTGGCTTCCAATATCGTGGTTCAAGAAAATAAATAGTCTGTTTTTAGAGTTTGTCTGGGCATACAGGTCCCCTAGAATTGCGTTCCACAAATTAACTGCACCTAAGTTGAGTGGTGGTTTGCGTTTACCTCACTTAGGGCTCTATTTCTGGGCCAGCCACATTAATAAGTACCTGAGATGGACATTACCTGTATCAACGAGTTACACCCCACTGTGGCTCAAAATAGAGCGGGCCCAGATTAACACATGTGGCCTAGCAACAGAAGCTCTACTACATATCAAAGAAAATCTCCTCCCCAACAGGTTAAAAAATACCCCCATAGCATTATCACTTAAAGTTCACTCTCAATTGTGTCGTTTTTTTAAATATGATAAAAAAAGGGACACAAACCAATACCTGTTCGGAAACCCTAATTTTAAGATTAGCGAGAAATGTATCCCCTCTAACTGGTTACCCCAACTGAATGAAACTCTTCTGTACTACTTAATAGGGGATGATAATGCTTGGTTATCTGGTCAATGTATAATGCAAAAGTTTAAGATTCCTACTAAACACTTTTTCAGAGGTATTCAACTCAGGCACCTGTTAATTAAAGTGTTAGGGCAAAAGCCACGCCCATATGCAGAACCTCCCTTAGTACTGGACTTGGCTCAATGGGTGGGCCAACAGAAAGCAGTCTCCAAGATATACAGTATTTTGTTTGATAGAGTATACCCAGACTACCATGGTCCAACTCATTATTGGTCTTCTCACTTCCCCGGCTATGATATTAACTGGGCAGACCTTTGGTTTAACTGCCATAAATTTATAACACAGGATAGATTAAGGATGATGCAAATGTTTATTTTACATAATGTATATCTCTCCCCCGAGAAAATGTCTAAATACGGACTAACATCCTCTTCTCAATGTGTGAGATGCTCTAAACATGACGGCTCTCTATTTCATATTCTTTGGACTTGTCCCAAAATAAAGCCCCTCTGGACCACCATATAAAATAAGCTTGATCCCACCTTGGGATTAGAGGATTTATTTAAACCTGAAATATGCATCTTAGGTGACTTTTCGGGTATTAGTTTCCCTAATAAAAAATATTAAATGGCCTTGATATCCCTGTCTCTTAAGAAAGTAGTTTTAAGATGCTGGAAAGACCAATCTGAAATCAAGTATGGGGAATGGCTAACTGAGCTCCTAGCAAATCTCAGAATGGAAAAGGCTATTGCAAGTCTAAACAACAGGTTGGATAGGTTCAGGAAAATATGGGACCCCTTACACACTTTACTCTCGATTTAGAGCTTCTCAGAGTGAGGGCTTCACTATCTGAGGTACTTCAGCATTCTTGTGTTGTCTGTGCTGTGGGAATCATAGGGAACAGGTTTTATTTCAAGACTGTACTAGTGGGGCGGGAAGGGATGTAAGTGGGGGGAAGGGGGAACTGACAGGTCTTGACTAATGTACATTGTTTATGTGATGTGTATCTGTAATGGAAGATCTGTCATGTATGGCAAAACTTTCAATACACTTTAAATGGAAAAAAAAATCTCTATGGGGAAAAAAAAAAGGAATAAAACACAGTTTGAGAAGCTCAAACCCCAAAAGAGACTGTGAATGCCTCCAGTGAGGCATCACAGTAAGGTATTTTGTATAAAAACAATACAAATTATATGGATATGCCAGCTAAATTCCTGATGAGAACTGGATACTGAGGGGTTGCAGAAAAAATACTGTATATATTTTTGTTTCTTAACCAAGAAAGTTTTCTTAAACAAAACATTAAAATAAAAATAAAAACTTAATCAAAACATAGTCCATAGAGTACAAACTAGCAAAGCTTTTGGCTTACGCTATCACAGTTCCTGAAGTGCATCCCAAGCATTCAGCTCAGATAAGTTGCTGGACTAACACAGTAATTAATTACACATAAATCTAATCAAAAATTTAACTTAGAAAAATGCATGCAGCCCCCTATGTATGTGTTAGGAATATCCATTTTTAGCTTCCTATACAAATGTGTTGCCTTACAGTACATGAATGCAGCACTTATTTAAAAGAATAAACTACAGCATTTTAAATTAGTTCTTAAAGTTTCTTGTCACATCACAATGTTCTGAAATTTGATTAAAGGTGTACAAGCAAAACAAGATGTAAAACCCCACAAAGAAGTAGAATAAGAGATAACCCTGTTTTGTTTACCTCCTGCTCTGCTGTTTTAGACATCCTCTCATCAAGCCAGCAGCTAACTGAATGCAATAAGCAAGGAGTGCAGTGGCAGGCCATTGGGGGGGAGGGGCTGGGGGCTGGGTAGTTTCAGAATATAGTCCATTTCAGTATATAGTTTATTTGTTTCAGTATATAATGTATGTGGATTTTTCAGTCTATAGTGTATGTGTTTCAATATACAGTGTATGTGTTTCACCATGTAATGTATTTGTTTCAGTATATAATGTATGTGGATTTTTAAAATACATAGTGTATGTATTTCAGTATGTAATATATTTATTTCAGTATACAGAGTATGCAAATATTTTTAATAGATAAAGTGTTTTAATATATTGTGTATTTGTTTCATTATATAGTGTATGCAGGTTTTGCAATGCATAGTGGATTTATTTCAATAGATAGTGTATGTATTTCAGTGTAAAGTGTAGATGTTTCAGTATATAGTGTATTTGTTTCGGTAGACAGTGTATGTGTTTTTTTCAGTGCGTAATGTATGTATTTCAATATATAGTGTGTTCGTTTCAGTATATAGTGTATGAAGATTTTTCAATATATAGTATACGTGTTACAATGTGTAGAGTATTTGCTTCAGTAGATTGTGTGGATTTTTCAGTCTGTAGTTTATGTGGAATTTTCAGTCTGTAGTGTATGTATCTCAGTAGGTAGTGTATATGTTTCAGTACATAGTACATTTGTTTCAGCATATAGTGTATGTGGATTTTCAGTGCTCTGTATGTGGATTTCAGAAAACTGTGTATGTATTTCACTATACAATGTAAGCATTTCACTATATGGTGTATGTGTTTCACTGCATGATATATACATTTCAGTATACAGTATATGTATTTTACTATATGATGTATATATTTCAGTAAATAGTGTATGTGGTTCACTACATTGTGTATGCATTTCAATATATGATGTATATATTTCACTATATGATATATGTATGTCACTATGTAGTGTATGTGTTTTACTATACAGCCAGAGCTTGCAAATTATTTCCCTAACAGCTTGCCATACATGTTGACCAAAGACTCTCAGAAAGTATGGCAAGTACTGAACAAAACATTGTAGTAACTCACATTCTAAGTACCACTGACATTAACTCTGCAAGGGTTGAGACTCCTTTAAGTGCTTCCATTTTCCCTACCCAGTGTAGAAGGGATGCATCCAAAAGTGTAAAGGAAAACCATCCCTTGTCGATCTCATACAGAATAATATGACAACAGCTGTCACAGCCACCTATATGTGAACATTGACAACTGTCAGTCCGCACTTGACCACCATACTGTATGATGCCCCACTGGCCCCCAGATACTCTATGCATAAGTAGCAGTACTACACAGCCCAGTGCTGCTCATCAGTCGTTATGAGCAGAAGATGACTGTGAGTCTGATATACAGGTCTTAGTGTTGCTTCTACAAAATAAAGCAAGAAAGTAGCAATTCAGACTGAAATTTGTTAATTTTGGCAACTTTGCTTCACTGATGATTGTATTTTGCATCATTATTCACCGAGTGAATTGGCTAAATTTGAATGGCGACTTTACACAAATTGCCAATTAACAGGCAAATTAGGCAAGTTGCACAGTTCACTGCACAAATTTGGTCAATTTTCTGGGGGGGGGGAAGCAACAGAAACTGTATCTTTAGTATGCAGCTACATCTCCCTTCCACATCTCAAAAACATTTTATTCATGATATACTATACCCCATCCCCCACTGGCACCCTCATCCCCCTCTACCCTTGAGAAGTGCAGCAGCAGAGTAATAAAGTTGGAGTTGTATTGCTCTGACACAGTCTTAATTAATGTTCAAATATCATACCCTTCTCTCCACCTTCATACCAAACACACTTCCTCGACCTCACCCCACCCCACTCCCATGAGAGTTGCACCGAGGAACTCATCATCAGCCCCCTAACCCAACACTGCTCTGGTCATCTACCACCCTCCTCCCCCCACCAGAATCCAGAAACAAAACTGTAATAAAGAAAATGGTCCCCTTGTGCAGAGGGTCTGCTCTGTTCAGTATCAAAATGAAAAAATTCTCCCGCACTTGTTCACACTACCCAGGTACCAACTACTTCACTCCATTTTCAAATTGAAAAGGCAGAAGTGTATTCCATGCTTTTAAAACCAATATGTATTTAAAACACAGCACATCTCTGGCATAGATACAAGTGAATGAACTTTCCAATGCTGTTTCACTCCTCCTGCAGGAGCTGTATCAAGGGTTGAGTCCAAATAACGTAGCTGCCCATATTTATACAAATGTTAAACAATTAATATCTATAGCAAGTTATCAAAAACATATGCCAGAGATGCTCTGTGTTTTAAATATGTAATTGGTTTTAAAAGTATAGAATAAACTTTCACCTTTTCAATTCCAAAATGGAGTAAAGTAGTTAGTACCTGGGTACTCTGAGCAAGTGCAGGGGGTTTTTTTCATTATACTGTACTGTTATTTCCCCAGATGCACTGCTATTCCAGGGTGATCTATTTTGCACATAAATCTGTTCAGTATCCCTCAGTAATGGCATAAATGAATGAATGAATGAATGAATGAATGAATGAGTTGATGTCTTTGCTCCTAGTAAAACCCAATTGGCTGAGTATTGAATAAACATTGTCTTAATGAGTCTGCACTTAGAAATTATCACAACACTTGATACAAAATGGTTTCATAAGTAAGAAAATCCAATATTTGAGAGACTACTTTATATACAATTAATCCATATAGGCTTACAACCTAGATTTAGAAATGTAACTTTTTTCAAATAAACAAAGCAAACTAGTCATTCTGGGCTCAATGCACAAGCAACAGCAGGTGGCACACAATGTGTAGTGCAGGTGTGGAGGCAGGGAAATAGGCTATGCAGGCCAGCAGGTGGTATGCTACATGCATGGTGTTCAGTTGCACTGGGCATATGGCACAGATGCACCACCGCACAGGGGTCCATAGTATGCAGCCCAAGGGGAAGTGGCAGCAAATGCTGGGACCACACCACATATTCATGATGGTGCATAAAGCTGCAAATGGCTGCATAGCATGGTGTTTGACAGACCAATCACTGTGCAGGTGGGAAAGCAGCTCTTACAACTGGCACGCACCACTCAAGAAGGAAGGTGAATTGAAAGTCTTTACTTGATTGAATGGAAAAAAGAACACCACAAATAACATGTGGGACATATTAATAAAGGAAAACACATACAGTTTCATAAAATAAAAAGTGGAAACCTACAAAACTGGTTGTCTTTACAACAGTCCAAGATAACATGTCCTGTGTGCCCAAATGCCAGCCACAATATATCCATCTCTACATGTGCTGACATCCATGTCCATGAGCAGCAGCCCCCCTGCTACTCTTTCAGGGTGGTACTGTAAATGGTATACCTATAATACACAGGCATGGTTGCTGGCTCCTTAACCATGAATGGTGCCTGTGGTGGTGCAAGGTCAATATTTTCCTACTCAGCACCTCTCCAGCAGAATTGCAGCACTGTCAGTGGTGCACGGATACCCTGTAGGCAGCTTAAAGACAGTTAAGTGTCATGTGTGCAGACCCATACCATCTTGCCATGCCGTATGCAACCATCAATGCAGAACCCCTTCCATTACCCTTCCATGCCTCCATGCAACCCCTTATGCAAACCTCCATGCCCCATCAAGCCATGCCCCCATGCAACCATGTGCCCTGCCACATATTGTCCTGAATTGATGTGCCCCGATACAGCTCCCATGCCTCACCCTGCACCCATGCAGCCACCACATTTAGCCAACCTCCATGCCCTGCCATGTCTCATGCAGCCCTGCCACTGTTGCAGTACCCATCTACATGTATGGGCCACTACTTACCAGGTAGACTCCATGATAAACCAGACAGTACCATGCTCAATGCCACAGTACACCACTGCAATCTCGAGTTCCTCCAATAGTTGCATCACATGGGCCAGCACTGCCTGCTACTGAGTTCATGGCATGACCATCTCTCAGTACCTCAGTTGTAGAAGGATCTCCATGGGCTGTCCCTGAGCCTCGCCATGCCCAATGTTAACTGTGAGATTCTGCTTTTTAAAAAAGGATTATACATACTGTACCACAGTGCCTACAGGTAATCCTGTTTTGTACAGTTTACTCTAATCATCTGCAGGGCACCTGGTCCCAGAGACCTATATTTGGTGTATGGGAAAATACATTAAATCCACCTCCCATGGGGTATAATGTACCCTAGGGAAAGACAAGACCATTGCCATGGAGTTACCAGGAACCTATCACAGCAGCCTGGCAGCACAGACACTGCCAGGGGCTATCTATCATAAAAGGGAAGGGAAGGTCTGACAGCAGGCAGACAGTGCCCCTTGACTGGAAGAATGTGACCCTTCCTGTGGATGCAGCACTGTAGGAGTAGGACTGCATAGTTCCAAGCCATGTATCTTCAGGCCCTGTGCATAACTCGGGGAGCATGTGCAATACCCACTGCCAGGAATGGTTCAGACTAGATCAGGGCACCATTGGTGATCTGTGTATCCTGTTCCAGGACATGATGTGGTCCAAAGCTACAGGTCCATGGCCATATTAGTTGTTACCAAATTGATTTACTCCATGCCCTTGCCTATTATGCCACAGACACCTTCCTGTGCATTTAAAGTGACATGACTGGGTGTTCCAGTCCTTCATGTCACATGCCCTATGGCAGGTGACAGTGGCACTGCTGGCACATGTACAGGATTACATCCACTTCCCCATGGATTATCTGGGCATACAAACAGTGCAGGAGGCATTCTATGGGAGACATGGGATTACAGTTGTCAGAGGCACCATAGACTGCAGATATGTGTCAATTCTGGCACCCCATGTCAATGAGGAGAACTTCAGAAACAGGAAAGGATTCCACAGCATGAATATATAGATGGTTCTGGATGTGGAAGGTACTGTCATGAATATCAGTGCCTAGTACCCAAGCTCAATGCATGATGCTTTCATCTTCCACCAGTCATGGTTGAAGACAGTACTAAACATGGTAAGGTTCCAATCCCAGGGTTCCTTATATTTTTTATATGATTAGAAGGGAGAAGACCCTGCTAAACTGAATGTTTCCACAAAGTTCCACAAGTACACGGTACTCAGCACACTGTATTCAAATCCTTAAACCATTCTTTAATAATCTTCAAAATAATTGTAATGTTATAACATTTCTAAGCAGCCTAGTCCCCTCTCTATCTGCAAGAACAAGCCGAAGTAACTGACACACTGAAGTTTGACATCTTTGATAATGACAGCCAAAAGTTTTGAGGCAGAGAGTTTGAATGCCCCAAATTAGTACTTTGCTATACTATGATGCAACACTGGTGACTGCTGACTTTAATGGTAAAACTCTGAGTTACTAATGTTGAAAATGTATAGCATTTCTTAGTAGCTGGTCAGACCTTTTAAAATAAGTTTCTGCTTCTCCATTTAAAAGGCATTTGGACAGGACTGTTCTTAAGACAGGAGAAGTGATAAAAAAAGAACTACAAAATTAAAAGGTACATAATTTTGTAAAATAAAAAGAAGGAACATTTGTTCAGTTTTTTGTACATCGAGAACTAATCTTTTTATTTCAAGATGTCCAGAAAACCTCATCGTTAATCACCATAATAAAATAAGAATATTTTTACTTTTATGGACATTATTTGGAACCTAATGGGCATGATGTTTTGAAAGACTGAGAATTGTTCTTGGGATTATAAAAGTCAGCAGGTTAGTTCCAACAAGCAGGATTTTATATTAAGGCTAAGTTTGCATACAGTTTGCTGCCTATACAGTTTTGAAGGTAGGGAAATGAAATTGTATTTTTCTGTATTTTTGATTGTCCAACATAGAAAACATAGAAACACAAACTTTGACAGCAGATAAGGATCGCTTGCTCCACCTAGTCTGCCCATGTCCCTACCTGCTAGATAAGCTGCAGATCCTAGTTAACTAAGAGCCTTTTTACTCCTACCCCCCACAAGAATTGCCTGTCCCGTGCATTCTTGAATTCCACCACTGTTTTTGACCCCACAGCCTCCTCAGGAAGGCTGTTCCATGCATCAACCACCCTCTCTGTGAAAAAATACTTCCTCACATTGTTCCTGAGCTGTCCCCCCTCTATCTTCAAATTGTGTCCTCTTGTTCCTGCACATCTCTTTTTCTGAAAGATGCTACCCTCTTGGACTTTGTTGATTCCATTGAGGTACTTCAAAGTTTATATCATGTCCCCCATCTCCCTCCATTCCTCCAGGGTATACATATTAAGCTCCTTTAGTCCATCTTCATATGACTTCTGTTGCAGACCATGCACCATTTTAGTTGCCCTCCTCTGGACTGCCTCCCGTCTATGTCCTTGCAGAGATTGGGTCTCCAGAACTGTACGTAGTACTCCAGATGGGGTCTCACCAACTGTCTGTACAGAGGGATAACAATGTCTTGTTTTCTACTGGTGATGCCTGTCCCTATACATACCAGTATCACCCCAGCCATCTCTACTGCCTTCTCACATTGCTTGCTAACCTTTAGGTCATCTGATATGGCTACTCCTAGGTCACTTTCCATTTTTGTTGTTGCTACTACTTCCCCCCATTGTGTACTCTTCCCCTCATTTTTTGTTTCCCAGGTGCATTACTTTGCACTTCTTTGCACTGAATCTCTGTTTAGAACACAATTCTCAGAGGAAGAGACCCAGGAGGTCTTGAAATATTAGCTACTTGAAAAATCTAATTCTACAAACTGATTCAAGTTATACTGCATTTAAGATGGATTGAGTTAAGACATACAATATATGGAACAACAGTACTGAAAATCTCACCGAATTGTGAATATTTATTTAAAGTTTCAATAAAAACAAGACAAGAAGAAATATTATAACATTGCAATTATATTGATGACTATTAAAGAATATTTAAGTATTTGAATAAAGAGAGTTGAGTACCTCATATCTGTGTCTTTGAAAAGATGATACTGGCTTCTGTTGGATTCAGGTCAGGATGGCTGCTAGGTACATATCAGATGGGCCATGCGGGCATGAGGCATGGCGTCCTGTGCTCATCCTGGTACGGACACACCCCTCTCTTAAATCCCATACAGGTAACAATTGTTACCCCTTTAGGCCATACCTGATGACACACACTTCCTGGCTTCTGTAGGGGAGGCAAAACAGGTACAATGATGCCCACAGGAGGACACAGATGATATTGGAGTGCACCATTTTTTTAAAAGAAGATATGGTTTAGATGCCTAGATAGGACAGGTGGCACAATACTGCTTGCCCCAGGGAGGGTGTTCCATGTGTTCATTGTGTGTTGCATGCTGCATAGTATTGCTACAAGGAAAAGACTGCCATTGCCAGAGGATCTACCTGATGACTGGCAGTGTTGGGGCATGCCTGCACAGGCATGATGGCCCTGTCACTGGGTGGAGAACTGGATGTTGTGGGTTTTTAGCAGCCACCTTGTTCCCTGCCCAGTTGCCATCCATATCATTCAATCAGGAAAGTAGAACCCTGTTTGTCATGATCTACCTGTCCATGGGGTGGTTCAGTGTCTGTGGGCACTGTTGGGTGGTGGCCATTCCACAGTCTGGATCTGTGGTGACAGAGCGGTCTTTTGCAGGATGGGGCACCATCACTACTGGCCTGCATTGCTCGGTACCACAGCATGCCCTTGAGCTGCTTGCCCACCCTCTGAGATCTGTATTTAGCCGCTGAACCTCTGCCATGAAGGCATAGAACTGGTCTTTGTTTTCCTTGCTGGCTTAAAGCTGGTCCTTCTGTAGCAGTAATACATCTAGAAAGTACATCCTGAGTAGGTATGCAGTGGCACTGCCTGTTCTGTATGGCCCTGTCTAGTGGGGCTTCATTGCCAGTGCCATGGACAGGGTCACATGCCACTGGATGGTATGCTGATGTTGCCAGGTGTCCCTGACACTGGGTGCTGTCAGGCTGTTTGGCACAGCTGTGTGTAAAGATCCCTGCATATGTGGAAGTGTTGGGCACCAGTGCTGTGGGCATCTGTGATGCATGCCCCTGTATATTCACGTCTGTGCCCTTTCTTTGCTGCTGTTAAATCAGGAGGCTTTGAAACTATGATTCTGAAAAGCATGGGGTATTTTGCTTGGGGGTGGGTGACTAGCTGCCCTGTGCACTGCTGGCCTACCTATAAACACCTTATTGCTATTATAAAAATATAAATATTAAAATGATGTTCAAAAGTGCATCTTTTTTTTTATTATCGGTAATAGGATTTTAAATTGAATGGCATGTCTGCTGTCTTTCCAGAACTTCTCAGAGTGCTATGCAGCACGTTCCCATTTCTGTTCAGTATCAGCTTATTCAACAGCTTAATAGACCACATGTTTCTCTTTCCATGTCAGCTGGCCAAGAAAACTAGGATGGGAGCCTTTGCAAACCTAAGAAGAGCTGCAGATCTTTTATTCGAACAATTCAAGATAACCAATATTTTGTTGATTAAAAAAAAAAAAATATTGTGAGAAATTTGCATGCTAGGTAAACAATGCTACTGACTGCTGTGAAAGAGGTCATACTCACCTTCTGCAATGCATCATGGGACTTGCTTCCAATGACGTCACCAAGGCAGCTGTCCTGTTTTTTTTTTGTTTGTTTTTTGGAGGGAGGTTGCTATTCAGGAAGTGTTGACTGCAATATACATAGATACATAGACAGTGTCGGCAGATAAGGGCCTATGGCCCACCTAGTCTGCCCATTTGAGCTTGTAAGTTCAGTTTGTTTTCCTAGAAGTCTATTTCCTCTTACCCCCTGACCTCTAGAATTCCTTTATGTCTATCCCATGCATTCTTAAATCCCGTGATTGTTTCAGCCCCCACCACTTCCTCTGGCAGGGTGTTCCACTTGTCCACCACCCGTTCAGTGAAGAAATTCTTTCTCATGTTTCCTCTGAATCTCTGAAACCAATAAAACATTTAACTGCCACTTACAGGGTGAGAAAGAGAGAGAGACCACAAACTGATCTGTTACAACAGCATTATCAACAGAGTAGCAATGTGAGTGGAATGGAGATCAAGAGGGAAGGAAAAGAGAGTGAGGAGGTAGATGGGGGTCCGATGAGAAGGAGATCAACAGGGGAGGAAGGGGGAGTGGGGAGGTGGATGGTGATGCTATAAAACAAAACAAAAAAAAAATCTAGTTTAATATATAATTAACATTTTTGATCTGCCATGTACAGTCCATGTATCTGTATGGTGATTGGTCTTATTAGCAGTAGTGGTTATAGAGGATCAATATTCCACAGTATGTGAAAAGTTTCAGTTAGATAAGAACTTACTTTAAAAAAAATTAATTCTAACCAGCCTGGTGGTGCTGAGGGTTGAGGCACTGGACGCCTTACCTCGCACCACACCGGCGACCTGGGTTCAGGAATGACCTTGGGTCACTGGAGAGCCAGTATGGAGGGGAGGGAGGGAGCAGGATTGAGCAGCTGAAAGGCAGCCCTCCTCTCTTGGGGTGGTCATCACCTCCCCATAGTTCTGCTCCCACCAGGTGGAGGCCCAGTGGGTAGCGTAGGCGGGACAGGTAGGCAGCATAGCAGGAAGGTGCCCTGAGGCTTGGCATGCACATGCCTCCACATGCACATGCAGGCCTGGGGATGAGAGAAAACAGGGAGAAAATGACAAAATTCTATATGGAAAAAAGTAAATTATCATGTGATTTGCCTCTACTAGAGTGTCCTAATTAAAGATTAACATGTGGTTGCTGGAATCCCTAGAGCCAACTAGATATCTCAATTTCACATACCCTTTTTATTATGTACTTTATTATTGTTTTCTGCATTAATACAATTTGATTATTTTATGATTAGCTTCTGAAATCTGAACCTTTTTGGACATCAAAGAGATGAATGATAAATGTAGAGATGACATTGGCAATAAAGAGAATGAAGGAGGTTGGTAGCGGTATAGAGCAGATCCACTCATTTTGTTGATTGCACGCATGCGCAAGAAACATATTGTGGCAGCTTTCTCCACAAGCAGGTTGTGGAGGCATGGCACTGTTGTGGCCAATGCCCCCACAGCCTTTAAAGGCTAGTCCAGCATCCTCCAATGCCGTGGCATGCTGCTGCTGACACAAGGTCAGCCAGCGTGCCACCAACTTGTAAAAAAACAGCTGCTGCAATCAGGGGCCACCTCGTCATTGCAGCGTAAGCCATTCACTGCAATGAGGGAGCAACCCATCATTGCACGGTGGGATCTTTACTCAGTGATATTGTTTGTGAACATGGCAGTGGTTTGCCGCCATTTTCACAAACAATATTAACCTCCCCCACGTGTTTATTTGCCGATGGGGACCCCACTCCCAGTCGGTTTCAGTGCCCCAGTGTTTCTGTTGTTGACAAGGGAGCCCACTCCCCATCGACATTACGTAAACCCCCCTCCCCCTCTTATACTGGCTGCTGAAGGGGTGCTCAGTCCCCGTCGGCATAATGTCACCCACCTTTTTGTAGGTGCCAATGGGGTGCCCAATCCCCCCTTAGCTACAGCTTGCCTCCCCCACCAAAAGCAAGACTCTGGTGGCATGCTGGGAGCCCACCTCAGCATGCCACATGCCCCAGTGAAATAAAAAATGGTTCCACTGTGTCTTTTTTTTTTAAACCTGTAAAAAAGGAAACTGTCCATCGGAGGTCTCCCAGGCCCCCTTCCCCAACCCGTGCCCACCCAGTGCGCACCCTGTCTCCCCACATCCCCCCATCCCCATACTTACCTCCAGAGCTTGACACAATGATCTTCAGTGGACCGGGAACACGTCTGCACTCTTCAAAGCCGACCACGAACTGAGGAAATGCCGGTAAGCAGTATAATGGAATAAATGTGTTTTTTCAAACTTTAATGCATATCTCAGTCATTTTTTGGAATTTTGGCACCAAATATTCAACATGGGGTTTTTGGGACCCCTCTTCATGAATTCTGGAACTGTCATGGCGTTAATTGGCCCCGAAAGGTGATTTTGCAGTCACTGCACATAATCACCTTTTGGGACCGATTAATGAAACAACAGTGCCAGTGTTCATGAGGTGGGCTCTCAAAAAGCCTATGTTGCAAATTTGGTGGAATAAATCCAAAAATTGACTGTTTTACGTGCGTGTGCTGTGCATTTACTATGCACGCTCATAACTTCGCGAATTTGAAATATTTTCAAGCCAGATTTTCAGCATTAGCATTTTTTCACACCTCCTTGAGAACAATACAGCTGTTATTGTGCACATCCTGGCCAAAATGTGTTTTTGCACTTCTGGTGCAGAATAGCCTGGTCACTGTGGGAAATTAGTTTTTGGGACAGATTAAGAAAATGACAGTGACACTGTTCATGAGTAGAAGCCCTAAGATGCCTGTATTGAAAATTTGGTGATGATACTCCATAAAAGGACTGCGTTACGAGCCTGCATTGCGCAGCTTGCACGCACGCTTGTAACTTCATGAATTTGTAATATTTTCACTCCAGATTTTCAACATTGCCATTTTCCCATACCTACTAATGAACAGTATAGCTGTCATTTTTCCCATCCTGGCCAAAATGTGTTTTCGCACTTCTGGCACAGAATAGAGCGGTCGCTGTGGGAAATCACTGTTCAGGACAGATTAAGAAAATGACAGTAATACCGTTCATGTGCAGTGGTCCTAAAATGCCTATGTTGAAAGTTTGGTGATGATAGCCCATCAAATGACTGTGTTACAAGTGTGCATTGTGCACTTTCCACGGATCCTTGTAACTTCACAGATTTGTAATATTGTCACGCCAGAATTTCAACACTGGCATTTTTTCACACCTTCTTATGAACAGTGCAGCTGTCATTTTTTACATCCCGACCAAAATGTGTTTTCACAGTTCCAGCGCAGAATAACGCAGTCGCTGTGGGAAATCAGTGTTTGGGACAGATTAAGAAAATGACTGTGGCACTGTTCATGAGCAGAAGTCCTAAAATCCCTATGTTGAAAATATGATGATGAAACTCCATAACATGACTGTGTTACAAGCGTGCATTGAACTGTTTCCATGCACCCTTGTAACTTCGCAAATTTGTAATATTTTCATGCCACATTTTCAACAGTGGCATTTTTTCACACCTCCTTTTGAACAGTACAGCTTTCATTTTCCACATCCTGCCTAAAATATGTTTTTGCACTCCTGCCAGAGAATAACACGGTCACTGTGGGAAATCAGTGTTTGGGACAGATTAAGATCAAGCAAGTGAGAGGGGGGAGTGACCAAGCTCAACTGAGCTCTGTCGGGACTGCTGCAGATTTGTTTGTGGGCAGAAAAAGGCCCCAATGCAAGAGCCAAGTACAAAAGGGCAGCCTGCAGCACTGGGAGAAACAGAATGAGAGAGCGAGTGAGGGAGAAGGAGTGAGTGAACTCACTGGAGCACTGTCAGGACTGATGCGGATTTCTTTTTGGGCAGAAAAAAGCCGACACTGCTGGCAGGGGCCCAGTACAAAAGGCCAGCCTGTAGTGGTGGGAGAAACAGTACGAGTAAGCTAGACTGGGGGACTGAGTGAGCTCAATGGAGTTCTATCAGGAAGGCTGTGGATTTATTTGTCGGCAGAAAAAGGCACCAATGCAGGTAGGAGCCACATACAAAAGGGAAGCTTGCAGCGCCAGGACAAACAGAATGAGCGTGTGAGAGAGGGAGACTGAGCAACCTCAACGGAGCTCTGTCAGGACAGCTGCAAATTTCTTTGTAGACAGACAAAGGTGCCAATGCAGCCAGGAGCCCCATACAAAAGTACAGCCTGCAGCGCCAAGAGAAACAGAATGAGCAAGTGACAGAGCGGTAGTGAGTGAGTTCAACAGAACTCTATTGTGACTGCTACAGAGAGATACTGTGGGTTAAGCTGGAAAGGAAAATGGGGCCAGCCATCCGCACAGGTGTGGTCTATAGACCACCAGCCCAGGAGGAAGAAACAGATAGGGAGCTGATGCTAGCCATCCAAAGGATGGCAGACAAGGGTGAGGTAGTACTGGTTGGAGACTTCAATATACCAGACGTGGACTGGAGCATCCCAGCAGCATCAACTAGGAGCAGATTTATCCTGGACTCCTTCAGGTGCCTTCCTCAAGCAACTGGTCATGGAACCAACTCGGCAGAAGGCAATACTGGACCTGTGCTCACAAACAGGGACAGTGTGATGGGGTAACAGTGGGGAGCACCTGGGTAACAGTGACCACCAGTCATTGTGGTTTGAAATCACAGAAAGAGCAGAAGCAAACCACACAAAAACACGTATCCTGGATTTTAGGGGGCAGACTTTGGGAAAATGGGAGATGCTTGAAAGAGGCATTAAGGGAATGGGACAGGAATCAGGGATTGAGGAACAGGGCAGTATTTAAAATGGGGATTATAAGAACAACAGAATTATGCATTAAGCAGGTTAGCAAGAGGAAAAGAAAGAGGAGACCATTATGGTTTTCCAAAGAGGTAGCAAAGAAAGTGAAAGCCAAAAGATTGCATTCAGGCAATACAAAAGACACAGGCAGAAGGGGATAGGGAGAAGTACCAGGAGAAACAAAGGGAGGCAGGGAAGTCAGTAAGGGAAGCCAAAGCTCAGACAGAAGAACACATTGCAAAAATCAGTGGTTAAAGGGGACAAAACCTTTACAGGTACATAATGAAAAAGAAGGACAAAGGGAGGGATAGTGAGACTGAAGGGGAGGATGGGATCCGCTGGAGGATGACAACAGTAAAGCTGACATATTGAACAGGTATTTCTGCTCAGTCTTTACTAAGGAAGAGGGGGGTAATGGGTCTGAAGGGAGTACAAGGGTGAGAATGGTACAGAATGGACACAAGTCCCTTTACACAGAAAGGGTCCTGAAGGAACTGGAAGTATAAAAGCTGATAAAGCAATGGGGCCAGATGGGGTGCACCCCAGGGTCCTTAAAGAACTAAGAGAGGTGGTGGCTGAACCTCTGGCTATCCTGTTCAGCCAATCACTGGAAACAGGGGAGGTACCCAAAGACTGGAGGACAGCAGATGTAGTCCCCTTATACAAAAGTGGGAACAAAGAGGAAGCAGGGAACTACAGACCAGTCAGCCTCACCTCGGTAGTGGGAAAGATCATGGAAGCACTACTGAAGGAGAGATTGGTGGAACATCTGGTTGTCAATGGACTACAGGACCCAAGGCAGCATGGTTTCACCAGGGGAGGCAGCGTCAGACCAACCTCATTGAATTTTTGACTGGGTGACTAGGGAGGTGGATCAGGGAGGGCAGTGGACATGGCCTATCTGGACTTCAGCAAGGCCTTTGACACTGTGCCACATAGAAGACTATTACACAAACTGGGAATATGGGTGTGGGCAGGACAGTAGTGTGGTGGGTAGGTAACTGGCTGGGTGGCAGGACACAGAGGGTGGTGGTAAATGGCTGTCACCCACAGAGGGAAGAGTGACCAGTGGGGTACCACAGGGATCAGTGCTGGGACCGGTCCTATTCAACATCTTCATCAGTGACATTGCACAGGATATAGAAGGCAGAATTTCACTGTTCGCTGATGACACAAAGCTCTGTAACAGAGTAGACACACCAGAGGGTGTAGACAGAATGAGAAGGGACCCAGAAACTTGAAGAATGATCAAGGGTTTGCAGTTGAAATTCAATGCAAAGAAGTGCAAGTTAATGCATATGGGGCACAAAACCCTGGCACAATATATCAGTTGGGGGTGAGGATATAGCATGCACCAAGCAGGAAAGGGATCTTGGGTTGTTATCTCTGATGACCCAAGGTAGGGAAACAGTGTGACAAGGCATCAGGTAAAGCAAATAGGATGCTGGGATGTATAGGCAGGGCATCACCAGCAGGAAAAGGGAGGTCATAATTCCGCTATACAAGACACTAGTGAGGCCCCACCTGGAGTACAGTGTACAGTTCTGGAGACCATACCTACGTAAGGACATAGACAGGGTAGAGAAGGTTCAGAGGAGGGCAACAAAGATGGTGCATGGGTTGCATCACAAGTCCTATGAAGACAGGTTGAAGGAACTGAACATGTACTCCCTGGAGGAGAGGAGAGAGAGGGATATGATAGAGACATACAAGTATCTTACAGGAGGAACAGGTGCAGGAAAACACTATTTTAAGCTTAAAAAGATGTTTCAGGACTAGAGGCATGGATGAAGTTGGAGGGAGGACGACTCAGAGGAAACATGAGAAAGAATTCTTCACAGAACGGGTGGTGGACAAGTGGAACACCCTGCCAGAGGAAGTGGTGGGGCTGAAACAATCACAGGATTTAAGAATGCATGGGATAGACATAAAGGAATTCTAGAGGTCAGGGGTAAGGGGAAATAGACTTCTAGGAAAACAAATTGAACTTACAAGCTCAAATGGGCAGACTAGGTGGGCCATAGACCCTTATCTGCCGACACTGTCTATGTATCTATGTATCTACAGAGCCCAGTACAAAAGGTCAGCTTGCATTGCTGGTAGAAACGGAATGAGTGAGTGAGAGAGGTGAAGTGAGTAAGCTCAATGGAGCTGTGTCAAGACTGCTTCAGATTTCTTTCTTTGTGGCCAGAAAAAAAGCTGCCAACACAGGCAGGAGCCCAGTACAAGAGGACAGCCTGCAGCGGCGGGAGACACAAAACGAGCGAGCGGGGGGGAGGAGGGGGGAGTGAGCTCAACAGAGCTCTGTTGGGACTGCTGCAGATTTGTTTGTGGCCATAAAAGGGCAGCAATGCATGCAGGGGCCCAGTACAAAAGGGCAGCATGCAGTGGCGGGAAAACCAGAATGAGTGACTGAGAGAGGGGGATTGAGCGAGCTCAACGGAGCTCTATTGTAACTGCTGCAAATTTCTTTGTGGGCAGATAAAGGTGGCAATGCAGGCAGGAGCCCAGTAGAAAAGGGCAGCCTGCAGCGCCGGCAGAAACAGAATGAGCAAGTGAGAGAAGAGGGGTGAGCAAACTCAACGGAACTTTGTCAGGACTGCTGCAGATTTCTTTGTTGCCAGAATAAGGTGCCAACAGAGGCAGGAGCCCAGTACAAAAGAGCAGCCTGCAGTGCTAGGAGAAACAAAATGACTGAGTGAGACAGGGGAAGTGAGCGACCTCACTGGAACTCTGTCAGGGCAGCTGCGGATTTCTTTGTGGGCAGATAAAGGTGCCAATGCAGGCAGGAGCCCAGTACAAAAGGCAAGCCTGCAGTGCTGGCAGAAACAGAATGAGTGAGTGAGAGAGGGGGAGTGAGCAGGCTCAACAGACCTGTGTCGGGACTGCTGCAGATTTCTTTGTGGGCAGAAAAAGCCACCAACAGAGGCAGGAGCCCAGTACAAAAGGGCAGCCTGCAGCACCAGTAGAAACAGAATGAGCAAGTGAGAGAGGGGAAGTGAGCCACCTCAACGGAGCTCTGTCAGGACAGCTGCGGATTTCTTAGTGGGCAGAAAAAGCGAGGCCAGTACAAAAGAACAGCCTGCAGCACTGGGAGAAACAGACTGAGCGAGTGACAGAGGGGCACTGAGCGAGCTCAACAGACCAACGCAATCAACATTTGGCATTGACAAATGCTTGTTTCGATAGAGTTGTGTGATCTCTATCAACATTTGCGTGGTCTGGGCTCATCTTAAATGTGTCCTGGCTCAGTCAAGTAAGAAACTGTGTGTACCAGATAAATGACTGTATTGTACAGTATTCCTTATTAAGACTACATAGAGTGCTGTTATTATTTTGGAACTTATCCTTCTGTCTTCTGTGTTCAATGAAACACTAGGCTTTCTGCTGAACAGGTGTATACTGCTTGAGAATGTTGTATGATGCTTTGCAGGATGGGCTATTAGTTTCAGAAAGAGCAGTAACAAAAGGCACAGGAGCATGTGTTGGGACATTTGAGACTGCATGGCAAACTAGTGCATTTTTTTAATACTGCTCTGATTTGTTGTTCTCAGTTGTTCAACTCTGTTGTTTCACTTATGTGTCTTAATTTTTTTCTATCTTACCAGCCAGTGCCAATTATACAGTGGTAGCCAGTGACAAGATGCACTATATATTTATCTGGCAATATTAGGAAATAACACTGAAGGCCACTTTAAAATAAAAGAGACTTCCTGTGATGTATTGTGAATTATATGGGTATTCAACACCATATCACCGGCTCAAGGTTGTATACTATGGGCCGGATATTCAAAGGGGAATGCAGGGCTTGTGTCAAGCCCTGTGTCTAACCTGTTTTTTGGTGTGGTAGTGCCCAGCACCTTTGATGCAACTGTGCCTCGTGTTAATACACTTTGGCACAGTTGCAACAGTTTTCTCACTTTACGGTGTGCAAGCCCTGTAAAAAGGGTACCCAGGATTAATGCAAGCTAGATCAGCAAAAAACTGACCTAACTTGTGGCAATCAGCACATGGAATAAAAATCTCAATCAGATGGGAAACACTGGGAATCAAGGGGGTGACGTGGCACCTGGCAAGGTGTTTTTTGCTGTTATATTAATTTGTTAATGTCTATCAATACATAGTAGAGTACTACACAGTACTGTACCTATTAATAAAACTGAACTACTGTACTGTGTTACCACTATGCTGCCATGTTATTCAGAACTATCACATGCCCCTCATTGACTGTGTTGGAGTCATATGTATGTACACTCTAATTAATTGGTTCCATACTGTGTAGTAATAAGCTACATATTCATAGCCATTAACACATTATTATAACAGCAAATGCACCTGCTGGGTGCCACATCACCCTTTTCATTCCCAACTGTTTCCCTGACTCCACCATACCACCTCCTGTGGCACTTCTGCCCCCATCTTCCACCTATCCAGCAGCTTCACTAGTCCCCAACCATCCTGGCCCATCTAGTTTTACACCGGAAGGGAGGGTGGATCCCTAAAAGAATTCCCACAGGTGCACTGACTCTTTTGTGCAGCTGCCAACTTGCAGTAAATGGAGGGAGTTTGGTGCCAGGACCCTGATTTTTGTAAAATTGGGTGTAGGGTCCCAGGCACAAACAGAGATTGCCATAGCTCTGGAGTAATTCATCTTGCATCGTTCTAAAGGCTCTTTGAAAATCGAGTCCACTGTGTCTGCACAATTTATTGTTTAGCATATGATTATGGAAAGTGTCATTTTCTCATCACTTGCAAATGGGATAATGGAAAATGTCAAGTATGCTACATAGAAAACTGAAATGAAAGGTGTAAAATGGTTGTATGGAAAATAATGCATGAATAAAGAACACACACTCTAGTGCATTAAGTGTCAACCAATGCACAAGAAAGTACACAAATGAAACACAAACCCTTGCAAATCAGGGTGCAATCCTAAACAAAAAGTTGGCATATGTGCAGCTACTGTAGTACAGCACAAAATGCCATCTGTCAGCAAATGGCAAGAAGAGGTTGAAAACAATACATAAAATCAAACTGATACTATTCTCTGTCATAATTACAGTGCTTACAAATTCACCAAAGTATATAGTAAATTTAATGGTTTTCCTTAAAGTAATGGCAATATTGTACACTGCTACTATATTTCTTTATAAATGTTGTACCAATGTAGCACATGTATGCAATTATATAAGAAATAACACACAACTTGGGTGTGGGATATACTGTATTATACAATGGGTACGGGAAAATATGAAAATTGATTGGTTAACAGTATCTTTTAGCCATGAGTAAATCCTACAGTAACTCACATCAAAAGATCCAGTACACCATAGTTAGCTTCTCTACCCCAGGAACACATCCATCAATGACAGCACCTAAACAAACCACGACCACTGTTAAACTCCTTAGAGGCACTTCATAAGCTGTCAAAATCCTGTCAGCCTAAAAAGCCTACAAATGTGTCTCACTGTAAAACCTTGACATAACGCAGCCCCAAAAAAATGAGTGACTTCACTATGTTCTTTGACATCAACAGCCCTGATACCATAGAAGCACTTTTTAATAATTTTAGTGAATCGGAGCCACCTACCTCTGCGAGCAGTCCCAACGAAGCAACAGAGCCATCAGAGCACAGAGCAGAGCCAGCAGTGCCTGAGATGGAATCCACGGAAATGGCAACATCTGCAGCAGAAGTCGGGGATGTTGGCACGGCCCAGCTTCCTCAACTGACACAGTGTCAGTACCCGAAAGAGAACCAGAAATGTTAAGTAATCAGAATTCAATTTGACACAGCAATGTGACAGACAATGACATTTTAAATCTAGAAATGGAGTATAATGAGCCCATGACTCTCAAACAGACGAAGTGGTCAGTTAACGTTTTCTTAAGCTGATGTAGGGAAAAGCAGGTGACAATCAATCTAAAAGAAATAACATTAAAATAACTAAATTAATTACTTCACAGGTATTACAGCACAGTTTGGAATCAGAAAGGGAAAGAATGTGGTTTAAGCAGTTTCAGTCTCCGGTCAGGCTTGAACCGCCACCTGAACAACCCTCCACTCAGCCAATGGTTAAACCTAATGACCAACCTAGAATTCATCACCTCCAGTAATGTATTCAAAGGGGCTGTCAAAGGGCAGCGTAGGGAGGGGAAAGACAAAGCCATACACCCCCACCCCCCAACACAGAAGAGCTGCATTTTCTTAGGAACTCACCCTGTCTTTCCCCTAGCACTGCCCCTGACCTAGAAAGGAGGTCTAGCTTGACCTGCAGCTCCAGCTAGCTTGTAGAGGAAATGAAGGTGTACACTCCTTCAAAGTAGCCTCTTCTGAAATCAGAATCACACCTACTGGAATAAGATACCTAACAAAGACAGTTAATGAAGACACAACGCACCACAAAAAAGTGTCAGATCCAAACAAGGAAAACAAAAGGAGGTTCCTTTTAGAAAAGCAAGGAAACCTTTGTCCCATCATGAGCTAGAAGAAATCTTTAAACAAACTTCCACCATCAGCTCCAGCCCTTTTTTCAAATCAAATCAAATCAAAATGTATTTATAATGCACTTTTCTGCATATCAAAGTGCAATTAAATATTAAAATAGCATCAAACATAATAAATAACAGCATAAAAATAATAAAAGTAGCAGTAAACTTATTCAAATGCTAGTTCAAACAAATACATTTTTAGAGGTGCCTTAAATGACTCCATGGACAGACAAACTCTAATCTGATGAGGTAGAGAATTCCACAGGGTTGGGGCCATAAGTGATAGCCACAAGATTCCCTAGGCAATATGATCTATTGGCACACAGGAGCCCATGGAACTCATTTATCTAAGTTTCATTCTGCCATGTATCTGCAAAGAATCTGTATTAGGGAAAGTGTACACCAACCATTCCCTTAGAGCCACAGTAGTCACCTTATTGAGCTCAGCTGGCCTTGACACAAGGGAAATAATGTCAGTGACTGGTCATAAGAATGAGGCTTCACTGCAAGCTTACTGGCATCCAAACCTGATCAAAAGTCAACAGTGGAGCTCAATACTAGCCGCAAAAGCAGCCCATTCAAGTGAACCATTTCCCAGCACACCAATCAAAACAGAACCAGAACCAATCTCCTCCAGTTGCATTACAAATCCCCTAGCAAACAAATGAAAAGCCACAAAAAGCACTGTGCAGAGTAACCAAACATCCACAATGCTTCAAAAGTGCATAGTACAAGAAACAACCCTTCCTGCAAAAGTAAATAAAACGTCACCTGCCAAACATGTCCAAATAGCCCAGCATCACGAGCAGGAAAATGATGCCAACATAACTGATTACCTATTCCAAGTCAAAGAAATAGAAGCTGAAGAGGAATCCAATTTAAATTAAAAAATCCAACATTTTGTAACACAGAGCCAGTCCCCAGATGAAACATGCTTCCCTACGAGTGAAAATCAAAACACGGCTGCATTAAAATCTCACTCCACCACGAGATTACAATGACCGATTACAACTCCACCTAGAGGTGCACTGCTATCAAAGTTCATTAACTACGGGACAATTAACTTATACTTAAAGTAATAAACATGCAATCTGTCTAAACAGAAACATAATTAATATTCAGCACCAGTAAAAGTGATGTTTTCCAACTTTATAAAAAGTTAAAACTTACATGTCCATAGCAGTGACAGTTTCACTATTGACACAGTTGTATTCAGAGTTTAAGTGGTTTTAAGAAATACTATTTACAGTTAAATGTTTCTAAAAAACAGCTGTTTACATTACACAAGTTAAAATATTAACTATAAATTACTTATCAGTTACTATTGCTGCACTATTGCTTCCTGTCTGTTGTCATCTATTGTTGAACAAAAGGAACAATTTTTTTTGTGGATGAATATTTTCAGCTTAACATGAAAAAAATAAAATAATTACCTACAAACATTAAAATCTCTGACTTTTTCTTATACATGAAGTTGTTCCCATATGTATAATCTCAACAATCCACTCCAGGGTGTGGGTTATTCTGGGATTTACTCACACCGTGTGTGGACCGCGCAAGGTGTGCATAAATCCCAGTATAACCCACACCCTGGAGTGGATTATTGCTTAAATATATGTGCTGCTTAGATGTCTACACTGGCATACAATCCTCAGTCCAGAGCATATTTCCTTTAGTTTGAATTAATTAAAATGAAAATTTACAATGAAAGACAATTTTAAATGGACCCAAAAGCTAGTTCTAAAAATCTCACAGTAAACAAAATTATACAGTAGAAAAAGTAGTTCCTATGAATGTCTTAATTTGTTTATCACCCTTTGTATAGTTTCAGAGTTTTAAATAATTGATTAGCAGTTTTTTTTTTGGGACGATACTAACTATACAGAAAGTATTTATATAGATTTTCTAGAAGTGCTTTGTTTGTTAAACACAGTAAGGCAAGAGCTATGCATTTTCACAAAGTTTTAGCACTTTCTTGAGCAAAACGCTAATCAATTTTTAGAGTTAAATAAAACCCTGATTTTAAAGAATTGATTATTTTTTCAGTAGCATGTACTGTGGTGCTCAACACTATGTTCACACATGTCTAGTCTTATAGAAACATAGAAGTTGACGTTGACGGCAGATAAGGACCGCAAGGCCATCCAGTCTGCCCATTTTTTTTTCTACCTTATAAATGTGCCATCAGCCTTTGCTCTGTCAGTGGCCTATCTATTCATACTCATCTGTATTGCTCCCTTATGCCTATCCCATGCCTGTTTGAAGCCCTGCACTGTATTCATAGCCACCACTTCCTAAGGTAGGCCGTTCCATGCATCCACCACTCTTTCTGTGAAAAAGAATTTCCTCATATTCCCCCTTAATTGGCCTCCCTCTAATCTCGTGTTGTGTCCTCTTGTCCTGCTATTTTTCATATATTTAAACATGTTAATGCCCTTAAGGTGTTTGAATGTCTCAATAATATCACCTCTCTCCCTCCTTTGCTCAAGGGTATACATATTGAGCTCTGTTAATCTGTCCTCATATGTCTTCTGATGCAGTCTCTGCACCATTTTGGTTGACATTCTCTGGACTGTCTCAATTTGGTTAATGTCCTTGTGAAGGTGAGGCCTCCGGTACTGCACGCAGTACTCCAGATGGGGCCTAACCAATGTCTTGTAAAGAGGGATTATTACTCCCTCTTATGACTTGTGCTACCCCTACTAGTACACCCTAACATCCCCCTAGCCTTACCTACTGCTTTAGAGGTCTGCTTGGATGATTTCAGGTCATCGGTGATGATGATGCCCAAGTCTCTTTCTTCCTTTGTGACTGACAGCAACTCCCCTCCCAGCCTATAGGTGGCTTCAGGGTTTCTCTTCCCTATGTGCATAATCTTGCACTTCTTAGCATTAAATCCCAGTTGCCACTCTTCTGACCATTATGCTAGTTTATCAAGATCTCTTCTCATTCTTCCCACCCCATCTGGATAATCTAATCTGTTGCAGATCTTGGTGTCATCTGCAAACAGACAAGCCTTACCCTCTAGTCCATCTGCAATGTCACTAATGAAGATATTGAAGAGGACTGGCCCCAGGACTGATCCCTGAGGTACCCCACTTGTGACTTGCATCTGTTCTGACTGTATACCATTTACCACCACTCTCTGTTTTCTGTCCGTCAACCATTTTGTCACCCAGCTGACCAACTTCTGACCCACCCCAAGCATACCCAGCTTATTTATCAATCTTCGATGTAGAACAGTGTCGAAAGCTTTGCTGAAGTCAAGGTAGGCAACATCAGCTGCTCCACCTTGGTCCACCACTCTGGTTACCCAGTCAAAGAAATCTATGAGATTAGTCTGACAGGGCCTTCCTTTTATCAATCAGTATTTTTGGTGAAGAACCACAGAGAATATGAAGACTGTGATTTTGCACTTATATATGTACATACAAAAATGCCAGCAGATACAGGCCATAGCGTCTATCAGGTCTGCTCGAGTGTGCAGAACCCAGTCCATTTAACTGCAGCTGCCCCCGACTCCTTTCCCACCCTTCCGATTTATTGCCCCCCTTCCTCCATCACCTCATCCCCATCTTCCCCTCAGTTTTGACTTTCCCTTTGAATCTGTCCCACCCTTCTCAAAGTTGCCTACTGATTTTTTCTGATATCAGCCCCTCTGGCAATGCATTCCACCTTGCCGCTACCCTTTCTGTGAAAAAATGCCTCCCCATTTCCCTCCTGAATCTTCCTCCCTCCATTTTCAGAACGTGTCCACTCGTATCCCTCCACCCTTTTCATCTAAACTAACCCTCAGTATTAACTCTGTTCATGCCCTCTAAGTATTTGAAGGTCTCAGTCATATCCCATATCTCCCTTCTATCCTCCAGGGAATACATTGTGAGCTCCCTCAAGTCACTCCTAATATGGTTATCCCCTAGTCCAAGGATCATCTTTGTCACCCTGTATTGGACCACCTCCAGTAGTTTGAGGTCCCTTTTTAAATAGGGGCACCAGAACTGCACATAATACTTTAAGTGCAGTCTCAACAGGGACCTGTACAGGGATAGAATGACTTCCTCTCTCCAAGAGGTGATTCCTCTGGCACTGCACCCCAGCATCTTATTTGCCTTCGCCACTGCAATCCTACACTGCACTGAGTGATTCATGTCCCCTGTTACTAGCACCTTTAGATCCTTCTCCTCCACTGAAGGAGATAACTGCACTACCCCTCAACCATCAGCAAATCCCAAGGTTTCTGGAACCCAATGGCAAGACACTGCACTTCTTAGCATTGAACCCCAGCTGCCATGTGTCTGACTTGCACTCAAGTATTCTCAAATTCTCTTGGACTACTTGATCTCCTTCCACACTATCCACTGCTACACAGATCTTTGTGTCATCTGAGAAAAGGTTGCTCTTACTCTTAATCCTGTCCGATATGTCCACAGCGAAGATGTTAAATAGCACTGGTCCTAGCACTGATCCTTTTGGGGCCCCACTGGTTACAGCTCTAGGAGCTGAGAGCTCTCCCTCAATGAATCCCTCTGCTGCTTATCCTGTAACTAGCTTCTAACCACCCAACCAGTTTTTCCCCTGCTCCTAGACTTCTCAAGTTGTTGGTCAACCTTCCACATGGCACTGAGTTGAAGGCCTTGCTGAAGTCCAGGTACAGGACATCCACCGCATGGCCCCAAACTAGTGCCCTCATCACCCAATCAAACAAATTAACCAGGTTTATCTGACAGGATCTTCCCAAGACAAACCCATGTTGCCCATCATCCTGGAGACCATTCCCCTCCAGAAAGCTCACCAGCCTCTCCTTTAGGATAGTCTCCATTAGCTTCCCAACAATAGAGTTCCCTGGTTCATCCCTGGGTCCACTATTATGGAGGAGCAACACATGTGCCATCCTCCAGTCCCTGGGCATGCACCTAATACACAGAGATGTTCAACAAGTCTGCCAGTGGTCTTTTTTCTCTCTTTTTTGCCTCTTTTCTTGCAATTTTCAGATGACAAATAGAAGATGCAGGCTGAAGATTTTGTAAAGGTGCACACATGTTCAGCACTTTCTCTGTAGAACACAGTCTAGTGTCGAACAACGCTACAGATGGTGACATAATTTTATAGCATCTAATAACATTGACAACTGGTGAGACCAAGTGACACCAAACAGTGTAACTAGTTGCAACTGAGAACATCATGACCGTAGTATCAAAATATCTTTAGTCATGATAGAATCTGACACTGGGCACCACTGTATGGTAACATTAACAGTACAATAGAGTGTTGGTGTAGTAGTAAGAATAGTTTTCAGGATGCTGACTACCTGTGTTTGAGAACTAATGCAAGATGATGGAGAGCCATGCCATGGAGAGGAATTGAACATCACAGACAACACTCTCCTCTGGAGAGGGAGGACATCAGGCTTTTCTGTAATGCTGTGACCTGGGAGACCTCAGGTGGCCCTAAGATGCAGCAGCTTGCAGGATGAAGGTTATTAATGGATGCTGTGCCCACGCAACACAACTGAGTACTCATGTGCAGATACTGGTAATCATACTAGTGTTTAGATAGAAGAAGGCAATTTGCCCATCTAGTCTGTTTACCCGTATAAACGGGTCAAGGGTTCCCAATATATAGCAAGTGTTTATCAAGTTTAGTTTTAAAGATCTGTATATTTTTACAAGCAACTATCTCAGCTGGTAGTGCATTCCAGGTCCTACCTACTCTCTGTGAATATATGTTTGATCTCTTATTATTTTTACATTGGTCAAGTTTAATTTGATATTTATGGCATCTTAAATCCATTGGTTTATTTTGTAGTTCTAACCTCATTAATGAGAGTAGTTATATGTCACCTTCATTGGCATCTGATGGAGATGGGAGACACTGCAGGAAACTCCATAGAGTGAGCAGTGTGATTCTGCCATCTCTCAGGCCATGACTAGACTACTGGGCAGTCTCCACCTTACAATTAACAGACAAGAGGGAGATTCCTGCTACCACAATGGAATCCACTACAGCAGCAGGAGCTATACACTGTGCACCCCTGCATAAGGACATGAGTACCAGACATGGTAAGAATATGATGGGAGATATGTGAGTATAAGGGGCAGCACTGGAGATGAGGGACAAATAAAATTAAAATAAATTTTACAATAACATGTGAAAGGTATGGAATGAGAGGGGGAAGAGCAAAAGTATCTGAACTCATTGAGGTTTATACTGCAGGTTCATGTTTGCTGCACCTTGTTTGCTCCATGCCAGGCTTTCTGTTAGTGCTAGCTTGTGTGTTGCTACTAGATAAGAATTTTTACTCAGTTCTTCCAATTCGAGAGTGAAGCAGACCAGTAACTTCAGTAACTGACATGCTCTTTCTTGACAGCAGTAGTGCAGCATTTCCTCAGATGTGGACTACAGTTCTCTGAGGCAGTTATTTCTATATCACCTGGATAAGGCCACCTTCACAGACACTTTGGTGTCATTACAGATAAAAAGTTAAGTACCATTTCTTTTTCAGATGGATGTTAAAGATCACATGGCACTTCTTGAAAAGAGTAGGGGAATAAGGGTATTTCTCCAGTGCCCTAGCCACATTTACCCCATTCAGTAACAAATACCACCAACAGTTTAATCTGGTACAGTTTCTGTTGGCTACCATCTGTATCCACCCTTGCCATCCCTGAAAAAGGGACTTCTAGTCTCAGTGGACCTACCCAGTCAGCAAAATTTAATAAATAAATAAACCATATATACTCTTGCAAAAGTCTTATGTTTGGCAATATTCACACATGTAGAAAGAAGGTTTTTGCACAAGAAGGGCCTTTCAAAATATACTTTTAAAATGAAACCACCAAGTATGTCTTGTGAGCAGGTGCAGAAAATATTAATGATTTTTAGTGTCCTTATTAAAACAGAGGGCACATACACAACATTATTTTCAACAGTACAGATTACGAACAAGACATCTTTAAAGTCACATTGCCCTTCTTCAGTTTTTACAAAGCTACTGGAAATCTCATGGTTCAGTGCTTCAGAGCTGCAAAGACTGTTAACGCTGGCAACAGCTAGGCATAGCTTGTGCTGCTAGACATCCCATACAGTTGGTCTATATTGTTTAATACCTGACAGGAACAGGGTGTTAGCAGATTTAAAAGAGCCTCTACATATAATAACAGTGTTCATAGTATTGTATTCAGCACTTAAATGGGAACTAAAGCTAAAATTTACAAAAAATATGTTGTGCAGTCTTTTGATTTGTAAGTATAGTCCCAGTGTGTCCTTCTCTTTGTTTGCTGAAAGTATTTTTTTTTTGTAATTTCTCTGCTAGTTTTATGGTCCCTGGGGATCTCCATGTTCACATTTTTATGACTCTTTTGTTTCCTAAAATGCCTCCTTTCCCATGTAACAGTGATGCATCCAGGAACATTGGTTTAGAGAGCAATAACTGCTGCAAGAATCTCTTGCTAGAAGCTACTATTCTGGCTTCAACTAAATAACTAATCCAAGCTTACTGTTTTCTAGGTATGTGTTTGCATTTAGCCTTCATGGATGATGTTTTTTTAATCACTCCAGGTCACCAATGCTGTAATTAGACAAGATTCTAGCTGTTTCCTTATAGAAAAGCCCACTCAATTATCCCTCAGGAGTTTGTCATCTGTAAATGTATCCTTAATTAGAGCTTTCTGGACAAGGGCAGTTATCTAAAATCACAGCTCTGCTTCTGTAAATTAGACAAAAAAAGCTATTGCTGCATGAATGGTCCAGGATGCATCACTGTCACATGGACAGGAGGCATTGTAGAAAAAAGAAGAGCTATTAAAAATACAAACAATGAGATCCCCAGGGGCCATAAAACCAGCCTGCAAATTTAAAGAAAACTCCTTAGAGCAAACAAGGGGGAGAGCACACTAGGAATACATATAAAAAACACTCACACAACATATTGCTTTTTAAATTTTGACTTTAGTTCCCCTTTAAAAATTTCTTTATGGCAGCACACAATCCAGTTTAATTGCATTTCTGGATTTCTATCAGGAGAAGGGAGGTGCTGTTACCACTGTATCACTCACTGGTGAAAGCCCACCTAGACTACTGTGTCCAGTTCTGGAGGCCACACCTCTGCAAAGACATTGCCAGTGTGGAAGCAGTCCAGAGGAGGGCTACCAAAATAGCTTGGGATTGCACAGGAAGCCATAAGTGAAGAGACTGTGGGATCTCAATATGTACTTCCTGCAGGAGAGGAAAGCAAGCAGGGTCACGATTGAGACCTATAAGAAACCCAAAGGTGTGAACAAGGTACAGGTGGGGAGGCTCTTTCAGAGGTTGACAAGCAGCAGAACACAGGTGCATTCAAAGAAGCTGGAGGGATAGTTTAAGGAGAATAGCAGAAAATACTTCTTCGCAGAGAGGGTAGTGGATGCCTGGAACAGCCTGCCAGAAGAGGTGTGGTGTTTCAAGCACCCATAGGATAGGCATATGGGTATCAAAAGCAGTGGAAAGGATGTGGGTGGGATGGATGTCAGGGACCAAAGAGGATACAAGGTGCCAGAATAGGCAGGTAAAAATAGGCAGACTGGATAGATCTACCAGACCCTTTCTACCAACACATTCTATGTTTCTATATATGTGCCATATTAAGATGAACAATCACTTAATGAAAAGCAAGACTAAAATGGATGGGTATAGCTGCAGGTTAGAAAACCAACACTCATGCATAAATGCAGCCCATTCTGGAGTCAAAAGTCAATAAAAACAATACAGTAAAGTAAACAACATATTGGAAATAGGCCAAACAGATGTCATGAACCCCAATGATCGTGCTGCCCTTTTGAGTCCCTGTACTGGTACTTATGGTTCTGAAGAACTTTCTTCAAGCTCACTCAGTTCTGTGGTGTTCAAAATGACTATGGAATTTACATATTTTCTGTTTTCTGGAATTTCAGGCTGTTCATTGGGTTCAGAATGTGGCTCATTGACAAGGAACTGTACAGTGAAACATTCATCAAGATGTAGTTGTTCCATGACATCAACATTAAATTAAACACTCCTCATGTGGAACATTCTGAATTTCCCTTGTTCTCTTTTTGCACTGTTTTTTTGCTACTTCATAATTACTGTAGGATGAATGTGGTATACATCATATGTAGTCAAAATGCACTTATGTAAATACAAATTTAAATGGTACTTATACAGGTTTTCTGTTTCATGAATTCAAATGTAGCAGTGTGTAACTGTGCTTGCTTTCACATTTTTGCTTTTTTTGTCTTTTGTGTTGATGTTTCTACAGAATTGTGCATTTAATGAGCTTTTTTTATCTAGTGTACTCTGTTTTAGTTTACCCCAGCTGGTCCCACTTATATAAATAAATTATTTAAAGAAAAGCTTCTTACAAGAGGTACTGTGATTAATTATAACTGTGTCCAACCAACACAGGGTCCATAATGAAGTCAATATCAAGTCTACCTTCTGCAGTTTCTTAAAGCATGATGAAAATGTCTTTAAGGAATGGTAGCCATACATGGCACCCCATTTGTTTTATTCATAATATAGTCCATTTATGAAGACATTTCCTTGCTTTCATGCATCACTGATGAATTTTCCAGCAAACTCAAACTGAATGTGTAGGCTTTATTTTTCACACTATATTTCACAAAATGAGTAAATGTTTTGAAGAAAATCAATAGCATACCACTATACTTGCCTGGAATATTGATTTACAATATGTTTAAACCCTGAATGTCAGTTTCATAGTATAGAGATGTTCCGCTTCTAAGTTTTACAGAATAAAGAGAAAATCCTGCAGATTTATATGATATTGTTTTTTTCTGAATCTAAATTCAGAGCACACAATAAAACAGTAAGAGCTTAAAAGAACAATAAAAAACATGACTGATACAGTGTTTTGTTAGCTTTCACTTAAAAGGTTTTTTTCTGCTTGTCTCAGTGATGATAACTTACATTAGCTGCAACATGTTTCAGCAAACAATGACACCGGATGTAGAAAACTAAACACAGCAAACACACTGTGAACATAAAAGCAGGTGACTCAAATTACAACTTCCTGTTGCTAGCATTTTTTCTTACTAATTGCCTTCCATCCCACCCACCCTAAGCCAGTTCTACTTTTATAGCCACTGGATTTGACTGTGAACAGGAACTTCCTGTTTGGCAGTAGGAACGGAAGGATTATAGAGAAACATTGGTTTTGTCAACCCTGTGTGGTACCATTTGCTTGTAACTGACTCTTCAGTGAAGAGCAGAGCATTGTGGGAACCTGGAGAATTAGCAATAGGCTAGAGTACCTCCTACCCCAAAACAACATCTCTCTGTTAAAAGCACTGTTGCCTGGTGGTTCTCTTGCCCTTTTAAGGGCTTGTAAACCTTCAACTCACAGAATCTTGCTGAATTTAAGTAAATATTGTTATTTTTACTTCATGCCAAAACCGGAAGTGAACGGATGCTTACTTCTGTTTTTTAGGCTTAAAACCTGCCCCTCTAGTGAGTGGGGCAAGCATGCGCGGGGCCGTGCATAGGGACACGTGCAGAGACACGCACGTTTGAGTGAGTCCGCTGGACACACTGAAACTGCTGGCATTAGACAAACTTGGATAAGATAATTTTAACATATCCTCTACTTAGTAAATATACACCTTTAATAATGGAAAAAGAACTTAGTAAGTGTATGCAATGTTTGATGTATAGTGAGGGAAAGTATGGGAGCGATTATGTATGTGCTAATTGCCATCTGATTACTACTCTTAAAGCAGAGATAGCATTTCTGCTTAATATTAAACCAGTTTCTACTGATATTAGGGAATATGGATGAACAACTTCATTCTAATGAACAATTTCCTTCACATTTAGGTAGCATGTCTATGCCTCCTGATAAGGAGACAATTGTAATGACTAGTACTAGTATACCTGTTGCCTCTGCCCCCTCTTATGAGGTGGATGATTATCTGCCCTCTTCTCATGATAATGATGACTGGACCATAGTCACAAAGCCTCTTAAAAAAAGGAGGGGTGGTCAAATACACAATAGTGCCCCTATTGAAACTCATAATAGGTTTGAGCAATTGACTGTATCAAATAATGAAGTGCTACATGATTTATCCTGTGCATCACCCTCTGTTGATAATAATGGTTTACAAACACTTTTCAATCCGGAGTTAATGCCCATGAATATTTGTCCTAGCAAGTCTCAAGCTACCAAATCAATACCTATTAAGTTAATCGCTCCAGAGTGTGTGAAATGATCACCTGTTTCTGATTCTTGTACCCCTACTGTCTCAAAACAAGTGTTAGTCCTGGGAGATTCAATCATTAAGCACATTGACAGGGCAGTATGCAATAGTGACAAGAGCAACCACACTTGTTCTAGCTTCCATGGGGCCAGTGTATCTGACATTACCTCCATGATGTCTAAAATTTTACAAAATGCAGGAGAAAATCCACTGGTTGTCATACATGCTGGTGTTAATGATATAAACAACACCCCATTTAATCAGTTACAACAGGACTATGTGGCGTTATATAACCTGTTACTTGATAAGGGATGCTGTGTATGTATATCTGAAATTCTACCTGGCCCGAGATCAACATCTACCATGACACAAAAAATCAATGCCCTAAATGAATGGCTGAGAAAGTGGTGTTTTAAGCATGATATTCCCTGTATTACCCACTGGGAATCATTTTCGGATCGTTCTTCCTTGTTTTGCTGGGACGGTTTACATCTCAGTCATAAGGGTAGTACACTTATGGGGAAAAGTATCACTAAAATCATAAATCATTGTTTAAACTAAAAACAATGGGGGAGAATGGGTCTATTCCCAAGTCTCTGAATACTTGCCAAAATATTGTTAAAATTAAATGTAAATTCCTAGCTTTGAATGGAAGATCTTTAAACCAACTCAAATTAGCAGAACTTGAAGCCAAATGTAAAACTTTAAATATAGGTATGGTGGGAGTAACTGAAACTTGGTGGGACGCATCCTCAATTTGGTCCAGAGAAATTCCAGGTTATAAATTATATCATAAAAACAGATTAGATAAGCAAGACGGTGGAGTTTGTATGTACATACGAAATGATATTCCTTTTTTTGAAGTGTGTTCTCCCTTTCCTTTGGAAAGTATATGGGTTAAAATCTTATTGAAGGAGCAGTCCTATATAACTATTGATAACATCTATCGACCTCCATCTGCAAATTCAGATTACACAACTGATATGTTTAAAGAAATTATACATTTTTCAGAATCTCAAGATACTGTAATATTTGGTGACTTTAACCTCCCTCATATTAACTGGGGCTCATTCTCAGGACAGTCCTATGCTGAGAAAGGACTAATAGATGTGGTAGTTAGTACTGGATTACAACAACGTGTTACTGAACCCGCTTGAGGTCCTAATATTTTGGATCTATTATTTACTAACATAGAGCAACAAATTAGCAATTTACAAATTTGGGATCCACTTGGGACCAGTGATCATTCATCTATTCTTTTTGAAATTCAACAGTTTAAAACTACACAAAGGAAGTTATACTGTGCAAAAAATTATAACAAAGCAATTTTTTCTAAAATCAATGAATACTTACAGAACATAAACTGGGAATCTAATCTTCTTAATTGTACAACACAACAAGCTTGGGACTTTTTAAAACATTGTACATTATTTGAAAATACCTTTATTCCATCTAAGAGGAAATTTAATAATAAAGGAAAAATTCCCCTTGGTTCAACAAGACAATTAAAAATCAGATTAAAATAAAAATTTAACTTTTTAGGAAACTTAAGAATAGTTCTGTTCCATTTAAAACTACTATATTACATAAATACAATCTGTGAAAAACTTAAAAAATTCTATTAAATTGGTAAAAAAAAGCTAGAATTGAAACTAGCTCACACAAAAGACTGTCACAAATCTCATTTCTCCTATATAAATAGTAAAAAAGGTGTATCAAGGACCATTGGTCCCATTATAACCAATGACTCTTCTCTATCTGATACAGAAACCTCAAATCTCTTTAATAAGTACTTTTGTTCTGCCTTCTCTCAAAAATCACCTATTAGTACATTTAAAGTTCACCACGTAGATTATCATAAATTCTATCCAACTGACATTATACAGACTATCAAAAAACTAAAAAAAAAATACTAGTCCGGGCCCAGACGGTATTTATCCATGGTTTCTGATCGAAACCTCCATAAATATTTCTATACCTTTGCCAATTATCTTCAACAAATCCTTACAAGAAAGCACTGTACAAAATGATTGGCATTCAGCAATAGTTACTCCCATATTTAAAAAAGGCAATAGAGGTTCTGTGCAAAATTATCGTCCAATTAGCCAGACCTCAGTGCTGGTAAATTAATGGAATGAGTAATGAAGTCTCTAATAGATCAAGATTGTAAAAAATTAGGAATTTATGATTCAAATCAGCATGGGTTTACTCCCAAGTATTCCTGCACCACCAATCTGATATCTCTTTACAATAATATGAGTACTCTACCAGATGTGGGTATCCCTACTGATGGAATTATTTTGGACTTCAGTAGAGCTTTTGATAAAGTCTCACATGAAAAACTCATTACTAAAATGCACAATCTAGGTTTGTCACCTGATATTGTCAACTGGACTTTAAACTGGTTGACAAATCATTCTCAGAGAGTCAGAATTAATGATATCTTGTCTGATTCGGTAGTGTGACAAGTGGTGTACTACAGGGGTCGGTCTTGGGACCAACATTGTTTAATCTCTTTATCAGTGATTTACAAACAGGGCCAAATAACTTCATGGTTAAATTTGCAGACAATACTAAATTGGGGGGCAAGGTTAATAATCAAGAAAATATTTCTGCATTAAAGAATGATTTGGAAAAACTAACACTTTGGGCAAATGAAAATCATATGCAGTTTAATCAAGACAAATGTTTGGTAGTGCATTTCGGTGTAAATAATCCAAAAACGATATATTATATAAACGGACTACCACTTCACTCATCAAATTGTGAAAAAGATTTAGGGATATATGTTAATGATAAATGTACATCAAATGTTCACTGTGTTAGAACAGCTTGCATGACCAACAGACTTTTGAGGCAAATAAAACACACTTTTGTTAATTGCACTGAACAATGCCTTATTCCACTGTATAGGGCATGCATTAGACCATATCTAGACTATGGCTCCCCTTTCTGGAATCCACACCAAAAAAAAGACAAAACAATTCTTGAACAGGTTCAAAGGAGAGTAACTAGAATGATTGCAAGATTAACAAACTTGGATTATCAGAACAGATTAAAAGCTACTGGTCTCTTCTCTCTTCAAACTAGAAGATTAAGAGGCAATATGCTTATGGTTTTTAATTTAATAAATTCACCAGATCTAACAGAACAATGTGGTCTAACACTCTCCAAAATGAGACATGTTCCAAGACTGCATAATAAACAGCTTGAAGTAAAAACTTATAAAACCAGCAAAAGGGGAAACTTTTTTCCAATAAAAGCATCCATTGTATGGAACACCTTGCCACAAGAATTGGTAGAGGCAAATAGTGCCACTGTCTTTAAAAACAAATTAGATGTTTGGTTGAGGGATAATAGATAAATAATGTCCCACATAGTTTGGGGAACAGTCTCGATGGGCTCTGGCCTTCTTCTGTTCTTTCATACCAAGTAAGTGAGTAATATATTGGGCAGGATTCACAAAGCCGATGCGCTGGCGCAAATGAGACGCGCCATCCCCAAACAGTGAGATTCACAGAAGGATGCACTGCAAGATGCACTGTGTGCATCCCCACTGTGAATACTACTGAAGCAGTATGGTGCAACCTGGGATGCCCCAGTGCAACCAGGATGAGCAGAAGCACCCTGAACAACACAACACTGAGTAAGGAGCAAGTTAACAAGGGACACAGGAGCAACATGGGGAGACTGCAGTGGCATAAAGGATACAGGTGAACAGCCTGACAGGGACTGGTCAGAGTGCCAAAGGGCTGGAGAGTGGCCAAAGCAGATGAGGTACACAGATGGTGACACCTGTAAGCCCCAGACACACATCCAACACATAGGCCCAACAAGTACAGACGCCATGCGCAGAGTTGCCTGGTAAGGTGGGACACAGCGGAAGAGGTGCACTGTGCAGCATGACACAGAGTGCTGCACATGCCCCGGTGCACAGGAACACAGCAGGTTGGACAAGGGAGCTGCCACACAGGTGCACACAGGGGGACATGCAAAAAGGCACATAGGCCAAAGGCCATGTCCCGCACAGGTGAAAGATGCCCATAGGCAATGTGGGTCATAGGAAGAGCGGCACAACAACAGGTGACTAGTACAACAGAAGCAACCAACAAGCACCACTCACAGAATAGGGGTACTGTGAAAGCCAGCACAGTGAAATGTCCTCCAACAGGCCAGGTGGAACAAGGAGGCACACACTGAAGCAAGCATGAAAGGTGGACAGGGTGCTTGGGTGCACAGTACCACAGGTGCATATGTGTGAATGGGAACAAAGGTATGGTGGAAACCAGCAAGCACAACAGCACATGTACAAGGTACATTGAATGACCACAGACATCATTAGCAATATAAAACGCTTTAGTAAAATATGAAAGAAAACACAAGAAACTATGTACAATGTTAAAACAACATTAGGAAAAGGGATAATGTGGTGTGGGAATCAGAACATAAACATATCAAACAGTATACAGGAAGGTGATGTTATGGTGGTGAGGGAACAGGGGACAGTGACAGAAAATGGGGATGGGCATGGAGGGTTGTGGGGCAAACAACAAAGGGGCTTTGTACAGGTGTCCCAGTGTCCTAGCGTGCTAGAAGGGCTGCAGCCCGGCAACCACCCCTCTGTCCCCTGGCACTCAGCACCTGGAACAGTAGTGTTATGGCATGCAGGAACTTCCACTGCCATCTTAAAGTGGCTCCATAGTTCTTTGGAGTGCCTCCTGAGCTGCAACCCTGCCAGCCACCCAAGGAGTCCTCTCCTCCACAGCCCTGGCTGTACTCTCCTGGGGACACAAACAACAGGTACTAAGTGCCATGGTCTACACCTATCCCCCATTGCTCACCACACAAGAGTGCAGAAGGCAGCCACCACAGCAATGGCCGACAGTCCACCAGGCACACAACACACCAGCAAAAGGCTGGCACACAGTGCCACACTGCTACCATGCAATGGTACTCAGACAGCACAGGACTCACATGTGCATGTAGAAGTAGGCACAAAGGCCACACGACCATGTCCCACACAGCATGTACAGATGCCAGCAGACTGCACAACCATGCAGGCTCTGTCTGAACACCAACGGAGCACCATAGGTTGCCCATGGTCTGCAGGAGAGACACACAAGGTGGATGGACACAAAGAAGCCTTGTGCACTATGACCCTAGCACATGCCTCCATGGCCACATCCCAATCATGTGTGCAACATGCAGTACATGGACATGCATATACAGCTGGCAAAGTCCTGCAGTGGGCACCGCCCACACACCACCTGATGAACATACAGAGACTGCAGAAGCAGAACACTCACCTGCACCCATATGGCCTGATCCCTGGCCCCCACTACCGGCCCTAGAGAGCCTGTCCTCCGCCAACACTGCATCCCTTCATCTGTCTGCCATCCCAGTAAGGGAAACACAAGCAAAGAGCACCATGAGGTGATGGTAGGTGTGTACCACCCCCCTTGTGTCCCACAGCAACTCCACTAGTGCCAGCATGCAGTGATCGACTCACCCCCACAATGCCCCAATGAAGGCACTCCAATCAGCATGCAGTAAACACACATCACCCCAGCCTGTGCCCACAATGGGTGTGTGCAGATGGACGTGTGCCATGCCAACTTCTGAACCACAATGTGTCTATCACAGTGCCCCTGCACCACCCAGTCGTGCACCATGCCGCACAAGGCTACGCATGGTGGCCATGTCTGCACCACACATGCTGCAGGGGCACGGCATGCCACACATGTGTGTGTGGGGGGGGTAGGGGCCCTTGCACCACTGCACACTGCCCCTCCCCAAAACAACCCTCTGCCTGCTGGTGTTGTTGAATGATGTTGTGACTTATCTGGGTGTGGCACCTCACTCATGCGTGCCTGATCACAGAGGGTCTGGACCTAATGTGGGTCCCAGTGCTGCAGATCCCCATAGTCATGCCTGCATTGATCCCCCATGTGCTCCACCCTGGTCCTGTGCCCCAGGTGCTCTGCTACCCTCACCCACGCTGCTGAGCATGGCTCAGCGAGGTGCTGTGTCCCAAACAGCAGGCCCTCCAGAGGCATAACCAGTGCCACAAGGTTCACCACCTCCACCTCTCCCCAGTTCATGGCCCTGGACCCTGCTGCCTCAGCATGTGGCATTGCTTTTAAGTGGGTCACCTGAGCAGGTGTGCACTGATCAAGCTGCTGGAGTGCAGTGGCCCATTCATGCCACATGCGCGATAGGCCATCATGCGCCAGACCTCACATCACAGTGTTGCAGAATAGCAATGCTTGATTGTTGCCCATTGCGCATCACTGCACATGTGCAGCATGCACTGCATGGCTGGGAGACCAGAGTCAGGGGTCACGATTGTGTCATGCATGCCCAATCCACGTGTACCTGCCATATTCTGAATGGCAAACAATGCCACACACAGTGCAGTGGGGCAGCACAAGCTGCCAGTGTTGCTCCATGCACTACAGGTGTGCTTTGATGCTATGTCACAATGATGCACCATATCCACTCTCAGTGAGTCATGAAGCACCGCACCAATGGTGCATGTGAACCTGGAGAAACTCACCCATATCAGGAACCAAAACAAAAAAAAAAAAGGAATTCCAAAAAACTTCTGATCGTAGGAGACTCCATGATTCGGGGAGTTGATACCTATCTCCAGCCAGCGGTAATGGTAAGATGTCTCCCAGGTACATCAGCTTGAAGAGACACTGACCGCACTGCTAAAATTGTTCAGGAAGCAGGAGAAAACATTGACGTCCTAGTACATATAGGGACTAATAATCTCAACAGCCGGTCAGTTGTGGAGACCAAGGAACACCTGACCAGGCTGGGTGACAAACTGTCATCCATTTCATCCAGCATCTCCTGCTCTGAGATCCTGCCAGTCTGGGGGGGGGGCAGATGGATGGAAGGTCAGAGAAGGGGAGATAGGGGAGCTAAACATGTGGCTCAAGGGATGGTGCCCGGAAAAAGGACACAGGTTTGTAGAGAACTAGCAAGAGTTCTGGGAGTAAAAGTTCTTTAAATTTGATGGACTGCATCTGACTAAGGAGGGAGTCAGTGCATTGGGGCAGAAGTTTGATGTCTTTGCAGAATATTTGAACTAGCAAATGGGGAGAGGGGTGCAGTACCCCATATGTCAAATGGGAAGAACACCCCTCCCCCCTTAGATAGTGGTCAAACAGGAATTCAGCATGTGTGCAGCTCATTTGCATCACCAGGTAAGAAAAAAGGTCTGTCTCCCCATACGATGCACAGGGGAAATGCCATACCTCACCCAACAACTAACACACCGAGATCTGACCAATGGAAAGTCATGTACACAAATGCTCAAAGCCTGGCAAATAAGATCCCAGACCTGCAGACAATAATGTCAGAGGCTAAACTGGACTTAGTAGCAATTAGTGAGACGTGGTTTACCAGTAATCACACTTGGGAGACTTCAGTACCTGGCTATGTACTGTTCAGAAGAGAACGAGGTGCAAAAGGGGGGGTGGAGTGGCCCTGTATGTCAATGAAAATATCAAAGCTACAGAAATTCAGAATACACATAAGGAGCCAGAAGAACTGTGGGTCACCCTGGAAACAGGAAATGGGACAGCCATAAGAACTGGCATTGTATACAGGCCCGCAGACCAGAGGAGGGACATAGACACATTACTGTTAGAAGATATACAAAACATGACAGCTAAAGGGGAGGTTCTGATAATGGGAGACTTCAACATGCCTGATACAGATTGGTCAATACCAGCAGGAACATCTGCCAGAACTAGACACATGGTGGATTCCCTGCAGGGGGAGGGCCTCAAACAGCTGGTACAATAACCCACAAAAGACATGGCTATCCTAGATCTAGTACTGACTAACAGGGAAGGGATCACAGATCTCCAGGTAGAAGGTCACCTGGGGGCCAGTGACCATCATATGCTATGGTTCAATTTGGCCACTACAAGTAAATCATCCAATTCCAAGGCACACATATGGGACTTCAGAGGAGCTGACTTTGATAAGATGGCCAACAGAGTTAAGCTAGCCCTGGAAAAAGAAACACAGCTGAGGGGTACAGGCAAAGTGGCACATTATGATGCACACACGAAGCAACATCCCATTGTGTTAGACAGAAAGGAAGTGCAAAAGAAGAAGGAAACCACTTGGTTCTCAAATACAGCAGCAGAAAAGGTCAGAGCCAAAAGGCTGGTCTTCAGGAAATATAAGGGAACACTGCGGGATGAAGATAGGGAGGCATACCAAACTGCCCCAAGGGAAGCAGGGAAGGCAGTAAGGCAGGCAAAGTCCCAAACTGAGGAAACAATAGCAAGAATAGTAAAAGAAGGTGACAAGACTTTCTATAGATACATTAGTGAAAGGAGAAAGTCCAGAGGGGGTATTGCTAAGCTCAAATGAGAAAAGGGGGCATGTAAGGAGGAGGACCCTGTAAAAGCATCTATCCTAAATAGATACTTTTGCTCAGTATTTACGGAAGAGAAGGTAGGCATGGCCCACAGCTCAGCACCATGGACACAGGAGGGAGGGAGGTGAGCACTCACTCCCTTCACAAAGGAAAGGGTCCACAAGAGCTAGCTAAGCTCAGGTGGACAAGGCAATGGATCTGATGGCATACATCCCAGGGTACTTAAGGAGCTAAGGGTGGAACTAGCAGAACCATTAGCAGAACTGTTTAGTGAGTCTCTGAACACAGGAGAGGTCCCAGAAGACTGGAGAAGGGCTCATGTGATCCCGCTTGACAAGAGTGGTAGCAGGGAGGAGGCAGGGAACTATATACCAGTCAGTCTTACATCAGTAGTGGGTGAGATTATGGAGGCACTCCTTAAGGAAAGGATAGTGCAACACCTGGAATCCATGGGGGCACGGGATCCAAGACAGTATGGGTTTACAAAAGGAGGATTCTGTCAAACTAATCTCATAGATTTCTTTGACTGGGCAACCAGAGTAGTGGACCAAGGGGGAGCAGTTGATGTTGCCTACCTTGACTTCAGCAAAGCTTTTGATACTGTTCCATATAGAAGATTGATAAATAATCTGGGTTGGCTCGGGGTGGGTCAGAAGTTGGTCAACTGGGTGACAAACTGGTTGATGGGCAGAAAACAGAGAGTGGCGGTAAATGGTATACAGTCAGAACAGATGCAAGTCACAAGTGGGGTACTTCAGGGATCAGTCCGGGGGCCAGTCCTCTTCAATATCTTCATTTGTGACATTGCAGATGGACTAGAGGGTAAGGCTTATCTGTTTGCAGATGACACCAAGATCTGCAACAGAGTAGATGATCCAGGTGGGGTGGGCAGAATGAGAAGAGATCTGGATAAACTAGCAAAATGGTCAGAAGTGGCAACTGGGATTTAATGCAAAGAAGTGCAAGATCATGCACATGGGAAGAGAAACCCTGAAGCCACCTATAGGCTGGGAGGAGTTGCTGGCAGTCACAAAGGAAGAAAGAGATTTGGGCATCATCATCACTGATGACCTGAAATCATCAAGCAGACCTCTAAAGCAGTAGGTAAGGCTAGAGGATGTTAGGTTGTATTAGTAAGGGTATCACAAGTCATAAGAGGAGGTAATAACCCTCTTTACAAGACATTGGTTAGGCTCCCATCTGGAGTACTGCATGCAGTACTGGGGGCCACACCTTCACATGGACATTAACCAAATTGAGGCAGTCCAGAGAAGGGCCACCAAAATGGTGCAGAGACTACATCAGAAGACATATGAGGACATATTAACAGAGCTCAATATGTATATCCTTTAGCAAAGGAGGGAGAGAGGTGATATGATAGAAACATTAAAACACCTTAAGGGCATTAACAAGGTGAAAGAGTCCAACATGTTTCAATATAAGAAAAATAGCAGAACAAGAGGACACAGCATGAGATTAGAGGGAGGCCTATTAAGGGGTAATGTGCGGAAATTCTTTCTCACAGAAAGGGTGGTGGATACATAGAATGACCTACCTCAGGAAGTGGTGGCTATGAATACAGAGCAGAGCTTCAAACAGGCATGGGATAGGCATAAGGGAGCAATACCGATGAGTATGAATAGATAGGCCACTGGCAGAGCAAAGGCTGATGGCACATTTATAAGGTAGAAAAAGAAATGGGTGGGGGTTTGGGGCTTAGATAGGCTGGGGACAGTTCCAAGGTATATAGGATTGCTTTTTCTTTGACTCATTGTATGATACAGTTGATGTATACTGGATATCTTCTCTGTAGTTTAAACCAATAAACTTTGATTTGAAAAAAAAAAAAGAAATGGGCAGACTGGATGGGCCTTGTGGTCCTTATCTGCTGTCAACTTCTATGTTTCTATGTTTCTATGGATGTGCTGCCATCAATGATCATACTATTGGAAACACCGGACAGTTTGCTCTATGCCTGGCATGTCACTGAGTCTGCATCACACATGTGCGGAGATAAGCTGTGATACTTGCACCACATTCAGAAGATGCCCCCCATGTGTGGGGCTGCACCATAGGGTGATGCGCTTAATGCAACAATTGCTCATTGCTAATTGAGATAAGCTGGGGGCAACTATACAATTTACAGACAATGCTCCCAAATCAGCTCATTGCAAATTCAGGAGCATTTCACATGCTTAGCATCTCATTACAGATGCTCCCAATCTCATTTTCATGCCCTGAAATATACATGTTACTGAATTTGTCTCCACACTCCTCAGGTGACCAACAGGAATTGCATCCTTGAAGGCAGGTCTGTTGACATTCTACCATTTATAGCCTATCAGCACAATATGATAGTGGGGATTTGAGGGCATACAGGGTGCTGTGTCTCTGCAACAGCCAGCCACTGTGCTGGCATGCATCCACATTTGCCTGTACTATACTAATGCCTGCATATTGTCACCCACAGGAACCAAATTGTCTGGACAGGATGGAGCTGCTTGATGGAGATGTCTGAATTTCACAGCAGATGAGGACAGGGTGCTACTGGTGGCCTACCTCATAAGGCAGGACATCCTGGCTGGCAGGGGTTGACAGCCAGCAGCAGAGGGATGAGGGTTGGGAGGCGGTGGCCAGGCACGTGAATGCCCATGGAAAGTATAATAGAACACCACAGGAGTGCTGGAAGCACTTCAGTGATGAGAAGAGGATGGCTGAGGAGAAGATGACCAACGTCAAGGCCTCCCTCGGTGGGACAGGGGTGGGCCACAGACAGGTATGCATCTCACACCCACTGAGGAGTTGCCGGTGGCCAGCATGGGCCAGATATGCTATGCTGGGAGTTCCCGGAGGGGGCTTCCAACAGGTGGCAATCCATCACAGCACTGTGAGTATACATGTCCCAAGATCTGTGCCTGTCCTTGTGTGTGACATGGGAATCCTGACTAGCCCCACCGTGGGACGCTAGGTGCCCATGTGTCAGTGTGCACTGATCATGTTGCTGTGCACCCCATACATCTAATGTGTGTTGCAGATGCATGACATGCTACCCCTGTGCAGCCCGGGGAAGGGGTCTCAACCATGGTGGGTGGGGGTGGTCATCTGGGATGTTATACCTGTGATTGGTGTCCAAGGGGTTGGGCCGGTCACACACATGTCCATGAGTGCCTGCACAGGCCTTGGTGCATGCCTGCATTCACCGGTGCATGGCTGCATCATAGATGCATAGATACATAGACAGTGTCGGCAGATAAGGGCCTACGGCCAACCCAGTCTGCCCATTTGAGCTTGTAAGTTTACTTTATGTTTTCCTAGAAGTCTGTTGCCCCTTAACCCTGACCTCCAGAATTCCTTTATGTCTATCCCATGCATTCTTAAATCCCATGATTGTTTCAGCCCCCACCACTTCCTATGGCAGGGTGTTCCACTTGTCCACCAGCAGTTCTGAGAAGAAATTCTTCCTGATGTTTCCTCTGAATCGTCCTCCCTCCAACTTCATCCCATGCTCTCTAGTTCTGGAACATCTTTTTCACTTAAAATAGTGTATTCCTGCACCATATTCCTCCCTGTAAGATACTTGTATATCTCTATCATATCCCCTCTCTCCTTCCTTTCCTCCAGGGAGTACATATTCAGTTCCTTCAGCCTGTCCTCATAGGACTTGGGATGCAATCCATGTACCATCTTTGTTGCCCTCATCTGAACCTTCTCTACCCTGTCTTTGTCCTTACATAAGTAAGGTCTCTTGAACTGTACACTGTACTCCAGGTGGGGCCTCACTAGGGTCTTGTATAATGGAATTATGACCTCCCTTTTCCTGCTGGTGTTGCCCCTGTCTATGCACCACAGCATCCTATTTTCTTTACCTGCTGCCTTGTCATACTGTTTCCCCTACTTTGAGGTTATCAGAGATGATAACCCCAAGATCCCTTTCCTGCTTGCTGCATGCTATATCCTCACCTCCCCAACTGATATATTGTGCCAGGGTTTTTGTGCCCCATATGCATTATCTTGCACTTCTTTGCATTGAATTTCAACTGCCAAATCCCTGACCCTCTTCAAGTTTCTGCAGGTACCTTCTCATTCTGTCTAGACACTCTGGTGTGTCTTCTCTGTTACAGAGCTTTGTATCATCAGCAAACAGGGAAATTCTGCCTTCCAGGTCCTGCACAATGTCACTGATGAAGATGTTGAATAGGACCGGTCCCAGCACTGATCCCTGTGTGGAGTGACAGCCATTTACCACCACCCTCTGTGTCCTGCAGCCCAGCCAGTTACCTACCCACTGCACTACTGTCCTGCCCAATCCCATATTACCCAGTTTGTGTAATAGTCTTCTATGTGGCACAGTGTCAAAGGCCTTGCTGAAGTCCAGATAGGCCATGTCCACTGCCCTCCCCTGATCCACCTCTCTAGTCACCCAGTCAAAAAATTCAACGAGGTTGGTCTGACACGACCTCCCCCTGGTGAAACCATGCTGCCTTGGGTCCTGTAGTCCATTGAGAACCAGATGTTCCACCAATCCCTCCTTCAGTAGTGCTTCCATGATCTTCCCCACCACCAAGGTGAGGCTGACTGGTCTGTAGTTCCCCACTTCCTAATTGTTCCCACTTTTGTATAAGGGGACTACATCTACTGTCCTCCAGTCTTTGGGAACCTCCCCTGTTTCAAGTAATCAGCATTCAGGATTTGCCAGAGGTTCAGCCACCACCTCTTTTAGTTCTTTAAGGATCCTGGGGTGCACCCCATCTGGCCCCATTGCTTTATCAACTCTTATTACTTCCAGTTCCTTCAGGGCCCTTTCTCGTGTATGGGGTCTTGTGCCCATTTCTACACCATTTCCACCCCTTGTACTCCCTTCAGACACATTACCCTCCTCTTCCTCAGTAAAGATTAAGCAGAAATACCTGTTCAATATGTCAGCTTTACTGTTGTCATCCTCCATGCAGCCCCCATCCTCCCCTTCAGGCTCACTATCCCTCCCTTTGCCTTTCTTTTTTCACTTATGTACCTGTATAAGGTTTTGTCCCCTCTACCCACTAATTTTGCAATGTGCTCTTCTTTCTGAGCTTTGGCTTTCCTTACTGACCTCCCTGCCTCCTTTTGCTTCTCCTGGTACTTCTCCATATCCCCTTCTGCCTGTGCTTTTTTGTATTGCCTGAATGCAATCTTTTTGGCTTTCATTTTCTCCGCTACCTCCTTGGAAAACCATAATGGCCTCCTCTTCCTTTTCCCCTTGCTAACCTGCTTAATGCATAATTCTGTTTGTCTTGTAATCCCCATTTTAAATACTGCCCATTGTTCCTCAACCCTTGATTCCTGCCCCATTCCCCTTATCAATGGCCCCATGGCTGGCAGTCCCCTGTATGGTATGTCACCTGCACCTATGGTGCATGTGCATGTCTCCCCGTACATGCCTATCTGAATACACCAGTCGCAGATGTCAGTAACCATGTTCCCCTTCTCTCTAACAGCTCCATCACACCTCATGGGTGTTGCTGTGGCTGGTGGACCACATGATGATGTGGCTGGGGTGGAGGCTGGGCCATCACACCAGGCCACAACCGGGCTGTTGACGATACCATGCCATGCTCTTTGAATGCCACCACAGCACCAGATGCAGCTCTGGCTGTTGCAGGGCAGTCGAACCCCTCCAAGATCGGTGCCATGGCTGGAGGCCATGATCTCTCATGGCTGGTCAGCATACTGGGCTTGGCTGATGATGACCCAGAGGACAGAGTGGATATTGTAGATGCCCTGCTGGTGTTGGCATCCAGTATGCAGGGGGCGTACAATGATGATGATGATCCAGATGCCTCACAGATTTAGGGTGACATGGCTAACAGCGGACCGGCTGAGGCACAGGTGCATTCAGGCACACCCACAGGGCCTGCACAACTGACCAAGGTGGCAGTTGCTGGGGGCCCTGTGTCTGGCACTGCTGTGGGGACAGGGACCATTGGCACTGTTCAGCAGGGTGCTGTGGTACAGCAGTGGGCAGAAGCGGACCATGATGAAGTCACCCCTGGACATGCAAGGTTGCCTGCACCCAGTACCTGTCCATACAGTGGCCTGTTGTGGTGCGTCTGCCTATGGTGGATGCAGCACAGCATGCCAGGACCCCACCTGACCATAGGTGCCATCCCCATGATGCAACCTCAGCCAATGAGGTTGAGGTCTATGCATGCCTCCTGTGGGACAACATGGAGGGGGAGGCATCCCTCAGGGTGGAGCTCATGGGCATTCAGATGCAGCTGGCCATGGAACATGAGTCGTCGACTGCTTGGCATGCCCAGATTTTGGCAGATGCTTGCCTACTGCAGGTGGGCATAACCGCTGCTCTAGAGCATATTGCGCTCACTGCCAAGGTGGTGAATGCAAACTGTGCACCACATGGTTTGCCGGGCTGTCAGCCGCACCCCCAGGAGTGCCTCACACACCCCGAGGTCATGGCATCAGGTGAACCCATTGCTGCTGATGCCATCACCACACATTGCCATTCCCAACACCCTCGGATCCAGCCTTGGTCTGGAGGACATCACACCAGTGAGCTCCCATCCATGGTTTCACTGCAGTATCCCTCCAGGGGTGGTGGACACCCCCTTGTGGCCAGTGGTGTTGACTCAGCGAACTTCAGGTGGGGGTGTGGCCACTCATGTGTTCATGGTACTGTGGTGGCTATCAGTGATGCCTGGGTTGACAGCCCCCATTGCCTCTGTTACCTGCACCCATAGCAGTCCACACTCCAGGCTGACAGTGCCTGGGGCAGTGTGGGTGGCACGCGCCTGCCCCAGTACTATGCCTGTGTGGGTCACCTGTGTATTGCACCATGCAAGTCTGGGGACACTGTTGTTGTGCTGTGTGGCATGGGCACGATGAGTGTGGCCCTGTGTCTGCTGTGCACATGTGCAGGTGGCTGTACAGTGACCCATGCCATCCCCAGCACAGACACCATGTCCCTCCTGTCCATCTGTGTCCTGCTGTGCATGTGTCTGGGCATTGCTGTCACCCCTCATGGGTGAGTTACACGACGGCTGTGTTGATGTCATCTGCCATGTGGGTGTGTGTGTGGGTGTGTTTATGGGTGTGGGTGTGGATGTATGGGTGTGGGGGGGGCTGCCGAGTTTTTTCCACCTGTGTTACCCACCTGCAGTCCCCGAAGTGCACTTCCACCATGGTATCCCTGTGCTGCTAAGACCTGGTGATCAGGCGTGGTTCCCTGCAGGCCAGTGGCGGTCTTCCACCATGGGGCCCCTGCTCAGCTGCATCCTCCTCCTCCCCAGAACTGTTGACTTCCTCAGCCTAGACAGCTTTTCCATGGTCAATGGCCATGTTGTGCAGCATACAGCAGGTCAGGAATATGCCACAGGCCTTCTCTGGGCTATATTGAAGGGCACCACGCGACCTTTCCAGGCACCTAAAGCACATCTTCAGCAAGCCGAAAACATGCCCGATGATGTTGCATGTAGCCATGTGTGCCTTGTTGTAGCGCTCCTCCGCCTCTGTGCCAGGTCAGTGGAAGGGTGTGAGGAACCATGGTCAGAGTGGATATGCTGCATATCCTGTAGCAGACAAAAGCAGTCTCTTACTACCTTACATACATGTGCATTTTGTACCACAGACCCTCACCAATCCACCATGGTGCACAGGTGTGGCTACTGCCTGTCCACCCCTGTCCCTGTGGCCCAACTGACAGTGCGTCTCTCTCCCACATGGTGGGTTGGTGCGCTCATGCACTCACCAGTGACTGCTTGCCCAGGCTGCCCTCAGATACCCTGTACCTGCATGTTCATGCTACCACAGCTCCCCACACCTGCCCCATCTGGCATTACCTGCCCTCCATTGCCCAGAAGTCGCCCATGCCTGGGTGTGTGTGGTGCATTCCACCCTGCCACATGTGCCTGCTTTTGTGCATCACCTCACCTCCCATGCTGTGCTGCTGCACTGTCCCCCATGATATGTGTATTGTCCCATCGGTGTACCCACCTCCAATGTACCACCTGGGCACCCCCCCCTGCACAGGCCCTGCTGGGGCCCATGCACACCTGCACTACCTCCTGCCTTCTGTTTCTCCATGGTGTCATGTTTGTGGGCATGTATGCATGCCCCACTCACCTACTAGGTGGCCACTGGGTATGTCCCCGATCTCTAACCGGCAGCACAGGGCAGATTGGTGCCATATGAAGGCATTGTGTATACTCCCAGGGTGTGTGGCGCAGACATTGCTTATGCACCCTGTGGCATTGCACACCACCTGGCAGTTGATGAAGTAGAACCCCTTGTGGTTCATGTACGGCATGGCCTTTTTGCGAGGTGGTGCACGGATTGCCATATGGGTGCAGTCAATGGACCCTAAGATGCCTGGCATGCATGCCACCCTGTGGAACTGCTGCATAGCTTCTCTCTGCTTAGCCTGTGTGCTTGGTAATTGGATAAATTCCGAAGCATGTTGTGGGAGCTGTGTGGTGAGGAACTGTATGAGAAGACAGGACATGGATGGCTGGGATATGTCAGTGGTGTCTCCAGCTGGCCTCTGGAAGGTTCCCATGGTGAGCAGGCATATTGCTGTTGTCACCTTGGTCTCAACTGATATGGCATGACCCCTTCTAGTGGGTGCCTGCATTTCATCATAGCACAACTCACAGAACTGCTTCAGAATTGCCCTGTTCAGGCGTTATCAGCCAACAGTTTCTGTGTCTGCCAGTTGTTCAAACGATAGTCTGGCACAAAAGCACCATGGGGCAGGCTGCCAATGATGCCTTCTGCCACCACGTTGTTGTTTTGCCCATCTTCTTATCCACATTATCATTCCCAGCATTTGGAATGATGCAGCATCCATCTAGTAGCCTATGTTCTGCTGCTGGTATTTTATCTGATGCTGCTGCTGCTGTTATACTGCAGTCTGCCTGCTGAGGGCTTGCACTTAAGTCACCTTCTTTTATACTTATCTTCTTATGGCGTATTTTGTGGATGCGCTGTGAATGTGCTGTGTTTGCGCATTAATTTGCTTTGTGAATGGGCATGCACTGTGTATGCAGCTACATGCCCCCTCCAGATGCGACATATATAATTAGTTTCTGGCTCTAGTGCATCCTGTGCAGCACAGTGTATCTGGGATGCAACGGTGTATCTCTACCCTATGTGAATGGTGCTATTGCACAGATACATCTCAAATGTGCCCAGTGCATCTGCTTTGTGAATCCTGCTCATTGTGCTTAATAAATACATATAGCCTGTAGAATAGCTTATCTACTATAATAGAACTGCTTGAGCTAAATACCATGTGATAGTATTGCTGACAATGATTTTTAAGTTAGTAACAACATTGGATGCTTGCATTTCAAACTATTGTGCAGAATGAGATTTTGTTTCGTATAGTCCATCATAAAAAAAAAGTCTTCGATTTTATCATTTTTTATTTTTTATTTCAAGTACTAGGATTACAAACACCTTTGAGCCAGAAGCTCTTTTATAAAGGTTGCATGTCAAATAACACAGTACATACATATTGACAGCAACAGAAAACATGAATAAGTGCATCAGTGCAGTTTACACAGAGTCATATATGGGACCAGGGGACCACGAATGGAACATCGATTCAACACTGTTTAAAATAGCGAATAGTAAAGATGCACAATATTCTGTTTGATACATGCCAATTGTTTTAAGCAGGTGATAAGTAGGGGAACAGTTCAGCAGACTTTGACTATATGATACATTTCAATTGTATTAGTCAGACAATAAGAAGAGAATCAACCCAGAGAGCCTTGTCTATCAAAGGAATATAACAGGAAAAGAGGTATATGGAAAGGGAAGGTAGAGGCTGGTGGAGGTAGAAGGATTATCAAAGAAGGAAGAAACAGAGAGGAGGGGCAAGGCAAGGTGAAAGTAAGATTTTGGGCTAAGTGCTAAGGTTACGCAGAGGAATCTGGTACGACTGTGGGATTTGCAAGCAGATGATGTAGGGTCTTAACCAAAGGCAGGAATAAGAGCAGGGGAAGGGGCAAGAGGAGGGTTAACGTGATTGGCTATGAGGGAAAAGAATGAATATTCAAACAAGACTAGAAGCACCAAGACCAGAGTTTAAGACCAATAAAAGGGGAGAGGCAGGCAAGGGTACTACGTGATGTGGGGGCTGAGAGGGAAAAAAGGAGGTGTGGGTGAGAAAAGTGGTGAAGCTGGGACACCAGACATGAGGAGGGGTGGAGATGGGGGGGGATATAGCAGCAGGAAAAGAGGGGTACAAGGAAGCCAGATACAGCAATTGGGATTAGGGCAGACCCTTTTTGCACTAATTAGGTGGGGCAATCACATCCTCCAAGCGCTACTGGAAGTTCCTGCAGTTTGTGTTTAAAGGGTGAAATCTTTGACTCAGATTTAAAGCCACCACAAGCAGTGTTTAGCCAAAGTGGGGCTCAATATGCAAAGGATCTTTGTCCCTGCATTGTATGGCAAAAGGGGACTTTGAATATCTGTTTGTCTGAACCTCTGGTTTGGTGAAGGTTAGTGGCTTGGCAGAGAAAGTTTTCTAGATTCAAAGGAGTTAAGCCCACAGAGGTCTTTTTAGCTAGTAAACAGGTCTGGTACTTCAGTCTGCCAACCAGATGAAGCCAACCAGATTGCCTATACAGTTCACAGGTATGCAAGAGTCAATGGACACCAGTGACTAGCCTGCAGGCCTTGTTTAATGCTATTTTGACCATTTTGAGGGTTGTGTCTGCTGCAGCCCCATATATAGCCAGCCCATAGTCAATTATGAGGATAATTGTACTGCCCACTGTGGCCTGCATAGCCTCTGGGGATATACAGTGTTTATGTCTGTGTAGGAGGCCTAGTTTTGTATTGATGGCCTCAACAACTTGTTCCACATGGTTTGTATAGGAGAGGGAATTGTTGAGGATGACCCTCAGATACTTGAAAGTGTAGACCTGTTCCACAGGGGTGTTTCGGCTATTTACAATTTTGAGCTGAAATGCTCTGTGCTTGCTGTGTGGGTTGGTAAAGGTCATAACTTTGGTGTTTTTATAGTTCATGAGCAGTTTTTGCTTCATGACCCATTTCTCAACTCTGGTGAAGTTTATCTGCATTTGTTCCTGTAGGGGGAATGGGTCTGTGTTGCAGATGAAGATCATTGCATCATCCACATAGAGTAGGTCTCTGTCTGGGCAGGCTAGGGGTAAAGGGTTGAGAAATATGTTAAACAGCAAAGGACCCAAAATTGAGCCTTGCGGGACACCGGTTCTAACTTCCTGCCTATCCTAGAGTACACCATTGATTTTTAGCTGCTGCACACAGTTCACGAGGTAACTTCCAAACCAGCTCACGGTACTACCAGACAGTCCAGTTATGGACAGTTGATCCAGTAGCAGTGCATGATTAACAGCATCAAAGGCCTTGGTCTGGTCAATAAAGGCTGCCCCCACTACCTGACCCTGGTCAAGAGACTTGTGGATATGGATTGTGAATTCAATGATAGGGGTGGTGGTGCAGTACGCTTTATGAAACCCGTGTTGTTGGGGACACTAAATCTGATATTTATCCAGATATTGTACAAGTTGATCTGATGCTATATGCTCTAATGCCTTGGAGAGAAGGGGGAAGAAAGGTGATGGGTCAGTAGTTTGTGTGCATGGTTCTGTCCCCACTTTTATGAACAGGGGTTACTACTGTTATTTCTCTCAATATATGCGACACCTACAGTATCTGTTCAGCTGGGTATATACCCATGGCATCCTACATAAGTTTGTATTTTCAGGGCTCCTTACGTTTTTATCCTATTAGTATTGCAAAATGCTACTCCTTGCTATGAACAAAAAGACTATTATAGGTTAAAAAAAATAAACTACGTTAGTTGAAGGTTATATTTAATTAAGGGAATCCAGATGGTGTTGTTTGAGTGTTGTTTACAGTTATCAAACCTGTCTAACTAATTACTTGGGTTCACTTGTACTATGTGAAACAATAGACCTGTCAAATCTTTGCCTATTATCTGTGTTACCATAAACAGTGCATGAAAAGCATCTTGACAAATTAGAAAATTGATAAATACACATTTGAAACAAATGCTTACATTGCTCAAGGGAGGTAGTACAATCAAATTAAGAAGCAATATACAAAGGAAATACAATATGTCTATGAGAAGTAGCAGCATTTGCTTTGAAGTGACAATTCATTATAATGTGACGTGAGCCCATTCTCCCAATTGTACATAAAATATGAGAGGTAGCACGTATTAACTGGGACTCCTCAATGACCTTTCTTTGTGTTTGAAATCACAAGGCTTTGAACAATATCAGCATGCATACTGTAGCATGTTATGCAACTTTTACCCAGTAGAATATGGACACTAAAACTTAAGGCATTATGCAAGTGCATTTTAAAACTGCATTTCAAAAGACAGTAAGTTTCAAACATACTGTCATACTGTATAGTGAAAAATATAAAAGAAGTACCACAACCTTTCTCATTTACTGAGAAATTAAACCATGCATATTATTGCATTAAATCATGTGTTGATAAAAAGATAGTAAGATTACCTGATGATCCAGTGGAAGCATGATGCACTTCACAAAGGATATCCAATTTCAGGAGTGATACTGAGTTATCTGCTTTTGGGCAACCATGGCTAAGGTGTGTTGCCAGAGGCATAATGTCCTCAAGCAGAGTGGAAGGCATCCCATCACATTTCTGCAGCCACAGTGACCTCTGTGGCATGGCAATAGATAGTTCACCCTCCACTGAGGGGAGTAGTGTGCCTGTGAGTAGAGATCTGAGAAGGAAAAATGTGCTTAATTTTGTGACTTATTCTGCCATGTGAAGTCATAACTTTGTGTTAAACTGACAACTTTGCAGAAAAGCAAAGTTGCAATTTCACCAGCAGAGTTAGGCACAGATACAAAATCTCACACATCTGCGAGGTTGTTACTTCTCCGGTGAAGTTAGGAACAAAGGCGAAGTTTGCGCTGTAGTTTGGGATTTGGAGGTCACATGATGCACACCAGTGTATAGGGAGGTTACATGTTGCGGAACAACCCATACAACATGGTGGGGGCCTTCTCTCAGTGCAGTGTTGTGAAGATAGAGGAGAGAGAAGAGTGTCTGCTTTTACAGAGCAAGAAAAACACTTTAGATTCATCTCAAAACTGAGCTTTTTGGATTCAAAATTGCTAACAAATGGTTGTAGAGGACATTCTGCTCCAGGATTTGTGTTTCTTGTTCAGTTGCTCTGTGATTATTTACTTTATAATTGTGGTTTGAGTTTTGGAAGTCTGTACCAGTGGTGTGTGTGGGGGAGGGTAGAAGCAGCATAGAAGGGCAGCCCAGAAAGATCAGCAGCTTTTTCTTATTAAACAGGAGAATTCTGTTACATTTTCGTTTCCTCAGTTTCTCTTGTTCATTTTTTTATCTATACAGTAATTTCTCATTTTTATTTTTTTCATTTGAGTTTGTTGTGTTTAAGCGATTTTGTCATAGTTGTCTTAGTGATTTTCTAGTTAAAATTTCATTAAAGTGACAGTGCTCCTTTTCTGTGTGTCACACCAAATTACTAAATACTAATAATCCCCGTGATCCCTGTCATTGTAATCCCTGTGCTGTGTAAAAACAAAAAAAAAGGCTTCTGTCACTCTTGGTTCACTAATCCAGTCATTGCAATCCCTGTGCTGTTTATTAAAAAACAAGGATTCTGTCACTGTGACGCCCCCTGTCATTGTAATCCCTGTGCTGTTTATTACATAGAAACATAGAAACATAGACTTTGATGGCAGAAAAGGACTGCTTTGCCCACCCAGTCTGCCCATTTCCCTGCTTATTGGAGAAGCTGCAGATCTTAGTGAACCAATAGCCTACTTCCTCCTACTCCTCACAAGAATTGCTTTGTCTGTCCCATGCATTCTTGAATTCCCACACTGTTTTTGTCCCCACAACCTCCTCAGGAAGGCTGGTACATGAATCCACTACACTCTGTGTAAAAAAAAAAAACTTCCTTACATTGCCCCCGAGCCCTCTCCCCTCTATCTTCAAATTGTGCCTCCTTGTTCTTGCACATCTCTTTTTCTGAAAGATTCTACCCTCTTGGACTTTATTGATTCCCTTGAGGTACTTAAATGTTTCTATCATGTCCTCCATCTTCTGCCTTTCCTCGAGGGTATACATATTAAGCTCCTTTAGTCTCTCTTGATATGGCTTCTGGTGCAGACCCTGCAACATTTTAGTTGCCCTCCTCTGGACTGCCTCCATCCTGTCTATGTCCTTGCTGAGATGAGGTCTCCAGAACTGCATGCAGTATTCCGGATGGGGTCTCACCAACTGTCTGTACAAAGTGATAACAACTTCTAGTTTTCTACTGGTGATGATTCTCCCTATGCATTCCAGTATCACCACAGCCCTCCTTACTGCCTTCTCACATTGCTTGCCTACCTTTAAGTCATCTGATATGACTATGCCAAAATCCCTTTAGATTTTTGTTGTTAGTACCTCCCCCCACATTGTGTACTCTTTCCCTGGGTTTTTGTTTGCCATGTGCATTGTTTTGCACTTTTTTTGCATTGAATCTAAGCTGCCATACTTTTGACCATTCTTCCAGCCTTGCCAAGTTCCTTCTCATTATTTCCACCCCCCTTGTGTAAGAAACCTGTTGCAGATCTCTGTGACATCTGCAAAGAAGCATACTTTTCCTTTCAGTCCCTCTGCAATGTCACCTATAAAGACATTAAAGAGGACTGGTCCCAGAACTGAACCCTGAGTTACCCCACTAGTAACCCCACTTTCTTTGGAGTGGACTCCATTTACTATTTTCCTCTGTATCCTGTTGTTCAGCAAATGTTTTACCCAGGCTACAACCATGGGACCCATTCCAGGGCTGGCTAACTTGTTTATTAATCTTTTTTTGTGGGACTGCGTCAAATGCGTTGCTAAAATCCAAGTAGGTCATGTCCACACCCCTCCCTGGTTTACTACTTTGGTCACCCAGTCAAAGAAATCAATTAGATTAGTCTGACATGACCTCCTGCTATGAATCCATGATGCCTTGGGTCCTGTGCCCCTCTGGCCTCTAGGTACTCAACAATTCTTTCCTTTAGAATTGATTTCATCATTTTCCCTACCACTGAGATCAAACTAACAGGTTTCCTGCCTCTGTCTTGCTCCCACTTTTGTGAAGGGGAAATCGCATACATCCTCCTCCAGTCCTCAGGTACAACACCATCCTAACATGATTTGTTTAAAAGGGAAGTCAGTGGTGTCACTAGTTCTCCCCTTAGTTCTTTTAGAATTCTGGGATGAATCCCGCTAGGCCCTACTGCTTTGTCCACCTTCAGTTTCAGGAGTTCTTTCAGGACATTTTCTTCAGTGAATGGACTGGTATTGACCTCCCTATCCAGAGTGCTTCTATTCTTTGGTTTAGCTACCTCCCCCTCCTCTTCTTTTGTGAATACTGAGCAGACTTATGTGTTCAGTATCCCTGCTTTTTCACTGTCACCATCTGCCCCCCCTTCCTTTATTAAGCCTCAGTATCCTTCCTTTGATCTTTATTCACTCCCTAATGTACCTATAAAAGATTTTATCCCCCTTCTTAACTGAGTTGGCTATCTTTTCCTCAATTTGGGTCTTTGCTATTCTGACTGCCTTTCTTGCTTCCCTTTGCTTTAACTGATACAGTTCTCTGTCCTGCTCCTTCTGTGTTTCCTTATACTTCCTGAATGCTACCTTATTCTCAGTAACCTTCCTCACCACATCTTTTGACAACCATAGTGGTTTTTTTTTCATTTGTTTTGTTTTGTTTTGTTGATTTGCTTCACACAAGTGCTTGCTGCCTCTGTGATGAAACATAGAAACATAGACTTTGATGGCAGATAAGGACCGCTTGGCCCACCTAGTCTGCCCATTTCCCTACCTATTGGATAAGCTGCAGATCCTAGTTAACTAACAGAATATTTCTTCCTACCCCCCTCAAGAATTGCCTTATGTCTGTCCCATGCATTCTTGAATTCTCTCACAGTTTTAGACCCCACAACCTCCTCATGAAGGCAGTTCCATGTGTCCACCACCCAGTCTGTGAAAAAATACTTCCTCACATTGCCCCTGAGCCGACCCCCCTCTATCTTCAAATTGTGTCCTCTTCTTCTTGCACATCTCTTTTTCTTAAAGATACTACCCTTTTGGACTCCACTGATTCCACTGAGGTACTTAAAGTTCAATCATGTCCCCCCCTCTCCCTCCTTTCCTCAAGGGTATAGATGTTAAGCTCCTTTAGTCTCTTCTCTTATGGCTTCTCTTGCAGAACCTGCACCATTTTAGTTGACCTCCTCTGGACTGCCTCCATCCTGTCAATGTCCTTGTGGAGACTGGGTCTCCAGAACTGGGTGCAGTATTCCAGATGGGGTCTCTCCAACTGCCTGTAGAGAGAGAGATAACAACTTCCTGTTTTCTGCTGGTGATGACTCTCTCTATACATCCCAGTTTCCACCCAGCCCTCCCTGCTGCTTTCTCACATTGCTTGTTGACCTTAGGGTCATCTGATATGATTACCCCAGGTCCCTTTCCATTTTTGTTGTTGTTAATACCTCCCCCATTGTGTACTCTTCCCCTGGGTTTTTGTTTCCCATGTGCATTAGTTTGCCCTTCCTTGCATTGAATCCAAGCTGCCATACTTCTGACCATTCCTCCAACCTTGACAAGTCCCTTCTCATCCTTTCCACCCCACCTTGTGTATTAACCCTGTTGCAGATCTTTTTGTCATCTGCAAAGAGGTATACTTTTCCTTCCAGTCCCTCTGCAATGTCACTTATAAAGACATTAAAAAAGACTTGACCCAGTACGGAACCCTGCGGTACCACACTAGTAACCCCCTTTCTTCAGAGTGGACTCCGTTTACTATTACCTTCTGTGTCCTGTTGACCAGCCAATGTTTTACCCAGGTTACCACCCTAGGACCCACTCCCAGACTGGCTAATTTGTTTATTAATCTTTTGTGTGGGACTGTGTCAAATGCTTTGCAAAAGTCTAGGTAGGCCATGTCCACAGCCCTTCCCTGGTCTACTACTTTGGTCACCCAGTCAAAGAAATTGATTAGATTCATCTGACATGACCTTCCCGCTGTGAATCCATGCTGCCTTGGGTCCTGAGCCCCACTGGCCTCTAGGTACTCAATAATTCTTTCCTTCAGAAGTGATTCCATCATTTTCCCTTCCACAGAGGTCAAACTGACAGGTCTGTAGTTTCTTGCCTCTGTCTTTCTCCCACTTTTGTGAAGGGGAATCACATCCACCCTCCTCCAGTCCTCAGGTACCACACCATTCTCCCATGATTTGTTAAAAATGTAGTCAGTGGTGTCACTAGTTCTCCACTTAATTCTTTTAGAAATCTGGGGTTAATCCCTTCAGGGCCCATTGCTTTATCCACCTTCAGTTTTAGGAGTTCTTTCAGAACCATTTCTTCTGTGAAAGGACTGGGATCAACTCCCTATCCAGAGTGCTTTTGTTAATTAGATTAGGTACCTCCCCTTCCTCCTCTTTTGTGAATACTGAGCTGAAGTATTTGTTCAGTATCCCTGCTTTTTCAATGTCCTTCTCTGCCCACCCACCATCCATTGTATTCAGCCTCACTATCCCTCCCTTTGTCTTTCTTCACTCCCTAATGTACCTATAAAATGTTGTATCCCCCTTCTTAACCAAGTTGGCTATCTTTTCCTTAGTTTAGGACTTTGCTATTCTGACTGCCTTCCCTGCTTTCTTCTACCTTAACTGGTAAAGTTCTCTGTCCTGCTCCTTCTGTGTTTTCTTATACTTCCTAAATGCTGTATTTTCCTCCCTAATCTTCCCCTCCCCATCTTTTGAGAACCATAGTGGTTTTTTCTTTCATTTTGACGTGTTTATCTGCTTCACACAAAGGTTTGTTGCCTCTGTGATGGCAGTTTTGATGTTTCCCCATTGTTGCTCCACTCCTCCTTCTTGGCTTCTTGCTGGTGCTTTTCTAAGGCACTCTCCCATTTTGACAAAGTCAGCCTCCTGGAGTCCAGTATCCACACTTTTGAATGGCTTGATGCTACAGCTGAGCTTATTGTGAACCACACTGTTTGGTAGTCACTTGTTCCCAGATAGCTACCCACTTCTAGATCTGAGATCCTCTCACTGTCCCCATTTGAGAGTATGAGGTCTAAGATTGCTCCTTCCCAAGTGGGTTCCAACACTAGCTGTCTGAGGCATGCCCCCTGTAGGGCATCTAGAATGGCCCTGCTCTTGGATGTGGCTGCAGCAAAGATCTCCTGTTAACATCTGGCATATTCAGGTCCCCCATCAACAATATCCCCCCTTTCTCTGCCATCCTAAGGGTACCTTCTATCATATCCTTGTCCATTCCCTCCTCCTGAGATGTGGGTCTGTATACAACCACTGTGTGGATTGTGGTGCAATTTCCAGTCTTTAAGGTGAATCACAGTGCCTCCTTTCATCCCTGTTTACTCTTTTTTCATTGCTTTTATCCCTTCTCTTATATAGAGAGCAACTCCTCCACCTCTTCTACCCTCCCTGTCTCTCCCCTGTAGATTGTGTACCCCGGTATGTTAACATCCCAGTCTTGGTTCTCCATGTACCATGTTTCTGTGACTGCCACAATATCCAAGCATCCCTCTTCCATCAAGACCACCAGTTCAGGGAGTTTGTTGCCCAGACTATGGGCATTGGTACTCATTGCCATCCATTTCTTTATGGCCCTTCCCCTTTTTGCCCCATCCCTGTCCTTACTGCCTTTGTCGTTATCTTCATTTATATCTGCCCTTCTCCCTATCGAAGTCTCTATTCTGGTGTTTACCTCACTAACTACCCTGATATTGGGGGGGGGTTTAGATCTACCTGCTCCTTTCCAGTGCCTCCACCTTGGCTAGTTTAAATGCTTGTGAATGAGGCATATAAACATATCACCTATGATCCTGGTTCCCCTCCTGGACAGATGCAGACCACTGTACCAGTATAGGCCTGCATCAATCCAGGTGGATCCCCAGTCCCCAGTGAAGCCAAAATCCTGAGCTCTGCACCAGTTTTCAACCACTAATTGACTCCCATGTTGTTGAGCACCATAGCCTCACCCATGCCATAGACAGGCAACACCTCTGAAAGGGTTATCATGTGTGCTACTTGTCTAAGGCCCTTCCCTAACTCCACAGACTCCTCCTGTACTGTTCTCATCCCTTTTCCAGCCAGGTCATATGTCCCTAGGTGGACAATGACATCCAGCTCCCCCCCCCCGTGCAGCTGCTCCTACGATCCTGAGGATTCTCTCCCTGTCCCTTGAAGCCATGGTGCCTGGCAGGCACCTCACCTCCCTCTCCCTCCTCCCTCCCCCAGTTATAACTTCCTAACAATGGAGTCCCCACCAGGAGTTGTTTCCTTCCCCTGTGGGGTCCCATGCCACTGTCCTGTGGGTCTCCTTTGTGGAGGTTCTCAACATCCTCCTTGGTCTCCACTGAGGGTGCCTTTATAGAGGAACCACACTCTGCCAGGGTGGCATATGAATTGTGGAGAGGTACAACTGGAGAGATGCATCTATGTTCCACCACCTTCACTCTCTCTGAGCCCACTGTGGTCCAACTTCTCCTGATGGCTGTTTTGATTTTTCCCCATTGTTCCTCCACCCCTCCTTCTTGCCTATTTGCTAATGCTTTTAAGAGGCACTCTCCCGTTTTCCCAAAGTCAGCTGTTCTAAAGTCCAATACTCTTGCTTTTGTATGGAAATTAGCAAAATAGTCATTGTTGGGAGCCCTCTCATTGTCATCCTGATGTTGTTTATTAGCAGAAAAGGGTTCTGTTACTGTTGGGCCCCCTGTTATTGTAATCCCTGTGCTATTTATTTGCAAAAAATGCTTTAGTCACTGTTGTGACCCCAGTTGTTGTAATCCCTGTGCTGTTTATTAGCAAATAAGGGTTCTTTCACAACAGTAACCCCTGTCATTGTAATCCCTGTGCTGTTTATTTCCAAAGAAAGGTGCTATCACTGTTGGGACCTCTTTCATTGTAATTCATGTGTTGTTTATTTGCAAAAAATGGTGCTGTCACTGTTGGAACCCCTGTTGTTGTAATCCCTGTGCTGGTTATTAGCAAAAAGGGTTTTGTAAATTTTGGGACTCTTGTCATTGTAATCCCTGTGCTGTATAACAAAACAAAAGAGTTCTGTCATTGTTGGTACAGTATCCTATCATTGCAATCCCTGTATTGTGTATTAAAAAATAAGGGTTATTTCCATGTTGGGACCCCTGTCATTGTAATCCCTTTGCAGTTTAACAAAACAAAAATGTTCTGTCACTGTTGGTATGGTACCTCTGTCATTTCAGTCCCTGTACTGCATATTAGAAAATAAGGGTTCTGTCACTATTGGGACACCTGTCATAATTTGTGTGCTGTGTATAAAATACAAAAGGGTCTGTCGCTGTAAGTACAGCACCCCTGTTATTGCACTCCCTGTTCTGTTTCTTTTCACAAAATCAAGTACATAGCAAAGAAGAATGAGAAGCTCAAGTAAATGGAGAGGTGCTGGGGAGGTAGCAAAGAAGAGTTTCAAATCTCTGAGGCCAAATAGTGGTGCAGGTAAAAAAACAATGTCTGCAGGAGCAGCAGTAGCGTGTTCTATGGGGGCTGGTGCTGGTATTAGTGAAGGAGTAGTGTGCAGTGGTGTATCCAAATTCTTCTCTGCTACTTCTGTGGCAGTAATGATGGTGGAGGATGTGTAAGGTGACAAAAGAAGCAACATCACTAGCAAATAACAAACAGTGGTCAAGGAAGAGGTTGTTGGTGTCCCCATTGGTCCTGGTGGTGGTGGTGGTGTTGTACCTGATAATGTAAAGCCAGTGGTTGAGGTGGGTGATCTATGGGTTAGAATCATCATGATGAGAGAGTGAGAGATCCTGGAGATAGTGAGGTTGACGAAGACAGAACTTTGGAGGTGCAGGACAACAGTTGCTGTGCTGCTGCTGATTTGCTGGATCCCCTATGGGAGCCTGATTTGATAAAGCATACATGTGGCTATACAGTTGGTGCAGCGGGTGATGTGTGCACCCCCAATGTTCTTGAGGTTCTCCAATCATTCCAAAAAACATCAATTTCCACCCCTTCTCCTCAGCTGTCCCAGTCCTGGCAGCACCATGTTAAAATAGTGGTAAAAAAATTCCTGGTTTGAGATTTCTATATACTTGACCCAGATGATGAGACAGTTGCTATCTGTCAGCTATGTTAAGCATGAGTTAGTAGTGGTAAAACGTACAGCAATGTAGGCACTGGTGGGTAACACTCACACCCGAAGAACAGGCATCTCTTATGCTGGCATTAATACCAGAAGGTAGGCAGTGCTTGGGTCCCTGTTCCTCATCATGATTATCAGGCATGGTAAACAGAATTGGCAGGGCTATAAACCAAGTGGACAGAGGGGCAAATGAGGAGATCTATACAGTGGGGGAGGAGGATTTTGTGGGTCTGCCAAGTAGTGGGCAGAGCAGCAGTACCACTCCGAGTCAGAAAGCACAGTTACGCCATTGTAGAAAACCCACAAAGGCACTGGTGTCACTCAAGCAGCAACACATGTGATTATGAATCCCCAGAAGACAAGGAGCACCCCACCAATGCTGCCATGATGAGTGCAGCTGTTTGGTACACCAGACCCATGAAAGATCCAGTCTACGCTGTGTAGTACGCTTGAGCAGCACTCCAGATTCCCCTCCCAGTCATGCTACTACATGTGATCTCAATGAAGTAGCTGTGGAAATGCTGGCTATTTATCTATTGCCATTCTCTGTTTTAGAGAATGTTGGATTTCAGAGGTTCATGGTCTGTGCCTGTCACAAATGGCACTTTCTACCAAGAATGTAATTTTCAGTACATGCCATTCCTGAACTGTATGGGACAGTGTCAGACTTCAGGGCATGGTTCACTATGAACCATGCCCTGAAGCATTCAACATCACTGTACATACATCTCAGCATGAATATGTGAACCATTGACCTAACAGCTGGAAGCTCCTACTTGTGCATTATAGCACACTGGGCACAGGTACTTGTTATACTCTTTGACTTTGGGTGTGAGAAAAAATTTAACTAAGCCCAGTTGTGGTGGTAGCATCATTCACGGTCTTTGCCAGTATGCCACATTGACAATGAAGAGTATATCTGAATCACACACAGGTGAGAAAATGCTGGAAGTGCTCCTGACCGAGACTGATGAGTGGCTTTATCACCATTTCATGTCATGAAATGCATCAGTAATGGGGCGTTTGTCAGAGTGCCATGTCTGGTAAACTGTCTTAAAGGGCTACTGACCCCTCAAAGAAAACTTTAAAAAACATAATAATTAGGTACAATTCTGCTTGTATTCCATTTATATTTTATATATTTCTCCTCCCCCTAATTTATTACTAAGGAGGCAGTATAGTGCAGTGGGTTAAGGCTTTGAGATGCAGAACTGGAGACCTGGGTTTGAATCCCACATCCACCTAGGTGCATACTGAGTGATGCTGAGCAAGTCACTTAACTTCCTTGTGCTCTCACGTCACATCTGGAAACAAGCTTTGGCTTGGTGTGCTACTCCTGGTTAAACAATGTTCCCTTAAACAATGTTCCCTTCCCATTCACTGAAAGCAGGTTTCATTGAGCATGATTATTGCTCCAATGTCATGAAATGCATCAGCAATGGGGAGTTTATCAGGGTGCCATGCTTGGCACACTGTCTTAAAGAGCTACTAACCACTCAAAGAAAACTTAAAAAAACATAATAATTAAGTACAATTCTGCTTGCATTCCATTTATATTTTATATATTTCTTCTCACCATAATTTATTACTAAGGAAATGTGTTTGAATATATGATTGTTTTCCCTAAGAGTTTATTTTGAGTTAATTTGTCTCTGTAGATTACTTCCTACTCCAAGTCATAATCCTGTGTTGTGACATCACAGTCTGTTGTCATGGAAGTAACTGTGAGGTCACAAGCAGTGCTCTATAACTTCAGCTAGGGATAAAACAGCAGGAATAGATGAACTCTTCTGGAGCAGAAATCCTGTTCTCATACAAATTACTTCAGTAATAAATAATGTGGAGGAGAAATGCAGAACTAATGGGAAATTCAAGCTGGGCTGTATCTAAATAATATGTTTTGTTAAAGTTCACCTAAACATGTCACCAGCTATTTAATCTTATTGTGCAGCAGTTTCTCACCCATCCAGATATCAAGGACATTTTGACTGTGGCCTGTCATATCAGTGTCCACTTTACCCATTCTGGAAGGACCCATGACCAGCTCCGTCAGCTTCAGATACAGAACAAATTGCCTCAGCACCGTATGAAGCTGGATTTTGTCACCAGATGGAACTCCACCCTGTACATGATTGAGTGATTATACAAGCAGTGTAAAGCAATTTCTGACTATCTTCTGATACATGCAAGCCATGCCAGTGCTGGAGTATCCATGTGTCTCACAACAAAGGAGCAGCAACAAATGGATGGCGTAATAATACTTCTCAGGCCATTCAAACATGCAACACAAGCAGTGAGTGGGGACACTCGATGTATCAGTCATGCCATTCCACTTCTACATGTGTTGAGGCAGACACTGGTGAATGTGTAGCAACAACTGGAGGCAGATGGTGATACTGGTGCTTGTGCCTTAAATGAACACATGCTCCACATTTTACACTCCAATATACACATTTCCATTCACTCCACAGTCTGAAGAGTTTGGGATTGCCACCATGCTTGACCCGTGCTATAAACATGGGCTGGCATTAATAATTGAATGTGGGCATCAGCAGGTACAAAAGTCAACTGAACCTCTTACTGTATATGAAGGGTACGCAAGGCACAGATGCTACAAACACATGGAACCAAGGCACAACATGGAAGTTCAAAGAGACTGGGTGTTGCCACTACTTCCTCACATAGGAAAGGGGCTGAAAAAACATGCAACTGCAAAGAAAAATGTTTTAAGTCAGGTGGGAATTGCAGAAATGGAAGAAAATGAGGAGGAGAAGGCTGATGAGGCAGCAGGTCTGCTAGCAGTGCAGTGCATGTTAGATGCATATTTGGAAGACACAAAACATGTTAGCTTTGCAGATGAGCCCTTGCTTTACTGGAGCACCAACGTCACTGAGTGGCCAGCACTGACCTAGGTTGGCATTAAATATCTCAGCTGCCCACCCCGAGTATCAGTGTGGAACATGTATTTAGTTCAGCTGGTGCTACTGAGTGGGATAGATGCACCAGTCTGTCACCCAAAAATGTTGGCATGCTAATGTTTATTAAAATGAATGAGGCTCACATTTTGCAGGAGACAATCATGTCCCTTTTCATATCACAGCATGACAGTGAAGATGAAGAGGAAAGTAATGTCGATAGACTCAGCATTAGGAAATTGTCTTGAACCACTGAGGTGGATGAAGCAATAATGGAGAAGGAATTCATATCTGGTGACAGCTCCAGTCTGGAAGACTATGAGGGCTGCTTCCTCAAAAAGGTTGAAGGTTAAAAAAAAAGATGTGTTGTTTCCCTTCTTGCTCCTTTTTATTTTATTTATTTCAACAATTTGGATTTACACCTTTGAACACAGTGACTCTTTTACAAAGGTTCCATGTCCAGTGGAGATACATAACAAACAAGGGTCAGAGTTGACCAGTAATGAACCACACATTGATAAGACAGACAGGGTTCTAGCAACTAACAAAGAAATGCTATCAACTCACATCATATAAATACAGTAAGACAACAAATACTAGTAAAACATTTTAAACAGTATCATAGGATGTATGATCAGGTTGTAGTTTATTCCATATGCTCTGCACTGAAAAACACTTATAGAACTCTTGGCATGTGGCCTTTTAGAGGCTGAGGACTGGGGGAGTAGAATAAGAGTAGCTGCCATGAACCAGTGTTGACAGGGGAGGACAAAGTGGAAATGAGAAACAGCTTATTTTATCAATAGGGGTTAAAGTTAGAGCAGGGAGGAGAGACCGAGATAGGGAGACATGGGGTGGAGAGCTAAAGGACTACTTATGGTTTGTGGTAAGAAGTGGCATTATGAGTTCCAGAAAGTAGCTGCCATATTGCAGGCATTGTCACAGAAAGAGGGGGTTAAAACAGGGTGGGGGGATTAGTGCCAGCAGGTAATCTTCATATGGCTGGTGCTGTGTTCGGCAGTCGCAAGGGTGCATTTCGGCCAATAATCCATGCAGGTTTTTCTTGAAGGTGCTAACATTTTTGCACTCAGTCAGCAACGCGGGAAGATCATTAAACCATCTAGGTCCCCTGAACAAGACAGCAAGCTGGGCAAAGGTAGTGCACCTAAAGGAGACCTGAAGTACTCATTTAATTGTTCTCCAGGTTGCCTTTTCAGATATAGTCTGTTTAAAGATGCAGGCTGTAGAGGTAGGTGTAAGCCCCAGTAAGGATTTCTTTCCAAGTAGGCAGGTCTGATAAGTGACTCTTTGTTGCAAGGGGAGCCATCCCATTTCCCTATATAGCTGACAGTTGTATGTGAGGCGATCAGCTCCCAAGACGAGTCTGCATGCTTTATTTAGTAGGGTTTGTATCCTATTTGATGCTGAGTTCATGGCAGCATGGTAAGTGGTAAAGTATAATCCTTTAGTGTATGATTCACAAAACTTAATTCAGTTATTTTCATTCATTTTACTGTTCCCCGTCCCCAACTGTTGTGCTGCTGTTTGCTTATGCCTAATTGAGTACCTGCATCCACCACTTGAATCATCTGACGTATAGAGGAAAAAAGCCTGCTCCAGCCAACAAGATGCAGCACTGCCTCCAGCTCCTTCTCGTCCTCCTCCTCTGGCCTGATTGGCTTCTACACAGCCACAAACAGCATAGGCCTCCACCTCCACAGTGATGCAACATAAAAATGACATTTTACCAGCTAGGCAAAGCATGCCTGCTCCAGGCAGACAACAAGACATAGCACCACCTCTTCTTCCTCCCTTCTTCCCTTCCTCTGGCCTGTTTGAGTCCTCACAAATAGCATGGTCCACTGCCTCTGCACTGATGAAATAATGGTCGTGACACTAGGGTAAACTGGCTTGATCCTATGGTAGGAGTTACAGTTACTACCACAGGTAACTGAATGAGATATTTGCCGTGAGATAACAGCTACTGGATTTGGAATGGAACAACCCCCATCATGTGGATCAGCTAAAAGCATTTTGCAGACAATCAGAATCGATACTGGGGATGGTCCATCACACATCTACTGCAGCAGTGTCCAGTCTGGAACAGGATGACAGGAGGTTACTGAAGCCGACTCTCCAGCCAGCCATCTCATCAAGATAGCAAGGCCTTAGCACCAGCAAGGCCTGTCTTTGTCTGCCATGATGGTAAGACACTGTCTATGTTGTTCACAGTCTTTATCCTCACTGCTGGTGGGATGTCTGCAGTCCTCTCAGCCTCGCTGAGGTCAAAAGGCCTCCCTCATTACTCAGAAAGACATTAAAATGTTTTTTTCTTTCTGTCCTTTTGTCCCTCTGCAGGCTTCAACACTCAAAACAACTGTTCTGAATCCTACAACATCTAAGTGGCACACACAGCAAGTAGCCATAATGTAACTGCAAGTATCATATTACATTTTTTTTTTCAGTTTGTTTGTATTGGAAAGATATATTTATAGTACACAATACCATCACTAACTTCTTATATGCATACGTTATTTGGTGTTGTTATGTTTAATGTTTTTACCTACAAATTAAGTGGTATGTATAGAAATTAGAGAAGATTCAATAACACTGAAAGTTCAGCCGAGAAATGTGTCAAAACAATAAATGTGACAGGTTTGCTATTGACACAGTAGTATTCAATACTTTTGTAAGCAAGAAGTTTTATTTGTCCATATATCTTTCTCAGTCATCTGGTGGTTGACTCCAGTACTCGGCCTAGCAGAGGACAAATGGTCTTCATAAGTAAATCAAGAAAATGTGTTTTCCATCTCTCCTTTTGTCTCCCTGCAGGTTTCATCACGTTCCTGCACCTGCTCACTAGAACACACTACAGTACGGCCCGCAGTAACAGTAAGTATCATTTTGATTTCTTTTGTTTTTTGTCTTTTATTTTTTGCTCTCCTTTTTCACAGGTACAAAATTCTGTGGTACGGTGGCCTAAGGGATGAAAAAAAGATTCTCATGGTGAGTCAACAATGGCTATATGGGGGGGCATAACAGTGGCCAAGTGAAGCAAAATAATTTCTCTTTTTTTTCTTCACAGGTGACAGGTGGTGTAGTAGGATGGGGAGTTAAAGACTGCTACACTGGGTGACCACTAGTGCCACAGTGGGCAAGTGAGGCAAAATAATTCTTCAGTTTTTCTTCACAGGTGATGTGGAGTAGTAGTATGGGGATTAAACAATGGCTATACTGGGCACCCCACAGAAGTGATCGAGTGAGGCAACATAATTTCTCTTTTTTTCTTCACAGGTGACAGGTGGCATAGCACTACTGCACCTTGCAGAGACTGAAAGGCCTTCAGAATTATAAGTTAGTCATTTCCAGACATTAAAATGTGTTCCCTTGTATTATTTTGTCTCAGTGCAGGTTTGACAACAGCTGTTCCTACACCAACTCATTGGCACACATCACAGCTTGGCCAGCAGCACTAATGTAACGGTAAGTATCATTACAAATTCCTTTATTTTTTGTTCTTTTTCACAGGTGTGCTATGGTGGCCAAAGTGATGCTAAATAGTATCTTGTGGGAGTCAACAATGGTTAAACTGGGCGACCGTCACAGTGGTCGAGTGAGGAAAAATAATTTCTGTTTTTCTTCACAGGTGACAGGTGGTGTCGTAGGACATGTAGTCAAACTGCATCTTTGTCCATGCAAACTACTGGAGTTGCCTGCAATTTCTTTCCAGTTTCCATATATCTTAGCCACAAATGGAGCTGTGCATGTGGAATGGGCCAATGATCAGGGTCAGACAGATCCTCCAGAGGGGTACAGCAAAGAGATATAATTCCTTCAGGAACTCCTTTTTATTATTTAGCTTTTAGAGAATTCCCAGGCATGATAAATTTATATAGTTGGGGTTCCATGTCAAAGTAAGCCATTTTGTCAGAGTGTTTCTGTTGCAGGTTTACTGATTTTCACTCTTCCATCTGATACCACTTCATTTTTTGGTGCAATCCTGACTCTTCTGTTTCATGTCACTTAGTCATGATCTCAAATCACTCCTTGCTTATTGAAGCTTCTGTTTCACATCACCTACTCATGAGTTAGGAGTCACACAACACACCATTTAATTTTAGGAGGCAAACCAGTTTGTAATTTGGACTTCACTTCATCGTTTTGTAAAGATTTTTCAGTCCTATGTTTTCTTAAAGTGATGATGTTCCATCACTTTTTGGTACACTTAATACTAAATTACCCCTGTTGGCTGACTGATGAATTCACAGATTTGGAGCACTTCTTTTCTCAGTTAATGTATTAGTGTTATTGAATCTTCTGTTTCAGAGTTGCAGGGGCACCAGCAGCATTAGTTTATAACCTGGATTCCTAATTTTGGGTTTGGATGGGGAACAATTTCCAGATGTGAGAAACTTATATCTTGTACTTGTGTGTCATTCAGTGCTTGACAACATGCCCTGTCCAAGAGGGTGACTTACAAAGCATACATAGCAGCAGGGGCACCACCAGCATCAGTTTATTACCAACATTCCTGATTTTGGATTTTGGGGAACAATTTCCAGATTTGAGAAAGTTATATCTTGTGCTTGTGTGTACTAAAGTTTTTGACAAGACAGACTGTATGTGAAGGTGACATACAGCAGGGGCACCAGCAGCATTTCTGAACATCAAAGAATTTCCCAGGACTATATACTGAACTTTTGCTTCTCTGCCACTTTATTCCTGCATTTTCTCATCATCATCATCAGCAGTGGCAGCAGCGACAGCACAAGGTGGCATAAGCAAAGCATCTGACAATTCTAGGCAATAACCTCTCATTTCTGAACACTAGGGAATTTCCCAATACTACATACTGAATGTTTCCTTTTCAACCACTTTATTACTGCATTTTCTCACAAGTATCAGCGTGAAAGCATTTTGCCACTGAAACTAACAGTATGAAATGGGGGGGGGGGCAATACCAATGTAGTACTAGTAGCCTGCCCTATTTATTTTTACCAGACTCAAGAACACTTGATGGAGAAATGAATTTTTGTAGTTTGTGATTTTGGCACGCTTCACATTAAATGTGAATTTGTCAGTGTCAGTGGCTCAGTAGGTAGCACACTCGCATCTGAGGCAGGGAGATCAGAGGGCTGTGGGTTCAGTTCTCACATCTGGCACTGGTTAAAATCCCAGTACTGACACTGTAGTGCAGCATGAGAGGGGTGCTGCACTACTGAGGTGCCATCTTTTAGATGAGACATTAAACCAAGGTCCCATCTTCCTGTATTGGTGGTAGTTCAGGTGGATGTTAAAGATCCCATGGCACTTATCAAAAAGAGTAGGGGAGATTTTATTGAAAAAAAAAACATATATTCAAAAAATGGTACATATGAAAAGTAAAGCAGTTAAACATAACAATCAATTAATGATAATGAACACCCAAGTGATTCTGTATAATGAAAACATCAGGGCAAAAAAAGGGAAAAAAACAATTAATCAATCAAAATACACAGTTCCCATCCAAAGCCCAACTTTTGCTATTTATATTTAATAGAATAGGTGAAGCCCCTCCACCAATGTGACACCTGCTGTGCAGAACTCATGAAACAATCTAAATTATTGACATTCATCATTTCAGTTGAGACTAAATTGCTAAGACAGTCTAAAGACATTTTCTTTTGATGTAATACACATTGGCATCTTGCCTGCCAAATGTAAAATTTAATACAACAAAGAAAAATAGACAGGGTATCAGAGTGATATTTTGCTAACCCCACCCCATATTTCCCCACAACTAAAGTGTCATAGTCTAAATGTTTTAACCAGTCCATCTTCCATTTTGTAGCCAGAAAGTTCCATAGAGCTGTAACATATGAACATTCCAACAGAAAATGTTCCATAGTTTCAAGCAGTGATATACAATCCATGTATGGGCAATTTCTTTCTTCAACTATTTTATGTTTGACATTACCTCTAACGTTTAACCTGCCATATGCAGTAAGCCAGAGGTTTTCCCACATCTTGTGAGGAATCCTGTGAAGGGTGAGTTGCTTGAGAATTAGACTGTTGTCTGTTGAAGGACAGTTTTTAAAACTTGGTTCCGATGGATATTTTCTAGTAAAAATAGTCTGATATAATAACTTAGCAGACTGAGTTACTATGTCTAATTTCAAAACCCTCCATTTGTATTGCTTCTGTGCTGCTGATTTAAAATAAGGGGGAATATTAATGTGAGGGTTTAATTTAGGGGCTACAATATTCCAGACTGCAATATATTTACATAAAGAGTTCCGAAGCCAAATATTGCACACTGATTCTGATTGAATGAGGGCACTGCCAATTGTGTGTTTAAGAAATAACACATGCAGAAAAATTACTGGTTCAATCATTCCCAAATCCTCCTCCCTAACCTGTAGGTATGTGTAGCACCGCTTTATTGGGTTGAGTTTATTGCCCCACAACATTTGAAAACAAAGACTACACAGTCTAGTTTCATATTTTCCCAGAACTGGGTATAACATAGCCACGTAATGTAAAAGTGGTAAAACAAATTTTTTTAGAATCAGAATTCTTTTAAGTTTCATAAATTTCCGATGCTTCCATCTGAGCACCTTCAGTTCTGCCTTTTGTAATGCTAACTCCCAGTTAATCTCAGGAAAATTTTGGGGTCTAAAGACAATTCCCAACATTTTTAATGGCTCACAGCCTACAGTTATGACCCTATCTCACCTGGCAAATCTATAATATTCCCTATGAAAAGCCCTTTGCTTTTATCAATATTTAATTTAGCATTTGAGACCAATTTGGTATTTATGTATTTCATGTATAAACATCTCAATCTGTTCTTTATTTAAAAAAAAAACACAGATATCATCTGCAAATGCCTGTATCTGAATGTCTCGTGGGATCCCTATACCTGATACACCTTCCCATAGAAGGTGCAATTCGATGAGTCTCAACAAAGGGTCAAGTGAAAAAATGTACAAAAGTGGACTTAAGGGGCATCCCTGATGAACCCCTAGCCTAATGTCAAAACTCTGCCCAATAAATCCATTCAAAAAAGTTCAAATTGTAAAAAAAGAATACAGAAACTTTAGACATTTAAAAAAAATTAAAGGGACCTTATATGCTTCCAGAACTGCAAACATGTAGGGGTGATAAACCCTATCGAATGCTTTTTCCTGGTCTGCTGCAACCACCCATCCTGGTAATCCTGCCATGTTACAGTGTTCTATCACATCCCTAATGATCATTAAGGCATGTTGTATTTTCCTATCAGTAAGTCCACACTATTGTTATGGTGAAATTATCAATGAAGCATATGTTTTTAATCTATCATTCAGTACATGAGCTAGAATCTTATAATCAGTGTGAGCAATACAATGGGTCTCCAATTCTTTATGTAACTTCTATCCCCTTTTTTGAAAAGACATACTAGCAATCCTTCTGCAAAGGTAGGTTGTATCATATCAGAATTAAACCAATAGTTATACACCAAAACTAGACCATCTACTATGTGTTGACAAAAAATTTTGTAAAAAAGATGTGGGATACCATCTAAACCTGCTGAGACATTATTTTAAAGTTTTGAGATGGCCTGTAAAATTTCTTGTTTACTAACGGGGGTCTGTAAATGTAAAATATCATCTGGAAAATCATTAACTAAAATTGGTTTTAGGAAAGCAAAAGTATCATTTTTAGAAATCAGGGAAGTGGGCAATAGTGTTTTAAAATTCTGTTGTATCAACTCATCCAAATCCTCAGGAGAACTTACCCTTTGACCGGCAGTGGAGATCAAATATTCCATAGTCATACTTTCTTTCATCTGTTTATAAGCTTCAAAAGGATCCCCTATCGGGGTATTATGAGTACCAGCGTATAACATGCTTTGGATAGTTCATGCCCTATCATACTGAAACTTTTTCATTTCAGTTTTTATTAGGTCAATCTGTGTGGAATAATCCAGTGTTGAAATATTTGCTATAGAATATAATCTTTGCAACTGCTTCCTCAGAGTTAGATAGTGCAAAAACTTACAATTACCCTGTGGTTTGCCAAACTTCATGAACCAAGATTTTATATCCTTTTTTGTATCTAACCACCATTCACCTTTATCCTGATATAAACATTCTACTGATGATCTAGCAGTAAATAAATGACCCATGGCTCGAGTTACAGCAGGATCAATCAAAACCGAGGCGTTCATTTTCCACCTCTTTTGAAACGCAGGCCTTTTGACCTCTTGGTCTAGAGACAGGATTGATAGTAAGTAATCTGAAAATTCTATAGGGCTAATGTCTAAAGTTCCTTTAGATAAATTAGGGGAAGGAAAGATATAATCAGTAATAGATGTGTAAGAATTTCTCATAGAAGTAAAATTAGGACCCTTATTATGATAAACATGAGTATTATTTAAGCCCGCAGTAGTTATAAGATTACTGAGTGCATTGGTGTCACAATAAATTTTCCGTCCCTCATTATGCTTCTTTTTTTTGTCCTCTATGAGGCTGCAATTAAAATCCCCACATAAAAAAATGTATAGGTGGTAACTAAAAACGGCTGAATAGCCTTCATGAGAAGAATTTTTTCTGCTTTCACCTGAGAGTTATATACTGCAATAAACCTGCAGTCTATATCTTTCCAAAGGCCATATAATATTAAAATTTGGCCTGGAACTAAGTCTATTAGTTTATGAAGAGAAAAGGAAAAGTAGTGAAAAAGGATCCCCACCCCATCCGCTTTATCAAGACCAAAGGATCAATATGAGGGGCCCCATATCCATTCTCTTTTAAAACTCCAAATATGATTTTCCAAATACATCCATGTTTCTTGTACTATAAAAACATCTAGAGCCAAATCATGAAAATATTGAAAAACAGTTTGTCTCTTATCTGTATTCAATAGACTATGCACATTTAATGAACATAAAGTAAATTGACCCATGTTTAACAGTAATGAAAATGATCAAACTAAAGAGAATCAGAGCTAACTTTTTTTCCTCTTTTTCTTTTTTTTCCCCTTTATAAGTACCTTGTTCCTAGGCTTGTGAACCTTGTTCTATTATGGATTTCTGAGAATCAGAGTCCCCAACCTCCATCTCAGAATCGCCCCATGTCATAAAAAGGGTAGCATAAGAATTATTTGACTCTACTGGGAGGAAGGGTGGCAGATCAGGAACGGCAGGTTTGGTGAACCGAGAGGGTCTCCGAGGCAAAGGATCCGAGTCAGGTTCACCATTGGGGGCCACGACTGGATCCTCATAGCAGACAGGGACCAAGGCTGCAGAAACTATTGATTTATCCACAGGTTCTTGAGAAAGAGCCGAGCCTAAATCAGAGAGATCAGTAAGTACAGTAGTGGTAACCACTAAGGGGTCAGAAGAGGGGGGTCTTGGGGAGAGACTTGAGTAGTGGTTAGCTGAATCCTGTGCTTGCTGGATAAGAAGCTTCAGACTTATACAAGATGCTTTATTCCGAGCAGCCCAAGGACATTCCCCAAAGACATGTCCAAATTCTTCACAAAGATCACATCTAGTGTGATTGGCACCTTGCATTGTGAGGTGCTCCACCTCCACACAATTATTGCACGGGGTTTATCACATGTGCTAGACAAATGTGTTTGGGATCCGCATTTGCAGCATGCTCTTGGTTGCCCTGCATAAAAACACACCCCCTGATCTCTACCGAGGAAAAAATAATTTGGAATATGTTCAATGCTTGAGTCATTCTGAGGTACTTTTACCTTATATTTCCACCCCCAGTCCAGAAAAGCTCATTATCCAGAATGGCTTCAGGTTCTCCCAGGACCTCACATTTTTGAGAAAGCCAGTACATGATGTCTTCTACATGGACCCTTTCATTGTGAAACATTACTGTAACATACTTGATGAGTGGTTTATTTAAAGGTATCACAAGGAAAGGAGTCCATGTGTCCACGTAGGAGAAAACTTAACTTGTCCATATCTTTCCCAAAATAAATCTAGAGCATATGCAGTTCAAAAACTGATGTCAAAATTATCCTCCCCAGAAATGTTTAAAAATGCATACATCTCCCTAGGAGAAAAATTAAATGAATCTTTAAGAAGAATTTTTCTCACATGATATCTGTCTGGTCTATCAGCCAGACCCCCTTTATATCGAATCCTTATAGCATTTTGCTGGGGAGCTGCTTCTTTTTTTGTTTTATTAAATAAGTCAGATAACAGAGGCTTATTCTCAGAATTAGGTTCAGTATTATATGTAGCAGGAATTGGGGTCATGTTGATAGGAAGAGACTTCAAAGGGGAAAAATATTGCAGGTCTTGTCCTTCAATAGTCTCTATAGGGGAGGTTTTATCAGATAAAACATGGTCAGCAGGAATCGGTGGTGAAGCATCTTTCTGTTTAGCATTTTCATGAGGTTTCCATTCTGGAGAGACTTGAGATAATGGAAAGGGAGAGTCCCAAGCTGGATTGGAGATCCAAATTCCCCTGGGGCCCTGTTTCCATCTTGCATCAGATAATACTATATTTGGTGACCACTGTTCATTAGAAATATTTAAATCCATTTTAACAGCAGATGGCGCTGTTGTATGTGCTGTTTCAACACAAGTCTTGAGGTTTCTGTGAGCAAGGAGAAACACATCTGTTTTAGCTTTTACTTCATTCTGTGTCCCCATTTTGCTCCCTGCTCCAGAGAAGACAAATTCAGTAAGTCCCTTTTGGTCTTTCTTCTGAGTTTGATATTTAATTAGAGTGTCATCCCCCTCGACAAGCGGTTGTTTAAAAACAAACCCGGTTGATTTTGATAAAGGGGGTACTGGAGAGGGAGAGGTAGTAGTAGTACTTTCTGCTATGTTGCAGCGCAAATTGTGCTCTACAGAAATGTTTATTTTAGGCAGACTTGGTTTTAAAAGTTCAGTCTTAGGCTGTAGGCACACACGAGTGTTCGTGTTTAGATTGCCAACCTGTAACTGTGTTGTATTTTTTAATCCTGTCTTGGACTTACTCAACCCCAGAGAGGCAATAGAAGCTGTGACACCATCCCCTGGTTTGATAGGCTTGGCGTCTGAAATGACAGGTGTGAGTTTTTGCTTCAACGAAGTAAGTCGGGTAGTTGAACGTTCTTTTTCTACCTTTGGACATTCTTCTGCAGTCGTAAGCAGCTCCACAAGTTCTTGCTTTTTAGTGCTTAAATTATCCTCTAAATCCGTCACTTTTTCTGTAAAAGAATGTGAGGTTAAATCTTCTGTGGAAATGTAGACGTCCGTGGCTTCTTCTTCTTTGGATGCCATCTCATTTAAACTTTTATCAGTCTTTTCAGCCTCCGATGGGAACAAGAAAGGAGATGGGGCCAATTCTCCCTCCTCCATGACGTGCTCCAGCCCGAGTGGCCATCCTGCTAATGGACGGCAGGTCCCCCTACAGACAGAGTAGGGGAATTTCCCTGGTGGCCAGGCCAAATTTCCCCCCATTCACTAAAAAAAATACCACCAACAGCGTAATCTGATTCAAGGTCAGTTGGCATTCATCTGTATCCTCCTCCCCCAGGTCGTGCCTGGAAATAGGCAGGAGTTGTCTAGTGCACTTACCCGGTCAACAAAAACTAAATAAATAAAATAAATAAATAGCTCTACTCGACAGTGTTGAGGAACTGTACAAACACACAGCACAGTAGCCCTGGTGAAAACTGCAGTTCTGTTTAACGTCTGCACAGTGCCTCATCTTTGCCTGTGTAATTATCTGATTTATAGCTGTAGTATGCCTATATATTGCCTGTAAAATGGTGCCTGTAATTTGCTTGTAGTTTCTCTGAAAGCGTGCATGATAATGAACCCTGTACAGGCACATTAAAAGGCCTGAATAGGCATTAAATTACAGCTGCAGCTATGCCTTTACTGGCCCTGTACAGCATCTGTACAGTGCCTATGTCCTCCAACCTCAAATAATTGTCATCCTTGTACATTGCCTGTAGGACACCTGTATAGCGCCTGCACTTTTGAACCACAGATAATTGTTATCCCTGCACAGCACCTCTACAGGCCCTGTACAGAAACTCTAGATATGCAATAATTCAGTCCTTTTTGTGAGGGTGCAGGTCCTGCTGTATCCAGCATTCTGGTGGTCCTGGATGCAGGGTACATGAAGCCCCCCCCAAAAAAATATCACTGTATTCACAAGGGTTATTGTGACTGGCTAAATGCTTTAGCCAATCCTAATAGTATTGTGATTCCATAAATACAGCTTGAGCTTACATCTGAGGACCAGAGTATTGAAAGTGTGTTATAGCTAGCAGCTTAGAAACTTGTGGTAAATCCCGGTACTGACACTATAATGCATTATGGGGGTGTAGATGGCTGCAGCTTTCTGCAACCATCTTTATGAGAAATTAGAGGTATTGCAGTCTATCTGTTCTAGTGTTTGGTCAGTGTATATCACTTCTGGAAAAGTGTTTTGGGATTTCCACAATGTCCTGCCATTAGGAAATGTGTCCTCTTCCAGTGCATTACTGACCCCCCATAGTGGAACTGGATGCTAGCCTCCTCCACAATGTCATCATAGCATGCCTTGTTGAGGGCACTGCTTGACACAATGAGGGTGTTATTTGGAGTTGGGGAGAAAAACTAAGAAAAACAAACAAACAATTCTAACCATCTAAGAGACCAGATTAGTTATGCTGGAGCACTTAATTGTATTGCATTGTCCATTGGAAGAAACAGTCTGACATAAACAGGGAGTGTGGTGTTTGTTTATAGGACAAGGGTGATGCACCTTGCCCTATAAATAAGCAGCATGCTCCTTGTTTCTGTCAGATGGTGGGCAGCTGAGGTGGAGCATGGCGGGCTGTGTCCCTCGCTGTCCACTGACCCCAGCACCAGTGTTTGGGGGATGGGGACAGGTGGTGGGGAGGGGCTGGATGTTTGGTGCCATGGGGGGGTGGGTCCACTAGATGGCATGGACCTGCACCATAACATGCGGTACATTGGGGGGAGTATTTCTTGTGACTGGTAACTGACTGCTCCACTGAGTGGCACCACACCAGCCCTCAGTCTGCACCCCATACCAGGGGACTGGTTCTGGCCTATTAAATGGGGATGGGGATCATTGAGTGGGGAAGGAGTTCCTGGAAGATGGGGGTGCCACTTCCAGTACTGGGCTGCAGACCATTTAGGGGGTCATTTCACCTCAGTATGCTTGCATTGGCAACCATTGGGGTGAACACACAAATGGCCATTGGGCCATCACAACAGCTTCATATGAATAGGGATACTCAGGGGGAGCAGCACTGAACACCAGGGACAGGGATTTCTGGGACAGGGTATGAGACTGGGTGGGGGGAGTGACAACTGGACACCAGAGAAACAGGATTCACACATTGGACATGGGATCAGGGGGTAGAAACCACTGGACACCAGGGAAATGGTGTGCATGTACCAGGCGAGGGATCAGGTTGGAGGGACCACTAGTACAAGGGATATCTCCATACCTGGGACTGGGCAACTGCAGGGGTGAGGCTGCTTTAAATCGCCTAGCTACCCAGCAAATGAGACCAAATGGGCATGCAAATGGCCCCTTAGCACCTTCCATGACCAATGGGCTAATCTGTATGGTCCATTTGAATATTGCAAATTGCGCTTTGGTACAAGCCATTGTGTAAGCATCATTTGGGAGTCATGTTGGGGTGGCGTTAAATGTCTTAGTGCTGTGCTGACATGGCCCTATATTCAGTCGAATAGTGCAGGTGCACAATTCCAATGAATATAGCATCTTCGGACACCTGGGCTACCACAATGTGAGTTGCAAATTTTTGTGCTCTGTTTTGTGCATTTTGGAAAAATGGGCACCTGGAATTTGAATGCAGCCCAGATCAGAAAAAAATGCTGTGCCACCCACACCACAAAGACAGTTATCCTGCTAGAATGATATGCAGTTCAGTGTTTGCATTCAATTATGGGTTCAGGTACTGTACCTTCTGAAATGAATACTGATACCACTGTGATACTACGTGAGTCCAGGGTTGGATGTGAAGTGTGAAATTCTGAAATCTGAAAATAAAGTAATACCATTGTGCTACATCTGTGGCAATGTCTGGGAGAGAAACCTGCCCAACAAAAAATCTAAAAATTGCGTGTTACCATTGTAATAACATTGTACATGTTTGTGTAAGAAAATGCTATGAATAGTCTCATAGGAATACCATTAAGACATTGCCCTACCACAGCACCAAGGAAAATCGAGAAGTTACCCACTATTGCGATACCAGAATACAAACTAGGTAATTCCATTGCATATTTTAGTCCTAGCCCAGTATTGCCATCAATATGCCATTCTATTGCCATTGTAATGCATTTGGTAAAGGTATATACTAACTGGGTTGGTGCACTGGGGGATAATTATTGATTTGAAGATGTATACAAACACCACTAAATGTGCTTCAGAATACTTCCTGACTGCAACTAGTGCGGAACAAATCAATCTGCCAGTGACCACTAAAAAAGTTATTTGGCTACCATATTTTGAAAGCTACTGGCCACCATCAGCCTGAAAACTGATTTGTCCCACCCTGGCTAGAATGGACCATCAAGCTGCCAGAATAGATGCCTTAACACCAGGCATGACTGACCAACCATAATGGCCTCTGACTCACCTGAAAATATGCTCTTACCCACCAGAAAGGGGCTGCAACCCACCAGAGCACCCAGCAACTGGACAACTCTTCCAGCCATGTGACCAGCCTCACCTCCCCAACCAACCAGCTTCTTTGCACCTGAATCAACTTTCTAGGGCCTGGATTTTCATCTCCTTCCCAGTCTCCCAGCCGCAGACCATCCTTACTGCCCCCCCAGACCACACTTTCACTCCCTACCTTAACTATCTCCCAGCACCTGGACCACACTTCCAGAACCCATACTAGCCTCCTCATCTTAGCCAAACACTATCCCTGCCACTGGACCACTGTTCCAGCCCCAGGACCACTCTTCCCTTCACAGTTGACCACTCCCCCTTCCAATGGATAACCCTTTTTGTCACCAAACAAGCCTCCCACCCCTAGCAGACCTACATCCCAACTACTGGACCACATTTCCATCCCCTGGACCAGCCCTGAGGTGTCCAAAACAGCATCCCCACCTACATTCACACTTAACCCACTTGGACCAGCCCTAAATCCCACACACTAGCCTCACCTGACAATGTCTCACCTGTCTTCAATGCCCACCATACCAGCCTTGGGACCCCAGACTTGTCTCTCCCACCTAGGGGCCCCATTTTCTTCATTTTGGACCAGACCTTGAACCCTTGACTAGCATACCCTTCCTATATCTCCACTCTCTGCCCACTCTGACCAGCAATTGGAACCCAGACCAGCCTTCTCCATCTATAGTTCATTCCTGCAGTCCCTCCACCCTGAACCAGCCCTGGAACTGCTGGGTTGGCCTGCCTCACCTCTGTCCCGATGGTTTCACCACATGGACCAGCCCTGTGATGACTGGAATGGTCACCCATGTCTACATTTTCATTGTCCACCCACTTAGACCGGCCCTGGAATCACTAGATCTGCCTTCACCACCTACCTCCTCCATGTTCCTCAATTTGGATCAGTGTTGGAATCCAAGGACTAGTTTCCTTAGCAATATCTTCCCTTTTTGCCCACCTAGGCTATCCCTGGGAACCCATACTGGCTATCCTCACCTATGTCACCATGTTCCTTCACCAAGATAATCCCTTGGACCACCAGACTAGCCTTTCACATCTATGACTCCCCAGCCTGCCCACCCATCCCCTACCTGGGACCCCTGGACCAGCTTTTGCCAACCATGTCCCCATGTCCCTCCATTATCACTACCACATCTTGGACCTGGTATTCTCACTGGGTCTCGGGGTCACTGACCTTGAGATTAATCAGGACACTTGGTCTGATGACTGTACAGTGAAATTCTCATTTGGGGCCTCTTGCTAGTCCCTCCCTTGTTGAGATGATCAGCCATTGTCCTTTAAGGGGATTGTCCCCAGAGGGACTTATGGCTGTAGTTGATATTTCCAGTGTTAGTGCTGTTTGTGTGGCTGGCTTGGGTGCGGTGGTGGCAGCCTACAATAGGGCTGTCTCTGGGGCACTCAATGCCATTGAACTGATCTGTATATGACCCAGGTCCTCTCACTTGAGGCCACCATGATTTGATGGAGCTCTCATGGCGATGAAGACCATGGATCAGATTAGAGTGTTACTGGTGGAGGACTTAGTCAGTGGATGATAGACTGGCTTTAAATAATTACTATGCTGTTTATCAAAGGGCAATTGACTGTAAGAAGGCATAGTTCCTATCCAGGGAGATTGCTGTAGGGAAGAACAAAACTGCTCGGCTCTTTTGGACTGTGGACAGATTACTTCATTTACTCTGTCTACAGCCAAAAAGAGCCTTTTCAGTAGCTCTTTTTGAAGAGTTTTCTCTGTTCTTCTCCGACAGGGTATCCTCTATTCAGGCTGGGATCTCGCCAGTTGGTTTAGATCAGTCTCGCAGGGTGGGGTCTGGGTGGAGCAGAGGCACTCCAACTGTCTGGGCAGAGTTTCAGCCTATGGAGGTGGCCAAGGCCTCCAAGGTGATTTCAAAGCTGCAAACCACTTGTGATAAACTGGAGCCTGTCCCAATGCATCTCCTAGTGGGCTGTCTCCAGGCTACTGGTCCAGTGTTCACCAGGATAGCCGGGTGTTTGCTTTTGAAAGGAGTCTTTCCCAATGCCTTGAAGGAGGCTTTGGTGAAGTCCCTTTTGAAGAAAAAAAAAATCTCTTGACCCTGATGTTCTGGTGAGTTATAGACCTATCTCAAACATCCCATTCTTAGGGAAGGTTGTTGAGAAGACAGTGGCTCTGCAGCTTGAGGAGCAACTGGAGGCATTTTACATCTATGAGCCATTCCAGTCTGGATTTGGGGCGAGGCACAGCACAGAGACGACACTAGTCCGGGTGCATAATGATCTGCCCAGGTCTAGAAATTGAGGGACATGGTCAATTTTCATTCTCCTCAATCTGTCATCAGCATTTGACACCATGGATTGTGTTGTTGGATTGCCTTAGAGAGTATTGTGGACTTGCTGATGCTGTCATCGACTGGTTTGAGTCCTTTTTCTCAGGCAGGAAGCAGAGGGTAGTGATAGAGAATATCTCTTTCTTCCTGATGCCCCTGACCTGTGGAGTTCATCAGGGCTCGATCCTATCACCAGTGTTGTTCGTGCTGTACATACTGCCTTTGGGCAGGCTCATTAGACAATACAGCTTGAGTTTTCACTGTTATGCAGATGATACTCAGCTGTACATGTCTTTTGCACCAGAGACAACCGGTGCTGTTGATGTGCTAAATAACTGCCTTGTCAAGATCCAGGATTGGATGAACTCTAACTGGCTGAGACTTAACTCAGAAAAGATGGAGGTACTGGTGATTGATCCGGGTCAAGGACATGATGGGGATGCCTCCAGAATAGCAACAGGCTTGGTCCTGGGGTCGATGACATTGATGGCATCCTCTAGGGTGAGAAATCTGGGTGTTGTCCTTGATGACAAGCTGACATTTGAAGCTCAGGTGCCGGCTGTCATCAAAAGTGGTTTCTACCATTTAAGGAACATCACTTGGATAAAACCCCCAATTGCGCCCGAAGACTTGCCATCATTGGTGCATGTCTTTGTAACATCCAGATTTGACTACTGTAATGCTCTTTATTTTGGGGTCAGTGGAGGGAACCTCTGCCAGCTGCAGATGGTTCAGAATGCAGCAGCCAGGCTGCCGACAGGACTGCCCAGGTCCTGTCATGTGGCCCTGCTCTGGGGGGGTCTGCATTGGCTGCTGGTCAGGTGGAGGGTTCTCTTCAAGGTGGGCTTGCTCACGTACAAGGCCCTATCCAGATTAGGCCCTGGCTACCTGACAGACCTCCTTACCCCTGCCTTCCAGGCCCGCTCCCTTTGTTCCTCCACCGAGGGCCTCCTGGCAGTTCCAAGGACAAGGCTGAAAACTTTGGTTGATCGTTTATTTGGGATGGTTGGGCCAGTCCTCTGGAACTCATTGCTAAGATATTTGAGGGAGGCCCCAATGTTGGAGGCATTCAAGAGGTGCCTAAAAATTCACCTTTCTAATTTAGCATTACCTGACAATACCTTTTAACTCACATATGCAAATTTTAATTATTTATTTGCTATGGTTTTATGTATGTAAACTGATCATTTTAATTTGTTTGTCAAATTTTCTTTTATTGTATGGTGCCCAGAGCCTCTGGGATTGGGTGCCTAACATAATAAATTAATTGATTGATTGATTGATCTGAACCAGCCCTGAGACACTATACTGGCCTACCCCATTTAAGTCCCTCCTGTCCCCCCACCCAGACCAGCTCTGGAATCCCAGACTGGTACTTCCTACCTACTGTATGTCCTTCAGTCTGCCCACCAGAACCAGCTCTACAAGCCTAAGATGTGTATCTGACACCAATCTCTGCACTCATCTACCATGCTGTCCAGCCCTTGAACCCACAGACAGGTATCTGAAATTCACCTCTACCCTCTACTTCTAGCAGAACCAGACAAGGGGCCCATGTATAGGTGTCCAACACACACCTCTTCCCTTATTTTCAACTCAGACCAGCCATAGAACACATATGCAAGTGTCTCACCCTCACCTCCACACTCTTTTCCCACCTGAAGCACCAGTAGGACCATGGAACTTGAATCTGAAACCAACCTGCACCCACTTCTCCTGCTCAGAGCATTCTTTGGACCCTTGAACAGAGCTCAGATACCCACATGCAGCTTTATTTTCTACTTGGACTACCTTTAGGGCAACCATACCAGGATTATGACTCCCACCTGTACCCTCTTCTCCCAACCAAACCATTGCTAGAACCCCAGAACCAGAATTCAGTAGTCACCATTCTCTGCCCTCCACAGACCATCCGTAGGGATTGCCTTCAGAGTGTATTTACCCATCTGAACCACTAAAGGGACCCCCAGCCAAGGCTTCCCCAGCTATGGCCCCTCTCTTCCCACATCTGGACCTCCCAGGGATCCTACATACTAGAGTCACCAACCTACCTTCACCCTCTTCTCCCATCTGGACAACCCAGTTCAACCCAACCATGCTGCCACCAGTAGGACATTGACTTGGTGGGCAGTCAGGAGTCTGATGACATCACTATGGGTCTGAGAAGCCTAAAGCTGAGGATGGGGCTCAAGAGCTAGTGGCTCCACCTTCTGCAGACCCACCGTCCCTGTTGCTGGACCATCTTCCCTTATGCTGTGCCATTCCCTCAGCCAACTTGCCTTCCTGCATTTGAAACCCCCTTCCCACCCACAGACCAGCTTTGTCCCCCAGCTGACAACTCTCGCTGCAGCTGTACCACTCTAGATGCTGAACCAGCTTCACAACCACAGCTGACTGCTCGTCCAGTAAGTTGGACACTCTTCCAACCACAAACCAGCCTCCTACCCAAGCTGAGTACACGCCAAGCTGCAACTAGATCACTTCCTAAGCCCCTATACCAAATTGTCCCCATCAGGCAACCCTCTCTAAAGCTGGACACCATAAGCCTCAATTCCAGATTACCAAAGCAGGCTCCTTTATGCTGCAGAAGGGGAATACCTTATTGTTGTGTTTAACATTTCTAAATTTTACATATTCTTAGTTTGGTCTTTTGTTTTACTGGTTTGGTCCCCTCCTACAATTACCAGATATTTGTCCTCATCAGTCCTCCTGAACTGTGGATTCTTTGTGACCCCTTTTCACTTCTTTTACTTTAGGGCTATTTAAGAGAAAGACCTTAAAGTGGCCATTAATAAGCAGTTAGTCACTTCAAAAATATGTAAGTTAAAATCTCAAGTAATTAGTAAGAGACATGTTCTAAGTTTTACATTTCAAGTAATTAACAACTGATACATTTTCTGTCATATAAACAACAGACTCACAAGGTGGATTCTCTTTAAGTTGAACAATTCTCCACTTATCATTGGATAGCAAGGATTATACATTAGCTGAATAAAATATCTCAGCCAACGGTCAAGCATAATGCTCAACTTTTTTGTTAGCCATTATTTAAAGAAAAGGGAGACAGTGAATATTTGATAACTTTTTTGCATTACTTCTTTATATCTCTATTCTCTGTATTCATTGTTTTTAACTCTGTATGCTGTCCTACTCAGGACCTCCTTGTAAAAAAGCTTGCTCATTGAGCCTTTTCCTGTTGAAAGAAAGAAAGAGAGAAGGAGAGAGAGAGAGAGAGAGAGAGAAAGAAATAAAAATACAAAAATACTTTTGCTTTTAATGTGTGGAGCAGGTTTGTTGTTACAGGCAGCTAACAAGCTGAATTCCATTAAGTGAAACCACTCTCTCACCAGGACTGTTGTTTTTACAATGGTAACTTATTTTATATTTTTGGTTACATTTCTAAAAAAAAAGTCATATGCATATAACTCATTGTTAATCTGCACAAATAATGTTCAGTAGTAAATCTATAAAATACAAAATCCATAGAAAAGACTTTAAAAACAAGTTTTAGCCAGAGCCAAATTGGGATATGAAGAGCTACGAAATGAACAAAGTCATTTTCTTGTTGGTGCCATGTTGTGCTGTATATACACAATCATCACAGTGCTCCCCGATCCAAATAACCAGTTTCCTGTAACAGGCCCTCATTTTTCCTGTATTTTTGCTGCAGAGGAAGCATCAAATCCCTGTATAAATCCCTGTAGATTTTTCCATAAGCCACTAGTTCCTTATCTGTGACTTTGTTTATTTAAATGTAGTATGTTGGCATCCTTTTATCAGGAAAAGGACTCTGATTTGCTGTTAGGTATTACAATTATAAGTCAAGATGGCCTTGGAATGATTTGGATTTATATGGAATCCATAAGGCATAATGGGGAAATGTATTTATTTGTTGAATTGTATTGACTGGGTAATCCCACTAAGACTAGAAGTCCCTTTTTCAGGGGTTACAGGGAGGGGGAGGTACAGATGGTAACCAACTAAAACTGAAACATTGCATAAATCCTTACTTCATCCAGATTAAGCTATTGGTGGTATTTTTAGTGAATGGGGGAAATTTGGACAGAACGCCATGGACGTTACCCTACTCTTTTTGAAAAGTGCCATAGGATCTTTAACATCCACCTGAACAGGCAGACAGAAAAGACGGGAGCACCCCCCACCCCCCATGCTGCACTACAGGGTCAGTATTGGGATTTAAAGAGCTAGTGGAGTCAAACCAGGCAGACAGGAACATAGTATACATTTTAAGAAGTAGTCAGTTATAAAATGTTATTTCTGAAATACCTTTCTTTTACCATTTGCCCATCAGAGAGTCTTCTATGTCATAATGTTGTGGTGGATGTGTGGAACAGCTCTTAGCATAGCAGCTGACATATCTAGCTTGTCATGCACAAAAGAATGTCTGCTAACAAATTAGAATTCCAGTGTCTGCAATCTGACACTGAGTCTGACTTTTGTTTTCACCAAAAAGAAATGAGTCAACCTCTAGGTTGCTGAAAGAAATAGAATGCATCTGGTAGACTAAGCTGGACAGATGATAGAAACAGCAGTTTAAAAAGTTTTATTTGTTAATATCCTGAGAAGTTCTGTGGTACAATATAGTAACACCCCTTCCCCCTTCAGATGCCTTTAACATAGAGCAACAAATAGCAAAAATCAGAGGGGAATTCACTACTTTGCATCTGTGGAGGAATACATAGAAATGTCTAAAATGGAAGTTATAAGAAAAGCTGTTTTTAAACTACAGATAACAGAAGGCTGTAGGCTACACCCACTGCCCTAAAAATGAGCAGCAGCAGAACCATTAACTCCTCTTCTAGCTCAAAATAATTGCCCTGCATTTACCACCTCTTTACCTCATGCTTTGTCCTACCCCATTGCCTGCCCCCCCACTGAGCTTGCTTTTGTACTCTAGCTGTATTTAATCCTCTGTGTTTCCCTCCTTGTTCAACAGACAGCCCATCTGCAGGCTTCCCAAGCTGCTCCTGTGGCCCTGGCTCTCTCCGAGCAGGCCACAGCTAGCAGACCACCTGAATGACCCCCGGACAGATTTAGGTATGCACTGGACCTCTGAAACTCATGGTTTTGAATGCCACTGTTTTGACTGGACACCCAGTGGAGAAGCCAGGCACTGACTGGCAGCCTTGCTCCTTGGCTGATTTTCCAGTGCCTGGCACTTCATGAGCTCAGGGAAATCTCTTTCTGTGCTGTGTTCTGGACTGAATGTTTTTGCCCACCCCCTTCCCCACCTCCTCACAGTATTAAATAGACCCTTATTCCACCCCTTTCCTGAGCCTAGCAACTTATTGGTCACTCCACTGCTGCACATTTTCATGCTATTGGCCTCCCTCTCTTCAATACCTGACTTGACCCACTTTCTCACTGCCTGTTTTAAAGCAGTCCCACCCACAGGATCACACACATGCTCTCAACTTTTTCTCCGGCCACTCCATCTAACTCCTCTCAATTACTGCTCTACCTGCCCTATTGTTAGGGACCTAACCCTAATTCGGCTATATACCCTTTCAACTATAAACCAGATAGCAGTTAAGCAGGCCAGCAACACCAGACAAACTACCATGGGGTGCAACCACCTACTACTACTCCTCACTACCTCTTTTGGCATTGCTGGTACTATATACGAATTCAGACCCCTACCTCCCCACTCTGAATCCTCACTGGGTGCAAGCTGGAAGAAAAGCATACACATGGCTTCTACCACTTCAGGTAACAATTGGCTCTTTATCCTCCTGCACCTCCCATACATAGTTATCACCAAGCCAACCTTGCAAACCATAACCTTAATGGTTAGCTTTCCCCCTAATTTAACACAGGCGTATAGACACATCCCCCACCTGAAGTGCAGGCGACGGAAGACATGAGGGAAGATAAACATCACCCTCTCTGCCAGAAAGGTTATCTTTCTGCTACTGCTACTCTCTGGCAATGTTCACCTAAACCCTGGACCAACAAGCCTGAGGAGCAGGGGGGTCCATACAGTGAACGGCCTAAAGATAGCATCGCTAAACATCTGAAGCCTAACTGCCAAATTCAACCAGCTCCAGGCTTGGATGACCATCCATGCCCCTTACATACTCTGCTTAACTGAAACCTGGCTGTCGGGTAAGATCAAAGATGGTGAGGTGGCCATTGAAGGATTCCAAGCTTTTTGACTTGATAGAATAAGCAGGAAAAGTGACGGCTGCCTCCTATATGCCAGAAACTCACTGAGTTGCTCTGTCCTCCCCATCTCCAAAGTTGTGGAAGATTATGAGCTACTAGAGGTAAAAATACAAGTCAACCTAAAAGGCAAGACCCTTACCACCGCCACAACCTACCTGCCCCCAAGAAAGCCAAGGAAGGCCTTCCTCTTGTTATGGAAGAAATTAGCGCACTCAGAAAGGGCTCAGAACTCATCTTGACTGGTGACTTTAATATTAACTGGTTATGTAAGGAGGCAACACCCTCCAGAGACCTAATCACCTCCCACAATGTCACACAACTCGTAACTCACCCCACCAGGCAGAACTACAAGGCTGGTACCAGCACCCTCATTGACTGGGTCTTAGCTAGCTCACCGTCTCGATTCTCTGAACTCAGGGTTCTCCTGGATGTGCTAAGTGATCACTCCCCAATCTCCTTTGTATGGACCACTAAACTTGCCAAAAACTCACCCCACCTCATCGAGAGCAGGGTTCTGCAGAAAGGCAAACTTGGGTCCCTCAGATTGGCGCTGTATGCCTACAATTGGTCCCCCATCAACATGGCACTTATGCTGGACCATGCCTTTAGTTTTTTCACTGAGGGCTTCAATTCCATCTGTGATATCTATGCACCACGCACAAAACAGAAAATTTGGGGGGAGGTTAATGGCTTTATTGATGGCAAGCTCCACTTTCTCTTAAAGGAGAGGGACTGCCTCTGGGAAAAAGCCTTAAACTCAGGCAGCAAGCGTGACCTACAGTGCTACAAAACAGCTAGAAATTGGTGCACCAAACTTGTCAGGCTCACAAAAGCCAATTTCCATAAGAACCAGCTTAACAATGCATGGGGAGATGGAAAGAGGTTTTGGGACAACATCAAGAACATCCTTGGTAAAGATCAAAGGCAGCACCCTAAGATGCTCAGCATTAATAACTCATCCTCCTCAGATCTGCTAGCCATTGCTGATGCCTTTAACCAGGCCTTTACAGACCTGTCCTCAGTGCTGCCTCCAGACTACCTTCTACCTGTGGAGGACCAAGATTGTGCCAACCAGCTCATAACTAACTACCCAGCCTTCTACTTTAAGAAGGTGAAGGTGAAGGAGGCTCTAACGATGGTCAGGAAAGTCCTAGGCAAAACCAGATTGAGGAGTGACGGGCTAGACATGAAGTTACTATCTCTCACCCTTGATATTCTAATTATGCCCATAACAATGCTATTTAACCCTCATCCTGCCGCCGACGAGTTAACTCGTTCTTCTTTAACGCATTCACTGGTGCCGCCAATGGTATAATTCGTCATTTGGCACACTTGTTTTCAGTGCTACACTACACATGCACATTTTGCTTTTGCAGAAATCTGCCCAGAGATATGTAAAGTAGGGACCGGTAGGTTTCTCTAATTGGCATAATTTGCAACCAACCACAGCTCACCACATATCATCATTCAGTTACTGGAACTACTGCTGTTGAGTTTTCAAGCACTTGCATTTTGCCTTCTGTACTGCGAGTTGAGTTGGAACCTTTGCAATTGTCTTACCACAACATGTTCTTTATAACAGTAGCCTGAAATCCACTGCTTTGTGAAGTCAGTGGAAACATAGAAGAAATTGCTTTGTGAGGTCAGTAGTTTGTTGATGTTTGAAAGGGGAGTACTAGCAACTAATAACCGAACTATTTTGATCACTCATAATCATGATATGGAGTAAAAAAAGAGGGTTTTGAAACTGGACAATTATTTTTATTTATTTTATTCAGTGTGAATAGTCAGCGTAAATCTGGTACTGCAAGAAAAATGTTTTCCCCGTCGGTAATCAGTGCAACTGCGACCACAGCAAGTCTTTCTCTTCCTTTTCTAGTCAGTGTTTCTGCAAACTGAAATGATTGGGGCTCCATGTAAAACTCAAAATTGAGTTTTGTTTCTGTTCCTCCATCCTTTTATTTGGTGACAGTAGTATCGTGATTAGTGATTAGAGATTAGAGATTGTTGTTTTCTGAGTGGGCTGTTTTATGTTTTACTTGGTGTAAATCCGGTGCTGTAAGTAAATTTTTTTTCCCCTTTATCATCAATTTGTTTAACCGCAACCATGGCATGTATTTTTCTTACATTCTAGTCCTGTTATTGGATTGTATATAACAATTTGTGCCTTTGCTGCAGAACTCAGTGTTTCTGCAAAATACTTTTTCTTTTTATCCAAGTGATACTTTATCCTCTAACATAGGTTTTGAAACTGAGACTATTGTGCTTTCACTAATTAGCATGTATTTTTTTGCTTGTTCTGTTTGTATATATATTTTTCGTATTCTTCATATCTATGGTACTTATGTATGTCTAGCCATTACATGTTTTGGAACGCATTCTGAAAGGAGACGTAAAATGTCAGTACGCAATCTGAAAGGAGAAAATGGCACCACAGCAGTTTTCTGAGCCTAGCCTAGTCTAGCTAGTATGATCAGGGCTACATGCCATAAAAAGAGTTGTTTTGTGTATTTTGTGAAAAAAAAGTTTTCTCCTCCCTTTTATTTTTATTTTTTACTTTTTATTTTTTTTCCGGTGACATTCGATAATCAAATGGTAAGTGTTTTTCCGAATGAATTCTCAGAATGCTGATATTTCCCTGTTTGTCCACCCTCGTGCCAGTTTTACTGCAGTCCACCAATGAGAATCTTATATAATAGCCTCCATCAGATCCATATGTTTTTGCAGGCTAACACAAGAGGGCTCCAAACATTTATTTGCATAGCATTGAAATGCACTGTAATAGAATAAAGCAAGACTGTCACAGCAGTGTTTTTTTTTTGCTAACATTTATTTTAGATAAGCAAGCCCCCCTCCCAATGTAATGGGTATGCAGAACATCTTGATCATCAAGTCACTGACTGCAAGAGATCTGATAAAAATGTTAGTCACTGTCTTCAGAGTCCTTTTACTTAATAACATAAAAGCAAATGAGTGTAACATGAGAATGCATTCATTTTCATTGCAATCTCCTCACCACACACTCTGCCCAAATTGCAAGTGATAGAAAGTTTCGATTCAGTTAGAAGCCAACTGATGCGTAACTGTCCTGCTTCTCCTGGCAGGTTCTTGTGTTTCTATTAGCAGTTAAATATTATAAAATATAATATTATAAAAACAGCCATGTGAGACAGTAATTCATTTAGTATGCTAAAAGTTGAAATAAATATACAAAAAGAAGTCAAGCTTGAGCCAACAGTAACCCAAGCCCGAGTCACTGGTCCTACAATAAAACCACTTCAGCGAGCACGGAGCCAGCATTCAGCATCCTGTACAGATCCTCAACCACCGGTTCCAACAGCAACCCATTACAACTCCAGCACAAGCTCTTGGTCACAGATGCAGTCCGTCTCTGTCTATCCACAGATCGCTTGTACAGGACAAGGGTAGAACTTCAGGAACAAAGATCAACAGGGATGATACACATGTAATAAAAAGATACAACACTGAGAGCTACGAAACCTTGGGCACAAAAGCAAACTAGTGTGCCAGAAAGCATCACAGTTATGTTTAGATATTTTTGAAATACCACAACTCATCAAGACCTGTTGTGCTTCAGTTTCACTTGTTAAGAAACTGGCAACTGTTATGGCACCTTCTTATTGCCACTTCAGTTAACTCGCCACCCCTGAACAAGGTGCTATCACTTGAACTTTCATTTTCACAGGTTGTGCCAGCTGTGGGAAGGGTTGAAACTGATCAGTTATTTGAATAAATGAGTCCAGTGTTTCGATTTTCATGGACAGAAGATCATCTGTTTGGGGGGGAAGGGAGACCCGTGCAGGGGTATAGTTGGAGTCAAACTTGACCACGAATCATCAGCAAATCATGGAAGCTTTTTTGAGTTGTGTAATTGAACTGAATCTCTCCAGTTGTGAAAAGTGTTGGTAGCAGGGTTCAAACAGGTCAGGTTTGCCATCTGCAGCTTAGCAGGCAAGCACCGGTAGCCTGTTAAACACAATTGATAAAACAATTATTCTGCCTTGCAGAAGATCCCCCAAAAGTTGTCTTTTCACACGTAACATGGCCAAGGACGACTTTGTTAATGGCACAGCCTTCTGCCAAAATCACAATTGCATCATCTTTTCTGAAGAGAATCAAACAAATGACAGCAAAACTATTGATTTTATCATCAGATGTGTGATCCCTTCCATCTACATCATAATTATTACTGTGGGCTTGTTAGGGAACATAATGTTGGTAAAAATATTTATCACCAACAGTGCCATGCGAAGTGTACCAAATATTTTACATTTCCAGCCTTGCTGCTGGAGACCGCTTGCTCCTAGTAACATGTGTTCCTGTTGACACCTCCAAGTACTTCTTTGAGGAATGGATGTTAGGGACTGTGGGCTGCAAACTCATCCCCGTCATACAGCTTACTTCAGTGGGCGTTTCAGTTTTCATGCTTACTGCCCTGAGTGCAGACAGGTAAGGAGCTGACACTTTTCAAAACGTGAGTGTCTTGTGTTTTTTTTTTTTTGTTTACAGGAACGTCCTATGTATTGTAAGTGTCCCTGTTGTACCAATCGCATTGCACACTGGACCTGGTTCTACAATTGTAATTGCTCACAGTTGTGTTCCAGAAAACCATGGAAAGTGTCAGCTCCTTATTATTTGCAATGGAGTGGATTTGTGACACATTCTGTTTCGAGTTAGGCAGTCACTATTTTGTTCTATCAAAGTCACTTATGTCAATTTACAAAAAATAAATAGATGCTAAAACAAATGCGAGCAGGGGGAAGGGGGCCTATAGGGCATGAAAGGATCCCGGGTTCTGATTGTTTTAAGAAGTTATACTGTACTTGCTGTGTCCTCCTGAATGAATCCTAAAACTGAATGTGACACGTTTTATATCAAAAGTGTACACATATAATTTTAATAATTTGCAAAAAACTGTGTTAATGCACCAGTTAGGGTAAGTGAATGCCCCAAAAGTAGGGCAATGTGGTGTTAAGGATTCTTATCTTAATGACCCTCCCCCCAAGGCAGCAAAAGGAAAAAATATTAGGGTTTTTGGTCACCTATGTCTTGGCAATTCAGTGATGGGGTCTTGTTTGGTGGTTGTCAACTCAAATGCCACTATATTCTGTGAGCAAACAATGTCACACATTATCTACTTTCTTTACACAGGACCCATGGGGAGAGAGGGGAGAATTAGGGTTGACAACCCCCAAGAAAGACCCCACCACTAATTCACCAATACTCCAGAGATCCATATCCCTAATGTTTTTTCCTTTTGCTGCTTGGGGGGGGGGTCTGTATTTTTGTGGCGTTAAGTTACCCTGCAGTGAGAGCAGTGAGTGCACTTTTTGCAATTTATTCCCTTACTTTTTTAGATACTATAATTGAATCCTCATTTGCCTGTGTGAGCGCCTCCATAGATGTGTGCATGTATGTTGGTGTTTGTGCATGGACATGCTTTAGACACCTTATTTTTCAATTATAGCAACTTTCCCCATTTAGAACATAAAAGAACACTTGGCCAACTAAAAACTTAATATGAAGAAAGGCTGTCATATGGTAAAAAGCAATTAAAAAGAAATGTTTTAAACAGTAGTGCTTATACAAAATACACAATGGTTTGAAGAGGAATTACACATTTATCCACATGTTTGGGTATAAGGCCTTTATTACTCCCAGTTTTGCCACTCTGAGTTATTTATGGATAAATATATTACTCTACTGTAACCTATGATAAAGCAATCTAAGTTCATCTAAACTGGTTTCAGTGTTCAATGATTAAATAACTCTCCATTGCATTTGACTTCAAGTATTAAATGTAAACATATTAAACTTCACTCCTTCAAAGATCATACATTATTTTGGCACATTATTTTTATCACGTATACTCTTATTCCATAACAACAAGGGTGAATCATTTGAAAATAAAATATCTGTTAGCAAACCCTCCCCTATTATTTAGCTTCCCCACATTTTATTGTAACAGGGTTTCACATTTAACAAGACAATTGTGTGGAGTCCAGATGGTAGAGGGGGTTCGATATAGATTTTACTCCTTTGGTTTCACTTTTACTTTAATTTACTTCAGTATTTATATACATAGCTGGATAGATAGATAGATAGATAGATAGATAGATAGATAGATAGATAGATAGATGGATGGATAGATTGATTCCTGGCAATACATCATCAGATAACTTTATATTAACATTGAATCTTTTTATTTGTTAAGTGCTAGCTAACTTTGACCCATGGTGACTGGCCCTACCTGAGACAATAGAAAACTGGTTACCAGTCAGCATGTTTGCATGGCACTTTGGTGCTAATGAAAGCGTATGTAGAGTAACCATTTTATGGCAGTCATACTGTAGTTAGACTAGCCCTCTGTTATAGATTGCAGTTCCTTGGTGGCCCTGAGCTGGCAGAATGATTATTGGTAGAGTCATACCAAATCTAAATACTCTGTCCCCCCCTCAGTTTGATTTGGGGTACTCCCTAAAAGAACCAGTCTCCTATTCATTGCGACAATGTATGAGCTGCTAATCTTACATTTGTTACGATTTGACCTGCATACTGTATTCATAACTTAACTCATTATTTCCAATAGCCTTTTCATGAAGTCTGAACTATCAATTGCTTAACCTGGCAAAAAATAAAATGGCCTCCCAGGAGATAATGAGTTAATAACAGTTTTGGCCTGCCGTGTCTGACCTTTTCTGAGAACAATAGAGGGCTTGGTTCCAGACTACATGTTGCACTTCTCTTCAGTGCTAGTGACAGCATCATTTGAAATTAACAATTTATGGTAGCCACTCTAAGGCTAGCTGTTGGATACAGTTTGCAAGTCATTGGCAGCCTTCTACTGGCTGTTGGATCAGTGATAAAGTCATACAAAGAATAGTTGCCTCCATCACCTCTGAGGCATGGCTTGGAGTGTCTCAAAAGTAAAACCAATGTCATACTCACTGTGATCAGATAAAAAACCTCTCATGTTTGTAGTTGCTGTTTAGATGTAGTTACCAGGAGAAAGAGAGAGAGAGAGAGCACATTGGGAAGGAGTTGACTAGGTATTAGAGGGTGGGGAGAACCACTGGTCACCAGCAAATGCTTTACTTGCTATGGTGCCTGTTGTTAGAGGCTGGAAAAAGAAATATTTAACTTGTGCAGTCTGGGAGGAGGTGAGGCAGAGGGGTGGCACAGAGAGAGACAGGGAGAGAGACACACGGAGCGAGACAGAGAGACCACTGGGTACTGAAGAGACATTTGCAAAGTTGTGGGGGTGGAGGCCCTGGAGACAGTGAGGGACCATTTTCTTGTTTTCATGTAAAAAAAAAAATATATACTTCTCTGGACGGTTCAGATTATGCCGATGAGGATTGGGCACCCCGTTGGCAGACATTGAAAGTGGGTGGGACCTTACATTATGAAGAGGATTGGGCACCCCATCAGCAGACAGTGAAAGCTGTGGGGAGTGTGGCAGAATGCTGATGGGGAGTGTGCTCCCCCCCAAGTAGCCCAATCGTGGGCAGAACAGTATTCCCCCACCCCCGAGTGGCCAATCATGGGCATTGGACCCCAAGTCCAATATCCCTGGTGGTTCAGTGGACTGCGAGTAGCCAGATCACGGATGGCATCCTCATCCCCCCCACATCCAAAATCCCTGGTGATCTATTAGACCACCACCCCGCTCCCCTCCCGTCATCTGGGGAGGCAGTAGCACCCCACCTGCCTGTCACCCCGCCGACCGCCGACTGACAGCTCGGTAGGGCTGCACACCCATTGGTTCAGAGCAGGAGCCAATGGGTGTGCAGGCCTTAGTGTACTAGTCATTCACATATCTGGACTGACTTGTATGGTATGGTTTGCACGCCCATTGGCTCATGCTCTGAAGCTGTCAGTCAGCAGGCGGCGGGGTGACAGGCGTGGTGGTGCCGCCCACCAGCTGATGGGTAGGAACAGGGTGGTGGGGCTCTGTGGGTGGTGGGTGGGGGCCACTTGATCACCATGGATTTTGGACATGGGGGTGAGGATGCCGCCCACAATCGGCTACTCGTAGTCAACTGGACCACCAGGGATATTGGACTTTGGGAGAGGTCTGATGCCCACGATCAGGCTACTTAGGGATGGGGAATACCGTTCTGCACATGATCAGGCTACTGGGGGGGAGAATACTGTTCTGCCCTCGATCGGGCTACTCGGGGGGGAGAGAATACTGTTATGCCCTCGATCGGGCTACTCGGGGGGTGACACTTCAGCCCACGATCGGGGCATGGGGGGCACTGCCAGGTGAGGCGGGAACAAGTGGAGGGCCACCCACAGGTGGCAGCTGTTTTGCTGTGCTCTGCAATGCGGCAACTCGCCTGTGGATGGCCCTCAACTTGTTCCTTTTTTTTTCAGTGTAACTTTGTGCAGGCTCAGGTAGGGGTTGCACCTGTATAACTCTGCATGGCCCGGGCTGAATATCGGGCTGTGCAGTTTATGGATGGACACGCCCAACCACCTGTGCCTGCATACGTTACTGATGCGCCCCTGTGCATCAGGATTTGTGCAGGCGCACATTCCATTTTAAATATCGTACCGGAGCACATCAGTGGGTTGTGCATGCGCAACCCTTTTAAATATCTGGGCCAATGTGTTTACATTTTTTGTATTTCTTTTATTTCTCTCGGTCTTGATACCGGGAATCTACACCAATTAACCATTCCATGGTGTCCAATGGACACTCCATGTCATCCCACACTGGGAAACAGCAACTATAAAACATGATATGGTGTCCAATGGACATGCAATGCTGACTATGATAGAGGGAAGTCTTGTACAGTCCATTCCGGGATGCAGCACTCAGCATTTCCCAACTATCTTACATCTTGATCATGCCACCATCTCGGTCTCGATACGGGAATCTACGCCAATTAACCATTCCATGGTGTCCAATGGACACCCCATGTCTTCCCACACTGGGAAACAGCTACTATAAAACATGCCATGGTGTCCAATGGACATGCAATGCTGACTATGGTAGAGGGAATGAAATTCAGCTTATAATATAATCCAAAGGACTATAACTTTCAGGTCGGAGTTGTCTTCCATATGACAATCACTGTAATCTATATACACAGTGCGTTGTACGAAATATGTCCCCTGGCTTCAGAAATACTCATGCAACAGTCAGAATGGGAAATAAATTGGAAATAATAAGTGCATAAGGTAGGTTACTACGTGATGTCACTAACGGTAAGTTACAGTTTAGCTTAGGTTTTGATATGTGTGTATTGATGTAGGTAGGTTACTACGTGATGTCACTAACGGTAAGTTACAGTTTAGCTTAGGTTTTGATATGTGTGTATTGATGTACAGTATGTATTCATGTTTCAAAATTAATTCAGGGTTTGACCTCATGAAACTGCTAACAGTGTTAGTCCAGCTGGGTACTTCAACAGTGATTCACACTTGCTACCCATATCTAGCAAAAGGGGTGGTGTACTTTGTTTTTTTACCTTTATTTATTTATTTATTTTTTACCTTTGTCATACCAGGAGAGAAACACTTTGCTGAAAGCTTGATTACAGGTGCAACCTGTAAGTACAAGGTTGTTAATTGACTTTGCATCCGGTAGTGGATACATAACTGATTACTACCATACCTCATCAACACAGCCCCATTCAAAGAACTTTTTAGCAAAGGTGGCCATTTTGAGGCAGTTAAGAAAAGTCAGCCATTTTGAGGCATTTCAGCAAAAGTAGCCATCTTGTAGCACTCACCAGAGATTCACACTTGGTGTACAGATATGGCAAACGTTTTGCAGTAGTGTGTCCATTAAGTGGTCACATCACTGATTACCATCATACCACATCTGCCCTGACCCATTCAGAGAGCTTTTTAAACAAAGATGGCTGTTTTGAATTATTTTAGGAAATTCAGACATTTTGAAGCATTTTAGTAAAGGTGGCCAATCTGAGGTGATCATGAGTAATTAACACTTGATGTGGAAAAAGTGGTGCGTAGTGTGTCCAGAAGTCATCACATTGATTGACTGCATATTTCTTGCTTCTCAGAGAAGGTGTGTTCAACATATCTGCAGAAGTCACGAAATTACCCTTTTTGAATGACACTGAAGATCAAGACACTGCAATGATGCTACATTACAACATTTTACATCTTGACTTTCTATGATACTACTCAACTGATATTTTCTGGGATTACGGTAAGAGACAAACTAGTTTGTCTAACAGGCTGTGAAACCTTGTGGTGTTAACATAAATAGCCTTGTAGACTCATTATAATGCGATTGCACCACAACAACTTCATCTTCACAGTCTCATCAGTTGGAATGAATTATAATGCAAGGACTAGTTCTGAACACTCCAACAGATGACTTCATGTGAGGGTGAGCTACATTACTTTGATTAAATTAAATATCACAGAGTATGTAAAATGTTGATGCAATGGTGTAGCATAGGGTAAGATCAGACAGTTTTTTATCTACAGGTCACAAGCCTGAAGACGATATATAGAATTTAGAATAGGGAAAGGATAGGGTTTTTCTCCACAGGTTTTAGAATAGAGAAAGGGTATGGTTTTTCAACACAGGTTTTAGAACAGGGAAAGTGTAGGGTTTTTCTCCACAGGTTTTTTGAATAGGGAAATGGTAGGATTTTTCTCCACAGGTTTTAGAATAGGGAAATGATAGGGTTTTTCTCCACAGGTTTTTGAAAAGGGAAAGAATAGGATTTTTCTCCACAGGTTTTAGAACAGGGAAAGGATAGGGTTTTTCTCCACAGGTTTTTTGAATAGGGAAATGTTAGGGTTTTTCTCCACAGGTTTTAGAATAGGGAAAGGCTAGGGTTTTTCTCCACAGGTTTTTGAAAAGGGAAAGGATAGGATTTTTCTCCACAGGTTTTTGAATAGGGAAAGAATATGAGTTTTCTCCACAGGTTTTAGAATAGGGAAAGGATAGGGTTTTTCTCTATAGGTTTTAGAATATGGAAAGAATAGGGATTTTCTCCGCAGGTTTTAGAATAGGGAAATGAGAGGGTTTTTTGCCATATATTTCTGGCATTACCATGTCTGATGGAATGCTCTTTGTGTTTAATGATCCATACACTTGAAAAAGTTTCGCATCAGTGAAATGTGGACCACTGATGGCAAATGCTAATGGTAATAAAAAATAGTAAACTATTTTGGATTCTTTCAAACTGTATAGTACACTATATAAGATACTGTATGGTGGCCTAAATACACACCACTTTCATTAACACCTTACTTAATTTGCTGTCCTCACTGTAACCGTGAGATACTGAAGAAACTAGGTCCATTTTCTATAAATTATATAAAACTCATGGGTGACGTATATCTTGTATTTCATCTTTAACCTTAGGGTGAAGGTGTATCATTGCTGTGTATTGACAACCACCAACTATTTTATATAATGTATGGGGAAAAAATATCGCAAAACATGGGACTAAGGCATAGTAGGATAGGGTAACATTAGAAAAATGTGTTAATTATCCAAGGGCAATACAGTGATCTAAAACATAATAGTATAAGGTAATACTAGATAGGTTTTTCCACTGTTCACATGAATAAATGCTGGAGATAGATATAGAAAAAGACAGATCTTACTTTGAGAGGGTTCCATCAGTAGGTCATCACATATAGGACTTGCACCACCTGGCATCGGGCCGCACGGCAGACTTTTCTAGCAATACCTGAAGGGGGACCACCCGCCCAATGTCACGTGACCAACAGAACCCCTTCCGGTGCCAGGTTAGGTTGCGCCGGTTACAACATCAGTGACCGTGCTGTCTCGATGCCCATCTACACAACGGCAGGTCTGACGTGGATCCTTCTGATGCCAGGTCTGACATTGGGGGGCTTATAATCAACCCTGAACTGTCCCACATTACCCTTTTGGGTATCAAAGGGATCCCTACCCGGGGTGCTCCACTCCAGATTGGAGTCATTTGGGGCAGTTCTACCCTGGATTTTGCCCTTACTCCAACTACATGGGGTTTCAAGGGTATTATCCTCCACCGGACACCCCTCCTCCTCCTCCCCCCAGTCTCAACAGGATCCACCTCCCCTTCCCTGGCTGCTTCGGATTTCAAGACCCTGATTCAGTCTTGATGGCACGGGCCCAGGTCAGAACTGGTTTCAGATCTGGAAACTAGGCTCCTGCAACCACAGCTTCTTATGTCTCTTTCCCTGATCAGCTATTTTGCAACTGTCCATGTCTTGGGGAAGAATCGGCAGGACGTTTCCCTACCGGACTTTAGACACAGTCCTGTCAAGGAAAGCGGACTTCATGATGTGTTATATAATAGGGAAAGGATAGGCTTTTTCTCCACAGGTTTTAGAAAAGGGAAAGGGTAGGATTTTACTCCACAGAATTTAGAATAGAGAAAGGGTAGGGTTTTTCTACATAGGGTTTAGAACAGGGAAAGGATAGGGTTTTTCGCCACAGGTTTTTTGAATAGGGAAAGGGTAGGGTTTTTCTCCACAGATTTTAGAATAGGGAAAGGATAGGATTTTTCTCCACAGGTTTTAGAATAGGGAAAGGGTAGGGTTTTTCTCCACAGGTTTTTTGAATAGGGAAAGGGTAGGGTTTTTCTCCACAGATTTTAGAATAGGGAAAGGCTAGGGTTTTTCTCCACATGTTTTAGAATAGGGAAAGGATAGGGTTTTTCTCCACAGGTTTTTGAAAAGGGAAAGGATAGGATTTTTCTACACAGGTATGATGACACAAAGCTCTGTAACAGAGTAGACACACCAGAGGGTTTTGACAGAATGAGAAGCGACCTGCAGAAACTTGAAGAATGGTCAGGGGTTTGGCAGTTGAAATTCAATGCAAAGAAGTGCAAGATAATGCATATAGGCACAAAAACCCTGGCACAATATATCAGTTGGGGGTGAGGATATAGCATGCACCAAACAGGAAAGGGATCTTGGGGTTATCATCTCTGATGACCTCAAGGTAGGAAACAGTGTGACAAGGCAGCAGGTAAAGCAAATAGGGTGCTGGGATGTATAAGCAGGGGCATCACCAGCAGGAAAAGGGAGGTCATAATTCCGCTATACAAGACACTAGTGAGGCCCCACCTGGAGTACAGTGTACAGTTCTGGAGACCATACCTATGTAAAGACATAGACAGGGTAGAGAAGGTTCAGAGGAGGGCAACAAAGATGGTGCATGGATTGCATCACAAGTCCTATGAAGACAGGTTGAAGGAACTGAACATGTACTTCCTGGAGGAGAGGAGGGAGAGAGGGGGGATATGATAGAGACATACAAGTATCTTACAGGGAGGAAAAGGGTGCAGGAAAACACTATTTTTAAGCAAAAAATATGTTCCAGGACTAGAGGGCATGGGATGAAGTTGGAGGGAGGACGATTCAGAGGAAACATGAGAAAGAATTTCTTCACAGAATGGGTGGTGGACAAGTGGAACACCCTGCCAGAGGAAGTGATGGGGGCTGAAATAATCATGGGATTTAAGAAAGCATGGGATAGACATAAAGGAATTCTGGAGGTCAGGGGTATGGGGCAACAGACTTCTAGGAAAACAAACTGAACTTACAAGCTCAAATGGGCAGACTGGGTGGGCCATAGGCCCTTATCTGCCGACACTGTTTATGTATCTATGTATCTATGTATCTATGTAGGTTTTAGAATAGAGAAAGGGTAGGGTTTTTCACAGGTTTTTGAATAGGAAATGTTAGGGTTTTCTCCACAGGTTTTAGAATAGGAAAAGGATAGGGTTTTTCTCTAAAGGTTTTTGAAAAGGGAAAGGATTGGATTTTTCTCCACAGGTTTTAGTACAGGGAAAGGATAGGGGTGTTTTCCACACATTTTTGAATAGGGAAAGGATAGGGTTTTTCTCCACAGGTTTTAGAATAGGGAAAGAATAGGGATTTTCTCTGCAGGTTTTAGAATAGGGAACGGAGAGTTTTTTTTTGCCACGTGTTTCTGGCATTACCATGTCTGATGGAATGCTCTTTGTGTATGATGATCCATACACTTGAAAAAGTGTCGCGTCGGTGAAATGTGGACAACTGATGGTAAATGCTAACGGTAACAAAAAATAGTAAACTATTTTGGTTTCTTTCCTACTGTATAGTATGATACATTATATAAGATACTGTATGGTGGCCTAAATACACACCACTTTCATTAACACCTTACTTAATTTGCTGTCCTCACTGTAACCGTGAGATACTGAAGAAACTAGGTCCATTTTCTACTAATTATATAAAACTCATGGGTGACGTATATCTTGTATTTCATCTGTGAACCTTAGGGTGAAGGTGTATCATTGCTGTGTATTGACAACCACCAACTATTTTATATAATGTATGGGGAAAAAATATCGCAAAACTTGGGACTAAGGCATAGTAGGATAGGTAACATAAAAAAGTGTTAATTTTCCAAAGAATACAGTGACCTAAAACATAATAGTAAAAGGTTATACTAGTTAGGTTTTTGCACTGTTCACATGCATAAAGGCTGGAGATAGATATAGGAAAAGACAGATCTTACTTCGAGAGGGTTCCATCAGTAGGTCATCACATATAGGACTTGCACCACCTGGCATCGGGCCGCACGGCAGACTTTTCTAGCAATACCTGAAGAGGGACCACCTGCCCAACATCACGTGAACAACAGAACACCTTCCAGTGCCAGGTTAGGTTGCGCCGGTTACGACGTTGGTGACCCTGCCGTGGGCTGTCTCGACGCTGGACCCTCCCCCAACTACACAACGTCGGGTCCGACGTGGATTCATCAGATGCTAGGTCTGACATTGGGGGGCTTATAATCAACCATGAACTGTCCCACATTACCCTTTTGGATATCCAAGGGATCCCTACCTAGGGTGCTCCACTCCAGAATGGAGTCATTTGGGGCAGTTCGACCCTGGATTTTGCCCTTACTCCAACTACATGGGGTTTCAAGGGTATTATCTTCCACCGGATGCCCCTCCTCCTCCTCCCCCCAGTCTCAACAGGATCCATCTCCCAAACCCCTGGCTACTTCAGATTTCAAGACCCTGATTCACGCCAGAAGAGACCTGGATAAGAGTCTGGCAGGATCTATATAACTGTATTAAGCAAGACAGACTAAGAGGCCTACAATTCAACATTTTGCACAACCTGTACCTTTCTCCGGCTAAACTTTCGCGCATATATAAAAATAGATCCCCTAAATGCCAGGATTGTGGCAATCCCTGGGCTACTACCTTACACAAACTTTGGGAGTGCCCCAAGGTAACCAAATTCTGAGATTTTATCCGTTTATGGATGGCCCCTCTCTGTGATGTACTGGCATATTTTAATCTCGAGACCTGCATTCTTGGTAATTTCACTCATATTTCATCCATAGCTCACAAATGCCAGTTAGCATTAATAACCTTAGTGGCCAAGTTGTTACTTCTTCGCTACTGGTGTAGAGAGGGTATACCCTCATGCAAAGAATGGTGGGATGCCTTTCTGGAGGCCTTGAATGCAGAAAGAGTTGTGGCTTCTATCTTTAACTCAGGAGAAAAATTTGATAAATGTTGGGGCAACATATATTGATGTCTAAAGGTCAACATGGTTAGTAGTACAACTACCACATAGTTCAGCACCGATATTCAAAAATAGGTGACTTAACCTTTGCCTTATATTATCGGAGGTTAAGGAAGTGAAGGGCCTAGGGAATGATTATTCCCTTCTCCCATGCAGTTTAGTCCATCTTTCCTCCCTTTTTATCTGTTCTGCCTTTTCTTTACTACCACATATTTCCAACCCGCCCTACTAATCCTTTAATTACTATCCTGTCTCCATTCTTACATCTAGGTGGGTCTAAAGGGATCATCACTTTGGGGTACTCTTTCTTATCTTTTATAGTGATCCCTATGGAACCCTGATTCTATTTAACACCCCTTTATTTGTTGGGCTGCCAGATCTAGTGGTGGGGGGTCTGGGGTGGGTGGATTTCCTTTTTATTTTTCTTTTATATCTTTGTATTGTATTCCACCTTATGTACCAATGTAAGAGATGTAGTGGGTTGGGTGTTGATGTGTAATGTTTGTTATTATTGAAATAAAGTACAGTTATTTGCAAAAAAAAAAAAAAAAGACCCTGATTCACTCTTGGTGGCAGGGGGCCAGGTCAGAACTGGTTTCAGATCTGGAAACTAGGCTCCTGCAACCACAGATTCCTATGTCTCCTTCCCTGATCAGCTATCTTGCAACTGTCAATGTCTCAGAGAAGACTCGGCAGGACGTTTCCCTACCGGACTTTAGACACCGTCCTGCCAAGGATAGTGGACTTCATGATGTGTTATATAATAGGGAAAGAATAGGCTTTTTGTCCACAGATTTTAGAACATGGAAAGGATAGGGTTTTTCACCACATGTTTTAGAATAGAGAAAGGGTACGGTTTTTCTCCACAGGTTTTAGAATAGGGAAAGGATAGGGTTTTTCTCCACAGGTATTTTGAATAGGGAAAGGGTAGGGTTTTTCTCCACAGGTTTTACAATAGAAGCAGTTTGATACAGAAAATGATTGAACGGTAGCCACTATCTTATTTTTGGTCAGGTGACCCAGGGGATGTAGATATGGGTACAGTCTGGGCCTTCATTTACTCATTCACTTCCCTAACATGTAAAACAAGCTGATTTTTACTTTTCCTTTTTGAATTTATTGGCTTGTACCTCATGATGCAATAGGTGGACACTCCATGACATGAATGGCCACACCATGGGTGGTTGGATATGGCACCCCTTCTATCTGCAGTTGGGTCTGTAATGAGAAATTAGGGATCAGAAATTTCATCCAAGCCCCTGCAGATGTAAGAAAAGGTGTAATGCCTTGAAATGTACCCCTTTTATAATATAGTTATCCCTACAAATGTGTAACAGAAGCAGTTTGACAGAAAATGATTGACCGGTAGCCGCCATCTTATTTTAGGTAATGTGATCAAGGGGATGTAGATATGGGTGCAGTCTGGGCCTTGATTTACTCATTCGCTTCCCCGTCATGTAAAACAGGCTACATTTTACATTTACTTTCTGAATGTATTGGTATGTAACCCATAATGCAATAGGCGTGCCCCTCATGTGCCAGCAAGGCCTTCCTTAGGTGGTAGGGTATGGCTCCCCAGCTATATGGTGATGGGTCTATAATGTGAAATTAGTAATCATAAATTTCATCCAAGCACCTGAAGATGTAAGAAAATGTGTACTCCATTGACATTTACCACTTTTATAATGTAGTTATGTTATCACAATAAATGTGTAACACAAGCAGTTTGATACAGAAAATGATCAAATGGTAGCCGCCAACTTGTTTTTGGTCATGTGACACAGGGGATGTAGCTATGAGTACAGTCTGGGCCTTAATTAACTCATTCTCTTCCCTGTCATGTAAAACAGGCTACTCTTTACTTTTACTTTTTGAATTTATTGGCATGCACCCCATAATGCAATCTGTGGACACCCCATTGGCCAGCAAGGGCATACCATGGGTGGTTGGGTATGGCACCCCGGCTATCTGCAGGTGGGTCTGTAAAGTGAAATTAGAGATCAGAAAATTCATTCAAGCCCCGACAGATGTAAGAAAAGGTATAATCCATTGACATTTACCACTTTTATAATGTTGCTATCCCTACAAACTTGTAACAGAAGCAGTTTGATACAGAAAATGTTTGAATGGTGTCAGCCATCTTGTTTTTGGTCATGTGACCCAGGGGATGTAGCTATGGGTACAGTCTGGTCTTTGATTTACTCATTCACTTCTCCTTCATGTAAAACAGGATACATCTTACTTTTCATTTCTCAGTTTATTGGTATGTAACCCACAATGCAATAGGTGGACACCCCCATTGGTCAGCATGGGTATACCAGGGGTGGTTGGGTATGGCACCCCCGCTATATGCTGGTGGGTCTATAATGTGAAATTAGTGATCATAAATTTCATCCAAGCCCCTACAGATGTAAGAAAAGTTGTAATACATTGAAATTTACCACTTTTATAATGTAGTTATCACAATAAATGTGTAACAGAAGCAGTTTGATACAGAAAATGATTGAACGGTAGCTGCCATCTTGTTTTTGGTCCTGTGACAGAGGGGATGTAGCTATGGGTACAAACTGGGCCTTGATTTACTCATTCCCTTCCCTGTCATGTAAAATGGACTACTTTTTACATTTACTTTTTGAATTTATTGGCATGCACCCCATAATGCAAAAGGTGGATACCCCATTGGCCAGCATGGGCATACCATGGGTGGTTGAGTATGGCAACCCGGCTATCTGCAGGTGGGTCTGTAATGAAAAATTAAGGATCAGAAAAATCATCCAAGCCCCTGCAGATGTAAGAAAACTGGTAATCCATTGAGATTTACCTCTTTTATAATGTAGTTATCACAATATATGTGTAAAAGAAGCTGTTTGATACAGAAAATGACTGAATGGAAGCTGCCATCCTTTTTTTGTTCATGTGACCCAGGGGATGTAGCTATGGGTACAAACTGGGCCTTGATTAACTCAATCACTTCCCTGTCATGTAATATGGACTACTTTTTACTTTTACTTTTTGAATTTATTGGCATGCACCCCATAATACAAAAGGTGGACACCCCATTGGCCAGCATGGGCATACCATGTGTGGTTGAGTATGGCAACCCGACTATCTGCAGGTGGGTCTGTAATGAAAAATTAAGGATCAGAAAAATCATCCAAGCCCCTGCAGATGTAAGAAAACTGGTAATCCATTGAGATTTACCTCTTTTATAATGTAGTTATCACAAAATATGTGTAAAAGAAGCTGTTTGATACAGAAAATGATGGAACGGAAGCCGCTAACTTTTCTTTGTTCATGTGACACAGGGGATGTAGCTATGAGTACAGTCTGGTCTTTGATTTACTCATTCACTTCCCTGTCATGTAAAATGGGCTACTTTTTACTTTTACTTTTTGAATTTATTGGCATGCACCCCATAATGCAATAGGTGGACACCCCATTGGCCAGCATTGGCATACCAGGGTTGCATGGTTATGGCACCCCGGCTATCTGCAAGGGGGTCTGTAATGTGAAATTAGGGATCAGAAAATTCATCCAAGCCCCTGTGTATGTAAGAAAATGTGTAATCCATTGACATTTACCACTTTTATAATGTTGCTAACCCTACAAACGTGTAACAGAAGCAGTTTGATACAGAAAATGATTGAACGGAAGCTGCCATCTTGTTTTTGGTCCTGTGACAGAGGGGATGTAGCTATGGGTACAAACTGGGCCTTGATTTACTCATTCCCTTCCCTGTCATGTAAAATGGACTACTTTTTACTTTTACTTTTAGAATTTATTGGCATGCACCCCATAATGCAAAAGGTGGACACCCCATTGGCCAGCATGGGCATACCATGGGTGGTTGAGTATGGCAACCCGGCTATCTGCAGATGGGTCTGTAATGAAAAATTAAGGATCAGAAAAATCATCCAAGCCCCTGCAGATGTAAGAAAACTGGTAATCCATTGAGATTTACCTCTTTTATAATGTAGTTATCACAATATATGTGTAAAAGAAGCTGTTTGAAACTGAAAATGATGGAATGGAAGCCGCCATCCTTTTTTTGTTCATGTGACACAGGGGATGTAGCTATGGGTACAGTCTGGTCATTGATTTACTCAATCACTTCCCTGTCATGTAAAATGGGCTACTTTTTACTTTTACTTTTTGAATTTATTGGCATGCACCCCATAATGCAATCTGTGAACACCCCATTGGCCAGCATGGGCATACCATGGGTGGTTGGGTATGGCACCCCGGCTATCTGCAGGTGGGTCTGTAAAGTGAAATTAGGGATCAGAAAATTCATTCAAGCCCTGACAGATGTAAGAAAAGGTATAATCCATTGACATTTACCACTTTTATAATGTTGCTATCCCTACAAACTTGTAACAGAAGCAGTTTGATACAGAAAATGTTTGAATGGTGTCAACCATCTTGTTTTTGGTCATGTGACCCAGGGGATGTAGCTATGGGTACAGTCTGGTCTTTGATTTACTCATTCACTTCTCCTTCAAGTAAAACAGGATACATCTTACTTTTCATTTCTCAGTTTATTGGTATGTAACCCACAATGCAATAGGTGGACACCCCATTGGGCAGCATGGGTATACCAGGGGTGGTTGGGTATAGCACCCCCGCTATATGCTGGTGGGTCTATAATGTGAAATTAGTGATCATAAATTTCATCCAAGCCCCTACAGATGTAAGAAAAGTTGTAATACTTTGAAATTTACCACTTTTATAATGTAGTTATCACAATAAATGTGTAACAGAAGCAGTTTGATACAGAAAATGATTGAACGGTAGCTGCCATCTTGTTTTTGGTCCTGTGACAGAGGGGATGTAGCTATGGGTACAAACTGGGCCTTGATTTACTCATTCACTTCCCTGTCATGTAATATGGACTACTTTTTACTTTTACTTTTTGAATTTATTGGCATGCACCCCATAATGCAAAAGGTGGACACCCCATTGGCCAGCATGGGCATACCATGTGTGGTTGAGTATGGCAACCCGGCTATCTGCAGGTGGGTCTGTAATGAAAAATTAAGGATCAGAAAAATCATCCAAGCCCCTGCAGATGTAAGAAAACTGGTAATACATTGAGATTTACCTCTTTTACAATGTAGTTATCACAATATATGTGTAAAAGAAGCTGTTTGATACAGTAAATGATGGAATGGAAGCCGCCAACCTTTTTTTGTTCATGTGACACAGGGGATGTAGCTATGAGTACAGTCTGGTCTTTGATTTACTCATTCACTTCCCTGTCATGTAAAATGGGCTACTTTTTACTTTTACTTTTTGAATTTATTGGCATGCACCCCATAATAAAATAGGTGGACACCCCATTGGCCAGCATTGGCATACCAGGGTTGCATGGTTATGGCACCCCGGCTATCTGCAAGGGGGTCTGTAATGTGAAATTAGGGATCAGAAAATTCATCCAAGCCCCTGCGCATGTAAGAAAATGTGTAATCCATTGACATTTACCACTTTTATAATGTTGCTAACCCTACAAACGTGTAACAGAAGCAGTTTGATACAGAAAATGTTTGAATGGTGTCAGTCATCTTGTTTTTGGTCATGTGACCAGGGGGATGTAGCTATGGGTACAGTCTGTGCCTTGATTTACTCATTCATTTCCCCGTCATGTGAAACAGGCTACATCTTACTTTTCCTTTCTCAATTTATTGGTATGTAACCCATAATGTAATAGGTGGACACCCCATTGGTCAGCATTGGTATACCAGGTGTGGTTGGATATGGCACCCCAGCTATGTGCTGGTGGGTCTATAAAGTAAAATTAGTGATCATAAATTTCCATCCAAGCCCCGCAGATGTAAGAAAAGTTGTAAGCCATTGACATTTACCACTTTTATAATGTAGTTATCAAAAATGTAAGAGAAAACAGATTTGATGCAGAAAAATGATTGAACCAGAAGCTGCCATCTTGTTTTAGCATGTGACCCAGGGGATGTAGATATAAGTACAGTCTGGGCCTTGATTTACTCATTCTCTTCTTTTTCATGTAAACAGGCTAGTTTTTACTTTTACTTTTTGAATTTATTGGCATGCACTTCATAATGCAAAAGGTGGACACACCTTTGGCCAGCATGGGCATACCAGGGTTGGCTGGTTAAGGCACCCAGGCTATCTGCAAGTTGGTCTGTAATGTGAAATTAGGGATCAGAAAATTCATCCAAGCCCCTGGAGATGTAAGAAAATGTGTAATCCATTGAGATTTACCACTTTTGTAATGTTGTTATCCCTACAAACGTGTAACAGAAGCAGTTTGATACAGAAAATGTTTGAATGGTCAGTCATCTTGTTTTTGGTCATGTAACCCAGGGGATGTAGCTATGAGTACAGTCTGTGCCTTGATTTACTCATTCACTTCCCCGTCATGTAAAACAGGCTAGATCTTACTTTTCCTTTCTCAATTTAAGGGTATGTAACCCATAATGCAATAGGTGGACACCCCGTTGGTTAGCATGGGTATACCAGGGGTGGTTGGGTATGGCACCCCAGCTATATGCTGGTGGGTCTATAAAGTAAAATAAGTGAACATAAATTTCATTCAAGCACCGGCAGATGTAAGAAAAGTTATAATCCATTGACATTTACCACTTTTATAATGTAGTTATCACAATAAATGAGTAACAGAAGCAGTTTGATACAGAAAATGATGGAACAGTAGCCGCCATCTTGTTTTTGGTCCTGTGACACAGGAGATGTAGTTATGGGTACAGTCTGGTTCTTGATTTAATCATTCACTTCCCTGTCATGTAAAACGGAGTACTTTTTACTTTTGCTTTTTGAATTTATTGGCATGCAGCCCATAATGCAATATGTGGACACCACTTTGGCCAGCATGGGCATTCCATGGGTTGTTGGGTATGGCAACATGGCTATCTGCAGTTGGGTCTGTAATGTGAAATTAGGGATCAAAAATTCATTCAAGCCGCACCAGATGTAAGAAAAGGTGTAATCCAATGACATTTATCACTTTTATAATGTAGTTATCCCTACAAATGTGTCACAGAAGCAGTTTGATACAGAAAATGATTGAACGGTAGCCGCCATCTTGTTTTTGGTATGGTGACCCAGGGGATGTAGCTATGGGTCCAGTCTGAGCCTTGATTTACTCATTCTGTTCTCTGTCATGTAAAATGGGATACTTTTTACTTTTACTTTTTGAATTTATTGGTATGCACCCCATAATGCAATAGGTGGACACCCCATTGGCCGGAATGGACATACCAGGGGTGGTTGGTTATGGCACATCGGCTATCTGCAAGTGGGTCTGTAATGTGAAATTAGGGATCAGAGAATTCTTCCAAGCCCCTGCAGATGTAAGAAAATGTGTAATCCATTTACATTTATCACTTTTATAATGTCATTATCTCTACAAACAAGTAAAAGAAGCAGATTGATACAGCAAATGTTTGAATGGTGTCAGCCATCTTGTTTTTGGTCATCTGACCCAGAGGATGCAGCTATGGGTTCAGTCTGTGCCTTGATTTACTTATTCACTTCCCTGTTATGTAAAACAGGCTACATCTTACTTTTCGTTTCTCAATTTATTGGTATGTAACCCATAATGCAATAGGTGGACACCCCATTGGTCAGCATGGGTACACCATGGGTGGTTGGGTATGGCTCCCCTAGCCTGTGCTGGTGGGTCTAAATAAAATTAGTGATCATAAATTTCATCCTACTTGACGGATGCAGAAAAAGGTATAATTCATTGACATTATCACTTTTTATAATGTAGTTATCAATAAATGTGTAACACAAGCAGTTTGACAGAAAATGATTAAACGGTAGCCATCTTGTTTTTTAGTCTGGTGACCAAGGGATGGAAGCTATGTACAGTTCAAATTTAGTTACCTTCACTTCTCTGTCATATAGAACAGGCTACTTCTTACTTTACTTTTTGAATTTGTGTCACCCATAATGCAAAGGTGGACACCGTTGGCCAACATGGAGATACTGCTGGGAGGTTGGGTAGGGTGAATAATATCTGCAAGTGGGTCTGTAATGTGAAAATAGGGTTCCGAAAATTCATCCAAGCCCCTGCAGATGTAAGAAAATGTGTAATCCATTGTCATTTACCACTTTTATAATTTTGTTATCCCTACAAACATGAAACAAGCAGTTTGATACAGAAAATGTTTGAATGGTCAGCCATCTTGTTTTTTGGTCATGCAAGCCAGGGGATGCAGTTATGGGAAAAGTCTGGTCCTGATTTACTCATTCACTTCCTGTCATGTAAAACAGGCTACTTTTTTACTTTTGACTATTTGAATTGGCATTCACCCCACATAGTGCAATAGGTGGACACCATATTGGCCAGCATGGGCATACCAGGGTGGTTGGTTGTGGCAACCAGCTATCTGCAAGTGGGTATGTAATGTGAAATTAGAGATCAGAAAATTCATCCAAGCCCTGGAGATGTAAAAAAATGTTAATCCATTGAGATTTACCACTTTTTGAAATGTTGCATCCCTACAAACTGTAACCAGAAGTAGTCATACAGTAAATGCTTGAATGGATCATCTTGTTTTGGTCAATAACCCAGGGATGAAATATGAGTAAAGCTATGATTTGACCTATTCACTTCCCGTCATACAAAAACAGGCTACATCTTACTTTTCCTTTCTCAATTTAAGGGTATGTAACCCATAATGCAATAGGTGGACACCCCTTTGGTCAGCATGGGTATACCAGTGGTGGTTGAGAATGGCACCCCAGCCATATGCTGTTGGATCTATAAAGTAAAATTAGTGAAAAAAAATTTCATCCATGCCCCGGCAGATGAAAGAAAAGGTGTAATCCATTGACATTTACCACTTTTATAATGTAGTTATCACAATAAATGTGTAAGAGAAGCAGTTTGATACAGAAAATGATTGAACGGTAGCCTCCATCCTTTTTTTGGTCATATGACCCAGGATGTAGCTATGGCACAGTCTGGTCCTTGATTTACTCATTCTCTTCCCTGTCATTTGAAATGGGCAAGTTTTTACTTTTACTTTTTGAATTTATTGGCATGCACCCCATAATGCAATAGGTGGAAACCCAATTTGCCAGCATGGGCATACCAGGGCTGGTTGGTTTTGGCACACCGGCTATCTGCAAGTGGGTCTGTAATGTGAAATTAGGGATCAGAAAATTCATCCAAGCCCCTGCAGATGAAAGAAAATGTGTAATCCATTGACATTTACCACTTTTATAATGTTGTTATTCCTACAGCCGCAGTAACAGAAGCAGTTTGATACAGAAAATGTTTGAATGGTGTCAGTCATCTTGGTTTTGAGGTCATGTGACCAGGGGATGTAACTATGGGTAAGCCTGTGCCTTGATTTACTCATTCACTCCTGTCATGTGAAACAGGCTACATCTACTTTTCCTTTCTCAATTTATTGGTATAAAATCCATAATGCAATAAGGGACACCTCATGGTCAAGATGGGTATACCAGGGGTGGTTGGGTATGGAACCCCAGCTATTTGCTGGTGGGTCTATAAAGTAAAATTAGTGATCATAAATTTCATCCAAGCCCCAGCAGATGTAAGAAAAGGTGTAACCTATTGACATTTACCAGTTTATAATGTAGTCATCACAATAAATGTGTAACAGAAGCAGTTTGATACAGAAAATGATGGAACAGTAGCCGAGGTCTTGTTTTTGGTCTTGTGTTACAGGGGATGTAGTTATAGGTACAATCTGGTCCTCGAATTACTCATATTCACTCCTGTCATGTAAAAACAGACTACTTTTTCACTTTTACTTATTGAATTTATTGGCCACCCAAAATGCAATAGGTGGACACCTTTGGCCAGCATGGCGATTCCATAGGTTGTTAGGTATGCCAACCCGGCTATCTGCAGTTGGGTCTGTAATGTGAAATTAGGGATCAAAAATTCATTCAAGCCCCAACAGATGTAAGAAAAGGTGTAATCCAATGACAATTATCACTTTTATAATGGAGTTATCCCTACAAATGTGTCACAGAAGCAGTTTGATACAGAAAATGTTTGAATGGTGTCAGCCATCTTGTTTTTGGTTCATCTGACCCAGAGGATGTAGCTATGGGTACAGTCTGTGCCTTAATTTACTCATTCACTTCCGCGTCATGTAAAACAGTCTACATCTTACTTTTACTTTCTCAATTTATTTGCCTGTTACCCATAATGCAGTAGGTGGACACACCATTTGGACAGCATGGATATACCAGGGGTGGTTGGATATGGCCACTCCGCTATATGCTGGTGGTTCTATAAAGTAAAATTAGTGATCACATATTTCATCCAAGCCCCGGCAGATGTAAGAAAAGTTGTAATCCATTGAGATTTTCCTCTTTTATAATGTACTTATCACAATATATGTGTAAATGAAGCTGTTTGATACAGAAAATGATGGAACGGAAGCCGCCATCCTTTTTTTGTTCATGTGACCCAGGAGATGTAGCTATGGGTACAGTCTGGACCTTGATTTTCTTAATCACTTCCCTGTCATGTAAAATGGGCTACCTTTTACTTTTACTTTTTGAATTTATTGGCATGCACCCCATAATGCAATAGGTGGACACCCCTTTGGCCAGCATTGGCATTCCAGGGGTGGTTGGGTATGGCAACCCAGTTATATGCTGGTGGGTCTATGAAGTAAAATTAGTGATCATAAATTTCATCCAAGCCCCTGCAGATGTATGTAAAGGTGTAATCCACTGACATTTACTACTTTTATAATGTAGTTATCACAATAAATGTGTAACACAAGCAGTTTGATACAGAAAATGATCAAATGATAGCCGCCAACTTGTTTTTGGTCATGTGACACACGGGATGTAGCTGCGAGTACAGTCTGAACCTTAATTTACTCATTCTCTTCCCTGTCATGTAAACGGGCTACTTTTTTACTTTTTTACTTTTTGAATTTATTGGCATGCAATCATAATGCAATCAGTGGACAATCTATTTGGCTGTAGCACGGGCATACCATGGGTGGTTGGCATGGCATCCCAAGGCCTGCAGGTGGGTCCCAAAGCGAAATTAGGGATCAGAAATTCATTAAACCCCCGACAGATGTAAGAAAAAGAATCCATTGACATTTACCACTTATAATGTTACTATCCCACAAACTTGTAACAGAAGAAGCTTGATACAGAAAATGTTTGAATGGTGTCAACCATCTGGTTTTGGTCATGTGACAGGGATGTATGGGTACAGTCTGTCTTAGATTCCCCATTAACTTCTCCTTCTAGTTTATGGGTATGTAACCCATAAGGCAATAGGTGACACCTATTGGTTAGCATGGGTATACAAGGGTGGTTGGTACGGCCCCAGCTATATGCCAGTGGGTTTATAAAGTAAAATTAGTGATCATAATTATCCTAGCCCCTGCAGATGTAAGAAATGTGTGTATTGACATTACTACTTTATAATGTATTTGTCACAATATATGGTAAAAGAAGCAATTTGTACAGAAAGTAATGGAACGGAAGCCGCCATCTTGTTTTTGGTCCTGTGACACAGGGGATGTAGCTATGGATACAATCTGGGCCTTGATTTATTCATTCACTCTCTGTCATGTAAATGTTCTACTTTTTACTTACTTTTGAATTTATTCATGCACTCCATAATTCAATAGGTGGACACTTGTCCAGATGGCATCCCAGGTTGAAAGGTTATGGCACTTTGGCTATCTGGCAGAGGGTCTGTAATGAAATTAGGGGAAGAAAATCAAGCCTTTCAGATGTAAGAAAATGTGTAATCCATTTAATTTATCACTTTTATAATGTTGTTATCCCTACAAACGTGTAACAGAAGCAGTTTGATACAGAAAATGTTTGAATGGTGTCAGTCATCTTGTTTTTGGTTCATCTGACCAGTGGATGTAGGTATGGGTACAGTCTGTGCCTTGATTTACTCCATTCACTCTCGTCATGTAAAACAGTTACATCTTACTTTTCCTTTCAATTTTTGGCCTTAACCCATTATGTAATAGGTGAACACTTCATTGGTCAGCGGTATACCAGGTGGTTGATATCGACTTCGCTATATGCTGGTGGTTCTATAGCAAAATTAGTGATCGTATTTCATCCAAACCACGGCATATGTAAGAAAAGTTAATCCATGAGATTTTTCTTTTGATGTACTTATCGTAATATATGTGTAAATAAGTTGTTTGATACAGAAAATGATGGAACGAAGCTGCATCCTTTTTGTTCGGTGACCCAGGGATGAAGCAGGTATAGTCTGTCCTTGCTTCTCAATCACTTCCTGTCATGTAAATGGCTACCTTGTACTTTACTTTTGAGTTTGGCATGCACCCTATAATGGGCTAGGTGGACTTATCCAGCATTGGTGTACTAGGGTGGTTGGGCATGGCACCGCAGTTATATGCGGTGGGTCTGTGAAGTAAAATTAGTGATCATAAATTTCATCCAAGCCCCGGCAGATGTAAGGAAAGGTGTAATCCATTGACATTTACCACTTTTATAATGTAGTTATCACAATAAATGTGTTACAGATGCAGTTTGAAACAGAAAATAATGGAACTGTAGCCTCCATCTTGTTTTTGGTCCTGTGACACAGGGGATGAAGTTATGGGTACAATCTGGGTCTTGATTTACTCATTCACTTCCCTGTCATGTAAAACGGACTACTTTTTACTTTTATTTTTTGAATTTATTGGCATGCACCCCATAATGCAATAGGTGGACACCCCTATGGCCAGCATGGGCATACCATGGGTGGTCGGGTATGGCAACCCGGCTATCTGCAGGTGGGTCTGTAATGTGAAATTAGGGATCAAAATTCATTTCAAGCCCCAACAGATGTAAGAAAAGGTGTAATCCATTGACATTGATCACTTTTATAATGTAGTTATCCTTCACAAATGTGTTGCAGAAGCAGTTTGAAACAGAAAATGATTGAACGGTAGCCGCCATCTTGTTTTTGTTCATGTGACCCAGGGGATGTAGCTATGGGTACAGTCTGTGCCTTGATTTACTCACTCTCTTCCCTGTCATGTAAAACAGGCTACATCTTACTTTTCCTTTCTCAATTTATTGGTATGAAACCCATAATGCAATAGGTGCACACCTCATTGGTCAGCATAGGTATACCAGGGGTGGTTGGGTACGGCTCCCCAGCTTTATGCTGGTGGGTCTATAAAGCAAAATTAGTGATTAAATTTCATTCAAGCCTCAGCAGATGTAAGAAAAGTTGTAATCCATTGAGCTTTACCTCTTTTATAATGTACTTATCACAATATATGTGTAAAAGAAGCAGTTTGATACAGAAAATGATGGAACGGAAGCCGCCATCCTTTTTTTGTTCATGTGACCCAGGGGATGTAGCTATGGGTACAGTCTGGTCCTTGATTTACTCATTCTCTTCCCTGTCGTCAAAACGGACTTCTTTTACTTTTACTTTTTGAATTTATTAGCAATAGGTGGACACCCCTTTGGCCAGCATGGGCATAACATGGGTTGTTCGGTTTGGCAACCCGGTTACCTGCATTTGGGTCTGTAATGTGAAATTAGGGATCAAAATTTCATTCAAGCCCCAACAGATGTAAGAAAAGGTGTAATCCAATGACATTTATCACTTTTATAATGTAGTTATCCCTACAAATGTGTCACAGAAGCAGTTTGATACAGAAAATGATTGGATGGTAGCCACCATCTTGTTTTTGGTCTGGTGACCCAGTGGATGTAGCTATGGGTACAGTCTGGGCCTTGATTTTCTCATTCCCTTCCCTGTCATGTAAAATAGGCTACTTTTTACTTTTACTTATTGAATTTAATGGCATCCACTAAATAATGCACTAGAAGGACACCCCGTTTGCCAGCATGGACATACCATGGGAGGTTGGGTATGGCAACTCGGCTATCTGCATGTGGGTCTGTAATGAAAAATTAAGGATCAGAAAAATCATCCAAGCCCCTGCAGATGTAAGAAAAGTTGTAATCCATTGAGATTTACCTCTTTTATAATGTACTTATCACATTATATGTGTAAAAGAAGCAGTTTGATACAGAAATTGATGGAACGGAAGACACCATACTATTTTTGATCATGTGACCCAGGGTATGTAGCTATGGGTACAGTCTGGTCCTTGATTTACTCATTCACTTCCTTGTCATGTAAAACAGGCTACTTTTTACTTTTAATTTTTGAATTTATTGGCATGCACCCCATAATGCAAAAGGTGGACACCCCATTGGCCAGCATGGGCATACCGTGGGTGGTGGGTTATGGCACCCCGGCTATCTGCAAGTGGGTCTGTAGTGTGAAATTAGGACTGAAAATTATCCAAGCCCCTGCAGATGTAATAAAATGTGTAATCCATTGCCATTTACCACTTTTATAATGTTGTTATCCCTACAAACGTGTAATAGAAGCAGTTTGATACTGAAAATGTTTGATTGGTGTCAGTCATCTTGTTTTTGGTCATGTGACCCAGGGGATGTAGCTATGGTTACAATCTGAGCAATGATTTACTCATTCACTTCCCTGTAATGTAAAACAGGCTACATATTACTTTTCCTTTCTCAGTTTATGGGTATGTAACAAATAAGGCAATAGGTTGACACCCCATTGGTCAGCAGGGGTATACCGGGGTGGTTGGGTATGGCACCCCGGATATATGCTGGTGGGTATATAAAGTAAAATTAGTGATCATAAATTTAATCCAAGCCCCGGCAGATGTAAGAAAAGGTGTAAGCCATTGACATTTACCATTTTTATAATGTAGTTATCACAATAAATGTGTAAGAGAAGCAGTTTGATACAGAAAATGATTGAACGGTAGCCGCCATCTTGTTTTTGGTCATGTTTCCAAGGGGATGTAGCTATGGGTACATTCTGGTCCTTGATTTACTCACTCACTTCTCTGTCTTGTAAAACGGTCTTCTTTTTAATTTTACTTTTTGAATTTATTGGCATGCACCCTATAATGCAGCCAGGTGGACACCTTGGCACAGTATGGGCATACCAGGTGTGGTTGGTTGTGGCACATCATTATCTGCTAAGTGGGTCTGATGTGAAATTAGGGATCATAAATTCATCCAAGGCCCTGTAGATGTAAGAAAATGTGTAATCCATTTACATTTATCACTTTAATAATGTTGTTATCCCTACAAACGTGTAACAGAAGCAGTTTGATACAGAAAATGTTTGAACAGTATCAGACATCTTGTTTTTGGTCATGTGACCCAGGGGATGTAGCTATGGGTACATTCTGTGCCTTGACATACTCATTCAGTTCCCCGTCATGGAAAACAGGCTTCATCTTATTTTTCCTTCCTCAATTTATTGGTATGTAACCCATAATGCAATAGGTGGACTCCCCATTGGTCAGCATGGGTATACCGGGGTGGTTGGGTATGGCACCCCAGCTATATGCTGCTGGGTCTATAAAGTAAAATTAGTGATCATAAATTAAATCCAAGCCCAACAGATTTCAGAAAAGGTGTAATTCATTGACATTTACCACTTTTATAATGTAGTTATCACAATAAATGTGAAACACAAGCATTTTGATACAGAAAATGATTGTGCGGTAGCCGTCATCTTGTTTTTGGTCATGTGACCAAGGAGATGTAGCTATGGGTACAGTCTGGGCCTTGATTTACTCATTCACTTCTCTGTCATGTAAAACAGGCTACATCTTACTTTTCCTTTCTCAATTTATTGGTATAACCCATAATGCAATAGGTAATACTTTATTTGTCAAATATAGGTATACCAGGGTGGTTGGTATGGCCTCTTCAGCTATATGTGTGGGTCTATAAAATAGAATTAGTGATCATAAATTTCATCCAAGCCCCTGCAGATATGAAAAGGTGTCAGTCATTGACATTTACCATTTTTATAATGTAGTTATCACAATAAATGTGTAAGTGAATTAATTTGATACAGAAAATGATTGAATGGTAGACGTCACCTTGTTTTTGGTCATGTGACCCAGGGGATGTAGCTATGGTTGCAATCTGTGCCTTGATTTACTAATTCTATTTCATGTCATGTCAAACAGGCTACATCTTTATTTTCTTTTCTCAATTTATTGGTATGTAACCCATAATGCAATAGGTGGACACAACATTGGTCAGCATGGGTATACCGGTGTGGTTGGGTATGTCACCCCAGCTATATGCTGGTGGGTCTATAAAGTAAAATTAGTGATCATAAATTCCATTCAAGCCACGACAGATTTCAGAAAAGATGCAATCCATTGACATTTACCACTTTTATAATGTAGTTATCACAATAAATGTGTAACACAAGCAGTTTGATACAGAAAATGAGTGAACAGTAGCCGCCATCTTGTTTTTGGTCATGTGACCCAGGGGATATAGCTATGGGTACAGTCTTGGCAATGATTTACTCATTCAATTCTCTGTCATGTAAAACGGGCTACATTTTACTTTTACTTTTTGAATATATTGGCATGCACCCCATAATGCAACAGGTGGACACCCCATTGGCTAGCATGGGCTTACCAGGGGTAAATGGTTATGGCACCCAGGCTATCTTCAAGAGGGTCTGTAATGTGAAATTAGGGATCAGAAGATTCATCCAAGCTCCTTCAGATGTAAGAAAATGTGTAATCCATTTACATTTATCACTTTAATAATGTTGTTATCCCTACAAATGTGTAACAGAAGCAGTTTGATACAGAAAATGTTTGAACGGTGTCAGACTTCTTGTTTTTGGTCATGTGACCCAGGGGATGTAGCTATGAGTACAGTCTGGGCCTTGATTTACTGATTCACTTCTCTGTCATGTAAATCGGGCTACTTTTTACTTTTATTTTTTTAATTTATTGGCAGGCACCCCATAATGCAATAGGTGCACACCCCATTAGCCAGCATGGGCATACCAGGGGTGTTTGGTTATGGCAAATCCTCTATCTGCAAGTGGGTCTGTAATGTGAAATTAGGGATCAGAAAATTCATCCAAGCCACTGCAGATGTAAGAAAATGAGTAATCCATTTACATTTATCACTTTTATAAAGTTGTTATCTCTACAAACGTGTAACAGAAGCAGATTGATACAGAAAATGATTGAACGAAAGCCGCCATTTTGTTTTTGGTCTGGTGACCCAGGGGATGTAGCTTTGGGTACAGTATGGGCCTTGATTTACTCATTCAGTTCCCTGCCATGTAAAACAGGCAACTTTTTACTTTTACTTTTTGAATTTATTGGCATTCACCACATAATGCAATAGGTGGACACCCCATTGGCCAGCATGGACATACCTTGGGAGGTTGGGTATGGAACCCCGGCAATCTGCAAGTGGGTCTATAATATGAAATTAGGGATCAGAAAATTCATCCAAGCCCCTGCAGATGTAAAAAAATGTGTAATCCACTGACATTTACCACTTTTATAATTTTGTTATCCCTACAAACATGAAACAAGCAGTTTGATACAGAAAATGTTTGAATGGTGTCTGCCATCTTGTTTTTCGTCATGTGACCCAGGGGATGTAGCTATGGGTACAGTCTGGTCCTTGATTTACTCATTCACTTCCCCGTCATGTAAAACTTGCTACATCTCAATTTTCCTTTCTCAATTTATTGGTATGTAACCCATAATGCAATAGGTGGACACCCCATTGTCAGCAGGGGTACACCAGGGGTGGTTGGGTATGGCTCCCCCTCTACATGCTGGTGGGTCTATAAAGTAAAATTAGTGATCATAAATTTCATCCAAGCCCGAGCAGATGTAAGAAAAGTTGTAATCCATTGAGATTTACCACTTTCATAATGTACTTATCACAATATATGTGGAAAAGAAGCAATTTGATACAGAAAATGATGGAACGGAGGACGCCATCCTTTTTTTGTTCAAGTGACCCAGGGGATGTAGCTATGGGTTCAGTCTGGCCCTTGATTTACTCATTCTCTTCCCTATCATGTAAAATTGGTTACTTTTTACTTTTACTTTTTGAATTTATTGGCATGCACCCCATAATGCAATAGGTGGACACCCGATTGGCCAGCATGTTCATACCAGGGTTGGTTGGTTATGGCATCCCGGCTATCTGCAAGTGGATCTGTAATGTGAAATTAGGGATCAGAAAATTCATCCAAGCCCCTGCAGATGTAAGAAAATGTGTAATCCATTGACATTTACCACTTTAATTATGTTGCTATCCCTACAAACGTGTAAAAGAAGCAGTTTGATACAGAAAATGTTTGAATGGTGTCAGTCATCTTGTTTTTAGTCACGTGACCCAGGGAATGTAGCTATGGGTACAGTCTGTGCCTTGATTTACTCATTCACTTCCCCATCATGTAAAACAGGCTACATCTTACTTTTCCTTTCTCAGTTTATTGGTATGTAACCCATGATGCAATAGGTGGACACCCTGTTGGTCAGCATAGGTATACCTGGGGTGGTTGGGTATGGCACCCCAGCTATATGCTGGTGGGTCTGTAAAGTAAAATTTGTGATCATAAATTTCATCCAAGCCCCGGCAGATGTAAGAAAAGTTGTAATCCATTGACATTTACCACTTTATAATGTAGTTATCACAATAAATGTGTAACAGAATCTGTTTGATACGGAAAATGATGGAACAGTAGCCATCATCTTGTTTTTGGTCCTGTGACACAGGGGATGTAGTTATGGGTACAATCTGGGCCTTGATTTACTCATTCTCTTCCCTGTCATGTAAAATGGACTAATTTTTACTTTTTCTTTTTGAATTTATTGGCATGCACCCCATAATGCAAAAGGTGGACACCCCTTTGGCCAGCATAGGCATACCATAGGTTGTTGGGTATGGCAACCCGGCTATCTGCTGTTGGTTCTGTAATGTGAAATTAGGTATCAAAAATTCATTCAAGCCCCAACAGATTTAAGAAAAGGTGTAATCCAATGACATTTATCACTTTTATAATGTAGTTATCCCTACAAATGTGTCACAGAAGCAGTTTGAGACAGAAAATGATTGAACGGTAGCCGCCATCTTGTTTTTTGTCTAGTAACCCAGGGGATGTAGCTATGGGTACAGTCTGGGCCTTGATTTAATCATTCCCTTCCCTCTCATATAAAACAGGCTCCTTTTTACTTTTACTTTTTGAATTTATTGGCATCCACCCCATAATGCAATAGAAGGACAACCCATTTGCCAGCATAGACATACCATGGGAGGTTGGGTATGGCAACCCGGCTATCTGCATGTGGGTCTGTAATGAAAAATTAAGGATCAGAAAAATCATCCAAACCCCTGCAGATGTAAGAAAAGTTGTAATCCATTGAGATTTACCTCTTTTATAATGTATTTATCACAAAATATGTGTAAAAGAAGCAGTTTGATACAGAAAATGATGGAACGGAAGCCGCCATCCTATTTTTAGTCATGTGACCCAGGGGATGTAGCTATGGGTATAGTCTGGTCCTTGATTTATTCATTCACTTCCCTGTCATATAAAACAGGCTACTTTTTTACTTTTACTTTTTGAATTTATTGGCATGCACCCCATAATGCAATAGGTGGACACCCCATTGGTCAGCATGGACATACCGGGGGTGGTTGGTTATGGCACCCCAGCTATCTACAAGTTGGTCTGTAATGTGATTTTAGGGATCAGAAAATTCATCCAAGCCCCTGCAAATGTAAAGAAAATGTGTAATCCATTGACATTTACCACTTTTATAATGTTGTTATCCCTATAAACGTGTAACAGAAGCAGTTTGATACAGAAAATGTTTGAATGGTGTCAGTCATCTTGTTTTTGGTCTTGTGACCAAGGGGATGTAGCTATGGGTACAATCTGTGCCTTGATTTACTCACTCACTTCCCCGTCATGTAAAACAGGCTTCATCTTACTTTTCCTTTATCAATTTATGGCTATGTAACCCATAAGGCAATAGGTGGACACCCCATTGGTTAGCATGGGAATACCAGGGATGGTTTGGTATGGCACACCAGCTATATGTTGGTGGATCTATAAAGTAAAATTAGTGATCATAAATTTCATCCAAGCCCCGGCAGATGTAAGAAAAGGTGTAAGCCATTGACATTTACCACTTTTATAATGTAGTTATCACAATAAATGTGTAAGAGAACCAATTTGATACAGAAAATGATTGAACAGTATCTGCCATCTTGTTTTTGGTCATGTGACCCAGGGGATGTAGCAATCAGTACAGTCTGGGCCTTGATTTACTCATTCACTTCTCTGTCATTTAAAACGGGCTTCTTTTTACTTTTACTTTTTGAATTTATTGGCATGCACCCCATAATGCAATAGGTGGACACCCCTTTAGCCAGTATTGGCATACCATGGGTGGTTGGTTATGGCACATTGGCTATCTGCAAGTGGGTCGGTAATGTGAAATTAGGGATCAGAAAATTCATCCAAGCCCATGCAAATGTAAGAAAATGTGTAATCCATTGCCATTTATCACTTTTATAATGTTGTTATCCTACAAACGTGTAAGAAGCAGTTTGATACAGAAAATGTTTAAATGGCGTCAACCATCTTGTTTTAGTCCACGTGACCCAGGGGATGTAGTTATAGGTACAGTCTGTGCCTTGATTTACTCATTCACTTCCCCGTCATGTAAAACAGGCTACATCTTACTTTTCCTTTCTCAATTTATTAGTATGTAACCCATAATGAAATAGGTGGACACCCCATTGGTCAGCATGGGTATACCAGCGGTGGTTGGGTATGGCACCCCAGCTATATGCTGGTGGGTCTATAAAGTAAAATTAGTGATCATAAATTTCATCCATGCCCCGGCAGATGTAAGAAAAGGTGTAATCCATTGACATTTACCACTTTTATCATGTAGTTTTCACAATAAATGTGTAAGATAGGCAGTTTGATAGAGAAAATTATGTTACGGTAGCTGCCATCTTGTTTTTGGTCATGTGGCACAGGGGATGTAGCTATGGGTACAATCTGCCTTGATTTACTCATTCACTTCCCTGTTATGTAAAATGGACTACTTTTTACGTTTACTTTTTCAATTTATTGGCATACACCACATAATGCAATTTGTGGACACCCCATTGGCCAGCATGGGCATACCATTGGTGGTTGGGTATGGCAACCCGGCTATCTGATGGTGGGTCTGTAATGTGAAATTAGGGACCAAAAAATTCATTCAAGCCCCAACAGATGTAAGAAAAGGTGTAATTCATTGACATTTATCACTTTTATAATGTAATTATCCCTACAAATGTGTAAGAGAAGCAGTTTGATACAGAAAATGATTGAACGGTAGCTGCCATCTTGTTTTGGGTGTGGTGAACCAGGGGATGTAGCTATGGGTACAGTCTGGGCCTTGATTTACTCATTCACTTCCCTATCATGTAAAGCAGGCTACTTTTTACTTTTACTTTTTGAATTTATTGGCATCCACCCCATAATGCAATAGGTGGACACCCCGTTAGCCAGCATGGACATACCATGGGAGGTTGGGTATGGCACACCGTCTATCTGCATGTGGGTCTGTAATGAAAATTTAAGCATCAGAAAAATCATCTAAGCCCCTGCAGATGTAAGAAAAGTTGTAATCCATTGAGATTTACCTCTTTTATAATGTACTTATCACAATATATGTGTTAAATAGCAGTTAGATACAGAAAAATGATGGAACGAAAGCCGTCATCCTATTTTTGGTAATGTGACACAGGGGATGTAGCTATGGGTACAGTCTGGTACTTGATTTACTCATTCACTTCTCTGTCATGTAAAACAGGCTATTTTTTACGTTTACTTTTTGAATTTATTGGCATGCACCCCATAATGCAATAGGTGGACACCCCATTGGCCAGCATGGACATACCAGGGGTGGTTGGTTATGGCACCCCGGCTATCTGCATATGGGTCTGTAATGTGAAATTAGGGATCAGAAAATTCATCCAAGCCCCTGCAGATGTAAGAAAATATGTAATCCATTTACATTTATCGCTTTTATAAAGTTGTTATCCCTTCAAACGTGTAACAGAAGCAGTTTGATACAGAAAATATTTAAATGGTGTCAGCCATCTTGTTTTATGGTCATGTGACCCAGGGGATGTAGCTATGGTTACAGTCTGTGCCTTGATTTACTCATTCACTTCCCTGTCATGCAAAACAGGCTACATCTCACTTTTCCTTTCTCAATTTATTGGTATGTAACCCATAATGCAATAGTTGGACACCCCTTTGGACTGCATGGGTATACCAAGGGTGGTTGGGTATGGCACCCAGCTGTATGCTGGTGGGTCTATAAAGTAAAATTAGTGATCATAAATTTCATCCAAGCCCTGGCAGATGTAAGAAAAGCTGCAATCCATTGACATTTACCACTTTTATAATGTAGTTATCACAATTAATGTGAAAGAGAAGCAGTTTGATGCAGAAAATGATTGAACGGTAGCCGCCATCTTGTTTCCGGTCATGTGACACCCAGGGGATGTAGCTATGGGTACAGTCTGTGCCTTGATTTACTCATTCACTTCTCTGTCATGTAAAACGGGCTACATTTTACTTTTACTTTTTGATTTAATTGGCATGCACCCCATAATGCAATAGGTGGACTCCCCATTGGCCAGCTTGGGCATACCTGGGGTGGATGGATATGGCACACCAGCTATCTGCAAGAAGGTCTGTAATGTGAAATGAGGGATCAGAAAATTCATCCTAGCCACTTCAGATGTAAGAAAATGTGTAATCGATTTACATTTATCAGTTTTATAATGTTGTTATCCCTACAAAGGTGTAACAGAAGCAGTTTGATACAGAAAATGTTTGAATGGTGTCAGCCATCTTGTTTTTGGTCATGTGACCCAGGGGATGTAACTATGGGTACAGTTTGTGCCTTGATTTACTCATTCACTTCCCCGTCATGTAAAATTGGCTACATCTTACTTTTCCTTTCTCCATTTATTGGTATGTAGCCCATAATGCAATAGGTGGACACCCCTTTGGTCAGCATGGGTATACCTGGGGTGGTTGGGTTTGGCACCCCAGCTATATGCTGGTGGGTCTATTAAGTAAAATTAGTGATCATAAATTTCATCAAAGCACCAGCAGATGTAAGAAAAGGTGTAATCAATTGACATTTACCACTTTTATAATGTAGTTATCACAATAAATGTGTAAGATAGTCAGTTTGATACAGAAAATGATGAAACAGTAGCTGCCATCTTGTTTTTGGTCATGTGGCACAGGGGATGTAGCTATGGGTACAATCTGGGCCTTGATTTTCTCATTCACTTCCCTGTCATGTAAAACGGACTACTTTTTACTTTTACTTTTTCAATTTATTGGCATACACCCCATAATGCAATAGGTGGACACCCCTTTGGCCAGCATGGGCATACCAGGTGTGGTTGGTTATGGCACCCCGGCTATCTGCATATGGGTCTGTAATGTGAAATTAGGGATCAGAAAATTCGTGCAAGCCCCTGCAAATGTAAGAAAATGTGTAATCCATTGCCATTTATCACTGTTATAATGTTGTTATCCCTACAAACGTGTAACAGAAGCAGTTTGATACAGAAAATGTTTGAATGGTGTCAGCTATTTTGTTTTTGGTCATGTGACCCAGGGGATGTAGCTACGGGTACAGTCTGTGCCTTGATTTACTCATCAACTTCCCCGTCATATAAAACAGTCTACATCTTACTTTTCCTTTCTCAATTTATTGGTATGTAACCCATAATGCAATAGGTGGACACCCCTTTGGTCAGCATGTGTATACCTGGGGTGGTTGGGTATGGCACCCCAGCTATAAGCTGGTGGGTCTATAAAGTAAAATTAGTGGTCATAAATTTCATCCATGCCCCGGCAGATGTAAAAAAAGGTGTAATCCATTGACATTTACCACTTTTATAATGTAGTTATCACAATAAATGTGTAAGATAGGCAGTTTGATACAGAGAATGATGAAACAGTAGCTGCCATCTTGTTTTTGGTCATGTGGCACAGGGGATGTAGCTATGGGTACAATCTGGGCTTTGATTTACTCATTTACTTCCCTGTCATGTAAAACAGACTACTTTTTATGTTTACTTTTTCAATTTATTGTCATGCACCCCATAATGCAATTTGTGGTCACCCCTTTGGCCAGCATGGCCATACCATGGGTGGTTGGGTATGGCAACCCGGCTATCTGCAGATGGGTCTGTAATGTGAAATTAGGGATCAAAAAATTCATTCAAATCCCAACAGATGTAAGAAAAGGTGTAATTCATTGACAGTTATCACTTTTATAATGTAGTTATCCCTACAAATGTGTAATGGAAGCAGTTTGATACAGAAAATGATTGAACGGTTGCCGCCATCTTGTTTTTGGTCATGTGACCCAGTGGATGTAGCTATGGGTACAGTCTGGGCCTTGATTTACTCATTCACTTCTCTGTCATGTAAAACGGGCTACTTCTTACTTTTACTTTTTGAATTTATTGGAATGCACCACATAATGGAATAGGTGGACACCCCATTGGCCAGCATGGGCATACCAGGGGTGGTTGGTTATGGCACCCCGGCTATCTGCAAGTGGGTCTGTAATGTGAAATTAGGGATCAGAAAATTCATCCAAGCCCCTGCAAATGTAAGAAAATTTGTAATCCATTGCCATTTATCACTTTTATAATGTTGTTATCCCTACAAACGTGTCACAGAAGCAGTTTGATACAGAAAATGTTTGAATGATGTCTGCCATCTTGTTTTTGGTCATGTGACCCAGGGGATGTAGCTATGGGTACAGTCTGTGCCTTGATTTACTCATTCACTTCTCTGTCATGTAAAACAGGCTACATCTTACTTTTCCTTTTTCAATTTATTGGTATGTAACCCATAATGCAATAGGTGGACACCCCATTGGTCAGCATGGGTATACCTGTGGTGGTTGGGTATGGTACCCCAGCTATATGTTGGTGGGTCTATAAAGTAAAATTAATGATCATAAATTTCATCCAAGCCCCGGCAGATGTAAGAAAAGGTGTAATCCATTGACATTTACCACTTTTACATTGTCGTTATCACAATAAATGTGTATGATAGGCAGTTTGTTACTGAAAATAATGAAACGGTAGCTGCCAACTTGTTTTTGGTCATGTGACCCAGGGGATGTAGCTATGGGTACAGTCTGGGCTTTGATTTACTCATTCACTTCCCCATCATGTAAAACAAGCTACTTTTTACTTTTGCTTTTTGAATTTATTGGCAGGCTCTCCATAATGTAATAGGTGGTCACCCCATTGGCCAGCATGGACATACCAGGGGTGGTGGGGTATGGCACCCCGGCTATCTGCAAGTTGATCTATAATGTGAAATTAGGGATCAGAAATTTCATCAAAGCCATTGCTGCCATAAGAATGGGTGTAATCCATTGACATTTACCACTTTTATGATCTAGTGATCTCAATAAATGAGTCACAAGCATTTTGACACAGAAAATTGCTGAATGGTATCAGCCATCTTGTTTTTGGTCGTGTGACCCTGGGTAGGTAGCTATAGGTGCAATCTGGCCCTTGATTTACTCATTCACTTCCCTAGCATGTGAAACAGGCTACTTCTTTCTTTTTCTTAATGGATTTTGTGACGTGTACCCCATAATCCAATAGGTACCCCCCCCCATAGGCCAGCATGGCCCTACCATAGGTGGTCCGTTCTGGTCACTCTCATAATCTGTAGGTGAGAAACCAATGTGAAATTTGTGTTTATGTAAAGAATTTGTAGCCTGAAATTGAAAATTAGTTATGTTTTAGACAACAATTTTTATCAGTGATGCAACCGATTTTAACGTTTTTACAAACTTCAATATTTTTTGTGAATACAAATTCGCATAAACAATCGAAATTTCACTAAATAAACATATATATCTCCAAATGTCTTTGTTGGAAAAGTTATATTTTCACTTTGAATTATAGTTGTGTTAGTTTCTTACTACCCTGACAAAAAAAGTTTACCAGGGAATTAAGAAAAATTATGTAATAAAGTCATAACCGATAAGTGTACAAACCCAGTGAAAAAACCTCTGGCAGCAGGGATATGCAATTTTCAGAAAAACCTTGGCAGTGTAAGGGTTAATAAATCCTTGGTTCTAGCTCAGTTTCCAGAGGTATGGAAGCAAGCCCTGGTAACTCCAGGGCATAAAAATGCTGACAAGGTGCTGGTGTCAAACTACAGGCCAATGTCTATCCTCTCCCCACTATCCAAAGCTTTGGAAAAAATCACAGCAAATCAACTCACATAATACCTCAATAAGTACAATCTGCTCTGCCCAAACCAATATGGCTTCAGGCAAAAACACAGTACCAACACGGCACTGTTGGAATACTTTGACTATGTGCACAAGGCGCTGGATGAAGGCAAATTGGTGGGGTCCATCTTCATTGGCCTCACCAAAGCCTTCAACACCATCAACCACTCTCTACTAGTACTCCAGTTCCAAAGATTGGGTGTGGCACCAAATGCCGTGAATTGGTTCAATGACTACCTAACACACAGGAGCCTGCAAGTCAAAATCAGGCAGATGTTATCCAGCTCCAGAGATGTACTCCTAGGAGTCCCTCAAGGACCAATTCTAGGGCCCCTGCTTTTCTGCTTCTTTGTAAATGACCTACCCACAGCCTGTGACACCAAACGTATTCTGTATGTGGATGATGCCATGCTGCTGAGCAGCAGCACCACTCAGGTTGCCCTACAAACAGAGCTACAGAACTCTTTCAATAAACCCGAGGACTGGTCCAGTAGGCAAAAGCTGCTACTAAATTACAAGAAAACCAAGGCCATGCTACAATCCAGCCCCTACAACAAACACAAGCATGCTCCTCTTGTAATCACCAACAAGGCTGGGAGCAGATTGAGCAGGTGCACTTGTTCAAGTACCTTGGAGTCACCATTGATGACTCTCTCACTTATATGCACCACGTGGACTCCCTTGTCAAAGTGGTAAACACAAAGATCAGGGTCCTCTATAGGCATAAGAAATCCCTTACCCCGGAAGCACTCCGAATCTCAGTCTCCAGCTCCATACTCTCCACGATACACTACGGGCTGGTGGTCTATGGAACTACTACTGATACAGTGCTCAAAAGGGTCCAAATTGTACTCAATAAGGCATGCCATCTTACCCTGTGTGCAGATCACTACACTCATACTTGCACCCTGTATGAGCGTACAAACTGGCTTAACCTAAAAGACAAGATCAAATACCAGACTTGCCTCCTGGGAAAGAAGGCACTCCTTGGAAAAAAAACACCCTGTATAGGAAACCTGCCTGAGGCTTCTCTCTCAACACACATCACCAGATGGAGGAAGAATGGAGCACTGTCCATACCATTCCGCCAAACCTCACTAGGGCAGAGTGCTTTCTCCTATCGGGCCCCCCTCTGGATAAATGAACTCCCAATGAAATTACAAACAAACAACAGCCTGTCTCAATTCAAAGTATGCCTCAAACAGCACCTAATATCTAACTCAAAATGCACCTTCTCAGGCCCCACTTGATAGACAAGCCTACCCCCAAGGTAACACCCAGCAGGGCTACCTAGAGAACCCTGTCTCCATTTCAGCCTAGCCAAGGGCTTAAGTAAGCTATCAGTCCTCTTTAAATGCACTTAGTACCGCCCCTCCCATCCCTCCCACACACACACCATACTCTACAAAGTCCTGTTTAGCTGCTCTCCCCATCACAGCCCCCCCTGTTTCACTATCCCCTCACCTCTTGCTCTCTGCGGTTGAATTCAAACCCAGTCCCCCTTGTTTCACTGTCACCCAGCCTCTCGTCATCTGGGATAGCATTAAACCCTATGCAGTTACTCTGCCATAGTCTTTCAATGGATTTGGAGGTTTTCAGGGGTGTGCTACCTAGGGCAACCAATTAGAAACAGCTTAGTATTCAATTACAACTGCTCAGTTTTTTTTTCTCCTGTTTGTCTAATTTGTCATATAATCGCTCTTTAATGACTAATGATCAGGCCTCTGTAACCACTGAATATGTGTATTGTCTTATTGTCCACCCTGAAGTGGAACCTTTGAAAAAGAGCTCACGCTCAAAGATCTTTCCAAAATACTAATTAATCAATTAAACAATAACTTAAACAATAAACATTTGAAAAAAAAACTAACAGACTGGAAATGCTGACTAGATTGTCCTGCTGTGATTCACTCAATGGAGATTCTTTGAGGCACCCAGTGACAAACTTTTACTGATACAATAACCAGGACACCCTTGACATCTTCTGGCTGATTGTTTTATTTTCTTAGTTGCATGTTGCTCATTTTGCAAAAAAGTCTTTCTATGGATTTTATACTTTCTAAATTCACTGTTGCATGTTTATGTAATAAGAAATAATAGCCAATGGGGTGGGTGGTAACTGACTATACCAGACCTCCCAGGGGTGTAATGAGGCCTGATGCCACAGGCAGAGGACATTATAGCCCCTGGAAAGTCTGGTATATCTGGTATAGCACATACCACCCATCATGGAGGGTATTATTGCACTTTGAAAATGGGTGTTTGCAGTGTATATTAAATAAAATGTAAAAAAAAAAAAAATTGAAACAGTTGTAAATAAAAATTAAAATAATTTGCCTGTAAAGTAGTCCTTCCAGTGGCTGTATTGCCAGTAGAGGATAATACAATGTTAATGAGTTTTCTAAAGCACTTTCAGCAACTTTTCACTCACTACCTACTCCATGAATGCCATTAGTTAAGTGAGCCCATGAGCAGTTTAGAAACTGTGAGATTTAACCCAAAAAAAACAAACAAAAAAAAAACACATTGGAGACAAGTAGATGTGACCCAATGTTTTGAAGAACCTGCTTTAGTTAATGTGCATGAACTCACAATTAGACCTGAAGGCCGGAGTAGCTATGGTGATCATCCATGACAGAACAACTGTATTTTTTTTGTTAACATGTCTGGTGTGGAAGACACTATTTTCCAACTGGCTGTCTCTTTGTTTATGTGTATGCTTGTGCTCTTCACAGAATGACAGAAATTTGATGGCAGAAAAAGGACCCTTTGGCCCATTGACTCTGCCCTTTCCCCTATCCTCTACTCCTCTCTACACTTTCTGTCCCTGCTATTCCCCTCACTTCCCAATCCCATATGTCTGTCCTGTACACTCTTAAATCCCTCCACCATTTTGGCCTCCACTACCTATTCAGGCAGTCTATTCCAGGCCTCCACCACCCTCTCTGTGAAGAAACACCCCCTCACATTGCCTCTATATCTTCCACCTTCCAATCTTAGGCTATGCCCTCTAGTTTTTAGCCACTCCTTCCTTCTAAACAAGCTCCCCTCCATCACCCTGTTTATCCCTTTCACATATTTAAAAGTTTCAATCATGTACCCCCTCTCCCTTCTAGTATCTAATGGGTACAGGTCCAGTTCCCAATCCTCTCTTCATGTGGTTTCCCCTTCATATCTTGCACCATCTCTTGGTAGTTGTTTTTAATTTGGGAGCTGCCACTGCAGGAGAAGATGGTATGTTGTTTATCCCTTCCGACCTTCAATTTCTATGTTACAAAATGCATGAAATGTGTTAGCGTTCATTCTCATTTAAGAATGTAAATAACACAGGTGCTGTAAATGTGATATCAGTACTGAAGAACATTCGAGAAATTATTTAATGTTATCTTTTGTGTTAGCACAGAAATCAAATGAAGACTATCTTTTTATACTGGAACTTGGGCTGAGTGAAATTAACAAATTCGGATTTTGTGGAATTTTCGTGAAATTCCATGAAAGTCAGAAAATGTTATGAAATTTTGTAAACTTTTCTGGAATATTTAATTGGTCATAACTTGGTCAGTGTTATAGCTTGAGATTTGGCAAGAATACTGCTTGGAAGAGGCCCTAAAATGAAAACAAGTTTCATAACATTTGGGTGAGGGGCAGGGAAATTATAAGGGCTCAAAATCTGGCAATTTATTATTCCCATGAACATTTCAGAAAACATTTCTATGCTTACAACTTATTCACCTTTGGAAATAGGTAATATAAAATTTAGATGCATACTTCTTGGAAGAGTCAAATAAACTGCTAAATAGAGAGGTAATTAGTTATGTAAATTGTAAATTATAGGAGTTCAAAATTTCACAATTTAATTATTTGTTAACCTGTGCAACAATTTTCAGAATATTTGGATGTTTATAGCTCCACTGCTATTCAAAAGTTTAAAAGTTTATTGATACATAAACGTATAAAAATTACATAAATTATAACATTCCATCAGTGTTTAAAAACACATTTCCACATATCATAAAGAAGGAAGAGAACAATTCATACCTTCACAGACAGACAAAATATTGCACATTAAGGGTGAACTTTCTGATTCTTAAATCTTAACTGCCATTAAAAATGTTGCCAGCCCAAAAATGTTTTGCTTTTTATCTAGTTTTAACATTTTCAAATATGTATCAATATTTGCCTGATGTTTTGTTAAAGAGCATAACACCATCACCCACCTATTCTTTTCTTCCTTCCAAAGATCACACAAGAAGATAGCATGTACTGTTGCATTCTTGGGTATACCCTAAAATCATCTTTATAGTTATGCATATTCATTTTGCCAAAACCCTGTTTCAGTTTTGATGTATCCACTCCTAATGTATCTAACCTAAGTTTACAGAGGCTATTCCTATGATAGCTGTTTTCACATATCATAAAGTATTTCTCTGTACCCCACAACTGTTAACTCCAGTATATAGTCCAAATCTATCTATCTAGTGAATTTTCTTAAAATCTTTAGCTATAGCTGAATATTTTAGTCTTAAAATTGCACTGTCCATAAATCTTACTCTGTTTTGGACTGCACTAGCAGACCATAATTCTTCCAAACCTGCTTTTTTTAGTATTGTGTTTAATCGAATAAACCAGCTGTCCTTGGCTGTTTTGTATTGATATTTAGTAATAAAATCCCTCCAGCACATTTTTGGAAGTCTTTCATAGAAACCTAGAAACATAGAATTTGATGGCAGATAAGGACTGCCTGGCCCACCCAGTCTGCCCATTTCCGTACCTGATGGATAAGCTGAAGATTCTAGTTAATCAACAGCTTACTTCCTCCTGCCCCCACTAGAATTGCCTTGTGCCTGTCCCAAGCATTCTTGAATTCTCCCACTGTTCCTGACTCTACAACCTTCTCAGAAAGGCTGTTCCATGCATCCACAACTTTCTCTGTGAAAAAATACTTTCTAACATTACCACTGAGTCGTCCCCCCTCTATCTTCAAATTGTGCCCCCTTGTTCTTGCACATCTCTTCTTCTGAAAGATACTACCCTCTTGTACCTTGTTAATTCCCTTGAGATACTTGAAAGTTTCTATCATGTCCCCCCTCTTCCTCCTTTCCTCAAGGGTATACATATTAACCAGCTTTAGTCTCTCCTCTTAAGATTTCTGGTGCAGACCTTGCACCATTTTGGTAGCCCTCCTCTGAACAGCCTCCACTCTCCACTATTTCTATGTCTTTGCAGAGATGGTGTCTCCAGAATTGCATGCAGTACTCCAAATGGGGTCTCACTAACTGTCTGTAGAGAGGGATAACAACTTCCTGTTTTCTACTGTTGATGCCTCTCCCTATGCATCCCAGTATCCCCCCAACCCTCCTTACTGCCTTCTCACATTGCTTGCCCACCTTTCGGTCATCTGATATAATTACTCCTAGGTTTCTTTTTTTGTTGTTGTTATTAACTCACCCCCCATTTTGTACTCTTTCCCTGGGTTTTTGTTTCCCAGATGCATTGCCTTGCACTTCTTTGCATTGAATCTGAGCTGCCACATATTTGACCATTCCTCCAACCTTGCCAAGCCCTTTTCATTCTTTCCACCCCACCTTGTGTATTAACCCTGTTGCAAATCTTTGTGTCATCTGCAAAGAGGCATACCTTTCCTTCCAGGTGTTCTCCAATGTCACTTATAAAGATATTAAAGAGGACTGGTCCCAGTACCGAACCCTGCGGTACTCCGCTAGTTACCCTCCTTTATTCACTGTGGACTCCGTTTACTATTACCCTTTGTGTCCTGTTGTCCAGCCAGTTTTTTATCCAGGCTACCACCTTGGGAACCACTTCAAGGCTGGCTAACTTGTATGTTAATCTTTTGTGTGAGACTGTGTTGAATGCCTTGCTAAAATCTAGGTAGACCATATCCATAGCCCCTTCCTGGTCTACTACTTTGGTCACCCAGTCAAAGAAATCTATTAGGTTCATCTGGCATGACCTTCCTGCTGTGAAGCCATGCTGCCTTGGGTCCTGTGCCCCACTGGCCTCTAGGTACTCAACAATTCTTTCCTTCAGAAGTGAGTCCATCATTTTCCCTACCACTGAAGTCAAACTAACTGATCTGTAGTTTTCTGCCTCTGTCCTGCTCCCACTTTTTGTGAAGTGGAATCACATTTGCCCTCCTCCAGTCCTTAGGCACCACTCCATCCTCCCATGATTTGTTAAAGAGAGTAGTCAGTGGTGTTACTAGTTCTTGCCTTACTTCTTTTAGTATTCTTGGGTGAATCCCATCAGGCCCCATTGCTTTGTCCACCCTCAGTTTCAAGAGTTCTTTCAAAACCCTTTCTTCTGTGAATGGACTGGTATTGACTCCCCTATTCAGAGTTTCTCCCTTGTTTGGTTTAGGCACCTCCCCCCTCCTCATCTGTTGTGAATACTGAGCAGAAATATTCATTCAGTATCCCTGCTTTTTCACTGTCACCCTCTGCCCACATTCTCTCCCCTTTATTAAGTCTCTGTATCCCTCCCTTGGTCTTTCTTCGCTCCCTAATTTACCTATAAAAGGTTTTATCCCCCTTCTTAACAGAGTTGGCTATCTTTTCCTCAGTTTGTGCCTTTGTTATTCTGACTGCCTTCCCTGCCTCCTTCTGCTTTAACTGATAAAGTTCTCTGTCCTGCTCCTTCTGTGTTTCCTTATATTTCCTGAATGCTATCCTTTTCTCCTTAACCATCCCTGCCACCTCTTTTGAGAACCATAGTGTTTTTTTCCTTCGTTTTGTTTTATTGATTTGCTTCACACAAAGGCTTGCCGCCTCTGCGATGGCTGTTTTGATTATTCCCCATTGTCCCTCCACCCCTCCTTCTTGCCCATTTGCTAGTGCTTTTCTAAGGCACTCTCTCATTTTCCCAAAGTCAGCCTTCCTAAAGTCCAATACTCTTGTTTTTGTACGGCTTGACTATATGGCTGTGTTTCTTGTGAAACACACTGTTTGGTGGTCACTTGTTCCCAGATGGCTACCAATTTCTAAATCTGAGATCCTTCCTCCTTCCTGATTTAAGAGTACCAGGTCTAAGATTGCTCCCTCCTGAGTGGGTTCCAACACTAGCTGTCTGAGGCATGCCCCCTATAGGGCATCAAGAATGACACTGCTCTTGGATGTGCCTGCAGCAAAGGTACTCCAGTTAACATCTGGCATATTCAGGTCCCCATCAACAATATCTCTCCTTTTTCCACCATTTTAAGGATGCCTTCTATGATTTCCTTGTCCATTTCCTCTCCCTGAGATGGGGGTCTGTACACAGCCCCCATGAGGATTGTGGTGCCATTTCCTGTCTCCATGCTGACACATAGTGACTCATCAACTACCTGTTTACTCTTTAGTTCTGTTGCTTTAATCCCTTCCCTTATATAGACAGCTACTCCTCCTTCTCTTTTACCCACCCTGTCCCTCCTGTAGACTGTGTATCCTGGTGTGTTGACTTCCTACTCATGGTTCTCTTTGTACCATATTTCAGTGACTGCCACAATATCCAGGCATCCCTCTTCCGTCAAGGCCACTAGTTCAGAAAGCTTGTTGCACAGACTATGGGCATTGGTACTCATCACCTTCCATTTATTTTTTATGGCCTTACCCTTTTAGCCCCATCCCTGTCCTTAACACCTTTTTCTGCATTTATCCCTGTCCTGCTCCCTACTGACTTCTCTGCCTTGGTGTTTACCTCTCTAACTATTGTGTTTGTGGGGGGAGGCTGGGATTTCCCTGCTCCTTTTCAGTGCCTCCCCCCTTGGCTAGTTTAAATGCTTGCCTATGAAGCATTTAAACCTGTCACCTAGGATCCTGGATCCATCCGGACAGATGCAGACCATCGCACCAGTATAAGCCTGCAACCTTCCAGGTGGCTCCCCAGTCCCCAATGAAGTCAAAACCCTGAGCTCCACACCAGTTTTTCAACCATTCATTGAATCCCATGTTGTGGAATACCCTTGCATCATCCTTGCCATAGACAGGCAGCACCTCCAAGAAGGTTACCGTACATGCTACTTATCTAAGGCCCTTCCCCAACTCCACAAACTCCTCTTGCACTGCTCTGATCCCATTTACAGCCAGGTCATTTGCCCCTAGGTGGACAATGACATCCAGCTCCCTCTCTCCTGCAGCTGATCCCATGATCCTGAGGATTCACTTCCTGTCCCTCCAAGCCATGGCACCAGGTAGACACCTTACCTCCCTATCCCCTTCCTCCCCCACGTCTACCCCCCTAATGATTGAGTCCCCCACCAGGAGTTGTTTCCTTCCCCTGTGGGGTCTCATGCCACCCTCCTGTGGGTCTTCTTTGTGGAGGTTCTGAGCATCCTCCTTGGTCTCCACTGCAGGTGCCTCCATAGAGGAACCACTCTTTACCAGAAGAGCATATGAATTTTGGAGAGCTACAACTGGAAGGATGCACCTCTGTTCCACCACTATCTCCCTTCCTGAGCCCACCTTGGTCCAACCACTCCTCTTTCTTGGCAACCTCTGAGGTAACATGGTGGCCATGGTGGTCCCTGGGAGGGGGAAGAAGGTTTCACGAATCCTAGCCAGGTCAGCCTGGAGATGGGAAACCTCCTCCTTCAGACCAGAGAGGTGCCTGCAAACAGGGCAGCATTGCAGCCTCCAGAATGTCTCCCAGAACACTGCTGCTTCACAACCATTGTACTTCACCACTCCCATCTTGACTTATTTTGTGTCCCTTCCCCTGTTGCTTTGTATGCTTATTGTCTCCTCCCTCTATACATTTCTACACTTACTTTCCTTCCACCTATGTGCCCTTACAACTCTCACCCTTCCTGTTCTGGGACAGGAACTTCCTGTAGTCTTCAGTAGTCTCCTTCCTTCGTGCTTGGATTCAGACCTCCAGCAGCCGGGCGGTGGGGGGATAAAGAGTGATTTTTTTTTTAGGTTCCTTCAAGGTTGCTGAAACTAATGTGTCTCAGTGATCCTTCCCTTCCTACTGCCAAACAGGAAGTTCCTGTTGTCAGTCATAATTCAGTGGCTGTAAAACTAGAACTGACTTTGGGTGGGAGGATGAAGGGGTGGGAAGGAGGGCAATTAGTAAAAAATCTGTAGTTCTGGACTTCGGTTTCTTTCTCTGCAGCCAGTTCTCTTCTGCCAGAAACAGCCAGAAGCTGTAATTGGAGACAGATGCTTTTGTACACCTAAGCTGCTAAGCCACATCCCCCAATTATTTTCACTCTGTGCTCTCAATAAATTAAGCTGATACTGCCCCTTCCTCAAAAAAAAAAACACTTTTTTTACTTAAATGAGACCCCCTTCTTCTAATAAAGTATCTGTTTGCTTAATCCAAAGAGGTACTACTCCTGCTGAGACAGAAGTGATTAATTAGTAAAAAAAAAATCTTTAGTTCTGGACTTCTGTTTCTTGCTCTGCAACCAGTTCTCTTCTGCCAGAAACAGCTGGATGCTGTAATTGGAGACAGCTGCTTTTGTACACCTAAGCTGCTAAGCCACACCCCCAATTAGATTCACTCTCTGCTCTCAGTAAATTAAGCTGATACTGCCCCTCCTCAGAAAACAACACTTTTTTTTACTTAAATGAGACCCCCTTCTTCTAATAAAGTATCTGTTGGCTTAATCCAAACAGCTACTTCTCCTGCTGAGACAGAAGTGATTAATTAGTAAAAAAATCTGTAGTTCTGGACTTCTGTTTCTTGCTCTGCAACCAGTTCTCTACTGCCAGAAACAGCTGGAAGCTGTAATTGGAGACAGCTGCTTTTGTACACTTAAGGCAGCATATGGCAGCTGTCACTGAGACCTGGGCCACTCAATGGCATGAGTGGGACTTAAATCTGGAGGACTACACTATGTTCAGAAAAGATAGGGAGTAGGGAAGGCAGAGTGATGTAGCACTGTTAGTCAGAAATGGCATGGGTATTGGAGTCGTAGAGGAGGCAGAGGATAATGTGGATACTATTTGGGTCAACTTTCTGACACAGGGGGATAACAGAGTAATGGTTGGAGTGGTATACAAACCACCTGCAGTGGTGGAGGTCCTGGAAGAAAGTTTAGTGGTAAATCTTGAGGGACACTGTAGATTGGAAAAGGGAAGGTTAGTGGTAATGTGGGACTTCAACATGCCAGGAACAGACTGGGGGACTATGACATCACTAGTGGCCAGAGAGCAAAGGCTGCTGGATGTCTTTAAGGATGCATTTCTAACACAACAGGTGGGTGCGCTAACTGGGGAAGCCTGGACACTGGACATGGTCCTGGCTGACAGTGATCAGATTAGGGGTCTAGAGGTGAGGGACCCATCAGTGGGGAATAATCACACCACAGTCTGGTACTTCCTGGACCTGGGGAGGGAGGAAAGCCAAACAAGGATGGTAATAACTGACATTAGGAGAGCAGACTTCAGGGAGATGGAAAGGATCCTTAATGATCATCTGGACAGGATAAGGCCAGATATGAATGCTGACAGTAGTTGGGGGATCATTAGGAGGGGAATACAGGAGGTTACCAGATCCTGCGCAAGGGAAAGACATAAGTTCAGTAAGGCCAGAAAACCCTTCTGGTGGACCCTGGAGGTACAGGAGGTGGTGAGGGAAAAGAAGACAGCCTATAGGCACTTCAAGTGCTCAAGGAGTGAAATGGATAAGGAGGAATATGAGCTGACAGGCAAGAGAGTCACCAGGGTGGTGAGAGTAGCTAAGGAAAAAAGGAGACGTTCTTGGCCAGTGGGATCTGGAGGGGGGACAAGGGGTTCTTTAGATACATAGGAGGAAAAAAGAAAGTAAGGAGGCAGATCAGCAAGATAAGGATGGGTATGGTTGGGCACAGGAGGTGGAGGAACAGGCAGAAGTCCTAAATGAGTACATTGCCCCTGTTTTTACTAAGGGGGATGGAGGGGCTATGTCTTGCAAGGGGAGAAGGGGTAAACCAGAGCAAGGGGTGGGACCAGTAGAGACCAGGGGCCCTGTTGGGCCTGGGGAAAGGGAATGGCCACCACAGATAGGTGAGGGCTCAGCAGTACAGGGTGAAAAGGGGGAGGATGTGGAGGCTGAAATCCCAGTAGAGAGAGTAAGGGAAGCCCTCAGGTCCCTTCAGATGAAGAAAGCACCTGGTCCAGATAAGATACATCCCAGGGTGCTGAGCGAACTGGCGGATGTCCTGGTAGTCCCTCTAGTGGAGCTTTTCAACATCTCGCTGAGGACTGGGTGGGTGCCCTAAGACTGGAGGGTAGCCCATGTCATGCTGATCCACAAGGGGGGATCAAGAGAGGAGGCGGGAAATTACAGGTCTGTTAGCCTGACATCGGTGGTCAGCAAAGTGATAGAGGGTATTGTCAAGGAAAGGCTAGGGGGGTTACTGCAGCAAACTGGGTATTTGGATGATAGGCAGCATGGCTTTGTCATGAGAAGATCATGCCAGACAAACATTGTTGAGTTCTATGACTGGGTGATGAGGGCCCTGGACCAGGGTAGGCCAGTGGATGTCCTCTTTCTGGAATTTAGCAAGGCATTTGATTCAGTACCCCACAGTGGCATGCTGGCTAAGCTGAAGAAAATGTGGGTAGGGAGACAGTTGTTAAGATGGATAGGAAATTGGCTGTCTGAGCGTACTCAGAGGGTGGTGGTTGGAGGGTTAGCCTCATCCCCCAAGGTGGGTTACTAGTGGGGTTCCCCAGGGGTCAGTGCTGGGGCCTCTCCTGTTCAACGCCTATATCTCAGACATCAGGAGGGGTATCAGGAGTGAGATGAGTCTCTTTGCAGATGACTCAAAGCAGGGTGCAGTGGTGGATGGGGAGGAGGGGAGGTTAGCCTTGCAGGAGAACCTGGAGTCTCTGGAAAGGTGGTTGGGAAAATGGAAACTAAAATTGAATGTGTGGAAGTGCAAAGTTCTGCACCTGGGAGTCATAAATCCAGGCCAGGGGCATACCCTGGGAGGAGACATGATTCAAGTCATGGAGGGTGAGAGGGATGTGGGACTAGTGGTAGATGTCAAAATGAACAACTCAGAGACCTGAAGGAGGGCAGCGGCAAGGGAAAGTAGGATGCTGGGATGCATCACCAGGTGGATTACCTCCAGAAAGGTGGAAGTGATCCTTCCACTGTACAACTGCTTGGTTAGGCCACACATCGAGTATTGTGTACAGTTTTGGAGACCACATTTAAAGAGGGACATTACATTCCTACAGAGGGTCCAAATGAGGGCAACCAAAATGATCTGGGGCCTGGGGGAGAGGACCTATGAGGAGAGGCTCAAGGAGCTTGACATGTACACCCTGGAGGAGAGGAGGGACCGGGGGGACATGATAGAGGTCTTTAAGTACATGAAAGGGATCAATAAAGGAGGCCCAGTCAGGGTGCTCCAAAGGAAGGAGGGTGGGGCAACAAGATGTCATGAGTGTAAGCTGGAAGGACACAGGCTCAAAAGGGAGAGGAGGAGGAGATGTTAGTTCACTGAAAGGATGGTGAAACCATGGAATGCACTGCCCAGGGTGCTGGTAGAGGCAGAGACTGTAGACCGGTTTAAGAGGGGATGGGACAGGTACAGGGGGAGGGTAAATCTGACCAGGCCCAATACAGGTGGAACATCTGGGACTGGGACAGTATAACCCAAGGGGGGGACACCAAAATTGGCCCTCAGTGCGGGTGCTGAAAATCAAGCAGACTCGTGAGACTGTTAGGCCTATTCTGCTGGCATTTTAGTGTGTTAGTATGTATGTTAGTGTATACTATAATAACTTACCCCTGCAGTTAAATTGATGGGGTTCTCATAAAATATTTATTTTAAATAAAGTTTATTGTGTTGGTGGGGTGTAGTTAGTGTATGAGTATGAAGTGTTTGTTGATAGGGAAATTGTTTGTATTAGAGTGTGGAAGATGAGTGTATGATTAGGTTAGGTGTTTTCTTTCTTCTTAATTAAATATTGTTTTAGTACTGTTTGTGAGGGTGTGGGAGAGTTGTAGGGGTTGATGTGTGGGGATATGGATGTATGAGGATTTATAAAATTACTTTATATAGTAAGGCTGACTGGTCTTAGTACACCAGATGGTAAAGGTGAGATCACATAGTTAGTGGGTTTGAGCTGCAATTACTTTTTCTAGCTAGGATCTTTTGGTGGTTAAAGTAATTCAGTGTTAGACTAGTAAGCTATTTGCTTGAGTCTTATTAGTTTTATCTTTTAGTTTTGAGGGGGTTTTGATTTTGGAAATGTGTTTAGGTCTTGGGTCCCACCAGATAACTTATGCTGCATTCCTACTACGTGGCCTCCTTCCCTTTGTGGATGTTCATCTTTCAGTGGCTGCATTAAGACATTGCTGGAGGTCGTTTTTTTGAGGAGGCAGGGGCCAGGTGGCAGGCTATTGCTAGCACAGTGGTGGAAAATTATTTTTGGGGTGGTCTAGAAGAGGAGGGGCCCCTGAGTTTGACAGAGCCTCGAGAGGGGCCCAGTATGTTTGGCTCCTGTCTCCATGGCTCTGACCAGACCACATGAGCAGGTAGCTAGAGTGACAGCAGTCTTTCCTAGTCCACTAAGGACATTGCTGTGTAGTGCTGGGTTGATGAGGAACAAGACTGCTGTTATGGCAGACTTGATCTAGTCAGTTGACCTAGCTTGCATTACTGAGACCTGGCTGGGGGATAATACTGGGCCTGTCTTGGAGGTTTGGGTCCCTACTGGGTACTTGATAGTGCACTGCCCGAGGATGGAATGCAGTGGTGGGGGAGTGGCCATCTGTTTTAGATCCAGCCTGAACTTCTCCATGCACCCAGAGGGATCTACCTCACCCTTTGAATGTGTGGAAGTGTATGGGGGTCCAGATGCTGACTGCAGTATTCTCCTCATCTACAGTCCTCCAGGATGGGATGGAGATGTCCTGCAGGAGTTAGCAGACTTTGTCACCGACAGAGTGTTGAAGTCCCCAGGGTGGTTAATTGTTGGGGATTTCAATGACTGGATCAATGATGAATCCTTGCTATTCAGGTAAGAACTCCTCCAGACTATGTCATCTCTGAGCCTGGCACAGGAAGTTACCTCTGTGACCCACCAACAAGGCCACACCTTCGACTTGGCATTCTCACTGGAGCTTGATGTTACAAACATCAAGATTGATTGTCATTTGGTCCAATCATTGCATGGTGGACTTCTCATTTGGGGTCTCCCCCTAGAGTCCCCTGCCACATTGAGATGATTTTCTTTCATCCTTTAAGGGGATTGTCCACAAAGAGACTGCTGGCAGTAGTGGATTTTTTCTGGCATGAATTCTGCATGTGCGATTGGTACAGGTGAGGCAGTAACAGCCAATATTGTAACCATTGCCAAAGCACTCAATGCCATTGCTACAGTCCATATATGACCCAGATGTTCTTGCTTGAGACCCCCATGGTTTGATGGGGCTCTCAAGAAGATGAAGACCTGGGTTCAGAGGTTGGAGGATTGCTGGTGGAGGACCCAGTCCTTGGAAGACAGACTTGCCCTCAGAAATCATTATAATGATTATCAGGCGGCAATCAACCATAAGAAGGCAAAATTCCTGTCAAGGAAGATTGTTGCTGGAAAGAACAAACCTGCTCAACTTTTTTGACTGCTATGTTCAGTATGTCTACAGCTGAAAAAAGCATTTTTATCCATTTTCAACAGCATTTTGTAAGAAGTTTGCTCTGTTCTTCTCAGTCGGGGTGTCCTCCATTCAGGTTGGGATCTCCCCAGTGGGACAAAATGTGTTCCACAGTGGCAGGCCTAGTTTAAGCAGAGGCATTCCATCTGTTTGGGGGGGGGTTCAGATGGTTGAGGTGGCTGAAGTCATTGAAGTGATTTTGAAGCTGCGGCCCACTTGTTTCAAGTTGGATCCTGGCCTGACACATCTCCTAGTGGAAGGGGTCAGAACCATTGATCCACTGTTCACTAGGATAGTCCTGTGTTCACTCTCAGAGGGGTACTTCCTCAGCATCTTGAAGGAGGCACTGGTGAGGCCCCTTCTGAAGAAAAAAACATGAAACTGTAAGATAAATTCCAAAAAGTCCATAAAAGTTTGTTTTTATTTTGTCTTCACTTCATACCATTGTACTGTAGGCAACAGTTTCATCGCTTAGTACGCTACTTCCTCAGGCCATTCGTATCTGACAGTGTTGATACTAAATGCAAAAACATAAATGTAATTATTAAATTTATAATATTTCAAAATGAATTTCTTATTTATTAAGATACTGGATGGTTATTTATGACCAGTACTCTTTATAATGAGGTACCTTAAGTTAACAACATTTTTCACAGAGTTTACTCAATACTCATGACATGAGCTTTATTCCTATTAAACAGTATCAGTTAGCATAAAGCTGCATATATGATCATTTTAGTCAATGATTTTTAAATCACTTCACATACCTATTATTTCTGTTAATTAATTTTAAACTGTCCTTCCCCTTCTTCATTCAATATTTAAGTTGCCACTTCTTTTTCACTTCTTGTTAGACCTGGTTCCTATATAAATATAATTCCATCCTAACTAGGTTAAAGTAAAAATAATTTTTGTTAGAGTAAATGTTAAATTCATACTTTTAAAGTGTTTTCAAATATTATAGTTGTATTAATTCTTACTTTTAATATGAATTTCTTCTACAGTGCCTTCAGAAAGTATCCACCCCCTTGGATTTTGTCACATTTTGTTGTGTTACTACCAGAATTTGTAATGCATTGAAATGATTTTTCCCCCTTGATTCACACAGCATACTCAACAATTTAAAGGGGCCAAAATATTTATATTGTGTAACAAAAAATTATGAAACATTAAAAACTGAAATATCTTGTTTACTTAAGTATTCACCCCCCTGAGTCAATACTTTGTAGAAGCGCTTTTGGCAGCAATTACAGCTTTAAGTCTTCTTGGGTATGTCTGTATCAGCTTTGCACATCTGGATTTGGGGATTTTCGCCCATTCTTCCTTGCAGATTTGCTCAAGCTCTGTCAGGTTGGATGGGGAGAGTCAGTGAACCACAATCTTTTTTTTTTTTTTGCAAATAACTATATTTTATTGAAAACAATACCATATACAACACATACAACACATAGGGTAGGTTACAAACAATGCTTGATACTGAACAAACCCCAAACCTAAAAGCTAAACAAATCCCCCCCAATACCCTCCCCTCCTAACCCCACAGCTATCCAAACTTTGCAGTACTAATTCATAACAGAGATTACAGACCTTAGAAAACAATGTGATTTAATTCTGACCTACAAATGCAGGGTAAGAAGGACAGAAACAAAGACAGAAGAGGAAAGTAGATGATAAAAGGAAAAACATAAGATTAAGAAATCCACAAACAAGAAGGAGGGACAGAAGAAACAGAAAGAAGTGGTATAATAGATAGCCCCCCCTAACATCCGAATTTTTCCTTGAGGTTTTGAAAAAGTCGCCCCCAGCATCCAAAAAACTTACTTGATGCCTTACCCAACATAAAGGCTAGTCTTTCCGCATGAAGTGCATTCAAGAATTCTTCCCACCATTCCCTGTATGTAGGGGTCCAATCGTCTCGCCAGTGGCGTAGAATTAGCAACTTGGTAACTGATGCAATCAATGCCAGTTGGTGCTTTTGTACTTTGCTTGGGACGTGAGCATACATCCCAAATATACAAGTTTCCAAATTAAAAAAGACTGAGAGATCAGTATACGGACCAGTCCATAGTCTAACCGAAGCCCAAAAACTTTTGATTTTGGGACAAAACCAGAATTTATGGATTGTAGTTGCCAGTGGGTCATTACAGTCTTTGCATGCAGGGGAACCCAAGCTACCAACCCAGTATAATCTTGCTGGAGACAGGTATAAGTTATGTAGTAACTTAAACTGGATTTCTCTTAACCTGTCTTGTTTAATTAAGAGATAAATGTCCTTCCAAATTTTTCCCCACACCCCCTCCGTCCAGTCCAAAGCCAAATTAATTACCCAATATAGAGGAACCTGGGAAGAGGTGGAATCACCCCATTCTAAAATATATTTATAGATTTTGGAAATCCTCTTACCTGATAAACTAAGTTCTCGTAGCTCATTAAATAAAACTCCTGCCCTACCGGAACACTGGCTCTTACCTAGAAAGGCCTTAATACTACTGTGGATTTGTAGCATTTTTAAAGTGGAATAAGGCCTGACCCCAAATTTTAGGATCAGTGACGACAGTGGCAGCAATGAACCCCCAGAAAAAAAATTGGCAATGCGGATCTTAGGAGAGGAGGAAGAAAAAAATCTTGCAATCGGTCGTTTGTCGATTAGAAAATTGGGATTTCTCAATAAGGGTCGAGATAGATCAGAGAATTGGGGTATTTTTAATCTTGCACAAAGCTGATGCATGGCTCTAATGTCCCATCCTAAAGGGGTATCTCTAGCTATTTTAGGGACCTTAGCCCATAAAGTATATAAAAAGGATTCCAAGTCTAAATTAAGTTTCTTGGAAAAGACTTGGTCAAGAGCAAGACCCGGTAAGGATACCCCAGGGTCACAAGCCTATAAAGCTGCTCTTGTAGCATGTATCGCTAAATAGTACGTGTAGAAGTCAGGTAGCTGTAGGCCGCCTTTCATACGCGCACTGCATAGTTTGCTATAGGCCCTACATGGGGGGCTCCCCCCCACAAAAAGTCGGAACATAGCTTATTTAGGGGTTTAAAAAAGGACTTGGGGAGGTAAATATTTAAATTCGAAAGAGGGTAGAAAAGTTTAGGTAGAATCACCATTTTAACCGTATTGACTCTGCCTGAAAGGGTAGTGAACCACAATCTTTAAGTCTTTCCACAGATTCTCAATGAGATTCAAGTCTGGGCTTTGGCTGGGGGACTCAAGGACATTCACCTTCTTGTTCTGAAGCCACTCCAGTGTTGCTTTGGCTGTATGCTTGGGGTCATTGTCCAGTTGGAACGTAAATCTTCACCCCAGTCCAAGGACTATTGCAGACTGATGCAGGTTCTCCTCAAGGATGTGCCTGTATTTGGCTCCATTCATTGTTCCTTCTATCCTGACAAGTGCCCCAGTCCCTGCCGCTGAAAAGCATCCCCATAACATGATGCTGCCACCACCATGCTTTATGGTAGGGATGGTGTTACATGGGTGATGAGCTGTGTTCAGTTTGCGCCAGGCATAGCGCTTTGCATTTAAGCCAAAGAGTTCAATTTTTGTTTCATCAGACCACAGAATCTTTTGCCACATGGTCTCAGAGTCTGCCACATGCCTTCTTGCAAACTCCAGGCATGCTATTATGTGGCCTTTTCTCAGCAGTGGCTTCCGTCGAGCCACTCTCCCATAGAGGCTACATCTGTGAAGTGCTGCAGAGATTGTTGTCCTCTGGACAGGTTCTCCCATGTCAGCCATGGAACTCTTTAGTTCTGTCATGGTGGTCATTTGGTTCTTGGTCACTTCCCTAACCAAGGTCCTTCTTGCCCGGTTGCTCAGTTTGGGAGGACGGCCTGCTCTAGGAAGAATCTGTGTGGTTCCGTAATCTTTCCATTTCCTAATGATGAACTTGACTGTGCTCCTGGGAACTTTCAACACCCTAGAAATGTTTTTGTACCCCTTCCCAGATCTATGCCTCCTCACAATTCTATCACAGAATTCTACAGACAGCTCCTTGGTATTCATGGTAGAGTTTCTGCTCTAACATGCACTGTCAACAGTGGGACCTTATATAAACAGGTGTATTTCCTCTAAAATCATGTCAACCATTTGAACTGACAACAGGTGGACTCCATTCAAGTTTTAGAGTGATCTCACAAGGAAATTGGATGCACCTGAGCTCAATTTGGAGTGTCATAGCAAAGGGGGTGAATAGTTATCAAATCAAGACGTTTCAGGTTTTTATTTTAAATTACATGAACAAAAAATTCCAGAAGTTTCATTCCACTTTGACATTGTAGAGTAATTTGTGTAGATACGTGACAAAAAAATCCCATATAAATGTATTTTAATTTGAGTTTGCAACATCACAAAATGTGACAAAATCCAAGGAGGGAAGAATACTTTCTGAAGGCACTGTACAAACTGATTAAAATCATGTTTGTTCTTTAATGGGGGTTCAAATGCCTTATTGTCACTCGTTTCCTATAGGGAGAAAATCTTAATTACTATGAGAAAGGACTTTTCATATAAAATTACTATAAAGCTTATAACCATATCATGATCCTTTTCAAGACTATTAATTTTCGTAAAAGTTTAGTACTTTCTGATGTTGCAAGTATATTGTACTATTAAAAGTTTACTTTACAATGAAATGTACCTTATCATTTAAACAGAGATCACTAAGTCTGATGCTCTTTTAATTTCATGAGCTTGACTGTTAGACTCCTTGTTTCTCGGTTAGAAGTGAGAAACCATAACATTTAAATGGAGCTCACGGAGTCAGATGATCTTTTGACTTCATGCGCTTGACTTTTATAAGCCTTGTTTCTCAGTTAGAACTGAGGAGAAAAGGGAAAAAGACAGTGCCTACTTACACGACCTCAGCCTTTTGTAAAGCATTTTACCCAATGTTTCCATGATTCTTAGAGTGTTTTAAATAGTTCTTACCTTGCTCGACGCCATTCTGCTGACAACCACCTTCCAGATGGAACCAAGTGGTCTAAGCTAAGGGTTTAAATGCGGTTTAAAAAGCCTACTAAATTGACAGGGGGTGATACGTCATTCATGATGCTAAACCTTAACAAACTATGGATTTAGCAACAGGTTGAAAATGAATGAGCTGCATGACCTTCCCTGTAGCTAAGTGGAATAGTAAAGTGGGCTCACTTAGTATATTATGGGAGTCAGTGGTTCGCCCCCTGTCCTTGGCTAATTGTCAAAATTATAATCTTTATTCTCTATTGTTTATCATAATGTCTATTATTTCATTTCGATTTTGTGTTTAGTGACTATGTTAGTTAAATGTTCAAGTTAAAGGATCAATTTACCCTGCGCTATATATCACTGCATTATTAAATCTATTTGTTCATGAATATGCGCTAAATAATTTTTTACGGTAGTCTGAACCACTGTTTCCACTTGTAACATTTATTTTCAATTAATTGTTTGTAAAATAAGTTATTTATACTAAAATCTAGATTTAGAAAAAGATAAAAAAAAAGATGAAATCCATTGACTAGGTTTGTTTTAATTATGAATTCATTTATAGATTACACTCCCACCAGAACCACTGGAACATTCATTAAATCCAACTGTGTTCTCTAATAATGTATCTTCTACTACTGATGTATCATGTACTTCTTTTTAAATAAAACTGAAAAATTATCAAAGGATGCAGTGTTTCAGAGGGTGATGATACTTGATGAAAGGTAATTTCCAGTATAAATTCCAGTTGCATGATTCCTTAATGCCGATTCTTGGATTAGTACTTTCCATTGTATATATCCAAAAAACTTCTCTTTTCAGTAGTAAATCTTCCCATGAAGTATTATGTCCTTGTGGTTCATTTAATTTCTCAAGTCCCCAAAATCTGAATGAAGCTGATGAATGTCCTTTGTTGTAGAAATATTTTGCCACTGAAGATTTTTCATCTTTGATTCTGATGTCACTCTTATGTTCACCAATCCTCGTTCTCAACTCTCATTTTGTTTTTCTCACATAAAGATTATCGCATGGCATTGCAATAGGTAAACTACATGATGCGATTTACATGTTATATTGTTTGATTACGTGTTTCTTATTAGTGTATGGATGTTCAAAAACTGTTTTCTTAAATGTGTTGTTACAATGGCAACACTGGCCATGTGGAAAACTACCTTCCTTTAAAGGTTCTAGAAGTAATTGTTTATCTTATTTGGGCTTCATCGTGTATCTTTTTTCTTAACTATGTATTTATGCCCCTACTTTGCCTCCCTTCTCCACTCTCTCCGGCATCCTATTACCCGCAGGCCCCACTCCCTATTGAGATCTGCCCCTAGAGCACCAGACATCACAAACAATCTTACCCCCAGTATAACCCCAGGTAGGGGTGAGGAGGAACACCCCATACCTCCCCAAACCAGCACAATGAAGCTTGTGGGATCGGAGCAGTGGAGTCTGTTCGATGGGCCTGGAGACCTGCCAGTGAGGTGCCATTGCCTAGGAGAAGCCAAGGTGGTTTTTCCAGTTTCTTTCCCTCCCCAATGTCAGCGTGCAATGAGGGGCTATGATCTAGGAGACACGCTGCGATGTACCTCTTTGCTCCGCCCCTCTGCTGACATCTACCCAATCCACTTGCAGCTGCTCCACCTATCCACCCAGGCTCCCCTAGGTGGTAGCATTGCAGCGGGAGCCTGCAGTTACCCCCCCGAGAAGGAGAGCTGCCATCGGGTGCTCTATCCTTCTCTGCCCTGGCCGACCCCTGGAGACCCGAGCTAGCTCCTGAACCTGGGTCACTGGTGTGGGATGAGGTGTGACATCCAGTGCCTCAACCCTCAGCACCACTGGGCCAGTTAGATTTATTGGGTATCTTATGTGTTGTGTATGTACTAGTTTGTCCCGAAAAGTCTTATTCTTCTTATATGTAACTTACAGTATATCTGCAAATCTTCTATTGTGGCTTTCACCTGCCTGTAGTATATGCCAATTGCCTATCAAAGGGCCCTTTATTTTGTTGCTTAAATGACTATAGGGTGTAGAAAACACTATTTTATTTTCCATACTTTTCTTTTCTTTCTGTTGTAATAATGACTCACGCGTCATTAATGCAACTTCTGAAATAGATTCTTCTACTTTTTCATATTTGTAACCCCTTTGAAGAAACTTGTTTTTCATTACATTTGCTTCTTTCTCAAAATCTTCCCCTGTAGTACTATTTCTTTTGACCCTTATGAATTGAGATTTTGGAATACTTAGCTTTAATTTAGGGTCATGGTAACTATGAAAATGTAGTAGGGTATTTCGATCTGTTTCTTTTTGGTATAATTTGGTCTCTAATTTGTCTATATTTTTATAAATTTGTAAATCCAAAATGATATATGTTGTTTATCTGATTCTACCAAGAAAACCAAATTTCCATTTCTACTATTTAAATATCTTATGAAAGTATCCAATTTCTCTTTTGTTCCATCCCATAATAATAATACGTTGTCAATAAAATGTTTCCACTTAATTATATTAATTTTAAATGGATTATTCTCTACATTCAAAATGTGTTTTTTTTTCAAAATTCCACATATATAAATTAGTGTAAGAAGGGGCCATTGTGCTTCCCATCACTGTTCCCTTTACTTGTAAATAAAATTTGTCTTCAAATAAAAAATTGTTTTTTTGTAGAACTAATTCAGCTAAACCTAATAAAAATCAGTATCTGGAAACAATTCATCCCTATGTCTTAAAGCTTGTCTCAATTTTAGCAATCCCTCTTCATGTGGTATGCTAGTATATAAATCATTAATATTGAGTGATACCAGCCATAACTCTCTAATATTAATTTCGCTTAGATTTACTTCTTGTATTATTTCTATAACATGGCTGGTATCCTTGATGTAGGTATCCATTTTCTTAACCTGTTTTTGTATATGATAATCTATATAGTTCGATAAAGGCTCCAAAATGGAGTCAGAACCTGACACAGTTGGTCTTTCTGGAGTTTTTTGTAAATTTTTATGTATTTTGGGTAATACATAAAATGCTGGTACTCTTGGATTTTTATTAATCAACATTTCCATTTCTGTATCCTTACACCATTCTAATTCTAATGCTCCTTCCAAAAAATCTTGTATATCTGCTTTTATTTCATTCGTTGGATCATTATCTAATTTAACATAATTAATATTATTGTCCAATTGCTTAAGGCATTCTGCCTTATAATCCTGAAGCCCCCAAATGACTATTCCACCCCCTTTATCAGCTGGTTTAATAACTATAGAGTCATCCTTTTGTAAGTCCTTTAATGCTTCCCTTTCTTTTCTGGTCATGTTATTGAATTTTGGAAATTTAGGTTCTTTATCTAACAATTCTTAAATTTTTTTTAATCACTTTAGTGCACATTTCTACCACTTTATTCCCTCTGGGGGGATCTGATTTTATACCAATTGCTCTACTGTGACATTCTGGTGAATTATAAACCTATTTTCAACCTCCCATTTTTAGGAAAGGTTTTTTAGAAAATAGTGGCTCTGCAGCTCGAGTCACACCTCGTGGCTTTGATATCTATGAGCCATTTCAGTCCAGTTTCAGAGCCAGGCCTAGCAGTGAAATGGCATTAGTTCAGGTGCAGAATTACCTCCTTAGGGTGAGGGATAGAGGAGACTGGTCAGTTCTAATTCTGCTCGATCTGTCCTCAGTATTTGACACAGTGGATCACATTGTACTATTGGATTGACTTAGAGTGTAATGTAGACTCACTGGAACAGTCATCAAATGGTTTGAGTCTTATTGATCTGACAGGAGGCAAAAAGTACTGCAGTGATGGGGAATTTCCCCTCCTCCTCCTCAATGTACTCTGTCATGTGAAGTACTTCAGGGCTTGATCCTTTTGCAGATGTTGTTCACAATGTACATGCTGCCCCTGTGGGAATTCATTAGACAATACAGTCTGGGTTTTCACTGTTATGCAGATGACACCCAGCTGTATATGTCATTTGCCTCTGGAACTGGAAATGCCCTTGAAGTGCTGAATAAATGCTTGGCTGAGATTCGGGACTGCATGTCATCAAGCTGGCTGAGACCAAACTCTGATAAGACAGAAGTGCTGGTGATTCAGCCTGGTCAACTGCATGATGGGGAGACCTCTGGAGTGATAACAGTCTTGCTCCTGGGCTCCATTCCATTGATGGCTTCCTCCAGGGTGAAACATTTGGGCATCATCCTTATTGACAGACTGAATCTGGAAGCCCAGGTGTCATCTGTTGTCAAAAGCGGGTTTTGCCATCTAAGGAATGATGCCAAATTAAATCCCTGAATCTGCCTGAAGAACTGCCTTTACTAGTACACACATTTGTGACTTCCAGATTGGACTACTCTAATGCTCTGTACCTCAGGATCAATGGAGGGACCCTCCACCAACTGTAGCTAATAAAGAATGTAGTGGCCAGGCTGCTGGCAGGCCTGTCAAAAACCTCCCACGTGACCTCGGTCCTGTGAAATCTGCACCATTACAGATAGGGCAGAAACAAGAGTAAATAACATCGGAAGAGAGAACACCTTGCTACTGTCAGAGAGGCAGCAACAAACTAAAATTAGACTATCAACAAAATACATGCAGAATGATGCAACAGTCAAGAAAGTCATAAACAAACACCTGCACTTGCTACAGTAAACAAAAATACAGCAAGATTTTTGGGGTAACCATTAGTAGCTTACAGACAAAGTAGTGTACACTATACATCAGGTTCCCACAGAACAACACAAAAGACAGCTTCTCTTGTGATCATTAAAGTCAGGCGATATACAATATAGCAAATGTCCACAGTGCTCTGCCCTACAAAGAAAGAACAGTTACAAATCTCCAAACTCCAATGAGGTAGACCATGAAAAGGACACAATCACTTGCAACAGTGATTATGTTGTATGAAGAAGAAGCACTCACCCCTCAACATCCTTTACTAATTACACTGAAGAATTTTAAATCTAATTTTTTGAATTTTCAAAGCTTCTAACTGTGCATCCATTTCTTTCTGGACTAGTAATGACATTTTATCCTCTACAGTAAATGGCAGAAAGAAACACTGGTTCAATATATATGTCTTCCCTTTATCCTCTTTCTGTCATCCTTTCCCAGTCTCCAGTTAGACTATTCCTTGTTATATTTGTTGTTTCTCATTTATTTAGTGAAAGGATAATTTATGTCCCTTCCTTATCCAATCCACTATTCTCAGCTCAGTACTAGATTTTGCCCTCCTCAAAGTCTTGCTGGCCTCCTTAATAATACTTAAATGCTACACCCTATCTCCCTCACCCAGGCTGTCATTTTTATGTAGGCTTTCTTTCTCCTCCTCACAGCCTTTCTTGGTTTCTTTGTGAATAACAATGGATTCCTGCCCCTCTTGCTTTCCCTACTTACCTACTATAACAAATAGTGACCTCTAATCTACAGTAGCTTCCTTGGTTACTTCCTATTTTTCACCTCTCCTGCTTTCTTTCCATCTAACAATTACCACATCCTGCCAAAATCTACCCTCTTGAAGAGTTGGATTGTGTCTGAGACTTCTTTCTGCTTCTAATATGACAGTAAACCACACAAACTGATGAACACTGGTTTCCAACAGATCCTGCAGTATGATCACACCAATATTATCCCCATTGGTAAGGACTAAGTTGAGGATGGCCCCACTCCTTGTAGGCTCCTCAACCCATTGGGTCAGGACTGCCTCCTCTACATTATGAATCAACATTTCATGGCCATGCCAATTCCTGAGGATTTTTTGTTTCTAATGAGAAAAAATAAATGTATGTATTAATATTATTCACTGTTCCCATAGTCAAACACTACCACCACCATGAAAAAAGAGTTAGAATACATAAAAATAATAAAAAATGTACACCTACAATTTATAACATGTTTCAAGTTTAATATCATTTTGAATATGTGTTAACAAATGGTATACTTTTACTAGTATAGTACAACAATATAATCCTTAACAGGAAATAATTGCATAAAACCAACAATCATGCTGCCAATCTGTCCTTTACCTTTTGTAAACAAACCACACCATACAACTCGACCCAAATATCACAAAAGATGCATATTCACAATTTGTTCCAAAGCACAAGTATGAAACACATTTCACCTGTCTTTCAGGATGCCTGTGTCCAAGCATTCTGTGGTGTGTGATTGCAAGATCATGCAGACAGTGAAATAAATTGTGGTCCAATAAAGGTATTTCATATTCAAATAACTGTTTTAAGATACTCTTAATCATTAATAGTAAAAGGGATCAATACAACATTGTGCAATAAAAATGATGTAGAATGTTTTGTTAATCTCAACATTCACACTGGTGAAACTTCCTGGAATAAATTACGGTATGCACTGTAAAATATGCATGTATGAAAGACCTCTGTTAGTTGCACAGCTGAGATTCACTATATAGGAAATTGGCAGTTTCTTGGGTTGCAATGGTCCCAGTACAGAAGGTATAACCCAGCTAACATTTTATATATATATATATATATATATATATATATATATATATATATATATATATATATACATATATATATATATATATGTGTGTGTGTATGTGTATATATATATATGTGTGTGTGTGTGTGTGTATATATATATATATATATATATATATATATATATTTATATTATATTGGCACAGTAATGCCAGTATAGTTAGGGTGAAACAGCACTTCTATGTTAAAGTACAAACTTTGAACCGCAGTAACTTTGGAGCTGTTCAATGGATTTGAGTGGTATTTGGCATGTATAATCTCTAGGGGTAGGTCTCTTGATCTGCCACATGTTGTAGGACTCTGTTGAGGTATTTTTCAGCTGTAAAGTGTTGAAAAAATAGAAAAATCAATTTTTTTATCATTTCTTTGTCATCCTGGTCTCTGAAAGGGCTTTAGGTTTTGGTATAAAATGTTTAGGAGAGAAAGCATTTGGATCACAGATGTGCCTTTTGAAGGTTTGGTGAAAAAATATTAATCCATTGAAAAGTTATGACATTTTAAATTTTCCCATTGTTTCCTATTGGGAAATTTATATGCGGGCACAAAAAATATATTTTCGCACAATAGGAGTATTATGCAAAAATAGCAACTTATTTTCAAACAATAGGAGTACTGTGCAAAAAATACCAGCTTCTTTTCGTAAGGAATACTTGTATTTTTTGCACAGTTCACAGTCCTTTGATCGATTGAGCAGTGTTGTACCTGCCATCTTGTCTTGCCATTTAGTAAGGATGTTGAAGTATCCAACATTTCAAAAACAAAACCATCAGAAGACAGCTAAAGAGGACCTCTTCAGGTGCATTCTGATTTTTGTTTTTATGTTGGCCCTAATCAAGTTTTTACGTCAGGTGCCAGCTTATGCAGATAATGACTTGGAGTCCATTCTCTGTATCAGAAGACCAGTATTTCCCTGACTTCTGAAGCCACAGCTGGAACTCATGTTGCCAGCTACAGAGTCAAGGATGACCCACTGCTTTATGTGCACAATAGAGTGCAGTTTTTGGGCACACTACCAAAATGTATTTATTGTTTAAATCTGTAAAAGAGAAGAAAAATCCCCACAAGGTATTTTTTCAATGCAGAATCCTGCATCAAAATGTTCCATAATTTTGATGCTGGATCCTGTATCAAAATACACTATTGTGTGGCAAATTACTTGTTTTTGAATATGACACAGGGGCCCAGGTATTCAAACTGCACCCATAAAGTACGTAACAGCAGGAGCAAGTGCTAGTCCACTGCTCCCATGTGCAAGAAGCGCAATATTCAAAAACTGCCCAGGCCAAGATGTGCCTATGACAGATGACTGAATATCACACCACCTGCGCAATAGCACAACCAGTGATGTGAAGTTGTGCATAGTTGATGCACCATAGCACAACAAGGGATGCTCAGCGGAGCAGTCTAGATGCGCCATAGTGCAACCAGGGATGCCCCCTTGAGAAGGGCAGCAATGCAATTGCATAACCAGGGATGGAGGGGCCCACCACCCATGCCACAGATGGGCAGAGGAGCACACAGCAGAACAGACATCATCTCCACACCCCATGCACTGCACAACTGGGAGAGAGCTGGAATAACCACCGGTCCATGGATAGCAGCAACCAACCCACAGTCAGGCCATGATGCCCCAGCACACCCCCTGGCAAGCTGTGACTGGCACACAAGGAGGGCCAACCACCCTGTGCCACACCATCCCACCAATGCAGAGCACACTCTGCACCATGATCACCATACACCCTTTCGAGGAGTAGTGTCCAACAGTGCAGGACACCCTATGCATGCCACCACCCCCACTGTGACAATACAACCCTGTGCACCATGGAGCCAAGCAAGGCAGCCCCACCATGTGCACCCTGCTGTGGGTGGCAGCAGACAGCAATACAACAACAGCATACACAGTGCCACCCTGCATGTCCCCCCGAGGTACAGCTGAGAGACTGACCATGCGTCACCACACGAGGTACCCCACATGTGACAGGGCATGCCCCAGACCCCACCACCAGTGGTACAGCACCCTGCACACCCTCCCAAGGACACATCCTGTCCCAGCACTGGCTACAACAGTCAGCACAGACATGCACAGTGTTGTATGGAAGCATGCATCACACAAGATGCAACACAGTGCATGGACAAACACCCACCCATACCCAAGGGAACACCAACACAAGGACACAGTAGCGGGTAAACCAAGCCACTGGCATGTGGCCACGGCTGACGTGTACACACTGCCAGCACCCCTACATTGCACAGGTGTGCCAGCCACCCTGTACAGGCACCATGAAGCTGTATGCCACCAGCATGCTGCCGGAGCACAAGTGACAGACACTGGAGCACATCCCCTGCAACAGACACAAGCGACAGCATGGAGGGGGGACAACAACAGCGGAGGCCACAGTGCCACTGGAGGCAGACATGCACCATACTGGTGATGGAAGGCAACCTAGCATTGTGCCGGGTACAGTTGTTATCCAGCATGGACAGCCACCACTGACATGCCAGCAGACTGTGCATATCACAGACATGCAAGGGTGTCAGCTACACAGGCCATGGATGGTCTGACAGGGGTGCCATGCACACAGTGCATGCACTGTGGACCACTACAGACAGGCATCCAGTGCACAGAGTACAACACACAAACCACAGACAGTGACTGATCCCCCTGCCACACCATAGGTGGTTCACTTCTGCACACACACACACACACACACACACACACACACATGCATGCACCACCCCTGACACCATGCACACCACTGCAGCTGAGCACCTGTAGCCCACTGCAAATCAGAGACCACCACAGTTGTCATAACAAAACAAATGTATTTAAAACAGGAAATACAAAAACTATATAAAACTATGTACAATGGAGTGGAAGGGCCACATACCAGGTGGGGGCTGGTAAGGGGCAGGGGTGAATATATGGGAGAGGGAAGAAAGGGTGTGAGGGTGGGTCCAGGGGGGAGGTGTAATTACAGGCATGGATTGATCAGCGTCTGCCCCGGTCTTCCTTCACATGGTGCCGATGTCGTCACCACCTCCTTACCCCATGGCGGTCCATTTGTTGCAGGATCTCCAGGATCACCCTCGCCACCTGGAGCAGCTCCTGCAGTCCTCGCTCCAGTGCCTGGAGTCACCGTCCACCTAGAACGAGGGAGCAGAGTCAATAAGTGTGACTGTCCAGCCCCCTGCAGCCCATCCACTGTGCATGGCATACAGCCATGTGCCACACCCCTGTGATGGTGTGTGACCACCCTCAATGACCGTGTCCACAAGACCTGCCTACCCAGGCAGCCACAGCCATGTGGACCACTGCGCACACCTACTGCCCATGTCCTGTACAGCACCACCGTGGCCGTACAGTGACTTGGCTATGCGGTGTGAAGGCAGTGGCACAGCCATGAGCCCGGCACATGCATGGACCACCATTGACGCTCTCCCTGACATGCAGTGCCACTGGACAGTGCTGACTGTATCAAGTTGCGTCCATGGCAGTGGTATCAATGGATGGTGGCCATGCCCCGCTGCCTGCCCAGTTATACAGCATGAAATTGTAATCATGGATGTAAGGCACTCACCATCATCAGGCTTGTCCCTGTGCCACTGCAGACCTTCAGCCCTCCTGTCCTGCTGGTCCTCCAGGTGGCGCCTCTGCTTTCTTGCCTGCCTGCACTCTTCTGGGCCTAAGGTGCAAACATGGAGAGAGGAACATCAGTACAATCTGGTAGCAAAGTCCCCCCACCCTCATGTGTGTGCAATCCCACATGGCCATACCCATCTACCCCACACCCTGATATCACCACCGTGGCCAACACTGGACGGACCCCCCCATGCGCCGGACACATGCAATCGTGATACCCGTATGGACGATAACAGTGTATGGATGGGGCACCTACCTGGCCGTGGCATCATGCCCCTCCTGGCACATGCCCACAGGTGGGCAAGCAGGTCCAGGTCCCTGCACCTGAGGTCCCCGTAATGCTGGCAACACTGCTCTGCCATGTGCCCCATACCAGTGGACTCCTCCAGAGCATCAGCCACCTCCTGCCAAACTGCACTCCTGGCCCTGTCCAGGGATGCATCACCATATAGAGCCTCAGCATGGGGCACTACAATGGCCACCAGGTTCGCAAGCTCCACCTGGTCCCACATCACTGCCCTTATCCGCGCCTTCTCAGCAAAGTGGCGGATTCAAAATGGCGCTCGGCAGTGCAGTCCTGCCACATGCAGATGCTGCGTGGTACAGCGCTGCCATTCCCTATCATGCTGTCAACGAACAGCACAATAGTGGTGCACCCATGCCTGATGCATGGCACCTAGGGGCAAAGGTCAGGCACAGGGTCAAGGGTCTCTCATGCATGGACAGCCACAGCGTGATTGGAACCAAAAGTGTGTAGCATGATTGGGTGCCTGTGTGCCACCTCCTGTAGTGGCCTACAGGGCTGTTGCTCCAGTGAGCCTATGGTGCCCCAGTGCCACAGCGCCATATATGTGAACAGCGCAGTAGTGCCACTGGCACAATGGTGGTCATGCCCTGCATTGCCTCCCATGCACAGCATGTCAGCAGAGTGGCAGGCACCTGCGTCATCAATCCAGGCATGCACAGTTAGGTGTGTACTGTGCATGTCACAGAACTGCGCCCTTGGCTCAGCACGTTCAACACAATTGTGCAAAGTGTAACATTGCAGTATTCAGCCAGCATATGCAAATCAGCTAATCAGCCATTCAATGGTGCAGTCACTGCATTTGCATCCACTTAAAAAATGCGCCTCACCTCATTTGCATGCATTGCGCTATAAAAATGCGACATTGGGCTGCACTGGCCATAGTCGGTTACTGCAGTCTATTGCGGTGAGTTGCATGCTGTTTGGGAGTGTGGACTGTGGTGTTTGGGACATGCATGGGACTGTACAGTCACAGGTAACACCTGTCATTCTCATAGGAGGAATAATGACCGATCGTGAGGTGGAGGAAGAGGAACAGAGACATGGGAGGAAGAGGAGGCTGAACTTCACCAAGTCAAAAACAGATGCCCTGTTTGAGGCCTACCTGGACCAAAAGCCGCTGCTCAGCAGATGCCAGGGAACACCACAGTCCTGTACTGCTGCATGGGAAGAGGTGGCGTGTGCTGTCAACCTGCATGGCAGTCACCAGCAGTCCATGCAGGAGTGGAAAAAGAAGATGGGCATGGACAGACAGAGAATTAAGGAGAAGGTGGCTGCCATCAGGGCAGCACAGTCTGCAACTGGTGGGTGACAGCCAGAGGTGCAACACCTGACCCCACAAGAAGAGCTAGTTACTGGCAGCATGCAGCATTGCACCATCGAGGGTGTTCCGGGTGGTGGATTCCAGACGGGTGGAAGCCCGTCACTGCATGGTAGGTCCTGGTCTGTCAATGGGGGGGACAGGGTAGGTCACATACATTAATGCTACTGTTTTTCCACTACAGCTCCTGAGTGTCTACATGGGTCAGTGGTTGTGGGCTTCTCCACTGAGGGCGGTAACTTGGAGATGGAGGAGGGCCCATCCACCTCAACAGGCATACGGGGGGTCAGGGTGACAGTGGGCCCACCTGGACATCCGGACTGATGTTGGTGGAGCAGGTGTGGAGGAGGCTCTGCCAGTGTCCCAGCGTGCCAGCGTCCATGGATGCCAGTATGCTGAAACTCAGGCTGGTGCCGGATCTGTCACTGATGATGATGGAGCTAACGTCATGGGCAGTGATAAGTGTGGGCCACAGGATGGCCACACAGCAGGTGAAATTATGGGCATGGCTGTGGGTGGTGCCACCGTGGAGGTCTGCATGACATCACAGTCCCAGCCTGTGCCTGTCTGCACCAGTGGGGCAGCAGTGGTGTGTGTCCAGGACAGTGGGGCTGTTGCAGCCACTGCAGTGGCATCATTGAGCCCTGGAGAGCGGCAGCCAGAAGGGCAGTATCAGCAGTCGGCCAATGGCCATGGGGGTACAGTATCAGGGGGCGGCGTCTGTGCACTGCCTGTGGACAAGCCCAGACCTGGCCTGGTGTGCAGCACCCACCCTCAAGGGGTGCTGACCATCAGGGCCATGAACACCATGAGGGACAGCATGCCGATCAGGCAGATGACCTTTTAGATGAGCACACCCGCATACTCCAAGCATCAGTCAATCAGCCGATGTGGCTTGTGATGGCAGTGGATGCACTCAGTGCAGCTCTGTGCCAGGCAGAGGAGCAGCACAGTAGAGACACCGTTCTGCTCCTGGCAGGTATGGACCAGTTGTGGGAGAATATGACCGCTGCCATTGACGGGAAGACACAGGCAATCACAGCTGTCATGGCCACAACGGGCACACAGTCATTTGCACATGCGTCGCAGACACCACGCAGTGCAATGTCCACCACCCATTCCCAGCATCATGCGACACCCTCCTTGTTGACACTGGGCTCAGCTGTGGGCATCCCGAGCACACCTGGCACAGGCATGTTCTGTGTGCTGCAGACCCCTGTGTGAGCACGGTCATGTTCACGCAGTGGAACCCCTGGGGGAACGTCGGTGCCACCCCATGAGGCCATTGGTCAGCCTGTCACTGCTGAAGGGACTAGGCGGGGCTGCCCATGCATCTGTGATGGCTGTGGCACTGTGGCACATGACTGACCTGTCTCCCAGCATGGCTACTGTCTGATACTGCCCTGTGGGCATTGTGTTGTTCAGCGTGCAATGCACGGGTGGGGTACCCAGCCCTGCACACACACATGTTCCATCTGCACACCCTCCCGACTGCTGTCCACTGAGGCGTGTGCATCATGATGCCTGCGTTGTGCTGTCCACCACTGTGCAATGGTGCCCAGTGTCTGACACATGCACAATGACAGGCAGTGGGTGTGGTGGTCTGTGGACATGTGTGTGGCTAGGGGTGGCAGTCAGGGTCGGCGTGACTCCTACTCTTTGTGCATGTCTTGTGAGGTGTGTGTGTGTGTGTGTGACCGTGTGTCATGTTAGACCTTGCCCATCCCTGGCAGTGTGTGCGGTTCCGTGCTCGGCCACTTCCCTTGACAGCATGCAGTCCTGGTGTTTGTCCACGCTCGTTTGTGGGTTGTGCCTTTGCCACTGGTGGTTGCACATGGCCCCATGACTTACCTGGATTGGCTGAAGTGCTCCAATGTGATGGTGTCCCAGTGCATCTGTGCCAGCCGGATCAGTCGGGGGTCCCATCGCCAAAGGAGGGCTGCCCATCACCATCTTCACCAGCGTCCTCATCGTCCTCATCACTGTCCCCCTTTTTGACCTATACAGCTATCCCACAGTCGTTGGCCATGTTGTGCAGGATGCAACAGGCCAGGAATAGCCCACAGACCTTTGAGGGGCTGTACTGTAGGGCACCACCAGACATGTCCAGGCAATGGAAACATGCCTTCAGCATCCCAAACACCCGCTCAATGACATTGCATGTGGTGGCATATGCCTCATTGTAGCGTTGCTGCGATGGGGTTGCGGGCCACTGGTATGGTGTGAGCAGCCAGGGACGGACTGGGTATCCACTGTCACCTGTGTGTAGAGGGTGGAGGTTAGTTTGATGATCAGCATCACCCTGCCTTGGGCCATCTAGGCCAATAACCATGTCACCTCTGACTATGCCCCTCCCAAGCTCTATGTCTTTCCACGTGGTTTGCATACTCACCCACTAAGTGGCCAGTGGGGATGTCCCCACTCTCGAATCTGTGGCACAGTACTGACTGGTGCCAGATGAAGGCATCACATGCCCCCCCCCAGGGTGCACGGCATAGACATTGATTATGCACCCCCTGGCATCGCACACCACCAGGCAGTTGATGCTTGCATACCCCTTCCGATTAATGTATGCAGCCCCTTTGGGGTCTGGAGGTGTGCAGATGGCCACATAGGTGCAGTCTATTGTCCCTATCAAGCCAGACATACATGCTACCCTGTGGAACTCCTGTATGTTTGCTGTACACTCCACCGGTGTGCTGGGGAAATGGATGTACTCCAGAGCATGTGGCAGCATTGTGTTGAGGAATTGGGTGAGGTGGCATGATGCGGCCGACTGGGTTATGCCTGAGGTGTCCCCTGTTGGTCTCTGGAAGATACCCGTGGTGAGCAGGCACATGCAAACTGTCACTTTTGTCTCCACTGACAGAGCATGGCTCCGTCGTGTGGGTGCCTGCATCACATCACTGCACAGCTCACAGAGCCACCTCAGAATTGCCCGGTTCAGGTGGTACCAGCCCACAATCTCGATATCGGTGTACAACTTGAAGCTGGTGCAGGCTCGGTACTACCTGTTGGGGGCATACCGCCGATGGGCCCTTCCACGGCTGTGCCCCCCTGCTGCCTGCCTTCTCAATCCCCCTCATAACTGCCTCCATCTGGATGGTGGCACTGGCCATGTCTCTGGCTTGTGTCCCCACCCCAGCTGTTTCTGTGTTCCCCCCACTGTCCTGGCTACTACATCCCTTGCACCGGGAACACCTTCCTGTGGTGGCCTCAGTGCTGTGCAGCACTTCCTCCTTCTGCACTGCACTCTGGCTGTGGCTCCCCACACCTCCCCTGTGCCTGTGGGTTCCAGGTGCTCTGTTTCTGTCCTGCCCTGTGTGTGTGTGTGTGTTTGCCTGTGTGGCTGGCTATGGTTCAGCAACATGTGCCTTCCCTGTAGCGTTCTTGGGCCTCTCTCTTGTTCCTTTTTATTTTGGCTCATTTCCGCTATTGCACAACTTCCGCTTGCTCCCCTATTGTGTATGGCGCATGTTGTTTAATATTGCACTGCACCATTTATGCATGGTTTCCCCCCTTCAGTTGCGCATGCATTTATTATCATTGCAGTCTTGCGCAGTGTGATTTTGGGGGGCACATCGGCCTCCTGCTGAATATCGCAGAATGGCACATTTTTGGACTTGTGCTGGTGCAACCCTATTGCGCATGGTGCAACCCTTTTGAATATCTAAGCCTGGGTGCCTAATCCCTGTTTCTGAATGTACCCCCACACACACACACACAAACACTTGTTTGGAACACTGGAAACCCACCCCAGTGTGCCAAAATGTATTTATTATTGTACAATAGAGTGCAGTTATTGGGCACACTGGTACCCCACACCACTGTGCAAAAATGTATTTATTGTTTAAACCTGTAAAAATAAGAAAACCGTCCCCAAGTTATTTTCTTCAATGCAGAATCCTGCATCAAAATTTTCTATAATAGCTATACTGTAGCATATCAGCTTGTTTACACATGGAATGGGGTGAGAGTTGGGCCTAATGACCCAGTGGCACATCCCAGTGCCAGTTGGTGTGTGGAGGGTAGGGAAATTATGGGTGGGAACCCTGGGGGTGGGGCGATAGGGTTGGAAACCTTAATGCCTCATTTCCCTGCTATGGTCATTGTGGTATTCCCCCAACTGATGCATTAACAACGTTTTTAGCAAAGAATATATATATATATATATATATATATATATATATATATATATATATATATATATATATATATGTGTGTGTGTGTGTGTGTAAATATATATATATATGTATATATATGTACACACATAGACATATCCATTGCAAAAAACATTGTTAATGCATCAATTAGGGTTAAAGTGACAAAAGTAGGGAATTGAAACATTAGAGCTCAGACCCCAATCCCATCACCCCACCCCACCCCCATCCTCCACAGACTGACAGATGTGGGTGTGTGCCATGGGGTTACCAAGGCCAACTCTCACCCCACTCTATGTGTAAACAGGTTTAAATGCTACAGTAAAGTAGAACGGGGTGAAAGTTAGGCCTGACAACCCCATGGCACACCCCAGTATCTGTTGTTGTGTGGAGGTTGTGGTGCGGGTGGGATGGTGGGGGGTAGCATTAACATCACATTTCCATACTTTTGCCATTGTACTAGTAACTCTAACTGATGTATTAATGAAATTTTTTTGCAATAAATGTTCTTTCTTTTTGAGAAAGTGTAATGTAACTGGTAACTGGTAAGTGTTTGTGAGAGCATGGGCACTCTGGGCCCTGTGCGCCCTTCACGATGCATATTTTTTACTTAATGGTATGCACATATGGGAGCACAGGCCCATTGGGCCCTGCGCTCCCACTTACACATAAATACAGAGACATAAAGCAGCACCATAGTACTGAAAAGGAACACTTGTAACACTTACTTGGCAATATCTCAGTAACTGTAGCTACTATGAAAAAATTCCACTGCAGTTGTAATCATGACTTAAAACCTCCACACAAGCTTAGTCCACCTAAAGGTGGACTAAGCTGTGGGTACCAAAAAATCTGTATCTCGAATAATTTTTGAGATATGGGGCCAAAAGGTGCCACAGGCACTGCAAAGTTAGCCTATGTGAAATTTCTCAACTTCAGAGTGCTGAAACTTTGTAACTATTTCATTTTTTTTTACCAAACCACCAACAGGCTCATCACTGGGGTCAGAGCTTGCCACCCTGCAAATTTCAGCCAAAAAGTCCCTACTGTTTAGGTGCAGTGATGTCACAAAGAAATGATAATTTTTGGTGCAGTAGTGTCGCAAATTGTGATAGTACATATGTGACAGTGTCATGATTTGTGAAAGTGTCACAAATGTGCTGTCGTGATTTGTTATGTAGTGACACAATTTTGAAAATGATATTCCTGGGGGTCCTAGAAAAATACTGACAGCACCATTTTGTTCCTGAGGCGTCATTTAGGTAAACACAACTGTCAATGTTTACCTAGGGTAGTAGAATTTGAATTACATATGTTTTTCTTCACCACTAACTGAAACAAGATGGTGGCAGCATGACACTACTGAGTGGATTTAGGACAGTAAAATGTGCTTTTGCTACACTAACGGGTGCTTTCTAAAGGCATATATATTTTTCCCATTGACTTCAATGTTAAACTTTAAAATTTGAATAACCTTTGAACGGTTTAATATTTTTTCACCAAATCTTCAAAAGACACATCAGTGACACAAACTGTATCTCACCTGGAGATTTCAGACCAGACGGACAAATTGTTTTGGCTGTAGCCATGAGCAAAGAAACACACAAACCCCTAGTTTTTGCACATTGTTGGTGCTTCACAGCTCCGCAACTGCTCATCCAACCGTAAGGAAACATGACAGATCTAGAGATCTATGGGGCCCCACCTCACATGCAATATTTCAGGCAAATCCATTGTACAGTGGCAAAGTTATTAAAGTGCAATATTTTGGATTTAGCATAGACGTGCAGGGGCAACCTTAACTATAGCTGCACTACCATGAAACTTTAATATATATTTATTGCAAAAAAAACCTCTGTTAATGCATCAGTTAGGGTTAATAGTACAGTGGCAAAAATATGGAAATTTGATGTTTGGGTTACCCACCACACTTCCACCCCCATCCTCACCCCCCCACCCTCCACACACCAACAGACATTGGGCTGTGCCATGGGGTCATAAGGCCCAATTCTCACTCTACTCCATGTGTAAGCAAGCTGACATGCTACAGTATAGGAGAATGGGGTGAGAGTTAGGCATGATGACCCCATGGCACACCCAGGCATCTGTTGGTATTTGGAGGGTGGGGGGGTAACCCTAACACCACATTTCCATACTTTTGTCACTATAATATCAACCCTAACTGATGCATTGACAACATTTTTTTTGCAATGAGTATACTGTATATGTTACAGTGGCATGGTAGTGCCACTATAGTTGGGGTTGAGTACCTCATTTAAGGTTAAACTCTGAAATTTGGCAGCCTAATAACTTTGCCACTGTATGATGGATTTGTCTCAAATTTGGCATGCATGTAGCGGTACCATACGTCTCTGGATCTGCCAAGTTTCGTAACAGTCGAATATAAGGTTGCTGAGCTATATAGCATAGGAGAATGTGGTAATTATGCATTTTTGCAGATTCTTTGCTCACACCTACAGGTTGTATGGTGACCAGTATGAAACCTTCAGGGAACATGCAGCCAGGGTCCCTGATGTGCCTTTCGAAGATTTCATGAAAAAATATCAAAAGGTTCAAAAGTTATTCAAAAATAAGTTTACCATTATAGTCAATGGGAAAAGTTAACAAAAAGTTTGACAGTGTTGCAAATGCAGTTTTTAGTGTCGCAAATGACCCCTGTAGTGTCGCAAATCCACCATCTTATTTTCAGTTGGTGGTCACAGAAATGCTTGGCATTTAAATTTGGGACCCTGTAGGGACACAACTCTTTCTGTGTTCACTTAGTCGAGCCCTGAGGGATGCTAGCCATGTCTTTTTTGGGGTAAACACACCCCAGAAATATGTTTTTAAAATGTTTTAAATTGTGTGTTGCAAAATAGTAAACAAGACTTGCAACACTTTTTGCGATTTTTTTCAAAAGTATTGGCAAATCACAACAATACTTTGTAACACTATGCCAAAAGCAACAGGAAATCTTTGACACCCTGCTGCAAAAGAACAGTTTGGTCTTTTTTGCTGAAATTTGGCAGAGAAAAAGCCAAGATGCCACAGATGTGACTTTTAGTGTTTGGTGAGAAAATATTAGATGGCCGCAAAGTTACGGCACTCCAAAGTTGACAATTTTTCCCATAGCCTAACATTACTGTGTCCGCCATACCTTTCAAGGCCCATATCTTGAAAATGCTTCAAGATATGGACTTTTCATCAGAAAATTTCTTATCCCCCCACTATGGGGCTAAGTATAACGCTAGCTAGGACAGTCATAAATAATATGAGATTTTAATTTTTTTTCTACATCATACGTTCCTGAGATATATGCAATTTAGTATTCCAATTTTTCATTTTCCACTCCGAGGGCCATTATTATGCATACATTCTTTGTATTTACTGTGCTTCTGAATGCTCCTTATTGGGGAAGAAAGTGTGTGCTTTTGCATTACTGTTTCAGTCAGCATTTCAGCTTGCATTTCCGTTACTGTTTGCATTAGCGTTTCTGTTTACAGCACTATTTGTGTTACCCTTTGAGTTTGCACTTCCATTTGCGTTACTGCTACCATTTGCATTTCTATTACTGTTTTTATTTGCGTTTCCTTTTGTGTCACCATGTGCATTACCATTTGCATTTGCGTACGTGCTTCAGTTTGCATTTGTCTTTCCTTTGGTGTTATGGTTGGTGTTACTGTAAGCGTGTGCATTTCCAATTTTGTTACCATGACCATGCATGTTACCATTAGCATTTGCATAGGTTCTTCTGTTTGTGTTTCCATTTCTGTTACTCTTCCTTTTGCACCATCATTGCTGTTACCATGATCATTTGCATTTCCAATTGCATTACCGTTACTGTTTGCATCTTCATCACCGTTTTCATTCCTGTTGGCCTTAGCATTTGCATTTTCCGTAGCATTATCATTGTCAATTGCATTACTGTTTCCTTCTGTTTTGCCGTTATCTTTATGATTTGCATTTCTCTTTCCGTTTCTCTTGCCATTTGCATTTCCATTGGCATTAGTGTTTGTGTTACTGTTTTCATTACCATTTGCGTTTCTGTTGCCGTTAGCGGTTACGTTACCATTTGGGTTACCATTTCTGTTTTATTTAACATTTGCTCTTGTGTTTCTCTTACCATTCACTTTATCTTTTACGTTTGCTTCACCACGTGTGTTACCTTTTGCACTTGAGTTTGCGTTACCGTTACTACTTTCCATTCACTATTTATAGTGCACATTCTCAAAAAAGAAGGGAAATTCATGGCAAAAAAATCCATTTAATGCATCACTTAGGGTTGTTCCACAGTGACAAAAGCAAGAAAATTCAGTGTTAGGGTTGAAAACTCTAACTGAGCATTCCCCCCCCCCATCACCACACACACACATACATGCAAGTAGGGGAAGGACCAAGGCAACACAACCAATCACACACAGCCAGCAGCAGGTCACAGAACTAACATACAACTATCTAAACCACAAAACCACACACCCATGCTCTTGTTGGGCTCTAGCATTGGGTTCTCACTGTTAACTCTGATCCCAGACATTCTACTAGCCACAAAACACTTATCACTATGCACAACTGGGCATCTTCGGCCGCACACTGCCAACAACACATAACACACACAACATCTATGGTATTTTGGGGTTCACAACATCCAAAACAGGATTTTGCACATTCCCTAATATACTTTTGAAAATCACTTTCGCTAATGTCACAGTGTTGTGATATGCATTTGCGACACTTCTGACTTTGTGACAGTATTTTGTGCCACTATTTTCCATGCTTTTGCAAATGCAACAGTATTTTGCAATACTATTTTATATGGTTTTGCAAATGCAACACTTTCGTCACTTCCATTTGCTACACTTTCATGTTTGCAGAAGTATTTTGTGACAGTACGCTCCTGATGACTGCACATCTTTGCCATCATCCTGCAAGCAAATGGCTGGGTCCTCTGGGTTGAAATTTGCAAGATGGCAAGCCCTAGCCCCACATATCTGCCTTTTCCTGATTTGGCGCTAAAATACTTAGGCATGACAAACTTATACTCTTCCAAATTTGAGCAATTTTCCATAGACTAACATTGCAATGCCAATGGTGCCTTTTCCCCACCCATATCTTGAAAACAAAGTGAGGTACACAGTTTTCGCTACTACCAGCTGAAGTTAGATTTCTTACCTACTTGCTATGGTAACACAGATATACTACTCCTGCTGATTGTGTGTGATTGCTTGTGTTACCTTGGTCCTTCCCCTACTTTCATGCATATGTGTGTGTGTGTGTGTGTGTGTGTGTGTGTGTGTGTGTGTGGTAGTTGGGGTGGGGATGCTCAAGTTAGGGTTTTCAACCCTAACACCAAATTTCCTTTCTTTTGTCACTGTGGAACAACCCTAACTGATGCATTAAACAGAGTTTTTTTTGCCATGAACACACATATATATATATATGTATATGTATATATATATATATATATATATATATATATATATTGCTTTCCAGTTTAACCCCACTGCCAGTTGTCTTTACCATTGTTATAAGTCAGATTCTAAAGTGATTAGAGAGTACAGAAACAGTTTCAGCACCTTTTCTTGCACTCACAGAAGAAGAAAGAACAACATAAGTAGGCTGGCTTTAGATGCACAGTAGATGATGTGTAATTCCACAAGAAGCCACCTTTACAAAATAGAACACACCCTTTAAAATGATAAAACATTTGAATGCCATGCATTAACCTTTGGCCACTACTATAAGAGTAGGTGCAAACACCATGGGTTGAGACCCTTAATAGAACAAATTTGGGCATTAATAACCAGAAGTTAACAGGTAGATGGCAGGGAATAAAAAAGACATCCTTTTAATGTATAGTAACCTTAATTAAAACTTGTCTAGAAGGAAGAAGTAATACTGTATTAGCAGAAAACATAACCAAACTGAAGGAAGGATATATGGTCACAGTGTAAATACAGGAGCACAGTACAAGAAACAAACTGGAAAGATTGAGAAAAAATTATAAGAGACTGAAAATAACATTAAAAAAACAAAGATCAAACATTTCAGAAAGATCTGGATGATTGTCATGAGAATAAAACTTCTACCTGGAAAGAGAATAGCAAGAGGAATTATTCTCAAGGAGAAGAATATACTGATTCTGACAGTAGTGGCAGTTACACTAGGGAAAGTTATTTAAGTAGCAAAAATATTTTTTTAGACAAGGGAAACAATGGTCAAGACTCTTTAGAGGGCACCAGCAACAGAAGTACAGACAGTGATCTGGGCATGTACAATTTATGACCTAGACAGGACATACATTATGGCACCACAGGGGGCAGTAGATGAAGAATATGACAAAGGGGAGGGTATAAATCTAGACCCAGACATCAGAAATAAGGACAGAAGAGGTAGTCATTTTCAACCACAGCAATAAAGAACTTAGTGGACACAAAATACCAGTACACAGTAAAGAGTTATCATGTGTACCTATTTCAGCTTTAAATGTATTTTCTCTTTCAGTCAATATACAGAAATATTACACAAAACTTAGACTAGTATCCCATTTTGACAGTACAAAGGAATACAACTCAGTTGTAGAAACCTACATCAATCTAGTAGAGAGGCAAACTATTGAAGAGGAAACATATATATAGAAAAATAGTTACATAGGGCTCATCTTGAGGAAGGACAAATATGCAGATTAAAACAAATTAGAACAGGGCAATAATTGTTATTAAATAATCTGATAGAGAAAGGGCCATTGTCATCTAGGAGTATGATGATTATAAAGCAGAATGTCTAAAACAACTAAGAGGGAGTGGGAATTGAAGACAGATCAAACAAGACCCCACAACAGAAATCACTTGTAACATTAGAGATGGAACAGAATTCTTTGGAGATAGAGGATGGATAAGTAAGGGGGAAGCAGACAATCTCATAAAAGACAGCCCCAAAATACTCTTATTTTTCACCATTCAAAAAAGACAATAATGACACTAACCCTCTGGGTAGGCACATACCTTTGGGTATCAAATTCATTTTGGAATCTGTGTAGAGTTATTTTAATTACCACATGAATCTCCTGGGTCATAGGAATGTCCACATACATTAAGGGCACTACACATTTCATCAGAGTACTGGAATCTTTTTTTAGACTTTACACTCTACAGAATGACACAGAGATGAAATCTGGTTTTGCACTTAGATGGCAATAAGTTATATGCTTGCATCCCTAATCAAGAAGGATTTGGGTCATTGAGATTAGCATGACAATTAAGAACTTTTGGTGGCATGTCATCGACATATGTGCAATAAAACTAGCAGAAATGGTGTTGAAAAAAAATTATTTCAAGTTTGAAAGTGATTTGAATGTGATTTTTATATGCAACTGATGCACTGTTATGGCAGTAAAGTGGTGCTGGCTTTTGTCAACCTCTACATGTGGAATTTTGAGCAAAGCTACAGACTGATACAGTAATCCATCCCATTAACACATTGGGCTATAAAACTGATACATTGATGGTTGATGATGTGTTCCCTTATTTGAGAATTGTTGTGTTTTCCTTAACAACAGGGAAGAAAATATAAAATTCGTTATGCATGTACTGTAGATACTGTAGGAATACAGTCCCATTTTTAGATATAAGGGTTGTGAGGGAAAATGGAACGCTGCATGACTATGAACAGGAAAGAGACAGAAAGAAACACCATTCTAGATTGCAACAGCTATGACAGTCCACATCAGACCGAAAGTATCTCATACTCCCAGTACCATGGAAGTAAAAGAAATTGTAAAAAGAGAGTGATTTCATGGAGGAAAATTAGATCTTGAGAAGCAGATTCACCAACAGAGAACACACTAGAAACATTACAGATAGGGCAGAAACAAGAATAAATAGCATTAAAAGAGAGAGAACACTTTGCTACAATCACAGAGGCAGGAACAAACTAGAATTAGACTATCCAAAAATACATGCAGAATGATGCAACAGTCAGAAAAATCATAAACAAACACCTGCACTTGCTACAGTTAGCAAAAATACAGCAAGATTTTTGGGGCCACCATTAGTAGCTTAAAGACAAACTAGTGTATTCTATCCATCAGGTTCCCACTGAACAACACAAAAGACAGCTTCTCTTTTGATCATTGAAGTCAGTCAATGTACCATGTAGCAAATGTCCACAGTGCTCTGCCCTACAAAGAAAGAACAGTTACAAATCTCCAAACTCCAATGAGGTAAATCATGTAAAGGACACTATCACTTGCAACAATGATTATGTTGTATGAAGAAGAAGCACTCACCCCTCAAAGCAGTACACAATAACAGTATTGTTAGTAAGTCTTTTGTATTGCATTATTTCTCCACAGCAAACAGGACCAAAGTGCAAGATCAACACAATCTCTACATTTTGAACCATATGGGGCTTCCTCTAAAGATGGTTATACTTATGCTTAGGGTTGTGTTATACAATGTTTCAGCCAATCAGATTAGAAAGAATTGATTCAGCCTTTCTATTGGCTGATATATTCTGATACACACAACAAGTAAAATAACATCATTAAATTGTGAACAGTGTCCCATATACCACAACAAATAAGATTTTTGATGATCTCAGATTCATTTTTAGTCTAGATCTTTAGTTCCTTTTCAGGCACCGGGAACCTGTAAAAACACCAACATAAAACAGATAGAGAACATGAGTATCTTTTTGTCTCTTATGGTCTAGAAATGTACAAGTCTACAGACATCATATAAGGAAGCAATAACACACAATGAGATGTGGGTTATCTCCTGATAAGAGCATGCCCAGATGCGATGTTAGGCATGAAGCACTCATGCTGAGTGCCTTATGCACCTGGGTGTGCTCTTATCAGAAGATAACCCACACCTCGGAGTGTATTATTGCGTTTATAAAATGGGTTCTCAAGTAACTATTTATCAATAAAAAAAGAACAAAACAAAACATAGGAAAACACATAGCAACTTAAGTTTAATACTGAACTAATGAAAAATAGTCCCCCATTGATAATTACTGATGGCTAGTACAGAGTGCCCTCATCCACCCACACACACACAGACAGGTACTGGTGAAGTTGTTCCTCCATCTCTGTTCACACTGAATAATTTAATTTGTCTCTGTTAATGAGCAGAGTGGGCATTTCTTTCACAGCCAGCATTCTGTTTCATTTCAGAGTGAGCATTTCCCTTGCCAGGGGCCATCCCATGCTAAGCAACAGAGACACAGGTCTTTTGCTTAGTATAAGTTTGTTTTCCCCCTTTTGAAGCCAATGTTGTATTTTTATTTTATTAAACACTTGCATCATTTTTAAGTAATTGCAGGACAGAGATTTTTTCTGGGAGAGAGTAAGTTCCTCAAGAAGCACATTGCAAGTTGTAAGTGATTGTGTGACCTATAGCAGCTGCTGTACTGCCTGGTTTCCACTTTCTGGTTTCAAAGTAAAAGTAAAACACAGTAAAATGTACAAAAAAACTAGCAGTTCAAAAGAAAAATAAGCCATAATGTGTTATGCTGTGCTGTGACGTATGCAAGAAAAGAGAGTGTAGTTCTTGCAATGCAGGTGATGTTGAAGTTATCTTTCTGTTGGTTTGAAATGCTGGGACAGATCGAGAGACAGATCCACACTGGCCAGGGGTAAATGGGAATGGAAAACAAAATGGAAAAGGTAGACTTTTTTTTGGTGGTGGAGGAAATGGAGGGGGTGTTCTGTTGTTTTCTGCTGGCAGTGCTCTCTTGGTGCAGTGGTTGTGCGGTTCACTCGCTTAGTAGACAGTCACTAAGTTACTTGTTGTTTCCTGTTAAGGCATTGTGATGTTTTGCGCTGCTGCTGTGGGTCATATGCCTAGTTTGGTAAAATGGATTCTGGGTCAAATAGCTTAGTGATTTTTTTGAGTCGTGAGGTCCCCAAGGTGAGAAAAGTGCTGGTTGACACAGATACTTACTGATAAGGACATGGCCGAAAGGTCATTTGAACCAATGAAATAGAAGCCTTTTCTTTACCCATTTTATAAAATATATTATCTCTGCATTTGCAAGGTAATCAGCAGTGATATAGCAAATATAACATAACAAGTGTGCAGTTTCAGGACTTAGTGGGAGGAATTTTCAATGGTTACAGAACAAAGCTTATGTAATTAATTTTGTCATTTTTTCAGAAAATGTCTCACTTCAAATTTACAATTTAGTCCAGGTTTTTCTAATTCCTAATTCCTAACTTAAAAATCCACTCTTGCTCCTTTTTATTCAAAACATTTGCCCAGTCATCCCATCTAATGCTACAGCTCTGAGTTTGTGATTTTCTCTGGGATCACTGCTATTAACATGATTAGCCATTGCATACTCAAGATCATTATTTCTAATGGCTTGTATATATTCATATAGTCTCAATCACAATTTACATTTAGTTCTACTTATGTAGTAACTCCCACATGAATATCTCAGTAGGTACACAACAGCTGTGCTATTACAGTTAATGTTACTCCTGATTTCTTCAGAATTACCTGTTTTGGGGTTCTTGAAATAGGAGATTGCATCTACAAGGTAACACATTTCACATACCACAAGGTTTACATCCAAATTTACTTTGGGTGGGGAAGGTTTTTAATTTAGGTTGGTAACTGTACACCAAAGTGTCACAGAGATTGTTATCTGTACTAAAGGAGACCCTTAATGGTTTAGCCAGGAGTTTTTGTAGCAGTGGTGCACCTCTCTAGATACTGAGGTTCTTCCAAACAATATTTACCACCTCCATAGATCCCCCTCCATAGGTGGTTATAAAGGTAAAGGAGGGATCAAAGTCTTTTTTTTTTCCTTTTTTTTTTGGCAGCAACTTGGCATCATGTTGCATGCAAGTAACTTCTTCTTGTACCTTTCCAATAACCAGTGGATCATATTCTCTTTCAAGCAGTCTAGCATTACATTCATCAGTCCTAAGTTTATACAATTCTGGTTTGCCACAATTTCTTTTCATTCTCATTAATTGTCTTTTGGGCAGATTTTTGATTGTATGGGCTGGGTGGCAGCTAAAGGATTGGAGCAAAACATTTCAGACTGTGCTTTTTGTAATGATCTGTAAACAGGTTTCCATCAGCCTCTTGATAGATCATGACATCTAGGAAATGTATAGATACTAGGTCTGATGTCAAATTAAATTTCAGGTTTTCATTAATACTCTCCAAATAGTTAACAAATTCAGTTAATTCAACTCTAGTTCCCTTCCAAATAAGTATTGCAGTATATTGTCGATATAACACTTATGAAAGTCCAGTTTCTACAGGAATGGATTGTCATCTGGCTAGTTTACTTCATGTTCTCATTAGCCCAAATACATGTTTGCTAGGCTGGGTGCCATACTGGCACCCATCACTGTTACTTTTATCTGGTGAAAGATTGCATTCTCAACCATAAATATGTAATTGTTTAACACAATGTCAGTGAGGTTGATGATCATGTTTATTCTGGTTTGGGAAAGGCCAGCATGCTGTAACAGGTGGTACACAATATATTCCAGCCATCCCTCATGAGGATGTTAGTGTATAAGGCTTCCACATCCAAAGTGATGAGGAGACAGTCCTGTTTGGACTGTATGTCATCTAACAGGGACAGAAGGTGGCTGGTATCTCTGAGATGACTTTTCATTGTTGGTGCTATCAGTCTCAAAAAACTGTTAACATATCTAGAGATCTGTTCCATCAACTTGACTTTTATAAGCATTACAGTATATTGACCACCTATGGAGGGAGATCTAAAGTGGTGGCAAACATTGTTCGAAACAATCTCAGTATTCTGAGAGGTACACCACAGCTACAAAAACTCCTGGGAAAAACTTTAAAGGTCTCATTCATGAGAGGTAAAGACCTCTGTGATATTTTAGTACACAGTTACCAACATAAAGAAAAAACCTTCCCCACCCAAAATAGATTTGGATGTAAACCTTGTGGTATGTGTAACATGAGCTACCTTGTAGATACAATCTCCCATTTTAAGAACCCAACACAAGTAAATCTGAAGAAATCAGGAGCAACATGAGCTGTAATAGTACAGCTGTTTTGTACCTACTGAGATGTTCATGTGGGAGTTACTACATAGGTAGAACTAAACATAAATTGTGATTGAGACTACATGAACATATACAAGCCATTAAAAATAAAACTCTTGAGTATGCAATGACAATCATGTTCATAGCAGGGACCCCAGAGAAAATCACAAAGTCAGAGCTGTAGCATTAGAGGATATTTCCCTGAATATGCAAGAGGATAACCAGGAAAATGCATTGAATAAAAAGGAGCAAGAATGGATTTTTAAGTTAGGAGTTAGGAAAACCTGGCATTAAATGGTAAATTTGAATTAAGTCATTTTCTTAAAAAATAACAAAATGAATTACAATAGCTCCTGTCTGTAACCACTGACACTTTCTCCCCATTAAGTCCTGAAACTGCACATTTATATATTTGCTGTATCACTGCTTATAACCTTGAAAATGCAGAGATAACATGTTTTATATGATGTTTTAAATTTGTGCATGTCTCAAACTAAGTGACAAAAAAGATACTCATGTTCTCTATCTGTTTTATATTGGGTTTTTTAGAGGTTCCTGGTGCCTGAAAAGGAACTAAAGATGTAGACTACAGACAAATTTGAGATAATCAAAAATTTTATTTTTTGTGGTATATGGGACACTGTACATGATTTAATCATGTTCTTTTATGTTTTATTTGCATCAGTGTACATCAGCCAATAGAAATGTTGACTCAGTTCTTGCAAATGTGATTGGCTGAAACATTGTATAAAACAACCCTGAGCACTAGTATAAACATCTTCTGAGGAAGCCCCATGGGGGTGAAATGTAGTGATTGTAATGATCTTGCACCATGCTCTTTGGTGCTGTTTGCTGTGGAGGAATAATGCAATGAAAAAGACTTACTGACAAGTAGGATTGCCCATAAAAGGCAACCTGAATCGTCTAATGACATCCCAGAGGAAATAAGGGCAGCCTAAGGGATGGGGTGAAAGGAATGGGAACAGACAGAGCTGGAGAAAAAAGAGGAGTAACCTAGTGAGGTCACAGGGAATGACAAGGGAGAAAGGAGAGGAGACAGGTGTGGTCATGACAGACAGGTGAGAGGGGGTGATGCGTTCACCTGAAGGGGATATCTGATTGGCCAGGGAAGTAACTTGTAGGGGTCCTTGCAGGGGGTCCCTAGGAGCTTTATAAGATAGGTTTCAGGGTTGCTCTCCCGCTTTCTGCTGGTATTTTTTGAGTCAGTGGATCTCAGCACAGCATTGGCAACTTTGACTGATTTGTTACACCACAAGGTAAGGTATTGCAACTCTGGGGCCTGGGCCTCCAGGTCCTGAGTGTCGTCATCTTTTGCTAAAATCTAAAAGTTTGGACTTAGGATAACTGGTGGTTGTAATCTGGACTGGAAGAATTATAAGACTATTATGTGAGTAGAAAGACAATTTAAATGAATAGAAAAATAAGAACAAGAAAGGGAAGCCACGGGTCCTATGACTGCATGGTGACCGCATGGCAAGCCATGTCAAGCTGTTTGACTCATGGGATAAATTCGTATTTACTGGGTATCACTTTTGAAAATAAAAGGCTTTCTTAGAAGAAGTGGGAGGTTGTTAGCATTTTGTAGTGATTTTACAAGTACGGGCACTGAAAAAAACAAAAACTAAGGATAAATAAATAAATAAATACATTAACTAGTAAATACATGAATAAATAAAGGTCTAAGAAATACCGCAGTAGTAGTAGGGCAATTATTTGTTGAAACTCGCAGCAATGAGCATCTTTTTTAAACTGGGAAGATGTGCAGTGGCTGACCCATACAGCTGTGAGTTTGATTAAAAGGGTACTGTTTTAAAAGAAATGCCTGCTAGGCAATCTCATATAGGCGATTTCTCTGGTGGGTACCTGTAATGTAAGGCTGGTAGCTTTATTTCCTGAGTTCCTGATTGTTTACTCCTTCCAGCCCTGCCCAGCATTTGCCTGCCAGCCTAACTGGCTGCTGAATAAAGGGACTGAAAGGGAACTGCAATCCAAATGCAAAAGTCCTGGCAAAAGAAGGGTCTCACTCCAACATAAGACAACCTCATGACCCCAGTGGAGTAACATGGTAGCCCCTGCCGCAAGATATTGGGCAATAATTGCTTTGGGAATAGAAGGTTTGCTGATTTCAGGATTAGGAGAAAGGCCTTTTATTTGCCCTGCTGCAGTCTGACTGGTTGTTTTTCTTTGCAGAAAGCCCAATTGGCCTCTGCAGAAAGGGACCAAAGGGGAACTGAAATTCAGACTTGGAAGGATTGTGGTCTCCATTTACTTCTTATTCCTACTGTTAGGTATCCTTATGCAATCCCATGTAGTAACCTAACAGTGTATTAAACCAAAAGGTGGAGTAGCCTGTTTGGTATCATGACTTATTATATGATAAAGTGTCTGCAATAGAAATAATAATAATAATAACTTTATTTCTCAAAGCGCCTTTCAAACTATCAAGGTGCTTTACAAAAAGATTGACATAAGAATAATAATAACAATAAATACAGTATAAAACAGAGCAATAATCCATAGGATTCAATTCACTAATTGCCATTAAAAGCCTGGGACCATAAAAACGTTTTTAATGCTTGTTTAAAGCCTCCCACTGTCATGCACTCCCAATGCCAATAGGGTAGAGAATTTCAGATGGTAGAAGCGACGTACATAAAAGTACGGGCCCCGGAAGATTTCAAAGACACCCTCGGGATCTCTAGCAAAGTCCTCGTCAGCTGAACAGAGCTGTCACTCCAGGTGATAGGGAACCAGAAGCTCTTTCAAGTAGTCAGGGACCTAGTCCATGTAGGGCTTTATAAGTTAGTAAACCAACTTTAAAGGTGATCTGCCACTGAATCGGCAGCCAGTGCAGACTACGCAGAACAGGGGTAATATGAGATGTTCAAGAGACCCCTGTCAGCAATTATGCTGCTGCATTCTGCACTAGCTGCAAGTGATGGATATCAACCCCAGGAAGCCCCGAGTACAGGGAGTTGCAGTAATCAAGGCACAAGGTCACAAAGGCATGAACGAGTGTAGGAAGGTATCCAGATGGAACAAGGTGCTTAATCCTGGCGATGTTCCTAAGATGATAAAAGGAAGACTTGATGACAGCTGACACTTGAGATCTTAAGGTCAGCCCATTGTCAAGCACCAGCACCAGCACCAGGTCCCTCTCCCATTCGGAGGTAAGGAGCTGGGTGCCCCGTAGGTAAATTCTAGAGGGCTGGCCAGTCCTCAGCCCCTCTACTGACCTGGCTCCAGAACGATCACCTCAGTCTTTCCTGTGTTCAGCTTTAGCAAGCTTGAATTCATCCAGTCTTGGATTTCAACAAGGCAGTTATTAATTACTGAGAGAGCACTATCCAGGTCAGGTGAAAAAGACAGTTTAGAGCTGGGTATCATCAGCATAGCAGTGAAATCTCAGCCCATACCATATTACAATGACTCTAAGGGGCAGCATATACACTGCAAACAACATGGGGGAAGCACTGAGCCCTGAGGTACCCCACATGACAGTGAAAATGGGTCCAAGGAAAAGACCCTAGACACCACACTCTGAGTTCTGCCAGTAAGGAAAGACAAAAACCACCTGAGGGCCATATATGTCAGTCCACAGATGGACCTCAGGTGCCTAAGCAATACCTCATGGTCCACATTGTCAAAGGCTGAAGAGAGATCAACAAGCGCCAGGATAGAATGGCTTCTCTGATCTCTCATCATCAGGAGATTATTGAGCACACTAACCAGAGCAGTCTTGGTACTATGCCTCTTTCGAAAACCAGACTGGAGAGGTTCATAAATGTCATGGATGGTCAAGTGGTTCTCCAGTTGTACCACTACTTTCTCAATAACCTTCCCTATAAAAGGGAGGTTAGAGATTGGTCTGTAGTTAGCCAGAGATTCAGGGTCCAAAGAAGCTTTCTTCAGGAGGGGTGTTACCACTGCCTCCTTCAGGGAGCTTGGAAACTCACCCAAATCAAGGGAGCACCAGGACTATCTCAACCAGGACTGGGCCAATGATATCACAACATTCCATAATCAGGGAAGTAGGGCCCAGATCGAGACTACAGCATGTGGGGTGCATAATCTGGACAATCCACATGACATCCATGAAATCTGGCAGGTCAAAGAAACTCCAGGAAACATGAGGTGAGGCGACCAAGCACCGATCAGCAGTATCCTTCATAGAGCGAATCAAAATGATCTCTGACGTGCTGTCAGCCACCTTATTCTCAAAGAATTGAGCAAGCTCATCACACTCTATTTGAGAAAAGGGTCTTCGGAACTGCAGGCAGGTTGGGTTGCACAATCTGTCCACAGTCCGGAAGAGCTGGGCTGGTCAATTCTGAGTGGCAGCAATCTTCCACAGGAATTATGCTTTCTTATGGGAGATTGCTGATTGGTTGGTCTGGTAATGCTCTACCAATTTAAGGTGGTCAATCTCCAGGGCAGATTTCCACTAATGATTCGCTAACGTATGTCCTAGTCACCGCAACTCCCTCAGGGACCCATCAAACCAAGAGGCCCGAGGGTGAAGGGGAGAGGACAAACACAGACAGGAGCAATCAAGTCCAGGGCCATGGAAATGGCCTTATTATAGGCCAGGCCCAGTACCAAAGCCTCCGGACTCATGCTGGCCACGGGAAACTCTGAGAGGTCAATCACTGCCACCAGGCCTTTGGAGCTCACCTCCCATAAAGGGTGGTAACTGACCATCTCCACAGGAGCAGACCTATGAAGGGGGGAGGAAAATTTGAAGCTCATGGTGTAGTAATTGGACCATCTGACAGGTTCCACCCCCCCAAGGTGGAGGCCACGATCCCCAGGAGGAAAACCAAATCAAGAGAGTGGCTGTGCTGATGGGTGGCAGAGGTATCAAACTGTGTAAGGCCCAGTGATGTCATCAACTGGAGGAAGTGCTGTCCAAATTGAGAGAACTTGTCACCTACCCAGGCATTGAAGTCACCCAGAACCATCAATCTGGGTGACTCCAGCCTCATGTCGGTGACAAAGTCCGCTACTTCCTGCAGGAATCACTTCTCATCCCCTGGTGGATGGTAGATAAGCACTATCCTGCAGCCCACACCTGCCACCATGGTACACTCAAAAGATTTGGCCTCCTCAACTGGTACACTCATAAGGCCCAAACTAGGTCTTAAAACAGACCACTACCCCCCTTGCCACGTGATCCAATCTTGAGCAGTGAATCACTGAGTACAGGGCTGGAATTGCAGCTTCCAATATGGGGCCAGCATTTTCATCAAGCCAGGTCAGTTGTTCCCATAAGATCTGCAATAATTGCAGTCTTATTCTTAATTGACCTGGCAATACATAAAATCGATCTAGTTGGTTGGGTTTTGAGAGCCGCCCCCTGCTATTTGCCCATCAAAAGTGGTGGTGCCCTTGGGTATGGGGTGTCTTCTGGACCTAACGACCCCAATGTGAGAGCTCTGTTCACTCCCCCTCTGATATCCATGCCCACCACCACCCCTCCTCCTACAAATGATGCCCAGTGCCCAGCAGCACTGGTAAGTTGACAACTTAAATGGAGGAGGAGAGAATGGATGGAGGGAATGGAGGGCAGAGGAGGAATAGTGCATGACCAAAGAGGGAGGCCCACACATCATACAAGCTAACCACAATCACATTTGTAGTACCCAGGTGCCTACCCAAAAAACAAATGCTGAGAAATGAATTACAAAATTATTACTCAATTAGACAAAAACAAAACAAAAAATAAATCAAGAAAAAATCAAAAACCCTCCCAAAGTAAAATCCACTAAAATGTTTTTATTTAAAAGCCTACCCCTACACCACATGGATACCCTAACCCAAAACTCAGCACATGGAAAGCATAAACCCATTAATGAATATAAACTAAAACCAGATAGTAGTAAAATGTCCACTGCAGACCCTCTCACTGGAATGTAGGCACAAGTATAACCCCTCCCCACCCTCAGGTCCTCTCACAACCTAGAAGTGAGAGAAGACGAGGCACTCTGGCTAACCAGAGCTAAAAATCCAAAGTCTGCTAAACCAAATCAATATCCAATTAACAATCCAAAGCAAAAAGTCTTCATTGAATATTAAATAGAAAATAATGAAATGTGGATGTTCAGGTCCTCTCACCACCTGGGAAGACCACAGAAGGACACTCTCACTGTCCAAACACAAAAATAATTAATATATCCAGGGCTGATTCATATAGGTAGTCCAAGGGGTGTAGGTAATCTACGAGATAATCCAAAGTTCCACAAGAAATCCAGCCAGATGATCCAGTCAGTAAAACAGCAAACACAGGCTACTAGGCTCCACTCCTAGTGGCCAATATCTTGATTGAGGTAAGTCAGCATCTCATCATGCAGCTTCACTGCTGGGGATGTTGCAGCACAGAGGACGTACTGAAAGGGCAGGATCTTTTTCTCATTTTCCAGTGGCAGGTTCAACTCTTCTTGTTTGAAGATGGGCAGTGCAAGTACATCGCTCATTCCATAGGCACCAGCTCTAAGCTCCTGTCCAATTCCAGAGAGACTGGCATTAAAGTCCTGAACCAGCCCAGACTCGATGACTTCATCAGCCAATGGCAACTTCAGCACCCAAGCCATCTTCTTAATGTATCCCAGGGTCAAGCCACAAATTCAAAACTTCCCAATATATGTTATTAAAAATACTTCTTTTTTTTTAAACAAAGGGCAACAATGTAACTTTAAAAAAAGAAACTAAAATAAAACAAAATTAATGTGCATCCAATTTTCCCCTCCAGTATTATAAACAGGCGTGTGTCTGTTAAAAAATAATGGGGCTACCTTCCAGTCTCCCTGAAAACAAAAATCTGCCAGCTGAAGAAGCATTGAAAGCTGATGCTGTGGTGCCTCAGCCTGCCTGCCCCCCTCCCCTCTCCGGGATTGATCCACAACCCTCACAGCACGCTCAGGGCATCACGGACCTAGGCGTGAATCTCTGGCTGCTGCAGCAGCAGCAGCACGAGATGAAGCTAATGTTTCCTCCCCTCACTGCCTCTCAGAGGTGCCCACTGGCAGCTGCCTTACGTTCGTACATGAAGAGATGAGGGAGGGGGGAGCTGATTTTATACACAAACGATTACAGGTTTCTGTGCCAACCCATGAGAAGCATGGAATTCTTCCCTCCTCATGAGGACTTAATTCAGTTGCAACTGTGCAGCCCCCTGGTGACTGTCACCTTGCAGAACCCCCACTGAACACAAACTGACAGGAATCATTTCACTTGTTTGAAACATCTCTGCTGGCATGCTATATATGTGTATTGTAAAAACCAGATATTTTTAAGGATCATTTTTTTTTTTTTGAAAGAAATATGAGCATGATATTTATGTATCCCTGGGATAAATTACCTCAGTGGGGTTGAAAATATATTTTTATGTCTCAGGAGTGTAAAGAGAATCTTTTCCTTGGAGCAGCACTTTACAAATATTAGTCTAATACCACCAGATACAGTCCTAGTTCATAAAATGCTGGTGATATACTGTAAGTACTGTTATATATGCATAAACTTTTACTATCTCTCAGTAGCCTTCAATCACTGCACCATATTGCTGGTGTTCCACTGCACATTTCATAGGTCCGTCTCAGTTGGTGACAACCCTGCTTCTCCAGCTGTTGAGTGCATGTACTGAATAGCTTTTACAAACAAAAAAGGCAGTAAAAATACAGAGAAAAGACATGCAATATACATACATCATAAATACAGTCATTAAAAAAACTCAACAATTGTATTTAATGTAGCAGCAATATCATGTTTAGCAGCATAAGTGTAGTTCATGATTCACATCTATATATGGGAGGGCATGCATTACCATTAAATTATGTTTGTTTTCCTTCTTATTTCTTTGATAGTAAAGAAAGACTTAGATAACCTATCTAGAGATCATACATCTTCTGTGTGAATAAGTATGTTGTTGAGCGGAAATGTATCTGTCTGATAGATATTATTAACAAAAGGCCCTAGCCAATAAGGCCTTTGCTTTGAATACCATCTACAATTCCAGAGTACATGTACTAGGTCTTCTTTCTCTCAGAGACCACGATCGCATTCAGCAGATTGTATGCCTGGTCTTTTGTATCTATAAGCCAGTAAATTACTATGAAAATGTTCAAATTAGTAGCTCAAAAATAAAGTCTATATTTAGGTTCTATTATAGTGTCTAAATATGGTTTGTATCCATGATAATAGTTATTGTTTGCAAACCATTTAGCATGGCGTGATTTTGTTATGTGTTCTAAATCAGCATTATTCCAAAATCTAGTCACCTTTCTTAACACATATTTCTTATATTTCAGGCTTAAAGTCATTCCCTGATTAGCAGCTTGCCTGAGATTGGTTAGTTTATGTCTTATCAACAGTGTAATTATGTTGTTAAACCAATATCCATATTTGTGGTCCATCCCATGGTATCTCTCCTTTTCATTTAGACACTGCCTGGCTAGTTTAATTTATTCTAGCCTTGTGCATTTTATCCAGTAATTAATCCTTCTACTTTCAATAGATACATTAATGTTAATTAAACCTAATTCCAACCTCAGATAGGTTGCTGGACAAAAATTGCCCAGCCTTAATATTTCCCGAAGAGTTTTATAGATAGGTGCCATATGTTTACTAGTATTTTTTTCTTCCCAAACTTCGGCTCTGTATAGGAGCTAGGCTTCACATTTTGTTATAATTATTTGTATCAAGAGTTTAATTGAAATTCCAATATATTTAAAATTAAATCTTCTTAGACCTGTTACTGTTTGCCTCAATCTATCTAATAATCTTTCAATGTGGATAGTCCATGAGCAATTGACTTGAAATACAAGTCCTAAATAAGTGTAGTTAGTGACAACTTCCAGTGCATTATTACCCACCAACTATCTATCTTTATCTTTCTCTCATCCAAAGACTATCACTTTAGATTTCTTCATATTAATTTTCAACTTAAGTTCAGTTGACCTTTCAGTAATAAAATTTAGTTTGCTCTGTAAGCCTTTTGCTGATAGTGACAGAATGACAATGTCATCCACATAGGCTAAAAGTGAACAAGGAACTTTGTTGGTCTTTGGAGAGTCCTGGTGGCTGATTCCAGGACGTCTGTTGCAACTTTCAGGTGTATGAGAGTTGCGACAGTCACCGTTATGACAGGGACCCTGGGCTGTATTCTAAGAGTGACAGGGTCCCAGCACTTATGATGTGCTACTTGCAACATGTGCAGGCTAATGCCACTAAAATTGCATAATAGCCCTCCATGCTGCAAGTTGCTGCCCACTGCAGACAGCCCCCCCAGAGGTTCCCACCATGGCATGCACCAGGGGGCATGGGGGGCTAGACAAGTGACACAGAAGTCTGGAGGAGGCACATGAGAAAATGGACACAGGGTCACCGACATTTGGGGGGTGGGGGCATGGACAGATTTGGGGGGCATGGGGAGCACTGCAGGACATTTTCCACAGCAATGCGAAGTGGACATCTATTGATTGGCACTGATGGATGCCCCTTAGAGCATCTCAGAGATGTTCTAACTTTACTCTGCCATTGTGGCTCCTGGAATAGCGTGAGTGGGTTATGGCAGCTGCCCTTTTGGAATAGAGTGCAGTTGATGCCATAACCCACCCTTGCACCATGTCATTGTGGGTTGTGGCATAGTGGGCAGCATAACCCACATTTGGCATAACCTGCATACGACATGGTGCAAGGCACCTTTTGGAATTGCAAAAAGAATAAGCATGGCACAAGTTGTGATTTACGCCATGGGGTTTGGCGTAAATTGACTTGCGCCAGCATACACCATCTTGTAATCGAGTCCCTTGTCACTTTCTTCACAGCCATTTAGCTTGCAGTCAATATAAAGGGAGAAAAGAAGGGTCCAGCACACAGTCCCACCTCACACCATTATTACATTTAAATGAAGTTGTTAACCTAACTTTACGGACCATCTTAATGTTGGCCCATGTATTTGAATAAAGTTGTGCTATAATTGCCACTAAATTCTGTTGAATACCTCTCTCCACCATCATTTTCCATAGCAGCCCTCTAGAGGTGCTATCAAAGGCAGATGAATAGTCAATGAAAGTTGCATAAAGTTTCTGAACCCTTAGCTTTATATACTTTTTGATATGATGTTTTAATACAAAAATATTATCAATAGTTGAATAATTGGATCAAAATCCAGCCTTACATATTGAAATTCCACCTGTTCTATCTACTTCTATTATAAGTCTCTCCAGCATAACCTTGGAGAAAATGTTTCAATTAACACCCAGCAGGCCAATGGGCTTGTACATTACAGGGTCGGTTAGGCTCCCTTTCTTGTGTATCAGCACAATATTAGCACCAACCTACATTTCTAGATAACTGTTACTGATAATACACTTATTATGGAATACAGTCAAGAACTTGGTCCATAAAGGGATGGCAGATAAAACTATTTCTGCTGGGATCCCATCTGGTACCGGTGCTTTTCGTCTTTTTAATGTACATATTGCAAGATGAATTTCATCTGCTGTTACTGTTTGAAAATGAGTGCTAGTCCTGAAAACTAATGAAGGACAATTGTCCTCCAGAGGATCATAGAAGATACTAGTGAAGCAGTTTCTCCATTTGTCTTCAGAAATACAGTATATGCATCTATGTCTGACAAACTGGTCAGTCCTTTTTGCTACTAATGTCCAAAATAACTTGACATCTTTGTTCTTGACTGCAGTTAGCATTTTTTCCCATTGTTTTTTGTAAAAACTTTATTTTTTCCACAGAATTAATTGCTCATGCTTTCTTCTGTCTTTATTTAATTCTACAAGAGTTGTTTTAGAAACAGATTTTTTTTGTATTTTCTATACAGTTTTCAGATACCAGACTTAGATTTAGGGAGGCAGTATAGCACAGTGGTTTAAGGCTTTGAGCTGCAAAGCTGAAGATCCGGGATTGAATCCCACATTCCCCACTTGCATACTGTGTTACCCTGATCAAGTCACTTAACTTCCCTGTGCTCCCAGGTTGCACCTGTAAACAAGTTTTCAGCTTAGTCTGCTACTCCTGTTTAAACAATTGGAAAAAAAAAATTTTTGCAGTCTTTATCAAACCAGGTGTTTCTAATGTCATCTTATCTAGCTGGAGGTGACCTTCTCAATTTATTCTTGATTTCAGAAACTAGAGCATTAGTTGGAGTGGGCAATGTCAATAAATCAATTTTGTCAATTGACTGTACTGAATAGCTTACAATTGAATTTTGTATAATAGCTAATAACTCCAAATCCAATTCTTGGTTCCAAATTATCCTTTTTGAGGCTCTAACTTCTGTAAAAGGTAAATTGGCTATATCTCTTGGGGTTTGTATTCCCCAATTCTTTGTAATCTCTAAACCAATTGGGACATGGTCACTTTCATCTCTGACTGGGATGGACAAGTTGCACCAATACTGTAGGCTGCCTGTCCAGAAAGCATAATCAACAATAGAGGCACCTTTAGTAGATATGATGGTACAGTCACCCTCCATGTCCCCCTTAAAGTGCCTATTTAGGGGGGTACAAATTAAAATCCTGAAGTAACTCTGTTAGGTGCTTTCCAGAATTATTTATAGCAGGGTCTTTAGATTTTCTTGGTAGAGATGAAGTAAGTTCCACTATATCAGTATTTAAAAACATTGGATTACTGAAGATGTCATCATATATACCAATGCAGGCATTACAATCACCAAGTAACAATATCTCAGCTATAGGAAATTCTGACAAAATCTCCATTAATAAGTTTGTGAGAGTAAGTCAGACATCATTTACATAAAAATTGGAATTCTCAGGAGGAATAAAGGAATTTATCAAAATAATTTCTAGCATTCCCACTCTGAGAATAACTACTATGCATTTTTGTAAATCTTAGATCCAACAATCTTATATGTACTAACAGTTTTAATAAAGGTTATCAATCCCCCAGGGTGCCTCCCAAATTTTGCTAACCTAAGTCCTGGGACTCGATAACCTTCCTAGCCATTCAACTGCACAATATCAGTTGAGAAGTGCCAGGATTCCTGTTTACATATAATTTCAAACTCTAGTAGAAAGCTTATGAATTCACTATCAACAATCTTTGTGGACCAACCCACAACATTTCACAATATATATCTTATCCCCAGATTGGGATATGATGTATAACTAACATTCGTACAGTACCTTGCCTTTGGGGTAGTCATTCCTCTTCATATCCTGCCTGTTTCATAAATCTGTTTGAGAGTGGCAGAAATTCTTGATTTACTTCCAAATTTATCAACCTATCACAAGCAGCTACTCCCTCCAATACAGTGGCATCCACAAGATTAAAGCCAAGACAGTCTAACTTTGGTGTTTGATTTAAAATGAGATCAGCCAAATCTAAAGTGGAAATAACTATGTCAATTTGGCTTCCTAATTTAGCTCTTCTTGCTGAAATAGGGCCAGTTTCCCCAGCTGAAACTGATAGAAAATTACCCAAAAGATCTTGTATTGCCTGTGTTAGTTTTTCATCATTTTCTCCCTTTAAATAACCCATTCCAAACATTAATAGTGTTTTCTGTTTGGTTACCTCTTTGTGGTTTGCTCTAAGTATGTTAAAATGGTCTCTATCTGGGAATGAAAGATATGTTTTTCATCCTTGCTTAACCAGTTATTAACCCATATGTAACTGGCTGTTCTTGGTGAGACAAATCTTATGTCAATGATAGTGGCTTCAGTGATAGGAACATTTTTGATTTCAACAGTATCATCCTTGGTTAACTCAATGTCAAGCTCTTTATTTAAGAATTCCAATACTTGCATTTCAAAATTTGTTGGATCAAAACTTCCCAATTGTACTGGTCCATACAACCTTATTAGGGGAAGCATTTCCCCTTCCTTATTTTAATTGTATGTTTTCTTTACAGTAATATTTGGTTCCAGGTAACTGTTTCCATTTTTGTCTACTGGAGTACTTATAATATCTGATCCTTGTATCTGTTTTTGTAGCCTCTTTCCTACAGTTTCCCTAAACTGGGAATTAAATATGGCAATTTCTTGTTCAAGCATGTTTAATTGGCTTAACAAACTGCTTTCCAAGCTCTTAACTGGTAAGGTGTATAAATCAGTTTCCCCCAACTTCTTCTCAACTAACTTATTACAATGTTCTTCTATCAGCTGATTGGGCCTTTGAATGCTCTTTTCTGGTCCCTTTTCCTGCTCTGTTTCTGGACAATTTATTTATTTATTTTATTAAACTGTAGGATTACAAATACTTTTGAGCAGGAACTGCTCACTTACAGAGGTTCCATGTCAAAGGATGTAAGGTAACATACATACAAAGGTCAACAATGGTTATAGTCTTAAAACACAAAGATGTCTAAGAACTTGTTATACAGCCAAAAATGGAGAGAGATGACATAAGCCAGCTTCAGACAAGTTTCAGGGTGAACAGTATATAGTTAGTATAGGGTAGGAGGGAGTCAGGAAGAAGTAGGCAGGCAAGGACCATTGTCGACAGATAGAGGTATGTGGCAAAAGTGAAGGTGGATGGGCTGGAGGGCCCCATATCTGAAAGTGCCATGAGAGAGGGGAGAGGTGGGTGAGGCAGTTTGGTGTGGAGAGGGGGATAAGGGGTGAGAGTGGGGGAAACTGGAGCCAAAAAAAGTGGAGCTCTAAGGGAGGTTACAGGTCACCTTCGACTAGGGTAAAATGAGGAGGCAGTTACTTAGGAGAGGCAAGCACATTGAGTGGTAGATGTGAGAAATAGTCAGAGTTGCCTTTTAAAGGGACCAAGAGTTGCAGTTTTAAGTGTTTCATTGTTAGATTACTTTTTTCACTTCCCTTTTTTTTCCTTTGTTTCTTTTTTTTTTTTGTCCTTTTTGCTTATTCTTTCTGGGAGGGCTATAAGGAATTGTGATCACACTAAAATCTGACATTCATTTAGTGGGAATGTTTTCATATTTGCAAGCATTAGAAGTCTCATCCTCAGAATTTTCTACTATGGGCTCCTTGTTAATTATAGTGAGACTGTGATCAATTTTTGCCCTCTCATGTGCTACCTCTTCCCTCAGGTATTCAATTAGATTTGTATTGATTACCAGCTGTTCCATTAGGATTAGATAAGCATTAACAGGGTTCCTTAATAGCATGATGAAATCCTCATTCAGGAGACTAGGTTTAAAATGTTCTGTAGCATCGTTTTTCTGTCCTGTGTTCTCCCCTTTCTTTGCCCCACACTCGCCGCAGTATATAGTTTCAGTCCCCTGCTCCTTCAATTTTTTAAGGCCATCAATTGTATATTGGAGATCAATTAAGACCTCTCCAATTCCTGTCTTATTTTCTTTTATTTCCATATATTTTTCAACACTCTCATTACTAGCATCCTCATTAGAGACATTAGAGAACCATAGCTGTGGAGTTTTCTCTAAGTCACTAGAGGTAGAATTACTACAATTAGCCAGCACCACATCCACCACCTCCTGCCCTATTAACTGTTCTTACTTCTCAGAGATATCAGATTTATTAAAATTAGTATCCATTTTTCTAAGCTCGTCATTAATATTCAATGACTGTTCACTAAATGTTTTTTTTTTATTTTAGTTGTTTAACCAGGTATAGCACACTAAGCTGAAAGCTTTTTTACAGGAGTGACCTGGGAGCACAAAGAGGTTAAGTGACTTGCTCAGGGTCACACAGTATGCAAGTGGAAGCTGTGGGGTTCAAACCCAGGTCTGGTTGGATACAATGTGGTGTTTGATGGGGCCAATGTAGGTCCTGTTTCTAACATAGTGGTTAGAATAAGATTTTTTTGAAGTAAATCTAAGCCAACCCTAGGAATGAATGTTTTGCTGAGGAAAGACTGCATGTGGTCAGTTATTTTAGTTTGCTTAATGCCCACTATTTCATTTTTGGAAGTAAGCTCCAGTAAGGGAGGAGATTTACTGTTATTTAATCTATCTCTGCAGTTTAGTGTTAACCATATTGTAATAGGGCTACAATAACCAGTGTTGGGTCAGTTACTTTTTCTAGTACGTTCTATTACTTTTGAAAACTTGTCCCAGAAAGCTCTGTGCAGTCACTAGCATGGACAGAGAAGTGCTGGAAAATGTAATACACCTTACAGTTACAATTACTTATGTCTTTTTATACAAAAGAAATATGTAACTGTAACTGATTACATTTATTTGAAATTAACTAGTAACTAACCTATTACTTTCAAAAAATGGAGTTTGCCCTTTAAGGGGCAGACCAGGTTGTCCTAGTGCACCCCTTCCCTCCTTCATAGGATGGTTGTGCTCAGGAGGGGAGGGAGAAAGGAAGGGGAAGGGCTAAGGGTCAGAACAATGGGCAGGTAACAGGAAGGGGAGGGGTGAATGGAGGTACATAAGGGACAGCACAAGGGGGCCTCAGCCACTTTTTGCTGGAGTTTTGATTTTACTGAAGCTACAGCACGTCGGATTGGCATATTGTTGGTGGAGGTTTGTACACCAGGATAAAATAGGTAAGAAAAAAAAAACAAACGAACAAGGTTGGATATGTTTTTAAAAAAAAAAGATGCTTGGGGTGCTACTTGTTTGAATAATGAAAGTCTGTGTATAGCAGTAGTAGGAGAGAGGCTCTTTACAGCAGAAGGACAAGATGCATGCTAGTAGAATTTAATTTTTTTTTTATTTTGTGGTCAATTACGATAGTATGGCATGATATGGGACAGAACTGAAGTGCTAAGAGTGGTAGCGGGTTGTCAAAAGATGTGCCTGAAGCTTGCTGAGGAGAATTGGTCCAGAGGATCAGAAGGGAATGAGCAGCGTGCAGTGGTGTTTGGCCCGCGTTGGCCTAGCTAGGAAACGAGAGTAGAGCAGGGTCTCAGGGGAGAGCGAGCATTTTTAAACTGAGTGGAGCATTTGTAGTGCATGGCTGGAAGGTTGGGGCAGCAAGCAATGGTGTTTGGCTGGCGTTGGCCTAGCGAGGGATGTGACTGAAGGACAGGGTCGCAGGGAGAATGAGCGAGTGAAGCTGGGCGGAGCATTGAGCACATAGCCAGAAAGGGGAACACTTTGCGGTGCTGTTTGGCCGGTGGAGGCCTAGCTTGAAATGCCACTGCAGAGCATGGTCTGGGGGTGGGGAGAGCAGGAGAACAGGCAAAAAAAAAAGGGGGGGCAAGTGAAAACCTTGATATAGGAGCTGGTACTGTGCATTTGTTGCCTGAAGAAAGGACTAGGATGGGGAAGAGGCCCAAAAGAAAGGGCTGGTGTGGGGCTGATGCAGGCTGCCACATGGCATGATGGCACACACCATGGGGTAGGCCGCAATGCGAGTGGATTCCGGGGGGACAGGGGGGAGGCTAGTTAGCCATGAGTATAATGAGCATCAAGGCAGAGCTTCGGGATAATGACGATGGGGTTGTTGCATGTATAGGTACTAGGTTTTGATGGTTTTTCAGAGATAGCAGGAGCAGTGCAGTAAAGGGCCAACAGAGAGAGGCTCTGTAAGGGGAGGAATGGAAGCACGCTATAGCGACGCGTGGCATGAAGTCACACGCTACACAACGGTCGTGAAGACGGGAGAATGGAGAAAAAAGGAGCAGGAGGGGTAGGAGAAGGAAGAAAGAGAAGGAGGTGGGGGACTGCACAAGGAGAGGATGGCTAACAAGGGACAAAGGGGGCACGAGGCGCACGCATGCCAGCGGGGCCGTGGGTGAGGGGCAGACACTCCCCCACCCCAAAGAACCTCATGGCGGCCTCCAGTTGGTTTATTTAAGGGGAGAGCAAAACTCCTCAGATAAAGAGGTTAAGCATAACCTGGCATCACACAGAAAGGAGGCATTTTCTTTAGGGGAGTCAGCAACGGATGTTAGTGGCCCATGAAACGGCATTGGAGAAACAGGGGGATGCAAAGGGGGGCATATGGGTATAAAACTAAAAAAAAAGAAAAGGGGGGCAAGGGAACACTAAAATGTGCCCAGCAGTGGGGTCAGGGGGGTGATGAGTGGCAGGGAGCAGGTGTTTGGTCGATTGTGGCCCAGTGGAATGGAAGCCCCCTTTTAAAAAAAAAAAAAACAAGTAACAACCTCAGAAGCACAAGAATACCAGGCAAAAAGGGAGGCATGTGGGCATTGAAGAAAAAATGGAGCAGTCAGGCTGGTGCATGGCAGAAGGGACAAAAAAAAAAAAGGGAAAGGAAACAATATATATATATATATATATATATATATATATATATATATATATATAGTGATATAGGTATATAATAAATCTTGTTCTCTTCCTGTAGTTGTCTTCACATGGAAAAGAGCGAAGGACATGGTACCAAAGAAAAGCAAGCTGTCAAAGGAGGACGCCTACAGGGCTATAATCGAATTGGCAGAAAAGGTCAACTGAATGTGGGAAATGGTGGAAGGGGAGGAACCAGAGTGACCCGGGGAGAAAAGAAAAGTGGGCCCGGGAAAAGGGGGCAGAGGAAAATGACCAGCCGAAGGGTCACGTAGCCCTACTAGGGTACCACCACTTGCAGTGGGACCCCCAGGGTGACTGATCCAGTACCTCTGCAGCCTATAGACTCAGTAACACCAGTACCTCCCCCTGATCAAGGTGGGATCTCCCTTGGTGAACCCAGGCCAGGTCCCCAGAATGTGGTGTTCACTCCACAAACCATAGTAGTTCACCCTCCTCCTCAACCAGAGGGAGAAAAAAGGGGGCAATTGGAAGACACCAGGCAGCACAGCCCAGACAAGGTTACAGGTAATGCACCCAGTGCAGTGGGGGATAGTATAAAAGAATACATAGGTCAAATTGTGTTGGCGCTGAGGACAGGAGGGTTAGGGCAAATGGAATTGGTTCTGACGGAGAGTAGGATGGAGAAAGAGGCACCGAAAAGAAATGAAGGGAGTGCAGAAAAAGAAGTGAAAGGTACAAGGGAGATAGGTGCACCCGGTATGAGGATGGGAGAGCATGTTCCACTGGCCATGAAAGAAAAAATATGGAAAGGGGAGTATGTGGATGTATTCTCTCTTTGGTGAGCCGGGAATCGGCAGCAAAGTATGAGGAGGCTGAGAACATAGGTAAGACTGAAATGGCAGTGGCAATAGTACTTTTAGGGAAAAAGGAGGAGGACAAGTTCACGAAAGGAAAGACCTGGGATGGATGGTTCATAGGTTTGCCACTTTCTCAGCCATCGTCTTGGAGAAAAGGCCGGAACTGGACATCCTGCTCATCACGTATTCTTTGATAACAAGGAGGTCAAAGGCAAAAGTTGGGGTGGTTATACTATGACAAATATTTTTGACAGAGAATGGCAACATTCAGGGATATGAGATGGGACACGAAGCAGCTAGACTTATGGACAGACTACGTCACAGATCAGTCCACACCCAAAGGAGAATGGGGGAAGAAAGGGCCGACGCCCCAGAGATGTTGCTGGGCTTACAATAGGGCCTTTTGCTCATGGTCTCAAGGTCATTTTCGGCATGCTTGCTCAAAATGTGGTGGAGGACACCCGGCAAGCAGATGCAGGATGACATGGACCGAAGAGGCACAGGGCACGGGGGGCAAGGGTCAGGTCAACAGTTCTTTCAAGAAGGACAGGGGTTTAAAGGGCAGAAATAGAATGGGGAGGGAGGGGCAGAGGGAACACGAGTAGAGGGGGTCAAAATCACTGATCAGAAGAACCTTACACAAGGTGGGAGGGAGGGGCCAGGGAGCAGTAACGGGAGGAGCAACAAGGAGCAGTTTAGGGTAACTAGAACCCCCATCAATTTAGAGGCATGGTCAGCCTGTTTGGACAGATATCTGAACAGAAGAGTGCGGGATATGATTATAAAAGGTTTTAGCACGGAGTTTTCACTGCAGTGTGGGGGGCCCAGACAAACGAGAGAGGCGGGCAACCTGGGATTAGTTAAAGGAAGGGAAGAAATGTTGAGACAGAAGATTGAGAAAGAAAAGGCAGCAGGGAGGGTAGAGGGACCATTTGACACCCCACTGCGAGATATGCGGATTTCACCATTGGGTTTGGTACCCAAGAAGTAAGAGGGAGAGTACAAGGTGGTTCACCACCTGTCTTATCCAGAAGGGGATTCATTGAATGATTTCATCAGGGAGGAGCACAGTAAAGTAACATATGCCAAACTAGAGAATGCAGTCCAGATAATCCGGCATACTGAGGATGCATGGATGGCAAAGATGGATATTGAATCCACTTTCAGACTGCTGCCAGTCAGGAGAAGACTGGGACCTATTGCGTTTTAAGATTGGGGGGCAGTATTATTTCCAGAAATCCATGCCAATGGGATGTTCCATTGCTTGCACGACATTCGAAGCATTCAGCACATGCTTGCAATGGATATTTCAGGAAAAGACAGGTTATTTAATGGTCATTCATTATCTAGATGACTTCCTTTTCATTGGGAAGGGAAAAACAGAGACACAGAGGATGCTGGGCAAGTTTCAGGAATTATGCAGGAAGTTAGGGGTGCCACTAGCACCAGAGAAAACAGAAGGGCCCAGCAGGGTGATGGAGATTCTGGTGACTGAGATAGATGCCCAAAAAGAGATATTCAGGCTGCCAGACAACAAAGTGAGTAAACTGAAGGAATTGATTCAAGTACACACCAGCAGGAGAAGGGTACAGCTGAAAGAAGTACAACAAGTACTGGGGCACCTGAACTTCACCTGCAGGGTCATTGGACCAGGGAAGGCATTCACAAAGAGGTTAGCTAGGGCTACAGCAGGGGTCACCTAATCACATCACTAGGTGGACTTGACAAAAGGTGTCAGGGAAGATTTTGAAATATGGGAGGAATTCCTTAAGGAATATAATAGCTGTTCATTCTGGCAAGAGGAGTGGGTGTACAACACAGATCTCGATCTCTACACAGATGCAGCCGGGGGGGTTGGCATGGGGGGGTTACCTGAGGAGCAGATGGTTTGCAAAATCATGGACTGATAGCTGGGTAAAGGAAGGGAAAATAAGAGATATAACATTGTTGGAGATCATGCCCATATGGGCATGTACCCTGGTCTGGGGGGAGGAATTATGGGATCAGAAAGTGACATTTTGGTGTGACAATAGAGCAGTGGTGGACGTCCTAAACAACAGGGGAGCCAGGTCAGAGATGGTCATGAAAGTATTACAATGTTTAGTGTTAAGGGCTTTGCAGTTGAACATGTCATTCAGAGCAAAACACATAGAAGGGCTACTCAATACCCTGGCTGACAGCCTTTCTTGTCTACAGCTGGACCATTTCTGGAGGCTGGCACCAGCAGTGGAGGAACAAAAAACACCCATACCAATGAACATCTGGGACGTTGGCAAGAAGGAGCAGAACTGTTGTTTCACAGTTCATGGGCGTCTCTGACTCTGAGGGCCTACGATAGGGCCTGGCGGGTGTTTCAAACATTCAGGGCTGAGCGCCAGATGGAGGTAAGTGGGCCACTCACAGAGGAACAGCTGGGAATGTTCACAGTGGAGCCGTGGCAAAAAGAGACCACCCACACCACAATGGGAGTCTACCCAGCAGGGATTAGTGTTAGTTGCAGCCTAAAAGGATGGAAAGACCTGACAAAATCATTGTTCGTCAGGAGAATGATGCAAGGATGGGATAGGTTGAAACATGGGCCAGGAGATAAAAGAAGTTCAATAGAGGAGCAGTGGCTAATAAAACTAAAGGACGTGCTCCCAGCAATATGCAGATCAAAGGCCGAGGCCCAGCAATTTCATGCAGTTTATGTGGTAATGTTTGCAGGGGCCATGAGAGCGAGTGAGGTTGCAGGCCATGGGAAGGAAGACAAGGAAGGGGGGTTAGAATGAGAAGATATAAGCTGGGGGGTGAAAGAGATACGGATCGAGATCGGTAGGTCAAAAATGGACCAAAGAGGACAAGGTTGCATAGTGACACTGAAGGGGCAGGTAGAGGTTGCAATATACCCAGTACAGACTCTATGGGCTTTCGCCGCAGAGCATGGGACCAGGACGGGAAAATTATTTGTACATGGTGATGGGAAAAGAGTCACCGGCTACCAAGTCAGAGCATTGCTCAAAAAGGGCATGCAATTCATGAAGGAAGACCCGGCTAATTATTCATCCCATTCCTTGCGGATTGGGACTGCCTCACAGTGGCAGCAGTGAGAGAAATGGTGAATGACATTTTGAAAAAAGGATGCTGGCGGTCTGCCAGTTATAAGAGCTACATCCAAGTACTGAAGTAAGAAATTGGAAGTAGTGCTCCTGTTTGTTAACTACAGATTGGGGGGGGCAAGAAATGGTAAGGGGGTAGGGCAGGGGAGAGGACATTATGGTGATGACACTAAAAAAGCATGAGTAAAATAATCAATGTTGCTTGAACCCCATAGGTAGAGGGAGGATCACAGAAGTCTGGATCTGTGGCCATTCCTATATTTATTGGTCTGGAAAGAGAGCAGAGAAGAAGGCTGGGGGAAAGAAGCTGTACCAGGATGTGAAACAGTGTAGGTTGGTCTGGCATAGCATACTGGGGATGAGATGGGCACAACTGCTTCCCACCTTGAAGGAGCTCAAGGGATGGCTGCCCAGTCCAGACCTAATTATTATACATCTAGGGGGCAACGTCCTTTTAGGCAAGCCATGGGAAGACACATACTTACAGATAAAAAGGGATCTAGGAACAATATGACAGTGGTTGCCTCAGGTATGCCTCGCTTGGTCGGATATGATACCAAGGAGGGTGTGGAGGCAGGAGCACAGCCATAGAGTGGTGGAGAGGGCCAGGAGAAAGATGACTAGAAGGGTAGGGACATTGGTAAGGCAGATGGGAGGACAGGTGATACTGCGGGGGGTAGAGGAATGGGTTGAAGACTTCTACAGGTCAGATGGGGTGCACCCATTGGACCTAGCCATAGATATGTTCAATACAGAAACAATGGGCTTTATAGAAACATGGAGAAAAACTTGCAAAAGTGGGAAATAAAAAAAAAGGGGAGAAGGAATAAAAAGGATCTTCCCTGAGGTAAGGGAGAATAATACCCTAAGTATGGGGGAATCCAGCCGTCCAACGTAATCTGGAGACTGGCTAGTGGGGAAAAAGGGGGTAGGAGGGGAGGGGGGAAGAAAAAAGGAATAACACAAGTAGAGGAGGAAGATGAAGGAGAACATGGTCTCGGTTTTCACTGTTACCTAACAGAAAAGGAGAAGAAGAAGGCACCCAGGTTTTCACCTGAGGAGAGAAAAGAGGAAGAAGGAGGGATAATCAGGATTGATATATGGATGGAAATAAATATAATTCTGAAAATATGATAATAAGAAATGAGAAATGGAATATGGAATTATGAAGTATGAATAAATTAATTGCCAATCTGAGCACAACAACAAACAATGGTCTCTGTCTTTTTGTGAGGGAAAAGGGGGGAATCCTGGACAATGGAGTTTGCCCTTTAAGGGGCAGAACAGGTTGTCCTGGTGCACCCCATCCCTCCTTCATAGGATGGTTGTGCTCAGGAGGGAAGGGAGGAAGGAAGGGGAGGTGCTGAGGTCAGAACAATGGGCAGGTAACAGGAAGGGAGGCGAATGGGTACTTAGAGACAGCACAGGGGCCTCAGCCACTTTTGCTGGAGTTTGATCCTCCACCCACCCTACTAGGCAGAGCAAGAAGAAGACAGTCGAGATAGGACTGTATGGTTGGTCTGTCAAGGTAGATGACAGGCAGCGTCCGGTCGTACAGTTTGGACTGCAAAGGTGGATGGCAGAGGATAATATGGTTATGGACTGCCAAAGGTGGATGGCAGGAGAAAAAGGGGAATGGGGGAGGAGGAGGAGGAGGAGGAGGAGGAGGAGGAGGAGAGGGGAAGAAAAAAGGAATTACACAAGAAGAGGAAGAAGATGAAGGAGAAAGCAGTCTCGGTTTTCACCATTACCTAACGGAAAAGTAGAAGAAGAAGAAGGCACCCAGGTTTTCACCTGGGGAGAGAAAAGAGGAAGAAGGAGGGATAATCAGAGATTGATATATGGATGGAAATAAATGAAATTCTGAAAATATGATAATAAGAAATGAGAAATGGAATATGGAATTATGAAGTATGAATAAATTAATTGCCAATCTGAGCACAACAAACAATGGTCTCTGTCTTTTTGTGAGGGGAAAAAGGGGGAATCCTGTACAATGTAATCTGCCCCTTGGGGTAACCCTTGCCTCAGTGTTTGCGCACAGAGGTTCTTTGTCTTTTAAATAGTTTTTTATTTTATTGGGTTCACCTCAATATATCCAAGGTACACTGCCTTAAGGGTAGCTGGTCCATTCCACTGGGGTGTCAAACAGACGAGGCATACTGATGAGTCCTGGTAGGACGAAACACGTGTCTATGTCTTCTGTTAGCACCCTTTGCAAACTGTGTGAGAGGCCTTTCGGCACCATGCAATTCTGCTTAAAGTTGGACCAGCATAACATTCTGTGGTGATTTGCATATGCAGCCCATGATGCTTTGCATTGGGGGAGCATGTGTGATTTTGTATTTTCAATGTAATCTGTTATAGTTATTTATTATTGTTGTATTGATTTTGTATAAAAAGAAATAAGTAACTATAATTGTAAGGTGTATTACTTTCTCTAGTACTTCCCATCCTTGCTAGTGACGCATAGAGCTTCCTGGAACAAGTTTCCAAACATAATAGAAAGTAATCAACAAAGTAACTTACCTAACACTGACAATAACTGTTGAGATAATAAACAGTGAGTCAGTACAAGCAAATGCCCCTCCAAAGTGCAATTTTGCTGGAAACAAAATCCTTTTTAAAACATACGCACAACGGTCCTTGTAAGTGTTGTCTCCAGTATTATGTCACACACAAACTTCCATCTTTGAACACTTAGGGTTACGGTTACAGTTCTCAAGTAATTTAGTTTTCATGTGGTTCCCTCCTTTTGTTTATAACCTTCTGTTTAGGACAAGAGTCATAATAACATCCAGAATTTCAGGTATTTAAAATGGAAAAGACAGGTCTGTGCAGATCCAGTAAAAAATAAAGTGAGAAATGATGACCAAAGTTTATAAAGTACTTATTCCTTGAGACATGACATTCATCAAACCCTTTTCCTCATTGAGTCATAATATTAGCCATTGAATGTGATATGGGTGGGTGATATTGGTGGTAGTTCTCCACATGTAAAGAGGGAGGACATGTTTTATATTTCTTCTTACAGTTCTTTCCTGGTTTTCAATCATCCCAAAAATTGAGTAGTGCCATTAAAACAAACAAACAAAAAAACCCCACTTATTTAGTATAAAATATAATATTCACAGATACCGTATTAAAACTTGCTAAACACACATATATAATTAAAAGCTATATAACTAATATCAAAACTAGGGGAGCAGAGCAAAAAAAAATATTCTTACTTCTTACTTCTCTCACTGGTAGACATGCACTCTCTCGGGATACTGCAGCTAATAGCTTATACTTCTGTTCTGAGAAATGGCCTATTGAATAAAGGTCTATTCAGAGCAGTAAAGCGCCCTTCTCGAGAGGTCTCACTAATTCTGCTCCAGACTGAAAGATACACGATTGCTTGTGAAAGCTTCGTATAGCAGTAGTTACCATTTAAACTTCGGCATTTATGTTTAAACTTTTACAACAAAAAGACGATGTTTTAAAGTGCAAAAACCAGCTACTTCCACTCACTGATGGTAGAGCTGTGACTGCAGATGCATGAATGACTGCTGTGTAAGACGAGCCACACTTTCAACTCGCCAATAATCATGTGTCTAATTTGCATATGGCGCAAATTGAAAACCAAAGTCAAAAGATTTAGCAAATATAAAACCTTAATAAAACCTAAACAACTAAAAAAGCTTATTGAAACATTAAAACCATTGAATGTCCTAAATGCTTTGAATAGGTATTCTCAAACTGATGGTATGTAGAAAAAAAAGAACATTCATTCAAGATCAGAAAGAGAAAAATGAAAGGAAGTGAAAAGCAGAGTCACTTAACTCTGTAAAATAGTGAGTGCTGCTAAAATTGGAAAGTTTGTGCATCGCTTCCATTTCTTTCTTTCTTTCTTCTAGAGTCGGGCTGGAAATTCCTTTTGTTTTTCTTTTAGGGGCAGATAGCTGGTGGTTCCTCGGCAATTTTGAGCAGCCTTCTTTCTATCACTGCAGTCTCACTGCACAGTGGGAAACCTCCCATGCCATCTTGTGGGCCTTCCTCCTGCAGTGAGAAAGGTGAGGACAATGCCAACATTTCTGCAACAGAGGTTCACTTAAAGCTGTCTTGACAAGAAGACAAATGTTCAGTAAGCCATATAAGGCATACCTTTTCCCAATCTTCATTATAGTGATGTCCCCCTATTTCTCTGTCCTCCTCCACAGGGCAGAGAGCGTGTAACGTAGCATCTGTCACCTGCTCAGTCCTGCCTTCGGAAAGCTACACACAGGCCCAGTTACTACTGTAATAGTAACTCAGCACAGAATTATTCAATAAAAAATTGTCTAGTTTATGTCTGAATTCCAATTTCACTTTACTTGAAATTATTTTGATAGGCAACGATCATACAAAGGAGCAATAGGGAGTAAACGGCAAACATTGCCCAAAAGTAACTCCCATCTCAATACCCATAATACCTCTTCTGATTAGTTCTCATGATGCTTTCATCTAATTTGTTTTTTTCCATACTTTTTTCCTTTTTCTCCTCGTACACCCCGCCTTCCTTGTGTGAATGTGCAACTGTGGAGGCATGTGCACATCATGTCTTCATGCTTTTGTGACTCCCAGCCTCCAGCACTGCCCTCCAGTCTCCACTAGAGGCAGCCAAGGAGCAGGACAGCAACCATCCCCTTCCTGGGAAAGGAGAGCAGTCTATCTATGCTCGATCCTCTCTCTACCCTGCCAATCCCCAGCAACCCGAGGTCGCTCCCAACCCCAGGTCACCGGCATGGCACAAGATGTGGATCAAATTTGTTTTTTAACATGAATTTGTCTATGTTAATTATTATATCTAGTGGTAATGCATTCCAAGGGCTTAACACCATATGTAAATAATAAAATTTCCTCTTATCACTATTATACTTCAAGCACCTAGCTACAGTGAATGACCCATAGTCTTTTCATAGTTGCTAAGGAATTCCAAGCCTTGACAAAGCCCATGATCAGGTTGGTGAAATGTTGGCAGACACTGGTGGGGTGAGTTGTTTAAGTTTTTTATGCAACAAAAGTGTTTTTTTTTACTACAGACCAAGCTATGGGTTTGCAATGTTCAACACACAATAGCACCTGTTAGCTACATTTTTTTTGTTGCTTCTCATGTTTGTGACCGGGCTCCAGGTGTGGACTCCCTTAGCCACCCTGTACTTTGGAGCAGTGGAGTTCTATGAGTCATTCACAGGTTGTGTAAAAAAGTACTTCTTTTTTACTTTTTCTGAAAATTTCACTTTTAAGTTGAAGTGGATGTCCTCTGGTACTTGTTGTTTGTTTAAATTGAAATTCAGTTCTAAATCTGCACTGCTCTATGGTCATTAAATTTAGGTAACCAAGTCTCAATTCATATGATAAATTATATGTGTTATAAATGGTTTTGATGTCTTTTCTCTTAACATTTTTGATCTGCTCAATTTTTTTGTGTTTGTAAGGGTAACAGACCAGGCTGGCATAATCAAGATGCAATCATACATATGCTCTATAAAGGGGGTAAGATGGCCATGTCTCTTGATCTTATATTACTCTTTATAGTACTTAGTATTCTATATACATAAGTGACTGCAAGGGATGTCTGGGCTCTGAGGTCAAATTTATTATCTATGTCTATTCCCAGGACCTTCTCATTATTTGTTTGAGACAGCTGTTTTCCAAAAAGTATGCAGTATAGTGATACCTCATGTTTTTACTGCCTAAATGCACTACTTTACATTTATGTATATTAAATCTCATTTCTCATCTGGAAACCCAAGTTGTTAATTTAGCAAGGTCATCCAGAATTAACATATGATCTTCCTTAGTCAGGCAGGTACCCCCCCATGTTGTGTCATCAGCATATATGATTGCCCAAGATGTTAAATTATTTGTTAGATCTAAAATGAATATGTTGAAGAGTATTGGCCCCCATACCAATACCTACAGTACCCCACTAGTCACAAACCACAATTTGAAATATTCCCCCTAATTATTACACACTGTTCTCTATCAATAAGCCAATCAGCTATCCATTTTATAAGCCTATTATCATGTTTTTCTTCAATCAGCTTATGGATTGTAGCCTAGTGCGGCACGAGATCAAAGGATTTAGAAAAGTCATGATATATGATGTTGCATGGTATACTTTGATAGAAAGAGCTACTTACATTTTCACAAAAACATAGCATGTTTGTAATACATGATTTCCCAGTAGTAAATCCATGTTGATCCATATCAACACTGGTGGAAGAAAGGTTGTGTTTTTTTATACCTTCTAGAATTTTTCCTGCGATAGAAGTAAGGCTTATAGGCATGTACTGTAGTTTTTAACATCAGGTTTGTTATCTCTTTTACAGATTGGAGAAACATTCATCCTTTTACAATCAACTGGCACTTGTCTTTTGCTCATAGAGGTATCGAATATAATCTTGATTGGAATGGTAATACTTTCACCGGTCATTTTAAGAATTTTGACAATTATGTTTTTGGGACCAGGTGCAGAATCATTTTTTCATTTTTCAATGCAATTTTTAATTCCATACATGGTGATAGGAATTTCAGGAGAGTCTAAAATATTAGTCAAAGGTATTGACATAAGGTTAATTGCAATGGATTTACAAAAATATGAATTAAAGGCATTAGCCATATCATGAGGGTCAGAAATAATATTGTCATTTACTGATACAAGACCAACTAGCTGTCTTTGATTTTTAAGGAGATTATATAACTGTAAAATGACTTACTATTTGATTTAGTTATGTGTTATGCCACATTAACCTCTGCCATACATTTTACCTCTTTTATTGTGTGTTTTGTTTTGTTTTTTCTAATAGAAACTTATACTTGACCAGGGAAAAAAGGCAGACTGTCTGGGCCAGGTGGTCCTTTTCTGCCATCAACTTCTATGTTTCTACATTTCTTTGTCCCATAAATCCACTAAACTATGTTTCAGGTATTTATTATAAGCTTTTTTCTTTTAATTTATTAGGGTTTTATTAATTTTTTTTTTGGATAACCACGTTGGCCTCATCCTGCTTGTGGCTTATTCATTTATTCAAGGAATTCATGAGTTACAGATTTTGAGTAGTGTGTTTTCAAACTCTACCTGCATCTTATGTATTTCTTTATGAGTAATTTCTTATTCCAATCTATTCTATTCAGTTCAGCTTTTATACAACTTACATCTTCCTTTCAATATTAAAATATTTCTGTGACACCTGTCATCTTTTGTATATATATATATATATATATATATATATATATATATATATATATATGTGTATATATATATATATATATTTGCAAAAAGCTCTGTTGATGCATCAGTTAGGGTTGATAGCTCAAAGACAAATGTTTGGAAATTCGATGTTAGGTTCCTACCCTTGACACCCCCTATCCCCACACCCTCCACACATCAACAGGTGTTGGGGTGTGCCATGGAGTCATCAGGCCTACCTCTCACCCTATTCCATGTGTAAACAAGCTGACACACTTTGGTATAGGAGAGCTGGGTGAGAGTTAGGCCTGATGATCCCTTTGGCATGCCCTGATGCCTGTTGGTGTACGGATGGTGGGGGTGAGGTGATAGTGGTGGGAACCCTAACATTGAATTTCCAAACTTTTGTTGCTGTGCTGTTAACCCTAACTGTTGCATTAATGGAGTTTTTTTGCAGTTCACTTCCCTTCTTTTTGAGAAAGTGTAATGTAACTGGTATGTGTTTGTGGGAGCACAGGCATGCCAGGCCCTGCACTCCCTTCACAATGCCCATTTTTGCATAATGGTATGTGTATGTAGAAGCACAGGACTCAGAGGGCCCACACTCCCACAAACACATACCAGTTACATTATAATTTCTCAAAAAGCAGGGACATTAATTGCAAAAATCTCTGTTAATACATCATAAGTACAGAGACATATGGCAGCCCTATAGTTACTGAAAAGGAACCCTTGTAACACTAATTTGGCAATATCTCAGTAACTGTAGCAACTATCAAAAGAATTCCACTGCAGTTGTAATGATGACTTGGAAAGCTCAAAGCAGTTTTAGTCCACATAAAGGTGGACAAAGCTGCCCAGAGCAAAAGATCTGTATCTCAAATCGTTTTTGAGATACAGGTGCCGAAAGGCACTGTGGGCACCACAATGATATCCCTATGGGAAATGTCTCAAATTTGGAATGCTGTAACTATGAAACTGTTGTGTGTTCCTTCACCAAACCACCAAAAGGCACATCTGTGGGAACAGGGCTTGCCACCCTGCAAACATCAGCCCAGAAGCCCCAACCATTTAGGTGCAGTGAGGTGGCAAATAAATGCTTTTTTGGGGTCATAAGAGTAGCAAATTGTGACAGGTTCACAAAAATATGCAAAAGAACAGGTACAAAAGTGTTGCAATTTGCAAAAGTGTTGCATCTGTTCTTTCACGATTTGTGATACTATGGGGGGGGCTTATCTTAGAAAAGATATTTCCAGTTCAAATTTTCAAATCCTGATGGATGCATTGTGTTCCCCCGATTATATAAATATAACTGTCAAAGTTTATCTTGGGGCAGTAGAATTTAAACTATAACTGTTTTTCTCTGCTGCTAACTGAAACAAGACGGCAGTGGCATGACACCACTGAGCACATTTGCGACAGTAAAATGTGCTGTCACGACAATGCTACGGGTGCTTTCAGAGGTACAACAATTTTTCCCATTGACTATAATGGGAAATTTTGAATTTGAATAACTGTTGAAAAGATTAATATTTTTTCACCAAATATTCAAAAGGCACATCAGTGACCCAGACAGCATATTCCCTGAAGATTTCAGACAAGCAAAGAAATGGCCAAAAAGCCAATTTTTGTGCATTTGTTTGGCACTCCGCAGCTCTGCGACCATAAATCTGACCATAACACATCTTGCCAGATCCAGAGATCCATGGCAATAAATCATGTATGCAAAGTTTCAGGCAAATCTGTCATATGGTTGCAAAGTTATTAAAGTGCAAAATTTGGGGTTTAACATAGAAGTAGCCATGCAACCCCTAACTATAACTGCACTACCATGCAGCTATAATATATATATTGTTTGCAAAAATCATCATTAATGCATCAGGGTGATTACCACAGTAACAGAAGCAGGGAAGTGAGCCATTTGGGTTTCCAACACCAGTGCCCACCCCCAGGTTTCCCACCCCTACCACCCCAACCCATTCCCCAACCCATTCCCCCACCCTTCACACACCAACAGGTGTCAGAGTGTGCCATTGGGTCATCAGGCCTAGTGTTGGAAACCCTAACATCTCATTTCCCTGCTTTTGTCACTGTGGTATTTACCCAAATGGATACATTAACAACATTGTTTTGCAAAGAAAGAAAAAAAAAAAATATATATATATATGTATGTATACCCTTTCTTTTTCAGATAGTATAATTTCATCTTCATTGTATTGTGGGAGCACAGTGTCCAGATAGTACAACATGGTATAACAGTATCCATATGTCACAGTGAGAGGGCAGCATCAGAACCCTCCATCAAGATAGTACAACACTGTTAATATGTCACAGTGGGAGCACGTGGTCCTGTGAACCCTGAACTTCCATCCATCCATCAAGCTAGTACAATATGCTACTCACCCTAACTGGTGCATTTATGAAGTTTTTTGCAAAGAATGTGCCCTATTTTTCAGATAGTATAACTTTTTCTTCATTTTGCTGTGGGAGCGCAGGGTCGTTTGAACCCTACACTCCCATCCCTCCATCCAGATAGTACAACAGGACTCTGCATTCCCATCCATACATACACATAGTAGAACAGTATTCGTATGTCACTGTGGAAGGACCCTGCACTCCCATCTTTCCATCAAGATAGTACAATTGTGTGCCTTCTTTCTGTTATAGAATCATTATTTGTTATTAAGAAATATCAATAACAGTCACATCAAAAAAAAAAAAATTGGTAGAAATTAGCCAAAAAAACAGGAATTTTGCCACTGTTTAAATTATGAAAAAAGGTGTAACTCTTTAGATTCAAGCCCAGGATGTTCCAGTCTGCAGCTCAGTGTGCCACACCACTGCAGCACTGTCACTGATTTCTGCTTTTCTATGTATTAGTATCTGTCACTATGGAATTGGAGAAATGTTCAAAATAAACAAAGTGCTTTTGACAGCAGATTGTACAATTTTCGTAAGCAACACCATATCTTTGGAAAACATGTAAACATTTAAGAAAATGGTCGAAAAAGCATCTTTTTTTTGCAAAAACAACACAAAAATTTTTGAAAATGCTCCCTTGCTTATGAAAATGGAACACTTCCATTTCTGTAGACAGTACTTAATAAAATGTGAAAACTGGAGAAAATGGTTGAAAATGCACCTTTTTTTGTGAACAGAACATGAAAATGTTCAAAAATGCTCTCTGGCTTCTGAAAATGGAATGCTTCAATTTCCACAAACAGTACTTCTTAACATGCAAAAATTGGAGAAAATAGTTGAGAAAGCACCTTTTTTTCAAAACAACACAAAATTGTTTGAAAATGCTCGCTTGCTTCAGAAAATGGAATAGAAACATAGAAACATAGAATTTGACAGCAGATAAGGACCGCTTGGCCCACCCAGTCTGCCCATTTCCCTAATGGATAGCTGTAGATCCTAGTTAACCAGCGTCTACTTCTTTCTACCCATCCTAAATTTCCTTATGACTTTCCACATGCTTGAATTCAACCACTGTTTTTGACTCCACAACCTCTTCCGGAAGGCCGTTCCATGCATCCACAACCTTCTCTGTAAAAATACTTCCTTACATTACCTCTGAGCTGCCCCCCATCTTCAAATTGTGCCCCCTTGTTCTTGTACACCGCTTTTTTTTGAAAGATGCTACCCTCTTGGACTTTGTTGATTTCCTTGAGGTACTTGAAAGTTTCTATCATGTCCCCCCTCCCTCCTTTCATCGAGGCTATACATATTAAGCTTCTTTAGTCTATCTCTTCATATGTCTTCCAGTGCAGACCCTTCACCATTTTAGTTGCCCTCCTGTGGACAGCTTCCATCCTGTCTATGTCCTTGTGGAGATTGGGTCTCCAGAACTGCATGCAGTTGTCCAGATGGGGTCTCACCAGCTGTCTGTACAGAGGGATAAAGACTTCCTGTTTTCTACTGGTGATACCTCTCCCTATGCATTCCAGTATAACCCCAGCCCACCTTACTGCCCTCTCACATTGCTTGCCCACCTTTAAGTCATCTGATATGACTACCCCAGGTCCCTTTCCATTTTTGTTGTTGTTAGTGTCTCACCACCCATTGTGTACTCTTCCCCTGGGTTTTTGTTTCCCAGGTGCATGACTTTGCACTTCTTAGCATTGAATCTAAGCTGCCATACATTTGACCATTCCTCTAACCTTGCCAAGTCCCTTCTCATCCATTCCACCCCACTTTGTGCACCAGCTCTGTTGCAGATCTTTGTTTCATCTGCAAAGAGACATACTTTTCCTTCTAGTCCCTCTACAATGTAGCTTATAAAGACATTGAAGAGGACTGGTCCTAATACTGAACCCTGTGGTACCCCACTAGTAACCCTCCTTTCTTCAGAGTGGACTCCATTTACTATTACCCTCTGTGTCCTATTTTCCAGCCAATTCTTTACCCAGGCTATCATCTTGTGACCCACTCACAGGCTGGCTAACTTGTATATTAATCTTTTGAGTGGGACTGTGTCAAATGCCTTGCTAAAGTCTAGGTAGGCCATGTCCACAGCCCCTCCCTGATCTACTACTTTGGTCACCCAGTCAAATAAATCTATTAGATTAGTCTGGCATGACCTTCCTGCTGTGAATCCATGTTGCCATGGGTCCTTTGCCCCTCTGGCCTCTAGGTACTCGAAAATTCTTTCCTTCAGAAGTGATTACATCATTTTCCCTATCAATGGGGTTAAAATAACAGGTCTGTAGTTTTCTGCTTCTACCCTGCTCCCACATTTGTGAAGGGGAATCGCATCTGCCCTCCTCCAGTCCTCAGGTACCACCCCATCCTCCCATAATTTGTTAAAGAGGGTAGTCAGTGATGTCACTAGTTCTACCCTTAGTTCTTTTAGAATTCTGGGATGAATCCCATCAGGCCCCATTGCTTTGTCCACCTTCAGTTTTAAGAGTTCTTTCAGAACCCTTTCTTCTGTAAATGGGCTGGTATCAACTTCTGTATCCAGAGTGTTTCTATTGTTTGTTTTAGGTACCCCCTCTTCATTTGTAAATATTGAGCAAAAATATTTGTTTAGTATCTCTGCCTTTTCACAGTCACCCTCTGCCCATCCCCCTTCCCTTTATTAAGCCTCACTATCCCTCCCTTGGTCTTCCTTCACTCCCTGATGTACCTAAAAAAGGTTTCATCCCCCTTATTAACTGAGTTGGCTATATTTTCCTCAGTTCAGGCCTTTGCTGTTCTGACTGCCTTCCCAGGTTTCTTTTGCTTTAACTGATACAATTCTCTGTCCTGCTCCATCTGTGATTCCTTGTACTTCCTGAATGCTTTCTTTTTCTCTTGAACCTATACTGCCACCTCCTTTGAGAACCATAGTGGTTTCCTATATTGTTTTGCTTTGTTTATTTGCTTCACACAAAGGCTTGTTACCTCTATTTATTTTATTTATTTATTTATTTAAAATTGGTGACCGGGAAAGGCACACTGAGCTGAGGCTCATTTCCGGATGCGACCTGGGTACAAGTAGTACAAGGTGGGAGACAGAGAAATACAGAAAATTTCAAGTAACAGACAAATAATATAGTAATAGTACATTACATGAGGGTTTGATAGTGAGGTTTCACTTTTTGTTTAAAACAGCAGAGTGGAAAAACATTATTTCATTACATTTCTAGACCATATTACCGTAAATTACAAGCGCGTGTCTTAACATATTTACAGTAGTGGATTAACCTAAAAAAACCTGGCAGTTCTACTGAGGGTAGTACTAGGTCTGGGTAATGAGGGATTTGGGTGCACAGCTATGGCAGAGAGTGGGAGGGAGAAACCTGAGGAGCTGTTTAAAGGCTGATAGGGAGGGGGCCAGGTGGAGGTTGGGTGGGAGGTTGTTGCATAGGAGTGGGAGCCAGTAGGAAAAGGTAGCTTGCCCAGAGGCTGAGAGGGGGTGAGAGAGATGGAAGGTACATGTGTGTCTATGGTGAAGTGAGAAGCCAGTGGGGTTGGCTTGAAAGAGGTGGGAGGAGAGGTAGAGGGGAAAGGAGCCAAGCCAATATTTAGCTATGAGTGATGCGCTGTGAGTGGTCCGCCTATGTGAGAGTGGCATCAGAGATAGAGTGGAGAATAGTTGGCAATGATGAATGAGTTGGGGGGAGGCAGTGGGGAAGCGCATGAAGGACTTTAGCAGAACGTCGAGTTTTGCAAGGGAGGAGGAAGGGGCTGTGCCGTAACTGATGTCCACATAGTCCAGTGCTGGTAGGATGCTTTTTTGTATTTCACTCAGAGTAGGGAGAGGAAGGCAGTCTTTGTGGCAGTAGAGGGTGGCAAGTTTGGGCCATAGTTTGGTGCAGATCACATTGATGAGGGTGGAGAAGTTGAGATTTGAGTACAGCCAGACTCCCAGGTACTTAAAAGTGGGTACAGACTCAAGGGGTATTTCATCCAGGGTGGAGATCGGGGGGGCAGGAAGGGAGGCAAGCTTTTGTCTTGTGCCGAATACCATGGAGACAGTTTTTTTTCATTGAGTTTTAACTGATTTTTCAGGAGCCAGGCTTGTACTTGGTTGAAATTGCTTTGGAGGTTTGGGTGAACACTGACATGGGAGGGGCCTGAGGCATTGATAATGGTATCATCAGCGTATAGGTGCACCTGTACCTCTGTGATGGAAGTTTTCATTATTCCCCATTGTTCTTTCACCCCTCCTTCCTGCCCATTTTCTAGTGCATTCCTTAGGCACTCACCCATTTTGGCAAAGTCAGCCCTCCTGAAGTCCAGTACTTTTGCTTTTGAATGGCTTGACTTTGAATGCTTCCCTTTCCTCAAACAATACTTTATTTTTGGAAAAGAATGCCCCATTTTCAAAACAAATGCACATTTCCAAACAAAAATGTCCCATTTTCGAACATAAATGCCTCATTTAATCAAAACAGTTCATATTTTTGAAAAAAATCCCCCAGTTTTGCAAAATAATGCCACATTTTTCAAACAAATGTCCCATTTTTTAAAAAAAAATGACAAATTGTAGAACAAAAAATGGCAAATTTTTTCAAAAAATGCCCAATTTTCATAAAAGATGCAACATTTTTCCAAAAATTTCCATTTTTGTGCTGAACACAACTTTTCCTTTAGGAACTAATGGAAAATTAAAAGTTTAATAACTTTTGAACAGATTAGCAGTTTTTCACCAAACCTTCAAAAGGCACATCTGTGACCCAAATTATTCCTACCCAGAAAATGTCAGCCCACAACATACAGCCATTTCTGAGATCCAGGATGATGAAAACAGTCAAAAAAACAATGTGTCTGTTTTTTCAACACTTTACTCAGAAATCACTTAAAAGATTTCCACCAAATTTTGCAGAACAAGTGAACTACACATAGAGCTTATGCATGCCAACTTTAATGCAAATCCATTGAAACATATTTCTGGGTTGTTTAACCCCAAAATAAAGTCAAGGCTAGCATCCTCAGGGCTCAAATAGTTAAGTACAAAAAGAACTGTGTCCCTAAATGGGCCCAATTTTAAATGCCAAACATTTCTGTGATCAGTAACTGAAAACAAGATAGTGGATTTGTGACACTACTAGGGCCATTTGTGACAATAAAAATTGCATTTGCGAAAGTGTCAAACTTTTTGTTAACTTTTCTGATTGACTTATAATGGGAGCTTGTTTTTTGAATAACTTTTGAACCGTTCAATATTTTTTCATTAAATCTTCAAAAGGCACATTGGGGACCTTGGCCGCACGTCTCCTGAAGTTTTTGGACCAGTTGTGTAAACCATGTGAGCTGTAGGTGCGAGCAAAAAATGTGCAAAAAAAGTAATTGCATGCATGGATGTCGCTTAATAACTCCGCAGCTGTATATCCATCTGGTACAAAAGTTGGCAGATCTTGAGATCTATGTTTCCACCCCATACCTGCTAAATTTAAGGCAAATCTGTTGAACAGTGGCAAAATTATTAAGGTGAAAATTTTCACCATTTAGCCTTAAAAGGGCTACTCAACCTTAACTATGGTAACACTACCGTGCTACCATATAATGTATATATATATATATATATATATATACTACTGGTCAAAAGTTTTAGAACACCCCATTTTTCCAGCTTTTATTGAAATTTAAGCAATTCCAGTCCAGTGAATAACCTGAAATGGTACAAAGGTAAGCGGTAAACTGCTAGAGGTTAAAAAAAAGTTTACATTAGCAAAAACTGCTTTAAAGAAATTGCAAAGAAAGTCAAGGTGTCAGTGAGTACAGTTTCCTACACCATCAAAAGGCACTTGGAAACTGGAGGAAACTCTGTCAGGAAGAGGTCTGGCAGACCCAAAGCCACAACAGAATCAGAAGACAAGTTTTTGAGAGTCAACAGCTTGTGTGATAGGCGGCTCACAGGACAACAGCACAGAGTGACTGGCACCCTGAACCAAAAGGGCTACCACAGCATTTTGCAGCACCATGCAATACCCTCTGGTCTCGCGCTTAGTTGGTCAGGGTTCATCCTACAGCAAGATAATGACCCAAAACATACCTCCAGGCTATGTCAGAAATACCTTCGAGGAAAAGAACAAGACAGTAGGTTTCAAATCATGGAATGGCCAGCACAGTCTCCAGACTTAAACCCCATCAAGCTGGTTTGGAATGAACTGGACAGAAGAGTGAAAGCAAAGCAACCTACAAGTGCAACACATTTGTGGGAACTTCTGCAACAGTGTTGGGAAGAACTTCCCAAACAATATTTGATGTCCATTGTAGGAAGAATGCCATGAGTGTGTTCGGCGGTTACAGTATATCTGCAAAAGGTGGCTACTTTGATAAGTCAAAAATTTAAATTAAATTTTGTTAAACAAAATGATTCTATGATTTCTTTTTTATCTCCAATTGTTTATTTGTTCTATGCTTTAATTTCATAGTACATTGAGACATTAACCTGCGTAAATTTCAATAAAAACTGGTAAAATGGAGGTGTTCTAAAACTTTTGACCAGTAGTGTATCTATTTATGCAATAGGAGTGGGCTCAGAACTAATTGAATAAATCCATTTATCTTCACAGCCATTTAATAAATACAATTTATCCATATAGTACCTATATCACAATCACTCATTTAGAATGTTTGGCCTCAGTATCAGTACTAACCATATTCCAATGTGAATAACATTTAAATGAAAACAGATAGCATGGTACTGTGGGCATGAAAGTTGTTCAGCACAAAATTATGTATAAAATGAGTGGTGTTTCATTTATAGATACCTTATAGATTGTTTTATAATTAGCAAAAAACTGCAGAAAATGCATTTTTTTTACTTTTTAACAAACATAGGCAAAAAAATAAGCATTCAAAAGCAAATGTCCCTGCACTGACAGAAAGCATCCCTATTGTATGAATGAAATATACAATGGTGAGCTGTCAGATAAATGAGTTATCTACACTTGTGCTATTTGACCTCAGACACCTCACTTGTGGAATATGTCACTCATGACATTACCCGAGGTCAAACAGCACCCATGTAGAAAAATCATTTATCTGACAGCTCTCCATTGTGGGGGCATGTGTGATTTTGTATTTTCTTGAAACTTGGCTTCCCAGCCAAATGCCCTTTGGGGTAACCCTTGCCTCAGTGTTTGTGCACAGAGGTTCGTTGTCTCATATATATATATATGTATGTATATATAAATTAGAAGCAGCAAAACTCTGTTTAATGCATCAATTAGGGTTGTTCCACAGCAACAAAAATTAAGACATTTGATGTTAGGGTTGAAAAACCCCCATTACCACCCCTGCCCCAAGCCGGTATTGGGGTGAGCATTGGGGTCATCAGCCCTAACTCTTACCCCATCACATGTGTAAAGAAGGTGGTGAACTATAGAAGAATGGGGTGAGAGTTAGGACCGATGACCCCAATGCACACCCCGGTGTCAGCTGGGGGGCAGGATGGGGGTTGGTGCAAGGAGGGGTTTTCAACCTTAACATCAAATTTCCTCACTTTTGTCACAGTGGAACAACCCTAACTGATGCATTAAACAGAGTTTTTTGCCTCTAATTTCCCTTCTTTTTGAGAATGTGCAGCAGAAGTAGTGAATGGAATGTGGTAGTTGGAGCTCGGGGCCCTAGGGGCCCCGTGCTTCCACCACATAATGTTTTCTGACATAGCAACGGTAAGTGCAAGGAAACAAAAGCGCTAACAGTTTTTATTTACTTTATTTATTTATTTACTGTAAATTCGGAATTACAAACCTTTGAGTCAAAGACTCTTTTGCAAAGGCTCCACGTCGGTTACAGAGGGTGGAGGGGGGAACACGAGTTGGGGGAAGACAGACAGAACAGGCAAATTATATACAAGCACAAATTATTTACAGATTTATGTACAATCACATTTTAGTAACATTAGCTCTGTCACCATGTGCGCAGTTGCGCACATGGTGACAGAAATGTAAATGGTAAAGCAAATGTTAATATAAATGCAAGTGGAAAATGATGCCAAACTGAACAGTGATGCAAAAGGGAGACACAACCACATAAAGAAACGCAAACCATGACATGCAGGGTCATGGTACGGCAATTGGAAATGCAAATGGTAATGTTAACAGCATAAATATTTCCAAAGGGTACCAAAATGGAATTGCAAATGCAAGGCCACACGGAAATGCAAACCGTAACGTGCGTGGTCACTGTACTGTAATTGTAAATGCAAATGGTAAAGTTAATATCAACAATAATGCCAAAGGAAACATAAACAGAAAAGGGAATGGGAGCACGTATGGAAATACAAACCATAACACGCACGGTCACATTACTGCAGTTGTAAATGCAAATGGTAACGGTAACAGTAACAGTAACACCAAAGGAAACAGAAATGCAAAAGCAAATGGAAGCGCATATGGAAATGCAAACCGTAATGCACACAGGCACAGTAAGACAATTGGAAACTCAAATGGTAACAGTAACAGAAACGAATATGCAAACCGAAAGAGAAACGCAAACGCAAACAAAAGGGGTGCCGAAACACAAACCGAAATGCAATCAGAAGCAGTAGTGGAAATGTAAATGGTAACAGTAATGCAACCACAACCGCAAATGAGAATGCAGAGGGTAACGCACACAGAGGCGTACACAGGAATGGTAATGCAAACAAGTACGGAAACGCAAGTGGAAATGCTAACTGTTACAGTAACGGAAGAGGACACCTTGTTTTTGCCCAACAACTACATAGAGAAACACAGTGTGTACAAAGAATGTATGCAAAATAATGGTCCTGGGAGCAGAAAATAAGCTGTTGGAATACTAAATTGCTTATATCTTAGGAACCGTGTGACATAAAAAAAAAAGTTAAATTTCATATGATTCATGAGTTTCCTGGCTAGGTTTTCACTGAGCATGTAGCCCATAGGGCTACGCATTGTTGTGACAAAAATTCTGTATCTCGCACCATTTCTGAGAGACGAGCCTCAAAAGGAGAGGCAAATGCCACCATGTTAGTCTATGGGGAAAAAAAGTTAACTTTGGAGTACCATAACTTGGCATCTGTGCAATGTTTTGTCACCAAACTACCAAAAGGCACATCTGAGAGATGTTGACTGCCTTCCCTTGAAATTTCAACTCAAAAGACCAAACTGTTCTTTTGCAGCAGGGTGGCAAAGAACTCCTGCTACCATGCTACCATAATACACATATATATATATATATAGAGAGAGAGAGAGAAAGAGAGAGAGAGAGAGAGATACAACATTTAAATAGAATAGAATTATGATCACTATTGATGTGGGGGCAATATCACATGAGTTTATATTAATTGTATCAGAGTTTATAATCAGATCCAAAATATGTTCGCCTCTAGCAGGATTATGTACATGTTGTATTAATACATGCTGTTTATTTAGTGAAGAAAGATTCTTTCCTATGATGGCTGAGGCCACGTTTTCCATCCAGTTAATATTGCCTTGGTTTAAATCACTTAGCAACAATATATTTCGCATTTCTTTCGCTTTTTCTAGTTCAGTCATTATGTCAAGTGTTATTCCTATGCAAGTATCAGGAGGCCTATGACAGACTCTAACTGTAATGGAGGGAGTGAATGCGGTGGCTTGCTTAACTCAGACTGGTTCTGTGGAAGAGTTTTTTTTTATTTTTTTGCTGGAAATTTTGAAGTGTTTGTCTTTCATGAATAAATAAAGCAACTTCCCTGGCTTGTTTGTTGGTTCTGTCTTGCTTATATAAATTATTCTGACATGGAGCCTTTGGTTCTGGCGTGGAGCCTTTGGAAACGAGTCTATGACTCAAAAGGTTGTAATTCCAATGTCCTAAATAAATAAATAACCTGGTAATGATTTTCCTAAGTTAGAATTTACATCCCACCAGGTCTCAGTAGTTGTAATAATAGCAGATCTTTTATTATCATTCAGTGCAATTAACTCATCCATCTTATCGGCCGGGCACCTTGTATTTAGCAAAATACATTTAACTTGATCATGGTTAAGTTCACCTTTATCATTGCTTAGTGTACAATAATTAATGATCCTGTTTCTCTTTGTTTATCTAGTAGATGCCTGACTTCCATTCATTTTAAACTGATCCTTGTAAAATGATCTATGAATTGTTTTCCCAACTGACTTGCCCCTCTTTTGTTCACGTGGAGACCGTCCGTAGTGCACAAATGGTGTTAATTAGTAAAAGTCATACTGCTATCTATAAATGCAATATTTTCTTTACTACATCAATTGGACAACTTGGTGTTTATACTCTCAATAGTTTTATTTTTGTCATTGCAGGCCCTTGGTTCAAAAAGGATTCTTTAGATGGCCACTTTAGAACCTTTTGATTTGATATCATTCCGAAGTCCAGAAGCTCATGGCATATGTCCTTTTCATGCAATTTTCCTATGTCATTGATACCTAGATGCAAAACTATGTTTGTATTACTTTCATTATCTTTTATAATTTTGCCAATCCTAGATAAGACATCCCCAGTCCTGGCACCTGGCACATAAATTACTGATGTGGTCACATTATCAGATCTACACATAGTAGAATCCTTGTATCAGACAATGGAATCATCAGTTACTATTTTATTCTTTGAAATTTCCTTCACAACTTATGTGGTATTGTCATTATCACCTACTGTTGTCCTGTCTAGGACTTCAAATCTATTGGAGAGGGGAATATCACTCTTTATGGTTATGGCATATATCCACCTCTTCTGGTGTTTTGAGTGATCAGGTAAATGCCAATCATTTGTTTCATTCTAGACTTCTCTAACTCTTTCAGGTAAATGACTTATTTCCAGAGTCTCATCTTATCCTCTTCCTCCTCCCAATTTCCTTTTTTTATCTCCCTGTTCTCACTCAATAATATAATTTTCTGCAGAAATAGATTTCACAAATTTGGCAGTTTTGTCAATTTCTGAATTTTCATTAAAATTTTGAATGTCCATCTTCCGTGATTGTATTTCATCAAACATCAAGTGAAAACCAATACATTTTCCACCAGTAAATGTATGGCTTGTTTGACACTGCGGTCTCATGGTGTACATGTAACAGTTATTGCATACTACAATGGGTCCATTTGTATGCAGCCTGCTGGATATATGCTTAAAGCACTAACCTGTTATGCCAGTATAACCTGTATAACAATGTAATAACCGGCTTCCCCTTTTTTCCATAGGGAAACCATGACATAATTTGCCATTATAAAGGAGTGTTTATAATGGCAAACACATGCACAGTTTCCCTTGCTGTGTGCATGCTCATGCAGCAGCGCCACCACTCAAGACCGCTGACCGCTTCCATCTCTCCTGAAACAGCACCATGACCGCCAGAAGAACGTGGAGATACGTTCTTTTTTTTCCCCCTACACAGTGAAAACCTCACAAACCAGGGCAAAAAAAGGTTTTAAAATATGCCGATTCAAATCAGCACCTGAGAAGCCACACCACGCATGCATTGGAAGCTTTTTATTTTTATATAATTGCTGAGGCGAAAAAGGGAAACCCAGCAATTATATAAAATAAAATAGTCAGGATATTATGAGACTCAATTTACACACCCTCGTTGTGGGATGCTTTTCTGAAACCCTCGGGCTTCGCCCTGGGGGTTTATGTAGCATCCCACAACTCAGGTGTGTGTAAAATCTTGTTACACACCACCACCTATACTTTATTCTCTATATTAGGCCAACAATTATCATCACACTGTACTTGCGATAGAAACAAAACCAGCCTTTTCAGTTAAAAACAAAAACACAGTGATCCACATTGCCCATCGGACATGTCATCAGAACATCAGGTGGTAAAAATGCACTTATGTTTATACAGAAGCATAACTCCCATCTCAAGTATTATGTAATGATAATTTTTGGCCTCTGTACAGCTCTGTTTTCTGGCTAATTTGCACATTAGGCTGTTTTGTGTGCTGGAAATCTTTAGCACGTAGCTTCTTTTGCAACAAGGAAGTGACCAGTATCCATGCCCGACACTGGACTACCTCCATCATAAATGTAAAGAGTGCGAGCTTTTTATCATTCTGTTTATATTTTGCATGTTAAATAAAGTTGGTTTACACATACCAGATCGCTGGTCCAAAGTGATTTTAAGTTGGTGCTGTCCTCCCTAGATTTTATGTTGGGCATTGTTTTTGACATAAGAATGCATTTGCTCAATTTTGAAAGCCCTCAGAATTCTGCAAGCCCCTGGTGCATCAAACCTTTAGCACATGGGGTTTACTGCATTCTCACAGCCAGCGATCAGGATTTTCAATACTGAATAGCAAATGCTGCAGGTTGGATCAGATTTTCCCTGGTCTAACTTGCAGCATTTGAGGAATCCTTTTTATGGGGCTTGAGCCAAATATTTGGTGCAAACTGCCATAAACTGAGGAAACTGTTGCAACTGTACCTGACTGACAATATAAAATCGGGTGCAGTTGTGGCAAAGGAATTTGACGCAGCTGCACCAAAAACTCGCTTCAATAAAGGTCTTGATGCAAGCCCTGCATCAGGCTTTTAAAAAATCAAGCCATATGTGTTCTGTAACTGGTGGCTATCCAGTGTGGAAAACAGACAGATCTCATTGCATAACCACCAGTAAACCAAAATTATTACTGACATGATCACATACGAAGTCTATGATATTGTCCAAAGTGGGTTGCAGTTGACCACCCATAGCTCTGGCAAGTCCTATAATGACTCAGTTGTGCAACCTTTCCTGACACCTGGAAACTTATCTAAGAATTGTGCATGACCCTACATATCAAATGTGATCTTCCGCTCAAGTGAAGTGGTGCTTTCATGTTGAAAGATTCTCATTTTGTCCTTGAAAATCCCAGTTTGGCTGGTCAAATCCATGTCATACTCATACATCTGAGATATTAATCTATAAAAATGGGATTGTAATTCTAGATAACGCAGTTATTTAATCTATGTCTACGTTTTGCAAATTTCACAAATGGTTTTAAACTCCTGTTTTGAATCTTCTCACTATTGTAATATATTATCATTTGCACATAGTACTGAGAACCTAGCTTTAAATAATCATGTGACTGGCTGGATCACCGAAGTGGCTGGTTGCTTGCATTCCTCTCTGTCAGTAGTTTAGTTTTTTGGATTTTCATGTGTTTCTGCTTGGAGGAACTGGACCATTCTTGGGCATGACATCTATGAACATTTCCTGGACAAAGAAACTGCTAAACTTCACCACCAGGTATTGTCATTCTCATCACAAATCAATGTTTTTGGAAGCCATCAAAAGCAAAAGTAAGGTCAGTAAATCTGTTACACAAGCTCTGAGTGGTAAAGTGCTGCTTGAAGCCACATTTTTGTTTGACATGTTCTTATAGGATCTGTGCTTGTTTTTGAGGTCTAGTCATAATCATTTTGGAGAACAAAGGGAAGACACTACCAAAGGATTTTTACATCCTGCATATGCCCCAATCCAATGTTCATCACCTTCAGGAATTTAACACATCCTGGGTCTTTGATCTACAATAACAACAGTGTACTGGTCCCCAGTAGTTCATCATTTCATGTGGCTTTGATTATTTTTCATCATTTGACTCCTGGTACCTTGGTCAAGATTATTATATTACCTATCCCTGAACATAACAATCTGCATGGTTTAATATTACTTCATCAAAAATGCAACCTAACCTGTTCCTGCTGAGGGCTGGACTCACCTACAGGCAGTTATGGCTATGCCTGTTCAATCTTTTAATTTTGCTATTACTGTTGTCTGGTAATATTCACCCAAATCCTGGCCCTGGCCTGCCACATATGGCAACTCCCATAACATGACTTAGGATGCGTACTTTGGCATCCCTAAATATCTGAAGCCTCCTACGAAAGCTGGATGTTCTACAAATATTTGCTACTCTACACAATCTGGATGTTCTGACAATTGTTGAAACATGGCTCTCACCAAAAATCCCTGACTCAGCTCTTGCCATACCAGGCTACAACATCTTCAGACAAGATAGGACACCCAAAAGAGGTGGTAGATGTGCAATTTATCTCAAAGAGTCAGTCATGGGCCACCTCTTGCCTGTTCCAGTGGCTGCTACAACCACTCAATTACTTGCCATCAGAATTCTGCCTGGTGCCCAAAATAAGGCACTTACTGTGGCATTCGTATACATCCCTCCAAAATAACAAGGGAGTGGTTTCAACATGGTACTGGACTTCACACATAACCAGCCACCTGAGTAGGAGTCAATTCTGATGGGAGACATCAATATAAATTGGCATGCACCTGAAAATCAGAACATTAAGGACACCATCTCTGACATTAATTTCTCCCAGCTGGTTGACTCCCCAACCAGATCCAACTACAAAACCGGGACTAAAAGTCTTTTGGACTGGGTCCTAACCAGTCATCCAGACCACATTACTAACATCACTGTCCTCCTGGATACAATCAGTGATTATTCCCTTGTCATCTGCACATGGACAAACACATTTTGCAAACTACCACCATGGACAATTACCAGCAGAGTCCTTGTCTGGGGTCACTCGGAACCTCTTACATCCCTCCTTAGAGTACAAGACTGGTCTCCAATCTACAGGGCAAAGGATGTTGACACAGCACTCAAACACTTCATTAACACCTGTAATTCTGCCTGCAACTCTCACTCACCTCTAAAAAAATGCAAATTCAAAGGCCCTTGCAACCCTTTGCTCTCTGTAGAACTGCTAGCTCACATGAAAATAAGGGACCACCTCTGGCACAGTGCCCAAATCTCTAGCACACAATCTGACATCCAGAACTACAAAAGAGCATGGAATGACTGAAATAGGTTGATCCGTCTAGCAAAAATGAAACACTATCAGGAAGTGTTTACTAATACCTGGGGCAAAGGAAAAGCTTTCTGGGATAATATTAAAGAAATCACAGGTAAAACCTCGAAATCACCACCTACCACACTGGACTTAGATGGGATCACTACCCTTGACCCTGTAACTATTGCTAATACTTTCAATAACTCATTCACGGACCTCAGCAGTGTTCTCCAACAAGACTTTTTTAATGCAGATGTGACTTCGCCCACCTCAGATAGTACTCCCAAACCTACTAGCCACCCCCCATTCTACTTTAAAGTTGTCTTACCACAGGAAGCCCATAAATACATCATCAAGGCAATTGGTAAATCTAGATGCAGCGGGGATTCCTTCCATCATAAACTGTTGTCCCTCACACTAGAAGAAGTGATAGTGCCTCTTACCTGAATTTTTAATCTCTCACTTAGCCTTGCCCAGTTCCCCAAGAGATGGAAATCAGCCATGCAGAGGGACTGGAAGGAAAAGTATGCCTCTTTGCAGATGACACAAAGATCTGCAATAGGGTTGATACATAAGGAGGCATGGGAAGGATGAGAAAGGACTTGGCAAGGTTTGAGGAATGATCAGAAGTATGGCAGCTTGGATTCAATGCAAAGAAGTACAAAATAATGCACCTGGGAAACAAAAACCTAGGGGAAGAGTACACAATGGGGGGGTAGTAACAACAACAAAAATGTAAAGAGACCTGGGGGTAATCATATCAGATGACCTTAAGGTAAGCAAGCAATGTGAGAAGGCAGGAGGAAGGGCTGGGGGATACTGGGATGTATAGGGAGAGGCATTACCAGCAGAAAACAGGAAGTTGTTATCTCTCTGTACAGACAGTTGGCGAGACCCTATCTGGAGTACTGTATCCAGTTCTGGAGACCCCATCTCCCCAAGGACATAGACAGGATGGAGGCAGCCAAGAGGAGGTGTAAAAGAAAAAAAAGGGGTAGAAAAAAAGGTGCAAAGGCACCGCAAGTATATTAAATATGAAGATGTAATCAGTGCATAATAATTGCACAGCTGCCCAGCAGTACAGGGAACAAACCTCTACTAGTTTCGCACTAAAATGGTGCAGGGTCTGCAAGAGAAGCCATACGAGGAGAGACTAAAGGAGCTCAATATGTATACCCTTGAGGAAAGGGGGGGGACATGATAGAAACTTTTAAGTACCTCAGTGGAATCAACAAAGTCCAAGAGGTTAGCATCTTTCAGAAAAAAAGTTGTGCAAGAACAAGGAGACACAATTTGATGATAGAGGGGGACAGCTCAGGGGCAAAGTGAGGAAGCATTTTTTCACAGAGATGGCAGTGAATACATGGATCAGCCTTCCTGAGGAGGTTGTGGGGTCTAAAACCATAGGTGAATTCAAGAATGCATGGGACAGACATAAGGCTATTTTTGTGGGGGGGTAGAAAGAAATAGGCTATTGGTTAAATAGGATCTGCAGCTTATCTTGTAGGTAAGGAAATGGGCAGACTAGGTGGGCCAAGTGGTCCTTATCTGCCATCAAAGTCTATGTTTCTACGTTGCTATGGTAACACCGGTACACAAAAGTGGTGACAGGTCTCTCCACATGAACTACCAGCTCATCTCCATATTTTGCCCCTCTCCAAGGCACTTGAATGCATTGTAGCTGACCAGCTTATAGATTATCTTGATAAACATAAGATCCAATGTACCCAACAACATGGATTCAGAAAAGGACATAGCACCTCCTCAGCTCTCATCAAATTCACTGGTTTTATACACAAATCTTTGGACCATGGAGAGATAGTTGGGGCCACATTTATCAACCTGACAAAATGTTTGACACGGTCCATCACCCCTACTACTGGAACAGCTAAGCAATGCTGCAATTTTCGCCAACTCTAATGCCTGGTTTAAAAGCTATCTGGAGAACCAAATCCAACAAGTGAAAATTGCTGCTGTCATCTTGGACTCTAAACCAGTTCTCTCAGGTGTCCCACAAGGGTCCATCATGGACCCTCTACTATTTAGTCTTCCCATAAACAATCTCCCAAGATCCTGCCCCAAACAAATCTTACTATACACAGATGATGCTGTTATCTACACAAGTCACACAGACCCCACACCTCTTGAAATCCAGCTGCAACTCAGATTTGCATCAGTAGAGAAACTGTTCAGTGAACACAAACTGTTGCTAAACTATAAAAAAACTAAGCTCATGCTCTTCAGCAGCTCCCACAATAAACACAGGCATCATCCCCTGACTATCTCCAACTGCCTTGGGACCGCTCTTGAGCAGGTACATTATTTTAAGTATCTCGGTGTCACCATCGACAGCAACTTATCCTATGGGGTGCATATTGACAACATTGCCAAAGCAGTTAATAAATGCATTGGCCTCATCTACAGACACAGGAACTCCCTTACACCAGAAGCCTTAAGGTCAGCTATACAGAGCTGTGTTACCGCCATTATTGACTATGGATTTATAATCTATGTATCTGCCACTGAAACTGCCCTCCGGCACATTTCCACTGCTCTAAACAAGGTGAGTCAACTCATTGTAGGAGCCCACCATCTCACCCACTCTTGCAACCTCTATGCCCAAACTGGTTGGCTCCAGCTGAAAGATCATATCAAATATCAAACATGCCTGATAGCCAAGATAATAACCCTAGGCATCCTACCACCAGGAATACAAGGTCTGCTCAGCCTCTTTCTTAATACCCTCCATACCTGTGGCTCTGAATTCCAGCTCTTTCTGGTCCCTCGCTGCCATACCTCCCAGGGACAAAGATCATTCACCTATAGAGGTCCTCTTTGGATGAATGCACTCAACTGTGACATCTCCTCCAATTCCAAATTGGGCCTTTTCAAATCCAAGCTACAGTGACTACTCTGTGCCACTCATTCCTGTGATTATATCCGCTAAACCCTCTTTGGCAATCTAAAACCCTAGCACTTGATTACTGTTAAATCTCCTTAGCACCATCTCTGACTTCCACTCCACCCTGCTACCCTACCCCTTCACCTTTCCTCCCCTCTACCTAATTCCCCCCCATCCCACCCATCCTACCCATCCTATTAAGGTCTGTTGGCTGATTTCAACTTGCCTTATGATTTTACCAGTAACTGACAAAGCTTGTTTTGGCTAATTTTCAATTTACTGTATGCATTCCTGTGCATGAAACTGCTTATCATTACTCGTTTCTGTTCTTTAATTCACTGTGAATGTCAACTATTGCTTTCTTTTCTTATTTACAATTATTTTACCATACCCTGTTTGGTTTGTAAACCTGCTGATATCCTTTCTCTATGTATACTGTTTTGCCATACTTTTTGTTCGGTTAACCTGTTGTATTATGCTGCTGACATGGAACCTTTGTAAAAGAGTTCTAAGCTCAAAGGTATTTGTAATCCGAGATCTAAATAAAAAAAAAATCTTGCCATTGTGCAGTAATTTGATGTCCTGTAGTTCTAATAAGGCAATATCCAGCCTCAAAAGGTTTGTACTGTGCAGGGAGGCTTCAGGGAGGAATTGTGTTGATAGTGCTGCCTTGTTTTAGCTACTCTACCAAATGTATAGGCATTAACCCATGTTCATTGTTAGTATACTCTGTATAATTGCTCACCCACATTTATTCTATGTATATACTGTATGAATGTCTATGTTTTATTCTGATGTTGAGCCATTGGAAACGAGTCTATGACTCAAAGGGTTGTAATTCCGATTTCCTAAATAAATAAATAAATAAAATAAAGCTCAGAGTACAAGTACATAAAATACTGCAAAACGTTGAAGCTGCTGATGAAGAAAGAACAAATCACCCTCTTTTAAACTCACCAGCCCTACCAAAAACTTTCATATTTTTGAAATATATTCTACTAAAGCACTAGTGACAGATGTTTGAATAATCTATGGGAGTTTGACTTTCTACTACCACAGTGATTAATAGCTACTCTGTGAGGATGTGGGAACTGAGACTAGCTGTCAAAGTTTGCAACTGCAGATAGTGGTAGGTGTGGCATGGCTAACAGAGAGAGCGACACAGTCTAGACTCTGCCCTTCTCTGCTACAGTTTCTCACTAGTTATGATCCTGTGTTAGAAACGATGGCATATAAACCAAAACAGAAGAGCATATGTAGACTAATTTTATATGTAAAATGAAAAAAACATGATAAATACAGTGTCATTTAACAGTTTATTGGAATACAGTGCATTCAAAGGCAGTACATTACATATTATACAATGGGGTATGAAAATGCAGTAACCTCATTGGTCAAAACACATCACATGACAGTGATAAATCCTCCAGTATACCCAATGTAAAAGTTTTATATCACTATAAAGACAAAAAATCAAGCTGAACATTGCATAATAGCAATATACCATGACAGGGAGTGGGTATATGGGTGGATTTATCACTTCTGGTGTGGTTAAGTCACTCGGCTGTGCCTCATGACCGGACCACAACAGGCGTGGTAAATCCACCAATATACCCACTCCCTGTTATGGTATATTTGTTAAACATTTCACCTTTAAGAAGTAAGGCAAAGAATATGTGTTGAGTATCATATAAGATGACAGTATTGTCAAATTTTGAAGGAAAGCATAACTGATAAGTTTTAAAGAACAGGTCCAGATATAAAGAAGAAAACCAATTGATGTAAACAACACAAAACTGTTTTTGATGTTTATTTTATTCGTGTATGGAGTTTAGTTTGCCCAAGACAAAATCCCTCTCCATTATGACGGGTTGTAAAATGACATGGGGAACTAATTTAATCTCATTCTCAGTTACAGAGCATGAAATATTCAAATGGGAGTAGAGGAGCTGTTGTGTAAAGAAGCACCTTAGCAAACAAAGTGTAGAAATATAGAACTGTCCCAGTTGGAGTAGAAAAACTGCAAACTGCAGAAAGTTAATTGTGCAAAAAGCTGCAGTGCAAATACAGTCACCACCGAGACCACCTCCCAAATGTGCACAGTAAACTTTCTTCACTTTGCAGTTTTTGCACTATGGGTGAGTTAGCTCTGTACTTCTGTGTTTTGCTTAAATTGATTTAATCTAGCTAGCAGAGGAAGATTCAAAAAGATGTGTAATACCCATGCCTAAATAAATAACTGTTTTATTATTGTTTTCTTTCAAAAGCCATTCAATTAGGGCAATAACGCACTCAGTGGTGTGATTTTGTTGTAAGATATAGGGCAGGCATGGGAGGTTTCAAGACATCCCTATATATTTTTATTTTATTATTTTAGTAGGAAAGTTTCATTTTGAAGAAGTCCAGTAATTTACAGATATCTAAGTAACAAAATATACAAGTTGTCAATGCAATAGGACTGTCTTGCTACCACACAGGAGGAGAAGTGGCAATGATCAAGACGCTGAGCAGGTATTGGGCAGCTACAGAAGTGGAGAAGCAGGAAGGTAAGGACAAGGGAATGAACTTTGCAAGGAAGGGCTGAGCACTGCAAAGGAATGAACTGAGCTGACTGGTGAACAGGTGAAACATGACATAGCATGTGTGATGGGAATTGCATTCTAGGTACTTGTATGCGTGAGGCAATTTGCAGGTTGTAAATTGGGGCATATTGAAGTAGGGGGCATTTTGCATGATGATAACTGCATTTTAAGCACTGTATATGCTGGGGCATTTTGCAGTTTAGGAAATCTACCATTAAAGGGCAATTTGCAGTCAGGTACTGTACAGGTTAAGGAACAAGTTGCATTTTGGGGTACTGTATAAGTGAATGGTAAAAACTGCTGTTAGGTACGGAATATGTCTGGGTGTGGTATATGATTAGGGGCATGTGGAGGAAAATCGCATTTGGTTGGGTTTAAATGGGCAAGCTGCTTTTGGTTGTATATAAGGGCAGACTGCCTTCTTGGTAGGACAAACTTTGTTGTTTGCCATACTTTTGCTAAAAGAGGTAAGGTATCGGAGAGCTGGGGAACATGGATAGAACAGGCAGAGGAGGATGGGAGGGGACACAGGGGTGGCTTGGCATCCTTCAACTGGAAATGAGCGGGATGCTGGTGGGCGAATGGAAAGATGGGAAGAGTGGTAGGCTGCAACAACTATGGAGCAGCGATCTTTTTTAGAATTGCATGGAGGATGGGTGGATATTTGGTGTGCAAGCAAATAAAGCAGCTTCAGATTGAGATCAGATGTCTACAAATGGAGATAAGGAGGGGACTGCGGGCTGCAGTGAAGGACAAGTCAACAGCTGGGGAAGAGAAGAGGGTAACTGAGAGAGGTGGACAAATTGAATTGAAAAGGGGGAAGAGGTGTGGGGTGGGGTGGCAGAAGGAGTAACAAGACGGGGCAGTTCTGTGGGCAATCAAAGACAGAAAAGAGGAAGAATGGAAGAGGTGAGTGAAGGAGGGAAATAACAGTCACAGAGTGAGTAGCAGTGGGGTGGTTAACAAAAGGAAGGAGGCAATAAGTGGCAGGGATGGGACATTGAATAATCAGTTAGCAGCACAGGCTGGAGTGGGGGATGGAATAGGGGGTGCTCGGCAGAGGAGCTGAAACGAGACCAGAGGGGGACAGAACAGCAGATAGGAACAAGGGGGTGGATGGAGATGGGAAGGGGGATAAGGTGAGTTGTGGGGAGGAGGAGAAGGGGGTCATGAGAAGGGAGGAGTAGAGATGCATCAAGGGGAAGAGACAGTTGGGGACCATTGGAGAGGGGAAGTAGGATCGGTGGGAAAAGGAGGGAGGGAGGGAGAACAGAAAGAGGATAGGGACTAGGGATGTTACATCAGGGGAGGAGGGGAGAGCAACTGGGCTGGAGGAGTAGCAGTTGTGGGCAGGAAGGAGAAGGGAGAAAGGAAGGCCAGGTAGGGTGGAACATGAAACCAAGAGTGGGATCTTAGTGCTGGGGAATTCAATATAAAGAGGGGTCTTATGGGGTAGCAAGGGGGAGAGGCATAGTCACAAAGGCCAATGGCACATTTATAAGAAAGAAAAAGAAATGGGCAGACTGGATGGGCCTTGCAGTCCTTATCTGCCATCAACTTCTATGTTTCTATGTTTCTATATGGGTGGAGGCCATGCTAGAAATGACAGCAGAAAGGGTAGGTCAGTCTGTTCTGAAGTATGCTAGGATGCTAGGATGGGTAGGGAGAAACCTCTCATAATTCTGCGTTTGGGAACAAATGACTTGTAGGAAGCATGGTGAATATAGTTCAGAGGAAGTTTCAGGAGCTGGGGCTGATATATGAAGGGGCAGGAAGATCAGTAGCCTTCTTGAAAGTACTTCCAGTACTAAAGGCAAGCACTGCAAGGAATGAAAGGATAGAAGAATGTAATGTGTGGCTGAGAAACTGGAGTCAGGCCAAAAGGTATGGGCTAGTGGGGGTTTGGGGAATGACCTGGGAGAACAGTAAACTTTACGATAAGAATAGGCTTTACTTTAGTGATGAAGGGAGGAAGGTATTGAAACACAGACTGGGGGAATACATGGCTAATGAAGGAAATTTAAACTAGGAGCGGGGGTGGCAAGTGGGCAGGAGGCATGCAGGAATCACGGGATGGGAAGTTGAATGAGTTTACCCCCCATAAAGGCAGTAAGGGGCTATGGGAAAGTTCAAGAGGGGATGCTTGAAGGGAAGGGTAGGTAGGAAGAGGGGGGAAGGAAACTGGGTGGAAGGTGGTAACTTTGAATGCTAGGAGTCTGGGGAACAAAACAGCAGAGCTACAGGCTCTCATGGTGGATGAGGGGATGAACATAGCAGCCATCACTGAAACATGGGCCACCCAGTACCATGATTGGGATCTGGTGATACTAGGGTATAGGATGTTTCTTAGGGATAGGGTAAAATGGAAAGGGTGGTGGTGCTGTATGTAAGGGAGAGACTGAAGTGTGTCCAGGAAGAGGGGGAGGAGGGCAGTATGAAGTCATTATGGATGCAGATCCAGGATTCCAAAAAGAGGACTTTCTGGATGGGAGTGGTGTACAGGCCTCCCTCTCAGAGAGAGGAGTTGCATAGGGCAGTAGAAGGACAGATCAGAAGGACCTGTGGGAGGGGTAGCATGGTGATTGTGGGGGACTTCATTCTGCTGGGAGTGGATTGGAGTGCCCCATCCACCACGAATAGAAGGGAGCAGGTAATTCTGGATGCCTTCCAGGACAGTTTCCTAGTACAACTGGTCAACAAGCCTACCAGGTTGGGGAACACCCTTGCCCTCATGCTGGCTAATGGAGAATTTGTGAGGGAGCTGTGGGTGTAGGAACCGCTGGTGAGGAATGACCACCACTCAGTGCAGTTCACAGTAAATATGAGCAAGAAGGGGGTAGGAACAGAAACGAGGGTGGGAGACTTCAGGAGAGCCAACTTCAAGAGGATGGAAGATATAGTAAAAAGGCATCTGTCCAGAATCCATCCAAATATAGACACTAACTGGAGGAGAGAGGTCATCAAGCTGGGGATTGATGAGGCAATCAGAACCTGTACAAGGGTCCAGAGTAAGATGGCTAGGGCCAAGAAACCTAGCTGGGTAAGCAAGGGGGTCATGGAGAAAGTAAGGAACAAAACAGCCACCTTTAGGAGGTTCTAAAAATCAGGGAGGGGGAGGTCAGAGAGGATTCCCTGAAGGAGTAAAAGGCAGTGAGAAAAGCAGTCAGGGCAGCCAAGGCATCTAGAGAGCTTAGGCTGGCAGAGGGCATTAAGGAGGGAGAGAAGGACTTCTTCTGGCACATCAGGGTGAAAAGGAGTTGTAAGGAACAAATCGTAAGGATTAAGAGGGAGGGGGTAGGTGGAAACAGGGGAGGAACAGGCAGAAGCACTAAACAAATAATTTTGCTCTGTTTTTAGTAAGGAGAAAGGAGGGACTGTACCAGGGGGTGGGAGGGCAGACATGGATGGGGGAGGTGACAGATGTGGAAATCGCAGTGGAAAGGGTACCGGAGGGCTTGAGTGCATTAATGGTGGACATGGTACCAGATCCTGATGGAATGCACCACAGGGTGCTGAAGAAGCTGACAGAAGTCCTGGTGAAGCCCTTGATAGACCTGTTCAATGCCTCCCTGGACTCAGAAAGTGTATCCTAGGACTGGAGAATGGCACATGTAGTACCCCTCAATTAGAGGGGCCCCAAAGATGAAACAGAGAACCACAGGCCAGTAAGCCTCACATCCATTGTGGGAAAGCTGATGGAGACAATCCTGAAGGAGATTTTAGTCTCCCTTCTGGAAATGAATAGTATGCAGGATGGTAGACAGCACGGGTTTGTCTCAGGCAGATCCTGTCAGACCAATCTGATGGATTACTATGACTGGGTGACTAGAGAATGGCAAGGGCCACATAGTTGATGTCCTGTACCTGGACTTCAGTAAGGCATTTGATTCAGTGCCACATGGGAGGCTAGGAAGTAAATTGGAAGGCACAGGGGTGGGGGAAAAGATGGTGGGATGGGTAGTGAACTGGCTGCAAGGGAGACAACAGAAAGTGGTGGTGGAAGGGGAAATTTCTTCTCCAAGGGTAGTGACAAATGGGGCATCACAGGGTTCTATGCTAGGGCTGGTTTTGTTTAGGATATTCATAGCAGACATCTTGATAGGCATCAAGAGCAAAATCAGTCTGTTCACAGATGATACCAAGATGAGAGTAGCAATGGATGATGTAGAAGGGTGGCAGGGGCTGCAAGATGACTTGTCAAAATTGGAGACCTGGTCAGACACTTGGCAGCTGGGGTTCAATACCAAAAAGAGCAAGGTGCTGCATTTTGGAGCAAAAAACCCAAGGAGGAGCTACCAGCTTGGGGGGGGGGGTTCACATAACCACAACAGAAGAAGAGAAGGATCTGGGGGTGATCATAACAGGATCAATGAATAACTCAGCACGATGTAGGATGGCTCTTCAGAGGCCAACAGTATGCTGGGTTGCATTGTCCGGGTTATATCCTCCAGGAGGGGGGAAGTGATCCTACCATTGATAGGTCACTGGTTAGGCCACACCTGCAGTACTGTGTGCAGTACTGGCACTCATACCTGAAGAAGGACATTAGGTTGCTGGCAGGGGTGCAGTGCAGGGCAAAAATGATGATCCAGGGGCTGGGGAACTTACCCTATGAGAACAGGCTGAGGGAGTTGAAAATGTACTCCCTGAAGGAGAGGAATGATAGGGGAGACATGATTGAAACCTTCAAGTACACAAGACAGGAATGGAGGGGCTTTTCAGGTTAAGGGGTGGAGGAACACTTGAGGCCACAATCTGAGATTGGAAGGGGGCAAATTCAGGAGGGAAATGAGAATACACTTTTCACGGAGAGGGCGATGACTGGGTGGAATGCATTGCCTGTGAAATTAATTGTCCTGTAGTACAGTGGGCTGCTTCAAAGGGGATGGGACGGGGTAGAGGGAGGGTCACAGGGGAGGGAAGGGAGGGGCAGCTACAGTATAAGGGCTGCTAGCTGCACGATTAAACAGATTCGATAGACCATAAGGCCTTTATCTGCTGGCAATTTCATATGCTCGTATGGTCGTAATAGCCCAAAACAGTACAAAACACAATAAAATCCAATTCATAACCCTAGGACCAGGGTTATACTTTAGTCACAGCATATTTTGGAGAAAACCTTGGTATTATTAAGTTCAAAATGGCAGAAGTTTTGGAAATCATATTAAAAGTAACAAAATGTCATGGGTCCAATTTGTTAACCAAACTACTGCTATTTCAACACATTTTTACACAGAACATATCAGCAAAGATTCAGGAGGCCAAGTGCATTGCAAACAGTAGGTGAGGCACAAAATCTTAGACATGCCATAGTGAATGACAAGCACTGTGGTGCTTTCATGGAAAATGCTACAAATCTTGGCATTGTCTACAAAACTGCTCAAGTCTTGGCATTGTCAATGAAAATTACCAAAATCATGCTATTTTCATAAAAAGAGTGGCATCCATGATAAAGGGAAAGGGAATATTGTTTAACCAGGAAAGGCACACTAACCCACAGCCTGTTTTCAGGTGTGACCTGGGAGCATAAGGAAGCTGAGTGACTTGCTCAGGGTCACACGTTATGCAAGTAGGGGCTGATGGGATTCAAACTCAGGCCTCCAGAATTGCAGCTCAGTGCCCTATGCCACTGTACTATACTACCTCCTACTTCCATGACAAAGCTACAGTTCATTCCTATCTATGACAAACCCTGTTGTGAATTATTGCTTGTGCAACTCAATTGAAGGGGAACAGTCAGTACTAGGAGCCTTACACTGAAATGTGGGGTGGTTCTGATTTGCATTTTAGTGCAAAAAAGAATACCGTTTACTGCATATGACAGATTGCATAAGGTTTTTTATGTTGATTTCCAAGCTGACATTTGCTGTAAATAGAAATCCCATAATACCATGCAGCTATGTCAGAGAAGGGTTGCAGCAGTGAGAGATTCAATAGCTTGCAGTGCATGTTAGAGCTTTTATAAGTTCTAATCAGATATTCGCTGTTCCCACGATACTGCTGGGGTCAAGTACAGTCCTCTGTGACTGTACTTATCCCTGTCAGGACAGTGGGACCAGCAGAAAAGATCAGAGCTTGTAAAAACTCTGAAATGCTTTACAGGCTATTGAGTGTCCCACTGCTGCAGCCCAACTCTGACATCTGCTGCAGGAGATTCTTAGTTTTCTCATCACAGCAAATGAGTACCTTGGAAGTCAGCAGAATTAGCCTGATAAAATCTACTGTAGTGCAGTAAACAATAAGTAAAAAAATTGCTGTTGCACATAAACTGCAAATTGGGACTAGCCCAGCTCTTAAGTGTGGGGTTCTTAGTGATGACTGTTCCCCTTTATGCAATGTTGACAGCCTGAGGAGATGTTGAGGGCCATTAACCACAGTCCAAATGTTAAATATTCATATAATGCTGCATGTTCTATTTACCTGGGATGCAAAAGCAACCCCAAAGAAACTACGTAATTCATGTATTTGTATTTCGTCATATTGTAATCACCTCTGTATATCACTATGTAATAGCACATGTTGTTATCTTGCATAACATGTCTGTCTGCCCAGACGTGGAGCCTTTGTAAAGGAGTCTCTGACTCAAAGGTTGTAATTCCAAAACTCTAAATAAATAAATAAATACAAATAAATAATCCTTGGAAATGCCTGCTTGTGAGTTTGTTGGTGTAATCCTAATTCTAATCACAGTACTTTTTTAACTATTGTTTATACTTTTATTTACTGATGTGCACTGCAGTTCTGTTACCTCTGTACTGGGCATTTCTAGGTTATTAATGCCTGGTATATATACATAGATACTGTCAGCAGATAAGGGCAGCCAGGCCCATCCAGTCTGTCCATTTATGCTACCTGATGAAGCAGCCAGTGACCCAATCTGGTCACTGGCTTCAGCTTTTCCATCCCATCTCTAATATTCATTTATTCCTGTCCCATGCATGTTTGAAGCCTGCCACTGTACTGGCAGCCACCATTTTGTGAGGCAGGATGTTCCATGCATCCACCACCATCATCTCCATAAAAATAACTTCTGACATTACCCCTTATGCAGCCACCAATCAGTCTCATATCATGCTGTCTTTTTCTGGCAATACTTTTAAACTGGAAGTCTGATATCATGCCCTCATGTTCTGGCCTACTTTTAAACCAATGGCAGCCAATGAGAGAGTGCAGTGCACGCATGAATAAGTAATAACATTTAACAGTTTTGATAACTAGTTAGTCATTGCAATTGACTATTCTCTAACAGTTCAATATTAAAAGGTGTGTTTTTAAACTTTGAAACCAGATTTCCAAATGGATTTTAATACCAATGTATGCAGTAGTCTGTGTTTCTAAAACACTGAATTTGAGAAGGTGCTCACAGAAAAAAAATCCATCCTGATGCCTGCAAGGACGCCACTAGTGGTTATGAAAGTGATACATTCTAGTAATGGTGTCCAATATTTTATGCAGTACTGGCATCCAATATTTTATGTGATGGCAGTTTAGATTCAGTGCAAAGTAATGCACCTGCAAAACATTAACCTGGGGCAAGAGTATACAAATGGAGAGGAGGTGCTAACAACAACAAAAATGGAAAGGAACCTGGGGGTAGTCATATCAGATGACCTAAAGGTAGACAAGCAATGTGAGAAGGCAATAAGGAGGACTGGGGATACTGCGATGCATAGGGAGAGGCATCACCAGTAGAAAACAAAAAGTTGTTATCCCTCTGTACAGATATTTGGTGAGACCCCATCTGGAGTACAGCAAGCAGTTCTGGTGAACCCATCTCCACAAGGACATAGACAAGATGGAGGCACTCCAGAGTAGGGCTACTAATATGGTGCAGGGTTTGCACCAGAAGCCACATGAAGAAAGACTAAAGGAGCTTAATATGTATGCCCTCGAGGAAAGTGGAGAGAGAAGGGACATGATAGAAACTTTCAAATACCTCATAGGGAATCAATAAAGTTCAAGAAGGTAACATCTTTCAAAAAAAGAAATGTACAAAAACAAGGGGGCACAATCTGAAGATGGGGGGGCTACCTGAGGAGGTCATGGGGTCAAAAACAGTGGGGGAATTTAAGAATGCATGGGACAGCCATAAGGAAATTCTTGTGGGGAGTAGGAGGAAGTAGGCTTTTGGTTAACTAGGATCTGCAGCTTATCCAATAGGTAGGGAAATGGGCAGACTGGGTGGGCCAAGTGGTCCTTATCTGCCACAGAAGTCTATGTTTCTATTGGTAATGTCCAAAGTGTACAGACTGTGAACATAACAGTGAGACTTGAGGTGTCTAGTCCCTCAGTGTTGTGATTGTGTTTTTGGCTTGACTATGGTTTTTTTAATATATTCTTCTTATTTTTCCTCCCCAATCTGACCCTCCCTCTCAGCACATACCACCCTACACCACCCCCAAAATATAACAGTGACAATGTGGATTCCAATCTCCCAGTGTTGCGATCATGTTCTTGGTGTCAGCTCTTTTTTTTAAATTCAATTTTCTTCCCTCTCCCAACTCAAATCTCCCTTTCAGCACACATCAACCCACTCCCACCCCCAGAAACATAACAGTGACACTGGGGATGCCCAGTTCCCCAGTGTCATGATCAACAATCCTCGCTCCTTTTTTTCTTTGCCTGTAAAAAGAAAACAGTACATCAATGTCTTTTGTGGCCATTCCTGTCTCCCCACCCGATCCTCCTAATCAGCACCAACCACCCGCACTCTCCCTAAGCCCTTACTTACCCATCAGGTGTCCAACATGATAATCCTTTGTGGACCTCAGACACGTCCTCACTCTTTATAGCCAGATGGTGAACTGAAGAAACAGGCATGCAATTTAATGTATTTTAATGGTGTTTTAAACATACTGGCATAACACGGGATTTTTTGTATATTTTGGACCCAAATTTTAAAAATGTCTTTTTTGGGATCCCACCTCATGAACAGTTGCACTGACATTAGGTAAATCTGTCCTAAAATGTGATTTTGTGGTCCCTGCATGAAATCAACTTTCAGGAAGGAGCTGAAAATGTTCTCTGCCCGTGTTCATGAGGTGGAGTCATAAGGAGGAGGATCTGTTGAAACATTGGTGTAAAAATATTAAAATATGACACAATTATGAGCCTACATTGAAGTTTACAAATGCAGATGCATATTTTGGTAATTTTTAATATTTTTACACCAAATTGAAATCATAGACTTATCGTTACAGCACCTGATGAATGTAATAGCTGTCATTTGTTAAATCCTGGCCCAAATGTTTTTTTTTTACATCCCCAAAGGTGATTTTGCAGTCCCTGCATGAAATATCCTTTTGGACAGGAGCTGCAATTTTTCTCTGCCTTTATTCATGAGGTGGGGTCATAAGAAGGCTATGTAATACATTTGGTGTAAATAAAAAAAAAGTTATGAATCAATGTGAATTTTGCAAATGCAAGTGCCTAACTTTGGTAATATTCAATATTGTTATCCCAAGTTTGCAACATAGCAATTTTGTTACAGCATCCCATGAGTGTGACAGCTGTCATTTTTCAACTCCTGCTAAAAGGGTGTTTTTGTATCCCAAAATTTAATTTTGCGGTCTCTGCGTGAAGACACCGTTAGATCAGGACTTGAGCATTTTCTCTGCCATTCTTCATAAGTCTGGGTAATAACAAGTCTATGTTGAAAATTTGGTGTAAAAACATTAAAAAACTAATTTTCAATATTTTTACTCCAAATTCCTCACCTGCAGCCCTATCAGCTCTGGCCAGAGTTTGTTCTCTTTGCTTTTCCTCTAACCCTTTACATTGTTAACTGTATTTTCTCACATTGTCCTCTCTGTGTTTTTTTTTTCCTCCAATTCTTATTTCATGCCACATTGTGTATCTACTTCCCCAGAGTTTGTGGCTGGTAATGATTACTAATGGGGCTGTTACATCAATTGACTTACTTCCATTACCCCCTGTAAAACCCTTTCTCTCATCCTAACAGTTATCCATTCAGTATCCCTTACTCTCTTTATCCATTGTGGTAAAGGGGCTTATTGCATTAAAACCCCCATGTGCAATACTTTCTCATCATCTTCTATCTTTTTGTCCTGTACTAACAATTAGCTTATAATCAGCTTCAGGACTATGCTGAACAGCGAGGCCTACTGACTGACAGACAGCATAGGTTCAGAAAGTACCAGGACACAGCCCTGGCCAGACTGACCATGGACATCTTTGATGCTATGGACAAGGTGAAGTTGACTGGTGCCACCTTCACAGACCTCAGCAAAGCCGTTGACCTGGTCTGTTACAGTCTTCTGTTAGTAAAACTGAAATGCCTTAGACTTCACTGTCTGTTCCTGCAGTGGTTCTAAGATTATCTGTCAAACAAGATGCAGCTAGTAAAGTGGAGGGATGCTCAGTCAGTGCAATGACCAGTTATGGATTGTTCCCTGCAAGGGTCCTTTCTGGGTCCCCTCCACTTCTACCTCTCTGTAAAGAATATGTCATACAACTGCGGTGGATGACCTTGTTGTTTTAGGCTGACAATGTTATTCTTTATAAAAGTTCCAGAGATGCCAACCATATCAACTGCCATCTCTAAAACAGTTTTTGAGGACTTGAAAAATGGTGTATGGCCATCAAACTGGCCTTAAATGCTAAAAGGACCAAGGTAAGCTTGTTTGGTATGGTACCTGGTTAAAATGTCTAAGGAATGTGCTCAACTGCATAATAGCATGCCAATAATAGCACAATGAAAATCAGTGCACAGTCAATTATGCCGTGATTCTTTATGCTGTTGCTAGCTATATGGAGGTATGGTATTTGTGTTGTGCTCATCTGTAGTGCAATCTGGAGTTGGTGTACAATACTGGGGAGGGGTGAATCCCCCAGCATAATCCCTTACAGGGATTTGTGTGGCAGTTATGTGTGCTAAGAACTGTATCTGCACTTGGTGTTAAATGTTGAGTTTTTCCATATGGAGCTGTGCTGGCTAGTTGGCTTAGTGGGTAGAGCATGTTGTGGGTTAAGTTGTGTAGTGTTTTAGTGCTAGGGGTTGGTGGTTCAAGTCATGTGGTGCCTCTCTGTTACATACTGTTGTAGGGATTGTAGTGGTGTGGGTGTAAATCGTGGGTCGTGGTTGTTTTTCTTGGGGGGTTTGTTTTCCAGATCTAGATATGAATATTTGAAGGGAGCAGCTTATAAGTTGTCTCTGCAGGTGTGAGTTTTTTTTGATCAGGGTTGTTCTTTACATGTGTTTCTTTCTTTGCATAGCATGCACATGTTTTCCATTATATTTTTATGTTTGCATTTTATTCTTTCTTTGATGTTGTTTGATGTGGTTCCCCTGTGTTGGGATTTGAGTCTGCTAAAAAAGTGGTTGTGATACAGCAATTTGTGTTGTTGCTAGTTCTTTTATGTGTTTTTCGTTTTTGCATCAGATTCCGTGGTTTTGACTTGTACCTGTTTTTAGTGGTAGCCATTTTTGCTGGCGCTATGTATAATAGCATTTGTTGTCTTCAGTGTTTTTGTTTTAGGTATTTTGACCCAGTGCATTCTGGTCCCAGGCACTTGGGTTTTCAAGATAGCATATAGTATCCCTTTTCATGCTGTATGGATCTAATATTGTGGTGGCGGAGTCTATCATATACCTTAGGGTATATGGGTACCAAGAAGTAGCTTTCATAACACAGACAGAACACATAATGAAGTCCCTTTTCCAAATACAGTTGGGGTCCTCTATCTCCTAAACAACTTCTTCAGTAATGAGTCATGTCTAGTAATTTTCTGTAGCACACAGATCCCCATCCTGCTATATGGGGCCCCAGTTCTCCTATCTGTTAGGTGCTTTGAAAATGCAAAAGTTTCAAAATGCTAGACCACATCATTTGTAACTTTGCTTCTGTGGCCTCACCCAGGGATCACTGTTGCAGTGTTCTGTAATCACTGGATTGGCCCTCAATGGAAACCATACTGGAGTAATCTGGTCTGTGTCTGGCCTTTACATTGGCAAAACATGCCACTCCTCAAAGTCTGCAGGAAGTTTTTGTAGCAAAACCCAAGAGAGGGACTCTATGGTCCTCCAGCTGCACGCTCTTAGAAATACCCCAAGTGAGGTCCAACATGGGGAAAGGATCCTTTGCCAACTCTACTCATCCCTGTGGAAAAACTCCCAGCAACACTACAAGAATATTCCTAACTCAAGGGCAGGTTCATGAAAGGGCTTAAGACCAATCTATTTGAGTGCAGCCATTGCACCTGTTCTCAATGACACGTTCTCCCCTTATTTGAGAACTTGTCTTCTGTAATGTCCATGTTAGTCTGCAAAATCTAGTATTTGAAACTGTCCTGGTCAGTCTGCATAATATATGGTTTGTCAGGCCTATGATGTGTTTACAATAAAGTTCTCTACCTCTGTAACCCCAATGAATCCTAATGCATGTACCTTTCTGTAACTCATTATTGCCTTTCTATGTACTGAATCTTTAATGTATGTATCCTATTGTAACTCAAGGTTGTCTTTTAATGAAAGATGTCTTTCTGCTATGTCTCTATGTTTATAAACCCAGGTCACCACTGAAAAATATATTTTTAATCTAAGTGGGCCCCCTGGTCCACACAATTCAACAAATACATTAATTAGTTAATAAACCCTATCCTCTGCACTCTCACTAATCTGTTCTATTTTTTCCTAACCATCAAGAGTCTCTGCTTGCATGAAACCTAGCCTTTTCATACAAGACTTCCCCTAGCCTCCCACAGCATGCCTAGGATTGTCCCACATAACCTACAACTCACCTCCTTCCCCTTCTGGCCTCCTGCCTAAACATTTTCTCCAATGTAGCCTTTCCCTGTATTCCCTACCTTCTTAAATATAAGAATGTAGCACTGATCCTCACCTATCTAAAATCTGTAGGCCTATCTCAGATTTAGTGTATTTCTATCCCTGCACTATATATTGGGTGTAATACTAACTTATCTTATTAATTTTCTTTGCAGACCTATCTCAAAATACTGGTAATAGAAATGGCGCCATTTACATGCGAATGAAGGACTATCTCAGATAGGGTATAACCCCCCCATGCTTACATGCATCTGTGGGCCTACCCTAGATAAGGTATAACATCAACCAACTACTTCCCTTCTCATCCAGAGCTACCCTAGATAGGATGCAACGTAATACACTCCATCATATGTTAATACAGGACTACTCTAGACAGGGTATTGAGAAGTCCTCCACTTAATTGTTTCTATATGCTTACCATTGATAGAGTTCAACACCCCACCTTACCTATGTATGCAGGCATACTCTAGATATGGTATTATACAAAAGTCATACTAACCTTCTCATGCAGGGATACACTATATAGGGTCTAACACCACATTCCCACTTAGCAATCTACCCTAATTTTTATTGTACACAGTCCTCAGTTTTTGTGTTACTTTAACAATACCTTAGTTTTTCCCTACACCTACAAAGACATATCTTATTATCCTCCTACATGAACAGATGGTCCTGTACACATTCACTTACTCCTGTAACAGCCTGAAGATGCCCCTAGGTAGACAATATGCTCCTGCTTCGGTGACACTCACACAAGTTGGTTACAAGGTCATATGAGGTAAAGATTGCTAACACAAGGTGAAGATTCCCTTCAACAATACAAATTCAAAAGAAACTTCTGAAGCACATCATTAAATCATGTTTCATCCATGTTTTTTCTTGTTCTGTTGACTGGTGGATTTTTACCATTTTAAGCAAACTGTGTCCAATTCCCAGTCAGAAGGGACTGTCACACAATTGGTGCAAGATGATTTTGTGACAGTCCCTTACTTATGACCTCCCATGATCAATGATCAGAGGAGGCCAGGGGTCCTTCTGCACCAGCCCACATCAATGTTTACTGGTTTGTATAAGGGAGTGAAGTTGATAGTGCACCCATTACAGGTTTTTCATGATGTCCTCTTACAACCACCAGAAAAACAAACAAACAAAAAAAAAAAACTGGTGTTGGGAGGAGTCGGACAGCTGAACAGGGTGTGCATAAATATTTAGGGACCAAGAATATAATGAGATCAATCATTTATTGGGAGAATATTGGCAACCATGGCTGGGGGGGGGGTCCACAAGTCTTCTAGGAAATGTAATAAGTGTTAGAGTTCATTGGAAGCATAGTGCCCTGCCAGACAGAACAGTGGAGGATGATTTAGTGAACTGAGGTGAAGGGGCAGAAATGGCCTTAAGGTACAAGTGGATGGGGGACATCTTTCTGGTACTTACACATATACATGTATGTGCATGGCACTGCACCATGTGCAAACATGTATGTTGTGGTAGTCTGTGCTTTTTGTTCACAGCAAAACCTGTGGGGGTGCTTAACAGGCATTAGATGATATGCACAGAGACTTATCTCCCCCCCATGTCCAGATCTAGAGTTCTCAGTAAGGCAATTTTTGTTTTTTTTAATTGGTAGCCTGGAGCACACTTTGCGGCCCTATTTTTTTTTATTGTAAACTAAAGAATTTAACTGAGAATCTTGCCCCCAGTTTCTGGAAAAATACAGCTTATTAACAAATTTGTTTTATACATAGGAAGAACCTTGCTCATATCAGAGAAGAACTTTCTGATTCATTACTGGAAAAATAAGAAATCTACTTGCTTCTGTTCTCTAAAACTATATTTCTTCAATTAGATCTTAAACCAATATTTAATTAGGAGATGTAATTATTCAGAGAAAAAGAAATTAAACCTTTCAACACATTAATAACACCTTTAATTGGTACAGGAGATTTTACAAAATGAGATAGCTATTTCCAGAACAGCACTGAATCCATAAAGAAATGAGGTGTTACAAACTGGTGTTTGAGCCTTTTTTCAGTTTTGATGATTGGAACTTGAATGTTCTTGTTTTACAAAGAAAGACCTTGTGAAGAAAAAAACTCTATTACCTGAGGTAATATCAAACATTTGTGCTACTAGAAAATGTTTAATTTAGAGTAGATACCTACAATGATATGTTATTTTTATTATTCACCAATAAACCTGATCACTGGATTAATGTTTCTTTCTTTGTGTTGAATAACCAATGACATAGACAATTAAAATGCAAAACAAAAGCAATACTTACAGCTGTTGTTCAAAAAAGATTCAGCATCTTACAGTTAATAATGTAAGATCAATTGTCCACATCTATTATGCTAAATGTTCATTTATCATAGACCCTTCACCACCAAGGCTTGAGATGCAAACAAAAGACAGGATTGGCTGCTGACATAGGGAGTGGTATCCCTTCCACTATTTTCAGTTACTCCCTTCTTTTGATGTTCCTACAGAAAGATAGGGAGGATGCAGCTTGCCACAGTTCAGCTCACTAATTCACTATTAGTGGATGTGGTTCTGCATATTTTGACAATTTGATTGCACTTTATTTGTATTTATTTATTGTTTGATTACTGGATGGGTACACTAGGCAAGTAAGTTCCAATTACAGGTATGACCAAGGAAAGTACATCAGTATAAACAAGGAAACATGTGACACACATAACACAGATAGTACACAGGGGTCAGATTAACAATGTAAGAGCAGTACAATAAAGCATAGAACAGTTAAAAAAATTTACATTCAGAAATTTACATGCATAAGTATTCAATCAGCTTTACATTAGAATGAGATAAGTATGGGCTTTGAGTAACTTACAGTTGCAGAGGCAGTTGGGGAGACAAACACCAAGACAGTTGTGCAAACAGGATGCTTAGCAATGTGCAAAGAAGAACCATGGGAGCTACCTTCAACAGCAACTTGAGTATGAACCCATCAGATGCATATACAGAGTACCTTTGAAGACCTTGCATGAGGTAAATCTGCAAATTTCAAGTGGAAGGAAGTTCCAAAGTTTTGGAGTGAAGATGGTGAAAGCCTGTTTCCCCATCTTGAAAGAGCATTTGGGAACATGTACAACTGGTGTTTTATCAGCTCAGATTGAGTAGGCTTCTCAACTTGAAGGGGGGAGGGTACGTGTGGTTCAATGGATCTTAAGAAATTATCAGTTTCCTGGCTTGGATAGAATAGTTATTTATTTATTTATTTATTTTACAAAATATGAGCTCCTTTCTTAGCAAGACACAACCTATTTGCATCATTTTTCATTAAGAATATCACAACTGCCTTTGGACTGGAAAATTTCTTATAATATCTCAATATTTTTTTTTTGCAAATAACTATACTTTATTGTATTATCAATAAAACATACATATTATCCCCCATCCCCCTACATCCCTTACATTTGTTACAATAAGTGGATCGAATACACAGGATTAAGAAAGGGGAAAAAGAAAAAAAAAACAATCGAGAAAAAAAGAAATCAACCAACCCAGCCCCAGAACCCCCCCAACCCGTAGGTCTGGCAGCCCAAACTTAGGGACATAACGAGAGAGACTCAGAATACCCTAAGGGTCACTATAAAAGAACAGAGGAGACATATGCCCTGGTATTGCAATCCCTCTAAATTCACCCAGAGTACAAAACTAAAGAGGAATATAATATCTCAATATTTAAAGGAGGTTATGCAGCTGACCCAGGTTGCTACCGCCCCATCTCAATACTTTCACCAACAATAAAAATATTTGATAAATTGGTTCATAAACAACTGTCTATTACTTATCTAAATTTCAAATTCTGAGTTTGCTTACAGGATATCAATCAGGTATTTGAAAATGTCTTAATACAACTTATGCGACATCTAGAGTAGTTGATGATATCGTTACATCTTTTGATAAGGGAGTGACTGTGCCAGCAATTTTCCATGATTTATCAATGGCATTCGATTTAGTAGAACATATCATATTATTAAATAGATTAAAGGTTCCTGGCCTTGGTCTGAACTCCTTGCGTTGGTTTGCTTCTCATTTGTTATAAAGGCAGCAAAGTGTTAGGGCTAGAGAGTTATGTTCAGATCTGACTGATGTTAAAAGGGGGGGGGGGGGGGGGTCCCGCAGGGATCAGTAATAGGACCCCTTTTATTTTTTGATTTACATTAATGTCTTACCAAACTGTAGCTCAACCAGCACTAACACATTGTTGAATGCTGATGACACTATGTTTGTTACACAAGATAAAGATATTTCTAAAGCAGTACACATAATCCAAAATTATTTTATTAAGATACAGAGCATGCATGTAAAATTGAACTTGTTATTGAATATTGGAAAAATCAGTGGATTTTATTTATAAACCAAAAAAGGGAGGATAGTGCTAAGTTAACTATAAAATCATTAGACAGTGTTAAGAAAATTAGGGTTAATACATATAAATATTTGGGAATGCATTTAGATAAAAATTGAATGTTTAATTTACATATTCAAAATGTATCAAGCAGACTAGAAAGATTATTGACATTCTTCTATAGGAATAAAGCATGTTTTAGTTTGACTGTTCAGAAACTTTTGGTGAACTCATTGTTCATGTCTCAATTAGATTATTGAGATTGTTTGTATATAAAAGCATCGCTGACGTTGCTAGGAACCTTGGATCCATTATTTCATAGTGCTTTAAGATTTATTAGAGGACTGCTATGGAGGTCCCACCCCTGCAGCTTTTATGCAGCAGTTGGTTGGCATTCCTTGTCAGTCAGGTGGCAATTGCACTGGTATATTTTCATATATAAATTTATTGTTGATGCACCTCACTCTTATTTATTAAGTGTGTTGTAGCTTAAGCCAAACAATAATTATGGGCTTATATCAGCAAAATTAGTACAGTATTTGACTCTGAGGTACAGAAAAAAATATGGGGAACACTTTCTATCAGTATCTATATCATGCACCTGGGAAGCTATCCAGAAGAAATTAAGAATGGTAATCCTCCTGTCTATTTCTCATTTTAAATCTGGTATTAGTAGATTATTGTATACAAAATGTGATTGCTATAGATTAAATTATATTTAATATCGTACAGTTCATTGAAATGTAATTTTGTTGCGTATTATGTATCAAATCTGTATTTGTATGTTTAATGTTGGACGTAATTGAAAAAGAGAGTTTACTCTCAACTTGCTTTCCAACAAAATTATTGATTGATTAATTGATCGATCAATACATCAATTTAAGAAGTAGGATTGGGCTGCAGAATGGGAGAGTCACCACAGGGAGTCATACCCTCAGGGAGGCATACAGGGAGTAGTTATAGCATATTATTATTATTCATATGTGTTGACTTATGTGCTTTATTTTACTTTATTTTTATGTTGTCTTCACAAGAAATCTTTATTAAACTTGTTGTTGGAGTACACTGACCTGCATAGGCGTCAGATTATGCATGTGGCACTCGCAAGTGTTTTGAGCACTATAGCATAATTCTCCTCCTGCACTCACAGTTCAAGCACTTTTCATGACTTAAGAGAACAGTTTTTAACAGACATCATTTAATGGGCATTAGATGGCAGCATTCTATACTACAGTGCAAATGTGAGTAATGATCTATTTTCTTTTATAAAATGTGTAGAGACAGTAAAGCAATCTGATTGGCTGAGAGTCTTTGCCAGCTATGCCTTTTATTTTGCTTATACCACAGTGAAGAACAAGAGCTAACCAGCAAACTCAGAATTACAAGTGTCTAGGATTGCATTTGGATAATGTCATGAAATGGAATATACATGTAGACGATGAACTAAAAAAGTTGGGAATATGCCTGGGCCCTTATATAGAATTAAAGGGTGTATGCCTGAGCATATTAGAAAACATGTGGTTACAATTTTGGTCCTTCCTCTCTTGGGTTATGGGGACATAGTATACATGGGGACAACAAATACAGTATTATCCAAGATAGATGTGATGTTTAATAAACAGTCCAGATTCATTTTGTGAGCCCCAAAAATGACACATAGACAGCAGATCCAGAAACAAATGATCTGATACCTTTTATTGGACCAACATGGATGTTACAGAAAATAACAAAGTGTTCTAGTTTTGAACCTACCTGGTCCTTCTTCAGAAGCTTTATGGCAGTTATTTTGAAAATCCCATACTATTAACACCAGATTATGTTGAAAAAATAGAAATAATTTTCATTGGTTTATCATATACATTTAATACATAACATAATATTACATCAAAGAATTTAATTAACACCAGTCTGCTTTTAACTGAGAAGCCTCAGAAGGGCAAAGGTTATCAAGAATTCTCAAGAACCAGAGAGTTCTTCTCACATAAATTTTAAAATGTCTCAGTATGCTAAGAAAGCATTCTAGTGATAAAAACACCTTGGGCTAGCATTCTCTCTAATAAATCCAGAAGCAAATGATTTGATACCTTTTAATGAACCAACATAGATGTAACTACAAGAACAAAGTGCTCTAGCTTTCAGACCAACCAGAACCAACTGGTTGGTCCGAAAGCTAGAGCACTTTGTTCTTGTAGTTACATCTATGTTGGTCCACTAAAAGGTATCAAAGCATTTGCTTCTGGATCAATTCTTGCAAGGACCAATACGGCAACTACTAAATCTAGATTTCTCTAATACATGTAAAATGAGTTTACAACTTGCATTCCAAGTGCCCTGGTGTATTAAATAACAGATAATGAGAGACAAAATCCTGAAATTAGGTATAACTGCAAGTTGAAAGAGACCCAAGGTAAGATATATATATATATATATATATATATATATATATGATGCATGATAGTATCACTTGTAAGTGTAAGTGCCAATTAAAAATACTGGTCAAGGACCCCCAAGAAAATGAGACCATAAGCCTGATAAGTGCAGATTTCAACACAGACTCAGTGTATAACAAAAATGCACATAGACAGCAGTTATACGATCTGCTGGGATGGGTTTATTCTAAAGATAGGATGCTATCTCATATATTGAATGTTATGGTAAAGTGTAATAAGGGGAGGTTTCTGATTACATATTGGATGAATTACAAATTAGGGAAGTTAAATCATGCCAGCGGTCTGCTTATGATATTGAATACAACCAATCCAAAATGAGGACATCATTTGGATATACACATTTCTTTAATAGAGGTCCCCAGATTTGGAACAGTGTGCCACATGAATATAGATCAAGGATAATGGGTATACACCCTGGAGAAATTAGAACTTGGTTTCAATGACAAGCTGCTAAGAATGTTAGTGAGGGAATTACCTGATGTGTAAAAACTGGAATAGTCATCTTCTAGTTTTTCTAATGAATGTTTGAAATGTGTAGTGCAATAATGTTTGTTATGATTTTGTGTTATGAATTATGTGTGCTGTTGAATATATGTCTTATAATGATGTTCAATGTATTTGATATTTATTATTATGATATTTTATAACTTTTCTGCGTTTATTTTTACACGGGATATAATCCAGGGCCTCACTGCAAATGAGCTTCTGTCAGTCAGGTTGTACCTTTTCGCTGACATGAATTCAGTTGAACAAAAATTTTACTACTACTACTACTACTACTATTGACCCATAAACCCAGGATATCCTCCTGCCGACCTTAGTGAATCTTCCTGTTTTCCATAATACATTTTTTATTAGTTATTTTCTTTCCAACAGTTACACTGAAGGAGATAAAAAGACATTGTTATATATATAAAAATGTACTTACATACATCAATATAAGAACAATACTAAACAATCATTAATATATGTTTTGTTAAGTTTAAAACCAGTACAGCTAAGTTAAATAACATGAATAACATCTTATCGTTTTGATAAATCTTTTGTCATTGAACTAACAGTTTAACTTGTTGAATTATCTAGTTATTTCAGTACTTACTACCTGTCAGTCTGAAATTGTAGAAAAGGAGACCATATTTGCATATCAGTATCTATTTTATCCTGTATCAAAGAATGTATTCTTTCATTACTAACAATAAACTCTAGCTAGTTATACCCTTCTTCTAGAGTTGGAGATTTTGTTTCTTTCCAATGCCTTAGGATTATTATTTTAACACTTAGTGAAGTGTGGTTTAACAATATTTTCTGGGATCTACTTAAATCCATATCTTCAGAAAATATCCTCAAAATAAGAGGTAAGGGAGAGAGTGGAATTTGTTTACTGAATATCTTAGTACAGATGTAGTGATATGAAACCGCACAGTCAAACACACTTGATAGACCTGTGGGCCTTTTTCTGCCAGCAATTTTGTATGTTTGTATGTTACAGACCTCTGACCATATTGATTTAACCTTTGGACACTCCCATAACACATGTAGGAGGCTTGCCTCAGTAGTGTTGCATCTTCAACAATTGGTATTTGTCATGTAACCCATAGCTTCCATCTTACTAGGACTAAAGTAGAATCTATGCAAGGTTTTAAACTGAATGAGCCTACATTATAGTTCTTTAAATGACTTGTTTGCAATGGCCCATGCTGAGTTCCATTCCTGTACTGAGATCTCTTGAGATAGCTCCTCTTTCCATACCTCCTAGGTAATGCTTGTTAAACAAGAGGACCTTTCATTAATAGTTAGTAATTTATAGACAAAGCTTGCCCCCTTTCTCATGGATCTTAACTTAATCAGTTGTGACCATTTCTCATGTTTTTGTAGAGTGAAATCTATTGAAAGAGTTTTTTTTTTCATCTGAGCGCCTCCCTTTGGCAAAGGTAATAATGGAAATGAAACTTGGACAGTTTGAACCTTTCTCTAAGTTCCTGGAATGAGCAAAGGATGTCAACTTCTTGTTTAAGAATATCATGCAATATTACAATACCTAATTTATACCAGGAGGTATTCTCAAGCCACTTCCCCTCATATTTCAGGATGGGGTTTTCCCACACAGGCATACAGGGTACACTAATTTTCCCTGGGCTGATAATACTATTTATATTTTGAAAAGCAGATATACATCCCTTAATGCATGGGTTCTCCCAAAATTGTGGCTGTGGTTTAGTAAACATAAAGTCAGTAATTAAGTACTATTCTAGTATCTGTTCTTCTATGTCTACCCATAGTGGATGTCTTTATACAGTATCTATTAGCAATTCAAAATGATTAAGAGTCTATTTAAATAGGAAAGCTAAATGGTATTTTTCCTCACCAGGGAAGAGTGGAAGCACCCATGGTTTTGGGAGCTCTTAATTTTGCAGTGCTCATTCTAAGTGGTTAAAGGCCCCAGACAAATTCCCTATCAATTTTCCCAATGTGCTTAAATAATTTTTTTTGTAGGTGGGATGGGAAGGCTCTGAAATAGGTAAAATATTCTAGTAGCTACATTTATATTAATGGTATTGCTCCTCCCCCATAAGAATAATTTAAGTTTGTCCCATCTTTTTACATCTAGTTTTATTTCTGTCAGCAGTGGTAAATAGCTGATATCTAAAAACTTATTTAAATCAGTGGTAATTTGTAAACCTAAATAAGAAATATCTGTCTTGCACCAACCTGGGGCAATTATTGTTTCCAACTGTTTTTTAAGGGAAGTACTTAAGTTACTGAATAGTGTGTGTGTCTTACTTTAATTTATTGTAAGTTCTGAAATGTTTTTGAATTCTTTAAATACTTTTTTGTACATTAAGGCAAGATTGTAGAGGTGCACTTAGACTTAAAAGGTCATCTGTAAAAACAAAAGTGGAATGCTCCATCTTTCCTATTTTATTACCCCTGATATCTGGATGGAGATTTATTATTTTTAATAAGTATTCAAAGGCAAGAATAAATAGGAATGGAGATACTGGACACTCCTGTCTGGTGCTAGATGCTAGGTTTATCTTGGGAGATAGAATCCTATTAGTTATAACTTGTGTGGAGGGATTATCATATATCATGGATATCCATGTCACAAAATCTTTGCCAAAACCGAATTCTGAAAGGGTTAGAAACATGTAGGGCCATTTTATCAAATCAAATGCTTTTAAAATATCTAACAAAAGGGCTACAAAGAGTATGTGTCCTTTTTGTGACCACCAGATTAAATTAATCAACCTTCAAATGCAGTCTGCCCCAGATCTGTCCCTGACAAAACCAACTTGTCCAGGACCAATCAAAGTTGGGATTACCATTTGAATTCTTTTGGCCAAGAATTTTGTTAATATTTTATAGTCTGTATTGATTAATGAAATATGTCTATAACTGGTACAGTCCATAGGATCTTTCACTTTTTCATGAATTAAAGTTATAAACGTTTGTTTCATGATTAGTGGTAAGTGTTCTTGTTTTTTGGCATTCAAAAAAGTCTAGTATAATTTAGGAGTTAATTCTGCCGAGACTTTAGTATAAAATTCTCCTGGAATTCCATCTGGGCCTGGGGCTTTACCCAAGGGGAGTTCCTGAACTGCCTGATAGATTTCATTAAATGAAATTGTTTTCTGTAGTTAAGTCAGCTCCTATTAGAGCATGGTCTGAAACTGTGATAGTGTTTATTTTAGCATTCGGCAGGGAAGAAACCCTTTCTTTTGCTAGAAAAATGTAATCTAGCCTGCTAAACAAAACATGTCTGTCAGAGAAGAAGCTAAAAGCTGTCCCCTGTGGGTGGATCGGCCTCCAGGAATCTGCTAGCCCCAAATCTGACCTGCCTCACACTTCCTTTGAATTCAGTCACTTTTTCTAGCAGTAGAGTTTCTTAAATTTCAGTCCTTGTATGATTGTAAAAAGTGGAAAACCTCACTAACTGAACCACACTTGACAGATTTTCCCCCTCTATCCATTATCATGAGTAGAGCAGGGTATTTAAAGAAATACTGTAGACCCAACTTTCTTATGTGATTCTTAACCTCTGAAAATTCCCTTCTTCTCTACACTATTTCTGAGGAGAAATCTTGAAGAAACAGTATGTGTTTGCCCCTTCAATTTAAAATGTTCCTTTCTCTAGCTAATCTCATGATGTTTTCTTTGATAGAGAATCTAAACAAATAAGCAATAATAGATCTGGGTCTTTGATTTGGTAGTTTGGGACCCAGCAACCTACAGTATGTGCTCTTTCAATTTCTAGTTCATATGGCTAGTTGTAACTCAAGATGTCAGGCAGAACATCTCTCAAAAAGGCACACATATTTGGGCCTTCAGCACCCTCAGGAACCCCCAGAATCCTAATGTTATTTATCCACCCTCTGTTTTCCAGATTATCAACCTTTTGCAGCAAATAACTAATTTATTCTGATTGCTTGTTTGATACCTGCTCTAAGTATCCAACTATTTTGACCAGCTTCGATATTTTTCTGTCATTTTTTTTCCACATGAACATTCATATTTTTGTTTTGTTTGGTTTGAGTATCTGTAGTGTACTGTACCTTAGATAGACCTAATTGGATGCCAGCCAGCATATTTCTAGTCAGTGATACATTCTCTTTGTTTGCCACATTTTCAATTTAGCATCTAAAGTCTCTTGAGAAGTTGTGAAAGGTCTTGGAGATCTGGATGATCAGAGCTGCCTATTGGACATTTTCCTCAGCAGTCAACTGCTAGGATTAGTTTTTTAAAGAAATTACAGTTCCCGGTGTAGTACAGACTTTGGTAATATCTTAAAATGATCCACTAACTGTCTGACGTCTAGTAGATAACTTTTTTATCATTTTTGGTTTTAAATAATGAAGATCTAGTTTAATAAATAAAGGGAGGGGATATTACTGCAATACTCACAGATGAACATCCCATTGCAGTGCTGGCTCATGCACCTTCTAGCGAATCTTCCTTCATCCCTCCCAATCTTCAGTGTTACATTCCCTGAGTGGAAGGAACACCTAAGCCATTTAAACAGTCACTCAGTTTCTCTCTGTCCCTCATACCATTTCAGTCCACACACCACTCATGATTTTTTTTGTTTGTTTCCCACCAGACCCACAGAATAGCACTCTGTAAAAGTTACTTCTCCTGGCCTGTCTTCAACTATGCAGTCCTCAGCTGACTTGCTGGCAGTCTGTTAATACAGTTGCTGTGTTTCTCTCTGTCCCTCACTATCTCTCAATCCACACACCATTCATTATTTTTTTCTTTTTTTTCCTTCAAGATCAGCACTCTGTAAAACTTCTCCCAGTCTGTCCTCAGAAAAGGGGTCCTCACCTGACTCACTGGCGGTCTCTCATGCTCCACTGTGACTGTCAGAGGGTCAGACCACCAGTATTTTCTAGAGAAATGGAAAAACAAATGGAAGCATACTGCAGACAAGAATACCACAATGAAATATCACTCCTTCTGGTGGCCTAGTGACCTTAATAGTGTATTTAAATGTTTTGGATCTCACAGCACAAAAGTCTATCCATTATACTGTACCAGGAGCTCAACTGAAAAAATGCTGGTAAAAGGAATGTAACGTTACCTCAGAGCCTTTTCACTGCCATCAGCATTGCATTTTTTTTCCCTGAGTGGATCAAAACTTTTTTTATTTTTGTTTATGTGGGTGGAAAGCATAAATCAGGCAAGAATAAGTGAAGCACACACAGTTCACCTGGTGGTAGATGTCAAGCTGAGGGACTATTTGAAATAAAAAAAAAAGAAACATTTTTTTTAAATATTTGAACATTTGTTAAAACTATTAAAAATCTATTAACATATACCCATTTTATAAGCACAATAACACACTACAAAGTGTTGTTTAGTCTGGATAAATGCTCTTCTGGGTGACAGTAAGGAACTTGACCTGTGGCCTCACGCCCAGTAACCCCCCCCCCGGCATGTGTTTATCTAGATTAAACCACACACTGTTATGTATTTTTGCTTACTTAATACCTCCCTGGTGCTTTTTATACCATCTGATATAAATGCCAGACCGCCAAGTATTAAACTCAACACCGCATGTGTATATTCTACTTTTTGCTTTTTTTCTGACTCCCAGTTGTGTTAGCTTATTTATTTTATCACTAATTACACAATTCAATTTATATTTAAATCCCACTTACTTTTTACATGTGGGAACTTGGTAGCAGAAGACTCCTCATGTACTGGAAGCAGTGTCTTCTCTATAAGGAGTGATGAATTCACAGGTGGGCATGTTCTATGCTGACTTCAAAAAGCTAGCCATGCTATGGGAACCACTTTCTCAGAGGTCAGCCATGTGAGCATAAGGGAACCTAATGCAGATGTGGTAGATATACTGCAATTATATTAACATAAATATTAAGAAGCTTCTTTGGCATGCCATATGCAAGCACTCACTAGATGTGATTTTCCAGTTTAAATACTGCAGCCAAGTTTAAAGTCTGTAAATTTGATTCTCAAATGATTTGGACTGCTGCAAACCCTGGGTGAACCAGACACACCTCTCATGGGGCTTGTAGCAGTCCCTGGCTGGCAGTCGGGGTTCTCAATCCTGTGCACCTCGTGGCATGAATTAAGTTGGTCTAACTTTTTGGATCATTTTGCTGGGTTTGTGCCACAAATTTGGTGCATGCTGCCATAAAGGTGATAAAGTGCCACAAATGCATATGCCCTTTGAGAATTGGGTGCAAGGTACAGCAATATGTGTGGCAAAGCTACAGGGCTTGATACAGGGCTTGTGCAAGCCCTGTGCCATCTTTTTAAAATCAGGCCCCTTGGGTTTTGAGCCCTGCTCTTGCACTGACAAAAGTGGTAATGGTTCAGATTTTTACTCCACTTAGTTTCACTATTCCCTGCAACAGTTTTAAAGCTTCTGCTTCTTAATATTTATTTAGCCTTGTCACCTAGAGTATACCACCACTGCTTAGAGAGATTAAAAAAACTGTTTCAGATTATATCTCAACATAATTGTGGATTCTTGGTCTCTGGCAAAATTGGTTGGAACCACCTCTTGGATAGTTGCCTTGCTCCAAATTCCTGACAGTGGGGAAACTGTCTCTGAGGACATGCCCTTGTATGAAACTGATGATAACTAAATTTTGAAAGTTCAACGAGTAATAAAATTGAAAAAATGTTTAAACAAGGAGAAGAAGAAGAAAGTTAAAAGGAAAGTTTGAGTAACAGAAGATGAGACTTTACTAAATGAATTATTTTTTTATTTTAATCTGTATTAGAAAGTATCTGAATGTGATGAGTTTGGTTTGTATAACATTTTATAGATTTTTATAAATAAGTGTTAATGACACAGGTCCTATCGCGGTGATACTCCCAAGACAAGTAGAATATAATGATAAAAATAAATCTAGTCTTGGAGGATAAAGTTTAACTGTGTTAGACAGATTCTATTAAATAAAGTCTCCAAGAACAGGATGCCCATTAACTGATTATTTTTTCACTAAATCCACTCAGCGGTTTTTAAATTAAGTTTATTTTTTTTTCCAGAGAGCTTTTTCTCCCAGATCACATGTGGCCTCCTTAGCCCCTGACCATCTCTCCTACCATCTAATACTTCCCTTGAGACTCAGCATCCATAGCATCCCCAATAGATTCCCTTTTGTGGAAGGACTGGGGGGAGGGCAATCCTCCCCAAACCACAAACACATATCAAGATGTTTAGTGGGTGTCCCAAAAATTGGAGCAGACAGATGAGGGAAAGCAGGGCTTCATATGCCTCTCTCCCTATTTTCCCATTTTGCTGGTCCCTTCTTGACTGGCAGCATGCAGTGATGCTAAGCTTGTGTGCACGTAGAGGTGGACACACTATAGCATCTACTGTTGGCCATTCCCTTGGTAGTCGCACTTGCTACACTACCACCACACCGCCACAAGGTGGACATGTTGGAGTGGTGTAGCTGATCTCACCTCCCAGGAAGAGGAGAGCAGTCAAATGGATCTTCATTCCTCCCCCAGGGTTGCCAGAGTGGTGGGAGGTATGGTCTCCAGTGCCTCAGCCCTTTATGCCACTCAGACAGTTTGAATCTAATTCAATTAACTGAGTGCTCTGATTATTGTCTTTGATGCTCACCCCTACAGGGACAAATGTTAAATTCATTTACTTAATAAAGAAATGTTTTGCTAATTTAGAATGTACTTTATTTATTCTTTATAGTTTTAAGTGTTATATCAGTGGGCAAGACATCCTGCTGCAGCTTTGCTGGAATCAACTACGATAAGAAGGCATTGAGTACACCAGGACCCAGAAGTCATCAGGATACTTTCAACCATAAGGACAAGCCTAAGAAAGCTCAAACTGCCAATTAAGCCAGAAAGTCAGAAGACCTTGTACACTATTGGAAATATTAAAAGGTAATAATCTTCTGTGGTGTATAAACTATATTTTGTTGCTTTGCCTTATACTTTGCTTACATCTGCTCAGAATAACCAGGGTCATTTGTACTGGACACTTACTTTATTTAGCCTGAAGTTTCTGTGACTTCTACAATTAATTTTTGACTATAATTGTTGTAATGCTAAGTACTATTTAAAACTGCCTGGTAATTTCCAAACTTAACAGTACTAATTATAATTATTACTATATTAAAGCACACAGATGTTATAAAAATTGTTTATATGTTTTTATTATAACTTAATAGCCCCTTGATCTTATTGATGTTGCTATTCTTGCTTTCCATAATGGTACATACTAAGAATTTGAGACAAGACACATTTACTCAACTCACCTCAAAAGTGGTGGAGGTGATCAAACCTGACATCATCACTCTCACTGAGAACTGGCTATCCCCTAAACTTATAGATGAAGTCTTCTCCCTAGATGGCTACAACTCCTTCCACCAGGACAGATTGTCAATGTGCTGGTTTGGCTGCATGGTCTACCTATAAAGCAATATTAAAGGACAGACCCTGCCCTCTAGTGAACAAACCAAGTAGGCACAATTCTTGAACCTAAAGCTAACCATAGGCCAATAGAACAAAACTGTACTGCTCTCCACAGTATATATACCCCCTATCTCTTACAGTACTGGCTTTCTGCAGTACATTAGCAATCATCAGCAACTTGGGAAATGGGGGAAAGGATAATTATTGGTGATTTCAACACCTACTGGCACACTCAGGATGAATTTGCAGCCAGAGATCAGGTAGCAGACATATACCTCACCCAGCTAGCAACACAAGCCACAAGACTAAACTATAAAACAGGCTCTAATACCCTCATAGCCTGGGTCCTTTCCTCCTGCCCAGAACACATCTCTGAGGTACTAGTCCTCCCAGACTCCCTCTGCAATCATTCCCCAGTGATATGTTCCTGGATGAATAATTTCAATAGGTGCCCTCCCCAAGTCTCAATAAACAGATCTCTGAGACAGGGCTCATGGATGCCTTCATGCATTACCTGAAACAGACTGACTGAACCCCCACTTGATACTGCCAAGGATGGAAACCATGGACTAGACTACTTCTTGAAGGCCTTTACAAAGGCTGATGAAATTTTTGGCCCTTTCAAGTCCAAAATGATAGAAGGGGCCCTCAAACCCCTGGCTCACTGGATCCCTCCTTGGACTCATGCGACACAGAGAAAACCTGTGGCACAAGGCCAAAGAGTCTGGGATGCAGGCTAACTTATTTGCCTTTAGGGAAGCCAAAAACAATTGCACTAAACTAATACACTGAGCCAAAGCATCCTACTACAAGGACCTATAAAATAAAAGCTGGGGAGATGGCAGAGAGTTCTGGAACTCAATCAAATCCCTCACTGGGAAGGCCTCAAGAGCTCTACCTGATCTGATAATAATAGATTCTAAGCCACTCCAGGACCCAAGCTACATAGCCAATGTGCTCAACACAGTCTTCACTGATCTAACCACTGTACTTCCTAGTGAGCATCTAACACCACCAACTATGGGTCAGCCCCCCAACCACTATATCCCCCCGACCCTTAAAACAACAAATATACCACCTTTCTACATTGAACTCATAACCAAACCCGAGATGATTAAATATGTCAAGCGGGTCCTGGGAAAACCAGAATGGGGAGTTACCAAATCAATATGAAGATGGCAACCCTCACACTAGACGTGTCAGCAGACCCACTCACAAAAATGTTCAGCACCTTTCTATGATCAGGTGTGTTCCCTGAAAGATGGAAGGCAATGCTTGTCACTCCGGTCTATAAAACTGGGGCTAGAACAAACACAGCCAATTATAGGCCAATCTCCATTCTACCCCCCCCATCTAAAGTCCTTGAAAAGGCTGTCTCTGACCAACGTACTGGGTATTTAGAGGAGTACAGCTTACTTTATAAACAACAGCATGGCTTCTGAATGAAGCACTCCACACTCATTGCTCTGGATGATTACACCTCCAAACTCTATGAGGCCTTAGATACAGGGATGGCTGTGGGGTCTGTTTTTTCAGACCTCACTAAAACTTTCATGCTGTTAACCATCTGCTTCTCTTAAACTGCCTGCTGGCCATTGGCCTGTCCAGTGATACCATTACCTGGTTCAACAGTTATCTCTTCCACAGGACACAATGTGTCAGGATTAGCTGTATACTATCTGTACCCAAGGATGTGAACCTAAGAGTCCCACAAGGGTCCATCCTAGGCCCACTCCTATTCAGCCTCTTTAAAAATTCCCCCCCTCTGCCTGCCCTACACATATAGTGCTTTATGCTGACGATGCCATCATTTTGACAGCTAGCAAAGAGCAATCCTCAATCACCACTGTGCTACAAGAAAGCTTCAGTATGCTAGAAACTTGGTTTATGCAGAATAAACTGATGCTCAACCATAAAGAAACAAAAAGCTTGCTCTTCATTGTCCCTCAGAAAAAGAACAAGCACAGCCCCTTGATGATCCAGAGCAGCCAGGGTGACCTATTGGCACAAGTATGCATGTTCAAATACCTTGGGGTAAACTTGGATAGCACACTCAGTTTCTCAGTTTCACTAATCACATTGACCGTGTAGTCAAAACTGCAAATAAAAAGCTAGGGGATCTTGTCCTCCACAAAAACTCAATGGCTGCAGCAGCCCTGAAACTAGCCACAAGCAGCTCATTCTTATCCACAACAGGCCATGGCCTACTCATCTATGGGGCTGGCTCTGACACCGCCTTAAAAAGAGTAAGAACTCTCCTAAAAAAGACCTACTGACTGACCCTAGGGGCTGACCATGTAGCTCACACTTGTACCCTATACAATGATACAGGATGGCTCCCACTCCACCTTAGGGTGCAATACCAGTCCTGTATACTGGTAAAAACAAGCAGCACTGGGGCTCATGCCAGATATGACCTGCAGACTTTTCAAAGCTGCACAACTGATTTAGCAAACCAGAAGAGCGACCGAAGGAGGACTCCTAGTGCCTTTCAAACACATTAAGTTTGTCCAGAAATCCCTCTCCTGCCAGGGACCCAGACTCCTCAGTGAGCTACCTAATGCCCTCATGGAGTGTACCAAGATCAGCCAATTCAAAACTGGGTTACAAACCCCTCTAGAGCATGAAAAGGTCTGTTGATGAGCCATCAAATAACTCCCCTGCTCTCAATCCCTTCACCACTACATGCACTTACCCCATCACTTTCACCAGCTTTCAAACTACCCCTTCCCCACATTTCCATCTCTCTCACCTCTATCCTTATGTCCCCCTTCCCCACCCAAACCCCACTCCCCTCATTCCCCCATTGCACTTTACAGAAGCACTATATGTTTCTCCTTGACAAAGCCTTCTCTGGCTGCGCTACCTCAGTGTTTTTCACCCCTGTCGTGGCCCTGGCCATAATATTAACCCCCAAATCCAGGGTATCTTCCCTGCTTACTGGCCTCCCTGCACCCCGTAATGTGTTTTCTTCTTCTTTTTATTTATTTATTTGTTTTGCTATAACATTGTGCTTACCTAATGTCTCTGTGAATTCATGTTCTGTGTAGTGACATCAACTGTAATCATCTGTGATAAATACTGTGATTCTATCTTAATTGTTTTGCCCTGTACTGTATGTGACTGTATTGCAATTGACTGACTTGAAACCTTTGCAAAAGAGTCCCTTACTCAAAGGAGTAAATCCAAAAAATAAATAAATAAATAAATAAAAGTAAAGGCAAAGACATATAAGGGTAATTTTAAACAGGACAAAGAAAATAGAAAATCAAAAGAAAAAAAGAGAGGCAAACTACAGTTTGTAAATTACTTAGAGTCATAAAATCACCAATTCAAATTAATACAAAGAGGTCTAGAGCATACAGCCACAGCAGAAGTTCAAGACACTCATCCTCCAGTTCGAGTACACCCTCTGGGGGTAGGGAACCACTGTAAGAGGTCCACAAGGAGGCGCACAGTCCAAGCCAAAAGAGAGAAAAAGAAATGGGAAGGGACCCAAGGGGAATGGAAGACAAGTTCTGCAAGGTTCTGCAAGAAGAGGGTCTCTCACTGCGACCAAGCTTTGTCAATATTGTGGAGGCTGACTGTGAAAGGACTGTACTGAAACAGGACATTTTGACATTCTTGAGTCCTATGCAAAGGCCAGATCACTGAACAGGGATGATCCTGTATACTGATGCTGAAGGAAGGGGTGAGGAGTAGGTACCAATTGTTGAAATGAACATTAACAGGACTGATATAAATACTGGCATGTATATATTTGTGAATCTCTTTTGGATGCCCTGAACTCTCTATCACCCACTGATTGTCTCTTTCTCATGCTCTACCTTCTCCCCACTAGTTCTATCTCCTACCCTCCCTCATTCTTTCCCTGGAGTTAACTGTCTCTCACTTACAAACATCCTCTATTAAGTTTACCTTTTGGCACAGAGTTTAGACTTTTCCAACTGTTTCGGAGAATATCGCTTCTTTACCTTTTTTGTTTCTAGCTCTGTCTGTCTCCAAAACTCTGTATTCATTATTTAGAAATGGATAGTGATGTCATACCAAAGTATGGAGACTTGGAGGGGCAGTGTGTGGAAGTCACTGCTTAGCTGACTGCCAAGAAGAAGTGACTGCAGAGTGACAGGAAAGCTCATCTTCCTTTTTTCTTTGCTCCAGTTCACTCTCTCATTTCAAGGCCTGTGAATATGCACTCAAACAGTACTGTATCTATACCAAAATGTGTATGAAAGGGGGAACTGGGGGAAGGGAATCTCCGCAAGCCAGTGACTGGGGGGAGAGATAGAGGGGGGCTGAATAGCAGTGTAGCTGTGGGTGGGGGAAGGGTGGCTTATCATCTTGTGGGACTGTGTGGAAAACTAAAGAGAGGAACAAGTAAAAGACAGGCATTGGGGATCCTACAACCAGTGCATACAAAGGAAATGGTCCTGAATGTGAACAAAATAGATGGCAGTAGAAACAGAGAATTTCCAGCAGACGGGTGGGGATGGGTGGTTAAAGTATCATTTTGGGAATGCAGCTAATCCCTAAATTGAAAGGGTGTAAATTGCTCTGGACACATAATCTGATTCATGCCTGGGAATACTTGAATGAAAGAACCAGAACGCACACAGTGAGAATGTGCATGGGGGAGTGACAGAAACATCACTGTGCTGTAGGGGAAGAGAGGCTGTGATGGTACAATGGAATAATAGAAGGGGACAGGGATATAGCATTGAGATAAAAGTATATAATCAGAATATAGAGGGAGTCATTGCATTTCTAACAAGCCCAGTGTTTTAGAGGGGAAATGTTTTATGCCACTGCAGGTATAGAAGCTACAGATCAACCCTGTCTCCAAAAGCAGAGGACTGTAGCTACCCCTCATGCTCTTCTAAATTCTTAAGTCATGGGAAAAGGGGGAAATTTGAGCTATTAAAGCCACTGAATGCCTCCCACCCCTTATATCCCCTTACACCCCCATAATATCCTTACATTATCCGTGCAAAAGGCCTTAGGGATGAAAGGGTCCCAGTGCACCAGATTGCATATGGCAAGGGCCCTTGGGTGTGGGCATACTATCCCCAACAAGGCTTCCAAGTAACACAAGGTATGCTCACTAGACAAGGGCAAGATCTAAGCCAATAATATCAGGCTGAGGTGATCAGTGACGATTACTGTGGAGTTGTTTTTGCTTCACAGCTTGGTGGATGGTAGAGCTGTGCATACCTCCACCAAGTCAAGAGTTGATAGTGTTCCAGTGGGAGGATGGCAGAAGCTGGGCAGTAGGGCTCTTGCCTCGTCAAGAATGAACATCCTGCCACTAGCAAATGAGTTAGGTTTATATTGGACAATGTTTTCTGTATTAAAATTTGTTATTACAATTGATTACGTTTTCTTAACTGATGTTATCCAGATTGGGCTTATGTTGTTAACACAATATCTAACAGTTTCTGATCACCAAAAATATTATAAGCTGAGACAAAGTTTGTTACTTTGCTCAACTGTATGTTCTTGCTTCCTAGCATTGAATCCATGGTCGGATGATCCCAGGGGGAGGCACAGCATAGCTCCAAACAAATAAGTCTGGCCATGCACTACAGATTGTTTGAGGACGCACCGCACGGTACTGCTCAGATGGAACTGGTTTGTGGCCCTACTGCAACTTGATGAGATCTACCCTATGTTTTGGTTATGCATGCATACAGGCAGATAACAGTGGCTCTGAGAAGGCAGAGATAAAGCTGGTTTCCTGGAATGTGCAGGGGATTAATCACCCCATAAAAAATTAAAAAGATTCTCTCCTACCTAAATTCCAGTAAATGTGACATGGCTCTGCTGCAGGACACTCACCTTCTGAAACCAGGGGTGAGGAAGTTAGCAAGGGAGTGTGTGGGAAAAGAAAACTCTAGCTTGGGAAAAGAAAACTCTAGCATAAATATTGCCGAGAAGAGGGGAGTCTCTGTTTTGGTTAGGAAAAGTATTAATTTTTAAATATACAGGGAATTTATGGATAAGGAGGGAAGAGGGATTGTCCTGGTGGGTAGAATTCAGGAGAGGCTGATAGTCGTAGCTAATGTTTATGGTCCCACTGAAGACAATGGGCCTTTTTTCTTGTCTTTAGCCAAAGTTCTGCAAGACATGAACACACTAGATGCAATGATGGTGTTAGGGGGAGATTTCAACCTGACCTTAGATCCAATTTTGGATGGCACTTTTGAAGGCTCGGGGGAACCCTCACATAAAATAACTAGAAAAGCACTAGTGGCAACATGTTAGGAACATGGACTGGTGGATGTCTGTCACTTAAGGCTTCTCATTCACAGGGATTATATATTCCAGTGCTCCAGACATCTAGCCTCTAGCTGAATGACTACTTTTTAGTGAGCTCAAACCACACACATTAAGTAATAGAGCAATGGTACAACCGAAAGCACTGTCAGACCATTACCCAGTGACAATCACTATGGTGATGGCTGACAGCCCCACCAAAACACCTAGATGGAGACTCAACCTTCTCTTGCTCCAGAAGCTGGATTTTGTGCCCTGGCTCACTGAGGAAATATGGACATCCTTTGAAATTAATGCTACCCCAGAAATAGATGAGGGAGTGGTCTGGGATGTTTTTAAAGCATACTGTACACTTGAGGCAGTATCATAAGTTATCCATCTCATGAAAACCATACATGGAGACAGGCAGTAGGCATACTAACATTAGATGTGAGGGAGGCAGAGAAAAGCTATTATGTTCAGGCTGTCAAATCAGAGATTTTCAGAAGTTGTCCATACTTAAATAAAAACTCAACAGTTTATATACCCAAAAAGCTGAAAGGGCATTGTTTTACCTGAGACAGTAATACTGGGGAAAAGGAAAGAAAACCAGTAAACGTCTGGCATGTAGGATGTAGAAAAAGCAAGGGGAATCTTTAATTCCTAATATCCACTTAAAGATGGAACCCTCTCTTCAAACCCTTCCCATATAAATTCCACGTTCACAGAATTCTTTTTTAAAATGTAAACTTTATTGAGTTAATAGACAGCCAAAGCAATAGCCAAGTAAAATATTCAAGCAGCAATGTAATAAGGAATAAAATGCAAAACAAAATAATATTACAATATGCAAATAGCCCCCCCCCAAATCCACAAATAACACAAAGTAAGTACAACACTGTGCATGAGATTCAGGTAAAAAGACACCTCCCCACCACCCCCTCCCATGTTCATAGAGTTCTATCAAAATCTGTATATGTCCCAAGGGGCCCCTCATGTGGGTGCAGTCAATCAGTTTTTAAATGCAGTTAAACTTCCCTAGGTCTCATCAGAGATGTTCAACTACCCGGACAGCCCCTTGTTGGAATAGGAGATAGGAGTGACCATTGAGACTTTGGCCAAATGTAAAGCTCTGGGGCCTGATGGTCTGCCAGCCAACTTCTACCAAGCCTTCTCTAACTCTTTGACTCAGCAATTACAGTCTCTATTTCAAAAACCAACGCAAAAGAGGACAATTAGTCCAACAATGCAACAGGCAGTAATTACAATAATTTACAGACCCAATAAGGATAAGGCATTGTGTACCAATTATTGCCAGTATCCCTGTTAAGTGCTGATGTAAAGATACTGGCAAAGGTAATGGCATCTAGGTTAAAACAGGTCCCACCTTCCATCATACATAAATCTCTGGCTGGGTTCATGAAGGGCAGACAGATAGCAGACAATCTAAGACTCTTAATTAATGTACTAGTTCAGACTAAGCAGAGCCTGGGATCATTAGCCCTGATTGATATTGATGCAGAGAAGGCCTTTGACTCTGTGGAATGGGACTGTTTGTTCGAAGTGATTGAAAAGATTGGAGTGGGTTCAATCTAGAATATATATATATCAATGGTCAGAGCATTTTATGCCTCCTCGGGAGCTATGGTGATTATGAACTGGTTATCGTCTTTTCCTTTTAAATTAATCCAAAGAATTTGGCAGGGTTGTCCTCTATCCCCAATCATATTGCAGTGGAACCCTTAGCAGCCATAAGGCAGTCAGAGAATGTACTTGGGCTACATTTATGGAATATGGTATCCAAAGCACAGTTATATGTGGATGACTTGCTTATTACCCTCTCCAGGGTGTCAGAATCCCTCCCAAGAGTATTGGATAGTCTAAGGGCATTTGAAAATATTTCAAGGCTAAGGGTAAATTGAACAAAAATGGAATTCCTTCTCATAAATGACTGTTCCCCAGACATGATTCAGGTGGGAAAAAGGCCCTAATGTGGGCCCCACGAGGAATCAAATACTCAGGAATGATGATCACAGCCAGGTGGCAGGATCTATTGAGTTCCAACTTGACCCCCCTAGTGACTGAAATTTTCCAAGACACACATAGGTGTAAAAAAGTATCTCTTTCCTTGCCAGAGAGAATTCCTGCATTTAAAATGATGGCCCTTCTTAGACTGCTCTATTGCCTAAATAACCTCCCACTCTGGGTTCCACCCTCAACCTGGAAAAGAACTGACAATCTCATCACTTCTTTTATTTGTGAGGGTAAGAAACCAAGGTTCAGCAAAAAATACTGAGGGAACACCTGTGCAAAGGTCAATGGAATCTCCCCTGGTCCAGGGCATATCAGATGGCTCAAGAAGCCAATCAAGTGCTATACTGGCTTATGCCAAACTTAGACATCAGACTCCTGTGGACGGATGTGGAGCAGGCCTTGTTAGGCCCACTCCCTTTTAGCCTTGCTTTAGCAGATCTACCCTTCGGTCGACTGGGGGTTAGTCCCACAGTCAAGTTCTCCAGAAGGGCATGGAAGGTGTTGAGGAAACAAAAGTGGTGGAACACCTACACATTAGGTAAATTGGAGCTTCTTTGGAATAATCCAACTATAAGAACAGGGGGTCAGACAATGGGGTGGAATGACTAGCAATCTAATGGGATTTTAATTTGGGAGACCTAGTAGACATTCACCATAAAACCTTGAAATCCTTCATGTAATTGAGAAAGGAGTTTGGGCTACCAGTCAATGACCACTGGTGGTATCCACAGATAAAGCACACTTTGAAAAAGCACTGTGGCCCACACTATACATTGCCTATGTCAGACATGATTAAGATGATGGAGGATCTCCTGAAAGACCCCAGAAAGGAAGGGAGACACGCATATCAGGTGATACAGGAGTGTAACCTTCCATCATGGGAGTCTCAATAACTTCAATGGATTCTTCACTGCTCCACTACAATCACAGGTCTTGAAAGGGAGGCATGCCAGAGGTGGGCACAGGCATCTACCCCAGACCCCAAACTATAACTAATCCAAAAAAACATACTAGAGAGATGGCATAGAAACCCTACAAAGCTGATGTACATGGGCATCCAGCTTCCCAACTGGAATTGGAGATGTCAGTACACTCCAGGGGACATTGCACATATTGTTTGTTTATTGTTTGTTTATTCACTTAACGGGTAAGCACACTGGAAACAAGTTCCTTTTACAGGTGCGACCCACATATATTGCATACAGACAATACATAATCAAACATACATATACAATGCAGCAAATTGCAGACAAAAATGTCTTTGTTACGTATAAAATTCATAAAAAAAAATTCATAAAAACAGTTACAATTAAATTGAGATTCGAAATACATCCTTAATGCATCGGCAAACTTTTGACAGAACACAACCACCTAATATCTTGAGGAATTTCATTCCAAATGAATGGAGCAATATAAGCAAAGGATCTTTGTTCACTTTTAGATTTCATAAAAGGAATCTCGAGAAACCTACTGTCTGACCTATGTCTAGAATAATGACCATCAATATATGGTCTCAAAAACTTTGAAATACTATGTGGAATTCCAGAGTCCATAACTTTATATATGAACTTGGCCACACAGTATTGGAAATTTATTGAAACCGGTAACCAGCCCATTTCTTTCAAAATCACACAATGATGAGATGACTTAGAACAATTTAAAGCAAACTTAGCTATCAAGTGAAGTAAAGTGGATTTCTTTGAAATCACTGTCGCAGAAGCAGTGTCAGTAATCATAGCTGCATAGTTCACAATAGGAAGTAAGCAGCAATTAGAAATAACCAGCCTAGACTCAGGAATAAGAAATGAACGGATTCTGTACAAAGAACCTAATCTACAATGTATTCTTGAGGTAACCCTCAAAAATGAGATTCATAACTTAGATGAGAATCTAGTAATACCCCAAGATATTGAAATGTATCAACATAGTCAAACAGTAATCCATCAAGAGATTTAACTTCCAAAGTACCAACCTCAGATCTCAGTCTGGGTGGGTACCAAAACCATCACCTTTGTCTTAGATTTGTTTAAGAGTAATTTACAGGCCATAAGTGAAGACTGAAAATTGCACATTTCCTCTGTTAAAGAAACACCTAGATCTCCAAATGACAAACCCCATGAAATTACTGCATCGTCAATGAAGTGTTAGAGAAGCATTATTAATCACATTTACTAGTTGATCAAAAACAAAGAAAACAAAAGTGGCCCCAAAATAGAACCTTGTGGAACCCCACACTTAACCATTACAGAGTCTGATACAGCACCCCTATATTTAACCCTTTGAAACCTATTTGTTAAATAATCCCTCGTCCAGTCCAAGAAAGACTCACCAACTCCCAATGACCCAAGTCTAGAAATCAACAATTGGTGATCAACTGAGTCGAATGCCTTGGTCAAGTCCACGAACACGGCACCCGTCAGACACCCTTTATCCATGCCATTAAGTACCGCGTTCATGAACTCTGACCAAGGCAGTCTCAGTACTCCTTCCTTTCTAAAACCATGTTGGTTCTGAGACAATAATCCAAAGCGATCCACATACCCAATCAACTGATTGTAAACTATTCTTTCCTGAACTTTAGCTAAAGCAGACAAGATAGAAATAGGTCTGTAGTTACAAAACTCATGTTGTGAACCAGATTTAAATATAGGGTGACCAAAGTATGTTTCATATATTAGGTATAGTACCTGTAACAAAAGACAAGTTGAAAATAATACTAACTGGAAGTGCTATAACCGAGGCAGCATCCGCCAATAAACTAGGACATAAGCCATCAGAACCAGCTGAGCTGTCCCTCTTAATACAACGCAACAACTTCTCTACTCTCCTTCGGAGTAGTAGTCCTAAGTACAGTTTAGGATTAACTGTAAAATCTTCAGTCAATCCCAAGTAGTTCACCTTGGACTGGTCACTAAAGGAATCAGACAATGTAGTAAATTTCAAATTAAACTCGTTAGCTATCTTCAGTGGACAAGACAACAAGTCACCATTCAACCTCATTGAACCTGGTTGACAAACATTAGGCCTTATGAAATTATTAATTGTTTTCCAAAAAGTAGTAGCGTTAGATAACCCTTCACATTGTTTATGACGAATATAGTCTGTTTTAGCCTTCCTTATCTTAGCCTTACATTGGTTCCTTAAAGTCCTATACGCATGATAACCAGAAGCAGAATGGTTCATTTTATACGTTTTCCAGGCCTTGTCTCATTGTCTCATAAGTTTAATCAAAGGAGGTGTTAACCACCCATAAGTTTTCCCTCTGACCCTTCTTTTTAACAAGGGGAGCTAACTGGTCCAAAACATGTGTAAACTCAGTAATGAAAAAATGCAATGCAGAATCCACATCAGGGATAGAATATAAAAAAGACTAATCTATTTTACCCAACTCTGTACAAAAAGAATGTACATCAAATTTAGAAAAAGATTTAGAAATCCTTATAATTGGCTTAGACTTCTTCAGTCCCCCCGTGCTTCCAAATACAGAAGACTGGATGATGATCACTTAACGAATCAGAGGTCAAACCACATTTTATCTATTAATAGGTCTATTTGTTAATATCCAGTCCAGCACTGTGTGATTTCCTGATCTATTATTGTGTCGAGTGGGCAAAGTAATAATCTGTTGTAAACCAGACTGAGACAAGACCGTATTTAACTTTGTTATATCTGAACCCATCCAATTTAAATTAAAATCCCCCAGTAGTATTAACTCTGTAGAAACCCCAGTACCCCACATATCATCTGGTTCTATCCCCAGATTTGCCAGTTATGGGATGCAATCATTGAGACATGCAGTGAAGCAATAGGTGCACAAATTCCTCATAACTCTGCTATATGGATCATGGGAATCCCTCATGAGGGAGGGTGATGGAGTAGAACATTACTTTTTCACCAACTGGCAATGGAGGCTAAGAGGCAAATTCTGATGAAGTACAATCGGATCCCCCTCTGTTCCAGGACTGGTAATAGGAAGTGTCAAGGGTAATGTTTTACCTAAAGGTCCTCTATATAAATAGAGGACCAGGGGGTCCAGATTTAAGGATACATGGGGCCACTGCATCTCCCATGTGGACAATTTCTAGAAGGATGTAAAAGTAGAAAACAGATCTTAAAACTAATGGGGTAGTTCAGGGAAGCTACGAGGAAGCTAAGTTAACTCATTACCTACAGGAAATGCTTGTAGTTGGCAGTTAAATCATCCCCTTTGTCTCCCACAACAATTTCAGTCATCAGCTAAATAATTCCTGTTTGCCCTGGACCCTTTTCAGGTCATCAGTACTATATCTCTGTATTACTTGTGAACCAAATTGATTAGAATTGACTGCATAGCACCATTAGAAATTTAATTTTGTGCTGAATAACTTTGGCACAGATACTTTGTGTCTATCACTTATACAGTACTTTAGGAGTTATTCACATTTGTTTATGGTGTGGTGTCTATGGCTGACATTTGTCCCTCAAGCCTCACCTAAGCACCTTGAATAAAATGAGAAAATACATGTTTTATATTAGAAAAATTGCTATTAAGTATAAAATTACTTTTGTACCTACATCTAATAATTAATTTGGTATAGATATGTTACACACTGTCCTACCAAAAATGGTTAACATTATCTTTTTATTGCAAAAAAAACCAAAACACTTTTTTGCTATTTTGACTAGTATAGGAAACAATGAAGATGCTTATAATTAATTGCATAGCACTGTTGGAAGACAGTTTTGTGCTGAACAACTCTACCACTCATACTTTGTGTGTAGCACTTATGATTCATGAGGTATTCACATTTGTTTGTGTCATGCTGATTATGGCATGATTTTGCATAGAAAGGTCCAGGATGCAGTATTAACAATATACAGGGCACAACTGGTGGAAATCTGAAAGAGCTCCTGTGGTGTAAATGAGTTAATTGTAATGCAAGGAGCAGTACTCAACTGGGAAGACAGGGGAACAGGATTCTTTGGGAAAATATAGGTAATCAGCCAGGGCCTGCAGTAGTTATTCTTGGAATCAGTTGAGGCTTAAGGTCTCGGTAGTCCTGGCCCTAGTGATAGATCAGGTTAGAATTAGGGGCAGATCAGGAACAGCAGGCTGCATGAAGCCTACTTCTCTGTGAAGTAGAACATCAGAAGGGTAATAGCACTTTGAAGTCACCAGGTTTACTAGGGTCAAACAAAACCAAATATATGAAGACTAGACATACAGTGGCGTGAAAAAGTATTTGCCCCCTTCCTGATTTTCTCTATTATTGCATATTTGTCACACTGGATGTTTTCAGATCTTTAGAGAAAATGTAATATTAGATAAAGGGAACCTGAGTGAACAAATAACACTTGTTTTTTTTTTTAATTTCACTTATTTAATGAAAAAAAGTTAACCAACACCAACTGGCACTGTGTGAAAAAGTAATTGCCCCCTTACACTTAATAACTGGTTATGCCACATTTAGCTGCAATGACTGCAACCAAACACTTTCTATAATTCAATATCAGTCTTTCACATCACTGTGGAGGAATTTTTACCCACTCTTCCTCGCAGAACTGCTTTAATTCAGTAACATTTGGTAGGTTTTCGAGCATGAACTGCTCGTTTCAGGTCCTGACACAGCATCTCTATTGGGTTTAAGTCTGGACTTTGACTAGGCCACTCCAAAACTTTAATTTTACTTTTTTAACCATTCTGATGTTGACTTGCTTTTATGCTTTGGATCATTGTCTTGCTGCATGACCCAACTACGCTTCAGCTTCAGCTGACGGAAGGATGACTGGACATTCTCCTTAAGAATTTTCTGGTACAGAGCAGAATTCATGGTTCCTTTAATTATGGCAAGTCATCCAGGTCCTTAGGCAGCAAAGCATCCCCACACCATCACACTACCACCACCATGTTTGACTATTGGTATGGTGTTCTTACTGTGGAATGCTGTGTTTGCTTTACACGAGACATTATGGGATCCATGTTGTCCAAAAAGTTCCACTTTGGACTCATCTGTCCATAGAACATTTTCCCAAAAGGCTTGTGGATCATCCAGGTGCTTCTTGGCAAATGAGAGACAGTATTTATGTTCTTCTTGGTTAGCAGTGGTTTCACTTGCTACTCTCACATGAAGCCCATTTTTGCCCAGTCTTTTTCTGATTATGGAGTCATGAACACTGACCTTAGCTGAGGCAAGAGAAGTCTGTAGTTCTTTGGATGTTGTTTTAGGATCCTTTGAGACTTCTTGGATGATTTTACACTGCCCTTTGAGTAATTTTGAGGCCGCCCTCCTGGGAAGGTTCACTACTGTTCCAAGTGTTCTCCATTTGGAGATTATGGCTCTCACTGTGGTTCGATGGAGTCCCAGAGCCTTATAAATAGCTTTGTAACCCTTTCCAGACTGATAGAGGGCAACAAATTTTTTTCTGATCTTTTCAGGAACTTCCTTTGATCATGGCATAATGTGCTTGTTGAATCTTTGTGCTGGAACGTGACTCTGATGGTAAGGGCCAAAATACGTGAGGTTTATATTGAGCAGGGCTGGCTGTAATCAAGCCTGGCTGTGTTCAATCAGCTGACTCTAATTATCCCTTTAATTGGGTTGATTTAACTAGGGGGCAATTACTTTTTCACACAGTGCCAGTTTGTGTTGGTTAACTTTTTTCATTAAATAAATGAAATAAGTAAAAAAAAAAAAGTGTTATTTGTTCACTCAGGTTCCCTTTATCTAATATTATATTTTGTCTAAAGACCTGAAAACATCCAGTCTGACAAATATGCAATAATAGAGAAAATCAGGAAGGGGGCAAATACTTTTTCACGCCACTGTATAAAATAAAGTGATAGTATTAGTACTAAATGAATTATTTGCATTCTTCATTAACAGAGTTTTGAATTAGCAAAAGTCTTAGTGAATTCCTTAAAATGTCTCCAAGTTGTAAAATCATGATGGAAAACAAATTGGCCTCACAGTGCCTTTACTGTACTGAGAACATTATCAACTTTGTTATGTTGTTTTAATAATGTCCAGGATATTCATTGGCATAAAAGTTCTTGAATGATGTTTATATGGAATGTTTTATATGTACTATATGTCTGAATAATGAAATGTGTATTCAGTAGTAGTAAAAATCTTTATTTTTATACAGGAAGTATGTTGATGCAGTTCTCCACCATAAGGACCACAGTCCTATTTTCAAGGTGGTCCTGTATTAATGATCAGTTTTAAAGTACATTTACACATTTTCAATGTGTACTGTTAAAATGGCATGTCAAAATAACAACGTACATACTGTACATCTATAATTTCACAACACGTACAATATAAAAAAGATCCAGACACATATAGATTCACAGTCATTTAACAATATAACTTATGCTTTAAAATGTTTTTATTCATGTCATAGTATCATACTAATGTGTCAGCAGAACAGGACCATCCTTGCCATCCAGACTGCACATCTTACCCCTACACTGTTTGTCACCAGTGTACAAGGAGCCTATCTTCTCTCCTCTAAACAACCCCATATGTCTATCCCATGCTGTCTTGAATACCTCCACTGTTTTGACACCTACCACCTCCTCAGGTAATCTGTTCCAGAAATAACACCACCTTAGATTACATTTAAATCTTCCTCCTTTCCATCTTAATATCTTGTTTTAAGTCTGACTTTCCTTTTAAATAGACGTTCTTACCTCAATTTATTTATTCCTTCATATACCTGATTGTCAGTATCAAGTCTCCTCTCTCTCTTTTAAACTCCAGTGGATACAGATTTAATTCTCTCAACCTTGTCTCATATGGTTTCCCTTGCATACCCTGCACCGTCTTTGTTGCCCTTATCTGAACCTTTTCTATTACATCTATGTACTTTCTTAAATGAGGCTTCCAGAACTGTACCATGTACTTCAGGTGCAGTCTAATCATGGTGTTATATAGTGGCATCAGCACCTCCCTCTTCCTACTAGGTATGCCCCTTCCTACGCATGCCATCATTCTATTAGCTTTGCCAACAGCCTTACTACATTGGTAACCAGATATTTAACTACTATCCATTATACATGCATTAACAGATAATTCCTTTTTCAACAGTGTAAGAAATTATTTTGAGGATCTCACTGTTTTTTTTTAACTTGCTCACTGATCTTGGACCATATGTTTAATGCCACATATGGAAAAGACATCTCGATTAATTTATTTTTAGGTCTTGGAATTTTTAGACCCCTAGTACTCATATTTCTTAAGTTGTGCTTGTGTTCCACTTTCTCAAGTTTTTCTAGTAAATATACAGGTTTGAATTCCATTAGTACTTTATTCAGTTCATTTGCCTTCATTATCTTTCTTTTGTTTTCTAATGGTAATCAATTTAAAGATTCCTAGTGCTTACAATTGTGGGCCTTATAATCACTCTGAGGGGCAAAAAATACCATATGGTTGTAGAGGATAACAACTCTTTTAAGACAAAATTTACTGGTAAAACTATATACCTGACTTCCATACTCCAGCATGGGTATTAATAGTTGGTTTACAATAGTTTTACACGTGTATTCAGTTATGCATTAACTTCAGTGTCTAAAAGCTCCTAATCCTTTATCTATGTTTTCTGTAATGTTTTAATATGCTATTCAAAACTTCAGTTTTGGTTTACCCATACCCCAATGAATTTGTACTCAGAAACCTGTTCCAAAGATTCACCTGTTTTGGTTTTAATTTCAGTCTTAAGATTTTTAAGTCATTTTTGGATGTCTATATACTAAACAACATAGTCTTTGATTTTTTACTATTTAAGACTAACCTAGAGTCCCCAAACCATGTGTGCATTATTTCAAAATCTGTTTGCAATTTTGACACCATTTGTTCTTCAGTTAAGTCTATTGCCACCATAACTATGTCGACATCATGTAGTCATGTTTTAGTATTATGGATAGTTTCCATAACTTGATTTATGTAGATTAAAAATAGTTTAGGGCCCAATATTGATCCCTGTGGTACTCCCTAACAACTGATATAAAATCTGAGTATTCATTTCCTACAACAACCAATTGCTTTCTGTCAATCAAATATGATGCAAACCATTTAGAGGCTTCATTTGAGATGTCAGTGTCTAACAGACAATCTTTCAGAATAAAATAGTACACTGAATCAAATGTCTTTGATAAGTCCATGAACCCACCACCGCTCCCACTACCAGAACATTCTCTAGTGCTGAAGCAATTATGTCAATCAGGTCAGTGAATGCTGTGACCGTGAAGTATCCCTTTCTAAAGCCTGAATGATATTTTGACAACAGCTCATTTTCTTATAAATAATCTCAGAGCTGCTTTTGGACTAATCTCTAAACTATTTTGAGACTACCAATAGCAGTGCTATTGGATGGTGGTTTGATGAGTCAGTTGTCAACCCTCCTTCATCAATGGGAATTATTTTTACTATTTTCCAGATTTGTGGGTATTTGCCCTCCCTTAGGCTCCAATTGAAAAATTTAATTAGAGTTGCTGTGATAAAATAAACAGCATCTTTAAGACATATAGCTGCAGTACTATCAAGGCCATAAGATTGCTTGATATTTAGTATTTTGATTTCAGTTCTTACTTCCTAAAATGAAATCATCTTAAATGTAAATTTAGGACTCTTACCCTTCCATGTTGAATTGTTTGCATTAACTTTTTGTTAGTCTGTTTTTGTATAGGTATGTTAATATCTTGAAGATTTATAAAATAATGGTTTAGGATATTTGCTGAAGCCCTACTGTCCTGCAATACTCCATTTCTTTTGAATTGTAATGGAGGGGTAGAATATACTGGTGATTCAAAAGATGTTTTTAAAGACTTGTACTGAGATGTATTAAACATTTCAACATGTTTTTTTTTTCTGAAATTTTTTTTTTGCTGATTTAATTTTAATCTTGAGGTTGTTTCTCACTTTTTTATATACATTCCAATTAACCGCATTCAGTGTTTTATTAGCAATCTTCCATAGTCTATTCTTGACTCTAATTTCGTTTTTTTAACTTCTCTGTGATCCAAGGAACATGATTTTTCTTTTGGGTCACAGTAAGGAAATGTAGCAATTTCATTTCAGATTTCTGAGAACCAATTTGTAAATTCTTTAACTGATAGATCCAAGTTTGGGATAAGAAATAATATGTCTCATTTTTTTACTGATAGTATTGATCAAAAGATGTCTCTATTATAGTTTTTTAAAAGTCCATCACTGTTTCTGTCTTCCCAATCCATATTTTATTTTGTATTGTAAACCCCAACTCTAGGTCACATGTCAAGGAATTGTAATCCCCAACATGGGTTGATTTACTGATACATTTTTATCAACAGTCTCAAGGTAAATAAAAATCAAGTTCAATATATGTTCAATTCTTTCTAGCAGGGTTTTCCTAGTTATTGTGGAAATGATTTGGGTCACATTTAACTGTTTAAAACTTTGATCGAGGATCTTGCCTCTATAATGTCTCCATGCAGTGCTGAAATTGCCAGTCACTAATAATTTATTTCCAACTGAGTTTTTTTTTTAAATCTGTGCATGTTCCTCAACCACAGTGACTTTAGTTTTGGTGGTAAATAGATGACCCCTACCATTAAGGCCAGATTTTGAAAGTAATAATTTGGCATTCAGTATGATCAATATGATCAGCATACATCATTTTTGCTGGTCCCATGTCCTATGTAGAGCATAAAAGTACACCCCCTCTATCTGCCTTTCTTATCCAGCTAAAAGGTAGAACAGCCATCCATTCCAATTTCCTTTGTATCAGTTGATCTGTTTAACCATGTTTCTGTTAGAGCAATTAAATCTGGGTCATCAAACAACCCCTGTTTTTAAAATATCTGTGTTGTGTTTCAAGCTTCTAGCATTATCATATAAAATGTTTAGCTTTACATTTTTAGTAGGGCCTGAGTTCAATTCCACATCACCATTTAGGACAAATGCTACATAAAGGATGTAATCAGCACCTCCCACTGTCATGTGTCTCACCAGACATTTCATTGGATATAAATATATTTGTTTCAGTATTTGGGAAAAATGAATCTCCTTTTTGTGGTTATATGTAACTTAACCTACACATATTTATGTTCCAGATTTCTCAGTATCCCAATGGTCTGAGTTTGTACAATTTGTTTCTTAGTAAAGACCACCTGCAGCATGCTGGTGATAATCACCACCACAATTGTTAATAAGGAAAGTGAAAGCATTGGTAATTTCACATTTAATGTGATGGTATAGAGATGTTTAAGTATTTTCACTCAGGATACAAAGCTGAAATATAAAATGAAGTGTATGTTCCTGTTGGATTCCTTTTCCTATTATATTTAAATCAGTTTTTATACCAATCTTTAATCTATGACAAAAATGTTGTAAGCTTAGAATACTTTATTCTCTAAAACTAATTAAAATGGAACACCAACAGTTCATCTTCTATTTACTGTAAATTTCTTATCAGAGTGGTGCTCACACTATGCTTGCATAGTGAGTAGCGCAGACTTTTAAAACAGACTTGCCTGCCTCTTTGGTGACATCATTCATTTACCGGCTCCCCCAATCCCCCTACCCACTGAGCTGAAGAAACAGTCTTAGCAGCCAAATGCTGCAACTGATATTAATGCAGGCTGTTTTCTATTCCTGCCTCAGGAGCTAAAGTCTGGGAAAGATGTCAACAGGTCATTGTCTGCTGGAAGCTGGAGCTGCTGTAATGAGTTTCAAATTGGTGGCATAGGCCATTAAAACAGACCAGCCTGCCACCCTGATGAAATCAGCTCAGTTGCCGGCTCCTCTAAGCCCCCTACACACCAAGCAGATGAAACAATCCTAGCAGCCAAATGCTGCAAATTATATTGATGCAGGCTGTTTTCTGTTCCTCACTCAAGAGCTGAAGTCTGGGAAAGATGTCACTGGATCAATGTCTGCTGGAAGCTGGAGCTGCTACACTGAGTTCCAAATGGGCAGTATGTAACTTAAAAACTTTCAATAAAAAGATTAAAAGAAGCAATTTGATTAAGTGATGCATGCAAGTGTTGTGGCTAAATGCTTACTCCTGCAAATATGGTGATCTAAATGCATACCTTCACCCTCTCACTTTTTAGCTGAGTTCACTCAGCTTGCAAATTTTGATTGCCTATCACACCATACCAATACCTCTGTATATTTACAAACCTCCACCTGGGGCCCTCATTATACCTTCCTGCACTCAGCTGCCTCAGGGTTGCATACTCAACACTATATACTCTTTCCATTTCCCACACACGGAATTGGGTACCTGCCTTCCCCATAAAACCACCTTGCAACTAGCTTCATCTGATGGTCATCTTCAGTGAATGTCCTTCTGTTTACTATACTCTGTCCTCTACACTTCTGTTTAGTGCTCAGATACTGTACAAATGCAAATCATTTTGAATTTATAGCATTCTACTTTATGAATATCACACTAGCAAAAATTATTTTTTGTATGCATGTATCAGTACTGTATTTTTCCTGTTGACTAGTAGTACAGGTTCTGGTGTCATAGATTGTAATTATGACTATATTAATTGAATTCTGATTGGGATGAGCGCATTTTGCTGTTGAGACTGGATTGGAAGGACACATGAACTATGCGCTTTGGAGTCTGTGGAGGAGACTTCGAAAGCAGGATTACACAGCATGTTTTATCTTATAACAGGTATATACTGTTGTCAGAGCATATAATCTTTCCAGTATACCTTATTGTTTATCCATCCTGGTCGGTGGGGGTCCCCTTTTTCTCTGTTTCGCCCGCAGGTTTTTATCCTGAAGCAAGTGGTGTAAAGATGCTCTAATCCCTCAAAATTGCACCAAGGTGTTCTCCACTACATCTACATAACAGAGACATCAGTCGGATGATGATCGAGGAATAAGCATTATGCCTACCGACTTATAAAGGAAAGTTCTTCTAGTCACAGAATTCTTATTTTATTATTTTTTACTTTTAAAAATGCATTGAGTTTTTTGCTCTTGAGTTTTTTTAATTTTTATATCATATTGTTGTTATACATATATTGTTTTATTTTATAGGGTTTGAATTTTTATTTAAAATAATAAAAAAGGGTTTTCTCAGTTTCGCGCACTTTAGTCACGTGATATGCTAATATAAAGAGACGCATGCCAGCCAGGTGAACAGATCACTTTCCTGCTTCTGAGACAACAGTGTTTCTGTTCGCACAGCTGCTTTTTTGGATACTCCAGTGCTTAGATTTACTAAACTAGCTCTTTTTGGACACTAAAAGTAAGTTAATAAGCATCTGATATTCATGACGAACTGTGCTGTTTTTATAACATACAGTTAGGTGAATTCAGCTAACATTTTAGCCTTTTAGTTTTTAAGCTCTATGACAGTTTTTGTAAGACTTACACCTTTAATCACTGCTTAAATAACATTAGTTTTTTTGTTTTATGTAGTGTCTTTTATTAAAAGAACTCTGCAAGTGCTTATACTGAGGCTGAGCCAAAGTGGGAATAATAGAAGCAAATCTATCAACAGGCTGAACCAACTCTGCTTCTGGTGCTTAAACTTTACTTGGGCATTGTTCTTGATGCTTTACTTCTTAATGTGAACAAAGATTAGATTGACTGAGCATCAGATCTAGCGTGTGATTTATAACTACATAACAACGCAACTCTTGAGCATTTGAAGACGCCATTTAGCAGATTATTTTTTGGTATTCTGATTCCGTATCAGTTATTGCACAAACTGAGCATTTGAAAGATGCCATTTAATGGACTTTGTCTGGTATCTTGTTTTTGTTTTGCCAATTAATGCCAAACTCGTTCGAGGGGAGTATTTCACACAGCTGGTTGAGAAGTGTCCATTGAAACTGAGATTCTGGAGACTTGCTATTGGACTACTTGTATATCTATAGGTTAGGTGTTTTTGAACTGCAGATAATTACGAGTTACTGTATAATACTGTAAAAAACAGGTGCTCAAGTTTGTGTATGTAAAAAAATCTTAATTGCTGTATTGAATATAGTATCAGTAATATTATGGTACATACCAGGAAACAAACTATAAAAATGGGGGGGGGGGATTTAATGGTTTTGGCCCAAAATGAAAGTAGTAACTTGGACATGAGTTCACAAAGGGCAAATCAAAAATAGAGTTCAATCAAGACAGCTTTAGGATTGATTCAATGCACATGTCATCTAATTTGCAATCAACCCCAGTTATAATCTGTTCTAATTCTGAGCATTCTGAGAAAAGAAATAAAAAAAGCATAAGTAAATACAAAGGCAGAAGTGCAAAGAAAAAAACTTTTAAAGGTAAAAATTATAAGGGAAAGGGAAAGGAAAGTAACAATAAAAATGATGAATCTATAAAATCTTGCCTAAACAGTACTTCTCCTAAAATAAAAGGGAGATGAAGGCAATTAAAGCAATCTAATATAAAAGATCGTTATAGTCCCTTAACCACAACTAAGTTATGCAATTCATTCAACACACATAAGGAATTGCTACATTTGGGAAAAGTTAGCTTAAATGATGACCAAAATGAGCATACTGAAGTGCAAGTCATGGAATCTATATGGGCTAGGAACGATACTCATAAGTTTACAGAAGATTTAAACTCAGGAGTGTATATTAATTAGGACACTTCTAAAAGTATAAATCAGTTTTATGTACATACTACTAATTACCTGGAGGAAACTCTAGATTTTTCTCCAGAATACTTTAAGGAATCTAACCCAGAACCAGTTTCTTACTGGCAAAATGATTGCAAAAATATAGCCGGAGATTTAGAGGAGACCATAAATGGATTAAAACAGTTTACTAGTTTGAACTCTTACAAACAACTTGATAATGGTAGAACAGTACATTTTACCACTGCTATGAGTAAAGAATATTGCACAGCTGCATCTAACACACATACTGCACATTTGATGATTCTGGATCATTTAGTTGATCTGAAACATGAAATAGATCTTTTAAAAGAAAATATAGCAATAAATGGTTCCAGATTAGATTATATTTTACTCAGACTTGATAAATTAGCTTGTTTTGAGAGTATATGCTCTTTATCTGTTATTGAACGAGATTGTTCACAATACTTACCTTGCTCAGATCTTTTAGTGACGGATCCTACTGCCATGCCTTCCATATTTCCTGAATCTTTAGATCTTTCACCAATAACTAAGAATGCTCTAAGTAGCAAGAGCCACAATTCAAGTAAAAGCAAAAAGAAATCTAATAAAAATAGGGGTAAAACTAAGAGATTGAGTAAGGAAAGGATAAACTGCCATCAAGAAGGAAAGAAGACCCTGGGAACATTAGATATGCACAATATAAGTATGGAAGAGATGTTTACAAATATAGTTGGGCTAACTGCAAAGGAAAGGCAGAATTTTGGAGAGGAACAGGTTTTGGACAAGCCTATTTATACAAAAAAAAAACAAAACAAATGCATACAAAGATCCTGTTTCTAAAAATGATCATGACTTGATGTCAGGGGAGATTGTCATAAATATGGTAGGGTCAATTATAGATGAAGGAGGGAAGTTAGGAGGGAATTTAGTTCTGGATAAGCCTATCTATACACAAAAAACAAAGACAGATGTACAAAAAGATTCTTTTTCCAAAAATGGTCATGATACAGTGTCTAGGGAGAGCATTGTTTTAGATCCAGTTTGTAAAAAGTTGCATGGTCAAAATACAAGTAGAATACTGAAACAGGATCTGGAGCCAGTTAAAGAATTTGAGGAAACATGTATGGAAAATGTTACAAACCTTAATAGTTGTACTATTTTGACATTATATGGTTTTAAGATCTTACCCAATTGGTCATATGAAGACTTAAGGGATAAGATTGTGAACCTAATATGGGCAGCGACTGGTGCTGATCTAATTGCATCTGATATTTTACAAATATGGAATGATAAAGATTTTATGGGTATAAATTGTTTATCTATATTTTGCACAGTTCCGCGACTAGCAAATCACATCTGGATTAATGAAGTAGGTCTGAGAAAATTTGGCTGTAGATTAGAATATGTTAACAGGGAACTCTTGAATGAGAAATTTCAAATTCTAAATAATGAGTCTTGTCAATTAAGCATTTTTGGTGTTAAATCACCTTTTAGTAGAAATACAAGAAAACTAAAGAGTACCCTGATGAATGTATTCAGACATGTGCTAAAAATCCCAGACCTAGAATTTTTAATAGAAAAAGTTTACAGTTGGAACAAAGGTACAAGTTTGAGACAGGTGGATATTCTTGTTTAAAAATCCAGAGGTAGCAAGAAGTATACTAGGTAAGACAGCATTACTAGATGAAGTGGGATTGCACATAATGGAAGGGAAAACACTAAATGAAGGAAGTAAATACAATAGACAGGAAGCAAGTGTGTCACATCAGTAAAATCTGGCTGATAGAGAGCCTAAGATATTGTATTTTTTAAGGCCTAGAAAGAACTAAAAATGAGAATAACAACAATTTAAAGGATCTTTTAGTAGACATACTAGAACAACTTTTGAATGTTTCTATAGAAAATCCTAATGCATTAACTATCACAAGGCAGGGATGTGATCCAGATTGAGATTTAATCATTGTTAAAACAGGCTTTTTAAGCTTATACAACAAGATCATTGATAACAGGAATCTACTGGATACCTTAGGCATTTATATAGTTAATATAAATGACTTCTCTCACCAGAATATTCCTATATGCAAATCATCAAAAGGGATAAACCAGGAAAAAGTGTTATTTAATGTTTCTACTTGTAATAGATATAAGTTACAGGAAACACAATTAGATTGACTTGCAAAAGAAAAAGAACCACATATTGGAACAAAGCTCAATGCCCTTCTTTTAATTTCTTAAAACATTGCAGGTTTTTTTTCCAAATTAATGGATCAAGAATGGTTAGATTTTAAACTTAAGTTTAATATTATTTGTCTACAGGAGACTTGGCACAACAAAGATCAATACATAGTATTGAATGATTATCAAACTTTTCAGATCCGAGGAGAAAAAGTTGCTAAAATGGGAAGAACTGTAGGGGGTTTAATTACCTTAATTAAAATAAATGCTGATATCACTGCAGGTATTTTATATACCAATAAAAACATAATGGTTATTTACACTAAGACTAAAAAAGGTAAACATTTTTGCCTAATTAATACATACATACCTCCATCTAATTCAAATTCATATTATCCAGCACTTTGGGATCAATTGGAGGATTTCATTCATAGGAGTTGGGCAGTAATGTTTTGAGATAATATATTACTTTGAGGGGACTTTAATGCAAGGATTGGACCATATGATGGTTATGCTGATAGTAATTTCCATAATTGGTGTCATCTAGAGGCCTCTAATTGGCCCAGGTGTACAAAGGATAAGAAATTAAACAAAATGGGTCAGAAACTAATAGAATTATTAGCCTTATATAATTTAGCATCAATAAATGGTAGGTTACACGGGGATAAATTGGGAAGTTTTACTCACTTTTCTGCAAAGGGACCTTCAATTATAGATTATGTGTTTTGGAATGGAAACATGACAGATTGGGAATCTTTGGAAATTCCAATTAGGGGTGAAAGTGATCATCTCCCTCTTGTTTTAAAAGCAAAAAATTTAAAGAGTGTTCTAGATGTGCCAAGTAAACCTATACAATTTGTAATCTGTAATAAAAAAATTCAATGGCAAGATAAGTTTTCTCCCCTTATTAAACATCTTTTGCAGGACTTATCCAACAAGTTAAACACTGAAAACATGGGGTATGGGCATCTACATCATCTATTATTCTCAAATCTAGAGGAAGTAAAAAAATTACTTAAATCCTCAAAGATTACAAAAAGTACAAAAAATAAAAACACATGGCTTGATGTGGAATGTCGTAAAGAAAAAAGAGAACTAAATAAAAAAATTAGGAAGGTAAGGCAAAATAAGACTTCACAAAATATTACAGAACTAAATAGATGCCGATAAAAATACAAGACGTTTCTCCTATTAAAACAAGGACAATACCAACAAAGAAATTGAGATCGCATGCTTGAAGCTATTTATAATAAAGATTTTCAGACATACTGGTTATTAGTTGCTAAGGGAACTAATTATATTAAATACGAATTGGATACTTACATTACGTTGGAAACTTGGGTTTCTTACTACTCTTTAAAAAATGTTTCCTCGAATGTAGAAAATGTGGGAATATTTTTGGATATTAATATGCAGGATTTTCGACCCTTTTTAATTACAGAAGTGTATTTTGTCATTGCAGCTTTAAAAAAAAGAAAAGCGCTGGGTCATGATCCCTTCTGAAGTTTATTTGAGTGCCACAGCTTTATGGTCTATAATTCTGACTAAATATTTTAATGTTTGTGTCCAGAAACTGTTTTTTCTGAACTTCTGGAAGGGAGCTATAATATTCTCTATCTATAAAAAGGGTGATAAAACAGATCCTAAAATGTACAGGCCTATTTCATTATTAGACAATCTAGGGAAATTGTTTTCTAAGTTAGTTTTAAATAGACTAAATGAAGAATTAATAGGCTTAGGGGGACTTTCTGAAGCACAAGCTGGATTTAGGGATGGTTATAGCACAACTGATAACTGTTTCATAATTAGACATCTCTACGGAAAATATGTTATGAATAGGAAACAGTCTTTATTTGCTGCCTTTATAGATGTTAGTACTGCATTCAACTCAGTGTTAAGGAATGTTCTTTGGCTTATAATGAAAGAAAAAGGATTCACAGTGGAAGTGATAGCAATTATAAGAGAATGATATACTTCAACATGGGCCCAAGTAAGGTCAGGTACTAAGGAACAATTCCCCTCAACTTTCTCTACAAATATGGGAGTAAGACAAAGCTGCGTAATTGCTCTTCTTCTTTTTTCTATATCTATTGACAAGTTATTATGTGACTTAAATCTTAGTAATTCCTACTCTCCTAAGATTAGGGATAAATGTTGTGGCGTAATGGCATACGCTGATGATTTAGTCTCATTTTCTCTTACTGAATCCGGACTTCAAGCTAAATGAAACATGCTTGCAATAACTGCAAATGAGCTTAACTTGTCAATAAATATTCAAAATAGTCAGATTCGTCTGTTTGTTACGAAAGTTAAAAAAACTAATAAAAATAAATCTTGGATGTTAGGTTCTGACAAATTAGAGACTGTAGATATTTATACATATTTGGGCCTACACCTGACTAGGGACGGGAAATGGAATGTACAACTGGATACAATTTTAGCAAAATTAAAAAGGACAGCAAATTCTCTACTCATATTTAACAAAAAATATGGTGGAAATACAATTAGGCCTATTTTAAAGGCAGTTCAAGCCAAATATTATGCTCAAGCTTTATTTAATGTTGAAATCTGGCATCATAATAAAATGAGTATACTAGATATTCCTGTTAATAAAATTACTCCAAGAAACCTTAGGTTTACCCAACTTTGTTCCTGCTACAATACTGAGGGCCGAGACAGGTTATTATTCTTTGCAGGCAGCAGCTGATGCCAGAAAGGTTAATTTTTGGGTTAGAATACTTCAACATGATCAAAATAGATTAACAGCTTTATGTTTACATGAAAAATACTGGTGGTCCTTCCTAGGGTACTTACAATCGGAATGGCTATCCCTGATATTCAATTTATTATAGAAAGTGAGGTTAACCTACTTATATCAATATAGGGCAAGAGGAATTACTATTAGTTTAAAATATCAATCCCTCATTACAAAGGCATTTAGAGAATACTATAAGATTCTAGATTTAAATATTATTATTAAAAAGCTTAAAATGTCTCCATTCTTGAGGATAAATGATCCCTATCATTACTAAAGATATTACTTAGATATTCTTACAGAAGTAGAAGATAGAAAACAATATACTAGATACAGGTTAGAAATATTTTCAAGTAACATTTTGGAAGCAGTTTATATGAAAAATTCCACTCCTAATTCTGGTTTTTGTGTTGTACCTGCTCCACACTGGAAAACTTGGAACATGTCATGTTTGTATGTAAATGGTATACTATACTAAGGACAAAATGGATATGGCCTTTATGCCAATCCATTCAAACAACAGATCAGAGCACCCTACTTATTATTTTCTTTACCACTAATGATGAAATCATAATTAAGGCTGTAGCCAAATATTTAGTAAATATCTCTAGAATACGTCTCGGTATAAAACTGAAAAAAAGAGGAAATAATATTTATATTATACACTGTCAAAAAGGATAATTATCTGTATTCTTGATAAGCTTAAGCATTATGCCTATAGGTAACTGCATTTAGTCGATTGCTACCCCTGTTTTTGCACTATGCACTTTAAAGGGTTGGAAGAAATGTTTTCTAGCTTATTTATCTACTTATTTATTTATTTATAAAGAGCATATGTCATGGTGTAATTCTCTGTATACTGTAGTTTATATTTTATGTAATAACTTGTCTTGTTGTCATGGTCTGTGACCGCTCAATAAACTTGAACTTGAAAACTTGACTATATTATTTATTTCAATATATATTTGTTTACCCATGCCTGTTTATATAACTAGGATCTGTAAACAATCTGATCTGTAATGTGCATGTATGTGCTGCTATTAAGCAGATATACTTGTAATCATCTGCTGATTTTTGATAATTGTTTTAATGAAAACTTTGAACAATAAGTTTAACTACAAAAAATGAATGAATAAATAATTAAACAGAACTACAATTTTACTTTTTAAAGCAGCCCCTAGGTTCTGAGGAAGAGACAAGCTGGTACTGAAATGTAAAAAAAGAGAAATAAGTTTGAATGGGACCATAACACTTGAAGAATATGTTAAAAAATTAAAAACAAGGAGAAATCACAGAAGAAATACTGGATGTGATTTTTCTTGGAATAATTAAACTAATTTAATTTGACAAGAGTGTAGAGCATTTCATTATGTGATTTTTCCGTACAGTTACCAGATTGCTGAGACAATCCCCTTAAACTGGAGCACCCAAGAACACTCAAGTGAAGAAAAATGGAACCTGCAAATTAATTTCTAGGAAGATGTACCAAATCACCTTACCTGCAATAGCATAAATGACCTACAATGCCCTTCAAACCATTCTGCTTACAATCTAGTCCCATATAAATCCAGCCTTATTACTACTGTCATTCTTGTTCTCTCTCTTTGTCTTATACCTTCCTTTATCCTGCATGGCAGATCCGTTTTATGGTTCAGAAAATACTTTTAATGGATATGGATGACACATACTGTAATTGTCTTGCAATTCCACAATGTTCTAGATACCTTACTTACAGAAGTCAGTTTTACAATTTTAGGTCATGACATGGATATCCTTTAAGCAACAGATAGTAAAATTGACACACAGTGTCTAATTTTAATGCCTTGAATCTGCCAAATTTAATGTCATAATGATCTGTAGTTTTACACTTGTTGGGGTTTATAATGTTGTACTTTAAAAATGTATGACATTCGACTACTTATGTTCTGATTTCTTTCAAACCTAGAAATGTGAAATATGTCACTCATAACCACGTTATAGTGCCTTGAATGTTTTGAAATTTTGGCGAAAACAGCTGAAATGTAAGTGTTGGCAAATGTTTGTCTACCTATAACTCAACCCTTTCAATCTTGGAATCTGAAACTTGTAACAAGTATTCACATGGTATATACCCGAATACCTATGAAATATCTTAACATTTAGAGGAGGGTTTTTAAAATAATAGTGAAATATTTTATCTGAACTTATACATTTGGTAAAATGCTTGGATATCTATAACACAACCCCTTTAATGCCTGAGGCCTAAAACATACCCATGCTGTCTGGTTCTTTATATCCTGAAAGAATGGATACATTTGGATAAGAGTTTCTAAAATTAGATGGACATAATTGAAAATCACATTTTGTTTAGATGTTTTTGGCAGTTAGTGTGACTAAACACCCTTTAATGATCACAATCTGTAACATGGCACACTTATACATATTGTATGGGTATGCATACTTGTTGAATCTGGTAAAAGTTGAATTTGTACTTTTCAAAATTGGACCGAAAGAGCTGAAATTCTGATTTTGTCAATGTTCCATGATATTTTCCTGGATATTCAGCACAATATCACCAAATCAAAATACTAATTCTGCCTTTATTTTGCAAGTAGACATTTCCCACAGCCCTGTTTACAAGACTTTTTAAATACAGTGCAGCATATGACTAAGGTAACAGAATGTGTGGCATGGTTTCATTAGTCACAGCAAAGAAGTGATGTTGCCACTATACAGGTCACTCATTAGACTACACATTGAGTATTATGTGCAGCTTTAGGAATGTGAAGGACAGGGATATGTTACAGACTATCCAGCAGACGGCTATAAGAATAATCCAGGAGTAGCAGGGTAACACCAGTAAGGAAAGACTGGACAGTCTAATCATGGACTCCTTGGTGGATAAGAAGGGAAAGGTGATTTGATAGCAACATTCAGATACATGCAGGGACATGACAAGGAGGAATTCATAGAGTTATTTAAGTTATGGAACAGCACAACCAACACAGGGCTAATTTTTTGTCTGGAAGGGGGAACTTTAGTAAGGAAGGCAGAAACTATTGTTTTACAGATCAGGTAGTGGAATGTTGGAACAGTCTACAACACTTGGACTATCTTGGGTTTGAAAAACTGAAAGGGCAATTTCCTGTTATCTACATTATAATGAATACCCTGCATAACATGTAAAAAAGCACAATTTTGCAACAAAAATATATTTACAAAACCAAATGGGACATTTTCAAGGGGATAATTACAGTGCTGTCCAGTGTCAGGTTCCAGTATGATGAAAGCTGTCTTGATACTACTTTCACAGTCTCCTCCATATCATCTAGTTGAACTGCCTGGTGTCACTGCTCTTAAATTCTGTAAATAAACATTGCTGTCAATAGTGTTATTAAGGGGTCATTAGGTGGCATTGTATAGAAACATTGGAGTGCATGCACATGCATCCACAATCCCATGGAATCTAGGGGTCAGCTGCTAAATTACAAGACAACAGGCAAGTACAAAGTAATGGCCTTGACTATTCTCAATGGTTCTCCCTTCAACATAATGTCTGACACAACTAGAAATGTGGAATCCTAATACAGGGCACCGATGTTGAACAAACAGGAGGTGGGAATGGAAGGGAGAAGTGTCAGCTGTAAAAGGGCAAAGAAGGATAGATTGGAATTTGGGCAGACTTGATGGACTATATCTTATTCTATTCTTAACCCTTTATACATCTGTGTTTAAACAGTATGTGTCCTCATAGCTATTAGTACTACTTGGCAGACTGTTTGCTTCACTGACAGTCCTTTGCAACAACTGCCCCTAATCCTTTTTACTGGCAGTACATTCTTAGGACTTCACCTATAGTAAAAATTGAGGCTCTGTGTTATTAGCCTAAACTTTATACCCTTTCACTTGTCCAAATTAAATTTCTTCCTCCACTCTGTTACCAACATATCCACTCTACTAAGATCCTCTGGAAAATGACTTATTAGATACAGTTATATTGAGCAAAATTGATGGGCTTAGTCTTTTTAATTTATCCACTACTCATTTTGGGTGGGTCTTCTTTCTCTCCCATAGCAAAGCAACAAGTATGTGACCTACCTCATGGTTGTGTGACGAATAGTTATTTTCTGTTTAAAAATGTATAGCTTCCAATATCAATAGCACCTGCCATAGATGACATCAATTCATGTTGTTACAATAGTTAAAGGAAAACTATGCCCTCATATCATGTAAATATTTTTTGTTTCCATGTCAACAGACAACTCGTTTCCTGTGCTGTTTGGGCTATACATGTTTACCTTAGTTTGTTTTAACTGTCTGTGGTAGTACTCTATTACTACCCTGGGGGTCTGCATTTTAGGGTTTTTGAAATCTCATTTTCCATGAGAGCTGCATTAGCATTTGATAACATGATGTTATATCACCCATTTATATAATGTATCTTGATGCTGAAAGAACAAATACCCAGCAAAACCTCCCTGGAAACACATAAATTGAATGCAGTTAAAAGGGAAAATACAAATGCTACAATTCATCCAGCTTGCAAATCTAACTGAAGGTAAATATGGTATTCCACACCTTCCTGTAACTTGTTTCTTTGAAGTCAAATTAAGCAGACAGGCATATTGCAGAGTCTAAAGAGTGATTACACATCAAGTTCTCATATGCTAATGCAGTTCTCTGGGGCAATGAGATTTCAACAAAAGCAAAACGAGACACCCAGACTAGTTACAGGGCCTAGTATGAAGAGTGAAAAGAAACAAAAGTAGTTGTTTAAGTCTCTAACAGCTACACAAAAACAGTTGTCTGTTGTCATAAAACAAAATGTTACCAGATATGAGAGTGTAGTTTTCCTTTATATACAAATGAAAAAAAAAGTTGTTAGAGTGCTGGTTTCATAAAACTCTTATCCTACCAAAAAGTGTTTCCTTAATAGTGTCAGCATTTTATAAGATTGCAGATATATCAAATACATCAGCTATGTAACATATGAGACATGTGTTTACAAATTGTGATTTCCCATTACTGTATCAAACTGAAGGCTGCTAGATCATATATCTGTGGTTTTATTATATGTCATTGTTGTGACCACTTGTTTGCATATTGAAGCTGGTTGAACATAAACATAGACATAGGCTGATACAAAGCATGTCCAAGTGCCTCATATACACCCATGATTTGAAAACTAGGAGTGGTTCCAAAAAATGGGCATAGCACACCATCAACACCTATGTTCTTGACTGCACCTTTGTCTCTAGCCCAGGAGCCCATGTATGAAAATCTGATCAAAGTTTAATTTCTAAATGTTAGATAAAGGCTCATCCATAAAGTGACCCATATGCTCATAGGCCAGCCATCCTAGTCTTCTCTGGAAATGTGGGAAAAGCTGAAGGGCTCTTGTTAGTTGAGCACTGGTTTTCATTTGACCCAGCTAGATCTAAAATATTACAAGATCCATCAAACAGATGTTCTGACTGCTTTATGTGATGTGGGCCCCATTCTTTACAAACTCTATAATCACAAAAAAAAAAAAAAAGAAAACAGAGCATGGGGCAGGGTGCTTACAATAGGAAGGGGAAGGGATCACGTGTCTGGCTCCAAGAGAACATTTGTGAACTCTTCATCCCCTTAAAAGCTACAGAGACAAAATTAGACTTTTCCTCCAATCACATCCATTTTAGAGCAACTTATTTCAAGGTATGAACAGGAGTGGTTGGAGGGGTTAGTGCTAAAGAGAATTCAGTCATACTCTAAAAGTCAGCAATGCATGTTATAGTAAAAATGCTGCACGTATACTTGTTATTTTATGTTAAACTGCTCCTTTCCTCTTGTCCTGTATCCTGCCTGTGAAGGCATTCCTTATTTCACTGAGATTCTTATTTTTGTCTGCTATATACTCTATCAGACAAAATTACATTTTGAACTACTGGAGGGAGCCTGGTCAATGGCTGCAGCAGTTTTCAAGCTGCTGGCAAACCTAGAGTTTTCATGTTTAAAAACAAAATTTAATTTGACAAACACTTTGTTTAATATTGAATGTTAGGTTTCAGCTTTATGGGTGTGTCTTGCTGGGGTGCTAACCTTTACCTCTAGATTCATTTTTGAAGCCATAACCAGCTACAGAAGATGGCTGGAGATATAGACAAGATTAACCAACTTATTCAGTTTAAATCCATTAAATGATTGAACTAGAGATTATCAGATAGGTCAAAATCTGATCCGACAGCTGATTTCCAATTTCAGCAATCCTACTCCAAACTCCTTTTGCAAAATGGATAAAGAGCTAAACACCCTACCTCCTTGAAAAGTTCAACCACCTACCATGCAGTTAGATAACCCCCTGGCTCAAACCAACCCCTAACTCTCAACCATCTTCTTTCCACAAGCCCCCTGTGTTCAAATATTTATTTTATATTATAATTAAGTTGTATTGGCTTATTAAAAAAAGAAAGCAGTCCCCCACACCTACCAAATCAAGAACCTACCACTTTCCCCCATTCTGGCTCAAGCCACAAATCCCCCAGTTCAATAAGGAACCCTCCAACCAACACACCCATTTGCCACCACTTTCTTACTCCATAGCACCCAGTTGTAAGGATATTGGAAGAAGGCCAGTAAGGTTGTGTTAAGAGAAATGGTCCTCTGGTGGAGCAGCTTGAACTTCAGTCCAAGGTATGAATGAAATGATGATGTCATCCTATAATACTGTACCACTTGTTAACCAGTTATGTTTTACTACAGGAAAATATTATTATTTCAGTCATATCTTTTCAACAGGCAGGAAGGAGACTGTCACTAGAAATAGGGGGCTTTGGTAGAATAGACAAGGAAGGTTCAAGGAGTGGTGCAGTGTAGTGGGTGCAGGGTTGCAATGCACATAAGAACATTCTGGATCATGGGGGGCTGCTCAATCTGCAGGCACCTCTATTGGTTGAGGGAGCAGGTTGCTTGTCTCTGAGCAGAGTTGGAAAGGATTCAGGAGACCTTCATCCCCACCCAGAGGCTACTGTGCCCAAAACCAGAACTTCAAAGGATGCCCAGAAGGAGGAGTTGATGGACCATGGTAGGCTCAGGGAGGGTGTGGGAGGTGGGTCAGCAGCATATCCCCCAAGTGGTCCAGCTAACACATTCCTACACTGTATTGAAGGATTGGGAAGGCCCCACAAGGGCACCCAAGGTTAAGACCAAGGAAGATTGGCAGGTTCTCTGAGATGGAGCCCCAGGGAAGGGGGGGTTGAGGACCCCAGAGGAACAGGAAGCTGCTCCTGGTGGGGAACTCAATAGTATAGAGAGTGAAGTTGTGGTCAGTTAGTGGGGGGAGGGAGGGAGGTCAAGTGCCTTCAGGAGGCACAGCATGGAGGGAAGGGAGCAGATCCATAGGATTGCAAGGACAGTAGTAAGGTGCGAGGAACTAGATGTCATTGTTCACCTGGGGACAAATTACCTGGCAGTGGCAGGGGACAAGGTGGACATAGCCAGAATACATGAGGATTTCAGGAAGTTGATAGGGACTGAAGCAGGTAGCACACTCCATCTCCTTCTTGGAGGTAAGACCTGTGCACCTGTACAAAGAAGGAGGCTAGGACACTCTGCATCCAGAATTTCAACTCCTAGTTGAAGGAATGGTGTGGAAAGGAGGGATGTGGCTTCATGGGGGACTGAGGCTCCACCTGGAGGGATGTGATCCTATATAAGGAGGATGGCATGTATCTATTTGGGAAGGGGACCTTAGTCCTAAGTGAGATGTTTGATTGCTTCAGCAGTCAGCATTTAAACTGGCCAAGGGGGTGTCCAGGAAGGTGAGGAGGCATAGTATCCCCTCCCAGGAGCACTGGTTCTACATGGGTACAGACAGAGGACATTTTTCAATATAAGGAAGGGGGTTAGGGAGGACAGGGTAGAAAGGAAGCCCAGGAAAGGGGGTGGTTTATATATCAACAAAGCAGGACAACATAATCACTTCCTGGAGAGCCATGTGTGCTAACACCTTGGGTCTGAATAAAAGATGGAGGACCTTGAGGTAGCCATGGCAGAGTCAGACCTAGAAATTGTGACCATCACAGAGACCTGGTGTAATGATAACCATGACTGGGTCCATACCAGGCTACAATATATTCAGAAGGGACAGGGCAGGTGGGAAGGGGGGAGGAGTGGCACTTTATGTAAAACATTATATAAAGGCCACATAGAATCAAGGAGAACGGGAGGGGGATACTATGGGTTAAGCTAGAAAGAAGAACATGGTCAAACATTCATACAGGGATAATTTACAGACCACTAGCCCAGGGGGAGATGGATAGGGAGGCGATGATGGCTATCCAAAAGATGGTGTGCAACAAGGAGGTAGTGCTGGTTGGCAACATCAGTATGCCAGAAGTTGACTGGAGCCTCCCCGCAGCTGCAACAACAAGGAGCAGGTTTATCCTGGACTACCTACAGGGAGGCTTCCTTGAACAACTGGTTGTAGAATCCACATGGGTGATGGCAATACTGGACCTGGTGTTCAATAACAGGGGCAGTGTGAGGGAGGTCACAATAGGAGATCACCTAGGAAGCAGTGACCACCAATCAGTAGAAATTGAGATAATTCAATGGGCAGAATCCAGTCACACAAAAAGACGCATACTTTACTTTAGGAGGGCAGATTTTGGAAGAATGGGAAAATGCCTGGAAGAGGCATTAGCTGGAACAGGGAGGAAATTAGGGGTGGAGGAACAGTGGGAAGGGTTCAAAACTGCAATAACAAAGGTGACACAATCATGTGTAAAATAGGTTAACAAGAGGAAAAGTAAGAGGAGACCATTATGGTGTTCCAAAAAGGTAGCTGTGAAAGTGAAAGCAAAAGAAAATTGCATTCAAACAGTACAAAAAGACACAGGCAGAAGGGGACAGGGTGAGGTACCAGGAGAAATATAGGGAAGCAGAGAGGTCAGAAAGGGAATCCAAAGCACAAGCAGAAGAACGTATTACAAAATCAGTGGGGAGAGGGAGCAAAACCTTTTACAGGAACATCAGAGAAAAAGGAATATAAAGGGAGGGATAGTTTGGCTGAAAGGGGAGGTTGGGAGTAGAGTGGAGGATGACAAACAGGAAGCAGCCATTCTTAACAGATTCTTCTGCTCAGACTTTACAGACAAGGGGGCAGGAAATGGGACAGAAAGGAGTGATAAGGGCTGGAAAGGCATAGAAATGGATACAAGTCCTTTTCCAAGGGAAAGGATCCTAAGGGAACTGGAAAGAATAAAGGTTGATAAGGCTATGGAGCCAGATGAGGTACACCCCAGAGTGCTGAGGTAGCTAAGAGAGGTGGTGGCAGAACCTCTGGCAACCCTGTTCAGCCAGTCACTGGAAACAGGGGAGATACCAAAAGACTGGAGGATAGCTGATGTACTCCTCCCATACAAAGCCGGGAACATAGAGGAAGTGGAAAACTATAGACCAGTCAGCCTTACCTCAGTATTAGGAAAAATCGTGGAAACACTACTGAAGGAAAGAATAGTAGAACACCTGGTTGCTAATGGTCTACAGGACCTAAGGCAGCATGGTTTAACTGGAGGGAGGTTGTGCCAGACAAACCTCATTAAGTTCTTCAACTGGGTGATGAGAGAGGTGGATCGGAGGGTGGAGGGCAGTGGATGTGGCCTACCTGGACTTAAGCAAGGCCTTTGACCCTGTGCTGCATAGAAGGCTTTTAAACAAGCTGGGGAACATGGGATTTGGTAGTACAGTGGTGTAGTGGGTGGGGAACTGGCTGGATAGTAGGACATAGAGGGTGTTGGTGAATGGCTATCACTCAACAGAGGGAAAGGTGACCAGTGGGTTCCACATGGATCAGTGCTGGGACTAGTCCTCTTCAATATCTTTATCAGTGATATTACACAGGACCTAGATGGAAGATTTGCCTGTTCGCTGATGACATAAAGCTCTGCAACAGGGTGGACACACCAGATGCCATGGATAGAATGAGAAGAGATCTACTGAAGCTTGAGGACTGGTCAAGGGAGTGGCAGTTGAGATTTAACACACAAAAAAATCAAGGTAATGCATATGGGACACAGAAACCCAGGAACAAGATATCAGCTTGGGGGGGGGGTGGAAATAGAGTGCTCCAAGCAGGAAAAGGACTGAGGGGTTATCATTACAGATGACCAAAAGATAGTGAGTCAGTGTGACAAGGCAGTGGGGAAAAGCAAACAGAATGCTGGGTTACATAGGCAGGAGTATCACCAGCAGGAAAAGGGAAGTCGTAATTCCACTATACAGGACACTAGTGAAGCCACATCTAGACAATAGTGTCCAGTTCTGGAGACCTTACCTACATAAGGACATAGACAGTGTAGAGGCAGTTCAGTGGAGGGCAACCAAGGAGGTAGCAAGTTATAATGGTGACTGAAATTGAGTGACTCAGTTTTGAGTCACTCAATTTCAGCTCCTGTGATGTGAGCTACCCGAAAAGGTTAGCGAGGTGCTGTTATAGTGCCATGGACAGGTAAAAACAGCAATATACTGTACTAGGAGGGCAAAGGACCAGAAGAGGAGGGTTCAGGAAAGGGAAGGTATGTGGGGTGTAGTCTGTTAGTGTGCTGCTGAGCCACCATCCTGGTGTGGTGGTGAGGGTGGTGGACTGTGGTGGGGGAGGTTCGGGGCTGGGTAGGGCTTCTATTTTTTTTTGAATGTTGGTGGCACTTAGATTTTTTTGTTCTGTCTGAGTTTTTTCCCCTCTCTGACATGAACCTCCCTGGAGTTGAGATATATTGATCTTCCATCGCTATTGTCGGGGTTCGCTGGGGAGTGTATATCGCCGTTTTGATTTTTGGTGATGTACACTTGCTGTAGCAGTTGTATAGTGATTGCTGTTATGATATGGAACCAGCCAAGATGGTGCAAAGTTTTCATCAGAAGTCCTATGAAAGCAGGCTAAAGGACTTAAATATGTAGCACAGTCTAGAAATCATGGATCTAGGTAGATAAATAACTGCTGTCCACATTCAAGATTTATATAATGAGCACAGCAGTTTACTGGAAACAGCAAAATCAAGCAGTGTACCTCATGTAGGAGGTAAAAGTGACTAATGATTCAACCCTTCAGTCTTTTTCAAAGTGTGTTTCCTCTAGTGGTGCTCTGTATTTATATACACAGGTAAAGTGCCTGTTTACATCTTTAAAGTGTCAGTGTATAAATAAATAAAGCATACTGCCAAACATATAAAAAATACAAAATACAAAACACCAAAATGCATGTTAAGAAGGTGCACATATCCCAAGCCACAATACATAAAATACAGAATTTTGCAATATATTGGTTTAAATCACATAAATGCCATCATACATAAATATAGAAACAGTGAAGTAGGGAGAGCAGACTATAGTTTCACACCATACACCTTTGAATTATGCCTGAAAGAGATTGTTCACAGATAAGATACAATTCCTTCCTGTCCTCCTTAGCCCCCTCCCCCAGGCTTCCCTGTTGGGATGCCTTAGGGCAACTTCCTATAAGGTATCTGTTCATATATGTATGTATAGTCATATTTATGTGATTTAAACCAATACCTGCAAAATGCTGCACTGGATTGGAATTTAGTTTTTTCTGACAGACCATAAAGGTTCAGGTAGCATTAGCCTGCAGAAATAGAATTTAGAAACTGCTGCTAATTTCCTCTGCCTGGTACTTCTAGTTAAATGTATTGTGGCTTGGGATATGTGCACCTTCTTAACATGCATTTTGGTGTTTTGTATTTTGTATTTTTTATATATTTGGCATTAGGCTTTATTTAAACCAAAGGGTTGAAACGTTAGTCACTTTTGCCTCCTGCGTGAGGTACATTGCTTAATTTTGCTGTTTCCAGTAAACTGCTGTACTGTACTCAGACTTTACTTGTGTGTATGAATTCAGAGCACCTCTAAAGGGAGCACACTTTGAAAAAGACAGAAGGGTTGAAATAATAGTCACCTTTGCCTTCTGCATGAGGTACACTGCTTGATTTTGCTGTTTTCAGTAAACTGCTGTACTTATTATATCAATCTTGAGTCTGGACAGCAGTATTTTATCTACCTGGTGTGAGTTCCATGATTTCCAGACTGTGGGGTAGAAAGTACATCATGGCAGACTAGCTGGACCTCTGGATTCCCTTCTGCCATCACATTCTATGTTTCTATTTCTATGTTTTCATGTTGAACTCACTCTCTGCTGAGTGTCTCTTTCCTTATTTGACTTAAATATGTACTCCCTGGAAGAGAGGGATGAGGGAGAGAAGGGATATGATGGAAGCACACTGTACAAATACCTCACAGTGAGAAACAAGGTGCAAGAAAACACAATTTTTCAAAAAAAAAGAGATGATCCAGGACAAGAGGGCATTGGATGAAACTGGAGGGAGCGAGGTAATCCTACGTTTCCCATTACTGGTAGTTATGCATTTGTACAACTAGTTTAACCTTTCTTCTTTAACATTTTATAGAACAGGAATGTGCAATACTTCTTTCTCCTTGTGCCTTGTTTGGCCATACCATAGACCTCCTTTACAAATCATTGTTCAATCTATAGACCACTGCTTGAAGCTTTCAAACACATTTATCTTGATTATTTGTGGCTTTAGGTTTGACACAGTCTTATTGACTCCTATTCCCTGAGCTCAGGTGATATTGTGCCCATTAATCAATATGGTGATGATGGCAATAGACAACAGACATCTTCCATTACTACTGACTTTAGTTTCATGCCATATTGACCTCTGGAGTGCCACCTTCCAGATTCAACTCGTAAAGCCTTGCTACCCCTCCTTTCCTCTGTTGTACCTCAACTGGAAGTTTCCCAAGAACAGTTTTTCTTGGTGGCACCCACTAACATCATGGCCATGGCAGTCCCTTGGTAGTTTCTTCAGAATATCAATGCAGATCCTGATTTCCTAGTTGTGTTTTATGCCTTGAAATTTTACAGACAACGTGGGACCATGGTAGTGACTCATTTGGGTGCAGGGTGATTTTTTTTTTCTCCACCTCTCCCCCCCCCTTTTTCTCTCTTTCAATTCTGCCTTAGAGGAGAAAATTGGATTTCTCCTTCAAAGACATTTAGTGAGTTGTATCGCTTGGACCTGTGCTTCCATCAATCAACAAAGATATTTTGCCCTAGTATTACTCGTTGTCATGGCCCTCTTGCCATTTTGGGTCACTTTGCAGTTTTTACCTCCCTCTTTTATCCTTTCCTATTACCACAACTTGCAATATGTAACAGACTGAGGTTAATTAAATATTGCCTGCCTGGTACAAGCTAGTCTTCTCTTTGCTTTTCTATCTTTGTATATTACTGTTACTGGGTATTTTCTTTATTACCCTTTTGCCCGCCTTTCTTACTTTGGGGTCCCACTCTCAGTTTGATTGCTTCTTCATCATTTTAGTGAGCCACAATGTCCCTTCTTTTGCCAAATTGTTACTCCCCCCCACCTGATCTTTTTGGCTTGACTGGCTGGGCCTCCACCCAACTGCTGTCCACTCAGCTTATCCCCAGGACTCCTAATCCTCTACAGTCTTTTTCTTCTGTCTCCGGCTGGTAGCCTTTGCCTGAGGTTAATACAGCCAGGATATAGCTGGTAAGAAGAGTGAAGAAAGTCAATTGCATTATCACAGTCCTTCTAGTGAACACTGACAATTAGCCAGCTTCTGTGGTTATTCCCCTACCCCATCCCCCCATCCTCTGTAGGCTAAAGAAAACATTTTTTTTTTACTCCTTCCTTTCTACTTGTAATGTTATTATTGTTTGTTCATAATGTCTTTGGCAACATGTTATTATTGTTAACCCTGATTTACCTGTCACAACTGTTAAATGTTGTTTACAGGTTGCACTTGTACCTAAGCTTAATGCCAAGTATCTGGATATTATGCTAATTTTTGTCATACTTGCATCGAAGGGTCATATCTTTCCAGTGTGTTATTTTTTCAAATACCATGTTGGCGATTACACAGTTGCTTGCTTTGTATATATGGCTTTAATGTACCTTAAATGTGTCACTTGGAACATCAAAGGTGGCCATTCAAAAGAAAAACAGATGCAACTTCTCAGGCATCTCAAAACTCTTAATGTGGATTTGGCCATGCTCTAGGAGACGCATACTTTATCTGCAGATGTATATCTGTTTCTCAGAGTGTTGGTTGGGACTGTTTATGGAGCAGGCAATAATATTCATAGGGCTGGGGTCATTATGTTAGTGCAGATAGCTCTTTGTTTTCAGATACTTCAAGAGTATGCAGACACTGAAGGCCATTTTATTATTCTTTGGGCTATTGTGGGATTTCAGGAAATGTTACTTGGATGTATATATGACCCTAATTCTGAGTCCCTGGGCTTTTTTACCGACCTTCTTAACATACTCTATTCTGATAACTCATTAACTAAAATAGTGATGGTGGATTGGAATCTTATCTTGGATGATACACTAGATTGTTCTGGTCAGACTTGTAAAGTCCACTCTCCTCCAAAGAGGGCCTTCTGGGACATATTGGACAGCTATGGTCTGGTCAATATCTGGAGGGTTTTGCATCCCAAAGAATGGGAATATACATTCCACTCTCCAACCCATGGAACACAGTCTATATGGGACTATGCCCTGATAAGCTCCTCTCTTATACTGGCTACCTTGTCCTGTGAAATCCATAGCCAGGTCATATGTGATCATGCTCCAGTTTCTATTTCCCTCCATCTACTCTCTACTACAGATGTAGACAAATGCTGGCAACTAAACAACCAACTCATCAATGATGAATGGTGCCTTTTTGAACTACAACAAACAACAACTGAATTTTTTTAAGACTAACAAAATGGATTGTATGAATTCTGAAAACCTTCGGAATGCATACAAGTGCACCACTCGAGGGGAGCTAATACGGATGGCTACTACTAGAACATGGCAGAGGGAAAGACAAGCCCAGGAGATACTTACTTCCATCCAGACTCTTAAAAGAAATATCTAGCCTGCTTCTCCTGAACAAGACTGGATAAAACTGAGTCAAGAAAGGGCCAAATATTCCGAACTTAACAGGGAATATGCAGAGTATGCTCTTTTTATGGCCAAACTTACCTATGAAATGTATGGAGAAAAGGCAGGCATGATCTTTGATATGCACCTTAAGCAACAGGAGAATGCCTGTCTTAAAAAGGAATTAGATCCTCTTGTGGTGGAAAACTATTAACCACTCCAAGGGATATCAGAGCAGCATTTACGGCCTTTTGTGAATGTCTCTGTGACACAAAAGCTAATCCTCCAGACATTCACTCTCTAATAACAGACTATCTCACTCAGGCTCAGCTTCCCCAATTAGATCCTGAAACAATGGACTCCCTCAAAGCTCATATTTCCCTCTCTGAACTAGAGAATGCCATTTCCTCCCTTTCACTCCAGATAAAGTCCCTGGGCCAGATGGCTTCTCACCTAGCTTCTAGATCTCTCTCAAATCAGAACTGGAACCTGAAGTTGATGATCTATACAATAAATGTTACAATTCTGGCCACCAGTCTCCATCTCTACATTACCCTCATTCCTAATCTTGAAAAAAGATCACCCTGATGTGAGTAACTACAGACCCATTTGCCTTTTTAAATGTTGATATTAAAATACTAGCAAAAATCCTAGCCTGCAGAATTAGTAGAATTTGGCAGCACCTAATTGGCCAAGAACTGATCGGCTTTATGCAAGGCTGACATGCCTCAGAACATTTGCGGTGGGCCCACACACTCGCCGCAATCCTATTATTTAAGGAGACATAACCCATTAAATAGTGGAATCTCTACACTCTTCACAGCCTTAATACTGTATTTGATTTGTGGGACCCATTTGTTCCAACTTGCCCATTAAACAGGGTATGATTAATATTTGCTTACCATTATTACTATTCTTTCTGATACACAAGACTATACTAAAAGGTAAGACACTCGTCTTATAACCTTATGGGATTACACAGAACTTTTATAGATGACTTCTGGAATTTGAGACACCAAATGCTTATACAAATGTGGACCAATCCTTAATTAAAGGGAGCAGAGGTGGCAATGATCCTAGAATTCAGGTTTGGTGTTGAGAGCCTCCCTGTTAGTTTTCCCTGTTAAATAGGGGCAATATACCACACTTGTTCTCCACCATAACCAAATTGGTATATATCATAAGGGATGGTGGAAGTAAGCAACCTTATAAAAGAGGTCTATCCCACTAAATAGGGGAAGCTCCCAGGCTTTGATTCCTTATTTCATAACTGACTTCATGCTGACTGGTGACCTCGTGTGGTGGAAACACTTCAGAGCATTATTTGTTTATATGACTCTGACATATTTCTCTAACTCTCTCCATTAAATAGGGGATTAATTTCTTAACTCGTGCTCTCTAATATACAAACTAAACATAGTGTGGGCCTGAGAGTTATTAATTTTGCTGGCTGAAATTTCTGGGTCTCTTCAACTTGGATTCTATTTCATTTTACTGAACTCCCTTACTGACTCAGGTTGGTTGCCAGGTGCATGGGCTCCCTGATTTCTCTCTTCTCCCAATACGATTCATTTCCTTGTGCCCCAACACCTTCTAAGAAATTGGCTGGGGAACTTTGTGCATATATTACACTATATTTTTAAATATACGTCATCTGGACATACTAGGCACAAGACTGCATAGGCAAATTTAAGTAAGCCTACTATGCTCTAGCCTAAGAGTATATATTTTGGCAATATAATTAAATTATACACCTTACTTGGGGTGTTTATAATCTGTACATCTTTTTTGTTTTATGTGCTACACACTTTTGTTGAAAAGTCATATTTGCTTGTCCTACAGGTCTCGTCGACAACTGATCTAGCTATAATAAGAACAGTCTGATTCAATTTATTAGCTTCACTTAGTTTATAAGATTTAGGCTGAATCTGATAAAAAACTTATTTCTTCTGTTTAGTAGATTAAATTATAGATTTAATATAGTACCTATGGATTTATCAAGCTAAAAGGGGGCTCTTTAAATTTATTAAGTATTTAATCCATTTACAATTCAATTTCCAACTCCCTTAGGCCATTACTTGATAAATCTTAATGAGTCAAGGATCTTTAAAGACTATCTAAATGATCAAGGTGACAATTTAGGCATGATTAAATAATGTTTTTGTCCTGTTTTTTTTTTCAGAAAACAACATGTGGTTCCAAGGGCTCTCCCTGCTATTATAAGACATAGTTAATAAAGAACTTTGCTACCCCACTTTCTCTCACTTCAGAAAGAGGTATTTGCTTTTATTAATCTCATACTACCTATTTAACAACACCTCCACAAAGGGTTGGAGTACGAGGAAGCTCGAGTGGGGATTATTGCAGTTAAAGTGATTCTAGGAGTTCAGTCATCAGGACTGGGGGGAGGATTACTCTATGAAAATCATTGTAATTTTTTCTCCAAGTACTTTTCTGCATTAGATGTTGACCTTATTAGTTGTGCTGGGGAGGGGAGCTACTTTGATGGGGGGTGTTATGCTCTGTTCTTAAGGAGTTTGAACAGACCACTGATATTTACATAGCTCTTGCTCTGCTGCTTAAACACTCCTTTAAATTTTGCTCCTATGGCTATTACATTTATAGCGGTGTCTTGGAATGTCAAAGGTCTTCATCTCAGAGTCAAAAGAATGCAAGTTCTCAGTTATGCCAATTCTGCAATTCTGTATGTTATCACTTAGTTATCTTACAAGAGACCCACCTATTAACCTTAGAACTGGATCTTCTTAAGAAATGTGTCTATACCCAGATTTTTGGGCTGGGATGCTATACCTCTAAAGGAGGAGTAGCTATTTTAGTAAATAAATCAATACATTTCACCCCTTTACAGATGGTCCAAGACCCTGAAGGCAGATTCATTATAGTTTTAAAGAAATGTAACCATTCAAATACAGTTATAGTCTCTACTTATGGCCCTAATGCTACAACCTCTCTTTTTGTAAAAGGATTGCTAATGGCCCAACTCCTTTTTTTCACACAGAATTCTACTTGGAGGGCATTGGAATATCCCTTTAGATTTCTCATGAGATAGATGGAACCCCATGAACATTTCACTCCAAGCAGACACACAAGCACTTAAAGAATTTGTAGACATTGGCATATTAGTGGATCCTTGGAGAACTTAATATCCAGATATCAAAAAATGTTCTTTTTATTCCCTGGTTCACACATCTTATTCACTCATAGACTTATTTCTAATTTCTAAATCCTGGATCAGCCAAGTCCAGAGCCTACAAATACTAGGTAGATCACTATCTGGCCATTCTCTGATTGACCTGTGATTATTCTTACCCCTGCCGTATCCAAGACAGTCACTCAGGAGATTGAATAATACCCTTCATTGACAAGAATATTATATCAGCTATACTAACCTTTCCATTAAATATTTCTGGAAAGAAAATCTTGATACTGTAGCAAGACCAGACATTATTTGGGCAGCACTTAAAAGCTACATTAGAGGTGATTTCATAAGGGTTGCATCAAAAGAGAAGAAACAAATTTCAGAGAAATTAGAAGCTCTTTCCCTGAAAATATATGTTAGAAAGTAGAGACAAGAGCCCTGTATCTGACTTAGAGAAGTGAGAACTACAACAGTGTAAAAATGATTTTTTTTCTCTTACTAAAGAAAAAACTGAATTTACTATACTGAAAACTAGGGCTAGATATATAGATTTAGGGGATAAACCTAGCAAACTGTTAGCTAATAGGCTTTAACACCAAGAACAACCAAGATTTATCAAATCAATAATAGCTTTGGACTCTGGCGAAGTTAAAACTGACCCAAAAGACATCTTGTCAGAACTTCACAAGTACAGTACAAGTCACATTAAACTGTTCCCTCAACTCACTGGTGTAGCATTGTTCAATGAGTTTCCTAATCTGTGCAGGGTTTAATTCAGTGAATTAGTAAAAGTTTAGTTGCAGTTTGCATCTTGCTGTTATGTGCTATAAGCTTTATTTTCAGCTTTGTGCTTATAAGTTTCATTTCAGAAGGTAGACTAAACAACTCTTAAGGAATGCTGTGACATTTATAAACAATGCACTTAAGGAATGCTGTGATATTCATTAACAATGCCATGAAAATGCAGCTACTATCATTTCACTAAACAGTTACATGTGAGCTGAATAGGCAGTGGAGGATGGTTGGAAAATATTTGAAAGCTTCAACAGTTTGAGTTGCCAATCCAGTAGCATCGCAAAAAAAAAATCTACACCAGTGAGTTGATGGAACAGTTTAATGTGACTTGTACTGTACTACTCACTGCTATATAGATTAATGAACAATCCTCCCTGTAAAGATGAAATCCAAAAGTATCTAAATAGATTTACTGTAGTTGCCCAAAATTAACCTTTGACCAAACTAAAGAAATAAATACTCCTATAGGTCAGGTGGAAATTGATGAGGCTAGAGATAGATTATCCTTAAACAAATCCCCAGGCCCTGATGGGTTTACAGCTATCTTTTATAAAACTTTCAAAAAAATCTCTCACTCTGCTTTTGCAAAAGTTTTATAATTTTATACTGGACAAAGGAATAGGGAACAATTCTTTGCTTGAAGCCCTTCTGATCTTATCCCCAAACCCAATAAACCTAAAAATAAGGTGAGAAGTTACAGATCAAGTTCTCCGATAAACTATGTTATTAAGATTATTTCTTCTATACTAGCCCAGAGGATTAAAAAAATATGGCACTCTTTAATTTCAAGAGAACAGGTTGGTTTTATTTCTAACAAGTGTACAGCATATCACATCAGAAAGCTTTCCCACATTTGTCTGTGTCTGATGACTCCAGAGACCCTATGGCTCTGGTGTCATTAAACACAGACACAGCTTTCAACAGGATTCACTATGACTTTCTTTTTGTAACTTTCCTTAGGGCTTGCTTTCCAGAATCTTTTCTTAACTGGCTTAAAATTCTCTATTCATTTCCCACGGCTAAACTGAGTTGCAATGGGTTTATCTTGGACCCAATCAAATTGCCTTGTGAAACTCGTCATCAGGGTTGTCCCATATCTTCCCTACTATTTAACTTATACTTAGAACCATTATTATTGTTTTAAACTCCAACCCCTAATTGAAGGCATTGACTGTGGTAAATTACAACTAAAGATTTCTGCTTTCGTAGACAATATATTGCTACATGTATCTAATTCAGTCTCCTCTATAAAGGCTGCCCTGCTAACCATACAGGAATACAGTGTTTTCTCCAATTATAAATTGAATATAGAGAAAACAGAAGTCCTACCACTCAATTCTATTTCAATTAAGAATAAGATTGCAAGGCTGGGCTTTTCATGGTCTCCCCAGAATGTAAATATTTAGGTATATATCTTATCCCAGAACAATCTCAACTCATTAAATTAGATTTAGATGATTTTGTTTTAACAATTAAACAAGGCTTGAAAAGATGGTCAAATCTTCCTCTTTCATTTTAGGGCAAGATCAATATAATGAAAATGAATGTTTTCCTAGGTTATTTCACCCTATAAACATGCTTAATGTTTTTATACCTTTAGAATGGTTTAAAAAACTACATTCAGAGATTTTCAGATTCATTTGGGGATGGAAAACTCCTAGAATAGCTAAGAAGAAACTATTTATTTCTAAAGATCAAGGAGGGGGTTAAACTACCAAATTGCATTTTATATTATATGGCCTCCCACATTAATAAGTACAGTATATTAAATGGTCACTGTCACAAGATCATTGTGGACATTATATTCCTATCTGGCTAGAGTTAGAACAAAGTTTAATCAAAAAATGTAAGATACACTGAGATGCCGTATTATATACTAAACCTAGTCTTATACCTGTCAAATTAAAGTCTTCTGAAATTGGGACCTCTGAAAATACACCAGCAAATTCTGTCTTTTTCAGGTTCGTGTTGCTATCATAATTTCAAACTGTTTTAGGTAATCCCAATTTCAAAATTAATGGTAAAAACATTCCTCTCAAATGGTTTCCTGAATATGTTAGTCTTACGGTTACCTCCTTTATAAAAAAAAATACTTCACTAGCTCCACTCCAAGACTTGCTAGAAAATAAGAGATTAAGTAAAAAATATTTACTCAATTTATTGTTGATCAAAATAGCTTTAAAGGCTTATTTCAGGCCTACTCCCTAGTTGTTTGGCTTCCATGAGCCATTAGAAGAAATGAAACAGTGTGTCTCAAAGTCTAATCCTATTGCCAATCTATGTAAATTTATATTTATCTTGAAACATACACCTGATCCAGTCATCCCTTCCTGTTAGAGAAATGAAACTGAAAATAGCCCCCAAATCTGGTTCACTTTATGGAGAAATATCTATCAATGTATCCCACTGGATAACTTAAGACTGATACAGTACAAGATCCTACACAGTGCATATATGACACCACAGAAAATGTTTAAGCTTGGACTATTAGGATCCGAAACCTGTATCAGATGCAACTTAGTGGAAGGGACACTATGCCACATCCAATGGGATTGCCCTTATGTACAATACCTTTGGAATAAAATCAAGTAGGATTTTGGTAGCAAACTGTCCTTACAACACACCTTTAATTTTAAGATTTGTCTTTTAAGGAATTTACACTTGGTTAAAGGTCAAAATGATAAAGCACTAATATCTATGATCGCCATTTCAACAAAACAACTTATAGTACAACACTGGCTTGATAAACAGCTCCTTAGTATGACTGAATGGACCTCAAACATTCTGTTAAACTTACAAATTACTAGATTAATGTATATATTCCACAATACTCTTACCAAATGTTATAACAAATGGGGAAGGATCTATAATCTTTTACTATAAATTTATTCCTCTCTTTAGCTTATACACCCTTTATCTAAACTCCTGGACTCTGAGTGCTAAACAATAGCATTCCTTTAAGGGGAATGCTTATAATGCTTTTCTATTTCAAACTCCTTCTAAATCCAGGAAATGAACAACTATACATTGCATAACTGGGATTTGAGCATTTGTGTGGGGAAGGAAATGTGAATGTATATGTATAGGTTCATGCATTTTATACCACACAAGCTTCATATGTTGGGTTGACTATTTCTTTTTATTTTGTTTAGATTGTCTTGCATTATATTGTACTGTTAATATTGATTAAATTAAAGAAAGTAAAACAAAAGACCATATGTGGAACATTTTACACCTTGAGCTTGATTTTCCAAGGTTGAAGCAGGGCTTGCATCAAGCCCTGCATCAACCCCATTCTCTGGTGCAGCTACACCACACTCCTTTGATGCAACTGCACTTAATTATTGTACATTGGGTGCAGTTGTAAGACTTTCCATGATTTATGGCAGCTTGTGCTAAATATGTGGCCCAAGGCATATAAAACTGGTTCCCCAAATGGGGCAAGTTTCACAATGGAAAGCATGGTCTAACTTGTGACATTTTGCTCTCAGGATTAAAAATCCAAATTGCAGGCTGGGTGAATGCCACAAGTCACATGCACCAAACAATCAGCACACCAGGGGCTTGTGGCATACACATGGTTTTGAATACTGAGCCCCTTATCTCTGCATCTAGGGACTGATAAAATGCAACAGCATTGGTGTCCCTGGATGCTGAGAAAGCTTTTGCTTGAGTATTTTGGTATTCTTTTCCAAGCCCTTTCCAAACTTGGTTTTCCTGATGTCTTTATTAAATGGATTCACCTTTTATACTCTTACCCCACAGCCTGCATAGTCTGTAATGAAGTTTTATATAAATCCTTTTCCTTATTAAAGGGCACCCAACAAGGTTGCCCCTTGCCCGCCCTTATCTTTCTAATTTGTATCTCAAACCCCTACTAAACATATTCCAAAACAGACACAGATTGAAAGTATCTCAATAGGTCCCACTCCTTTAAAATTTCTACATATGCAGATGATATTTTGCTCCATCGCACTCATCCTGCCCAATCTTTACTGGTAGCACTTCAAGCATCTACTGAGTTTGGTACACTTTCAGGATACAAATTTAATTTATCTAAAGCAGTAATCATGCCCCTTAGTCCTAAAGCCCTTAAAAGGGATCTTCTTCTTGCTGCATTGGTGCTCTAGTCCCCTAATTGTCTCACATATTTGAGCATTAAGTTAGTCACAAATGTCCCCTCATTAATAACCCAGAACTTCTCCTCATTACTTCAAACCCTGCAAGTGGATCTTCAGCACTGGTAGGTATTACTGCTCTTGCTTTGGGGAAGAATCTTCATTATATGCATGAAAATTCTCCTGAGGATACTATATCCACTTAGCATGATCAACATCCTCTTAGTAAATGTATGGTTTGCTAAACTCCAGAATATACTTTCAGATAATTTTTTGGAAAGTGAAAACATCCCATATTGCATACTCTAAGTTAACATTGGCAAAGCATCACAGAGGTCTACAACTTCTGAACCTCCGCTTTTATTACATTGTAACCCAGGCAAGTAAATTTCTTGCTTGGAGTATCCAGAGCATGGGGATATCCCCCAACTTGTATTATCCACATTGGAAGGATATTGAGTTTTATAGCTATGCCAAACTACAGCTGGGACAATCAACCTTTCTATCCTTGATAGATTATGTTGACATCCTCTACAGTCACTGTCCCATTTCCTACCTCACCAAACTTGACACATTATATTATAGAGCTTTGAGGTTCATCACGGACCTGGCTTATTCCCCTCACCACTGCTCCCTATATTAATCAGTGTGGTGGAGTTCTCTTCAATTCAGGCATGATAAAAATGTAACCTTATGGACCCTGACAGCCATGTCCAAAACACTGCCCCAATACATTACAGACTGTCTTCCTATAAAACCAATAGGCAATTATGCCCTGAGAAGTTGCAAATATCTCCTACTGATGATTCCCAAAGTTAACTCTCGCTTTTGCAGGGCTGCTATAAACATTATACATGAGATCCATACATTGTACAGTGCAGTACATGCTAACAGCATGCTCACCTCCTGCCCACCTCGTGCTCGATCACAGCCCCCATACCACTAGGTAACTCCTGGACATTTTGGCAACTAATCAATAAATCACTGCAAGTTCTGACACCCACATTCTATATAAGTTGATTCTAGAGCTCTCACACCATGTCAACTGAGTTAACTCTCCACTTCCCTCTCTGCCACTGCCAGTCACTATCACATAGTTCACCTCCCTGCTGGGTAACTACAGGCTAAGTAGTTACATTCAGCTGTCTAATGAACACATCAACTGATCTTGCAGCTACCTGTATTAAGTCAGTGTATCTCAGTGTCTCTGTCTGAAACTACTACTCTGTATTGTACTATAGTAGTGAGCACTGATCACTGAGCACATCAGCAATGTCTCTCCTGAAGTGGTTCGATCATGGAAAGGCACAGAAATGCCTGTTAACCTCTATAGAAGAGGTGACAGCAGATGACCTCTCTGTATCTGCATCTGTGCCATTGTGAGTTGCTGAGAGTGTTGTAAGTGAACTCCAATGCCAGTCTGCACCTGACAAAAATGCAGCTCCACTTACAATGTTTACAGTGCAGAGCAATGTTTTGAGGCTGAGAAATAACCAATGGAAAACAGGATTAAGAAAGCTGTAAGATATTTTAATTCAAAGTATGGCATCAAAGTCAAAGAGAGTACCATTAGGAAATTTAAGGCCAACTACATGTTGAAACTAAAGGTTACATAGATACATAGACAGTGTCGGCAGATAAGGGCCTATGGCCCACCTAGTCTGCCCATTTGAGCTTGTAAGTTCAGTTTGTTTTCCTAGAAGTCTATTTCCCCTTACCCCTGACCTCTAGAATTCCTTTATGTCTATCCCATGCATTCTTAAATCCCGTGATTGTTTCAGCCCCCACCACTTCCTCTGGCAGGGTGTTCCATCTTGTCCACCACCCGTTCTGTGAAGAATTTCTTCTCATGTTTCCTCTGAATCGTCCTCCTCCAACTTCATCCCATGCCCTCTAGTCCTGAAACATCTTTTTCGCTTAAAATAGTGTTTTAATGCACCTGTTCCTCCCTGTAAGATACTTGTATGTCTCTATCATATCCCTCTCTCCTCCTCTCCTCCAGGAGTACATGTTCAGTTCCTTCAACCTGTCTTTATAGGACTTGTGATGCAACCCATGCACCATCTTTGTTGCCCTCCTCTGAACCTTCTCTACCCTGTCTATGTCCTTACGTAGGTATGGTCTCCAGAACTGTACACTGTACTCCAGGTGGGACCTCACACTAGTGTCTTGTATAAGCGAATTGTGACCTCCTTTTTCCTGCTGGTGGTGCCCCACCTGACATCCCAGCATCCTATTTGCTTTACCTGATGCCTTGTCACACTGTTTCCCTACCTTGAGGTCATAGAGATGACAACCCCAAGATCCCTTTCCTGCTGGTGCATGCTATATCCTCACCCCCAACTGATATATTGTGCCAGGTTTTGTGCCCCATATGCATTATCTTGCACTTCTTTGCATTGAATTTCAACTGCCAAACCCTTGACCATTCTTCAAATTTCTGCAGGTCCTTCTCATTCTGTCTACACACCTCTGGTTGTCTACTCTGTTACAGAGCTTTGTGTCATCAGCGAACAGTGAAATTCTGCCTTCTATATCCTGTGCAATGTCACTGATGAAGATGTTGAATAGGACGGTCCCTACACTGATCCCTGTGGTACCCCACTGGTCACTCTTCCCTCTGTGGAGTGACAGCCATTTACCACCACCCTCTGTGTCCTGCCACCCAGCCAGTTACCTACCCACCACACTACTGTCCTGCCCACACCTATATTCCCAGTTTGTGTAATAGTCTTCTATGTGGCACAGTGTCAAAGGCCTTGCTGAGTCCAGATAGGCCATGTCCACTGCCCTCCTGATCCACCTCCTAGTCACCCAGTCAAAAATTCAATGAGGTTGGTCTGACATGACCTCCTCCTGGTGAAACCATGCTGCCTTGGGTCCTGTAGTCCATTGACAACCAGATGTTCCCCAATCTCTCCTTCAGTAGTGCTTCCATGATCTTTCCCACTACCGAGGTGAGGCTGACTGGTCTGTAGTTCCCTGCTTCCTCTTTGTTCCCACTTTTGTATAAGGGGACTACATCTGCTGTCCTCAGTCTTTGGGTACCTCCCTGTTTCCAGTGATTGGCTGAACAGGATAGCCAGAGGTTCAGCCACCACCTCTCTTAGTTCTTTAAGGACCCTGGGTGCACCCATCTGGCCCCATTGCTTTATCAGCTCTTATTACTTCCAGTTCCTTCAGGACCCTTTCTCGGTAAAGGGACTTGTGTCCATTTCTGCACCATTCTCACCCTTGTACTCCTTCAGACCCATTACCCCTTCCTTAGTAAGACTGAGCAAATACCTGTTCAATATGTCAGCTTTACTGTTGTCATCCTCCACGTCCCATCCTCCCATTCAGTCTCACTATCCTCCCTTTGTCCTTCTTTTTCACTTATGTACCTGTAAAGGTTTGTCCCCTTTAACCACTGATTTTGCAATGTGTTCTTCTGTCTGAGCTTTGGCTTCCCTTACTGACTTCCCTGCCTCCTTTGTTTCTCCTGGTACTTCTCCCTATCCCCTTCTGCCTGTGTCTTTTTGTATTGCCTGAATGCAATCTTTTGGCTTTCACTTTCTTTGCTACCTCTTTGGAAAACCATAATGGTCTCCTCTTTCTTTTCCTCTTGCTAACCTGCTTAATGCATAATTTCTGTTCTTATAATCCCCATTTTAAATACTGCCCACTGTTCCTCAATCCCTGATTCCTGTCCCATTCCCTTAATGCCTCTTTCAAGTATCTCCCATTTTCCCAAAGTCTGCCCCTAAAATCCAGGATACGTGTTTTGTGTGGTTTGGTTCTGCTCTTTCTGTGATTTCAAACCACAATGACTGGTGGTCACTGTTACCCAGGTGCTCCCCACTGTTACCCCATCACACTGTCCCTGTTTGGAACAAGGTCCAGTATTGCCTTCTGCCGAGTTGGTTCCATGACCAGTTGCTTGAGGAAGGCACCCTGAAGGAGTCCAGGATAAATCTGCTCCTAGTTGATGCTGCTGCTGGGATGCTCCAGTCCACGTCTGGTATGTTGAAGTCTCAGCAGTACTACCTCACCCTTGTCTGCCATCCTTTGGATGGCTAGCATCAGCTCCCTATCTGTTTCTTCCTCCTGGGCTGGTGGTCTATAGACCACACCTGTGCGGATGGCTGGCCCCATTTTCCTTTCCAGCTTAACCCACAGTATCTCTCCCCCATTTTGTTCCTCCTGGATCTCTGTGGCCCTTATGCCATTTTTCACATACAGTGCCACTCCTCCTCCCTTCCTGCCTGCTCTGTCTCTTCTGAATATGTTGTAGCCAGGTATGGCCATCTCCCAGTCATGGTTATCATTACACCAGGTTTCAGTGATGGCCACAATGTCCAGGTCTGACTGTACCATGACAGCCTCCAGATCTTCCATCTTGTTGCTAAGGCTCCTGGCATTTGCACATGGCTTTCCATGATTGACCTCCTAGACTGCTTCACTGTTCTACTCCAGCCCCTTCCTTGGTTGTCATTTATCCCTGGTTCTCCTTGCTGTCTGCCCTTCTGCTGAATTTTGCCCCTTTCTGCTTATCCACCTTTTGGACACTAATCTCCATCTTGTGCACACTGCTTTGCAGAGATAGCCTCCTCTGGTTCACTGGTTCCATTACTAGCTGTGGGGTGAGCAAGTAGGTATCATCCTTGCTGGCTTGCCACCCCCCTTTGCTAGTTTAAATGCTTGTCAATGTAGCATTTAAACTTATCATTGAGTGCTTGGATTCCCCTCCAGGATGGATGCAGGCCGTTAGGCTTGAACAAACCTCCATCCCTCCAGATGGGTCCCCAGTCACCAATGAATCCAAACCCTTCCTCACAGCACCAGTTCTTCAACCATGAGTTAAAGTTCCTGGTGCACGCACTCCTATGCTCTCCCTTGCCTCTCACAGGTTGTTCTTGACCCTACCAGCTTAGCACCTCAGCTCCCTACAAAGACATAAGGTAGACCTCCTCTGCTCCTCAGTAATGTGGAAGCAGAATTAAAAAAAATCATCAGCAGCCTATGATGTGAGGGTGCAGTTGTGAACACATGGGTAGTTGTTGCCATTGCTAAGCAGATAGTGAAATGTAACAAACCTCAGTAAATGGCATAGTCTGGTGGTCCAATGGTTTTTAGCAAGTAACGGGTGTGGACATTTATAAATTGAATGAGCTACTGCTGAAAGAAGGGCACAAAGGCAGGCAGAAAAACACCCACTGACTTTCTGGCAACATGCCCCCCCCAGGTAATCTATCAAGGGAAAACAGCAGCTTGCCACTCTGCCTACAGTTTCCCATCTGACTGGCATATCATGTACAGCAGTAGCCACTTGAGGAATCAGGATACACTGACTTAATATGTTGATGCTGTATTAAAACCATACATTTCATCAATCAAGCGTAAAAATGATTTTCCAGAAGAACAGAGATCACTTCTGTTTATAGACTTACAGTTTATGGTTACAATTTGCTATGTATAAAAATCAAACATGCTCCAACCTTTGGACCTTACAATGAACAAACTTTTTAAGGATGAAATGAAATCGTAGTTTACTGCATGGTGCTTTGGACTGATAACTAGGCAGCTAGCCAGATGAGTGTCTGCAAGTCCAGTAAATGTGGACCTCAGAATGAGTAACATTAAGATTCTTCATGCACAGTGGTTAGTCACAACATTTAACAGTATTGCAGTAAAAAAGGAAGATTGTTAGAGGGGTTTTGAACTGGCAGGCATTGCAGAAGCACACAGTGAATGTCTCTACGACCACCTGTAGCTGAACATTGATTTTTAAACTAAAAAACATTTCCATCTACAGTACATGTTGTTAAATTGCCTTAACTGTACTAAGTATATGACAACATTTTTTTTTCCTTTTAGGTACCTGGATGACAGTTACTGTATTCATTGCAGACCAGAGCAGCAAGCAGCAAGAATCTAAAATGTGCCTTAGATTTTTTTTTTCTTGAAGTATCCATAGTACCACTACAATACAATATTTATGTTAACTTTTGTTGTCTTATTGTTAATAAAGGAATGTGCACTACTAATACAGTGTGTACGCATCTGAACGTACTGTGACTGTACCATGTGGTAAACTGTAGCATAGCAACAAGCATGCTGGCTTTTCCAAACAGTGGTACCATTTGTTTGTTTGTTTGTTTTTGCTTCTGAGAGTGAAAAAAGTAAGATCTTTAGTTTTTGTTTTTTGGTTTTGACAGCATTTGTAAGCAGATTTAAATCACAGGATTGTGTGACATTATATTGTGGTATTGTACCATTTGGAGTGAATGATCATAGCATACTGTATCAGCAGGCATGAATTGAGAAGCATGGTAGAAACAAAATTATACCTTAAACTTAATTCACAGTTCTTTATATTTTGCTTTAAATGACTGTCCAGTAAACATAGCAAGATATAAAGAATTGTGAACTTTTCCTATTGTCCCGGATTCCCCTCTTTTCCCCTCACAAAAGACAGAGACCATTGTTTGTTGTTGTGCTCAGATTGGCAATTAATTTATTTATATTCATAATCCAATATTCCATTTCCATTTCTTTATTATCATATTTCCAGAAATTTCATTTATTTCCATCCACATATCAATCTCTGATTATCCCTCCCCCACTTGAAAACCTGGGTGCCTTCTGTTTCTCCTTTTCCGCTAGGTAACGGTGAAAACCGAGACCGCTTTCTTCTTCCTCTTCTTCCTCTTCTTGTGTTATTCCTTTTTTCTTCCCCACTTCCCTCCCTCCCCCACCGCCATCCACCTTTGGCAGTCCAAACCATCCAACCAGACTCGTCTGTCATCCACCTTGACAGACCCACCATACACTCCCCCTTTTGACTGTCTTTTCCTCTTGCTCTGTCTAGTAGGGTGGTGGGAGGAATCAAAACTCCAGCAAAAAGGGGCTGAGGCCCCTTTATGCTGTTCCTTATGTACCACCCTTCACCCCTCCCTTTCCTGTTACCTGTCCTTTGTTCTGGTCCCTAGTCCCTCCCATTCCTTCCCCCCTCCCCTTCTGAGCACTACCATTCCATGACAGAGGGAAGGGGTGCACCAGGACAACCTGGTCTGCCCCTTAAAGGACAAACTCCATTGTCCTGGATTCCCCCCCTTTTCCCCTCACAAAAGACAGAGACCATTGTTTGTTGTTGTGCTCAGATTGGCAATTAATTCATTTATATTCATAATCCAGTATTCCATTTCCATTTCTTTATTATCATATTTCCAGAAATTTCATTTATTTTCATCCACATATCAATCTCTGATTATCCCTTCCCCAGGTGAAAACCTGGGTGCCTTCTGTTTCTCCTTTTCTGCTAGGTAATGGTGAAAACCGAGACCGCTTTCTTCTTCCTCTTCTTCCTCTTCTTGTGTTATTCCTTTTTTCTTCCCCCCTTTTCCCCACTAGTCAGTCTCCAGTTTGTGTTGGATGGCTGGCTTCCCCCCATACTTAGGGTATCACTCTCCCTTACCTCAGGGACGATCCTTTCTTCCTCTTTTCCTTTTTTTTTTTATTTACCAGCTTTTCCTGTTTTCTTCATTCCTCAATGAAACCCATTGTTTCTGTGTTGAACATGTCTATGGCTAGGTCCGGCAGGTGCACACCATCTGGCCTGGAGAAGTCCTCCATCCATTCCTCTACCCCCCGCAGTATCACCTGTCCCCCCATCTGCCTTATCAACATCCCCATCCTTCTATTCATCCTTTTCCTGGCCCTCTCTACCACCCTTTGGCTGTGTTCCTGTCTCTATACCCTTCTGGGGATCATATCTGACCAGGCGAGGCATACCTGAGGCCACCACTGTCATATTGCCACTAGGCCCCTTTTTATCTGTAAGTATGTGTGTACCCATGGTCTGCCCGCCAGGTCGTTGCCCCCTAGATGTATAATGATTAGGTCTGGACTGAGCCGATGTCCCTTGAGTTCCTTCAAAGCGGGAAGGAGCTGTGCCCATCTCATCCCCTGTATGCCGTGCCATACCAGCCTACACTGTCTTACATCCTGGTACAGCTGCTTTCCTCCAGCTTTCTTCTCTGCTCTCCTTCCAGCCCAATAAATATAGGAATGACCACAGATCCAGACTTCTGTAATCCTCCCTCTACCTATGGGGTGCAAAGTAAATTTATTAATTAACACATACGCTTAATGCCCTCACTGTATTATTCCCCCCGCCTGTTTCCTTTCTTTCCCCACAACTTTTCACCCTTTACCTGTGCTCCCCATGGAACACCACCATTCCACTTTTTTTATATATACCACACTTTTCTTTCCCTCTTTTTTGTTTTTTACTTTAGCGCTCTGATGTATCTCTTATAACTGGCTGACCGCCAGCGCCCTTTTTCCAAAATGCCCTTCACGGGTTCCCCCATTGCTGCCCACTGTGAGGCAGCCCCCATCCATAGGGAATGGGATGAGTAATTAGCTGGGTCCTCCCCCAGAAATTGCATGCCCTTTTTTAGCACTGCTGTGACTTGATAGCCGGTGACCCTTTTTCCATCACCATGCACAAATAGCTTTCCCTTCCTGGTCACCTGCTCTATGGAGAAAACCCACAGAGCCTGCACTGGGCATATCACAATCTCTGATTGCCCTTTCAGTGTTACCATGCAGCCTTGCCCTTTTTGGTCCATTTTTGACCTCCATAGCTTGATCCATATCTCTTTCATCCCCCAACTCACATTGTCCCATTCCAAACCTCCTTTCTTGTCATCTTTCCCATGGTCTACCACCTCACTCACTCTCATAGCCCCCGCAAACATTATCACATAAATTGTGTGAAATAGCTGGGCCTCAGCCTTCGATCTGCATATTACCAGGAGCACCTCTGTTAGCCTTATTAGCCACTGCTCCCCATTGGCCTCCTATTATCTCCTGGCCCACATTTCAACCTGCCCCTTCCCTGCATCATTCTCCTGATGAGCAGTGATTTTGTCAGGTCATCCCACCCTTTTAGGCTGCAGATGACACTAATTCCTGCAAGATAAACCCCCATTGTGGCATGGGAGGTCTCTTTTTGCCATTGCTCCACGGTGAACATTCCCAACTGTTCCTCGTTGAGTGGCCCACTTAACTCCATCTGGTGCTCTGCCCTGAATGTTTGAAACACTTGCCAGGCCCCATCATAGGCCTTCAGAGTCCAAGGTACCCATAAGCTGCAAAACAACAGTTCTGCTCATTCTTGCCAATGTCCCAGATGTTCGTTGGTATGGGCGTTTTTTGTTCCTCCACTGCTGGTGCCAACCTCCAGAAATGGTCCAGCTGCAGACGGGAAAGGCTGTCAGCCAGTGTATTGCATATTCCTTCTATGTGTTTTGACCTGAATGACATGTTCAGCTGCAAAGCCCTTAACACTAAACATCGTAATACCTGCATGACTGTATCTGACCTGGCTCCCCTGTTGTTCAGTACATCCACCGCTGCTCTATTGTCATACCAAAGTGTCACTTTCTGATCCCATAATTCCTCCCCCCAGACCAAGGTACATGCCCATATGGGCATGATCTCCAGTAGTGTTATATCTCTCACTTTTCTGTCCTTCGACCAGCTAGCAGGCCATGGTTCTGCAAACCACCTGCCCCTCAGGTAACCCCCCATGCCTAGCCCCCCAGCAGCGTCTGTGTAGAGGTCGAGGTCTGTGTTGTACAGCCACTCCTCTTGCCAGAAAGAACACCAGTTATACTCCTTAAGGAATTCTTCCCATATTCTAAAATCCTCCCTGACACCTTGTGTCAAGTCTACCCAGTGATGTGGTCTGGTGACCCCTGATGTAGGCCTAGCTAACCTCCTTGTGAATGCCCATCCTGGTCCAATGGCCCTGCAGGTGAAGTTCAGATGCCCCAGCACCTGCTGCACTAGTTTCAGTTGTACCCTTCTCCTGCTGGTGTGTACTTGAATCAGTTCCTTCAATTTAGTTACTTTTTTGTACGGTAGTCTAAATATTTAATTCAGGGCATCTATCTCAATCCCCAGGAATTCCATCACCCTGCTGGGTCCTTCTGTTTTTTCTGGTGCCAGAACCCCCAGCTCCCGGCACAACTCCTGAAACTTACCCAGCATATTTTGTGTCTCTCTCTTCCCCCTTCCACTGAACAGGAAATCATCCAAATAATGGATGACCGTTCTATAACCCGTTTTTTCTTGGAATATTCACTGCAAACAGGTGCTGAATGCCTCGAATGTCACACATGCTATGGAACATCCCATTGGCATCGCTTTGTTAAAATAATACTGCCCCCAATTTTAAAACCCAATAGATCCCAGTCTTCTTTCCTAACCGGCAGCAGTCTGAAAGCAGACTCAGTGTCCATTTTTGCCATCCATGCATCCTCTGTGGCCCGGATTATCTGGACTACATCCTCCAGTGTCGCATATGTCACCCTACTATGCTCCTCACTGATGAAATCATTCGACGAGTCCCCTTCTGGATAGGACAGGTGGTGGATCACCCTGTATTCCCCTTCTTGTTTCTTTGGTACGAAACCCAATGACTAAATCCGAATGTTCCACAATGGGGGGGGTGTTAAATGGGCCCCCTACCCTCCCTGCTGCCTTTTCTTTATCTATCTTCTGTCTTAACATCCCTTCCTTTCCTTTCTCTGACCCCAGGTTGCTCACCTCTCTCACTTGTCTGAGCCCCCCACACTGCAGTGAAAACCCTGTGTTAAAAACTCCTATAATCATATCCCACATGCTTGTGTTTGGATATCAATCCAAACAGGCTGTCCATGCCTCCAAGTTGATGGGGGTTCTGGCCATCCCAAACTGGTCCCTATCATGACCGCATTACTCCTCTCTGGTCCCTCCCCCTTGATTTGTGCAATGTGTCTTCCCTCAGTGACTCTGACCCCCTCTACTCATGTTCGCCCTACCCCTCTCTCCCCTGTTCCATGCCTGCCCTCTAAACCCCTGGCCTTCTCAAAAAACTTCTGTCCTGACCCTTGACCCCCATGCCACTGCTCCCCTTGGGCCCATGTCATTCTGCATCTACTTGCCGGGTGCCCTCCACCGCATTTTGAGCAAACATGCAGGAAACGACATTGCGGCCATGAGCAAAAAGCCCTGTTGTAGGCCCAGAAGCATCTCTGGGGCATAGCCCCCTTTTTTCCCCATTCACCTTCGGTTGTGGACTGATCTGTTATGTAATCAGTCCATAAATCTAGCTGCTTGGTGTCCCATCTCACGTTCTCGAATGTTGCCATTCTCTGCCGAAAAAACTCATCATAGTATAACCACCCCACCCCGCCTTTTGCTTTTACCCTCCTTATTATCAAGGAATAAGTGATAAGCGGGATGCCTAACTCCAGCCTTTTCTCTAGTACAATGGCTGAGAAAGTGGAAAAACCTATGAACCACCCATCCCAAGTCTTCCCTTTTATGAACTTGTCATCCTCCTTCTTCCCTAAAAGCACTATTGCCACTGCCATTTCACTCTTACCTATGCCCTCAGTTTCCTCATACTTGGCTGCCGCTTCCTGGCTCACCAAAGCAAATATATCCACATACTCCCCTTTCCATATTTTTTCTTTCGTGGCCAGTGGCACATGCTCGCCTATCCTCATTCCAGGTGCCCCTATCTCCCTTGTCCCTTTTCCTTCTATCTCTGTAAACCCTTCATTTTTTTCCCAGCACCTCCTTCTCCGCCCTAATATCTGCCAGGGCCAATTCCATCTGCCCTAGCACTCCTGTTCCAAGTGCCGACACAATTTGACCAATGTATTCTTTTATACTGTCCCCCACTGCACTGGATGCATTACCTGTAACCTTGTCTTGCTGTCTGGAGTCCTCCAAGTGTCCCCTTGTTTCTCCCTGTGGTTGAGGAGGAGGGTGAACTACTAGGGGTTGTGGGGAAAACACCACGTTCTGGGGATCTGGTCTGGGTTTGGCCAGGGAGATCCCACCTTGGTTGGGGGGAGATACTGGCATCACCAGGTCTATAGGCTACAGAGGTACTAAATCTGCCACCCTGGCGGGTCCCCCTACCAGCGGATGCACCCTAGCGGGACTGCTTGGCCTTTCAGCTGGTTGCTTCCCTCTGCCACCTTTTCCTGGGCCTGCTTTTCTCTTCTCCCCAGGTCTCCCTGGTTCCTCCCCCTCTACCAGTTCCCACATTCTGTTGGCTTTTACAATTATAGCCCTGTAAGCGTCCTCCTTTGATGGCCTGCTCCTTTTTGGTGCCATGTCCTTCTTTTCCTTTGCTCTGTGAAGACAACTACAGGAAGAGAAAACAGGGTTAGTTGTATATATATATCATATTTGTAACACCTTCTTTCCTTCCCTCATGCCATGCACCCGCATGACCAGTCGGGCCCCCTGTAAAGGTCTCCACCATGCTCAATAGGTTGCCAGATCCCTTGGCTGCTCTCTGCCATGTCCAGCGAGAGTGCCCCCAGTCTAGGCGGGCCACTCACCCCCCCTTGGCCTCTTTGACTGGCACTGAAATTGTATTATAAACAAGGAGTCAATATAACTGATATTACAATCTTTCTGAATCTCAGCAGCCCATTTTCATGTAAGGCCGTTCAGATACAAGTAAAGCTAGCTGCCTAATAAAACTTATGTATTAAATGTAACGCATGTGAAAGTGTACATACTCCAAGTTTCTAATGTGTTGTGAAGCAATACTCCTACAGTGCTCTTTGATGTACAAACAACATCCCACTCAAGACCTCTTGCCAAAAGACAACTAACCAAATGTTATTATTAAAAACTCTATTGGCATGGCCAGGCCTGCTTTTCCTTTGCATGTCCCTCCTATTGTGTATCTGCACCAGTCCCCCTTTTACACCCAGACCTTTTTTTTTTTACACCCCCCCATCTCCTAGGCCTCCTGCTCAACCTTCGGGGCTTCTGGCATTACCTCACCACCTTTCCAGGCCTATTTGGCCCATTGCATGATCCCTTTCTGTCACTGACCCCTTGCTCTGAAAACTTTCACTTCCTGTCTCCCTCTCCCATGAGCCTGCCCCCACTCCCTTCCCATCCCCTCCCTGTGTACTCTTTCTCATCACTTGAATGATTCCTGGCATGTGACCTCATGCCACGTGGCCAGGCCCCTCTTCCCAGTACCCCAGTCTGCTTCTCACCTCGTGCACCCGTGGGTCCTCTCCTTCCCACTGCCGCAGCGCAGCGCTCCATCTTTAGCACCACAACAGTACAAACTTCAGCGGAAAGGCCCCCCAATGCACTCCTGCCCTCCCACCAGGCAAACCCAGCCACTGCCCCACCAAAAACGACCAGCCCACCTGACGAGCAGGAAGCAACCTCCAGGCCACATGGATCCCACTGAGCTGCCATACAGGGCAGCGAGACTGCTACTCCTCAGTGGGGAAAACCTGGAGGCTGCCTGGAAAAGAGGGGGGGTTATGCAATCTCCAAATGGAGATGCGAGAAGGCAGCAGGGACTGGGGGAGGGGGGATCGACCTGACACACGCGGTGAAGTGAGCGTGCGGAAATGCTCCGTGGAAAGCCACCAACCGATGCAAACAGGCGAGCCTCCCCAGACCCGGCAAACCTGGAGCCCTCTTGGTGAAATCAAGCACACAAAGGCCCCCTACAAGGAGTGAGTAATGCTCCGGTGCACCCGCATCCCACGGGGGATCCTCCATCCAATAATTTCACGATGTAATTCCACTGAAAATCTCCACAATGATACAAAGCCAGAGCACACAAAAACCCAGCAAAGCCTCAAAACTTGTTCCAAACAACCATCCCAAACTCCACTCTAACCAAAGAACGCCAAAGGCCAGTGGAGGCCTAGCCAAGCCAGCCTCCCTAACAGTTCTCATTCCAAAAAGGAAAACCATTCTCAGGTTTTGACTGGACTGTAGAAAACACTCAGGCACCACACCCAGGTGGGCTCAGAGACACTCTGTACAAAACCCCAGAAAATTCTATATTCAGGCAGGTTCCCTGCACCCCTGTGAGCTTAAAGCCTTTGGCCCAAATCTTGCACCACCACCATTCTGTTGTTCCCAAACATCCTGCAACAACCCCTCTCACTCGAAGCATGCTATGGTCTCTTTTTTTTTTGCCACCTTGTAGCTACCTCACAAAAAGGGGGAGTTAAATGCTTCAAAGACAGGTTTCCTCAGCATTTTAGTAACCACCTAGTCCCTGCCTAAAGAAACGCCACCATAAATTTCCCAACAAGCCATCTCCATACAAGTTTCAATAAAATGTCATAATAAAACTTTTTTTATGTTCATTCTCCTTAAACGTAGCTGTTAGTTTTGTTACCTGCTGTATGCTAGTGTACAAACCTTTTAAACAATCTGTCAATCTGATGTGCTGTAGTTTCATATAATCAAAAACTCCAGCAAAAAGTGGCTGAGGCCCCTTTGTGCTGTCCCTTATGTACCACCCTTTGCCCCTCCCTTTCCTGTTACCTGTCCTTTGTTCTGGTCCCTAGCCCATCCCCTTCCTTCCCCCTTCCCTTCTGAGCACTACCATTCCATGACAGAGGGAAGGGGTGCACCAGGACAACCTGGTCTGCCCCTTAAAGGGCAAACTCCATTCTACAGTATGCCACCAGACACAGCAGGGGCACACAGGCATTGCCTAATGCACAGTGGTGGTCATCTAAGTATTTACTGTACCAGTGTAAGTCTGGAGTACAATGTGGCACTCAACATATGCAGTATAATGGACAACATGTGATCCACCTTAGCATACACTGGCACCACCAGGGTATTAATCAACAGTTACATGACTATGACAGCACCATGCATGCCCTTAGGGACAAACTGGACACAATTACAGGTGTGGGCAGCAGCATGAGGTACATACAGTATGACTCTCATGCTGGACAAAAGTGCACAGCAGGGGCAGGTCCATGGGACACTATGATGAAGTGTTAGCCAATGATCATGATGCATATGGCCTCTGTGTGACATGTGCAGTGGCAGAAGCACTGTTGTGCATATTTATCAAGTGCAGTATTGGGACCATGGTAAGAGCAGCACCATATTGCACACCCACATGGTGGAGCAGCCAAAAATGCCTGACATGTGCACCATAGCCCATGACCCACCCATTTTGGCCCACATTCTGTGGACATAGCTAGTTGAGCAACACATACACCATGCAAACACCACGTGATGTAGTCCATCACACTTAAGGACACAACAGACAGAGGGGCATTCAGGAAGTATAAGGAATCATAGAAGGAGCAGGATGGACAACTGTATCACTTAAAGCAGAGGGAAGCAGGGAAGGCAAGCAGTATAGCAAAGGCCCAAACTGAGGAAAAGATAGACAGTTCAGTTAAGAAGGGGATAAAACCTTTTATAGAATCATTAGGGAGTGCAGAAAGACTAGGGGAAGGACAGTGAGGCTTAATAAAGGGGAGGGGAGGTGGGCAGAGAGCAACAGTGAAAAAGTAGAGATATTGAATGAATACTTTTGCTCAGTATTTTTTTTTATACTTCAGCTTTTATTGATATAATGTTATATCATCCAGGTTCACAAGAACAATACATATAGCCATATAGATTGTACATAAAAAAAATACCATCCTTAACTATGGCTGAGCACAGCCCACTGCCAACAACTGGGCTGCTCCCAAAGAAATATAATAATACAATACATACCTTGTTTTATATTTTAACAGGACAAAAACATGTATCATCTTACAATACTATAACTGTTTTGTCCAATACCTTAACAAGGTTTCCGACAATAGAAACCACTAATCTCAACCAGTTGATATAGATTCAGAGTTCCTAACCCATACCGGGCTATTGGAAAAGAAAAAAGGAAGGAGAAGCAAAAAAAAAATAACCTTCCCCCATACTCTCTGTCTTTCCCACCAATTGTAAACCCCAGCCCCCAAAGCAGTGAGTACGTGCTCCTTAGCTGTAGGAGGTGAAACTAAAGACTGACAGATCTCAGTTGAGGACATTAACAAGTTTGCCAATTTCACTCTTTAACAGAGCAAAGTCAATAAAATCAGATTGTTCCAAAACTCTATTAAATAGACACCCCTCTTTACCCGAGCCACAGAGTAACAATGGTCACCCAACTCTCCCCATTTCTCCATCCTCCCAAGCAAGAAGATCCCACCTGGTCCACCTATTATTGAACTGTGAGGCTCTCAAATTTAAAGAAAAGGTGATTCTTCCATATATTTTAATATTGTTCACCAGGTCCTTCCATTCTGATTCTGTAGGCACCTGTGGGGAAAGCCATTTCCTGGAAATCACCTTGCAGGCAGCTGCAGTCAGAATATTCCAGAGCTATTTAGCCTCCTGCCCTCTGATCTCAAGAGGGAACAAGCCCAGAATCACATGCTCAGGGCCCATTGGGCTTTCAATGTTGAATATTCCACGCAGGCACCCTAGAATGCTATTCCAGAATTGATTGAGCCGAGGACATAACCAAAACATATGGGCCTATGACGCCGGGGAAACGCCGCACTCCCGCCAACACGAGGGTGTGACCTGCGGGTTCCATCTAGCTACCTGTTCAGGAACCAAAAAGTACCTGCTTCTAAGCTTCCACACAAATTCCCGCTACCCCGGCGACGAAGAAGTGTGCCAGGCATTCCCAAAGGACTGCAACCACCTCTCATTGTTTAATCTTATCCCTAGCTCCTCTTCCCACCTTACTTTAATATATTTTGTAGAGTACTTACAATCATTAATACAGTTTTTGTACAGCACCAAAATCGCCTTCTCCCCGTCCTCTGACCTCCAAATCCCCTCAAACACCATCAGTTGAGAGATTTCCCCTGTAGTCTTGATGGTGTCATGCAAATGTTTCGTTATGTAATCTCTGATCTGAAAATAAAAAAGAAGATTTATTTATTTATTTATTTATTATAACATCAGTTTAAAAACCTTTGAGCCAGAGGCTCATTTACAAAGGTACCTCATCGAAGGCAGACACAACATACATACATGAGGTAATCCAAAATAATGTACAGTAAAAAAGACAAGGCAAGTAAGGCAAGTAGCAGGCAAAGGCGAGACAGTCAGCAACAGAAATTAACAATAGGCAAAATGTCACAATTGCAGGCGAATGAGTACCAAAACACCATTGTCAGTTTAAACATTTTTTTTTATACGCATATCAAAAAAGATCTTTGTGCGACCATCCAAACTTGACTACAGCCTCTTCAAACATTAAGATTTGATCTCCCTTTAGAAACTGCCAAGGGGCCTTGCAACCACCCTTTTCTTGACGACTATACCAGGGGTCCCTAGGGGCCACCGTGTGCAAGGCACTTTGCGACCAACTCTGATACTTCCACTGGTAGGCCCTAGAGGCCCCTCTTTCACAACCCCTCCTACTTCCCTCAAGAGCTGCCATCATACCACAAAATAAAACAGGCAGAGTATACAATGTTGTTACATGGGCAAAAAACTGAGCCAATAAAGGAGGAGATCTGGGTACTGCGAGGTCGATTGACTTCCACCTGGACTGATAAGTAGGATGTAGTAGTAGAAGCACAATCCTCAATTGGGCGGCTATCCAATATCCCTCTAAGCCCAGTACACCAAAGCCCCCCTGTCCCTTAGGGAGCAAGAGCATCTGTCTTCTTATTCTTGGACGTCTACCTGACCAAATGAATTTTAGCACAATCCCTTGCCAGACTTTCAATCTTTCCCTTGAAACTATGCAGGGTACACATTGAAATAAAAATAAAAATCTGGGGAGCAGGTTCATCTTGGTTGTCTGTATTCTTGAATACAGTGGGAGAGGAAGGACCAACCATCTTTCTATGTCTGCTTGTATTTACCTAATTAAGGGGGGAAAGTTTAAATCGTAAAGTTGGGAATTATTAGGGGATAAATTTATCTCCAGATATTTCATACTACGTAGATCCCACTTCAAGGGGTATCTGTCTCTTAATATCTGAGATGGATCATAATTTAGGGTAATGGCCTCCGTTTTATCGGTATTAAGGGTATAGCCCAAAAGCTCTGAGAATTCGTTTAGATGTCTAAATAGATGAGGTATGGAGAATTCCGGCTCTGTGATATATTAAAGAATATCATCTGCGGATAAGGCCAGCTTGTGTTCCTCCCCACCTATCCTAACCCCCTTTATATCCCGGTTCTCCCTAATACTCTGTGCAAGTGGTTCTAAGTACAGAGCAAAAAGGATGGGTGACTTGGAACACCCCTGTCGTGTACTCCTCTCAAGTAGGAAAGAGTTGGAAACGTGGCCATTAGCCCTAATAAATCCCTTTGGTGTATTATATATTTTGAAAATAGCCTCAATAAATAACCCGGGGAATTCAAACTTTTCTAGAACTGCCCGGAGGAAGGGCCAGGAAACTTTATCAAAAGCCTTTTTGGCATCAAGGCTAAGAAAAATAGAGGGGTCCTTAGTGAAATTTATATAGTCAATCATGTGGGCCGTCCTACACAGATTGTCCTGCGCCTGTCGGGTGGGAATAAAGCCGGTCTGGTCAAGGTTGATTAACTGCGTTATGAACTTTGATACGCCTAGCCAAAATCGACATAAAGATTTTGTAATCAGTGTTCAGGATGGAAATGGGGCGGTACGAGGGGCCAAGTGTTGGATTTTTCCCAGGTTTGGGAATCACTGAGATAATGGCTTGCTCCAATGAAATGGGGGGGGCAGTATCAGTCTGTGTTATCATATTGTATACTTTATGTAATTGGGGTTGTACTTGTCCCTTAAAAAGTTTGCAAAACTCCCTGGGCAGCCTGTCGGTGCCTGGGCATTTTGAGGTTTTCAGTGCGGAGATTTCCCTTCCAAGTTCCATCTCAGAGATAGGGGCCATCAAAATTGCCTTATCCTTTTTGGACAACATGGGTAATGATATCTTGCTGAGATATTCTTTCACTTTATCCTTCCTCATTTGGGGCGTAGGAGGGGCGTATAGGGATATATAAAAGTCCCTAAAGGCCTCAACTATATCTGCCGTCTGATGTGTTTGCACCTGGTAAACAGATGTACCTATAGTGGGTATCACTGCTCTTCCCTCTGGGACCGCAGACAAGCCGCCAAAAGGCGAACGGCCCTCGGGCCGCCTTCATAGTATCTCTGCTTTAGGAACATCGCCTTTTGCTCTACTTGATAATCTAGAATGCTGTTTAATTCAGCTTTAAGTAAACCCAATTTTTTATAGATCGCAGCTTCATATTTCAACTTAAGCTTAGATTCACATGCCTCAATCTCCGCCTTCAGGTTTAATTTCGGGGCTTCACGCTGCTTCTTTTTATACGTTGAGATGGCGATAAATTTGCCCCTTACTATAACTTTAGTGGTGTCCCAGAGAAGCGGAGCCGGCACCTCTTTGTCCTCGTTATCAGCTACAGCCTGCTTTATTGTTTCAGCAATTGCCAACTTCACCTCAGGATCCTGCAATAGGGACGTGTTGAGCTTCCAAAAAGTGTTTTTGCTAAAATCGCCCAGGTGAAGCTGGCAAAACACCAGTGCGTGATCTGACAGTGTTCTGTCCCCAATCCAGCTATCTTTTATCTGCCCAACATTCTCAGTGGGAAGCAGGATATAATCCAACCGAGAGTGGGATTGATGGGGTGCCAAGAAGAAGGTATAATTTCTCTGCTTGGCATGCGTCGTACGCCACACGTCAGCATATCCCAACTCCCCAAGCATCTTCACAACACTTCTCATGCATCCCTTAATGCCCCGGGGAACCCCTGTGGAGGTATCCAAACTAGGATTTAAAGCTAGATTTAAATCACCCCCCAAAATAATCTCCCCTTCCGCCCATTCTTGCAATCTTAGAAAAATACCAGAAACTCGGATCCGGGTGGCACATAGATGGAAGCCAATGTTAAAGTTTGCCCCAAAAAATTCCCCTTTAAGAAGGCATAGCAACCCTCCCCGTCCACCAATGATCCAGTTTGCTCTAAGGGCGTCTTGGCTGGGACCAGGACCGCCACCCCCCTTTGCCTTCCCCTCCCATAAGAAGCACATGCTGTGGCACCAAAGCCAAACTTCCCCAACTTCTGATGCTCTTTCATAGAAAGGTGCATTTCCTGCAGAAAGAAAAAGTCAGCACCACTCTTTCTAAGAAAGGACAGAGTTTTACTTCTTTTGACCGGATTAGTCAGGCCATTTACATTAAAGGAACAAAAAGTCGTGGCTTTCTTGGCCATTCGAAAAGGTGCACCCAGATCTCCTCCTTCGTCAAAATTAACCCTGACTATCCCTCCCAGTCAAACCAGATTCACCTTTCAGGTCTCTATCTGTCTGCCCTCTCAGATCGCTCACGTGGCAAGCTGCAATTAGGGGATTTTTACAAAAAATGTACACAAGGCCTGGGCATAAGGGTACTCTGAAAATAAAAAATAACAGGATCAAAGAAAAAGGAAAGAAAAAAAGACAGAAAGCCCCTATGGTTGAGACAGTAGTCTCTTACGACATAATAAACCTAGTAACTCTATTTCAGTATACGAACTATACCCTAAGTGTATATGTGTATATAAAAAAAAGAACAAACAAATGACTTCCAAGGTAGGGGACCCAAAAACCTAGGATCCCTCACCCTAACCTCTAAGAAAAGCCCAACAAATCAGGCTATGAGGTAGGGGTTGAAGAGTGAGTATGCCCCGAATGATCAAGGCCTCTTCAACAAAACTGCTCGCAAGGAGTGGTTATATAGGTGACTTATAACACCACGGATTCACTAAGAGACAGTTTCGATTTTAAATGCCCCAAGGATTAAACCACTAACTTAAACCTTGCGCACCCCAGGGACATACATTATCTATCATCCCAATATATTCTGGCCTAAAGTAAAAAGATTCCCATTCCATTAAAAGGACTTGTAATCAAGAAGGCTTACACAACCAAAATATTAACTGGTGGGGGGGGTTGCCCATGGTGTTTCTATACCAATCTCATTCCATCTGAGAGGATTGAGGTGGTCCCAAGGTAGCGCCCCTCAACCAGGGACACCAGAACCCCAGGCCATCCACTCCCCCAGCTCACCCATCCTATTCAGCCCCCACCTCTCCAACACTCATCTAGCCAGATCGGGGAGTTATCTTCATAAGTCCCACAAAGGAAGGTGAAAAATAGCCAAACCAATATGGCCCATGAGAATTAGGCCGTGCTTCCTTGTCCATTAGAGTCCTCAGCGACAGCTCCACTCGAGTCTCTCAGGTGCTCCCTACGTGAAAGCCAGTCCAGGGCTTCTCTCACTTTTCTCAGAGGCCCCAGGTTCCCCCGTCCAAACGTCACCTGGGGCATTGCACGTGAAGCTGATTTTATCTTCAGTAGCCGATCCACCTCCGATGATGGTATCGGGATTCCTTTCTTCAGTAGGGCCTCCACAGCTTTCCCGGGGGTAAGATATAGTTGAGTGCCCTCTTCCCAGAACACACGAAGCTTTGCTGGAAACAGGGTTTGAAATTTAATACCCTTTGCCTTCAGTGCTTTGAGAATTGGTATGTACAACTGCCTAGCTTGTTGAACTTCTGGAGCGTAATCGTGATCCAACGAGATCTTTGGTGCAAGGTAGGTCAGATCTTTTTTGCCCCAGACCCTCTGCAAAATATCTTCCTTGGTTTTGAAACTGCTTAACTTAAAGATTATTGAGCACAGGCAGGCCGCATCCCCCGTCGGTTTCTGCCCCAGGGATCTGTGAGCTCTCTCTATGTTAAGACATAATTCGGAGATAAGTCCAACACATCCTGGAGAAGGTTTTCCAAAAACGCCGACATGAGCGGCTCCTCAGCCCCCTCAGGTAGGCTGTAGAGCCTGAGATTACTACGTCTTGATCTCCCCTCAGGGTCGATACATTTACTCTGTAGGGCCTGTGCGTGGTGAAGCAAGGCCTCTATTGCAGTAGTGAAATGCTTGCATCCTCTTCCATTACTTTAATTTTGCCCTCCGCCTCGGTAACTTTAGTATCTATAGTAGAGATTTGCAGGGCCAGTGCTTGGAATTCTTTCCTCGATTCTGCTCTCGATTCCCGTATTTCCTTCAGGATATTCTCGTATCTGGTACATGAAAGCAGGTCCGCCTCGGCCTCTGTATCATAACTCGAGCCCCTCGTGCTGCTACGCGAGCAGCTTCTGCTGCTGTCAAAGGATCTTGGAGGTATTCCTTCTTCACCAAACACCTTCCTCGGGGTTCTACTTGTTGTTGGTAGACCCCGATCTCTTTTGCGACCTTCTTTTTCCATTACTTGTGATTAATTCAAGCAGGGAATGGGATAATTTAATCCCCGGGGTGCAGAGGATCTCCCTTAGGCTGCTGTCTGCTCCGTGGCAGAACCAGAAGTCACTTTTGCTCAGTATTGACAAAAGAAGAAGAGGGGGAGGTATATAAAATAAACAATAGAAGCAATCTGGGCAGGGGGGTCGATACCAGTCCATTCACAGCAGAAAGGGTCCTGAAAGAACTCTTAAAACTCATGGTGGACAAAGCAATGAGAACTTATGGGATTTACCCCAAGAATTCAAAAAGAACTAAGGGGAGATCTAGTGACACCACTGACTACCTTTTTTCACAAATCATGGAGGATGGTGTGGTACCAAGGACTGGAGGAAGGTGGATGTGATCCCCCTTCACAAGAGTGGGAGCAAGGCAGAGGCAGAAAACTATAGACCTGTTTGTTAGACCTCAATGGTAAGGCAAATGATGGAATCACTTCTGAAACAAAGAATTGTTGAGTACCTAGAGGCCAGTGGGGCACAGCACCAAGGCAACATGGATTCACAGTAGGAAGATCATGTCACATGAATCTAATAGATTTCTTTGACTAGCTGAACAAAGTAGTAGACCAGGGAGGGGCTGTAGACAGGGCTTCAGTTAATTCCATTTTGAGAGTATTTGACTTCCAAAAATAAGATAAAAACTTCCAAAATGAAGAGGAAGGAAGTCATTGACTTCCAGATGTAAAACCCAAAATTAGATGACTTTCAAAATTGCAGGCTTATAAGACAGAAATTATGGATTTTTCCTGAAAGAAACCGTATTTTACCAATAATATATTATATGAACATCCATAAATTTGTCCTTCTTAGAATATTGACTTCCAAAGGTGGAATTCTGAAAGTATTCTGACTTCCCAAAAATTAGAATGACTTCCAGATTTCAACTCTTGGAAGTTTTAGACTTCCACTGAAAATAAATTAACTGAACCTTGGCTGTAGATATGACCTACTTAGACTTTAGCTAGGCATTTGACACAGTCTTACACAAAAGATTGATAAACAAGTTAGCTAGCCTGGCAGTGTGTCCCAGGTGGTAGTCCGGGTAACAAATTGGCTGGACAACAGGACACAGAGAGTAATAGTAAGTGGAGCACACTCTAGAGAAAGGAGAATTACTAGTGGAGTACCCCAGGGTTCAGCACTGGGACTGGGACTCTTTAATGTCTTTATAGGTGACATTGCAAAGGGGCTGGAGGGAAATGTATGCCTCTTTGCAGATGACACAAAGATCTGCAACAGTGTTGCTACGCAACAGGGGGTGGAAAATATGAAAAGAGACTTGGCAAGGCTGGAGCAATGGTCAAGAGTATGGCAGCTTAGTTTCAATGCAAAGAAGTGCAAAGTAATGCACCTAGGAAATAAAAACCCAGGGGAGGAGTACACAATGTGGGGGGAGGTAGTAACAACAACAAAAATGGAAAGGGACTTGCAAGTACTCATATCAGATGACCCTGGCAGGCAATGTGAGAAGGCAGAAAGGAGGGCGGAGGGGAATAGTGGGATGCATAGGGAAAGGAATCACCAGTAGAAAACAGGAAGTTGTTATCCCTCTGTACAGACAGTTGGCGAGACCCATCTGGAATACTACATGCAGTTCTGGAGACTAAATCTCCACAAGGACATAGACAGGATGGAGGCAGTCTAGAGGAGGTTAACTAAAATGGTGCAGGGTCTGCACGAGAAGCCATACAAAGAGAGACTAAAGGAGCTTAACATGTGTACCCTCGAGGAAGGGAGGGAGGGAGAGGGGGAACATTATAGAAATATGTAAGTATTTCAAGGGAATTAACAAAGTCCAAGAGGTAGCGTCTTTCAGAAAAAGTGATGTGCAAGAACAAGGGGTACAATTTGAAGATAGAAGGGGGAAGGTTCAGGGGCAATGTGAGGAAGTATTTTTTCGTGGATAGGTCTGTGGATACATGGAACGACCTTCCTGAGGAGGTTGTGGGGTCATATACAGTGGTGAAATTCAAGAATGCATGGGACAAACATAAAGCAATTCTAATGGGGGGTAGAAAGAAGTAAGATGCTTGTTAACTGGGCTCTGAAGCTTATCCAATAGGTAGGGAAATGGGCAGACTGGGTGGGCCAAGTGGTTCTTGTCTGCCATCAAAGTCTATGTTTCTATATGACTATGGGGGGGGAACATGATAGAAACCTTCAAGTACCTCAAGGTAATAAACAAAGTCTAAGACAGTAGCATATTTTAGAAAAAGAGATGCGCAAGAACAAGGGGGCACAATTTGAGATCGAGGGGAGACGGTTCAGGGGCAATGTAAGGAAGTATTTTTCCATGGAGAGGGTGGTAGATGCATGGAAAAGCCTTCCTGAGGAGGATAGGGGTGCAGCACCCCATACGTTGAATGGGAAGAACACCCCTCCCCCCTCAGCTAGTGGTCAAACTGGAATTCAGTGTGTTTGCCGTTCATTTGCATCACCAGGTAAGAAAAAAGGTTTGTCTCCCACACGATGCACAGGGTAATGCCAAACCTCACCCAACAACTAACACCAAAATCTGGCCAATGGAAAATCATGTACACAAATGCTCACAGCCTGGGAAATAAGATCCCAGACCTGCAGGCAATAATGTCAGAGGCTAAACTGGACATAGTAGCAATTAGTGAGACGGGTTTACCAGTAACCACACTTGGGAGACTTCAGTACCTGGCTATGTATTGTTCAGAAGAGACTGAGGTGCAAAAGGGGGAGGAGTGGCCCTGTATGTTAATGAAAATATCAAAGCTACAGAAATTCAGAATACACATAAGGAGCCAGAAGAACTGTGGGTCACCCTGGAAACAGGAAATGGGACAGCCATAAGAACTGGGGTTGTCTACAGGCCCCAGACCAGAGGGAGGACATAGACACATTACTGTTAGAAGATATACAAAACATGACAGCTAAAGGGAGGTTCTGATAATGGGAGACTTCAACATGCCAGATACAGATTGGTCAATACCAGCAGGAACATCTGCCAGAACTAGACTCATAGTGGATTCCCTGCAGGGAGGGCCTCAAACAACTGGTACAGCAACCCACAAGAGACAGGGCTATCCTAGATCTAGTACTGACTAACAAAGAAGGGATCACAGATCTCCAGGTAGAAGGTCACCTGGGGCCAGTGACCATCACATGGTATGGTTCAATTTGGCTACTACATCTAAATCATCCCATTCCAAGGCAAAAATATGGGACTTCAGAGGAGCTGACTTTGATAAGATGGCCAACAGAGTTAAGCTAGCCCTGGCAAAAAGAAACACAGGTGAGGAGGTACAGGCAAAGTGGCAAGCATTAAGGATACAATACTTGAAGCAACATCCCATTGTTAGACAGAAAAGGAAGTGCAAAAAAGAAGGAAACCACTTGGTTCTCAAATACAGTAGCAGAAAAGGTCAGAGCCAAAAGGCTGGCCTTCAGAAAATATAAGGAAACAGCAGGGATGAAGATAGGGGGTATACCAAACTGCCCTAAGGGAAGCAGGTAAGGCAGTAAGGCAGGCAAAGTCCCAAACTGAGGAAACACTAGCACAAACAGTAAAGAAGGTGACAAGACTTTCTATAGATACATTAGTGAAAGGAGAAAGTCCAGAGGGGTATTGCTAAGCTTAATGGAGAAAAGGGAGCATGTGAGAGAAGGACCCTGTAAAGGCATCTATCCTAAATAGATACTTTTGCTCAGTATTCACTGAAGAGAAGGTAGGGCAGGGCCCACAGCTCAGCATCAGGACACAGGGGAGGGAGGTGAGCACTACCCCTTCACAAAAGAAAGGGTCCTACAAGAGCTTGCTAAGCCCAGGGTGGATAAGGCAATGGGACCTGATGGCATACATCCCAGGGTACTAAGGAGCTAAAGGAGGAACTAGCAGAGCCATTAGCAGAATTGTTTAGTGAGTCTCTGAGCACAGGAGAGGTCCCAGAAGACTGAGAAGGGTTTCATGTGATCCCACTCCACAAGAGTGGTAGCAGGGAGGAGGCGGGGAACTACAGACCGGTCAGTCTTACCTCAGTAGTGGGCAAGATTATGGAAGCACTCCTTAAGGAAAGGATAGTGCAACACCTGGAATCCATAGGGCACAGGATCCAAGACAGCATGGGTTTACAAAGGAAGGTCCTGTCAAACTAATCTCATAGATTTCTTTGACTGGGTAACCAGAGTGGTGGACCAAGGGGAGCGTTGATGTCGCCTACCTTGACTTCAGCAAAGCTTTTGACACTGTTCCACATAGAAGATTGATAAATAAGCTAGGTAGGCTCGGGTGGGTCAGAAGTTGGTCAACTGGGGGCAAACTGGTTGACTGGCAGAAAACAGAGAGTGGTGGTAAATGGTATACAGTCAGAAGAGATGCAAGTCACAAGTGGGGTACCTCAGGGATCAGTCCTGGGGCCAGTCCTATTCAACATCTTCATTAGTGACCTAGCAGATGGACTAGAGGGTAAGGCTTGTCTGTTTGCAGATGACACCAAGATCTGCAACAGAGTAGATGATCCAGATGGGGTGGGCAGAATGAGAAGAGATCTGGATAAACTAGCAGAATGGTCAGAAGAGTGGCAACTGGGATTTAATGCAAAGAAGTGCAAAATCATGCACATAGGGAAGAGAAACCCTGAAGCCACTTATAGGCTGGGAGGAGTTGCTAGCAGTCACAAAGGAAGAAAGAGACTTGGGCATCATCATCACTGATGACCTGAAATCATCCAAGCAGACCTCTAAAGCAGTAGGTAAGGCTAGGGGTGTTAGGTGTATTAGTAGGGTATCACAAGTCGTAAGAGGGAGGAAATAATCCCTCTGTACAAGACATTGGTTAGGCCCCATCTGGAGTACTGCGGCAGTATTGAGGCCACACTTCACAAGGACATTAACCAAATTGAGGCAGTCCAGAGAAGGGCAACCAAAATGGTGCAGGGACTGCATCAGAAGACATATGGAGGACAGATTAACGGAGCTCAATATGTATACCCTTGAGCAAAGGAGGGAGAGAGGTGATATGATCGAGACATTTAAACACCTTAAGGGCATAAACAAGGTGAAAGAGTCTAATATGTTTAAATATAAGAAAAATAGCAGGACAAGAGGACACAGTATGAGATTAGAGGGGAGGCCGATTAAGGGGGAATGTGGAGGAAATTCTTTTCACAGAAAGGGTGGTAGATGCATTGAATGGCTTACCACAAGAAGTAGTGGCTATGAATACAGTGCAGGGCTTCAAACAGGCATGGGATAGGCGTAAGGGAGCAATACAAATGACTATGAATAGATAGGTCACTGACATAGCAAAGGCCGATGGCACATTTATAAGGTAGAAAAAGAAATGGGCAGACTGGATGGGCCTTGCGGTCCTTATCTGCCGTCAACTTCTATGTTTCTATGTTTCTATGATATGGGGTCAAAAACAGTGGGGGAATTCAAGGATGCTTGGGACCGACATTAGGCAATTATAGTGGGGGGTAGGAGGGTGGGTAAGGAGGAAGTAGGCTGCTGGTTGACTGGGATCTACAGCTTATCCAATAGGTAGGGAAATGGACAGATTAGCTGGGCCATGTGGTCCTTATCTGCCATCAATGTCTATGTTTCTATATATATCAGCAGTGTATATCTGATGGAACAGTGTGGGCACAACATACATAAGGAAAGCAACCATTCTGGATGGTGAACATCATGCTGAGCAACAGCATCACATAAGGATCAACATACCACCACCCTCAATTGTATACTACACAAACACAGGACATGTGTACCACCAATGTGGAAGGGTCAGCAATGGTAGGGAAATAGGAAGAGGAGAGGACAGGGAGGAGTACTTGACAAAATCGAAGGAAGTGACAAGAGCAATAAGAGGAGCCAAGGCATCTATGGAACTCAGGCTGGCACAAGGCATTAAGAAGGGGAGAAGGACTTCTTTAGGTACATCAGGGAGAAAAGGAGCTGTAAGGACCACATAGTAAGGATTAGGAAGGAGGGGGGTTGGGTGGAAGAGGGTGCGATAAGGCAGAAGCACTAAATCAGTACTTCGGCTCAGTATTTACTAAAGAGAAGAGGGGGGTGACACCCAAGGGAGGAGAAATCTCAGAAACGGGGGGGTGACAGATGGGAAAATCATGGAGAGCAGAGTTCGGGAGGGTTTGAAGCCACTGAGGGTGTATAAGGCACCTGGCCCAGATGGCATCCACCCCAGGGTACTGAAGGAGCTGGCAGAGGTCCTTGCAGGACCTTTGGAAGAACTATTTAATGGCCCACTAAATTCGGAGTGTGTACCTCAGGACTGGAGGATTGCACATGTGGTGCCCCTCCACAAGAGTGGCCGCAAGGATGAACCGGGAAACTACAGACCAGTGAGCCTCATCTCCATCGTGGGTAAGCTAATGGAAACTATCCTGAAGGAAAGGTTGGTGGCCCTCCTAGAGGCCAAAGGACTACAGGACAGCAGAGAGCTTGGCTTCATATGCGGCAGATTCTGCCAAACCAACCTGGTGGAGTTCTATGACTGGGTAACTAGGCAACTAGACAGGGGCCATGCAGTGGATGTCTTGTATCTGGACTTCAGTAAGGCATTCGACTTGGTGCTGCATGGAAGGCTGGGAAGTAAGTTAGTAGGCACAGAGGTAGGTGCAATGCTGGTGAGATGGGTAGGGAACTGACTTCAGAGAAGGCAACAGAGGGTGGTGGTGGGTAGGGAGCTCTCACACCCAAGGGTAGTGACGAGTGGTGTTCCACAGGGCTCGGTGTTGGGACCAGTGTAGTTTGGGATATTCATTGCAGACATATCATTGGACATCAAGAGCAGGATTAGTCTGTTTGCTGATGATACCAAGTTAGGAGCAGTGGTGGATGACCTAGGGGGATGGCAGGGGTTGCAGGATGATCTGGCAAAGCTTGAAACCTGGCAACTGGGATTTAATGCCAAAAAGTGCAAGGTGCTGCATTTTAGGATGAAGAACCCAAGGAGGAGTTACCAACTGGGGGGAGTGCAGCTAGCCCAGACAGAGGAGGAGAAAGATCTGGGGGTGCTCATTACAGGGTCAATGAACAACTCGGCATAATGTAGGAAGGCAGCTGCAAAGGCCAACAAAATGCTGGGTTGTATTGCAATTGGTATATACTTGAGGAGGAAGGAGGTGATTCTGCCACTGTATAGGTCATTAGTTAGACCGCACCTGGAGTACTGCGTGCAGTACTGGCACCTGTACCTGAAGAGGGACATTAAGTTACTGGAAGGGGTGCAGCGAAGGGCGACAAAGATGATCAAGGGGCTGGGGGACTTATCATACGAGAGGAGGCTGAGGGAGTTGAACATGTACTCACTGGAGGAGTGGAGGGACGGAGGGACATGACTGAAACCTTTAAGTACATGAAAGGAATAAACAAGACAGGTACAGAGTGACTGTTCAAAGTAAGGGAGGGGAGGGATACCAGGGGCCGTGATATGAGACTGGAGGGAGGGAGGAAGTGTCAGGAGGGAGATGAGGAGACACTTTTTTACAGAGAGGGTGGTGGCTGGGTGGAATGCATTACCTGCAGAAGTGGTATCCAGTAGAAAAGTGGACTGCTTCAAAAGGGGATGGAACAAGACAAGGGGGAGGGTCAATGAAGGGGAAGGGTGGAAGGAAGGGGCAGCTGAAGAATAAGGGGTTAAGGGGTGCTAGCTGCACATTCGAGCAGACTTAATAGACCTCTAGGCCTTTATCTGCTGGCAGATTTTGTATGTTAATATTTGTTAGCACTCCTGTATGGGTACGATACATTTTTGTGGGACGCAGTGAATGTCAGCAGGAATGTCAGCCTGCATTGCCAGGGTGCAGAACAGGGTCCAGTGGACACAGCTGCACACATGTCCTGCAAATGCAACAGGGCTGCAGTGCTGAATAAGGGTCTACACAGCAGAGGAATGCTGAAGCAAAGGCTGTGTGATATTTGTGTACCAAATATTTGACATTAGTATAAGTGGTGCTATGGTGCCTGTCTGTGACTCCACTGTTTGCAATACTGCTGTCCAGCATCAGCACTGATCGGAGACAGACATGCCACTAAACATCTGTGTCAGTGCTGACACAGCTACATGAACACCCTGTCTGAACATACACTGTTGTGGAATACTTTGAGGAGTCCATGTTGTGCCACACATAGGATGTAATGCAGCACCTGTGGGCTCACTTGTCCCACATTATATACACAATGACAAGGCAACAATCCCATTGTAAATATCCCTCCATGGGAATACAGTACAGATGGGGAAATGTATTTGTCATGCCTTACATAGGGCTGTGTCAGATGCCACAGAACAATTCACCAGCATGTATACAAGGAACACCCTTCTAAGCCAGTGACACAGCACAGCACATGTGTAGCTAATGCACAATGCATCACAATTGCAAAAGACATTCATAGCCCAGGAATCTGGACAACAAAAACAGAAAAACACATAAAACAAACAAAAAAAAGCAATCAAAAACCAAATGTCTGGAAGCAGTTCAAATGCTCATTGCCATAAAATGTATTTGTTACAAAGGGTAGCAAACATGACTTACGGTAGCACAGACAAATGCCATATGAATAGCACAATACGTAAACAAATGGGGACATACTTGAGTGTAAAACCTTATGTGAGTGTGCTGGTGGATTCCTCCCTGGGACTGGATCTCTGATGGCCCAGAATGAGAGCCCTATGCATAGATGCCTATTGCTGCTCTCTACCTGGAGGCTAGTGCCTCCTGGGCCATGACTGTTGTTGGCCCTACTCCTTCTCTGGTGAGTCCAGCCATGGGTGCCTGGCATGTGGCCACACCCATTCATGCTCCTCATCTGTGCCTCTAGAATGCCTTACTCCTGCTGCTAGTTGTGGAGACATGAATCACAGTACAGTTTATAAGTGAATGACAGAGCACCGAAGAGCACAGCAGACATGTACCATGCATGCCCATGGTGCACAGATGGCATCAAGCACAGAGCACTGAACAGTCATACACAGATACAGGACATTGCCTGGTTTGTGGTTTCATAACACTGGTGCTACTGCATATACAGTGGAGTGGATGTCAACTTGCTGCTTGCATGACTGGTGACCAACCTTGAATCACCTCATCTGGAGGACCCGTAGATGGCCGTCAGGCACAAAACAGTCATCATACTAACAGCAGAATATGCACCACAGGGAATATAAGGCACACTCATTTCCATCTGTATACTTCATGAATTGTACACCTTGATGCATACTGTAGGTGTCCATGGCTGCAGGTGTAAGGACACAGTCACTTTGTCCCAGGGTATGACTGATGACACCTAATCCCAAGTCATGGCTGTGACACTGCACAGCTATGTGTCATAATATACAGAGCAACATTGTGTACACACCCTATGACTTCCCCAACTAGGTTTTGACCTGTTATTCTTCACATCAGAATTTAAAGTGGTCCACAACTAACAGGAATCAGTATGTGCTTGTCTACCATTGATTAATGGAATTATTGATTGACAGAGCTTATCACAGCCAGATGAATGCCTGAGACACTCAAGGTTCATGATGATTGGGATCATGAATCTGTGCTACTGTCCCACAGATAGCATATAACCTGCCCAGTGTGGAGAGGGATGTGAATCTTCCACAGAGCACAGGTCCACTGGTTTGAATAAGCCCACCCAATTTTGGGGCATATTAGCTCTGGGACATGCGAACATATGAAATTTGCCAGCAGAGAAAGGCCTAGAGGTCTATCAAGTCTGCTCGAATGTGCAGCTAGCACCCCTTATTCTGCAGCTGCCCCTCCCTTCCACCCTTCCCCTTCATTAACCCTCCCCCTTGTCCTGTCCCATCCTCGTTTGAAGCAGTCCACTGTTCTACTGCTTACCACTTCAGCAGGTAACGCATTCCACCCAGCCACCACCCTCTCTGTAAAAAAGTGTCTCCTCATCTCCCTCCTGAACCTTCCTCGCTCCAGTCTCATATCATGGCCCTGGTATCCTCCCTCCTTACTTTGAACAGTCCTCTGTACCTGTCTTGTTTATTCCTTTCATGTATTTAAAGGTTTCAATCATGTCACCCCTGTCTCTCCTCTCCTCCAGTGAGTACATGTTCAACTCCTTCAACCTCCTCTCGTATGATAAGTCCCCCAGCCACTTGATCATCTTTGTCGCTTTGCACTGCACCCCCTCCAGTAACTTAATGTCCCTCTTCAGATACGGATGCCAGTACTGCACACAGTACTCCAGGTGTGGTCTAACTAATGACCTATACAGTGGCAGAATCACCTCCTCCCTCCTCGAGGATATACCCCTTGCAATACAACCCAGCATTTTGTTGGCCTTTGCAGCTGCCTTCCTACATTGTGCCGAGTTGTTCATTGACCCTGTAATGAGCACACCCAGATCCTTCTCCTCCTCTGTCAGGGCTAGCTGCACTCCCCCTAGCTGGTAACTCCTCCTTGGGTTCTTCATCCCAAAATGCAGCACCTTGCACTTTTTGGCATTAAACCCCAGTTGCCAGGTGTCTGACCAGGTTTCAAGCTTTTCCAGATCATCCTGCAACCCCTGCCATCCCCCTAGGTCATCCACCACTGCGCCTACCTTGGTATCATCAGCAGACTGATCTTGCTCTTGATGTCCCATGATATGTCTGCAATGAATATCCCAAACAACACTGGTCCCAACACCGAGCCCTGTGGAACACCGCTCGTCACTGACCTTGGGTGTGAGAGCTCCCCACCCACCACCACCCTCTGTTGCCTTCCCTGCAGCCAGTTTCCTACCCATCTCACCAGTTTTGCACCCACCCCTGTGCCTACTAACTTCCTTCCCAGCCTTCCATGTGGCACTGAGTCGAATGCCTTACTGAAGTCCAGATACAGGACATCCACTGCATGGCCCCTGTCCAGTTGCCTAGTTACCCAGTCATAGAACTCAACCAGGTTGGTTTGACAGGCTCTGCCACATATGAAGCCATGCTGTCTGCTGTCCTGTAGTCCTTTGGCCTCTAGGAGGGCCACCAGCCTCTCCTTCAGGATAGTCTCCATTAGCTTACCCACGATGGATGTGGGCTCACTGGTCTGTAGTTTCCCGGTTCATCCTTGGGGCCACTCTTGTGGAGGGGCACCACATAAGCTATCCTCCAGTCCTGAGGTACACACCCCGAATGTAGTGAGGCATTAAATAGGTCTGACAAAGGTCCTGCAAGGACCTCTGCCAGCTCCTTCAGTACTCTGGGGTGGATGCCATCTGGGCCTGGCGCCTTGTCCACCCTCAGTGCCTTCAAACCCTCTCGAACTCTGCTTTCCATGACTTCCCCATCTGTCACCACTTCCCACCCTGCTTCTGCCATTTCTCCCACGTTGGGTGTCACCCCCCCTTCTCTTTAGTAAATACTGAGCAGAAGTACTCATTTTGTGCTTCTGCCTTATCGCACCCTGCTTCCACCCAACCCCCCTCCTTCCTAATCCTTACTATGTGGTCCTTACAGCTCCTTTTCTCCCTGATGTACTTAAAGAAGTCCTTCTCCCCCTTCTTAATGCCTTTTGCCAGCCTGAGTTCCATAGATGCTTTGGCTCCCCCTTACTGCCCTTGTCACCTCCTTCAATTCTGTCAAGTACTCCTCCCTGTCCTCCCCTCCCCTCCCTGTTTTCTTGTACTTCCTAAAGGCAGCTTTTTTCCTCCTTACCTTTTCCATGACCTTCTTGCTCAACCAGATCGGTTTCTTAGCCCTAGTCTTCTTGCACTGGGCTTTGCAGCAGGTTTTGGTTGCCTCCACTATCCCCAGCTTTATGAGCTCCCACCGCTGGTTAGTGTCCATACTAGATTGAATTCTGGCCAGGTACCCTTTTACCACTTCCCCCATCCTCCCAAAGTTGGCCTTCCTGAAGTCCAGCACTATTGTGCCAGATTTCACTCCTTCCTTGCCCATATCCAATGTGAGCCATACTGAGTGGTGGTCACTCCCTGACAGTGGTTCCTCCACTGTAAGTTCTCTCACAAAGTCCCAATTTGCCAGCACAAGGTCAAGGGTATTCCCTAACTGACCATTTGCGGCAGGAAGCTGTCCTGGAAGGCATCCAGCAGTATCTGCTGCCTTCTGTTCCTGGTTGTTGGGGTGCTCCAGTCCACTCCTGGCATGCTGAAGTCCCCTACAATCACCACACTACCCTTCTCACAGGTCCTCCTGATCTGTCCTGCTAGTTCCCTGTCTAACTCCTCCGTCTGAGATGGTGGCCTGACACCACTCCCATTCTAAGAATCCCATTCTTGGAATCCTGGATTTGCATCCAAAGTGACTCCGTACTACCCTCCTCCCCTTCCTCCCTTACACACTTCAGTCCTTCCTTCACATATAGTGCCAACCCCCCCTTTCCCAATCACCCTGTCCCTATGAAATAACCTGTACCCTGGTACAGACAGGTCCCAGTCATTGTATTGAGTGGCCCATGTTTCCATCGTGGCTGCAATGTCTATCTCTCCCTCTGCCATGAGAACCTGTAACTCTGCAGTTTTCCTCCCAAGGCTCCTAGTATTAAGGGTAACCACCTTCCACCCTTCCCCCCCCTCCCATCCTGCCCTCCTTTCCTAGCATCACCAGCAGTACTTGCCATTTGATCTTTGTCACTGTTATGGGGGGTAAGCTCATATGGTTTCCCAACCTGTGGTCTCTGCATATCTCTTCCCCAACTGCCACCCCCCACTCCTAGTTTAAATTCCCAACTTCCTCTATGTACTCCTCCATCCTCTTTTTCAACACTTTCTTTCCCTCCTCACTCAAGTGTAGTCTGTCCGTGGCATAGAGACTACTGTCCTCCCAGGTTCCTCCCCACCCCCAACATCCCATACCCTTTAGCACAACACCAGGTTCTTAGCCATCCGTTAAATTCCTCTATTCTCAGCTCTCTTGTTGTGCTTGCCTTTGGCACTGGAAGTATCTCTGAAAAAGTTACTGATCTTCCTGCCCCCTCACATAATTGTGCTAGTTCCTCAAATACATGTCCATGTAGTAGTGCAGTAACAGTACCATCCACATTTAATGCAGCCACATAACTATAGTACTGTACAGGATGCAAATACATACATACAGTACATACATTCATACACGCTGCAGCAAATGCATGCCTCCCACTCTCAAAGACAATCACAGTAATCAATACAGTATTGCTTTACAACAGGCCCTATCTTTTGTTACAGCCCATGCTAGTTGTGCATGCACACAAACAGTTGCAGCCATATGGCTCATAGACAGTGTAACAGATAAACATGCCTTACCTGACCTTATCCCGCTAGGTAAATGTTGTGCCAACAGACATTGCAGGTGTTCCCTCTCATGTCAAGTCAGGTCATCCCAATGGTGCCGGCACTGAGTTGGTGTCCTTCCAGGCCCTGACCTAGGGAATCCTCATTGGCACCATCTCCCAAATACAGGCCTTAGCAGCCTTGGGAACATCCCCGGCTGTGTACTCAAAGTATCAGATCTCCTTAAGGAGGATCTCCCTTATGAGGACATCCACCTCACTGGAGCTGAAATGCCTGTCCCTCACTCTCTCTTCCTCAAGCACCCTTCTACTGCTGCCTGACATTGTGCTCTCCTGTTGCTGCACTTCTGTGTGTATCTGTGGACAGCACACTTCCTCCTGGCTTTATGTCGCTTTTAATATTAACTTCCATAAATGATGTCCAGTGTGTGTGCAGCATTGGAAAAAGGTCATCTCATGTCACTGCCACATGTATGCCAATATATGCATCTACTTTGTGGACATTCACTTCCATGTTGTTTGCGATTGCTAGCGGTTGTGTGCAGTTGCAAACATGTACATTTGTGAAAATGCATCATGTTTTCATCAAAAATGGCCCTGATTTCATTAAAGATTGCAGAGGCAAAAAGCACATGCTTGCAGAGAATCTGGCACAAATGTCATTTACAATCGCTAATACCTTAGCAACTGGAGCAAACAGTTGTATATTGGAAGAAAAAAATGCAAATGGTCCTACTCTACCATTCAAGGTACAATACCTAATTTGTATAGTGTTATTCACTCACTACTGGCTTATTATACAAGGGAAACTACTTCAAGGGTGTAGATGAACACTATTTAGTTAGCGGACTAGGGAAGCTGCATTTGAAGTACATTGAGGAGAGAAAATTCCTTTGAAAAAGGTAAGTTGCAACAGAGCAACTAATGTTTATAATCCCGATAGGTACTGTGCACATTTAATGGTCCTCTTTAAACAACTGTCTTCATAATCAGAAGTTAACAGAAAAATGGCAGGTCAATGCAGCCCTATTCAGCACAGCACTAACTTGGAGGCAACACAGATGGAGACAGACAAAAACATACAGCAAAGTGATTGCAGCTCTTTTTTGAAGATATACCATTTGTCTAAGTTTCAGTCTCTGGATATCTTTATTAAGCACTTAGTTAAAATATATAATTTAAGACCAGACTGTCGCCGTACAGTACACTCTGGCACCCTTATCTCTCCGATGGAGTCTTGCTTACCCATCAGACCTCAGTGAAAGAAATCAGTTATTTTCTTCTGGTGTGATTCTCTTGCTATCTCTTGAAGAATCATACCTTCCAGGTGTTGTAAGCACCAATCCCTCAGCTGTGCACAATGTATCTGGGTGTCTTTGTTTGTAACCATGGTCACTTCTGGTCTGGTGGCAAACTCCAGCTTCTTGTCGTCATCCTCAGATCAGGGATTGAGTGTGTTTAGGGCATCACAGATTGTGGCTACAGTGAGATCCTCCTCCATCGCTTCATTGGCGTCAGTTGTGACAAAAGACAAGAATTCCTCTGGAGTTTGATTAACAGTTGGGGGTGCAATTAGCCTGCCATTCCTGCAACAGTTCTTTTTTTTTTTTTGCATATTCGCCTTACCTGACTCTTTGAGATATTGAAGAGCTTTGCAATCTTGGCCATTAAAGCATCAGGTTCTTGCAGTGCTTCTAAAACTTTGACTTTATCGACCAAGGGCAGGTCAATCCTTTTTGACTCCATTGGCCAGTGCCAAGGTAAAGTAACAACAAAGACTCATCAATAGTAGGGCTATGCTTCTATTGGGCTTTTGTAGTCAGCAGGTGTTAAGTGGCTTATTATTTCATAGTAGCACCTGAACCGGACTATCGTTAACACTCTCATTAAGGTGATGATTAACATTTGCTGTCAATGGAAATATAAGGGCAAACTTAGGAAAAAATCATCCCCATTAAACAGGCTTGCTATGTCCCCTATAAAGGTGTGAATGGCCCATTGATTAACATGGCCACTTAATAGGTGCACAGGGGATCATCTCCTTTAAGTGAATGACCCCATTAAGCACGTCCCGATTAAGTGGCTTCAACTGTACTATCATATTTTATACTTATGTGTTGCAGAATGGCACCCAAAAAAATGTAAGAAGAATGGTGAAAGGCTATGAAGATGGTTGTTTCATCGAAAAGAACTATAGGTAGGTGTATACTGAAGACCATTCAGTACTGCACAGCATAATTCACTTATCTGTACCTGCACTACACTGGTTACACTGGAAATTACACAGTTACTTAACGTTCATTTACAATGGGGTACTGTGTTTACAGGAAGTGAACTGTATGGCAAGCATCTGTGACTCCTGGCATGTTTCACTGTCTGTGTTACCATGTAAGGTACACTAGGCAGTATGTATTCAGTGGCTGACTGGGGTCACTGAAAGGGTATGTGCACTACTTGGGGTCATATAGTATTTATGTTATTACTGTGTCACACCACCTGAAGTATGCTTTTTGTAACACGATCAGTATCCACATATCTGTAATTCATACCCTTGTCACTACTGCCAGTCTACATAATACAGCCTTTTAGCATGTGTAACACACCCAGGGTACATGTGGAACAGTCTGCTGGTATACCATTCTGACAGACTGCATATTGCATGTGGACACAGGCAGAGGTGCAGATATGGTGGGGCCTGTGCATAAATGTGCCATTTTGTGCAGGCATTGCAATGAGGGTATATGTCTCAACCAAACGCACAGACACCAGCTGTCTGGAGCAAATGGGGTGGGGCATACTGTGCTGTGTATTATATGATCATTTGTAGTGAGCAGCTTACTCTGAACTGTCACTCCAAAAAAGATTCTGGCAAGAGAGTACTTTGCAATGGAGAAGCAGTTCTTCAGTGGTGTCCCCTCATGACACCAGATTGCAGCCTTGCAGGAGGTTGCAGAGGCAATCAATGCCAAGTGCGGAGGTGGATGCATAACCAATAAGTTTGTAAGTACTACTATGACAGGAGGAGGTGAACAAAGGAGAAGCTGGTCATGGCAAGACAAGACTTATGTGACACTGGTGGTGGCTGGCCAACCCAGAGCACCGTCCCACCACAAGAGAAGCTCATTGTTGGCATCCTGGGATGACATCAAGTGGAAGATGCAGAGGGTGACATTAACACCATGGTCACGAGCAGCCACAGGGGTGATTACATGTACATGACTGAGTAGTAACTATATGGTTGTTGTTCTTAGCATTACAGACTGTATTATATGGGGCAGTATCATATACCACAGGGATATAGTGCAGTAGAAATTTACCAGCCACTAAGACCACCATGTGGCGGTGGTCAGAACAGCACATGTGTGGCATCCACATTTGGAGTCCACATAATGATTCAGGTGTTGTTCCATCTACCACATGTTAGTGCATGCATTGTGTATAGTGTAATGATTATGCATGGAGGTCAGCATGGCACAGGCATCTGCAGTCTGACTTTAGACAGTAGCATGAAATGAACTGGGTTGTGGTGTGTACTACAACTATGTTGTTGCCCTGTTTGTGGGGCATGGCCCTAGGTTCCCTTCCTTCTAGATCCATTGGATGGGAATGATGGTGATAGCAGCAGCCCAGATGACTCTTCGGATGTCAAGGACAGACAGTCTGAGGAGAAGGTCTTGGCCAGGGATTAAGAGAGGGAGAGCAGGAGGTGGAACAGGGGTGGGACATACAGTGCTTCTGTTCTCTGACAGAGGGACGGAGAAGATGAAGCTCCCCTACGAGGTCCTAGAGGATGAGGGGTGGAAGACCATGAGGAGAGATTCATGCAGCATGAGTTCCCAGTCCCATTGACCCATACAGCAGAAAAGGGGGACACAAAGGCCAGGTGTGACCCACAGTTGCTCCCTGCCTCAACAAACTGGCATCATGACAATGGCCTTCAACTCCACTATTTTGGTTCGTCCATATGGACACTACATACCAAGAAATGTACAGGGGAGCTGTGGCAGTCTATGAGTCTGTAGAATCAGAGCTGTGAGTCCTAGTGACTAAGATACATGAGCTGGGTGACATGAAGGTGCAGGCTTTGGCAGACTGCAGTGATTCCATTCAAGCCCTGCTTTCCAAAATGCACCACAATGCAGGCCTGATGAAGCATAATGCTGTTGCACAGGAGGATATCAGATCTTTGGGCCCACAATACTGTGGCTGCATAGTCACAGGCAGCATCCCTGGCCAGTTTGGTGTAAGCAGCTGCGGTAATGTGCCAGAAGAACCCTCAGCAGCAGGCACTGGAGGATCAGGATACAAGGGAATGCCACAGAGGGATGACACTGGGTATTCACTGCATCCTGGTCACCAAACAGTCTGAACTGGTTCCATCTCCCCTGGCACAGAGACACTGGTCTGCACAGCTATAGATGCTCATGTGTGCTGCTGGTGAGGGGTCCATGGAGGACATTGCTCCCAGAAATATCCTACACATTGCTTGGGGGCCCCTGGACATTGTGGCAAGTGAACATCATTGTCAGGAGCCATGTGAGGCAACACCCTGGGCTGATCACATAGGCAGCACAGAGGACATTATGATGTATTTTACTTCCACACCATGAAATGCCCCCTGTGCCCCATACTTTTCACTGTGTTACCTTTCCCCATACGGTGCCCCCCTGTGCCAGGTGACTTTACTTATGTTTGTTCCCCTTCCCTGTGTTACCTTTCCCCTATTCAATGCCCCTCTTCCTCACTGGGTGCACTTTTCTTAGGTTTGCTTCCTTTCCTTATGCTGCCTTTCACATGTAAGGCCCCCCACCCAGAGCAAATTGTGCTTTAATTATGTTTCTCAGTTTATTTACATTGATCCCTTGCTGTGTTCTCTTTTCTATGTATTTGTGTATAATTTCCCATTACATAACATACATTTGTGTTGCTGTGAAACACCATTCTTGGTGGCTCTGTCACATAATCTACCAATAGTGGAGCTGTTTGTAAGATGCCCCAATGCTTATTTAGTATATACTCACTTGTGCTGTTTTCTTGGTGTAAGTTGAAACACAATTTATGGTGTCACTACCACCATGTACACAAGCAACTAGACTGTATCCTGGTCTAGATGGCATTGTAGTCACAATATAGTTGCTGTTGAAATAGTCCATGTGTGATTTAGAAATGTTTTTAATGTGCATTTTGTACTTAATTTAAGCACTTACTTGTTTGCCATTTCTGTTGTGAAGCACTAGTGAGAATGATTATGTATGCCTCTGTGTGGGATTATAAAATTGATTGACTCACAATGGACTGGTATCCCTGAGGAAGCCCGCATGCATGAAACCGGTCGGGGGACATGCAGGTTTGCAATCCAAGTTTGTACTGACTGCAGGCCGTTTTGTGATGTTGTAAAATAAATAGCTTAATCAAGTATTTTGATTGTCAGTGCTGCCCTTCTTCCTTTTGCTTTACTTTGTGTTCTGGGCTTTGCATGACATGGAGGTGAGCTGCTTTCTGGGACTGCACTGTGCATGAGTACCCCATGTCGGACAGCTAGGCTTTGGAGGATGCAGCAAGCCATGAATAATTTGCACACTTTCACAAGGCTGTACTCCAGGAACCCAATAGACAGGTGCTGGCATTGCAACCTTATCTTGAGGATTCCAAAGACCCTTTTGATGATGTTGTGTGTGGCCTGGTGTGCCTCTTTGTAAGCTCCTTACTGTCAGACTGCAATCACAGCACTGGTGTCATCAGCCAGGGATGCCAGGGATATCCACTCTCACCTCCCAAGGAAGGTAATAAATATAATATAGGTTGCCTGTATGACTTGGGAGGAAGGGAGTGCTATACATTCCCAGTAGCCATCTGTCCTTTATCTGCCCAATTTTGAACATCAGGAACAGAGAGTAGGTGTGCTAGATGAAGGCATTATGTGTAATACCTTGGTAATTTGCAACCACATTCATGATGTGGTACTTGCCATCGTACATCATCTGGACATTTAGGGAGTGGAAGCCTTTCTGTTGATAAATGCCTCCTTCCTCCTAGGTGGTTCCTTGATGGCAACATAGGTGCAGTTCATTGCTCCCAGCACATTGTGAATGTGTGCAAATCATTAGAATGCCTGCATAGTTGCTAATCCCTGCTGCTGTGACATAGGGAATGTGATATAGTCCACACACCTCTTAGTCTGAGCATCTAGGAACTAGGTTGGTAGTCAGACATTACTGACTGTGTGATCCCTAAGGTGTCCCTTAAGGGCAACTGGAACATGGCAGTGGACAGAAAGCATAGCAGAATTGTTACCTTTCAATCTACTGACAAAGCTTAACTCTGGCTGTGGTGCTCTGGAAGTCCTCATGGAATATGATACAAAGTTCATAGATGATGTTGCAGTCTAACTGGTACCGGTCCACTATCTGTTGGTCAGACAGTTCCAGGTAGGTGTGTTGAAGTCTATGGATGCTGATGGAGGCATATGGCGATGGGACTTGCCTATGTTGGTGGCCCACATGAGCCTGGACCTGATCCAAATCCCAGATGAGCTCAAGCAGCAAACTGGTGTAGGGGTATGGTGTGCATCTGGAGGTGTCTCACACAGGCCTTGTTGCCTGTTGTAGCTCCCTGAACAGGTGTTCTATATCCCTGTGTTGATTTGCATCTGCTTGCTGGCATTCTGTTTGTGATCACACGAAACCCTTTGTGGAGGCTGCCTGCCTTAAATATGTGACTGTGTCTGAAATGCTTGACCAGGCTCCTCATATGCATGGTAGTTTCATAGATTGGTTTTAGAGATTGCTGGTAGAACTGCAATCACTAATTCCTCAGATCCAATATGGAGCAGCAACTGCTACACAGGCACAAATGATATTTAGCACACATTTATGCCTATATAGATGTTATATTGTTCCACCAAAGGTTTTTATGAAAACCTCTTTAAACATTATAAAAGTATATGTTTTTGTTTCTGAAGTTTTGAACAGATTGGAGCTGGAATGTACGGTCATAAATCTGCAGATTCCAAGACTGTATATACTGTTGCCCAGTATTAAAAAAGTTTCTGTCTTTGAAACATATGTCATGTATGCAACAATATTTAAATGTAAAAATCACCTTTCCAAGTTGTTTTAATAGTCATTGTTTCTGGAAAGTCTAAGTTTGGTAAACATACTGTAACTGTTATAGCTTTTGTGGTAATGATTATTGTCAATTACTCAGGCTTCAAACACTCATACAATACTACATAGGACAGTAAATCATTATTTTTTTAGAGCACCTTTTAAGGTGCTATGTTGCAGATAAATGTAGCATTAGTATGTTTTTAATAATTTTCTGAAAATATGTTCTAATAGTTTGCCCTTTGTGCAGATCTGCAGCTCTTTTAAAGCTGCTGATATGACTGTGTCTCTGTTCAGACACAGAAATACATCCTCTTTGGCCTCTTGACAAATTGCAGGTCTATCCAGCTGGTACAAGCTGCTGTAGGAGTAAAAGATGTCCTGTCCCTTTTTATTGTAAAAATAGAGCTTTTCTTCACAGGATACATATTAAAGAAATAGTGGACTGAATTTTATGTTTCTTCTAGGTGAGATATATACCAACCACAGGTTACTTCCCAAAAATTACAAATATGACCCAATGACCAATCAAAATTCAGCACAGCCCCGAAAAAAAAACCAAAAAACAAAGAACTGCATTGGTTAAAAGTAATATTTTAATGTGGAAATTGGTAGCAGAAAGCTTAGCTGACTGCTTCTTCACAAACTCAACTCAGACAGACTCAGAATAGCACAGTAAAAGTGTAAGTACAGTGTATGTTTTCTAAAATGTTTTCTGTAATAAAAGATTTTCAGATCATGCCTACAAATACTCAGCCTTCAAACTGTCTCCCCCATCTTCCTATCTTCCAGGGAGTACATGTTGAGATCCCTGACCCTCTCTTCATATATCCTACTCTGCTGACCCTGTATCATTTTAGTGGTCCTCCTCTGGATGGTTTCCAGAAGACTGATATCTTTTCATACATATGAGCATCGGTACTACACACTGTACTCCAGGTGTGGACGCACCATGGATCTGCATATCTGCAGAATGACTTCCATCTTCCTGCCAGTTGTTCCTCTGGCTATGCAGTCCAGTATTCTATTTGCTTTGGCTGCTGCCTTCCTGCACTGTATGGTGTATTTCAGGTCACATTTGATGATCATCCCAAAATCTTTCTCCTCTTCTGACTTGGTAACCTGCCCATCACCCAGACAGTATTCAGTCTACAGGATGGAGCAATGAACCCTGTGGGACCCCACTAGTAACTTCTTAATCCCCTGAAAATCCACTCCCCAACCTCTACCCTTTGACTCATTTTTTTTTTTTTTTTTTTTTTTGAAATTTGCTCTTTATTTCACGCCCCAAGTCCGTCCTCAGCCTGGTCATGGACTCCGGGATCCCCGGTCACCGGACATTGCCAACTCCCAGTCATCCCGGCTTCCCCCCAGAGGTGGGGCCGTGTTCCGACCCCGGTATCGGACCCGCGGAACTAGTAACTGGTCGGGGAGCGGCTCCGGTGACCAATCAGGGCGTCCAGGAGTAAAGCGTCATATAGACGCTGGGCGTGGTTTTTTTAACCCCATTAGCCCACTTCTTGAGGGAGGCAGGGACGTGCAATGATGCTGAGCGTCTGCCCTGCCTCCCTCCCTCCCCTAGCGTAAGCACAGCTGCGTGGGTGATTCTAGCCTCCGCTAAGGGCCCCATAGTGCGACTGCTACCCCAGCCTTCCCCCCGGAGAAGGAGAGCAGTCCGTGGGACGCTCAATCCTTCTCCCCCCGGCCAGCCCTCCGACGAGCCGAGTCCATTTCCGAACCCGGGTCGCTGGCGTCGCAAGCGGAAATCCAACCGCTGCGCCGACGGGCCGGCTACCCTCTGACTCATGTCCTGCAACCAGTTTTTTTACCCAGGTCTCTAGCTTTACTCCTACCCCAGGTCTTCCCGCTTCCTGATCAATCTCCTGTGAGGAACAGAGTCAAAGACCTTACTGAAATCCAGGTGCAGGATGTCTACAGCCTGGCCTTCATCCACTGTTTTGGTCACCCAATTAAAGAAATCAGTAAGGTTCGTTTAACAGTTTTGCCCCACCACAAGCCCATACTTCCTCTGATCATGGAGCCCATTATCCTCAAGAAAGCATGCCAGTCATTCCTTCAGTATGGCTCCATAAGCTTTCCTACTATTGAGGTCATATTAACCAGTCTGTAATTGTTGGGGTCATTCATTGGACCACTGATGTTGAACAACACCATATGTGCTGTTCTCCAGTCTAAGAGTACCTCTCCCAACACCAGTGAGTTGTTAAGCATATCCAACAGAGGACCAGTCAGCACATCAGCAACTCACTTGCACCCAAAGATGAATATCATCTGGACCAGGGGACTTGTCCACTTTCAGTGGCCTTAGACCCTTTCTTTCCCTATCCACACCAATATCCCTGTCTTGTCACTTCCCACCCCTTTCTTCCCTGAGGCATCGGACCATCCTTCTCCCTGGTGAAGACAAAGCAAAAAGTGTTGTTTAGTATAGTACTTCTGCCTTCTCTTCATTACCTTCTGCCCATCCCCCTTCATTTTTTAACTTGACAGTCCCATCCTTCTTATCCCTTTTCACCCTGATATAGTGAAAGAAAGCTTTTTCTCCCCTTTCACGCCTTCTGCCAGTTACAGCTCCTTTCTAGCTTTGGCCAACTGGACTTCTCTGCCCAACACCTGGCCTTGACAGTTTACTCCTCTCTGTCTTCCTCCTTTTGGATCATTTTGAATTTCTTGAAGTCTGATCTAGCAAGGTGCCTACATAGAATCTCACCCATCTTTTTGTAGTCTGCCTTACTAAAATCTAATTCTCTGTTTTTTGTGTTATTTTTCTCCCTCCCCATGTAGAGATGCAGCCACACTGTATGGTGGTCACTCTTTCCCAGGAGTTCCTCCACTCTAACCTCTTGAACATGTTCTCTATTTGTCAACTCCAGATCCATGATGGCTCTCTCCCTGGAGGATTGCATAACATGTTTTTTCAGGAATCCACTCTGAAATGCATCCAGCATCACCTGCAACCTGCTTCAGGGAGAAGCTATGATTGTCTAATTCACACTAGGAAGATTGAAGTTCCCCATAATCACCACCTCCCCCTTGCTTGCTATATCCACTATTCAGGACCCCAGCTCCCTGTCTCATCTTCTCATTATGGTTTGGTGGTCTGTATACCTTCCCAGCTTTAGTTTCATCCCTTTTGAGGACTGTACAGTACCTGCACCCACAACACCTCAGTCTTCCCCTTTTCCTCATCTTCCGTTGTAGAGATTATTCCCTCCCTTATGTACACAGTGCAACTCCCCCACCTATCCCCACCACCTCTCCCTTCCATATAGCTTGTACCCAGGGACAGAAAAGTCACAGTCATGGTTTGGCATGGTCCAACTGTGATGATTGACATGTCCACCTCCCCCCCTGCCATCAGCACTTTTAACTCAGCTATTTTGTTCCAAGACTCTATATTTTCAGGGATACCACATTCCAACATGACTCATTCCTCTCTCATACCCCAATCTGTCTGTCTGCCCCATGCCTGGTCTCTGATTCTTCACTGTTCTTCCTATCCACCTCTATCCCACCCCTACATCCTCTACTCCCACTCCTACACTGCTACTTCTCTATGTACAGATTGACACTTAGTTTTGTTTTGCAGTTTGAGAGAGTTAGTGGAGGTCAGATCTATCACTTTGAGATGGTTTCAAAAACCAGTACTTTTACATATTTTGTTATGATGTCCTTGTCATCTTCTATTTAACTAGCACTTTGAATTGATTTATTTAGTTGTTTCTGCCCATTTGTAATTAATTTCCCACTTTTATTCATTCTATTTTTCTTGCTTTAAGTTTTTTTAGTAACTTTTTTTTCAAACTCAGTATGAGTGGAACTAGTGAGGAGAAAACTGGGAAGACTGGGACTAAGGAAGGCAGATTGCTGAATCACTGAGGTAGTGGGTGCCTGCTGTTGCTGTGCACTACAATAAAGGTCTATTTTGGATGAAATTTTGATTATCAGATGGTGTTCTTGCCTAGGAATGCTGCATTTTGGAGGGCATTCGTACATGGGCTGGTTGCCTTTTACAGCACCCTCCTTGTACTACTGTTCATGATATGTCTTTTGGAGTCATTCAACAAAGAGAGGGGGATAAAATCCATGGAGATCACACCCTGTCCCATCTCTCTCAAAGGCCATCTTTGGCACCAGAAGCACTGGGAAGTGGACCCTACCCTTCCACAATGCAACACCAGAAGCAGCATGCAGTGGCACAACCATTACCAGTTGACCCTTCTCTGATATATCCTGTATCTGCTGCAGCACCTGTCCCTCTGGTCTCCTCCTTGTGGCTGTGTTGCCACCTGAACTTCATTAGGAGTAGTCCCTCACGGGACAGTCTAACTTTCCCCCATGTCAGCAGGAAAAGTACTTTGTTTGGGACTTTCTTGTAGTTCAACCAGCCGACAGCAGTGTAGTGACATGCATCTTGTGTCACATTGGCATGGAAAATGGGCAACTATTTGGGCCAAGGTGGGCAGCATACCCACTTAAAACTGAAGCACCACTAGGAGATGGGAGGAGCATGTGAGGAGGAAAAGACTCAGACAGCTAAGATGGAGTTGAGGCATTGGAACCCATAGTGCTTCATCTCTCCATAGGGTGGGTAGTGCAAAAAGAAGAGACTTGGCTGGTCATCAAGTGGTGGACTGATGCTGGAGGTGGGCAAGGAGGGGATAACTGGGAGTAGATGAGGGAGCTGCAGGCAGACTTGGGTGCTGCAGGGGTCACCTGAGAGAATGACCTCAGACCCTTCTCCTACATCCTTTTGTACTGAAGTGGTGCAACTGTGCGAGGAGATAGGGAGCTCTCCTGACAAGTTATTGCCATGAAAGAAACCTTAGAGTTGTTGCTCCAAAACCAACAGATCATTATTCAGGGTCTGGAGAAACTCTATGGTGACAGTGCATCCTCTGTTTCAAGGCCATATCCCTAGTCTCTCAGTCTCTACACTCAATTCAGGATATGCTCTCTGTCTCACTGTCTCCATTATTGCAATCTCCAGCTGTTGTAAGACACATTTAAAAAGCACAAAAAAAAAAAAGAAAAAAACACAAAAATGTTGGTACATCTTCATTTCTCTCTGTCCTGATTTCTGATTTTGCTTCCTTCTATCTATATAAATTATGCTGTAAGTTATTCTTCTTCTGCTTAATGAAAGAAAAACAATTCTGATTTTTCCTCTATAGAGTTATTTTTCTTGTACAGCTGTGTAGTCCTTACACTGTCACTGTCTTCTTCTTTTGCGCTTCAACCCTGTCTCCCCCCACCCCTTTTCTTCCTCTTCTGCCCGTGTTTGACTGCACCCCCTCTCTCTTATTCCCCTTCTCTCATTTTGTGTCCTGCTCCCCTTTTGCTTGCTGTTCCCTCCCCACTTCCCCATTCCCAGTACCTCCTTGGAATGCCTGGCCCCCTATTTCTTTGGGTCCTGCTCTGTGGGGCCATGGATCTGTTTCCTATCAGCCTTTTCTAGCATCCTTCCCTTTTTCTCCTGTCTCCTCATTCCGCTCCCTCCTTCTGCGCTGTGGTTTGTTTTGTCCTTGCTTGTGCATGCCTTGCTCTCTAGCTCCTTCCTGCTTTTCACTGTACTTCTCCCTCCTTCACTTGGTTGTGCTGCTTTGCTTCTGGCATTAGGACACTGGTTTTCCCTGGGCATCCAGATCTGCATGACTGGCAACCAACCCTGATCCTTTACCTACAGCACCCCGAACTGTTTTCTGTTTCAGATTTCTGGTGACCCAACCTGTTGCACTTGTTGTCTTTTGCATTTACCTGGTGCTCCTTTATTGTTATTTTCCATTTCTCTGTTGTGTCTTGCTTGATTTTTAGGTTTGGTTTACTGCTGTTTTCCTTTATTTAAACAGATCTTTATTGAATTATTGTATAATATCAAACATACAAGACATAAATTCCAGACACAGTCGAGTGGCACAATTTAAAAAACTGATTGTGCAACTATGTACAACCTTAACTATTTACATACACAGCAAGTAAGGGCAACCCCTGTAATGTAAACCAATTCTTGTAACATTCCAGTTAGAGAGACCCCATCCTCAGCTAGTCTTAATTCTCAGCTAGGGAGGAGAAGAAGAAAAAGAGAAAAAAAAAGAAAAAAAAGGGGGAATAATCCCCTAATACCAAAGCATTACCCCCCCCTCAATAATAGAGCAACTGGGCCCTAACCTGGGCAACATTGCCTACAGAAGGTAGCCCTCTGCAGTATCCCATGGAAAGAGAGTCCAACCCACCCTGTGCCTTAAGCAGAACAATCCTATATTTTATTGCCTTATTACAAGTATCATCAAAACCCAAAGACAAGTGTGACCAGTGAAATAAATCCATTTAAAACAGCAAAATCTGAATCAAGCTGTACATTTCATATAAAGAAAAATCATACACTAAGCACAATCTGACAGACAGGCCTGTGTTTGGATATTACAAACCTTTAAAGAGTAAATTGCCTGCAGTGCCGACCATCTTTTATTATATAGCCCCTTCCTACCCTCGATAAGCAAATATCACTTTATTCTTCCCAGGGCACCAATCAGGTCCCTCACTCAATGCTTATAAGTATAAATATAATTATCTTTCCAATGTTTGAATATAGCAGCTTTAACTATTGCAGCCATCAAAGATAAATGATACTTGGGTGTAATCCCTGATACCTGCTACATATCATCTAAAATGCATATTTCTGGTACAATAAATTCCGAGTAATCCAACAGATGGTCCATTTGCTGTCTGATTTCATCTCATAGGGTCACTATCTTGCTACATTCCCACAGCACATGTAGGATATCCCCGGAAAGCCACTTGACATCTAAAACATAGGTCGGTCTGTCTGAGGTGTATATCACATAGTTTCACAGGGGTAAAGTACATATTGGAAATAATAAAAAACTGCAAAATCTGATACTTGGGTACAGATATATACTTGTGAGACCTCAAAATATTATCCCAGTCAAGACTCTGGGAGGCCAAAGTTCTATCCAAATAAGGGATCTTTATGGTAGAGTTCAGACTAACATATTCCAGAAATATTTTATAGACTTTGGATAAAGAGTGAGATGTAGGATCCACCTCCTTGAGATTATCCCATGTGAAAGAATGTTCCTGTGGGCTTCCTAATCCTCTCCAAAACACCTCCAACATTTCAATAAGTTGTTACCTTTTAAAGAATGGCATTGTATAATATTTACTCAGTAGTACTTCCTTATTGTCTTGCGCCACATCCCTAAGTTGGAGACCCAGGAGCTGAGCTGCCCAACAGCGAGTAAGGATCCCACCCCCAATTAATAAATTAGGATTGCCCAGCAGCGGTTGTTCTGGAGTCTTCCCTTGATCCCTCCTTGACTAGGGGTAAGGAATGACCACCAGGCCATGGCTGATTCAACAATAGGACCCAATGATGCCTGTTTCAGGTATTTCTCTGGATTAGAGAAAAGAAACACCTCAGGAGAGAGACCTAGGTCCTGAAAGATTTGCTTCTCAATGCATAGGCAAATTGGAATATATGATTCTCCCTCATTGTGCCTAACCCAATGACTCATATGGCCCAATTGTCCCTCCACATAATATAAGTGAAGATCAGGCAACTTAATCCCTCCCCTATTAAATGGTAGCACAGGACACTGCTTTCTTCTAGGAGGCCTGGAATTCCATAAGAAGTCCAATAACAGTTTCCTAATTTTAACAAACCAGATTTTAGGAATGTGTTATGGGGCTAAGTGTATTGGGTATAGTAACCTGGGTAGAAGGTTCTTTTTAGTTAATCCCAGCCATATCTGAAAAATTCAAGGGAAGCTTAGTCCATCTAAGTACATCCCCTTTAATTGCCGTCAGGATCCCGTCCATATTTATCGCCGCACCATCTGTAATATTAGCTGTGATCCATATACCTAAATATTTAAGCTTGTCCTGCACCCAATGTATCTGTAAAGGTTCAAAATCTACACTATTAACATGTGGTGTCAAGGGGAGAGTTTGCGTCTTGCTCAAGTTTAACTTATACAGTAATTTGAAACCCTGGAATATCGTTCAATAATTTCAACTGTCCTCTTAAAACTTGAGGCCGGATCTTGCAAACGCAGCAAAATATCATTGGCAAAGACATAAAATTTTAAGTCTCACCCTGCGATCCTGAGCCCTTTAATGCTGACATCATTATTAATTGCCCGCAGGAGTGGTTCCAAATAAATTTTAAACAATATTGGTGACAGTGGGCACCATTGTCTGGTCCCATTTTCCACCTAAGCTCCTGTGAAAGATACCCATTGCACAACACTCTAGCCGTAGGGGCCGCATACAAATTTTTAATACCTCTAAGAAGGCTCTCCAGAAAACCCATCCTCTCCATTGTAGCGAACAGAAATGGGTGAGAGACCCTATCAAAGGCCTTCTCAGTGTCTAAAGAAATCAAGGCTATGGAACGTTGGGAGTCCGACACCTGACCAAGTATTTGATGGAGCTTCCTGAGAGTACCCTGTGCCCCCTACCACGTATAAATCCCACCTGCTCTGGGCTTATTAAGGTTGGGGCATCATTCAGTATTCTATTAGCTATGATCCTCACAAGAATCTTAATGTCTTGGTTCATCAAAGCTATAGGCCAGTAGCTGCCAAGCAAATCCATCAGTTTACCTGGTTTTGGCACTAGGGAGATATATGCCTGGTGGGGGGGGGGGATGGCAGACCCCCTCCCACATGACTTGGCCAAAAATATCTTTAAACAGAGCAAGTATAATAGGAAGATGAGTTTGATAAAGCTTAGCCTTCAACCCATCAGGCCTTGGTGTTTTGCTTGCAGGCAAAGAATGGATCACATCTATTATCTCAGATTCTCTTACGGGGTCTGCCAGTGCTGTAACCTGTGTGGCATCTAAAACTGGTAGGGGTATTCCCCTCCAAAAAGGACCTAATTGCTATCTCCCTGGCAAGGTGTTCTGCCTGGTATATGTCCCTATAGCAAGAGGCAAACCCTTCCGCCATTTGTTAAGGGTCTGTTATGCATTTCCCTTCATACTGTATTGATGCAACCGTATGAGCCACTTCCCACTCCTTAACCCGAGCTGCAAGAAGGCGACCAGGTACATCTCCCTGCAGTAAAAATTTAGCCTGAATCTTTTCCAGCCAAAATTCTACTTTACCTTACACGATATCTGACAATTCTCTTCTCAGGCTTTGAAGCTCCACATCAATATCAACTGAGGTGCCCTCCCTAGGAACCAATGATCCTATAGCCCCCAGAATAAACTCCTCTTTAGCACATCTCATTTTATTTCTTCATGCAGCAAGACCCTGGGCTTCACCAGCATATAACACCTTACAGGTTGGCCATCCTAGCTGTTTTTTCTGAAGTGTAGGCAATTGACTCCGTAAGATCTCCAAGAGGGCACTCTCTAGTTTAACCTGGGCTGAAGAATCCACCAATAATGTATCCTGCAGCTGCCATCTATATGGTCTGGGGGGAGCAGCACTAGGCTCCCAAGTCAACTTAATTGGGGCATGATCCGAGAAGAATTTACCCCAGGTTACTGCTTCCCTAACTTTGCACAGTGCCACCCTGTTAACCAGAAAAAAGTCTATTCTAGATTGCGTTTTGTGGGCCGCCGAGTAGTAGGTCATGGTGTTGCCCCCTGTAGAGTAAATTCAGAGTGGATCCACCAGGGTAGTGACTTCCAAAAATCTATTCAGAGCTTTCTGAGCTCTGGACAAAGGCCCTTCTGGCAGAGGTATCCTGGCCTCCCTATTGTTACTACATAAGTTCCAGTCCCCTGCCAAAATAAGAGAGTGCGGAGAGAATGCTGAAATATCTAGCTCACCTGAAGCAAAAAACTTAGGATTGGAAGGGGTGGGACCATAAATAGAAGTGACTTTGAGCTCTCTACCCCCTAGGGTGCCCATAATGTAAATCCCTCGAGTATCATCCCTATCAGTCATCTACGCAATAGTATAAGCACATGTTTTCTCTATTAAGATCACCACACCCCCTGAGACCTTATCCTTACAAACACCATAAACCTGTCCCACCCACAGTCTCTTTAGGAAGCTCAGCTCCTCTGCCAAAAGATGGGTCTCCTGTAGCGCAACAATATGAGCCCTTATCTGTCTAATATGTCTCAGAATTACCAGTCTTTTCCATTGACCCCTAAGACCTTTAACATTCCATGAGAGAATTTTAATACCCAACATTGGAAAAGTTAAAAAAACATTTGCTGCAAAACCATCACACTTAGCCCTTGCCAGGTCTGCAGCTTACACTTTCACCACTGTGGACTCTCTTTCTTTCCAACTCCCTGTAAACTCCCCCCATCCCCCGACCCATAGATCGTCCTCTGAACAATCATTGATACATGGACGAGCCCAATTCTGTGCACCCCTTCCTGGCCCTACAAATTGACTAGGCATTCCTCAAGATCACACCCCACTCTAAAACAAATAGAGCTGCAGTGAAAATGCTCCCTTAGAGCCATGACCCCCAACATTCTTTTAATTCTAATTCTCAGGGCCCCAAAGCATCCCTCTTCACCTACTCTAATAGGAGCACCCTTTAAAGAAGTTATAAGAGAGCCCTAACCTTCCATCCATACTGTAGCCCAAATTATCAATCCCCCCTCATAGTACAAACAATAAAGCACCATACCCAGCAAAGCACTACCCCCTACCGAGACTGCAGAATTTCCCCCACACCTGGATGAGCACGGCTTCCATCATCTTGAGTATCACCAGACACCATTTCAAATCCCACGTACATATAATGGTAGTCAACCCCCTATAATACCCTTTAATTTCCACAGTATTAAGCAAAACACCATAACATGATACCCACACATGGGCCATACCCCACCAAATTTTGGGGAACCAGAAACACATAAAGCATATCCTTTCCATTTGCCCAAGTCCCAATTGAATAGATCATATCTATGTACAGTTCACCAGCGGGAGCTCAAGTCATCAATTTGAATAATCCTGGGATCTCCACATGCAACCCCTCCATAGCATCACATGCAGTGAGAAACTTCTTCTCGCCCAATTGAAGTCGGACCATCAGTGTCACAGGGTATTGAAAGCGAAACTTGATTCCGGCTAAATAAAGCTTTTTTTTTATTTCAAAATATTCATTTTTCTTCTCTCGAACTGATGGCGTTTGATCCTGGAATAACCAAAGGGATGCACCATTCCATTGCAGATTTTTATCTTTTTTAGCATTAGAAAGCACATGGGATTTTTATTTATAGTTCATGAATCACATTATAATAACCCTTGGCCTTGTCGCTGGTGGGGGCATGTCTCGTAAAGCTCTATAAGCCCTTTCCAGATTGTAGGCCTCCCCAAATGGTGTGGTGCCCAAGAGCTTGAGGAGGAGATCTTGAATAAAAGAGACACAGTCAGCCCCTTCAGTCCTTTCCAGTAGTCCTGATAATATAAGATTATTTCTCCTACTTCTAGATTCCTGATCCTCTATCTGCTCTTCAAGTTTTTTAACTTGCCTGCTTACTGTGAACAACTCTTGATCAACGAAAGAGACTTTCCGCTACTGCGATGAGACTCTGGCTTCCATGTCACCCATCCTCTGAGCCAGTGAGTGCAATGCTGGTTTCACAGTAGCGAAGTCCACCACCAACCCCTGCAGCATTTGTTTAATTTCCATTATATCATCTGTAGTCATGTTAACACCCCCTTCAACATCAGCCTGACCTGCCTGTTCATCTGGCACCGATGAGTGGGGCTTCGGGCACTTTACTGCTGCCGTCCATGCAGCCAAGGGCTCAAGAGCTATCACCTCCATTCTGCTTCTTCTATTCGATCTGTTGCCACTGCTGAAAGTGCAATTTCAGGACAGGAACTGCCGGTTACACCCGCTCTACTCGCTGCTTGTCGGCACTGATATCTCCTCAAATGTACCCCGCGAACAAGAGAGAGAGATGATACGCTTGTGTAGTAAAGGTCCCAGCGTAAAAATTAGCTAATTTGTGTAGTCTGGGCCTAGGAGCAGCACAGAAGATGTCCTCTCACATCAGGCTCATCACGTGATCCTCTTACTGATGTTTTCCTTTGTGTTTCCTTTTCTGTCCACCTCTACACCACCTGTTTGTATCTACCTTACAAAACACAAATTAAGTGAAAACACACACAAAAAAATTACCTTCCCTGTCCTGCTCTCCCTCCCTCTATCCCATGTCTCTCCTTGTCTGCCCCTGCTGTCTCCTTCCTGGAGCTCTTCCCCCTTCTCTGATGCAATGCCTTTTGAACCCCCCATCCCCATTCCTGCCCTTGTCCCGTGCTCCTCTAGTTTTACTTCTGGGCCTTTTGCTCATTGTGCTAGCATTCTGTCTCCATCTACACCCCTTTTACTGTCTAATCCTGTGCCACCTCTGACCGTAGTATGTCGCCTGCACCCCTTACTGTTTTACTCCTAGCTTCTATACTTTGCTCAGCCTCAAGATTTTATGTTTTCTTGTTCTATCCCTGGTACTCCTCACCTTCCAGTATGCCAGTTACCTGCAACATTCACACCTGCTCCCTCTTCCGTGCCTTTTTCCTCATGTAGTTTGTCTCATCAGGCATTATCCATTCTGTGTGACTACTATATTGTTTGTTTTTTGTTCTGCAATTTGCCTATGGCTTGTCCTTCCCCAGGCCCTGCCAGTCCCGAAGCATCTTTCAAGATCCTACCCTACCATCATTCCAGTTGCTGTTTCAGCTCGAAGATGGCCAGCTTGTGACTCCCCTGTTTTTCCCATGGAGGGGGACTGGGGAGACACAGCGGGGCATCGTGACTCCAATTTGCAGGAGCCTGTTATGTGTCAGCTATATAATCTGCCCTGCTCTGCTGCCTACATAGCTTCTGCTACTCTCATATACATCATTACCATTGCAGCCTACTTGGCCTTCAGTTATTCATTGCATTCCATTACTGCCCAGAATGCTCCTCCCTGGATTACCTTATCTCCACCTTAATGATATTCCTGGTAACTTCCTCCTCCCATTTTCCCACTCTGTCTTGCTGCCTTTCTCTTCATCCTGCCTGTTCTGTTTACCTACCTTTGACTACACAGCTCAGCTGCCCTTTCCTGACTCAGCCCATGCCAGCAGTTTTCTGGTCTCCATCCCTAACTCTCCCTTCGGAGTCATCAAGCATAGGTAGACTTGCCCTGTTTGCTAGGGAATGGGAGACCATTTCCATCTATGTGCCATCTTACCCCACTGGATTCTTCACCAACAACTATCAGTCTTACCAGCACCCTGACATCCTCCATCCCTAACTCTGCCGGTGTGGCATCAAGTGTAGGTTAGCTTGCCCCAACTACCAGGAATGGGAGCCTGTGTCTTCAACCTTCTGTTCAGATGACTGCATTCTATTCCTAATAACTGGTTGCTGCATTCTCCTTGGAAACGGGACCACCATACCCCATTTGCCTTCAATCTACTACTTCAACCAACTGCATTCTGTACCTGATACCTGGTTGCTGCATTCCCTTCAGGAACAGGGCCACCATACCCCTTCTGCCTTCAATCTACTGCTTCAACCAACTGCATTCTATACCTGATATCTGGCTGCCACATTCCCTTTCAGGAACGGTACCAATATACCCCATTTGCCTTCAATAGCCTACCTTGCCTGACTACATCCTGCACTTCCTTGGACTCAATGTACTCATCCCCACCTTGGCCCCCTCCCATTCTGGATGTGGAACCCACCAGCTTGTCCAGTCTCCACATCCACTCAGTCCAACAGACTCCTGGGCTTCCTTGCTGCTCATCACCTCCTCTTCCTGTGCTCCTGGGCATCATTGTTGTGGCTTGCCTCCCAGCTCAACCTCCTCCACTCTTTAGCCCTTTTGGCTCCATGCTGCCATTGTTGCTATGCTGGATGTCTCTGTTGCCTTACCGCCTTCCTCTTGGACATGTCTACCTCATTCCCCTTGCTTCCTGTTGGATCCATGCCATTTGCTCTTCTTCAAGAATGTGAGCCTGATATTTTAAGTCTTAAAGGTGAACAAGGTACAATTCATTCTGACAATACATCCATAAATTATATAATGAGAACTTTTTACCAAAAACTATATTCTAATACAAATCCTCCATCTACCACACTAATTCAACAATTTCTTAAATCTTTACATCTCCCCATCTTTCTTCACATGAAGCAAATCTTTTTAGATGAACCCTTCTAACTTCAAGAAATCCAGAATGCTCTGTCCTCCCTGAAATCTGGCAAATCTCCGCAAAGTGATTTGTTGATTTCTATAAACTGCTTTGTGATACTTTATGCCCTCTTCTTTATAATGTCTATTGAGAAGCTTCCATCACTAGCAAACTTCCCCCATCTTGTACTGAAGCGATCATAACCCTAATTCATAAGAAGGATAAAGACCCCACACATCCCACTAGTTATCGGCCAATCTCTTTGTTAAACACAGATGGGAAAATGTTCACTAAACTACTAACCTCCCAACTTGAACACTTAATCCCCAAATTGACTCATTGCTTGCAAGCCGGTTTCATTAAACATAGATCTGGATCTAATCACTTGCGTTCCCTATTCAACCTTATTTACAAAGCTAAATCCTTCAAATCACCCATGGCAGCCATAGCAATTGATTTCAAGAAGGCTTTCAATTCTTTAAACTGGGACTACCGCTATCAAATTTTTTCACATTTCAGCCTTCCTTATACCTTCTGCTCCTGGATCAAACTACTATATAAGTCCCCTGTTGCTAGAGTGCGTACTAAGTCTACCCTTTATTTTCATTTTTAATAGGCAAAAGGAACTAGGCAAGGTTGTTCCTTATCACTCTCCTTGTTTATTTTAGCCATGGGACCCTTGACTGCCTGTTTACACCAATCTGCTGGCATTAGCAGCATTCCTGTTGGAAACTCAAGATATGTCTGTCTTTCTTATGTGATGACCTCCTAATCCTTTTTGAAAACCTGTATGAAGCTGGACCTCTGCTGGCCGATCCACTTATCAAATTGACAACCATTTCAGGCCTTGCTTTAAATTATGGTAAATCAGAAATTCTACCTCTTAATGACCATTGCAAAGTTTTTATAAGCCTACCTCTCGGATTTCGTTGGTCGCCTCAGGGTATATAGTATCTGGGAATTAAAATATCAAGTAACCTAAAGAAAATATGGAATATTAACCTTAATCCCTTATTAGATAACATCAGAACAATGCTGGCTAGATGGAGGCTTCTTAATATTTCCCCTCATAGGGAAAATCACAGCCATTAAGATGTCCATATCCCCCCCAAGTCTTTTACCTCACGGCTAATATCCCCTTAATTTTACCATCCTTCTTTCTTACTAAAATTGGTAAATTAGTAGGCAATTTTATATGTGATGGGAAACCCCCAAGATTTAATTGCAACAAACTTCGATCTCATTGTAAACTAGGTGGATTTGGACTTCCTTGGCTCAAAGGCTATCTTTGGGCCTTTTTCACAGCACAAGCCATTAAGGGATTTTGAAACCCTCCTCTCATTCTCCACTTTGGATTTCAATGGAATCCACACTGTCCCCTGGAGGATTTCTTACTTCCTTTTTCTATAATCCCCTCTCTTCTAAATTAAAATCTCACCCAACTATATCACCCTCTGTTTTTTATTAAAAGTTAATCCTCAAATTTCTGAATTCTAATCCAAAACCTTGGTTATATGCACCCTTATTAGACAACCCTCTGCTCACCCTAGAAAAATCACCCAATCTTCTGTCATACGTGGAAGAATAAAGGCATTTCTTGGAGATATCTTAGATCAGAACTTGCTCACTCTTAGAATATTTTCAGATTTGCAGGTTACATGGCAGCTCCCTAAACAGGACTTTTGGAAGTTCTTTCAAATTCGATCTGCTTATAACTCCATCTCTAGTTATGTGCTTAAGCATACTATGTTAGACCCATACGTTTCACATTGGATTAATTTATCTGCAACACCAAGCAGCTCTATTTACAAAGACATTATCGACAGTCTTCCTGATCAGTCCATATCAGCTAAAAATAAATGGAGTACTATCCTTAATTATAACATTTCAGATGCACAATGGAGTAAATGTTGGCTTCTTGCACATAACACATTTAAGGATGCTTGCAGCTCGTTAGAACAAATTAAGATTCTACATTTCTGGTATAGGACCCACTCCATTCTTCAACAAATCGGCCTTCTAAACAATAACAATTGCTTTCACTGTAACCAGACCAACGGGGATCTACTTCATGTCCTGTGGACATCTGCTCCTATTAATAAGCTATGGTGTAAAATTGACCTATTTGCTTCCAGAGTCACAGGACAAAAACTTCCCTTCGATCCCAAACTATTCCATTTAGGCATCCTTATCTCAAATAACCTTTCCCTTTCACATGCACATTTTAGATGGCTAAACATACTTTTTTATTTTGGTTAAATGTTTAGTCCTTATGGAATGGAACTCTACTCTTATCCCCTCCTTTTCCAATGATCTTCAAAGCCTTTCTCAGTATGCCTCTTTAGCCCGTTTATCTCATGTTATTCATGACTGACTCATTGTATATGATCAGTGCTGGCAGGATTACTTTAAATTTATTGAATCCACTAGCTCTCACTCACCCTAATCTTTAAAGTTTATCTAGTCTTCTCTTCTATTTTGCTCCTAGATTAGGGACTCTCTGATACGTTTGTGCACAGATATCTCTCCTCTCTCTCCTCTCTACCCTCTTTTTTCCTTGCTTTTTCCCTATCTCTCATTGTATATCTTTCTCTATTTCTACTCCTCCTCTTCTGTATATATATATATTTTTTGTATCCCCATAGGTATCACTTTTGGTAACTTATTGAATGTATTACTATAGCTTGTTCCAGGATTTATCCTGTATTTGGTTACTGTCCCCCCCTTTTTTGAATCCATAATGCTTTAATGGCTTTAACCCCTTTATTCACCTTCTCTAATATAGTTAATGTTAAATTGTATCACGACTATGTGTTCATAAGGTTTTTTATTGTATTTATCTTACATAATGTGTTTTATCTAAGTGATTCCTTTTGCATTTCATATGAAGGACATTCTCTCACTGTTTATGTACTTTCTTATGTATTCAATTTCAATAAAAAGATAAAGTGAACAAAATGTTAGATTGCACAATCAGACCACCAGGCAGAGTTGATAAGAAAATCATAAAAGTTTACTTAAACTAAAAGCAATACAGAAAAGTCAAAAAAAAAAGAATGTGTGCCTGAAGTCTTCTTCAAGTTTTTCTCTTCTGCTCCTCTTATCCCAGCCAGTGGTCTTCAAGCTACAATTCCAATGTTTTTTTATCTGCAGCACTTTTCCTGTCAACAATTCCAGTTCAACATCTTCATTGGAGGTAGAAACCCATTCCCCATCACTGTAGGACCCTGCTACTGAATGTTTCAGTTCACCATCTTCTTCAGAAGTGGGATCCTCACTCTTAACTTTGCAGCATCTCATACCTGGATTTTCCTCTTGGCTTGGCATGGCTCTCTAACCTAGGTCTGACTCAGCTTTTCTGCATTCTATTCACATTTGATGCAGCACCTACCCTAGTCATGTGCCTTTCCCATTCCTGCCAATGTCTGTACTGCTTGGCCTCAACCACCTTCTTATTCTGCTCCTTCCTCTGATCGGTGGACTTCTGCTTGGACTATTTCCTTGGTCCCGGGACTGCTGCTTTTCACCTTGCTTCCTTAGCCACTCGGGGCTCCTGCTTGTTTGCTGTGTTTCTTTGTGGGCATTCCTACAACTATCAAAGTCAGCATCTCTGCTTGGTCAACTACTACTACTACCCATTCATCTGTCCCATACTCCTACCTCGGATGCCATGTTGGACTTCAAGTCTTTTTTACTTTTAATTTAGTTGTTTAATGAGGAGTAGCACACTAAGCTGAAAGCTTTTTTACAGGAGCGACCTGGACCAAGTCTTGCTGCCTTGATGGCCCAGTGTTTTGCAGGCTTGGTTTGATGGCTACCTGACTGGTTGCCTAGGTGGCTGGAGGTCAGCCTGGCAATGGCATTTACACTGGTTTAAGAGTCTGTGTATGTCATTCTGAATTCAACATATATTTATAAATGACCAAATTTTGATGTGAACTTTAAAAATATGACAGTATGTCTTCAGATTTATTGCATTATTGTGTGTTTCTTTGTGTCAATTTTTGATAATGTTTATTTTAATAATTGTATTAGTTTTGTAAAGACAATATTGTTTGTCATGCAGTAAAATTGAACTGAACTGAACCTGCTGGATACATGCAGTGGGGGTGGCAGTGGCCCATGTGTTGGTGGATACGGTGGGCATAATCAGCCCGTAGGAGGATAAGGTGATGTCTTCATTGCTGCAGAATGCATGGTCTGCATGGATGACAACAGCATTTATGCTTGCTTAAGAGTCTGTGTTTCACAATGTGAATGCATGTGGTGGAGGTGACATTGGCCCATCTTATTAGTGGATGTGGAGGACACAAACAGGCCAGAGGAGGAGAAGGAGGCTAAGTTTTGATTTCTGGAGGATATGTGGTCTGCATGACTGTAAATTATTTATTTATTTATTTAAAAGTTGATAACTGGGAAAAGCACCATGATCCAAAGCTCATTTCCAGGTGTGACCCAGGGGAAGGGGAACAAAAGGGAGATGACACAAAAGGTAGCATAAAAATACACAGAAAAGAAGATCAAATCATGAGTCAGGGTTACAAGACCTAGTTACAAATGTAAAAAAGCCACACAACAACAACTGCAGCAATATACAGTACAGTCAAGAGTCTAGTACTCTAAAGTGGGGGAGTTAGGTTATACACGCCCCCAAAAAAACATTTACTATAGCAACATCTAGTATAGCAGCACAGCAGAGTTACAAATAATGAATATGGTGAAGGTTGGGGATATTGGGAGCATGGCTGAGAGGGAAGATGTCTTAGAAGCCTGTTAAGTGAGAAGAGGGAGGAACATGAGTGGAAGTCAGAGGGTAGTTTGTTCCAGGAAGAAGGGAAGTGGAAGGAAAAAGCAGATTTTCTGGAGACAGAGTGAGGGAGAGGGATGGAATGGGGTGAGAGTGTCTGTGATGAAGGGAATTAGTTGAGGAAGCAGCTTGGGAGACCCAAGAGAAGAGGTAGGAGGGGAGAGAACCAAACCAGAATTTAGCAACAAAAGTAACACAATGAACCATTTGCCTATAGGATAGGGGAGTAAGGGTTAAGGGAGGCTACAGAAGACAGTGGTGAGTGAGTGAGAGGGGGAAAGGCAGTGGCAAAATGACAGAAGGAGTTAAGGAGAATGTCAGGTTTGCCTTAAGAAGTCTGCAAGGAAGTTCCATACATCACGTCAGCATAGTCGAAAGTTGGTAGTATAATTTTGGAGACCAACTCTTGACAGGTAGGGAGAGGGAGGCTAGCTTTGTGTCAGAAAAGGGCACCTAGTTTGGGGCAAAGCCTGGTGCATATGATGTCAAAATGGGTGGAGGATTCCAGGTTTTCATCCAACCACACCCCTAAGTACATAAAAGTCAAGACATCCTCAAGGATGGATCAATCCAAGGAAGAAAAAGTGGGGGATTTCTGTAGGGTGGCCAGCTTTTGTCTGGTGCCGTAGGTTATGGCTACCATTTTTTTGACATTTAGTTTAAGTTTATTGTCCTTGATCAGGCCTGGACTATGTTAAAATCACCCTGAAGAGGGACTGTATGCTGGTGAGAGAGGGCCCAGAGAGGAAAAGAATAGTGTCATCAGTGTACATGTGAATTTCAGCTGACCTACAGACTGAGTGGAGGTTACTAATAAATACGGAGATGAGGATAGGGCCAAGGATGGAACCTTGGGGGATGCTGGAGAAGATAGGGAGTAAGGAAGATAAAACATCACCAATCAGAACAAATTGCTCCCTGTCAAGAAGATAGGAGCAAAACCGGTTTACAGCAGGCTCTACGAGACCAACAGAGCCAAAAGTTTATAGTAGGAGTGGGTCGGAGACGGAGTCGAAAGCTTTCACATTATTGATAAAAATGGCATCTGTAATATGGCTCCTGTCCATCGCAGTGAGTGTAGAGTCAGTGACATGAAGAAGAGAAGATATAGTTGAGTGATGCTTCCTAAAGCCAGACTGGATTGTAAAGAGAATGTTGGATCTGGCAAAGAAGTCAGATAGCTTTGAATAAATGAGTGATTCTTGTTATTAAGCTAGGGAGTGGAGGAGGGAGATAGGCCTGTAGTTTCCAGGGGAGAAGGTGTCACCTACTTTTTGGAGGGAAAGTACTCTAGTCAAATTCTAGACCTTTGGAACTGTGGAGGAGGAGAGAGAAAGGTTTAGGATATGGGTTAGTGGGGTGGCTATGGCAAAAGCAGAGAAGTGGAGAAGCCTGGGGTGGTGACCATCAGGGCTTGACTTAGAGGGGCTTAGAGCAAGAAAGGCAGAGTAGACTTCTAGAATAGTGAGCGGGGGGGGCAAATTATAATCAGAGGGCTGATCGGTCGCAACGGGTGTGCCGAGGGGTTTGAGGGGGATGAGGGGGAACTAATGTCTGGGAGAGCATAAGTAGCGAAGAAATTGTTGAAAATGTCAGCAACTGAGACAGGGTCAGAGACAGGGGATCCTTCTACATTACGTATTTAGCTGGTGGGTCTAAGAGGGTGTGGAGAACTTTCCAGAAGGATGCAGAAGTCAGTTGATTTTGCTGCAAGTGGCACTTGAAGTAATTCACCTTTGAGAGACATATGGAAATGACATTTTTATTGGGTTAAGAGTCAATTTTTTTTCAGTCTGGATGTATGTGATGGTTTTTGCATTGGTCCATGTTATTATTGGCAATCATGACATTTTACAATGTAGTGTTCACTGATTTTCCAATTTGTCTGTAGTCATCTCATAGGAGAGGGGAGAGACAGGTAATAAAATGCATGTATGGAACAGCAGTACAACTTGGGGAAAACATGACATAAAAAATTTAATCATAAAGAATATGATTCAGCTGATAATGAGGAATGGGTATACGGAACACATTTCTTTTTATGCTTCAGTAATCCTCATCCACTGAGCAACCATCACAGTCTCCCAGACTAGAGTTGTCTCCTCATGTGAATTAATTCTCCATCTGTGCTTCATTTCCCTCAGTAGAAGGCAATTTGCCAATGTCAATAACATCAGGCTCTTCAGGTTCATCTTCAGCACCACAACTACTTTCATGTGGTAGGAATGAAGATACAATTGTGTTGTGTGGGAGATGCCCCACATTTTCTTTCATTAATGTTAGCATGCCAACATTTCTAGGGAACAGATTTGTACACCTGTTTTGTACAATGGCCCCTGCCAAACTGAATACCCTCTCCATAATGACACTCAAAGCTGGACAGCTCCGGTATTTGACTGCTGCAGAGGTTAGTGTTGGTCAGTCAGTGACACTGCTACTCCAGTGAAGCAAGGGCTCTTCTGTGATGGTAAGGTCCCTCTTGTCTATCAAATATGCATCCATCATACATTACACTACCCACAGTCCTGCTGCCTCATAAGCCTCCTCCTCGTTTTCCTCCACATCTTTAATTCCACCTGGCAAAAAATATTCCAGAGCGGATTTGTAGTCATTTTTTCACCCAGTCTCTTTTCACTTTCATACTGTGCCTTATATAGCTGGTACTTTAACTCTGTAAACCAGGTTTCTGTCTTATTAGCTACTCCATAAATTGTGGACCTAATTACACCCATCTTTAATTATTGATGACAGGCTCTATTGATATTGTGGATCGAGCATGGTGGTAATCCCAAAATCTGCACACAGCAAAATGCAGGAAATATGTCTAATGATATTTAAAACATTGAGCAGGTGTTACCTAAAGGCATAGCTTACCATATCATATTACAATCCAGGCTGGATGGGCCTTGCGGTCCTTATCTGCTGTCAACTTCTATGTGTCTATGTTTCTATATCATCACCTGCCTCTAGGACCTGCTGTACATTCAACAGCATCTGCCTCATCCATTAGCTGTAGATGTGGGATGGCCTGACTGATACAACCAGTGTACCAACTAGCTACCTGTATTGCATGTTCAAATGACTTTAGAACCTTGATCAGGCATTCCATTGGACATCACTGATCTGTTCTGGAGCTACAGTGGTGATCATTAGGGTGGTGGTGCCTCTCAGTATAGTTAGTACTGTTCAAAAAAATGATCGCGAGCATTCACTCTTGCCAAAGACTGTATTGTACTATCGGAAACAAAGGTATTTAATCACTTTGAATGTTCAGTTCACTAGTCTCTGAAGAAGCCTGTTGTTATGGGTGAAACATAAGACTGCAGTGATTTTACACTGCTCCAGTTATTTGCATCATATCTAGTGAAGAGGAATAAAAACTGACTAACAACACAAACATGTAAGAGTTGTCTCTATAATATAGTCTTTGGCAGAAGTGAGTGCTCTCTATCATTTTTTGAACATCACTGATCTGTTGTCAGGAACATGGATACTCCTGCACTCTCATGGCTTGCATGCAGCAACAGATATTTACAGATTAATTTGTACTGCTTGTACAAAATCTTAATCAGGTACAGTGTCAAGTGTCATCTAATAATTACTTCCAGCTGTATATGGTGCTAATGCAGTTTGTTCTGAATTTGCAGGTGCCTAACATGGTAATGGGCCTTTTTGTAACTGGGAAAGTGAGCACAGATGTGATGGGCCACACTCAACATGGACCTGATATCAGGATATCCTAGGAACTTGCGCAACAAGATTAAGTCAGTGTCCCAGGCATGGCACCCTGGCACCCTGGCAACTCCCAAATATATTCTGATGCACACATGCAGAAACAGTTCCACTCACCAGTATGCTTATTAAGACTTTTAATAAAATTAGTTCTCCAAAGACACCATTCTAGATCAGTGTTTCATAATTTACTCATTACTTCTTCTGGATCTAAAAACATAATGGGTCCACGTATTTTGCAAGGAACACAATCTCAATCAATAAAGTTTATACCACCACCTCATGCTCAAGAAACCTTTTCATAATAACTAATACATTCATTAAGTTTCTTATTCTGTTACATCAGCCCCTGTAAAACATAGAAACATAGAATCATAGAAGTTGACAGAAGAGACAGGGAGGGCAGAAGAGGGGGGAGTAGCTCTCTATGTAAGGGAAGGGATAAAAGCAATTAAACAAAAGAGTAAACAGGGAGGAGAGGAGGCACTGTGGGTCACCTCAGAGACTGGAAATGGCACTACAATCTGCACAGGGGTTGTATATAGATCCCTATGTCAGGGGGAGGGAATGGACAAGGATATGATAGAAGGCATACTTAGGATGGCAGAGACAGGGGAGATACTGTTGATGGGGGCTCTTAACATGCCAGATGTTAACTGGAGCACCTTTGCGGCAGCCACATCCAAAAGCAGGGCCATTCTTGATGCCCTTCAGGTGGCATGCCTCAAACAGCTAGTTTTGGAACCTACTCATAAGGGAGCAAACTTAGACCTCGTACTCTCAAATGGGGACAGTGAGAGGATCTCAGATCTAGAAGTGGGTAGCCATTTGGGAACAAGTGACCACCAAACAGTGTGGTTCACGATAAACTCAGCTACAGAGTCAAGCTATACAAAAGTGAGGGTTCTGGACTTCAGGAGGGCTGACTTTGGCAAGATGGGAGAGTGCCTTTGAAAAGCACTAGCAAACAGGCTAGAAGGAGGGGTGGAGCAACAATGGGAAAATATCAAAACTGCAATCACAGAGGCAACAAGCCTTTGGGTGAAGCAATATGGTATGGTATGGTATGGTATGGTACGGTATGGTATGGTATGGCAAAATGTTATTTATACAGTGATACAGCCATTAGGATTCCAAAAATCCCTGTTCACAAGGCTTACCTGTTCACATTATACAAAATTATTACAACTATACATTTATAACAATACAGGTTACAGAAAAGTACAAAGCAATACATCAGAGTTTACAAACTCATCAATAACAGGCATATTAGCATTTTTAGGTTTACATTAATTTCACCTATTACAACAACAATGAAAACTAAGTTCGTGATTCAGGCCATTTTTAAAAATATGATCAGTAGTTGTTAGTTCACGTAAAAAAGGAGGAAGACAATTCCAACTTTTAGCTACTTGATATTGAAGGGTCATTTCACTAAATCGATTTTTTAACTTTGGTATTATTAAATCTCTAGCACCAGTTTTTCTTAAATTTAAACCATGTTTTGGTTTTTGTAATTTGTTTTTTAAGTTATCTAAGGATTGCTTTTTAAATATATTACAAACCTGATTTAGCCAGATTCCCCTAGCCTGTAAGTCTAATGGAATCCAAGCCAAATCCATATACATAGTGCAATGATGAGTTTTAAAATCACACCTTAACACAAATCTTGCAAGCTTATTATAAAGTGTATTCAAGTTATTTAAATGTTTTCTTGCTGTATGTCTGTGAATATGACTTCCATAGTCAATAACCGGCATTATTAATTGATTGATCATAATCAGTCTTGTTTCTGTTGTCATACAATTTGATATTCGTCTCATAGCTCCAATCTTAACATGAGTTTTCTTTATTAAATTTGTTATACGATATTGGAAAGTAAGACACTGATCTATATGTACCCCTAAATATTTATATGTTTCAGTTTGTTCTAAAAACTTACCCTCTTGTGTCTTTACATTTAATTTTGAAATTCCCTCTAAGTCCAATGCAAATAACATAACCTGTGTCTTTTTACTATTAACTAATAAACCCAGAGATGAAAAGTGACCTTGCAAGATGCTAAAGTCACTCTGTAAGTTTAGTTCTACTTCACTTATAGTTTTTCCCTCTGCTACTAAAACCGCATCATCTGCATATAGACAAATTTTTGAATGTCTAATTTTCTCTGATAAGTCATTTAAATAGACTATGAACAGGAGGGGGCCCAGGATAGATCCCTGGGGAACCCCTCTTGTTACATAGTCCATTCTTGACTGGTGTCCATTTAGGACAACAAATTGTGATCTTTTATCAAGGTATGATATAAACCAATTACAGGTTTCTTCCTCCACCCCTATTTTCATTAATGAGTTTATCAAAATATTATGGTTTACTAAATGAAATGCTTTCGATAGGTCCAAGTATACCACACCCACGGACTTCGTTTCCCCAAGAGGGGTTGCTATAAGATCCAAAAAGTCAATGAGTGTGGTAGCTGTGGACCTACCCTGCCTAAAACCATACTGTTGTTGAGTCAATTTATTATATTTTTACAAGTAGTCCATTAACTGATCATGTACAATGTTTTCAAATAACTTGGATACTGTGGACAGCAAGGCTATTGGACGGTAATTTGAAACATCCTTTGGATCCCCTCCCTTATCAATTGGTATCACTTTGGCTAATTTCCAACTAGAGGGAAACTGGCCCTCTCTTAGACTCCAGTTAAAAATGTCCCTTAGTATAGGTGACAATTCCATAGCAGCCTCTTTTAATAATGTATTATCTATTCTATCTGGGCCACTTGCTTTATTTATTTTAATCTATTTATGTTTTTAGAACTTTTGTTTATCACTCTCTTAAACTTGAATTTGGGTCCTTTCTCATCTTGGGGACTCTCACCCTTTACTTCATTCAAGGTATTAGTTTTAGTTATGAAATCTAATTTCAGATCGGGGAGATTTATGAAATAATCATTCAAAATTTCCGCAGCTTTATTTGTTTCAAACACTTCTTCATTCTGACTCAATTTTATTTCACTTTGTTTACTATTTGGATTTATAAGATTTTTTATAACAGACCAATAAACACCTGGATTTGTTGATTCTTTAATCCGCTGTTTATAATAACGAGAGTTTGATTTCCTGATTTCCTGTATTACTTGATTCCTTAACCTTTTGTATTGTTCCCAAATTTCACTGTTTAATGTTTTATTTGCTTTTTTCCAATAATGATTTCTAATCCTAATCATTTTCTTTATTTTTACAGTTAGTTATGGTAAATATTTTTTTCCTATGATTTACTGTTTTATATGGAGTAAATTTATCACAAGCATTAATAAACATTGTTATAAATTCCAATACAGCCTCATTTAAATCTGGGATAAGAAAAATCCTATACCAAGGGAGTCCCTGAAGATACTTTCTAAATGATAAACTATTAAATTTTAAATACCATCTTTTAAATATTTTTGATACTGATTTTATGGGAATAGAATTTTTAATCATAGAGAATACACACTTAACTATATTATGGTCTCCTAAACTGGGGGCACATACACTTTTCTCCAAAATTGTCAATTCAGGTGAAACAAACATCAAATCCAAAATATTACCTTTACTTAATAAGGAACCTTTCCTTGTAGGTGTATTTATGATTTGTATCAGGTTTAAACAGCTCATTGATTTTTCCAACTTTTGACCCCTGGGACAACCCCAAGCTGCATTGAAATCACCAGGCAGAACTTGTAGTTGACCCAGGTGTTCCATTAAAACATGTAAAAATGTGTTAAAATGGATAGGGTTCATTTTAGGTAGAGAGTAAACTACTCCAATAACCAATTTTAATTCTTGTGTCTCAATTAACAGGCATTCAAGTTCCCTCAATTGACCCAGAGAACAAAATTTTGGAGTTACCAATTGAATGATTTATATACACCAAAACGCCTCCCCCCCTCATGTTCCCCAATCCTTCCTAAAGTGGTAGAAGTCCCTTAATTCTATTTATTTATATTCAATTCCCTTTTTTAACCAGGTTTCCATTAACATTATTATGTCCGGCTCTTCATGTTCTACCCAGGATCTAAAATAGTCCATTTTATTTATCATACTTCGAGCATTATCTAAGACCATTTTAATTACAGGACCTGGGTTCAATTCAATATCTCCACAGAGAGCCAAGGACAATAACAATGCCCAGTTACTTGAACAGATATACCCTGTTTGGATTACCATGTCCTTAACACAAAGTTCTTCTCTGATGAGGTCGAAAGGGTTTCGCCATGAGGTCAGTTTAGCTGTTTGTAACTTAAAATTATTAAAACAATTTACATGAGCACTTGATCTTTTCATCAGAACATCAGTTCTCATGATAACAAGTAGCTGAATGACACAGACCAAACCCACTATCAACACATCATCTTAAATAATAACATTTTTTTCATTTTACAGCTATGTCCAAATACAATAAAAATAATCTATAGATGCCTGTTTATAAAAGTGAAAAACAATCAGAACATTAAAAATTTTTATTTAGGTAACAGTACCTTACATAAGTCAATGTTACCTAAATCTAAACCCCTAAACTGGAAACTTATTTAAGCATTAAACATCGTATTTAAGGTTACCATATACTGCTATATAAGTGTTTATTAAAATATGTTTAGCAATTATGGTAAGCTTAACTAATTATATACTCTCAGGAGTAACACCTCTATCGCTAATTACTATCAGAGATAATGCAAAAGATCAACAATATATTTAGAATAAATACTGTCTCATTTAATACTCTAAGCTTCTTCTAAAGTCAATCTGCAATCTCAGATACTTTAAACAATAGTTTTTAATCTGTTACCCCCATTTTATAAATTTCCAGATTACCTACTTATAAAATATTACAAACTTATTCCCATTTCTCTTCCGAGTGGCCCTCGTGACACTGCACTCACGCAGTAGCAGCGCAAGCCTTTTATGTTGTTACTGCCCCTCCTCCTGCACTGATGAAATTAACAAAAGTCTCACCAAGCACAGCTGATGACACTCTCCAGACCTCAGTAATCAGGCTCTTGCTAGCAGGGCTGCTGCAGAAAGGAGCTTAGGCACAGAAATACACTGTCACACACAAGCACAGAGTTCTTTTAGTCTGGCTGCAGTTTTTGTTGATGTGAGATGTTAACACAGCATACCTGGTTGTGTTCTAGCAGCACAAGCCTTTTATGTTGTCACTGCCCCTCCTCCTGCACTGATGAAATTAACAAATGTCCCACCAAGCACAGCAGATGACACTCTCCAAACCTCAGCAATCAGGCTCTTGCTAGCAGGGCTGCTGCAGAAAGGAGCTTAAGCACCTTTTATAGGTATATCAGGGAGCATAGAAAGACAAAGGGATGGATAGTGAGGCTGAATAGAATGGATGGTGGGTGGGCAGAGAGTGACAGTGAAAAAGCAGGGATACTGAATGAATACTTCTGTTCAGTATTCACAAAAGAGGAAGTGGGGGAGGTGCCTAATCCAATTCACAGAAGCACTCTGGAGAGGGGGGTCGATCCCAGTCCTTTCACAGAAGAAAGGGTTCTGAAAGAACTAATAAAACTGAAGGTGGACAAAGCAGTGGGGCCAGATGGAATTCACCCCAGAATTCTAAAATAATTAAGCAGAGAACTAGTGACACCACTGACTACCCTTTTTAACAAATCATGGGAGGATGGTGTGGTACCTGAGGACTGGAAGAAGGCGGATGTGATCCCCCTTCACAAAAGTGGGACCAAGACAGAGGCAGGAAACTACAGACCTGTCAGTTTGACCACTGTGGTAGGGAAAGTGATGGAATCACTTCTGAAGGAAAGAATTGTTGAGTACCTAGAGGCCAGTAAGGCACAGAACCCAAGGCAGCATGTGTTCACAGCGGGAAGGTCATGTCAGACGAATCTAATAGATTTCTTTGACTGGGTGACCAAAGTAGTAGACCAGGGAGGGGCTGTGGACATGGCCTACCTAGACTTTAGCAAGGAATTTGACACAGTCCCACACAAAAGATTAGTAGTCAAATTAACCAGCCTGGGAGTGGGTCCCAGGGTGGTAGCCTGGGTAAAACATAGTCTGAACAACAGGACACAGAAGGTAATTGTAAATGGAGTCCACTCTGAAGAAAGAGGGGTTACTAGTTGGGTACTGCAGTGTTCAGTACTGGGTCCAGTCCTCTTTAATGTCTTTATAAGTGATATTGCAGAGGGACTGGAAGGAAAAGTATGCCTCTTTGCTGATGACACAAAGATCTGCAACAGGGTTGATACACAAGGAGGTGTGGAAAGGATGAGAAGGGACTTGGCAAGGTTGGAGGAATGGCCAGAAGTACGGCAACTTGGTTTCAATGCAAAGAAGTGCAAAGTAATGCACCTGGGAAACAAAAACCCAGGGGAAGATTACACAATGGGGGGGAGGTAGTAACAACAACAAAAATGGAAAGGGACCTGGGGGTAATCATATCAGATGACCTTAAGGTTAGCAAGCAATGTGAGAAGGCGGTAGGGATGGCTGGGGGATACTGGGATGTATAGGGAGAGGTATCACCAGCAGAAAACAGGACATTGTTATCCCCCTGTGCAGACACTTGGTGAGACCCCATCTGGAGTACTACGTCCACTTCTGGAGACCCCATCTCCGCAAGGACATAGACAGGATGGAGGCAGTTCAGAGGAGGGCAACTAAAATGGTGCAGGGTCTGCAAGAGAAGCCATATGAGAAGAGACTAAAGGAGCTTAATATGTATACCCTTGAGGAAAGGAGGGAGAGGGGAGACATGATAGAAACGTTTAAGTACCTCAGTGGAATCAACAAAGACCAAGAGGGTAGCATCTTTCAGAAAAAGAGATGTGCAAGAACAAGGGGACACAATTTGAAGATAGAGGGGGGATGGCTCAGGGCAATGTGGAGGAAGTATTTTTCACAGAGAGGGTGGTGGAGGCATGGAACAGCCTTCCTGAGGAGGTTGTGAGGTCTAAAACTGTGGGAGAATTCAAGAATGCATGGGACAGACATAAGGCAATTTTTGTGGGGGGTAGGAAGAAATAGGCTGTTGGCTAAATAGGATCTGCAGCTTATCCTCTAGGTAGGGAAATGGGCAGACTAGGTGGGCCAAGTGGTCCTTATCTGCCGTCAAAGTCTATGTTTCTATGTTTCTATGTTGACGGCAAATAAGGACCACAAGGCCCATCAAATGTGCCCATTTCTTTTTCTACCTTATAAATGTGCCATGCCCATCAGCCTTTGTTCTGTCAATTACCTATCTATTCATACTCATCTGTATCATCTGTAACATCCAGGATTCTTAACCAACACTTAAGCATTCAGGTGAGTGCACCTGTTTCTCCATGTTTGCATCTGGATGAATTTGAAGTTATGTGGAGAAAGATCCCTCCCTATAGTTTTGTTTATATTACAGGTGCAAGGAGGGCCACACTGCTCAGTGTGTACACCCTCAGGAAACCCCCATTCATGGATACATTTCACTACATTTGAGCCATTACTACTTGCAATTAAATCTACTTTGAGTAAATGGATGTGCAGCCACTCATCAGCCTCAATCAGGAGCAATTCTAGCATTTTCTGATCCATATGTGATCCAGTTAAATTCATCATTGTTAGCATAGCACACTGACAAATTCCCAGAGTGTTGCTACTACTGCTAATGGGCTTAGCACAACTTTCCCCCTTCCCAGAGTCAAATACTATCCCTGATATTAGTGCCCAATGTGCTGTAATAAACAGATAGGACCTACCAGCTCTTTGCCCAGTGGTCCACAGATCCATACTGAGATGTAGCTGTGGTGATGGATATATTTTAAAAGACCAGAATTCAGTATCCCGAACACTACAAGACTGAGTTCAGGAGACTGATTTTGGAATACCACAAGACACTTAAATGTAATGCAGGTGGCTCCACTCCATGCACCCCCGCATGTGGGGCTCTGCCCCTGCCCCCCCCCCTTAACTTAAATAACCAACTCCAAGGGGGAGTGGACCTCGGAGTAAAAAAAAAAATGTGACAGTGATGGAACACTATTTCACCAAAATAGTGTAGACCAGGAAAAGATCCTTGGTCTACACCACCATGCTGGCTGAGCTGTTACTGCGTTAGACTTCTACGTCATGGGAGCAGCTTGGCCAGCTTCTGCATTTTCCAGTTATCTCTGATGCCTGGCAAGGGGTAGGGTTGAGATTCATCACATCTGCTACCATACCCCTGTCAGCATCAGCTTCTTCCTGTTGGGTGTCTGAATGTGATGGGAGACTGAGTTTAGTCCCATCAGTGTCAGGATTCTGCATTTCAGTCTCCCCAATAGATGCCATGGTAATACTTAATGCAGTAGGGCATGGATACATGTATGTGACACCAACCCATAAAGTTCAGGAATGACACATTTTGAGAAGTAAGTTCTCAATGGAAACTGTCATTTAGGACAGACACACATCATTAACCTTCTAAATCCTATGTTATTCACAAATCAGAATGGCAATAGATCAACTGCTAGCATTTCAGCTGTTGTATTCAGTTCATGTGCAAATGATGCTCAAACATGCTATGCAGTGTAGACTTGACTTTTGTGGATGTTGGGTTACCAAACAGCAGAACTTGGCATGGCAGGATGGCTGATGGGGTATTAATTAACTCTTAGGGATTTAAGGGTGTGCTTAAATGAACACAGTGACTTTTGGGTGTTTTCTGCAGTGGGGTTACTGTGCTTTGCTGCCTTAGGGTGCTAGTACTCAACCCACCACTGCTGCTATGACCACTAGTAGGCAGTTCTGCAGACTCTTCTTCATCTCTGTAGTAGTCCTCCTCAGTCAACTGTCCCTCCATGGGGAATATTTCCCTGCTACTTTTTCATGCTTTAGTAAAGGCAGATGATGAGGAGAGGGGCTCCCTGCACCAGTTTCTTTTTGGTGCTGAGTTCGGTGTAACAGATGCCTGGAATTTAGGTTTGTGTGTTGGCCACCAGTGCCTAAGTGGCTGCCCTTTCTTTACTGATTAAGAGTATGATAGGAACGTTATTTTATAGCACTTCTGCCCAGAGGCTCAGAACACTCAACGATGATAAAAACATACATATTTAAAAATTAACATATGAGGCAGAAACTAATATGAATACAATTATACCTATCCCACACTCAACATTAAACAGCATTTCAATAAAATAAATTAATAATATAAAAACCATGGCCCAGCTATTCAAACTGCGCCCAAAAAGTGCACAATAGCAGGAGCAAGCGCAAGTCTATTGTGCCCATGCACAAGAGATGTGATATTCAAAAATGGAGCAGGCCAAACTGTGCCTAAAGCTGACGACTGAATATCGCACTACCTGCACCATAGTGCAACTAGGGAGGGGAAGCTGAGCAGATCTGATGCATCATAGCACAACAAGGAATGTTCAGCTGAGCAGTCCAGAGGCGCCATAGAGCAACCAGGGATGCCCCCCTGCAGCAGAGCAATGTAACTGCACAACCAAGGAGGTAGTGGCCCACCACCCATGCCACAGATGGGCACAGGAACACACAGCAGAACAGACATCATCCCCCCACACCCCATGCACTGCATAACTGGTGGAGGGCTGGAATAACCACTGGCCCATGGAGACAAGCAAACAACCCACAGCCGGGCCATGGTGCCCCATCACACCTATCGGCAAGCTGTGACTGGTACACAAGGAGGGCTGACCACCCCATGCCACACCATCCCCTGCAATGCAGAGCACACCCTGCACCATGACCCCCAGACACCCCCCCATGAGCAGTGACCACCACTGCAGGAAACCCCATGCATGCCACCACCCCCATTGTGACACTGCAACCCTGTGCACCACAGAACCATGCAAGCCAGCCCCACCATGAGCACCCAGCAGCGGGTGGCAGCACACAGCAATGCAACAACAGCAGACACAGTGCCACCATGCACAGTCCCCCCAAGGTACTGCTGAGAGACCAACCATGCATAGGCACATGAGGTACCCCACACGGGACAGGGCATGCTCTTGATGCCACCACCAGTGGTACAGCACCCTGCACAGTAGTCCAATGACACACCCCGACCCACCACTGGCCACAACAGCCAGCACAGACACCTACAGTGGTGTGTGGAAGCATGCATCACACCGGATGTCACACAGTGTATGGACAGACACCCACCCATACCCAAGGGCACAACAACACAGGGACACAGTGGTGGGGAAACCAAGCCCCCAGTGTGGGCCCATGTAAACTGTGTACACACAACCCACAGTCCTCCATGACACTGGAGTGTGAGCCACCATGTGCAGGCACTGTGGACCCATACACCACCATCATTCACCCGGAGCACAAGTCACAGACAGTGGGGCACATCCCCTGCGACAGACACAAGGCACAGCATGGAGGTGGGACAACAACTGTGGTGCCCACGGTGCCACCTGAGGCAGACATGCACCACACCAGTGACAGAAGGCAACCCAGCAATGTGATGGGTACAGTGGCTGCCCTGCAGGGACTGCCACCACTGACATGTCAGTGGACCGTGGAGGTCACAGACATGCATGTGTGTCAGCTGCACAGGCCATGGATGGGCCGATGGGTGTGCCATGGACATAGAGCATGCACCATGGACCACTGCACACAGTAATCCAGTGCACTGGGCACAACACACACACCACAGACACTGACTGATAGCTACCCCCACACCATAGTCACCTCCACATGGACACACACACATACCCATGACTGCACCACCCCTGACGCCATGCACTCCACTGCAGCTGAGCAACTATAGCCCACTGCAAATCAGAGACCACCACAGTATTCATATCAAAATTAAATGTATTGAAAAAATATATAACATTCAACTATATATAATATTATATGAACTATATACTAGGTTGGGGGGCCACAAACAACGTGGGGTTGGGTAGAGGGCAGGGGTGGACAAATGGGATGGTAAAGGATGGGTGTGAGGGTGGGTCCAGGGGGGTAGGGGAATACTGGGACCGATGTATCCCTAGTGAAAGCGCCTCTCCCCACTCTGACTTCTCCGGGCTCTGTGCCTCCTCAGGACCCCGGTCTTGTCAATGCATCTGAGGATGTCCAGCGATGCCTCACCACCAGTAATATCTCCCACAGTGCCTCCCGGATTTCACATAGCTGGTGAGTACCTAAGACAAGGGAGCACAGTCAATAGGTGTGCATGCACAACCCCATACAGCTTGCCCACTGTGCATGGCACACAGCCGTGGGACATACCTCTGTGATGGTGTGTGACCACCCACAGTGATCACGTCCACAGAACCAGCCCACCCAGACACATACAGCCATGCGGAATGCTGCACACACCCACTGGCCAAGTCACGCACGGCACCACCGTGGCCGTTTAGTGACATGGCTATGTGGTGGAAAGGCAGTGGCACAACCATGTACCTGGTGAATGCATGGACCACCATTGATGCACTTCCAGACATGCATTGCCACTGGACAGTGTTGACTGTAACAAGTTGCGTGCATTGCAGTGGTGTCAATGGATGGTGGCCATGCCCTGCTGCCCACCTTGTCACTCAGCATGCAATAGTAATCATGGATGTATGGCACTCACCTTCATCGGTCCGGTCAAGTGGGCGGTGAGGGCCCTCGCCCCACCTGGCTGCACCATGCTCTTCCCGCCGCCGCTCTTCACATGCACGGTGGCGTTCCTCTGGGCCTGTGGGGCAAACATGGAGAGAGGAACATCAGTACAATCCCGTAGCAAAGTCCCCCTACCCCCAGGTGTGTGCCCTCCCTCCCAGCCAGACCCACCCACCCCACACACTGTGAACACCACCACAGCCAACCCTGGAAGTTCCCTCCCCTATGTACTGGACACATACAACACTGTTACCCATGTGGAAGATAAAAGTGTGTTGATGTAACCCCAACCTGGCTTTTGCACTGTGCCTCTCCTGGCACGTGCCCACAGGTATGCCAGTAGCTCTGGCTCCCTCCGCCGCAGGTCCCCATATCTGCTGCACTGCTCGGCACTCTTCCCCCATCCAGTGGCCTCCTCAAGGGCAGTGGCCACCTCCTGCCACACCTGGGTCCTGGCCCTGTATAGGGCTGCCTCCCCGAACAGAGGCCCATGGTGTGGCTCCACAGTGGCCACTAGGTTGGCCAGTTCGATTGCAGACCACTGGGCTACCCTTCTGCGTGCCATTCTCAGTTCTGTAGTTGACAATATGGCACTCTGCAGCGTGGCTCCCCACGTGCAGATGCTGCGTGGTACTGCGCTGCCATTCCCTATCACGCTGTCACTGAACAGCGCGATAGAGGTGCACCCATGCCTGATGCATGGCGCTTAGGGGCAAAGGTCGGGCACAGGGTCAAGGGTCTCTGGCGCATGGACACGCACAGTGCCATTGGAACACAATGTGTGTAGCATGATTGGCTGCCTGTGTGCCAGCACCATAGTGGCCTACCACGCAGTTGGCCTATTGCGCCTATGATGGCCCAGTGCCACAGCGCCATGTAGTGACCATCGCTATAGCGCCACTGGCACAATGGTGGCCATGCCCTGCATTGCCTACCATGCACAGCATGTCATCAGCGTGGCAGATGCCTGCGTCAGCAACCAGGGCATGCGCAGTGAGGTGTGTACTATGCATGTCACAGAACTGCGCCATTGGCTCAGCATGTTCAACACAATTGCGCAAAAGCACAACAGCGCGATATTCAGCCGTCATATGCAAATCATCTAATCAGCCATTCAATGGCGCAGCACTCAAATTTGCATCTACTTAAAGTTACTCCTCACCTCATTTGCATGGGTTGCACTATAAAAGTGCGACATTGTGCTGCACTGGCCATAGTCGGTTACTGCAGTCTATTGGTGAGTTGCATGCTGTTTGGGAGTGTGGACTGTGGATTTAGGGACATGCATGGGACTGCACAGTCACAGGTAACAACTGCCATTCTTACAGGCTACACAATGACCGAGCAGGTTGTTGGAGAGAGGAACACAGTGGTGGGAGGTGGAGGAGGCCTAACTTTACCAAGGCCCGAAACCGATGCCCTGTTTGAGGCCTACCTGGATCAGGAGCCACTTCTCAGTGGACAGCGGGGAACACCTCAATCCCGTGCTACTGCATGGGAGGAGGTGACACGTGCTGTGAACCTGCATGGCAGCCACCAGCGCTCCATGCAGGAGTGTAAGAAAAAGATGGGCATGGACAGGAGGAGGACAAAGGAGAAGGTGGCTGCCATCAGGGCAGCACGTGCTGCAACAGGTGGGGGACAGCTGGAGGTGGTGCAGCTGACCTCACAGGAGGAGAGGCTTGCTGTAAGCATGCAGCGCAGTGCCACTGAGGGTGTTCCGGGTGGTGGCTTTCAGACGGGTGGTGGCCCATCAATGCATGGTAAGTCATGGTCTGTCTATGGGGGGGCAGGGTAGGTCACATGTAGTAACGTGACTTTGCTTTCCCTTACAGATCCTGAGCATCTGCATGGGTCAGTGGTGGTGGGCCTGTCCACTGAGGACAGTCAATTGGAGTTGGAGGAGTGCCCATCCACCTCCACAGGTATATGTGGATCAATGCGACAGTGGGTCCTCCTGGCTGTCCACACTGATGTTGTTGTAACAGGTGTGGAGGAAGCCCTGCCTGTGTCCCAGCATGCTGGCGTCCATGGATGCCAACTTGCTGTGACTGTGGCCGGTGCAGAGTCCATCACCGGTGATGATGACGCTAACATCATGGGCAGTGGCATGTGTGTGCCACAGGATGGCCACACAGCAGGGCAATTCACGCTCATGGCTGTGGGTGGTGCTGCCGTGGAGGCCTGCATGTCAGCACAGTCCAAGCCTGTGCCTGTCAGCACCAGTGGGGCAGCACTGGTGTCTGTTCAGGACAGTGGGACTGTTGCGGCCACTGCGGCGGTACCAATGAGCCCTGGGGAGCGGCAGCCAGAGGGGCAGCATCAGCAGATGACCAATGGGCTTGGGGGTACAGGATTCAGAGGCGGCATCTGTGCACCACCTGTGGACATGCCCAGACCTGGTCCTGGTGCGCAGCACCCACCCTCAAGGGGTGCTGATCATCAGGGCCATGCACACCCTGTGGGACAGGATGCCGAGGAGGCAGATGACCTCTTGGACAAGCACACCCGCCTACTGCAAGCATCAGTCCAGCAGCAGATGTGACTTGCGACGTCCATGGATGCACTGCGTGTGGCTCTGGAGTGGGCAGAGGAGCGTCGCAGCAGGGACACTGCTTTAATCCTGTCAGGGATGGACCGTTTGCGGGAGGATGTGACCACTGCCATTGACAGGCATGCACAGGCATTCACTGCTGTCATGGCCACAATGGGTACACAGTCAGGTGCCCATGCATCGCGGACACTACGCAGTGCACTGTCCACCCCCCATTCCTGGCGTTGTGTGACTCCCACCCTGTCAACAACGGGTTCAGCTGTGGGCATCCCGAGCACTCCTGGCACAGGCATGTTCAGTGTGCTGCAGACCCCTGCGTGAGCACGGTCGCGTTCACACAGTGGAATCCCTGGGGGACCATCGGTGCCACCCCATGAGGCCAGTGGCCAGCCTGTCAGTACTGGCGGGTCTCAGCGGGGCCGCCCATGCATCCGTGGTGGCCAGGGCACTGTTTCACGTGACTGACCTGTCTCCCAGTGTGCATTGTGTGTTTCAGTGGGCAGTACATGGGTGGGTACCCGGCCCTGCACGCAGACACACAGTCGACCTGCACACCCTCCCGGCTGCTGTCTGCACTTGCGTGTGCATGATGATGCCTGCATTGCTCTGTACATCAATGTGCCATAGTGCTCAGCATCTGACACATGCACATGGACAGGCAGTGGGCATGGTGGCCTGTGGACATGTGTGTTGCTAGGGCTGGCATTCTGGGTCAGTGTGCCTCCTGCCCTCTGTGCACATTTGGTGCATTGTGTGTGTGAGCATGTGTGTATCCATCCATGTGGCATGTTAATCCTCACCCATCTCTGGTTGTGTATGTGCTTCTCTGCCCTGCCACATCCCTTGATGGCATGCACCCCTGGTGTGTGTCCATGCGTGTTCGTGGGTTGTGCCTTAGCCACTGGTGGTTGCACATGGCCACATGACTTACCTGGGTTGGCTGAAGTGCTCCTCCATGATGGTGTCCCGGTGCAGCTGTGCCAGCCGGATCAGTCGGGGGTCCCGTCGGCCATAGGGAGGCTGCCCATCACCATCATCACCGGCGTTCTCATCGTCCCCATTGCTGTCCCCCTCTTTGACATGTACGGCTATCCCACATTCATTGGCCATGTTGTGCAGGATGCAGCAGGCCACGAATAGCCCGCAGGCCTTTGAGGGGCTGTACTGTAGGGCACTTCCGGAGGTGTCCAGGCAACAGAAATGTGCCTTCAGCATCCTGAACATCCACTCAATGACATTACATGTGGTGGCATGTGCTTCATTGTAGCGTTGCTGCGATTGGGTTGCGAGCCACCGGTATGGTGTGAGCAGCCAGGGACAGAGTGGGTATCCACTGTCACCTGTGTGTAGAGGGTGGAGGTTAGTTTGGTGATCAGTATCGCCCTGCCTCAGGCCATGTGGGCCACTACCCATGTCACCTCTTGCCATGCCCCCCCAGGCCCTATGATTGTCCATGTGGTTTACATACTCACCCACTAGGTGTCCAGTGGGGATGTCCTCACTCTCAAATCTGTGGCACAGAGCTGACTGGTGCCAGATGAAGGCATCATGTGCTCCCCCAGGGTGCGTGGCTCAGGCATTGATAATGCACCCCCTGGCATCGCACACCACCTGGCAGTTGATGCTGGCATAGCCATTGCGATTGATGTATGCAGCCCCCTAGGGGCCAAGTGGTGTGCGTATGGCCACATGGGTGCAGTCTATTGCCCCTAGCATGCCAGACATACATGCTACCCTGTGGAACTCCTGTAAGTTTACTGTGCGCTCCGCCACTGTGCTGGGGAAATGGATGTACTCCGCAGCATGTGGCAGCAGTGCGCTGAGGAATTGGGTGAGGTGGCATGAGGTGGCCAACTGGGTTATGCCTGTGGTGTCCCCAGTTGGCCTCTGGAAGGTACCCGTGGTGAGCAAGCACATGCTGGCTGTTACTTTATTCTCCACTGACAGGGCATGGCTCCGTCGTGTGGGTGCCTGCATCACATCACTGCACAGAGCCACCTCAGAATTGCCCTATTCAGGCAGTACCAGCCCACAATCTCAGTATCAGTGTACAACTCAAACCTGGTGTGGACTTGGTACTGCCTGTTGGGGGCATACCGCCGACGGGCCCTTCCACAGCCATGCCCCCCTGCCGCACGCCTTCTCGCCCCCCCTCATAACGGCCTCCATGTGGAAGGTGGCACTGGCCATGTCCCTGGCTTGTGTTCACCCCCGACAGCTGTTACTGTACTCCGCTGTCCTCCATGCTACTTCCCTGCACGGAACACCTGCCTGTGGTGGCCTCTGTGCTGTGTGGCACTTCCCCCTGCTGCACTAGCTGTTGCTCCCCACACCTTCCCTGTGCCTGGGTGTTCAGAGTGCCCTTTCCCTGGCCTGTCCTGTTTGTCCCTCCTTCCCTGTCTGTCTGCCTGGGGTTCTGCCTCATGTGGCTTCCTTGTAGCGTTCTTGCACCTCTCCCTTGCTCATTTTTATTTTGGCTCATTTCCACTATGGCGCAACTTCCTCTTGCTCCCCTGTTGCGCATGGTACAAGTCGTTGAATATCGCACTCCGCCATTTATGCATGGTTCCTCCCCCTTCAGTTGCGCATGCCTTCATTATCATTGCGCTGTTGCTCAGCATGATTTTGGGGCGCAACTGCCTCCTGCTGAATATCGCAGAATGGTGCAATTTTGGACTTGCTCAGGCGCAACCCTATTGCACATGGCTCAACTCTTTTGAATATCTGGGCCCATGATTTCAAATATAAGTTATCAGTCAGTGATTCAATAAATCAGATCAGACTGATCGTCCACTCAAAGAGCAGTGATTTTAGGCCCCTTTTAAGTTCTTCTACCAAGGATGCTTCCCTTAGATGTTGAGGTGGGGAGTTCCACAAGGTTGGCATGGCATCTGAGAATGCTCTGTCCCCAGATTGCCGCAGCCTAGTCCTGGGAACCACCAGGAGGCAACCCTTAGAGGAATGGCATGCCCGAGATGGATGGTGAGGAATCAAAAGGTCTTGCAGGTAGGCTGGTAGGATTAACTTGAACTTTACATAGCTGACAGATAGCAACTGTTTCATCAGCTGGGTTCAGTGCATAAAAAACACAAACAAGGGATTTTTTAACCCTTGATTTTATATGATGGTGGGACAGGGGAGGTGTGGAAATTAGTGTTTTTTTGGGGGAAGATTTATGCACCTCAATGCTCAGTGACCCATGTTGTGTAATGAACTAAAAAATGGTACGAGGAAGAACAGCTGTATTATTTGGGGGGGACTTTGGAAGTTATATGACATACAGTACTGCTGTGCAACGCCCCACATGTCCAGCAGCATTACACTTATACTTTTTCCTTTCTGGTTCCAATAAGGGATCCAAATCATCATCCCCACCACCGCTAATATCCTTCTCCTCCCCCTCCTCCTGAGCTGTGCCCTTCTCTTCACTTTTTCCAGACACTCTTTCCCTGCCATCATTTTTAGAGGGACACATTTTTTCAGTTTAGTCTGTTCTGAGTGTATAACAGTCAAATCTCCCTCCTCAGGCTCTGACTCATGATCAGTCTCCACACTTTCATTTGGGAATGGGAAACTATTATCAAGATCTGGCGCAGTGCCACCACCAGGAGTCTTGGGGACACCAACGACCTCCTCCTCAACTACTGTGCCTCAGCCAGACAGTTTGCTACCCCTTGCACTGCCCTTCTTGTTGTCACCTCCACTAGCCCCCAGCAGCATGTATGTCACAGCAGTGGCAGGTAAGACTTTGTCCATACTGATGTCCCCACCAGTGCCACCAGGTACACCATTACTACTACTTCCAGCCCCAGAGCCCATAGATAACATTGCTGCAGAAGTAGTTTTTTAGCTGCAGCACCCTTTTGCTCCTCTAAACCTATGCACTTCTTTACCACCTCACCAGCACCACTGCCCTTGGTTGATCACCTCTTCCAAGTGATTTTATATATTTAGATTAATGATATAGTGAGGAAAAAATATGTGATGAAACGCTGCAGTAAAACTAAACAGCAGCATAAAACACCTCTCCCAAAGGATTAGCAGTGCAATCTAATTCTGAAAAGAACAGTTTGCTGAGCTAATAGCTGCAATAAAACCACAAAGAAAAAAGATCATGTTTTAATTTTTACGTGGCAGTAATTAACACAACATACAGCAGGGGTAATTAACAAGTAACTGTACAGAACACTGTCACTTTAAGAACTAAAAATAGCTAAAAATAATATATTAACAGACTGACACAATATTTCATTTGACAACAGCAAACTGTACTACAGGAATAAAATGAGAACTCACAGACCACAGACAAAAAAAAAAATACAAGAAAGAATGAGGAAACAAATATGAGAAATCTGCTGCATGCAGGCTAGTGTTTATAGTAAAATACATTCAAAGTCACTGATCTTTACTGACTGCCTTTCTAGCTGAAACTAACATTTCCCACACAGTAGTGCTTTACTGTGCAAAACTAAACCACTACTTTAAACTTAATAAATCAGTAAAACAAGCAACAATAATGTAGCTGCACGTAGCCCTCTAGAACTTTTTGTGAGTGATTTAGTTTCAAAAGACTTAGTTTTTGAATTGATTTAAAATATTGTTTTTGTTGTTTTGTTTTTGCTCAATCAGGCAGGGACAGGCTTCTCTCCAACTCTCTCTTTAGAAGACTGCACTCATCATAGCCTCTGCATATCACACAACATATCTGTATCATGTGACCTACAATCCCATAGTACTTAGCAAACTTCACGTGGGGGCTTCACTCTGCTGATATCAATTTGGAATTCCAAAACTATGCATGGAGGAGCAGATTGGTCTTTCTAGGAAAGGATTTCATTGAGATTATATAATGTTAATACAAAAAGCAACAAATCCTTTGGGCTTGCTCCATTTGTTTGCAGATGTACATTGGAAGAGACTTCCAGAAACTGCCCATCTTCTAAAGACAAGGATGAGAGAAAATGCAATTCAAAAGGACCTTACGTTGATCAAAATATCAAACATGCACCTGTGAATGGCAAAGAATAAGACATTACACAAGAAGAAACCCTATCTATTGTTGATAAAATCTCCCAAGGATCATAGTTTGCTGCTGAAGCACAAGCTAGAACTGTATGGTAGTAATTAACTTTCTTATTAACTGAAAAGTGACAATATTATGTCACCATAGTGTTCATGTGGAGCAAACAGATCTACGACCATATGGCGGCAAACATTTTGCAGACCAGCGATACAGAAAAACCTTTATGTCGACCACATTTGCAGTCTGCATAAAGGTAGTTACAGCCTACCATGTTTTCTTCAGAGGGCTGCACCCTCAAACCCCCCAAGTGGGGGGCAGTGCCCCACGCACCCAACCCCAATTAATATAATCAACTCTGAGTCAGAGCTGATTAGGGGAGAGGGTAAAAGACCCCCAGAAAACAGTGATGGGGTTCATTTTTTAAGAGACTCCAGTGGGAATGTTTAGAGGAGGTATATATCAAGGCCTTAACATGTCTTCCCCAGGTTACATGCAGATAACTTGCATCAATTACACCATGACTTCTTGAAAGTTATTAAAGATTTTCTGAACTGAAATACATGTAAATAATAATAATACCTGAGAGGGTGGGCATTTTGGGGATGTAATGGACCACCCAGGGGCATAATGAGGCCCAATGCCACAGACCCTCTGTAAAGACTGTTATATCCCATAACACCCACCCTGGAGGGTATTATTACACTTAGAAAATGGGCATCTGGGTAAATTTTAAGTAAGTGGTAAAATAAGAGAAGAAATTAGTTTAAAAACCAATAGAAATAGTAGAAAAGAAATGTTTTATTAGAAAAGAAGTCCATCTGTTTCTAGACTGTTCTAGCTCTTTTTGCTCCTCCCTACAGAGCCATTCTGATCTATTGACACCCACCCCACCACCACACACACACGCTGCTACCTCCAGAAGAAAAGGAGTGTCTAGAAAACATTCCCCCCAGCAGTTTCTGGTCATCGTTTTTTAGTTCTCTCCCCTTTCCGCAAGACTGTTTTTTTTTTCTTCATTTGGTTGTGGTCAGAAGATCTGTCTGTTAAGCATGTGATGTTTATTTTTATTTTTTATTTATATTGCAATCGGTTTACAACCTTTGAGCCAGAGGCTCATTTCCAAAGGTACCTCGTCAACAATGGAAGATAATACAGATAATACAGCAAACAGAATACATCCAGTAGGAGAGCATGAGCATAAAGAGACAAGCATAAATGGCACATGGGTCCAGCAAACATTGGTGGAGTAATACAGAGCAAGTTCTGGTATAATCGAAGCATGGTAAAATACAGGGTTTAGCAGCATACAGGTATGTCATTGCAGCGTGAAAACAGCCAAACCGGTTAACTGTGTCAGATAACAAGGAACGTAAGGCATGAGACAGGAACAGTACAGGTAAATCGATAAAACAGCCAAAACAGGTCACATGATATCAGGTTACAAGAAGCGTAAGGCATGATACAGGAGTAGTACAGACGGAGATTTGCTCCATATGGTAACAGAGTAGCATATAAGTTGGGCATCACAGCAAGCAGCATAAGGAATGCAAACATGGTTCGTTCTTGTCAGTAGCGATACAGTAGACCGCGGGATCATGGCAGTAGTGTAGTTGTTAGAAATAAGAAGGTGAGGAGACGGAGCTGCCCAGAGGGCATTGTCAGGACAGAGGGGGGTTTGAGCATCCGTTAAGCACAGGTGCAGCAGCGCTTGCTGAACAACTCACTTTTGAGGGCAGTTTTGAAAGTGGAGATGGTGGGGATTTCAGTGATTGCCCGAGGAAGAGTGTTGTACCAAGAAGGGGCTCTATGGCAGAAAGATCTCTGTCCAAGTGAGGTCCTAGCTCGAGAAACCAGGAAGGTGGCTTTGCAGGAGGTTCGGGTGCTGACTAGGGGCTGGGCTAGGAGGAGGGAGTAAGTCAGCCTGGGAGGAGAAAGTCCTAGTAAGGTTTTTTTTGAGATGAGGCACGTTTGGTAAAAGCAGATGCTCGTCGAGGTCAAGCATTGTTGCAAGGTCATAAAGTTGGCAGGTATGAGACTTTAGGGGCTCCAGTGATTAGCCTGCATGCCTTATTTAGGAGGAGGCAGATTTTGTTGAGGGAAGTCATGTTGGCAGCACTGAATAGGTAGCCATAGTCCACCAGGGGTAGTATGGAGGATGTAACTGCAAGCCGGAGGGCATCGGGGAGACAGTTTTGTAGGGCACAGGATACCAAGTCATATATTGGTTACAGAAGTGAGTGCTTGATGTGGGTATGGTAGGAGAGGGCTGAGTCAAATGAGATCCCTAGATACTTATAGGGAGGACTTGCTCCAGTTGTTGTTTAGAGCTGGAGAGGATACGGAGAGGGAGTTGGAAGATTTGTTTTGAGGGTGGGCGAAGAGCATGGTTTTAGATTTTTTAAGATTTATGACCAATCTATGCTCTTTAAGCCAAGCTTCAGCGCCATTATAGGCACTTTGTAGGGAAACCTGGAGGGAAGAGGGGTTACGGTCAGTGGCAAAGAGGACGGTATCATCTGCGTACAGCAGAATTTTCCCAGGGCAAGCGCTTGGCAGGGAGTTAAGGTATAGCGAGAAGAGAAGGGGCCCCAGGATGGAGCCCTGTGGAACCCCTGAGAGGATTGATTGTGGATCAGAAAGTGTCCCACCAATTTTGACACGTTGGGAGCGGGCGGATAGGTAGCTGGAGCACCAAGCAAGTGTTCCAGAGGAAAAACCAGCATGACAGAGGGCTTCCAGTAGTAGGGGGTGGGAGACCATGTCAAAGGCCTTTGATAGGTCAAGGAACACGGCCCCTGCCAGGAAGCCAGCATCCAATGAGGAGTGAAGGAAGGAAGCGAATTCAATAAGAGCACTGCTAGTACTGTGTCCTGCATGGAAGCCATGTTGTTCAGGGCAGAGGATGTTGTATTTGGTCAGATATTCAGATATTTGAGTAGCAACTAGTTTTTCCAGCGCCTTGGAAAGGGGTGGGAAAAGGGAGATCGGTCGATAGTTCCCAGCTAAGGACCTGTCACCCCCTTTATGGATTGGAGTAACTGCTGCAGTTTTCCATGAGGAGGGAATTGTCCCAGGCAGAGGATTTGTTAAGAAGGCTGGTGAGTGGGTGAGGACTTGATCCAGGACCAACGGAGAATTTTGTGATCCAGGGAGATGTCACTGGGACTGTTGCCTTTTAGTGCACGGGTCAGGTGCAGTCTGGCTTCCTGGGTAGTTACCCTATGAAGGTGGAAGCAAGGGCGATGGAGGGCAGGGGAAGGATGGGAGGGTGGCTGATCAAAGAAGTTACTGGGGAGGATAGGGCTAAGGTCAGTAAAGGCGGTGTTGAGGAGGTTTGCAATGTCGGCGGGGTCTGTGATGGTGGTGTTGTTGGTGATAATCTGGGATGGGGAAGGGGAGCGGGTGTTCCCATTCAGTTGTTTGACCTTGTCCCAGAAGGTACGGGCGCACCCCCAGGAGGCGGTGAGGGTGGTCTGATAGTGGTCGGCTTTAGCTTTCCTGATTGCCCATGTACACTTATTCCGCACAGCATTGTAGGCCTGTCTGTTAGCTGGGCACCTAGTTTCTATGGCACGGTACCAAAGGTTGTCCCTATGCCTGAGCAGCTGTGAGAGTGCTGGGGTAATCCAGGGCAGGTTAGGTCTTTTGGATTGGATGGCAGAGAGGGGAGCAAAGAGATTGCAGGCTTTATTAAAGGTGAAGGTAAAGAAGGCAAGAGCAGTAACTATATCCGGTGCATGGAGAATGGGGGACCAGTCTTGCAGTACAAGATATTGTTTAAGGTTTTTTAGGCCATATGATCTGAAACGCCGGCGGGGGACGCGCTGTGCAGTGGGTCGGGGTAGGGTGGCCAACCAGCGGAACAGCACAGGGGAGTGGTCGCTGAGTGAATCAGGAGGACTTGGATGTCCAGGATTTTAGGGGGTGGTTAGTGATGATGACATCTAGGAGGGTGCTGGTACCTCTCTTGGGGTTCACATGCGGGGTTGGGAGACTAGTTGGGTTAGATCCAAGGCTGTGAAGGAGTCCCGAGTGGGGAGGAGGAGGAACAGCCAGTTCACATTAAGGTCCCCAACAATGATTTTATCAGCGTTGTGGGGAAGGGTGGCAAGGAAGTCAGTTAGAGATAATAGAGATGGGTTTTTGCACCTGGGCGGTATATAGGCAGTGGTGAGGTAAAGGGGTGATCTGGCGGGGTCCAGGGTAAGCTTAATGGTGAGGGCTTGAGCCCCATTTACAAGGTCCGGTGCAGGGAAGGCGAGGCCAGTGAGGGAGTTCCTGGTGTAGATCACGCAGCCCCCTCCACGTTTGGTTACTTGATCCTCACGATATAGGGAGTAGCCAGGGAGGGTAACAAGGGTGTCAGGGGTGGAATTAGATTTCCACCAGTGCAACGATGTCAGATTTGTGCTGTGAGACCCAACATTGGAGGGAGTCGAATTTTTTCAGGACGCTGCATATATTCATGGAGGCAATCAGCAGTCCGGGACGTCCACCTGCTGAGGTGGTCCGGGTGGGTCCGGGGTTGGGGTGGATATTGCCAGATAAGACTAGTAGGAGGACAACAGCTCTGGCCAGGCACAGGGTATAGATTTTGTCTCTGACTAGGGAGGAGTTGGGGTGGGATCGTAGAGGAGCAGGGGATGAGGTAGGGATTTCACGGCAGGGAGGGCAAGGATAGCAAGCTGTCCGAAAAGAGCAGGGAGGGAGGAGGGAGTGGCTAGGGATGGGAGTTGTAGGTCAGTGTACATGGACATAGTAGGTGAGTCAGAACTAAGTTGGTGGGAATTAAAGGTGAAATAGCCTGTAACCTAGGGGAGATATACGTCTGGAGGGAGGGGGGGAACCAGGAGGAGGATGATGGGGAGGGAGTTTAATAGTAGGTGAACTAGCATGGTAAACGGGTGGTAGTGGTGTAGGAAGTTAAGATAACTGTACTGCCTCCTAGAGAGAGTGGCTGCCACTTTAGATTAGTGGCAGTGACACAGACTCTGGTGGTCACGGTACAGGGTTCAAGTCCCTGCCAGGGCAGCACAGAATATGCCTGGGAGAGGGCGGAGGGCTGTAGTCTAGGAGTCAAAAGTAGGCTGGGAATGGGCCTCCACAGGGGTTGTATATAGTGACTCCTAGTGGTCACTGGGTGTAGGTACAGGGGAGGAGGGGTGGGTCTGGAGGTGGATGGGTATTTGGAAAGCAAAGGGGGCAGGTGAGGATGGGGTTAGGGCAGAGGAGGGAATGTTGGAGGAGTGGTGCAGGAGAGGCAAAAGGGATTCCAGGGAAGGTAGGCAGACTACAGGAAGTGCAACAAGGGTGGGGTCCCTCTAGTGGCAAGCTGGTATAATCTGCAAATGGGCAAGTGGGGAGTGATGTCAGAGGCCAGTGCCTATAAAGGAAATGCTGGCCCAGGGTGGGTGGGGCAGTTGACATGCGAAGTGTGTCGATGGGCTAACCCCCCTCACAAGGCTGCTGCTGAAAGGAGGTACTTTAATTACCTCTACGGCAGCCACCGGCTTCACGGTGCTCCCTGGGGGGAGCGATTGTGTTCTGGGGGGGGAGCACTGAAGTTCTGTGACATGACCCCAATTGGTCGAACCAAGAAGTGGATACCCTCATCTGATATGAGGGATAGCTACAATCTAAATGATTTATTTTACATTTTAAACAGCGATATGACTGACTATAGGGGCATTGTGCTGTGAGGGAGTCATGAGGCGCCCTTTCAAAATCTGCTTCCCACCATGAAGCTGATCAGACCGAGTCCTACAGCTTTCCTTTTTCTTTGTGCTCAGTGCACTTGTATTTGGAGGAGGGAGTGCAAGAGTGTAGTTGGGAGAGTGGTGCCCTTGTAAATTAACATGGCTGTGAGAAGTAACTGTTCACTCACTCTTCCCAGATGCAAAATGACTGGAGAGTGTTCTCTCTTTTTTTATTTACAGGCCCTTGTCACTGAACTAAGGAGTGTTGGGGGGACCTGTATCTTTCACTAAACAAAAGAAAAACAGGGAGCATGGGCTCAGGGATACCAGATGGTGATTAGTGGTGCCAGTAGGAACTTGTTTTTTAGCAGGTGTTAAGAAATAACAACAACAGTGACAGGTTGTTTTAGCCAATCAGAGTACAGCTTTTGTCTAGCCCATTTTCTAATGTGCAATATATTTAGTAATGCTATAATAATTAGTAAATCATTTTGTAGTATTTTGTAATAGCTCACTGAAAAAATAAAAGGTTTTGAAACCTTTATATATGTTCAAGATGTACAAGTGCACAGGTGGAGCACAAGTCTGTAAAATTAGAATAAAGCAAAGGCCATGAAGAACTTACATTTTAGCTACTAAATGCATTCCTGATGAAAGGAGCCTGATGCTTATACGGAAAATGCACAGACAGTGGTTAATAAAATGCACTCCAATTACACAGCTTCAGCTATTTGTTTGGCAGTCATAAATTTCATAGTTCAAAATGTGAAGTGTTCTATATTTTTGGATGTTAAAATACTTCCTACTTTCAGATTTTATTTAAAAAGTTGCATAATTCTGTAACATACTTTGATGTTACCACCAACAAAACATGTTTTTTTTTTTTTTAAGAAATTGGTTTGGTAGTGGTTACAAAATATATGTATACTGAATTAACTGACAGATTTAGGTTGTTTCACATTTTATTTAGTCAGATCAGACTGCTAAATAAAATCAGTTCTATGTTTTACTGAACTTCACTTCTTTTCAAAAACATGATCCTCATACCACAGAGTATAAGAACACCACCCCTGCTACCTTCAGATACCATAAAACACAGTTGTTTGTTTTATCCTTACCTACTAAAGTCTTGATTTTATTCTTTTGATATCCCTTCTGAGACTTGATTCTATGGCAAGCCGTTTGGGACATAATTCAGAATCTCTGGCTGTATAGTAAAACACACACTATATGGTGAAATACATACATCATATAGTGAAATATATACATTATCTAGTGAAATACATACACAATGTAGTGAACCACATACAGTATCTACTGAAATATATACATTGTATAGTGAAATACATATACTGTATACTGAAATACATATATTATATAGTGAAACACATACACTATATAGTGAAATGCTTACACTGCATAGTGAAATACATACACTACCTACTGAAATCCACATACTGAGAACTGAAAATCCACATACACTATATACTGAAACAAATGTACTGTGTACTGAAACATATACACTACCTATTGAGATACATACACTGCAGACTGAAACATCCACATAAACTATCTACTGAAACAAATACTCTATACATTGTAACACATACACTATATATTGAGAAAAAACTGCATACACTATATACTGAAACAAATACACTATATATTAAAATGCATACACTACACACTGAAAAAGCATATACACTATATATTGAAACAAATACACTATATATTGAAACATCTACACTTTATATTGAAATACATACACTATCTATTGAAATAAATACACTATGCACTGAAAAATCTGCATACACTATATATTGAAACAAATACACTGTGTATTGAAATACATACACTATCTATTGAAATGCATATACTACACACTGAAAAAAGCACATACACTATATACTGAAACAAATACACTATATATTGAAACATCTTCACTTTATATTGAAATACATACACTATCTGTTGAAATAAATACACTATGCACTGAAAAATCTGCATACACTATATACTGAAACAAATACACTACATGTTGAAACACATACACTATCTATTGAAACACATACACTGTAGACTGAAAAATTCACATACTCTATATACTGAAACAAATAAACTATATACTGAAATGGACTATGTTCTGAAACTACCCATCCCTCTGCCCCTCCCCCATGAATGTCCTAGAGTTGAACTCATTGCCTGCTGCATTCAGTTAGCTGCTAGCTTGATGAGAGGATGTCTGAAACTGCAGAGCTGAGGTAAACAAAACAGGGCTATCTCTTATTCTGCTTCTTTATGGGGTTTTTCCTTTTGTTTTGCTTGTACACCTTTAGTCAAATTTCAGGCCATTGTGATGTAACAAGAAACTTTTAAAACTAATTTAAATGATGTAGTTTATTCTTTTAAATAAGTGCTGCCTTCATTTACTGTCAGACAACACATTTGTATAGGAAACTAATACAGGATATTCCTAACATACCTGTATACATAGGGAGCTGCATGCATTTTTCCAAGATAAAGTGTTGATTTGTTTTATGTGTAATTAATTACTGTATAAGTCCAGCAACTTATCTGAGTTGAATGCTTGGGAAGCACTTCAGGAGCTGTGAAGTGTAAGCCAAAATCATTGCTAGTTTGTACTCTATGGACTATGTTTTGATTAAGTTTTATTTTAATGTTTTGTTTAATAAACGTTTCTTGGTTAAGAAACAAAAATATATATTTGTGCTGCAATCCTCAGTATTCAATTTTCATCAGGAGTTTAGCTGGCATATGCATATAATTTGCATTGTTTTACTGAATAACTTTACTGTGAATCCTCACTGGAGGCATGCACAGTCTGTTTTGCGGTTTGAGCTTCTCAGTCTGTGTTGTATTTCTTTTTTTTTCCCATAGAGATTTTTATCTCCTTAGTCACCCTGCTACCCCTTTGCCCACTGACATCTGCAGCCCAATCACTTATCATATTATATTCAGGTCCATCTTGTAAATGAGCCTTGCTCAATGATGATCGCCTGAATAAATAAAGATTTGATTGATTGATTGATTGATCATCCACAGGACATATTTGCTCTGAGATCCCCCCCCCCACTCACATCCCCCGTGTTGGGGCCAGGAGGGGGAGGGCCATTGACAAGGAGACACATATTCTGATATGAGCAGAGCCTGGTTAGCAGTGCAAAATCTGCAGCAGGTTGTTGGATCATTTTGCCATTAGAGGGTTTTTACCTTTGTTTCATCCCCTGGGCAGCCAAGCATGGAATTATGCAATTGCGTATAAAGATACATGCTTGCTTTGTGCCTGCCTGAGCCCTCCCCCTTATGCAAATCCACTGCCCTGCCAACCCTCCTCAGCTAGGTGGATGTTGAAGAGCGGGGTGGTCAGACTTCCCCTCACTGAGAGGAGAGCATTCCCTGAGATGGTCAATCATATCCCCCCCCCAGCTAACCCCTGTGCAACTCGGGTCCACCCCAAAACTGGGCCACTGGCATGGGAGGCAGTGCAATCACCACCAAGCTGCTAGGCCAGCCCACCAGACTGTGTTTTTATAAGTAAATAAAGACAGCATATAGGTAAAAGAAGAAACAAACTGTATTTTTAACTAGTATGTTATAAACATTTTAAGTCACATCACAATGTTTTGAAATCAGATAAAGGTTTTGCAAGCAAAATACGATAAAACAATACATAAAGAAATAGATAAGATAAACCTTTTATGTTTACCTTCTGCATCTTAGGAGTCATCGGCCAGGATTTTTAGTCAATTGGGGCCACATTTTCAGAAGGTTAGCATGCAGAGCTAAACATTACACTGTGGTAACAGCATGGTTGGATCTGTGTCATATTCAGCATCACTTGATGCTACCCTGATCATGTGCATGTGCATATATACTACTATGGCCATGTAAATGAGTAATCCTCTCCTGCATACAGAGCACAGTGCTGTATGAAAGGTTTCCTTAGTGACCATAAGTACCTCCCTCTACATTTTATACTCAGCCTCTAGGCTTCTAGTACCTAGATGCTTGATTTCGCACTTTTTGGCTTTGAACCTGAACTGCCATGTCCCATAGCACTCCTTAAGTTTTATAATGTCCCCACTCATTCTCTCCATCTGCACCTATCAACGCTATTACAGATTGTGGTGTCATCTGCAAAAAGGCATATCTCCCCTTCCAGTTCTTCTGTTATGCCACTTATAAAGACACTGAAGAGAATGTGTCCCATTACTGAACCCTCCGACACCCTACTGGTCACTCTCTCCTCACTGGAGGGAGTGCATTTACCACCACCTTCAGTGGCTGTGCGCTATCTCAGGTGCAGCACTTAGGAGTGCACAACATTAATCTGAAAATGGGGGCCCACATACCACTGTAACAGAACTAGCACTGCATTGTGATAAGCATGGTTGCTACTATTTTTAAAAGCATTCTTCTGTGCAGTGCTAACCTGTTAATGTGGCACTATTTTTTTTTTTGCACAGGATTACTAATTGCAACTACAAGCTCATACAACTGGGGGTTACTCTAAAGCATATAAGGTGTACAGGTATATTAAATGCTTTCTTAAAGTGTTAACACACTGCGTGGTTAGTGCTAGTTAATGATTCTGGGAATCGTGTTTTAACTGCACACACGGAGCCTGCCATCAACCCCCCCACACACATACACACACAGTCAGTTCTGGACACAATAAAAAAACAAGCATTTGTCAATGCTGAATGTTGATTGAGTTGGTCCATTGAGCTCGCTCACTGGCCCTCTGTCACTTGCTTGTTCTGTTTCTCCTGGTGCTGCAGGCTGCTGTTTTGTACTGAGCTCCTTCCTGCGTTGGCACCCTTTTCTGTCCACAAAGAAATCTGCAGATGGCCTGACAGAGTTCCGCTGAGATGGGTCACTCCCCCCTCTGACTCCCTCATTCTGTTTCTCCTTGCACTGCAGGCTGGCCTTTTGTACTGGGCTCCTGTGTGCATTGCTGCCTTTTTCTGCCCACAAAGAAATCTGCAGCAGTCCCGACACAGACCCATTCAGCTTGCTCTCATTCCCCCTCTCTCACTCGCCCATTCCGTTTCTTGCCAGCGCTGCAGGCACGATCTTTGCACTGGGCTCCTGCCTGTGTTGCCGGCTTTTCATGCCCACAAAGAAATGTGCAGCAGTCACGATAGAGCTCCATTGAGCTTGCTCAGTTCCCCTCTCTCACTCGCTCATTCTGGGTTTCCCGCCACTGCAGGCTTCCCTTTTGTACTGGGCCCCAGCGTACATTGCTGTCTTTTTCTGCCCACAAACAAATCTGCAGCAGTCCCAACAAGCTCTGTTGTGCTCACTCACTCCCTCTCCCTCACTCACTCATTCTGTGTCTCCTGCCTCTGCAGGCTGCCCTTTTGTACTGGGCTCCTGCTTGCATTGGTGGCTTGTTCTGGCCAGAAAGAAATCTGAAGCAGTCCCGGACAGCCCATTGAGCTTCCGCCTCACTCCCCTTCTCTCGCTCACTCATTCTGTTTCTCCCAGTGCTGCAAGCTGGCCTTCTGTACTGGGACCCTGCCTGCATTGCCACGTTTTCTGCCCACAAAGAAATCCGCAGCAGTCACAATACAGCTCTGTTGAGCTCGCTCAGTACTGCTCTGTCACTCACTCATTCTGTTTCACTTGGTGCTGCAGGCTGCCCTTGTGTACGGTGCTCTTGGCTGCGTTGGCACCTTTGTCTCATCCACAAAGAAATCTGCAGCTGTCCCAACAGAACTCTGTTGAGGTCTCTCCAATCTCCCTCTGTCGCGCTCATTCTGTTTGTCCTGGTGCTGCAAGCAACCCTCTTTGCACGGTGCTCCTTGCCTGCACTGGTGCCTTTTTCTGCCCACAAAGAAATCCTACAGCAGTCCTGCTTTAGCTCTGTTGGAGTTCAATCAGTCCCCGTCCTCCTCACTCCATACTGTTTCTCCCACCATGCTGCAGGCTGGCCTTTTCTACTGGGCCCTGCCAGCCTTTGGCTACCTTTTTCTTCCCACAGAAGTATACGGCAGTCCTGACAACACTCCGGTGAGTTCACTCACTCACCCTCCCTCACTCGTCCTCTCATTCTATTTCTCCCAGTGCTGCAGGCTGCCTTTTTGTACTGGGCTCTTGCGCTGGGGCCTTTTTCTGCCCACAAACAAATCCACAGCAGTCTCAACAGAGCTCAGTTTAGCTCGGTCAGTCCCCCCCTCACACTTGTTCGATCTTAATCTGTCCCAAACACTGATTTCCCACAGCGACCGTGCTATTCTCTGGCTGGAGTGCAAAAACATATTTAGACCGGATGTGAAAAATGACAGCTGTACTCTTCATAAGGAGTTGTGAAAAAAGTGCCACTGTTGAAAATGTGGTGTGAAAATATTACAAATGTGCAAAGTTACAAGGGTGCGTGGAAACAGTTCAACGCACGCTTGTAACATGGTCATGTTATGGAGTTTCGTCACCAAATTTTCAACATAGGGCTTTTAGGACCTCTGCTCATGAACAGTGCCACTGTCATTTTCTTAATCTGTCCCGAATACTGATTTACCATAGCGACCGCATTATTGTGTGTGGCAACTGTGAAACCACTTTTCAGTCAGGATGTGAAAAATGACAGCTGTACTGCTCATAAGGAGGTGTGAGAAAATGCCACTGTTGAAAATCTGGAATGACAATATTACAAATCTGTGAAGTTACAAGGGTGTGTGGAAAGTGTGCAATGCACACTTGTAATACAGTCATTTGCTGGGCTATCATCACCAAATTTTCAACATAGGCATTTTAAGACCTCTGCTCATGAGCAGTATCACTGTCATTTTCTTAATCTGTTCCGGACAATGATTTCCCAGAGCGACTGCTCTATTCTGCGCCAGAAGTGCGAAAACACTTTCGGCCAGGATGGGAAAATAAGCGGATGCACTGTTCGCCATAAGTGATTGTGGGAAAATGGCAATGTTAAAATCTGGTGAGGATATGCCATTCACGAAGTTACGAGCGTGTGCAAACTGCACAACACATACCCGTAATACAGTTATTTTGTGGAGTATCATTAGCAGATTTTCAACACAGCCATTTCAGGACCTCTACTCATGAAAAGTGTCACTGTCATTTTCTTAATCTGTCCCGAACACTGATTTCCCACAGCAACTGCTCTATTCTGCGCCAGAAGTGCGAAAACACATTTCCGCCAGGATGTGAACAATGACAGCTGTACTGTTCACAAGGAGGTGTGAAAATTTGGCAATGTTGAAAATCTGGTGTGAAAATATTGCAAATTCATGAAGTTACGAGCGTGGGTAGTAATTGCGCAGTGCAAGCTCGTAAAACAGTCATTTTTTAGCATTTTTCCACCAAATTTGCAACATAAGCTTTTCGAGCATCCACCATGAACATGGCACTGTCATTTTGTTAATCGGCCCGCAAAGATGATTCCATGCAGTGACTGCGTAAATCTCCTTTTAGGGCGATTACTATCTAATGACAGTTCAAGAATTGCTTGAGAGGGTCCCAAAACCCTATGTTGAAATTTAGTTAAAGTGTCCCAAAAATGCCGAGATATGAACTAAAGTTGAAAAACACTATTTATTCGTTATTACAGCTTGGCATTTCCTCAGTTCATGGTCAGATTTGAAGAGTGCCAGGCGTGTTCCCGGTCCACTAAAGATGCGATGGTGCCAAGCTCCGAGTTAAGTATGGTGTGATGGGTGGGTGTGGGAGGCGGGTGTGCAGTGGGTTGGTTGGGGTTGCAGGTGGGGCCAGGGACACCACGAAACCTGCTTTTTTTGCAGGTAAAAAATTAAAAATAATTCAGGGACCGTTTTTCACTTTTTACAGGGGCATGGCATCGCCTGGGATGGGCATGAGTGTGCCACCAATGGCTTTTCTTGCTGAGGCGGCAGTAACCCGACCAGGATTGGGCACCTGTCATGCAGGAATAAAACATGGGGGTGGTTACAGAATGCCGACGGGAGTGGCTCCCCCATTGTCAACAGAAACAATGGGGCACGAGGCGGCGAGGTTTGGGGACCCCGTTGGCCTATCGCTTCTGGTGGGGGAGTTGTAGTTGTATGGTGAACATGGTGGCAACCTGCCACCTTGTTCTACCAACAATATCAGGGTTTTTACATCCCACCTTGCAATGACAGGTCGCCTCATTGCAGCAGATGGCTGACGCTGCAATGTCGAGGCGTGCCCCTGATTGCAGCGGTGAAATTGTCAGCAGTTGGTGCAAATATTCCAAACCACTGTCACCAGCAGCCTGCAATGGCACTGGGGAAGCAGGACAAGCCTTTGCAGGCTGTGGGGCATTGTCTACACAGTGCTGTGCCCACAGCTTGTTACTTAGAAAGTTGCCGTAATATGTTATTTGCGCCTGTGTGTAATCAACATAAAATGGTACATCTTGTCTGCCCCATTTCCCATATTAAACCTCAGAACCCATTGTTCATGGGGTGGTAATAGCTTCACTATCCACCTTTGTTCCCTCCTACTACTATCAGCCTGAGTAACCATTATAACCTTCATTTTGTCACAGCCATTCTTGAAACCATTTATGGTTTTGGTGCCTGCCATCTCAGTTGGCAAACTATTCCACATTTCCACCACCATTTCTGGAAAATAAAACTTTCCAATATCCTCTTGAACCCCTCCCACTCAGTCTCTACTTGTGCCCCATAACCTTGGACTGTTACTCATGCTAAGTAGTTCTATTCACTTTGTTTATTCCTTACAAGAATGTGAAGGTCTCATCATATCATTCCTCTCTTGTCTGGTCTCCAGTGACATACCAGTGCCTTGAGCAGATCCTCATACGATCTGTTCTGTCAGCCTGAATCATCCTGATCACCCTTTGTCTTTATCTTCTTATGAGGTCTTAGTTGTGAACCTGAACAGATACCGTGCAGCCTCACTAATGATCATTAAAGAGGCAGTAAACCTTTTCTACTATCAGAACCCTTCTGGCACATCCTAGTATCCTATTGCCTGACTAGATGCCCCACTGTACTAGGTTGATTGTTTAAGGGAGTCACTAATGATGAATACTAGGTTCCTTTTCAGCTGTAGTGCTCAGCTGTACCTCCTATCCAGTACTCTGTCCTGGGGTTCTGTCTCTAAGTGAATCACCTTGCACTTTTTGGCATTGAATCAACTGCCAAACCTTAGCCACCTCCTCATTCTTACATGTCAGTCTGCAGTTTCCTACTTCCCCATCACTATCTACCTCCTATGAGCTTGGTGTCATCTTTCAAAGAGACACAACTCAGATTCATTCTCAAACATTGTTATGAGCATATTGAGAACAAGAGCCGGATGATCCTGTGGTCCACCTTGACTCTCTTTTCTGATCTGACACCATAATCGCAACTGATGCCTCATGCAACTAAAGCCCTCACCCCCATCAAACACTACTTATTTTCAAATCCTGACCTCACTTTTGTGCTGCAGACCTGTTACCTGATTGGTCCCCATTCATTGGTCTGCTCCACTGATTCCATGCTAACATATTTCCGTTCAAATTACCTAAATATATATATATATATTTCTAGTTGTTTAACCAGGAGTAGCACACTAAGCTGAAAGCTTTTTACAGAGGACCTGGGACAGAAGTTAAGGACTTGCTCAGAGTCACACAGTATGCAAGTGGAAGCTGTGGGATTCAAACCCAGGTCTGGTCTGCTGATGTCACCAGATTTGCAGCCTGGTGAGCCCAAACTGCAGCAATACCTCCCTTTATGGGACTGCCATGTCTCCAAGAGTGACAGAAAGGTACCGACCTTTCTTGATCATGGCTACTTGTAATTGCAGATTTGGCCTAACAAAAAATAAACGAACCCATCCCCATGGCTTCCAGAGTATCATCATCTCAGCACCTGTACCATGGCAATAAGCTTGCCAAAGGTGAGAATTTTACATCTAACTCAGTACCAACATTGTTTGCCTGTCTAATTTTGAAAGGCTGCCAACTTCTCCTACCACCTGTTTGTCCTCGAGTCAGGACACCCTGTCTCTAACCTCCTTCATCACCATAAAGATAATCTTTTCATCACCTGTACCTCCTCTCTCCCCTCCTCTACCCTTCCTCACCTCCCTCTCACCCCTGCCAGCCTGCATGATTGTCATCTCTTCATTCCCACTATTGTTTTTTTTCTCTGCAACTCCATCCTTATCCTGACACACTTCTCATTTTTAATCCTTCTGTGCAGGAGCCCAGATGGCTGGAGCAAGCTCCTCCATCGACTGTTTCTGCACTCTCCCCCATTGGATGACCTCCTAACCTCTTCTGGTGTCTTCATCCTGCTGACTGGAAGGTTGCTCGATTGACCTACTGAGCCAGTAGAGCTTTTCTGACTCAGCCTCATCTTCCGTGAGCCATACACCCTAGTTTAACCAAGGTTGCCCTACTCGCAGCACTTATTCTCCCCCTGCCACCTAATCCCACATCCTCCTCTGAAATTAAATGATATCCCTCCCCATCTAGAATCAGAGTAACTCCCCTCCCATACCATATCCTGTCTTACCACCCACCTCGGCCTCTGTGCCTCTCGTCCAGCTGCTTATGTACATTACTTTATATGGCTGCTTAGCTCCTGGTAACCCTTGCTAATACCCAAAGCCCTAGCCTGACTGCTATGCAACCACTCCTGATCAACAGTGCAGTTGCATTATATATATGTCTCCTACCTTATCAGCTGCAAGCCCCAACCCGGGCCCAGCTCAACCTCCTGCAGCCAGCACTGAACCACATCTCCAGCTCTTCCAATGGCCTTAAATACTACATCAATATACGTAGTCTCCTAAAGGGACTTGCTACAGCCACTGTGGCTATGTCAACCTGATATAATAATTTCCGAATCCTGGCTAAATAAAAAATCAGCAACTCATCTCTACTCTTCCTGGCTTCACGGCACGAGACAGGACCACTTGGGAGAAGAGGTAGCATTATGTCTCCTCTTCCATCCATTTCACTTGTCTTTCTAGTGCTCACCAAAGCTTACAAGGCTCTGCTGTTGTAAATCTCTCCCCTTCTCCAAATCTATCTTGTTGTAGCAGGTTCATCCTGGCTCACAACCCAATATGCATTGAACTCATAACCACCTTAGTTAGCCACCTTCTGCTGGTGATTATATATGGGAGTTCAACATAAATTGACTACCATACCCAGTAAAGTGCTAAATGCTATGAATGCGTCAACCTAACCCAAATTATCCAAGACTTGACTAGGCAATCACAAGACAGGAAACCATTCCCCACGACTGGCCTTATAACCACATCCGTGAGTATCATTAATTCGCATTTAGAAGATGCCTCAGTGACTATTATGACTTTCCTGTAAAAATTCACAGTCAAAGTCCCCATAAAACTCTACAAACGATCAGCAAACTTGAATATTGACCTACTTCTTTATGATTTGACCACTAACTGGCATCTATATCTGTTGGTAACCTAGATGTCGCAGGTAACTACGCCAGAGAATGATTCCTGAGTTTGGAATCAACACACCACTACGCTGGCACGTGTCCCTGGAAACCACCTCCTGGACTCCCCAGAACTCATTGCTTGTTTAAGGCATGTGATACAGCCTGGCTCCATGTTCACAAAGTTCTTGAAGACTATGAGTCTACCGGTTCCTCAGAAACAATGCACAAACCATTGCTTGGCCAAGGCTGATATTTAGCTCACCACCTTAATAAAAATAACCCATCCAAATTTATAACCACTCACTTTCTCCCCACAGGCTCTTCCTCCCCTCCTCCAAATAACAATACTGTCATTGCTGACCACCCGCATTGCTCTGTTAACTCGGTCTTACTCATGTGCTTCTACTCAGGCTCCTCCAACTATTAACCAGTTATTCTCCGATCCATTAGAAGTCCTCCAGCCCCACTCATAGCTTTCCTTCTAAAATTTGAGAACTGACATGTTGGCAGCCTTGAAGCCCTAAACCTGAGCAATGGTAGCTGCTCTGATGACTGACCCAGTTACTAAACTTTCTTGTTTCTGCCATTGCTCCCACTCACTGCTCTTTTCAATCTCTCGTTTCATTTGGCCAAATTCTATTAGTGAAAACATGCATCCTCCCTTCCAAGTGTGGCGACCCTCCTCCTCCCCTGAGAACTATCTCTATCTCTCCTCCTGATTTTAGCCAAACTACAAGAACATCTAGTCTTACCAAATATCCTGTACTCTAGACAGAAATTTCACCAATATCAATCTGTTCTGTGAACATCTACTGCTCTCGCTGCTTGAATCACTGATGCGATCCTGACAGGCATGGATTGGGTCACAACCACTGCCATTTTATTGATCTTGCTAAAGCTGACATGGTTTCCACCTCTGCTCCACCTCTCATCAGCTGGACTGTCTGAACATGCTATTGTTCAGCACATACCTCATGACTGCTCAGTTGTAAAATATCCGAATACCTCTCCTCTCCTATATACTCGAGTCCTATGTCCATACTAGGCCCAATTCTCTTCTCCATCTTTCTGAATGATCTTCCATCCATCTGTACTCACTTCTATACAGTGTATGATATGTGGTCCTATTCTCCTCTGGCCCTCACCCTGGATGTTGCCCAGGCTCCAATGTGATTTCAATAATTTGAGCTGTTTAATCTCACCAACTCTTTCTAAATGCCAGAAAACTGTGTCCATGACTTTGGCACACATCAGAAGCTGTCAAGGTTCTCTGCCCCACCTTCACTACCCGACAGAGCAACTAATGCTACCAGTCTTCAGGTATCTGTGTTATGGATATCTCACCTTCTGGCCCATGTAGATGCCATGATAAAACTCATCCCAAACCGTGCCTTATATAGCCCGGCTTGCTCCCCCACAGGCAAGACGCAAACTGATCCAAAAATGATCCTCCAGTTTTGACTATTGCATATTGTTTATTGCTCTGCTCCTGCCATCTCCTTAGCCAACCTGGATACTCTTTTCAACTCATTCTGTCAGTTTGTCTGGATGCACTCTCACCCACCCACCGCTGCCACTTTGTACCGAGCTTTAGCCTTCCCATCCCTAACAAATAGGTGACTGCATCATTGTGCAACCACCCCGTACTGGCTGGCACACCCTCCCTACCTAAATTCCCCATCCCACCCTCCTCAACTTAAGAGCCCATGACCACAGAACTTTGTCTGTTCCTGGAGATCTACTGCTAGTGGACAGGCCTCCCACCCTATCATCTCCCCAAAATGTGAATGCTCTTCCACTATATCCAATCCTCTTCTTGCCTGGCTCATTAAATCAAGCTCTTCATAATTCTCTCTGTAATTGCACATGCCCCTTGCTCCCTCTTGTCCCACGTCCTGTTTGATGCTCTGTTGACTCACTTCACTTCAATTCTGTGCTATTTTTTAGTCTGCATAGTGCGGTCATTGGTTCACAATTGCTATTACATTACGCTCTCTGTGTCTCACCACAAGCTCACTGTGACTGGTTTTCACTTCTCTACCCTTGTAATTATTTGCTTTTCATGCTAATGTGTAATTCAGTTGTAACCTATGTTTTTGTGTGATATTGTGTATTTTGTGTGTACTCATTGTTACTATGTAACTCCCATCACCCTCTCTCCCAGGTTGTACTGGGAGACACAACTTGTTGTTCAGTGTACCTTCCTGGTGAAACTTTTCAATAAATAAATTAATTTGAGCACAGTAGCATCACAGATCTCTCACCTGTGGTCACCATTATGATGCTCCCAAGTAGTATACCAAATGATCCTTGGCATGTGCTGTCTACACCCCTGTTTCGTAGTTTAAATGGCTCCAATTATTATAGTAAAATGATTCTTGGTGTCTAGTGCTCCCCACCCAGGAATACTAAGCTGGGAGCTCATTTCTAGATGCATCCTGGGGAAGGGGAACTTGTACAAGTGGGTCTTAGGTAGCACAATAGTTCAAAATATATAACATACATGGAGCAGAGTGGTACACAAACCACAAATTACATTGGGAATAATACATGCAAGATGTGAGAACTGAGGACAAGCAAACAATCGACAATGCTATACAGCATAGCAGAAGCCACAAACCTAAGCTGGCTTATCAAATACAGAGCAGTTTTATTTATTTATTTAGCTTTGTTAACCGGGTAGGTACATCTGACAAGTTATATGCCTATTTTCAGGAACTTGCCGGGAGAGTATAAACAGGTAATACAGATAGACATCAGAACATACAGCAAGTGCTCAAGTACATAGAGTAACAAAATGCACTGAGTCACAAAACGTAAGGCATGGAGGAACTGCTAGGACAGAAATTGATAAAGTACATATAATCAACAATATGTGGTCTAGAGCATACATAGTGCAGCGTCAGATGCCTAGAGAGCAATTGGATCATGCAAATGACCAGAAGATAATTGGCAGGTCCCTCAGAACAGTTGGGCTCCAAGTACAATTAGGGCTAGGAGGCTTGGGACATCTCAGCACGCCTGAGGCCAGCTTCAGATGCCCCCACAGGACTTCTGGAAGCACTGATGGGAGGAGGTGGAAACTATGGTCAGGAAAGGAGTTCCAGAGCCTAGGAGCACATGCAACAAAGTCCCTGTCCCCCATAAGGGTCTCGGGTGAGGGTACTTTTAGCATCCCAGGACCCTGGGACCTGGAATGGGTAAGAGGAGGGGTCAGGAGGTGCACAGAAGCTGTGCCAGCCTCAGAGGGGGTGATGGTTCTGATCACTTGCCTGACTGAGGCATCCCAGCCCAAAGTTCAGGTGTGATTGGTCAGGAAAGCTAACCTAGTTTATCATAAAGCCTACAATGGTGGGTGAGACGGGGAGGCCAGGCAAAGTGACAGATGTTATTGTGCCATTGTGTGCCACTGAGTAAGAAGAGCTTTGGAGGTACAGGCAACTTGGTGGGACCATAGCTAAGGAAGGAAGTAGTACACCTCTAGCAAGTGCCAGATGAGCAGCAGGTGTCTGGGTTATTTTGACCTCATATGCCAGACCCAATTTACAGTTCAAGGTTCTACAGACATTTAGGATATGACTCTAGGTCCAACTGGGGGTCAAGTGTCACCCCAAGGTATTTGATGGAGTTCACAGTTATGAGGGGAGCTCCATCTGCACAACTGATATGCAAAGGGGCTGAGAGGGTTTACTTCCAACATTAGCTATAAAACATTTGTGCATAATGCCTAGAGTGGAAGCATAGGTGCCAAATTTTAGTTGTACCTAAACTGGAAACAAGTAACAGGAGAGCAAGAGGGAAAACTAGAGCAAGTGCAGGAGGGAGAGGGAGACCACTGAAGTGGTTTGAAAGAATCCATGGGAGGGAGATTGGTGAATGGCTGGGGCAATGGAGTTCCAGATTTTAGGACAGCGGTAGCTGAACGTGACTTTGCTGATGGTTGTGGAAAAATGAAGGACTGGGTTAGGGTTCAATATTTCAGCTTCTGATGGTATGGACTATAACGGGGCAGTCGGAGAGATAGGAGGGTAGGGAACAATCCAGATGTTGCCCACAAAGCTGGCACAGTGGGCATGGTGTCTGTCCACAAGAAAAGAAAAGGGAGAGAGATTTATATATAGAACAGTGGTGAGTCCAAGAAGGAGTTGCTGAAGTCGAGAGGTAATGGCAGAAAGTAGTTGAAGAGTGTGTCCAGTCTGGCAAGGGTAGTGGCAAGGCTACGCTAGCAGACCACATCACCATACTCAGAGATTTGGAGGATCATTCCTGGATAATAGCATGGTATGCTGGAGGTGGGATACAGTCACAAGTTCCCTGTAAAGTGCACCAAATTGTGGTGCAGCTTTTGACTATAGCATCCACTTGTTCAGAAACATTTAGGTGCTGGTCTAGCCAGATACCAAGATAACTAAAGGTGGTGACATCTTCCACAGGGGAGCCATCCAGGGTATGGAAAGTAGGAAGGGGAGGGAGCCTAGATAGTCTGGTGCCTTGTGCCAAAGGACATGGAAACAGCCTTCTTGGCATTGAGGAAAAGCTGATTTGTGTGTGGTCAGGGCTGAACTTGATCAAAGTCCAGTTGGAGTCTGTGGGCCTGCTGTGAAGAGGACTGTGTCATCCATGTACATGTGAATGGATGCAGACAAGGCACATGGAGGAGGAGATCATTAAGGAAAATGGAGAAAAGTAGTGGGCTTAACACAGCTTCTTTGTGGGACCCAAGTGGATACAGGCAGGGAGGAGAGAGGGGTCCGCTTTTGACTGCTTCTCTGGGACCTACCCCGTGGTAGGAGGAACAGCTGATGGCTAAGTAAGAGAGGCCTGCAGCCTGGAGTTTGGCTAATAATTGCGGTAGACAGGATTGAATGCTTTGGCTAGACTCGATGAAGATAGCAGAAGTGAATAGGCTGTGATCCATACCATTATGGATGGATTTGTGAGTCTGAGCAGGTGGTGGAGTGATTTTTGGTAAGTCAGACTTGTATTGGGTGAAAAGGAAGAGGAGTCCAAAAGGGAGAGAGTTGTAACAAGATAATTTGTTCCTGTATTTTGGAAGGAGGAGAGAAATGAGTCAGTAGCTGTCTGCACTCTGACGGGTCACCATCTTTTGAAGGAGGAGGAGTAACAGTGGCAGCCTTCCAGTCAGCAGGGATGGAGGAACACCAGAAAGAGAGGTTAGGTCATCCAATGGGGAGGAGATTGTAGATGCTGTCAGATGGAGGAGCTTGCTATCCCAGCCATCTGGGCTCCTACCCTTGGAAGGATTAAGGGCGGGAAGTGTGTCAGGGATAAAGGATGGAGTTACTGCAGAGAAAAAAACAATAGTGGGAATGAAGGAGATGACAATCATGCAGGCTGGCAGGGAGGTGAGGAAGGGGAGAGGGAGGAGAGGAGAGGAGAGATGAGGCACAGGTGATGAAAAGGAATGACATCTCTATGGTGATGAAGGAGAGGTTAGAGACAGGGGTCTCACTGACTCTGAGGACAGGCAAAGGAGTGGGAGGAAGAAGAGATTGTGGCAGCCTTCCAAAATTTATACAGGTAACCAATGTTGGTACTGAAGTTAGATGTAAAATTCTCACCTTTGGCGAGCTTATTGCCATGGTACAGGTGCTGCAGAGATGATGATACCTCTGGAAGCCATGGGGGATGGGTTATGGTTATTTTTTTGACCAGGCCAAATCATGCACTTGCAAGTAAACTATGAGGTCAGCCATGATCTAGGGGACGTGGGGTACCTTTTCTCATGTCCTGCTCTGGGGGTATAGAGTCCCATAAAGGGAGGCAGTATAGCACAGTGGTTTAAGCCTCTGAGCTGCAAATCTGGTGACATCCAGCAGACCAGACCTGGGTTTGAATCCTGCCAGCTTCCACTTGCATACTGTGTGACTCTGAGCAAGTCACTTAACTTCCCCAGCTCCCAGGTCGCTCCTGTAAAAGTTTTCAGCTTAGGTGCTACCTCTTGAATTAACTAACTAAATATATATATATATATATTTAGAGTACTTTTGTTTTGAAATATGTTAGCATGGAACTGTAGTGGAGCAGACCCAATGAGATAGGGGATCAACTAGAGTGACTTAGGTCACGGCACAAGGGAAGTGAGGTCCAGGATTTAAAGGAAAATATAAGCAGTGTTTTGATGGGGTGAGGGGAAGCCTTTAGTTGCATGAGAGGTCATCAGAGGGTTGTGATTATGGTGTCAGATCAGAGTGAGGGTGTCAAGAGTGTAATGCCACAGGATCCATCCTGACTTTGTTCTCTTCAATATGCTTATTAACAATGTTTGAGAATGAATCTGGGGGTTGTGTCTTTGAAGATGACACCAAGCTCAAGTGGGAGGGTAGATAGTGATGGGGAAGTAGGGAAAACTGCAGACTGACATGTAAAGATTAGGAGGTGGCTTTCAAGGTTTGCAGTGGAAATTCAATGCCAAAAAGTGCAAGGTGATTCACTAGGGGACAAGAACCCCAGGACAGAGTATTGATAGGGAGGTAGAGCTGAGCACTACAGCTGAGAAGAGGGACCTAGTATCTGGTCATTAGTGACCCCCAACAATCAAGTTAGTACAGGAAACGCAACAGGCAAATAGGACCAGGATGTGCCAGAAGGGTTTGATAGTAGAAGAAAAGAGGTTTACTGCTCCTTTTAGTTATTGGCTATGAGGCTGCACTGGGTATAATGTTCAGAGTTCTGAACTTCAAAAGACCTCACCTCAGGAAAGATAAGGACAAAGGTGATCAGGATGACTAGAGCTGACAGAACAGATCGTATGAGATCTGCCTGAAGGCACTGAACATGTCTTCACTGGAGACCAGACAAGAGAGGAATGATATGATAGAGACCTTCACGTTCCTGTAAGGAATAAACAAGGTGAATGAAGAACTACTTAGTATAAGTAACTGTTCAAGGTTATGGGGTCACAAGTAGAGACTGATGGGAAGGAGGTTAAAGAGGGATATTGGAAAGTTTTATTTTCCAGAAATGGTGGTGGAAATGTGGAATAGTTTGCCAACTGAGATGGCAGGCACCAAAACCATAAATGGTTTCAAGCATGGCTCTGACAAAGTGAAGGGTATAATGGTTACTCATGCTGATAGTAGTAGGGAGGGAAACAAGGGAGTGGATAGTGAAGGCTATTACCCTGCATGGAGAGTAGGTTCTGAGGATTAATATGGGAAATGGGGCAGACAGGATGTACTATTTTTATAGTGATTGCATACAGTGCAAATTATATATTGCAGGCTGCTGGAGACAGTAGTTTGGAATATTTGCACCAACTACTGACAATTTCGCCGCTGCAATCAGGGGCCACCTCATCATTGCAGCATCAGCCATCTGCTGCAATGAGGGAGCGACCCGTCATTGCAGGGTGGGATAAAACCTGATATTGTTTGTGAACAGACGGCAGGTTACGATGATACGTATATCGGCTTACCATGTTTTGCGTAATGGGATTCACAAACCCGTCTGACCTCAGTGCCCCATTGTTTCTTGGTGCCGACGGGGAGCCCACTCCCCATCAGCATTTTGTAACACCCCCTGTGCTTTTATTCCTGCCGATGGGGTGCCCAATCCCTGTTGGCTACTGCTGCCCCCCCCAAAAGAAAGTCATTGGTGGCACACTGGGTGCCCATCCCAGCATGCCACATGCCCCTGTAAAGGGAAAAACGGTATCGTAAAGTATTTTTTTTTAACCCGCAAAAAAAGAAACAGTTTCTCGTAGTGTCCCTGGCTCCCACCTGTAACCCGCACCAACCCACTGTGCACCCTGCCTCCCCACACACCCCTGTCACCCCATACTTACCTCCGGAGCTTGGCGCGAAGATCTTCGGTGGACCAGGAACACATCTACACTCTTCAAAGCCGACCGTGAACTGAGGAAATGCCAGTAAGCTGTATAACGTAATAAATAGTGTTTTTTCAACTTTAGTACATGTCTCAGGCATTTTTGGGACTTTTTTCACCATTCCAAGGCAAAAATATGGGACTTCAGAGGAGCTGACTTTGATAAGATGGCCAACAGAGTTAAGCTAGCCCTGGCAAAAAGAAACACAGGTGAGGAGGTACAGGCAAAGTGGGCAAGCATTAAGGATACAATACTTGAAGCAACATCCCATTGTGTTAGACAGAAAAGGAAGTGCAAAAGAAGAAGGAAACCACTTTGGTTCTCAAATACAGTAGCAGAAAAGGTCATGAGCCAAAAGGCTGGCCTCTCAGAAAATATAAGGAACACAGCGGGATGAAGATAGGGAGGCATACCAAACTGCCCTAAGGGAAGCAGGTAAGGCAGTAAGGCAGGCAAAGTCCCAAACTGAGGAAACACTAGCACTAACAGTAAAAGAAGGTGACAAGACTTTCTATAGATACATTAGTGAAAGGAGAAAGTCCAGAGGGGTATTGCTAAGCTTAATGGAGAAAAGGGAGCATGTGAGGAGGAGGACCCTGTAAAGGCATCTATCCTAAATAGATACTTTTGCTCAGTATTTACTGAAGAGAAGGTGAGGCAGGGCCCACAGCTCAGCATCATGGACACAGGGGAGGGAGGTGAGCACTACTCCCTTCACAAAGAAAGGGTCCTACAAGAGCTACTAAGCCTCAGGGTGGATAAGGCAATGGGACCTGATGGCATACATCCCAGGGTACTTAAGGAGCTAAAGGAGGAACTAGCAGAGCCATTAGCAGAATTGTTTAGTGAGTCTCTGAGCACAGGAGAGGTCCCAGAAGACTGGAGAAGGGCTTTCATGTGATCCCGCCTCCACAAGAGTGGTAGCAGGGAGGAGGCGGGGAACTACAGACCAGTCAGTCTTCACTCAGTAGTGGGCAAGATTATGGAGGCACTCCTTAAGGAAAGGATAGTGCAACACCTGGAATCCATAGGGCACAGGATCCAAGACAGCATGGGTTTACAAAGAAGGTCCTGTCAAACTAATCTCATAGATTTCCTTTGACTGGGTAACCAGAGTGGTGGACCAAGGGAGCAGTTGATGTCGCCTACCTTGACTTCAGCAAAGCTTTTGACACTGTTCCACATAGAAGATTGATAAATAAGCTTGGTAGGCTAGGGTGGGTCGAAGTTGGTCAACTGGGTGGCAAACTGGTTGACTGGCAGAAAACAGAGTGGTGGTAAATGGTATACAGTCAGAAGAGATGCAAGTCACAAGTGGGGTACCTCAGGGATCAGTCCTAGGACTAGTCCTATTCAACATACTTCATTGGTGACCTCGCAGATGGACTAGAGGGTAAGGCTTGTCTGTTTGCAGATGACACCAAGATCTGCAACAGAGTAGATGATCAGATGGGGTGGGAGAATGAAGAGATCTGGATAAACTAGCAAAATGGTCAGAAGAGTGGCAACTGGGATTTAATGCAAAGAAGTGCAAAATCATGCACATAGGGAAGAGAAACCCTGAAGCCACTTATAGGCTGGGAGGGAGTTGCTAGCAGTCACAAAGGAAGAAAGAGACTTGGGCATCATCATCACTGATGACCTAAAATCATCCAAGCAGACCCCAAAGCAGTAGGTAAGGCTGGGTGTTAGGGTGTATTAGTAGGGGTATCATAAGTCGTAAGAGGGAGGTAATAATCTTCTGTACAAGACATTGGTTAGGCCCCATCTGGAGTACTCGCGTAGTATTGGAGGCCACACCTTCACAAGGACATTAACCAAATTGAGGCAGTCCAGAGAAGGGCAACCAAAATGGTGCAGGGACTGCACTCAGAAGACATATGAGGACAGATTAACGGAGCTCAATATGTATACCCTTGAGCAAAGGAGGGAGAGAGGTGATATGATCGAGACATTTAAACACCTTAAGGGCATAAACAAGGTGAAAGAGTCTAACATGTTTAAATATAAGAAAATTGCAGGACAAGAGGACACAGCATGAGATTAGAGGAGCCGATTAAGGGGGAATGTGAGGAATTCTTTTTCAGAAAGGGTGGTAGATGCATGGAATAGCTTACCAGAAGTGGTGGCTATGAATACAGTGCAGGGCTTCAAACAGGCATGGGATAGGCATAAGGGAGCAATACAAATGACTATGAATAGATAGGTCACTGACAGAGCAAAGGCCGATGGCACATTTATAAGGTAGAAAAAGAAATGGGCAGACTGGATGGGCCTTGCGGTCCTTATCTGCCGACAACTTCTATGTTTCTATGTTTCTATGTAATTTTCAACATAGGGTTTTTGGGACCCTCCTCATAAATTCTTGAACTGTGATTGCATTAATCGGCCCCAAAAGGTGATTTTGCAGTCACTACGTGGAATCACCTTTCAGGGCCTATTAACAAAATGACAGTGCCAGTGTTCATGAGGTGGATCTCAAAAAGCCTATGTTGCAAATTTGGTGGGAAAAATCAAAAAAAGTGACTGTTTTATGAGTGTGCGCTGCACAGTTGCTACCCATGCTCGTAACTTCGTGAATTTGCAATATTTTCACACTAGATTTTCAACATTGGCATTTTTTCACACCTCCTTGTGAACAGTACAGCTGTCATTGTTCACATCCTGGCGGAAATGTGTTTTCACACTTCTGGCACAGAATAGCGCATTCACTGTGGGAAATCAGTGTTCAGGACAGATTAAGAAAATGACAGTGACACTGTTCATGAGTAGAGGTCCTGAAATGGCTGTGTTAAAAATCTGCTAATGATACTCAATAAAATGACTGTGTTACGAGCATGTGTTGCGCAGTTTGCACGCACGCTCGTAACTTCATGAATTTATATTTTCACTCCAGATTTTCAACATTGCCATTTTACCACACCTACTTATGAACAACAGTGCATTCATCATTTTTCCCATCCTGGCTGAAATGTGTTTTCACACTTCCAGTGCAGACTAGAGCAGTCGCTGTTGGAAATCATTGACTGGGACAGATTAAGAAAATGACAGTGATACTGTTCATGAGCAGAGGTCCTAAAATGCCTATGTTGAAAATTTGGTGATGATAGCCCAGCAAATGACTGTATTACAAGTGTGCGTTGCACACTTTCCACACACCCTTGTAACTTCGCAGATTTGTAATATTGTCATTCCAGATTTTCAACAGTGGCATTTTTTCACACCTCCTTATGAGCAGTACAGCTGTCATTTTTACATCCTGACTGAAAAGTGGTTTCACAGTTGACGCACACAATAAAGTGGTCACTGTGGTAAATCAGTATTCGGGACAGATTAAGAAAATGACAGTGGCACTGTTCATGAGCAGAGGTCCTAAAAGCCCTATGTTGAAAATTTGGTGACGAACCTCCATAACATGACTGTGTTACAAGCGTGCATTGAACTGTTTCATGCACCCTTGTAACTTTGCACATTTGTAATATTTTCACAGCACATTTTCAACAGTGGCACTTTTTTTACACCTCCTTATGAAGAGTACAGGTGTCATTTTTCACATCCGGTCTAAATATGTTTTTGCACTCTTGCCGGAGAATAGCATGGTCGCTGTGGGAAATCAGTGTTTGGGACAGATTAAGATCGAACAAGTGGGGGTGACCGAGCTAAACTCAGCTCTGTTGGGACTGCTGCGGATTTGTTTGTGGGCAGAAAAAGGCCCCAGCGCAAGAGCCCAGTACAAAAGGGCAGCCTGCAGCATTGGGAGAAACAGAATGAGAGAGCGAGTGAGGGAGGGTGAGTGAGTGAACTCACCGGAGCACTGTCAGGACTGCTGTGGGTTTCTTTGTGGGCAGAAAAAGGTGTCAAATCAGGCAGAGGCCAAGTAGAAAAGGCCAGCCTGCAGTGGTGGGAGAAACAGTATGAGTGAGTGAGATGGGGGACTGAGTGAACTCAATAGATCTCTAGCAGGACTGCTGCGGATTTCTTTGTGGGCAGAAAAAGGCGCCAATGCAGGCAGGAGCACCATACAAAAGGGCCGCTTGCAGTGCCAGGACAAACAGAATAAGTGTGTGACAGAGGGAGACTGAGCGACCTTGACGTAGCTCTGTCAGGACAGCTGAGGATTTCTTTGTGGACAGACAAAGGTGTCAACGCAGCCAGGAGCCCTGTATACAAGCACAGCCTGCAGCACCAAGAGAAACAGAATGAGTGAGTGTCAGAGCAGAAGTGAGCGAGCTCAACAGAGCTGTATTGTGACTGCTGCGGATTTCTTTGTGGGCAGAAAATGCGGCAAAGGAGCCCAGTACAAAAGGCCAGCCTGCAGCACCGGGAGGAACGGAATGAGTGAGTGAGAGGGGGGAGAGAGCGAGCTCAATGGAGCTGTGTCGGACTGCTTCAGATTTTCTGCAGAACAAGCCACCAATGCAGGCAGGAGCCCAGTACAAAGGGCAGCCTGCAGTAGGCAGGAGACACAGAATGAGTGAGTGAGGGAGGGGGAGTGAGTGAGCACAACGACGCTCTTTTGGGACTGCTGCATATTTGTTTGTGGACAGAAAAAGACAGCAATGCACACTGGGGCCCAGTACAAAAGGGCAGCCTGCAGTGGCAGGAAAACCAGAATGAGCGAGTGAGAGAGGGGGAGTGAGCGAGCTCAATGGAGCTCTATGATGACTGCTGCACATTTCTTTGTGGGCATGAAAAGCTGGCAACACAGGCAGGAGCCCAGTACAAAAGGGCAGCCTGCAGCACTGGCAGAAACGGAATGAGCGAGTGAGAGAGGGGGAATGAGAGCAAGCTGAATGGAGCTGTGTCGGGACTGCTGAAGATTTCTTTGTGGGCAGAAAAAAGCAGCAATGTAGGCAGGAGCCCAGTACAAAAGGCCAGCCTGCAGTGCAGGCAGAAATGGAATGGGTGACTTAGAGAGGGGGAGTGATTAAGCTCAACGGACCTGCGTCAGGACTGCTGCAGATTTATTTGTGGGCAGAATAAGCCAATGCAGGCAGGAACCCTGTACAAAAGGACAGCCTGCAGCTGTGGCAGAAACAGAATGAGTCAGTAAGAGAGGGGGGAGTGAGTGAGCTCAACAGAGCTCTATCGTGACTGCTGTGGATTCCTTTGTGGGCAGAAAAAGGTGGCAACGCAGGCAGGAGCCCAATACAAGAGGCCAGCCTGCAGCGCTGGCAGACACAGAATGAGTGAGTGACAGAGGGGGAGTGAGCAACCTCAACAGACCTGTATTGGGACTACAGCAGATTTCTTTGTTGACAGAAAAAGCCACCAACAGAGGCAGGAGCCCAGTACAAAAGGCCAGCCTGCAGCACAAGGAGAAACAGAATGAGGGAGTCAGAGGGGGGGAGTGACCGACCTCAACAGAGCTCTGTCAGGCCATCTGTGGATTTCTTTGTGGACAGAAAAGGGTGCCAACGCAGGAAGGAGCTCAGTACAAAACAGCAGCCTGCAGCACTGGGAGAAACAGAATGAGCAAGTGACAGAGGGCCAGTGAGCGAGCTCAACGGACCAATGCAATCAACATTCAGCATTGACAAATGCTTGTTTTTTTATTGTGTCCAGAACTGACTGTGTGTGTATGTATGTGTGTGGGGGGTTTGCTGGCAGGCTGTGTGTGTGCAGTTAAAACAACATTCCCAGAATCATTAACTAGCACTAACCACAGTGTGTTAACACTTCAAAGAAAGCATTTAGTATACCTGTACACCTTATATGCTTTAGAGCAACCCCCAGTTGTATGAGCACCTGGTTACAATTAGTAATCCTGTGCAAAACAAAAAATTTGTGCCACATTAACAGGTTAACACTGCACAGAAGAATGCTTTTTAAAATAGTATCAGCCATGCTTATCACAATGCAGTGCTAGTTCTGTTACAGTGGTATGTGGACCCCCATTTTCAGATTAGTGTTGTGCACTCCTAAGTGATGCACCTGAGATAGCGCACAGCCACAGAAGGCGGTAGTAAATGCACTCCCTCCAGTGAGGAGAGAGTGACCAGTAGGGTGCCAGAGGGTTCAGTAATGGGACACATTCTCTTCAGTGTCTTTATAAGTGGCATAACAAAAGAACTGGAAGGGGAGATATGCCTTTTTGCAGATGACACCACAATCTGTAATAGCGTTGAAAGGTGCAGATGGAGAGAATGAGTGGGCACATTAGAAAACTTAAAGAGTGCTATGGGACATGGCATTTCGGGTTCAAGGCCAAAAAGTGCAACATCAAGCATCTAGGTACTAGAAGCCTAGAGGCTGAGTATAAAATGTAGAGGGAGGTACTTATGGTTACTAAGGAAACCTTTTATACAGTACTGTGCTCTGTATGCAGGAGAGGATTACTCATTTACATGGCAGTAGTAGTACATATGCACATGCACATGATCAGGGTAGCATCAAGTGATGCTGAATACGACACCGATCAAACCATGCTGTTCCCACAGTGTAATGTTTAGCTCTGCATGCTAATCTTCTGAAAATGGGGCCCCAATTGACTAAAAATTATGGCTGATGCCTCCTAAGATGCAGAAGGTAAACATAAAAAGTTTATCTTATTTATCTCTTTATGTATTGTTTTATTGTATTTTGCTTGCAAAACCTTTATCCGATTTCAAAACATTGTGATGTGACTTAAAATGTTTATAACAGACTAGTTAAAATACAGTTTGTTTTCTTCTTTTACCTATATGCTGTCTTTATTTACTTATAAAAACACAGTCTGGTGGGCTGGCCTAGCAGCTTGGTGGCGATTGCACTGCCTCCCATGCCAGTGGCCCAGTTTTGGGGGTGGACCTGAGTTGCACAGGGGTTAGCTGTGGGGGGGGATATGATTGACCATCTAAGGGAATGCTCTCCTCTCAGGGAGGGGAAGTCTGACCACCCCACTCTTCAACATCCACCTAGCTGAGGAGGGCTGGCAGGGCAGTGGAGTTGCATAAGGGGGAGGGCTCAGGCAGGCACAAAGGAAGCAAGTGACTTTATATGTAATTGCATCATTCCATGCTTGGCTGCCCAGAGGATAAAACCAAAGGTAGAAACCCCCTAATGGCAAAATGATCCAACAACCTGCCGCAGATTTTGCACTGCTAAACGGACTCAGCTCATATATGTCTCTCCTTGTCAATGGCCCTCCCCCTCCTGGCCCCAACATGGGGGATGTGAGTGGGGGATCTCAGAGCAAATATGTCCTGTGGATGGTAAGTGATTGGGCTGGAGATGTCAGTGGGCAAAGGGGTAGCAGGGTGACTAAGGAGATAAAAATCTCTATGGGAAAAAAAAAAATAAAACAGAGTTTGAGAAGCTCAAACCCCAAAACAGACTGTGCATGCCTCCAGTGAGGATTCCAGTAAAGTTATTTAGTAAAACAATGCAAATTATATGCATATGCCAGCTAAACTCCTGATGAAAATTGAATACTGAGGGATTGCAGCAAAAATATATATTTTAAAATAAAAACTTAAAACATAGTCCATAGAGTACAAACTAGCAATGATTTTGGCTTACACTTCCACAGCTCCTGAAGTGCTTCCCAAGCATTCAACTCAGATAAGTTGCTGGACTTACACAGTAATTAATTACACATAAAACAAATCAACACTTTAACTTGGAAAAATGCATGCAGCTCCCTATGTATACAGGTATGTTAGGAATATCCTGTATTAGCTTCCTATACAAATGTGTTGTCTATTAGTAAATGAAGGCAGCACCTATTTAAAAGAATAAACTACAGCATTTAAATTAGTTTTCAAAGTTTCTTGTCACATCACAATGGTCTGATATTTGACTAAACATGTGCAAGCAAAACAAAAGGAAAAACCCCATAAAGAAGTAGAATAAGAGATAGCCCTGTTTTGTTTACCTCAGCTCTGCAGTTTCAGACATCCTCTCATCAAGCTAGCAGCTAACTGAATGCAGCAGGCAATGAGTTCAACTCTAGGATATTCATGGGCGAGGGGCAGAGGGATGGGTAGTTTCAGAACATAGTCCATTTCAGTATATAGTTTATTTGTTTCAGTATATAGAGTATGTGAATTTTTCAGTCTACAGTGTATGTGTTTCAATAGATAGTGTATGTGTTTCAACATGTAGTGTATTTGTTTCAGTATATAGTGTATGCAGATTTTTCAGTGCATAGTGTATTTATTTCAACAGATAGTGTATGTATTTCAATATAAAGTGAAGATGTTTCAATATATAGTGTATTTGTTTCAGTAAATAGTGTATGTGCTTTTTTCAGTGTGTAGTATATGCATTTCAATAGATAGTGTATGTATTTCAATATACAGTGTATTTGTTTCAATATATAGTGTATGCAGATTTTTCAGTGCATAGTGTATTTATTTCAATAGATAGTGTATGTATTTCAATATAAAGTGTAGATGTTTCAATATATAGTGTATTTGTTTCAGTATATAGTGTATATGCTTTTCAGTGTGTAGTGTACATTATTTCAATATATATTGTATTTGTTTCAGTATATAGTGTATGCAGTTTTTCTCAATATATAGTGTATGTGTTACAATCTATAGAGTATTTGTTTCAGTAGATAGTTTATGTGGATGTTTCAGTCTGTAGTGTATGTATCTCAATAGGTAGTGTATATGTTTCAGTACATAGTACATTTGTTTCAGTATATAGTGTATGTGGATTTTCAGTACTCAGTATGTGGATTTCAGTAGACAGTGTATGTATTTCACTATGCAATGTAAGCATTTCACTATATAGTGTATGAGTTTCACTATATAATATATGTATTTCAGTATACAGTATATGTATTTCACTATACGATGTATATATTTCAGTAGATACTGTATGTGGTTCACTACATTGTGTATGTATCTCACTATATAATGTATATATTTCACTATATGATGTATGTATTTCACCATATAGTGTGTGTTTTACTATACAGCCAGATATTCTGAATTATGTCCCTAACGGCTTGCCATATGATTCTCTGCTTAATGTTCCCTGACCAGTTTCTGTTGTACTTTTTCCTGTCTAACAGAAACCATAGTTTGTCCACCACTGCTACTCTGCTAATGCATCTGATGCACTGTACTGTATATGGACTCAGATCTTTTTTACCAGCAGCTTGAACCTTACTATTTGTAATCTGATATCCTGCTGGGTCCCAGTTGTACTTTCATGATCTGATGATGGAACTTGGGTAAAAGATGAGCACTACCAAGGCAGGTGGCGACAAAATTATTGATATCCACATATCAAAATATGATATGCACATCCACAATTTATTTGTATGTTGTTCATGGGGCTGACACACCAATTCCCCCACTTTTGCTATATCATTATACCACAGCTCATGGATTATTTTATGTTAGTCAGTCTTAGTCAAGAAGGTGAACATGTTGGTCTCCTCCTACTCATTGTTTGGTTACAGTGGCAAAATAATTTAACATATGGGCAGAAAAGTATAGGTAGATTCTGTTAAAAGGACACTAGGTTAGGCAGAGGCCTCTCAAAGTAAATGCAGGTAAAGTTAAGGGGAAAAAAAACAGGGTGTATAATAAGTGGAAGGATTCTGTGAACTAACAGCAGAGCTAGCCACAGTGCAACATGGTAACTTGCAATAAGTTACATGTCACAAAACACTTCAATAAAAAGGCTCAATTGCCATTGAATTACATTCTCTCCTGCAGCAGACTGCAGCCTTTTGTGACACTGCTTAATTCATTTACTTCAGTTTGGTTTTATTTGTTCGACCATGGGTCATTACAATATACAAAAAATAAATACACAGCACTTTACAGAATTATTAAATACGAAGCATATTTATATTAATAAGAATATATTTCTCAGTACTTTATAGTTTGACATTTTCTCTCATGGCGACTACTTTCTTTTGATATCTCAAAACAGCAATGATGACATTTGTCAGAATCAATGCATCATTAACTGACAAAGGGTTTAACAATATCTACATGCAATCTTATAAAGGATAGTTACAGCTCTCTATAATACTTCTGAGGTGCAAATTTCTTCATTTCAAATATAGGGGGTCCTCAAACAGAATATGAAACAAGGTACTGTAGCATTACTGCATTGCATCCTGGCTGGCACTGCTATAGCATGAGAAGCAGAGGATAAAGCAGATCTCTGCAAGTACCAACAAAAGATAAAAATCTATTCTGAAAAAAACATGTAGCCTTCCATAAACCACCAGGGCTAGTCCCATGACTGTGCTCACAGTTATCTCCTGCTCTCCACCATAATCCTCCCTTGGCCCTCCCATACAGAAACAGTATGCTGCTCCTTGCTGAAATCCTGCCAGCCCCTTTCTGCCACCCACCAACATCTTGTTGCCCCCTTTTTCCTAAAACAGACTCTTCCCTAGCCCCAAAGTTCCACAACAGTAACGTGCTGTCCCCGGTCAATGATGGTGGGGCACTATTATGAGTAGCTAAATGAGCCCCAGCTACTTAGTGGTCCTCCTCTCCAAGTGCACAGTGTGCTGACTTGTCATAAGTAAGCTGTTAGCTGACAGCCTTTTTTTGTGCTGGGGAGCTGGTTTGCCCAGTATCAACAGTGACGCTAAGTAAACCATAATCAAGGATCTGATTGCTCTTACTGATCTACCACATCAATTAGCTAGAATATGGTCCTGTGTTACAGTCTGTATAGCGTCCATGAATTATGTTAGTCAGACCCCTTCCTCTAGCATGCTAAAAGATGTCAGTCAACAGACAATGTACAACTGGAGACACATGTTGTGGGGTTGAGATGGGGACCACTGAGTAGCAGCTGGTAAGCATTTACTTTATATTGTTGATCTCAATATTCGGGATTGGGGCACTACTTTACTAATATGCACATTTGGGACTGGGGGATTTGGGCTACAGAGGAGGTGTTGGGTGGCCAGAATGGACTGGCAAGGTGCCAGTATGCTGCCCTTAGTTTTATGTATGGCAACATAGTGGGAGGGTAAAGAATGTCATATAACTCTGGGAGGGTTGGTCAAGGTCTGTGACAAGTTAAAAAACTACACACTTCATGTAGTTTTTCATAAAGTGTGCAACTGTTTATAGCATTTCACTATGTGAAGTTTGTGCTTCATGAAGAAATAACTGTGCAGAGCGCACTGATTTGCCATTTAGTTGGTATGTTATACCATGAAGTAGCAGCATTCCAAAGTTTACTTTGCTGAAGTCCTTTGATGTGCAGAGTAGCTACGTTACAAAAACTCTATGAAGGGAATTGTGGGCCACTTGACGACAGGTTCACCAACAAAGTTTAAGTATACAAATGGTTTAGGATGGCTTTGCGACTAAGCCTGGCCACCTGGGAGGGCTAGAGGATATGTTTTACTTTTTTGTGGTTTGTTCCCAAAGGCAATGCTCCAAATAGTGAATACTAGTTTCTCCAAATAGCAAAAAGACCATTATGTATAGAATTTGGGAATAGCTATTTAGTTCCACCATCCTAGTGTAGAACATTACTGGTGACATGCACGGTCATTTTTGCCTAGGACAGTGCTGGATGGCAGGATTGCACAGGTGATCAATCAATATAATAAACAGTTTTTTTTATGGTATATAGGGAACTGAAAGAGAATCAGGGATATGGCGGGGTTCTTGGTCATTAGTGAGTTCGTTTGTTAGTTAGCTAGCTAGTTACTGTAGGTTAGTTAGTTAGTTAGTTAGTTAGTTAGTTCTATTTGAAAAAGCACTTTTCCACTGGCACAAAGCTATGAACAATGATTGACAGCCACATTTAAGCATAACATGATACAAATATATCTGGAAGGGGAAGGATAAAGTGAAAACATTAAATGATAATGAAGATAAAGTGAAGCATCTTAAATACATAAAGTGCTTGAGGGTGCAGTAATTGATAAAGTTGCAGAGGCTAGACTAGAAACTAAATTTAGGCCACATACTTACTGTATATTTTTGGGAACAATTTGCTCCATAGGATGTTTCTTCAATTAAAAGCTGAAGTATCCAATCAGGGTTTGAGTCAGAGGTTAAGAGAAAGCAAGTTCCAAAAGACAGAGATTGCCACCATAAATTTTCAGGCAACAGTAGACATCAGACTTGAAGGTGGCACAGGTAACAGCCCCTTCCATGTGGACCTCATCTATCTGGTGGGCATAAATGTGTTCAAAAGTTTGAAGATGTTGGCATTCCCACCACATGTCCACAAAAGAACTTAACAACATTCTAGGTTCCACAGTCATATGCTCTTTTATTTGAATCTGTATTGGTGTTGGCTGCCTTGTAAAGTCAAAATGTATGATTGCTGTTATGATCTTTGTACCCTATGTGGCAGTGATGTGTTGGATATACTGCAACTTTGCACTGTTCTCTTCATTGTTTTGTTTCAACTTACAGAGTTATTTCTGTTCTTTGAGTCTCTGTCATCTGTTGTATTGAATGTTTTTCTACTGTCTTCCTAGTCATATGTAATGTTGAGACCATACTGTATCTTTTATTTTTCATTGTCTTTGGAATCTCCTGGGTCATGGCTGGAAATAAGCTTTTCATTGTCTAGCACACCTACCTAGTCAAAAAAAACAACAACTAAATAACTAAATAAATAAATATATTAGGAAGCCACGCCATTCTAGCTTTATACATTAACACAAGGACTGTGTGATCAATGCACCACCTTATAGGCAGCCAGTTAAGAGTCAATAGGGAGGGAGGGAGGGAGCAAAATGATCTGAACTTTGCACAGAGGTCAGAAGCCCAGTAGCATTATTCTGGACAAGATGCAGATGACAGACTAGACCACTGACCAAACCCTTATAAAGCACATTACAGTAGTCAAGCCTAGAGGAAACAAACTCTTGTGAGAAGATCATCAGAAAAGTAGACTGAAACCAATTATCGTTCTCAATTTTATCTCAAGCCACATGAACAACAGCAGAAGAAGTGAAAACTTGCATCACAAAGTGTAGTATAAATCACATCACACACATACACCACCAAGGTATACATTAAACTTCTACCCAAGTGCACTAGTCCTCCCCCTCTCTCTTCTTGGGTAAAGGCTGTCTCTTTTAAGGAGCCTACTGTCCCAAAAGCCCACCCCCCAGTCTCCCACAAGATGGTACCTCTCTTCTTAACACATCCCTCCAACATGCTATTAAACACCACAGTGTCCTCCTTCCTCACTCTGTTCTTCCCCTTCTACCCCACACAGGGAGGACCTCTGAAAAGGTCAACTGAGTGTGCTTTCAATCTGAGCTTTTCAGCCTTTGAAAGTTGCACATCACTGTCTCAATTTGCTGGTTTGTCAGATTCTTGACAGCCAAGTGTACCAGTACTCCAAGCTCTGCATCCCTTGCTCTACCAGCCTCATAATCCTATCCATCTCTCAGATGGCTGATGCAACGGTAAGGCATCAAACCACACCCTTTCCTTTCCTTTCCTTTCCTTTCCTTTCCTTTCCTTTCCTTTCCTTTCCTTTCATTTCCTTTCCTTTCCTTTCCTTTCCTTTCCTTTCCTTTCCTTTCCTTTCCTTTCCTTTCCTTCCCTTCCCTTTCCTTTCCTTTCCATTCCTTTCCTCCTTCTCTCATTACCTTCTCCAACTCTCTAATCAGAGTTCCCTTTCACTAGGGTACTCCTTTGCTGTCTTCCCCTGTTGTTACCACTAAGTGCCACAAAGTCATCCTTTTTACTTCTTTTGACCAGCTCCAAGTCCACAATTTGCTGTTGGGATTTGGAGAGATTAGATTACCTATTTGTGACTTCCTCTGTGCATCATTTAACTTGCACCACTCTCAAGCCCTCCTGGGGGGGGGGGGTGTCTCTCAGTGAGTTGGGTACAGTGTATGTCTTTAGGTATCAGCTCAAATGGTATTGTGGAACCAGTTAACAGTCAGTTAGCATTTCAGCTCTTAAGGCTCTCTATAGGAAGTCCCTTCATCACAGATATCTGATCATAGATGGTTTCTGCTGAGTTTTGAAAGAGTTGCCTGAATATACTTTCAGCTGAAAGCCACATTCTTTTGCTAATGGGAAAAATAAACCAACTAGTTAGCAACTCATTGCAGTCCCATAAAAGAATTAGTTTACAGACTGGCTTCCTAATAAGTTTAATGTGAACTGTAATATATTTGCAGTCAAAACTGTCTGCTTTTTCCCCTTACTCCAATACCTGCTTGAATCCTACCTATACTGCAATAAGACCTTTGTAATAACATGGAAACAAATATAGAAATATAGATGATGATGGCATAAAAAGACTGATGCTCCATCCAGTAAATTTTCTGTCTTCTACCTGCTTGAAACCTTTTTTCTGTCACATATAAAACACCCTATCCTAGATAGGGAGTTTGACCGACTATAAATTTACAGAGTTACATAGATGCAAAGTTATGTCTTCACAAACTGCAGTGTTAAGCTACCACAGAGAGAGAGAGACAGTGTCACTAGGATCACTTACACTTCTGGCATTGCAACCTAGGGCTTGTACTCACAATACCTGTACTACCTTTCAGAGTATCCTGAATAACTGTGGACTCACCTGTGCAGGCCCTACAGAGACTCCTTAGGCAGGAGCTCCACTTCTGCTCTGTGCCACTCATGTGATGAGAAACTTGGGACAGAGTTCTGTTATGCTCCACCATCTCATCCTTAATGCTCCTTTCCTCTCTCCCGATTGGCTGGTATAATTATGTAAAAATTGACCAGTAATCTGTTCTTCTTGCCTCATTCAGCTGATTCTTAGAGATAGGAGGTGAGCATTCAACCACATTTCTTTTTTCCTTCAGGTCTTAATAAGGTGCATTCTGCTGCTGTTTGTTGCTGAACTCACATAATCTGTGAAAATTATAGAAAGTTACATAATGTGCTAAAATTCCTGAAAACATTTAAACATTCTACGGAAAGTTTGTCAGTAGTTTATTAGCTACAGTAAGTGATCAGGGTGATCAAGGGATGCAGTTTTTCAGCCATCCCTGCCTAGATTAAACTACATGATTTAAAAGAATGTTTACACTAGGGGTGAAGCAAACCCCTACATAGGGCAAATCTACACTTGGATACAAGGGCTGTATAGGTGCTCTGTATGGGGGGGTTAAAACATCAAAATGTGAAGAGAAGGGTTGCCAAGGGAGCAGGAGGGGGCTGGTAGAGTAGTGTGTTTCAACGGGTGTGGGGCAGCAGTTTTCTTGGGTATTCTTTTGGAGGTGGGGAAGTCATCTGGCCTGTAGGAGCCTATGTCAGCTGTGGGTAAAGGTATTTATTTATTAAAATCTCAGATTACAACCTCACAGCTAGAAGCCCATTTACAAAGGTTCCACATCATGACAAACAGGGATACAGTAGTTAAATTATACAAGTCAAAACAGCGTTAACAAAGAAAATAAACAGGCAATTCAGATACAGTCATTTGAAATGTAGGATTATAAAAGTACAGATATTATAGTACAGTATATGCATCAACAAAATCATGTGTAACATAAGTGCACTAATAATGCAAGGCAGGAGAAGGAGAGAGGCCCATGGATGGGAAGGAACTGGTAGCAGGGGGTAAGTGGAGGAGAGGGATAGTGAAAGAAGGACTACGAGAGGGGAGGACTGGACCAGCCAAGTAGGCCTTGTCAAAGTTTAGCTGATGAGGGTAGTATTTGGGGGAGCAAGGGAGGGATCAGGAGGGGCATGTAGTTCTGGGTGGGGAGATGGAGAGACATGGCTGGGGAAACAGAGGGAGGCATTGAGAGAAATATGAAGGTGGGGGGATGTGGGTGGGGAAAGTGGAAGTGTTAATAGGGACTTGAGTAGTTTAAAGGCAGCAGTCACAACAGTTTAGGGTTGCTAGATACTCATGAAGCTTAGCTTTGAATGGGCTGCGTTTAGTATTAGCATGTCCTTGCTGAGAGAGTTCAGCAAGAGTGGAGCATGATATAAGTAGGAGCACTGGCCCTGGGTGACGTGGTAGAAAGGAACTTTTAAGGTCATGATGTTGGTTCCCCTAGTGGTGCGGGTATTGTCAGTGGGGGAGAGAAGGCTTTGATCACCAGGAGATGCAAGCCCTAGCATAGAATGTTTAGCTAGAAGGCATACCTGGTACCGAATTCTATAGTCCAAGCTTAGCCACCCTGACTGGGAATAGAGGTCACAGGTATGTGTTACATAGAAACATAGAACATAGAAACATAGAAGTTGACGGCAGATAAGGACCGCAAGGCCCATCCAGTCTGTCCATTTCTTTTTCTACCTTATAAATGTGCCATCGGCCTTTGCTCTGTCAGTGGCCTATCTATTCATAGTCATTTGTATTGCTCCCTTATGCCTATCCCATGCCTGTTTGAAGCCCTGTAATGTATTCATAGCCACCACTTCTTGTGGTAAGCCATTCCATGCATCCACCACCTTTCTGTGAAAAGAATTTCTCACATTCCCCTTAATCGCCTCCTCTAATCTCATGCTGTGTCCTCTTGTCCTGCTATTTTTCTTATATTTAAACATGTTAGACTCTTTCACCTTGTTTATGCCCTTAAGGTGTTTGAATGCCTCGATCATATCACCTCTCTCCTCCTTTGCTCAAGGGTATACATATTGAGCTCCGTTAATCTGTCCTCATATGTCTTCTGATGCAGTCCATGCACCATTTGGTTGCCTTCTCTGGACTGTCTCAATTTAGTTAATGTCCTTGTAAGGTGTGGCCTCAATACTACACGCAGTACTCAGATGGGGCCTAACCAGTGTCTGTACAGAGGGATTATTACCTCCCTCTTACAACTTGTGATACCCCTACCAACACCCTAACACCTCAGCCTTACCTACTGCTTTAGAGGTCTGCTTTGGTGATTTTAGTCATCAGTGATGATGATGCCCAAGTCTCTTTCTTCCTTTGTGACTGCTAGCAACCCCTCCCAGCCTATAGGTGGCTTCAGGTTTCTCTTCCTATGTGCATGATTTTGCACTTCTTTGCATTAAATCCCAGTTGCCACTCTTCTGACCATTCTGCTAGTTTACCCAGATCTCTTCTCATTCTGCTCACCCCATCTGGATCATCTACTCTGTTGCAGATCTTGGTGTCATCTGCAAACAGACAAGCCTTACCCTCTAGTCCATCTGCAAGGTCACTAATGAAGATGTTGAAGAGGACTGGCCCCAGGACTGATCCCTGAGGTACCCCACTTGTGACTTGCATCTCTTCTGACTGTATACCATTTACCACCACTCTCTGTTTTCTGCCCGTCGACCAGTTTGCCACCCAGTTGACCAACTTCTGACCCACCCGAGCCTACCCAGCTTATTTATCAATCTTCTATGTGGAACAGTGTCAAAAGCTTTGCTGAAGTCAAGGTAGGCGACATCAACTGCTCCCCCTTGGTCCACCACTCTGGTTACCCAGTCAAAGAAATCTATGAGATTAGTTTGACAGGACCTTCCTTTGTAAACCCATGCTGTCTTGGATCCTGTGCCCCTATGGATTCCAGGTGTTGCACTATCCTTTCCTTAAGAGTGCCTCCATAATCTTGCCACTACTGAGGTAAGACCCCGACCGGTCTGTAGTTCCCCGCCTCCTCCTGCTACCACTCTTGTGGAGCAGGATCACATAAACCCTTCTCCAGTCTTCTGGTACCTCTTCTGTGCTCAGAGACTCACTAAACAATTCTGCTAATGGCTCTGCTAGTTCCTCCTTTAGCTCCTTAAGTACCCTGGGATGTATGCCATCAGGTCCCATTGCCTTATCCACCCTGAGCTTAGCAAGCTCTTGTAGGACCCTTTCTTTTGTGAAGGGAGTAGTGCTCACCTCCCTCCCCTGTGTCCATGATGCTGAGCTGTGGGCCCTGCCCTACCTTCTCTTCAGTAAATACTGAGCAAAAGTATCTATTTAGGATAGATGCCTTTACAGGTTCCTCCTCCTCACATGCTCCCTTTTCTCCATTAAGCTTAGCAATACCCCCTCTGGACTTTCTCCTTTCACCTAATGTATCTATAGAAAGTCTTGTCACCTTCTTTACTGTTTGTGCTAGTGTTTCCTCAGTTTGGGACTTTTCTGCCTTACTGCCTTACCTGCTTCCCTTAGGGCAGTTTGGTATGCCTCCTGTCTTCATCCCGCTGTGTTCCTTATATTTCCTGAAGGCCAGCCTTTTGGCTCTGACCTTTTCTGCTACTGTATTTGAGAACCAAAGTGGTTTCCTTCTTCTTTGCACTTCCTTTTCTGTCTAACAATGGGATGTTGCTTCAAGTATTGCATCCTTAATGCTTGCCCACTTTGTCTGTACCCCTCACCTGTGTTTCTTTTGCCAGGGCTAGCTTAACTCTGTTGGCCATCTTATCAAAGTCAGCTCCTCTGAAGTCCCATATTTTGCCTTGGAATGGGATGATTTAGATGTAGTAGCCAAATTGAACCATACCATGTGATGGTCACTGGCCCCCAGGTGACCTTCTACATGGAGATCTGTGATCCCTTCTTTGTTAGTCAGTAGTAGATCTAGGATAGCCCTGTCTCTTGTGGGTTGCTGTACCAGTTGTTTGAGGCCCTCCCTCTGCAGGGAATCCACTATGAGTCTAGTTCTGGCAGATGTTCCTGCTGGTATTGACCAATCTGTATCCGGCATGTTGAAGTCTCCCATTATCAGAACCTCCCCTTTAGCTGTCATGTTTTGTATATCTTCTAACAGTAATGTGTCTATGTCCTCCCTCTGGTCTGGGGGCCTGTAGACAACGCCAGTTCTTATGGCTGTCCCATTTCCTGTTCCCAGGGTGACCCACAGTTCTTCTGGCTCCTTATGTGTATTCTGAATTTCTGTAGCTTTGATATTTTCATTAACATACAGGGCCACTCCTCCCCCCTTTTTGCACCTCGGTCTCTTCTGAACAATACATAGCCAGGTACTGAAGTCTCCCAAGTGTGGTTACTGGTAAACCACGTCTCACTAATTGCTACTATGTCCAGTTTAGCCTCTGACATTATTGCCTGCAGGTCTGGGATCTTATTTCCCAGGCTGTGAGCATTTATGTACATGATTTTCCATTGGCCAGATTTTGGTGTGTTAGTTGTTGGGTGAAGTTTGGCATTACCCTGTGGCGTCGTATGGGAGACAAACATTTTTCTTACCTGGTGATGCAAATGAACAGCAAACATGCTGAATTCCTGTTTGACCACTAGCTGAGGGGGGAGGGGTGTTCTTCCCATTCGACATATGGGGTGCTGCACCCCTCTCCCCATTTGCTAGTTTAAATATTCTGCAAAGATGTCAAACTTCTGCCCCAATGCACTGACTCCCTCTTTAGTCAGATGCAGTCCATCAAATTTAAAGAACTTTCGCTCCAAGAACTGTTGCCAGTTCCCTACAAATCTGTGTCCTTTTTCCTGGCACCAGTCCTTGAGCCACGTGTTTAGCTCCCCTATCTCCCCTTCTCTGACCTTCCGTCCATCTGCTCCTCTCTCCCAGACTGGCAGGATCTCAGAGAAGTTGATGCCGGACGAGTTAGGCAGGGAGCACCAAGAACAAGCCGGCAGGCATTGTTGAGGGCCACTTTGACCATCTTGAGGGTTGTATCAGCGGCAATCCCGTATACTACCAGTCTGTAATCAATCACAGATACAACAGAACTGGTAATGGCTAAGTTTAGGGCACCTTCTGTTAGGTAGTACTTGTGCTTAAGTACTTTGCCAATCTTAGCATTGGCTGCTTTAGTTACTATGTCAATGTGATGAGTTATGGCAGCTCAGACAGGAGTTAGGAGTGTTAATGGAGATGGCATATCCAAAAGGGGTATGGGTGCAGTGGGGCATGGGGTCTGGTTCACGGGGAGTACTTGAAAAGGCCAGGCTTGGTAGTGGGGTCTGGTGGGGGGAAGGGATGGGGAAGTAAAGCAGACTCCCTGGGTCCTTCTTTCCAAGCAGGAGAGGAGGTCTAGGGTAGAGGGATGGACACCAGTTGAAGGAATTAGGAGGGCAAGGAAAGAAAGTGGAGCACCTCCAGAGGTACCAGTATGAAATAGATTTCTCCCACAGAGTAGAACAGTAAAGAAAAGATCCTTGAGTAATAGAGGGGGCAACAGTAGTAGAGGGAGTTGTGCATTAGTGGACGTGACCATGGATGGAAGGGAGGGTAAGGGGCAGGTATGGGTACAAGTAATGGTGGGGGGAGGAAAGGGGTGCTAGTAGGCAGAGAGAGGGCTAAGCAGAAGAGGACAGGCAGGGACAGCTGGGGGGTCAATGTGGGGGGAATGTAGGTAGTCAGAATGGGGATAAGGCATGAGGGAATTATGGATCAGGGGGAGTTGATCCAAAGCAGAGCAACTATAATAGTTTAGGGTCAGCAGGGAAGGACTTATGAGGAAAAACTGGCTAGCTTCAATATATATTTACTGGAGATGCTGGAGAGATAGGAGAAATATGAATGAAACCATCATGTACTGGAAGGATATCAGTAGTGTGGAATGTCAGCAATTATTTAAGCTTGGTAAGGGGTCCATACCGCAAAGGGCAACAACTATAAACTGACAATGAGGATATTTCAGAGGCACATACAGTAAGAAAGTACTTCTTTACAGAGAGGCTGGTAGAAAGTGGGATGTTCTGTCTGAACTGGTGAATGTCATTAGTGGTGGGCGAAGTAGCTAATTTGCTCACAGTGATTCAAGAGTGAGGTGAATTCATGAGAGTGCTCTAGCAAGGCGAAGTAGCTCGCATTATAATGGGTAACGTGAAGTCCATTGAAAACAATGACTTTGCATTACTCTGACTTCCCAAACCACTACTCCACCAATTCTTAAGGTGAAGTACATTGAAAACAATGTACTCCACCTCACTTCACCTCGTTTCTAAGCTCCAAAGGAGAATTTTGCAGTGATTCATGGGATTTCAGGCCATATGGGCTCTAGATTGTTCTGCAAAGCCTCAATTTGGGGTAGTGTGTGTATGAGCTGTAGGAAACAATCTGCTTGAGAGCTCTCTGCAATTCAGACCTTCTAAAAGCTGATAAAAAAGCCTTTTTGGGTCATTTGTTTTGCTGAAACTTTAGTTCATCGATTATAGGAAACCCTCCTGTGCTCATATCATTGAGCGTTTATTGTTTGTGTGTGGATTTTGAACGTTAATGTAAAATATTCAGTCTGTGTACTGAGAAACAGTGGAAGTGTGCTTTGGTGGAGGGGTGTATCTGTGGTGTAAGTAGATTAACTTGGAGAAAAAGACAGTGCTTTCGGTTTTGGTGATATTTTTCTTGTATAACTGTGTTAATGTACGCACAGTAATATTTTTAATAATTCTTGCCATTTCTTTGCTGATTGTTGTGGTGCAGCAGTGCATAATTTTAGTTTGTTTAAAATATATAGTTATATTGCTGAAGTTTTCAATTTGCTATGCATTATTTAGTGTGTGTGTATGTATGTGTGCGACACGTGTCATCAAATCAGACACCTTTTATTGTGCTACATAATTTCAGCAATGTGAACCTGCTATTCACTGCAGCTGTGAAATTTGTGTACTTCTTTGTGGTATCTTTACTGGTACTAGTACTAGTGCCTGTTACTGCAGCAGTGCAGTACACTGCCCTCCCCCAGCCTGCCCCAACCGGCAAAGGAATTCTTTTCCAGATTTGAATTTCTGACGGTGAGCACTGGTTAGGTGTTATGCCTTTGCATCTGCATCTCTTCAGTGCACAGCACAATCTTAATCTGTCTGTGCATTTGCATCTCTTTAGGGCCCAATCTCCATCTCTAACTTAAGTCACAGTTGTTTCTTTGGCTTCCCTTCAGTGTACTGGACTGGTGTGATGCATAATTCTGCATGAACATTGTACTCATTAATCTACGTTTTTAAGTCAGGACCATTATCATGAGTCACTCATGACACAAATCACATTCTTCATCATCACGGTCACAGATGCAGTCACAAATCACAATTTACGATCACGTCACGAATCACAACATTATTTTTTTTTACTAGTCAATTGGATGTATTGTAAGCCTGTTTTGTAGTATCTCTCCAGGCTTCACCACCCCTCCATTGTACTCATTAATGAGTGTTTTTAAGTCGGGGAGTTTTTTGTCACACCTCATTTGGGCCTGGGGAAGTACAGCCATAGGCATTCGCATTTCTTCATTATCACGGTCACAAATGCAGTCACAAATCATGATTTACGATTACGTCATGAATCACAACATTAATTTTTTTACTAGTTATTTGGATGTATTGTAAGCCTGTTTTGTAGTACCTCTCCAGGCTACAATATCCCACCATTGTACTCATTAATAAGTGTTTTTAAGTCAGGGATTTGAACAGTGTCTGCAGTACATACACAGACTGGAAAGAAGACTGACTGCACATATGCAGTTTAGCACAGTATACTTGCACTTCTCAGAATACAAAGTGTCATGCATATGGAAGACAACAAAAAAGGGCATAATTACATACAAGGGTCGGGGATGGTGGAGGAATACATTTTATAACACAGCAAGGAAGGTGTGGAGGGGTACATGGTGTGAGGGAAAAAAAAACAATGTGGGATCCCATGGTGATCCAGCAGCAGTTCTAGCTTGGACATAATTTGCAACTGATGTCCCTCTATGTGATCCAGCTGCTGCTCCACAACACTCACCCTCTCATTGTTCTCCTCAACAGCACTCCAGAGAACTGCCAAGTCAGCCTGTGTTACATGCAGTTCTCTGGGGTCCACACGGTCTACAGGCTGACCTGCTGGTGGTGGTGATGGTGGTGGGGGTTGGGGTGCTGGCGGAGCAGCAGGTGCTGCTGTGGCTCACCTCTTCTTAGGAATGCCGCCATGCACAGCTGCACCCTCTGCCACAGAATGGCCAGCAGCTGCAGGCATGGTCTGTTTTGTGGCAGCCTGCCACTCCAACTGGTGGTGATTGAGCAAATGGGTGTGCTGGCCCCAAGTCCCCAGGTGAGTCCCCCAGGAGCCACGATGCACCTCCACCTCACATAGGTGGTACCTGACCACACTGCTGCCCCTCTGACACAGTCAAAAAACTGCCAAACAGTAGAGCTGCAGGGAGGACCAGACACAGGCAGGGGAGGACCAGATGAACTGGCAGCTGACTGGTCATGATGCTGAACAGGGATGGGATCCACACCTGGGCCTGGTGGAACAGGCACATCCTGCTGCAGAGGACCTGGTGCAGGACTTGGTGTTGGTGGTGGTTCAACTGCCTCAGAGTCAGGACAGGAGGTGGTGCTGGTCCTGCTTCCGAGGGCGGGGGACAAACAACTAACTACTTATAGAGGTAAAAAAAAAATTACTGAAAGAACAATTTAAGTAAAAATAGAGTATAGAAAAGACATAAAAATGTAGCTTTTAAAAAAGCTGTTGGGTCTAAATCAAAGTTTAAATCTCCTCCTCGCTCTGATCTCGAAGTATCAGCAGTCACAAAACACACTCCTCTCTCCATCTGCACAGGAGAAAGTAAAAGTGTCTGCTTGTATGACTCACTTCCTTCCTGCCTAGCTAAACAGCATGTGACTTACAGTACTGTAAGCCATGTGATGTGTGTGGGGGGGGGCTACCAAATCTGAAACACCAAGTGGATCACTTAGAATCATGAGGAATGCAAAGTCAATTAAAAACAATGGCTTCGTCTTACTTCACATTCCGCCTTAACGCAAAATGGTAATGACAAGGCGGAATGAGCACTTTGCATTACCCACTCCGCTACGCAAAGTGCCCACTTTGCGTTCACTTCACCGGTGGAATTTAAATTTGCTGCATCTCTAAATGGCATCATGGTGGTAAGTTTTAAGGGGGCGTGGGATAGACACATGGAACTGCTGAGACTGATGGGAAAGGGTTTCATGCAAAAGGGCATGGGGGTTATTACAAGCAGGACTGTACAATGATTTTTCTGCTAAAGGCTTAGGCAGTGTTAGGCCTAGCTCAGAACTGGATAGTACAGACTTGATTAACCATGAGTCTTTTTCTGTTCATAAACATCTATGTGCAGTATCTATGTTCCCTAATGGCCATATAACATAACCATTTATTTGAAATTTCATTGAACTAGATGGTGAACTGTCAGGAGTTCTAAAGAGTCACTCTCCAGGCATGATGCTTTCTCTGCAAGCTCTGCACATCAGCATGGCATTTTATATTACATTTACTTTTCCTTTGCAAGATTCAGCTACAGTACAAACTTTACAGATAGCTGCTCTTGAGTTCCAGCAGAACAGACTGATTCCATCTTTAACATGGTTAATCCAAAGAAGCAGCAGCAAGAGATGCAGACATCACTGAAGGTTACAGAGAATACCAGCCACGAGGCAGACAGCCTTGCAGGCTCAACCACCCAACCTCCTGGGCAGGAGATAATTGGATCAATGAAATCCATGGACACAAAAATAAAAAAAAAAAAAACTCCTGCAATTGGAAAAACGCGATCCTGCCGAAAAGGATCTCAACCCTTCAGTTAGAGATACCAAAGAGATAGTGACTACTACTCAGGTGGCTGTTGAAATGCTCACTCAGGAGAACACATGACAGAGGACATCTTGAAGACCTAGGGAACAAAGTCTGTGCCGGTATCCTGTCATAGTTTCATAGTATTGTGATGGCAGAAAAGGACCATCCTAGTTTATCCAGTCTGCCCGTATCCTCCCTCCCTCCCCTGAACTGTTTCCCTTTATCTGAGATACTTTTTTCCTCCCATCCACCAACCTCTTTTACTTGTCCCAGGTTACCTTAAAACCTTTCACATTTTCAGTACCCATCACCTTCTCAGGTAAACTGTTCCATTGCTCAACCACACTCTCTGTGAAGAAATACGTCCTCACATCACTTTTGAATCTACCTCCTTCAAGTCTCAAGCTATGACCCCTTGTTTTAACTTTAATTTTCCTTTTGAATATACCATGATCTCTTACCCTGTTTATCCCCTTGACATACTGAAAATGCTTCAATCATATCCCCTCTCTCCTAATCTCCATAGGGTACACATTTAAATCTTTAAGTCTAGATTCACATATCTTATCCTTCATTCCCTGAACTATTTTGGTTGCCCTCCTCTGAACCATCTCCAGACCATTAATATCCTTCTTTAAATTAGGTCTCCAAAACTGGACACCATACTCCAAATGCAGTCTGAAAATTGTCTTATACAATGGTATCAATACTTCCCTTTTCCTATTTGTAATTTCCCCTACCAATACAAGCCAGCATCCTATTTGCTTTACCTGCATCCTTACAACATTAGTCTCCTACCTTCAGATTATCTGAGATTATAACCCCATGGTCTCTTTCTTGACTTGTTATTTTTAACTATTCAGCACCTAGGGTATACTTTGCTTTTTCATTATTCCATCCCAAATGCATAACCTTATACTTTTTCATATTGACCTTCAGTTGCCAAGTTTCACTGCACCTTTCCACAGCATTCAAATCACCTCTGTAGCCTCCACCCATCCCTCAGTATCAATTATATTAGATAATTTTGCATTATCTGCAAAAAGGCACATCATCCCTCCAATTCCCTCCTTTATATCTCATACATATATATATATATATATATATATATATATATATATTAAAAATGATTGCCCACAAAACTGACACTTGTGGAACACCGCTCATCACCTTCCATTCTCTATATATACTTCAGGCTGGTCAGGTTTACCAAAGGCCATGGAAGTTACAAATTATTGGGCTTTCTTAAACTAGCTGCAGTCCTTCATAGCCATCCCTAGGGATTTTGACTGGCTGTCCCTTTAAAAAGTATGCAGGATCAAACCCAGGGTCCAGCAAACAAACAGTAACTGGCCATGGACTGTTCTGTTGTGCACCTCAGGAGCAGAAACCCTAGATCTACTCCTATTCACAGCCCATATGGTTTATCCACTGTCCATCAATGAACTGGCTGTAAAGATGTTCTCAGACCTTTCACTCCAGACCAGGGCTTGGAGGAAGCTGTTTGAAGGTGTGCAGCAGTGTCTCTGAGCCCTGAGCATTGTCCATTGTTTCCTACAACCAGCAAGGCTGCAGATTACTTAAAGGTGAAAGTCTGACCTAAAGGACTTGGGTTGGTGGCTGGAAAACATAGAAGCTGAGTTTGTGGATAAGACCAAATCAGAGTTCACAGCAGGAGGCTAAGAGGAACTGGAAGAAGACTGAACAGCTAGGGATGTGTTGCTTGTGATTAAGGGACCTGAACTGGGACTTTAGAGGGATGTGTGACTTCACTTTGTGAAAGGGGAGCCACAGTCTACTTACCGGCACATTAATTGTAGCACTATGTAATTTTCCATCTCACTACCACTTCCAGAGAACTCTTTTACTTCTTCCTTTGGGGACGGTTCAGTTTGCATGCCCCCTGGACTCATGCAGTGAGTTAGCCACCATGCTAATGCTTAGTTTTCAATCTGATGGATGGGGAGGGGGAGTATTACTACTCTCACTTCAGATAAAGTTTAAACATTTTTTTAACTCAGAAATGCTTGTTCAATTGCAGTTCTATACAAGTTTATTAATGTATGCTGTGCTTTATGCTGAGTTTATAGTTTGAAAGCATATTGCTTCCTTCATTAACATTTGTTGACCTGGATTAACAGCAATCTAAAGAGACTGTTAATCTTTAGTTATCAGTTCTACCTACTTTACAGTATATATGGACCTTCCATAGCCACTGAGACAGCGAGCATTTATAGACTACCTATTTTAAGACTTTACAAACTGTATGTGCCAGAATGCAGGGGGACAATATTTGAGTATCAGCTGCGGTTCTGTTTTGCATAGCTTCTAATGCCTTTTATTGTTTATTGCCCCAACCCTCTGGAATTATCTGCCTCATCAGTTTTGAGAATGTACAACTGTGGAGATCTTCAGTAGCAAACTTAAGACCCATCTTTGGACTCAAGCTTTCATGACCTGAGAGAGCTGTTACTCTGATTTTATACATGTCTGCTGTTTTATATTGTTAATATGTCAGATTGTTGTTATCTGATTTTATATATGGTTTATTTTCTGCTAATTTTGTACAGCGCCTTGGCATTCAAAAGGATCTTAATAAATAATGTTTTATTATTATTATTATTGTATAAGAATGCAAAGTATGTTCATGTATTATTGAAAATAATAAACATAAAGTTAAAATAGGTGGTGAGATGTCCTTATTAGATACAATATCTCATTTTGGTGTGAGTCCTACAGCACACCAATGTACAAATGTTTCATCTAGTTATAATTTTCCCCTGGCTGACCACTGAGTGATAGATATTAAAATGTCACAACACTGACATTCTGGAGGTCAACAAAGAAGACTTCCTAGAAGATGGAAGACTACGGCTGCTTGGCTCTTTGTGGCACTCTGACGCCAGAGGAGATGTTGAAACATTTTAATCTGCTGGGACTATTAAGGCAAATCTGCCAAATTCACCTTAGTGGATAAACTCAAGGATTTTTGCTGTTTAATAGAAGATTTGCCGTTTGCAACCTCACTTTGCAACTTCAATGATAACTTCATCCTTAAGGTACACCTCAGTGAAGTCTGATCAAAATTAGGTTACTGGTAAATGACAGAGCTGTGTGACATGAGAAAACTCTGAATTTGTGAAACTTCAATGACATTGCATGAAATTCCATGAAATTTCATGGAACTTTGTTGAAATTTTGTGGAATGTTTAAAATGTATTAATTTGCTCATATCTCAGCTGTCTATTGGTCTAGAGCTCTTATTTTGGCATGCATACTCATGTGGAGGGGTTTGAGTGATGTGCCTAATATCACAAAATTAGGATGTATTGTCTCAAACTTATAGGTGCTTAAAATCTGTCCTTTTTTGTGGGAAATTTCATGAAAATCTTTATCTGCATTCACCTCATCCATCCATTGGGCCAGATGACATAAATCTGACATGATTACTGCATATACACTCTCTTTTCCTCCAGAAGAGGGGCAGCTCAGCAGCATAGTTGACCAAGGATTCTGGCCACAAGTAACATGGCTTTCTACTGATCAAGCGGGGGTTTCCTGGCTGCAGATAGTGTGGCTTGCCAAGTGTTTTAGCGTTTGAGGCATCGGAGCCTTGAAGGGACACACCACTATCTCAGTAGTGGCATCGACTCCAGATAACACAAACTGAGGGAGCAGACTCTAATTTGGCACATTGTTGTATCTCTGTGCTTTGGGGAACTGACCCTGTCTGAGAGAAGTAAACCTGTGCTCAGGTAAAGGTTCCTCGGCAATCCCAGCCAAAAACTTTTTCTGCATTCCAGGGGATAGCTGCGAGCTAGTTTACTAAGAAACATCTCATCTGAACTACCTGACTAACTTTTTCCTTTCCATCTCTACTGCTGCCAATTTATTTTCCTTTTTCAGCTCTACTTCTGCCAACCCTCACTGCTCCATATTAGGAAGGCACATCGAGGACACTATCGGGAGGGAAATTGACTGGTGTGTACTCACTGTTGCTGCTTCCTGCAGGGTTCCTAGGATCAACTGATTAAACTGTAAATATTTATTTTTTTCCTACTGTTTTGCTTTCATTTGGAACCTTCCTTCTCTCACCAGGTACCAACACTCGCACACAGGGTGAGTGACATAACCAAGGAGGCAGGGTCAGAGTCAGAGCAGGAGCTACATTAGGAGGCTATCGCTCACCTCAAGGGACCACTCTATTTTTGTCTGAAACAGGGACAGCTCAGCAGCACAACTAACCAAGGATTCCGGCTGCAAGTAGCATGACTTTTGACTGATCAAGTGGGGAGTTCCTGGTCATGAATAGCATGGCTTGCTAACTGTGTTTCCAGACATTGGAGCCTGCAAGGAACACACCAATATTTCAGCAGTGGCATCAGCTCCAGATAACCCTCACTGTTCCATATTAGGAGGGCACATTCAGGACACTGTTGGGAGGGAAATTGACTAGTGTGTACTCACTGTTGCTTTGTCCTGTAGGCTCCATAGTTTTGTTGTCCTTTACTTTGTAAGCTGAAGTTACAAGGAGCTTGGTTTATGGTGTGTGACTGATTGTTTCTGGGAGTAGCTGGGTGGGCCCTTTATTTTTGTCCACACAAACAACTGCCATCCCTTATTCTTTCATCCACACAGACATGTAATCACACTCAGATATAATCAACTGAAGGCAATGTGGAACACTCTACTTCAGGGCATTCATCCACTTTATCAGACACTACCTTACCTGCTGGACATTTGGAGACTTAAAATCTCAGCTTCACACCACATGGCAGGAGATTACCTCCTTGCGTACTAAGCTTAGCACACTTTTGACTCCACATTGCTACAAGCTCAGCACCAAAACTCATCTATTACAACAAAAAATTGATCCAGAGAGGTGACAATTAGTAGGTAAACATTTAGCAAAAGCCACAATACAACCAACTCAAAATCAAACATCAAAAAGTTTCACTTCCAACAGGTTCACACTGCTGACAACTGAGCAAACCATCAGTACATCGAGCGTGGTGAAAAGCAACCTAGAACCAAAAACTCATCCAAACTTGGACACAAAAACCTCTAACAACAAGGGTGCCAGGAAATCACTACTGATTATAGGTGACTCTGTAATTCACTAAACAGAGTGCACCTCCAACAACACTCACAATCTACAGTGGAAGTCCAATGCCCACCAGGGGCATCATATTGGGGAGGGACAAAAAATGAATAGAAAACATTGTACTTGATGCCACCAATGACACACACATCCTCATCCACCTGGGAACAAATTACCTCTCCAGCCACTCACTGGAAGAAGCCAAGACACACCTCTCCACACTAGGGGATAGGTTGGCTTCTCTTAAATCCGTATTATCCTTTTCTGAAATTCTGCCTGTTTGGAAAACAGGGAGTAACAGGCATAGCATCAGAGATAAGGAAATCACAGAACTCAACTCATGGCTCAAGGAATGGTGCAGAAAAAATGGACACCAATCCATAGGGGACTGAAAGGACTTCTGGGAATGGAAATGTTTCAAGTACAATGGCCTACATCTCACAAAGGAGGGAACAAGAGCATTAGGCCAGAAGTTTGATGCCTTCCAAGGGCATTTAAACTAGTAGGTGGGGCGAAGGAAATAGCATCCTACACGATGCACAGGATTGCTAATGCTCCTCCCCCATCACCGAACAGCATTCCTTCCATTCATCCAGACATGGCACTAACTGAAAAAGCAGTGCATAATATTGGAGTATGTAAACTACCAGGTGTGGGAAAAGCACTAGCATCCTCCACAGAACATTGGATTGCTAAAGCTTCTCTTCCATCACCATGTAGTACATCTTTCTTTTGTCTGACCAGAGCACCATCTGATCCAGCAGCACAAAACACAGGCTGCTCAAAAAGAGCTAAAAAAAGTAAAACCCAAGTGGTACAGGATAAAGAAAGAAGCCAGGCATGAAGAGCAGTGTGTATAAATGCTCACAGCCTTGCAAAGAAAGTGCCAGACCTCACAGTCATGATAATGGAAGCTAAGCTGGATTGGGTAGTGGTTACAGAAGCATAGTTTACTAAGAAACAGACATGGGATGTCACTATCCCAGGCTACACTCTGTTCAGGAAGGACAGAAAAGGCAAAAAAGTTGGGGGGGGTAGCAATCTATGTTAAGGAGGATATCAAAGCCTCTGAGATAAGTGGGACACTCACCACCACTGAGACCTTTTCGGTCACCCTCAACGCCAGTGAAAGAAACCAGTAAGAGTAGGAGTAGCAGTAGCCTACAGACCCTCATCTCAAGAACAGGATAAGGATAAGGAACTCCTTGAATCCATTCTAACAATGGCAGACAAAGAAGAGCTCCTGCTAGTAGGCGATTTTAACTTGCCAGATGTGAACTGGATCATCTATGTGGCCTCATCAGAAAAAGGTAAAGAATTCCTTACAACCCTCCATGAGGCAGGTCTAACACAACTAGTGAACTGACCTACAAGGGAGAATGCACTCCTTGATCTGTTCTAACAAACAGTACAAGGATAGCAAATGTTACCTTGGGAATTAACCTGGGTTCCAGCAACCATAAATCAGTCTGGCTCAGAATCAACAGATGTGAGGATACCACACACACACACACACACACACACACACACTCACACACACACACACACACACACACACGGCTAAAGGTCCTCAACTTCAGAAATACAAACTTTCACAAAATGAGATCATCCTTCAAAAGACTATACAGTTGCAAAGCAGATGACGATGTGGAGAAATGCTGGAAAACACTAAAGAGTACACTATCCCAGATAACAGAAAAATACACAAAGATGACCAGTAAAGCAAAAGGAGGAAACATCCCCTATGGTTCACAAAGTTCAGTGATATCGGTAAGGAAAAGAGTATTTAGAAAGTTTAAAGATGTTTAAAAATGGAAAATTACAGAGAGGAAAATAGGAACATATTAAAGGAGGCATGAAATAAAATCAGAGCAGCAAAGGCACAACCCAAGGAAACAATTGTGGTGGATATAAAAAAAAACAGCAATAAAACTTTCTTCAGGTACATAAGAGAAAAGAGAAAAATCAAAGAAGGAATCATCAGGCTGACAACCATTGAAGGTCAACACGTGGAAGTGGATACTGAAAAAGCTGAAGACCTTAAATTCTTCTGCTCTGTGTTTACACGCAAAGACAATGGAAGCCATCCAGCACTTGGCACAAGTAAACACCACACTCAGGGATCAGACAATAGGCACATTATGGAGGATAGAGTCCTGCAGGAACTGAACAAATTAAAAACAGACAAGGCCATGGGTCCAGATGGACTGCATCTATGTGTCCTAAAGGAACTCAGAAAGGAACTTGCTGCCCCACTGGCCACACTCTTCAACAAATCACTAGAGAGTGGACAGGTTCCACAAGACTAGAAAATGGCCACTGTAGTGCCCCTACACAAAAGTGGCAGCAAGGAGGAGCGAATAAATTAACAGCTTATCAGCCTCTCTTCCATTGTGGGGAAAATCATGGAATCTTTGCTAAAAGAAAGGATAGTCACATACCTGAAAGCCACAGGGATGCTCAACGCGAAGCAACATGATTTACAACTGGTCGATCTTGCCAAACAAACATGTTGGAATCCTTTGGGTAACCAAAATGGTAGACCATGGTGGGGCCATGGATATTGTTTATCTAGACTTTAGTATGGCTTTCAACTCTGTCCAGCATAGAAGGCTCATAAACAAACTCGAGAATTCTGGTATAGGACATAAGACTGCAAACTGGGTGAGAAACTGGCTCCAGTGGAGGACCCAAAGAGTACTGGTAAACAACACTCTGTCATAGGGAGGGAGAATGACCAGTGGGGTCCCACAGGAGTCAGTACTGGGATCAGTACTTTTCAACATATTCATCAGCAACATTGCTGATGGATTAGAGGGAAAGGTGTGCCTGTTTTCAGACAATACTAAACTCAGCAACAGAGTAGACTCACAGGAAGGGGCCTTAAGGATGGAGTCAGACCTCAAAAAACTGGAAACGTGGTCCAAAACTTAGCAGTTGAAATTCAACACCAAAAAATGCAAAGTCATGCATCTAGGAAAAAGAAACCCAGGAACAAAATATACTTATGGAAGGTAAAATGCTAACTGATATGGAACTCGAAAGAGACCTTGAAGTATTGGTCTCAAATGACCTGAAGGTAGGAAGGCAATGTGAAAAGGCAGCACAGAAAGTCAGTAGTATCCTTGGGTACATTGGCAGAGGTATTACAAGAAGAAAATGAGATGTCATTATCCCATTGTATAGGTCCTTGGTGAGGCCTCACCTGGAATAGTGCATCCAGTTCTAGAGAGCACACGCAAAAAAGGATATGAATTGACTAGAGGCTGTACAAAGTCTGTGCTGTGTGCATCAGCACAGGTAGAGGGGTTATCCCATGCCCGGGGTTCTTGTCTGCCTCCCCAGAGGCAGAGACAGATGCTGTGCCCATTGCACAGTGTGTGGGCACAAGGGAAGAAAAGGGGAGGAAAATGCTGGGACCCAGCAATACACAAGATGGCCCTGATGGGCTGGAGGACACACCACTCCAAGGGGGGATTCATAGCCCCTGCTTGGACCGTGGTGGAGGACAAAAACAGTGCCATGATAAAAAAAAAAATATGGTCCAGGACCTCCATCATGAATCCTATGAGACTAGGCAAACATAGTTAAACGTGTAGTCCCTGGAGCAGAGAAGAGACAGGGGATACATGACAGAAACCTTTAGGTGCCTCAAGGGAATCAACTTGGTACAGGATCAGAGCCTCTTCCAGGAACAAAAGGAAGCACAAACCAAAGGAAAAACAGAAGTCTGGTGGGAGGTAGGTTCCGGAGCAATGTTAGGAAATTCTTCTTCATGGAAACAGTCACAGAGCATTGGAAAAGACTACCACAGGAGGTGGTAGAGGCAAATACAGTTAGGGAATTCAAGCATTCTTGGGATAGGCACTGTGGGATCCAGAAGCAAAGAAGTAAAATCTAGGAGGGGGGTAGTCAAACAAATGGGCAGACTAGATGGATCAAGTGATCCTCATCTGCCATCACATTCTGATGTTCTTATGCTCTTTTGTTCTTAAGATAGGAGTTCTAACAAAGTGCCAACTTTCATGGCATTGTGATACATTGTCTCACAATTATATGTGCTCAAAGTCTGTCATTTTATTTTTTGTTGGAAATTTCATGAAATATTTTATCTCCATATAACTCAGGCACCTTTGGAGACAGACGTGTAAATTAGCATGACTAACCTTTTTACAATATATATAGAATATATATATAGAATCTTCTAAATATGGAGAGAATTGGATTAGAGCATTTTACAGTACAGGTGTTCAAATGTTTACTAAGTAAACATTTGCCAAATTTTGTGAAAACTCAAAAATGTTCTTACAGGTATTGACTTAACATTTGACATTCATATCCAATGTATCCTGATATCTAACACAACTGGATAAATTGGTGTAGCAATTTTAAATTTACAGTGGAAAAAAATATTGGTAACATTTTCTCAAATATTGATGGTATCATATAGATGAAGCATACAGAATCATCTTTGTAGAATTTAATATTTACAATGTGTATATCACTACTTCATTTGAGAAGCAGGGCTGAGATTTTTGCAGTTCTGCTATTACTCTCTGGGTGACTATTTTGACCCCCTTCTTTCTTGACATAGACAGGTTGGCTCAATAGATCTACTGATCTCCTGATACTCTCTTTTTCTTATGGTGACAAAAAAAAAAACTTGAGTTACCTACTCCTTTTCCTATCAACTTGTCCTGCTGGAATAGTTGGAATTCTTCCTTCCTGGTCCACTTCATCTTTTTGAGTACCTCTAAATCCCAAGCTTGCATGTACATCAGGCTCCCTGCATCATCAGTTTACTAGGTGTGATCCTTATATATCCTGCACTCAGTTGGTATTAACACATTGTGCTTCCTTGCTCCATCGGGGGGGGGGGTCTACCACTGGAGTGCTACCCAGCTCAGTTGTCCATTTCTTGTTGAAACTATGTATCTAACTCCCAAACCTGGTGACCCCCTGCACTATCTGCCTCTCATACCCCCAATCCTTTAATTAGAATCCCCCAGATAAGGCTGAGTGAAATAAATAAATTCCAGTTTTATGTAATTTTCAAGAAATCCCACAATTTTCACAAAGACTCATGGAATTTGACTATAAGTACAGATTTTATTCTGCAATTTCTGGCAGCAATCAGTTAATAAAATAGACAAACACAGTCTCATTGTAAGGTCTAAGAAACTTCCAGATTTATTGTCATTTTATTTTCCAGTTTTAAAGTTTGAGGGGTTCACAGTTTATATTCTTGCATATTTTAAAATGTGAAAGTCTGACTACTTTTAATTCAGTCCCATTTAAAGCTTTAGATATGAACTTTGTCAGAAATGACCATGTAGTATAGTAGTTTAAATGTTTCAAATCTTGTTAAATTTAGATACGTTGTTTTAAATTTAGAAGGAAACAACTAAAATATTAATTTTATCAACAGGTTTGGAAGGTTATAACTCAGTCCCATTTGAAGCTAGAAATATGAAACTTTGTACATATATCAATGTATTTAAAAACTGTTCCTGTAAACTTTTATAACATTTTAATGAATATTCTCAAAATGATACTAAAATTACAGATCCAGAAGCAAATGGCTTGATACCATTTATTGGACCAACAGAGATGATATAAAAAGAAAACAATGACTAAGCTTTCGGACCAACCACGTCCTTCCTCAGAGACTTATGACAGTTGCTCAGAGAGTGTCACATTCTATTAACACCCAGATCATGGAACCAAAATCACAGAAATCTAAATTTGGGCAAAATGACTAGCTACTTATAAATCGGCCCCCTTTGAAGCTTGAGACATAAGACATGGTGCACACATCCATGCTGTATCTTTCTCCAATTCCTGAAACAGTGGACACATTTGGATTAGAAATTTTAAAATTAGATCAAAATAACTGAAATTTTAATTCTGATTAAATGTTTGACCTATTACTTCGCCCCTTTTCAACCAATGACTCTGACATTTGGTACACTTATGTAAATCATTTTGATCTGTCTATATACCAATTTGGTGTCAGTTGGACATGTACTTTTAAAAGTAGAGCAAAATAACTAAAATGTAATAATTGGAACAATACAGTGAAATTCCTTGGAATCGGAATGGTCATTCCATGGGCATTCAGTGGGTGGGATTTTATATTCTGGACAGTTCTAGTAAACAAGTGTCTCAAGGTCACATGAAGATCTTTTGCAGGTCAAATGGTACATCTATATACAATAAGACAGCTTCACTTTTAGTTTTGAATTGCTAGTTAGTCAGTGGAGGAGGCAACAGTCTGACAACTTTTAGAGAGAGAGAGAGAGAGAGAGAGAGAGAGAGAGAACCACAACCAAAAACCTAACTTCATAATTTTCTAAGGTTTTTTATTCTTTTGTTTATTATTTTCAAGTCTTTGTGTTCATAATAGTAATTCAGTTTCATTTTTATATACATTATTTTGCATATATTTTTAATTATACATCTCATTTCCTTTTATTCCATCTAACTTGTCTTTTCTCTGTCTCTAGTGCTCTTTTTTGTCATGTGAGATGGAGTCTTCTCATAGTTGTATAAGGACTTATGGAGGTGGCACCATATGCCTAAAACATAAAGCATGTGGTGATTGTCCAACAGACCCCCCATAGCAACCCCAACTGCAGCAGCAGCAGCCCTTATTGCCACCAGCTCAACTGCAGCCTGAACCACCTGACCCAGTTCAGCAGAAACCACCATTTCCTCCATCTCAGCAGCAGTGGCCACCAACTGTGCAGCAGCCTGAATGCCATGTGCACCCCTATTGTTACTAATACCACCACCACCTGCTACCCCTTCAAGGAGCCTCAGTCATCCTCCTCTGGATATTCAGTGCCACCCTGATCCAATGAGAAACAGTTTTCCCTGGTCTAAAACTGTTCCCTGTGGAATTCCAGGATGACAGTTTTATGAAATGTAATATGTATCACACACTGGTTAGCCAGGTGAAAATGGGGAGCCATCTCAACACTAGTGTCCGGTGCACTCAATTAAAGATCCACCACCAAGTTCAGGGGATGGACAAGATGTACCAGGTGGCAAGTGGTGACTCCTCTGTCAAGTTGGGGGAATGTGCAATATGCAGACACTGTTCTCAGTGTGCCAATGCATGTAGGGTAGCAACAGTAGAACCCACACCCACACCAGCACCATAACTGACACCTGCACTTGCACTAGCCCTGGCACCATCATCCCCACTGCAGAGGAGCTTTCCAACCTGTGGAAGGAGATGGGGAACTCAAATGCCATGTTGGTGTAATGGAGCAGCTCACAACCATGTTACCGGAGAAGCAGCAGGTGCTGACTGACGGTATGAATGAGGTCCATCATGGAGGTGTGAGGTGCTGCTCTATCTGGCAGTGGGCCATAAAAAAAAACTTTCTGGCACAACTGTTAGTCTATCCTTCATTTTACTGTCCTTTTATCTATAGTCTTCATTCCTCCCTCATTAATACCTCTTCCTTTTTTTAATCATATTCATCTTTCTGTCTCCTCTTAGTATTTCTCCACCTCTTTGTTTATACGCTTGAAAGAAAAATACAAGTATTAATAGTAAAAAGCATAACTATTTTCCTGTCTTTCTCGTTTAGTACTTATTTCATTCCTTTTCATCTTGATTTCTGCCTCAATTCTGTCTCTCCATCTTCTTAAAACATTTTTCTCTCACTTTCTTTTTCTTGTTGTCCCAGCCTTGTACCCTCTGATCTGCCACTCCTTCTGTCTGCTCAGTGTCTTGTTCTGCCAACCAGTCTCACCTGTTGCTATCATATTCAGAAACCTGACATGACAGGCTATTCCCACATTTTGGAGAATCTGGCTTATCCCATAGAGAGATCCCTTCCAAAGGAGTAGGGGTGTGTAGCATTCCCTGGAAGTTCTCTGAAGTGTGCAGGGCTGAGGGGCAAGAATTGTGGACTTGAAGGACTATGGAGTGGGTGGACTAGGCAACCATCACCCAGCAGGTCGAGACAGACACAGTTTTTCTGAGTGCCAGCACAGTTTTTCTGGGTGCCAGCCCATACCCAAGCAGCATGTGCTGTGATGATGCCCTTGGAGAAGAGACACCTGACATGTGGTCACTCACATCAGAAAGACTATGACACAACCTAAGGTGTCACTCTTCAAGTGATGCCCTGCAGCACCATCTACCAGGTGGACAGCATTTACATGGATGCTCTATGACTCTTCTTACTGGCCTCCCTTTATTTACTGTACTAGTACTGTTTCTGCCCTATATCAATTTCTTCTTTATTTACTATTTTGTTGTACAGCACTGTTGTTTACGTAGATGGTGAAATTGCTGTCATAGATAGTGAATTTGAAAAGCCCTTATTAAAAATTGGTCCCTGAATATTTTATTTATTTTGATACAACAGTTGATGCTGCACTACATCACTTGCCAAGTTGCAGTGTCAGACTTATTCCCTTCCTTAACACAGTCACTTTTTCCCCCTTTTCTTGTTTCCTCCAAATTTTTCCCAAACAAGAAATTATTCTGTAACTACTTCTGCTCTGCTCATTGTGGCCGTCTTGCTCAGTATTTGTCAAACACATTTGTAAGTTGGCACAAGGGCTCAAGCACAATACATAAATTTCTCACTTCTTGAATTCGCTAAAAGTTCAGAAAGCACAAAATACATAAATTGTGTGCTCCACAAATTTCTTTTTTTTAACTAAGTATATTTTAATGAGTTTTTAACAACCATAACCACCACAAAAACAAGGAAGGAAAAAAGGTCTATCACAAAATTGTACAATACTATTTGCATGTGTATATTGATAAAAGTACAGTCCAAACAACATTACAATACAATATTCTAAGGAAGGCAAAATATAACTAGAAACAGTGAAGGTGTCTACCCCCCAATCCCAACCCCGCCCTCTCCTACAGCTCAGCCCTGTCTGTGATATGTAAAAAAAGATGAAAAAAAGACCCTACTAAAAAGAAAGCCCCCAGGAAAAGGGCTTAATAGACTTGGTATATACATCAACAAAAAAAAAAAATACAAAATCACACATGCCCCCACAGTGCAAAGCATCATGGGCTACATATGCAAATCACCACAGAATGTTATGCTGGTCCAACTTTAAGCAAAATTGCATGGTGCCGATTTTGTATTTTCTTGAAACTTGGCTTCCCAGCCAAATGCCCTTTGGAGTAACCCTTGCATCAGTGTTTACGCACAGAGGTTCTTTGTCTTTTAAATGTTTTTTTATTTTAATGGGTTCACCACAATATATCCCAGGCACACTGCCTTAGGGGTAGCTGGTCCATTCCACTGGGGTGTCAAACAGACGAGGCATACTGATGAGTCCTGGTAGGACCCTTTGCAAACTGTGTGAGAGGCCTTTCGGCACCATGCAATTTTGCTTAAAGTTGGACCAGCATAACATTCTGTGGTGATTTGCATATGTAGCCCATGATGCTTTGCACTGTGGGGGCATGTGTGATTTTGTATTTTCTTGAAACTTGGCTTCCCAGCCAAATGCTCTTTGGGGTAACCCTTGCCTCAGTGTTTACGCACAGAGGTTCTTTGTCTTTTAAATAGTTTTTTATTTTAATGGGTTCACCACAATATATCCCAGGCACACTGCCTTAGGGGTAGCTGGTCCATTCCACTGGGGTGTCAAACAGACGAGGCATACTGATGAGTCCTGTAGGACGTAAACACGTGTCTATGTCTTCTGTTAGCACCCTTTGCAAACTGTGTGAGGGCCTTCGGCACCATGCAATTTTGCTTAAAGTTGGACCAGCATAACATTCTGTGGTGATTTGCATATGTAGCCCATGATGCTTTGCACTGTGGGGGCATGTGTGATTTTGTATTTTCTTGAAACTTGGCTTCCCAGCCAAATGCCCTTTGGGGTAACCCTTGCCTCAGTGTTTACACACAGAGGTTCTTTGTCTTTTAAATGGTTTTTATTTTAATGGGTTCACCACAATATATCCCAGGCACACTGCCTTAGGGGTAGCTGGTCTATTCCACTGGGGGTGTCAAACAGACGAGGCATACTGATGAGTCCTGGTAGGACGAAACACATGTCTATGTTTTCTGTTAGCACCCTTTGCAAACTGTGTGAGAGGCCTTTTGGCACCATGCAATTTTGCTTAAAGTTGGACCAGCATAACATTCTGTGGTGATTTGCATATGTAGTCCATGATGCTTTGCACTGTGGGGGCATGTGTGATTTTGTATTTTCTTGAAACTTGGCTTCCCAGCCAAATGCCCTTTGGGGTAATCCTTGCCTCAGTGTTTACCAGCAGAGGTTCTTTGTCTTTAAATGTTTTTTATTTTAATGGGTTCACCACAATATCCCAGGCACATTGCCTTAGGGGTAGCTGGTCCATTCCACTGGGGTGTCAAACAGACGAGGCATACTGATGAGTCCTGGTAGGATGAAACACGTGTCTATGTCTTCTGTTAGCACCCTTTGTAAACTGTGTGAGAGGCCTTTCGGCACCATGCAATTTTGCTTAAAGTTGGACCAGCATAACATTCTGTGGTGATTTGCATATGTAGCCCATGATGCTTTGCACTGTGGGGGCATGTGTGATTTTGTATTTTCTTGAAACTTGGCTTCCCAGCCAAATGCCATTTGGGGTAACCCTTGCCTCAGTGTTTACGCACAGAGGTTCTTTGTCTTTTATATGTTTTTTTATTTTAATGGGTTCACCACAATATATCCCAGGCACACTGCCTTAGGGGTAGCTGGTCCATTCCACTGGGGTGTCAAACAGACGAGGCATACTGATGAGTCCTGGTAGGACGAAACACGTGTCTATGTCTTCTGTTAGCACCCTTTGCAAACTGTGTGAGAGGCCTTTCGGCACCATGCAATTTTGCTTAAAGTTGGACCAGCATAACATTCTGTGGTGATTTGCATATGTAGCCCATGATGCTTTGCACTGTGGGGGCATGTGTGATTTTGTATTTTCTTGAAACTTGGCTTCCCAGCCAAATGCCCTTTGGGGTAACCCTTGCATCAGTGTTTACGCACAGAGGTTCTTTGTCTTTTAAATGGTTTTTTATTTTAATGGGTTCACCACAATATATCCCAGGCACACTGCCTTAGGGGTAGCTGGTCCATTGCACTGGGGTGTCAAACAGACGAGGCATACTGATGAGTCCTGGTAGGACGAAACACGTGTCTATGTCTTCTGTTAGCACCTTTGCAAACTGTGTGAGAGGCCTTTCGGCACCATGCAATTTGCTTAAAGTTGGACCAGCATAACATTCTGTAGTGATTTGCATATGTAGCCCATGATGCTTTGCATTGTGGGGGCATGTGTGATTTTGTATTTTCTTGAAACTTGGCTTCCAGCCAAATGCCATTTGGGTAACCCTTGCCTCAGTGTTTACGCACAGAGGTTCTTTGTCTTTATATGTTTTTATTTTAATGGGTTCACCACAATATATCCCAGGCACACTGCCTTAGGGGTAGCTGGTCCATTCCACTGGGGTGTCAAACAGACGAGGCATACTGATGAGTCCTGGTAGGACGAAACATGTGTCTATGTCTTCTGTTAGCACCCTTTGCAAACTGTGTGAGAGGCCTTTTGGCACCATGCAATTTTGCTTAAAGTTGGACCAGCATAACATTCTGTGATGATTTGCATATGTAGCCCATGATGCTTTGCACTGTGGGGGCATGTGTGATTTTGTATTTTCTTGAAACTTGGCTTCACAGCCAAATGCCCTTTGGGGTAACCCTTGCCTCAGTGTTTACGCACAGAGGTTCTTTGTCTTTTAAATGTTTTTTTATTTTAATAGGTTCACCACAATATATCCCAGGCACACTGCCTTAGGGGTAGATGGTCCATTCCACTGGGGTGTCAAACAGACGAGGCATACTGATGAGTCCTGTAGGACGAAACACGTGTCTATGTCTTCTGTTAGCACCCTTTGCAAACTGTGTGAGAGGCCTTTCGGCACCATGCAATTTTGCTTAAAGTTGGACCAGCATAACATTCTGTGGTGATTTGCATATGTAGCCCATGATGCTTTGCACTGTGGGGGCATGTGTGATTTTGTATTTTCTTGAAACTTGGCTTCCCAGCCAAATGCCCTTTGGGGTAACCCTTGCCTCAGTGTTTACACACAGAGGTTCTTTGTCTTTTAAATGGTTTTTTATTTTAATGGGTTCACCACAATATATCCCAGGCACACTGCCTTAGGGTAGCTGGTCTATTCCACTGGGGTGTCAAACAGACGAGGCATACTGATGAGTCCTGGTAGGACGAAACACGTGTCTATGTCTTCTGTTAGCACCCTTTGCAAACTGTGTGAGAGGCCTTTTGGCACCATGCAATTTTGCTTAAAGTTGGACCAGCATAACATTCTGTGGTGATTTGCATATGTAGCCCATGATGCTTTGCACTGTGGGGGCATGTGTGATTTTGTATTTTCTTGAAACTTGGCTTCCCAGCCAAATGCCCTTTGGGGTAATCCTTGCCTCAGTGTTTACGCGCAGAGGTTCTTTGTCTTTTAAATGTTTTTTTATTTTAATGGGTTCACCATAATATATCCCAGGCACATTGCCTTAGGGGTAGCTGGTCCATTCCACTGGGGTGTCAAACAGACGAGGCATACTGATGAGTCCTGGTAGGATGAAACACGTGTCTATGTCTTCTGTTAGCACCCTTTGTAAACTGTGTGAGAGGCCTTTCGGCACCATGCAATTTTGCTTAAAGTTGGACCAGCATAACATTCTGTGGTGATTTGCATATGTAGCCCATGATGCTTTGCACTGTGGGGGCATGTGTGATTTTGTATTTTCTTGAAACTTGGCTTCCCAGCCAAATGCCATTTGGGGTAACCCTTGCCTCAGTGTTTACGCACAGAGGTTCTTTGTCTTTTATATGTTTTTTATTTTAATGGGTTCACCACAATATATCCCAGGCACACTGCCTTAGGGGTAGCTGGTCCATTCCACTGGGGTGTCAAACAGACGAGGCATACTGATGAGTCCTGGTAGGACGAAACATGTGTCTATGTCTTCTGTTAGCACCCTTTGCAAACTGTGTGAGGGGCCTTCGGCACCATGCAATTTTGCTTAAAGTTGGACCAGCATAACATTCTGTGGTGATTTGTATATGTAGCCCATGATGCTTTGCACTGTGGGGCATGTGTGATTTTGTATTTTCTTGAAACTTGGCTTCCCAGCCAAATGCCCTTTGGGGTAACCTTGCATCAGTGTTTACGCACAGAGGTTCTTTGTCTTTAAATGGTTTTTATTTTAATGGGTTCACCACAATATATCCCAGGCACACTGCCTTAGGGGTAGCTGGTCCATTGCACTGGGGTGTCAAACAGACGAGGCATACTGATGAGTCCTGGTGGAGTAAACACGTGTCTATGTCTTCTGTTAGCACCCTTTGCAAACTGTGTGAGAGGGCTTCGGCACCATGCAATTTTGCTTAAAGTTGGACCAGCATAACATTCTGTGGTGATTTGCATATGTAGCCCATGATGCTTTGCATTGTGGGGGCATGTGTGATTTTGTATTTTCTTGAAACTTGGCTTCCCAGCCAAATGCCATTTGGGGTAACCCTTGCCTCAGTGTTTACGCACAGAGGTTCTTTGTCTTTATATGTTTTTTATTTTAATGGGTTCACCACAATATATCCCAGGCACACTGCCTTAGGGGTAGCTGGTCCATTCCACTGGGGTGTCAAACAGACGAGGCATACTGATGAGTCCTGGTAGGACGAAACATGTGTCTATGTCTTCTGTTAGCACCCTTTGCAAACTGTGTGAGAGGCCTTTTGGCACCATGCAATTTTGCTTAAAGTTGGACCAGCATAACATTCTGTGATGATTTGCATATGTAGCCCATGATGCTTTGCACTGTGGGGGCATGTGTGATTTTGTATTTTCTTGAAACTTGGCTTCACAGCCAAATGCCCTTTAGGTAACCCTTGCCTCAGTGTTTACACTGAGGTTCTTTGTCTTTAAATGTTTTTTATTTAATAGGTTCACCCACAATATATCCAGGCACACTGCCTTAGGGGGTAGCTGGTCCATTGCACTGGGGTGTCAAACAGACGAGGCATACTGATGAGTCCTGGTAGGACGAAACACGTGTCTATGTCTTCTGTTAGCACCCTTGCAAACTGTGTGAGAGGCCTTCGCACCATGCAATTTGCTTAAAGTTGGACCAGCATAACATTCTGTGGTGATTTGCATATGTAGCCCATGATGCTTTGCACTGTGGGGGCATATGTGATTTTGTATTTTCTTGAAACTTGGCTTCCCAGCCAAATGCCATTTGGGGTAACCCTTGCCTCAGTGTTTATGCACAGAGGTTCTTTGTCTTTTAAATGTTTTTTTATTTTAATGGGTTCACCACAATATATCCCAGGCACACTGCCTTAGGGGTAGCCTGTCCATTCCACTGGGGTGTCAAACAGACGAGGCATACTGATGAGTCCTGGTAGGATGAAACACGTGTCTATGTCTTCTGTTAGCACCCTATGCAAACTGTGTGAGAGGCCTTTCGGCACCATGCAATTTTGCTTAAAGTTGGACCAGCATAACATTCTGTGGTGATTTGCATATGTAGCCCATGATGCTTTGCACTGTGGGGGCATGTGTGATTTTGTATTTTCTTGAAACTTGGCTTCCCAGCCAAATGTCCTTTGGGGAAACCCTTGCCTCAGTGTTTACGCACAGAGGTTCTTTGTCTTTCAAAAAAAAAAAACACCAATCACCAAGATCAGATCGAAAGAAGGGTGAAAAGAGACTCCCACAGAGATACAAAGGTCTGGGGATGCTTTCTACAATAAGCAATATGCTTTCTAATATGAGTGCGCATATAATTTCACTATGCCATTCTTTCAAAGATGGGGTCAAGTCATCTAGCCAATGTTGCAGTATGATCAGTTTTGCCACAGTGGACATAAGTGCCATATGAGCCTTCCTAATACTAAATAAGTCTTGTGGATAGAGTCCCACCAAACAAATGTCAGGAAGGAAAAAATCTTTGAGTCCCAATAAAGGTTCTAATGAGGCTTTAATATCCCTCCAAAAAGGCTGGATTTTCACACAATCCTGGAGTATTCGACACAAGGTACCCTCATCCTGATGACATCTGTTGCATACTGAGGAGACCGTTCTTCCCATTCTGTGTAGTCTAGCTGGAGAAGAATAAAGGTTATGCAGTACCTGAAACTTTACCAATCTAAGTCTGTCCTGCTTGACAAACTTGTACAAATGTCACCATATTCTGGTCCATACCCACAAATCTGAAGGAATAAAAAGTGCCTGTGTCCAGTAATAACAGACTTCTATAGGAGCCTTAGAGTCCAGTGGTTGAAGCATCTTATAAATAGCTGAGACCTGATGAGGCATGGTAACTACCAACAGAAGCTTCTCCAATGAGGAAGAAGCCGCAAACTTCCTGAGCTTAGGACAAAGCAAAGCACGAGCTGCATGGGAAATTTGCTGATACTTAAAAGAGTACGTATCTGCCAGAGCGAAGCTTTGCTGGGCTAACAGAAATGACAAAATCATTTCACCCTCTAATAACTGTGACAAGGCTACCCCCTTCCAGTTGGGGACAGAACAGTGGAGGGATGGATTGCCCTGCAATCTTGATGTTTAAATTTCCAACTATTGGCTGAGATAGATCCCATGACCAGTTCCAATTAAAATAATGCTTAAGCTGTGCTTTCAATTTAAGGGATCATCTTAAAGGAGTAGACCACAGATACCAAGGAAGTTGTTATAGTTTCACATAAAGAAAACTAGAAAGGGAAGAACCCACCCGAGTAACAAGCAAATGCTCTATTTTCAAGCCACAGTGGGTAATAGCAAACATTTTGAGGAGGTACTCTAAGCAACTGCCAGTGCAAACACTTCTGTGTATGCAAAGCATAATAATATAGAAAAAAGTTAGGCAGAGACAGGCCTCCATTTTGCTCAGGGATGTAACAAATTCTCCTGTCTGAAAATTTTTTACTCGAGGAAATAAAATGAGATGGGATCTCTGAATTAATACACTGCTTTTGCACTCTGCAAGTCTTACATTACAGCACCTGTCCTGAAGAACTGTATTGACCACAAATTCTGAATGCTGTATTATTAAATCATAATTTCTCTTTGTGGTGCAGATTCAGATGTTGATGTTCGAGTATGGTTTTGTGTTCTACCAGCAAATGTAATTATTCATCTTTAACTGTCTAACTGTATTCTAATCCCATTTCTATCAATTCAGGTAATTTGCAGCTGTGTTACAATGTAGAATCAGGCAACAGCCATCTAGTGGATGACTGTTATTCATGCAGGATAAGAGGACACTCAATAAGACCACACACAGTAGTAAAAAAAACTGGAGAAGGAGGATGTCTAAGCATGAATCTGCTATGTTGACCACATCAGTGATCTTGTGAAAAAAGCAGAACATACATACGTGTTGTGCTTCCTGCATTTTTCTCAGCTACCAGAAAAAATATGTCATGCTGCTGCATCCTGCCACAAGGTGCCACCTTGTGTGTCTGTCCCACTACTGCATTTATTGTAAAGCACTTTTAGGGAAATGCAAAAAGCACAATATATTAAAAATGCCTGTTCTCTATGTTTTTTTCAACTACCAGAAAAAATCCTTCCAGCTGTTGCATGCTGCTGTGAGGTGTAGCACTGTGGGTCTGATCCAACACCCAAGTTCTTGTAACATACATTATTGGAAATGGTGTAAAAAGCACAATATACATAAATTCTGTGCTCCACAATTTTTCTGAAGTACCAGAAAAATTATATCAGGCTTCTGAATGATGCTACATGGTGAAAAACTGTGCTTGCCTTACCACCACAGTTATTGTAATGCACTTTAGTGGACATGGTGCCAGAATAAAATATAAATAAATTTTGTGCTCCCACAATTTTTCTGAAGTACCAGACAAATTATATTGTGCTGTTGTATGCTGCTACATGATGACACATTGTGTGACTGATGCTCTGCCACAGTTATTGTAACACACGTTCTGGGAAATTGTGCCAAAAGCATAGAATAATGAAAATGTGTGCTCCCACAATTGTTCTGCAGTACCAGAAAAAATTATATCAGGCTTCAGCATGCTGTTACAAGGTGACATGCTATGTGTCTGTCCCACCACCACAAGTTATTGTAATGCACTTTAGGGGAAATGGTGCAAGAAAGCACAATATACATAAGTTTTGCACTCACAAAATTTTTCTGAAATACTAGAAAATTATATTAGGCTTCTGCATCTGCTACATGGTGCCACCCTGTGTGTCTGTCCCATCACCACCGATCTTGAAATGTACTTTATTGAAAATGGTGTGAAAGGCACAATATAATGAAAATCGGTGGTCCTGCAATTTTTCAGATATTAACTCTCTGGTAAAGAGACCTTGGCTCAGATAGTTCTATCCCTCTTAGCGTAAACAAACTGACAAAGGGTTTACAGAGGTACCTGATTTCATTGCCCCCTCCTTGGTTTCTCACCCTAGCTAATGTCTCTCTGCCTTATTTACAAAACCATGATAATAATGGTCTTCTCATCATATACAGTACTCCTGCTTCTCTTTGTATTGTTCTCCACCCTGTAACAATAACTCAAAATCTTCTCACAAAATGCTCAGGACCAATGCATAGTTCAATCTGATGACATTTGGATCCCACATGAAACCTCATAGACCTGGCATTGCCTAAAGCCTCACACATCCATTCCTCCCCTTAGGAAGGTGCAGCCAGCTGATAGCACTGGCCTCAATTTAAAAAGCACGTTCTGACCATACTCACTGAGACAGCATTATCTCAAATCCATCAAGTTTAAATTACAAAGGGTCAATACCAAATTTCAAATCATTATCACTGCAAGAAAGACAATACTAATTATTTTACTACTATCTTGGAATGTTCACCCCAACCTGGGACCTCAACATACTTGTAACACCATCCCAAATGGGGGCTTACCTTGTTGCCCATTTTGCTCCCTTTCAGCTCTGTTTCCTGATGCCTGCCAGTTCTCCCCATGTTTCCCCAGTTTCTCTGCCAGAGCCCAAGTCCAGTATGTGTCCCAGATTCCCCTAAGCAGTCTCAGTGCTTAATTTCAGCCCAATTTGGACTTGGAGAACACACCGGAAGCCACCACTATTTAGTTATGCATGCAGGTGCATGTGGCATTCATGCAGGCACACGTGGCACCTTTGATCTGCTGACGGCTGGCTTAGCGGTCACACTGAAGGTGGTTTGAAGGTCCCAGTCTCTGTTTGGGCAGTATGGGGGCTGGTGACCTGTTCAAGGGCCAAGACAGCCCTCTTTTAATTAAAAATAGAGACCGCCAAAAAGCGCTAAACTGGAGGGAGCCACTAGAAAATCTGTAAATAGAGCACGATGAGCACCAACAATTCTGGCCCAGGTTCATGAATTATTAATGAAGGAGGCATTAATATTCTGTTTATTATAAGGTCTGCAACTTTTGGCTGCTGCTGCAAAGATCAAAATGTAAATAAATGTTGAATGAAATCAGTGGCTGCAAAGACCCTAAAGGGACTGAGAAGAACAAGGGGAAATGAGTAAATTAAAAGTGTTTTCTGGCTGCCCAGATGGTCAATGTTGGGACTCAGAAAATGCCTGTCTGCTCCCTTTGGGCACTACATTTTGGCAGCAGCAACAGGCTAGAGACTGAAGCAAAATGTTTAAACTTGGTAGCATTTGAAAGGGCTTGGTTGTGGCTACAAAACAGTGGGGTGAGTACATAAAGTATTTAACTTGGCTGCACCAGAACGTTAAAACTGGGACTGCAATAATCTGCAAGGGGACTGTGGTTTTAGCAGCCATGCTTATGCTGCAACAACCAATCGGAAAGCTGGGATTTCAGCCAGGACCTGTGGAACATTGCAAAAGGCTTATGGGGAAAATACAGGGACCTAATTCAGGTGCCAAAACAGGGAGCTTATTGTGCATCAAGTGAGGATAATGATAAATTAATTTTATGGACTGACAAGCAGTTTCTGCCAGTCTTAATAGGACATACTGTACAAGAGGACTCAGCCAATCGGGAGCCTCAGAAGGACTCCAAAAAAGACAGTGTTTTCCAGGCTGAGTAAGTGTTCAAGCAGTTGCACCCTACAGGGGTGGGGGCTCAGGCCCACAGCAAAGCAAAATGGGACTAGTGATTCAGTGTGAGCCCTGCCACAGGGGAGGGGAGACTCTTTTTCTTCTGCCAGCAAGACAAGTGGTTGCAGGCCACAAATGTCACTAGCCTGGGGGTTGCCAGAAACTGTCCTTCAGGGCTAGCCTTGTCCCTTCCACATTGAGAAATGTGGGAAGGAAGCCACCATCCACCTGTAGTTCTGAGAGAGCTTCAAGAAATGCTTCTGCCTCAGCAGTGAGAGTGATGAAGAATTGTCTGCAACTTCCAGCAAAGGAAAGGATCAAAAATCCTTCTAAGTGAGTAAACCTCGACTTACACATGCAAGCTTTAAAAAAACTGTAAGGGGCAGCAAGGCCCAAACAGTTGAGAGAGTGACTGTCTGTGTGTACCCTGTGTCTTTCTAATGCTGAGAAAAGGGTGGACATCTATTGCAAGTGACCAGAGAAGGGTCCAGTTTTAGATTTGTTAATGTGATTGTTGTGAAAGTGCCTACAAGATTGGAAAGGGAGTACTCAGAGGGCTTGGCTCTTCGTGACATTTCTTGGGAGGCTGGTACCTGTCCAATTAGAGCTGCAAATGCCAGCATAGCCAAGAGAGACTCTATTTAATATATGTGAATGTCCAGTTGGAGATGTTAATGCCAGCAAAGCCACAAGGGACTGAGATTTTGTGAGTCATGCTTGAGAGAAGCTGCAGTAACTATGTGAAATACCAAGCTGAAGTATAAGTGCATTCTAAAAATGGATTGGTCTGGTATGGCCTGTGAGCAATCGGGTCACCCTAGCCTTAATGAGAAAGCACCCACCTGTGTGAAAGTCTGTATGTACAGCTAAAAGGACCATGGTGGCCACACTGGCCCATGGTTGAAGTGACTGAAAACAGAGAGTAAATGTGCTGATGTATAAATGTGCCTAACGCTACGCATCCATCAGAATGACAGAGCCAACACTGCTCACTACAGGCCCATCTCAATCCCTTCCCCTCTCTCAAAAGCGATTGAGAAAATAGTGACTGATCAAATCGCAGATTACCTCCAGAAGTAGTTCCCAATGCCCACAGCAGCACAGCTTTCGTAAAAGCCACAGTACATTCACTGCCTTGGTCGAGTTCATTGACTTTGTCAATAACTCACTGGATGATGACAAGCTTATGGGGTCTATCTTTGCAGAGCTCACTAAGCTTTTAATATGGTAAACTACTCCTTACTCCTTCAGCAGCTGCTGTCTGTGGTGTTGTCTACCCCATCTGCCCCCTGGTTTCAGGACTACCTATCGCACAGATCACAAAGGGTAAACATAGGGACAGCAGTCTCTGGGTATCCAGTAATACAGAGCAAGTGTGAAAGTGTAGAAGAACAGTGTATGAGCGATTGCAACTGGCAAAAGCTGCAAAGGAAGACTGGGGCGACGGTAGGAGGGATTTCATGTGAACTATGATATAGGAAGTGGTTTGGCCAAGCAGTTCCCAGCTGGCCATCTGGTCTTGTGGAGGCAGTCCATGTCTCCGGTGCAAGAGGAACAGAGTTCAAAGCCAGGTATGCATGTGGTAGTATTTGTTTTAGTTTGTTTTTATTGGGCACTTACAGTTTTTTTGTTGTTTCCTTGGTCCCCCGCCCTTCTGGATGTAGTCCTGCTGTCTGCAGGTTGCCCCTCCATTGCCCCCTCCTGAATTTCCCCAGTACCCCAGTGGCAGGCCCCCTTGGAGTTGATTATAATAAGAATGGGGGTGCAGTGGGTGCGATTGGCGTAGCTCCCCCCACATAAAAAGTTTTGTAGACATATGGGCCATGGACAGAATGGTGAGGATTGTTTCTTTATTTGCATCCACTGTAATGCTGATCACTATTCTTGCATTCAGTGATTTGCACTCTCTAGTGTCTCATTCACTGTTTAATCCTGTCTCATATCATATGGAATCCAATCTCAGTTGTTAGAGAAGTCAATCTGGGTGTCCCTCAAGGATCTATCCTTGGCCCTGTCTTGTTCAGTTTGTTCTTGAATACTCTACCAGAGGTCTGCACCAGTAAAATAATATTTTATGCTGATGAGGCAGCCATCCTAAACAGCAATTCCCTTATTGTCCAACTCCAAAATGACCTTCAGTCCACCTTCAACCTGTTAGAGGATTAGTTTAGTGCACAAAAAATGCTTCCTAATTATAAAAATGCAAAAACATGCTTCTCTCTAGCCACCAAAATAAGAAATGTAACCCCCCCCCCGACCATCACTAACAAAAAGGTGGATCTTCTTGAACAAGTCCACTCTTTCAAGTATCTTGGAGTCATGATTGATGACACCCTCTCTTTTACTCAGCATATTGACATGGTAGTAAAAGCAGTCAACACCAGACTTGGCGTAATCTATAGGCACAGGCAATACTTAATGTCTGCTGCCCTTCTTGTAACAGTCTCCAGCTCCATACTGTTGGTAATAGACTACAGGCTGGTGGTATATAGTGCAACCTCTGATACGCCACTCAAAAGGGTAGCTATGGTTCTTATCAAGGCTTGCAGACTTACCCTTGGTGCTGATAGGCTTACCCACTCATATGCATTGCATGAATAAACCAAATGACTTAACCTGAGTGACAGGATAAAGTTCCAGATATGCCTCCTTGGGAAAAAAGCGCTACTGTGCCACTTACCTCCCTGCATACTAAACATGCTTCAAGTGGCTCACACTCGGTACATCATAAGTGGTAAAGTTCATAGTTGACTATGTAACCCTTTCAGAAGAACCTCACTTAAACATTTGTTCACATATAGGGCTTCCCTCAGGCTGAGTGAGCTCCTGGAGGTAATAAATAATGCCACAAACCTCTCAACCTTCAAAATGGAACTGAAGCAACACCTAGTTAAGTGTAATGCATGCAATTGCAGGACAACTTGACCATCAAACTCTGCCCACAGCATCCCACAAACACCTTCTTACAACCCTGTGCTCGAGAGTAAATGTTTCACTTCAAAACTCATGGCTATTTACATCCTCCTCTAGTTCCATGCACTTACCCCCAAACACCTTCCCTATGGACCTCTTCTACATGACCCACTGCCACCCTTCTTAACAGCAGGCCCTAACATTTCTTATCCCCACCTCTCGTGCCTTCTTCCTGGACTCCATACACTCCAGTTGCTCTTATACCTCCCTACTCACCCCCCAAATGGCCCCCTTCTGCCTTACCTTACTGCCACCTCTAGCCAGTCACTCACTCTTATCCTCTCTGACCTTACCCCTACTGCTTCTTACTCTTAAGTAACCCCCTGCACCTTGGTTGCCCCTCATCCTTTTCCTGAATTACTGTTTTCAACTCTCTCCCCTAAGAAGCCTCTGTAAAGAACCACATTCCTCTACCCCCACTACTCGTCTCTCCTCTTTCTTACCTTGAATTTAAAAATTTGACAATGCCTGTCTGCCTAGCTGCTCCAGTTCCTAACATGATCTGAAACATATCTTGTGTTTCCCATTTTTTCCAACACATTAGTAAGTGTCTCTCTAGGATTTTCTATGTATTTTCTTGATAACGCTCAATTCTGATTTGTACCAATGATACTGTATTATGTCGTGATTTGCTCCTATGTTACTGTATTGAGTTGTTGTTGTGGAACCTTTGTAAAGGAGCATCATGCTCAAAGGTGTGGTCTGAGGAACTAAATAAATAAATAAGGTGAGGTTTTATCAAAAAGTTACAAGTTTTGTACAAAAGGTTCTTACATCAAATCTGCCAAGTATGTTAAGTGGAAAAATGAGTCAGTGTATTAATGCTGTGCCCCTACAAAGTACAGTGGTAGTTATTTAAAAGTTTTCTACTTCAAGGTACCTTGAGTGTATGTCTAAAAAAGATTCAATGAAAACCTCATAAAAACTAATTTAACAACAAGATCTTTTTCATACTATGGATCAAGAGTATTAAATCAACCTGTACAACAGGATATTTAATTAGAAACATAGGCTTTAATGGCAGATAAGGACCGCTTGGCCCACCTAGTCTGCCCATTTTCCTACCTAAGATCCTAGTTAACCAACAGCTTATTTCTTCCTACCCACCGCGAAAATTGCCTTATGTCTGTCCATGTATTCTTGAATTCTCCCACAGTTTTAGACCCCACAGCCTCCTAAGGAAGGCTGTTCCATGCATCCACCACCCTCTCTGTGAAATAATACTTCCTCACTTTGCCCCTGAACCACCTCACCCTCTGTCTTCAAATTGTGTCCCCTTGTTCTTGCGCATCTCTTTTTTTGAAAGATGATACCCTCTTGGACTTTGTTGATTCCACTGAGGTGTTTGTAAAAGACCCAGGGCTAGATCTTCAAATTACATGGGAACTAAGTCCCACACCTCAGCCACAGCTACAAGATGAAATCTCCACACCTATGGAGTTTGGTATTTTCAGCCAAGACAGCTGTGTGAGATGTTATGCCTGGTCCCACCAGTCATAATGTTTTCCCACAGCAGGACTGAAAAAATGGCCACAAACTGCCGTAAATCATGGAGCCAGTCGCAAACTTGCTCCATGTTTGAGAATACCACAGCTGTGGCTAAAACTGTGGCTCCACAAGTGGAGACTCACTTCCAGAGTTTTTTCTTGTAGCTGCGAGAGGTACAAGGGCTTTGAAAATTTAGCCCTCCCCCCAAGTGTTTAAACATAAGTAAGAGTCTGTGGTCAATTGCTATGCATGACTGTGGAAATGTTACTTAAATTGTATATTTACATGAAACTTATTAGACATGCATTTATTAAGTGTTTTATGGCAGACTTTGTTTAATGTATGTTTTCCATTTCCTATTGTTGTACCCTTTCCCCAGGCATGGCTGAAAATAAATTATTTTCTGATCCAGTCCACCTTCCTGATTAAATCAAAATAAACAAAGTTATAAAATAAAAAAGTACCACCCTGTTTGTCTGTCCCACCAAAACAATTTTTGCATCACACTTTAAGGGAAATGGCGAGAAAAGCACAATATAATGAAAGAATGTGCTCCCCAAATGTTTTTCAACTAGCAGAAAAATGATATCTTGCTGCTGTACATGGCTACATGATGCAACACTGTAAGTCAGTCCTGTAAACAATAGTGGATGAACCTTATTGTATCTGTATTTTCTTATATGGAAATGTTTGCACAAGTAAACAAAATGAGATAGGAAGGATCCACGAATTAATATGCTAATTTTGCACTGTGCAAGTCCACCTTCTCAGCACATGTACTGAAAATAAATTCTGGATAGTTTCTTCCTGAAAAAGAGATTTCCTCTTTGTGTCACAGATCCAGATGATGATCTTTCAGTATGGCTAAGTATTTATTAAGTATTTATTTTTAGTTTTATTTTTTTTATTACCTTTTGACCTTGAGGGGAGTTAAGCAATGTATTTCTCAGTGCCTTTTCTTCCTGTTTCTCTCTTTTCAAGTATTTGTCACTCAGGTGATTAAGTTATGCTGCTGCAGGGGTCCAGCCTAGATTTGGTTATTTAATAGTCAATGACAGCAGAAAAATACCACTAGTCCATCCAGTCTGCCCGAGTTCCCTATTTAGCCCTAGGACCTACTGTCCCCGAGGGTCTTACACTTTCTCATCCTTCTACCCATTCTTGTCCCAGTTTCTGCATCTCTAAGAAACCACTATACTCTTCATTTTATTCCAACCGTGCTTGAACCTACCAACAGTATTACTGTAGCACCCATCACTTCAGCAGGCAGATTAATCCATGGCTCCAATACACTGTCTGTAAAATAAAGCTTCCTCAAGTCCCTTCTGTGCCTCCCTCCTGTCATTTTCCACTCATGTACTTGTGACTGTAAACTAGAATTCACGCTAAATTTTTCTCTGCAGTACACCTTATTATTCTTTTTAGGAATTTGAAGGACTCTGTCATATCTCCCATCTCTCTTCTGGGCTCCAGCTAGTATACATTCAATGCCTTGAGATGCTCTTCATAGGACTTGCCCTGCTGACCCTGAATTATTTCTTTTACACTGCACTGTACCATCTACAGTCTATCTTTATCCTTCCTAAGATGAGGACTCTAGAACTGGGCACAGTACTCCAGGTGTAGCCTCACTAAGGATCTATGCAGGGGAAGCATTACCTCTTTTCTTCTGCTAGCAATACCCCTCTCAATACATCCCAGCATCCTGCTCACTTTGCTATACGTCTTGTTGCACTGATTCTATTGATTGAGAAAAGCAGTGATGATAGCATGAAGGTCCAGTTCCTCATCCACAGTGCTATGTCCCACCCTATCCATGAAGTACTGTGTCCTGGGATTCTTGTTCCTAGGTGCATTATCTTGCACTTTTTGGCACTGAATTGCAATTGTCAAACCTTAGACCCCCCTCCAGCTTCTGTACATCACTTCCAGATTTACTTGTTGCTATCCACCCTCCCACAGAGCTTAGTGTCATCTGCAAAGAGACGCAGCCTGCTCTGGATACCCTCAATTAGTTCATGTTAGGATACCCTCAATTAATTAAATTTAGTAGTGTTTCCTTTCAGGGAAAGTAGGTGTATATATATATATATATATATATATATATATATATATTTAAAGTAACTGTTATTCACCTGTTGCTAACTTTTTGTGGTTTTAAATTATCAGCTGTTATTCGTCTGTCAGTCTCTGTTTCTTCTGTTTCTTTCATTTCAGGTAATTCTCATCTATGTGACAATGTACAATCAGGCAGAATTAGCAGATAGAGGACTTTTATTCATGCTGAATACAGAGGCTATTTTGACTTTAATAGCGCTGCATACAGTTGTGCAGAAGCTGGAGAAGGAGGTCCAAACATTAGTCTGTAACGTTTACCAAATTAGTGATCTGGTGGATAAGATGGTGATGGTTTGCTTGCTGGAGCAAAGGGCTTCATGACAGAATGGAAAATGACCTGTAGATACAAGACAGAAATTATTTAGAGTATATCACAGTCCCTATTGTGTTGTACTTGCTCCCATTACTGGAAACCAAAAACAAACAATTAAAAGAAAAAATAACTTTTGGAAAGTATTCTCACCATCACATTGGTGACGGCCATGCCTTGACATGGCAGAAAGGTGCCCCAATCAAAGAGGCAGAGGAAAAGAAGTCTTGCATATTGTATGAATGTATGTATTTTAAGTATTCATGACTAATGCCTTCGCTGTATGTAAGAATGGCCCTGGGTCAGTCATAAAAAAGGGCCTTGGCTTATTGTACTTACCAGATAAATAAAAGTAAAAAAAAATAAAAGTATTTCTTGAAGGAGGCAGCAGATCTCAAAACCTGAGAATGCAAGAGAAGATTATTGAGGCACTACTCAATTAGTCACAGTGTGGGTCGCTACATTGACAGCATATCCACTGTCCACTCCAAGTCTTACTATGTTTGTCACCTATGAAAATACAAAAAAAATATTTTGCGTGACTTAGCCACTGTGGTGGCCACAAGGTATAGCCATTGTCCATGCCCAGTCATACTATACTGGCCACTTGTGAAAAAAAAAGGAATCATTTAGCCTGACCTGGCCACCATGTCACTGTGTACCTGTGGAAGAAAAACATAAAACAAAACAGGATAAAAGAAAATAATTATTATATAATACTTACTGCACATTACTAAGGTCCATGCTATACTTGCATAATGTTACCCCAGAAAGGGGTGGTGGAAAAAGAGGTAAGGTAAATTAACTTGGTGCTGTGCATGCTGTCTGACTTTTTGAATAGCTTGCCAGTCATCCTTGTGAATAGTCAAGCCTACAGTAAGCAGAGACAAAAGGAATGAATAACACACATTTTAGTGTCTTGGAAACAAGGTGAAAGCCTTCCTGAAGTGAGGATGGATGCACTATCAGCAGTGAGAATAAGAACCGTGAATGACAGTTAAAGTAACTCACCATCACAGCAGACAAACTTGGGCCTTGCTGGATATCAGGTATTTGCTGCCTTGATTGGTTGGCAGGCTGGCTGGAGGCTTGGTTTGAAGGCTACCTGGCTGGCTGATGGGAGGTCTGCATAGCAACGGCATTTATGCTGGCTTAATAGTCAAGAGTTTTTCAGTACGGATGCATGCACTGGAGGATGCAGTGGACCATTCTGTTTTGCTGGATGTGGAGAACAAAAGTAGGCAGGAGGAGAAGGAAGTGGTTGTGTCTCTATTATTGGAGGATGCATTGTTGGCTTGGCTGGCAAAGTTAGTTAAGATGGATTAAAAGACTGGGTTTCTTAGTCTCAAGGATGTATGCGCTGGATGTGATGGTGGCCCATTTTCTTTGTGGATGTGGAGGACAGAAGCATGATAGAGGAGGAAGAGAAGTGGTGTCTTGAATGCTAGAGGACACATGCTCTGCATCACTGGCAATGACATTTTACTGATGTAAGAGTCTGTTTTGTCAGTTTGAAGGATGCATGCTGTGGATGTCGTATTGGTCATTGTTATTGTTGGCAAACCTTCTACTTAATGATATAGTGTTCACTTTTTTCTAGTTTGTCTGTATTCATGACATAGGAGAAGCAGAGGGAGTTCATCAGATGACGTATGGAACAGCAGCTCAACTTGAAGAAAATATAAGAACATGAAAACAAACTTGAATCATGAAGAAAATAATTAAACTGATGAGGATAAAATGATGGACAGAACACATTTTTTTTTATGCTTCAATAATCCTCATCAAGAAAAAGAGTTCTTACAGTCTTCCAGACTGGAGTTGTCCATACCAGGAAATTATTTTTCCATTCAAGCTTTATCTACCTCAGCATGCCAGAAAGACATTTGCTAATGCCAGTAACATCAGGCTTTTCATGTCCATCTTCCCTACCACTGAAACCTTGATGTGGTAGTAATACAGATGTGATAGTGTTGCATGTAATTTTTCAGCATTAATTTTCATAAATATTAGCATGCCAACATCTTGATGGGACAGATTTGTATGTCTGCCACACACAAAGGCCCCTGAAGAATGGAATGCCCTCTCAGCACTGACACTCGTGGGTGGACAGCGCAGGTATTTGATTACTACAGAAGTCAGTGCTGGCCAGTAAGTAATCTTGCTACTCCAGTACAGCAAGGAATCTTCCATGATGGCAAGGAGCCTGGTGTCTACCACATATACACCCAATCCCACAGTCCTCCCACTTCACTGACCACCTCCTCCTCCTCTTCATACACTTATTTAACACTCACCTGGGACAAAACATGACAAAGTGAATTTGTGCATGTTTTTTTCTGTTGCTTTGCATATTTTATTAGTCTGTTTACAATATGAGGTGGTAGCATCTGTTTCTCATTACTATTATGATGTGCATTACAAAACTGTAATTTTAACATCTGTGCCCCATGTACTTGTCTTGTCAGCTGATCTGTTAAAATTTTGACTTGATCATGGCAGCTCTCAAATCTTGATGACATGCCTTAATATTGTGAGTCCAGCATGGTGGCAATCTGAAAATTGGCATACTGCAGAATGCCAGAAATATGGGCATTACAGTATCCCCACCTCCCTCCAGCACCTGCTGAACATGGAGGTGGGCATCATTAGGAGGAGCGATGGTAAGCTGTGGTCTATGTGTGGTAATACCAGTGGGTACAATGAGTTTGGTGAGGATCAGGAGGCAACTTGGGTGAAATTATTCCAAGAAAGAGGCCAAACATTGTTGGTGCTCATATCCAGGGCTCCCAATGAACTGACTGGACAGTAGCCTTTAGGTCAGCAGCTTCCATTTGTCCCCCATGGGCTTCGTTCTGCAATGCCATATAAATGAGGAACAAGACAGCCATTGTGGTAGATTTAATGTCTTGTTCTTCACTTTATCTGGCTTGCGTCATGGAAACCTGGCTGAGTGATGATGCGATCCTGTTTTGGAGTCTGTAGTCCCATCCAAACTGTTTCAGAGGGATTGCAGGAGAGGTCATTTGTTTTAAATGAGAGATCAACTCTACTGTGAACCCAGTTGTGGAAACATTGTCATTTGTATTTGTGACTGTGCCTGGGATTCCAGGTTCAGGTTGTAGGATCCTCCTTTGGTACTGGCTTCTTGGACATGAGAGGGATTTCCTGCAGGAAATTGAAGGCTTCATAACCTAATGGGTACTAGAATCACTCAGATTGTTAATTCTGGGGCAATGTCTGCCTCAACAATGAACTCTCCCAGTTTGATCAGGATTACCTCCAGTCTATGGAATCTTTGGGCCTTGCACATGTAGTTACCTCTGTGATCCATCAGCACGGTCATTCCTTTTATTTAGTGTTCTCACTGGGGCTCAAGATTAATAACCTCAATATTGATCCGATCAGTTTGTCAGATCACTGCACAGTAAAGTTCTCATTCAGGACACCATTCATAATTTAGCCCCAACGCAGATGGTTCACTATTGCTCATTGAAGTAGCTATCCCAAAAAAGAACTTCAGGTGTAGTAGATGTCTCAAGCATGATGGCTGCTTAAGGGACAGGATCGTATGATGCAGTGGTGGTCTGTAATAGAGGCATTATCTCACCCTTTGATGCAGTTGTACCAGTCTGCATGTGACCCGAGACTTTGCACTTGAGATCCCCATGGTCTGACGGGAACTCATGGAGCTGAAGTCTAAGGGTCAGAGGTTGGAGCATTGTTGGAGGAGTTTGGGGTCTGAAAAGGATAGACTGGCTTTGAGGCCTCACTCAGGTGAGTGTCAAAATGCAATTTCCCATAAGAAGGGGAGCATTTCTGTTCAGAGGAATTGTAGCAGGGAGAAACTGATCATCTCAGCTCTTCCAGACTGTGGGCAAACTTACCCTATCCAGTCTGTCTGCAACCAGTGAGAGGAAATGCATCTGCTTACTGTGAAGAGTTTTCTCATGTTTTGTCTGACAGGGTATTATGGGTTCTACTTGGGATCTCCCCAGCTGGGTTTTCACAACCCTCAGGGTTGAGCTGGACATGAACAGATGCCTTCCTTAGGTATGGGAAGACATTAGGCAAATTTTGGTGGAAGAGGTCTGCAGGGTGATTTCAGAGTCACCACCCACCTTTTGTGAGCTAAATCTTGACCCAACAACATGAAGAGGAAGGCTGAACACTCCAACTGGGACTTCCTGTATTGAATCACATAGACTGAAACAAAAGAGATAAAAAAATACCAAAATCAATTTCTACAGTGTGGTATATTCTTATTAATACCTTCTTAGCCATTGTACTAACAGAGCTGATGCTAACCTGCATCTTTGATAGTGGGAGTGGGTAACTGGTGACCACTTACTGGAATGCTTCAGGTCCCAATCCATATTATGCCCTCTAGGTTGAAGAGTATCTAGGATGAAGATCCAGTAACTTTCATGGTGTGATATACAACTCTCTCTGTCCCCACCTCTAGGTCTCCTGCTAATGTTCTCAATGCCCATCCAGGTAGCACATGTTGGATCAGAATTGTGATGTTCATAAAAATATTTTGCAACTTGAGTGTTTACTCCTGTTTTAATACTACGGATGTGTTCCTGTAACCTCTGGCATACCAGTCTGGTTGTGTGACCTACATATAGTACAGGTCATGTGCATCAAATTGCATAGATGACAAAACTGCTATTGCAGATTATAAAGGACCTGACTTCTACCTTTTTTCATATCCATCAGTCTTGAGTTTTTGCCCCCATGACAAAGATGGCACAAGGCAATTGTAGTGGGGAGTTGCAGGAAGTAGGCTGTTGGTTAACTAGAATCTGCAGCTTATCCAATAGGAAGAGAAATGGGCAGACTGGGTGGGCCAAGTGGTCCTTATCTGCTGTCAAAGTCTATGTTTCTATGTTACAGTGTCCACTTTGATAAATGCCAATATGTGGTGGTAGCCCATTCTGGAGACTGTGTTTCTCATTTCTAATGGCTGTAGTCTAATTTATCCCTAAGGTTTGGTGTCCTTGAATAAACTATTCTTGGTGAGTTTGTAAGTTCATTGGCAAATCCCTTATTGCTTAGTAATATTGGTCAATATTTTTTGATCAATCCACCTATGTTAGTAAACAGTGGAGTGTGCTTAGTGATGAAACTTACTGGTGTTTTAATTTCAGTTTTTTTTTGTTTGAGTACCAAAATGTGGTCCGTTCACAGATACTGGATTTCTCAATAGCATTTTTAGCAGATTTTACATAGTCACTAGCTAAAAATCTATCAGTAAGTTCTGCGGCTTTTTTTTGTTTTGTTTTGTTTTTTAAATCAATATCATTGGAACAAATTCTCTGTGTTTGGAAATATTGTCCATATAATATTGAGTTAATAAAAGCTTGGGGATGTGCACTTTCTGCATATTGCGGGCTGTTTGTGGCTGTAGGTTTGTGGAAACCGTCTGTACTGACTCTTGTTCTGAGTCATAAAGATGACATCTAAGAAATTCAGGTTTGAGTTGCTTGCCATGTCATGAATTTCTTAGCTTCTTCCTAGGATCCCTTCTGTACAAATACTAGGTAACCAGTAACACTATACTACTTAATAATGTGATGTATGAAGGGGTTGACACTGGGATTAATATATATATATATTCTTCTCCCAGAAAAACAGGAAGAGGTTGATGAAGGATGTCACCAATGCTGAACCCATCACTGCCCCACATTGTTGCAGACATCATTTTTTTTTATCAAATTTGAAGCAGTTGTGACATAGGACAAATGCTAGACTCTCCAAAATTATTTCTGTTGGGAATATGTCTTTGGTGGGATTATCCAAATACCATTCATTTTGAAGAGTCTGGTATTTGTCCTGAGTTGCAACTATTTTGAATTTGATAAAACACTCTGCATTATTAAGTGGAATAGATCTACTGATTTTGCTGATTTATAAATTCACAGTAACACAAGCAAATCAAGCCTGAATTTCATAGATGTCACCTTAATGACTCAGAACAATAAACACAGTACAAAAGGTTTCTGCAAAACCACAGCTACAAACAGCTTGCTATGTGCAGAAAGAACACAGCCTCTGCATAGTATACACTTCATTTTAATACCATGGGACATCCAGTCTAATGTATGCTATACTGCAGAGAACAAACTAGAACGCATTTGAGGAACTGGGAACTTGGTAAAACATAATATTGTGGGAGACTAGGAAGGTAAGCTACACTTTCTACAGAAAGTTTCATTATTTTCTTATTGGCATTAAGAATTGCAGGATTCTATTAAAGTGTAGTAATTTTATAACCAGAGGGGTTAAAATACAACTGAAGTTGCTTGATTTCTGTGCTAGACACATAGGATTTGGAAGGATATTTGTGCAATATTTTAGAAGTGTCCTGCTGGCTGAGCAGTGAGTTTATCCCTGGTTTCCGATAAAGGGTTTGTGTGTGTATTAGAAGCAGACATAGCAAATTGTCTTCACTGAAAGGCCTGCTTACATCACAGGTGTCACTAGTCAATTGATTCTGGGTGGGGCTTTTATCACTGCTGTCTTAATCAAACTACACAGAGAAAAGCCAGTCAGAAAAGATTTGCCTGCTCCTGTTGGAAGCTGAGAAACGTGCTATACTGCAGAGAACAAACTAGAACGCATTTGAGGAACTGGGAACTTGGTAAAACATACTATTGTAGGGGACTAGGAAGGTAAGCTACACTTTCTACAGAAAGTTTCATTACTTTCTTATTGGAATTAAGAATTGCAGGATTCCATTAAAGTGTAGTAATTTTATAACCAGAGGGGTTAAAATACAACTGAAGTTGCTTGATTTCTGTGCTAGACACATAGGATTTGGAAGGATATTTGTGCAATATTTTAGAAGTGTCCTGCTGGCTGAACAGTGAGTTCATTTTTATCCCTGGACTCAGTAGAGTGGTTTGTGTAGGAGCAGTGGTCTAGTACATTGTGGTATTGGTTGACTTACTATAAAGAGCAGTACTCACCAGGGTGGTGGAGCAGTGGTGTATTTGATTGTTTCTAACAGTCACCAGTGGTTGTGGCCTACCCACCCACCCTTCTCCTCACCCTGCTCACTCCAGGCATGGCATTTCCTTTATAGCCAAGGTTCTGACATCACTTCCTCAACAGGTCTTGGAGCAGAACTGTCATATTCTTAAATACCCAGCACAGTGCATACAGGATAAGTACACACACACAAAATAAAAAAATATAAATTACTCATTATATATTATAAGGAAGAGGGACATGTGGGGAGTGGTGCAATGCACTGGCTGTGGGGCAGCAATTTTCCAGGAGACATTCTGGAACCTGCGTTGCTGCCCTATTTGCAGGCAACTGTCAGCTCTGAGGGAGGAGGTTGCCCACATCCAGGCTAAACTGGCAAGGACTAAGGAGGCTCCTTCACCCAAAGAGCACCAGTTCCACAACCACTGCCTCAGAGGTTGCCTTGTGTGAAGAGCAGATGGACCACAGTAGGTTCTGGGAGGGTGAGGGTGGTGGAACAGAGGTGTAGCCCCTGAGTTGCACGCCTACACAAATCATATGTCAGCCTGGCAAATCAAGGTTCTTCTATGATGACACCCTCATTGGAGACCAAGAAACATGCTGGAGACATACACAAGGGAGACCCACAAAAGAGTGGCAAGAGACACCACAGAGGAAAGAAACAGCTTCTGATAGGGGACTTAATTGTTAGGGGTGTAGACCTGGGGAAGGGAGAGAAGAGGGAAGTAAGCTGTCTTCCTGGTGCCATGGCTTGGAGGGACAGGAAGTGAATCCTCAGGATTGCAGAAGCAACATCACAGGAGAGGAAACTAGATATCATTGTCCACCTCGTGACAAATGACCTAGCTAGGCATGAGATCAGTGCAGTGCAGGATGAGTTTGTGGAGTTGGGGAGGGGCCTCAGACAGGTAGCAAGCACGGTAACCTTCTCAGAGGTGCTGCCAGTCTATGGCAGGGGTGAGGCTAGGGTACTGCACACCATGCAGTTTAATGAATGGTTGCAAAACTGGTGCAGAGCACAGGGCTTTGGCTTCATTGGGGACCGGGGGTCCACCTGGAGAGATGAAGGTCTATACTGGCACGATGGTCTGCATCTGTCCAGGAAGGGAAACATGCTCCTAGGTGACACGTTTAAAGGCTTCCTTGGCAAGCATTTAAACTAGCCAAGGGGGGAGGTGCTGATAGGAAACAGGAAAGTTTAAGCCTCCCCCCACAAAACATGGCAGGTAGTAGGGTAAACACTGAGGTACAGAACTTGACAGAGGGCAGGACAGGGGCAAATGGAAAAATGGACAAGGGCAATAAGAGCAGGGATGGGGTAAAAAAGGATAAAGCCAACATTAAATGGAGGGCAATGAGTACTAATGCCAGTAGTCTTGGAAACAAGCTTCCAGAACTAGTAGCCCTGATGGAAGAGGAACACTTGGATATTGTGGCAGTCACAGAAACATGGTACACGGAGAACCATGACTGGGATGTCAACATACCAGGGTACACAATCTACAGAAGGGACAGGGAGGGTAAAAGAGGAGGTGGAGTAGCTCTCTACATAAGGGAAGGGATCAAAGCTACAGAACTAAAAAGTAAAGGGGGAGGACAAGAAGAACTCTGGGTCACCTTGGAGACAGGGAATGGCATCACAATCCGCACAGGGGTTGTATACAGACCACCGTCTCAAGGGGAGGAAATGGACAAGAAAATGATAGAGGCATTCTCAAAATGGCTAAAAAAGGAAGATACTGTTGATGGGGGACTGAATATGCAGATGTTAACTGGACGACATGGACTGCAGCCACATCCAAGAGCAGGTCATTCTCGATGCCCACAGGAGTATGCCTTAGACAGCTAGTGGTGGAACCCACTCAGAGGGAGCAATATTAGACCTGGTACTCTCAAATGGAGAGAGGATCACAAACTTAGAAGTCAGTAGACATCTGGGAACAAGCAACCACTGCACAGTGTGCTTCACAATAAACACAACCATGGAGACAAGCCATACAAAGACAAGGATACTGGACTTTAGAAGGGCTGACTTTGGCATAATGGGTGAATACTTGAGGAATGCATTAGCAAATGGCCAGAAAGGAGAGGTGGAAGAACAATGGAGAAAAATCAAAACTGCCATCATTGAGGCAACAAGCCTTTGTGTGAAACAAATAAAGAAAACAAAGCGGAATAAAAAAACACTATGGCTCTCAAAAGAGGTGTCAGGGAAGGTTAAGGAGAAAAAGGCTGCATTCAAAAAGTATAAGGAATCAGGGCGGACACGACAGAGAACGTATCAATTAAAGCAGAAAGAAGTGGCGAGGCAGTCATAAAAGCAAAGGCCCAAACTGAGGAAAGATAGCCAACCCAGTTAAGAAGGGGATAACACCTTTATAGGTACATTAGGAGCATAGAAAGGTTAAGGGAGGATAGTGAAGATTAATAAAGGAGAGGGAGGTGGGCAGAGGGAGACAGTGAAAAGGCAGAGATACTGAATGAATACTTTGCTCAGTATTCCAAAAGAGAAGAGGAGGAGTTACCTAAACCAAACAGTAGAAGCATTCTGGATAGTAGGGTTGACACCAGTCCATTTACAGAAGAAAGAGTACTGAAGAACTCTTAAAACTCAAGGTGGACAAAGCAGTGGGCCTGACGGGATTCACCTAGAATCCTAAAAGAACTAAGGGAGACCTAGTGACACCACTCAACCACACTTTTAGCAAATCATGGGAAGATGGGGTGGTACCTGAGGACTGGAGGAGGGCAGATGGGATTCCCTTCACAAAAGTGGGAGCAAGGCAGAAGCAGGAAACTACAGACCTGTTAGTTTGACCTCAGTGGTGGGGAAAATGATGGAATCACTTCTGAAAGAAAGAATTGTTGAGTACCTAGAGGGCAGCGGGCCCAGGACCCAAAGCAGCATGGATTCAACAGGAAGGTCATGTCAGATGAATCTAATCAATTTCTTTGACTGGGTCACCAAAGTAATAGACCAGGGAGGGCTGTGGATATGGCCTACCTAGACTTTAGCAAGGCATTTGACACAGTCCCGCACAAAAGATTAATAATCAAGTTAGCCAGCCTGGGAGTGGGTCCCAGGGTGGCAGCTTGAGTAGCAAACTGGCTGCACAACAGGACACAGAAGGTAATAGTGAATGGAACACATTCTGAAGAAAGGGGGGTTACCAGTGGAGCACCTCAGAGCTCAGTACTGGGTCCAGTCCTCTTTAACGTCTTTATAGGTGACATTGCAGAGGGTCTGGAAGGAAAGGTATGCCTCTTTGTGGATGACACAAAGATCTGTAACAGAGTTGATACACAAGGGGGGGTAGAAAGGATGAGAAGGGACTTGGCAAGGTTGGAGGAATGGTCAGACATATGGCAACTTAGATTCAATGCAAAGAAGTGCAAAGTAATGCACCTGGGAAATAAAAATCCAGGAGAAGAGTACACAATAGCAGGGGAGGTACTAACGACAACAATAATGGAAAGGGATCTGGGTGTAGTCATATCAGATAACCAAAAGGTGGGTAAGCAATGTGAGAAGTCAGTAAGGAGAGCCAGGGGGATACTGGGATGCATAGGGAGGGGCATCACAAATAGAAAAAGGTAAGTGGTTATCCCTCTGTACAGACAGTTGGTGAGACCCCATCTGGAGTACTGCGTGCAATTTTGGAGACCTCATCTACACAAGTACATAGACAGGATGGAAGCAGTCCAGAGGAGAGCAACTAAAATGGTGCAGGGTCTACATCAGAAACCATATGAAGAGAGACTGAGGGAGATTAATATGTATACCCTTGATGAAAGGAGGGATGGGGGGACATGATAGAAACTTTTAAGTGCCTCAAGGGAATCAACAAAGTCCAGGAGGGTAGCATCTTTCAGAAAAAGAGATGTGTAAGAACAAGGGAGCACAATTTAAAGTTAGAGGGGGGATGGCTCAAGGGTAATGTGAGGAAATTATTTTTTACGGAGAGAGTGGTGGATGCATGGAACTGCCTTCCTGGAGAGGTTGTGGGGTCTAAAACAGTGGGGGAATTCAAACATGCATGGGGCAGACATAAGGCAATTATAGTGGGGGGTTGCAGGAAGTAGGCTGTTGGTTAACTAGAATCTGCAGCTTATCCAATAGGTAGGGAAATGGGCAGACTGGGTGGGCCAAGTGGTCCTTATCTGCCATCAAAGTCTATGTTTCTATGTTTCTACATAGCGAACTTTGCTTGTGAGCCCACTTCGTTGGTGGAGCTACCAAATTCGCCATTCAAAAATTTGGTTTGATGTTGAGCTGAGGGAGATAAGGAAGATGAAAGCAAGGGGGAAGAAGTTGGAGCATTGTTGAAGGAGGTCCAATGTCCAGCAGAAGAGATTGGCTTTGATTAGTCACTATGGTGAACATCAAAGTGAGATCACCCATAAGAAGGAATTATTCCTGTCCAGGGAGATTGTTGCAGGAGGAATTCATTGATCAGCTCAGCTTTTCAAGGCTGCCGACAGGCTTCTTCATCCGGCCTGTCTGGAGCCCGTGAGAACTTATTTTATGAATGAAATGTGAGGCATAGTAAATGTCCAAAACACATCAGGTGTTTTGATTTCTGTTCTTAATGAATGTTTTTTTTTTTATTTTCTAATGAAATAGTCCAGGCGACCCTCTCTATGGTCTGTGAGTGCCTGAATTAAAGAGTTTGAGATGATTTCCTTTTCTTTAATTCACGAGCACCACATTTTCTTGTTCACACTTCTAGCTGTGCTGACCAGGGATAGCAGCTACCAAGAGATTGGACTTCAGCTTAGTTCCTCTGGGCTTTTGGCTTCTGCAAAGCTGAAAAATCTGGGAGACATTCTGGATGAGGGGCTGACATTTGAGGCTTAGATGTCAGCAGTAGTTTGGAATTACTTTTGCCAGCTAAGGAACATTTGTCAGAGCAGATCCTGTATCCCTCCTGGAGACCTGGCCACACTGTTGTACACTTTTATAACCATGAGAGTTGATTGCTGTAATGCTCTGTATCTCAGGATCAGTGGGGATCTGCTTCAGTGCCTCCAGCTAATGCAGAACACAGCAGCTAGGCTGCTGACTGGCCTTTCAAGGTCGAGTTTTCCCGATGCAGCTTGATCTGCACTGTCTTCTGTTAAAGTGGCATACCTCCTTTAAAGTTGGTTTACTATTTTATAAGTTCCTGAATAAGTCTGGCATGGTTACCTGTCTGATCTTCTGCATCCTTATACATCCTCACACCTTCTCCGTTCCACTGTGGAGGGTCCCTTGTTGTCCACAGGGCCAAACTTAAAACATGGAGAACCAGGTATATGAAGTGGGAGGTCCAGTCCTATAGCACTCTATTCCAAATGCATTGATGGAGGGCCCCTCAGTTTAGGCCTTTAAAAGGGGTCTTAGGACCTTAAGATCTATTTGTTTAATCAGGTATTTGTGGAATGACTGTCCCCTGAGTTGCTGCTATCTCAGTATGTTATCTGTATCTATCGCCTAGGTTGCCACTTAAAACAGGCAGCTCTGCCTATCTATCTAGCTGTCTGTCTGACCACCCATCTGTCTTCCTGTCTGTCTATCAGTCTGTCTGTCTGTCTGTCTGTCTGTCTGTCTATCTATCTATCTATCTATCTATCTATCTATCTATCTATCTATCTATCTATCTATCTATCTATCTATCTATCTATCTAGCTAGCTAGCTAGCTATCTAGCTATCTAATGGAAAATGAATCTATGATAGGGTGGGTGACCCTACCCCAGTTGGAAAACTGTAGTGATGGTTAAAGCAGCTCAGCTTCAACAAAGTTTACCCCATGATGCTAAATTAGGGATATGTATAGCATGCAGTAGTCCCTGGAAGTAAAATAAAGTTGTAGTTACTTTTTCCTCTATGTAAGTTTGTTGTACTTTATGTTTTATTTATCTTTGAGCCTTGCTAGCTGGCCACTATCAGGGTAGTCTTCAATCTAGTTCATGTTCTGAAATTCTCTCCCCCCCAAAGAATGTGGCATGCTGGTATACAGAGATCACCATAAGAAGTATCACATGAGGGGTTTGCTTTTTAGTAAGAGTAAAAGAAACTGGCCAAGAGGTGTAATCTGCCAGCTAACAAGTGAATAAAGTTCTCCTTGCTGTAGAAACTCTTAGCATGGCAGTTTGGCTATGTAATGGGAGGATGCACCCCCTCCCCCAAGCACAAGTGTAACAAAGTGCTGAGCAGTAAATCCAGGCAAATATACCTGTGCTAAATAGTTTGCTGTTTGCAGGCTGCTGATTTTAGGAAACAGTTGAGACAATATTTCTATGAAACAAAATATGATATAAGGAAGCATTTGATAGCTTTTAAAAAGAGATGTGTATAAACTATAAAAGTACATGCAGGATAACAGTTAAAGGTTGAGTTCACCTCTAGAAGAATCTATGCTTTTTAAAGGTAGTTTGTACCTGGAAGCTGGGAGTTCAGGAGCTCCTGGGTCTGTGTTTCTGCTGCTGCTATTTCAGCAGCTGCAGCCATTTTAGAAAGATGTTCCCTTAGGGTAGGGCTGGCCCTTAGTTGCATTAGTATATAGGGAAGGCTTGGGTCTGGTCCTGCCAGGAAGTGATTAGTTTAGAGGGATGAAATTTCTGAAAAGGATATTTGTTTGTATGTTATGTTTATGCTTTTGTAAGGGGCTTAGCATTGTGTAACAATTGCCCCTGTATATGTATCCTGTATATTTCTTTGAAAATAATGCAGTTGTGTGAATTATAAATCTGGTATTCCTTTAATTGAAGGGCTGCAGTAAAGACCAAAACAAAGTATGGAACTGCGCGAGACTGCAGTACAGTACGGTGTGACCTGATAAACACATGCTGTACATGAACAACTCGGCACAATGTAGGAAGGCAGCCGCAAAGGCCAACAAAATGCTGGGTTGTATTGCAAGGGGTATATCCTCGAGGGAGGAGGTGATTCTGCCACTGTATAGGTCATTAGTTAGACCACACCTGGAGTACTGCGTGCAGTACTGGCGTCCGTATCTGAAGAGGGACATTAAGTTACTGGAGGGTACAGGCGCAGGCGACAAAGATGATCAAGGGCTGGGGACTTGTCATATGAGAGGAGGTTGAAGGAGTTGAACATGTACTCACTGGAGGAGAGGAGAGACAGGGGTGACATGATTGAAACCTTTAAATACATGAAAGGAATAAACAAGACAGGTACAGAGGGGCTGTTCAAAGTAAGGGAAGGAAGGGCCACCAGGGGCCATGATATGAGACTGGAGTGAGGAAGGTTCAGGAGGGAGATGAGGAGACACTTTTTTACAGAGAGGGTGGTGGCTGGGTAGAATGCATTACCTGCTGAAGTGGTATGCAGTAGAACAGTGGACAGCTTCAAACGAGGATGGGACAGGACAAGGGGGAGGGTTAATGAAGGGGAAGGGTGGAAGGGAGGGGCAGCTGCAGAATAAGGGGTGCTAGCTGCACATTCGAGCAGACTTGATAGACCTCTGGGCCTTTATCTGCTGGCAAATTTCGTATGTTCGTAATTGTTAAATAGAACATGACTGATAAATCGTGTGACACCTGAGCTCTAAATAAGGGATGCTCAGGTAACCTACAGTTTAGATTTACTTTGGGCTGAGGAGCAGAGAGGAACCTCAGGGAGAAGCAGTGTGGAGCCAGAGAAGCAGCCAAACATGAGAGAGAGACATGCAGTGTTGAAGTACTGAGATCCTGGTTACCCAAAGGTGAAGGTGTGAGGCAAGCTAAGGTGGAGTTCAGGTTGAAAGTCCTGTAAAGCCTAAAAGCAAGGAGGAATCACTGTGGCCTGGGATTGGCCCTGGACCTCCAAAGGTCAGGTTTGGGCTACCTGGATGCTAGAAGCTGATCACTTGGAATTTACCAAAGGGAGAGGACTCAGACTGGTGAGAAGCTGCAGAGGCCTGAGTGGGCAGATACTCAGACTGCAGAGGAACTTGAAGAAACTCATGGGGTATTGGCAGGGTGACCATACCATGCGATAGGTTCAGTTCCTGGTCTCTAGAGGGCATTGTAAGGTCCAACTGCAGTGTTCAAGTGAGAGGTCTCCTAGCTAAACTCCCAGCCCATACTCTTTATTGTTTTTCTTACAGTAACCTGACAAAAGTTTATATCTGAAAATGCCATCTGTACAAACCTGGCAATAAAACAGCACCTCAGGGTGTTTTACATGATATTTTGTGATTCCTGCTGTCTTCCTGAATTGAACCCCATGACAGAATCAACTATCGAGTCGGCTCATATTGTGGATTCCCAAGGGCCAGCTAAGGACTCTGCTCCCCCTTCCCAACTGATACCACCTTTATTTTGGCAAATACCATTTAGGTCCTGAACTTGTCTTTTATCCTGTCCCACTCCCATTTAAAGCCTTCCACTGTTTCTAGTGCTACCACTTCCTCTGGGAGACGTCCAGCCTGCCACTGCACTATCCATGAAGAAATTACTCATGGCCTGTCTTCTGGACCTCCCCTCTCCTGCTTAAGGCAATGTCTGCTCCTGTTCTTGTTTCCACCGAGCCTAAAGAGGTTCTCCTTGTACACCTTTTTAATGCCCTTCAAATACTGTACTTAAAAGTCTCAGTCATGTCTCCTATCTCCCTCCTGTCCTCCAAGGAGTACATGTTCAGGGTTTTCAGGGCCTCTTCATATGTCTTGCCCTGCTGACCTTTAACCATCTTCGTCACCTTTCTCTGGACTGCCTCCAGCATGTTAATTTACTTCTTCAGGTAGGGACACCAGTACTGCACACTATTCTCCTGATGCAGCCACACAAGCTACCTGTATAATAGCAGTACAACTTTCTCCTGCCTGCTGCTGATCTCCCTGGAAATGCAGCCCAACATTCTGTTGGCTTTTGCCACCGTCTTCCTACAATATGAGGAGTGTTTTGGGTCACTATCGATCAACACATCCAAGTCTTTCTTTTACTCGGATTTCATTACCAAGATACCACCCAGGCTGTACTCCAATTTTAAGTTCTTGGCTCCAGTTTACATGACCTTATATTTCTTTACATTAATGCCAAGTTACCGTATTCTGAACCACCTCTTGAGCTTGGAGATATCTTCCTTTAAGTTCTGTATCCATTCAGCTGTATCCACCTTCCCACAGAGCTTTATGTTATCCACAAACAAGCAAATCTTGCCCTTTATGCCTTATCTAGTGTCATTGATGAATACGTTAAACAGCCCCACCCAAGAACTGAGACTTGTGGAACCCTACTGTTGACATCCTTAGAACCTGAGATCCTCCCCACCACCACTGTCTTGCTCCTGTATTTCAGCCAGCTGGCTACCCCTCATGTGAGTTTCTCTCCTGCCACAAGATACTCCAGCTTTCTGATCAGTCTCTTAGGGGCGCAGAGTCAAAGGCCTTGGTAAAGTCAATGTACAGGCTTAACCACATGGCCTTTCTCTACTGTTCTAGTTACCCAGTCAAAGAAATCAATCAGATTTGTCTGGTAGGATCTCTCAGCCATGTACTCATTTTGTTGATTATCCTGGAAGGTGTTTCCTTCCATGTAACCTATCAATCTTTCTTTAAGCATGGCCACCATCAACTTGCACATGGCTGAGTCAGGTTGACTGGTCTGAAGTTGCAGGGCTATCCCTGGCTCCACTTTTATGAAGTGGCACTATGTGCACCGTTCTCCAGTCCAATGGTACAACCCCTAATTCAAGTGAACTATTGAACAGGTTAGTCAGGAGTCCTGTATGTTCCTCCACTAGTTCCCTCAGCACTGTCAAAAGGATGCCATCTGAGCCCAGGGATTTGTCTACCCTCAGTGCCAACAAACCATTCCTTACCCTGACCTCTCCCATTTTTCTATCTGTGCCTCCACTTCTCCCCTTCTCTCCTCCTTTGGTGCCAGGCCATCCCTCTTTTTAATGAAGACAAAAGTGGAATACTTGTTCAACACCTTTGCTTTGTCCGCACTATCCTCTATCCATTCCACACCTCTCTTAGACCTTACTATGCCATCCTTCTTATCTCTTTGTTTTTCTCCTTTTTTAATCCCCTCTGCTAGCTGCATTTTTGTCTGTGCTTAAGCCTGCCTATTTTCCCTGCCTCCTTCTCTTGTACTCTCCTCTGTTGTCCTCTTCCTTCTGGGTCCTCATGAACTTCCTGAAGGTAGTCCTTTTGTCTCTGACAGCCTGGGTTACCTCATGGTTAAACCAGTTGGGTGCTTGTGCCCTTCAGTTTTTTCCCTTTATCAAAATACACTTCTCTGTGATATCCCCTATACCCTCATTATTGATAGACCACGTTTGGTCCACCCTTATCTATCCACTGATGACAGTCAATTTATCCTTTAGCAGCTCACCCATCTTTCTAAAGTCCACCCTTTTGAAGTCTAGGACATTGGTGTCTGTGAGTACCTTCTCCCCCCCCGTCCAACCTGAACCACACCCTGCAGTGGTCACTCCCAACTAAGTGCTCCACAACCTGATGTCCTGGACATGATCTCCATTCATCAGTACCATATCAAAGATTGCTCCCTCACTAGTGGGTACCATGACACTCTGGGTCAGGAATCCACTTTGCTCCACATCCAGAATTACCTGACTCCTAGCACAGATCATGACAGAGATCTTCCAATTCACCATGGGCAGGTTAAACTCTCCCACAGTTACCTCCTGACCTAAATTCCAACTTTCTTTCCTCCTCCTGGTTAGGCAGCCTCTAAACCACCTCTAGTGTTACCTTCTTTCTCTTAGAGGATTGCAACTACACCCACAGCACATCTGCATTCCCCTCATCTGACTCCTCCCTCATATATTGTATTCCATTTCTTAAATTTACTGCTAGATCCCTTCTGTACAGCTTATACCTAGGGATCAAGAGGTGCAATTCATGGTTTAGAGTAGCCTATGTCTCTGTGACCATGGCAATGACCAACCTCCTCTCTGCCAATCATCCTACAGGTCATCTACCTTGTTACCAATGCTTCATACATTCAGAGACACCACCATCCACCATGAATCTGAGCTTCACCCCCCTGGCCTAGCTATCCTCCCTTTTGCTCTCCTTTGTCTTCTCTCTCCTCCCATGCTTTATGCTCCCCTTTCTCTCTCAGTTTCTCTGATATCATTACCTCTTTAAGCTTCCATATCTTGAAGCCAACTTTTCTCCACATGTAATCCCACCATCTCTGTCTCCTATCAGTTGTTGTCCCCTTCCTCCCAAACATTACCTCCAAATCAACATGCCAAGGTTGTGGGGGAGGACTGTTGGCCTCCTCCTCCTAGAGACTCTGGACCTGAATACCCATTCTGATCCTCAATCAGTTTAAGTTAAGGCCCTGATAATACACTCCCCCGGGTCTGTCCTTAAGGAACTGGAACCCCCACTTCTGAGGTGCAGCTTATTTGTTTTGTATAAGGTTTTATCACTCCTGCTCTCCTTCCAACCTCCAATACAAACATAACCTTCTTCTCTGCACCATCACTATAGCCAGACATTGAAATCCTATATCCTTCTTATCCTAGCTGTGCTAGCTGTAGGTACCAGTAGCATTTCAGATAAGGCTACCTGTCTGGCTACCATTTAGATTCTCTCAGGTTCCCTGAACCTCTAGTGCACTACCTCTTGCACCTCTTCAACTAGGTCATTTGTTCCTAAATGGATAATCACATCAGATTCCACCTAACCCCCCTGCAGAAGTTGAGCAATCATTGGGCATACTCGATCCACTGTCACCTCTGGCATGCACATTGCTTTCCTTTATGTGTGCATAGCCCCCTTCTTTCCACAGCAAATATCCATTACTATTGAGTCCCCCAAGACACATTGCTGCCTCCCCCTTCCTGTCCTCCCCCCTACCACTCTACTCATTTCTCAAGTTCCCCCCACTTGTCTGGTTCCTTTTAACCTTGCTCTCCAATATTTCCCCATGTACCTCCCCCCAGTCTGACCTTCCCCCTTCTGTCCTCCAAAACCACCATTCTTACCTTCCCCCCTCTATTCTGACCTGTCCTTCTGTGCTTCTATTTTCCCTGCATTGATCCTTCCCTATCTTTCATCACACCCCTTTTCCCTGCAGCTGTTCCTCCCTGCCTAATCAATCATCTCCTTCCTCCACTACTGTTGTTTACATTTCCATCCCCCTCCTCTTGGCTAACCCCCCTCGTCTCCCTGATCTGTATCAGACACTTCTCCCGATCTCCCTCATCCCCTCTCCCTTATTCAAGTCAGTAGGAGGACTCCATTCCACTCTGGCACTTTATTAAGTGCTCCCACTTCAGTCCTCTCCCAATTGTGACCTCTCCCCTACATCCCACCACTTTCCACCCTCCTTCCTAGGTCACCTCACCCTCTAGGATGGAGAGGACCACTGTATCTGGGTCCTCCTCTCCTTGACTCTCTTATGCCTGCCTGTCTGCCTCCCTCTCTCACCTGAGATATCCACCCCTTTATCCTCCCTGCCCCACCCCCTCTAACTCTCCCTTTCCCCCTCCCTCTGCCTCAAAAACCTTCCTTACTCCCATTAAATCTGCCTGAGATCTGCCAAGAAGTGATTCAGGTTCCTGCACACTTGACGATCACTCACCTCCCACAGCATACCCAGGAACACTGCCACCTCCCACCCCCTGCAGCACAGCTCCCTACTCCTGTCTTTCTGCTGTCAGTACGTGCTCCCACCCCACCACATGCTTGCAACCTCAGTCCTATTCTCATTGTCATGCAGCTATGGTACTCTCTTGGCTCAGTACCTAACAATTGCCATTTACAGAACTTATGTGGGCCTACCACAGATAGGGTGTAGTTGCAACCACTCCGATTCCATTGTCAATTGACCCTAGCTGGTGTTTCATTGAAACTCCTCTGATTCCTTTGTCTGCTTACCCTAGGTCTCTTGTTCTCTTGTAATGGTTCCTAGAACCTTTGGGGGTGGGTGCCCAAAAGAAATAACACTACTACTACTACCATTCCTATACTGCAAGTTGAAACTTTAGAAGGCAAATTAATGCTGCAGACTATGGTGAATTTTCAATTTTATCTGTGAAGTGATTTAACTTCTCACACAAACATTTATAACAGGATGCCCAACTGCAAGTTCCAAAAAGATATTGTAGAGCAATGTATGTATCACTGAGCCAACATTTTGGCACAGTTGTGTGGCTCCAGAACTGAGATTTTCAATGAGTTTGCAGCACTATCTCAAGTCAACTGTCTCTCTTAGTATTCAACTTTCTGTTACCAACCATCCTTGTAAGTGTCCATAATGTGACAGCACCATCACAAATCGCATATTTATTTCATTTATTTAGTGCAGCAGTATTTGTTACTCATCATGTACTAGTTTCCAGAAATAATGTATTCCTGACAAAAACCTTTATAAACCCATTTTCTTTTTCATTTTCCTTCATTCCTGACATAGATTGTTTTAAAGATTTTAAATGTTTCTGCTCCCACACCACTCCTGCCATGAAAAACAAAATAAATATTAGCTAAAGTGTTCGATTCTGTGCATCATTTCTTCTGCACACTGTTCAGCATAATAGGTGCTTAAAAATGCTTCCTTTATTCACAACTTTATTTCGAAATTGAAACTGTATGGCAATCTTAATAACTAAGTAGTCTGCAACCCAACAGCTTAAATGAAGATGAGGGATTAAACAGGTATTTAAAATGCCTGATCTACAACTGTATGAATTTTCTCACTTGAATGTTATGCATAGATAAAGTATGCTATCAAAATAGATTTGCTATCAAGACAAGGGGCCCGATTCTAGTACAGTTATGCCTGGTGTAACAGCTCTTGTGCCGAGTAGAATGGCTCATGTAGCAACTTACACCAGCAGTTGCGGCATGCGTTATTCTACAAAGTGGCCTGTGACGTAGCGCAGGCCACTTGCGCCGAACAGCAGTTACATCTGCAGTTGCACCATACACCTCCTGCAACATGGTGCTGGGGGTTTACAGCAGCAGTTGCACCCTATTCCAGAAGGACAGCAACAAAGTCCCCAGCGTTGGGATTTTACAAGTATCCCCAGAGAAGAACCGTCAAAGTAAGGTACACCAGCATTTAGCTGGTGTAACTTACATATGTCCTCCAAGGGTCCTGTAGAACCTGGTCCATGTGCCCTCCCCCCATGCCCCCGAAGCCCACAGTAACTGCCCCGCAGGGCTGCCCACCCCTTTGCCCCCTGAAACCCACAGTAACTGCTCTGTAGGGCTGCCCAAACCAACAGCCCCCAAATCCCTGTGTAAATAATGTCCCACAAGGCTACCCACACCAACTTCTCCCTGAAGTGGTCAGAAAGAGCCCCACAGTGCTGCCCACTCCCCCAGCCCCCAGAGTCCCCCATTGTGAAATGCCCTGCAGGGTTGCCCACACCAACATCTCCTGAATCCCTGTGTAAATAATTCCCCACAGAGCTGGCCACACCAATTGCCCTTCAAAGCATCCAGTAAGTGCCCCGTAGGGCTGGCCACACCTCCTGTCCCCTGAATCCCCCATTGTGAAATGCCCCAGAGGGCGGCACTGTCATCCCCCAACCTGTGCCCCGACCCCCGAGTCGCTGGCTGCAAAAGCAGCAATTACCCTGTCCTGGTAGTCTAGTGGCCCTGACACCCCTCACCCAGTGATGCCAGCAGACTTCAGAGCCCCACCCATCCCTGGACAGCGACTGGCATCAACCTCTCACCACAGCCAGAATACTGACTGAGTCCAGTTGGAATGAATACTGTAAGATGTGCTCAGAAATTAATTTCTGAGTATGTCATTTTAGTACGCACTCTTACTGAACTCAGTCGGTGGCTTGCTGTGGTGGTGAGAGGTGGGCTGTGCCAGTCGCCAGCTGGGGATGGGTGGAGGGGTGCTGGATGGGCTGGCACTGCTGGGTGGGGGGCCACTAGACTACCAGGACAGGGTAACTTCTGCTTTTGTGGCTAGCGACTCAGGGGTTGGGGCATGGGTGGGGGATGACAGTGCTGCCCTGTGGGTCATATCGCATTGGGGGATTCAGGGGTTGGGTTGTGGGAAACCCTGGGGGTTGTAAATACATAGGAATTGAGGGGGCAGTTGGAGTGGGCAGTCCTGTGGGGCAGTAAATACATAGGGATTCGGGGGCAGTTGGAGTGGACAGCCCTGTGGGGCACCTATTGTACCAGGTGGACATGCAGGGCACTTGCGAGCTGTGTTGTGGTTTGCAACATGCTCACCAGGTGCTCCCATGGTTTGGCGTACCTGGCCACATGTTGCAAGTTGCAGGACTTTGCTGCGGAGACCCTTCCCCTTCTAGAATATGGTGCAGGGTCAATGCCGCAGTTGCGAGTGGTGCAAGTTGCGTTTGGCTGCGACTTGCACCACCCTTCTAGAATCAGGCCCAATAAAATTAAGTTTTTTTTAAAATACTGTGTGATATATAAAGCTTTGTGATGTGAATTATAAATATTTAAATTGTATGTTTTACATGAACATATTGCATCACTTAGATATAGTTATATATAGTAGTAAAAAAATGTTTTTAAAGCTGGTATGTGGTTTGTAGGAGGTTTTTATGTTCACATTCGCTCAATATGCAAACCAAGCTGATGTCTAGTACCTTAAGACTCCAGGAATGTGATTGTATGGGTTGCTTAATTAAGCCACCTGGTTGACATGGTAATAATTATTATAAGAATGTAATGGACAATAAGGTGAACAGCTCTAAAAATGAAGTAATTTGCTCCAAAACGTAAGCTCACTGTTCATTCACGTCACCCCCAGCCAAGGAAGCAAGTGTGTCGAGGTAGACAGCAGCAAGAAGAAGAAGAAAAAGAAGACTCTAAGCAAGGAAAGCCAGCCAAAAGGAAAGCAGATTGCTTCAAAAGAAATACCAACACATGTTCTTTCAGTACACATTGGATTTAGGCAATTGAGCCAGGAAAAGAAAACTGTCCTTGTTTACATGTGATTTGAAAATAAACAGCAGTGACTCTACAAAAAAAATGTTTTTTGCAAGTTTGCACAAAAGTTTTGCACTAATGAATATGTGCAGGTTTCTCTGCAATTTTTTGCACATAATCCTCACTATTAACACTATTGTTATGGTGAAGATTGTCATACAGCTTCAATTTAAAAATAATATTTTGAGTAAAGGAAGCAGTTTTATACATCTATTATTCTGAAGAGTGTGCAGTTGAAATGATCCACAAGATCAGACATATTAACTAAGGATTACCCTGCATCCTACATCTTTTTTTTATTTATTTATTTAGTTTTTGTTGACTGGGTAAGTGCACTAGACAAATCCTGCCTATTTTCAGGCGCGACCCGGGGAAGGGGGATACAGATAAATGCCAACTGACCTTGAACAAGATGAAGCTGTTGGTGGTATTTTTAGTGAATGAGGGAAATTTGGCCAGGACAAGCTCCCTTAGTATTTAAGGGGAGAGACAACTTTAGCCCTTTCAGCTGAGCAAACATTTTTCCTTTTCAAACAAAATAAATATATTGGTGCAGTGCTATGCAGAATACAATCAGAAACGTGGTATCACCATCACAATACATCTACGATATATATATCTGCCATAGTGTGTATATTTAAATAGGTACCTCAACAGAGGTTTAAAAAATATGACTGCTGGCCATCTTTAATGACTTGAACTATAAATTACAAAATTCATTATAAAAGCCATTTTAAAAAGAATGTGAGGGAATTAAGAATGCACTGATTACAAATCTAAGGAAGTCAGAAATACATGGTTGCTAAGAACTACAGTATATGATGAACTAATTTGTTGATTAACAAATACTGCTGCTTTAAAATGTGGTGGCCAGGCAAGATACACTGAGCTCATTTCCAATTGTGACCCAGGGAGGGGTAAGAGGGAGAAAGAACATTATGTGCAATCTGCAACTTCGCGGAGTACCACACTGGAAGAAAAATATTCACATGATGCAAAGATATTCTAGAGGTTAAAATATCATGTAATCTAACAAGGCTAAATCATCTACAAAGTACCCTAGATGCTTAAAGCACCAGTACTATATTTAAAAAAATGTTCTCTAACAATTGTTATGTCAGACAAGCCCTGCAAATAACAAACCTTAATTCTTTATTTTCAGTTTTTTGTCTTCTTTATATTCTTTCTTTCTTTTTTTTCTAACAACAAAGTGGGACCAGAACCTGGTTTTTGGGTAAAAAAGGAACACATTCTTTATTTCTCAAAATGCACAAAAATGTGCTTAAAACAGTGTATACACATACAGTACAAAGAGTACAATGTGCCTTCAGGAGACACAACTGGTTTCACTCCTTGCTTCTTCAGCCGTCACCCACACCAGGAAGATGATCCCTGTTTAAGCATACTAGGATCTTATTGATACAGTACCTCATTTGATTCTTGGTAACCTTTTTTTGTATTCATGCAAATTGCTTACCCCATTAGAATACATGGGGTAGGTACCCACTTACTGACAGCAATTATCATTCTCAGGTGTGCTGTTATATCTGCCATATTGAACACATTTCTGGAACTCCTATGTAACTATAGTCCAACTATACATTTTTGGTACAGTTTTGTATGCTTGAATTTAAATTATTCTAGGAAAAAAACCCTTAACATAAGTTATCCAGTCTTGTACTGTTTTAGTACCATATGAATCTGGTGGAATGGTGCCCCACCCTTGTGATGGCCTGTCAAACCTCCTATTTCCTTGCTTCGAGATTCATTTAGCTGACTGAGACAGGTATCTGGAAGGTGGAACAGAAAAAAAAATAGCAGCATATATAGTAGTTAGTTTATAGACATCCACACATTATTTTCATTAAGAATGTTTTTTCTAGATGGTCATTTAAAACTTGGGGGTAAAGGCCACCAAGCTGTACCGTCTACACTAGTTCTCATTTAAGTACCAACATATCCAAACCTCTGCCTCTTCTACCCAGTACAACTTTTTCTATCCCACTGTATTTGTACTTACATTGCTTGGGGTCATGTTGAGAGTACACATGCACAGAGAGAGCATCTGTGGGATCATTGTGAATGATTGCCCTTTGGTGTTCAGCTACCTGAAGTTTAAAACTGCAACTTCTTTAACCAAGTAGAAAGCTCCACAATTACAGGTTACTAGGTATACTATGTGTTAGAGTCACAGCTGACACACTTACATATTTAAAAGCTTTTCTTTGCATTTACACCTGTGTAATGACTAGTTTTTTTTTTTCTGTAGCTGCAATATTTGCATTTCCCACCAGTAAAGCTTTCTTGTTGTAAAGGTGGATGCCAAGTCCTCCTTGTACCTGTCCATTGGATTGCTGTATAGGTTCAATTTTACTGTGCTGTCCTGTTGCTTACTGACCATCAGGTCCAGGAAGTTTGCCTCATTTTGACTGGCATGTACTGTTGAACCTCAGATTCCTATTGGTGCTTTCAAGGAACATTACACATTTATCCAGTTTGCTCCTGCTTCCTCTCCAAATCCAAAGTATGTTGTCTCTATATTGTCACGAGTAGAGATGGTCGAAGTGGTCTCAATTCGCTCCACAGAGTGATTCGTGGAGTGAAGGCGAATTTGCAGAGTGCTCCATACTGCGAAACGGAGTACTTTGCGTTATAATGGATAAGCAAAGTCCATTGAAAACAATGACTTTTTGTTACTCTGCCTTCCCAGACCACTACTCCACTAATTTTTAAGGTGAAGTATATTGAAAATAATGTACTTTGCTTCACATCACCTTGTTTTTAAGCTTCAGAGGCAAATTTTGCAGCGATTCATGGGATTTCAGGTCACATGGGCTCTAGACTGTTCTGTACAGCCTCAGTTCTGACCTGGGTAGTGTGTGTGTGTGTGTGTGTGTGTGTGTGTGTGTGTGTGTGTGTAGTGGTAGCTGGAGACAGTTTGGTCTCAGAGCTCTGTGATTCAAAACCTCTAAAAGCTGTTTAAAATACATTTTTGAGTAATTATTTTGCTCAAAATTTAGTACATCAATTGTAGGAAACCCTTCTGTGCTCATATCATCAAGCGTTTATTGTTGTGTGTGGATTTTGAATGTTAATTTAGAACAGTCAGTCTGTGTACTGTAAAGTGCACTTTGGGGGAAGGGCATATTTGTGGTGTACGTACATTAACTGGGAGAAAAATGCCAGTCTTTCTGTTTTGGTTATATTTTTCTTGTGTAACTGTGTTAATGTATACACAGTAATATTTTTAATTATTCTTGACATTGTTTTGCTGATTGTTGTGGTGCAGCAGTGTATAATTTGTCTGTTTAAAACATTTGGTTATATTACTGAAGGTTTTCAATTTGCTACGCATTACTTGTAGTGTGTGTGTGTGTGAGTGTGTGTGTGATGCATGCAATTAAATTAGACACCTTTTATTGTGCTACAGAGTAGTTGCAGCAGTGTGAACCTGCTATCCACCGCACCACCAAGACTTGTTTGTACTGCTTTGTGGTATCTTTACTGGTAGTGGATTGTTACTGCCATGCACTAATCCCCCAACTGGCAAAAGATATTTCTTTCCAGATTTGGATTTGTGACATGTGAGCACTGGTTAGGTGGTGTTGTGCCTTTTGTATGCATCTCTTGAGTGTGCAGCGCAATTTTAATCTGTCTGCACATTTGCAGTGCACCATTAATTCTGGGAGACTGCATTTCTTGTTACGCTCTCATTTCACTTCATCAGCACTGGGGGAATTTTCTGGACACAGAACAGTAGCATTTCATCAGCACTGGGGAATTTTCTGGACACAAGACAGTAGCATTTTGGGGATGCACATTAATTCTGGTGACTCGGTGTGACCACTGCATGCATGACTGAGTGTGCCATTAATTCTGGGAGACTTTGCATTTCTTGTTATGCTCTCATTTCACTTCATCAGCACTGCTCAGTTTTCTGGATACAAGACAGTAGCACTTTGGGGATGCACATTAATTCTGGTGTGTGTGTGTGTGTGTCAGGTGCTGATATTATTGTTGTCACTCCACCTTACTTTGCATTAAGGTGGAATGACAATGCAAAGTAATATTCACAAGGCAAAGTGAGCCTTTCCTATGGGGCACTCCACGTAGCTAAGTGCCAAACGTGAAGTGCCCGCTTCGCGGTAACTTCGCCGGTGGAATTTAAATTCTCTGCATCTCTAGTCATGAGTGATCTAACTCATGGTAGTAAGGGTTGGTCTTGGGGCTATAGATCACTTTTTTCTTACAGTTTAGCACAGACCCTTGCTAGGCAAGCTATATTGGATTCTGATGAAGAAGGGTGGTGCAGTTCTCTCATTGGTTATTTTGTCTTATGCAACTGGAATGCACCACCCCTTCCCTTGTTGGCTGAGTGTTCACAGACATAAGCAATGTAAACAAAGTGTGTGTAAAACAGGAAATGGCATGAGGCTGACATATTTACTATGGATCCACATAAAATTAAAAGAAAACATTGTTTCACTCAAAGAATCATCTTGAAATGAAACATTTTACCTAGAGAGCTGGTCAAGTATGACACATTAGACAATTTTAAAAGAAAGACACATTTTTCGATAAATAACATGACTTGCAAGGACTAGTTCTCTGAGAACAGGCAGACAATTAAAAATTGTTATTTAGCTCATTTATGTCTGCAAACATTAACTATGTAACTACTGTATATTATAAATGTATTAAAAATCAAGAGAAGCACTGATTAGAAAAAAAAACAGCAAAAGTAAAATCAGAAGTTTTAAATGATCAACCAATACAAAAATCTACAAAATGATGAGCACTTTGTGATTAACTGGTACTGCTGCTTTAAAAATAACACAACCCAACATGTGTGCAGTGTATACCAATAAGGGTGTAGAGGGCTGACAAAGGTCAGGTGAGGGGTAGGTGGAGGGAGGGCAACTTGACAGATAACCCTAAAAAAATGGTGCAAAACTGAAGGCTGCAAGGAATACAAGTGACAAGCACATGAGGGGGTACTGGGAGGTAAGAGGAGAGGTTTAAAGGAGGAGACTGAAGAGGCGAGATAAATGTTAAGTGGGGTTGGATGTTAAACACAGACTGACCAGATGAAGTTTTGCTCTGAGTGTTGAAAAAGGAACATGAATCAGAGAAGCAAATGTCATAGGTGAAGGTGATGAAAGTGAAAAGATGGGCAAATGGGTACAAGAAAAGGGTAATTCTAGGGCAAAATAGAAGTAGTGAAGGAGGCATCAAGATTTAAGGGAGAAGAATATGAAGTAGTGAAAGCAGTGATTTTTGAGTGGAGGGGCATTAAGAACGAAATGGCAGAATAAGTAGAAAAGGGTTTCCAGACTGAGAAGGGCAGATTTGGGAGCTGCACTGTAAACCACAGCCAAATGGTGCAAGACCAGCATGAATATCTTCAGAATGATCTTGCAGTAGACCAGAAGTGACAGCAATGGCATGTTGAAGTCCAGTGCTCTGAACTGGGGCAGATATTTTAACCCTTGCTGTGCCACAGACTGATATATCACTCCAGATTTCATGTACATTCTAATTATGTTGGCAATCTAAGGGTTAAACATGTTGTTAATAATAATAAAAGAAAACATTGTTTCACTCAATGAATCATATTGAAATGGAACATTTTACCTAGAGAAGTAGTCAAGTATAACACATTAGACAGTTTTAAAAGACAGACACATTTTTCGATAAACAACATGACTTGCAAGGACTAGTTCTCTGAGAACAGGCAGACAATTAAAAGTTGTTATTTAGCTCATTTTTGTCTGCAAGAATTAACTATGTAACTACTGTATATTATAACTGTATTAAAAATCAAGAGAAGCACTGATTAGAAAAAAAAAACAGCAAAAGTAAAATCAGAATTTTTAAATGACCAACTAATACAAAAATCTGTGAAATGATGAGAATTTTGTGATTAACTGGTACTGCTGCTTCAAAAATAACACAACCCAACATGTGTGCAATGTATACCAATAAGGGTGTAGAGGGCTGACAAAGGTCAGGTGAGGGGTAGGCGGAGGGAGGACAACTTAACAGACAGGAACCCTAAAAAATGCGGCAAAACTGAAGGCTACAAGGAATACAAGTGACAATCACATGGGGGGTACTGTGAGGTAAGAGGAGAGGTTTAAAGGAGGAGACTGAAGAGGCGAGATAAATGTTGAGGGGGTTCTGTTCAAGAGGAGTGGGAGATGGATGTTAAACACAAACTGACCAGATGAAGTTTTGCTCTGAGTGTTGAAAAAGGAACATAAATCAGAGAAGCAAAGGTCGTAGGTGAAGGTGATGAAAGTGAAAAGATGAGCAGATGGGTACAAGAAAAAGGTAATTCTAGGGCAAAATAGAAGTAGTAAAGGAGGCATCAAGAATTAAGGGAGAAGAATATGAAGTAGTGAGAGCAGTGATTTTTGAGTGGAGGGGCATTAAGAGCGAAATGGCAGAATAAGTAGAAAAGGGTTTCCAGACTGAGAAGGGCAGATTTGGGGGCTGTACTGTAAACCACAGTCAAATGGTGCAACACCAGCATGAATATCTTCAGAATGATCTTGCAGTAGACCGGAAGTGATAGCAATGGCATGTTGAAGTCCAGTGCTCTTAACTGGGGCAGATATTTTAACCCTTGCTGTACCACAGACTGATATATCCCTCCAAATTTCATATACATTCTAATTCTGTTGGCAATCTAAGGGTTAAACATGTTGTTAATATAGGTGAAGAAGTTTAGGCAATGATGCACCCACACACCAAAGTAATTTAAGTGAGGTATTACTTTAAGGAGGTGCCATCAGGAATCTTTGTGACACAGCTTGTTTGGAGCTTAACGAGCCTCTGTTTAGTGCCACATGGCACACAATATTTGCACTTGAAAAGAGAGCTAGTTTGATTGGCACTAGCCTTTTATGTTGTTACAGTCCTACTGTAGTGATGCTCCCAGCTTGGGAACAAAAGCTCTGAAGCAAAATGTAGTATCATCCACCTACATATGGATGTATGGAGAGACACTTTGAGGGAAGGTCATTTACAAGAATTAAGAAGAGTATAGTGCCAAAATTCCAAGTTGCTGTCTTTTTAACTGTGTTTATATTTATATTCTTATTTATTATTGATGTATGCTTTTATGTATTCATGCTTTTGCACCTGAAAAGTGCAATATAAATAAATTATGATTTGATTTGATTTGTTTGATTTGAAAATAAAGCCCTATGGGTTACTGCATCTGATGAGGAGAGGGGATAAGTTGTTACTGACCTGGACTGACCGAACTGCAAGTTAAAAGCAGAACTGTCCACCTACAGGATCAGGCAGACCAGAATATACATATATATATATATATATATATATATATATATATATATATATATGCAATTTTAAAAGTTCAACAAATTGTAACCAAAAAGTAAAGCTTGCAAAACTTGTGAGGGCTTTAATACGACTTCAACACACTGGCCCCAGAACACTTGTCACACGCACCTTAGAGGGACTTTGCATGCTGTGTCTGAGAATAGTACCTAAACCAATGCCTTGCAATCTGAAATAGGTATTGCATTATGCTGAAGTTGTGAACTTACTTCTTGCTATACCTCTAATGCTTATTATGGATTTTTTTGTTCTATATGCTTAGCTGCATAAATTATGACACAGAATACAGTACCTCTGTTACATTAATTCTGAGCAGTGTAATCACAGTCAAACATTTAAACTAGGCCCAACACTGATGAAGAAAATGCATGCTCCAATAACAGTTTTTTATGCCTTATCTAGTGGAACTACAAGGTCAGTGTTATATTACAGGAGCTGCATTACACTTGACAGAGAGAAGGACAGTTTTTTTTTATGTGTAGGTTGAGTTTTTCATACTAAACAATTGTTTTGGTGAACATTATTAGTTAAGGCTCCAGTTATGTGGAGTACTTGAATATGAAACATATGTTGAATGGAAAAGATACAGATGAATTGGATGATAACAAAACTGTTTACTGTAGTCTAGATATACATTACAGGAAAAATATCTAAATAAGCAACCCTACTGTTTCCCCACTGGATAATACCATCTGGATGATTTTATTGCATACTGTCAGAAAAATCCTACTTTGCTCTACATTGCTATAGAGATTGATAACTGCTGCTCTGTAGAACTGAACATGATGTAATAATACGAGCGAGATTATTCAGGTCCCTTGACCAATCCTCTCACCTAGATGAACTCCAGGCATCCAATTGGGCCCCTCTCACATTATATTCTGATATTTTTTAATGCTCTATCCTTCTTTCAGTCCTACTTCACTTCAGTGTGGGATAAGCACATACTTCTCCAGAGGGTCAAAGTGTCCAGAAACTACTTTTTCTAGGTTTACTCTGAACTGATTTCCATCTTTAGGGCCGAACACACAGTGCAGTCCCTCCATAATGCCAAGGGTCTCCCCTAGGACTTGTAGAAATATTCTGAAACACCAGCACAAAAAGGCACTCTTTGAGCAATTATGGGCAGCATGAGCAGAGATTGCACACCTCAGATAGCATATTCAGGAGGAAATATATTATAAGAACTGCCCACCATTTCCCCAAAATTCAACTGAAGCACCTCAGCCACAGAAGGCAGTTGGTTCTGGAGGTTGGCTGGTGGTTAGGAGGAGCAAATTGGGTGCCCCATCACTCAATGCTCACCAACATATCACTTCCACAAACCATATACAAAACTACAAACAGGTATATGCCTCTATCTCTGAAATCAAACAAAGGGGCAGAGGACACTGCAGAACAGGACACTGCAGCACAGGAGCTATTGATGCAAAATTCACCCAAAACAGGGATCAAAACAAAAAAAGCAAAATGGATATTCAAAACACTTCTGATCAAAGAAGACTACATGATTCGGAGAGTTGATACCTACCTCCGGCCCAGTGCAATGGTCAGAAGTCTCCCAGGTACATCAGCATGGAGAGACAGTGACCACATTGCTAAAATCATGCAGGAAGCAGGAGAAAGCATCAATGTCATGGTACATATAGGGACTAACAATCTCACCAGCCAGTGAGATGTGGAGACCAAGGAACACTTGACCAGGCTGGGAGACAAACTGCCATCCATTTCATCCAGCATCTCCTTCTCTGAGATCCTGCCAGTCTGGAAGAGGGGGGCAGATGAATGGAAGGTAAGAGATGGGGAGATAGGGGAGCTAAACATGTAGCTCAATGGCTGGTGCCAGGAAAAAAGTATACAGATTTGTAGGTAGCTAGCAACAGTTTGGGGAGCGAAAGTTCTTTAAATTTGATGGACTGCATCTGACTAAGGAGGAAGTCAGTGCACTGGGGCAGACGTTTGACGTTTTTGCAGAATATTTAAACTAGCAAATGGGGAGAGGGGTGCAGCACCCCATACATCGAATGGGAAGAGCACCCATCCCCCCCAGCTAGTGATAAAACAGGAGTTCAGCATGTTTGTAGTTCATTTGCATAACCAAGTATGGAAAAAGGTCTGGCTCCCCATACGACACGTAGGGGAAAAGCTGAACCTTGCACCACAACTAATGCACTGAAATCTGGCGAATGGAAAATCATGTACACAAATGCCCACAGTCTTGGAAACAAGAGCTCAGACCTGGAGGCAACAATGACTGAGGATAAACTGGACATGGTAGCCATTAGCGAGACATGGTTCACCAGTAACTACACTTGGGAGACTTCAGTACCAGGCTATGTACTGTTCAGAAGAGAACGAGGTACAAAAAAAGGGGAGGTGGGTGGCCCTTTATGTCAATGAAAATATCAAAGCTACAGAAATTCAGAATACACATAAGAAGCCAGAAGAACTGTGGGTTACCCTGGAAACAGAAATGAGACAGCCATATGAACTGGGGTTGTCTACAGGCCTCCATACCAACGGGAGGGCATAGACACATTACTGTTAGAAGAATGACAGAACATAACAGCTAAAGGGGAGGTTCTGATAATGGAAGACTTCAACATGCCAGATGCAGATTGGTCAATACCAACAGGAACATCTGCCAGAATTAGAGACATAGTGGATTGTCTGCAGGGGGAGTTCCTCAAACAATTGGTACAGTAACTCACAAGAGACAGTGCTATCCTTGATCTAGTAGTGACTAACGGGGAAAGGATCACAGATCTCCAAGTAAAAGGTCACATGAGAGCTAGTGACCATCACATGGTATGGTTCAATTTGGCTACTAGAACAAAATCATTCCATTCCAAGGCACAAATATGGGACTTCAGAGGTGTTGAGTTTGATAAATGGCCAACAGAGTTAAGCTACTGTAGCCCTGGCAAGAAGAAATACAGGTGAGGGGGTACAGGCAAAGAGGGCAAGCATTAAGGATACAATACCTGAAGCAACATCCCATTGTGTTAAGGAGAAAAGCAAGAGCAAATGAAGGAGGAAACCACTTTGGTTCTCAAAACCAGTAGCAGAAAAGATCATAGCCAAAAGGTTGACATTCAGGAAATATAAGGGAACACAGCGGGACAAATTTAGGGAGGTATACCAAACTTCTCTAAGGGAAGCAGGGAAGGCAGTAAGGCAGGCAAAGGCCCAAACTGAGGAAACACTAGCACGAACAGTAACAGAAGGGGACAAGACTTTCTATAGATACATTAGTGGAAGGAGAAAGTCCTGAGGGGGTATTGATAAGATCAAAGTGGATAAGGAGTATGTGGAGGAGGACCAAGGAAAAGCATCTATCCTAAATAGATACTTCTTCTCAGTATTTACTGAGGAGAAGGTAGGCAGGGCCCACAGCTCAGCATCACCATGGACACAAGGTGGAGGGAGGTGTGCTCAAGTCCCTTCACAAAACAAAGGGTCCTACAAAAGCTCACTAAGCTCAGGGTGGACAAGGCAATAGTACCTGATGGCATACATCCCAGGGTAATAAGGTGTTAAGGGTGGAACTAGCAGAGCCATTATCAGAACTGTTTAGTGAGTCTCTGTGCACAGGAGAGGTGCCAGAAGACTGGAGTAGGGTTCATGTGATCCAGCTCCACAACAGTGGCAGCAGGGAAGAGGCAGGGAACTACAGACCAGTCAGTCTTACCTCAGAAGTGGGCAAGATTATGGAGGCACTCCTTAAGAAAAGAATAGTGGAACACCTGGAATCCATAGGAGCACACGATCCAAGACAGCATGAGTTTACAACAGGAAAGTCCTGTCAAACTAATCTCATAGATTTCTTTGATTGGGTAACTAGAGTGGTGGACCAAGGGGGTGTAGCTGATGTTGCCTACCTTGACTTCATCAAAGTTTTCAGTACTGTTCCCCATAGAAGATTGATTAATAAGCTGGGTAGGCTCGGGGTGGGTCAGAAGTTGGTCAACTGGGTGACAAACTGGTTGAGGGGCAGAAAACAGAGAGTGGTATTAAATGGTATACAGTCAGAAGAGATGCAAGTCACAAGTGGGATACCTCAGAGATCAGTCCTGGGGCCAGTCCTCTTCCATATCTTCATCAGTAACATTGCAGATGGACTGGAAGGTAAGGTTTGCCTGTATGCAGATGACACCAAGACCTGCAACAGAGTAGATGATCCAGATGGAGTGGGCAGAATAAGAAGAGATCTGGAAAAACTGGCAAAATGGCATGAAAAGTGGCAACTGAGGTTTAATGCAAAGAAGTGCAAGATCATGCACATAGGGAAGAGAAACCCTGAAGCTACCTATAGGTAAGGAGAGGAGTTGTTGGCAATCACAAGGGAAAAAAGACATGTGTGCATCATCATCACAGATGGCCTGAAATCATCCAAGCATACCACTAAAGCAGCAGGTAAGGCTAGAGGGATGTTGGGATGTATTAGTAGGGGTATCACATGTCATAAGAGGGATGTAATAATCCATCTTTACAATACACTGGTTAGGCCCCATCTGGAGTACTGCATGAAGTATGGGAGGCCACACCTGCACAAGGACATTAGCAAAATGGAGGCAGTCCAGAGGAGTGCAACTAGGGACTGCATCAGAAAACATATGAAGACAGATTAACAGAGCGCACTATGTATACCCTAGAACAAAGGAGGAAGAGAGGTGATATGATCGAAACATTCAATCATCTTAAGGGCATTAACAAGCTGAAAGAGTCTAACATGTTTCAATATGAGAAAAATAGCAGGACAAATAGACACAGCATGAGAGTACAGGGAGGCCAATTAAGAGGTAATGAGAGAAAGTTCTTTTTCACAGAAAGGGTGGTTGATGCATGGAATGGCCTCCCTCAGGAAGTGGTATTTTTATATACAGTGCAGGGCTTCAAACAGGCATGGGATAGGCATAAGGGAGCGATACAAATGAGTATGAATAAATAGGCCACTGACAGAGTAAAGGCATATGGCTCATTCATAAGGTAGAAAAAATGGGAAGACTGGATGGGCCTTGTGGTCCTCATCTGCCATCAACTTCTATGTTTCTATGTTTCTATGTTTTTATATTTCTATGTATGTTGCCTCCAATCTCTAGCAAAAACTAAATTCTCCCACAATATTCTGACATGAGGGTTTATTTTACGAATATCTTTTGTTGAAACCACTATCTTTAAAACTTCCTGTTATACCACCACTTCCTGTTTTGTATCAAAGGAACATTTCACCCGACACAAATATTATTTGAAAAAAGCAAAGAGTAGAGATGCAATGAATTTAAAATCCACCAGTGAAGTGAACGCTAAGTGGTCTCTTCATGTTGGCACTTCGCTACGTGGAGTGCCCCATAGGAAAGGCTCACTTCGCCTTGTTATTATTACTTTGCATTGTCATTCCACCTTAAACGTGAAGTAAGGCTGAGTGACAACAATATTGGCAGAATCCCACCCACACAGTCACCAGAATGAATGTGCATCCACAAAGTGCTGTAAGAAGCGACTATTGGTGTCGCTGTATGTATGGTATATATCCTTAAGGTAGGAGGTTCATTGGTTGTCTGAAATGGAAAAGCCAGTATATAATTCCCACTCCTTTTTGGAAGAGAAAGTTGCATTGGATTGTGAGTCTCTTCAAGAACTATAGAAGCAACCCATAACTCCTTTGATGGCGGGAAGATGGTGCAAGCTAGCTAACCATGTCCATTGTGTGATCTCCTGGGATTTGGGAAAAAGGGGATGTAAGGCACTACAAATTTTTAAATATCTCCAAACATCTTTGTGTGGTAGGGAAAATTGTCTTTGCAACTAATTAAAAGGGAGCAGAGGGTATGTGCCTGAGGGAGAAAAGTCCTGTACAACCTGAATTCCCGATTTATGCCAGGAAGGCCAGCATATTGATGCCCCATCAATTTGAATAAGGTTATTGCACCATAAGGGACCATGCTGTATAGGAGTGTTCCAGGACTGTCTAGGCAAATGAGATTTGGCCCTGATGCATTTCCAAGAGCGGGCTGTGCATAACACTGTGGGTGGGAGAGAGAGCATATCAAGTGTGCCTGTGGGGTGAGAATCATATATAGGGGTATTGCGCCTGCCAGGTCAGATTCCAATTGGACCCATATCAGGGGGCCCATAGCATTAGGAACAAACCATTTGGTTGCCTGTGTAGCTATACATGACAGACAATATCCAAAATGCCAGGGGACATTAAGGCCTCCATGGGACCAGTGTGCCCTCAATTTATACTTATTCCATTGAGGCGGTTTGGAGTCCCATAAAAAATTGGTCGTTAGTTTCTCTAAAGAAGTGAAAAGCTTGGGTGAGAGAGGGATGGGTACATTGTTTAAAGGATACATATCACATGGGAGCAGGAGCATGTGAAAAGCTGCTATCCTACCTGGTAGGGAAAGTTGCAACTTATGCCATCTCTCAACTTCTACAGTTAGTTATGCTAACAATGGGGAGAAGTTGGCAGATTTGAGCACCTGCCAGGCTGTTGGTATACAAATACCAAGGTAAGTGAACCCAGTACTCGCCCAGGATAGGTTAGTTCCTTGTATACAAGCCTTAGTACAGTGATCATTTAGAGGGGCTAAGGTATTTTTTTTTATTAATACAGAGGCTGGAGATTGCTCCAAATTCTTCTAATATCTGAAGCACATTCGGTAAAGTTTGTTGTGGGTTAGAAAGGGTTAGCAGGAGGTCATCCGCATAAGCTGCTACCAGGTAGGGTTGGTTGGCAACTACAATGCCTTGAATTTGCATGGAGGCAATGAATGTCCTCATCAAAGGGTCTAAGACCACCAGGAATAATATGGGGGATAGGGGACAGTCTTGTCTGGTTCCTCGGTGTAGCTCAAAAGGGGAGGAAATGTCAGTATTGGTGAGGATACTGGCTGTGGGGGAGCAATAAAGGGTGAGTATCTACTGCATAAATGAAGTACCAAAGCCATACCTAAGAAGGACTTCATAGAGATATTGCCATTCAATAGAATCACATGCCTTAGAGAAATCAACCACTAAGGCTGCTAGGGGAAATGGAGGATTTGGAGGCATACCACTTCAAGTTTAGGAGAAGTCTAGTATTATCCATCCCCAATTTTCCCCACATGAACCTAGTTTGAGAGGGGTATATAATCGAGGGAAGAATAGGCACCAGTCTAGACGCCAATGCTTTGGCCAGTATTTTTATGTCAACTGACAAAAAGGATATTGTCCGGAAGGTAGTGCAGTCCAAAGGATCAGATGATCTTTTTGGGAGAAGGGAGATTATTGCCTCCTTCATAGTAGGGGGAGAGATCCAGAGGTGTGGGCAAAGTGTAAGGCATGCTGCAATGGCTGGATAATGTCTGGTCCAAGGGCCTGGTACAGCTCCACAGACACACTGTCTGGGCAAGGGGCCTTTCCCTGTGCTTTCTGAGATAATGCCAGTTGAAACTCTGCACAAGAGATGGGTGATTCCAGAAGAGTCACCTGTTCAGAGGTGAGAGTCGGTAATGGGGTTTGTCGACAAAATTTGGCAAATTGCTCCTGTAACTCTTGAGCAGTATTAGGGGACTGAGATTGATAGAGAGAGATTGGTAAAACTGTTGCATAGTAATGTTAATTTGCTTGGGATTGGTCGCTGTGGAGCCTGCAGAGGTGCAGAGAACGTGTATTTGTGTAGCTGCCTGCTGTTTTCGTAGGCGAAAGGCAAGAACCTTCCCTGCATGTTAAGCCCCAGCCCAGAAGGCCTGCTTTGACCTCAAGAGATACCATTCGGCTTTTTGAAGTAAAATTGTGTCAATTTTGTATTTAAGACCGGCTATTTGCCAGTGTAAGGCATTATCTGGGGTAGCTCGCGGGATAGACTTAAAGTAATGCTCCAAAGTGACTAAGTCTGCCTGGAGCTGAGTCAGAGTTTCCCTGCATTTCTGATCATGTGCCGCTGAAAAGGCAATGATATGACCCCTTAGCACAGCTTTGAATGCTTCCCAGACAGTGCTTGGGGAAACCTCACAATCAACATTTAGGGAGAAATAATCTTCTGTGGCCTGCACAAGGTAGGGGCAAAATCTGGTCCTGAAGTAGCATTGGATTGCAATGCCACAAGTTTCAGAGGGGTGATGCTCTGGTGGGGTGAACCTCAATGAAATGGGGGTGTGATCTGATATTAAAATTGAGCCAATATCAGAATCAGAAAGGCATCTGGCTGCTAATTCAGTAGGAAGACAGAAGTCTATACGGCTGTGGGATTTATGGGGTACAGGGCAGAATGAGAAATCCCTACCAGTGGGATGGTCCCTACACCAGATGTCTGTGAGGGCCCATTCCTCTGTTATGCATTGGAGAGATTGTCTGGCTTTGGGATTAGCATGTGGGGTTCAATGGGACTTGTCTAAAAATATATCCCCTACCATATTAAAATCCCCAGTCAAGATTACAGGGAGCGGTTATCCCTCTGACAGTAGATCTGATAGGGCCTGACTGATCGCAGAGAAAAAATCGCCATGCTCAACATTGGGAGACTACACATTGCCCAGCAGGATGGCACCTGTAGAGGAAAATAACTTCGCCACTAACCAATGACCTTGAGCATCTTTTTTGACCTCTTTCACCACCCAGGGAGAAGCACGATGAATGAGAATGACTACTCCCTTGGATTTAGTGGTGGAGGAGCTGGTCAGTACTTCTCCTAACCTGAACTTTTTTAACCAGTTGGTACATTTAGATAACAGATGGGTTTCTTGAAGGAGGGCAATGTCTGCCCACAGGGATTTCAAGTGTTGTAAAACTTTTCTATGTTTAATAGGATGGTTTAATCCTTTCACATTCCAGGATATCCAATGATATCCCTGTTGGGCACCAGGAGGAGTAGTAGGCATACTTCCACACAATAGACAAGAGGAGGTACTTACAGGGCTTCCAGCTGAGTGAGGAACAGAAAGACTACCAAATTGCAGGGCCACCAAATACCTGAGGTAGGATAGGACTATCAACACGTGCACTAGCACTGTAAAGGAAGTAAGCATCGCCTGTAATATCTGAACTGCATATTCTAAGTTGTAGATAAGGCTGTGATTGCAAACCTAGAAACAATGATTAGAAAAACCAATTAGTATGTGAACAGAGTAAATCAATATCAAACTGGGCAACTAGCGAGTACTAAACAGAGTAGTGCCAAAGACAGACACAACAGCAACAGTGATATGAGACCGGGGTCTACGTAAACAAGGGTAATATATATATATATATATATATATATATATATACCCTGCAGCTATGCTATTCCTAATACTCAACTCAGGAAGGTCTGGTGTGGATGATACTGAGAGACGAAACATCCTAGACTCGCCCTAACCCTTGGTCAGACAACCCGAACCACGTGGAGGGGGGGAGAGGAATGTGTGGGAAGGGGGGGAAGTGGAAGGTGGGCATACTCACCTGCTGGTTGCTAAACTGAAGTAAAGAGCCACCCTAGAGAGGGTGGGAGTGCACCAGGCCTAGGAGCAAGGCACAGGGACCTAACTGTTAAGCATACAATAAGTGGGGGGAAGGCTACTTCACCCAAATACTTCTTCAGCTAAAATGACCAAATGGTTGAAGAGGGCTGTATCTAAGCATCTGTCTCACCAGCCTTAGTCATTCCATGTAATTGGGGGGGAAGGGTAATAGGTACACTGAAAACATCATAGCCCCACCAATTCCATGGCATAAACTGTGGAGGGGGATAGGGAGTATAAAACTTGCCCCTCAACATACGACAGACTATAGTGACAGGATTAGATAGTCAGTCAAGTTTAAGTTTCAAGGGATCCAGTAAGTTGGCCTTTGATCATCTCGGGGGGTTCCCGAGGGGTACATCCAGAATCTAGAAGTATCTTCGCCACCACAGCTGAGTAGCTGATGAGACCCGGTCAGACTGGTGAAAGAGTGTCTACCAATTCCACTAACAATGTTTCAGGAAGATCCGCCCAGTCTGTCAGTTGCTCAGTGTCCATATCTTGGGTTCCAGTAACAGCCTGATTCAGCATAGGAGAGAGGTCCTCCCTCGAAATCTTTGCGGGTGGAGCTGCAGTGCATTTGGAAGGTGAATATTGTGGGCCACTCCTAGGTCTCTATCTTGGCTTAGGTGATGAATTTAATCCCCGTTGAGGGAGGCAGAGCTGCAGATTGGATGCCTGCAAAGCCAGTGACAGTGTATTGGAATTAGAACAAGCTACTTGAGAGGTAGTTTTCATTGGGGGACCATTATGGCATGGGACCTGTCCGGTTTGCAAATAGGATATGGGGAACCATATGTGGAAGAATGGTTCCTACCTAGAGACGGTGCTGGAGGGGGTTCCAAAAGCTTCCTGGGATTTGTAGTAGGGCACTGAAGGCCTGGCCATAATCGAGCAATCCACCGTTCAATGTCCCCTGGGTGATCAGCGATGAGCTCATATCCTTCCTTGGCAACATGTAATCTAGTAAGGTTCTTGAATTTAAATTTGAAGTCACATTGATAAAGAAATCTTTTAATGGTCCCAAATAGTCTCCACTTTGCAGCTGTTTCCTGAGCGAAGTCCCTGTATATGGCAATTGGGGCTCCCTGTCAAGAAAGTTCCCCTAAGTCTCTGGCAGCTTGAAGGATTCTCTCTTTGGAAGTGTATCTTAACAGGTAGGCCACAATTGGTCTAGGTGTATTAGAATGTTTGCTTACTTGGGCAGAGACCCTGTGGGCCCTCTCAATTTCAGTTGGGTTTCTCCATCAGTCCCCAAGCATGCAAGGAAAATTTTCATTTAAAAATTGCTCCATTGATTGCCCTTCAGCCCCTTCTGGGAGTCCAACAATCTGCAAATTATTGTGGCTGTTACAATTTCCATGATCCTCAGCAATCTCCCAATGTGCTGCAAGCCGCTCTTCGTGCTGCTGAAGACACTGCAAATCTGGGCTTACTGGCCTTTACATGCTTCAGCTCTTCACTCTGCCACATTCATTCTGTCCTGTAGGTGTTGGACATCTTGGGTAGTAACAAACAGAGTTAAGTTGATATCATCGTCTCTGGTAATTAATGTTTCGAGGAGTTTAGTGATATGTTGCAGGGACTCCCCGACAGCTACTGGTTGATTCATTTTCGGGTGTTAACCATCCAGTGCCTGGGAAGGCATGAGAGATCTATGTTATGACCAGCAGAGTAGAAAGAAGCACTTGATCCTGTGGCAGTCTCTAGAGGAGGGGGGATAGAGGTGCAAGCAGGTTGCCAGTTGCTAAGTCGGTGGTGCAAGGATGTAGGGCCTATGCGGCCTAGACCTAAGTTCAAGTAGGTTCAAGTCACAGTGCCACCAAAATCCTATATTTGCTTCGAAATCTGCTGAAAGCACATGCATCCCAGCAAGTAGGGCATTACCCATGCATTAAGCCATTGATTAAGATAGCAGACTCCATGGGATCGCAGAGTCTGAGCACGGATGGGCTAAGGTCTAGTGAGAGCTACAGAGTTGTGCTGCCATCTTCCTTGGTGGGTACACCATGCCCCCAGGCTTGTCAGTTTATTTTCTAACGCAGCTTGTTCGGCCTCCCTGCATTTCCTCCTATCTGAGGCATACACAATAATACTGCCTCCTATGGTGGCCTTATAAGCCTCCCAGAGGGTGGTGTCTGAAACCTTCCCATTGTCATTGTATGCACAGTAATCCCTTGTCTCTGGGCCCAACCATTGTTAGAACTGTGGATCCTTTAATAATAATGTGTCTAGATGCTATGTGGACAGTGTGGGTTCCTCAGGTCCCCACAGCATTCTAAGTCAAAGGGGAGCATGGTCCGATATGACAATCGGGTGTGTATCCACTGTGGTTATCAGGTCACATGTGACAGCCAACACCAGCCAGAGGTTGATTCTGCTGAAAGTACCATGGCTGACTGAAAAACAGGTATAGTCTCTCATACCAGGGTTTCTGGTGTGCCAGACATGCATGAGCATATGTTCTGCCATCAGCTCCATAACTGCTTTTACCACCTGTCAATGTGGTTCAGTTGACCCTTGTTTCTGTCCATGCTAGGGTCCAGGGTATGGTTAAAATATCCCCCATTATGACCTGGTGTCCATCAGTATCGAATTCCAAAAAGTTCTGGTAAAGCTCCCTATAAAACTGCGGGCAGTCCTGGTTGGGGGTGTATAATTTGAGAAGGATTAGGGGGCCTTCTGGGGTTCCCATATTGGCCAGGATCCATCTGTCTTCTTTGTCTGCCTTGTGCCTACTTATTTTCCACCCCAGGTCCTTATGGAATAGTATGGAGATGCCCTGTTTGTGGGAAGGCACCATAGTATGGACTTTTTCCCTGTCTGAGTCTTTTGGCTTCCCCTGCAGAAAGCTTGGTCTCCTGTAGGAATGTCACCAGGATGCTCATTCTCTTCAGCTGTAAAATAATGTTTTTCCTCTTAATGGGAGAGTTGAGCCCCCTGACATTCCATAACACCATGCTAACCTCCATCAAGAAGTCAGATTATGCAGTAACAACTGGGTCTGAGAAGCATGCTCCAACCTGGGTCCCCTCAAGACCCTCCATGATTGCCCACCCACCCAGACTGCCATTTCCTCCACTTGCATACCCCTTGCCCTTAATCTTTGATTGCTAAACAGTAAAACATTCATGCTAATGGATAACAGAGTAACACTTAACTATAAACAAAACGTATTTGCAATATAGCAGGTTTGTTGAATCTCACTCCTCCACAACCCATACCTAAGACCAGCTGTCACTTGCTTCATCAGCTTACCTGTAGCTCAGGTGAAAGTGATTGTCACTGGGAGTGGATCCCTCAGGCTGGTAACTCTACCAGTAGGAGTCTTGTTTCCCCTGTCTACTACTGACAACATGGTCAAAGGAGGCTGAAGCCCCAATTACCCCCACTGGCAATGCAGTGGCTATGGGTATCCAGGCTGATCAACTCAACCTAGATCAACCCATCATAGAGAAATGGGCAATGGTAGCTAAAACTAACAAAAAAATGCAAAAGGGACCAAATTCTCAATAGCATTCCACTATTGCTGCATAATAAATTTGACCCACTATAAGCTACAGAAGTTAACATAAATAATGGCAATCCCCCCCCCCAAGCCCAGCAAAACCAGCAACCCAAAACTGTATAACAGACTCCACAAAACCCTGTATACCCTCTAGTAAAACAAAACTAAATGATCCCCCACCAGTCACTTCAAAAACAAAACCAACTTCCACAAAGGCTACTCTCCAACATAAACCCTGTTCTCCAATAGTAACTTGCCGCCCTCCATCAGCAAGACCGATTTAAGTACTGGGTGACTCTATCCTCAAACATCTCGATAAAGCCATCTGCAATTCAGACAAACTCAGCCATACTTGCACTAGTTTTAGAGGGGGCCAAAATAGCTGACATTTCCACCATGATTCCTAAGATTTTGAGCAATGCAGGAACCAACCGCCTTGTAATCATTATGCTGGTACCAAGGATACCAGGCTTACTAATCCTGACCACATTAAACAGGATTACATGGCACTCAACAACTTACTCATTGAGAGGGGCTGTACAATATGTTTCTCAAAAATATTACCTGTTCCTAGAGCCACAGAGTCCATTTCTCAGAGTGCCAAACACATCAATGAATGGCTAAGGAAATGGTGTCTCAGACAGGGAATCCTATGCATTATGCACTGGGAAAATTTTCTGGACAAAACACCCTTGTTTTGTTGGGATGGATTGCACCTCAGTAGAAGGGGCAATACCCTATTGGGCAAATCCTTTTCAGCTAAAATTAACAGCCATTTAAACTAAATAAAAAGGGGGAGGATGGGATCTTACACAAGTCTTTTAGACCATTCCCACCTGCTTCCCCCATAAACTGTTGCAAAATCTTAACATTAAACTCTAGATTATTAAATCTAACAAAAATGACAGAATTGGAGGCTAGAATCAAGATACTAAACTTGGGCGTTATAGCAGTTACCAAAAACTGGTGGGATTCTATTTCATCTTGGATTAATGAGATTCAAGGTTACAAACTATAGTATAAAGACAGAACTTTTAGACATGGTGGGTGGGTCTGTATTTTTGTAAGAGATGACATTTCCTCACATGAAACCCTTTACCATAACAATACTGAAAGCATTTGGGTTACTGTACAATTTAAGGGCCAACCACAAATTATAATAGGAAACTGCTATAGGCCTCAAGCATCAGACTTAGAGTATACACCTGAGCTGTGCCATGACATCTCTAACCTATCTGAAAAGGGTGATGAAATCATATTAGGTAATTTCAACATGCCTAGTATCAACTGGACCTCACTAATAAGTAGTTGCCACTACAAAAAGCAATTAATTGCTACCCTTTTAGACAATGGTCTCACCCAACTTATCACCCTGTCTACTAGAGGCACAAACATCTTAGACCTTCTTGCTACTGATATAAGAGAACAAAATCTCTAATATCCATATATGGGACCCCCCTAGGCAGTAATGATCATTTCACCATTTTATTTGATGTAGCAGGGGTGCACCTTACTTTAAAAAAAACAGACAACATTTAAAAATTATGACAAAACTCATTTTGATGAAATTATTAATGCCCTACGCTCAACCCCCTGGGAAAAGATTATGTCTTAGCTTTCAGCCAAGGATGCTTGGATTAAATTTAAAAACATAATCCATAATTTAGAAAAAATCCATGTGCCAATTAAAAACAAGTATAATAAAAAGGGAAGAACTCCTAGGTAGCTCAACTGAACAATGAAATTACAAATAAAACTTAAGCAAAGGTTATTCAAAAAACTGAAAACCTGCCTACCTGATGATAGGACCTCTGCCTGTTCTAAATACAAAAAAGCCTTAATTACCATCAAACACATGATTAAACAATCTAAAGGTAACCTAGAATTTAAACTAGCACACACTAAGGACTGCCACAAATTCTTGTTTTCTTATTTGAACAACAAAAGGGTCAACACCAGGAGAATTGGTCTTCTGACACATAACAGTATCAGCATACATTCTGACACCAACACTGCCAATCTGTTCAATACCTACTTCTGTTCAGTATTTTCAAAAAATGTCCCTAAACACCCTCAAATCACTTGAATAGAATGTCTTTACATTCATATATCTCTGTAACAGAAATTCTCCCATTATTAAAATCCTTAAAAAAAGCCACTAGCCCAGGTCCAGACAAAATTAGTTCTAGATTCTTGATTGATTGAAACTGCAGAAGCAATATTTACCACATTACAAATCATATTCAACAAATCCCTACATGATTTGCAAATTCCCCCAGACTGGCTAACAGCCTCAGTAACTCCTATATTCAAAAAGGGAAACAGATCCAATGTGCAAAACTATCAGCCCATCAGTTTAACAGCCATCATCTCCAAAATCATAGAAAAAATTATTAAAGCATACTTGGAAAAAGAAATGAAGGTGCTATGGAATGCACTGCCCAGGGTGCTGGTAGATGTGGAGACTGTGGACGGGATTAAGAGGGGATGGGACAGGTACAGGGGGAGGGTAAATATGACCAGGCCCAATACAGGTGGATCATCTGCGACTGGGGACAGCATAACCCAAGGGGAAGGGGGAACACCAAAATCAGCCCTAGGTGCTGGTGCTAAAAATCGAGCAGACTCAAGAGATGGTTAGAACATTTCTGCTGACATTTTAGTATGTTAGTATGCTACAACTCTCAGACAAAACCCAACACGGATTCAGATCTGGATACTCCTGCACAACAAACTTAATATCATTTTACAATAACGTAAGTCAGGGCATGTATAACAGTCTACCAATGGACATTGTGCTTTTGGACTACAGTAAAGCCTTTGACAAGGTCCCGCGTGGCAAACTTATCACCAAACTTGAATCCTGAGGCTTTTCACTATGCCTAACAAACTGGATAAATCAATGGCTTACAGATAGGACACAGAGGATTAACATCAACAATGCACTATCAGATCAAGGCTTAGTCACTAGTGGGGTGCCCCAGGGCTTTGTCCTGAGGCCAGTACTGTTTAATATTTACATAAGTGACATTCAAGTTGGATCACAAAATTGGCTTTCAAAATTTGCTGATGACTCTAAATTAGGGGTAAAGTGGATACTCCACATAACTTGCCTACCCTTATCTCAGACCTCAGCTCCATTGAACAATGGGCACAGCTTAACAACATGGAATTTAATGTAGAAAAATGTGTAGTTTTGCACTTTGGATCAAAAAATCCCCAAACACCTATTACATAAATAAAACACCATTGAAAGGGATCTAGGCATACTGGTTAATAACAAACTCTAATTTAGTGATCACTGTGGCAGAGTGGCTAACATAACTAATAATTAACTTAGACAAATTAAATGCTCATTTGTCACTAAAACAGAACAATATCTCATTCCACTATACAGGGCCTATATCAGGCCATATACTGACTATGTGTCCCCATTTTGGAGCCCGTACCTCAAAGGCGACATAGCATAACTTGAGCAGGTACAGAGACGTGCTACAAAAATGATCCTGAGATTATCCTCCAAAACCTATCAGTATAGACTAAAAGCTAAAGGACTTATTTACCTTCAGCAATGGAGATTTAGAGGGGACATTTTACTTATCTATAAACTACCGAAAACCCCGGAACTAATGAATCAATGCAATCTTTCTTACTCAACCAACTGCATTGTTCCCAGGCTTCACAACAAACAAATCAAGGTTAAAAAGACTAAAACAAGTCTAAGGCATAACTTCTTTTTATTGCATGCCCCCAGATTATGGAACACTTTGCCACAGGAACTAGTAGATTGCACTAACATCAATACATTTAAAAAGGGATTAGATATCTGGTTAACTGCTATTCAAACTTCATAAACAAGCCCACTCAAGTGTGGGGGAAATCTCGATGGACCTCGGCCTACTTTTTTCTGAAAAACACCTAGTAAACCTAGTACCCCTCACTCTTCATGAATTCAAAGTGTAAACACAAGGCATGGCTCGTGGATCCTATCCTGCTTCATTGCTGGTATGCATCCAGAGGTCAGGGATCTGATGGCTTGGAGGGACTAAGAGACTTGGCATTTGCCACCCCCCCCCATGGTGGTTTGTGTGTTTGGAAGCTTTCCATGTTGCTTGCCCAAGGATGTTTTAACCCCCTATTCACCATCTTTCCTCACCAAGGCCAAGAGGCACTCCTCCCTTTGTTGTGGCCCCCTCTTAATAGCTTTTTCCTGCTGGTGCAGGCTAAACCTAGCTACGAGAAAGAGACCCGAGAAGGTGTTGCACTTATCTGTCCCCAACCTGCAGTGTCTGGAAAGTATACAGCCCTTGTTTCTAAACTTGTGTGGTCAACATGTAGATTATCATAACACAGTAACAGCACCTGTGAGGTGCCCTGACTCACCAATGGGGTGACTGGGGAAGGAGGAGATGCCAAAATGCTATGCTCCAACCTTCTGGGATGGATGTCAGCTACTATATCATTTAATATGTTTTATGTAGCCCTCCCCTGTATTGCAGCCACTAAGAGGGAGATTCTCGGAGAGATTGTGTCCCTCTAACAGCAAACTATACCAATGGCCCAAATCTTGGACAATTCTATATATTGTGGGGGGAACCTCATATCTTTAACCCTTCCTCTGAGGCATGGCAGTAGTACCTCAGGTTGCTTAGTTAGCCCTGGGCACTACTATTTAGTTTGTCCCCTTATGTTAGCCTCCCCCTGATATATGGGGGGGACCTCAATTTAGTCAATGTAGCTGGCGGTCACTAAAGTATTTTATATCTGTATTTGCATTTTTTTGCACTGCCGTGCAATGTCCAAGGAGCCACCAGCTACTTTTGAAATTGAAAGCAATAGTACCCCTATGGAACAAAAAACAAATTCCCTTCCCCACCTGGAAGGTGGAAACTCTTAGTAGCTGGGGGGAACTTCTGTCTCAAGTCTTAAATACCGAACTGTATCTGCAACATAAACATAGCCCCCCACTATACTGTGGGTTATGCCCACAGTGACATAAAGGGTCAGTCCTATGAGGCCTTGAGGCCTCACAAATCCAGCCTCAGAGCCTAGAAGGCCCCTACTTCAGCCTGCTGATGTCTGTTTTTCATTCTGCACCGGGAAGGGGCCTATCTCTGACCCATACCCAGCCATGCAGATTAATTCTGGGCTCAGTTGTGCTGCGGCCGCTTCAGCCCATGAGGACAATTCATCAGAAGGGGACTGCTCTGGGGGGGGTTGGGTCATCATAGACCTCTGTGGGCCTGAACTGCAGCAAATCCTCTTCAGATAGGTCCCCTAGTACAGCATACCTGTTTATTCTCGGCATCGGGTCTGTCTCCACCTCTGAGGATACAGATTCCGGGCTGGTCCTCCAACTGTGCTAAAGGAGCCATGAGGATTTATTCAAATGGTTCCCCTCCTCCGCCGTTCTTCTGTGGAAATGGGGCCGACCCTTCAGCACCGGTGTCAATGGATCACCATTGTCAAATTGGCCTTTCTGCTAGAGGGTGTATCTGGAAGGCTCCTCAATGTGCTGTGCTCCTTGATTGATATAATCCATTTTAGGAGGTTAGAGAGGCACCCTAACTCCTTTGCTTAGTTCATTAAATTTGTCCCATTTGAATAGGAGGGCATATGAGGCCAGGAATGCTTCGCTGCCTCAGGTTGGTTGAAGAAGCAAGGTGAACCATTGATTACCAGGCACAGCACTGCCAGATACCTTAGGGGATAGTCCAGCCCCTGGTCTGCACAGGCCTTCCTTGTGGTGGTGAAGGACTTTCTTCGGTGTGAGAGCTCCTGAGAGGACCCTGCAAAAATGTAGACCCATTTACCCCTCCAGAATAGTTGCTTCTTGACACTGGTCACCAGGATGATGGATTCCCTTCCAAAATGCTGGTTATTCCAGCAGCTGTGATTCTCCAGATCTTTGACCCTCATCCACAGTAGGTTAATCATGCAATCTTGCTCCCTCATCCTGTTGTCCATAGTATCAGCTAGCCTCTGCTCCATAACGTTAGTCCTGTGTGAAATTGCTATGATGCCTGCTGCATTTTGCTGAGCAGACTGTTCTAAGCAGCCCATTTAGAGGAGCATTTGTGAAAACATTTTTCTGATTTCTTTCAGGTCACCTTCTGCCTTGGTGGAGAGAGCAACTCCATATTGGGATGAAGGCTGGAGACGGGGTCATGCTTCGTGGAGAATGCTTGGGTCTTTTTGCCACTCTGCTGACAGCCCCTGCATCTGAAAAAATATTCTGTCATGCAGGTAACTGTAGTAGTAGTATTCCGGTCCTCAGTAGTTTAATTCTGGATCAGCTTTGATTGGATTATTTAATGGATTTTAGAGTCAGGTAGATGGAGCTCAAGCTTCAGGCAGTCATTCACCAAGACGTCCAAGCCACACTCACGTATCTTCTTTTTTAGTGTATATCAAATATCTGTATTCTATCTTCAAGTTTCTTTGTCCTTTTTTAATGGATATATTGTTATCCTTCACTGTATGTCTACCCTCCTTCCTGATAGTTTTCTTTAGTTTGTAGCAGGTTATGTCATACAATGGGTAGTTCTTACGTGTTACCTAATTGTTTTTGTCTTTCAGAGTTAAACTTTTTTAATAAACTCTGTTGTTGCCATATAACCCCCTAAAATATCATGTGAGCTGTAGCAACCCTTACATGACTCTGTCTTTCATCACATCTATAAACTTCTGAATAATATCAGATTTCATAACCTCATGTAATTTATATGCTGTGTAGCTGTTCCATTTGATTTTTTTTTACTGTAGATAATTGTCATATTTCGGTTACAGTCTGCATATTTTCTGTCATCAGTCTGATTCAGATCCCCTTTAGATATGATTTTACACCAGATTAGAAAGTGATCACTTTCCCAGACTTTCAAAACTTTCTGGTATTTTACCTTGTCTAAGTAGTAATTATCACATAGCCACATATCTATTTAAGAACCCCCCCCCATTGTCTGAAGGGAAGGGGAATTTTTCCCCGTATGTCTCCTGGGACTCCACCATTCAGTATTCTAACATTAAGTTGATCCAAGTATTTCAATAGTATGGGGTTCATTACTTTTTTATGTCCCTTGTGTTTTTAGTGGAATTCACAAGAGTGTTGTCAATTGTCCAGTATGGACTGGTATTTTCTGAGTCACATCCCACCCTAATATTTATGTCCATGCAATAAAAATCTTTATTTTGGGGGTATTTATCTTGTATGCCAATGATGGTATTGGAGAGCAACTGAAGAAACTTCTTAAAAACTAGTGGCTTTTCTTTTGGTGGGATATAGAAGTTTACAAAAGAGGAGTATTCATTCTCGGGAGCACTATGATAATTCCTATGAAAAATGTATTATATGGGCCAGCCCAGTGGCACAGAGGCCTGAGGCACCAAGCCTCACCTGCCACCATGCTGGCAACTAGGGGGTCAGGAGTGACCTTGGGGCAATGGAGGTTGGCCATGGAGAGGAGGATTGAGCATCTGAGGGACTGCCCTTCTCCTCTGAGGAGTGAAGAGGATCAGTTGTCAGTGTTAGCCTGGCCCTTAGCAGGGCTGGGTTTGGCACACTGATGCTGCAGAATGGGGGCTGAGGTGGGACAGATGCCCATCATACTGCATACGGAAGCATGCACAACACTATCATTTGTGTCATTGCACACCCCTCCTCTGTGCTAGGGAGAAAATGAGGGAAAAACATATTGGTCATGCATGATGATCACCTGCCTCTGCAGGCTCCACACCCTGGTGACTAAGGCACCTCCCGAATCTGGATCTGGTCTGGTGGGTCGAGGGACTCCCCAACCCCTGCCATGGAGGGCTAGTCATGGGGGTTACTGGGAGAAGGTAAGTCCTGGGGGATGCAGGAGGAGACAGGACTGGGAGGTTCAGAGGGAAGGAGGGGCCAGCAGGGATGGGAGGAGAAATATATATATATATAATCTGATATAACCTCAATGCACCTTTCATCTAATAGGATAGTAACCATCATAGTGATTAGTTCCTTTGGTTGCCCAACTTTATTTTCCCTGATTCCTGGGAGTTACTTTGTTTGAAATTCTTCTAAGTACTTTGGGGGTAGATTCAAGCCCTACATTTCTTGGAATAATAGTATGTCAAACAATTCTAAGCCCTCAACACATTCTTTACCTTCTAATTTAGAGATAATTCCTGCCACATTTCAACATATAGCATCAATATGCTTCTTTTTTTATGGGTATCCTGTATCGACTTCAAGAGCATCCCATTGTATCTTCATTCCTGTCTGCAAACACAGATAACAACTGCATTCTCATACAAAGGGAATAACTACCCAACAAACTGTTACAGGATTCCATATTTCAGGAGGTCATCAAACAGGTATTCATGCATGACCGTGTCAAATGCCTCTTCCTGATATATGGATGGATATATCCATTCTAACATCATGTCCTACACTGCACACAGATTTCCCTTAGGGCAATCAAATTGTCATACAGTATATTCTCTGCTACCATATTCAAGCATCTTGCTAACACTTTAGACAACATTTTCTACTTTGCATTTAATAAACTAACTGATCTTTCATTTGTTCAAATCTAATTTATTATGTTTTTATATAAACACATAGGAGCTTCAGTTATTGATTTAGTAGTTTTACCCACCTAAAATATACAATTAAACAGCTTTCTTGACACTGAGGTCAAAAAGGATAGACGTGCTTTATAAATGTTGAGGGTCAAACCATCAATGCCTGGTGCAGTGTTTGATCTAAGGATTTTAAGTGCCTCAGATATTTCTTCCTTCATAATGGGTTTACATAAGGTATCTTTTACCCTATTTGGGGTTGGATTACTTGTAAATGACTCTAGTATTTCTGGATTTTGGTGTATGTTTTAGTGCCAGAAGTAGCCAAAATGAACACCACAGCCACCCTTATTATGTCCTGTGACTCCAAGACAACCTTGTTGGTATTGTCCATATGTCTAGAAGTAATCCTACTAATAATAACAATTAGAGAAACAGCACCGCACACAACAAGCACAGCTAAAGGTGTTACCCTCAAATGGGGAAACTCAGTCTGTGCTTAGCAAAACAATTTTTAAAAAGGGCACTCAAACCAGACAGGATAGGAAACAAACTTGTTTTTTGTGAACTCTTCTTCACAACTCAAGACACCCCTTCATAGTGCCAAATGGCTTGATCCAGGCATGCTGTTACATCCAAGGTATTTAAAAGCTTGAGCAGTATTGATCTTTTGCATTCCAAAAGTCCACTATTCCATGAACATGTCCGTGACTGTTGTAATTCCAATAATCATATCTTTGCTTCGTTCACTACTCAACAAATGAGTGGGAGAGACTGATAAAAATTAAATTATTTATAAAGTTTACAAATAAAGGGGGGTAGCAAATCAAATCAAATCATCTTTATTTTTATAGCACCTTTCAAAACCAAGGTGCTGTACATTAAAACCATATACATAAAAATAAGATTTTAAAACAAACATTAAAACATATCATCTGAACTAGGAAAAGCTAAACTAAATAAATATGTCTTTAACTCCATTTTAAATCTATCGACAGTTGGGCATTCTCTCAACCAAAGAGGTAGAGAATTCCACAGGGTTGGTGCTGAAAAAGCAAAGGCACGGGATCCTGATGTCTTTAATTGAACCCTGGGAATCTCCAGCAATCCCTCGTTGGCGGAATGGAGAGGACAGAGGGGGCAGTAAGGTATCAGGAGATCTTTCAGGTAACTGGGTACCTGATCATGTAGGGCTTTAAAGGTTAGTAAACCAACCTTAGTGGTGATCTGCCACCAAACAGGCAGCCAGTGCAGTTCACGGAGCACAGGTGTAATATGACTGGTTCTAGAAGTCAAAGTCAAAAGCCTGGCCACCGCATTCTGCACCAGCTGCAGGTGGCAGATATCAACCCCAGGTATCCCTAGGTAGAGGGAATTGCAGTAATCAAGATGGGTAGTGACAAAGGCATGGACCAATGTAGCAAGAAGGAAGGAAAGAAGAATGGGTAAGGGACGCTATAATAAGCTGCAACACAGAGACACAAAACATACAGAAATAAGTAAATAAACATAAGTTAAATCTTATAAATACATTGCGTAATATCAGTCTATAAAAACAAACTTACAAAGTGCATTGTAGGTGTACTAACACTTAAAATTACAGAACTCAGGAGTCAGTCACGTAGCTTGGTCCTGCCCCTGTCCCAGTAAGTTCACCAATTTCTTATTTCATTTTGGATTGGGTATAAACATACACTGCTGACAAATGCAGTCAACAACTCTAGCACTGCAAATATACTTATTCCAATGCACAATACTAATAATAAAACCTCAAACAGAGAGCTGAAAGTACAAGTCACTCATACTGAGGTCTCACACCATCCAATGAAGTTTTTATTTTCCTTATTCTCACAAGCAGGTGCTGCCCACCAACCTCAAGGGTTGTTATTAAAAGCAAAAGCAAGAGATCACAAAGTGTTTGAATATTCTGCAACACCTAAGCCCTCTAGTTTCAAAAAAATAAATTTGCATACTTTACTGGTCAATTGTGTCACTGTAATATATTCAATAGTGTGCAGTCAACGATTACTGGATATAACCTGCTCTCCAGAGATCTATAAGTCATTCACAACCTATAGATACAACTGGTTAGGTGTGAGTCTCTTAGTGGTCTAAAAAAACTGTTATTCATTATATACCACATTCTTGAGAGCACAGCATACCTCACCATACTGACAACATTATAGCCATTTCATAGAAATTACTTGGAATCCACTTCAGTATTCAAACCGTACAGAACTAGCGTATTAAGAAAAAAATCCAAACTTGTCCCCTCCCGTTTCTTGATAGGGCACACAGTCTAAGACTTTGAAGGAAAATGCTGCAGTGGTGCACCTGTGGCATTCTCTAAAATGATTCCAATAGGCATTCTCACAGTCAGCTTGTTAAATAGCCCTAATATGCTTTTGGATATGATCTTTCATGCCTAGATTGGTTCTTTCAACATATACTTTGCCACAGGAGTACAACCCAAATGTAGTAGTAGTAAGTAGTAATAAAATATTTTATTCATCAGAAAACATGAACGGAAACAAAACTCAATTGAGTGAATGCTCACTTTCAGTAAGGTCATGTTGGAATCAAATATACAGTCATTGAAAAGGATATATACACATACTAATAAAAAAATCACAAAAACAAATAAATATTTCATATTCATATACATTCTTTAACATTATCACACAAACATTCTTACTTTCTTACACCAACAATTGATTGTCACCAATTGTTGTTGTAAGAAAGTAAGAATGTTTGTGTGATAATGTTAAAGAATATATATTAATGTGATATATTTATTATTAGACTAGATTACATATTTAGTGTGACAGTTCATGTTGAATTTAGTACCAAATTCTATACCTGCATCAGGATGCACAATCTTAGGCCCTGTTACTGCAAATAAATATATATATATATATATATATACACATATATATATATATATATATATATATATGTATATATATTGCAGTTGTAACAGGTATAGAACCCTATTCTGTCATGGCAATTGTAACAGGTATAGAACCCTGTCCTCTGATCTTTTTTTCCTTCTTTCCTCAGTCACAAAATGACTTTTGGTCAATACATCCTTCACATTTCTGTCGCTGTGAAAACAAATTCAGAACATTTTTTCCACCAATGTTTCCATCTCTCTATCTCTGAATAAAAGTTGTCAATGTGGCTTGATTAGTTTTGCTACCTCTGTTGCCCCTTGACAGAAATGCATGACAAAATGTATCCGCTAGTTATCATTTGTCTGATTTTTCATGTTAGGCACCACAGATCTTTTCTCTGTACCAACTGTGCCTTTTCCTGTGCCCTTTGATGTTAAATTTCAAGTAACCCCTCTGTTGAAACCTGGTAGAGAAGCATTCCTGCTTCCCTTCTAAATGCATCTGTTTGAGAGCACTTCCATTTGATTCAAAGAAACTGACCATATGGGATGCTGTCATACAGGCTCATGCGGTGAGTATTATCTGCTCTTAGGAAGTTATTTCCTACCACTGACACCCTAAAAGGTTCACAGATCACTTACACGTTGGGATCTATCTTAAATTTTTCATAAAGAAATTCAGTATCACTTTTATTTTTATTGTGAGTACAAGAGATGTTGAGATAATTATTTAGTCATTGAACAAATTCCTCCACAGTATCAATTCCCCTACCCCAGACACATATACTGTCATCAATAAAATTATGTCATGTATGTATGTGTCTGAAGTGAGGGTTGGAGTTTACAAAAACAATGTGCCCTTCCCAGCAAGCCATAAAGATGTTTGTGTATGAGGGGGCCAATGCTGCCCCATTGCCATGCCTCTCAGCTGTAGATACAATTTTTGATAAAAAATGAAACAGTTATGCATCAGCACAAAGCGCAACAGCTCAAGGATAAATTGCTAGGGTTCATCCTTAAATTCACTGATGCTGGCTATGATCTCCTTGCAGGTTCTAATCCCATGTCCGTGGGCTATGTAGGTATATAAGGAACAGACATCTCTTGTGATTCAAGAAACATTTTCCTGTCACTCATATCCTTCCATCTTGTTGATAATATCCATAGAGTCCCTGATATAATGTTAGACCTTTTTAACTAACCTTCCATCTTATAAATAATATCTACTCTCCTGAACACCATAACTGTCCAAAAAAAATTGTCAGCATTTAGTTCTTTATTTTGAAAATGGTATTTCAGATTTAGCTTGTGTAATAATTTGAAAATGTCCATCTGTAATTGAACAAGATTTCATTTTTGCATGGGTACAAATTAAAGACTCTTCGACAGCACTTGTAACTGTGTCTTTGTAAACTCATTAGTGGAAATATTAAGAAACAGTAAATTTCTTTTTTCAGTTGATTCTGTATAGTCTCCCTGGTGATGAAACATTGAAATTGACAGCAGAAAAGGACTGCTAAGGCCATTCAGTCTGCCCAAATTCCCTACCTGCATCAGCGGTTGTTGACCCTACTTGATCATCGACTTTAGCCTCTCCTTCCAACCTCTAGGGTTCCCTTATACCTATCCCATACATGTTTGAATTCCCTCAACTGTGCTAGCTCCCAGCACTTCCTGGAGTAGGCTATTCCATGCATCCACCACCCTTTCTGTGAAGAAAAACATCATCATATTCCCCTTTATCCTGCACCCTTCCAATCTCATATTGTACCCCCTCATCCTTGTATATCTCTTATACTATAAGATGTCACACAGTTGCACTTTGTTTATGCCCACGAGATACTTGAAGATTTCTATCATATCTCCCTGTTCTGTCTTCTCTTCCAGTGTATAGATATTGAGGTATTTTAAACTCTTCTCATATGTCTTCTGGTGCAAGCCCTACACCATCTTAGTCACCCCTCTATGAACTGCTCTTCTCTGAACCTCCTCTACCCTATCTATTTCCTTACAAAGATGCGGCCTCCAGAACTGTATACTGTACACTGTACTCCAGATTAGATATCACCAGTGCTTTTTACAGTGGTATCACCACCTCCATTTTTCTGCTACTGCTACCTCATCCTAGCAGACAAAGGGAGGTGGTGATGCCATTGTACAAAACACTGGTGAGTCGTGATCTGATAATTGCCAGTGCCACTTTGTGACCCTTCTTGTCATTCATTTTCTACTCTTTTTCTTTTTATTTGTGCTGAGTCTGGACTCCAGTCTAAAAAAGGTTGCCTAAAATGTCCTTGTGATTGTCTCTGCTGGGTCTGATTAAAGTGCACTCGGCTATTTCTTTATTGGCTCCTTGAGCACCCCCTGTTATTTGACTTGCCTCTGTTTCTGAATCATGTGGGTCTCTCTACCCATGAGAATACATTGCCCATTTCATAATCATGGTGCTCCCTTTCAAATTTTTATTTTTTTTCTTACCTCTATCTCATTCTCATATATTATAGTTTTCTCTTTCAGCTTTTGCTCAAAGCTCTAGCCACCTCTTGGGGTAGCACAAGAAAGTTCTGGGATAACATTAAGGAGCTTAATGGTAAATCCCACTTTCCACCCCCACAAGTTAGTGTTAATGGTACTACCATCACAGACACACTTCATATAGCTAACTGCCTCAACTCCACCTTCTCAGATATCAGCTCAGTCCTCCCTAGCAACTTTTTTGATCCAATTCAGCCTACCCCACCACCTGAGCTCTTCCACCCCTTCAAACTAAGAGTCATTACCCCTACAGAAGTGAAAGCCTACCTATCCAAAGCTCTCCAGGGCTCCAATTACTGCAAAGAAACATTCAATGTGCATATCCTATACCTTGCACTAGACTCAGTTATCTCCCCACTCACAAACCTTCTAAATCTGTCCCTGCACCTGGGCCAGTTCCCAACCTCATGGAAAATGGCAGTGATAACACCAATATTGAAATGTGGTGACAGCTCCCTCCCAGACAACTACCGGACCATCTAGATTCTCACCCCACTGTCTAAAGCCCTTGAAAAGATCATGGCCAATCAGTTCACTGATTACCTCCGCACACACAACCTCTTATGTAAGGAGCAGCATTGTTTCAGAGCTGGTCACAGCACTATGACTGCCCTCATAGAATTAGCTAACTCCATGCACTCCATGCTTCACAAGGGGCACCTCGCAGAGGCAGTGTTTACAGACCTCTCAAAGGCCTTTGACACAGTTTCTCATTCCCTCCCTCTTAACACATTACAACAAATTGGAGTCTCTCATTGTCCAGTCTCATGGTTCTCCAGCTATCTTTCATCTAGAACCCAATGTGTTAAAATTAATAATACCATACCTGCTATGCTGCCTGTGCACTCAGGAGTTCCCCAGGGATCTATCCTTGGTCCCCTGCTATTCAGCATCAACCTCAACACCCTGCTTAAATCCTGCCCCGTCAACCTTCTCCTGTATGCAGATGATGCTGTTCTTTATGCCACACATCCTGATCCTCTCTCTCTCCAGCGTACCTTACAAAACTCCTTCTCTCAGATTGAATACTGATTGGTGGTCAACATTAAAAAAAACTAAGATGATGCTCTATGCCCATTGCCAAAACAGATCAAAGGATTTCCTCCTGGAAATACTCTCCTCCTCCTCCTCCTCTCTCATCCCACTGGAACAGGTCCAAAAGTATAAGTATCTAGGTATTACATTTGACTTGTCCCTCTCATTCCACGAACATATAAAAATCCTCACCTCCACCACCAACACCCACATTGGCCTCCTTAAGAGACATAAAGACTGCCTACCACCTGAAGCACTTCACCAGCCATTACCTCCTCAGTCTTATCATTGGTGGACTATGGTCTCATAATCTATGCTGCTGCTGACCCTATGGCACTTCATCAAATACAAGTAGTCATCAATAAGGCTTGCCAGCTCCTCTCTGGTGCTGACAGAAATACACATACCTGCATCCTATACGTGCTCACCAATATCGTCTCCCTTGAGGAAAGACTTTTATACCAGACCTGTCTCTTCACCAAAAAATGCACCTGGGTTTAACCCCAATAGATGTCACGGCTTGTTTTCAGGCAGCCACCATCTCAGAGTCCACACAGGCTGCCCCAAAAACTATCTGGAAGGTGCCTAGGGTCAGGACTACCGTGACCAAGCAATCCTTCCCCCTTAGAGCTCCATCCTGGTACAATGCCCTCCCACCGGCTGTCACATTGATCACCAATCTAGGTACTTTTAAAGCTGCCTTAAGGACCCATATCCTCTCCTCATATCAATGCCAGTGTAACAGGTAACCTGTGGATCCTCCACCATGCTGCTAGGCCATGCACCCGCCCTTTGCCAGGCAGTGGAGAGCCTTCACTATTTCCAGCCATCAGGCTCCTCACCTCCCTTAGTTACCATATAATTGCACTGATTATGAATGCATTGTATTATGTATAAGACGAGGCCTCCCTGAGGTGGCTTTCTACCAACTCATATCATGCTTTGCTTTAGCTACCAATTGTATAGGTCTTAACTGCTCATTAGGTAAATATGTTGATAGCTCTGCCCTGTTTTAGCTACAAAATGTATAGGCATTAACTCATGCTCATTGTACTTGTACTCTGTATGATTGCTCACCCACATTTATTCTATGTATGTACTATAGGAATGTCTATGTTTTATTCTGATGTGGAGCCTTTGGAAACGAGTCTATGACTCAAAGGGTTGTAATTCTGAGTTCCTAAATAAATAAACTGTTGCATACTAAGATCTGGGCTTTGGAAATCAATGTCCTACTGTAAATCATGAATTTTACTTTTTTGTTTCTCATGTAATTGTCTGTCCTGCTCAATCAGGATATCCACAAGTATCATGGAAGAGCTACTAAGTGCACCAACCCACCTCTTTTTCAAGTCCTCATCTAGCTGACCCACTGATGGCACTTTGTGCACTCTAAGCACCCACAGTAATCACTCTTTCTTAAAATCTTCTGGTGTAACACCATCATACCAATAGTCAATTTCTTTCAAAGACTGTGTCTCACAGTTTGACAATATCTCACTTGACTCAGTTTCCATTTCCAGGTCTGCTGTGCCTTTAGATAGCCTCCTTAAAAAATTCTCTTGATGGCTGCTTTCATCTATTCTGGAGAAGATAAAACCATTCCTTTGTTTGCTGCTTGATCCTCCTGCTTGAACACTCTCTCCCTCTTACAGCTTCAGCTCAGCTCCTCTGGCTGCAACGGTCATTCCCAAACACTGCTGTCAAATGTCCATTTGACTTTCACTTCAAAACCTAATCCATTCATTAAAATACTCACCCCATCAGCTCTGTCTTCACAAGGGAACCAAAAGGAAATTCCCTCTGTTCATTGGCATTCTACATGATTCATCTAAAACTGTCTTTTTAACAGTGAGTGAGAGAGTGAGTGACTGAGTTAGCTGCTTAGAATTTTGGTAACCAGGAAAGTCACACTAAGCTGAGGCTTGTTTTCAGGTGTGACCTGGGGATGGGGGAGAGGGATTACAGGCATGAAAACTATTTCAAACATCCATAGTTCATAAACAATTAATACAATTGCCAGCAAACCCAGGTAAACAATGGATGAGATGGCCTACCTGACCTAGCACAGCATAGCATCAACTTGGCGGAAAGGCAGACAGTGGGTAACTTCAAGGTTGGAGAAGGTGAATAGTGCTATGGAGCTTAAGGTTATGCATCTAAGGCATTAGAGCACAAAGTGGAGTTGAGGGACACAGGTGACCAGCTAGGGGAAAGATAGGTGGAAGAAGGGGGCAAGAGAGGAAGGGAAAAAAGGCACAAAAAGGGTCTTCATGGGGAGAGACAAGTACAGTGGCTAGAATAAATAAGGCTTTGGAGACATCTAAATACCCAGAGAGAGGGGGAGAGCTGAAAGAAAGAGGGAAGCAGGTTGCAGAGGGAGAGGAAATGATAGGAGAAGGCTGCTTGCCCAGCATATGAGTGAGGAAAGGGAATGGCAAAGGACTGGGAATCCCTGGTGTGCAGAGAATAAGAAGAGGAGAGAGCAGGGGAGAGGGGGTGAGGAGAGGTAGGAGGGAAGGGAGTTAAACTGTTATTTAGTAATAAGAAAAGCACAATGGGACTGGTTCTGTAAGGGTAGAGGCAGGATGGACAGGGAGAAATAGAGAGAACAGTGACATCCTGAATCAAAATAACATCACTATTAGAGACTGCAGGCACAGCAAAGTAGTCAGTTTTATTTCGTAATTCTTAATACTGTTGATGTTAAGAGAAGCACACTTAATGGGGGTCCTGAGTTCATTACCACAAAAAGGAGTAAAAAAAACCCCAAAACTAGAAAATACAACCAGCTTGTTTGTGACCTCCTCCTTCCCTTTTTCAAAGCTGCCGACTCAATCATAGGAATCAAAGAAATCATAGAAAAGTACAAGTCAATGGCGTTAGCCAATAAGACTGATAGTCTTGCAATTTGTGTCCAGGATACTTGTCTAACAGTTTTTTGAAGGTATTATGGTGGCATAGAATACTATCTTCAGAGGAACACCATTCCAATGTCTCATCACCCTCTGATTTATCCAGGCCCCTTTCCTCTTTGTCTTAAGCAATGCATCTTCTAGATTAGAAGATATGTCTTTTAAGGATCAGTGTATGGACAATACCTCAGGATTGTCATCTTCCTCTATGTCCCCCCATTTGACTTTTCTTTGGGAGTTTCGCTTTGGGTTGTCTGCAACTGCCTCTTTTTTGCTGGTGACTGATGTCCTGCCATTATTCCCTGTGGACGGGCCACTACCACTCTAGCCTGCTTCTGTGGGGTAGGTTCCCCAGGACTCATGGTAGATGGTACTCACAACACTATTGGGGGGGTCAAACTTCTATTTGGACTGATGTGGGACACAGGACACCAACTGACAGCAAGCCTCCCAAGGCAGGGTGATATGCTCTTGCTCAATATAGATCTGCCCCTCCTAAGATTCTGGAGGAAGATCTGAAGAAAGCCCATTGTCTTGTGTGACTTGTCTTTATTGAGAGATTTTATCAGCTCCCTGGTGCTTGGCAAGGGCCACCAACCTTTCCTGCAATAAACCTTCCCTGTTATGTGAGGCCCAATTGCACTATTTATATGTGTGCCCATGTTCCTCACATATACTGTAGTGAGTTACACTTAAATTCATTTGGTAAGTGATGACTTTTATATCCACATTATAGATGCAACCTTCACCTTCAGCTGTCACTGGCTGTCATAGAAGTGATGGAAATGGGGGGAACTTAGTTCCAGAAAGAAATTTAAAGTATGACTCCATTCCAGGAATAAAATGGGGAATAACTTCCCCTGTATAAAGTATAGCCTGCTGATGCATAAAACTAACAAACTAAAGTGTAAATATGCAACATATAATCAGAAAATGTGTCACCCGTCAGGTATATTGGCTCCTAAGTCAAGGATGGTTGGTCCCCCGAGTGAATTTTTTCCATTACACTACGGGGAGGCCTTGAGCCACACTTGTGGCACATCTTCAACTGGCCATGATAAAACAAGACCACACAATCATGTCCAGGGAAAAGCTTCTGGGGATGTGGATCACCCCCATATCATGCTGTTTAAGCTTGATGTTAATTCTCTACCACCCAGTCCTAAGCTTATCACTGTCCATTATAGGCTGAGGTCTGGCCAGCACTTCGCATTGTTGATCAAGTCAGCACAAAATGTCACTAATATTAGCACTCTCATTTTTTTTGCCCTTCTGGGCCCCACAGCCCCTATCCTTCAAGTTTTCATGCTGATGCCTCTCTGCTCGGCAGACTCAACCCCCACTGTTGGGCCGGTCTCATCTCCCCTGTTGCTTTGCCAACAGTCCCCATAGTTGTTTAGCTTCTCCCTGCCAGGGGGCTCCCCCTGGGGAGGCAGTAGGGGAAGGTATCTAGCATTACACCAGGGATGTTAGTCATGGACTAGATGCCGAGTGCTCGGCAGACAGTGGCAGTAAGGATCCTACAGAAGACCAGCATCTAGCACTGTAGGCAGCCATTTCCCTGTATTCTGGGGCACCCACCCATCTTCCACAATGTATATAGCCATGATGTCTGCCAGAGGGGACATACAGCAATGTGTGGTCACCCACACCACCAAGTATGCATCCATGAACCACCACCTAGAGCTAATAGAGTGGCACACTATGCCCCCCCAGGAGGAAAACATCCAAAGAATGCTGTCAACTCCCTCCCTGCTAGTCTCCACTCCTCGTATCTGGACTTGAGGCATGAACCCATATCACCAGCATGCCACAACAATGCCCCATAGCTTAGAGCCACAGAGTCAACAAACTCTCTCATTTATAAATAATACAGTTACCACCGTTACAGTGGGTTTATTCAAGGAGATTGCCACAAATGGTAACCAAAGCTGAGAATTATTTAATTTATTATATTTATAGCAAAACATGTCCAAAGTTGCCACCGTTTTAAAACTAATATTGAAATTGACTACACTAGAGGTGTGTATCAGTGTGTAATCTCCAAAACGTTAAAACACATGGAGTCAGCCCATTCCCTATGTCACTGGGCCACCTCTTCTTGTTTTCTATATTTTCAGCTGTCCCAAATGCTTTTGTAATTTTTCAGTATTGGACCATGGTCTAGCCCCTTAAACATCTTTACTCTTCCTACTCTTTGCAATTCTCCTACCTCCCATAACATCTCATATTATTACCGCACCCTATGGGAGCATCTGGTTGTCAATGAGGGTCCAGATTCTATTACTGGGACAAACACTTCCAGTCCACCCCCCCCCGCAAGAAACTGGGCCATTATCTGGATGCACTTATATAAATACATTAAATGGGACAGATAACATTTATGTAATTTCAGGTCATGCACAACCTTTATCATATTTTAGTTAAATTGCATAGAATGGGGCGACTACTCATGGATTCATGTTCCAGATGTGGTAAAGAATCTGGCACCTTACTCCATGTCATGTGGTCTTGTGAGACTGGTGTTTCAACTCAGTTCAAACCTGTCTAGATCTCCTTTTAGTGTTGTAAGGTACTGCTGTATAGGTACTGCTGTATTATGCACAGTGTGTCAATGCTTGATAGCCAAAGTGAGTGTATGAAAGGTTCATGGAAGGTTCAGAGTAAAGTTTATAAAAAGGACAAGCCTTGTGGTCAGGAGCTAGTTGAAACTGACATCATTCTGAACTGACATTATTTTGACCTGACATTATTCTCACTTGATGTTGAGTACGTGATTGAAAGAACGTACTAAATTTGCAAGTCTTCAATAAGCTATTTAAGTAGCTATTTGTCTGTTCAATAGGCTATTCATTAGCCCTATTCCTTAACTATCTGCATACCTTCCAATGGGCCATTCATTAGCTCTTAGCTCTATTCATTCATTCTCATTTGAATATTTGCATACCTTCTCTGGAAGCAGCTATCAGGCAGAGTGTAAAATGTATATAAACTGGCTGAATTAGTCAAAGTTGAGCTGCATATTCTGACATCCTAAGAACCTGCCATCAGCTTCCAAGAGAAGGGGATAATATATTCTCTATTAACTTGTAAACTATTGACAGCTATATTTTCATTATAGTGCCTGTAATGCTAATGCCTATATGCTGAAATAAACCTCCTCCAGGTGAGGAAACAACAATTCACTGTGTTGAGTGGCATTTATACTATTCTCATTACTGGGATCCCAGAGTCATAAGTCCAAATCCTGCAAGAATCTTACAATGTCGACCGTGGGGCAGGACTTCTGGCTAATCCTGAAGGCTGAGAGTAAGTTAGGAAAGTATTACAGGCTGTGTCCTTGATAAGGATTGCAACCTAATGAGGCATAGGGGAGAAGGACTGGAAACAGTCTGAGTGTTAGTGTAGTCCACAAACCAATAGTAAAAATGGCAGTGAAAGACATTCGTAGTTTAGAGCGTCTTATTGAACAAAAAGTTACTAAAGTTAAACCGTATTCATCCCTACAGGATGACCTCCAGGCAGATGCACCATGGAGGGCAGTGCTGATATCTGTATTTAGGGAGCGTAATGATAAAAAATTATCTCACAAACAGGCTGTCAAATTGTGTTTGAGAGCCACTGTTGCAACTGCTAAAAATACTGATGTCCTATATAAAGAATGTGCAGACAGGCACTCATGAGATCAGGCTAGAATTACAGATCTCAGTGAGAGATTACAACAGTGTAACTTAATAGCGCAGGACAAAGTAATGAAGCAACAGTATGTTGGTAACTTAGAGAAGAAAATGAAATTTTAAAGAAACAAGTTGACAAACTCAGTCACTCTTTAGAAGATACCCAAGCCACCATCCATTACCATCTGGACTCTATAGGGGAAGATAGAGACCCATATGGCATGGAACATCGCAGATGTAAACAAAAAACTAAACTGTTAGAAAGTGAAGTACAGCGTTCGTCATCAGTCATAATGGCTATCAGTGACAAAAAGGCGGCGGTATATTTAAGAGCCACAGAGTATCACAGTTCCGATGATGAGTTGGATTCCGAAGATGCCCGTAGCCAACATAGTCATCGAACAGATGACTGGGACTTGAAGAGTGAAAATTATAGAGACCATTGTAGAAAATACCCCGATGATTGCAAGCCAACATGCCTGTCAGCACCGCCCTTCCCCAAAGCACCTGTTTGCACCATTACCACTACGGTGGGAATGGGAAATGATGCATGAACAGCCACAACCAAAAAGGCCAAACCACTCATCTATGCAGACCAGCAGGCATTGGCAAGGGAATTAGGAGACATTTGCATGGGGGACAATGGCTCTGATATTGTCCAGTGAGTAAACACCTTTAAAAAAGTCCACTCAGAATTAGAAGATGCAGACATCATAGATGTCATGCATACTGCACTGCATGTGGACTTGCAGTCTGCAATGCCATCTAAAAAGAATGATGACAAATTCAATGCTGTAGTGGGAATAATTGTTAATTTGGCCACGCGAGGGACCCATGATTTTTTGGCAGACTTTGTAAATGCCACACAAAAAGATCAGGAGTGCTGTAAGTCTTGGGTTTACCGCTCATGGGTAAAGTATGTTCAGGCATATCCTAAGGGGGGTGGTACTATACAGGGAGACCCCACGACCCGGGAAGACAAACCCAAAAATGATGAAGTTACCTTTAAATGTAGATTAATTGTGGGATTAAGACCTGGACTCAAAAGAATGATAGGAGTAATAGTCAGTCACAAGTCCTCATTTAAGGATACTGAAGCAGCTGCTATTAGGGCAGATGCCATGCTTACCCCAGAAGAGAAGTCAAAGAATGCAAATGTTTTGATGGTCAAAGGACCTCCCAAAGGAGGCCGTCCTAAGTTAAACAAGGGGAGGAGAGACACAGACCAGATAATTTGTCATAAATGTGACAAGCCAGGACACATCGGTCCTAATTGTCCTGAGTTCAAGAAAGATTCAACTATGTAGAATAAGGCACCGCAAGTTGGTAAGAGAAGAGACGGACCCCCTTATGTAGAAGTAGTGAAGCAACTAGAAGAGCTTCACTGTAAGTACAGAGAAACATCTCCGGATGTGAAGCTAGATAGTAAATAGGAATTACAGGTCTCCCCGGTCACTCCGTGTGTGAGGTTACGGAGAGACACATGGAATCATCCAGTTATTCAGGCTGCTGCGAAGGGAGGTCCACAGCAAACTATGCCGGTTGATACTGGAGCATCCATGACAACTGTACATACCTTGCAACCAATTTTGTACCCACTTGCTACAAAACAATGTAGATCTATGATGGCATTTGAAGGAACTGAGACAAAAGCAGTAGTTGCAAAGGAAACAAAACTATGTTTTGATAACAATAATGAATTTGCTTGTGCACCTTTTCTTTATGTGTCTGCCACATGGTACAGGTATTCTAGGTTCTGACTTTATAACAAAACACAATGTGCTGTTGCATATGACTAATAACTGTATGTGGTGTAGTGAATTTGAATCACAGGCTGGAATGATTGATGATGCATTTGTTGTTGCTGCTATTAAGGGCATGGGAAATTTACAATTGCTCACCTCATCTGAAGAGTCAGTTGCTGCTATAATTCAAAAACAGGCTGATGTATTTGCTACCCATAACCATGATTGTGGTAGGATGGAAAAGGAAGAGCATGTCACAGGCAAAGAACACCCTCTGTAAAAGCAGTATATAAAATTTCCAAAGAATGTGAGCAGGCAATTGACAAGACAATCCAATTGCTTTTGGATCAAGGGATGTTGAGGGAATGTTGAGGGAATGTGTGTCTACAACTAACTCCCCTATTTGGCCAGTGAAAAAGCCAGACTCATCGTGGAGATTAACGGTAGACTAAGGGCTTTAAATGCCGCTACCCCACTAACGGCACCTGTAGTCTGTGAGGCTTCCACCCTCCTGAGTACGGTACCACCCAAAGCTAAGTGGTTTTCCACTTTGGACATAGATAATGAATTTTGGAGTGTGTCTCTGGCAAGAGAATGTAAGTATAAATTTGCTTTCACTTGGACGGATAGACAGTACACTTGGACTGTCCTCCCACAAGGGTTTTACTGCAGCCCAACCATGTTTCACAAATGTATGGCAGCCATTTTAACGCACTTTTCCAAGCCAGATTGTTTGTTGCAGTATGTGGATGTTTTGTTGTTGGCAACTGAGACAAGAGAGGAGCATATAGAATTGTTAGATGAGTTACTCGCTTTGTTAAAAGCGGACAGATTAAAAGTAAATCCAAAGAAATGTCGGTTGTGTCGGAAGCTTACTTTTTGTGCGTGGTAGTTTCTGGAGATGGTAAGTCCCCGGACCCTGCCAAAGTAGCCCTCATTAAAGGAATCCAGTCCCCAATGACAATTACTGCTCTACGCTCCTTCCTGGGCTTAGTTAACTATCAGAGGGATTTTATTCCCCACTTCACTGAAACAGTACATCCTTTTTATGATTTGTTAAAGGGAATTAAGGACCTGCTGAGTAACTCGATTTCTGAGTGTTGGACTATGCAACATGCTGAGGCTTTCAGTGTACTGCAGGCGGCAGTGGCGAAAGCATCCCTGCTCGTCGTCCCTGACCTACAGCAGCCATTTCATGTAGAAATGGCATCCTCTCCCAATGCCATTTCGGCTGTGCTGTGTCAAGAGCATCACAGCAGGCTCCGCCCCCTTGCATACACTTTGCGCATTTTGACAGAAGTGGAGAAAAAGTTTACGGCTTATGAAAAACATCTTTTAGCCACCTTTTGGGCTGTCCAGCATTTTACCTGTTTTACGGGACTACAACATTTAGTCATCCACACATCACATACACCCTTGAATTACCTCCTGATGCCAGGGAATACCCACATCTCCCCACAGCGCTTGTCCAAGTAGACCCTTATGCTTATGCAGAGAGACATTAATGTCACTTGCTGACAACTTACAATGCTGCCTGCCCTTGCTCTTGCAACTGGAGAACCTCGTCAGTGCCCTGATGACATGGCAGCATATGACATACCCCTTCCTCTGCCTCTGATCCAAGATAATCCAATTGCAAATGCCCGACACTGGCATACAGATGGCTTGTTCTATTATTATGGTCAGCCCTATACATGCTTTGCAGTAGTTACTGAAACCAACACCCACAGTTATCGCTGTTTGCCCCATTCGGCCCAAGTAGCTGAATTGTCCGCCATCATTTGTGCAGTTTCTTTGGCAGACTTCCTTGCAACAAACATCTATTCTGACAGTGCTTATGTGTGTAATGCCTGCTCCATGCTTCCCCTTTACTATCAAAACAATTATCTTGCTACTGATGGAAAACCACTCAAGTACAAGAATTTGTTGCAACTTTTAAATGGTTTGTTGTCTACCACTACTGTTTCGATTGCTATTGTTAAAGTTAAGGGACATTCTAAGGGCACTATGCATGCTGATGGCAATCAAAAGACTCATGATGCAGAACAACTGGTGGCTATCTCTGGAAACTTGTGGGTACCCCCACATGTTCTCTTCCCATCATAGTGGCAGCTACCCCTGCCACTATGGATTTTCTATCCATCCAAAATTCTAATCCACCTTTTGTGGTGATTCAAGACTTTTTGCAAGGCTCTGCATTGGATCCTCCCCCCATGACTGGGCTAAGCATGTCATTTTGTCACCCAGTGGGGGAGAATCGGCACCAAATCTTTTAATGTATTCTAAATATACTTCGCAACCACCAGTAGTCTGTGTGCCTCTGGCACTTTTCCCGGAGATATGACATCTGTACCACTCCCATCCAACTGCTGGCCATTTCTCTTTAGAGAAAACTCTCTCTAAAATCACACAACACCTATGGTGTCCAGACCTCCATCAGCTTTGTCAAGAGGTCTATGCTTCTTGCCTGCCCTGTCGCCAGACTAACCCTCCTCCATCCACTAATCGAGCCCTTCTGCACTCAGCCACACCCCCTTCTGGTCCTTGGTGTCATATACAAGTAGACTTTATTGAAGGTATCCCTAAAACTAAGGGTAACTATGCGCATGCTTTGGTCATAGTTGACTTGTTCACCAAGTGGATTGAGGCATTCCCCACCACAGACAGCAAGGCTTCCACTGCAGCATGCCAGCTGGCTACTGGATTATTTCTACGATGGGGCTTACCTCACATTATCTCTTCAGACTAAGGGCCGGCCTTATATACAGCTGCTACTGTGGTGCCTGTTAATGGCTATGAGACAGAACCTGTATATACTGTTATCAGGGTGTCCTTACAATTTGGGAGGTTATTACGGTGGTTCAAGTTAGCTCTGTGATATGCTATTAATACTCAGAAGAGATTCCTCTTTTCTTTGATTTTTTTTTCCCTTTTTTAGCCCTACACATACCCTCTCCTTTGGGGGAGTATTTTGTAGCCAGACCCTGTGGGCTAAGAGTTTAAGATTTACTGTAGTTCCACTCCCTCCATTGGTCTGGGGGAGAATTTTAGGTTTTTGTCTGTGGCTTATTTGGTAACAGACAAGATACGGGCCTGTGGAGAAGCTAGGGCCTAGGCATACAGTATGAATATCCGGGGGCTGTGTCATCTCCGATAGTGAGCAAAATGGCTTACAGACCAAAAATGGTCCTATTAGTGTCTCTCTAAAGGATGAGCACCAGTTTCGGTTAGATTACTTTGGGAGCTCCTTGAGATCTGAAAAGTTTTAAGCCAGCATTGGTACCTACTATACAAGGCACTAGTGAGGCCCCACCTGGAGTACAGTGTACGGTTCTGGAGACCTTACCTACATAAGGATATATACTGGATAGAGAAGGGTCAGAGGAGGGCAACAAAGATGCTACATGGATAGCATCACAAGTCCTATGAGGACAGGTTGAATGAATTGAATATGTACTCCCTGGAGGAGAGGCGGGGAGAGAGGGGACATGAAAGAGACATACAAGTATCTTACAGGGAGGAACAGGGTGCAAGAATACACTATTTTTAAGCAAAAAAGATGTTCTAGGACTAGAGGGCATGGGATGAAGTTGGAGGGAGGACGATTCAGAGGAAATGTGAGAAGAATTTCTTCACAGAACGGGTGGTGGACAAGTCGAACACCCGGCCTGAGGAAGTGGTGGGGGCTGAAACAATCACAGGATTTAAAAATCATGGGATAGACATAAAGGAATTCTGGAGGTCAGGGGTAAGGGGCAACAGGAATTCTAGAAAAACATAAACTGAAGTTACAGACTCAAATGGGCAGACTAGGTGGGCCATAGGCCCTTATCTTCAGACACTGTCTATGTACCTGTGTAGCATTGTGCTATTTTCAGCTGTTAAATATGGTCCGGAGAACCACATGTGGCAACACTCCTAGTACTCGGAGGCATTTATTTTCTTTTCATTCAACGAGGCCTGGGTGTCAGAGAGCATGTCTCCCTCAGGGTATTTTAGAGTGCTCCAGAAAACAAGTTCTTCCACTAGTGATATACCCCCATTTGGGCTATAATTATTTTATTTTAAAGGGTGTGGAGGTGGAGGAGGGAGAGTAGGGAGGGTGGGATGAAGCTGTTCCATGGAAGACACCACGTACTGTGAAGTTTGTGGGTTGGGGAAGGGGGGTACTTCCATTATTCTTGTCATGTAGCCCATTTTTGTCAAAGGGGATCAAGGGGAGGACAATGGAAAGTGGGCATGGGGTGTATGGGGTAGATGGGAACATAAGGGGGAAAGACGTTCTGGTACTTTTGTGGGAAGGGAGGAGGGGGGGATGACTTGGCATGGTGGAGCGTTAGGGAATTTTCTGACATGACTTCCAAACCATGGCATTGAAAGATACATTCATGCATTAACAGAGATGACTTACCCTAGGTAGGTTACCTCATGGAATATCCACAGAGCAAGAAAAAAGGTTAAGAGGTACCAAGTGTTGAAGCACCTTAATTTACTTAAGAGTGATAGTTCCCTGCTGCAGGAGACCCATTTGCTAGAACAAGAGGGGAATCTCTTTAGATGGCAATTCATAGGACAAGTCTATGCTGCAGGGGATTGCACTCAAAGTAAAGGAGTGGCCATATTGTTAGCAAGAAATGTCCTGTTTACATCTGAAGACATTATCAGTGACCAAAATGGTAGATATGTGTTTTTGAGAGGTCTCTTGGAAAGGACGACCGTCGTATCATATGTAGATATAGTACTGTCTCCAATTACAGAATTAACATAAGTAAAACCTTGTTTTTTCCCTTAAACCATAAAGTCACCAAACAGGTTATCGTTCCTTTGGGGTTACAATGGTGTCCTCACACTCTCAAATATTTAGGACTAATATTATCTTAAGGGGAGATCCAGATGAGGAAACTCAATTTGGATCCCTTACTGCTTAATATTCAACAAGATCTTAACAGAGGCTGGGTCAATTTGGTCAAAGTGAATGTCCTCCCGAGATTATTTTACCCTCTCAGTATGTTAAATTCAGGGATCCCCTTGGCATAGTTCAAAAAGGTACACTTTATCATTTCTTCATTTGTTTAGAGAGGGAAGTCACATAGGCAGGCCTATAATAAGCTTGCAGCATTCAAGCTGTGTGGCAGCTTACGGCTTCCACACTTTGGGCTATACTTCTGGGCCAGCCACGCCAATAAATACCTGAAGTGGCTTTCTTCCCAAGGGTCAGATGCTTCTAATCCCTATGATCTGGCTTGGTTGATTCTGGAGATGGAACTGTTGGATAAAGCAGGCACCACTCCAGCTGCTATGTTATATGTCCCTCCTAAACTTTTACCTGCAGTATTGGGCAACACACCTATTGCAGTGTTGGTTAAAATACACACACAACTTCATTTTTTCCTTCGGTATAGAAACACTAATTGTAATCATCAACCATTAATTGGTAACCCCAACCTGAAAATAGGCCATAGACTGATCCCTGCAGACTGGATCCCTGAGCTTAAAGTCCTCAGCATCAGTGACATATTTTTAAAGAGTCAGTGCCTTCCTACTGCTTCTATTCTTACTCAGTATAATATAGATGAGGGGCAAGCCTTTAAAGTATACCAACTGAGGCACTTGCTGATTAAACTCTCCAAAACTCTAAATGTGGATAAAGAAAGAGATGAATGGTTTGAATCCTTGGTTCCAGTTATTGGCAAACCCCATGCTATATCTCTTCTGCACGCATCCCTGCTAACAAATTTACTGGACGCACAGTATTGTGCTCCTAAATATTGGATGAGCCAATTCCCAGAATCACAGGATAGATGGAGCTTGATTTGGAAGGACATGCATAATTATATCCCTCAAGATAGATTACGCCTTACCCGATATCAAATCTTAAATTATATGTACTGGACCCCGGTTAAATTACATAAAGTTGGGAGGACTCCTACCTATAGGTGTAATCATTGCAAAGAACTGGAAGGGACCCTTAGACATATCTTCTAGCAGTGTCCACTTATTCAGACAGTGGAAAGAAATCAAGAATAGATTAGACCCCCTTTTGGGACTGGAGGACCTCTTTACTCTGGAGATCTGCCTCTTGGGGGAACCTTTCACAAATCCCAGTCCAAAATAGATGCTTTCATATGGCATCGATCTCCGTAACACTGAATAAGTTGGTCCTTAGTCATTGAGTTGACAATAAAACATTTCCTATGCAGAATGGGTACAGGAACTGCTACTTAATCTAAGAACTGAACATACTACATCCAGTTTGTGGGGGCTCCATTGCATCTTACAAGAAAAGATGGGATGGTATCAATACTCTACTTGTTACAAGTTAGGCCTAATCCTGGGTCTAGGGTGATGTCAACAGAATAAGAGGAAGGTTTTTTTCCTTTTTTTTTTTCTCTTTTTATTGAGAAATGGTGTCATGGATTTAGACGTGGTATTGGATACCTTTAACAATGTCAAGTGTTGGAGGGGAAAAGTGGGTGGGGTGGGGGGACTTAAATGTGTCTGAATCTACTTGCCTCTGAATGTTTTATGATATGTATATGTCAGTTTGTTTGTATATAAAAAGCTCAATAAAGTTTGAATTAAAAAAAAAGAAGAACAACAACCAGGGGGCATCTAGAGGTGTAACAACTGTTTCCAATCACCTTAAAAGGAGTCCTGGTGATATAAACTGGTAGTAGATCTAACTCCCCCCATAAACCCTGGGCAGCAAACAGATCCTACAACTTAAACAGCTGTTCTTTATCTTATAGTGTGGGAACAGGAACTGCTTATTCCAGGTCCTGCTCCATCTCCTCCCCAAAAGCTCAGTAACTTTCTTTTCTTTGCCCAACATTTCAGCACCTGACTGGCTTTAAACATTTCCCTGGGGCACCTGCTCTTAGCTGAAGCTCTCAAGCCATGTGAATTTCCCTGTGCCCCTTCTGTACAGTGGTGTTTCCCTGAGAAAGTTTGCACAGCACCATTTGAAATCTGAATCACCAGATGTTATGTTTTCCCTCTGCAGGACTGTTTGTACTGCTGCAGGACCTGCACTTTGTTGAGACAAAAAACATTCCACCTTCATTCTTGAAATGCCCTGGTGCAGCTCATCTGCTGCCATGCTAGTATTGGTACTCTTTTTAGGTAGTGATTCCCTTGTGACAGATTACTGCAGTTTTGCAGATGCTGTAACATAGATTAGCGGCAGATAAGGGCCGCTTGGCCCACCTAGTCTGCCCATTTTCTTACCTAATGGATAAGCTGCAGATCCTAGTTAACCAACAGGCTATTTCCTCCTACCCCCACTAGAATTGACTTATGTCTGTCCCATGAATTCATGAACTCTCCCACTGTTTTTGACTCTAAGACCTCCTCAGAAAGGCTGTTCCATGCATCTACAACCCTCTCTGTGAAGAAATACTTCCTCACATTACCTCTGAGCCATCCCCCTCTATCTTCAAATTGTGCCCCCATGTTCTTGCACATCTCTTTTACTGAAAGATGCTACCAACTCAGACTTTGTTGATTCCCTTGAGGTATTTGAACATTTCTATCATGCCCCCCCCCTTCTTTCCTCTAGGCTACACATCTTAAGCTATTTTAGTCTTTCTTCATATGTCTTCTGGTGCAGACCCTGCACCATTTATGTTTCCCTCCTCTGGACAGACTCCACCCTGGCTATGTCTTTGCAGAGCTGGGATCTCCAGAACTGTTCACAGTACTCCAGATGTGTTCTTACCAATTGCCTGTACAGAGTGCCAACAACTTCGTGTTTTCTAATGGTGATGCCTATCCCTATTCATACCAATATCCCCAAAGCCCCCCTTTCTGCCTTCTCACATTGCTGGCCCACATTTAGGTAATCTGATATGACTACCCCCAGGTCCCTTTCCATTTTTGTTGCTGTCAGTATCTCACCCCCCCCCCGTGTACTCTTCCCCTGGGTTTTTGTTTCCCAGGTGCATTACTTTGCACTCTTTGTGTTGAATATAAGCTGCCATACATTTGACCATTCCTCCAACCTTGCCAAGTCCCTTTTTATCCTTTCCATCCCACCTTGCGTATCAACCCTGTTGCAGATCTTTGTGTCATCTGCAGACAGACATATATTCCCTTCCAGTCCCTCTTCAATGTCACCTATAAAGACATTAAAAAGGACCGGCCCCGGTACTGAACCCTGTGGTACCCCACTAGTTACCCCTCTTTCTTCACAGTGGACTCCATTTACTATTACCCACTGTGTCCTGTTGTCCAACCAGTGTTTTACCCAGGCTACCACCCTGGGACCCACTCCCAGGCTGGCTAATTTGTTTATTAATTGTTTGTGTGGGACTGTGTCAAATGCCTTGCTAAAGTCTGGGTAGGCTATGTCCACAGCCTCTCCCTGGTCTACTACTTTGGTCACCCAGTCAAAGAAATCAATTAGATTTGTCTGACATGTCCTTCCTGATGTCAATCCATGCTGCCTTGGGTCCTGTGTGCCACTGGCCTCTAGGTACTCAACAGTTCTTTCCTTCAGAAGTGATTTCATCATTTTCCCTACCACTGAGGTCAAACTGACAGGTCTGTAGTTTCCTGCCTCTGTCTTGCTCTCATTTTTATGAAGGGGAATCACATCCACCCTCCTCCAGTCCTCAGGTACCACACCATCCTCCCATGATTTATTAAAAAGGGTAGTCAGTGGTGTTACTAGTTCTTCCCTTAGTTCTTTTAAAATTCTGGGGTGAATCCCATCAGGGCCTATTGCTTTATCCACCTTCAGTTTTAAGAGTTCTTTCAGAATCCTTTCTTCTGTGAAAGGACTAATATCAACCCCCCTTATCCCGAGTGCTTCTATTCACTGGATTAGGTAGCTCCCCCTGCTTTCACATTGTGAATACTGAGCAGAAGTATTCATTTAGTATTCCTGCTTTTTCACTGTCGCTCTCTGCCCAACCACATTCCTCTTTATTAAGCCTCAGTATCCCTGCCTTAGTCTTTCTTTGCTCCCTAATGTACCTATAAAAGGTTTTCTCCCCCTTCTTAACTGAGATGGCTATCTTTTCCTCAGTTTGGGCCTTTGCTATTCTGACTGCCTTCCCCACTTCCTTCTGCATTAACTGGTACAGTTCTCTGTCCTGCTTCTTCTGTGCAGTCAGTTTTTTTCCCAGGTCTGGCAGCCACATTATTTCATTCACTGATTTGCCCCAACATGTCTTTAATTAGGCCTTGAAAGGAAAACAGTGCAAGTCCTCCTCCTTTTCTTTAATCCTCTGAAGTTGCAGTCAGGACCATCTTCCCTGATGGAGTAGACCCATGCACTGCCATTCGGCCTCCTCTTCTCCCTCCACTGTGGTCACTAATACTTAAATCATACTGGGATCATGGCCTCTGTTCACCAATCCAGTCTGTATACTCATACCACTAGTGCAATATTTCATCTGGCTGCTGGGACTAATACTGGTGCCATCTTGATCTTCACCAGTGTCTATACGATTTTGTTTTCTGCTTTGCACACCCAGTGCTCTAGTGGCAGGAGTCAAAGATGTGGCTGCATCAGATACCTCAGCTGATTCCAATGCACCATCTACACTCATCATTTCAGCTGCCTCACCACTTAGACAATGGCTCCACTGTGCAGCAACCAGCTAGTTTTGTTTGTGTGAGGTCAGTGTTGCATCAGTCTTATCTCTTACTGCAACAATTCCATGTTAGAAAAGGCTTCTAGAGTATAGTTGCCCTGTGTTTTAACATCCATATTTATGTTTCTCAATCTTCTAAGAGACACTTGCAGAGAGAAATGTCAGCTCACCAGCCAGCACACCATTATCTCCTTCACCTCCTCCTCCTCCTCTAGTGTCTACCATCATGGATGGAGAAAAATATCCCTGCCTATGATTTAAGGAATTTTATGAACACAAGATAACATACAAAACAAGCACTGGTTACATCTGTCAAGCATCAAAATCATTAGAAATAGTTACACATCGCAGTACAAAAATGTAATATGCAAAGTAAACTAAGCTGAAATGAAAAGAGAAGGGAAAAAAAACCATCCCCCAGAACTGGTGCAACCTTCTGATATCATTTAGTCTACTGCAAAGATTATCCTTTTTTTTTTTTAGCTTTTTAGGTCATGAAATCATCCATTAAGTGTCTCCATTAAGTATTTAAACTAGACTGAGTGAATCTCTTACTCTTCACTATATATATGAAAGCTAATTTTCAAGAAATCATTTGAATTCACGTTACTGGCTGCAAATCCTTCTGCTGAAATAAGAGAGTGCATTGGAATTGTCATAACTAATACTTCACAGTCATAAATATTGGTCTGACAGTATTTGGGTCAAAATTTGTATAGGAAACTAAGGTCCCCAAAACAATGTTTACATACTTTACCATTAACCAGGATTGGTCACCCCATTAATGTGCTAATGCAGACCCAAATTGTTTGGCATATGAACAGTCAAGATAAAAGTCTTCCATAGATTCTAAGATATTGCAACAGCTCTGTCTTGGACAATTTCTTCCTAGAACACTTATTTTTGGAAGTGGCTTTCACACAAAGGTGCCCATGACAAGTTAGCCATACACTATCCCTCTTCTTGGAAGAGGTTCTTTTGTCAGTCAGGTAGTCACTCACTAAACAGTAACCAGGTAAAGGAATTCCTTTACATATCACAGGGTCAGTAAAGTTAAGGTCCATTGTAAAATGATAAATAGCCTCTCTGTTAGCTACTTTAACCTGTGCAAAATCTATCTTCCAGTGTCTTAATTTTTCAACAAATGCAGAAATTAAACTTGGGGAGTACTAACTTTTCTTCAATGACTTAACTTCCACAGTCCAATCTGCCAATAATGGGAACATCCATCTGTCCATCCAGGGATGCTAAATTTTATGTTCAAGTTGGAAGTAACTTGAAAAATTCTGAGTAAAAACTAAACTTCAATTAAATACTATGGGATTGAAGAGATTCAGTCATCCTTTCTTGACAGTCCAATACAAGGAATTTCTCTTAATGTGGTTCAGCCAACTGCCCCATACAATTTGAAAACTGAGTCATACTAGTTTTACTTCTAAGTGTTTTGGTATTGGATAAACTATACTTAGATATGTAAAAATAGTTAATAAAAATGTCTTGAGTGCAGCTATTTTCTTTATTTATCTGTTTCCATTGTTTCCACATTGGTACCTTTCTTTCAGAGATATGCAGCTTGTCTTCTCAGTTTACTGTGGCTGAGTCACCATTACCATATGTAATTCCTGATATTTTAATCAAAGATGTCATCATGGCAACACTTCCTGTAGTATCAGTCAGATCTGATTCAGCCCCAGTAGTCAAGTCTTTACATTTATGTATGTTTAGGGTAGCACCAGATATAGACATAAAAGTCTGGAAAATGTCAAGAGTGATAAGGCCAGACTGTTGGTCTTTGACAAAGAGAACAACATCACCAGTATAAGCTACTACTTTTATACAAACAGTGTTGCCTATATTGCTTATACCTGTAATCTGTGGGTGTGCCAATATCTTTCATATTATAGAGTCCATACAAAAGATGTAAAATAATGGGTTTAGGGGCAGACTTGTTGAACAGCTGTTTTAGTCCTGAATCTGTTACCAAGGTGACCATTAATATTAGGGATCACACTAGCAGAATCATATACTTTCTGAATCCAAGTACAGAAATCTGGTTGGATGTCATAATGGAGAAAGATTTCAGAAAGATTTCAAAAAGATACCCTTGTGACACCTTATCAAAAGCGTTTTCCTGATTGAGGGACAACAGGTATCCTATATCTGAAGCATGTTGCCCTGATTCAACTGGTTCTTCAATCAAAAGAAGGTTTTTGTAGATACAGTACTTCTTCCTGTGACAGAGCATGTTTGGTATTGTGAGATTAAATGTCATGCTTTATTAGCCAGCCTAGTTCAGAATTTTCATCAGTATCTTCAAGTCTGTATTCATGAGACACAAATGCCTCCAATCCTTTAAATGTATCCTCACCCTATTTAAAGAGGAATATCTGGAGAGCATTACCAAAAGAATCTAGTGGCTACCCCTCTGCCTGAATCCAATTAAAAACTACTTGTAAAATATCTGCCAACTGCATAGTGTAATGTTTATAAAATTCAGAGAATAAACCATCAGGGCCAGGGGCTGTACTATTTCTTAACTGTTTCATGGCAGATCTTATTTCTGCTGAAATGATAGGGTCAGTAAGGGACTCCATTTCCTAGGCAGGAACTAAGAATAGTTCAAAACTGTATAAAAAACATACTAGCAGAGTGTTGACTGTCTCAAGTACTGAACATTTTCTTTAGATATAGGTGAACTGATAAAATCTCATCCTCCTCAATGACATCTATACCCGAGCTAGTAACAACACCTGTAATATTTCTGCATCACACTGTGTCCTTACAATTTTTGTAAATGTTAACAGTCCCTAACCTACCCTGAGTATCACTTTGGGTTTCCATAATTAAGGATCATTTCCTTTTATATTGTAAGTCAATTATTTCATTTTTGACATTTGATATCTGGTTATGGCTGTCTCCCTGTCAAGAGTGCAATAAAGTATGCAACTTTATCAACTGTATCTGCAATGCTAGGTATTCTAGATAGTTTGATTTCATTTCTATAATGGATTAATTCTGGAAGAGTCTTTCTAAATCAAGTTTAGTGTCTTCCTACCAGATACCGATGTCATCATACAAGCAGGCCACAAATTGTTTGGCCATTAATAAGTCTTTCATTTTACCATCCATCATAAGTGCACCTAATAAAGAGCTGTTCAGTCAACACATGCCCCTTCAACATTTTATAACATCTGTACCACCAGAAATGCCACCCACCATAAGATGGTCTGACATCTCCATGGGGAACATGGTAATATCATGGGTTACTATCTGTGATGATGTACAAAATAAAGTTTATTCTAGTAGCTAGAGTATTTTTGTAGTAAGTAAAACATCCTGACATATATTTGGTTCTATATGCATCTGTAATGGCAGCATCATTAATCAGTGCATTTAAAAAAATAGTGTCGCAGAACAGCTTAGAAGGCTTAGCACCTCTGTCTGTAACTGACAATCCACAATTAAAGTCTCCTCCAAATAATAGATATGTAGGGGTGCATAAGTAGGGTTTAGTCTTTTTTCTTTAAATTAATTAGGTCCTTCTTAGTCTGTGGTGCATAGATGTTGATGAGTGCAAACTGTACCCGTTGATAGAGTATATCCATCAGCATCGCTGTCCCTGGCTCATTGTCAACAAATCTTTGCAGTGAAAAAGAAGTTTCCTGAAATAAAATTCCAAAGCCCATCACATCTATCAGCACTGAAAGAACAAAATGAATGTCCCAAGAATCATAATCTTTTGGCTTGAACAACATCCATGGGACTGTACAATCTTGTTTCTTGCACTAAGTAGACATCACAAGGAAGATATTTAAGGATAGAAGAAAATTAAACTGTGTCTGCTAATATTTTTTATGCTGTTAACATTTAAGGTGGCTACCATCATGGATGGATCCATTTAAGAATATATGTGAAAGTACCTCCCACCCATCAAGTCATATAATCTGCTATGCTGCTTCCTGGGGTGGCCATTTTAGATTTTCTTCTTTGTTTTTTGGTAGTTCTGGAGGAAATATTGTCCTCTTCAGTGTCAGTGCATACTGGGTGTTGGGAGGACAAAAGTGAGGAAGTGTCTGATTCCACGCTGCCATTTGAGTAGACTTTGTCTAAATCCAGAACTTCAAATCTATTGCCTGGAGAATAGTAGATGTCTTTGTATCTGGTTTCAGCTGTTTTGGATTTTGCCATAGTTGTCTTAAAGATCGTTTTCTGTTTATCACTGTCATGTCTGGGGAGGCATCCTCTTGATGTTTTGCTAAACTTGTGGTCATACTGACATCAGAGTTATCTGTGTTTGACTGCAGTATAACAGAAGGTGCCAGTTGTTGCAATTCTGGCACTCCAATTGGTTCCACAATAGGTGGTACAGGATCTGGTACTTGGTTCACCATCTCAGACACAGGAGTGTCCATAGTGCTCATGTCCACTGTGTGTGCTAGGTGTTGAGCAACTTCCTGATGCCTTTTTTGAACTAAAGCATTTTGGGCCATGTTGAGAATGTAATCCTATGGTGGCCTGTTGTCCTGACTGTCAGTGGACAATTTAAAAGTTTGATAGGAATGACCTACCTCTTCTCAAAGATTACATCTGAAATTATTGGTGCAATGAGAGCCCATATGTTCAAATTCAAAACAAAGATTACAGCAGATTTTATCACAGTCATTACTCAAGTGATTGTCAGAGCCACATTTGAAGTTGTTTTTGGCTGACCCAGATAAAAACATCACCCTTTTTCTAAACCCAGATAAAAAACACTAGGAAGATGTTGAAGTCCTGCAAAACTGTGCTGAAGTTTCACCTTAAACTTCCAGTTCCCATTCCAAATGTGTTCATCATCCATGATCGGGTCAGGTTCTCCTATGATGTCACAACATTTGACTAGCCAGTACTTGACATCATAGACATTAACCTCCTCATTCTTTAAGAGCATCATAATCACATGGATGGTGGGCTTGGTTAAAGGTATTGTCTTGAAAGGTACCAAAAGTGCAGTTTTTTTAAGGCATTATATTGAGACCAAAAATGATTCAGGTTTGCCGTAGTTTCAGAACTAGTACCAAAGTACATCTTGCTCAGTGTATGTATGAGGGCATAGATCTCATTAGCTAAATAATACAGAAAGTCTTTTAGCAATGCTTTCCCAATGTAAAATCTATCCATAGGGAAACTGAGTCCTCCTTTGTACAGTAAACTAATTGCATTCCTCCTCTGTGCTGGTGCTGACATGTTGGAAAAGGCATTTGCCTTTCAGAAATTTCTCCATTTCTATGCTGAGTCTTGCTGAGAGGGCTGCTCCACTGTGTGTAGATAGGAACGGCAGCTATAACCTCAGCTTGTTCCACTCTGTCTGCCCAGGAGCCACTAGTGACTTCCCCTGCTGAGAAATAAGCCATGACTACATTAGCAGAAACAGTCAAACAGAATTGTGGCAACAGGAATGGAGGCAGAGGCAAAAGTTTAATTAATAGCTTTCAAGTCCTGAGAATTAGAAAAATCACAACTAAACTAAGAAAATATCTCATGGACAGGATGAAGGATTTCAATACTTACAACAGTAGGAAGGATAGCTAGTGGTAGAGAATAGGTAAGGTACAAGGCAGGGGGTATCTGATCTCTGGGGGGGCTCAAGTAACATTATCAGGAGGCATAGCCAAATCAAGAATATTACTTTGCTCAGCAATTGATGTCAAGATAAATATGCTGTCAGTCAAAGTAGCAGCAGAGATCTGGTTACCCTGGAATAACTTGGGGCTTGACTGCTCGAAAGAAGATTGAGGGTGCCACAGACCAGTGGTATCCCTGCTCCAGCCAGCTTTGTTTAACTCCAAACCGGAGACATTCCTGTGGGGGGTAATCTATAGATGATTCTTTACCTTTACCTCGGCGAACACCAAGAGACTTTGCAAAAGGTATTTTAGGCTTGGACACTGTTGATGTCTTGTTTCCTTGCTGTCCTATCACTGAACTAGTCTCATATCACAGAGATAATGAATGAGCAGAGTGCAATCCAGAAAGATGGGTGCTGTCCTTTTTCAGGTGACTCTCCAAAACTTCAGAACCAAAAGAAATGTGAAAATCAGGAACAGTATTCAATAATTCCAGAGAGGTCTGTGAAGTGGTAGGAACAGCAAAACCATAGCAGGAGAGTTTTCAGTGCCAGCCTCCACGGTACTTTGACAGAGCGGCTGCTCCTTTGATGATGCTGCATCATCATCCCTGACAGCTTTCAATGGCATGTAAGGTAGGCAGGAGGATACTGGTTGTGGGCACTGTGGATTTTGCAGAGTGAGCAGTGTGTATCAAAAAAAGTAAGTGCTTTTGTTTTGCATCCAAAGCAGCCTGCAAATGATCTTGATCCCAAAAACTTAGGTTAGAAAATTGCTGAAGTACCAACTCTTGTGCTTCAGCGTTGGTAAGCAAAACTAACATTTCCTCGGACTGTTGTTCCAAATACCGAGACAGGGTACCCCATGCAAAGCTTTTGAAGGAGAATTTGTGGGGAAGGAGGCCATCAACCCCACACTTGGAGCTGCTTCCTCAGCATTCACCTGGTCAGCCATCTTTGCTGGATGGTCAGTCTCCCCCTACTGCAAGAGTTGGTGAATCTTTTTTCCTGTTTATTGTTTTATTATTTTGATGTTCATTTACTTGTTTTGTAATTAAGCAGTGAGAATGCTTAGTTTAAGTAGGGCACCAGGTAGTGAGAGGACCTGTGTGCTATATAATTGTTTTCTGGTTAGTTTAAATTTGGTTGGCCCCCAGGCAATGAGAGGACCTGTGGGCTAAATAAATGTTTTAGGGAGGTTTATGTACTTAGATGGTTTTGTTCATTTTTAATTTAGTTGTTTGTTATTTTAATTTGGAGTGGGAATATATTATTTAGTTGTGGGAAGTGTGAGGAGAAGTTAAGGATTGGGTGAGATCTTTGAGGTTTTATATATTATTTACAGTTGTTGTAAATTGAGCAGCTAGATTTGTATTGCATTGCTGTTTTGGGCCTGGGACACATGTTAGTGTGTTACTCCCCTGGTCGTGCGCTATTCAGCATCTGCTCTCCATGCCCTCCATCCTTTTTTCCCTCCTCCGTTGTCTTTTTACACCTATCAAAGTTGACGGGCCATGAGTATTGCTCGCAGGAGGGGGGGCAGGGTGAGGGACGTGAACAGTGGAGGCTGGAAGAGCGGAGTGCTCCCATCGGAGTTGTTAGGCCCAGAAGACGCCCTGGGATGAAGTGGAGTCTCGAACTTGGGCCATCTTGTCTAGTCTTCATTCCAAAGGGCACAATCATTGGGGATGGACAGGAGGTCAGGGCAGCCCAGGAGCTCTGTCCAACTCGTACGGTGTTGTGCAACACCAGATCTGTCAAAAACAAGACTGCAGTTATTGCTGATCTTGTTGGGTCAGCAGATTTGATGTGCATCACTGAAACCTGGCTGGATGATAATGCGGGCCCCATACTAGAGGCTGCAATTCTGACTGGGTGTGCGATAATACACCGCTTGAGATTGGACCATGGGGGGGGGTTGCAATCTGTTTCAAGACAGAATTGGATTTCACCAGTGTTCCAGTTGAAGAGGCCAGATCATTTGAATGTGTTGTGGTAGCAGGTGTGGGCTATAGGATAGCTCTCATCTACCATTCAACCGGAGATGGGAAGGAATTCCTTAAGGAAGTGCAGACTTCGTGGTTGACCTTGCATTCGTGTTACCCAGGCTGATGGTCCTGTATGACTTCAATGCCTGGATCGATGACGAACTCTTGCAATTTGGACAACACTTCCTCCAGTTGATGAATTCACTGTGCCTCACACAGGTGGTTACTACTGCTACCCATAAATGTGGCCATTCTCTTGACCTGGTTTTCCTCCTCCTAATCAGTCAGTTGGTCTGATTACTACATGGTGTGATTCAATTTTTGCACCCCCTGGCGTAGGCCAATCTCTGTGGAGATGGTCAAGTACCGTCCTTTATGGGATGTTACTCCCGACGGCATAGTATCAGTGCTTGATCTATCAGAATTTCCTGTGGCTAGCAGTGATCCAGAGGTTTTGGTTCTGGCCTATAATAAGGCCATTACCTCAGCCCTGGATTCTATTGTTCCAGTTCGTGTGTGCCCTCTCTCCCTTCACCCTTGATCTCCGTGGTTTGATGGACCCTTGAGGGAGTTGCGGCGACTAGGAAGCAGGCTATAACATGGCTGGTGGAAATCTGGCTTAGATGCTGACCATCTTAGAATGCTAGAGCATTATCAGCTCTATCAGTCAGAAATTTCCCATAAGAAGGCAGAGTTCCTGTCCAAGGAAATTGCTGCCACTCTGAACCGATAAGCCCAACTCTTCAGAACTGTGGACAGGCTGTGCAACCCAGCCTGTCTGCAGGTCTGAAGAGCTTTTTCACAATTGCAGTGTGAAGAGATTGCTCAGTTCTTTGCTGATAAGTTGGCCGACATCAGGTTGGAGATTTGTGCTACATACAAGTTGATCAATTATGTTATAAGATGGCTAGATTCATAATACAAAAAGATTATAAAGCACATCATTGTGATGTGCTTGGTGAATTAGGCTGGCTTACACAGGATAGTAAACGTCAGATTTCTTGGGCAATCCAAATTTTTAAAGTAATACAATTTCAACAACCTGAGGGTCTTTATGATAAATTGGAAATAAAAAAGCATGTTTACAATTTGAGAGATATAAATTTGAGGAGTTTTGTATTTCCAAAAATCATAAATACATACAGTAACTTAAGATTTCCGGTCATTGTTAATAGACTATGGTGGGCTTTGAAACCTATATTTCGTAACCAAATTAATGATCTGAAAGCATTTTTAATAAGTCTGAGACTTGAACTAAAAGTTCATTGTGATTGTTATAGATGAGTTTTAGACGTTTGATGTATTAGATTGTGAATGATTGATTCACGTTATCCTGTAAAGTAATGTCTTTGTTGTTGTATATTTAGATTTATATGTTTAGAAGTACATTATATTTTACAGGACCATCTTGAAAATAGGACTTTGTCCTAATGATGTGATATTTCCATCTGAACTTTTGTCTAAAAATAAAGGTTTTAACTAACTAACTAACTAACTAACTAACTAACTAACTAACATATTCTATGGGAGTTGTTGACGATCAAGGCTTGGCCACTATCCCCCCATTGTCCTGGAGTATCTTCGACTGACCAGAAATCGTGGATGTTATGCTGATTGTCCAGGGGATGCGTCCTACATGCTGTAGTTTAGATCCGGGCCATACATCCCTGATAATGGGTTGTGGTGATTCTATTGGCCCGGTTCTGGCAAAAATAGTCTGGTGCTCCCTTGACTCTGGTGAGTACCCCTGTTCTTTGAAAGAAGAAGTGGTGACACCTTTGTTGAAAAAGGCTTCATTGGACCCAGACTCTCTTGCAAAGTATAGGCCTATCTCTAACCTTCCCTTTGTGGGAATGGTGATTGAGAATGTAGTGGCTGCTCAGCTGGAGAACCATTTGACCATCCATAGCATCTACAAACCTCTCCAATCCAGTTTCCAAAAGAGGCATAGTACCAAGACTGCACTGGTTTGGGTGCTCAATGATCTCCTCATGGCGAGATACCAGAGAAAACGGTCCATTTTGGTACTTTTAGATCTGTCATAAGCTTTTGACACTGTTGACCATGGGGTTCTGCTTGAGCACCTGAGATTCAACTGTGGGTTCTCTGGTTTGGTCCACAGATGGTTTAGATCTTTCCTCACAGGAAGAACTCAGAGGGTGATGTTGTTTTTTTTTTCTCTGACCCTATCTTACTGTGTTGTGGGGTCCCTCAGGGCTCAGTGCTGTCCCCCATGTTGTTTGCGGTATACATGCTTCCCCTCAGAGACATTGTAAGACGTATGGGCTGAGATTTCATTGTTATGCCGATGATACCGAGCTGTACCTGTCTTTCGCGCCCGATCAGGAAGGAGCACTCTCGGTATTTAATTATTGAAATCCAGGATTGGATGAAGTCCAGCTGGCTGAAGTTGAACCCTGGGAAGACGGAGGTAATGGTTATGGACCCAGGTCACCGGATAGGGGTATTGGGGCAGGACGACCATTAGGATTATTCCTTGGGGACTTCGAGCTTCCTTCCTCTGAGCAGGTGTGATACCTAGGGGTAATACTTGAGACTGGGTTGACGCTTTGAGCACAGGTGTTGGCTGTTGTTAAGTCACCTTTCTACCATCTGAGAAGCATCGCTAGGATCAAGCACCTTGTTCCATCCAGTGACCTTCCTACACTGATCCATGCCTTTGTGACCTTGCATCTGGATTATTGCAACTCGCTTTACTTTGGGCTATCGGGGGTTGATCTCTGCTGCTTGCAGTTGGTGCAGAATTTCGCAGCTCGGTTGTTGATGGGGATTCCTAGATCGTCCCAAATCATGCTGGTGCTGCAGGAACTGCACTGGCTGCCTATTCAGTGGCAGATCACCTTCAAAGTTGGTTTACTGACCCATAAAGCCCTACATGAACTGGGTCCTGACTACATGAAAGAGCTTTTGGTTCCTTATCACCCTGAGCGACCACTCCGCTTGGCCGATGAGGGGTTGGTGGAGCTTCTGAGGATGTCTTTAAAATCTGCTGGGTCCCAAGCATTTATGGCCCCTAACCTCTGGAATTCTCTACCCCGTCGGATTAGGGATGCATGACTGTGGGGGGATTTAAACAGGCCTTACAAAACTTTTCTTTGAAAAAAGGCATACTGTGATGAAGATTGCAGACTTTGATTGTACTGTATATTTTAATGGGATTACTGTATTGTTTTTATTTGTTTTATTGTTTTAATTGTATTGCACCTTGACACCTGAAAGGCACATTAAAAATAAAGTATATTATTATAAAATATATTATTATTAGTAGTATTATATTATTATTATTATTATTATTATTATTATTATTAATTTTCCCAGTGTCTTGACCAAATTTCCCCTGTTTACCAAATTACAACCAGCAGCTTAATCTGGTTACATTTTTGTTCATTTACATCTGTATTCCACCCAGGATGAGGCTGAAAATAGACAGTATTTCTTAGCCATGCTTTCCCAGTCAACAAAAAAACTAAATAAATAAAAAGTACTATTCTTCTCAAAATGTGACAGATACATTTTCTGGGCACTATGCACGACGCCGATGTGCCCATGGAAATTGGGTGCATTGGCTTTGTATGTGTAAATGCCATGGATGGGGACCCACATGGCATGCACAAAGGGAGGGGGCAGCAGTTACATGCCCGATCCTCCAGCTGTGTGGACAGCACCATGCCTAGGGCAGGTGGGGGGGCATGGCAGGGGCATGCCAGCACTAGGCAGCATGCACAAAGCTGCATTGTGCTGCTCACTAGGGCACACAATAGGATGTGGGATACACCAGGGAAGACCCTGCTATAACCCACTGCATGCCCCCATGGACATCACACTCCAGACGTGATGAGACTGGGAGGTAACTCCCAGTGCTGCCCAAGTCTATGAGGCAGACAGGGAGGACTGGGACAGCTGGGTGGGAAGGGCTGCAGCACCAGCAACATGTACGGGGACCAGGGTTGTCAGTGCTGCAGGGGTGGGGGGATATGCCAGCTGCATTACCAGACAGGGCTGCTCTGTGCCTTGGGCTGGGGTGGTCTACCTCCTGTACTGGACGGGCTCTGGGGTATGGTTAGATGGGTCCAGGCATCCACATGGGCTATGCATGACCCAGACCCATGCTGACAGGTGCAAGGGATCAAATTGTATTCCTGCCTGGGTCCACGACTCCTCCCCCAGTTGCCCTGCAGAGTCCTGTGCACCAGGGGGAGGCGCCATGGTCAGGTGGACACCAGTCATAAATACCGGCTTGTGTGCACCTGTCTGAAGGTGTACATCCCCATGGGCAGGGTACAAGACTTTTCACCCCAATCATGCATAGCACCCTTTAGTAGTAGTGGTAATAGTAGGTTGTGTGTCTGAGACTTTCAGCTGAGTCATCCGTGCAGACCAGTGTGGTGGTGCTGCTGGTATGGGCAGAGATAAATAACCTGCTCACTGCTAATAATAGCATCACCATTGGAATTTTGAGGAATCAGAGCAGTGAGAGTAGGTGGGGGGGTGAAGGGTTGCAGCTCCTATTCTGAATGCAATTTTTATTTTACTGACTGGTAACTAAGCAGAGCCTGTACTGCTGATTCTGAGACACACTTTCATATAGTTCCTCTAAGGAGGGAATACTGTCATCTAATGGTGGTGTTAGATCCTGCTGCAGGAAAATTGTAATATATCAAATACTGGCTGTGCATCCTTAGTCAAATCACTTAACCTTACAAAGCTTCAGTCCTCCTGGCAGCAGAAATGGGTGGAAAAAGCAGGGAAGACCAAGTGGAGAGGGAATGGGGAGGAAGGAGAGAAACAGATACTGTAGCTACATTAAGATCAAGTGTAAAAAACAAACAAACAAAAAACACTCACATATAGCAGGGACAGTGCAGACAAATGTGCAGTTGAAATGTCCAAAAAATACCAGTCATGGTATAAGTAATTTAAGAACTAATAATGCCCAGAAAAATCTTGCACCATAAGGACTGAGTGCTACCAAAGAAACACACTGGCCCAGATATTCAAAAGGGTTGCACATGGTGCAACAGTGTTGTGCCATGCGCAACCCACTGATGCACCCAGGCACGATATTCAAAAGGGAAAAGTGTGTGGCACAAATCCTGATGCACCAGAATGCATCAGTAATGTATGCAGGTCTAGGTAGGGGGGGCGTGCCCATGCATACCCTGCACAGCCCGATATTCAGCCCGGGATGTGCAGAGCCATGCATGTGCAACCCCTACCTGTGCCAGCATAAAGTTGATTGAAAAAAAAAGGAACAACTGATGGACACCCACAGGTGAGCTGCCACACTGCAGGGTGCAACACGGGAGCTGCCACCTGTGGGTGGCCACCTGAGCTACAGCTGCACCTGGTGGTGGCCCCCCATGCCCGATTGTGGGCATTTGTAATATGATAAAGATGAATAATTTACAATATCCCTGGTGGTCCAGTGGACTGCTGTCTGCCCAATCATGGGCATTTGTAAATAAAGAAGGATTCATTTCCAATATCCCTGGTGGTCCAGTGGACTGCTATCTGCCCGATCGCGGGCATTTGTAAATAAAGAATGATAAATGTCCTATATCCCTGGTGGTTCAGTGGACCGCTATCTGCCTAATTGCGGGCATTTGTAAATAAAGAATGATAAATGTCCTATATCCCTGGTGGTCCAGTGGACCACTATCTGTCCAATCGGGGGCATTTGTAAATAAAGAAGGAATCATTTTCAATGTCCCTGGTGGCCCAGTGGACCGCTATCTGTCCGATCGCAGGCATTTGTAAATAAAGAAGGCTTCATTTCCAATAACCCTGGTGGTCCAGTGGACCGCTATCTGCCCGATTGGGGGCATTTGTAAATAAAGAAGGATTCATTTCCAATATCCCTGGTGGTCCAGTGGACCACTATCTGCCAAATCGCAGGCATTTGTAAACAAAAAAATATGTCCAATATCCCTGGTGGTCAAGGGTACCCCCATCCCCACCCACCCACTGAGCCACACTGCCCGCTCCCCACTGGTCAGCTGGTGGGTGGCAGCACCTCACCCCACCTGCCGCCCACCACCCTGACTGACACCATTGGTAGGGCTGTACGCCCATTGGTCCACAGCATGAGCCAATGGGCATGCAGCCCATACGGTACTACACATTCCAGATATGTGAATGAGATCATTCACATATCTGGAATATGTATTACAGTATGGGCCGATCTAGTATTAACAGTAGTCCTATTTTTTTGAAGTCCAGTTGTTTCTAATATTGCTCTGTATAGCTTTATATGTCAAGCATAGATCCCATGAAGTCTTCTATAGTCCATAGAATATAGACCTCCTTTTATCAATCTAGTCTCGTAATCGAGATCTTGAAAATATGTTATTTTCTTTGTAGTTCTTCATTGAATATTTTCAATTAATTTCTTGTTTTTAATCAAATGAGGAGCAGTTACTGAGGAGCAGTATTCCAAATGAGATCTAACAAGACCAGTGTACAATGGTAACAAAACTTTGATGTCTCTACTTTGATATTCCTTAAAATGTGATTTAAAATGTTATTCCCTTTTTTGACAGTGATAATTGTATGCTTTTTAAATGTAAAGTCTTTAGAAAATATTACTCCTAAATCCTTTTCATGATCTGTTGTTTCCAAACTTATATCATTCATTGTATATGTAAAGCAAGGATTGTGTTTACCTAAATGCATGACATTACATTTTGATTCATTAAACAAAAGTCCCTTTTTTTAGACCAATCAACAAGATAAGGTAAATTATTCTGCATCTCCTTAGCAGAGTCTACACTATTGATGATGCTTCCTATTTTACAATCATCAGAAAATTTAACAAGCCAGCAAGTGCTGTTTAATGGACTCATAGATGAAATCAATATATTAAAAAGAGTTGGGCCCAACACAGAGCCCTGAGGTACGTCGCTAGTAACTGGACCCCATGTAGGCAAATGTCCTTTTACTGAAACCTTCTGTGACCTATTAGATAGCCATGCATGTATCCAGCTAACAATCATGGGGTGGATATTTAACTTCTCAAGTTCAAAAATAAGTATTTGATGAGATACAGAATCAAATGCTTTGGAAAAGTTTAAAAAAATTATATCCACTGATAAGCCATTATCCAGGGCTTCACTAACTGGCTCAAGGAAATGCAGGAGAATAGTTTGACAAGATCTGTTCTTCACAAAACCATGTTGGTAAACATCAATAAAATGTATATCCTCCATATAATTGGTTATTCTGTTTTTTAATATCGTTTCAAGCAGTTTGCAAATTACGTCGGTTAAACTTATAGGCCTATAATTTTGTTCAATGCTTTTATTACCACCTTTATGAAGTGGAATAATTATGGCTCTATTCTAAGATGGATCAAATTTCCCTGTTTTCATTGATAGGTTAAATAACAATGTTAAGGGACCCACTAGTAATTCCTTTAAATTAATTAAACAAATTGGTGGAATACCATCAGGGCCAGAAGACCCACTATTTTTCAAAAGAGTTATTGCCTCTAGTACTTCATATTCAGATATGGGAATGAAAACAGTTTTCACTGGTTTATTAGGTACATACTCCAAGCAATTAGGTTTGAAAACATTTATAAATAATTTATAAAATAATTGTTCAAGTTGTTAGCAATTTCTGTTTCACCAGTTATAATACCATCAGAAGATTGTATTGGTCCTATAGAAAGACTGTTTTGTTTTAATGAACCAATATAATTGAAAAAATATTTTTTATTATCCTTAACAGTATTAGCAAGTTTTCTTCAAGATTCCTTTTTTGTTTGATAATCATATTCTTACTTTAATTTGAAATTATTTTATCCTGATTCCAATTAAGAGAGTTTTTTTTTTAATTTCTTATATAATCATTGCTTCTTAGCCAAAATCTTCCTGACATTATTATTCCACCATAAGGGAGATCTTCGTTTGTTACTGTATTTCCTTCTAATAGGAACCCATAAATTGATACTAGCTTGTAATTTAGAGACAAATTTGTTACAAACTGTATTTAGATCATTTCCAATAAGATCGGTGGACCAGTTCCAATTCCATAGATATTCTTTTATTTTTGGATAATTTGCATTTTTGAAGTCTCTTATTACAGTACAACTAGACGTTTCAGAAAAATATAATAGGTTCATTGTTGTGAGTACCATATTATGATCACTGTTAGCTAGTGGATGTTAATAGTGACCTTTGACTCAGTATTTTCTATATTAGAAAAGACTAAATCAAGTATATTGTTAGCTCTTGTAGGAGATTTGACTAATTGGTCCAAATTGTTTATGATCATGAGATCTAAAAAAGCATAGTCTAATGATGAGCTACCACTATAGTTACTCCAATCAATATTTGGGAGGTTAAAATCCCCCATAAGTATACAATCTTTGTCAAACAGGTTATCATCTATATTAGCTAGAAATAGAGCATTTTCTTCTTTGCTTAAATTTGGAGCTCTATATCCTAATCTGACAGTGATAGTATGGTCTGTAGTAAGTTTAATTTTAATCCAAATTACTTCACTTGTACATTCCTTATGCAAACTGTTTATTAAAAAACTTTTCAGTGTATCATTTATATATAATACTATTCCTCCTCCTCTAGAGTTCAAGCGATTTTTTCTCGAATTTGGTATATCCTGCTATTTCAGTTGTCCAATCTTCGTTTTTAAACCAGGTTTCAGTCACCCCACATATATCAATATTGTTAATTTGTAGAAAATAGGATAATTCATCTATTTTATTCAAAACACTTCTTGCATTTAGAAGTAAGATATTCAGTTTATTGGATACAAGCTTATTTCCATTTAGGCTAATTGAATTATTAGCTGTCACAAAGTTGGTGTCTTTTAAAGTAAATACATTGCCAAATATTGTTTTACTAGAACCTGTGTGGTATTAAGAGAACCCAAAGCAAAGGAATTATCCCCCCATAACTTAGTTTAAAGAATTTTGAATGTGGGACAATATATGTTTCCCTAACAAAGCATTGCCCCTCCTACTTGGATGTAGTCCAACCCTTGAAAAAAAGTTCTTCTTTTAAAAAGAAGTCCTCCTAATGCGTTATGCATTCTATCTGTTGTTTTAAACACCACCTTCTCAGCCAGCTGTTTAATGCTTTGATTTTATTTAGATTAAACTCAGAAGCTTTAGGTATAGGTAGTGCTTCAGAAAAAGTGATATCACAGTTTAGTTCAACCAATTTATTAGCCATTGCAACAAAGTCCTGTTTAATCTTTATTAAAGGTTCTCTTAGCACATTATTGGCCCCAGCATGTAAAATCACCATGGGATTTTGTATATTTGCTAATATATTGCCTTGCATTAATGTGATATCTCCTATGTTTGCTCCTCTAAAGGAAGATAATGTTCTAAATTCTTTATCAGGGTTGCAAATTTGCCTATCCAGGTACTTTACCATGGAGTCACCTAAAACAAACAGAGGTTTAACATTCAACTCTTGATCAGGGATTATCAGAATGGGTACACCTTGGGATGAAAAAGTATTGATAGGAGGGGTTACTAAATCAGTTGCACTATGTAGATCAGGATATGCATGAGATATGTTATCAACCCCCAAATGATTCATATTATCCACATTTTCATCAAAATCACCCAATAAAGAGACTGGTTTGATAGGGGCAAATCATATGCTTTAGCTCTTCACCTTTTTTTTGCAGCCCTGGAGCTTTTAACAGTCATCCAGTCACTCACTATATTGTTAGTGTCAGTTTCTCTAGGTCTTTTTTTATTGTTAAGCAGGGTCTCTGTTTGTAAATTTAAGTCTAACATATGTACTAGGGATTCAGGGTCTAGTAAAGGATCATTAACTTGAAAATGTATTAAGTCTTTATTTACTGAGCTTCCCATATTGCTTAATAGGTCAGTAGAAGTTGGCTTTGTACATGACAATTTGATTAAAATCTGTTAGCCATATTTTTTTGGCTAGCTTCTAAACACTGTAATCTCTCCACAAATTAACCTATTTCAAGTTGCAATTCTTCGTTTATTACACATTTAATGCATTTATAACTTGGTTGTTTATTTAATATGTCAGCAAAAACGAGTACATATTGCAATTGGGGCATTTAATGCCAACTTCACCAGTTGTGGTTGTAATAAACTCTGCCATTTTGAAAACTCTGTAGTTAAATTAACACCAACTTTAATTAGCCTAACACAGGACAATTTAATACCTTGAAACAATTGTCAATTTAGGGATGCTTAATTCTTTAGTATCGCTTTTACCTACTTAAATCAACTAGTCTGTTGGTTTCATGCTTCCAGCAAACATGCACGAACACACACTAAACGATGCAGTTTCGACGCTGGCTTCACAAGACGAAAACGCTTTCACCCTTGCTCTTACTTACCCTGCTCAGAAGGGTTTGTTTTAAGTGCTCAAATGACTGAAGATCAAAAGGGGTCACTGAGTGCCTTTGCTCAATTGAGCTAAAAAATAAACTAAGTTATAGCCCCAATGAGGAAAAAGCTACTAAGTAGCTTTCAGTATACTGCCATGGACTAAAATCAATGTTTGTAGTAAAAAAAAAATAAATACACTGTCCCAGCTGAGTTGTAGTCCTTCATCGAGATGAGAGAAACTACAGACTCACTCTTCCAGCTTCCTGAATCAGGGCTCCAATTATATTCTATAATATTATAATTTGTTAAACACAAGGACTAACAGTCAAATATCCTGGAAATATTTCATAAAATAATTGGAGAACATAGAAAGATGCTCGGCATATAGATGTGAGTGTTATACTGTGCCCGCTCATAGCGAGGTTTGTTTTAAGTGCTCAAATGACCCGGAAGATCAAAAAGGGGTCACTGAGTGCCTTCACTCAGTTGAGGTAAAAAATAAACTAAGTTACAGCCCCAATGAGGAAAAAGCTACTAAGTAGCTTTCAGTATACTGCCATGGACTAAAATCAATGTTTGTAGTTAAAAAAAAAAATGCACTGTCCCAGCTGAGTTGTAGTCCTTCGTCGAGATGAGAGAAACTACAGACTCACTATTCCTGCTTCCTGAAGCAGGACTCCAACGATGTTCTATAATATTATAATTTGTTACACACAAAGCCTAACAGTCAGATATCCTGGAAATATTTCATAAAATAATCGGAGAACACAGAAAGACACTCAGCATATAGATGTGAGTGTTTTACTGCACCCGTTCATAGCAGGGCTTGTTTTAAGCACTCAGATGACCCGAAGATCAATAAAAGGTTTTGCACTAGCCAGTGCCTTTTCTAGTTTTCTTTCCAGTTGTGAGTGCTTCAAATGTTTTGTTTTAGCTTTAAAAGCTAAATAAAGTATGAATTCCACAGGGTCCAAGATGTTCCTGGAGCTAAACACTGATGAGCTGGAGGTGTTCCTACTAAGAAACAAATCCCATTGTGTAGATCAATCACAATGCACCTCTGTGATTATTTTTAAACCTGTTTATGCTTTTCAACTAGAAGGTGTCCTGCCTCAGTCCCACAAGCATCTCCTACCTTGTTATGCAATCACCTCCCAGAACATACCACAGCTTCAGAAATCCATGGATTACCCCCCTACAGTGGGACCCTAGGACAGAACAGAAATCACAAAGGGGAAAGATGGAGGAGGACAGACTGCTTTGATTGTTGGCTGCTGGGCCTGTGGGTGCCAAGAGCCATCATACTTCTTGTTTGAAAGGTACACCCTTAGTTACAGTTCAACCCCTTAAGGCATTGTCTTGAATAGACATATTGACAGCCCTGCATGCAAATTGCAAATTGTTCACATACAGTGTGATGGCAATGATGTCCTCTGCCCCCCCAATATAAGACCCCAGCTGCATTAAGACCTATAATTAGAGATGTTGAAAATTTATATTTCCCTAGCAAAGTTGATGCAAAGTGAGGAACCTCACATGTTGAGAAGCTTCATGAAGTTCCCTGACATTGCAACAGCATTTTTTCAAATGTTTAAAAAAACACAATAAAACCACCCCCACACTCTGAGTTGTAGTCAGTCACCCCCACCACAGCATGTTTTTATATAATATCCCAGATCCATCACTCTGCTATGTTCCCTCCTCCCAGCACCTCTCGTGTGGCCTGTGAATTTTTTTCAAATATGCCAATTAGTGGCATTTCCCCTTCCCCACCCATAATAGGCATCTTCCCCACCTTGCTCTCCTCATCCCTGTAAAATAATCATAGAACCCCCCCACCATGTACCACCCTCATGCCAATAAATCCCCCTCCTCCCCCAGAGCTCCAAACTCCAGTTTTGCATGGTTAAACTACTAGTAAATAAGAACCATCCATCAATGGAGAGACCATCTTCATTCTTCAGTGTCTGCAGTCCTAATGAATGGTGATTTAGATCTATTATAGTAATATTGTACCTGATTGGCTGCCCTGGTGGATGGATTTCTTGTTTTACAGATTTTTAAACCAGCAGAATTAGGTTGGGGAGCTATGGGGGAAGGAGGAAGGAAGGAGTTTATTGGCAAGAGGGTGGCAAAGGGAAGGTTCTGTGATTGTTTTGCTTGGATGGCAAGGAAAGGGTTGGGAACTTGCTTCTGCTAGAATAGGAAAGATAAATGCTGGTAATTGCCTTCTTTGAAAAAACAATGTAGGGTACATGAGGAGGTGGCCAGGGCCTAGTAGGGGATGGATGCAAAATATTATTTAAAAATCATCTGGCTTGGTAGAAGAGAGTGGCTGAATATGATTCAGCAGGTGGAGTGGTTTCTTTTTTCTTTTTTGCATTACAAAAAGCACACTGGTTATGCCACTTCTCCAATTTCTTTGTAAGCAAAGCGATGCTTCAATCAATGAATACCACACAAAGTGGCAAATCACCATCAACTTTGCTGGCATAATGCCACTATGGGTAGTTTTCACTAGCAAAGTAGGCACTTTGCTATAGAAACATAGAAATATAGAATTTGATGTCAGATAAGGACTGCTTGGCCCACCCAGCCAGCCCTGATTTCCCTTCCCACATTGTTATCACAGACTGTGTTTGATCCACTGCTCTTTCTCTCCCCCCTTCTTTTCCACGATGATTTCCTTGTGCTTATCCCATGCATTCTTGAACACCACCACTGTCTTCACCCCCACCACCTCCACTGGAAGATTGTTTCAGGAATACACCACTATTTCTGTGAAGAAGTACTTACTAACATTTCTCCTGAATCTACCCCCTCCAGCTTCATAACATGTTCTCTTGTTCATGAGCATTTTTTCTTCTGAAAAATACTTCCCTCCTTTACTTTATTTACCCATGTGAGGTATTTAAAGGTCTCTATCATATCCTTTCTCTCACTTCTCTCTTCCAGGGTGTACATACTGAGGTCCTTTAGTCTTTATTCATAGGGCTTTTGATGCAGACCCTGCACCATTTTAGTTGCCCTCCTCTGGACAGCCTCCACTCTGTTCATGTATTTCCAGAGATGTGGTCTTCAGAACTGCACACAGGACTCTAGCTGGGGTCGTACGAGAGATCTATACAGAGATAATACCACATCAATCTTTCTGCTGGTGATACCCCTCCTTAAGCATCACAGCATCCCACTAGCTCTCTGTAAAGAGCGATTTTACCATAATGTGTGTCTTTGCCCAAATTTTAATAGTTGGCAGGGGACAGGCTACAAAACCCTAAGTACAATCTGATAAAGCCAGTACGTGGGTGCATGAGAAAATACACAGAAAGACAAGAGTATAAAAAAGTATGTATACACAACGCAGTTACAATATAGTTACAATATAAAATTGTGGTTAAAAACAAAACTTATGTGTGCGAAATGGTGGACAAAACAAAACTTATGTGCTGCATTTCCCCAAAATGATGTAGGCATTTCTTATAAATGCTATGTGTCATATTTGTCATAGCTCTTACTTATGATAGTTACACAGTGACCTATCAGAATGTGACAGCAGCTTGTTAAGGAAAAGAGTACATATATGGTTATAAAGTATATTGCATTTCTTTGTAACTGTCTGTTAAGATATTACTAGAATTTGAACCATATATCCTGTACTTGCTTAAGAGTAAGTAAATATTGTTAATGCTAATAGTTTAAACTGCAATGCAATTTTTATGTTTTACGTATAATAGGAAAAGAGCACAGTTAAGTGTTTATAACAAAACCAGCTATGATATATGTATGTCAATGGAGAATTTGCTGAAAGCAAACTGTACAATGCTGCAATCTTGTGGAGATTGACATTTATTACATATTCTGCATTCATTTCAGTCACTAAATTTACATCATTTAGCTCATGCTTACTACAGGATATGCAGATGTAAATTCTCCAGTTACAGAGCTCATATACCAACATTGCCTTGTTTGGACACAGGATGCATGTCCTGTGTTTGTTCAATTATATATAAAGCTTTGTAACTTCTGCCTAAAACAGAATGGCTTTTTAATTTTGTAACTGAAGCTACAACGTTTTGTATCACCTTAAATTTTGTATCCTGACCAAGTAAAGCTTCATAAAATCTCCTCCATTCTCCATGTGGTCTGTAAGTATATATCTAGGTGGTTTAATAGAAAGCATCGAGGAGGGAGCCAGCCCTTCCTCGGAGATCCCATTGCGGTCTCCCTGTTACATTTGGGGCCCTGACTCAGATTACTAAAGCCACTGGCAATTAAAGGCCTGAACTGAAGGTAAAAACCACCTAGAATTTATGACCATTCAATAAATCTGTCCGTGGAGAGACTGATCAACTCACTGGGTGACAGACTGTAACAAACATAAGGCAAAGGAAAATGCAAGAGACCAGGTATTAGTATATTATCTAAATGAAGGCTTGTAATATGGAAAGGGATTGTTTAATTTTAGTGATTTTATTGGTCATTTGATTAGTTATTTTTTGGTGGATTATTAATATACCTGAACAATCTCAGAATACTAGTGTAATTAATTATAGTAAGACAACTGTGTAAAGGTATTGGTCTTAAGCCTACTAGATGAAGGCACTTTGCCTGTGTGACCAGGAGCAATCAAACTAATAGATCAGCAGGATACACGGAAGGTCGAATGGGGATGCACGGAGACCTACTGGAGACACTTAGACAGTAAGTGTAATAGTGCGGGCCCTATTAAGTGTGCACAAAGCCTCAAAGAGGGAAAGGGGAGTAGAGTCTTGTCTTGGTTGTGTGAGACCAGGAAAGACTATAAACAAGATGGAAGACTCAATCAATAAATATGTAGAGAAACATGGTAAATTAGGTCCATATGAAAAACCTACAAGGGATCATCAGTTAAGACCATATTTCAACCAACGTGTCTTAGAAAGAAATGCAGGCTACAAAAATGAGAAGGAAAAGTGTGCCAATGTATTATAGGCAGTAATACAATATTTAGACCATCTTAATAGAAGACACAACGAGGTAAAAAAATTACTGGCTTGCTCAAAAGAGGGTAATAAAACATTGGTATTAAAAAAGGGATCAATATAAAGCTTTACAAGACAGATGGGATCAGGATGTTAGGTTTATGACAATAAAAAAACAAGAATTAGAGAAAGAGGCAAAAAAATTAAGATTAGAAAATTGAATTTATAAACAACAGGAAGACCTCAGGAAAATAAAAGAGTTGCAAGACCAGTATAATAATACAGAAGAGAAAAATTATTTAAAGACAAAACTACAAATAGTGGAGGGAGAGAGAGAGAGATGAGACAATAGCCATAGCAACCCAAGTGGCAGAGGTAGTTAAAATATATCCTGAATTACCAAGGACTGCACCTGATCCAGAAGAGTCAATCAAAGTCAAAACAAAAAAGAAACTCAAAATACCAATGGCCTCATATACAGTCAAAAATGGAAAAGGAAAAATGGATAAAAGAGTTGACAAAACCACAGATCGATGAATGACCTAAGTGACATGATACATTTCTTGTCTAAAAAGATAGACAAAGCAAAAGAAGAAAGGAAAGGTTAGAAGTCAAAAGAGATAAATTAACCAGGCAATACTGGGACTTAAATAAAGAACTACAACCATCATCCTTAAACACGAGTGACAAAGAAAGTAATCAATGGGATGACTAGGGTGATAAATGGGGATCACCTAGAACATGGGGAGGTAGAAGAGTATTGCCGAGGAAGGTAGATGCAGCGCTGGATGGAGAGGGAGAAACTGCCACAGATTTAGAAACAAAAGGCATACAGAAGTTCAGTAAGGATTTGGGGGACCTAAATAGAAACACAGAATGGGATCAAGACCTAAAGACCATAATAAAATGGGAAAAGGTATACCAATTAACCAACAAAGACATGTGTAGGATCTTAATGTCAGCAGCACCAGTAGACGTAGTAGATAAACTACCAAGAACTTGTACAGGTGATTTTACTAAGGCAAAAGACCCAAATAAGTGGGCAGAACCTAAAGACATGCTTGAGGAAATACAAAAACTAATAGGCAAAAATAAACTAATAAAAACTAATTGGAGTAAAATCTTGGGGACAACACCCCTGAGGAAGGAAGGTCCCAGGGTGTTCTCCTCAAGGTTATATGAAGTATATAAAACATATGGAGGAGTGAAGACCCCTAATCTGAATGATGAGGTTATGAGAGATTTGCTCATACAAGCATATGAAAAGGTAATGGACCCTGCAGTTAGACTGATGGTAAGAAGTACATAAGATAAAGAAAAATTGATAGAGTTACTGAAAGACCATATGCAAGCAAAAGAAGAAGCAGCAAAATCTAAACCCAAAGTAAAAACTGATACAGTCATTCTAAAGAACGAAGGGTCAACTGAGGGGACTAAGCAACCCTTCATATGCTACAATTGTAACAAACCTTGACACACCAAAAATAGATGTAGAGCTCTGGGGGGGGGGGCGGCCCATGGTGAGACCGCCAGCCCCCAGCAACATAAATAAACCATGGGAGATGTGAATCTCACAGATGTACTCTTAAAACTGTTAAACAGATTAGAGAAACCCAAAGAAGAAACAGAGGCAGAGAAAAACAAAAGCAGTTACAGGAATTGCTAAACAGGCTAGCACAAACACAGTTATGAAAGGTAGGCAGCTCTAACCCAGGGCACAAATACTGGGACCCCTAAAAAGAGATGATCAAGGGAGGCCACTTGTTCAGTTAAACATCTAAGGAAAAAACATGTGGGGCCTGGTAGCTACCAGAGCGGCCGCAACATGTGCCCAGGATTTAGGGATACCAGACATCAAGAGCATTATAAAAATAGACCTGGAGGGATGCACAGGAAAGCAATGGAAGGGTTGGTCACAGAACCAGTTAACATTACAGTGGGAAGCACAAACTTGGGAAACTACCCTATTATTATGGTGCCAGAAGGGGCCATTACTAAAAAATTTATTTTAGGAACAGATGTAATGGGGTCACAAGGTATGATAGTGGATCTAGCAAATGGTTGGTTATTAAGAGTAATAAAGGAATCCAAAGGGACACACCCAAACTACCCCATTAAATTACATCCACTTACTATACCAGTTTCCCATAGTATCTGGACATGTAAGACAATAAAATCTAAGGACTGGAAAAAGTTATGGGCAGACACAAAGGACCCCCAAATGAAAGATCTCATGGAAAAACATTCAGCCATATGGGCTACATTAGGTACAGATACAGGACACATAAAGGGAGTTGAGGCCAAAGTCAATGCTGACACTCCTAGATACCAAAAACAGTACCCAATACCAAAGGAGGCAGTGGAGAACCTAAAAGACATAATACATGATTTAGAGAAAAGGGGTATAATTAGGAAAAACTCAGTCAACATGCAACAGTCCTGTTTGGCTGGCCCAAAAACCAGATAAATCATTCAGGCTAACTATTGATTACCGAAAATTAAATCAATGCACACCAGCAGGAAGACAGGTCACTACATCAGGGCCAGACATTTTTCCAAAGCTAAATCCAAAGGCAAGGATATTTTCAGTGTTTGATGTAAGTAATGAATTTTGGTCTATCTCAGTAGTTGAGCCACATCAACATAAACTGGCATTTACATGTGAGGGAACACAGTACACATTTACAAGGTTACCACAGGGATTGAACTGTTCACCAGCAATGTTTCATGCAGGACTCAAAGGAGTGCTGGATGATGCAGAGCTAGGGCATCCCCAAGGGGTCCACCAGTACGTAAACAACATACTGGTGGCCACAAAAACTCAGGAGGAACACAAGATAGTGTTAGACCAGGTGCTAAAGGCAATACAAGATAGTGGATTAAAGCTGAATCCAGATAAAGCACAAATAGCAAAACCAGACGTGACATACCTAGGAACCAAAATATCAGGGGAAGGGAGATTGATAGATAAAGATAGGAAACAATTAATCCAAACCTTACCAATCCCAACCACAGTCACAGCCCTGCAACAGTTACTGGGGATGACAACTTTTTGTCGAGATTATATAGAAGGATACTCCAAAATAACCAAACCGCCGTATGGGTTACTAAAGGGAAACCCAGGAAAAAAACAAACATTGAAATGGTCAGACCCAGAATTACAGGTGCTAACCAAGTTAAAACAAGCACTTCTGCAAGCTCCAGAGTTAATTGCACCAGACACAGATAAGTCATTTTTTCTCCAAGCAACAGCAACCGAAAACTCAATATTATTGGTTATTTTACAAAAGAAAAATGAAAAACTCAGGCCTGTGTGGTATTTAAACAGGCAACTGACTAATGTGAAAAAAGGATTTAGTAAATGTGACAGAACCATGGTGGCAATTGTGTGGGCTATACAGCAGGCACAAACAATTACCCAGTTTTCAGAACTTATAGTGCAGTCTACACACAGTGCCCCAAAATACATACTGACAGGAGACCTAAGAGGCATATCAAATCAGAGAGACACAAAATGGATACTAACCATTCAACAAAACAATGTCAGTTTTGAGTCAGTACAACATCCTATGTTTATACAATACACAGACTATGAGGGTGCACCCCATGATTGTGGAGAGGTCAAAACAAAAATTATGGAGAGCACCCCCCATGGGTCATCTACCAAGTGACACTACCCAAACACTACACCTATATGTGGATAGGTCAAGGTACTATGTAGATGGTGTGCTGTATACTGAAGCATCAGTATATTCCCCAGCACACCATGGAAGTTGAGACAAAGCTTTGCAATTTGCTTTGTGTGGAGACAAATCAGCACAGTATATAGAACTAGTGGCAATATATGAAACCAACATTAGACATGAATGACAAAAAATAACTATACACACTGACTCAAAATTTGGAGAATCTTCACTAAACAAGTGGACACATTTTTGGAGAAAAAGAGAAATGGTCAAGGCAGATGGACAAGATGTCCAACACAAACAGTTACTTAATGCTATTTGGGACCTAGTAGAAAAACACCCACATACAGCAGAAATACAAAAGGTTAAGGCACACGTGACCAAAAACCCAAACATACATGAACTCGCAAAACAATTGGCTGATCAAGCAGCAAAGGAGGGGGCAAGGGGGCCACAAATATGGCCAGGCATAAGACATGCCACTGTTAGTAGTGCCATCCCAAAGAGGTCCAGGAGATAGATATAGGTAAACTACAAAGTACAGACCAATGGATTCAAGAGAAAATTAAAGAAATAAAGGAAAGGGGAATTCATAACAAAGATCACCTCTTTAGAAAAGAAGAGGTTTTGTGGTGGAGCAACCCAAATACTAAAAAGGCCAAATGGGTGCCCCAGATAGTATGAAACAACAAATTGTTCTAGGGAACCACAGATGGGCAGGCCATTGTGGTAAAAACAAAACCCTACAGATCACCAAGAATAAGTATTGGTAGACAAAAATGGAGGCCACTGTCAATGATACATTGGATACTTGTCTTGTATGTCTCCAGCAAGACCCAAAAAGAGGAAAACCTAAACTGAATAGGTTGCCGGTGGCAGATGGCCCCTGGGATGCATTACAAATCAACTATGTGGGGCCACTCCCAACTGCAAAAGGAGGGTATAAATGTCAACTAGTTATAGTGAATATGTTTTCAAAATGAGTGGAAGCATTCCTACTACAAACAATACTGCCCAAACAACTGCAAAAATCTTGTTTGACCAAGTTTGTAGTAGATGGGGATTCCCCAACATAATTGAATCTGACAGAGGTACCCATTTTGTTAATGATACAATGAAATACCTCTGTGAAATTATTGGAGTACAACAAAGATTACATCTACCATACCACCCACAATCATCGGGGATGGTAGAAAGGATGAACAGGACATTGAAAAATGCCCTGAAAAAGGCAGTGATGGACTCAGAGAAAGACTGGGTCACTCACTTGCCAGGAGTTCTCATGGCCGTAAAAGGAATAGTTCAGTCTAGTACTGGTCTGTCCCCCTAAGAGCTCATGACAGGGAGGAGGATGAGACTGAACTACCCATCAGAATTACCAGAACCTCCCAGTGTGTAAAAAGACAGTGTCAAACACAGTGTCTTTTTACACCAAGTGCAAGAACAGTTAAAAAAAGCATCTACCACGTGCTTGTTGGCACATGTCCCAAGCATACGAAAGAAACCTAAAACAAAGGGAACCCAAAATAGGGTGGGAAGAGCCACTGCAAGTGAGAGACATGGTGATGATTAAAAATTGGGATCAGAAAATACCTTGGAAAGATGCCAATTGGCTAGGGCCATATAAAGTTACAGAGGTCCTAGACAATACAGAAGCATACGTGGAAAGAATGAGGAAAGGAAAATGTAAACACAAATGGGTCCATGTGGAGCAATGTAAAAAGGTATCAAACAAACTATCAAAAGAATAAATACTGCATTTGATTTTCTTTCCAGGTATGCAATCAAAGCCACAAAAAAGAAGACCATCACCAGCATCTGTATACTATACTGTCTTGTGTGGCCCATTTGGACTACAACAAGCAAGTGTGATAATAAAAATGACATTACCATATCACACGTCTGGCAGGCAAGAAATAATGGAACTCACAGTGGCCTCCTGGACAGTGATTTGTATAGTACATGCTTAGGGGGGATGGGAGGCAATAGACCGATGTGTGGACTATTCTGGCTTTCCAATACTTGAGGTTTTATAGAACAGTCCAATGTATAGCACATTATGTGCTGTTCCCATTGATACGTCATAGGGCCATGGGACATAAAACAACCTGACTTCTTGGAGTGGTATCTAGAGGACTCAAACTTGCCATCAGAGTGGACAGAAACCACTGAGACAACACATCCATCACCTTCCCCTTATTTAAATGACTGGAAATATGAATTTAAATGGCATCAGAAAGCCAAAAGGGCAAATACGTATGGAGTTTATGTTAGTTGGATACTTACCAGAAGAGTGCACAGAGTAAACTCCCAAACTCCAGAAGTACAAAAAGCTGTGAAAGCAAAACTACGTGACCATTGGTACACACAGAACAGAGGAGTTGATACAGACAGACCTAGAAGTCTAACTTATAAAAAACTTCCAAGAACTGGAGAGGTTTTTAAATTGTTGTAATGATGTTAACAGAGAAATTACCATAGTTGTATTAAGAAAGTCAATACAGGTTTTTCTTCCTAGAAGTAGTAAATATAACTTGATAATACAAAAAATACAAGTTTATTTCCCTCCAGGCCTCAGAGAACATCCGGATGCTATATCACGCAAAATCTGGATAGAAGATCCCAAGTGGTACCCAGGAAAACCATGTGAGTGCTTACATATGGTTAGTACATCTTACTGGTATGGACACTTACATGCACCACCATGGCTTCCGACCACGGCAGTACCAATCTTTGACCGTAGGGAGAAACTGAGCGATGTCACCCCATCTGGGGGACTTTTAACAGAACAGGAGGGAGTCCAGACCTACTACCCATGCCAGAAGCAATATTTTCCAGTAGTGTTAAATCTCTCTGCCCCCAAACTGCCCTCAAACTGCTCCCAATTTCAACAACTTATAAAGTATAAACTTCAATACCAAGAGCTCCTAGTACAATTTTTAGAAAGAAATAGCCTACTAAAAACATATAAAATGCGGTCCTTACTAGGTTTTGGAGAATGGATAGGGACAGGGTTAGGTCTGGCTAACTCAATAGACACCAAAACCCTGAGGAATCAGATTAATATGTTACAAGACGCAATAGAAACTGTAATAGGTAACGAGGTAGAACAGGCCCTAAAGCTTATCCAATGGGACAATCCAGATAACTATTGGGCTCTTTTTGAAACGGAAAGAAATTTTGCTATCTTGGATAAAATGGGAAAACAGGTTGTCAGTACAGGTGAGCAAATAAAAACCACTGTCACATATAGCACCTGTTTAACCCAGGCAGCACATGCCCTCGCTACCCTCAGAACTGACTGCTCCAGCTTGAGGGGGCAGACGCCTTTAGATATCTCTAAAGAGGGATTTAATAATATGATATCCAAGGCAGGTGAACAGGGGATATTACCAATGGCTAACCAAGTCAAGATTCAACTTTATCCCCACACCGCCACCTCTGAAAACATGTATATAGTCCCTGCAATGTTCATGGTTCCAGTGTGTATGAATGAAAGACCCCATAACACATGGAGCCTTACAAATATAGGGATATTATTGCCAAACTCCACCACAGTGTATGCCAAGGTGGAAGGCAACACCATATTAGAGATCCCTAACATAAATGGTCCAAGTACATAGCATCTATTTGATGACAAGCTCTGTCATAATTCCCCCACACTACGAACATGTGAGGAAAATATAGTCCCTAAGCCTTGGCCACCAGAAAACCTTCAGCTAATTTTTGAAAGCAAAGACCCTATCCATAGGGCAGATAGGTGAAATGGTTCCTGGTGCATCCTAGATACTGAAACTAAAACATGGTGGTGTAACTCAAAAACCTGGACAGTAAATAATCGGACCTATTATCAGCAGAGCTCCCCCAGGCACCCAGAAATGCTACCTATTTTAATGTAACAGGCCAGTGGCTAGAGGAGCTTACTACCATCTTTGACCTACCAGAAAAAACAATACCAAAATTTACCCAATTTGAGATCGAGAGTCTTAAAACTAAAGCTAGGAGAGGTCAAGTATTACTACAGCGAATAAAAGAAGCAAATGAAAAGGTAATAAAAAAGGCCAAATACCTCCCCTATTTATCATGGTGGGATTTCCTGACAAATCGGACAATTAATGTATATGGAATCAGCCCAACCCTGGTGGTAGTGGGAACAGTGGCATTAGGCCTAACTATACTACCCTTATGACAGTGTTATCTAATGAAAAAATTAATTAAGCTAACCCATGAGATGGATGAACTACAGACTAGACAAAAAATAATAACCAAAATTGCTCAAAGAAGGGAAGGTCAAGTGTTAATCTAAGTAAAGTAATAATACAAGAATACAATGTCAGCTCTGCTATTGCAACAGATTGTTCTACAAACCATAATATAATTAAAAGTGTTGCTATATTTGCTACAAGATAATATTGTTTTTTTAGATTGCATGTTAAAAATACCCCAATGGGATTGTCTCATGGTTCGCTTTTGCATATGTAATGCATAATATTTTTGTACAAAACAGCATTTAAACTAGTCAAGGCAGCATCACTGGTACTGATATCTTGAATAGGTTTTGCATTTCTTTTTTTTAAAAAATGTTAATGCACTACATTTGGTGGCTTTGTCAATTGTATGCCTATGCTTAAATTAGGCCGAGTACCTGAAAAGTTCTTAAATAGATTATACCAATTCCCCTTCATGTGGCTGTGATCAATGTGCCTGTGGTGTATAAGCCCTAAGCAGGAATATACACAAGGGAAACAAATACCAGTACAGGGGCTGCCAACTAGGTTTGGAGTCTCTGTCCCAAGCCCTATTATTAGTGAAGGGTGGGAAAGCAATACATAGTTTTCCCTTGGTCATCAGTGGCATAAATACACAAGAGGCATGACGAGCAAATAAATAATAATGAAATTTGTGACAAAGCCGCAAAGGAGGGCTTGTAAAGAGTGATTTTACTATAATGTGTGTCTTTGCACAAATTTTAATAGTTGGCAGGGGACAGGCTACAAAACCCCAAGTACAATCTGATAAAGACAGTAAGTGGGTGCATGAGCAAATACACAGAAAGACAAGAGTTAAAAAAGTATGTATACACAACACAGTTACAATATAGTTACAATACAAACTGGTAGTTAAAAACAAAATGTATGTGTGCAAAATCGTGGGCAAAACAAAACTTATGTGCTGCATTTCCCCAAAATGATGTAGGCATTTCTCATAAATGCTATGTGTCATATTTGTCATATAGTTATAGTTACACAGTGACCTATCAGAATGTGACAGCAGCTTGTTAAGACAAAGAGTATATATGGTTATAAAGTATATTGCATTTCTTTGTAACTGTCTGCTAAGATATTAATAGAAATTGAACCACATGTCCCATAATTGCTTAAGAGTAAGTAGATCTTGTTAATGCTAATAGTTTAAACTGCAATGCAATTTTTATGTTTTACGTATAATAGGAAAAAGGGCACAGATAAGTGTTTTTTAACAAAACCAGCTATGATATATGTATGTCAATGGAGAATTTGCTAAAAGCAAACTGTACAAAGCTGTCATCTTGTGGAGATTGGCATTTATTACATTTATTACATTTTCTGCATTCATTTCAGTCACCAAATTTACATCATTTAGCTCATGCTTTCTACAGGATATGCAGATGTAAATTCTCCAATTACAGAGCTAATATACCAACATTGCCTTGTTTGGACACAGGATGCACGTTCTGTGTTTGTTCAGTTATATATAAAGTTTTGTAAGTTCTGCCTAAAACAGAATGGCTTTTTATTTTTGTAACTGAAGCTACAACTTTTTGTACCACCTTAAATTTTGTATCCTGACCAAGTAAAGCTTCATAAAATCTCCTCCGTTCTCCATGTGGTCTGTAAGTATATATCTAGGTGGTTTAATAGAGAGTATCAAGGAGGGAGCCAGCCCCTCCTCGGAGATCCCATTGGGGTCTCCCTGTTACACTATCCTAACTGCCTTGTAGTGCTACCTAGCTACCCCCAGGTCTCTTTTCTGTTTGGTGGTTGTCAATACCACTACGCCCATTTTGCACTCTGCCCCTGGGTTTCTGTGCCCTAAGTGCAGTATATTGCACTTTCTGCATTGAAACCCAGTTGACATACCCTTGACCACTCCTCTAGTTCTCTCTGGTCTCTGCTCGTCCTTTCCACTTCCTCTGGAGTGTCCACTCTATTGCAGATTTTGGTGTCATCTGCAAAGCAGTAGACCTTCCCATCCAGCTGCTCTGCAATGTCACTTATAAAGACATTAAAGAGAATCATTTCCAGCACTGATGCCAGAGTATATGCAAATAACTATGAAAAATCAATCTTCGTGAAGTTGGTAACTTTGCAAAGTATTTGCAACACAAAGTTTCCTGACTTTGCACATCTCCATCAGTGGTCTCCTCAGTAGTAGAAGGGTTGTGTGGTGTTGCTATCCTCCCTCGCTGGAGTAGTAGATCATCCTCTGGGATGCTCATCCTTGATTCATCCAGACAACCCCCAATGATCTGGTCATATTCCTTCACCCCATTCACTGGTTTCACAAGCAGAAGAGTTACCAATGTGCTAATGAGCTGTCTCCATCCCTTTTTTTAACAGAATGACAATTGCTAAATGAGTGTCTACTAGCTCACATAGTCACCATTGGGCCCCTCCTTTGCAGTTTTACTTTTATTGTAGAATACATGTATCTAATGTTGCTCCATTGAAAAGGCCATCATCAAGGCCACTGATTTATGGTGATTAAAACAATTAAATTCCGTTTTCAAGACTTAAGATTCCGGAATTTCACCGGTGATTGTTACTCTAATTTCTGGATTTTACTGGGATTCTGCTATCATTCTTTTAGTATGTGCATAAATAATCAGAATTAAAGGAGGCTTAATATACAGAGCATTAAATAAAGCAAATTGAAAATAGTACAGGAAGGAATTAAAAGGAAAACACCCTTTTTTACAGATTTACTGATCTGATAGAAAATGAAAGATTCCATGAAATCTTCATTTTTACCGTTTTTCAGGCAGCCCTACTTCCGGAATTTTACCAGATTTTCTGGTAAAAACCGAAAAACAGTGGCCTTGGCCATCATTTCTCTCTGTATACCTGTGACTAAACTGTGACTAATCTATCATACAATGGAGTTCGAGAATCACAGACTCTGACTTCCTGACTGACACCTTTAGCCATAGTAAATCTTGGCATATCCCATGTAAAAAGGTGCCAGTCAGCCACATCTGGAAAATAAATTAATCCAACAACCCCTGAAAATGAAAACATTAAAGCCACCATGTTGGTTTCCCTGCTAAACCAACAAGTACTGGTGGACCAGTAAGAATAATGAAACACTAGTTAAAACACTGACAAAATCTGTATTGGTTCCAAAACACTATTTATCAACTCATTCCCCAGTGACCGCTTCATCCCAGTTCACCTCTCATTTGGTTTTCAGTCTCAGCTGTGCTCCATTGCGATGTTCCACAATCCATGACGACTGTAAGATTCACTAGTTAAATCACTGACAAAACCTGTATTGGTCCAAAACACTATTTATCAACTTGCTCCCCCATGACTGCTTCTTCCCAGCTCACCTCTCATCTGTTTTTCAGTCTCAGCTGTGCTCCATTGTGATGTTCCACAATCCATGACAACTATAACATCTACCCAAAACAATTGACCACAATAAATAAATAGTCCAATGTCACCCATTAAAAAACAAATCTAAAAAACACTCTATTTTCATGCAGAAACAGGAAAACAAACATACCACCTCAACAGGCAGTCACCCTGGAAGCACATTGTTACTTATGGCAACCCATCAGTGGTCACAACACACTCTGTCAGTTCCTGTCAGAACTTTTACCATGGAGACTGCTACTCAGCACTCCAACACACCGTCTCCTCTTTATTTTAATGAAAAAAGAGAGAAAAAAAGGGAAAACAATGCCACATAATCAGTCTATTATTACTCCTTTCAGTATGTCATAATGGAGCCAGCATCCCTCTTTTTAAATATATTCGGACCAGATGCAGATGCTAACGGTGCTGTAGCTAATAGCCCTAGCAACCCAGAACAATTTTTTCTGGTGCAATAATAAATTCAACAGAATAATTTTAAATGAAAAAAATGTTTTCTTTATTTTTGTAACAAAACATACAGGGGGACACTTTATAATTGCAATAAGCCACTCCACAGCGTAGGTTAGGCTGGTATTTACCCAAGTCTGGTGTGGTTTACTCACTCAGCCTGTGGCCTTGTGATGGAATGACATCAAGTGTGGGTAAATTCCAGCAGAATCAACACCCTGTTTTGGTTTATTGCTTAAATTAAAGCTATATATTTGTACTAATCAATCAATTACATCTATATTCCTGCACAATGAGAGCTGTATATCTACACTAATCAAACAATTAAAAGAATATACCTGCACTAATGAAAAGTATACACCTGTACTCCATTAAACCCTCTAAGACACCACTAGCAACTCAATTAACACAGCATTGTGAAGCTAGCCAAATCAATTAACAACCTGCAAAACAACCTAAAAAAAAAATCACTGGCACAAAACCCTCCCAAACCTGAAATACCCCAACTATTTACCTGCACTCACTGCACACCATTCTCTCCTTGTTGCAGAAGAGCTTACAATAACCATCCTAATGTATTACATTCAACAAATAATGGGTAAGTGTGGTACACTTGGACATATACCCATCTCAGTGGCTAATTACCCTTAGAGAAATAATTATATGAAATATTTTCATGCTGCGCACATAACACTACCCATGTGACATACATGCTGTAAGCATGATTAAAATGTTAAATTGGAACCAATTGCATGCATGTAATAAAAAAGTGGCCACTTATTACTGCACACATACAAGCTAAGTGACTTGCTCAGGATCACACCATACACAAGTGGGGGTTAATGAGATTCAAACCCAGGTCTTCTGGTTTGCAGCTCTGTGCCTTTAACCACTAAGCTATACTGCCTATACACATATGGCTCACTTGTACCTCAGTACAAATCCGTATACATCTTCATGCATGTGGCATGCTTATAGCCACTTTTTATACTTTTTAGTTTTCTGTCCCCCCTTATCTCAGCTGCACAGGTGAACTATAGCACACATATCAATGGAAACACATGTGGTTCTTCCAACCCCAATGAACACACTTACTCACACAACTACTTAATTACTTCTGTTTGGCCTGTACTCCTATTTTCTCTCCATAGTTTTAAATGCTTCCATGCAGACTTTGTGGGGCAAACACAAAGGTAGCAATAACTCAACACCCACCCACTCACATGGTCAGCCCCCCCATACACACACACACACACACACACACACACACACACACACACACACACACTTTAGTGGGTGCAGCCATGCTGCTACAGATAGCCCACCTAGTATAGATATGATTTGAAAGTCTCTTATCTGAGTACTAGGGAGCCAGAGGCAGAAGTCTTTAAGAGATGATGTCTATTGGTCAGAGTGCCGGGGTGTACCCCCTTGAAATGAATAGAGTTATTTTTTATTCCTATTTTATACATTATGATGGTGAGCTGAATAATAATGAAGGCCACTGTTCTACTAAAAATGCCCTTCTTAGTTGAGCAGTGGCCTTCATAAATCTTCAATTCACCATCAAGAATGTATAAAATGGTAATCAAAAGAAGCCTCCATTCATTTCAATGATGCATGCCCCTGCAGTCTCCCTTGCTCTGTTATAATGTGCCTGAGCATGCGGATGTGGAGGTCAACTTCACTGGAGGGGGGCATAAGCCTGACTACAGTGGGGCTCCAATAGTCTGTGCATACTATACTACTCAACTGTCCCTGAATGCCAGTGACAGCCCTCATTTTACCACTGAAAACTGCTCTGCTCCTCATCCATCCATCATAGAAAACATGCTGCTCACACAGAGGATGTCCTGTAAATTTAGACTTTATGGCAGGGGCACCATTTCAGATTTCAGCAGGAGGAACCATCAACCAGTGGAGGCCTGGTGCTAGTTAGCCCTTAGGTGGTAATCTCTAGAATATCTGGAATATCTCTAAAAGGTAAAACGTATTTGTTGTGACTGAAAAGTGACATGCAAATCAAGGAACAATTCAAACATTAAAGATTCATCTGTCTATACTCCAGTGCAGTGCATCAGATTTGGGCTTAAACCCACCCAGTTACTAACCAGTTTTTTCCTGGCTGAAGTTCTTACCCCCCCACCAAAAAAAAAAATAAACTCTGTCCCAATTTCTCTACCCGCATCCATTTGACTCAATACCCATCCCATATGGGTTGTGAAGCTGCCCAAATGTGCAGAAACATGAAAAAAAAAACCTTCAATATTTCAGTCCTTCCTCCTTCCCCAATCTCGCTGTAAAAATAAATTATTTACTTTTACTTACCCGACCATCTGGCCAAAACCTGTAGCCTGGCCCAGTGTGCCACCATCCCAGCTTTCAGTCTGCTCCTCCTCCATCCTTCTGCCAAAAGCTGGATGCTAGAACCAACCATCCCAGGTCCCCAATGAGGTCTATGACCAAGTCATCTCACCAACAGAACCCACCCAACCTGTGTTGCTTGCTTCTTGCTTGGCTGCTGCTGCTGTACTGCATTGATCAAGGACTATGAAGGACACCCACACTGTTGTCACTGCTGCTGCTAGGCCTAGCTTGCTGCAGCGAGGGGCCTGTCTGTTGTTTTTTTTGTGAAGCGTGCCTAATAAAGTAAGTAGGTAGCCCAGTCTCAAGTTAAATTCTAGCTCACCCTCTGCCCCTTTAGCAACCAGGGGAGATGGAGACTCACTAAGAGCAGACCAACAAAAATACAAAATCACACATACCCCCATAATGCAAAGCATCATGGGCTGCATACACAAATTACCACAGAATATTATGCTGGTTCAACTTTAAGCAGACAAAAATATGCCACCACAACACTGCTATTGAGAGTTAAATGTTCAATGACTCCTCCAAGCTGTAGTGCGCAGCCTGTCTACTCTGTGGCAGGAAAGGCAGTGTCACACTCATGTGATTCATGTGCTCTTGCTTGGCTGAAGCGTATCCAAGTCACATGTGAAGGCAGCGCCGCTAAATGGTGGAGAGAGTGGAGAATACAATACAGACACAGTCAAGTCAGGAGAGCACCTGCAGTGTAAGCATGCACAGGCCAAGAGGACACTTATTGTGCTAAAGATTAAATCCAAATTTAATGCCATTATTGCCACACCATAAGAACAACCTAGGCACAAATGTGGGAGGGTGGCCACTGCCCCCCCCTCTGCCTTATCTACATGGCACCCCTGTTTTATGGTAGAAATTCATTCTCAGGTGGTACAAGTTAATACAATGGTTTTCACTGTGTTCTGAGGTACTGTATCTCTATGTTTCAGAATGTGTCCTGATCATCATGAGAGTTAGTGTCCCTCATTGTCCCTCATTTTCAGTGGCCATGTCCCTCATTTCAGTGAAAAAATGTGAGGTATGGTGCATGGTTCCAAGACCCTACTCAGCACAAAAAGTGCTAAGCATGGCTATAGTGTATATGCTCCATACAGAATGACAAAGGGGAAGCAAGTGAGCCAAAACAGTCATGAAGAAACACATTTGTAGCACTAAAAATGCATAAGGGGATTTGCATGGCCCAAAACAAAAAGGTCAGGCTTCATACCATGGAGGCCGTTCTGCATATCTGGAAAGGGTGGTGTTATCTTACTATATCCTAGGCATTTAATGCAGTAAGGAAACAATACTTTCAAATTAATAGCAATTTAATGACAAAAATCAAAAGCCATTAAACAACTTGCAAAAGGATCAGAATTGATGAGTTTACCTCATTTTAATGGGAAATCAATGAAAAAAATGTCACTAATTGCTAACAGTAGTATAAGAAATAGAAACTGATGTGTTTTTTAGATGAGAGAGCTTAATTGCTGCACACATGGCAAGTGTGCAACATATTTGTTTGTTTATTTGTTTATAAAAGTTTATTCCTTAAGAACATTCGAAGGAAAAGTATAGCCCATTTGAGCGCAAGCTCATTTTCAGTGGGGTCCACATTCATCCATGACAAATATTACAACAAATATATAACATAGGTACACAAGTTTCATAAACACTTTAAAAGACTTGTACAGTCACATACTATCATAACTAGATATTAAAAAAGTCAACAGCAGCAACAATTCTTCAATTGTGCAAACTCATGCAGCAACCTCCATGATGTGATTTTTAAATGATGTTCAGACCAGCTTAACTGCTGCACTTATGTCAAGCTTGCAGCATGCAAAGCTGATTTGTTTTTTAGATCTGGTTCACTTAGGTTCACCTTGTGTATGTGAACCATGATGTAAGCACTACACAATTAAGCATGTGGCATGCATTCTGCATGTGCACAGCACACTTATATTTCTGTGAGGGTAGGGCAATAAAGTCACTCACCCTTCTTGCTTGTGGCCTTATACCACTAATTAGCCCACTCGATGGGTATATTGATGGGTATATATATCCTTGTGCACCACCCTTATCCATGATATATATATATATTCTTTGCAAAAAACTACTTTAATGCACCGGCTAGTGTGCCTTAACACCAATAAAGTCAGGCAATTGGGCATTTGGGTTTCTAAACCTAACTCCCCAACCCCACCTTGCAGGCAGCAACAGGAAAAAACATTGCACTTTCACCTCCCTTGCATCTTCATAAATCAGGTGTAGGGTGTGCCTTGGTGTTGTCAACCCTAACGCTCACTCCATTCCATCAGTAAAAAAGCTCAGATGGACAGTATATGAGGATTGGGTAAGTGTTAGGGATGACAACCCCAAGGCACACCTCACACTTGATTTGTGAAGATGCAAGAGAGGTGAAACCTTAATGGTTTTTACTGTTGTTGCCTGCAGGGTGTGGGTTGGGAGTTAGGGTTGGAAACCCTAATGCACAATCCCCTGCCATTTTTGGTATTAAAGCACCTTAAATGGTGCATCAACAAAGTTTTTTTGCAAATAATTTCCTTTCTTTTTGAGATAATGTATTCATATCCTCATTCACGTAGGACCCTTTGGAACCTTTGTGAACAGATGCAGATGTACAAGGGCTGTTGAGCCTTTCAACAAAGGATTAATCTGTCCGCCTACAGAAGTGCAGGGTCATTACATGTTCTGCACTTAAATTCAGCAGTGGAAGTGAAGAATTCACGGGGCTGACTGAGCACAAATACTCTGTGTTCAGTACTCCAACATGTGCTATTCTTTACGATCATTCCATAGTTGAGATTGTTACCAACATAGCTAATAAAAGAACAGACTGTGTGGGCCAAGAGGCCATTTCATCCAACCTTTATGTGCAACTACTACATGTTATTGTGATCACCTGCACTAATTTCTACAACATGCAGTCTGAATGGGGAATTTCTCCTGCTTTATGTTTTTTTTTAAAAGACTGATAGCTATCTTGAAATGAAAGTTGTGTCCCATATCTCTATGAAGGCAAATGGTGATAACAAAATAACAATCAGCCATGTGTTCTTGTAAACTCATCTGAAAGCTCATTAACAAGTTGAGTTGTCATTCAAGGAGCATGTACTGTATACCGTATGCACTCAGTGACCACTCAGACTGTGGCTAGCCATGATTGAGAGAGAAGGGCTCTTCTGGTAACTGGCTGGGGGGCAGATTGGGGGCAGGGTGGTGGATCGTGCCTGGGTGAAGGATCCACTAGATCACCAGGGTACAGTTTACATTCATTATACAGGGGATTGGGGATATGAAGGGAGGGTCCACTACACTAATGGAATGATTCATAATCTTACAAAAGGGGTCAGGATGGGAGGATTACACCAGATACCCCAGGTAAAATATTGTTATATATACGGGGTGGGTGGTCAGGTGGAGGAGGGACCACTAGCCACCAGAGAGATACTTTTTTTTTCTAAATGGGAAGGTGATCAGCAGGGGGAGGGGCTGCTAGCCAGCAGGGAATATGTTTTTATATGTTGGGTGGGTGATTGGGTTGGGGGGTACCACTAGCCAACAATCTGGCCCCAGAATCACTGTCCCGGTTTTCTTTCCCCCTCTTGGAGTGTTTCTGTGTTTTTCCCATGGTATTTTTCATAGTAAATGTAATCTGTGTGCCAGAGCACTGCATCTTGCATGAAGTCATCATGTGTAGTGCTGCTCATCGAGTGTTTTTGTTAAGCAATTTAAATATTTAAATCAGTGTCACTTTGTGCTTTATAACCACAGAATCATTGTTGTACGCATGGTTGGGAAATTATGAATACATTCCACTTTGATGGGTCAAGTCTCATTTCCCCATGAGACAGAGACTTTCCCGATATCCTTGTCCAAATCCCTGACCATGAGTACAACACTGATTCTGTGTTTATAAAGTAAAAAGTGTTAGTAATTTCAATATTTAAATTACTCATCAACAACCCACAATGAGCAGCATCACACATGACTTCATACAAAAATACAATGCTCCAGCACACAGATAACATTTACTATAGGGGGAAAAGAGAACATAGGAAAAACACACAGATAAACACTCCCAGACATACATAGAAACATAGATTTTGATGGCAGATAAGGACCGCTTGGCCCACCTAATCTGCCCATTTCCCTACCTATTGGATAAGCTGCAGATCCTAGTTAACCAACAACCTACTTCTTCCTACCCTAACAGAATTGACTTATGTCTATTCCATGCATTCTTGAATTCCCCCACTGCATTTGACCTCACAACCACCTCAGGAAGGCATTTCATGTATCCACCACCCTCTCGGTGAAAAAATACTTTCTCACATTACCCCATGTCATCCCTCCTCTATATTCAAATGGTGTGCCCTTGTTTTTGCACATCTCTCTTTCTGAAAGATGCTACCATCTTGGACTTTATTGATTCCCTTGACATACTTGAAAGTTTCTATAATGTCCCCCCCTCTCCCTTCTTTCCTCAAGAGTATACATGTTAAACTCATTTAGTCTCCCTTTATATGGCTTCTGTTGCAGACCCTGCACCATTTTAGTTGCCCTCCTCTGGACTGCCTCCATCCTGTCTATGTCCTTGCAGAGATGGGGACTCCAGAACTGCACGCAGTACTCCAGATGGGGTCTCACCAACTGTCTGTACAGAGGGATAACAATTTTATGTTTTCTACCGGTGATGCCTCTCCCTATACATTCCACTATCCCCCAGCAATTCTTACTGCCTTCTCCCATTGCTTGCTTACCTTTAGGTCATCTTATATGACTACCCCCAGATTCCTTTCCATTTCTGTTGTTGTTATTACCCCTACCCCCTCATGTACACTTCCCCTGGGTTTTTGTTTCCCAGGTGCATTATTTTGCACTTCTTTGCACTGAATCTAAGCTGCCATACTTTTGACCATTCCTCCAACCTTGCCAAGTCCCTTTTTTATCCCTTCCACACACCTCCCTTTGTGTATCAACCCTGTTGCAGATCTGTGTGTTGTCTGCAAAGAGGCATACTTTTCCTTCCAGTCCCTCTGCAATGTCACTTATAAAGATTTTAAAAAGGACTGGACCCAGTACTGAACCCTGCAGTACCCTGCTGGTAACCCCCTTTCTTCAGAGTGGACTCTATTTACTATTACCCTCTGTATCCTGTTGTCCAGCCATTTTTTTTTACCCAGGCTACCACCCTGGGACCCACTCCAAGGCTGGCTATTTTTTTTTATTAATCTTTTGTGTGGAACTGTGTCAAATGCCTTGCTAAAGTTAAAGTAGACCATGTTCACAGCTCCTCCCTGATCTGCTACTTTTGTCACCCAGTCAAAAAAAATCTATTAAATTTATCTGACATGACCTTCCTGCTGTGAATCCAAGCTGCCTTGAGTCCTATGCCCAGCTGGCATCTAGGTACTCAACAATTCTTTCTTTCAGAAGAATTTCATCATTTTCCCTACAAGTGAGGTCAAGCTGCTGTAACAGGTCTGCAGTTTCCTGCCTCTGCTTTGCTTCCACTTTTGCTAAGGGGAATCACATCCACCCCCCTCCAGTCCTTATGTACCACACCATCCTCCAATGATTTGTTAAAATGGGCAGTCAGTGGTGTCACTAGTTCTCCCCTTAGTACTTTCAGCATTCTGGGGCGAATCCCATCAGACCCCATTGCTTTGTCCACCTTCAGGTTTAGGAGTTCTTTCAGAACCCTTTCTTCTGTGAAAGTACTGGTATCAACCCCCCTACCCAGAGTGCTTCTATTAACTGGATTAGGTGCCCCCCTCCTCTTCCTTTGTGATAACTGAGCAGAAATATTTGTTCAGTATCCCTGCTTTTTCACTGTCCCTCTCTGCCCACCCACACTTCTCTTTATTAAGCCTCTCTATCCCTCTCTTGGTCTTTCTTCACTCCCTAATGCACCTATAAAAGGTTGTATCCCCCTTCTTAACTGATTTGACTATCTTTTCCTCGGTTTGGGCCTTTGCTATTCTGACTGCCTTCCCCACTTTCTTCTGGTTTAACTGGTACAGTTCTCTGTCCTGCTCCTTCTGTTTTCTTATACTTCCCGAATGCTATCTTTTTCTCCATAACTTTCCCCGCCACCTGTTTTGAGAACCGTAGTGTTTTTTTTCTTTCATTTTGATTTGTTTATTTGCTTCACACAAAGGCTTGTTGACTCTGTGATGGCAGATCTGATGTTTCTCCATTGTTCCTCTACCACTACTTCTTGCCTGTTTGACAGTGCTTTTCTGAGGCACTCTTCCATTTGACAAAGTCAGCCCTCCTGAAGTCCAGTACCCTCACGTTTGTATGGCTTGACTCTGCGGCTGTGTTTATTATGAACCACACTGTGTGTTGATCACTTGTTCCTAGATGGATTCCACTTCTAGATCTGAGATCCTGTCTCCATCCCCATTTAAGAGTAACAGTTCTAAAATTGCATCCTCCCAAGTGGGTTCCAACACTAGCTGTCTGAGGCATACCCCTGTAGGGCATCGAGAATGATCTTGCTCTTTGATGTGGCTGCAGCAAAGGTGCTCCAGTTAACATCTAGTATATTCAGGTCTCCCATCAACAATATCTCCCCTTTTTCAACCATTCTAAGGATGCCTTGTATCATTTCCTTGTCCATTTCCTCCACCTGAGACCGGAGTCTGTATACAACTCTCGTGCGGATTGTGGTGCCATTTCAGGTCTCCAGGGACACCCACAGTACCTCCTCTCCTCCCTGTTTACTCTTTAGTTCCATTGCTTTGGTAACTTCCCTTACATAGATAGCTACTCCTCCTCCTCTTCTACCCTCTCTGTCCCTCCTGTAGATTGTGTACCCTGGTATGTTGACATCTCAGTCATGGTTCTCAGCATACCATGTTTCTGTGACTGTCACGATATCCAGGCATCCCTCTTTCATCAAGGCCACCAGTTCAGGGAACTTTTTTTTACAGACTACGGACACTGGTACTCATTGTCCTCCATTTTTTTTAAATAATTCAGTAAGCTTTATTCATCTTTTTTTCTTATGATTATTATAACAATCATTGACACAGATGTGGGTAGCAGTAGGACACTAAGAAGGAGTATCCCAAATACAATACAATGTAAATGTCACTCAAGAAGTACAATAGTGGAATAATATACAGATCCAAGGTAAACCTCCCTCCCACACCACCCTCTTTAACCCCCTACAACCTCCCTCACCCACCCCTAATCAAGTGTGTACCTCTACAATCAGTTAAATATACATATGCAGAACTTATTATGAATTGATCGGTTATGGTTTCCAGGCAGTAAGTAGGGCATCTAATGTACCCCACCTAAGATGATACATATGCTACTGATTATTTATAGCTAGTATGTACTTCTCTAATTGGATGGCAAATAACAATTATTTATGCCATTCCATCACTGACAAAGCTGCATTATACGTCCAGTGTCTCATGATAATTAACTTTGCTGTGGCAGAAATCAGAGCCAAGTATGCTTTCCTGAACATGGGAGTAGCCTTTGGAAAGATATATAATGAGCAGATCTCTGGAGTGAAAAAGGAGTCAAGACCCAGGAAAGGGTCTAGTACTTGTCTAATGGATTGCCAAAAGGTCTGGACCACTGAACAGGCCCATAACATATGATATAAGGTTCTGGTGGAATTGGTACATCGAGCACAATCAGGGGAAGACAGATGACCAATCTGAAAAGTTTAAGTGGCGTAAAATAAAAATTGTGCATAATATTAAAATGCATCAAGAGCAGTCTGTCTTGTTTTATAAATTTATATAGTGATTTCCATAATTCCCTCCAGAGTTCAGGTTCAGTATTAAGAAAAAGCATTTGAGACCAATAGTAACAAACCCCCTGAGGTAGGGCAGGATCCACTAATTGGATTTATTTATAAATCACAGATACTGCATAGGGTTCTCTAGCCACCTGTGCCCTCCATTTTTGATGGACTTACTGCTTTTAGCCCCATCCCTGTTCTTAGTGCCTTTGCCTTTTTCTCCAGATAACCCTGCCCTTCTCCTTATTGACTTCTCTATCTTAGTGTTTACCTCACTAACTACCCAGAATTTCTGGGGGGGCTAGGATTTCCCCTGCTCCTTTTCAGTGCCTCCCTCCTTGGCTAGTTTTAAATGCTTGCCTATGAAGCATTTAAAACTATCACCTAGTACCCTGGTTCCCCTCCTGGACAGATACAGACCATTGCACCAGTATAGCCCTGTATCCCTCCTGGTGGATCCCCAGTCCCCAATGAAACCCAAACCCTGAGCTCTGCACCAGGTTTTCAACCATTGATTGAATTCCATGGTGAGGAGCACACTAGCCTCACCCATGCCATAAACAGGCAGCACCTTCAAGAAGGTTTCCATGCATGCTACTTGTCTAAGGCCCCCCTTCCCAACTCCACAAACTCCTCCTGCACTGTTCTGATCCCTTTCCCAGCCAGATCATTTGTCCCAAGGTGGGTAATGATGTCTGGCTCACTCCCACATGCAACTGCTCCCGCAATCCTGAGGATTCACTCCCTGTCCCTCCAAGTCATGGTACCAGGCAGTATAAAGGGTGAAAGAAATATATGCAGAAGACAGAGCCCAGTCACAAATGGAAGGTTAGCCAGAGCAAACATCTGGCAGTAGTCAGTGATAGGCAATCTACTGTCACAGTGCCACAAGAAAATCCTCACATCAGTGTCTGGATCCTTTGCAATATTACAACATACAAGTGCTCCTTAACACTTTGTATTGAAAAATAGCTTGTCAAACTTGGTTGAAAAGTAGCTTGGCAGATGTGGTTGCAGGTACACTACCATGAAGTGGCATTTCATTCAGTATGGGAAAACCAAAAGAAAGGTTAGCCCCACTCCTATCTACATTGTGCCCAGAACAGCATGTGTAACAAGACAACACTGTTTTTATGTCCCTTATTCAGTGTATTATCTGAAAAAAATGCAGTTTCAAATCCCTGATTCAGCAATGAAAAGAACATTGTTTCACTTTTTTTGTAAAATCATTTTATAACTTTGTGACACTGAATAAAAATTGTCAAAGTGCTGAAAATGATTCTTTATAGGGTTCAAAGGTAACAAACTTACAAAAAAGTAATAGTGTTGCATTTCATTGTTTTTCAGATTACTGTTGGGTTCTCTGAAAATAAATATTCACAGGAAATGTGTCAACTGGTGGGGGAGGAACAGGATTTGTTGTTTGTTTGTTTGTTTTATTAGACTGACAAGGTGGCTTAATTCATTACTACTTTTATAATCTTTTTTATCCTATTATACAATCGCATCTAAAATTAAATATTTGTTTTCTTGATTCAAGTCCATCAAATGTTTTTGACATGCCTTAAACTTACTCTATTCCATTAACATTTAAATATATACACAGTCTTAATGATTGGTTCTTGTTTATGTCACCTGCCCTTAATTGGTTTCTTTTCATAGTTTTCATTAACGGGAAATGTCCACCTAAGATCGGGCCCCACCTCAATGTGAGAGAGGGGCCGATTAGTAATTTCACAAAAGGTTAACATTTTTTACTTACAGTGCCTTGATTTATATAAAATGTATCTGGTTATTCCTGCAGGCTTGATGCACAACAACAAAGACAGACCACAAGGGGGAGTGCTGCTGTCTGTCTATTAATGAGCTTCTATTACCAGTCAGCTGACAGATTGGCATTTGCTTAGTGTCACGGTATGAAGAATCATTATTCTGTTTGGCTTTACAGGAGCTGTTAATGACCCCTTAAATAACCTCCAGCCCCACACATTAGATAACCCCTAAATAAAGCCTAGCCCCACACAGAAGGGGGCCCCTTTAATAAACCCCAGCCCTCACTGTAAAGATCCCCTTAAATAAACCCAAGCCCCACACAGAAGGGATCTCATTAAATAAACACCAGCTTCACACAGAAGAACTCACCCTAGAAACACATTCACAATTTATTGAAAACAGAATTCAGAGAATATCTAATGTAGCTAATGTTTCTTCTGTATACAGTAATTAATGTCTGTCTGTTTTTAATGTTAAAATGATAAAGCTATTGTTTTGTAAACATTTATTATTGTGTACTGGAGTATTCAAAGCCCAGACAGCCTTAGCCTGTCCAACTGTGATTCTTTTTTAAATAAGAAAACCTCAGCCCTACATAGAAGAGGTACTGACAAAAACTCAACATTTAAACAAATTATCCACCAAGATCTCTCTCACTAAAAATAAAATCTCAGTCACACACAGAATTCCCAAATATCAACCCCAAAACTGGTGGGGGGGACTAGTTGCAACATACAACTGCCGTATGCCTCTACCCCATTATTTGTGTAAGACTATAGGTAAAGCATCTTTCAGATTCTTTATTTGGGCTTTCAACTCTATATATATTGCTGTACTTCTGTCCGAGCACAACTGTAGCAAAACATTGGTTACACTTAATTTCTGTTTACTCTTGAGGTTGCTATAAACACTCTTGTCAAGTTTAAAACAAAACAAAAAAGTTCCCCAGTCAGGAGGGCAGCCTTCCCAGAACTAAAGCACATCTCTACTGCAAAGTCCCTGGATCTGCGATCCAAGAATCTTGGTGGGACATCAAGAACTGTATAGAGGGAAATAGTATACCAGTTGTCCCGGTCATATAATATATGTAAAAATGAAAAGCATTTTCAGCTTTCTCTGTGGACCTGTACAAGTTTTCTAGTTCTCATTTGGCACAAAACAAACAACACTACAAAAGAGAAAAATATGAAAAACTCTGCTAACACTTCAAGCTTTGTTGGAAAGCATCTGGAGATGACAGTTTCTTTGCCATTAGCTAACCCGGGTTGTGCCTGAAAATGGTCCCCAGGATCAGTGCACTTAACTGGTTACCAAAGAATACATAAATAAATAAATAATCACAACTCAACGGGCCTTTTTTCTCTCCCATATGAATCCTGAAACCTAGTCAACCATCAATGAAATTGTACTAGCAGTCTTTGACTACAGTGCTTGACTACATGTCTTTTGCAAGACAAAGTTGTAAAAAAGCAGTTTTCATTCTTGCCTTTTAAGAGAATGAACACTACTTTTTATAAAATTTAACTCACGAAAAGGTAATGAACAAGGACTCCGTCATCATTACTCAGCCACAATGGTAAGCTCAGTAGAATGTCACCAGGAGGGCTACATCCTCAGGCAATTTTTGACTGAAGCCATGAAAGGTTTAAACAAAGATTAGTTTGGGAATACAGCCTTCTTGAGTGAGTTTGGGGGGGGTCTCTTTCCCTTCTCAGCTCCAGAGTTGGCCCTGAACATGATGGAAGCAGCTCATCTTTCATGAAATAAAAGCTGTAAAATGTAGTTTTCATTTGTAACATTAGGGCAATGAGTAGTGCATTTTACAACATTTATTTCTGAAAGGGAAATGATTAGACTCTCCATAATTACTAACTTTGACTGTAACTTGACCACTTGGTACCCAACCAGGAGGGCTGCTTCCTCAAGCAATCTTTTATGGCCCTGGAGGAAGGGCTCAAAAAAAAAAATACTTTGGAGAATAATCTGGAGCCTTAGGGGCTTTTTTTCTCTTCCACCTGCACTCCTGAAATGGCCGTCTGCCCCCCCCCCGTGCTCCACTGAATATGTCCCACTCAACTCACAGCTCCAGTTACCACCATATTTATTATTTATTTTAATTAGTTGGATGTTATTATTGTTTTTTTCTGATATTTTTTCTAAAAGAGCCAGAGTGAGTGAGTGAGGAGAACGATTAGAATAAGCATGGATAAGCAGCTGGCGGTGATGGCAGCCAATGTGAGACAATGCTTTGGGTCAGGATTGGAAAGAATCAGCAGCAGTGGTAGGACATCCTGTACTTGTGTGTGAGGACATGAGGAGACATTGATGTTCTGAATAAGGCAGATTTTACTTCCCTTTTCTATGTCAGACATCAGCATCTGGGTCATGCCTGAAAATAGTCATTGCTATGGCTAGTGCAGTTACCCAGTTAACAAAAACTAAATAATTAAAAATAAATAAATCTCAGCTGCTAGCACCTTCTCGTGCTCAAACTCTTCCATCACATTCCACTGGACTCACAATGCCAGCTTATTCATTTTTTTTTGTTCTTTTCTGAGGTAAGCAGTGTTACTTAGGTCAGCAGTCAAGTGATGAGATTGTATATAGCTGAGTAAGACAGATTTTATGGCAAACTAAAAAAAATGAAGACTACATTCGAGAGTCTATGGGACCTTTCATTATAATGGAGAGTACGGAGAGAACAACAGAGCTACACAGCACGAATACCACTGAATCACCTTACTTATAATTCAGTCAACCAATTAAAATCATAACAAAGCAGTTTATTTTATTTAATAAAGGTAGCATTTCTAATTGATCTTTAAACTATTTTCACTCTCCCAATCCCCACTGAACAGCACTGAAACTGTTTGGTGCATGCAGTACATTATTTCCTAGCCTGACTGCAAAGTAGTCTTGAAAATGCTAAAAACCCAGCTTTTCAAATGTAAATATCTTACAAAATACAAAACTCCCAAGCATCAGACCCCCTAGTAAATCCTTCCCACCAACCTACACAAACATATAACATTTCACAATTTACAGTAAGGACTTACAGTTTTTTTAGCTAGAGGAAAGCAAAATCTGAAAAAAAGCACCATTGAAGTCAGTGAGAAAACAAAAACAGCTTTTTCACTCTTTAATATCTCTTAAAATACCTGACAGATTTACATTAGACTTTAAGGAATTGTGGATTCTGTCTTGTACAACACTTTCTGAAAGTGTCATGTAAATCTCTGAAGCTCTGTTTCTGCAAGAAGCAAACAAAAATGGTGTTTAACATAGAACTTACCAGCAACCCTAACTATAGTGGTGTTACCATGACCCTATAATTTATTCATTTGTTAGCCAGGTGGGTACACTGGTCCCAGGGACCATTTTCAGGAATGACCTGGGCCATGGAGATGGCACATATACACAAATACAAAAGTTTTAGATACATCAAGAGAAAGTTTCAAGGATTTCACAGTAAAATACAATACATAAATACATGAAAACAAAGTTAATCTAGGGCTTAGCATTTGTAGTTTACATATAACAAAACCACAAGAACATTTGAGGTTTACAATTTAATACACCACAACAGTATAATAGAGCAGAATGTTGGTGTAGCTATGATGTGGAGAATGTGTGGCCATGATGTGGAGAAGTGTGGGTGTCAAAATGTTATAGGGAGCAAGTGCATATTGATTTGGATAGGAGGGTGGAAGGTTAATTGGATTTGAATATCAATGTGTTCCCTAGGTTGAGGACAGAGGATGGGAGGCTATTCCAAAGCATCAGAGCCACTACTGAGAATGCTGTCTGGCCCATGTTCATGTAAGAGCAAGGTACAGGTAGCAAAGGTTGAGGCAAGGACCTCATCATCCTAATGCTTTGCTTATTACAGAGGAATCTACTTGGACAGGAGTTTGAGTGTACCACAAGGGTTTTATGGACAAGAGCACTCAGCTATAGGTCTCGTCAGGCCTAGAGGGAGAGCGAACCTAAAGAGGCATATAAAGAACAGTGATGGGTAGTTGATGAGGCCAAGAGAATAAAATGACAGATGCAGTTGCATGCAGTGTTTAGTCAGTTTAGTTCCCTGGATGATGTCTTTGAGATGGCAGGGGTGCAGTACTTCAGGTGGGGAAGAATTGTACACCTTCCTGAGCTACCGTTTCCCCAGTTCAGTTTTGCTCACAGTCTTCTCTCCCAAATGGTGCAAGACTGCACTTGAACTGCAATGGGCCCATGTCACATCGCATCTGCTGTTAAGAAATGGAGTTACAAGTTACAAGAAATGAATAAAATTAGAGTTCTGAAAAAGATGGTTGAAATGTAGTATTCATGTCCTTACAGGTGATCCTTCTGTTTTCCCTGATGAAACTACCAACATAGTGAAACATTGGTGAGTTATATAACAGTGACTAACCTGCATGTGTGCTTGAGACAAAAAATATCTATTTTTAATTTAATATTACTTGATGAGTGTGTCACATTCCAGTTTCAGTGAATGGTGACTGCTTGTCTGCCTTGATCTATTATATGATCCTCCCAAACTGCAGTGACTATGACTGATCTTGCCCTACGTCATGTACCACAATTACAGTGCACACACATTCAGTCTAGAGGTGCTCTGATCTTTTTCTCAGTGATAAACTATGGTTGTGCATGCATTCATTGCGTGTCCTTGAATTTCTTTCTTTCTTTCTTTCTTTCTTTCTTTCTTTCTTTCTTTCTTTCTTTCTTTCTTTCTTTCTTTCTTTCATAATTGAATAGATACACTGGTACCAGAGACCTCTTTCAGGCATGATTACGCATGGACAACTACTGATGTTAACTAATCCAGTGGCAGACCATGGGTGGTAATGGTCAATATATGTTAGACTGAGAATTACTGTGTCCAACCTGACCACAGTCATCCATGGTTATATTTGGTAGATTGTTTCAGAAGTTTTTTGTGATATAAAACAAATTTCTACACCACTTAGGGAAAACTTCTAGAAAGACTTCTACATAAATGTATTGTAGAGCACCTACATAATAGAAACATATCGACCTGGTACAACATGGCTTTATTTATTTATTTAGTTATTGAACATTTCGGGTTTATAGCCTTTGAGTCAGAGACTCATTTCCAAGAGATCTTGCTTAACTAATTTGATCCAGTTTTTTGAATTGGTTAGTGCTACATTAGACAAAGGAATGCCTGTAGATGTCTTTTTAGATTTCTCAAAAGCATTCAATATGATTTCACAAAAAATATTACTTGAGGAACTAATCAGGCTACAATTCCCCCGTTAATATTATTAAATAGATAAATTCATGGCTGAGTGAAAGAAAACAATGTGTAGCAATCAGGGAACATAGATCAGAATAGCGGGATGTGACCAGTGGAGTCCTCCAAGACTCAATTATTGGATCTGCACTCTTTAATAAAGTAATAGCATCAACACAATCACACAAAAATACTTGGCTATGTAAATATGCTGATGACTGCAAGGTGGGAAAAATAGTTAACAATCACAAAGCAAGAATACAATTCCAACAAAATTTTAATCACCTAGCAGAATGGACACGAGAAAATAAATTAAAATTTAATGAAGCAAAGTGCAAGGTAATGCACCTGGGTAGGAATAACACTGGATGTCAGTATACACTGAATAATGTACAGTTACAAGAAACAACCTGTGAAAGAGATCTTGGTGTACTTATAACTAATGACTTGAAATCTGATAGTCTCACTATAGCAACTGTAAAAAATTATTATGGAATATTAAGGTGTATTTTAAGGAACATCAAAAGTAGGGATCAGGCAGTAATTAAACCTCTCTATTCATCTTTGATCAGATCAGACTTAAAGTATTGCTCACCATTTTGTGCACCTTATTTAACAGTCAGAAAAAAAAAGGAAAAGTACAATGGAGGGCAACTAAACATATAACTAATATGATTTATAAGGATAGATTAAAATAACTAAACTTATACTCTATGGAATACCAGAAAATTAGAGGTGACTTATGCCTTACTTTTAAAGCCTACCATGATGATGCATTGCTGGAAACACTAGGATTGGTTAGACAGGTTCCACTATGCCGCGGTAACAAGAAATTTGTTGATCGTCAGCACAGTGACAGTACACCGCCAGTTGGTATTGTGCTGTTGAAGGGGGCACAAGTGTTTTCTGTAGGGGACTTCACCCCCTAAACCCCCCATGTGGGTGGCTCTGCCCCCACACCCCCTGCACAAAGGATTAATAATTCCAGTCAGAGTTAGTTTGGGGAGGGGGCAAACACTTCAGCGGAAACAGTGTCAAAATACATGGAGACCATCACAGCAAACTGCCAAAAATGTTGCTGTGATGGTCTTTGTCGTATTCCCATTGTTGTGCCATCAGTATACTGGTTAGACATACCCCAGTAAATAATAAAACTAGGCCTCACAGCTATAAATTGAGGAGTGAAGTCAATAAAACACTGCAAAGCAGTCAATGGTTTAATCAAATAACTATAACCACATGGAATACCTTGCCTAAAAATGTTGTGGAAAGTGATAATATGAACACCTTTAAAAAATCTAGATAAATTCATGGGTGATAAGAAATATTTCTTCCACCAATAAGTCAAATGGTGGCAAGTTCTATAAAGGACTTAGGTCCGTTGAACTTGACAAACACTATGAACCTATGAACTGAGGTAACTTCGCTTTTTTTTCCCAAAACAGTAACATTCTGTAATAAATACTTAGTTCCCAACTATACATTTGAAATATCTTTCATTTACATGCCCATTGCTGCTTGTTCATCTTTTTAATAGATTCTCTCCGCATTAATAACTGAAAAAATAGTTGCCATTTATACCATCATAACATGAAACTCCTTAAAATGTGGAGTGCCCTCGTGAAATTTTATGCTTAAATTTCCTTGTGCAGTCCTTCTTTTCTCCATTAATTGCAAAATAAAGCATGTTTTTATAATTATTTCTGCTTGTGTAAAGTGTTCATTGAAGAATGTTATTGGAATTTTGAGCAAGAACAGTAGCCAGATGGAATCAAAATAATTTTTTAATTAACATGGTCTGTTAGTAATCTATATATTCTAGGACTACAGGTACAACTTAAATACATTTTGGAAATGCTTTTTTTCACTTTGAAGAACATAGAAATATGGAAAAAGATGGCAGAAGGGGACCTGGGGTCCATCTAGTCTGTCCAGTGGTTTTTGAGACTTCTACTGGTCACAGGTCCTATTCCCCCTTACTGTTCCATTGGAATCAGAGGTTGCCCTTGCTCTGTCCAAGGCATGTTTTAATGCCATTACTGACTTAACTCCAACTACCTCACCTGGCAACTTGTTCCATGATTCAACCACCCTTTCTGTGAAGTAATTCTTCCTCATCTCCCTCTTAAAATGACTTCTATGCAGATTCCATTTGTGTCCCCTTGTGCTCAAGCCAGGTACTCTGTTGAAGAGGTCTGAGTAGGCACTCTGTTTATTCCTTTCTTGAATGCACACTTTTATTAGTGACAAGTTTTACATACAAACATTAAAACACATTAGATTATACAAACAGAAACAAACTTATCAATACTTTCAACCCGTGTCATAACATTGACATGAAGCTTTTAGACATAGATAATCATTTACTATTTCTTCGAAGACTGAAATAAAATTAACATCCCTACTCTCAACCAGAAGAGAATTGTAGTATAATGGAGCTCTTTATAGAAGACACCACTGGCTATGAGATTTTTTAAAACAGGGGACAATATATTGTTTAAGTGGACCTGATCTAGTTTCACAGGAATATAAATTAGTTCTAAATTAGTCTGAAATAGATTTGAGAATGAACCCTAAAGAGTTTTTACGCATTAACATAATCAAACCAGATTTAAACCTGTCATCCAATGACAAACAGCCAGCAGAAGAATATAAGTCACAGTGCTGAAAACATATTTGCAAACTTGTATTAAATCTGCATATACTATTGTATTTACCCAATTTAAATGTTTCAATCATATACCTCCTCTCCCTTCTAGTCTCCAGTGAGTACATGTCCAGTGCCCTCAAACATTCTTCATAAGAGAGCTCCTGCAGCCCATGAATCATTTTAGTTGCCCTTCTTTGCAGCTTCTTCAGCCTATCTCTATCCTTCCCTTGGTGAAGACTCCAAAACTGGATGGAATACTCCAGGTGAGGCCTCACCAAGAACCTATAAGATGGAAGAATCATCTCCCTGCTTCTGCTGTCAGCCTCCCTCCAATAAAACCCAGCATTTTACTTGCCTTACTATACGCACTGTTGCACTGGCTAGATTTCTTGAAGGTGTCTGAAATGATGACCCCAGATCCCTCTCTTCACACGAAGTGCAGAGCTGGCTCTTGTTTAGCTAGTAATTAGCCATTTGGTTGCTCTTCCCCAAGTGCATCACCTTGAACTTCTTTGTATTGAACATAAGCTGCCAGATATTGGACCATCTTTCAAGCCACTGTGGGTCCTTCTGAAGATCCATAACTGCCTTGGCACTGTCCACCCTTCCACCTAGTTTGATATCATTAGTGAATAGGGCCAGTTTACCCTGGATGCCCTCTCCTATGCCACTAATGGACATATTAAATAGGAATAGGCCCTGGACTGAGGCCTATGGTACTTCGCTAGGGACTTTTTCCTCTCCCAAACTCACTCCATTTACAACTACTGTCTGTTTTCTCCCTTGAAGCCAATTTCCCATCCACTTAATTATACATGGAGCTGCTCCGTGATCCTCCATTTTTTTCAATAGGCACCTGTGCAGCATGGAATTTAAGGCTTTACTGAAGTCAAAATACAACAGGTCCATGGGGTTGACCCCTGTCCACCTCTATGGTCACCCAGTCAAAAAAATGTAACCACATTCATCTGGCATGACCTGCCTGCCATGCATTCTTCCTGTCTGCCATCTTGAAGATTGTTCTACTCCAGGAACTCCAACAAGTCCTGCTTGATAAGGGATTCCATAGTCATTCCTGGAACTGAGGAAAAACTTACCGGTCTGTAGTTCCCCACCTCCTTCCTACTCCCTCCCTTATGGAAATGAACCACATTCATCCTTTTCCAGTCACCGGGCACAACTTCCAACTGTAGTAAATAGTTAAAAAAGTGAATCAATGGATCCGCCAGTTCCTCTGTGAGCTCTTTCAACACCCTAGGCTGTAACCCATCCAGACCTTGAACAAAAAAGATGCAGTAGGTACAGTAGGTGTCATTTATAGATATGATGGGAGATTGCATCATGCTGTTTGAGAATTAGAAAAGCTGAGAGAAACTGATCTTGGCAAGTCTTTGCATGGATTATGATTTTTTTAAAATAAGAGATGGCATATAATACAACAAGCAGCTAACAAGAAGTAAAATAAACACATCTTTCTGTCTAACCATCACACTTCAAGTTGATATCTCTAATGCTATGTAAAATTATTTAGACTCCTACAATGGGTTTAAGTGGACTCATTCTATGGATCGCTAGAGCAGTAGGAAGGGAGGGAGGAGGAAATGGGTGTGATTCTTTACCTGGTATCAAAAGACCTATTTAGTGTTGAGGGAGGATCAGTGAAGGAAGCATTTAGGGAACTGGGAAGAAATCTTAGACAGGTAGCATGCTCTGTAGCTTTTGCAGAGGTGCTGCCTGTCTATGACAGAGGGAAGGAGAGAGAGCTCCACACCAAGGTCTTCAACTCATAGTTGAAAAAATGGTGCAGAGAGGAGGGTTACAACTACATTGAGGGATGAGGGCCCACCTGGGTGGATAAGCGCCTACACAGAGGTAATGGTCTTCATCCATCCCAGAGGGGAACCACAGTTCTCTGTGGATGGTTTAAATGTTACTTTAATTAACATTTTAACAAGCAATGGGAATGGTGGAAGAAAAAAGGGAGGTAAGTCCCCTCCCCCACAGGCTGAGATACAGAGTAGGGAGATCCCAAGGGGTGAGACTACCACCATGGTGCAAGTTAATCAAACAAGCAGGGGTTAGCAAAAGAGGAAGGGGAAAACAAGCAGTCAGAAGAGGAAGGAGAGAGGAAGGGGAAAAAAGATGAAAGGGGGAAGTGGAAAGCAAAGAGCAAATAAAATCTGGAAGGCCATGTGTGCTAATGCTACATGTCTGAGAAATAAGATCCCAGACTTGGAGACCATCATGGCAGAGGCCAATCTGGATATTGTGGCCTTTACTGAGTTGTGGTGCCCTAACAACCATTACTAGGAAGTGATCATTTCATTTCATTTCATTTTTATTTGTTATACTTGTAAGAAAGATGGGCAAGCTGACCAGTTTCACAAGCGACAAGTTTTACATAAAAAGGATATACTCAGTACATTACTCTTAAACATACATACATATAATTATAATTTAACAAACTTTACAAAAACATATAATTATCAAATACATACATAATACAGTATACATTAATGAAAACATTTATACTCAGATAAGGTGTCTAGCCATTGTACTAAGTTTGTAACAGCTGATGGAATACTATTGAAAAATTCAGTAGCCCTATAAATCACTGACCTTTGGCCAACTACTTTCTTGAATAAGGGGATCCTAAACAACCCCCTGGTCTGAGACCTTGTGTTATTTGAGCCATGAAAATTAAGGAAAATATCTTGAAAGGTTGGGGCAAAAATCCTAGGATCCCTTTGAAGGCAAATACTCCCAGTTTAGTCTTTATTCTGTCTGAAAAGGAAGGACAATTGGCTTCCCTGGTCAAAATGCAGTGGTGGGTTTTAAATGGCAAACCTGTCATAAACCGTAGGATGCTATGATAGGTGACCTTGAGGTTTTGTAAAATGTTTTCACTTGTTCCAGAATAGATCATCAATCCATAATCAAACACACTTAACAATAAGCTATGTGCCACAAGCCTTCTTGATTCTGGAATAAGAAAATATTTTATCCTAAAGAGCATTCCTAATCGCTGATGAATTTACTTAATTACTGTACTAACCTGAATATTAAAAGAAAAATGGGAATCAAGGGTAATCCCTAAATAATTAAAACTATCCACCAATTCTATAATGTTCCCTTTCAAATCAACTGCTGGAACAGTGATATTTCTTACTTTCCTAGGGCAGGTGTAAACTATTACCTTGGTCTTCACTGGGTTGAGAATTAAGTTGCGTGAACATAGCCAGTTTTGCAAATTTTCAAAGTCCTGTTGGACCTTGACTAACGCACTATTAGGATTGGGCCATCCGCAAACAGAACTGCATCATCTGTGTAAAGATTATTCTTTTCCCAATGCAGATGCTAAAGGTGGCATTCATAGAAAGGGAAAAAAAGTAAGGGGCCCAGGACTGAGTGCTGTGGTACCCCACAGGAAATTAAATGGGGTGCAGAGCAGGTATCTGTAATAATGGTTTAATGCTCCCTTCTATGCAGATAATCTGATAACCAAAGAATGACATCACCAGAGATATGAACTTCCTTCAGGGATTCCAATAACTGGTAATGATTAACAAGATTGAAGGCCTTGGTGACATTCACGAACACTGCATCGACAGAGTGCCCCATATCAAGAGCACTCCATAGACCACTTGTGAACCCCATCAAGGTGGACCAGTCTACACAAAGTTCAGAAAGGACAGGATAGGAAGAAAAGGAGGGATTGTGGTGCTTTATGTGAAGGAAAGCATAAACGCAACAGAAATGAATGGAATTCTTGGGGGGGCAGAGGAATTGTGGGTCACACTTGAATTGGGAAACAGAGCCACTATTCAGACAGGTGTGATCTATAGGCCACTGACACTGGTGAGGACTTAGATAAGGAAATCTTAGAAGCAATTGGCAAAATGACTGAAAAGGGTGAAATGTTGCTGGTGGGGGACTTCAAATTACCAGATGTAGATTGGAGTCTTCCAGCTGTGGCTTCAGCTAGAAGCAGAAAATCCTGGACTCCCTGCAGGGGGCATTCCTCAGGAAACTAATTCATGAACCAATGCATGATTGGTCAATATTGTACCTGGTGCTTACTAACAAGGACATTATTACAGACATCAAGGTGGGAAGCTATAAGGGAACCAGTAATCATTGTATGGTGTGGTTCAACATAAGAACAGTTGTAGAATCCTACCACACAATGGTGAGAGTCCTTGAATTCAGAAGGGCTGATTTTAAAAAGATGGGTGAATGCCTAAGGAATGATCTGATGGGGGAGGATGACCTTGAGGGGGTGGAGGAACAATGGGCCAAGTTAAAAGAAAGCATAGTGAAGGCAATAAACATCTGCATCAAGCAGGTAAGCAAAAGGAAAAGGAGACCACTCAAAGAGGGGGAAGATAAATTAAAGGTTAAATGAGTGGCATTCAGAAGATATAAGGAGACCCAGAGAGGGGAGGATAGGGAAGTGCATTGGGGAAAACAGAGGAAAGCAGAGAAAGCAGCATGTAGTGCAAAGGCACAAACTGAAGAAAGAATACCTCAGGCAGAATCAAAAGGGGATGAGATATGTTTTTGGTATGTTATCAAAAAAAAGGAAGACAAAGGGTGGGATTGTAGACTTAAAGAGGGAGTGGGGCTGTATAGAGAGGGATCAAGAAAAGACAGACACTGTGAACAAATACTTCTGCTCAGTGCTCACAGTAGAATGAGAAAGGGAAGGACCATGAAAAGGCATAGAAGCTGTGATGGGAATGAAATAGACACTAGTCCTTTTTCTGTGAAGAGAGTCAGGGACGCACTCACTAATCTGAAGGTGAACAAAGGTATGGGGCCAGACGGAGTGCTTCCAAGGGTGCTAAGGGAACTCAGGTGGTTCTAGCTGCACCTCTGACAGCCCAATTTAACAGATCACTGGAGACTGGAGTGATCCCAGAGGAATGGAGAAGGGCAGATGTAGTCCCACTTCACAAAGTGGTAGCAAGGAAGAAATGAGCAATTACAGGTCCGTCAGCCTGAACTTGGTGGTGAGTAAGTTAATTGAAACACTACTAATTGAAAGGATTGTGGAATATCAGGAATCCAGTGGGTTGCAGGATCTGAGGTATCATATATTCACAGGGCTAAGGTTATGCCAAACAGATATAATAGATTTCTTTGACTGAGTGACCAAGGAGTTACTGTAGATCAGGGAGGAGCAGTGGATGTGGCGTACCTGGATTTCAGCAAGACTTTTGACACCATTCCATATAGGAGACTGGTAAACAATTTGAGTAGTTTGGGGGTGGACAATAAGGTGCTAACCTGGGTAAGAAACTTGTTAGAAGATATGAGACAGATGGTACTGGTAAACAAAGATCACTCCAAGGAAAGGAGGGTGGCCAGTGGGATACTTCAGGGGTCAATGCTGGGACTGGTCCTCATTAATGTCTTTATAAGTGACATGGTGCGGGAACTGGAAGGGAAGGTCTGCCTCTCTGTGGATGTCACCATGATCTACAACAAAGTGGGCACTTCGAGGGGGAAGGCTGAGCAGGGATTTAAAAAAACCTGGAGGGAGTGGTCAAGTGTATGACAGCTGGCTTTTAATGCACAAAAGTGCAAAATAATGCTCTTGGACCATAGAAACCCGAGGGCAGTGTACAAACTGGGGAGATTGACACTGACACAACCAAGCAATAAAGAGACCTGGGGTAGTCATACTGGATGACCTAATGGTGGGCAGGCAGTGAGACAAGGCAGCTAGGAGGGCTAGTGGGCTGCTAGGGTACATAGGTAAGGGTATCACCAGCAGGAAGAGGGAGAGGGAGAGGGAGGTGATACTATGTGTATATCAATCACTGGTAAGACCCCACATTCAGTGCTGTGTCCAGTTCTGTAAACCACATATCAGAAAAGACATAGATATAGTGGAGGTGGTCCAGAAGAGGGCTACCAAAATGGTGCAGGGTCTGCCCTAAAAGTCCTATGATGAGAGGCTAAAGAAGCTCAATATATATACCCTGGAGGAGAGAAGGCATAGGATAATATGATAGAGACCTTTAAATACCTCACAGGAGTTAATAAGTAACAGGTGGGGAGTATTTTTCAGAGAAAAGTGCTCTAGAACAAGGGTCATGCAATAAAGCTGGAGGCAGGTAGATTCAGGAGAGTCGTGAGGAAGTGCCTCTTCACAATAAATGTGGAGGATTCCTGGAATAGGCTTCCAGCAGAGGTAGTGAGAGTGAAAACAGTGGTGGAGTTAACAAATGCCTGGGACTGATTGAAGAGAGTAATTTGGGAAAGGTGGTGGTGGGGAGACAACACTGTAAATCAAATAGGTTCTGTAGCAAAAATAAAGATAATAAAAATGTGCAGACTGGGCAGGCCCAGCATCCCTTATCTGCCAACATTTTCTGTTTTCTTATTTCTATCTCAGATTGAAACTAAACTGATAACTGGAAATGTATTACACAGTTTTACTGTAGAATCTATGACACGGGGTGCCACAGGGGTCCATTTTGTGGCCCCTGTTTTTTTCATGTTTATAGATACTATTGTCTCGCTTCCATCTTTTTTCCAGTATGTTGTTGTATGCTGATGATATAATTTTGTTCACAAGTTCTCCTAAAATCAGTGATATAAATGTTTCACTAAACCAAATTTTTTTAGCTTTGAACAGGTGGTTGATAGGTCATTGTTTGATATTAAACTCCAAAAAAATGGAATGCATTTTGTTTGGCTCCAAACCTAAATTATGTAATGTGGAATCTTTAATAATTAGTGACTTGGCTGGTAATATTATAAAACAAGTAATTGAAATGTAATACTTAGGAATAATATTTGATTCTAGTCTTACCCATTCAGCACATATTAGGAAAACAGTAAAGCCTGTAAATCAGAAATTGGGTGCCTTATATTGAATTAAGGATTGTTTAACCAGGGAAGCTAGAAAGATTATTTCTAAGACGGTTTTCTGTCAACTCTGTATTACAGTTCTTTTTTGTTTTCCAGATTGGCATTGAAGGATTTGGAATTGGTTAATAAATCTTTAAATTCCATCTGTAGGTTTATTTTAGCCAAACTTTTAAAGCACATCATTGTGTTTTATATAATGAACTTAACTGGCTCCCTCCTAAACTGGCTTATTCTTATAAATTGGGTAGTCTGACTAATAATATACTTGCTCAGGGAAGGAAATCTCCTTTGAATAGCTCGATTAAATTAAGGGAAGACACCAGGTCATAACGTTCAGCTAATGTGCAATGTTTATCTACCCCTAGCTCAGTTACCAATATGGGCAAGAGAGATTTCTCCTCACAATGTTCTATTTTATGGAATACATTCCATGGTAGTTGTATTATTTTTACCAGGCATGAGAGTTTTGAAAATAGTTTTTTATTGGTACTTGCAAACACTTGTTGTGTGTAATTGTTTTTAGGTATCTTGATGTATTGTTAGATTTATTACCATCTAGTAATTATGTATGTTTGTACATTTGTCTGTTATTTGCTTCTTTGTAATTGAAGCACCAGGTCAATCCTGAAAAAGAGCCTTGGCCCAGTGATCTTAACCTGGTAAAGTGAATTGAATTGAATTGAAAATAATGGAACTAATAATGTGAAAAAAACAATAAATTATATTTCAACCAGGATACCGTCCATGATATAATAGTGTATGGTGGAATGATGTTAGGGATGAAAATCCATCCCTAGAATAGGGTTGTTATGCTGCAGTAGCTAGGTCATTGTAGCTGTTATGCTGCACTAGATAGGTAGCTACTGCAGCTTAACAACATTAAACACATTGTGCATGTGCATTACGAAAACCTCCGCCTGTCAGGAAGCAGTGGCAGTAGTGAGAGTAGGACAGCAGGAGAGTAGCACTGAGGCAAAAAAATGAAAAATCAAGGACACAGCTGTGCACCTCTTCTCTCCTTTTACTAGTACTAGTGGACCATACACTATATAATGTGGGGAAGAGCTTATTTACAGGGAAGGTAGATACAAGAACTAGGGGGGCATAGACAGAAGGTGGAGGATGGAAGGTTTGGGAGAAATGTTTGGAAGTATTACTTCACAGAGATAGTGGCTGAGCCCTGGAACAGACTGCCAGAGGAGGTGGTAAGTGCCAGTACAGTGGAGGGGTTCAAGATGGCCTGGGACAATCTCAGAATGTTGTCAAGGGGAGGATGAGGGGAATATTGGGGAGGGGGGGTTGACAGGTAGAGGAAGGGAATGGGCAGACTCAATGGGCCAGGCAGGCACTTTTCTGCCATCACATGTCTATGAAGCTATGAATCTATAAAAAGACAATATATGGTCCACTATCCACAACAACTGTAAGGTGCCATCTCGAGGTTGCCATGGAGACCCAAACCTCTCCAGTTTGACTCTTGAGATTTAAATGTTCGCCCTTGACAACATCTCAATGGCTACACATGGTTGTTATGGATAGAAGACCATACTTTATCCTCTATATCTCAAATATGACACAAAGAGAATATATTTAATTAGTATCATCATTAAAAACCAAGTCATGAAAACCATTTTCAAGTGTATACAATAAAAAAAAACATATTTTGATTAGATCACAGACAATCATGGCTGCTACCTGAAATAATTTTAAATAGTATTTTGTCAGAATTTTTCTTCTTTCTTTACCATACTGAACACAGATCTAGGACTCGTGATTAGTCTGTCTTGATTGTCTTATATTTTTCAAGGCATTTGTGACTGTTCATCAACTGTGGAGAAACCATAAATGGAGTTACTATGAACAAAGTTTGATAAAGGAATAGGTATGACCATGTATGTTCATAGATAATGTTGATTATCTATGAAAACATGGACGACAGGAGTGCAGAATGGTGTAACATGTACTGTGGTTTTTATTTGTCACTGGTGCACTGAGGTGTTCTACAAAATTCTCATTCACTTATGTGACTATATGAACAATCAACTGAGGGTATTAGTGCAGAATTGGCAACCCTAAGTATTGCCATTCCCAAGGTGAAACTAGTTAAAAGGCACATCTGCTCTTGTCGCAGATCTGCATAAGCATTATCCCAAAGTAGTCATGCTAGTTGAACTGGTGTCAGTCCTTCATGATATTGGTGTCTATGAACAATGATGATGATACTGTGGTGGAGGCAAGGATCCATTTGGTAAAAGTCGTTTTTCTAAATCCCAATAGGATTAGCAGCACAAAGGACTCCTTTTGGACACACCACAGGTCCTCGTGGTTTCATGTAACCAATAAACTCATAAGCAGCAATCTGAATGATATCGTTATCAACAGCAATTGAAATGCCATCAACATGGCACAACTTGCCACTATAACTGCCACTGTTGTTATCACTACCATGCCCATGACTAGACTGTCATTATTACAGTGGATCTACTGCCCCTCTTTTTCATAATTAAATAAGGAGGTTTGCGTAATTAAAGGGGCAGACCCTATTGTCAACAGGCCCCCGTCCAATACGGTGACCTCAAGGCTAGAAGGAGTAGTGCAAGTAAGGGTGGGGAGAGGGGAAGGAGGGAGGCAGTAACAGTAGTGGGGGAAGGGAGGTAAGGCCAAGAAACAGAAGTAAAGAGGAAGGAAACCATATATGGGGTGAATAATGCAGACCATGACATCACAAGGGAGGTGGAGCCTCATGAGGTCAGGTTGAGGTGGAGGATTGTGATTGGAGAGTTGAAGAGAGAGAGAGGAGAGTAAAAGGAGTTTATAGGTAGGGATGGGTGAAGTGGCCCCAATTTGCTACTTAGAGCAAATTGTGAAGTGAAAGCAGATTCACGGAGTGCTCCACAACATGAAGTGGAGTACTTTGCATTATAATGGGTAACGTAAAGTCCATTGAAAACAATGACTTCACGTTACTCCACCGACCCAAACCACTACCCCACCAACTCTTACAATGAAGTACATTGAGAACAATGTACTTCTCCTCACTTTGCCTTGTTTTTAAGCTCCAAAGGCAAACTTTGAAGTGATTCATGGGATTTCAGGTCTCATGGGCTCTATATTGTTCTGCACAGCCTCAGTTTAGAGTAGTTTGTGTAGGAAGCTGTAGGAGACATTCTGCTCTGAGAGCTCTCTGTAATTCAAACCTTCTAAAAGCTGTAAAAAAGCCTTTTTGAGTAATTTTTTTTTTGCTCAAACTTTAGTTCATTGATTGTAGGAAACCCTCCTGTGCTCATATCATTGAGCATCTATTATTTGTGTGTGGATTTTGAATGTTAATATACAACATTGAGTCTGTGTAGTAAGAGACAGTGAAAGTGTGCTTTGGGGGAAGGGTGTATCTGTGGTGTATGTAGATCAACTTGAAGAAAAAGACAGTTCTTTCTGTTTTGGTGATATTTTTCTTGTATAACTGTGTTAATGTGCACACAGTAATATTTTTTATAATTCTTGCAATTTTTTTGCTGATTGCTGTGGTGCAGCAGTGCATAATTTTAGTTTGTTTAAAATACGTGGTTATATTGCTGAAGTATTTAATTTGCTATGCATTATAGTGTGTGTGTGAGTATGTGTGTGACACGTGTCATTGAATCAGACACCTTTTATTGTGCCACAGAGTAATTTCAGCAATGTGAACCTGCTCTCCACTGCAGCTGTGTGATTTTTGCACTTCTTTGTGGTATCTTTATTGGTACAAGTACTAGTGACTGTTACTGCAGCAGTGCAGTACACTCCCCCCCCCCCAGTGGCACTCCCCAACTGGCAAAGGTATTCTTTTCCAGATTTGAATTTCTGATGGTGATTCTGCTTAGATGTTGTGCCTTTGCATCCGCAGACTGCACGTGCAGTGCACAGCACAATATTAATCTGTCTGTGCATTTGCCTCCCTTTAGTGCACAGTCTCCATCTGTAACTTAAGTCACAGTTGTTTCTTTGGCTTCCCTTCAGAGTACTGGACTGGTGTGGTGCATAATTCCGCATGGACATTGTACTCATTAATATACATTTTTATGTCAGGACCATCATCACGTTCATGAGTTACTCGTGATGGTGGTGGGTGAAGTGGGCTCAATCCAGCTCTCTGATGATTCGATGGAGTGCTTACATAGCAGCGGAGGGAGGCTTTCAGCTTATAATGAGGAATGCAGTGCATTGAAAACAGCTACTTCACGTTACTCCACCTCCACTGGTCACTTTCTTTCAATTTTTAAGGCGATATACATTGGTGGTTGTTCACTTCGCCTCACTTCGCCTTGTTTTTGAGCTCCGGAGGAGGATTTTGCAGTGATTAATGGGAATTCAGGTCACATGGGCTCTATATTGATCTACCCAGCCTCAGTTTGAGGTAGTATGAGTAAGAAGGAGTAGGAGACAGTATGCTCTGATAGCGGTCTGTAGGAATTTTTTAAAAGCTGTTCAAAAAGCATTTTTGCTTTTTTGGGGGGATCCAACTGTAGTTCATCGATTGTAGGAAACCCTCCTGTGCTCACATCATTGAGAGTTTTTGTTTGTGTGTGGATTTTGAATGTAAATTTACAACACTGAGTGTGTGTGATGAAAGACAGTGAAGTGTACTGTGTGGGGGAAGGGCGTATCTGTGTGTAGGTAGATTTAAGTTGGAGAACTAATGATTTCTTTGTGTTTTGGCAATATTTTTGTTATATAACTGACTGTGTTACTGTACACATAGTAAAATTGTCAGTGATAGTACAAATTTTCTTGCTGCTTGTTGTGTGAATGTGGTGCAGCATTTCATAAGGCCAGGTTGTTTAAATTACAAATTTACATTACGTGGCACTGAGTACACTGAACTTTTGCATTTGCATCGCATTTCTCGTTCACCATTGTACACAAAGTGTTCTGTGTTGTGTGTGCAGTGTTGCGTGCATCAAATATAATACACCTTTTAAAATTTGTGACACAGATCAGTGTAAGTTCAACTAAGTGCAGCAGTGTGAACCTGCTATCCACTGCAGCTGCCTGATTTTGTACTGCAATCGTGTTCTCTGTTCTTAGTGTTGCCGCTTGTAGTGCTGTAAAAATCAGCACTGTCTGTATTCAGTGCCCCCTCCCCACATTGAAAAGATATTTTTTAGCAGACTGGCTTGTTTTTGTGACCCTATCAGCACCAATGGTTACTGAAGTTGTTTTAATTCCGTGACAGTGTCACAACACAGTAGTTCCCTTATCTGTTGCTGAAGCCACAGTTTTTTATTTCGCTTCACATCCAGCTAGCGATAGTAGCGAGTAGCGACCCTCCAGTCAGAAAGTGAATGTTTCAAAATCTGAATTTGGTAATAATATTGTGGTTGATGCCCCAAAATGCCTGCAAAGAGACGTGCAAGTAAAGCTGTTTCTGGCCATGGCAATGTTGGCAGTAAGAGGGTCTGTGGGCGTGGAAGTTGTACGCGGATGGAGAAGTGCATTGGTGATGTGAGGAAAAGTATTTCTTCTGCAATGTTTTTTACAGCCTAATCAGTAGCTCCACTGATAGTTGGAGGAGATTATGTTTTCCCAGCCGGTGGTGTTAGTGTTACTGGTGTTAGTGGTGGTGGAGGTAGTATTATCTTTGTTGCATCAAGTTCTAATTCTGACCAATGTACTGTATCCAAACATATTGAGTGTGAAGCAGTGCAAGTGAGTGACAGTGCAGATGATGTCATACTTCCCAGTAACATCCCATTAACTGAACCTGATTCTGATGATCATGTCAACGATAGCATACAATGTGATATTCCATCCACCGTGGCACTTAACATCACTCATTTTCCATGCAACAGTGATTCACAGTGTGGTGAAAAAATATTACGTAATGGTGGAGTAGATGCTGATAATAAATGTGATGATGCTGATGATGATGATGATGATGTTGCTGTTGTTGCAACATGCAGTCCACATGTTAGCATCCAAGCAGAAGACGTGGATGTGTGTGACAGTGACATTGATGAATATGATGATGATTTAATTGACCCCAGTTGGGAACCGGAGACAAAGAAATTAAAAGTGGCTGTGTCTGAAATTTCTGAACCTGTTTGCAGGAATTTCACCCCCCATAAAAACTTGTGATGTACTGGTTTTAGTGGATGATGATGATGATGATGACCCAATACTCAATATGATGGGTAGTCATGGTGGTCAGTTGTAGTCCTTGTGTGCAGTGCCAGAAACATCACGTGCCCCCCCCACTTCAGTGCTTAAAATAACAGACCTAAATAAGCCACATCATCATGGACAGGTTAAAAGCAGAGCATCACAGTCCCTTGTTTGGGATTTTTTTGTTCACGATGCAAATGATGTTTCAGTTGCAATCTGCCAGGTTTGCCATGTGCATGTGAGTCGAGGTAAAAAGGGGAGCCATCTTGGGACAGGAGGACAGCATATGCATCTTAAGAATAGGCACTTGGCTCTGTGGACCCAGCACAAGCTGGCAGCTAATACCAGACTTAGGCGTTCACCTGTATCACCGGCGGCAACCATAGCCAGCATGTTATCCCCTTCCTTGACTGTTAAGCCCAGTAGGAAATTAAACGTGTGATATAGTGAGGCAATAAGAGCAGAGGATTACTACAGGCATGATGATGATGAGTTGGAGGACCATAATGACTTTGAAATGTTGTCCAGTGCTGGTGAGATTAGCAGTTTTTGTAACGGTGGTGGTGGTGGTGGTGAATGCAGTATGTCAAGTGCAAGTGGTACATCAACCCCGGTTGGCAAATCCGGAAAAAAAACATCTTTTCTGGGTTTGTCATCATCACCTGTGCAACCGTCTTCATCAAATGCCCACACTCCAGCCCCTGCCAATGCCATTCATCACAGAGCACAACCATTTGTGACCAACATACACCCTGTAAAACGTTTAAGTCAGTCCACGTTACAGAGTGTTTCTGCGCATAAGCTGAAGTACCCCTCCAATCATATAGTGTCATGTGAACTTAATGCTGCTGTAGCAGAAATGCTGGCAATCGATCTTTTGCCCTTCTCTATTGTGGAGAATTCTGGGTTCCGGCGGTTTGCTGCCCGTGCCTGTCCAAAATGGAAAGTCCCATCCAGGACATACTTTTCTACCTGTGCTGTTCCGTTGTTCCACACTGCCTCAGACTCAGTAAGACATGCCCTTCAACATTCTTCCTCTCTATTCATCCATTTAAGTATGGATATATGGACAAGTGGCAAAACAGAGGGGAGTTCATATCTGTGTATAACTGCACACTGGGCGCAGGTGCCAGAGGTTTTTTATAATGCTGGTAGTGTGAATAATCAGTGCAGGAAGGTGGATTGTCACGGTAGCAATCTTCCTGGAATTCATCAGCATGCAACAATTGCTATGCGCAGTGTGATCTGTTCACACACTGGTGAGAACATGTTGGACATGGTACTGACAGAAATTGACAGATGGCTAAACCCTTTGTCTCTGAGAGCTGGGTTCATAGCAAGTGACAATGGGTCAAATGTGGTGAAATGCATCACGAATGCTGTTTTTTTTCGTGTTCCATGCATGGCCCACTGTTTAAATCTTGTGGTTCAGGAGTTTCTGCAGCACCCTGACATAAAGGAAATGCTGACCATTGCACAACGTTATCTGATCTCATTTTTCAAGATCTGGAAAGGCCCGTGACCAACTGCGGCAGTTGCAGATACAAAACAGCCAGCCTCAGCACTGCTTGAAGCTGGAAGTTGTCACCCAATGGAACTCCATGTTATACATGGCAGAGAGGTTGTATGAACAATACAGAGCCATCACAGAATATCTTGTTATGCACACTAGCCGTGACAGTTCTGGGGCCTTCATGTCTATGACGATTGAACAGTGGCGCCTCATGGACTCTGTAATAACAACTTTGTGGCCTTTTGAACATGCCTCACAGGCAGTGAGTGGCGAGTCTGCCTCCATTAGCCAATCAATTCCACTGCTGCTGGTGCTGAGGCAGACATTGGTGAATTAACAGCATAGCCTTGATGTTGCCGGAGACAGTGGTAGCAGTATGTTGCTGCAACACATGCTGACAGTATTCGACCAGAATCGTCACATTGTGAGCATTCAGCGTAGTGACAACTTTGCCATGGCAACAATACTGGACCCACGATACAAATGTGGAATTGCATCAGTACTGGAGGGAGGGCCTGAACAGGTAAAAAATATCAGTGGTCAACTGGTTCGCTTGGTTCATGGGGCACAGAAGTCATGTGCCAAGGTTTGCAAACCTCAGCAGCATAATCCAGCTGAAGGTGTAGCTGGAGGACCAGCAAGCATATCATGCAAGGGTAAGGGGACTGTAGTTCCTGGTGGTCTGTTATCTAAAGTGGTTGGCATCAACCCACTTTGGGATGCTTTGCACAAATGGGTATTTGTGACATCAATGATTCTGGGGAACAGGCTGATGCATCAACAATTGGACTTAGTGAGGCACAGAGAATGGTTGAGTCATATTTGTCTGAAAACAGGCATCTGACAATAAGTGAAGATCCTCTTTTGTATTGGAGTGGAAAGGTCAGTGAATGGTCAGAGCTGACTGCAGTGGCACTGAAGTACCTCACATGCCCACCCTCCAGTGTAAGTGTTGAGAGGGTGCAATAGTCAGGGATCGCCCCCTGTCTCCTGCAAATGTTAGTTTGCTAACATTCATTAAAATGAATGAGAGGCACATACCAGCACAGACTGCAACCTCGGTATTCGTACCCCGGCCTAGTCATGGTGGCCTTGCTGAGGTGGAAATGGAGCATCCTGGTGGCACTGGCAGCGGCTGCCTGAAACGGCCCACCACTGATGTAGATGATGACACAATGGAGAAAGAATTTCCCAGTGGTCAGACTTCAGACATCGATGACTGTGAGGGCAGTTTTCTTTATGAGGATGATGATGTGGTTAATGTTGGCAGGATTTAACTGCAGTATTTAAAATGCGGTGTGCCCCCGCACCCCAGACCACCACCACCGGGACTGATGCTATCCAAGTCTGCTGCCACCATGAGTCTGTCTGCCCCCCATGGACCACCACCACCACCGAGACTGATGTTATCCAAGTCTGCTGCCACCATGAGTCTGTCTGCCCACCCTGGACCACCACCACCGGGACTGATGTTATCCAAGTCTGCTACCACCATGAGTCTGTCTGCCCACCCTGGACCACCACCACCGGGACTGATGTTATCCAAGTCTGCTACCACCATGAGTCTGTCTGCTCACCCGGACCACCACCACCGGGACTGATGTTATCCAAGTCTGCTGCCACCATGAGTCTGTCTGCCCCCCATGGACCACCACCACCACCGAGACTGATGTTATCCAAGTCTGCTGCCACCATGAGTCTGTCTGCCCAACCCGGACCACCACCACCGGGACTGATGTTATCCAAGTCTGCTACCACCATGAGTCTGTCTGCCCCCCATGGACCACCACCACCCCGGGATTAATGTTATCCAAGTCGGCTGCCACCATGAGTCTGTCTGCCCACCCTGGACCAACATCACCGGGACTGATCCAAAAAAGTTCATCAACATGATCAGGCACACCCCTCCCTGACCCAAGCTTGGGCACACATGCAACACGCAGAAGTCATTTCGTTCCATGACCATGACCATCATTAAGAACCAGACTCCAGAAGAACACTGATGAAATCTGTGAAGAAATAAAAAAAATAACAAACCATTACAGACAAAACTGAAAATATGATTCTCCCCCAAAAAGACTGAAATACTTACCTTCATGTTCTTGAGAGTTATCCAGTTCCATTTAGGTGCAAAAAATTCTCATTGAGCACTGGACGGTGCACAGCAACAGTTCAGAGATGGAGTCACCTGTGTGTGATGCAGAACAATAGCATGAATACATGTCCATGTCAAGTTCAACCCCCTCATCATCACCTACAAAATACACAACCATCTCTCTCTCTCTCTCTCTCTCTCTATATATATATATATATCTACTCACCAAGGCTACTATTACTGTACATCCAAAGGGCACCTTTCAATCCAGTTGAGATGATCATTTTTCACTTCTCTGCACACAAGGAGGATGCATTCTGGGCATGCAGAAAAAATCTGGGGACTCTGTGCCACTGCTGTGCGCATGACTGAGTGCACCATAAATTCTGGGGGACTTTGTATGTGCTGAAACAGTCTCATTTCACTGTGTTACCACTTGTCAATTTTCTGGACACATGGAGGATGCATTCTGGGACTGCGGAAAAACTCTGGGGACTCTGTGCCACTGTTGTGCGTGTGACACTGAGTGCACCATAAATTCTGGGGACTTTGTATGTGCTGAAACAGTCAAATTTCACTGTGTTACCATTTGTCAATTTTCTGGACACAAGACAGATGCCTTTTGAGGATGTAGAAAAATGAGGCACCAAAACAGCGCACATACACAAAACACACCAACACTAAACAGAAGGAAGGGGCTCCAGAATACAAAGTGTAATGCATACTGAAGACAACACAAAAAGGGCATAATTACATACAAGGGTCATGGATGGTGGAGGAATACATTTTATGGTACAGCAAGGAAGGTGGGGGGGAACATGGTGTGAGGAAACAAAACTAATGTGGGATCCTATGGTGATCTAGCAGCAGTTCCAGCATGGACATAATTTGAAGCTGATGTCCCTCTATGTCATCCAGCCGCTGCTCCACAGCACTCATCCTCTCACTGTTCTCCTTAACAGCACTCCAGAGAACTGCCAAGTCAGACAGTGTTACACGCACTTCTCTGGCATCCACTCCTTCGACAGGCTGACCTGCTGGTGGTGGTGGTGGTGGGGTTGCTGGTGGAGCAACAGGAGCTGCTGTGGACTTCCTCTTCTTAGGATGCCGCACCCGCTATGCACAGTGGCACCCTCTGCCATGGAATGGCCAGCAGGTGCAGACATGGTCCATTCTGTGGCAGCCTGCCACTCCAACTGGTGGTGATTAAGCATATGGGTGCGCTGTCCCCCAGTCCCCAGGTGACTCTCCCGGGGGCCACGGTGCACCTCCACCACACATAGGTGACACTTAACCACACTGTTGTCCCCCAACACAGTCAAAAAACTGCCAAACAATGAAGGTGTGGGGAGGACCAGGCACAGGCAGGGGAGGGCCAGATGGACTGGCAGTAGGCTGCTCACACTGCTCAACAGTTCTGATGGTGGGATCCACACCTGGGCCTGGGGGAACAGACACATCCTGCTCCAAAGGACCTTGTGCTGGACTTGGTGGTGGTGGTGGTTGAACTGCCTCAGAGTCAGGAGGTGGTGCTGGTCCTGCTTCCGGGGGTTGGACACTCAGAAGTTTAGAGCGGTCCAACACAAATGGGGGCCCATGCCCCCCAAGCATGTGCATGGTACGACGACACGTACTACCACGCTCTCCCAGAGCTGCCCCCGGCCCAGACATTCCCTCACCCTGCTCCATCTCATGACACAAGCACAACACACACACAGTCACACACACACAGACAAACAACTAAGTAGGTAAGAAAAATAAAATTTACAGAAAGAACAAATTAAGCAAAAACCAGTACAGAAAAGACAAAAAAATGCAGCTTTTAAAAAAGTTGTTTGTTTAAGTATTAAATTTTAACTCTCTCTGCAATCAAAAAAACACTCCTCTCTAGAGTACACACACAGTCCTGTCTCTCAGTCTGCACAGGAGAAAGTGAAACTGTCTGTGTGACTCACTTCCTTCCTGCCTGGCTAGAGAGCATGTGACTTACAGTATTGTAAGCCATGTGATCTGTGGGGGGGCTGCCAAGGCTGAAACACCAAGTGGATCACTTAGAATCATAATGAGGAACACAAAGTCCATTAAAAACAATGACTTCGCCTTACTTCGTGTTCTCATTATGCCAAGGCGAAGTGGCAATGACAAGGCAAAGTGAGCATTTTGCATTACCCACTCCGCGTAGCAGAGTGGCAACGCGAAGTGCCCACTTCGCACGCACTTCACCAGCGAATTTTAACTTCGCTGCATCTCTACTCGTGATAAAAATTACGTTCTTCATCATCACCCTCACAAATGCAGTCACAAATCATGGTTCATGATCACGTCATGAATCACAGCATTAATTTTTGTACTAGTTACTTGGATGTATTGTAAGCCTGTTTTGTAGTATCTCTCCAGGCTTCACCACCCCAACATTGTATTCATTAATAAGTGTTTTTAAGTTGGGGAGTTTTGCACTACAGCTCATCAGGGAAGTACAGCTGTAGGCATTCACATTCAAAATACAGTTCCATATTGGTTATCTCACACTGTTGACACCGAAACAACATTCTTCATCATCATCATGGTCACAAATGCAGTCACAAATCATGATTCATGATCACGTCACGAATCACAACATTCATTTTTTTACTGGTTACTTGGATGTATTGTAAGCCTGTTTTGTAGTATCTCTCCAGGCTTCAACACCCCACCATTGTACTCATTAATATGTGTTTTTAAGTTGGGGAGTTTTGTGCTACAGCTCATCTGGGAAGTACAGCCATAGGCATTCGCATTCCCTCCTGTACAACATGTGAGTTACAGTACCGTAAGTAGTGGTGGGCGAAGTGATTCACAGAGAGAGTAACACCTAATTCGAGGAATACTCCACAATGTGAAGTGGAGTACTTCACTTCATAATGAGGAATGCAAAGTCCATTGAAACCAATGACTTTGCATTATTCCACCTTCCCCAAACCACTTCTTCACCAATTTTAAGGCGAAGTACATTGAAATCAATGTAATTCACCTCACTTAGCTTTGTAATTGAGCTCCAAATGAAATTCTGCAGTGATTCATGGGATTGCAGGTCACATGGGCTCTAGATTGTTCTGCACAGCCTCAGTTCTGGCCCGGGTAGTGTGTGTGTAGTGATAGCTGGAGACAGTTTGCTCTCAGAGCTCTGCGATTCTAATCTTCTAAAAGCTGTTTAAAACGCCTTTTTGAGCCATTTTTTTGCTCAAAATTTAGTACATCAATTGTAGGAAACCCTTCTGTGCTCATATTATTGAGTGTTTATTGTTGTGTGTGGATTTTGAATGTCAATTTAGAACAGTCAGTCTGTGAAGTACGAAGTGTGCTTTGGGGGAGGGGCATATTTGTGGTGTAGGTACATTAACTGGGAGAAAAAGGCAATCTTTCTGTTTTGGTCATTTCTTTTGTAAAACTATGTTAATGTACACACAGTAATATGTTTAGTAATTCTTGAAATTTTTTGCTGATTGTTGTGGTGCAGCAGTGTATAATTTGTCTTTTTAAAACATTTGGTTATATTACTAAAGGTTTTCAATTTGCTACTCATTACTTGTAGTGTGTGTGTGTGAGTGTGTGTGCGATGCATACAATTAAATCAGACACCTTTTATTGTGCCACAGAGTAATTGTAGCAGTGTGAACCTGCTATCCATCGCACCTGCATGAATTTTTTATACTGCTTTGTGGTATCTTTACTGGTAATGGATTGCTACTGCTGTGCACTAATCCCTCAACTGGCAAAATTGATTCCTTTCCACATTTGGATTTGTGACTTGTAAGCACTGGTTAGGTGTTGTTGGACCTTTTCGTATGCATCCCTTGAGTGCACAGCACAGTCTTAATCTGTCTGTGCATTTGCAGTGCACCATTAATTCTGGGAGACTGCATTACTTGTAATGTTCTCCTTTTGCTTTGTCAGCACTGGGGAATTTTCTGGACACAGGATAGTAGCATTTTGGGGATACATATTAATTCTGGTGACTCTGTGTGTGATCATTGTGTGCATGACTGACTGTGCCATTAATTCTGAGACACTTTGCATTTCATGTTATGCTCTCATTTCACTTTGTCAGCACGTGTGAATTTTCTGGACATAAGACAGTTGCATTGTGGGGATGCACACAAATTCTGGGGACTGTGTGTGAGTACTGCACGCATGACTGAGTGTGCCATTAATTCTTGGGGACTTTGCATTTCATGTTATGCTCTCATTTCACTTTGTTACCACTTGTCAATTTTCTGGACCTAAAACAGATGCATTCTGGGGATACAGAAACAATCTGTGGACTCTGTGTGACCACTGCACACATGACTGAGTGTGCCATTAATTCTAGGACACTTTGCATTTCATGTTATGCTCTCATTTCACTTTGTCAGCACGTGTGAATTTTCTGGGCACAAGACAATTGCATTGTGGGGATGCACAATAATTTGGAGGACTGTGTGTGAGTACTGCGCACATGACTAAGTGCGCCATTAATTCTGGGACACATTGTATTTCATGTTGCGCTCTCATTTCACTTCATCAGCACTGGGGAATTTTCTGGACACAAGACAGTTGCATTTTGGGATTTTGAATTCTGTTGAGTCTGGTAAATATTTTTGGAGCCTCAGTAATGTTTACTTTCTGTCATGCTATCATGAAGTAAGCAGGACTGAGCACTGCAATTATTCTGTGCTAAACTACATGTGTGCAGTCCATCTTCTTTACTGTGTGTGAAGACACTGTCCAGCGTCAAGTTGCAAACATATATATATGCTGATTTGTTGCACTGTTCATTGTGATGTTATAAAGAATAAATAGAAGAATATATATTGTATATTTTATTCGTACCATCAATGGCAGCAGACAAAGTCATATGATATATTTTCAGAAGTCTTGGGCCAGTGTGCACCTCAATCACTTGTCACACAGACACAGTGCACACATGTCTTTGCAGAGATAATAGTACAAAAAAATCATGCTTTTAAATAAACCATACCCAACAGACATAAAATATTGCTGAGTCACCCAAAATATTTTATGATGTACAGACACTTTCAAGTCAGAATATATAACAGGTCCTGCAGTCCACTGCCACCACACTGTGCTACCACTGGCACCGTGTCATGTTATGGTGTATATCAACTTGCTGAAAAACTGACACTGCCAGTGTAAACTAGAAAGACATATTCCAGAACAAATAATGAAAAAAAGGAATGTGGTAGTACAGTGTGGTGGCAGTGAACTGGACCTTATATATTTTCTGACTTTATAATGTCTGTACACAATTAAATATTTTGGGTGCATCAGCAATACTTCATGTCCGTTAGATATGGTTTGTTGAAAGGCAGGATTTTTAGTTGCTATGATCGCTTAACAAAATATATGTTACATATTCTTATCTTTATTCATTATACCATAAACACAGCAACTAGTCAGACAGCAATCAGCATATATATGTTGACAAGAAGCTGGACAGTGTATGCAGTACATATACAAACAGGAAAGAAGACTGATTACACACATGCAGTTTAGCACAGTATAGTTCCACTGCTCAGTCTGCTTTTCCAGAAAACACTCTGTGACAGAAAGTAAACATTAATGAGGCACCAAAACAGTGCACACACACACAGTCACACATACACACACACACACACACACACACACACACACACACACACACACACACACACACACTTACTTAACAGAAGGCAGGGGTGCCACAATACAAAGTGTCACACATATGAAAGACAACAAAAAAGGGCATAATAACATACAAGGGTCAGGGATGGTAGAGGAATACGTTTTGTAACACAGCAAGGAAGGTGTGGGGGCACATGGTGTGAGGGAAAAAACTAATGCGGGAATCACATGGTGATCCAGCAGCCGTTCCAGCATGGACATAATTTGCAATTGATGTCCCTCTATGCAATCCAGCCACTGCTCGACAGCACTCACCCTCTCATTGTTCTCCTCGACAACACTCCAGAGAACTGTCAAGTCAGCCTGTGTTACATGCAGTTCTCTGAGGTCCAGAAGTTCTACAGGCTGACCTGGTGGTGGTGGTGGTGGGGGTGGTGATGGTGCAGCAGGCGCTGCTCTGGTCCTCCTCTTCTTAGACCTGCCGCCACACACAGCTGCACCCTCTGCCACAGAAAGGCCAGCAGGTGAAGGCATGGCCCATTCTGTGGCAGCCTGCCACTCCAACTGGTGGTGATTGAGCATATGGGTGAGCTGGCCCCCAGTCCCCAAGTGAGTCCCCCGGGGGCCACTGTGCAAATCCACCTCACATAGTGTGGCACCTGACCATGCTGCTGTCCCCCCCAACAGTCAAAAAAACTGTTAAACAGTGGAGGTGCGGAGAGGACCAGGAACAAGCAGGGGAAGGCCAGATGAACTGACAGCTGGCTGGTCATGGTGCTCAGCAGGGATGGGACCCACGCCTGGGCCCAGGGGCACAGACACATCCTGCTCCAGAGGAACTGGTGCTGGAGTTGGTGCTGGACATGGTGAGGGTGATGGTGGTTCAACTGCCTCAGAGTCAGGAGGCAGTGCTGGTCCTGCTTCTGGGGGGGCACTCAGAATTTTTGATTGGTCCAAAAGGAACTGGTGGCCATGCCCCCCATGCATGCACATGGTATGACACCTACCAGTGCCATGCTCTCCTGGAGCTGCCCCCACCACAGACATTTCATCACCCTGGTCCATCTCTCCTACTGTGTTCCCTCAGTCTGAGCAATGACTACTCACACTGTCACACAACACATACACAGTCACACAGACACAGACAAACAACTGACTACTTATAAAGGTAAGAAAAATAAATTTACAGAAAGAACAAATTAAGTAAAAAAGAGTACAGAAAAGACAAAAAAATGTAGCTTTTAAAAAAGTTGTTGGGTCTAAGTCAAAGTTTAAATCTCCTTCTCGCTCTGATCTCCAAGTCTCAGCAGTGACAAAACAACACACTCCTCTCTCTCCATCTCCATCTGCACAGTGGAAAGTGAAAGTGTCTGCTTTTATGACTCACTTCCTTCCTTTTCCTGCCTGGCTATGGCTAAAGTGCAGTGCAAAGTCCTTTGAAAACAACGGCTTCACTTTACTTCATGTTGTCATTCTGCCTTAACACAAAGGGGTAATGACAAAGTGGAGTGAGCACTTTGCATTGCTCACTCTGCCTAGCAGAGTGGTAACATGAAGTGCCCACTTTGAGGTCACTTCGCTGGCGGAATTTAAATTCACTGCATCTCTATTTATAAGGAAACGTAGGGGTCTGGAGAGCTCACAATTTTTGCTTCAGAGAATGTTTCTGGATACAAATCAATTTTGGAAATTTATCTAAGTGAGAAGCACTGTATTCTCTTGATTTTAATTCTGAGTTAATCCTTATATATCAGAGTAAATTTTAAAAGTATTGAATGAATTGTTTCATTAGAAAAGGAGATGCTGATTTGTCCAGGTCCACGATTTTGGGATAAGTAAGTATGCTTGCATTTCTGTGGAAAAAGGAACCCTGGTGCTGGAAGGTAATGGGAGGCTTTCTAAAATGTTATGAAGTGGGACTTGGAAGATTTGTATTGAGGGAGATAAGGTACACAGTCCATGGTTTTAGTTCTAGTAGCAGGGAGGTATTAATTAAAGAAGGTTTTAGATGTACTAAATGCTAACTGCAAATGATGGTTACTAGTAGATGCAACCCAAGGGGTAGCGGCTGTTGGAAGTGCAACGCCTGTGTAGAAAAATGCAGCAAGGCTGTTTTGTTGTACACTAGGTTCCGATCCATGGTAAGTGCAGAATACAGGCCAGCAGGTTGAAACAGCCTGACTCATTTGCAGGGAGGTAATTTATTCTACAACAAGTAAACTGGAAATAAAATACAGAGGTACACAGGGAGGACCAGCAAAAGCTGGTTAAGCTGGGATGCAGAACAGCAGTGAGGGACAAAATGTGATTTCATGCAAGGGACACCAGACCACGTGGGTGGAATCAAGGCCCACAATTAGCTGGATGAGCACAGGTAGAGCTGTAAGCAGAAGTAGGGCACCCAGAGAGGTGGAGGGGAAAACAAGGCTTGGCACAGTGGCAAAAATAGGCAGAGGAGCCAGAGATGCTTGCTCCAGGACTGCGGGTGGTTCAAAAGGAAAAAGGAGCATGGTAAGAAGGATCTGCAAGTAGCTGCTATTTTAGGCCATTGGTGTGGACAGTCTCCACTTTGAAAATGTGTAATGGTGGCTTAATGTCCATTTTGGAGATGGGCCACGCAGTCTGGGGAGCTGCCATGATTTCAGGATTGTAAGGCATACAGTTTTTAGGAGCACCCACCAGGGAGGGCAGCAAGAGGGCTTAGTAAATTTTTAAAAAAAGGGTGGAATCAAAAAGGAATATATATGTGTATATATATATATATATATATATAGAGAGAGAGAGAGAGAGAGAGAGAGAGAGAGAGAGGGAGAACACACTTGAAACAAAGGAGCAATTGCTATGACAGTGGATGTTTGGCGGAGAACTATATACAAGATAGTAGATAAAGATACAACTATAACAAAATATTGTATTTCAAGGTAAAAAAACTGAACTTTGTGTTTTGGAGTCTTTAACATAAAAAAAAGAGAGGTTGTTTTGTGGCAGAGGTCTGTCAACAACAGTCATGCAGAATAAGCAATGCAGGAGAGAAAGGGAGAGGTATCAACAGGACAATATGGTTTTAACTTGTTTTGTAATTTTCAGTTGGAGGTGATAACAAACAGGATCAAGCATGGTACCCAGGAAGAATAAGCTCAGTAAGGAGGATTGCTAAAAGGTGATCATGGAACTGGTTAGGAAGGCGAACAAAATACTGGAATCGGTGGAGGCAGACCAACCAGGGAAGGGGGAGAAGTGGAAGGCCGAAAAGAAGGAGGGGAGGGAAGGAAGGATAACAAAAAAAAACCTGTAGGATCTTCCAGCCCCGGAACCTGCAGGCCTGGTGCCTCCTCAGGAGCCTGTGCCTGTTGTCCCAATTCCCAAGCCTGTTCTGACTCTGGAACCATGGCCCGAACCTGCTCCCGCACCCCCTCCCCAACTGGTGCCTCTGACTCCTCAGGTCCCCAATGGTGCACCCTTGCTGCTGGCCCAACTGGTGGGCCCAAGCCTGCCAGACAAGACAGCACCATCTACCCTGGTGTTTGTAACACCTGGGCCATTCCTGGAGCCCCCCACAACAGGTAATGTAGATCTCACACTGGAAAGTAGTGTGAAGGAAAATGTGGAAAAAAATTTGAAATCCATAGGTGACAAGGGGATGGGTCAACTAGAGAGAGTAATATGGGAAATAAGAAAGGGAAAAGGGCTGGAGACAGGGGAAGAACAGAAAGGTGAGGAGAAAGTAAAGCCACGGGGGCATGGAAATAGGGTAGCTACAGGTTAGGATTGGTGACCATGTGCCTCTAGCCATAAAAAAATATGGAAAGGAGAATATGTGAATGTTTTTGTGTTAGCCAATGTAGACAATATGGACTAATATGAAGAAAAGGAAAGTTTCAAGAAAAAGAACATGGCAGCAGCAGTGGTACTCTTAGGAAAAAGGGAAGAGGATAAGACTTTAAATGGAAAGATGTGGAATGTGTGGTCCACAGGGTTTACATACTATACAGCTACAGTAGTGGAAAAGAAACCAGAATTGGCCATACCCTTATTAACCTATTTACTAATAATTAAAAAAGCCTACAAAGCAAAAGGGGGTCATACCTGGCTTTGATACGACAAAAAGTTTAGGAAGTGGATACCCAATTTTGGTGATGTAAGATGGGATACTAGACAGATAGATCTATGGTTGGAGATATGCACAGGAGAGAATGGAGTAGAGGGAGAATGGGAGAAGAAGTCTGGGGTGTTACAGAAATGCTGCTGGGAATACAACAGGGCATTTTGCTCATGGCCTTAGTGCCAATTTCAGCATCCCTGCTCAAGGTGCAGGGGCACTCACCCAGCTTCTAAGCATAGGATGGGGTGGGACAGGGGAAAAAACAGTGCCCTGTTTAATCAACCCTTTTGAGCAGGCCATTCTGGTTTTAGAGGGCAATAATGGGGGAAGGGGGCTGAGGAAGGGACAATGGAAGGGGGAAGGGGAATAATTATTATGGGGGTCAACAGGACAGTTGAAAAGAAAGATTCTGGGTCATTTGATCCCGCTCGCACACCTATAAAGACTGAGGTATTACTGGAATGGTTACAGGGTTATCCTGACAGAGATGCAGCAAGACAGTTAGGACAGGGTTTTCAAAGGGGTTTCAGTTTACACTTTCAGGGTATCAAGAGAGAGACTAAGGTGAAGAATCTGAAATCAGTACAAGAAAGAGAGGAGATTTTAGAAAAAAATGACCATTTACAGTGCCCCCCCTTACAGGAACTGATAGTATCACCATTGGGACTAGTACCCAAAAAACAAGCCAGGGGATTTAGGATGATATACCACTTAATATACCCAGAAAGGGACTCTGTGAATCATCACATAGATGATGTGGACAGCAAGGTAACATACGCCACTTTAGAAGAAGTAGTTTGTCTAATAAGAGCAGCCCAGAAAGCGTAGTTAGCAAAGACCGACAGAGTTGGCATTTTGGTTACTTTCTGTTTGACCTGAAGATTGGGACCTGTTAGGTTTTCAGATAAATGGGCAGTACTGTTTTGATAAAGCAATGCCAATGCACTGTTCAGTGGCGTGAGCTACTTTCAAGATGTTTAGTACCTGGTTGCAGTGGGTATTCCCCCAAAAATATGGGCATAACACAGTAATCCATTACCTGGATGATTTCCTTTTAATTGGAGAGGGAAAATAAGAGACAAGGAGGATGGTAGCAGACTTTAAGGAGATGTGCCAGGAATTAGGGGTCACTTTAGCTGCTGATAAGACAGAAGGCCCAAGTTGGAGGCTAGAGTTTTTGGGCATAGAAATAGACACGGGGGGGGGGGGAATTGTTCAGGTAGCCCCTAAATAAAGTAAACACGCTGAAATATGAAGAGTCCAGTTGCAACAGGTACAATGATTAATGGGACATTTGAATTTCACTTGTAGAGTGGTGGCGTTGGGTTGTATGTTTACATGGTAGCTGGCCAGTGCAACCAGTGGCACTACCAGGCCTCATTATTGGGTTGACATCTCTAGGGGAACCAGACAGGATTTAGAGATATGGGAGACATTCCTAAAGGCATACAATAGGACAATCTTTTGGCATGAGGACTGGGTGCATAATAATGACTTGCAGTTATACACAGATGCGATGGTGAGTCTGAGGATGGGAGCCTATTTTAGGGGTAGGTGGTTTTTGTGTGCATGGCAGGCTATGTGGGTACAATCAGGTACAACTAGAGACATCACATTTTTAGAGATCTTCCCTATTTGGGTGGCCAAAGTAGTGTGGGGAGATGACCTACAAAACCAATAAGTCACATTTTGGTGCAACAACAGGGCCATGGTAGAGGTATTGAATAAGAAGGGGGTCATGTCAGAGATGATAATGAGGGTTTTGAGACAGCTGGTATTGCAGGGTTTAAGACTGAACATGTCATTTAGGGCCAAGCACATTGAGGAGGTAGACAATATAATAGCTGACTGTCTCTCCAGATTACAGCTGGACAAGTTTCACGACATCACACCAAGGGCAGAGCACAAACAGACATCAGTACCAAAATACTGTATTTATGGGAGCTTGGATGGAGGGAGCTAAATTGTTGTTTCGCAACTCCTGGTTCCCTAGGATCCTGAAAGCCTATGAAGGCTCATGGAGGGTATTTCAAACATTTAGAGAACTACAGGGCTTCGAAGTAAGTGAGCCAGTGCTGAAGGACCAGGTGGCAAAATGTGTGGTTTTGGGATGGAAATGGACGATAGCGCATGTGACCATGGGAGTGCACTTAGCAGCCATAAGCTTGGTGTGTAGCTTAAAAGGGTGGCGGGATCCAACCAAGGTAATTTAATAAGGCTCATGATGCAAGGATGGCAGAGGGTATCTAAAATATCAATAGATGGCAGGAAGCCATTCATGGAAGGGCTGCTGCATAGATTAATAGGTGCCTTGAACATGATATGCAAGTCTAGTAATGAAGAGACAGTGTTCAGGGCAGTTTATACCACCTTGTACCATGGAACTTTTAGGATTAGTGAAGTGATAGGACACGGGAAAGAAGATGAGTTAGGGGGTTTAAGATGGGAGGATGTCACTTGTTCACTGTGGAAAATAGGTTTGACCCTAAGAAAATCGAAGACAGACAAGGTGGGGAAGGGGTGTAATGTTGAATTAAGGCAACAGGGGGCCAGTGTAATTTGCACTAAGGAAGTGATGTTAGTATACACTGTAGAGGGATCAGAGGGTAAGGTCCCATTGTTTATACATGGAGATGGGTCAAGGGTGACTGGCATGCAAGCCATTGCTGTGCTAAAGGAATGCATTTTTTAGGTGAAGATCCAAAAGGGTACTCGCCACATTCTTTCAGAACTGGAGCAACTTCAGAGATTGCAGCTCAGGGTGGAACAAGCAAGGAGATAAAACAAAAGGGTTGGTGGGCCTCAGGTTGCTTAAAAAAAATACATTCAGAATGTAAAAAATGATGATACTAACTCAGTTCTTTTTTCTTTCCTCAAGCAGGTAAAGGAGAACATATTAAAAAAAAGGAGAGGGAAGTGAAAGGATGGAAGAGGGAGAATCATTTCATACACTTATGCCTGTGATTCATTTACTTAATAAGTCAGAAGGAGAGGCTAGAAGTGTGGATCTGCAGCTACTCCTTGATTTATTGGGCAGAAAAATGGGCATCCAGACCAGCCAGGGGGCGTCAACTATACATGGATCTGAACCTGATTAAACTGACCTGGAGAGGGGTTTGGAAGAGGAAATGGGTGCAGCTGTTACCACTTTTACAGGAATGGAAAGGGGACCACAGGAGAAAAGACATGATTATACTACACCTAGGAGGTAATGATCTTGGAACAAGGCCTTGGTTGGACATATTTTATCAAATAAAAGAGGGCATTAGAACAATAAAGAAATGGTAGCCTATGGTCACTTTGGTGTAGTCTGACATGGTTCCTAGAAGGGTATGGTGACATGTGCACAACCACAGGGCTATAGAGAAAGCATGGAAGTACATAAATACATGGGTTGGTAAGCTGTTCACATAAATTGGAGGTAGAACCATAAAAAGGGGAACAGAGGAACAACAGAATGTGTTTTATAGTGGGGACAGAGTGCACCTCTCAGGTCTGGATTTGGCTCTTTTTACTTTGAAAATAGGGGAATTAGTGGAAACATGGCTGAAGGAAAGAATAGCATAAAAAAGAGGGAGGTAAATATGGGGAAGCCCACTGTCTGGTGCAGGCTGGAGGTGGGCTAGTGGAAAATAGTTGTGGGGGAGGCTGGATGGGAGGGGCAGGACACAGATGGCTGCAGGACAATGCAGGACAGAAGAGGGATATGGGTATACACTAATACCCAGACAGATAAATAAGAGGAGAGTGGCTCCTGGATGTGCATCTGGGGGGAGAAGAAAAGAATGAACAAGTATTTATAGAATTGTACATAATTAGGAGAATGATGGATAAACTGCAAATATGTTTTGGAATAAGTGTGGATATGAATTTGTGGATTGTTTGGGAAAGAAGTAAAATTATTGCCATCTGAGCACTCACAAAACAATTGTCAGTGTATTATTGTGGGGGAGATCTGGGGCAATGAGCTTTACACAATTAAAGGGGAAGACCCTATTGTCAACAGGCCCCCAACCAATAGGGTGACCTTAAGGCCAGAAGGAGCAGTGCAAGTAAGGGGGAGAGGGGATAGAGGCAGACAGGAACAGTAGTGGGGGAAGGAAGGTTAGGCCATGGAACAGAAGTAAAGAGTTAGGAAACTATATACAGGGTGAATGATCTAGACCATGACATCACAAGGGGGGGTGGAGATTAATGAGGTCAGGATGAGGTGGAGGACTGTGATTGGATAGATGAAGAGACAGAGAGAGAGAGAGAGAGAGGGGCAATTAAAAAGTGGTTTATAAGGGAGGGTAGGGGTCTGGAGAGCTCACAATTTTTGCTTCAGAGAATTTTCCCACCCACCCAACCCAAGAAAAACGGTTTTGGGTAAGAGATGGGTCGGAAGGGTTTTGCTGCTGATGGTGGACAGCAGGGATACAAGAATGGACTGCCAGAGGTGGACAGCAGAGAAAGAGGGTACTAGAACAAAATATGGAAAATAGTGGTTGGAGGAGGGGGGGGGCAGGGCACAGATGGCTGCAGAACAATGCAGGACAGAAGAGGGGTCCAAATATACACTTTTATCCAGACAGAGAAATAAGAGGTGAGAGGTCCCTAGATGTTCCTGCATATTATTGGGGAGATCTGGGGAAAAATAAAAGCTTAAATGACTATGCTGTATATTTAAATTATGTTGGCAATAAGCCTTTACAGGGCATGGGTTTATGCTGAATTAATGCACGACATGGCTATTTTGTAAGGCACAAGTCAATGGCTCTGTTTTATGGCTAAACAGATCTGATGTTTTTAATTGTGGGTGGCATGGGAGGACAGAGTGCTAGTGGACTTATGGAGATCTGTAGTAAGGAAAGGACATAGTGTGGGACAGTTGCTAGCAGGTGATGGAAGGGAATTTTCTTTTTCCACTTTTTCCACTTACAGTACTTACAATTTCCAACACTATAGTTTAGCACCTCATATTGGAATTGGAGGGGGCCTTCTTATATGTGGAGATACCACTGGACATAATGGATACTTGGCATGGGGCATGTTATAGGAGGAGAGGGGCAATCAAGAAAGCAAACAAACACTGGGTGAACAAAAATGCATATCTAAAGAGGTAAATGGTGTAAAAATGGTGTGTTGGTGCCAAAAGAAGACAGAGCACTAGGCATTGACACTTCAAACCAATGTAGGTGCTTCTTCAGAGGTAAAGGCTAGTACTAGGCTAGGCTAGTACAGTACCATACTGCATTTAAATATAAGTCATTTAAAGGTGTAATCCAAAAATGATTCAGCTCAGATAGTTAGATGACACATGCAATCAAAAGAGCCTCAAAGCATTCCAACATTGTGAAAAAGCAAAAGCCACTATATAAAAAATACAGTGAACTATATAAAAAGCTAAAAAAAGAAAAAAAATGTAGAGCTATTCAATCTAACTAATGAAGCTATTTAATCTTCTTTTTAAATCTTTAAATCCAGAAATCAGAAAAAGTAAAAAAATCACTAGGGTACCAATGGAGATGAGGGATTGCTTGGTACAGAGGAGGGGTGAGGGAGGGACTGCTTATCAACTGACACCTAGAATTGCTGGCACAGGAGTACTGTGAAAATGTATGTGTGCAAGTGTACTACTGATACTTTGTTATAGGGTGGGAAAAAGGCAGGGATTGGTACTGTGAGTAATTGCTACTTGATTACTGACAATGTCAGCTGGCATTTTGTCAGTAAAAAGTAAGGTTCACCTGGGATTAAATTTCCTTTAAAACACTAAGGAAATTCAATGCCAAAAACAATGTTTAGACATCAGTTTGAAATTACCCTTAATACACAAAAGTAGGGAAATGCAAAATTAAGGTAAATAAATTCCCATGAGCCTTGGTGAGTATGCGTAGTTGTATTTTGGGGCTTTGAACAATCATGCAAAGCAGCATTGATACAGCTCTAAATCTGGAACTCTTTCACTCCAGCATTCTTGTGCAAGAATTTTATGTGCCTGGTAAGAGAGTGATAACATTAGGGGAATTCCAGTGCTGCACTGCATAATCAGTTCCTGAATTACATACGACGAACACAGATTCACCAAGCTCAGAAGAACAATTCATACTCTAAAGTTATAATTCCTTACCACCATCCCACTTTAATGGCTCCAGTTAGGTAATTGAATCATAAGGTTGTCTTTTGTGTGTTCTTCTTTTATGTTTTATATGAACCTCGTAATCTGGGTCTCCAGCAGTTTCAGTAATTCCAGGAAATATCTCATTTCCGTCTCTGAACTTTTATGAACCACAGCAGGGCCAGTGTAGAAAACAAGAGTGTGACAGAGAAAACCCAGATCATGAAAATTTAAAAACAGTCTTTACAGTAGTAAGAAAAATAACCATTTCTGTTTCCCCGAAATATACATTAGTGTAATACAGACTAGAGTTGTACTTGGCTGAAAGAAACCAAACAGCAGACAATGGGTTTCAACTCCAATATAGCTAAAATAGCAACATCTGATTTAGATAAGCAACGGGTTACCAAGAAGTTTAACACACTGATATAAAAAAAATTGTAGAATGCATTAAAAATGTTAAGCTGCAATTGTGTAAGGTGTATCAATACAAGAAATATAAGAGAAACGTGCAAATGGTACTGAGGGAGATTTGCAAGGTACTGACTATCTCTGATAGTCCTATTTAACAGTTCACTGGAAAGTGGAGTGTTTTGGAGGACTGGACAAGAGTGGATGTAGTCCTACTACACAAAAGTGGTAGTAGGGAGGAGGCAAGCAATTGTAGGCCAGTCATCCTGACATTGATGGTGAGAAAGTTAATGGAATCACTGCTGAAGGAAAGGATTGTAGAATATCTTGAATCCATTAGGATTACGGGCTTACTAAAACATGGCAGCCGGAATGTGTCAGCCTAAGCAGCAACAACTCTGTTTGATTTATTTTTTATTTTAATTTTGTTTCATGTATCTTTCTTATTTTGTTGTTGTTGTTAGTAAGTTTAGTTAGGGTACCTGCAGTGAAGAAGATTAGCAAGGAAGAGTTGGATCAGGGCACTTATTTCATTAATGTATGCCGCATATGTGTTCCTCGTTTTTATTGAAGTGATTGCTGGTGCCGGCTGCTGGCTAGCTGTTCAGTTTTGCTAGCAGCATTACTTATTTTTGTATCTGTTTGCTGTTGATGTGTGTTTACTGTTCTGGTTACCATGTTCATGGAGGTGACCAGTTAGCATTTTTAAACATTATTTTAACTGACGAAACACCATCAGACTCCACTGGCACTGGCTTCTCTCAGGCATTGTATTTATATCTGAGTCAGAGCACAGGTGGAAGGTAGCTGGTCCTGTGAAGCAACTTTCATGCTGAACACTGAGGGGATATACCAGAGTGAACTTTGGGTGGAGAAGAGTGTATTTTGAGTGGAGAAAGAGGAGAAAGAGTGATCTCCAGTATTGGAACTTGCCAAAAGTAAGCTGGGTCGGTCAGTGAGTCCATTCCAGTTTATTCATCTGGACTACTGCTGAAAGAAGGAGTGTGTTTGGGACTGTGGCAACTGGCTGGGCCTCTAATTTTGCTGACTGGGGAGTGGGAGTCTAGGTTGGGGCTGCCGATGGGAAGGGAGGAGGTGGAGCATATGCCACAGGGCATAGTGCTCGCACTTATGTGGGGGCTTGTCAGGGGGCTTCACTGGTGAAGCAATGTCTGACTGGGGCCCTGTCCTTTGGGTGGCTCACACTAGGCTCTCAGTGAGCCAGAAGATGAGTGGGGGCTCAGCTTGGTGTATGGCCTGGGGCATCATTATTTGCCAGTCTCCTCCTGCTTTTTCCTCATGTTCCTGCAGTCAGATAGGGTGGTTGGTTGGGGGTGGACTGCCAATGAAGTGGGTAAGGGATTCACAGCTGGAGGGTAGGGAGTCCTGATTGCCTGAAGCAGCCTAATGGGGGGGTCAGAGGACCTCTGTCTGGGGCTGCCTGATCCTTTGAGCGTAGAACTCCCTTGCCCCCTGCCCTGTCTGCAGGCTGGTTTCATCATCAGAAGGAAATTCTACAAGGATCTTTAAGTGACCATAACTGGAGTCTGTTAGAGTGACTTTGGAATCCATTGGATAGGACACATTATTTTGATTGGGTGGTGAGAGATCCCTAGAATTCACTCTTTTAATCTGTTTGGACTGGTGTGATGAGAGCACAGCAACTTGGGCAAATTCTGGTGGGCAGGTGGCAGTGGGAGTCTCACCTTGCCCAAGAACTGGTTTATAAACATGGCATGCTTAGCCCCAATTTGGATTACACAAACTTAATAACTCTGCTGGACTCAATATTGTTTTGTTGTGGTGGTGTATTTTAAAGGGGATTAGATTCATTTATTTTATTTTATTTTGTTTTGGGAGACAGGTGGGGATATTGATTTTAATGTTTGTGGTATTTGTTGTGTTTATTATCTATCTATTGTTGAGTATGCTGGTAGTTGTATTGATATGTGTTGGTTGAGAGCTCCCTCAGTTAGGTGCTACTCCTCCTCTGAGCTCTGTAGACTCCAGCCTTTTGATTGCCTCCCTCTTGCCCAATGAGGTATATGGGCAGTGTTGAGCTTTGTGGATTGTGAGGAAGAGGCTTAAGGCTAGGGGTCGCTGACCTGGAGGGGGAGTGGAGTGCAGTGGACAGGTTGGGGTGGCGAGGACCAGCAGGAACCTTGGGGTGAAATGGGTTCCAGAGAGGGTTCCTCCTTGTCTGGTCCCCATACCCAAGGGCTCCACTTCAGGTGGCAGCTTTCATGGCTGACCTCGGTAGCCCGTCCTACTCAGGCGGTGTTATGCAATGCTGGTCCATTAGAAACAAGACAGCGGTGATTGCTGATCTTGTTGGGTCATTGGACCTGGTGTGCATTATCAAAACCTGGCTGGATGAGAATGTTGGCCCCATTCTGGAGTCAGCTGTTCCGGCTGGGTTTTCAGTGACATACCATCTGAGTATGGATCACAGGGGCAGAGGTGTAGCTATCTGTTTTAGAATTGAATTGGGCCTTACTGATGTAGCCCAAATCCTTTCAGTGTATCATTGGCACAGGTGTGGGATGCAGAATCCTTCTCATCTACTATCCACCAGGAGGCAAGAAGCAGTTTCTGCAGGAAGTCGCGGACTTCATCATTGATATGGTGTTGGAGTCCCCCAGATGGATGGTGATGGGGGACTTCAATAACTGGGTCGATGATGAACTCTCACAATTTGGTCAGGACTTCCTCCAATTAATGAATTCATTGGGCTTCACATAGGTGATTACCTCAGCGACCAATATTCATGATCACTCATTGGGGATGGTGACCTCTGACATGGTGGTGAAACCTGTCAGATGGTCTGACCATCACATCATAAGGTTCAACTTCATGGTTCTTCCCAATAGGCCTGCCCCTGTGGAGATGGTTTGGTACCACCCTTTGAAGGTTTGATCCTGGATGGCCTGATGGCGGTGCTGGAGTTATAGAGCTTGCCGAGTGTAAGCACAGATCGGAAGAACCTGCTACAAGCTTGTAATGGGGCTGTGGTGGAGGCTCTGGATTCCATTGCTCCTGTTCATGTTTGACCTCTCACGCTTCACCCTCGGTACCCTTGGTTTAATGGGACCTTGAGGGAGTTGAGGCGAGTGGGATGAAGGTTGAAGAGAAGCTGGTAGAAGTCCAATTTGAAGGCCAACGAAATCAGTCTGATGTTTCATTATAAGAAGTATAGAAACATAGAAATATAGAAGTTGACAGCAGATAAGGACCGCAAGACCCATCCAGTCTGCCCATGTCTTTTTCTACCTTATGAATGTGCCATCGGCTTTTGCTCTGTCAATGGCCTATCTATTCATACTTACCTGTATTGCACCCTTATGCCTACCCCATGCCTGTTTGAAGCCCTGTACTGTATTCATATCCTCCACTTCCTGAGGTAGGCTGATCCATGCATCCATCACCCTTTCTGTGAAAAAGGACTTCCTCACATTACCCCTTAATCTGCCTCTCGTTCTGCTATTTTTCTTATATTGAAATATGTTTGACTCTTTCACCTTGTTAATGCCCTTAAGGTGTTTGAATGTTTCAATCATATCACCTCTCTCCCTCTTTTGCTCTAGGGTATACATATTGAGCTCCGTTAATCTGCCCTCATATGTTTTCTGATTCAGTCCCTGCATCATTTTGGTTGCCCTTCTCTGGACTGCCTCAATTTGGTTAATGTCCTTGTGAAGGTGTGGCCTCCAGTACTGCACACAGTACTTCAGATGGTGCCTAACCAGTGTCTTGTAAAGAGGGATTATTATTTCCCTCTTACGAGTTGTGATACCCCCTAGTAATACATCCCAACATCCCCCTATACTAACATACTAATATACTAATTGCCAGCAGATTAGACCTATGGTCTATCGAGTCTGCTCGAACCTCAGATTCCTAGTTGGGTGCCGAGGCCCTCCCCCCCTTGTCTTCCAGAAACCCCTATCATCCATCTCCACCCCCCGGGCCAGGCCATCATCTGATACATCCACTTTCTGTGTCTGTCCCACCTTTCTTGAAGCCCTCCACTGTGGATCTCTGAACCAGCTCACCAGGCAGTGCATTCCAAGGGTCCACCACCCTTTCTGTGAAAAACCTCCTCCTCTTTCCTCCCCTCACCCTTCCACCTTCCAACTTCAAACCATGCCCTCTGGTGATACCTCCCTGCTTTGGTCTAAATATCCCCTCAATGTTTACCCTATTTATTCCCTTGAGGTACTTGAAGACCTCAGTCATGTCCCCCTGTCTCTCCTCTCCTCCAATGAAAACAGGCAGAGCTCCTCAAGTCTGTCCTCATACGTCAAATCCCCTAGTCCTTGTACCATCTCAGTTGCCCTCCTCTGTACCCTCTCCAGGAGCTGTATGTCCCTCTCAAGTGTGGTCTCCAGTACTGTACACAGTATTCAAGGTGGGGTCTAACCAGTCCATTGTACAGCGACAGAATCACTTCCCTGCTCCTAGAGGTGATCCCCCTTACGATGCATCCCAACATCCTGTTTGCCTTGCTATCCACTCTCCTGAACTGCTCAGAGTTATTCATACATGCATCCACCATGACCCTAGGTCTTATTCCCCTATCGAGGCCTCCAGCGCCTTCCCTCCCAGGGTATACCTGTGTTTAGGGTTTCCCCGCCCAAGATGTAACATCTTGCACTTGGTGATATTGAAATTTAATTTCCATGCGTGAGCCCAGCTTTCTAGGGTGTCCAGGTCCCCTTGCAGGTCCAACCTCCCCTCTTCTCCCTCAATTACTGTTCCCATCTTGGAGTCATCAGCGAAGAGACTCATTTCACACCCTATACCCTCCCTGATGTCCGATATGTATGCATTAAACAGGATCGGACCCAGGACCGAGCCCTGCGGTACCCCACTACCAACCTCTCTAGGGTTCGAGAGCTCCCCACCAACCACTACTCTCTGGGTGCATCCAGCTAGCCAGTTTTCAATCCATCTGACCATCAAAGGGCTTATTCCTAACCCCATCAGTTTCTCCACCAGACCATTGTGGGGGACAGAGTCAAATGCCTTGCTGAAGTCCAAGAATAATACATCCACAGGCTTTCCTCTGTCCAGTTCTGATGTTACCCATACTTAGAACTCCACAAGATTGGTTTGACATGATCTACCTGGCACAAACCTATGTTGCCAACTATCCAGACCTCCCACCTCCTCCAAGTACACCCCCAATCGTTCCTTTAGTATACTCTCCATTAATTTTCCCACCACCGAGGTCAAACTGATGGGTCTATAGTTACCTGGTACTTCCCTCGACCACCCTTTATGGATTGGCACCACATGTGCCTCTCGCCAATCCCTAGGTACCCGCCCTGTCTCAAGCGACCTGTTGAAGAGCTCCACTAGGGGTGCAGCCAGTATGTCCGCCAATTCCCATAGTACTCTAAGATGAATGCCATCCGGCCCAGGAGATTTGTCTTTCTTTAGGGCCTTGAGGGCTAACCACACCCTTTCAGCAGAGATAGCATCATCCGTCCTCTCCACCTTACTGGCCTTTTTATCCTTATCCTGATGTGACACCCCTGGGGTACCTCTCCCTCCCTTTTGCTCCATTTCTGTTGCTCCCCTGATTCCACTCACTGCCGCTTCTATCCCCATGTGCCTTGCTTTGTAGATATCCCATCCCCCTCCCTAGTGAACACAGAGGCGAAGTACTCATTAAATACCTCTGCCTGGTCCCTCGCCTCTTCCACCCACCCTTCTTCTGATCTCAATCTGCTGAGATGGCCCTTAGTTTTTCTCCACTCCCCAATGTAGCGGAAGAACCCCTTTTCCCCTCCATGTATCCCCTGTGCCAGCCGTTGCTCTTTACTGGACTTTGCCCCCCTCACCATCCGGTTGACTTTTCTAGATGCAAGATGGTGTATTTCCTTATCCCTATCCCCTCTTGTTGTTTTGTATTTTCTATAGGATGCCTTCTTTTCTCTGACCACTACCTGAACCTCACTGGACCACCAGCATGGTTTATGTGACCTTGCTCCCTTACGTTTCACCTTAGCGCAGGTCCTGACTGCCTCATGAAGTTCCCGTTTTATGACCTCCCATCTCTTTTCTACATTTGTCATTGATGTAATCCCCTTCAAGTGATCCTTGAGAATATTTCCCATGCCCACAAAGTCTGCCCCCCTGAAGTCCACTGCCAGTGTCCTAGATCTCACCCTCCCCATGCTTATTTAAAACCAGACAGTATTGTGGTCACTTCCAGTCAGGGGATCCTCTACAACCAGGTCCCTTACCAGATCCCCATCTGCCAGAACCACGTCCAGGACATGCCCCTCTCTTGTGGGCTCCATCATATGCTGTGTTAAGAACACATCCTGGAAGCTGTCCAGCAGCCTCTGCTCCTTGGCCACCTTCGAGGACATGGTTCCCCAGTTTGTACCTGGCATATTAAGGTCCCCCATCAACACCACTCCTTCCCCTTTTGGTCCACACTGGGCAATGATGTTGTCCAGTAAACCATCCTCCAGAACATCACCCATCCTGAGGGACCTATATACTACACCCAGCTTGACCTTATCTCCTGCTGGGGTTCATAAGGTGACCCATAAGGCCTCCACGTTTCCCTCTGCCTCTTCTACCCTAGCAATTTCTATGTCATCTCTAATGAACATAGCCACTTCACCCCCTCTGCACTCCTTTCTATCCTTCCTAAGCATAGTGTACCCCTGCACGTTTAGGTCCCAGTCATGGTTTTTGTTGGCCCACGTCTCCGTGACCGCCACCACATCCACCGCCCCCCGAACAGCATGGCCTGGAACTCTGGCAACTTCTTTCCCAGGCTTCTGGTATTTACTAACACCACCCCACCCCCACCCCTTATCCCTGATCCCCTTTGTCGAACCCCACCCAGGTTCCTTATACTTCCATCCTCCATCTGCTCCTCTTGAAATCTCCACCCCAGTCTGTTTCCCCTCCCCCTTGGGTTTGAAGGCTACTCCCTCATCTGGAGGAGTGGGCTTCTGGTCAGCCCCTCCCTTATCCCTCCCCCACCACACAAGTTTAAACCCCACATTTCTTGAATGTACCTGTCCTTGGCATACAGTCCCTTATCCTCCCAAACTCCTTTCCAGTTCCTTAACACCCCCAACCCACTGTCTTCACCCCACTTCCTGCTTTAGTGGTCTGTTTGAATGATTTCAGGTCATCTATGATGATGATGCCCAAGTCTCTTTCTTCCCTTGTGACTGCCAGCAACTCCCCCCCCAACCTATAGGTGGCTTCAGGGTTTCTCTTCCCTATGTGCATGATCTTGCACTTCTTTGCATTAAACCCCAGTTGCCACTCTACTGACCATTTTGCCAGTTTATCCAGATCTCTTCTCATTCTGCCCAACCTATCTGGATCTGGATCATTTACTCCGTTGCAGAGCTTGGTGTCATCTGCAAACAGAAAAACCTTACCCTCCAATCCATCTGCAATGTCACTGATGAAGATGAAGAGGACTGGCCCCAGGACTGATCCCTGAGGTACCCCACTTAGACTTGCATCTCTTCTGACTGTATATCATTTACCACCACTCTCTGTTTTCTGCCTGTCAACCAGTTTGCCACCCAGTTGATCAACTTCTGACCCACCCAGCTTATTAATCAATTTTCTATGTGGAACAGTATTGAAAGCTTTGCTGAAGTCAAGGTAGGCAACATCAACTGCTCCCCCTTGGTCCACCACTCTGGTTACCCAGTCAAAGAAATCTATGAGATTATTCTGACAGGACCTTCATGTTGTAAACCCATGCTGTCCTGGATCCTGTGCTCCTATGGATTCTAGGGGTTGCACTATCCTTTCCTTAAGGAGTGCCTCCATAAGCTTGCCAACTACTGAGGTGAGACTGACTGATCTGTAGTTCTCTGCCTCCTCCCTGCTACCACTCTTGTGGAGCGGGATCACATGAGCCCTTCTCCAGTCTTCTGGGACCTCTCCTGTGCTCAGAGACTCACTAAACAGTTCTGATAATTTCTCTGCTAGTTCTACCCTTAGCTCCTTTAGTACCCTGGCATGTATGCCATCTCGTCCCATTGCCTTGTCCACCCTGAGCTTAGCAAACTCTTGTTGGACCCTTTCTTTTGTGAAGGGACTAGTGCACACCTCCCTTCCCCTGTGTCCATGGTGCTGAGCTGTGGGCATTGCCCTACCTTCTCCTCAGTAAATACTGAGCAGAAGTATCTATTTAGGACAGATGCTTTTACATGGTCCTCCTCCTCCTCACATGCCCCCTTATCCCATTTGATCTTAGCAATACTCCCTTTGGACTGTCTCCATTCAATAATGTATCTATAGAAAGTCTTGTCACCTTCTTTAACTGATCGTGCTAGTCTTTCCTGAGTTTGGGCCTTTGCCTGCATTACTGTCTTCCCTTCTTCCCTTAAGAAAGTTTGGTATGCCTCCCTATCATCATCCTGCTGTGTTACCTTATATTTCCTGAAGGCTAGCCTTTTGGCTCTGACCTTTTCTGCTACTGGTTTTGAGAACCAAAGTGGTTTCCTTCTTCTTTTGCACTTCCTTTTCTCTCTAACACAATGGAATGTTGTTTCAAGTACTGCATCCTTAATGCTTGCCAACTTTGCCTGTACCCCCTCACCTGTATTTCTTCTTGCCAAGGCTAGCTTAACTATGTTAGCCATCTCACCAAAGTCAGCTCCTCAGAAGTCCCATATTTTTGCCATGGAATAGGATGATTTAGTTCTAGTGGCCAAATTGAACCATACCATGTGATGGTCACTGGCTCCCAGGTGACCATCTACATGGAGATCTGTGATCCTTTCCCTGTTACTCAGTACCAGATCTAGCATAGCCCTCTCTTTTGTGGGTTGTTGTACCAGTTGTTTGAGGCCATCCCCCTGCGGGGAATCCACTATGTGTCTAGTTCTGGCAGATGTTCCTGCTGGTATTGACCAATTTGTATCTGACATGTTGAAGTCTCCCGTTATCAGAACCTCCCCTTCAGCTGTCATGTTTTGTATATCTTCTAACAGTAATGTGTCTATGTCCTCCCCCTGGTCTGGAGGCCTGTTGACAACTCCAGTTTGTATGGCTGTCCCATTTCCTGTTTCCAAGGTGACCCACAGTTCTTCTGGCCCTTTATGTGTATTCTGAATGTCTGCAGCTTTGATATTTTCATTGACATAAAGGGCCACCCCACCCCCCCTTTTGCACCTTGGTCTCTTCTGAACAGTACATAGCTGGGTGCTGAAGTCTCCCAAGTGTGGTTACTAGTGAACCATGTCTCGCTAATGGCTTCTATGTCCAGTTTAACCTCTGTCATTATTGCCTGCAGGTCTGGGATCTTGTTTCCCAGACTGTGAGCATTTGTGTACATAATTTTCCATTGGCCAGATTTTGGTGTGTTAGTTGTTGAGCGAGGTCTGTCATTTCCTCTGTCCATCATAAGGGGAGCTGAACCTTTTTCCTAACCTGGTGATGCAAATGAACTACAAACATGCCGAACTCCTTTTTGATCACTAGCTGAGGGAGGGAGGGGGGTTCTTCCTATTCAACATATCGGGCGCCGCACCCATCTCTCCATTCAGTCAGTGATCACTTGTAAGAAGGCAGAATTCCTGTCCAGGGAAATAACTGCTGCACAGAGTCGACCAGCTCAGCTCTTTTGGACTGTGGACAGATTGTGCAATCCAGCCTGTCTAGAGTCATGGAGAGCATTGTCACAAGAGAAGTGTGATGAGTTTGCTCAGTTCTTTGCAGATAAGGTTGCCGGCATCAGAGTGGAAGTCCATGCAGCTCACTCTAATGGAGATTGCAGGGATCGGTGGGAGGTTGCTGCTGCTGGTTTGTTTGGTCAGATTTTGATCAGTTGGAGATTGTGGATATTGTGAAGATCATCCAGGGCTGCGACCGACCTGCTGTGGTTTGGATCTGGGTCCAACTCACCTTCTTGTGGGGTTTGTTGAGGTCATTTTCCCTGTCCTAGTGGAGATTAGTTGGTGCTTTTTAGAGACAGGTGTGTTTCCAGACACCCTGAAGGAGGCAGTTGTGACACCCCTCCTTAAGAAATCCTCCCTTGACCGCTACTGTCCTGCCAACTACAGACCTGTTTCTAACCTTTCTTTTGTATGATCCTCAGATGGTTCCATTCATACATCACCGGCAGGTTTCAGAGAGTGTTGTTGGGGATTTATTCCTCTGAGCCAGTCTCTCTGCTGTGTGGGGTCCCTCAGGGCTCTGTGTTGTCACCCATGTTGTTCACAGTGTACATGTTGCCATCGGGGGACATTGTGCGGCAGTATGGGCTGAACTTTCACTGCTAAATGGATGACAGTCAGGGCTACATGTCCTTTGTGCCCAGGCAGGATGATTCTGTCTTGGTATTTAACAAGTGCCTCACCGAGATCCAGGACTGGATGAGTGCCAGTTGGTTGAAGCTGGTGGTGGACTCAGGACATTGGTTTGAGTGGTAACTGGTTGGCTGGCCTTCTGGGCTTTGGTTTGGGGGCAGTCAGTTTCTGACCAAGGATCGGGTGCATAATCTGGGAATTATTTTTGATGAAGGGTGGATACTTAAATCTCAGGTGTCGGCCATCGTCAAATTCTCTTTTTACCATCTGAGGAATATCACATGGATAAATCACCTGGTCCCACCCAATGACCTTCCAGCTTTGGACCACGCCTTTGTGACTGTGTGCCTTGATTACTGCAACTCCATTTACCTAGGGCTTCTGGGGGTTCATATTTTCTGCCTGCATCTGGTGCAGAATGTGGCAGCCAGGTTGTTGACTGGCTTACCTCAATCTTGCCATGTCACACCTGTTCTCAATGGACAGCACTGCCTGCCTGTTCAGTGGTGAATCACCTTGAATGTAAGTTTTCTGACCTATAATGCTTTACATGGACAGGGTCCTCTCTATCTGCAAGACCTCCTGTGTTCTGATCACCCACTCTTCCCACTTCACTCTGACAATAAGGAATTGATAGAGATTCTCAGGGTCCTACATAAGACATCAGGTGCTAGGGCATTTGCATTTGTGGCCCACACCCTATGGAATTCTCTACCTCATTTGGTAAGGTAGTGCTTCAACATGGGGAACTTTAAGTTGGTTCTGAAAACTTACTTATTCAGGCTTGCCTTCCTTGAATATGGATGACAGATTGTGATGATTTCTGCTGTTATTTGTTTTAAATTGCCTGGACTGTGATACAAAGCTTTTATGCTGCATCTTTTTATCTTTTGTATAAGTACTTAGGTATTTGAGTTGCACTTCTACAAAAAATAAAAAAGTTGAAGTTGAAGATTGCAGGACTCAAGATAGTATGGGTTCATAGGGGGAAGTCATGTCAAATGAATCTGATAGTTTTGAGTGGGTGACAAAGGAATTAGATTAGGGTGGAGCAGTGGATGTGGCCTACCTAGGTTTTAGTGAGGCTTTCAATACTGTTCCACATAGGAGACTTGTAAGCATGCTGGACAGGTTAGGAGCGGATCCAAAGGTGGTAAACTGGATAGGAAATTGGTTAGGAGACAGATGAAAGAGGATGGTGGTAACAGAGTTCATGTCAAGGAAGAAATTGTGACCAGTGTGATGCTTCAGGGATCAGTGTTGGGACTGGTCTTCATTAATGTCTTTATACATGTCATTGCAAAGTAGCTGGCAGAGAACGTCTGCCTCTTTGCAGGCAACACCCAAATCATCATTAGGGTGGACACTCCAGGTGGAGGTAGAAAACATGAGCAGGAACTGAGAAAACTAGAGGAGTGATCAAGAGTATGGCAGCTGGGTTTCAATGCTAAAAAGTGCAAAATAATGCACTTAGGGCACAAAAACCCAAGGGTGGAGTGTAAAATGGGTGGAATGATATTGATGACTACCAAGCATAAGAGAGACCTGGAGTAATCATATCTGATGACCTAAAGGTGGCCAGGCAGTGCTATAAGGCAGTCCGAAGGACTAGTGTGATGCTGGGGTGCATAAGGAGGGGTATCACCAGCAGAATGATGGAGGTGGTGTTGCCTGTATAGATTGCTGGTTAGACTCCACCTAGAGTACTGTGTCCAGTTCTGGAGACCATATGTCTGGAAGAACATAGACAGAGTGGTGGCAGTCCAGAAGAGGCAACTAAAGTGGTGCAGGATCTACATCAAAATCCCTACAAGGATAGACTAAAGGACCTTATCATGCACATCCTAAGAGAGAGGAAGGGGGAGATGAAGGATATGATAGAGACCTTTCAATGTCTCACGGGGGTAAATAAAGTACTGGAGTGAAATATTTTTTCAGAAAAAAAAGGTGGTCAAGAAGAAGGGGATATGCAATGAAGCTGTAAGGGTACATTCAGGAGAAATATGATAACGTGCTTCATCAAACAAGGACTGATGGATTCCTGGAACAGCCTTCCAGCAGAGGTGGTGGGGGAAAAACCGTGGTGGTGTTCAAGAGATTCATAGTGGAAAGGAAGGGGGGAAGGTGAAAGCTGCAGATCAAGCACTGTCTGCGGTAATAATGTAGGTAGGGGAAAATGGACAGGATAGGTGGGCCAAACAGTCCCTATCTGCCATCAGATTCTATGTTTCTGTGTTTCTAAGCCAGATTTTATAGACAAAAAGTAAGAAGTAATTACTGTTTATCACAGTAACTGGTGGTTTGGGAGATAAGGAAATTAAAGCCACAAAGTTCTTCAAATAATCATTGGAGTTCCAGCAGAGGTAGCATAAATAAAAGTGATTGGACTGGCTTGCAATTAGAATAACTTTTTATGATATACATTAATGTCTTAGTTAGATAAGCTAATGATCTCTGATTTTTAGTACCAGGTACAATTAAAGATCCCTCTCATATTCTAATAGCAGTTGACCAAGTCTACCAAGAACTGATTATTGTTAAAAGTAATAATTCTGCTGTCCATGGTTGCTTTCCTGGTTGGCTGTAAGAGGTGATTACAGGTGTTACAGTATAGCCCATTATATCTGCATACATTTTAATGTTTGTATGTTGCAAAGTCAAATCAACAAGGAAGGAAAATTGGGTGATATACCAAAATGCTCCCAGGCTAATGATTTTTCAATAGAATTGTTCCTGATCTCTTTGACTTGTCTTGTTAGTAAACGTCTTAAAAAGTTAATTTAATAACAGATTATGAACAGATTAAAGAAGTGTCCTAACCAGTTCAGTACCCTGAAAGGCATAGAGCCAGAGTACAAAAACCAGCACTCAGTACTCCCAAGACAATGACAGCTTCCAGGATTCAGATATCTATTGATGAAGCGCTGATGCTTCATGTATTGAGTCGGGGCTGAGCAGGACTCTTTTTATGTGTGTTCCATGCTGTATCACATTTTGGCATTCTATAATGAATTTTGGATCCTGGAATCTGCAGTACATCTGTTTAGTTAAATTCTTCATTAAAATTGTTAGTGTGCCTGTAACCGTCACAGGAGTGGTGAGTGCTTGCTTTTGTCCTGTTGATCTATGTTGTTGTCATAAGTAGCTTTTGCACCAGCATTACCACCAATCGGAGCAGCTTTTCTGCTATGCTAACCTGTAAGGCAGTTTGACTACACATATGTTAATAAAACTTATGAATAATTTGCAATTTGCAGTGGAGAAGGACCTTACTGTTAGTTTGACTTTGTTTCACTTCTCAATGATCTTTGCCAGGATTTATTAGAATATCTTGACTCAAGTCAGCAAGGAAGATGTCATAATTGCATTGAATCATTCAAAGCCTTGCCAGGGGCATGTCATTTAAATTATTATTGCTTTCAGCCTTGCTGTTAAATTAGGCATATCCTCATGAATATGATGGAGGCAACATTACGGACATTATAAATGGGAGGGGGTGTATGAGGTGCTGCTTTTTATCACAATAACCATCATCAAGTGCACTGGAGAGTTCTTGTCTCTGTACTTCGGCTCTGTGTAGCTGTACTCCCTCTGCCTAAAACTGGAGCACCATGTATTTTTCATGACTGTACTTATTAGACTGGTATTAGAGTACTGTTGTCCCATTAGGCACCTCAATTTTGTTGAGGGTGCACCTAGTACACTAAAAATCAGGACCTCCTATTCCAAGGTGACAACTAAATCTGGCCTTCATTGTCTATATGAGAAATTCAAGGTTTTGAGTAAAAATTCATTCTGAACTATGATCAAGTCAGAAAGATAAAGACATTATTTGATTTGAACAAATACAGTAATCAAGTATAGTATAATATAAGTACCAGCCAATCCTCAACAACCACCACAGGAAAATCAATAGAGTTAACATACATTTTTTTGTGGGAAAATTAACATGTTTTGGTTAGGGTGGATGAAGATGTGGTTACTCTTTTAAAATCATACATGTGCAGTGGTAACCATGGCAATGTGTTTATATGAATGAAACCTTTTCCTCTATGGAGGCAAAAGCCATTTGATGTATTGCCATTCTTACACTGTACTGAACCTGATGCTTCTTCCTTTATAATGTATAGTTATTTTCTACTGTCTCTTACTGTCAATATAATGCTAAGGGGAGGTGGGGTCCTTTTATTGCAGATTTCATGTAAGAAGGAACCAGGTAAAGTATGTTGCATACTATGGTATGTTATGTTATGATATGGTTTGATAGATTAGATTGTAGACTGGTGTGGTGTGTTGTGGTATGGTACAGCATAGTACAGCACAGCACAGCATAGCATAGTATAGTATAGTATAGTATAATAATTAATGGGCTCCATTTTTTCACTTACAAAAAAAGTGTATTAAATACCATAACACCTAAGTAGGTGTAACGGCATTCATGCGCTCCCTTCCCCTAGCAAAGCGCTCGAGACACACACTAAAGAAGCAGAGCATGAGCTTTTTCAACTGTCCCTTTCACTTCACACAATGCTGACTAGAGCAATTAACTTACTTGGTGGCATTACCTCCATCTTATATATTCTCCACCATCCTCACATCACCTAAATTGAAAAAAAAAATGCTCAGCAGATGTCAAACAGCAGATGAAACTGAAAGACAAAAGTTTGTTCAAGAACAGGAAAACCGCAACACCATCCGTAAAACAAAAAGTGACCTCAGATTGTTTACAACCACAAAACTTTGAAACTTTTGAACTGGCACAATTAGATAAACTGCTACAAATTTCCTCTATGTACTTAAAAAGTAAGACGGCTCAGAATACGAGTCAGGCACCATACGAGACATAGTAGCGAGCATAAAAAATAACAATAAGCCGTAAAAAAAATGGAGCAATTCAATTATATAAAACAGAATATGGGGTGCAGTGTTTTTAACTCAAATTTAACACACACCCTCATTGTTGGATGGCTTTCATAAACCCCTAGGGCTTCACCCTCAGGGTTTATGTGCCATCCAACAACTTTCAGGTGTGTATTAAATTCTCGTAACACACTGCACCCCATACTTTATCCCATATGTATAGTATAGCATAGTATAGTATAGTATAGTATAGTATAATAGATAAGTTTGTATTACAAGGCAGTAATACCATCCACAGGTTTGGGGACATGGAGCCTTGAGAACAAAGCTCAAGAGGTCCTAAAGTCCCCAAAACTTCAAGATGGTATTACTGCCTTGTAAAACACTAATCTTTCTGTTATTTTTTGTAATATATGGATCCATTGATAACACTATAGTTAAAGATGACCTTTGAACTGTAGTATTATCAGCAGAAACAATAGTATTATCACTTTTCAGGATAGTATTATTGAGAGTATGATGTATTACTGGGACATTTTTGTATAACTTAGCATAGTATTATTGAGGATTACCCATATATTACAGTATAGCATAGTATAGAATAGTACAGTGCAGTGTAGTATAGACCCATCTGTTGACAAGGTTTTTATGTGACTGTGTGTTTAGGAGTCTATTAACTATTTGTAATGTGATTCTTATTCAGATTTATATACTTACGCCATGTACAAATGTTAATTTTCCAGTGCAGCAATTGGCAACAGTGGTTCTGGTCATGGCTGAAATATTCACACATGAAGCAGTACACGGGATTACATACAAAGCTTGAATCATGTCTTTCTCTGAGATGTTGATTATAGCAGAAATGAAGGACTCTTTTCAAATGTCACTAATAATTTTTAGCATTTTTCAGTAAAATTGGATTACATTTTTCAATGAGTGATACCGTGGATTTAAAGGTCAAACAGCATAGTAGAAAGTAAGCATTGAATCAAAGGGCCCTGCAGCCTAGAATTAGAGATGCAGTAAATTTAAAATCTGCAGTTGAAGTGAACACGAAGTGGCCACTTTGCATTATCATAATGCTAGGCGAAGTGACCACTGAAAAGTGCTTACTTCGCCTTGTTATTATGACCTTGCGTTGTTATTTCACCTTAACTCAAAATAAGGTGGAATGACAGCAATATAGGCACTTTAGTTAGCCCCCACCACACATCATATGGCTTACAGTATTATAAGTCACATGCTTTAGCCAGGCAGGAAGGAAGTGAGTCATACAAGCAGATACTTTCACTTTCTCCTTTGCAGAGGTAGAAGGAGGAAGCATTTTGTGTAGGATAGGAGAGTTTGTTATTAGTTTCTTTCTTGAGCAAATTTCAGAAAGCTCAAAAGCTTTTTAAAAGCTAATTCTTTAGTTTTTTTGTACTGTTTTGTCAGTTCTTTTTGGTGACCTATTTCTTTGCTTTATAAGTTGTGTTTTTAGTGTGTGTGTGTGTGTGTGTGTGTGTGTGTGTATGTGTGTTTGTGACTGTGTGTGTGAAGTCGTTCAAAGTGTGATGCATTGGAGAGGGTAGGAGTGTTTTGTGCAATGGACCAGGGACAGTCTGTGGTCTGTGGCCAGAGGGGCATGCACAAACATGGGGGTCATAGCCAGGTGTTGTTGGACTACTCCAGACTGTTTGGTCCTGCCTCACCCCCAGAAGCAGCAGCACCACCAGTGCCACCAACCATCACATCCACCACATCCACCACCACCACCTGTAGCAGCTACAGGAGCTGCAGCAGCACCACCTCCACAGCAGCAGGTGGAGCCCCAGGTGCATGACAATGCTGCTGGCACTACATTTACCCCTCCTATGCCTGGGCCCCCCCTGCAGCTCTGCAGTTTGGCAGTTTTTCAAATCTGTCAGGGGGGACAGCAGCATTGTGGTGTGTCTGATTTGTGGTGTGCAGGTGCACCATGGCCCCCAGGGGACACATCTGGGGACTGGGGACCAGCACACATATATGCTTAACCCCCACAAGGTGGAGTGGCAGGCTGCCACTGAATGGGCCAGGATCCACCTGTTGGCTGTTCTGTGGCAGTGGCAGAGGGTGCTGCCATTGTGCATCGCCACAGCAGGAGGATGGCCACAGCAACAGCTGCTCCACCACTACCCCCACCACTGCCACCAGCACCACCCTCACCACCACCACTACCTGGTTTTCCCCCTTCACCAGTGGACTCCACCACAATGCCTGACATAGCACTTTTGTGGGCTGTGGTGGAGGAAAATAATGAGAGGGTGAGTGTTGTCCAGCAGCAGGTGAAGCAGATTGAACAACACAAGCTACAGATAGTGTTGATGCTCCATCTGCTGCTGGAACATCAGGGGATCCCCCATTAGCTTTTCTTCTGCCCCCCACACTGTTGTAGTGTTTTGTCTATTGCTTATGTTTAATAACAGACAGAGGGAAGGCCACATAATATTAGTTTAAAAGGAAGCAGTCAGCAACAGGAGGTCCTGCCCCCTGCAAGGCTTACCCTCCGGTTAAGCCTTTTAAGTATGTTGCAGCATTTTTCTTGTGCTGCAACATACTTTATTTTTATAAAGAAAAGTCAGTGACCCAGAAGTATGGCGGATGCTATGGGTGCTCCGTTATGCATAAAGGTGCAATGGCGATGCATCATGCTGCTTCAGTACAAAAGTATTGAAGCACATGGTGCTTCTCTGCTGCACCTTTCATTTACACATAATGGAGTACCCATAGTGTCTGCCATCCTTCAGGGTTGCTGACTTTTCTTTATTAAAATAATATATGTTGCAGCACGAGAAAAAATGCCACAACATACCTAAAAGGCTTAACCGGAGGATAAGCCTTGCAGGGGGCAGGAGCTCTTGTTGCTGTCTGCTTCCCTTTAAATATATACATAAAAATACAGTCATACATTGTCCTTATTGCCCTGTTATTATAATCCAGTGCCTCAGTAATGTTTACTCTATGTTGTGGAGTTATTGTGAAAAAGCTGGTGTGAATAGTGCAAGTATGATGTGCTAAATTGCATGTGTGCAGTCAGTGTTGTTTCCTGTGTGTGTGTGTGTGTGTTTACGTGTGTGTGTGTGTGTGTGTGTGTGTGTGTGTGACATCAGACATTGCGCAGCTTCTTGCAAACATATATTGCTGACTTGTTGCAGTGCTTATGGTATAAAGAATAGCAAGCAGTATAATGTATGTTTTATTGTCACCATCATCATCAGTGGACTAAGTGATACAATACTTTTTCAGAGATGTCTGGCCAGAGTTCACCTTAATCACATACTGCACACATGACTTTTAGGAGAAACATAGAAACATAGACTTTGACGGCAGATAAGGACCGCTTGGCCCACCTAGTCTGCCCATTTCCCTACCTACAGGATAAGCTGCAGATCCTAGTTAACCAACAGCCTATTTCTTGCATGTGTTTTTTGCACGATGATCTCCGCAAAGTCACGTGTGCACTGTGAGTGACTGAGGTGCACAGTGACCCGATACCTCTGGAAAAATATCATATCACTTACTCCGCTTGTGCTGATGGTACAAATAAAATATACATCATATATTCTTTCTTATCTTTATTCTTGAGATACTGTAACAAGTCATGCCACATATATGTTTGAATGAATCTGGACAATATCTTCACACACAGGAAAGAACAGTGACAGCACACATGTAGTTTATCACAACATACTTACACTGCTCAGTCATGCTTTTTGTAAAACACTTCAAATCACGAGTCCCGACACAAAGTAAACATTACTGAGGCTCCAGAAATATTTCTTTTTTGAAATAGATATTAAAGAGATTCACCAAGTTACAGTATTGCACCGGATATATGGGTGCATTACCTCAAGGGGACTCTTTCTTGCTCCACATGTCCTTACATCGTGCAATACTTTTCTGGCAAAAACGCTCATAATTTCAGTAAACCGGGTCCTGGAGTACTTCCCATTCTGAAGAGCTTCCCGTGTTCTGCCTCCATGCTCAGCAAAGTTAGGACATGATGCCAGGGAAAGTGTGGGGGCATGATCCATTATTCTGAATGGCCGGCAGCTTTCCTAATGTTTCTTTATGTTATGATGGTCAGTTTGTGGTGAAATGTGGGTACATTTCCACTAACAAGGCTCTCGTTAGTTGAAACGTGCCCATGTTTCACCACAAACTGACCATTATAACACCAAAAAAATTCGGAAAGTTGCTGGCCATTCAGTATAATGGAGCATGCTCCCACACTCTCCTTGGCATCACGTCATAATGTTGCTGAGCGTGGGAGCGGAACTTGGGCAGCTCTTTAGAATGGGAAGTCCTCTGGGACCCTGTGTAATGAAATTATGAACATTTTTGCCAGAAAAGTATTGCACTATGTAAGGACATGTGGAGCAACAAAGATTCCCCTGGAAGTTAGGCACCCATGTATTGGGTGCAATACCATAACTATGTAACTTGGTGAATCTCGTTAAAGCAGCAGTGCAACAATCTGTTGAAAACTTTGACCTATACTTTTTTATGCTATATTACATTGCCAGTTTACTTACATCCTGACTTGTATGATTCTATTCTTTCCATATTTGTGTCTGATTTAATACTTTTTTCATGTCTGAAATATTAAAAGGAGCACTACTTTTAATATGGTGTGGACCAGGTCTTCGTCAGTACTTTCCACTGTTTTTCTCCATCAGTTGTTATATATTACTTCTGTTGTAAAATTAACAATTGTGCAGCAGGTAGTGTTTTATGACTTCACAGAACAATATTTATTCAAAAACAGTTGCAAATAGTGATGAAAACCTGGTCAGAGCCATATTGAAAGGTGTGCTCCTCTTTTTTCAGATATGAGAAAAAGTAGTAAAGCAGACACAAATTGTGAAAAGAAAGGTATCATACAAGTCAGGAGGTAACTAGTGGCTGGCAATGTAAAATAGCATAAAAAGCATAAGTCAAAAGTTTAACCACATTGTTGCACTGCTGCTTTAATTTATAATTTAAGTATGACATTATGTGCTCACAATCATAACACACAAAATGCATCTGTTTTGTGTCCAGAAAATTGGCAAGTGCTGAGGCAGTGAAATGGGAGCGTTACACCACATGCAAAGTCTCCCAGAATTTATTGCACATTCACTCATGCATGCAGTGGCCACACAGAGTCCCCAGAATTTTTCTGCATCCCCCAAAAAGCATCTGTCTTGTGTCCAGAAAGTTGCCAAGTGCTGAGGAAGTGAAATGGGAACATTACACCACATGCAAAGTCCCCCAGAATTTATTGTGCAGTCACTCATGCGCGCAGTGGTCACACAGAGTCCCCAGAATTTTGTCTGCACCTCCAAAATGCATCTGTCTTGTGTTCAGAAAATTGCCAAGTACTGGGGAAGTGAAATGGGAGTGTTACACCACATGCAAAGTCCTCCAGAATTTATTGTGCAGTCCCTCCTGCACACAGTGGTAACACAGAGTCCCCAGAATTTGTCTGCATCCCCAAAATGCATCTGTCTTGTGTCCAGAAAGTTTACATACTCTGTGATGATGATGTACTCAACATGATATGAATCCATTCAGTGTTCAGTCAGAAATGATGACCATGTGAGAACTGTTGCTGGTCCAAAGTGTGCTGTGATTCCCGCAAATGTGATGCGATCACCTCAACCGGATGGAAGGGTGCCCTTGGTGAGTATATATATATATATATATATATATACAATGTATGTTTTGGGATAAATGTTTGTGTAAAAAATGATATCTTAACCAGACAGTGAAGATATCATTGCTATCTCCATGTTCCTATACGTCATACAAATATCTTCACACTCCTATACGTCATACATAAGCCAATCAAAACAATAGCAGCACCTGGACGCTCGTCAGCACACATTCTGAACACTTTCATTTTTACATCCTGCTCATCTTCTGGCTAGAGTTCCACCACAATACATTGTCCCGAGATAAAATATGATTTCTCGATGAAAATACCGTAGAACATTAAACAGATTATTCAACAATTTTAATCGCAGAGGACAAAACAATTTCATTTAGCACCTCCATAACTATGCCAAAGTCATCTCGGCTGATGGTAACCCGAAAACCGAACATCTCGCCACTCGTGAGATATCATGATGTCATTGGCCTCGTGAAGATAAATACAATATCTTCCATTGGGCCATGTCATATCCCCTATATATCATCATATATATATATATATATATATATATATATATATATATATATATTTGTATTTTCTAGGTGGGGTTGACATATATAGACATGTACTCCTTGTATTGTTTTGTATCACAGGTCACAAATACTGTTGTGTGCACATTCCAGTGTTTGATGAGAAATGTTTGCTTTGAAATTGGAAATAGAATACTCTAAAGTCAATGAAGGTAAGTATTTTTTTTGGGGGGGGCATATTTGCAGGTTGGTCTTATTAATGGTTTCTTATTTGGTTACTTCTTCACAGATTTCATCAGCATCCTCCGCAAGTCTGGTTGGTGATGGTTGTCATGGTCTTCGATTGAAAGGATTTCTGCGTGTTGCATGTCTGCATCAGCCTGGGGAGCGGCCTGATGTTGAAGAACCTTTTTGGATAAGGCAATTATGACACAACAAAGCATCTGGAAGTTTCCTAAAAAAAGACATGAAGGACTTATTACAACTTGATTGCAGCAGTAACACATTATGTTTGAGCCATGGCTGTTCTACAGGTATCTGGATTAACACAGCTAGTAAGCTGTCCCACTGCAATCAGCAGTCCACAACAAAATTTAGTACCAGGCTGTGTAAGAAATATACTATGTCAGTGACCCTGAATTTCAACTCAAGTTACATTTCAAAACCACATCTTGTCAAGTAACACAACTTGAGTCCAACTTTTTCAACACTGTCATGGGTGCACAGATGCAAATTTTGAATAGAGTACATGATATGTTGCAGAAATATTTTTTGTGACGTACACGTCATCTAGTTTATGAATCCTCAGTTGGATTTGTTGCACTATTTTGAAAAAAAAGGAACAGATGAAATAAAATATATGTATACTTACCAGTATGGATTGGAAATGGATATTCCATAAGTTCCTGTGGACAGTTCTGCTGCTGTATCATTGATACCATCTTTCAGTGAAGGAGAGTCATTTGTTGTTATCCTGTAAAAAAAAAAAAAAAATAAGTCTACTGTATGTGTTTGACCTTTGCAGCTCAGAAAAGCAACAGAACACAAAACACACAGCTAAAGGAAGTTGAATGGCATAAAAACATTAGTAAACATACTCACTTTATAGTTTTAATAGTAAGAAGTCTTGTGCCTGTGGCTGATGGATGTGGTCTCCTGTTCGACTCCCTCTGCCATGGCATGGTCAATGTAATGGAAAAACAATGTCAGAATGACACTGGTGGTGGGTGCTGGTGGTCATAGCTGTGGCACATGATGAGATTCCCTCTGACATCTTCCTGCATCTGGTGGTGGTGGCAGTGGCTAACAGTGGTCTTCTGGTGGTGGTGGTGGTCCAGGGGGCACAGAAAGCCATTCCCTCTGATGGCAGTGGCTAACAGCAGTCTTCTGGTGGTGGTCTGGGGGGCACAGAAAGTCATTCCATGTGGTGGCAGTGGCTAACAGCAGTCTTATGGTGGTGGTCCAGGGGGCACAGAAAATCATTCCCTCTGGCGGCAGTGGCTAACAGTGGTCTTATGGTGATGGTACAGGGGCCAGGATATACTGTGCTCTCTGTTACAAATGTTACATGACATATGAAATTTGAGTCACTCTAAGTAGGACACTCATTTAACCTTATGAAAAAGAAAACATGTATCATACAGCAAATATGACAGCCTTTTAACAACTTAAGTTAAAACCTGCCAACATTAACCTCATCATCATCCTCATAAAGAAAGCTGCCCTCACAGTCATCTATGCCTGAAGTCTGAAGTCTGACCATGGGAAATTCTTTCTCCATTGTGCCATCATCTATGTCAGTGGGAAGCAGTTTTATGCCGCCACCGCCAGTGCCACCAGGATGGTCCATTTCTACATCACCAAAACCATGACTAGGCTGGGGTATGAATACTGAGATTGCAGTCTGAGCTGGTATGTACCTCTCATTCATTTTTATGAATGTTAGCAAACTAACATTTGCAGGAGAGAGGTTTGTATGATGATCCCAGACTATTGCACCTGCTGAATACCCTCTCAACACTTACACTGGAGGGTGGGCATGTCAGGTACTTCAGTGCTACTACAGTCAGCTCTGGCCATTCACTGACCTTTCCACTCTAGTATAAAAGAGGATCATCAGTTTTTGACAGATGCCTGCTTTCAGACAAATATGACTCGGCCATTCTCTGTTCTGCACTAAGTCCAGTGGTTGATGCATCATCCTGTTCTCCAGAATCATTTATGTCACAAATCCCCACTTGGGACAATGCCTCCCAAAGTGGGTTGATGCCAACCGCTTTGGATGACGGACCACCTGGAACTGCAGTCCCCTTCCCCTTACAGGATATGTTTAATACTCCTTCATGTTCACCTTCAGCCTGATTATCCTGCTGAGGTTTGCTGACCTTGGCACGTGACTTCTGTGACCCATGAATCAAGCACCCACTGACATTTTTTACCTGTTCAGGCCCTCCCTCCAGTACTGAGGCAATTCCACATCTGTATCGTGAGTCCAGCATTGTTTCTATTGCAAAGTTGTCACTATGCTGAATGCTCAAGATGTGATGATTCTGGTCGAATACTGTCAGCATGTATTTCAGCAACATACTGCTAGCACTGTCTCCGGCAACATCAAGGCTATAATGTACATTCACCAATGTCTACCTCTGCACCTGCAGCAGTGGAATTTATTAATTAATGGAGGCAGACAGACTTGCCACTCACTGCCTATGTGGCATGTTCAAAAGGCTGCAAAATTGTTATTACAGAGTCCATGAGGTGACACTGTTCAGTCGTCATAGACATGGAGGCCCCTTAACTGTCACAGCTAGTGTTCATGGCAAGATATTCTGAGATGGCTTTGTATTATTCATGCAACCTCTCTGCCATGTATAAAGTGGAGTTCCACTGGGTGACAGCTTCCAGCTTCAAGCGGTGCTGAGGAAGGCTGTTTTGGATCTGCAACTGCTGAAGTTGGTCACAGGCCTTTTCAGATCGTGAAAAGTGAGAACAGATACGGTGTACAACTGTCAGCATTTCCTTTACATCAGGGTACTGCAGAAACTCCTGCACCATAAGATTTAAACAGTGGGGCATGCATCGAACACAAACAAAGCTGCCATTGTGATGCATTTCACCACATTTGACTTATTGTCACTTGCTATGAACCCAGCTCTCAGGGACAGGGGGTTCAGACACTTGTCAATTTCCATCAGTACCAAGTCCAACATGTTTTCACCAGTGTGTGAACAGGTCACATTGTATATAGCAATCATTGCATGCTGTTGAATTTCTGGAAGATTGCTACCACAACACTTCACCTTACTGCACTGATTATTCACACTACCAATAGCACAAACAACACCTGGCACCTACACCCAATGTGCAGTTATGCACAAATATGAACTCCCTGCTGTTTTGCCACTTGTCCACATATCCATACTTAAATGGATGAATGGAGAGGAGGAATGTTGAAGGGCATGTCTTACAGAGTCAGACACAGTACGGTATAACCTAGGGACAGCACGGGTCGAAAAGTATGTCCTGGATGGAACTTTCCATTTTGGACAGGCATGTGCAGCAAACCATCGTAACCCAAAATTCTCCACAAAGGAGAAGGGCAAAAGATCAATTGCCAGTGTTTTAGCTACATCAGCATAAGTTCATGTGACACTGTATGATTAGGTGGGTACTTCAGCTTATGCGCAGAAACACTCTGTAACATGGGCTGACTTAAATGCTTTACATGGGATGTGATGACAAATGGTTCTGTTCTGAGAATGGCAGAGGGTGGAGTGTAGATGTTTGATGATGATGGTTGCACAGGTGATGATGACAAACCCACAAATACTATTATTTTGCCAGATTTACCAACCGGGGTTGATGTACCACTTGAACTAGACATACTGCATTCGCCCCCACTACCACCACCAAAACTGCTACTCTCAAAAACACTGGACAACATTTCAAAATCATTGTGCTCCTCCACCTCATCATGCCTGTAGTGATCCTCTGCTCTTATTTCATCACTACTGCACACATTTAATGTCCTACTTGATTTAACAGTCATGGAAGGGGATAACATGCTCGTTATGGTTGGTGACGAGGGTGAACTCCCCACTGTGGTATTAGCTGCCATCATGTGCTGGGTCCACAGTGCCATGTGCCTGTTCTTTAGATGCGTATGCTGTACTCCTGTGCCCAGATGGCTCCCCTTTTTACCTCGACTCACACGCTCATGGCAAGCCTGGCAAATTGCAACTGACTCATGATTTGCATCTTGCACAAAAAAATCCCAAACAAGGGATTGTGATGCTCTACTTTATTTATTTTTTTTACATGTGTAATATTTTTTATTGTTTTCCAGCAATACAGACATACAGAGCGGAGGAGACAGCAGATTAAAATTTCATTGGCAATGCAGTGTTATAGTACTGTACTTAACACCCTAGGGAAAGAAGGTGGGGAGGGTAAGGAAAGAAATATGGGGGGGTTGGGGAAACAGATAAGGAAGGGAAAGAGGGACAAGACAAAGGACATAAGGTGACATATCTAGTAAGGATAGCAAAGTTAATTAATACACGGTTCATGACTAGCACTCTCCTAGAAGCAAGTTAATTATAGTAAAATACAGGAATATGATTAACTATAGCAGTATTAACTTCGTATCTGACAGGATACCATTCCTACCCACAGATGTTAACCTCATGAAACATATTACTTAGATGGAATCCTTTAGAGAACTGTGGTGGCCCACCAAAATGCCCTCCTAGTCCTCAAGGGGAGAACTTAAGCACCTCAAAAGTACCAGCGCCACCTCTGTGTCTTCACAAGGCCATATGCCCAGCAGAAGTTACCCATGAGGGGGGTATGACCAATCCCACTTGAGTAATATCAAGGGGTATCAGTTAGTCACCACCATGCCAGAAGTGTTCGAGTTCTGGAGCTTCAAAAAATTGAGGTAGTAGGACCAACATTGATTGAATTTGGACATTTGGTACGTCTGCAGGTGCGAAATCCTATCCAGTTTGGCTAAAGAGGATAGAGAAGCTAACACCTCCATCACTGCAGGCATCAGAGATGACCTCCATTTTCATAACAGAGCTCTCTTAGTCTGCAGTGAGATCAGTACAAGCCATCTAATCTCATAGGGGGTCATTTGTGGAAGCTCCCTTCGGATACCCAAAATGTAAAAGAGAGGACTAAATGGGAGTTTCTTCACCAACATTTTGCATGCAATATCATGTATGCCTTGCCACAGGGATTTCAGTTGCAGACAAGACCATAGTATATGCAGAATGTCTGCACCCGAGTCTTGACACCTCCAACAGGAGTCGGACTCCCAGAATCTTGGCCGTATATAGCACAGCTGGTGATTTATACCAAGAATGGGCTATTTTGTTCTGTATTAATCTAGACCTATCATCCACCAGCTATCTGTGAGTGTCTTTCCAGGATTTTTCCTAGTCTATAGAGGAGATGGGGTCCGGAGCATTTTTTCCCACTTAAGTCTCGCCCTCTCAGAGTATTGGGGAAGGGTATCTCTTAGTTTAGCATAAAATGCACCCTGCTACACCTATCAGGTGTTGCATCCAGATGTGAAGCTCTGCATTGTGTGTTTGGGGCTTCGGAGGGTGCAATATACATCTGAGTGCTGTACTAAGCTGAAGGTGCTTCCAAAAATTTGCACGAGCAATGTTCCAGATATGCTGAAGGGAATGAAATATATAAATGGTCTTAAGATTGGGGTCTAGCAAGTCTTTCAGTACAAAAATACCCTTATCTGCCCTGGATTTCCAATATAGCAATTGGTCATCCACAGTAATCTCTGGATTTAATCATAAAGGGGTGTAAGATACGGGGAGAGGAGTCTGGTTGAGTCTTTTATGAACACCCAACCAAATGCACCAGGCAGCCTCAACAGATGGAGACATGTAAGGGGACTTAGCTCTGTTATAAGGACTCGCTTTATGACTTTATGGGGCATCAGAAGGGATGAGATATGTACTGTCCCAGTAATATCAAGTTCTATACGTACCCATTGAGGGGATAATGTTGTTAAGTGGTACAGCCCTTTAACCATTTGTGCCAAAAGGAATGCCTGCTGGTATCCTTCTACCCATGGAAGGCACCAGTGCTCCAGTGAGCTCTCAATTGGACACGACTAAAACAAGGCTTGCTGCCCTCCCATAAGAAATCTCCAATAAGCCTATCCAAAGCCAGGTACCATTGTTTGGGGAACGAAATAGGGATATGCATTAACAGATAAAAGATCTTGGGTGCAGAGACCATTTTGATTGCAGCAATTTTGCCTGCGAACGTCATTTGCAGAGGTTTCCATCTGTCAAACTCTGTTTTCAGAGAGCTAAGAAGGGGTTGAATATTAGCCTGCCAGAGATTATCTAAAGAAGATGTGAGCTTAATACTTAAATATGTGATCCCATCAGGTGCCCAAATAAGGCCTACAGACTGAGCTATCTCTTGAAAGCATTTTCCATTCAAGGTGAGTACCTCCGTCTTGGCCTGATTCAGTTTCAGTCCTGAATATTGGGAAAATAAATCCAACAGTTCCAATAACAGGGGAGCAGATCTTTGCAGATCTACCAAAGGGAGAAGCAAATCACCTGTGTACATAAGGGAGGTGTACTCTATATTACCCACTTTGATACCACTAATGTCTGGGTGGCTATGGAGTCCCAGAGCTAATGGCTTCACTGCCAAAATGAAAAGAATGGACAATGGACAGCCTTGTCTAGTGCCCCATTCAAGGGGGATGGGTCCAGATTGTATGGCATTCGTGTTCACTCTAGCTGAGGGGTATGTGTAAATAGCTTGAATTCTTGACAGAAATTTTGGGCCAACTCCGAATGATGTCAAGGCCAAATATAAATAGTCCCACTCCACGGAGTCGAAGGCCTTTTCAAAGTCCATTGTGACTGCTGCAGCAGGGGTCAGGAGATATTTTGTTATGTGCATGAGATTCATTAGTGTCCTTAAATGATTAGAACTATTTCGCCAGGGGATAAACCCCGCTTGAGATGGATGAACGAGACCTGGCAGGAGGGGATTTAGCCTAGTTGCTAGAATTTTGGCATAAAGTTTACTATCAATATTAGTCAAGGATATCGGCTGATAATTGCTGGGCTTGGTGGGATCCTTTCCTTTTTTCGGGATGAGTGCAATGGTCACCTCTCTAAGTGTGGGAGGAAGAAAGCCTCTGAGCTCAGTATCTTGAAAAAGTGCTGTTAACAGTGGAGTGAGAGTAGGTGCTAGGGCCTGGTAAAAATCTGTGGTATAACCATTGTTTCCGGGGGATTTGCCCAGTTTGAGGGACTTAATCGCAGTACTGACCTCCTCTGTGGATATTGGGCACTCAAGCACCTGAGCTTGTTGGTCCGTAAGTTTAGGGAATTGGCAGGATTGAAGAAAGGGTTGTATCTCTATGTTCAGATGGACATGGGTGGAGGTGTATAACTTTTATAGTAGGTGGCCATTGTATCATTTATTGCCTTGGGTGCTGTGGTTAAATTTCCACCAACGTCTGTAAGGCCAGCGATATATGTACTAGCTTGTCATTTACACTGCTGATACGCAAGTATCTTGCTGGCTTTGTCCCCACCTTCCCAGAAGAAGGGTTGCAGCCATAATATGGCTATTTCAGCCTTTCTTTTAAGGAGCTGACTAATCTCAAACTGCAAGTTCAGAACAACTTTGCCTATAGGGGAGTTCGAGGTGGGGGAGGATGTGGTTTAAAAAGGCTTTCTGCCTCTTTCAGTTTCTGTTCTAGAGATGCCAGATGTAGTTCCTGTTCCCTTCCTTTTGCTGCTGTGAATGCCATTATATTGCCACGCATGGTGGCCTTAAAGGCTTCCCATGTGTTACCAGCATTTGTATCGTCTATTGGGTTATGGGCTAGGAAAAGGGCAGCTTCATTCTGAGCCCATGGGATGAAATCAGGGTCTCTGATTAATATAGGATCTGACCTCCAGTGATGGGATGGGGGAGGGTTGGTGTCCCATTGCATTAAAAGCTGCACTGGGGCATGGTCTGAAATAACCCTAGGAAGAATGGTCACATCTAGAGATTTAGCTATAACTGCCAAGGATCCCAACCAAAAGTCCAGTCTCCTGTAGGAGGCATTAGGTTCCAAGTGAAAAGTGTAATCCCTAGTTCTGGAGTGGAAAAGTCTCCAAATATCTGATAGCCCTTGATCTACAATCATTTGGTGGAGAGCATTATTACATTTAGTGTGTGTCTCTTTGCTTCCATCATTCCTGTCGAGTGACAGAACTAGTGAGTGGTTAAAATCTCCTCCAATAAGGAGAGGGCAGGAGGGGCTGAATTCCAATATAGCCTGTGCTATGTCATGGAAAAATGGTGGTGTATCTTCATTTGGGGCTTAAAGGTTACAGGGAGTAATGGGTCCTGAGGGGGTATCGTAGGTACCTAAAACCCACCTGCCATCAGCACTAGATAGTGATTTAGAGAGTATCCAGGGTAAAGATTTATGAATTAAAATTATTACTCCACACTTCTTAGTAGTGGCGTGGGACGACACTTGTTGTCCAACCCAGTCCTTAATCAGGCGAGTGTGGTCTTCTCCTGAAAGTTTTGTCTCCTGAAGAAACGCCACCTGGAATTTAAGATGCTTTAGATGGGTTAGGACTTTTTTCCTTTTGACAGGGGAGTTTAAACCCTGCACATTCCAAGTGTGTACTAATAGGTCTGCCATGCTAACCTACTCAGGCACCCAATTAAAAGGGATTTGCTGTAAAGCAAGGGATATGAAGAGTTAACAGGTAGCCTGTACTATGTATATTCACCAGGGTATGATAAAACCTTAGGGTGTTAAGGGTATAACTCCGAAGGGGTATCTTCCCTTTATGTCAAAGTTAGAGCACCTGACACAGCGTAGGCCTAATGTAGATTCCACACTGCGTTCCTCAATCTAATCAGCTCTGTGCACACAAAACCAAAGAAAACTTACAGAACTTATCTTATAGTAAGATTGATGAGAGGCTTATCCAGCTGAGAACAGCAGACAGAAAACCCTCTCACTTCTGTGGGGCCTATGGCAAAAAACTGCCAGTTTTAGGCCCAGCCCAGCAGACACTAGGGTAACTATCAGGACTTCCAATGTGTTATTAGACTGTAGTCACTTTACAGATATCGACAGCTATACTCCAGAGCCTAGCCGGGGTTTGTCTCAGAAGGTGTTACTCAGTTAGGGAGGAGGAGGAATGCGTATGTCTGGAAAAGGAATGTTTTCCACTATTCAGCTAGCACCTAGCTCAACAAGAACAGGAGCTGTTGCCAACAGATATGCATAACTAACCAGACAGTAGCATAATAAGCAGCTTCAACTGTCTATGCTCATGAGGTTGTCAGAATTGTAACCCAGGCAATTCAAGATCATGCTCAGAGAGGAAACCACAACCTCCATGAAAAAAAAAAGAGCACCAACAAGATGTAGTCATGCCTACTGACAACAACATATTAAACATGATCATTTTTATAAATTCTTATACACTTTAACTTTTGAGCCAACTGGCCCACATACATACAGCAGAGTATCCCCAAGGTGAAGTGTCTATCTAAGGGGGGGGGACTCTTGGATGATCATTCGCGTATAGGGAGCAGCCCAGCTTGAGATACTAGGGCCCCCATCAGGGATGACTGTTTAGTAATAGCAGCTCCATTATAGCCCCTTAATGATCTATCCCCAAGTGAGCGATGACAACCTCCCTACTGCCCCTAGACACAGAACCTAGGGTACTTATCTGAGAACCATCTCTCGGATGGATGTTCATGTTAACTTAATGTCCTCAGATGATTGCAGCGTGGATTCTAGGCCTGGTGTTGCCGTGGAGGCCGCAGGTGTCACTTCCAAGTCTTGCAATGGGAAAGCCTCTTCAACATCCTTGGCCCAAGAGATTTCAGAGCCGACCATGTCTTATCTATTACAATCCTCAGTGGAAAGTTTCATGGTGCTCGGTATGTCCTCCCTCCAAAGCGATTCTAGTGGCTCAAATCTGTTTTTTGAAAAGTAGGGACTGGTATACTCTATTTCCTGGCCTTCCGTTCTACCAACACACTGATCAGTATGAGCCTCCTCTCGTCTGCATCCTTGCAGGTGATCCCTCTTAGAGTGCAGAGATTGTGGAGGCCTCTTCTGAACCTTAGGGTTCCTGGGCTTCTGCCCATTTTTGAAAGACCGGGAAGGATCAGGTCCCGGAACACCCAGAGAGTCCGGCTTCTGAGGAGGGTTCCTCAGATCTTGGTCCTTAGAGTGATTTCGACCTTCAGTACAGGATTCTGGGGGGCCAGGGGTAGGCCAGGCCACTGAAATATAATCCAGTGTGACCTCAGGGGTGGTAAATTGGTGTGATACTCCATTTTCTGTCATTTTCAATTTTACCGGATACCAGAGTGCAAAGGGTATTTGCAATTCCTGTAGTTTATGGCATATCTCTGTAAAGGCTTTTCTTTTGTTTGCCAGTTCTTTCAAAAAGTCCTGAAAAACCATGATTCGGTGACCTCTCCATTGTAGTGACCCAAGCTTCCTAGCACGCCCCTGTATAGCTTCTTTTTCAGCAAAATTTTGTAGTCTAGCGATAATGGGCCTCTGTTTATCTCCCACTGTGGCTTAGGCTGCAGCGATCTATGCACCATTTCAGTCGTTATTCTGGCAGTCTGTGGGTAATCTAGAACTTCAGGCAGAGCTGTTTGAAGAAAGTGAATGGTGTTGCCTTCCTCACAACCCTCAGGGAATCCCAGGAACAGTAAGTTGTTACAGCGGCTCCTGTTCTCGAGATCATCAATTTTGTCTTGTAATGCAATGATTTGTGCAGCTATATTCTGTAAAGTGGCACAGTGGCCTTGGACCACCTCTTCTTGCTCTACTGCCTTTTGTTCTACTTGGTCTAGCCGGGCATCAATCTGTTGAATTGAGACTGCAGTTGTGTTAGAAGCCAGAGTTAGAGCATCGTTGCTGGTGATAATGAATGTAAACATTTCTCTGACCGACAGGTCCTCGGTTTCTTTTCTTGAGTGCGTCATTAGGCCTTTAGCACGGGCCGCTCAGTAGTGATCAAACTGTAATTACAGTCCCCGATGTATTTTCAGGTTCTTGGTCAGTATCAAAGCTGCTTAAGTTTTCTGATTACTGAATCTCGAGCTTATCCAAGGATAGTTCAATTTCTAGGCAGATTGTAATAAATCTTGGCTCTGGGGTTGTAGCAGTGAATTTTTAAGTCGCCATCTTGTCTGCCTGTTGGCCACGCCCCCCGTGATGCTCTAGTTTTAACATGTCCATGATGCTGTTTATTGGACTCCATTTTTTTAAGCCATGAAGTGGAGGGGGTGGTACATGATTTTTCGGGCAGGACACACTTGGACTGCAACTGACCACCATGACTACCTATCATTATTACTAGGTCATCATCATTATCTTCATCATCATCAACTGAAACTGGTAAATCACAACTTTTTATGGGGGGGAGTGAGGGGATTAATGTAAACAGACACAGACACAGACACAGCCACCTTGAATTTCTTTTTCTCTGGTTCCCAGCTGTGGTCACTTACATCATCATCATAGTCATCAACATCACCCACATCCACATCTTCTGCTTGGATGCTGGCATGTGGATTGCATGTTGCAGCCACAGCAACATCATCATTATCATCAGATTCATCATAATCAACACCACCATCACCTGATATTTTTTCACCACACTCTGAATCACTGCATGGCAAATGCGTGACCCGAACCATGGTGGAAGAAATGTCATATTGTATGCTATCGTTGACATGATGATCAGAATCCTCATGTTCAGTTACTGGGATGTTACTAGGAAGTATGACATCATCTACACTGCCACTCATTCACACTGCTTCACACTCCACTATATTTTTGGACACGGTAAACTGGTCCGAAGTGAAACTTGAGGCAGCAATACTCATACCACCACCAGCAGCTGCACTAGCACCACTGGCTGGTACAACATCATCTCCTCCAACTATGAATGAAGACACTGATTGGGCTATAAAACACTTTGCAGGAGAAATACCTTTCCTCACTTCAGCAATCCACTTCTGTGTCTGTGTACTACCATGCCCACAGACAATCTTACCACTGGCAGCAGTGCCATGGTGAGAAACAGCTTTGCTTGCATGTCTCTTTGAGGGCATTTTGGGGGATGAACAACAATATTCTAAACAAATTTAGATTTTGGAACATTCACTCTGGGTGGGGGGATGCTGGATGTGAAGCTAAAACAACTGTGGCTTCAGCAACAGATACAGATACAAAGTCACAAGTTCATCAACACCTTAACTAACCAGTTGTGCTGAAATCAAAACAATCCAATCTGAAAATAATTCCTTTTGCTGGTGGTGGGGGGGCACTGACTGCAGATTTTTATGGCAGTGCAAGCAGCAAAACAAAGAAAAGATACCACAAAGGCAGTAAAAAATCATACAGCTGCAGTGGATAGCAGGTTCACACTGCTGCGTCTGCAATTACACTGTGGCACAATAAAATGTTTATTATTTGATGTCACTCACTGCACACACACACACACACACACACACACACACACACACAATTTGTCTATAAGTAATGTGTAGCAAATTGAAAACTTCAGTAATATGCCACATATTTTAAGCAACCTGAAATTATGAACTGCTGTACCAGATCCACACAACACACCATCAGCAAAAAAAGTCAACAATTACTGACAGTATTACTGTATGTACATTAACACAGTCAGTTGTATAACAAAAATATAACCAAAAAACAAAGAACTCCTTATTTCTCCAACTTAAATCTACCTACACCACAGATATGCCCCTCCCCCGAAGCACACTTTCACTGTATCTTACTACAAAGACTCAATGTTGTATATTAACATTCAAAATCCTCACAGAAACAATAAACGCTCGATGACATGAACGCAGCAGGGCTTCCTACAATTGCTGAACTAAAGTGTGAGCAAAAATAATCACTCAAAAAGGCTTTTTTAACAGCTTTTAGAAGGTTTGAATCACAGAGAGCTCTCAGAGCAGATGGTCTCCTACAGCTTTCTACACACACTACCCAGAACTGAGGCTGTGCAGAACAATATAGAGCTCATGTGACCTGAAATCCCATGAATCACTGCAAAATTTGCCTTTGGAGCTTAAAAACAAGGTGAAGTGAGGTGAAGTACATTGTTTTCAATTCACTTCACCTTTAAAATTGGTGGAGTAGTGGTCTGGGAAAGTGGAATAACACAAAGTCATTGTTTTCAATGGACTTCGCATTACCCATCGTAATGCAAATTACTCCATTTCACGTTGAAGAGTACTCCACAAATTTGCAATACACTCTGTGAATCACTTTGCAGAGCGAATTGAGCCCACTTTGCCCACCACTACCTAGAACAGTGAGACAATAGTTATTTTGGAGCTTATTACCTCAATACAATGAGGAACAATAATATTGGCATCCATGACCACCATAGACTTAATTACCAGAAAAACATAACAAAACAGCAACTACTAATGTTTGAAAATGGACTTTCAACCAATGAGAGTTATATGTTCTGCTTATTGTCACCCATATTCTAGACTGAGGCTTTTGAAAAGTTTAGTGCTTTGTGCTTTATGAACATATGAAACTGCCAGCAGAAAAAGGCCATTTGGTCTATCGAGTCTGCTCGATTTTGCAGCTAGCACCCCTACTCTGCAGCTGCTCTTCCCACTCTCACCCTCCCTCCCTCCCATGTTTTGTCCCAACCAAGCCCTCTTGAAGCATCCCACTGTTTTACAGCCCACCACCTCTGCTGGTAGTGCATTCCACTCTGCTACCACCCTTTCCATAAAGAAGTGCCTCCTCATTTCCCTCCTAAAGCTTCCACCCTCCAATCTCATGTCATGACCCTGAGTGTCTCTCCCCAGCCTCCCCTTGAACAGTCCCTCCATGCCTGTCCTGTTCATTTCTCTCATGTAGTTAAAGGTCTCAATCATGTCCCTTCCTCTCCTCCGGAGAGTACATGTTAAACTCCCTCAGTCTAACCTCATATGTTAACTCCCCCAGACCCAGGATCATCTTTGATACTCTGCATTCCACTCCTTCCAGCAATCTAATGTCCCTCTATAGGTAAGGGTGCCTAAACTGAATGCAGTACTCCAGGTGGGGTCTGACCAGTAATCTGTATAATGGCAGAATCACCTCCCTACTCATAGAGGTTATACCCCTTGCAATACAACCCAGCATCTTGTTGGTCACTCCTGCTACTTTCCTACACTGTGCTGAGTTGTTCATTGCTCCCGTAATGAGTACCCCCCAGATCTTTCTCCTCCTCATTCACAGCTAGCTGCAACCCCCTCAGATGGTAGCTTCTGTTCGGATTCTTTGCCCAGAAATGCAGCACCTTGCATTTTTTACTGTTGAAACCATGTTGTCAGCTGTCAGACCATGTATCCAGCCTTGTTTGATCTTCCTGCAATCCCTACCACTCTCACTTGTTCATCCAACACTGCTCCCATCTTGCTGCCATCCGCAAATAGACTGATCTTGCTATTTATGCCTATCGAGACGTCTGCAATAAATATCCCACATAACACCAACCCCAGCATTGACCCCTGTGGGACCCCACTTGTCTCTGCCCCTGGGGATGAAAATTCTCCTCCCACCGCCACCCTTTGCTGCCATCCCTGCAGCCAGTTCTCCACCCATCCAACCAATTTTGCCCCTGCCTGTGTGCCCCTTAGCTTACATGTTAATTTCCCATGTAGCACTGAGTCAAATGCCTCACTGAATTCCAGGTACAGGACATCCACCGTATGCCCTTTGTCCATTTCCCTATTCACCCAGTCATAATAGTCCACTAGGTTGGTCTAGCAGGATCTGCCCTTGACATAGCCATGCTGCTGACTCTCCTGCACCCCACTGACCTCCAGCAGGGTAACCAGCCCCTCCTTCAGGATTGTTTCCATCAGTTTCCCCACTATGGATGTGAGAATCACTGGTCTATAGTTCCCTGGTTCATCTTTGGGACTACTCTTATAGAGTGGAACCACGTGAGGCATCTTCCAGTCCTGAGGTACATACCCTGAGTCCAGAGAGGCATTAAATAGGCCTGCTAATGGGCCTGCCAAGACCTCTGACAACTCCTTCAGTACCCTGGGGTGTAGCCATTCGGTCCCGGTGCCTTGTCCACCCTCAGTGCCCATAACCACTCTAGCACTCTACCTTCTGTGATTTCCCCATCCATCACCCCCCGATTCGTGTCTGTATTAGGCTGAAATCTCTCCAGGAACCCTTGTACCACTTCACCCATTTTTTGAAATCAGCCTTTCTAAAGTCCAGCACCTTTGTGCCAGATGTTCCCCTCTCCCTGCCCAGCTGCAACCTCCACCCTCGGATCGCTCACCCACTCCCCATTAGACAGTATGAGGTCAAGGGCATTCCCTTCCTGAGTTGGTTCACTGACCAACTGCATCAGGATGCAGTTAGTCAAAGAATCTCTAGTTTGTTCATCTAGTTCCATGACTGGGAGCTTCTTCGACACTGTCTTGCTTTTTGGCTGCTTAAGGTATTACACCCTGCTAAGTCCCTTAGCAGATTATCCCACAATGCAAGAGTCCCTGATGAGTGCACAGTCACCAGGTAGCCCAGATATGTGTAATGCACTAGGGAACCAGATCATGACCTGACCCTCATTAAGTGAGGGAGCAACCAGCATATTATCTACTTAATCACTGGCCTTTTCCCTGTTCTCTCTTTCCTGGCTTACTAGGAACACTATAGTAGAAACAGAGAGATAGTGTTGTGGGCATCCCTATCTTTCTAGTAAGAAAAGTGTTTTAGCTTTATGCTCAACCTGTCCTGCCTAGGCATTTGTGATATCCAGTTCTTGGACTTCAGAAGGGCTGACTTTGACAAAATGGGTGAGTACCTAAGGAATGCACTAGCAAATGGGTAGGAAAGAGGGGTGAAAGAACAATGGTGAATAATAAAAACTGTCATAACAGAAGAATCAAGCCTTTGTGTGAAACAAATAAACAAAACAAAATGATGTAAGAAACCACTATGGTTCTCAAAGGAGGTGGCAGTGAAGGTTCAAGAGAAAAAATAAAGCATTCAGAAAGTACAAGTAATCACAGAAGGAGCAGAACAGAGAATTGTATCAGTTAAAGCAAAAGGAAGCTGGGAAGGCAGTCAGAAGAACAAAGTCCCAAACCTAGGAAAAGATAGCCAACTCAGTGAAGAAGGGGGATAAAACCTTTTTTAGGTACATAACGGAGTGAAGGAAGACCAAGGGAGGGATAGTGAGGCTTAATAAAGGGAGGGCAGAGGATGACGGTGAAAATGCAGAGATACTAAACAAATATTTTTGCTCAGTATTTACAAATGAAGAGGGGGAGGTACCTAAAAACAAACAATAGAAACACTCTGTATACAGAAGTTGATACCAGCCCATTTACAGAAGAAAGGGTTCTGAAAGAACTCTTAAAACTGAAGGTGCACAAAGAAATGGGGCCTGATGGGATTCACTCAGAATTCTAAAAGAACTAAGGATAGAACTAGTGACACCACTGACTACCCTCTTTAACAAATCATGGGAGGATGGGGTGGTACCTGAGGACTGGAGGAGGGCAGATGTGATTCCCCTTCACAAAAGTGGGAGCAGGGCAGAAGTAGGAAACAACAGACCTGTTAGTTTAACCTCAGTGATAGGGAAAATGATGGAATCACTTCTGAAGGAAAGAATTGTCGAGCACCTAGAGGTCAGAGGGGCACAGGACCCAAGGCAGCATGGATTCACAGCAGGAAGGTCATGCCAGACAAATCTAATAGATTTCTGACTGGGTGACCAAAGTAGTAGATCAGGAGGGCTGTGGACATGGCCTACCTAGACTTTAGCAAGGCATTTGACACATTCCCACACAAAAGATTAATATACAGTTAGCCAGCCTGGGAGTGGGTCCAAGATGATAGCCTGGGTAAAGAATTGCTGGAAAACAGGACTCAGAGTGTAATAGTAAATGGAGTCCACCTGAAGAAAGAGGGGTTACTAGAGGGGTACCAGCAGGGTTCAGTATTAGACCGTCCTCTCAATGCCTTTATAAGTGACATTGCAGAGGGACTGAAGGAAAAGTATGTCTCTTTGCAGAAGAACAAAGATCTGCAACAGAGTTGATGCACAATGTGGGGTGGAAAGGATGAGAAGGGACTTGGCAAGGTTAGAGGAATGGTCAAATGTATGGCAGCTTAGATTCAATGCTAAGAAGTGCAAGGTAATGCACCAGGGAAACAAAAACCCAGGGGAAGAGTACACAATGGGGGGTGAGATACTAACAACAATAAAAATGCAAAGGGACCTGGGGTAGTCATATCAGATGACTTAAAGGTGGGCAAGCAATGTGAGAGGGCAGTAAGGAGGGCTGGGGGATACTGGGATGCATAGGTAGAGGCATCACCAGTAGAAAACAGGAAGTTGTTATCCCTCTGTACAGACAGCTGGTGAGATCCCATCTGGAGTACTGCATGAAGTTCTGGAAACCCAGTCTCCGCAAGGACGTAGACAGGATGGAAGCTGTCCAGAGCAGGACAACTAAAATGGTGCAGGGTCTGCACCGGAAGACATATGAAGAGAGACTAAAGGAGCTTAATATGTGTAGCCTCGAGGAAAGGAGGGAGAGGGGGGACATGATAGAAACTCACAAGTACCTTAAGGGAATCAACCAATCCAAGAGGGTAGCATCTTTCAAAAAAAGAGATGTGCAAGAACAAGGGGGCACAATTTGATGATGGGGAGGTGGCTCAGAGGTAATGTAAGGAAGTATTTTTTTACAGAGATGGTTGTGGATGCATGGAACGGCCTTCCAGAGGAGGTTGTGGAGTCAAAAACAGTGGTTGAATTCAAGCATGCATGGGACGGTCATAGAAATATAGAAACATAGACTTTGATGGCAGATAAGGACCGCTTGGCCCATCTAGTCTGCCCATTTCCCTACCTTCAGGATAGGCCACAGATCCTAGTTAACCAACAGCCTATTTCTTCCTACCCCCCACAAGAATTGCCTTAAGTCTGTCCCATGCATTCTTGAATTCTCCCACAGTTTTAGACCCCACAACCTCCTCAGGAAGGCTGTTCCATGCATCCACTACCCTCTCTGTGAAATAATACTTCCTCACATTGCCCTGAACTGCCCTCCTTCTATCTTTTAAATTGTGTCCCCTTGTTCTTGCAAGTCTCTTTTTCTGAAAGATGCTACCCTCTTGGACTTTGTTGATTCCACTGAGGTACTTAAAAGTTTCTATCATGTCCCTCCTCCTTCTTTTCCTCAAGGGTATATATATTAAGCTCCTTAGTCTCCTCTTCATACGCTTCTCTTGCAGACCCTGCACCATTTTAGTTGCCCTCCTCTGGACTACCTCTATCCTGTCTATGTCCTTGTGGAGATGGGGTCTCCAGAACTGGACACAGTACTCCAGATGGGGTCTCACCAACTGTCTGTACAGAGGGATAACAACTTCCTGTTTTCTGCTGCTGGTGCCTCTCCCTATACATCCCAGTATACCCCCAGCCCTCCCTACTGCCTTCTCACATTGCCTGCTAACCTTAAGGTCATCTGATATGATTACCCCCAGGTCCCTTCCTTTTTGTTGTTGTTATTACTACCTCCCACCCATTGTATATTCTACCCCTGGTTCTTGTTTCCCAGGTGCATTATTTTGCACTTTGCATTGAATCCTAGCTGCCATACTTCTGACCATTCATCCAACCTTGCAAGTCCTTTTCATCCTTTCCATGCCTCCTTGTGTATCAACCCTGTTGCAGATCTTTGTGTCATCTGCAAAAGGCATATTTTCCTTCCAGTCCCTCTGCAATGTCACTGATGAAGACATTAAAAGGACTGACCCAATACTGAACCCTGAAAATTCTCACTAGTAACCCCTCTTTCTTCAGAGTGGACTCCATTTACAATTACCTTCTGTATCCTGTTGTGCAGCCAATGTTTTACCTAGGCTACCACCCTGGGACCCACTCCCAGGCTGGTTAATTTGACTATTAATCTTTGTGTGGGACTGTGTCAAATGCCTGTTAAAGTCTAGGTAGGCCATGTCCACAGCCCCTCCCTGGTCTACTACTTTGGTCACCCAGTCAAAGAAATCTATTAGATTCATCTGACATGACCTTCCCGCTGTGAACCCATGCTGCCTTGGGTCCTGTGCTCCACTGGCCTCTAGGTACTCAACTATTCTTTTCTTCAGAAGTGACTCCATCTCTTTCCCTACCACAGAGGTCAGACTGACAGGTCTGTAGTTTCCTGCCTCTGTTTTGGTCCCACTTTTGTGAAGGGGAATCACATCCACCTTCCTCCAGTCCTCGGTTACCACACCATCCTCCCATGATTTATTAAAAAGAGTAGCCAGTGGTTTCACTAGTTCCTCCCTTAATTCTTTTAGAATTCTGGGGTGAATTCCATCAGGACCCATTGCATTGTCCACATTCAGTTTTAGGAGTTCCTGCAGAACCCTTTCTTCTGTGAAAGGACTGGGATCGACTTCCTATCAAGAGTGCTTTGTTAATTGGATTGTGGTCACTTCCCCTCCTCTTTGTGAATACTGAGCAGAAATATTCGTTCAGTATCCCTGCTTTTTCTCTGTCCCCCTCTGCCCACCCACCGTTCATTCTATTGAGCCTCACTATCCCTCCCTTTGTCTTTCTACGCTCGCTGATGTACCTATAAAAGGTTTTATCCCCCTTCTTAACTGAGTTGGCTATCTTTTCCTCAGTTTGGGCCTTTGCTATTCTGACTTCCCTCCCTGCTTCCTTCCGCCTTAACTGGTACAGCTCTCTGTCCTGCTCCTTCTGTGTTTCCTTATACAACAGGTCATAAGGCAATTCTAGGGGGTGGGGTAGAAAGAAGTAGGCTGCTGGTTAACTAGGATCCGCAGCTTATCCATTAGGTAGGGAAATGGCAGACTGGGTGGGCCAAGTGGTCCTTATCTGCTGTCAAATTCTATGTTTCTATGTAATGCTCAGAATGCAATCCCAGTCAATTGGCATACTAAGTGGCATCCTACCATTGCACTGTTGGTCAGCCCCAAATTATGGCACTATTAAAGTCAGCAATGGGTCAGGAGAGAAAAGCTTCAAATAATTTGATCAATTTCAAACATAGTAAGTAGATAAAATATTTTAAGACATTAACTTTTAAGTAAATGATTTCCAACTTTCAAAAGCTCGCAGTAAAAGAAAGGAACAGAATTACCTCCCACTGGTGGACACTAGTCCAAATCGCATAATTAAAATGTTGTATGCATCTTAAAGAGCTGCAAAATATATACTGTGCACATTTGGGGTTTCTGACTAAGCAGCTGTCCAATTTATAACTGCCTTGTTATTACTGTTGCTATTTCGGGAGGTCCAGCACTTTACAGCAACATGCTGTGCAGAGCTGTGAATTGTATGCTGTTACAAAGGAAAAACAAATTGGAAACTTTCAGTGAAGCCTTCGTTTTTGCAACTATTTACCTTTCATTAAAGCAGTAGTGTATCTCAACACTGGAAGATATGTGACATCATTTACATGAAATTATTTCAGCCGTCTTCCAGTTTCATTAGATTATGTGTCCAGTTTCACACGTGCTTAATGTTTTTAAACATTTTTAATATTTTCTCAAGTAGATATATATTTGTTTCTTACCTGATTTTTTTTTTATTTTGAAACCTGCAGCTATGCCAGGAGGTGTATTCTTTTTTTTCCACTCGGTCTATGTGGTAACCACATCAGGCCACTGCTATTTAGATATCACTTCCAGGCATCTCCCAAACCATCTTACAAATGCTACCATGGGCATGGTGGGGAAACAAGATTATTGAAACAATAAAAAAACTAATTGCACAACTCTGGAAACCCTTTGTTTTGACAGTTACTGTTTCAAGCAAAAATAAATAGACTCATCAGTTCAATTATTTCTTCATTCATTGTAAACACATCAAGATGCAAATATAACAGTTATGGTAATATTTATAGTCATTTTAAGTGGATACTGTATTTATAAATATAATATGGCACTGTTATTTTATTTTCAGTTTTCACCATTCACAGTTCATGTTGCTCAGTTTAAAATAATTTCAACTTCAATGGATGACTAGATGATTTTCCAGTCTGAACATTGGATGGGACATGGCATTTTTTGCATTTTATTTGTTACAGAGTGGTACTTCATTGGACAAATTACTGACAAACTTGAAGCAAATGACTTACATTAATGATATTTTATTTATTTCTTCAGTTAGTGTGTTTCAAAAGTCATTAAACAGATATTTGGTGGCCCAGTGGTGCTGAGGGTTGAGGCACTGGACGCCACATCTCGTGCCATGCTGGCAACCCATGTTTGGGAATGAATGCGTGTCACCAGGGGTCAGCAGGAAAGAAGGATCGAGCATCCCAAGGACTGCTCTCCTTCTCTGGGGAGGGGGACATCAGTAGTCAGCAAATGCCTGGCCCCTAGCAGAGCCTGGGGGCAGCACACTGATACTGCCGACATGGGAAAAGATGGGGAAGACACCTGGGGGGCAAGCAGGGGAGCATGCACATTGCTGCCGCTGGTGTCATTGTATGCTCTGCCTCTGAAGGGAGTACACCAGGAGGAGAAAATAGTTGCTCCGGTGGATAACAGAGGGTTCCTCACAGGTCCTGCCCCTGAATAGCCACTGCTCTGGTTACACTGGATCTGGTCTTCGGCAGGTGTTGGGGAGCTCCGCTAGCCCTGCTGGGGGGGGGAGCCTTTGGGGTACTGGTAGGCACCAGCTGCTGGATGTCGGGAGATGGGACTTGGGGATCCCTTCAAAGAAGGGCAGGAGCAACAGGCGCATAAAGTGATACCTAAAAAATAAAAAGTAAACAGATATCTGTTTAAAAAGGCATCCTGCAGAAATATGTATACATATTTGTAAGGCTTCTTTTTGCAGCAGATACAGTATATTATTATTTGTAGACCAGTTGTAAATTTAGAATGATACATTTGTGCATATTCTGTTCAGTTGTTTTACTCTTATGGCCATACAAAAATGTTAAACTTTCAATGGTGTATGCTGTTCATGCCTTCTAAATTATACTGTGTAGGTGAATACCATTTTTGAGTCTACGCCACACTGACTATATTTTTTTATTTTGAATTATATATCTAAATAAAGAAAATAATTTGCCTGAAAGTCAAATTCTGGAAGCGTGTTTTTATATTTTGAGAATGCTAAGATGAAGAAGGGTTGGGGAAGTAACATTACAACCTTAATAAATAAAGGAATGGGAATATATGTAAAATAATGATAGACAGGGCTAGTATTTTAAAGTTTGCACACAGAAGTGGTAAAATATCAGAATTTGACTGTCTGTGTACCAGTACAAATTGTCTGAGTTTGAGGAGATTGATACTTATACCTGAGCAGTGCATCTAAATTTTATTTTTGTTTGTTAGCTGGATATTATTTTGTGCACTTTTATTTTGCTTTATTATCTTCCTGATGCAAATGTCTGTGAAAGCATAAGAAGATTAGGGGTTACTCAAGTAAAATGAAGATTCCATATAATGTGATCAGACCACTTTGGAAATAGTTTGTCCAAATGTATGCCATACATGATTATTTTATTTTTTATACAACTGTTTACCAGAATTTGTCAGTTTTTTCCTGCTAGTCGCATCTTCTGCTGGCAACCTCTTAGCCCTTAGCCCCTCTGCCACTCCTCCAGCTTTCAGGGCCTACCAGGTTTCACAAGGGGGAAGATCCAAGTGTGCCAGTGACTGTCATATTGATATTTCATGGTACATAGGATATTAGGGGTAGGTTTCTCCCTCCTTTCCCTTTCCACACTGACTCCCTTCTATCTGAAACGTGGCAAGATGCATTCTAACTGGGTACCCAGAGAAGCAGCAACCCTCTGTGATGGTGTAAGCTCTCCAGGATCCCTGCATCAGCTGAACATGGCTCTAAGTCTCCCTTGTGGGAGTTAATCCATGCAGCAGGGCCTCTCTAGCCCCTTACACCACCTGGCCAGCTCCTTGGTCCACTTCTAAACCCAGGTTACTAGCATGGCAGTGCAATTCACTGACACTAGGTTATTGTTTGACACAATCAATACTTATTTTCAATTAATATGAACCAAAAATCAGAAAATATAGGAAAGCTTTTTTTATTTTATAAATATATTTAAAAAATCTCCTATACTGTTATATCAACTTCTTTTATTAGTATAGTATATGAATGTACTGAGTACATAAATTTAATGTATACATCAATATATTTTTATATTGATGTAATTTCAGAGGACAATATCCCCACAATTGTACTTCCTAGAACTTTCTTTTTACTTTTTGTGTTGCTTGCACGCATGTGCAAGAAACACTTAGCATCACATTTTCTTTACAAGCAGGTTGTGGAGGTGTTGCAGTGTTGTGCGAATGGCAGCAGTCTATTCAGGGGCTGGTCTCTGCCTCGGCCAATAGTTCAACCTGCTGTCAATCACCGGCAGTTAATGAGCAGGCCACGAGATCAAATTAACTGAGCCACTGCAATAAGGGGGTTCCCTGTCACTATGCAATCAGCTGTTTGTATGCGGGGCCTCCCTGACTGCAGCAGCCAATCACACAGCTCCATTGTGCTGTGTTGCCATAGCAACAGCTTCTTCATCAGCCTCCCACAGTCCCCACAAAGCTGACAGAAAGCCTCCGCCCCTGCCTTCAGTGTGCCTTCCTGGTGAAACATTTCAGTGAAGTATAAAAAAATACCCAACCAGTGGTGCCCAATCCCCCTCAGCTCTTGCCACCTGCCCACACTTATTTGTGCCTACAGGTGTGCCCAATCCCCCTGTCGGCATGCCACCTGCCTAGCAATTTTGCTGATGGGGGAACCCTCTCTGTCAGCATAACGCTTCCCCCAATTTCTTGTGTACTGAGGGGGTGCTCAATCCTCCTCGGCTCTTGTTCCCCCCAGGACTCTGTATGTGCCAACGGGGGTGCCCAATCCCACATCGGCTACAGCCTGCCCCCCCAAACACTCAAGTGGCATGCTTGGAACCCATCCCAGCATGCCATAAATCTCCCAGAAAAAAAGAAAACCTTCCGGTGGCTTTTTTTTTGTTGTAAATAAACCTGTAAAACAGAAAATGATCCCTCATTGTGTCTGTGGCTCCTCCTCCAACCCAAGCCAAACCTCTGTGCACCCTGCCTCCCCACCTCCCCACCCCATACTTACCTCTGGAGCCCGGTGCGACAATCTTCATTGGACCAGGAACACGTCTGCACTCTTGAAAGCCAACCGCAAACTGATGAAATGCCAGTAAGCTGTAGAATGGCATACATGTTTTTTTTTTCCAACTTTGATGCGTATCTCCAGCATTTTTTGGGAGTGTTTTCACCAAATTTTCAACATGAGGTTCTTGGGACCCCTCCTCTTGAACTCAGTCACTGTCATTTTGTTATTCGGTCCTGAAAGGTGATTTCACTGTCACTGTATAGAACCACCCTTCAGGACTGATTAATGAAATGGCAGTGTTACAGTTCATGAGGTAGGCCCCCAAAAACCCTATGGTGAAAATTTGGTGAACAAATTCCCAAAAATGACTATTTTATGAGTGTGCATTGCGCAGTTCCTATGCACACTCGTAAGTTTGAGCATTTTTAATATTTTCACTCCAAATTTTCAACATTGCCATTTTACCACACCTTCTTATGAACAGTAGAGCTGTCATTTTTCGCATCTTACCTGAAATGTGTTTTCGCACATGTAGCGCACAATGACGTGGTCGATGTGCAAAATCAATGTTCAGGATAAATTAAGAATATCACAGTGTCACTGTTCATGAGGTAGGCCCCCCAAAACCCTATGTTGAAAATTTGGTGAAAAAATTCCCCAAAATGACTGTTTTATGAGCGTGCGTTGAGCAGTTCCTACGCACGTTCGTAAGTTCAAGCATTTTTAATATTTTCACTCCAGATTGTCAGCATTGCCATTTTACCACACCTCCTAATAAACAGTACAACTGTCGTTTTTCACATATCACCCAAAATGTGTTTTCGGACAGGTAGCGCACAGTGGCATGGTCGGTGTGGAAAATCAATGTTCAGGACAGATTAAGAAAATCACAGTGACACTGTTCATGAGCAGAGGTCTTAAACTGGCTATGTTGAAAATATGATGACAGAAGTCCATAAAATTACTGTGTTACAAGCGTGCATTGTGCAATTTCCATGCACCCTCTTAAGTTCACAAATTCGTAATTTTTTCAGTCCAGATTTTCAATACTGGCATTTTTCTACACCTCCTTATGAAAAGTACATCTGTCATTTTTCACACCCTGGTTGAAATGTGTTTTCACACTTCCAGCACAGAATAGCATGGTCGCTGTGGGAAATCAGAGTTCAGGATAGATTAAGAAAATCACAGTGACACTGCTCATGAGCGGAGGTCCCAAAATGCTTGTGTTGAAAATCTGCTGTAAAAAATCCCCAAACTAATTACATTACAGGTGTGCGTTGCACAGTTTCTATGCACACTCATGATTTCACCAGTTTTTTACATTTTCATTCCAGATTTTCAACATTGCCATGTTTATACCTCCTCATGAACAGTATAGCTGTCATTTTTCACATCCTATTCAAAATGTGTTTGCGTACCTGTGGCACCAAATGGTGTAGTCGCTCTGCAAAATCACCTTTCGGCTAATGAACTGATAGTTTCTCTGTTCATGTTGTGGGATCACAAAAAGCCCAAGTTGAAAACACGGAGTAAAAATACCAAGAAAAGCCCAGGGTGTTAGAGTTTTCGACCATAATGCCCTACCCTGTAGGGACTGATGGGCATCAGGGATGTGACTTGGGATTGTCAACAGTAATGCTCATGCCATTCCACCCCTACCCACACCCTGCAGCCAGTAACATGCATCAAGGTGCGCCTTGGACTCTTTGGCCAAAGAGTTCATCCCATTCTCCTATACTGCACCCATTTCAGCATATTTCCTTATGGAATGAGATGAGTAAAGCCTGAACACCAAAGGCACACCTTGACACTTGTCAGTGTCTGCAGGGTAGGGTGAGGTGAAATGTAATGACCGTTATGGGCGATGACCCAAAGGCACACCACGGTGCTTGTCCATCTCTGCAGAGTGGGGGTGGGGTTGGTGTCAGTTCAATACTTCACTGACATTCCTATACTGCAAAGGCCCAATTATCATAGGGCCTGCATCTTGCAAAAGCTGTGGTAAACAGCAGCTTGCACAAATGCCTGGTGTGCCAGGGACCCTGTACCTGATTTAGGTATAGGAGGGGTCCCAGTGGCTAAGTCCCCACACTTGCGATGACCAGAACCCTGTGGCAAACCCCTGGTGCACTGCACAGGTCCACTGCTGGCCACTAGAGACTAACACAGGACCCCCATCCCACTAGGTAGTGGGCATGTGGACCCAATCTGTTAGGCCGGTGTCCCCCACCATGTTTGGTGCAATTGGTGCCTGGCCACGGAGGTGAGTGGTGGGATGTGCCAGGCACTGGGGAACAGTCGGGACTGGTGTATGGGGGTGTTTGGGCACCACCTGCTGGGGCATGGGTGGGTACTGTACAACCATAAGTTGCTGCTGTCATAGCACTGATGGGGCAGGCATCAGTGATCAGGGGAGCCGCTGCCAGTATGGGCAGCATCCAGATGGGGGTACCAACATAGTACATAGGTGGCATCGAGGAGCTGTGAGGGGTGCCATTGGACCACTATGATGGGGGCCACACATACGGGGCCACACTCACAGGTGTATGGTGGATGGACCATCACCCATGCTATGTCACATACAGTCATCTCACCCAGGGGATAATGTCAAAGTCGCCCTTACGCCTCCCCTGGCTGGTCTAAGGGCACTTATAATTTCTCCCGCCAGATGATGTCTGTGAATCGCAGGTAATGCATTGCAGGTGCAAGCCCTGTTTGGGGCAGGTGGACTGTGGTCAATGCAGGCCACCTTTGTGAATCACATGGAGGGCAGTCTTGGACGTAAGGTGCATCTTGCACCATATCTGTTCAGCACAAGTACCTTGAGTCTGACAAAGGGCTTGGAGAATCAGGCCCCATCTGTCTAACTCCTGTACTTCCACTGTTAATGCCAGCAAGCAACCATTCGGCATTGACAAATGCTTGTGTAGTAAGCTCTGGTCCATAAGAGGCTCACAGGTTACCAGTGGGTAGCTCGTTAATTAGGAAGAGCCTGCATCTCCTTTTTAATATCTTTATAAGTGACATTGCAGAGGGACTGGAAGGAAAAGTATGCCTCTTTGCAGAATGACATAAAGATCTGCAGCAGGGTGATACACAAGAAGGCATGGAAAGGATAAGAAGGGACTTGGCAAGGTTGGAGGAATAGTCAGAAGTATGGCAGCTTGGATTCAATGCAAAGAAGTGCAAAATAATGCACCTGGGAAACAAAAACCCAGGGAAAGATTACACAGTGGGGGGTAGTAACAACAACAAAAATGGAAAGGAACCTTGGGGTAATCATATCAGATGACCATAATGTTAGCAAGCAATGTGAGAAGGCAGTAGGGAGGGCTGTGGGGATACTGGATTATACAGGGAGAGGCATCACCAGCAGAAAATCCCTCTGTACAGACAGTTGGTGAGATCCCATCTGGAGTATTGCATCCAGTTCTGGAGACCCCATCTCTCAAGGACATAAACAAGATTGAGGCAGTCCAGTGGAGGGCAACTAAAATGGTGCAGGGTCTGCAAAAGAAGCCATACGAGGAGAGGCTAAAGGAACTTAATATGTATACCCTTGAGGAAAGAAGGGAGAGGGGGGACATGATAGAAACTTTTAAGTACCTCAGTGGAATCACCAAAGTCCAAGAGAGTAACATCTTTCAGAAAAAGAGATGTGCAAGAACAAGGGGACACAATCTGAAGATAGAGGGGGGACAGCTCATGGTCAATGTGAGGAAGTATTTTTTCACAGAGACGGTGGTGGATGCATGGAACAGCTTTCCTGAAGAGGTTATGGGGTCTAAAACTGTGGGATAATTCAAGAATGCATGGGACAGACATAAGGCAATTCTTGTGGGGGATAGGAAGAAATAGACTGTTGGTTAACTAGGATCTGCAGCTTATCCAGTAGGTAGAGAAATGGGCAGACTAGGTGGGCCAAGCAGTCCTTATCTGCTGTCAAAGTTTATGTTTCTGTCTCTCGTGTCTGCATGCTCAGCCCAGGCTAATGTTCAAAGACTTTGTCACATTTCTTATGAGTCTTTTTTATCTGTTTAGTGGAGTGCAGCTGAATTGAGGCCAAAGTGAAAAGCAAATACTTAGAGTAGCAGAGCCCCCTCCCCACACACACATACACACTCCCTGAAAAGCTGCTTAAAAGCCTGCAATTCATTCAAATCAATTCCATTTTCTTACTTAGTTGGGGTTCAATGCCAACAAGTGTAAAATCATGTACCTAGGGCATAGGAACCCTGATGCTGAGTATGGGATGGGGGGAGGTACTGATACTCACTGGACATGAACGGGTCCTTGAGGTTATTATATCAAAGGACCTCAAGGTGTCAGTACAGTGTGACAAGGCTATGGGATGGGCAAATTGGATTCTGGGGTGAATAAGGAGTGAATAAGGAGTGGCATCTCTACTAGGAGGAGGCGGGATGTTGTGCTGCCATTGTATCACTCCCTGGTATACCCCCAGCTGGAGTACTGTGTCCAGTTTTAGAGTCCACACTTCAGAAAGGACATAAGGTGGAGGTTTTCTAGAGGAGGGTAACTAAAATGGTTCAGGATTTTCACAGGACTCTCTACAAGGAAAGGCTGAAAAATCTCATCATGTACACGCTGGAAGAGATGAGGGTGAGAGGTGACATGATCAAGTCCTACAAAGTACCTCACAGGTGTAAACAGGGTACAGTTGAGGAGTTTCCTTTAAATGAGGATGAGCACCCAAACCAAGGGGCATACAATGAAGCTGTGGGGGGGGGGCAGGATAGATGTGAAGAAATGTTTCATTACTGAAAGGGTGGTAGACACCTTGAACAGACTGCCAGGAGAAGTGGTGGAGGCTAAAATGGTTGGGGGCAAGAAGCATGCATGGGATAAACATAGGGGTATATTAGAAAAAGGGGAAGAAGGGGGTTAACTGAGATTAACAGGGCTATGGAGGTGGAGTATGTTCAAGTTCATTGCAGGAAAAATCCATTGAGCAAGCTCATTCACAAGAAGGGCCTGATGGATGCAGTCAGAATAAGTCATGCAGTAACATATACAGGCAGGAGTTGCAAGTAGGTACAGATCAATTGGGCAGACTGGGTGGGCTGAGTGGTCCTTTTCTGCTAACAAATTCTATACTTCTATGGCATCATGTGTTCATTCAGGAGCAATGTTTATTTAAAGTTGGGCCTGCCATACAACCAGATGTAAGGTACAGTAAATTACTGAATTAGATGTAGCCCACTTAGAGTACAATAAATAGAACCACAGTGCTTCAAGAAGCCTTTACTCTTCATAAGGGTGCTTAAAGAGCTGGGGTTCTATTTGCAGTATCCACACTGGTATGCTGATCTTAAAATTGACACAGCATCTGAATGAGTAATTGATTCTTGCTCACTCCATTTCTTCCCCACTTTTAAAGCTGCTTGTCCTGAGTTAGTTTCGGGCTGGCAGCGCCTTGCTTGTTGTGAAAGATGACCAGTAAGAGGCACTGAAAGATGTCAGACTTCACAGACCATGAAGGCAGTGGCTCACTCATGATCTTGACAAGAAGAGGATTGCAGCTATAGCCATCGATGACTTTTGGGGTGTGGGGATGGGGGGACCAAAGGGGACAGAAGTAAGGAGATAAAATCATAATAAAAATTGTGAGACCATCACCAGCTTTCCAAAATGCTTAATAGTAAAAGAACACTCTATGAAGTTTTTCAAATGGCAACACAATCTGGTGAGCCCTCTGTCTGCCATCTGACACCAGGCATCAACCAGCATAAAATTGCTTAAAGAAGGCAATGTGGTCATGTGGTTACTGAAATACTGGAGATTACAGATTTATAAAAACAAAAGTATATCACACAGAAGCTGGCACATGTGCCTATAGCAGCTGTCTCCTTCTTCTCAGTAGTTACACCCTTGAGGTACTTGAATGTTTCTATCATATCCCCTCTTTCCCTCCTCTCTTCCAGTGAGTACATATTGAGATCCCTTAATTTCTCCTCATAAGTCTTGTGTTGCAAGCTCTGAACCATCTCATTCGCCCTTCTCTGGACCATCTCCAGCCTGTTAATATCCTTACTAAGGTGCAACTTCCAGAACTGCACACAGTACTCCTTGTGAGGCCTGATCATGGTTTTATATAATGGCATCACTTCCTCCCTCCTTATGCTGGTGATACCCTTGCCTATGCACCGCAGCATGTCACTGGCCCTCCCAGCTGCCTTACCACTTTGACATTTTCAGGTAATCTGAATTAAGAACCCCTAGGTCCCTTTCCTTCTGTGACTGTCAGCAACCCCCCCTAATCCTGTAGCTTTCTCCAGGGTTTCTGTTCCAAGTGCATAATTTTGCACTTTTTTGAATTAAACTCAGTTACCAGTCCTCAGACCATTTTTCAAGCTTCCCCAGTTCCCTCCTCATTTTCTCCACCCCCTCTGGGGTATCAACTGTGTTACAGATCTTGGTGTCATCTGCAAACAGGCAGACCTTTCCCTTCAACCCTTCTGCAATGTCACTAATGAAGACATTGCTCAGGACTGGCCCCAGGACCAATCCCTGCGGCACCCCACTGGTTACCCCCTCTCCCCAGACTGCACCCCATTTACCACCACTCTCCACCCCATCTGTTAACCAGTTTCTAACCAAGTTTACCACCCTTTCCCCCATGCCCAGGCTACCCAGCTAGTTTATTATCCTCCTATGTGGGACGATGTCAAAGGCTTTGCTGAAATCTTGGTAAGCGGTGTCCAATGCCCCACCCTGATTTAATTCCTTTGTCACCCAGTCAAATATATCAACCAGATTTGTCTGATATGAACTCTCCACTGTGAATTAATGTTGCCTATGGTCCTGGGCTCTGATGGCTTCTAGATGCCCCACTATCCTTTCTTTAAGCAATGTCTCCACGATCTTGCCCACTACTGAGGTGAGGCTGACCTGCCTATATTTCCCCACCTCCTCCCTACTGCTGGATTTGTATAGAGGAACTTCAGGTGCCCTACTCCAATTCTCTGGTACCACCCCGTGTTGAATGACTCAGTGAACATGGCTGCCAGAGGTACTGCTATCTCCCTTCACAGTTCTCTTAATATCCTTGGGTGTATGTCATCTGGTCCCATTGCTTTGTCCATTTTCAATTTAGTCACCTCCTGCAGGATTCTTCTGTCTGTGAATAGACTATTGTCCACCTCTTCACGCCTTTGCAACTTCTGTACTGTTGTGGTCCTTGCCCCTCCCTCTCTTCTGTGAATACTGAACAGAAAGACACAGTGGATGTCTTGGGTGGGGGGGGGGCACATGACAGTTCTTAGGCATGGTACTATCACTTCCAAATACCTAAACAGCACATATAAGCAAGCAACATTCGGCATTGACAAATGCTTGTTTTTTATTGGGTTTCCCTTTGGGCACACAATTGCCCACTTCCAAGGTGACCCAGGAAAAGAGTTATAAAACATTAGACTATACAGGAGAGCTCATAGCAGTTACTGAAAATATAGTGAATTTACATTTTTTAATCATTTACAGTTTCAGCTGCCAAATAAGTACATGTTTAAAGTCTGATATGGTGTTGCATTACATTATTATTATTTGGAAGGAGTTGCAGAGTTTTACCGGTTGCTGAGAATGATTCTTTGTGCATTCTGTGTGCGTGGGTGCTTTTTTATTATGATAGAACATGGATGGACTTCAGTGTAAAGTGGGTATAATGAGATTTGCTGTTACTCTAAAAAATGTTGCAGGGTTTCTGTGGGCCTTGTCTTTTGCCACTTTCCACACCAGAGTTCATATAAAATATGTGCCCCTTTGCTGTGGAGACATCCCTTCCAGTACAGTAAGTCATAAAGAGCACAATGATGGATTCATAAGTTGGCATCCAGGCCAAATCTCCATGTCCTATTGTAGCGAATTCTGACTCTACATAGATATAGAACATGATTCTGATGGCAGATAAAGAGTAATTAGTCTTTACAGTCTGCTCATTTCCACAATAACTCTGATCTGATTTTGAACTGGACTTATTTATTTATTTATTTTTTGTTGACCGGGTAAGTGCACTAGTCAAATTCTGCCTATTTTCAGGCACGACCTGGTGGAGGGGGATACAGATGAATGCCAACTGACTTTGAACCAGATTAAGCTGTTGGTGATATTTTTAGTGAATTGGGGGAATGTTGGCCAGGGCACCGGGGAAATTCCCCTACTCTCCAGTAGGGGGCCCCTTTGTCGGCTGGATCATGGATTCTGCCAGTCGGTTGCAGGAGGTGCATGAAGTAGGAGGTGGTGGTGTTCTAAGCGATACCTGGAGATCGACCAACTTACCTGTTATGGAGACTTCAACTGATTTGGTTGCTGTTCGGGAGGAGGTTGAGATGCACACATCTGTTGCCAAAGTTGTGGAGTCACCTACGTAGGGTGCTGTCCTGTTGCAAGATTAGGATTTGTTGAAGGTTGCTCCTCTTGATTAGGTTTCGTGTATTTCCAAAGATGAGAAAAAAAGGAAAAGACTAGATCTGAGTTCTACTGTGGTTTGTTCCAAAAAGATCATGCTCGTCAATGTTGAACAGTGTCTTGATTTGCCCGGTGTTTCCCGACAGCCTGATTCTCTCCCCTTTCCCCTTACTGCTGCACCTGATCCTTGTAAACTGGCAGTGGCACCTGAAAAAGCTGGTTGAGTTTTACATAACGACATTTGGAGTCCAGATCCTGCTATTCCTTTGCCTGGGTCTCTGGTGTCTGGAGACCGGCCCTTCTCTCCTCATCCATATGATTTGGGTGATCCTGCCACCTTGCAGGGTTTCTGGGACATGCCACATTTTTCATTGACGGGATCACAGGGGTGCTGTCCCTAGCTGTGGTAAACATAAGTCAGACACCGACCTGGATGATTTATCCTTGTTTGCTGCTCAGTTACAAGATCTATCTTCTGCCCGGTCTGGGTGTTCAACTGACCCTCCTGCTCATACTGCCTTGCATGAACCTCCTGGAGGCATGTCTTCTACATTTATTATGAACACTGGGGATAGGGGTCAGTCTGTGCCTCGGCCTCAGAGGGTGAGTTATGCTAGCCTGTTTTGTAAACCAGAAGAGGCTGCTAGATGTTGTTTTGTGGCTCGTATTTACTACAAAGGGGGCTTGGACTTTCCTCTGGATAGACATTATGTTGGTAAAGTGTTACTTATTGACTCTTTATGGTTTGCTGCTTCAGCGGTGTATGCTTTGATACATGTGGCTGGCGATCATAATTTTGATGTTAGCTTCAGGACTGCAGGGATACTTGATCAATTGTGGGCTGCCTATTGTGAGGTCAGATCTACTCCAGAATGGTCACCATTTGTTGCTATTCCCATTACAAGGTCAACGGATAAATTGGTTACTGTCTTGTTCAGAAATGAGGGGGTGAATGTGCTTGACATCATTTATTTGTTGGAGAAAATATGTACTGTCAATGGGGTTCCAAGGGTTATCATTGATGACAATGGTTTTTGGACTGGGGGCTGGAATTTTAATGTTCAGCTCAAGGTGACGGATGATGAGATTCAGCATTTGCCTAATTGCTTCTATACTGGCCGAGATCATGGTATCCTGTTTTACCAGGGACAACCCCAGACTTGCTACCATTGGGGTTCTACATCTCATCTAAATTCTGACTGTGACCAGCTGAAGTGCTCAGTTTATGGGATTCTTGGTCACTCTGCAACCACCTGTACAGTTCCCCCCTCTTGTAATTTATGTGCTTCAGTAGATCCATGTTTTTTCTTTCTGTCCTTGGGCGGCTCACAACTCACCTGATTTTGTGGAACATGATTTTTATCTGAATGACTCCTTAAAGGGACACCACTGAGTTCCAGTATGTCTGGAGGGTCCAATCCTGGTCTGAGAATGTTGCAGTTGCTCTGGGCTCAGATCTTCCATCCTGAAGCTGGGCCAACTGCTACGGAGCAACGGTCTGTTTTTCCTAAGACCTCCCCTACTGTCATGCAGCTACCTGCCTCTATGGGTCTGCCTCCCCCCTGCCCCTCCTTGTACTACCTTGGACTCTGTTCCACCTTCAATTGTGGACCATGCAGGATTTCAGTTTGTCCAAAGAAAAAAGGTGGCCACGACAGGTGGTTTTCCCACTTTGTCTTCACTGATGGTTCTGGTTTTTAACCAATATGATCCATTGCAAAGTTGGGGTAACTTGATGGAAGCAGCAGATTCCGATGTGTCTTCTCATTCTACTCTTCCTGACAATGTGGCAGGTCCCCCTCAGAGTGACCCAATTTCTGACACAGTGGTGGTAAAACGTGTGACACGATCTCAAATGAAAAAGCATTCTTGATTGTTTTTTTTTTCCTTTTTTTTTCTTGTGGGATTCTCTACACTCAGCATTGCAAGCCTGAATGTGAACAGCGTACGATCTGACTTTAAGAGAAAATCCTCTTATGCAATTTTACATTTGCTTCCCTATTCTATTTTTCTTTTACAGGACACTAGGCTTTATTCTCCTCATGATATGGCCCTGGCATCTTCTGACTGGCACCTGGGAGAGTCTATTTGAGCATTGGGTTTGAATACTTGTTTGGGGTTGGGATTTTGTTTTACTACTTCTGAATTCTCTTTATAAAAAGTAGTGGAAATTGAGATGGGTAGAGTTATATTTATAGATCTTATCCTATGTAATGTCTGTTATAGGATTATTAACATTTATGCCCCCCAACAGAAAGCTAGTCAGTTGGAGTTGTTTCTCAAGATTATGCCTTATCTATTTGCCAGTTGTGTTGTTTTGTGGGGGGGGGATTTCAATACCTCTTCGGATGCCAAATCGAAGGGTAAGACCTATTTTGATTCAAATGAATTGAGACGTGTGATCTCCACTTCTGAACTGAAAGATGTATTTGGGTCACAATCTGTTTTTACTTTTTTCAAAGGAGCTTTACGCACTAGAATTGATCATTGGCTGAGTACCAAACATTTGCATGTTGCGACCGTTGCTCCATTTCCAATTGAAATGTCTGAACATGCTCTGATTGCTATCCATGTCTCTCTGTCCCCTTCATCACTTAATGGGAAAGGTCTGTGGAAGTTTAATGCCAGCCTGTTGCACAATGAGCTCTTTATTTAGCACCTTAAAGAAGTGGTTGAGGACAGAGTGTCTGTGTTTTTTATTTATGACTCCCCTGTTGATTGGTGGGCTGACACAAAACTGTGTCTTATAGATTACTGTAAATGTTTCTCAAGGTGTCTGGCTGATTCTAACCATGGTGACTATATGGTGTTGAGGAAGAACTTGCATGCTTTACTTTCTTCTACTTCTTCTGACACTAGTGCTAAGGCTGTGGCTTCTTTTAAACATCAGATGATGCAGATTCAGTATAATTGTGTGTGATCCTTAGAATCTGAACAGAAGTTTGGTATGCAGGGCAGGAGTTCTTTGCAGATTTTCAGCAGTGGTTGAAGATGAAACAGACAGGGGAGCTTCAGGACTCTTCTGGTACACTAGTTACTGGGTCTTCTGACATCCTTAAGGTGCTTGAAGAATTTGTTCATTCCCGGTTTGGTAGTGCTTTTGGGGTTCAGGATAGTATGCTGCCTCTTCTTCAAGCAGCGGCTCTCCCCAAACTTGACTGTCAGGATAAAGTTGCCCTTTGTGCAGATTTCACTCCTCAGGAGTTGGAGTCGGTGATGCCTGTCTTGAAGGATGGGACGGCACCAGGTCCAGACAGTTTGCCCTCTGAACTTAGCAAGTCCCTTTGGCTTTTTATGCCTGATAGTTTGCTTTCCATATTTCATGCTTTTTTGAAAGAAGATAGAATCTTGGAGTCAATGTGTAAGGGGATTATGATATTTTTGTTTAAAAAAGGGGCTAGAACTGATTTAAATAACTGGAGACCAATCACGTTACTTAATACTGATTTCAAGCTTTTTTCAAAATGATTAGGTAATCGACTGTGTAGAGTGTTGGATGGTTTGTTGCACTCTACACAATTTTGTTCGATCCCTTCTCGCTCTATTCAGGATGCTTTATTGTTGCTCCAGGAATTGTTTGCTCAGGGCCATCATAGAGCTTTGTCTGGCTATTTATTTAGTTTTGATTTGGCTCAAGCTTTTGACAATTTGGTGCAGGAATTTATATGGCTTACTCTTTGGGAATTTGATTTTCCCTATGAATTTGTGAATTGGCTTCAAATGTGCTATTTTTTGTCCTTTGTGTGGCCATGTGTTAATGGATGGGTGGGTAACCATTGTTATATCCAAAGAGGGGTTCATCAAGGTTGCCCTTAAGCCCACTCTTGTCTGTATTGGCTTTGGACCTGATAATCTGTATTCTTCATCCTTCTCCACTTATTCATGGATGTTTCTGTCCTACCTGGGGCTTGTTGAAAACTGTGGCACATGCTAATGATTTTTGTGTTATGGTTCCTGATATTGTTAGTGGAGTTTTACTTTGTGTTGTGTTGCCCTCTTTATGTTCTTTTTTGGGTTCCCGGATTAATTTTGGTAAGTGTCTGTGTTTCAATTTGAATGGGTGTCTACATCCTGAACTGGACGTCGGAGGTACTGTGATTTCTACTTCTCTGCAGAAAATTTTAGGGATTTATTTTGGGGCTCAGTCTCCCACATTATATAATGGGGAATTGTGTATTGTTAAAGGGAAGGAAAGGGTTGGTAGATGGGCGATCTGGAAGATGGGTGAAAAGAAACGTGTATATTTAATTAAATATTTTTTGTTGCCCTTGTTTTTATATGTCAGTCATATTTTTTCCTTGCCTAAATTGTTGGTGACATCTGTGTTCAGTGTCTTTTTTTCTTGTTTTTGGGTCAGCAGGGTCAATCCAAATCCACGGAATGTTCTATATTTGCCTTTTTCGAATGGTGGTGTCCATATGATAAATCCCCTTGTGTTTTTTTTTTCACAATATTTGTTACTACGAATTTTAAACCTCTTGTGGGACAGCATGATAAACCATGGGTTGTTTGGATGGGTGCTAGTATTCGTTAAGTATGGCTGGAATGAGAACAGGGGGTGTTTCTTCACAAAAACAAGAGATGGTATAAATTGCTACTAAACTGGGATGTTATTTTTTACTTACTTCGTGGTTGGTCAGTTTCTTTTTCTGATTTTAGAGGTATGTCTAGGAAGGCTTTATATCATGCTATATTGGATAACAAAATTTTGGCAGCTCAATTTCTGGCTTTTACTTTTTTGGAACAGACATGTCTTAGAGATTGTCTGTTGAACCCTAGAATTCCTGTTTCTTTTTTTTTTTGTATAATTTGTTATGCACCCTACCTTCAGGGCATCTCTCGGGGTCTCTTCACCAGTCGCCAGACACAACCACCCACCTGAACCGACATCTCTGGGCTACATCAGGTATACTGGGACTGGGCAATCCCCCGGCCCCTAGAAGCAGTCCCAGACCCCAAGGAGAACCAGAGAGACAGACGGTATTGGATGTGAGGTTGGTTGCACTGCCTCAGATCGCTGTCTCCTCACCCGAAGGGAAGGAGTATTTCTTGTAGCTTTCTCCCCCTGGAGCGTGGACGTGCAATGACATCCTGCCTGGTGTGCGTGCGCTCCTGCACGAACCCAGAAGATGTCCCTGCCATGCTCCAACTCCCAGGCATTTGCTACTGTGCTCTGCAGTGCCCCCAGCCTCCGCCAGGGGATGCCAGAGCAATGGGAAATCCCCAAACTCTCCCCAGGACCAGGAGAGCTGTCTTCAGACACTCAATCCCAGTCCTCCCCTGCCGACCCCTGGCTCCCCGAGCTCATTCTCAAACTCAGGTAGCTGCTGTAGCATGAGGTGTAACGTACAGCACCTCAACCCTCAGCACCACTGGGCCAGCTTCTAGAATTCCTGTTTCTATGTGGGATATAATGTGGTTGGGTGTCCATGGCTGTATTAATACTCTGGTAAATCATAAGCATAAACAGCTTACGGATCATTTTTGCCTTCGTCCTTCTTGTTTGACCCAAGTGGAATCGATGGACTATTTGTATTTTGATTGTCCCTTTATACAGGAATTCTGGGGTATTTGGGCAGATTTCTGGAAGGCATATCCTTGGAAGGTTTGGTCTGCTAAACAATTGTATTTTTTTCCCACTTCCTAGGATGCATATAGTATGTTGAATGTTATTTCTGTGTTTATTCTTTTTTGGGTATGGCAGTTTAGATGTGGGTTTCTTTTCCAACAAAAGCAGGATTCCCCATAACAACTGTTTTTCTCATTAAGGATAGGATTTTTTGTTTGAGAGATCACAAATTTAGGACGTTGAAAAGGGGGATTTGGGAACACTACTGGAAACACATTTCGTGATTTTCTATTATTTGTTCCCAGTTTCTTGGTGATGTTATTGGGTTGAGGGTGATCTATTTGGGTGATTGTTCCCTGTACCGCAGTCTACTAGACTGTTTGTTTGTTCCCCTTTCCTTGGTCTCATGTTTTAGTGATGTGTCCCACTGTTCTGTGTTTTTTTTTTCTTCATGCAGGCTCCCTGTCTGCTTTCTTGGGGCTGGGGAGGGGGATATGGTTGTTGTTTGTTTTCCTTACCTTTGAGATTACTGTTAGATGAAATACTCCTTTTTTAATTTTTTTTCATTATGGGCTTTGTCTGATACATTACTGAATTATATAAGATTTTTGTTTACTGATTTTCATAAAAGTTCCCCTACTTTTTAATGAGGGTGGGGTAAAGTGATCTCTGATTTTCAGATTTCTAGATTTTTGGGTCTCATACCAGTTGTTTTTTTTGTTGCCTTACTGTATCATTGTATGATGGAATACTTATTTATGTTTTCTTTTCCTTTGTATTATGATTTAGTGTGGAGTGACGCTGTTATGTATGTATCTCTTTTATGATTTTAATAAAAATTCCCCTACTGAATTGCTGTCAGTAGGGGGAGATGCTGTCTGCACTTTGGGATGACCACTCAGTGTGAGGACTCAGTGGGTGAGGACACTGCTATGGTGGGAGAGCAGATCTCCTCTCCCACCTTTATTTTGAAAGAGGCTGTTCAAGTTGTAAGCCAAGAAGTGCTGCAGATAGATCTAGCAGAGGATGTTTTGGAAATATTTCACTGCACGGAGGATTTAAGCATGCCTATGGAAGGTTTGGAAATAATCGCTACTCAACATACCAGAGATAATGTTGTTTCACAAGCCGTTACAGTTCTGCTGCAACATTGCAAGCAAAGTGAGCAAACCATGCCAGAAACCGAGCGAGGAATGGAGCAATTTGAGCTTACCGCTCAGCTACGTCAGGTTGCAATGGAACCCCTCCTGTCATCAACCCTGTTCTGCCTGTCAGTGCATGGAGTGACGTAAAAGCATCAAAGGCCCCACTTGGGCTGGGTGAGTCACGACTAGCTACTCACTTACCTATTTCATCTTTATGTACTGATGTGGCTGATAAGCCAGTTGGCAGTAATTACATTCACTCTAGTAATGTGTGCCAAAAGTCTGGGCTTATATTACCTACAGTTACCGATGCAGTAGAAGGGGAATCTGTGGTTCACCCAGTAACCCTTGCTACTCAGGTGGGGTAGGGTTCTACTGCACTACCAGTGTGGGAGGCTTCTCAACCTATACCCCGGCTTTCTAAATCAGAGGGGTTTGTTTTCATCCTGGGCTTGCTCCAGCTGCAAACACTGCTGCAAAGCCAATTCAGTATCAATCTGTGCCTAATGTTCAGGAGGAATTGACTGCTTTCTCCTTTCCTTGGAAAGGGGGACACAGCAGACAAGCAAAAGTGGATGAAAATAAACTGAAGTGGGACACAGTGACACTGGCCAAACGACAAGTCTTTGCTATAACTTCTGAACAGTCTGCCCCTCTTCCTACTGATTCTTGTCTAACTACTGGACCTATGAACCCTTGTGATCCCTGGTCCCCTCAAAATGCTTTATTGGAGGCAGGCTGGAAACAACAGTTGGAAGGTACCTGGCTACCAGATCCTGCTTGGGACTCTACTTTTGATTTCTCACAAGCATCTCCTACTTGCCGACCAGGTCCCAGTGATAGAACTATCCCTTTGACTACTGCTACTGTACCATCTCCTCATGTGGGCTCTTAGTGTACAGGGACTGCACCGGGAGGCTTGCCCAATACTACTACAACAGTGCAGCTTCAGCAGACTGATTTGCCTAGGGCCTCAGTAAATGTGGAACCAGGACAAGGAAGTTCCTTACAAGGCCCTTATTTAACTGACACTTCTAGTCACAAACCTTTACTGTCCAACCTTTTCTCTAAAATTAAAAAAAGAGGCAGCCCCTAGGAGGAACGCTGTCCCCATTCGATATAAGGGAGGGTTGGCTGATAGGCCTGACAGGTATTAGTGGGAAGACATTTATTAAAGGATTCCTTGCATTTCAATCCTAGGGAGGTTTTTGCCTTCATTGGTATTTCTGGAGAGGATAACTTTGACGTGAGCTTTCGTACAGCCCATGCACTAGATTTATTTTGGGAAAGGTATGGACAGGTTAAGTTCTCTCCCACATGGACCCCGTTTTTGGTGATTCCGCTCACTAAACCTTTAATAAAATGTGTAACAGTTATGTTTCGCAATGAGGGGGTTCATGTGGAGGATATTATCTATTGGCTCTCTCAGAAATGTGAGGTACTTAGTGCTCCTGAGGCTATATTGGATATGGAGCTATTTTGGACTAGTGGCTGGAAATATAAAGTGAAGTTGAGACAGGCTGATTCTGGGGTGGAACATATACCAAACATCTTTTTGTTGGGGAAAGATAGAGGAGTTTGTTTTTATGGGGGCAACCTCGGGCCTGCTATAAGTGTGGCTCTAGAATTCATCTGTCTAGTACCTGTGACAAACCCTGCTGTGATAATTGTGGGGAAATTGGCCACATTGCTATGCAATGATGTAATCACACACATTGTGATCTTTGTGAGGAATATGGGCATGTGTTTGATGAATGCCCTTGGACTGCTAGGAATAAGGCTTCTTGTGTGAGCCCTGACTCGTTGATACAACAGGCACAAGACACAGCTACTGCCCCTCCTTCTTCCTGTCCAGAGAAATCAGTTGTGGAGTCAGTTGATCCTATGGTATCTGATCCAGCCCCTCCTTTGGTATACATAACTCCAACCCCTCTTCTGGTATCAGAAACCCTGTCCCTCCTCCATCTCCCCCGGGGAGAAAAATTATTCCTGCACGCCTAATCAACCCTGTGGTGCTTCCTCCTGTGTGTTATGATGTCTCAAAAGGCATAGGAGATGATGCATCTGTTCCGTAAGTGGTAGCTCCACTGCCCTGTAGGCGGTCTTCGAGGTTTTCGAAATCTAAATCCCCCCTCCTACTTTTGAAACTGATAACTGTTATGCTACCCTTTTTTGGGGTGATTTGGAAATGGAACAGGGGGAGTCAGACTCACAAAATTCTGGTGTAGACCCCTCAAATCAGCCTATAGGAGATTATAAAGGCAAAAAGAAGAAAAAAATAAAGAAATAGCTTTATCATCTAACACATGCTGATGGCTGGTTATACCTGGGGATCCTTAAATACTCATAGCATCCTGAATAATATTAAATGACAGGCTGTGCTTCAATATGTTCATGAGACAAAAACTGGTATTTGTCTCTTACAAGAAACCTGGATGTTTCCCTCTGAACAAATAATTACATTTAAGTGAGATTGGCCTTGGGGGCGTTCCTACTGGTCCTTCGGACCAAATAGAGTGGATGGGGTTGGAATTCTTTTTAATTAATATATATTTACTTTATACAAATTAATGGATCTTTGCACATGCCGAGTGTTGATTTTGGATGATAAGTGGGATGCCATCGACTGCAGACTTATGACCACTTATCAACCTCAGACAAAAGCTGAAAACGTGATCCTGCTAAAAACAATTCAGCCATATTTGGTTACTTCTTATCATGTCCTGTTTGGGGGGAGGATTTTAATTGTAACTTCTCACATGCTGGTAGAAAGAACATACAGTCAGACTAAAAGAAAATATACTGTGATACTAATGCTCTTGTACATCTTGTTAAAACAGCAGGCCATATAAATTGTAATAAATTTCAGACACATGGACCACAGTTTACCTACACTCATAGTAAATTTAAAACTACTATAGATCACTTATTTATCTCTGCTAATGTGTATATTCGCTATACAACCAGTAGAATTTTCAGAACAATTTTTCTTAACCTATACCATCAGGCCTGGACCTTTTAGACCTAAAGAGCGTAATAGATGGAAATTGAACACTTCTGTTTTAACAGACCCACATGTACGGTTTAGTATCTCTAATATCCTTACTGCACAGTTATCGGTTGCTTTTTTATATTCTGATTTGAGAGAATGGTGGTTGGATACTAAAACAGATATAAAGCTTTGGTTTATAAAGTTTGGGAAACGTACTGGTAATGATAAATTCTTAACATATCTGACACTCAGAAAACAACTACAAATACTCTATTCCCTAACATATATATCAAGGTATTTTTATTCAGAACAAATAGCCACCATAAAGAACCAGATGAAGTTATATCAGTATGATAGAGCACAGACTATTCAGGCGATGCTACATAGTAGCACACAGAAAACCCCTGTGGGAGACCCTTTTGAGGCATGTAAATCATTAAAGGATTCCACTGCCATGGACTGTCTCATTGATCAGAATGGCGGCAAGATAGATACAATTGACAGGATTGAGCAGTTAATTGAGTATCACTTTTCCTATATGGTACCTCCCATACCTATACTAAAGCAAAATAAAGCTGATTTTTTACATGGCATATGTATCCCCTTTTTGCCTGATGATATAGTTGCATTACAGGTCCTCTTCACTGAGATAGAGATCAAATCAGCCATCAGACAGTTAAACACTAATGCTTCACCAGGTATGGATGAGCTACCACATGCATTTTATAAAGCATTTACACATGAGCTTGTGCTTTGTTTAAAGCTGGTGTTTCAGTATTTTTTCTTACTGATACTGTATACCCCTCTTTTTCAGAGGGATTATTGATGCATTTATTTAAGTCTGGGGATAAAACTGATATTAAGAATTGGAGACCTATCACCTTACTAAACTCTGATTATAAAATGTTGGCTTCTCTGATCAATACTGGACTAAAGCGATATGCTGCACTTGTTCTTTCACCGCAGCAATTTTGTGGCCTACCCAATAGAAGAATTCAAACTGCTATAATGGTAATAAGGTACACCATTGAGCATGTGATGTTTTCTGGGAAATCAGGGTACATAGTTGCTGCAGATTTGGAGAAGGAATTTGATAGGGTGTATCATCCCTTTCTGTTTCAAGTTCTTGCTGCCTATAATGTCCCTTTGGACATGATCTAACTGATTAAACTTCTTTATTCCTCAGTTTGGATTTACCATTTTGTACATGGTAGGGTTGCACAGGGTTTTCTACTCCACACAGGAGTATGGTAGGGATGCCCTTTGAGCCCCCTATTATATTTTTTTCCTTAGACTACCTTTTACGATTATTTACTGACCATCCCACATGGGCAGGGATAGCAGGACCAGGGATAAGAAAGAAGTTTGTAGTTCAAGCATATGCAGATGATGTCTGTGGTTGTTTTGCACGTCCTAACCAGGTTAATGTATTTGTGACTGAATTTGAGAAATATGCTATTGTCTCTAATGCTAAACTGAATTTTACTAAAACTAGGGGGTTATTTATAGGGGTACGTAATCCGGCAGTTTGTCAACAGGCTGGTGTTGCTATTTCTTCTGTGCCCCTTTCAATCTTGGGGGTTCAATTTGGGCCACAAAATCTGCCAGTGGAAAATTGGGAACTTGTTCTCCACAAAATAGAGGCCAAGGTTCTGAGATGAAAGCAGTGGAAGCTTACCAAAGATAAACGGTTCCAAATTTTAAAACAGTTTATAATGCCCTGCCTACAGTATGTGGCTGTGATTTTTCCTTTGCCTACAGCATTAGAGACAAGAACTTATAGCTTATTCTTTCAAATGTTGTGGGGGAATAGAATGAACCCAATACAACGACAATATACCTATATAGAAAAAAAAGGGCGGTATAGGTATGATTGATCTGATTGTGTTCTGTTTTTCTTTATTTTTTTCTCACACAATTAAGAGTGAATTATTAACTGTGGGTAGAGGGGGAAACCATGGGTGAGGTTAGCTCTAGGGGCATATTTTGATGTTTGGCACAACGTGGCTCCAAAATGTAGAAAATATTCATGTGTGCCATCATACTTTAAGTCTGCAGTACAAAAATTGTATAAATGGAATGTTTCTAAGGACCTAATATAGCAGTATACTGGGACAAATCTTTACAAAATGCTTATGAATAGATTATATCCCATGGAACCAGCCTTTAAGAATTGTCTGGCAGCAGATAATCAATTTATATTTTCCCAACTTAATAATAGCAGAATTCCTCCCCATATGTGGGAGACTCTTTGGCTGCTCATGTATGGCAGGTTGAATTTAAGGGGGGGATGCTAAATATAAGGTCAAGGAAGAAATAAATTGTCCTTATCCGGATTGCATAAATTTAGAAGAAACTACGGAACATTTTCTTTTGCTTGTTCATTTTCACAACCCTTATGGAAGTTTCTGGCTGGTAAATGGTCTATGAAGTGGTTGGCACATCTCACCTATGAGGTTTTAGTTTTTGGGAAATATCCTACAGTATTATCTCAGTTTCATACTGATACTGTGGGCAGGATTCACAAAGCGTTTTGGGACTAAGTCCCACTCGGCAACCCCAGTTGCACTTTGAAATTGCTGCAGCTTCGGAGTGGCCCATCCACAGAAGCAACAGTTGTAGAGGGTGTTATGGTGGGTCCCACTGGCCATAGCAGCCTCCCACAGCTGCAGTGCTATCCCTGACAACAGCACATGCAAGCTACCATAATCCATGGAGCTGGTCGTACTCTGGTTACACCTGTGGAATACCCGCAGCTGCGGGTGACCTGCCGATTCGCAAGTGGCAGCCCACTAGCGATGAGGTTTTCCAGCAGCTGCGGGACCTTCCCTGATGTTAGTGAATCCTGCCCTGTATATCCGTTTTTTAGTTGTCTTAGATTCTATTTGTCGCAGGCACGGTGTCAATGGGTTATTTATCAGAACAGAATGACTTATGACTGTTTTAGTCAAATAATTGTTCAAGAACTGCAGAAAATTTATTTAAGAGACTCACAAATTTTTTCAACTAGATTAGTCACCAGCTGGTGGGAAGGTTTTCATGACTTTATTAAATATAAATAGATACTAGTTATGGTATTTGAGGGAGATAATGGCTGAGTGTTCCAGGTTTTCAGCCTTGACATTTCATCTGCCAATTTCATTTCTGATGTTATGATTGTTTTGTGTGATTTATTAATTCTAAAAATCTGCATGTTGTAATACTTATCCTTTTTATTTTTCTTTCTCCTCAGGATTATGTGTGACATATATTGTTTGGTATATTCTTTAATTTCTGTCTTCAATAAAAAAACTCCCCTACTCTTTTCGGGAAGTGCCATGGGATCTTTAACATCCACCTGAACTATCACCAGAACAGGCAGATGGGACCTTGGTTTAACGTCTCATCTGAAAGATTGCACCTCAGGAGTGCAGAACCCCACCCTTATGCTGCACTGCAGTGTTAGTATTGGGATATTAACCCAAGTGCCTGGTGTGGGGAGAGAACTCACAGTCTTCTGATCTCCCAGCCTCAGAAGCAAGTGTGCTTGCAGAGCCACTGACACTGACTTATTGGGCCTTTTAGCCATTCAGTGCCCCCATCCCTGTCTATCTGTCCACTTCACCTCAGTTAAGTATTAGTATACTTATGTGTCTGTCTCATCCATGTCTAAAGTCCATCACTAATTTGACTTCTTCTACTGGCTTTGATAGATTTTTTCAGGTGTTCATCACTCTTTCCCTGTCTCTAGAAAAAGTACTTCCTAACATCCCTATCAAATCGTCTCCCACCAGTTTTCACCCATGTCTGCAGGTTACTGTGTTTTCATTAATCATGAATAGTTATCTGCAGTCTACTCTGTTGATACTCCTCAAGAACAGGTAGGTTATAATTATGACCCCCTTCAGGACTCAAGACAGTTCATGTTCAAGGTCTCCAGCCTCACCTCATGCACATTCCCCTTCAGCCCCTGTATCATGTTTGCAACCCTCCTCTGAACCCTCTCCAAGCAGTCCTTGTCCTTCCAGAGGTGGTGACTCCAAAACTGGGGTTGCTACTCCAGGAGCAGTCACACTATGACCCTGTAGAGCTGTTCACTGGCTTGTAGTTTCCATTGTCAGCTCTGTCACCAGTCTTCTGGTGTGGCATCACACAGGCTCATTTTCTTTGGCTGTAAGGATCCCTTTATTGGGTCTGTTTCATTCATGGATGTTCTATTCTAATTATTCTGTAGTAACTGTTTTCACATGCATTGTTGTATATACCTTATGATTTTGCTGTTATTGTTATACTGTATGTGATGTATTTTCTTGTGTATTTGTATTATTCCACTGTCCCTTTAACCAGGACAAACCTGGACATGAGCTGTATAGCTCACTATGCCTTCCTGACCACATTTTTTAACTAAATAAATAAAATTAACTAGTGTGTAATTTACTGGTATGACCCATGTTTCCAGATAGCAGTTAAGTAGATCTGCCAGTGGTGTCTGACTCACTTCACTCAGTGTTCTAGGCAAGACAATTTATGGCACACCCTTTCCCAAAAGCTCAGGGTGCCTTACAATGATCACTAATAACATTAACAAAAAAAATTAATAATTGGACAATGAGAATAAAACAGTTCCTGGAGTTACATGATGCCGGCACTGAGGTAGGAGCAGAAGTCAGATGCTCCACCTGGATCACATTAAAATTACCTTCTTTTGCCCTCCCTTGTGTTTTTTTCTTTACATTTTGAGGCACTTGTGATTGCTGAAGTTATGGGATATTGATGGAGGAAGCAAACATGGAATTTCAGTCCTCAGAGCTGTCAGTTTCGTCTCCTCCATTGGCTGCAGACACGATGAAGGCCCTGGCTCTTGAGCTGAAATGGCCACACAGCAGCTCATCGGCAATTTCTTCTCCCTCAACAGTATCTACAGACTTGTCCCCTGAATAAGTATATTCCAAGCTGGTGACAATAAATGAGGCAGTTTTCACTATAACTGTGGATCTTAAAGAAATGAAACCAGCCTTGCAAGAGCTCACAAGAAAAATTTCTGACGAGGCGGTTCATATCTCTTCTATAGATGACCGACAGATCTATCTGGAATCCGACATTGTGGTAATGAAGCAGAACATATCCAAGTTAGAGGACAAGGTTGATGAGCTGGATGGATGGAGCAGATGGAATAACCTTGTCCTCCTGGGGCTACCTGAAGGAGAGGAAGGGCTTAATGTGGTGGATTTTATGCTGTGCTTTTGTCAGAAAGTGGTTAGCCCCTCTCGCAATGGCCCTGTTACATGGTCAAGAGGGCTCACCAGGCTCTCAGAGTTAAGCCAGCCCCTGGGGAGCCCCCCAGACCACTGATTTTCAAATTACTTAACTATTTAGATTGGGACCGTATTTTGAAGGAGGTGATGAAATTGGCATCCTTGCAGTGGACTGGCACAAAACTCTGACTTGTACAGGACCTAACTTTTAAGGTCAGACAAGCGAGAGCCACATATCGACCCCTACAATCAAAGTTATGGATGGCTGATATAAACACTGAATGCTGTACCCAGCTAAATTGAAGTTTCATACTGATGTCGGCACCAAACATTTTGATTCGGCTGAAAATGCGGCAAATGAATTCCCAAAACTATTCCCTTACTTGTTCAGGAAAAAAGTGTGATAATGATTCTGGGTTCTATTCTGGCTACAGCAATACCTAATTGGAAATGACATGACTTTGGGATTTTAGCCATTAGTGGAGTTATGCGAAGGCACATCCTTTGTTACAGTATGCTGGCCCTGCTATTTAGTTCTGGACTAATGACTTTCTTGGGGTATGTTTACAGTCATTGAACTGTGTTGGTGGATCAGCAGTTTTTTAGGTTTTTACAGGGAGCAGTCTGCATGTTAAGGATTTACTGCAAGGAGCTAGCAGCAGCAGTTGTTTTTCAATCAAAGGCTCAACAAACTTTTATCTTCACTATATGACTATTCAGTCCCTACATTCTTTGGACCTTCCACTATTTTTCACTCTTTTTTAGTAGTTCCTTCCAGAATATTTTGTTTATGATCACCATCCAAATTGGGTATAGTTTATGATAGACGGTTGCTCCCCCTGCTGGACATCTATTGGTTGTTTACTCTGTGTATATTTCTTTTAAGCACAAGTTAAAGATGCAGTATTATTTATGTGGGCATTGAATACTGAACTTACAATTTGTGATTGCCTAAGTGCTAATTTATGTGTTTATGCCGTTGCTGTTATTTGCACTTTTCAGCTTTTAAGTGTGTTAAGGTTTCACCATTGAGAGATGCTAAGAATTTAAGGCTCTTTAAAATGGTTGGTTAGCATGAAACTGTCACTTAATGGTACTGTTGGTCTTCCTACATTTAGTTAATTTGAAAATATGAAGGCTCCATCAGATATAAATCTGTTTATTTAATACACAGTTAGCGATGGTACTTATGACATAAAGAATGCCTTCTTTCTTTTTTTTTTCTGGGGGGCTTAGGTATGTATTTATTTTATTTATTGAATTTTGATGACCGGGATGGCCTACTGGGCCCTGAAGGCCCCTTTTCCAGGGGCAACCCGGGGAACAGAAAGCAGTATACTACATACATTCAGGTGATCCAGGGTAACAATAGGTTTACATGGTTATGAGGATAACACTACATGCAGTTATACAATTAGTAGACCATAAGTGCAACCCCTGAGCAAATCAAGGCAAGGTTAGGTACCAGTTAGGTACAAGAAGAGGGGGTGAGTGTTGTGATTGGTAACGGAGGTGAATTATCCTATACCCTCACAGTGGCAAGAACTTGTACTGAGCAAATGGGCCTTAAGCCTTTTGCGAAAGTTTAACAATGAAGGGGCTTCCTGTACTGAAGGTGGGAGGGTGTTCCACAGTTTGGGAGCTATAAGAGCAAGAATTTGCCTCCCGTGTGAGTCTTGACTCTGGGGATCCCAATAGGGACCACCTGAGGTCTTGAGCATTCGGGGGTTAGAGTTGAGCATGATGATTCTTGTCAGGCTTGGTGGGGCCACCGGGCTCTGCAGTTTGTATGCTAGGCAGAGCAGGGGATACTGTAGCCGAGCCATGAAGGAAGGCCATTGCAGCTGGGCTAGTGAGATGCAGGGGTGGTTTCTTGGGTGACACATTGTCGCAAACCTCACCACCTTGTTGTATAGGACTTGAAGCCTGCCAGCCTCACCCTTTGCCATACCCTGAATTACTGGGGTGGCATAAGTTAATGTGGGTAGGAGGACACTAGAGGCTATTGCTAATCTAGTCTCTGGGATTAGTTGTTTTTTTAGCCGAGTTTGACATGGATAGTCCTTGTTACCTGGTCTACGTGGGGCTTAAAGGTGAGACCTTGGTCGATTGTTATCCTGAGGTATTTCATTTTGTCAACTACTTTTATACATTGCCCGTCAAGGGAAGACAGTTTAAGGGAATTGGCCCTGTCCAGGGTGAGGGATATAGGGCCAGACAGCATGGCTTTTGTTTTAGCTGTGTTGAGGATCATTCTGTTGGAAAAAACAGTTTTCACAAAACTGGACTGTCTTGTACGGTATGGGCTGCACGCCCATTGGCTCTTCTCTGCACCAATGGGCATGCAGTCTACGAGCAGTCGGTCGGCGGGCAGCAGGGCAGCAGGCAGGTGGGATGCTGCCACCTGCCCGGCTGCTGGGGTGGAGCTTTGTGGGTGGGTGGGGTGGGACACTAGCCACCAGGGATGTGTTCGGGGTGTTTACTGGCTACCATCCCGCGATCGGGATTCTGGTACACTGGACCACCAGGGATGTGTTCAGGGGTTTACTTAATACCATCCAGCGATGGGATTTATGGTCCACTGGACCACCAGGGATACGTTCGGGAAGCCACATTGCTGCCTGTGATTGGGCTGGTGGGGATTAAACTATACCCGCGATCGGGCCAGTGGGGGTGGGGGATTCTACACTGTTTTGCCTGTGATCGGGCTGCAGGGGGCGTCGGTCCCTGATGGCTGCTGCCTGGCAGGGCGCCAGGCGCAAGTCCTCGGGGATCGGTGCACCTGCATGCTAATGGCATGCAAATGGGGCCATAATCAGATGCAAATGGCCCCCCCTGTGCCTTGCATGAATTATGGCCCCATTTGCATGTCACCTTTTGAATATTGGGATTTTGCGCAGCAATGGTACTTGCGCCACAAGTTGAATGCTCCACTCTGACAACTTGCGGTGGCGCCAAGTTCCACTGTGCACCATGCACAGTGGCTGTGGCCCTAGTGATATTCAAAGGAGTTGCTTAAGGGCAACTCCTTTGAACATCGCCTGGACACACCCTCGCGCAACTATTTTGTGCAGTGCAAGGGCTTGCACCACAAAATAGAGCAGTTTGACTATCCGGCCCTCTATGTCTTGAATGTGGGGAAGAACAGAAAACAAAAAAACAGGATGAAGAAAGTAGGCAATACAATAATACTTTATAAAAAAAAGAAAAGGTGGGAAAACACAGTTAAATAGGCAGAGACAGACCCAAAGTGCCCAAGTACATTGCTAATATTAATAAAAGCAATCCATAGAGGTAATCGGCCAGTGACATGGGCTATCAGTTAACTCAAACATACAACGTGAGTGCAGAGAGGCATTGAAAAAAAAGCCGATCTCTTCCCGAGATGGAAGTGCACAGTGCATGATGGTAGGCACCAAAAAGTTAAAGAAGTAGCGACCACTACGATCATGGAGGGGATTTAATATTAAAGGAGGCAGCATACTATAGAGGTTGAATGGTCTATGCTGCAATTCTGGAGACCTGGGTTTGAATCTCACATTTGCTGATGGGGGTCCTAATCCCCCGTCAGTTTCACTGCCCCCCAAAAATGTTCGTATGTCACGCTGGGAGCCCACCCCAGCATGGCAAAACTTCCTTAGCTGGACGGGTGCCCAATCCCTGTCAGTTTCACTGTCCCTATCCCAGCTGCCTGGCAGCCATGCTGAGCCTACCCAGCATGGCAAAAGCTTTATTTGCCAATGGGTGCCCAATCCCCATCGTTTCCCATTGCCCCTCTAAAATACAATGCCATGCTGGGAGCCCACCCAGCATGGCTAAAACTTCCTTAGCTGACGGGGTGCCTAATCCCCGTTGGCTTCACTGACTCCCTGCCATGCTGGGAGCCCACCCCAGCATGACAAAAGCCCTTGTGTGTAAATAAATTAAAAAACCTGAAACAAAAAACCTTCCTCATTGATTCTTTTGCCCTCCACAACCCGCACCCACCCTCTGCGTACCCACCTCCCACACCCCACCTCACCCCCACCTCAACCCATACTTACCTCCAGAGCCCAGCGTGATGATCTTCGGTGGACCGGGAACACGTCTGCACTCTTCAAAGCCGACCGTGAACTGAAGAAATGCTGGTAAGTTGTCTAATGGCATAAATGGACTTTTTTCAACTTTAGTGCATAACTCAGCCATTTCTGGGAATTTTTTCACCAAATTTTCAACATGGGGTTTTTGGGGCCCCATCTCATGAACTGTACCACTGTTATTTCATTAGTTGGTCCCGAAAGGTGGTTCCGCAGTCACTGCGTGGAACCACCTTTCCGGAATGATTAACGAAATGACAGTGTCACAATTCATGAGGTAGTCTCCCAAAAACCCTATGTTGAAAATTTGGTTATAATATTCCCCAAAATGACTGTTTTACGAGCGTGCATTGCGCAGTTCCTAAGCACGCTCGTAACTTTGAGCATTTTTAATATTTTCACTCCAGATTTTCATTTTTATGCCATTTTCCATTTTACCACAATGGCGTGGTCAGTGTGCAAAATCAATGTTCTGGACAGATTAATAAAATCACAGTGACACTGTTCATGAGCAGTGGTCTTAAACTGGCTATGTTGAAAATTTGGGGGAAAATATTCCCCAAAACGACTGTTTTATGAGCTTGCGTTGCGAAATTCCTACGCACGCTAGTAACTTCGAGCATTTTTAATATTTTAACTCTAGATTATCAATATTGCCATTTTACCACACCTCCTTATGAACAGTACAACTGTCATTTTTCACATCTCGCTCAAAATGTGTTTTCGCACATGTAGCGCACAATGCTGCGGTCAGTGTGCGAAGTCGATGTTCGGGACAGATTAAGTAAATCACAGTGAAGTAAAGTGCAATTCATAAACTACAACAAGTAGACTGTTGTTTGCTAATGTTGTTAGTAATTGTTATTTTTTACCATTCAAAAAAGTTTACCAAGGGACTATTTTATCTCAGTGTTTCAATTATTTCTCCATTCTGTATTTAAATAAATGTTACAACATTTTCAAAATATAAACACCTTGTCATTTTCTTTGTTTCCATAGTTATTTGCCATTTTATAAGTGCAATAAGACACTCCAGGGTGGTGGTTGTTATGTGATAACCGCACACTTAGGTGCGGAAGGAAACTCTGCCTTTGGCCTCGTGCCTCACCACGCACCTAGGTGTGCGGTTATCACATAACAATCGCCACCCTATCGTGTCTTATTGCATACTTGGTGTCTGTGCGTACGGTGTGTTGGGAGAGAAACATTCTGCCAGGGGAACGGAGCAGAATTTTGAATCCATGTATTCCATGGTAAACATTCGATGATAAACCTCCAATATCTTCAATGTGGAGAACAACAGAGAGAAAAAAAAACAAGAAGAAGGAAGTAGGCAATAATACGATGACATCATCAATGACAAAACTTGCAGCTGGCAGAAGGACTATTTTATTACAAATGAACACAAGTAAATATATTTTTTCTATATATAAACATACCTTTCCCAATAGTCAAAAGTAAAAAAAAGGAGCCAAATTTATAACCATATTTTACAGCACGGCCAGCAGCTGAAGTTACTCTGCCTTTGGCCTCATGCCTTAGTATGCCCCTGGTCGTGTTGTAAAATATGGTTTATACACACCCCTCCATCCCTTATGGTTTACTTATAGGTCAAGGCAATAAAGCCGGCACACTTTTGGCCCTTTGCCTTAAACAACAGAGTGCTTCTCATGATATTGCAGCCCTGGTTGATCCTTAGATCAACTCTCTCACTAGTGATGCTAAAAACCTGACAGCTATCTTTCAGGATTTTTACCAGCTTTTATACTCAGCCCCTTCATCTAGTTCCTCATCACCCACAGCTCTAGAGGAGTTTTTGACCTCTACTGACCTTCCTTGCCTCTCAAAGGATCAGCAGAATCACTTAATTAGCCCAGTAACAGAGTAGGAGGTTGCCATGGAAATATCTTCCCTCCCCTTATGTAAAGTCCATTGACTGAATGACTTTTCATCCCTTTTTTACAAAACTTTAAAATAGGAATTGATCCCCTTATTGGTTACGTTGTTTAATTTCTGGTGCTCTTCTTTTCTGAAAGAAACATCCCTTTTTGAGGCCCGTATTGTACTCCTCCCTAAACCAGGAAAAGATTCCACTGAAGCTGAAAGTTATTGGCCATTATCTTTGTTAAACGAGGACATTAAACTATATGCCAAAATACTAGCTGCACATTTAGCCAAGGTTTGGTATATTCTTTTGGGTCTGGAACCAGTAGGATTCATTGTGGGCCATAATTCCAGTGATCACTTTCATAAGTTTTTTCACCTTTTCTCTGCATCTGGGGGATCCAGTAAGGATCCTGTACTGGTTTCCCTGGATGCAGAGAAAGCGTTTGACCATTTGGCCTGGTCTTATTTATTTGAGGTTTTAAAGTGATATGGGATCACTGCTGAATTTGTGCACAGAATACAAATATTGGCTGCTATGCATGATCAGGTGGGAAATATGCACCGGAGGCATGTATCCCTCCCACGATTCTGCCCCCCGGTGTGCAGTACTCTACAGGGTGGCTGTGGGCAGAGTTGCAGACCCAGTCGAGCATCCAATGAAATGCCAGGCATGGGTCCCACAGTGGATCCCTTATCTGAGCAGGCACAGATCTGGATGTGTGAACAGCACTCACAGGTGCAGGGACCCGCACACCCATACCAACAGCCGCAGCTGCTTACATCTGTATGGGCAGGTCCCCAGGTCTCCAAGTGAAAGGAACATGTCCTGCTATGGTGCATCCTCTATCATTACAGTGACTACTGTCCCCAGATTGATATTGCTTTTGTGATCCCTGAGTAGTCACTGCATTCTGTGACCAGCGTGTGTGCTCATTTGTCTGTGTGTGGCGAACTGAGCCCGAACCCCAACATGAAAAACACAACTGAAGTGAACCACATGTGACCTCCACCCTGACAAATCTGAACCAGAACCACACCAGGTGGATGCACCTGAACTCTTCCGGCTGGAAGGTAAGGACATTGGGAGGGGGCATCAGTGCCATGGGTGGGTGGGGGTACACTGGTGCCCTGGGGTTGGTATGGTTTTGGGGTGCACTGGGCATTTCTTTGTGTGGGGGTGGACTACTGCCACCGAGGATCTGTGCCTGCCACTGGGGGGGTGCACTGCTGGACATGTGTGGTGAGGCAGGCTGCACTGGCACTGTGGTGCTGCACTAGGATGGGGGACTGTATCAGGGGTCTGGGGCATTGCTGAGTGTGGGGGGGTATCAGCCATGGGCATACGGGGTTGGGGTAGGCCTGTACTGTGTGTTGGGGTGTCCACCTGCTGCAGGATCATCCAGTGCCCTGTCTGCTGCAGGGGCAGGATGCATAGAGGACTTACAGCAGGGTTATCCCTGGCATAACAGATGTCCACCTACACATCCCACTGTGCAGCACTACATGCCTTAATGCATGTTGCATAGTGCTGGCACCCCCCCGGCATGTTGCTGTCCATGCTGCTTGGGGATCGGGAGCGTAGGGGGCTGCACACCCCAGGTCATGCAGCCTACATGGGGGGTGCAGTGAGTGTGGAGTGGCTAGGCACTATAAATCCATGGTGCATAGCCACTCCACACATTAGTACATATGGCCCATTATACTTAAAGCCTTCAGCATGTATTTTGTGCAACAACAAACTTAAGGATGTGTTCCACTTGGCCAGAGGGTTATCTCCTGTCTCCATATTTATTTAACTTTTACATTGAACCCCTGACATGTAAAATAAATCTATCTAGAGATGTCCAAGAAATTAGGGTGAGTGACCAAGCGTTCAAGTTGTCAACATCTGGAGATAACATTCTGCTCCACATTTTGAATTGGCAGACTTCTTTACCTGCTGTTCTTTGCATAATTTCCCAATTTTAACAATTCTCAGATTACAAATTGAATCAGCACAAAACTGTGCCTTACCCCTTATCTTTCCTCTGTTCCATGGATGCCATCCTGAAGCATGACCTTCAGTGGGAACCCAAAGCCTTGTTGTATTTGGGCATCAGGTTAACTCGGGATTTAAATTTGTTGAAATCCTTAAATTTAGATCCTGTCCTTAATCAAATAGAAACAGATCTAAATAGATGGTGTCACCTACTGTACCTCTATCATTGTGTTGCAGAGCTAACATCATTTAAATGAATCTTCTGCACCATCTATTACACCCTGCCCTTGATATGCTCAGCATTTTTATCCTTAAAAATTTGTTTATAAAATTGCATTTTCTTTGCACAGCCTTTCTTTGGCTGAACAACCCCCCATGTAGGGCATTTTATAAGCTCTGCAGGCCTCACTGGCTAGGGGGATCACAGCTTTCAGATTTTTATTGTTATTACCTGTCCCTACATGGGATTAAATATTTTCAATGGGGCAACCCCGAGTTTAACAGTGCTTCTTCCCCTATTTGGATGTCTATCGAACATACCCTAAAAATCAAATGTAATTTTCCCCACCTTCTTTGTTGTATGTTTCTGTGTCCAGCTTACCTAAGGAACATAGAGCCACCCCTATTGGGTGGTCTATCAGAGCTCATTCTCAGCTCTGTAAATTACTAAAATATTCACATATGAAAGACCTTAGTCAACCTCTTTTTAACGATCCCAACATTTGTATCTCAGGTATCCCCTTGTTAGTTTGACAGTGGAAGGGCCTTGAGGTAGACACAATTGCTGAACTTATTAATGGAGAGATGGTTCTCTCTTTTTCAAAGTTTCAGAAAAAATTCTCATTCACTTCCAAGCAACTTTTTTGCTGTGCTCAACTTTATCATTGTTTATAGAATTATTTAGGATCAACACCATGGCCAAACACAGCTGGTCCCCTTTTTCAGAAATTAATATCTCATTTTCTTCAGAACAAACCTATATCTAATCATTATCAAGAGATTAATCTGTAAGTCTGGAGTTTGGTTATGCTAAATGCTTTTTACTGGAGAAACTCCAATAATATAGATCACCCAGACTCCTATTGGTTTAGGATATGGTCGGATGTGTATAGGCCTATTAAACAGGACTGTCTAAGTTTATTACAGTTTAACATTCTACACAACTTTTATTATTCTCCCTCCAAGTTATTTAAGATGGGCAGGTTAGCTTCTCCAACATATCAATTCCGTGGTAAGGATGCTGGTACTTTATATCACATGTTGTGGACCTGCATTAGGGTAAAATCTTTCTGGGCCTTTAAACAAAAAGTGCTTTTACCCTTTTTTGTGCATTCTAACTTTTTACCATGGAAATTTGTCTTCTTGGGGATTATGCCTCCATTCTGTTAGTTAAAGAAAAATCATATATGGCATTGATTGCATTAGCAACTTAGTTACTTACCATGAGACATGGAAGGAAGTTTGGACACCCTCATATACTGAATGGCTTCAAGAATTTTTCAATGCTTACAATGCAGAGCATGTAATAGCCTTGTCCAGTCATGTGTCATGCAAGTTCCAGGCTTGTTGGTTTCCACTGAATTCCTATGTTATGCAAAACTCCTAATTATCTTATTATTCCTCTCTCAGGATCTCTTAGGTAAATGGCTATAGGATCTTGCTTATTATCTTTTTGGTTGTTTGTAATCTTCTTGCTTTGTCCTGGGTCATTGTCATCCAACCAGGAATATAGAGGCTGCATGAGATCAGGTGGGGGGTGAGGGGTGGGTGGGTGGTATTGTTTTGCTTTGTTTTGTTTAAGAATCATTGTAGTAAATATGATCTCTCTTTTTTCTCTTTTTCTTTTCAAACCTTGATATTTATTGTATCTAGCTGTTATTATGGATTGTTCGTTTCATTTTTGGTCATTGTTAAAGTTAAAAATCTTAATAAAGCAAAGCTAATTGCAAAAAGAAAAGAGAAAAAGAATAAAACTGTTTCCAGAAGTAATTTAAAATACTCAGGGAAATGCTTCACAGAACTGGTACCATTTTAATGACAGTAGTCCCTACCATGTGGCAATGACTAATGTGTTGCAGCAAAGCACTGCACAAAATAAGTGCTGCAACATGGTATACCATCAAAATAGCATTTGAATCATAGAACAGTGAAATGTGCTCTGTGGAAATAGCATGAGTGAAAACAGCTACATGATCAGAACAGCATGAGGATATTATAGTGCATGAATTGAAACATTCTCCCCCACAACTTTCTCCCTCCCAGAGTTGGGAAGTGTAAATTGCCCCCTCAGAGTTGCCCCGCCCTAAAGTTGTAATTGTAAATGAGCCCCCAGAGTTGCCTTTGCTCTGTGGAGTTTTCACTGTAAGTCGCTGCCCTATCATTACTTTTCCCTGTATTTGTGAAGCTTGGTTTTGATGTCAGAATTTTGTGTGTGTTCTTATTGACTGTGCTGTTTCTTTTAGTAGTCTTGTGGTCGACCCCTGCAACACAGACTGCTCTGTCCCCAGATTGTCTTCAGGTGCATGCCATCAGATCCCAGTTATTTATTTATTCACTTTCAGGGTCATGAGTCCTTTGAGGACTATTTTCTCTCATGCCATTTCTTCTCCTGGTGCACTTACTTACACCCCTTGGACATGGATCCAACAATCTGTGAGTGGCCCAGCTTTTTCCACTTTTAATATTTAACAAATACATTTATTCAGAATATCTACTTTTTTGCTGTTATCCTCAACCCATCCGATCATACTCTTCAACCTGACAATTTCTTCTTTCAGTTTCCTCTTTTCCTTAACACAATGAAATAAACCTCTCCTTATAACATACTGCAGTTTTTAGCTTTGTACCTGCCTTTGCCTACCAGACTTTCCTGTAGTCTTCCTTTAGTTTTTTTTTCTAAATATTTTCCAATTTGCTCTCATTCTTCTCTCCATTGTACTTTCAAAATGCTGCCCTCTCAGCTCTAACCATCTCCCCACCTCTTTGGTAAACAACATTTTTTTTTCTGTCATTTCCATTTTTACCCACTTGCCAAATCCAGGAATTGGTTGGTTCAGCTATCTCCCTCTTGATCATACTCAATTTGACCTCTACCCTCTCTGCATATTTACCTCTGCCATGCTGAAACTGGGTTCTCCAAACTAGTTGTTTAGTTGCAAGAAGGCATGTTGGGGTTTGGTACGAAATCCAAACATGGATAAACCTGACATGCAAAATCCCATCACCATTTGCCCAACAAATTCATTGCCTGACAGTGAAATTGCCCAACTTTTAAAATCCACTGCTAAGTAAATAAAAAAATTCATAAACACAAATAAATGCAAAATTGTCCTATCATAGCAGGAGCAGCAATGCATAAGGCTTGTACTGTTTGCCCAGGCACCTGTTCTGGTTCATGTCTGCCTTCCCCTCCTGGTCTTGAACAGCATCTGTACTGGCTATTGTTTCTTTTATACCTCTTTGCTACAGGCCTCAAGATTGGAGGGGGTTACTGAACTAGCCACCGAAGCAAGATAATTGTTTCAGTGACCGAAGGCTAGCAGTAGCTGTAGCCTACCCTACCCCATCCAGGGCAACCAATTAGGAAATGCGCACAGGCTGTCAAGAATTAAAAGCCCTGGCCAGAAGTGCAGTGTTCAGCAGTTGGCTGAATAAGCAGGGACATGCTATGGTGCACAACGGGGACATCGGGTAGTTATCAGTGACCTTTCAGGGAGATGGAGCTGTATTAACTGGAGATGTTTTTTCTTTTGAGCAGCAGGGAAGAGTATGGGGACTGATCCCAACTGCTAAGTGCTCCTTACTTTCTTTATTCCTTGTCTGCTCCTAGATTTACTAAAAAAGAGAGTCTGGAGTTTTCTGCGCAAGCAGAGTTTAAGCTTTGAGGTAGCAGTGTTTTACATTACAAGTCAGGATTTTCTTTGTCAGGCAATTAAAATGTCAGGTATTTGTTCTTTCGGGATTTTGATGTTGGGAAAATAAATGTCAGGATTGTGTGTGTCGGGATTTAGTACGGATCTCGCATGTTGTCTATTATTGTCTCCCATTTACTGGGACCAGCTTACCCTTTTATGATTTAGTATGCAAGTGTCGAGAAGTTTTTGGAAGGTGCAAAACTGACTGCCTCAACAATCTCCTTAGGCAGGTAGTTCCACATTCTTCTAGCATTTTTTATAAATGAACCTCTCCTTTAATTTGTGGTAATATTGAGTAATGGAATGTGTTTATTATGAGACCTTAGGTTAAATTATTTAGTTATTATTTTGATTTGCACAGAGGCTTTTAGTTTTTCACCTTTCATGATCTTAACCATCTCAAGCATATCACCTCTTGCCCTCCAATCCTCCAATTAAACAATTACAAGTGATTTAGCCAACAATCATAATTATTTTTTTAAAATCTTGGAACCCTTTTAGTGGCCCAATGTTGGACCTGTTTCAATAATGCCTTTCATGTAGGAATTCCATAAAGGAGATGCATATCCAAAAAGGGTCTTATATATGATCTCAGTATAGGAATTCTACATTCTTCATACTTTGATATAAATGTTTACTAGGTTTTTTTCAGACAAAAGTAGACATTATTGCCCATCGAGATTACCCCCCATACTTGTGGGCCATATTAAACCAACAGCTGTTTGTCCCTTTATCTTCTCCCCAGAAAATCCACACTACACGTTTAAATTTGGGTGCTCAGTCGGTAGTTAAGTTGTATTATGGTTTATTGTGCATCAACAGTATTCCAGTTCAATCAACAATAACATACAATAAACTTCACACATTTTATATATTCAGTTGACAATTACACATCTCTTTGGCCCAGATGTACGTCTGGGTCCACTCATTCATTTAAATTGTACTGTATGACCCAGATGTACATTCTGGGCTCATTTTCCTTGCTTGTACCAGTTGGAGCTCATGTGTAGACAAAAGCTATTCTCCCCTTTAGGGGCCACACCCAGGGGGCCCCTCCCCCAAGCCCTGGTGTAAGCCCCAGGCTGGGATCCTCCCTCCCCCCATTTTCACTACTATACAACCTCCCGCTTGTGTTGGATGGTGGTCTCCCCTCCCAACTAGTTTCCAACAAACCTCACTGGTGCCACTGCTTTTCCCCCTTGCCCCCCCACCTGCCAGATCCTAAAAGTCTCTAGTCTGGCCCCCCAACCTTGGTTAACCTTGCACTATCTCGAGATGTTCCCAAGGAGTACCTTCCCTCATACCCATTGCCCTTCTGTACACATAGGTACTTGTCTGGCCAGAAGGGAGGTAACCCCCTCATCCTTGGCCCCCACATTGAATGATCCCAAGATATGATGATGCCATGCCTGGTGTATTGAGTTGCAATGGTAGTCATTGTGCCCGATTCCTCCTCTCTTCCAGTTTCACCGGTGGCTGCACTTTGCCCCAAGCCTGGTATCACTGACAGCCCTCACCTACCCTGCTGCACTTTGCTCTGCCTGGAGTTGACAGCCAGGATGTACCCCCACTTTTCCCTGTAAGCTTTTCATGATGAAAGGAAGAAAAGCAAACATGCGAGTTACTGGTATGAGTGCAAAAATCCCTACCCTCACATGTTAATTTTTTTTAAATATTTCTACCGACCTATGTGCTGAAAGAAAACCAGCCCCCCCAAAATTTATTTATTTGTTTATTTATTTGTTTCACCGCTTTCTTTCTTTTTTTTTTTGCTTGCATATATATCCAAGGATGCTTTGCATATGGGGTACATATGGTATTTTCATGCTACCTTGCCACTGGTTCTGTTGCCAGTGCTCTTTTGAGTGACCTGTGCCTCCATGTTCTTATGCTAAGGAGCTTTGTTGTTCAGCATTACTCATCCCGGTTTATTTTAGATCCATTTTGAGTTAACAACTCTAAACAGATATTTGATGTATGCAATACCTATCCTAATAATCAATGAAAAGTAGCAAAGGTTTGATTTGATTTAATTAGTCTCATCATTTATTCAGGAACCATAATATGTACAAAGAAACTGGCAGAAACAGGCCATTTGGTCTATCAGATCTGCCCGTACTGCAGGGTCCACAGTTTGAGCTAATGTCCCCCCCACCAATACCTATGATAGCTAATCATTTTACATTGCTATGACAAGGAGTGAATAAGGTAGCTAAATGTACTGGAAACAGTATTATTAGGGGGATAATGCTATCAAGGAAAATCATCCAGACTCCAAACATATTTAAATTAAATATCCTTAAACTAACAGATTGCATTCTGTGAATGGCGTACTCTGTAATATTGCAGCTCTATGCAGCCCCATTGTCTACACTAACTATTATATTTTACCAGTACTATCAAACCATGTACTAGCAAGGACATAGTTTCTTAAACCTACTGACTTGACCTTCCCCTTTTTTTGTTGTTGTTGTTGTTGTATTGCCTCCAGCCATTAAACTGCCATTGTGTTAACTTGGTAGTTCCAGGAATTTGCACATCTTGAATGGCGATAAATGTTCAAGTCAGGGACAAGTCAAATCCAATCAAATGTTTTGGGTGTAGTAGACTGTGGGACAAGTGGGGCTTATCTCAGCCATGCTGTATTGATTATTAAGTTTGTGTTAAGGTGACCATACTTCATGGAATTTGAGCCGCAACTCAGCATTTTGTGCTGTTTACCAACAGTCTTCATTCCCAGATAGGGCTTTAAGTGTACCTAAAAACATTGGACACAACTTCTTATTTTATTTTATTTTATTTTAGTCTAATTGCACTTTTCCCAATGTTAGCTTCATTTGATATACTGCATGACAAACACTACCCACAGTACCACTCTTTAAGCAGTCTGCCAAGGCATGGATGAACCTTCTAACCTCTGACTTCACCCCAGGATTGTAATTGCAATGCAGAGACATCTTTTACCTCTTAATAGAGGGGCTACTATAATTAATGGTTATTGCCTAAATAAGATGCAAATCAATGAGAGATGTCTACAGTCACCTGATGTTAAGTAAGGTGTTGCAGCCAAGAACAGCTTTAGCAGCTAACATGAGCTCAAATAATAACCAGAAACTCCAAGCTGCACCATACCTGGCATCTATCGTAGACCCTTAGTTAAGGTATAACTGCATTATATTAGCAATCATATGCTGTTTGAGTAGGATATTTCCAACTGCTGTGTCCAGTGCTATGTTTCTCCTTTCATCCTTTATAGTAAGCTCTAGCAGTGTTTTAAATTCACACCCAAGTGGTAAGTGCAATAAGAGAGTTGAGGTATGTATATATATATACATATATTTTTTTAATTTTTATATCGGTTTACCTTGTTGCCCTTTATTCTGCAAAACCACATTAAATAGGCTAAAAGATGATCAACTGTCCAACAAGGCTGTGTTCCCAGCAAGTGACTTGAGATGGGTGGTTGTGGGGTGCATATCAGATGCAGCAGATCTGCCAAAAAAAACCCAGAAGGTTTGGCAACACCTTTTACCCTCCATGAAACAGAAGCATGATAAAATAGTTACCCTAAAAGGTTTACTTGGCTCTGATGGCCTCCCAGAAGAATTATGTAAACAGGAGAAATTTGCCCAGACCACAAGAGTATTGTGAAACTTTATGAAACTCCAAATGGACTGCCTCACGGTGTAGGCCATTATTGCTGCTGATTTCATGACTTTGCTTTCAGGTTAGCTGGGTTTTAGGAGATGTTGTCTCTAAGAATATACCCAGATTGTGACTGGAAAATACAGTTTTACCATGCCGCAGTGACAGTGACTATGGAGACATCTCTGACAGTGACAGCTGCATTGCTGTGTTGGGGATGCCTCCATGTTTTCAAAGGGGGGCTGCGCCCCAAACCCCCCCCATGTGGATGAGCTCTGCCCCCCCCACACCCCAGAATCTAGGATTCTAACTCCGAATTGGAGTTGGACCGGGGGAGGTGGGAACCCAGCGAGGCTGTCCCAATCGCTGCACAGATCACCACAGTGATGGGTGGATTTTGCCTGATTTCTGGCACTTTGGTGGTCTTTGCGGTCTTGTATTAGCTGCGGTGACGGTATACCAGAAAATACTGAGCCAGTGGATTAACTTTTTTTTTTTTTGGTAATTGCATAATTAACCAGCTGTGTTGATTAATATGGGTAGAACCACCATAACTGAAAACAGTGTGCACAAGTCAATAATCCCTATGCTCCTATTTGGTTAACCAATCAACAAGGTATGTCTTTGAAACTCTTTTTAGCATAGCCTAACTGACTTACATTCCCAATCTTGGGCATAACTTCAGCCTTCCTACTACGTTCTTACTTGCTCACTTAGTCACTCACCCACAGATGCCAGGCCCTCTGTTAGAGTGTACAGCTAGCCCACTCACCCCTCCTTTTTAGCTGCCATACTTCTCAATTACCCTCACGCAACTGAATGTTTCATGAGCTTGAGTCGGGTGAAGCTGCTTTGTGGCCTTTCCCATCAATGGAAATGGTAATGGAAAGGAAAAATGGCATATCCCAAACCGAGTGCAATGGTGCTCCATGTGAGCCAATTGCTTCCCAAGAACAACTCCCCACCATGGGACCCCTGTGTGCAGTCATCTGCACCACAAATCTCTGCTGTCTCACCTACAAGGGGGCCTGCATACAAAATGGTCACCACCACATGGTGCCCCCAAAATGTCGTCCATTCCCTGCATGTACTTACCCTTGCCAAATGTCTAATGGAAAACCCAGTAGCTGATTTGCAAGTCTCTGTTTCTTTCACCCAGGGTTCTACCAGCGAATTGTTGGGTACTCACTCCACCCCCACCTTTGGATTCCCAAACCCATGCAAGCTGGCCCCATGCTGCTGGGTGATGGCCTTTGTACCACCCTAGCTGGTAAAACTAGGTGACAGCGTTAGGTTATAAGTTTTGTTTTGCAAGTCGTGCCTTACCCTTAGAACCATGTCCCTTTCTCACAGAAGCCAAAATCCTTACATGTCCAGCCACTCACTTTCTGGCATAAAGGCAACTCAGTCCCATAAAATGGAGTCTCCTGGATGTGCTCAACAAAACACAAGTCCAATATCGCACGCCGCAAATCGCCAAACCAACAAGCAGCTCGCAGTTCACATTTCGCAAATTGCAAATGGCAAAAACAAAATGGTGTCCGCAGCTCACAAATCAAAAATCACCCTGATCAAAAATGCTGGCCTCTGAAACTCTGAGAGTAGGCTCAAAAGTACCCAATCAAGCGAGATCCAGCAAGCAACAATGACCTTCAGATCATATCAAACAACACACCTCCCACTCATGAAACAAAACTAGGTTCACCACACCAATGTACCTTCAAAGGGCAACATGAACTGAAGGCCGGCCCGAGAAATTAAAAGAAAGAACTACCTAGAAGAAAATCAGGGGAACACCACTCTGTGGTTCTGACCGTAAAAAAGGGGGTGTGGGTGCCCAACCACCAAAACAACTCAGGGTTGAACGGTTGCACTATTCAAACTGTATAGCCTGGAATGTTTGCCATGTGGCCTCCACATCCATACTGCAATTTACTAAGAGTGAAAACTTCTGGCTCCCAAAAAACTGAGCTTGTACTAGGAAGGAAACATGTGTGTCATTTTGCCTCAGCGGAAAAATATGCTCTTGGGGAAATAACATTCCCAGGTCTTGAAAGTGTACTGAGAGGATTGCTCCCAACCCCCAAGGGAAAAGGACCAGCCCCCCGATGCATCCCTGCCAGGTGGCCCCTAGTCTGGGCAGCACTCCAACCAGCAAAATCAGACCCATGAGATGCCCCATGGCCTGGCATCACGTGCTCCCTGGTTGACCCAGCTTACCTGCACAATACTGTACTGCAGGGAGATTCTCTGCTATCTGGCACTTCAGATAGGCATCCACTGACTGCTAGCTCTTAAGATATCTGCTCCAATGACCAGACACTCCTGAAAAAATGCTGATATACCCCCTCTCTGCTCTGCCCTCTCTCTGTCTCCCATGTGTCAGTCAATCATCTTTTCCCCTTGCCTGAGATGCCCCTCCCTTTTCCGGTGGCTCACTTCCCAGAAACTCCCCCGAGACTAGCTCTCGCCACCCCCACCTTCCCCTAGGACTTGCTGACTCATTGCATTCTGGGAGGGGCTGCCAGGGACAATCTGCCTTGCCTTTTCAGTTAGGCAAGCTCCTTTTGAATAGAAGAAGTCATCTAATGCTTTCTTAAAACTAGAGATAGTTTTTTATGAACTACCTTCTGTGGTAATCTGTTTCAAGACATAACTATTCTTATAGTAAAGAATTGATCTCTTTCCATTGTGTGACTCCACGGAACCACAAATTTCTTATTGTGGGATCAAAGGTTATCTCTTCTAGAGCAAAACTGTAAGTCACATTGAGACATTCAGTCTAGATATTGCAAGTATTTTTTTATAAAAATAACAGATGGCCCCTCTGACGACTATTCGTTAATGAAACTATGTGCATTTCCTCTAACCTTTCATGGTATTTTTGTGTTTTAACCTTGGAATCATTTTGTTACAGTTCTCTAAGCCATTTCAATCTGTACAATATCCTTATTCAAGTAAGGACTCCAAGAAGGGGACCCATAGTCTAAAAGGGGTCAAACATGACTTCCATATAGGGTAATTATACATTACTCATTCCTACAAACAAAGATTCACTTAATTCTCTTGATCATTCCATGTGCTGTTCTGGCTATGGATTTACAGTGATCAGTAGAACAAAGTTTATTATTTATTATTACTCCTAGGTCACATTCAAATAAAGAGGCTTTGATTGGTTTGTTTTTCAATGTGTAGCAACAATATAGGTTGTTTCTCTCATAATGCATAATCACACACATCAATATTAAATGACTTTTCATTTGTTGATGCCCGTCTCTCTATCTTTAATAGGTCATTCAGAAGGGATATATGCTTTAAAAAAGCATCCAACTCCCCTCCTAATTTAGTGTGATCCACAAATTTTATAATGTGGTTTTTCAGGTTTTTGTTCACATTACTAATAAAACATTTTGAAAAAAGTTGGGTCTAAGACAAAGCTCTGTGGAACACCACTCCACATGCACCCCTCCTTAGATAACTGCCCATTAATTATCACACATTGAACTCTTTTTAACAACCAATTTTCAATCCATTTAAACAAGTAAATGCTAATACCCATGTGTAATAATTAACAGATCAATATGTTAAGGGGAGCTGTATTAAATGCTTTCACAAAATCTGGTATGATGACATCACATGAGGTACCCTTATCAAGACTATTACTAAAATGGTTATAAAAGGTAACCAAATTAGTAATACATGACAACCCTCTCTTAAAACCATGCTGATTGTTGTTGCATAACCCAAGATCCACATAAACAGCTTGCCCACATGCTGTGAGACTGAAACTGTTCAATGAGACAGACCTGGCAAGGGCTACTATATCATTTTAAATTAAACCAATATTATTTCTAATAGTACAGCATTGGAGGGTGTTAACTGGCAATCAGGCTGGTAGAGGAGACAGGAGGTGCTTCTGGGAGGTGTAGTCTATAGTAGCATCACACAGTAATACCGATGCGTGGGGTTTAAGTTCTTTTAAGCAGCAGAGCAGTATGATTGCTTTTTACTAAAAGCACAGAGAGTCTGTGCATTTTTAAATATTTTAAGGCTTGTTTTCTGAACATTGACACTTGCAAATGAACACATGACCCCACACATATAATGAGATAAATCCTGGTACTGTATGATTCCTGGACTAATATGGCAGCATACCTCAGACAGCATCTCAGAGCATTGAGCAAATGCTCTCCATAAATAATAAATAAGCCGAAAAAAAAACCTTAAACTTGTGAGACAACATTATTACCTTGAATGAGGAGCTGAGCATAAAATGCAATAAGTGTGAAATATATAAGCTTTTGGGGGTACTTCCTAATACCACTCTTTTTACATGTGATACATGCATAAATGATAGTGTCCTGGCAGAGGGCATTACAACTTTTTCTGGCAAACTGACTGTGCTGAAAATGAAGCAAACAGTGATGGCCTCTAAAATTCAGACATTTAACTCAGATACACCAAATAATAAGGGGAATGCATGACCTATCCCAAGTACCTCTAGGGAGAACTCTGAAGGAGTTAGTATAACAATATCTGCTGTACCTACATGAAACACATCAATCTCTGAGTAAAGTAAATGCCCAAGTTCAAAACAATGCTGAGAAGTGTCTCAAAAATAGAACAAGAGACAGAGCTGCTGATGATAATGATAGAAATGATATAGATGATATAGATTATTCTGAGGGTTGGGAAATTATTGTCCACAAGAGAAAATCAAGAAATGCACGGAGGCTATGTGTTTTAATCTTCCTTGCAGAACCAGCTTTGACCCTTTAACAATGCTGGCAGATGATAACACTATCCTGGGGGACAAGCCACAGGTATCACAATCTGAGGTATCCCAGTGCAAACTAGTTTCAGCCCCACCTGTCTCTCTTGAATTTGCAAATTCTGGTTGTCTGCAATCCTTGATAATCCTGACCAAGAACTCGTGGATCTAATTCCTAATGATACTCTGCAAAGTAACATTCAAAACACCATAACAAATAAAGTTCAAGCCCCTGAAATTAGTTTACCAGACATCCCTAACCTGACTATGACAAATTGTATTACTGGAAATCATGATAACACTACTGCAGAACTCCCCTCAAATCAATCAACAACCCCCATTACAATAAGGCAATCTTTTGTGCTAGGGGATTCCACTGTAAAACACATAGCATAATTTGTAATAAAGATAAACAAAACCGGAAGTGTAGTAGCTTCAGAGGCACCAGAACAAGAGACATAACACTTATGGTAAACCACATCCTAAACAATGCAGGAGACCATCCCTTGGTCATTACTCATGCTTGCACAAATTATATGAATAAGGCCAATTTGGAAGAGATTAAGAGGGACTATACTGAACTATGCCAAACTCTTCATAGTAGGGGTTGCAAAATCTACATATCAGAAATTCTACCAGCACCTAGGGTGGGCTTCCACAAACAGGAAAAAAAAAAGCATAAATGACTGGCTCTGCAAATGGACCTTGTCAAAGGATTTTCTTCCATTCCACACTGGGAGAATTTTGAGGGTGATCTTGGACTTTGCAGCTGGAATGGACTCCAGCTCAGTCAGAGGGGTTCTCATGCTTGAAGGGATTATAACAAGAACTTTCAACTAAATATGAGGGGGCAAGGCGTACATGCATACAGCAAGAGATTACTAACTTAGATGACAAACATGTTTGCAAAATAGCTTTAATTAATGCTAGAAGCTTACATATAACAACAAAGATAGAACTGGAACGTTTTTATTAAGACAAAATATTGATATTTGAGTCATGACAGACATACTGGGATAACACTAATAATTGGATGAACGGAATGCAGGGTTAGCTAGGTTGTGGAATCTATTGCCTGAATACTTTGTAAATGTCCAGTCATTCAATAGTTACAAACATAAATAAGATAAATTGATTATTCAAATTGGGACTAAATAATTTTCTCACTATATAGTGGGAGACAATCTCAATGGGCCTTCACCCTCCTTGTGTCTGCATCTACCAAGTAACAAAGTAATCTGATATGTCAGACACTAATCAAAGCTTAATCAGTTTCTTCATGACCTTATACAGTCACAGCCAAAGACATGGTCAGATATTTCATGAAATTTCTGTGATATTTCTAGAGAAATCTGCTTTCTGCATTTCCACAGTAGGGGCAGCAGAGAGAAATTCTTTAGAAATTTCACAAAATATCTGAAAATATCTGACCATGTCTGTGTCTACTACTGTAGGATAAAGAAGTTAAGCTAACACAGTAGGCCTATGATTCTCCACTTTGTTGTTGTTACCCTTTTTGAATATTGGGACCACAGTTGTTAAATGCCAGTCACTTGGCACCACCCCCTTGTCCAAAGACCTATTAAATATAACTGATAGGGGTTATGTGAGATGCTGGGCCATTTCCTCCAGAGGAGCTCTCTGAAGTTGCACCACGTGTCTCCTGTATACTGTTAATAGTGAATCCTGGACCTTTCTAAGCAAAATCAAGCTATAGTCTGCATGCCACAAACAAATCCTGATAGCTCAAGAACCATAAGTGCTAGACACAAAGTATGAGTGGCAAAGCTATTCAGCATAAAATTACCTTTTCAATGCTGGTATGCAAATAATAATATGTAATTTCATTTTTTTTCTATGCTGGCTGAAACAGCGAAAAAACAAAATGTTCACTAAAATAGGCAACATAAGCCATACCATACCATAAACAAATGTGAATAACTCCTAAAGTATACATGATATACACAAAAGATCAGTGGCAAAGTTGTTCAGCACTAAATTACCTTCCCAACTGTGCTATGCAGTCATATATATGTTATATTCTGTTATATTATATATTAAAATACAGTATATAAGTGACCTCTCTAGACATTGCAAGGCACACAGGAAGTTAGTAGCTGACTTCTGTAGGTGTCCTTAGAACACACCAGTGTATTTTACTGATGACTACAGGTGTCTGCTAGGAGACAATGAGTTAAGAAGCTTGGGTTTATACCATCTGGTCCAGGACTGGTGTTATTCCTGATCTCTCCAAGTAAAGACAGAACTTCATTAACTGATACATAGAACCTATTTACTATCAAATTAAGACATTCATTTGCCACTGTTCTTTTAATCTTATGCAGAAGTCTATTTGCAATAAGTGGAATTGTACTGCATATTTACTAAATGATAATTTCTTATTAGAACTCCAAGATCATTTTTTTGGCATCAACATTTTTTAGTATAATCTGTTTAGTGTATATTTATGGTCTGTATTTTTATTACCCATGTGCATCACCACACACGTATCTGTTGTGAACAGCATTTTATTTTCCTTTGCCCACATTTCAAACATTTTAAGTTATTTTTTTAAGTTTTGTGTATCAGTAATAGTTGTTTCATTACTGCCTAAATTTGTATCATCTGCAAACTTTAATAATAATCTTTCGACATCTCTGCCCATGTCAGAAATGATAAAGGAGAACCACGTGGGTTCCAGTTGGGATCCCTGGGGAACACCACTCATAATCTCTCTTTCCTCTGCCAATTTTCCTTTAAATCAAACTTTCTTCTGTCTATTGTGTAACCAAATTGTTTACTTAGTTTATTATGTAGGGTGTAATATGGGCTGATATTAGTTTATCTATCAGAATGTCATGCAAGACAGCACATCAGTGTCAGTGGCTCAGTAGGTAGCACACTTGTCTCTGAGGCCAGGAGATCAGAAGGCTGTGGGTTCAGTTCCCACATCTGGCACTTGGGTTAATATCCCAGTACTGATACTGTAGTGCAGCATGAGAGCGGTGCTGCACTTCTGAGGTGCCATCTTTCAGATGAGACATTAAACTGAGGTCCCATCTGCCTGGATTGGTGGTAGTTCAGGTGGATGTTAATGATCCCATGGCACTTATTGAAAAGAGTAGTGGAATTTCCCCAGTGTCCTGGCCAAATTTCCAACATTCACTAAAAATACCACCAACAGCTTAATCTGGTTCAAAGTCAGTTGGTATTCATCTGTTTCCCCCTTCCCCAGGTCATGCCTGAAAATAGGCAGGATTTGTCTAATGCACTTACCCGGTCAACAAAAACTAAATAAATAAATAAATGAAAGCCTTCCTGAAGTCAAGATAAATAATATCCAAATCAATATTTGGTTAACTTTACTATTAATTTCCTCATACAAACTTAATATATTTGTGGTGCATGATCTTTTGTTTTGTTTTTTTGATACCATGCTGTGACAAATCCAGTAATCTCATATTAGCAATGTTGACTTCAAGTTTTTGCTTGATTAATTTTCCCATCAGTTTTCCCGGGATAGCCATGAGGCAGATTGGCATATAGTTTTCAATGTATGATCTGTCACCTTTTTTGAAAATGGGCACTACTATAGCACATTTCTAATCCTCTGGATAGTCCACTGTTCTGTAAGAGGTATTGATAATGCAACTCAATACTTCAGATATCTAATCTACTGTTGCATTAAGTAACAATGGATGTAAACCATCAGGTCTAGCAAGTTTATTTAATTTAAGTTCTACTAACATTTTTGGAATATTGTTACATTCAAAGTACTCAAAATTATTTATGGCTAGGGTTTCAGTTTGCTTATTTGATTTGCTGGTGAACACCAAAACAAAGTCATCATTAAACATGTTAGTATCATTTTGATCAGTTATTATCATGTAATTTTTATTGGACCAATTGAATATTAACAGTTTTTTCTTTTCTGTTGCTCACATAGACAAAGAATATCTTGCCATTGTCCTTTGTATGTGCCAGTTTGGATTCACTTATTCGTTTTTGCTCACTTTTAATTCCTTCTTGTATTTGTTTAAATTAGCTTCTGATTGTTTTTAATTTTTTATTTACTTTAATGCCATTTTCTTCTTTTTCACTTTTTAGTGTAACAATATACCACTGTGCTATATTCCCTTTTATGTTGTAAAGTATTTTTTTATTATTTTTTTCTGGAATGTATTTCCTTTCTAATCCAATAAGTTTATGTTTCAGGACTTTCCACCCTTCTTCTGCACTTAGTTGTTTAAGTTCTTTCTTCTATTTTCATTTTTTTAGTTCATATATAATTCTTTATACTTTTATTTTTGTAGTTGAAAACTGCAGTAGTACCATTATTGGTTTTAGTATCAGTCATAAAGTAAAATTGAATAATATTATGGTCAATCTGACCCAAGGGGTTTATAATTTTGGCATGTGTGATCTTTTCAGGTTTATTTCTTTGCGCTACATTAAAAATGTTTTCACCCCTTGTGGTTTCATCAATTAACTGTGTCAAACCTACATTAGTGAAAGTGTCAAGGAACAATTTTTCATGTGGTAAGAATGTATACGTAAAGTAGACTTCCAATTTATGTTAGGAAGATGTAAGTCTCCCATTATGATCACATCCCCAGTTTCAGATGTATTCTCAGTTTCTTTGACCAGTATAGTTGATTGCAGTTTTTATCAGTATTTGGTGTTCTGTAAACTGCTCCAAGAGCTTACTTTTTTCTCTCCAAACATGATATTCACTTAAAAAGAAAAATACCCCCAATAGCTTATTCTGGTTCAAAATCAGTTGGCATTTATCTGCATCCCCCTCCCACAGGTTGTGCCTAAAAATAGGCAGAATTTGTTTAGTGCACTTACTCAGTCAACAAAAACTAAATAAATAAAAAGTAATAAACATTATCTGGACCCAGATTGCTTTGATTCCTTTATCCACCTTATGATGAAAACGTTTGTTGCTTTTAATATTTTCATTAGCAAAAATCCCTTTTCCACCCCCTATTTTACCTGTACAATTACAATGATAACATTTGAAACTTTTTATTTCTTTACCACAAATTACCTCTTTATTCCAACAGGCTGCCGGAAGCTTTACAATATATAAGTTTTTAGGACAAGATATCCTGTTGGTGGTGACCTAAGCCCTCTAGCTGTATATCTATCTGTAAATCTTAAGATAGAATCCACCAGTGCATATATTTGTCTGTCTTATGGTGGGTATCATAGTGACTGGGTTTCTAGATCAGGCTAATGATTTTCTCTAACTTCAGATTCCTTGACATTTGTATTTTCATCATCATCTAAATTTATCAGAGGTGAACATTTATTTAGGTTTGGATTTTGAAATTCATAGCCCTGCACCCATTATTATGTTGGCTCTCTCTTGCATGGCCAACATATTGTACTAGTAGCAGATTTGGAGGTGCTGTCACTGTTGGGCAAATGCAGGGCACACATCAGTAGGGGCTTCCCTCATTCCGCAATCAGCCAGCATGCAGGTGCCACACCAGGAATACATAATGTGGCAAGCACATCTAAGGAAAGGACCACTGCAATGAGAGTCAAGCTCGTCATGCAGCAGCACCTCTCAAAGTGCCTTTCCTGGTGAAGTATTGTAGCAAACATGGTGGCAGTGACTGCCACCACCGCCTGCCACAGTGCCAACTTTGGGGTGCCATATCCCCCCTTTTGGCATGCCCTGACCCAGTGCATGTGCTGACAGGGCACCCACTCACCATTGGCATAATGTCCCCCATTTGTTGTGTGCCAATGGTGGTGCCCAATCTCCCTCTGCTCTAACACCCCACTTCAGTATGTGCCAATGGGGGTGCCCAATCCCCCATTGGATAGCCCCCCAAACACTCATGTGACATGCTGGGAGGCCACCCCAGTTTGCCAAAAGCCCCTGTAAAAAAAAAACTGCTCCACAATTTTTTTAAAACCTGTGAAAGAAAAAAAGGTCCCTCGTGGTCTCTTCTGCTCCCTCCCTCAACCCACACCCACCCTCTGTACACCCTGCCTCCCCACACCCCTCTCACCCCATACTTACCTTTGGAGCTTGGCATGATGATCTTCAGTGTCCTGGAAACACATCTGCACTTTTCAAAGCTGACCGTGAACTGAAGAAATGCCAGTAAGCTGTATAATGGCATAAATAGTTTTTTTCATCTTTGGGCATATCGTGGGCATTTTTTGGAATTTTAGCACCAAATTTTCAATGTGGGGTTATTGGGGCCTCTCCTCATGAATTCAATCACTGCCATGGCATTATTGGGTCCCAAAAGGTGATTTTGCATTTACTGTGTGGAATTACCTTTCGGGACCAATTAACAAAATGAAAGTGCCACTGTTCATGAGGTGGGCTCTCCAAAAACCTATGCTGCACAATTTGGTGAACAAAATTCCAAAAAAATACTGTTTTATGAGTGCACATTGAACAGTTTCCACACATGTTCGTAACTTCATGCATTTGTAATATTTTCACTCCAGATTGTCAACATTAGCATTTTTCCACACCTCCTAATGAACAGTACAGCTGTCATTTTACATATCCTGGCCAAAATGTGTTTTCACACTTCCCACGTAGAATAGTGTGGTCGCTGTGCAAAATCAGTTTTTGGGACAGTTTGAGAAAATGGCAGTGACACTGTTCAGGAGCAGAGATCCTAAAATGCATAAGTTGAAATTTTGGTGATGAAAGTCCATAAAATGATTGTGTTACAAGCATGCATTGTGCAATTTCCACACACCCTTGTAACTTTGCAAATCTGCAATATTTTCATGCCCAATTTTCAACACTGGCATTCACACCTCCTTATGAACAGTACAGATGTCATTTTTTGCATCCTGCCCAAAATGTGTTTTAGCACCTGTGGTGCAGAATGGCGTGGTCACTGTGGGAAATCAACTTTTGGGACAGATTAGCAAAATCACAGTGCCTCTGTTCATGAGGGGAGGTCCCAAAATGCCTATGTTGAAAATGTGTCTCTTCAGGGTGGGGGTGAGGTTATTGTCAGTTCAATACCTCACTGCCATTACTATTATGCATCTTTAACTCCTGCACTACCAATGCCAACACCAGCGAGACAACATCCGGCATTGACAAATGCTTGTTGTTTAATCTCCTAGTGTCAATAGTGTACCAGTCTGACCCACCATCATCATCTTGAAGATCTATTTGTTATTTTTTGAATTATCTTGGACTGAACTGGTATCCCCCATTTTATCTTTTTTCATGCTTTTCTCCTACTTCATTTAAAATGCACATATTCTTTAATGTTCCAATTACTTATCAAGTTCCATTAAATTTAATGCTAATTATTTAATCTCTACCCACTACCTAAAGCTAAAACTAAGAAGCATAAGCTGAATTTGCTATGTAATATACATTTCACCCCAGTTTCCCCTGAGGTTAATGCAACCTGTCAACTTTTTATGTTTTCAGTGTTTGCCTTTGGAATCATTAACTACAGTTCAGTTAAGAAAGTTTTCTGGGCCTTCTGACCTCTCTGTTTCAAACTGGCAGACACACTTGCCTCTGCCAGTGTTCCCTCCAACCATGCTCTCACATGCTTGCTTGTGTTTCACAGAAATAGGGCCAAAAACAGAAGTAGCAATGAGCAGCACTTCTGGTTCAGCACTACATCACTTTGCTAACAAAAGTAAAACAAACTCTGGCCAAAGCTGATAGAGCTGCAGCTGATGAAATTCAGTAAAAATATTGAAAATTACCGAAGTCACAAGCCTGTGTTTGCAAAATGTAATGTATGCTGATAACGTTGTTGGTTTTTTTTAATATTTTTACACCAAATTTTCAGCATAGCCTTCTTTTGACACCACCTCATGAACAAGGGCAGACAAAATTTTCAACTCCTTTGTGAAAGGTGATTTCACACAGGAACCACAAAATCACCTTTTGGGATGTGGAAAAAAAACAATTTTCCAGGATTTGAAAAATGACAGAAGTCACATTCATTGGGTGCTGTAAATATATAGCTATGTTATAAATTTGGGGTAAAAATAATGAAAATTACCAAAGTTACGAGTCTGTGTTCGCAAAATTCAATCTGGGTTCATAACTTAGTTGTTTTTTAATATTCGTACACCAAATTTTCAACATAGCCATCTTATGTCCCCACCTCATGAACAAAAGCAGAGAAAATGTTCAACTGCTACCCAAAAGGTTACTTAATGCAGGGACTGAAAAATCACCTTTCAGGACAGATTTCCCTAGTGACAGTGCTATTGTTCATGAGGTGGAGTCCCAAAAATTTGTGCCAAAAAATATGAACAAATGGCTAAGTTATGCCACTGCGTTCAAAACACCATTGAAATACATTGAAGCATATACCTGTTTCTTCACTTCAAGGCCAGGCTTTGTAGAGTGAAGATATATCTGTGGTCCAGAGAGGATTATGGCATTGGACCACTTGCTGGGTAAGTAAGGGCTTGGGAGTGCATGGTGCTGATTACTGATGGGAGGGTCAGGTGGGGGAGAGTATACTGGTGGAAATGACATTGATGGAGTTTTTTATTTTTACAAGTGAAAAAAAAAGAGGTCAGGACCAAGGATTCCCAAGCGTGACACTGGGGGATTGGGCACTTCTGCTGTCACTGTTATGTTTCCGGGGGTGGAGTGAGAGAGAGGGTTGGGGAGGAGAGGAAGAACAATATATATATATATATATATATATATAAAATATAAAAACATGGGGAAGCATGATTGTAACAGTGAGGGATTGGGCACCCCTCAGTATCACTGTTATGTTTCTGAGGGGGGGTGCTGAGAGGGAAAGTTGGGTGTGAGGAGAGAAAATATATGTATAATAAAAATAATTATGAGGAACACAATCATCACACTGGGGGATTGGGCACCCCAGTGTCATTATTATGTTTCTGGGGGGTTGTGGAGGGTGGGTGCTGAGAGGGAGGGTCTGTTGGGAGGATATGCATAATTAAAAAAATAATTGGCAGTCATGGAGGAACTGGCCCACTCTGCCATGTCCTAGATGGCTGCTGCTTTGTACTGCACATGCACGGCCACTAGTGCATGTATAGTACAGAGTGCAGCCATCTTGGACATAGTGGAGTGTGCTGTGACTGCACACTGAGTTAAAAAAATTCTCTGCCTATGGAGACAGTGAGTGGAATACTTCACAGATGTGGAGGCAACTGTGTTGCAACTCCAGCATGTTGTTTGGTAGGAAGGAATGCGCTGTGTCCTTTTCTTCTAGCAAAAGGCATGCAGGACTACAGCTACTGCAGCCCCAATAATAGCCTTTATAAGGCTATCCAGACTGCTAAAAGTTAAAATTTAAACCTATAACGTAGTAAAATGCCTCTGAATCCCTGCACAGGCATACATAAACATATGGAGCTGCCCTTGATTATAACAGTCCTTCTCCTTCCCAGAATGCATTATCACAGATAGAGGAAAAGGAAGTAGTTTTAATGTTTTTGATTTTTTTCCGTTTGTAAAGATTTGTTAGTAAGGAGATAGTAGCCAGAAGAGTCCCTAAAGTTCATGGCGATAGTATCTCACACTTTTAACAGATTTAAACAAATCAGCAGCAGCTCATTTTTTCTTTTTGGAATCTCTCCCTGAGCAGCTCAGCCATTTACACAAAATTTGCCCTTCTAAAATTAAGGGTCTTCATTTTTAAGTTGCAGTGATGGGCCCCCAGGCCAACCTGAAAGCACACTGAACTGTGGTCATTGGACCAAGCAGCTCTATCATACTGATATCCCCAATGAAATCCCCATGAGAGAGCACCAGATGCAGCATAGCTCCCTCCCCAGTAGGTTGCTTTGCCCACTGTACATGAAAGTAATACTGTAGCCCCTCTTCAAGTGCTTGACTTCTAACATTACTGGCCACCAGGATTGCTCAGTTCACATCCCGTAGATTCAGGTCTCCAATTAGTCCTATATCCCCCACTGCTCATGCTTTCCTAATTTCATTCCCTAGTGCCCTGTCCTGGACCACTCTTTGGCTTGGTGGTCTGTACACTATGCCCACCCTTATTGTTCTCCCCCTTAAATGAACATTGTCAACCTCTTTAGGACTCATATTGTCTCTAGTGCAAAAAACACATTAGAACTGTTTACTTTCTGTGAAAATTGCTGACATAGATGGTTATATGATTCTGATTACTTTTTTCTATTTAGAAATGGAAAAAAAACCTGACAGTCATACTGGTGTTAACACACAAAAAGATGTTTGTTCACATTCCATGATCAGCTTCCACTGCATCTTCCCTGGACTTGGGAATACCCTTACACAATCTAGACACTCATGATACAGTAGGAGGTGAAAGACTTGCATCATGAGAGGCTATGCTGTATGGGGTGCTATTTATGTTCAAGATGTATGAAATAATAGTTGATAAAAGATTTAAAACAAAACAAGGTTGGGAGTAATTACATCATTACCTATGCATTTCAGTTCTACTAAGAAAGGAAGCAGATAAAACATCCAGCATCACCAATTAATTTTTTGGTAAGTGAGCAATCACAAACTGTGGATTTTCAACTAGAAATGATATGATGCAAACAGGGTTGACTGTTTCCCTTTAATGTCAGCTATCCCAAACATGCTGTACATCTCCTTCATCTCCAGTTGATGTGTGCAGAGGCCACTATGCCCTTTTTCATCTACAGGGCTACCCCAATCCCATAAACAACTGCTTGTCTTTACTCTAAATGGTGTACCCTGGCACAGCAAGGTGTCACTAAATTTTTTTTGATGCACAGATTTCAGTCATGGTAATTACAGTAAGCCTAACTGGTTCTCTGCCATTACCGCCTGATCTTCCTATACAGGTATTTTATTTCCCTTGCTTCTGGTGTTCAGGCAAGCAGATTTCTATGACCCCATTTGTCTTTTGCCATCAGCCCTCTTGCCATTGCTTGTCCCTGTCCCCCAGTACTGCCGCAGTTCTTCTTCCTACCTTAATCCTTACTGTCATTTTCTGCCTGCCCTCTTGCCCCTCTTTTTACTGCCACCATCCCACTCTTATCATCCCTCCCTTTTGGTCTGCCTGCTATGATGTCTGCACCCTAGCATTCCATCCTTCCACGTAAGCTAACCAGGCTTCCCTCTAGTCATTGAATATTCCAACAGGTTGACGGAGTACTAGCAAGGTCTTTTTCTCCCGAGTATCCACAAAGGATGTCCCTAGCAGAAGACTGGCCCTCTGCTAGGTAAAACATCCAGAACTGTTTCCCAGAAACTTCTGCCTCAGTCTCCTTGTTCCCTCTCCATTTGTGTGAAGGCTGTTTACTTTAGATATGCCTTTATCTCTAAAAAAAAACAAACAAAAAAAAAACCTTAGTTAACTTGGAAGAGAAATCTCTTTACAGTGCACTACCATTTCAACCACTTGTTAAACTGATAGCTTTTCAGCTTCCTTGCCTCTCCACATGTTCAATGGTAGAACCTCCAAAAACATCACATTAGCAACCAAACATTTCAGCCTTGATCCCAGCTCCTTAAACCTAGCCATTACTCTTTTTAATTATAAATACCTCCTTCAGTGGCTATTTGTCACTAGATGGGCAATAACATCTGGATTCACATTAACTTCTTTAAGCAACTATTACACTTAGTGGACTACTTCATCTGTTGTCACCCCTTGGAGACAGATCACCACTCTTTCCTTCTGGTCTGAGGCATAGACAACACTCATGATGGCCCAAACTATGGAATTTCATATATAAGTACCCTCTGTCTAGCATTCTTGCACCGCTTGTTGTCCTCCCTTTTAGGTGTCACTGTGACAGAGGACTTGGGAGATCAGGTTGCAAGAGAGTGCTCTTTCCCAGAAGATGTACTAACATGTACCATTTCATTCAACATTGTGACTCCCTTGCATTTTGCAAAACAAGGATCTCTGATCTCTCCAGTCATTTCTACCCATTGCCTCCCTCCCTACTCAGAGACTCCAACTCCCAGTGGAAACCCTTTGATACTGCTGAAGATGAGGAACTGTTTTAAAATAACCTAGTTCCCACTCTAACCTAATTCACATGAGGCATATTTCAGCCCAGACTGCAGCTAGCTCAAACTAGTGTGCTATAGACTTCCTTCAGACTGGGTCACCTCCATAGCTCAGAGAGGTTCCTTGACCCTTTTAATTGCACTACAACTTATACAGTGAGATTGTTATGTTTCTTTACTCACTTTCAACATTTTCTCCCAAGGTGATCCAACAGAACCTTACAAAAAATTGTTGATGGATTCCTGCAGGAATCTCTGTTTATTGATTGGATCACTCAGGATGAATTGGACTATATGACCACACTCTCTCCAGTCACAGCCACAATATATGTCCTTCACAAAATCAGCAAGGATCAGGTCACCCCTTCCCCAACAGACCCATTACCTCTGGACACAAAAAAAGGCAAAGGCAGTAAGGACAGAGATGGGGCAAAAAGGGCTAAGGCCATCAGAAAATGGAGTTCAATGAGTACCAACATCCATAGTCTAGATAACAAGATCCCTGAACTCATGGCCTTGATGGAAGAGGGACACCAGGATATTGTAGCAGTCCCATAAACATGGTACACAGAGAACCAAGACTGGGATGTCAACATATCAGGGTACACAATCTTCAGAAGGCAAAGGGAGGGGGAGTAGCTCTCTATATATGGGAAGAGATCAAAGCAATGGAACTAAAGGGTAAACAGGTAAGAAAGGAGGCACTGTGGCTCACCTTGGAGAGTGGAAATGGCACTAAAATCCACAAGGGGTTGCAGACCTCCATCTAAGGGGGAAGAAATGGACAAGGAAATGATAGAAGGCATCCTTAGGATGTCACAAAAAGCGGAGATATTGTTGATGGGGGGCCTGAATATGCCAGATGTTAACTGGAGCACATTTGCTGCAGCCACATCCAAGAACAAGGTAATTCTCAATGCTCTACAGGGAACATGCCTCAGACAGCTAATGTTGGAACCCACTCAGAGGGAGCAATCTTAGACCTGGTACTCTCAAACAGATCTCAGATCTAGAAGTGAGTAGCCATCTGGTAACAAGTGACCACCAAACTGTGGTTCACAATAAACACAGCTGCAGAGTCAAGCCATACAAAAGTGAGGGTTCTGGACTTTAGGAGGGCTGACTTTGTCAAAATGTGGTAGTGCCTCAGAAAAGCACCAGCACACAGGCAAGAAGGAGAGGTGGAGGAACAATGGGAAAACATCAAAACTGCCATTACAGAGGCAACAAGCCTTTGTGTAAAGCAAATAAACAAATCAAAACTAAAGAAAAACAGTATGGTTCTCAAAAGAGGTAGTGAGGAAGGTTAGAGAGAAAAAAATAGCATTCAGGAAGGATAAGGAAACAAAGAAGGAGTGGGACAGAGAATTGTACCAGTTAAAGCAGAAGGAAGCGGGGAAGGCAGTCAAAATAGCAAAGGCACAAACCAAGGAAAAGATAGCCAACTCAGTTAAGAAGGTGGATAAAACATTTTATAGGCACATTAGGGAATGAAGAAAGACCAAAGGAGGAATAGTGAGGATTAATAAAGAGAAGGGTGGCTGGGCAGAGAGGGACAGTGAAAATGTAGGGATGCTGAACAAATAAAAAAGACCCTTTGAAGAATGAGCTTTGGTTCCAAAATGTGTCAGGGCCTTGCACACACCACCTGAATAAATTGAAGCACTGACCTGATACTCTGGTGAGCTAGTTTTTTATCTGTGGGTTGAAGAGAGCAGGATTTTAATGGTTTGATTAATACTGATTAATACTGATCAAATACTTCTGCTCAGTATTGACAAAAAAAGAGGAGGGGGAGGTACCTAATCTAATCAATAGAAGCACTCTGGATAGGGGAGATCAATACCAGCCCATTCACAGATGAAAGGGTTCTGAAAGAACTCCTAAAACTGAAGGTAGACAAAGCAATGGGGCATCATTGGATTCACCCCAGAATTCTAAAAGAACTAAGGGAGGACTAGTGACACCACTGACTACCCTTGCTAACAAATCATGGGAGGATGGTGTTGTACCTAAGGACTGGAGGAAGGTGGATGTGATTCCCCTTCACAAATGTGGGAGCAATGCAGAGGCAGGAAACTACAGACCTGCTAGTTTGACCTCAGTGGTTGGGGAAAATGAAAGAATCACTTCTGAAAGAAAGAATTGTTGAGTACCTTGAGGTCAGATGGGCACAGGACCCAAGGCAGCATGGATTCACAGTGGGAAGGTCATGTCAGGCACATCTAATAGATTTTTTTGATTGAGTGACCAAAGCAGTAGACCAGGGAAGGGCTGTGAACATAGCCTACATAGACTTTAGCAAGGCATTTGACACAGTCCCACACAAAAGATTAATAAACTAATTAACCTGCCTGGGAGAAGGTCCCAGGGTGATAGTCTGAGTAAAAAATTGGCTGGACAACAGGACACAGAGAGTAATAGTAAACGGAGTCCACTTTGAAGAAAGTGAGTTTTCCAGTGGGGTATGGCATGGTTCAGTACTGGGTCCGGTCCTTTTTAATGTCTGACTGGAAGGAAAAGAATGCCTCTGTGCTGATGACACAAAGATCTGCAACAGGGCTGATACATGAGAGGGGGTGTGGAAAGGATGAGAAGGGACTTGGTAGGGTTGGAGGAATGGTCAAAAGTATGCCAGCTTAGATTCAATACAAAGAAGTGAAAAATAATGCACCTGGGAAACAAAAACCCAGGGGAAGATGATACCGGGGGGGGGGGGACTACCAACAAGAAAAATGGAAAGGGACCTGGGGGTAGTCATATCAGATGACCTAAAGGTAAGCAAGCAATGTGAGAAGGCAGTAAGAATTGCTGAGGGACTACTGGGATGCATAGGGAGAGGCACCACCAGTAGAAAAGAGGATATTGTTATCCTGCTGTACAAACAGTTGGTGAGACTCCATCAGGAGTACTGCATGCAGTTCTGGAGACCCTATCTCCACAAGGACATAGACAGTATGGAGGTAGTCCAGAGGAGGGCAACTAAAATGGTACCAGGTCTGCAACAGAAGCCATATGAAGAGACACTAATGGAGCTTAATATGTATACCCTTGAATAAAGGAGAGAGAGGGGTGACATAATAGAAACTTTCAAGTACCTCAAGGGAAACAACAAAGTCCAAGAGGGTATCATCTTTCAGAAAAATAGATCTGCAAGAACAAGGGGACACAATTTGAAGATACAGGGGAACATCTCAGGGGCAATGCAAGGAAGTATTTTTTCACAGAAAGGGTGGTGGATGCTTGGAATGGCATTCCTGAGGAGGTTGTGGGGTCAAAAACAGTGGGGAAATTCAAGAATGCATGGCACAGACATAAGGCAATTCTGGTGGGGGGTTGGAAGAAGTAGGCTGTTGGTTAACTGGGATCTTCAGCTTATCCAACAGGTAGGGCAATGGGCAGACTAGGTGGGCCAAGTGGTCCTTATCTGCCATCAAAGTCTGTGTTTCTATGTTTAAGGTTCCTTCATCAAAACAATTTTAGTGTTTGTAGATTGTTTTCTCAAACAACTGGTCATTGATCATCCATCATACATCCATGACAGTATGGAATGTCCAAGCAAGAGGGGTTGACTGGGTCCCCAGATTTCATATGATTATCTGTGGATGTAGTTAACTTTATATAGTCCTTTCCTCAAGGCATGATCTTGGTTTGGCTGTATTAGGTTTCCATGTACACAATCTGACAAATGCACAGAACTCCCCTTTAGACTTTCTGCTCCAGGCTACTGAGATAATCCTCAAATCTAACTTTTCATTTTTAATGTTAAACTTAACCTTCAGATTTGTGGGACTGGGATGGGGACCACCACATCCTCCCTCCTACTCCAACCTATTTTGGATTGGTGGGAGGGGGACATGGTCTTCAACCATCACAAAAAAATCAAACCTGCCACATGTATTTTTATCGGGCAAGTAAATTGGCACTATAATTATTATTTGGCAGTGTACAGTAGAACTACCTCATGAACTTGTTGATATCCTCAATTATAATAACTTAAACGTCAGCTTTTTTTTTTATTTCTATGTCATAGAAACATAGACTTTGATGGCAGATAAGGACCGCTTGGCCCATCTAGTCTGCCCATTTCCCTACCTACAGGATAGGCCGCAGATCCTAGTTAACCAACAGCCTATTTCTTCCTACCCCCCACAAGAATTGCCTTATGTCTGTCCCATGCATTCTTGAATTCTCCCACAGTTTTAGACCCCACAACCTCCTCAGTAAGGCTGTTCCATGCATCCACTACCCTCTCTGTGAAATAATACTTCCTCACATTGCCCCTGAACCCGCCCTCGTTCTATCTTTAAATTGTGTCCCCTTGTTCTTGCAAGTCTCCTTTTCTGAAAGATGCTACCATCTTGGACTTTGTTGATTCCACTGAGGTACTTAAAATTTCTATCATGCCCCCCCTCTCCCTTCTTTCCTCAAGGGTATACATATTAAGCTCCTTTAGTCTCTCCTCATACGGCTTCTCTTGCAGACCCTGCACCATTTTAGTTGCCTTCCTCTAGACTACCTCTATCCTATGTCCTTGCGGAGATGGGGTCTCCAGAACTGGGCACAGTACTCCAGATGGGGGTCTCACCAACTGTCTGTACAGAGGGATAACAACTTCCTGTTTACTGCTGCTGATGCCTTTCCCCTATATATCCCAGTATACCCCAAGCCCTCCCTACTGCCTTCTCACATTGCTTGCTAACCTTAAGGTCATCTGATATGATTACCCCCACGTCCCTTTCCTTTTTTGGTTTTGTTACTACCTCCCACCCATTGTGTATTCTTCCTGGGTTCTTGTTTCCCAGGTGCATTATTTGCACTTCTTTGCATTGAATCCTAGCTGCCATACTTCTGACCATTCCTCCAACCTTGCCAAGTCCCTTTTCATCCTTTCCATGCCTCCTTGTGTATCAACCCTATTGCAGATCTTTGTGTCATCTGCAAAAAGGCATACTTTTCCTTCCAGTCCCTCTGCAATGTCACTGATGAAGACATTAAAAAGTACTGGACCCAATACTGAACCCTGCGGTACCCCACTAGAAAACTCCTCTTTCTTCAGAGTGGACTCCATTTACAATTACCTTCTTTGTCCTGTTGTGCAGCCAATGTTTTACCCAGGCTACCACCCTGGGACCCACTCCCAGGCTGGTTAATCTGACTATTAATCTTATGTGTGGGACTGTGTCAAATGCCTTGCTAAAGTCTAGGTAGGCTATGTCCACAGCCCCTCCCTGGTCTACTACTTTGGTCACCCAGTCAAAGAAATCTATTAGATTCGTCTGACATGACCTTCCCTCTGTGAACCCATGCTGCCTTGGGTCCTGTGCACATTGGCCTCTAGGTACTCAACTATTCTTTCCTTCAGAGTGACTCCATCACTTTCCCTCACAGAGGTCAGACTGACAGGTCTGTAGTTTCCTGCCTCTGTCTTGGTCCCACTTTTGTGAAGGGAATCACATCCACCTTCCTCCAGTCCTCGGGTACCACCATCCTCCATGATTTATTAAAAGAGTAGCCAGTGGTTTCACTAGTTCCTCCATAATTATTTTAGAATTCTGGGGTGAATTCCATCAGGACCCATTGCTTTGTCCACATTCAGTTTTAGGAGTTCTTGCAGAACCCTTTCTTCTGTGAAAGGACTGGGATCAACCCCTATCAAGAGTGCTTCTGTTAATTGGATTAGGCACTTCCCCTCCTCTTTTGTGAATACTGAGCAGAAATATTTGTTCATTATCCCTGCTTTTTCACTGTCCCCCTCTGCCCACCCACTGTTCATTCTATTTAGCCTCACTATCCCTCCCTTTGTCTTTCTATGCTCGCTGATGTACCTATAAAAGGTTTTATCCCCCTTCTTAACTGAGTTTGCTATCTTTTCCTCAGTTTGGGCCTTTGCTATTCTGACTTCCCTCCCTGCTTCCTTCTGCCTTAACTGGTACAGCTCTCTGTCCTGCTCCTTCTGTGTTTCCTTATACTTCCGGAATGCTGTCTTTTTCTTCCTGACTTTCACAGCCACCTCTTTTGAGAACCATAGTGGCTTTTTCTTTCATTTTGATTTCTTTATTTGCTTCACACAAAGGCTTGTTGCCTCTGTGATGGCAGTTTTGATGATTCCCCATTGTTGATCCACACCTCCTTCTAGCCTGTTTGTTAGTGCTTTTCTGAGGCACTCTCCCATCTTGCCAGTCAGTATGTCATCCTACCATCATACATTTTGAGGGGTTGGAGGGGATTTGAAATTTGCAGATTCTAGTCACCAGAAAATTGTTACTGAAACATATTAAGGAATGGCTGTGAATAACTTATTCGGGGCTGATAGTGCCTTTCTTGGCATCTTAAGAGAGGTAACCCATATGGGCAATGTGTGCTTGTTCAACACAATTGTTCTTCCTTGTCTTTTTTTTGTATTTTAAACATAAGCCATGAACCAAAAACAGAGGTTTCTTGTCAGGAGATACTCGAGTGATGCACTTGAAGATGCATTAGAAAAAGTCAAGAGGCTTGACAGGTCTAATCTTTTGTTTCTTAGCCCACATAGCCAGAATGAATTTGAGGGAGTTTGTTGTGAGTTTAATCATCTTACCACCAAAGCATTTTCAGTAGGGAACAAATACTGGGATGTTCTGAGTTGTGACCCTGAATCACTTGCCACAGTCTGATCAAAGCCAAAAATAACATTTAGGAGGACAAAATACATCAGTAACATGCTGGCCAACAGTCATAACATAGGTGCCCCAGTACAAAGGCACCTCAGTTAGCTCCTCTCCAGAAAAGTGAGCAGTTTCTGCTATAGCAGGTGCAACATTTGCAGATTCTGCCTACCTGGTAAAACATTTAACCATCCCTCAGATGTACAGGTTTAGATTAGACATTTTGTGAATTGTTCCACAACCTCTGATGCTACTGCCCTTATATCTATGTTGGCTGGTTGGCTGCCCATTAGGACCCTCACAAAAGGGTACAGGAACATGTTCATCCCATTTCTCATAAACATGCAGACCCACTCCCCCCTTGCACTTTGAGAATCACCATAAGAAAAATCCTTCATGTCCCAGTTTTATGGGCATCAATGATGTCCCTGTGCATCCCTGTGGTGGTGCAAATACTAATCCAGCATGAATCTAGATGGATCTACAGGCTCAGGACCCTTCAATATTTTGGTCTAAATGATTCTCTAGCCATACTGTTTTTCTTATGAATAGGAACTTCTTGACATCATAGGCATTATTATTTTTATTTTGATGGTTGCATGGTCTTGTTAAATTTCTAATAATCGTCTGATTTTTAGATTGTTTTAACATTTTTTATTGTTTTTCCTTTTTCTCTTTATCTCCTCTTGCAATAAAACTCCAGATCTGGGACCTGTCTCCCCAAAGATGTAAAACAGTTTATTGTGGGGCTCTGGGACACTGCCACTTCTGCATATTTCCATAGAAATGCTGATAATCTTGTTGCAGTAACTTTTTTTCCTTTATGCTCAATTTTCTTCTCCCCACTGTGAGTCTACAGTAGTTACATTTTTCAAAATGTTATTAGGCCCGTGCTTTCTTTCAGCAACTGTTATAGAGCTTCTCAATGTTGTCCTATTTATTCTCATTATACTTCCTTTTTACTATTGTGTTATACAGTTCTTTTCTTAACTGCATTAATCTTCCCCTCTATGCCACCAGGCTCTCACTTCCTTGTCTAAGTTTCACTTATGGTCATTTAAATATATTTTATACAAAGGAATTTCTGGATAAAGGAGTATTGCCGAAGCAAACATGTGCTGGAACTACAGATAGACTTCAAGACCATTTCTACTTTAAATTAAAAGACATGTTGAAAGTCTGTATAGCTTTAAATGTGCAATAAAAATGTAGAGGTCTATTCACCTGTGCTCTAAGTTCTTATGATGAAGTGTCACCCCTATGACATGAAGCACCAGGGTACCTAGTGCTGCACCTTCAGCAGTCACTTAGTAAACACTTTTGCAGAATTTTTTGCTACACAGTTTTTTATGGGTCAGAGTGTTGCTTATGTGTTCTCTTCCAACTTGTTTCTCTTCCTGCCTTTGATCCCTCACATATCTCTGTAATTAAGAATGACACATCTACATTTTTAAGGTGTCAGATCTCTGCCTGCCCTTTCTTATGTTACTTCTCAGAATGAGAAGGGACCTGCAGAAACTTGAAGAATGGTCAAGGGTTTGGCAGTTGAAATTCAATGCAAAGAAGTGCAAGATAATGCATATGGGGCACAAAAACCCTGGCACAATATATCAGTTGGGGGGTGAGGATATAGCATGCACCAAGCAGGAAAGGGATCTTGGGGTTGTCATCTCTGATGACCTCAAGGTAGGAAACAGTGTGACAAGGCAGCAGGTAAAGCAAATAGGATGCTGGGATGTATAGGCAGGGGCATCACCAGCAGGGAAGGGAGGTCATAATTCCACTATACAAGACACTAGTGAGGCCCCACCTGGAGTACAGTGTACGTAGTTCTGGAGACCATACCTACGTAAGGACATAGACAGGGTAGATAAGGTTCAGAGGAGGGCAACAAAGATGGTGCATGGGTTGCATCACAAGTCCTATGAAGACAGGTTGAAGGAACTGAACATGTACTCCCTGGAGGAGAGGGAGGGAGAGAGGGATATGATAGAGACATACAAGTATCTTACAGGAAGAACAGGGTGCAGGAAAACACTATTTTAAGCAAAAAGATGTTTCAGGACTAGAGGGCATGGGATGAAGTTGGAGGAGGACGATTCAGAGGAAACATGAGAAGAATTTCTTCACAGAGCAGGTGGTGGACAAGTGGAACACCCTGCCAGAGGAAGTGGTGGGGCTGAAACAATCACGGGATTTAAGAATGCATGGGATAGACATAAAGGAATTCTAGAGGTCAGGGGTATGGGGAAATAGACTTCTAGGAAAACAAACTGAACTTACAAGCTCAAATGGGCAGACTAGGTGGGCCATAGGCCCTTATCTGCCGACACTGTCTATGTATCTATGTATCTATGTTCTCTAACAACAGCATTTCATATGAAACCTTCTTCTTCTGCTCAGTTTCCTAAAATACCTGAACAGGGGAACTATTTGAGCCGAATAGCTTGGGTACTGTAATACCTATGCATAGTTTCTTTCTTGGGCCAATACAAGGTATACTAAATACAGTAAAACAATGTCAATAATGTCATGATTGTATATACATCTACAGTAGGGTCATCCAGGATACAATGCAGAAGCAGAGGGGCAGAACAATATTTCAGGCTCAAGCTGTTACTGCTCGAGTGTGAGTGGTGCGAGCACTACTCTGTAGAAAAATGCCAGTTTGGAAAGTAAAAGAACTAAAGATTTAATTCATGTACATCGAGTGTTTACAAATGTATAAAAGTGTGCAAAAATAACAAACAGAGGTATTTTCTGCAGTTTTATTGACCAACTGATAACAGCAAAAGTACAAAGAATTTAAAGTGTGTAATCATTTATACTGCAAATTTAAATTTATTTAGTCAAATTTTAAAGTAGTTAAAATGTTTCTAAATATACTTATGATAATGGTAGCTCTAATTGCTGTAATTTATCTATGTGTTCCTATACGTACAAATGAACTTACAGGGGGATCATGTGTCTATCAGAGTGTTGAACTGAGTAGGATATAATCTTACAGGGCCAGAGGTATCTACAAGTACAGAAACTATTTTAACCTGGTCAAGACTGAACTGCAAAAAGTTCAGTTTTTATTTAATCCCTATAAGAGTTTGCCCACCCAATATACACTAGGGATGTCTCCTTTCCTCTGTGGTGATATTGGACTGAACTCAGGTCCTGTGGGAAATACTCTCAAGCTAATCCATGATAATGCAAGAAACTTGATAAAAAAAGATGGATTCCTTCAGGGCCTGGGTTATGTCAGAAATTCCTGATGTCATGGTACTAACAGAAACTTGGCTACATAGAGGAATTCAGCAGGAGGAAATTGAGTTGGAAGACTACTATTTCCACAGACAGGATAGGGGGCAAGATGGGTGGAATCTTAATGTACTTTAAATTTGCACTGGACATTCTGAGATTTTGTACTCAGGTGAAGTGGGAGGAATTGAATGCATATTAGTACATTTACAAACATTAAATCTGGTAATAGGATCTGTTTATTCTCCACCAAAGTGAAAATGTGTCATTTTAATAGCTTTTGTAATGTATCAGCAGAACATACAGGAAATAGGAAATCAAAATTCTTATTGGTGATTTTAATGCTGAATTGGGGGGGGGGTCCTCATGGACAAAAACTAGAAAGCTGCATGCAGAGCCTACACTTTGCTCAAATAGTTCATTCTCCCACAAGAAAGAGCACATTAAATAGTCAAGGCAATATTCTTGACTTAATTTTTGTTTCCCCAGATTTGATAGTAAACAAAATAAGTGCCTGCTCTCCCAACCTGGGGGACCATAATGTTGTCCAGTGCTGCATAAATACAGAATAAGTAAACAAAATCACACATAAACAACCAGACATCTATAGGAAAAAGTATGCTAAATTCAATAAATACTTATTTATAAGTTATTTAATAATGATGCTATGGTATAGGGTTTTCCTTATTCCAGATTTGAGTATGGTGGTTGAAGAATTCACCACCATGTTTCTGGAAGGTTGCGAAAGGTTTGCTACCCAAAAGAAGATAACGCATAAAAATAAAAACTTACTGTATCATGGATAGGCACAAAAATCAGTAAGCTAATTAAAATAAAAAAAAGGCAGCATTGGAAAAAAGCCAGTAAATCTTTGGACCCACAACTATGAACAAGTTTTAAAAAGATGAGGAACAGAATTAATGTAGAAGTTAGACATTCAAAAGTTTATTACTATAAATAAAAAATTAAGGAAATAATAGATCCTAAAAATGATTGGTTCCTGATAAAAAAATCTTAGTAATCCTATTAGAAACCACCCGGAAGTAAAAATTAAAGACAATGGGGTGTTGCAACAAATTGATGCCTCTGCAGACTTATTAAATAACTATTTTGTTAATTTGCCTGATCTTAAAATCATGAATGTAAACATAATAAACATAATAAATAAAGGAGTTACAACAGATAACAATTCACCTAAGTTTAGATTTCGGAAAGTAACTACTGCTGACATTTTTGAGATTGTTGTCAGACTACAGATAAAAAAGTCTAGTGGCATAGATGGCATTGAAAACAAATTATTAAAGGAGTCAGCTTCAGAAATTTCACTCATACTCAGATATATTATAAATTGGAGCCTGAGTGAAGGGATCTTTCCCCAGAGTTGGAAACTGACAAAAGTTATACCAATTGCCAAAGGTGGCAATCCTACAGATCTGACAAACTATCATCTATAGCCTTGCTGTCAACTGTCTCAAATATTCTTGAAAGTATTATCCAAGGACGATTAACTGATTATTTGGAAAAATATGAGAAGTTGACAAAATATCAGTCTGGTTTTAGAAGAGGCAATCCCACAGCCATAGCACTCATGGACTTCTTGGATACGGTTACCACCCCTTGGGGAAGGTGAGGTCCATGGGTGCGGTATACATGGACCTGTCAAAATCATTTGATTTAGTGGACCATAAGATATTGATGGATAAACTTAAAAATATAGGAATGACAGATGAACCTTGCCAATGGTTTAGTTCATATCTAAGTGGAAGAACACAGGTGGTTAATGTTAATGGGTTCAAATCAAACATCTTTCCAATAACTCATGGAGTGCCCCAGGGATAATTCTGGGGCCATTATTGCTTATTATCAACATCAGTGGGCTCCAAGAGTGAATAGAGCTTTCCTGCATTCAGCTATATGTGGTTGACATGGAACTGGTGGCAGAAGAGGTTGTTCCATTGAAGCTGAAAAAAATTGCAAACTGATTTCTTGGCAATGCAGGGCTGCTTTATTTCTCTGGGTTTTGTCATAAACAGTAAAAACCAAAGTAATGTTATTTCATTTGAAACCGTCTAAATTAAATAAAACATGTTTACAGCTGGAGATAAAGTCAAAGGAGGGGAAAAGCTTAAATCAAACAGCAACCTATAAATACTGAGGGGTTTATTTTGATCAACATCTTACCTTTGACTGCCATATCTTAGCTCTCACAATGAAAATAAATACAGATATTGGGCGGTAGGGCGGTTTACAACTTGTACAACCAAGACTGTACATTTAATAATAGCAAATCAACTGATCTTGCCAGTGGTTGATTATGGAAGCCATATTTATGGGCATTCAAGTAAACAACAATTAGAAAAATTGGGCCATATTCATAACAGACTGGCAAGATTTGTTTTGAAGTGTAAATACAGTACTCATCACTGTACGCTGTATAGCATATCAGGATGGAGCTCATTGGATTTAAGAAGAAAAGGCATTAGGATCAGTTTAGTTTTGGGTATGCTCAAAAATAAAACACTTCAACATTTAACAGAGGAATTGCACAATCCCAACCATGGTTTAAACTTAAGATAAAAGGGGGCTAGGGATTTGGTGTAGCCCAAGATTACAAATAATTTTAGTAAAATTACATTTGAATTTAATGTTGCTAATAGTTGAAATACATTATCCCTATACCTAAGAGTTCTGGATTTTCACAAAATAGTTTTAAATTGAAGCTTAAACAGAATTAAAATTTTAGCTGTGAGTGCAATAGGTAAAGTGTGACAGATACTTAAACATGCCATTTGAATTTGGTATTGAATGTTCTATTATGACTAAATGTACAAATATGTTTAAGTGTTTGCTGCTATTTGTTATGAAACAAGTATTGGTCATGTATTTGTGATGTACCAGATTGTATGTATGTATTTATTTCATGTAAACTAGAATGGATATGTGTTATGCGGTGTATAAGTTTGTTTAAATGTATGCTGTTACAGGTACACCTTGTAAACAGGACATTTATAGCCCTAATGGTGTTATACTGTCTAAATAAATGTTATTACTACTGCTACTACATACAATGCAATAATGCTGTATTATATCAAAAATACTGCAGTATACTGCAGGGTGCAGTGTATTTCAATAGCAGTTAAGTCCTTTTGTCATGCAGTGTTTTGTAACATGTCATTTACTGCAAGTTATTGCATTGTATCATGACTGGCTCCACTGTATATAACTTATCAAATGAAGAATTTAAAGAGCCCCTGACACTGTTAGAAAAACTTGGAAAAAATGTGAGATTTAGACAGTTCAATTTATATTTTATGTATTTTCTATAATTATTTACCTTTTTTCTTTATTACTGAGGACAGCTGTATGAAAGAGGCTTACTGTCCCTTAGACTTTATCTGCTTTTTCTGCTATCCTACATATGACATCATAATCTGGGTTGCACATGGAAAAGAGCTTCTGATCATGGTGCTTTTCCCAGTTACCAACTTTTAAATAAATAAATAAATAAATAAAATAATTCCCCCATTTATGGCATCATAATTATCCCCACAGCAACCGACTGTGATGTCATAAACAGAACTGTGATGTCATATGTAGGCAAGCAGCCAGAACAGATAGGGCAGTGATCCTGTTTACATGTAGATGTCCTTAGTAATAAAGGAGGCTGAGGAATACAGAAACAATATTAAAATATAAGCTTACTTGTGCTAAACATTACATTTTCTCAAAGTTGTCACAACAGTGTCAGGGGCTCTTTAAGTAAATTGAAAAGCAAATTCCCAAAATAAATTAAGATACTGAAATTTAATTTTTTCTCCAATACATGCCCATTATAAAAATTTCTTATGTTCAATATCCTCATTTAGGCCATTCAGGAACAGTGTACTAAGTGTCAGCACCCAGACGATTCTTTCTGTGAAAACCTTTTTTATCAGACTAACTCCCTGTCTACTAACAAACAACTTCTCCATATTTATATAGTATTGTACAACTGATCTTGCCAGTGGTTGATTATGGAAGCCATATTTATGTGCATTCAAGCAAACAACAGTTAGAAAAATTGGACCATATTCATAACAGACTACCAAGATTTGTTTTGAAGTGTAAATACAGTACTCATCACTGCACACTGCATAGAATATCAGGATGGAGTGCATTGGATCTAAGAAGAAAAGGTATTTGGATCAGTTTAGTTTTGGGTATGCTCAAAAATAAAACACTTCAACATTTGACAGAGAAATTGCACAACCCCAATCATGGTTTAAACTTAAGATAAAATTTGGTGTAGCCCAAGATTACAAATAATTTTAGTAAAATTACATTTGAATTTAATGTTGTTAATAGTTGAAATATGTTACTCCTATACCTAAGAGTTTTGGTTTTTCACAAAATAGTTTTAAATTGAAGCTTAAATAGAATTAAAATTTTAGCTGTGAGTGCAATAGGTAAAGTGTGACAGATACTTAAACGTGCCATTTGAATTTGGTATTGAATGTTCTATTATGACTAAACGTACAAGTATGTTTAAGTGTCTGTTGCCATTTTTTTTATGAAACAAGTATTGGTCGTGTATTTGTGATGTACCAGATTGTATGCATGTATTTATTTTATGTAAACTAGAATGGATATGTGTTATGTGGTGTATACGTTTGTTTAAATGTATGTTGTTATAGGTACACCTTGTAAACAGGATATTTATAGCCCTAATGGTGTTATATTGTATAAATACATTTTATTACTACTACTACTTACAATGCAATAATGCTGCAGTATATCAAAAATTCTGCAGTATACTGCAGGGTGCAGTGTACTTCAATAGCTGTTAAGTCCTTTTGTCATGCAGTGTTTTGTAACATGTCATTTACTGCAAGTTATTGCATTGCATTGTGGCTGGCTCCACTGTATATAACTTATCAAATGAAGAATTTAAGTAAATTGAAAAGTAAACTCCAAAAATAAATTACAATACTGAAATCTAATTCTTTCTCCCATGCATACTCATTATAAAAATGTTTTATGTTCAATATCCTCATTTAGGCCATTCAGGAACAGTGTACTAAGTGTCAGCACCCAGATGATTATTTCTGTGAAAACCTTTTTGATCAGATTAACTCCCTGTCTACTGACAAACAACTTCTCCATACTTATAAAGTACTGTACAACATAAAGTATATACTACACCTTATGAGCACCCTTAACGTGGCTGGCCATAGAGTAATTGTTCTTTGTATTCTTCTTATCTTGTTTTGAAGAGGTTAATTTTCTGTACAGAATATGTAGTAACTGACTCATATGCATATTATTAAATATACCATGTTAGTTGTATTAAACTAAATAATTTGGCAAACATGCTAATGCAATATACATGATGTCTTCAATGACAACATCTACTAATCAGTCTTCCAAATGTGTCATTCTGATGATGTTCAGGTTCTCTACCATATTGTGTGGACATGGCAATCTCATAAATTTCTGCTACTTTTAATGGAGAAAAGTAGAGCATTATCAGTACAGTACATTCCACATACTGTGGATGTGGTTAACGTGCACAATCAGCAAAGGTGGACAGTTTTCAGAAACCAAAACCAAGCCCATGAGGAATTACATCTTTTGTGCCTTTTAATGTGGACGCTGGATGCTGCTGGCAACTGCAGACAGCCAAATGGGTAATTACAGCCATTAATTGCAGTCATTCACACTAAATTTCACTCTCACTGCACTCGTTAAGAAGCTAATCAACTGTACTTAAGTAGACATTTTTCTTCCACAGATTACCTGCTAGTTTTTGTCTTTTGTTGGTGTTCTGCTGTGTTGTAAGATGTCTAAGCATTCTGGAATCTTGCTTGCTCAAAAAAATTGAGCTCCTGAATGAAATTGATGCTCTGCAGAAAATGAGCATCCATGACTTGGCAGCCCATCTTTCCCTGCCTAAATCTATTGTATTGGACCTGCTGCACAGCAAAGAGCAGCTGTGGTCTAAGTGGCACTCCAACAGAACCCTCACAGAAAAAGAAAATAGAGGGTAAAGAGTCTGAGGTGGAGGAGGATCTATTGATGTGGTTCACCACAGTGAGGGAGAGAGAGGTGATGGTGAGTGGCCCGTTGTTAGCCACCAAGGCATAGCAAATTGCAACCACAATGGGGAAGAATGATTCTAACCCAACCATTAGCTGGCTGCAGCAATGGAAGGTGGGCAGTAACATATGCTACAGATATGCACATGGGGAGAAACAGAATGCCAGTTGGTTGGCATAACAGATTGGGTCTGGGATGTGCTTCCAGACATCTAGTCGGGGTACGCAGCATACAACATTTTTAAAGCCAATGAAATGGGACTATTCTTTAGATGTATTGGGCAGGGCACTTTAACTTTTAAATCTGAGCTTCCATAGGGCTAAAAAAAGGCTAAAGAGAGGATGTCAGTCCTAGCCTGTTGCAACATGACAGAGTCTGAAAAACTTGAGTTAGTGGTTGTTAGAAAATCTGACATGCCACAATGTTTTTAAAGTGTTGCTCACCTCCCTGTGGCTAACCTCAACAACTAAACAACCTGGATGACATATGAGATTTTCACTGAATGGGTCAGGGCATGGGACTAGAAACTACATGGCCATAAAAATCGCACTTTCTTTCAACAACTTTAGAGGGCACCCCGACGTGCAGAACCTGAAAAACGTAAAGTTTATTTTATCATCTCCCAACATCACCTCTATTACTTAGGCCCTTGATCAGGGTGTTATTTATTCCATGAAGCACCATTATGTCAGGGAAATGAGAGCCTGGGTGCTTGATGAGCTTGCCAGTGGTGGGGAGGGGGGGCTAACAGCAATGGACTGCATCAAGAGAGTCAACTTATTATACCTTGTACGCATGCTTAAGAAAGCATAGGACAGTGTTACTGTTGACACATTTGCCAAATGGTTTTCCAAGGCAGAGTTTAAGCAAGTTGAAATTATGGAGGATCCAGAAGCACCTACCCAAGTTGAGGATTTATTCTAACCTCCACCTGACCTTACAGAACAAGATTTCACCTCACTATGTCATCTGGGAGTCAACAAGCCTGACACTGAGCAAAGAGATAACTTCTCCCGTGTTCTGGATGGCATGTAGAAAACCAGCAATCAAACTGAATCTGAAGTAGAGGAAGATGATCCTGGTGAGCCAGAAATTGTTCCTGTTACAACTTCGGATGTCTTTTCTCCTCTGCTAACACTAAGACAAGCCATGGAGCAGCTTTTAGAAGTTCAGCTTGATTGGAGGTTGATGGAAAGCACTGAGAGGAGCTTTCACACCTACGCATCTACTGGTGGAATGCAAACACTCTAGACAACTTCTTCAAGTGACTGTTACTGCTGTAAGAGTGTTTTAACCCACTCCCTCCTTTTCACAAATTTCAATAAAGATTCAAGTTTAAACCTCCACCACCTCCCTCCTGTACAGTGAAATGCACAATTAATTACACAACATAGCCAAAAAGACAAAAAACAGAACTACACATACAGTTGATGTGCATTACAGCAAGTTTTGTCGTGTTCTGCACCTAAGAGTATAGCAGTAATTAATTCTTAGGTGACTGCACGACCTGCTGGCAAAAATTGACATCTCTTTCAGCAGACAATATTACAGTGGATGAAAGGGTCCATGCTAAATGGTTTTCACTGTATAAGATTTTAAAATGTTGTGAATGCCCAAAACATTTCAATATTGTAAAATGAGTTCCTTTACTGACTCTGTACAGACTCTAAGGGCCTGATTTTAAAAGGGGTCTTAGAGCAATGAAAATTGCATTATTCTAGGTCTGTGGCAAACTTTGGGAGCATCAGGGACCCTGTGCCCAATTTTATAAAAGGGGCATCCCTGTGCCAAAGACCCAGTAGTTGCCGCATCCACATGCTTGCACCAAACATTTGGCACACTTGCAGGAATGGATGCAAGGATCTATCCCCCTACCCAGTGCAACAGTACAGTGGCTGCAGAGGTAGGGGTGTGTGACTGTGCATGTGAGTAGAGGGCTGGGGTAGATGGAACATAAAGTGGTGTCCTGGGGGCATGAGGGAGACAGAGGAAGTGCAGTGTAGTGATTTGGCACCCGGCCAGGGTGCATTGTTCAATGCTAGGCAGTCGATTGACTGGTGGTACACGGAAAGTTGGAAGGGAAGGAAATGGACCTGGTTCCAGGTGGGCACTGTTGTGGAACCTGCCCAAGAAAGGCCACAAGCATGTATGGGGCAGGTGGACTGTCACACTGTGGGGGGGTCTAAGTGCCAGGGAACTGTAGCGGTGCTTGGATTATGTTCCCCTCTACCACTGTCAGCTCTCACTCTGTAGTCAATACTTCCTGTGTACATTCTTATAGATCATGGCACCTCTAGGGTAGGTGCCATGGCAGTTGCCATCTGGGTCCAGGTCCATTTCTCTCCCTGCCAACCCTCCATGGTCTGCCAGTAGATTGACTTCCTGACATTGCACAATGCACCCCGGTCAGGTTCCAAATCACAACCATGCACTTCTTGCATCTCCCTCACACTCATAGGGCACCCCATACACATCTACCCATGGCACCTTCCTGTCAGGTCCCTCCCCAATCTGTACACCATCATCTTCCATTGGTGCAGAGGCCTTGGACTACCTCCTGTGCTGGTCTAAGAAGAGCCCCCTGTTGCATCCATAGCAAAACTTGCAAAATTCCAAAAAAGGAGATGTTGGAGCCCCACCATGGCACAAGCACCCTTACAACTTGGTGCAAGGGTTCTTTTGCCACAAGGGTGGCAAAGGGCATCCCGATTTCAATGCAGCCTGTGTTTAAAAATCATGATAGCCGGAATGTTTAATGCAAGGTGCCACTTGTATCATACACCTTTGGCACTGGCACCTTGGGACTGATTACAAGTTGGCTCCACCGTGGCACAGTGCAACTTGGTTCAACACAGATAGCATAAGTAGCACCTTACTCCATGCATTCTGCCAGCCTGGATTCTAAGAGGTGGCCTGCACCATGGCATGGGCTGCATACACCCAAGGGGACATATGCCACCCAAGGCCCCTATGGCACAGTGAAATGGGGGGTTATAGCAGCAGTTGCACCCTATTCCAAAAGGGCAGCTGCTGTAACCCTGCAACACCATTCCAAGTGGCACTGTGGCACTTTAGGGTTAGACCAGCTCTTAGCCTGGCATATGTGGCATCCGTCCTGTCCAACAGCCTGTTGCTCTGCCCACAGTGCTGCATCCCACACACAGGCATGTCACACAGACCCCCTCAGCACAGAGCACCCCCACCCCCCCACAATACCAGGGTTCCACCCTCCATCACCCAGGACCAAGTTATGCCAATACTACCCCCCAGTGCCAGTGCCACACTGCCATCAACCCCACCATGTCCTGCAGGGGATTGCAGGCATGTTTGGGTGATTGGGGGGCTGCACCCTGTCATCGGGATCATCAGTAGCTTGCAGCACCAAGGTCGGGTGCCCCCTTTCTGTGGCACAACCCTGGTGATGCTGCAAGTCACAGGGTGTAGGTGCCAGGGACCCTGCCTGTTCTGAAATCTGGCACAGGGTCCCTGGCATAGTGGTGTATGTTGCAACTCACATTTACCTGTGAGTTGTCTCACACATCCTGGAATCAGACCCCTTGTGTCAATTTGCACCTTTTGAAAATTGGGTCCTATATGTCAATAAGAAAAATAATCTTTGAATATGGTAGTTATGGTTATTCGATTTCTTTTGCAATGTAAACTACATTGGAAGATTTTAAATAGAATGATATGACATAACATCCATTTGATAACCCCCTTTCCATCAATCTGTTAGATAATCATAATGATTATTACTCAAATTAATCATGTGTATCACACTTGCTATGCGTTCATAAAAACTTACTTTTCAGAATGTTTTATAATGCTGTGTGCATTGGGTGGAATCAAAATACTGCTCTGTGATCAGCTGGTTTTCTTTTAACTTGAGAATGGAATTTACTGATGGGATTTAGGAATATATCTATATACAAAAAATTTGTTTTAGATATGCTATGCTCCATAGCATGTTGCACAGTTTGTCCTCTCCTATTTAGGTATATGAAAGATTCTTGTAAATCTTTTTCTATACCAATCCAAATATGAAAAACAGCATATATAAAGCAATGCCATTTTTAAGACAAAAAAGAATATTTATTTACATTATGAATAAACTCCAGCTGCCAGATTAAAAACAAGCTGACTTAATTTGAAGCAAATCAGCACTAGAGATGCAGCAAAGTTTTACTATGCCCACAAAGTCAATGCAAAGTGCCCAACTTCGCATCACAGGGCACTACGTAAAATTTCTAATAAAATGTTGAAATTCACCTTTTCTTAATGGACTTCATGTTCTGCAACTTCTCATTACTTCGGGTTACATTTTGAGAAGGTGAAGTTTGTGAGAAACAGCCAACAAATCACATGCCTGACTGTCTGCAGATCACCTGATGCAGGCAGGATGTGAATCCGACACCACACCTTGCTGTTCAGTTACCCTTCTGGATGCACTGGATATCCTATGGAATCCCACAATTTTGTATCCAGAACCCCAATAGCTCTGGTTTGGGATACTGAGTGCCAAGATCCTGCCAGAGCCTTATGGTCAATGAGCGGTGCTTCACCCCCACACCTTTTGTAACTAATATAACCAACTCTGAGGGACAGTGGATCTCGCCTTTGATAAAAAAAACAGTTATGGGGGTGAAACGGGAGGGTAGAAAAGGTGTCCAAACTGGGAACAGAACCTGGCACAGGAAGGGAGTGCTGGCTGAACTGCCACTCACCCAGTCCTCCACACCATGATAACAGCTTGGCCAGCACTGCTTCCTGTGTGGACACAAGATTTTGCAGGGTGAAACCCCACTGGAAGGTAAATTTCATGTTGTGAAATCTTTTGCAAGTTATTTCATCCGGCAAAATACAATTTCGCCAGGCTAAACTTTGTTTGGCTTCAGTCTCTTCTGGACACTGAAGCCAGGCCCCTGAGCATTGGGATCCTGAATTTCAGTATCCTGAAAGGATACAGATGCACTGTGTCCACACTGACTTTCAGCCTTTATATGCTCTGGTTTGCATACTTTGCATGCAACATCTGGGCCCTCCAAAGAAGAATGGCAACAGATCAATTGCAAACATTTCTGATACAAAAACATTGAGTTCAGGCACAACTACACTGAATCATATCTTTGAACTCCACAATATTTTGGCAAAATGATAAGTTTGCACGGGTTGAACTTGGAGCAATATTCATGCAGTCACTAACTTCACTACCAGCACCATCAGCAGGGACATCAGCATATCCAACCATCACTGAAGCGACTGATTGTGCTGTGAAAAACATAGTGAGAGAAATCCCTTTACGTGCATCAACTATTCTCTTCTGCTGTGTACTATTATGGTCACTGCTACTCTTGGCACTGGCAGCAGACCCACGGTCAGAAACATCTTTGCATGCACATCTCTTCGCGGGCATTTTTGGGGATTACACAGACCAATAAAAACACATTTAGATTTAGGCACTTTCAGGAGGATGGGAAGCCAAAAAACAACAAGTGTGATTTACATATGGAGATTGGGCCCTAAAGAGAAGCAGCGGCACAGACAGATGGAGATTGCACACTAAAGAGATGCAGCTGCACAGCCACAATAACACCTTAGCCAGTGATTGGTAATCCCAAACTGGAAAAATAATAGCTTCTTTTGCTGTGGGGGGGGGGGGTACAGCAGTACCTAGATAGAGGCAGTAAAAATAAGGCAGACAGGAGAAGAAATTAAGTGTACTGCGATTACAGTGCAAAAATGAACTGTGTTTGACATGAATGCATGCACACTCACAAAGGTAATGTGCCAAAAATTTAGCAGTTCCATACGTTACAACCCAGTCTTTTAAACAGACTGAAAAAATGCAAAGCACCAGAGCAAACAGCAACAAATGATCAAAACTTACTAGAAGTATTAATCTGTGTACATGAACACACAAATATTAAAACAGTACCCAACAACAGTTGGAAAGACTGCCTTTCTCAATGAGTCTCCCTTCACCACAGATATGCCCCTCCCCTGAAGCACACTTCTACAGTGTATGTCAGTACAGAGACTGAATGTACTAAATTAACATTCAAGATGCACAGAAAATTAATACACAATTGATATGAACACATGAGGGTTGCCTACAATCAATGTACTAAATTCTGACACAAAATTTCCTCAAAAATAATTTTTTAAAGCTTTTTTGGTGGTTTGATTCTTAAAGCCCTGACAGCAAACTGTCTACAATTTTCCACTATACACATTACATTGAACTGAGGCTGTGCAACTCAATCTAGAGCCCATGTGACCTGCCATCCCATGAATCATTGCAAAATTAGCCTTAAAGAGCAAAAAAAAGGTGAAGTTAATGCAATGTCCATTGAAACCAATGGAACTTCGCATTAAAATTAAAGTTGGTTATACGCTTCACGTTTCAGAGTACTACGTGAATTCCACATTATATGTGAAGTACTCCGACAAAGTTTAGGAACTTCACCCACCACTAATTAGGACACCATGGCAGTCCTCTTAAATCACTTATACTACTATTCATTAAAAAAGAAGGCATTTTTTTAGTTTTAATAACACAGCTATCATGCTGTATTAAGAAAAAAAATCAATGAGTAGATAATTGGTCAGATATTTCTGAGATGGAGACCACCATGAGGTTTTCATCATGAGAGATAACTGTGTACTAGTTTTGTTTTTAATCAAAACAGATAAAAACGGTACAATATTGTCAGAATCTACCATGCCTTGTAAGATGTTAAGCACATCACAAGAATCATCCAAGTAAGATGTAAACTTATTATATCTCTGTTTAAGAAAACAATCCAACTTTCAAGGTGTTTGATTCTCATATATAGTAGAGCTGAACTTGCAGCTCTAATATACATACTTTTGTTAAGTAAACTGATGATGTGTATGTATAGTGGGTGTTTGGTACTGCATATTCCCATTGACCACTTGAACAAATACAATTTCATCATGGAAAGGACACCAAAAAACACATCTTTACTTATTTCTGATGAGGAGAAACACTGTATGATGTTTAAAATCTCAAAAAGAGGGATTGTCAGGAGACATGTCCCCTCTTTTATGTCATTGACATAATCTATAAGCTGCATATTTGAATTCATTACTACTTTAACCCTCATACTGGCACCATTGAAACAACTCATTGTGTAGTACAGCTGCCACTGGGTGCTGTAATCAGTGTACTGCATCAGAAAGCACAATATTTTCTGCTCAGAATTTCATGTATACAGCAATATTTATTATAGTTTTCCCAGTGCTAGACATGGTAGGAGACATGAGTAAGACTGTCATTGGTTGATTTAGTTACCAATCACAGATCAGCATGGTTGCTTCAGATACCAGTTACAGCTCAGCACGTACAGAGGGTTTTTGGCAGTTTGTGAGCTCAAGTTGCTAAGCCTTCTGCCACTTCCTTTTCACTGTTGAAGTGAACACAACTTCAATATGTATAGTAGCTGATTGTCTGGATTTTCAGAAGAATTGTTAGCTCTGCTACATGTTGTGCAAAACACAGTTTCAATAATAGACTCTTTTGTAAGGTTAGTGTAAAGTATATTCTGTCATTGTTATTTTTTTAATTGTTACTGCCAGTAAAAGTGATTGTTTCTGCTTAAATTCAATGACTACTAGTCATGAATATTAGCATAATAAATTGCCTGCATTTTTGAAAGTAGGTAAGTGGTCTGTGCATCTATGATTCAGTATTCGTGATTTTGTTTTTGATTGACCATTGGTCATTACAAAGAGATTTAAAATATTTAATTACAGTGACAAATATCACACAAAAATTTAAGAAAGACATATTTTTTAAATATATGACAACATCAAAATATGTCAACGTATGGCAAAACATGTTGTTTGTATGTCTAAGCACAACCCCTATCAATTTAGACAACATGCTAGCATACTTCACATTAGTAGGATTCAATAGAATTTCAATACAGTCATACAGGGACTTATTACACGGCCAAATCAAACTGATCAGATATTTTATCCACCATTTCAAATACAAAGGACAACTTAATAATATACGGAATACTTTCCCCTCCTGGACCTTTCTCCAAACACATTCACCATAATTTTTAATATGCTTCCTTTACCTTACTTCCAGTTTTTTCAAAGGTAGCAACTCAAATCAAGACATTGTAATGATTCTACACTGTTGAATCTCTTGAGGAATAATAAAATATTGTTCACAGTCATGAAAATATTTATACCTAGAATACCAGTGTGCCATCTTTAAATTAAGCAATAATGACTGATGATCTGGTAATTTCCCAAAGATTAATGACTGGTTGGGGGAAGGGTGGCCTGAGGCACAGCAGAGGGCCAACCCCACCCAGCCAGTTGGTAATCTCCAGGAAATGACAGGCTGTGAAGCTACTATTCTGATTAAAAGTCTGTTTATATTTATTTCATTTTGTTGACTGGGTAAGCCCACTAGGCCCAAATGGTCCCTTTTTCAGGGGCAACCTGGATTTAGTTACACACACAAAAAGGGGGATGCAGGATACATCAATGATGCAGAATACAGAAAACATAAATCCATACTGACATAAATAGTTTTAGAATAATAACTGTAGGACAATTACTGTAAAAAAACATCACAGAAGTCCCCCAAGACTTTCCCTCTAGTGGCAAATACATGGGTAGCTGTATTCACATAAGTTAAAAAGGGAGATTTGTTACAACAGTGGTATAACTGGTTACTATGAATACAAATACAGGACAAAAGGCTACAGCAGTCCTTTTTCATATTGTCAGTTCCAGTAAGAGTGGGGTCACCTCTGGCACGAACATAAGTTGTTTTCAGTTATGTATACTTGGAGTGTTTTTTTTTTAAAGGAGACCAGTTTGCTGGCATTATGCAGCTGGTCAGGGAGGCTGTTCCACAGAGTCAGAGCAGTGTGTGAGAAGGACTTGTTTCCAGCTGTAGTCCTCACCTTGGGAACCTCTAGGAGCTTTTGTGAAGAGGTTCAGAGCAGCCTGCCTGGGTGCTTGGTGGCTACCAGCCCAGCTAAACCTGCAGGGCTGGGGCCATTTATTACTTTGTAGGTAGTGCACAGGAGGGGGTATTGATGCCTTTGGGACAGAGATGGCCAGTTTATAGAGTCAAGCACCTCATACTGGTGACACCTCAGGTGAGATTTGGCTGCAAATTGAGCTACTTTGTTATAAAGTATTTGCACCTTTCCCAGTTCTCTGCCAGAGAGAGACTGTATTATTGGGACAGCATACATCAGTTTGGGGAGGAGGATGCAATTTGAGATGGCTTTCCTGGCTTCATGGAGGAGGTGAGAATTAATTCTGTACAGAATACCTAGCTTTTGATGTATCCCTATGGTGACATAGTCAATGTGGCACATGAGAGTGAGACCTTGGTCCAGAATAAGTGCCAAGTATTTGAAATAGCTCATGACTTCTAGGGGGTGTGCCTGCTGTAGATACTAGTGGGAGCATGTGGTACCCATCCAAGCCCAAGGTTCTGGGACCATACAACATAACTTTAATTTTCTTATCATTTAGCAGTGATCAGTTATCCAGCAGACACTTTTCTAGGGTTGCAAAGTCCTCTTGTAGCAGGGGCCCAAGGATCAGTGCACTGTCTGAGGATCTGTACAAAACAGCATCATCAGCATACTGAGTTACTGAACTCCCACCACAGTTATTGTTGAGATCACTGACAAACAGGATGAACAGGAGGGGGCCTAGGATTGAACCCTGGGGTACTCCCTCCATGATGCTAAGTCGATCTGAGAAGGTTCCCTGCCACTTAAACTGCTGTGTTCTGTGGGACAGGTAGCTTTTGAACCAGATCAGAAATTGGTGGTCAAGACCAGTACTTCTTAGCTTATCCGTTAGGAGGTTGTGGTCAACCAGATCAAAGGCCTTGGTTAGGTCTATAAATATGACACCGGTGGTGTCAGCATCATCAAGGTTCCTTGAGGAGATCAGTAGTGAATTTGGTAGGTGCCATGTCAGTTCTGTGGTTCTGTCAGAAACCATGCTGGTTTGGTGTTAGCAGTTGGCGCATCTCCAGGTAGTCACGGCATTGGTTATATACCAGGTGCTCCTGTATCTTGGACATAATACATAGGAGCAAGATTAATCTATAGTTTTCACTTGGTTCCTTATGACCTTCTTTATGTACAGGAACTACATTGGACTCCTTCCATTTGGATGGAACAACTCCTTCTTGAAAGGATCTATTGATTAGCCAAGTGAGCCGGGTGGCTATAGCAAGGGCGACATCTTTCAGTAATCTGGGGGGGCAGCCCGTCAGGTCCCACAGAGCCTCTTGCCTTTATTTTCTTAAGTAGAGAGAGCACGTCTGCTCTCCTTACCCTTTTTAACTGTAATTCTGGATATCTTGTTCCCGTTCTAGGAGTACTAGGGGGGCCAGATGCTTTAGGAGGGAAGTGCACCTTGTATGCATCTAGGTCAGTGTAAAAACTGTTGAAGGCATTAGATGCTTATTGGCTATCACCAATGGTTTGGATCTTGTAGACAACTGGTCCCTGGGGAGGTTTGGTGCTACCTTTCATCAGACCATTAACCTTCTGCCCAAAAAATATGGGTCAGTTAGGTTGGACTGCTGTAGGTTTTTAACACATTCACATTTGGCAGAATGGGTACATTTTTTTTGCTTTTGTTTCTCAGCTCCCTGTAGGCAGCCAAATCTGCAGGATTACCCAATTTCTTATAAGCCATCCTGGCCATATCCCTCTTCTTCATGAGATTCTTGAGCTTGGGTGAAATCTATTTGTGGCATTGCCCGTTGACTCTAAGCTTTCTTAATGGAGCACGTTTGTTGGTGGCTGATATGAGGCAGAGCTGGAATTATTCCAGAGCTTTGTCAATTGTTGGGAGATGCAGGATAGTGCTCCAGTCAAGGCTGAAGAGATGGGACTGGAAAGCTGAAGCTGAACATTTTGAGAAGTCCCTGCCAGTGAAGACCCAAGGAGGTATTTTGGCAGCTCTATTCTTCCATATGCAAAATATGGGACAGTGATCACTCAGTGCATCTGATAGCATGCCTGCAGCCTGAATATTAAGGGGGTTGCGGACTAGCACCCAGTCAATAGTTGAGTGGTTTCCTATTTTGGATTTGTGCCTAGTGGATTCAATGATGATCTGAATCAGATGAGCATCAGCAACCAAGTATTATAGCCCTGTTCAGAGTTAGATGCCCAGTGGAGATTGAAGTCTCCTAGAAGGAGAATCTCAGAGGGGGCATGTTCCACCGGCATCTTGGTTAACGCCGCAAGTGCCTGATTGGCTACTTTGGGTGGGTTGTACAGACCTCCTATGAGGAGTGTCTTGGCATTCCCTAGTGCTAGCGTGACAAATATTGATTTGCTGCCTGTGCAGTCAAAGGGGGGGGTAGGGAAGCTTGGGATACACAAAGTTCATCCCTGGTATAGATAAGTAACCCTCACCCCTTTTTTACCTACCCTGTCTTTCCTGTGCACAGAGAAACCTGGGATGTCCACTTCATGCATTAATATACTGGGTTTGAGCCAGGTTTCAGACACCACAAGAATGTCTGGTTTATACAGGTCCACCCAACACCTCACCTCGTGGATTTTGGGTCAAAGTCTGCATACATTCATATGGACTATTCATAATTCCTTGGAAGATACCCAGTTTGGGTTGTGAGGGGGAGCCGATAGTAAAATTTGCTGTTGGGGGGCCAGGGTTGGTTTGCACATTGCCAGAAAGTAGGATTAATAGCAAGGAGATCAGATGTAGAACATTTTGTGCTGATTGGGTAAGGTTCCAAACAGGATTGAGGTTGAAGTTGTGGAGCATTAAATAGCAGGAACCTTTTTGAGTTAGACCATGCAATATAATTAATGTACCCTTGAACATGGTTTGAGGGGGTGGCACAAGTCTAGGTATAACTTTCTAGTGGTGTCCTGTGATGCTCTGTTTTTTCTTTATGTCCCAGGGTTTATGGTCAAGGGTTTGGCAGTTGAAATTCAATGCAAAGAAGTGCAAGATAATGCATATGGGGCACAAAAACCCTGGCACAATATATCAGTTGGGGGGTGAGGAAATAGCATGCACCAAGCAGGAAAGGGATCTTGGGGTTGTCATCTCTGATGACCTCAAGGTAGGGAAACAGTGTGACAAGGCAGCAGGTAAAGCAAATAGGATGCTGGGATGTATAGGCAGGGGCATCACCAGCAGGAAAAGGGAGGTCATAATTCCGCTATACAAGACACTAGTGAGGCCCCACCTGGAGTACAGTGTACAGGTCTGGAGACCATACCTACGTAAGGACATAGACAGGGTAGAGAAGGTTCAGAGGATGGCAACAAAGATGGTGCATGGGTTGCATCACAAGTCCTATGAAGACAGGTTGAAGGAACTGAACATGTACTCCCTGGAGGAGAGGAGAGAAAGAGGGGATATGATAGAGACATACAAGTATCTTACAGGGAGGAACAGGGTGCAGGAAAACACTATTTTTAAGCGAAAAGATGTTTCAGGACTAGAGGGCATGGGATGAAGTTGGGGAGGAGGCGATTCAGAGGAAACATGAGAAAGAATTTCTTCACAGAACGGGTGGTGGACAAGTGGAACACCCTGCCAGAGGAAGTGGTGGGGGCTGAAACAATCACGGGATTTAAGAATGCATGGGATAGACATAAAGGAATTCTAGAGGTCAGGGGTAAGGGGAAATAGACTTCTAGGAAAACATAAACTGAACTTACAAGCTCAAATGGGCAGACTAGGTGGGCCATAGGCCCTTATCTACCGACACTGTCTATGTATCTATGTATCTATGTAGAAGGTAGTCAGCACCTTTAATACCTAGAATTTACATAAGGACTAGGAAAGCACTCCTGCTGGCCATTTTTTACACTTCTTATGTATCTTTAGTGGGAAATAGCCTAATTCACTTGTTTTCTCTGGTGTCTTAGCATAAGTATCTGCGTTCCTGAGCAGTACAATCAAGAGGCAAACAGAGAGTGATTATGTAGATCTGCTAAAAAGGTTAAAGGGTAGAGGACTGGGAAACAACATGGGGAACTGGTAATTTAACTATCAGCATTGTGTCTCAATAAGAGCTGAATCTTCAGTTCCCTGAGCTTGAAGCACAAGGGGAATGAGAGTCTACCACAGAGATCATGTCCTCAAACCTTTTAGGAGGACACCTTACATATGTCCCCAGAGTATAGCTAGAGGTGATGTGGAGAGCAAACTACAGTACAAGTCACATTAAACTGTTCCCTCAACTCACTGGTGTAGCATTGTTCAATGGGTTTTCTAATCGGTGCAGTGTTTAATTCAATGAATTAGTAAAAGGTTAGTATTGGTTTGCAACTATCTGTTAGGACTATAAGCTTTATTTTCAGCTGAGTGCTAATGAGTTTCATGTCAGAAGGCAGACTAAACAACTCTTAAGGAATGCTGTGATATTTATAAACAATGCTCTTAAAGAGCTTGTGCACTGCCTGAAATTAATTGTAACTTTTAGATGTAGTCAGCTATCACTTCTTATATCTTAAGTATTTTTTTTCTGTTTGCTAATTAAGAGATTTTCCACCTGGCAGTACTGGGGTGATGTGTGGAGCAGCACTCTTTCTGGAGGAAAAAAAAAAGTCAGTTCTGTTCCTCTCTCTACATCAACACTGAGACCACACTGACTATGATATCATTAGTAACCAATGAAAACCATTTCTCACTGCCAGGTTTCACTTTCACATGAAGCAGCAGGGATTGGCTGTCCCTGGTTACTTATGATGTCACAGTTTCCTGCATTTTGATTTGTAGTTTGTGAAAGTCACTGCTCAGACTGCAAGGATTGTGGTGCCTCAAGGTGTTTTGTCTCATTTCTGACTATGTAGTGGGAGGACCAGAACAGACTTTTTTCCCCCTCCAGATAGAGTGCTACTCCACACATCACCCCAGTACTGTCAGGTGGAAAATCTTTTAATTAGCAAACAGAAAATAAAAAAAAAATACTTCAGATATAAGAAGTGATAGCTGGCTACATCTCAAAAATTACTATTAATTCCAAGCAGTACACTAGCTCTTTAAGGAATGATGTGATATTTATAAACAATGCTCTTAAGGAATGCTGTGATATTTATAAACAATGCCATAAAAAGGCATTGCATAAACACTGGAAAACAGCTGCTGTCATATCACTAAACTGGTACAAGTGAGGTGAATAGGCAGTGAAGAATGGTTGGAAAAGAATTAAAAGCTTCAACAATTCAAGTACCACTGCAGTAGAATCACAAAAAAAATGCTACACCAGTGAGTTGATGGAACAGTTTAATGTGACTTGTACTGTACAGTAACATATATACATTTTCAAAAACACTGCCCAAGTAATATTGCCCCCTTATGTGCGTGCTGCCACAATAACATATACAGGTTCACTTTGAAGTACAGCCCCGATGAAAACACCTCCCCTACTAGTGTCTACTTCACCACTTTCCCATCCTGCTTCCTCCAAACCTAATCTTGCAGGGCAGGGCTAAGGACTATTTAATAAGTAATGGTGGAGGGGGATGTGCTGGATGGCCACCAAGAACCCGACTGACCCAGCTTGTAGAAATTGAGCTCCGAATAGCTCCACATGCAGTCTGGCAGCCCAAAAAAGTTTAAATTCAGCTCCACTGAGCTGAAGCAATCCCCAATGTCCTCTTGGAGCTCTGATGAGCTCTGTGAGCCAGCAATGTGGAGGAAGCAGTTTTTAAATGGGCAGCCTGGCATCTGCTAATCACAGTAATGAACTCTGGTCAGCTTTTTTGTTGTCTCAGATTTTTTTTTATTCCTTTCATTTTTCTGGTCATGTTACATGGTGACACTGTGCTGTTTCCCTGTGGCTCATTTGAAAACAGAGCCAGCTGCACATGAACAGCTGTGTGGCTGCAGTTCCAGGCATTTCTTAGAGATTTCAGACCAGCACAGCAGCCAAGGAATGAGCTTCTTTAGCTTATGAATAATTAATTAAACTTGTAATCAGCAATGCTGATCATGTCCATTTCCTGTCCAAATTCCAGAATTTGAGATTTCATTAGATATTTACATGTGTAGGAAATTATGATTCCTTTTAGAGAATTTTGCCACAGATGCCAGAAGCTAGATTGTTTTAAGATCTTCTGGAGATTAAAGAGCCACATCAATACCATCCGAGTTTGTGCCCAACTTATTTTTATTTCTAGACACAGCTTAAACCAAGGATTTATCAAGCTGTTTAAAGTATGCAACCAACTGCTCACTATTCTTGACTTCACTAGGGAACTTATAGAATCACTCCAAAGTTTGGCTTTCACCATAGACTCAGGGCTTGAACTACTTTTAAGTATAGTACCATGAAAAAGAGAGACTGGTATTTCTGCAGAGTGAGGCAAAGAGTAACCCCAGAACTCTGACCAATGCAGAATGATGGGGTTACTCTTGACCTCACTTGCCCTCATAGCAGGAATGACAGTCTTGCCATTGTATGCATAGTTAAATGTTTTGATAGCCTACATATTTTGTTTAACTTTTTTATTTGCACCTACTATGTATGGAGAGATCATATGCAGAAACCCCTTCCTAAACTCATTAAAATGCGTGACCTAATGAGGTTTAGCGCTCAGGCCTTTCTTGAGTGTCTTAAGCCAGTAGACTGGACTCCCGTCAACCACCTCTCTGATGTCAACCAGGCATTAGACTACTTCATGAACTCTTTCTCAACCATCTTAGACTCTCTAGCCCCTATTAGGTCTCGAAGAGCTAAGGGAATAAACTCCCTCTGGCTGTCTCATGATCTTAGAGCACTGATGCAGTCCCGTGACAAAGTTTGGAAAGAGTTTAAAAAAACAGGACAGGTGTCTGACTGGCAATCCTATTGACAATTATGCAATGCTTGCAAAACCCAGGCCACAAAGTTCAAATGGACTTACCTCCACTCCCTAAAGGAAAAAACATTTCACCAACCCAAACACTTTCTGGACCTAAAAAAAACTCCCTCCTTAAAGGGAAGGACAGAAGCATTCCCCAGTCTGTGGTCGCAAATGGTGCCACACTATCAAGCCCCTCAAACATAGCTACTGGTATAAATCACTTTTTCACTGACCTGGACAAATACAAAAAACACCTGCCTCCCATCCCAGCTGACTCAACATTGCGCGGGCTGGACTGTACCCTCCCTATCTTCCACCTAAAACTGGCCACAAGGCTAGAGGTCCTTAAACTACTCAAGGGTCTCAACCCAGACAGTGCCCCTGGATTCAATACCCTTCAGCGAAAATTCTATAGGATAGGAGCACCTGCCATCACCTAACCAGTAATGCTATTAATAAACAAATCTTTCCTTCTCAAACAATCCTGGACAAATGGAAAACTGCAATTGTAGTCCCAGTACCTAAAAGTGGCCCCACAAACCTGGTAGAAAACTATAATCTTTAGCTATCCTATACCCCCTAACCAAGATGCAGGAGAGAATTCTTTATAGTCAGCTCTACTCACATCTCAAACTCAACAATGCCTTAACTATCCATCAATATGGATTTCGTAAACTGCATGGCACAGAATCAGCACTGCTACATGTAACATTGGATATTTCCAGGGTAATGGATCAGGGTGAGGCTACAGGTGCCCCCTTTATGGACCTGGCCAAAGGCTTCGACCTTGTCAACCACCAGCTTCTCATCACGTAACTCCATCAATTAGGTCTTGTCCCTGCATCCCACTCCTGGCTAGCCAACTACTTAATCAACAGGCTCCTGTGTATAAAATGGTCTAGTGCCATGTCCTCCCTCGCTCCCATAGCCAACAGTGTTCCACAGGGCTCCATATTACGACCACTCCTATTCTCCATTTTCATCAATTAATTCCTACTCAACTGTGGGGCTGCAGCAGTTCAGTTATATGCTTATGACGCCATTCTGTACAGGTCTGCAAAAGATATCAGTGTCATAAATGGCAATCTTAAGAGTGATTTTCAGGCTTTGGAGGCCTGGTTCAAAGCAAACCTGTTAGTACTTAACACTAAAAAGTCTCAAACGATGTTATTCCACTGCACCTCCTATAACCAATCACATTTGGTTGTGAAAACATCAGCAGGGGTGATGCTGGAATTATGTCAAAAGCTTTAAATACTTTAGTGTCACCTTAGACAAAAACCTATCCTTTGAGATCCATACCAATAAAATTATAAAATCAACTTACCAGAAACTAGGGTTTCTATACCATACTGCCCCCTACCTCACTTCCCAATCTGGAATGACCATCTCTACTGCAACCCTACTCCCAGGTCTCCTCTATGGTGTATCCTTGCATTCCATAGTGAAGCCATCTATTCTGAACAGACTTAGGCAAGCACATTACCATATTGCCAGATTTGCAAATTCAGCCCCAGCCCAAATTCACCACTGTGCTGTGCTGTGCTCAGTACCTTAAATCCTTAAATACCTTAAGTCAGTGTCAGTGGCTCTGCAGGTTGCACACTTTCCTCTGAGGCCGGGAGATCAGATGGTTGTGGGTTCTATCTCCACACCAGGCACTTGAGTTAATATCCCAATACTGACACCGCAGTGCAGCATGAGGAGGATGCTGCACTCCTGAAGTGCCGTCTTTCAGATGAGAGGTTAAACCGAGGTCCCATTTCCCTGTTCTGGTGGTTGTTCAGGAGGACATTAAAGATCCCATGGCACTTCTTGAAAAGAGTAGGGGAATTTGTTTTTATTGAAACATTTCATCAATCACAAACACATCACATATACATATCCTTTATAAATTCTGAAAACAAAAACTGTTCCATTTCTCTTTGATTACCAATCTTAAGTAATAGGTACATCTGAATCTGTTATCCAAGGTAGATTCTCCGCCCCTTCAGTATATACTTATCAGTTTGTTCTGTTTTTTCCTTGAAATAAATATTTTGGATTTCTTTTTTGATATCATTAAACAGTTTAACATACCCTATCTGTTTTTGTTGTAGCATAAATACACAACAAACAGTCCAAATATACCATTTAAACAAGGCAGCTATTATATGTAAGGTACTTCTTTCCCAATGTCTCCATTCAACCCCATAGACTCAAGGGTCAACCTTAACCTTTTTTTCACTAGCCAGCTGAGCAAGTTGATTCAAAATTGCACTAGCCCGCAGATGGTTGTACTAGTCCTAAATTATAATGGTAAATGTTGATCACTTACACAGAAAACAGTGCAAGCAAAGCCAAGAAATACTCTGATTATTGCACATTCATCCTGCTCCCACATTGCTTCTAGCTCTCCAGCAGAAAAAAATACTGCAATGCCATCACAGACAGTGATCTCCCCTCCCATTGTTTTGTACCATAGCCTCCTCTCTTCCTCTTTCTGCCCCCCCTATACACCAAGCATACAGAGGATATTACAACAGCAAATGTTCAATCATGCAGTCCTAGCTCTGTGCACAAAATAACTGACACCATCATGCACCTCATCACACTGTCACCACCACCCACAGGGCAATAAACAGAGTCAGGCAGAGAATAACAATCTCAGCCCCTACCCCATAGTCAACTGGGGACCTGCACTTTTGAAAGCTTTTCTACAGTCTCAAGTGAGCCAGGAGCACATTTAAGATTTATTTGGGGTGGGGGCTAGAGAAACCTAAGGGGCTTGGGAAACAGAAAACTATGACAATTTTATTTGTAAAAGCATTGCTTTTAATATGCTGTGCTCCAACAATAACAGACTTTTCTTTAACATTGTCCTTGCATCAGCCCAGGAGAAACAGTACACAGGCATAACACTATACTATTTCTATTTCTGTATAGGATGATCTATGCACCCCAGGAATGCCTATTTCAAGGTTTCAAATTATGTATTTTATCAAGGTTTATTTTTGTACCATACATGATCCAAAGCTTTGTTTTTAGGCTGAAAGGACATGCTGAGTGGGATAAGGGTGGAACTGTGTGGATGGTGATGGCTGACATGGTCAATTTAGAAGAGATGGGGACCCCCTACACTTGCCAGTAATGGCAACAATGGATCTATAGATGGTCACTTCTGAGTCTGGTCTGCTGTGGTGTCCAGGGAAAGAACAGAGTTAAGAGATTTGGAGGGGAGAGGGACATTATGGTGAGGCTGGTATATAAATCCCCCACCTGCAGGACCTATCCTGTATACCTCTTTGCATTTTGTCACTGAAATGTTGGGTACAAACACTCAAAATGTAGAGAAATAAGGGGCACTGATCTTAATAATACTGGACAAATTGTTAGACGTAGACACATTCAGAAAACTGGAACCTAGTGACTTAACAGCACTCTACCCTTGATCACACCCTGGACACTAGCTGAAAGTCTTAACAGTGGAGTGATAATGACTCGCATTGAGTCTTTTGTGGGATCCCTCTCTTGAACTGCCAGATAATTATAGCTGTTAATGAGCTGTTAATCACACCTGGCCATCTGGAACATTGAGAGAGATTAGCATGAGGACTAGAAAATGCTAAAGTATAGACTTTTTTAACTTCATTAACAGCCATGAAAATCTGCACTAGTCAAGACGGGCAAGTAGAGAGTTAGCTGCACTATCTCTGGTTAATTTGCACTAGTGTTTGGGCTAGTAAAACAATATTAAGATTGACCCCTGCGTAGACGCCATATATCAGATTTTCATAAGTTACTTTAGTAACAACCTCATTTTCCCACTGCAATGTTACATATGATGAAAAGTTTTCTTATATAAGAATACAAAAAAAATGAATGCTACATTGTTTCAGGCACCGTGATACATTGTAACCTTGCACAATTCCTTTCCTCCTTCATTTTATGTTTTTGATTTGCTCTAACATTTAATTTTTCATGGCATCATAGCCACATACTATCTTTACATTTCATTGGTATTTTTTTTTCTGCATTTAGTTTCTGTACACTTGATACATATTCATCTGGACAAGTAGCAAAAGGTTTCAATTCTGTAAAATGTATGTCAATAACTTGCTGGTATAGCTTTTTTGTTTTTGTTCTAATCATCACACTTGTTATGCTCCATTATTTAAGCCTCACAAAGGTTTCTCTAAGATATTGTGGCATAACGTTTACTGCTTTAAAGATTTTTAAAGTCCCATTATTTCTACCCTGGGTACCACGCTTTAATAGCATTAGAAAGCATTTTTGTCCAACTTTTTGTCTGTTGTATACATATGGGCCTTATGTTATTATAAACAAAATTACAAAACAGAAACAGTATTGGACTGACCATGTTTAAGCCTCCCTTTTGTTCCAGTAAATATAACACATCACGCTTAATGAGGTTTAATCTGTTCCCCCAGATTGCTTGAAAAAATGAACTAAAAATCATTGTCTCCCTTTCCTGTTGGGGGGGCAGTACTTATATACAAAAAACAAAGGAAGTAAGTATGTTTTTATGAAATACACCTACTTCTGTTTACACGTGGTGTATCCATTCCACTTTTTAATCATTTCCTGTTCTTAATTTATTTTTTAATCCCAATTATACAAATCTTGACTGAGGGCACCATATTCTATCCCTAATATTTTTGGGGGTTGATCTGTTATTAAAACCCCTGCCACTTGTGTCTGTGAGTTTCAAGGATTTCCCAACCTTCTTCCTTTACATTTTTCCTTGTTTAATGAAACACCCTCTGCTTTGATATAACTATCACATATTTGTATTACAGTTTCTGCTGAAGTTGCACTGTTTACCATTAAACGTATATCATCCACATATGCCACCACAGAATAGGGTAGTTTATATGCTGGTGTTGTTATTGGTGTAATAAATCTGATATCATTTAAGAGTGTAAGCAATGAGTCAATACTGAAAATGTAGAGTAGCGGGCTGAGTGGGCATCCCTGCCTAACCCCTCTTTTAAGTGGCACCATTGCTTCCCTATACCCATTAGTTAATGGTATTACAACTGCATTTTTGTATAATGTTTGTATCCATGATACAAATGTATTTGGGACTCCATATTTCAAAATTGTTTGCCATAAAAGGGAATGGTTTACAGAATCAAAGGCTCTCTTTTGGTCTAGCGATAGGATATATCCTTACAGATTTTCTCCTTCTATTACCTCCCTAATAAATAATAATTGATCTGTTATCACTCCTCCCGGGATGGCACATGACTGAGCTATTGAAATTAAGATTGTTGCTACTTTGAGCAGTCGGTTATTTAATATTTTTCTATTAGTTTGAAATCTATGTTCAGGAGACTAATTGGTCTCCAATTATCTAGATCTTTCTTTTCCCCTTTTTTATACAAAAAAGTTACAATACCCATATTCATATCTAGTGGAAGACCTTTGTTTTGCAAAATATAATTATATACGGTTGCTAATTTTGATAATATTTCTGGACCAATAAATTTATATAATTCCTCTGTCAGTCCATCTTTACCGGTTCTTTCTCTTTTGCAATTTTGTTAATACTTGCCATATTTCTTCTGGTTCTATTGGTTTTGCAATAGAATTTAGTGTTTCATTTGGACAGTCTGGTATAGTTATTTATTGGAATAATTCAACAAACCCCTCACTTTCACAAAACTGTTGCTTTTATATTTGCTGTAAGTAACTGGTTGCTACTTTTACCACATCTAGCAGTTTTGTTTGTATAATGGAGTTTGCCCTTTAAGGGGCAGACCAAGTTGTCCTGGTGCACCCCTTCCCTTTACCTGAAGATGGTGTGCTCAGAATGGGAGGGGGAAGGGAATGGAAAGGGAGGGACAGGGAGACAGAACAATAGGCAGGTAACAGGAAGGGGAGGGGCAAAAGGAGGTGCATAATGGGCAGCACAGGGGTAGTTCAGCCAATTTTGCTGAAGTTTTGATGTACATTGAAACTTCAGTATGTCAGAATGGCATATAGATTGAATCAGAGATTTGTGCGCCAGGATAAAGAAGGTAAGGAGACGAACTGCTGTGTTGAACCAGAGATGTTTTAAAAAATATATATATATTGTTTCTGGAGCATGTTGCAAGGATAAAACTGTTTGTGGATGGCTCAGTTGTGAGAAAAGGCTGATGAAATTGCCAAATTTAAAGAGATAGCGAGGCATGTGATAATAACAGAATATACAATGAAAAAGAGTTTAAGGGGGCTGCCATTTGGTTGTAGTGGGGCCCTTGCCCGGAGGACAGTGGGGTACATGAGTAGAGTTGGGATTCACATGGTTCAAAAGGAGGGACCAGGATGGGTGTTTGTTTGGCTGTTGATGGCCTAGTAAGAAAGATTTGGCAGACCATTGTGTGGGGGGAGAGAACAAGCAACTGGGAATGAGACAAAAAGGAAAGGGACAATGGCTAAGTCATGATGGTGAGCTGCTAAGGTTAGGGGTCATTAAGTGAAGCTCTCTGGGATGTGGGTGAGCCTACTTGGGAGTCATTTCCAGTTAGGTTAAAAAAATTAAAAGCGCTAATCCTTGACTGGAGTCTGTGCTGGGTTTGCCTTGGAGTTTGGGGACAGGGCATTTTTGTGTGGGGAAGGCCTAGAAAGAAGGGCTAGCATAGTGCTGACAGAGATGGACACATGGCGTGATGTCACACATAGTTTTTTCAGCAGTGTTGAACAAGAAGAACCTCAATGGAAGGGAAGATTCTGAGCCATGGTGGGGCTATTTGGGCCATGATGGACTACCTTTCTACATGAGACAAGATGTTGTGGGGGGGCCTGGTGAAATAGGCTAGTGGGGGGCCAATGGTGAAGACCACATGGAGTGATGTCTCACACAATTTTACTAGGGAATTTTCAAAATAAAAGGTGGCCTGTATTTATGAGGGCAATGTGGCCCTGTGCTAGGCAGGCCTGTAATGGTGCAGGGACAGGGGCAAGTAATTAAGAAGGCCATGGGTGAGAACCTAGTGAGGAGGCTGACAGAGAAGGCCATGTGAGATGGGGGTCACACACCATTTTTAACAGGGGTTTGAGAAGGGAGAAAAGAGCTTTACACAGGGGAGAGGCAAGCACAGGGGCCATGCAGAGTTATGGCACATGCCACGGGTAGGCCATGGAAGGCAGAGAGGTGAAAGACCTACTAAGGGCAGCAGCAAAAAAGGACATGGTTCCATGCCTTTTTTGTGGGGTAGACCCTGGGAGGGCAAATATTTTGCCAGAGGAGCCAGCAGAAGAGTATGGAAGAGGCCTGGTCATCAAGCTAGGGCCTAGAAACAGGTGGTGGTGGTCAAGTGGCATGTCACAGCATGTCTGGAGAAGCACGCAGTTATGGCGGAGCCCAAAAGGGCTTTGCAAAGAATAGGAAGTAGGGACATGGAGGAGAGGACACAGGCTCCAATAAAAAAGGGGCATCCATAGCAGATGGATGGGATCCCTCAGAGGGCAGATGGTGAAGGGATAGGAGGCACCAAGTGCCGGGCCAAGGGGCCATGAGGAGAGAAATCAGGAGCAAAGGTGAGTTATCTTGTTGTGAGGGGGGGGGCTGGAAGAACCAGACTGGATGGGGTGATGCTGATGCTGCCATTAGGATGTGACGGGCCACAGGGAGCATAACTATACAAGGCCTAGTTTTGACAAAAGACTAATTAAGATTTTGTTTTCTTTTGGTTGGGCAGTTGTCTCCACAGCTTTCATGGGCAAACATGAGGAAATGGCACCCAAGAAGAACAGGCCATCTAAAGAGGACACCTACAAGGCCATTGTGGAATTAGAAGAGAAGGCCAACAGAATGTGGCAGATGGTGGAAGGGGAGGAGTGGAAAGTGGGGAAGGGAAGAGAGGGCAGTGGAAAATGGCAGGCAGGGAGGCAACGCACCCCTACCATGGCACAGCCACCTTTGGTGGCAAACCTCTGAGTAGCTAGCCCAGTACCGCCGTAGCTCTGTGTCCCAGTACCATCAGTACCTTCACAAGACCAGGCAGGTGTCTTCCAAAGTGGGACCCAGACCAGATCCCCCAAACACAATAGTTCTTTCTCAGCCATTAAGGCAACTGCCCATTCTGCCACAGGGGGACATGCCAGGGCAGCCTGAGGACAGCAGGCCAGAAGGATCGGACAAGGCCACAGGTAGTGTATCCAAGGAGGTAGGAGAAAGCATAAAAGAATACATAGGTCAAATTATTTCAGCGCTCAGAACGGGTGGGTTGGGGCACATGGAGTCAGCGTTGGCTGAGATTAGGTTAGATACAGTGGCAGGAAAGGAGGGGAAAAGGTGTGGAGAACACTGGAAGGGGACAAGAGAGACAAGAACCTCAGGAATGAGACTGGAGAGCACTTACCGCTGACCACAAAAGAGAAAATATGGAAAGGGGAATATGTAGACATTTTTGCACTAGTGAACCGGGAAGTGGCGGCAAAATACGAGAAAACGGAGAGCATCGGGAAAGTGAAATGGCAGTGGCAGTGGTTTTGTTAGGGAAAAAGGAGGATGACAAATTTACTAAAGGAAAGGCTTGGGATGGGTGGTTTGTAGGGTTCACCACATACTCAGCTATAGTGCTGGAAAAGAAACCCAAATTGGGCATTCCACTTATCACTTATTCCCTGATAATCAGATGGGCAAAGGCGAAAGGTGGAGTGGGGTGGATATACTATGATGAATTCTTCTGGCAAAGGATGGCGACTTTTGGGGATGTAAGGTAGGACACAAAACAATTAGATCTGTGGACTGACTATGTAACTGACCAGTCCACACCAGAGAAGAAAATGGGGAAAAGGGGTGGGGCACCCCAGAGGTATTGTTGGGGTTACAATAGGGCATTGTGCCCCTGGTCCCAATGCCATTTTTGGCACGCATGCTCAAAATGTGGGGGAACGCACCCAGCAAGTAGATGCAGAACTACATGGGCACAAGGGACCCAAGTGGCAGGGGGACAAGGGACAGGCCAGCAGTTTTCTCGGGAAGGGCAGGGATATAGGGGGCAGTCATGGAATAAAGATGGGGGAGGCAGAGGGCATGAAGGTTGAGGGATCCAGAATTATTAGCTGCAAGGAATGAGAAATGGATGAGGGGTGTAGTAGAAAGGGTGGGAAGAGGGCAGGAAATCAGTGCCAAGAAGCAAGAATACCCTTCAAAAAAGAGAGGTGGGAAAAGTGATTAGAAAAATATCCAGATAGGGAGGTGGCGGAGTCAATTAAGAAAGGGTTTAAGACCGGTTTCCCATTAAAATGTGAAGGCCTGAGGTGAGAGAGAGAGAGGTGAATAATTAGGGTTCAGTTATAGGGAAGGAGGACATTTTAAGATGGAAAATAGGGAAAGAAAAGGCAGCAGGTAGAGTGGAAGGGCCATACGCTACCCCTCCACTGCAGTATATGAGAATTTCTCCATTGGGCTTGGTTCTCAAAAAACAGCAAGGAGAATACACGGTGATTCACCACCTGTCATTCCCAGAAGGGGACTCGGTGAATGATTTTCTAAGCGAGGAACATAGTAAAGTGACCTATGCCACATTAGAAAAGGTGGTGCAGATCATCTGAGTGACTACTGATGCTTGGATAGCCAGGACGGATATAGAGTCTGCTTTCAGATTGCTTCTGGTGAGGAGGGAAGATTGGGACTTACTGGGTTTTAAGTTTGGGGATCAGCACTATTTCGACAAAGCAATGCCCATGAGGTGCTCCATAGCATGTGCCACATTTGAAGCATTCAGCACATGTTTACAGTGGATATTTCAGAAAAAAAATGGATACAAGACTGTCATACACTACCTGGATGATTTCCTTTTAATAGGCAGCTGAAGGGGAGAGACAGAAAGAATGTTGGCCAGTTTCCAAGATCTGTGCAGAGATTTGGGGGTTCCATTGGTACCAGAGAAAACAGAAGGGCCCAGTAAGGTTTTGGAATTCTTAGGTATTGAAATAGACACTCTGGGGCAGGATTTTAGGTTGCCGAACAGCAAAGTGATGAAGCTACAGGAGCTGATTAGAGTGCATACAAGTAGGAGATGAGTGCAGTTAAAGCAGGTGCAACAGGTCTTGGGAAATTTGAACATTGAGTGCAGAGCTATTGGACTGGGGGGGGGTTTACAAAAAGATTAGCAAGGGAAATAGCAGGAGTAACCAGACCACACCATTAGGTGGACCTGACAAAAGGAGTTAAGAAAGATTTCAGGGCGTGGGAGGATCCCTCAGCATGTATAATGGCTGTTCATTTTGGCAAGATGATTGGGTTTATAACATGGACCTCGAGCTCTACACAGATGCAGCAGGGAGCTTAGGTATGGAGGGCTATTTGAGGGGCAGATGGTTTGCAGAACCATGGCCTGCAGACTGGATGAGGGATGGAAAAGTAAAAGACATCACACTGTTGGAGATCATGCCCATTTGGGCCTGCACCCTGGTGTGGGGGGGAAAGAGCTACAGAATCAGAAGGTGACATTTTGATGCAATAACAAGGTAGTGGTAGATGTTTTAAACAACAGAGGAACCAGGTCAGAAATGATCTTAGGGGTCTTGAGACAGTTGATGTTAAGGGCCTTGAAACTGAACATGTCACTCAGAGCCAAACACATTGAGGGGGTACACAATATCCTGACTGACAGTCTTTCCCATCTGCATCTGGATAATTTCGGGAGGCTGGCACCTATAGCAGAGGAGTGAAAAAATGCCCATACCAACGAACATCTGAGACATTGGCAAGAGGGAGCAGAACTGTTGTTTCACAGTTCATGGGCACCACAGACTCTGAGGGCCTACGAGGGAGCCTGGCGGGTGTTTCAAACATTCAGGGCAACACTCCACATGGAGGTAAGTAGGCCACTTATGAAAAAATAGTTAGGGAAGTTCACAGTAGAGCAATGGCAGAGAGGAATGGCCCACACCACGATGGGGATCTATTTAGCATGGATTAGTTTAATTTGCAGCATGAAGGGTTGGAAGGACCCGACAAAGTCAATGTTGATTAGAAGAATGATGCAGGGATGATGTAGGTTAAAAAAGAGAGCTACGGATAGTAGAAGACCAATAGGGAAGCAGTGGCTTGTGAAACTAAAAGGGGTATTACCGGCAATCTGCAGATTGAAAGACCAGGCCCAGCTATTCCACACGATTTATCTGGTAATGTTTGCAGGGGCCATGAGAGTGATCGAGGCTCTGGGTCATGGCATCAAGGACGAAGAAGGAGGGGTTGGAATGGGAAGATATAAGCTGGGGAATGAAAGAGATACAAATCATGATCAAGAGGTCAAAGACAGATCAAGGGGGACAGGGTTGTAATATAACCATAAGGGGGGCTCAGGTAGATGACACAGTGTGCCCAGTAAAGGCTTTGTGGGCTTACGCCGCAGATCGTGGGGTAGGACAGGGAGATTATTTGTGCATGAAGACAGAAAAAAGGTCACAAGTTATCAAGTCACGGCCATGCTCAAAAAAGGCATGTAATTCCTAGGGGAGGATTCAGGCAATTACTTGCCTCACTCCCTATGAATAGGGGCTTCTTCACAGTGGGCAGCAGCAGATGAAGTGGTGACTAATATTTTGGAGAAGGGGCGCTGGCTGTCTGCCAGTTACAAGAGCTACATTTGAGCATTGCAGTATGGAGACTAATGTATCACCTGTGTTTTGTTTTGTGGATACAGAACCACAGCTGGGGAGGAGGGTGCATAGACCTGGGATACGGAAAAGGAGCTATGAACATATATAAGATATTTATTTTGCTTAAATCCTATAGGAAGAGGGAGGATCACGGAAGTATGGATATGCAGTCACTCCTACATTTATTGGGCAGAAAAGAGAGCTGAGAAAAAGGCTGGGGGAAAACAGCTGTGGCTGGGTGTGAGAAAATGTAGGTTGGTTTGGTGTGGCATTCGTGGGATGAGATTGGCATAACTGCTTCCTACCCTGAAAGAGATGAAAGAGCGGCAACCTGTTCGAGACCTACAGTAATTATTGTACATCTAGGGGGTAACAACATTGGGGGAAAGCCATGGGTGGATACATACATGCAGGTGAAAAGGAACTTAGAGAAAATACAGCAGTGGTGGCCAGGGGTATGCCTTGTCTGGTCAGATGTTATCCCAAGAAGGATATGGATACAAGAACACAGTCACAGAGCTGTAGGTAGGGCCAGGAGAAAAATAAATAGAAGGGTAGGAACACTGATAAGGAAAATGGGGGTACACGTAATACTGCAAGGTGTGGAAGAGTGGGTAGAGGATTTGTACACATCAGATGGCATGCACCTGTCAGATCTAGCCATATATAAGTTTAATACAGAAACAATGGGTTTTATAGAAGCATGGAGGAGACATGCAGAAAATAGAATTTAAACATAAAAGAAAGAGAAGTAAAAGGGGGAGGTCCCCTAAGTGGTGTAGGGGGAACAATACCCTAATTTGAGGGGAAAGCCAGCCATCCAATTCAAGCTGGAGACTGGCTAATGGGGAAAAGGAGAGGAAGGAGGGGAGGAGAAAAAGGAATAGGATGAAAAGAAGAAGAAGCTAAAGGAGGAAAAGTGGTCTCGGTTCTCACTGTTACCTAACAGGAAAAGAGAAAAAGAAGGCACCCAGGTTTTCACCTGGGGGAGCAAGAAAAGGAAGAAAGAGGGATGTTCAGAGATTGATATATGGATGCAATAAAATACAATTGTGAAAGATAAAATAATAAATGATGATGAGATGGAAAATGGAATTATGATATATAATAAATTAATTGCTAATCTGAGCACAAAAACATAAAATGGTCTCTGTCATTTTGTGAGGGAAAAGGAGGGAATCCGAGACAATGGAGTTTGCCCTTTAAGGGGCAGACCAAGTTGTCCTGGTGTACCCCTTCCCTTTACCTGAAGATTGTGTGCTCAGAAGGGGAGAGGGGGGAAGGGAAGGGAAGGGGAGGAACAGGGAGACAGAACAATAGGCAGGCAACTGGAAGGGGAGGGGCGAAAGGAGGTACATAATGGGCAGCACAGGGGTGGTTCAGCCACTTTTACTAAAGTTTTGATACCTCCCACCCACCCTTAAACTACCGAACAAGAGGGGAGGACTGTCAAAAGGGACTGTATACATGGTCTGTCAGAGGTGGATGACAAAGTTGTCCAGTAGGACAGTTAATGGACAGCATAAGGTGGATGGCAGAGATAAGGGGAGAAAAGGGAAGGGAAGGAGGGGAGGGGGGAAGAAAAAGGAATAGTAAGAAAAGAAGAAGAAGAAGCTGAAGGAGGAAAAGTGGTCTCAGTTCTCACCGTTACGTAACAGGAAAAGAGAATAAGAAGGCACCCAGATTTTTACATGGGGGAGCAAGAAAAGGAAGAAAGAGGGATGATCAGAGATTGGTAGATGGATGCAATAAAATACAATTGTGAAAGATACAATAATAAATGATGATGAGATGGAAAATGGAATTATGAGATATACTAAATTAATTGCCAATATGAGCACAACAACATACAGTGGTCTCTGTCTTTTTGTAAGGGAAGAGGGGAGAATCCGGGACAACTTTCTCAGCATCTATTATTGCCTCAATTTGCTTTTTCTTTGTTCTTTCAGCACAACTTAAACATGGGCAGACCATGTCTAGTGTCCCTTGAGTTTCATACTTTTGTTGCATTATTAAAGATTATGTTTATTTATTATTAAATTCTTTCATTAGCTGTTGTGTATTTTTTATTTGTGATTTATAATTGTGTTTAGTAGTCTAAGCCAATGATATCAGTTGTTGTAGTTGTTTTCATTATGTCTGATATTTTATTTTCTCTGAGTCTTTATTTTTTTTACTTATGGTATGAGTAAATTAATGAGCTCTGTTTTTACCCCTTCCCACCATAAGAGTGGGTTCTCATATAATTCAAATAAAGTTTTTTTTTTTTGCAGATGATGAAATATAAGAGTTGTTGTTTTATGTTTTCCATCTGAAGTAGTGAAGAATTGAATCTCCATAATCCTGAGCCTACCTTATTTTCTGTTGTTCCTATAAAAACATATAGCTCTTTATGGTCAGTATTCTACTTCTTCTACTTTAATGTTGGAGACTGGCAATGTTTTATTGAAGAAAAATAAATCTATTCTAGTAACTATATTTCCTCTCTGATATATAGGTTCTGCTTTTTGCTTTGTATTATGAAATGCATCAACTAAGCTAGCCATATTGATTGTATCCTGTAAATAATTCATACAGTATCACTGAATACTTTCTGTGTTCTAGTTCCTTGACCCGTATCTTTACTAGAGAACCCCCAATTAAAGTCCCTCCCTCATATAATATTTTGTGAAGAACATAAATATGGACACATTAGGCTAAATATTGCAACTCTTTCCAATTTTTTTTTCTCAGGGGCATAAATATATGTATTAACCTGTAGTAATTCCCATTGTATTTTATATCTGTTAATAAAACCCTGCCTGGGACTAAATCCAAAATATTTACATTATTTACTGAAACCATAAATAATATCCTCAACCCTGTCCCGGTTTCTATTCCTATAGACCAGTGTGACATGCCAGAGAACCATTCTACCCCCTGCTTTACCTATTTCTTTATTAGTATGTAGCCTTGTGTCTTGTAAAAAAATTATATTCACATTTTTTGTTTTTAAGTGTGAGAAAACTCTTCTCCTTTTACCATCATTCTTTATGCTATTAATATTTATAGTTAACAATTTCAGTTCTGAATGCAGAATTTAAACAATTTTTGTTAGCTCATGGTAGTTCTGTGTTCTTTTTTGTTTTCATTCCCTGCCCTACTTTTTTCCTGGTGACTTTACTACAGCCTTTAGCTCCTAAATCCCTGTTATCACCTAGATCGCTGGAGTCTGAATCTGGGTGTAGCTCTTTTTTTCCTGAGTCACTTATTGTTGCCTCTGATTAATTTTCTGAACTTTCCTTGTTCTGTAATAGTGGTTGATACTTGTTTGAAGTGAAGATTTTAGGTACTTTTGAGACAGGCTGCATCCAGTTCTGCCTCCTCCTCCTAGTTAACATTTTTCATTTCTCTAAGAGTGGAACTGGGGGGGGGCATGCTATTTTCTTCAATGATTTGCTTTTTCCCTTCTGTGTCTATTTTCTTCTCCAACTAGCTCTTCCCTGCCTTTTCCTTGTTTTACTGGGGTTACTGTTTCAGTTTCCATTTTTTTCTGGAGAATGAGAGGGTTATACTTCATCTTGTTTTTCTGGTATTCTTACAAGTTTCTCCCTGACTCACTACTTCTCTTTTGTCCTGCTTTGCATTTTCTCTTTGGGTTACTGTTATCCAAAGCCTCTGTTCTTCCAGGTCCTCTTGCCCTGCCATGGAATGAGCAGCTTGTTTACACTTATTATAAGTGTGCCCTTTTTCCTCACATAGATTGCACACACTTTCATTTTGACACTGACTGAATACATGCCCCAACATACCACACGAAGTACACCTAATTTTGTCAGACGCATTGCTAATATGCCCTGGAGAACCACACTTGTAACAAGTTTTTTCCTGTCCGGGGTAAAATAGTACTTTTCTGTCACCTCCTAGATAAAATGAATTGGGTAAACGCTGAACTTCCCACTCTTGTGTTCATAGTATTACCCTTACCTTCCATCCCCCTGTCCAAATATTTTCTGAGTCAAAGACTGCCTTGGGATGACCCATTTCTGAACATTTTTGCTTAAGCCAGAAAACTGAATCCGTGACCTGAACCCTTTCATTTCAAAATAAAATTGTGACAGTCTTTTGAGCTGGTTTTGTGAGGGGGAGATTACATCAAAGGGGGCCCACGAGAGGGAGTTATTTTTACTTTCTTATAGCGAACCCAGAATTGTTCCTAGTCATTATTAAGTTTGAAACTAACATCGAATACAGATTCGTCAGACACATGGATCAAAGCGTATAATCCATAGGATCATAGGAGGGGAGTCAAGTTCAGTGAACCAAGGCCCTTTTTTAAACTTGCCACCCATTCAGAGGTGGAATTCATATTTCTTATCACCCATGTATTCATCCAGATACTTTTTAAAAACTGTCATATTTGTACTTTCTACTATTTCCTTTGGTAATTCATTCTATTTGTTCACCACCCTTTGTCTATAAAATTTACTTCTTTTAATTGTTTTATTTTTGTCACCCTGTAGCTTATATTTATGGGACCTAGTAGATATTACACCTGTATTCAGCTTTAATCCAAGTGTTTCCCTCAGCAATGGATCATTCTTAGTCCTATAACTAAGACAAAGATCTCCTCTAAGCCTTCTGTAGTCCATCGAATACAAGTTTAAGTTTTGAAATCTTTCCTTGTATCCCAAATTCTTAGTAGATTGTATCTTTCTTGTAACTTTTATCTGGACTCTTTCTATTAACTTTTGTGATCTTACATTTTGAGGGGCAGAAAATTGCACACAGTATTCTAAATGTGGTCTAACCAGGGCAGTATACAATGGTATAACAACTCCACTTTCTCTGCTCTTAATATTCCCCAAAATACATCCCAGTATCTTGTGACACCTTTTAACTGTTTCGAATGTGTGTTTATCAAAGGAGAAATTATTAGTGATAAGTATTCCCAGGTCTTTTTCTTCCTTTACAGACTGAAGAATTATGTTTTCCATTGTGTATACATGTACGGGATTATTTTACCTATATGCATAACTTTGCATTTTCCCATATTGAAAAACGTGTTATTATTATTTGCCCATATAATAAATCTATTCAAGTTTTTTTGTAATATTTTAGCATCTTCAGTAGTCTGTATTTATCTCCCAAGTCTGCAGTCATCTGCATACTTTCCGATCCACACCTGTCCAATTGTTTGGAGAGTGGATATCATAATATTAAAAAGTGTTGGTCCCAGGACAGATCCCTGGGGGACCCCATTTGTAATCAGACCACTTTCTGATGTATATCCCTTTATTATCGCCCTCTGTGTCCTCTGATTCAGCCATGATTCTATCCATTTTATTATGTTTCTGTGGAGATTAATTTTTGTAAGTTATTGTATCAAGACAAGATGTAAGACCTTATCAAAAGCTTTAGAGTAATTGAGGAAAACAATATCTACTGGAATATTTTTATCTATTGCTGCACTAACAGGCTCAAAAAAGTCAATGAGGTTAGATAAACATTATCTCCCCATAGTGAAACCATGTTGTGTTGTATCTTGACTCCCAGTTAATTTCACATGTTCCAATATATATTTTTGGAGCAGCCTCTACATTTTTTTACCAATGGTAGATGTGAGGCTTATAGGTCTATAATTACATACCTCCACCCTATTTCCACCTTTAAATATTGAAGTAACTGTAGCAGTTCTCCACTCCTTTAAGGTATTTTCTTCCAAAATGGAGGCATTAGTTCAAGTTCAAGTTTATTGCAGGAAAACTCTGTTGAACAAGCTCATTCACAAGGAGGTCCTGAGACAGACATACAGTCAAGTGCTTTAAAAGAATTACATGATATTACATGATGTACATAAAGAACTCTCCGGTTACACAAAATACATGATGGGAAGTGACACTGATTATAAGACAATACATTACATACATTAGGATTTCACCCAGAGAAAATTAATGTTCCTGGAGAAAGTAACAGTAAGTACATAACTGTATCTAATGTGTTAACAGAATTCCAACTGATACACTGTTAATGGTTAGAGACAGAGCTAATGACATGGAGAGATGGAGCCCGAGATACCGTGTGATCGATAAATTGATGCCCCAAAAACAATATTCAGTTTAATGACAGTTACAGGTATCTTTTTTAATTTGGCCATGGCTAGCCTTTTAACAAGGTTAACAGGGACAATACTGGGTAATTTCAGTGAGGATTGTAACAGATTCCAAATAGTTGGCAATGAACATGATATAGTGCGTTTGCCAAAGGAAGTAGGGGTCCTAGGTACATCGAAGAGGAGAAAATCAGACTTCCTGAGGGAGTATACACTGTGCGATATGTGTACTAAGGAGGTTAGGTATTGTGGTAGTTTGTTCAGGAGAAGTTTTAAAGTCCAGATACCAGCATGGACTGACCGTCTAACAATTCAGCGAGGGCCAGTCGACTATGGCATATAGATCACAGTGATGGGTTTGGGGAAGGGAGTTAGTAATAAATCAGAGGGAGCGGTGGTAGAGAACATCTAGCTTATGAAGACTGGTGAGAGCTGAAGAGTTGTAGATTATATCACTATAATCAATAAGGGGGGAGGAATGTAGCCTGAACCAATCTGGTTCTAATCTCTGCAGGAAAGAAGGACCTGTTGCGGAAGAAAAAGCCTAACCTGGCTTTTAATCTTTTGGCCAAGTCATCAAGATGATCATTGAAGGAAAGCTTGTTGTCAAGCCAGAAACCGAGATATTTGAACTTTGAAACAATTTCCAAATGCTCACCTAGGGAAGTATTTATAAAATTATTAGGTGGAATAAAAGTAGTAGAGGGGGAGGTACATGGGCGGAGGATCATGGCTATCATTTTCTTGGCATTGAGGAGCAACTTTGCATTAATTACTGTATATTATTTTCTAGTTGTGCAAAGTAAGCTTGAAGGGTGTTCCTAACTCCTTCCAGTGAGGGCCCAGATGTGTACAGGACTGTGTCATCTGCAAAAAAATGTAATTAGGACTTGGTAATCTGAAGGTAAAGGTTGTTTATATATAAGGAAAAGAGGATGGGGCCTAAGATAGATCCCTGTGGGACTCCCCTAGCAATAGGTAAGGAGGATGAAAACAAATCTCCTGATTTAACTTTCTGAATCCTACCCATCAGATAGCTATTGAACCACTGGGTTGTGGATGGAGTAAAGCCTAGGTTAGTAAGGCAGTGAAGTAATAAATTGTGGTCTACGGTATCAAAAGCTTTACTAAGATCTAAGAATATTACACCAGTAGTTTTCTTAGAGTCCATAGCAGAGACCCAATCATTAGTAACCTCGGCCAGAGCTGTTGTGGTGCTATGATTTGGATGAAAGCCAGATTGGAGAGGGTTTAAGAGAGACTGAATTTCAATGTGTTTTTTCAGTTGGGCATAGATCAGTTTTTCAAAGGCTTTTGAGAAGATGGGCAGTATTGAAATGGGTCGATAATTATTGAGATTGCAGGGATCACCCAACTTAAACAGGGGGAGAATATGAGCAGATTTACAACATGAGGGAACTGTAGCGGTTGAGATAGAAAGGTTGAATATATGAAGTATAAGGGTGGTAAGGTAGGAATAGCCAAGTTTTAGGAACAATGGTTCAATGCTATCTTCCCCTGCACTTTTTTTGATATCCAGAATAATAAGTGAGTCCTCAACTTCCTTAAAGCTAAGAGGGAGCAACTGAAATGAACAGGCTGGGGTATGCGGCAATGCATTCGTGCTATCAATGTTCTTTACTTGGGTGGCATATGGGGAGGAATCAAATGCTAGGCTGGCAGTGATGAAGTGGGAATTGAGTTCTTCCAGTATTTGATGGGTACTTTCAATAGCTGTTCCATTGATGTGGATCTTTGATGGAACAGATGGGGCAGTTGAGCGACCCTCGATTGACTTAAGGGTCTTCCAGATTTTGTAAGAGTTCCCCTTAGCTTGCTCTAGAGTAGAGATATAGTAGCTTGATTTGGTTGCGCGAATACATTTGACACAGACATTCCTGGCTGCTCTAAATGCCTGCCAATCTAAAGGGCTCTTGGTACACCTAGCCTGGGCCCATAGTTTGTCGTGGTTTGGCAGTGCAATCTTGAGTTCCGGGGTAAACCAAGGGTGTGCGTTTTTGCGTGTCCGAACCTTACTAGTGGGAGCATTTCTATTAACCAGTGTAGCAATGTTGCAGTTGAGAACATTAACAGCCTCGTCTACTGATTTTGCAAGGAAGAGGTCTTGCCATCTGACCTTGCTTAGATCGGCCAAATAGTTATCGGTATTGAACTTGCTGAATGACCGTTTGGTTATAAATTTAGGGGGGAGGTTGACTTTGGCTTGTGATCTAGTGCAGACTACGATATTGTGATCACTCATATCATTATGAAACACCACTGTTTGTAGAATTTTATGTGGGTGGGTAGATAGTACAACATCTAAAAGTGAGCTATTGGCTGTTTTTAAGGTATTAATCCTAGTTGGTTCACTAATTAGTTGGGCAAGTCCAAGTTCATCACAAGTGATTTCAAGCCAAGGGATTTAGATGATAACCAGTCCAGGTTGAAATCCCCAAGGATTAATGTTTCTGTATTAGCATTAATGATTCAAGTTTTGAGGGCGCTAAAGATATCAGTTCCGGCAGCAGGTGGTCTGCATCCACCTATGAAAGTAATGTTGTCAGAGGAAGGTAAATGGAGATTCAGTGAAACAATTTCATATTCCTTATGTTTAGATTTGGTAATAATAATATTGCTAATTGTGTACTTTGAGTTGGCATAGACAAGTACTCCACCTCTCTTGATTCCCTGTCTGCCCTACACAGAGTACATTCCACTAGGTTAATTTGCTGGTCGGTAATGTTTTTATTATGCCATGACTCAGTGACAATGATGATGTCAGGCTCAGTATGGGCAGCCCAGACTTGTAATTGGGATAGTTTTTTGGTCAGACTCAATATGTTAACCATCATTATTTTTAATCTGGGTGCAGCTGCAAATTCTGTTGGGGAGGACAGCAGTGAATTTAGCTGGATTTAGCTCAACATTACCTGAACAGAGAAGGAGAAGGGGTAACAATTTCTTTAAGGAGATCAAATGCGACCTAAGGACCTTTTTTCTTTCTGTCTGGTTATTATTTGTTTTTGAGTGTAGCAACTGTATATTAAATGTGAGTAAGCTTGTGTTGCAGTCTGGGACTAGGAGAAGGAGCGCTTTAAGGGACATTGGGGAAGGGAGGAGGGAGAGTAAGAAAGAAGAAGGTGGAGAGTGGGTAAAGGTAGGGGGGCATGAGGCTTGGTGAGTGGTATAATGGCCGGAGACATAGTGGAAGTCATTTTTCATGGCAGTGCTCGCATATTGTGTTGTGTTAGTGTAGCATATGCCAGAAACAAAGATTATCAGTAACAGGCACACAACGGTGTAATGTGCCATGACTCTCGGATAAGTATAGTTTTAAAGTTAATAATGAGATAAGACTGAATGAATATGTACGAGAGAGTGGAGGGCTTCTTCTTCTTTTAGCTTTTTTTTTCCACAAATAGGCAGTAACCTATAGAATGGCTAGATAAACAGAGAGGGTGTGGCCACAGTGTATTTAAAGGAGGCCTGGGAGGGGGTGGAGGGAGTGGGTCGAAAACCAACAGTAGAAATCACTCGGGAGAGCAGCCTGCACCAGGGTGAAGGACTGGACCAGTTGGTGGCTTTTCTAAAAAGGCACCTGAAATCCGGTTGGCTGGCTTGTATGCCGTACCTTCTGCAGAGCTGAATCTGCTTTTTGGGAGGCTGCCATCGGCTGCATGGTCGCCAGTGACCGGGAGTCCTGGGGCTCGCCCCGTTCAGTTAAACAACTGATTAAAGGTCCAGCTACTTCATTGACTAAAGTCTTTAGAAAATATGATGTTATTCCATCTGGTCCCAGAGCACTATTCAATTTTAACTTTTTAATAATTTCTATAGTTTCCTTTATGGTAAATACTGGACATTTATATGACTCCAAATTCTGATCATAATTGACTATATCCTTTGGTTCATATACACTCAAGAAGTACTTATTTAATCTAGTTGCTATGTCTACATGGATCATGGAAAGTCATGTGTGTAAATGCCAGGAGCCTTAGCAACAAGATGGAAGATCTGGAGGCTGTCATGGTGCAGTCAGACCTGGACATTGTGGCCATCACTGAAACCTGGTGTAATGATAACCACGACTGGGAGATGGCCATACCTGGCTACAACATATTCAGAAGAGACAGGTCAGGTAGGAAGGGAGGAGGAGTGGCACTGTATGTGAAAAATGACATAAGGGCCACAGAGATCCAGGAGGAACAAAATGGGGAGAGAGATAATATGGTTAAGCTGGAAGGAAAATGGGGCCAGCCATCTGCACAGGTGTGGTCTATAGACCACCAGCCCAGGAGGAAGAAAATGATAGGGAGCTGATGCTAGCCATCCAAAGGATGGCAGACAAGGCTAAGGTAGTACTGGTTGGAGACTTCAATATTCCAGTCGTGAACTGGAGCATCCCAGCAGCAGCATCAACTAGGAGCAGATTTATCCTGGACTCCCTTCAGGGTGCCTTCCTCAAGCAACTGGCCATGGAACCAACTCAGTAGAAGGCAATACTGGACCTTGTGCTCACAAACAGGGACATGTGATGGGGGTAACAGTGGGGGAGCACCTGGGTAACAGTGACCACCAGTCATTGTGGTTTGAAATCACAGAAAGAGCAGAACTAAACCACACAAAAACACATATCCTGGATTTTAGGGGGGAAGACTTTGGCAAAATGGGGAGATACTTGAAAGAGGCATTAAGGGGAATGGGGCAGGAATCAGGGGTTGAGGAACAGTGGGCAGTATATAAAATGGGGATAATAAGAGCAACAGAATTATGCATTAAGCGGGTTAGCAAGAGGAAAAGGAAAAGGAGACCATTATGGTTTTCCAAAGAAGTAGCAAAGAAAGTGAATGCCAAAAAGATTGCATTTAGGCAATACAAAAAGACACAGGCAGAAGGGGATAGGGAGAAGTGCCAGGAGAAGCAAAGTGAGGCAGGAAGGTCAGTAAAGGAAGCCAAAGCTCAGACAGAAGAACACATTGCAAAATCAGTGGGTAGAGGGGACAAAACCTTTTACAGGTACATGAGTGAAAAAAGAAAGGCAAAGGGAGGGATAGTGAGACTGAAGGGGGAGGATGGGGGCCGCGTGGAGGATGACAACAGTAAAGCTGACATATTGAACAGGTATTTCTGCTCAGTCTTTACTGAGGAAGAGGAGGGTAATGGGTCTGAATGGAGTACAAGGGGTGAGAATGATGCAGAAATGGACACAAGTCCCTTTACACGAGAAAAGGTCATGAAGGAACTGGAAGTAATAAGAGTTGATAAAGCAATGGGGCCAGATGGGGTGCACCCCAGGGTCCTTAAAGAACTAAGAGAGGTGGTGGCTGAACCTCTGGCTATCCTGTTTAGCCGATCACTGGAAACAGGGGAGGTTCCCAAAGACTGGAGGATAGCAAATGTAGTCCTTTTATACAAAAGTGGGAACAAAGAGGAAGCGGGGAACTACAGACCAGTCAGCCTCACCTCGGTAGTGGGGAAGATCATGGAAGCACTACTGAAGGAGAGATTGGTGGAACATCTGGTTGTCAGAGGACTACATGACCCAAGGCAGCATGGTTTCACCAGGGGAAGGTCATGTCAGACCAACCTCATTTAATTTTTTGACTGGGTGACTAGGGAGGTGGATCAGGGGAGGGCCATGGTCATGGTGTATCTGGACTTCAGCAAGGCCTTTGACACTGTGCCACATAGAAGACTATTACACAAATTGGGGAATATGGGTGTGGGCAGGACAGTTGTGTGGTGGGTAGGTAACTGGCTGGGCAGCAGGACACAGAGGGTGGTGGTAAATGGCTGTCGCTCCACAGAGGGAAGACTGGCCAGTGGGGTACAGCAGGGACCAGTGCCATGACCGGTCCTATTCAACATCTTCATCAATGACATTGCTCAGGACCTAGAAGGCAGAATTTCACTGTTTGCTGATGACACAACGCTCTGTAACAGAGTAGACACACCACAGGGTGTAGACAGAATGAGAAGGGACCTGCAGAAACTTGAAGAATGGTCAGGGGTTTGGCAGTTGAAATTCAATGCAAAGAAGTGCAAGATAATGCATATGGGGCACAAAAACCCTGGCACAATATATCAGTTGGGGGTGAGGATATAGCATGCACCAAGCAGGAAAGGGATCTTGGGGTTATCATCTCTGATGACCTCAAGGTAGGGAAACAGTGTGACAAGGCAGCAGGTAAAGCAAATAGGATGCTGGGATGCATAGGCAGGGGCATCACCAGCAGGAAAAGGGAGGTCATAATTCCACTATACAAGACACTAGTGAGGCCCCACCTGGAGTACAGTGTACAGTTCTGGAGACCTTACCTACGTAAGGACATAGACAGGGTGGAGAAGAGTCAGAGGAGGGCAACAAAGATGGTGCATGGATTGCATCACAAGTCCTATGAGGACAGGTTGAAGGAACTGAACATGTACTCCCTGGAGGAGAGGAGGGAGATGGGGGATATGATAGAGACATGCAAGTATCTTACAGGGAGGAACAGAGTGCAGGAATACACTATTTTTAAGCGAAAAAGAAGTTCCAGGACTAGAGGGCATGGGATGAAGTTGGAGGGAGGATGATTCAGAGGAAACGTGAGGAAGAATTTCTTCACAGAACAGGTGGTAGACAAGTGGAACACCCTACCAGAGGAAGTGGTGTGGGCTGAAACAATCACAGGATTTAAGAATGCATGGGATAGACATAAAGGAATTCTGGAGGTCAGGGGTAAGGGGCAACAGACTTCTAGGAAAACATAAACTGAACTTACAAGCTCAAATGGGCAGACTAGGTGGGCCATAGGCCCTTATCTGCCAACACTGTCTATGTATCTATGTATCTACCTCATTAGTTATGATACCCTCACAAGTCTCTAAGGGCCCCACAGTTGGCTGTCTGCCTTTCAGTGTACCTATGTAACTGAAAAACGTTTTCTTGTTATCCTTCACTCTAGTTACCAACTTAATTTCTAATTCCTTTTTGGTATTTCTTATATTTAGTTTGGTTTTCCCTGCACTTAACTTAAATCTTTCTCAATTTTTTGGTGTTTTATTCTTTTTATATGCTTTGTAGTGTCTATTTTTTTTCTTTATTAGTTTAGCTATTTTGTTTGTCCACCATAGTGGTACCCTTCTAGAATGCTGGTATTTATGCCTAATTGGGACCCATTTTGCAATGGAATATATTAAGTACTTGATGATTTCATTCCATATTTCATTCACATTTTTCCCACTCAATTCCTCTTTCCAGTTCAATGATTTAAAATGGTTCTTAATATTATTATAATTTGCTTTCCTATAATATCTAATTCTTGTATTTCCCCTAGTTATATGTAGCTGGTTTTGTATTCAAAGTAAACCAAATTATGGTCCCCATCTGCCAAGGGAGGTTGTATTTGAATATTAGTGTTTTTTTATGGATTACTTGTAAAAACTAAATCCAATATATTACGTGCTCTTGTTGGTTCTCTGATAACTTCTTCCAGATTATGTAATGCAATAATGTCCATAAATTGATTTTCTAATAGAATTCTTCCTTGTTTTGTTTCCCAGTACATTTTTGGAACATTAAAGTCACCCATAAAGATTATTTCCCTGTTTAGATTTTTGTTTTCTATTTCTGTCATCAGTGATTCATTCGCTATAGGATCAAGATTAGGGGAACAGGTTTATCAAACATAAGTTTAATATTTTATGTGGTATTTTGATTTGTATCCACAGTATTTCATTATTGTTATTATTATTACTCTGAAGTTCAAATGCCATCACAGTTTTCCTAGTATATAAAGCTATTCCTCCTCCTCTGTTCCCTCTTCTATTTTTATTTATTTTATTATACCCAGATATATCAGTGTCCCAAGTGTCATCATTAAAAAATGTTTCTGTGACTCCACAAACATTAATAAGTTGTTCATTTAATATGGATTGTAAGTCTTCAATTTTGGATGTTAAGCTCCTGGCATTTACTAGCAGTATCTTCAGTGTATCCTTATGTGCATAATTTATTACAATTGTATTTGTATTTTTATTTATATTGGTCTTCTTCTTATTATGTTTTACATGTATGGTAGTACTATTGTCTTTTACTAACTGATGGTCCCCCCATCATAAGTTTAAACATTTTTCAATATATGTAGTATTGTGTTTTCCCAAAATTGTATTTCCCTTGTTATTAAGATGTAAACCATCTTGACAGCAAAGTTCTGATTTATCCATAAACTCTTCCCAATATGTGATACAATCAATTTCTTGATGCAAGCACCATTCCCTTAACCAATTGTTAATCCTTTTAAGTTTTATGTTTTGGTTGGGTGTTGCCCTAGGGATAGGCAAGATTTCAGACATCACTGCTACACATCCTTGATCAATTAATGTATTTGTTATTGCAACATACTCTTCAGATGCAATGAATTTTAAACTGTCTTTCAAGAGTACTTTACCCACATATACCCTATCTGGGAATTCATCCAGTCCCCCTTTGTATACTAGCCTCATGGCATTATGCCTCCTTGCAGGGTATACCGGCTGCTGAAAAAAGGAAGCATAAGGTTGTGACTGCCTTCCTTCATTTTGCATTTTATTTTCGTTTTCCTGTTTTTCATTTTTTCCTGATTTGTGTCCATATGTTCTTGTATTTGCTCTTCAGGCCCACATTCTTGATTTTTCCTTGTTTCTAAAACTATATTCTGAAATTTCTGAGTTGGATTTTGTGTTAACTCAAGTTATTTTGGAAAGACTGAAGTATCTATAGTATTCTGCAAGTCTATTTCTTCTGTGTCATATCCTTTCTCTTGAATCTTTGCGTCCAGTGTCTCTGTTTTATTTCCCAAGCCTAACTGCACACCTGGAATCCTAATTGGTGCAAAACCTGAAGTCCACTGCACTAAAGTAGGGGGTCACGCCCATCCATCTGCTCTCAAAGAATGTTCTATTGTCCAGGGCTCGTTATTTTGTATCTCACTATCAGCCAATGATTTTTTTGTGTCCCAGCCTTTCTCTTTCTCTTGTTTTTGCTGTGACCTGCCAGAAAATGAAAATACTGTGGCTGTCCCTTGTTCTGTTGTATTTGCTTGGTACTCTGGACTTGGCCCTCCAGCTGCTACGTCACCCGCTGCAAACAGCTGCCTATTCTGAGATGTCACTAGATGACTCCTGCCAGTTGCACTCTTTAATTTGCACTGTTCATGCTTTTGCTCTGCAGCCTTTGCTGCATCCAAAGGTTTATTTAAAGCATGCTTTGTTTCTTTATACTTCTCCTCCTCTTTTACAATTAATGCAGCAATAATTGACACATTCATTTTTTTCTTTCATACCCACTTGTCCCGTATCTGAGTCTGAAGCCTATAAGCTGTCTTTTTCTCAGTGTCTTTTCACTCCCTCAGTACGATCTTTTTCTTCTTTTTTTTTCCAAACATTCTGCTACATTGTAAAAGATATTGGTCTCTGTCATTTTCACTGCTGGTACAGAGGCCTGCTTCGCATCCATCTTCCCTGCCACATCAGCACTTTCCCCTCCTCTGTCTGGCTCCAAGCTGGGCTCCTCCATTCTGCTCCCAGGAAGTCAAGCCCCCTGCTGGAAGAGTAGGGGAACTTTTTATTCAATATTCAAAAACAAAACTGAAAAGACAAATCAAGCATTAGCAAAACAGAAATGCAGTACAACTCATATGAATCACCTCATAGTGCTCAACTCATAACATTCCATACATAATACTTAGTTCAACATAATCCTGTGATAAAATATTTGTGGTATCATAAAACTAGTCCCATCACCAAGAAATCAGCAATAATTCTCAGTGCAGTACAATTCTATATACAAAGCCCTAGTAAAAACCTCATATAGGAAGAAATTTGATTTTTACTACGTGTATGAGCCCACCCACCCAACATTCTTCCATAGTCTAGAACCCACACCCTATCACAATGTACGATATTCATATTCATAAACTTCATCTAATTCACCTTGAATGTTAAATAATACCTCTTGCTGTGGTATCTCTTTACCTTGCAGATATCTCAGGCATATCACCTGCCATAAGGACCACTTCAAACAAGCTAGAAGAACATAAACAGTACTTTTAGTCCATTTTAACAAAGAAGCTGGAACTTGTCCTAGAATTAAAATATCATAAGACATATGCTTTAAGAGTGACTTTCCCCACCAACTAGCCAGTTGAGTCCAAAACCCCTGAACATGCACACAGTCAAAAAACATATATTGCATCATTTCCACCTTGCCATTACAAAGTAGCTCCCCACATCCCCTGTCCTCAAGTTGTTTGTGCTTTTGATTGCCTTTTACATTCAACTTCTGATGTCCACATAACCAAATGAAATCCTGCATTTTAAAGGGATCCGTGGTTCCACCATGCTTTCTAACAGTAGCATGGTATTTATTGTCAGAGGCACCAGGATTATCGGTTCTTCTTTATACCATTTATCAAGTATAACTTTATAAAAATGTTTTTTTCCTTCCTCAAAAACCAAGCTCATTTTATTTTCCATGTTCTAATATATCTTAATGTAGTCTGTACATACCCTGGAAGTACTTTCTCTGAGAGATGCCACTCACCTCTACCCCATGCTGTCAAAAAAGCATTACCCCACAGCCACATACATAACAATCCCATGCCCTTAGTTTCTAGGAGTATGGGACAAATGGAACTAAAGAAAAAATTCCAAAAAAAATATATTAATGGTTGAATCATATTCAGACCCCCCTGCCTTCCAAGCCTTATATGTATGTACCCTCTTTACTGGATTTAACCTACTGTCCCACAAAAAAAGGAAAAAAGAGGCCCATAACTTTAGTATGCATAGCAAAAGACAGCGGAAAAACATGCAAAACATATAAAAACATGGGAGCTATATATGCTCTGAGCAAATGCATCCTTTTTTTCCTGGTCATCTTCCAAGAAAGCCATGACATCACTTTAAGCTTCGCCAAATCATACACCAAGCTCCAGTTGTTCCCTTCTGAAACCCTAGAAATAAAGAACAAGTCTAACATCTTAACTTCATCTTTTGTCATTGTGAAATGGAAATTTTTCCACCAGCTGAGCAGCTCCCAAAACTAAAACCTTACTTTTTCCTATATTAATCTTAATCACAGTGGTGTCAGAAACTACTTGCAATTTATGTAAGATCCGTTCACCTGATTCTAAATCAGCTATAGTGAAAACACAGTCATCTGCATAAGTGGTAACTTTTTGAAATATAACCCCAATTTTATTTGTTATAGCTCTAATATCTGTAACAGATTTAATAATTCTTAATATGGAGTCCAAGCCAAAAATATCTATAGCAAAGGGCTCATCCGACAACCCTGCCTAACTCCATTTTTTAAATAAATAGGTATACTTAGATGTCCCTTCACCAATGGGGTAACCTGTACTTCAATATATAATGTCTGTAATAGGATCAAAAAGGGCTCTGGAATTCCATAATTTTGCAGCACTGCCCAAATATATTCTTGTCACACTGCATCAAACGCAGTCATCTGATCTATAGTCATCAAATAACCCTCCAGATTCATGCCTAACCCTTGTGCAACTATTTCTCTAATGAAGTTTAAATTCTGAAAACTATTTATTCCTGGAATTGCGCATGTTTGAATAGAATTAATAATCTTTTATGCAATTTTGGCTAAACAAGTAGTCAGGATTTTTGTTAAAATTTTATAATCGGAGTTCAATAAACTCAGGGGCCTCCAATTTTTAATCTCCTGAGGATCCCCTCTTTTATATAAGAAAGTCATGATTCCTTCTTTCATACTAGGCACTAACCTGTCTTCTTCCCAAATAGCCCCATAAACAATCTGTAACCAGGAAGCCAATATGTCAGAAAAACATTTATAAAAATCGTTAGGAATTCCATCATTTCCAGGGTTGGTTCTAGGGGACATCTTTAAAATAGCTTCCCTTATCTCAATTTCTGTTATTAATGTTAATAGACCAACTTCCTCCTTCTTAGTCAACTGCAGAATGTCTAATTGCCATACAAACAAGTGTGATTGTCCAACATTATCTTTTTGGAATGTAGTTTTAATATGTTGTACTATGAGCATAATTCCACTATTATGTGCCACTATGTTTCTCTTTTCATCTTTTAAGGCAGTCATAACCAAGTGTTGTAACCCCTGTAAGTTCAACTCATAAGGATTTACCTGTTCTTTCGATCCCCTAGTTTGGTACTTTTGTTGTTGTGCTGCGCTCATTTCGGATTCCTGTAAATAGCTATACATTTGTCTTTTGATAGTTTGTAACTGTAGCTTTACATCATTTTTCGTATTGGTGGCTTGAGTTAGCAGTTACATATATTTAGCCCTTAGCCCTAAATACTGGATATATTTTCCTTTAGCTTTAACGTTAGTGAGATTCATATAAAGTTTTTTCAGATCTCTCTTAGTATCCTCTCACCAATCTATAGGGCTATCATACAGGAAACACACATCTGCTTTTAACATAAAATATTCTGTCATAGAAGTCTGCATAAGGGCCTCCTTCAAGACAACAACATTCATTTCCCAATAACCTCTCCCCATGGGGAGGTGCTGTATTATTCCTATGTGTAGCCTAACTGCCATATGATCAGATGTTTCCAAAGGGACTACCACTACATTCTGACTTGTTACTCGAGCAGATATGAACCAAAAATCAATCCTTGTAGACAAATTACCTTTATAAAAGGTATCTGTAGGAATCTTATCCAAAATATCATAAACATCACTTAAATTATTCACCCATAATATTTCAAGTAAGGCATTCATATCACTAAAAATCGTTGTCGTAGCTCTCCCCCAATCTCTATGGGATAGCCCACAATTAAAATCTCCTCCCCATAGCACTAAGTTAGACATGTGCAGGTAAGGTTCTGTTTTCCTATAGAGAGATGACCTATCTGTTTTAACCTGAGGAGTATATATATTTATGAGTCTATAAGTCACTTTGCTTAGAACTACATCCATAATCATTGCCATCTCTGGCTGGATGTCAAAAATTTGTCAGACCTTAATAGTCATACCTGAAAATAATAAAAACCTAAGCCTCTACATGTTTCCTCTCCCAAACAGCAAAATGAGACACCCATCTCCAATTTCTTTATGCCTCTCTTACCTCTAACAAAGAATGCAATCTAGTATCCTGCAGCAGAATAACCTGCCCTCCCCCTTCTCTAAGACTGGCAAATGTAACACACTTTTTTTCAATTGATTTTCTGCTGTTCACATTAATTGTGAGAAGAGAGATGTTTGCATTCATAAAAGGCAGAATATAGAGGATAAAAAGAAAATTACATAATAATCAAAACATAATATAGGCAATCAGAGTCATTAATTTTTTTTCCATTTTCTAGGTTTAGGCTTATCAACAGGCCCTACATCCGTGGCAATATCAGCCTGTGAAGAAGTGACCAAGGCTAAGTCTGAATCTTAATCTTGTTCAAGGTCAGTTGGCATTCATCTGTATCCCCCTTCCCGGGTCGTGCCTGAAAATAGGCAGGATTTGTCTAGTGCACTTACCCGGTCAACAAAAAACTAAATAAATAAAAAAAAAAATACTTTCTTCTTCACCACCATGTTCAAACAACAAAGCATATGAGTAATGTACTGTGAGATCTTCCAACCCCTTAGAAGCTACTTGAGAGTCCATGTGAGGTTTCCCTGCCTTTGACCTTGTAATCCTATGGAACATTGGTTCCTGTTGTACAGTGGCAGCTGGCATCAGGTCTTCTTCCACTATCAACTCCATATTCTGTTCTGTCTCAACTGCAGCATCTTGTACCCCCAATTCAGTAACAGTTTGGGGAAGGGGTTCACAAAGATCAACATCTGCTGCAGATGCAACCTCATTCCTTGTTTCTACACTATCAGGCCCTTTATCTACTCCATCAGGCTGGGACTCAGGCATCACACCGTCCTGAAACATTTCCTCTGTATAGGACACGTTGCGTGTTCGGGGCACTTTTTGGGGTTGGGGACCTGTAATAGGAGCAGATTGTAACAGTTCCAGCATACACATTTTTTCTTTTTGTGCAGTAGCTACATATGCATCTTGCTCTGCCTGAATTGCCAAATCTCTACCATTGTGAGAAGCCCAAGAACAATTATGAAAGGTATGCCCTCTTTCGTCACACAAATTGCTTCATAAAGGCTGCTGACATTGTGCCCCATAATGACTTAGCTCCCCACAAAGGCCACACTTCTGTTTATCACAAGCATTGCTTAAATGTCCATAATCCCCACACTTGAAGCATGCCCTAGGTTGCCCTGGATAAAAAAATCACCCCACAGTCATGCCCCAAGAAAAATCATATTTGGTAAATGTTTTGTCAAACCATGCAATAGGTTCAAAACCAGCTGATACTTCCAGCTACCAGTCCAAAGTTGTTCATCATCTAAGATGGGTTCTGGATAACCTTTAACAGTGCAATGCTGTTGTAACCAATATGTTACGTCTGCTACATTCACCCCTTCATTCCTAAATAATACTGTTATCTTTTTCGTCAGAGGTTTAGTTAGGGGGATTGCCAAAAAAAGTTTCCATAAAGAAGAAAGCTTCAATAAACTATACTGTTTCCAAAACCTTTCAAGGCCTGCTGGGTGCTTAAAACTGATATTAAAATGTAGAATCTGCAGGTACATGTATAATGGCATATATTTCATAGACATAGTACTTCATGCTATCTTTAAGTAAAGCCCACCCTACAAAATGTCTGTCAGGAACATTTGAGATATCACCCCTGTACTTTAAACATACAACATTTCTTCTTATAGCTGGTTTTGATAAGTGCCTATTATCTGCTGGAAAGAGTTGTTCTCATACTTTTTCATGCCAAACATTATCAGGGGCCTGCAAGGGCTGTTCAGAGTCTTTTTTGTAATTCTGGAATAACGTCTTGACCCAAGAAAACAAGGCCAGCCACCTCCTCCCCATCAGGTAAAACAGGAGAATCATTTTCTAGCTGTTTAATCTCTTTGAGCAAAGGATGGGGCAGAACTGATTGAGGAACTACAGGCTGCTCCAAAGGAGACCTCTGCCCAGGCTGCAAAGTAGAACCATGACTTAACATCAGGAACAGGGGTCAAATTACTGTGGCGACTGTCAGGGATAGAACCTAAGGTCATTATATTTTGCACATTAGCGTCCCACCCCATGACTGAGCTGTTTCTTACCCACCCAGCTGCTTGTAAAGCAGTCGAGACCCAATTCACTGTACATGAAGAAGATCCCGGGAAAAGAAGAGCAGGGGACCCAGGTGCAGAACTAATAGGTTTATCTGAATGCTGCCTACAACTCTTCCCCACTCCCACCTTAAGGTTATTCTTTTTCCCACCACCCAAGGAAACTCCAATGTTGAAAACAGCTTGGAGTAAGGGGCCAGTCATTTCGCAAACTGCTGAAGGCAAGGCCAATTCAGTCAGTACTCTAACTGGATTCCCCGAACTTAAGGGACTCACAGAGACCATTAACATTTGTTCTTCCTCCTGCACATTTTTATCCGATGTGGAAGCACATATATCAACAGTAGGCAATCTTACTGGAGAGTCATGGAAAACATCCAACATGGAAATTACAGGCAGATTCTCTACCTCTCCCAAACTCTCTGCAACAAAATCCAACATTCCCAACTCAATATCCGGTTCCTGTGCCCCAGATTTCAGCTCCTGCAACCAGAGTTCTTCCTGTAACTTGCTCCGTGTCTCCTGAAAACTTTGTTCCACTAATTCCAGCCGTAAATGAATTGCAGCCGTTTTTTCTCTAGACACAGTTGCTTGATCATCTTGTACTTTGATTCATACGAACATACGAAATTTGCCAGCAGATAAAGGCCTAGAGGTCTATCAAGTCTGCTTGAATTTGCAGCTAGCACCCCTTATTCTGCAGCTGCCCCTTCCTTCCACCCTGCCCCTTCATTAACCCTCCCCCTTGTCCTGTCCCATCCTCGTATGAAGCAGTTCACTGTTCTACTGCATACCACTTCTGCAGGTAACGCATTCCACTCAGTCACCACCCTCTCTGTAAAAAAGTGTCTCTTCATCTCCCTCCTGAACCTTTCTCGCTCCAGTCTCATATCATGGCCCTAGTGTCCCTCCTCCCTTACTTTGAACAGCCCCTCTGTACCCGTCTTGTTTATTCCTTTTATGTATTTAAAGGTTTCAATCATGTCACCCCTGTCTCTCCTCTCCTCCAGTGAGTACATGTTCAATTCCCTCAACCTCCTCTCATATGATAAGTTCCCCTGCCCCTTGATCATCTTTGTCACCCTGCGTTGCACCCCCTCTAGTAACTTAATGTCCCTCTTCAGATATGGATGCCAGTACTGCACTCAGTACTCCAGGAGTGGTCTAACAAATGACCTATACAGTGGCAGAATCACCTCCCCCCTCCTCGAGGATATACCCCTTGCAATACAACCCAGCATTTTGTTGGCCTTTGCAGCTGCCTTCCTACATTGAGCCGAGTTGTTCATTGACCCTGTAATGAGCACACCCAGATCCTTCTCCTCCTCTGTCTGGGCTAGCTGCACTCCCCCGAGCTGGTAACTTCTTCTTGGGTTCTTCATCCCAAAATGCAGCACCTTGCACTTTTTGGCATTAAACCCCAGTTGTCAGGTGTCTGACCAGGTTTCAAGCTTTGCCAGATCATCCTGCAACCCCTGCCATCCCCCTAGGTCATCCACCACCGCGCCAACCTTGGTATCATCAGCAAACAGACTGATCTTGCTCTTGATGTCCCATGATATGTCTGCAATGAATATCCCAAACAACACTGGTCCCAACACTGAGGCCCTGTGGGACACCGCTCGTCACTGCCCTTGGGTGTGAGGCTCCCACCCACCACCACCCTCTGTTGCCTTCCTGCAGCCAGTTTCCTACCCATCTCACCAGCTTTGCACAAGCCCCCAGCTCTACTAACTTCCTTCCCAGCCTTCCATGTGGCACCGAGTCGAATGCCTTACTGAAGTCCAGATACAGGACATCCACTGCATGACCCCTGTCCAGTTGCCTAGTTACCCAGTCATAGAACTCCACCAGGTTGGTTTGCAGGATCTGCCATGTATGAAGCCATGCTGTCTGCTGTTCTGTAGTCCTTTGGCTTCTAGGAGGGCCACCAGCCTCTCCTTCAGGATAGTCTCCATTAGCTTACCCACGATGGATGTGAGGCTCACTGGTCTGTAGTTTCCCGGTTCATCCTTGGGGCCACTCTTGTGGAGGGGCACCACATGAGCCATCCTCCAGTCCTGAGGTACACACCCTGAATGTAGTGAGGCATTAAATAGGTCTGCCAAAGGTCCTGCAAGGACCTCTGCCAGCTCCTTCAGTACCCTGGGGTGGATGCCATCTGGGTCTGGTGCCTTGTCCACCCTCAGTACCTTCAAACCCTCTCGAACTCTGCCCTCCATGATTTCCCCATCTGTTACCACTTTCCCCCTGCTTCTGCCATTTCTCCCACCTTGGGTGTCATCTCCTCTTCTCTTTAGTAAATACTGAGCAGAAGTACTCATTTAGTGCTTCCGCCTTATTGTACCCTGCTTCCACCCAACCCTCCTCCTTCCTAATCCTTACTATGTGGTCCTTACAGCTTCTTTTCTCCCTGATGTACTTAAAGAAGTCCTTCTCCCCCTTCTTAATGCCTTGTGCCAGCCTGAGTTCCATAGATGCTTTGGCTCCCCTTACTGCCCTTGTCACCTCCTTCAATTCTGTCAAGTACTCCTCTGTCCTCCCCTCCTGTTTTCTTGTGCTTCCTAAAGGCAGCTCTTTTCCTCCTTACCTTTCCATGACCTCCTTGCCCAACCAGCTTGGTTTCTTAGCCCTAGCCTTCTTGCTCTGGGCTTTGCAGCAGGTTTTGATTGCCCACTATCCCCAGCTTTATGAGATCCCACCTCTGGTTGTATCCATACTAGATTGAATTCTGGCCAGGCTACCCTTTACCACTTCCCCATCCTCCCAAAGTTGGCCCTCCTGAAGTCCAGCACTCTTGTGCTAGATTCCACCTTCCTTGCCCATATCCAATGTGAGCCATACTGAGTGGTGGTCACTCCCTGACAGCGGTTCCTCCACTGTAAGTTCTCTCACAGTCCCATTTGCCAGCACAAGGTCAAGGTATTCCCTAACCTGGTTGGTTCACTGACCATTTGCAGCAGGAAGCTGTCCTGAAGGCATCCAGCAGTACCTGCTCCCTTCTGTTCCTGGTTGTTGGGGTGCTGTAGTCCACTCCTGGCATGTTGAAGTCCCCCACAATCACCACACTACCCTTCTCGCAGGTCCTTCTGATCTGTCCCGCTAGTTCTCTGTCTAACTCCTCCATCTGAGATGGTGACCTGTACACCACTCCCATTCTAAGAATCCTATTCTTCGAATCCTGGATTTGCACCCAAAGTGACTCCGTACTACTCTCCTCCCCTTCCTCCTTACACACTTCAGTCCTTCCTTCACATATAGTGCCACCCCCTCCTTTCCCAATCACCCTGTCCCTATGAAATAACCTGTACCCTGGTACAGACAGGTCCCAATCATTATATTGGGTGGCCCATGTTTCTGTGATGGCTGCAATGTCCACCTCTCCCCCTGCTATGAGAACCTGTAACTCTGCAGTTTTCCTCCCAAGGCTCCTAGCATTAAGGGTAACCACCTTCCACCCTTCTCCTCCCCCCATCCTGCCCTCCTTTCCTAGCATCACCAATAGTACTTACCATTTGTTCTTTGTCACTGTTATGGGGGTAAGCCCATATGATTTCCCAACCTGTGGTCTCTGCATATCTCTTCCCCAACTGCCACCCTCCACTCCTAGTTTAAATTCCCAACTTCCTCTATATACTGTTCCATCCTTTGTTTCAACACTTTCTTTCCCTCCTCACTCAAGTGTAGTCTGTTCTTGGCATAGAGACTACTGTCCTCCCAGGTCCCTCCCCACCCCTCCCAACAGCCCATACCCTTTAGCACAACACCAGGTCCTTAGCCATCTGTTAAATTCCTCTATTCTCAGCTTTTTGTTGTGCTTGCCTTTGGCACCAGACGTATCTCGGAAAAAGTTACTGATCTTCCTGCCCCCTCACATAATTGTGCTAGTTCCTCAAACCTCCTCTGGACTATATCTACTGTCTTGTCAGCCAGGTCATTTGTCCCAAGATGTATAAATAAATGAGGATTGTCCCTACCCCATCTAGCATATTTCAGAACAGACTGTCCCACCCTTTCCGATGTCATTCCTGGCATGGCCTCCACCCAAATGAGACTATGCTTCTCCCCGCTGAACAACGTAAGTCAGCATTAAATCCTATTTCCTGGTCATTAGTCAATTTCAGTATTTCCTCCAATGCAGGGTCTGATTCCATGTTATCTTCCATAATTGGGGAGGCCGAGGAGGAGACCTGCTCCTCAGCCACCCACACGACTTGCTCCTCCAAAGGCTTGAACACTCTGTCCGCTTCCTCTTAACAGCGCAGCGCCGTCCAGTGAAAAGAGTAGGGTAATTTCCCAGGTGTCCTGGCCAAATTTCCCCCATTCACTAAAAATGCCACCAACAGCTTAATCTGGTTCAATTTCAGTTGGTTAAAATCTGTATCCCACCCTCCCCCGGTCATCCCCTGAAAAAGGGACTTCTAGTCTCAGTGGGCCTACCGGGTCAACAAAATTCAATAAATAAATATAAATAAATATTATATTGGCCAGGTTTACAGGTGAAGTTGGTCTACCCCTTACTGTGTACCACCTTCAAACTAATTCACCTCCCCACCCCTCCAAGCCTGTCTAACCTACTGACCCAGAAACCATTCACCAGGTCCCTTAGAACATCTCACCAAACATTACCAAGTATACCTAAAACTCATTTAGCAGTTGGAAATAGATCTTTCTCATATGCAGCCACACATAAATGGAACAATCTTCCAATAGGACTTCTATCCTGCATATCCTTCCTGCAGTTTAGAAAACAGTACAAGGACTCAATCCTTGCCACTGGCATGTTTAACTGTATATAACCCCCTGCCTAGCAGGGTTAATCCTGTGTCATGCTGTCAAGGTTTCTCTGAATGAACCCTGTGTAACCAACAAGTCTGAAACATTATGCCCTAAACTGTATGATGTTTCTCTATCTTATGTACTTACTGCATCAAATTGTTGAATATTTCTACTTGTTAATGTTAATACTGTTGTACCACTGTTGGTACTGTTTTCAATGTCCGTCTACTATGTTTAATGTCTACCATTTGTAGAATGCTTAGATTCCCCAGGTCACCACTAAAAAAGGGACTGTCTTGTCTCAGTGGGCCTACCCGGTCATCAAAATTCAAATAAATAAATTTGTATCTGTATATGTTTCACCCATTTAACATTGGATGTTAACATAACCCCCAGGTAGCAGTATTCCTTGGCTACTGCCAATTTATAATTATTTAAATAGAAATTACACTTCATCCTGCCAAATGAAAGATTTATCCAGTACAGCCAGATACCTTAAAAAATGTTTAATACAAAAAAATATATTACTGCTTGTTTCCTAGTGATAGGCCAGAAATACCAGTTAGGCTGCCGCTAGACTCACAAAGGTAATACTGGATAGAATGGCCCAGTCATCCCAATTCAATACAATCACAAGTAATGTGTCATTCAGTGTTATTCAATATAGGTAACTTCCAGCATTGACAAATCAATATTGATGTTTCGGGTAAAAACTTCATCAGGAGAGCTGGATATTCTAATACAAAAAAATACATAAAAGAAAACATTTTTATGTTACTTCACTATTTCCAAACTAAAATTCTCCAACTAAAAAGAACTAAAAAAAATGGGTATAATCATCCCTTACATTTCATTTTTATCAATATGGTACTTCACTTATTATTCAAAGCTCATTTCCGTGTTAGATTCCCACCACAGGCCACTGATAGACAAAAAATAAAACAGTCATTATATTACACTTTTCTATTTTAACTAGCTATCTGATCTTTGAAACTCAAACACTCTTTCTTAAAATATGTAGCACCGGTTAGGTTTAAAACTCTGGCCAAGATATTCAAAAGAGTTGAGCCATGCGCAATAGGGTTGCGCCTGCGCAAGTCTGAAATTGCGCCATTCTGCGATATTCAGCAGGAGGCAGTTGTGCCCCCCAAAATCATGCTGAGCAACAGTGCAATGATAATGAAGGCATGTGCAACCGAAGGGGAAGGAACCATGCATAAATGGAGCAGTGTGATATTCAAAGACTTGCGCAATGCGCAACAGTGGAGCAAGCAGAAGTTGCGCCATAATGGAAATGAGCCAAAATAAAAAGGAGCAAGGAAGAGGTGCAAGAACGCTACAGGGAAGCCACATGAGACAGAGGCAGAGGCAGACAGACAGGGCAGGTGGCACAAACAGGACAGGCCAGGGAAAGGTCACAGTGAACAGCCAGGCACAGGGAAGGTGTGGGGAGCCACACAGCACAGAGGCCAGCACAGTCAGGTGTACCCGGTGCAGGGGAGGTAGCAGCCAGGACAGTGGGGGGAATACAGAAACAGCTGCCAGGAGGGGTGAACACAAGCCAGGGACATGGCCAGTGCCACCTTCCACATGGAGGCTGTAATGAGGGGGGTGAGAAGGCGGGCCGCAGGGGGTGTGGCCATGGAAGGGCCCGTCGGCTGTATGTCCCCAACAGGCAGTACTGAGCCCACACCAGCTTTGAGCTGTACACAGATACTGAGATTGTGGGCCGGTACCACCTGAACAGGGCAATTCTGAGGTGGCTCTGTGAGCTGTGCAGTGATGTGATGCAGGCACCCACACGACGGAGCCATACCCTGTCAGTGGAGACCAAGGTAATAGCCTGCATGTGCTTGCTCGTCACGGGTACCTTCCAGAGACCAACTAGGGGCACCACAGGCATAACCCAGTCAGCCACATCACGCCACCTCACCCAATTCCTCAGTGCACTGCTGCCACATGCTGAGGAGTACATCCATTTCCCCAGCACAGTGGTGGAGCGCACAGCAAACATACAGGAGTCCCACAGGGTAGCACGTATTCCTGGCATGCTAGGTGCAATAGACTGCACCCATGTGGCCATCCTCACACCACCTGGCCCCGAGGGGGCCACATACATAAATCGCAAGGGCTATGCCAGCATCAACTGTCAGGTGGTGTGCGATGCCAGGGGGCGCATCATCAATGTCTGTGCCACGTACCCTGGTGGAGCACACGATTCTTTCATCTGGCACCAGTCAGCATTGTGCCACAGATTCGAGAGTGGGGACATCCCCACTGGCCACCTAGTGGGTGAGTATGCAAACCACATGGACAATCATAGGGCCTGGGGGGGTATGGCCAGAGGTGGCATGGGTAGTGGCCTACATGGCCTGGGGCAGGGCGATGCTGATCACCAAACTAACCTCCACCCTCTACACACAGGTGACAGTGGATACCCCACTCCGTCCCTGGCTGCTCACACCCTACCGGTGGCCCGTGACCCCATCGCAGCAACGCTACAATGAGGCACACGCCACCACATGTAATGTCATCGAGCGGGTGTTCGGGATGCTGAAGGCATGTTTCTGTTGCCTGGACACCTCTGGCAGTGCCCTACAGTACAGCCCCTCAAAGGCCTGTGGGATATTCCTGGCCTGTTGCATCCTGCACAACATGGCCAACGAATGTATTTAGCCGTACAGGTCGAAGAGGGGGACAGCAATGGGGACGATGGGGATGCCAGTGACGATGGTGATGGGAGCCCCCCCTTGGCCAATGGGACCCCCCGACTGCTCCAGCTGGCACAGCTGCACCGGGACACCATCACGGAGGAGCACTTCAGCCAACCCAGGTAAGTCATGGGGCCATGCGCAACCACCAGTGGCCAAGGCACAACCCACAAACACGCAGGGACCCACACTGGGGGTGCACATCATCAAGGGAAGTGGCAGGGCATAGAGGCACACACACACACACACACACAGCCAGGGATGGGTGAGGATTAACATGCCATGCTGAAGGACACACACACATGCACACACAATGCAACAAACGTGCACAGAGGGCAGAAGGCACACCGACCCAGAACGCACACCCTAGCAACACACATGTCAACAGGCCACCACACCCACTGCCTGTCCATGTGCATGTGTCAGATGCTGAGCACCATTGCACATTGGTGTACAGCGCAATGCAGGCATCATCATGCACATGCAACTGTGGACAGCAGCCGGGAGGGTGTGCAGGTGGACTGTGTGTCCGTCTGCAGGGCCGGGTACCCACCCGTGCACTGCCCACTGACACACACAATACACAGAGGGCAGCACCAGACAGTAGCCACGCTGGAAGACAGGTCAATCCCACGACACAGTGCCACGGCCACCACGGATGCATAGGCAGCCCTGCCGAGACCCGCCAGCACTGACAGGCTGACCACTGGCCTCATGAGGTGGCACCGATGGTCCCCCATGGGTTCCATTGTGTGAACATGACCGTGCCCACTCAGGGGTCTGCAGCACACCAAACATGCCTGCACCAGGAGTGCTCGGGATGCCCACAGCTGAACCCGGCGTCGACAGGGTGGGAGTCGCACGATGCCTAGAACGGGGGGTGGATAGTGCACTGCGTGGTGTCTGCGATGCATGGACACCTGCCTGTGTGCCCATTGTGGCCATGACAGCAATGAACGCCTGTGCATGCCTGTCAATGGCAGCGGTCACATCCTCCCACAAACGGTCCATCCGTGCCATGATCATCTCGGCATCCCTGCTGTGACACTCTTCTGCCCGCTCCAGAGACACACGCAGTGCATCCACGGATGTCACAAGCCTTATCTGCTGTTGGACCGATGCTCGCAGTAGGTGAGTGTGCTTGTCCAAGAGGTCATCAGCCTCCTTGGATTCCTGTTCCTCAGGGTGTGCAAGGCCCTGATGTTCAGCACCCCTTGAGGGTGGGTGCTGCTCACCAGGACCAGGTCTGGACATGTCCACAGGTGGTGCACAGATGCCGCCGCTGAACCCTGTATGCCCAAGCCCAGTGGGTGACTGCTGATGCTGCCCCTCTGGCTGCCACACCCCAGGGCTCAGTGGTGCCATTGCAGTGGCCGCAACAGTCCCACTGTCCTGAACAGACACCAGTGCTGCCCCACTGGTGCTGACAGGCACAGCCTGGGACTGTGCTGACATGCAGGCCTCCACGGCGGCACCACCCACAGCTGTGGGCACGAATTGCCCTACTGTGTGTCCATCCTGTGGCACACATGTGTCACTGCCCAAGACGGTCGTGTCATCATCACTAGTGCTGGACTCTGCCCCGGCCACAGCCACAGCGTGCTGGCATCCATGGACACCAGCACGCTGGGACACAGGCAGGGCTTCCTCCACACCTGTCTCAATGACATCAGTGTGGACAGCCAGGCGGCCCCACTGTCGTAATGATCCACAAATACCTGTGGAGGTGGATGGTCCCACCTCCGACTGCATCCAACTGTCTGCAGTAGACAGGCCCACCACCGCTGACCCATGCAGATGCTCAGGATCTGTAAGAGAAAGCAAAGTCGCGTTAATTCGTGTTACCTACCCTGCCCCCCCACCAGACAGATCATGACTTATCATGCAGTGATGGGCCACCACCCGTCTGGAAGCCACCACCCGGAAAACCCTCAATGGCACTTCGATGCATGCTTCCAGCAAGCCTTTCCTCTGCTGGGGTGAGCTGTAGCACCTCCGGCTGTTCCCCACCTGTTTCAGCACATGCTTCCCTGATGGCAGCCACCTTCTCCTTTACCCTCCTCCCGTCTGTGCCCATCTTCTTCTTACACTTCTGCACAGAGCGCTGGTGGCTGCCATGCAGGTTCATGGCATGTGCCACCTCCTCCCATGCAGCAGCATGGGCCTGAGGAGTGCCCCGCCGTCCACTGAGCAGTGGCTCCTGATCCAGGTAGGCCTCAAAAAGGGCCTCGGTTTCGGCCTTTGTAAAATTCGGCCTCCTCCTCCTCTCACTACTGTTGTTCTCCTCTCCAACAACATGCTCGGTCATTATGTAGCCTGTAAGAATGGCTGTTGTTACCTATGACTGTGCAGTCCCATGCATGTCCCTGAATCCACAGTCCACACTCCCAAAGAGCATGCAAATCACCAATAAACTGCAGTAACCAACTATGGCCACTGCAGCACATTGTTGCACCTTTATAGCACAATCCATGCAAATGAGCTGAGGAGCAACTTTAATTAGATGCAAAGTGCAGTGCTGTGCCATTGAATGGCTGATCAGATGATTTGCATATGACGGGTGAATATCATGCTGTTGCGCTTTGCGAAATTGTGTTAAACGTGCTGAGCCAATGGCACAGTTCTGTGGCATGAGTAGTACACCTCACTGCGCATGCCTGGGTTGCTGACGCAGGCATCTGCTGTGCTGATGACGTGCTGTGTGTGGTAGGCAATGCAGGGCACGGCCACCATTGTGCCAGTGGCGCTATAGCGATGGTCACTACATGGCGCTGTGGCACTGGGCCTTCATAGGTGCAATGGCCCAACTGCCCAATAGTCCACTATGGTGCTGGCACACAGGCAGTCAATCGCACTACATGCATTGTCATCCAATGGCGCTGCGCGTGGCCTTGTGCCAGAGACCCTTTACCCTGTGCCTGACCTTTGCCCCCTTGGCGCCATGCGTCAGGCATAGGTGCACCTCTATCGTGCTGTTCGGTAACAGCGCAATAGGGAATGGCAGCACTGTACCGCGCAGCATCTGCACATGGGGAGCCACGCTGCAGAGTGCCATATTGCCTATAATAGCTGTTGGAATGGTGCGTAGATGAGCTGCTCCTTGGATGGCCATTGAGCTGGCCAATCTGGTGGCCATAGTTGAGCCACACCATGGGCCTCTCTTTGGAGAGGCGCCCCTGGACAGGGCAAGGACCCAGGTGTGGCAGGAGGTGGCCACTGCCCTGGATGAGGCAACAGGATGGGGGCATTCAGCTGAGCAGTGCAGGCACTGCCATGGTGACTTGTGCAGGAGGGAGCCAGAGCTACTGGCCCGACTGCGGGCATGTGCCAGGAGGGGCATGGTGCCACATCCAGGTAGGGGTTCTGTCAACACACTTTTATCATCCATATGAGTCACAGTGTTGTATGTGTCCAGCACATAGGGGAGGGACCGTATGGGGTTGGCCGTGGCGGTGTTCACAGGGTGTGGGGTGGGTGGGTCTGGCTGGGTGGGAGGGCACACACCTTGAGGCAGGGGGACTTTGCTTTGGGAATGTACTGATGTTCTTCTCTCCTTTTTTTCCCCACAGGCCCAGACGACATATGCAGGGTGCAGGCAGAGTGGTGGAGGGGTGTGGAAACCGCAGCCAGGTGGGCCGAGGACCAGCAATGCCCACCTGACCAGCCAGATGAGGGTGAGTGCCAAACCTCCATGATTAGTATTGCATGCTGTGTGACAGAGTGGGCAGCGGGGCATGGCCACCATTCATTGGCATCACTGTCATGCACGCCACTTGTTACAGTCAACACTGTCCAGTGGCAATGCATGTCTGGGTGTGCGTCACTGGTGGTCCATGCATGCACCAGGTGCATGGCTGTGCCACTGTCTTTGCACCACATAGCCATGTCACTAAACGGCTATGGTGGTGCTGTGCGTGACTTGGCCTGTGGGTGTGTGCAGCATTCCTCATGGCTGTATGCGCCTGGGTGGGCAGGTCCTGTGGATGTGATCACTGTGGGTGGTCACACGCCATCACAGTGATATGTCCCATGGCTGTATGCCATGCACAGTGGGCGGGCTGTATGGGGTTGTGCATTCACATCTATTGACTGTGCTTCCTTGTTCTAGATATGAGACATCTCTGGGAAATACGGGACACCATGAGGGAGCTCCTTAATCTGGCCCGTGAGTTAGTGGCAATCCTAAGGAGGCTGGACGTGATGGGGTTGCTGCGGTACCACAGAGCCAGGCGGACCCAGAGCCAGAAACGGCAGTCATGTTAATAGTCCCTTGGTCCCTGACTTCCCCTACCCCTGGACCCACCCTCACACCCCTCCTATCCCATCCCATTTGTCTACCCTTCCCTTGCCCACCCCACCCTGTTTGTGTCCTCCACCCCAAGCTTGTAAATAATTTTATTATTGTACATAGTTCAGTTTTATATTTTTACAATACATTTGAATTTATATGACTACTGTGGTGGTCTCTGATTTGCAGCGGGCTATAGGTGCTCAGCTGCAGTGGTGTGCATGGCATCAGGGGTGCTGCAGTCATGGGTATGTGTGTGTGTCCGTGTGGAGGTGACTATGGTGTGGGGGTAGATATCAGTCAGTGTCTGTGTTATGTGTGTTGTTCCCTGTGCACTAGATGACTGTGTGCAGTGGTCCATGGCACGTGCTCTGTGTCCATGGCACACCCATCGGCCCATCCATGGCCTGTGCAGCCAACACACATGCCTGTCTGTGACCTGCACAGTCCACTGGCATGTCAGTGGTGGCATTCCCTGCAGGGCAGACACTGTACCTGACACTTTGCTGGGTTGCCCATGTCACTGGTGTGGTGCATGCCTGGCTCAGGTGGCACTGTGGGCAACACGGTCATTGTCCCACCTCCATGCTGTGGCTTGTGTGTGTTGCAGGGGATATGCCCCACTGTCTGTGGCTTGTGCTCCAGGTGACTACTGGTGGTGTATAGGTCCATGGTGCCTGAGCAGGGTGGCTGGCACTCCAGTGCCATGGTGGACTGCAGGTTGTGTGTACATGGCTTACATGGGCCCACAATGGGGGCTTGGTTGCCCCACTACTGCATCCCTGTGTTGTTGTGCCCTTGGGTATGGGTGAGTGTCTGTCCAGACCCTGTGTGGCATCCGGTGTGGTGCATGCTTCTATGCACCACTGTGGCTGTCTGTGCTGGCTGTTGTGGCCAGTGGTGGGCCATGGTGTGTCACTGGAATACTGTGCAGGGTGCTGTACCATTGGTGGTGTCAAGGACATGACCGTCCCATATGGGGTACCTCTGGTACCAACGCATGGTCAGTCTCTCAGCAGTACCTCGGGGGACTGTGCGTGGTGGCACTGTGTCTGCCGTTGTTGCATTGCCATGTGCTGCAACCTGCTGATGGGTGCTCGTGGTGTGGCTGGCTTGCATGGTTCTGTGGTGCACAGGGTTGCATTGACACAGTGGGGGTGGTGGTATGCATGGGGTTTCCTGCAGTGGTGGTCACTGCTCATGGCTGGGTGCCTGGGGGTCACAGTGCAGAGTGTGCTGTGCACTAGGGGGAATGGTTTGGCACAGGGTGATCTGCCCTCCTTGTGTGCCAGTCACTGCTTGCCGGTAGGTGTGATGGGGCACCATGGCCAGGCTGTGGGTTGGTTGCTTGTCTCCATGGACCAGTGGTTATTCCCGCCCTCCCCCGGTTGTGCTGTGCTTGGGGTGTGGGGGGACAATGTCTGTTCTGCTGTGAGTTCCTGTGCCCATCTGTGGCATGGGTGGTGGGCCCCTACCTCCCTGATTATGCAGTTACATTGCTCTGCAGCTGGGGGGGCTCCCTGATTGTGCTATGGCGCCTCTGGACTGCTCAGCTGAACATCCCTTGTTAGCTATGGGCGCATCAGATCTGCTCAACTTCCTCTATGCTGCTTCTGGCACAGTGGTGCGATGTATTAATTGGCTGCAGGCGTAATTTGGCCTGCTCCTTTTTTGAATATTGCGTCTCTTACACATGGGCGTAATAGACTTGCACTTGCTCCTGCTATTGAGCACTTTTTGGGTGCAGTTTGAATATCTGGGCCTCTGTTTAATGTGTATCACACATGCTTCCAAACCACTACTTTATAATGCATGTTTTGGCTGTAACTCTTATACCATTAAGAAAAAGCTGTTACCCACTTTTAATCTTTCATCTCACTTCCTTATTCACTTTCAAAATTATTAAATTCTCTACTTTTCATATGAGACGCTAACCTTATAACTTTCATCGCTTTCTTCTCATCATGATTTTCATACTGCCATACTTTGTTGTGCTTTTGTCACACTGAGAGTAAAAAGAAGATTGCAAACTTTATAGCTATTTAGCTCTCTTCTGACACTTAGCAAAAGCTTTTCTTTCAATTTTAACCTTTACAAAGATTCCTACTCACTGCCTGTGACTCCTGGGATCTGCTCGGGCGAGAGTAATGTGCAGGGCGTAAATTACCCATTTTTATAGGAGGGGAGCTCCACCTCCAAATTTGGTTATCGACGCTTTAGCATAACACAAGCATGCAGTGCCTGCCTGAGTGCCAGACCCACCTTCTAGTGGCACCTTGTACCACATTTCTAGGTGTCAGAGGTGCTCACAATTTTAAGCTGGATATCTATTAATTACTACTGGATATTTTAACAGATGTTTTACCATTCATAATAGACCTGGAAAAGCCTCAAGAGGCTATGTACACACACAAAAATCAGGATCCCTTGTTACCAGGCACTCTCCACCTTCTTTCTATTACAATATTGTGTGCCACTCTATGGTTTCATTTAGCCAAAATTTCAGACTGTTTGTTTGAAAAATAATTAATGAACCTTGCTTCTCTAAAGAGTAATTTATTGTTGTAATTGCCTCCTCTACTGTCTTTATGGACTTTTTTTATTCCAAAAAACCATAATGACAGTAATTTGTGTCCCCTTTCAAAAAAATGACGTGCTACAGGACAAATAAGGTATTTATTCCTAATGTATCTTTTATGTTCTCCTATTCTTTGTTTTAAGGCTCTTTTCATTTTTACCACATACATAAGGTCACAAGGACATTTTATACCATTTATTACCCCTTCTGTTTGACAATTTATGAATTTATTTTATTTTAAAGTCTTCAGCTCTGCTTATGTTACGTATACACTTAATTTTAAGAGTATTGTTACAATGCACACATCTCCCACAGCTGTAATTTCCCCTAAGTTCCTCAGATGTAAACAAAACATTTTTTCCAGGTTCAGAGATTTAATGTTCTGAATGTACCAACCGATTTGATAATGATCTAACCTTTTCTGCTACCACCTGAGCCCCATGTGGAAAGTTCTTTCCCCATATTGTAGACTCTAATACTTTCCAGTGTTTATTTGCTGTCTTTTTAATATCGTAAAAAATGTCACTGTATTTTGGAGAAAGTATGATTTTTTTTGCCGCCCCCATTTACCCCCTCAGTATTTTTTCTTATTAAAATATATTTTCTTTCCTTCCTAAATGGCTCCTGCCTGGCTCTTTCTAGGGTTTCCTGACTATATTCTTTTTCTCTAAATTTTACTGTCATCTCTTCTGTAAAGAATTCAGTCACTAATCTCAGAACAATTCCACTTAACTAGTAGAAACCGGTTGAATGGAATCGATTCCACCAACTTCCTAAGGTGGAAATTATCAGCTCAAAGAACAGTATTTCTGTCAGTAGGTTTTCTGTACAGTTTAGTAAACAGTCCTTCATTTTCTTAAAAATTATTAAATCCAAAAAGAAATTTCTCTCTCATCATATTCTATACAAATTTTAAATACTCATTTTGTTTATTTAGGTAATCATGGAAATCTAGCAGCTCTCTTTCTGTCCCTTCCCAGATAACAAAAATGTCATCAATAAAGTGTTTCCATTGAAGTATATTCTCTCTAAATGGGTTATTCAGATAAACAAATCTTTCTTCAAACCTGTTCATAAATATATTTGAGAATGATGGGGCCATGATTGACCCCATTGCTGTTCCTTTTACTTGCACACAATAATTATTCTCAAATTTAAAATAGTTCTGTGTAAGAACTATTTGAGCCAACTGTAATAGAAAATCATTTGGAGGTTTTGTATCTGTTCTGTGTATATCCAACATTTCCTTAAGTGCTGACACCCTTCACATGAATATCGAGTGTAGGGTCCTTTACATCAAAACTCACAAGAAAAATTTTTCCTTAGATTATTATGTTGGTTAAACCCTTCTAGCAGATTAATCAAATGTGTCGAGTCCTTTAAAAAACACACAGTGGTTTTCACTAAATCCTTGATGTAGAAATCAACAAATACTGACAGAGGTTCTAAAACAGAACCTATACTTGCCACTATCAGTCTCCCGGGAGGGTACAGGGGATCCTTGTGAATCTTAGGAAGTATATAACAAGATGGGAATGACTGGAAATTCTTTCTTTAACATTTTTTGTTCCCATTCATTTATTTATTCAGCCATTGTGCACTGCCCTCTTTAATGTCTCCTCAATTAATTCTCCAGTTTTTTTTTTTTTAGTGGGATCTTCACTCAATTTTAAATATTTTTTTTTTAACTCTAACAATTTCACACATTTTTCTTTGTAAGCTATATAATTTTCAATCACTAGCCCCCGTCTGCCTTTTTTTATGACAATTCAGGTTTCATTCTCCAGACTTCTTAGGGCACCAAATTCTTTTGAGTTAAATTAAAGCTTGTCCTCTGATCAGTATTTCTTTCCTTCTTGATTAGATTTTCAACATAGATACATAGACAGTGTCGGCAGATAAGGGCCTATGGCTCACCCAGTCTGCCCATTTGAGATTGTAAGTTCAGTTTGTTTTCCTAGAAGTCTGTTGCCCCTTACCCCTGACCTCCAGAATTCCTTTATGTCTATCCCACGCATTCTTAAATCCCGTGATTGTTTCAGCCCCCACCACTTCTTCTGGCAGGGTGTTCCACTTGTCCACCACCCGTTCTGTGAAGAAATTCTTTCTCATGTTTCCTCTGAATCGTCTTCCTCCAACTTCATCCCATGCCCTCTAGTCCTGGAACCTCTTTTCACTTAAAATAGTGTTTCCTGCACCTTGTTCCTCCCTGTAAGATACTTGTATGTCTCTATCATATCCCTCTCTCCTCCTCTCCTCCAGGAGTACATGTTCAGTTCCTTCAACCTGTCTTCATAGGGACTTGTGATGCAATCCATGCACCATCTTTGTTGCCCTCCTCTGAACCTTCTCTACCCTGTCTATGTCCTTATGTAGGTATGGTCTCCAGAACTGTACACTGTACTCCAGGTGGGGCCTCACCAGTGTCTTGTATAGTGGAATTATGACCTCCTTCCCTGCTGGTGATGCCCTGCCTATACATCCAGCATCCTATTTGCTTTACCTGCTGCCTTGTGACACTGTTTCCCTACCTTGAGGTCATCAGAGATGACAACCCCAAGATCCCTTTCCTGCTTGGTGCATGCTATATCCTCACCCCCCAACTGATATATTGTGCCAGGGTTTTTGTGCCCCATATGCATTATCTTGCACTTCTTTGCATTGAATTTCAACTGCCAAACCCCTGACCATTCTTCAAGTTTCTGCAGGTCGCGTCTCATTCTGTCTACACCCTCTGGTGTGTCTACTCTGTTACAGAGCTTTGTGTCATCAGCGAACAGTGAAATTCTGCCTTCTAGGTCCTGTGCAATGTCACTGATGAAGATGTTGAATAGGACCGGTCCCAGCACTGATCCGTGTGGCCCCACTGGTCACTCTTCCTCTGTGGAGTGACAGCCATTTACCACCACCCTCTGTGTCCTGCCACCCAGCCAGTTACCTACCCACCACACTACTGTCCTGCCCACACCCATATTCCCCAGTTTGTGTAATAGTCTTCTATGTGGCACAGTGTCAAGAGACTTGCTGAAGTCCAGATAGGCCATGTCCACTGCCCTCCCTGATCCACCTCCCTAGTCACCCAGTCAAAAATTCAATGAGGTTGGTCTGACATGACCTCCCCTGGTGAAACCATGCTGCCTTGGGTCCTGCAGTCCATTGACAACAGATGTTCCACCAATCTCTCCTTCAGTAGTGCTTCCATGATCTTCCCCACTACCAGAGGTGAGGCTGACTGGTCTGTAGTTCCCTGCTTCCTCTTTGTTCCCACTTTTGTATAAGGGACTACATCTGCTGTCCTCCAGTCTTTGGGTACCTCCCTGTTTCCAGTGATCGGCTAAACAGGATAGCCAGAGGTTCAGCCACCACCTCTCTTAGTTCTTAAGGACCCTGGGTGCACTCCATCTGGCCCATTGCTTTATCAACTCTTATTACTTCCAGTTCCTTCAGGACCCTTTCTCGTGTTGAAGGGACTTGTGTCCATTTCTGAACCATTCTCACCCTTGTACTCCTTCAGACCCATTACCCTCCTCTTCCTCAGTAAGACTGAGCAAGACACCTGTTCAATATGTCAGCTTTACTGTTGTCATCCTCCATGGCCCCCATCCTCCCCTTCAGTCTCACTATCCTTCCTTTGTCTTTCTTTTTTCCTTATGTACCTGTAAAGGTTTTGTCCCTCTACCCACTGATTTTGCAATGTGTTCTTCTGTCTGAGGCTTTGGCTTCCTTACTGACCTCCTGCCTCCCTTTGCTTCTCCTGGTACTTCTCCCTATCCTGCCTGTGTCTTTTGTATTGCCTGAATGTAATCTTTTTGGCTTTCACTTTCTTTTGCTACCTCTTTGGAAACCATAATGGTCTCCTCTTCCTTTTCCTCTTGCTAACCTGCTTAATGCATAATTCTGTTGTTCTTGTAATCCCCATTTTAAATACTGCCCACTGTTCCTTAACCCCTGATTCCTGTCCCATTCCCCTTAATGCCTCTTTCAAGTATCTCCCCATTTTCCCAAAGTCTGCCCCCCTAAAATCCAGGATATGTGTTTTTGTGTGGTTTGGTTCTGCTCTTTCTATGATTTCAAACCACAATGACTGGTGGTCACTGTTTCCTAGGTGCTTCCCTACTGTTACCCCCATCACACTGTCCCTGTTTGTGAGCACAAGGTCCAGTATTGCCTTCTGCCGAGTTGGTTCCATGACCAGTTGCTTGAGGAAGGCACCCTGAAGGGAGTCCAGGATAAATCTGCTCCTTGTTGATGCTGCTGCTGGGATGCTCCAGTCCACATCTGGTATATTGAAGTCTCCAACCAGTACTACCTTACCCTTGTCTGCCATCTTTTGGATGGCTAGCATCAACTCCTATCTGTTTCTTCCTCCTGGGCTGGTGGTCTATAGACCCACCTGTGCTATGGCTGTCCCCATTTTCCTTTCCAGCTTAACCCACAGTATCTCTCCCCCATTTTGTTCCTCCTGGATCTCTGTGGCCCTTAGGTCATTTTTCACATACAGTGCCACTCCTCCTCCCTTCCTGCCTGCTCTGTCTCTTCTGAATATGTTTTAGCCAGGTATGGCCATCTCCCAGTCATGGTTATCATTACACCAGGTTTCAGTGATGGCCACAATGTCCAGGTCTGACTGTACCATGACAGCCTCCAGATCTTCCATCTTGTTGCTAAGGCTCCTGGCATTTGCACACATGGCTTTCCATGATTTGACCTCCTAGACTGTTTCACTGTTACTCCAGCCCTTCCTTGGTTGTCATTTATCCTGGTTCTCCTTGCTGTCTGCCCTTCTGCTGAATTTTGCCCCTTTCTGCGTATCCACCTCTTGGGCACTAATCTCCATCTTTTGCACACTGCTTTGCAGAGATAGCCACTCCTCAGTTCACTGGTTCCACTGCTAGCTGTGGGGGGTGAGCAATGGGTACTATCCTTGCTGGCACACCCCCTTTGCTAGTTTAAATAACATTGTCAATGTAGCTTTTAAACTTATCATTGAGTGCTTGAGTTCCTCCAGGATGGATGCAGGCCGTCAGGCTTGAACAAACCTCCATCCCTCCAGGTGGGTCCCCAGTCACCAATGAATCCAAACTCTTCCTCACAGCACCAGTTCTTCAACCATGAGTTAAAGTTCCTGGTGCATGTACTCCTATGCTCTCCCTTGCCTCTCAAAGGTAGTACTTCTGAGAAAGTGACAGAAGTAGCTACTTGCTTGAGACCCCTCCCAGTTTCCTAAACACTTCCTGAACTTCCTTTGGCTCCCCATTTTCCAGGTCATTAGTACCAGGTGGATATGACATCCAGCTCACCCTCCCATCTTGCCTTCCCAGTGATCCCCAGGATCTTCCTTCCATCCTCCATGCCGTGGCACCTGGTAGGCACCTCACCTCCTGTCCTCCCTCCTATGTTCCTAGCTGGATCCTCTTATGATGGAGTCCCCCACCAGGATTCACTTCTCCTCCTCTGGGGTCCACTGCTTTCCCCGCTGAGGTCACCTCCTTGGCTAACCTCCACATCCTTTCCTTCCACTTCTCTGGGTACCTCTATTTGGTTGTACTCATTTGCCAGTGTGGCATATGAGTTCTTGAGTGGAATAGGATCTGGGATGTGCCTCTGCCTGATTGCTCTAACCCTCCCTGAGCCCACTGTCATCCAAGTGCTCCTCGTTCTCGGCATCCTTTGAGGCAGTTGCATTGGACTGGGTGGTCTCTGGATAGGGGTGATGGTACTCCTGACCCAGTTTACTTCCGTTCTGAGTCTGGCTACCTCATCCCGCAGTCCAGAGAGATGCATGCAGATAGGGCAGCACCTCAGTGTCCAGAAGGTCTGCTTGACTATGGCTGCCCCACAGCCACTGCATTGCACCACTCCCCACATTATACTGCAATTCCACTACTTGTCTGCTACTGAAGCTCTCCTAGTTCCCTTTTTATTAATTTACTGTACTAAAAATCCTGCCACTGATCCTCAGATAATTTTTTTTTTTAAAAGAAAAAGAAACCAATAAATAAATAAATGAGTCAAAACACTTGTCGTGCTGAGGGTGGGCTTCTTCCCCCTTATGCCCCTCCTACTTCACCCTTACTATACCCTGTGTTTAGCTCCTGTCAATCAGATTTAACAGGGTATATAATTAAGAGTTGGGGGAAGGGGGGTGAAAATTTGCAGCAATTAAAGACAGCACAGAATTACACCACCACTATGTTTTAAATTTTCAACAGCCCAAAAACAATTATAAGTAAAGACAACAAAGAAAGTATAGTGTCACTAAAAGCCCACAATCTAAGTTTAAAAGAAAAATAGCAATTACCAGTTACTCTAAAGCACTGAATTGAATATGTTTCCTTCCTTCCCCTTCTGGCTTCTTCTCTTCTTTACTTTACTTCTTTACTTACCAAACAAAAACAAGTTTCAATAATATGAGGCACAGTGCCTGGTGGAAGAAATTGGGACTTTACTTGTAGTTTCTGCACTAACAGCATTTTTTTTCATCTGGTCCTCCTGGTTCACATTCTCTTGGGGATTATTTTCAAAGAAATACCATAACCTTAATTTTCTAAAGATTTTATTAAGGTCTTATCTTATTTCAAAATCACTAACTTTTTCTTCGAGGCAAAATGTTGAATCATTGTTTAACACATTTAGCTCTTCTTTTATCAGATGCCTACTGGATAAATTAAAAACAGTTATTTCACTTGTGACCTAGTGACTACCTGTAGTTGTAGTTCTTCTTGTTTTTCTTTTCACTTTTCTTCTTGTTCTGCACTTGTTTCTGTTCTTCCTGATCCTGATCCCCTACCATCTGGGCCTGACATTACCCCTTGTTCTCTCCTTGTATATTGGTATCCCTGAGTTTGCCCCCCCCATGCACTGTCATCTTCCTCTGCATCTGTAGCCTCCCATTCCTACAACATGGTCTCCACTCCCTCCTCTGCTAACTTCATCTGTATCACTGCTGGAGGTGTAAATATTACCGTCTGAATCAGAATTATATAAATATAACATCCTATTTCTAATGTCTTTATTCTTAAACCATGAATAGACTTTTACATCCCTATAGTCATTTAGATCACATTTGAACTTTGTGATCTTAATTGATCTTATTTCATTTTCAAAGTCATCAATTTGTCTATTCACTTTCCCAGAAAGGTGTTCAGTTCTTCTATAGAAAACTGTTTCTTAACTTCCTCTTCTAATGCCACATTGTCTTTATGTGTTTTTTCAAGCTCCTTAGTAAGAGCCTCAACCAGAATCAGCATAAAGTCCTTTGAACATTTATTACTGGCCCCATCCCATTTTTCCATAAGTTCTTCAGTAGAAAATCCTAAATTTGTTTCTATTAGGATCCTTAATCCTCTAGGGATTCTCTTTTGTTTAAGGTATTTAGTTAGGATTATTGCATGCCAATCCTGTTTTAACTGCTTTTGAGTACAAAATTCATAGCCATGTTGCACATTTTTGGATGTGACCGGGACTGTAAACTGTCTTTTTGATTTAAACATTTCTTGAATTACACCTTCTTCTGATTCTGTGATGATTCTGGATAAAGACATTTTATCTGTAATGGCACCAATTTCATCAAAATTACTCATATTGACAAAAAAGATATTTGAACAAACTTAAAAAAATGTTGAAAATATACACAATAAATTTATTTACCAAACAATTTGATTATCCACACTACAGATCAAGGGAGACTTAACCATGTGCTCATTAAATTATGATATATTATAAACATATACAATAGAAATCATATGCCAATTAAATTATAATATACTGTAAACATACAGAATAGAAACCTCTGTGCCCAAATCCCAACAATTTGTTGCACATCCACACTGTAGGCTATTGCCAGCTATCAGTCCTTAAGTTCATAGTATTTCTCCAGGAAAAATATTTGTTAAATCTTCATTTTCAATTTCAGCTGCACCCAAAATAGTTCTTTGTAGTATGTGGAAAAGGCTCCCTGGTCTTCAGCACTCAAGCCATGTGCCAAATGATATCTTCAAAATGAAAGACTTATCCACTACAGCCAGATACCTCAAAAAATATTTAAGACAAAAAACTATATTACTGCTTGTTTCCTAGTGAGAGGCCACAAATACCAGTATAGGCTGCCGCTAGACTCACAAAAGGAAATACAGGATAGAATGGCCCACTCACCCCAATTCAATATAAACACAAGTAATGTGGCATTCAGTGTTATTTAATATAGGTAACTTCCTGCATTAACAAATCAATATCGATGTTTTGGGTAAACCCTTCATCGGGAAAGCTGGATATTCTAATATAAAAATACATAAAAGAAAACATTTTTATGTTACTTCTCTATTGCAAAACTAATATTCTTCAACTAAAAAGAACTCAAAAATAGGTATAATCATCCCTTACATGCAGTGCCTGCCTGAGTTCCAGACCCACCTTCTAGTGACACCTAGTACCACATTTCTAGGTGTCAGAGGTGCTCACAATGTTTAGCTTGATATCTATTAATTACTACCGAATATTTTAATAAACATTTTACCATTCATAATAGACCTGGAAAAGCCTCAAGGGGCTATGTACACACACAAAAATCAGGATCCCTTTTCACCAGGCACTCTCCACCTACTTTCTATGACAATATTGGTTACCATTCTATGGTTTCATTTAGCCCAAATTTCAGATTGTTTGTTTGAAAATGATTAATGATCCTTGCTTCTCCAGGAAGTAATTTATCATTGTAATTGCCTCCTCTACTGTCTTTTGGACTTTTTCTATTCCAAAAAAACAGTAATGTTGGTAATTTGTGCCTCCTTTCCAAAAAATTATGTGCTATGAGAGAAGTAAGGTCTTTGTTCTTAATGTATACTTTATGTTCTCCTATTCTTTGTTTTAAGGCCATTTTCATTTTTCCCACATACATAATGTCACAAGGACATTTTATACCATATATTACCCCTTCCGTTTGGCAATTTCTGAATTATTTTATTTTAAAGTCACCAATTACAGTCATTACTGATTTTTGGAATAGAAAAGTCCATAAAGACAGTAAAGGAGACAATTACAGCAATACATGACTCTTTAAAGAGAGGATCATTAATTACTTTCAAACAAACAATCCAAAATTTGGGCTAAAAGAAACCATAGAGTGGCAACCAATATTGTAATAGAAAATAGGTGGAGAGTGCCCGGTAATAAGGGATCCTGATTTTTGTGTGTACATAGCCTCATGAGGCTTTTCCAGGTCTATTATGAATGGTAAAACATTTGTTAAAATATCCAGTAGTAATTAATAGATATCCAGGATAAAATTGAGAGCACCACTGACACCTAGAAATGTGGTACTAGGTGTTGATAGAAGGTAGGTCTGGCACTCAGGTAGGCACTGTGTGCTTGTGTTACGCTTTGGCATTGATTGCCAGATTTGGGGCTTGAGCTCCCCTCCTATAAAAATGGGTAATTTAGGCCCTGTGTGTTACTCCCACACGAGCACATCACAGGCAGTGAGTAGGAATCTTTGTAAAGGTTAAAAAGGAAAGAAAAGCTTTTTCTAAGTGTCAGGAGACAGCTAAAGATGTATAAGGTTTGCTATCTTCTTTTTACTTGCAGAGCGACAAAAGCGCAACAGACTATGGCAGTATGTAAATCGTAATCAGAAGAAAGCAGTGAAAGTTATAAGATTAGTGTCTCATATGAAGCTTAAAGAATATCAATAATTTTGGAAGTTAATAAGGAAGTGAGAGGAAAGTTTAAAATTGGGTAATAGCTTTTTCTTTATGGTATAAGAGTTAAGCCATAATATACATTATAAAGTAGTGGTTTGGAAGCATGTGTGACACACATTAAACAGTGTTTTAATCCTAACAAATGCTATGTATTCTAAGAAAGAGTGTTTGAGTTTCAAAGATCAGAAAGCTAATTAAAATAGAAAAGCCTAATATATTGACTGTTTTATTTTTTGTCTACCATTGGTCTGTGTTGGGAGTCAGACATGGAAATGAGCTTTGAACAATAATTCAAGTACCATATTGATAAAAATTAAACATAAAGGATGATTATACCCATTTTTTTAGTTCTTTTTAGTTGAACTATATTAGTTTAGAAATAGAGAAGTAACATAAAACATGTTTTCTCTTATGTATTTTTTATATTAGAATATCCAGCTTTCCTGATGAAAGGTTTACCCGAAACGTCGATATTCCTTTGTTAATGCTGGAAGTTACCTATATCAAATAACACTGAATGACACATTACTTCTGTTTGTATTAAATTGTGGTGAGTGGGCCATTCTATCCAGTATTGCCTCTGTGACTTCATCCTACCACAAAATATCGTAACATTAGATTTGGTATCATTTATAATTAACTTGTGAGTAGAACAAAATTAATAAAAGTGATTCAATTTATGCTGCAGCCCTATTTGAGAAAATTAAAGAAAGAATCGTATTGTCTGCATATGCAACAGTTGCAAATGCAGAGCCCCTGTTAGGGGCCTGTGCATATGCAGCCCCACCTGTGTTTGCATGTCTTACTGCTTGCATGAGTATGAGTGGTTGCAGAAATGCAGGCCCAATGGGACTCTGCCCTTCTGTGGACAGAAGGCTCATGGGGCCTTTGCCTTTGCAGTGAGTGGTGCAGCATTGTCAGTGAGGATGTAATGCGGTAATGCTGCATAGTATCACAGAAATGCTGTGGGAGCCTGTAGGGATCACTGTAATTCAATGCAATTAAGCTCTGTTTTACTGCAGTATTTTGTGGCATGCCATTTACTGCTCGTTACTGCATTGTATCATATTTTACTCCACTGTACTCATGTACACTGTCTGAGGTATCTTGTTAGATAACATGATCCTTTACAGCATACATTTCTAGATGCATCTGCATAACTGAAAAATCGCTATGCTCTTGAGCAATTTCTATATCCACTTTTGAAATCATTATACCCACACTGTGACAAAACTTCCAACTGTATAGTTGTATGTCCCACAATGACTTGCCTTTCTGAAGCCATAAGTTGGTATGTATGTCCTACTCCTGTAGCTGAAGAGATACAGGCCTCTCATGGGCCTGTTCTTCTACAGACAGAAGTAGTGTTGCAATTTTTGTAGAGAGGCCTGTTCTTCTACAGACAGAAGTAGTGTTGTGATTTTTGTATCATACATTTTGTGGTACCTGCACTTCTGCAGGGATCTACTACTGAATCCCGGCAGTCAGTCTCCTGAACTTTATAAGCCTGAGTTTAGGAGATCGACTGTCAGTGTTTGTGCAATGTGGGAGGGTGCAAACCCCCCCCCATGTGGGGGGCTCTGCCCCTCACACACCCCATTACTAAAATAACAAACTCCAAGGGGGAGCGGACCTCGGAGTAGGTTAAAACAGTTTACGTGGGGCAAAAGAGCACCGTGTAAAAGTGTAGACCCAGGAATAAAACCCGGGTCTGAGTGCACTGGATTTTTCCCCTTGTTGTGGTGCATGGCTAGAGGCAGAGTAGTGGTTCATCACATTCACTACTTTACCCCTGCCGGTACAACCATCAGTCTGCCGGGCAAGTGTATGTTTGGCAGCCAAACTCATGATCCTGAATGTTGGTATCCCGACTTTCAGCTTTTTGTCGTACTCCCCTTCTATAGTCATAGATTGGTGTGAATGTCTTACATTTGTGGCTGCAGAAGCGAAAGCCCATCAACTGTGTGTATGTGTTACAGTGTGCATAAGTGTATGAGGCTGCAGAAGCATTGTTCCCATGGGGCATGTTTTTCTGCAGACAAAAGAATTATTGTAATTTGAGTATCATGGATTTGTATTTATGGCTGCAGGGGTCTATGGTTCTTCCTACAGGAGCAGTGTTGTGATGTGAGTATTGTGGATTTATATCTGCAGCAATAAATGAGCAAGTCTTGAGGTGTGCATGCTACTGATACAAATCCATGAAGTCAGCACCTCAGTGCTACAACATTGGTGTAATCTGGAAACAGCTATATGTTGTTTGTCTTACCTGATGATGATGGCTGTCTGTGGTTGATTACGTGGTTTTATCCTTTTTTCTGCTTTGGGGGCTAGGATTTTAGGGTTTGAATTCCTAATACCACATTTCCCTACTTTTGTTGTGTTAAGTTGAACCCCCTAACTAGTGCACTAGTTCAGTTTTTTCAAAGAATATATGTATATATATATATATATATATATAGTTGAATTTACTTAAGTACACATCAGACAAGTGCACATTCTGCATAACTGCACACTTTTTCGATTTCACAATTGTTTTTGTACCTCTGCAGTGTTACATTTTCTGGTTTAATGCACTCTGGTTAAGTGCACATTCCTGGTAAATTCACATTTTCACAGTTCACCAATGCATATATTAACATGTAATAAGCATCTGCTGAATGCACAGCCTGTTTTCAGCTAGAGTAAAAACAATATTTTAATGATTATCCTGCTTGTAATATCTTTTTAATGCAGCAGTGCAAAGAAATGGAGCAAAAAATGTGACCCTACCTTTTTTTCACTATAAAAAAATCCAGGCATCTTCCAGTTTTATTTGGTACAGTTTTCATATTCGGCTGGAATTTGAGTATTTTATAAATGTTTTAATTTAATGTTTTCTCAAGAAAAAAGATGGCTGCCACATTCTGCATAGAAAATGGCATAGAAATTTCATTGTAAACCTGGAAAGGGTTAGAGGTGAAAAATTAAAAAAAAACTCATTGTGCACAGCATAGGAGGTACCAAGAAAAGTACATTTTATGGGTATCCTAATATTGTTCTTAGTTGTAGCTGAAACTAGATTTTTTGGAAAAATATTTTTTGCTGCACTGCTGCTTTAACACAGTGGATTAATATGAAAAAATAAATAAAATGCCACTAACAACATGATTTTTAATTACATTAATGTATTTCATTTGTTATATTTGTTTTATGCAGTTCTAATTACAGAAGTAAAGAAATTAAAATAAACTCAGTCTTTCTCTATGAAAACATGTAGATCTAGATAAATGAACAGTTGCTTAAATGCACATGTTTTCTGTACAAAAGGGGTGTGAATTTAAGAATAGCATAAAACAAGGATAACAAATGAAATACATTAATGTGATTAAAAATTGTAATACCTGAGAACTGTGTAGTATGACTTTTTTATCAAATGTTTATATTGTAATAAAAATCAGAAATTTATTTATTTATTTTATTTATTTCAGTTTAAGAGTAAAACCTTTGAGTCAATGACTCGATTTCAAAGGTTCCAAGTCAATAGAGGACAATTACATTACAGATAGCATAAAAAATACAGAGAAACAGTGAAATAAATTACACAGTCAAGTACATAGCAATTTTATATAATTTAAACACTGGTGCTAGAATAGGGCTTAGGATAGGAGATGGGGGGGCTACACTGTCCTAGTAGTTAATTGGATGGTCAGGAAACCAAAAAGACAGTGAGGGTAAGGTGATCAGCCTTGAAGAGGCCTCTTCAAAAAGAGGAGGGGGGAAGAGGATGGTGGAAGAGGAGGTGATCAGCCAAGGGAGGCATCTTCTGGGTGAAGCGTGCAGGGGGTAAAATTCAGGCACAGGTCTTAGACGCATCCAGATTTGGAAATGTGTTCCAAACTTTTGAACCTGCCTCTTTGTTTTGGGGTGGGGGGAAGCATCCACATTGTTGACTTTGTTAAAACTTCAGGGATTTATTCAACCAGTCTAGGTCTGCCTCTGGCAGGAACTGTGTTTTACTACCTTTCCTCTTTGTTATACAGTATTGCCTCCTTTCACCCAGTTTCTCTTCATGTCTTTCTCCAAATTCTAAAGATGGAATAGAAACAGATATTGATGGCAGATAAGGACCACTAGGCCCATCCCATCTCCCACTTTTCTCTAACTACTGCAAAAGTTGCAAATCCTGCTTCCTCTGGGGCTTCACCTTCTCATATTCTCATTCCTATCTCTGGGGTTTCGATGTGCCTGTCCCATGCATTGTGTGACTCCCCCCATTCTGTGTGCCACCACAATCTCCATTGGGAGTCTATTCCATGCATACTCCACCATTTTGGTGAAACAATTTTTCTTCATTTCTGCCCCTTCAACCGCATGGCATGCCATCTCATTCCTCATCTCTTTTTATGAAAGATGATACCTTATGGTACCCTGTTTATTCCTTGTGATATTCAAAGGTTTTCTATCATAGCTCCCCTGTCTCTCATCTCCTCCAGGATTTACGTATTGAAGGTCTCTTAACTCTCTCCTCATGACTTTGGTGCAGGCTATGCCCTGTACCATCTTTGTCTACTGTGCCATAGATTCACTGGAAAAATGGTTAGTGGTCTACTGCTATGCAGTTTTTGGAAATGGTTAGCATTGCCTCCTGTTTAACATAGGTTAGTATAGTGTTTTGGTATACTATACCAGCCATCTAAAACCCAGGTTTAATTGTCTAATTTTTTATTTTGTTTTTTTTTTTAATGGAAAATGGGTCCAAAATCATGTTCAATGATCCTCATATCATGGATCCATGCTGGTATCTGCCTGTCTTCAGTTGTCTTGGGGGAATGGATCTCTTGCATATAGAGAAAGTAAATCTGTTTAGTAGTACTGGCCACCTACTAATTGTGTTGCATGGTTTTCTGTGCCATATAATTCAACTCCAGATTACTGTAATGGCCAGGTACATAGCAGCAGGAGCAAAGTGAGCATTGTGGTATTTGGCAGAGACAGAACTTGGGTGCAGCATAAAATCACTGACAACTGTGGCTGGACCAGAAGAGCTGAGCTAGCAAAGGTAAACATGGTTTAATTTTTGGTTCAGTAGTTTTTCGTGTTTTTGGTTCAGTTCTCATCACTGTAGTGAACTTTTTTGGTTCCGTCTTGTCTGTTCTGGTTTAGTTGTCTGTCTCTTGCTATGTTTTGTCTGCTGTGTTTTTTTGGTAGTTATTTCCTAAGATTGAATAGCAGTAAGTACTGTGATAAAATATTGGACCAACATCACTTTATTGCGTGGTGCACATCAAAAAGAAGTCTAACTATGTCTGAGTTGAGCATAACCAAATATGGTGCACAGAAAAGGAAACTGGCTAACTTGTCGGCTCTCTTAGTGCCATCAAATGATCCAAAACAATGCAAGATATTGCTGTTTACAGGCATGCAAAACAAAGTGACTACCATGCAGAACACAAATACTCCTGGGGATGCAGCTACTGAAAGTGGGCAAAGTGCCACTCAGTCTGCTCAGTTGGCAGCATCAGCTGATCCAGAAGAACACAAGCTATCACTATTTAGCAGCCTACAAGATACAGTGACTGCCCAACAGAACAAAACTCCAGGGGATGCAGGCAGCTGTAACAGAAGATGAATAAACTGTGATTCAATGACTGACCGGCTGCACTGCCAGTCAGAATCTAAATAGTCAAGAAATGCAGTCAGTGGATTCTGCAAGGGGAACGGCTGTACAGCGTGATGCTATGAAGACAAATCCAAATATTCAATGTCCAGGAAGGACTGTCTCACAACATGAAAAGGTTGCCTTTGTTAAAAGGTATCCAGTTCAGCCCGGATACATGGATGTTAAATGCCTACCATACAAACCGTCAAAAATCTACACAAGGATTCTTCCTGGGAGCAAAAAAGCTATACCAAAAAAACTGGGTCACTGCACAGGTGGTTGACAGTTTGGTGCATTCTGTCCACTGCAGTATCTGCATGTCATTTTCAGATGTGGAAACTAGATTTGTTATAGGATACCAAGACTTTAAGCACATCTACCAAGGCATGGTAGAACATGAGGATTCCAGAGCTCACAATGTAGCTGTGGATGCGTTTATGGCATGCTTATTAGATGCAGATGTTGAAACACTGGCGAACACAGAGATGGCTGTGAATTGGAGAAAGCAAGTCCAGCAGACCATAGGTGTCATGAAGAGGATAATTGAAGTTATAAAGTTTATTGGATGCCAGTGACTGCTATATCATGGAAAATATTAAGCTTTATATAGCTTGCAGGACCCAGCGCTTAACCAGGGAAATTTCTTGGAGTTGATTCTTCTGTTGTCCCAATTTGCTGTTCCTCTGTATACACACATCCAAAAAGCAGTGGAGCAGAGCAAGAGAAGGAATCAGAGAATGGGGAAAGAAAATGACACTTTTGAAGCATGTGGACGTGGAGGGCTGATTACCTTGCTGTCAAAGATCACTGTAAATCAAATTGTTGATATTATTTTGCTGTTAACCAGAGATGGCATTTTAAGAGATGCTATGGACAAAAAGATCAGCATTCAGATGGACACCACACAGGACACCGGTACACTGGTATGACTGACCAAGTGGCTATCATTCTACAGCATGTGAAAGACCTTAAAGTTCATGAGAATCTGTTTGCTGTGGTTGAAGCACAGGACACTTCTGGACAAGGAATGCACAAGGTTTTAAAAAAGAACTTTGACAGACATGGACTCGTTATGAAGAACATCTCTGGGGAGTCATTTGATGGTGCAGCCAACATGAGGAGTGAGTTTGTGGGGTTACGAGTGTTAATAAAAAGGATTCACCAAACAGTGTGCATACCTGGTGTTATGCACATGTTCTCAATTTATGTGTCTCGGATTGTAGTGAAGCAGTTGTGGAAGCAAAGACACTCTTTGGGTTGCTACAAAGAGCATAATTCTTCATTAGTGAATCTCATAAAAGGATGACTATATGGAAATCTAGCATTGATGGGACGTGACAAGACAAGCTCCGAAGGCTTCAAATGATTGGTGAAACTGGATGGTGGGCAAAACCAAGAGCAATGGCATGCATCTTTGGAGCATAAGAATATCAAGAAAAGAATCTTTATGGGTCACTTCTCCAGACTTTGCTTTGTATTAGTACCTCTGGAAAGTTTAATGCAAAAGCTGCCAGTGAGGCAGATTCGCTGATTGACAAATGGAAAAAGTTTGAAGTTATTTTGATAACCTTTTTGTTTATGAAGATCTTTACAGGAATTGGGCCAGCATCAAAGTATCTGCAGATTAAGGGACTAGACTACCTTTCAGCATGGAGCATGGTGGATCACGCTAAGATGGAGTTGCAAGAGTCTGAATTTATAAACATTCAGCAAAAAGTTTCTAACTTTGTTGCTAGAATACAAGAAGAAATTGATGATTTAGGTATTGATATTGACATAAAAGATCATCTGCCAAATAAAAGGGTATCTAGGAAGAAGAAAATGCCCTTGGAAAATGTCAGCGACGAATGTGTGGCGGATCCTGTGAAGCGATTTGAATGTGAAGTATACAACCGCATCATGGATCAAGTTCGGATGAGCTTAAGTGATCGGTTTGATAACAACAAGCAACTGATTCTGGATACCAGCTGCATGGACCAACGTCACTTTGAAAGGATAATTCAGGATGGCATACCAAATGAAAGTCTGCAGAAAGTGGCAATGTTGGCAGAAGTAGATTGTAGCAAACTTAAACTGGAGTTGCTGGCCTTTGCTTAACTATTCAGACGACTGCAAAAATCACTGCCTGAAGAATACAGTGAAGATGTGTTAAAGGAGGATGTTGACTTTCATGACTCTGAAGACTCTGAAGACACTCATGAAGGTAAAAATAGTGATCAGAATGAGCAACGAGAGAGAAGAGATGATTTGCCAGACAAATGCAAGTCCTGCAAAGAATATCTAATGTGCTGTTATAAAATTTTGGCACAATACAACATGCACTCATCTGCGTTTTCAACCTTGTTCTTTGTCTACAAGTACCTGTTGACTTTATCATTTAGCCAGGTGTCTTGCGAGAGAGCTTTCAGCAAGCTAAAGATAATAAAGACTCAACTGCGCTCTTTGTTGGGACAAGAGAAACTAGAGGCATTCGAGATTATGGTGATTGAGAGAGACCTTCTTGATGGAGTGTGCGCTGAAGATGCCATCCAGAAACTAATTCAATGATCCAAAGCATACAAATGAGTACTGTCAGTTTGACACTGGAAGGCTACTGTCCAGCTAGAGGACCAAAACTGGATGCTAGGCTAAACACTCCTGGGTCCAGAAGTAGTCTTATCAGTTTGACACTTGCAGACTACTGTCCATTTGCAACCTGGAGAAAGCATTGGCATGAAGGGTTTGTGGGGGGGGCTTGAGCTGGGTATGCTCACCCTGTGGTGACTTGGTAGTTTTACAAGGCTGTATGGAGGGGGTAACAGGGGCTCATGTGTCTTGTGCAGCCAGATCTCCCTGAGGCAGATGTAGTCTATAGTTACTATCTATAAATAAAATGGTATACACTGTTCTCGATAATGGTGGTGTGTTGAGGCCATATCATTGAAGTGACTATGAATAAAACTATATACAATATTCTGGTTAATGGTTGTGTTATTGAGACCTTATCATTCAGTTTGTATGTTTTAAATACCTTGTATGTGACATAAACACACAAACACACAATTCAATTTATTAAATGACACTCCAGACACTGTGTTAGCAGACTTTACTGTATACCTGATCAATGTCATAATGAAAAGCATACAGAAACACAAATACACAGGCCAATTTATTAAATGACGCTCCAGACACCATGTTGGCAGACTTTAATGTATACCTGATCAAATGTCATAATGTAAAATGTACAACAGATGTTACAATACAGATTGTGTTTAGAGCTAGGGAAAGTGTAGGGACAGATTAGGATGGGCCAGAGGTTGTGTAACAAAGGCTCTTGAGTCAAAGGCCCATTTTCAAGATTGTCCCGGCAAATGGTTTCTCAACGCTTATCTTACCTTTGACGGCCCTTTAACCACCACTTACCTCTTTCACACACCCCCAATAGGTGAGGCAACCACACTGAAATGTATGGCCCTGTTTTTTTAACCCCTGACTTGAGCACCAGCTCGGAATCCCTTCACTCTTGGACAGCAATTTGCATTGTTTGCATATAAATGTGTCTCCATTTTATTTGTGGTGCACTAAACTTATGCCTTGTCTCCTTCACTGTAACACTACATGATTAGCTATAGTTTTATGTAACTGATTTTATTTTTCCCATTTCAACCTGGTTGTACCTGAAAACGAGCCTAACTCAATGTAACTCAGTATATTTTTTCTTTCCAGGGGATGGGAGCACATGTCTTAGACTGTGTATAGACACTGTATCTTGCTCATCAGCTCAGGTGCTTGCCGTGTCCATCCCAGCCCTGTTTGAAAAGACCCTAGTGATCAATGACCTTGTTTTTTTTTTTTTAGTTTCAGCCAGGTGTATGTTTTTTTTTTTTACAAGAGAAAAAAAAACATCCAATCTGTACATCAGTGTCTACCATACCCTGAAGGGCAACATTCAAAAACAGTTACCCTGGTTTTAGCAGACTGCTATAAGAGCACCACAAGGATGCAGGAGCTAGTTAAAATGTACACATTTCTAATTACTATACCCAAATAAACCCTCTTGGAGGGGCTGAGGTCAAACTCTCCATGGTGAGACCCTGTCCTGCTTTAGATATCAGAATAAGCATGGACTGCTACCCTTATAACCGACTGTAGAATTAAGTGGGGTAATCTTGCCCACTAGTAACATAGGAAACATTCTGTCAGACAAAGTCTTACAAACTGCAACTCAACAGGTTGGCTCCTATATTTGCATGCAGGTGCTGATAACTGTTAAGGAGATGAATCAGGAAGAGACTCACCTCTTGTAGCAACTGATTGACCTCATTCTGCAGCAAATCCACTGCCTATGCATGGACATAAGCTTTCCCTTTCTCATTCTCTAACACTGTCACCCTTTCTAGCAACTGGGGGGATTCAAAATTCAGCAAGAGACAAAATGCAATTGAGGTAACATATACCATGAGACACAGAACAGATCAAAGTCTCCAGATACATGAGGAGCTCATACTAGGGTACAACTGTGAGCTTCGTACTGTAATCCAGTTTAGGTCTCTCAGGGGGACCCATATCTTTGTAGGAACAGTAAAATTAAGACTTTGTAAGACACAGCCAATGGAAGCGAGTCAAACACTTTCCAAGAATATGCAATCCCCCCCAGCTTTGTTTCCCTCTCTCACAGACATGTGGAGCCTCTCTCGGGCATCCTGCCTGTGTCCTGCTAACCTGAGGACCCATCGACCTGTGCCTCCTCTCCCCCCTCCCTGCAGCCAGCTTAACCCATGAGGGTGGGGCTGCATCTCCTCGTTGGGTGCACTTACAAGTCAGTCTCTGGTGTCAGGTGAGGGCCTAGACAGAGGAACTGGAAGGCCAGGTGAGGTGGACCTGATAGAAGGCACGGGGGATAGGTGTCATTGCCTACCCCATGGGGCTTCTTCCCCCTCCCTTGCATGTGCTACAGTGCATGGCAACCCTGCCTGCATCAGTCACACTGTGCAATGTGCAGCCCATGCACTGCAGCACTCATGATCTCCACTGGGAGCCGCTGGTGCACAGGGCTAACCCCTGCCCTCCCCCAAGGGCAGAGAGCAGCCCAGCAAGTGCTCAATACTTCCCCCATTCCTGCCAACCCACGGAGCCTGAGCTTGCTCCCGAGCTCCAGTCACTGGTGTGGTGCCACGTGTGGCGTCCAGCGCCTCAAACCTCAGCGCCACCGGGCTGGCCCAGGACATGCAATCTGACTGAGGTTTTGAGGAACCATATCCCACATGCTCCTCGGAACATGCATATATTTCTCCAACCCCGAGTCATAATTTTCCAAGCCACAGTCACAAAAGTGCCTTACTTGCAAGTAACAGGTATCAAATATGAAAACAATGGCCTCATTTGAAATAGTACTACTGTGTAAAGTTCTGTATACTGTATCTCCAAAAGAACATGGTCAAGACAGAGACAGTTCAAAGAAGGACAGCAAAACGTGTGCAGGGACTACATTAAAGGTCATAAGGGAGACTGGAGGAGCCTCATATGTATACCATGAAGAAGAGAAGGGAAAACAGGTAGGTCCCCCTCCTCCAAGAGGGAAGGCACCAGTGTGGGGCAGCCTGGCACTATTTATTTAGGCCCTGGGGATGCTGCTGAGGTGAGGGGGACAGCTCACTGGAGGGCTTTCAGAGGGCCGGAGACCTGGCAGTCATCATCCGCAGCACTGAGCTGCTTTTCCTTTTGTTTTCTCCTCTGGGGTGGTGTAGTGACATCAATGCAAGCACAGTCTTCCTCTCCCAATTGCATATTGGATCTGACATCATGCAGTTTCTCCAGCCTCCGCTATGGGCCAGCAGGCACCACACTTCCCCTGGAGAATGACAGCTGTCTCTGGACACTTTATCCTTCTCTCTCTGGCCCTCCAGTGACCAGGGTCTGTTCCTGAACCCAGGTCACCAGTGTCACAGATGGAAATCAAACTGCTGCATGCACTGCTGGGCCAGCCTATTAGTTTATTTTTAACAAATACACCAGAGTATACAGCAAGGGGAACAGGACAAGGGACAGGAAATGCATTGGTTGGCAGCATTTTTATTTTCACCTGAGCAACTGGGTAGAGGAACCATGCTGGTCTGAAACTTATCAAATATCAAGGTATCAGTTTGTTTTAATAATTAAACACATCAGAGTGTACAGCAAAGGAATGCAGTGGGGGTGGGGGGGGAATACAATACAATGGCTCCCTGGCAGCATTTCTACTTTCACCTGAGCATCATAAGTATCAGCCTACAGCTTCATAATCAGAGATAAGGACCAAAATCAGAGACACATATTCAAAATCGGTAACAGAAAATGCACCTTTTCTAGGTGTAACTATGCAGTCCCCTGGGGTTACTAGAATCCCAACAGTTTTAGCCTATAGGCAGGTGAAATGGCAGCTGGTAATGATGCTCATTAAGAGGAAGAGGTTCCTTACAGAGTGACATTGTTTACTTAGCTACAATGTGTAGGAAATAACTTCATTTAGCACAATTGCAGCAGCATAACCACTTTTGTTTAGTGCACTTTTTACTGTCCCCCCCAACCCCGGTCATGCACCTGAAACTAGGTAGAATTTGTCTAGTGAACATTTTGCCTGGTCAACACAAACTAAATACATAAAATAATAAAATAATCATTTGGAAAAGAGAAAATAAATGTTTTTTTGTGAAAACTGAAGTCTGCCTAGCAAATGTGTTGTAGTGGAACTTCTGATCATTGCTCCTGGGTGGATTACCCAGTCTGGTCCAACATATGCCTAGCATCCTCTCACCTGGACCTGGTTGTAATTGTAAAGGTTTATTTTGTAAACTGTAACCCATACCTTCCTCTAGATAATGAGCCTGGTATACATCCTGATGCCCAGGGTGGAACCAATAAAGTAAATGTTATGCCATCAGTGTCAGTGGCTCAGCAGGTTGCACACTCGCCTCTGAGGCCAGGAGATCAGGTGGCTGTTGGTTCTATCCCCACTCCCCACACCAGGCACTTGGTTTAATATCCCCAGCAATACTGACACTGTAGTGCAGCATGAGGGGGGTGCTGCACTCCTGAGTTGCAGTCTTTCAGATGAGACTGCAAACCAAAATCCCGTCTGCCTGTTCTGGTGGTTGTTCAGGTGGATGTTAAATATCCCATGCCACTTCTCAAAAAGAGTAGGGAATTTTTTATTTAGAAATCATACAAAATAATCTTACAAATCATAAACAAGAAAACATCCAGTTCATATAAAATTTATGTACATTAACAGTTGCATCTTTAAAATTAAGAAAGTCTTACCCAATATGACAAAATCCCTCGTCTCAGATCTATTTCATGTAATTGGTACATCATTATCAGTAATCCACAGTAAGTTTCTCCAACATCACTGTAATCTCTTGCTATCTATATATTTTGCTTCCTGAAAATAAATGCCTTCTAAGTCTTTAATAATTGTGTTATACAATTCATCTTAAGTTAAATCAATTTGCTGTAAAGTAAATATACATCTGGAATTCCAAATGTACCACTTAATTACTACAAAAAGAAGTCTCAATGTACCCTTATCCCATTTCAACCAAGAGCGTGGATACTTTCCATACATTAAAGAGTTGTAAGATACCTGTTGAAAAAAAATACCTCATTAGTCTTATGATACAAAAAAATCCCCAAATTTAGAAATATATCTGCAAGTAAAAAACAAATGTGTTATTGTTTCCAATAGAGTTATACACTTAGGTCTGGAACAACTTCTTTCTTCTAATTTTTTATGTTTTTGATTATCTTTCACATTTAATCTTTCATGACATGTCAGCCAATGTATATCCTTAAATTTTACCGGAATCCTTTTTTCTGTAACAAACTCTAGAATGATTCCCTTATTATTCAAAGGACATTTGGGAAAAGTGTCTCTCTCTCTCTCTTTAAAGTGTGTTTCACATACATACCCACACAGCTGCTTCTTTGTTTGCATTAATATCCTCTCCCTCGTAATCCCCCATAATCTAAGCTTTACAAAAACATCTCTTAAATATGGCAATGTCAAAGTCTGGTTTTTAATCTATTTTAACTGGTTCTTCTCTCAGTCTAAATACCATGGCGATATTGTTTGTATTAGGATGTTACTCCAACACTTATCTCTCTGCATCAATAAAGGTTTTAAATTAGTATATAAAAATTGACAGAAGAAAAAAATGATAGGATCAATCATATTGTGTCCCATTTGGTTTATAGGTAAGTAAAGTATATTATGTTTAATTGGATTTAGCCTACTTCCTCAAAAAGACTGAAAAAAAGACTATAAATTCATACTTCTCTCGATTTAGGTACTGGAAATATAGCATTAATAAATGTAAATATAGGAATAAAGAAAGTTTTATTAAGATATTCTCTTTTCTGAAAACTCGTTTTTCTCTGGTTACAGGTTTGCACCATTCGAGTTCCACTTTGTAATTTAGCATCCCAATTATCTACATCCATTTGTGCACCTCCAAATTCTATCCCTAAGATTTTCATTGTGCCTGTTGTAACAGAAATTCCTGCTATGTTATCTTGAAAACTTTCCCAGTTACCCAAAGTCATTCCTATACTTTTCTGAAGATTTAAACAAGTGCCTGAACAGGTTCCATATTTATGGCAGATATATTCTACTTTCTCTGCAGAACTAGCATCCCCTACCAGTATTACCACATCATCTGCATAAGCCATGTCTTTATACGGGAGTTCCACATTTGGCAAATGTAGGGACCTAATGTCTACTTCAGTATTAAGTAGCCGTAAAAGGGGGTCAATACTAAAAATATACAACAGGGGGCTTATTGGACAGCCCTGTCTTACCCCTTTTTGTATATTTATATAGGGACCAAGAAACCCATTTACACAAGGCCTAACTGTGGCAGTTTTATATAATGCTCATAACCAATTAACAAAGGTGATTGGTATACCATAGCATAATAAAGTTTGTCGTAAGAAATTATGATTAACATTATCAAAGGCCTGTTTTTGACATAATGATAATGCGTAGCCCTTCAATGTTGCTAAATTGTGTCTATCAAGTAAGTCACGTAATAAAATTAACTGGTTTGTAATATTAGTGATTGGCACTGTACATGATTGAGCAGGTGTTAGTAAATATTTAGCAACTGCCAGTAACCTTTTATTTAACATTTTTGTAAAAATTTTAAAATCAGTATTCAGGAGACTGATAGGCCTCCAATTAGACAACTCTTTTGTATGCAGAAAAACATGAACTCCAGAAGCAATCTCTAAAGGTATCATGTCCTTTTGTAAAATGGCATTATAAACTTTAGTGAGTTCCTGCAAAATTTCCTGTCCTAATATGCTATAAAGCTCTGTAATTAACCCATCCTGTCCTGGAGATTTCCCCTTTGCTAGTGATTTGATAGTGTCCAGTATTTCCAATGTAGAAAAAGGCTGGATCAATCCATCTATCTGGTCTTGAGGAATAGTAGGTATGTCTAATTTCTGAAATAAAGGCTCAAAGTTAGGACATTCTTTTTCAGATTTATTAAACAAGGATTTTGAATAGTTGGACACAATATTCAAAATATTAGATTTAGAAGTTTGAATTTTCCCTTGTGTATTGTTGAGTGCCTCAATTACTTTCTTCGTAATCCTATCCTCATTTCTAATAAGCGGGCATATATTCTCAAAAGTAGCCTGTGTACCATATTGATGTTGTTGCTTTGTTGCTTAAGACCTTCTGTTAGTTTTTCATGATATCCTAACATTTTGTGTTTCAGATTTGCTATTTGACCAGTGAAACTATGTTTTGTTATTTGAGAAAATGTATATAGCTGTTGTAGCTGTTTCCTGTTTTGCAAATATTCCATATAATCATCACTTTTGATCTGTTTACTATTAAACATTAGAAGGGTCCTTATCTCAGTTTTGGTTTCCAGCCACCAATTAATTGGATTGTTGTACAAATCAAATAATGATTTTTTGCATATAAGAAAATATATGATATTTTGTAAACATGTAGCTTCTAATAAAACATTGGGGTTAAGCTTTCAGTATCCTGGACCAATTATTTCTGCTGGGGAACCACAATCAATATATAAAAGTTTGTGGTCATAGTATTCCACTAAATCCACTGATGATTTCTGAATGTATATTGACTTAGGGATAAAGAAAAAATCAATTCTTGTAGATACATTTCCTTTAAAGAATGTTTTATCGCCTTTTCCCCTGTGTTCTAGCAGGGCATCTTTTAAATTGGCCATATGAACTATTTTGCTTAAAGCTGTCATGTCTCCAAATATTTTTTCTGTCTTTGTATCCACTCCCCTATCTAATTTGCTCAGCCCGCAATTGAAATCCCCCCAAAAATCACATTTTGAGCTGTATGTAGATAAGGACTAATTTGATGGAATACAGTTGTGCGGTCAGCCTTTAATTATGGTGCCTAGATGTTTATAAGTTAAAAAGACACATTCTCAAGTCTAAAATCAAGTAATAATACCCTGCTTGGTAATAAATCTAAAAGTATAACAATGGTAGGTTGTATCCGATGAAAAAGAATACCTACTCCTGTACAGCTATCCGTACCAATAGACCAATAAGAAATTCCTGTGTACCATTCTTTAGTTGCTTTTGTAATCTCTGTAACAGTATGTAGTCTGATATCCTGAAGAAGAAAGACCCTGGGGGGGGGTATGATTGTAGAAGATGAAAGACAGTCCTTCTTTTACAATTATTTTTTTTATGCTATTAACATTGGCTGTAAGGATTTTAAGCAATGCTAAACACATTGTAAGAAATTAAAGGCATCCTATCTTCTCCTTTTTTTTTTACTTTCCCTTTTTGAGATTTCTCCCCAGGTTCCATTGTTTTCTTCCCAGATTTTTGTCCATCTAGCAAATTTTCTTGTGTATTAGACTCTATAGAGGAGCTCACTGTTTCACTATCAGAGGCCTCACCATCAAATAAGGCCTGGTATCTGGTAGAAATTTCAAGCGGTGCAGTTTTAGGGACTTTGGGTATTGGCTGTGACCAAGCTTGACATTTTCTAGTAGACATCCTTTTTTCTCTACCCTCATCTTTCTTTGGGGGGGGGCATGGAAATATTGGAACTCAAATCTTCTCCAGGACAAGCTTCTTCCTCTAACATCCTGGAGTCATTGTCATCTATGTCTACAGTAGGAGCTGAAACATCACTCCTTACCTCTAAATCAGGGTATAGGACTTTGTCTCTGATAAGGCCATCACTAGGCCTAGTCATTAAATTTGGTTGAACTGAGGACTCTAAGGGTTTGTCAATTATCCTTTGTTTATTATATTCTCTCTGGACAGTAGTGATCAGAAGTCTTTGTTCCACACTATCAGAAGTAGAGTGCTTGCTGTGCACAGCTTGGGGACAAGCTACATAAGAATGACCCCCATTGCCACATAAATTACATTTTACAGTACTTTTGCACTGACTACTAGTATGACCAACCTCTTGACATAATGCACATTTAATCCTGTCACATGTGCTACTTATGTGACCCACTTGACAACATTTGTAACAAGATTTTGGTTGTCCAGGATAAAACAGGACACCTCTGTCTCTCCCTAGAAAAAACAATTAGATAAATGTTGAACCCCTCCCTCTTCTGTTCTCAAAGTTACACAAATTCTCCAGCCACCTGTCCAAATCCCCTCTGAATCAAATATAGCTCTTGGGTTATTTGTCACAGTACATCTTTGTTTTAACCCAAAAAGTAAATCGGCAACACTAACACCCTCGTTTCTAAATAAAACAGTAATGGTTTTATGTGTCGGCCTAGAAAGAGAGATAACTTTAAAAGGGGCCCATAGTGGTGAATTTTTGACCTGCTGATACTGGGCCCAAAATTTGTCTAATCCACTCCCCAATTTAAAACTGACATCAAATATATTTTCTCCCGACACATGTATCAGAGCATATAACTCTGTGGCAGTGAAATGCATGTTTTCTTTTAACAATGTTCTGCCCACATACATTCTATCTGGGAAGGTATCTAGACCTCCAATATAAACAAGTCATATTGCATTGTGCCTTTTGGACAGGTATACTGTATTTGAAAAAAAAGGAAGCATAAGATTTTCTACTTTGTTCTGAAGAGGGACGAGAAAAGCCCTCCTCCTCCAAAGGGACAGGCCTATTCCAAATTTCAGCTGGTATACACTTGGTAATATCAGAAATGTCAGAAAAGTCACTCAGGTGATCATCTAAAATCTCTTGCCTAGCATCCTCTTCTGACATATTGTGTATAGCTCCCAAAACTGGGTGCTGTGTTAGTTTCAGTTCAGCAGGTAAAGCTAGAGGTGAAACCAAGTCCTCCCATTCAATCGTTTGCAATTCTGCCATCTCTTGGGCCATATCAGCAGTAACACTCTGGGAATAATCTGTTTTGTGTACTGAAGTAGAAATAGGGTTGCCACCTGTCAGGTTTTTTACCTGGTGATTAGGTTTTCAGGGTCCCTATCAGGTAATCCAGTTTTGCACTGTGCTGGTCAGGTTTTTGGACCATTTTGAGTGCTCACATACTTTTTAAACAGATGGTGTCACCTTATTCATTGTTTCAGCTACATGACCAGGTTACAAACAAGTTCTGTTGTCAATATAGCCTTTTGTTTGTGAAAACTGTTATCCTGGGAGGTGTAAAGTATGGCCATTAACACCATTAGCACCTACTTAACCTAATCTTTTCCACTGCATCTTAATGTGGCATAGCAGCAAAGCTGCCCCCACCTTTTGTAACAACACAGCCAGTTGTCTTCCACTTTCATACCTTTTCATCTCTAACAGAATTTAGGCACTTTAAATGTTTTAAATTATTTTTTTCCTCAAGAAAAAAGTATGGTCACCACTTTGACTTTGAAATAGTACTGTGGACATGAAAAAGAAATGGAGACAGAAAAATATATCAAGTACACACTTCATAGGAAACAATTTCTTTATTATGTATTATATATCATGTGTACTGTTGTATGCTATTTACAGTATTTCCCTTGTCTCCCTCAGATCATATTTGCAAATGAGATTTATTTTATCTATGTATGTTTATCTGGTAAACCAATGTCAATAAATAAATAAATACACACATAAATAAATAACTAAGAAGAACCTGGGAAAGTAATTTTAACAGGTACAGTATCTTAACAGTTTTGTTGAAGTACTGCTTTGAGTGTTTTCTTTTACTGATATAACCAATGGCTTTCTAGAAGGAGCAATACATGATAAGTGATGAAAAGAGGTGGGGCTAGGGGTGGAGCTTAAGATATGTTTTTTGCCTCATCCAAAGGTGGCAACCCTAAGTAGAAGACACTGTCTTTGGTGTGGATACCCCCGCTATTTTTATTGGGGCAAAGCCCGAAATCCATTTGTTTGTATCCAGTGAGAGAACCCACCCTGCTGCTTTTAGTGAGTTGTCTGCTAACCATGAATTGTCATTAATAAACGGCTCATCTGCCTATCGTAACTTACTAGGCATACCTTTTAGTTTCACTCGCTCCTTAGAGTGAGTTTCCTCAGTCGCCGAGAACTTAAAAGTAGTTGCTGTAACTTAGTTACAATCTTTCCTGCAGTAGACAGTGTCCAACCCGCTCTGTGCCTCAGTATGGTCTGTTTTCATGGCTACCTTTGGTAGCTGCGGTCCCGTATGCAAGCTGGAATCACTGATCTGTTTCTTGTCTGGTGGGAAAAAACACTTCAATAACTCTTGTTTCCTGCATTGAAACAAAATTTCTTCCTGTATTAAAAGTTGCTATATGGTAAGCTTTGTTGCTTCATCCATCTCATCTTTGCTGAGCTTTTTTTGGTTTTCACATGATAGATCCAAGGCATTGCTTGTCTCCTGTTGAATCAATTCTGTTGCTTCTATTAAAGGCATATTCGTTGCTGCATCAAAAAACATTTCAGTCTCCACAAGCCCATTAGCTGAGGAGGAGACCAACTCCCTGACCTGCCGCACAACCTTCTCCTCAAACATCAGTCCAGAGACTGACTTGTCCATCGTGAAATGGCCAGAGGTTCCCCCTACTGCAGAGTAGTGGAATTTTTTTTTTATTAGATCATAACAAAGTACAATCAAATCAATATTTTGTAATACAAATTCATTAAATAAAAAAAAATCAAACATAAATAAGTAGTGTTTCATATAAAAAAAAACTAAACCATAAAGAAAAAAACATAAACAAAATTAAATATAAAAGAAAACTGCCCCCCCCACCCTCACAAAAGTAGGGGAACTTTGTTTAAATCTTAACAAAGTGTAAACAGATCAGTATTATGTCACACAGATCAGGCAGAAAAAAGGAAAAAATCAAACATAAATAAGTATTACTTCATACAAACCCTGAAACATAAGAAAATGTAAACAATATCAACAAATTTGAAATGATCCCCCTCCCCCCACACCCGACCATAAAAGTAAGAAAATTTTTCCAATCGGACCAACATCAGAAGAAACTGTTTGGAGGTCAGTCGTATATTGTCAAAAAAACAGAAATAAGAGAAATGCAAAATGTAAAGAAGTATTCATTCATACAATAGTCTAGTGTAAACAGTAAATTTCATCAAATCACAACCGAATCTGGAATACAGCTTACAAATTATAATAATTGGTGAGTTTAAAGAAAATAAGAGGAAACACCTTGGTAAAGGACAAGAAAAAAATCAAAATTAGACCACCATAATTGGAATTTCATTTTGTCTTTCCTCCTAAATTCTTCCTCTTCCCATTGCCTTAAATCAGTACTAAGCACAAAAATTATTCCTGACTTGACATTTGTTGCTGCTGTAATGCTAAATGACAGTGACTGATCCATAGCCAATAAACTAAATAGGCACATAACACCCATAAAGTACTGTCATTCAAGACATGGTGTATAATACCAAAAAACAGCAAAGATGGATCGGGAGGTATTGTCAGACCATTTTTCTATCTGTTCTTTACCACATCCCAGAATTGAACAGCATAAGGACATTTGTAATGTAAGTGACTCATAGATTCAATTATTTAAAAACAGCCTTCCTTGGAACAGTATCTGTCAGTAATGGGCTTATGCTTGTGATTACTTCTTACATTGATCTTAGAGTGGAGTCCAAACCAAATAGCACCCCACATATGTTCTGGAATTCTTTCATCTTTAATATAGTGAGTAATATAAGTTTGGTCTTTCTATGTAAAACCTGAAAAAGGATGTTCTATAAAATGAACTGACAGGACCTCCTCATACAACAACCATCGTGGTAAATGAAGGACTGTTTTAAAACTGATTCCCCACTTTATAATATTGTCAAAATAACCAATCCAACATTTAGCCAAATGAGGATTTCATTTATTTTTATGTTGAAAACAATTTCACTTCCATTCTGACAGCACCCCCTGAAGCAAACTCATACTCTTAACTCCCCATCCTCGGTTAACCTCTTCATGGGGGCAAATTAGAATAAAGAAAAATAGTAAAGAAAAAAATAATAATGGATTTAACATATTTACACCCCCTTCCCTATTTCTAAATATAGTATATTCCTTTTTACAGGGTTCAATCTGCTACCCCAAAAGCATGAAAAGAAACAACCCATCAAAGGTACCTCTAACTGCTTCGGAATATAAAATACCAAACTAATATACAAAAATAAAGGAATCAATATTGTATGTATTAAATAAATCCTCTTTTTTTTTTTGGACAGTTTCCAATGGTTCCATTTACCTACCAGTTCCTTCCCCTTACAAAGTGCTTTTCCCCAATTATAACTTGCCATATCCTCTCCCCCATAGTAAATACCCAAAATTTGTATAGGTTCAACCACTACAGGGGTGTTTCCTGCAACCTCATGGGTATCTCCTAACCCTTGTAATTTTAAACATTTTGATTTAGCTATATTGAGATGTGCACCAGTAACTACAACCATTACTTGCAATAAATGGTTCACTCTCTCAAATGACTTCCTATCTCTTATTTTAAGACACAAATCGTCTGCATAGGCAAGAATTTTACTCTCTAACATAAGCCCTCCTATCAACCCAAAGATCAAGGGTGAACGTTGTAAAATTCTAAGCACTGGGTCTATCATAACTACATAGAGAAGGGTGCTTAGGGGGCAACCCTGTTGAACCCCATGCCTTATACAACATTTTGAACCTTTATAACCATTTTCATAAGGGCATACATAGACAAGATTGTAGCATAACTGAATCCAAGCAATAAATTTCTCTGGTAATCCATAAGCAGCCAGACAATGCCCTAAAAAAGAGTGTGAAACACTATTGAAGGCTTTCGCCTGATCTAAGCTGACCAGGAAGCCAACATCATGCTGTCCCATAGCATTTTCTATTAATTCTCGGAGGAGAAGTAAGATATCTGTATTCTTCCTACCCGGCACTGAGCAATATTGCATTGGGCTGATGAGTTGCCCCATTGAATGGGCCAATCTATTTCCCAATAATTTGGCAAACAGTTTGAAGTTTGTGTTTAGCAATGAAATCAGCCTCCAATTATTTATATCCACTAAATCACCCCGATTTAAAAAGAAAAATCATGAGCCCTTCATACACCGAAGTGGGTAAAAATACTTCTTCAAGAAAAAAATTATAAACTGCCAACAATTCTACTGGAATGGTATTCCATAAAAGTTTATAGATTTTGCCTGGTAAACCATCTGATCCCAGTGAAATTCCATTTGAAAGGCTTTGAACAGCCACAGCCATTTCTATACCTTTAAATGGTTCTATCAACAGCTGTGTATCATTCAAGGCTAATTTTGGGACTTCTACTGTCTGTAATAAATGGTGTGTGTAATTAGATTCTGCTACTGTTGTCCCAAACAAACCATCTACATGGGATTCTAATATCTCCATTATTTCATTATTACTTGTAACCAAATGACCTTCAGAAAAAAGTATACTTAAAAGTTGCCTTTTTTTCCTTCTCTTTTGGTTGCTTATGAATGAGGTTAACATCCACCACCTTTTCTTGTCTCCCATAAGCTTGTTCCCTTTGCAAAGATTTAAGCCTATCATATTGGAAATGTCTCATTTCATTTTTAATCCTATCAATCTCTTCATGTAGATCAATTCCCTCTATACTCTGTCTGGAAAGTAACTGTCCCAATTCTCCCCTTAATTGTAAATAATTCTTATAAGATGATGCAGCCACCACTCTCCCTTGCAGTTTCAAAAAACTAATCATAATGGCCCAGATATTCAAAAGAGTTGCACCATGCGTAATAGGTTTGCACCAGCGAAAGTCAGAAAATGAGCCATTCTGTGATATTCAGCGGGAGGCAGTTGTGCCCCCCAAATCACACTGAGCAACAGCGCAATGATAATGAATGTATGCACAACTGAAGGGGGAGGAACCATGCATAAATGGCACAGTGCGATATTCAACAACATGTGCCATGCGAAATAGGGGAGCCAGCGGAAGTTGTGCCACAGTGGAAATGAGCCAAAATAAAAAGGAGCAAGGGAGAGGTGCAAAAACATTACAGGTAAGCCTTAAGTTGCTGAACTATAGCCAGCCACAGAGGCAACACACACACACACACACACAGGGCAGGACAGTGAAAGGGCACCTGGAACCCACAGGCTCAGGGGAAGGTGTGGGGAGCCACAGTGCAGAAAGGGGAAGTACTTGCCACACAGCAGTGAGGCCAGCATGGTCAGGTGCTCCCGGTGCAGGGGAAGTAGCAGCCAGGACAGTGGGGGAACACAGAAACAGCTGCCGGGGGGGGTGAACACAAGCTAGGGACATGGCCAGTGCCACCGTCCATATGGAGGCAGTAATGAGGGGGGTGAGAAGGTTGGCAGCAGGGGGCCATGGCCGTGGAAGGGCCCGTCAGTGGTATGCCCCCAACAGGCAGTACCAAGTCTGCACCAGCTTCGAGCTGTACAGTGATACAGAGATCGTGGGTTGGTACTGCCTGAATTGGGCAATTCTGAGGTGGTTCTGTGAGCTGTGCAGTGATGTGATGCAGGCACCCACACGACGGAGCCATGCTCTGTCAGTGGAGACTAAAGTGACAGCTTGCATGTGCTTGCTCGCCACGGGTACCTTCCAGAGACCAACTGGGGACACCACAGGCATAACCCAGTTGGCCGCATCATGCCACCTCATCCAATTCCTCAGTGCACTGCTGCCACATGCTGCGGAGTACATCCATTTCCCCAGCACACCGGTGGAGCACACAGCAAACATACAAGAGTTCCACATGGTAGCACATATGCCTGGCATGCTAGGGGCAGTAGACTGCACCCATGTGGCCATCCACACACCACCTGGCCCCGAGGGGGCCACATACATGAATCGCAAGGGCTATGCTAGCATCAACTGCCAGGTGGTGTGAGATGCCAGGGGGCACATAATCAATGTCTGTGCCACACACCCTGGGGGAGCACATGATGCCTTCATCTGGCACCAGTCAGCATTGTGCCACAGATTCGAGAGTGGGGACATCCCCACTGGCCACCTAGTGGGTGAGTATGCAAACCACACAGACAAACATAGGGCCTGGGAGGGGCATGGTCAGAGGTGACATGGGTAGTGGCCTACATGGCCTGGGGCAGGGCGATGCTGATCACCAAACTAACCTCCACCCTCTACACACAGGTGACAGTGGATACCCACTCCATCCCTGGCTGCTCACACCATACCGTCGGCCCATGACCCCATTGCAGCAATGCTACAATGAGGCACACACTACCACACCTAATGTCATCAAGTGGGTGTTCAGGATGCTGAAGGCACGTTTCCATTGCCTGGACACCTCCGGCGGTGCCCTACAGTACAGCCCCTCAAAGGCCTGCTGGCTATTCCTGGCCTGTTGCATACTGTACAACATGGCCAACGAATGTGGGATAGCCATACAGGTCGAAGAGGGGGACAGCGATTGGGATGATGAGGACACCGGTGACAATGGTGATGGGAAGCCCCCCCTTTGGTGATGGGACCCCTGACTGCTCCGGCTGGCACAGCTGCACTGGGACACCATCACGGAGGAGCACTTCAGCCAACCCAGGTAAGTCATGGGGCCATGTGCAACCACCAGTGGCTAAGGCACAACCCACAAATATGGATGGACACACACCAGGGGTGCATGCCATCAAGGGAAGTGGCCGGGCATGGAACCACACACACCACCAGGGATGGGTGAGGTCTAACATGGCACTTGGACAGACACACACACACACACACATACACGCACACAATGCACCAGACATGCACACAGGGTAGGAGGCACACTGACCCAGAACGCCACCCCTAGCCATACACATGTCCACAGACCACCATGCCCACTGCCAGTCATTGTGCTTGTGTCAGATGCTGGGCACCATTGCACATTGGTGTACAGCACAATGCAGACATCATCATGCACATGCAACAGTGGACGGCAGCCAAGAGGGTGTGCAGATGGACTGTGTGTCTGTGTGCAGGGCCGGGTACCCACCCATGCATTGCCCACTGAATGACACAATGCACACAGGGCAGCATCAGATAGTAGCCGCGTTGGGAGGCAGGTCAGTCATGTGCCACAGCGTCCCGGCCACCACGGATGCATGGGCGGCCCTGCCAAGACCCGCCAGCACTAACAGGCTGACCACTGGCCTCATGGGGTGGCACCGATGGTCCCCCAGGGGTTCCACTGTGTGAATGCGACCGTGCTCTCGCAGGGGTCTGCAGCACTCCGAACATGCCTGCGCCAGGCGTGCTCGGAATGCCCACAGCTGAACCTGGTGTCGACAAGGAGGGTGTCGCACAATGCCAGGAATGGGGGGTGGACATTGCACTGTGCGGTGTCTGCGCCACATGGGCAAATAACTGTGTGCCCCCTGTGACCATGGCAGGTGTGATTGTATGTGACAGCCTGTCAATGACAGCGGTCACATCCTCCCGCATCCGGTCCATCCCTGCCAGGAGCAGAGCAGTTTCTCTGCTGTGATGCTCCTCTGCCCACCCCAGAGCCACACTCAGTGCATCCACCGCCATTGCAAGCCACATCTGCTGATTGACTGATGCTTGCAGTATGCTGGTGTGCTCATCCTAGAGGTCATCTTCCTGATCGGCATTCTATCCCTCAGGGTGTGCATGGCCCTGATGCTCAGCACCCCTTGAGGGTGGGTACTGCATGCCAGGACCAGGCCTGGGCATGTCCACAGGCAGTGCACTGATGCCGCCCCCTGATACTGTACCCCCAAGCCCATTGGCTGACTGCTGATGCTGCCTCTCTGGCTGCCACTCCCCTGGGCTCATTGGTGCCACCGCAGTGGCTGCAATAGTTCCACTGACCTGTACACACACCAGTGCTACCCCACCAGTGCTGACAGGCACAGGCAGGGACTGTGATGGCATGCAGGCCTCCACGGTGGCACCACCCACAGCCATGGCCATGATGTTACCTGCTGTGTGGTCATCCTGTGGCACACAAGTGTCATAGCCCATGACGTTGGCGACATCATCATCGGTGACGGACCTGGCACCAGCCTGAGTCACAGCATGCTGGCATCCGTGGACACTGGCATGCTGGGACACAGGCAGGGCCTCCTCCACACCTGTTCCAACAACATCAGTCTGGACATCCAGGTGGGCCCACTGTTGCACTGAGCCACGTATTCCTGTGGAGGTGGATGGGCCCTCCTCCATCTCCATCTGACTGGCCTCAGTGGAGAGGCCCACCACCACTGACCCATGCAGATGCTCAGGAGCTGTAAGGGAAAACAAAGTCACGTTACTGCATGTGACCCTGCCCCCCCAATAGACAGACCATGACCTACCATGCAGTGATGGGCTACCACCTGTCTGGAATCCACCACCCAGAACACCCTCAATGGCACAACACTGCATGCTGCCAGCAACCCTCTCCTCCTATGGGGTCAGGTGTAGCACCTCTGGCTGTCCCCCATCTGTCGCAGATCCTGCTGCCCTGATGGCAGCCACCTTCTCCTTTATCTTCCTTCTCCTGTCTGTGCCCATCTTCTTCTTTCACTCCTGCATGGAGCGCTGGCGGCTGCCCTTCAGGTTCACAGCACGTGCCGCTTTTTCCCATGCAGCACCACAGGCCTGTGGGGTTCCCTGGCGTCTGCTGAGAAGCGGCTCCTGGTCCAGGTAGGCCTCAAACAGGGTATCCATCTGGCCTTTCTGAAATTCGGCCTCCTCCTCCTTCAACAACTCTGTTCCTCTTCTCCCACAACTCTCTCGGTCAGGATTCAGCCTGTGAGAATGACAGTTGTTACTTGTGACTGTGCATTCCCATGCATGTCCCAAAATCCACAGTCCACACTCCCAAACAGCATGCAACTCACCAATAGACTGCAGTAACCGACTATGGGCCAGTGCAGCCCAATGTCGCACTTTTATAGTGCAACCCATGCAAATGAGGCGAAGAGCAACTTTAAGTGGATGCAGATTGCAGTGCTGCACCATTGAATGGCTGATTAGCTGATTTGCATATGACGGCTGAATATCGCACTTTTGCGCTTTGTGCAATTGTGTTGAACATGTTGAGCCAAGGGTGCAGTTCTGTGACATGTGCAGTACACACCTAACTGCGCATGCCCGGGTTGATGACGCAGGTGCCTGCTGGCGCTGCTGATGTGCTGTACACGGGAGGCAATGCAGGGCACGGCCACCATTGTGCCAGTGGCGCTACAGTGATGTTCACCTATATGGCACTGTGACACTGGGGCATTGTAGGCACACTGGGGCAACAGCGCGGTAGACCACTACTGGAGGTGGCACACAGGCACCCAATCATGCTACACACATTGGGTTCCAATCGCACTGTGGCTGTCCGTGCGCCAGAGACCCTTGACCCTGTGCCTGACCTTTGCCCCCTAGGCACCATGCGTCAGGCATGGGTGCACCACTATCACGCTGTTCAGTGACAGCGCGATAGGGAATGGCAGCCCTGTACCGTGCAGCATCTGCACATGGCGGAACCGCACTGCAGAGCTCCATTTTGACCCTACCAAGCAAGAGAGATGGTGCGGAGGAGAGCTGCCCAGTGGAGCCAGATAGAAATGGCAAACTTGGTTGTCATTGTGGAGCCACTTGTTGACCCACTGTTTGGTGAAGCACCCCTGGACAGGTCCAGGAGTCAGGTGTGGCAGGAGGTGATCGACGCCCTGGAGGAGGCCAAAGGAATGGGGCAGATGGCGGAGCAGTGCCACCACAGATATGGGGACCTGAGGCGAAGGGACCCAGACCTGCATGCCCGCCTGCGGGCAAGTGCCAGGAGGGGCATGGTGCCACGACCAGGTACGTGTAACATCCATACACTTTTATCTTCCATTTGGGTATCACAGTTGCATGTGTCTGGAACATGGGGGGGGACTGTCGGTGTTGGCTGTGGTGGTGTTATCAGGGTGTGGGGTGGGTGGGTGGGTCTGGCTGTGTGGGACTGCACACACATAGGGGCAGGGGGACTTTGCTACAGGATTGTACTGATGTTCCTCTCTCCATGTTTACACCTTAGGCCCAGAAGAGTGACGGCTGGCAAGGGAGAGGAGATGCCAGCTGGAAGACCATCACTCCAGGAGGGGTGAAGGTCCACAGAGACAGAGGGACCAGCCTGATGATGGTGAGTGCCTTACATCCATGATTACTATTGCATGCTGTGTAACATGCCGGGCAGCGGGGCATGGCCACCATCCATTGACACCACTGCTATGTATGTAACTTGTTACAGTCAGCACTGTCCAGTGGCACTGCATGTTTGGGAGTGCGTCAATGGTGGTCCATGTGTGTACTGGGTACATGGCTATAACACTGACTTTGCACCACATAGCCATGTCACTAAACAGCCACAGTGGTGCTGTACAGGACTTGGCCGGTGGGTGGGTGCAGCGGTATGCATGGCTGTGTGTGCCTGGGTGGGCAGGTCTTGTGGACTCGATCAAAGTGGGTGGTCACATACCATCACAGAGGCATGTCCCAAGGCCATATGCCATGCACAGTGGATGGGCTGTATGGGGCTGTGCATTCACACCTATTGACTCTGCTCCCTTGTCCTAGGTGGACGGCAGCTGCAGGTGGTCAGGGAGGCACTGCAGGAGATACTGACTGTTGCCAGGGCATTGCTGGAAATCCTGCAAAGGATCGAGAGGCTGGGGGTCAGGTGGCATCATGGCAGGAGGAGCAGCCGGAGTGGGGAGCGGGGCTCCTGCTGAGCTTCACAATGCCCCTGATTTCCCCTACCCCCTGGACCCACCCTCACACCCCTCCTTCCCTCTACCATTTGTTCACCCCTGCCCCTTACCCACCCCACCTTGTTTGTGGCCCCCCCCCAAACTGTTGTAAATATTTGTACATAGTTTTGTTTGACGTTTTTAAATACATTTCTTTTGATATGACTACTGTGGTGGTCTCTGATTTGCAGCGGGCTATAGGTGCTCAGTTGCAGTGGTGTGCATGGCATCAGGGGTGGTGTAGTCATGGGCGTGTGTGTGTGGCCGTGGGGAAGTGACTATGGTGTGGGAGTAGCTATCAGTCACTGTCTGTGGTGTGTGTGTTGTTCCCTGTGCACTGGATGACTGTGTGCAGTGGTTCATGGTGCATGCTCTGTGTCCATTGTGCACCTGTCAGCCCATCCATGGCCTGTGCAGCTGACACCCTTGCATGTCTGACCTACACGGTCTGCTGGCATGTCAGTGGTGGCTGTCCATGCAGGACAGCCACTGTACCTGTCACAATGCTGGGTTGCCTCCTGTCACTGGTGTGGCGCATGTCTGCCTCAGGTAACACTGTGGCCTCCGCTGTTGTTGTCCCACCTCCATGCTGTGGCTTGTGTGTGTTGCAGGGGATGTGCACCACTGTCTGTAACTTGTGCTCTGGGCAAATGCTGGAGGCTTACAGCACCACAGTGTCTGCGCAGGGTGGCTGATGGACCTGTGCCATGGAGGAGTGCTGGCCATGTGTACACGGTTTCCATGGCCCCACGCTGGGGGCTTGGTTTCCCCGCTACTGCATCCCTGTGTTGGTGTGCCCTTGGGCATGGGTGGGTGTTTGTCCATGCACTTTGTTGCATCGGTGTGGTGCATGCTTCCATGCACCACTGTGGGTATCTGCGCTGGTTGTTGTGGCCAGTGTGGGTCGGGGTGTGTCCTTGGGAGGGTGTGCAGGGTGCTGTACCACTGGTGGTGGGGTCTGGGGCATGCCCTGTCATGTGTGTGGTACCTCGTGTGCCGATGCATGGTCAGTCTCTCAGCTGTACCTCAGGGGCTGTGCATGGTGGCACTGTGTATGCTGTCGTTGCATCACTGTGTGCTGCCACCCACTGATGGGTGCTCATGGTGGGGCTGCCTTGCATGGTTCTGTGGTGCACAGGGTTGCATTGTCACAGTGGGGGTGGTGGCATGCATGGGGTATCCTGCACTGGTGGACGCTGCTCATGGGCAGGGTGTCTGGGGGTCACGGTGCAGGGTGTGCTCTGCATTGGTGGGATGGTGTGGCACAGGGTGGTCAGCCCTCCTTGTGTGCTCATCACAGCTTGCCAGGGGGTGTGATGGGGCACCATGGCCCAGCTGTGAGTTGGTTGCTGGTCTCCATGGGCCAGTGGTTATTCTAGCCCTCCCCCAGTTGTGCAGTGAATGGGGTGTGGGGGGATGATGTCTGTTCTTCTGTGTGTTCCTCTGCCCATCTGTGGCATGGTTGGTGGGCCCCTGCATCCCTGGTTGTGCTGTTGCATTGCTGCCCTGCTGCTGGGGGCATCCCTGGTTGTGCTATGGAGCATCTGGACTGCTCAGCTGAACATCCCCTGTTGCACTATGGCGCATCAGATATGCTCATCTTCCCCTGCCTAGTTGCGTTATGGCACAGGTGGTGCGATATTCAGTCATCAGCTGTAGGTGCATCTTGGCCAGCACAGTTTTTGAATATCGCACCTCTTGCACATGGGCGCAATGGACTTAAGCTTGCTTCTGCTGTTGAGCACTTATTGGGCGCAGTTTGAATATCTGGACCCATGTCTTTTAAATATGTCCACCAATCCTCTAGGTTATCATAGAGAAAAAAAGTAGAAGCCTTATTAACAAGCAGTGTTTTAAAACATTGTAATATAGTTTGATCTTCCAGTAGGGAGCAGTTTAATCTCCAAAAACCTTTACCTGTCAGTCTAGGAGGAGGAGGAGGAGGAGTAACTATATGTACACCTATAAGGACATGATCAGACGTTTCCATTGGCATAGAAAATGTACGTGCTACTGGAAGCAAATGCTTAATAAAAATAAAATCTATTCATGAAGATCATCATCCCTTAAAAAAGGTAGAAGGTGACTCATTTTTCCCTCCCTCATGTATGTCTTTTAACCCCACACAATTGATTATCTGTTTGAGAAAAGTTTTGTCACAGTACTGTTTGGTACTCTGTTCAGTAGAAAATTCATATTAAAGTCACCTCCCCAAAAATGTGTCTGCTAGTGTGAAGATAAGGTTGTACTTTTTTTAACAATTCAATGTGTAAAGCTTTCATCTGAGGTCCATAGATATTTATAATTCAGCAAGAAAATGAGTTAACCTGAACAGCCATTATAAATGCCCATCCCGGATCTATGTCTACCAAACGTAGTACTTCAATTTCAGGGGAACGAAAGCAAAACACTAGCCCACAACAGACAACCTCCCCCATCAACCAGAATTACTTGCCCCAACACCATTCTTTTTTTTGCCTGGGCTATGTCTGTTAAAGTACGTAGTCTAACATCCTGTAAAAAAAAATATATCAAAATCCAATTGCTGTAGAATGCTAAAAGTGGTAATCCATTTATAATCTGATTTGATACTGTTTACATTGATACTTGCTATCTTTAAATGTTGTTACTCAAGGAGGAGGTTTAAATACCTTAGTACTTGATCTTGTTATTCTTTTTCCAATGTCCTCTCTTTTTTGTTTCCCCTGGTGCCCCGTATCCACAAGAGGTGGAACTGGTTGTAAGTCGGGTAATTCCTCCCCTTCTAAGGGCATTTCCATATCGACTTGGTATCCCTATGTTGGAAGAACTGAGTACCTGTTTGAAAGTGGTAAAGGGGACAAAGAAGCATGTGCACTCACTGACATGGGAAATGGTTCTACCTGCATAGAAGACAGGGATGGGGGGACTGAATCTGGGATTGTCTGACTATGCAAGTTAGGTAGAACCTTTGAGTGAGTTACATTGGGATCTGAGGACTGTTTCTCATTATCTGGGTGTGGTAATTCAGATAAATTACCCATGGTTTGTGAACCCCCCTCCTGATCTATCTCTGCATCAATATTGTGCAAAGGGGGGTGATAGGATCCTAGTTTTTTTTTCTTTTTGATTTATAGCCTCTGATCTACTATCGGTAGAGTTACCACAACCCCTACCCCGGCATTTAGGAGGAAATGGGGGGGCCCCATCTGTGCTGGAAGAATTTCTATTAGTATGCCTAGCCTGTGAAAGAAAAAAATCATGCTCTGAAACTTCTTCTGAGTTGTGTGCATCCAAAGGACATTCTGGAAATGCATGATCCTCATCCCCACAAAGATTGCAAATCGGAGGGGCTGTACATTGCATTGCAGAATACCCCAATATTCCACACTGGAAACATTTTAAAGTGTCATGATCGGTATTTAAGTGTGACAGCGAACCCCACCTGTAACAACTTCTGGGCTGACCCAGATAAAACAATATGCCTCGATCACGACCTAAAAAAAATGAACTCGGTAAATGTTGAATCCCTTGTTCAGTTTGTTTAAGTTGTAGTCTAAAGTTCCACCCCCCCCGGTCCAAAACCCATTATCATCCATAATGGGCACGGGGTGTTCGATGATCGTACATTGTTTTTCCAACCAGAAGACAATGTTCGTAACATCCACACCTCCATTCCGAAAAAGAGCTGTTATTGTCTTAATTGTGGGCTTAGTGATAGGAATGGCAATAAACTCAGCCCAACAGTCAGTGTCTTTCACTTCATAGTAAAGTTTCCAGAATTTGTCCACAAGATTGCTGGAACAGAAACTAATGTCATATATCCAATCACCTGGTGCATGGATAAATGCATAGATTTCCGATGGAGAAAAACCCATTGAATCTTTTATTAGTGTTTTTCCCACCCATAGTCTATCAGGGGGAATAGGAGCTAGTCCCTTTTTTCTAAGTCTTACCAGAAAGTGATGTTTGGCTGCTTCAGACGGTTTATAAAACAGGCCAGTATATGAACTGGGTCGACAGTTCTCAGAAGGAGGAGGAACACACTGAGATGGTGGAGAAGCAGGCTTAGTTAAATGAGAAGCAGACTCACATAGCAAATGTGTGGGTGAGTTTGTTGGTGGCACCCGCTCTAGAACTTTGAAATTGTCTCTTACCTTTTCTAGCAGAGTTTCATTTGAGGACCCTGTTTCATAGGATCTAGCCTTAGAACTGAAAATTTCCATCTCAATCGAGACAGGCTGAGCAATCTTCTCTGCATCTGTTGCAATGCCCTGAACACTAGCCTCGTCTTCGTCTTGCGTAACTGCATCAGCGCATGGGACCATAGACAATACCTGATCTTGCGTTAACATCAGGCATGATTGTAGTAAAGTCATCTTGAGGCACAAAAGCCGACTTGCTAGAAGATCCAGAAATAGGTATATTGGGGTCAGGGATCCATTTTATTCTGTTGTAATAAAAGCCCACCTGTTGCAAAGCATCTCCAGTGGACCAGTTTTCTGGGGTAGCAGGCATCTGTCCTATCATCCTATCAAGAACCTCAACCTGCTCCCCACAGTTCTCATGTCCTTCACTTGAACCAGGTATCTGAGCTACTGGAAATCGTTTGCCTTGTCCTTCTAAGGGGCTAACACCAGTCTGTTTCCTTTTCTTTCTTTCTTCATCTAATTTTGATTGACTTAGTTGAATTTCCTGCTCTGCAGCTGAAATCATGTCCAAGAGTTGTCTTTTTTTCTCTTCCATGTCAAGCTGGAGCTTTAATTCCTCATTTTGAAAAATAAATTTCTCATCAATCGGTTCTGCAAGCACCTCTAATTGTGAAGAAAAACCTTCCTCAGCCTGCCTTGTTTCTCACCAAAACTTCCCTCGATATCTCCTGTAAGTAGTACTGGAGCTCCTGGAGACCGACCTCTCTCTTCACTGTCCTGGTGACTACTGAGAATCTCCATGCTCACCAGCAAAGGGTGCCTCCACTGGAGAGTAGGGGAATTTCCCCAGTGTCCTGGCCAAATTTCCCACATTCACGAAAAAAAAAAAAACTACCACCAATACCTTAATCCGGTTTAATTTCAGCTGGTTACCATCTGTATCCCCCCCTTCCCCTCCACTGTCACCCCTAAAAAAGAGAATTCTAGTCTCAGTGGGCCTACCAGGTCAACAAAATTCAATAAACAATCAATATGTGGGTACTGGTAATTTATGGGCAGCTAACTTAACTTGCCACCAGTGGCATGGGGGTTACATAAGGAAAAACAAGTCACTGGGACAGTAACTAACGTTTGACATTATTTTGTGCTTTCAACAACCCACTGTTTAGTCATGGAAACAGAAGTTTTAGCAAGGACAGAGTAAAACTGTGAGGCATACTCATGTACATTCCTGAATATCAGGACTGTTGAGAAGTATGTCCTAGTCTGCCTAGATGCTCAGCAGCTCAGGTAACAGTATTCCCCCTTCCTTGTTCCCTTCCCCCTGCTGTGTGTGCTTGAACTGTGTTTTTAAATGGGAGATTTGCCAAGCAGGGTCCCTCTATCTAGTGTATAAAACCAAATGGCAGCATTTTGACTTCACTGACTGGACTCACAACATCTAGATAAGAGGGGCCCTGCTTGGCAAATCTCCAAAAGTAACTTACAAAAAGATACAGTTGGGGAAGGGGGTTGCCCAATTTTAAAGGAAGAGAAATACAAGAAAACAGATTTTCTACTTTCCCCTGACTCAGAGCAACTCGATAGACTCTGCTTGAGTCAGAGCACCTTGATAGACCCTGCTTGAGTCAGAGCACATCAATAGACCCCTGACAGACCTGGCTTGTTAAATGTTTATTTCCTAAAGTATCTCACAGGATGCCAGAAGCAGGTGGTTCAGCCCACACCACCACTACCAGGAAACATTACATTAACAACTCCCACCGGTCACCACCCCTGTGGCGCATTCTTTTTTCCACCATGTCACCACTTGGCAGGACCGAAACCAAACTCACCAGGAGGCACAGCTTGGAATCCCAGAGTTCACTAATAAAGTAAGTTACTTGTTTTACTGCCCTGACTAGGTGAGATGGAAGCTAGACTACTGGCCTGCTCTGGCTGCTTGCGATGATGCATTGCTGCTCGGCGTCTCATCTTACCAAGACAGATATTCCACTACTACTGGGTGTGTGGTCCTGCTGTCGTATATGGATGCCTTGAGTGGTTGAATACACTCGACTGTCTCACAACACACCCAAGGCGTGCTTGCATCAGAGCACGTCAGACTGCAGGCACCTTAGTGAACTAGCAGTTACATATTTATGTGCAGTGTATTTGTATATTTATATCCCGTATGTATTTATTTTGTATTTTACACATCAGAACCACCATGTCAGGGACCAAAATTAACATTAGCCTGCTTGCCAAATGCTGGTGGATTTTGTGTTGGGCTAGTAAGAGCTGTGGGCTTGTACTGGTAAAGGCAGCTCTTCAGTATGTACACCAACTGGGCCAGTGGGATAGTCTGTGGGGCCAGTAGCTGTTCCCAGTCACTAGCCCTGCTGAATAGTGGCTAGTGGCTGCAAATCTTGATTTCAACCCCTGCCATGTAAACAGTGCTTGGTTGTCCCAATGGTGTACTGCTGCCTTATCCTGTATAAAAGTAAAGAAATGTTACTTCTACCTTGTCTAAATAAAAACAGAAATCAAAATGTTGCCATTCATGAACCCTAAACATCCACTGTGACTTGCATGTGTTTGAGACTGCCAATGTTCTTTTTCATGGAAGTATGCGGGGAGAGACTGTCTGGTAACCAGCCATGTGTCTCAGTCAAAAGAAAAGTAGCAGTACTTATATGATACCCCCTGTACCTCAGCATTGTGAAACATGCCAGCCATAAAACATCTGCAGGGAAAAGGGGAAAAAGTAACTATGGAACACAGATACCTAAACCTGCCTTTTTGTAGTTTGTGCTACTACCATGCTGTTGATTGGCTATAGTCACGACGTGGTCCCTCCCATGATGTGCCACCAATCTTGGCCGTCTTCCCCTCCCCCCCTTCTTTTGGCTCTGACCTCTCATCTTCATGTCCACCTAGCCCCAGTAATTCCAGCATCACACTCTGTTTTCAAAAGGATTCACAAGAAAAGCAGTAGTTCCCACTAAATAGCCCCTGTGCCTCAGTGTTGTACAGCAAAGCAGCTTCAAAACACATGTAGGGAAGGGATAAAAAAGCAACAACACTGTGGAACACAGCAGCCACCAAACCTGCCTTTTTGTAATTCATGTTATTTGGTTTGGTGGCTGTAGTCAAGCGATTCCTCCACCAAAATGGTGCTGATCTCAGATGCTTTCAGGCTCAGCTCCCCTGCTGGTTCAAAGCTCCTTCACCCTTCCCTTAACACAGCCCCAGAAACTGCAGAAACCAAACCACTCCATTTTTAGTTTTCTTTTGCTTTGATCACAAAAAAAGCAGCACAATACCCCAAGGCCCCTCAGAGTCCTAGCGGCTACTACCGGGCCAGCTAGCAACTAACTTGAACACCCCACTCCCACCCCTACCCTCCTCTCTCCACCTCCTCCTGTCCTGGCAGCATGCCTGAATTTTTTTTTAAATGTTGCCTTACCTTACTGAAGTCAAAGTGAGTCATTAGTCATCTTGACAGAAATCACTCAGCTTGCTGGCCAGCTGGCTCATGCTTGCTCCAGTCACCACTCACCAACGACTGCTTTCATGCAAGGTGGGCAATAAATTTATTTAATAAGCTTTGTACTGTTCTTATTTATGGTAAACTGATCTGGTTGTGATCACACTTGAATTTGACAAGCAGCTGATGCTTGCAAAGATTGGGTCTGTACCTTTAAAACTGCCTGTATTTTTTTCAAAGAAAAGTTTATTCCACATAACATTTGTTCCTTATTGTGTCTGTGGTGGTCTACATGTACCCTGACATGCTGCACTGTCTCTTACATTACTATTACTTTGCTCCTATACTACCATGTTTGTCAGTGACTGATACTGATGTATCAAACTTCAGGAAAAAAGGGGTAAGCAAAACACAACTCATATTGTCTTAACCAAGCAAAGGATGGGTTTTGTATTGTTGTATTAATTGTACCTTCCAGGTATTTGGAAAGTTCATCTTCTGTTAGCATATCAATAATCTCTGAATCTGCATTGATTTCTTACTTTGAGGGCAGGGTACATGTTGATATGGGCTGGGCAGATTGATTGAGTGCAAAAACTGTCAGCATAGCTGATTTATTCAAGTTGTGGTCCATAACCGCTTGAATTGCATTTTGACCTCATATTCAAAAAAAATATATAGATTGACTTGTATATTGAAAATATTTATGGGCGGGTGCGGAAAAAGCTTAGACCATAGGACAAGACTTTCTGTTGCGCTTCAGTTAATGGATGATTGGTTAACAACAGTTAATATCTGTCTCTCAGTGCCCATAGCAGAGACTGATACATTTTCATTTCACCTGCCCCTGCCCCCCCCCATCTACATTCCTGTCTTCTTTTTTGTTTTGCAGTTTATTCTGCTTTTAAAAAAGTGGCTGCTTATGCAGCATTGCTAGTTGTGAGCTAGACTGAGCCCATTGCTGAGTATTTGCAGTCTTTGAATTTTTGGAGGTGGCCAATAAGGGGGGGATAGAATGGAAAGGCGAGAGGATCAGAACTAAAAGGGAACAAAGAAGTATAAGGAGTACAGCACAAAAGAATACAGTAAAAAGTATATAGTGCCACAATGATAATATGGGAAAAGAAAAAAAATACAGATAATGATACACAAAACAAAACCAAAAAGTCAGTTACTGACACCAATGTATCAAACCTATGGGGAAAAAAAGCAGTTGATGAAAATCAGCTCATAGACTTAACCCAGCAGTGAGCAAGAAGCAGAGTCCAAAAGTTAATTTAAAATGCTCATTCTATAGAAAAAGTGTCAAGTCCAAGTCTTCACTTAGACCATTTGGTGATCTTTTTTTTTTTTTTATTTATCTCCCACATGGTTCCCTTAGGTCTTCTCTCCAGCTCTGCTCACTCACCCTAGTATCCAACTCTGCCTGAGGTCCTCCGGTGCACTATCTCTGAATCCTCCTCCATCTCTTCCAGGCCACAAGCCTCTCCAGATCTGAGCCCCCCCCCCCCGGTAAGGGCCACCAACTCCATCAGTGCTCTATCTACAGGGTCCAAGCTGCAGTCCGGAGGTCGTAAGCTAGGAGATGTGCCCAGGAGAATCTAGTGTTGAACATGGCTGGGAGAGGAGAGCAGGCCTTTGCCTACCTGGGTGCCAGCTTTTTTCCCTTTTCTTGGTTGCTCTGGAAGATTGGATATGCAGTGACATCCAGCGTGAGATGGGTGTGCTCTGCCACCTGCCTACAGGATGTCTGCCACATCCCCTATATCCCTTATACTGTCTCTGCTGCCTTGGACCTCCAGCCACCACTAGGGGTCACACCTACAGTGGCCAACATTACCTCCCCCCTCCCAGGAGAGGAGATCAGTCTGCAGATGCTCAATCCTCCCCTGCCCCTGCCAAACTCTGATGACCCGAGTCCATTTCCGAACCCAGGTCACTGGTGTGGTGCAAGGTGTGGTGTCCAGTGCCTCAGCCCTGGGCACCACCAGGCCAGACCATCCATTTGATGATCTTGATAGCAGTTCAAAGATCTACCTACTTTCTCTCTGAAGAAGAATGCAAGGTCTGTCACCTCCTCTTTAAGACGGTAGTATGCATTCCAGTGTCTCAGCTGGGATTGACTCAGGTAGTTACCTGTGGGATGCATATCTACAGCCACATTCTGGACCTCGTCTTCTTGATTGGACTTGACATATCAATGGTCAAGGTTGATCCAGTCGTTTGGTCAATCATCATGTCATTGAGTTCCAGTGCGGGGTCCCCTATAAGTTAACCACCTCTGTGGAATCAATCCGGTGGTGTCCAAGGGATAAATTGGAGCCTTGCCAACTCCAGAACACACTGGTCATTTTGGACTTTTTGCTAGCTTGTCTGGAAGCCACAGATGACACCTGTAATATGGTCTTGACCAAGGCTCTGGACCATATTGCACCTTACCATATTCGCCCCTTGACCTCGCAGCACCACTCACCTTGGTACTGTGCTGATTTGCACCAGTTGAAGACTAAGGGGTGTAGGTTGAAGTGTTCCTGGAGATGGTCCTGTTCTGAGGAGGACAGGTTGGTGTTGTGACTCCATTATCTGGAGTATCAGCAGACAACTGATCATAGGACATCTGAATTCTTGTCACGATCAATTTCTGTGGCAAGGAGTCACCATGCTGTGCTGTTCCATACTGTCAACAGTTGGTTAAATCCTTCCTGTCTCCAGTTTGGGACAGCTATTTCTACAGAAAAATGTTAGCAGTTTGGGTGGTTCTTTGCCAACAAAGTGTTCTCTATCAGGGTGCATATTTCCTCCTCCAGCTCTCTTCTTACTGGGAGTGGTCGGCCCTCTGCAAGACAGCATCTCCCTTGTTGGTTTGAATTTCAACAGAAGAGGTTTATGGGTTCTCACTAGTTTGCATCCCACCACCTTTGCCTTGGATATGGGTCTGAAATGGCTTATCATCAGAAACATGGACTGGCTGAGTCATGTATTTGTTGAGATAGTCCAGGGGTCGTTAAGAGAGGGAGTTTTTCCCCACAACTCTAAAAGAGACCACGGTGAGACCCCTCCTTAAGAAAACTTCTCTTGACCCCGATGTTCTTGCAAATTATAGGCCTGTCTCTTATCTTACCTTTTTTTGGGGAAGATTTTTGAGAAAGTGGTGGTTAGCCAACTTGTGCAATGCCTGGAATCATATTCTATCTTTGAACCTCTCCAGTTGGGGTTTCAGCCTCGGCACAGCACTGAGACAGCTTTGGTCTGGGTAGCACATGATCTATTCATGGCGAGGGATGGGGGCATTATACTATTCTTGTGTTCTTGGACCTTTCTTCTACATTTGACATGGTTGACCATGAGGTGCTGCTGGATTGATTGTGAGAACATGTGGGTGCCACTGGCACAGTGTTGTGCTGGTTCTGCTCCCTGCTCACTAGTAGATCGCAGCGTGTGGTTCTCAAGAACTTTTCCTTGAGTTCTTTTGAGCTGTCTTGTGGGGTTTCACGGGGTCCATTCTGGCACCTTTGCTGTTCTCAATGTACATGCTTCTGCTTGGAGAGATCACTAGATGGTACAATTTGGATTTTCACTGCTATGCAGCTGATATCCACTTGTACCTGTCCAGTGCTCTTGACGACTCTTCTACCTCAGATACGCTGAGTCATTATTTAGCTGAGATCAATGACTGGATGTCTGTTAACTGGCTGTGTCTCAACCCTGGCAAGACTGAGGTTATGGTGATCAAGCTGGGTTGTGGGGGTGTTCTCACTGATGGGAAGTTGCCTTCTCTTATGGTTGATGGCTGTCCTGTCTCAGTGACTGGGATGGTAAAGGATCTGGATGTCATTTTTGATGGCCAGTTGGATCTGTAAAAATAGGTTGCTTTGTTCATCAGGGCTGGCTTTTTTATTTTTGATACATTGCCAGGATCCGCCCATTCCTATCCCCTTGAGACCTGGCTAAAGTTATCCATGCCTTTGTCACCAGACAACTTGATTACTGTAATGCCCTATACATAGGGTTATCTGGAAGCTTGATTCATCACCTGAAACCAGTGCAGAATGCAGCAGCTGACTGGTGCCTCTATGAGAGACCATCTCAATCCTGTTTTTCACTTTCTGCACTTGCTGCCTGTGAGTGCATGTATCACCTCCAAGATCAGCTTGTTAACTTACAAAGCCCTACGTGGTTTGTGACCTGACTACCTAAAAGAGCTCCTGATTTCATTCTCCCCATTCTGACCCCTACGCTCCACTGATGCTGACCTCCTAGTTGTTCCATCTTCACGTTTGATAAGATCTGGTGACAGGGCCTTTACAGTGTCTGCCCCACTCCTTTGGAATTCTCTCCCTCCCCATATTAAGGTCTTTGGAATTCCCTCCCTCCCCATATTAAGGTGGCCAGCTCAGTGGAGGCCTTTAAAGCCTCTCTTAAAACTTATCTGTTTGATAAGGTTTTTGATTTAATCTAATTTTATGCTGATCTTGTTTTTGTCATTTTAGTTATTTATAGTTTTTCGATTTTACTATTTTATGTAAAGTGCTTAGAGCCTTTGCATAGGGCACTATATAAAATAAAGTTGCCTTTCATTGCCTATTTAAATGAATCTGGGTCTCCATTATGTACTGCATTACAACGGTGAGGTACAGCATAGTCCATTACTTTGTTCTTGCACTAACTATTTTATAGTGTGAATTTTCCTTCAAATATCTAACAAACTGCAATCACACTAAAGTACACTCATGAGGAAAGGTTGTATTGCATGAAATAAACTGTGTTGACCCTAATTATGGTACCATTTTTTGAATGTGTAAGCATAGTGTTTTATACTGCATGTTTACAAATGTTACAGTGTTAACATGGGTAAAAACCCTGAGGTCATGTTGGGAGCCATATACCTTTGTTGTTAAACTATACAAAGTGACTATGAGTTAATCTGTCTCCCAAACATTGGCCCTTGCTAAACGTGACATGTGGTGGTAGGGCAGTGATGTTGTCCAGATCCTTGTCCACTGAAAATACTGGTCAGTGTTTCATTACCATTTTTTAAAGTGCTGTTACAATATGATAAAACTGAGTAGTGAATGTTATTTGATTATATCCTGTGTTCTTTATTTTAAGTAGATCACTTCTACTGAGTTTTATTTTTGTTTTGTTGATAGCTGAATCCATAACTGATGTATCATAGCCTCTGGATATGAAGTGATGTTTCATCTCCAAAGCCTCCATGTTGAATTGTTGATTGTCACTATTATTTCGGCATAAGCATAACATCTGCCCATAAGGAATACTGTTTTTAATGTGCCTCAGATGTGCACATTTGGTGTGAAATAGAGAATTTTAAACAGTTTCCTTTCTATGGCCAGATGACATAATGTACTTTCCATGTTTACCTGTCAAAGTTTGAGAAATGCCACCATTTTTTCAAGTAAGGTAGATGTAAACTGATGACCCAAATCATCAGAACTGAGGTAACTAATAAAATCTTCAGTCAATTCTATGGGGCCCTGCCACATACATAGCAAATTGTCTATGTATCTGGCATAGAAAATCAGGTGTTTATGAAAGGGCTTGATGTGGGGGTCATGGATAGCCCCCCCCTTCTACCATAAACAAATAAATAGGTTGGCATAGGAGTGGGCAACAGACACCCCAATTGCCATGCCTCAGACCTGCAAACAAAAATCATTGTTAAAATGAAAATAGTTAGTCTTGAGATTCAAGTCTAATGCATGCACAGTAAACTCAATAGGAACATCTTTTCCAGACTGAAGCAGCATGGTATTATTAGCCTGTGAACCACTATCATGCTGGATAGAGGTACATAAGGAAGAAACAGCTATTGTGATCCAGGTATAATATTTGTTCTAAATGAAGTCTTGCAGTTTTACCAAAGCATCTCTTGTGCCTCTTAAGTATGGTGGCAGTTATGGGACCAACTGTTTCAAGTAAAGGTTGATACATTTTGATAGATTTTCCATCAAGGATCCATTACCAGATAGTATTGGACATTATGGTGGAGAAAACAGATCTTTATCAAGTTTTGATAAAAATGTAAAAAGTTGGTCTAGTGGGATGATTATTTTGTACATATTGGAAATCTTCTTCAGTTATATCACCATTTAACTTTGACAGCTGTAAGAATTCAACAAGTCTTTTCTTAAATATGTAAGTGAAGTTTTCAATCTGGAGTTTGTAATTGTTGGTGTTGGTCACCTGTTTCATTGTTGTTTTAATACTGTATAAAAGTTCTCTTTCATTAGGACAATGCTCCTGCTTTTCAGGCTGCTTGGGCATGAAACAGTGTCTTGATGCTAGTTTACATTATTTTTTTTTTATTTTCTTGGGATAGCCCAACTGACATGTAATAGCTCATTACCAGTTGAGTCCTGCATTCAGCTCAGTTTTATTGTTGGGCGAGTCGATGCAGAGAATGCTATATGACTTGCTCAGGGTCGTACAACTGGGTAATGACTTAAGTGGGATTTGCACCTTCGTCGTCTGTTCCCAAGTTTGTGCACCATGTAGGTTACACTGCTTACCCATGTATCTGACACAGTACATTAAAAGGGGTGCATTATCTACTGTCGACACAAAATGATATATATATATATATATAGGGCCAGATTTTCAAATGGGGATGAAGGGCTTGAAACCAATACCTGCATCTCCACAAAGTTTGCTGGACCTGTATCCAAAGGTTTGATGCAACTTGCACCCAATTTTAGAACCACAGATGCAGGTTGAGACAGTGCCCTCACTTTATGGTGGCTTGCATCAAAACTGTGCACAAGCCCCGTAAACCAGCTTCCCCACAGACTCAATGGTATGCCATGGCGTAGCTGGCTCAACTGTTCTGTGTCACTGCAAGGGACTTGTGGCAGTGGGGTTGTGGCAATCTTCTGTTGAAAACTGCATTGCGGCACAGGTCTGATGTAAGTCACTACTTGCGTCATACTCTCTGCTGCAAGTCCCTTGAAGTGACCTGAAGTTTATAGAAAATTGGGCCCATAATGATCTTAGGGGCCACCCTAAATAGCAGTAGCATAGTATGTGAATGTGTATGTGTGGGGGTGCTGAAGACTGAAAATTCTGTTGAAGATGCCACAACAATGTGAAAAAAAAATGCTATTGTACCAGAAAATATATACATATCTATATTCTCTGTTAATAGATCCAAAGACATTCAATAACCTGCCCCACAATTCACCTTAAAGCTTCTTTTTCATTTTATTTAGTGTCATTGTCTCAGTTGCACTATATATATCAAAGTTAAAATTCAAAACAAATCCATCCGAAGAATAGCAAGTGAACAACTGATGCACCAAATATCCACCTTTGATTTCTTTATCACAGAGACATCTGTCAAGCTCCCATGCATTTTGCCACTAAAGTGTTTCTGATTTGCTGACATTTGTGATATAAGACAGAGATGAGCATTAATGCCAGCCAAGACGGTGGCCACGCTGGGCTGCTGGGCTGTGAGTGCTCTGAGAGAGGGTAGTATTTTAACATGGTATGCAGTTTTTTTAAGATTGTTATTTGTGTTTTGCTTTAGTTATTTGTTTGATTAGGGATGAGAGTGTTAGTGAAGGTAAAATAGTGAGACAGAGATAGGAGACAGAATTTTTTATTTTTGTAGTGAGGTCCGTTGTGTGGAGCAGTTTTAGCGTGCCTGGATTCTCTGGTAGTTGGAGTAACAGCTGCATCCAGTTCTGGCTGCACCCAGGAGAGCAGTGGCAAGAGAGCAGTGTAGGGGACTCGCTGTGTGGTTCCTGGAATTCCAGCAGAAAGAGAGAGAGAGAGAAAGAGAGAATGAGGAGAGACCCAGGACACCTAGAAGTCGGTGGCATGTTGTGTCCGCTGCTTGGAGGACTGGACACTGGCATGGGAGTTGGTTGCTGGTACTGCCAGTTTGCTGGGAAAAGCATCATCAAGAGGTGGTGTGCTTTGGGAAGGGGTAAATCCTTCTTAAGTTTGTTATCTGGACTGTGTCTCCCGAACTTCTGGTGAGGGGACACCCAAAATTGGTGCTCCTTCTGAGGTATCTCTCTCTTTTTGTATGGCAGTGTACAGTGGTGCCTATGCTGGATCACTGCAAGGCCATGAGATAGAAGATTGAGGCAGGAGAAGTGCTGTCCTTTAACCTGGCTGGAGTTAATGACACAGAAACATAGAAACATAAAAGTTGATAGCAGATAAGGACTGCAAGCCCATCCATTCTGTCCATTTTTTCTGTCTTATGAATGTGCCATAGGCCTTTACTCTGTCAAAGGCCAATCTATTCATACTCATCTGTACTGTTCCCTTATGCCTATCCCATGCCTGTTTGAAGCCCTGCACTGCATTCATATTCACCAACTAGTGCTACATTGGAGAATTGCCCCCTTGATTGCAGAGGTAAGGGGGAGTGTTCCTACTGGACTGTGATGTTGCCCCCCAGACTTTGGAGGTAAAGGGAAGCGTGCTTATAGATTCAGTGTATTTGTTTTGAAGATGGTTTATTCTCAGGAAAGGTATAACTTGTCAGCTGAACTGTGATCTGCGAGCTGAAACAGGCAGTTTGAGGGCTGTGAGGGAGCCCTTACTGGTGTCTGAATGAGCCCAGGTAAAACTTGAAGGCAGGACCAGAGGGGAATCCCATTCTGTGATAGTGTTCGAGGGACCCTAGATTTCTGGACTATCCAAAAAGTGAACCTCAGGGGTGAGAAACCTTAGTTAATCTGGTACTTAGAGGGGAAAGATAATTTATCACTATTCTGTGCTTTCCTTTCTGAAATCGGCTCCTGGAAGGAAACAGGCTATTGAGAGACATACCAGTGAGAGAAGAAAGTGTATACTGTTAATAAAAGTCATTTTAACTAAGAACTAATTACAAGAACTGCTCCACAAGTTGATGGACTCCCTGGAGGGGAAAAACTATTTTAATATAGATTATGTATAAGGGTTGGGGAGGTTTTAGGGTTTTGTGAGAGTGAGTGTGTATGTGAGTTTGAATGAGGTACGTATGGGAGTGAATGGTATAAAATTATTTTTTAATATTGATTTATTGATAGTATATTGTTTGATTCATGACTGTGGTAATAAAGTTAAATAGTCATCTCCCACTGTTTGAGTGCCCCCCACCCTTAACAGCTGAGGTATATAGGTGCTGTAGAGTGCTGGGGATAACATGTAGGGGGAGGAAACAGATATTTGGGAAGTCTGAGGATGGGAATACAGTGGGTGAGGGGGATTGGGGTGGTGGGAACGAAGAGGCACCCTGGGGTGAAATGAATCCAGGAAAGGTAGCCTCCCTGCCTGGTGCCCATACCCAAGGGTTCCACAGTTAGTGTGCAGGCTACTGGACATTCCTCATCTGCCTATCCCACTTAGGCAGTGTTGTGCAATGGCAGATCTATTAAGAACAAGATGGCAATTATTGCCAATCTTGTTGCAACATCTGATCTGGCTTGCATCACCGAGACCTGGCTGGATGAAAGTGATGGCCATGTGTTGGAATCAGCTGTTCCAGCAAGGTACTCGGTGGTACACCACCAAAGAGTGGATTGTTGGGGGGGAAATTGCAATCTGTTTTAAATCAGACTTGAGTCTCACAGCCTTCCGAGTGGGAACAATGAGATCCATAAAATCTGTAGCAGTTCATGTGTTTGCAGGTGTTGGTTTCAGGATCCGTGTCATCTGCTGATTTCTTTTGGATGGGAAGAAATGCCTGCAGGAAGTCTCAGACTTCATCATCGAACTGGTGTTGGAGTCTCCCAGATGGATTATTCTGGGGGACTTCAATGCCTGGGTCAATGACAAACTCTGACAGCTTGCGCAAGACTTCCTCAATCTTATGTGTTCATTGGGCCTGACACAGGTTGTTACATCTACAACCTATATCCATCACCTATCTTTGGACCGCATCTTCCTGCTGGGAAAGGAGGTCTTTGGCCTTATGCTGGAGCAGGTCTTGGGGTCGGACCATGATACTGTGAAGTTCTCATTTGAGGCCTCCTAATAGACCTTCCCCTATGGAAATGTTCCAGTACCACTGTTTAAGGGGTGTCACCCCACAAGGGCTGAAGGTGGTGCTGGACCTATCAGGTTTGATGAGTTTGATGAGTGCAAGGGAGGAGCTGGGGGAATTGGTGCTGACCTATAATGGGGGTTATTGCTGAGGTCTTTGACTCTATCTTACATGTCTATGTTAGACTCTTCACCTTGCACCAGAGGGCCTCCTGGTTTGATGGGACTGTCAGAGAGATATGGAGGACGGGTCGAAAGTTGGAGCGATGTTGGCAAAGGACCAGACTGGAGGAGAAGTAGCTTAATTTGATGGTCCATTCTAGAGACTATCAGTCAGGAATCTCCTGTAAGAAGGCAGAGTTCCTGTCCAAGGAGATTGCTGCAGCAACTAACAGACCAGCTCAGTTCTTCCACACTGTTGATGGGCTGTGCAAGCCAGCCTGTCTTCAGTCCAGGGTAGCCTTTTCACAATCAATATGTGATGAGTTTGCTCTGCTCTTTGTCAATAATATTGCAACTATCAAATTGGAAATTCAGTCAGCGCCCTCTAATGGGCCTTGAAGTAATGTGCCTGAGATTGTAGGCAGTCAACCTGTCTGGTACAACTTCAACCAGTTGGCCGTCATGGATGCTGTGAAGGTCATCAAGGGGTTACAGCCAACCTGTTGTAGTTTGGATCTGGGACCAAAGCACCTCCTAGTGAAGTGCGTTTATGTCATCGGCCCAGTCCTAGCCAGGATAGTTAAGTGTTCTCTAGTGACAGGGGACTTTCTGTGGCCCTAAAGGAGGCAGTTGTAAGACCACACCTGAAAAAAGCATCACTGGATCCAAACTGCCTGACAAACTACAGACTTGTCTCTAACCTACCCTTTGTGGGTAAGGTTATTGGGATCTACGATCCTCTCCAGTCTGGTTTCAGGAAAATACATAGTACCAAGACTGCCCTGGTTTGGGTGCTGAATGATCTCCTAGCAGTGAGGGATCGGGGAAGACATACCATCATTATTCTTCTCAATCTCTGAGCTGCATTTGACACCATGGAACATGGGGTCCTGATGCAGCACCTGTGGATTTGTTGTGGACTGGCTGATACAGTCCACAACTGGTTTAAATCTTTCCACACTGGCAGGTCACAGAGGCTGATATCAAGGATTTTCTGCTGGCCCATCTAGGTCATGTCATATTACACCTGTGCTCCACTATCTGCACTGACTGCCAGTTAGGTGGTGTATCTCCTACAAGGTCGGTTTGCTGACCTTTAGGGCCCTACACAGACAGGGGCTACTTTCAAGACTTCCTTTGCCCCTACAGCCCCTCCCACCCTCTCTGCTCCACTGATGAGGGATTGTAGGAGGTTCCTAGGGTCCTCTTACAAACAGCCCACACTTTTGCATGCACCGCTGTGACCCTATGGAACTCTTTACCTCATTACATCCGAGAAATCCTGACTGTTGATCAATAGAAGTGGGAGCTAAAAATCCACCTATTTAGATTACCTTTCACAGAATTAGATTAATATATTTACTGTTTACTAATAAGGATTTATTGATATTGTTCTGTTTATGTATTGTATTTTAAATGTTTTTATACTTGCTGTAAAGCTCTTTGAATCATACTGAAAATCGTGCTATATAAATAAAGTTGAAAGAATAAATTAATGGATTAATGGCACTTTTGCTGCAAGTGTCTTTAGGGACAACCCTAGAAATGAGTCAGTGGAGTAATGGCTTTCTCTACTATATTAAACAAAGGAAGAAAATACATTGATAAATAAATAAACAGGCAAGTACTACATGCCAACAATTCTGTATACAGACTTACAGAGTAAACACACAAGCAAACAAATAAAATGTTCTCTGTAACATCCAGGCAAACTTATCTATCTTGAAGTTGCTGGGCACGATTCTAGAAGGGTGGTGCAAGTTGCCACTGAATGCAACTTGCGCCACCCACAACTGCAACAATGACCCTGTGCCCTATTCAGGAAGGGGCAGGGTCTCCACAACAAAGACCTGTGACTTGCGACATGCAGCTAGGTACGCTGCACAGAGGGTATACCTAGCCAGCATGTCACAACCCATTGCCACAGGTCTCAAGTGCACCTCCCCCACCCGTGCCCCTATCCCAGGGTCACCTGCTTCAAATGCAACATATCATCTGCCCTGGTAGTCCAGTGGCCCCTCAACTGCAAAATAATAATAGATCCTCATTTCTCTGGTAGTCTAGTGCCACCCCGAACTGTACATTAATAAAATAAAGAATGATCCCAATTTCCCTGGTAGTCTAGTGGCTCCTGAACTGTACATTAATAGAATAAATAACAATCCCCATTTCCCTGGTAGTTTAGTGCCCCCCCGAAATGTACATTAATAAAATAAAGAACGATCCCCATTTCCCGGGTAGTTTAGTGCCCCCCCGAAATGTACATTAATAAAATAAAGAACGATCCCCATTTCCCGGGTAGTCTAGTGGCCCCCCACCAGCCGTATCAGCCCACAGCACTCCCCAACCATCCCTTAGCTGTCTTCTAGTCAAGCATTGGTAAGCCCACTCTCAACACCTCCATGACCAGCTGCTGACTGAGTGCAGTATTAGCGCTACTGCATAGACACGATTAGAAATTAATTTCTGAGTGCCTGTGTGCAGCAGTGCTAATACTGCACTCAGTCGGTGGCTGGCCATGGAGGTGAGAGGTGGGTAGTACCAGTTTCTGTCTGGGGACAGGCAGGGTGGTGCTGGGTCAGCTGGCAAGGCTGGGTGGGGGTCACTAGGCTACCAGGGAAACAGTGATCGTTCTTTATTTTTTTAATGTACAGTTTGGGGGGGCACTAGACTACCAAGGAAATGGGGATCTTTTTATATTGTATTAACGTACAGTTCGGGAGGGACACTAGACTACCAAGGCTGACTTATTGCCGCATATGCGCCGGGTGACTCGTAGGTTCGGGCACTGGTGGGGATGGTAGCCAGCTTCTGCGGGCTTCCACCAATGGCTGCTTTGGGGGCTGGGGGTATGGGTAGCCCTGTGGGGCCCCAACTGGGTGTGTGCTGGGCATGGAGGGGAGGGAAACCATGCACTGTCTGCTGGACAGCCGGCTTGGTTTACATGAGCCCGGAGGCATCCGTAAGTTATACCAGCTAAATGCTGGTATAACTTACATTGCCAGATCCCCTCCAGGGGCTCTTGTAGAATCCTGATGTGGGTACTTTGTGGCTGCCCTTCTAGAATGGAGCACAACTGCTGCCGTGATCACCCTACCGCCATGTTGCAGGGTGTTTATGTGGCATTAGGGTTTTGCTAGCCTGTAAAGCAGAAAGCAGCTAACCAAAAGAAAGTACAATTTTCTTACTAATTTAACACTTCTGTCTCAGCAGAACTCAATTTCTGTTGAGATTAAGCAGACAGACACTTTATTAGAAGTAGAAGGAGTCTTATTTAGGGTTAAAAAATGAAAGAAGGTCAGTGTGTGTTCTGTGCTGTGAAGGGTACTGAATCAACTTACTTTGCTAAATCAGTAGGAGGAGAGAACAAGAGAGCTTAATTGGGGTGTGGCATAGACCATATAAAAGCAGGTGACTCCAATTACAACTTCCTGTTGCTAGCCTGTAAAGCAGAAAGCAGCTAACTGAAAGAAGGTACAGTTTTCTTACTAATGTAACACTTCTGTCTCAGCAGAAATCAGTTTCTGTTGAGATTAAGCAGACAGATACTTTATTAGAAGTAGAAAGGGTCTTATTTAGGTTAAAAAAGAAAAAAGAAAGAAAGTCAGTGTGTGTTCTGTGCTGTGAAGGGTACTGTATCAACGTACTTTGCTAAATTAGTAGGAGGAGAGCGAGAGAAAGAAAGAGCTTAATTGGGGGTGTGGCTTAGACCATATAAAAACAGGTGACTCCAATTACAACTTCCTGTTGCTAGCCTGTAAAGCAGAAAGCAGCTAACTGAAAGAAGGTCCAATTTTCTTATTAACTTAACACTTCTATCTCAGCAGAAATCAGTTTCTGTTGAGATTAAGCAGACAAATACTTTATTAGAAGTAGAAGGGGTCACTCTGGACCCCCAGCTGGATCTCTCCCTTCACATATGTAACATCTGCAAGGCCACAAATGCCAAACTCAGTCTCGCATACAAAGCCAAAACCTGCCTCACCCCAGCTGCTCGAGTGGCTCTAGCTATGGGTGTCCTCCTCCCCTCCCTCTGCTACGGTTTAGTGACCTTTGCCCCTGTACCAAAGACCCCCTTCTGAAATGGGACACGGCCTACAACAGCATCTGCCAATTCGCACTATCCACCCCCCCTTACACACCGCTGCAGCCCCTATGCTCATCTTGAGTGGCTCCCCCCTGAGAAGCACCATATCTTCATAGTAGGAAATTTCATCGACAACATCATTAGATCAGCCACCCCTGCTGCACTCGCTCTCCCCCTCACCCCTTACCCCTCTACCTACCATCTTAGATCCAAGGCTGCACTCAACCGGCCAGTCCCCAGGACACGCACCCTCACAGGGGATTGGGCCTTCACTCACTATGCCCCGAAACTGTGGAACTCATTCCCACCCCTAGCACGGTCCTCCCCCTCCCATACTGGATTTAAGACCTCCCTTTGGAACTTCCTGAAGGCCCCCTCCACTTGCCCCTGCACCTCGTAGCCTTGACCACTCTATGCTGACGTAGGGGGCCTCTACATCTCCAGGCGCACCGCACTTATCCTTCTGGTAGTCTGGGCACCCCCCTGTCAAACTGGATTTCTCTTTCTGGCATCATCTGCTCTCCCTTAGCAGGCAAACTTGATCCTCCCACTGCCTCTGTAGGCCCTAGCTCTAATCTCTCCCGGGTCATTCTGTAACCTCCCCAGGCGCTTGTGTTGTTCTTTACTGAATGTCCCCACACTATGCTTCTGTCATCTCACTGTATTCAACAGCTGTATTAGTCACTCACTGTATGTAAAGCTTCTATTAATCCATAACTGTATCAGTTACTCACTGTATGTAAAAGTTGTATTAATCACTGTTCATGTAAAAACTCAAGTCTGTAACTCTCCCGGGTCGCACCTGAAAATAGGCACTTGGATGTCTAGTGTGACTTACCCAGTAAACAAAAGCAAATAAATAAATAAATAAATAAATAAATATTTAGAGTTAAAAAAGAAAGAAAGTCAGTGTGTGTTCTGTGCTGTGAAGGTAAAGGGTACTGTATTAACTTACTTTGCTAAATCAGTAGGAGGAGGAGGAGAGAGAGAGAGAGAGAGAGAGCTTAATTGTGGGTGTGGCTTAGACCATATAAAAGCAAGTGACTCCAATTACAACTTCCTGTTGCTAGTCTTTTTTCTTACCCTCTATCCCACCCACAGTAAGCCAGTTCTACTTTTATAGCCACTGGATTTGACTGACAACAGAAACTTCCTGTTTGGCAGTAGGAAGGGAAGGATCATAGAGAAACATTAGTGTTGTCAACCCTAAAGGAAAAAAGTAGCTTGTTCTCCCCTTCAGCTGTTGGTGGTCTGACACTGAGCAAGGAAGAAGGAGGCTACTTATAAATATAGGAAGTTGCTGTCCAAGAACAGGAAGGGTGACAGTTGTAAGGAGAGGACAGAGTAAGCATACAGAGAAACAGGAGAGGTGACACAAAATAAGACATGATAGGAGTGGTGCAGTGCAATGGTTGTAGGGCGGCAGTGTTCCGGGAGACATTCTGGAGGCTGTGATGCTGCCCTATTTGCAGGCACCTCTCTTGTCTGAGGAAGGAGGTTGCCCATCTCCAAGCTGACCTGGCTAGGATTCGTGAAACCTCCTCCCCCACTCAGGGACCACCAGGGCCAAAGCCACTACCTCAGAGGTTGCCAAGAAAGAAGAGAGGCTGGACCAGAGTGGTATCATGGAAGGAGAAGGTGGTGGAACAGAGTTGCATCCCTCCAGGTGTACCTCTCCACAAGTCATACACTCTTCTGGTGGATAGTGGTTCCTCTACTGAGGCACCTGCAGTGGAGACCAAAGACGATGCTGGGAACCTTCACAAAGGAGACCCACAGGAGGGTGGCATGGGACCCCACAGGGGAAGAAAACAACTCCTGGTAGGGTCTCAATCATTAGGGGGGTAGAAATGGGGGAGGAAGTGGAGAGGGAGGTAAGGTTCCTGCCTGGTGCCATGGCTTGGAGGGACAGGAAGCAAATCCTCAGGGTCATGGGAGAAGCTGCATGAGAGAGGGATCTGTATGTCATTGTCCACTTAGGGACAAAAGACCTGGCTAGGATGGGATCCAAGCAGTGCAAGAGGAGTTTATAGAGTTGGGGAGGGGCCTTAGACAAGTAGCACATACAGTAAACTTCTTGGAGGTGCTGCCTGTCTATGGCAAGGGTAATGCTAGGGTACTCCTCACCAGGAAATTCAATGAATGGTTGAAATACTGGTGTGGATCTCAGGGTTTTTGGCTTTATTGGGGACTGGGGAGCCACCTGGAGGGATGCAGACCTATACTGGTGCGATGGTCTGCATCTGTTCAGGGGGGATCCTGGATCCTAGGTGATAGGTTTAAATGCTTCATTGGCAAGCATTTAAACTAGCCAAGGGGGAAGGCACTGAAAAGGAGGAGGGAAATCCCAGCCTTTCCCAACAAAACATGACAATTAGTCAGGTAAACACAAGATAGAGAAGTCATTAGGGAACAGGACAGAGGAAAATGTAAAAAAAAGGCAAAGGCAGTAAGGACAGGGATGGGGCTAAAAGGGGTAAGGTCATCAAAAAGTGGAGGGTGATGAGTACCAATGCCTGTAGTCTGTGTAACAAACTCCCTGAACTAGTGGCCTTGATGGAAGAGGGTTGCCTGGATATTGTGGCAGTCACAGAAACATGGTACACAGAGAACCATGACTGGGATGTCAACATACCAGAGGACACAATCTACAGGAGAGGCATTGAGGGTAAAAGAGTAGGAGGAGTTGCTCTCTATGCAAAGGAAGGGATCAAAGCAACAGAACTAAAGAGTAAACAGGGAGCAGATGAGGCACTCTGGGTCACCCTGGAGACAGAAAATGGCACCACAATCCGCATGGAGGTTGTATACAGACCCCCATCTCAGGGGCAGGGAATGGACAAGGAAATGATAGAAGGCATCCTTAGAATGGCAGAAAAGGGGGAGATATTGTTGTTGGGGGACCTGAATATGCCAAATGTTAACTGGAGCACCTTTGCTGCAGGCACATCCAAGAGCAGGGTCATTCTTGATGCCCTACAAGGGGCATGACTCAGACAGCTAATATTGGAACCCACTCAGGAGGGAGCAATCTTAGACCTGGTAGTATCAAATAGGGACAGAGAAAGAAAATCAGATTTAGAAGTGGGTAGCCATCTGGGAACAAGTGACCACCAAACAGTGTGGTTCATGATAAACACAGCCATACAATCAAACCATACAAAAGCAAGAGTATTGGACTTTAGGAGGGCCGACTTTGGGAATATGAGAGAGTGCCTCAGAAAAGCAATAGCAAACAGGCAAGAAGGAGGGGTGGAGGAACAATGGTGAGTAATCAAAACAGCCATCACAGAGGCAGCAAGCCTTTGTGTAAAGCAAATCAACAAAACAGAACAAAGGAAAAAAACACTATGGTTCTCAAAAGAGGTGCAAGGAAGGTTAAGGAGAAAAGGATAGCATTCAGGAAATATAAGGAAACACAGAAGGAGCAGGACAGAGAACTTTATCAGTTAAAGCAGAAAGAGGCAGGGAAGGCAGTCAGAATAGCAAAGGCCCAAACTGAGGAAAGGATAGCCAACTCTGTTAAGAAGTGGGATAAGACCTTTTATAGGTACATTAGGAAGTGAAGAAAGACCAAAGGAGGGATACTGAGGCTTAATAAAGGGGAAGGAATATGGGCAGAGGTTGACAGTGAAAAAGCAGGGATACTGAATGAATATTTCTGCTCAGTATTCACAAAGGAAGAGGAGGGAGCGCTACCTAAACCAAACAAGAGAAACACTATGAAGAAAGGGGTCGAAACCAGTCCATTTACAGAAGAAAGGGTTCTGAAAGAACTAATAAAATTGAAGATGGACAAAGTAATGGGACATGATGGGATTCACCCAAGAATTCTAAAAGAACTAAGGGTAGAACTAGTGACACCACTGACTACTCTCTTTAACAAATCATGGGAAGATGGGGTGGTACCTGAGGACTGGAGGAGGGTGGATGTGATTCCTTTTCACAAAAGTGGGAGAAGGGCAGAGGTCGGAAACTACAGACCAGTTAGTTTGACCTCAGTGGTAGGGAAAATTATGGAATCACTTCTGAAAGAAAGAATTGTTGAGTACCTAGAGGCCAGTGGGGCACAGGACCCAAGTCAGTATGGATTCACGATGGGAATGTCATGTCAGATGAATCTAATAGATTTCTTTGACTGGATCACCAAAGTAGTAGACCAGGGAGGAGCTGTGGACATGGCCTACCTAGACTTTAGCATGGCATTTGATACAGTCCCATATAAAAGATTAATGCACAAGTTAGCCAGCCTTGGGTGGGTCCCAAGGTGGTAGCCTGATAAAAAATTGGCTAGACAACAGGACACAAAAGGTAGTAGTAAACAGAGTCCACAGTGAAGGAAGGAGGGTTACTAGTGGGTACCACAGGGTTCAGTACTGGGGCCAGTCCTTTTCAATGTCTTTATAAGTGACATTGCAGAGGAACTGGAAGGAAAAGTACGTCTCTTTGCAGATGACACAAAGATCTGCAACAGGGTTGATGCACAAGATGGAGTGGAAAGGATGAGAAGGGACTTGGCAAGGTTGGAGGAATGGTCAAATGTATGGCAGCTCAGATTCAAAGCAAAGAAGTGCAAGGTAATGCACCTGGGAAACAAAGACCCAGGGGAAGAGTACACAATGGGGGGGGGGGTGAGATACTGACAACAGTAAAATTGGAAAGGAACCTGGGGATAATTATATCAGATGATCTAAAGGTGTTCAAACAATGTGAGAAGGCAGTAAGGAAGACTGGAGGATACTGGGATGCATAGGGAGAGGCATCAATAGAAGAAAACAGGAAGTTGTTATCCCTCTGTACAGACAGTTGGTGAGACCCCATCGGGAGTACTGTGTGTAGTTCTGGAGACCCCATCTCCGCAAAGACATAGACAGAGTGCAGGCTGTCCAGAGGAAGGGTAACCAAATGGTACAGGATCTGCACCAGAAGATATACGAAGAAAGACTAAAGGAGCTTAATATGTATACCCTTGAGGAAAGAAGGGAGAGAGGGGACATGATAGAAACTTTCAAGTACCTCAAGGGAATCAACAAAGTCCAAGAGGGTAGCATCTTTCAGAAAAAGAGATGTGCAAGAACAAGGGGGCACAATTTGAAGATGGAGGGGACAGCTCAGAGGTAATGTGAGGAAGTATTTTTTCATGGAGAGGGTTGTGGATGCATGGAACAGCCTCCTTGAGGAGGTTGTGGAGTCAAGTACAGTGGGGGAATTCAAGAATGCATGGGACAGACATAAGGCAGTCCTAGTGGGGGGGGGTAGGAGGAAGTAAGTTGTTGGTTAACTAGGATCTGCAGTTTATCTGTAAGGTAGGAAAATGGGCAGACTAGGTGGGCCATGCAGTGCTTATCTGCCGTCAAATTCTATGTTTCTATGTTTCTATAACTGCTGTTTGGCACAAGCAGCCTGCACCATGTCGCAGGCCACTACGTAAAATTGCGCATGTCGCAACTGCTGGTGTAAGTTGCTACATGCGCCATTCTACTTGGTGCAACTGCAGTTAAGCCAAGTGTAACCCTTCTAGAATCTGACCCGCTGTCTGTATTTTAAATATTTTTCAGTACTTGACAAGACAAGACATTCTTTTTAGGCATTTATTTATTCTGTATATCCAGTGAAATTCAAAGGTTCTGCACATACTTTAGTGCACAGTGGACTTATAATATGTGATGAGCATATAACTGCAAATTACACCACAGGACTTTTTAAACCATGTCAAAGTCAAGCAGCCTATTACATCTATTGCTTGGAACAATGTTACTTGCCCCCCCCCCCACACACACACACAAATATCGGGAGTACAATAAAGAACAAAGGAGAGTACAGAATCAGTCTTTACAAAGCAGATTTTGCTTTGTTTTCATGCATGAAAACAAAATCTTATTCATAATTTCTCCCATTATTATACTTTTATCTATTTTGTAAATGCTGCTTCAGTAGAGTGAGAGAGTATGGTTTCTCACAGAAAGACAAGGTCTTCTTAAAAGGAGCAACTGAGTCTGTCAAATAAATTATGTATTCACTTGTAGCTACTAGTAATTTATAATTTATTATAAAAGAATAAGGAATATAATATAAATACAATTGCTGGCATATAGTCATTGTGCACCCAGCCCAGCATTGACAATCACAACAAGTGCATTACAGATTTAAAACAGGGATAGGGTCTGTCTGAATCAAGGCTAGCAACACACATTCAAATGAAATCCATGTCAAGGGAGGCTTTCATAAATCTGCATTACAAAAAGTAATAGATATGACCCATAAGTGTTCACATATAACAGTTGAGGAGCCAGTTGCACAAGTGCATGTGTTATCTACTGTACTTATAAGTGTCTAGTCTCATTCATTGGTTTTGCACATACCAAGGGGAAAACACACTGTACTACTTACTGACATATACTAAGTATAAACCAGCAAATTGCATCATGTGCATTTTATTATATTACAAAGTGTAGCAGCATATTACATCTAATTCTAGGATCAACGTTACCTGACCCAACACCTGCCTTCCCGACGTTGGGAGTATAATACATAACAGTTGAGATGACAGAATAAGACTTTTTACAAAGCCAATTTCGATACATGCAAACAAAATCTAATTCATGATTTCACTTAACTCTGTTAGTTAAACTTTTATAATCTTAAAAAACAATTGCTTCAGTGAAGAACGACTGAGACAAATTTCACTCATCAATACCACGTCTTTCTCAAACAGCACTACTGAGTCTTTCTTTTAACAGAACCAAAAAAAATTTCCATTCACTTTTACAAACTGATAGTTTCCTATGTCAGCAATGCTGGCTCCAGCTTCTGTTGGTTACTAGGGCATTGGGTGGGCATTACAGTTGGCAGCCAGGGCACCTGTAGAAACTGGAATGGAAAGGATGATTGCATATTCATGCTCGCCTTCCTCTTAGGGTGTTTGAACAAATGATGAATGTTATGTTTCTCAAATAAAAATGCCATTCACATTTTATTTTTTATAGGAGATGACCCTGTTTCTCCTGGCTTAGGAGAGCTGTCCTTGCTTCTTCTAGCAGGAGCAGAAAGGCCACCTGATCCAGAAGAAGTACAACCCCCCCAAGCCGGAAGAAGTGGGGCCATACCTTCCTGAGCCAGAAGAAGCAGGGCCATCACCCTCAAGCCAAAAGAAACAGGGCAATTCTGCCCCTTTCCAGTAGGTATCCACCTCCCAAACTGGTCCTCAATGGATTGCCCACCCACAGTGGCAGGATCAGGAGACACAGGGTTGTGTGTTCTCTCCCTTCAGTCCCTCCCATCCCCACAGCACTGAGACATTTTCAAATAGACCAGCCACTTACCTCAGCAAAAAGACACAAGCAGTCAGGAACCTGTATCCCTGGTTCTGCAAGAAGCTTATCTTTTGGCTGTTGTTGCTGCTGGCTGGAATTTTACTTGAGGTGCTGGTTCTGTGTTACAGCTACTGGCTGGGCAGGGTGGCTAGCTGCTGCAGTTCTCATCCATTACCAACTGGATCATACTCTAGTCTTTTGTGAATAAGCACAATAGAGTCAGTATAGCTCTTTAAAGGTTGGCTGTTTTGCTGAATCGGGGGAGGGGGGTCTTCTTCGCTGCAGCCTGCAAACAATGCCAGTGTGCTTCCAGTTTCAGTGGGTATAGAAGGCCGGGTGGCTCCCAACTCAGACAGATAACAAGTAAGATAGTGTCTAATATTTTTACTACAGCATTCCTCGGATTCATCAGCAACACCAGTGTACGATCCTATGGTGGTTTCAATCCTGGACTGACGCTAACTCTTCTCACTCAGCAGACAAATAGTGCACTGTGTCCAAGAGCACCCAGAGGGTGGGAAGGGATTATGTTGGCCCTAGCATGGAACTGAGGGGTCTGACCACCAGAATAGTGGACTGTTAGGGGTGGAAGTGGCAAAATGCAGCTGGAGCTCTCTTGAGCGGCAGCACAGTAGATCGGCTGTAGTTGTACACCAAAAGTAGGCATAGTATGCATCTGTGTCACAGCTGCAGAAGTCCAACTCCAACCACAAACTAACACAAACAGGGCCAGGGACTGTACTGTAGAATTTAAGTGCCACACAGCCCACAGGACGGGAGTCAGCATTCGGTGGATGGGTGGTGGTAGACGGGGCACTCAAGAGTCAGGAGTTGGGACATGAATGATTTGGGACCTGGCAGCAAGTAACAAGTTTTGGGCTGCAACATGCGTCATGTAAGTGATGCTGCACAGTGGTGGTGATGGACAGTTTTGAGAAAATGGATTTATAGAATGTATCCATTCCATTTTATTACTACCTCTCTCAGCCAAACCCTCCTACAAACACACCCACAAAACCACAATCACTACTTAGTAAAAAATCAAAATGGGAATTCAGTAAAATTCACACAAAGTGAAAATGTCTGGTTTATTTTGTTTAACATAAATTATACCCCTTGTCAACTATGGGCAAATTAGACTGCTAGCTGGCACATGATCAGGATACAATAGTACAAAATCTTGCTTCACTAGTATGTCAAAATGTTTTCTTTTTGACATATAAGCTATATGAATTTACATTCCTTCTGTGAAACAATCACATCAACAAATCATCAGCTTAACAGACAGCAATAGTAAAACTGTTAAAGAGGACACTACAGTTGTGAAGTGAATGCACTATATCTATCTAATTTCTGACAACACAGATCTGATCTGTCTCACTGCTGCATGGCTTGATTATATTATCTCAAAAAGTAAGGAAATGCATTGCAAAAACTTTATAATGTATGGTAGAACGTTGTTATAGGCAGAAATCTACCTTTTTATAACAACATTTTACCATTAGTGTGATGTCACGATGTTGTTTACCTATCGATGGTGCATCACATTGTTGGGTTAACAACCAGGAACTGTCTGGGCATGCACACAACTGGATCGGATGGCCTTGAAATGGCTGCGGTGGTAAGGGCCGAGCAGCGTTGACATGAAAAAAAAACTGCAGTAAGGAACTGCTTGCGTTTTGAAAAAACCTAAATGGTATCATACACTATGAAATATAATTTTTGGTACATTGATGGTTAACCATTTTTTTTAACCCATCTTGAGGTTTCCATAGTGACATAAACCTCTTGAGCTTCGCTCTCGAGGTTTTACATGGTCGCCTTGGCAACCTCTCGATGGTTAATAAACCAGTTAACCATCAATGACCATACATTATCCTCTATGTTAATGCACCAGTTAGGGTTAAAGTGACAAAAGTAGGAATATGTGGTGTTAGGGTCCCTGACCTTAACACCCCCCCTCACTTTCCAAGCAGCAAAAGAAAAACAAATTGTGGTTTGACATCTCCTGTGTCTTTACAAATTAGGCATGGGGTGTGCCTTGGGGTTGTCAACCCTAATGCTTACCCCATTCTCATATACTCTACACATCTCAGTGTATATACTGATGGAATAGTGTGAGTGTTAGGGTTAATAACCCTAAGGTTCACCCCATGCCTGATTTATAAAGATGCAGGAGCAGTCAAACTGTAATATGTTTTCCTGTTGCAACCTGCATGGTAGGGATGGGGCGTTAGGGTTTGGGACCCTAACACCACATTTCCCTAATGCATTTGCTTTAACCCTAACTTTGTGCATTAGCAATGTTTTTTGCAATAAATATATCAACATATATCTATATACAGTGTGTATATATATATATATATATATATATATATATATATATCCAAAAACTCCATTAATGCATCAGCTAGGGTTGATTTCACACTGACCCTCCACACATTAACAGGCATTGGGGTGTGCCTTGGGGTCATCAGGCCTAAATCTCACCCCATTTCATGGGTAAACAAGCTGACATTCTGCAGTATAGGAGAAAGGGGTGAGAGTTAGTCCCAATGACCCCAAGGTACACCCTGATGCCTGTTGGTCTGTGACGGGTGGGGCAGTGGGAATGAGGTGGTCGGGTTGGTAACTCTAAAACTGAATTTCCAGACTTTTGTTGGTATGAAATCAACCCTGATGCATTAATGGAGTATTTTGCAATAAATTTCCCTTCTTTTTGAGATAGTGTAATGTTACTTGTATCCATACTGTATGAGGGAGTGTGGGCCCACACCTACCCATAAGCATAGAGATATAGCAGAGGAGGGCCCTGTGCTGCCAGTTTTGCAAAATGGTATCCATTGGTGGGAGCGTAGGTACCCATAAGTATAGAGACATAGGGCTGTAGGGCCCTGTGCTCCCAGATTTGTAAAATGGTATCCATAGGTAGGAATGCATGCTCTCTGGGCCCTGCACTCCAACCCACCCATAGGTGTAGATGCATAGTGCAGGAGGGCCCTCTGCTCCCAGTTTTGCATAATGGGATCTATAGGTGTCAGTGAGGGTCCTGCACTCTGACTCACCCATAACTATAGAGACATAGTGCAGGAAGGCTCTGTACTCCCAGTTTTGCATAATTGGATCCATAGGTGGGAGCACAGGGCCTCTGTGCCCTGCACTGCCACCCACCCATAAGTGTAGAGGCATAGCACAGGAGAGCATTGTGCTCCCAGTTTAACATGAATTATATGCATCAGTGGGAGTGTGGGCCGTCTTGTCTCTACGCTTCCACCTACCCATAAGAACAGACATATAGTGCAGGCCTAGAGACATTCCAAATAATCCTTGTACTGTAAATGTGGCATTACCGCAGTAACCATATCAACTTTTGAAAAAATCCCACAGCAGTTGTATTCATAACCTGGCCACCTCCATGTGTGCTAAGCTGCACTTAACAAAAATCTGTATCTTGAACCATTTTCAAGATATAGACACCGAAAGGCACCGCTGTCACCACAATGTTATCTTATGGGAAAGTTTGCACCTGCGAAGTGCTGTAATTGTAAGTATAGAACCAGTGTAAATTTTTTTCACCAATCTGTGGCGCAAGCCATTGCTACCTTCCACATTTCATCTATGCTATGAAGTGTCAAATAAACTGTTTTTTTGGGCCTGTTTACCTGGGAACTTTCATGAAAGTATCATGGAGTTTCATGAAAGTACCACTGAACATTTGCAAAAGTTCCATGACCAAAATGAAGGAACATTTTAGAAATCATGTTTCTAGGCATCTGATCAAAAAACTAATGGCAGGGTCATGTTTCTAGGGTGCTGATTAGGTAAACCCAGCTGTTGGTGTTTACCAAGGGGCAGTATTATTTAAGCTGCTTCATTTTTTCTGCATCGTTAACTGAAAACAAGATGGAGGCAGCACAAAAGTAAAATAAAACAGCATGACACTAAAAGGGACTTTTGCAAAAGTTTCATGCTGCACATATATTTTTCCCTTAGGCTATAATGGGAAACTAAAAAGTTTAATAGCTTTTGAAGGGATTAATATTTGTTCACCAAATCTTCAAAAGGCACATCAGTGACCCAGTCCCCATATACCCTGAACATTTCAGATTAGAACCACAAGCCATTCAAGTTGTAGAGACTAGCAAAGAATTTGCAAAAAAGTGAGGATTTGTTCACACTTTTTGACACTCTGTAGCTCCACAGCCAAACATCTGACTGGAACAAAACTTGCCAGATCCAGAGATATGTGGTACCAGACCATGCATACAACAGCTCAGGAAAATTAGTTGTAAGGCTGCAAAGTTATTAAACTGCAATGTTTTGGATTTCACATTAAAGTGCCTACTGAACCCTAAGTATTGTGGCAGTGCTGTGCCACTATAATATATATATATATCTATATATATATATATATATATATATATATATATATATATATATATATATATTCTATTCAAAAAACTTCATTAGTGCATCAGTTAGGGTTCTTCTACAGCGAAAAAAGTGAGGAAATTCAATTTTAGGGTTCCCACCCATTGCACCCCACTCCCGGCCAGCCCCCACCAACAGGCATCAGGCTGTGTGTTGGGGTCATCGGCCCCAACTCTCAGCCCATCCCATGTGTAATCAAGCTGAGGTGGTACACTGTAAGAGAATGGGGTGAGAGTTAGGGCTGACACCCCCAATGCACACCCCGATGCTTGTTGGTGGGGCAGGCTGGGGGTTGGGTGCAAGGGGTGGGAACCCTAAAATTGAATTTCCTCACTTTTTTTGCTGTAGAAGAACCTGAATTGATGCAGTAACAAAGTTTTTTGCATAGAATTTCCTTACTTTTTAAGAAAGAATTGAAAAGTAGAAAGTTGATGTTAGTGGAGTGGAGCCCAAAGGGCCCCACACTCCCACCAACTTGTAAATGTCGAGCCACATTACACACCCAGTGACTAAAAAGTACATTGACAACAGCAAGGCCAGACACCAAACAAATGTTAATCTAGTAGAGCAATAGAAAACACTGTCCATAAAATGTAAACTGCGCCACACAATATCTCCGCAAACGATATATTGTCTGACACATAAACACCACTATTGACATCTACAGGACATGCCATCAACACCCTCCAAATTTCAAGTAAAAATACAAAACTGTGTCCGAGATATAACATGTCAAAATTTTAACATTTCATTCATCAGAGTGGCAAAATTCTGCACCTGTTGACATTTAACACACACAACAACTGAAAACTACATCCATGACACTAAGGCTAGGCAGCCTACCAATTTCAAGCCACCAACACAATGCAAAACACTGTCTGCAACATGTAAAGTGCGTCATGCAATATCTCTGCAAAACTTTTTTTTTCTCTGACACATAAACATCATAATTCACATCAACTGGACATGCCATACACACCCTCCAAATTTCAAGTAAAAAGACCAAACCATTTCTGAGATATTCAATCTTAAAGATTGGTAAAATTTCCCTATCTATTCCACTATAAAAAATCTGGCCATCTTGTCCTGCCCTCACGATCAAAGATGGCGATCAAAGAATCTCACGATCAAAGAATTTGCAGGCTCACGATCAAAGAATTTGCTGGGTCATGACCAAAGAGTAAAAACAGTAGTAATTTAAACATTTCAAAGAATTGCGGTAAACCACTACCACAGTTTGTTTGTCAGAACTAAGCCCCCTGAGTAAAACCCGCCATCATTTGTCTTCCTAGGACACTCCTAGGCTGAGAAATTAGATTTTTTAATCTGGCCATCTCATCCCTCGCTTGCTATGCATGATCGAGATCAAAGAATCTCACGATCAAAGAATTTGCAGGCTCGCGATCAAAGAAATTGCTCTCGCATGAACAAAGAGCGAGGGATGAGATGGCCAGATTTAAAAATTAATTTTATCAGCCCAGGGGTGCCATAGAAAGTAAAATGAGGGTGAGTTTTGCTCAGGGGGCTTTGTCATGCCCCATCTGAATACAAAAAATATTTTTTTCAATATCCCTAGTAGTCTAGTACCCCCCGATCATGATTAAATAGATAACTATCTGTAATTCCCTGGTAGTCTAGTGGCCCCCAAATGTATATTTCATACATAGTGTGTTTTTACATCCCTGGTAGTCTAGTGGCCCCCCCGATCTGTATTAAATTATTATACTTGTTCACATCCCTGGTAGTCTAGTGCCCCCCCCATCATAATAACATACATAGCGATCTGGAATTTCCTGCCCTGGTAGTCTAGTGGCCCCACCACAATGTGTGTTTTATACATATTGATTTGTTATATCCCTGGTACTCTAGTAGCCCCCCAATCTGTATTAAATTATCATAATTGTTCATATCCCTGGTAGTCTAGCGGCACCCCCCATCATAATAAGATACATTACGATGTGCAATTTCCTGGTAGTTTAATGGCCTCCCACCCCCCACCCAGCTGTGCCAGCACATCCAGCACCACCACCCTTCCCCAGCTGGCAACTGGCACAGCCCACCTCTCACCTTCTGAGTGCCTCTTTGTATTAGCGCTCATAATACAAACAGTCGGCGGCTGGCCATGGAGGTGAGGTGGGCTGTATTTTACTCTAACCCATCACATGTGTAAAGAAGCAGAGGTGTAGGAGAATGGGGTAAGAGTTAGGACCGACAACCCTAATGCACACCCTGATGCTGGTTGGGGGTGTGGGCAGGGGGGGCCAAGGGGGGCTTTCAACCCTAACGCTGAATTTCCTCACTTTTGTCGGTGTGGAACAACCCTAACTAATGCATTAAATGGAGTTTTTTGCCTCTAATTTCCCTTCTTTTTGAGAATGTTAATGAGAAATAGTGAATGTAATGCAGTGGTGGGAGCACGGGGCCCTTTGGGCCCTGCACTCCCGCCACATGATGTCTTGTCACATAGTAACATTGTGCCCGAAAACGCAAATAGTAATGCGCATGGTGACGCAAAGCGAAACAGAAAAAGAAACAGTAGTGTATACAGAAATGTTAAAAACAAAGCAAAGCAAAAGTAAGCGCAAATGAAAACACAAAGGGTATCGCACATGGTGGCGTAGACGTGAACGGTAAGTGAAACGGGAACGGAACCGCAAGCGAAAACGGTAAAGGTAACAGTAATGTAAGCGCACAGGCTGACTTTCCCCAAAAGCTGCATAAAGAAAGACAGTGAGTACAAAGAATGTATGCATAATAATGGTTCTCGGAGCAGAAAATGAGGAGTTGGAATACTAAATTGCTTATATCTCAGGAACCGTACAACGTAGGAAAAAAATTTAAAAGTCATATGATTTATGACTTTCCTGGCTAGTTTTGTACTTAGCCCCTGGTGGGGCTAAGGATTTTTCTGACAAAAAGTCTGTATCTCTCACCGTGTCTGAGATACGGGCCCTGAAAAGTGCAGCGAACGCTGTAATGTTATCCTATGGGAAAAAAAGAGAAGTTCGGAGTGCCAGAACTTTGGCTCCCTGTAATATTTTTTCACCAAACCATGAAAAGGCACATCTGTGTGATGTTGGTTGTGTTTCCTGCAAATGTCATCCCAAAAGACCAAACCGTTATTTTGCAGCAGGGCGCCAAAGGATTCCTGTAATGCGTCGGATGCCATAATGTTATCCTATGGGAAAAAGCGTCAACTTTGGAGTGCAGTAACTTTGCCGCCATGTAATATTTTTTCAGTGAAACACTGAAAGGCACATCTGTGAGGTGTTGGCTGTGTTCTGTCCAAATTTCAGGCCAAAACACCAAACCGTTCTTTTGCAGTAGGGTGCCAAAGAATTGCTGTCATTTTCCCACAGTCTAGAAAAGTACTGTCAAAGTTTGCAAAAGCTTTCTCAAATTCATTCGACAGTGTCGCAAGTGCAACAGTATTTTGCGAAAGCACTTTTTCCAAAAATTTGAAAAACATATTTCTGTGGTGTTTTACCCCAAAATAAAGACATGGCTAGCATCCTTAGGGTCCGACTAAGTGAATAGAAAAAGAATTCAGTTGCTAGAGGGTCACAATTTTAAATGCCAAGCATTTTTCTGATCATTAACTGAAAGCAAAGTGGTGGATTTGCAACAGTAAAAGGGCCATTTGCAAAAGTAAAAACCTGCATTTGCGACACTGTTGAACTTTTTGTTAACTTTTCCCATTGATTTATAATGGGAACTTGTTTTTTGAATAACTTTTGAACCGTTTAATTTTTTTTTCTCAAAATCTTCAAAAGGCACATCGGGGACCCCGGCCGCACATTCCCTGAAGATTTTGGATCAGTCTCGCAAACCGTGCGACCTGTAGAGAAGACAGTAAAATTCCAGAAAAGCGTAAATGCGCGTGCAGATCATGCTTAATAACTCTGCAGCCATATAGGCGACCAGTATGAAACTTGGCAGATCCCAAGGTGTGTGGGTCTTGATCGCGTATTTCAAATTTCAGGCAAATCTGTCAAACGGTTGCAAAGTTATTAAGGTGCAAAATATTGGGTTTAACATGTAAATGGCTCCTCAACCCTAACTATAGTGGCACTACCATACCACTATAATATATCTTTGTAAAATTTGTATTTGCCTTACTTGTGTGGGTCATATATTGTGTGAAAGTGTGTATGTGTGTGTGATGAATGCATTTTTTTTTATTTTAGTCTTTGGGAACTGGGTAAGGCCCACTATGCACAAGTGCTTGTTTTCAGTAGTGTCCTGTGAAGGGAGGGTTAAATGACTTGCTCAGAGTCACACAGTACCCAACTGGAGGCTGTGGGAATCAAACCCAAGTCTGCTTGATGTTCTAAGCTGATCTGTAGCATGTTATATATATATATATATATATATATATATATGTATATATACATATATATGTATATTTATTTTTTTATTTTATTTATGGTTTATTCTCCTTTCTCCAGTGGTGGCCCCTTTCGGACCGCCCCCTCCCCTCGGCCCTATTGCCCAACTCCTCTGGGACTTACCTTACCACCAGCCACTTTTACAGACCCTGCTAGGGGTTGATCCTCATCTGCAGCCAGGAGGGATTTTCTGTATTTTCTCCCCTTTCCCACAGGGCCACAGCCATACACAGATGCACATGCATGTGGAGGAGTTTATGCGCACTGGCACTGGATACTGCCCGTCTACAAACCTAGTCTAGCCCATAGCCCACTCCATGCTTAATGCTAGCACCAAGCCTCCACTCAGTGGCTGTCAATAGCTGGAGATGCCTACCACTCCCACCTGAGCAATGAGAGGTGCCTGGTAGCCACTCCATCCACTCCCAACCCCTCTACTTGTTGACCCTTGGCTAACCGTACTTGTTCCCAAACATGGGACGCCAGCATGGCGAGATGTAAAGCATCTAGCAGCTCTGTGCCACTGGGCCTACCCACATCACATTTCTCTAACCTTTAGGCTATACAGCCTACTTCAGTTCATGGTGCAACTTATCCTAAGCCACACGTATTCCATTTTAATATAGTATCTTTTTTATTTGGGTTGGTGGTGGATAGCAACTTTGGTATAAGCGAATTAGTAGTGTACCATTTACCACATTATTCATTGTCTTATTGATTTGCTTTATACAGAGTCAGACACACTTGTTGAGTCAATATGTACCACTGATCTGGACCTGAATGACAGTACATCTGTCACATGCGAAAGCATCAATACAACCATCGACAGAGAGACTCCATCAACATCTACAGGTAGACCATCTAAATGTCTGGCATCACAGGGGCCACTGTGCAATCTGCAGAAAAAAAGAGAGTGATGCGTATGCAAGAAATGATGGAGGCTTTATTTAAACCCACAAGAAGGATGATACAGTAACAACATAAAGAGATGATGGAGTTGGAGAGGAAGAGATTATGGGAAGAAAGGGAGATGGATGAAAAGTTACAGAAGGAAGAGGCTGCAGAAAATGCTGAGTTCTTCCAGAGCATGATCAGTCTACTATCGAGTTACTATGCCCCACAAAAGAATATGCCACAGCAGTCAACCAACTATGTTCATCTTGGTCAGACAAGTCAGTCATACATGCCTACAACACCCCCATCTGTGACAGGTGTCCTAACCGGTACAAGAGTGGTCAATCTGGACAACATTATTGCCCAGTAAGGACCAAAAGGGGAAGAGAGTGGTGTTGATGGAAGACTTTAATATGCCAGGTATAAACTGGGGAACCATGTCCTCTAAGGTAGCCAAGGAGCAGAGACTGCTGGATGGCTTCCAGGATGTGTTCTTAACACAGCATGTGATGGAGCCCATGAGGGAGGGACATATCCTGGGCATGGTTCTGGTGGATGGGGATCTGGTAATGGACCTGGTTATAGAAGATCCCCTGACTGGGAGCAACCACAACATTGTCTGGTTTCAAATTAGCATGGGGGGAGGGGGGAGAGATCTAGGACACTGGCCGTGGATTTCAGGGGAGCGGACTTTATGGGCATGGGAAATATTCTCAAGGATCACTTGAAGGGGATTACAACAATGACAGATGTGGAAAAGAGTTGGCAGGTCATAAAATGGGGACTTCATGAGGCAGTCAGGGACCTGCCCAAAGGTGAAGCACAAGGGAGCAAGGTCACATAAACCGTGCTGGTAGACCACTGAAGTTCAGGTAGCAGTCAGGAAGAAGAAGCCTGTCTACAAAGAATACAAAACATCGAGAGGGGAAAGGAAATGGAAACGTACCATCTTGCCTCCAGAAAAGTCACCCGGATGGTTCACAGGGCAAAGTCCAGTAAAAAGCAGTAGCTGGCACAGGGGATATGGGGAAGGGGAAAAGGGTTTTTCCAGTACATTGGGAAGCAGAGAAAAACTAAAGGCATCCTGGCAGATTGGAGGAGGGTGGAAGAGGCATGGGAGCAGGTGGAGGTATTAAATGAGTACTTCACCTCGGTGTTCACTAGGGAGGAGGATGGGATATTTATAAAGCAAGGCACGAGAGGGATAGAAGTGGTAGTGAGTGGGATCATGGGGAACAACAGATATGGTGCATAAGGGAAGGAGAGGCATCCCTGGGGTTTCACACCAGGACAAGGATAGAAAGGCCAGCAAGGTGGGGTGACGGATGATGCTATCTCCACCAAACTGGTGTGGCAAGCCCTTAAGGCACTGAAGAAAGATAAATCTCCTGGGTTGGATGGCATTCATCCAAGAGTACTATGGGAGTTGGCAGACGTACAGTACTGTCCACACCCCTGGTGGAGCTGTTCAACAAGTGGCTTGAGATAGGGAAGGTTCCTAGGGATTGATGGAAGACGCATGTGGTGCCAATCCATAAAGGTGGGTCAAGGGAAGTACCAGGTAACTATAGCCCCATCAGTTTGACCTCAGTGGTGGGAAAATTAATGGAGAGTATACTAAAAGAATGATTGGGGGTGTTCTTGGAGGAGGAGGGAAGGCTGGATAGCCGACAACATGGGTTTGTGCCAGGTAGATCATGTCATACCAACCTTGTTGAGTTCTACAAATGGGTAACATTGGAACTGGAGAGGGGGAAGCCTGTGGATGAACTATTCTTGAACTTCAGTGAGGTGTTTGACTCTGTCCCCCAAAATGGACTGGTGGAAAAATTGATGGGCTTGGGAGTGGGACCTTTGATGTTCAGATGGATAGGAAACTGGCTAGCTGGATGCACACAGAGAGTAGTGGTCGGTGGGGAGCTCTTGAACCCTAGAGTGGTCGGTAGTGGGGTAATGCAGGCCTCTGTCCTGGGTTCAATCCTGTTTAATGCATACATATCTGACATCAGGGTGGGTATAGGGTGTGAGATGAGTCTCTTTGCTGACGACTCCAAGATGGGAGCAGTAGTTGAGGGGGAAGAGGAGAGGTTGGCTCTGCAAGGGGACCTGGACACCATGGGAAGGTGGGCTCGAACATGGAAATTAAATTTCAATACCAGCAAGTTCAAGGCATTATATCTTGGGTGGGGAAACCTTAAATACAGGTACACCCTGGGAGGGGAGGTGCTGGAGGCCTCAGCTTTGGATAAAGACCTAGGGGTCATGGTGGATGAATGTCGGAATAACTGAGCAGTGCAGGAGAGTGGCTAGCAAAGCAAACAGGATGTTAGGATGCATTGTAAGGGGGAGCACCTCTAGGAGTAGGGAAGTGATTCTGCCACAGTACAATGGACTGGTTAGACCACACCTTGAGTACTGTGTGCAGTACTGGAGACGGCACCTGAAGAGGGACATACAGCTCCTGAAGAGGGTACAGAGGAGGGCTACCAGAATGATTTGAGGACTGGGGGATTTGACATATGAGGACAGACTTGAGGAGCTTGACCTGTTCTCAGTGGAGGAGAGGAGAGATGAGGCGACATCATCGAGGTCTTCAAGTACCTCAAGGGTATAAATAGGGTAAACATGGAGGAGATATTTAGACTAAAGCAGGGAGATATCACCAGAAGACGTGGGTTGAAGTTTGAAGGTGGAAGGATGAGGTGGGAAAAGAGGAGGAGGTTTTTCACTGAGAGGGTGGTTGAACCTTGGAACATGCTGCATGGTGAACTGGTCCAGATTTCCATGGAGGAAGCTTCAAGAAAGGGTGGGACAGATACAGAAAGGGGAAGTATCAAAACACAAGGGGGGGGCTCGGTTCCCAAAAAGGGACCTGAGGTTTGAGCAAAGTTGCTAGACTGTAAGGCCTAATCTACTGGCAATTAGTATGTTAGTATGTTATTCTACAGGGTAATCCAACTGGTGTATATAACAGCAATGTCGACTACAATACTTCATCAAATCAGTCTACTTCCTTTATACAGGATCTGAGTAGTGATGGCTTCACATTGACAAACCTTTGATTATAAGGTTTTTAGAATTGTAAATTGTGTTGTGCTTCCCTCAGTTATGTAATTTAAATTGTTTCATGTCTGTGAAAAACACAAATGGATAAATTACACGTCTTGAGAGGTACAATGCCCTTCCATGACAACAGACGTCATGTTTACAATGCATCATACTAAGGATCATACTAAGGAAGGTTAGAAGCAAGGAGGTTTATAAAGCCCATATGTGCTTCCTACTTTATAACTAATAATACCTGAACTTAAAACCAGACAGAATTATGTTGTTTAAATGTCTTTTGAATTCTTTCCTTGTTTCACTGAACACCACCCCCAGAGGGACTCTGTTCCATGGGTTCTTAGAGTATAAAAATATTTTCTGTGTACGTGGTTAAACCTTCTGCCTAAAACCTGAAGTGGGTGACCTGTGATGTCATAATGGTCAATTTTAAATTCAAAACCCATTTCCAAAAACAAAAAAGGGTCATTAATAATATAAAAAAAATAATATGAGGTCTCCTCTCAGGTGGCATGTGGCCAGAGACAAAAGGTTCAATTATACAATTCTGTGATCGTAAAACAGATTATGAAAACCGTCAATATTTTTGGTGAATCTTCTCTGATATTTCTGATGAATCTTCTCTGCATAACTTGCATTGTAATTTTTTTCCCTTTACTGATGTTTCTTAAATACTTCCTCGTAAGATATTATGGCCCAGATATTCAAACTGCGCCCAAAAAGTGTGCAATAACAGGAGCAAGCACAAGTCCATTGCACCCATGCACAAGAGGCGCGATATTCAAACACCGAGCCAGCCAAGATGCGCCTACAGCCAACGACTGAATATCGCACCACCTGCGCCATCGCGCAACTAGGGAGAGGAAGCTGAGCATATCTGATGCACCATAGCGCAACAAGGGATGTTCAGCTGAGCAGTCCAGAGGCGCCATAGCGCAACCAGGGACGCCCCCCAGCAGCAGGGCAGCAATGCAACAGCACAACCAGGGATGCAGGGGCCCACCACCCATGCCACAGATGGGCAGAGTAATACACAGCAGAACAGACATCATCCCCCCACACCCCATGCACTGCACAGCTGGGGGAGGACTGGAATAACCACTGACCCATGGAGAGAAGCAACCAACCCACAGCTAGGCCATGGTGCCCCATCACACCACCTGGCAAGCTGTGACAGGCACACAAGGAGGGCCGACCACCCCATGCCACACTATCCCCCCAAAGCAGAGCACACCTTGCACCATGACCCCCAGACACCCTGCCCAGGAGCAGCGTCAACCAGTGCAGGATACTCCATCCATGCCACCACCCCCACTGTGACAATGCAACCCTGTGCATCACAGAACCATGCAAGGCAGCCCCACCATGAGCACCCATCAGCGGGTGGCATCACACAGCGATGCAACGATTCACAGTACCACCACGCACAGCCCCCCCAAGGTACAGCTGAGAGACCGACCATGCATCGGCACACGAGGTACCCCACACATGACAGGGCATGCCCCGGACCCCACCACCAGTGGTACAGCACCTTGCACACCCTCCCAAGGACACACCCCGACCCAGCACTGGCCACAACAGCCAGCACAGACACCCACAGTGGTACGTGGAAGCATGCACCACACCGGATGCAACACAGTGCATGAACAAACACCCACCCATACCCAAGGGCACACCAACACAGGAACGCAATAGCGGGGCAACCAAGCCCCCAGCGTGGGCCCATGGAAACCATGTACACACGGCCAGCAGTCCTCCATGGCACAGGAGAGCCAGCCACCCTGCACAGGCACTGTGGACCTGTACGCCACCATCATTTGCCCGGAGCACAAGTCACAGACAGTGGTGCACATCCCCTGCAACACACACAAGCCACAGCATGGAGGTGGGACAACAGTGGAGGTCACAGTGTCACCCGAGGCAGACATGCACCACACCAGTGACAGGAGGCAACCCAGCATTGTGACAGGTACAGTGGCTGCCCTGCATGGGCAGTCACCACTGACATGCCAGCAGACCGTGCAGGTCACAGACATGCAAGGGTGTCAGCTGCACAGGCCATGGATGGGCTGACAGGTGCACCATGGACACAGAGCGTGCACCATGGACCACTGCAAACAGTCATCCAGTGCACAGGGAACAACACACACACCACAGACACTGACTGATAGCTACTCCCACACCATAGTCACTTCCCCACAGAGACACACACACATACCCATGTCTGCATCACCCCTGACACCATGCACACCACTCCAGCTGAGCACCTATAGCCCGCTGCAAATCAGAGACCACCACAGTATTCATATCAAAAGAATTGTAATCAAAAACATCAAACAAAACTATTTACAATAATGTACAAATGTGTAGGGGGAGGGCCACAAACCAGGTGGGGTGGGTAAGGGGCAGGGGTGAACAAATGGCACAGGAAAGAAGAGGTGTCAGGGAGGGTCCAAGGGGGTAGGGGAAATCAGGGGCATATATATGGTCAGTGGGAGCCCCACTCCCCGCTCCGGCTGCTCTGTCTTCTATGTCTCTGCCGGACTCCCAGCTGCTCAATCCTTCAAAGGATGTCCAGCGATGCTCTGGCCACAGTGAGTATTTCCTGCAGCACCTCCCTGATTGCCTGCAGCTGGCAGACACCTAGGACAAGGGAGCACAGTCAACAGGTGTGAATGCACAGCCCCATACAGCCCACCCACTGTGCATGGCATACGGCCATGGGACATGCCTCTGTGATGGTGTGTGACCACCCACAGTGATCGTGTCCACAAGACCTGCCCACCCAGGTGCATACAGCCATGCGGACCGCTGCACACACCCACTGGCCAAGTCCTGCACAGCACCACCGTGACTGTTTAGTGACATGGCTATGTGGTGCGAAGGCAGTGACACAGCCATGTACCCGGTGAATGTGTGGACCACCATTGACAGACTCCCAGACATGCAGTGCCACTGGACAGTGCTGACTGTAAAAAGTTGCATGCATGGCAGTGGTGTCAATGGATGGTGGCCATGCTCCGCTGCCCACCCTGTTACACAGCATGCAATAGTAATCATGGAGGTAAGGCACTCACCATCATCAGGCTGGTCCCTCTGGCACTGTGGACCTTCGCCCCTCCTATTGGTTCAGTTCTCCTGCTGGCGCCTCTGCTCCCTCGCCAACCGTCTCTCTTCTGGCCCTAAGGTGCAAACATGGAGAGAGGAACATCAGTACAATCCTGTAGCAAAGTCCCCCTGCCCCCATGTGTGTGCAATCCCACCCAGCCAGACCCACCCACCCCATACCCTGATAACACCACCACCACAGCCAACACCAGACGGTCCCCTCCCCATGTTCTGGACACATGCAACCGTGATACCCATATGGAAGATAAAAGTGTATGGATGTTACACCTACCTGGCCATGGCACCATGCCCCTCCTGGCACATGCCCGCAGGTGGGCAAGCAGGTCCGGGTCCCTCTGCCTCAGGTCTCCATACCTGCTCCAGGAAGTCGGCCACCTCCTGCCACACCTGGCTCCTAGACCTGTCCAGGGGTGCCTCCCCAAACAGTGGGCCAAAAAGTGGCTCAACAATGGCAACCAGGTTTGCCATTTCAATCTGGCTCCTCTGGGCAGCTCTCCTCCGCGCCATTTTGCTTGCTCAGTAGGTTCAAAATGGTGCTCTGCAGCATGGTTCCACCACATGCAGATGCTGCATGGTACAGCACTGCCATTCCCTATCATGCTGTCACCAAACAGTGTGATAATGGTGTACCCATGCCTGACCCATGGTGCCTAGGGGGCAAAGGTTGGGCACAGGGTCAAGGGTCTCTGACGCACGGACAGGCACAGTGCCATTGGAACCCAATGCATGTAGTGCAATTGGGTGCCTGTGTACTACCTCCAGTAGTGGCCTACTGCACTGTTGCCCCAGTGCGCCTACAATGCCCCAGTGCCACAGCGCCATATAGGTGAACATAGCTGTAGCGCCACTGGCACAATGGTGGCCATGCCCTGCATTGCCTCCCATGCACAGCACATCAGCAGCACCACAGGCGCCTGCGTCAGCAACCCGGGCATGCGCAGTTAGGTGTGTACTGCGCATGTCACAGAACTGCACCCTTGGCTCAGCACGTACAACACAATTACGCCAAGCGCAACAGGGCGATATTCAGCTGTCATATGCAAATCAGCTAATCAGCCATTCAATGGCGCAGCACTGCAATTTGCATCCACTTAAAGTTGCGCCTCACCTCATTTGCATGGGTTGCGCTATAAAAGTGTGCCATTGGGCTGCACTGGCCATAGTCGGTTACTGCAGTCTATTGGTGAGTTGCATGCTGTTTGGGAGTGTGGACTGTGGATTTTGGGACATGCATGGGACTGCACAGTCACACACAGGTAACAACTTTCATTCACACAGGCTAAATCATGACCAAGTGAGTTGTAGAAGAGGAGGAACAGAGTGGTGGGAGGAGGAGGAGGCCTAATTTCACCAAGGCCGAGATGGATGCCCTGCTTGAGGCCTATCTGGACCAGGAGCCACTTCTCAGTGGATGGCAGGGAACACCACAGGCCCATACTGCTGCATGGGAGGAAGTGGCATATGTAGTGAACTTGCATGGCACCGAGCAGTGCTCCATGCAGGAGTGCAAGAAGAAGATGGGCACAGACAGGAGGAGGATAAAGGAGAAGGTGGCTGCCATCAGGGCAGCACGAGCTTCAAACAGGTGGGGGACAGCCGGAGGTGCTACACCTGACCCCACAGGAGGAGAGGGTTGCTGGCAGCATGCAGCGTTGTGCCATTGAGGGTGTTCCGGGTGGTGGCTTCCAGACAGGTGGTAGCCCGTCACTGCATGGTAGGTCATGGTCTGTCTATTGGGGGGGGTAGGGTAGGTCACATGCAGTAACGCAACTTTGTTTTCCCTTACAGATCCTGAGCGTCTGCATGGGTCAGTGGTGGTGGGCCTGTCCACTGAGGCCAGTCAGATGGAGATGGAGGAGGGCCCATCCACCTCCACAGGTATACGTGGCTCAGTGTGACAGTGGGCCTACCTGTCTGTCCAGACTGATGTTGTTGAAACAGGTGCAGAGGAGGCCTTGCCCATGTCCCAGCATGCCAGTGTCCAAGGATGCCAGTATGCTCTGACTCGGGCTGGTGTCGGGTCCGACACCGATGATGATGTCGCTAACGCCATGGGCAGTGACACGTGTGTGCCACAGGATGGCCACACAGCAGGTAACATCACGGCCATGACTGTGGGTGGTGCCATCGTGGAGGCCTTCGTGTCATCACAGTCCCAGCCTGTGCCTGTCAGCACCAGTGGGGCAGCACTGGTGTGTGTACAGGACAGTGGGACTGTTGTGGCTACTTCGGCAGCACCAGTGAGCCCTGGGGAGTGGCAGCCGGAGGGGCAGCATCAGCATTTGGCCAATGGGCTTGGGGGTACAGTGTCAGGGGGCGGCATCAGTGCACCGCCTGTGGACATGCCCAGACCTGGTCCTGTTGTGTAGCACCCACCCTCAAGGGGTGATGAGCATCAGGGCTGCGCACACCCTGAGGGACAGGATGCTGAGGAGGCAGATGAACTCTTGGATGAGCACACCTGCATACTGCAAGCATCAGTCAACCAGCAGATGCGGCTTGCGATGCCGGTGGATGCACTGCGTGTGGCTCTGGAGTGGGCAGGTGAGCGTCGCAGCAGAGACGCCGCTCTGATCCTGGCAGGGATGGACCGGTTGCGGGAGGATGTGACCGCTGCCATTGACAGGCAGACACGGGCATTCACTGCTGTCATGGCCACAATGGGCACACAGTTATTTGCCCATGCATCGCAGACACCACGGAGTGCACTGTCCACCCCCCGTTCCCGGTGTCATGTGACACCAGCCTTGTCGACACCGGGTTCAGCTGTGGGCATCCCGAGCACTGCTGGCGCAGGCATGTTTGGTGTGCTGCAGACCCCTGCGAGAGCACGGTCGCGTTCACGCAGTGGGACCCCTTGGGGATAATCGGTGCCACCCCATGAGGCCAGTGGTCAGCCTGTCAGTGCTGGCAGGTCTTGGTGGGGCTGCCCATGCTTCTGTGGCAGCCGGGGCACTGTGGCATGTGACTGACCTGTCTTCCAATGCGGCTACTGTCTGGTGCTGCCTTGTGTGCATTGTGTCATTCAGCAGGCAATGCATGGGTGGGTACCCGGCCCTGCACGCGGATACACAGTCCATCTGCACACCCTCCCAGCTGCTGTCCGCAGTTATGTGTGCATGATGATACCTGCATTGTGCTGTACACCAATGTGCAATGGTGCTCTGCATCTGACACATGCATAATGACAGGCAGTGGGCATGGCGGTCTGTGGACATGTGTGTGGCTAGGGGTGGCATTCTGGGTTGGTGTGCCTCCTACCCTTTGTGCATGTCTGGTGTGTGTGTGTGTGTGTGTGTCTGAGTGCCATGTTAGACCTCACCCAACCCTGGTGGTGTGTGTGGTTCCATGCCCGGACAGTTCCCTTGACGGCATGCACCCCTGGTGTGTGTCCATGCGTGTTTGTGGGTTGTGCCTTAGCCACTGGTGGTTGCACATGGCTCCATGACTTACCTGTGTTGGCTGAAGTGCTCCTCCGTGATGGTGTCCCTGTGCAGCTGTGCCAGCCGGAGCAGTCAGGGGTCCCGTCACCCAAGGCGGGGCTGCCCATCACCATTTTCACTGGCATCCTCATCGTCCCCATCGCTGTCCCCCTCTTCGACCTGTACGTCTATCCCACATTCGTTGGCCATGTTGTGCAGGATGCAACAGGCCAGGAATAGCCCACAGCCATATGAGGGGCTGTACTGTAGGGCACCACCAGAGGTGTCCAGGCAACAGAAACGTGCCTTCAGCATCCTGAACACCCGCTTGATAACATTACATGTGGTGGTGTGTGCCTCATTGTAGCATTGCTGCGGTGGGGTCGCGTGCTGCCAGTAGGGTGTGAGCAGCCAGGGATGGAGTGGGTATCCACTGTCACCTGTGTGTAGAGGGTGGAGGTTAGTTTGGTGATCAGCATCGCCCTGCCCAGGGCTATGTAGGCCACTACCCATGTCACCTCTCACCATGCCCCCCTGGCCCTATGATTGTTCTTGTGGTTTGCATACTCACCCACTAGGTGGCCAGTGGGGATATCCCCACTCTCTAATCTGTGGCACAGTGCCGACTGGTGCCAGATGAAGGCATCATGTGCTCCCCCAGGGTGCGTGGCACAGACATTGATTATGCACCCCCTGGCATTGCACACCCCCTGACAGTTGATGCTGGCATTGGCTTTGCGATTTATATATGCGGCCCCCTCGGGGCCAGTTGGTATGCGGATGGCCACATGGGTGCAGTCTATTGCCCCTAGCATGCCAGGCATATGTGCTACCCTGTGGAACTCCTGTATGTTTGCTGTGTGCTCCGCCGGTGTGCTGGGGAAATGGATATGCTCCACAGCATGTGGCAGCAGTGCACTGAGGAACTGGGTGAGGTGGCATGACGTGGCCAACTGGGTTATGCCTGTGGTGTCCCCAGTTGGTCTCTGGAAGGTACCCGTGATGAGCATGCACATGCAAGCTGTCACTTTCATCTCCACTGACAGAGCACGGCTCCGTCGTGTGGGTGCCTGCATCACATCACTGCACAGCTCACAGAGCCGCCTCAGAATTGCCCGATTCAGGTGGTACCAGCCCACGATCTCCATATCACTAAACAGCTCAAAGCTGCTGTGGGCTTGGTACTGCCTGTTGGGGGCATACCGCCGACGGGCCCTTCCACGGCCACACCCCCCTGCTGCCCGCCTTCTCACCACCCTCATTACTGCCTCCATCTGAATGGTGGCACTGGCCATGTCCCTGGCTTGTGTTCACCCCCCCGGCAGCTGTTTCTGTATTCCCCCGCTGTCCTGGCTGCTACTTCCCCTGCACCGGGAACACCTGACTGTGCTGGCCTCACTGCTGTGTGGCAAGTACTTCCCCCTTCTGCACTGTGGCTCCCCACACCTTCCTCTGAGCCTGTGGGTTCCAGGTGCCCTTTCCCTGGCCTGCCCTGTGTGTGTCCCTGCTGCCCAGTTTCTCTTGCTAGAGTTCAGCCTCATGTTCCCTCCCTGTAGCGTTCTTGCGCCTCTCCCTTGCTCCTTTTTATTTTGGATCATTTCCGCTATGGCGCAACTTCCGCTGGCTCCCCTATTGCGAGTGCTGCATGTTGTTGAATATCGCACTGCGCCATTTATGCATGGTTCCTCCCCCTTCTGTTGTGCATACATTCATTATCATTGCGCTGTTGCTCAGCGTGATTTGGGGGGTGCAACTGCCTCCTGCTGAATATCACAGAATGGCACATTTTTGGACTTGGGCAGGTGCAACCCTATTGCGCATGGCGCAACTCTTTTGAATATCTGGGCCTATATGTCTATTCATACTGCTTTATAATATAAAAGTGTACCGGATGGTATATCTGTGACTGAAACAACTGTTTCTTGTTTACAGTCTAGGGCAGTCAAGTTGACACACAAAATTGGTAACTTACAATCACAGTAAAACAACATTTTAATAATAGAGAGGAGCAACAAACAGAGAAGTTAGAAAATAAACATTTTACAGTTAAACAAATGGTAACAGCACAGCTTTTTTGTGTGTGTGTGTATTTGGCAAAATTTGCTCAGACTGCAGTATAAGTATATCTGTAAATCTAACTCATAATATGCCTTTGACTTTTTATAAGCTAAGCATAGAATCTCAAATGGAAAATATAAACAACAACTGACACTTAGTATGCAAAACACAATTCATATAGTAAGCATGTAAAATACATTAGTATCACAACTCAGTAACACATTCCACTGACATAACTATCTACATGAATATGACATTTAAGTAAGGTTGCTGAGTAAGACTAACATATGTAAGTCTCTATTTCTTAAAGAACAGTAAGTGTAGCCATATGTAATGTTCCATATACTATCTGAATTAAGCTACGCAGTTCAACTTAGTGAGTCATGGCTATTCATCTGGCGTCCGTCGCCCATGGGCTAACCCAGAAAGCCAGCTCCTCCACGGTGCAAGGAGCCTACAGCTGACTGCCCTCCATGCAAGTCAGGCACCCGTAGCCTGTGGGCTAACCCCAAAAGTCAGCACCTCCACAGCATGAGGAGCCAGAAGCCAACCAACCTCCATGCAAGTCAGGCACCCATAACCCGTGAGCTAACCCAGAAAGCCAGCACCTCTACGGTGTGAGGATCTGCAGCCGACTGCCCTCCACACAAGTCAGATGCCCATAGCCTGTGGGCTAACCCAGAAATCCAGCACCACCATGGCATGAGGAGCCTGCAGTCAACTGCCCTCCAAGCAAGTCAGGTACAGCCGCAGAAGTCTAAAATTTGGCACCAAGTTTAAATTGAAGCGCCCTACGGGACAAGCCTCAGTGACTTCAGGGTGACTAGGCACTACAGGGATTCTGGTGCTGTGCTATGTTTTTTTGCTGTGATCCAGCTCCCTTAAGCAGCCAGTTTCCCGGCAGGGCTGCAAATGTACCGAGTACAGAAACAGCTGATCTGCCAACTCGGCGCACTCCCACTTACTAGCGAATGCGCAACTTCATGTTTCTGATTGTGTAGGTGCATGTAATATAGAAGGAATATGAACACTGTGTATAACAGCAGTTAAAATAGAAGGGATCTTATTATTGTGACAGGTTAATTTGGGAAATCAGAAGGAATTTGGGGCAAATCTCTGTTGGTGCATAAAAATGATTGATAGAAGTCTGACAAACAGCCTAGCTAAAGTAAATCCCCTGCATCTGATTCTAGTTATTTGTAATGTTGCTTTTCCTTCCTTTCTGGCCACTACTGTACGCTGTCCTGTATTTATTCTATGCTATTTTGTTCTTTAAATTGTAGTCTGTTCTCTCTTGCCTCTACCAAGTAAGGAAGTAAGAGAAGACAGTTTTGTCAAATGAATTCCCTGCATCTGATTCCACCTATTTTAAATATATTTCTGTTCTTTTTGGCCCCTACCCTGTCCTGTCTTTTTTCTCTTTTTTGTACTCTATCCTTAAATTACAGTCTGTTTCATCTGGCCACTACCCTGCCCCCTCCCACATCTTTCCTCTCTTTTGTCCTTTCGGGATCGCAGACATAGCTGGCACCTTGCCTTCAGTCTGTGACCTGCCCCCATCATTTAAATCGCAATCCCCTGTTGCAATTCTTTGTGTCCAAAATGTACCCTCCCTCTATTACAGAGCATATCCAGTGACCCTTGTAGGCTAACCCAGAAAGCCAGAGCCTCCACGACGTGAGGAGCCTGCAGCCTACTGCCCTCCACGCAAATCAGGTACAGCCTCAGAAGTGTAAAATTCAGCTCCAAGTTTAAATTGAAGCACCCTACTGGACAAGCCTCAGTGGCTTCAGGGTGACTTTACACTACGGGGATTCTGGTGCTGAGCTGTGTTTTTTTGCTGTGATCCAGCTTCCTTAAGCAGCCAGTTTCCTGGCAGGGCTGCAAATGTACCGAGTGCAGAAACAGCTGATCTGCCAACTCAGAGAGCTCCCTCTCACTAGTGAGTGCTGAACTTGATTTTTCAGCCCACCCCCTCACAGGCCAACCTTAAATGTACACTGACTCTGCCCACTGTCTATCACGCTCTTATCCATTGACAATTTGGACTGTAATCATCTTGCTGCTCAGTCCTTAAAGGGATACTGCACATTTATCTTTGACGATGCTTGCAGACATTGCTTGTCCCCTAAGGATATCAGGAGAGTGACTGTGGACATCAGGGAGAAGGACTGGCCTTGCAGAGTTCAGCATTCTACACCTGACCCTGAGGCTTGGACTTTAATCAAGCAATTACGCCTACAAGATCTTACTTCTCAGTCTTAAAGGGATACTGTGCATATGACTGGTGCAACTCTTTCAGACCCTGCCTGTCTCCTTAAAGTATTTAGGTTAGAGATTAGCCTGCTTATTTAGACTGGACTTAAAACAAACTCGCTGCCCATAGGGCAAATGTAAAACCCTAGAAGAATATTCTTCTCTCTCTGAGTCTTAGACTCCAAAATATCTAAGCTGTAGTGATCAGTAGGGTAGGACACAATGCGGGCTATATTGTCATTCCCCTGTATGCCTCTTCTTGTGATCTGTATTTGTCCCTTGTGCAGGCTTGCTTATACACCCCCAGTAAGGCCTCTGCAATTAGGCATGCTGAGGCATCCCAATGCCCAGCTAAGCACCTGAATCTCTACTCTTCTGCTTTTCTGTTCCCCACAATGGATCAGGGTCTACAGCTACACCAGTGTGGGGTAACAGTTGTAGCTATAGCCAAGGTGGGCACCTCACCCACTATGGATGCCCTGCATTATCCCAAGTACTTCACAGTTAGAACCCTGATCTTTGCTGTAATAGATTTGCTGGGTAATAGTATTAGTATGCCAGCAGTGACCTCTAACTACCCATCTAAACAAGAAAGAGTAAAGGCATTCTGATTTCTCTTGAAGGCTATCAGGAAGCTACTACTTCCTTTGTTGCTCTGCTCGGGCAACGTGGAGCTCAACCCAGGACCTCCAGCCAGTATCTCTTCCCCTTCTGACCTTCCCAGTCTCAAGGGGAAATGTTTTGTGCATGTAAATGTGTGTAATCTTCTAAAGAAGCTCACCTCCATCCAGGCTTGGGCACATCATACTGCTCCTGACATATTAGTGGTCACTGAAACATGGCTAATACCTGGAACGGTTGACCACAAGGTGAATATCCCATTGTACCTTCTCTGTAGGACTGATAAACAGACTAGAGGAGGTGGAGTAGCCATATACATTGAAGATAATTTTTAAGCCTCGATCATTGACTCGACCTCTATTCAGAGTGAATTTGAATGCCTATCCTTGAAGGTCAAGATTTCACCTATGTCTCGCTATGAGTAGTTGGATGCTACAGGCCTCCGTCAGCTGGATTACAGCTGCTGCATCACCTAAATAAGACTCTGGGATCATTAACCATAGAAGTCATAACTTTAGGAGACTTCAATTTGAATTGGCTTGCCACCACCTCTGCACCCCTCAAAGCCTTTTGTGACTCCATCGGGCTGACACAGCTTATCAATGAACCCACGAGACCAAATCCAAAGAACCCAAACAATAGCTCTCTACTGGATCTTATCTTAGTAAGTAAACCATATCTATTTACTCATACTGATGTATTTTTCACAGACACAAGTGATCATTGTTACATTGCTTGTGTAAGAGCATTTAAAACAGCCACATTAGCTTCAAAATTTACCACGAAAAGAAGCTGCTGCAACTTCAACCCCTATACATTTATTACCCAACTAAGAGATTCATTATGCTGGCAGGACTTTTAAGTTGCAAAATCTGTGGATGTGGCTTATGACATCTTTCATGAAATCGTAACAGGAGCCCTGGATAACCTTGCTCCATTGATTAAAGTCCATAATATGGTGAAATCCTGCCACTGGTTTAATTCAGAGCTAAAGATTGCCTTACAAAAAATAGATGCACTTTGGAAAATGGCACGGAAATCTAAGCTCCCAACTGACTGGACTTTGTTTAGGAGGGAGAGGAAACTCTGTACCAAGCTGGTCAGAGATTCAAAGGCCATTTATTATCATAGGGAACTCGATGCAGCCTTGAAGTGCCCCAAACAAAGTCTGGAAAACCTTAAAAGATTTAGAAGGATACACTGCTGGAAACTCACTACCCACTCAAATCCTAGTTGGTGGCACCTCTGTCTCTGATAAACCCTCCATCCTTGAACACCTCAACAATCATTTTACCGCTGCAGAACTAGCCTTCGACACCTCTCCTGCCAATAACCTATGATCCCAACTTGGTGTGCAATACCAAGGAATCCTGGAATCTAACTCCTCATTCTCCCTGCAGCTGGTCTCATTGAAGGAGGTTGAAGACCTCCTGTTACAGCTGGATATCAAGAAAAGTGCTGGAGCTGACTTTTTCGACCCCTACTACTTGAAAATTGGTTATCAGGTCCTAGCTGTCTCACTTACTCACCTCTTTAACCTATCACTCTCCCAGGCTGTCTTGCCACCACTATGGAAGACAGCTCATGTCATCCCCCTGTTTAAATCAGGAGATCCTGCAGACCTTAATAATTACAGGCCCATCTCCTTACTTACAATCGTATTCAAACTCCTGGAGAAGATTGTGAGTAACCAGCTCAAAAAATATCTAGAATCTGAAAATCTAATTAACCCCTTAAAATCCAGTTTTAGGGCATGACATAGCACTGTCACTGCTCTCGCTAATGTGACCAATGACTGGCTACATAAGCTGGATGCTAAAAACTTCATATGCACAGTATTTTTTACTGTAGACCGCAGTCTGCTTCTTACATCACTCAGGAACATTGGCCTGGACCATCACTCCCATAAGTGGTTCTCTAATTACCTTACAGGCTGGTACCAGCAGTACAAGGCAGAATGGGAATTTTCTCCCTTAAAACCTCTATTGAGAGGAGTTCCTCAGGGCTCCATTGGGTCCTCTACTATTCTCAATTTATATTAATAGAATTAATGACAACATCAAAGCTGCCAACATTCACCTCTTCACTGATGACACGGTGCTCTACTCTGAAGGACCCTCTCCTACTGCCACATGCGATGACCTGCAGCATGATTTTAATCTGCTGCAATTACAATTGTTAAATCAGAGACTATTACTAAATGCAAAAAAGACCAAAGTAATGCTATTCTCGCCTCGCGTGTATGATGCCACATGTATAACATCCCCTCAGATCACTACACTCCTGGGAGAACCCTTGAAATATGTGTCTAAGTTCAAATACCTGAATGTCTGGATTGATCATAGGCTATCCTTCAATGACCACATAGAAGAACTGCTAAAAAAGCTAAGACAGAGACTAGATCTTTTTTTTTTTATCATAGTCTTGTTTCTACCTCCTCAGCAAAGCGGACCCAACGATCTCTGGCCACCGGCCCTGCACCCCCGGATCCAGTAGTGTATGTGGGCCACACAAACCCGCTCCCCCAGTGAGCTGACCTTTCATCACTCTTGCACCCACTGGGCACGCACTCCTCTCAGGTCTCTCCGGGGGCACAAGGTGCGGCCATCAGCAGTGAAGATCACCCTCCACATTTTCCACATTTTCTCCCTTATGGAGAGCCAGACGTGCAATGGCGTCTGAGCACATAGTGCTGACGCCCGCCGCATTCTCCCCCCACTTTTTGCATGCCACTGTAGTGTGGCTGGCCTCTGCCAGTCACCGCTACAGGGTGATGCAAGCCACACTACCCACACCAGAGAGAGGAGAACAGTCGTTGGATGCTCAATCCTTCCTCTCCCCTGCCAGCCCCCGACGGCCCGAGTCCATTCCTGAACCTGGGTCACCAGCATGGCATGAGGTGTGGTGTCCAGCTCCTGAACCATCAGCACCACTGGGCCAGATGAGACTAGATCTTTTTTACAGGATAGACCAGTTCCTGACAAGAGAGGCCAAGATGAGTCTGGTTTAGTCCACTTTTCTTTCCCTTCTCGACTATGCAGACTTCTTGTACTATCAGGGCCTGACTGCTGCACGGTCAAAGTTAGATAACCTTTCCACAGAGCTCTAAGATTTTTCACTGGTCTCCCTTTCTTGACCCATCATTATTCCTTATATACTGAGGTGGGATGGTCATCTCTTAAGTACAGATGGCAGAAAAATGTAGCCATTTGGATGTTCAAAGCCATTTACAGTAGGCTGCCTTAATATATTTCAGATTGCTTGCCATTATGTACAGTAGGCAAGTACTCATTAAGAAGCACCTCCTATATTTCGGTATTTGTACCCAAGGTGAGATCTCGATTCGGTAGGGCTTCAATAAGTTATATGCTCCCCCTACTATGGAATATGATTCAAAAATCCTTTCTAATGTCTTTATCAGTGACATTGCAGAGGAACTGGAAGGAAAAGTATGTCTCTTTGCAGATGACACAAAGATCTGCAAAAGGGTTGATACACACAATGGAGTGGAAAGGATGAGAAGGGACTTGGCAAGGTTGGAGGAATGGTCAAATGTATGGCACCTTAGATTCAATGCAAAGAAGTGCAAGATAGTGCACCTGGGAAACAAAAACCCAGGGGAAGAGTACACAATGGGGGGTGAGATACTGACAACAGTAAAAATGGAAAGGGACCTGGGGGTAATTATATCAGATGACCTAAAGGTGGGCAAGCAATGTGAGAAGGCAGAAAGGAAGGCTGGGGATACTGGCATGGGAGAGGCATCAATAGTGAAAACAGGAAGTTGTTATCCTCTGTACAGACAGTTGGTGAGACCCCATCTGGAGTATTGTGTGCAGTTCTGGAGACCCCATCTCCATGAAAGACATAGACAAAGTGGAGGCTGTCCAGAGGAGGGCAACCAAATGGTGCAGGGTCTGCACGAGAAGACATATGAAGAAAGACTAAAGGAGCATAATATGTATACCCTTGAGGAAAGAAGGGAGAGAGGGGACATGATAGAAACTTTCAAGTACCTGAAGGGAATCAACAAAGTCCAAGAGGGTAACATCTTTCAGGAAAAAGAGATGTGCAAGAACAAGTGGGCGCAATTTAAAGATAGAGGGGGTATGGCTCAGAGGTAATGTGAGGAAGTATTTTTTCACAGAGATGGTTGTGGATGCATGGAACATTCTCCCTGAGGAGGTCGTGGAGTCAAGAACAGTGGGGGAATTCAAGAATGCATGGGACATACATAAGGCAGTCCTAGTGGGGGGTAGGAGGAATTAAGCTGTTGGTTAACTAGGATCTGCAGCTTATCTGTTAGGTAGGGAAATGAGCAGACTGGGTGGGCCAAGTGGTCCTTTTCTGCCATCAGATTCTATGTTTCTATGTTTTTATGAAACTGGTCCACCCTTTGTCAGTGGCTGCTTTCAAAACAAGCTATGCCTCCTTCTTCTTCAATGAATCCTGTAATTGTTATAATTGAACCTGTCCTGTTCCCGCTATGGAGAACTGGGGGCAAAATGCTGGTTATATGTTGTTCTATCTTCCCCTCCCACACCTCTAGCACTTACCGGTAGTCTCTATCCCCTCAGTGTTGATCTCTATCCATACTTGGCTTATGGGCTTAGCACCGAATTTTTCTCCAAGACTATAGTACTACCTGGCCCCTCACCCCCCGGTTAACTATTAGGTATATGCTCTGAAAATCTGCCCCTCTGAACCAGCACTCTAGGCTTCTCAACTTCCTCTCCCCTCAGTTACCACTTCCTAGCTCATGCTCTAAAAACTGCTCTAGTGCCCCAGCACTTTCTAGGCTAGTATACCTCTTCAATTACTAGCACTTCCTCTCCATACTTTTTTTCCTGCCCTATTTTCTTCCATCAATCACCATCCTAACATCCAGTGTTGTACTATCATCCCTCCTCCATCCTCTGTTAGTCTTAGGCTTGTATCCTTATACTTGAGTACAGTTATCTCAACTAACACATAGACCTCTGAAATGTCTATATACTGTAAATATTACATCTAGTCCTGCTGATTGCATTATTTTATCTGCAATTGACCAATGAAATGTTTATACACTGTAAATGTCTTGTCTAGTCCTGCTGATTGCATCACTTAGTCTCTATAATTCTATGCTATTTTACCCCTTGGCTTTTGTCCAGTGTAATTTATGGCTATATGTTCTGTCCAGGTCCATCTTGAAAGTGATTGTTGCTCAATGATGTTTGCCTGGTAAAATAAAGATTATGATTTGATTGATTGATTGATATAACTTCATATTGTTGTGAACTGGCACTGTGTCCATTCAGTGATGATGCATCTTTATTCTGGTTTTATTGCCCTGCAACATGAAAAGAAATAGAAATTTCACAAACGCAAAAAGATTAGATTTGCATTGTTAGTAAGTAGTATTTGTTATTTGAAAGGTTACCATTTTTTTTGGTGTCTTAAATTTAAAATCATTGTTTTTCATACAATATACGACTGATTTCTACTATATATGCAAAATACTGAATTGTTAGAAGTAGAAAAAAATCAGACAGTGTTTAAATGATACGTTTTTATGTTACAATATTAAGTTTTTCTTACATTAGTTGTACTTCAAGGTTGCTTTATATTTTCAAATATATGTCATTTTAAAATACATTATACTCTACTGAAAGCTATTGCAATTCACACTTAATGTTCTGAACACCAGATTATCTATAAAGATATGTTGCATTATTTCTTAAATAAATTATACATTAAGAAAAAAGTTATGTTTGCACGTTGTGATTAATTGTTCAACTTATTTTATACAATCAACTGGTTCAATGGCAAATCTGCAAGGTGACTGCCAGTGCTACAACCAAACAAAGCTCATGATTGAACTACTGAGTCATACTGTTTGGCCTTTCATGTATGATGTGTGAATGGCTTCAGACAATTGTATTCAACAGGGTGGCTAAGGGAATTACTTTATGGACATTTGATTGTTGTGAGCATTCCATTTTGTCATACAATTGATATGATATACTCAGTAAGTGTTGACAACACAGTTATGTCATATCAATAGCAAAACAAGGTTGTGATTTGCTTATTTCAGTTAATAATAAGAGTTCACATACATCACTGTGTGACAGTATGCATGTCAGAATAACTGTAAATAATAGGTGACAGTTCAGCACAATGATTAGTGGCTCTGAGCTGTAGATCTGAAAATTAGATTTAAATCCTGACAACCTCCAGATTCGCACTGTGTGACACTGAGAAAGTAATTGTGCTACCGTGTTGTAGCTGGTAACAAGTTATGGCTTAGTGTGCTTTTCCTTGGTAAAGAATTCCCCCCTCTCCAATTCTCTCCCACCTGAATAGTTTTCAACATTGAGGGTGTGTTAGGTCACAAACTGTTTATAATGGTGTTTACATGCTGGTTCTAAATATGGTTATAGAAAGAGTCTGTTAAATGCTGCAATCAGAATGGATGTATGGATTCTGCCAGCTTTACATTAATCCCTATCACACTGTCACATGCGGCCTAATCACCATGTCACATGAATTCTCTGAAAGCCTCCCAGATATTCCTGATAGCATTCCATCCTCTGAATAATTGGAATTATGTAGTTTGATTCTGAACCAGCAGACTTGAACTGTTGGTTGAAGAACTACTCAAGAAGTACACTTTTAACACTTTCCTTTTTGAAATATTTTTTTTATGATAGCAATAAAGCACTCATAGGAATTAGATTAACAGTCAGTTTATTTTTATTTATTTTGGTTTGGATTAATACATTTGAGCAATGTGCTCATTTACAAAGGCTCCAATTCAGACAATAATGAAACATAAAAGAAAAAGAAACATCAAGAGTAAACGAGACATCAACAGTAGATATTCATTGAGATACATTAGAGAACCAGAGCTGACATGAAAAACAAGGTTACATGGTAGGCAATAATAAATGAGAAATGTTGGGCAAGGCATACATATTACAATAAGGTTAAAAATTGTTTAGAAATTATGAAGAGACAAACAAATAAATAATCTTTCATACTTACAATTGCAGCTGAGTGGGGTTAGCCCTGTTGGAAGGAATAAAGTCTGTCAGCAAGTACATAGTTAAGGCAGGTAACAAGAAAAGAGGAATAGTTGAAGCTGAGAGAGAACTGAGTGGCAGCCTGGGAGAGGCATTGTCATTGGAAGTGGCAGGTAAGAGGTGGTGAGTAGTAGTGGGGGGGCAGCGGTAGGTAGGCAGGCAGTGGGGAGGAGTGATGCAGAAATTTGGGACGGGTAGTGGAGGCACAAAGAGGAGGTGGTGCATGGAGGGAGGATAGGAGAGAGGAGGAAATAGGCCAGAGGGAGTAGACAAGAGTTGGAAGATATGTAGAATGTAACTTTTTTAGTGGAAAAGGAGGAGGAACATTGGTCAGCCTGGTGCATTGAATTAGGGTGATCATGATACTCTTAGGATTATGGAAAGGGGTTATAATTACACCATGTGGGCAATATAACACCAAGCTGCACTTCATACCAGGTTACGCCCATAATGCATGATTAACATACTGTCAATCTAAACCCTGGTCATGCCTTATTGCCTAAATACATTTATCCAGTCACTCAGCAATGATAAGCGGTTGGTTTGCTTAAAAGAAGAATCAAAGTGACATGGTAATCAGACTGTACATGTTGATGCAACTGGATTAATTTAGGCTATTGTAATCCGCAACAGCAAATCAAGTTTCAGCATTTTCAGGTACTGTCTTTATTATGTTTTTGAAACATGTGGCTGAGGATGAAGTATCACAGATCCCTGTTTTTCTGATCATATAGCTAATGAAATTCAATAAATACTACGATGATACATGTGTTAATGAAAATTGCCCCCTTCCATCTAAAAAAATTCATGTGTTTTTTTTCAATATTACCACTAGTACACCAGTACCTCACAAGAACATATCTTTAGTTCAGCTCAAGATATTCTGCAAGTGCATCCATTATTGCAGCAGGCTGCCGATTCATTACAGTCAGACTGATCTCTTCTACAAATGCACAGTCACAGATCTCAGGCTGTTGATACAGTTCATTACCATCTTCTGTGAACCAACTGCTGATGAAATCATCTGATTTACTCTCACATACATTGTGCAGTGCACAACATGCAGCTATGATAAATGGGATATTTTCTATACTATACTCATTTTGTTTCATTAGACACCATCATCTGCCCTTCAAGCATCCAAAGGCACATTTCATGACCATTGGCACCTTGCTGAGTCTGTAATTCAAATTTATTTTCCTAGGGCTGACATAATTAGGATATGGCTTCATGAGCCACAGCAGCAAAGGGTATGCAGGGTCCCCCACTAAGACTACATGTACTGTGGTACCACTGATATCACTTGTCAATGGTGTAAATAGTTTACTAGCTTGCCCCAGCTTGAACAATTTACTGTTTTTCAGCACTCTAGCATCATGCATCTTTCCAGGACATCCCACATTATTTTCTATGAATTGGTACTGGTGATCCAGCATGGCCTGCATAATGACAGAATAATAGGATTTTCTGTTGAAATACTCAGATGCATTTCCAGGGTGGCATAGCATAGGTAAATGGGTACAATCGACCACTACACCACAATTAGGGAATCCCCACTCCACCTCAAACCTATTATAATAGCAGGCACATTTTGCATGCTGATCACCTTAGGAAGAATCACATACACTATTGCTTTACAGACGGCAATCACTATCCTGCCAACTGTTGATCTCCCCACACTGAAGAAATGACCCAAAGTTCTATATTCAATATGTGCGGCCAGGCACCATAATGTAATTGCCAGTTTCTTTTCTACTGGCACTACAAGTCTCATTCGCATGTCCCTCTTTTCTATATGGGGTCACAGTTCATTACACATAAATGAAAAAGTTGCCCTTGACATGCAATTTTTTGACAACCACCTTTCCTCATTCCATGTTGCTAACACTATTTGCTCCCACCACACAGAGCTGCAGTTCATACACCAAACACCTCGATCAACTGTGTTGACAAAATAATTACTAGCAACAGCATTTAGTACAACTGTGAGACTATCTGCTATCTTTCTTCTCAGCACTGCAGCTCTAGCATTTCTGAGTCTCCGCATGATCTTCTGCCTGTACTCATGAATTTTAAGCTTGATTTTACTGCACATAAACCTAATTGACACCAGCATTAACAGACAGTGAAGCACGGGTGGTGCAATGTTGTTGACTGCTTGTTTGATGGCAACACCCCCGTGCTTCATGGGAGTACATAGCATCACGTCAGCACGTCCCCAGTTGCATTATAGGACTAGAGTGACACTGTGAACCACACATGTACGCCAAATATCTGATAACTGAGTTTGATACATGAATCACAGCAGGACGTGTGGATGGAAGAATTGAGCATACTACTGAAACAAGGACTGCATGTGGGTGTATTAGCATTATATGTGCTGTAACAGTACTAAAAACATTACAGTATTTATTTGCTTATTGTAGACAGGGCCTAAGAGGCACTGAGAGACAAGGCAACATATTAAAAAGGTTTTGAAAAGTAATTGAAAGTGAAAAATAATGAAAATGTTAAGAAAATTAAATCATGTCAGTATGTAATGCATGTAAAATTAAACAGTATTTTCTAAGTGAAGTAAATGATAAGTATAACAACAGAAAAATAGCTGTAGCAGAAGAAGGAATGAAAGTTTAGAGGTTGATGGGTTGGTGGTAATATGAAGCATTTAAAGGGACAGTAACATGACAGGTAGTTAGAATTGATTTTAGGGGGGAAATGAGTAGAGTATATAGAAATGCACTTGATTGAGGTAAGGAATAAAAACTGAAGTAAAATATGTAATAACAGCATAATAGTATTTGGAATAATAAGGAAGTAAGAGAATGTCAATATACTGAGATTATAATCAAAAATGTACGTCTCTGTTCAGCTTTAATAAAAAATCTGAAAACAAACCGAAGGATAGTACAGGAGAAAACTGAGTAAGAAGTTAAGTAAGTGTACAAGTCAGATGATATGAAATAATAAAATGGAAAAAAAAAACCTTTATATGGTATTAAAAAAATGAAATTTATATTTATAGAAATTATCCAGGAATCCCTTGAAAAGGCACAAAAAGATATGCAAAATGGGATGGTTAATTGAAAAAAGAATAAACAGATGAAAATGGAACATTTTGAGTCCTTAAATATTGTTAAAGCACCCACAACCAAGCAACTTGAAAGGATATTTAGCACCTCGGGGATGCAGCAAGAACTGTTTTGATTCATTACCCACAAGAACTACAAACATTTGAAACACACAAAAAGCCCATTTAAGATTACATTAAAAAAGAAAATAATCAAACAATTTAAAACAAAACTCCCTGCACTGTCCTAAATGATCCATATTGCATAACTGGAATATGTAACTGGGACCTTGTGGAATACATGATTTTTTTTCACTCAAGCTGTTTGTCCTTGAGCAATCACTTGCGGTTTACACCACTCATGAGGTTACCCAAGGTCAAACAACTCTTGTAAAAATTAAATCATGTATTCCACAGGTTCCTGTTACATATGATACATATATATAAAATGGCAAGACAAATCTAGAAATCTCATTGGCCAAGAGACATCAGCTGACGGTACATTAAATCTCGATATATGCACAACCCTCCTGGTCCTAAACTACATCACACAAAGAGCAAATCAGTCCTCTTACAACCAAAAATATCTCCCATCAGTTCCCCTGCAACCAGAACTGATTTTCCATCACAAACATGGCTGTTACCTTTACACTGTAAAAACTTTCAACTGGGCCCTAAAAATAACACTACCTTAAATAAAAAATAAAACAAATTAATTAAATGTTGTTTCCCAGATCATCACACTCTCCTTACACACATAAACACATTAGAAACAATAAGTATTGTTTATAGTTTTCATTGCAACTGTTTCTTTACTAACAGAGAAAAATCCTTCTGTCTTACTTGCTCATCGGGAAATCTCTTCTGCATGCCCTGACAGTGAGATAACTGAGTCCCTGACTCTAAAACAGTCTTTGTTGTCTGTGTGTACAGTACAGTATGTTAGGAGAGTAACATTCTGCCAGTGGAACTGAGCAGAATTTTGAATCCCTGTATTCTAAGGTAAATATTATATGATAAACATCTATGTCTTGAATGTGGGGGAAAAAACAGGTTGAAGAAAGTTGACAATACAGCAATACTTTATAAACAAAGAGAAAAGTTGGGAAAACACAGTTGCATAGGCACGAGACTGACCAAACTGCTCAAATACATTGTTGATGTTTAAAAAAGCATGTACATTTGATCTTATATAGGTGTTTTCAGGAGAAATCTACCCCCTCTTCCCAACCCCCCAAAAAAGGCAACCTGGCAAGTTTAAAGCTTTTTTTTTCTTAGTAACCTTTCACCTCAATTCTATAGCAGTTTTCCTTTTATGTACTAGACCACAACACATAAATAAAAAAAAATGGAGAAGGCTGCCTTCAATGAAACTATATAACTACAGTGTAATGCAAGTTAAGTTTTAAACACTATTTATGTTTTACAAATTTAGAGATGTTTCAGTGAATTTATATGATAACATTTACATGTTACAGAGAAAATATTTATTTTCAACCAACTCTACTAATGAATACTTTCACTGCAAAGTACTGTACTAATTAACCTACTGCTGAAATTTAATCTTTTAGTAGGGACTACTTTTTTCAGTTTTTATATGTTTTAGAGGTAATGTATTGTACTGTACACTCTTTTGACAAAATCCCTATCACAGTAAATCATACTAATTCTTTTATCATGATGGCCCATTTTTTAAGGGTGATAAGCCACTCCAGGGTGTACATTAAACGATTTTAATGCACTGTCCAGGGGTGTAAGGACACTCTGCCTTCGACCTCTTGCCTTTGCACACCTCTGGAATGTGCATTATAATCCTTTAATGCACACTCTGTCATGGCTAGAGATGTAGTGAATTTAAAATCCGCCGGCGAAGTAGAGTGCCCCATAGGAAAAGCTCACTTCACCTTGTTATTATTACTTCACATTGTCATTCCACCTTAAACGCAAAGTAAGGTGGAGTGACAACAATATTGGCAGCACCCCACCCACACAGTCACCAGAATTAATGTGCATCCCCAAAGCGTTACTGTCTTGTGTCCAGAAAACTCTCCAGTGCTGACAAAGTGAAATGAGAGCATAACAAGAAATGCAAAGTTTCCCAGAATTAATGGCACACTCAATCATGCGCAGTGGTCACACACAGAGTCACCAGAATTAATGTGCATTCCCAAAATGCTACTGTCTTGTGTCCAAAAAATTCCCCAGTGCTGACGAAATGCTACTGTCTTGTGTCCAGAAAATTCATCAGTGCTAACGAAGTGAAATGAGAATGTAACAAGAAATGCAGTCTCCCAGAATTAATGGTGCACTGCAAACGCACAGACAGATGAAGATTGTGCTGCACACTCAAGGGATGTATACAAAAGGGCACAAAAACACCTAACCGGTGCTCACAAGTCACAAATCCAAATGTGGAAAGAAATACATTTTGCCAATTGGGGGATTAGTGCACAGCAGTGACACTCCACTACCAGTAAAGATACCAGTAGTATAAGTTCATATATCTCGTCAAATGTTAAATTTCAGCCAATCAGCGCGTGCCACATCATTTGACAGGTGGGCGTGGCCTAAAACGGACCAATCAGAATCGCCTCTTGTTAAACCGGAAGTCCCTCCCTAAAATGCGCTAGCCCCGCCCACTTCTGGCGGAAGTGATGCAACCTCAAACCCGTGCCCTGCCCCTTGCGCAGGAAATGACATGTGTTCGAACCCAGTGCCCCGCCCCTTGCGCAGGAAATGACCTAACAGAACCATTCTGTAAGCGTCTTACGCCCCCTCCTTCTCTTACACTCCTCGAGCCCCTGCCAGACCATCCTGTCTCGAACCCGAATCCCACCATGCTAGGTTGAACTCCTGTGTCCCCACCTGTCTCCTGCACTCCCACCATCCTGGCTCGAACCCCTGTCACCCACCCCTCATTCTCGTGACACCTCGAGCCCCTGCCAGACCATCCTGTCTCGAACCCGAGTCCCACCATGCTAGGTTGAACTCCTGCATCCCCACCTGTCTCCTGCACTCCCACCATCCTGGCTCAAACCCTGTCACCCACCCCTCATTCTATACCTCCTCGAGCCCCTGCCAGACCATCCTGTCTCGAACCTGAGTCCCACCATGCTAGGTTGAACTCCTGCATCCCCACCTGTCTCCTGCACTCCCACCATCCTGGCTCGAACCCCTGTCCCCCACCCCTCATTCTCGTACACACCTCGAGCCCCTGCCAGACCATCCTGTCTCGAACCCGAGTCCCACCATGCTAGGTTGAACTCCTGCGTCCCCTCCTTTCTCCTGCACTCCCACCATCCTGGCTCAAACCCCTGTCCCCTCTTCATCACCGTGCTCCTCCCACCCCAAAAATCAGTTAGTGTTTATGTAGTGGTGTGTGACCCCTGTAAGCCTATTGTATAACTGCAGGGGGCATGTGTGTGTTTTTTGATTAGGATATTTTAGGAAAGAAGTATCTAGGAGGGAACCTGATCATGCAGAGATGTCACAGATCTGTGTGGAGACCCCCACCCCTGAGGGGAATTCATCTGCCTGTGTAGTACCTTTTTCTGTTTTGTAACAGTATACAAAATTATTTAACATGCATCTGTAGGACTGTGTCAAACTTGCATCAAAAGGATAGCTTTATGTATCACATGTAACATTTATAAGCTAAACACGGGGACCTCTGTGTAAATAAGATGGTTCAGCAGTTTTCTGGATAGCATTGCAACAATCGCTAAAACTAATTATACTTTTGTCATGAATTAGAAAGAATAAAACTATATAGAAAAAGAATACACATACCTATAGTTCACCCCTCAGCTCTGTGTAGAATCAAGGAGAAGGCTGAAATGAAATGTGTGTGATATTTATACGTTTTGTAAAGGGGGTGGGGGCTACAATGATGTACCTCTGACACGCTACCATGTATAGTATGATGGGTGTGGTGATGGTTTTACCAAGGGCAGTTCATCTTGCTAGACGCTATATAAACCCTGCATTTGAAGCCAGAAGGCACAGCTTTTGAGAGATTTCTCAGATTCTGTTTTAGAGACTTGGAGCAGATTATCAAAACATCAAGCAAGAAGATGGCAAGCGCTTTCTCATTTCAACATCCCTGTAACAGGTCAGATTGTCATACCACCTAATGAAAAATTCAACCTCCTGTAACAAGCCAGATTGTCACACCACCTAATGAAAAGTCTGGAGATGAAAAGCCAAGCAAAAGATAGCTGTCGGGGCCCCACAACCCAAGCCAATGTATGTACTCATTGAGGTGTGAAAACGAATGCCCACACAAGTCTTGTTGAGGGAAGAGGTGTCTGACATAAAAAGAAACTCGCTGAACAGTTTGGTGAATCAGAAAATCCTAAACCTGACTGTCCTTCTGAAGAGACACCACTGCAAGACCTTGAAGAGTTGCTGGGTGTGAATCTGATGCAGAAAAGAAGTTACTATGAAACCAAAAACAGAGAGTGACAAGAAGGGGGAGCCAGAGATGATGGTCAGTGAGACACTGCCAAAAAAAGCATCAGAGAAAGTTGTGAAAAAGAAATGCAAGACAGAGCCAAGAGGGCACTCTGACCAAGAGGGTGATGATGATGATAATGCAGCCATAAGCAGTCAGGCCCAGGCTAAGAAAGAGAAAGATGAGAAAAATGAAGAAAAGAGTTGCCTTGATGAGGTAAATGCATTTTAACATATAAAAAAATGTGAGTGGTTACATGGCATAACTGAGGGAGATGAGTTAGCAGTAGAACTAAATCTACCTATAATGAGTCAGAGGACCAATGCTGTTTTTGTTTTACTTTAATAGACTGAAGGATTTGCAATGGAGCAGCAGTCATATTCAGACAGCATGGATTCTCGACTTTCCACAAATCTACTGCTCGACTGTCTTTGCTGTGTGAAAGATACAAATGTGGTTGTTAATGAGATGTGTGAGAACCAGTATGTTAGAAATACAGAGACGATAGAATGTTTCAAAATGTCACAGAACAGGCTGTGATCACCACACAACCCTCTTCTTCTACTGAGATTAGACAGGGGGCCTCATGTGAAAATCAGGCCTTAGTAAACCCCCAAAACTGACAACGATATGTATTGTAAGTACATTATGTATCATACCATCCGTGGTGCAATTGCTTCAGTGATACAGAGGGTAATACATTGTGAATTGGTTGATTCCTGTCCTGGGTGTGAGATAGATGATCGAGTCAGAAAAACCATTCATGTGTCCTTGATGACTTAAGGTCTAAAGAAGCATACAGAAATGTTTCTGAAGCCATACATATAGGGCAGCTCATGCCCGTGATCTTGGCAATCGCTATGAAGCATCAGGGTTTAAATATGACCAATTGTACCCTGGAAACTATAAGTCATGTTTTAAATGATGTGAGAAAATCTGATGACCCCATGTGGTTAGTTATGCAAATGTTACAGCAGACAGACGGTGAAATTAAAAAAGATGCCTGCCGTCTGGTCAGCAAAGGCTCCTTTAAAAAATTTCTAAAAAGAAATTCAGGAACACTGTTTATATTGTAAAAAAATTACCCCAACACCTGCCCCTACCCCTTCCCCAAATTACTACATGGAAACATTTCAGTACCAAAATGTGTCATATTTTATTTTTACAGATAATCATCGGAATGCAAGTACAGAGAGAATCAAAGGTTTATGTATCTGATCCTAAGCCATTACTGTCATCCATCACTGTTTGGTTCACCTCAATATGACATTTGCCTTTGTGAGATACATGCAGCCTATGAACTGAAGATGTTTCACCTTCCAGAAGTATGGAGGATACAGATAAATATAAAATGAATCTGTGTTACCACTTGTAGAAAATGTTAAAGTGATTGCCGATATATTCATGGAAGACGATGAATGTCTTTGTGGACTTTATATCATGGTCATCATAGCCATGTGTGTGTGTACTACAAAGCAGAAAAAACCTTGTGATATTGTGCGTGTTGTTAACCTGGCTTCTCTGCTTGCTGAAATAATCCACTGGTCAAAAAAAGGACCCTTTAAAAAATGATATAAGGAAATTCAGGAACACTGTTTTCATTGTTAAAAACACCCCCAACCCCCACCCCAAAACTGCTACTTGTTACCATTTTAATATTGTTCATATTGTTACCCTGGCATTTACCACTTGCTAAATGTATGCTTTTCCAGAGTATACAACGATGGAAACACCTGTCAGTGCATCCAAGAGGCTTATTTACCAACTAGTCAGACACAAGCTAAACAACCTGGTTTAAATCTACCTACAGGACAAGCACCGCCTGTACTTTTAGAGACATGCTAAAGGTCTTTTGATGGTCTCAGAGGGACCCCAAAAGGAAACTGTGGATTATTTTAAGGATGAGGGGCTACTCTTGAGGAAGCAATGTTTAAAATTGCTATAGAGTTTATGCATAACCCTTATGATGTAATACACTTTTGTGGTTTTATCTGTACTGCTGTTGACTTTTAGTGTTTAGTTTGCAGAGCAGGGGTCTGAGTCTGACATCATAAATTTTGCTTCTTTTATCGCTTTTGTTGTGTTTCATAAACCAGATTTAGCATATGCTTTCCTAAATAGTGTATTATAATGTACTTTCAGATGAAACGTACTGGCATGCTGTAATATTCCAGACAGTCTTGATGTCTACAATGTACCATGTGATAAAGGACATTTAAAGGAACCTATATACTTTGGAAAGCAGCCTGCATTAAATGTCTGCTCTGAAGATGCTACTGCTTCACTGGCAGAAAACACACTGACTCTGATTAAAGAGTTGCCACCCTTGTATGGAAGATTCTATGTTGACCTAATGGAAAACAGTAACCGTAGAGAGCAGTATGCAAGGTGAATGTCATTTTGATGTAACAGAATGTCTTCAAAATCAGCCTTATTATTTTGAGTGGTGTATGGCATATGTGTGTATGTATTGTGCATACCTCATCACTAAGGGTGAAGTGGACGATGCCAATGCATGTGTAAAACATACAGCTCAAAAGTTGCTGTTTCAGGGTATTGTGAAGCGTGTAAAAATTGAAGAGTAGAAAAACAAAATTATTATATAATCTGTTGCATGCTTACCATGTGTTATGCCTTTGTATGTAGAACCTATATGCATTAGTTGATGTATTATAAAGTAAATATTCAAATACTGTTATGACGTGTATTTATAAATAAAATATAATCATGCATTGCCCTTTGTGGTTGTCATAGTGTTATGCCTTTGTATGTAGAACCTATATGCATTAGTTGATGTATTATAAAGTAAATATTCAAATACTGTTATGAGCGTGTGTATTTATAAATAAAATATAATCATGCATTGCACTTTGTGGTTGTCATAGTGTTTTAAAGAACAAAAAGAGCACATACTTTATTTTACTGGTGACAAGAGTTTTGCTAGCTAGCAGATGTGTCGAAGGTGTTGAGAAAGGAGATGAATGATCACCTGTTCCAGAATATATATTTTAATGCAAAAAGTGGGTAGTTTCACAAGGTGACTCCAGCTGTATAAGGCTGCAAAAAACTTGATAAAGAGGTCACCAGGAAAGGTGTTGCAGAATGGCTTCAGAAGCAGGAGCCTATTCATTCACAAAGCAACAGAGTCCGATTTAAGAAATCCTGTCATTGTTTCTGACAGACAGACAATGGCAAGCTGATTTAGTGGATATGAGTCAATATGCAAAGTACAATAATGGGTTTAAGTACATACTGACGGCATCGATGTGCTGTCCAAGTATGCCTGGGTAGTGACTTTAAGAGACAAATCAGGCAAGGCCGTGATGCAAGCCTTTAAAACTATTTTTAAAGTGGACGCACACCTCAGAAGTTGCAGACTGATCAGGGTAAAGAGTTTCTAAATGCTTCCTTAAAGAACCTATTAAAACAAATAAAATACATCATTTGAGACGAATAATGAAGTTAAGGCCAGCATTGTAGAAAGATTTAATAGGACACTGAAGTCACGCGTGTATGCTACTTTACAGCCCAGAATACTTGGAAATATACAGATGTGTTGTCAGACCTGGTGCACAGCTATAACCATACTTATCCTGGAAGCATTAAACACAGACTCATGGATGTTAACCCTTCAATGCCCTGGGTGTATGGAAGATCCTATCTGATAATTCTGTTCTTGGCAAAAACAAAAGGGTACCCTTCAGAAAGATGATCACGGAGACTATCTAAGCTAAAAGGGTGTTTGAAAAAGGATATGAACAGACGACACAGATGAGATATTTATTGTGACGGAGGTCTTAAAGACACAGAGGCCCACCTATAAGCTAAAAGACTATCAGGGGAAGACATTAAAGAGTACTTTTCGCAGAGGAGCTGCAAAAAAATTGAACCTGATGAGGACCGTGTGTACAGGGTGCAGAAAATACTGAAGGAGAAAAGCGTGGCAGAAAAACTTGGTATCTGGTAAAGTGGAGAGGGTGGCCTGATAAATTTATAGCTGGGTTGAGGCAACACAAGTTCAGGACATTAGAAGCAGATAAGGCTTACTATGCTCAAAAATGGATTTTATATCACATTGCCCAGCAATGCATCGCACAACATTTTCCCCAACAATACTATATCCACTTTTACTGTAAAGTTACCACAGACGCTTGAACTACCTGGTGAATGGGAAGTGGGCTTAGCAGAAATTCAGTACCCTCATACCTGGGACAATGTGCCTGCACAGATAAACAGGTTCTGTATGCTCTATCAGGCTCTAAATGTAGCCCACAGTAAAACACCACCAACTGGACCCTTTACTGAGTCAGCAGCATTTAAAATCCCATCGGCTATTATCTAACATGGCTGGTGTTATTGCTCAAATTAATAAAAGCATATTTGAAGTAAATGAACTGCCAGTGGTTTTGGAACAACAAACCGTCCGGGAGAAAATAAGCATTGACAGTGACATCAAATGTATTTTGTTTATGCATGGACAGTTACAGTACCTTTTGGGTTTTAGTAGACTCAGGTAGGTGTAGGAAAGAATCTAGCAAAGAACCCTCCAGATATTAATGGGGGCTTTACACATTATATATATACTGACAATATCACACATGAAATAGTGGGTGACAGTCTAGTGCCTTGCTGAGATCACGTCCCGTCATGGGCCAAGACAATGAGATAGTTACCGTGACCCTACGATAAACCCCATTATCAAACAGTCAGTAAACATCAGATCGATACAGTCACTATTGAAATAAAGAATGATCAAAATGAACCTGTACCATTTCGATTTGGAAGGTGATCGTGAAGTTGCATTTCGCCCCAGAGTGCTCTAAAATTTAAACAAGGATGGTGATTGTTCGACATTATGGGGACCTACCTTGTACAGAAGCTATTACAAGGCACAGGCAGGATCTGATCTGCCAGGGCTTTCATGGTCTTCCTACTATGTATGGTTTCTGGTATAGGAGGGATATTTGTAGTCTGTTCAGAAAACAGTTCCATTTTTAAAAGAGGGTTTGAAATTGCAGAACCACATCTACAGACAGCTTAAAAATGTTGCAAAGGATGTTGTGGGGCATGTGACTAGTGCTGTCGCTCAAAAGATGTCAGGGGTGATAAGCTACTCAGGGTGGCTCAGAGCTGATTGTATTCAAGAGAGGTAAAAGAGAGCGAGAGTACACCCTTAGCCTACTCCTCGACCCCCGGCTACTTTAAAAGAGGTGTTTCAAAACAGAAAACTTCACATAAAAGCAGCTCACAAAGGCAAAAGGATCTTGAGGGGTCGTAAAAAAAGCAAAGACCTGTTCTAAAAACATGGCTTTCGTGCACTGTGGTTCTGAAGAATGCAAAATCAGAACTTGACTTGTTTGCCGTTTCTCCACACAGACAAGCATTGAAAAAGCATTTGTAGAGATACCCCTCTGGCTGCCCTTTCAGAAAACTCACCGATTGAATTTTATATAGCAGGGACTGGTGAAGACTATTTGGATCTAAAACACACTTCTTTACCTGGTTTGCAAAATCACTGAAGCGGATGGTAGTATATACCTGCAGCTGCTAAAGTGTGCCTTATAAACTACCCAGTGGCAACCATTTCAGTCAGCTGGATGTGACTGTCGGTGATTGGCTCATTAGTCAGAGCAATAACTGTTACCCCTACAGGGCTGTCATAGAATCTGTGCTGAACTTTAGTGAAGAGACCCTTTCTACACAATTTACCGCAGGGTTATTTTACAAAGACACCCCAGGGAAACATGAAATCACAGACAGAGATGGTGATAATGTAGGTTTTAATAAAAGAAGCTCCTTCACACATCTCAGTAGAGGGGTAGAACTGCTGGGACACTTGCACACAGACTTGTTTTTTCAAGAGAAACTGATGCTGAATGGCGTGGATATTAAAATTAAACTGACATACAGGGACAGCTTTTTGCCTGATGAGTGGAGATGCTGAGCCTTATAAGCTAAAAGTCATAGCCACCTCTCTGTTTGTCAAAAGGGTTAAAGTGACCCCAGGTCCGTCTGGGACACTCAGAAGCCCTGCTCACCTCCAACGCTAAATACCCTATAGACAGAGTGGGTATGAAAGTGTTCAGCCTCCCTGCAGGCAGCAGGGTCTGCAACCAAGATAATTTGTTTTTGGGACAGTTACCAAAAATGATAGTCATGGGATTTGTTGACAATGATGCTTTTAGTGGTTCCTACACTAAAAACCCCTTTAACTTTAAGCATTATAACATTAATTTTGTGGCTCTGTATCTGGACGGTGAACAAATCCCCGCTAAACCTCTGCAGCCAGATTTTAGAAATGGGAATGCTGTGAGAGAATATTTTAATCTAGTACTAGCGGCTGGGAAATCTATGAAAGATCGACAGCTTTTAGTTAACCGCCAGGAATTTACCCAAGGGTACACCCTGCTTGCCTTTTGATCTCACTCCGACCAAGAATGTATGATCATTATTCTTTAATTAAAATGGGAACCTCAGAGCTGAGATCATATTTGCAGAAGCCCTTCCACAAACAGTTAATCTCATTATCTATGCAGTGTTTGATAATGTCATTGAGATAAACCAGAGAAGAAATGTCATTTTTGATTATATGTGATAAACCATAAAAATGAACACAAAGCAGCTGGAAAAATTGTAACCAGTGACACCCACATCCGTGACTGCTTTCTGGGCGTGTTTCCTGATCTGCTACCCAAGGAGAGACTGAGAAACCTTCCGCAGCACTAGTCATCAATACTGACCCCATGACCTCCCCTGGACAGCACTGGTTAGCCGTATACATTTCAGAAAATGGGACTGGGGAGTTCTTCTAGCAGCTACAGTTTTCATCCTGACAATCATGCACAAACTATTGGGGTTTTTTTAAACAAATAATGCAAACAACATTTTGTAGCTAAACACACAGTTACGAAGATACCTTTTCTACCACCTGTAGGTTTCACGCATATTTTCTTACACCACAGATGCAAGGACTTTCTTATGATCAGATTTTAAAAATGTACTCTAATGATTTGCTGAAAAATGATGCCATGGTAACTAGTTTTGTCGTCACTTTTTCAAACATCTGAACATGTCAGGCACGTATCAGTGAGGTGGCAACATGTTCAGACTTGTTTGTCTTGTAATGAATTTAAAATATGCAGCAGCTTGTAATTTTATTCAAAACCAGTCACATATAAAAATCATATAAACACTCATAATTGTGTGTCTCTGTTTGCTGCGGTTTAAACTGGGTGGGGCTGTGTTTAATATTTTCAGATATGCAATGTCTTCAATAATGACAAAAATATATAAAATATAAAGGTGTTTATTGTAAAAAAAACTGCCAATAAAATACAACAAAAATCCGTGGTAACATTATGGATAAGATATGCAATGTCTTCAATAATGACAAATATATAAAATACAAAGGCATTTATTGTAAAAACTGGCAATAAAATACAACAAGCATCAGTGGTGACATCATAGATATCATAAAATAAAACAAAAGCATCTCCTGTTAAAAATGCACACTATATACCTATAGCCTTGAGGTAGAATTATAAGCACATCTTTCTAAAAACATGTTAACATATTTAACTATGAAGTAGACTAACATGCATCAATATAAACATTTTTTGTAAACAGGATTACATATTCTAGTATGAGTAAATGGCTAACAGAGGTTGTACACAGCAGTCACTGGTAGGATTACATATTTAATATGAGATAAAATGTTCAACTATATACCTATAAATGAGCAACTGAGGTATCTAACATTTATACATAGAGATTGCATTTTAAGTTTACATAGTGATCCACACAGGTTTCTAAAAAGACTTTTTGTCTTTTGGGCTTCACTGACCATTGGCTAACTGGAGATGGCTGTGGCTGTTTTGCACCAGCTACCGATTTCCAGCCTTTCCACATAGCTCCTGTTTGCTGAGTGAGCAAACACTGAGGTGGGTATGTTAGACTCAGCCATTGCTTTGACAAAAACATCCCAGCCCTTTGGCTCTCTGTGGTCAGGGATTGCGTGAGTGGCTGTAGCGCTCTTACTAAATCGACCTATGTGAGACCCAGAAACAACAGTGCCTTTATACATTAATTCACCCTTATCACTCCAAAACACAATATCCTTGTTCTTGGCCATATGCTTTAACAAAGTTCAGCATTGGTTTGAGACCGATGAGAAACACTACGTAAATGTCTTTTTCCATAGTACTAGGTACAGAAGCTGTCTCTGCCATGACCCAGGGGGGGTCAGACATTGATTCATTTTCAGGCATGAGTAATGTCAAACTGGTTTTAGCTTGTTCTCCTTGTCTTATCAAAGTCAGATACGTTGTAACACAGCAGAGTACAACTTGGTTTTTGTCATAGTCTGATAAATCAGTCCGAGACAGTATAGCTCTCATGTCAGTATCAAACTGCTAGTTGCAACTGTTCTCATATCCTGATCAGGGTAATAGTTTTAATGTGATCCATCTGTTGCTGAGGTACAAAATACATTTTCTGTAAAATCCATTATCTGTTAGCCAGCAGACCTGTGATCAAAGGGATGGCAATTCCTAGCAGCTGCTCCTATAAAGCCACCAGTCTGATTAACTATTTACTTTTCCTTTTTAAGGTTATTTGTCTATCAAAAGCTTTAATGATCTCCATTTTTTTTCAGTACACCTAACTGCTTTGCTGACAGTGGAATATTTCCTCTGAGAGTGTTTAAGGCTATCTCAGCTATAGTTGATATTCAGATCATCAGAGGCTGAACATAAAATAGCTTTTCTTAAGCTGGAGGCCCTTTTACTAGTAACTTTAAAACAGACAGATTTCTCTGCAAATCTTTTGACATAATGACAATACAGTATCAAATATTTTTAGAAGCAGAATGTGTTTTTTTCATGACATATGCCACAGGCCAGTCAGGGGAAACACCCACTATGCAGTCTATATTGAGTCTGGTATTGGATCTTAAATCAACCAGTAAATAGCCATGAGGCTTTCTTGTGGCATCTTCAAAAGCTTCTAAAGAAAAATTTTGTCTGACCAGGACCCATTTGTCTAGCTAGTGTTGTGATCTGAAGCTTGTCTCTGGGGTTTTTAAACAGAATCATGTATTTGGCATTTAGTGTGATGGTCCTGCTTTTTTTACCTTGACAGAACACATTCTGAGACAATTAAAAATATTGTCAATTGTTTATGATGACTGTACTTGGTAAACCCATATTCCACTTCACTATTTTGACAGGCAGAGTCCATCAAATCATCTATAACAACAAATTTACCTTTCCAGGGGTAAGAGATCATTGTCAGCTAGTGACATCAGTAGCCCCTCCACAAATTTAATCTGAGGGAACTTTAACAGCAATTCATTATACAAAAGAGTTTACCAACAGCTGTAGAGACCAGACAATATTTTCAGGCTTGTGCTTGAGTAAAGTGGCATCAGCATGTTCCAACAACTGTTTTTACAAAGAAGCTCTTCCCACTATTAGAGGGGCCAGCCAACAGACAAGTAAAGGATGCTGCAACCTGATATCCATTTTTCACAATCAGTATCCGTGAGGAAGTGTTTTAAAATTGTCTTGTAAAACTAAACTTGTCATAAACTACTCTCTGTGTCTTGGACAGCGTTTTTGTTTCAAGGACCACTGCTTTTTATTCCTAACAATGCTGGGTTGACTCATGGTAATTTCTTTAGAGATCTGTTACCCGCGTATAGTCAAAGACCAGGTCCTTCAGACTTTCAAAATTAATGTGTTTACTGCTGGCTACATTAAGGGTAAAACCCTTCACTTTTAAGAACAACCTCACCACTGGACAGCCTGTAACCGTATGTTTTTGGGCCTCGCAGAAACGAACTCCTGTAATGTGTTTATCAGCAGGAACTTCACTGGTCAGCTCCTAAATAATCACCACTCCAGAGGGAGTGAGTCACCGGTCTGGACACAAAAATGACAGAGTCTGTGTCGTGGTAAAGGCACCTGTCCTGTAACCTATCTAGCAGGTTGTAGAGTTCGACTGTGGCATATGCCGTTGTAAAACTAGCTATAAATATGTTAATATTATTGAATTTGTGTAATGATCGCTGGTATATTTCAGCTTAAACAAGCTGTTTCATCATCGATGAAAAGCACGATGAGATATCGAAATAGGGGACGAAGACATATTGAAATAATTTCTGTGGGTCTGTTACTATGCTGTTGTCGGTAAATTAGCTCTCTGCCCAAATTTACCCCAAAGAGAATTTAAAACAGTTTAGATATCTGTCTTCGCAGGGTTAACAGTTATGGCTGCAGGGTTCAAATGTACATTTTCCTTTCAAAATACTTTTGTAGGTACCTGACTTTATCCTCTTCAGTTTTGACCCATGAAGGGAAACCAGATGCCTCTTGCTTGCCTTTTAGATGCAGCTTGATGTAATCTGCAAAAGCTCTGTGCATGACTCTTTAAAATGCCAAACTTCATAAATGTTAATGATTTTGTAGCCTTTTTCCAGTGCCAGGTTTAGTTCTACGGTACAGTAGGTACCAGTAAGTGACCGTTGCTCATCATCATGTGTGCATGATGTTGTTTGAAGTCTATTTTCAGTGCATGCACGACATAATGTAAACACAAGCTTTTTACCAATCCTGGATGGCAACACTGGAAAGAAAAGACCTCTAGGGGGTAAGACTTTTACTTTTGCTAAACCAAAGTACTGAGTGAGGTCATCAAAATGGTCATAAATGATGTCAGGATGACCGACCGGATACTGTTTGGTTTTGTTAACAAAAGGGTAGAGGCTGGTAAAATCATAATAGTGTATTTTCTCATCAGGCTGTGTCTTATAGTACAGACAAATGGCATTTGTTCTCCCCAAACAGTGACTGCCTAGGTTAGAGTGGCTGTGGTAGCTGCCTGGCCTCAAAAATTATTCAAACCCTGATCCGTGGTCTGCATTGTTTTCCATTCATGTTCCCACAATACTCTAACTGCAAAACCCTGTCTTTTTAGAAAATGAAATTTGTGCATGGTCCTATTGAATAACTGTCCAAAACTAGTCCCTGTCATGTGGTTTCTATCTTTCTCACAGTAACAGATGTTGCAGCCATGAAAAAACAACCATTAAATTCAAATGCTGTGGTATTCCATTTATGACTGAATAGCCATCCAAAAATACTGGACCACCTTAAATTCACCACCCCTTAGCGCATGCTGAATAGAAATGTTTTCTTTCTCAGATATGTACATAAGCCACTGAATAGCAGGTGTGGAGTACCTCTTCAATTGTCTGTGGTAGTTGTCTGGGGGGAGAACAGCAACAGTGCATTCTTTCAAAAACAGAAACCTGTACATCGCCATAGAAACTGAGGCTATGGTGACGTACTGGAAGGGGTCTAAGGATACTGTTTCATACTCCACGGTATCATCGTCTGACTGTTTTAAAATACTTTTCCTAGTCATCTCCAGTACTTCATTTCTAAATCTGACACAGGCTTTTCGAAGAATTTCAACATCTAACTGACAATAGTAGCGAAGCTCTCTTTTCAGATTAAATTCTCTATGTCTGTTAGCTAGGTACCATTGCAAAACTCTTGCTTTTCTGCAGGCAACATATATTCAGGACCATAAAACTGAACATCGGGCAGGGGTCCTACATAATTTTCATTAGCCTTGGTGTTAAAAAATGGGGAAGTAGCCTTTAGCAATCTCATTCTCAAATCCAAGGGCTGCAGGGATTTTGCTAGTTTAAAGGAAAAAACAATGGCTGTCAATAAATCTGATGTGTAGGGATGTCACTGTGACACAGAGTACTTTTCCTCCTTGTGTGAGCAATTTAATATCAATTCTTTCCTTGACTAGCTGGCTAATGATAAAGTAACTGTCATAGCCTTTGGCATTGTGTGCTATAAATGTGTAGTGTCTAAATGGGGCATCAATAAAATGTCCTACAAAATCTTTTATGCAATCTTCACCTTCGAATTCCCAGGACCTCTTCCCATCTAACCTAGCATACACAAAATTTGGTATGTGCACCCCGTTTCTTGTGTGGCTTCAAAATCAAACACTATATATTTCTCAGTGCTTTTTACAACTGTGAGTGGTGACATGCAACACAGATGCTTGTCGGCTGTCATGAAAGAACCACATCTGCTACACTGAATCAATTTACATGTATGAGATCCTTGTAAAAACAAAACATTGTTCACACAGTTTCATGGATTTACAAGACCCTGTATCACCATCAGCTCTAGCTAAATGTCTTTCTAGGCACGCTGAAGACCTACAGATCTTCTTACATTTGTGACAAGATACTGTGCCAATTTCTTTTCGAGACAACATGGGTCGAAACAAACTTTGCACTGTTGTGCACAGATATGATTCCTTATGGCTGTAGGCTACATCACAATATTCACAGAGGTACCGTAGACTATGAATTTTTTCATTAGTGATGCCATAATAATGTTTTCATGTAATAATACAAACAGTGTTTTAGGAAATCTTTCTGGACCTGTTGAAAATGTTTGCCAGTTCCTTCATTATGATATAAAATCTTAATTTTGACTCCTAAAAGCGTTCAAACTGTGACACATCACTAAAAGTGACAGGGCTTTGGTCTGACAAACCTAGCTCAGCATACAATATTTTAGCCTTGTTCAACAACTGACTGTCACTCATATGTGGATTTAAGAGTGCAGAATGGAGCCACCAAAACACAAACTATTGTCTCTGTTATTTAAATCAATCAGGTATCGTCTCTTTTTTTGTAAAATCCTGCTATACAAGATGGAGCTCAGTGTTCGTCTCCCCCACCCCCGACCCCTGGTGGTTTCTGATGGTCATTATCACAAGATGTATAGAGGAATCAGCAATTACTTCAGTATTGCTCTGTAGCATGTCAGCTATCTGATCTAAGAAGGTTGCAGCATTTAGTTCATTTGGACTTGTCTTTCTTGAGAACAAGGGGTGATTCAAAGAAGCAGCATTTAATCTTACCTGTATAAAATCCCCATATTGTGTTTTCTCTTCACACTGTCTAACAAACTTTCTATAGCCTGGTGCATTGCTTCAATAGCCTCTGTAAAGATTTTATTTTATCTAGATTTATAAACTTATATCTTTGATGAAATTCTGTAGCATTAAATTTTTTAAACTCGTTCATATTCCTGTACAGCTTCTAAATACACTGTAGGGTGCCCTGTTAGCCTGATCATCATGGTTTTCTAATTCAGAATGCAGACCATTTGTAACATTTTGTAACAACCTATGCTGTACTATTTTCCTGGCATGTTTTACTTTTCTGATCAACTTTTCTTGTATTGTTTTATTTTTACCCAGATTTTCTTTTTTGACCCCATTTGTTATTTTTTTCATTTTGCTAGTATGCAACCCTTGTACTCAGTTTATGAGCTTCTGTGCTTTCACTTTGTATTTTGTTCTTTGTTTTGGCAGCTTTTCCTCCAAGCCCTGTACTTTTCATACATAGCGGATGCACTAAACGCAGTCTTCAGTTCTCTGATTGAACATTTGGAAATATTGATTAAACCAAGCACACTGTTCCGTACAGTAGCTGAACTTTTAAAAGCTCAGATTTAAGCAGCTGATGATCGTAATCCTCACTAGATAATCTGCCCTCAATTACTAAGGCATTAAACAAACAATCAATTGTTTTAAAATATAGGCTTTCCCAATATTGATCATGTCAATGTCACTTTCTTGAAACTTTTGGTCAGAAACTCTTGAGCCGCTGTCTCTAAATGGCTGTACAATGTTTATTGGCACATTTGGTTCATTTACAGCTGCAGAGACTCTTAAAACATTGCTCGTAGATGGTTGTATATCTTGTTCAGTTATGCTATATGTATTCTGGTCACTGACCCCAGTTGAAATTCTGCCATGCCTTTGAAAAACATCACGTTCATGTAATGACCTCTTTCCCTCTCACACCTGTAGGGTTTGTCTGTGAGGCTGTTTAAAAACAGAAAATAAACCCCTGTCACTACTTCAGTATTTTAAAACTTTTATAAGACAACATTTAAACTCTAAAACCTGCAGCATCTACTATTTCTAGATAAAAATACACACCTTCTGTAGCAGTAATCTGGGGGTTAGCCAGCCTCACCCCTCCAGGATTTCTCTGCGGTTCTATTTAAAAACAGAAAATAAGCCCCCTGTCACTACTTCGGTATTTTAAAACTTTTATAAGACAACATTTAAACTCTAAAACCTGCAGCATCTACTATTTTCTAGTTAAAAAATACACACCTTCTGTAGCAGTAATCTGGGGATTAGCCAAATGATTAAATGTTTGAATAAGCTCTTCGTCAGGAGTCCACGGTTCCATGGCTAATTGTTGAATATTTTTAATTTTTCAGCTCAAGACAAAAGGACAGAGCGATACTAATACAACTGCTACTTGAGCTTCCAGTATCTTGAAATGCTTATATAAAAAATGACTCTGACTCCCCCCTCCCCTCCCTCACCACCCCACCGCAAGTATGTGTCAAGTAGTGAAAAAACATCTGGCACTGTCCATCAGACCAACACCCCCCTCTCCCCATTCTCCAAGGGTGGGCTATATAAGACCCTATGCTAGTCAATGTAGGCTTTTGTTTCTCACTTCCTGCGACAGCTGGAAGGCATTAAAATGCCTTTCTGCTAATAGGCTGGTCACAGTCTAATTAAAACAGATGCTTTTATCAATCTTAAAACACAGAGAGGCCGTGAGTGCAAGCCTAAGTTATGCTTTGAAAAGTCAAAACAGAAATTCTGTCTTTTTAAACAGCTCGTCCTTTAAATTAGTAATTCGGTAAAACTGCTTGCATACCACTAATCAGAATATAAAACTTATTTTGTTAAAAAGTTAATCATGAGAAACAAGTTTTCACATTTACTATGTAGGACAGTTCAAAAGAAATGCCATACTGCTAATTAAAACAGATGCTTTTTATCACTATTAAACACAGAGAGAGGCAGTGGTGTGTTTAAAAAGGCAAAACAGAAATTCTGTCTTTTTTAAACAGCTGCGTCCTTTAAATTAGTAATTCGGTAAAACTGCTTGCATACCACTAATCAGAATATAAATCTTTGTAACATATCATTTATTTTTCTATTTAGTACTACATGACTTTTTAATTTTTTGATAATGTAACTATACTACATGACTTTTTAATTTTTTGATAATGTGACTATAGACATTTTGCAACAAAAGCATAAAGCTACTTTTTTACAGACCCCTGTAATCCCCAAAATTTTGAGACACACGTTTCCAAAGAGAATCAATAGGCCTTTGTAGCCATGGCTGTGTAAATGAACAACAGATGTTTTGTCACGTCTTAACAGACAAAGACCCCTACCACACAGCCAACAGTCCCGTGAGCTCCAAAAAGGCCATCTATATTTTAAACATCCACAAAATACATTGCTTTTTCCTGCGTGCCTAATGAGGACGGACACACATACACACACACACACACACACACACACAAAGTGTGTATATTTTTCAACGACTCTAAGCAAAGCTGTATATACATTTTAAGACTGTGTGCTTTAAAATTATTTTGAAAGAAACACTATCATTTTACATTCTGTCTTTTCTTTGTAAGATATCATTTTTCAAAACATTATAAATATCACACATTTCATTTCAGCCTTCTCCTTGATACTACACAGAGCTGAGGGGTGAACTATAGGTATGTGTATTCCTTTTTTCTTATATAGTTTTATTCTTTCTAATTCATGACAAAAGTATAATTAGTTTTTAGCGATTGTTGCAATGCTATCCAGAGGAAACTGCTGAACCATCTTATTTACACAGAGGTCCCCCCGTTTTAGCTTATAAATGTTACATGCATATACATAAAGCTATCCTTTTGATGCAAGTTTGACACAGTCCTACAGATGCATGTTAAATAATTTTGTATACTGTTACAAAAACAGAAAAAAGGGGTACTCACACAGGCAGATGAATTCCCCTCAGGGGTGGGGGTCTCCACACAGATCTGTGACATCTCTGCACGATCAGGTTCCCTCCTAGATACTTCTTTCTGAAAATATCCTAATCAAAAAACACACACATGCCCCCTGCAGTTATACAATAGGCCTACAAGGGTCACACACCACTACATAAACACTAACTGATTTTTGGGGTGGGAGGAGCACGGTGATGAAGAGGGGACAGGGGTTTGAGGCAGGATGGTGGGGGTGCAGGAGAAAGGAGGGGACGCAGGAGTTCAACCTAGCATGGTGGGACTCGGGTTCGAGACAGGATGGTCTGGCAGGGGCTCGAGGAGTGTACGAGAATGAGGGGTGGGGGACAGGGGTTGAGCCAGGATGGTGGGAGTGCAGGAGACAGGAGGGCGCGGGAGTTCAACCTAGCATGGTGGAGCTCGGGTTCGAGACAGGATGGTCTGGCAGGGGCTCGAGGTGTTACGAGAATGAGGGGTGGGGACAGGGGTTCGAGCCAGGATGGTGGGAGTGCAGGAGACAGGTGGGGATGCAGGAGTTCAACCTAGCATGGTGGGACTCGGGTTCGAGACAGGATGGTCTGGCAGGGGCTCGAGTGTATGAGAATGAGGGGTGGGTGACAGGGGTTCGAGCCAGGATGGTGGGAGTGCAGGAGACAGGTGGGGATGCAGGAGTTCAACCTAGCATGGTGGGACTCGGGTTCGAGACAGGATGGTCTGGCAGGGGCTCGAGGAGTGTACGAGAAGGAGGGGGCATAAGAAGCTTACAAAATGGTGCTGTTAGGTCATTTCCTGCGCAAGGGGTGGGGCACTGGGTTCGAACGCATGTCATTTTCCTCCAAAAGGGGCTGGACACGGGTTCAAATGCGTGTCATTTCCTGCGCAAGGGGCCGGGCATGGGTTTGAGGTTGCATCACTTCCGCCAGAAGTGGGCAGGGCTAGCGCATTTTAGGGAGGGACTTCCGGTTTAACAAGGGGTGATTCTGATTGGTCCGTTTTAGGCCACGCCCACCTGTCAAATGACGTGGCACGCGCTGATTGGCTGAAATTTAACATTTGATGAGATATATGAACTTATACTACTGATACCACAAAGCAGTATAAAACATTCATGCAGGTGTGGTGGAGAGCAGGTTCACACTGCTGCAAATACTCTGTGGCAAAATAAAAGGTGTCTGATTTAATGGTACGCATCGCACACACTCACACACACACTCACACACACATTACAAGTAATTGAAAATCTTTAGTAATATAACCAAATGTTTTAAACAGACAAATTTTACACTGCTGCACCAAAGCGATCAGCAAAAAAATGAAACATTTCAGTACCAAAATGTGTCATATTTTATTTTTTACAGATAATCATGAATGCAAGTAGGTGAGAGAATCCAAAGGTTTATGTATCTGATCCTAAGCCATTGTCATCCAACAATGTTTGGTTCACCCTAATATGACATTTGTGCGGTTTTGTGAGATGGAAGTATGCAGCCTCATGAATGAAGATGTTTGCCCTTCCAGAAGTATGGGAGGACAGATAAATATAAATGAATCTGTGTTACCACTTGTAGAAAATGTTAAAGTGATTGCCGATATATTCATGAAGACGATGAATGTCTTTGTGAGCTTTTATATCATGGTCATCATAGCTGTGTGTGTGTACTACAGAGAAAACCTGTGATATTGTGCGTGTTGTTAACCTGGCTTCTCGCTTGCTGAAATAATCCACTGGTCAAAAAAGGACCTTTTAAAATGATATAAGGAAATTCAGGAACACTGTTTCTATTGTTAAAAACACCCCCCAACCCCCACCCTAAAACTGCTACTTGTTATATTTTAATATTGTTCATATTGTTACCCTGGCATTTACCACTTGCTAAATGTATGCTTTTTTCAGAGTATACAACGATGGAAACACCTGTCAGTCATCCAGAGGCTTATTTACCAACTAGTCAGACACAAAGCTAAACAACCTGGTTTAAATTCTACCTACAGGACAAGCAGTCCGTTCACTTGTGAGACATGCTGGTTGTTTTTTTGATGGTCTCCCAGAGGGACCCCAAAGGAAACTGTGGATTATTTTAAGGATGAGGGGTTACTTCTTGAGGAGCAATCTGTTTAAATCTATAGAGTTTATGCATAACCCCTATGATGTAATACACTTTTGTGGTTTTATCTGTTACTGCTGTTGACTTTTTAGTGTTAGTTTGCAGAACGGGGGGTCTGAGCGTGACATCATAAATTTTGGTTCTTTTTATCGCTTTTGTTGTGTTCATAAACCAGATTTAGCATATGCTTTTCCTAAATAGTGTATTATAATGTACTTTCAGATGAAACGTACTGGCATGCTGCCAATATTCCAGACAGTCTTGATGTCTACAATGTACCATGTGATAAAGGACATTTTAAAGGAACCTATATACTTTGGAAAGCAGCCTGCATTAAATGTCTGCTCTGAAGATGCTACTGCTTCACTGGCAGAAAACACACTGACTCTGATTAAAGAGTTGCCACCCCTTGTATGGAGATTCTATGTTGACCTAATGGAAAACAGTAACCGTGAGCAGTATGCAGGTGAATGTCATTTTGATGTAACAGAATGTCTTCAAAATCAACCTTATTATTTTGAGTGGTGTGGATGTGTGTGTGTATGTGTTTGCATACCTCATCACTAAGGGTGAAGTGGACGATGCCAATGCATGTAAAACATACAGCTCAAAAGTTGCTGTTTCAGGGCATTGTGAAGCGTAAAAATTGAAGAGTAGAAAAACAAAATTATTATATAATCTGTTGCATGCTTACCATGTGTTATGCCTTTGTATGTAGAACCTATATGCATTAGTTGATGTATTATAAAGTAATATTCAAATACTGTTATGATGTGTATTTATAAATAAAATATAATCATGCATTGCCTTTTGTGGTTGTCATAGTGTTATGCCTTTTGTATGTAGAACCTATATGTCATTAGTTGATGTATTATAAAGTAAATATTCAAATACTGTTATGACGTGTGTATTTATAAATAAAATATAATCATGCATTGCACTTTGTGGTTGTCATAGTGTTTTAAAGAACAAAAAGAGCAATATACTTTTTTTTACTGGTGACAAAGTTTTGCTAGCTAGCAGATGTGTCTGGGTGTTGACGAAAGGAGATGAATGATCACCTGTTCCAGAATATATATTTTAATGCAAAAAAGTGGGTAGTTTCACAGGGGTGACCCAGCTGTATAAGGCTGCAAAAAACTTGATAAAGAGGTCACCAGGAAAGGTGTTGCAGAATGGCTTGATAAGCAGGAGCCCTATTCATTACACAGCAACCAGAGTCCGATTTAAGAGAAATCCTGTCATTGTTTCTGACATAGACAGACAATGGCAAGCTGATTTAGTGGATATGAGTCAATATGCAAAGTACAATAATGGTTTAAGTACATACTGACGTGCATCGATGTGCTGTCCAAGTATGCCTGGGTAGTGACTTTAAGAGACAAATCAGGCAAGGCCGTGATGCAAGCCTTTAAAACTATTTTTTAAAAGTGGGCCTTCACACCTCAGAAGTTGCAGACTGATCAGGGTAAAGAGTTTCAATGCTTCATAAAGAACCTATTAAAACAAATAAAATACATCATTTTGTGACGAATAATAAGTTAAAGGCCAGCATTGTAGAAAGATTTAATAGGACACTGAAGTCACGCATGTGGCGTTACTTTACAACCAGAATACTTGGAAATATACAGATGTGTTGTCAGACCTGGTGCACAGCTATAACTATACTTATCACAGAAGCATTAAACACAGACCTGTGGATGTTAACCCTTCAATGCCTGGTGTATGGAAGATCCTCTGACAATTCTGTTCTTGGCAAAAACAAAAGGGTACCCTTCAGAAAGATGATCAGTGAGACTATCTAAGCTAAAGGGGTGTTTGAAAAGGGATATGAACAGGCGTACACAGATGAGATATTTATTGTGTGGAGGTCTTAAAGACACAGAGGCCCACCTATAAGCTAAAAGACTATCAGGGGAAGACATTAAAAGTTGTACTTTTACGCAGAGGAGCTGCAAAAAATTGAACCTGATGAGGGACCGTGTGTACAGGGTGCAGAAAATACTGAAGGAGAAAAAGCGGGCAGAAAAACTTGGTATCTGGTAAAGTGGAGAGGTGGCCTGATAAATTTATAGCTGGGTTGAGGCAACACAAGTTCAGGACATTAGAAGCAGATAAGGCTTACTATGCTCAAAAATGGATTTATATCACATTGCCCAGCAATGCATCGCTAACATTTTCCTCTAACAATACTATATCCACTTTTACTGTAAAGTTACCACAGGCGGCTGAACTACCTGGTGAATGGGAAGTGGGTTTAGCAGAAATTCAGTACCCTCATACCTGGGACAATGTGCCTGCACAGATAAACAGGTTCTGTATGCTCTATCAGGCTCTAAATGTAGCCCACAGTAAAACACCACCAACTGGACCCTTTACTGAGTCAGCAGCATTTTAAAATCCCATCAGCTATTATCCTAACATGGCTGGTGTTATTGCTCAAATTAATAAAAGCATATTTGAAGTAAATGAACTGCCAGTGGTTTTGGAACAACAAACCGTCGGAGAAAATAAGCATTGACAGGACATCAAATGTATTTTGTTTATGCATGGACAGTTACAGTACCTTTTGGGTTTTAGTAGACTCGGTAGGTGTAGGAAAGAATCTAGCAAAGACCCTCCAGATATTAATGGGGCTTACACATTATATATATACACATGACATTATCACACATGAAATAGTGGGTGACAGTCTAGTGCCTTTGCTGAGATCTCGTTTTCCGTCATGGGCCAAGACAATGAGATAGTTACCGTGACTCTACGATAAACCCCATTATCAAACAGTCAGTAAACATCAGATCGATACAGTCACTATTGAAATAAAGAATGATCAAAATGAACCTGTACCATTTCGATTTGGAAAAGTGATCGTGAAGTTGCATTTTCGCCCCAGAGAGTGCTCTAAAATTTAAACAAGGATGGTGATTGTTCGACATTATGGGGACCCTGCCTTGTACAGAAGCTATTACAAGGCACAGGCAGGATACTGGTCTGCCAGGCTTTCATGGTCTTCCTACTATGTATGGTTCTGGTATAGGAGGGATATTTCGTAGTCTGTTCAGAAAAGCAGTTCCATTTTAAGAAGAGGGTTTGAAATTGCAGAACCACATCTACAGACAGCTGCTAAAAATGTTGCAAAAGGATGTTGTGGGCATGTGACTAGTGCTGTCGCTCAAAAGATGTCAGGGGTGATAAGCCTACTCAGGGTGGCTCAGGGCTGATTGTATTCAAGAGAGGTAAAAGAGAAAGCAGAGTACACCCTTCGCTTCTCATCGCCCCCGGCTACTTTAAAAGAGGTGTTCAAAGCGCAAACTTCACATAAAAGCAGAAAATCAAAGGCAAAAGGATCTTCGAGGGTCAAAAAAAGCAAAGACCTGTTCTAAAAAACATGGCTTTCGTGGCACTGTGGTTCTGAAGAATGCACAAATCAGAACTTGACTTGTTTGCCGTTTCTCCCACATAGACAAGCATTGAAAAGCATTTATGTAGAGATACCCCTCTGGCTGCTCTTTCAGAAACTCACCGATTGAATTTTATATAGCAGGGACTGGTGAAGACTATTTGGATCTAAAAACACACTTCTTTACCTGGTTTGCAAAATCACTGAAGCGGATGGTAGTGATATACCTGCAGCTGCCAAAGTGTGCCTTATAAACTACCCAGTAGCAACCATTTTCAGTCAGCTGGATGTGACTGTTCGGTGATTGGCTCATTAGTCAGAGCAATAACTGTTACCTCACAGGGCTGTCATAGAATCTGTGCTGAACTTCAGTGAAGATACCTTCTCACAATTTACCGCAGGGTTATTTTTACAAAGACACCCCAGGGAAACATGAAATCACAGACAGAGATGGTGATAATGTAGGTTTTAATAAAAGAAGCTCCTTCACACATCTCAGTAGAGGGGTAGAACTGCTGGGACACTTGCACACAGACTTGTTTTTTCAAGAGAAACTGATGCTGAATGGCGTGGATATTAAAATTAAACTGACACGTAACAGGGACAGCTTTTGCCTGATGAGTGGAGATGCTGAGCCTTATAAGCTAAAAGTCATGGCCGCCTCTCTGTTTGTCAAAAGGGTTAAAGTGACCCCCGGAGTCCGTCTGGGACACTCAGAAGCCCTGCTCACCTCCAACGCTAAATACCCTATAGACAGAGTGGGTATGAAAGTGTTCAGCCTCCCTGCAGGCAGCAGGGTCTGCAACCAAGATAATTTGTTTTTGGGACAGTTACCAAAAATGATAGTCATGGGATTTGTTGACAATGATGCTTTTAGTGGTTCCTACACTAAAAACCCCTTTAACTTTAAGCATTATAACATTAATTTTGTGGCTCTGTATCTGGACGGTGAACAAATCCCCGCTAAACCTCTGCAGCCAGATTTTAGAAATGGGAATGCTGTGAGAGAATATTTTAATCTAGTACTAGCGTGGGGAAATCTATGAAAGATCGGCCGCTTTTAGTTAACCGTCAGAATTTACCCAAGGGTACACCCTGTTTGCCTTGATCTCACCTCGGACCAAGAATGTGCTGTCATTATTCTTTAATTAAAACTGGGAACTCTGAGCTGAGATCATATTTGCAGAAGCCCTTCCACAAACAGTTAATCTCATTATCTATGCAGTGTTTGATAATGTCAAGATAAACCAGAGAAGAAATGTCATTTTTGATTATATGTGATAAACCATAAAAATGAACACAAAGCAGCTGGAAAAAATTGTAACCAGTGACACCCACATCCGTGACTGCTTTCTGGGCGTGTTTCCCTGTGATCTGCTACCCAAGGAGAGACTGAGAAACCTTCCCGCAGCACTAGTCATCAATACTGACCCCCATGACCTCCCTGGACAGCACTGGTTAGCCGTATACATTTCAGAAAATGGGACTGGGGAGTTCTTCGACAGCTACGGTTTTCATCCTGACAATCATGCACAAACTATTGGGGTTTTTTTAAACAGAAATGCAAACAACATTTTGTAGCTAAACACACAGTTACAAGATACCTTTTCTACCACCTGTGGATTTCACTGCATATTTTTCTTACACCACAGATGCAAAGGACTTTCTTATGATCAGATTTTAAAATGTACTTAATGATTTGCTGAAAATGATGATGGTAACTAGTTTTGTGCGGGCCACTTTTCCAAACATCTGAACATGTCAGGCACGTATCAGTGAGGTGGCAACATGTTCAGACTTGTTTGTCTTGTAATGAATTTAAAATATGCAGCAGCTTGTAATTTTATTCAAAACCAGTCACTTATAAAAATCATATATAAACACTCATAATTGTGTGTCTCTGTTTGCTGCGTTTAAACTGGGGGTGGGGCTGTGTTTAATGTTTTCAGATATGCAATGTCTTCAATAATGACAAAAATATATAAAATATAAAGGTGTTTATTGTAAAAAAAACTGCCAATAAAATACAACAAAAATCCGTGGTAACATTATGGATAAGATATGCAATGTCTTCAATAATGACAAATATATAAAATACAAAGGCATTTATTGTAAAAACTGGCAATAAAATACAACAAGCATCAGTGGTGACATCATAGATATCATAAAATAAAACAAAAGCATCTCCTGTTAAAAAATGCACACTATATACGCCATAGCCCTGAGGTAGAATTATAAGCACATCTTTCTAAAAAACATGTTAACATATTTAACTATGAAGTAGACTAACATGCATCAATATAAACATTTTTTGTAAAAACAGGATTACATATTCAGTATGAGGTAAATGGCTAACATAGGTTGTACACAGCAGTCACTGAGGTAGGATTACATATTTAATATGAGATAAAATGTTCAACATATGCTGTACACAACAGGCACTGAGGTATCTAACATTTATACATAGAGATTGCATTTAAGTTTACATAGTGATCCACACAGGTTTTTAAAAGACTTTTGTCTTTTGGGCTTCACTGACCATTGGCTAACTGGAGATGGCTGTGGCTGTTTTGCACCAGCCACCGATTTCAGCCTTTCCACATAGCTCCTGTTTGCTGGGTGAGCAAACACTGAGGTGGGTATGTTAGACTCAGCCATTGCTTTGACAAAAACATCCCAGCCCTTTGGCTTTCTGTGGTCAGGATTGCGTGAGTGGCTGTAGTCATCTTACTAAATCGACCATGTGAGACCCAGAAACAACAGTGCCTTTATACATTAATTCACCCTTATCACTCCAAAACACAATATCCTTGTTCTTGGCCATATGCTTTAACAAAAGTTCAGCATTGGTTTTAGACCGATGAGAAACACTACGTAAAATGTCTTTTCCATAGTACTAGGTACAGAAGCTGTCTCTGCCATGACCGCGGGGGGTCAGACATTGATTCATTTTCAGGCATGAGTAATGTCAAACTGGTTTTAGCTTGTTCTCCTTGTCTTACCAAAGTCAGATAGCGTTGTAACACAGCAGAGTACAACTTGGTTTTGTCATAGTCTGATAAATCAGTCCGGGACAGTATAGCTCTCATGTCAGTATCCAAACTGTTAGTTGCAACTGTTCTCATATCCTGATCAGGGTAATTAGTTTTAATGTGATCCATCTGTTGCTGAGGTACCAAATACATTTTCTGTGTAAAATCCATTATCTGTTAGCCAGCAGACCTGTGATCAAAGGGATGGCAATTCCTAGCAGCGTTCCTATAAAGCCACCAGTCTGATTAACTATTTACTTTTTCCTTTTAAGGTTATTTGTTTATCGCTAAAGTTTTAATGACTCTCCATTTTTTTCAGTACACCTAACTGCTTTGCTGACAGTGGAATATTTCCTCTGAGAGTGTTTAAGGCTATCTCAGCTATAGCTGATATCAGATCATCAGAGGCTGAACATAAAATAGCTTTTCTTAAGCTTGGAGGCCCTTTTACTAGTAACTTTAAAACAGACAGATTTCTCTGCAGTCTTTTTGACATAATGACAATACAGTATCAAATATTTTTAGAAGCAGAATGTGTTTTTTTCATGACATATGCCACAGGCCAGTCAGGGGGAAACACCCCACTATGCAGTCTATATTCGTCTGGTGTATTGGATCTTAAATCAACCAGTAAATAGCCATGAGGCTTTCTTGTGGCATCTTCAAAAGCTTCTAAGAAAAATTTTGTCTGACCAGGATACATTTGTCTAGCTAGTGTTGTGATCTGAAGCTTGTCTCTGGGTTTTAAACAGAATCATGTATTTGGCATTTAGTGTGATGGTCCTGCTTTTTACCTTGACAGAACACATTCTGGACAATTAAAATATTGTCAATTGTTTATGATGACTGTACTTGGTAAACCCATATTCCACTTCACTATTTTGACAGGCAGAGTCCATCAAATCATCTATAACAACAAAATTTACCTTTCCAGGGGTAAGAGATCATTGTCAGCTAGTGACATCAGTAGCCCTCCACAAATTTAATCTGAGGGAACTTTAACAGCAATTCATTATACAAAGGTTGCCAACAGCTGTAGAACCAGACAATATTTTCAGGCTTGTGTGATAAAGTGGCATCAGCATGTTCCAACAACTGTTTTATAAAGAAGCTCTTCCCACTATTAGAGGGGCCAGCCAACAGACAAGTAAAGGGATGCTGCAACCTGATATCCATTTTTCACAATCAGTATCCGTAAGGAAGTGTTTTAAAATTGTCTTGTAAAACTCGCTTGTCATAAACTACTCTCTGTGTCTTGGACAGCGTTTTTGTTTCAAGGGACCACTGCTTTTTATTCCTAACAATGCTGGGTTGACTCATGGTAATTTCTTTAGAGATCTGTGACCCCGTATAGTCAAAGACCAGGTCCTTCAGACTTTCAAAATTAATGTGTTTACTGCTGGCTACATTAAGGGTAAACCCTTCACTTTAAGAACAACCTCACCACTGGACAGCCTGTAACCGTATGTTTTGGGCCTGCAGAAACGAACTCTGTAATGTGTTTATCAGCAGGAACACTGGTCAGCTCCTAAATAATCACCCAGAGGGTGCCCAGTCACCCGGTCTGGACACAAAATGACAGAGTCTGTGTCGTGGTAAAGGCACCTGTCCTGTAACCTATCTAGCAGGTTGTAGAGTTCGACTGTGGCATATGCCGTTGTAAAACTAGCTATAAATATGTTAATATTATTGGAATTTGTGTAATGATCGCTGGTATATTTCCAGCTTAAACAAACTGTTTCATCATCGATGAAAAGCACGATGAGATATCGAAATAGGGGCGAAGACATATTGAAATAATTTCTGTGGGTCTGTTACTATGCTCGTTGTCGGTAAATTAGCTCTCTGCCCAAATTTACCCCAAAGAGAATTTAAAAACAGTTTAGATATCTGTCTTCTTGCAGGGTTAACAGTTATGGCTGCAGGGTTCAAATGTACATTTTCCCTTTCAAAATACTTTTGTAGGTACCTGACTTTATCCTCTTCAGTTTTGACCCATGAAGGGAAACCAGATGCCTCTTGCTTGCCTTTTAGATGCAGCTTGATGTAATCTGCAAAAAGCTCTGTGCATGACTCTTTAAAATGCCAAACTTCATAAATGTTAATGATTTTGTAGCCTTTTTCCAGTGCCAGGTTTAGTTCTACGGTACAGTAGGTACCAGTAAGTGACCGTTGCTCATCATCATGTGTGCATGATGTTGTTTGAAGTCTATTTTCAGTGCATGCACGACATAATGTAAACACAAGCTTTTTACCAATCCTGGATGGCAACACTGGAAAGAAAAGACCTCTAGGGGGTAAGACTTTTACTTTTGCTAAACCAAAGTACTGGTGAGGTCATCAAAATGGTCATAAATGATGTCAGGATGACCGACGGATACTGTTTGGTTTGTTAACAAAAGGGTAGAGGCTGGTAAAATCATAATAGTGTATTTTCTCATCAGGCTGTGTCTTATAGTACAGACAAATGGCATTTGTTCTCCCCCCAAACAGTGACTGCCTAGGTTCGAGTGGCTGTGGTAGCTGCCTGGCCCTCAAAAAATTATTCAAACCCTGATCCGTGGTCTGCATTGTTTTCCATTCATGTTCCCACAATACTCTAACTGCAAAACCCTGTCTTTTTAGAAAATGAAATTTGTGCATGGTCCTATTGAATAACTGTCCAAAACTAGTCCCTGTCATGTGGTTTCTATCTTTCTCACAGTAACAGATGTTGCAGCCATGAAAAAAACAACCATTAAATTCAAATGCTGTGGGTATTCCATTTATGACTGAATAGCCATCCAAAAAGTATGGACCCACCTTAAATTCACCACCCCTTAGCGCATGCTGAATAGAAATGTTTTCTTTCTCAGATATGTACATAAGCCACTGAATAGCAGGTGTGGAGTACCTCTTCAATTGTCTGTGGTAGTTGTCTGGGGGGAGAACAGCAACAGTGCATTCTTTCAAAAACAGAAACCTGTACATCGCCATAGAAACTGAGGCTATGGTGACGTACTGGAAGGGGTCTAAGGATACTGTTTCATACTCCACGGTATCATCGTCTGACTGTTTTAAAATACTTTTCCTAGTCATCTCCAGTACTTCATTTCTAAATCTGACACAGGCTTTTCGAAGAATTTCAACATCTAACTGACAATAGTAGCGAAGCTCTCTTTTCAGATTAAATTCTCTATGTCTGTTAGCTAGGTACCATTGCAAAAACTCTTGCTTTTCTGCAGGCAACATATATTCAGGACCATAAAACTGAACATCGGGCAGGGGTCCTACATAATTTTCATTAGCCTTGGTGTTAAAAAATGGGGAAGTAGCCTTTAGCAATCTCATTCTCAAATCCAAGGGCTGCAGGATTTTGCTAGTTTAAAAGGAAGAAAACAATGGCTGTCAATAAATCTGATGTGTAGGGATGTCACTGTGACACAGAGTACTTTTCCTCCTTGTGTGAGCAATTTAATATCAATTCTTTCCTTGACTAGCTGGCTAATGATAAAGTAACTGTCATAGCCTTTGGCATTGTGTGCTATAAATGTGTAGTGTCTAAATGGGGCATCAATAAAATGTCCTACAAAATCTTTTATGCAATCTTCACCTTCGAATTCCCAGGACCTCTTCCCATCTAACTGCTTAGCATACACAAAATTTGGTATGTGCACCCCCGTTTCTTGTGTGGCTTCAAAATCAAACACTATATATTTCTCAGTGCTTTTTACAACTGTGAGTGGTGACATGCAACACAGATGCTTGTCGGCTGTCATAGAAAGAACCACATCTGCTACACTGAATCAATTTACATGTATGAGATCCCTTGTAAAAAACAAAACATTGTTCACACAGTTTCATGGATTTACAAGACCCTGTATCACCATCAGCTCTAGCTAAATGTCTTTCTAGGCACGCTGAAGACCTACAGATCTTCTTACATTTGTGACAAGATACTGTGCCAATTTCTTTTCGAGACAACATGGGTCGAAACAAACTTTGCACTGTTGTGCACAGATATGATTCCTTATGGCTGTAGGCTACATCACAATATTCACAGAGGTACTGTATACTTATGAATTTTTTACATTAGTGATGCCATAATAATGTTTTTCATGTAATAATACAAACAGTGTTTTAGGAAATCTTTCTGGACCTGTTGAAAATGTTTGCCAGTTTCCTTCATTATGATATAAAATCTTAATTTTGACTCCTAAAAGCGTTCAAACTGTGACACATCACTAAAAGTGACAGGGCTTTGGTCTGACAAACCTAGCTCAGCATACAATATTTTAGCCTTGTTCAACAACTGACTGTCACTCATATGTGGATTTAAGAGTGCGAGAATGGAGCCACCAAAACACAAACTATTGTCTCTGTTATTTAAATCAATCAGGTATCGTCTCTTTTTTTGTAAAATCCTGCTATACAAGATGGAGCTCAGTGTCCGTCTCCCCCCCACCCCCGACCCCTGGTGGTTTCTGATGGTCATTATCACAAGATGTATAGAGGAATCAGCAATTACTTCAGTATTGCTCTGTAGCATATCAGCTATCTGATCTAAGAAGGTTGCAGCATTTAGTTCATTTGGACTTGTCTTTCTTGAGAACAAGGGTGATTCAAAGAAGCAGCATTTAATCTTACCTGTATAAAATCCCCATATTGTGTTTTCTCTTCACACTGTCTAACAAACTTTCTATAGCCTGGTGCATTGCTTCAATAGCCTCTGTAAAGATTTTATTTATCTAGATTTATAAACTTATATCTTTGATGAAATTCTGTAGCATTAAATTTTTTTAAACTGCGTTCATATTCCTGTACAGCTTCTAAATACACTGTAGGGGTGCCCTGTTAGCCTGATCATCATGGTTTTCTAATTCAGAATGCAGACCATTTGTAACATTTTGTAACAACCTATGCTGTACTATTTTCCTGGCATGTTTTACTTTTCTGATCAACTTTTCTTGTATTGTTTTATTTTTTACCCAGATTTTTCTTTTTTGACCCCATTTGTTATTTTTTTTCATTTTGCTAGTGATGCAACCCCTTGTACTCAGTTTATGAGAGCTTCTGTGCTTTCACTTTGTATTTTGTTCTTTGTTTTTGGCAGCTTTTTCCTCCAAGCCCCTGTACTTTTCATACATGACGGATGCACTAAACGCAGTCTTCAGTTCTCTGATTGAACATTTGGAAATATTGATTAAACCAAGCACACTGTTCCGTACAGTAGCTGAACTTTTAAAAGCTCAGATTTAAGCAGCTGATGATAAGTCCTCACTAGATAATCTGCCCTCAATTACTAAGGCATTAAACAAACAATCAATTGTTTTAAAAATATAGGCTTTCCCAATATTGATCATGTCAATGTCACTTTCTTGAAACTTTTGGTCAGAAACTCTTGAGCCGCTGCTCCTAAATGGCTGTACAATGTTTATTGGCACATTTGGTTCATTTACAGCTGCAGAGACTCTTAAAACATTGCTCGTAGATGGTTGTATATCTTGTTCAGTTATGCTATATGTATTCTGGTCACTGACCCCAGTTGAAATTCTGCCATGCCTTTGAAAAACATCACGTTCATGTAATGACCTCTTTCCCTCTCACACCTGTAGGGTTTGTCTGTGAGGCTGTTTAAAACAGAAAATAAACCCCTGTCACTACTTCAGTATTTTAAAACTTTTATAAGACAACATTTAAACTCTAAAACCTGCAGCATCTACTATTTCTAGATAAAATACACACCTTCTGTAGCAGTAATCTGGGTTAGCCAGCCTCACCCTCCAGGATTTCTCTGCGGTTCTATTTAAAAACAGAAAATAAGCCCCTGTCACTACTTGGTATTTTAAAACTTTTATAAGACAACATTTAAACTCTAAAACCTGCAGCATCTACTATTTTCTAGTTAAAAATACACACTTTCTGTAGCAGTAATCTGGGATTAGCCAAATGATTAAATGTTTGAATAAGCTCTTCGTCAGGAGTCCACGGTTCCATGGCTAATTGTTGAATATTTTTAATTTTCAGCTCAAGACAAAAGGACAGAGCGATACTAATACAACTGCTACTTGAGCTTCCAGTATCTTGAAATGCTTATATAAAAAATGACTCTGACCCCCTCCCTCCCTCCCTCACCACCCCACCGCAAGTATGTGTCAAGTAGTGAAAAACATCTGGCACTGTCCATCAGACCAACACCCCTCTCCCATTCTCCAAGGGTGGGCTATATAAGACCCTATGCTAGTCAATGTAGGCTTTTGTTTCTCACTTCCACGACAGCTGGAAGGCATTAAGAAATGCCTTTCTGCTAATAGGCTGGTCACAGTCTAATTAAAAACAGATGCTTTTTTATCAATCTTAAAACACAGAGAGGCCGTGGAGTGCAAGCCTAAGTTATGCTTTGAAAAGTCAAAACAGAAATTCTGTCTTTTTTAAACAGCTGCGTCCTTTAAATTAGTAATTCGGTAAAACTGCTTGCATACCACTAATCAGAATATAAAACTTATTTTGTTAAAAAGTTAATCATGAGAAACACAAGTTTTTCACATTTACTATGTAGGACAGTTCAAAAAGAAATGCCATACTGCTAATTAAAACAGATGCTTTTTATCACTATTAAAACACAGAGAGGCAGTGGTGTGTTTTGAAAAGGCAAAACAGAAATTCTGCTTTTTTAAACAGCTGCGTCCTTTAAATTAGTAATTCGGTAAAACTGCTTGCATACCACTGATCAGAATATAAATCTTTGTAACATATCATTTATTTTTCTATTTAGTACTACATGACTTTTTAATTTTTTGATAATGTAACTATACTACATGACTTTTTAATTTTTTGATAATGTGACTATAGACATTTTGCAACAAAAGCATAAAGCTACTTTTTACAGACCCCTGTAATCCCCAAAATTTTGAGACACACGTTTCCAAAGAGAATCAATAGACCTTTGTAGCCATGGCTGTGTAAATGAACAACAGATGTTTTGTCACGTCTTAACAGACAAAGACCCTACCACACAGCCAACAGTCCGTGAGCTCAAAAAGGCCATCTATATTTTAAACATCCACAAAATACATTGCTTTTTCCTGCGTGCCTAATGAGGGCGGACACACATACACACACACACACACACACACACAAAGTGTGTATTTTTACTACGACTCTAAGCAAAGCTGTATATACATTTTAAGACTGTGTGCTTTAAAATTATTTTTGAAAGAGAAACACTATCATTTTACATTCTGTCTTTTCTTTGTAAGATATCATTTTTTCAAAACATTATAAATATCACACACATTTCATTTCAGCCTTCTCCTTGATACTACACAGAGCTGAGGGGGGTGAACTATAGGTATGTGTATTCCTTTTTTCTTATATAGTTTTATTCTTTCTAATTCATGACAAAAGTATAATTAGTTTTTAGCGATTGTTGCAATGCTATCCAGAGAAAACTGCTGAACCATCTTATTTACACAGAGGTCCCCCCGTTTTAGCTTATAAATGTTACATGCGTATACATAAAGCTATCCTTTTGATGCAAGTTTGACACAGTCCTACAGATGCATGTTAAATAATTTTGTATACTGTTACAAAAACAGAAAAAAGGGGTACTCACACAGGCAGATGAATTCCCCTCAGGGGTGGGGGTCTCCACACAGATCTGTGACATCTCTGCACGATCAGGTTCCCTCCTAGATACTTCTTTCTGAAAATATCCTAATCAAAAAACACACACATGCCCCCTGCAGTTATACAATAGGCCTACAGGGGTCACACACCACTACATAAACACTAACTGATTTTTGGGGTGGGAGGAGCACGTGATGAAGAGGGACAGGGGTTTGAGGCAGGATGGTGGGGTGCAGGAGAAAGGAGGGCGAGGAGTTCAACCTAGCATGGTGGGACTCGGGTTCGAGACAGGATGGTCTGGCAGGGGCTCGAGGTGTACGAGAATGAGGGGTGGGGACAGGGGTTCGAGCCAGGATGGTGGGAGTGCAGGAGACAGGAGGGGCGCAGGAGTTCAACCTAGCATGGTGGAGCTCGGGTTCGAGACAGGATGGTCTGGCAGGGGCTCGAGGAGTCTACGAGAATGAGGGGTGGGGACAGGGGTTCGAGCCAGGATGGTGGGAGTGCAGGAGACAGGTGGGGATGCAGGAGTTCAACCTAGCATGGTGGGACTCGGGTTCGAGACAGGATGGTCTGGCAGGGGCTCGAGGAGTGTATGAGAATGAGGGGTGGGTGACAGGGGTTCGAGCCAGGATGGTGGGAGTGCAGGAGACAGGTGGGGATGCAGGAGTTCAACCTAGCATGGTGGGACTCGGGTTCGAGACAGGATGGTCTGGCAGGGGCTCGAGGGTGTCACGAGAAGGAGGGCATAAGAAGCTTACAAATGGTGCTGTTAGGTCATTTTCCTGCATGAGGGTGGGCACTGGGTTGAGCATGTCATTTTCCTCCAAAGGGCTGGACACGGGTTCAAATGCGTGTCATTTCCCTGCAAGGGCGGGCATGGGTTTGAGGTTGCATCACTTCCGCCAGAAGTGGGCAGGGCTAGCGATTTAGGGAGGGACTCAGTTTAACAAGGGTGATTCTGATTGGTCCGTTTTAGGCCACGCCCACCTGTCAAATGACGTGCGCTGATTGGCTGAAATTTAACATTTGATGAGATATATGAACTTATACTACTGATACCACAAAGCAGTATAAAACATTCATGCAGGTGTGGTGGAGAGCAGGTTCACACTGCTGCAAATACTCTGTGGCAAAATAAAAGGTGTCTGATTTAATGGTACGCATCGCACACACTCACACACACACTCACACACACATTACAAGTAATTGAAAATCTTTAGTAATATAACCAAATGTTTTAAACAGACAAATTTTACACTGCTGCACCAAGACGATCAGCAAAAAAATTTCAAGAATTACTGAAAATATTACTGTGTGTACATTGACACAGTTATACAAGAAAAATATAACCAAAACAGAAATACTGCCTTTTTCTCCCAGGTAATGTACCTACACCACAAATACACCCCTCCCAAAAAGCACACTTCACAGTACACAGACTGACTGTTCTAAATTAACATTCAAAATCCATACACAATAAACATTTGATGACATGAGCACAGAAGGGTTTCCTACAATTGATGTACTAAAGTTTGAGCAAAAAGTTACTTAAAAAAGCATTTTAAACAGCTTTTAGAGGTTTTGAATCACAGAGCTCTGAAAACAAACTGTCTTCAGCTACCATTACAAACACACTACCCAGGCCAGAACTGAGGCTGTGCAGAACAATCTAGAGCCCATGTCACCTGCAATCCCATGAATCACTGCAGAATTTCATTTGGAGCTCAATTATAGGTGAAGTAAGGCGAATTACATTGATTTCAATGTTCTTTGCCTTAAAATTGGTGGAGAAGTGGTTTGGGGAAGGTGGATTAATGCAAAGTCATTGGTTTCAATGGACTTCATGTTCCTCATTATGAAGCAAAGTACTCCACTTCACATAGTAGATTCCACTTTACTCCATGAATCACTTCGCTGAGCGAATTGTGGTCACTTTGCCCACCACTACTTACAGTACTGTAATTCACATGCTGTACAGGAAGGAACACGAATGCCTATGGCTGGGGTCTATGTGATAATGGTGAATGCCTAAAGGTAATTGCTGTTATCACTCAGTCAGAGTGCTGAACACATTTTCGGCACTCTGACAACCCTGGCACACCAGTATAACTGCACCAGGACATATTTTTACTACTTTATGTGGGGGGGGCTGCCACACCCCCATGGGGACTTCACCCCAGCCCCCCTACTTAAGGATTCTCAACTCCGGGGGTACATGTCGGGGGTGAAAGTAGTAAAAATAAAGAGGTTTGGGCCGGTGCAATAAAAATCACACAAGCGCCCAGACCCGAACCCAGTACCTCACCCACCCCAGCCATTGCCCTATCCCCGATGCCATGCCAAAGCTCAACCAATGACTGCAGCATCACCCCCTACAGCCTCTCCACCCCCCAGCCCATGCTTGCCATGCTCGCCCTCACCTCCCCACGCACGTATGTATAGAGACATCCTGTTGCCTAGTTCGCCCACCCCCTCATCCGGTCAACCTACATGTCGGTCGCCATGAGTGGATTGCGCGAGGAAGGTGTCGCTGTAATGGACAGCACCCTTCCTCATGTGCCCACTTCATGGGTTACCCTATGGCTGTACTTCCATGATCAGCTGAGCCTGTATCATAAAACTCCTCAATTTAAAATTCTAATTAATGAGTACAGTGGTGGGGTTGTGAAGCCCGGAGAGATACTAGAAAACAGGCTTACAAATCATCCATGTAACTAGTAAAACATGCCTTTGTCAATGCCGAATGTTGATTGCTTATATGTGCTGTTTAGGTATTTGGAAGTGAAAGTACCATGCCAAAGAACTGTCATATGTCCCACCTCCCCAAGACATCCACTGTGTCTTTCTATTCAGTATTCACAGAAGAGGGGAAGGGGCAAGGGCCACAGAAGTGCTGCAGCTGCAAAGGTTATATGCCAGTCAGCCTCACTTCGGAAGTGGAGAAGATCATGGAGACATTGGTTAAAGAAAGGATAGTGCGACATATAGAAGCCATCGGAGCCCAGGACCATAGGCAACATGGATTCACAGTGGAGAGGTCATGTCAGACAAATCTGGTTGATCTCTTGACTAGGTGACAAAGAAAGTAAATCAGGGTGGGGCAGTGGACAACGCTTACCTTGATGTAATCAAAGGCTTTGACACCATCCGACATAGAAGGGTAATAAACTAGCAGAGTAGGCTGGACATGGGGGAAAGGGTGGTAAACTGGGTTAGAAACTAGGTAACAGACAGGAGGCAGAGATTGGTGGTAAATGGGGCTCAGTCTGGGGAGGGGGTGACCAGTGGGGTGCAGCAGAAATTGGTCCTGGGGCAAGTCCTGTTCAGTGTCTTCATTAGTGACATTGCAGAAGGGCTAAAGGGAAAGGTCTGCCTGTTTACAGATGACACCAAGATCTGTAAGACAGTGGATATCCCAGAGGGGGTGGAGAAAATGAGGAGGGACCTGGGGAAGGTTAAGAAATGGTCTGAGGTCTGGCAACTGAAGTTTAATTCAAAAAAGTGAAAAATTATGCACCTGGGACACAGAAACCCTTGGGAAAGGTACAGGATGGGGGGGGTTGCTGACAGTCACAAAGAAGGAAAGGGATGGGGGGGGTTATTTCATATGACCTAAAAATGTCAAAGTGGTAAGGCAGCTGGCAGGGCCAGTGACATGCTGGGGTGCATAGCAGGGGTATCACCAGCATAAGGAGAGAGGTAGTGATGCCATTATATAAAACCATGGTCAGGCTTCACATGGAGTACTGTGTGCAGTTCTGGAGCTCACATCTTCGTTAGGATATTAACAGGCTGGAGATGGTCCAGAGAACTGTGAATGAGATGGTACAGAGTTTGTAACACAAGACTTACGGGGAGAAATTAAGGGACCTCAATATGTACTGAGCAGAAGAGGGGAGGGAAAGAGGGGATAGGATAGAAACATTCAAGTACCTCAAGGGTATAAATATAATTACTGAGAAACAGGAGGCAGCTGCTATAGGCATATGTGCGAGCTTCTGTGTGATATTCTTTTGTTCTTCTATATCTGTAATGTCCAGTATTTTAGTAACCACATGACCACACTGCCTTCTGTAGGCAGTTTGATGCTGGTTGATGCCTGGTGTCAGATGGCAGACAGAGGGCTCACCAGATTGTGATGCCATTTGAACAACTTCATAGTTTTCTTTTATTGGTAAGCATTTTGGAAAGCTGGTGAAGGTCTCACAATTTTTATTACGATTGTATCTCCTTATGTCTGTCCCCTTTGGTCCCCCCATCCCCACACTCCAACAGTCATCAGTGGCCACAGCTGCAGACTTATTCTTGCCAAGGTGGTGGGTGTGAAACATAGAAACATAGAATTTGACAGCAGATAAGGACCGCTTGGCCCATCTACTCTGCCCATTTCCCTACCTGATGGACAGGGCCCCTACTTTTCTGTAGCACAGTGGGACCAAGTTCTTCGGCAAGACTACCATTTGCCGCAGAACTTCTGCGGCGGTGGTTTGTAAATTTCTGCGTAGTTCTGAGCAGCATCAATAAACTACCACATCGCAGTGACAGCTTGTCATCCTGACTTCACTTCGTGGCAGTTTTATAGCATTCAGGATGGTGGAAAGCACAGTAACACTAGTTCAAAAAATAACAGACTTATTAAAATAATTTTATGCCTAAAAAAGCAAAACAAATGTCTCTCCCTTAAGGTCCTAGCCTGTTGCATAAATGACATATGCAGAGGGGATCTTATGTGATAAATAAGGTATTTCTATATGCATGCTATCTATCCCACTAATGAGGTTTCCACTGTCTATCACTTATATATTTTTTGTGCTTTCTACACCACTCATGAGGTTCCCCTGTGTATCACTTATATATTTACATGCGATCTGTAACATACATACAAATGTGTGTGTGTGTGTGTTTGTGTGTGTGTGTGTGTGTGGTGAGAGAGACAGAGATATTGTATGTGTGTGTGTGTGTGTGTGTATATATATATTTTTTTAATTTCCATGAACTTGCATCCTCATTCATACAGGTCCTATTAGAAATGGAATAGAGGAGTTATTGCAAAACTCATTTTTGATGTCAACCTGCTTTCCCTGACACACTGCGTAACACCATCAAGCCATGACATGCATGTGAACAGATTGTGAGATAGAGCTCTCCAGACCAGCACAATGTGTCCACCATGTGACAGAACACTGCACCATACCTTCCCAGACTCTGAGCAATGATGTGTTCCATTAATCCTTGTGCTGCCCAGCCAGCTCCCAGAGCTAATATCTGAACCTGAGTTGCCAGCATGGAAACACAGCATGCTACCCTGTGGCTCAACAGCTGTCCCTGCACACAACATTTCTCCATAACTTTTAGGTGATTCTATGAACCAATGACAATGTGTAATCAATAACCCTGGCAAAAATGTGTACAGTGCAATTATTTATTTAACATATCTATTCTTTCAACAGGTCTACACATTATTATATTCCACTTTTCTGAGCGTAATCACTTTATTTTTCTTAAAAATGACAGTTAAATTCATTTTACCAGTTATTCATTTCAGATGGCATCTCTATACCTTAAAGGCACAAATAGGTTTGTACGAAGTGAGGTATGGACTTAACAGGTCTGTGCTATTGACAAGGTTTTGTTTAAGTTGGCCCTAGTGCATAATGAAGGACTGAAAATTGTATTAGGCTGTAGTGCAGGTTGAGCAAATATCACCATGCCTGATGTGCAGTGCCACCATCTCTGGCAGTGGGAGCTGTGATAGATAAGTGACTGTTCATTTCTGTTGCAGATTGCAGCCATTTCATTAGCTAATGTATGATGTTATAGCAATGATAACATCACATTCTAAGCATATAAGGGGTTTAGGATGTAAAACGAGGGGAAGGGAACCAGATTCTATGGAAAAACAGAAATATCAATAAAAAATCAACAAGAAGAGTGAATTCTGCAGCACCGCAGAAGTTCTGCAGTAGATTGCAAGTTCTGCACAAAATTCTGCTGCCGCAGAATTCTAGGAGCCTTGCTGATGGATAAGCTGTAGATTCTAGTTAAACAGCTTACTTCCTCCTAACCCCAGTAGAACTGCCTTATGTCTGTCCGTGAGCAGCTGCCTTCAAAGTCTGTGAAGTCTGACGTCTTTCAGTGCCACTTATTGGTCATCTTCCAACACAGGCAAGGCACTGCCAGCTGAAAAGTAATTCAGAACAGGCAGGTTTCAATGTGGGGAAGAAATGGAGTGAGGGAGAATGAAGTACTCATTCTGATGTGGCATCGATTTTAAGATCAGTATACTGGTGTGGACACTGCAAATAGAACCCCAGCTCTTTAAGCAGCCTTATGAAGTGTAAAGGCTTCTCGAAGCACTGGGGTTCTGTTTATTGTACTGTAAGTGGGCTGCATATAATTTGGTAATTTACTGTACCTTACATCTGGATGAATGATAGGCCCAACTTTAAATAAACACTGCACCTGAATGAACACATGATGCCATAGAAACATAGAATTTGTCGGCAGAAAAGGACCACTCAGCCCATCCAGTCTGCCCAAGTGTTCTCTACCTACTTGTAACTCATGCCTATATATGTTACTGCATGTCTTATTCTGCCTGTATCCTTCAGGACCTCCTTGTGAAATAACTTGCTTAATGGATTTTTCCTGCAATGAACATGAAACTAGTCCACTTCCATAGCCCTGTTGATCTCCGTTGATCCCCTCCTTCCCCTTTTTCTAATATACCCTTATGTTTATCTCATGCATGCTTTATGCCCCATACCAGTTTAGGTTCCACCATTTCTCCTGGCAGTCTGTTTAAGGCATCTACCACCCTTTCAGCACCTGCCCCATTATGGCCCCCATCTTATGTTACAGGCTCTTACTCCCAGGTTCTGTACCCTACTACAACTGTTAGGCCCCTATTTACTCAAATTCCTGTCATCCCCACAGTAGTCCCCCTACTGACCCCTTGCCGACTGGGGTAATTCAGTCTCAAATCTCATCCGTTAGATACTGTATTACTGTAGCAATCCTAAGGCCTCATTGTCCGTTTTTCACCCCTCAGCTACTATACTTTTTGTTCTCAGCTCTCATGTAGTTTCACTTAGCCCAGTTAGAAATCCTATTGCACTCCAAGTATTACTCAGTTCAGTTAGTGAAACAAACAGAACAAATAAATATGTATTTTTACAGCAATCCTAAAGTATCCAATCATTGCTTTGTTTCCACTCCAGAGACCCTGCTGTAATATAGGACAACAGAGGACCATGGGTGGGAGGGTGGGCAACTGTAAAGTCCCAGCAGAGCTCCATTGAGCTCGCTCACTCCCTTTTCTCACTCGCTCATTCTATTTCTCCGGCGCTGCAGGCTGCCCTTTTGTACTGGGCTCCTGCCTGCCTTGGCAACTTTTTCTGCCCAAAGAATACCTTTGCCAGTTGGGGTGGGCCCTTGGGGGGGGAAGTGTACTGCACTGCTACAGTAAGAGTCACTAGTACCAGTACCAGTAAAGATACCACAAAGAAGTAAAAAAATCACAGCTGGAGTGGATAGCAGGTTCACATTGCTAAAATTACAATGTGGCACAATAAAAGGTGTCTGATTTGTTGACACACACATACTCACACACACACTAAGCACTGCTGTACCACAACAATCAGCAAAAAAATGGCAAGAATTATTGAAAATATTATTGTGTGTACATTAACACAGTTACACAAGAAAAATATCACGAAAACAGATAGAACTGCCTTTTTCTCCAAGTTAATCTTCCTACACTACAGATACACCCCTCCACCAAAGCACACTTCCACTGTATCTCAGTACACAGACTGAATGTCGTACATTAACATTCAAAATCTCTACACAAACAATAAATCCTCGATGATATGAGCACGGGAGGGTTTCCTACAATCGATGAACTAAAGTCTCAGCAAAAAAAATTACTCAAAAAGGCTTTTTAATAGCTTTTAGAAGGTTTGAATCACAGAGCTGTCAGAGAAAACTATCTCCTACAGTTTCCAATGCACACTACCCCAAACTGAGGCTGTGTAGAACAATCTAGAGCCCATGTGACCTGAAATCCCATGAATCACTGCAAAATTTGCCTTTGTAGCTTAAAAACAAGGCAAAGTGAGGCGAAGTGCATTGCTTTCAATGTATTTCACCTTAAGAATTGGTAGAGTAGTGGTTTTGGAAGGTGGAGTAACTCGAAGTCATTGTTTCCAATGGACTTCGCGTTACCCATTATAACGTAAAGTACTCCACTTCGCATTGCGGAGCACTCCATGAATTCACTTTTGCTTCGCGATTCACTTCATGGAGTGAATTGGGGCCACTTCACCCATCTCTATTTGTGACTTATTACATATATATACATATATATATATATATATATATATACATGATGGGCAGGAGTAGGATATGGAAAACATTCTCACTCCTGCAGAATGAGCACTGTATTCTCACGAGTGCAGAATGCATGAGTGAGAGTGCACAACTCACTCTGCAGGAGTGAGAATATTTTCCATATCCCATGATCTGCACATCTTGGGCTAGATATTCAAAGGAGTTGCACATTGCACAACCGAATTGCTCCAGAGCAACCACAGAACTGTGCCCTGGAGCCATATTCGAACAGCATGAATGCGCAGCCCAATTCCCATTGCACCACCGCACAACAGTTATGTATGCTGTGCAACTACAAGGGGGTGTGACCATGAATAAGCTGCACAATGGCATATTCAGCTGAAAAATACAGCACAAATGCAGAGCTAGTGCCGTCTGAACAGGGCAATTCTGAGGCAGCTATGTGAGCTGTGTCATGATAAGCTGCAGGAACCCACTAGAAGGAGTCATGCCATGTCACTGGAGACCAAGGTGACAGTGGTAATGTACCTGGTCACAATGGGCACCTTCCAGACATCAGTGGGTGCAACTGCTGGTATATCACAGTCAACCATGTCCTGTCTCCTCACCCAGGTCCTTAACGCTCTGCTGCCACATGCTTCAGAGTACATAACATTCCCAAGCACACAGTCAAAGTGTACAGCAAATATGTAGGAATTCCACAGGGTGGCATGCATGACAGGTGTGATAGGGGCTATTGACTGCACCCATGTGGCCATATGAGCATCACCAGGCCCAGAAGGCACAGTATACATGAACAGAAAGGGCTACCACTCAATCAACTGCCAGGTGGTATGCTATGCCACTGAGTGCATCATAAATTTGTGTGCCTCACACCTTGGGAGTACACACAATGCATTTATATAGCACCAGTCCATCCTGTGCCAGCAGTTTGAGAGTGGGTTGATCACCATGGGCCACCTAGTAGATGAGTAGGGCCTGTAAGGTGGTGAAACAGTAGCCATGCAGTATACCACACAGCTGCAGGTTGATGAGATGGGGAATGAGGACAGTGACAGGTGAGGGGATAGGACAGGAAAGGAGAATGGTAACAGTGCAGGGGATCATGGACAGAGGTGCCCATGCATGTCAGTGTCAGTGGCTCAGTAGGTAGCACACTCACCTCTTAGGCCAGGAGATCAGAGGGCTGTAGGTTCAGTTACCACATCTGGCACTTGGGTTAATATCCCAGTACTGACACTGTAGTGCAGCATGAGAGGGGTGCTGTACTTCTGAGGTGCCGTCTTTTGGATGAGATGTTAAACCGAGGTCTCATCTGCCTGGATTGGTGGTAGTTCAGGTGGATGTTAAAGATCCCATGGCACTTATCGAAAAGAGTAGGAGAATTTCCACGGTGTTCTGGCCAAATTTCCCTCATTCACTAAAAAAATACCACCAACAGCTTAATCTGGTTCAAGGACAGTCAGTATTCATCTGTATCCCCCTCCTCTGGGTTGTGCCTGAAAATAGGCAGGATTTGTCTAGTGCAGTTACCCGGTCAACAAAAAACAAATAAATAAATAAAATAAATAAAGAACAAAGATGGCTAGGTGGGAATGGTGGCACAGCAGCCGTGCAGTGGAGGCCATGGCAATGGCACACAGCATGGCAGGTGGTGGCATTGTGAACTGGAGGGGTGTGTGTAAGAAACAGGCAATGACAGGTGGTAACCATCACATGTGTTCTCCCCACAGGTGACAATGCATACCCCCTTCTGACCCTGGCTGCTCACCCCATCCGGTGAACAAACAATGGTGCAGAGAAGTGAGACAACGAGGCACACATCACCACATGCAATATCATACAGCTTGTCCTTGGCATGCTCAAGATGCGATTCCATTGCCTAGATAGATTCAGTGGTGCCCTACAGTACAGCCCTGCAAATGCCTGTGGCCTATTTCTGGCCTGTTCTATGCTGCTCAACGTGGCCATTGACCATGTGATAGCTGTCGAGGTGGATGAGGGCAACAACACCGATGATGATGAGGAGGACTGGCCAGATGGGGATGTGTAGCCCCCCATGGAGAGGAGGGACCCCAGGCTTGCAGTCCATGCTGGGAGGCACAGACACCATAGTCGAGGAGCACTTTGGGAACTGCAGGTGAGTACCACACAGGGCACACACAGACACTCATGGACACACAGAGATGCATGCTGGGTCACAGGCTCACACACTGCACACACTGGTGGACATGCATACATGCACGCCCACACCCACACCCCAATGGAGCAACACAGACAGACGCAACCACCCATGTGCCATGTGTGGTACACACATGTGGACAATCACAGGCAGACAAACACAGTGGTACCACCACAGGGTGCACAGCAGGGCACAGGGCACCAGGTGGGATGCACAGAAAGGTGCAGCCAGGGAGAGGAAAACACACACACACACACACAGCAGTACAGCAGGTTGTTGCATGGATCAGAGGGAATGCACTGGCACACAAGCAATGCCAACACAGTGCTGCAATCATCACACCCATGCCAAATGGTCCAGCAGAACTGCCCGTGCACATGCTGGATGTGACTCAGGCCACACGTATGCAACGTATGTGCACAGCTGGCACAGCAGCAGGACACTGGACTAGGCAGAACACCCATCAGGTGTACCGTGCAGTACCATGTCCACCACAGCCATGTGTCAGCCATGCCCTGACTATGTGGCAGACACAGGCTGCTCAACAGCCACAGGTGATGTCACCAACACATTCACGGGGCCTGAGAATGTGTTTGGGTCCTCTCGGGTGTGTACAGACCGGCAAACAGAATATTGCCAGGAGTGTCAGGAATGCGCATGTCAGTGGGCAGTGTCAGCCTCGATGGGGTCACCAGATGCTGAGTCCATGGCATAGACATAGTGCTATGGGGAGTCATGCAGACCCTGGTACAACCAGTGAATGCCAGGAAAGCAAATCCGGCAGTGATGGTCCTGGCCATGCAGTCCAGCGATGCAGTCATGGCCTCCCTCAGTTGTCATATCTCACCAATCAACTGTACACATCCAATGTCCCCTCACTCAGCCAGTTGATGCACCTCAGCCTGCAGCGCATGTATCTCTGCCCTGATCATTGCCTGGTTGCCCACAGAATCCCGCAGCAGCCTGGTGTTCTCATCCAGCCTGTCAGCACCTAGCGTATCATGGTGCTGCTATGGACAGGCAGGAGGGGTGGCAGCATGCTGTGCAACATCCCTCGGCTGTGTACACTGCACAGGTGACCACACATGTGGTGGGGACTGATTGCATGCTCCAACAGTGGTCCCTGGGAATTGTTGCACATTGTGTCCTGCATGCCACTGCTGCATGCCAGCAACTTGCTGGACCTGCCCAGTGGCACCAGTGACCACACCAGCTCCCCATCCCTGGCCAGAACCAGCAGCAGTGCCACATGCCACTGAGTGGGCATAGGGGTTGCTTGCATGTCTGCTGGGCTGCCTGCCTCTGCCTGTGCCAACACCTGTCCCCGGGGCAGTGTGTCAATACCAGTGCCACCCAGGATAAGGGCAAGGTCATCATCACTGTCAAGTGCAGCATCATCCTGTGTGGCTGGCACAAGCACCGGTAGGTGTTCTGGGAGAAGGAGGTTGCCCAGTGGATCATCATTCCCCTTGTCTGAGGAATTTCACCAGTCCTATACTGGTACAGTGCTCCCTGTCCATGGCCACAATGCTGGTAGAGATGGACGGCACAGCAGCATCATTCATCATGCTGATGGTCTCATCCTGCACTGCACCCCTGAGGTGTGATGGAGCTGCAAGACAGAATGGTTGATGTTAATGGTATTGTACTTGCAATGCATGCAGTCTGGTATACTGTGCAATGTCCACATGTGCACCACAAGTGTGCCAGGCCACACCACCATCTGTTGTTGTGGCACTGCAGGACTTGTCTGGTATGCCACATACATGCCTCAGGACATGTGTCCACATGTGTGTAGACACAGAGCAGTGTGATGCATCTGCACACATATGGTAGGAATGTCGTCCCCATCCAGCCCCTCCACACATGGGCATGTCATGTGCAGTGTGCCATGAGGATGGATGCAACCACTGTGTCTGTGCATGCACCAGCACATGCTGCAGTGCACACACAGCCATAGGCTGTGTTGGTAACATACCTCCCCCAGACCCTGCAAGCCCCTATCATCACATTCACCATGCTGCTGACACACAGAAAACAGGGGACCATGTCCGCGCACTTTGTGGGCTTACAAGCCATTCAGCACATCATGCTGCAATGTGTACATGGTAGCCGCACACCTGCAATGTACCAGTCACACTGGTGGCATGTACACACTGCTCCCCCCAAACCACCGCTGTCATACTCACAGTGCTGTAACAGGCTGCCTCCCATCTGGAAGCCTCCCCAGGACACCCTCAAGGGCTGCTCAGCTGATGGTTGCTGTTACAAGCTCCTCCCCCACTGAGAGGACAGGTGCAGATGTTGTGCAGCCTCCCATCCTATTGCGAGATGCCCTCATGGCAGCTTTTTTCTCCTTGATGTGCCTCCTGTTGGTGCCCTTCTTTTTCTTGCATTTCTATGCATTGCGATTGTGGTGGCCATGAGTTTTGATGTACATTGCCACCTCATCTCATCCCATTGGCCCAGTTCTGTGTGGTACCTGTTCCAAATAAGTAGGTCCTCTCTCTCCAGGTAGGCCTCAAACAGGGCCTGCTTCTTGTCTTTACTGAATTTTGGCCTGCGCTTCCTGGCAGGCACCTGCTCCTCAGCTCCGTCCTGTCCTGTGAACAGTAATGGTGCATTGATGAGCAGCATAGTAACAGTCCCTGTCACGGTGTAGCATTTGAACCCAGCAGTGCAATGACAGTGACATTAACAATGTGAACACTCTCACCTGAAAGACTGAAATACCTGTTGGTGACCAGTGCTGTTGGGTGTTGCCTTTATGGCTCATCTCATGCAAATGAGGCTGTGAACAACCAGCAATGAGATGCTAAGGTGAGCACTAGCTCCTGGTATTAGTTCATGAGGCTATTTGCATGAACCGTCTAAATATTGCAGTTTTGCTCCATGAGCAATGGACATTGTCGTGCGCAACAGTAATGCACAACCGAGCAATTTACAGGGCACTTCCAGCACATGCACAATGTGCAGTGTCACAGTTGTCATGTGCGCAGGCAGCCGTGTACTGCCCTTTGCCACATATCATGCAGCTGATTGCGCTGCACATACCAAGCCTATCACGCATGCATCCGTGGTTGCTTACCATGTGTGCAGCATGGATGCACAATGCAGACGTAATGCGTACATGGCCCTGCTGCACCATGCCATGGTCCATGCATGCACAGTCACTGCACCATTGGTGTGCAGCATGTGTGATGACACATGCCCTCACAAGATGGCATCTATGCATGCCGTGCATCTGTGGGTCATGGACATGACCCCAAACTCCCACCCACATTTCTGGCATTGCACATGTGCAGTATTGCATGATGGACCACGTTTGTTCATGTCTATCACGCAAATCTGTGCTGCGTGATGGTGTGCACTGTGTACCTGTCATGCAACTGGAGCAGCAGTGCTACGTGTGATACTGTTAGACACCACATTGCACTGCACCAATGGGCAACTGCACAATGAGCATAGCATGTGCTGGTGGACTCGTGAGATGGGCCATAAACTGGTCAGCAGTGGAGATGGCCAACCTGGTGGCATTGGTGGCCTCTTTGGAGGACCAACTGTTTGGGGCAGGGAACCTGCAGGAGGCATGGTCCCAGGTGTGGGCCCATGTGGCTGAGGGCCTCGAGATGCACACTGGTGTTGCCAGGACAGGGAAACAGTGCCACCACTGGTATGGGGACCTGCGGTGCCATGACCAGGATCAGTGGCGGTGACTGCAGGACTGTGCCAGCCGTGGTTCAGTCCTTCAAACAAGTATGGGTGTCCCTGCATTGTGCAATCTGACTGTCCTGTTTATGAGCATTTGTGTGTGCAGCATGTGCATCTGCACCTGCAGACAGGGCAGGCCAGCCCTGGTAGGGTATATGTGTCCTGTGGTGTGGCATTGCTGTGCTCTGTAAGCCACTGTGTCGCACAGTGCCAGTGGCCTCAACACCATGGCCATCACATGGGCCAGAGTCACTGCATGGGCTGCTGCACTGATGTGCACTGTGACTGGCCTTTGTGGGAGGGGGATAGGTGTCTGTTGATGGCATGCAACTCACGGTCCTTTCTGTATGTGTTTCCTTCACAGGGCCAGAGGTATGCAGGAGGGCAAGGGCAGAGGCCACTAGGTTGGATCAGCATCCTGTTGATAGTGCTGTGGCTGGGCCAGTGGGATGGACAGCAGGTGAGTGTGTGCAGTCTACATCAACCATCATTTGCTGGATATGGGTTGGGGTGGCAGTACACATAGCAGGGCTCTGCCGCTATGCACGGCTGTGGCGTATGTTGGTGTACTGTCACTGCTGCCTTTGATGGTTGCTGCTTGGGATGGTCCCATCGTGCGTGTGGCCTCTGTGTGGTAGTCTCCGGTCGCTGTCACTGGTGGTGGCTGGGTGTGTCCCATGGTGTACACATGCTGCTGCTGGCCAGCTCTTATGTTGCCCATGGGGACATAGGTCCCTTGCTGTGGGGTGCCTGTGCACAGGAGAGAATGCATGGCACTCTCTGGTGTGCCACACACTACGTATGTGGGCCTGTAACCTGGGCTGCTGTGGCAATCCACTGTGTACATGCTGTTGGTAGCTTCGACCATGGGAGGGCACCCCTGCTGTCCCATGCTCACACAGACGTGGCGGGGTGGCCATTTGCTGTCTGCAATCTATCACTAAGTGGATGTTCTGTGTTTCCCTTGCATAAGGCATCCAGGGCTAGGGAGTGGACATTGGGGTGTCGGTGTCCTGGATGGTGGAATGCTGCAGTTATAGCACCTCACACTGAGGATGACCTCCAAATGGCAGTACACATCCACCTGAGTAGGAGGCAGCTGGCAGTGACACGGCAGCTGGTGATGGAAGTGCACAAGATGAGGATGCCCATCCACCGTCTGAGGTGATAGATGCTGGATGCTGCCCTTTGTTTCCCCATATTTCCCTCCCATGCATCCTATCTCACTTGGACTGTTTTGTTGCTTCCCCTTTCACTCCCTGCACAGTGCCATCCCTGTACCATTTGATACCCCTATAGCCTATGCACTGCATTATGTACCATTGCCCTTCCCTGTTTTTGCCATGTTGGCTATTCTGTACATAGCTTTGTTTCATTATGTTGCCTGTTGTATTAAAGAGTTTTCTACCATTTGCTTGTGTTTCTGTCTCTTCATTGCATGCTTGGTGCTGCACTGTGCTGGTGTTGTACATTGCTGTAGTCTTGCGGGTCCATGTCTGTGTCTTTGCTGTCCCCGCAGTGCGGGCATGGTAGGTGTACAGTGTTCTGTGTGTCACATCCTTGTGTATCAATGTTCCATGGGTGTGACCTGTGGCCCTCCCTTGTGTGTCTGCTTGTGCATGGCAGTACAACCCCAGCTGTATTGCCCATCCCGGTGCTGCTGTGTTATGCGGTGCTGTGTCCTGGTGTGTCTGTGTGACATATGTGGTATACCACCTGGTTCCTGTGTGGAAGTTTGGCTGTGGCACACTGTACATGCATGGTGCCTTCACACAGTGGTTACAGTGGCTGCCTGTCCCATTTTGGCTGTCGGGACTCTGGTCATGGGGTGCTCAGTCCTTACAGTCGTTTGTTCCATGGGTGTTCCAAGCTATGTCACATTGGTTTCCAGGGTGTGTGTTGGACTCTGTGCATTGTCCATGGTGAATGGACTTGTTGCCTATTCTGTGCCTCCTGCTCATTGTCCATTTGTGATTCAACCCTGCATCCCCTTCCATGCTCCTGTGCCCTTTCACAGCCCTGCCTGCACTCCTTTGCACATGGAGCGCCTTGCTCATCCTGCTATATTCAGCATGCACTCCTACTCCTGTGCAGTTCAGGTTGCTCAGGCACATGTCTGTTGAGCAATAGTGCATTTGTGCTATATTCAGTGTGGTTTGTGCAGGAGCATTTCTGTGGAACATCTGCTGAATATTGCTTTGCTTTCCTGTGGTGCAACTGGATTGCGCTGTGCATCCCATTGTGCATGTTCAGGGCGCACTTTTGTATATCTAGCCCCATGTGTGCAATTTATACAATGGGGCTGGGAGCTATGGGAACACTGTTTCTGTGTTCTTTTCCTGTTTCTGTGCATTTTGTGCTCTTTCTGTGTATGGTGTGAGTGTGTGTGAGTTTTTCTGAGTGGGCTGGGAGAAACACTATGAGATACAGATGAGTGTCTTTTGCAATGCTAATTGAGTAAGTTGCAGACTTTAGTGAGAAAGAGAAATTGTTGCATGTAGCAATGAGAAAGAGAATCTGCTTTGTGAAGGAGTTCAATTTAGAATGGAAACTGTTTTGAAGCTGAAACACTATGGGAAACAGGTGACTGTTTTTTGCAATGCTAATTGAGTGAGTTGAAGGCTTCAGTGAGAAAGAGAAACTGTAGCACTGACAAAGAGAACCTGCTTTGTAAAGGAGTTCCATTTAGAATGCAGACTGTTTTTGAAGGTGAGGTCAGCACAGTAATAGGCTAGGAATGTTAGAAACACTATGGAACACAGGTGGGTGTCTTTTGCATTGCTAACTGAGTTAGCTGCAAGCTTCAGAGAGAAAGTGAAACTGTTTTGTGAAGCTGTTCAATTCAGAATGCAGGCTGTAGTAAAGGTACTGCATTCTCACTCTGGTGACAACAGTACAGTGAGAATATTTGCTAATGATGTAAGCACAATGTGTATATTGGTAAATATTTTCACTGTGTTGACATCCTGTAGGATTTATTTCACTGTGTGGGAAATACATGATTTTATCGATTACTCATTTTGCTAACCACATTGTATAAATAGGGGATATGCGAAGGGGGGCCATGTGATAAAGGATTTATTTTCACGAGTGCCCCAGTGACCTCAGGTAATCTCACAAGAGGCAGAGCATAGTGGAACCATGAGTGATTTACTGGAGATCATCTGGGTAAAAGTGAAAAGAAATTCTTTATCCCATAGCCCCCATCGCATGTCTGCTTTATGCAATAGGCATAGGTTTGAGTAGTGGCAGTAAAAATAGATTTTGATTGGCTTTTTGATTAAAAATAGGAGAATGTAGTGGACTTTTTAGTGGTGGTGTTCTTATGCTGGTCCGAGTGATTGCTAGGGGTTGTCATGGATGCTGCAGTTTACTGACATAGCAGTGTCATTCTTGATTGGTGGTGCAAGTGTCTGTACAGAAAAGAAAAAAAAATGACTGCTGGTCTTAGCGAAGGACACTGCGTGAAGGACTCGTTAGTTTTGGGGATTTGGGGGTGATAAATTTAAAAAGGTGTTTCAAGTGGTATCAAGAGGGAGAGGGGATGTAACCATTTTGTTATGGTTAGAGCTCATTCTGAGAAATAGCCGGAAGGAATGGCAATATATTGGTGTTGGACCGTCTGGTGTTGGAAGATCTGGAGAGGCTAGAAATTGCAACAAGAGGTGGAGATGAGGGGTGAGTGTCAGACTGTTATTTTGGCATTTTAAGAAAAACTGTCTCAAGGTAAGTTTTGACTGGGTTTGGTGTATTTTTTTGCATATGAGTTCTGAATGTGCTAGATGTTCAAGTGATAGTGGTGCGGTCTGGAGAAATGAATGGGGATCTGAGGCGAACTGGAAGTGTAAGGCATACTGCAATGTGTGACTGGAGTCTGTTACAAAAAAAATGTTTCTTTCTATGTGGAGCTGGTTGCTGGGTATAGAGACAATAGAGAACATTAGTTAGTGGGAAAGAGTGAACAGGGACAGCAGTTGTAGAACAGTACCTGTTTGAGGGAGCTGTGGGGTAAAGTGAAAGCTGGATGCGATGTGAAATTTGGATGAAGTAGTGCCGGCCAGCTGAGAGGTGTTGATTGATAGTTTGCCTTTATCCCACATATGTGGGATAAATTTAGGGTGCTTAGATTTATCCCACATATGTGGAGATAAATTGATTTATGGAATGGGTTTTGGCTCCACACCTATTTCATATATACCTTCAACTGATTTACATGAAAATGTGTATGCACTGTTGCCCATGGTAGATCTCTAGATGTGGCAAGTTATATTCCAGTTGGATGAGCGGTTTCTGAGTTCTGAAGAGGTGAAAAAAGCATGTTTTCACTCATTGACTTTGCTGGGATTTTTCTTTGAACTTGGCTACAGCCCAGAGGGTTTGGAATCTTTGTCTGAATATGTCAGGGCAGACAGGGACTAGCCCAAAGATGTGCCTTTTGCTAGTCTGGTGAAAAAAAAAATAATAAGCCGTTTGAAAGTTATTGCATTCTTAAAATTTTAAAAAACATTATTTCTGAGCATGCTCAGTTAACAAATAAAGATAGCTGTATAAAATGAAAGAGGAATCCTGTTTCATATTGAAATAATCCTTTTTTGTTTGCTGCAGTCTTGTGTCAATTTTTTCAAGGGAAAAAAAAATTCAAAACCTATAAAAGTAGCATTAGTTAGAGGCACCAACACATCTATCTGAGTGATCTGGATCCCTTTAGGTGAAATCTGCACTTCACAGTTGCTGACCTGGCCTGGAAATTATTATTTTTTTACTACTAAGAATCCTTCTTCGTGACCGCATGATATGAAAAAAGAAACTTTTTTCATATCACAAGTAATGAAAAAGGATCCTTTTTCGTGAGGGCAGAATGTTTTCCCATGATTCTGATTGCTCTCCCTGCTACTGGTATGTATTTCCCTAGTAGCTAGTGACACCACCATCCTCTGATGTCCACTCCCATGGTTTTAGATATAATCCCTGGTGTCCAGTGGCATCCCCACTTTCAGATGTTAATTCCCATGGTTTTAGATATAATCCCTGGTGTCCATTGGTACCACCACCCTATGATCAATTTCTCCATGTTTTCTCACAGTTTCACTGATGTCTATTGACACCTCCAACCTCCAACTACAATCCCCATGTTTTTAGATATAATACCTGGTGCCTAGTGACATCCCCCCATCCTCTGATCGCTGTTCCCATGGTTACTGAAAATATCCCTGGTGTTAAGTGGCACCCCCCACCCTCCGATCACTGTGTCCAAGGTTTTTGAAATTATCCCTGGTGTCTAGTTCACTACCACCCTCTGATTGGCATCGCCAAGGTTTTTGAAACTTTTCCTTGTGTAGAGTGGCACTCCCCACATGTGAATCACTCCCAAACCTGTGAAAAAAAATGGTTCTTTTTGTTTTTTGCATGATGATCCCTCACCGATCAGACCCCCCCACTTCCATCTCCCACTCAGCACACACCACCCCACATCCCCAGTACACCCCCACACACCCTCACTCACCTGAACAGGTCCCAGCTTCAAGATCCACTGTCCGATGGAAGACATTTCTTGCTGCTGGAACTGGTGACTACTATATGATAAACTAAGGTATTGAGTTCAATGTATTTCAATGAGGCTTTCAACTTTTGTGCTTAACTTAGCCATTGTTTGAGATTTTGACACCAAATTTTCAACATGGCCTTTTGGGAACCCCACCTCATGAAGACAGGGACTATCTTTGCACATATCCAGCCCAAAAGGTGATTTCATGGTCACTTGGTGAATTGATCTTTCAGGTGGGATTTGCATAATGACTGTCATATTGTTCATGAGGTGGGGGTCACAAGAAGCCTTCGCTGAAAAAGTGGGGTCAAAATATGTAAAAATGACAAAGTTATGACTATAAATTGCAATTTGGCTTTGCACACTCATAACTTAGGAAATGTTTAATATTTTGACACCAAATGTTCAAAATAGACATCTTTTTACTCCACCTCATATATCTCATAGCTGTCATTTTTCAAATCCCGGCCAAAATGTGTTTTCACACCTGTGGTGTGGAATGGTGGTGCAGTTGTATAGAATTACATTTCAAATGGGATTCAAAAATCTTCTGTGTGAGGTTTATGAGGTGGGGTAATAAGATAGCTATGCTGGTAATTTTGTCACTGTTATCCTATAAGTGCAGGGCCCTTCCACAGTGACATACATATACGCAACTATGGATGGATTGGAGCACAAGCCCAAAGGGCACTATTCTTCCAGAAGCAAACAAGGATACAATTATTGTATCTCAAAAACTATAGACAAGTTGGAGTGCAGGACCAAGAGTGCCCTGCGCTCCCAAAAGTAAATAAGGATATGATTATACTATCTCAAAAAGTAAGGAAATTTGTTTCAAAAAACTATGTTAATGCATCAGTTAGTGTTGATATCAAACTGTAAAGAGCAGGAAAATGTGATGTTAGGGTTTCCAAGCCTAACACCCCATCACTACCCTGCACACATCATCAGGCATCAGGAATGTACCTTGCTGTCATCAGCCGTAACACTCACTCCATTCTCCTATACTGTACCCATCTCAGCTTATTTACTTATGGAATGGGGTGAGCATTATGGCTGATGAGCCGAAGGCACACACCCAATGCCTGTTGGTATGTGCATAGTAGTGGTGGAGTGTTAGGGTTGGAAACCCTAACATTATATTTACCTCATTTTTATGGTTTGAAATCAACCCTGATTGATGCATTACATTGTAGTTTTTTTTGCAAAGAATCTCTCTCTCTCATATATATATATATATATATATATATATATATATAAATTATAGCTACTCAGTAGTGCAGCTATAGTTAGGGTTGCCCAGCCACTTCTATGTTAGACCCAAAATGTTGACCTTTAATAGCTTTTCAACTATATAATGGATTTGCCTGTAATTTTACATGTGTGTTCAGGTATCTCTGGATCTGGTAAGTTTTATTCCATTCAGATGAGCAGTTGTGGAGTTGCGGAGCACCAAAAAATTTATAAAAACCCACTTTTGGGGGCTATTTCTTGTCTCAGGGCTACAGCCCAAATGGTTTGTCTGTCTGATCTGAAATTGTTAGGGAATATGCAGTCTGGGTCACTCATGTGTCTTTTGAAGATTTGGTGGAAAAAATATTAATCCGTTAAAAAAAGTTATGCAACTTTAAAGTTTTCCATTATAGTCAATGGAAAAAATATATGTGCCATGCGAATGCAGCTGGCACTTTCATGAAAGCACCTTTTACTGTCACAAATGCCCTCAGTAATGTTGTGTCACTGCCATCTTGTTTTCAGTTAATGGTGGACAAAAAATGCTGTAATTTAAAATTTACTGCCCCTAGGTAAACACTAAAACTTGTGTTTACCTAATCGGGGCCCGAGGAACACAATGCTGGAATCAGTTTTTAAAAATAACCCCCAGAAATATGTTGTTCAAGATCACCCTCTGGTACTGTGGCAAATTGCAATGGAAAGGTGAGATATTTATGCAAAATTTTAGAAAGTTTCATGCCATTCTTTCGCAAATCACACAAAACTATTGCAATTTGCAACACAACAGTTCCAAAATAAACCATTTCCTTGCCACCTCACTTCAATGAAATGGTTAGGGCTTTTGGGTTGAAATTTTCAGGGTGGCAAGTCCTCAGCCCACATACAGTATGTGCCTTTTGGTAGTTTGGTGAAAAAAATTACACTGGTTCCATAGTTACCAGTGTTCTGAAGTTGAGAAACATCCTATAGGATAACATTGCGACACCTGTGGTGCCTTTCAGTGCCTATATCTCGAAAATGATTTAACATGAAGATTTTTCACTCTTGGCAGCTTAAGCATCCATGGAGGTTTCCAAGTCATTATTACAACTGCAGTGGAACTTTTTTCATAGTTGCTATGGCTACTGAGATATTGCCATACTAGTGTTACAATGGTTCCTTTTCATGACTCTATGGCTGCGGTGTGTCTCCTTACTTATGTGCAAGAGGGAGTGCAGGGCCCAGAGGTCCTGAGCTCCCTCACATGCACACCATATTGTAAAAATGGGCAATGTGAACAGAGCACATAGCTTGTAGGACCGTGTGTTCCCACAGCCACATACTAATTACATTACACTTTCTCAATAGAAGGGAAACTCATTGTAAAAATCTCTGCTAATGCATCAGGGTTGATAGTACATCATCAGCAGTTTGGAAATTTGATGTTAGGGTTCCCACCCATACCACCCCACCCCCTTCTCATGCCAACAGACATTGGGGTGTGCCATGGAGTCATCAGGCCTCTCATCCCATTCTCCTGTGCTGTACCTCATCAGATTGTTTACACATGGAATGGGATGAGAGTTAGTCCTGACAACCCCATGGCACACCCCAAAATGTGTTGGTATGTGGAGGGGGGTGGGGTGGTAGAGGTGGGAACCCATCATCAAATTTCCAAACTTTTATTGGCATACTATCAACCCTAACTGATGCATTAATGGAGTCTTTTGCAATGAACATATATACAGTATATGTAGGGGATACATGATGGGCATAAGTGTGATATGGCAAATATTGTCACTCCTGCAGATTGAGATATCCAGAGCTCACAATGCAGGAGTGACAATATTTGCCATAGCACATGATCTGCCCATCATGTATTCGATATATACAATAGGGCCAAGAGTTTTAGAAGTCTTGTTATGCTGTCTTGTGTTCTGTTCCTGTTTACGTGTTTGCTCATTCTGTGTGTGAGCTTTTCTGAATGGACTGGCAGTGTTATAAACTCTGGGAGACTCATGAGAGTGTTTTTCAATGCTAAATGAGTTAGTTTAGGTAGGAATGAGAAACAATTTTGTGATGCTGTATTGTTTAGAAGTCTGGCTGCAGTGATGCTGAGTGCATCACAGTAATTGTAATGAGCTGAGAGACAGAGTGTCAGAACAGTTGATACTGTTTTCAGTGGTAATTAAGTTAGCTGCAGGCAGATTGCAGAGTGTTCTGTGAAATTGTGCTCTTTAGGATTCTGGCTCAGTCAAGCTGAAAGTATCACAGTAATTGTAATGGGTGAGAATCAGAGTTTGAGAAAGTGAGAGTGTGTTTTAATGGTAGTTGAGTTAGCTGCAGGCAATAGTTTAGACTGTTCTGTGAAGCTGTGCTGTTTAGAATTCTGGCTGCAGTCACAGTAATGAGCTGGAAGTTGGGGGGGTAGGTGTATTTTGTAATGCTCACTGAGTTAGCTGTAGGCAGCAGTGAGACCGCTGAAGTAGTTTTACATTTGTGTCTATGGTAACAGCAGAGGTGTTTCTTGCATGCTGATGGGAAAGCTGCCTAGAGTGATGACCTTTTGTGACCTGTGTGTGTAAATAGCTGATATTACAGTAGAGCAGAGGATAAAAATATCACACTGCAGTGGATGATACACTGTTTTGTCTCACTCATTTACCCATCACCCCTATTTTGTGTGTCTGTGTGTGTATGTGTGTGTATATATGTGTATATATATATATACAGTATATATATATATATACTGGGCCAGATATTCAAACTGCACCCAAAAGTGCATAACAGCAGTAGCAAGAGCAAGTCCAATTGCGCTTTTGTCTGTATATGCGATATTCAAACATGGAGCAAGACAAATTGCAAGCAATCAGTATGTCTGAATATTGCACAACCTGTGCCATAGTGCAACCAGGAAGGGGAAGCTGAGCAGAGCTGATGCGACACAGCGCAACAAAGGCGGCCCAGCTGAGCAGTCCAGAGGCGCCATAGCACAAGCAAAGAGGCCTCAGCAGCATAGCAATGGAACTGCACAACCAGGGAGGTAGGCAGGGGCCCACCACCCATGCCACAGATGAGCACAGGGACACACTGCCGAACCAACAATGTACTCCCACACCCCAAGCACAGCATAACTGGGGGAGGGATGGAACAGCCACCGGACCATGGGGACAAGCAAACAAAGCACATCCTGGCTGTGTTACTGCAGCACACCCACTGTCAACCTGAGACTGGCACACAAAGGGGGCGGAGCACCCCAGTGTCCAGCGCCCCCCCATGTGCACAGTACTCCCAGCACTGTGACCCCAAGACACCACCCATACACAGTAACCAACACTGCAGGAATCCCCAGGCCCCCCCGGCACACTGCAACCTCGTGAACCACAGAACCATACAAGCTACACCCACCATGAGCACCCAGCAGTGGGTGGCAGCACACGGCAATACTGACTGGAAGCCTCACCCACACCAGAGAGACCACCCCACACACACGCACACACATACCCATGACCATACCACACCAGATGCCATGCACACCACTGCAACTGAGCACCTATAGCCAGCTGCAAATCAGAGACCACCACAGTATTCCTATCAAAATATAAATGTAATAATAAGATGCATAACAAGAACAACAAACAACAACATATTTACAAAGCAGAGGTGGGGGTATGGGTATGAGATAGGAGTGGGTAAGGGGCAGGGGTGAACAACCGGGAGAGGGAAGGTGTGGTTCACTGATGTTCAGCTACCACCTGACAGCCTGCCCTCCTCCTGCCTGGTGCTGTGCCCGTGGCCTCCTACGGCGCCGCATCCCATGCTGCTGCAAGTCCAGGAGAATGGTGTGTGTGTCGATGGCCACCTGAGTGAGCCTCCACAGGCCCCGCTCCCTCAGGCGCAGGATCTGGATACCTAGGACAAGGGATCAGAGTCAATGGCTGTGACTGTCCACATCCCTGAATCCCACCCATCATGCATGGCAGACAGCCAAGTGCCCTGCTCCTGTGATGGACTGCACCCACCCACAGTGACCATGCACAAGACAAGCCCAACCAGCCAGCAATGGCCATGTGTACCACTGCACACACACACTGCCCATGTCCAGCACAGCACAACCAAGGCTGCCCATGGGCGTGGCTACGTGGTGGGATGCTAGTGCCACAGCCATGTGCCCGTGCATGCATGGACCTCCAGTGATGCACGCACACACGCATGCAGTGCCACTGGACAGTGATGACTGTCACATGTTGCATGCATGGTAGTGTTGTCCCTGGAAGGTGTCCGTGCCCCCCCAGCATGCAATAGCATCCATGATGTAATGACACTCACCCTCATCAAGCCGCTGCAGCAGGTGCTGCTGAGGCTGCGGCTGCTGCTGTTGCTGCTGCTGTGGCTGTGGCTGTTGCACACCTCCTCCGCCAGCCACCCTGGCACCACCATCCCAGGCCTCAGCCTGTGCCCGCCTCCGCTCCTCCACACCTGTAGGAGACAAAGGAAGAGAAACACATCAGTGAGATCCCAAAGCAGACAGCCCCTTGCCCCATTGAGTGTGCCTGCCCACACAACCAGACCCAAACAGCACACACCCGCAAACACCCTCACAGCAAACCACAGCCCAACCCACCCCCATGCGCAGATTACTTTACACAGTCACCCATGCAGACAATACTGGTGCATACACAGCACACCCACCTGGACTGGGCACAATGTCCCTCCAGGGATGCGACCTGAGGTGCACAAGCAGAGCATGCTCCCTCCTCTGCAGGTCACCATAGTGGTGCCTGCACTGCTCCGGGGTCCTCCTCCGCCCAGTGGCCTGCTCCAGGGCAGCGGTGACCTGCTGCCACACATGGGAGCGTGGCACCTGCAGGGACACTCCCTCAAACAGTGAGCCATACTGAGGCTCCACCACAGCCACCAGGTTAGCTATTTCCAAAGCCCCCCATTGTGGTGCTCTCCTGCGTGCCATTTTCAAAAAGTACAGTGGCAATATGGCGCTCCGCAGCACGGCAACCCCACGTGGAAATGTTGCACAATACAACTCCATCACTGCCTATTGCACTGTTTGGACAGCGCCGTCGGTCCACATTGTGCTGTCACCGAACAGCGCGATAGAGCCGTACACATGCCAGACATATAGCACCGGGGCAAAGGTCGGGCACAAGGTCATGGGTCAGTGGCGCAAGGCCACGCACAGCGCCATCGGACATCCACACGTCCTGGGCAATTGGACACCTGCGTGCCAGTGCCACAGTGGACTATTGCGCAGTACTGCCACTGCGCCATATGGTGACCAGCTCTGTAGCGCCATTGGCACAATGGTGGCCATGGCCTGAATTGCTGATCGCGCACAGCACATCATCAGCACGGCAGATGCCTGCGTAAGCTACCTGGGCATGTGCAATGCAGTGTACCACACAGTCACAGAACTGCGCCATTGGCTCAGCCGGCTCAACCGTATTGCGCAAAGTGCAACGGCGCGATATTCAGCCGACACATGCAAATCATCTGATCAGCCATTCAAAGGCACAGTGGCGAGATTTGCATCTCATTACAGTTGCTCCACTCCTAATTTGCATGCACTGCGCTATAAATGTGCGACATTGAGCTGCGCTGGCCAGATTCGGTTACTGCAGGTGAGAGGTGAGTTGCATGCTGTGTGATGTTCTGGCCAATGGTCATGGGATAACGCTGTAGACTGCACAGTGACAGGTGTCCACTTCCACCCATGCAGACCGACATGACTGAGCAGAGCCAAGGTGAGGGTGAGGATGGTGGGTGAAGGAGGAGGCCCAACTTCACCACGGCGGAGACAGAGGCCCTCTTCCAGGCCTACCTGGAGGAGGAGCCACTACTGAGTGGATGGTGGGGCACCCCTCAGGCCCATGTGGCTGCATGGGAGGGGGTAGCTCGGGCAGTGAACCTGCACGGAAGCCACCAACGCTCCATGCAGGAATGCAAAAAGAAGATGGGGACAGACCGCAGGAGGGTGAAGGAGAAGGTGGCATCCCTCAGGGCGGTACGTGCTGGCACAGGCAGGGGCCAGACAGCGGTGGTGGAGCTGACCCTGGCTGAGGACCGACTGGCTGCATTAATGCAGTGGAGTGCTATTGAGGGCGTACCAGGAGGTGGATTCCAGACAGGTGGAAGCCCATCACTGCACGGTATGACATAGTGGTGGTGTTGGGGGGGAGGTTGTTCACATGCACTCACATGTCCACACTTTCTTTTACAGATCCTGTTCATCTTCAGGGGACGGTGATGGTGGGTCCAGGCAGTGAGGAAGACCTGCCGGAGTTGGAGGAGGGTCCATCCACCTCTGTCGCCAGCCAGCATGCACTGCACCAGCATGCACACCTAGCTGCCACCTCTGTTGTCGGTGAGTCAGGTGTGGGGGGTACACAGCCTGTGTCTCAGCAGTCTGGCATGCAGGCATGCCAGCACGCTATGACTGTGGCTGTAGCACGTACCTGCACCATTGATGATGCAAGGACTGCAATGGGCAGTGACATGTGTGTCCCCATGACGGACACACAGCAGGCCAGCATGTGCCCCTGGGCCTAGCTGGCACCAACGTGTGTGCCAGCATGTCAGCACAGTCCGAGGCTGTGCCTGTCAGCACCGGTGGGGCAGCACCAGTGGCTGTGCAGGTGTCTGGCACTGTTGCAGCCACAGCAGCGGAACAAGTGGTCCCTGGGGCACAGCAGTTGGAGGGGCAGCAGCAGCATTCACCCACCAGGTCTGGGGGTACAGTGTCCAGCGGTGGCACATGCCCACCACCCTTTGATATGCCCATTCCTGGTCCTGGTGAACAGCGCCCACCCTCAAGGGGTGTTGAGCATCAGGACCTTCCATACCCTGGGGGACAGGATGCTGTTGTGGCACAGTACCCATTCGAAGAGCACACCCACCTGCTGCGGGAATCAGTACAGCAGCAAAGGCGGGTTGCAACATCCGTGGAGGCACTGTGCGTGGTTGTGGAGCGTCACAGCAGGGACTGTGCTCTGATCCTTGCAGAGATGGTCCATATGCGGATGGATGTGACCGCCGCCATTGACAGGCAGACCCAGGCATTGGTCGCTGTCGCGGCTGCATTGGGCACACAAGCAGGTGCCCCTGTACCGCGCACCCCACACAGTACACTCTCCACTCCCCATTCCCGGTGTCGTGCGACACCCAGCCTGTCGACGCCGGGTTCTGCTGTGGGCATCCCGAGCACCCCTGGTGCAGATATGTTTGGCATGCTACAGACCCCTGTGCGGACAAGGTCACGATCGCGCAGTGAGACCCCTGGTGGTCCATCGGTGTCACCCCATGTGGCCCCTGCTCAGCCTGCCAGTGCTGTTGGGTCATAGTGGGGCCACCCACGCATCCACGGTGGCCGTGGAACAGTGCAACATGACTGACTTGTCTCCCAGTGTGGGCCCTGTCTGGTGCTGCCCTGTGTGCAATGTGCGTCATGGTGGGCAGTGCACTGGTGGGTGCCCTGCCCATCACGCTGACACACGGACCACCTGCACACCATCCCGACTGCTGTCCACAGGTGCGTGTGCATGATGATGCCTGCATTGTACTGTACACAAAGGTGCAAGGGTGCCCAGCATCTGACACATACTTGGACAGTACAGGTGGTGGGTGTGGTCTGTGGATCTGTGTGTTTGCCATGTCTGTTCCTGCTCTGCTGTGCACCTGCCCATGTACGCTTTGTGCCGTGTGTGTGTGTGTGTGTCCATATGACTGTTCACACCTCCCTGATGGTGTGTTTGTGTGCCTGGTCCTTCACTCCCTTGCCGTCATGCACCCCTGGTGTGTTACTCTGTGTGCCTGTGGGTTGCGCCTGGACAGTGTTGGTTGCACATGGCCCCTTGACTTACCTGTGTCATGCATAATGCTCTCTGTGATGGTGTCCTGGTGCAGCTGGGCCAGCCAGATCAGTCGGGGTCCAGCAGATCCAAGGAGGGCTGCTCATCACCATCATCATCGGCGCCACTGGCGCCCCATCGCTGTCCCTCCTCAACCTGAATGGCTATCCCACAGTCTTTGGCCATGTTGTGCAGGATACAACAGGCCAGGAATATCCCACAGGCCTTTGAGGGCTGTACTGTAGGCACCGCCGAGGAGGCCTCTGAGACATCCAGGCGTGCATGAGCATCCCAAACACCCGCTCGATGATGTTGCGTGTGGCGGCATGCGCCTCATTATAGCATTGCTGCGATGGGGTCATGGGGCGCGGTATGGTGTGAGCAGCCAGGGACGGTGGGTATCCGCTGTCACCTGTGTGGAGATGGTGGAGATAAGTATCATGTTCAGGTCCATATTGCCAATATCCTGTGTGCCACTACCATAGCACCTGTGGCATTCCCACCCTTGCCCCACGCTTGCAATTCCCACATGCGTTTCACCCACTAGATGGCTCGTGGGGATGTCCCCACTCGAATCGATGGCACAGTGTGGACTGATACTATATGAAGGCATCATGTGCTCCACCAGGTGTGTGGCACAGACATTGATTATGCGCCCAGTGGCATCACACACCACCTGGCAGTTGACACTGGAATAGCCCTTCCTGTTCCTATATGGGCTACATCAGGGCCAGGTGCTTGTCGAATGGCCACATGGGTGCAGATCTATGGCCCCTAGCATGCCAGGCATACGTGCTACCCTGTGGAACTCCTGCATGTTTGCTGTACGCTCTGCCGCTGTGCTGGGGAAATGGATGTGCTCCGCAGCATGTGGCAGCAGTGCGCTGAGGAATTTGGTGAGGATGTGTGACGTGGCTGACTGTGTGATGCCTGTGGTGTCCCCTGTCGGCCTCTGGAAGGTGTCTGTGGTGAGCAGGCACATGCAGGCTGTCACCTTGGTCTCCACTGATAGAGCATGACTCCGTCATGAGGGTGCCTGCATCACATCACTGCACAGCTCACAGAGCCGCCTCAGTATTGCCCTGTTCAGGCGGTACCGGCCCACGATCTCTATATCTGTGTACAGCTCAAAGCTGATGTGGGCATGGTACTGCCTGTTGGGGGCATACCGCCGATGGGCCCTTCCATGGCCACGTCCCCCTGCAGCATGCATTCTCACCCCCCTCATTACAGCTTCCATGTGGAAGCTGGCACTGTCCCTCTCCCTGGCTTGTGACCCCCACGGCTGATGTTGCTCTGTTACCCCCGCTGTCCTGACTGCTACCTCCACTGCACCGGGTACACCCGCTGGCCTCTGCAGCCTATGGCCCACACAACTTCCCTTGCCTGCCCTGTTCTGGACTGTCGCTGTCTGTCTCTCTCTGTCTGTCTCGCTTGGCATACCTGTAGCGTTCTTGCGCCTCTTCCTTGATCCTTTTTATTTTGGCTCATTTCCGCCATGGTGCACCTTCCGGCTGTTCTGCTGTTGCGCATGGCACAACCCTTTGAATATTGCATAGCGCTCTTTATGCAGGGATCCACCCCCTTTGGTTGCACATGCCTTCATTTGAATTGCGCTGTAGCTCAGCCTGTTTCCAGTGGCGCAACTGCCTCCTGCTGAATATCGCAGAATGGCGCAATTTTGGACTTGCGCATGCGCAACCCTATTGTGCATGGTGCAACCCTTTTGAATATCCTGCCCCTGTGTGTATATATATATATATATATATATTATATATATATAGTGGCACGTGCTGCCACTATATTAGGGTTGAGTACCCCATTTAAGGTTAAAGTGTGAAATGTTGCAGCTTAATAACTTTGCCACCATATAATGGATTTGCATGAAATTTGGCAAGCCCAGAGTGGTACCACTGATCTCTGGATGTGCCAAGTTTCATAATGGTCAGATATACAGTTGCGGAGCTATAATGCACAATAGAACGTTGCATTTATGCTTTTTTGTGCATTCTTTGCTCACACCTACAGGTCATATGGTTTGCACGAATGGTCCAAACCTTCAGAGAACATGTGGCCAGGGTCCCCAATGTGCCTTTCAAAGATTTCTTGACAAAATATTAAATGGTTCAAAAGTTATTCAAAGAACAAGTTTCCCATTATATTCAATGGGAAAAGTTAACAAAAAGTTTGACTGTCGCAAATGCAGTTTTTAGTGTTGCAAATGACTCCTGTAGTGTCGTGAGTCAGCCATTTCTCTTTTTAGTTGCTGGTCACAGAAATGCTTGTCATTTAAATACGGGACCCTCTAGGGACACAATTCTTGTTGTGTTCACCTAGACGAGCCCTGAGGATGTTAGCCATGTCTTTTTTGAGTGGTTAAACACCCCAGAAATATGTTTTTCAAATGTTTGTAAAGTGTAGTGTAGCAAAGTAGTGTCACAATTGTGACACTTTCGTGATTTTTTTTTGTGAAAGTGTCATGATTTGCGACACTACTTTGCGACACTATGCCCAAAAGAAAAGGAACTCTTTGCCACCCTGCTGCAAAAGAACGGTTTGGTCTTTTTGGCTGAAATTTGGAGTGAAGAAAGCCAAGATCCCACAGATGTGCCTTTTGGTGGTTTGGTGACAAAACATTAGAGGGCTGCAAAGTTGCAGTACTTTGAATTTGACTATTTTCCCCATAGACTAACATTACGGCATCCGCCGCATCTTTCAGGCCCCTTATCTCGAAAATGCTTCGAGATATGGACTTTTTGTAGCAAAAAAATGCTTGTAAAAATATGTAGGAAAGTCATAAATTATATGAAATTTTCATTTTTTTTCTAAGTCATACAGTTCCTGAGATATAAGCAATTTAGTGTTCCAAGTGTTCATTTTCTTCTCTGAGGCCCGTTATTATGCATACATTCTTTGTATTCACTGTGTTTCTCAAGGCAGCTTTTGGGGGATAAAAGGGTGCGCACTTGCGTTACTGCTACAGTTAGTGTTTCCACTTGTGTTTCCATAACCATTTGCATTGGGCTTCCCGTCTACACCACTGTTTGCATTACCCCTTTGCTTTTTCATTTGCGCTTGCATTTGCATTACTGTTACCATTTGCATTTCCATTATTGTTTCTGTTTGCATTTCATTTTGCATCACTGTGTGCATTACCATTTGCATTTGTGTATGAACTTCTATTTCCCTTTGCATTTCTGTTTCCTTTGGCATCATCGTTGGTGTTACCATTACCATTTGACTTTCCAATTGCGGTACCGTGACTGTGCACATTACCATTTGCGTTTCCATTTGTGTTACTGTTCACTTTGGCATCATCATTGCCGTTACTGTAACTGTTTGCATTTGCAATTGCCTTACTGTTGCTGTTTGCATGTTCGTCACCATTTGCGTTTCTGTTGGCCTTAGCGTTTGCATTTTTGGTTATGTTTCCATTGTTGATTGTGTTACTGTTTCCTTCTGCAGCACTGTTGCATTTAATGTTTGCATTTCTGTTTGTGTTTGTGTTACCGCTTGCATTTTTCTTACCATTTGCATTTCCAGTGGTGTTAGCGTTTCCATTACTGTATTTGTTAGCATCTGCATTTCTGTTGCTGTTAGCATTTGCGTTACCATTTGCATTACCATTTCTGTTTTCATTAACGTTTGCGCTTGCACTTCTCTTACCGTTTGCATTATCATTTTATGTTTGCATCACCATTTGCGTTACCATTTGTGCGTGCATTTGCGTTACCGTTACTATGTGACCCAGTGCTCTCACGACCACACTCCATTCCCTATTTATGGAGCTCAATCTCGAAAAGAAGGGGAAATTCATGGCAAAAAAAATCCATTTAATGCATCAGTTAGGGCTTGTCACCAGTGACAAAAGTGAGGAAATTCGATGTTAGGGTTGCCATGCCTTGCACCCCAAGCCCACCCCGTTCCCCCACTACAGGCATCGAGCTGTGTGTTAGGGTTATCGGTCCTAACTCTCACCCCATTCTCCTATACAGCACCACCTCAGCTTGTTTACACATGGGATGGGGTGAAAGTTAGGACTGACGATCTCAATGCACACCCCGATGCCTGTTGGTGGGGATAGGGTGGGCTTTGGGTGAAAGGGGTGGCAACCCTAACACCGAATTTCCTTACTTTTGTCACTGTGGAACAACACTAACTGATGCATTAAATGGAGCTGTTTGTCATGAATGAATATATATATATATATATATTAGAGGCAAAACTCAGTTTAATGCTTCCGTTAGGTTGTTACAGCGACAAAGCGAAGAATCGATGATAGGTTGAAACCTTTGCACTCAGCCACCCCCAACTGGAATGAGCGCATTGGGTCGCCGGCCCTAACTGTCACCCCATCACATGTGGAAAATGTTGAGGAATAGGAGAATGGGGTGACAGTTAGGACTGATGACCCCATGCGCCCCTGATTCCAGTTGGGGTGGGCTGAGGGTGCAAAGGGGGTTTCAACCCTAACATCGAATTTCCTCGCTTTTGTCGCTGTGGAACAACCCTAACTGATGCATTAAATGGAGTTTTTTGCCTCTAATTTCCCTTCTTTTTGAGAATGATAATGAGAAATAGCGAATGTAATGCGGCGGCGGGAGCAGGCCCCACGCTCCCATCATGTGATTCCTTGTCACATAGTAAGATTGTGCCCACAAATGCAAATCATAATGCGCATGGTGACACAATGCAAAACAGAAAGAGAAACAGTACTGTAGACAGAAATGTTAAAAACAATGCAAACACAACCGCAAATGAAAACGCAAAGGGTAGCGCACATGGTGGCGTAAACATGAACGGCAAGTGAAATGGGTATGGAATCGCAAGCGGAAACGGTAATGGTAACAGTAATGTAAGCACACAGGCTGGTTTTCCCCAAAAGCTGTATAGAGAAAGACAGTGAGTACAAAGAATGTATGCAAAATAATGACTCTCAGAACACAAAAATGAGGACTTGGAATAGTAAATTGCTTATATCTCAGTAACCGTACGACATAGGAAAAAAAATGTAAAAGTCATATGAATTACCACTTTCCTAGCTAGTTTTGCACTTAGCCCCATGAGGGCTAGGGCTTCGACAAGAAGTCCAGATTCGGCACCATTTTCTAGACACGCGGGTCTCTGAAAAGGCCGGGCGAACGCCGTAATGTTATCCTATGGGAAAAAAACAGAAGCTTGGAGTGCCATAACTTTGCCTCCTTGTAATATTTTTTCACCAAACTACTGCAAGACACATCTGCGGGATGTTGGCTATGTTCTCTGCAAATTTCAGCCCAAAAGACAAAACCGTTATTTTGCAGCAGAGCGCCAAACGATTGCTGCAATGCGTCGTACGCCGCAATGTTATCCTATGGGAAAAAGTGTCAATTTTGGAGTACCGTAACTTTGCAGACATGTAATAATTTTTTGACAAAACACTGAAAGGCATATCTTTGAGATGTTGGCTGCGTTCCCTCCAAATTTCAGCCCAAAACTCCAAACCGTTCTTTTGCAGCGGGATGCCAAAGGATTATTGTTATTTTGGGCATAGTGTCGCAAAGTAGTGTGGTGATTTGCGAAAGCTTTCACAAAAATTTGCAACACTTTCGTGAGTGCGACACTACTTTGTGAAAGTACTTTTTCCAGAAATCTGAAAAACATATTTCTGGGATGTTTTACCCAAAATAAAGAAATGGCTAGCATCCTCAGGGCTCGACTACGTGAATACAAAAAGAATTAGGCTGCTAGAGGGTCTCAATTTTAAAAGCCAAGCATTTTTCTGATCACTAAGTGAAAACAAAATGGCAGATTTGCGACAGTAAAAGGGCCATTTGCGACAGTAAAAATGCATTTGCGACACTGTCGAACTTTTTAACTTTTCCCATTGACTTATAATGGGAAATTGTTTTTTGAATAACTTTTGAACTGTTTAATTTTTTTTTATGAAATCTTCAAAAGGCTCATCAGGGACCCTGGCTGCATATTCCCTGAAGATTTCAGGCTGGTCACGCAAACCGTGCGACCTGTAGGCGCGACCGTAGAATTCCAGAAAAAGCGTAAACGCATTCACAGATCATGCTTAATAACTCCACAGCCATGTATCTGACTGGTACACAACTTGGTAGATCCCAAGGCATATGGGTCTTGATCATGTATTCCAAATTTCAGACAAATCCATCAAACAGTTGCAAAGTTATTAAGGTGCAAAATTTGGGGTTTAACATGTAAATGGCTCCTCAACCGTAATATATATAATAGGAGCACGGTTGCACCCCTTTACTTAGGGTTATGAAGGCACTTCTATGTTAAACTCAAAATTTCTTGATTTGCCAAATTTCATTTCGGTCAGATTTACGGTTTTTGCACACCAAAACGCTGAAAAATGCACTTTTCGCCAGTTTTGTGGACAGTTTTTCAGATTTTGTCCATGGCACTGTGCAGCCATTGTGTGGCATGCTGGTCTGTAACTTGGCAGGTTTACAGTGTTTGGGTCAAGAAATATGGCCCTTTTGTTTTGGTGAAACAATATTAATCCTTTCAAAAGTTGTTAAAGTTTTAAGTTCCCATGATAAGTCTATGGAAAAACGTATATGGTTATTTTGTGAAAGAAGAATGGGGTTTTGGTCATCTGGTCCCTCCTCACTATCAAAGTATTTGCAGGCTCATGATCAAAGAGTCTTTTATCATGACGGCCGCCATCTTGCTTTCATTTTGCAGTCGAAAAAAAACAAATATCTCAGCTCAGGGGTGACTTCTGAAATAAAACTATAATGGGTTTTGCCCAGGGGTCTTCCCTCTATCTAGCCATGCCTGTGGTTTCTTGAAATTCTGTCAAAACATAGAGTTTCAAAGTTTTAAATTCTTTAATCGTGGCTCGCTAATGAACTTTGATTGCGAGCCTACAAATTCTTTGATAGAGTGATTCTTTGACTGTTTCTTTGATCGCGAGGGGAGGGACTAGATGGCCAGATTTAAAAATCAAATATCTCAGCCCAGGGGTGACTTATGTAGTCAAACTAGAATGGGTTTTGCTCGGAGGGCTTTGTTCTATCATGTCATGCCTGTGGTTTAACGTATTTCTCAAAAAGATTTAGTTTTAACATGTTTTAATTCTTTGATTGTTAGCCTGCAAATTCTTTGGTCAAGAACCTGCAAATTCTTTGATCATGAGATTCTTTAATTGCAATCTTTGTTCATGAGGGAGGGACTAGATGGCCAGATTTGGGAGGGAGCAGATAGCTGAATTTTCACAACATTTAAAATTAAATATCTCAGAAATGATTTAGTCTTTTAACTTGATATTTGGAGAGTGTTGAGAGGTGTCCTGTAGATGCGAATTATGGTGTTTAAGTGTCAGAAAATACATTAATTGTGGAGATATTGTGTGGCACAGTTTATGTTTTGTATAGAGCATTTTGCATTGTGGTACTGGCTTGAAATTTATAGGGTAGCTAGCCTTACTGCCATGGACATACTTTTCAGTGGTTAGGTGTGTAAAATGTAAAGAGTTGTGGAATTATGCCACTCTGTCGAATGAAAATCTAAAACTTTTAAATATAATATCTCGGAAACGGTTTGGTCTTTTAACTTGAAATGTGGAGGGTGTTGAGGGGATGTCCTGTGCATGTGAATTATGGCATTTAGGTGTTGGAAAAGTAATTTGCTGTGGAGATATTGTGTGACACACTTTACATTTTGCATATGGAGTTTTGCATTGTGGTAGTGGCTTGATATTTACAGGGTAGCTAGCCTTATTGCCATGGAGTAATTTTCAGTGGTTAGATGTCTGAAATTTAAACAGGTGTGGAGTTGTGCCACTCCAATGAATGAAACATCCCACCAATATGTGCTCCAACCAATAGATAAGATATTCAGTACTTGTACTGTTATGATCGGCAGAAATTTGCAAGTTGGTTGGGCCCCGCGCTCCCACAAACATGTGCGAGTGTACTTTTCTATGCTTTCTCAAAAAGTAAGGAAATTCTATGCAAAAAAACTGTTAGTGCATTATTTTGGGTTAGAACACAAAAAGTCAGGAAATGAGAACTTTAGGGTTGCCTCCTCCCCTCTCATGTACACCCCATCCTCCTGAGATTGACAGACACCAGGGTGTGTCATTACGGTTGTGAGTCCTAAATGCCACCCCATTCTTCTTTACTGTGGCTTGCGAATATGATTACACATGGAATGAGGTGACATTTAGGCCTCACAACCTGGATGACACACCCCAGCATCTGTCAATCTCGGGAGGATGGGGGGTTCATGAGGGGGGGAGTGGCTACCCTTAAGGTCTCATTTCCTGACTTTTTGTGTTTTAACCCTAAATGATGCATTAACGTAGTTTTTGCATAAATATATATATATATATATATATATATATATATATATATATATACACACACACATATATATAAATCACACATGCCCCACAATGCAAAGCATCATGGGCTGCATATGCAAATCACCACAGAATGTTATGCTGGTCCAACTTTAAGCAGAATTGCATGGTGCCGAAAGGCCTCTCACACAGTTTGCAAAGGGGTGGCCTTTTTTGTTTTCGTTTTGTTTTAATTAAAAGATGGAAGTTATTCATAGCTGTAGAGTCATTGAAGTGCAGGGTGGCTGGTGATTTTTAATGTAAATACACTTTTTGGGTGTTGCTTGACATCATTAGAGGGCAATGGAAATGATTGAGGAGGAGAGAAATGATAGCATGCAGTTTACTGTAATAAAGGTTGGTGAGACTTTGCAGACTTGGAGCAGGCAGGCAGACGGTCTTGTGAGTAGGTGAGTAGAGCAAACATGAACAAGCTGTTAGGCAAAAAATCTTACTGAAACAGAGTATTAGAAGGTGGCAGTGTGTTTTAAATATATGTGGTTTGATTGTAGATTATAAAAAAGCTGGGGTGATCAGGGTACAGGTAAATGAGGAAAACATGAAAGGGGTGAATTGACACTAGTGTAATGAATTGACTGCATGCACAGTAAAGTTAAAATGTGGAAGTAGTACATGCGCTCGGGGTAGCAGGATGACTGACACTTGGGGAAGTATAAATGTAAGGTTTTAAAGTTTACTTAACACAAGTGGAAATAAATTACTTTATTAAATGGATATTGTGTCCACACCCATTGCATAAATATAAATATACACATACAGTATATACACATATATGTTCATCACAAAAAACTACCTCAATTCAGATAATAGCACTTAAGAAAGGAAAGCATACAAAAGAGGGAAATGAAAAAAATATTATGGTTGTGGGTCCCCTGAGTCTTGGTGAACCAGTGGTGCAGTCTTCCATGGGGCTGTCAACCCCAATGCCCACTCCCCCCCCCACTGTGTAGCCTCCTCTCCAAAGCATTTGGTACAGCTCCAAGCCAGTGCCTCATAGTGGTATTCTCTTTAGAGATACAGAAGTATGGCTCATCACATGTTGACAGCAAAATGATTTGTAATTTTCTTCATTCTGCATAACAAAAAGAGATCAAGTCTAACCTTCTTTGCTCAAGGGGCCCCAGGCTTCTATGCGTCTGCAGTCAGAAGGGGGTGTGTAGGTACGTCACGCACATTCTTCTGTGGCTCTTTGAATTCCTACACCTGTATATGATGTGGAGGCCCACGTGTCAGCCAGTTGTACTTCTCTTCTATACACAATGCCACTCCTGTGTCCCTTGTCATGTGTACCCCACCCCACTTCTGTGTTCTGGTTTCTGCAGGTGCCTGTCAAGATAAAGGTCACTGGACAGATATTGTTGACTGATAAGGCAGGGATGAGTACTGTGGCAACAATATTGCCTCCTTTGTCTGCTTCTGAGGAGGGTGGAGTAAAACACTGCAGTGATTAGGGACCTCCCAGCAGTGTGGCTGCTGTTTCTGTAGCACCCTTGATATGGATATGGTTGAACCCTTGATATGGACTTGGCTACTGTTGATGGGTGGGTGTCCCTTTTGTGTTGGTCTCCCCCACTTTTATGGGCAGTTACCTTGTTTTGTTTTTGAGCCCCCAAGTATGAGCAGTTGCCCTTTCAGATTCTCCCTCGCTTGTTATGGGTGGATGAAATTTTCCTTTTTTCATTACCCCTCTATATATACAAGCTGTTGCTTCTGTTTTGTTATCCCTCCCTTTACAGGTGGTTGCCCCTTTGTTTTTGTTGTCCCATTTCCCACCCTTGTTCTGAGTAGATGCCTTTTTCCCTTTGTTTCCTTAACCCCCCCCTCTCCAAAATGCTGTATTTCTGTGTTGTTGCTGCCTTTGTTTCTTTTGTATGACCTGCAGCCTGGTTTATTTCTGATACATATACTGCTGTGTCATGTCTCTGTTATTGCTGCCCTCCTCTCTTACATAATAATCATGCCCAGTGTTTAGCTCTGTACCCGGGTCTGTAATCGTATCTGCACTGCTGCATGGCTTTCTGCTTTCGGCACTGTCCTCAGTGCTGTATTGAGATCTGTGCTACTGAATTGTACTGCAACAGCACTTGTCATTTGCATGATGTGCAGTCTGCCCTATATTCATAGGGTATTGTGCAGGTGCAATCCCTCTGAATTTGGTACAGTAAGGAACTAGTGCCAGTACTAGTGCAGTCACAGTGTAATGACAATGTTGCTTTCCTGAATAACAGATGCAAAATGTTTTGGAACACAGTTTGATAAATTAGTATGCCAGGTGATGATTTTACATTGATCCTTTTGTAAGTATTTTGGGAATGTATATGGTTTGTGGAGTAAAAATCTTGTTAATATAAAGCATTTATCACCTGAAATTTTAAAATTATTTGTATTTTTTTAATTATCAATAACTCAGCCAGTGTTGGGGATTCTACAACTCTCAGCACTTAAAAAAATTACAAAAAAAATGAAATTTCACTAATAAAATATATGCATCACTACAGTGCTTACATAAAACACTTTTATATTTAAAAATTAAATTATAGTTGTATTTGGTACATTCTACATTGACAAACAAATTCACATGGTATTTACTAAGATTCTGTAACAACACCATAACCAGCAGGAGTGCAGAAACAAAAATCCTGTAGCAACAAGGATATATAATTTACAAAAAACACAAGCAAAGTAAGGGTTAATATTTTCTCTGTGGTGTGTAAGTAATCTAATCCTTGTTCCTGTTTCCTGTCAATCCAGACTGACTTTTCACACTATTTAATCTCCTAAAAGCTTCTTTCTCTACCCCCTGAAATGAACATTTCAACCACAGACTTCATGTATTATTTTTTGGCTTTTTAAGTACACTATGGCTAGATATGACAGGAGGAGCAACCTGCGGCTGCTGTGCCTTGTACCTCGCAAGTCTCATTTTGACCCTCCAGTTGCCAAATCAATACCTTAAGTCAACAAAAGAACAGCAATGTGGCCAGAAAATCCTGGGTCAAACTGACCAAAGTTGCACACTTACTGTATGACCTTAACTCATTTAACTTCTCAGTGCTTCTACCACCCAGCTGTAAACAGGTCAGGAGCAAGGACCAATAAAAACATGTTACTGTATCCTAGCTAGGCTAACTGTAAAAAATGGGGAGCTTCTGATGTTGTTTCACTTAAACATGGTTTCATCAGGGGCTACAGATTGGCATCCATGGGAGATGTTTTTCCTCAATTAGAGAGACATTTATTCAAAACATGACTTTTTAAAAATCATTTTAACTGCTAATTTATTCTCTCTAGTTTCAAGGTTTCTGCATTTATTTATGTAGTTTTTGCTGACAGAGACAGGAGGTCTAGACAATGACATCAGTTTTTCTCAGCCTCAATGCATGGTGGTGGGATATAGATGCAAGCTATCTGAAATTGAATCAGATTAAGCAGTTGGTGCATATGAGCCAATGAGGGAAATTTGTCATGGCCACCTATGAAATTACCCTATTCTTTCTGAGAAAGTTCATGGGATCTTTAATGTCCACCTAAACAACTACCAGGTGGTCTAGACAGGATCTCAGTTTAAGCATGATTCTGCATGATGGCACACCTTAACAGAACAGCATCTCCTTAGTACTGCACTCATGTGCCAGTGTTCATGATAAAAGCCTTATCCTGGTGTGGGACTATACCTTTCCTTTTGTCCCAGAGGCAGAAGTGCTATTAACTGAGCCATGCTAACATCTGAAATTGTATCTGTAATAAACATATGTTTGCTAAGCATACTGATGACTTTTTGTACAGTGGTGGATGAGGGGGAGCTGGGATAATCCCACTTGACTATCTAAGCATATTCAGTTGATAGTTTGTTTGTTCTGTGTTTAGAGTCATGTTACAAGACATCATGGGAGGACTCCCTGAATGGTGACTAAGAAATGTTTATTATCATTATAATTATTTTGTTATCGTCTGATTATTATTCTCTGATGCTTTTGCTGACAAAGCATTTGAAAGCTAAGCAGAGTAGGGGTTGCTAGAGGAGAAAGTGACACATGCATAATGCACTTACATGCATATAATTAAGTTGCAACAGTTTCTTATTAAGTAATGTGTAGTATTACCAAAATTATTAAAAAGTGCAAATCAGTTTTATATATTTTAATGCTGTCATACTGTAAAATTTTATGCATCGATACAAAAAGTAGTATTGATACAACATGATTCTTGATGCTCTGTCTACAAGGTTTTAATTAAAAATAAAATAATGTTCTATCCCCAACAGTTTCAATGTTAGACCTTTACAAAGAGAAGGTCTTTAAATTAGATACATTTGGAACTGTTTGAGCTAGAAAACATTTTTTTTTCAGTGAAACCTTGGAGTCAATTAAGTTGATATAGCAATACAAAATGTTACTATTTCTTTCATACATTTCTACAAAAAACATGAAATTACTGAAAAGATTTTTGAAATCTCAGGCTTCATTTTCAGAATGAAAACTAAGACACAAGGTACCTGCACCAAATGGGTATGAGGCAAGTGGCACCTTGCATCACAGTTTGCGGCCATCCCGATTTTTGAATGTCACAAACAGAATGCCATGTGCCATAGCCATCCTGCACCACCCTTCTGGAAAAAGCATCCATGTACCAGGTTGCAAGGGTGGTTGCACCATGGAGGAGCTGTTCCACCCATATTTGTTAATCTAGAAGCCCTAGCATGGCTACAACAGGAGGCTACCCTTAGACCACCCAGAAGGTGGTCTAAAGGGCCATGAACCACAGACAGGCAAGGTGGCAAATGGGGGGGACTGCAAGGAGGGAAGCAAGGCATAAAGAGCATGGGGGTGACCTAGTAAGTGAGGGGATATGGCCACAAGTTCAGGGTGCTTGGGTGGCACCCAGCGGAGGTCCCATGCTGACATCCATGAAAAGATTGGCTGGAGTAGAGTGGGGTTGATAGGGATGGGCCGTTACCCAGCTCTGGTGGCACACAGCCCTGGCACCTGCCCCATAGGTGCACCAGCCCTAATACTGTTGGTGGGCAGAAGGTTTTTTTATATATATTTTTTGTATTTAAAAGTTTGGTAACCGGAAAAGGCACACTGAGCCAAGGCTCATTTCGAGGTGTGACCAGGACACGGGGGTAACAAATACAGACACAGGATTGCAATACACAAATAAAATACAAGTACTAAGTAGAAATAGAGTCATGAGTGGTTACAGACATTACAAAGACACAACTCAGTGTATAAGCAATACAAGTTTATGCATTTGACTCTATAGTTGTTATAGTCAGTATTGTACAGGCCTACAAGTCTTGAGAAGTGGCTGAAGGTTGCTAGGTTCGGATAATTGCTATTCCCTGGGCACCTCAACAGTCCCCTGGTATTGCAGATCCTGCATGAAGGCAGGCTGCTGCCCACTGATAGTGCTGGAGACAGGTGCACCTATGGGGCAGGTGCAAGGGTTGTGTGCAGGCAGAGCTGGTCACAGTCCTTCTTTGCCAACCCCCCTCTACCTTGGCCAATCAGCTTACTGGATGTGAGCAGGGAACCCCCACCTGATTCCATTCCAGCACTTGGCACTGTGACCCACTTACTCATTAGGGCATTCTGTGCTTCATCTGCCCCTGCTCTCCTCCATGCCAGCATATTCCCCCCAACTTCCCAGCCTCCCTCAGGATGCACCAGGTGGGGTGGGGGATGGATCCCTCTGTTAAATCCCACATTTGCATCACATGTTTGGTGTGACCCTGTGGCTGGGGCAACTACAGGGTCAGTGGTGCACAGACTCCCATTTTTACAAAATATGGCACAGGGTCCCTGATGCACCAGAAGTTTACTGCAGCTCTAGATCATTGCAAATTGCAGTGATCACAGGGCTCCTTGATAACTGAGACCACTGTTTTTTTCATCAACTCAAATTTCTTCTCCTGAGTAGCCCTTCTGATTGTCAGCATTACCTTCCCAGTGGTCTGACGGTCCCTTGGACATGGACAGCCTCTATGACGGACCCCATCTGTTGGAAAATATGGACTCTGAGTGGTCGACACTGCCATTGCTGTTGCCTCAGTACCTAAGCCTAGACTCTTCATTAGTAAGGTACAACAAAGCCCCCCTCCAATCCGAATGTGAGCGCTTCCTGGAGCTGGCTGTTGGCTGGGCCCTGTGGTCTGATTTGTTGTTCATTCTAGACCTAACCATACCTGTTTTTATTCCTTTTTGTGAACTGTGTCAAAAAAGCTGTAATCATCTATTTTTGTCTGACTGTTATGATAGATATCCATAGGACTTGAGTGTGATTTTTGGGAAATTCCTGTGATAATATCCATTTCTGAATCTTTGTGGTTCGTGCCAGCTTCTCCTATGTGCTACTTTTCATTGTATCCTAATGAAGATCCTAATAAACTGTTATGTATGTTGCTTTGTGCAATGACTTGCATATCTATTATATTATTTATTCACACTGTAAAATATATCTGTTTGTACTTTACTACTGGCCCGGATTTAACCAGGTCCATCTTGTAAATGAGCTTGCTCAATGATGTTCGCCTGGTTAAATAAAGATTTTGATTGATTGATTGCTTGATTACCTAACACCCTTGGAATTTAACCCATCACTTTCCCAGAACCACTATGTGTTGGGTGGGTGCCACATTAGGCAGTACAGTGCCTGTGAGGGTATCAATGTCATCCTGCTAGCTGATCCATTAACCTTCCATTTTTCTTCCTCCTTGAAGTCTGCTCACTTGCAATGAGACATGTGCACATGCCTGCACATGGTATGCCACCATCATCATAGCTAGGGTCCCTAGTTTGTGATGTTTGCTACTTCACCACCATCCTCCATTAGGTGGTGAGTGTGCTTTGGTACATGTTTCCAGTGAGGAGCACTGTCAATGCAACACTTGATCCTATCTTCTTGTCTAGCTATTGAGGACTCAAGTCAAGTTTCTGAAACTGGGTCACTGGTGTACCCAGCGGTAGTGCTGTAGTTGTTTTACTAGACTGGCTAAATCCTGCTATTTTGAATAACATGTTTTGACATTATAGACGTATCAACATTTAACAACTGTATTGTTATGATCTATTCATGTTTATCACACTCCAAGCTTTCATTTTCTTATGTTAGCTTGACAGTTCAAAAGTTACATCTTTCAAAATACAATTTCAAGTATTACAAAATATATATATAAAAAAACAATTATTTTGGAGAGCTGGCTTGGTGCTGCTGAGGGCTGGGGCACTGTTAGTGCTTTACCTCACACCAGACCAGCTTCCCTGGTTTGGGCTGCTGGGTGTCAGCAGGGGGAGTGAGCTGAGAGATTATTGAACAGCTGCTTGCCATCTCTCCTCTCCCAGTTTGGGGTAGTGTGCCATAGTGGCTTTTGGCAGCAACCAGGTTGAAGTCTGGTGATAGCTCCAGTGCACGGAAGGCAGATGACAGCCAGAGAGGGTGGAAGAAGATGTGGTCCCAGAGTGCATGCACACCTTCATCTAATCGTGCTGCAGCTTCTGGAGGACCAGACATGGAAGAAACAGCAGCAGGTAAATTGAGCAGACTAGGCTCCATGAAGCCTCACCTGGACCCACCCCTTCCACTCCAACTGGTAGGCCCTTCTGGATTGTATGCTCTGGAGGGGACAGCCCTCCCCACTGACCCTGCCATGCAGGGGAATCTGAAGGGGAATTAGTTACCAGAGGTGAAGGAAGAGTACAATGGTCCCAGATGATCAAGGTCAAGGCTGAGTAGCCACCTGGCCTGGCTACAGGATAAATACTTTTATTAAAAATAAATTACTTTGGGAACTGGTGGGAAGATATTGGTTGTTGTTCTGTATTTGTTTTTGTTTTGTCACATAAATCTTCGTTCCCTTTGACTGATGCAGGCAGGCTCTCAGTCCTGTCCCCACCCTCCACATGGCAACCACCTGGCCCAGCACTCAACTATCCAGAGACACCAGAGATCCCCCCCCCCCTCCGTGGCAGGGCCAGAAAAAAAAGGGCCATTCTTCCCTTACTTGGACACACATATCCAGTGACAGATCCTTTTATGTTTTCTCATTTGGCTTTCCCTGCTGCACTGACACATTGAGCGTATGTGCATGGGGGCACACACATGTCATGGAAGAGTGTCCCTTCCCGTCATGTCACTATAGTGCTGGCACTTCTACCAGACCTCAACCTGGTGACAGCCAAAGGTCATGTCAGAAAATCTTCCTAAGCAGGAAGAGGACAGCAGTCAGCTGGATGCTCAGTCCTCGCCTCCCCAAGGCTGATCCCCAGCAACTCATGCTCCTTCCTGAACACTGGGCTCTAACATTGCAGGAGGTAAGGTATTCAGTGTACCAGCCCTCAATGCCACCGGGCCAGCTGCTAGTGGTTGTTCTGTTTAAGAACAAGCACATTTTTTCTAGTTATTATTATTAGGAATTGAACTGCATCTAAATTTCTTCAGCGTACTGTGTTGCCTGGGGAAAAGCACTGGGATCTATTTGATAAACATGATACCTTTATGGATGATATTCTGGTGCAAGTATTTCTGCAAGATAAACTGAAGAAAGTGTAGAAATATATATATCTTACTCTGTATATTGCAGTGACATAATGTATACTATTCCCTCCAGCCACCACGTAATGGTAGCACATGGTAAAAGCAATTTATCTGAGAGAAAAGCTAATTCTGATTTTTAGACTGCAGCATGATGCTTTTGATGATAACCGAGTACTATGGATTGCCTTTATCATCCCAAGGTTACTTATTTTAATTTTTAGGGTAACAACTTGGGCTACAAGAAAAGACTAATGAGAAGACACACTGACAGAAACTGGGTTCAACTAAGACCTTGTGATACATGTTGGGGCAGATTAATTTTTTTTCTGAGTTAGGTATGCATGCAGTGTAACACTAAATGCACTGTTTAAGTGAAATTATCTTATATGATGTGCCAATAAAGAAAACAAGTATTTCCTAATTTTATGAGTACAACATGCCATTATTTACTAAATACAGGCATTTGCATACATTTTTAATGAAATGCATTGTAGCCTAATGTTGAAAGCATACATTTATTTATTGAATTAGTTTTATGACTCCAGCTGGGTTAACCCTATGAGACTCACTGTCCCATTTTCTTGGGAGTCCCAAGGACGACAGCAACAGAAAACATGTTAACTAAGTCCAGCAGGAAGAGTTACCTACAAATAGGCAATAATACATGATGTTGTGTGCTTTAGACATTTCTAATGCAAGCCAGGGGTATAATGAGGCATAATTCTGCAGGCCGAGTTCCTTCAGTCCCTGGTTATGTGCTTGAAATGTCAAATGCACACCCTTGGAGTGTCTTTCTGTGCTTATAAAATATTTATTTAAAAAAATGTTTAAAAATTAAAGCAAATATTGCTGAATATGAAAAAAATAGCTATTTGTCTTGATTTTTGTTAAAATAGTTCCTCCCCCTAGCATGTTGGCTTTGCTAAATAGACATTTGTCCTGATGCTGTACCCGTAGTTGTACTTTGCATTAACTTTGCAATTTGAGTCCTTCCTCCCCCATCATGACAAAATATTAATTGTACTTTTAACTTAGCATAACATGGGGAGCAGTGTGTGGCTGTAAAGAGGTACAAGTGAGGCAGAAAACTTTTTTTTCAATTGAGAGCGATTGCTCCAGTATGAGAGCGAGAAGAAGCAAAATATGGATTACAACATAATGGCTTTGGGAGCAAGTGAGGCTGAACCTTTTTTGTCATTTGAGATGGCTGTTGTACGAGAGAGATAGAGTACAATCAGGACTATTGCATAATGGCATTGGAGAGTGACTAAAAGGTACATCCTGTCCAGCCCTCAGATTAAAGTTAAAAAAAAAACTGAAGAGTGAAATTTGAGGGCAGCAACAAAAGGCTATCTCAATGCTCAATGCCGCAGCTAAGGTGAACTTTGCCTTTAACATGAGCATGAGGTGAGCCGACACGGTTTCAGCCAGCACAATGTAAAGCAAAGTATTTTACTTCTATTTCAGAATCAGTACATTAGATGCGCCTACATTTCATAGGAACATAGAAACATAGACTTTGACTGCAGATAAGGACCACTTGGCCCACCCAGTCTTCCCATTTCCCCTTCCTATTGGATAAGCTGCAGATTCTAGTTAACCAACAGCCTACTTCCTGCAACCCTCCACTACAATTGCCTTATGTCTGTCCCATGCATGTTTGAATTCTCCAACTGTTTTAGACCTAACAACCTCCCCAGGAAGGTGGTTCCATGTATCCACCACTCTCTCCATGAAAAAAACATTTCCTCACATTACCCCTTAGCCGTCCCCCCTCTATCTTTAAATTGTGCCCCCTTGTTCTTACGCATCTCTTTTTCTGAAAGATGCTACCCTCCTGGACTTTGTTGATTCCCTTGAGGTACATGAAAGTTTCTATCATGTCCCCCCATCCCTCCTTTCGTCAAGGGTATACATATTAAGTTCTCTCAGTCTCTCTTCATATGATTTCTGATGCAGACCCTGCACCATTGTAGTTGCCCTTCTCTGGACTACTTCCATCCTGTGTATGTCCTTGCATAGATGGGGTCTCCAAAACTGCACACAGTATTCCAGATGGGGTCTCACCAACTGTCTGTACAGAGGGAGAACCACTTCCCTTTTTCTACTTGTGATGCCCCTTCCTATGCATCCCAGTATCCCCTGGCTCTCCTTACTGACTTGTCACATTGCTTACCCACCTATAAGTCAATTGATATGACTACCCCCAAGTCCCTTTCCATTTTTGTTGTTGTTAGTACCTCCCCTCCTATTGTGTACTCTTCTCCTGGGTTTTTGTTTCCCAGGTGCATTACTTTGCACTTATTTGCATTGAATCTAAGTTGCCATATGTCTGACCATTCCTCCAACCTTGACAAGACCCTTCTCATCCTTTCTACCCCCCCCTTATGTATCAACTATGTTACAGATCTTTGTGTGATCTGCAAAGAGGCATACCTTTCTCTTCAGACCCTCTGCAATGTCACCTATAAAGATGTTAAAGAGGACGGAACCCAGTACTGAGCCCTGAGGTACTCCACTAGTAACCCCCCTTTGTTCGGAATGTGTTCCATTCACTATTGCCTTCTGTATCCTGTTGTGCAGCCAGTTTGCTACCCAGGCTACCACCCTGGAACCCACTCCCAGGCTGGCTAACTTGATTATTAGTCTTTTGTGCGGGACTGTGTCAAATGCCTTGCTAAAGTCTAGGTAGGCCATATCCACAGCCCCTACCTGGTCTATTACTTTGGTCATTCAGTCAAAGAAATCTATTAGTTTGTCTGACATGACCTTCCTGCTGTAAATCCATGCTGCTTTGGGTCCTGTGCCCCGTTGATCTCTAGGTACTCAATAATTCTTTCTTTCAGAAGTGATTCCATCATTTTCCCAACCACTGAGGTCAAACTTACAGGTCTATAGTTTCCTGCTTCTGCATTGCTCCCACTTTTGTGAAGGGGAAACACATCTGCCCTCCTTCAGTCCTCAGGTACCACCCCATCCTCCCATGATTTGTTAAAAAGTGTGCTCAGTGGTGTCACTAGGTCCTCCCTTAGTTCTTTTAGGATTCTGGGTGAATCCCATCAGGCCTCATTGCTTGTCCACCTTGAGTTTTAGGAGTTCTTTAGGACTCTTTCTTCTGTAAATGGACTGGTGTCAACCCCCCTACCCAGAGTGCTTTTATTGTCTGGTTTAGGTAACTCTTCCTCATCTTCTTTTGTGAATACTCAGCAAAAGTATTCATTCAGTATCTCTGCCTTTTCACTGTCTCCCTCTGCCCACCTCCCCTCTCCTTTATTAATCTTCACTATTCCTCCCTTAACCTTTCTTATGCTCCCTAATGTACCTATAAAAGGTTTTAGCCCCCTTCTTAACTGAGTTGGCTATTTTTTCCTCAGTTTGGGCCTTTGCTATTCTGATTGCCTTCCCCACTTCTTTCTGCTTTAATTGATACAGTTCCCTGTCGTGCTCCTTCTGTGATTCTTCATACTTTCTCAATGCAGCCTTTTTCTGTTTAACCTTCCCTGCCACTTCTTTTGAGAACCATAGTGTTTTTTCCTCTGCTTTGTTTTCTTTATTTGTCCCACACAAAGGCTTGTTGCCTCCATGATAGCAGTTTTGATTTTTCTCCATTGTTCTTCCACCCCTCCTTTTCTCCATTTGGTAGTGCATTCCTCAGGTATTCACCCATTTTGCCAAAGTCTGCCCTTCTAAAATCCAGTATCCTTGTTTTTGTATGGCTTGTCTCCATGGTTGTGCTTATTGTGAAGTACACTGTGCAGTGGTCACTTGTTCCCAGATGTCTACTGACTTCTAAATTTGAGATCCTCTCTCCATTTGAGAGTACCAGGTCTAGTATTGCTCCCTCCTGAGTGGGTTCCAACACTAGTTGTCTAAGGCCTGCCCCTGAAGGGCATCAAGAATGACCCTGCTCTTGGATGTGGCTGCAGTACATGTCATCCAGTTAACATCTGGCATATTCAGGTCCCCCATCAAAAGTATCTCCCCTTTTTCAGCCATTTTAAGAATGCCCTCTATCTTTTTCTTGTCTGCTTCTTCCCCTTGAGACGGAGGTCTGTATACAACCCCTGTGCAGATTGTGATGCCATTCCCTGTCTCCAAGGTGACCCAGAGTGCCTCTTGTCCTCCACCTTTACTTTTTAGTTCTGAAGCTTTGATCCCTTCCCTTATGTATAGAGCTACTCCACCTCCTCTTTTACCCTCCCTGTCCCTTCTGTAGAAAGTGTACCCTGGTATGTTGACATTCCAGTCATGGTTCTCCATGTACCATGTTTCTGTGACTGCCACAATATCCAATTTTTCATCTTCCATCAGGACTATTAGTTCAGGAAGCTTGTTTCCTAGACTATGGGCATTGGTACTCATTGCCCTCCATTTAATGTTGGCTTTATCCTTTTTTCCCCCATCCCTTCTCTTATTGCCCTTGTCTGTTTTTCCATTTATCCCTGTCCTGCCCTCTGTTGAGCTCTGTACCTCATTGTTTACCTTACTACCTGCCATGTTTTGTGGGCAGCTAGTGCAGCCTGTGAGGACTGCTGATGGGAGATTGGGAGGGGGAGGATCGGTCTTAATCTGTCTTGCTAAGTGAAAGAATAAAAATGGCAGCTGATATGTTTTAAAATTATATAGTGGCTCAAGGATTTCTTTACTGTCCTGCATCCAGGCTGGTAGCACTTGTTTTTAGCCATGCATTAACATGGCTAACAACAAATTTGGATGCAGGACTTTCCGTACCAATTTTATAAGAAAGCAATTAGACACAATGGGTGTGCATTAATCCTTGTTGTACTGTGGACTGATATATCAGTCCAGAGTTCCTATTCATTGTAATTCTGTCAGCAGCCCAAGGGTTAGACTGTTTAGTGCATGGCCGGGGGTGTAGAAAGGCACAATGCTGCAGGCCATATTCCTTCAGAACCTGACTGTCATTAGAACTTTCTAATATAATCCCCATAGTGTCTTATTGCCCTTCTAAAATGGGACCTTTTTTATATATGAGCAGGAATTAAAAGTAATGGACCCTATTCACTATGCCAATGCGCCATGTAAGCCAGTGCGTTAGCATAGCTACAACAGAATGCAGTGGAGTGAGGTCCCATGGACCCTGTGTGGCATTCACTATAAGGGTGCAGGACATGAATGCGCCCAACCCCCAGCCACATGGACAGCTATGCACCAGGGACTGACAGGAGGTGTGTTGGGGGGCGAGTTGGGGGATGTGCCTGCACTCCATGCCATGCACAAATGTGCAGATTGCTGAGGGGGGACACACCGTATGCTAGGTAATCCCCAGCCATAAGGGTTACATACCCACCAGGATGCCACAAGAAGCTACAGCGAGAATGGTGGGGTACAATGGACCCCCCATGGAATGCAGCCCCAACCAATGGGAGCCACAAGGAGGGCTGGGCAGCTGACTGGGCACCTTCCACCCCCATGCCAATGGCTCGCCAGTGTGCCATCTGCCATGATCTGTGCCCTGCAGGTGCAAGGGATCCAGTCATGAACCTGGGCCAGGCATTCCACTGGATGCATGCCCAGTCTATGGAAATGTCCTCTGTGCACCTGTGCACTGGAGGATTGGGGCCATGGACAGGTGGCTGGCATTAGTAAATGCCAGTATGGGTGCACATGTCCACTGTCACATAGCTACTTGGTAGGGCTACATGCCTCTGGTGCGTACACTTTGCACATTGGTGCATAGAGTCCAATATGTGTAAATATTTAAACATTAAACAGTTTAAATTAATATGTGATAAAATAATCCCTCTGTCTGTATGGATTTTTTTGTTTGTTTGTTTGTTTTTATCTTTCACTTAGGACATTTGTCTTACTTTGCCCACAGTAGTTGTATTTATTATTCTTATACTTTGCATAGAGCTTGACACTCCCCATCCACCCATTTGGAGAGAAACTTTATATGCAGTATTGAGTGGCGAGCACGTGAGCGATCCTTGACATGTGGTGAGAGGTTGAGTGAGCTTGCATGAGGTGTATTATTATACATTTTATTGTTTTGTCTGCAGTTCTTCAGGCAGCATTTACGGTTTTATTTTCTGAATGTATCATTTGTATGCAGTGTTGGAGGGGAGAGCACAATCATTTATGGCACACTGTAATGTGAAGTGTCTTGAGATGTTGAGCAATTGGGCATGAGGTATGAAAGCCACCAATTGTCCAATGGAGTGGTGACCACATAATTTCACTTTTAAAATAAGTGAAAGAAACATACACACATTGCTTATATGCAACCTTTCATGTCTTTTGCCAGGTATTTACTTCATCCAGGGCTGCTTGCCACAACTTCTGGTTGGTTGATTGGTTGGCTGGCTAGCTGGGGGGTGCATCATATCTCTTAAAGTGAGAGAAAAAAATGGTAGGTGGATTTTTTATAAAATTCTATGTTGACTCAAGAATTTCTTTACTGTCCTGCGTGCAGGTTGGCAGCACTCCTTCATCTAATTAAACAGTACAGTTGATTGCTATTTTGATTTTTTATGACCATGTCTTGAGTGTTTTATAAATGGATGATTTTATGCAAATTTGAAGGTCCCATATCTCAACTTCAAGCCAAAACTAGAGTCAAAGTTTTATTCATACTGATTTTAAAGACACACTATGCATTATTTTATACATACTGTATTACTTATCAAGTTACTGTTATAACTACAATCTAAACAATAGTTACAAATAAAAAGTTAAAAAGAGTACAGACAGTTCAACTAAACAAATAACAGTACAAAATACAGCACGTATGCCTCTAAATTATTAGAGGGACAGTACAATCCCTTGTTTCACTGTATCCCAGCTCTACTTAATGTTTGCAAGACATGGTTGGTTAACATTTACCTATTCAGCTAGGCTTTTTCCTAAGTACACATTTATTTAGGGTTGCAGTGCTTGTCACATTCCTTTTTTCAAAGACAACATTTAATTTAGTATCATTACACGATTTTTAAAATTGTCCATGTTCCTAAAATGTGTTTTAGTCCTGGTAGTAGAACTATTCAATAATAACAATCCACAGCATTTGTAAAAACATTAAAAAAAACTACAGGTGTGCAAATAATGAATGTTTTTAATTTTTGCTTCAAAGTCTTAAGATTTATCTTCATTTTAAACATATTGAGTCTTTCTCCAAAAACAGTTTGTGGTTTCTTGAGTCTCAATTGTCAGAGATCATCTCACATTTAAAAATGGAAAAGGAGGGAGTCAAAGCTAAATCATTTGCTACGTAAGCAATAACCCATGACAGGGTATGGGGCTATTGATGATTAGTCCACACCCTGGGTGCGTTGTGATGCACTAGGCCTCAGACTGAGTGTCCTCACAACATCTGGGGTGTGGATTAATCCCTAATTACCCCATACCCTGGAGTAGGTTATTACACTCGTAACATGGGTGATGTTTAAAAAATATAAACAGAAATGTGTTTTTTCTCTGTTTAAATAGGGAAAATGTTAGTGTATCCTGCCAATGTGAAAAGTAGCCCACACATGCATGCATACTAAATTTATTCTTATGAATATACAAATGGTAGAAATAGAGTCCCACAAATGATTTCTCATGTTTGTATGTTCATAAAATAAATAATATATGCATTACTCACTTTGCTATGAAGTTGCTCATTTCCAGTAACTGCCTACTGTGCAGTGAAGGACAGCATCACAGGAAAGAAGCAGAGCTCAGAGTCGTGTGTGAACTTCAGCAACTGATAGAAATGATGACTCAAGACACTGACAGGTGATGGAGGAAGGAGGCACATGTAGGCACCATGCACACATTGACACTGCCACTGTCTATTTGCAACACAGAACGGGCAGGGAAAAATGATTACAGCACCGTCATCAATTTTTTTATGGCCACATTCAGCTGCTGGTTCTCTCTCTCGGCATGGGGTCATACTGCAGTATGCCAAAACTAAGTGGCTGAAAATACTGCAGAGAAACAGTGCAGTACAAAATCAGATTTGGGTTAAATGCCGACCTGTTCTGCGCACCGCACCCATTGCAAACAATGGGCCTGTATATTTTTTTGAAGGCTTCTGCCCGCCATACACCCACATAGATTTGCCCCAGAACTTAAATAACAAGCTCAAGGGGGTGGACTTTGGGGCTGGGGAGAAACTCAGGAGGGGTAAGTTTTATTAAAAAAAAAACATGCAGGCGAAACTTGCAGCAGGGAAGACCTGGGGGGAACTGAACTATGGTCTCAGGTCTCCCAACTGTGCTGTGTGCTGGTTCCTAGCCACTCCACCATGGGAGCGGCTTAACCAGGCACCCAGCACATGGCAAACTTTTCCTCTCCTTCCATTACTATGCAGCGACAGGGATATCCCTATCGCTATTCTACCCTGTCGCTGTCATTTCAAGCACTGTATCTACAGTGTGGTTAATACCACGCTGTTTTACATGCACAGTATTGACCCAGTATCTGTCTCTCCTTCTGTCTCTCTGCTGAATGTAGTATCTCTCTCTCTCTCTCTCTCTCTCTCTCTCTCTCTCCCCCTGTGTAGCACCATGGAGGGGGACAATACATCTGCATAAAGGACTGGTTCTGGAGGGCATGGGAGCAGGAACAAAAGCATTCACTTTCTCTCCACCGAAGCTGTGATACTGTGTGTCCTCGAAGGGCAGTAGGGAACCTAGGTGCGGCAGGGAAGCACCATTGCTGTTCTGTTTGTCTCTCTTATATAACAATATGATTTAAGTTATCTTCAACCAAGTTCACACTGCTGGATGTTCGGTGGGGGGATAGCTGGCAGTATTGCTTCACAGGTAGCAGCTCCAGAGCACAGTCAAGCACACTGAAGTAGCACGTCTTATCTGGAATGTTTGTGGATGTGGGAAGGGGGGTTCTCATTGGGAGATGCAGCCCTGGAGGACATTGCTCTCCCTCAATTTAAATGGCTGCCTTTCTGCTTCACTTTCTTGACCAGCTAAGGATTCCTGACTGTGCTCAGGGAAAGAGATGTTGCAAAGCAAAACTTTGCAGGTGAAGTTCAGGCAAAGTGCTAAAAATTTGCACTTAACAGAGCTTTGCAAAGCTTCCCCACACCTGGGAAACTTCGACTTCACCCAAATCATAAAGTTTTTGCTACGAAGTGCAGAATTTAGTCTGCAAAGTATGCAATTCATGAATGAAATTCTACACTTAGTGGAGAATTTCCGCATTTGAGATCCACAAATTTTGCAAATTCATACTTTGAAAATTCTATGAAGTTCATGAATTAATTGATAGAGAGAATTTTGTGGACTTCATCCATCTCAACTCAAGGATATGCTTGAGGGAGCTTCATAGCAACTATGGATTAAGTGGGTAAATTAATCAATGGTCACCTGATACTGTTTGACAAATTGGGTTTGCATCCTATGTTAACACATAAACATAGACTTTGCGGCAGATAAGGACTGCTTGGCCCACCTAGTCTGCCCATTTTCCTACCTACAGGATAAGCCACAGATCCTAGTTAACCAACAGCCTGTTTCTTCCTACTCCCCACAAGAATTGCCTTATGTCTGTCCCATGCATTCTTGAATGCTCCCGAAGTTTTAGATCCCACAACTTCCTCAGGAAGGCTGTTCCATGCATCCACTACCCTCTCTGTGAAAAAATACTTCCTCACATTGCTCCTGAACTGCCCCCCCTCTATCTTTAAATTTTGTCCCCTTGTTCTTGCACGTCTCTTTTTCTGAAAGATGCTACCCTCTTGGTCTTTGTTGATTACACTGAGGTACTTAAAAGTTTCTATCATGTCTCCCCCTCCCTCCATTCCTTAAGGGTATACATATTAAGCTCCTTTAGTCTCTCCTTGTATGGTTTCTCGTGCAGACCCTGCAGCATTTTAGTTGCCCTCCACTGGACTGCCTTTATCCTGTCTATGTCCTTGCGGAGATGGGGTCTCCAGAACTGGACACAGTACTCCAGATGGGGTCTCACCAAATGTCTGTACAGAGGGATAACAACCTCCTGGTTTCTGCTGATGATGCCTCTCCCTATGCATCCCAGTATACTCCCAGCCGTTCCTACTGCCTTCTCACATTGCTTGCTAACCTTAAGGTCATCTGATATGATTACCCCTAGGTCCCTTTCCTTTTTTGTTGTTGTAACTACCCCCCCCCCATTGTGTAATCATCCCCTGGGTTTTTGTTTCCCAGGTGCATTATTTTGCACTTCATTGCATTGAATCCTAGCTGCCATACTTCTGACCATTCTTCCAACATTGCCAAGTCCCTTCTCGTCCTTTCCACGCCTCCTTCTGTATCAACCCTGTTGCAGATCTTTGTGTCATCTGCAAAGAGGCATACTTTTCCTTCCAGTCCCTCTGCAATGACACTTATAAAGACATTAAAAAGGACTGGACCTAGTACTGAACCCTGCGGTATCCCACTAGTAACCCCTCTTTCTTCAGAGTGGACTCCATTTACAATTACTTTCTGTGTCCTGTTGTCCAGCCAATGTTTTACCCAGGCTACGACCCTGGGATCCACTCCCAGGCTGGTTAATTTACTAGTAATCTTTTGCATGGGACTGTGTCAAATGCCTTGCTAAAGTCTAGGTAGGCCATGTCCACAGCCCCTCCCTGGTCTACTACTTTGGTCACCCAGTCAAAGAAATGTATTAGATTCATCTGACATGACCTTCCCGTTGTGGACCCATGCTGCCTTGGGTCCTGTGCCCAACTGGCCTCTAGGTACTCAACAATTCTTCACTTCAGAAGTGACTCCATCTCTTTCCCTACCACAGAGATCAAACTGACAGGTCTGTAGTTTCATGCCTCTGTCTTGGTCCCACTTTTGTGAAGGGGAATCACATCCACCTTCCTCCAGCCCTCGGATACCACACCATCCTCCCATGATTTGTTAAAAAGGGTAGTCAGTGGTTTCACTAGTTCTCCACTTAATTCTTTTAGAATTCTGGAGTGAATTCCATCAGGCCCCATTGCTTTGTCCACCTTCAGTTTTAGGAGTTCTTTCAGAACCCTTTCTTCTGTGAAAGGACTGGGATCGACCCCCCCCATCAAGAGTGCTTCTGTTAATTGGATTAGGCACTTCCCCCTCCTCTTTTTTGAATGCTGAGCAGAAATATTCACTCAGTATCCCTGCTTTTTCACTGTCCCTATCTGCCCACCCACTGTTCATTCTATTCAGCCTCACTGTCCCTCTTTTTTCTTTTTACACTCTCTGATGTACCTATAAAAGGTTTTATCCCCCTTCTTAACTGAGTTGGCTATCTTTTCCTCAGTTTGGGCATTTGCTATTCTGACTTCCCTCCATGCTTCCTTCTGTCTTAACTGGTACAGCTGTCTGTTCCATTCCTTTTGTGTTTCCTTATACTTCCTGAATGCTATCTTTTTCTCCCTGACATTCCCCACCACCTCTTTTGAGAACCATAGTGGCTTTTTCTTTCATTTTGATTTGTTTATTTGCTTCCCACAAAGGCTTGTTGCCTCTGTGATAGCAGTTTTGATGATTCCCCATTGTTGCTCCACCCCTCCTTCTAGTCTGTTTTCTAGTGCTTTTCTGAGGCAGTCTCCATCTTGCCAAAGTCAGCCCTCCTGAAGTCCAGTACCCTCACTTTTGCATGGCTTGACTCTGTAGCTGAGTTTAATGTGAACCACACTGTTTGATGGTCACTTGTTCCCAGATGGCAACCCACTTCTACATCTGAGATCCTCTCACTGTCCCCATTTGAGAGTACAAGGTCTAAGATTGCTCCCTCATGAGTGGGTTCTGAAACTAGCTGTCTGAGGCCTGCCAGCTGTAGGACATCGAGAATGGCCCTGCTCTTAGATGTGGCTGCAGCAAATGTGTTCCAGTTAACAGCTGGCATATTCAGGTCTCCCATCAACAGTATCTCCCCTTTCTCTGCCATCCTAAGAATGCCTTCTATCATATCCTTGTCCATTCCCTCCCCCTGACATGGGGGTCTGTACAACCCCCTGCGGATTGTGGTGCAATTTCAGTCTCCAAGGTGACCCACTGTGCCTCCTCTCCTCCCTGTTTACTCTTTTGTTTGGTTGCTTTTATCCCTTCCTTTACATAGAGAGCTAATTCTCCCCCTCTTCTCCCCTGCCTGTCTCTCCTGTAGGTTATGTACCCTGGTATGTTAACATCCCAGTCATGGTTCTCTGTGTACCATGTTTCTGTGAATGATACGATATCCAGGCTTCCCTCTTCCATCAAGGCCACCAGTTCAGGGAGCTTATTGCCCAGACTATGGGCATTGGTACTCATTACCCTCCATTTCCTGATGGCCTTACTCCTTTTTGGCCCATCCCTGTCCTTCTTGCCTTTGTCACTTTCTCTATTTACCCCTGCCCTTCTCCCTATTGACACCTCTATGCTGATGTTTACTGCACTTACTACTGTGACTTTTTTGAGGGGGGGCTAGGATTTCCCTCCTTCTTTCCAGTGCCTCCCCCCTTGACTAGTTTAAATGCTTGCCAATGAAGCATTTAAACCTATCACCTAGGATCCTGGTTCCCCTCCTGGACAGATGCAGACCATCATGCTAGTATAGACTTACATCACTCCAGGTGGCCCTCCAGTCCCCAGTGAAGCCAAATCCCTGAGCTCTGCACCAGTTTTTCAACCATTGATTGAATCCCACGGTGTGGAGCAACCTAGTCTCTCCTATGCCATAGACAGGCAGCACCTCCGAGAAGGTCACCGTATGTGCCACTTGTCTAAGGCCCCTCCCCAATTCCACAAACTCTTCCTGCACTGCTTTAATCCCTTTCTTAGCCAGGTCATTTTCCCTAGGTGGACAATGACATCCAGCTCCTTCCCCTGTGCAGCAGCTCTACAATCCTGAGGATTTGATCCCTGTCCCTCCAAGCCATGGTGCCAGGTAGGCACCTTACCTCCCTCTCCCCTTCCTCCCCGTTCTACCTTCCTAACAATGGAGTCCCCCACCAGGAGTTGTTTCCTTCCCCTGCAGGTCCCATGCCACCCTCCCGTGGGTCTTCTTTGTTGAGGTTCCCAGCATCCTCCTTGATCTCCACTGTGAGTGCCTCCATAGAGGAACCACACTTTGCCAGAATGGCATAGGAATTGTGAAGAAGTACAATGGAGGGATGCACCTCTGTTCCACCACCATAACCATCCCTGAGCCCTTTGTAGTCCAACCGCTCCTCTTTCTTGGCAACGTCTGAGGCAATGGCAGTGGCACTGGTGGTCCCTGGATGAAAGAGGAGGTCCCACAAATCCTGGCCAACTCAGCCTGGAGATGAGCAACCTCATCCCTCAAACCAGAGAGGTGCCTGCAAATGGGACAACACCGCATCCTCCAGAACATCTCCCAGAGGACTGCTGCTCCATAGCCACTGCACTGCACCACTCCCATCATGTCTTCTTTCTGGTCCCTTAACTGGTGTTTGGTATTCTTTCTCTTTCCTCTGTTTTTTTCTGTCTCTTTCTACTTACTTCCTGCCTCTGTGCCCTTTAAGCTCCAGATTGTCCTGTTCCAAGAAGATCCTATATTTCTCAGTAGAACCCTTACTTGCTCAGAGGCAGACCTCCATCAGCTAGAGGGGGCCGGAGAGCTACTCTTGCCCTTCTAGGATGGTGGGTCTTTGGTGGCTCTGAGATCACTCACTTCCTGCTCCCAAACAGGAAGTTCCTGTTGTCAGTCAAATCCTGTGCCTATAAAAGTAGAACTAGCTTTAGGTGAAATGGAAGGAGGGCAATATAGTCCGAATAGAGAAGTCCAGTCACACACACACTCCTTCCTCCTGGTGTCCTCTGCCAAGCCTCTAACAGAATCTTTCTAAGGCAATTTGTGATTTAGAACTTTCAGTCAAAATTGAGACTCACAGATTAAGTATTAACATTGTTTTTTTTGTTTGTTTTTTCCTTCTGGCTTATCTCTTGTCTGCATTATCCCGCCAACTGCTTTTTATCAAACTATGCCATATAGGATATCTTGCAGGGCTTAATATTTAATTAGGATGCAGGTGGGGAGTCTGTTTCAAATGAGAAAAAGCATCAGGGCCAGTCTTCTTTTGATGCAGTTGGGGAGGGGGTGGTAAGAGGTATCTGATGAAGGACTACTTCACTGAAATAGTTGTAGGAGCCCAAAACACACTGCCTGCAGAAGTGATAGAGGCAAAACCAGTAGGTGGCTTCAAGCATGTTTGGGATATACATCGAAGAATATTAGTAAATGTGTGGGTTATAAATGGAAGAATATTAGTAAAACGGCTGAGAGGAGGGATGGTTGCCAGAGAACAGTTAGGGCATGCAGAGACAGATTAGGCTGGCACCTCCTGGGTAGACTGAGTTACAGGTGCGTAATGTTGTGAAAGCTTTGCTTCATCAGAACTTTCTAAAGTTGTCCAACTTTACATAGATTGAATGTTAACTTTGCGACATTTTTTGCCATGGGAAGTGGCACTTTTTTCTGCGGCAACCAACCTTTGCATGAAAAGTTTCCACTTTGTGGAAAAAAGTGCCACTTCACTAGGAAAATTGTTGCAAAGTCAGAAATAAGTAAACTATTACTTCAACTAAAATGCTAATCCCCTAGCAGGGCAGGCCAGTTCTTTTTAATAATATCACCTATCTTACTGATTTACTCTTGCCTCAGCTGTGCTGCAGTGTGATGGGTGTTTCAGGCCACTCTTGATGATAACCCCCAGGTCCTTTTCTTCATCAGTCTTGATGACCTATACACCACCCAGTCAGTATTTGATCTCTGAGTTCCTTGCCCCTAAGTGCATCATTTTGTACTTTTTAGCACTGAACCCTAGTTGTCAAATGCCAGACCACATCTCTACCCTATCTAGGTCAAGTTTCTGTCTCCCTTCCCCTCCTCTGAGTCTACCCTCCCACTGAACTTTGTGTCATCTCATATAGGCAGATTTTTATCCTTGATCCTGTCCACTGTGTCACTGATGAAGATGTTAACCGACACCAGACCACACACCAAGCCATTGGGACGCAACTAGTCACCAGCCTACCTTCCAAACATTTTCCCCACAACCACCACCTTTTGGCTTCTGTCCTTTAAACCATTTTTGACCTTTCTGCTTCACTTTCTTGACCAGCTAACAATTCCTGACTTTGCTGAGGGATAGAGATGTTGCGAAGTAAAACTTTGTGGGTGAAGTTCAGGCAAAGGGCTGAAAATTTGCACTTAGCAGAGCTTTGCCCAAATCATGGAAGTTTTTTCTGAGAAGTGCAGTATTTCACCCACGAAGTGTGAAATTCATGGCCAAGATTCCACATTTTGTGGTGAGTTTCCACACTTCGCGATCTGCAAATTTTGTAAATTCGTATTTCGTAAATTCCTCAGAATCCATGAATTAATTCATGGAGCTAGTTTTACGGACTTCACCCATCTCTACTTAGGAATATGCTTGAGGAAGCTTCACAGCAACTGTGGATTAAGTAGGAAATATAATCAATGTTCACATGATGCTGTTTGACCAATTGGGTTTTCTCCTGTTTGCAACCCATGTTATAATCTGTATCATCATAAGTATCATAAGTCAGATATGAGACAATAGCTTTTGTCAAGAAGTTTCGCTGTCTAATTACAACAATTATGTGCCTGTGTCACTAAAAGGGCATCTAACTTATTTTTGAAGGAGATTATAGTGTTGCTGTTTACTACATCTGACTGGAGTGTATTCCACGGAGACACTACCTTCTGATTGATCCAGGATCCCCTCCTATTGAATCTGTACAGTTGAACCTTTAGTTTGTACTCGTGTGTTCTAGTATTAGTGTTTGTGGCCCTCCTTTCCAAGTCCACATATTCCCATAAATATCCCTGTTCCGAAAGGCAGAGAAAACCAAACAAAGGTTCCCCCTGAGCCACCAGTACTCCAAAGAGTACAAACCCAGCTCTCTCAGTCGGTCCCCATAGGAAAGGGTTTTGAGATCAAAAATCCTTATGGTTGCTCTCCTCTGCTCAATCATCCGGTTTCCTATATCTGTTTTATGGTATGGGCTCCAAAACTGCACCCCGTTCTCCATGAGTGGCCTCACCAGTGAACCATACAGTGGCAGTAGCACAGTTCAGTCCCTACTTCTGATATTATGCAGAACACAGTGTAACATCCTATTAGCGATATTTATCACTTTATTAGTTTGCTGTCTAAAAGTGAGATCTTTTGTAACTCAGATACCAAGGTCTTTCTCACATTCCGCTGTTTTCAGTGTATGGCCACACAGATAATCTTAACTGGATGTTACATAGAAACATAGACATTGATGACAGATAAGGACCGCAAGGCCCATCTAGTCTGCCCATTTATTTTTCTACCTTATCACTGTGCCATCGGCCTTTGCTCTGTCAATGACCTATCTATTCATACTCATCTGTATTGCTCCCTTATGCCTATCCCATGCCTGTTTGAAGTCCTGCACTGTATTCATATTCACTACTTCCTGAGGTAGGCCGTTCCATGTATCCACTGCCCTTTCTGTGAAAAAGACCTTCCTCACGTTACCGCTTAATCAGCCTCCCTCTAATATTATGATATGTCCTCTTGTCCTGCTATTTTTCTTATATTGAAACATGTTAGACTCTTACACCTTGTTAATGCCCTTAAGGTGTTTGAATGTTTCGATCATATCACCTCTCTCCCTCCTTTGCTCTAGGGTATACATATTGAGCTCCATTAATCTGTCCTCATATGTTTTCTGATGCAGTCCCTGCACCATTTTGGTTGCCCTTCCCTGGACTACCTCAATTTGGTTAAGGTCCTTGTGAAGGTGTGGCCTCCAGTACTGCACGCAGTACTCTAGATGGGGCCTAACCAGTGTCTTGTAAAGAGAGATTATTACCTCCCCCTTCTGACTTGTGATACCATGACTAACACACCTCAATATCCCGCTAGCCTTACCTGCTGCTTTAGTGGTCTGCATGGATGATTTCAGGTCATTGGTGATGATGATGCCCAAGTATCTTTCTTCCCTCGTGACTGCCAGCAGCTCCCCTCCCAGCATAAAGATGGCTTCAGGGTTTCTCTTCCCTGTGTGGATGATCTTGCACTTCTTTACATTAAACCCCAATTGTCACTCTTTCTACCATTTTGCTAGTTTATCCTGATCTCTTCTCATTCTGCCCACCCAATCTAGATTATCTACGCAGTTGCAGATCTCAGTGTCATCTGCAAACAGACAGACCTTACCCTCCAGTCCATCTGCATTGTCACTGATGAAGATATTGAAGAGGAGTGGCCCTAGGACTGATCCCTGAGGTACCCCTCTTGTGACTTGCATCTCTTCTGACTGTATATCATTTACAACCATACTCTGTTTTCCATCCACCAACCAGTTTGCCACCCAGTTGACCAACTTCTGACCCACCCCAAGCCTACCCAGCTTAATAATCAATCTTCTATGTGGAACAGTATCGAAAGCTTTGCTGAAGTAAAGGTAGGTGACATCAACTAACCCCTCTTGGTCCACCACTCTGGTTACCCAGTCAAAGAAATCTATGAGATCAGTTTGACAGGACCTTCCTTTTGTAAACCAATGTTATTGTGTCCAAATTGCATAAACTGCATTTTTCAAGATTGAACCTCATTTTGTGTGCAGCTGCCCAGAGATCTATTGTATCCAATTCATTTTGCAGGTTTTGAGCATCTGTATTATAGATCTTCCAGTCAAAATTGAGATTCACAGATTAAATACTAAAATTGTTTGGGGTTTCTTTGTTTGTTTTTTTCATTCTGGCTTATTTCTTGTCTGCTTGATCCCACCAACTGCTTTCTATCAAACTACGCCATATATGATATATGGCAGGGCTTAATACTTCATTAAGATGCAGGTGAGGAGTCTGTTTCAAATGAGAACAGGCATTTGTCAATGCCGAATGTTGTCTTGCTGGCATTGGCGTTGATAGTGCAGGAGTTAGAGAGATGCATAATAGGAATGGCAGTGAAGGAGGAGATCACGTGATGCAGAGTGCTGTGTAGAAGCTCCTCCGCATAGTTCCATCCTCCCGATTTTATAATTGTTTTTTTCAGTCTACTAGATTATCAAAAACCCTTAGTCCTTAGCTAATTCAGCCTACTAAATATCTTGAGCTTCGGATCAGAGAGTTTTGGGCATGGATGGAGGCTTATATGAAAAAAAACCCTTAGAAATATACCCCGCCAGTCACCCTGAGAAGGCCCCAAAGAAATCTCGGGCCTCGAGTGTGCCAGATAAGCCCGATCATCCTATCCAAGTCTCGGAGCAAGAACCTTTAACTCTGAACAGGTTCCTGGAAGAATTTAAACCCTTCCGTGAGGAGGTGAAAGAGATGGCAACTGACCATAAAGCCCTGTCTGAAAAGCTGGATGAGGTCTCAATGTCTGCCTTGGATAATACTGCTTGCATAGTCTCTCTGGAGAAACATCTAGAAAAGGTGGACCCCGGGCTAGTGGCGATAAGGCAGAAGCTTTCTCTAGTGGAAACAAAACTAGAGGATCTCGAGGGCAGCAGCCGCAGGAACAATGTTGTAATTTTAGGGCTACCAGAAGGTGAAGAGGGCCAGAATTCTGTTGCTTTTATACAGAAGTTGGTGGAACTGGTTGCTGGTCCCTCTCCCTTTGGCCCTGCCTACACTATTGAAAGAGCGCATAGGTCCTTGCTGCCAAAACCACCACTAGGGGCTGATCCCCACCCTATTATATGCTGGTTTCTAAATTTTTTAGAGAGGCAACACTTTTTGTCGAAAGTGAGAGATTTACAAGAGGTCCGCTGGGAGAATTTAAAGTTGAGAATAGCACAGGACTTGCTGGGATTAGTCTGGCAGAAACACACAGCATTCCACCCCATTGTATCCTGGATTATTGCTGCTGTGCTCAAGTTTAGGATGGGGTATCCGGCCAGGCTGCAAGTGCTTGTGAATGGATCCTGGCTAGCCTACGAAGAACTGGATATCTCTCTCTCTGCTCTCAAACTCGCCATGCCTGACCTTTTTCAGAAGCCATGATGAGTCCTGCACTTAAGACAAGGGGAAGCCCTGCTCTGCTACATTGAGAATGTTCATTAAGCTGGATGTTGACATGGACAGTAACTTCAGGATGCATCCTGAGAATTTCATTATTGGAAAAGCCACAGCTACCATCTCGCTGAGCTAATTGCCTTGGGACATTTATGCTCCAAATTTAAGAGTGGGACTGAAGTTTATATTAAAGACTGGTCGGAATGTATGGCTAGTTTGTTTGGGAAGGGTGTTCTTTATCCCAATATAGTTAGATGTGCTGGCCTTCAATGGTGAGGGGAGGATTATTTTACAGTGTTCAGTTCCATTAATCAAATCTGTGAGTAGCTTAATTTAGGAGTTGTGCTGGGCTTTTCTTTCACCCCTATTTGTGTAGTCCTGTATCTCCGCTCTGTAACCACAAGAGGGAGCTCAGTACACAGGTATTTAAGTTAAGCGTTGCTGACAACTCGGAGATAATTCCCTTTTGAATTGCATCTCACTGGTAGCCTGGGGTACCAAGGATACCCTACACTGTGTTATCTGGCTTCTGGGCTGATGAGACACTGATGGAAAGACACCCTACTTCCCTAATCTCATGTCTGGGGCTCAGAGCGCTTGATTCCCTTTTTGTTTAGCGGGTCACATAAGTCAGGCTAGAAGGGGCGGATTTCCTTTTGTGAGACTCCCTGTTCATTTTCTGAGTTATTAATACTCCCTTCACAGGTCTACTGGGGCCCTATTTCCTATTTCATTAGCCTGGGGCTTCTGGGCACCTGTATTCATTTTGCAGGTCACATTAATCTGGTTAATTACATCAGCATATGTGCCATGCTTCCATGTCAAAAGCCCAGTACCTCCTTTAAGCTACCAGGTGTTGTTTAGGCAGTAGAGTTCTTCTTTTCTTGACATTAGAGGGATTTGCTTATATGAAGGGGTTGTTACATTTGTTTGGGGCCAAGGGATACTTTCGGGAGGCTGGGGGCTGAGGAAGTAACGCGGTACTGTGCTAAGCGCTGTTTGTGATAGTTGGGGTGGTTGAGTGGGGGTGATAAGGTATGATTTAAAGGACTGGTTCTTTCTATGTTAAATGTGGGGAGTCGTTTGGAGAGTTAGGGAAATTTTGGTTTCGGTTGAGGGTGGGGGTAGGTGGGGTACAGCAGTAATTAGGAAACCTGGTTAATTATTTTCCGTTGTTTTTGGTACAGGGATTTTTGTTCTAAGCTCATCATTAATGTTTTAGATGGCTAATAATGTGGTTTTTGCAACTTGGAATGTGAAGGGGATTAGAAAAAATCTAAACAATATCAGGTGCTTAAGCACCTAGGTCTATTGCATTCTCAGATAACGTTCCTACAGAAATCCCATTTACTAGATTCTGAAGCCTTACAACTAAGGAGGCAACAAGTAGGTCAGGTCTTTAATGCCTCGGGATCTACCAACAGTTCCGGGGTCATGCTAATTGTTAACAGAGGCATTCCCTTTATCTCCTCACATGTCATTAAAGATCCGGGGGGGGCAGGTTTGTTTTGGTTCAGGGCACTCTTTGGTCACTACCACTTTTACTTTGCAGTATTTACAGGCCTAATAGTGATGATTCTGGTTTTTACATAAGGCTGATTACCATTATCCTCCCAATGCTTCCCATAATGATTATTATGGGCAGCGACTTTAACTTGGTCTTGGACTCTAATATGGATAGGTCAGGTAGTGGGCTGAGTGGGCTGTCCCCAGGGCAAAGGGCACTCAAGGACTTGGTAGATCAATGTGGGCTATGTGATGTTTGGCGTGTCCTGCATCCTAACTCCAAGGAGTTTACCTTTAGCTCACCGGTGCATGGATCGCAGACTCGCATCGACTAGGTATTGATTTCCAAGGGGCTCCTGTCTGGGGTTATATCCACCTCAATCCAGCCTGGCCCTATCTCTGACCACTCCCTTGTGGTATGTAATTTAGCTTTTCTTAACACACTCAGAAGGGAGACCCGTTGGAAGCTCAATGAACAATTACTAAAGGATGCCAGGTATTTCAAGCTTGTAAAAGAACAGATTGAGCTGTTCTTCTCATTTAATCTGATTGATAGCACAAAGTTGGATATTTTATGGGGTGCCTTTAAGGTCTATATGAGGGGCATCCTTATCAGTTTAGCATCCAAGAGGAAAAAGGCACAAGAGGAAGAATTATTATCTTTATTGTTCCAAATACAATCCCTCAAGGCTAACCTTTCTGTCAACACTTCGAGTGAGGACAGAAAGAAGCTTCTGATAGCTAGGGATAGATACTTAGATTTGCTGAGGGAAAAGGTGGAGTTAGCTGTTATCCGAACCAGAGCTAGTTATACGGACCAGGGAGAAAAGGCAGAGCGATTACTCACATTGTGGTTAAAACAACAGGAATCTGCAAGATTTATTCCCCCAATTCGGGCTCAGGTAGATGGGTCCCTGAGAGTATCCCCCTCTGAGATAGTGCAAGAGTTTGCACAGTACTACGAACAGTTATACGGGGATATGGAGTGTCCTCCTTGTCCAGAGATTTTGGAGGAGTATTTAAAGGATTCCCATCTGTCTACCCTTACAGAACAGCACAGGAGTTTTCTGGCCTCTCCAATATCCTAGGAGGAGATCTCGGAGGTTATCGTAGCCTTGCCATCGGACAAGGTCCCAGGGCTGGATGGTTTCTCCTCATTATTTTATAAAGCTTTCCAAGAACTCTTACTGCAGGTGCTGCATCGGCTATTTCAGCATATTTTGTCCAGGGTGGTGGTAGATGCCTGTCTGTTCGAAGCCCTGATTATTCTTCTCTTCAAGCCAGACAAAGACCCAGACTTAGTCCAAAGTTACAGGCCCATTTCCCTTTTAAATCAAGACATCAAAATTCTTTCGAAGATATTGGCCGATAGGTTAACAATTGTTCTTCTGGACCTGATAGGTATGGCTCAGGTTGGGTTCATGAAGGGACATCTATCCTCAGATCATTTGCACACCCTTTCACATGTCTTCTCGGAGTCCAAGGATGCCCCCTTTCCCGCTGGGTTGGTCTCCTTGGAAGCCAAGAAGGCATTTGATTGTGTGAATTGGAATTTCCTATTTCAGGTTCTTAAGGCCTTTCACTTTCCTACCATCTTTATAGATTGGATCCGTGCACTATATAAAGCCCCAACAGCAAAGATTTCAGGAAATGGTGCATTTTCTAAGACCTTTTCCCTATATTCAGGTACCAGACAGGGTTGTCCTCTCTCTCCCCTTTTATTCAACCTTTATCTGGAACCTCTCATTCAAAATATCCTCAGTAATGTGGGGATACAGGGCATCTGCGTGGGGTGCAATGAGGTTAAGATTACAGCATACGCGGATGATCTTTCTCTTTATCTATCCCACCCAGTGTTCTCTATTCTGGCCTTGCTAGGGGAAATAGCTAAATTTAGTGCCCTTTCAAATTACAAATCAAATGCTAATAAATCCTCTTTTTTCCCCCTGAATCATAAGGTCTTTAAGACTGATATTACTCCCTTCAGCTTGTGCTGGGCACCCTGGATGCTAAAATATCTGGGCATCAACCTAACGCATAATCCCTCATCATGGTTCAAAGAAAATGCGGACCCTCTTTCCCAGTTAATTATTCAGGATTTGGACAGATGGCCCAAACTCCCGGTTTCACTATGGAGCTGGATTAACATAATCAAGATGAATATCTTCCCAAGAATTTTTTTATCCCCTTTCTCTTTTTAATTAATTCATCCCTTTATCCTGGTTTCAGAAAATGCATAATATCGTCACCAATTTTATCTGGTCAAACAAATATCCCCAATTGGCTTATTACAAGCTAGTCACTTCTAAATTTCATGGGGGATTGCGTATACCTCACTTGGCTATATATTACTGGGCCAGCCACCTGTTTAAATGTCTGAAATGGGTGTGTCCGGGCTCCGAGAATCTGCAACCAACTTGGCTCAAAATAGGACTAGATTTAATCCAGTCTATGAACACAGATCCCCTAACTTTGTATTTTGTAAAAGTGTCCCATTACAAGGTGCTGAGACATGCCCCATTCTTATGATATCCCTGAAAGTATACGCACAGCTTTGTTCCTTTTTGCGTTATACTCCTCATTTGGACCTGTCCCAATCTATCTGGAACTCTCCAACTTTCACCATGAATAAACAGCTGATTCCCCACGTATGGTTGCCCCAGTTGGGTGATGAGATAGTATCCACGTTCTTGGACGATGAGGGTAAGTGGCATTCAGTAGATGAACTTTGCCAGAAATTTAAAATCCCAATATATTCACAATTTAAATTGGTCCAATTAAAGCACTTGCTTATAACAGTGTTAGGTAATACCCCCCCTTGCCAGTCAGTTAGGGCTCTGATTCCAGAAACCTCCTCCCTAAAAGGATCCTTGGGTGTCATTTCTAACTTATATCAGGATCTGCTCCATTTAATGTGGGGGCTCTTTTGGACTGACTAGGTTCTGGGGATCCATCTTTCCCCAGTACCCTCTCAACTGGCAGGCTTTATGGAAGTCCTGTCATAAATATGTGTCCCAAGATAGATTGCGCCTCATGCAATACCACATATTACACAATATGTACTATACCCTAGTTAAATTAGTGAAATGGGGTCTCCTTGAGTCAAGTATATGCGCCAGGTGTTCCCAGGGTGAAGGAACACTCCATATATTTTGGTCGTGTCCCAAAATAACTTCTTTGTGGGAGGCTATTAAAACCTTCCTGGACCCCTTATTGGGTCTGCAGGAGTGTTTCACACCTGACATCTGTCTCTTAGGGGACCTGTCCTCCATCAAGGTTAAGGTAAGGAGATTTCACATCTCAATGATTGCACTTTCTGTCAAAAAACTTATTTAATGGCATTGGAAAGATAAGGTCACTCCGACTTTACAGGAATTGGTGAATGAAATCCTAGCTAACCTTCGTACAGAGAAAGCTATAGCTAGTCTCCACAATAGACTACCTGCTTATATGCATATTTGGGATCCCCTTCACACCTTAATTATAGCTACCTGATTATAAGTATTGTTTTGTATTAACTATCCCTGTACACTGAAGGATAATGTCTTAGAAGTTTGTGTTATAAGGAGGTATATTACTGCTGTAATGGGGGAGGGTGGGGGCAGTTTGAGTTGAGTCTGGTACTGTATCCAAGTTGTACTCCTCATGTTTGCTGCCTCCAGTGTTGTGAAAATTGTGTTAATAAAGTTTGAATTAAAAAAAAAAAAGGAATGGCAGTGAAGTAAGGAACTGACGCCAACCCCACCCCACCCTGCAGAGATGACAGGCATTGAGGTGTATCTTTGGGTCATCAACCATAACTCTCATGCCATTTCACCTCACCTCACCCTACCCTGCAGACGCTGACAAATGTCACATTGTGCTTTGGGGTCATCGGCCTTATGCTCACCCCATTCCATAAGGAAATATGTTGAGATGGGTGTAGTATCAGCGAATGGGGTGAACTTTGGGGCTGAAGAGTCCAAGGCACACCTTGACCCCTGTCACTGGCTGCAGGGTGGGGGTGGGGGTGGAATGGCATGAGCATTACAGCTGACAGCTGAGGGGGGCAGATTTTAAGGAAATGGGAAGCATCCTTAAGGAGCATTTGGATGTGATTGGATCAGACATGGATGCTGACAGTAGGTAGGAAATAATCAGGAGAGGGGTGCAGGATGCTACAGCACCTGTGCCAGAAGTAAAAACAGCAATGCAGTGGGCTCAAAAAACCCTGCTGGTGGACCAGGGAAGTCAGGAGGTGGTCAGGAAAGAAAGGCAGCCTATAAGCAATTCAAGTGCTCAAGTAGAAAGGGATCGAGGGAGCACTGAACGATGGCTAGAAGGGCCACTAGGATGGTGAGGGCGGCTAAGGCAAGGAAAGAGCAGAACCTGGCCAGGGAAATTAGGAGAGGGAACAAGGGGTTCTTTAGATACATTGGGGAAAAATGAAGGGTGAAGGGGCAGATTAGCAGGATTAAAACAGGGGAGAGATGGGCACAAGACCCGGGGGAGCAGGTTGAGGTACTAAATGAGTACTTCACCTCAGTTTTCACCAAGGAAAATGAAGGTGCTGCATCATACATGGGAGGAGACAGTGATACTGAGGAGGTGGGGACCCTTACCGATCAGCGGGTCTGGGGAGAGGGGGAGGCATAACTGGCAGAAGGGGGGAAGGCTAAGCAGAGAGAAGAGGTATAGGAGGTGGAAATCACAGCAGAGAGAGTGAGGGAATCCCTCAGGTTCCTTAAGACAGAGAAAGCACTGGGGCCAGATAAATTACATCCCAGAGTGCTGAAGAAACTTGCAGATGTCCTGGCGAAACCCCTGGCGGAGCTTTTCACCATCTCTCTGAGGACAGGGTGGGTGCGCCAGGACTGGAAGGTGGTGCATATAGTGCCTATCCACAAGGGGGGATAAAGGGAGGTGGCAGGGAACTATAGGCCTGTCAGCCTGACATCGGTGGTGGGCAAGGTGATGGAGGGCATTGTCAAGGAGAGGCTGGGGGGGACCTGCAAAAGTCAGGGTGTCTCGGCGACAGACAGCATGGATTCATCCCAGGGAAATCATGTCAGACAAACCTTGTGGAGTTCTTTTATTTATTTTATTTTATTGATTTTATTTAGTTTTTGTTGACTGGGTAAGTACACTAGACAAATTCTGCCTATTTTCAAGCACAACCCAGGGGAAAGGGATACAGATGAATGCCAACTGACCTTGAACCAGATTAAGTTGATGGTGGTATTTTTAGTGAATGAGGGAAATTTGGCCAGGACACCAGGGGAAATTCCCCATCTTTTTTCGATAAGTACCACGGGATCTTTAACATCCACCTGAACTACCACTAATCCAGGCAGATGGGGCCTCGGTTTAACCTCTCATTCGAAAGACGGCACCTCAGAAGTGCAGCACCCCTCTCATGCTGCACTACAGTGTCAGTACTGGGAACTGAACCCACAGCCCTTTGATCTCCCGGCCTCAGAGGTGAGTGTGCTACCTACTGAGCCACTGACACTGAGTTATATGACTGGGTGACGAGTGCCTTGGACCTGGGTAGGCCAGTGGAAGTCCTCTTTCTAGACTTCAGCAAGGCATTTGACTCTGTTCCTTACGAGGGCCTGCTGGATAAGCTGAGAGAAATGGGGGTGAGGAACCAGATAATCAGATGGATAGACAATTGGCTCCAGAACTGGACCCAGAGGGTTGTAGTTGGCAGGATAGTCTCCTCCCCAAGGAGGGTCATTAGCGGGGTCCCACAGGGATCAGTTCTTGGGCCCCTCCTGTTCAACGCCTATGTCTCTGACATAAGGACAGGTATCAGGAGTGAGATGAGTCTCTTTGCAGATGACTCATAACTGGGGACGGTGGTGGATGAGGAGGAGGGGAGGGTGGCGCTACAGGAGGACCTGGAGGCTTTGGAAAGATGGTCTAGAAAGTAGAAGCTGAGGTTCAATGCAGGAAATGGAAGGTACTACACCTGGGAGCCAGAAACCCGGCCAAGTGTACACCCGGGGGGGGATGCTACAAGTCTCGATGGCTGAGAGGGACCTGGGGGTGGTGGTGGATGTCAAGATGAACAACTCGGAGACTTGTAGGAGGGAAGCAGCCAAGGCCAACAGGATGCTGGGATGCATCAGTAGGGGGATCACCTCCAGAAGGAGGGAAGTGATACTTTCTCTGTATAACTACTTGGTGAGGCTACACCTCAAGTACTGCATGCAGTTTTGGAGGCCACATTTAAACAGGGACATTAAACTCCTGTAGAGGATCCAGAGGAGGGCAACCAAAATAATTTTGGGCATGGGGGACAGGACCTATGGGGAGAGGCTCGAAGAGTTAAATATGTACACATTGGAAGAGAGAAGGGACTGAAGGGACATTATAGAGGTCTTCAGGTACATGAAGGGGGTAAATAGAAGAGGAGCAGGCAGGATGCTCCGAAGGAAGGAGGAAGGGCAACTAGAGGGCATGGGTGCAAGCTGGAAGGGGGAAGATTCAAGGGAGAAAGGAGGAGGTGCTACCTCACTGAGAGGGTGGTGGATCCCTGGAATGCGCTGCCCAGGGGGCTGGTGAAGACAGAGATGGTGGATGGGTTCAAGAGGGGGTGGGACAGGTACAGTGGAAGGGTTCTGGAAGCAAAATCCAGTGCAGTGAGAATATCCGGAATTGGGAAGGGAGAAGCCAGAGAAGGCGAGGGGGCAGCAAGGTCAGTTCCCAGGGTGGGGGCTGACCAAATGAGCAGACACGAAAGACCGTTAGGCCTATTCTGCTGGCATTTTAGTATGTTAGTATGACAATCCAAAGTCACACCCCTGACGCCTGTCAGTCTCTACAGGGTGGGACGTTATGGTTAGAAACCCTAATGCCCCAGGTGTTTGTTGTTATTTGCACTCCAATTTTCAACAAGGCTTTTTGTGACCTCATCTCATGAAAGAATATGGGACCTCCGTTCATGAACAGTGGCACTGTGATTTTGTTAATGCATCCCTAACTTTGATTTCCCACAGCGACTGCACCATTCTGCACCAGATGTGAGAAAACACATTTCAGGCAGGATGTGAAAAGTGTCAGCTGTACCATTCATATGGAGGTGTGAAGAAATATCAATGTTGAAAATCTGGAGTGAAAATATTAAAAATTCTCGAACTTACGAGCATGCATGGAAACTGCGCAATGCACACTCCTAATACGGTCATTTATTTGAATATTTTTACCAAATTTTCAACATAGGCATTTTGGGACCTCTGCTCATGAATAGTGTCACTGTAATTTTCTTAATCTGTCCTGAACATTGATTTCCCACAGCAACCGTGCCATTGTGTGCAAGATGTATGAAAACACATTTTGGGCAGGATATGAAAAATAACGGCTGCACTGTTCATAAGGAGGTGTGAAAAATTGCAATGTTGAAAATCTGGAGTGAAAATAATGAAAATTCTTGAAGTTACGAACATGCGTGGAAACTGCACAATGTATGCTCATAACACAGTCATTTTTCAGAATTTTTTCACCAGATTTGCAACATAGGCTTTTTGGGAGCCTTCCTCATGAACAATGGCACTGTCACTTCATTAGTCCATCCCAAAAGGTGATTCCGTGCAGTGACCGCAAAATCACCTTCCGGGGCCAAATAATGAAATGACAGTGACTGAATTCATGAGATGGGGTCCCAAGAACCCCATGTTGAAAATTTGGAGTCAGAAGTCAAAAAAATGGCTGAGATATCCACCTAAGTTACAGTCATTTTTATGGAATCAGGCATTTCCTGCTGTATCTTAATTGCTTATTTTAAATATTTTATCGGTAGTATTGTTAGCGTATGCATGGTTATGTTGAATGTTATGATGCTTTGTACAGCGCCTTGAAATATTTGAAAGGCACGTAAATAAATTTTATTATTGTTATTATTATTATTATTATTAAGTTGAAACCTCCCCCATTGATACCATTATACAGCTCACCAGCATTTCTTCAGTTCGTGGTCGGCTTTGAAGAGTGCAGACGTGTTCCTGCTCCACCGAAGATCATGGATCCAGACTCCAGAGGTAAGTATGGGGTGAGGGGAAGGTGGGGTGTGCAGAGGGTGGGTGTGGGTTGGGGGAGGGTGCCCTGCTGACAGTATGAGACCATTTCAATGGTAATTAGTCCCCTTTGTCATTCAGGAAAATGTGACACTGCCAGGATGAAGTGAATGCCATAGTTTCCCACATGACAAATCGGACTAATTGCCATTGAAATTACATTGCTTTATTCAATAGGTCTGCTGTATCATACTGCAGAGTGCATTAAAAAAGCATTTCATCCTGGGGGACACCACTGTATATCAGGTAGATTGAAATCCTCTACTAATAACAGGTCTCCCTTGTCAGCCATCAAGAAGATGTTTTCCAGGAGCTCCTTGTCTATGTCAGAGTCCTGGGAGGGAGGTCTGTATATGACGTCCACTCGGATGTGGGCTTTGTCCCGTGCTTATAGGGTGACCCATAGAGCTTCTGGTCTTCTCTGTTTTGCATGGACTTCTATTGCCAGGATTCCTTCTCTTATATATATTGTCACCCCTTCCTTTTTTTCAAATGCGGTCCTTCCTAAAAAGTGTGTAACTTGGGGTTCCATGTCATAATAGTGACTGCAAAACAGCGATCGCTATTATGGTGAGTGTATATCGCCGAAAAGCCATTCAGCGATATACACTTTAAGGTGACCTGACTTCCAGATGTACAAAAAAGTGTTTTTGTGGGGGAAGGCGCTGCCCCCTGCACTCACCTTCATGGGGGGGCTTTGCCCCCAGCACCCCGTGAATTAGGATTTTCAACTTAAGGGGGGGTGCATGTCTGGGAGGGGGCAAAATCTGGATCTCGCAACAAATTAAGTGCTGGAGCTTGCAGCTGTGGTAAAATGTAACTCACTCCTGGTCTCAAACCCATTACCTGCTCTGATAGATCTAACCTCCCACACCACCATGCCACATGGCTTGCTCAGTGGCAGCAGGTACACCAGTGCCTGAAAACCCCTTCCCTGCCCCTCCCCTTTCCCTTGCTATTTCTCTTTTCCATTCGCCACTCCCACCGGTCGCTATCCCATATTTTCGCTATTCTGCAGGGTATCCCACATTAAAAAAAAACAAAATGAGTCACTATATTTCTAGTCGCTCATTTTGGGTCGCCCTTATGATGTGATACCTAACCTGGTATAGCGACATCCCAGATATGGTTCTCCATAAACTAGATTTCTGTGACTGCTACCAAGTCTAATCTTGCTTCTGTCATTAAAGCAAAGAGATCAGAAAGTTTATTTGACAGACTACATGCATTGACACACATAGCCCTCCATCCCTGTTTTGTGTGGTGTGGTGAAGTAGTATTATCATTATGCTGTATATCAATGTTGCTCCTCTTATGCCTGTTGCACTAACCTCTTTGCCTGCTATGGAAAGTGTCTTGATAAGTACCATTGCTGAGATCACTGAAAGAGACCTGTGTCGAACTAGCTGTTGGTAGGGAAGGGGCTCCTTCTTGCCACCTGTAAAAACAATCAGTGATCTTCTGCTGTTGTACCAAGGCCTTGTTAAATCAACTGCACATAAAACCAAAGTATACACAGAACTTATAGGATGGAAAGGAGACATTGTTTTTAAATTAAGGGGATGAGGAGTAAGTGTTCCAACAGCTCCTTATGCTGAGAGAGCAGCTGCTGGCTGGGTCTGAGCAGAGCAAATGTGGAGAGAAGCTGCCTCAATGGAGAAAGGAGCCCAGACTATGCACTTTGTGATTGATCTCTCTCCCAGTTGGTGAAGCTCAGCAGACAGTAGGGCTAGAAGCTAGACCACACTTGGCATATGCCTCCTAGGGTTGCCCTTTGTATCTGACCTGTTACTTCTGGTTGATTCTGGCTGAGAACTTTCTATTAGCTGACCACTATTTCAGCAGTGGGTACAGCATTTGGTGAAGATCAGTGAAACTCAGCAGACAGTAAGAATAGGGGCTGGACCACTCTTGTCATATGCCTCTGAGAGGTTCCCTTTGTGTCTGAGCTGTTGCTATCAGCTGAAAGCTTTCTATTAGCTGACCACTATTTCAGTAGTGGGTACAGCAGTACAAATCCTGATTTACACATAGCAGCCAGGAATTTTGGGTAAGTGTTCCGACAGCTCCTTATGCTGAGAGATCAACCGCTGGCTGGGTCTGAGCAGAAGCTGCCTCATTGGAGAAAGGATCCCAGACTGTGCACTCCATGGAGGATTCAGCTAGGTAGAACTGCTGTCAAGGAATCCCTGATTCTTTACTTGTCGAAGTCTACCTTCCCTCCATGACTGGTCTCTCTCCCAGTTGGTGAAGATAAATGAAGCTCAGCAGACAGTAGGGCTAGGGGCTAAAAGGCAAGTTGGCTATTTGGATTTTGACTAGTAGCTTGACAGTTTCAGATCAGGACTGGGATCCTGGTGTGGGCCCATAAGTTATAAATGGCCCTTAGCTTCCTAAATAATGAGCAATATGCAATATGGGGATGCCATTATTAGATGCTTCTGTCTCCTGGCACTATGCCATATGTCCAGCAACTTTTTCAAACAAGGATTGTATAGCAATATAGGAGAGGGAAGTAATTGACTGGATATGAGGGAGGGAGAGATATGGAAGTAGCCCTGTCAACTGGAGGGTAGACTTGAGTTTCTTTTTAAATATTGTTTTTCTCCATCATTATAAAACTGTCAAGAGAATAATGAATATTAAGTACAGTACAATGCTCATTAAGCTGTCTACAAATGACTTGCTTCTGAATGTCTCAGTAAGTTGTATAAAGTACTGCTGGATCCAGCACACAACTCTATAAAAGTTATTTTCTACCACTTTAAACTGAATTTTGCAGTGCATTGTCACAAAACTGCAGAAACATTTCAGATGAGTTGCAGAGACATTTCAAAAAGGCTATTCTTGAACATAAGTGATTAAAAACAATGCAATGTGAGTTACCAATGTATTTACAAAAAAAATGCTAAACCATGTCATTGGTTTAATGTGAGCTGTACTGTGTCTGTGGGTGCTAAGTTCTAAAACTCATTGAGTATTCTAAAAAGGTACTAATGCACCTGTGAAACTGAGGTCATTATGAAGTCAGGAAATATGAAAGTTCCTCTCACTTCAAACAAGTGTTCCTCTATGATCTATCAAAAGGTGAAATAACATGCTGATGACCTACAGCATTTACAGCTGAAATTAAAATGTAGTTTTTCATTTGGTTATGTTACAAGCAAAATAACAAGTTTAGTTTGACTTTCTAACTTAGCTATACTACATATGCAGTCCACTGCATTAATAAACTACATTTATTTGAAATGTACGTTTTTGGAAATAGCAAAAGGTATTCCAGATTGGCAACTATTTTGACCAATTATAAACTGGCCATTGGTGCAGCCTGTTAGAGAAATATAAATTTGGGAAAATGAGTCCTGCTGGGTTTTGTGTGAGTCTATGAGGACTGACAAAGGTAGCACTAGTGGTGCTAGAGTAACTGGATCTTTACCGTTGTGTACCACGGGAACATCAACCCTTATCATGTGATCTTTAGCCCTGAACTTTGGAATTCTCTTACTAATATCACTTTCTGAATGTTATTTCCCTGAGCATTCATATGTACTCTGTAGGAGATGAGGCACTGGATACAAACAAGGCAAATACAAAAGCAAGGTGAGCACTGACACCCATATCATTTCTTTGTGTCCCTATATTTGAAATATGTAGCTCAGCTCATTAAAAAGTACAGGCACATAAATAATCTAAAAGTCCAAATGTGTTTAACTAAGATTTGCAGTGCTTTAAAATGTATTCCTCAGCAGCCTGGCTGAATGCCTTACTGCCCTTTTCTGTGTATTGACCCATGGTATGTGTACCCAGTATTGGAAATGTAATGTGCTTACTGTAACACCTGATTTCCACTGCCAGTATGGTTGGTTATTTGTTCATAGTTCTGGTGTTCTGTAGTTGGGCAATTACTCTACTAAAAGGTGTGGGTGGTTGTGGATGTGCATAGGAGATTGGTAATGTGCTGTGATTAAACTGCCTGATTGCAGATACAAATTATCTAAATAGATCTTTAATGACTTCCATCCATTTTTATAAACACTGAATCCTGCCTGTATCTCTCCTTGTTTTTAAAGAATGCATTTCATAATAGTTACAGATGCCCTTTAATGTATAGTAATTTTTCCTATTTATTTGAAATTATCTATGGCCTAATGTTACTGTAAATTATCAAAGGGAAGGGTAAAGCATGCAGTGAAAGGAGGAAAATAAAGACTATTTATTTTTGATTTTTGACCTGGAAGGATATGCTTATCTAGAAAGCTCATTTCTAGGAACATCTAGTGTGTGCTTGGTATGTGTATGTGTGTGTGGGGGGACTGGGGCTGGGTTAGAGTGGATAAAGGGGCCAACCAGGAATGCTGATACCATGACCTACCAGGAAAATCAATAGAGAAGGGACCAAGGTGACACACTCATACACGTAATTCATTAAAATCTGATACACAGACTCTATATTTGCATTTTCCATTTTCTTGTAGTTCCCAACATACCCCATTAAATATGAAAATAGATGAGAAATGCAAAGATTTTCAGAGTTCAGAAGGAGGCCAATTTTCAAGCAGAGGGGGCCAACCTAGAAAGTTCTAGTTATCCTGGAGGGCCAGTCCAACTCTTGGGGAGATGGATTGTCAATTACTGCAACCAAGCATGTTATAAATACATTACCACTATATCTCCCACTCCACTATTATAGACAATAGTCATCATTTAAAGAAGAAGAATAGCATCATGACAGCACTGACTGTGCCAGCTTGGTGGTGCGCTGAACCCATAGTCTATCTGAGGGTCCAGGAGCAACAGCAAGCTTGTGTTCAGTTCCCATCATCACACTCATACATTTTGCAACCATAACCCACTGGGTAATACCTTGCTTTCAGTGGTGCCTCAGTGTGGCATGGAGTTAGAATAGTAAATGTATTTATTTCTTTTTTGACTGATTGATGACCAGGTAAAGTGGCATGAGAACCAGGTCCCATTTTCAATCATGACCAGGGAAACAGGGAAAATAATAAAACACATTACCTTGACAATTCAGAGGTTTAGAACATTCAAGGCATCAATCCAGCAGATAAAATACAACAGAGCAATCATACAGGCATTTCAACATTCAAGTGTGTACTTTGAAATAATTACTTGCGGAGATGGTCATCAGACAGTTTACATTACAAAACAGTTTTTAAATTGAGTATGATTTTTAAACATAGTTTTTAAATTGAGTAGTTTATAGTAAATTAATAATGAGAACCTAGCTCCATCACAAAATGTGTGCCTATGTAGCTGTGACATAGTTCATTGGAGGAACTGATCCTAAGACCGTGTGTGTGCATGTGTGTTTTGGGAAGGGGGTTACATGAATCTCTACTTTTTGATAGTGGTAATGCTGAGCAGGAGACCAAGAGAAATTACCTACTCTTATAATAAGTGCCACCTTAAATTCCATCTCAGCATCCAAAGGTGAGCTCTTTAACAGTACAGCACCCCAACCACTCAAAGTGCCAAACTGAAGTGTCCATATAGTGTATAAGCCAGTGCTGGTATTACATGGGGTCTTGCCAGGATTTGGCCCCCTCTCAATCTGAAGAGAGCCCCAGTAGCTCATGAATCACTGCCATTGGCTTATAATGGGAAAGAGAGCTCAAACTATAGAGAATAATGGATTGGCAAGTGTGTGTTATGGATTTGTTTTACACACCCGAGGTGTGTGATGACCCGTAAACCTCGTGAGTGAAGCTCGAGAGACTTACACAGTCATCACACATCAAGGGCGTGTGAAAAAAAAATCCTTAACACACACTTGTCTATCTTTTTTTTTTTTTATAATTATGGTGTTTTGCACTGTTTGCACAGCTTTGCACGATGTATCATGACTTAGCATGGCTTTGTGTGGCTTTTCATATTAACCTGCAGGTTGATATGACTTTTTAAATGAGTTGATATTGGGGTTCACCAGTAATTATAAAGATATAACCCTTATGGTTCCCCCTAGCTCCCAGTTCTCATGAGTTTAATTCCAACACTGGTATAAGCCCATGTTCCAGGTATGGGACTAGAACCCATGACCTTGAGATCTTCTAGCCACACAGGCAAGCATGCAACCTATGGAGTTACTGACAAGTGCCATTTGTCTATTGTAAACTGATATTTGCATAGTGCAAATAATCAAAATACAATAATAACAGCAGGCTGGATAAAAATATGGCAGCACAATACAACAGCAACACAAATATACAAAATCTGTACAAGAAATACAGCAATAGACCAGTATTGGGTACTATACCAGGTGCATACAGTAGGACCAATGTTACATAAAAGGTTTCAGGCAATGTTTTGAACCAACTTCATATTTTAGGATTCCATATCATCTCAGTTCTTCGAAATCATACATATTTATCATTTCATTAACGATGACAGGAAAGACCAGTGTTTCCCCAGCAGGAGGTTAATTAGTCAAATGCAAGGGCCTTTCATTGAGGTGTCAAAAGTTATGGGAAAGAAAGCAGAACTGAAAGCTCACCACATTGTCATCACCTCAGATTTAACAGCTGCCTTTACATTCTGCAAACGTTCCCCACCCACCCACCCACACATACTATAATTGGAGGCTCAGTTGCTTTCATATTGCATATTCTTTACCTTCATAACAACCTGGGGATTCAGGTGATTGATTTTATTTGCAAAGTTATATTTTTTCACAGCTACAGCATATGTATAAATCAATATATTTTCAATACATTCAATATCTAAGTATGACAAGATGGCTTTCAGCTGGTGTGCCCCTACGTGTTGGAATAAACATCAGTCCTCTCTCCAACTAAGCTTGTTGGTTAGCCTAGACACTTTTGAAAATGTTGCTAGAAATGCACTGTAATGTTAAATGAACTTGTCTCAAAGTTTTCTTTTTCATTTCTTAACTTATATACAGTATTTTTATTTTCTTCTGGCTGAGTGACGATGCCAGCCCGGTTCTGGAGGCAGCTGTCTCAGTAGGATTCTACATTGTATACTGTCTGTGTAGGGATTAAAGGGGGTGGCTATTTGTTTTAAATCCAAGGTGAACTTCTTGGTGAACCCAGTGAGGGACACCTCATCATTTGAGTGTATGTCTGTGTGTGGGGCTTCATGTGCAGGTTGCACAATCCTCCTAGTGTACTGGTCTCGGGGACATGGGGGGATTTTCTATGGAAATACATGCACTTCATTACTGATACAGTCTTTGAGTCATTCAGATGGATTTATCATTCTGACTGATTTAAACGCATGGATTGATGATGAGTTCTCACACTTTGGAAGAGATTTCCTCCAGTTGATGGAATCACTGGGCCTCGCACAAGTTATTACTTCTGCAACTCACCAAGAACACATCCTAGACTTGGTTTTCTCCCTGGGGCTCAAGTTAAGTAACCCCAAGACTGACTCAGTCAGTTGATTGGATCATTGCATGGTGAAGTTCCACTTTGGGGCTCTTACTTTAGTCTGCCCCCTTTGGAGGGGATTCACTACCATATATTTAGAGGGATTAGGTTAGAAGGACTGCTGGCAATGCTAGACATCTCAAAGATGGTGGCAGCTTGTGAGTCAGAGTTGGAGAATGTGGTATTGACCTGTAATTGGGTGATTACCAAGGCATTTAACTCCATAGCACTTATCTGTATATGACCTCAGGTCTTATGCTTGGGTTCCCTGTGTTTGTTGAGGAGCTTACAGAGTTGAAAACCAGGGGTCGGAGCTTAAAGCCCTGTTGGAGGAGGCCCAGGAGACAGCAGTACAAACCAACTTTGATGATTAATTACTAAGAATATCAAGGGCAACCTCCCATAAGAAGGTAGTATTTCTGTCAAGGGAGATTGTGGCTGGGAGAGGGCATTTGAGAAAACCTTGTGTCGAAGAGCTGGGGTTAGTGTGGCTGGCTGTTGGTCTGGGATAAGGCATGTTTTCTACTTGTTACTTGTGTTTATATTACAATAAAGCCAAGAAACATATTTTAAAAGAGACTGCCTACACAGATTTTTTTTTATTTATGACACCTACCCTGTTGTTCACCTTCCATTTATGCATAGCACAAAGGTTGCCAATGATCACATACTGTATAGAGTTCATGTTCATTGACTGACAGTGAGTTGTCAATCAATGAGCATGTACTGTATACAATACGCAGTCACTGACAGCTCAGTCAGCAGCCAGCCATGGTGGAGAGTGGAGGGCTGTGCTGGTCCCTGGCTTGGGGATGGGATGGGGGGATCAGGGTGGTGGGGCAATGCCTGCCAGGGGGGGGGTACTACACCAACAGGGAAAGTGATTATTATATTATGTGGATGGATTGGGGATAGGGAGCAGGATGCACTATACCACCTGGGAAGGTAAGTATTACATTAATTAGGGCAAATCAGGGATAGGAAAGGGAGTCTGCTACACCACCCGGGAAAGTGATATATATTTTAATACGGGCAGATGAGGGCAGGGAAAGGTCTGCTAGATGACCAGGGACACGTTTAATTTAAATAAAAGGGGATCGGTGCTGGAGGGGTTTGCTATAACATAACTGAAAGAAACATACAGAATGTGTTTCAGCTAAGCCTGCAGTACCTCACTCAACTTAAGATTCTAATGCACACGTTCATCTTGAGACTTCTTGAAATGATACAGATACATTTCTGCTTTTATTTGTTTGCACATTTTGTTTGTTTGAGTTTGTTAAATGATTTACAATCCCTCACTGGGATGCTACTTACAGTATTGCATTTTCTTGACTTTTTTTTCTAGTTGATATATTTATTTTCTGTTTTTCGTTTATATTTTAAATGTGTTCTGGTAAATGTAATTTCTGCAGAATTCTACAGAATGAGATTATACAAAAATGGAACATGTTGAGTTTTTTTTTCTGTTATTTTGCATTTCTCTTCTTTTGAGGCTGCAAAATGCAACCCTAACCATTGCTTAATATACATTAGTATTTGCAAATAATTTCATTTCTGAATTATATTTAATCACATAAGCATGTTGTCTTGCCTTTAGTTGGAAATGTTAGCACTTTCTGCAAAACACTGCCTGGTGTCCACTGGCACATACTCCTGCTTCCTGTCCCACTTTAAACATTCTGTTGTTTACAGTGATACCCCTTTCCTCTCCGCATCCCATTGTACACACTTCATGCTGTCTCATGGCACCCTGTCCATATTCTTGTCAAACTCCAAAGACTTTCAGGGCTTCATTTTCAAATGGAAAACTATGACACAAAGTGCCTGCACCAAACAGAGATGACGCAAGTGGTATCTTGAGTCATAGTTTGCAGCAATTCTGATTTTCAAATGCTGGCTGTAGCAAAATCAGGATGCTGTGTGGCAAAGCCCACCTTCATCACTCTTGCTGCAAAAGCACCCATGCACCAGATCACAACAGGGCTTGCACCACAGAGGGCTGCACCATCCCCTTATTTGAGATTCTGTAAGTTCAGCTTTGGGTGCAGCAAGGGACCTGACTTTGACAAGCCATGACATGATCTAAGCACCTTGTGCCAGTCCTACACAATATTAATTGGGGGTCTTGTAAAGTGATATCCAGGGGCAGAAGGGACATGGGGTGCTGTAGGGGGAGTTGGGGAGAAGGTGGGCATGTGATCAAGGGATGTGGCACCCAGCAGAGGTGCCATTTTATAACTATAATGCTAATCCGATGGTACCATGGGGGGATTCCAGGGACAGACAGTGCCATGGCCCCAGATGACAACAGCCCTGGCAGTAGCCCCATCCTTGGGGCTGGTGCCAGGGTTGCATCCACCTGGAACTATGGCACTGTTTGTCCCTGGAAGCCCCCCTGTGGCATGCCCACCATCTCCCCAACTCCCATGGCACCCCATGCCCATTCTGTCCCTGACCCATCCTGGCAAGTGTGTTTCACCCTACCAAACCATCCTGGCGCCTCCAGCCAGGGGGAGCCAGATCCCTGCAGCATTTCCTGCAGGTGCACCAATTGTTTGGTGCTAGCCTGCAGGTGTGGCAACTCCTGGGGTTTTGGTGTAGGGACCCCTGATTTTAAAGAATTGGTCACAAGGTCACTGATGCACCCAGAGTTTGTCATAGCTCTAGATCACCACCAAAAGGACTAGCCGAGCAGGGTGCATGAGGAGACACCAGAGGGAATTAGGGCAAATCTCTAATAAGTACTAACCACATAAATTCTAAGCAATAATGTAGGAGGTCAATACAACTTTGAACAAACTTTGTGAGGAGAGCATACTCATGAAGTGCCCCAAATGTTTTTTTTTTTCCATAGTACCTAATCAAAATGATACACAACAAGAATGTGATAAATGTATACATTATGACACAGTGTTGCATAAACTGCAAAATGCCACAATATAACTAACACACCTAGAAGAAATTATGAACATACAACAAGAATGTGGCATAGGAGTTACAGTGAATCCTACCCTTCCCCAATACAGAAATAAATTGACTGACTGTCCCTAAAAGAAGAACAAGTGAGGATCATATGATAGAAAATGAGCAGCCCAGAACATCAAGTATTTCCCATAACCATAAAAAAATCAAGCACACTGTAGAAGAGGAAAGTAATGATTTGTATATAGTGAGCTCAGAAAAAAAGTTTAAAAAAGGCAGAAAAGCATTAACTATGCAGGACATTACAACCTCAAACAGGTTCAGTGCACTAATGGATACATCAGATAATAGTACTACACACACAGTAGATGAACAAAATCAGACAGAAATGGTTGTTATGGGGATTCCATAATTAGAAAATGTGACACCGCCATTTGTCATGGTGACAAAACTAATAGAATGGTACTATATTACCTAGGGGCTAAAATACTGGATATTCAGAAATAGATACCAAAAGTAGTAAAAATGTCTTCTTACCAAAAAAGGTAGTGACAATTCAATAGAAACAGCGCACAAGTTAAAACAACAGGGAGTGCATGTCACTATGTCTGGCCTTCTACAAATACAAAGAGCAGTACACGAAAAAAATCTTACTATAGAAAGAATCAATGCTAGACTTAAAAACTAGTATAAACCACACACTATTGAATTTCTGGATTCCTGGGATCACTTTTATGGAAAATGAAACCTGCATAGTAAAGATGGCCTCTACCTCAACAAGGAAGGTGCAAATGTATTGGGAAATCTAATTAAGGATAAAATGGAAAATGTACATTTAAACTAATTACAAAGGAGGGAAGGGGCAATAAACATAGCTCTATAGTACCTAATAACACCAAAGGCACAAATAGTAAAAGAACTATAACATTTCTGCTAAATAACGTGGGGATTTTAAATAATAAATTCTCAAGAGTTTCAGGTTACATTGAACACATCTGCATCTGATATTGCCTTGATAACAGAACCATGGTTTGATAACAAGGACGATTGGGGAAAAGTTATTGAAGGTTATCACATGATCAGGCAGGATTGAAATAATAGAAAAGGTGGAGGGATTGCTATCCACATATACTGTATACCCAAAAACTTACAATATACAGATATCTCCTCACAAATTAAAACTGACAATGGTAAAACTGAGACATTATGGGTTAAAATAGGTACCGGAACCACTAAAGAAATATGTATTGGGACAATCTTATAGAACTCCAGATTCATCAACAGAGGCAAATGATGAAATTTGAATGAAATACAAAATGCCACTGACATTGGTAATTTAATATCAACTGGAGATTTCAACTATCCAGCTATTGACTGGACAAAAAATATTAGTAACTCAAACCCAAGCAGTGAATTCTTGGAATTCTGCATAGAAAACAATTTAGTTCAACATGTCCCAACCTCAACAAGACAGAATAATTTATTAGATCTAGTTCTCACAAATGAAGAGGTAAATATTGTAAAATGTGATGTTTATGACCCCACAGGGAACAGTGACCATGGCACAGTTATATTTACTTTAGAAAATCAGAAATGTCACATCAAGGGATGCACAGAATTTTATCTCTACAAAACTGCAAATACAGAAGCAATCAATAAAGAACTACTGTATCAACCATAGACTGGTATCACATTTTAGAAAACAAATCAATAGAATAGACGAATGCTGGGAACACGTAAACACTGTAATTTACACAATTATGAAAAAATATGTCAAATAACTTAAACAATATAACAATAAGGGAAAAAAAATAAAATGGTTAACCAAAGGTATCCGTAAGTATTAACAAAGAAAAATAAGGCTTAAGGACAATTTAAAAGGCAAAATTCAGATTCAAACTGGATTGTATTTAAACAAATACAAAAAGATGCAAAAACAAGATAAACAAGGCCAAAAAAACTATGAAACCAAATTAGCAAAAAACAGCTAACAAAGCTAACAGTAAGCAGTTTTATAGTTATATAAGTTCATTAAAAACATCTAACAGCAATACAAGATAATGACAAATATATAATAGACCCAGTTGAGATGTTGAATGTATCCAATGCATATTTCAGTTCCGTTTATAATAATTAAAGGACATCATTGTACAAATACAAATTAAGACATTGGAACCAGAACTTACACAATAGATAAAGAAGACATACTTGAACTAATAAACAACCTAAAAGATTATAGCTCCCCAGGTCCACACAATATAACATCGCCAATGTTAACAATAATGAAAGAAAATATCTATATACCATTAAAAATATTATATGAAAGATCATTAAATTATGGCCAAATACAGACAAACTGGAAAAATTCCAATATCGTACCCATTTATAACAAACTCTAGCCAGAGCTGATAGGGCTGTAAAGAGCTACCAAGTGACAAAAGTTACACATGTGCATAGAAATTATTCAATGCCCATGTGTAACTTGACCATTTTTTTGGAGGTGTTGCACCAAATTTTCAACATGTTATTTTTTGGGCCCCTCCTCATGAACAGTGCCAGTGTCACTTTGTTCAAGTGTCCCAAAAGGTGATTGCACAGAGCAAACATGCTATTCTGTGCCGCAGGTGTGAAAACACATTTTGGGCAGGTTGTGGAAAATGACAGCATTACTGTTGTGAAGGAGGTGTCCAAAAATGGCAATGTTAAAAATGCAGAATGAAAATATTAAAAATTGGCGACATTAAGAGCGTACGTAAAAACTTCACAATGCAAGCTCGAAACGCAGTCATATTTTGGAATGTTTTCACCAGATTTGCAACATGAGTGTTTTGGGACCCCACCTAAGAACAGTGGCACTGTCATTTTGTGAATCGGTCCCGAAAGTGATTTTATTTTTATTTATTTAGCTTTTGTTGACTGGGTAAGTGCACTAGACAAATCCTGCCTATTTTCAGGCACGACCCGGGGGAAGGGGATACAGATGAATGCCAACTGACCTTGAACCAGATTAAGCTATTAGTGGTATTTTTAGTGAATGAGGGAAATTTGGCCAGGACACTGGGGAAATTCCCCTACTCTTTTCGATAAGTGCCATGGGATCTTTAACATCCACCTGAACTACCACCAATCCAGGCAGATGGGACCTCGGTTTAATGTCTCATCCGAAAGACAGAATCTGTGCAGTGATCGCAAAATCACATTTCAGGATTGAGTGACAGTTTTCACGAGGTGGGTTCCCAAGAACCCCATGTTGAAAATTTGGGGCAATAATTCCAAAAAATGGCTGAGATATCAGCATAAGTTGAAAACCCCATTGAATGGCTGTATAGCATACTTACTTTTAATTCTTCAGTTCACGGTTGGGCTTTGAAGAATGCAGACGTGTCCCGGTACAGAGACAATGACAGCACCAACCTCTGGAGGTAAGAATGGGGTAAGAGGGGGTATGTGGAGGTAAATGCTCAGTGGGATGATGGGGAGGGAGGAGGAGAGAGGGGGATTGCAGAGACGATGAGGGACCATTTTCAGTTTCACAGGGGAGACAAAATGACAACAAAGGACCATTTTCTAATTTCCAGCAAAAAAAACAACATTTCAGTACACTGAGGTGGGCTCCCAGTGTGCCACATGAATGCTAACATGGGGATTGGGCACCCTGATGTTGGGCATGACTTTGGCAGGGAGGCACCCGGGAAAAAAGAAAAATGACGAGGAACTGTTGTCTAATTTACAGAAAAAAAAATCCATACACTGTGGTGGGCTCCCGGTGTGCCACGAGATGTCGGGCATGACTTGGGGAGGGGAACATGGAAAATACTGAAAGGCATTTTGCCATTCACAATATGGTGGCACCCGCAGAACTGTGTATGCGAATGACTCTGCGTATGCGCACAAGTCGTGTGCATGTGCAGTTAACACATTAGAATGTGGAAGTAACAGCTGAAATAGTGCTGCTGCTGTTATTCCGTAGACTGATAGTGGTGGAGGGGTTTAAGCTCCATTGGGCTTTTGGAAGGATACATCCAAAAGTCCAATGGAAGGGGTTCTTTTATTGGCCGTTTTCAGAACTACAGAACTCTCACAAAATGGCTGTAGGCTCTGCCCACAACCCTAAAAAAAGGGATTCAAACATGCCCAGCCAACTATAGACCTATCAGTTTAACATCTATTTCATGTAAAATACTAGTCATTAATGAAAACAAAAATCTTAGAACATCTGAATAACAAAGTTAGGTTTGACTCAAACCAACATGGATTCAGAAAAGGCCGATTATGCACAACAAATATAATATGTTTCAATGATACCATAAGCAAAATTTTAAACAAAAATATATCTATGGATATAGTACTGTTTGACTTTAGTAAAGCCTTTGATCCAGTTCTATCTTTGGCTATCAACGAGAAATTAAACAAATATGGAATTAATAAACATATCATAAAATGGATTACTAACAGGCTGATGGACATAAAACAAAGAGTGACCATAAGAGGTCACTTATCAACTGAGGGAAAAAGTGACAAATGGAGTGCTCCAGGGATCAGTGTTGAGCCCTGTAATTTTCCAGATTTTCATAGTAGGCCTTGAGGAAAAAGTACATAACATCATGAAGTACTCTGATGACACAAAACTAAACGGACCATGTGACACAAATGAAGATATTTCATCATTACAAAAAGATACAAATACCATAGCAACATGGACAGCATGATGGGGTATGAAACTAAATACTGAAAAATGCAGCTTTCTTCATCTGGGCAAATGGAACCCACAGTATAATTACACATTAAGCAATAATAACATTCAAAATAAAACAATGGAAAAAGGCTTGGGTATAACAGTGGATGACAAATTACAAATTAAGCAACAACACATTAACATCATTGCTAAGGCAAACAGATCAATCCTGGCTATAAAAAGAAATACTAAAAGTAGGTTATGGTAAGTGTTGTTAACACTATATCTGTCCTATGTGAGACCACAAATGGACTATGGCAGTCATTTATGGAATCTCCACACAAAAACAGAAATCAATAGATTGGAGAAAGTACAACATAGATTTATGAAATGAAGTAAAACAATAAAAGAAAATACTTATGAGGAAAGGCTAAATAAACTGGGTCTTCATAGCTTGGAACTAACAAGAACAAGGGGTGACATGCTATTTTATTATGATATAATGATTGATCCCCAACTAATGACCGAATTGAACAATGATTATAAACCTGACAGATTTGATGTGAGAGGACATCCCTTAAACATTAAATTAAGCAAGTACAAATCAAATAAAAGATAATTATTTTGTACAATTAGATCAGCTATCTTATGGAACAGATTACTACAGGAAGTGATTGTAAGTACTAATAAAATTTTAAAAGAATTCTAGCTTGATATATAGCCTATTATATATAATATATATATATATATATATATATATATTGCACCATGTCCTAAGGAGCTACCATTTGGGTATCTGCTTTTCTTGCTCCTACATTCTAAGTGATTCTAATTGAAATTGCAGAGATCTAAGGGCTGTTTGAAAACTGAGCCATCTGTGTTCAGTGCAAATCCCATTTCTGTACCCTGTTTGACATTCTTCCCTTGTTGACAAAATGACCAATCTCCAAACCCATTTTTGGGTAAAGTTGTTGAGAAGATTGTGGCACAACAGCTTGAGGAGCACCTCATAACCTTTGACATCTATGAGCCACTCCAGTCTGGATTCTGAGCCAAGCATACTACTGAAACAGCATTAGTTCAGGTGCACAGTGACCTCCTTAGGACAAGCCATAGTAGAGACAGATCAGTTCTTGTTCTCCTTGATCTCTCTTCAGCTTTTGACACTGTAGACCACTTTGTGGTACTTCATCATCTCAGAGAGTACTGTGGGCTTGCCGGCACTGTCATCTGCTGGATTGAGTCCTATCTCAATGATAGGAAGCAATGGGTAGTGATGGGAAATTCCTCCTCCTCCCTGAAGCTCCTGTCATGCTTTGTGCCTCAAGGATTGATCTTGTCACTGATGTTGTTTGCAGTGTGCATGCTGCCCTTAGGTGAGCTCATTAGGAAGTAAAATGTGGGTTTTCATTGCTATGCAGATGATACCCAGTTGTATGTGTCCTTTGCACATGGAATGCCCAGTGCTGTGGAAGTGTTGAACAGTTGCTTGGCTGAGATCAATGGTTGGATGTCCTCCAGCTGGTTGTGAGTGAACCCTGATAAGACAGAAGTACTGGTAGTGGAATCAGGCTGAAGTCAATATAGGAATGCCTCCAGTGTGGCAATGGGTCTTTTCCTAGGGTCCATGCCATTGATGGCTTCCTCTAGAGTGCGAGATCTTGGCATGTTCCTGGATGACTGTTTGACATTTGAATCTCAGGTGTCATCAGTTGTTCAAAGTGTTTTTTACCACTTGAGGAATATTGCCAAGATTGAGCCCCTAGTTCTGACTGAGGACCTCCCTACCTTGGTGCATGCCTTTGTGACATCCAGGCTTGATTACTGCAATGCTCTTTACTTCAGGATCCCAGGAGGTACTCTCCACCAGCTGCAGCTAGCACAGAATGCAACTGCCAGGTTACTAATGGACCTTTTGAGATTCAGTCATGTGACCCCAATGCTCCGTGAACTGCATTTGATGCTGGTCAGCTGGAGGGTCATCTTCAAGGTGGGCTTGTTCACCTTTAAGGCCCTACATGGACTTGGCCCTGGCTATCTGTCTGTTCTCCTCACAACTACTGTCCCAGTCAGCTCCCTCCATGCCTCCTCTGGGGCTTCCTGGCAACAGGGCATTTAGTGTCGTCGGCGCTGTCATGTGGAACTTGCTTCCTGCTGCCATCAAGGAGGCCCCTTTTAGTTAAGATTTTTAACAGCCACCTAAAGTCCCATCCTTTCGCTCTGTCCTTACCTGATATAGTCATATAATTATTTCAGTTGATACAGTACATTTAGTGATTGCTGAACTTACTTATTGTACTATTGGATCCACTTTTATTGTTTTAATATGTATTCTTGTATGCTTTTTCACTTCCTATTTTTCTGTGTGTTAAGTGCCCAGAGCCTCTGGGAATGGGCACCATACAAATAAACATTGTTTTAGCCTTTTTTAGTCACACCCATATCTGCCTACCATTCAAATCATTCACTGGTGTAAAGTGGTATTAAACCCTTCTCATTATCCTACTTTGAGCACATCTTGATGTTCAGTTACTCACATTTATCTCCATGCTCCACTCAAAGCAATACTTTTTATCTAGTACACCACTGTCTCTGCCCATTGCATTCCAAACATTTGCTAGTGCCCATTAGTACTGCATCCCTCACTGTTTTACTAATAGCCTTCCCTGGCTTTGTTTTGTACCACATCTTCCAATTAAGCCTTCAGTAACTAGTTATTTTACCTTACCCCTTCTCAACACCCCACTACAATCTCAAAAGTACCTCCTCCAAAGAGGGTGACAGTCATAGCCCTCCAGATAACTCCATAGTATTCATTGCTAGAAGGAAATGCTGCACTATTCCATTTCATTACTTGTACAAAATGTGGTTTAGCATTATGTTCGATAGCTAACGAGTTGAATGGAAGGCTGTGGTGGCCATTGTTGGGAAAATGGAGATGAAACAAGGTGAAAGTGCCACTGGACACTAGGGATTATAGACTTCAGGGGCTGGTGTCTACTGGGAGGAGCAGAGAGGGATCAGAGACCCAGTGAGATGTGAGGAATGCCATTTCTTTTTTTTTTCTTTTTTTGGAGGTCCTCCATCTTCCTTCAGCCTAGTCACGGCCCCCTGGAGCTCCCACCACCTGGCCATTTGCCGCCCCTCCCGGTCACCCCCGGCTTTCCCCCTGGAGGGTGGGGTCACAGCACTGGTACCCCCCTAGCTCCAGTGCCGTGGAACCAGTAACTAGTTGGGAGTGCGGTGGCAGGGGTGAATTGAAGCCCCCGGGGAGGCTTCACCTAGATGGAGGACCTCCCCCTCCTTCTTTTTCCTCCTTTTTTTTTTTTTGATTTCTCCCTCTCCGGAGGTGGGGGCGTGCAATGATGCCAGTGTCACCCCCACCTCCTCCCCAGTGTAAGCGTGGCCGAGGAGCCCCAACCTGCCAGGGTCCCAATGCTCGGATGCTGCCCGACCCTCCCGGAGAAGGAGAGCAGTCCATAGGACGCCGATCCTCTCCCTAGCCAGCCCTCCGACGAGGAATGCCATTTCTGAAGCATTTTTTGATAATGCTTGTTGTCAAGAGATGGATGCAGCTGAAATAAGTAAATCAGGGAAATGGGCCGAAATGTTTACATTTTAAATATTGTATGGCATGAGAACATAGAAACATAGAATTTGATGGCAGATAAGGACTGCTTGGCCCACCCAGTCTGCCCATTTTCCTACCTAATGGATAAGCTGCAGATCCTAGTTAACCAGCAGCCTACTTCTTTCTACCCCCACCCCCTAGAATTGCTGAATGACTGTCCGATGCATGCTTGAATTCAACCAATGTTTTTGACTCCACAACCTCCTCCGGAAGGCCGTTGCATGCATCCACAACCCCCTCTGTGAAAAAATACTTCCCTACATTACCTTTCAGCCACCCCCCCATCTTCAAATTGTGCCCCCTTGTTCTTACACACCTCTTTTTCTGAAAGATGCTATCTCTTGGACTTTGTTGATGCCCTTGAGGTAGTTGAAAGTTTCTATCATGTCCCCCCTCTCCCTCCTTTCCTCGAGGCTATACATATTAAGCTCCTATAGTCTCTCTTCATATGCCTTCTGGTGCAGACCCTACACCATTTTAGTTGCCCTCTTCTGGATAGCGTCCATCCTGTCTATGTCCTTGTGGAGACTGGGTCTCCAGAACTGCATGCAGTACTCCAGATGGGGTCTCACCAGCTGTCTGTACAGAGGGATAACAACTTCCTGTTTTCTACTGGTGATGCCTCTCCCTATGCATCCCAGTATCCCACCAGCCCTCCTTACTGCCCTCTCACATTGCTTGCCCACCTTTAAGTCATCTGACATGACTACCCCCAGGTCCCTTTACATTTTTGTTGTTGTTAGTGTCTCACCCCCCCCGTGTACTCTTCCCCTTGGTTTTTGTTTCCCAGGTGCATTACTTTGCACTTCTTAGGATTAAATCTAAGCTGCCATACATTTGACCATTCCTCTAACCTTGCCAAGTCCCTTTTCATCCATTCCACCCCACCTTGTGCACCAACTCTGTTGCAGATCTTTGTTTCATCTGCAAAGAGACATACTTTTCCTTCCAGTCCCTCTACAATGTCGCTTATAAAGACATTGAAGAGGACCGGTCCTAATACTGAACCCTGCGACCCCACTAGTAACCCCTTTCTTCAGAGAGGACTCCATTTACTATTACCCTCTGTGTCCTATTCTCTAGCCAATTTTTACCCAGGCTAGCATCTTGGGACCCACCCCAGGCTGGCTAACTTGTATATTAATCTTTTGAGTGGGACTGTGTCAAATGCCTTGCTAAAGTCTAGGTAGGCCATGTCCACAGCCCTCCCTGATCTACTACTTTGGTCACCCAGTCAAAGAAATCTATTAGATTCATCTGGCATGACCTTCCTGCTGTGAATCCATGCTGCCATGGGTCCTGTGCCCTCAGGCCTCTAGGTACTGACAATTCTTTCCTTCAGAAGTGATTCCATCATTTTCCCTACCACTGAGGTTAAAATAACAGGTCTGTAGTTTCCTGCTTCTGCTCTGCTCCCACTTTTGTGAAGGGGAATTACATCTGCCCTCCTCCAGTCCTCAGGTACCACCCCATCCTCCCATGATTTGTTAAAGATGGTAGTCAGTGGTGTCACTAGTTCTACACTTAGTTCTTTTAGAATTCTGGGATGAATCCCATCAGGCCTCATTGCTTTGTCCACCTTCAGTTTTAAGAGTTCTTTCAGAACCCTTTCTTCTGTAAATGGGCTGGTATCAACTTCTCTATCCAGAGCATTTCTCTTGTTTGTTTTAGGTATCTCCCCCTCTTCATTTTTAAATACTGAGCAAAAATATTTGTTTAGTATCTCTGCCTTTTCACAGTCACCCTCTGCCCACCCCACACCCCTTTATTAAGCCTCACTATCAATTTCTTGGTCTTTCTTTGCTCCCTGATGTACTTAAAAAAGATTTTATCCCCCTTCTTAACTGAGTTGGCTAACTTTTCCTCAGTTCCGTCCTTTGCTGTTCTGACTGCCTTTCCAGCCTCCTTTTGCTTTAACTGATACAATTCTCTGTTCTGCTCCTTCTGTGATTCCTTGTACTTCCTGAATGCTTTATTTTTCTCTTGAACCTTCACTGCCACCTCCTTTGCGATCCATAGTGGTTTCTTACATTGTTTTGTTTTGTTTATTTGCTTCACACAAAGGCTAGTTACCTTTGTGATGGCAGCTTTTATTATTCCCCATTGTTCTTCCACCCCTCCTTCCTGCCCATTTGCTAGTGCATTCCTTAGGCACTCACCCATTTTGGGAAAGTCAGCCCTCCTGAAGTCCAGTACTTTTGCCTTTGTAGGTCTTGACTCTATTGCTGTGTTTATTGTGAACCATACTGTTCGATGGTCGCTAGTTCCCAGATGGCTACCCACTTCTACATCTGTGATCCTCTCTCCATCTCCATTTGAGAGAACCTGGTCTAAGATTCCTCCCTCTTGAGTGGGTTCCAATATTAGTTGTCTAAGGCATGCCCCCTGTAGGGCATCTAGAATAACCCCATTCTTAGAAGTGGCTGCTGCAACTGCACTCCAGTTAACATCTGGCATATTGAGATCACCCATCAGCAATATCTCCCCTTTTTCTGCCATTCTAAGTATACTTTCTATCATTTACTTGTCCCTTTCTTCCCCTTGAGAGGGGGGTCTGTATACAACCCCTGTGCAGATTGTGGTGCCATTGCCTGTCTCCAAATTGACCCACAGTGCTTCTTCTCCTTCCTGTTCACCCTTTTGTTCTGTTGCTTTGATTCCTTCCCTTATGTAGAGTGCTACTCCTCCTCCTCTTTTACCCTCCCTGTCCCTCCTGTAGATAGTGTATCCTGGTATGTTTACATCCCAGTCATGGTTCAGTGTGTATCATGTTTCTGTGACTGCCACAATATCCCGATGTTCCTCCTCCATCAAGGCCACTAATTCAGGAAGCTTGTTACCCAGACTACGGGCATTGGTACTCATTGCTCTCCATTTTTTGATGGCTTTACCTTCTGTAGCAGCATCCCCCACTGACCTTTCTACCTTGGTCTTTTTCTCATTTAGTACCCTGTTTTGTAGGGGGAGGCTGGGATTTTCCTACTGCTTATCAGTGCCTCCCCCTTTGACTAGATTAAAAGCTTTCCAATGAAGCAGTTAAGCCGATTGCCCAAAAGACTTGTTCCCTTCTTGTACAGATGCAGACCATTCTGCCAGTATAGGCTGGTGTCCCTCCAGGTGGAACCCCAGTCCACAGTGAAGCCAAACCCCTGTGCTCCACACCATTTTTTCAACCATTCATTAAACTGCATGGTGCAAAGTACCCTCACCTCACCCATGCCACTGACAGGCAACACCTCTGAGAAGGATACTGTGTGTGCTACTTGTCTTAGGCCCCTCCCCAATTCTACAAAGTCCTTCTGCACTGCTCTAATCTCATGATGAGCCAAGTCATTTGTCTCTAGGTGGACAATGACATCCAGCTCAGACTCCCGTTCGACTGTTGTCGTGATCCTAAGTATGCGCTTCCTGTCACTCCAAGACATGTCACCAGGCAGGTACCTTACTTCAGTTTTCCTTGCTCCCCCCAGTGCTATCCCCTTAATAATTGAATCCCCCACCAGGAGCTGCTTCCTTTCCCTGTGGTGTCCTCTGCCTCCTTCCTGAGGGCCTCCTTTGTGACAGTTATCTGCAGCCTCCTTAGTCTCCTCTGTGGGTGCATCCATAGGGGAATTATGCTCCACCAGAATGGTGTATGAATTGTGGAGAGGAACAACTGGCTGTGTGTGCATCTGTTCCACCACCCTTACCCTCTTTGAGCCCACTGTGGTCCAACTGCTGTGCTTTCTTCACAACCTCTGAGGTAGTGGTGGTGGCTCTGGTGATCCTGGATGGGGGAGGTTCCCTTACTGCTGTCCAGTGCAGCCTGAAGACGAGCAACTTCCTCCCTCAGGGCAGAGAGTTGTCTGAAAACAGGGCAGCATCTCAACCTCCAGAAAGACTCCCGGAAGACTGCTGCCCCACTGCCATTACATTGCACTACTCCCCACATGTCTGTCTACCTTCTTGTTTATTTTTATTTATTTATTTATTTTTGTTTGTTTGTTTTGTTTTGCTTTATTTTGTGTGTGTGTGTGATTGGTTTGTTATATAGAAATATATATATTATACAATGTGTATGCTTATGTTGTCAGTGCAGTGTGCTAGAGAGGATATGACAGTGATATGCACCTTGCCCTCTTGAGGAAATGATGTCAGAACCCCAGGTATAAAGGAACTATTTCCAGGGGTGGGTGGGGTGAGCAGTGTGAAGAGTTTGGGCCTAAACTGTGCCCTCATGAAACAATCAGCTAAAAGCTCTGACCTACCACTGCGATGAGTGCCTTCCTGTCAGCAAGATGCCCTGCATGACAATTTGACAGAGAAAATACCCTGCTAATCAAATAGAGAAAAATCCAAACATCCAAATCAGACACAGGTAAACCTTCCCAGCCCCAAAACAGCCTGGTGACTTGTGGTGTGAAAGCAGTCAGCCTCAAAACAAGTCAACTGTGCAGAAGGACAGACACAGTAAACAGTATTCAGTCCCTCTGTGTTTAAACTCTTCCTGCACTGAAAATCTTAACAATTGTAACAAATGTAAAGCAAGGTCCACCTCCCTCTGTTGATTGAAAGACTGCCTTTTCTGATCATTCTAAGCTCCTTATTTCACCTTTCAGTTAGAAGTAGCCTCCACCTGAAGAATATTAACTTTCCTAATGAATCTGCTACAAACCAAAGACAACTATAAATTGTAAGGTTCACCTCCCTCTGTTGTGAGCACAACTCGCTTTCTTGCAAATCCTAAGTCCAGTGTTGCTGCTTCCAAGAAGGGGGTAAGTGATGGATAGGGACAAAATGGAATGAGGTAAGGTGTTTTATTTTAGAATACTGCCAAGAATTTTGAGAGGTAAGGTGGAAGGGATTGGAATCCAGTGTGACATGGTTAAGGGAAATTTGTTATATTTGAAGATAATTAAATGTTTAAATTGTATGTTGCTTTATTTATACATGTAGTTAGTACTTGTGTTAAAATTAAATGTTGCTCATATTTTCCATAAGATTGTGCCAGTGAACTTTTTCACTGCTGTTCATGTCTTGCTGTCTTGGGACATGAACATTCTGATAATGTAATTTTAATCCTTCATTGCTAATTATTGTATTTCCACCCTCAGTCCTTCACAAACAGCTGTTTTAGATAAAAAGTGAATAATATGTATTTATAGTTTAGATATAATTGTATATATAACTATGTTCAATCTGCCTTTTAGTATTAGGAAAACTGTTTTGAGGGAAAAAAAGATTTTGTAATAAAAGATGAAGAACCTCAGCACAAAAGTTGTGAGGCAAGGGTGAGGCAAGGGATACCGGGAGGGGGCATCAGCAATAAAGCCAGGTTATAATGCACACACCATACACTCCTGCATAGTCTGAACTTTTTCAGGGTAATCTGCCTATACATTCCATAATGCCTTACATGGCTGTGGGATGTTTGAGTCTGCATTATTTTGTAACAGATACACCTCAGCATTGAAAATAATTCATTGTACATTCCATATTACTTTATCATTAAATACTTTCTGTTGCCAGGAGGGAAACTTAATGAACCCAATAGGAAGATGCAATGGGCTTTATTGGTTATGTACTGTATACTGTCTAGGGTCCCGGTTACCAAAGACTAAAATAAAAAAAAAAATAAGGTCAAGGGGAAGATTGGGGAGGGTTATAATGGGAGAAGCTAGTTTTCCATTTTTCAAGTCCGTCAGTCTGGGCTCTGTATATCTTTTAATTACATGAAATTTGATAATCTGCAATTCATGGGATTATGGCACTGCAAGGCTGTAATTTTGTGGAACATTTCAGTGTTTTTTTGCCATGCATTTATGGGCATTGTGAGATTTCCTTATGAAAGGCAATATAGAAACATAGAATTTGTTGGTAGAAAAAAACTACTTGGCCCAACCATTCTGCTAATATGGTCCCTGTCGAGTCCCCCCTCTGCAGACCCTAACTGGTCTCTGGCAACCCTCCCTACTCCTTGCCTATTTAATAATATTCCCCTATGTCTATCCCACACATGCCAGAAACATCCACCACATTCTCTAGAAGTCTTTTCCAGGCACCTACTATTTTTTCAATAAAACTGTACTTTCTCACATCTCTCTCTTAAACTTCCCCCTTCAGCTTCTTTGAATGCTTTTTGATCCTGGTTCTCTTTCTTATTTGAAAGAGATACCTGTTTTGCAACCTGTGCATCCCTCTGAGGTACTTGAATGTTTCTATTATGCCCCCTCTCTTCCAGGGTGTACATGTTGAGATCCCTCAGTCTCCATTCATAGGGCTTTTGGTGCAAAACTGCACCGTTTTAGTTGCCCTCCTCTGTACTGCTGTCACCTTGTCTATGTCCTTTCTGATGTGCAGCCTCCAGAACTGGGGCCAATACTCCAAGTGGGGTCTTACCAGGAAGCTATATAGTGTCAACAGCACCTTCCTCCTGCTGGATATACTTCTCCCTATGCATCCTAGCATCCTACTGAATCTGCCCATTGCTTTGTCACACTGCCCTGCTATTGTACTTTGAGGTCACTAGCTATGATAATCCCCATGTTCATTTCCTGTTTAGTGACTGTCAGTACCTCCCCCTTCTATACTCTGCTCCTGGCAAAAAGAGAAAACAGATTTCTATGACATGAATACAAAAAAGAAACTTAAACATATGCTGTGGAAAAACATTTAATGTAAGCCAAACATGGCTCATCAGCTTCTCTAATATTGTAGGACTGGCATTGTTCAAAATCACTAGAATGAGAAGTATTTTGGATTTTCAAACTACTTAAAATATCACTTCAAGGAAATTAAAGAAGTCCTTTCTCAGGCAGAATATGTAGAATATTAGTGATAAATACAGTATTGTGAGATGCTTCTGGAAAATGGAAAATGAGTGATTTGTCTTAGAAAATAAATATTATTTATTTTCCATTAACTTTGTCTATACAATTGTGAACATTAACCTTCTGTTCCACATTTTAGACAAAAGGTATAGATCGATTATTTGCTTTCTCATGAATGTTAACCTTTTCACTGATATGATTACCTGTTTATGTAACTTTATAACAATGTTTCTATAAATATATTTATTATATATTTTGACTCCTGTATGTCTTTATCTTTCATGTCTATTCTTTGGTATGATCTTTATAAACTGAACACCTAAAGATTTATTTCACCATGGCACCACTGTTTCTTTTGATCTTTGAGCCTATAAATGCAGCATAAATCAGGGAGCAATATTGCTCCAAGTAAGCCATCATATGACTTGAAAATGTTATCGTAAGTGTACATGTAGTCTGCCATTTTTTTTACTACACATGAAATTAAGAATTGTTCTCAGACTGAATTGGCATTAATTGTCTGTGAATACTAAATGATAATGCTGGTGGTTTCATTTAAATTGTGCATCTCTCTAGGTACTGGACTGTCACTGTGCAGCATAGTACAATATAGGTACTAGTAATACTGGTTACATACTAAGGATCAGCTTATGCTAAATTTGAGTTTGGTCAACATGCCAAAATACTGCTCTTTGGACATGTGCAATGACAGTACAAAGAAACTTGTGTTCCGTTTGGCATTTTAGCACTTCAAAATCTACAGGGAGCACAAAAATGAACATATCCATATTCGTGTTGATGGCATGCCATGTTACCTGCAGAAGCCAAAGTGCAACTGCACATTGAGAACTCCTCATGCTGCACATATTCTGTGCCATTTTCAGCTGTCTCTTAAAGTAGAAGGACCAAGCCACAGAAGCAGCTCCTTTTATGTGAACAAGAGTGTATTTTGATCAGAAAACTTTCAAACTCATCTGAGAATCTTGCATCATCATTCCAGTAGCTAATTCTCATTGCATCTAGCTGCAGTTTCAGGCAGGCAAGCTAGTGAAATTGTACTACAGTGAAGAGATAAGAATGCCATCTGATCCTGCACAGCCAGCAGTAAAAACTGTCACAACTGGAGCTGGGTAGAGTGAATTTTATAGGCTGGACAGGTGTAGAGCAAATTTGTGAAATATTTGTTTGATAAATATTTTAATAGAGTGCTAGTGGTGTAGAGGACACAAAAATCCATATTCATTTTTTATGTGTATGCATTTATTTACATTATTTATTTATTTTTGCCCCCCTGCAGCAGGATCAGGACAGAGTGAATGTAATAGACTGTGAAAGATGATGGTGAGGTTGAAGGACTTACTTGACAGATAATTTGACTGCTGGTTGTTTGGGCACAGAAATACATCTTTAATTCTGTATTGATTTATCATTACGAGTGAAAACTAAGTGAAATAATTGAACTAGTCTTCTGCTGTGAGACACCAGGGACTAGATATTTGAAGGCTGTTAGTGACCACTAAACAGTTTAGTGGCACACTAACGCTGCTTAGTGTTCCCAGACCAGGGATGTCGTGAACATTGCCATACTGGATAACATGGTTAGCAAGTCACTAACCTATTTTAGAATGGTCATATACCATGCTGGTGTACTTATGAAAAGCAGCTTATGGTACCTTGCATATAAGGGCACCAACATACTGGTAGTTTTGGAGATGCAGTAACCAGCTATTAGTACCTCGCTAATTACAGCCTCCCACAACCAGGTCCTATGGCCTGCACCTCGCTACCCCCAAACATCTGACTGTGTATTGACATCTGTATCCCTAGTGCCCAGTGGTCTCCCTGCACCCTGATCACCCATCCATATAATGACAATTTTTTTCTGGTGTCCAATGGTCCCTCTGCCTCCCCAAAACACCCAGCCATGTAATGACATCCATTCTACTGGTTTCAAGTGGTCCTCCTCTCCCCCTGTATGACCCAACTCATCTTACCACCAAGTCACCACCATTGCCTACCCCCCTGGTCCCCCACCCACCATAGGTGTGCCCCACTGGCTGGTGACCAGCACAACCCCAGTGCTCAACTGCAACCAGTCACTAACTAAATGACAGGGTATGATCACAAGCCTACTGTAGAAACAGGTGATTGTGCATTGTCATTCAATACTAGTGCACAATTTGCTGCAAGATGGCAGTGTCTGTTTTCAAATTAAGTTAAATTAATGTAAAATAAAGCAAAAAAAAAGAAAAGAAAGAAAAAAAAGAACTATCTGTCTAATGGTGAGAAATGTTGACAATGTAATGCCCTACATGTAGTATTTTTTATTTTATTTTTATACAAACATACTAACACACAAACATGCCATCAGACATAGGGCATACTGTCTATCAAGTCTGCTCAAGTGTGTAGTTACCAGTCTAATCTACTGCAGCTGCCCCCCACACCTTGCCCGTCCATCTGATTTATCACCACCTTCTGCTGACTCCCCCCTCCCCAGCTTCCCCCAGTTTTGACCTTGTGTTTGACCCTGTCCCATCCCCTATTAAAACTACCCTTAGATTTCAATGACATCACCTCCTCCAACAGTGCGTTCCACCATGCTATCACTCTTTCCATGAAAGAGTGCCTCCTTATTTCCCTCCTGAATCTTCAACCCTCCAGTTTCAGACTGTGTCCCCTTGTGTCTCTTCCCCCTTAATCTAAACATGCCCTCTGTAGTAACCCTATTCATGCCTATTAAACATTTGAAGGTCTCATTCATATCTCCTATCTCCCTTTTATCCTCCAGGGAATACATGTTGAGCTCATAGAATTTGACGGCAGATAAGGACCGCTTGGCCCACCCAGTCTGCCCATTTCCCTGCCTACTGGATAAGCTGCAGATCCTAGTTAACCAGCAGCCTACTTCTTCCTACCCCTACCCCCTAGAATTGCCTTATGACTGTCCCATGCATGCTTGAATTCAACCACTGTTTTGACTCCACAACCTTCCTCCGAAGGCTGCTCCATGCATCCACAACTTCTCTGTGAAAAATACTTCCTTAAATTACCTCTGAGCCGCACCCCTCTATCTTCAAATTGTGCCCCTTGTTCTTGCACACCTCTTTTTGAAAGATGCTACCCTCTTGGACCTTTTGATTCCCTTGAGGTACTTGAAAGTTTCTATCATGTCCCCCCTCTCCTCCTTTCCTTGAGGCTATACATATTAAGCTCCTTAAGTCTCTCTTCATATGTCTTCCAGTGCAGACCCTGCACCATTTTAGTTGCCCTCCTCTGGACAGCCTCCATCCTTTCTATGTCTTTGCGAAAACTGGGTCTCCAGAACTGCACGCAGTACTCCAGATGGGGTCTGACCAGCTGTCTGTGCAGAGGGATAATAACTTCCTGTTTTCTACTGGTGATGCCTCTCCCTATGCATCCCAGTATCCCCCCAGCCCTCTTTGCTGCCCTCTCACATTGCTTGCCCACATTTAGGTCATCTGATATGACTACCCCCAGGTCCAATTCTATTTTTGTTGTAGTTAGTATCTCACCCCCCATTGTGTACTCTTCCCCTGGGTTTTTGTTTCCCAGGTGCATTACCTTGCACTTCTTAGCATTGAATCTACGCTGCCATACATTTGACCATTCCTCTAACCTTGCCAAGTCCCTTTTCATCCATTCCACCCCACCTTGTGCATCAACTCTGTTGCAGGTCTTTGTGTCATCTGCAAGAGAGACATACTTTCCTTCCAGTCCTCTGCAATGTAGCTATAAGACATTGAAGGATCGGTCCTAATACTGAACCCTGCAGTACCCCACTAGTAACCCCTTTTTTCAGAGTGGACTCCATTTACTGTTACTCTCTGTGTCCTATTCTCCAGCCAATTTTTTACCCAGGCTAGCATCTTGGGACCCACTCCCAGGCTGGCTAACTTGTATATTAATCTTTTGAGTGGGACTGTGTCAAATGCCTTGCTAAAGTCTAGGTAGGTCATGTCCACAGCCCCTCCCTGATCTACTACTTTGGTCACCCAGTCAAAGAAATCTATTAGATTCATCTGGCATGACCTTCCTGCTGTGAATCCATGCTGCTGTGGGTTCTGTGCCCCTCAGGCCCCTAGGTACTCGACAGTTCTTTCCTTCAGAAGTGATTCCATCATTTTCCCTACCACTGAGGTTAAAATAACAGGTCTGTGGTTTCCTGCTTCTGCCCTGCTCCCACTTTTGTGAAGGGGAATCACATCTTCCCTCCTCCAGTCCTCAGGTACCACCCCATCCTCCCATGATTTGTTAAACAGGGTAGTCAGTGGTGTCACTAATTCTACCCTTAGTTCTTTTAGAATTCTGGGATGAATCTCATCAGCCTCCACTGCTTTGCCCACCTTCAGTTTTAAGAGTTCTTTCAGAACCCTTTCTTCTGTAAATGGGCTGGTATCAACTTCTGTATCCAGAGTGTTTCTACTGTTTGTTTTAGGTACCTCCCCCTCTTTCTTTGTAAATACTGAGGAAAAATATTTGTTTAGTATCTCTGCCTTTTCACAGTCACCCTCTGCCCACCTCCCCTTTATTAAGCCTCACTATCCCTCCCTTGTCTTCCTTCATTCCCTGATGAACCTATAAAAGGTTTTATCCCCCTTCTTAACTGAGTTGGCTATCTTTTCCTCGGTTTGGGCCTTTGCTGTTCTGACTGCCTTCCCAGCTTCCTTTGCTTTAACTGATACAGTTCTCTGTCCTGCTCCTTCTGTGATTCCTTGTACTTCCTGAAAGCTTTCTTTTCTCTTGAACCTTCACTGCCACTTCCTTTGAGAACCATAGTGGTTTCTTACATCGTTTAGTTTTGTTTATTTGCTTCACACAGAGGCTTGTTACCTCTGTGATGGCAGTTTTTATTATTCCCCATTGTTCTTCCACTCCTCCTTCCCGCCCATTTGCTAGAGCATTCCTTAGGCACTCAGTCAGCCCTCCTAAAGTCCAGTACCTTTGCCTTTGTATGGCTTGACTTTATTGCTGTGTTTATTGTGAACCATACTGTTTGATGGTCGCTAGTTCCCAGATGGCTACCCACTTCTACATCTGTGATCCTCTCTTCATCTCCATTTGAGAGAACCAGGTCTAAGATTGCTCCCTCTTGAGTGTGCTCCAATACTAATTGTCTAAGGCATGCCCCCTGTAGGGCATCTAGAATAACCCCACTCTTCGAAGTGGCTGCTGCAACTGCACTCCAGTTAACATCTGGCATATTCAGATCGCCCATCAGAAATATCTCCCCTTTTTCTGCCATACTAAGTATACTTTCTATCATTTCCTTGTCCATTTCCTCCCGCTGAGAAGGGGGTCTATATACAACCCCTGTGCGGATTGTGGTGCCATTGCCAGTCTCCAGATTTACCCACAGTGCTTCTTCTCCTCCCTGTTTTCGCTTTTGTTCTGTTGCTTTGATTCCTTCTCTTATGTAAAGAGCTACTCCTCCTCCTCTTTTACCCTCTCTGTCCCTCCTGTAGATAGTGTATCCTGGTATGTTTACATCCCAGTCATGGTTTTGTGTGAACCATGTTTCTGTGACTGCCATGATATCCAGATGTTCCTCCTTCATCAAGGCCACTAATTCAGGAAGCTTGTTACTCAGACTATGGGCATTGGTACTCATTGCTTTCCATTTCTTGATGGCTTTACCTTCTGTTGCAGCATCACCCACTGACCTTTCTACCTTGGTCTTTTCTCATTTAGTACCCTGTTTTGTAGGGGAGGCTGGGATTTTCCTGCTGCTTATCAGTGCCTCCCTTAACTAGTTTAAAGCTTGCCAATGAAGCATTTAAACCTATTGCTCAAAGACTTGTTCCCTTCCTGGACAGATGCAGACCATCCTGCCAGTATAGGCTGGTGTCCTCAGGTGGAACCCCAGTCCCCAATGAAGCCAAACCCTGTGCTCCACACCATTTTTCAACCATTCATTAAACTGCATGGTGCAAAGTACCCTTGCCTCACTCATGCCATTGACAGGCAGCACCTCTGAGAAGGATACTGTGTGTGCTACTTGTCTTAGACCCTCCCAGTTCTACAAAGTCCTTCTGCACTGCACTAATCTCATGTTGAGCCAAGTCATTTGTCCCTAGGTGGACAATGATGTCCAGCTCAGACTCCTGTGCAACTGTTCTCATGATCCTGAGGATGCGCTTCATGTCCCTCCAAGTCATGACACCAGGCAGGCACCTTACTTCAGTTTTCCCTGCTCCCCCCAGTTCTATCCCCCTAATAATTGAGTCCCCCACCAGGAGCTGCTTCCTGTCCTTGTGGTGACCTCTGCCTCCTTCCTGTGGGTCTCCCTTGTGACAGGTGTCCTCAGCCTCCTTAATCTCCTCTGTGGGTGCATCCATAGGGGAGCTGTGCTCCCCCAGAATGGTGTATGGATTATGGAGTGGAACAACTGACTGGGTGTGCCTCTGTTCCACCATCCTCACCCTCCCTGTGCCCACTGTGGTCCAACTGCTGTGCTTTCTTTGCAACCTCTGAGGTAGTGGTGGTGGCTCTGGTGATCCCTGGATGGGGGAAGTTCCCTTCCTATGATCCAGTCTGGCCTGGGGGAAGGTTCCCTTACTGCTGTCCAGTGTGGCCTGAAGAAAGGGCAAATTCCTCCCTCAGGACAGAGAGTTGTCTGCAAATAGGGCAGCATCTCAGCCTCCAGAAAGACTCCCGGAAGACTGCTGCCCCACAGCCATTACATTGCACTACTCCCCACATGATTATGTACTTTTTGTATGTGTGTGTGTGTGTGTGTGTTTGTGAGTGTGATTGGTTTGTTATATAGGAATATATATACTATACAATGTGTATGCTTATTTTTTCAGTGCTAAGTGCGGGAGAGGATATGACATTGATATGCACCTTGCACTCCTGAGGAAATGATGTCAGAACCCCAGGTATAAAGGAAGTATTTCCAGGGGTGGGTGGGTGAGGGATAGGGCTAGGCCTAAACTGTGCCCTCACAAAACAATCAGCTAAGAGCTCTGACCCACCAGCATGAGTGCCTTCCTGTCAGCAAGATACCATACACAACAATTTGACAGAGAAAATCCCCGCTAATCAAACAGAGAAAAATCCAGACATCCAAGTCAGACACAGGTAAACCTCCCCAGCCCCAAAACAGCCTGGTGGTTTGTGCTCTGAAAGCAGTCAGCCCCAAAATAAGTCAGCTGTGCTTTAAACTCTTCCTGCACTGAAAATCTTACGAATTGTAACAAGACTATCTTTTCCTGATAATTCTAGTTCCTTATTTCACCTTTCAGTTAGAAGTAGCCTCCACCTGCAGAATATCTGCTACAAACCAAAGGCAATTGTAAGGTTCACCTCCATCTGTTGTGAGCACAACTCGCTTTTTTGCAAATCCTATGTTCAGTATTGCAGCTCCCAGCAAGCTGTAGTTTGACTTGAAAAATATTAGCTCCCCCAGTCTTTCCTTATTAGGTTTGTCCCACAGCCCAAGGATCATTTTTGTTGTCCTGCACTGGACCACTTCTAGTAGTTTGATGTCCTTCTTTAAATAGGGGCACCAGAACTGCACACAGTACTGCAAGTGAGGTCTCACCAGCAGTCTTTACAGTGGCAGAATGACTTCCTCTCTTTTAGAAGTGATTCCCCTGGCAATGCAACCAGCATATTATTGACCTTGGCTGCCTATAATTTCACATAATTATAATTATGTATGTTTCTGTTTTTTGATACATAGCTTTTTTTTTCTTTGGGGGTGAGTATTATTACAAAATTTGAAATTCAGTGCAGCCAGAGAGTACAGTAATTTGTATGGATGTAAACAAATGACTACTTGGCAGTCTACAACCTGAGGTCATCAATGATTAGCTACTAATACTGTATCTCAGTCTGGGCTGCAGGTGCCCTTTGTGGGTTTTGCAAACTCTGGCACAACACAACAAATATTAATCCACAGCAGATGCATGCCTACAGCAATTGACTTAAGGGAAAGGATTATAATGCGTAGCTGAATAAACTTTTAACAAAGGGATACGGTAGTTAGAAAATATCCCTTGTTTCAAATGTCCTTTAAAAGTCTATATATTGTTAGTTTTTTAGAACTTTTGCACACTAGGATAGACCTGTTTATGAGCACTGCCAATTTATCAAGAATTTCCTGGGGACATTACAGCAGCAGAGTAGTTACAAGATAATTGATAATAAAACTTAGATTATTAAACATGATAAATGGCAAAATTTATTATGCGGGCAATGACACATGATATGATATGTATTCATTGGGAGATTTAGGCAGTCCTCAAGTGTGCACTGAGGCACTGGGCTTCATGCCAAGTACTCTGCAGCACACACCAGAGAAGAGTTTGTATCTCAATGAATGCAGCACCCTGCAGTGAGTCACTGCATCTACTGTGTAATATGGAATGATATAAAAAGAATTGCTTTAGCTCAGAAGACTACTTTGTACATATGAAATAGAAGTTTAAAAGGTAGCCTGATTTAAGTATTACTAATGCTGTTGTCATATCACTTTAATTGTTTTAGTCATGTGAAATGAACTTGAAATCTGAGTCAGTTTTATCCCTGGCTTGACATCTGACTACTGTTTTCAGTGGCTACAGCATACTGTTTTCAGAAGTTCTCAACGTTTAGAGTAAGGTGTGTTAATTTGTTTCAGTTTAGAAGTTCAGAATTTTTAATTTTTTTTAATAGTCAGGCATGTTCTGAAGGAGAATGAAGATTGTGCAGTTCCATGTGTCAAGGCAGTGTGGTCTACTAGTTAATTAGGTTTACACAAATGGACAGACGCTATTGTCAACAGGCCCCAACCAATAGGGTGTCTTCAAGGCCAGAGAATAGAGAAGGAAAGGGTGTGTGTGTGTGGGGGTAGGGGAGCAGGAAGGGGAAGGACATATATGGAGTGAGATATGCAGCCAGTGACATCATTATGAGGGGGAGAGTGGGAGCATCATGAGGTAACTATGAGGTGGAGGATCAGGATTAGAGAGAGGAAGAGAGAGAGGGGGGTTAGCACAGAGGTTTATAAGGGGCTGCAGGAGGCTGGAGACCTCATAATTGTGCTGCAGAGAAGTTTAACATTTTTTTAATTTTTTTGTCCTCACATCAGTTTAGCAATTAACTTAACTCAGAAGTTTGCATTTCTCTTGATTTGGTATTTGGAGTTAAGATTAACAACGTCAGGTAAGTTTAAGTTAATAAATGATTACTTTATTGATCAGAGCTGTTGCTTTGCCCAGGTCTGGTTTGGTGAGTAAGTATTTCTTTTCTAATCTTGAAATGAGTACCCTGGTGCTGGAAGAGGAGAGAGAGCTGAATTCCTCTGTGCTGAACTGCTTTGGAAGTGGTGATTTTCCTCATTTTTGGGCTAAGAGAACAGTTTTTTCTTTGGGCCAGGTAGGGTGGATTTTCATGGGAAGTCAGATGGGCCTGGACTGAGAGGCAAAACAGTGCAACTGAGAGAAGCATGCCATAATTAAAAAAGGAAAAAAAGAACAGGTACTGAGTAACAGGGTAAGGTAATATACTGTTTAAGGCATTGGGTAGCTTACCAAGCAGGGAAAGTCATGGTGTGGGCAGTCTGTGGGAGGTAAAGTTGGGGTATCAATGCTGTTGCCCGGGCATTGTGGCCAGGCTGTTGTGCTAATCCACGATTGTTGCAGGCATGCCATGTGGTGAGCTCTGACCAGGAATTTCTTTAAAAAAAAAAGTTTTGACTCAGTGATTTGGCAGCGAGAGATGAATTCCAGAGCTAGGGAGCAGGGTCTAGTTTCCATGGGGGATGGCCAATGCAATTGTTAAGGTGCTACCTGGGTACAAGCGGCCGAGAGGGCTGGGATACGGGTACACTGGGAGGACACCAGATCACCTGGACAACAGCAAGGCCTACTATTGGCCGAGGGGCACAGCACGCATTGCAACTGTAAAGGGCCTGGTGGGATGAAAGCTGGTAGCAGGCTTGGCATGAGTGAGTATGGGGGGGGGCAATGAGGAGTGCAACAGGATCGAGGTTTTTTATTAATTTATCTACAAAATGGGAGCATGGAGGATTCACGAGCGGCTGCCATTTTAGACCACAGACATGGGTCGGCCTCCATTTTAGTTTAGAACAGGTAGCACAGTGGCCATTTTGTGAGGGCCACACAGCTACATGGCACTGTCCTGGCTGGTATCAATGATCAAAGGACAAAGAGCACAGTATAGCAGTATTACTGCAAAATGATGTACACAGCAGTGTATGTATTGCAAATACCATGAAATGAAATAGATCTATATAAATATGTGGTAGACCATATGCATAGTTAAACTCTATAAAAAATATGAGGGCATATTCTCAAAGGCAAGCAGTATAAGGAAACAAACTCAGCTTAGCATGTAGTAGTTTTATATATGTATGTTCCACTGTTCACATCAATCTATTTCATGACCAACACATTGTGCTACACAGTTCATCAGGTTTCATATGGAATAACACTATATATAAGAATATATATTTAAACACACTTAAAGGAATAAACATAACCCTAGTGTACCAGATTAATATACATTTCCCAAAAAGTCCCTATCTCACCAAGTCAGTTGCCCCATTTGTTATTTCAATACATTTATTAAAAAATGTTCTTCTAAGTATCAAACTTCTCCAAAGTGATAAATATATCAATTAAAAAAAAAATTGAAAAAAGGATAAATCACAGAAGCAAAGAAAGAATAAGGAAGGAGGAACAAGGATGCATAAGAGCAATTTTAACTAAGGACATCAAAGTAAGCATAGGTCAGAGGATCAAAACAAACCTACTTCATGGCAGGTAACAATGGATGAGGTATCAGTGAGAAAATGTTTTAACTTGTGTGTGTTTTCAGTTGCAGGTGACAACAAGCAGAATCCATCATGGCACCCAGGAAGAATAAGCCCAGTAAGGAGTGCTACAAGGCAATCATGAAGCTGGTGGGAAAGGCGAACAGAATGCAGGAAATGGAAGAGGCAGAAGGACAGGATGGGAGAAATGGAAGGCTAACAATTAGAAAGGAAGGAAGGATTACAAGAAAACTCTACAGGACTGCCAGCACTAAAGCCTGCGAGTCTGGCACCTCCTCAAGAGTCTGTGCCTGTTATCCCTGTTCCCATGCCTGTTCCAACTCTGGAACTGTGGCCTGATCCTGCTCCCTCACCCTTCACCAACCGGTGCCACCGATGCCTCAGGCCCCCAATGGTGTGCCTGTGCCAGGGGCCCCACTGGTGGACCCATGCCCACAAGACAACATAACGCCAACTACCCAGGTGTTCAGAGTACCGGGACCACTGCTGGAGTCTTCCGTAACAGCTAATGCAGATCTCACACTGGAAAACAGTGTGAAGGAATATGTAGAAGAAATGCTGAAATCCATTGGGGTCAACGGGATGGGCCAGCTAGAGAAAGTATTGGGCCAAATAAAGAAAGGAAGAGGGGTGGAAATGGGGATGCAGAAATGGGAGGGGAAAGAGAAGCCATGTGGGACAGAGATAGGGTCACCAGGGATCAGGACTGGGGACCATGTGCCACTAGCCTCAAAGAAAAAATATGGAAGGGGGAATATGTGGATATCTTTGCTTTGGCCAATGTAGACAACATTGACAAATATGAAGAAAAATAATGTTTTGAGAAAAAGGACATGGAGCAGCAGTGGTATGTTTGGGAAAAGGGGAGGAGGTTAAGTCTTTTAAAGGAAAGACTTGGGATGCCTGGTCCACAGGGATTACACACTATATGGCTATAGTGGTAGAAAAGAAGCAAGAGTTATCCATACCCTTATTAACATATTCATTAATAATTAAAATGCCTACAAAGCAAAACGTGGTCATAGCTAGCTTCGATATGACAAAAAGTTTAGGAAGCAGATGACCCATTTTGGTGATGTTAGATGGGGTTCTAGACAGAGAGAGACCTATGGCTGAAGATAAGCACAGGAGAAAATGGTGCAGAAGGAGAAGCAGACAAGAAGTCAGGGTTTGGCAAAAATGCTGTTAAGGATACATCAAGGCATTTGCTCATGGCCCCAATGCTAATTCCAGCATGCTTGCTCTAGGTGTGGGGGCACCCACCCAGCTCCTAAGTGTAGGATGTACTGGGATAGGGGTAATGGCAGTGCCCACCTTAATCAGCCCTTTCGGTCAGGCCATTCTGGTTTCCGGGGGCAGCAATGAGTGAGAGGGTGTAGGGGCAATGGGGAGGCCAGGGAATAATTATTACGGGGGCAACAGGACAGTTGAAAAGATAAATGTAAGGCCATTTGATCTCACTCCCACACCTACTGTATAAAGACTGAAGTATTGCTGGAATGGTTGCAGGGTTATCCAGACAGAGAGGCTATCAGACAGATCAGGGTTCTAGTTTGCACTTTCAGGGCATAAAGAGGGGAATAATGGCAAAGAAACTGCAGTCAGTAAGAGGAAAGGAGGAGATTCTTGAAACATAGAAACATAGAATCTGATGGCAGATAAGGACTGCTTGGCCTTCCTAGTCTGTCCATTGAAGCAACAATAGGAAGGAGAAGAAGGTTGACAGGGTGGAAGGACCATTTTTAGTGTCCCTTTTACCTCAATTGAGAATATCACCACTGGGATTCATACTCAAAAAAACAGGAGGGTGAATCATGGTGATACACCACCTATCATGCCCAGAAGGGGATTCTGTGAATGATATCATAGATGATGCAGACAGCAAGGTAAAATATGTCACATTAGAAGTAGTAGTTCAACTAATAAAAACAGCCCATGGGGCTTGGCTAGCATAGACGATATAGAGTCAGGATTTTGGCTACTGTCTGTTAGACCCAAAGATTGGGATTTGTTGGGTTTTCAGAAAAATGGGCAATACTATTTTGATAAAGTAATGCCAATGGGCTGCTCAGTGGCGTGTGCTACTTTTGAGATATCTGGTTGCAGTAGGTATTCCAGGAAAGGTATGGGCTTAGGGCAGTAATCCATTATCTGGATGATTTCCTCTTAATTGGAGAAAGTAAATAGAAAATGGAAAGGATGCTTGTAGACTTTAGGGAGATGTGCCAGGAATTGGGGGACCCATTGGCAGCTGATAAGATGGAAGGCCCAAGCCAGACTTTAGAGTTTCTGGGTATAGAGATAGATACAAGGAGTGAATAGTTCAGGTTGCCACACAATAAAGTAAATAAGCTCAAATCCCTTGTGGGGGTGGTGAAGTTTTGAAGAAGAGTTCAGTTGCAGCAGGTGCAACAAATAATAGGGCACTTGGATTTGCCTTTAGAGTGGTAGCGTCTGGCCGTACGTTTACATGGTGGCTGGCCAGTACAACCAGGGGTGCTACGAGGCCTCATTATTGGAAGGATATATTGAAAGGAATCAGACAGGATTTAGAGATCTGGGAGACATTCCTACCAGAATATAATGGGACAACGTTTTGGCAAGAGGACTGGGTGTTTAATACGGACTTGCAGTTATACACGGATGCAGTGGAGGGTATAGGAATGTGAGCATATTTTAAGGGTAGGTGGTTTTCTGAAGCCTGGCCAGAGAAGTGAGTACAGTTGGGTATAACTAAAGACATCACGTTTTAGAGATCTTCCCCATTTGGGTGGCCACATTAGTATGGGGAGAGGACTTATAAAACTGGAAGGTCACATTTTGGTGTAACAATAGGGCCGTGGTAGAGGTGTTGAATAAGGGGGGGGGGCACATCAGAGATGGTAAAGAGGGTTCTGAGACAGCTGGTATTTCTGGGCCTAAGATTGAGCATGTCATTTAGGGCCAGGCACATTGAAGAGGTGAACAACATACTAGCTGACTGCCTCTCCTGATTGCAGCTGGACAAGTTTCACGACATCTTGCCAAAAGCAGAGCATAATCAGATGCCAATAGTGAAATATACATGGGAGGCTGGATTGAGGGAGCTGAACTGTTGTTTCACAACTCCTGGTCCCCCAGGACTCTGAAAGCCTATGAGAGCTCATGGAGGGTATTGCAATCATTCATGGAATTACATGGCTTCAAGGTAAGTGGGCCAGTGCTGGAGGACCTGATGGCAAAATTTGTGGTTTGGGGATGGAAAAGGAAGATAGCACATGCAACCATGGGAGTGCATTTAGCAGCAATGTCTGGTTTGTAACTTAAAGGGGAAGGCAGATCCAGCAAGGGCAGCCTAGTATGGTGCATGATGCAGGGATGGCTGTGGGTGTCTAAACAGTCAATGGATGACAGGAAACCAGTCACAGAGGTGCTGTTGCAGAAGTTGATAGGTTCCTTGAACTCAATATACAGGTCCAGCAATGAAGCGGTAGTGTTCAGGGCCATTTATAACACCGTGCACCATGGGGCCTTTAGGGTTAGCGAAGTGCTGTGGCATGGAAGGGGAGAAGATTTAGGGGGCCTAAGATGGGAGGATGTTATGTTGACACCTGGGAAAATAATTTTGACCCTAAGACAATCAAAGACTGACCAAGTGGGGAGGAGGTGTACAGTTAATTTAAAGCAGAAGGGGGACAGTACAATTTGCCCAGTAAAAGCACTGTTAGTGTATGCTGCGGTGTGACCAAAAGCTAGGGTCCCCATGTTTATACATGGGGATGGGTCAAGGATGACTGGCATGCAAGCCGGTGTCATGCTGAAGAAAGGATGCAGTTTTTAGGTGAAGATCCAAAAGGATACTCATCCCATTCCTTTAGAAATGGAGTCTCTTCAGAGATTGCAGCACAAGGTGGGACAAGTGATGAGATAAAGCAAAAGGGGCAGTGGGACTCAGAATGCTTCAAAATATATATTTGGAATGTAAAAAATGATGATACTAACTCTGTTCTTTTTCTCTCCCAAGCAGGTAAAGAAGAGCCATTCAAGAAATATATATGTAACCCCTGGGTGGCGCTATTCCCAGTATTACACCCCTGCTTAATACCCTGGATATAGGCTGAGTGGTTTGGATTCGCTAACTGACAACCATACTTTAAAACCTTTGCACAGTGCCTCCACTCAGGGTACTTTACATGGGTAAGGTGGTAATGGGTGTAGCCCCGTGAGCTGCTACACCACCCATGATGACCATTTACCTTCCCCAGACATGCTCCAACAAACATTTCCCCACATTTCAACATTTTGCATTTAAAGGGTCTCTACAATAATATGCTCACAGCACAAGTTTCAACAACAAATAACAAGAGATTTATTTAGGGGTAAAGGAATTAGAAACAGGGATGTGGAGTAGAGGTTATATTGTCCTATTTACAGATGTGCACTGATTATTTGGATTTTGCTAGTGAACCCTCCAGCTGGGTGGCTACATGCTAATAGGCAGACATAAATCAGTGTACCATTCGACTTGTGATTCCCAGAGCCCTAGCTATCTAGCTGCTGAATAATCAGATGTTAACATTCACCCTTATTATTATTACCCACACTGGTACCAGGACCCAGATACAGTAGAAACCCCGCAATTTCTTACTACATTGGACAACCAGATACCACAGTCCAAGATGTTGCAGGCCTGGTGGATGTTGCAGTTGGTTGAGGTGGCCGGATTTAGATTCAAAGGGAAGGGTAAACTTGGAGAAAGATTCCTGCAATGAGTGCAGAAGCTATTTACAAGAAAGGCAGGGATTGCCCTGCAATTAGCAGATTTAGCAGTAATTGACCCTGCGGGTCACAAAGAGCCAGGGATTGTCCTGTACATCACAGAAAGACAGGGATTGCCCTGTATTTACAGATTTCTGAACATTCAAGGAAAAGCTACTTGGATTTAACCTCCACTGCCAATGTTAGGGTTATAAATTACTGGTAGTCTGCACTTGATAACAAACAATACATATGCGTTTTGTTTCTGGACCTTAGCAAGGCTTTCGACATGGTGGACCACGATTTGCTCCTGGTGACCCTGAAGACAGTTGGGGTGGACAACCTGGCCCTAAGTTGGTTTGCAAACTATCTTGCAGACAGAGTGCTGCAGGTCAATGCTGAAGGAGACCCATTACCAAAAAAAATACTCCTTAGAGGTGTCCCCCAAGGATCCATACTTGGTCCATTTCTCTTTGCCATTTATATTAACCAAATTGACACTGGCTTAAAGTCATCTAGTATCCATCTCTTTGCTGATGAAACAGTACTATACATTGACAGATCAACTCCAGATCAAGCCATTTTGGACCTCCAGAATGATTCTGACATCCTCAAAAAAAAAAAAATATCTACTCAACTTGAAACTCCTGCTCAATGACAAAAAAACTAAGGCCATGGTTTTCTCTCCACTGGCCCTTCATCTCAAAAAAAAGCACCCAGATAAGGTTCTTCACATAACCACCTTTTTGGGAGAAGCCCTGGAGTTCATGGAACAAGTCAAATACCTGGGGGTCTGGATTGACTACAAATCATCCTTCATTGATCACATTGAAGAACTCACTAAGAAACTGTGTCAAAGGCTTGGTATTTTCTTCAGGATCAAGCACTCACTAACCCAGGAGGCTAGAAAACTCCTAGTCCAAGCTACCTTCTTGCCTTTCCTAGATTATGTGGACTTCCTATATGACCATAGCACTATCACAGCTGTCTCCAAGCTTGATACCCTATTCCACAGAGCCCTTAGGTTAATTTTGGATACCTCTTATGACACGCACCACTGCATCCTCTATTCTTCCATAGACTAGAGCTCCCGTAGCTCCAGGAGGCAAAAGAATGCTATTCTATGGACATATAAGGCAATCGCTCATACATTACCTCAGTACCTCACAAGCTGTCTAACTCCCTGCATCCTTAGTACCTATTCTCTCAGAAGTCTTACCATCTTATATATGGCTATCCCTAAGGTTAAAAACGCACTTTGGTAGAGCCTCAATAAGTTTTACTCTTCCTACACTCTGGAATAAGATAAAAAAAACCTTATGGCTTGCTTCCCCTGTCACGTTCTCCCTCTTCAAATCTTGTTCCTGAGGACCTTCTCTGAGGTCTGTCATTGCTTCTAGTTAAGGTCTTAACATCATGATTTGTTACTGCTTTAAATTCTGGACTTAAACCTCAACCATTGCCTGAGGTGTCATTTGAGTCCTCCCTTCTGTCATTGTCCAAATCAAGTTCCCAACATCACAATCTGTCTTTGCTTCAAATATTGGACTTAAACCCCAACCACTGCCTGTGGCATCTTTCATGTTTCTCCCTTAGAACAGTCCTTCCTCCCTAGGCCATCATGTCCAACCTTCTCCTATCTCATCTGACCTTTTCTTTCCCACTCCCTATACCCCCTCCCCTTCCCACCCCACTTGCCAGGCTATGCTTACAGTATTTATCAAAGAACTCTTATATCTCAAATTTCTTCATACTTTGACGCTAGAGGAACTGCCACTCCTGCTCACTATGACTCCTCCAATGATGTTTACTGTATACACTTTAGCTCATTACCTTATGTCCATATATCTGTATCTATGCAATTGTATTTAAATGGCACTACCTTCTGTTGAACCTATTGCTATGTTCTGGAGGAAGTATCTTGTTACATGTGATGGTTAATGTTATTATGTTTTAATATATAGATAGCAGATTTAATATGCTACTAAAGCATACAATTTTTTTTCTGTAATACTATCACTCTCGAAGTGATAATACCACACTTCGAGAGTAATAATACTATCGTTCACATCCAATGATAGTATCATTTGGGACTTGAACAATAGTATTACCAACCAAGTTAAACAGCACAAGTCCATAACTCCCCATATCAGTAAACCTTTAAAACGTCACTCAACCATTGACGCTCACTAATGCAGCTAATGATTGGCCACTCTCTGTCTGTGGACGGCCAAAACAGTTTTTAAAACATGGCGGTCATTTCTTGCTTAGCGAAAGCGCAGTGACCATGACAGTTTCCATTTTTGTTTTTAAAAGGACTTATCTGGCTGATTCTGCACCCCCCAACAAAAGGAAAAAAAGGTAGTTTTTTTACTGCCCTGTGTGTGTGTGTGTAAGCCAGCAGAGCAGAAAGAGATGGAGAGAAGCAATGTTCTGTGTGTGCAAGCGGGCAAGGGAGAAACGGACTGAGTGAGGCAGTGCTTCAGTCGGCTACGACTGACACAATCCTTCATGGCAGCACCCAACCGCAGACTAAAAAAACTTGGATCCATATATTTAAAAAAATAATGGATAGTTTAGAGTGTGTTACCAGTCAGAATACCATCTCGAGGTTCAGGACATGTAGGAACCTCTTGAGCTTCGCTCTCGAGGTTCTTACATGTCCTGAACCTCTTGATGGTATTACTGACTGGTAATACACTGTAAACTATCCATTATTCTATTTGTTATTATTACTACTATGTAATCATTACATACGTTCACTCAACCTGCTGTGTATTAACCCTGTTGATAAGTGTTTTGCCCGAGGTCAGTCTTGTAAATGAGCTTGTCTCAATGATGTTCCACCTGGCAAAATAAAGATTTTGATTGATTGATCCTGAACATTCAGCACAATATTTGAAAGTCCCATCCAATAAAATTAGAGACTGATACTTTATCAAGCATCTGAATTCCCTTGAAACGAGGTCACATTCAGTAAATTTACACACCAAAAAGGCATTCCTCCAGTATAAGCAGACAGCGACACTTTTATCAAGAATCCAATATTCAGTTACAGGAAGTCACATCCAGTACATCTAAATACCAAAAACAGCATTTATAGGCAAAGTCTCATTCAGCACGTCTAAACATTTTACACTTTTGGCAAGCACTCTCAGACAAAATCTGGGTAAGACAGAGGTAAATTTTCTTCAGAATAACTCAGACTCAGTATGCTCTAGGGTCTCCTGTCCCATAAAGTGGCAAACGCAGCTTGGCAGACAGCTCACAGAGGCAGGACTCTAACCCATAGCTACAACAACTTACAACACATTTATATGATTCACAAGCAAGGCATCTTTCTGCACCTGCAATTTAGCCATTTGGGCTACAGACAAGATGCATTCATGTTAACTTTCACTAGACAGTCTCTGATGGGGGTTAGTAGCCCAGACTGATAACTTTAATATCTCCAAAATGACAGAACATATCTGGTAGCAGGGCTTGAGGTCCCCAAGATTGCTTTTAGAAGCTTCTCCCTTGCACAGCGGGCTACGAGGGTACTCACTCAGGTCCTCCACTGGTCTCATCCACAATTGAAGGCATCCTGAAGACTCTTCAGCTCTCTCACTGCTGAGGCATGGTAGATGGCTTCTTGTTCTACATCTTTTCCTGACATGGGAGGGAGGGTTCGCCTTTGGAGGACATTTCTGGCAACCTCCAGACTAGCAGTTGCAGAAACTAAATTAACTTTACATTTAAACTTTAACTAGAAAATAATAAACACCCCCTGATGACTGGAGAGGCTTAGCTAAGTGGCCCAGGCCTAGTGGCATGGCAGGGGCCTGAGCCCCCACCACTGTGGGAGGCTCCTAGCAGGCAGGAACCTGCTCTCCTTCTTCTGCTATGGCAGAAATCCATACAAATGCTGGAAAACACTGTCTCTTATAGGGCTCCTAGCACAGCAGAGATGAGGTGACAGGTCTCTAAATGGCTGAGGGACCTGTCAATCAAAACACTTGAGGCACAATTGGTTTGAAGAATTGGTGCCTAAAATGATGTCCCTGTAACTCCCCATGAGCAATTGGGTGGTTACCCGTGAGGTGCATTGAATGTCCCACAAGTTCTGGCTTTTTATTCCTGGCTCCCATTTGGCTGTGGCTGATGGCAATGGCTACTTAACCCACTGCCCCTTGTAGTAGATCAGATACATTCCTGAATAATGTCCTGGTGCAGCCAAAAATAAAGAATTATTTGCCTCAATGCCCCACAGTTTTGCAGCTCAGAAGTTGTACTTGCAGTCGCTGCACAGATGGTGTGTGTGGCTCTGATCATTTTTCTGTTGCTACTGCACTTAATAAAGCTCTCCCTGCAGCAGCTGACAGGCTGTCACATAGGAGTTACAAAATGCTGGTGAAGGCAGGGAAAAAGTATTTACTATACCTTAAAACACTCTCCCCTCATGTACAGTCAATCCCCCCAATGCAGCAACAAGTTTCATCATTTAAACCACTTAATTTCTTTACTTTTCGGCAAAACCATTTAGGGCTAGTCTGGAAGCAGGCAGACACTCTGTTATTTATTATACAGATGACTGGGGCCCTTCTCAGCTATTGTTTCCCTGAACCCCAGTCAAACATTTTAACTGGGCATCTGAGCAGCCCCCCAGAAGGCTGTCTGTGGTCACTGGGTCCCAATTAGGTGGAAGGGGTCCCAGGAACCATGGCACTGTCCCCAAGGTGACTGCAAATGGAGCGGTTTACTTGAGGGCAAATTTCACGCCATAGCGAGTCCTGCTGCCCTAGGGCAGCAATTTTAACATGGGGTACTTGCAATGCAATTTCTGCTGCCATGGAGGCAGCACTTTTAACATGGCAAATGCGAGTGGTGTTTTTTTTAGGCCCTAAGGGTCTGGATTCTTACATGGGCTGCAGCAGGGGGACACAGAAGGGCAAGGCAGACCTGGGGGACCCCAAAAAAAAATTGGTGGCCAAATCAGGAGAAGCCCGGGAGAAAGCAGGAAGAGAACAGAGCAAAAGGGCTAAGGTAAGCCCAGGCTGGCATATTTAGGAGGGGTTACACACACATTTATATATATATATATATATATAAATAAAAGAGGAAGGGGAAGGGGATGGGAGGGAAGAGGGGGTGAGGTCATGTCATAACAATCATGCTTGTTATTTATTTACTCAATAGATCATAATGAGAGGCTAGAGGTGTGGATATGCGAGTACTCCTTTATTTATTGGATGGAAAATTGGGTATCCAGACAGCCCGGGGGGTCACCAACTGTACATGGACTTGAACCTTATTAATCTGACCTGGAGAGGAGTTCAGGGAATGAAGTAAGTGTTGTTGTTACCACTCATATGAGAAATGAAAGGGGAGAACAGGAGACCAGACATGCTTATAATACATTTAGGAGGGAATGATCTAGGAATGAGGCCATGGTTGAACATTTTTTACCAAATAAAGGAGGACATTGCCGTAATAAAAAAAATGGTGGCCAGCAGTCATGCTGGTGTGGTCAGAAATGATCCCGAGAAGAGTATGGCGACATGCACATAGCCATAGGGATATAGAGAAGGCCGGGAAGCACATGAACATAAGGGTGAGTAAACTGTTTGCATAAAATTGGGGTAGGGCCATAAAAAGGGGAATTGAGAAACAGCAAGATGAGTTTTATAGGGGAGATTGGGTACACCTCTCATGTTTTGATTTGGCTGTTTTTACTTTACAAATAGAGGAATTATTCAAAGCGTGGCTAAAAGAAAGATTAGCATTAAAAAAGGGGAGAGGAAAGGAGATAATCAGGGGGAAGCCCACTGCCTGGCACAAGCTGGAGGTGAGCTAGTAGAAAATAGGGATGGGGGGAACAGGACACAGATGGCTGCAGAACAATGCGGGACAGAAGAAAGGTATGGTGTACACTCGTACCCAGCCAGAGGAATAAGAGGAGAGCGCCCCCCAAATGTACATCTGGGTGGATAAGAGAAGAATGAATATGTATTTTAAAATCGTACATAATGAGGAAAATAATGGGAAATTGTAAATAAGTTTTGAATAATTGTGAATGTGAATTTGTGGATTGTTTGGAAAGAAAAAGGAGTAAAATAATTGTCAGCTGAGCACCTGAACAACGGTTGTCTGTGTATTATTGGGGGGGAGATCTGGAGACAAGGAGGTTTGCATACAAGTGGCAGACCCTATTGTCAACAGGCCATGACTAAAAGAGTGTCTTCAAGGACAGAAGGAATAGAGAGGGAAAGGGGGTACTTGGAAAGAAGGGAGCAGGAAGGGGGAAGGACATGTATATGGTGTGAGTTATGCAGCCAGTGACATCATTAGGAGGGGGAGCATCATGAGGTCACTGTGAGGTGGGGATCAGGATTAAAGAGAGGAAGAGAGATTGGGGAGAGCACAGAGGGGTTTATAAGGGACTGCAGGAAGCTGGAGACCTCATAATTTTGCTGCAGATAAGTTTTCTCACCCACCCAATCAAGGAAGAAGGTGCTGGGTATGGAAGGTTGGAGGTTTTCACTGCTGAAGGTTGACAGCAGGGATACAGGATGGACTGCAGGAGGTAAACGACCGGGAAAGAAGGAATATGGAGAATAAGAAAATAGGGGTGGGGGAGGCTGGGGGAACAGGACACAGATGGCTGCAGGACAATGCAGGACAGAAGAAGGGTATGAGTGTACACTCGTACTCAGCCAGAGGAATAGGAGGAGAGCGGCCCTGGATGTATATCTGGGAGGAGAAGAGAAGAATGAATATGTATTTTAAAAATGTGCATAATAAAGAAAACGATGAGAAACTGTAAATATGTGTTGAATAATTGTGGATGTGAATTTGTGGATTGTTTGGAAAGAAAATGGAGTAAAATAATTGCCAACTGAGCACCCACACAATGGTTGTCTGTATTATTGGGGGTTGGGGGGATCTGGGGATAGTGGAGGCATTGTGATCTAGTGGTACTTCTACTGGTATGAATGACAGCTTGGGTACTATCAGAACAAAGGTTCAAACCCTGATAGAGCTAAAATATCCACTGTTGTGACTGGGTGTCATGTAATCTTCCAGTGTTACAGTCCACCCAGCTGAAGAAATAGGTAGAGGCAGGACTGAAATGGAAAGAAAATATTGCATCTCAGCTGGGCTATTCTGAGTAAATAAATTGAAAAAAAAATAGAGTCACATATGTACTGTACAATTCACATTATGCTGCTTCCACATGAGATGCTTTAGCATTTCTCAACGAGTTGTGTAAGTATTGCTGGATCCAATACAAAGTCTAGCAAACACTGTTGCATAGGAGTTGTAACTCAGTTTTGCATCTCACTAAGACAGAACAGCAGATACATATCAGCTGAGTTGCAAAATCATTTTATAGAAATTCATCTTGAGCTGCTTAAGTGTTAAAAATAGCATTATGTGAGTTGCCAATGCATTTCCAACTTCAAAAACAATGTAAAACCAACTCATTGGCAAGACAGTTTCATGTAAATTGTACTTTAAGCACATGCCATACTATTAAAGACCAAATTCCTGGTCACCTTGCCCTAATTCACCACTGGATCAGTCCACAATATCATAGCCATAGCCTCTAAAACAAGCCTGCTTGCCATGGCCTGTTGCATCTCCCAGTTCTTACAGTCTATGATGCCATACATTGCCCAGCTAATCTACTTCTGTCAGTCCACTGAGGCACTGAGCAACATGAAAAAGAGGATATCTGGGCCTAATGCTAAATGTGCTGAATGATACTGTCTGTACCCATTCTGGAAATGAAAAGTCTTTCACAGCATATGCTACCTGGTGTTGTGTGCCATAGACAACATCATCACCATTGTGGTTGTCAGTTTCCCTGGAACCAATTATCACACCACCATTTAGTTGTGGGAAATACGGGGGGTGCTCTGTAACAGGTCCCATTGTAACTGAAGATATCCTGATACCGTTATCACAAATCTCTGTGTCTTACCCAGTTGTAACACTAGGAGTTGCTATTCCCTCACCAAACACACCGCAGTATGTGGTCCTCCAATCCATGCCGTAGGTCAGCTAAAAATCTATCACTCCCTAAATCTGATTGATACACCCTGTCTTTTGCATACAGATGAGGGTCCTTCACCCAGAATCATGTCATGCTGCAACACCTGACACCCAGTGGAGTCCATAATAATATGCATGACCATATTTGTCAAACCATGTGCCCCCTCTGTGGCACTGATTTTCCAAGTGTGGTGCTGCCACCACTGTGTCTGTATCATTTCATTTGGGACAACACTACCTGCGTCGTTGGCCACTTGTGATGCACCCATCCCAAATCTTCTTTCATCCTGTTCTGCAACTGAGTGGACTTCATGGGCCTAAAATAATTTCTCCTGATGTAGATGACAAGCACGTCTGGTAGGCCATTATGCTGATCCTCAGCTATGATCCACTTGAGCAGGTCACCCCATGTCATTCTCTTTTGGACCATGTAATGCATCTGTACATGCTGGGTATGAAAAGAAGAGATTTGCTTTCCTCCCTGAAGCTGCAGTGCTCTTGCTGGGTTCACCCCTATTGGTGAGACAGTCATTTTGTCTACACTGATGGGGTGCAGGCAATATGCCACCTGGCTCCATAGCACTTGTTACTATGGCTCCCTGGAGGCACAGTGCAAAGCGCCATGCAGGAAAGATTCTTGTTTTGCCCCCTGCATCCCTCCCCAACTGAATATAACTAATTCCAGGGCAGGCATTCCCTGAAAAAGGGAACATTCATTGGGCGCAAAAGGTGAACTGAGTGCAGGTCAATCAAAAATCAAGATCACCCCTGTTACTTTTGCCCTTGTTGCGGCACCCTAATTGCAGTGATGAAATTCAGTAGCTGTGCTAACGTGCTACCCTCTTGCTGCAACACAGTAGACAAATTAATTGCCAAATATCCACACTTGCTTTGCCAGAGAGTTCTGACCAACAAATAGAACAAACAGAGAAGATTAAAGTAACTGTGGATGCACATATTTCTCAAATACCTGAGACCTCCACTGCCCCAGGGACTGAATCTGCACATCTGTCCACCCCTCTGTCCTAGCATGTGAAGCAGTCCCTATCCTGATGGAGTGAATATTATACTCCTGGTCAGCCATCACAAATGCCCACAGTGCCTTGCCCAGCAGATGACAAGACTGGAACTGTATGAGGGGCAGAAACCATTGTTGTGGCACAAAAAGGCCTGCACCCAGGAGTCAACTGCTAGAGGTGGATAGAGACCCACCCATGCATATCCCAGTGAACCCCACCACCTTGATGTCTACATCAAAACGTGCGTACAACACTGCATTATCTTCGGAGTTGATGTGACGACTGACAGTCACCCTTCAGGTAGAATAAGTGATTTATGAATCTGAACTCCCCTAGCACCTTCTCTGACTCCAGACCTATTGTAGATACCAGAGTTAGGGGTAATGCGGTTGCTCAAACCGTCAACTAATGCTGCCTAAAGACACTTCCTTTCCAAGTTTTGCCCTAACTATGTCTGGTAGGTTCCTAACAATTTTAGATTCTTCATCTTGCAAGCCTTGAGAGAGCCTCTGTATGGAATCCTGAAGCTCTGTGCAAAACCCTCTGCCAGGGACCAGGTGGCCTGTCTATCCGGGTAGCCTTCCAACCAACATTCAACACGCTGCACCCTTATAGGAGTTAAAAGATTCCCCTGCCCATTCTGAAATTGCTGTAGACTAATTCCTTTTGTACGCTGCATGAAAGAGTGGTTCCACCAGAAGCAATGCACTCGTGCTTATATTTACAGGCCTCCACCTTACACATTTCATGATTGAAATAGTAACACCACCCTGCTCCCCCACGTACCCATGTTCCCTGCTGCAGGACCAGTTCTCCCTGTTTTAAAGTCCTGTCTAGAGGATCATGTACATTGCACTAGGAAACCAGTGTCCAAATGTTGTGCCCCTCAGGCCTCAATAGACCACAGTAGGGAAGATCTAAGTCCCCCCAGACCCTGCTGGGGTTGTTCTGCTTCCTCCTGCAAACTCCTCATTGTTCTATAACCATCCTCATCCCTCTTTTAAAGTGTGCATCACCATGATGCAGCTATAGGAGCTTTTTGTGGGCACAATTCAGTCAACAGTCCAGCATAAATGGTAAAACCCACCTGCTAATTCTCCCAGGTGCATTGAAGAACTACTTTCCTTTTGTATTCTACCCCATCACCTTTCCCCTTATCCTTTCCAATTCCTTTTCAACCTCTGGTTGTTTGGGCCTGTTGAGCAATGTAAAAACATCTACATACTCCCCCTTATAAATTTTTGCCACTCTATATCAGACAAGTGCAAACCCACTGGCTCAGCAATGGACACATATGACCACTGTGTTGTCTGTGTTGGTTGCTGCTGTTCTAGTTCCCCACCTCCATACTGAGCCGTCCCCTGCCCTGCACTACCTCCAGGTGCCTCCAGCTGTTTCTTTTCTTTTTCCACCATCAGGGACAACAACTTGTCCATCTTCTCCTCCAATATCAATGGAAGAACAGGACAACCCACTGGATGTTGCCGTGTACTTGGTCCTATCAGCAGTGGGAACTGTCAGGTTGTGTGGTGGAACGGAGCAGCAGCAGTGCAAAGTGAAGACCCGGTTGTTGCACCAGCAGTGTGGCTACAGAGATTTGACCCAAGGAAAGTGGCACTGGCAGCTGAGCAGATGGGCTGTGAAGCAGCACCAACAATGTAACTGGCTCTAAAGGCATGGGAGGGGTAAGGAGAGGGCCCAACAGGTAAGGAACCTGCCCCAACTGTGGGCCATGGAATGGTCACAATGGGAGTGAAACTTACAGCTGCAGTCCTTGATGTGTGGACAACCAGATGTCAGCCACTGCTGGTATCAGCAATGGCATTGGTAATGGGACTAGTAATTGCTACCCTGGCTGGGAGGACAATGGGACAGGAAGCAGAGCTGGCATCAGCAAGGGTGCCAGACTCGGCGACACTGGTGCTGGCAGTAGTGGCTGTGGTGCTCCCCTAGCCTACCTGACTGAGGCATCCCCTCCTAGGTTTCCTTGTTGTTTTTTTTTTTTTGATTGAAGGCATCTCAGGCATTGTAGTGGACATCCAGAAGGTCTGCACAAACAAATATTGATTTTCCTCATTAGACATATGGTCAAAACAAATGTCTATCTGTTTGAATTAGTGTAGCCACTGCTGGGTCAATGATGGCTTTCTTCCACCTTTCCTGCCTCACCTGTAGCTGCATTACTGCTGAAAGTTCATGCACAGGAATGGATGGTACCTGCCAAGCCTGGTCTACTGCATCTGCCAGGCCAGGCCTGCTGGAGCTGATGAAGACTGCATCCTACAATCTTCTTCCTTGCTTCTGTACCAGAGCTATCAGCTGCTGCTCAAACTCTGCACTCATTCTGGATCTTGCTCTTGTTATGGTTAACCTCGAGTTGTAATGACAAAACAAAAACAAAAAAAAATCATGCACATGAACATTTGATTCCTGTTCAGGCCTGCGACTCAACTGCATCACCAGGCAGGAAGTTACATAGTACAAATTATCTTGACATGATACAAGACTTACCCAGCTATTAACTCCCCTTCCCCCTGGTCAGTCCCTATCTGCCCCACCCCAAACAAAATCAGTACTAGGCAGTCTGCTGCTTTGTGTTTTTTTCTTGTTTGTAAAATACACCCAAAATGTGAGTGCATGGATTCTTCAATGCCAAGGTTATCATGAGAACTGCTGCCAGCCGTTACTTGGTTTTATTTGGTTTTGCTTGGTTTACTTGGTTATGAGGGACAAAAGAAGGCCGAGGCCCATCATGATTGCCCCCCACCACTATGGCGGGAATTTAAGCCCAATTGATTTACATGTTATTTGACTCAATCCACAGGTCTAGACCTTTTTTGAAGGAGTGAATAGAGTTACTGTCCACCAAATTTTGTGACAAACTATTCCACAGTCTAGGGGTTCTTACAGTAAAGTAGTTTAGTCTTTTATTAGTTCCTGATTTTGCCACATCAAGCTGTTTATTATGTAGCCAAGGGGAAATCCTTCTATCTGAGAATTTTAGGCCACATTGATCCATTAGATCCTGAGACATTAAGATTTTGTATAATAATAACAAATTGCCTCTGGTTCGTCTAATTTGTAGAATGTGTATTCCGGTTTCCTGTAATCTAACTTGGTACTCACTATTGGCCAATCGAGGTACTAGTTTAGTTGCCCTCCTCTGAATTCTTTTGATTCTGTCTATGTTCTGTTTTAGGTATGGGTTCCAACAGGGGGACCCATAATTAGAATGCAGTCTAACATGGGTTCTAAAAAGGGGGATCATACATTCCTGGGTCCTAGAAACGAATGTTCATTTGATTAGTGTTAGAAGTGCATTTGATGTTCTAGCTACCTTAATTCAATGATCTGTGGCGGTCAGTTTATTGCTAATAATAACTCCAATATCCCTCTCAGATATTGAGCAGTGGCGGCTCTACACCAGGGCCCGCCAGGGCACGTGCCCTGGTAAAAAAATGCTGTGCCCCAGTTGGTGCCCCATATGGTGTAGAGCTTCCCCATAGTAACAATATATCAGTGCCCTGGCTGCCATGTGTTGTGCCCCAGCTGTGCCTCGGTAACCATTTGTGGCTAGAGCCGCTACTGATATTGAGGCTTTAAGGGGGGTATTGTTTAAGAAATAACTCTGTCTTGGGTTATTTTTTCCATAGCGTAACACAGTGCACTTGTCAGGATTAAGCATCATCCCATTATTAACTGCCCATTTTTCAGTAGATCTGAGGTTGTTACTAAGTATAGTCCTACTAGAAGCCAAGGATACTGTCCCCCCTAACATAGTATCTTCAGCAAATTTTAGTAAAAGATTATCTATACTGACCTGCATGTTACTGATGTATACATTAAACAAGATAGGTCCTAGGACTGAACCCTGAGGGACCCCAGCCCTTGCTGGGAATCAAATCTGGGACCCTAAGTCCCAAGGCAACAACTATAACCATTCAAATAAGAAGATGATATCACTCTGTTTTGGTCAACATTCTTAAAAGGCCTTACTTAGTTAGCATTAGTTAATACTGGGATATCTTAAGAATGGGATTCTATCTTTTAACTTATGTAACAATGTTCCACCAGACAAGAAGGGACAACCTCCCAATCTAATACATAAACATCCTGGGCTACCAAAATTACATCAATAATTGCCCATGTATCCTCGTTGCTATTAATACATGTGTTTGTTGTCTCATTGTGATTAAGTACACTGAACATGACACAGTGTAAATCCCAGTGGGTGCACTATAATTTTGTATTATGTAAAATGTATTTATTTTAATTGTGAATAGGGAGGTGATGCAGTCACAACAAATACCGTGGACTCACCTGCAGGAGGGTGGGTGGGGAGGCTGTTGCCTGGTTATACCTGTGGCGAGCCAACCTCCCCTGGACCAGCCACCACTTTTACCCATCTTTAATTAAACCTCTATCAGCCTACTGAAAGAGCTGAATTAACCACCTGCAGTGCCCTACCCCAACAAAACTGAGTTCTTGTTGTGATGTCGTAGCCAGTGCACCACTATGAATGTTACAGTGCATGAACCAAGAAGCCCTCATTCATGCTAAAATGATTACTTCATTATTCCCCGAGATTGGGTACCATTCAGCTTGGCTGCTGCACTGGGCATAAATCCCTTAGAAATATGTGGGTTAAGTGCCTTCATCTAGGAAAAGGTTGCTTGAATTAAAACTACAGATGTTCATCTTACATACCCGAAAACCTCCTCACAAACCAGCAGCCAAACCACTATAAACTTGATCAAATCTTTTATAAAGAATGCTATTGGTTCTAACAATAATTTGGCCTCATGTGTTACAATTGATATTCTGTTAGGAGGGCAAAATAAACTTGTCTTCGCAATTACAGCGACTACCGATTACTGACACTGAGAAGGGCAACTGTGACTTCTGGTCACCTCCCTCAGTGTCTGATTTTGCTCCACGGTCATGCCACCCCTGGAGTTAGTTATTTAAAGTCCAGGGGGGAGTGGAGGGCAGACTGTTTCCTGGGAGGGCACTTTGGCGCAGTACCTCCCAGGAGAGAAATGCCTGGTGCAGTAATGCCAGGTGGCATTTTGCCGGTACCATAATCAACATCTGCAAAATGTTTTTCACTGCGACATGGTGGAACTGTTACACTCAGTACCCTCAACCCAGGACACTGTCCTTGGCTGGCAGGCCTGCTACATGGAGGTCGGTGTTCTCCATTGACTGCACACCCCTAGGCCTTTTTTTTTTTCCTTCCACAATTTTTATTATTTATTTATTGAAAATTTCACTGGAAAAGTACACTGAGAAATCAAAATTGCTCATCTCATGGTAGGTGATGGGGGAGTGGGGTACATGTGGGGAAAATACCTCTAGTCTAACATAACTGAGAGAAGCCATGGGAATGCGATGTGTTCTGATAGGTTACCCAATGGGGATGGATGCCAAGCTGCCATCACTGCTCACCTCATTGTATCTCGACTACCCAGGGCACCCAGTAATGGATTCCCTTCTCACTGACCCCCATATTCTCTTTATCCTCCTCTCAACTTCTTTTTTTTTCCTTTGGAAACTGAAACCCAGGAAGTCCTTCTCAGCTGGTAGGCATGCTACATGATGGTTAGTCTGGAACCCAAATACTCCATGCCCTTCTACCCAAACATTACAGTCATATGCTGTGCAGCTGGACATGATAGCTCATCCTACCAAACATACCAGGTGAGTTTATACTACTTCTAAGAAAAAGAAGCATGCCTGATCACAGAAGACACCCAGCACCACAGTATTTGTGCTTAAACCTTTGTAAAGTAGTACTGACTAAGCAAGCAGAGCAGGCTAACATTTTGGAAACAATATATGAACACAGTGTTTTTTTGGTATCCCAACCACTGAGGGGGCCATGTGGTGGTCAGCATTCTCCAACCATGCTCTCATACTGAAAACCCTCTGCCAACCTGACTCCTAGCCAAACAGGAACCTGCAAGGAAAGGAGGCATCTCCTTTTCAATGCTGCCTATCCTTTTGTTGTTTTTATTCTTTTGTTTGTTTTTTTGTTTGTAGCCATCCAACTCAACATATCCCTGGGATGCTTCCACAGAAATTTCTGCAGCACCCATCTCAACCTGGCTCAGCCATTCTACTCCCACAACCCACCCCTTGTCCTGTTTATTTTACTATCTCCTATTTTATTTATTCAGAGCTCTCTCTGTATCTCTCTGTCTCTCTCTCTCTCTCTCTCTCTCTCTCTATATATATATATATATATATATATAATATATATATATCACTCCCACCCTCCTGTTCCACCCCTCCACCTCCCATCACCTACTACTGTACCTCCCCTTGACAAAGCCTCACCTTGGCTGATAAAACTGCATTTCTGCAGACTGGGAGCACCCCGTCTGAACTGTAACATGATTACTAAACACAGTACCACACTTAATTAGTGCTGCATTAATATGTTTCTCCGCAAGTGTGGTCCTGTTTCCTCCTCACTCGTTGTACCCTGTTTAATGTTGCAACTGCACACTAATACTACTTGTTAGTCAATGTCTTGCTGTTCTGCAATGTTTCATCACCTGTAAATGTCTTGTATTCCTTGTTGACTTGGAGCCTTTGTAAACGAGCCCCTGGCTCAAAGGTAATAATCCAAATTTGAAATAAATAAATAAATAAAATTGTATATATATATATATATATATATATATATACACATATACATATTCATTACAAAAAAACTCCATGAGTGCATCAGTTAGGGTTTCTATTAAAGTAACAAAAGTCAGGAAATTCAGTGTTAGGGTTACCAACCCAACCACCCAACCCCCACCCTCCACACACCATCAGGCATTGGAGTGTGCCTTGGGGTCATCTGTCTTACCTCTCACACCATTCCATGTGTAAACAAGCTGATATGGTACAGTACAGGAGAATGGAGTGACAGTTAGGCCTGAAGAACCCAAGTCACACCCCGACACTTCACACCCCGACACCTGTTGGTGTGTGTGGGGGGTGGAAGGGTGGAGGTGGGGTGATATGGTTGGTAACCCTAACATTGAATTTCCAGACTTTTGTACATGTAATAGAAACCATAACTGATGCATTCATGGAATTTTTTGCAATGAATTTCCCTTCTTTTTGAGATAGTATAATAGTAACCTTATTTTACTATGGGAGTACAGGGTCCTCCGGACCATGTGCTCAAATTCCTCTGTAAATGCACATATGTATGTAGGTGTGCTTCCGTCTGTTGAACAACAGTGACCAAATCGTCAGCATAGTCATCTTATTATCTCACCTCATGAACCCCAGTACAGAGTAATTGTAAAATACAAGGCAAAATATAATTATATATAACTGCAATACCATTCCGCACCACTGGTGTGAAAACACATTTTGGGCAGGATGTGGGAAATGACAGTTGTACTATTCATGAGGCGGTGTGAAAAAATGTCTACGTGAAAAATTTGGCAGCAAAATAAGGAAAAGTACCAAAGTTATACGCTTGGGTAGCATTAATTCAATGGTTGCACATAACTCAGGCAATTTGAGGAATGTTTGCACCATATTTTCAACATTGCCTTTTGGGTACCTCACCTCATGAACAGTGGCACTGTGATTTCATTAATCAACCTGGAAAGGTGATTTAACACAGTGTATGCTCCATTCTGTGCCACAGATGCAAAAACACATTTTGGTCAGGATGTGAAAAATGACAGCTGTACTGTTCATGAGTTAGTGTATAAAAATGGCAATGTTGAACATTTGGAGTAAAAATATTTTAAATGACCAAAGTTATGCACTTGCATAGAAACTGCACAATGTCTGCTCGTAATGCAGCCATTTTTGGGACTTTTTTCACCACATTTTTAACATGGGCTTTTTGGGACCCTGCCTCATGAACACTGGCACTGTTATTTTGTTAATCAGTCCCAATAGGTAATTCCATGCAAATACTGCAAAATCACCTTTTGGGACTGAGTAACGAAATAACAGTGACAGTGCTTGTGAAGTAGGGTCCCAAAAATCCCATGTTGAAAATTTGGTACAAAAATTTTGAAAAATGGCCAAGATATCAACACATGTTAAAAACATCATTGACAGCCATTATACATCACTTACCTTGATTCTTCAGTTTGTGGTTTGGCTTTGAAGAGTGCAGACATGTCCCAGTCCACAGAAGATAACAGCCAATGACCTCCGATTGTAATTATTGAGCAAGGGGGCAGGGGATGTGGGGTGGTGGGTTGCTCAGTGGGAGGGTATGGATGGGGAGGAGGGAAGGGGAGACAAAGAAGGGCCATTTTCTTTTTTACATTACTTTTTTTTAAAATAAAAAGATGTTGGGGGACATTCTTCTTTTTTCAAGTATTATTTAAAAAAAAAACATTTTTGTGAGGTGGGCTTTCCAGTGTCCCAGCTTGGGTGGCTACTGCAAACATGGGGATTGGGCACCCTGATGTTGGCAAAATAAAAAGATGTTTGGGGATCATTTTCAGTTGTTATAGGTTTAATTTTAATAAATAACATTTTGGAACACTGGGGTTAGGCTCCCCAGTGTTCTACAGTGACAGTACTGGTAGTGTTGGAGGGGGTATGATATAACTGTGGACACTGGGAGTGGGATCCCCAGTGTACTACTTTGATGGTGGGCTACTGACGACATGGGGATTGGGCACCCCATTGTTGGATATGTATAGTTTTCTGTTGGGGATACTGGGAGTGGGCTTCCCAGTGTCCCACACTGTTGAGGGGCCGTCTAGTGCTGACATGGGGATTGAGCACCCCGATGTCAGCAGAAAAATTAATTTTTAAATTAATAATCTTATTTTTGGCTCACAAAGTAGGATCTTACTTCACACCTCATCATACAAAGTAAGATCTTACTTTGTATTACGTGGCTATGATGGAAGAATTTCAAGATGCATTAAAAGCTCATTTTAAGAGCATGTTTTGAGCAATAAAGTGCAAAATGCACCTAAGGGGTTAAAAAGCAAGATACATGCTTTGGTTTCTCCCCAGGTCATCATTTGGGGCTTTTCCAAATTTGTATATTTCAGGCAAAACTAAACAAGATGGTGGCCATACGAAGTAGGTATTTTCCCATATAAACCAGGATTCCTACTTCGTTTCACACAGCTATACTGCAGTGCTTACTAAGCATGCTCAGAAACATTTTTTTCACATTTTTAAATTAAAATAACTTAAAAACAGCTTATTATTTTGTTCATCAGACTAGCAAAAGGCACATATGTGAGGTAGTCCCTTTCTGCCCTGAAAATGTCACACCCAAAAAACCAAAGCATCTGGGCTGTAGGCAAGTTCAAAGTAAAATCCCAGCAAAGCCAATGAGTGAAAACATGTTTTCTTCACCTCTCTGTAACTTGGAAACTGCTCATCTGACCAAAACCTAACTTGCCAGATCAAGAGATCTACCCCACAGGAAGGCACATACATAATTTCGTGCAAATCCATTGAATGGTTGAAAAGTTATTAAAGTGCAAATTTTGAGCTTAACATTGAAATGCCTACTAAACCCAAACTATAAGGGTGCGACTGCACCCCTCACCCCTAATATATATATATATATATATATATATATAAAAAATACATTAATGCTTCAGTTAGGGTTTTTATTAAAGTCAAAAGCTGGTAAATTTGATGTTAGAGTTTCCAAACCTTACACTCCACACCCACACTGCACAGATGAAGAGGAATTGGGTGGGTGGCATTGGGGTCATCAACCTTAATGCTCACACCATTCCATTAGAAAATAAGTGGGGTGAGCACAGCATAGGAGGATGAGATGAGTGTTAGGGCTGACAACCTCAATGCCACTCCCCAATCCCTCTTCATCTGTGCAGGGTTGGGGTGGGGTGTTAAGATTGGAAACCTTAACATCAAATTTCCCAGCTTTTGACACTTTAATAAAAACCCTAACTGATGCATTAATGTAGTTTTTTGCAATTTATTTCCTTACTTTTTGAGATAGTATAATAGTATCTTTATTTTACTGTGGAAGCACAGGATCTTTTGCTGTGGGAGCACAAGGTACAGATACCCTTTTCAGACCCTGCACTCCCATCCCTCCACAGATGCACATATGTATCAAGTTTATGAAATGCAGTGACCTCCAGCCCCTCGCTTCCATGCACAACGTTATGAGCAGGTGTAGCAAAATTGAAAGAAATAGTTACAACTGTGCCATTGTAAATAATTTTCACCCCAAATGTTCAACATATCCTTATTATCACCTTACCACATCTTCCCAGTACAGCAAATGTTCAAATCCCAACCAAAAAATAATTCTGCACAACTACAACACCACTGTATGCCACAGGTGTGAAACCACATTTTGGCAAGGAATTGAAAAATGATATCTGTGGCATTCATGATGTAGGATACTAAGAAGACTATATTGAAAATATGGGGTGAAAATATTGCAACTTTGCAAAGTTACGGGTGTACATCATGAAATTCAGTGAATGCCTATAACACAGCCATTTCTGGAAATTTAGTCACCAAATGTTCAACATGGCCTTTTGGGACCCTTCCTCATGAACACTGGTACTGTCATTTCATTACCTGGTCCCAAAAGGTGACTTCGTTCAGCAACCATGCCCTTCTATGCCACAGTAGTGAGAACATGTTTCAATCAGGATATCTGAAATAACAGCTGTACTGTTCATGAGGTGATATGGAAAAATGTTTATGTAGAAAATTTGGAGTTAAAATATGAAATATTGCCAAATTTACATGTGTGCATAGTAAAGTTTCAACAACTGCACATAACTTGGGCATTTTGTTTTTGTATTTTCACACCAGATTTACAACATGGGCTTTTTGAGACCCCACCTCATGAACACTGGCACTGTTATTTCTTTAATTGGTCCCAAAAGGTGATTTGGTGCAGTGACCGTGAAATCACCTTTCAGGACCAAGTAACGGAATGACAGTGCCAGTGTTCATAAGGAAGGGTCCCAAAAAGCCCATGTTGAAAATTTGGTGCAAATATACCTCTAAATGGCAGTGATAGCAACATAATTTCAAAATGTCATAGACGGCCACTATACGGTGCTTACCTTGATTCTTCAGTTCACAGTTCAGCTTTGAAGAGGGCAGATATGTCCCAGTCAACCGAAGATCCCAACCGATCATCTCACCTTTTAAGTATATGGCAAGGGAGTGTGATAGGTTGTTCAGTGGAAGGGATGGGATGGGTGAGGGGCAAGGGAGATGTTGAGGGTTGGTTCTCTTTTCTTCAGACTTATTAAAAAAAGATGTGGGGAGACTGTTTTCTTTTTTAACAGGAACATATTGGAACAATATTTCAGGACAATGGGGTGGGCTCCCCAGTGTTCCAAGGTACTTGGGGGGAGGCAAAATTGGGGGACACTGGGAGTGGGCTACCCAGTGTCCCAAATTGTTGGAGGAGGGGTTGTAGTGACTGCTGACATGGGGATTGGGCAATCTGATGTTGGCAAAAGCATTGAAAAAATATATAAAACCATATTTCGGGACACTAAGGGTGGACTCCCCAATGTCCCACAGTGAAGTGGGGTAGTACATAACAGAGGACAATGGGAGTGGGCTACCCAGTGTCCCACACTGTCAATGGAAGAGGGGCTACTGTTGACATGGGGATTGGGCACTCTGCTGTCAGCAAACTGTAGGGGATGAGGGCACACTGCTTGGGGGGACATACTGGGGACACTGGGAGTGGGCTCCCCAGTGTCCCACACTGGTGGGTGGTGAGTGGTGTTAGCTGCCAACACTGGGGTTATGCACCCCGATGTTGGAAGATATTTTAGTATTTAATATTAATATTCATCAGCCCTCTTCCCCCCCTTAGAAGAAGTAAAAGGGAAAAAACAAACATTTATTAGGTAGACACTTGGTGTTTACCTATTCGGGGGTCAAGGAATCCAATTCTGGTGTCTGTTTGCCCCCAAAATGAGCAGAGGCTATTTACCACCAATCCCCCCATACTGTCATGTGCAAGGTTGTATCAAACTCTGCCACAATTTGTGGCAGACAGTACAACCAAAAAAAAAAAACATATTTTGTGGCCCTATATAGACAAATTAATGTCAGGATCATGTTCCTCGGGTCCTGATTAGGTAAACAGAACTGTTAGTGTTTACCTAGGGGCAGTATTTTTTCAAAATGTTAACATTTTAACCCTCACTAAATGTAAAACAAGATGGCAGAATCTGGACTGAAAAGTGAAACAGTTAACAGTAAAGTGTGAATAGTGAATGGCATTTACTGTTTGAACAGTACATGGTATTTACCGTTCAAATGATAAATAACATTTACCATTCAAACAATTATTTACCATTCAAGCAGCCTGTCCTGCATCTATCACAAAAATCATTATAATTCAAAAATGGTAATATTTTTATTTCACCAAACCATCCAAAGACACACCCTTGCAACACACACCATCATCCATACAAATTTCACTGAAAAATGTAATTCTGTGTGGGCTGTAGATGATGGCAAAAAATCCCATGTTATCCTATGGGAGAAAAAACACACATTATTGGCTTTTTGATCACTTTATATATCAAAAAAGCTGCTGCCACAAAACTTTACACACCTTGTGACACTGGCAACATGACAGCACATACCAATGTTTGGGCAATTTAGTTGAAAAATGCCAAAGTTATTAAGGTGCAAAAATTGAGATTTAGCATTGAAAGACTGTACCAGCACTAACTATAAGGGTACTATTGCATATATATCTATATATAAAGATATATATTTATACAACATGTGTCTTAGTATAAATGTACTGATAAAAAGTTGTATTTTGGGCAGGTAGTGGAGATATCACTGATATCTCCATGTTCCTATCCGTCATAGTGATATCTCCATGTTCCTATATGTCCTGGAGATATCTCTATGTTCCCATACAGTACACGTCACATTAAACTATTCCATCAGCTCACTGGTGTAGTATTTTGTTTTGTGATGCTGCTGCAGTGGCAACTCAAACTGTTGAAACTTTCAACTGTTTTCCCACCATCCTTCACTGCCTAGTAAACTCACTTGTAACGGTTCAGTGAAATGGCAGTAGCTGTTTTGCAGTATTTATGCAACGCATTTTCATGGCATTGTTTATAAATATCACAGCATTCTTTAAAAGTTGTTTAGTCTGCCTTCTGAAATGAAACTCATAAACACTCAGATGAAAATAAAGCTTATAGTACATAACAACTAGTTGCAAACTAATACTGACCTTTTACTAATTCATTGAATTAAATACTGCACAGATTAGGAAACTCATAGAACAATGTTACACCAGTTGAGGTAACAGTTTAATGTGACTTGTACTGTACATCATTCTTAAGAAAATGAAAGCATTTCACTTTCTATACCATGCAACTCTCTGCCTAAAACCTGCCTCACACTTGCACAACCTCCCCCACCCACACAGACCTTTGATATCTGGTTGATCCTGCAATTATTTACAATAAATAATTATTTAAAAAACTCTCTCATTCATGCCACCACTGTCATATTCAGTAACACTACTGAAATGTCACTTTCTGCCCAACATGTAGCGTGACCGAGTGGTCTGTAAATTGCACTGTTATGGGTTCTCACAGTCATCTACTACTGAATTCTGTGTTGGTACTCCTGAAAAACTGTATACATTTGTATACTTTTAATCTCTTTTCTGAAAATAAGCTCCCGACTCTAGAGACAGCACAGTGAGCAGAGTGACCCTGCAGCTTCAGAAAGGGAGAAGTAAGTGTAGGCAAGTGTTGCTACAGCAATACTCGCTAATGCTTACTTCTCCTGTTCTGAAGCTGCAGTGTCGCTTGCTGTCCTGTCTCTACAGTAGGTAGCTTATTTTGAGAAAAGAGATTGAAGGTGTACAAATGTACACAGTTTTTCAGGAGTTCTGATGCAGAATGCAGTAGTAGACGACTGTGAGGACCCATAACAGTGCAATTTACAGACTGCTCGGTCACGCTATATGTTGGGGGTAGAAAGTGAAAGTTCAGTAGTGTGACTGAATATGACAGTGGTGGCGTGAATAAGACAGTTTTTTAAATAATTACGTATTGTAAAATAATGGCAGGATCAACCAGATAACCTTTTTTAAATACATTTTAAATGACAGGATGAGGCACACAATTTCTTTAGCATGTGCCATCTTTGATATAAGTGCACAATATATGTAGTTATGTGTATATGGGGGCGGGCAGTTGTCTTCCAATGGCCCAAAACATGTTGTATAAACAGAACATGAGCTGGCCTGAGTGAAGATATCATATTTATCTTCACTTGAGGCCAATGACATCAAGATATCTCACTTGTGGCTTTGCTATTCTTGAGATTTCATGATATCATTGGTTTATCATGAAGATAAATATGATATCTTCACTCAAGCCATGTCATATCCTCTATATGTGTGTGTATATATATATATATATATATATATATATATATATATAGTTATATCACAGGGGTGAAAACTTTCTCAGTAGGATATCCTGTGTTATTTCCACTGCAGTGAGGATAACTCCTGATGACATCAGCAGAGTGAGGATATCAACATTTATCCATACTCTGTTGATGTCACCAGAGTGAGGATAACTGCACTGCAGCTTGCATTCTGAAGGAAACTGCTTCAGAAAACAGTTTATCTTTCTCACTGAAGCTGCAACTTACTGAATTAGCTTTGCAAAAGCCTCCCACCTGTGTCCCATTGTGTTTCTAACTTTCATAGCCCATTACTGTGGTGATCTCAGCTTCATAAGAACCTGAATTCTAAATGAAACTCTTTTTTTACAAAGCAGTTTCTGTTTCTCAGTGCTACCTGCAGCAGTTTCATTCTCAGTGAACCTCTGACTCACTCAGGTTAGCTTTGCAAAACACTGTCAGCTGCATTTTTCACTCTCAGTCCATTCAGAACACACATACACACACACACGCACACACACAGGAAACACACACACAGGAAACACACAGAATCAGAAAAATTTTTTCCTAAAGCTCTCACCCCTGTGGTATAAATCACCCACATGAATGGCAGATCATGGGATATGGAAAATATTGTCACTCCTGTAGAGTGATCTGTGTATTTTCACTCGTGCCTTTGGCACTCGTGAGAATACACAGCTCACTCCTCGGGAGTGAGAATGTTTTCCATATCCCACTCCTGCATATCATATATCCCCTATTTATACAATGGGGGTGAGACATATTCCAGCAAGATAAAACAAGTTATTTTCATCGCAGTGGTACAAAATCCTGATGACATTAGTGGAGTTAAAATAAACGCCATTTATTACACTCATGCTAAACCCGTGCTAAACCCGCACAAGCAGCGCAAACTGTGCTAAACCCACACCAACCCACGCTAACCACACTAAACCCATGCTAAACCCACATAAGCTGCGCAAATTGTACATTTTACAACAATGAGGCCCCCATAGTATAAACAGGATACATGATGTGCTCTCATGTGATATGGGAAATATGTTCAGTCCTGTACAGTGACCTCTGAAAACCTCACTAATGACTTTGCCACTCGTGACTATTTGGAGGTCACTCTAGAGGAATGAAAATATTTTCCATATCACACTCATGCCCATCATGTATCATATATATATATATATATATATATATATATATATATATATATGCACACACACACACATACATACATACATACATATGGGATATGCAATGAAACAAAGCGTAATAAATTATTTATCTGCACAAGAGCAGTTTGACCTCGGGTAACCTCATGAGTGGCATAAGCCACGAGTGAGAAACCTGAGTCAAACTGCTCAGTGCAGATAAATCATGAAATTTCTATTGCATATTCTATTTGTGCAATTCTTTTTCTTTTGGAGAGAGCATTCATTAGTCAAAAAAGTGAATAAAAATTGAATTTTCTGCCATTTTTTGTTGATTATGGAAAATCTAGAAGGAATCTAGAAATGAAGCACCTCTGATTTTAATACATATTTTCATGCTGAACAACTTTTGTGCTTCAAAGTACCATACTATCATTTTTTTGTTTTAAAGTTATTTGCATTTGTTTGATAAAATGTGCACAAAAATGAAATGTTCTGATTCTTTTTGCTTATTATGAAAAAACTAAAAAGTATCTATAAATGAAACCCTACTCATTCTGTAGATATCTCTGTGCTGAATCAACTTTGTGCTCATAGTACCATGCTATTATTTTTTCATTTTAAAGTTATTTACATTTGTTTGCTGACAAAATGAAAACAAAAATTAATTTTCTGCTTTTTTTTGCTAAATATCAAAAAGTCTAAAAAATATCAATAAATGAAACACCACTCATTTTGTAGATATTTCTGTGCTGAACAACTTTTATACTCACAGTACAATGCTGTCATTTTTCATTTTAAAGTTATTCACATTTGAATATGGTTAATACTGTTACTGAGGCCAAACATTGTAAATGACTTAAGCATTGTACAGATAAATGGCTGATGACATAAGCACTGTGCGGATACATGAAATTTATCTGCACAGTTGCTCAAATAAATGAATTTATTTCACTCTGTTTATCTCCAGTGCTATTGCATATGTTTAAATATTTATATATTTTATAGGTTCGTGTTAGCGCCCCTATAGTTAGGGTTGTATAGACAGTTCTATGTTAAATTCAAAATTCTGCACCTTCATAACTTTGGTGTTTATTGATGAAATCGCATGAAATATGGCATGCCTGCTCACCCTCTAAATATCTCGAGATGTGGAAAGTTTTGTGATGGCAACTTGAATGGTTTTTGAGATATTAAGTGGCAAAAAGCAGAAAAAAACACTTTTTTCCCATTGGTTAACATGGGATTTTTTGCTCTCATCTACAGATCAGATGGAATAAAAATGTTACCTGACATTTTCAGAGATGATGGGGTCAGTGCCAAGGATGTGCATTCGGATAGTTTGGTTAAAAGAAGTTTTACAATTTTTGAATTATAATGAATTTTGTGATATCCGCCAGACAGGCCGGTAAATGAAAACAGTTTTAACTGTTATTTGTTAAGGAGTTACTGTTTGGTTCTCAGAGAAATACTGTTTGTGCTTCTGCCATCTTGTTTTTTTTTTTTTACTTTTATAAACTGATTTAAAAAGAAATCCTACTTCATTAGGAATGACCGAGACCTGTATTTAGCTCTCAGTCACATGCTTAAACATTATTGTATTATTATTTTAAAATATTTAGGTCAGGTATGTGTTTTTGAGGCAAGAATCATATTGCCAGTCAATCTCTTAGTTAAAGATAAATGGATCAGAAAATAATCCTTTGAAGTTCTGTAAAGTTCAAACTTAACTTTCTGAACTGTAAAGAGTTTGAACAATAAAGGTCCATGACTGAGATCTTAAAGGTGAAATCTAATGCTTTATTAAATGCCACAGCTGATTAGTGCCCTTTTTGGTAATGTGCCTCTTTGAATAGGATTGTTTTGTTATATTCTTCTTTGAAAATGTTTTTTTTTTTTTTGCCTCAGACTAATTTTGGCAACCTTCCAGTCAAGCTGAGCTGTAAGAAGCACTCTGCTATCAGTTGGGAGAGATCTGTGATGGGAAGTGTGGTTGCTTGGTTTTGTCACACAACCACATTAACATTAACAACACACCTTAGTTAATGTAAATGCTGCAGCATCCTTTGTGTTCTCTACCCCAGTACCTGTGATGATTTGTTTAAAACTGAGAGCTGGTGGACCTCTATGTGTCAGTGGCATTTCTCATTTATTGGTAGTGCTGTAAGTTTCTTTTTTTCCCCTCACAATTTAAATATCTGCTGTCTCACAGAGTGCTGCAGTGTTTATGCAGGCTAGTTGCGTGGTGTTCTGCACAGATTAGTATTGTGGTCAAACTGTAATTTTTTATGCAGACTCACTATGTCTGACATTAATTCCGTGTCAGTGTGTGCCCCAGTTCCAAAGTGGTTGACTGAAATGTGAGACTGCGGTTTGTCACAAGGGGCTCTGGGGCATGCCATTTTAAGGAGAACAGAGACAGAACCACATTGCCATATTTCAATCAACCACTTTTGAATTGGGGCATACACTGACACTGAATTAACATCAGAAATAGTGGGTCTGCATAAAAATTACAATTTGACCACAATAGTCATCTGTACAAAGCACTGCACAACCAGCCTGCATAAAAACTAAAGTGCTCCCTGAGACAGCAGATATTTATATTCTGCAGGTGATAAAAACAAAACTTGCATCACTACCAATAAATGATAAATGCCACTGACACAAAAAGGTAAATGGCTACAATACAAGCCAACTTACTCCTAACGTGTCAAGCAAACTACAAGGGTAAAAATAACCACCAGCTGTCATAGTGAAGAAACTGCAGCAGTTTTACAGTAGTTGACCAGTGATTATCAGCTATTCCCACTTTTTTTTTAATAACTGCCCTGTTGTCTAGTGGCACCCCCCCCATCCTCTGACCCTCTCCGCACTTGTTAAATAATTTCCCTGGTGTCTAATGGCACCACCCACCATATGATTGTTATCCCCACATTATTTTATTATTTTGCTGATGACTAGTGGCACTGCCCACCCTCAGACCACTGTCCTCGATTTTAGTGTCACCCTCCCACTTTCAGATTAGTATAGGAACCTAGGAAAAAGAAAACAGTACCATGTTGTCTTTTTTTTACTTTTCTTTAACCCTTAAAAAAAGTCCATCGCTGATCACACTCACACCCCCCACTGTGCACCCACCTCCCCACACCCCCTTGTCACTGCCAAAGACCGTCACTCACATGCAGAGTTCCCAGGTTCGCGATCCGCTCTCCCAATTAAAGACACATCTTGCTGCTGCAACCGGTGACTGCAATATGAGAAAGTAAGATAAATGCACTTCAATGTATCTCAATGGGGGTTTCAACTTTTATACATAGCTTAGCCATTTTTTGAGATTTTGACCACAAATATTCAACATGGCCTTTTGGGGACATCACCTAATGAACAATATAACTGTCATTAGGCAACTCCTGAAAAATTATTTCACAGTCAGTTGTTAAAATCAACTTTCTGGTGGGATTTGGGTAATGACAGTCATATTGTTCATGAGGTGGGGTCATAAGAAGGCTATGCTGAAAATTTGATGTCAGAATTTCAAAAACATGACTGTGTTATGACCATTCATTGCAATTTTGTAATACATGCTCGTAACTTTTGACTTTTCAGTATTTTCACCCCATATTTTCAACACAGATTTCTTATTACCCACCCACATATACAGTATGTCACAGCTGTCATTTTTCAAATGCTGGCCAAAATCTGTTTTTGCACCTGTGGCCCAGAATAGTGTTGCAGTTGTGCAGAATAACATTTTGGAGGGGATTTGAAAATGTTCTATACTAGGTACATGCAGTGAGGTCATAAAAAAGCTACATTGATAATATGGTGTCAAAATTATTAAAAATGGCACAGTTATGACTATTTGTTATAATTTCACTATGCATGCTCTCAACTTTGGGAATTTTACATATTTTCATTCCAAAGTTTCAATATAGTATTCTTATTACACCACCTCACATGTGTCATAGCTGTCATGTTTCATATCCTGTCCAAAATGTGTTTTTGCACCTATGGTCTCAATTGGCATTGCAATTGTAAGAGTTATATTTTGGCGGGGATTGAAACATGTTCTCCACCAGGTACATAAGGTGAGGGTAATAACATGATTATGGTTACAGTTTGATGGCTGTTGTTCTATAACTGGAAGTAAAGGGACTGCAGGGCCTTGTACTTCCATAGCTAGATACATATATGCATCCATGGAGAGATGGGAGCACAGGGGGCCCTACAGACAAATAAGGTTATGATTATACTATTTCAAAAAGTTAAGAACAAAATTGCAAAAATGTTGTTAATGCATCAGTTAGGGTTAAACCAACAAAAGTAGGGAAATGTGGCTTTAGGGATTCCAACTCTTACACCTCATTCCCCACCCTGCAAAGACCCACAGGCATGGGGGTCTGTCTTGGAGCTGTTAACCCTAACGCTCACCCCATTCGCTTATGTTGTACGCATGTCACCTTATTTCTAATGGAATGGGATGAGTGTTAGGGTTGATTCCTCCAAGACAGACCCACTCCCCCACCTGTGGATCTGTGAAGGGGTCATCCAGTGAGGATGGCAACTGAATATGAGTGACCATCAAAATGGTCAGTGGCTCAGTAGGTAGCACACTCGCCTCTGAGACCAGGATATCAGAGGGCTGTGGGTTCAGTTCTGTTACATGAGGTCCCTGCACCCTAATTGGTACCCTCAGAGGCAGCTAGCACTTAAGTATATGTTATACTAACATATAGGGCTAAGGGCATCTACCGTACAAGAGTAGATGTCAGGATATGTATGCATATTGTTGTAATACACTTTACTTGCTAATACATATATTCTTCTATGTATTTTCTGTGTATTTCTTACTTGTAAGATGCCAAGGAACCTGTGTCCTTGGAATTATTATGATATGTAAGTCAGCATTGCCACCTTTTGGTGACTTGTACTACTACACTGAGTTACTGTATGTAAGAGTCTGTATAAGAACTCTTTTGTTCATAAACTGATGACTATACAAAATTGTATAACGTTATCTTGGACCATGGAGCCACCTCTAATTTAGCCAATAGGGCTCATCTCTGTAACTAGAAATGTTTCTATCTTACAGTAACCATAGTAATTATCATAGGTATATAATGTAATACACTAGTCTTGTACCTCGGAGATCCCAAGAGACACAAAGAAACCTCGAGGTATAGGGGCAGCTTAGCACTGGCTCCGTTCGTATTGGTAAGAACTGCTTAGGGCAACTGTGATTTTATCCTTTGGTAGTAATAAACAAGTTTATTACTCTAATGCAACGTGTCTGTGATTACTTGCATTTCCAATATTGCCAAGAACCTGAAAGTGAGGTTTAGACCTCCTGACAAATTGGCGACCATGTGCAGGCGATATTTGGTGTTTGTAAGTTTTCACTTGTTGCTAGAACTTTTCCCTTTCCCACAGGGACAGTAGGTGTACATTCCCATATCACCTCTCCTGTTTTACACCAGTTTGTAGCCACTTACAAAGTCTGGCTGTCATCCTTTCGGGTGTGGTCGATGCCGACTCGACTCACTCCATTACAGATTTGATTTGTAAGTCTACAATTTTTACAGTAGCCCGGCTGTGTATCAAGTGCTCCTGCTGTGGATCGATACACAGCACAGCACCTTTTTCACAGTTTGATTTTTCGTTCCCTCCCACAGAATGGCCACTGTATCAAATATCTGCACAGAACTGAGACTCGATGCCTCGAACTTCCTTACCTCCCAGGGAGGATGGGCTGACTTCACGTGGGACACAGGTCAATCTGAAAACCCTATACTGGGGATTTCAACCCAGTACACAGAGACAAGACAATCAGCCAATAAGCATTAGGCTAAAGGGTTGATGGTCGCAGCTCTCTATGCTGATCTGGAAGCCTCCAAAGCGAGGTTTCGAACCCTTGATCTGCAAACTTAATCTCTTAAGCAACAGATGGATTTGCAGGAAATGGAATGTGTGAGACTGCAGCAGAACTTGGAGTCTGAACTCCAGACTCTGTGGAATGAAAAGGATTTCACTTTTGCATCATTCAGCTCAAGCTGGAGAACAGGAACTTTGTATGTTGAAGCAGGAGTGTGAAAGTTTGAGACAGGATAAGGGACATGCATTTCATAAGAATGATTTGCTAAGCACTGCAAATACTTAGTTGAGTGAGGAGATGGGAGACCAACAGAATGAGATAAACCAGGTACGTAATGACTTAGAAGTGGCTACTAGGGACATTCGCAAACTGAGTGCCGCGTATAGAGTGTTGCAAAAGCAAGATGAGGTTGATATGGATGTTGCATCTGTGAGTCATGCTGAATGTAAAACCAAGATGGCGAAACTGCACCATCAGCGGGAGGTTGTGGCTGGACATGTTAAGGCAATGGGAGGTGTAGCCCCTGCCTTACATACGTCATCTGAAGGGGAGTTATCAGATTATGACATCTCTCAATACAACGCCCAGTCACACCCCTACTATGGCCCACAGACCCCACCCAGCCATCCACAACATGGCGGGTCCCCACTACACTCTCACCATGCCATACGTCATTGACATTGTGACGCCCATCATGGGAGACGCCAACATGTCAACCCCCATGAAAGGGGGGGAGAAGGCTCAGACTTGGTCCCGATGGCACCACCGATAGTCGTTATTAATGTGGAAGATTGGCAAGAGATAGAAACAATGATTGAAACTGTGATAGGCAATGTACCTCTTCCTGAGAGAAGTAAATGGGCTATTAAAACCCAGATTAGGCATCTTCTGCAGGAGGCTGGCACTCAGGAGTGTATTGTCCACACTGCGGCCGAGGCTGCAGCTCGGACTGCACTAGACAGCGCCCAAGACAATCTACCTCTGCCTGATTGACCCAGTAATCCTCTACAAATGGCCTACTTTGTTCAGCAAATAGCTGACAGTATCAGTCAGATGAATTCATCCGACAACCTCAGCTGTCACTTAGCAAAGGTGCATTCTAAATGCGAGATGCTTAGCCTCACTGCAGAATACCAGGTCCAAATACTATGCCAAACCATCGATCCTAGTTTGTGGGCCAAACTCCCCGATGTTATCTGCCAGGATGGGAACGCCAGCTTTGATGAAGTTGCAGCTGAGCTCATTTCTGCTCACAGCCCAGGTGTAGTAGGAGTGATGCTTGCATACCCTGTAAAACAGAATGCAAAGGAAAGTCCAGCGACTTACCACCAGAGACTTTGGATGGCCTACCGAGCAGGAAAGCACTTGGCACAAGAAGCTGCGGATGTAGATATTATTGAATATAAGACCCTGTTCTTTAGAAACATGATTCCAGCAGTACGAGAAAAGGTAGAGCCAACCACCTACCCCAGTATGGATAAGTTTGCTGACATCCTTCGGAAAACCAAGAGAGTTTACCAACTCTACATCCGAGATCTGGGCTCCGGTTCCAAGAAGGTAGCTACCTTGGAGCCTGCTTCAGAGGCCATGATGCACTACACTTTGGAAGGGCAGGCCCAACACCAACAGGCCCAACATCAGCAAGCCCCTCCAGCTGATAACCAACACCCCCAACAGATCCATCAACAACAACCACAGCAGCAACAACAATGGGGTGAGAACCAGAATTGGCATAAGAATAAAAAGCATAAGAGTAAATGTAAACCACAACAACAAAGAACAGGCCCTTCATATAGGGAGATAGTCCAAGAAAACTGGAAATTTCAAGAGTTCCTGGGGCAAGTGCACTCTGCAGTGGATGCTGTTCCTGCACAGGCCCTTGTGGCAGTACAACCAGTGTCCCAGACCTCAACTGGTCATGGGGATACTGGAGGTGCTGGCCTTCAGGCTCATACAGGCCTGAACCCAGAAACTCCTCCCTATATAACATCAGTGTAGCATGGTGAAGTGATTCACAAGGGTCAGGAACAACCTCTCAATGCTCCCAGCAGTACAGATTGACAATTACAGGCCCCAGTCCAGATTGTAAACAAGCTGGTCTTGGATACAAATGGAAGGCCCTGCACTGAGGCCGAGGTCAGGGGTTGCCTACTAGTAGTCTTGCTAGATACAGGTGCAGCTGTATCTGCATTACACGATGAACATCCAGACACATCCCCTTGGTCCACTGGATGGAGGACCAACATGTCAGGAGTTGATGGTACTAGGCTACCTGCATACTGTTCTCTACCCTACCAGTAGAGCTAGGCCATCTAAAGGCATCACACACTTTCCAACTAATGGTAATGCATGATTATCCCGGTATCATAGGAATTGATTTCCTTGCACCACACGGCTGTGTGGTAGATCTAGCTAACATGCCACTGATACAGATTCAAGGTCAATATCATACCATTTTGATCCCTGATTCACACGTTGTGGCAACAATATCTGCCAATGACAAGGAGTATGACGTCATCGATTTGTTCAAGGCTCATGAACTTTTCCCAAAGCTTCTCCCCATTTTGCAATGACATTTGGATGTGTTTGCAATTAACAAACATGACTGTAGCAGAATGCACACTGTCATCGATGTGCCAGGCCCAGCACATGAGAGGCAAAGGCAGTACCCTTTTCCAACTGAGGCCTTGCCTTCTCTTAGAGAAACAATCAAGTCACTCCTCAAGCAAGGAGTAATCAGAACTTGTGTTTCCACTGCCAACTCCCCAGTGTGGCCCATGAAGAAACCCACAAGCACCTGGAGACTTACTATTGACTACAGGAAACTGAATCAGGTCACTCCCAGTTATTCCCCAACTGTGGCATCAGCACCCGATGTGCTACGATGCTTGACCCCTGACCTGAAATGGGTTAGTGCCCTGGACATTTCCAATGGTTTTTGGTCATTACCATTGGCCCTTAAGAGTCAATATAAGTTTGCCTTCACCTTTGAAGGAAGACAGTACACATGGACTTGCTTGCCGCAAGGATTCCATGTAGCCCATCCCTGTTCCATCTGCAAATGATGGACATCCTCAAGAGTTTCTCTACTCCCCAATGTCTCTTGCAATATGTGGATGACCAGTTACTGGCAACAGCCATACAGGAGCAACATCTGGATCTCTTAGACAAACTACTGACTCTCATCCAGAGAGCAAGCTTGAAATGCAATCCAGCAAAAGCACAACTATGTCAGAAAGAAGTACTCTTTCTGGATCTAAAAATAACTGACCAAGGTCGAAGCCCTACCTGGAAGAAGGTACAGAGATTACAAGACTTGCCTTTGCCAACCAGCGTGGCAATTCTTCGAAGGTTTCTAGGTATGGTGAATTATTCAAGACATTTTATTCATGATTTTGCTCAGAAAGCTGCTCCTCTGTATGAGCTACTCAAAAAGGACATCCCATGGACTTGGGCCCCTATACACACCCAGGCTGTGATGTCACTGAAGCAGGCCTTGGCCTCCGCCCCAGCTCTGGTCAACCCCAATCCAGCACTACCATTCCATCTGGAATGTGCCACCTCTGACATTGCCATGTCAGCAGTGCTGGTCCAGAAGGATCATGGCACCCTGAGACCCATTGCATACACATCACAGCTCTTGACCCCAGTGGAACAGAAGTACGGCCTTTGTGAAAGGAACCTTCTGGCCACCTACTGGGCTGTCAAGACTTTCCTGTATATCATCGGGTACTCTCCACTAATACTTAACATCAATCACACCCCAACTACCTTTCTGCTCTCAGACAGAGTGAAGGATGGGTCAGTCTCTAACACCAGACTGACACACTGGTCACTTCTTCTCCAGGATAGAGACATACAGGTACAACCGACAAAAATTCCATCTATGCTTGCTCATGGACTCCTTTTCCAAGGAGAACCCTATGACTGTACAATGCAGTCACCTGATCTTCCAGATCTAGGTCCTTTCCTCCCTGCCACACCACAAATACTTGATAATACCTCTTTGTGTCACGTCTTTACTGATGGTTCAGCATCCTACTATCAGGGAGAACAAATTGCAGGGTTGGGTATTCTAGTGATTTACCCTTATGGGAACACTGTTAAAATATCTAAGCGCTGTAGTGTAGCATCATCACAATATGCAGAGATGGCAGCAGTGGCCTATGTCCTCTAGTTCATCCAACATTGGACTGAGGATACTATTATCTTTACAGACTCTAACTGGGTTTGTTGTTCTCTTATAGAATTTCTTCCTTTCTGGCAGAAGAACTTTCTCTCCTCTGATGGCAGCCCAGTGAAGTACAAGGAATTGGTAATATACATACATTCACTGGCACAGAAATTTGCACACAAACTCTATGTACATAAAGTCAAAGCTCATTCACTCCATGACCCCTACCATGCCTTCAATTACACAGCAGACACCCTTGCAAAGGAAGGGGCCCGAGGGGGGGTCACCTGCATGATGGACCATCCAGAGGCCAACGCGGCCGTACAGATTGCAGCACTCAGGAAGAAACCTGAACCCTTCTCCCCCCTGGACCTCTCAGCAGCCCAACATATTGATACTGAACTCAAAGAAGTGTTCAGATTCCTTGACAAGAGTACTGAAGAAAAACTTCCCACACACAACCCCTACCGAAGGTATGAAGGTAAGTTACACTTGTCACCAGATGACAAGCTCATCTGGAACCAACCAGATGATTCCACCACCAAGTTGCGGGTGGTCCCTAGACACCTGAGATCCAAATTCTTGCACAAAATGCATGATACACCCACTGGTGGACACCATGGAGTGGAAAATACCCTCCAAAGGCTTAAGACCACTGCCTGGTGGCCTAGTGTCACCAAAGATGTTAAACAGTACATAGATAACTGTCTCTTTTGTGTGCAAAACAACCCCATCCCTACCAAACAAAATGCCAAACTCTTACCACTATGACACTCTGGCCCTTGGCATGCCATACAGATTGATTTTATTGGACCTCTGACCAACACCAGCAGAAATAATAAGTATGCTCTTGTGGTAACTGATCTCTTCTCTAAGTGGGTTGACGCTTTCCCCACTAAGACATGCACTGCAAAGACTACTTCCAAATCCTGGTGGAACAGATTTTCTCCAGGTGGGGCCTACCTTTCAACATAGACTCTGACTAAGGAACCAGTTTTACAGGTGAGTTGATGAAAGAATCCCTTGAACTCCTTGGAGTTCAACAGAAGTTCCACATACCTTACCACCCCCAGTCCTCAGGTCAAGTAGAAAGAGCCAAAAGATGGATTAAGCAAATGCTTTCCAAATTCATTGAGGACAGTCCCAAAACCTGGGATTCCCTACTGCCATTACTCCTTATGGCAATTAGGGGTACACCCTCAGCCACTACCCAGCTTACACCCTTTGAGGAGATGACTGGAAGATAGATGAGATTACCTGAACACCTGTTGTTTGACTTGCACACCCCCACTGCAGACTGTGTGTTTGTAGATCAGTATGTGGAAAAACTCAAAAAAAACCTCATACATACACACTTGTATGCTGCTAACTGCATGGGCAAGGCCCAGCAACAATCCAAAATACAGCTTGACAAACATGCACAAGAAGTGGATTGGCAAGTTGGAGATCTGGTAATGGTACTCCAATTTGTACACCCCACCCACTCCTTCTCCAACAAGTGGGAAGGCCCATACCCCATTGTCAACAAGATCCGTCCAGCAGTCTATCAGGTTAGACTCCTGCATAACAGTAAGTTGACTGACAAATAGTTACATGCAAACCAGCTGAAACTGCATAAAGGAGCTTAACTACTTTTCCTCACTTCATTGGGCGGAATAGTACTAACTTACTAATCTTTGATTTTGCTTTTCAGATGCACTGACAAGATGGCTATTGTGTTCCATTATCTCCTCATCTCAGGAGTTATCCCCTGCATCCAAGGCATGGTTCCAAACCTCCTACAACACCCTGATCCCCCAGCGCCTCCTCCAGAGGGAGTATCCATCAATATACCAGATAGTTTGATCACTGTCCAGGAAGGTTCTGATGCTTACCTCACTGCCTCGGTTGTTGCTCCTGATAAATCTACCCTTCAGATTGAGTGGCAAACCACATTGCAAGGACAAATTCTCCCTGTGGCCAAACTCTCCAAGGGAACTTTCCAGGGTTGGCCCAATGCTAACTTATCCCCAAATGGTTCTCTTTCCTTGTTACAAACTGCATTAAGACATTCTGGTTTGTACAACATAACTGCCTTAATTGATCCTTCGTACTGTAATTCTTGGTCTAAGGATTCTGCTCGAAAATGTTGTGCTGTACACCATATGACTTCGGCAGCCATGTTTCTCTCTGTGTTACCACCCGCTGATAAACAGCTTTTGGAATGCCCAAAGAATACCCCTGATCCCCATAGTGGCTTAACAGCCACTGCCCTCCCAGGTTCATTGATTAATAACTTACAGTTTATGCATATACCTGTTTTGTTTAATCTTACTTACTGGAATATGAAAGAATTTTGTATGTGTCACAATACTAATAAATCAGCATTTTATAGTTCATTATTGCTTGATAGTTTAGCTGCATTTCAGATTTGTACTCAAGACCCTATTTCCGGAGTTCATTCTACTGAACATAGAGGAAACTTCAGGAAAAGACCCACTCCTGATGATCAAACTCATAAACGTAAGACACATGAAGTTGACAGTTCTAATGTCACAGGTGCAACAGGTACTGTCACAGGTCTTTTTGGTACAGCTATGTCTATTTGAAATAAAGCAGACATTGCTGCTATCAAAGCTCATTCTGCCAAGTTCTCCACTGGCCTCATTAACAATATACTACCCCCATTATTACATGGTGTGGATGGCGATAGTCAGGAAGAAAGATACACTGTATACAACATGCATGACATTGCTAAGGCATTCACTGAGTCAAGAGATAAGATCAACGCACTCATATACAATAAAGAAGCAGATAAACAATACATTGCTAGAGAAATCCTTTGCTCTGCCTATGGCTCATACATTATCACTACCATCAACAATCTCTTCTGTGATCTAGAATCTGGAAGATTCCCTGACATCATACACGACAGACACATTTCCAAATGGTATTGTCCACAATGTAAAACCCCTGGCTGTATTGCTATGTGTATGCAACAAACTTTAATCATTCCTCTCTCCACAGCCAGGAATTTGGGGTTTGTGACCAGACACCCTACCTGGCACTTGGGTTAATATCCCAGTACTGAGTGCAGCATGAGAGGGGTGCTGCACATCTGAGGTACCGTCTTTCGGATGAGATGTTAAACCGAGGTCCCATCTTCCTGGATTAGTGGTAGTTCAGGTGGATGTTAAAGATCCCATGGCACTTATCGAAAAGAGTAGGGGAATATTTTATTGGAAACTTAAAACAAAATATACAAAATCATATAACTTCATACAAAATCATAATGAAAGAAATCAAAAACAGAAATAAGTAATACAGCATACATGAACAACAAACAAAAATAATCCTTATTGGTACATAATCCCCATCCCATCCCCATTAAAAGAGTAGGGGAATTTTTATTAAAAACTTCAAAAATCAAATAAATACACAAAATGTTAATTCACACAAAAGAATATACAAATCATAACAAAAATCAAATAAGTATTTCAGTCATACAGTTATTAAAGTAATTCCATAGAAAGCTGTAAAACTCATATACATCCTAATACTGAAAACATCCCAACCCCCCACCCCTACTAAAAGAGTAGGGGGTATTTTTATTACAAACTCCAAAAATAAAAAAAATATACAAAGCAGTGAGAACTCACACAAAAGGAAAATACAAATTGTAAAGAAATCAAATAATCATTAAAGCCATACAATGTCTGAAAATAACTTAATAATAACCTAAAGCATATCCTAATACATAAAAGCCCCCCCCCATCCCTACTAAAAGAGGAGGGGAATATTTTATGGAAAAAAATGAAATACAAAATCAGCAAAAATGTATTACATCATAGAAATCATGAGAAAACAAATAAACCTATGGTTCTCTCCAAGCGTGTGGAAAACAACCTAACAAAGAAACCTCACCCTGTATCTAACCAGGGCATATTCCTCCACCATAATTTATACAAATCAGGTAAAACTTTATGCTGCTCCATAACCTGCCACTTCAATATTGCCTTCTGTAATAACAAAACTACTTGTTCTCCTGTCAAGATTTGTTGCCGCAGAGACCAACCACACCTAGCTAACCATAGCTGATAACTAATAAAACTCATTAATAGTCGGATAGTAATATCATCAAATTTGGCCCATGCTCCAAGGAGCACCCCATGGAGCCAAATCCGTGAAGGTTGATCCTAAAAGGGGTTTAAAGGCCATGTCCTATGAAATACTTCCCAAAACGTTATAGCAAATGGGGACTCGAATAGAAAATGAGAAAAAGTCTCTATGGATTCCATGCAAATATTCCCTCTAGGACATGTACGTTCATTAATGCCTTTATACTTTAAATTGACCTGAACCCCCAATTTTTGGCGGGTACATAACCAAATAAATTCTCTCATAAAATATGGATGTCTTTTGCTGGATAAAAAGGAGTTGATCAGAGTTTGTTGGGTAGCCGATAAAGTGACATACCAGGGGGAGACATAATAAAAATTTCCCATTATCCAATTATACATGGCTTTTTTTTTAAAGTATGCAAAGAGAATTTTTCTGAAGTTTCCAAGCTTTCATTTTACTTATTACACTCAAGAAGTGTCCTGGGAAGTGAGTCACCCGTGTCTGTCGAGGGAGAGGAATAGCCAGATCCCAATCATCAAAAAGGGGTCCAATCACATCCTTTACCCACGGGATCCAATCCTTTGCAACATTTGTCAGTAATGGAACAAAATTAAAAAAAAGAAAAGTTATATAAAAGAAAACTACCGGGTTTAACATACCCAAGCCCCCCTCCTTTATAGGTAAATAAGTCACCCATCTCTTGACAGGATTCAACCTGCTACCCCATAAACATTGAAAAAAAAACACTATAAACTGAGGCCTCCATAAAACAGCGGCTAAATACAAAAAATGGGACAATAAAAAAGTTTTAATTAAAAAGATACGCTTCCCTTTAGTCATCTGCCATTTATTCCAGCGGGCTACTTTTCCTGTAGCTGATATCAAAAGTTGTTCCCAATTATACCGCTGGGGATCATCCCCACCAAAATAAACACCCAATATTTTTCTATAGGTCCTACAGTATCTATAGGAATTCCCCAAACAAGGGAGACATCACTGGCATCATACCCTAAGGGCAGGATCACACTCTTCTGTGTATTGATTCTAGATCCGGAAAGATTAGTAAAGTCACATAGTAGGTCACGAGCGTCTACTGCAGAAGATTTGTCTGCCAAAAAAAGTTCCAGATCATCCACAAATGCCAAAGCAACCACCTGCTTATCCTCTGATCCCACTGAAAGTCCAGTTATTGCTTCTGTCCTATATAATGCATGCAATAAAGGATCAATAGATAGGACATATAATAAGGGGCTAAGAGGACATCCTTGCCTCACCCCCCCCTGTGAACAGAAACTGCATTACCTACCCAACCATTAACACTAGGAATAAGACCTATTCCTGTATAACAAATCTGTAACCACCTGATAAAAGGAGATGGAAATCCAAAGGACTGTAATGTTTCCCACAAATAGTTACAGTATATTCAACCCAATCAAAGGCTTGAGACTGATCTAAACATGCCAAATGACCAAATAATTCCTGGTTGTCTCCCTTATGTAGAATTTCCCAAATCAAAATTAAAGCATCCTGAATCCGTTTTCCTGGGATGCTACTATATTGGGACAGATGCACTACCAGATCTATGACACTAGCCAGTCTATTACTAAGAACTTTCATAAGAATTTTATAATTGGTATTCAGAAGCAAAATCGGCCTCCATTGTCTTATATCTCCCCGATTCCCTCCCATAAAAATCAAGAGCAAAAGGCCTTCCAACATACTCTTAGGGAGTTGCTGTTGGGATAAGCCATCATTTAAACACATGCAAAACTCAGGTCCTAAAACATCCCAAATACTTTTATAAATTTCATGTGGGAGGCCATCAGATCCAGGTGTAATACCTGGTTTAAGTGACCAAATTACATTTTTTAGTTCAGTGTGTGACATAGGTTCAGTCAAAAGATTCCCAACATCCTTAGGTAGCTGGGGTAAATTAAGTTCACCCAACCACTGTCTCATTTTCCCTACCGATAAATTCTGGCTATCAAAAACCTGAGAGAAATTAGTAGTAATTTCATGTAAAATATCTGCTTTTATATGCACAGTATTACCAGAAGAGGTATTCAAATGCTCCAGATTATGGCAATCATGAAAAAGTTGCATAGAGTCAAATGGCAGTGTGTCTTTCCTCTTACCATTCGTGCCATACTTCTGCTTATATTCTAAAGATTTAAGGGCTTCAAGCTGTTTCTTTGCCAGTAAAGTTTTTAGATATTTAATCTTCTGCAAGTCCTCCGCTCCTAAAGTAGGGCGAAAAGACGTCCAGAAGGCTATATTTTCCTCAAAGAGGTTATTTCGTCATATTTAAATTTCTCATTAATACACCCTATTGTATGAAAAAAGGAATGTATCTCCACTTTTGTGTCTTCCCACCAAGCAGTATTACCATCATATAAAAAAAAAAAAAACACAGATTTTCTTGCTTGCAATACTGCTAAAAATCCTTCACATACTACTGGAATAGACAATAATGAAGTATTCAATTTCCAGGTCCCTGGCCCCCTTTATACCTCAGGGACATCCCTAAGGACTAATGCTAATAGCTTATGATCAAGTAGCTACATCTTGAAGGAGAGCCATTTCAACTTTTATAAAACCAGTTACAAAAAATAATCAATTATAGTGGCCGTGGACCACAAAAATATGTGCTACGCTCTGTTATGGGAGAGAACAAAGGCATCTATCAAGCCGCATCGCTAATCAGGTGAGTCAGGCACTGAGCATCACAGTATATTTTTATTTGGGACGGAGTAGAACACTGGGCCAAATTAACGTGTCCCCTCCTAAAACTATCAAATGGGATGTCTGCAATAAGGGAGAAAGAAAGGGAAAGAGCAGTACTCTCTCATATTTCGTTTGAGGTGCATAAATATTTATAAGTCTAATCAATTGGTGTGCCCATAGTATATCCAGTATCAAAGCCCTGCCTGGCTGCACCTCTAAATGATGCACAACCTTAACCTTAAAAGAAAAAAAAAAACATATCCCAATCCCTGAACACTGATCTTCCCCCTGGGACCAAATGCTATTCCCCCAAAGCCATGCATCAGAAGCTGCAGACCTCTCAGCTGCTGAGTGTAACCGGACATCCTGAAAAAAAAAAATACAATCCAGCTTAGCATGCAAAAAATAAGAGAAAGTACTTTGTCTTTTATTCAGAGATTGAATGCTGTTAACATTCAAAGAAGCCACTCGAAAGGAAAAGGGATCCATAGATTTAAACAGGCAGGGCTCTTCATTTTACTTTACTCGAGGCTTTTGTTACTCTTCCACTTTTTGGGCCCTGAGTCGAATGATCAGAAGGATCCAGGCAATCACCCTGAGAGTTTGCCACCATTACTCCTACAACAGATAAAGTAACAAGGTCTAGGTCCTGAGAAATGTCAGACAACACAGTGAATTTATTAGTATCTTCCACAGGGGTCACCAGTTCAGGTTTCCTCTGTTTACCTTTCAGTTTATCCGATTTTCCTTTCTTACCCTTTACCAAAACAAAGCCTGAACCACTGGCAGTGGATTCGGGGGGAGGGTTTTCGAAAGGCGGGATATTAGGAAGATCAGTAGGATTACCCTCATGTAAAAGGGGGCCAATGTCAGGTAATTGGGGTTCCTGGCCTTCCTCCTCAGTCAAGGGACCTGATACAGGACTGTTCCCACTAGCAGGTACCCCTGAAGTGGAGGATATGTGGGTCACCACAGGGCCTGAGCCTTGCTTTACTGCCAGACAGATATAATGATCCTAGACTCCAAAATTAGCATCCTCAGTATTTCATGCAGCAGAGAGGCAATCATCAAAGATATAACCTAGTTCATCACAAAAGTTGCACTTAGGTTGCTTAAAGCAGTGGGCACTAGGATGACCCATATCTCCACAATAAGAGCACTTCAGAATGTCACAAGAGGTGCTTATATGTCTAGATGAGCCACATTTAAAACATATCCGTGGCTGTCCAGGGTAAAATAGAAAACCTTTATCTTGCCCAATAAAAAAGCAATTAGGCAAATGTATCAAGTCCTGCTCATTGTGGTGCAACTTTATACGGAATTTCCACCCTCCATTCCAAAACCCTTCAGTATCCAGAATGGGCATGGGATTACCCAGGACATCGCATCTCTTTCCCAACCAGTGCACATTGTCCACTATATTAACCCACTCATGTCTAAATAAAATAGTAATTACCCAAAAAGGTTGCTTAGTAAGGGGGAAAACTATAAAGTCCGACCACAGAGGATAGGTTTTTAGATTCATGTATCTACACCAAAAAGTTTCCAGCAACGCAGGGAGTGCGGAAGCTGATATCAAAGGCGAACTGTCCCTGTACATGTAGAGCATAGACCTCTGAGGGGAGAACCCCATGCTTCTTCGCTTCAGTAGGACTTTGCCCACAAAAAATCTGTCAGGGGGGGTTTTGCGAGTGCCTGCATAACGTAGACGAATCGCATTTCTTCCTTTCGCTAGCATAGGAGGGTTTAACATGATCCCCAGGATGGAGGGCAAGTGTGGGATCAGAAACAATAGGCACAACTGGGGTTTCCTCAGGGCCTGGCGCTTCAATATCTAAGTGACAAGCAGAAATAAAGTCAGACTGGGAAGTAGATACAGGGGAATTAACAGCACACGAATCAGAAACAGCACTTATCTGCTCCTGTATTTGAGAGGCAGGTCCAGTATTGGGCTTCCAGTGCCCATCAGAAAGAGAGAATCTAACCTGCTGTAGAGGCATATCGGGAGACAAAATCACTTCTCCCGTACTCCAATCCTGCTGCGGTTATAAAGGAAATGGCTCAAGGTTTTTTTGGAAGCATCCTCCACTGTTAGCAGCTTTGTGACTCCCCTGAGACTTCTGCACCCGGAGATATGTCTAAGCACTTCTGCTTCCGATCCTCTGCTTGACGCAGTCACTCAGACATCAATTGCTCGCTTACATGGAGCAACTCAGCAGCTAAACACTGCTGTTTCTGCTCAAGACTCAACTGATTCTCTGGACTTTCTGTGATGGGACCACCGCTGTGGACATTCTGCTGGCCACCCACCTGGTGCATTCCAGCCGTCTCCTTAGCGGTTCCATTCTCTTGAAAACTCATAATGTCTTGTAAATTCTCCTGGGCTCACACAGCCCCATCCATCCATTCTTCACCAGTCCTGGCAGCTCCCCCAGGATCTGGAACAGCAGCCATCTTGGAGTCACCGACAAAAGGGCCCCCCCTGCTCACAGTAAGCAGAGTAGGGGAATTTCCTTGGTGTCCTGGCCCAATTTCCCTCATTCACTGAAAATATCACCAACAGCTTAATCTGGTTCAAGGTCAGTTGGCATTCATCTGTATCCCCTTCCCCTGGATCGTGCCTGAAAATAGGCAGGATTTGTCTTGTGCACTTTCCCGGTCAACAAAAACTTAATAAAAATAAAAATAAATAAATAAAATAAATATTCAGTGCTTTCCTCCTGAGCTACCCTGCAAGGGTAGCAACTCTACATGAACATGAGGGTAGTAAAGGGTGACAGGGAGGTGGAGATAGCAAATGGAAGGGTTGTGACAGGGCAGGATTTTTGGGGAACTGGTGTGCTTGCTGCTTCTGAGCTAGCTGTATGGTGTGGTGGTGTGGGTGGCTATCTCAGGTGCAGCATGTACAGGATTCGGGACCAGGTGCATGGAAAATTTTCCACTATCTGTGGCTGCAGCACTTAATTTTTTTTCCGATGTAGAACCTGTGCAGGATGGGGAATGGGGTATTAGGGTTGGAAACCCTAATGCCACATTTCCCTACTTTTGTCAGTTAAACCCTAACCGATGCATTAACAAAGTTTTTTGCAAGATATATTTATATATATATATATATATATATATATATATATATATATATCATTAGGGTTGCACGCCCACTTCTACAGTATGTTAAATCCCAAATTTTAACCTTTAATAACTTTACAATCATTTGTCTGATGTGTCTAAAAGTTTGTATGCACCATCTGGTACCACAGATCTCTGGAACTGCAAAGTTTTGTTCTGGTTGGATGTGAAGTTGAAGAGCTGCATAGTGCAAAACAGTGTGAAAAATACCAAATTTTTGTCAATTTCTTTGCTCGGGTCTATCTCCCAAATGGTTAAGGGGTTTGGTCTGAACTGTTAAGAGTATATGGGGTCTGGGTCACTGATGTACCTTTTGAAGGTTTGGTGAAAAAATATTAATCCATTCAAAAGTTATCAAAGTTTAAAGTTTCCTATTATAGCCTATGGGGAAAAAAATATATGTCTTGTTCGAAAACACCTTTTGCTTTCGTGAAATCACTTTTGACAGCCGCAAATGGGTTTTGCACTTTTGTGCTGCCTCCATCTTGTTTTCAGTTAGGGATGGCAAAAAAACAGTATAATTAAAAAAAAATACTGCCCCTTGGTAAACATCAACAGTTGTGTTTACCTAATTGGGGGTGAGGAACACGATCCTGACATTATTTTTTCCAAATTGTGGCTGGAAATAGGTTATCTTCATTCTAGCCTTTGGTAGCTCCCCAATTTGCAGCACTTCTTTTGCAAAAGTGCTGCAAATTGCTGCAATTTTTGCACAGTTATTGGCGCTGTTGTATGAAAACTGCAGCAAATTGCTGCACTATTTCATGAAAATTGTCACAATTTATGGCAGTACTTCAATGGGTAAAACCCATTAGGATAAGCAAAACAATGGAAAACCTTTTCTGGCCACTTTTTGGGCCAAAAAAGGTCAGATTCATGTTCCTCCATCCCTGTTTAGGTAAACACCTGTTGATGTTTACCTAATAAAAGGAGTTTTTCTCCTTTTAATGCCTCTAAGGAGGCCAAGCCATGTTTTATTTAATAAAAAATGTTCTGCTGACATCGGGGTATCCAATCCCTGTGTTGGCAGTAGAAATACTCCCCACCCCCAAAGCCCACCAGTGTGGGACACTGGGTAGCCCACTCCAAATGTTTAGAAATATTTTTTTTAAAATGCTTCTGCCAACATTGGGGTGCTTAATCCCTGTCTCGTCAGTAGAAATCCACCCCCCACCACCACTCAACCACTGTGGTACATTGGGGAACCCACTCCCAGTGTACCAAAATATTTAAATTCCTCTTTTTTTATCCAAAATCAGTGTGCACAATCCCAGTGTTGGCACTACTCCCACCGACAGTGTGGGACACTTGGTAGCCCACTCCCAGTGTCCCAAGTCATGCTTTGGGAGCCCACCTCCAGTGTCCCGATATATATATTTTTTTTACCTGTAAAACTAACTTATTCCCCAGGCATTTGTTTTGTTAAAATAACATGTAAAGAAGAAATTGGTCCCTCATCATCTCCCCCACTCCCCCTCCCCCATCACTACCCTCAAACTGAATAACCCACCTCCCCACATCCCCCCTTGCCCTATACTTACCACTGGAGGCCATTGGCTGCCATCTTCTATTGACCAGAACATGCCTGTACTCTTCAAAGCAGAACCATCAACTTAAGAATCAAGGTAAGTGCCATATAATGGCTGTCAATGGTGTTTTAAGCTTATGTTGATATCACGGCCATTTTTTGGAATTTTTATACCAAATTTTCAACATGGTTTTTTGGGATCCACATCATGAACACTGTCAATGCTATTTCATTAATCAGACCTGAAAGGTGTTTCTGTGGTCGCTGCATGGAATCACCTTTTTGGACTGATTAATGAATGACAACTCTCAGTGTTCATGGGTAAAATCTAAAAAGCTCATGTTGAGAATTTAATTCTACGCTCTCAAAAAATGCCTGAGTTATGCTTGGTCATTTAAGATTTTTTATGCACCCTCATAACTGTGCCAATTTTATATATTTTCACTCCAAATTTTCAACATTGCCATTTTTTTCACAGCACCTCATGAACAGTACAGCTGTCATTTTTCACATCCTGCACAACACGTGTTCTCACTTCTGTGGCACAGAATGGCACATTCATTGTGTAAAATCACCTTTTGGGATCTATTAATGAGATATCACTGGCAGTGTTCATGAGGTGGGGTCCCCAAAATGCCATGCTGAACATTTGGTGACAAAATTCCTAAAAATGCCCAAGTCACATGCATCAATTGAATTTATTCTGTGCACACTCATACTGTACTACTTTTCAGTCTTTTTATGCAAAATTTTCAACATTGCCATTTTTTCACACCGCCTCATTAACAGTACAGCTGACTTTTTTTCATCCTGCCCAAAATGTGTTTTCATACCTGTGGTGCAAAATGATATTGCAATTGTGCATGATTACATTTTGCCCTGCATTTCACAATTTCTCTACACCAGGGTACATTAGCTGGGGTAATAAAATGCTATGCTGGCAATTTGGTCACTGTTGTTTGACACAAGGAAGTGCAAGGGCCATAGGGCCCTGTGCTTCTACACCTACATACATATGTGCATCTACAGAGGGATTGGAGAGCAGGGTCCCCCACAGTAAAATAAGGATACTATTATACTATCTCAAAAAGAAGGGAAGTTCATTGCAAAAATACTCCATTAATGCATCAGTGAGGGATTCCATTACAGTCACAAAAGTCTGGAAATTCAGTGTTAGGGTTACCAACCCTACCACCCCAACCACACACCCCACCCTCCACACACCAACAGGCATCAGGGTGTGCCTTGGGGTTGTTGTGCCTAACTGTTACCCCATTCTCCTATACTGTGACATCTTAGCTTGTTTTCACATGGAATGGGGTGAGAGTTAAGCCAATGACCCCAACACACCTGACCAGCTGTGTGTGGAGGTGGGGGATGTGATGGGTGGTATGGTTGATAACCCTAAGACCAAATTTCCAGACTTTGTCACTCTGAAAATATGTATATATATATATATATATATATATATATATATATATATATAGATAGATAGATATACACACACACACACACACACACATTTATGTGTGTGTTTTTGAGGCAAGTGGAGGCTGTGGGAATCAAATCCAGGTCTGCTGGTGCCAAACTTGACCCTTGGAAACCCTACCTACCTGAAGCCTTTGTCCTGGTTGCCTCTTCTGTTAGAATCAGTATCTGAAATGCAAAGTTGGTATCTGTTGCAGGTAGTGGCAAAAGAAGGCAGAGCCTTTGTTGCAGCCACTTGAATGACCAAGGCACCTCCTACAAGCAGTTTCCAGTTAATGCTGCCTGAGAATCTTACCCACCTGTCTAGTCTTGCCCCAAATGATGTAAACTACCCGCTGTCTATTCAGGTGTCATCCAGGGTGTTCTCTCAGACAAACTCCACCTGCATCTATCCATTGCAGGCTCTGGCACTCACTCACTCTTCCTATGTACTTATGTTGATGAGAGCTGCTGAACCTGTATTTCTCCAAGTGATTGGAAAATTACTTACTCTTGTAAAAAACACTAATTCCTGTCTCTTTCTCTGGGAACACTAACCCCACACTCTGATGTGGCTGGCTTTTTATAGCCCCACTGTTCTTAGCTGTTTCAAACAATCACCTTCTGATGACGTCGCACACTGTAAGCTGGATGACATCATCTGCTTTAGGCATATTTATGAATCACTCATTTAAGGTTTTTAAGCCTCCTTTCTTTAAAATCACTATTATTAATTTGAAAAGTCTACTTGAACTTCACAAGGTGAAACAATAAACAACATTTACGTGTCTCTGGGAGTTCTTTCATTATTTTAAAAAAATTACTTTTCAAAGACTATGGGAGCTGAGATATTGGGCTACCAATATAGGTACTCCCAAGCTCCATACTTGCAAATTGTGTACACCTTTCAGTCCGGTCTGCTTATATCAAAGCAGAACTCTGACCAAGGTATAAAATTAAAGCTGTCAAACCCTCCCTGCATTTCACTCATGCATTTTAACTCTACTTTATTGGTAATGCTTAAACACTTTTTTCAAGGTTTGTTTTCCTAAACTTACAGACATGGAAATACTTTTTTACAGAAATAGTGGTGGACAAATAGAACAGTCAGAAGTAGGTGATGTATGTGAAAACAGTAGGTCAGTTCAAACACGGTTCAGGCAGGATCAAGAGGCTGATAAGGACAGGTGGATGACAAGGTGGAAACAGGAAGGAGGCACTGAGGAAGATTGTCATTAGGGCCATTGCAGGAGTATTTCATAGCCCTGGGCAGACTGGACAGGCTGGTAAGCCTTTTTCTGCCATTACACTCAATGTTCCTATATTTCCAAGAGTAAGTGCAGCCCATAGGACTGAGACCAACCTTCCCAGAAATAATGTCCATACAAATAAAAACTGGGGGGGGGGGGGGCAAATGTGCAAAAACTACAGTATAAGAAATATAACAAATATGCTGTTTTCTAAATGAACTTTCCAAAATGTCCCAGGGATTTTAAAAGCTCTTTAAAAGCTCTTTTAATTACACATTTATGGCAAAATGAATTTTAGTGTTAGCATTTTATTTACAAAAGAACATTTGTGGCAACATGCCTATTTCTTAGCTATAGATTTTGCACAAGTGTAATTATTATTACATTGAATTTTGCAAAAAAATAATTCATAGCAAATCCAGAATATACATGCAGTACATAGTAACCAGGATACTCAAAGATCCTGTTGCGTGCTCGCTAAGTGTCTGGGCTAAACTGCAGGTATATTGAAACATGCTTGAAGCACAAAGACAGCACTACATATAGACATATTCAAAGATGCCTGCTGAAGGAGACATAAGTTAACTCATTGGCTCCTGCAAGCAAACCCACCATCCATTGTTGTATCAGAAATCTCTGCTTCTTTTTAGGTCCCCAACCCTCATGAATGCCACTAGCTATATTATACCTGCCCTACCCCCCCAATTGCTGATATTGGAGAGTTTTCAGATTCACCTGCTTCCCTACTTCCTCCTCTAGACATAGCACTCATCACCTTTAGTAGTCCAGTGGCTCCCTCCATATTCAAGGCAAATCTTCTACTTTAACAGTGAATAACAGTGCCCCACCTCTCACCACCACCAGCCTCCATCTTCCTTACATAGCCATTGCACAGTAATACTGTGAATTGGCTGTGTGAGGCAGATGGTGGTTAACAGTGAGGACTAGGAAGGACTGCAGACATGATTGGAAAGGGCAGCCTCATTCATTGGAGGGTGTAGGAGCCACTGGACTACTGGGGGTGGCTGGGAGCTATGTCTTGAGGGTTAATCAGAGTTGGGTGGAGGGAATTTGCAATCTTTTATAATACTGGTGATCAGGGGATATAGGTTAGCTATTTTACAGATGGCAGTGTTTGGGATGATAGCTAGACAGCCAGGGATTACTTTTATAGGAGTAGACAGGTGATGAGTAGTTTGGATGGGGGGGCATTAGAATGTCATGGATTGCTGTTACAACAATGGATGGGAGATTAGGAGGGAACACTAGATAAGCAGGGATTGCTGTAAAAACAACAAATAGATGATTGGGAGATAGGGACCCCAGACAAACAGAGACTGCAGCACCAACAATGGACAGCTAATCAGGGGGTGGGAGGGCCACTAGAAAGCCAGGTTTGCTGTTACAGAACAGATGGGTGTCAGGATGGAGGAGGTTCAGAGCAGCAGCTGTAAAACTAGATTAGAAAAGGTGTTAAATAGCACAGCACTAATGGCTGTTCAACACTTCCACAAACCTTTGGATATGCCAGTACACCTAAATGCAAGTGCAGTCAGCTGATGTGCATAGGAATACTGGCATGCATCAGTTGATGCCTCTCATTAAAGGGCTAGTGCCTTACTAACTGTGCCTATCGATATGGCACATTTAACAAGTTCCCTTCATTTGGAATGCTAAATAGAGAGTAATGCATAGGCGACTGTGTGTAATGATTTTTTTTAACACACCAGTGGTGTGTGATGAGCCATAATCCTTAAGAATGAAACTCAAGAGGTTTGAGTGGTTATCACATGCTGAAGGTGTGCACAAAATCTTCACAAGTATGCAGTTCTTATGTTTTATTTTTTTTATAATAAATGCTGAAAGGACATGAACACAAAATCAAGTTTCCCAACAGGAAAAGTGAAGCTTTAATGTTGTAATAACTGAGTGTGACATCATGCCTGTTTATTATGGCATTTGATCACACTGATAATCAGTGTGGTAAAGAGAGTCACCAGATATTACACACTGTGAGTGAGACACTAACTGTCTGTTCTAATATCCTGACCACTGTGTTTTGCTGCTGTTCTAAGGGAGATCATGTGCAACCCTAGAATGGTTTAAAAAAAATCCTACAAGTTCAGACTCTACTGCATCTCACTACCCCACTTTCTGTATCCCTTTTTATGGCTGCAGTGGGCAGAGCCCTGCAGACATGTTGCTATTAGTAGAATAAGGGAGCTGTTCAGATTTCCAACGGACTAGATAAAATTGGAGGTTTTGTGGAATTACTCCACTAATGGACTATTTTGTGTGATAATTACTAGCTTCAATTTGGTCAGTATTCTCTTACAAGAAAAATTCATAGCTCAGAAACATGTCAGCTTAGTCACCCTTTCCCAGCAATGAATCGTAAAAAGATTTGCACAGTTTTTTTAACCTCTTAAGACATTGACTACCACTGTCTCAGATATAGTTTACTATAGCAGAAGACATCTGTTTCTTTAACCACTGAGACAAGTAAAGAACTGTTATCTTTTGTTACTACCATTACAATGCTTTTAAAAAAATATATTTATATTGGGCATTAGCTCTCAAACACATAATAAAACGTTTAGCCCTGAAATCAGACCCCTTTTCTGGTTTCAAATTTAAGTGTATAGCACAACCAGTTATCTCAAGATTGTTACTACCTTCAGCAGCATCTAGAATGCATTTTAGTATATCAGAAGACAGCTGCTTCTTTAACTTCTAATACAAGTAAAGAATGATATATTTTGCTACTCATTTTACTATGCTTTTTGAGAAAACAACATTTATACTGAGATACAGTATGGCTGGTAAACACATCCTGTAACTGTTTGCCTTGTAAACAGCAACTTTTTTGGTTTCAAATCTAAATATATATCATTGCCTCCAGCAGTATGTCCAGCACAGTTTACTATATCAGAAGACACCCATTCCTTTAACTCTTTTTACTGAAACAAATACACATATACACACCATTCTCATGGCCACAACATTTAAAATAAATACCACAGCCTAATGTGTTATAAAACAATAAAGAAACTGTTTATGTCAGTCTTGGTTATATGGAACACAGTGGAGTTCAGTTTACAATGTGGAATGTGCTGCCATAGTAAATGTAATTATTATTTATTTACATTCAATGGTTTAATGATTAAAATAACATATTCATCAACTTAGCTTCTTCCCCACTTCCATCACATCTCAGCTACAAGATTTACATGATGATAGTCTAGAATGAATTATAGATTTCCTTTAAAAATTTCCTATCCTATGTTTTGTATCCTGGAGAACACAGGGGAGATGTTATATCTGATTCCCATAGGGATCTTTATTTTACACACATTTGCATTGTATTGTCGGTACCTCCCCACCTAGTTTGTACTTTGCCCCTGAGTTCTTGTGTACTATGTGCATGATACTGCACTTCTTTGAATTGATTCCCAGCTGTCATTCTTCAGACTATTTCTCCTGTTTTTTAAGGTCTTCCCTAATTCTTTCAACACCCCTTGGCATGTCCATCCTATTGCATACCTTTGTATCATTTGTAAAGAGGCTTATGTTCCACTCCAGTCCCTCTGCAATGTCCCCAATAAAAACATTGAAGAGGACCGGCCTCAACACTGACCCCTGTGACACCATGCTCATCACCTCTCCCTCTCCAGAGTACTCCCTGTTTATCACAACTTTCTGACTCCTGACATTCAGCCAGTTCTCCACCCACAGATTTATTTTAGGATCCACCCCAGGCTGTGCAGTTTGTTAATTAGCCTTCTATGGACTATGGTGTCGAAGGCCTTTCAGAAGTCTGAATAGGCCACATCTACAGCACCTCCCTGGTCCTCTACCTTAGTTACCCAGTCATGTTGTAAACTAGTACAATGAGTTAGTGCAAAACATAGTGCTTATCCTAAATACAGTAAATGTTAGCGTTATATGTATAAGTAAATAAATGCCATATAAGGCAGTGTGTGTGTGTGTGTAGTGATGCTCTGTGTGTGTAGACAGTGCACTGCTATGTTTTACTGGAATATATATCCATATATTTGTATATGTATTAGTCAGTGTATGTGTGTGTATCGCAACAATTAGAAAGTGCAGTAAGGTGGCTCAGTAGTTAGTGCAAAAATTGCTAGGCTACATTCTCCCACTGTCTAGATCAGTTTCAGCCATATTCATGTCATTGCTGATTTAAATGAGGTGTCTAGTGGCAACCCCCTACCCTCCAATGTCCCTCTGAGCCTGAAATGAAGAAAACGTTCCCTCAATGACTTTTTTATCCGTACAAATGTGTGTAGACAGTGCACTGCTATGTTATATTGGAATATATATGCATATATGTGTATATGTATTAGTCAGTGCATGTGTATCACAACAATTAGAAAGTGCAGTTAGGTGGCTCAGTGGTTAGTGCACAAATTGCTAGTCTGCATTCCCCTACTATCTAGATCAGTTTCAGCCTTCTGCATGTCACTGATGATTTAAATTAGGTATCTATTGACAACCCCCCCCACCCTCTGATGTCCCTCAGAACCTGAAAAAAAGAAAATGGTCCCCCGATGTCATTTTTTTCCATCTGTAATAATATATGTAGACAGTGCACTGCTATGTTATACTGGAATATATATGTGTATGTATTAGTCACTATGTGTGTATCACAACAATGAGAAAGTGCAGTTAGATGGCTCAGTTGCTAGTGCAAAAAATTGTTAGTCTGCATTCCCCCACTATCTAGATCAGTTTCTGCCTTATGCAAACTATTGCTGATTTAAATGAGGTGTCTAGTGTCAACCCCCCCACCATCTGATGTCCCTCAGAGCCTGAAAAGAACATAGTCCCTCAATGTCTTTTTTAATCTGTAAAAAAAAGGTCCACCACTGATGCAACCCTGCACCCCAAGTCTGACCTTCCCTAAGCATCCATCACCCTACATCCCGCAGTCCTTCCCACACTCCCTTACTCACATGTACAGACCCCAGTGTGAAGATCCACTGTCCCATGAAAGACATGTCTTGCTGCTGGAACCGGCGACTGCTATATGAGAAATATGGTAAGTGCAGTTGAAAACCCATTAAAATACATTGCACCACACTTATCTTTTTTTCATATATCAGTCACCAGTTCCAGCAGTAAGACGTGCCTTTGATGGGTGACTGGATCATCACACTGGGATCTGTTCAGGTGACTGAGTGTGTGTGTGGGGGGGAGCAGTGGTGGTGGGTGCTCAGTGGGAGGTTGGGCTGAGGAAGGGAGTCACATCACCACCCTGTCTTCCCTATTAATCCCTATATAGTGTGAGGCCCCATGCCCAAATTGAACTCTAGAGCTCCTCCCTCATGCCTCCAGGATACCGTTGTGACTATCCTGTTCCTTCTTAAATTCTGTGACCATTTTCATCCCTACCATCCCCTCTGGTAGGCTATTCCAGGCATCCACCATCCTCTCAGTGAAAAAAATATTTTCTCACATTTCTCCTGAGCCTTCCCCCCAACTTCATTTTCTGTCCCCTTGACTTGAAACATCTTTTACTTTGGAAGATGTTTCCTTCCTGTTCTCTGTTTACACCAGTGATGTATTTCTATGTTTCAATCATGTCCCATCCTCCCTCCTTTCCTCCAGGGAACACATATTTAACACCATTAGTCTTTCCTGCTAGATCTTGTCCAGCAGGCCCTACATCATTTTAGTTGCCCTCCACTGCACCACCTCTACCCTGTCTATGTTCTTTCTCAGATGAAGCCTCCAGAACTGGATATAGTATTCCAGGTGTGATCTCTCATTGGTGTCTTACACAGGGGCAAGATGACCTCCCTTTTTCTACTCATGATACCCGTCCCTATGCATTCAAGTATCTAACTACTGTAGCCTTTCCAGCCACCATATTGCACTGTCTAGTTTCTCTTAGGTCCTCCAAGATGATAACTCCCAGGTCCCTTTCCTTCTTTGTGACTGTCAGTACCTCCTCAACTAGTTTATACTTTGCCCCTGTGTTCTTGTGCTCTATGTGCACGATCCTGCACTTCTTTGAATTGAATCCCAGCTGCCATTCTTCAGACCATTTCTCCAGTTTTTATGGTCTTTCCTCATTCTTTCAATACTCTCTGGCATTCCCACCCTATTGCATACCTTTGTATTGTCTGTGAAGAGGCACACCTTCTCCTCCAGTCCCTCTGCAATGTCCCCAATAAAGACATTGAAGAGGACCAGCTACAACACTGACCACTGTGGCACCCTTCTCATCACCTCTCCTTCTCCAGAATACTCCCTGTTTATCACAACCTTCTGACTCCTGCTGTTCTGCCAGTTCTCCACCCACAGAACTAATTTATGATCCACCCCTAGGCTTTGCACTGTGTTAATCAGCCTTTTATGGGGGAACGGTGTCAAAGGCCTTTCTGAAGTCCAGATAGGCCACATCCACTGCACCTTCCTGGTTCACTACCTTAGTTACCCAATCATGCCAGAGGTTAGTACAATGAATTAGTGTAAAACACAGTGCTTATCCTAAATACAGTAAAAGTTAGGTTTAGATGTATAAGTTAATAAATGACATATGATGTAGTGTATGCATGTTACTGTGTGTGGCAATGCCCCGTTTGTGTAGACAATGCACTGCTATCCTATACTGGAATGTATATGCATATATGTGTATATGTATTAGTGTGTGTGTGTCACAACTGTTAGAAAGTGCAGTTAGGTGGCTCAGTGGTTAGTTCAAAAATTGCTAGTTTACATTTCTCCGCTATCTAGATCAGTTTCAACTTTATGCATGTCATTGCTGATTTAAATGAGGTGTCTAGTGGCAACCCCCCCTCCACCATCTGATGTCCGTTGAAGCCTGAAATGAAGAAAATGGTCTCTTGATGTCTTTTTTTAATCTATAAAAATGTGTGTAGTCAGTGCACTTCTATGTTATACTGGAATATATATGCATATATGTGTATATGCGTTATTAATCAGTGTGTGTGTATCACAACAATTAGAAAGAGCAGTTAGGTGGCTCAGTGGTTAGTGAAACAATTGCTAGTTTACACATTTCTCACAGCCCACAATATCATTATTTTGCAGTCGTATTGGATCTTGCTAGAATTTATTTCAAATACCAAGCACTTTATGGGCAGAAACTTCTAAAATGATAGCTTTAAACTTTCTCAGGAGTTTCTTCTTGCTGCTCGTCACTATAAGTAAATTGTAATCATACACAGAACAAGGTCATGTGATAGACTGACTGCTTACTAAAAGCAAATGCTATTTAATATGAGACTGAGAATGTAATGGAGGCTTAAGTGTTTTGCATCATAAGATGTGAGTAACAAGAAAAAAGAAAGAAAACATTTAATAAATATAATCAAAAACTACAGCTGTTTTAATGTTTTATTTTCGTGTTTTTGCTATGAAAATCAAAGCATTTGCTAAAATTGGAAAATTAGCTGCTATATATTTTGCATGTTATATTGTCAATAACAAATTTAACATAGCAATGTGTTATGTAAGTAACTGGAACGAGAACCAGCTTCTGAAGAAAGAATATAATTAAAATGTCCTCCCACAGGGGCCTAAAAGAATCCAAACCAACTATATTTTTGGAGGCTTAAATGAAAGCGCTGTAGATTGCACACAGCAGGGCACCAGTTAATGGTATGTAGTGTAAAATATCAGCTAACATCCACTGCAACAGAGGAGCAAAAGAAGATACCATACTATGAAAAGAGTAAATCTGACTAGCACACAGGTATAGTATGATGAAACGTTACTATATGGAGTTTTATGCCCAACCGCATGTACAGTAAAAAACAAATAAATACAAAAAAAAATTGTCTGGCCAGATAGGTGGCTGCACAACTATTTATTTAGTTGGCTTGTGCATAGATGACAGTGTTCCTAAACATATAACATATTTATTTTTTTACTTCCTTTCCACGCCCTGGAATGTGAAACATTTTATAAGCAGTGTCATCCCCATTCCCCCAACCAAATGATTATAGTATTCTCTGCCTTCCCTCTCCTGGACTGCAAAGCACATTGAAATACAGTGTTAGTCCTCTTCCCCTCTCCTACACACATAATTTCAGCCTCTTTCAAAGCTAACCTGTGTGATAACATCTTAGACCCAGCATGGCTCTGGAAAACTGGACACACCCTGTTTATCACCCACCCCTGCTCTACCCATATCAGTTTACTCCCCCTTCCTCAAAATAATCTCATCTCTTGTCTGCAAGCCATGAGAAATGGCCTCATGTCTCAAGTGATTTTTGCACAATGTGCTAAGGACCTTATCTCTCACTAAGTACAGAACCACAACTGCTGATACCCACTACTTCTTCTTTTACACATCTGTTCAGTTTCCCCCAAATCTCCCATGATTAAATATTTAATGCCCTGCAGTCTATAAACCCCTTCAGGAGCTTCAGTCAAGAATGCATTGTGTTATAAAGTACAGCACAGATGTTAATTATGGGGTGGTTATCTATTGTTTTAGTGCACTGGTACTGGGTAGGAGCAGCCAATATCCTATTCATTTTCCTGGTAGAAAGGCCCTGGCACCAAAGCTCTCAGCTAGTTCCTGCTAGCTGGAGGCACAGTAGAACTTGTCAGATTCTAATTAACATTCCAGAACCCTGCGGTCATCTGTTCCAAGGCCTGCTTGTTCCAGCCTCCTGAAAGTGGCATGAGGCTGTACCACACCTGGGGAACAGGGGTTACATATGCTTGGTTGCAACACATAATTCAAAGGGGTAGGGGATGCAGTAGGCTGGATTAAAATTGTGATTTAAGATCAAAAGGGACTCTAGGTCCAGAATGTCTGCTTCCTCCCCAGTTTTATAAACAGGGATTAATAAGAATGCAGTACAAACAACTACAAATTTATAGCGATAATCCTCCTATTCTACCATGAAATATACACTGTAATTCCTTTAGTAATCATAAATGTATCCTGGCTTTAGATAAGGATCGTTTACAGGCCTCCTAATCAAACAGAAGGGTTTGATAAGGAACTAGCCGAGGAAAGCCAAAGGTAAGCAACACTTGTGGGTGTGGTGGTCATGCATGATTACAACTACCTTATGTAGAAACAAAGAATCAGATTTTGTCAGCAGAAAAGGACCTTTAGGTCCACCCAGTCTGCCCCTTGTCTCTGCCTATTCCATCACGGTGTACAGTGATGTGAGTGAGTATTATTTAGTGGCTCAATTTGAGCAACTCAATAATACCACTTGTACTGAGAGTGAGTAGAAATGAACACCAATCAAGAGGTTACAGTGAGTGTAGCACTGAGCTGCACTTCCTGGAATAGGATATAGGTATTTGTTTGGCCAAGCTCTGCCAAGCTGGCCATTTGGTGTAGTGGCTAGAGCCACTGCTGTTGAGCTGGTGGGCCCAGGTTCGGGTCTTGGGGCTGACTGCAGGAGATATTTTTGTCTTTTTTTTTTCATCATTCTCCTAAGTCTGCTCCCCCTGGAGTTGATAATCCGTATATTGGGGGTGCGGGGGACATGAGAAGCATTTTGCTTTTGCACCACGTGGAAAAGTAAGTGACCGTCACTTTTTGTCATGATCGCTGTTATCCTACTTGTCCTTTTGACATTGGGTGCTCTTTGTTTTGCAATTTGTGGCTGGTGATATTACAGAATCGCCCTTATCACATACAACCTTCTATAGGTTTGATACCAGGTGGAAAAGTCTGAAACAGTGAAGTTTTACTACAGCTAGAAGTTTTATGCCATAAGTATAAGGCTTCTAAAGTGTTCTTTAAGGGTGTTAGGCAACAGGCATTTGGACAACAAATCCCATACAGCAGTTGTTGTGCTGAAAGCATTTGGGACTCTGGTTGCGTAACACTTTAAGAGGAATTGAAGAACAACTGGTTTAAAGACAAAGGACTCAAGAACTGGTTGTGGGACTTTTAAAGAGGAATTGCATATGGGAATCTGGTTGTGGAACACTTAAAGACATAGGACTCAAGAAGCATGGGACTCTGAAATAGTAGTTACTGTATCGAGGCTGGGCAGCCAGTACAAAGTGCTATAGATAATGAGGTGCCATGGGAAAGTAACTGTATCTAGGTTGTCAATGAGTTGCTTTGTTAAGTGCTAAGTGAACTACCTGGAGTTAAGGGTATTTGGGATGTCTAGGGAAACAGTTTGAGGAACATTGCTTTGGTTAGGTACAGCTTAAACAGTAAATTTAAACTGTAGGCTGTATGGGTAGGGCTTTAGGGGAACATTGTTCTGGTTAGGATTAGTTTAAACTTTTAATTTAGAATATAGGCTACATGGGATATGGGAGTTTGGAATAGTTGGAGTGTTTTAAAGAAACATTGAAAGGAACGTTGCTTTGGCTAGATATAGCTTAAACTATAAATTTATGCTGTAGACTGTATGGGTTTATGGGCTTTAGAGGAACATTGCTTATGCTGGGTTTAACCTAAACTGGTAATTTAAGCTGTAGGCAGTGTGGGCTATAGGTGCTAGGCCTTAGGAAAAATGGAAGGGCAACCAAATTGGAGGGGCAAATGGAGCAGAGTGAAGGCAGTTCTGGGGCATGGTCCACAGACTTCAAGGGTTGGGGCATCTTTGGAAGTGTGGTAGGGTGCACTGGCTGTGGGTCAGTCATAGTACTAGCTGTGGCATGGAAGATGGGCTGCATGGTATGTACGCAGCTGGCACAACTAAGGGAGGAGGTGAGGTGGTTGAGATGGATGCTAGGATGGGCAAGGGTGAAGGGTAGAGGGGAGGACAGATGGGAATCCACTGAGGGAGTAAGATTGGATGGGGTAGAAGAATGAGGAAAGGTGAAGATGTAGGCAGTCACGAAGCAAATGCAAAAATAGGCAGGTGAAGACAGGAGGCAGACTGAAAGAACACAAAGGAGTATGCAAACAGGGAAGGAGGGGTTGAGGAGGGCATGAGGGGGGCTTCTGGGGGCTCAGGTAGAGGCAGTACAGGATACAAGAAGGACCAGGGGAAATGGCAGGAGATAAGGTCCAAAGATCCAAAGCCTGCATGGAAAGGAAGAGATGAGAAAGCAAGGGAAGGAGCCCAGTCAGAGGGATACAGGCAGTAGGTATGAAGCAGAAAAACAGATTTGCATTGCTAGGACCACAAAATGGGGGACAGAATAAGGAAAATGAGGTTGAGGAGAACTTAGTGGGAACAGGAGAGACAAACATGAAGGAAGGCTCAGTAGAAAGGAGGAAGAGGGACTCCCAATCATGAGAGAACAAAGAAGGTAGCAAACATAAAGTTAAGGGCACAGAGGTGAACTCATCCCAGAAAGAGCAAACCGTCAAGGGATGGTAGGCAGTGAGAGCAGGTTTAGTGGGGCTAAAACAAGACGGGCAAGTGACCCGATCACTGGGAAATTCAGTCAGGGTATAGGAAAGAGCAGAGTAAAGGTGCAAGATAGAGCTCGTGGATTGTGGGGAAGGGGTTGGCAGTTTAGCAGAAAATGCCTGTGGGGGCTGGGAGCATGTGCAGAGAATGGGGAAATCAGTACTTGGGGAGATACAATGGGTAAAGATGGGAGTGAGAATAGGGTACAAAATGGATTGCAAGGGGCTAGGAGAATTACGGAAGAGAAATACAAGCAGAAGGTGATGGAGAGAAGGGTCTTACTTGTTGGGGACTCAATAATAAAATTAATTTGATGGGTACAGGGGGGATAAGAGCAGTACAGTATGGGTCGAGTGCCTGCCAGCTATGATGACGTTGGAGGTCATTCACTATATCCCCTCAAAGGGGAAACAGCAGGATGGGAAAACACACCTGATGTTTCACCTCAGACAAATTATCTGGTGGGGAACAGCTTGTTGGAGGTGCAAGCAAATTTCAGAGCACTTGCTAGGTGATGCAGCAGTCTGGGGTTCAAATGTGTGGTTGTTTCAGAGGTGTTGCCCGTACTAAAGGCAAGTATTGAGAGGAGAATGAGGATTGAAGAGTTTAATAAATGGCTGATGAGATGGTGTACACAGATGGGGTATGGGTTAGTAGGAGACTGGAGAACAACATGGAAGGATGCAAGCCTATTTGCCCCGGATAGACTGCATCTGAACAGGGAGGATGCAGCAGTGCTAAACAGAAAGTTAGGAGAGTTCATAGAACAAACTTATTTAAACTAAATCAGGATGGGAGGGTTGGGAACAATATCCACACCACAGGAGAGGAGAAATGGGGGGCTACCAGCCCCCCCCAGGATGGAGACAGAATGTTGGGAAAGAGGGTATCAATTGAAAAGGGAGATTGGAGGGGACTTGGAAGGTCTTACTGTAGTTGCCAATGTCAGAAGTCTAGGGAACAAAATGGTGGACTTGGAGGCCATCATGGGGAACAAAGGGCTGGATATAGTAGCAATAAGTGAGATTTGGTGGACAGAGCACCATACCTGGGAGACGACTATTCCATGCTAAAGACTGCTTAGAAGGGACAGGGAGGGTAAGAAGGGGGAGAGTTGCTTTATACATCAGGGATGACATAAATTACCGAAGGACAAGAGGAAGACAGGAAGACTAAGCTAATGTTGGTGACACTAGGCAAGGGCATTGGCGAATCCTTGTGGCTGGGGGTGATATACAGACCACCTATGTGGGGGGGTGGGTTATAGAAAGCTAATTCAGGCAGTCACGAGGATGGCACGAAAAGGGGAACTATTACTGGTGGAGAACCTAAACCTCCCAGATATAGACTGGGGAATCCCAGATGCAGTATTGACTAGAAGAAGGGAGTTGCTAGCTGTGCTGAAGGGGGCATTCCTACAACAGCTAGTCAGGGAGAAAACAAGGGCCAACAACCTGCTGGATGTGGTCCTGACAAATGGGGAGAGTGTGGAGGAGGTGCAGGTGGGAGAAGTCTTGGGCAACAGAGATCAAAGGACTGTAAGGTTCAGGGTTAGGGCAGGGAGGGAGACAAATCAATCCAGTACTACAGTCTTGGACTTCAGATGTTCAGACTCTGACAGGATGAAAAGGATAGCAAGAGAAGCAATGGAGAGATTGAAGAATATAGGGACAGTGGAGGAGTTATGGAAATCTATAAAAGGGATACTGAAAGACACAAAAATGTGCATAAAAAAAGGTTAAGAAGAGCAAAAGGGGGAGGAGACCGCTTTGGTTTACTAAGGAGGTACCGGGGGCCGTCAGGGAAAGGAGGAGGTCTTTCAGAAAATTTAAGAAGACACTCAGAGAAGAAGATGTGGAAGCTTATAGGGTGAAGAGGAGACTGGCAGGGCAGTACATCAGGACAGCAAAAGCAGATACCAAAGAGAAAATAGCTAAAAAATCTAAAAGGGAGGACAAAAAATTTTTCAGATATGTGAGGTAGAGGAGGAGGGCAAGGCAGGGGATTTCAAGGCTGAGGGGGGAGCGAGGGATAAAATTAAAAAGGGACTGTGAAAAAGCAGAGGTACTAAATAAATACTTTTGCTCAATATTCATGGAGGAGGAAGATGTGAGGGGTCCCAAGCTAAACAGGAAGGGGAAGGAGGGTAAATGGGTGGGTCAGAGCCCAATCACTATAGAAACATAGAAACATAGACTTTGACGGCAGATAAGGACCACTTGGTCCACCCAGTCTGCCCATTTCCCTACCTACTGGATAAGCTGCAGATTCTAGTTAACCAACAGCCTACTTTCTGCCACCCCCCTCTACAACTGCCTTATGCCTGTCCCATACATGTTTGAATTCCCCAACTGTTTTAGACCCAACAACCTCCCCAGGAAGGCAGTTCCATGCATCCACCACTGTCTCCATGAAAAAAAATTTCCTCACATTATCCCCGAGCCATCCCCCCTCTATCTTTAAATTGTGCCCCCTTGTTCTTGCACATCTCTTTTTCTGAAAGATGCAACCCTCCTGGACTTTGTTGATTCCCTTCAGGTACTTGAACGTTTCTATCATGTCCCCCCGTCCCTCCTTTCATCAAGGGTATACATATTAAGCTCTCTAAGTCTCTCTTCATATAGTTTCTGATACAGATTCTGCACCATTTCAGTTGCCCTCCTCTGGACTGCTTCCATCCTGTCTATGTCCTTGCATAGATGAGGTCTCCAAAACTGGACACAGTATTCCAGATGGGGTCTCACCAACTGTCTGTACAGAGGGATAAACACTTCTCTTTTTCTACTTGTGATGCCCCTTCCTATGCATCCCAGAATCCCCCTGGCTCTCCTTACTGACTTCTCACATTGCTTACCAACATTTAGATCATCTGATATGACTACCCCAGGTCCCTTTCCATTTTTGTTGTTGTTAGTACCTCCCCTGCTATTGTGTACTTTCTCCTGGGTTTTGTTTCCGGTGCATTACTTTGCACTTCTTTGCATTGAATCTAAGTTGCCATATGTTTGACCATTCCTCCAGCCTTGCCAAGTCCCTTCTCATCCTTTCTATCCCCCCTTGTGTATCAACTCTGTTACAGATCTTTGTGTCATCTGCAAAGAGGCATACCTTTCCCTCCAGACCCTCTGCAATGTCACCTATAAAGATGTTAAAGAGGACTGGACCCAGTACTGACCCCTGAGGTACACCACTAGTGACCCCCCTTTCTTCAGAATGTGTTCCATTCACCATTACCTTTTGTGTCCTGTTTTGCAGCCAGTTTGCTACCCAGGCTACCATCCTGGGACCCACTCCCAGGCTGGCTAACTTGATTATTAATCTTTTGTGCGGGGCTATGTCAAATGCCTTGCTAAAATCTAGGTAGGCCCCTCCCTGGTCTATTACTTTGGTCACCCAGTCAAAGAAATCTAATAGATTTATCTGACATAACCTTCCTGCTGTAAATCCATGCTGCTTTGGGTCCTGTGCCCCACTGGCCTCTAGGTACTCAGCAATTCTTTCTTTCAGAAGTGATTCTATCATTTTCCCTACCACTTAGGTCAAACTTACAGGTCTGTAGTTTCCTGCTTCTGCCTTGCTCTCACTTTTATGAAGGGGAATCACATCTGCCCTACTCCAGTCCTCAGGTACCACCCCATCCTCCCATGATTTCTTAAAAAGTGTGGTCAGTGGTGTCACTAGGTCCTCCCTTAGTTCTTTTAGGATTCTGGGGTGAATCCCATCAGGCCCCATTGCTTTGTCCACCCTGAGTTTTAGGAGTTCTTTCAGGACTCTTTCTTCTGTAAATGGACTAGTGTCAACCCCCCTACCCAGAGTGCTTCTATTGTCTGTTTTAGGTAACTCCTCCTTATCTTCTTTTGTGAATACTGAGTAAAAGTATTCATTCAGTCTCTCTGCCTTTTCACTGTCTCCGTCTGCCCACCTCCCTCTACCTTATTAATCTTCACTATTCCTCCCTTAACCTTTCTATGCTCCCTAATGTATCTATAAAATGTTTTATCCCCCTTCTTAACTGAATTGGCTATTTTTTCCTCGGTTTGGGCTTTTGCTATTCTGACTGCCTTCCTCCACTTCTTTCTGCTTTAATTGATACAGTTCCCTGTCATGCTCCTTCTGTGATTCCTTATACTTTTTGAATGCAGCCTTTTTCTCCTTAACCTGCCCTGCCACCTCTTTCGAGAACCATAGTGGTTTTTTACTCCGCTTTGTTTTCTTTATCTGTTTCACATAAAGGCTTGTTGCCTCTATGATGGCAATTTTGATGTTTCTCCATTGTTCCTCCACCCCTCCTTTTTGGCCATTTGCTAGTGTATTCCTTAGGTATTCACCCATTTTGCCAAAGTCAGCCCTTTTAAAGTCCAGTATGCTTATTTTTGTATGGCTTGTCTCCATGGCTGTGCTTATTGTGAATTACACTGTGCAGTGGTCACTGGTTCCCAGATGTCTACTGACTTCTAAATTTGTGATCCTCTCTCCATTTGAGAGTACCAGGTCTAGTACTGCTCCCTCCCAAGTGGGTTCCAACACTAGCTGTCTAAGGCCTGCCCCCTGCAGGGCATTGAGAATGACCCTGCTCTTGGATGTGGCTGCAGTACATGTCATCCAGTTAACCCGGTCCCTGAAATTTAATAAATAAATAAATAAATAAATAAATAACATCTGGCATATTCAGGTCCCCCATCAACACTATCTCCCCTTTTTCAGCTATTTTGAGAATGTCCTCTATCATTTTCTTGTCCATTTCCTCCCCTTGAGATGGGGGTCTGTATACAACCCCTGTGCAGATTGTGATGCCATTCCCTGTCTCCAAGGTGACCCAGAGTGCCTTTTGTCCTCCCCCTTTACTTGTTAGTTCTGTAGCTTTGATCCCTTCCCTTATGTATAGAGCTACTCCACCTCCTCTTTTCCCCTCCCTGTCCCTTCTGTAGACTGTGTACCCCGGTATGTTGACATCCCAGTCATGGTTCTCTGTGTACCATGTTTCCGTGACTGCCACAATATCCAATTGTTCATCTTCCATTAAGGCTACTAGCTCAGGAAGCTTGTTTCCCAGACTACGGGCATTGGTACTCATTGCCCTCCATTTAATGTTGGCTTTATCCTTTTTTCCCCCATACCTGCTATTTTTGCCCTTGTCTATTTTTTCATTTGCCCCTGTCCTGCCCTCTGTTGAGCACTGTACCTCAGTGTTTACCTTACTACCTGGCATGTTTTGTGGGGGGAGGCTTGAAAATTCATGCCTCTTATTAGCATCTCCCCCCATGGCTAGTTTAAAAGCTTGCCAAGGAAGCATTTAAACCTGTCACTTAGGATCTTGGTTCCCTTCATGGACAGATGCAGACCATCATGCCAGTATAGACCTTCATCTCTCCAGGTGTACCCCAGTCCCCAATGAAGCTAAAGCCCTGTTCTCTGCACCAGTTTTGCAACCATTCATTAAACTGCATGGTGTGTAGTACCCTAGCCTCACCCTTGCCATGGACTGGCAGCACCTCTGAGAAGGTAATCGTGCTTGCTACCTGTCTTTGGCCCCCCTCCAACTCCACAATTTCTTCCTGCACTGCACTGATCCCATGCCTAGCTAGGTCATTTGTACCAAGGTGGACAATGATATCTAGTTCCCTCTCCTGTGATGCTGCTTCTGCAATCCTGAGGATTCGCTTCTTGTCCCTCCAAGCCATTGCACCAGGCAGGCACCTTACTTCCCTCTCCTCTCCCTTCTCCAGGTCTACCCCTCTAACAATTGAGTCCCCTATCAGAAGCTGTTTCCTTCCCCTCTGGTGTCCCTTGCCACCCTTCTGTGGGTCTCCCTTGTGGATGTCTTCAGCATTCTTCTTGATCTCCACTGAGGGTGCCATCATAGAGGAACCTTGTTCTGCCAGACTGGCATATGGTTTGTGTAGAGGTACAACTAGGGGGCTTCACCTCTGTTCCACCACCCACACCCTCCCAGAACCCACTGTAGTCCAACTGCTCTTCATACTTTGCAGCCTCTGAGGCAGTGGTTGTGGCAGTGGTGCTCTTTGGGTGGGGGAGGCCTCCTTAGTCCTTGCCAGTTCAGCCTGGAGGTGGGCAACCTCCTCCCTCAGAGCTGACAGTTGCCTGCAAATAGGACAGCAATGCAGTTTCCAGAATGTCTCCTGGAAAACTTCTGCCCCACAGCCAGTGCATTGCACCACTCCCCCACATATCCCTCTCCCTTATAATATACTATATATATATATATATATATATATATATATATATATATATGTGTGTATTTTTTCTTTTGTGTTATGTACTTACCCTTTATGCACTGTGCTGGGTTATTAAGAATATGACAGTTCTGCCCCAAGACCTGTTGAGGAAGTGATGTCAGAACTTTGGCTATAAAGGAAATGTCATGCCTGGGGGGGTGGTGGGTGGGGAAGGGTGGTGGGTAGTCCAACCACTGGTGACTGTTACAAACAGTCAAATACACCACTGCTCCACCACCCTGGTGAGTACTGCACTTTATAGTAATTCAGCTAACCTCCAGTGACTGATTTGTAAACTATTTAAAAGTAATTTGATGCAAACTGTCACAGAATACTAGTAGACAGTCCAGTTACCCACAAAGTAAAATCAAATGTGCAGTTATTTCAACCCTTCTGAAGTTGCTCACAAGATAAGCAGTTTTGAAAACCCCCTTCCTGATTTAAAAACTAAAATAATTAAACACAAAGCAATACCAATTTAAGACTGTAAAGTAAGGAAAACTTACCCCAGATGTAAGCAAGAGAGATTTGTTGCAGATTTCTAGCCCAGTATAGTATATCCCATGCAGCTTCTCAGTTGTTTCAAAGCACCCCCTGTTACACAACTTGAATAAGATGGGCTTCTTTAGGAAAGAACTAGAGAGATTCAGGGTGGACAAGGCAATAAAGCAGGATGGGTTACACCCCAGGGTGATCAGGGAATTCAAGGAGGAGTTGACCACCCCATTGACAAGGCTACTCAACTTGTCCCTGTATATGGAGAGGGTGTCAGAGGACTGGAAGAGGATGGACGTGGTGCCTTTACACAAGGGAGTAAGTAAGGAGCCGACAGAGAACTATCGACATGTCAGCCTCACCTCAGTAATGGAGAAGATAATGGAGGCACTAATCAAGAAGAGGGTGGTGGACTACCTGTGAAAAGTGGCTTGCAGGACAGCAGACAGCATTACTTCCTGAAGGGAAGGTCATGCCAAATGAACCTGATCGAGTTCTTTGATTGGACAACTCAGGTGATCGCCCAGGGAGGGGCAGTGGATGTGGCCTACCTGGACTTAAGTAAAGCCTTCGACACTGTCCCCCACAGAAGGCTGGTGAGCAAACTAGAAAGACTTGGGGTAAGTGGGAAAATAACAATGTGGGTGGAGGCCTGGTTAGAGAGAAAAACCCAGTGGGTGGTGCTAAACAGGTATACTCCGGGATGGAGGAGTGAAGGGTGGAGTGCCCAAGGGGTCAATTTTGAGACCTCCCCATTTTAAAGTTTACATCAGTGACACAGCAGAGGGTCTGAGGGGGAGGGTGTGCCTTTTTACTGAAGATACAAAGATCTGCAATAGTCCACCTCCAGGGAGGGGGTGGAGGACATGAGGCAGGACATGAAGAAACTCAAGGAGTGGTCAGAGATGTGGCAGCTAAAATTTAATGCCAAAATGTGCACTGTGATGCAGTGGGAAGTAGGAACATTTGAGTAGTTTATACCATACAAGGGGAGGCAAACAAAGTTACAGAACAAGAGAGGGATCTGGGGATCACAGACTCATCCAACGTTAAGGCAGGAAACCAATATAGCAGGGTGGTGGGAAAGGCAAATGGAATGTTGGCTTGCATCTTCAGGGGCATTACTAGTACAAAGAGGGAGGGAGGTAATAATGCCCTTCTGTAATGTTGAGGCTGCATCTGGACTACTGGGTCCAGTTATGGAGACCACATGTCTGCAAGAACATAGATGAGATGGAGAAGGTTCAGAGAAGGGCAACCTAAGATGGTGCAGGGTATGCAAGGGAAGGCATATGAGCAGAGGTGCCAGGAGTTGAATCTATTATGCTGGAGACTAGAAGAGAAAGGGGAGACATGACTGAAACTTTTAAATATGTGAAGATGTTCAACCAAGTAAGGGAAGGGAGTTTACTTAACAAGTAGAAAGGGGCCAGAACTAGAAGACATAGCCTTGGACTACAGGAAAGAAGATACAGAGGCAATGTGAGAGGGAGATTCTTAGCTGAGAGGATGGTGGAGCCCTGGAACAGACTACCAGAAGAAGTGGTGGGGGCTGAATCGGTGGAGGGATTCAAGATGGCATGGGATAGACATATGGGTCTGACTAGTGGGGGGAGAGCAGGGGCTGGCGGGAGGTGGGAAGTGTAGGGATGGAATAGGGCAGACTGGATGGGCTGGTGTGGTGCTTTTCTGCCGTCAAGCTTCTATGATCACCACTGACCCTAGTTGGCCATTAGTGTAACTCCCCCCCCATTCATCTATCTAATATAACATTGCGCCTATCTTATGCATGCTGGAAGCCCCCTGAATAAAAAAAAGATATATTGAATATTTTTGAGGACTGTCACTGTTTGTGGCACTCTCTCAAATGTGAAGTCTCCCTTTTGTCACAGGTGATTCTTTCATTGCTCTAATGAGTGGTGTGATAAGGGACTCGCCTTATCAGATAAAACCCTTAAGAAGACATTGAAGAAGACTGTTCCCAGATTAAACCCTGTGGCACCCTACTAGTCACTCTCCTATCACCTGAATGGCTACCATTTATGACCACCCTTTGCCTCCAATCCCTTAACCAGTATGATACTCATCTTGTCACTTTCTCCCTCACCTCCAGGCTGCTTAGTTTCTTAACTAGTCTCCTGTATGGCACAGTGTCAAAAGTCTTACTCACGTGCTGATAGGCCATGTCCACTTCTCTCCCTTGATTCACCTTCCTACTAACCCAGTCAAAGAAATCTGTGAGATTAGTTTGATATGACTATCTCCTATGAAACCATGCTGCTGGTAGTGCTGTAGCTCTTTTGCCTCCATGTGCTCCACCAGCCTCTCCTTCAGTTGTGTCTTCATTAACTTCCCCACCACTGATGTGAGGTTGACTGGCCTGTAATTGCTTGCATCCTTTCTACTGCCACTTTTGTGAAGAGGGACCACATCAGCCCTCCTCCAGTTCTCTGGAACTTTCCCCATCTGCACTGAGGCATTAAAAAACACTGCCATATGGGTGACCAGCACAATGCTCAGTTAATTTTATGCACTTGAGTGATCCCTATCTTGACCTATCATGTTACTCTCCTTTAATGCTTCCAGTTCCTTCTGGATCCTCGCCACTCATCCCGCTCCCTGGTTCTTATTGTAGCAGGAGACTAGATCACCTGAAGAGCTTGCAGCAATAGAACCTAGGCACTCAGAGATGCACTCCAGGATGGTTTTCTAGTTCAGGGGATCAGAGATTCAATGAGGGGAAGAGTAACCCTGGACCTAGTGCAGACAAATGATGATGCCATAACTTGGAGTTGGCTGGTGCCAGTTCTACCAACACTCCAAAACTGGACTGATGTGACACAAGAAAGTTACAGAATGGAACAATTAATGTGCCAGATTAACTATCACAATGCCACTTTCACATCTAAATGGTTAAGCTGGGTGCTGTACCTGAGAGACTGGGATCCTGACTTCACTCCATAGGCTCAGCCCGAGAGACAGACAGGATCTGGATACTGATTAATGGAAACACTGGCAGGGTCTACTAAAGAGCCTGGTAGAATGGCATTATATGAAAATATTAGGCTTAATTTTATAAACCACCCTAATATCGGTGCACCTTGCTTTGCGCTGCAACCCTGACTGTGGCAAACTCAGGTGTGCCAGGAGCACTGCACCTGATTTTCTAAAAATTGGGATCTCAGCGTCAAACCTCCTGAATTTTCCATAAGCACTCCCCTGTGCCGCACAACCAGTGCATGGAAGGGGAATGCTGCAAGCTCTGGCACTTTCTCGCAGCAGTGGCAGCCATGGTAGGGACCCACCAGCCATGCATCAGAAAGCTGGAAAAGCCCATGGGGTGCTGGATTAGGAGGCTTGGGGATGGTGATGGAACATGAATGGGATGGGCATGGCAGCCTTGGTATTAGGGACTGGAGGGGGCAATTGTGTGACTGGCAGTGGGGCGGAGACCTGGATGCAACCAGCCATGGCTCCTCCACTGCTGGAACACTTGGCCAGTTGGGGGGTCTGCAGATGTTTGCTGGCAGCAGCCACAATGGGAGCAAAGACCACTTCCCACCCTTCCGTGGCACCCAGAATGGTTCACTTGCCATTAGATCACCTCCTGCCTGATCTACCTCTTATGGCCCATGTCTAATGTTGGTGTGGGGGGGTTCTGGAATGCCATTTAAGGGGATGTGGTAGCCAGGATGTGGCACAAGACCCCTACCACCATGGAGCAGCCATGTGGCTGGCACATGGCTGGTGCAAGGTGGTCTGGCACAGGGGCCCCAGGGCTACAGCAAGCTCCCTTAGAAAATCAAGTGCTGCAAAGTCTGACACAAGGTGCCCCTTGTGTCACTTTCTTTGGATACAAGGCCCTTGCATAAGACTCAGACCTTGGAAAATCTGGCCCATTATGTAATAAATGATGATGCACTGACTGTACTGTAACTCTTTGTAAATGTGGACCTGATAAATATTGTTCTGATATATAATGTAGCTGGACTGGACAACACTATCAGTGTGTATTGTACCCAAGCTGCTCAATACACTTGACTGTTAAAAGAAAAGGGGAGCCAACAAGTAGAAGCACACATATGTCGATGTAGTTTGCTATAAAGATTGAACAAGAGCACCATAAATCCAAAACTAGACACCTTCATTTAGATGAGTGGATTTTGAAAAAATGAAAGAGAAACTCACAGTTAGGCTGGCAGAAATGGAAGGAGTAAGTGGTGGGATGGAAGAGAAATAGGCAATCATTTAGGATAGCAGCTACTGCTTCTGACAAGTGGGGGAAAAGTAAAAAGGTTCAGAAAACCAATCAAGTTTACAATGGAAGTGACAGGTGTAGTGAGGTAAGAAAGGGAGACTTTCAAGAGATTTTAAAGAATCAAAGAGATGGGGACAGGAATGTATAGCTTTGCAAATTTAAGGAAGCCAACAGGGTTGTTCAGAAAGCTAAGGTAGCCATTGATCTGAGGATTGTTGAAGAAGGTATAGAAGGGAACAAGGACTTTTTTTGTTACATTAAGGAAAAAAGAATAATTAAGGAAGGCATTGTCCAATCTAAACAGGGAGAAGGGTTGAGACAATAGCAAGGGCAATGCAGTAATACTAAATAATTACTTCTGTTAAGTCTTTACTCAAGAAAAGGAAGGGCCTCTGCCCCAGGGAAACAAATTCTCTCAGGCCAGACATGGGAATAAAAATGTGTATGGGATAAGTTGCCACAGGCAGGACACTATAAAGGTGTATAGCACTGAAAATAAGTAGGCCCCCGTGGCCACTCAATCTGCACATAATGGTGCTCAAGATGAGGCAAAGGCACAAGCTGTCCCTGTAATAGACCTGTTTAATTGCTACATGGAGATTGCAGAAGTGTCAATGGCCTGGACAACAGCAGATGTAATACCACTGCACAGAATTGATAGTGAATATGAGTAAGAGAACTACAGGTAATGTAGGACTATTGTGAATTTAAAATATTTCCATGAATAATGGCAAGCTTGATTGCTACGCAGTATGCATAGTATATACATGGTGTGCACTATGCAATTTATCACACTTGCGGCAAATTTCACTATGCAGATTGACACAATTCACACTTTGTGGTGAATTTTTGATGCAAAATGCATCAATTTGTGTAGTAAAGTTCACCACAAAGTGCATAGTGTGTGTAGTGCAGCAATTCACAATGTGAAAGTTGTGCAACTGTGTACATTTTACTACATGTATTTCCTCACAATGCTACATGCTATGTGAATTGCAGAGTTTTTACACTTCACTAGCACCTAACTACAGGTCAGTCAGCCTGATATCAATAGTTGGCAAACTACTGAAAAACATTACCAAGGCAAGACTGATGGTGTACCTCAGGTAAAATGAGCTACAAGATGGTCGTCAGCATGGCTTTGTGGCAGAAAGTTCTTGTCAAACATGTCTGACAGACTGTTTTTTTTTAATTGGGTAACAAGGGCAGTAAGTGAAGGACAGACAACTGAAATACTATACCTTGATTTAAGTAAGGCTGTTGACTTGGTCTGATGTAACAGAATAGCAACAAAAAATAAAGGGATCTGAGGATGGGGAAAACTATCAAGGCTGATGAAAAATTGGCTTGGAGGAGAACAATGAGTTGTGTTTAATGGAGACTTCATGGGAAAAGAAGGAAGTCTCTAGTGGGGTATGGCAGGGGTTGGTGTTAGGCCCTGCACTCTAACATCAGCATTAATGACATGAGTGAAGGCATCAGTGGGAAAATCTGCCTTTTTGCAGATGATACTAAGCTCGGTGGCAGGGATGACACAGAAGAAGGTATCTATGAGTTAAGGGAGTGCCTGGTAAGGCTCAAGAGGTTGTCAGAATCTGGCAGCTGGGCATAAATGTCAAAACATGCCAAATTATGCATATGGGAAACATAAACCTAAGGGCATGATATAGTTTAGTGGTGCAACAGTTATTGTGACAGAAGAGGAACGGAATCTGGAGATGGTGATCTACAACAGCATCAAATTATCTACACAGTTTCATAAAGTGATATGGAAAGTGAACAGGAAGCGGGTATGTATAGAATTGGTAGGGGGTTGTGCAGCTCAAAAGAGGAGCTCATATTGCCCCTCAACATACTCTGGTGTAATTGCACCTGACATACTGTGTACAGTACTACAGGGGCAATTGAATTACTGTATAATAATTGATGCTTATTTTTTCCCATAGGGAAACGGGGTTGTAATTTTGCCATTATAACCAGCTGGTTATAATGGTGAACATGCACCCAGTTTCCCTAGCTATGCACATGCGCCAGCCTCGATTTTCTTCTCCTGGGTGATGACAGTCTTTTGCCACTACTCCACAGTTTGCTGCACTCTGACTCAGCAGCAGTAAGTTAATTTAATAAACATGCAGTTTTTTTGTAAAGCAGCTGACTTAAAAAAAAAAAAGAGGCAGCTGATTAAAAAAAAAAGAAATCATTTTTGTCACAAGCCTCATACCACATTGAAATCCGACCAGTCTGTGGCTATCTTTATTTTATATAATTGCTGTGGCAAAAAAATGAACACCAGAAATTATATAAAATAATGGCTGTATAGGGGGTGTAAAACTCAAATTTTACATACACCCTCAGTATGTAAAATTCTCATTATAATTACCGACGCGCGCTTTTTCCCATAGGAAAACCCGGTTATAATTTGCCGTTATAACCAGCTCAGCTGGTTATAACGGCAAACACGCGCCAGGTTTCCCTTGGAACAGCCATCCCTCAGTCACTGTTCTCCGACGTTCACCTTCACTGACGGAATCCCACGGCGCAGCACACTTCCTGGTCCCTCGTATTCGGGGAAACGAACTCTTCATAAAGGAAGCATTCCACAGCTCAGCAACTGCTGTTCGCCGGTAAGCTTAAACAAAAATAGCATACTTGCTGTCACTTACAAAATTAGCTATTTACTGTAAATTCTCATACCACGGACCACAACAGCACAGACTCCTGAGTAGTCTGTCACTGCCTCACCGCCAGTCTACTGCCTGATTTTTTTACAATTGCTGAGGCGAAAAAGCGCAGGCTGGCAGTTATAAAAAACAAAATATGGGGTGGTGTGTAAAACTCGATTTTACACACCCTCGTTAATGAGATGCATTCATAAACCCCTCGGGCCTCGCCCTCGGGGTTTATGTAGCATCCCACAACTCGGGTGTGTGTAAAATCTCGTTACACACACCACCCTATATATTATTCTCTATATAACGCCTAGCCATTATTCCCTATACTATACGCAGTGCTTCAGGTACAATTGCACCTGAAATATTGTGTGCAGCTTTGGCAGCTGAAACTGAAAAAGGACATCAACAAGCTGTTGACAGTGCAGAGGTGGGTGACCAAAATGATACATGAAAACAGGAGAAGACATGACAAAGATTGGAAAGCCTTAACATGTACTGATTGGAGGTCAGAAGGGAAATGGGGAACATGATAGTAACATTTCAATACATGCAGGCTATTAATTAGGTGGACTTTACAGTGCTGTACATGACTTGTAGCAATTAAAATACCAGGAGAAATGTTAAGAAACTGGTGGGGGAGGTTGAGCAGTGATATAAGGAAACATTACTTTACAGGAAGGTGTTGGAGGGGTGTACAAGATACCTAAAGCATTGGTCAGTATAAAAACAGTGTAAAGCTTTCAGAGGGGTAGGATAAATCAATGGGCTGCTCAAGGGATGAAGGCAGAATGGGAATGGGGGAGGTTGATTATGATCCCCTAGTGTGTATGTGTACTGCGGAGGGGGCACATATGGGCATGTGAGTAGGGATGCGTAACCACACAAGTGCCTCTGCACAGCTTGGAAGTACTACATGCAATATTTCAGCAAAGGGTACATAGGTTCAGACACAACAGTATGCCACAGAACACTCTGCTGTAAACCATGCAAAGGCCTCCTGCACAAACCCAAGCATTCATCCACTGGAGCCATGCCACAGCAGAATGCCACTGCCCAGGTGAGAAATTATGCAGGAGCCCACAGGAATCTATAACCACTACCCCATAAAATACTGTTTGGCAATGTGACCACCACAATCACCCACATCATTGACTGCTATAGAAGGTTCCTTCACCTAGAAATATCAGTACCTCCACCTATAAATCTAGATACAAGAGGACCCCATCTAAAAATTTCTGTTATTTGCAGTTCATCTTTTATTAGCATATATCTTTAAACATGTGTGCAGACATTGTCAAATTACAGTCAGCACAGTATCATGTACAGTATGGCAACACATCATATGGTAGATAGCCGAAGGATGAGTATACTAACAATATTCATCTTTGGGAGCCAACGGGCTTCCTATGAGCACAGATGGGTATCTATAGTCGTATGCTCAAATATTTTCTAACCTAAAAATACACAAAACATGTAGCATACAGAACTTTCCTCACAGAAAATTGCAAATAATTAGAGATGACAGAGGTACAAAGGCCATATCTGGACAGGTGATTCATAGCAGTCAAAAAAAAACAACTCAGAAGCCAGGGAACAGGATGGAGGGACATGGAAATGGGGTTGTTAGCCCATTCCAGTTCTAAGTCCCAGGAAAATGATGTATGGAGACCAGCAAGTATGGTATTTTGTTATTGTGTCTGTGGAAATATGCAATAGTCTATCTAGTGATGCCACTTGTGCAAGGTTTGCCCCCTCCAGAACTCATTTGATGGTGACACAGAACATTTGTAAAGTATCACAGGGGTCCTGCACCAAGAGTGCAGCATTTTGTTTTGAATGAGTGTTTTCTATTCACATCTTTGAAAGGTTTGTGACAGAAGGTCCAGCAAGTAGAGCAATCCTGTTCTGAGATCGGAGTATTGAACATGGATTCCCATCTGATGCTGGATTAGGAAGATGGGCTGGGAATGCAGCTGCAGATCATCTCATAGATTTTCCTGGCTAAGCCTTTTGTAAGAGTTAACCATTGTAGGACAGATAGCTGAGGTGCAACCAATAAGGTTTTATCCATGAACAGGCTGTGCAGAGCACTATGAAACTGCAGGAACCTCCAAATTATATGTCTCACTGAAACTGTAGGACCTGGAAGGGTTCCATCATCAAAGTTCATGGGGTCAGAATGCCTTTTATGAATCATAGCCCCTTCCCATTCCAGGATATATTCAACTGGGAGGGAGGACACCCCCAACCATTTCTGGAGCCTACTCTAACAATCTAGGGACTGAGATATAGTTGGGTGTGACCTGACATCTTTAGGGGTAGGAGCACAAAGAAGGGATGCCATAGATTGACCTGGGTGTTGTGCAGCCTCTATGCTTACTCACTGTGGTGACTGGCTTTCCAGAGGCCTGAGCCAGTGGAGTGTTTGTGTTGTCCTGTTGGACTAGAAATAGTCTGTGACCCAAGGTAGATTTCTGCCATCCCCTCTCCAGGAGCAGAGTTTATTATGGTTGTAGTGGGGATGGTCACACACCTTATAAATCTCCCCATGAGCTTATCGATGGAAGCTAGCCATTTAGTAAGAAGGCTAAGAGGGAAGTGGGATGGCATGTAAAAAGGTTTGAGTGCACTCACCATCTTGAGAGCAGAGATTCTACAAGCCAGAGTGAGTTGCAGGGGCTTCCATCAATCACAATCAGTTTCAAGATCTAGAAGCAGGGGGGTGAGGTTTGCATCATATAATTTGGATATATCAGTAGTAGTAGTAGTAGTAGATTTTATTTATATCCGGTGCCCTTTCCCTAAGGCCCAGGGCACCATTACAATAAAATACAACATACCACCATACAATACAAATACCAATACAAAAACAAACCACATAATACCAAAAAACAATACAAACAATGTGCAATAACAATTTCCAATATGTATATAGGGCACCTACTCGGTCAACAAAAACTAAATAAATATATCATCCAATTAAATATGATAATACATACAACTAATAAGATAACAGATGTGCTGTAAACATTATAAAGCTTTTCCAAAAGCTTATTGGAAAAGATGTTTTAAGCTCCTTTTTAAACATTTCCACTGAGGGCACCTCCCTCAAGGTCCTGGGCAATGAGTTCCAAAGTGACGGACCCACTACTTTGAAGGCCTTATCACCCGACAATTTCAATTTTGCCTTTGAAACCACCAGGAGGCCCTCCTTGAAAGAACAAAGTGGGTGAACTGGGGCGCAGGGGTGCAGGACCGCTATCATATAGGCTGTACCCAGTTTGTGCAGGGCTTTATAGGTTAACATACCTATTTTAAAAGAGATACACCACTTCATCAGCAGCCAATGCAGATCACGCAGTGCCAGATAAATATAGCATGATCTTTACAATCCTGTGAGTAACTGGGCAGCTGCATTTTTCAACAAGTGGAGGCATCATAGCGTACACTCATTAATGCTGAGGTACAGAGCATTACAGTGGTCTAGCCTTAAGGTCATGAATGCATGAATCAGTGTGGCCAGGTCTTGGGGGGAAATGAGGGATCTGATCTGGCAGATATTTCAATGATGGAAAAAGCCATTCTGGACTATGGCCAACACCTGGGCCTCTATTGTCAGGCCTTTGTCCAGTGTGACTCCTAGATTCTTTACCCTAGGGCAGGCTAGCAAATCAGAGTCACCATGCTGAAGCCAAGTCACTCTTGCACCAGCTGCCAATTCCCTCTTTCAGCCCGGCTCAACTACTAATATGTTAGCCTTCTTGGGATTCAATCTCAGCCAGCTGGAAGCCATCCAGTTCTGGATCTCAGCCAAACAATTATTAAACATGTCAATGGCAACTGGAGTCCCAGGAGCAAAAGACTTGTAGAGCTGGTTTTCATCCACATAGCATTGAAACCCCAGCCCAAACCATCTAATGGCTATCCCCAGGGGTATCATGTACACTGCGAACAGCATTGGCAATAGAACCAAGCCCTGGGGTATGCCACAGGACAGAACCACTGAGTTTGAGGAATGGTTTCCTAGGACCACTGTCTGGGTTGTAGCCTGCAGAAAGGATTCACACCAGTGGATCACAATGCCGGTGAGTCCAGCATACTCCCTGAGCTGGTACAAAAGTATGCCATGGTCCACGGTATCAAATGCCACAGAAAGAGCGAAGATGATAAGAACTGAATGCTTTCCTTTATCCCTTGCCCTGAGCAGGTCATTGGGTGCCCAGACCAGGGCTGTCTCCATGCTGTGCCTGGGTCTGAAACCTGACTGGAATGGTTCATAAATTCTAGGGGCCGCCAAGTTTTCCTCAAGGTACAGTGCAATCACTGTCTCAATAACCTTCCCTAGAATGGGAAAGTTAGAGAACGAATGATAATTCACCAACACATCTGGGGCCAAAGATGTTTTTTTTCAGCAGAGGCTTTACCAGAACTCACTTAACTGCTACTGGGACCTGTCCTTCACACAAAAAAGCAGATAATTTCAGCAAACACCAGGCCCAAATGGTTGACCCAACTCACTAAGAGTCACATCAGGCCCCGGTCCAGATTACAGCAAGTTGACCACAGTGCTGAGATAATCCAGCAGATCTCTTCCACTGTTACTGGCCGAAATTCTCATCAAGAACACCTGATGTACTCCTGACCCAAAAGCAGACCACTGCTGGGAGCTTAAGACCCCACTGGAGTAATACCGACCCTAATGGAGGATATCCTAGCTGACAAGAACTGAGTGAACCCCTCACATTTCACGAGTTCAGTTTCTCCCATTGGCTCCAGATAGTCTGGGTAGAGCAGATTGTCTACAGTCAGAAAGATCTGAACCAGTTGATTCTGCCAAGCAGCAATCTATCTCAACAGAAATTCTGCCTGATTCTGAGCAATTGCCTTCTGATATTCTTCATAATGGGAAATCAGAGCTAGTTTGTCCGCCACATATTTAGACATCCTCCAGCATTGCTCCAACCTCTGTCTCCTGGTTTTAAGTGCCCTCAGTTCACCATTGAACCATGGTGAGCCAAGACTCAATACCAGGAGACATACACAGACCAGCTCTAGAAGGTTGAGGGTCTGAGTAATGACCCTATTATAGACCAGCACTGTGGCTTCTGCACCCATCTTGCATGCTGCCAAAATTTCCAAGGTGTCCAGTACCAGCATCAGTCCTTCAGGTCCTAACCCTCTCAAAGGTCACTACTGGACCACCTCCACAGGAGATGGACTACAAGGAGGGGCGCTGAAGCAGAACCTGATGACTCAATGATCTGATCAACTGACCAGATCAATCTCAAGGATCTTAACCTCAAGCCCCAGGGAGAATATCTGGTCCAGTGTGTGGCCATGGAGATGAGTTGTGGTGGTAACATCCTGTGCTAGGCCCAGAGTATCCATAGTCAGGAGGAAATCTCTACCAAAGCAAGAACTCCCGTCATTGACCCAGTTAGTGAAGTCATCCAGTACAAGCACTTAGGTGACTCTAAAACCATGTCTGCAATTTCCTGCAGAAACTTCCCCTTGTGACCTGGATGCCAATACATGAGGAGGATTCTGCAGCCTGCACCTGTACCACCATGCACGTTGACACACTCAAAGGATCCAGCATCCCCCATGGGTGTGCCATCAGGTTTCATTCAGTTCAAAAAAAGATGGTCACCCCCCTCCCCTGAGACCCCTCCTCAGGCAGTGCATTACCAAGAAACTGTCTGGGACCCATGCCTCCAGGGCTGGACCAGTGTAGCCCCCCCCCATCCAGATCTCAGTGATGCATGCCAGATAGAAAGAGGAAATAAGTTCATCATAATTGTAGTCTTATTCCTCATTGATCTGGCATTCCACAGCACTTCCCAAAGTGGATGGAATGAGCCAGCAGGCCCATAGTCTGCCTACTCACACAGTCAGACAAGAACCCTGGTCACAGGAACCAGACAGGAGGGATCCCTCCCTAGTTCTTTCCTGACCCCTGGGCATGTTCTGGTCTGAACAACCCCAATAGGAACCACTCCTATAATACACCCTCCTCTAAAGATTTTTCTTCTGCCCCTCTGTGCAATTCCATTCTCCCTGCACCAGCAGTATACTTTAGCCAACAGCGAGGGGGGGGGGCAAAGGGGTGTAGATCTCAAATTTGGGAACAAGAGGGGTACTGAAAGGGCAAATGTTTCTGGGGTTAGGTCCTCTTTAGCGTGTTTCTGTGGCCAGCTGTGCCCCAGATTTTAGGATTCCAACTCAGGTCAGAAGTTGGTCGGGGGGTGGAACACTGGGGGAAGGCGAAACATGGAAAAAGGACCATTACTGCGAATGTTGCCGTAATGGTCTTTTTTCCTGTTTCGCCATCTGGGTGTTGACCAAAAGGGGTGCACTGGCATGAGGTAGATCAATTCAAGTTTTTCTTTCTACAATAAATGCGTTTATATTAATTCACATTTTCTTTTATGCATAACAAATCATCCTGAGATGTTGTTACTGTAGATACAAGTTTGTTCAAAATACTAGTCCTTTTACTTTTTATGACACCGCTATTTTACTTCACCTCCTTGTTTGGGGTCTGTACATTGTTGTTTTTTTTTCTATCAAATTAATATATTTGTGTTACAATGGTTTTACAAACTAGGTATATGTTTGCTCTGCATAAATGTTCATTCATTTTACATGGCATTCACCAGTTTTAACTCAGGAAACTATTATTTTTTTTTCTTTTTACTTCCTTGTTTTCTTAAACATTTTAAAAAGTGTGTCACATTTTGTTCTTGCATCTCAGTTTGTTTAAAACTTCTTATAATTTTAAATGTTTTCTGTTTATTAATTTCACTTTATATTAAATGTAGCTTGTATATAGGTTTTAGAAAAAAGTTCTACTTACAGTTTTGTTGTGTTTGCAATCACACTCTCAGCAGTGTAAACTGGTAGTGAGCTTGGAGCATTAGTCTAGCTCCTCCTATACCCGTGGCTTAGTCATGTGACAACCATTGTGGGTTGTCATGCATTACCTAGGTGACACAGTTGCCTAGGCAACCATGGCTTTGCCATGGGTACTGTGATTGGCCGAGGTTTCATTTGTGTCAAAACCACTTTTGGAGATCATTTTGGTATTCTTTGCAGTTTTAAGCTCATTCTGACTTGTTTCTTTCCTGTCATCAGTCGATTTTGTTTGTGTTCTTCATTCTTATTCTACCCCATCTCTTCCACTTTCCTAATCTATTTCAGAAAAATCTAAGTCTTGATCACTATGAGGTCCCATGCACTAAGTCTTATTTGTCTTAAATTTTGCTTCTAGTATCATTATACAAGCTAAAGAACAGAGGTTGTGGGGCTCACTCCACTCACAGGGTGACCAGTTTGGTGCAAGTCAGCTAATTAAACCAACATATGTGGGCAAAACAAAACAAAGTTTGAAAGGAGATATTACAGAGTATAAATCAACAATCTGGAATGCATTGCAGATGAATGCCACAGCCAGACATTATATGAATGTACAACATAGCTCTCCAGCTAGCCTACCCTTCTTTGGCATTGAAAATATAGAAGTGGGAGCCAAGGGGGGAAAACTGGGCAACAAACTTCTCCAACAGGAATGTTACTGGATCCACACTATGGAGACCCTACAACAAAGAGGATTCAATGAAAAAATTCCACTCCATTGATATCTGTGACTCTGTGCTTCACTTATCAGTGATATGTTTTTATTTATATGTTTACAGGTTTTCTTGTTTCTGTGTTATGTCTGTGCGCTGTTGGCCACATATATTTGATGCATACGTATAAGTGAGTGTTTAAATGCTGCTGTATGTAGAAGGCCAATCAGCTCTGAGGAAGCCTTATTGGTGAAACATCAGCTGATCTGCAACGTAGCACATTAGTGCATGTCAGTATCCATGACTGCTGGCTGTTAGTATGGCTGCAGTACACTCACTTAGGTGCCGGCATGTGTTTTGTTTACATATTTTGTGAATGTAGTCCTGCCACCACAATATTTATTTGTATGCCTTGCACTTTATGGCATCATTTACCAGCACTTATGCACTGAATAAAGGAGTTATCTGCGAGTGGTAAGCAGCTCCCATTTTGATTTTTTTGCAGTAATGTGCATTTGAGTCTGTGCAGCAGCAATTTAGCAGTCTCACTGCTTGCTTTTGGTTACGTCAGTTTAATAAGCTGACTTGTCCCAAACTGGTCATCCTTTGTGTGAAGTGAGCCCCACAAGTTTTGTTCTTTTACTTGTATAGTTATATAGTGGTTACTCACAGGACCACGTGGGATGCACCCAGTTTGTTCCTGACTCAACAGTCGACAGCCGTTTGCAGGCTACAATGGTGACAGATGCTAGTAACACTGGGGATGGTGCTACTGAGCACACAACAGTCAACTCCAAATGCTAATATGAATTTCGAGTTTCTCACATTTAATGGAACCGAAGGGGTATTAATTGTTTTCGACCAAGCAGCATGTGATAGTTTATTTGCCCCATTAGCAAGTACAAGCAATGCCCAACAGAAACCAGATGGCACTGCTTCAGAAAATCTAAAGAAAAAACTAATTAGATACCAGAAGCATGCTTTCTCTCTATTATATGACTGGTGTGAATGTAAAATACTGAGGAGTTTGCATATACAAATCACAGCAGCATATGGGCTGAATGATCAAACTTTAATGCAGGATTGGGAAATAATCCTGAATAAAGCATTGAGTGGCTTGATCTTAAGTTTAATTTAAAAAGCCAGGTGAGATATGGAAAGTATGCAGAAGGAAATTAGTGAAATGGAGGCAAATATCAAGGCAAATACAATACATGAAGAAATGGATCAGATGTTCAAAAATATTGAAGCACAGACAGCAAAATTCCAAGATGAGTTAAAGGTATACAAGATGAGGAAACATATGAGTGATGATAGAGATTATGAGAGGGGACAAGTCTTATAGATATAAAGGCAACCCAAATTGATTTCAGGAAAATAATTTTGCCTCCTCAACAGAAAGTGATAGAGAAGGCTCAAGACAAGCACCTAAGATCATTTCTTTTAGGCCAGCAAATGGGGGAATACAGGCCAGTAACAGCAGTCACCCATACCTCCCTACCAGTATGGAAATGGAGAGTCAGGTGGTGAGGGAGAAATGGATGAGGAAGAGGCAGAGAAAGGAGGCCCTGGCAGCAACCAGGGCCCGCGGTGATCCAACCACAATAACAAATGGCAATCATCAATTTAACTGACAAGCCTCTAAGAAAAGAACAGGAAAGAGTGCTTCAGAAAGGCCTGTCATTTGTTCCAAGCACCAGCATTAACCCATTTCAGTTATGGGTGGACTTGTTCAACTTTTATAGACAGTTACATCTTAAAAGCTTTTATTACCAACCACAACAAGCCAGTTTACAATGGGAGGTTGAGAGAAATATCCAAGAACAAAATAGCACTAACTCCCCATCTCAGTACTTACAAAGTTCAAGTCCAACCACCAGCCCTGAAGTAACAACTGCCCACTTAAAAAAATAAATCTACTGTTTGTCCCCCCACCTATGCCCACCATAGCATCAATACATTTTCAATTTTAGTGGGCAAAGACATTCAGAGATTAATGAAAGATCAATACTCTGTAAGCAATCATTCTAACATAACAAGAAAAGAACAGGAAGCACTAAAAACACTAGGAAATGATGCCACCTTAGTGGTAAAATTGGCAGACAATGGAGATGCAATAGTAATATGAGGAGCAATTAAATATGAAAATGAGATAGAAAAACATCTGACAGATACAAAATATTATGAAAGATGAATTAATGATCCAACAGAAAGAATTAACCAAAGGGCATTTTAATTTATTTTGGAAGGTGAACAGAGGGGTCAGTTACCAAAACAAGAATGTGGATATTTGAGAGTTCATAACCTAATAAAGTCTCTGCCAAAGCTTCATAAAAATGCTACCATCACCCCACCCCCGGGCCAACCCATTGTTGTTGCTATTGGTTCCTCCATGGAACAATTTTCTCAGCTGGTAGACTGCCATCTCAGACCGTGGATACTACAATTGAAATCCTACATTCGGAACACTGGTGATGCTATATGTGCTCTGTCTGTGGTTAGAATGCATTCCAATGTAACTCTAGTGACATTTTATTTATTGATTTATTTGAGATAATCAGAAAGATCTTTGAGTCAAAGACTCATTTATAAAGGTTCCATGTCATACATAGAGTACAGAGGGGGACCAAACATGGTTTACAGGTTGTTAAACACATAACAAGCAATCTTTACATGGTTGCACATTTGATTCAGTGGGTGAGCTACCCTTCCAGGGGTAACATTATTTACACGAGGATCACACAGCCATAAAGGAGCAGAGAGGTTCTGAAGTGGCTGTTTGTCAAAAATAGGTTATTTCATGGGGGCCATTTGGAGGGGGGGTCAGAGAAGCTCAGGGTCAAGGGGGGGGGGTCTGTTGTAGTCACACAGGTTGGAGGCTTGTAGGTGATTCCTTAGTCTGGTTTTGAAAGGTCCAAGCCTAGTTTCTTCCATTATTAGGCTGGGGTGTGCATTCGACCAGGATGGGGCTTTGTAGCTGAAAGTTTGCTGGAATTGGGAAGTCCAGCCACGAGAAACCCCTAGCAATGGTTTGTTCAAGCAGCAGGTTGTTCTGCCAGGTGGTGTTGGGAGGATAAATTGGTTTAGGGCAGGGGGAGTGAGGCCTAGGATAATCTTTGTGGTCATTAGGCAGGTGTGATACCTAGGTTTAGCCAGTTTGCGCTACTGTAGAGGGTGCATGTGTGTGTGTGAGGCGATCACAACCTAGGATGAGATGGCAGGCTTTGTTAAGCACAAGCCAGAGTCAGTTTAGGGCAGTGGAGGCTGCTGCATTGTAGACAAGGATGCCGTAGTCCAGCAGGGAGAGGATAGAGGAGTTTATGGTGAGTTGTAACACTTCAGGGGGTGAGGCAGTGTTTGTATCAGTAGAGAACTCCTAGTCTGGAGCTAAGGGCAGTTGATAGGTGTAGGATATGAAGGTGAAAGTTGAGGCAGGGTCTAGTATGATCCCTAGATATTTAAAGTTGCTTATTTGTTCTAGAGGGGTCTGGTTAGCAGTGAGAAATTGGGGGCAGAGGTTTTTGAGGGGGGTTCTGGGGATGTGAGAAAATCATGACTTTTGTCTTATTGTAGTTTATTGTAAGATGCTGGGTGGCAAGCCATAGTTCAACTTCATGGAAAGAGTGCTGAAGGGTTTGGTGGAGTTTGGAGGGTGCTGGGTCAGAGGCATACAGGACAGCATCGTCCGCGTACAGTAGCAGGTTGCTGGAGCAGGCAGCTGGGAGGGAGTTTAGCTATAGACTGAAAAGTAAGGGCCCCAGTATGGAGCCTTGTGGGACACCGGAGCGGATAGGGAGGCGCGGGGGGACAGGACAGTGCCAACCTTGACCATCTGAGTTCTATCGGTGAGGTAGCTGGTGAACCAGTTCATGGCATCATTAGAGAAGCCAGTATAAGCCAAGGTGTTTAGTAAGAGGGCATGGTTGACGGTGTCAAATGCCTTAGATAGGTCCATGAAGATGGTGCCTGTGAGGTGGCCACAGCCCAAGGCAGAGTGTACATGGGAGGTAAATTCAAGGAAGGCAGTAGTGGTACTATGACCCTTTCAGAAACCGTGTTGCTGGTAGGTTAACAGGTGATATTTATTAAGGTGGTCAGTGAGTTGGTTGGCAACTATGTGTTCTAGTACTTTAGATGGGGGGGTAGAATGGAGATGGGGCAGTAGTTGTTGGTGGATGTGCGGTCCCCATTTTTGTGGATGGGTGTGATGTAGGCTGATTTCTAGGGGTTGGGGAATTTCCCTTGACAGAGGAAGCAGTTTAGAATGTGGGTGACTGGTGCTAGGACTTCCAGGAGGGTGAGGCAGAGAAGTCTCAGGTCCAGGGGTTGTGGCTATAGTGATGGTGGCTAATGGCTTTGGTTAGGTGGGGCTTTGCTGTCTCTGGGGTAAGGACACATAGATAAAGGGAGGAACAAGGGGTGGGGAGTTTTGGCGGTGAGGGGTCAAAGAAGTCTGGGGAGTACATGAGAGAGATCAGTGAAGGCCGAGATTAGGGCTGAGGCTGTGCTGAGGGGGGGCGTAGAGGCTTCCAACAATAGCATTTGGTCAGGTGGCAGATTAGGGGTTTAGCCACAGAGCTCCTTAATATTTTCCCAGAATTTGCGTCCAGTGCCCCAGGTGGAGGTTAAGGTAGCTTTGTAATAGTCTGCTTTGGCAGTGCATATGGCCCAGGTGCACTTGTTTCAGGCTTCCCTATACCGTTGCCTGTCCAAAGACTGTTGGGGCTCATTAGCTAGGTGCCATAGGTTGTCACGCTGTCACAGTAGGCCTAGGAGGTGGTCCGAGAACCAAGGGGCGTGGTTTCCCTTGGACATAGCTTTGGTAAGGGGGGTGAACTTGTTGCAGTCCGTATTGAAAGTGGTGATGAATAGGTCAAGGGCTCGGTCTGGGTTGAGGGTGTTTGCTAGGGGCATCCAGTCCCAGTCTCTGAGGTGGGCCTTGACTTGAGCTAGTTTGCCATGTCTAAGTTTGTATAGAGAAATAGTTTTAGGAGGGGCTTTGATAGGAGTGCCAGACCAGTTGCAGAGAACCAGTGAGTGGTCACTTAGAGCGTCAGGGAGGACAAGTGTACTGGTAATTTTGTGGGGGCGGTTTGTGAAAACTAGGTCTAGTAGAGATGCTATCCCCATATGTGTGTTAACCTGGGTAAGGGTTTTGATGACCTGTGAGATCGAGGGCAGCAGCCTCGTTAATGAACGGTGTGGCCATCTTGGCCAGCCAGTTAATGTTGAAGTCCCCCAGGAGTATTTTTTCATGCTTTGGGGGTAGTGTGGTGAGATAGGACATGATGGCTTGGAAGGCTGGTTTCTGGTCTCGGGGAGGGATGTAGGCAGCAGTGGGGGGGGGGCGGTAGACTTTCCTAGTGATACTTTTATGGTGAGGGCCTGAGTTTTGGAAGTTAGTTGGGGCAGAGGAAGTAGGTGGCCTGAGAGAGAGTTCTTGAGGTAGAGAGCGCGGCCTCTCCCTCTCTTTCCCACTCAGTCAGTATGGAAGAGGAGATATCCCAGGAGGTATACTGCTGAGTTGGGGACAATGGGGGAGAGCCAGGTTTCACTCAATGTGATGATATCAGGTTAATGCTGGTGTACCCACCCCTGAAATGAGTCCCATTTTCTTTGAAGGCTACAGATGTTTAGTGAGGCATTGCGTAGCCCATTTACTGGGGATGGGTGGGCCGGTGGGGGATTCAGTGGGCCAGGGTTAGGGTGTACATTGCCCATCAGGAGCAGAAGAAGTATGAGTGACCTGAGGTGATATCTAGTTGCTCAAGTAGTTAGCCATTTACATATGCGCTGTGGGGTCCCCAAGGTGGGTATTGGCAATTTCAGGGTGTGGGGAGGGGGCTGCTAGGAGGAGTAGGTGGGGAAGGGGGGAGGTGCAGTGTGGAGTGGATGCGGTGGGAGGTTGGCAGGAGAAGGAGGGCTCCAGAGAGTAACCGCCATGGGGAGGGTATCGAGGGGGAAGTGAGAAGCTATACCTGTTTGTGTATGTAGGTAGTGGGGGGGGGAGTGCTGCTTCCTGGTTCTCAGCCATGGCTTGTGAAAACTGGTAGCTCATATGTGGATAGGGTGGGGGGTGACGTTGTGAGTGACTGGTTGCATGGGGATAGGAAGGGGCAGATTTGGTCCCCTTTGTAGCGTTGGAGGGGGTGAGGTGTATGAGGGAGCAAAAAAAGGAGAGTGATGATGGTAAGTGGGAGCATGGTTGGGCTCTAAAGCTAGAGGAATAGTCAGGTCAGAAGGAAGAAAAGAGATGGGCCCTCTAGAGGTGGTAGAGTATAAGCTGCAGGTGATATAGAAAGCCTATATTCTAACATACCCTATCGGGGGGGGGGGCTTAGATGAACTCCACCATTACCTTGACTTATGGGAGGCCCCCATGACACCTGAAGCCAACTTTCTTATAGACATGGCAGATATAGTGCTGATATAAAACTATTTTATGTATTAAAATAGATACTGTGCCTAAATATGCGGAACTGCAATGTTGATTACTTTTATGCCCAGTCTGGAGAGTTTATATGTGGTACTATGGGAGGAACATTTTCTGTATTCTTACTCATTGTCTAAAAAATATGGCATCTTCTGTAAGTGCTTCATTGATGACTGCCTTTTGATTTGGGCAGGGCCAGTGGCAGAGTTGAAAGTCTTGTTTACATTAATGAATGCTGCAGATGAAAATCTTAGGTTTGTGATGCAGATGGACTCTGAGCAAATAAGTGTCTTGGCTATTACAATTCTGAATGTGAATGGGGAAATCCAAACAACAATGTTTAAGAAGCTGTCTGAGCATAATAGCTTACTGCATTATACTAGATCTCATCCATGTCCTTTGTGTGACAACATTCTGGTAGGGTGGATGCTTTGAGTGAAAAGATTATGCAGCACTGAGACAGAATTCAAGAAGCATTCAAAAATTATGGCATGAAGATTTGTAGATCATGGGCACCTACGGCAAAAAGTAAAAATCAGGATGGACAGGGCCAGTACCAAAAGCAGGGCAGATCTATTGAGAAAGAAAGTGAAAACAACAGAAAACCAGCCAGTTACTTTTGACTCCAATTTTTGCAATCAAAGTTGGGCAGTGACTAACATCATAAAGAAACAGCGGCACATTATCCAAAATACAGAAGGCTTTTAAAACATAGATCTAAGGGTGACTCATCACAGAGGAACAAACTTCCATGACAAACAGTCTGTACAAGAAACATGCAGAATCAAGGAGAACATGACTATCTAATATCGCAATGGCAACTTTAAACGTGGGCTGTGCCCAATGTAACAATACATATAACACAGAGTTTGTCAAACATCCAAGAACTGGGAGCAAGTTTAAAATGAAATCCTTCATTAATTGTTCCACTGCTGGAGTCATCAATTTACTTCTGTGTCCATGAGGACTGGACTATGTGGGCCAAACAAAATGAACTTTGAAAAAGCATATTACAGAGCATAAATCAGCAATCTGGAATGCATCACAGATGAATGCCATGGCTATAAATTATTTGAATGTGCATCATGGCTCTCCAGCATGTCTACACTTCTTTGGCATTGAAAAGGTAGAAGTGGAAGCCTGAGGGGGCAATTTGGGCAACAAACTCCTCCAATGGGAATGTTACTGGATACACACAATGAATACCCTACAACCAAGAGGACTCAATGAAGAAATTCCACTCCAGTGCTATCTGTGACTCTGTGCTTCACTTATCAGTGATATGTTTTTATTTATATGTTTAAAGGTTTTATTGTGTCTTGTGTCTTGTGTTATGTCTGTACCCTCTTGGCCACACTTATTTGATGCATATGTACAATAGGAGTGAGTGTTTAAATGTTATGTGTATAGAAGGCCCTGAGGAAGCCTTCTTGTGAAACATCAGCTGATCTGCAATGTAGCACATTAGTGCACATCAGTATCCACGAGTGCTGGCTGTTAGTATGGCTGCAGTACACCCATTGAGGTTCCAGCTTGTGTTTTGTTTACATATTTTGTGAATGTAGTCCTGCCGCCTCGTTATTTATTTGTATGCACTTGCACTTTATCACGTTGTTTTCTAGCACTTATGTACTGAATAAAGGAGTTATCTGTGACTGGTAAGCAGCTCCCATTTTGATTTTCTTGCAGTAATGTGCATTTGAGTCTGTGCAGCAGCACTTTGGCAATCTCACTGCTTGCTTTTGGTTGCTTCTAGTATCATAACATGAGCTGCTCTGACGTTTCTATTTTTTAACTATCTCTGTTTCACGACTATGTTGGTTCTGACCTTAGTTACTGTGTGGTCCCATATGCTAATTATTTCGGTCTCATAAGATTCACGTCTAGCCATGGGACATGATGAGCCCTAATATTTCTTTCTTTAGCTGTTTTCCTTCTGACATTTACCTTATCTGAAATTCTATATCCTAATGTCCTGAATCTATTAAGGTGGTGGTGGTGGTGGTGGGGGGGTGACATTTCAATGTCTACAATATTAAAAGGAGAAATGGGGTGAGGAACCAGATGAGCAGTTGGATAGACAATTGGCTCCAGAACCGGACCCAGAGGGTCATAGTTGGTGGGATACTCTCATCCCCAAGGAGGGTCATTAGTGGGGTCCCACAGGGATCAGTCCTTGGGCCCCTCCTGTTCAACGCCTATGTCTCTAACATAAGGACAGGTATCAGGAGTGAGATGAGTCTCTTTACGGATGACTCAAAACTGGGGCGGTGGTGGATGGGGAGGAGGGGAGGGTGGCCCTTCAGAGAGACCTGGAGGCTCTGGAAAGATGGTCTAGAAAGTGGAAGTTGAGGTTCAATGCAGGAAAATGCAAGGTACTGCACCTGGGGGCCAGAAACCCTGGCCAAGTGTACACCCTTGGGGGGAAATGCTACAAGTCTCGATGGCTGAGAGGGACCTGGGGGGGGTGGTGGTGGATGTCAAGATGAACAACTCAGAAACTTATAGGAGGGCAGCAGCAAGGCCAACAGGATGCTGGGATGCATCACTAGGGGGATCACTTCCAGAAGAAGGGAAGTGATACTCCCTCTGTATAACTGCTTGGTGAGGCCACACCTCAAGTACTGCATGCAGTTTTGGAGGCCACACTTAAAGATGGACATTAAACTCCTGGAGAGGGTCCAGAGGAGGGCAACCAAAATGATTTGGGGCTTGGATGGACAGAACCTATGGGGAGAGGCTCAAAGAGCTAAATATGTACACATTAGAAGAGAGAAGGGACCGGGGGGACATGATAGAGGTCTTCAGGTACATGAAGGGGGTAAATAGGGGAGGAGCAGTCAGGGTGCTTTGAAGGAAGGAGGAGGGGGCAACTAGAGGGCATGGATGGAAGCTGGAGGGGGGAAGATTCAGGGGAGAAAGGAGGAGGTGCTGTTTCACTGAGAGGGTGGTGGAGCCATGGAATACGCTGCCCTGGGGAATAGTGGAGGCAGAGACAGTGGAGGGTTTCAAGAGGGGGTGGGACAGGTACAGGGCAAGGGTTCTGGAAGCAAAATCCAGTGCAGCAAGAATATCCAGAACTGGGAAGGGAGAAGCCAGAGGAGGCGAGGGGGCAGCAAGGTCAGCTCCCAGGGTGGGGGCTGACCAAATGAGCAGACATGAATTCCATTAGGCCTATTCTGCTGCCATTTTACTATGTTAGTACAATATACAGCTTTGAAGGGATTCTAGACCCATTCTCATTGGGGGCTCTTGACTTATATTATTTTGTACTTTAAGGTATGATTTATTCCATTTATTGGCTCACCAACAGGCCTGCCCATTGGCTTCCTTGTTCAGACCCCATTTCTCATCCAGTGTATCTGTAGTGTGTATCCACCACATTTCTCAGTTCTCAACTATTTTGTTACAGTCTTCACCTCATTCTGGCATAGGGACATGTTCTAGTCATAGATACATAGATACATAGACTGTGTCGGCAGATAAGGGCCTATGGCCCACCCAGTCTGCCCATTTGAGCTTGTAAGTTCAGTTTGTTTTCCTAGAAGTCTGTTGCCCCTTACCCCTGACCTCCAGAATTCCTTTTATGTCTATCCCATGCATTCTTAAACTCGTGATTGTTTCAGCCCCACCACTTCCTCTGGCAGGGTGTTCCACTTGTCCACCACCCGTTCTGTGAAGAAATTCTTTCTCATGTTTCCTCTGAATCGTCCTCCCTCCAACTTCATCCCATGCCCTCTAGTCCTGGAACATCTTTTTCACTTAAAAATAGTGTTTTCCTGCACCCTGTTCCTCCCTGTAAGATACTTGTATGTCTCTATCATATCCCCTCTCTCCCTCCTCTCCTCCAGGGAGTACATGTTCAGTTCCTTCAAACTGTCTTCATAGGACTTGTGATGCAATCCATGCACCATCTTTGTTGCCCTTCTCTACCCTGTCTATGTTCTTACGTAGGTATGGTCTCCAGAACTGTACACTGTACTCCAGGTGGGGCCTCACTAGTGTCTTGTATAGCGGAATTATGACCTCCCTTTTCCTGCTGGTGATGCCCCTGCCTATACATCCCAGCATCCTATTTGCTTTACCTGCTGCCTTGTCACACTGTTTCCCTACCTTGAGGTCATCAGAGATGACAACCCCAAGATCCCTTTCCTGCTTGGTGCATGCTATATCCTCACCCCCCAAAGTCCCCACAATCTTATTTGTATCACTGTATGTCTTCTTTCCTGTCTCCTGGTACTGAATGTGCTTAATCTGCGGGCTAACCTGCTACTATCAACCATATTATCTGGAAATGTATCCCTTTCTTGCCTTTCTGCACATATTTTTGTGAATATTCTGTACTATCCCTGAGCTTTTGAGCTCCTGCCCACTAATATGCACTTGTGATGTTCTGTATATTGACTGCTGTCAAACACCTGTACCATACTCTTTCACATCTTTCACATGTGATGTAGACTGTTTTATATGTGAAGTGATGTCTACTGCCAAATTGTTCTCGTCTGTACCTTGTAACCTCCCAGGTCGCTCCAGAAAATAGGCACTTGGCTGTCTAGTGTGCTTACCTGGTAAACAAAAGCAAATAAATAAATAAATAAAATAATGCCTTGCCATTGGCAATTTCTTATCATTACTGCATATTCTGCTTTTTTGCTCAGATATCCTTGTGTTTAATTATTTTGTAGTTTTGCCTAATATAAACTGTCACAAGGAAACTGCAGTATGTATATGACTCCCTCTGTGTTACAGGTGATAATAAATAATAAATGGAATAAATCATATCTTAAAGAACATAATCATAGAAGTCAAGAGCCCCAAATGAGAATGGGTCCATAATCCCCTCAAAGCAGTATATTGTAGTTATTGCAATCTTCAGTGTCCCCCCCCCCTCCACCCAAACCACCTTAATTAATTCAGGAAATTTAGATATAGAATTTCAGATAAGGTAAATGTCAGAAGGAAAACAGTTAAAGAAAGAAAAATTAGGGCTTACCATGTCACATGGCCAGACATGAAGCTTATGACATAGAAAACATTAACATATGGGACCACAAAGTGACTAAGGTCAGAACCAAGATAGCTGTGAAATGGAGACAGTTAAAAATAGAAACTTCAGAGTGGTTCATGTTATGACACTAGAAGCAAAATTTAAGATAAATAAGACTTAGTGCATGGGACCGCATAGTGATCGAGACTGAGATTTTTCAGAAATAGATTAGGAAAGTGGGAGAGGAGGGGAAGAATAAAAATGAATACAAACACAACTGACTGATGACACATGTCAGGATAAGCTTAAAACTGAAAAGAATACTTAAAAGATCTCAAAAAGTGGTTCCGATGCAAACAAAACCTCAGCCAATCACAGTACCTATGGGAAAACCATGAACTGTGTCACCTAGGTGATGCATGATGACCCACAGTGGTTGTCACATTATTAAGCCATGGGTGCAAGAGGAGCTGGACTGATGCTCAGATATCACTACCAGTTTACACTGCTGAGATTGTGATTGCAAACATAGCAAAAACTGTAAGTAGAAATTTTTCTAAAACCATATACAAGCTACATTTTACATAAAATTAAATTAATGAACAGAAAATGTTTATAATGATAAGAAATATGAAATTAATTGAGATGCCACAGCAAAATGTGAGACACTTTTTAAAATGTTTAAGAGAACCAGGAAGTAAAAAGAAAAGAAAAAAAAACAGAATAACAGCTTCCTGAGTTAAAACTGGTGAATGACACATATAATGAATGAAAATGTATGCAGTGCAAGCATATACCTAGTTTGTAAAACCATTGTAACACATGTACAGTATATTAACTTGATAGAAAAAAAAAACAAAGTGCAGACCCCAAAAAAGGAAGCAGAGTAAAGTAGAGGTGTTATAAAAGTATGAGAACTAATATTTTGAACAATCTTGTAACTAACAACATCTCAGGATGATTTATTATGTATAAAAGAATATGTGAGTTAATATAAACACATTTGTTGTAAAAATAAAAACTTGTATTAATCTCTCTCAAGCAGTAGTAATGAAAAGAGCAAAGTGAATTTCACAATGCAGGTAACTAAATGATATGAATGGATGAATGAAAATCATGTTACAGAAAGCAAAAAAAGATTTATAGATGGTACAGCAAGTGAACATATTAGATGTGAAAATGCAATATGCAGCACAACTCATTTAATTTAGCCATGAGAGACAATGAGTAAAGCTAAGTGAATTTTACCATTCTAGACTATTTAAATGTTAATGAATGTAAAGCAGTAGCATGAAAATATAGCAGAACAGAGAAAATAGTGTATAATAAACTAAGAAGCTTATACTGTAAGACATAAGATATGATACTAACTAGATGAAAACAACATGATGTGAATAAATACATTCTCTTGTAAACAAATTAAAGAATGGGAGTAACGGAAGCAGTAGCAACACAACAAGCAGCATAAGAACAGCACAACAAGGTATATATACCACCTTGGAACATGATAATGAAACTTAGAATGTTTTAGTAATTGAATGTGTAAATAAACATTAAGAACGTGTATTTTAAATAGACAATAGGACAATATGTGTAAGCTGAGTGGTGAGGGTTTGAGCTTCAGAATGACTTAAAGGAACAAATAGTTTCTTAAAGAAACAGAATAAGAATTGGTGGCTGAAGAATCAACATTACATGTATTGATAAATAATGTCAATATTTGTTAAGTGCATGGTACATTTAATCCTTCTAAGGTGTGTATTGATGAAGTACATCAGTATGCCTAGGATGTCAAATATAAAAACGACTTTATAAAACAATATATAAAAATATGAAATATTAAAAATATTTATATTTCAACAGTACCCCAGAACAAGCCTACTGAACAGTAGAAACATTGAGGCTATATCAAAATATCTGAGAAGAAAACAAAGGCCATTTATTAGAAAATTTAGTATGAGAGATATTTTCCCTTAGAGAGCGACCTGACCCCCAAAACATTTGCAACCACTTGAACCGAGTTTTGGGTCAGTTCCACCACTGAACTGAAGATTAAAGAAACTGGTGATTACCCTTGAGACACCACAGAAATTTTCACTTGAGTACTGTAAGGGGCCAAAATAGCACATCTGCTTGAGCCACCTTAACAAGTCACCCCCACAATACCATCCCACCCTCTAACTTCCTTCATGGAAAATGCCTCCCCACATCCCCAAACTCTATCACCCACACCCCCTTTATTAATAAAACGGAACCCAAATTCTTAGGGGGACTCAAACAAACAACCACGAGAATCTGCACAGTCAAAACCAGCTCCTAAAGTACAGTATGGGAGGACCTAAGCAAGCCATAGTTAAGTCAATAAATCAGGTGGGCTTAGCATCCAGGAGCAGTTCAAAAACCCAGTAGCAGAGATATAATAGTTTCAAGCAGTTCCAGTAAAACAGTTTGAACAATTAAAAGACCAGGCAGTCAGCTGACAATGTTCCAGAGTCTCATATTAAACTGAAGCCTGAAGCCCCCCAGGTTCTCTCACCAACTGGGAAAACAAACATCAGACTCTGGGCACAGCTTCCCACTTCAGACAACATGATTTCAAAACCACAGGAGAGGTCCAACTAAAAATGGCCTCAGCCACAGTTTACTGCCCTAGTGCAGTAGCAACCATGAATGTAGTGTCAGTGAAGCAGTTACAGTCACAGTTCTCTCCAGAACTATTGCCAATAAACTCCAGTCTTGCTGGTAGTAGGCAAAAAAAATTAATGTCCAGCCTGATAATCCTGACTCCAGATACCAGGTTTGTGATTTTGAAGTCTGTACTAATAGTTCTTCAGCTCCTATGCTTCTCTGTCATTCCACCTTCTGAGCTCCGCTAACTCCGCCATCCAAATTCTGCTGTTTCTGCCATCTTCACCATCTTTCACATGGCAGACTGCAAGGATGAATACAGGAGAAAGTAATGGCTCCACTGCTAGTGAGACATGATCTGAAGACCCGTATATGTTATGGCCTTGGGTGACCATTTGAGACCAGTCTGCTGAAAAGTTGAGGCCTCACACCATTTATCGAGAGTTACAGTAATATCTGTTTTACACTGGTTAGCCCAGAGTCCTGATAGGGAGGTGAAGAATGTGAGGAGATCTAGAAGCTACTGCAGTGAGAACAGTGCATCTCCCAGAAGGGCCAGGAGGTTGTTGACATATAACAGAGTGGAATAGGCTTCACCCCAATGGGGATGCCTTTTCTCTGTCTGTGCTGTCAAATGACAGCCACCAGATACTTAATATCAAAAAAAAAAAAAAAGTGGGAGTGGGAATACCTTGATTGTCTCTTTAGCTAGTGGAAAATGATCTAATAGAAGGGAGTTTTTCAGGACCCTGGAAGTTGAGGAGGAGTATAGGGTTTGAGCACAAGTGCAAAACTGAGATCCCAGTCCCAGGTGTGATAAGACCCAGTGCAGGTAGCTAAACTCCATAGACTCAAATGCCTTCTCAAAATCTATAGCTACTGATTCAGCTGATGTGTATGCTGATGAGAGGACATGTATAAGATTGACCAGGGAATGTATGTGATGGGACCTATGCCTGTCCATGACAAAGCCCTTCTGAGAAGAGTGCACTAGGTGAGATAAGAGAGGATCTAACTTGGAGGCTAAGGCCTTGGCATAGATTTTGCTATCCACTGGTACCAACAGCTACTGGGAGAGTGGGGTCCTGCCTTTTATTTGTAGCACAGTAATCGTGGACTCAGAGATAGTGTATGGAAGGGTGCAAGTCTGCTTCACCTCATTGAATACCTGACACAGGAGAGGGGCAATCAGAGGAGCTAATGAAGCTAATGACAAAAAATTCTAGTGGGTAGCCACCCCACCAGGTTCCTTTGTCAGAGTTGACAGAAAGTAAGGCCTCACTTATTTCTTCTGTGGTGAGGGGGGCATTAAGCAGTTCTGCCTCCTGCTACATCCATTTTGGAACAAGGCAGGATTGGATGGAAGTTTCAAGGGAGCTGCCCTGAACTATCCAGAGTGAACCTTAAGACCTACTACAACTCTTTCTGCTTGCTGCTTGGGCAGGCGGTACGCTGGGAGTTTACCCAACCCCATTCATCCCCCTCCCAGTTTTTGTGCCAGAGTAACAGGATGGCAATCTCTGCCTTCCTTGCCAGCAGGATGTTGATCTCCAGACAAAGCTTCAGGATTTGTCTGTGTGCTGTGGACTTGGGATCTGGGTGTGGGGCTACATTGTAGACAGCCCTGTTTTTGCTGGTCATGATTCATGGTGGAAAGAGACTTTACCATCTGACATCACTGGTGAAAATGAAACTGTTAATTTTACCCCTAATGGTGGCTTCAGTGCTTTCCAGGTGGTGTCAGCCAACGTGTGCAGTGGGTTAGTGGCCTCCAGGAACCATCATGTTTATATTTGCCTTTATTGACTAAATTCTGGATTCCTTAAGAGGAGAATCCAGTCTCCAGGAGGGTGAGTTAGAAGTCGGGTTTCTCCACAGGAAATGGAGCTGGAGTGGGGCATGGTCTGAAATGATCAATGGTATGATGCTAGCATCTATGGCAGCCTGTGTTAGGAGGGGGAAGGTTAACCAGAGGTCTATCCATCTGTAGGTGCCATAAGTTGTGGAGTCACAGGAATTATCCCTGTCCCTTGGGTAGAAAAGGTGCCAGATGTCAGAAGAACCCTTGTCCATCATTAACACTGAGACTGCCAGAGAACTTCTGAGATGAGGATCAGAGCTGGAATTGCTCAGTTCCATGTCATAACAGTGATTGCAAAACAGCAATCTATGTTACCATGAGTGTACGTCACCAAAAAGCAAAATGGCAATATAAGCTATCCGGCAAACCCAACAACAGCGATCATGGAACAAAAAGATATCTATGCATGGGGCTGCATGCCCCCCCACCCGTCCCCCACTCAGAGTTGCCTCCCGCACCCCGTAAATTAAGATTCTCAACTCCTGGGGGGGTGCATGTAGGGAAGGGGGAAAAGCTGGAAACGCAAACAAAATTAAGTCCCACATACTGAAAACAAAATAAAATAACACTCCTACCAGGCACCTCCCTCACTGCAGGCTGCCACCCTCACCACCACACCAGAGTGCCAGCTCAGCAGCTCACTGCCAAGCCATAGCCCCATGCCTCTGCTTCCTGCCTGGGCCCTCCTCTTCCTGTCCTTCACCATGTTACAACTGTGCCCTTTTTCCCCCTACCTCATCACTATAGCCCCGCTGGCTACCTTTTCAAGGTAGCTGAAATCACAAGTGCTCAAACTGACTCACTCAAAATCGAGTCACTTAATTTGAGTCATTATTATAACATGCTACTGAATTGCTCTTGTCCATACAGGGCATAAAGGTAAGATTTAAATCTCCACCAAGCAAAAGAGGGGTGTGGGCTTGACTGAGTTCTTCTAATTTTTCCATAAGGGCATGAAAGAAGGCTGGATCATCTTCTTTTAGGGACATATATGTTGGATAATAAGATGGGGCCTGAGAAAGTTCCATCAAGTTTACTACCCAGCAGCCTTAGTGATCCTTTTCCACTGCACGGGGCATTCATTTTAAGGCCTTATGAACTAGTATGACTACCATCCTTTTGCCTGTTGGGGCTGATATATGGAATACTTGCCTAACCCAGTCCCTTGCCATGCAGAGCTGCTCAGCTTCAAGAAGCTTGATTTCCTGCAGGAGTGCTAAGGTGGATTTACATTTCTTAAGGGGGATAACATTTGCTTTTTCTTGATTGGTGAGTTCAGCCCACGGTCATTCCATGTGTGACAGAAATTTTAACCCATTGATAATCGGAAGCACATTGGAAATGTAGGAGGGACAAAAGTTTAGAATGGTAGTGGTGGAACGTCCTGGGTGAGGCTCCCAAGCAACATGGAAAATGAGCCCCAAGTAGGGCACCTCATGTTTCTGGCCAGAATGGAGATAAAGCAGGCAAATTTCCCATCCCACTGTGTGCATATTATATCACCATCACAGCATGTACCTCTGACAATAGTCAGTATCCAGTAAAACATTGTACAATACAAAAACAACTAAAAAAACATTCTAGGGGAGGTGCGGATAGGTGGTGGTCACAAAGACAGGCTCAAGGGCATCCAGAACTTGCCCAAAGGTGTGAAGTAAATAACCATGAACAGTTTTAACACTTGCAACAGCAAACAACAGTAAAAGTTACAAACTATAGCCAAGAATAGAAACTGCCACCCATTCCCAATCCATATTCAGTAATTAAATCATGATGTTGAGCACACAACATTGTCTTATGCTCGCAGAGAAATGCACCAAGGAGGGATATGTTTTGATGCAGTGGCAGAGGAAGGGTCTAGACCATTGAGTGAGAGTAGATTTTATAGCGTTGGAGCCCCAGGGGCATGGGGATTTCCAATAGGTATCCCAGCTGTAATCATGGCATAGAAGGACAGGAAAAGGGAGAATCCTGAGGTGGTGGCTGAGTGAAAAGACACTGCATTGCAATGGAGAGAGAGGAAGGGAGCATCTGCAGTTATGAGTGGTTCCTTATCTGCCTCACATTGTGAGCCCTTTAGGAGAACAGATCCAAAGATGAATTGGACGGCCAGGTCTCCTGAGTCTCCAACACCTTGGGCTGTTTCTGCTGTCACCCTCATCCTGCCCACCATCCTGAAGATGCAGGCAATGGGGGGCAGCAGCAAGTAAAAATAAAAAGCAACTGTATAAATCACACCAGGTTCCTGCCACTCCATCTCTGCTACCCTCACCTTAACCCATGAACCAGTTAGCTGGAACCATCAGTGTGGTAGACCCTCACTACTGCTTTTGAACTCTGAATGGTGTATATTGAGTTGGGGAGAGAGAGAGAGAGAGAGAGAGCAACAAAAGTGGTGCAAGTGACAATCTGAGATGCAGTCAATTAGTGTTAAACAGCAAACCTGGCAGATAAAACCTTGAAACTATTAAAAACATAGTTATACATGCTAGACTCAATCATTGACAGTAATGTTCCAGTGCTACATAACCTAGAGCTGAGGAGACACCACAGGTAATGTAGGAAGAGCCAGACTGCAGGTGCACACATGGTAAATGAAGGGCTGACCTAGTGCCCTCTGCAGTAGTCCAAGTGTCCTTTGTAACCAGCAGCCAAGTCGTTTGTTGATTCACCTACAGTACAAAGTTTAGCCAAGTCTCTTCCCGCACCTCCGACTGTAGTTCTATAAATTCCTGAAAGTGAGCAGATGGGTATAAGCACCCCTGACTGTGTGAAGGTGACATTGTGTCAACAGCTGGTGAAAATCCACAGAGAAGAAAGAATTTGTTCAGGTTGCAGTGTTTTGCTCTGTCAATGGATGGAAATTACAGGGGCTTTGTTACAAGTAAAACCTGCAGGTGCTGAAGTACCAAAGGGGGCAAGGGTAAGTAATAAGGGAACATTACCTGAAGCTGGCACCTGGTACGCCATGCTCACAGTGGTGTGGGGAGGGTTGCAAGAGTCCCTAAAGTTAGATCCACAAAAAATGAATGTAGCCAGTAATTAGAGAGAACTAAGTCTGACTGAAGCATCAGGGAGTTTGGGGTGAAAGTGATTGCGGCTATCCAATAGAGCTGGAGGTGGGAGGCACCAATGTCTGGACTGTGAGAACTGACGAAGGTCTGAGCTGGTGGCCCTTATGAAGGACTTTGTGTCCCATGCAAGCAATCTGTGCATTTCACAAATTCAGACAGCCAACTCTCTTGCTTCCATAATAGATGAAAAAGAATAAGTATAGACAATTACTCACACCTCAACCAGTGAACAGGGACTTATCTGAAGCAGGCAGTCCTGGATGATCTTCAATGTCAGTGGCTGTGGTTCCAGAAGAGGTGCTTTTGATGAGAGTGAGTGGCAGAGGCACAGCATCTGCCACAATCAACACCCAAGACTTGTTTCTGGAGGCCTCCAGCACAGGCCAGTCTTGATTCAAGTTAATTGGGTGCATAGGGGTACTAGAGGTTTCATCTGAAAGGCACTTGTTAGAAACATAGAAGCATAGAAATTGTTGGCAGATAAGGACCACTAGGCCCATCCAGTATGCCCACTTTCCTGACCTACTGCAAAAACCTCAGACCCTACTCCAACTTTGCCCTATCATTTCTATCACTTGGGTTTCCCTCTGTCCCATGCATTTTTGAATTCTCATACTGTGATTGCCCCCACCACCTAATCTGGGAGTCTATTCCATGCATTCACCATGCTTTCTGTGAAAAAAATACTTCCTTACGTTACCCCTTAGTCTACCCCCTTCCAGGGTCTGAGGGCTTGATGTTTCACAGCCCTCCCCAGCCCCTCGCTGCAAGCTGCTGAAAACTGCCATAATGGAAGGGTCTGAGGGCTTGATGTTTCACAGCCCTCCCCAGCCCCTCGCTGCAAGCTGCTGAAAACTGCCATAACAGAAGGGTCTGAGGGCTTGATGTTTCACAGCCCTCCCCAGCCCCTCGCTACAAGCCAACGAAAACTGCCATAACGGAAGGTACGGGACTTGGATCATCAGACTACAGATGAGACTTTATTTTTTAAAAACTTGGCGCCTTTTTCAAGCAGTGCTGTAATTTAAATCAGGAAGCTTCTTGTTTAAGCTCCTGCCTGCTTGATTTTTCAGTAATATAGATTTTAAAGTCTCCTATATGACGCTGTTTGTAGTATTGCACAGGATTTCTGATTTATTTTGTTTGGGTTTCCTCCTGGCTTTGCAACCTGAACTGTAGTACAATAGTCCAGCCTGACTTGTCCCTCTCCCTCCCCCAGTGCCAGCTCCCAGTTTTCTAAATCCCTCCCCTTGCAGTTAGTTCCCTGCCTCTAGAGTGCTTTCCCTCTTACATTAATGCTGACCCTGTTGTTTCATTTGCTTTCCAGGGTCTGAGGACTTGATGTTTCACAGCCCTCCCCAGCCCCTCACTGCAAGCTGCCGAAAACTGCCATAACAGAAGGTACAGGACTCGGAGCATCAGTCTGCAGAAGAGACTTTATTTTTTAAAAACTTGGCACCTTTTTCAAGCAGCACTGTAGTTTAAATCAGGGAACTTCTTGTTTAAGCTCCTTCCTGCTTGATTTTACGTCCACCCCCCATCCCCCACCTCCTTCCTTAATTAAATACTCTGTGGCTCTGGCCCTGCTCTTCTCTGACTGGCCTCTTTACTAGTAGGGGAGTATCTGAGTGACTCTCTTCCAACTTTATTCTTTATGAACTCACATCACCCACTGACAACCATGGGCCTCTTCCTAAGAACAAATCTATCAGTCCCTCTACTGGTCCTAGTAGTCTTTATTCCTCAACTTTGTCCTTCAACAATGTCAACTGCTAATAACCCTGAGGTTTTCCACCCCTCTATCCACTCTCCCCCCCCACCCTGTCCACCACCATCACCCTCCCCCCATCCTGCCCAGCTCCATCTACATCTGGTCTCCCACAACACACTGTTGCCAATGCTTTACCATTCTATCCCCACCGTACATGCTCTGCCCATCCCATGTTCTCTTCCTGTTAGCTCAGCTTACTACTGCCATGGCTAACACAAATGATGTATGTCCTCCCTCCTCAGGTTTGTCTCCCTGCTCTTACTCCTATCTGGCAACATTCATCCCAACCCTGTCCCATCTCCTCCCTGCCAAACTAATACCCTCCCTACCTTGGGGCTACTCATAGCCTCTATGAACATCTGTAACCTCTTGAAAAAAAATGCTGCCGTCCAGTGCTGGATGGCACAACATCAGCCTGACATTCTGGCAATCGTGGAAACCTGGCTGTCTAAATCTACTCCGGACTTCGGTCGCTCTCCCTGACTACTCCCTTTTTAGGGAAGATAGAGTTGGTAAATGTGTGGGCGGCTGCGCTATCTATATGCATGACTGCTTAATGGGCATGCTCTACCACTTCCCAAGCTCGACCACATTACCCAAGCCATCTCACTTAGAATCACCCCAGACCCCTCCAGGGACCCTCTGACTATCTCAGTAGCCTACATTTCTCCACAGAAACAAAGCCAAGCAATTCAATCCCTAACTGACTAGCTGTCCAGCTTCCCGCATAAGGGTGAGCAGATACTAGTGGGTGACCTCAACGCCAACTGGCTTGCCAGTTCATCTGTCCTTGCCAAGGATGCTTTTGCAGCCCTGGACCTAACACATCTGGTAACCCAGCATACCCGTCTGAACCCATCCAACGGCTCTTACACATTACTGGACATCATCCTTGCCAGCCACCCGCACAGAATTATGGACATCATTGTCCATCCAAAATCCCTGAGTGATCACTCACCAGTAACTTTCACGTGGTCCTGCCGTCTACCAAAACTTGTGCCCAGCATAGTCTCCCGCCAACTTATGTGACCAGGTAACCTCGCCAGGCTTAAGCAGTACCTCACCCAGTGGGACTGGTCACTAATCAACTGGGCCCCTAGTATTGATGAAGCACTCGACTACTTTACCCAGTCCTTCAACAAGGCCTGCGACATCTTTACCTTGCTGGTCAAAACCTGGACTAAGCAAACATAGTGCACCATGGATCACAACATCACTGCTCAAACAGCTCCACCACAGAGACAATCTCTTGCATAGATCCAATTCCTCAGGCAAGCCTGGGGACAGGCAGTCCTACAATGCTGAGTGCAACAGATGTACATGGGCCACTCATCAGGCTAAAGCAGAGTACTACAGATCCACACTAGCCTCCTCCTGGGGGTCTACCCAGAACTTCTGGGACAACATAAAGGAGTTAAATGGGAAGTCTCACTCCCTGCCCCAATCTCTACTCAACTTTGATGGAACCGCTATCACTGACCCCGCTAATATTGCAGATTGCCTAAACACTGCCTTCTTAGATCTCAGCGTAGTTCTCCCTAGTAACTTCTTCGACCCTACCCCCCCCCGCAAGCCACAGCCCCTCCCTCTCCCACCTTTCTACCTGAGGACCATCTCACCACAAAATTATTGGCACTAGCTAATAAAAGCCCTCAGTGTTATCAGCCTTTCCTCTGACCCCCTGGATACTAGGATCCTATGGCAAGTCCTTGACGTAGTACTAAACGCCCTGACTGATTTACTCAACTGCTCCCTCTGCCTGTGCCAGTTCCCTTTAGCTTGGAAAAAGGCTGTGATCACTCCCATCTTCAAAAGTGGTGACACCTCCTCTCCTGGAAACTATCGGCCGATCTCCATTCTTCCTCCTCTCTCTAAAGCCCTGGAAAAAATAATGGCAGACCAATTATCTGAATATCTTGCCTTCCTCAATCTCCTATGCAGAGAGCAGTATGGCTTCCGTCCAGGTCATAGTACGACCACTGCTCTCGTGGAGTTCTCAAACTTCCTTCACAAAACCCTTGACAAAGGCCACCTTGCAGGGGTTGTCTACATCAACCTCTCCAAGGCCTTTGATTCAGTCCGTCACCCACTTCTACTGGACACTGTCCTTCAACTAGGCTTTTCCCAAGGCCCACTGGACTGATTCTTTAGCTGTCTCTTTTCAAGGTCCCAGTGTGTCAAGATAAACAGCACCTTCTCCAGCACCTGCCCTGTCTGCTCCCGTTTCCCACAGGGCTCCATCCTGGGCTCTCTTCTTTTTAGTCTCTATGTAAATGCCTTACCCAACTCCTGCTCCAGCAAGGTCCTGCTATATGCATATGATGCGGTTCTCCTCTCCTCTCCTCTCCTCCCACCCTGACCCCTCCTCTTTTCAGGCCTCCCTCCAGCACTCTCTCAGTCAAATTGGAAACTGATTCAATGAACGCAGGCTGGTCATTAACACTAAAAAACAAAAGCCATGTTGTTTGCCCATCACCAAAATAAGGCAAAAACCTCACCCCTCCATATACTATCCCAGCTCACTCCACCCACTAGAACAAGTTAGCAGCTACAAATACCTGGGCATTACCTTCGACTTTACCCTCTCCTTTCACTCACATATCGACCTGCTCACCTCAACAATTAACATGTGCACAGGCCTTCTCTACCATCATAAGGACTGCCTCCCGCCGGATGCCCTCAGATCGGCTGTCTCCTCCTCTGTCCTGTCTCTTGTAGACTACGGCCTCCCTGTGTATGCTGCTGCTGATGCCACCGTCCTCAGAAGAATCAAAGTATCCCTAAATAAGGCCTGTAGGCTCCTCACTGGTACAGACAAATGGACTCATGTATGCACTCCATACTCACTGACCAACATACTCAATCTAGAAGAGTGGTTACAATATCAGACCTGCCTCCTGGTTAAAAAAATATATCTAGGTCTCTTCCCCCGAAGGGGTGTCCACCTCCCTCCACCCTGCTTCCCCCCTCTGCCTCTTCCCGTGGCTCCACTAAGGCCACTCTCAGAGTCCTCAGGGTGCAGACATCACTCGCCCAGAGATCCTTTTGTTACAGGGTACCACACTGGTTCAACGCCCTCCCCTCCTCGATCTCCTCACTCACTAAAATAGGTCCTTTTAAGGCACTCAAGAGCCTCATTTTCTCCACCCGCAGCTGCGAATGTGCTCCACAAGCGGGATCCTAGCCCATTGGTGCCCCGCTCCCACCCCAGCCCCTCTTCTAGACTCTTGACAACAATCGTCTTATCTCAGGCTGCAATTCTGAATTTACTGTAGTTGTCCTTGGAGCCTAGCTTTCACACTGTATAGACCTCTGTACTGCTATTGTAAACTGTGACTCTTATCAGGGCACTGGATGGCTCAGTATTCTATGTTGTTTGTTCTGACACCTGAAAATATATGAATACTGTTTGCTATTTGCTGTTTGGTATGTAACAAAAAACTTCTGTAACCTTCTGTCTATCATATTTCATTTGTGTTGCTATCTATGTGTTGAATCCACTGGAACCGATGTGGAGGCTTTGGAAATGAGTCCTTGACTCAAAGGGTTGTAATTCCGATATGTATAATAAATAAATAAATGCCTTGTCATTCCTGAACATCTACTTTTCTGAAAGATGCTGCCCTCCGGTACCCTATTTATGCCCTTTAGATATCAGTAGGTTACTATCATATCTCCCCTGCTTCTTCTCTTCTCCAGGGAATACATACTGAGGTCTCCCGGTCTCTCCTCATATGACTTTTGGTGCGGGCTCTGCACCATCTTTGTTGTCGTTCTTTGAACTGCCTCCACCCTGTCTACGACCTTTTGCAGATACGGCCTCCAGAACTGGACACAGTACTCCAAATGAGGCCTCAACAATGATCTGTACAGTGGCACCACTACCTCTTTTCTTCTGCTAGTGAAACTTCTCCCTATGCACCCCAACATCCCCCTAACTTGCCCCACAGCATTGGCACATTGTTTGGCTGCCTTTAGGTCATCAGATATGATTATCCTCAGCTCCTTTTCCTGCTTGGTGACCGTCAGTATCTCCCCCCATCATATAATCCTCCCCTGGGTTCTTGTATCCCAAATGCATGATTCTGCACTTTTTCACATTGAATCTCTGCTGCTACACTCTAGACCATTCTTCCAGTTTTGTTAGGTCCCTCCTCATTTTTTCCACCCCTCCTGTAATGTCCATCCTGTTACAGACCTTAGTGTCATCAAAAGTGAGGCATACCTTTCCTTTCAGCCCCTCCACAATGTCACTTATGAAGATATTAAACAGGACTGGCCCCAAAACTGATCCCTGTGGCACCTGCTGGTTACCCTCCCTTCCTCAGATTGAGTTCCATTTACCACCACCCTCTGTCTTCTACCACTCAGCCCAGTTCCTAAACCAGTTTACCACCTTGTAACCCACTCCCAGGCTGTCCAGCTTATTCACAAGTCTTGTATGAGGAAACACATCAAATGCCTTACTGAAAATCAGGTAGGCCATGTCCACTGTTCCCCCTGATTCACTTCCCTAGTCACCCAGTCAAAGAAATCAATTAGATTTGTATTTTTTCAACTTTCTTTTATCCACCTGAGCTACCTTCCCTGTCCACTCCTTCGGAACATTGATCAACCCAACACAGATCACCGACACGGACTCTGCCCCTAGAGTGCCCAGTCTCTCCCCTGTATTACCTTGATTCCCAGCTATCCCCCCTGGGTGGTGTGAGGAAGTGCCCATTCTTCCTCGACCTTATTTGAGAGCCAGCACAGCGAGGTCTGCCCGTGAATTGATGGTTTCCTGGGAGGCACTGATCGGTCTTCATCTAGGACCGAGAGGGGTGTTTTCCATTTTTTTTCTGTTCCCCTCAACCCAGCCTCCCTGAGACACCAGCACAAGAATGTACATCCAGAGAGATGATGTGCTGATGCATGTCTCCTCCCAAGCGCCTAACAGCATCTCCCCACCTCGACTCTGCTGAACAGAGCTGCCAGAGCCCTTGAGAGCCTGTGCTTCCACCGGCTTTCTCGGGACGTCGGGTACACCTGTGCACCCCTGGTATCCCTCCCCAAAGGGAGGAGAGCATCCATTGGGATGCTCAATCCTCCCCCTCCGTGCCGACCCAAGTCCATTCCCAAACCTGGTTTGCCGGCACAGCATGAGGTGTGGCACCCAGTGCCTCAACACTCACTGCCACTGGGCCAGCCAATTAGATTTGTTTGACATGAACTTCCTGCTGTGAATCCATGCTGTCTTGGTTCCTGTGCTTCACTAGATTCAAGGTATTGTGGGGGAGGAGGGGCAGTGCATAGTGGCGCATATTTTTTTTCCGCTAGAATTGGAGAACCATTAAAGAATCCCTCCAGTTCATCTTCTTATCTATGGCTATGGGACTGGGGCTGCTGGCTTGAGGGGTCATTCTTGAGATGCTGGTGAGGGAGTTGGTGTTTGTGGCTCCAGGAAGGCAGACTCCATGACCCAGAGTCATTTTACCTGTCCTGCATGTCTTCAGACAAGGGTGGAGGGGGCACTGGTATCCATTTCCTCTGGCCTACACTCGCAATCATTGGAGGGACTGATAGATTTGTGTCTCATGACTGTCATCTCCTTAGGCATGGACTTGCATAGAAAGTTCATTTGGGCCTTGGGTGTAGAATAGAAAAAAAAGGGCACCACATTGTATAAAACTCATGTGGTAGCAGAGTATCACAGGGAAAACTGTAGTCAATGTATGTGCATGCAGTGCTTAGCTTTGGTATAGTCCCATTTCCTTGCTGAAAGCTCCTTTGAAAAATCTTGTTATATGTGCACTTCATGATCTTGCCAATAAAGTGCCCCCAGTTCCCTGGATCAACAGAGGATAGCTTCCTTAATGGCAATGTTGAAAAAATGGGGCAAGAGTGATTTTGGGTGCTCACCTTTCTGAGAAGTGGGTGCCAGGGAGTGGTGGTCATGCTCGCCATTAAATCTGTGGTTACCTTTTACTGCAGCATCATCTACAAGGCGTGTTGTAAAAATGCTGCAGTGTTCCTCAGTTTGTCCCCTCAGGAAAGCCAGCAAACAATAAGTTGTTTCTATGGTTGCAGTTCTGCATGTCATCAAATTTATCCTGGAGTCTATGAATGAGCTTGTTCTGCTCCCTCAGCATGGCCCGGTGTTCTTGGATCACTGCCTCATAAGTGGAGGTCACTAATTCCTTGTGGTGGAGTTGCTCATCAAGGTCGGCCACTGTTTTAGTAGTTTGGAAAGAGGCAGTTTTTACTCCCTCCAGTTCTTTCAGAATTCATGCAAAGATTTTCTTGATCATCCTCATGTCTGAAGCAGCATTCCTACTCACCACCATTTTGAGCCAAGAAGTAGGTCACTGAAAGAAGCTGTTGTCTGTGATAGCTCCCATGATAATGCACTAATTGGCAAAATTCTTTCACCGGATGAAAACTGGCATGTAAGGTTACTCAGCAAAGTACTTGGAGCATTGAAGTGCACATTATGCAAAGAGGATTGTTATAGACTAGGAAGGAAGGGGTAATGAGCTCTAAAATTAAGAGGCAATTTTGGATCGTGTCAGCACCTAAATATTTCCAGCGTAACCACTGCAGCAAATAAACCCATTCCTGGGTCTTCATTCATGCCATTACCCAGCAGGCCTAGTTGACCCCCACCGCCATGGAATGCCCCCCAATGCCAAGGTACTCTGCCACTCCTGACACTCAATCACCTGATGCTGGTGACCTGAAGCACCACGCATACACAGAATGCCAGTCATGTTTTATTGGCCTATAGCCACCATACAAGGTCAGTGCGCATTGCTGACAGGGCACATAACAATGAAAAATTACACACAACTGTATGGGAAAAAGTTGTATAAGCAACAAAATACAGCAGTACAGATGTGATATTTTCTGTACACTGTATGGCTGTACATCATGACAAGTACAATAAGCTACAGTATATCACATTATAAATAACTAGTGATAGGCTAGAAAGGGACATCCCCATCCCACAACAAGTTGTTGCTGTCAGTGGCTCCAACCCCAGACACACTTTACACTCTCTGCTACACAATGACTCTCGCTTATCCTGCAAGTGCCCACAAGACTTGGGTGGTGTTGTCGGGCTGTAGTCATTCTTCTGCAGTACAATTCTCCATATTGGTCCATGGTTGCCTTGCAATGACAGGAACATAGGGGACAGGCATGGACTAAATTCAGAAGGGATACAGACCATTAATGTGGACGCAGATAGAAGAGACACATAACACCAATGTATACACAGACAGAGCCCCTCCACCCCTACACAATACATGTAGCACACACATATCCATTTCTGTGGGCTCAAGCATTTCCCCTCTGCAGCAGCCACTCAGGGATACAGAAGTTGGTTCTGGAAGGCTAAGCCACCACCGGCTGTACTCCACTGTCCATGCTGTCCTGATGGACCAGGACAATGCAGGTGTGCTCTGCCATGGTGGTCCTGTGGAGACACGATACGGAGACATTCCATGAGTGACAGTGCACACATGTGAAACTATGAATTTTTACTGATAGCAGTACAGATGACACTCATTGTTGCCAGCTCCAGCATGTTTCACAGTCTGCCCCAGTGGTCCTGTTTGGGGAGCAAGGACACCCCTTGAAAGCCTCCCGGGTATAACTGACAAAAACAAGGCACCTGGCAAGCCTGATAAGCTTGCCTCCACCATTGTCTCCACAGGTTCTGCAAGTGTTACATGACCATGTATATGCGAACTCTGGCATGCCACCTACATGGCTTTATGGTATGCCAACTATATGCCCCTTACAGGGCAAATGCCCCAACAGGACAATATAGGCCTTGCAGGCAATCAGCCTTTGTGGGGTGCTGCACCCCTACGTATAGAATAAATTCTGCAGGACTCATCATGTCCAGTCTCATTGCCTACATGGTCCGGGGAGAATGCGCAGCACCAGTCAACTGACCTCTGTTGTGCCAGCTGAAGGCTCCAGTGCTATATGTCCCTTCATACTGATACAATGCCTCCTGATAGATGGTGAGTATGAGGAGGGTCAGGTTTGGTATATCCATCCATGGCTATGGTTGTTATGCCCCAGGCTGAATGCCTATGCCTCCAGGACACACACTGCCTTGAGCATTTCCACCTGGATCAGGTCACAATCGGCCAAGTGTGTGATATAGTCTTCAGCCATGTGGCCCCTACTACCTGGCACCCCTGTGCCATGTCGGTGGAGATGAAGGTGTGTATGTTTGTGTATTTTCCTACAGGCTTGTTCCAGAGGGTGTTGAGGGATGAAACAGGGGTCATCCCATCATCTGTGTCCAGGCCACTAAAGCAGGTCACAGATGCCCAACTCCTGCATTTGTGGGAGCACATAATATTCCCATCCACCCCTCAGGACATAAGAGCAACTAAGGAGATATTTCACGCCTTACATGGCATGATGAACATCTGGGTATAATTGGCTGTTCTCATATTGCAATCCTGTCACGATCACATGCCAAGGAGGTATACAGCAACTGCAAGGGATGCCACAGAATTAATTGCCAGGTGGTATGTGATGCTGTAAGCCTGATCATGAATATGTGTGCCAAGTACCCTAGGTCATGCCATGATGCCTGTATTTTCAACTGATTACAGATAAACATCCTTCTTGGAGCATGGGAACGCAGAGATGGATGGCTTGTAGGTAATTCGGGTGCAACAACCAGGTACGGCATATCACATCACATTTGCTAATCACATTTTCCCCTTATCAGCAGGTCACAATGGCTATCACTTATGACCATACCTGGTAACCCTGAAGCTGGTGCCACATCATGGGACTGATGAAGTGTACAGTGAGGCACACCAAAGATACATTCTGAGACTGAGAGTACGATAGGGCTCTTGAAGATGAGGTTCCAGTACCTGTACTTGACAAATGGCATGATGATGCTTTACCAAGGGAAAGCATGAGGATTCTTCTCTGCATGTGTCATGCTGCACAACATCACTGTACAGAAGAGTATCCCACTACCCTGTGATGATGAAAATGGTGGGGATGGTAATGGTGGCTGGGATGGCACTGGGTACCATGACAGACCAATCTAGAGACATGCTTTCAGGGAGGAAAGTATGTTATGGCCTTGTGCAACAATCATTTACTATGTAGTGATGTGGTGTTGTAGTGTATAGATCACTGGGTTGGGAGTGATACAGTGTGGTATGGCACTGTAATGTGATGCCCCTCTGAGCACCATATGCACCTGTTATCATCTGTGTGTTAGCATGCCGTCACTTACGGTGCCATGTGCATTGTGGGGTGCAGTGAGGGGTTGTGCTTTGCTGTACAGGTCAGCATGAATAATACTGTGATGTACATAGGTGCATAGATGGTGCTTGTGCTGTACAGATGGGGCATGGATGATAATTGTGCTGTACAAGGTGGTGAGCCATTGATGGTGTACTCAATATTCTGTGTAGTGTATTGAATGATGTTCAATAGGCATTTCTCTCTTCCATGTTGGATGGCCCTTGTGATAGGAAGCACAAGTGCCCGGGTGGCATATCTTCACCACAGCCTTCTTGCTCCACTATACCCCTGTTCAATGTGAGGGAATAACACGCTTGTGTGAACTTATGATTGTGCATTATTGTGGTTTTACTCACTCTCACCCCTTTTGAATCAAGAGGCCAGACTGGAATTGTTAAGGCCCGTAGAAGGGGTAAGAAGAGAGCTGAGAAGGAGGAGGTGGGGAGGGCATCCAAAATGAATTAAATGCTGTGTGAGTTTCGGAGGTGTGCTAAATAGTGCTGGGGAGGAGTTTTTCCCTCCTCTTGAACTACAGGCAAAGCCCTACAATTCAATGTGAGGGAATAACGTGCTTGTGTGAACTTATGATTGTGCATTATTGTGGCTTTAGTCATTCTCACCCATTTTGTATCGAGAGGCAGGAATGGAATTGTTAAAGCTCAAAAAGGGTATCATGAATACCTCATCCAACTCAGAGAGTATGAACAGCAGCATGCAGAAGAGGAAAACCCCCCCTATGGGGGAAACCTCTGAGGAGGAACCATGGCTGCTGAACTGCCCTTCCTCAGGGCATACTAAGGGAGGTAATCTTAAACTAATTTTTGATTTAGGAGTGAGAGATAGAGACTGTCCAGGATATCTTCTTCATAGGACTTTCTTCTTCGTTGCAGGGATGATTTTAATCCGAGTGATGGAGGTGAAAGTTTTTGAGGAATGTGTTAAGAGGAAAACTGGTTCTTGTCCATGGATGTTGATGTACCATTGAGCAGAAGTTCTTAAGAGTGAGTGTCAAGGCAGTAGAGGCCAAGCTGGCAATAATGTCTGTAGAGACTGCTTGGAAAGGACTAGATAGTGTGATGTACTCTTTGTAAAATTTGTAGGCCAAGTTGGTGTTTGCTGTATTCCCAATAGGACTGCAAGGGAAGACTTCAAAAGGTGCATTCCAGAATAATATGATCTCCATGATTGGTTAGAATGACAGGACATTCATGCAGGACCACATTTAGTGGGAATTCCACAATTGTAGGTGAAGTTTTTATGTAAGCTAGTTAGGGACAGCAGAACCCCAAGGAATACTACCGAAGATAGAGATGATGATGAATGAGCGATGGGTAGACCCCTACACAGCAAAGGTTAGAGATAGCAAGACCCCCATGTGGGTCTTCCAGTGGTCAGATTGTAGGATGGTGTGTAGTGAGTAAGGCCTTTTAACAGGGCATGGTAGGGATAACTGGACTCCACGTGAGTCCACCATGTAGTGTGTACAGAATGGTAAAGGAATGAGCAAGACCCACATGGATCTGTCTGTGCTTAGTTTGAGGGATGTATGAGCAGTGAGTTGGGCTCCCTTGTGGGGCAAGTATTGATGGTGGGACCCCCATGTGGGTCCGCCATCTAGCGTGTGTGAAATGGTTGACGAATGAGTGGGACCCCATGTGGGTCTGCCATTGAGTAGGGTGATCATCATAGTAGAGATCAAAAATCAAATCTGGAGAAAGGCCACCTGATTAGGCCAGGCTGAGAATAGATGCAACCTCCATGCAGGTGCTCCAGTAAGTAAGGTATGATCTATTATAGATGAGAGCTTCAGTGTAGGCCAGTTTAAGTATCAAGGGACCTCTACATAAAGCTGCCACAGCAATTGGAAGTTTGAATGAAGTTAATCGGAGACTGCTGTACCAGAAGCCTCCAGGACAGGATGGTAAATAAGATATAGGCAAGGCACCATTAGTGAGGTAGGCTCGGGCAGGTAGTCCTAGGATGGGCTCCACTACAGAAGAGAAGGTGCAACCATGAAGGTTGTGACACTCATTGGCAAAACAGCTGGAAGAATTATAATTGGTGCAGACTGGTTGATTTCCAATGTTGGTGAGTGATCGACCCTTGCTATTATGAGTGGACCGAGGAAGCACCCTTGGATTTGGTATGGTGCGAGTAAGGCCAGTGGTAGCAGGAATAGAGTCCTCAGGCAAGAGTCATGCGATGATCCATTGATGGATTTATTGAAAGTGGGCACAGTGAAGCGAAGTGGAAATAAGCTCCACATAGCCGGCAGGATAAAGCTTGTTGGCCGGCAAATTGATGTCAAAATAATTCATTGTCCAGAGGAGACCAGTCTATCTTGGTATGAAAGTGAGTTGAGGTGGCTGCTGCCTTGGCAGAGAAGGAGCAGTGGTAATCATAGAACATCATGACCCAGTATCTGACCCCCAAGTCTACCAAAAGATACAAGTAAGGATCAAGTTCCTGGCAGCGGGAAGGAAAAGAAGAACAAACTATGTCTCTCTATAAGCTAAATGTAGACACCGACAAGTGTTGAGGTGTGTCTTGGGGTGTTCGGCTTCACAGCCACTCCATTTCATAAGGTCATATGCTGAAATGGGTGCAGTATAGGAGAATGGGGTGCAGTCTGGGGCTGAAGAGTGCAAGGCACACCTTGATGCCTGTCACTGGCTTCAGGGTCGAGATGGGAAGGCATGAGCATTATAGCTGGCGATCCAAAGTTACACCTCTGATGCCTGTCAGCTTGTACAGGGTGGAACATTATGGTTAGAAACCCTAATTCCCTTGGTGTGTGTTGGTATTTGCAGTACAAATTTTCAACATGGCTTTTTTGTGACTCCCACCTCATGAAAGCATTTGGGATCTCTTCTCATGAACAGTAGCACTGTGATTTTGTTAATGTATCCCAAACTTTGAGTTCCCACAGCAACCGTGCCATTCTGCGACAGATGAGCGAAAACACAGATCAGGCAGGATGTGAAGAATGTCAGCTGTCCCATTTATAGGGAGGTGTGAAGAGATGGCAATGTTGAAAATCTGTAGTGAAAACATTAAAAATGCTCAAAGTGCACTTGTACTACAGTCATTTAGTGGAATTACTTCACCAAATTTTCAGCATAGGCATTTTGTGAGCTCTGCTCATGAACACTGTCAATATAATTTTCTTAATCTACCCAAAACATAAATTTCCCACAGCGACTGCGCCATTATGCGGCAGATGTGCAAATGCATATTTCGGGCTGGATATGAAAAATGACAGCTGTACTGTTCATAAGGAGGTGTGGCAAAATACCAATGCTGAAAATCTGGAGTGAAAATATTACAAATTTGCGAAGTTATGAGGGTGCGTGGAAACTGCACAATACACTCTTGTAACACAGTCATTTTATGGACTTTTGTCCCCAGATTTTCAACATAGGCATTTTAGGACCTCTGCTCATAGACAGTGTCATTGTGATTTTCTTAATCTGTCCCAAACACTGATTTCCCTCAAGCGATCGCACTATTCTGCGCCAGGAGTGCAAAAACACATTTTGGCCAGGAAGTGAAAAATGACAGCTGTACCATTCATAAGGAAGTGTAGAAAATTGCCAGTGTTGAAAACCTGGAGTGAAAATATTACAAATTTGCGACGTTACGAGAATGCGTAGAAACTGCACAATGCACGCTCATAACACAGTCATTATTTGGAATTGATTCACCAAATGTGCAACATAGGCTTTTTGAGAGCCCACCTCATGAACAATGACACTGCCGTATCATTAATTGGCCCAGAAAGGTAATTCCGTGCAGTGACTGCAAAACCACCTTTCGGGACTGAATAACGAGATGACAGTGACTGAGTTCATGAGGTGGGGTCCCAAGAACCCCATGTTGAAAATTTGATGTCAAAATTGAAAAAGTGGCAGATATGCACCAAAGTTGAAAAAAAACATTTATGCCATTATACAGCTTCCGGCATTTCTTCAGTTGGCGGTCGGTTTGAAGAGTGCAGGCGTGTTCCTGGTCCACGAAGAATCATCGCACCAGGCTCCGGAGAAGTATGGGCTGGGGGTGTGGAGGAATCACAGCGGGTGGGTGTGGGTTGGGGAGGGGCATGGGCTCAATGAGGGACCGTTTCTTTTACAGGATTTAAAATTAAACAAAGATAACGTGGGACTCTTTTGGTTCACTGGGGTGGGCTCTCAGCATGTCACCTGGCTGGGTGTTTGTTGGGAGGTGGATACTGGAGCCGATGGGGTTGGGCACCCCTGTTGGCCATACAGTGTGGTGGGGGGGTAGTGGGAGTGCATGAGGCAAGGGGGATTGGGCACCCCTCAGCACATAACAAATGGGGGGGCACATCATGCCGACGGGGATTGGGCTACCCCATTGGCAAATAAACTGGGAGATGCTGACAGGGTGACTGGGAACCCCAAGTTGGCTTTCATGCGGACTCTGAACCAGGTGGCGATCGTCACCACCTGCCGCCATATTACAAGACATTTTACAGCAGGCAAGGGAGCGCCCTGCAATGATGGGTCGCTCCCTCATTGCAGCGGTGGATTCCTTTCAAGGTGGTGGTGTGCTGTCTGAACTAGTGTCAGCAGCAGTGTGCCACCTCATTGGGAAAAGTGGGCTAAGCCTCAAAAGGCACTGGGGCCATTGGCCCCTAAGGTGCCCCACCTCCAAAACCGTGCTTCTCTCCTAAGCTCTGACAAAATGTTTCTTGTGCATGTGCTCAAGCAAACATAAAAAGTGAGGGAAGAAAGAGAATCCTTTTTAAGGTAAACGGTAAATTTACAAACTAACTAGTGTATAATAATTGCTTTTATTAGATATATCTATTTTATTTAATTATTGAAATTTTGGTCACTGGGTGAGCCTGCTGGAACCAAAGTTCCATTTTTAGGGGTGACCCAGAATTAAATACAGGCAATATATTCAGACAAATTGACATATACAGTGATTGCATTAGTTACAGGCAGAATATACAGACAGTACTCAGAGCCAGGGCATACTATACAGTAGGTAGCATTGGAGAACATTAATAGTATATTTATAATACTAATCTACAAACATCAAACAAATACAGCTAGGACAGCACTTGTATGAGCCAAGCACTTAAGTTAAATTACACAGTATCATACAGATTAAGGCACACATGAGCATTAAAGAAGAAAATCTATCCGGTCAACGTGGTAAGAGGGCAGCATGTTAAGGGCATCATTCAATGTTAACAGGAACAGTGACATCTTTCTAGGTGAAACATTTTCAAATTTTTTTTTAAAAACCTCCAAGGGAAGAGGAGTTTTGCATATACATATCATTGTTATTAAAATATTGTTTATTCATTTAATCAGAGTGGATTAAACAGCTTTAGAGCTGTCAGGACTCAGTAAAGAAAACCCGTATAACTACAGTAGGTCATTTATATAGAAAAATATAACTTAATTATGGGATGCTGCAATTAAATAAGAAACTGATTATTATCTATTTCTAATGCATTTGACATATTGCTGATTTTTATTAGGGGAATTAGCACTCTGTGATACAGGGGGAGACAGTACTGTATATACTGTACATGCTGTAGTACAAGTATGTTTTTGTGTTTAACTTTATTTTTAGTAAAATACATTACTTTTAGAAATATATATTTTGTTGCATTATATTGGACTATATGTCTGATAACAAGTAGAATAATAGATATCTTAGTGTGGATTACAAGGCAGTAATCCCATATAGAGTTTCTGGGGACATAGGGAACCTCAAGACCAAAGCCCCCAGAACCTCGAAATGTGGATTACTGCCTTGTGATCCACACCAAGCTATTTGTTATTTTTTTTAATATATGGATCCGAGGTGAATTGACTCACCTCCATTTCGTGGATCCAGTCAGGGGTCCATGTGCTGTGTGCTGACAGGGTTGCTAGGAGCATCAGAATGTGGCAGCGTGGCCCTGTCCCCCTTTTCTTCACTGTCTGCAGTTCCTCAGCAGTGATCTCCGTGATCCATAGGTACTGCAGAGGATGCATTGGAGACTGAGCCATACATACTGGAAAATGGGACGGAGTAGAATGTACAGAAAAAATACAGCTTCTACGATGACCGTTTCTTTCGCTAAGCGAAAGCGGCAGCCGCCATGTTTTGCAAGTCGTTCTGCCCACCCACACATGAAAAGTATCCAATTGGAAGGCATGCATGCAAGAAGTTGGGAGACAGACTTGCACCTGCGCAGTTCAGCTTTGGTGATAATACTATTGTTCAGGTCCCAAACGATAGAATTACAGCACCTAAACAATAGTATTATCACTCTGGAAAGGTGGTATTATCACTCCAGGAGTGATAGTATTATCAGGATTTCTTTGAATGCTTTTCAATACTATTATTTTAAGAATCCATATATTAAAATATGATAATATGACACCCTATACTGTGTTCATTATGTCCATTTTTTTCAATTAGAAGACAATGGAATTACAGTATAAACAGATGCTGTTTCAGAGCCACTAAACACAGGATGTGTTAGGAGGCATGTCAGCAACTAGTTGACATAGCTTTGATTTATAATGCAAATGTATGATATTCATGGAATATATGTTTGCATTATGGTGAAAACAGCGTTATATTTTATGCAGTTCCTCATTTTTGGAATTAATACTTTTTACTGTTTCTGCCCTTTTGCCCCAATTGAAGAGACTAGTTTGAAAATCATATCACATGGGAGAAGTTCCTGTCTGCACTGCATGGTCTTTTTGCTGTATTGGCAGAGCATAACCCTAGAGGCATATCTAGAAGGTAATAGGATCCCTTGTATGCATGCAGCCCACTGGCACAGTAGTAGGGCTGCCGCTTGTGATGCCAAAGACCCAGGTTTGGGAATAGCCTTGTTTGTCAGAGGCCAGTTAGAGGGGAGGAGTGAGCTTCTCAAAAGATGGTCTCTTCCTTTGAGGAGGGAGATGTAGCATGCTCTACTGTTATACTGCCACCTGAGTTACTACAGGTGGCAGTGCAGCAAAAAGCTGCTACTAAACATGGTAGGAAGAATACTGGTTGGGGCTGTGCTCTGCACTGTTGTGTGTGCCCACACGTACAATCCCTGCTGCTGACATCCTGTAGGAGAGAAGGCTGGAAATGGAAAACAATCTGAGCATGCAGGATGAATTCTGGCCTACCCCAGACTCTGCACAGACAAGCTTGTTCCTCGTCTGGAATCCATATCTGCACAACAGTGGAGAAGGAACACCACAGCACACAAAAATATGTGCCCTTACACTTCACCACTAAGGCTCAACAACTACAGATGTGGTGCCAAAATATTTTTTTTTTATTAATAGTATTATTATTGCATATGGCATAGAAAGCAAAAACACTTATGTACAGGCAGCAGTAGTGAAAAAAGAATGTCAGTGTTGTGTGTGTGTGAGTGTATACTTTATCAATGCTGAGGGTATGCAGTTCAGTGGTTACTTTTATATGCAAAGTCCTTAAAGTGAAAGTTCTCAAATTAATAATTACCATTAAGTGAATACACAAACAAGGGAACAATGAAAACACATAATAAAAAAAAAGTGATGTAGCTCTTGATAAACTATTCATTTTTAATAATGCATCCTCATTATTCATTTACATTTTTGGAAGAATTGTAACATGGATACATATATGCCATCAACCTAAAAGGGATGGCACATACATTTTAAATATACTGATGACTGCTACAGTATATATCCATCTATATTGCTTGAAGCAGATTATCTTCAAGTTCACATCTTCTATTTTTAATATTTTCAGGAGATATGATGATGATATATTTATGAAATGGATGTGGACAAGTGAGCAAATGTCAGAATTTGTTAAATTATGTTTGTATGTATTGAATTTCAGAAACTGGGTTAGTCTGCTGAAATAAAGTTCCCTTTCAGTGGCATCCCAGAGTTACAGTAATTACAGAAACTAGAATGCACAACCATACAACATATAGACATACATGCGGTCACAGGAACAAAAGTGGCAGTGCAAGTGTAGTGCACCAAATAAAAAAAGCAATCTATTAGATTACTTTAAACCCACAAACTGACAATCCTGTACAATGTAAACAATCACCCTCAAACAAAAACCTTGGAAGAGCTTCCTCAATGATTATAGATACAGTGACTAAATATAAGGTGATATAACTCAAAGGAGGTTTTAAAGGCCGTGACCAGGGAACGGTTTCAAAACTCCAGCAGAATATTGTTTCAATGGACAGGGGCTGTAGAGGCAAAGTACTGTCAGTTAAAACTTGATTTGACCCTAACGACAACCAACAAAGTGCTAGCCAAGGACCAATGGAGTCTGAGGTTTTACATCAAGGATGCCATGAAAGCTAGGTGGAGTGGTACCATTACTTTATTTTTACATAAGAAAAAGTAGTGGGTAACCCATCCTACCTTCAGTGGAGGACCAATTAAGGGAGGAAAAAATGCTTCACTGGTGCTATCTAGGGAATAGCAAAGAAAGTGAAAGCCAAAAAGATTGCATTCAGGCAATACAAAAAGACACAGGCAGAAGGGGATAGGGAGAAGTACCAGGAGAAGCAAAGGGAGGCAGGGAGGTCAGTAAGGGAAGCCAAAGCTCAGACAGAAGAACACATTGCAAAATCAGTGGGTAAAAGGGACAAAACCTTTTACAGGTACATAAGTGAAAAAGAAAGACAAGGGAGGGATAGTGAGACTGAAGGGGAGGATGGGAGCCGCGTTGAGGATGACAACAGTAAAGCTGACATATTGAACAGGTATTTCTGCTCAGTCTTTACTGAGGAAGAAGGAGTAATGGGTCTGAAGGAGTACAAGGGGTGAGAATGGTGCAGAAATGGACACAAGTCCCTTACACGAGAAAGGGTCCTGAAGGAACTGGAAGTAATAAGAGTTGATAAAGCAATGGGGCCAGGCAGGGTGCACCCAGGGTCCTTAAGAACTAAGAGGTGGTGGCTGAACCTCTGGCTATCCTGTTTAGCCGATCACTGGAAACAGGGGAGGTACCCAAAGACTGGAGGACAGCAGATGTAGTCCCCTTATACAAAAGTGGGAACAAAGAGGAAGCAGGGAACTACAGACCAGTCAGCCTCACCTCGGTAGTGGGGAAGATCATGGAAGCACTACTGAAGGAGAGATTGGTGGAACATCTGGTTGTCAATGGACTACAGGACCCAAGGCAGCATGGTTTCACCAGGGGGAGGTCATGTCAGACCAACCTCATTGAATTTTTTGACTGGGTGACTAGGGAGGTGGATCAGGGAGGCAGTGGCCATGGTCTATCTGGACTTCAGCAAGGTCTTTGACACTGTGCCACATAGAAGACTATTACACAAACTGGGAAATATGGGTGTGGGCAGGACAGTAGTGTGGTGGGTAGGTAACTGGCTGGGTGGCAGGACACAGAGGGTGGTGGTAAATGGCTGTCACTCCACAGAGGAAGAGTGACCAGTGGGGTACCACAGGTATCAGTGCTGGGACGGTCCTATTCAACATTTTCATCAGTGACATTCGCAGGATCTAAAGGCAGAATTTCACTGTTAAGCTGATGACACAAAGTTCTGTAACAGAGTAGACACACCAGAGGGTGTAGACAGAATGAGAAGCGACCTGCAGAAACTTGAAGAATGGTCAAGGGTTTGGCAGTTGAAATTCAATGCAAAAGTGCAAGATAATGCATATAGGGCACAAAACCCTGGCACAATATATCAGTTAGGGGGTGAGGATATAGCATGCACCAAGCAGGAAAGGGATCTTGGGGTTGTCATCTCTGATGACCTCAAGGTGAAACAGTGTGACAAGGCAGCAGGTAAAGCAAATAGGATGCTGGGATGTATAGGCAGGGGCATCACCAGCAGGAAAAGGAGGTCATAATTCCGCTATACAAGACACTAGTGAGGCCCCACCTGGAGTACAGTGTACAGTTCTGGAGACCATACCACGTAAGGACATAGACAGGGTAGAGAAGGTTCAGAGGAGGGCAACAAAGATGGTGCATGGATTGCATCACAAGTCCTATGAAGACAGGTTGAAGGAACTGAACATGTACTCCCTGGAGAGAGGAGGAGAGAGAGGGACATGATAGAGACTTACAAGTATCTTACAGGGAGGAACAGGGTGCAGGAAAACACTATTTTTAAGCGAAAAAGTGTTCCAGGACTAGAGGGCATGGGATGAAGTTGGAGGGAGGACGATTCAGAGGAAACATGAGAAGAATTTCTTCACAAGAGCGGGTGGTGGACAAGTGTAACACCCTGCCAGAGGAAGTGGTGGGGGCTGAAACAATCACGGGATTTAAGAATGCATGGGATAGACATAAAGGAATTATAGAGGTCAGGGGTAAGGGGCAACAGACTTCTAGGAAAACAAACTGAACTTACAAGCTCAAATGGGCAGACTGGGTGGGCCATAGGCCCTTATCTGTCAACACTGTCTATGTATCTATGTATCTATGGAATGCACAAGCAACAAACAAACCAAATCTGTAATGAAGAATTTTTAGTCTGTTAAGTTCTTTACACCTTATCAAAAACAGGACCAGGGCACCATACCAAAGAACTGGATTTAAGATGTTATTTGAGATAGCAAGTCTTGCCTCCTTTGTGCGGTAGGCCTTAAGCCTATACATTAAGCCAAGCTTCTGGATAATAGTTCTTGACAGATAGTACGCATGATGCCTAAAGGATAACTCCAAACCCAAGTGGACCCCCTAAGTATGTCAGCAAGTCAACTGTATCAGGTGAAGTTCTGGAAGAGATGGTAAGTTTAATTAGATTCCACCTTTCAGATCTAAGTTGCTTAATTCCAGATAGCATAGACCTTACCTGTTTAGCATACAGAACCAATTTGTTCTTTAAAACACATTTATAATTGTCTACAATTATCACCTAGACAGGTGTTATATGCGAGGTTATCATGACTTGTATATAGTAACACAAAATCAGCATATAATGGAAGTTTAGCACTACCACCACACCAGTCTTAACATTTCACAAAATGGGAGACTAGCACAGGACCTAAAATAGATCTTTGGGGAACACCATCAGTGATGTCCCATAGGAAGGATAAGCCACACCTCCACATTACATTTTGTTTGCGGGCAGATATATTGTCCTTGTACCACTACCAGAACCTTGAATCGAGTAACAATAATTTAAAATTTACTGTGACATATGATGTACTTTCTATATATTTTTGGGATGTGAATGTCATGAAGGGTGGACATAAGGTTGCTTATACTGAACAGTTAAAAAAGAGACAGGCAGGAATTATATGCTACACTATAATAGTTGTCATCCTTTGCATAGACTTAACATCCCCACAAGGCAATACTTTACCCTTTTTGTTGGCTGCTAAACTCCAAAACTGAGAACACAAATAGTCTTTTGTCAAAGTGTGGAAGCCCAACCAAAGACAGGGGTTCCAAAACAAATCCAAACTAATGTTTCCAATATTCAAATTCTCTCATCCATGATTGTAGAGCAGCTGCACATAGAAATATAGAAACATAGAAGTTGTCAGCGGATAAGGACCAATTGACCCACATAGTCTTCCCTAAATTCACTACCTATAGTGCCACCTGAAACCCTAACTGGACTCCAGCTTACACTCCCTTCTAGCTTCTAAGATTCCCTTGTGTGTATCACAAGCATTCTTAAATCCTGCGACTGTTTTAGCTTCCTCCATGTCCTCTGGTAGACTGTTCCACACATACACCACCTTCTCTGTGAAGAAGTACTTTCTTATGTTTCCCCTGAGCCTCCCCCCAGCTTCATATTGTGTCCCCTTGTCCTCAAACATCTTTTCCTTTACAGAATGCTCCCTTCTTCTACCTTATGTGCCCCTGTGAGGTAATTGAAAGTGTGACTCATATCCCCCATTCCCTCTTGTCTTCAAAGGAGTACCTATATAAATCCTTGTGCCTCTCCTCATAGGGCTTCAGATGTAGGGCCTGCACCATTTTGGTTGCCCTCATTTTTACTTCCTCCACCCTACCTATGTCCTTTCAGAGATGGGATCCCCAGAACTGTACACAGTACTCGAGGTGGGGCCTCACCAGTGATCTATACAGGGGCATTATTGCCTCTCTTCTTCTGCTGGTGATACCTCTCCCTGTACAACCGAGCATTCTGCTAGCTTTTCCCACTGCCTTGTGACACTGTTTAGCTATCTTTAGATCATCAGTAATGATCACCCCCAGGTTCCTTTCCTGCTTTGTGATGGTTAATACCTCTCCTGCCATCTGGTATTTGGCCCCCGGGTTTCTGTGCCCCATGTGCATGATTTTGCGCTTTTTTGCATCAAAGCCCAGCTGCCAAACCCACAACCATTCTTCCATTTTTTTTTAAATCATTCCTCATTCTATCCACCCACCTTTGTGTGTCTACTCTGTTACAGAGTTTTGTGTAATCTGTGAACAGGCATATTTTTCCTTCCGCTCCTTCTGTAAAGTCACTAGTAAAGACATTGAAGAGGACCGGCCCTAGTTCTGATCATTGTGGTACCCCACTAGTCACTTTGCCTAGTCCAGAGTGGGTGCCATTTATCACCACCCTCTGACTCCTATTGCTCAGCCAACATTCTACCCATTTAACTACTTTAGGCCCTACTCCTAGGTTCCTCAACTTGATTATCAGTCTCCTATGCAGAACCGTGTTGAAGGACTTGCTGAAATCCAGGTAGGCCAGGTCCACCATCCCTCATTGATCCACCTCCTTGGTCACCCAATCAAAGAGAAGAAGAAGAAGAATCTGCATTTATATAGGGCTTTTCATACATCCAAAGTGCTTTACAAGCAATGCTAGACTGGTAGTGAAGTGACTGAATGTGTGGTGGCGGCCATATCACACATCATCACCCACACACAGCCTGGATAATTGCATGAACCGGTTTATGGGAAGGGGACTGTTGGCCAGGACACCGGGAATGTTCCCTACTCTTTGCGAGGAGTGCCCTGGGTTCTTTTACTTCCACCTGGACACCCACCAGGACAACACCAGGATGGGTAGAAGGGACCTCGGTTTAACGTCTCATCTGAAGGACGGCACACCCCAGCAGTGCAGCACCCCCCAATACTGCACTCAGATGCCAGCGATTTTTAGGTGAAAGTCCAATCCCGGTGTGGGACGAGAACCCATGACCTTATGGTCCAGAGGCGGATGTGCTACCAACTGAGCCACGCTGACACCAAGAGCTAATTCAGGTTTGTCTGGCAAGTCCTCCCCTCTGTGAAACCATGTTGCCTTGGATCCTGTAGATCATTGACAACAAAGTAGTCCCCAATCATTTCCTTCAATAGCGATTTCATTCCATTGTCCACTACCAATGTCAGACTGACAGGCCTATAATTCCCTGCCTCCTCCATATTCCTATGTTTGTGTAGTGGGACTACATATACCATCCTCCAGTCTCCTAGCATCTTCCCCATTTCCAATGACAGATTGAAAAGGGTCATCAGAGGTGCAGCCAGCACCTTTTTCAGTTTCCCCAGTATTCTTGTGTGCACCCTGTCTGGCCCCATTGCCTTATTTACCTTAAACATTGATAGTTCCCAACACACTCTTTCTTCTGTAAAAGGCCTGGTATCCACCTACCACCCCGTCATACCATTGTCCTCTGTCTTTGGCCCATTTCTATCCCCCTCCTCCTTAAATATTGAACAGAAGTATTTGTTCAGTGTATCTGCTTTTTGATAGCCATCTTCCACTCAACCCCCTGCTTTGTCTTTCAGCCTTACTATCCATCCCTTTGTCTTTCTCTTTTCACTTATGTATCTAAAAATATTTTATTCCCCCTTGACAATGATTTGGCAATCATTTCCTCTGTTTGCGCTTTAGTGTTCTTAACTGCCTTCCCTGCTCCCTTTGTTTTTCTCAGTAAGTCTCCCTGTTACCCTCCTTCTGAGCTTCTTTGTACCTTCTAAATGCCATACTTTTTTATCTTATTTTTTCTGCTACCTCCTTACAGAACCATGGTGGTCTCTTTTTTTCTCTTGCCCTTGATGACCTGCCTGACAGAGAAGGTTATTGCTCGTTCAATGCCCTCTTTTATCTTTGCTCACTGTTCGTCAAGTCCCTCAAATTTTCCTATCCCTGCTAGGGCATTCCTAAGGCATTTTTCCATTTTCTTAAAATCTGCCTTCTGAAGTCCAGTACCTTCATCCTTCAGTGATTTGATTCTGACCCAGAACCTATATCAAACCACATTATACGGTGATCACTGGTCCCCAACTGGTCCCCCACTGTAACAGCAGTCACACTGTCTCCTTTTATCAGTACTAGGTCCAGTAAAGTCCCCTCATGAGTGAGTTCCAGTACTAGTTTTCTGAGCCACATCCCCTGCAGGGTATCTAGAATGTTTCTACTCCTGGCTGTAGTTGCGGCTAGCATCATAAAACCAGTTGAAAAGGATGGTAGCATGTTGATACTCAACAATTGTGATTATACAAAAAAGGTATTAAGACAACCTTCTAACACTGAGTTTTATTAAAAGTTGGATAGAAACATTACACAACAATTTAAGAAAAATAATGATAATACTGTTGTAGTAGCAAATGAAAATTGTGTTATAACATTAGTGTAACCCCCCTACAAATAGGGGTTCCTATAATATCTTCCTGAGCTCCCTAATGCCCACTGTTAGGATGGTGTCCTGTCTGTAGTAGTTCTAATTGCCTTCATGAGAGTACTCCACTAAGCCTCTGTGCCTGTCTCTTTAAGAGAGCACCTATGCTGTGTTAGAAAATTAGTCTTGTCTGGGTAAGAGTGAATTAAGGCTTGCGATCAGCCAGACAGTCCATTATTTTGCTCCATGCTGCAGCTGCTACTTGCACAGACAGAGTTCTGTTAGATAAAGTGATTATTTACTGACTAACTACTATAATAATAATAATAGAGGCATTTGTCTAACCTGCTTTAAATTGCAGCTTGAGCTTTTGGATAGGAACCACCATTTTGTTTCTGTACTTCTAGTGCTGGACCAATCGAACCTCAGGGGACTTAAAATGGAGACCGTCCCCAGAGGTCTTGTGGGAAGGAAATTCTGTAGTAATTGTATTCTTGAGGCTTTGGTGTCTAAATGGACCTGGAAGGGGAGCCCTCACTGTGACAAACAGTTCCTTTAGCCAACCAAACCTTTTGGATCCCAAGGAAAATACCCCAAACTGCCTGTAGCAGTGTGTCAGTCCAGAGTTGGATTTGGAGAGTAAACAGCTCGAGCCATCGAGCAGCTGCTCCTGCTAGGAGCATGGGAGAATCAGTGGGAAGTCCCTGCTGGCCTGCCTGTTACATCTTCCAGAATAAAGCATTGTCTTGAGAACGAAATTCAGATTTATCCTATTAGTGGATTCAGACCTGAACCTAAAGAGAAAATTGTGTCATTGCTGCCTGCAAGTGGACCGAAGAATTGCTGCAGAAGCAATTGACCCTCCAGGTACCAAAGTGAGTGTCAAATTGAAAGGTTTGCACAGAACAAGCTGTGATTTGCAAACAGACTTTATCTGAACTGTGGCAAGTTATTTTAAGTGTTATGGTTCCATGTGATAGCGGCAAAAGCCTAAAGGCGATCGCCGTTATCATGAAGTCAAAGTGCCGAAAGTTTTTTCACCACTCTGATACCCCAGCACACAGCAAAAGAGCATCATGGACTTAGTTTTTAATATTTTATGAGAAGGCTGTACCCCCCCACCCTCCAACCCCCCGGGGGCTTTGCCCCTGCACCCCCCCACTAAAAGATTCTCAACTCCAGGGGAATGCATGTTGCGGAGTGTGTGTGAAAACATAAAAAAAAAAAGGTTTGGGCCAGGCGGCAAGAAACACACACCAGCCTCTGTACCTGAACCCAGCACACTGCAGACTGACACTGGGAACCCACCCACCATGCCACAGGGGCAGCTCAGCATCCCACCACGTCACCACCCCTCACATCTCCTCCTGCCCCTTGTTGTACCTGACAGCTCCCACCCCACTGCGCGCGTACATATAGCGACATCCTGTCACTATACTCACCCATCCACCCATCCAGCCACCCTACCCTCCTGAGTCCATCCCTGCAATGCACTGGGGAAGGGGTCGCCATTATTGTAGGTGCCCTTCACCCAGTGCCAATATCATGAGATACCAGTGTTATGGATGTGCTGAATGTGTTGTGTGGGTCTCGATTTGGTTCCCCACCAAGAGTTCTGTTATGCCAGCTGGAGGCTGTTCCAGCACTTATCACAGACTTCATCCAAACTGTCTGCTCTGCCTGTGCGCTGCCACCTCAGCCTAGGCTGCTGCCTGCAATTCAGAGACATTTCTGGTGAAAGACTTGCATGCTCAACAACACCGAAGAGGTGAGTCTTATAGGCCCTGCTTCCCCTGGCAATCCAGTACAACATCCAGAGGTCTTTATTTCATCTGTCCTGCATCCTGGTTTGGGTAGCGTGAGTACAAACAGGGTAGCTCCCTGCAACATAAGCTTCAATCATTGTGTGTCTCATCTGATATGCTTGTTTGGGTTTATTTCAATGGACTGAGCCATCTGGCTCTGGATTACAAATTTAGGGTTGAGTGCATGCTAATTGTTTTCATTCCTAAGGGTCCCAGCAACAGCTACAATGCCGGCCTACATTGGACAATGCTTCAAGCTAGCCTGTTCACCAACTGGGTACCCATGGTTGTGAGACAGTGACAGAGGGAGTTATAGTGCATGCTTTATCAACCTGAATATAATTAGAATTGTTAATCACTTGCTAGAGTTAAGCCCAACCCTTGTTCACATCCCCCTGAATAAATCAGATTGTGGTTTTTCACGTTTAACCTGGCTAGTGTGTACTTTATTGGTGGGGCTACAGTACTGCTATTGTATCATGGTATCACTGGTCTTATTCTCCAGGGCAATTGCAGAAGATCCAGCTCTGGAGGTAAGTACAGGGGGTGTGAGCATATCATTACTGTCATATGGTAAATGTGAATGTACTACTGCTGAATTGTTTAGGCCACTATAAGTGTCAGTGTGTGGTTATAGCACCCCGGAGGACTATACCAGCAGCAGTTACACTATTCAAAACCATTTCTCCAGGTGGAGGCACAAGTTCACCGAGCTCAGGCCCCTCAACCTATACCTAGTCATGCAGTCAGGGGTAGTAGCCTATAGGATAGCGCCATCGAGGGGTTACATGAGAAACATGAATTTACTAATAACAAAGTTTTCAATAAAGCCACTGATGTATACTGTTTCTTAACAAACATCAACCTATTGTTAGCAATATAGGTTCTATTACACAAACAGTGTCCAAGTATGTGGACATATTTTTAAGTCCTTTTGTACAGACTCTACCTTCACATATTAAGGACACCTCAGATGTCCTGAGGGCTTCTTGAAGCAGTAGAATTTCTAGCTAATTCATTTTTTGTAACTCTTTATATGGCGTCTCTTTATTCAAGTATCACCAACTGGACCTTCAAGTACTTCAGTTTTATTTAGACCAGCAACAAGACAGTGATGTCCCTTTGACTGATTTTTGGGTTGAGTTACAGAATTAGTCATGAAATTCAATTGTTTTGGTTTCAAACATCTGAACTACATTCAAATTAAAAAGATGGAAATGTTGAAATGGAGGGGCTACATTTACGGCCACATTTCCCCACAAAAAGAGAAACACAAGATTGAAAAGGGAATTTGCCATTTTTGAAAAACACTTCAAGATGGTTTTGTAACTGGGTCACTGTGCAACTTTCAGTTACTACCCCTGCCTTGCTGGCTCAGATAAGGTTGAGGGGCATGGGCTCTGTATTGGATGGAAAAGGGGGAGTTCCTTCCCAAAAGAAGTTAATTACTGCAGTGCCTCCACCCAAAGTTAAAATATAGTGGGCTAGATGTTTACCTGGTACGACCCCTTGGGATGCAGTACCTACCCACCTCCTCTCTCAGTCACCCCACACATGGATTACCTCAAATGAAAACAATATTTCAATAAACATGCAATTAAACACTATAGCTAATAATATGCTCACATACAATGTTGAACAGTAACAATAAATAATTTATTAAAGGGGAAGAGGAAAATGTGATGCAGGAATAAGTAATGATTTGAAATGGTAAGGCAAAACACAACAACATTAACAACAGTGCCCACCCCCTGTCTATAACACAATTTTTGACAGACACACTCCCCATTGGTACCGGTGCCCCTTAAAGTAAGCTGGGTACCTAGGTAGAAAACAATGTTGCAGGCATGAATGGTGCAGCTGGGTGGCTAGCACTGGTGCACTTTTTAAAATAAACAAGAACTCAGTATGAACTTTTTTCTGCTCCCCAGGTCAGGGCAGTTGCTGTGTTTACTCACGGTTCTGAAGACAGTCTCACAGGGGCTGAATAGCAACAGCAGGTTGGGGCAGTCAAGCTGGGGCCCTCGAGCTGTACAACCAGGTCTTCAGTTCACTTCGCTGGAGTATAATTTTAGCAGCATGTCACCTTCCAGCTGTTGCCAAGGTCCAGCAACTTTTCACCTTCTGTGCTGAGGCAGTGTCTGGCAGCTTGTCACCTTCTGGGCTGCTTTTTCTTGAATGCTGGAACAGGCCAGTACTGGGGACCACAGCCACATGCCTACCCCACACTTCCAGGCTTCTAACTCTAGAGGAAGATGATGGGTAATGCCCAGCTGTGGCACTACCTGATGAATTCCCCACACCATCCACAACTGGCAAAGGTTCATCTTCTGGAGCTCAGGAATCACACTGCCTTTCTCTCTGAAGCTAGTAGACATTAATACCTCTGGCACAAATCCAGCTCAACCTTCAGGGCTAGAGGTTGCAAACAGTCTCTCTGGCGGTTCTCAAACTGAAGGTTCAAAAACAGATGGCTTTGGTTATTTTAAACTGGATTTCACAAACAATGTGAATTTTTTGTGGGTTCTCTGGGGTCTGGCTGCTTAACTTAGGTGATGCTTAAAGTGCTTGGCAGAACACAGTATAACCCTTCTCATAGGTAAAGGGGCTTCACTCAGAGTTTAACTGCAACAGTTTTTCACACACCTTCCAACTTTCCAGCTGAGGCTGTGGAAGTCTTAGGCCAACTCCCAAACTGCTTCTGTGGCTCACTCTATGCTCCTCTGCTTCACTCTCACAGGCTCAGCAGGAACTGCCCATAAGCTGAATCTTTCCCCATGGTCTGAAAAGGGAATGGCAGCCTCTGATTGGCCAAAATAGCTATCTGTCTGCTGAATTAATATACATGAGGTCCATTTAATGCCTAATTGGTTGGGAGAAAAGATGCCAAGAGCACAGTCTTCATCCCCTTCCCAGGAGCCATTTCCAAGTTCTCTAGGGCTCCTGTAATGTTGATTGTTGGAGACAGGGGTCAGGAGTGACAATTATAGCTGCAAACAAAACAGTTGATGAAAGTCAGAGCTTTCTGTGACTTTTGAGGGGCCCCTCTGCCCTATCATCTGGTGGCAGAGTGGGGCTTTTCAAGGCTCGCTCTGCCTGTCGCAAGCACCATAGCTCAGTCCCCCCAGGCAACAGGCAGAGCTTTTATTTATCCATAGCAGCCTCAGATGCTCTTAAAGTAGTAGTTCTGTTTAAAATAATAGCACTTAAGAGCGCTTTTTTACAGTTTATTTCTTTCTCCTGCATTGCTCCCTTCTTTGTGTGCCTCCGGACCCCTATATTGATATTTCTGGGATCCTGGGGGTTGGAGCACACAATGGAAAGCTTTGCAGAGCCACAGAGTGCTTTCACAATGTGTGCCATAGTGCTCCTTCAGAATCTGCAAGATGCCCACCAACTCAAATGTTTGAGCAGGAGTCAGCTCGAATGTGCACAGTCGGGCTGTGTGGCACTTACGGCATGTACTACCTGCTGGATTTTTCATTTCTAGACTGATCCTCTGGTCCCCCACCAGGAAGTCAACACTGGGGGCCAGCAGGAGCTCTAAAGGAGACCCAAAGGAAAGAGGTTAACAGGACCAGGTGGCCGGGAGGGGGAAAATAAGGTAAGCCCCACCTGTCATATAAAAACTGTTTTTACCACATGAATAACCCCACTTGGTGCCACATTTGTTTAAATCCTGATTTTACACAACATGTTTAGTGCAGAACATGCTGATTTGTTCCAAATTTTTCTGGAGAATAGAAAAAAAAAAGATTTCAGAATTTGTAAAATATTATTCACTATGTTTGGAAATGAAAATCATTAGCACCAAACTTTTGTTCCAAATATTGTACATCTCTGTTGGGCTTTGTAGGAGAAAAGTGCCACCCTATGGTCTAAAGTAAATCCATTCTTTGTGCATCTAGTGGCATCGCTTATTGATAAAATCATGATTGTTTGGTGATGGAATCTGTCACAATTGGAGAAGTATATCCATTATCTGCATTTAAGTAATCCTAACATACAGCAAGATCTATCATATGTCACTGAATTGTAGCCACAGCTTCTACTTGATTCACTTTTTTTTGCCATGGCTAAAGTTTGAGGGTGGTTCAGTTTAGGGACAGCTTCTATTAAGAAGCATTCAGCTGAGTAAGACTATGTATGATAATTTAATCATCTGTGCTCTGCTGATCACCTTTCTGCATAACTAGAATGCTCCTTCCTGTGGCCAGGTGCTGCTTCAGACAATGCCAGTTACTCTTAGTTGTTGTGCTGCTTGAACTCCTGAAGGGGCAGGAACAGCTCTTAGATTCAGTTTGGAGAAGGACTTTCTTCTACTAAGCAACAGTGGATCTGACACGGATGCAGAGCCAGATAGCCAAGATAATCTCAGCATTGAGAGATTGCTGCAGACTCTTGTTTTCTCTGTTTTCTTCATTTCTTTTATTTCCTTTTGCCCAGCTTCAATAAAGGTTAACAATTTTTAAAATTGTTTCCTTTTGATAACTGGTAACAGCAGGATTACTTACAATATATTGTATATCACTGAACAAACATAATGTGGCTGTATGTCACTGAATTGTTGCCACGGCTGCAAAATGAGGATGCCTTTTATTAAGATAACTAGATTTTGGTGTATCTTCAATTCTAGGATATCTTCTATTTAAGTGTGGCTACAACTCAGAGAAATATGGAAGGTATGAAGAAACAGAATTCCTTGATTAGGTGATAACTAACAGAATGTTAACAGTGTCCCAGAAATGTATTTTGAAAACTGTCAGACAGGAACAATATTATAATAACTGGTTAGTGCTGATTATCAGCTGTGGGCAGAAACTGACAAACTCTGCTATACATCTGTGATTATACATGGTTATGTATAACAGAGTTTGATTATACGTATATGTGTATAGTCACCTGTTTATAATGGAGTTTGATTATACACATATTTGTATAATTGCCTGTGTATAACGGAGTTTGATTAAGCACCTTTTGCAAAAATTCTAAAATCACTCTCATGCTACTGCTACTGGCGCCTCATGCTGTCAACTTAGTTGTGCTAACCTCACTGAAACCACTGAATGGGAATCTAACTTACGGGCAGCTGAAGAAAGACACATTTCTCACAGAAATGAAAAATAACCAGTGGTCTATTAACATCTATCTGCCCACCTAAGAAATGACATATTCATCACCATTTCAGCAACCTAGTGATCTAGAAAGATAAAAATTCATAGAGCAGAAAGAAAAAAGAAACACTCTAAGAAAAGCCAAGACCTACGTTAAGCTGTTCAACAAGTACCCGTCTGACAAAAAATTCAAAGGAACCAGTTATTATAAAAAATAAAACGTGGGCAAGTATGTGAACTCAAATTTTATACACACACTCAGTGTGCAATGCCTTGATAAATCCCTCAAGCTTCACTCTTAGGGTTTATGAGGCATCGGACACCTTGGCTGTGCATAAAATCCTCATTACACACACTTCCCCATGCATTATTCTATATTAATTGCACTCCTATTGTCACACATGCCACATAATTGAAAAAGTCTTACATGGTTAGTTCCTATGCACAAGACATAAATGCAGCTCTGACCATAATTTTCAAGAACAATGTATAGATCTTAGCAGAAAACTTTCTGAAAGGGATACAGTGGCACAGTTAATGACAGAGGAAGGACCTGTGGTAAACAAACTAGTAGGCACAGGTTACTGTGCATCTCCCAGAGGAGAGACAACTGTGAAACTTGTAACATTAATTTTGTTACATCATTCTTCTACCCATTAATTACTGAAATTTCTTCTATTGTAACAGGAGTGTGCTAGAGACTGAACTTTATTTGGAAATGACAATAAAATAGTAAACCATGGTGATTTTACTAAGATGATTTAATATGAAGGACTCTTTGGTGTATATTGCTCAACCTACTGTATGCCTCAGTCACAAAGCTTGCTAACATTTTTACTCGGCTATTGCACTTTCTCTGGGTCTTGAGAAAGTGTGAGAGTCATTCAAAAATGATTGACTGTTTTGAGGGAGGCTGCATGGAGGATTTCACTGCTAAACTTATTCATGGAAATAAAGTTTGTTATACCTACTTACAGCCCTGTTGTGTTTTTCTGGGATCAGAAACCAAGAAGCCGAGCTGTCTGGATTTGCTTTTCCTCTGGTCCACAGCTGTTTGAGGAGCCGCCTGACAATTTTCTTGTGTACACAGTTGATACATCTAAAATGTAAACTGTTGTCTGCTTGGTGTCTCTTCAGTGCAATTCACTGCTCCTGTCAACATACTCTTCCTCATGTGCTTGAGGAAACAAACACCATATATTTCAGACTTTCAGCTGGGAGATGCACAATGAGCTGAAACTCATAGTCATTTGTGACCTGGGATCACAGGGCGGTATAGTAACTTGCTTAGGGTTTCACAGTCACAGTGGGTGGCAGTGGTGAGTTTCAAATCCAGATCACTCATCTTCAGGGTCACAGTTAGGTGCTATAGCTTCTAGGCTACTCTGCTTCCTTAACCATGGTACCGTGGTCACATGGATCTCTAATCAAATCATCATTACTGTAGTTACACTGGAATTGTTTTAGGTGGGGGAACATTAACCTCCAGATTTGTAGGTGAGGAACTGTCATCTCAAGGGGATGTAACACTCCTGTACTATTCAGTTAAGATGACAGATGTGCAGGAAGTGTAATGTAACTTTACATGAGGTAGGTGCACTGAATTTCTGTGGGTTCCTTTCCAGTCTAACCCCTGTTTGACACCTCAGAAACAAACAGCATTCTCTCTCACCCAAACTGCTGACCTGATGCAGCAACCTTACCAAACCAAAATGAACAGTGTGGACCCAGGATGTCTTCTAACCCAAAACACAAATCAAAATCATATTAGCTGTTTCATGAAGTCTGCCACTCGGCTTGGTAATTCTGCTGATGTTTTGGGAAGTACATTGCATTTAGTTATTTATTTATTTGTTCATTTAATTTATTTATGTATGCATGTATTTAGTGACTAGATAAGTGCACTGGAGAAGAAGACCTTTAACAGGCACAACAATAGATGCTGCAAAGTTACATGCACACAGAAAGTTGACACATTTAGATGAATTGATTATAGAGTGCGAGACAATAACCAGTTGCATAGTAGTTGAGGCATCATGACATCACATGAATCAAGAAGTGTAATGACAGAAAATGCATTCTTCATGTACTTAAATAAGCATCTTTTAAACTAGATGAGGATTGAACTCTGAACTCTGAACAGATGGGAACTCCGAAGGTCAAGGTTTAAGAGTGAGAGATCTGCCTGATAAATATAAGAGACCTCCGCTAGGTACCATGCTACCATGATTTACAGGTGTATGAGTAAACTTGAAGTAGTTTGAATCCCTCAGGCTGGATCATCCATTCACCCGTCATGACTGGCTAACAGTCTCAAAGTGAGTCCATGCCAGTAGTGGGTCTTAGCAGGTTTTCAACTCAGTCTCATTCTGTACTCCATCCCCCCCACAGCTGACTTCCCATCACAATTTAAGTCCATGCATAGCAGTCATGGACCTGATACCTTGGTGCAAAGGTGCCCAGCACAGTCTATAAATCCTCTAGGCCATGAGTGGCTTCCTGTTACAAACTGACTCCATGCATGTTAGTGATGAGACTCATACGTAGGTCTGCACAGCTGTTCAGCCTAGCTGTATCCCAACACTAACCTCTGAGACTTACTTACCAGCACAAACTGAGTTCATGCATGGCAGTGGTAAGACTAAAACTCTGGCAAACAGTTGCCCAGCCCAGCCTATTCCCCTCATCACTGGATTATCGCCCTAAAGTAAGTCCAGGCATAGAAGTGGTAGGAGCAGAATGGGGCTGGCCTGAGGACCTATGCAGTCTTTTTTTAAGACACACCATTGCATTTTAAGGACTTACACTAAGGCAGTATACTAATCAAATGGTGGTAGTGCTGCTGGTGGTGGGGGGTTGTACTAGATTCAGCACCTGAGTCCTGAGTATACATGTCTGAGGCCCAACACTGCCATGCACAGACTCAATTTGGGATATTCGCCACTCACTGAGTAGATGGAAATGCCAGCTTGGAAGCATCAATTTTCCTCAGTTAACTCTAACCTATAAATCTTATTTTTAATGTAATTGGAGGAAGATCCCTTGGGTCCCTCAAGTGGCTATTTCACTTCCCTGCCTTGACCTCTAGGCTCTTAGTCTTTAGTTTCCAAGCTGACCATCAAAATTACAGAGCCAAGTGGACATTTCAGAACGTAGCTAATATATGTGTGCCTTGCATATGGGGTTAGAAGGGGGTGACATTGTTTGTTTTGGTTTGGTAAAGTCTCTCCATAAAGTTAAAAGTTTGGGGACATGTTGATTGTTGTTGAAGCAATGGTTGGATGTCAGAGGTCCAGGTGGCCATGATGTGTTTTTTCTAAGGGAATGGTAGAGGTGAGGCTTCAAAGAGCAATGTGCTGAACTGAGATGACAACATGCAGACAGCATTCTATATGTTGAGAGTGTGGAGTAAGGGAAACCAGTGGTACAGAAAAAATGTAGCATGGCATACATAGTAGGGCAAATAGAACAGAGTGCTTCCTTGTTTTTCCAATTTTTCATTTGTCACCCTGTTTCTGCTGCAGGCAAACCTGGCTCATTATCTTTTCCCTTAACAATAATTATCTTCCATGGTCTGCCAAGCCAGGTGTACGTTAACTCTTTAATCCTCACTGTACTGAGACAGTCTTATATTTCCTACCTGAAGATTTAAGTATTTTAAAAGAACTCTTCTGCAGCCAAAGAAACTCATTTTCTGCATGCTAGCTGTGTAGACTGTCATTTTTGATATCGAGTCAAGTTTTTCAAATAAAATCACTTCCTGTCTCATAACTCAAAACTATAGAAATAAGTGGGAGGAGAGAGAAAGGGAGGCTGAACAAAATCATATTTAAATAATTAACAAGAAAAAAAAATATTCTAACTATGGCCAATGGTAATAACATCACAGGTGGCACTCAACCTGAAAAGTAAACATGCAATACTGTAGATAAAGTGATAGTTACTTTTTAAAATTGATTAATGGAGTTTCATTGGGATTTTAACCTAAATTGCTTAGCAGATATGCTTCAAAGCATGTTTTCCTCTGTAACTATGGTTGGGCCTAAGGTCTAAGATCGCAGGTTTTTCATACACTCAATAACAAAAACTTTTTCAAGGTTACTTATTACAGAAGTATATGCAAATCATATACTTTTAAACTTAGCATATTAATTTAACATTGGAGTATATGAGTGGAATAAATGTAAACATATGAGATCTCACATCAGTAGAAATTATGCACAATTCTCTGTTTTACTTACATCTGGTAGCAAACAAATGGTTATATTTAGGAGTTTTCAGTATTCCTGATCCCCAATCATAAAAACTCCACTGTAATGATATTTTGATCACTAGAAGATTATATATATATATATATATATATATATATATATATATATATATATATATATATATATATATATATTATTGTGTGTGTGTGCATGTCTAAACACTTGATTATTTTGGGTGATCAGGTATATTCTAATGTCTTCTGCATATTAAATTCAAGGGAGATGGGCAGATTCAAAGAAATATTTATTCCTATACCAGTTTAAGAAATTGACTAGTTCCTAGCATCATGGTATTATGGGTTGATGGTAACATTTTTGGTTCATTTTCACAAGGGAGACAATGGTGAATAAGGCTGTCAGGCAATATTTCTCCCGCTGAAACATAGTTTTCATATGAAATCATATACCCCACCCGGTTCTGCATCATAACTGCAATTGCAGAATAGCAATCGCTGTTTGGGCAAGTGTACATCGTCGAAAATGAATTAAGGTGATGTACACTTGTGGTGAACTGCAAGGTGGCAACTGAAATTACATGCACCACCCTACTTAAGGATTCTCAACTCCAGGGTGGTGCATGTTGGGAAAGTGAAAATCTTTAAAAAAAACAAGCTGCCTGCCGGGACTTAAAAAATGCACCACTCCAGACCTGAACCCTGTACCCTCCAAGTGACCACCCTCCCCACCATGCTAGCCGATCAGCTTGGTAGCTGCCTGCCACACTCCCTTCAACATACCTCCCCGCCCTTTCCTCCCCCATGCGTGTGCATGCGCATATATGTTTCCCGTCACCATACCTTACCCACTCAGGTATCTGGTCTCTACCCTGCCAGGTAGCCCTGAACACAGGCACCGTAACTAAGTTGCCGTTTCTGTAAGCACTGAAATTCAGTCACTGTGTTCACTGTATACTCACCCCAGTATTTCAAATTGGCTGATTAGGAATATTTAATATGTGATGGGTGGTGCCCATGGAGGAATAGTGGGTGGACACCAGTGCCCACACACCCAGCAGTGGTGGTGCTGGGTAGTCCATCAGCCACCTGGTTGAGGAACTCTGGGGACATCACATACCTTCACATAGTTGGCCAACTAAAGTTCTTAAACAGTTCTGAGGGAAAATGGGAACACAATTAGCATGTTGCCTCCACTTGGGAAGTATTATAGATATCATCCAAGATGTTCAAGCATGGAATCCACTGGGAAAGGGAGCAGCAATTTAGGATAGCACACTGGCCTGGTGTCGATGGAATCCTGGTGGAACTCTGGCAGTGGCATGGGATAGGGTTCCATTAAATTAGCAGTAACAATGTTGATACTTTTTAAAGCCTCTAATGCCTTTCCCCAACAATCACTCCAGAACACAGGGCATTCAGTCTTAAATAGCTGCTGAACAAAAAATGATTTACATTGATATATGCATAGTCTATGTCATGGTAAGCTCTTACAAATGGTGTCATATGTTTAACAACCTTCACAGTTGAGCATCAGATAATTCTTAATGCTATGTACCTTGAGACAGTGATATCACTAACAGAATCTGTTTAGGGTACAAAACTAAAGGATAAACCATCCACTCTGTAATCTAGTGGTGCAGTACCTGTTAAGGGCACAAAACATGAAGTAGACATGGGGCAGGCTGCATCATTTCCAACCTTCAGGTCTTGTTCTCTCAGCAATAGCCTTTTCCATGAGTTAATGGTCCCCATCACTCACTTTCTCTCCTTGGAGCCATGTATATAAGGGAATCTTTGGTCACTCTGCTGGGGCACCCAGATTTACTGGTGATTGCCATCAGGTGGCACCCCTTGAGAGGAAGCTGCCATAGGATCTCGCCATCCTGTCTTTAGATCCCAGGGTGGATAGAGGCTCCAGAGACTCAGCCCAGAGAAGACATGTTTCAATGCTGAACCCAGGTCACTGCCACCATCCTGAGACTGACATGCCCCATCCAGCTCATCACAGACAGCATTTACTTAGTACTCCATGTGTGCCTCAACTCCTCAAGCTCTTCTCACACTGGAATACACACACACTTGTAGGGCTGGAGACCCATACTAGTATCCCAGAGGATAAGCAACCTGAAAAGCCCAGAAAACTAAAAGCCTTTAACCAGCTCCTATCTTGTAGAAGAGTCTGCAAAACAGTAAACTGAGAACATTCGGATACCTTTTTAGCAGATGGGAAACTTTAACCCTTTACTTGGAAAAAAAGGAAGGGCTAGACTACCATAATCCTAGATGAAGGAATAAACCACAAAATGCTTGGGAAGGTGAATTTAACATTAAATCCAAATATTGAGGAGTTGCACACCCCTAGTAAAGAACAGGACAATGAGAAGTATGGAACAAAGTGAAAATATAAAAATATAGGCCAAGTTAAAAATAAATACTATAGTTTCAAAATGTTCACAGAGGCATCGGTTGCTATTAAGAGACATTGTCATGTATGTACTGACACCATCAGCAGTTTCATTTGACAAAGATGAGTTTTGAGAAATGCATAACCTGCTACATCTCCTATAAAAAGATCAGGCTAAAACCTTGCTAAACACTATGATTGCAGGGTAGAATTTTAACTGACATGACTACTGATCCTCCACTCACAAGTAAACTGGAAAACAAAATAATGCTCCATGTTCACCTCTTCAATTTTCTTCTCCAAAATACCAGTTTCATATTATGTTACTTCAAAAAGCTTGAAACTTTTAAACACAACTGAGAACTTCTGCTGGGGACATACTGTATCTGTCAGTTCATGTCATTTCATTTATTTATTTTACCAGGAAGAAACTCCATTTAGCAAGGTGGTACCAGATCAATTAGTTGCTGGAAGAATTGCATGGAATAAACAGCGCAGTACAAATGTCGAAACCATTGACAGCAACAGGGGTGTAATAGTGTTAGTGAATTACCGCTACCCCAGTCACTGTCCGTGAAGTGGAGGAAGGGCTGAAGAAGTTTCAGTTGTGGTACCTGGTTGAGCCACTCTCTTGGTGGAGTGGCTGAGGCACTAACATCGGGAGCAGTGGACACCTGGAGACCAGGGTTTGGTTCTTCATCTCCTGATATTGTGTATGTTTTTGTTTGTTTAGAAATAAAGCTTCTCCCCTACCAAGTTTCTCCTCCCTCCCAAGGTTCACCCCCCACCAGAGTTGAATATATTAATTCTGAGGGGTGTGGGGGTTGTGGGAGGCAGAGCCCCCCACCCAAAAAAGTCAAAATTTTTCCCATTAGTTTCTATGGTGCGTGCAGGATTTTGCATTGGTCAGTATTTTCACAGACCTTGTGTTTGCAGTCAGCATTTTGCTTGCGACTTTGTTTGCCACCCTGGTTTTGTCTGTGGAAGTCCTGTGTAGGACAGAAATATAAATATAAGAAAACAATACATACATACAGACAGAGATATTATAACTATTGAACACAATGTCATCTGGAAGTTTATGTCACATAGGAATTGTACATGGACATACACAGAAGGCAATTGAACATGAACTTCTAAAGTGAAAGACATACAATTGAAGAAAACTATATTCTAGGTGCAGTTGCAATTAATGAACATATTCCATAACATAGTTATACCTGCAGCTAACAGACAGCTAAAAACAAGGTGCATAGAAAGGAGTAATAAATCTGTGATATATACAGTGTATAGACATGAAGATAAATATTGCAATATATGGCAAATCCACAGCTAAGAGCAAAATATATCAGAGAGGTGGCAACAAGAAGAGATGAGTGTGGGTGAGATATTAGTGACATACGCATTCATCTGTGAAGTATTGATTGATGAGGGATTGGAAACACTATGGACAGACCAGTGCAGAAAGCTTAGTTATTTTCTGAAGAGCGTCACAAGTTTTGGGGTGGCCCAGTTGAAGCCATCCCCCTGTATTTTGAGCAGTGCATAAGAACATCGAGCAAGATAATATTGTGCATTCTTAACATATAAGGGCCATGGGACCTACTGAGACGTGAGGAAATATAAGTGGGTAGGGAGTTACAAAGAGCTTTGAGGGACCAGAGATTTAAGCCTTCTAATATTGAGCAATGGCCATCCTATTTCCTTATAGAGGAGGCAATGGTGCATGACAGTAAGTAACTCACAAATAAAGCGTAATGCTTTGTGGTACAATACATCTAACTGACCCAATTGTGAGGCTGTGGTGCTTCTGTAGATGATGTTGCCGTAGTACAACTGGGAATCGAACATAGCCTATACCAGCATTTTTTTATCTTTTTGGATGAGGCAAAATTTGTTGTGAAAATAAAATCCCTTTATTATTATGCTTTTTCTGTGCTGGCTCCCCATTGACCCTGCTCTGAGTCTTGTTCCATCGTTCCTCTACCACTGCTAGCCCCACCGGGGATACACACTGGATTACCCCCCAAAGTGAGGCTGCAGGAGGGAACCCAACCACCTGGCAGACAGTGGAATATGGCCCCAGAACATAACCATCCTGGGGGTACATCTCTGGTTTATCCCACAGGGGCAGGGCCACAGGGAGGGTGCCTACTCCCCCGGTGGAAGGTGGGATACATCCCCAACAGAGTCATGAAGGAGGCTATGCAAGACCACTGACTTGGACTGGTGGTATTCTGCTTAGCTATGTTGTTTTTCTGTAGCTGAATGACGGTGAGGCATGCAATGACTGAGTGGTGTAAGCACCGCTGTCTGACCCACATCCGCAACATCAAGATGCCAGATGCTTGTTGAACCCCAGGCCTTCATCAGGGATCATCCTATGCACCAGACACACAGCCTCCCTCCCGCAGAAAAGGATAACATGTTGCAGTGTGCTCAATCCTCCTCCCCCTGGCTGGCCCTCTGACTCCCGAGTTATTTTCTGAACCCAGGATGTTGAAAATGAAATCCTAATTTTTGCTGCAATGTTTTGCATAGGGCATCTATACGTACATTTAATGTCAACTTATCATCCACCCACATACCTAAATATTTAAAAGTGCCTACCAATTTGATTGATTCATCATAGAGGGTAGAGATGCCAATTGCGGGAAAAGGGGGGTTATGTTTGTGTGACAGGATCGTGTATTTGGTTTTGGATGCATTTAATAGTAGATTGGATGAATGCAGGTTGATGTGCAGAATGTTAACCACACCTTCCAGGGTCTTTATTGCTGAATCTGGGTCTGGACTTGCTGTTTAAAGTACTGAATCATCTGCATAAAAGTGAAGGTTGGCAGAGGTGATGTTATGGCCCAAGTCATTGATGTATAATGTGAACAGCAGAGGCCCCAGAATAGATCCTTGTGGTATACCTCTGTTGAAGATCGCATAGGTAGAGGTTAGACCTTTGACCTTTAGTTGTTGGTGCCAATCTATCAAACAGCATCTGAATCAGCCAACTAAAATTGGACTTAGCCCAATTCATGTGAGCCCTAAATGTGAGCCCAAAAACCAGAATGGAGGGACTTAATAATGGAATACATTTATATATACTTTTTTAATTTGTCATGGATTAGTTTCTTGAACAACTTAACCTGCACCATTAGGATGGAGATGGGATGGTAATTGTGTGCTGAAGTTTTATCACCGGACTTGAAGAGCAGGTTGATGTGAACGATTTTCCATAATGTATGGACCTCGCCTCTTGATATTCATAGATTGTAAAGAAACATAATAGGTGCTGTAAAAATTGAGTAACCCATTTTTAGAAAGCGTGGTTCAATGTTATCCACCCCTGCACTCTTTTTAAGGTTCAGTGTTTGAAGTAGGTGCTCTGCCTCTAAGTAATCTGATGGAAGCTGAAAAGACTTGAGGTAGGTTTTGGTGCACAGAAGCAAATTGATGTACAAACTATAAAAGGTCTGAGCCATCAGCAGGGGGCCTGTAGCAACCTATAATGTTGACCAGATCTGCATTTGAGAGGGTTAATGTACTAGCAATACATTCAAATTCTGCTGGCTTGGTCTTGGAGATAACTAGGGAGGAGGTGAATTTATTTTTCACATAGAGAGCCATGCCCCCACCCCTCAACTGCTGGTCAAGTTTATATACCTCATAGTTTTGTAAGGATATCACACTGGTTGGGACAGAGGGACTAAGCCACATTTCAGTTAGTAGCAGCACATCCAGGCATGGGCAGTTTTCTAAGGAAATCACACTGGTCGGGGCAGAGGGACTAAGTTACATTATAGTTAGTAATAGCACATCCTGGCTTGAGTGGGCAACCCAGGAGTTAAGCAGGTTGAGTTTTTTTAACATACTGCATATACTGATGGAAATTAAATTCATTCCCTTTGAATTAGCAAAGGCAGAGGGAGTTGTTACTAAGGAGGATGGCCCCAGGTTCAGTTCTATATTACCTGAACAAAACAGTAAGATCATAATCAGGAGCTTAAATAAAGTAGTAGTCTTTTGGAATTTTTGCTTGTCACTCCCAGAGAAGACAAGGTATTTATTTTTTATGTGTATAGAGGTAGCACTGTGATGAGTAAGAGACTGGACAATGACTAGTGTGATAGGGCTAAAACCTATGGAGCTGAGAGTGAGCAAATAGAAAGCTAGTTTGATATTAATTGGAGTCCAAGGAGAAAGCCTATGGCTAAAATGACTGGTTCCATAATGAGACTCAGTGGGAAAAGTACATGTTCATTCCACTGTATTTAGAGGTGGAGAGCCAGCAGAGTAGAAACAATAAGGACAACATATTGCACTACACTTGCAGAGGACTAAGAGATCAAGAGACGGGGAGCTGGCTAAATCAATGGGAAGGAAGGAACACTGATGGCTGGTTGGTAATAGACCACTATGCCGGCTCCTATTACTGTACATTCATAATGCTACATGGTCCTCCTCTACCTTCCATCTTGAGTGACTGACTAGTGCTGTGTCTTATTTCTTAATGAAATCATTTTTCTTTAATACAAGGATCAGAAGAAGAAAGTCAGTAGTAATCCAAATCTCTCAAAGAATAATTGAACATTAAATTACAAAACAAATGTTGCCAGCAAGACAGATAAACATTCCAGTTTTTCTAATACATCTCTTTTTAAGGGAAGAAATTTGCATAAGTTTTTGACATTCTTACAGTTAAATATTCTTTTAATTTGTTAGACTGTTAGCAAACAAGTACACTATATATTTTGTTTCTTATGATAATATTATGTTATTTCTTTCCATGGGTTATTAAAATATGACATAATGGCTTATATCTGTTATTTGTATTCAGGATTCAGGTTCATTTTTTTATTTATTTATTGTTAGTACAGTATGTCTCTGCTCATGTGTGATTATGGTATGGATTGTGTTCCCACTTCCATGGAGCATCATACAGCAAGTTGGTATGACCATTTGTGCTTAGAGAAAGGTGCCCCAGTGCCTGGAGTCAGTCTGTCTGGGAAGAGAGAGTCAGCAGCCTGCAGAGTACAACCAGGAGCTCTAAATACTGTAGAGATGCTGATTTATTTTGATCTGTTGAGAAGATTTTCAAATGTTGTAATGCAGGCACATTTCCTCATGTTTGGCAGTGCCCGCATCAAAATATAGGAACTGAGCCAAAATATTACTTTGTTATTTTCAAACATATAGGTGCATTTGCAACAGTTTACAAAAATGATACATGCATCATTTTTTGAGCGAATCATGTGGCACTTGTGAAAGTCATTACATCATGTTTATGTGATTTACCTTTTGATTCAAGTAGCACAACTGTACTAAAATTATGATGCAAGTCATGACACATGGCTGGAAGAACTTTGAAAATCCAGACTCTGATACTGATTGGAAGGGGCAGATCCTGGAAACTGCCAGGCAGCATGAAAGGGGTTACAGCCATGAGCTGCAGTTTTAAACTGTCCATGGGGAGAAGACAGATGCCATCTGATGTCTCCTATTTTCAAACAACAATTGGTAAGGTGTGCAAGAAAAGAAAATAAGGGAACATGGCTACATCTTATGCAAAGTGTTTATTAGAGCAATAAACAATTGACAGAAAATAATTAAATTGCTGGTGCTTCAAACCCCTACAGGTTCTTCATTGGGTGGGGTGGGGGCAATGGCACTTGAGCTGCTTAAATGCAGGAATCAGTAAAGTACAGTGAAAATATTACAAGACCAGCACCAGAATATATTACATTAAAAAATCAGATTACAGATTTAGAAAAAAAGCTATTCTATATTTCTGTGTACAAATAATAAAACTGTTCATGTAGTAGAAAAGCTTGGAACAGGAAAAACAAACTAAATACAAAATAATCAAATACTGTAGTAATATAAAGTGTAAAGTTGAAAGAGCAATAGTCATGGCTACTTAGAGTTTAAAAATGATTAAAAGGATGAAAAAATTTAAAGCTGGCAGTTACAGGGAAGACCAAAACATCAGAATTGACAGATGCGTACAAAGTTAGTCAGGGAAACACAACATCATAGTAGTAAGATACCAGAATTGATTAGGTGACTGTAAGAATAATAAAGTCACAGAAAGGGGGATAAAATCATTTAAAGCTGTTGAAGCCAGTGTTACCAGAGTGTTTGTATGTTTCTTTTCATGTTGGAGTAGTGTTTTAAGTATATTACCTCCTGGGGGTGGGGTGGGGGACTGACATGGTTGATGGCCACATAGTGGAAAGTGAACAGGTTGGAACCACATACCTGACATTAATGTGTGCCCAACAGGATTAGGGATGAGCGAAGTGCCCAAACTACACTACACGTAATATTACGTGAATTTCAACCGCTTCGCGTAATTTTTTGCCGAGGAGTAATGTGAAATTTCACCTCTAAATGTGGAATGTGCATTTTAGATGCAAAATTTCACCTTTCAAGGTGAAATTTTGCCTTTCCGCAGGCAAAATTTTGCCTTCAAATTTGAAATTTCGCCTTGGCGAAAATGGTTGAAATTCATGTAGCACTATGTGGCATGAAATTTGCCACTTCACTGCAATTTCATGAGTGGATTTTATATTTGCTGCATCTCTAACCAGGAATATGGCACTTCTCATTCACAATTAAGTCGACATGCCCTTGGATGCATTCCTTAACTGGGTATATGGTCCTATCAATTTCAAAGAAAGGTCAGTTCTACCAAAGGGTGTAAATGGCAAACAGTGTGCAGCAGGTAATGAGCTGAAAAGCCTCAAACTTGGCTCTGCTAGTAGGGTGAACAAAAAATGGAACCCTGTGTAGCAAAGCAACAAGAAGTTTCCACAACCCAGTGTTATTTATTTGAGCATCCATGTCATAAGCTGCAGCTTGTTACTACCTGGAAAAGCTACAGTTATACATGAGAGTATGGGGCAGGGTAAGGTATACCAACTATGCAGTTTGGCAAAAGCAAGCCAGCAGCTCTGCCACCATAGCAGTTTTGGGAGTGTGCCAGTGAGAAGAATATGGAAGCAAGCAGTTAGAGTATAGGCATGAGAGTAAGGAGGCAGGGGAGGGGGAAGCACATGAGGAGGAAGAGGAGAAATGGCTGAAAGCTACAGATGCCAACACTACTTTGTACATCAACAGGTGCAAAACTGCATGTCTCAGACATCCACCCTTGGAGTATACAGTGTTTGAATCATCGTAGTGAATCAAATCCTTTGTATTTTTCAAAATAAGCAACAAGGCACTTTAAGTTTCAAAAGGAATGAATAGTTACTGTAAGTAATTATTGGTGTATATTAATTTTGAGAAGAAATGGTTACATTTCTTGGGGATAGCTTAATTTTATTATGTGATTAGCAATATGTTGAGTCTGAGACTCAGTACTGTTTTCTTTTGTTTAACTAGACTTTTTGAACTGTTTCTTATGTGCTGTTCTTGCCTCATTTTGACACATCTGGGGCAAGCAATTATTTACCAAGGTCACTTTGCAGGAAAGAAAAGAGCAATGACCAAAAGCCAACATTTAGGCCATGAATAGACCATGGCAATTTAATCAACAACAGAACCCCGATGTCAGCCTCTATCCTGTTTCGAGGTTGACACACAATGACACCTCATCACACCATAGAACAATTGTCTACCTCTAAAGCATACAAGGACATGGGACTATAAAATGTTCCCTACACAATACAAAAGATGACATTTTAAACCAGGTTAGTTTAAGACTTGTACAACCAGTTAATGCATCAGTGGTAAAATGTATGGTGTCAATGCTTGATTCTTTCAGGATGCCAAGGGCTATATTTTTTGAACCATTGCTTGATGGACTGTTGTACTACAAACAAAAAAAAATTCTTCTGTTTGAAAATGTCTAATGTTCCTTCAGTGAAATATGCATGCATTAGAAGGATTGAGCTCCAGCGTCACCCCTGTCAAATGACAGAGCAATCAAATGACAGGGCATCATTTAATTAGTAATTGATTTTAATGATGTTATCTATGACACTTCCCAAAAATTCCAACTATCCAAACTAAGTACCATGATGAATGTTTTCTGGGTATTGATCCTTCACTGCCCTATCTGGGCTTTTCACTGCACATTATATGACCATCTGAATTGACCCTCATTGAAGGACAAGCATGTGCAGCATCTAGCACTCTCTGGGTTCATATTCTTGCTCAATTAACTCCCCAGATACCTGGATACCTTGCATGCTCCCGCTGCTCCCTCTAGTCACAGCCTTCACTTCCACATTGGCAGTTGGTTTCTTACTCCCAGATATAAGCAAAAATATGGCCAACTTGCCTTTAGTCACAACTTTCCTCAGGTTTCCTTGCCCTGAGTATCAGCTTCCCCAGCAGTATCATCTTTTCCAAGCAGTTCCTCAAGGTTTAAATTGCATCCTATTCTGACAATACCTGATTGCATCCTGTTCATTTTCATCATGGGTATAGTTGTACTGGATTTCCCTCTCACTGTTTAGCACCCCTGCTTGTAAATATGTAAATTATGTTACAATTTGTTATTGTTCTTATTACTTGTCATTTCTTCTATGATTTCTTAGTCCCTAACTTCCCTACCCACCTCCTACCCCAGGTGCCATCTGTAAGCAAGCTTTTTTATTGTATCTTCGTATATTAATCTGGTGAAACTGTTTCATTACAGGCAAATGCATACAAAAATTAAATACAAAGTGTTCTACTATGCAGGTGATCTGCATTCAGGAATAAGTCCAGGTTCTCCACAGCTGAGTGGCTCTGCAATGACTCCTGTATAGTACAAAGAGCTTTTCCTCCACCACATAGTATGCATTATGGATGTTTGGTCACTGCAGAATCAATAGGAGGTAGGTGAGCAGAGAGGAAAGAGGGCAAAAAAGAAACCACAATCACCAATGCAATAGTTTACTGTATGCTCAGTCCCAGCTCCTAAAGTAGAGTTGTGCCAAAATATTGAGATAGATGAAAGGAGGCTAAAATGCCTGTTATAAAAAAATGGATGAGCTGCAGTAAATTTATTCATGCTTTCTTGTTGAAGGCATTACTTCAGAGCCACACACATACTCTCCTAAATGGTGGTTAGTTCTTCTTTAAAATGTGAAGTGTGAGATAGTGAAAAAAAATAATGTATATTTTTGCTGTGTACTCTAGCACTGTGCAGTAAAGCAAAATGGAATGAACCTGAGCCCCCCCCCCCTCAAAAAAAGGGCACAACAAGGCTGTTTGTACAATATCATTGGGACTGTGGGCACATCAATGATTGGCCTTACTATGAAGGCCATATTCATCACCAGCATGGATCCTCAAATGATGTGGGGCCATGAGATTTGCTCATGTGCACAGTCAGGATTAACTCTTCCCACCCCACCTGGTCCACCAGAGAAGCAAGAACTGACAAGAGAACCAGGAATATATTTTTAGTTGTAGTAATAGTAGTAGTATTAGTAGTAGTCATCTTTATTTTTTTCTGGCACCCTTCCCCAGAGGCTCAGGGCGTCATTACAAAAATAACAAAATACATGAAATTTATAAATACTATAAACTCTATCCAATAGAAATAAAATAGACATAAATAAATATGTTTGTCTAATATATACACATTTAATCCCCAAATGTTTGCATAATTAGAAAAGTTTTCAGACCCCATTTAAAGGCATCCACAGAGGGGCCTCCCTTAAAATCCTAGGTAAAGAATTTCATAGATTCAGGGCTGCCTCTCAAATGCGCAGTCCCTGGATAATTTTAGTCTTGCCTTATGGACTACCAGGAGGCCTTCCTTGGTGGAGTGGAGTGGAGATGATAATCAGGAATAAGAAGAATGCAGGAGCTCTGACTGGTAACTCGGGCCCAGCCTATGCAAGGCCTTGTAGGTCAGAAAACTTACTTTATAGGAGATACACCACTTCAGCCTGGCAGCCAAAGCAATTCATGCAGTACTGGTGATACATGACAGGACCTTGAGAGGACTTCCAGTAGCCAGGCAGCAAGATTCATCTGCAGCTGCAGGTGTCACAACGCGCCTTCCTTGAACCCAAGGTATAGACCATTGCCATAGTCAAACCTCGATGTCTTGAATGCATGTACCAGCATGGCTTTAAATAATCACTGGTGTGTGAGTTGTGAGGAAGAAGACAGTTGTAGTCAGGGTGGTGGTAGTGTGAATGTGTGTATGCGGGGATTGTGAATATTTGAAACATAGTGATGCCAACATAATTTATTACAATAGTGGATTTCTGAAGTTTATGTCCAAGGTTATATCCCTCCATAAAAGATATGTTCTATCCTTTTCTCTGGACTCAAACATTTGGTAAGTTACAAGTTCTGTACCACCAGTAAGGCCTTACAAATTGACCACTATAATGAATGGGTTGGCCTTGGGTGTATCCCCCCCCCAACCACAACAGAGGAGGTTTCATAGGAGCTCAGCTAGAAATCCCCATTTGTATGCTCACTTGGACGATAGAAGACTCCTGCTGATTGTGAGTTGTATGCTGATTATGCATTCTTTATCAAACTCCACACCTACAATTACATATTGGGATTACTAATTAGATTTCATCTCTTACATAGCCATCTCAAAAAAAAATGAAACCCCTTGCCCCAAATGGGTTCAACATTTCTGTTTTCAACCCTTTTGCATATCAATAGAATTACTACCAGTTATAATCTTCATAGATTATGACCTTGTAAAAAGCTTGTGAAGATGAAACTGTCACTGAATACTTTTTCTATCCTACAATACTTACTGCACATGTGGCCACCAAAAATAACAACAGCACCCCAACTCATCTACTGTATATCAAATAGATAGGATCAGTGCAGTCAGATTGTTGTTATGGCCCATGAGAGTTCATGAGGAGGGGACTCTCGGAGATGCCACAGAAGGTAATTAGAGTTTCTGAGTTATTTTTTTTAATGGTCATATCAATGTACTCCTACTGCTACAATCCATCTCTACTATGACTACTACCCCTGTATTGGTAATTACCTGTTTTCCTCATATCCATAGTGCTAGAGTCCCCTCCTCAGATGTCAACAAGGAAGAGTAGTCATCTTGGTCTAAACTGCCCTCTCCCACAGGCTTAGAAAAAAAGTGTCCTGGAGTGGAGTCTCTGGGTGACAAAGGAAAGCAGGAAAGTTAGCTGACTCCCCCCCACTCTCTGCAATCACACAAGACATTTTCTTCCTGCTTGTGCATAATGCACTAGTGGTTCCCTTGGCAAATGTATGTCCCATACAGTGACCACATCCATTCAACTAGATTGGTACCAAGGGCAACAAGAGTACATATGGAACACTCCTGCAGTTAATGGACAGAGCAGATGGTGACTTGCACACAAGGAGGGGCCAGTTGACTAACTTTGCCTTGAGGATGCTCACTACACCGACACCCTGCTCATTGACTCACTCACTCACTCACTCACTCATGAAAGTGGTGGTTGTGGTGCGGAAAAGTAGCAGGAAAGCTTGTGTGCTGCTCATCCTGCACATGAATGAGTCACATAAGTATTCACAGACCATAGTGCAGTGAGTCAATGTGTGGTCTTTTATACAACTGCACTTCAGCCATTTGGAGTCTTGTTGCCTTTATAAGTATGGAAGCTGGACTTGCTTTGGTCTCAGAAGATCATTGCCTTATGTTGTTATGGCTATACAATAGTTGCCACCTCTTTACTATTATTTTTATTATATCACAGCATGATTTCATAACAGAAATGCTGAAGTGCATAACTACATGGTGCTCTCTCTCTCTCTCTCTCTGTCTCTCGCTCTCATTTGCCAGTAAACTATTAACTTTACTTACAAAGTGTTTAAGCTACATCATTAATGCTCTCGTCAACTCTACTGTTATCCATTGGGTAACCATATTGAGGGTAGATCCACTCCAGGGCAAACGTTTGGGATAATTATGGACATTATCCAGAATTAATAATCTGAGATACTTGTTTTTGCTGCGTTGGCTTTAATAGATTACTGAGATCCAGAAAGAAAATTGAGATTCTCTCCTGGATCTAGGTTCCATGAGAAAATTGGCCCAATTCCACTCTTACCACTGAGAAGCTGACTGAAGGTAACACTTTCAGTACATATCTGTAAGATTTATTGAGAGTAGATCTAAATAAGAGCAATTTGTGAAGCTCCAAATCTCAGAGGCATACAAAATATAGGCTTTATTAGTTAAGTTCTGGTAAAACACCATGGCCCAGATATTCAAAAGGGTTGCGCCATGCACAATAGGGTAGTGCCAGTGCAAGTCCTAAAATGTGCGATTCTGCGATATTCAGCGGGAGGCAGTTGCACCCCCCCAAATCACGCTGAGCAATAGCACAATCATAATGAATGTATGTGCAATTGAAGGGGGAGGAACCATGCATAAATGGCGCTGTACGATATTCAACAACATGCGTCATGTGTAATAGGGGAGCAAGTGGAAGTTGTGTCATAATAGAAATGAGCCAAAATAAAAAGGAACAAGGGAGAGGTGCAAGAACACTACAGGGAAGCCACAAGTTGCTGAACTATAGCCAGCCACACAGGCAACACACACACACACACACACACACACACACACAGGGCAGCACAGTGAAAGGGCACCTGGAACCCACAGGCTCAGGGAAGGTGTGAGGAGCCACAGCAACAGTGCAGAAGGGGGAAGTGCCACACAGCACTGAGGCCAACACAGTTAGGTGTTCCCGGTGCAAGGGAAGTAGCAGCCAGGACAGCGGGGAGGAACACAGAAACAGCTGCGGGGGGTAAACACAAGCCAGGGACATGGCCAGTGCCACCATCCAGATGGAGGCAGTAATGAGGGGGGTGAGAAGGCAGGCAGCAGGGGGGCACGGCAGTGGAAGGGTCTGTCAGCGGTATGCCCCCAACAGGCAGTACCAAGCCTGCACCAGCTTCGAGCTGTACAGTGATACTGAGATCATGGGCTGGTACCACCTGAATCAGGCAATTCTGAGGCGGCTCTGTGAGCTGTGCACTGATGTGATGCAGGCACCCACACGACGAAGCCATGCTCTGTCAGTGGAGACTAAAGTGACAGCTTGCATGTGCTTGCTTGCCACAGGTACCTTCCAGAGACCAACAGGGGACACCACAGGCATAACCCAGTCAGCCGCGTCATGCCACCTCACCCAATTCCTCAGTGCACTGCTGCCACATGATACGGAGTACATCCATTTCCCCAGCACACCGGTGGAGCGCACAGCAAACATACAGGAGTTCCACAGGGTAGCATGTATGCCTGGCATGCTAGGGACAATAGACTGCACCCATGTGGCCATCCACACACCACCTGGCCCTGAGGGGGCTGCATACATGAATCACAAGGGATATGCTAGCATCAACTGCCAGGTGGTGTGCAATGCCAGGGGGTGCATAATCAATGTCTGTGCCACGCACCCTGGGGGAGCACACAATGCCTTCATCTGGCACCAGTCGGCACTGTGCCACAGATTCAAGAGTGGGGACATCCCCACTGGCCACTTAGTGGGTGAGTATGCAAACCATGTGGACAAATATAGGGCTTGGGAGGGGCATTGTCAGAGGTGAAATGGGTAGTGGCCTACATGGCCTGAGACAGGGTGATGTGGATCACCAAACTAACCTCCACCCTCTACACACAGGTGACAGTGGATACCCACTCCTTCCTTGGCTGCTCACACCATACCGGCGGCCCGTGACCCCATCGCAGCAACACTACAATGAGGCACATGCCACAACACGTAATGTCATTGAGCGGTGTTCAGGATGCTGAAGGCACATTTCCATTGCCTGGACACCTCCAGTGGTGCCCTACAGTACAGCCCCTCAAAGGCCTGCGGGCTACTCCTGGCCTGCTGCATCCTGCACAACATGGCCAACGAATGTGGGATAGCTGTACAGGTCGAAGAGGGGGACAGCAATGGGGACGATGAGGACGCCGGTGACAATGGTGATGGGCAGCCCCCCCTTGGGTGACAGGACCTCCGACTGCTCTGGCTGGTACAGCTGCACCAGGACGCCATCACAGAGGAGCACTTCAGCCAACCCAGGTAAGTCATGGGGCCATGTGCAACCACCAGTGGCAAAGGCACAACCCACAAATACACATGGACACACACCAGGGGTGCATGCCATCAAGGGAAGTGGCAGGGCATGGAATCACACACACCACCAGGATGGGTGAGGTCTAACATGGCACGCAGACAGACACACACACACACACACACACACACAACTTACCAGACATGCACAAAGGGTAGAAGACACATGACCCAGAATGCCACCCCTAGCCACACACATCTCCACAAACCACCACGCCCACTGCCTGTCATTGTGCGTGTGTCACATGCTGGGCACCATTGCACATTGGTGTACCGTACAATGCAGACATCATCATGTGCTCATACAACTGCGGAGAGCAGCCGGGATGGTGTGCAGATGGACTGTGTGTGTGTGTGTGTGTGTGGAATGTGTGTGTGTGTGTGTGTGTAGTGCAAATAAATACCACCGTGCATTGTCCGCTGAATGACGCAATGCACACAGGGCAGCATCAGACAGTAGCCATGCTGGGAGACAGGTCAGTCACGTACCACAGTGCCCCGGCAACCACGGATGCGTGGGTGGCCCCACAGAGACCCGCCAGCAGTGACAGGCTGATCACTGGCCTCATGGGGTGGCACCGATGGTCCCACAGGAGTTCCACTGCATGAATGCGACCATACTCGCGCAGGGGCCTGCTCCAGGCATGCTCAGGATGCCCACAGCTGAACCCGATGTCGACAAGGATGGTGTCGCACGACGCCGGGAATGGGGGTGGACATTGCACTGCATGGTGTCTACGACGCATGGGCAAATAACTGTGTGCCCCCTGTGGCCATGGCAGCTGTGATTGTATGTGTCAGCCTGTCAATGGCAGCGGTCACATCCTCCAGCATCCGGTCCATCCCTGCCAGGAGCAGAGTGGTTTCTCTGCTGTGATGCTCCTCTGCCCGCTCCAGAGCTGCACTCAGTGCATCCACTGCCATCACAAACCGCATCTGCTGATTGACTTATGCTTGCAGTATGCGGGTGTTCTCATCCAAGAGGTCATCTGCCTGATCGGCATGCTGTCCCTCAGGGTGTGCATGACCCTGATGCTCATCACCCCTTGAGGGTGGGCGCTGCACACCAGGGCCAGGCCTGGGCTTATCCACAGGTGGTGCACTGATGCCGCCCCCTGACATTGTACCCCAAGTCCATTGGCCGACTGCTGATGCTGCCACTCCGGCTGCCACTCCCCAGAGCTCAATGGTGCCACCGCAGTGGCCACAACAGTCCCACTGTCCTGTACACACACCAGTGCTGCCCCACTGTGCTGACAGGCACAGGCTGGGACTGTGATGACATGCAGGCCTCCACGGTGGCACCACCCATGGCCATGGCCACGATGTTACCTGCTGTGTGGCCATCCTGTGGCACACATGTGTCACTGCCCATGATATTATCGACATCATCATCGGTGACAGACCCAGCACCAGCCCGAGTCCCAGCATGCTGGCATCCATGGACACTGGTACGCTGGGACACGGGCAGGGCCTTCTCCGCACCTGCTCCAACAACATCAGTCTGGACATCCAGGCGGGCCCACTGTCGCACTGAGCCGCGTATTCATGTGGAGGTGGATGGGCCATCCTCCATCTCCATCTGACTGGCCTCAATGGACAGGCCCACCACCGCTGACCCATGCAGATGCTCAGGAGCTGTAAGGGAAAACAAAGTCACGTTACTGCATGTGACCTACCCTGTCCCCCCCAATAGACAGACCATGACCTACCATGCAGTGATGGGCTACCATCCATCTGGAATCCACCACCCGGAACACCCTCAATGGCACAGCGCTGCATGCTGCCAGCAACTGTCTCCTCCTGTCGGGTCAGGCATAGCACCTCCTGCTGTCCCCCACCTGTCGCAGACCGTGCTGCACTGATGGCAGCCACCTTCTCCTTAATCCTCCTCCTGTCTGTGCCCATCTTCTTCTTGCACTCCTGCACGGAGCTCTGGGTGCAACCATGCAGGTTTACAGCAGGACCCACCTCCTCCCATGCAGCAGCATGGGCCTGTGGTGTTCCCTGGCTTCCGCTGAGAAGTGGCTCCTGGTCTAGGTAGGCCTCGAACAGGGCATCCGTCTTGGCCTTCATGAAATTTGGCCTCCTCCTCCTCCCACAACTCTGTTTCTCTTCCTCCACAACTCTCTCGGTCATGATTCAGCCTGTGAGAATGACAGATGTTACCTATGACTGTGCAGTCCCATGCATGTCCCAAAATCCACAGTCCACACTCCCAAAAAGCATGCAACTCACCAATAGACTGCAGTAACCGACTATGGCCAGTGCAGCCCAATGTCGCACTTTTATAGTGCAATCCATGCAAATGAGGCGAGGCGCATCTTTAAGTGGATGTAAATGCAGTGACTGCACATTGAATGTCTGATTAGCTAATTTGCATATGACGGCTGAATATCGCGCTTTTGTGTTTTGCACAATTGTGTTGAATGTGCTGAGCCAAGGGTGCAGTTCTGTGACATGCACAGTACACACCTAACTGCGCATGCCCCGGGTTGATGACGCAGGCACCTGCCATGCTGCTGATGTGCTGTGGGAGGGAGGCAATGCAGGGCATGGCCACCATTGTGCCAGTGGCACTACAGAGCTGTTCACCTATACGGCGCTGTGGCACTGGGGCGTGGTAGGCACACTGGGGCAACAGCATGGTAGGCCACTACAGGAGGTGGCACACAGGCACCCAATTGCACTACACACATTGGGTCCCAGTCGCGCTGTGGCAGTCTGTGCGCCAGAGATCTTTGACCTTGTGCCTGACCTTTGCCCCATAGGCACCATGTGTCAGGCATGGGTGCACCACTATCGCGTTGTTCAGTGACAGTGCGATAGGGAATGGCAGCGCTGTATCATGCAGCATCTGCACTTGGTGGAATCGCGCTGCAGAGCGCCATTTTGACTTAACTGAGCAATAGAGATGGCACGGAGGAGAGCAGTACAGTGGAGCCAGGTGGAGATGGCAAACTTGGTTGCCATTGTGGAGCCACTTGTTGGCCCTCTATTTAGTGAGGCACCCCTGGACAGGGCCAGGAGTCAGGTGTGGCAGAAGGTGGCCAACGGCCTGGAGGAGGCCACCAGTATGGGGAGGACAGTGGAGCAGTGCTGCCATAGATATGGGGACCTGAGACGGAGGGACCCGGACCTGCTTTCCCACCATGGGGGGAAGCCATGGGGCTTTGAAGGGAACCTATTGGCCGATCTGAGGGGTGGAAGTCCATAGCTCCGTGACTGGGCTCAAAGTAGCAGGCAGCTAGCAGCTCAGGGAGAAAAGAATAAATGAAAAAAAAAATTATGTGTCTGAACTTTCGTGTTCCCTAGAAAAGGATTTTGGTACCATCTGTTCTTGGCTTACTTTAAATGCTAAGGTTTTGAACTCAGCTAAAGCAAAAGTTATGTTATTTGGCACAGAATTTATGTTGGTGGACACACCAGAACTGAGGATATCTGATTTTCGGTGTGGTCTGCTTGAACAAGTGTTTTAGTTGTATAACTGTATAACTGCTTGGTGAGGCCGCACTTTGAGTACTGTGTGCAGTTTGGGAGGCCACATTTAAAGAGGGACACTGAACTCCTGGAGAGGGGCCAGAGGAGGGCAACCAAAATGATTTGGGGCTTCAGGGATAGGACCTATGAGGAGAGGCTCGAAGAGCTAAATATGTACACATCGGAAGAGAGACAGGACCGGGGGGGCATGATAGAGGTCTTCAGGTACCTGAAGGGGATAAATAGGGGAGGAACCATCAGGGTGATCTGAAGGAAGGAGGAGGGGAAACTAGTGGCCATGGGTGGAAGCTGGAGGGGGGAGATTCAAGGGAGAAAGGAGGAGGTGCTACTTCACTGAGAGGGTGGTGGAGCAATGGAATGCACTGCCAGGGGGCTGGTGGAGGCAGAAACAGTGGAGGGGTTCAAGAGGGGGTGGGACAGGTACAGTGGAAGGGTTGTGGAAGCAAAAACCAGTGCAGTGAGAATATTCAGGATTGGGAAGGGAGAAGCCAGAGAGGGGGAGGGGGGCAGCAAGGTCAGCTCCCAGTGTGGGGGCTGACCAAACGTGCAGACACGAAAGACTGTTAGGCCTATTCTGCTGGCATTTTAGTATGTTAGTACAGTACGTAATTTGAGTATTTGGGCACACTTTGACCTTTTCACCTCAGATTCAGTCAATGGTTAAGAAAGTAAATCAAAGAATAGGGGTGTTATACAAATTCAAGTAATTCTTCTCACAAGCAACTAGATCAGCATTTTGCTATTGGTTCTCTTCTTCCATATTGTGATTACAGTTCTTGTTTATATTATAACATAGGTACAAAAGAAATGCAAGCACTAACTGTGGCCTATAATAATATTTGTAAATTTATTTTAGGAGCCCCCAATAGGACACATTGGTGCAATTTTTATTCTTGGTTGGGGTGGTTTTCCCCTAGTTGAAGAATATAATATTTTGTTGGCTGTCTGATGTATAAATGTTTTTACTTTGGTTCCCTTTTTCCTGTTTCTGATCTTGTTGTAATGAGAGATTTGCTTCCCAGCCTGAGGTCAGCTCAGGTCTCGGTTTAGATTAAGCTCTAGATCTTTTTCAATAGCAGCACTATTGTATTGGAATTCACACTCATTTGATGTTAGGATTGCTCCCTCTGTTTTAACTTTTAAATAAAGGTTAAAAAGTTATTTATTACATAAATCTGTTTGTAACTGCAATTTATAATTTGTATTTTTGGGTTATGTATTGCTGTTGATTGTATTTGTGTATTTTTGTATGTTTTTTTGTCTGGGTCGGTACTGAAAAGGGACCTTTGGTCCAGTGACTTTACCCGGTTACCAAAGAATAAACGAAAATGAAATGAAATATGGGTGCTAAACTGCAACTTTGGCCTTTGCCATGGTTAATCAGAATTAGATCAGACACATTAAGTTGCCATTTATATCAAGCTGTACTTCAGCCCATATGTCGATATGTAATCATAGAAACACAGATTTTGTTGACAGAAAAGGACATTTAGGCCCATCCAGTCTGCCCCTTGTCGCTCTTTATTCTATCACTATTGACCCTAGTTAGTTATAGGCGTCATACCATCTCCCATTTTGCTACTTAATATGCTCCTGTTCCTATCCCATGCAAGTTTGAAATTCCCCACAGTCTTTGCCCCCACTACCTTCTCTGGCAGGCTGTTCCAGTCATCTATCCACCATTTCCATGAAGAAATATCTCACATCTCTCTTAAACTCCCCCCCCCTTAGCCTCATTGCATGCCCCCATGTTCTAATGCTTTCCTTTCCTTCCTCTGAAGTAAACCCTCCACTTGTACCTTCTTCACTTCTGTGAGGTACTTGCAGATTTCAGTCATGTCCCCTCTCAATTTCCTCTCTTCCATGGAGTATAGTTTGAGTACCTGAAGCCTTTCCTTGTATGGCTTCTCATGCAACTCCTCTCACCATTTTGGGTGTCCTCCTCTGTACCACTTCCACTCTTTTAATGTCCTTACAGAGATGCAGCCTTCAGAACTCAACACAGTACTCCAGGTGAGGCCTCACCTGTGAGAAATACAATTACAGCACCACTTCCTTCTTCCTGCTAGAAATTCCTCTCACAATGTACCCCAGCATCCTGCTAGCCTTTCCCACTGCTTTGTCACACTGCCCAGCTACCCTGAGGTCATCAGATATGATGTCCTGTAGGTCTCTTTCTTGCTTGTTGACTATAAGCTCCAATCCCCACATGTTATACACAGCCCCTGGGTTCTGCTGAGTTATTCACCTTGAGTTCACTTCACGTTACAGTTTGAGAAGGCAAAGTCGGTAAGAAACAGCCAACAGATCACATGTCTGACTGTCTGCAGGTCACATGATGCAGGCAGTTAGTTAGGCAGGAATTCAGTGAACTAGTTTCACTTTCTTTCTGAGAAGGAGCTGTTTAGTCAGCAGTGAGTGTGGATGGTGTGCTTTGTTGCAGCAAATATAGATATTGAACTTTTTTTGTGCCTTTAAGTTTTTGGATTGTGTTGTTAAAGTTTTGCAGCCAGTTTGTTTGTATGAAAACTTTGTTTAGGTAAAAAAAGTTGTTTATTTGGTTACTTAGTTTTAGTTAATGTAGTTTTAGTGCTAGTAGGTCTACTAGTATGTTTTTGTTTATTTTTGGTTTACATTCACTTTTACTTAATATGAAGATAGGTGGCCAAAGTGGTGTGTTACAGCGGCCCCAAATGCGTGGCGGCCTTGGTCCTCTTTCAACTGCAAGTGGTCCCTCACAGACAAAGCAGTACAATGTTGAAAGTGGCTGTGTGGTGCCAGAAGTAGCAGCAGCTGCTGCTGCTAGTGTTTCAGCCACTGCCAGCCCTGCAGCAGTGGAACAGCAGCAGGAACCATAGCAGCAGCAGTGACCACAACAGCAGCAGCACCAGGAACCACAGTAGAAGCAGCTTGTTGCCCCTCCACTAATTGCAGCACAGTAGGAGGCAATGTCAGGTGCCCCCCACCACCACCTGTGCTTGGTCCTCCCTGCAGCTCTCTGATCTGGCACATTTCCATATGCTTCCCTGGTGATCCAACAGTAGTGAGGTGCAAGCTGTGTGTTGCACTTGTATGTCAAGGGTGCACAGGAGGCCACTTGGTCATGGCTGGTCAGTGAATGCACCTTTCGGGGCACCACTGTGCAGAGTGGGAAGCAAAGCAGCAGGAGGTACCAGCCAGTCCTGTAGCCGAAGCTGCTGAAGTGGTAGATCGTCTGCCTGTGTGGCATCACAGACAACTAGCCAGGGCAGCAGAAGTTGCGGATCCTGCAGCTGTCCACAAGTGAGACCCCTCACAACAGCCTGTCACACATGCTGACGTGACTGTGCTGTGATTAGAGGTTGAAGCCATAAAAAATGTAGTGAAGGGTGCTCTGCAGCAGCTCAACAGAATTGAGTGTCAAAATGCTGAGCTAATCAGATTGTTAAGAACAATTAGTGGTTGTCAGCCCTAGCCCACACAGGCCCAGTAAGCAAATATTATTTCACAACCCCCCCCCAAAAAAAAACAAAAAACAAATGTCCTCTGCTTTTCCTTTTATCTTAAGCAATATATTTTTTATTATGGACTAAATATGTAATTTATGTTCAATTAATGTTTTCTTCCTTACGTTAATTTTGTTAATCCTCTATTTCTTGATGCTCATAATGCTAAATCCAATTCTCCACCTCCCCCAAATGCTCCTCCACCCTATTCTGCTTTCTGCAATTGAAATGTTTTTGTTCTTGCTCCCTACTTTATTTTATGTAATAAGTCATGTGGTTGCCAGCTTTGCGTACACTACATGCTTTCATTTAATTTTAAATTGTGGTACCAAAATGCCCTCTTAAGGACACTTTTATTTCAGCATGTGTTGCTGCACCACAGTTTCACCTATAATGAAAGCACACAGTGTCTGCCATTTTTCTGACCCTCGGTCATGTGAAAAATAAACTAAATTAAGTCATAACTCCTAAAATACTTGTTACTTTTCTGATTATTTTTATGGGGGATTATTCTTCACATGTGGACACTAGTACTGCATTCTGAATGATGTATAATAAAGCCACATTCATAATATAGTAAATTATTGTGGGTGGTTGATTGTCATGATATGTGACTTTATGGTATTTTGATTGTAGTTGTTGTGGGTATGTATACTATGAAAATGGAAGTAACATATTAAACAGTAACCAAAAATTAAGACAGCATGACAATTAAAGCATCAGTGCAAGAATGCAGTTACAATTTTGACCAATATTTTTTTCATTCTATTATACATTGCCCCTTATCTAATAACTTGTGTATACGTGTGTGCTACCCTTCTTTCAACAAGGTATGTTATTCTGCATTACTCCATTTTTTCAATGAGAAATAATAAAAGTAGTGCTCTTTGTAATGCTACTGTGACCTAATTTTCATCAGTATTGCCAGCTGTTTTTGAACAGATACTGTTTTATTATGTCATGTAGCACTGTCTGCTGCATGCAACTTTATTGTAGCCACAACAGAACTGAATTTAAATAGTTGCTGTCCCAACCTGGTAGAAGGCCGATTAAAATGAGCGCTCCGTTTATTACTTCCAATTCTGAAAAAAATGTAGTGCTGCATACTTAAATTGCTGAAAGGATGTTGGTATACACAAGTTATTAGATTAGGTGGCAATGTAAAATAGAATTCTTGCATTGATGCTTTCATTGTCAGGCTTTATTACTTTTTGGATACTGTTTACTGTGTTAAAGTTTCAAAGTATACATACCCACAACAACTACAATCAAAGTACCCTAAAGTCACCTAAAATAGCAATCCCCACCCCAGCCATAATTCCCTATCTTCTGAATTTATTTATTGTATTATCGGATTTACAACCTTTGAGCCAGAGGCTCGTTTATAAAGATACCTTGTCACAGAGAGGACATACAGAGTCAACATACCTACAGAATACAAATATATAGAATAACATAATTTTACATAATTGCTTGAACACAAAGAGTAATTAAGAAACATTTCAGAATTGACAAGTTTAGTACCAGCAGGTACTGGCATTGGAGAGGGATGCCATGGGGGAGTGGGGGGTGGGGTGAGGGGGAGTTTAGCCCAGAGGGCTATGTCAATAGTGTTTTGAGAGCAGCAGAGCATCTGTTAGTGACAGGTGCAGCAGCGGGTGTTGAACAATAGCTTCCTTAGGGCAGTTTTGAATGGGGTAATTTTGGTGATGTTGGAAATGGCTGCAGGGAGCTAACTGAACCAGGATGAGGCTCTGTAGCTGAACCACTCCTGTGCCCGGGTGGTCCTAGATCTGGACACTAGTAGGGCGACATTGTCAGTGGTTCAGGTAGTGACTCTGGAAGGTATAAGTTGGATGAAGGCAGAAACCCCGGGGGGGGGAGCGAGAATAGAATCTCTTAGTAGGCAAGTTTGGTAGCGGAGGCATTCATCGAGGCTAAGGAGTTTGACCATGTCATAGAGCTGACAAGTGTGGGTGAGCCTAGGAACACTGGCCACTAGTCTGTAAGCCTTGTTTAGGGTGAGTTGAATCTTGTTGAGGGCTGTGGAGTCAGCAGCACCATAGACTGGAAGGCTGTAATCGACAAGGGACATTACTGAGGACGTAATGGCAAGCCTGAGGTCATCAGATGGGAGGCAGCCCTTGTGATGGTAGAGGATGCCAAGACAAGCTTTAGCGGCAGAAGCAAGGGCTGTAATGTGGGCATGAAAGGTGAGGGCTGAGTCAAAGGTGATCCCAAGGTATTTGTAAAAGTAAACTTGTTCAAGTGGTTGATGAGTGCTGGAGAAGATTTGGAGGGGTTGTTCCTGGCATTGTTCTGGTAGTGGGCAAAGAGCATTGCCTTAGTTTTTTTGAGGTTAATGACTAGTCTGCTCTTCTTAAACCAGTTCTCAGCATCATTGAAGGAGCATTGGAAGGAGGTGGGATTTCTGTGGGTGGCATAAATAATGGCAGCGTTGGCATACAGGAGAATATTGCCAGAACAGGCACTGGGCAGAGTGTTTAGGTAGAGGCTAAAGAGTAGTGGGCCCAAGATAGAGCCCTGGGGAACCCCTGAGTGGATGGGATGGGTTTCCCAGAGTATCCCATTGTTTTTGACATGCTGGGAGCAGGCTGATAGGTAACTTGTGCACCAGGCAAGGGGGCCAGCAGAGAAACCTGTATGGTCAAGGGCATTTAGTAGGAGGGGGTGGGAGACAGTGTCAAAGGCCTTAGAGAAGTCAATGAACACTGCTCCAGCTAGGGAACCAGAATCCAGGGAGGAGTGCAGAAAGTTAGAGAACTTCATTAATGCTGTACTTGTACTGTGACCACTGTGGAAGCCATGCTGTTCCAGGCATAGAATGCTATATTTTGCTAGATATTTGGTGAGTTGAGTGGCCATCACTTTTTCTAAGGCTTTGGAGGGGGGGAAGGATGGAGATTGGATGATAGTTGCTGCGGGTGGACCTGTCACCTCCTTTGTGAATAGGTGTAACTATAGCTGTTTTCCATGCTATGGGGAATTGCCCCAGACAGAGGGACTGGTTTAGTAGGTCAGTGAGTGGGATCAGGACGTCATCCAGGACCAGCCAGAGTATTTTTGGATCCAGGGAGTCACTGCTAGGACTGTAGCTGTTTAGCGCTTTAAGCAGGAGTGGTCTGGCTTCCTGGATGGATACTTTGTGTAGACAGAACCGGGGACACTGGGGATCTGAGGGCAGTGGGTCAGGGGTTGGGTCAAAAAAGTTACTTGGGAGGACAGGGCTAAGATCTGTAAAGGAGGAGTTAAGGCAGTTGGCAATGTCAGTGGGGTCAGTAAAGGTGAAGCCATTGACCATAATCTGGGCTGGGGGAGGGGGAGCGTGATTTCCCATTTATTTATTTTATGTTGTCCCAGAAGTTCTTGGCACACCTCATGAGGAGGTGAGTGTGGCCTGGTAGTGATCTGCCTTGGCTTTTTGGATGGCCCAGGTGCACCTGTTTCATGTGGCGTTATATGCCTGTCTGTCAGCCATCTGGCCAGTCTCAGTGGCTATATGCCTGAGGTTATCCCTATCCATGAGCAGTTGGAGTAGGGCAGGGGTGACCCAAGGTGCATTTTGTCTTTTGGAACAGATCATGGTGAAGGGTGCAAAAGGATCACAGGCCTTGTTAAAGGCTTGTGAGAAGAGGTCGAGGGCAGCATCAGTGTTGGTTGTATGGTGGATGGGAAACCAATCAAAGTGAGCAAGGAACTGTTTGAGTTTTTTCAGTTTCCTGGGCGGAGACGCCTGCAGTGTGTGGCTTGGGCTACATGTTTGGGGGTGGGGGCAGACCAGAGAAATAGGAGAGGGGAGAGGGGAGAGGGGAGTGGTCACTTAAGGAGTCTGGGAGGACTTGAATATCCTGAATCTTTTGGGGACATTTGGAGACAATGACGTCTAGAAGGGTGCAAGTCCCTGTAGTTTGATTACATCTAGTGGGTTGGGAGACGAGTTGGGTCAGGTCTAATGCAGCAAAGGTGTCTCTTATTGGGGAGGCAGAGGGACTGAGCCAGTTCATGTTGAGTTCTCTGACTAGGGCTTGTTGTGCTTTATGGGGGGGGGGAGAGGAGATGTTCAGGAGAGACGATATCGCTGGGGTCTGATTCCTAGGGGGTACATAGGAGACTGCGAGATAGAGTGGGCTCTTGGATGGGTCTGGGGTAAGTTTGAGAGTAAGGGCCTGGGCACCATCTACAAGATTTGGGGCAGGGAGTGCATGGCCAGTGATGGTGTCACGAGCGTAAAATGCACAACCACCTCTATGTTTACTTACTCAGTCCTCATGATATAGGGTGTAGCCTGGAAAGAAGACAAAGGAGTTTGGGGTGGACTTAGTTAGCCAGGTTTCTACTAAGGCTATGATGTCTGGTTAGTGTAGTATGACCCAGCACTGAATGGCAGCAAATGTTTTCAACAGGCTGCATATGTTCATGGAGGCAATGTGGAGTCCATTGGACCTAGTTGGTGGACTGGTGGGGCCAGGGCCTGGTTTAGGGTGGATATTACCAGAGAGAAGTAATAGAATGACCAAGGTTCTAGCCCTGGGGTGGCAGTTTGTTAACTTTTTGAGAGTGTGTTGAGAGGCAGGGCAGGCAGTAGGGGAGCAAGGGGTGGGCAGGCTTTGGAGGGTCAGGAAGACACAAAGATGGTGGAGCCAAGGGAAGCCAACGTGGGTGGTGGTATTGAGGGGGAAGCTAGGGGGTGGATGCAGGGGTCCAGGGTGCATTGACATGGTGGGGGGTGAGTGGGTTACACTGGTGAGGTATGCAGGTGCAGTCGACAAAGGGCAAGGGGTAAGGTCTGGCTGGTGGGAAGTGAGCCGCAGTATGCTTAAATGAGACACATAAGGTGGAGGTGAGCATTCAAGGTGCCAGGTAGCCTTGGAGGCAGAGCAAAATGGCTGGGGGGGGCAAAGCTGTAGGCTTTAAGAACCAAAAGAAGATTTTGTTGGCTTGGTTGTAGAGCTGCTGACTTTGGTCTCAAGGGTACAAGGTTTGAGATCTTCGGTGGGACAGCAGAAAGTATTTTTAGTCGATAATGGAGCCAAAAAGCTTTAAGAGCTTTAAAAACAAAGTGAAATTTATCTTGGCTTATTGGCCTAAAGGTAGAGCTGCTGACTTTGGTGTCAAGCATATAGGGTTTGAGACCTGCAATGGGCCAGCAGAAAAGTATTTTTAGCTGACTATGGAGCCAAAAGCTGTAAGAGCTGTGGAACAGAGAAAGTAAATAGCCTGACTCGCTGGCTTAGTGGTAAAGCTGTTGACTTTGGGGTCAGTGGTACAGAGTTTGAGACCCACTGGGGACAGTAGCAGATAAGGGGATTAGGAGGGATGCAGAGTGGGGAGTAAATGAAGAAACAGGGGCTAGCATGGTGCTATAGTGACTCCTAGTGGCCAGAAACCAATAGTAGCTGCAAACAGGGAGTAGAGATGAGGAAAGTGAATAGAGTGGTTCCTAGATGGGCACAGCAGCAACCCCTAGTAGTCAGAGAGTATAATTTGCAAATGGAAAAGTGGACACTTAGAAACTATAAGGAGAGGTCACGTGATATGTCATGTGACCTGTAAGCAGCAATAAATGTAGAGTCGAGCTTGGGAGGTGGGGCAGTCAGTGCACAGTGCTGATGGGGTAACACCTCTCCACAAGTATGCTGGAAAGAAGGAGGCTTTACCTCTTAAGGCTCTCTGGAGTCCCCTGTTGCATGCACCTCAGCTGAGCAGTGTTCTGAGGGGAGAGGGGTGCTTCTGAGGCCTATATGGGAATGGGAACAAAGGAATTACATTAGTATGCAGCGGGACAGAAGGGGGCCTTACTGCACATGCTCCAACTGTTGGAACAGAGTCGGGACACTGATGGCTATTGAGCATGCACAAGAATTCGCCTGTATTGGTGGAGAACGCCAGAAACTCTAACCAGGTAAGCAGACTAAAATACAGTAATACAGGCTAAAACACACAGTGAAAACAGTACTTGTAGGCAGCAGAATAGTAGTCGCTAACAGCAGAGAACAGTACCTAACACCCTTAAAGTACCACAAGATAAACCCCAATTCCCTGTACACACGTGTCCAAATATCAGGTAGGAAAAACAATCAGTTGCTGTGTGGGGACGGAAAAGAGATCCCCAAATGTCCAACATCTCTCCACAAGTACGCTGGAAGGAAAGAGGCTTTACCTCTTAAGACTCTCTGTAGTTCACTGTTGCATGCACCTCAGCTGGGCAGTGTTCTCAGTGTTCTCAATGTTGATGGCTTATAGAATACATCATTTAGCATGTGGTATTAGTGTCCCAATGTGAATAATAATCACCTGAAAAAATGTTCATAAAATTAACAAAGATTTTTGTGACGTTCATAACTATAAATTCCCACCTCCCCCTAATCTTCAACCCCCTATTATGGTTTCCATAATAGAAACTATGTTTTTCTTATTACTTTATTTTATTTTTTGAAATTCCCATGCTCAGCAACTTTTGTGATGCTGCATACTTTCATTTCCTTTGCATTTGCAGCACAGAAACATATACTGCAATACACTTTTATTTAAGCAGATGGTGCTTTGCCTTAGCGTCACCTGTAGTGAGAGCATACAGTGTCCACAATTTTTCAGACCCTGCTATGACATTTGAAAAATAAAGCAAAGCAAGTAAGAACTCTAAGAAACTGCCTTTCTATTGCAGAAAGCATAATGGTGGTGTGATACATTTGTGAGAGGTGTGATTTAGATTAGAAATATGACTTTTTCCCTTTTATTTGGTTAAAGCAGCAGTGCAATAACCACAATACCATTAAATCACCTACCATGCCCCAACCCCCTAAAATGTCCAGTCTCATGAATGTTCCACTGTTTTAATTTTATGAAAAGTCCAGATGAAGAATAAGGCCAGAAATGTGTCACAGTGTCCGAGCTTGTGAGAGCATTGCCTGTTGACGCCAGTTGCTGCTGCTGCTGCTGCTGCTGCTGCTGCTGCTGTTGTCCCACTGCTTTAATGTCATGAAAAGTCCAGATGAAGAATAAGGCCAGAAATGCATCACAGTGTCCCAACTTAAGTGAGATCATTGTCTGGTGGTGAGGTGATGACTGCTGCATCACTGATACATGCTGCCCTTTGTGTGTGCCTTCATACCACAATCATTTTTTTTTTTTTTGCATAGACACTGACATTTAATTTCTTTTAAATCTTGTTCTGTGTTTTAAGCAGTCCGTCATGTTGTTCCTTTTCAGGGAACCATAATACATATGGAATGTTTCCACTTTACTGTGGTGAACATGATGTTCACATCCACATGCCAGACATATGTTACTAGTTCAACACCTAATGTGGTACTGTAACATTTAATTTTTATTCAGGGTGTGGGGAGTTGTGTGGTTGACTGAAATATCACCATTTCTGATTACTTTTTTTTTCTTGAGATCATAGGCACAATTGTGTTCTGCACGTTTTGGATGGTTGATGACTTTCGCTGTACGGAAACTGTCAAGCCATGTAAGGTAAGTATTTTTTTTGAGGGGGGTAAATCTGTTGATATGCAAAAGGGGATGAAGAAGAAATTATTAGGAGTTCATAGCATGGCCACATTCAGTTCCCAGCGCTGCTGTTCCTGTCTTCTGTTATATCCAGCTTAAAATAACAAGTTATTGATAAATCCCTTATCCAGCTTAAAACACCAAGCTATTAGTAAACCCCTTATCCAGGTTAAAATACCAAGCTATTACTAAAGCCCTTAAAAAAAAACACGTTCAGTGGGTGACAGGCAGTGGCCCACTGTCGTACTTACATTACATCACAGGTTTTCAGGACCAGGAAAACATGTTATACAGCCCTGGTATACTGAAGTACGCCTATCCCACCTGTGAAGAAAAAATATATTATCTGGCCTGTATGTCACCACTGTTGAATGCTTTAGACCGGCTGAAAAAAATGAAAATAAAAAATGAAAGAGGACATAAGAGTGATACTAACCTGTAGATGTTATCCTTTAATTGGTAGGAGTACTGCAGTCCTGCAAGTTTACACAGTCTGTAACCTGTGAAAACAAAATGAAAATCAGTTGCCTGTATTTGGTGACAGGGGCATCTTTAAAATGGTAAAGGAAAGATTCACACCACAGTGCAAGTAAAAACCATAGTATATGACTTTAGTACATACTTACTGTAAATTAATGATAAGAAGCAGGGTGGCTGTGGCTGGCTGAGGATTCATAGCTTGGATATAGGTAGAATGTCTCTCTCTCTCTCACTGTCAAGAAGCAGGGTGGCTGTGGCTGGCTGAGGATTCACAGTTTAGGCGCAGGTGCAATGTCTCACTCTCAAGAAGCAGGGTGGCTGTGGCTGGCTGAGGATTCATAGCTTGGGCACAAGTACAATGTCTCTCTCACTCTCAAGAAACATGGTGGCTATGGCTGGCTGAAGGTTCATAGCTTGGGCACAGGTACAATGTCTCTCTCACTTTCAAGAATTAGGGTGGCAGTGGCTGGCTGAGGGTTCATAGCTTGGGCACAAGTACAATGTCTCTCTCACTCTCAAGAAACATGGTGGCTATGGCTGGCTGAAGGTTCATAGCTTGGGCACAGGTACAATGTCTCTCTCACTTTCAAGAAGTAGGGTGGCAGTGGCTGGCTGAGGGTTCATAGCTTGGGCATGGGTACAATGTCTCTGTGTGTCTCACAAGAAGCAGGGTGTTTGGCTGGGGTGCGTTACTGTTTTTCAGTGTCAGGAGGATATCTGTCAATCAATTAATAGGATTTAAGTGGCTACAAGTTGACATTTGTGTTTAGAGGACTGTGGGTAATAATGACTGCACACATTATGTGAACTGTACCCTCAAAATCAAGAAAGAGAAATTGAAATATAACAAGATGTCATTATTTGTCAATTGTCATATTATAGTCAAGGCCACCACTTTTCATTTTTTAACGCTCTAAAAAGTGTAACATTAAGGAAATGCGACTGCCTTCACCCCAATAATTTTGATGTTACTCCTTCCCACCAACATCCCTCTCAACAAAAACAAAATAAAATAAATAAATCATCATCATCAAGGAAGAAGCAACCCTTGCAATCCTCAATGCTGGAGTTGTACACACTTGGAAATTATTTTTCCATGACTGCATCATCAACCTCAATAGTACACTGCTTGACGCTGCCACCAGGATGATCTGCTTCACCTGCATCATCAGCACAACCATCATTGTGATGGGGTACAAACATAGATGTAGCTATCCTACTTGGTATATGACCTTCATTCATTTTGACAGATGTCAGCATGCTGACATCTGTAGGTGATAGGTTAGTATGACAGTCATGCACTATGGCCCCCGCAGAACTAAATAACCTCTCCACACTTATACAGGAGGGTGGGCAGGCCAGGTACTTCAGTGCTTCTTAAGTCAGTGATGGCCATTCATTCACCATGGCACTCCAGTACACCAAAGGATTGTTCAATATTGTCAGATGCCTGTTTTCTGCCAAATAGGCCTCAACCATGGTCTGTGATGCCCTCATTCCTGATGAATCATCCACCCTCTCACAAGACTCATCTAGGTCACAAATTCCTACTTGGGACAAGACACCTCAAAGTGGATTAATGGACAACTGTGCAGTTGACACCACCCCTTGCCCCTCAGTCACCTCACTGGATGTGGTCAGTCTACAAAGATCTTCAGGCTTGTTATGTTGTGATTTGCAGAACTTTGCACATGACTTCTGTGCCCCATGAATCAATCAGATCAGCTGTCCAGGCAGATTTTGAACCTGATCATGCCCTCCCTCCAGTATGGATGCAATACTATTTGCCTGATGAAATCTGATGTTTGTAAAGTCCCTGTTGTGCTAATCCTATGTAATGTAATCCTCTACTTGTATTTGCCTGATGTTCATGTATGTACCTTGTAATCTCCCTGGTCGCACCTGAAAATAGGCACTTGGCTGTCTAGTGTGCTTACCCGGTTAACAAAAGCAAATAAATAAATGCCATGCTTGTAGTGTGGGTCCAGAATTGTGGCTATTCCAAATTCTGGAGATTGCTGAATAGTGTTGATGTATTGATTGCTGTCTAATATTGTAATCATTTGTTTCAGTAATGCACAACATGACTATCTCTGGCCACATCAAGGCTAGGCTGCAGATTCAACAAAGTCATCCTCTGACTAACGGATGCAGTCACCACTCACTGCCTATGTGGCATGTTCAAATAGCCTCAAAATTAATATTGCTGAGTCCATGAGTCCCCTTCTTTTTATAATTTATATAAATACTATTGGATACAACACCAATAAGGCAAAACTACATCTATTCACAGACGACACAGTGATATACTTATCTGGGCCCTCAGTAACCTAAGTTAGGGTAGAATTACAATCTGAATTTGATGTGTTGCAACATAGCCTTGTCCAATCAAAATTACTCCCAAATGCAAAGAAAACCAAGGTAATGTACTTTTACTCCAACCACCTGACACAAGTCACAAAAGCACTCGGAACTCTGTATCCTGTCAAAACCTTCCTAGACAATCAACTTGAGGTAGTCAATTACTTCAAATACCTTGGTTGTGTTTTAGACCATCCTCTAACCTTTTCTGATCATATTGCATCCCTTGCAAAGAAACTGTGGCAAAAGATTGGACTTTTCTACAGAAATAAATCCCTTTTTATCTCCGAGGCCAGGCTACGGTTGGTTCAGATAACCTTCATCCCACTCCTAGATTATGCGTACATTTTGTATGGCTGTTGCTCAGACTACCTGTTACACAAGTTAGACTCACTCTACCATCGAACAATACGATTATATCTAATGCTCATCGATGGACACATACTTGTGATCTTTATATCTCCTTGGGCTGGACCTCTCTGCGAACAAGAAAACTCATCCACTCCCTCATTTATGTCTACAAAGCACTCCTGTTGAAACTCCCTTCTTATATAGCAAACCTCTTTCAGTGAATGGTGTGTGTTTATCCACTACATAAGAGCTCCTACATCATGCTAAATGTTCCAAACACTTGCTCCCATTTCAGTGATATGGCTATAAGCAGTGCTTTTCTGGCTACCCGGAATAAAGCCCAAACCTGGCTTTAACATCAGACACTGATCCCTCTAAACAACTTCAGGAACATAGTCTCCAGCAAAATCAATAAAGTCTATACCTGTCAATAAGTATCAATCTCTTAACACTCTCCTCTCCTCTCCTCTCTCCCGCCCCTTATTTTTGTCTTTTCACCCTTTTTCCTCCCCAGCTATGACTGACCTTCCTGGCCTCCTTCCCCTTCTTTCTTCCCTTCCATTTCTGTTACCATACCCCTTAAACCTTCAAATTCCTTTGCCATACCCCTATTCCTTCCCCTTCCATCTTTGCCTTTTCCAACTCCACATCCTCTCCATGTGCAATTCTCATCCACCCACTCATTTGTACTTACTTATCCCTTACACACCACATCTCTAAAGCTTTCCTCTGCCCCAGCCTACATTTTTACCTTCTGCCTCATTAACTTGATGTACTTCAGCATATCAGATTCTTGCATACTTCCAGTCTTTTGCTTTCATGGTAGCTTGTCCTGTATACAATGATAACTGCATTAAGTTCACTCAACCATTGTATTTATCACCCTGTCACATAATCTGTATTACCTGTATATTGCATATTGACTGTACTACTCCCTTACCTTACTTGGTCAATGATCTGTGTATAGCTGTAAATAGCTGGTCTATAATTTTGTATAGCTGTAAGTATTTTAGAGATTTTAAGTTCTCTTTGATGTTACTGTTTGCATTCTCTGTGTTTATGATTGTTTTGCACCAGAACTTCCTTGTAAATGAGCCTGCTCAATGGAGTTTTATCCTGTCAATAAACTGAACTGAATGGAACCATTGTTCAGTTGTCATAGACATTAAGGCACCTGAACTGTCACAGCTAGTGTGCATAACTAGGTACTCGGAGATGGCTTTGTACTGCTCATACAACCTCTCTGCATGTAAAGTGTCGAATTCCATCTTGTGACAACTTCAAGCTTGAGGTGGTGCTGAGGGAGTCTGTTTTGAATCTGCAGCTGCCTAAACTGGTCACAGGCCTTTCCAGAGCATGCAAAGTGGACACAGATGTGGCGTGCAACAGTCAGCATTTTCTTTATTTCATGCTACTGCAGAAACTCATGTACCACAAGATTTAAACAGTGGGCCATGTGGTGAACCCTCTTTGCTGATACATTTAACAATGTTTAATCCATTATCACTAGCTATGAAGCCAGCTTTTAGGGACAGGGGCTGCAGCCATGCATCAATTTCTGTCAGTAGCAAACCTAGCATGTTTTCACCTGTATGCGATCCTGCATCATTATGCATTGCAAGTGTGACATGCTGTCTAGTGCCATGATGGTTGCTACCACCATAGTCTGACTTATTACACTGCTTTCCCATCACAGATAACCCCAGGTAGCTGTGCCCAATGTGCAGTAATGCACAGATATTAACTACCCACCATTTTGCCACTTATCCACGTATCCATGCTTAAGTGAATGTAAGGTGATGCAGAATGTTGAAGCACATGTCTTACAGACTCTGTCACCATCAGATATAACTCACAGAGAGCAGGGGTGGAAAAGTATGACCTGGATGGGATCTTCCATTTAGGACATGCACGTGCAGCAAAGCACCGGAATCCTGCATTCTCCACAAAGGAGAACAGCAAAATGTCAATTGTCAGCATTTCTGCTATGGCAGCATTGAATTCACGTGCAACTGCATGATTTGGTGGGTATTTACTGTTCTGCGCAAAAAGGCTGTGCAATTTGGGCTGCATTATTTGGTGGTTTTCATGTGGCATGCCAAATGGCTCTCCTCTGTGAACTGACATGGATGGGGTACCTTTGATGTGTGATGGTGGGTGCACAGGTGACAAGCCAATAAATGCTATTATTGTCCCTATTTTAAGCACAGGGATTGATGTAGTAGAATTACTACATGGACCACCACTGTTATTCTGACCTCTACTTGAACATTCAAAATCCTCCTCCTCATGCCTGTAATAATCTTCCAGTGTTATTTCACCACTTTTACTGACATGGATACTTACACTGAAGGAAGGGGATACCATGCTCACTAAGGTGGATGAGGCTGAATGCCCCACTATGGCATTAGCTCCCCTCTTTTTCTGAGTACACAGTGCCATGTGCCTGCTCTTGAGATGAGTATGCTGGCACCCAGTGCCCAGATGGCTATCTTTTTACCACGCTTCACATGTGCTTGGCAAATCTGGCAGATTGCCACTGTTTCATTACTACCATCTTGTTTGAAAAAGTCCCAAACTAGGGATTTTGATGCCCTACTCTTCATATGTCACTACTGGGGCTGCATATGGAACTGCAGTTTTGGTGGTGATGAATTGTGGGGTGTACTACATGTTTTCTGGTGTTGTGCACACTTGGACTTTGACTGAACATCACAATCCATGACTATTGCTTCAGGATCAGCAACAGACAGCTACATCAGAACTTTGAGGAGGGGGGGATTGACTAACAGACTCTTTACAAACAGCCACCTTCACTTTCTTTTTGTCCCATTCCCAAATGGGGTTGCTAGCATCATCATCATAATCATCATCCACAAATTCACTTTGGATGCTATCCTCCTGTGGAGATATTCCAATCACAGTTTCAATAATATCATCTACACTTTTTTCATCAACATCTGAATGTCTGGATGGCCTAACCTCAAGGCCAGTAGAAACATGAGACTGTGAGTCATTAGCATGATCAGAATCATGTTAAACTGCTGTGAGGGAGTGGAACATCAATTGCAATCAAGTCTGCGGATTCAACAACATTTTTCCCACCAGATAACTTTGCTCAGGTTGAACTTGTAGCAATACTCATGCTGTAATCAATCATGCCATCACTAATGTTACTATCAGCAGGGACAACAGCATCTCCAACCAGCATTAAAGTGACTGATTTTGATGTAAAAAATGGAGTCGGAGAAATCACTTTACTTGCAGCAACTACTACCTTTCCCTTCTGCTGCATACTACCATGGCCATGACCACTCTTCACAATGCTATACTTGCTAGCCCCTGATGAACCTGTCTCATAATCACAACTCCCATTGCTAATAGTCTTCTTGGCAGCAGTGCCACAGCCAGAAACAGCTTTGCATGACCATCTCTTCATGGGTATTTTTTAAGATTACACAGACAATTAACAGCAAATTATTATTTCTGCAGTTTTGGGGGGATGGGAAGTAAAATACAAATGAGATGCAGCTGCACAGGCACAACACAAGACCTTAAACAGTCTTAAAAAATCCAAAAGTCAAAAAACAATACGTTGTTTTGCAGGTGGGAGTACAGCAGTAACTACACAGAAGCAGGGAAAAATAAGGCAGACAGGCTGAGAGATTTAGAGTACTGCTATTGTGGTGCAGCAGTAAAATGCATATCAATTTACACCACCACACAGATTAAAGGTCAGGTACTGAAACTTTAACTGTTAAATAAACTACAATACAGACAGTCTTTTAAAATGACTGAATAAACGCCCAGTAAACAGAAACAACTTATAAAAAATTAAGTGAAGTTGTGTTGTGTGCACCTGAACACACAAACAATAAAAAACTAGCCAACAACAGTTGTAAAAACTGCCTTTCTTGCTAATATCCCCTGTAGAAGTTCTACACCACAGAACCGCCCCTCCCCCGAAGCACACTTCTACAGTGTCTGTCAGTACAGAGACTGAATGTACTAAATTAACATTAAATATTCATGCAAAATCAATAAATGTTTGATGATATAAACACTTAAGGGTTTACTACAATCAGTGTATTAAATTTTTACTCAAAATGTTGTGGCAAAAATGTGTTTTTAAAGGATTTTTGATGGTTTGATTCTCAGAGCTCTGAGAGCAAACTGTCTCCAGCTTTCTACTATACACACTACGCTGAACTGAGGCTGTGGAAAACAATACACAGCCCATGTGATCTTAAACCCCATGAATCACTGCAAAATTTGCCTTAAAGAGCAAAAAAAAGAAGGCAAAGTAATGTGAAGTTCAAAGAGAATAATGGGAACTTCGCTTTACTTCGAGATGCAAAGTTGCTCATTTTGTTAAGCAGAATATGGCTTGAAATTTGGCTTCTATGTGAAATACTATGTGTAGCGAATTTTATGCACTTTGCCCACCTCTAGTTCTGAGTAATGTTTAATCCAAACTCCTGGATAGATAAGAGTGCAAACTTTAAATGAATAATTGCCATGTTTCTTTAAGACTAAGGACTAAAAAAAGTTTCAAATTTGTAGCAAGAATAGTTTATTTTAGTTTGTTTCATAGCAGAAATTGGTAACTATTTTTCACTTCTTAAGGACCTTTATATATGCCTTCCTATTTTGAAACAGTCATCTCATGTTAATATGTGTTTATTTGATCTTACATCTCCCATGAACTGTTTATAGATTTGTTCTCATTCTTACATCTACTGTTGAACCAACTGTCTCTGATTTCTTTTTTGTGTCTTATAGAAACTTGCCTGCAGTGTTTTGTTCAGGATATTATAATTCACAAGAATCAGCAAAGGGAAGGTTTATTTAAAGAGCCTAATCATAAGATCTAGAAATATAGGGGACTGAAAAATAAGTAGAGCTCTTCAGAAATGTTATTCCCCCATATTATTCTATTTAGATTATAAAGAACAATATTTGGAGATTCGTTGATTGGTAAACAATGCTCAGCATATTAATTCTTATATATCTTGCTTATAAGAAAATGTTCACTTTCTGGATGGCCAATTATTTTAAGATCTTCTATGTACACAGTAGCATTTCAATTGCACCATATTAGGTCAATAGTAGATGTTTTTTGAGGTCAAAGGTAGGTAACAGTGGCTTTTATAGCTCCCTTTGTTCTGCCATTTAATAAAAATAACTGAGACCTGGCTGAGGGATAATTCTGGTTCAGTACTGGAGTTGGCTATCCCATGGGTTCTCAGCGGTCCACTGCTAGAGGAAGGATGGTGGGGGTGCATCTGTTTTAGAACTGAGCTAAATCTGGTGGTGCACCCAGTCGGGAATACCTTGTCATTGGAATGCATAGCCAGCTGTGGTGATCCAGGTGCAGTTTGAAGGATCCTTCTTGTGTACCATCACCTGGGGCATGAGGGGAAGTTCTTTCAGGAAATTGTATCCTTCATCACCAATAGAATGTTGGAATCACCAAGATGGCTTATTAATGGTGACTTTATTGCTTGGGTCAATGATGAGGGCTCTCACTTTGCTCAGAATTTCATTTGAACATACGAACATCCAAAAACTGCAAGCAGAAGAAGCCTATTGGTCTATCGAGTCTGCTCAATTTTTCAGCTAGCATCCCTATTCTGCAGATTCCCTTCCCTCTTGACTCCTCCTTCTCTTGATCCTCCATCTTGCCCAATCCCAGCCTCTCTTGAAGCAGACCACCATTCTACAGGTCACCACTTCAGCTGGTAGTGGATTCCACTCTGCCACCACCCTCTCCATAAAAGTGTCTTCTCATTTCCCTTCTGAACCTTCCACCCTCTAGTCACATGTCCCTCTCCACCCTTGCTTTGAATAGTCCTTCAGTATCAGTCTTGTTTATTCCTCTCATGTAATTGAAGGTCTCAATCATATCCCCACTGTCTCTCCTCTCCTCCTGTGAGCACATGTTCAGCTCCTTCAACCTGCTTTCATATGGTAAGTCCCCCGGACCCTGAATTCTTTCCTCCAGAGCATGGAAGCTCTGAGCTTTGCACAAGTGATTTCTTCTGGAACCCCCTTACACAGTCACACCTTGGACTTGATGTTCTCACTGGGTCTTGTAGTACATCCCCTGTGGAGATTGTCCAGTTCTGACCTTTTTTTTTAACTCTATTTATACCTCCATCTCGTGGAACTCTCTCAGGAATCCTCCAATGCCCCCAACTCTACCTCCATGCCTGAGAGGCCTCCTAATTCCTGGCACCAGCGCAGCTATCCCCCCAGCTCTGAGCCCCTCGAGGTAGGGTGGCCCTATCCACCCAGGGCGCTTTATCTAGAATTTTGCCCAGACTGGGCTCAACCCAGGAGAGGAGCACAACCGGTGGTGGAGTGTGGTCGGGAGAGTGCAGATGCCATCTCCTATCTGTGAGGTGGAGGTGTTTCCTTAGTTATGCACCAGATATGGGATGTGCAATGCTGTACAACCCACAACGTGAGTGCTGCCACCCACGTCTGGAAGACAGTCACCCAGCGTCTATCCTAATTGTGAGCCCTTGTGTGCTGTAGTGCCTCTGGCCTCCACCAGGGGATGCTCCTGTGCTGGACTACTGGTACAGAGTTGGAGATGAGTGACTGATTGAAAAGGTCTCTAACCATGTGAGCAAGGGCTGTGGCACCCAGTTTAAGAAATTTAGCCTCTAGGGAGTCATGCCTGGTTGCGCTTTCTGGATCTAGTTGAGAGAGAACCTTTGAACCTCTCTGAGAGTGGCAAGTTTTAGGTGGAACTCAGGGCAGTCCACAGGGGTAGTTATGGGATGCATGGCAGGACTTGGGGGGGGATGAGTGCTGGAAGAGCGCAGTATATTTGTGCAGATCTGTAAAGAATTCATTGAAGCCGGATGCTATGGAAGTAGGATCGGTTAGGTCGGTGCCTTTGGCATGGACTGAGCTCGGGGTGAAGACAGATTTCCCTTTCAATAGGGAGTTGATTTGCTGCCAGAACTTTTTTGGATTGCAGAGGTGTTCCATTTGTAGGGATTTAAAGTAGAAGCACTTAGCTTTGTGCAGGGAATGCTTGCATTTATTCCAGAGGTGTCTGTAGACTTGCCAGTCTGAGGGAAGTCCACTTATCTCGTAGGCCCGCCAAGCCTTATCTTGGTGGGACATGAGTGTCTGGATCTCTTTGGAGAGCCACAGAGCCTTGACACCCTTTGAACTGCACTTTTTCAAAGGGGCATCTTGGTTAAATAAGTGCATGAAGGTTTGGATAAAGAAGTCTAGGGCATGGTTAATATTGGGGAGTTAGTACATGGGTTGCCAGTCCATAGTATTGATGGAGGTAATAAAGCTGTCTACATCAAACCGAGACATGTCATGGACCGTGGATATCTTGGAAGGGGGGGTTAGGAGAGTTGTTTCTCCACACACAGAAGGTGGGAGAGTGATCACTTATGCAGTCAGTGAGTACGCCCACTGCTCTGATCCTTAGTGGACAATTAGTGACCACCCAATCCAGCAGCGTGTGTCTGCCAGACTTGGAGTTGATGCGTGTGGGTTGCTGGATAAGCTGAGTTAGGGAGGAGTCAGCCATCATTGCATGCAGTTTTGCAGCATCCAGTTGAAGCCAATCTTGGTTAAAGTCCACAAATATGATGAGGTCATGGTCAGGGAGATTGGGTAGGGAGGCTAGGAGCGAGGAAAGGCCATAGGAGGCTTGACTTGGGGGCATATAGACGCACCCAATTATTAGTTTTTTGATGTTTCCAAGTTTGAGGGTGGCAAAAAGGGATTCAGTTAGGGATGCCCCCAGACTGGGATCAGGAAGTTCAGAGATGTCTTTATCAGATCTGAAGTAAAGAAGTACACCTCCTCCCCTCTTGCCTATCCTGTCTTTTCTAAGACAGCTGTAACTGGGTAAGGATACCTTGTGCTGCTTGATGGCTGGCTTGAGCCAGGATTCAGATATGCGCAAAACATCTGGTTCCATCTGTAAGACTCAAGCTTCCAGTTCCGGCATCTTGGGGCATATGCTGTGGATGTTCAAGTGTACAATTTGCAGTCCCTTTACCAGGGGTATAGACATGGATGTGGGTGGGTGAGGAGGATTACAAGAGGGTCCTGGGTTAGTTTCTATATCACCACCACAGACATGCAGTAGGAGGGTGAAGTGAAGGAGCCCAGGTGAGGTAAGGGATAAGAGCCTGCCTAGGACTGTTGTGCTGGGGGTTATATGTAGTTGTTTGTAAAGCCAGTGCCCCAAAAGTGTGGCATCTTGTTTTGGGATGCATGAAATGTATAGGAGTCCAAGAGAAGACTCATGCCAGAGGTGGCGGGGGGATGTGAACTGTTCCCTGATGTGTGCTGTAAGGCCTTGGCAATAACCTGGTCAATGCAGCAACTTAGGGGGATGAGGCATGACAGGGAGGTCATGAGATGTATGCTCTTCATGACTGTGTCACCTAGTGAGGTGTAGGAGACCAGGAAGATCAGAGGAGTGCAAATGGAGACAGTAGCTAGAATGTATCAGAGGGGAATGAACAGGAGGGTGTCACCTGGAGCAGAAAGGTATCAGAGAGGAGCGAAAGGATGCCTGAGCATGGGCAGGCAGAAGTGCAGTGGGGACGGGGGCAGAAGAAGGGGAAGTCAGGAGCAGAAAGGTATCAGAGGGGAGTGGGTGGATGCCTGCGCAGGGGCAGGCAGGAGACCAGTGGGGACGGAGGCGGAAGAAGGGGGAAGTTGGGTGGGGGGTAGGAGCCTGAGGAACTAGAGCATGGCAACAGTGGCCTTAGGCACAGGAAGGTAGAGTGTTCACCAGGTTTTAAGGCAGACACTAGTGAACAAGGAGGAGTGAGGATCAGGATACAGTGCAGGTGAAACAGATTCAGTGTAGCAGGTAGGGAGGTAGCAGGTACGTAGGTGGCAAGATATGCAGGAAATACTGCGAAGACAGTGGAATCAGAGCTGGGTGAGAGTAAGTGCAGGCACTGAAACTTAAGAATAGACTAAGAGTGAGTAGGGAAGGCTCTGTTATTAGCATGAGTGTAGTAGCCATTGAGCAGTGGGAGAGCAGAACTAACGCAGATTTAATAGCGGCCGGGGTTGGGGAGGGTGGGCGGTAAACAAATACCGAGTCAAGTTAGCAACGTAGTCGAAAGCCATACAACTCAGTCTGTAACATGAAGGAATAGAGCTATGGACTAATTTGAGGCATACCCGTGGAGTCAATAGCCAATCCAGATCAGGCTGGAGACCCCTGTGTCCAATCAGAGTCCAACTTTAGCCCCTAGGTCTAGATGTTGTTCTTAACCTGGAGAGGAGGCACTTTCGGCAGGCTCAGCAGGTTCACAGCTGTCTGGGTTGTTCAGCCACAGCCGCCGGAGTCAGGGAGCGTATGGCCCAGTCGCTGGCACCTTGGAGAGGAGTCACTTTTGGCGGGCTTAGCAGATTCACGGCCAGCTGGGTTGTCCAGCCACAGCCGCCAGAGGCAGGGAGCGAATGGCCCAGTCACGGTTATTGAGAAGCTGGTTGCACTAAAGCACGAGGCATATCTTACTGCCTTCAGCATCTATAAGCCCTTCCAGTATTGGTTTAGAGCAATGCACAGCACAGAGACAGCACTGGTTCAGGTGCCTAATGACATGCTCAGCATGAGGGATAGGGGAGGGCATTCAGTTCTTATTCTCCATGATCTCTCATCAGCATTTGATACTATGGACCATGGGTTGTTACTGGAACTATTCAGGGGATACATATGACTCACTGGCAAAGTCATAGACTGGTTTGAGTCTTGTCTTAAGGACAGGACCCAGAGGTTTCTGATGGGGGAATAGTCTTCGCTCCCAGTGGCTTTGTCCTGTGTCATGCCACAGGGTTCAGTCTTGTAACCTAAGTTGTTTGCAGGATACATGCTGCCCCTGGGTGAGATTAGAAGGTATGGGCTTGGGTTTCATTGTTATGCTGATGATACTCAGCTCTACCCATCCTTTGCACCTGGGACACAGGGTGCAGTTGATTTGTTTAATAAGTGCTTGTCCAAGATCCAGTCCTGGATGTCATCAAGCTGGTTGAGAGTGAACCCTGAGAAAACTGTAGTAATAGTGGTGGAGCCAGGTTGAAAGGCAAGAGTGGAGGCTATCAAGGGGGAGACTGGCTCTTCCCCTCTAGGTTATTATTCCCCAACAAGGTGAAAAATCTATAAGTCATTCTGGACAATAAGCTAACAGTGGAGGCTCAAGTGGTGGCAGTTGTCCAGAGTGGCTTTCATCCTTTATGTAATTTTAGCCAGAACAAAGTCCAAGAGGGTAGCATTATTCAGAAAAAGAGATGTGCAAGAACAAGGGGGCACAATTTGAAGATAGAGGAGGGACAGCTTAGGGTCAATGTGAGGAAGTATTTTTTTCATGGAGAAGGTGGTGAACACATGGAACAGCCTTCCTGAGGAGGTTGTAGCATCAAAAACAGTGGGGGAAATTCAAGAATGCATGGGACAAACATAAGGCAATTCTGGTGGGGGTAGGAAGAAATACTGTAAGCTGTTGGTTATGTAGGATCTGCAGCTTATCCAATTGGTAGAGAAATGGACAGACTGGGTGGGCCAAGCGGTCCTTATCTGCTGACATAGTCTATGTTTCTTTGTTTCTATGTAGAAGGGGAATCTGGACATCTGAAACAGTGAAGCTGGACAGGTAGATGATGGTATCATCGGCATACGAATGTATGCGGGAATTGGAGCAGACTGAAGGAAGATCATTTTTAAAGAGAGAAAAGAGGATGGGTCCAAGGATTGAACCCTTGGGAATACCAGATAGAATAGGGAAGGGGAGGAGTGGGCATTACTGGTTTGTACGGCCTGCCTCCTTCTATTAGATATGAGTGAAACCAGTTTACTGTTGGGGGAGACAGTCCAACCTCCTGAAGTTTGTTTAAGAAGAGGGGATGAGAGACAGTTTGAAAGCTTTATCAAGGCCGATGAATATTGCAGCAGTAAAGTGACCTAAGTCAGTAGCAGAGAGTATGGCGTTGGTGAAATGTAGCAGGGAGGGAGTGGTGAAGTGAGATGTTCTGAACCCAGATTGGACAGCGGATAGGGTGTTTTTGGATGTCAGGAAAACATTGAGTCTTGAGTGGGTGATGAATTATTGGATTTTGACTAAGGATGGGAGTAGGAAGATGTGCTGATAGTATCCTGGGGAGGATGACTCACTGATCTTGTGGAGGGGAATCACTTTGGTGAATTCCCATGCTGATGAGACAGAGGAAGAGGAGAAGGAAAGGTTTATGAGGTGCATAAGGGGGATTACAATGGTTTGGGCAGAGATTCTGAGTATATTTGAATGAAGTCCATCTGGGCTGGATTTGGCTTTGTTTAGTGACATGATTTATCAATAGTCTTCAAGTTGGGAGATGGGAGAAGTGGAAGCTGTTTGGCTGGGGCAGTGGGGAACTTGTGGTCGGGATATTTGGTGGGTCATTGGTGAGTGAACAGGTGGTGAAAAATTTATTTAAGAGATCAGAAATTCTAGATGGCTCAGAGTATTGGACTCCTGCCTTCTGAAGGGTAGGTGAAGGAAGTTCAGATGGAGGGTATAGGAGTGAACATAAGTCATTCCAGAATTAAGAGGCTGGGTGAGAAGATGGCTGCAGGCATGGCTGGCAAAAATTTGCTTTTGCTACATGGACTGCCTTAGTACAACTGTTTTGAAGATCCCTATAGTATTGAAAATCAGTAGGGGGCTGGGATGACTTGAATCAAGCCTAGATGTGATCACAAGATTTTCATTGTGATACTAGATTGAGGGTGATCCAAGGGTGTTGAGGTCATTTAACACAAAGTGTTTTTTGTGGGGGTGCATGGATGTTCCATATTTTAAGGAAGGTGTTGGTGAAGGAGGTGAGAGCAGAGTCGATGTTGGTGGAGGAAAGAATTGGGGACCAATCAGCTGAGGCAAGGTCATGGAGAAGGATTAGTTTTACCTGAGTGTTGAAATGGGCAGAGTTCCTGGCTGCCAGTTACCTTTTCTGGCTAACTCTCCCTGACAGAAAGTCCTGACATCCTTTGTGTTGTAATCCCTGGCAGACTCTCACACTGTCTTTTGCACTGTAGTCCCTTCTGCTGTCCTTTGTGCTGTAGCTCTTTGCACTCCATAGTGCAGTGTGGAAGACCTCTAGGAAGCAGGGGAGTTAAAGATGGAGACAGTCCCCAGTGAGTTATGGGGAACAAGTGACATGGAGGATTGTCTGTACTAAGTCCAGGAGCGTGATAAAAAGTGGCCTGAAAGATGCAGTGGAAGAAGCATGCTTGGGCATAATGGTGCTCATAGTGACTTGGGTTAATTCATACCATTACTGAAATCTGACCATTGCAGCATTGATTATGTTTAGGAGTGATTGGGAGCTGGGGATTCTTGTGGAGGGGCAATATACATAAGGAAGGGTATGAAAGCCATGGAAGTCAGAGAACATGGGGAAGGAAAGCCCATAGAGCATTAGAGACCATGTGGGTTTAGGTAGTCACAAATCGGGGGAGGGGGGAATTAGAATAGAGTGGTATGCAAACCACCATCACAGAATGAGGCACCAGAAAAACAACTAAGTGATGACATTAGAAGCAAAGCAAAGCAGGATGAGTTGCTACTAATAAGTGATTTCAACATGCTAGATGTGGACTGGAGGATCCCGGTAGCAGCAAATTTTATTCAAAATCTTATAAATGGGAAAGGCACCAATGAGCCGAGGCTCATTTTCATGAGCGACCCAGGGATAGGGTTACATAGGAAAATACAGGCATTTAAAACATTTGTGAAAACACGGGTCACAGTTACAAGACCCAAAATACAAGTGAAATTACAGCAAGTACAATAATAAATAAAGTAAACACATTGGGCCCTATGCACTATTGTGCGGAGCAGCTACCCACAATGTATCTGTGGTGCACAGCCACTCTGCACCAATTGTGTCCCCTGGCAGGATTCACCAATCGGGGCATGCAACTCCTAGGCACCCGATCCCCCAGCCTCATGGACAGCAATGCACCAGGGGTGGGAGGGAGCGTGTCTCCACTACATGCCATGCACTAAGGTTCACAGTGCAGCACACAGGGGGGCACAGAGGAGGAAAGGATATGCCAAGGGGGACCCTGCCACTATCAGCCATACACAGCTATACCTGCACACCCACAGGGTCCCCCGGCACGGCAACTGTACTTCAACAGCCTTGCCTACACAAGGTTCCCCATCCCTGCAGCCTGGAGACCTCCCGCAGGTGTATCCAGTCCTGGCGTAGATGATGGGGAAGGTGTCTGTTGGGCATTGCCATTGGCTGCCCAAGGATGCAGCATCTCCTACCAGATCCAGGGGTGGTATGCTCTGCACAGCGGGGTGGGGTCAAGTATGTGTGCAATGTCCCTGGGCCAGTGCATCACTGTGTGTGTGGGGGGGGGCATGGCTGGGGATGGGGACCCTACTGTGTTCATGGGCAGCAGGTGGGAATTGGAGGTGGGTGCTTCCCCTTGCCGGGGTGGGTGGTGGCAGTGATCCTTACTGTGGAGGATGCCTCCAGGGCAGGTGTGGTGGGGGCTGTACTGCTGTTGTCAGCCACCCACACAGTGCATGGGTGCATCATTGGCTCCATTCATGCACAATGTACTATCCCAGTCCTGCGCCGTCCTGTGCGGGTGATCCACTCTGGGTCCCAGCCGGGCCATTGAATTAACCACCCACCTGGGACCACCACTCTATCCCCATTCGCCCCACATGAACCTGCACACCCGGGGGGGCAGGGGCACAGACAGATGGCTGACTGTTGTGTATGCCACTTGTGCATACCTGTCCACTGGTGTGGAGCTCCACAGGCTGGATACGCACCTCTGGTGCGTACTTCTCACACCTATATGCCTAGAAGCCACACAGTACAACTTAATTAACTAACTGAGGTGCAGGATGGACAGCAGTAGTACATTTTGGAGTGTCTGGATTATTGAAAGCAGAGAGCAGTGTACATGGCACTCCACAGGGTGTGTAGTGAATTAGAAGCAGGTGTGCTGTGAAGTAGAGACTACTGGGGGAAGGGGAGATTGGGAGCACAGCAAGCACAGAGGAGGGTGGGAGAAGTCTCAGGAGTCTTTTGATGGAGAGAAAAGAGGAGGGTTGGTGAAGATCAGAGGGGATTTTATTCCAGAGAAGAGGGAAAAGAAAAGAGAAGGTGTATTGGCCATATACAGAGTGGAGGCAAGGGATAGAAAAGGTGCATGGGTCTTTATGTCTCAGGGAATATTTTGAGGTTGCTGCTTGAGAAAGGTGGGAGGAAAGGTAAGAGGGGAGAGTACCAAACCAGAATTTAGCAACAAGGGAGGTGCAATTAACCATTCTCCTGTGTGCTAACGGAGCTAGAGAGAGAACAGAATAGAGGATACAGTGGTGAGTAAGGGGAGGCAACAGAAACATGGCAAAAGGAGTTCAGAAGTGTGTCCAGTCTGGAGAGAGAAGTGAATGCAGCAGTGTCATAGACCATGTCAGCATAGTCTATAACAGGTAGAATCATTTTGGATACCAACTCTTGGTGGGTGGGAAGGGGGAAACTATCTTTATGTTGATACAGGACTGTTAACTTGAGATGTAGCTTTGAACAGATTACATCTATGTGATTGAACAGATGGCATCTATGTGGGTAGCAAAGTCCAGATGGCTATTCAGCCAGACCCCTAAATATTTAAAAGCTGGGACAGTCTCAAGGAGGGAGCCATCCAGAGTAGAGAAGATAGGGGGAGACTGAAGGGTGGTCAGTTTCTGTCTACTGCTCTGTGCTCTGCTTTTTGTAACTGCTCTGCCTTCTTTCTCTGTGCCTTTTCTATCCCTGATTTTGAACTTCTGTCAGTGTAAAACTCCATACACTCCCTCTGAATTTAAAAGGTTTTTAATGTAAAACTGCAAATGCACTGTTGGAACTGTGTTGCAATTGTATATGCCAGAGCTGTACTGCTTCCCATTAGCAGATTATAAAGATCTGCCACTGGAGGGATGTTAGTTCTTTTGTAGTGTCCTGTCCCTACAATTTTCCTTCATCCTTTTATCTACTTGTATTTCTCCCTTGCCCAAACAACTGCATCCCCTACAGTGACACACACTAATCTCCTGATAACCCACGTGTGCTGTCTTCACCATGGGTTTAAACTCCTGACATTTCACTGTGAAGGCTTACACCCTATCCACTATGCCACTGGGGCAGCCTCTTTGGCTATGTACTTTTTCACTCCTTCTACCTTTCTTATCCCCTCTTGTCTAAAGCCACACACCCCTGATACTTTGACTGTCTAGTTACCTGTCACTAGATGTGCTCTCCAATATGAGGTGGGCTATGCTACCGCTGCTGGCAGCCTCGCTGCTAGACACCCTACTCCTTGTAGATCTTGGTGCTTTCATACTTACCATAGAACAGAAGTTCCTATCCTGCCTTATCCCCTCCTTCACCACTAACATCCCCCGTCTACTGTCAGATGGGAGGGTACTCCCACGGGCATCGCTTTTTTTGCATTTCTTTCCAAACAGCATGCCTGCCATCTTGGTTTCCTCATTTTTTCTATTACTATCCCCCTTCCACATTTGCCCATGGCTAATTACCTGCTCTTCTCTTTGCTTCTACTTGCAGGAGACACTGAGACCAATCCTGGCCCCTCTTGTACCACCATTGATCACCCAAATCCTATATGGAACTCCTGCTTTGGATTGAAGTTCCCTCATATCAGCCTCTGCAGCCTCTCCTCCAAATTCATAGACCTTGAAACCTGGGTCACCCTATACAAGCCACATGTGGTAGGCATCTCTGAAGCATGACTAAAACTCCATCTCTCTGATGCTGCCTACTATCTCACAGGATACTCCGAGCTGAAGCATGACAGGCCTGGTAAGAAAAGGGGTGGTAGGGTGGCTCTCTACATCCATGAGCCTCTCTCTTCTACCCCAGTCCTCCACCTGACCCTAGCTCACCCAGTGAGTGACTCCTAGTGGAACTGATCATTGGTGCAGCAAAAAAGATGTATATGGGTTACTGCTATAATCTCCCTTCAGGGTGCCCAGCAAGTCTCACCACCCACCTTGAAGGGATGGGAAGCCTCTCCCCTGCCAGAGACACTGTGGTTCTTGGTGATTTCAACCTGGCTTAGTGCTCAGGAACCTGTTTACTCTAACCAACTCAAGCTCCATAACCTAGTCGAAATTATTACCATCCCCACCAGGCACAACCCCAGTACCCAAAACCATGCACTTCTTGACAGGATAATCACTAATAGAAAGGACAAGGTGCTCCTATTGGACACTCTGTCCAATGCCATTAGCAATCACTCCCCCACCTACCTGGTCTGGGCCTCTAAAAGCAAGTGCCCACCCCCTAAACTATTCTCCTTCTGTAATTTCAATCACCCAGACATTCCCTCCCTCCTTCATGATGTTCGAGCGATAAGCTGGTCAGCCTTCTACACCCTCTCTGACATGTCTGAGGTTGAGAGTTTCTTCACAACCACTCTCCTCCATTTCCAAAATCAACATTTTCCCCTGACTACTCACCAAGTTAGGGGTGGCTGTTTGCATTGGGTTACCAAAGATCTCCTGGCCATGATGAGGGAAAGGGATAAGCTATGGTCATCCTACAAAAGAGCCCCCTCCCCTGCCCAATGAAACCTTTGTAAACATTCAGCTCTTGCCAAAAAGTGTGCCTTCTTTCAGGGCAAACAAAGGGACAGTCTTGGTGACCCCCATCACTTCTGGGGTGAAGTTGGCTCATTACTCAGTCCATGCACTCATAACCCCATTATTCACCTTGACACTCTATCTAGATGTCTGGCTGACCATGTTGCTGTGGTCAAGACCTTCAATAAAAAATTCACAGACCTGTCTGCCCTCCTTAGCAAGCTGCCACCCCTGATGACCACTGGTCTCTCTGATCATCCCCCAACCCATACCCCTCAAACTCCTCCCCTCCACTCTTTCTACCTCCAGACCATCACCTCCAGGGACACTGCCAAACTGCTGAAGAGCCTGCCTATCCAGGGCAGCCCAGTCAGCAATGGTCTTTTCCCTGCTATGCTTAAACTTATATCATCTTCCATCTTTAAACAGCTCACCTACCTCTTAAACCTGGCATTGACTACCTCCTCAGTATCCAGCACTTGGAAGCATGCCAGGGTGGTCCAGATTTTTAAGACTGGTGACCTGCTATTCCCAGATAACTATCGGCCTATACCTTTGCTCCCTCACCTTAGTAAACTCCTGGAAAGATTGTCCACCGACAATTGTCTGACTATACTGACACACACAATCTACTGTCCAGACAGCAACACTGCTTCCGTAAACATCACTCCACCACATCTGCCCTTGACCTGTTTAGCAATCATATTCTTAGGAACATGGACCTTGGATGGGCAACGGTGCCGTCTTTGTCAACCTGTCTAAAGCTTTTTGCCTGGTCAACCACATTGTGTTACTCTCCTCCCTCCACACCCTTGGCTGCTTTACTGAGGCCACGCAGTGGTTCCAAAGTTACCTTTTGGATAGATCTCAGTTGATATGTGTAGGACCTTCCACCTTCCCTGCCCTCCCAGTCACTACTGGTGTACCCCAGGGCTCCATCTTGGGCCCACTCTTATTCTTCCTGTTTATAAACTCTCTCCCCATACCATATTAAATGGGATGCATATCTGCATTCTCACATATGTACGGTTCCTCCTACCCCTCCAGCCAATCCTTCTTTGGGTTAATACTTTTCTCTCCCTCATTACCTCAAATACCACCCAAATCAGTATGTGACATACTGCAGCTCTCACCTTACTCTCAGGAATTTCTGTACCTTTGCTACCTAAATCTACTCTCTACTCTCTGCCACGGAACTGCTGCAAGAAATTAAGTTGTGCAATTGGCACAAAGTATAGTAATCCTATTTTTGTAGTTATGTTATTTCTCTAGCCAAGAACTGTTTAACTGTATAATAACACCATTCATAGAACTACTAACATAAAATAGCATGACTAGTCATACTTAGATAGATAAAACTCTCTTGCCAGCTAACTCCTTTTTTAAGAATCAGTCTACTTATTGACTAGCCTGCTACTAGATATGTACCATGATCGGATGTGCATGCAGTTTTATAGTTCGATGTGACATAGGTCAAGAGATGTGATTTATACAAAATGAGAAAACTCAATAAAATTGCATATGATAAAAAAATGAACTCTCTCCCCTCTGACTGTCTCACTTGTGATGCCCTATTTTATGCAGATGACCTTGTCCTCTTCACTAATGACAAGGGTCTTGAAAATATATCAAGGACTTTGTCCAGTAACTATTCTGTGGCACACACCTGGTTCCACTAACATCGCCTAATTGTTAATGCTAAAAAAAATACATCCATGCTATTTGGATCTAAACCCTTCCTATCTAAGGTCAACAAGGCTGGGACCACCCTCTCGGTAGCCTCACCGGATGACATTGTACTTGAAAATGTACTAACTTTCAAATATCTTGGAGTTATCCTGAATCTGTCCCTCTCCTTTTCCGATCATATCTCCTCTGTTATCCACCATATTAACCAGAAACTTGATGCGGCTTATCAGATAAGGCCACTCCTACACAGGGAAGCTTGTTTGGCCATTGCCCAAGGCAATCTGCTACCCTTGATTGACTACTGCTCCCCTAATTACTCACATGCATCCTCAGCCTTGCGTGCACACCTCTGCTCCATGTGCAACACCATATGTTGTTTCGCTCTCCTGTCACCATATTCAATCACCACTGCCACCTGTACCAAACTCTTGGCTGGCTCCCACTACACTGCAGATTTGATTACAGGCTTTGCTGCCTCCAGGACAGTGATATCAGGCATGGCGAAGCCTCCCCTTATATGTGTCTCCTCAAGATCAGAACTCCCTCGAGGTGTCTGTGTGCATCCTCAGTCTCCCCATGGATATCCCAAAAAATCTCCTTGGCTATGGGTAGCAGAACATTATCTGTAGCTGCTCCCACTCTGTAGAACAAAATCCCCATGTCCATCCACTCTCCGGACTCCCATGCCACTTTCAAGACACATCTCAAATCCTGGCTGCTTGATGAGGCCACATAACATTGCTAGCTTGGATAACCCTCCCCCTACATTTCTGACTTTTCCCTCTTGGGCTGCTTTGGCCTCCCTTGCCCTCTTTCATTTCTTTGGACTCCTGTCTTACATCCCTCACTGCCTGCTTCTTGGGCTCTCCTGCTCGGCTGTTGTCTTGTATGTTTTTTTCTTTTTGTTTGTTTGTTTTCCATCATGCATTAATTTGTACTTGCCACTTATCCTTAGTAAATAATTGTATAATAATTATTTTTTATCATGATGTACTGATTGTTTTTTTCAGCTTCTCATTAATTTTACTTTCCTATGTCACCTTTTTTGTTCACCAATGATGTCTGTATATCCACTTTGTTCACCAGTGATGTCTGTATATCCACATGGCTTGCACTCATTGTATAACTTGTCACTACCTCTGTAATTGCTGCCTGTGTGGCCAGGGTCATGCCTGAAAATTGTACCCTGGATCAGTGCACTTACCCAGTAACCAAAGACTTAAATAAATAGAACCAAATATCATTGCCACTGTTTTATTTTGTAATGAGTTTCAGTTGGGTTTTTTGAAGCTATGACTGCACTCTGTCGAAATCATGCTGTGGGGGGATTGCACGCTGATTGTGGAAGGCCCAGAGGAGAAGATAATGGTATTGTCTGCATACATATGCATGTTGGAAGTGTTACAGACAGACGGGTGGTCATTTATAAATAGGGAGAAGAAGATGGGACCAATGATTGAGCCTTGATGGTCCCCAGATAAGATAGGGAGAGAGGATAAGAATGCATTGTCTATTTGTACAGCATGCAGTCTATTGTGTAGATAAGAGGGGGACCAGTTAACAACAGGCTTTGCGAAACCCACAGAATTAAGCTTGTGTAACATGAGAGGATGGGAGACAGAATCGAATGTCTTTGCCAGGTCTATGAAAACAACTTCTGTTCTATGACTGTGGTCCATTGCTGAGAAAATATTACACTTGACAAAGTAGGGAGGAGATGGTTGAATGTTGTTTCCTAAAACCTGACTGCATGGGTGAGAGAGTGTTGTTTGTGGCAAGGTATTCAGACAACGTGCAGTGAATGAGAGACTTCTGGAGTTTGGCAAAAGGCAGGAATCAGCTGCAGATAGATGTGTTCCAGAAAACATTCCTAATCCAAAAAGACAAGTAATCTACAGAAGAGGGGCCATCCTTGACTTAGTCCTCACAAACAATAATATCAAAGGGAAGGTCACAGTACAGGATCCATTGGGAGCTAATGACCATCACTACATGTGGTTTACTATTATACTAGAAGCAGAAAGGGAGGTGTCAAAGACAAACATGAACTTCAGGAGAGTAAACTTTAACAGGATGAAGGAATTATTGCAGAAACTAAAAGGGGTATAGACAGTAGAGTGGTAGAAAAGAATTGATGAACAATAGAAAAGAAGTGATGAAGAAATGGGAATTGATAAAGGATACAATATTGGAGCCCATGAGACAACGTGTCAACATAGTAGGCAAAAATAAGAGTGGCACCTGTGGTTCACATGGCAGGTGGGAGGGACTGTGAGATGATAAAGAAGGCCTTCAGAAAATACAAAAACAGCCAGGAGGAAGTTACAGTTGGGTATCTAAGTAACATAAAGAAGATGAGCAAGGCTTTGAGGGGAAAGGTCTGAAACTGACCTGAGATAAGCAGATGGGATTAAGGAGGGGGGTAAAATGTTCTTTAACTACAAACGTAAGAAAGCCCAAACAAAAGAGGGATTTGTCATGCTGAATGGAGAGGGGATGGAAAGTTGACATACTGTACAGTACAGAATCCATTTTTCAAATAATTATTTACAGACCAGTATAACTGGTCATTACTAGACCTGGTAGTCATGACAAAGGGGGAAGTAGAGAGGGCATCAGCAAGGATCTAGTCACAGAGGAAAGGATACTGAAGGACTGAATGCACTGAGGGTAGAAAATCCATGGACCCAAACAGGCTGCATCCTAAGATACTCAAAGTGATGTGGTAGGTCCTAGCTCTACCACTGACTGAGCTCTGTAGCAGCTCACTGGAGATTAGGCTGCTACCAAAGGACAGGACAATCACACATATGCAGTAGTTCTGCTGCACAAGAGCAGAAGCAGGGACAAATCTTGGAACTACAGACAAGTAAGTTTAATGTCCATTGTGGAAAAGACACTAGAAATCCTTATAAGGGAGAGACCGGTGGATTTTCTGGAGGTGAACAGACTTCAGGATGTTAGACAGCATAGGTTCACAGATGAAGGTCATGTCAGATGAACCTGAATGACATCTTTAATTGAGTGCCAGAGATGGCAGACAAAGTGCCAGGGTGGACATGCTATACCTTGTTTTCAGTAAAGCCATTGACTGTCCCAAATGAATGGCTGGTTAAAAAGCTGGGGGACCTGGGATGGGGAATGCAATCACAAGATTGGCAAAAATTGGTTAAATGACTGAACCCAGCGGGTTGTCTTTAATGGGACATATTCAGAGGTCAGGGGAGTCACCAGTGGAGGATGCTCAGTCTTAGGACTGGTTTTCTCTGTATTTTTACTTGTGATATTCGAATGGGGGACCAGGGGAAAATTTCTTGGATGGTGCAAAGATCTACAGAAAAATAAACAGCGAAGAAGGGGCAAGAAGTATTGAGGTGGATTTTGAAAGGCTGTAGAAAGTGTTCAAGGATTTAGCAGTTGAATTATAATGTAGAGAAGTGCAATGTAATGTACCTACAATGGTAGCTGTAAAAAGGCAGGGAGGGAAGGCAGAATAGCAAAGGTCCAAACTAAGGAAAAGATAGCCAACTCGGTTAAGAAGGGGGATAAAACCTTCTATAGGTACATCAGGGAGCATAGAAAGACAAAGGGAGGGATAGTGAAGCAGAATAGAATGGACGGTGGGTAGGCAGAGAGGGACAGTGAAAAAGCAGGGATACTGACTGAATATTTCTGCTCAGCACTCACAAAAGAGGAGGAGGGAGAGGTGTCTAATCCAATTAACAGAAGAACTCTGGATAGGGGGGTTGATCCAGTCCTTTCACAGAAGAAAGGGTTCTGAAAGAAATCCTAAAACTGAAGGTGGACAAAGCAATGGGGTCTGATGGAATTCACCCCAGAATTCTAAAAGAATTAAGGGGAGAAATAGAGAAACCACTGACTACCCTTTTTAGCAAATCATGGGAGGATGGTGTGGTACCTGAGGACTGGAGGAAGGCAGATGTCATTCCCCTTCACAAAAGTGGGACCAAGACAGAGGCAGGAAATTACAGACCTTCAGTTTGACCTCTGTTGCAGGGAAAGTGATGGAATCACTTCTAAAAGAAATAATTGTTGAGTACCTAGAAGCCAGTGGGGCACAGGACCCAAGGCAGCATGTGTTCACAGCGGGAAGGTCATGTCTGATGACTCTAATTGATTTATTTGACTGGTTGATCAAAGTAGTAGACCAGGGAGGGGCTGTGGACATGGCCTACCTAGACTTCATCAAGGCATTTAACACAGTCCCACACAAAAGATTAATAGTCAAGTTAACCAGCCTGAGAGTGGATCCCAAGGTGGTATCCTGGATAAACCATTGTCTTGACAACAGGACACAGAAGGTAATTGTAAATGGAGTCCACTCTGAAGAAAGTGGGGTTACTAGTGGGGTACTGCAGGATTCAGTACTGGGTCCAGTCTTTTTTAATGTCTTTAGAAGTGACATTGTAGGGGGATTGGAAGGAAAAGTATGCCTCTTTGCAGATGACACAAAGATCTGCAACAGGGTTCTTACACAAGGAGGTGTGGAAATGATGAGAAGGGACTTGGCAAGGTTGGAAGAATAGTCAGAAGTATGGCAGCTTGGATTCAATGCAAAGAAGTGCAAAATAATGCATCTGGGAAAGAAAAACCAAGGGGAAGATTACACAATGGGGGTGGGGTAGTAAAAACAAAAAAAATGGAAAGGGACTTGGAGGTATTCATATCAGATCACCATAAGGTTAGCAAGCAATGTGAGAAGGCAGTAGGGAGGGCTGGGGGTATACTGGGATGTATAGGGAGAGGCATCACCAGCAGAAAACAGGAAGTTATTATCCCTCTGTACAGACAGTTGATGAGACCCCATCTAGAGTATTGCATCCAGTTCTGGAGAACCCATCTCCGCAAGGACATAGACAGGATAGAGTCAGTCCAGAGGAGGGCAACTAAAATGGTGCAGGGTCTGCAAGAGAAGCCATACGAGGAGAGACTAAAGGAGCTTAATATGTATACCCTTGAGGAAAGGAGGGAGGGGGGGACATGATAGAAACTTTTAAGTACCTCAGTGGAATCGACGAAGTCCAAGAGGGTAGCATCTTCCAGAAAAAGAGATGTGCAAGAACAAGGGGACACAATTTGAAGGTGGGGGGGTGATTCAGGGACAATGTGAGGAAGTATTTTTTCACAGAGAGGGTGGTGGATACATGGAACAGCCTTCCTGAGGAGGTTGTGGGGTCTAAAACTGTGGGAAAATTCAAGAATGCATGGGACAGACATAAGGCAATTTTTGTGGGGGGTAGGAAGAAATAGGATGTTGGTTAACTAGGATCTGCAGCTTATCCTGTAGGTAGGGAAATGGGCAGACTAGGTGGACCAAGGGGTTTTAATCTGCCATCAAAGTCTGTGTTTCTATGTTTCTAAGTTGATCAGTACTGAAGTGATCTTGCAAGTATTCTGAGGCACTCACGTTACAATTTGTACTGTTTTTAATGTGATTCTACCTCAGTATACCCCACCAGTACCTAAGTACCTTATCCATTTTTGCATGGCTACCAATGATGGGGCAATAAATCAATTGACTTAATACAGAATGTAGGTTTTACTGTGGAGAGGATGTCAGAAGTCAGGGATCTGGGGTAATAATATCTGACAATATGAACACAACAGACCAGTACAACAGGGCAATAGGAAAAGCTAATAGGATGATGGGATTTATAGAAATGGGAAATAGCAGCAGTAGGAGAAGCAAGGTAATTTTGCCACTATGCAGACCCCTGGTATGTTCTCACCTGTAGTACAGTATGCAATTCTGAAGCCCACACTTGAAGAAAGACAGGGACATGGTGAACATGCTGCAGAGGAGGGTAACCAAAATTATTCAGGATCAGCTGAATGAGACTTCTGTGGTAATGCTGTTAAATCTCAACATGTATATGCTGGAGTCAAGAAGGAAGAGGGGGACATGATAGAGATGTACAGATACCTCCATGGTATTAACAGTGTAGATAGTGGAGTGTTATTTACAGTGAGTTGGAAAACAAGCACATGGGGGGCAGTTTAAGATGAGGCATTAATAGGGACACTGGAACACATTTTTGATGTAAAGCTTGATTAAAGGGGCACGGTGGGAAGGGGAGTGAAGGGCTATTAGAGCCCTCACAACAACAGTTGATAGGAGGAAGGGAAGTGAAGGGTTTCTCGGGCACTCACAACAACAACAGTAGGTAGATGGCATGAGACCCCACAGGGGAAGGAAACAACTCCTGGTGGGGGACTCAAGCATTAGGGGGGCAGAAGTGGGGAAGGAAGGGGATAGGGAGGTAAGGTGCCTGCCTGGTGCCACGGCTCGGAGGGACAGGAAGTGAATCCTCTGGATCATGGGAGCAGCTGCATGAGGAAGGAAGCTGGATGTCATTGTCCACCTAGGGACAAATAACCAGGCTGTGAATGGAATCAGAATTGTGCAAGAGGAGTTTGTGGAGTTAGGAAGGGGCCTTAGACAAGTAGCATGTATGGTAACCTTCTTGGAGGTGCTGCCTGTCTATGGCAAGGATGATACTAGGGTATTCCGCACCATGGAATTCACTGAATGGTTGAAAAACTGGTGTGAAGCTCAGGGATTTGGCTTCAGTGTGGACTGGGGAGCCACTTGGAGGGATGCAGGCTTATATTGGCATGATGGTCTGCATCTGTCTGGGGGGGACCAGGATCCTAGGTGACAAGTTTAAATGCTTCATTGGCAAGCATTTAAACTAGCCAAGGGGGGAGGCACTGAAAAGGAGCAGGAAAATCCAAGCCTCCCCCAACAAAACACAGTAGTTAGAGAGGTAAACACCAAGACAGAGAAATCAGTAGGGAGCAGGACAGGGATAAATGCAGAAAAAGGCTGTAAGGACAGGTATGGGGCTAAAAGGGGTAAGGCCATAAAAAAGAAATCGAAGGTGATAAGTACCAATGCCCGCAGTCTGTGCAACAAACTCCCTGAACTAGTGGCCTTGATGGATGAGGGATGCCTGGGTAGAGTGGCAGTCAGTGAAACATGGTACACAGAGAACCATGATTGGGATGTCAACATGCCAAGATACACAGTCTCCCGGAGGGACAGGGTATGTAAAAGAGGAGGAGGTGTAGCTCTCTATATAAGGGAAGGGATTAAAGCAACAGAACTAAAGAGTAAACAGGAAGTTGATGAGTCACTATGGGTCATCCTGGAGACAGGAAATGGTACCACAGTCCGCATGGGGGTTGTGTACAGACCCCCATCTCAGGGGGAGGAACTGGACAAGGAAATGGTACAAGGCATCCTTAAAATGGCAGAAAAAGGAGAGATATTGTTAATGGGGGACCTGAATATGCCAGATGTTAACTGGAGTACCATTGCTGCAGGCACATCCAAGAGCAGGGTAATTCTTGTTGCCCTACAGGGGGCATACCTCAGACAGCTACTGTTGGAACCCACTTGGGAGGGAGCAATCTTAGACTTGGTACTCTCAATTGGGGAAGGAGAAAGAATCTCAGATTTAGAAGTGGGTAGCCATCTTGGAACAAGTGACCACCAAACAGTGTGGTTCACAATAAACACAACCATAGAGTCAAGCCATATAAAAACAAGAGTATTGGACTTTAGGAAGGCTGACTTTGGGAAAGTAAGAGAGTGCCTCAGAAAAGCACTAGCAAACAGTCAAGAAGGAGGGGTGGAGGAACAATGGGGAATAATCAAAACAGCCATCACAGAGGCAACAAGCCTTTGTGTGAAGCAAATCAACAAAACAAAATAAAGGAAAAAAACACTATGGTTCTCAAAAGAGGTGGCAGGGATGGTTAAGAAGAAAAATATAGCATTCAGGAAATATAAGGAAACACAGAAGGAGCAGGACAGAGAAGTGTATCAGTTAAAGCAGAAGGAAGCAGGGAAGACAGTCAGAATAGCTAAGGCACAAACTGAGGAAAAGATAGCCAACTCTGTTAAGAAGGGGGATAAAACCTTTTATAGATACATTAGGGAGTGAAGAAAGAGCAAGGGAGGGATACAGAGACTTAATAAAGGGGAGGGAATGTGGGCAGAGGGTGACAGTGAAAAAGCAGGGATACTGAATGTATATTTCTGCCCAGTATTCACAACAGAAGAGGAGGGGGAGGTACCTTAACCAAACAAGGGAGAAACTCTGAATAGGGGGGTTAATACCAGTCCATTCACAGAATAAAGGGTTTTGAAAGAACTCTTGAAACTGAGGGTAGACAAAGCAATGTGGCCTGATGGGATTCACCCAAGAATTCTAAAAGAACTAAGGGTAGAACTAGTGAAATCACTGACTACTCTCTTTAACAAATCATTGGAGGATGGGGTGGGACCTGAGGACTGGAGGAGGGCAAATGTGATTCCACTTCACAAAAGTGGGAGCAGGGCAGAGGCAGGAAACTACAGACCAGTTAGTTTGACTTCAGTGGAAGGGAAAATGTTGGAATCACTTCTGAAGGAAAGAATTGTTGAGTACCTAGAGGCCAGTGGGGCACAGGACCCAAGGTAGCATGGTTTCACTGCCGGAAGGTCATGTCAGACAAACCTAATAAATTTCTTTGACTGGGTGACCAAAGTAGTAGACCAGGGAAGGGCTGTGGATATGGTCTACCTAGATTTTAGCAAGACATTTGACACAGTCTCACACAAAAGATTAATACACAAGTTAGCCAGCCTTGGAGTGGGTCCCAAGGTGGTAGCCTGGATAAAAAACTGGCTGGACAACAGGATGCAAAAGGTAGTAGTAAATGAAATCCACAGTGAAGAAAGGAGGGTAACTAGCGGGGTACCGCAGGGTTCGGTACTGGGACCAGTCCTCTTTAATGTCTTTATAAGTGACATTGGATAGCACCTGGAAGGAAAGATATGTCTCTTTGCAGATGACACAAAGATCTGCAACAGGGTTGTTACACAAGGTGGGGTGAAAAGAATGAAAAGGGTCTTGGCAAGGTTGGAGGAATGGTCAACTATGTCGCAGCTCAGATTCAATGCAAAGAAGTGCAAGGTAATGCAACTGGGAAACAAAAACCCAGGGGAAGAGTACACAATGGGGGGTGAGTTAATAACAACAACAAAAATCAAAAGAGACCTAGGAGTAATTATATCAGATGACCTAAAGGTGGGCAAGCAATGTGAGAAGGCATTAAGGAGGGCTGTGGGGATACTGGGATGCATAGGGAGAGCCATCAACAGTAGAAAACAAGAAGTTGTTATCCCTCTGTACAGACAGTTAGTGAGACCCCATCTGGAGTACTGTGTGCAATTCTGGAGACCCCATCTCCGCAAACACATAGACAGAGTGGAGGCTGTTCAGAGGAAGGCAACCAAAATGGTGCAGGGTCTGCATCAGAAGACATACAAGGAGAGACTAAAGCAGCTTAATATGTATACCCTTGAGGAAAGGAGGGAGACGGGGGACATTATAGAAACTTTCAAGTATCTCAAGGGAATTAAAAAAGTCCAAGAGGGTAGTATCTTTCAGCAGAAGAGATGTGCAAGAACAAGAGGGCACAATTTAAAGATAGAGGGGGACGGCTCAGAGATAATGTTAGAAAGTGTTTTTTTCACAGAGAGGGTTGTGGATGCATGGAACAATCTTCCTGAGGAGGTTGTGGAGTCAGGAACAATGGGAGAATTCAAGAATGCATGGGACATGCATAAGGCAATTCTAGTGGGGGTAGGAGGAAGCAAGCTGTTGATTAACTAGAATCTGCAGCTTGTCCATCAGGTAGGGAAATGGGCAGACTAGGTGGGTCAAGCGATCCTTATCTGCCGTCAAATTCTGTTTTTCTATGTTTCTAGGTAGGTAGGTTGGTAGATAGGGCTGGGCAGACTTGATGGGTCAAGTGCCCCTTTTCTGCTGTCTTCTATGTTTCCATGTTTCTATAAACTGTCTTGTACATGGATCTGAATGATGAATTATGAAGTTTTGTTTTTTATTTAAATGAGGTATGATTACTGAAAAGGCAATAGATAAGGTTGTACTTTTGTGTAAATCTGGACTTCGATTCAGACCCACATATCTTTGGTTTGGCATCAACAGTTCAGCCACAGTCATTTCAAGTCCTTGGTATGGCTGTCTAGCTGGCTGAAACTGAGGATAAGAGACACTCATTCTCCACCTATTACCCCCCCAGTCTTTTATTTATGTATTTATAGCTCAGATTACAGTACCTTTGAGCCAGATGATCTTTTACTGAGGTTCCACATCAGAGTGCACATTGTACATGACAGAGAATCTTATTAAGCAAAACTACAGCAAATAAGAGACCATACACATAAAGGATTAACCATTATTTTGACAGTCAGAGGCAACAATAATGCTTAAATAAGGGTAGGGAGGTTCCAAGCAGACCATGGGGGCAGTGAGGTGCCGTCAAAAATCAGACATTGTCAAACAGAGTACAGGAAACAGTCCCATAACCAGAGTTCAAGAAGGATGTATACAAAGTAAAAGTAACAATATTGACCGACTAAATGTGTTACAGGCTGATGTCTGTAGTTAGTACTACAGAATGCTTGTAGTAACAATATATTGTAATCCCAACCTCTTTCACCTACCTTCATTTCTCCAGTTATGTAAAAACAACCAGCTCAGTACCTGGCACAATATTGCAAAATTTGTTTTCATATAACAAAAAAAAAAAAAGAACCCTCATCGAAGAGGTTGTAGAGTGACTGGGGTGAGGAAACAGGTTGCCTTAGAGCTAGTCCTGACTATCTGGGAAGGGGTAGGCTGTTAATTTTGTAATTATTTGACTGAAGATTGAAATGTACCAAAGCGGCCCAACAATTCAATAGGGCTGAATCAAAGAAAAAAGTGTTGAATTTCAGCACATTCACCGAATACAAACTTGGCATGAGCTCACCCTTACTCTGGAGAAAGGACATGAGATTACTTATTCATTTACTTAATCTGATTTATAGTATCTTTATAGGTTTTAGTTGAAATCTCATAAAGTATTCATATTGATTATCCTTATTGTTACAATGGTTGGCTTAATTTCTGTGACAGATGGAGAACTTCAATATGTTTTTAGTCCTATACCCAGACAGTGATCATACCATAATTGCCATCATCTGAGTGCGGTACTGAGGGGATGCGATACTGCTTGGGTGTGCTGTCCTTTGGATGAGACATTAAACTAAAGTCCTGTCTGCCTTTTCTGGTGGTTGTTCAGGTAGAAATTAAAGATTCCTTGTTACATCTGAGAAAGAATAGAGACATTTTTTTAATAAATGAAATTCATATACCAGAAGTGAAAACAAATTATAAAATATTTCATATGAAAACATATCTAGATTATAAAGCAAAAACATCTACAGAAAGAAAAAAAAAGAAAATTACAAACTGTAGGAATTACCGATAGAGAAAAAAAGAAAGAAAACTTAATGAGGCTATACGCTTGTACCTATGATAAACAAGTCTATGTGCAATAGAATCTCCTAAAGACCCAAACATTACCCATGCCAGAATATTGAAGTCATAAGTGCAGCAGTGTTTTACAGTGGTAAATAATGTAACAAAAAGGGTTTCCTGAGAAGTCAGTTTCTGCTGTAGTTCCAGTTGGCACAGAATCCTCCAAATACGGTATTTGAAACAAACAAAAATATCTTCAGGGTGTTCGAGAATGGGGGTTATTTTTCCATTCTTGGGGAAAGAGGCCAAAGACCAGCACCTGATAGATGGGCACAGAGAAAAGGGGTCCTCCTTTTCTAGCAAACAAGGCCCAAAAGGAATGGATAGAAATATAGTCTAAATTCCAGTTGTGATAGTCTGTTGATGACACGTCTCTCTAGGGCAATAATGCTCTTCCAGGGCTTTGGGTTTATTATTGCCCCTGAAACCAAGATGTCCACGAGAAGTCAGCCGGCCATGCTACACATCCTCCTTGCCACTGGAGCATCTCTAAGCAGGTTGCCCCTGACTGGGCCAAACATGCCCACTTCTCAGCGGCATAGCCGGAGAAGCCAGCCTGCCATGCTACACTTCTTCCCTGCCACCAGAGCATCTCTAAGCAGGTTGCCCCTGACTGGGCAAAGTGCTCCTGCTTCTCAGCGGCATGGTCAGAGAACCAGCTGGCCGCACTACACCTCCTCCCTGCTGCCAGAGCATCTCTAAGCAGTTACAATCCAGGAATCTGCCGGGGACTGCAGTTGGAGCTCTGATTAGCCACAGCCATTTTGCCTCAGTTCGTGATTGGCTGAAGCACTTGCAGCTTGCTCCTGATTGGTTGGATGGTCCTAGCTCCAAATCCTTGTAGCTCTGCATGGCATTAATGGATTTCAAAAGTGCATTCCTTTACCTGACTACTCTTTTAGCTGCTGCCTTAAGCCACTTGAATTTTCTCCCACCCACCCTCCCCTCGCCTGGCATTCTTTAAATACACTGTTTTCCTCCCACATGCAGTGCTTCCTTCTCATTGGTGGCTCCTTTGTCACTGACCTTAAAGCAATAGTTGCATTTTTCACTGTTCCTGGTATTAGGGTGCTCAGATTCTCTCCACTTGTCAAAAGTCAACGCTCACTTTCACCTGCTTCTGCCTTGTTGTCTACTGTGGATCCATTCCTTCAGTCTAAACTAACCACAACTTAAGACCTAAAATGCAATGTTTTGTACTGTGACTCTGCTGCTTAGCAGGCTTGACTGTTTATATCCTTGAACAGAGCACTGATCTCTTATATACTGCCCCATTTTTTAAGATAACCATAAATTAATCTTGTTCTGACAGTCTTGTTTTCCTATCCTCCTTTACAGAAACTTCCTTCAGTTGCCATGGTACACTCTTTGTACATTTCATGTGGGGCACTTTATTATCCTAACCCCTCTGGTCCAATCAGACCTCTAAGGCATTTGAGGCTAGGATGCTCTTTTACACTTCCTTGGGTCCACCCGTTCAGCGTTTAAGTTATTCCTTATTATCCCCCTCCTCCCATCCACGCAGAAAGAAGGGGATACGACTATTTAGGTTGCTTCTCACCACTCTTAAAAAGTTCCTGTTGCTGATTTTACTTTGCTCAGGCAATGTCGAGTTGAACCCAAGTCCTATTGCCCCCATTACTTCACCCTCTGATCTGGCCCACCTTAAAGGGTTAAGTATTTTCCATATAAATGCTTGCAGCCTCCTAAGGAAACTTGATTCTCTACAAATATAGTTGTGCCATACTAAGCATGATGTATTAGTGGTCAGCGAGACCTGGCTTCGACCTTCTACACTGGATCATGAAATAAATGTTCCATCTTATAATCTCTTCAGAGCTGTCAGGCATTCCAGAGGTGGTGGGGTAGTCATCTATATCCTAGACAAATTGACTACCACAATAGTGGACTCCTCCACAGTACCAAAGAAATTTGAGAGCCTGACACTAAGGGTGCAGCTCTTACCATCTTCATCACTATACATTATTGGCTGCTTCAGACCCCCTTCAGCAGGCCTGAAAGTGTTGAACCATCTGGGTAGTGGGCTCGAAAAATTATCTTCTGAGGTCATAATAATGGGTGACTTCAACCTTGATTGGTTCTCCCCTGCCTCTAAACCCACAAAAGATTTGTGTGATACCTATGGGCTAAGGCAACTTATTTCGGAAGTCACCCATCCTAACAAGAAGAACCCTGACAAAAGCAGCTTTATTGACCTTATACTAGTAAATAAACCACACCTTTTTACCCATTCATGCATATTCTTTAATGATCTCAGTGATCACTGCTTAATAGCATGTGCCAGATCTTCCCCTAAACAGGTGTCTTCTAAGTCTATCTTCAAAAGAAACAAATGCAATTTTGACCCTTAAAATTTCCTTTCTGACCTGCAGCACTCAAATTGGCAGGAATTCTACCTGGCCCCAACTGTGCACAAGGCCTATGAGATCCTTCAGAACATCATACTTGGGTTTATGAATAGACATGCGGCCCTAGAGAGAGTTTGTACCAAGAAGAAATCAAACCCCTGGTTCATGGCCAATCTGAAAGCTACCTCACTCAACTGCGACCTTCTTTGGAAGAAGGCCTGAATAACCAAACTTCCAGCTGATTGGACAAAGCTTAGGAGAGCTAGGAACCAGTGTACGAAATTGATCAGGGAAGAGAAGTCAAAATTTTACCGCACCAAATTCGAGTCATCATCTAGCTGTTCAACCAACTTCTGGAAAACCATAAGGGAACTTGAGGGATACACCTTAGCTAACTCCTTCCTTGCAAAAATTAACTTTGATGGCTCTTTGATTACTGACAAACGTATGATTCTTGAGTGCCTGAACAATCATTTTGCAACGTAGGGCTTGCATTCGACTCCTCTCCTGCGAGTAACCTTCGTTCCCAACTCTATGCCCAGGACCCGGCATGCCCATCAAAGGATGCACCTGTTCTAACCATGGCTTTCTCATTAAGTCTATTCACAGTGAAACAAGTAGAAGACTTTCTGCTGGGACTAGATTCCAGAAAAAGCACAGGGGCAGATCAGATTGATTCTTCTTTCTTAAAACTCAGTGACGTTGTCTTGTCTGCTCCCTTAACTCACCTTTTTAACTTATCTCTGCCCCACAGAGCACTTACCTCTTCTTGGAAAACTGCTCATGTTATCCCTCTATTTAAGTCAGGAGACCCTAGACACTTAAACAACTATAGGCTGATATCCCTGCTTCTCATCCTCTCCAAATTACTTGAGAAAGTTGTTAAAATCCAGCTCAGGGTGTAACTGGAGTCTCACAATCTCCTAAATCCAGTTCATTCAGATTTTAGACAGTGCCACAGCACAATTTCTACCCTTGTTAAGGTCACTAATGATTGGCAACTTGCCTTAGATGCCAAACATTACATATGTGCCCTATTCCTTGACTTAAGTAAGGCACTCGACACGGTGGATCATGACTTACTACTAGCCACTCTCAAAAACATCAGCTTAGACTCTGTAGCAATTAAATGGTTTACTAGATATATAACTGGATGACAACAGCAGGTTAAAGCAGACAGAGATCTTTCCCCTCTGAAGACTCTTCTGAGAGGTGTATTGCAATGCTCTATTTTGGGGCCTCTGCTCTTTGCACTCTACATAAATAATATTGACCTAGGCATTAACTCAGCAAGCATCCCTCTCTTTGCCAACGACACAGTCCTCTACATTGACAGGCCCACTCCAGAATTAGCCACCAAGGTCCTTCAAGAGGATTTCAATTGTCTGCAGATTAACCTTCTGAATCAAAAATTCTTATTAAATGCCAAAAAAATAAAGGCAATGTTCCTTTCTCCAGTTGTTAGTGCACCCAACCTCTGAACACTGGGCCTAGTTCCCTGAATAACTACACTACAGGGGAGTCCATAGACTTTGTGGCTAAATTCAAGTTCCTGGGATTTTGGATAGACCACAAACTATCATTTGCCAACCATATTGAAGAACTAACAAAAAAACTTGAACAGAGACTAGTTCTGCTCTTTTGGATTAGGCATTTTTTGACCCAAGACGCAAGAATTAGATTAGTCTAATGCACATTCATCCCACTTCTGGATTATGCTGATGTTATTTATGGTCAGGGTACTAGCTCAGCGTTATCAAAGCTTGACACCCTCTATCATTGGGTAATGAGATTCATAACCATACTCCACGCATCATTGATCCCTGTACTCCCTGTTAGGCTGAACATCCCTCAAATTCAGAGGGCAAAAAAATGCTGCACTTTGGACCTTTAGGGCACTCACTAAAAAACTGCCATGGTATATAACAGAGTGTCTGCCAAGATGCACTGCAGGTAGATACTCCCTAAGAAGCCTGTCCCATACCACATTTATCATACCTAGAGTGAATACACGTTTTGGTCAAGCATCTGTAAGCTATGCTCTTCCTTCACTATGTCACAAGCTCCAAAAAACATTGAATATGGTATTACCCACAAAACTGTCCACCTTCAAAACACTATTCATAAGCTCCTTCAAAGAAGACTGTAATTGTTATCCATGATTTTCAGGACACTGCAGGAAATGGATCCCTTATCAAACTGTATCCTCCGTCTGTCCCTTAAGCCTCCACTCCCTCTTTCTTTCACTCCTGATTTTCTACTTTTCTCCCCATCCCCTGTTTTTGTACCTGTTATCATTCACTCCATATTTTTGTGCATGTATATACTGTATATATTGTATATTTTGTATTTCATATATAATTGCAGTATGTATCAATGCTGCCTAATACAAGCTGTATTCTTTTTTCTTTGTATTTCTTGCTCATTTATTATTACCTATCATGTACAGTATGTAGTTTTCTTCCTTGGTCACTGTATTTGTGACCTATCTCGGTTACAGTTACCAAGACCTAGTCAAGGTCCACCTTGCAAATGAGCAATGGTGTTTTGCTTGGGTAAATAAAGACTGATTGATTGATGGCAGCTTTGCCAGACCATGTCACACATTCTAATGGGAATATGGAGATCCTTCAACTGCTGACAGACCTCCTTAATCTGGTCTACTGCACAACTTGAAAATCAGGGACCCAAGGAGAAAGTCTGCTGCAGAATCCTCTGGTAAGTACCCTTTTTGGGCTCATTCAGTAGAGTAGATAGTGAGGGAATTTCCATGGTGCCCTGGTCAAATTCCCCCATTCATTAAAATGCCACTAACTGCTTCATCTGGTTCAGGATCAGTGAGTCTGATTCTGTATAAACCCCTAAGAGAAGACAGAAAACAGGTAGCATTATGTAGCCCTTAACCAAATCAATAATACACAATGGAATGTACAGTAAGTACTTTTTGGTGATCTTTTTCTGTACTGTTCTTTTTTTTTCCATTTGCCCAGGTGTTTAATTCATTACTCACTTTTAGGAAAGAGACTAATAGAAGCCACCTATTCTTATTTTATGTAATGCTCTACATAATCCATTGGCATAGAAATTGTTCTTACAACAGGAAGTACTTTGAATATTTTGGGAAGCTGGTACATTGCTCCTTTAAGAACTAGGACATTTAAGAGAAATGATTGACAGCAAATTACATACCCTGATGAAGGTTCAGTGCAAATTGAAGTGTTGGAACAGTTGCTATTGCTCTCTTTTTTGCTGACTGTGGTATGTATTCATGCTGTTTTTGCCACTGGATCTAAATAAAATGCTTTCCGAATGTTTGCAGTATAACTGCATTTAAGCAGTTCTAACTCTGCATCATACAGAGTGTAGCCACAAATTACTTGAAGTATGATTTGGCGCTTGCCAATTCATGTGGTATGCACCAACCATGTAACTAAGTGCAGGTCCTTGGTGGATTCAAAAGTAGGTCAAAAGAATGGTTATTCATTATCTTAAAGGTAGGCAAGCAGGGAAGGCCATGAGGGGAGCAAAGGTACAGACAGAGGAAAGGATAGGCAAAGGGGTAGCAAATGAGGATAAGACTTTCTTGAAGTACATAATTTTCATTTTTTTCATTTTCATTTATTCTTTGGTAACTGGGTAAAGGCACTGGACCAAAGGTCCCTTTTCAGGCCCGACCCAGACAAAAAAACATACAAAAAATACACAAATAAAATCAACAGTAATACAATACCAAAAAATACAAATTACAAATTACAGTTGCAAGCAGATTTATGTAATAAATAACTTTTTAACGTTTGTTTAAAAGTTAAAACAGAGGGAGCAATCCTAACATCAAGTGGGAGTGAATTCCAATACAAGGGTGTTGCTATTGAAAATGCTCTAAAACTTATTTTAAGCCAAGACCTGGGGACAAAATATAGGGGGCCGTCAGCTGACCTCAGACTGGGAAACAATTCTTTCATTACAGCAAGATCAGAAAGAGGAAAAAGGGAGCCAAACTAAAAACATTTATACATCAGACAACCAACAAAATACTCTATTCTACAACTAGGGGAAAACCACCCCAACCGAGAATAAAGATTACACCGATGTGTCCTATTGGGGGCTCCTAAAATAAATCTACAAATATTATTATAGGCTACAGTTAGTACTTGCATTTCTTTTGTACCTATGTTATATTATAGACAAGAACTGTAATCAAAATATGGAAGAAAAGAACCAATAGCAATTGCTAATCTAGTTGTTTGTGAGAAGGATGACTTGAATTTGTATAACACCTCAATTCTTTGATTTACTTTCTTAACCATAGACTGAATATGAGGTGAAAAGGTCAAACTGGGATCCAATAGTGTGCCAAAATACTTAAATTGATACACTTGTTCAAGCAGACCACTCCGAAAATCAGATATCCTCAGTTCAGGGGTGTCCACCAACATAGATTGCGTGCCAAATAACATATCTTCTGTTTTAGCTGAGTTCAAAACCGTAGCATTTAAAGTAAGCCAAGAACAGATGGCACCAAAATCCTTTTCTAGGGAACAAGAAAGTTCAGACACAGAATTTGACTGAGAGCAGATTACAAGACCATCTGCATAAAACAGTGATTCACTAAAATTGTAAACTCCAGAAAGCCGATTAATAAAAATAGAAAATAACAAGGGTCCCAAAATGAACCCCTGAGGCACACCACAACTAACTGGCAAGACATCAGAAACCACAGAACCTACTTGAACAAATTGACACCTGTTACTCAGATAATCATAGAACCAAGAAACAGCGACATCAGAAAAAAACAGATCTTTCAATTTTGTGCAAGCCAAACCATGATCAATCAAATCAAAAGCCTTGGTTAGTTCCATCAACACCTCTCCAGTCATCAAACCCTTCTCAAACCCACATTGGACAGTGTTCGTGAACCCATCCAAGGCCGTGCCTGTACCAAAATGCTTATGGAACCCATGTTGTTGCCTTGATAACAAATCATGGGTGACCAAATAGGCATCAATTTGCTTAGCCACTAAATGCTCAAGTAGTTTGCTAAGGGGATTCAGTATTGATATTGGCCTATAATCATCTATGGAAGTAGCACAGCTCTTTTTTGGAACTGGAACCACCTTAGCTTTCTTCCAGGACAGGGGAAAAACACCTGTAGCCAATGACATATTACAAATATAATAAAAGGGATCTATAATAAAGGGGATAGCCAGTTTTAAGAAGCGAGCATCCAACCCTTCCCACAGTCAGTCCCTTTATTAGGGAGAGACTGCAGAAGATGAAAAAATTCATTTGATGTTACTTCCTTAAACAAAAACCTGGTTCCATCTACCAAAGGAACAGAGGAAAAGGATTTGGTATTACCAGCCTGAGGAAAACAAAATCTAAACTTAGAAAGATCTAAAAATTTAGAATTTAACAATTTAACAATTTCAGGCAAGTCACCAATGTCTTCGCTGTCAACATTTAATTTCTGGATGTCAGATTTTGATTTTGGAGAAAGTAAAGAGTTTATGTTATTCCAAACTTTCTTTGGATCTGCCCAGCTATCTTCAAAGTGATCCCTGATAAAAGCTTTTTTAGCATTTCTAACAGTTTGAGAGACTAAATTCCAAAGTCCACAGTAGAGATCCATTGAAATTCTACTGGGAGATAATTTAAATTTAGTCCAAGCACTATCCTGCTCCTTATTTAATTTCTTAATGCTGGGATTAAACCATCCAGTAGGAGAACCTCTACACTGAATGATCAGCAAAGGGAAAAGGGATTCTTGAATTGGAAGAAGTTGGCTGCAAAAAAAATATAATGCTGTATCCATATCTGGAATACATTCAAGAAATTACCAATCAATTAACCTCAAAGAAGAATATAACAGAGAATAATCTATCCTTTTAAATGATCTAGTCTGAAACATAGAAGGAGGAATGTTTAAGGCAGCAAAAATCTAGGAAACAAAAGGTGGCCATGTGGTCACTTACGGAATCTGCCAAGACACCAGAGGCCCCTCCCCTCCCCATTCTATTAGTCAAAACCCAATCCAAAAGAGAATGATTCTGTGCGATGGGACTGAGACGAATAGGCACATTTATACACTGAGTCAGTCCATAAGAGAGAAGAAGAGATTCAAGCCCCATGGCGTCATTAGCTCTCCAATTCAAATTCATATCTCCAGCAACAACAGAATCACTCTGCCTTAAATAAACTTCACAAACATTTAAGAAATGTTTAAGCCCTTGAAGACCACATTTAAGGGGATTGTACAAACAGACCACATATAACTTTTTCTTTCCTCCAAGAACAAACTGCAAAACCAACCAATCAGTATCACAATCCAAATCCTCACTAGACCTTAAAAACATAATTTCTAAATGATCCCTATAATGAATCAAAACCCCACGACCCTTTTTTTCGACCTTTACGGTCTACCCTAAACATTTTATAACCCCCAATATGACACACATTATCAGGCACCCCTAGCTTCAACCACGTTTGTGATAAAGCAACAATATCAGGCAGATAGAGCAATAAGTTGTTCGATTTCAGCAATCTTAGGGATTAAACTACAAGCATTCAAATGCATAATGTTAAATCCATGACAGGATTTCAAACAATTATTCAAAGATGATGCTTGACAGGAAGACATAGAATCCAAAGAGCAAGGCCCTGGATTTGGTTCAGCATCACTAGAAACTAACAACAGAAAGGTGGTTGAAACACAGTTTCCCAATTTAGAACAAAGTAACATGCCATAGTGCAAACAAGTAAAGTAACCTCTATTCCCACATTGTCTTATGGGCATAGGGCTACTAAACAACAATTGCCATGAATCAGTAACAACATCAACAATTAAGCAATTTGAAAAGCAAAAATCACTTGTCTCATATGAGGCAATGTTCCCGGTGCCAAACCTATATAATTCAATATGATCCACATATATCAATCCCCCCAAAGAATACACACCCACATGGATAAACATTTAGCATCCCACATTATTGACATAAAGTACAACACCAACAGTATTACAATCAAACAATTCCACTCCCCTACCTCCCTCAGACTCCCTTAGTCTCCCCTGCACTTATTGCACTTGCTGCACCTGCACCACACAAACGCTTGAGGGGAGAAGTTTGAGGGCAGGGTTGAATATGGGAATTGCCATAGAGAAAGAGAATCTTACCCAGCGGCCTCATAGTGGGTCCACCCCAGCACACCCCATGCTCCAAAGTGCTCCATTAAGTCATGGCTACACTGGAACGGCGGGGGGGGGGCTGTTAAAAGAGGAGACAGGACAGAATAAGGGCAGCAGCTCTTACTGCCAAAGGACACAGGAACAGTAGATACTAGATAGGAGAAAGGAACCTCTTTCTCTCACAAACACTACCACAGATAGAATGGGACTGAAGCAGGAAATACTGAACACAGTTAACATTGGGTGAAGGGAAGCACATACTATAGAAGGGATACAACTATGGTGGCCACACTCAGGACAACAAGATCTGTTCAACATCCCAGCGGTTCTGTTCCACCCCACCCCTTACCCCACTCCCACGGTGCCAAAGCCACCGACTGAAGCCAGTCACCCCTGCCCCTGGGGGATGGGGTGCACAACACTTGGGAAAATCAGAGAATGACTTTTAGGGACACACACCCTAGACCCAGAACCGAGAACTCAAAAGCTCCAACACAGGAATATAGCAGTGACATAGGGGAAGGAAGCACAGTATATGAGATTAGGCAGGAGAGAGTGTGCACCATAGGGGCTCTCAGACTCTATCAAATCATTTCAGCCATGTTTGAGTGAGGCATTATGATAAATGGCATAAACAGAGGGCTATACAATCCACTGCAACAGCAGATTAGCAGACAGAACCAGGCTCTGCCTCCATGGTCCACTTCACGATGGTCTCAGGCTGGCCTGACAGGGCCGCTTTCACCGATTCTCCCTAATCAAAGAAGCAATACAGTATGGGCTGAGACTAAGCTACAGCCACTTTCCCAATCAAGACCAAGGAGGCGTAGCAGTGGTGCTCTAGGCTCAACCTCACAAAACCGTATTCTCCTTTTGGTATCTTAGTGTATTCACACAATACCTACCATATTCACAGCTCATTGATTAAAGAGTACAGGCCAGACAACCAGCGAAGGCTTGCAAAGTGTAGAGCAGAGCTATAGAGGGAAACAGTGACACCCCAGAGAGAGGGACCCATCAGAGAGGTATTCGAATACATAGTGTGCCTTAAGGTCACAGCCAACTAAAGCTCTTAATTGATTATAAAGGATTGCTGACACCTTATAAAACACATTAGTAATTTCTTGTATAACTTGTCTTTTTTGTTGTTCTGTTTCTGAGTGCACACCAGTTCTATATGGGATAAGAACCAGGCTGACAGAGGCAGAACCCAGGGATCAGCATACCCTTGACCCATTCCACTCCCAGGAGGTCTTCGGCACAACCAGCTCCAGAGACAGTCCTAGCACATCGACCCAGAAGGCAAGGGGTAAGGGGGTGTTGTGTGCTGGACAACTGCCCAACATCATGAAAGAGGGGATGAGATGTGTCTTCCGGAATGTGAAGGGACTTAACCACCCAGTTAAACGTACAAAGGTCTTAAATCATTTAAAGACCTTAAAGATGGATGTTGCACTGGTCCAGAAGACATATCTCACAGCCAGATCAATACAGTGGCTCAGAAAGGGATGGGTAGGAAACATGGTATGCAGCTCATCCACATCAAAATCCAGTGGGGTGTCAATATTGATCTACAAGGCATGCGGATGGGTGGAGGACTGGAAGAAAACCGATAGGCAGGAATGATGGATGATGATGCGCTTTGCCTATCCTGGGGGTAAGATAATAATAGTCAGCACTTATGCCCCAAACTAGGATGATCAGGAGTATTTCACACAAATAAGCCAAGCTATAGCAGAAGTGAAGGGGGAAGATGAGAATTGGATGGTCCTAATGGGTGGGGACTTCAATCTGGTAGCTGACATCTTTCCAGATTAATCCAGACCTACCCCAGATACCCATCCTAGGGCAAGAGACACCCTTTGCATCTGGATGGAAGAATGGGAACTGGTAGATCCATGGCATTGAGACAATCCAATAGGTAGGGACTACACCTTCTATTCCCAAGTACATGGCACCCACAGTCGTATAGATTTCTGGCTGGCAGAAAGACTAGCAGGCCAGGGCATCTGTAATACTAGAACAGAGACCATGGTTATATCAGATCATGTGCCGATTAGTTTCTCCTTCCTCCCAATTGGCTTCCAGTCCACCTGGCCTAGATGGAAATGTAACCCACTACTCGTCCAGGACTTGGAGTTTTGGGAGTGGATACAAGTAGACACCCGACAATTCTTTGAGAACAACCGGAATGGGGAGGTTAGGGCAGGCATGGTGTGGGAAGCCTACAAGGCCTTCATCAGAGGATGCATTATATCTCATACAGCCAGGTGAAACAGGGAAAGAAGGAAGGAGGTGAAGTCCCTGCAGGGACTGCTGGCAGTCCTGTAAATCCAATTTAAAAACAGCAATGGGTCTACCACAGAGATTCACGCATCAGTCTTGGGGCTGAAGTACAGGATCAACATCTTGCTTCAAAGAAAAACAGAATGGCAGTTACTAAGGGCCAAACATGGGACAAAGGGGCCAAAATGCTGGCATACCACCTCCACAAACAAAAAGCCAACCCCCAAATCCATGCCCTTAGTGCAGTAAAGGAGATAGTGATAGTAAACTTCAAATAGATCAATGAGGTCATGCATCAGTTTTATGAAGAATTATATTCTTTTTTAGGCCCACCCTGACACATTGGGCACCGCACCAACTATCCAGGCATTCTAAGACACGATCCCTCTTCCAAGTCTAAAACTGGAGGAATCGCATGACTTAGGCAGGCCCCTTACGCTATCTGAACTAAAGGCAGTGCTCCACCAGCAAAGGCAAAGTACCTGGAGCAGATGATCTGTCCACAGAAATATATCAAATCCTAAGGGATGGGATACTGCCACTTTTGCTGGAAGCACTGGAGGAAGCAAAGGCAGCTGGGATCCTCCCCCTGGTAATGAAGGAGGCAATAATTACGGTCTTGCCTAAAAAAATCAGCAGACCCACTGAACTGTGCCAACATTAGGCCCATTTCATTGATCTCAGTGGACAACAAGGTATTGGTGAAGGTGCAGGTTGGATCCAGCAAAGGGAAGACAGGGGCAGATAATATCCGAACCATCCTCAATCTGAAATGATTAGCATCGCAGGTACATACACACATGATAGCCCTGGCAGTGAACCTCCACAAAGCCATTTACTCAGTGGAATGGGGGTACGTACACTCAACACTGGAGGCTTATGGAATTGGCACCAACTTCAGGGTTTGAGTTTCCACGCTATACACTAAACCTATGGGAATGGTGCTGACCAACCAAATCATCTTGGCACCCTTTGAGCGTCAAAGGGGCATGAGACAGGGATGTCCCTTATCCCTCCTACTCTTTCTAATAGCCCTTGATCCTCTGACCAGGAAGCTATTGTCCACTCTGGATGTCCAGGGCATATGGGTCAACAACAAACAGTACCTAGCTCACACATATGCTGATGACTTACTTCTTACCCTGTCTCAACCGACATACTCTCTGGCCCATGTATTGCAAACATTCCAGGCATTTGCCAAAATAACAGGGTTATGGATGAAAAACAAAAGGACTATGCTGTCACCACTGAACCTGGCATGCACTAAAAACAGCCTACAAGGGGCATCTGTGGTCTGGGCATCTCAAGGCTTCAGTTTCCTGGGAATACAGATTACAACCCAATGGAAAAAAATGGTAGAAGTTAACTATGCTCCCATTATAGCATCCATCAGAGTGGAGACTCAAAGATGGTTAAAACCACATCTGTCCTTGAAGGGCAAAGTGGAGATGGTGAGTACGTTTATCCTGCCCAAGCTATCATACTTATTTTTTATTAAATTTTTTTTAGTTTTTAGTTTTTTTTTTTTAGTTTTTGGTGACTGGGAAAGGAGTACTAAACAATTCTGCCTATTTTCAGCCTCATCCTAGGGGAGGGGGATACAGATTGATGTCAACTGACATTGAACCAGATTAAGGTGTTGGTGGTATTTTTAGGGAATGAGTGAAATTTGGTCAGGACACCGGGGAAATTCCCCTACTCTGAGGGCAGAAGGTGCTGTGTCTCTGCCCATCAGGGTTCTGCACTCTGCGATGGATGCCATTGGAGAAGGAAGCTCTGCTCCAATACAGGAGATGGCTCATGAGATGGCTGGGTTGCTCCTGCCGGGTGGCCAGCAATTGGTCTCGAGTGATAAGCTTCTCCCCCAGCACATTAATTTACTGCAGTCTGGTATGGCTGCGACTTTAGCTGCTCCACAATGACCTGAATTGAGTTTGGTTGTACAGTCTCTTGCTGCTCCTTCAGAGGAGGAGATGCTTTAATTGGCATCCCGTTTCCATGCTGCTGAAAAATAATATTACGCCGCTCGGTGAATATCAGAGGAAGACCAGTCTAAACGCAAGCGCTTACAACTACTGTCACCCTCACAGATTTCTCCCCACAACAAACGGCTTCTTGTGGCTTCTTCTGATTCTCCTGATTTACCCACAACTGCTGCTGTTTGCGTGGATTTACCTCGAGACGTTTCCTGATTCTTCTTCCTGGTCTGCTGCTTCGGTCTTTCAGGATGACGGGTAGACCCGGCTTTCCTCGGGCACTTGGATTCATGGCCCTGCGGTGCCGCTTCCTGGATCCCCTCAGCCTGCTGCAGTGTTGGTTGAGACCTCCGTGACTACAGATTTGGCCCCTGCTACTGCAATTTCAGATACCCTTTCTACTTTGGATCCTTTACATGTGACGCTCCCTCCATCGGATATCCTACTTAATTCAGGTACTATTTTCTTTTCTCCACTACTCTCTGCAGACTTGGGTTCTACCTTTGATCCCTCTACTGATGTTCTTATGGTATCCTCTCCAAAGAGGGACTTAGGGGGGTGACTTAAACATTTCTGTTATGGCTGATGTACCCGCTCCAGTACAGCTGGAGGCCCCTACCAATGCTCCCCTTTGGCTAAATGCTCTACCTCCCCAGCTCTATCAGACCCATAGCATTTCACTATTCAAAGCAGGCCTCAAAGTTCACCTACTTGAGACTACGAACTGTGACTGTGGCTAATTTCCCTGCCCACCTCGTGCGCCCCCAAACCCCCCTTACAACTAACTCAGGGTCCTCCTAGACCCTATGAATCTGCTTTCTACCTATCTCTAACTAAATGGAATCCTGAAAGCTGCCTACCACTGTCTCTGGTAAACTAAGTTAAAGCCTGGACTGCACTGCCAGTACTGATTATGAATGCTGACAGTTAATGTATGTTTTCCCTGAATACTGCTTGACTATGTATGTTTCCCTGTATTTTATGTACTCCCTCCACCCCCTGTAACCGACGTGGAGCCTTTGCAAAAGAGTCTGTTACTCAAAGGATTGTAATTCCGATCTTATGCAATAAATAAATAAATAAATAAGCTGGTCGATTTGGCAAAATGGTGTTATGCTGTTATGTCTTCATTTTACAGGACCTGTTGATGATACTCTGAGTAGGTTTTATGTGGGGAAGGTCCTCTTGAAGCAACAAATGGGCTTTTCTCCTACTGAGGTTTATGCGCTCATTCATGTATCTGGGGAACAGTCTTTTGACATCAGCTTTCGTTCTTCTGATATTTCGGACAGGTTTTGGTTAAAGTATGCAACAATGAAAACAAACCCTTTATGGGAGCATTTTCAAGCCATACCCCTCACTAAGCAGACCTTTAAGGTCATTACTGTCCTTTTTCATAACGAGGGAGTCAATATCACATACATTTTGTACTAGTTGGAGAAACACTGTATAATTCAGGGTAATCCTGATCCAATCATAGATGATGAGGGATTTTGGACTGGGAGGTGCAGGGTGAAGATTAATTTACATCAGGATGACTCTGGTTTACAACATTTACCAAATTGTTTTTACATTGGCCATGACAAGGGGTTTATTTTCTATCCTGGTCAACCTTGTCACTGCTATAAATGTGGCTCTCCTAGGCATTTGAGTCGCACCTGTGAGGTTGTTAAATGTGCTCAGTGTGGGGAATTTGAACATTTTATGTTTCATTGTCATGGCGCCCTGAAGTGCAGTCTTTGTGAAGATGGCCATTCATTCACTGATTGTCCCTGGGCCTCGCATAATACTTCCAACAATGATTATGCCATACAATATTACTATATTAATTCTGCTCTGAAACAGGCCTCCAGACTTCCGTCTGCTTCTCGGCCTCCCCCCGCTCAGCTACCCTTTTCAGGTACTGTGGTTCCGGTGTCGGTTCTGTCCACCTCTGCTCCTCTAGTTCCACAGGTTCCTTTGACTCCACCTAATCCTTTGCCTCTTGACCCTGTCCTTGAGTCCCTCCCTGGTGATTCTTCCCAGGTTATGCCCACTCCGCTTCAGGTACCCTATTCTTTTCAAGTAGTTGGGAGACATTGGAGTACCAGGCGCAAAGTTGGGGAAGTATCACAGCCTCCTTCTGACCCTCTTCCTGTGCAAAATAAATTTGATGGTCTTCCCCTTGAGTATGGTGATTTGGGCTCTGAGTCTGATTCTGCCTCCTTCCATTCTTCCCAGATTGATGGAGGTTCTGAGGGTAAACTTCCACAAGACGATCAAACTTCCTAGCCCCAAATTAGGAGACTGGGTTCCAGAGCTAGGGTAAAGAAGAAACTGTGATAAGCATGCCCTTCTTCTGTTTCATTATATAATATTGCTGTCGCTTCTTTAAATGCTAACATCATTAAATCTGAGAAGAAGAGGGCTGTAACCTATGCCCAATTGTCCTCTATCCCTTTGGATATCTTTTTTTTTACAAGATACCCGATTGCATTCCTCAGAAGATGTGACTTCTGCTAGCTCAGCATTGCTCCATGGAGCTCCTTTTTGGTCTCTGGGTGAAGATGAGTGTAGCGGTGTTGGGATTTGTTTGAATAACTCTGATATTTCAGTTGTTTGCCAAGTAGACATAGTCCCTGGAAGGGCCTTTCTGTTAGATATTTTGTTACATTCTGCAGCTTTCCGCTGTATCAATGTTTATGCACCCCAAACCAAAAAAGTATGGATTGACTTATTCCAGGCCATCCAGCCTTATTTATTTACATCTAGTTATGTTCTTTTCGGTTGTGATTTTAACTGTAGCCAGTATAAAACTGATAGAGGGTCTAAGACCTCTAAAGTATTTTTGTGATGTTTCCAGCTTAAATACTCTTCACACCAATAGCAGCCTGATTGATGTTTTTGATAGACCTGGATGTATTCGTCTGAAAACTTATTTTAGAGGGGTTCTCTCCACTAGAATTGATCATTGGTTTGTTTCCCAAACATTAGATATTATTCATTCTATTACTATTCCAGTGCCCTCCACCAATCATGTTCTATTAAGGCTCACATTTTCCAACTTTGAAACAATGGGAAGGGGACCAGGGTACTGGAGGATGAATCTCACACTGTTAAATACCCCTATGGTGTATGATGGCTTTCAGGGGCTGTTATGAGCCAGAAAGTCTGTTTGTTTTTTGTATGATGATGTTCAACTTTGGTAGGAAGACACCAAGGTTGACATCCAATCTTATTTTAAAAAAATAGGGCAATGTCTTGGTAGACACAAAATGGACCAGTATCTTTTATATAAACAAGAACTGCACAATCTTTTTTCTCAGCAAGCAAATTCTAAATTGGCTTTCTCTGCACAAATTTCTTTAATTAAACAAAAGATGTCTGATATTCAATATGATAGATATAAATCGTTATTGGCTGAACAGAGGTTTGGGACTCAGGGGTCCCAAGCTTTCTCTAATCCCTTACAGTTTGGTCTTTCCCAACATCATAAGAAGATAATATCCTTTCTTACTACAGAACGGGGTATAGTGCTCACTAAACGTTCCGATATTTTGGCAGAATTACACAGGCATTTCTCTTCTATGTTTCAGGCTCCTATTGGTGTCGATGATGGTATTGATTTATGGTTGGAGAAATACGAGCTGCCTTGTTTATCTCCATCTCTGTCAGCTTCTTTGCTTCACCTTGTTGTTGCTTTGGAGCTTTAAGGGATTATTAACTCCATGAGAATGGATTCTGCTCCTGGTCCGGATGGTATTCCATATGAACTCTACAAACACATTGCGAATATCTTACTTTCAGAATTGGTTTTATTGTTTAATACTATGTTGAATACTGAACAACTATCACCCGATATGTGGGAAGGCCTTGTCATTTTATTGTATAAAACAGGTGATAGTTCCCTTTTATCTAACTGGAGACTGATTTCACTACTGAATACTGATTATAAGATTCTTTCTAAATTGTTGGCTAACAGATTAGCACTGGTGGCCGGTGAATTGATACATTCATCCCAAACTTGTAGCATTCCTGGAAGATCTGTTTTTGATAACTTGATTTTGCTTCATGAAATATGGAGCAGGGGTCAGTCTGGTGAACTTGTGGGTTTCCTTTTTGCATTGGATCAAAGCAAAGCTTTTGATAAGGTTCTCCATGAATATCTTTGGAAATGTCTCCAGCATTATGGTATTCCCCCTCAATTCATCAGTTGGTTAAAATTGGTTTATAAGAATGTCATTATTAGACCCTACTGTAATGGCTAGATTGGCAAATCTGTTAAGGTGCAAAGTGGTTTACAGCAGGGCTGTCCCCTTAGCACCTTATTATATAATTTTTCCCTAGATCCCTTAATTCATAAAATAAACCAATATATTATGATTATAGGCCTATCCTTTTCTAGCCTGGATCTTGAAATTTGATCCACTGCTACGCAGATGATTTATGTCTTTTATTGGCAGATATTTCCTCCTGCACTGCTGCTGGACACATTTGGTTTTTCTTTTTTAAATACGCAGCTGCCCAGCTAAATTTTCATAAAAGCAAATGTTTGCTGATTGGAACTGCATCTTTTGATCAGCCCGAAATCATTGGAGATCCCTTATGCTTTGAACCCTGCAATATTCTTGGAGTGCTTTTTGGGAAGGCAGACATGGCCTTTTTAAATTGGCAGACCAAACTTCAGCAAGTACAGGTCAAGGTTGATGTCTGGAATAAATGGAGAATGTCCAAGGCAAAGAGAATATATATGATTAAAACATATTTGCTTTCCTTTTTTCTTCATATTAATATTGTTTACCCCTTACCATTACAGTTCGAAACTGAAATGCATGGGTTATTTTTTTCCTGCATCTAGGGTAGTAGGCATAATCCAGTTAAGAGAGGTGTTTTATTTTTGAATAAAAAGCATGGTGGCCTTCGCATGGTCCATCCGACACTTTTTTTCTTTTCCATGTTTGCTTTTAAGAACCTAAGTCCAGTCCTACTAACTAAAGACAAATTATGGATCCCTTGGGTCATGGATAGTCTTAGCCCCATTTTTCAGTTTTGGCCTTTACATGGTGTAATTCATAAACAAGGTTCTCCGGTGTCTCTTCCAGGTGTTTTTTCTTCCTGTTTTAGTAAGATTAAACTTTGGTCTTTGTCCAGGGACCATTTTCTATTTTTGTCTAGAAAACAGCTTTATCAATTAATTTTGAATACATTTTTTTGGAACCTTCCCTTTTTTCTGATTATTCTACTTCAGACAGAACCCAAATTGGCAATACACTGGTTTGCCCTCGTATACCCCCTCAAATGTGGGATGTTTTGTGGTTATCTGCCATGGGCAGATTGAATGTTAAGGGTAACCTGAAGCACAAGGGTTTAGTAGATAGATTCTGCCCTAGACTTTCCTGTTCCACTGTAATAGAAACGGTGCATCATTTATATTTTAATTGTTCATTTATACAGTCATTTTGGGTATTAGTTGGTCAACATTGGAGTTCTTCTCCCTTTACAGACATCGACTTTGATATTTTAAGTTTGGGTATTTTACCTTCTTCTTGGCTATTTTATGACACTCCCGCTATTTGGACTATTTTGGCATGTTTCAAATATTTTATTTAGAATGTCAGATGCCGTCTATCCATTCAACAAATTACTCTTATGGAATCACAGCTATTCCATATGATTGAATCTGCTATACTGTCGATTAAGTCTTCTGAACAAAAACTTTTATCCCCTCAAGTTTTTTAGACCTTGTTGGGTGCCATTGATTGGCTTCCCTGATTTGACGTCTTTTGTTTCGTGATTTAGTCATGTTTCATCTCTGTTTATATGTGTGTAAATTTTGCAGTTACAGTTTTTCCCCCTTATAGAGATGTATGCATTGTCTACTTCTTTTTTTACATCATAAATTTTCTTTTTTTTTTCCCCAGTCAGCAGTCATCTTATTGATGGAACAGAATCACCTGTACGGAAGGGTATCCGCTGGATTCAGTAAGTTGGATTTGATATCGGGTGTACGCAGACTCTGTGTTGCCTTGTCTTTCCAGAGCCTGTACTTGAATCTATGATACTTGCTTCTTCCTTTTAGGGATTTCATTGTCCTTTTCGGCATTCTTGTTTTTATGATTTAATTTTTTTTTTTTGAGGGATGCTTACTCTGTGTTGCCTTGTCTTTCCAGGGCCTGTACTTGAATCTATGATACTTGCTTCTTCCTTTTAGGGATTTCATTGTCCTTTTCAGCATTCTTGTTTTTAAGATTTAATTTTTTTTTTATTAGGGATGCTTACCACCTTTTTTCCCCTCCCCTCTTTAAAGCCATTGGGATTAGGCTTTGGATTTTATTTATTTTTCTTTCAGGTTATGTCTGTATATGATATTTATTTTTCCAAGTATCATCATTACTCTATTGTGTTTAGGGAATGTACTCCTGCAATTTTTGCTGCATGTCTGCTGTACTACTTATTTACATTTCTCATTGTTTTACATTGTGATTTTGTTTGCCAAAACACTATTATTTCTATGTTTTGTTCTTAGGTTTTTGAAAAAAAAAATCATATTCCCCTACTCTTTTCGTGGAGGTGGGGGGTGGAGATCATTTCAGTTTTTCAGACTTGCTTGTTTTTCAGCTTTCTATGCTTGTATGATTATAATACTTGAGTGTTTTGTTTTTATGGTTTGTCTCTTCTTTTGTGTGAATTTCCATTGTTGTGTTTTACTTTGCTTTTGAAATAAAATTTCCCCTACTCTTTTAGTGGGGGGTGGGAGGGGGACCTTTTTACATATTAGGATTTGGTTTGGGTTATAATTGATTTATTTCAGACAATGTATGACTTTAATACTTATCTGTTTTTCTTATGATTTGTATTTTCTTTTTGTGTGATTTCACACTGGTTGTATTTGTTTGATTTTTGAAGTTTATAATAAAAAATTCCCCTGCTCTTTTCGAGAAGTGCCATGGGATCTTTAAAATCCACCTGAACTACCACCAGAACAGGCAGATGGGACCTTGGTTTAACATCTCACCCGAAAGACGGCACCTTAGGAGTGCAGAACCCCCATCATGCTGCACCACAATGTCAGTATTGGAATTTAATCATAGTGCCTGGTGTGGGGATAGAACCCATAGTCTTCTGATCTTCTGACCTCAGAGGTGAGTGTGCAACCTCCTGAACCACTGTACCGCAGTGGAGAAAATTAATACATGGTCAGGAGAAGGGCCAGAATCATAAAGCAGGAACTTCTCCTTCTGCAGCGTTAGGCAAAGTTCCTCTGGAAGGACCAGGGAAGCAGCATCTGCAGGTTTGGGAGGTGGGCAAGCATCATCCCTATCATTATGTCTCACAACTCACTGAAGAAGTGACATGGCAGGTAACTGTGATGAAACAGATGGACAGAGTTCAGAGACACCACCTGCAACTATCTGGTGCATTGTTTCATTGCTTGTTGCTGCCCATTTCAGCCTCCTTTACTACAACCACCAATGGGTCTGGAACATTGTTGTGCTCACCAGATTATTTTAGCCCTGTCTCACTATTTAAATGTTGTCACACTGAATAGTGTCCTTTGTCATACTCCAAGCACTTGAAGTATGATTTGCTGGTGGTGTCTCTCTCCCATCAATACAGGTAGCCATCGAGAATAGCTAGCTCTCCTCCCTTCTGACTCTTGATAAATCGAGAGACATGATACTGACTGCTGCACCTATAAACTAGCCAGTATAAATAACCATGGTAATGATGACACTCATGCATGACAAGTAAACTCCGGCAACTGGGCATAAAAATAAAGGTTGGTCATTTGTCTCCACCACTAGCCAATGAATGTAATACTTAGCAACAAGTACTTTAGTTCTCTACTGTTTCTTTCATCAAAATAGACGATTATGCATGATTATGTCATTGTGACATAATGTACTACAGCTATTTAATACTGTGCTGTTATCCTTGTGCTATTATATATCCTGCTATTCTGGGTGCATGAATATGACTGAATACCTTATTTAGTAACCTCCTGATAGCAAGGATAAGGTGATTGCAGGATTTCTCTGGGAGGGTAAAGCATCAAGATTTTGCAAAGCAAGGCTATGGTACCATTGGTTCAAGGGACGATTATGCATCCTCTGGATACAGGGATATCCCCATGGGTATCCTGTGAAGTCAGCTAGCCACAAGTGGGCACCTACCAAAATGGAAACTCATTTGCAGCACAGGTAGGACGGGGTGAGGATGTCAAGAAGGCAACAAGGTGGGGGTTCGTCAGGCATATAGCGACAGGAAGTCACTATATGTATATGCACATTTGGGGTGAGCAAGCATGATGGAAGCAAGGGAGGGTTGGTCTAGTGTGATTGGCATGGGGCTGCCGAGCTGGCCCCATAGTGTGGTGGGTGGGTGGCAGCCTAATGTTGCGAGGGTTTAGGGTTCAGTTCTGGGTGTGTCTACATTTTTGTGTGCCCGGCCCGAAATTTACTTTTTTCCAGAATTTGCATCCCCCCCAACATGCACCCCCTGTAGTTAATAATCCTTTAGTAGGGGGATGCGCAGGGCTATATTTAAATTATATGTCTCAGTGCCATTTTCCTGTGCACCAGGGGTGTACATCACCAAAACTGAATTTCAGTGATGTGCCCTCGCCATAATGATGGTTGCCTTTTGGCAATCGTCATTATGCCATAGAACCATCTCCTAGCATATATGGCAGAGCAAGCTCTGAGATGGTTTGTTCCACCATTCCCAGGAACCTCGGTTGGGTAGAACTTGAAACTTCTCTAGCCACAATACCATGGTTGGAACATCTGTTAAGCAACAGAGCACATCAACAAAGGTCAACCCACCCCGATAATCAAAGATGCAAATGATGTGTGGCATGCACATCACACATTGCCCAGAACTCTCAGGGGGCCCCCCTTTCAGATACTGCCCATTGTAGGATAATCCCAACATCCACATGGGGAGCAGACTATTAGATAGAACTCCTGGCAGGAGAAAGGCATATGCATGGTAGCTGACCGATACATGCCAGAAATGGAATACATGGTGTAATTTCATCAGATGCAGGTCCAATACGAACTAACCAAGTCAGATTTCTGATGATGCCTTCAGATTCAGGAAGCAATCTGAGTATCCAGAATCATGGGACACCCAGCAGATGGATGGGAATGGCTGACTACCCTACACAAGCATGGCAAACCAAGGGAGCAGCAGGAAAAGTGCACCACCTACTAAGGGACACACAGCCAGACACCACAGACAAGTGTAGACTTCAGTGGGCAAAGGAACTACAAGTTGATATATCCCCAGTCAAATGGGCAGAATATCTTAAGGGAGCTTACCTGGTGACAGGGATTCCTGGAGCCAGCTCATCCAGTTCAAGGTCCTATTGTGGTGGTACCAGACCCCTGACATACTACAGAAGATGGGCCTCATCCAGCATTCCAACTGCTGGAGATGTCAGGCCTCTCAGGCCAACCTAACCCATAAACTTTGGGAGTGTCCTATCCTAGGATCTTTTTGGGTAGGGGTACTGGGAGACTGCACCAAGGTAACACGTACCAAGGTACCTGCAATACCAGCCGTAATCCTACTAGGGACAACTTCACAGATACCAAATTGCTCAGCCCAACTGAAGAAATGGCTACTAGCAGCACTTCTAGAAGAAAAGAGAGCAATACTGATGAGGTGATGCCAAGCAGCACCCATCACTTCTAGCATGGCACACAGGAGTAGCTAGACCAGCAATATTTGACAGACTAACAAACACAAGCCCAAATCGAACACAGATATATGACAGGACATGGGGACACTATATGAGCTTCCACCTCTGCTCAACCCCCACTCCATCACCTGACATATCCCCTTTGTGAATCAGTTGACATTCTTAATCCACACTAGGCTTCCATCCCCCCATTCTGGTACAGCATGGTACCCAGGACCAGGTTGTCCCAAGGAGGGAATAGTGTTAAATATGACTGGAATAACCAACTTATAAGGATGTACAACATTTGGCACCTAGTTAGGACCATAGCAGTTTGTTAGTCAGTTTTTCTTTTCTTTAAATCTCAAATATTTACTTCATTATAGGTGAATGCACACTGTTCCATGTGCATTACACCTGCTATTAGAGGTAAGACTTTAAGGTGAGCATGGGCACAGACCCCTAGTTATGTTTTGCTAACACTGGTTTTCAGAAATGGAGTAACATGATGCATATCTACATTCTGTAAAAGTCTGGCTCTATGCACTAGATAGTGTGTCCCAAAATAACTCTACTGTATTCAAGTTATGACAGACTCTCGGGAGTTGGCTTTCTCAAAGTTTGTAATGTGAAAAACCCCAATAAAAATGTTACATGATAAAAAGAGATACATACGCAAGAAGAAGAAAGCAAGGGAAGGAATAGTGAGAATAAGAAGCTGGAAGAGGGTGGTTGTGCAGAAGAGGACCAAGATAAAGTAGACATCTTGAACAGGTACTTATGCTAAATCATCAAGGGGGGTCATTAGTGATCAGCAGGAATAAAGGAGATGGGGAGGTGGACTTAAGTCCATTAGCAGAGGAAAATGTCCTGAAGGCACAGCACATGCAGCTTTGAAAGTGAACAAAGCTATGGGATGCACTCAAGGGTACTGAACAAACTCACAGAGATGTTAGATGCCTCACTGATGGCCTTATTCAACAGCTCACTGAAATCAGGTATGATTCTAGAGGACTGGAGGAGAGCAGGTGTGGTATCCCTACATAAGGGTAGCAGCAGGAAAGAGGTTAGTGACTATAGGCCAGTGATCTTCACTTCAGTGGTGGTGAAATTAATGCAAGTACTATTAAAGAAAAGCTTGGTAGAGTATCTTGACTCCAATGGACTGCAAGACCTAAGGCAGCATGGATCCATGCGGAGGGGGCCATTACAAATGAATCTGACTGAATACTTTGACTGGGTGACCAGGCAAATAGAGGAGAGAAGCTCAGTGAAAGTGACCTATTTGAACTTTACCCAGGCCATCAACATTGTGTAGCACAGGAGACTGATTAAATAAAATTGAGCAGCCTACGGGTGGCATCCAAAATGGTGAATTGCGTAAGAAACTGGTTAATGGATAGGTGACAGAGGGTGGGGATTAACTGCACTCAGTTCAATTAGGGGAGAGCGTGCAGCAGGGTGCCACAGGGCACAGTACTGGGATGGGTTCTCCTCAATATCTTCAAAAGTGGCATTTCAGATGAAGCAGAGGAGAAGATATTATGCCTTTTTGCAGATGATACCAAAATGTGTAATAGGGTGGACAATAAGGTAGGGGTGGAAATAATGCATAGGGATCTTGGGTAACTTGAGGAGTGCCAAGAGTACTGCAGTTGGGGTTCAATGTTACAAAGTGCAAAATCATGCACCTGGGGCATAGAAACCAAAAAACTGACTACAGGATGAGGTGAGGTACTGTCAGTCACTAAGTAGAAAAGGGAATTTTGGGGTTATCATATCTGATGACCTGAAAGTGGCAGGGCAGTGTGACAAAGCAGTAGGTAGGCCCAGTGGGATGTTGAGAGGCATATGAAGAGTATCTCTAGCAGGAGGAGGGAGATGGTGTTGCTACTATCTCACTTGCTGTTGAGCCCCTACCTGTAGTATTGTTTTCAGTTCTGCACCTCAAAAAGGACATAGACAGGGTGAAAACAGTCTAGAGGAGTGCGACTAAAATGGTGTAGCAGTTGTACAAAAAGTTTTATGAGGAGAGATTGAAGGATCTCAGCATGTATCCCCTCGAAGACAGGAGAGCAAGAAGGGACATGATAGAGACCTGCAACTAACTCACTGAAGTAAGCAGCGTACAGTAAGTGAAGCTCTCAAATGAGGAAGATCACAAGATCCAGAGAGCATGCAATGAAGCTCGGGGGGGGGGATTTTAGGAGGGATGTGAGAAAGTATTACTTCACTGACATAGTGCTGGACATCTGGAATAGACTGCTGGCAGAAGTGGTAGAGGTGAAAATAATATGTGGCTTCAAGCTTGCATGGGATACATATGGAAATGTTAGAAAATGGGTAGGGTGTGGTGAGGGTTATCACAGACCAGTTTAAGTCTGTGGAGCAAGACTAGGCAGGGATTATCTGGGCAGACTGGGTGCTCCAAGCAGTCTTTTTCTACCAACAAACTATGTTTCTGTGTTAAGGTGAGTGCTGGGGTTTTTATGTGTTATATTTGTAAGAGCAATTGCAATGCCAATGTGTTGTGTAGGTTAGGCATTGAGTAGAAAAAACGCTTTCAATGAAAGAAATAAACTAAATGTTTTTATGATATCAGAATGGCAGCACACATCTTGATCTGTGGAATGCAAATAATGTTTGAAACAGAATGCAACATATTGTGAAAGACAGTATCTGAAGAAGTTTCTGGAATGTGTGGTGCATGAATTATGGTTTGGATTTTGCAGTAAAGTACCTGGAGATAGTTAAAAAAGAGTTTTTTCTCTATCTTGGACTCAATAAGATATTGTATTGAAAAGGAAGCAACAATTGTTAATTTTCATGGGCACCTCTGGGATTTGTAATTTTCTGAAATGCTAGGACAGTGGAAAAGATGGTCTTGCTGTAAGCACTAATGAAAGGTGCCACTGAGTCAGTCTTTATGACTGAAAGAGCCCCTCAGTGGTGAGGGCCATACCTCAGACCGGAAACAAAATAACAGTAATACTGAGGTGTCAATGAGTTAATCTGCATGGCTAAATGAACCCCACATAGTAATGTCCCCATCCTCAAAGTGCAAAGGATATCAACATGACATTGAGGTGTAGCTGACTGTTCTTTTTCTATGACTGAAGGAACATCTGTGTGGAGACAGCTCTGTCATCTAGGCAGTGTTTTAGGTGGGAGCTATTTCATTAATGTCAAGATTAAGCTGTTCAGAATGTCATGACTCAGACTGCGCAATACTCAGATTATGAATGGTCAGGCTAAAGGTAGATCTGAATGGGAAGGAGACTGCCACTTTCTTTGATACAATGCAGACTTGAACAGAGGAGTCTCAATGGTAGGTTAAAGATACCTGACTGCATCAGAACTTATTACAATGGTCTTGTCCTGCAGTGAGAATGACCTGACACCCTTTCCTGTCCATGTAGGTCATGGAATGAAAAAAATGTGAAGCTTCAACGTGAATTAGGCTAAACATGTAGATGGGTTTTGAGGATGAGTCCTGCCCACTAAGTTGGCACAGAAAATATTGATGAATAAGATTTATATGTTGAATATGTCTTCCTATCCAGCCAAATAGAGACAAAAAAAGAATAATTTTCCAGTGTGTTCATATTAAGGCTGGTATTAAAGGAGGAAGTTGTTGGTTTGCTGAGAAGGTGAGGTGTTTGCTATGAAGATAGATTGGAAATTGCTTACAATCCATAGGTAGGAAATAGACAATGATTCAGTGAACCCAGATGTGATGTGACTTTCTATAGGAAGAATAACAGGACAAGACAGGCTAAGAGTGGTGCAGTCCAATAGAAGTTGTATTCAAATACACTTTTGGGAATTTGAAGGGATTTTATCTTAAGTGTGCTACTGGAACATGCATATGAAAGTGACACAAGTTCAGAGTAATTTACAGGTGGAAGAACCTCCAAGTGTGGTAACTTGCATGTAACATTTCTTACAGCAGAATTAATGCAAGCGCTGTCCAAAAATGATATATCCACATTGTTGCAAATGCCGGTTGCCAAGGCACAATGCAGAGATGTCTGCACATTCAGCAACAAAATGTTTCTTGGAACATGCTGGAGTATCAAAACTTTAGAGATATTACTCCAGTGCCTCAGAATGAATGTGATGCTTTCAGACAGCAGAACACTCTGAAGAGTAACCTTCTGTACCTGGAAGCATAATTGCACTAATGGAGTTCAGATGATTGAACTGCTCCTTAATTGGCTTGGCTGTAAGAGCTTCTGATTGAGGGGTGTCCACAGCAAAAAGAATGAGGGCTGCAAGAGCGAAATGCAGCTCCTGAGCATGGTGGATATCTCACTTAAAAAACATTGACAGCCCAAACACAATAGGAATACTAGCCCTGTAAAGGAACATGCATTGAATGCTGCCCTTAGTGAGTTAGAAGATCTAGGAGTTGAACAGATACACAGTATCAATGCAGCCCATATGTGGATGAATAGAGGGAACCTGTCTGCAATCCATCCTCTTTTTCTGTTCTGCTGGATTAGGGAAAAAAATTATTAGATGTCTTCAATACAATTTAGACTGAAGTTTATTCTCTGTTAGGTTCTTTCTGAACAAACATAGAAACATAGAATTTGATGTCAGATAAGGACGCTTGGCCCACCTAGTCTGCCCATTTCCCTACCTAACGGATAAACTGCAGATCCTAGTTAACCAACAGCCTACTTCCTCCTACCCCCCACTAGAATTGCCTTATGTCTGTCCCATGCATTCTTGAATTCCCCCAGTGTTTTGACTCTATGACCTCCTCAGGACGGCTGCTCCATATATCCACAACCCTCTCTGTGAAGAAATACTTCCTCACATTACCTCTGAGCCATCCCCCCTGTATCTTCAAATTGTGCTCCCTTGTTTTTGCACATCTCTTTTTCTGAAAGATGCTACCCTCTTGGACTTTGTTGATTCCCTTGAGGTATTTGAAAGTTTATATCATGTTCCCCTTCTCCTTCCTTTTCTTGAGGCTATACATCTTTAGTTCCTTTAGTCTTTCTTCATATGTCTTCTGATGCAGACCCTGCAACATTTTGGTTGCCCTCTTCTGGACAGCCTCCACCCTGTCTGTGTTTTTGCAGAGATGGGGTCTTGTGAGGGAATTTTTATATATGCTTCTTTTTATATCCTAAAGCTATATTTGCTATAATATGCCTTGAAGTTATGCTTGCTTTAAAAGCCATGCTGTAACAAAGTAATAATGAATGTAGTAGAAATTTCTGAGTTCATGTTTTCTTTTTAAGGGTTATAGAATTTGTACTGAGGTTACTTGAGGTACATTTGGGAAAACAGAAACTAGATCAAACTGAGCAGAACTGGTTGTACCAGCCTGAAAATCAGACTTGGACAAAATATAGAGAGGAACATGCCTGGGCAAAATATAATAATAACAGCATGTAGTGGCATTGAAGATAAGCTATGCGTTGCTATGGTGTGAGTGAAACTAATTGTCTCTCTCAGGTCAGCTTGACCCAGGCATATGTATCAAGCAGTAATGGGAAAGAAATGAATTGCAGTGGAAAAGTACCTCATACAAATCGACATGTTTTTCTTTTTTCTGTTACATTGCTGAAAACTTGTTATGCTGTTTTATGATTGGCTCATACTGAAATGTTAGTATTTTTCAAGATAAGACGTGCAAAATCTAGCTTATAAAAGCTGCTGTAAACTTTAATCAGGGACGATCTCCTTTGTAGAAAGTCCCACATGCATGTGTGAGATTTGATCAAATAAAGCGACGTTAAGACAAAACCCAGTGGTGTGGTTTTTGCCCCGTGACGACGGGAGTGGTTGCTCAGGTAATACTTACAGTGAGAGAATTTGCGATCACAGTCTCCAGAACTGTACACGGTACTCCAGATGTGGTCTTAACAACTGTCTGTACAGAGGGCCAACAACTTCCTGTTTCCTACTGGTGATGCCTCTCCTTATGAATCCCAGTTTCCCCCCAGCCCCACGTACTGCCTTCTCACATTGCTGGCCCACCTTTAGGTCATCTGATATGACTACCCCCAGGCCCCTTTCCATTTTTGTTGTTGTCAGTATCTCACCCTGCATTGTGTACTCTTCCCCTGGGTTTTTGTTTCCCAGGTGCATTACTTTGCACTTCTCTGCATTGAATCTAAGCTGCCATACATTTGACCATTCCTCCAACCTTGCCAAGTCCCTTTTCATCCTTTCCACCCCACCTTATGTATCAACCCTGTTGCAGATCTTTGTGTCATCTGCAAAGAGACATACTTTCCCTTCCAGTCCCTCTGCAATGTCACTTATAAAGGCATTAAAAAGGACCGGCCCCAGTACTGAACCCTGCGGTACCCCACTAGTAACCCTCCTTTCTTCACTGTGGACTCCATTTACTATTACCCACTGTGTACTGTTGTCCAACCAGTGTTTTACAAAGAATACCACCCTAGGACCCACTCCCAAGCTGGCTAATTTGTTTATTAATCTTTTGTGTGAGACTGTGTCAAATGCCTTGCTAAAGTCTAGGTAGGTCATGTCCACAGCCCCTCCCTGGTCTACTGCTTTGGTCACCAAGTCAAAGAAATCAATTAGATTTGTCTGACATGACCTTCCCACTGTGAATCCATGCTGCCTTGGGTCCTGTGCCCCATTGACCTCTAGGTACTCAACAATTCTTTCATTCAGAAGTGATTCCATCATTTTCCCCACCACTGAGGTCAAACTGACAGGTCTGAAGTTTCCTGCCTCTGTCTTACTCCCACTTTTGTGAAGGGGAATCATATCCGCCCTCCTCCAGTCCTCAGGTACCACCCCATCCTCCTATGATTTATTAAAAAGGGTAGTTAGTGGTGTTACTAGTTCTTCCCTTAGTTTGTTTTTAATTCTGGGGTGAATCCCATCAGGTCCCCTTGCTTTATCCACCATCAGTTTTAAAAGTTCTTTCAGAACCCTTTCTTCTGTGAAAGGACTAACATCAACCCCCCATCCATAGTGCTTCTATTGACCAGATTAGGTATTTCCCCCTGCTTTTCTATTGTGAATACCGAGCTGAAGTATTCGTTCAGTATCCCTGCTTTTTCACTGTCGCTCTCTGCCCAACCACCTTCCTCTTTGTTCAGCCTCAGTATCCCTGCCTTAGTCTTTCTTTGCTCCCTAATGTACCTATAAAAGGTTGTATCCCCCTTCTTAACTGAGTTGGCAATCTTTTCCTTGGTTTGGGCCTTTGCTATTCTGACTGCATTGCCTGCTTCCTTCTGCTTTAACTGGTACAGTTCTCTGTCCTGCTCCTTCTGTGTTTCCTTATACTTCCTGAATGCTATATTTTTTTTCCCTTACCTTCCCCGCTACTTCTTTTGAGAACCATAGTGTTTTTTTCTTTCATTTTAATTTGTTTATTTGCTTCACACAAAGACTTGTTGCCTCTGTGATGGCTGTTTTGATGTTTCCCCATTGTTGCTCCACCCACATTCTTGTCTGTTTGTTAGTGCTTTTCTGAGGCACTCTCCCATTTTGACAAAATCAGCCCTCCTGAAGTCCAGTACCTTCACTTTTGTGTGGCTTGACTGTACAGCTAAGTTTACCTTGAACCACACTGTTTGGTGGTCACTTGTTCCTAGATGGCTACCCACTTCAAGATCAGAGATTCTCTCTCCATCCCCATTTGAGAGCACCAGATCTAAGATTTCTCTCTCCTGAGTGGGTTCCAAAACTAGCTGTCTGAGGCATGCCCCCTGGAGGGCATCGAGAATGGCCCTGCTCTTGGATGTGGCTGCAGAAAAGGTGCTCCAGTCAACGTCTGGCATATTCAGGTCCCCATTAGCAGTATCTCCCCTTTCTCTGCCATCCCAAGGATGCCTTCTATCATTTCCTTGTCCATTTCCTCCCCATGAGATGGGGGTCTGTATATAACCCCTGTGCAGATTGTGGAGCCATTTCCAGTCTCAAGTGTGACCCACAGTGCCTCCTCTCCTCCCTGTTTACCCTTTAGTTATGTTGCTTTTTTCCCTTCCCTTACATAGAGATCTACTCCTCCTCCTCTTCTTCCCTCCCTGTCCCTCCTGTAGATTGTGTACCGTGGTATGTTGACATCCCAGTCATGGTTCTTTGTGTACAAAATCCATCATACAAATGAGGAGTCCACAGCATTAAAATGTCTTCTCCTTTATTTCAATAACAGACCCCTACGTTTTGCTCCTATGAGCTTGTTCACTGCGTTTTTTAATTTTCTGTTTTAAAACAAAATATAAACTTATTTTTAAATTTCCTCTTTCTCTCGTATATATATTTATGAATATAAACTTAATTTTAAATAATGTTCAAACACCGTAATCTACCTACGTGCTTCTCCCTATGTGCACATAATTCATTTGGCTCAAAACAACTTTTAACTTCTTCCTGAAGGAATGAGAACCATATTTGTAACATATGTATATAAACGCTTAAACAAAAAGTCTTGTAACTTCTAGTGGCAAAGTTTACAAGAAACTTATTACACCCCATAACATGCATACCTGGGAATGATACTCTTAACAGTAAAAGTATCTGTTAGCTTGCAAAAGACCTTCCCATTCCAATTGAGATTCTGTAAAAATACATAATGCAGCACATTTACTCAAAAAGGCTTTAGAGGGCTTAATTACTTTTTTAAGGCTTTTTTCTAAGGGAAATGGTTTCCTTACCTCAGCGTATCTTACTCGGGATTACATTTGATTACTATAGGAACCAGCTTTTTTACCGCAACTCGCGTTTTAGTGATTGAAACTTTTGACCGAAACTCTGCATTACACAATGGCATTTCAAGTAGGCTGTAGCGTTCCCCTCGGCTGCTAACCCTCTTGAGTAGCTTGGATTTTCCACGGGAGTGACGTGTCACATCCTGTAACTCTTGTGATGCGAGAGTGTTGCCATGCAACCATACATTCATTCCCCAAACTGTGGGAATAAACGCAGTCATCCAAGCTGCTCTTTTTAAGGTGACATGACTGTGTTTGTTTAGCATTTGAACATGAATGAAAACACTGTTGCCAAAACCATCGGCACAGAGCAATATAAGATTTGAACCTATATTAAATCATATACCTTCTTATATAAGACATTATTGTCAATCAATCAACTTTTTTTATGTAAATATTGATGGAACTCTTACTATTACAAATGAACATAGATAAGTACAAATCACAGAAATGCCAAAATTTACTTATATCAGAAGAATTTTAGGTCATTATTTATACCAGCATAAACCTAAATATGCCAGTATGCATAATTAATGTATTTTATAAATCTGTATATAGTTTATCTATGTAATTATTCACACCAACAAATGACCCAACTAAGCACTTAGAACAAGTAGAAGATATGCTACAATTTAAACTTCAAAGACATGACTGCCAATTACATTCTAAGTTCATTCCAATAGAGGTTTCTAAAGTTGTTAAACTAAATATCTATTTCATTTCTATTTTTTCAAGTAACTTAATGTAATCACCTCCTCTTGAAGACTTTTTAAATACTTCAAGCCCCCAAAACCTCAAAGAGGCTCCTGTATGACTAGCCTGATTAAAATGTAGAGCAACTGGTGATTTATCATCTCTGCTCCTAATGTCATTTTTATGTTCCAAGATCCTTATTTTTAGGGCCCTTTTTGTTTGCCCTACATACAATCTGTCACAAGGGCATTGTAGTACATACACAACCCCTTCTGTATTGCAATCTATATGATCTTTTATGGCAAATTCTTCATTAAAATGGGGATGTTTAAAGATTTTTTTTTTTACTGGTATTATTACATACTGTGCATTTACCACATCTGGTCATACCAGGTTGCAGGGGGCCTAGTAGTAACTGTGTTCCCCTAGTCTCCCTATCTTTAAATTGTGAATGAACCAGCCTGTCTTTCACAATTCGAACTTTTTTAGCTACTATAATAGTTTTTGTTGTAAAGTTTTGATATTAGGATTGTTTAAAGCTACTAAATACCAATATTTATTGATAATCTTTCTAATTTCTGTCATGTTATAGTTGTATTTAATAGCTAACACCATCCTATCTTGTTTTTGTTTCTTATCTTTATTAAGAAGATCATCCCTAGTTGTATTGTCTATTTTATTACTTGCTTGTGTTAAAACCTTTGTTGGATATCCCCAATTACTAAACCTTGTTAACATATCTTCTTTTTGTTCCAAGTATTCATTTGTTTCTTTACAATTTGTCTTAACCCTCACCAATTGTGCATAGGGAATACTGTTTTTTAACTTCGGTTCATGGTAACTTTTATTATGTAGTAATGTATTTCTGTTGGTGCTCTTTCTAAAAATAGAAGTACTGAACTGTAATTCTTTAACCTTGATTGATAAATCCAAAAATGGAATATTTAGTTTATTGTAATTTAATGTAAATTTCAAATTGTCATCAAATGAATTTAGTATGTCATGGAATTTTAATAATTCTAGTTCTGTCCCACCCCATATACAAAATATATCATCTATATATCTTTTCCATAACTTGATTTTATCTTCATATTGATTTTTATCAGAATTCAGTACATATTCTTCTTCAAAATTGATCATATATGCATTGGCATAACTGGGTGCCATCGTACTGCCCATAGCTGTACCTTTATCTTGTTGGTAAAATACCCCATCAAACTCAAAGTAATTATTTTGTAATACAAATTATGTTAATTCCTATAGCATCACAGTTCTTTGTACTGAACCCATAGGCCTCTTGTTTAATAATTTTCCCATATTTATAATTCCTTCCCTATGAGGAATAGATGTATACAAATCTATTACATTCCAAGTTACCAATAAAATATTGTTTAATTCAATCTTATTAGATATAATTTCTAACTGATTAATTAAATCTGATGAATCTTGTATATATGATTCATTTTGTTCAATTAAAGGTTGCAAATAATGATTGACATATTTCGATACAGGATCAAGGACAGAATCTATACCCGACACAATTGGTCTACCAGGGGGGTCTAATAAATCTTTGTGTATCTTTGGAATACCATAAAATGTTGTAATTTTTGGAAATTCTTTCAAAAGTATTCTCATTTCCCAATCTTGCAACCAATTTAAGTCGACAAATTCTGCCAATAATTCCCTCAACTTCCCTTGTAATGTAACTGTTGGAGCACCCTTCAATTGTGAATAATTACTCCTATTGTTTAACAATTTTAAACACATTGATTTATATTTATCTCTATCCTGAATGACTATTCATCCCCCTTTATCAGCCTGTTTAATTATAATTTGTGTGTCGTTACTTAGGTCTTGTAAAGCACACCTCTGTTCTTTTGTTAAATTTTGTTGTTTGGGCCAAAAGGCAGACTTATCTTTAAATAATGACATTATTTCTTTCTCAAATATAGTGCAAAAACTCTCTATTCTGTGATTTCTATCAACAGGAGGGCAATATTTAGATTTAACATGCAAGGCTTATTTCAACTTTCTTTCCTCACTAACTAATGAGTCATCTACTACAAATAAATTTTTTATTCTCAGATTTCTAAAAAATCCTTGTAAATCAATTTCTAATTCAAATAAACTGACTGGTTGTGAGGGAGTGAAAGTTAGTCCCAAGCCCAAAACATATGTTTCTACATCAGTTTCTAAATCAAATTTAATCCCGAGTAAGATAAGTTGAGGTAAGGAACCCATTTCGCTTAGAAAAAAGCCTTAAAAAAGTAATTAAGCCCTCTAAAGCCTTTCTGAGTAAATGTGCTGCATTATGTATTTTTACAGAATCTCAATTGGAATGGGAAGGTCTTTTGCAAGCTAACAGATACTTTTACTGTTAAGAGTATCATTCCCAGGTATGCATGTTATGGGGTGTAATAAGTTTCTTGTAAACTTTTGCCACTAGAAGTTACATGACTTTTTGTTTAAGCGTTTATATACATATGTTACAAATATGGTTCTCATTCCTTCAGGAAGAAGTTAAAAGTTGTTTTGAGCCAAATGAATTATGTGCACATAGGGAGAAGCACGTAGGTAGATTACGGTGTTTGAACATTATTTAAAATTAAGTTTATATTCATAAATATATATACGAGAGAAAGTGGAAATTTAAAAATAAGTTTATATTTTGTTTTAAAACAGAAAAATAAAAAAACCCGTGAACAAGCTCATAGGAGCGAAACGTAGGGGTCTGTTATTGAAATAAAGGAGAAGACATTTTAATGCTGTGGATTCCTCATTTGTATGATGGATTTTGGACATTGAAGCACCTTCAAGGGAGTCATTAAACATATAAATTAAAAGTCACCATTACCCAGATTTTGTTGTTGTTATGGTTCCTTGTGTACCATGTTTCTGTGACTGCCACAATATCCAGGCACCCCTCTTCTATCAAGGCCACCATTTCAGGGAGCTTTTTACCTAAACTACTAGTGTTGGTACTCATTACCCTCCATTTTTTTATGGATTTATTTATTTTTGCCCCATCCCTGTCCCTACTGCCGTTGTCATTTTTTCCATTTACCCCATCCTTTTCCCTATCAACTGCTCTATTTTATTGTTTACCTCACTAATTACCCTGATTTTGGGGGGGCTAGGATTTCCCTTCTCCTCTTCAGTGCCTTCCCCCTTGGCTAGTTTAAATGCTTGCCACTGAAGCATTTAAACCTATCTCCATAGGATCCTGGTTCCCCTCCAGAATAGATGCAGACCATCACACCTGTATAGGCCTGTATCCCTCCACATGGAGCCCCAGTCCCCAATGAAGCCAAATCCCTGAGCTCTGTACCAGCTTTTCAACCAGTCATTGAATCCCATGGTGTGGAGTGCCCTTGCCTCATCCTTGCGATAGACAGGTAGCACTTCAGAGAAAGTTACCATGTGTGCTGCTTGTCTAAGGCCCCTCCCCAACTCCACAAACTCCTGTTGCACTGTTCTGATCCAGTTCTCACCCAGGTCATTCATCCCTAGGTGGATAATGACATCCAGCTCCCTCCCCCTTGCTGCTGCTCCCAAAAATCCTGAAGATTAATTTCCTGTCCCTCCAAGCCTTGGTGCTGGGCAGGCACCTTACCTCCCTTTCCCCTCCCTCCCCCAGTTCTAGTCCCCTAAGAATGGAGTTCCCCACCAGGAGTTGTTTCCTTCTCCTATGGGGTCCTGGGCCACCCTCCTGTGGGTCTCCATTGTGGAGGTTCCCAGCATCCTCCTTGGCCTCCACTGAAGGTGCCTCCATAGAGGAACTATGCTTTGCCAGAGTGGTGAATGGATTGCGGAGAGGCACAACTGAAGGGATGCACTTCTGTTCCACCACCCTCACCCTCCCTGAGCCTACTGTGGTCCAACCACTCCTCTTTCTTGGCAAGCTCTGAGGTAGTGGCAGTGGCCTGGGTGGTCCCTGGGTGGGGGAGCAGGTTTCCCGAATCTTTGCCAGGTCAGCATGGAGATGAACAATCTCCTCCCTCAGACCAGAGAGGTGCCTGCAAATAGGGCAGCAAAGCAGTTTCCAGAAAGTCTCCCGGAAGACTGCTGCTCCACAGCCAGTGCATTGCACCACTCCCCACATGTCTGTGTCCCTTCCAGTTACAGATGCTTTTTGGTTTTTTGTTCTTGTTTTAGTGTGTGCAAGCTTGTGAATGTCTCTACCCCCTATTGAGTTTGGTGTGCCTTTAAGGATATGAACAGGTGTATGTTGTTAGCAGTTTTGAGGAAGTGATGTCAGAGCCCTTGCTGTAAAGAAAGTTATGCGCTTAGGGTGGGTGGGGTGAGGGGAAGGGTGGGTGGGACTAAACCTATGCTGTCCAGAAACAATCACCTACAACTCTTACCCTTCACCCCGAGGAGTGCCTTACTTCCTTTCAGACACCTATTTCACAAAGGCTAAATAACACATCTAGTCACAACTGACTGCAAATATCTCCCAGTTACAGTTCCTCCCAGGCAAATTAAAGTTAAAACTAAGAAAAGTCCACCCCAAAAACAGAATCAATACTAGTTACTTACACAGGCCCCAAAAGTAATAATTCAGTTCAGTGTAGTCTAGAAAATAACCCCCTTGATTCAAGGAAGCTGTTGCTGCTTTCTCACTCTCCCTGTCTTCAATGTCAGGAGGAGACTGCAACACCTCTGAGACAAAAAAAATCTTTACAGCAAAAAATAAATAAATAAAACGGGGGCAAACAGTAATTTTGCTTAGCCTAATGATAAAAAGTCACAGAAATTTAAGCACCAACTGTAATAATTTCACAGAAGATATACCCTGTAAGAAACACTTTGCTACAGAGAAAATAAAGTGGTAATAGAAGATATACCTTGCAAAAGACAATTTGTATAAGAAGATTACAGCAGTAATCTGCTAGCACACATCTGTAGGCACACCTTGTAATAATGCAGCATAAGGTATACCCAGCAATAGCAATTTGAATCATAGACAAATAAAGTAATAAAATGTTAGCACCAAACAGTAACAATCCCTGTGAGTACAAAATAAAAACAACAACACACAGTAAATCTGCCTAGCCAAAAGTCTTAATCCTTTCCCTTACTCTGGTAAGGTTCTTAGTTCTGTCCTTTCCAGCAAGCTAGAAGGAAAGGGCTCAGGTGAAGCTAGGTGCCTTGGCCAGCAAAGCTAGCCTTCCACCATTTGAGCACTTCAGGATAAACTGGTTTGTCAAAAGATAGAAAAAGTTGAAGTGTTCAAAAAAATGTTGGGACTTAGATGTGGCCCACCTCACCCTAGCGGTATACAGCTTGAAGTGTCATCAGTCACTAGTAAGTGGTTCATGTGAGCATTCTGGCAAATGTGCATTTTATGTATGCTAGCTGAAAGTTCCTTTTTATTTTGTACTATTTATTTTAATCTGTCATTTTTAATTCTGAAACATGCAACAAAGCTTTGACACGGTGTATAACATTTTAAAGAATGTTAAACTCCTGTTATAGACATTGAATCTTGGCTGTCTGCAGTAGACAGTAACTTGTGAAATATTAGACTAGCCAATGCTTAGTAGCAAGCAGGAAAAGAAGATTAGCAACTGAATCCAACTACCATATACTGAATAGCCATGAGTTTTAAATTATTTGCTGCCAGAAGCATTTGTCTGTCTGGAAGTGCTGGTGGTATGAGCTGCAGGAAATCCACCTGAACTCCTAAAGTATCACAGATCTTTCTTCTCTTGTTATATGGGATTAAAAGCAACATCATGGATAATCAATTGATAAACCATTCAAAAACGCAATTGAGACATGGCACCGGCTGGCACAGAGATGAAACAAATGGCAAAGCAGATAATGAGGCAAAGGAGTAAAGAGGCTGGATGGCCCAAAAACGGACAGAGCAATCCGGATGGTGCATAAAAACAAGTCATGCCAAAAGCCCTGAGGGACTAGATTTCCTGTGTTCTGCAGTAGCTGGATGCAAAGCTCGGCCATCCAGCCAACCATGGGCTAAATCCTTGGCATTAAATCAGTGTGTGCTGCAATCATTAGGCCAACCTGTCTGACCTACACCTCTCTGCCTCCTCCCATCCCAACCTCCTGGTCACACAGCAAGTAAGTGTGGTTGTGGGATTAAAACTTGTGTCTCAAGGATTACAACTCTGCACTCAAACCATTTGGCCAAACTACACCTCCTTGAGGTAACGGAAACTATACATTCCTGAGGTAGAGACTGACAGTTTAAATTTTTTTAAACCTTGGTTCCTAGGTTCACACAGCTCTGTGCTCCAACTTCTTTGTACAGTGTACAGGTCATTTCTCCTGATAGATGGACATGGGCACCCAGATTTGATTGCTACAACCACTACTTACTCACTGTGTGACCCTGAGCAAGTCACAACCTCCGTGTTCTTACCCCCCTCTAATTTCTCCCTAATATTGCTCTCTCTGTGCTGTTGAAAACTCTCTCTATACCTGAAATTGTAGAAATTCTCTTTGTTCCCTCAACTAGATTGTAATGCACTTTGAAATCACTTTGTAGTAAAGTAATTCCTGATGGTTCATGTTGTTGATCTGTGTGGATCTGAAACTCCAGGACTTTTAGGACTCAAGATATTAACCTGATCCATATGTGGACTCCTTTGACAAACCTTTAATATCATCTTCAACATAAATATTTGCTTTGATTTACATTCTCTCTTTAAATATTTTGGATAGTGTAACAAAATAATCTTGAGTTAAATAAAAAAACATTAAAATATATTGCAGTGCGTTTGTCTCTTCTGTCTCTTATCTAAGATGTGAGTAGTGCAACATTTTATGGGAAGCAGCATGATGCAGTGGTGTGGTAAAAACATCAGGTTATACATCAGGAAGCATTTTAAAATAACCTTGCAAAACTTTAGGAGATAGGGCCCCTTATTCAGAAAGCTTGCTAGCACTGTCATTGCACTGTGACTGCACTATCATTTGCACCAGTCCCTTACCATGATATATTCACAGGCACTGTGCCCATGCAATATCTATGACTATAGGGTGAACTGCATGCCATGCAAATGATAAGCGCTGGTGCAGCACAATGCAATTGCATAAATCTCAGTATAGTGTTGATGATTGTGCAGAACACAGGGGCCATGCAGCAGCACAGGCATGACTAAAGCACTGGGTAAAGAATTGAACACTAGGGGTAGATGTAGGTATGAGAGGAGGGCATCAATGACAGACACACACAGGGTATGTATCAAAAATAAACTTTACTTAAGAAAACAGGCTACAGACTGTACAAAACAAACAAAGGCAGCAACACCAATGGTAAACACAGACAGAACATAAAGAAAAACAACATGAGAAAGGAGGTCAGGAAGCAAAGGAAAATGGGTAGCCACTTGGAACAGGGAGGGAGTGGGACAATAAATGCAGAATTGGCAACAGCTCATAAAAAGATGTGGAGACAGTGGTCAACCACCCACTCAAAGGAGATGGCCAAAAAAAAACCATAGTCAATCGTTCATACCAAGGGGGTCTCAAAAACAAAACAGGGCAACCACTGGTAAAAAAGAGGGGGGCAACAAAACAGTGGGCAACCACCCATACAAAGGGAGTGGGAGAAACAGAGGCAACCACCTGTAATGAGGGGGTACTAGTACAACGGGGACATCTGCACATCCGCATATGCCAACTCCACATCACAGATTCTCAGTCAGTGGTGGTGGTGACGGTGGCTGCAGTTGTCATGGCTGCTGTCGTGTAGCGCCACTGGGAGGTCTTTGATTGTCACTGTGTTTCCTTCTACCCTCCTCGCCAGCAGCCAGTGGAGGTGGCATTGTCACTGCAGCAGATCATCCCAGCCCTCTAGTCCACTATGTCTGGCAGTGACCTTCTTCTTGATGAGCACCTATGGAAAGCAAGAAATGGAACTTTGCCATTGAGGCACACAGGAAAAGGGACACAGGAGTGGTATTAGATGTGGAAGAGAAGTACAACCATCTGACACATGGGCTTCTATATCACACATAGGTGGAGAGAGTCAAACAGCCACAGTAGAATGTGTGTGGCATATCAGAGACAACATTGTGGACCCCACAGTAGAAGACTGCACATACTATGGGCATGCCATGCTGTTACACAGAAGGACACAGCAGTGCAAAGGACAATCAACACAGGCAGGCATGCCAGATGTGGAAGTGCAGCACAAATATCAGCAACACCAAGCCAGGGTGCATTAGGCTGTGGAATGGACAGAGGTCCAGGAAGTGCAGGGAGCAGCACACACACACCTGTACCTTGCACACCCACCATGCAGCATGCAGCCCAAGACAGGTATGCAGAACAACAGACAGCTATGAGCCACCTGCATCAGCTGCAGGGGCAGGGCCTGCCATACGTGTTACGTACAGTGAAGCTGTAGATGGACGGCACCAGTATGCCTCACTGTGTACAGCAGCCAGAGCACCTAATGAGTCCAGTGGTGTTGTATGTTAGGGGGACACTGTATGCACTCTCCTTGGTGGCACAGCACTGGTGTGGAATTGGGATTCAGACTCTCCTGGAGGTACCCTCCCCACCCTGAAGATGTTGTCACTGCTCTATGTATAGGGATGCCATTCATACAGAGCCAGTGGAGGACAGTGGCCCTGCATTGACCTGGTTGTGTCTGAATGTATGCATGGCCTCTGCACCCTGTGTGAAGTGGTGTAATCATACCCTGGTTATCACTGTGTTGATTAGACACCACCAACTCTGCATAACAGCGTCAATCAAATTTGGTAAAGTACATGCACTGCCACAAATGCCCCCTCCTTCCACCGAACCCATGCCACATATGCTGGGCTCCAATGAGCCACAAGGGTGTGACACTCAGTGCATATGGTACCAGAGATGGCACTGATGCAGGTGGGCTACCATGGGTGCTGCATGATGTGCATGGCAGGACATAGTAATGTTCTGTTACTGCAGTGGACCACATCTACCTCTTGAAGATGGATACACATACATAGTCCCAAGCATATGACAGTACAGACCTGACCAGCACTGACAGGTTCACAATAAGGGCAGTATGCACTAATACCAATGCCCTGTGGCACCTGGTCAGTAACACAGGGGACACATCACTGCACAGTGTAGGCATGCCATGGCACAATAGACACAGGGCACCATGCCAGCAGCAAGTAGGTGCACAGCAGCAGAATACACAGACCATCACACCTTAGTATTACTAGTGAGACAATGTCCAAAGTGCATTGTTAGTGTCCCCTACCAGAACTACATGGATGAAGACCCCTCAGACATTCTTCCTGCATGGTGGGCTACACATGGACAGCCATCTCTGGAAACAGAGGCATGCAGCATAGTGCAGACATAGGTGGTGGAAGGGTCAAAACAGTAGCAGGCCAAAGATGTCAGGGGTAAGGGCCACCCCTTGACAAGTGAGTTCACCTACACTCTTATTGTGTTTTCGATCAGATATATGAGTTGTGAAGTAATTCCCCCCTCCCCAACTAACAGCATCTGCCTTTGCCTTCCTGTCTCCTCTCTGAAGGCCAAAGGCACGGCATTGTCATTGTGAAAGTCGGACTACTGCACTGTAGCTCAGCAGGCTTTGACCTCAGCCAACCCTGCACCATAATTGCAATAGCTGATAGGTCTGGGCCCTACCACTTATAATAGTGGTGGGGCCATGGCCACATTGGCAGAACTTGTTCTGGCACCCATGAGTGTAGGCATGCACTCTGAGTGAAACACTCAATGTACTTACCTGGATGCCTCCCCTATGACCCACTATGCTGGACTACATCATAGCCTGGTGAGTCTCCTGACCAGTCCGCCCTGTGACTTCTGTTCTGTTGCCTCAGCCAGGGCCTCTTGTCTGCTGAGTTGTGTAGAGGAGGGAAAGGAGATGTGAACAGTATCCTGCAGTGGAACACAGTGCACCATTTCACACACCCTACACAGAATACATGCCCAGACTCCTGTACTGTGCACCAGCTGCCACATGTGCATGATGCAGATGGACAGGTCTAAGCTGGTTTGCAAGGTGCCTGTGTGACCAGCTGTAACACCACAAAATGCCTTCCATAGCCCAGCCACAGCAAGTATGTTAAATCCTCTAGTTGTAGGTATGTCCTTGCACAGTGTATGCAGGCCCATGCAGTACCCACAGTCTGCCATCTCCCCAGCCCTTGCATAACTGCCCCCAACACGTCAGCTCAAGTTATTTATACATTATAGTATGCATTGATATGTATGTTGCACCAGGTCATATATGGCATGTGCAGAAAAAGCATACCTGCGCAACAGTTTTGGGGCCACGTTTCTGTCAGTGCCACCCTGTACAGTGGCCAGTACATGCTCAGCACCACCTGTGCAGTGGACTAGTGCCCTGTTCATTACCTACCATATGCATACCACCTGGTGTCTACACACACATTCTAATGGATACAACTACCAACACAGCTACATGTAGAACACACGTGATAGTATCCCAGATCATACTGTTACATGTCCAGGTCACCGTACCCAGTATCCAAACACTGAATAACATTCTATGACTCTATACATGGTCTTGGCATGCACCCTCACACTGCTGCAATGTCTCTCTTTTAGCCCACAACTGTGCAGCCCTGACAGGTGCATGTTTCAAGAAACCATGGCGGGTACTGCCATGCGAAGGGCAAGGGGACATCATATAGGACAGGGGGCCCAGAGACCAGCATACATAAGGGCAAACAATACTGTGTGGCAAGTCTCATTGGACAAGGGGAACAGCAGGGGCATACAGGTACAGAGCACAGTCCCTCATGGACTGTAGCCCTGTTGTATAGTCTCGTGACACAGGACTGCACATAGGCCATTACACACACTCCATACATAGATCCATCTGTACTCACCTGGCCTTGACATAGTGTCACCGTCCACTATTGCCCTCAGTTGCTGCAGGTGGCATGCTTTCCACCTCTGGAGGTCTTTGTACTGGTGCCAATATCAGTCACTGGTGTAGGTGACCACAGTGCATTAAGTGAGGAACCACCCCACAGATGCCCAAATATCACTCTGTGGCTTGCCTGACCCTGCCCTCCCCCAGTAGCTGGTCCTCTCTGACCCCTACCATGTCAACCAAATTGGCCAGTTCACTGTTAGTCCACCTCTGGTCCCCTTGAAGCATGACCCTGCTACATCTGCCTGCAATGGTTTCACTGTAAGTGTAGGCCTTGTACTCCGACAAATATATTGTCAGGTTCTGTGCTGTCTGAGTGTGTCCTGTCATTTTGCACAGCACATTGCCGTGGTAACACTATGCTAATATCACATTGTGCAGTGCAATGCATACTTCAGGGTGTGTTGTGCCAGGAGCAGGTGCTAGGCTGTAGCAGCATGTGCACAAGATGCACAAGCATTTTGCTCATGGATGCCACTCTGTGCAAGGCTGCACACCACAACTGCACAACAGTGTGGCACACAGGGCTGCACTGTCTGATCACATCATATGTGACATGTGACATCACATCTGCACCACATACCTATGTGCATAACCACAGGAACCATGCAATGGCATGTGTTAGTGCAGCCACATTAGCCTGGGGGTGGGGTGGGGGCTAAATGATAATATTCAACCAATGTATGCAAATGAGTTAATTTTGTAGTTTGTGGACCAGCACCCACATTTGTAACTCATTACTGGCAAGTATGCATACATCAGCATGCCTAATTCCACCTGGACCATATAAGGGAGCACAATGCACCACCTATATTCAACAGCTGAACTGCAGGCAGATAGAGGTAGGTGTCCAGTTGAATGGCCTAGAAAGGGATGTATGTATGTTTTGTGCAGTGGTACAATGGACATATAGTGATGGCAGCATTGTCATGTCTAGGTGGAGGCACCCTCTAATTGTTGTCAGTGGTGCGCAATGACAGAGGATGTGACACCCTCACATACATGCGAAGGTGGTGGTGGCCCTGGGTTCCTTTGGGCCATTACCTATTGCAACCACTGTCTGTCTGTGACCATGAACATGACTGTGCCCATGTATGGGCAAACCTGAATCAGGCAGAATGCTGGCTGTGTTAGAACTTTCATTACTGGGACACCTACGTGTCTCAGAGGGGGCTCTTACACTGTAGTTTTCAGCTGTGTTCTACTATGTGAAATCCCTAGTTACCTGTATTCCACTCCTCTGTCCAGCAGGTACCAAGGAGGAGACAGAAAAACCACAGGTCCACCACTTCTCTGAGGAGAAGGAGTTGCAGGCACTGCTGCACGCCTACATGGCTAGGGAGGAGATCTTGTCCCAGAACAAAAGCATGAATGCTCAGGTAAGGAGGCCTGGGTAGAGATTACCAATGTTGTCACTGTCTCCAGCACTTGGAACAAACTCATGAAGGCTGTTCAGAAGCACTCAGGGACATCAGGAGAACAAAGAAGGTCCTGTCGATTCAATGCAGGGAGATGCATGCCACTGGTGGGGGCCCACAGGCATTGGTGGCTGCACATACCCTCAATCCTGCAGACGAGGCAATAGCTTCCACCTTATGGCACATGGATGTGATAGAAGTGCCTGGTGGTGGGTATAAGAGCAAAGTGTGACTGGCCCAACAATGTGAGTGGCTGAATATGCAATGCCCCATCAGCCATCTGTCTATATGTGTGAGTATATATGTATGGGTGCATGCATTAGTCAGTGCTAGATGACACATTTGGTGTCGGCCGCACTACTGTGTCAATGTCTCATGGCATGTATGCATCTAAGTGTGTTCCATAGATATGCACACTACACCAATGTGATTGAAAATATATGTGGTACTCTACTACTGTATCTCATGTGTTGTCCCCTGTGTTCTGAGTGGCGTCAGGATGTATGCTTACTTTTACTAGGTTGTGTGCTCACTGATACTATGGTTTGTGCTCACTGGCATTAAGGCATGTGGTCACTGCTGTAGTGACGTGTACTCACTGGTGATGTAGTTTGTGCTCACCAGTGTAGGGGTGTGGTGTGATATAGGTGGTGCACTATTTGCACTGCAAGGATGTTGTGTCATGGTACACTGAGCATGCATGCTGCCTTGACCAGCATACAGCTCTGCATGATACACTGCTTTATTACTCTCCTCTTCCCCTGGCAAAAGCTCCCCACATCATATAAGAAATTGAGGATGAGGATGCCACAGGTCCATCTCCGTGGCTGCTGCCCCTATCGCTCACCAGCATTCACCTGCTGATGGGCACCACCATAGGGAATGAGGACGATGAGGATGACAAAACCTTCATTGGGAGTTAAGGACATCTGGGGTATGTCCATGACCAGGAGGGGTGTCCCCCCAGCAGCCCCAATAATAATGGGGCCCAGCTGCTGTCCCCATATGGTACTGTGATCACAGCAGTGCAACCACCCACAGGACCTGGAACAGCCACCACTGTGCCAGCCTATGAACCTACCTCTGGCACCACCATTACCCTGCCATCCCTGGCTGATACCACAGGGTCAGCCTCCGCTGTGCTTCCCCAGGATCTGTTTTCTGGCATGGCCACAGTCCTGTCACCCCATCCTCATCCCAATGGGCTCACAACATTTGGCATGCAGTGCTCATAGTGGACCACAATACCAACTGCATTGCAGCCCCCAACTATACATTGTCCAAGGGAGCACCCGGACCCTGTTCCTGACCCTGCTCCGATGGACACGAATGTGGCTAACAGACAGCATCTCCTGTAGTTGGCCATGGAGGCAAAAAGTTTCACACAGTAGGAACTGGCATGAATCCACCACATGCTACATGACAACTACAGCGTGCTCAAGAGCAGGAGGAGGCATGTTGTGTAGAGCACATGGTGGCACTATGCAACCAGTACCAGGATCTGGCCTCCAACATGGACCTCCTGTGCTGAGACATGACCTCCTACATGGATCACCTGTTTTCCACTGTGCGCAATGCTGCAGCTATTGTGTTAGGAACTACGGGGATGGCCACTGTCCTAGCCTGTCCAGTGGGTGTAGTGTCACCCAAAGTTGGACAACACAGCATACACACATGCCACACAGTGCCAAAATGAAAACACTCAGAACAGCCTGGACTCCCAGAACACCAATGATACTGCACACAACAGGACATGGCCTGCTCCTCACCAGAGTCAGTACCCCACAGGGCTGCAGCTGGGGTGGCTAACACCATCCCCATGCTCATCCCCCATATCATGAATGATGACCCCCGCCAACCATACCTGGTATAGCGCACACATACTGTCCATAATGGGTGTGGGGGTAGGGGGCACACATAGGATGCAACTCACCAAAATGTGCCCTCTTTCCCCTATTACCCATATGCCATCACCCCCTACCCTTGTGGCCTATAACATTCATTTCCCCCTGCCTGGATGGCCTGTCTCACAGCATTACCACCCCTTTTAACCCCCCCAACCTGGTAGACAAGTATCTTGTGTATGCCTCTTTGGATTCCCCCATTGAACTGTATCTGTGTATGCACCCCACTTGCTACCCCCTGACTGGATGGCCTATATTGTCATCACTGATCCTTGCCCCCCCCCCCAACCTGGGAGTGGCTTACATTTATGTTGACACCCCTGTGGGACCCTCCCTGTTGTCATGGACTGTATCTGTGTGTGCACCCTGTGTGCTACGCCATTTCCTGGTTGGACTGTATTTCAGTTAACCCCCCCTTTTTGATGCATCCTGTTGTGTCACATACCTCCTGGTAATTGATGGAGTGATACCCCTTCCTATTTATTTTGGCCTCCATAATCAGTGGGTGCCCAGATGGCAACATGGGTGCAGTCAGTGGCACTAAGTACAGCTGGTAGGTGCACAAACTGATAAAACTGCTCGATAGTTGCTGTGCATTCAGCTGGCGTGCTGGGGAATATGAAGACTTTCCCAGTATGGGCCAGCAGGGCATCTAGGAAGTGGTCCAACAGGCACATGATGACTGACTGTGCAGTACTGATGTTGTCCCCCACTGGTGTCTGGAATTTTCTAGTGGTCAGGAAGCACTGTGCAGCTGTCACACTGAGCTCTATGGGGACAGCATGGCTGTGCTGGGTGTCTGTCTGGAGCTGGTCATGCAGCAGCTCACTCAGATGCATGAGCATGGGTCTTTTGAGCTATACTGGTGTACAATCTGGTCATCACTGAGGACTTTGAATGTGACTCATGGACTATACTGTCTCTTTGCAGCATAGTGTCTCTGTGGCCTATGATTCGGGCCAGAGAGAGAATTGGCTTTCTCATCCTGCATGACCTGCTGCATTAGGTACACAATGTGCGGTGTCACAAGAGCCATCTTAGTGTGTGGCCTGCAGTTTCTCCCTCCACCTCTAAGGTTTGCACTGGTTTAAGACAGTCTTTTTATAGGCAGTATTTGCGCTGCACTATATGACCTGCACAATCCAGCTTGCGCAGTGCTATCATGCTGAATATCATGCTGCACACATTATGCAGGAACCACCCTGCCTCTGAGTGCTGCATACATTACCTCTGTGTTAGTGCACTGTGGCTAATAGCGCATGTAGGTATACCTCCCAAATCAGGGATTTTGTCACAACTGCATGTGCAGCGTGGATGCAAACACTTTATGCCCGATGCAACGCTTTGCATATCTGGGCTGTAGTGTTTTTTAATCATTAGCTCACTGGCTTATGATCTGGGAGAGTACAGGCTCCAACTTCGCTACTCATTGAGTAACCTTGAACACGTTAGGAAAAGCTGGGTCCAGTATGTGAGTTGGTGAAGGGTCTGCGGTGTACTCCCCCAAAACAAAATCAAAGTCCAGAAAAGACTGACACTCCAGAGCAAGAAGTGGCAACAAAACAAAGTTGTGATTTTTAAAGGCAGATTGCCATTTATTCAACCACTTCAAGTTACTAGGTATAAATGTAGTTACAAAAGATCAAACAAGATGCAACTCTACATTCGGATGTGCACTGCCCCAGAGCTTGGCTCTGCTAGAGCTTCCTCAGGGGGCGCTGTTCTCAAGTTAGACACACACATATATAGCCATGGTAGCAGCATAATTAGGACATCATCAAAAATGGCTGCAATATAAAACAACACCACTTTCTTATACATAGTTTATAAAGCAAGTGTGAGATCATAATGAATGGTTCAACAACATAAAATACATATATCACAAAATAAACAGTCCTACTGCATCAAAGATCAAGCAAAAAATAAAGTACTATTCAAAATTAAATCAATGCCAGTGATAGTGGGGAACTATTTAGCCATAATTTTAAAGCACCATCAGAACAACAAGATACAGAGAAACACAGTCGAGAGCTAAGTAACAACAGTGTGCTAAAGCAGGTGTAAAGACTTCCTGCACTAGACCAAATCCTCAGTCTGTAAATAAAACAGAAACAAGTAGTTAATGCATATGTAAGAATGTCAAGCCAAAAACTGCATAATATGGCAGAAGTTCAGAAATAAAGATAAAGTCCCACTAAAGGAATTCTCGCTATCAAATATGTAAATAAGGAGAAGTGTGTGTGTGTATGGGAGAGGGGGGGTGTCAAAGAAGGAAATGAAAAAAAGGTTAGTACCAGGGTTGACTAGAGTAAGAGAAATAATATGACTGTAAAAATAAGTAGAACTGTTGAGGGGGGCACAGAATTAAGATGGGGAAGGAAGGAAGGAATACAAGAAACAATAAGGAAGGAGCACATATCAAACATTTTGTGTTTCAAAAAACTCTCAAACGATAAAGCACTGACTACCATATAAATAGGATTTAAAGTCAATTTCAAAATTCAGACCATCAGTTGTGGGCATCAGGGTTGAAGATCCAACATGTTTCATGCTGCAATAAGCACTGTAATCTGTCTCCACCTCTTTTGCCAACACAAACCTGTTATAGGTCCATGAACTGGAACCCACTCATGTCACTATTGTTGTGATGGAAAAAGTGTTCTGCTACTGAAGTCTCTAAATTGTAGTTTTTTTATGTCCCTGATATGTTCCTGCATTCTAACCTTCAGAGTACGTGTAGTACAGCCCATATACAATGGTTTGCAGGGGCACTATATTGCATACACCACAAAAAACATGACATAAAATATGAACTGGCAAATATTCACAAAATGCTCACCAATAGGGTGTTCAAACTTTTTGTCCTGTTGGCAAAAGCAACGTACATTGCAACTGCCACATTTGAACATGCCCTGTGGTTTGGTAAGTAGCCGGGTTCTGCTCCCACCAGCACCACTTAAAAACTGGCTCTTGACAAGCATATCCCTAAGGTTCTTACCTCTCCTAAATGTCACACTGGGCCTAGCTCTAATATTGTTTTTTAGCATATTGTCATATAGTATAATTTTTCAATATTTGTGGATAATAGCACCAATTTTACCTGTAAAATTGTCATACTGTGTACTAAAATATACAGGTTCCTGTAGTTCAGCATTAGGTATTTTGGATTTTAACAGTGTTGTTTGTTCAATATTGGAAGTTTTTATGAGTGCACTTTCCAAAATATCTTCAGAGTAACCCCTAGAAAGGAACAGCTACCTCATCTCCTCAGTTTGGATATTAAAATGATCCATTTCTTAGCAGGTGTGCATAAGCCTTAAAAACTGGCTAAAAGGAATATAATTATTAAGCTTTCTGGGGTGACTACTAGAGGCTAAGAGAAAGCTGTTTGTGGCTTTTTTCTTTCTCTACCCTCTACTACTGACTGTTTTGCTGTTTTCTGATGTCAGAAATGTGATATCCAGAAAATCAATGCTGTGTATTTGAAAATTACTGGTAAAATGTAGATTTAAGTCATTTTGGTTAATCCAACATAACAAATTTTCTGCTTCTAAATCTGTACCATCCCACACACACACATAATATCTTTGATAAAATTAAACCGTTCTTTGATATTCTTGTTAAACAGATTATGTTTCTCATTGTAAATGTAGTTCTCCTCCAATTTACCCATGTGAAGATTTGCAAAAGGTTGAGCCATGGATGCCCCCATGACAGTTCCATGTATTTGTTGGTAATAGTTGTTGTTAAATTCAAAACAATTGCAACTCAGCACCAAATTAAGTCCATTACTAATCAAACCAAGTTGCGTGTCCTCTTTAAGTGGATCCCTGTTCAAAAAATGCATGCAGGCTTCAATGCCTATGTCATGTGGAATTGATGTGTACAATGATTCCACATCATTGGAAATCCATTTGTAATGTGGCTGCCAGGTAAAATTTGAAAACTTGCTAAGTATGTACATCATGTCCCTTATATGTGATTTCATGAAACCTACACTTCTCTGCAGAAAAAAAATATATAAAGTGGCACAGGTTGTCTGTAACTGGATCAGTGCCCTACACAATGGGCCTACCAAGTGGGTCTGTCAAATTTTTATGCACCTTGGGTAAGATATACATTGTAGGGACAATGGTATGGTCAGGTAATACAAATTTGAGCTCCTTTTCTGTTATTTCCCAATTATGCAATGCACAATCTGATAAATATGACAATTGTTGTTTGTATTTCCTGGTGGGGTCAGAATTAAGAAGCTCATAGTTTTCTCTGTCTTGAACAAGTTCAAGGACTTTGTTCTTATAAAACTCTGTAGTCATTATCACCCGATTGCCACATTCGTCAGCTGGTTTGAATACCAGATTAGTTTTGGCCTGTAATTCTTTAAGGGCTAACCTCTCAGCACTGTTTAAATTATAATAAGCAGGTCCCAAGTCTTTAGAAATAACATCATAAACCTCTGAACAAACTAGCCTTTTAAAAACATGAATGTACTGATTGTCATTGGGCAAAACACAGACTTTGGCATAAAAAGTCTCTTCTGTATGGTTGTAAGAGTGTTTCTATTGACATCATACAATTTCAGGCTGAAATGCCTATATGATGCAGTGTCCTCTGAGAGGTTATAAAGAGCTTCCAAATTTGCCAAATTAACCCTGTCCATTGGTGGTCAATTATTAACAGACTCACCCAAATCTTTTTCTTCTGATGCTTGAACAGAAAAATCCAAGAGGCAGGTATTTAAGTCCAAATTTGAGATGTTCAAATCTTCATTCAGTATGTTAACTCTCAAAATGTCCTCCTTAATATTCATTTTAGAAAAGAAATCCTTAAGGTATATTTTACAAATAAATTTCTCAAGGTCTATAGTTATATCAAATTTATTGGGTTTCACAGTAGAAACAAAGGAAAGACCTTGTTGCAACACCCTGATTTGTGAATCCGTGAACCCCTCCCCAGTAGAGGTGATCGAAGTGACAAAAAATTCGCTATGCGGAGTAATCTGCAAATTTCTATCATTATGCTATGTGAAAGGTGAAGTTTTGCAGCAAGATTTCACCTGTGGAGAGGTGAAATTTCACTCTGTAAGGTGAAATTTTGCTTTCCAATGTGAAATTTGGCTTTTAGAGGTGAAATTTCACCTTTCAAGGGACAATTTCACTTTTCCTCAGGTGAAATTCCACCTTCCAAGGTGAAATTTTGCCTTGGTGAAATCGGGCTAAAATGGGAGAAATTCATGGATTACTCCTCGTGGTGAAATCGGTCACTTCTCCGCAACTTCGCCAGCAAATTTTAAATTCACTTCATCTCTATGCCCCAGATAAATTTATGATTTGCCACAGTTCATCACTGGCCACCTTGGCTGTATTCTTACTTACTTACTCCTTGATGTCCTCTCCTCGTTTTTTGTATTTTTTTTTGTACTTTTGCCTGCATCCTTGTCTTTTTCTTTCACTTTGTTCTGTCCTGTGCCTGAGGAAAAAGGCATCTCCAAGGTTGAACCTGATGCCTCAACTGTAATAGTGGTCTGCTGTCCTGCACCACCCATGGTTTGTGTGTTAGTTTGTGCAGCGGGTATGTTCAAGGAATTCATCTTCCACTACCTGTAGCCAGATCTGCCTCATGATCATGGACCACTACTTTCAGACCTTGTTCTTGACCATTTGAATACACACCTCTTTGTGTAGTCGTCACTGTCCCTAATTAAATTATTTTGCTTCCTGGCAATACGTTCCTTCTCATGCTTGTTTAGTTTTCTTTGCAGTTCCTTCTGAAATGAAACAAATTCCATGTTTTCTCCAAACTTTTTTAGGGACTGCTTAGTAGCTGCAATTTATTCAATTAGGTCCCGATGCTTGAGGCTCTCCTCCTTGATTAATATCTCAATAAAAGTGTTAGCACATAACGCTGCTGCTTGTTGCCATTCTTCAATATGTTTAAACTCCTAAACACTGCCTGAGGGGGTTATAGTAATCCGTAGCCCAAGTGGTACAATCTCTTCCCCCAACTATTGTTCTAGATTGCAAATATTGTAAGAGAGGTTCAATTCTTTGATCAACAATTTTTCTAGTCTTAAGTTTAGACTTCTTAATTCATAAGACTTACCATCTGCCACCAGACTGCCATGCTGTCCCATCTTACTTTTGGCCATGTGTTCCTGTGCTGCTAAATCCTCAATAGTGGTGAAAATAGTAGCTGGTAATTCTTCCACAGTACAAACACTGCTACTCGATTGTACAGTTTGTTCAGCATTCATGATTAGGAGAATATCCATGTAGTCAGCAGCTCACTGATCACAGTTTATAAATAAATGTTTGCCCTTGCTTGAAAATGGTCCCAATAGTGAAATAAAATACTTAGACCTGGAAAAAACTCCACTCAACCACACCAGTGAACTATTGGCTTTCAGGCTGCAAGCTGAAAAAGCACAACAGCTGATACAAGTTAGGAAAAGTTGCTCCCAGTACATGAGTATGTGAGTTGTTGCAGGGTCTGGTGTGTGCTCCCCCCAACATGAAATAAAAGCCCAGAAAAGACCCACACCCTAGAGCAGTAAGTAGTAACAAAACACAGTTGTGATTTTCTTCCCCACCTTAATTCCTTGCCCCCTCCCCAAGTTCTACTTATTTTTACATCCTTATATTATTTCTCTTACCCTAATCAGCACTGATACTGACTCTTTTTATTTCCTTCTTCATCCCCCTGTCTTCTCATTATCTATATATTTGATAGTGAGAAGTCTCTTAGTGGGACTTTATCTTTATTTCTGGACTTCTGTGATAGTATGCAGTTTTGGGCTTGAAATTCTTACATAAGTATTAATTACTTGTTTCTATAAACTATGTATAAGAAAGTGGTGTTATTTTGATATTGCAGCCATTTTTGATGATGTAATTATTTTACTGCTATCATGGTCATATTTGTGTGGGTCTAACTTGAGAACAGCACCCCTGAGGAAGCTCTAGCGGAGTGAAGCACTGGGGCTGTGCACATCTGAAAGTAGTGTTGCATCTTGTTTGATCTTTTGTGGCTACATTTACAACTTGTAACTTGAAGTGGCTGAATAAATGCCAAACCACCTTTAAAAATCATAACCATGTTTTATTGCCACTTTTTTTATTTTTTATATTTATTTATACCTGGTGCACTGTCAGAAATCCACATCCTAGCATCTGACTCCATCTGGCCACCATCTGTCCCAACTCAGCCCCCATTAAAGCCTCCACTGTGTGCCCCTGTGGATTGCCCCCATGGTGGGGTGGCGGAGAGCTCCCTTTTACTCCCCACCAAGTCTGGATCCAGTTCCAGTGGTGCTCCGAGGCCAGGCGATCCAGAGCCGGCAATCAAGCCACATCGACAGTGCACCATTTCTCTTGTATTGTTACTCCCCTCAGGAGTGCGAATGTGCAATGAAGTCAAGGCATATGTGCCAACATCCAACGCATTCCATCCCTTTACTCTGCCACCACTTTAGTGGTGCCCTTGGTCATCACCAGGGGCCTCACAGAGTGGAAGTTCCCTGAATCCCACCCTGGGATAGGAGAGCAGTCCTCCGGATGCTCAATCCTATCCCTTCCCTAACAGCCCCTGACAGCCCAGGCTCGCACCTGAACCTGGGTCGCCAGCATGGCGTGAGGTGTGGAGTCCAGCGCTTCAACCCTCAGTGCCACCAGGCCGGCTTTTGTTGCCACTTTTTGCTCTGGAGTGTGGGTCTTTTCTGGACATTGACCTTGAATAAGCCAGTTAACCTCTCAATGTTCCAATCCATCCAGCTATGGAATTGGGTAGAAGCAGGACTCCATTTGAACTGAAATGTTGCATTTCAGCAAGGCTATCCTGACTAAATAAATTGTCAAAAAAAAAAGAAAAAGAAACTTTTTTCCCAGGGTATTATATTACACATTATGCAATGGACATAAAAAAAAATCATGTACCCAGATTGGTCAGCCAGGGTCTTTATCTGTGGGTAAATACTGCAATAAAAAATATAATTAAACACATTTAAAATTTATTTTACACATGTGTCAATTCTATATTTGCAATGAGACACTCCAGGACACAGGTAATTGGGGGAGTGCTCATTTCTTGGGTGGCTAAGTCACTGTATTGTGCCTTATGACACACGAAATGAGCCAGGATGATTATCCATTTCTTGCATGTTTAAGTCACTCTGCTGTGCCTTGTGACACACCAAATGAGCTTGGATAAATCCCTCAATAACCCAAACCCTGCTATGCCTTATTGCTTAATGATACAATACATTGCTTAATGATACTACCCCCAAAGAAAATAAAAGATAGGCTGTTGTGTTGAGAAAAAAGTATATGCATTGTTTCTATGACAAATTGCTTGTTATAATATTTAAGAGCAACTGTTTTCAAACAGGAGGCTGTGAACATATCGACTTGACTATCACAGAGATTGAAGGCATATGCTTTTGGGAAATGACAGGTCCTGGCTAGGGCGTGAGTATCAGAAGTGACCAAAACTTGGAGGGGGTGGGATGAGGCTAAGACCAGAAAGTCAGAGACTTCAGCAGCTGGGAGGAACAGTAGCTTAGCAATGCATAAGAAGTCAGTAGTTTCCAGACAGCTAGTGAGGTGAGAATAAGCCAGGTTTCACAAGTTAGCTGCTGAACCCTGGGGGTTTTAGTCAATAGGTGATGCAGCCTCTGAAGATGGTATCACATGGCATCAAATTGCGGGGGGGGGTGGTGGCAGCACGTCCTAGAAGGGAAGGGAAGGGAATCAGTAGACAGGCACAGCAGATTGTGCCAATACTAGGCAGTCCTGGTGTTCCTCAAACAGTATGTACTTAAGAGAGGAAGGGGGATGCCTTTATAAGGAATATAAAGTACTGTGGATAATTGTTGGCAATTGCTGACTGATTTGCAAATAGAACAAGATTTTCATATAACCGCATAGCAAGATATCCACTTCTCACTTATATCATTGTTTGAGGATTCTAGTGCAGATTGACTCACCACAGTCCTTATACAGTAGTGCTCTATTATGCACAGTTAGCAATTTAGAAGCATTTTCTTATGCAAAGCACTTTTCTGCCCAACTGCTCATAAATTTCCCTGACAGTATATTTGACATTTGATCAACAGTAGCTCACGTCACTATTTAACAGCTTGTAGCCTCAATGTACTGTGCACTGTGAACTGTGAACTGTGAATTGCAGTGTCAGTGGCTCAGAAGGTAGCACACTCGCCTCTGAGGCCAGGAGATCAGAGGGCTGTGGGTTCAGTTCCAGCATCTGGCACTTGGGTTAATATCCCAGTACTGACACTGTAATGCAGCATGAGAGGGGTGCTGCACTTCTGAGGTGCCATCTTTTGGATGAGACGTTAAACCAAGGTCCCATCTCCCTGGATTGGTGGTAGTTCAGGTGGATGTTAAAGATTCCATGGCACTTATCGAAAAGAGTAGGGGAATTTTTTATTTGTACAAACATCAAGGACAAATGAAAACCAACAGTGTTAAAGCACACAAACCATAAAGCAATCATTAGTTACGAAGAAGTCAAATTAAATATCACATTGTATTAAATCACACACAAAAAAAATAAATAAATAAATAAAAATAATTATGTATATCAGATCAAGAAAGGCATACTATTTATATTTGATAAACATTGGGAAACCTTTCCACCAACTGGTAACCTGCCAAGAAGTGGAGTGTTCACAATCTTTAACATAAATCCTTTCCATAGCCCCTGTAATTAATATGCCAACAGTTTCATAGGACATCGTCTTTTGACCCACTGACATCGGGCTTGCCATAAATAATAAATTAAACAACAACAAAAAAGGTGCCATGTTTCCCTATCATAACATCTATTCAACTGGAAATTAATGCCTAAAATCAAGGTATTATAATCTGTATATAACAGCCAAGACATATTCCATTTAGCAGACAGGAATTTCCATAAAGACGTGGCATAAGAGCAAGAACATAAAAAATGTTCCATTGTTTCTTCTTGAGCAATACAATCTGGAGAAGGACAGTATCTTTTGGTTACAACTTTACATTTAGCATTGCCCCTTACGTTCAAACGACCATACAAGGAAAGCCAAATCAATTCCCACATACATTCGGGCAATCTAGGAGTATTCAATCTTTGAATAGCAATTTTGACATGAGTCATAGGGCAATTTTTAAAGGCAGATTCAGATGGATAAAGCAATGTCATTACTTCTTTATACAATTGCGCCCAGTCTTATCCTTGACCAATTGAACTGAATACCCCAGGTAAACAACTTCTTTGCCACTGACAAAAATAGTTTGACACTTTTAATGATTTGATCGGTTTCGGGGAAATTTTGCCAGGTTAAAAAGTAGTTAGCCAAAATGTGTTTAAACAAAGACCATAAGGGGTTATTTGGGGAAGGAGCCCTGGTCGAATATTATGAGATGAATAAAGTATGAAAGAAAACTACGGGTCCACCATCCCAAGTCCACCTTTCCTTTTTCTAAATAAGTATACTGCCGTTTAATCGGATTTAACCGATTACCCCATAATAATTGAAAAATATACTATAAAGTCTGGTTTCTAAGGACATAGGTAAAGGAAAACCATAGCCGTGATACAAAGCAAGGAATAACAGATTGCTTCAATATCTGAACTCTCTTAATTTTTGACAATTTCCATTTTCTCCATAAGTCAATTTTCCCCTCAGTTTTATGTATTGCAGTGTTCCAGTTTAGTTCTGATAAATTCTGCGACCCGTAAAATAAGCCCAAAATTTTTGTAGGACTCGATGAAATTGAAATTCCTCCAATAATTTCCTCTACAACATCCGCTCGTCCTATAACTAAGCCCTGACTTTTTTGTTCTTGAATTTTAGAGTTAGATACCCTAGAAAAAGAAACCATTAATTCCAGAAAAATAGTGATAGATTCAATTTTGGAAAAAAATAAACATAAATCATCAGCATAGGCCTGAATAAAATCTCAGACAAGCTGGATTGGCCTAACATCCCCTCTCATTTGGGAATGGTAGTCACTGATCTTATTAAAGAATCTATAGTAAAAGAATATAAAAGAGGGCTCAAAGGGCATCCTTGACGAACCCCACTAGGCATGTGGAACCCCACACCACATATGCCATTCACAATTGGTTGGGCCAGTGCCCCTTCATAAAGTGCTGTGATCCAATGAATCATTACCTTAGGTACTCCATAGTGCCGCAAGGACAAAAACAAGTATGGGTGATACACCCTATCAAAAGCCTTTTTCTGGTCCACTGAAACAATACAGCCCGTTTCCCTTGAGAAACTGTGTATTCAATGAGATCACGAAGGATCATGTAGGCCTGCTGGATTTCTGCCAGGTAGTCTGCAAAATTGGTAAGGAAAGCACCGTGACAGCAAATTTTTAGTCGGTTATTTAAAATTCCTGTGAAAAGCTTGTAATCAGTGTTTAAAAGCGTAATCGGTCTCCAATTCTCCAAATGGGTTTGCTTCCCCGATTTGTACAAGAATATTACCAATCCAGCTGGGAACCACCCTGGAAAAACCATACAAGAAAGAAAAAAATTAAAAACTAATTCTAAACACTGACTGAATTCCAAAGGTAAAGTCTTGTAAAGCTCCGACGTTAAGCCATCTTGTCCTGGAGAAATGCCTACTTTTTGAGATTTTATTACATCCTCTATTTCTAAACATGTTATAGGTTGTACCAGAAATTTTTTTTGGAAGGTTGACTCAGGAATTTGAATAGAAGAAAGGAAATGTTCCATTTCTGCTACCCTGGGAGGTACTGCAGGTGCATGTGCTAGGAAGAAGTCTTTTATAATGTTCTGTATGCTCTCATTATCCGTCACTATATTCCCAGCTTGATTGACTAAGGCATTTAAAGAAGTATTAGTTCTATACTTCTTAAAGGCCTCAAAAGGGTCACCTTGAGGTTGCTTTTTTAGCCCATATTGTTGAATAACTGTAGCAGTTTTTGCCCTGTCATATTGTACTGATAACATTTCCTTTTTAAGTATGTGTATTTGTGATGAACAATCGAACTTTGAAGTATTAGCCTTAGAAAACAAATAATACAATTGTTGCCGTAAAGCTAAATAGCGAAGAAAATATGAATTCGATGCTATTTTTCCTTGATTTTGAAAGAATTTGCATAAATCAGCTTTCGTATCCCACCACCATTGACCGATGTCATCATATAAAAAGGTAACTGACAACCTTGCCATCAGTAAAGAACCTAATTTATGCCGAATCGCACAGGAGCTTAATAAGGGAGCACTTAATTCCACCTGGATTTCCTCCAATGGGGAAGTGAATCACCAGAAATGTTACAATGAAGTAACAGATGGTCCAAAAAGGCCACAGGTATAGTCTGAAAAGAAAAAGATAATTTGGAAGATAAAAAAATATAATCAATTATAAAAGAGTATTTATTTTTTTGATAAGTAAACCGAGGCCCTCCCTTCTGTTTAATATTGGCCGTAACCAGCCCGGATGATTGTACCAATTCCCGAAGAGCCATAGTATCACAATATATTTTCCCTGTTTTTAATGCAGTTGTCAATTTCTTACTGGGGTCCAATTCACAATTAAAATCTCCACAGAGAAAAACTGCAAATGAAGTAATCAAAAAAGGTTTAATCATTTGCATTAGTGCCACCTTTTCAGCTTTTACTTGCAGACAATAAGCATTTATAAATCTACGCTTCGAAGACTTCAAACCCCATCCAAAATCAGCAACCTCCCGGATCAAGTCCATTAATTTTATCAAAGAAAAATCGTAAGTACCAAAAAGAAACCCCAAGCCATCAGCTGAATGTTGTCCAAAGGACCAGTAAGAAGGGCCCCAGTACCATTCCTTCTGGAAATTCCTGACCTGGTCAATGGTGTAAACCCAAGTTTCTTGTAATAAACAAATGTCCAAATGATTTTCATGCATATAATTAAACACAACATGACGTTTTTTAAAGTTTAACAAACTATGTACATTTAGAGACCCCAATTTAAATGATTCCAGATCTAAATATGAGTCATTCAACTATTTTCCTCCTTTTCTTTTTACTTTTTTTTACCGTCTTGAACCATAAATGGGGAGGGGACTGTCCCTAGCTGGTTGTGAGTCCAAGTCCTGACACTCCATGACAGTCTCCCCACTGAGAAGAAAGAACCTCAAAGGGTTACTGGTTTCCACATCTGTAGTAGAAGCGCCTACCAAAGGAGGTTTTAAATTCCTGGAGGACCATCTTACTTGTAGAGGCACTATTGGAACTGCCTCATTGGGCCGAGCTTCTGATTGTCAGCATAACATACTGGGACTAACATAAGGCAAGGTATCTTTCAAGGTATCAGGTAATGAAACTACAGAGTCCACAATTAAAGGTTGTGGGTTAGGGACTGCAGTGGCACCACCAGAGGCCTGATGTCCGCCTCCTGCTTCAGAAATCAAATCCTGAGCTTTTTGAATAAGAAGATCAGGACTACAATAGTAGCCTTATTCCTAGTCACCACACACATTCAGTGAAGATATGACCTGTGTCATCACAGAGATCACACTTAGTATGGTTCATACATTGGAATGCAATGTGACCAATCTCTCCACAGTTATCACAACGGGGTTTATCACATGAGCTAGATAAGTGTGTTCTAGCACCACATTTGTAACATGCCTAGGTTGGCCTGCATAAAAACAGACCCCCCGATCCCGGCCCAACAAAAAAGAGTTTGGAATATGCAAAATCCCTGAATCTGATTGCCGAAGTTTAACTTTAAATTTCCACCCCCCCCATCCAAAACTGTTGGTCATCTAAAATGGCCTCTGGAAAACTCAAGACATCACATTTCTGGGACAACCAATACACGATGTCATCAATATGCACACCTTCATTCCGAAACATAATTGTTACAAATTTAACCAATGGTTTAGTCAGGGGGATTACCAGAAACGGGGTCCATAAGGGTGAGAATTTGACCTGGTTGTAACGTTCCCAGAATAAATCCAATGCATAAGCTGAGAGAAACCTTATATCAAAATTATCCTCACCAGATATATTGATAAAAGCAAACACTTCATGTGGGGTAAAATGCAAAGAGTCTTTCAACAAATATTTCCCACATAATGCCTGTCTGGCCTAGCTTCCAGACCACCCTTTATATCTTAATCTAACAGCATTACGTCTAGGGCTGCTTCCTTCTTTATTTTAGAAAATAAGTCAGACAACAAAGGTTTACTAGAGTCCACAGCTTTTTTATCAGTATGAGGATGTTCAGTATGTAAATCAATTAAAACCTCTGATGAAGGAAATTGTTCCTGGGGGGGTTCTTGCTTTTCATCACCTCGTACCAAATTAGCTTGTGTCATGGGTAAAACAGAAACATTAGGCCGCCATGAAGGCTCATTTTGAGAAAAGTTTAATTTAGGGTCTCAGTCAGGAGAAGGACGCCATGAACCATTATTGAAGGACCAACCAGCTTCCCGTAGTGCCATTTGAGGGGTCCAATTTTCTTCTGACAATGGGTTATCAACAATACTGTCCTGCTGACAAGAAGGCTCAGAGTCCTTAGTAAGTGTCCCAGTAACTACTGGTTTATCTGTTGGGGTCACTAAATGTCTTTTAGCTGAAAAAACAGCCGCCCGTTTTTCCTTTCCCTCAATCCCCACAGAATCAATATGAGCAGTTAATTTCTTGGCAAAAGTAAATTCCGACACCCCAACCTGATCCAAAGGGTTTGTTTGATAGATACAGCTTACCTCAGGCTGTTGCGACTGCGTAAAAGCAGCAGAGGGGAGAGGCTTGAAAACAAACCCAGCATCTTTGGAAAGTGGTTTCTGCGATGTGCAAATCACTGGACAAACTGACTCCATAGCCCGTATTGCAGTGTTGACTCTAGTATCCATGACAACTGAAGACGCGTTGTCAGTAGTAACCTCCAAGGAACTACAAGGTTTTGGCTCTTGGCATTGGAAATCAGCATTTCCCTCCCTGCCAGCCAATAATCCCATGTCAGTGTTATCCTGCAAAAAACTCTCCTCCTTTCTCGGTTTCTGTAGTAAAGCCGCAAGAACTGAAGGCTCCGGTTCTTGCAAATCCCATTTCTCTGGCACTGCAACAGCTGAAAAAAACTCTGTTGCCTGAGGAGCCTTGAAAAGTTCCATGCAGTCTCCTTCCACTGATTCTTCCATCTCCCCTGCTACATCAGTACTTCCTCCTCCTCTTCTGTCCGGCTCTAAACTGGGCTCCTCCATTCTGCTCCCAGGAAGTCAAGCCCCCTGCAGGCAGAGTAGGGGAATTTCCCAGGTGTCCTGGTCAAATTTCCCTCATTCACTAAAAATAACACCAACAGCTTAATCTGATTCAAGGTCAGTTGGCATTCATCTACATCCCCCTCCCCCGGGTTGTGTCTGAAAATAGGCAGGGTTTGTCTAGTGCACTTACCCGGTCAACAAAAACTAACAAAATAAAAAAATAAATAAAACTGCAATACATGTGAAGTCGTAATCATTCCAAAGGATGGTTATTCAATTGTATATGAAAATGTGAAAATGTTTCACTCTTACAACTACAAAACACATCATTATGTACTGCAACTTGTGTTTTTTTGTAAGTTTTCATTTTGGCAAAAGGTATCACAGTAGCAAAAAGTCTTCAGAAACTTGACTAAATACGATGCACTGCACTCTTCCATGATAAAAGAAATAAAGGTAGTACTTAAAATTACCAGCAAATCAATATCTGATTATCTAGAAATCTAAAGCAAGTTCTTCCATCCAGTAACCCTTCTGTTTAATTTTTTTCAGATTGCATGCTTGCCTGTAATTAAGTAGCTACATTGTGCTTCTCTATTCATTTTTCAAAATAACATTAGGATAAAGGAAGCTTTTAAAGAGACTCTATTATATACCTCTATCTCTGTCTCTATCTCTACCTTTGTCTCTGTCTCTCTGTCCCTGTCTCTGTCTCCATACCTGTATATATATATATATATATATATATATATATATATATATATACAATATACATCTTTCTAACCCTAAGACCTCAATCCCCACCCTACACAGACCCATAGGTGGGGGGGGTTGTCTTGGGGCCATTAATCCTAATGCTCACCCCATTCCATTAGAAAATAAGGTGACATTTGTAAAGCATAGGAGAATGGGGTGAGCATGAGGGTTGACAGCCCCAAGACAGCCCCCCTGTCACCTGTGGGTCTGTGCATGGTGTGGAATGAGGGTTAGGGTTGGAAACTCTAATGCCACATTTCCATACTTTTTCTGGTTTAACCCTAACTGCTGCATTAACAAAGTTTTTCCCATTTATTTCCTTCCTTTTTGAAATAGCATAATCATATCCTTATATGCTTGTTGGACTGCAGGGCCCTCCAGGTCCTGTGCTCCCATCTCTCCATAGATGTGTATATGTATCTTGCTGTGGAGGTATGGAGCCCTCTGGCCCCTGAGTTTCCATTTATAGGACAACAGTAGAAACATAGAAACATAGAATGTGACAGCAGATAAGGACCGCTTGGCCCACCTAGTCTGCCCATTTTCCTACCAAACAGATAAGCTACAGATCCTAGTTAACCAACAGCTTACTTCCTCCTAACCCCCACTAGGACTGCCTTATGCCTGTCCCATGCATTCTTGAATTCCCCCACTGTTCTTGACTCCATGACCTCCTCAGGGAGGCTGTTCCATGCATCCACAACCCTCTCTGTGAAAAAATACTTCCTCACATTACCTCTGAGCCGTCCCCTCTCTATCTTCAAATTGTGCCCCCTTGTTCTTGCACATCTCTTTTTCTGAAAGATGCTACCCTCTTGGACTTTGTTGATTCCCTTGAGGTACTTGAAAGTTTCTATCATGTCCCCTCTCTCCTTCTTTCCTCAAGGGTATACATATTAAGCTCCTTTAGTCTTTCTTTGTATGTCTTCTGGTGCAGACCCTGCACCATTTTGGTTGCCCTCCTCTGGACAGCCTCCACTCTGTCTATGTCTTTGAGGAGATGGGGTCTCCAGAACTGCACACAGTACTCCAGATGGGGTCTCACCAACTGTCTGTACAGAGGGATAACAACTTCCTGTTTTCTACTATTGATGCCTCTCCCTATGCATCCCAGTATCCCCCCAGCCTTCCTTACTGCCTTCTCACATTGCTTGCCCACCTTTAGGTCACCTGATATAATTACCCCCAGGTCCCTTTCCATTTTTACTGTTGTCAGTATCTCAACCCCCATTGATACTCTCCCCTTGAGTTTTTGTGTCCCAGGTGCATTACCTTGCATTTCTTTGTATTGAATCTGAGCTGCCATACAGCTGACCATTCCTCCAACCTTGCCAAGACCCTTCTCATCCTTTCCACTCCATCTTGTGTATCAACCGTGTTGCAGATCTTTGTGTTGTCTTCAAAGAGACATACTTTTCCTTCCAGTTCCTCTGCAATGTCACTTATAAAGACATTAAAAAGGACCGGTCCTAGTACTGAACCTCACGGTGCCCTCTAGTAACCCTCCTTTCTTCACTGTGGACTCATTTACTACTACCCTTTGCGTCCTGTTGTCTGGCCAATTTTTATCCAGGCTACCAACTTGGGACCCACTCAAGGTTGGCTAACTTGTGTATTAATCTTTTGTGTGGGACTGTATCAAATGCCTTGCTAAAATCTAGGTAGGCCATGTCCACAGCCCCTCCCTGGTCTACTACTTTGGTCACCCAGTCAAAGAAATCTATTAGATTCAGCTGACATGACCTTCCCATCGTGAATCCATGCTGCCTTGGGTCCAGTGCCCCGCTGGCCTCTAGGTACTGAACAATTCTTTCCTTCAGAAGTGATTCCATCATTTTCCCTACCACTGAGGTCAAACTACCTGGTCTGTAGTTTCCTGCCTCTGTCCTGCTCCCACTTTTATGAAGTGGAATCACATCCACCCTCCTCCAGTCCTCAGGTACCACCCCATCCTCCCATGATTTGTTAAAGAGAGTAGTCAGCGGTGTCACTAGTTCTACACATAGTTCCTTTAGAATTCTTGGGTGAATCCCATCAGGCCCCATTGCTTTGTCCACCTTCAATTTTATTAGTTCTTTCAGAACCCTTTCTTATGTAAATGGACTGGTATCGACCCCCTGTCTTCAGAGTGTTTCTCTTGTTTGGTTTAGGTACCTCCCCCTCCTCTTCCTTTGTGAATACTGAGCAGAAATATTCATTCAGTATCCCTGCTTTTTCACTGTCACCCTCTACCCACATTCCCTCCCCTTTATTAAGCCTCAGTATCCCTCCTTTGGTCTTTCTTCGCTCCCTAATGTACCTATAAAAGGTCTTATCCCCTTCTTAATAGAGCTGACTATCCTTTCCCCAGTTTGGGCCTTTACTATTCTGACTGCCTTCCCAGCCTCTTTCTGCTTTAACTAATAACGTTCTCCATCCTGCTACTTCTGTGTTTCCTTATATTTCCTGAATGCTGTCCTTTTCTCCTTAACCTTCCCTGCCACCTCTTTTGAGAACCATAGCTTTTTTTTCCTTTGTTCTGTTTTGTTGATTTGCTTTACACAAAGGCTTGTTGCCTCTGTGATGGTTGTTTTGATTACTCCCCATTGTTCCTCCACCACTCTTTCTTGCCTGTTTGCTAGTACTTTTCTGAGACACTCTCTCTCATTTTCCTAAAGTCAGCCCTCCTAAAGTCCAATACTTTTGCTTTGTACGCTTGATTGTATGGCTGTGTTTATCAGGAAGCACACTGTTTGGTGGTCGCTTGTTCCCAGATGGCTACCCACTTCTAAATCTGAGATTCTTTCTCCATCCCCATTTGAGAGTACCAGGTCTGAGATTGCTCCCTCCTGAGTGGGTTCCAATACTAGCTGTCTGAGGCATGCCCCCTGTAGGGCATCAAGAATGACCATGCTCTTGGATGTGCCTGCAGCAAAGGTGCTCCAGTTAACATCTGACATATTCAAGTCCCTCATCAACAATATCTCCCCTTTTTCTGCCATTCTGAGGAAGCCTTCTATCATTTCCTTGTCCATTCCCTCCCCTTGAGATGGGGGTCTGTATGCAACCCCCATGCGGATTGTGGTGCAATTTCCTGTCTCCAGGGTGACCCAGAGTGCCTCATCTGCTCCCTGTTTACTCTTTAGTTCTGTTGCTTTGATCCCTTCCTTTACATAGAGAGCTACTACTCCTCCTCTTTTACCCTCCCTGTCCCTCCTGAAGATTGTGTATCCTGGTATGTTGACATCCCAGTCATGGTTCTCTGTGTACCATGTTTCTGTGACTGCCACAATATCCAGGCAACCCTCTTCCATCAAGGCCACTAGTTCAGGGAGCTTGTTACACAGACTGCGGGTATTGGTACTCATCACCCTCCACTTTTTGATGGCCTTCCCCCTTTTAGCCCCATTCCTGTCCTTACTACCTTTGCCTTTTTTACATTTGCCTCTGTCCTTCTCCCTAATGACTTCTCTACCTTGGTGTTTACCTCACTAATTACCATGTTTCATGGGGAGGCTGGGATTTCCCTGCTCCTTTTCAGTGCCTCCCCCATTGGCTAGTTTAAATGCTTGCCAATGAAGCATTTAAACCTCTCACCTAGAAACCTGATTCCCCCTGGGCAGATGCAGACCATTGCACCAGTATAGGTCTGCATCCCTCCAGGTGTCTCCCCAGTCCCCAATGAAGCCAAAACCCTGAGCTCCACACCAGTTTTTCAACCCCTTATTGAATTCCCTAGTGAGGAATACCCTAGCATCACCCTTGCCCTAGAAAGGCAGCACCTCCGAGATGGTTACCGTGCATGCTAGTTATCTAAGGCCCCTCCCCAACTCTAAAAACTCATCTTGCACTGCTCTGATCCCATTCCTAGCCAGGTAATTTGTCCCTAGGTGGACAATGACATCCAGCTCCCTCCCTCGTGCAGCTGCTCCCACCATCCTGAGGATTCACTTCCTGTCCCTCCAAGCCATGGCATCAGGCAGGCACGTTACCTCCCTCTCCCCTTCCTCCCCCATTTCTACCCCCATAATGATTGAGTCCCCCACCAGGAGTTGTTTCCTTCCCCTGTGGGGTCCCATGCCACCCTCCTGTGGGTCTCCTTTTGTGAAGGTTCCCAGCATCCTCCTTGGTCTCCACTGTAGGTGCCTCCCTAGAGGAACCACTATCCACCAGCAGAGTGAATGAATTGTGGAGAGGTGCAGCTGGAGGGATGTAACTCTGTTCCACCACCCTCTCCCTCCCTGAGCCCACCCTGGTCCAGTCTCTCCTCTTTCTTGGCAACCTCTGAGGTAGTGGCATTGGCCCTGGTGGTCCCTGGGTGGGTGAGGAGGTTTCACAAATCCTATCCAGGTCAGCCTGGAGATGGGCAACCTCCTCCCACAGACCAGAGAGGTGCCTGCAAATAGGGCAGCATCGCAGCCTCCAGAATGTCTCCCGGAACACTGCTGCCCCACAGCCATTGCACTGCACCACTCCTATCATGTCTTATTTTGTGTCCCCTCTCCTGTTTCTCTGTATGCTTACTCTGTCCTCTCCTTACAACTCTCACCCTTCCTGTTCTGGGACAGCAACTTCCTATATTCTTCAGTAGCTTCCTTCTTCCTTGCTCAGTGTCAGACCACCACCAGCTGGGGGAGAGTGACCTACTTTTTTCCTTTAGGGTTGACAAAAACAATGTTTCTCTATGATCCTTCCCTTCCTACTGCCAAACAGGAAGTTCATGTTGACAGTCAAATCCAGTAGCTATAAAAGTAGAACTGGCTTAGGGTGGGATGGAGGGCAATTAGTAAGAAAAAAAGCTAGCAACAAGAAGTTGTAATTTGAGCCACCTGCTTTTATAGTGTCTAAGCCACACCCCAAATTAAGCTCTCTCTCCTCCTACTGGTTTAGCAAAGTAAGTTGATACAGTACCCTTCCCAGCACAGAACACACACTGACTTTCTTTTTTTCTTTCTTTTTTAACCCTAAATAAGACCTCTTCTACATCTAATAAAGTATCTGTCTGCTTAATCTCAACAGACACTGACTCCTGCTGAGATATAAGTGTTAAATTAATAAGAAAATGTAGCTTCATTTAATTAGCTGCTTTCTGCAGTGACCAAATTGTCACCATAGCCATGTTATTACCCCACCTAATTTAACTGGTGAAGAAAATGTTTAAATCCCCACCAAAACTACCTCTGTGCAAGTGCAACACCATTCCACACTACAGGTGCAAAAACATACTTTAGCCAAGATTTGAAAAAATGACAGCCATGACATACATGAGGTGATGTAATAAGAAGGCTATGTTGAAAATTTTAGCTCAAAAAATGTTACATTTCAAAACTTATGAGCATGCATAGCGAAATTGCAATAAATAGTCATAGATGTGCCATTTTGAATCATTTTGACCAAACATTTTTAGCATAGCCTTCTTATAACCTCACTGTATGTACCCAGTACAGAAACCTCCTAAATCCACACCAAAATGCAATTTTGTGCAACTGCAATGCCATTCTGCTCCACAGTTATGAAAACACAATTATTATTTTTTTAGTCTTTGGTAACCGCGTAAGGCCCACTAGGCACAAGTGCCTGTTTTCAGAGGCAACCTGGGAGCACTTGGTGGTTACATGACTTGCTCAGAGTCACACAGTATGCAAGTGGAGGTTGTGAGAATCAAACCTAAGTCTGGTTCACTGGTTGTACTGAGCTCATTCACAGCTCATTACTCTAACCTCTAGGCTATACTGCCAGCCCAAACATTTTGACCAGGATTTAAAAAATGACAGGTATGACATACATAAACTGGAATAATAAGAAGGCTATGTTGAAAATATGTAGTGAAAATTTTGAAAATGTCCAATGTTATGAGAGTGCATTGCAAAATTGCTACAAATGGTCATAACTCAGTCATTTTTTAAAAGTTAGACCTCAAATTTTCAACATAGCCATCTTATGACCCCACCTCATGAACAATGCCCCCTATGCATGAATGGTGTGGAGTGGCTACATGCATGTATCCAGGACACATAGCCAGTCTACACCCACTGTGCCCCCAGCATAGGATGCATGAATGGGGGGCACGCAGCACATATGCTCCCAATCTCCCAGGCACAATGAGCAACATGCTGGGGCAGGCGAGGGGCAGGCCAGCACTGCACACCATGCAGTAAGGCATGTAGTGTGGGATGTGGGGATGCATAGAGGGGAGCAAGGTATGCCAGAGAGACCCAGCCATAAACCATCGATGCACCCTGCACACACCGTGGGACACACCTAAGAACAGGACAGACAGCACTACTATACAGCATTGCCACAGCACATGGCCACCTGATGCCACCAACCCACCCCAGCACACAGAGGTGAGTGTGGCAAGGCACACCCTCCCTCACTAAACCCATACCCCTTACACGGGTACTGGCATGGGCTGTTCCTCCCCCACCAGCTGCAGTGCATGTGAACTTTACTGCTACCAGTGGTGCAGTTACCACCCTGGGCCACCTGACATAAGCCTCCAGAACATCACACTGCTGTGGTGCAATCAGAGGGCTGTCAGCATTGCTCCCCCTACCACCCGCCAAAGCTGCCGGCCCGTGGACATCCACAGGGTGCGCTGTCAATGTACACCCCACTATGCAAGAAATATCTTGTGGACCCATGCCAGGCATCCAATTGGATGCTTGTCTGGGTCCATGACTCCAACCACGTCTGCCCAACTAGGCATGCTGGGGGCGGAGCTGTGGACAGGTGGCAGGCATTAGTGAATGCTGGTATGGGCAAACCTGTCCATGGGGTGCAGGGTCACAGACTGGTTATGTGCATTTTGTGTGTACCTATGCCCCTTTTGTGCATAGGGGCCATTATGACTGTCATTACAAAAATCTCACCAGAAAGGTGATTTTGTCACCTGACTGCAAAATCACCTTTCTGGTGTGAGTTGCATAATAACAGTCATATTGATCATGAGATGGGGTACCACAAATGCCATGTTGAAAATCTTAGGGGTCAAAATGTCAAAAAATGGCTGAGTTATGCCTAAAAGTTGAAAACCCCATTGAAATACATTGAAGTGCATTTACCTTAGTTTCTGATATTCCAATCACCAGTTCCAGCAGCAAGACATGTCTTTGATTTGGAGACCGTATCTTGAACCTGGGACATCTTCAGGTGAGTGGCAGTGTATGGGGGTGTCAAGGGGTGTGTGGAGGTGAGTGCACAGTGGGTGGTCGGGTGGGGGTGTGGGAGTGATCGGTGATGGACCATTGTTTTTTTACAGGTTAAAAAAACAAAGTCAGAGAGGGATGATTTTCTTATTTTACAGGAAAAACAAATGAGGGGGGTTGGGAGGATGCCACTAACCACCAAAGAGGAGAAAATTCAGAGGGTAGAGGTACCACTAGGCACCAGTGATAAAGGGTCTTAGTGGCAGAATGTCACACATTATAAAAAATTATACAAAACAAAAAAATCTATTAAAAATAAAACTATAAAAGAAAAAAATAGATACAGTATATTAAATGAAACACATATGGGGATTGAGGGTAGGGGTGCCACTAGATACCAGAGATATCACAGGGCAATGAATGAGAAACTGCCCATGGCCAGATGCCTCTGTTTTTCAGGATCAGATGGCTGTGAAGCCTTTTCCCCAAACAGACGGCCACAGATTAAATCATTTTTTGACAGCCGACTTCCTTTTTCACCATCCTTTTTCTTCATGGTGAATAAGAAAATCAGCTGGTGACCAAGGATTTAATCCTTTTTGGTGACCAGATGAATCCATTTGAAGTGACCAGATGGCTATCAATCAGTTTACATGACCAGATGGCCATTCCATGATTCCTTTTTTGCCAAAGCAGTTCATTTTTCACCATCTTTTTCACCATAGCGAAAAGGAAATCAACAGGTGAAAAAGGATTTAATCTTTTTTCACCAGCAGATTTCCTTTTTCACCATGAGGAAAAAGGACTCTTGAAAAGGAACTTATTGGTGAAAAAGGAATTAAATCACTAAAAAAAAAACTTCAGAGCACATACAAAAGATAAAAAAACACACTCAACAGCTCATTAACCCCACATAGAGCAAGACATACTGTACATGCCTTGATGTCTGTAAAAGACATCCATGGGCACAGTTATGACAGTTTCTTCTAGCTGGAAATAAAAAACAAGATGGCGGCTCACAAAAAAGGATTTTTTCTGGCAAATAAGGATTGGCCCCTCGAGAAAAAGGATCCTTGTTCATCAGAGCAAACTCCTTTTTCATTCCAGGAATCTATCCAAAAGAGGGAACTGAGTAGGCTCAGAACCTGAATTTTTTAATTTAAATAACTTTGGAATGGGTTAATATTTTTTTCACCAAAACAACGTGGACAAGCTTTCTGTGGCAAGCACTTCCTATCCTGAAAATTTCAGACCAAAATTCCAAACCATTTGGCTCTAGCACAATAACAAAGAAACCGCAAAAAAAAAGAAAGGTGAACTGTAACATTTTTACACTAGGCACAGTACAAAATCTGGCAATCTGACCAACACAAAACTAGGTACAGTGGTAGTCATAGAAAAGTTTTGCAGTACTGAGGCATACCTAGGTATTCTGAGCCAGAATGAGGCAGGATCACATTACAGTCAATGCAAATTACCTCAGTAGTACCTCTGTGGTACCTCGAGGTAGGAAACTTTTCGACAACTACCACTGTATACTGGGTATACTGGGTAGTGTAGGACAACAGGAGGCACAAGACCCATCAAGATTATCCTCCCACACTAGTGGGATATTATACAAAATTAAGTAGCCAGGTATCAAGACTGAATTCAAAAGAATCAAAGCTAGCTGAGTCTACAATTGACTGAGGCAGAGAATTCCAACATTTTGCTGTTCTTATGTTGAAAAAATTATCATTTTTTTTTGTATCGGCCCATTCAACAGTCAATAGCTTAGCATGAAGTCTACCTACAATTCTCTTATTAGCTAGTTTTAATCCACATATCTTGAACAGCCTGGGATTATGAACTAGTTTGTACATTAATAACTAGAGATGCAGCAGATTTAAAATCAACCTGTGAAGTGAACGCGAAGTGACCACTTCGCATTGGCACTCCGCTACACAGAGTGCCCCATAGGAAATGCTCACTTCGCCTTGTTATTATTACTTTGCATTGTCATTCTGCTTTAAACACAAAGTAATGTGGTGTGACAACAATATTGGCAGCACTCCACCCACTAAGTCACCAGAATTAATGTGCATCCCTAAAGTGCTACTGTCTTGTGTCCAGAAAACTTCCCAGTGCTGATGAAGTGAAATGAGAGCATAACAAGAAATGCAAAGTCTCCCAGTATTAATGGAGTGCTCAGTCATGTGTGCAGTGGTCACACACAGAGTCACCAGAATTAATGTACATCCCCAAAATGCTACTGTCATGTGTCCAGAAAATTCCCCAGTGCTGACGAAGTGAAATGAGAGTGTAACAAGAAATGCAGTCTCCCAGAATTAATGGTCCACTGCAAACACACAGACAGATTAAGATTGCGCTGCGCACTCAAGGGATGCATACGAAAAGGCACAACAACACCTAACTAGTGCATGCAAGTCACACATCCAAGTCTGGAAAGGAATACATTTTACCAGTTGGGGAATTAGTGCATGGCAGTAACAATCCACTACCAGTAAAGATACCACAAAGCAGTATAAAATATTCATGCAGGTGTGGTAGATAGCAGGTTCACACTGCTGCAATTACTCTATGGCCCAATAAAAGGTGTCTTAATATGTATACCCTTGAGGAAAGAAGGGAGAGGGGTGACATGATAGAAACTTTTTAGTACCTCAGTGGAATCAACAAAGTCCAAGAGGGTAGCATCTTTCAGAAAAAGAGACATGCAAGAACAAGGGGACACAATTTAAAGATAGAAGGGGGGCGGTTCAGGGGCAATGTGAGGAAGTATTATTTCACAGAGAGGGTAGTGGATGCATGGAACAGCCTTCCTGAAGAGGTTGTAGGGTCTAAAACTGTGGGAGAATTCAAGAATGCATGGGACAGACATAAGGCAATTCTTGTTGGGGGTAGGAAGAAATAGGCTGTTGGTTGACTAGGATCTGTGGCCTATCCTGTTGGTAGGGAAATGGGCAGACTAGATGGGCCAAGCGGTCCTTATTTGCCGTCAAAGTCTATGTTTTAATGTTCCTATGTCTGATTTAATGGCACACATCGCAAACACACTCACACACACACACACACAAACTGCAAGTAATGCATAGCAAATTGAAACCTTTAATAATTTAACCAAATGTTTTAAACAGACAAATTATACACTGCTGCACCACAACAATCAGCAAAACAATGTCAAGAATTACGGAAAATATTACTGTGTACAGTAACACAGTTATACAAGAACAATATAACCAAAACAGAAAGACTGCTTTTTTCTCCCATTTAATGTACCTATACCACAAATACACCCTTCCCCAAAGCACACTTCACAGTACACACTGACTGTTCTAAATTAACATTCAAAATCCACACACAATAATAATCACTTGATGATATGAGCACAGAAGGGTTTCCTTCAATCAATGTAGTAAATTTTGAGCAAAAAGAATGACTCAAAAAGGCATTTTAAACAGATTTTAGAGGTTTTGAATCGTAGAACTCTGAGAGCAACCAGTTTCCTGCTACCACTACACACACTACCCAGGCCAGAACTGAGGCTGTGCAGAACAATCTATAGCCCATGTGACCTGCAATCCCATGAACCACTGCAGAATTTCATTTGGAGCTCAATTAAAAGGAGAAGTAAGGTGAAGTACATTGATTTCAATGTACTTCACCTTACAATTGGTGGAGAAGTGGTTTGGGGAAGGTGGAATAGTGCAAAGTCATTGGTTTCAATGACTTCGATTTCTGCTATAGCCGGCACTATTTGACCAGGAGCACTGCGGGGTTCCCAGTTACTCCATGAATCACTTCGCGGAGTGAATTAGGGCCACTTCACCCACCACTACTTATAGTACTTTAACTTACTTGCTGTACAGGAAGGACGCAAATGCCTTTGGCTGTACTGCCTCGATGAGCTGCAGCACAAAACTCCCCAACTTAAAAACACATATTAATGAGTACAATGGTGGGGTGGTGAAGCCTGGAGAGATAATACAAAACAGGCTTACAATACATCCAACTAATTTGTAAAAAAATTAATGTTGTGATCCGTCACATGATCGTAAATCATGATTTGCAACTGCATTTGTGATCATGGTAATGAAGAAAGTGATTGGGTGTCAATGGTGTGAGATAACCAATATGAAACTGTATTGGGAAGGCGAATGCCTACAGCTGTACTTCCCCAATGAGCTGTAGCTTAAAACTTCCAGACTTAAAAACACGTATCAATGAGTACAATGGTGTGGTGGTGAAGCATGGAGAGATACTACAAAACAGGCTTACAATACATCCAAGTGACTAGAAAAAAAATAATGCTGTGAGTCGTGACGTGATCGTGAATCAAGATTTGTGATTGCATTTGTGACCGTGATGATGAAGAACTTGATTTGTATCATGAGTGACTCATGGCGATGGTCCTGACTTAAAAACACATATTAATGAGTACAATGTTTATGCAGAATTATGCACCACACCTGTCCAGTACTCTGAAGGGAAGCCAAATAAACAACTGTGACTTAAGTTACAGATGGAGATTGGGCCCCAAAGAGATGCAAATGCATAGACAGATTAAAATTGCGCTGTGCACTGAAGAGATGCAGACACAAATGTACAATCACTCAACCAGTGCTCACCATCAGAAATTCAAATCTGGAAAGCAATACCTTTGCCAGTTGGGGCGGGCCGTGGGGAGGGGCAGTGTACTGCACTGCTGCAGTAACAGTCACTAGTACTAGTACCAGTAAAGATACCACAAAGAAGTCAAAAAAATCACACAGCTGCAGTGTATAGCAGGTTCACATCGCTGAAATTATTATGTAGCACAATAAAAGGAGTCTGATTTGATGATATGCGTTACACACATTCTCACACACACACTAAGTAATGCATAGCAAATTGAAAACTTCAGTAATATAACCACATATTTTAAACAAACTGAAATTACGCACTGCTGCACCACAACAATCAGCAAAAAAATGGCAAGAATTATTGAAAATATTACTGTGTGTACTTTAACACAGTTATACAAGAAAAATATCACCAAAACAGAAAGTACTGTCTTTTTCTCCAAGTTAATCTAACTATACCACAGATATGCCCCTCCCCAAAGCACATTTCTACTGTCTCTCAGTACACAGACTGAATGTTGTACATTAATATTCAAAATCCATACACAAACAATAAACGTTCGATGATATAAGCACAGGAGAGTTTCCTATAATTGATGAACTAAAGTTTCAGCACAAAAAAATGACTCAAAAAGGCTTTTTTAACAGCTTTTAGAAAGTTTGAATCACAGAGAGCTCTCAGAGCAGATTGTCTCCTACAGCTTCCTACACACACTACCCCAAACTGAGGCTGTGCAGAACAATCTAGAGTCCATGTGACCTAAAATTCCATGAATCACTGCAAAATTCACCTTTGGAGCTTAGAAACAAGGGGAAGTGAGGCGAAGTACATTGTTTGCAATGTACTTCACCTTAAGAATTGGTGGAGTAGTGATTTGCGAAGGCGGAGTAATGCAAAGTCATTGTTTTCAATGGACTTCACATTACCCATTATAACATGAAGTACTCCACTTCACGTTGTGGAGCACTCTGCGAATTCACCTTCGCTCCATGAATCACTTTGTGGAGCGAATTGGGGTCACTTCGCCCCCATCTCTATTAATAACAGATCTCCCCTTTGCCTTCTTAAAGATAATGGATAAAGCTTAGTTTCCCTGAGTCTAGTATTGTAACTTTTGGTGCTAAGTCTGGGAATAGATTTAGTAAGCCTTCTTTGGAGATGTTCAAGACACTTTATATCAGTTTTAAGGTAAGGACTCCAAAAGGGAAAATCGTAATCCGTATAAGGTCTGATGTAAGGTCGGTGCAGTGGCACTAAAAGGTGCTCAGATTTGCTGATGAAGGTTTTATTAATCTGTCTCAAAATAGCATTAGATACTAATATACTACTAACTTACTAAAATGGCAGCAGAATAGGCCTAGTGGTCTTTCATGTCTGCTTGTTTGGTCAGCCCCTACCCAGGAGCTGACCTTGCTGCTCCCCTCTCCCTCTCTGGCTTCTCCCTTCCCAGTCCCAGATATTCTCACTGCACTGTTCTAACTATTTTACTGCAGTGGTCACTGGATGACAGCTTGGTATTGATCATAATACCCAGATCTCTTTCACACTTAGACAATTTCATTTCCTGGTTATATAAATAATATTTATGAGCTGTATTGTTCCTGTCAAAGTGTAAAACCTTGCATTTATTAATGTTAAACAACATTGAATTTTTATTGGCCCATTGCTCAATAGAGGACAGATCATGCTCCAGGAGTCGAATATTGACTGGGGTGTCAACTCTACCTCCCAGTTTTGCATCGTCAGAAAATTTGGCTAGATAGTTATTTGAAAAATTGCCTATGTCAAGAATAAAAAGGTTGAAGTGAACAGGCCCTAAAACGGAACCTTGAGGGACTCCACTTGTAAACCTGCCAGAGAAAGAATAAGCCCTATTAATTCTGATGAGTTGGGTACAATTGGATAACCATTGGGATATCCAGTTAACCAAGAGTGAAGGAATTCTCAAATTGTGAAGTTTATTGATCAACAGAGAATGGGACACATAATCAAAAGTCTTACTGAAATTGAATAGCAACACATCAGCAGGTATATCATTATCCAATAACTTAACTATCTTGTGATAGAAGGTTATAAGATTGGTTGTACATGAATAGCCAGACTTAAAACCATGTTGTGAATTATCAGAAATATCAAGTTGATTAGTTATGATCTCCAGTCTGGATTTAATTAAACGTTCTATTACTTTTCCTATGATAGAGGTCAAACTAATTGCTCTATAGTTATGTACATCAGACTTATTCCCCTTCTTGAAAATGGGAGTTACAATGGCTTCATGCCAAACATCAGGTATTGCATTTTCAACTAAAGATTTATTGAATAAAATTTGAAGAGGGATTACAATGGAATTAAACGTTTCAAATAGGAATATAGCGCTGATGTTATGTAGACCTGTACTAGTTGATCTTTTAACACGTAGTTGTGCATTTTTGATTTCAGTAAGATCGAAAAGTGGGATATGGGAATTATTTCTTGTGATTGGGATAGTGGGTGGAATTGGTAAGTCAAAGACAGAACAGAAATATCTATTAAATTGGTCCGCCATCTCCTGATTAGATGATATAATAAGCCCGTTTTGACAAAGTGGACCGATTTTTCCATTACTCCCCTTTTTAAAATTAGTGTAAGAATACAAAGATTTCTGATTAGACTTAGAATGAACTAGATTAAACTCAATTTTAAGCTTGGTTGTTTTAATTGACTTATTTATTATAGATACCACAGATTTGTATTTAAGGCTCAATGATAAACTGGGAACTTTTTCGAGTTTCTTAAATAATCATTCCTTGGTTTTAATTTGTTTGTCAATGCCTTTATTGAACCAAACAGGAACTTTACCTTTATTATTATATTTTAATTTTGAAGGAATGTAGGAGTCTTCGAGCTGATATATAATTTTGATCAAACATTCATAGTCTTTATTAATGTTTTTGCCCTAAACAATTATACCCCAGTTAATTTCATTTAATTCTTTATTAATTTTTTTAAAATTAGCTTTGTTGTAGTCCTTATACTTTATATTATTAGTACTCTTGGGAGTATGTAAAGGAATACTGAAAAATAATGAATTATGATCACTTTTACCAATAGGGGCCATAATGTTTATATTGGAGATTTTGAAACCCTAGTTTGCTATAACTAGGTCTAGTGTATTGTTACCTCGAGTTGACTGAGATACTAATTGATCTAATCCCAAATCTGCAATTGAATTCAGAAATAGATTGTCATGATTGTTATTCCCTGTACAAAGATTCCAGATGATACTGGGCAAATTAAATTCACCTAGGATGAGAATATCATCCTTATAAGGCATATTTGAGATTACATTAAATGAATCAGAGGTATATTGAATGTCAGCTGAAGGTGGATGATAACAAACCCCTAATATGAATTTTGGGTGGTTCATCAATTGGATAGATATCTAGAGTGATTCAGTTTGGGTTTGAACTGAAATTTTATGGGAGACAATGTCCTCTCCAACATAAAGACACACACCCCCATCTTTCCAATTGATTCTATCTTTATGATAGAGTTTATATTTGGGAATATACCTAGACCAAGCCGATGAAGTGTCCTACCAAGTCTCAGTGACTTCAATTTTATCTAGATTAAGTAAGGAACATATTGCAATAAGTTCAGCCATTTTGAGTGGGATAAGGGATCTTGCATTGAAAGATAGAAAGTTGCAGGATTTCCCATTGTTGGTTTTGTCCTTCCAGTAAAGAGAATAAGGAATTGTCCTTTTCTCCCCTGAACTGATTAGCTTAAATGTTTATTAATGACAGAAACAAGTGTTCTACCCAGCAGAGTACTTCTTCTCCTATTCAGATGCAATCCATCCCAACTGAAAAGAGAGTTCCTACCACTGAAGTTTTCCTAGTGCTGGATACAACAAATATCTTGTCAAAGGCACCATTTCTTAGCCATTCATTAGTTTCCTTAATTAAGCAGGTCGTACTGTGTATCATTCTAGGTACAGGAAGAATTTCTAAAAAGCACACAGTGCAACCTTTCTCAGTAAGTTGTATAAGGCCACAAAATCTTTTCTTAATTCTAAGGGCCTAGTTCGATTCAGGACATTAGTACCTGCATGTATAATAACTAATGGATTGTGGCATGCATTGGCAAGAATATCATTAGCCATTCTAATAATATCAGAAACTTTAGCTCCCCGAATACTGGAACATGTTCTTAGAGATTTATCTGCATTACAAATTGCCCAATCTAGGTGTTTAATAATAGTCACCAAGAATGAACACTTGGCGAGGGTGACTATGGGAGCAAGAATCATGAAAATCCATTACTGCTGCAGTGATCACAGGTTTGGATGAATGGGAGTCAGACCTACATTCAGAATTATTGGATAAACTGATAGGTTCACTATAAGTTAGCTGAAGACCCAGATCTATAAGGGCAGTTGTAGGAGGCACAGTGACACTGACTGACAATTGACAATTTGGTATCTCACCTGGGGTATCATTTGTATGCGCACTTTATGGCAGATTTGAAAGTGCTGAATAGGAATTATAAATAGGGAGACTGAAATTTTCAGCTATATGCCCCTTTTTACATACCCTAACACAAGTTACTCTAGTTCAATCATCATTAAGTTCAGTGGCTTCTGAGTCATCCTCTCTACCCCACTTTTTTTAGCATGATATTGTTTGAAGTTGATACCTCAATAGCAGTGTTAATAGCTGTTGAATTGTTTAGGATAGGGTTTGGGAGACATACTTCTTTATTAGTTGGAGGATACAAGGGTGAACGAAAGGGTGAGGAAAAAGATGTAGTATTGCTACTTGACTCTGTTAATAGGGGAGGACTATGTAGCGCTTGGAAACATTCACACATATTTATTTGACTCTCTTCTAGTTGCTGCAGTCTAACTGAGAACAGTGAAATTTCTTCTTGGAATAGTTTATTATCTGTACATTTAGTGCAAATAAAGCCATCACTTGATTTAAATGTTGATTTAACCAGTTGTTACATACAACACGTGTTACATTTAATGCCTATGTCCCCATCCAAGGTCATTATAGTAGAGGAGACAGACAACAAGCTTGTGCTACCAGAGTTATATAAAACTGATATTTGAGGCCCCATATTAATGACAGTTCATAGCTTAGATACATTCAAATTATTAAATAGACAGTTAGCAAGGGTAAAAACAATTATTGTCAAACACTCAACCTGGAAATGGGCCGTGGAGTTATGTAAACCTGATATAACACTCACAATGAAAACTGACAATCCACCAAACATGCTAAACATGTGCTAGACGTGCATGTCTTTGCGCATGTCTTCGCATGTGATGACGTGCACTCACCCTGCTCACCGTAGGGCTTGCTTAAATAGTGATCATGTGACCTGGATGAAAACCACAGATCAAGGATCAGTTTTAGACAGTTCTGCGGTATCTGAAATTAAAACAAAAGGGTTTTGTGTATGGTTCTTAAAGAACCTGGGTTGCTCCAAATAGTGTGCCCAAGTACAGATTCACAGACAGATGTTTAGAGGATCCTCCATGAGTTGTAGTTCTGGTTTTTAAATCAGAAGAACAGCTCCTCTACCATCACTTATTTTACTGCAGGGCTCCACTAACGCTCAAAGTTTCAGCACAATACAATGTAAGTTTCATTTAAAATAAACAGAATAGATGTTGTCCTCGCAGCAATTAGCCAGGTAAACTGGCCACTGCCTTATTGTCAAGAGATCTACCCCCACATGCAAAACTTCAGGCAAATACGTTGAACTGTTGCAAAGTTCTTAAAGTGCAAAATTTGAGGTTTAACATTAAAGTGCCTGTTCAACCCTAACTATAGCGGTGCTACCACACCATTATAATACTGTATATGTATAGAATACATGGATGGGAATTTTTCTCTGTAGAAGAGGCCATCATTTATTTTCCTGCATACCTGTGACTCATCAATCAATTAGAAGTATATACCTGCACTAATCAAACAATGACAGCTATATGCCTACACTAATTAAAGCTCTATGCCCACACTATTCAATCAATTAATGGTGCAATACAGATCACATGATTAGCACATCTTTACTAAGCTAGCCAAACAACCTAACAAGCTGCAAAAAAACTTGGAAAAAATGTCACAGAAAACTTTCCCAAACCCTGAAATCCTCTGAAGTCCTACCTGCACTCAATACACACCATTCCCTCCTTGTTGCAAGAGACTTTCAGGTGCCATAATGTGAAAAGGGAAAAGGACTCAAAATAGTTAGGTCCACTTCACAAAAATAAATGCAAACCCGAGGGACTGTTGTTATGGCACCAAAGTTTCACACTTCAGTCTACTTTTGTGAAGTGGATGACTCACTTGCTCTGCCCTTTCTCCCATCTCTTTGCAGTTCAGAGGATATTTTTAACAGAATCTAAATAAAGTTAAGGGGAAAAACTCATTTCACTTACTTTTGAAGAGAAGGTGCCTTACTGAAAGAGTCTGCCAACATGTCATTTACCTCAAAGGACACTGCTCGGTAATTCTACATGAGGGCATGAAAACTGAAGATTATTTTACTGGAAACACTGAGAAATGGCAGGATCAACCCAATATGTTATATAAATATCAGAAAACAGCAGGATCAACCAGATAAGTTATTTAAATGTCACAAAACTCCAGGTTCAACCAGATAAGTTATTCAAATGTCAGAAAATGGCAGGATCAAACAGATAAGTTATTTAAATGTCAAAAAATGACAGGATTAAACAGATAAGTTATTTAAATGTCAGAAAATGGCAGGATCAACCAGATAGGTTATTTAAATGTCAAAAAAATGGCAGAATCAACCAGATAAGTAGTTATTTATAATTACAAATCATATGAAGCAATAGCAAGCAAGTAAGTAAGTTACAATGGAGGGTACACCTGCCCCCTTCACATCCCCTGGATCCACCACTGCCCAAAACATATGGGTTCGGATATTCAAAGGGGCTGCACATGGCACAACAGAGTTGCCCCTGCACAACCCCGCATTGTGCCCTGGTGGGATACTTGAAAGGCTGCCTGGTGCAGTGCAGATCCTGATACGTCGGGGCGCAATGTAATTGTATGCTTCACAGATGCAGGGGGCAGGCCCATGCATATAAGGCACATCCCAATGTTCAGCCCAGAATGTGTGTGGTGCATATGCTGGTGCAACCCTGCATTGTGCCTTATAGGAGGGCTCAAAGTTGAGCCCATGAAAAGTGGGAACAAAATCCTGGCCACCCACAGGTGGGCTGCTCTATTGCACGGTGCAACACAGCAGCAGCCAGCCATGGGTGGCCACCCACCCACCCAGAACACCATCAAGAAGCACCCACATATCCCTGGTAGCTTAGTGGGACCTCTCTCCCTCCTAGTACCCTGATTGTGGTAGATGTATAATAATACAGTCCCTGCTAGTCTAGTGGCACTCCCCCTCCCCGTAGCTGCGATCACAGTAAATGTAAATTAAAACATTCCCTAGTAGTCTAATGGACCCCCCTCCCTCCTGAGTCCTTGATGAATGTACATTAATGCAGTCCATGGTGGTCTAGTGGTCACCCCTCCCTCACAATGCCCTGATGGATGTGTAATAATACAGTCCCTGGTGGTCTAGTGGACCCCTCCCTTCCAGATCCCGATCACAGTAAATCACCAAAACATAATTCCTGGTGATCCAGTGGCATCCCCATCCCACCCACACAGGACCCCACTTGCCCACCCAGCTCCCCGATCACTGGTGGCGCGGCGGCTGCCTTCAGCATACACGCCCAGCCACCCGTCGAGATGACAAGTAGAGTACTGGCTGTAGCCCCATTGGTTCATAATGGACCAATGGCTTGCAGAGCATACTCTACTAGTACAGTATGCCGTAGCAATAGAGTCAAGTCATACAAAGGCAAGGGTACTGGACTTCAGGAGGGCTGACTTTGCCAAAATGGGTGAGTGCCTAAGGAATGCACTGGCAAATGGGCAGGAAGGAGGGGTGGAAGAACAATGGGGAATAATAAAAACTGCCATCACAGAGGTAACTAGCCTTTGTGTGAAGCAAATAAACAAAACTAAATGATGTAAGAAACCACTATGGTTCTCAAAGGAAGTGGCAGTGAAGGTTCAAGAGAAAAGAAAGCTTTCAGGAAGTACAAGGAATCACAGAAGGAGCAGGACAGAGAACTGTATCAGTTAAAGCAAAAGGAAGCTGGAAGGCAGTCAGAACAGCAAAGGCGAAACTGAGGAAAAAGATAGCCAACTCAGTTAAGAAGGGGATAAAACCTTTATAGGTACATCAGGGAGAATAGGAAGACCAAGGGAGGGATAGTGAGGCTTAATAAAGGGGAGGGGTGGGCAGAGGGTGACTGTGAAGAGGCAGAGATACTAAACAAATATTTTGCTCTGTATTTACAAAGGAAGAGGGAGGTACCTAAACAAACAGTAGAAACACTTGGATACAGAAGTTGATACCAGCCCATTTATAGAAGAAAGGGTTCTGAAAGAACTCTTTAAACTGAAGGTGGACAAAGCAATGGGGCCTGATGGATTCATCCCAGAATTCTAAAAGAACTAAGGGTGAATTAGTGACACCACTGACTACCCTGTTTAACAAATCATGGGAGGATGGGGTGGTACCCGAGGACTGGAGGAGGGCAGATGTGATTCCCCTTCACAAAAGTGGGAGCAAGGCAGAAGCAGGAAACTACAGACCTGTTAGTTTAACCTCAGTGGTAGGGAAAATGATGGAATCACTTCTTAAGGAAAGAATTGTTGAGTATCTAGAGGCCAGAGGGGCACAGGACCCAAGGCAGCATGGATTCACAGCATGAAGGTCATGCCAGACAAATCTGATAGATTTCTTTGACTGGGTGACCAAAGTAGTAGATCAGGGAGGGGCTGTGGACATGGCCTACCTAGACTTTAGCAAGGCATTTGACACAGTCCCACACAAAAGATTAATATACAAGTTAGCTAGCCTAGGAGTGGGTCCCAAGATGACAGCCTGCAAAGAATTGGCTGGAGAATAGACACAGAGAGTAATAGTAAATGGAGTCCACCTGAAGAAAGGGGGTTACTAGTGGGTACCACAGGGTTCAGATTAGATCTAGTCCTCTTCAATGTCTTTATAAGCGACATTGCAGAGGACTGAAGGAAAGTATGTCTCTTTGCAGATGACACAAAGATCTGCAACAGAGTTGATGCACAAGGTGGGGTGGAAAGGATGAAAAGGGACTTGGCAAGGTTAGAGGAATGGTCAACTGTATGGCAGCTTAGATTCAATGCTAAGAAGTGCATGGGTAATGCACCTGGGAAACAAAAACCCAGGGGAAGAGTACACAATGGGGGGTGAGATACTAACAACACCAAAAATAGAAAAGGACCTGGGGGTAGTCATTTCAGATGACCTAAAGGTGGGCAAGCAATGTGAGAGGCCAGCAAGGAGGGCTGGGGGATATTGGGATGCATAGGGAGAGGCACCACCAGTAGAAAACAGGAAGTTATTATCCCTCTGTACAGACAGCTGGTCAGACCCCATCTGGAGTACTGTGTGCATTTCTGGAGACCCAGTCTTCGCAAAGACATAGACAGGATGGAAGCTGTCCAAAGGAGGGCAGCTAAAATGGTGCAGGGTCTGCACTGGAAGACATATGAAGAGAGACTTAAGGAGCTTAATATGTATAGCCTCGAGGAAAGGAGGGAGAGGGGGGACATGATAGAAACTTTCAAGTACCTCAAAGGAATCAACAAAGTCCAAGAGGGTAGCATCTTTCAAAAAAAGAGGTGTGCAAGAACAAGGGGGCACAATTTGAAGATAGAGGGGGGTGGCTCAGAGGTAATTTAAGGAAGTATTTTTTCACAGAGAGGGTTGTGGATGCATGGAACGGCCTTCCGGAGGAGGTCGTGGAGTCAAAAACAGTGGTGGAATTCAAGCATGCATGGGACAGTCATAAGGCAATTCTAGGGGGTGGGGGTAGAAAGAAGTAGGCTGCTGGTTAACTAGGATCTGCAACTTATCCAGTAGGCAGGAAAATGGGCAGACTGGGTGGGCCAAGCGGTCCTTATCTGCCATCAAATTCTATGTTTCTATGTTTCAAATTCTATGTAAGCCCATCCTGTACCTGTCATTCAGCAGATGGACGAGTGGTATGTGGGTGTGTTGTAGATGCCCACCGATGATGTGGCAGGAGAGGGGTGGGCAAGGGGTCTTGTGTGGGTGAGAGGGTTGGGCGGTGCAACTGGATCACCAGGGAATTACATTTCGGTGATTTACCACAATTGGGGACCTGAAGGGAGAGGGGTCCACTAGACCACCAGGAACTGTATTATTATACATCCATCATAGCATGGGGAGGGAGGGGGGTCCACAAGACTACCAGGGAATGTTTTAATTTACATTTACCATGATCACAGCTATGATGTGGAGGGGTGCCACTAGACTACCACGGACTGAATTATTAGACATCTACTGTGATCGGGGTAATGGGATGGGATGGGGGGTCCACTAGGCCACCAGGGTCTGTATAAATGTACATTCATCGGGGACTCTGGAGGGAGGGTGTACCACTAGACTACCAGGGAATCATTGTATGGAGATTTACCGCATCCATGACTACGGGGCGGGGGATGCCCCAGGACCCCCACTGTGCACACTTCATGCTATGCAGGGCACCAGGTGCAATTTGCTGGGCTGCCCTATGCAAGGCATGCAAATGGGGCCATAATGATATGCAAATGGCTCCATTTGTGCTTTGCATATCTTATAGCCTCATTTGCATGCCCTCTGATGAATATTGTGGGTGTTGCACCCAGTGCAACTGCGTTTGCTGTGGTGCATCCCCGTGCTCCCTATCTGTGGCTTGTGCCAGGGCAGTGCCACTGCACTATGTGCAGTATATGTGCTGTCCATGCCATATTCAATGGTGCTGTGCCATGGTGCATCACCATTGAATATCACCTTGGCCTGGCCCTGGTGCATCCCAGTTGCACTATGCTCAGGCTTGCACCACTGCCTGGTGCAGTTTGAATATCTGGGCCATGTTGTATAAACAGAACATGACATCACAAGGCCAGACTGAAGATATTATAGTTATCTTCACTTGAGGCCAATGACATCAAGATATCTCACTCATGGCTTTGCCGCTCATCAGATATCATATCATTGGACTCTTGTGAAGATAAATATGACATCTTCATTCAGAATATGTGATAAATGTCATATCCTTTATACATATATAGTCACTTTACAGCAACTGTCACATTGTAGTGACTCCACAAATACAGTGAACCCCAGCATCAATGTGCATCATGGAGTGAGTTAGAATCCTAGAGATGGGGTGGGCCAAGGGGTGCAGGGGGGGCACAGACCCACTGCAAAACATGGAGAAGTATGCATATAAATATTCAGTTGAAATGTGCTTTGCTCAGCTGTAGCATCACCCGAATTGCAGTCCCTAAAAATATTTGCTCAAACTGAAATCACCATAAAAAGTTATATATATATATATATCTATACATATATATATATATATATATATATATATATATATATATATAGGAGAGTGGCTTTATTGCCCTAATTACCACCAAGATGGGTATACTTCTGAGTGTTCCACTCTTACCAATTGTTTGTTGAATATAATACATTAGGATGGTTATTGTTATGAAAATCACATTTGTGATTACGTTATGGCACCCAAAGGTCTCTTTCACAATGAGGGAATGGTTGTACTGAGTGCAGGCAGGAGTTTGGGAATTTCTGGGTTTGGTAAGACTTTGTGTGTCTTTTATTTCAGGCTCTTTTCCAGCTTATAGATTGGTTTGGCTAGTTTGCTAATTATGCATTAATTGTATTATACCTATTAGACCATTCATTTTCTTGTTTGGTTAGTGTAGGTATGTAGCTTTAATTAGTGCAGGTATGTAGCTGTAATTGTTTGACTAGTAAGTAAGTCAAATTCTATTTATTTGAGGTGCCCTTCCAGAACTCAGGGCGCCTTTACAAAAAAAAAAAAAAATTATACTATAACATTAACAGTATTATATATAAAATTAGTCAAACAATAAAACAGTAGCAGTCAATCATTAAGTCTCTGAGAATGCCTGGTTAAACACATAAGTCTTTAGGAATTTTTTAAATCCTTCCACAGTCAGGCTATCTTGTATCTGGCAAGGTAGAGAATTCCACAGGGTGGGTGCCATAAAGGCAAGAGATCTTCCTCCAGATGTTTTCAGGAATACCCTGGGAATCTCTAGCAATCCCTCACCAAAGGATTCGAGTCAGCGGGAGGGGCAGTAAGAGGACAGGAGTTCTTTCAGGTAGTGAGGTCCCAACTCATGTAGGGTCTTACAGGTCAGCAGTGCAACCTTGAAGGTGATCTGCCACTGTATTGGCAGCCAGTGCAGTTCATGCAGCACATGTGTTATATGACTGGATCTAGGAGTTCCAATCAACAACCTGGCCATTGCGTTCTGCACTAGCTGCAAGTAGCAGATCTCCACCCCCGGTAGCCCTAGGTAAAGGGCATTGCAGTAATCAAAATGACTGGTGACAAAGGTGCCGACTAAGGTAGGAAGATCTTCGGGTGAGACCAGAAGCTTCACCCAGGCTATATTCCTTAGATGGAAAAAGGAAGATTTGACTACAGTCGAAACCTGCGCCCTCAGGGTCAGGCCTTCATCAAATACCATGCCCAGATTATGCACCTGGCCCAAGGGCATAAGCGGGATCCCCCCTAGGTATAAACCTGAGGGTTTCCCCACCCATGCCCCTGTCATCCTAAAACCAGGGTCCACCACCAATACCTCTGTTTTACTCTAGTTCAACTGAAGCCAACTAGTACTCATCCAGTTATGTATCTCCAGCAGGCAGTTATTAAACACTGTGATATAATCAGACTCCTGTTCAGGCACAAAATACATGTAGAGCTGAGAGTCATCAGCATATCAATGAAAACTCAGCCCATACCATCTTATAAGGTCCCCTTATGGGAGCATATACACTGCAAATAATATGGGGGACAGCACTGAACACTGTGGGACCCCACAGGGCAGCCAGTGAGGGGCAGAGGAATAATTCCCCCACAGCTCTCTCTGAGATCTGCTCCCGAGGAAAAAATGAAACCAGCTGAGGACTGTCCCCCTCAGTCCACAGAAAAACCACAGGTGTTCAAGCATCACCCCATGATCCATGGTGTCAAATGCTGCTGAGAGATCAAGCAGAAATTACATGGAATGGGCTCTCTGATCTCTCACCATCAGGATATCATTTAGTACACACATCAGGGCCATCTCAGTGCTGTGCCATTTCCTGAAGCCAGACTGGAGAGGGTCATAGATACTGTGGTTGGTCAAATGATCTTCCAGCTGCAAAGCAACCACCTTCTCAATAACTTTCCCTACAAGGGTAAGATCAAGACTGGTCTGTAGTTTGCTAGGCAGTCTTGGTCAAGGGACGTTTTTTTCAAAAGGTGGCATACTACTGCCTCCTTTAAGGGATCTGAAAAGATCCCTCTCTCCAGTGAAACCGCCACTGTCCCGGCAAGGACTGTACCAATGATCTCTAAACACTCCACCAATAGGAATGTAGGGGCTAGATCCAAACTACAGTAGGTTGGCCCCAAAGTCTGGACAATCCTCACTATATCTATGACTGCTGGTTTGCTAAAGGTGAACCAAGTTAACTTGGCATTAGTACCACCAGATTGACTAGTGCAAGGTCCAATGGGAAGGCAATGACTGATCTCATCCCTGGTGGTGGACATCTTATCAGCGAAGAATTGTGCAAACTTCTCAAACTGTACTTGTAACCATGCTCAACTGGCATGGAGACAGGCTGGATTGCATAGTCTGTCCACAGTCCGGAAGAGCTGGGCTGGCCTATTCTGCACTGTAGCAATTTCTTTGGAGAGGAACTCTTCGTTATTATGGGAAATGGTTGATTGATAGATTTTGTAAAGATCTAGCAATCTAAGCCTATCCACCTTCAGGCGAGTTTTCTGCCAGAGTCTTTCCAACCTTTGCCTCTGTCCCTTCAGTTCATGGATCTCCCCATTAAACCAGGGGTCACCGGGCAAAGGGTAAGGGGTGAACACAAGTTGGAGCAATGACATCCAAGGCCCCCACAACAGCCCTGTTATAGGCCAACACCAGGGGCCCTGGGTCAGTGCTGTCCATTGGAAATCTTGAGAAGTCAAGCTCTGTCATTAGGCCTTCAGAGGTAACTCCTCTCAAAGGATGGAACTGCACTAACTCCTTTGGGGCGGGCCTTTTTCAGGGGCAGCAAGACTGAATCTCAGCTTGTGGTAGTCAGACCATCTGATTGGCTCCACCTCCACATCGGAGATCTCCATCCCCAGGTGCAGCACCAGGTCCAATTTGTGCCCCATTTTGTGAGTTGCAGAGGTAATAACCAATGAATCCATCAATTGGAGGAGGTTTTGTCTAAATGGCAAGAGTTCATCATCGATCCAGGCTTTGAAGTCCCCCAGAATTAACCATCTGGGTGACTCCAATACCATCTCAGCGATGAAGTCCACAACCTCCTTCAGGAACTCCCTCACATCACCTGGTGGACGGTAAATGAGAAGGGTCCTGTAGCCTGCATCTGCACCCACAATACACTCAAAGGAGTTGGCGCCTCCAGCTGGTGCCTCCCTGAGATCCAGTTCCTATCTAAAGCAAACAGCAAACCCCCCAGCCCCTATGGTTCACTCTTGGGCAGTGAATCACAGAGAACCTGGCTGGAATCACAAACTCCAAAATGGGGCCTGCACTTCCATCCAGCCAGGTCTTGGTGATGCAAGCCAGGTCAACAGATACAACAAGATTCACAGCCACTGCGGTCTTATTCCTAATTGACTTGACATTGCTTAACACCACCCGAAAGGGACTGGAATCCAAGGATTGCCCCATTTCCTGTCTGACAAAGTCAGAGCCCTTGGGTATGGGCACAAGGCAAGGATGACCTCATTCCTGTGTCCATTTCACCCCAGGGCATCTCCTGTTTCTCACTGTCTATATCCACCCACTCCTTTCCCATCCACCTGAGAGTTGCAGGATCCTCGACTCCTTCCATTCCCTCATCTCCTCAAGATGTCAAAAACAAAGCATCTATTGTAAACTTCAAAAGGGAGGGGAAAATGTTAAAATGGATGATGATCCTTTAGTCTTGAGGGGGAGTACTGCCTGATCATGTTTCTAATACCCCAGCACATATCTCAGCCACTCCTCACACACCACTATTCTCACTCACACCCCCACTCAATCAATACACCTCCTCCCCCTCAATTAGACTTTCAACAAACAATCTATCTAAGAATACATATACCCCCCTAATTAAAACATACATTGCCTGCTAAAACTAACACCTAAAATAAGTGCATTAATAAAACTGCAGTAAAAAAATTCCATGGATGTCTGTTCAGTCTCTCATTGTCAGATTATATAATTGAACAGCCCCTCCAACTCTCACTTCAGAGGTTTTTGGTGAATCAGCATCCAGGAGGCCACCAGCTCTCATCTGTGCCTCAAGAACTCCACAAAATAAGCAGATCAAAAAATAAAAGCACTCTCACTGCTTTAAACAATTTTTTTACCAGAGAGTAATTAAAAGCCCCTAGCAACTTTCCACAATTAGGCCTTAGAATCTCTCACACTCCAAAGTCAACCAGTATTAATGATTGTTTTCACAGTGTGATGACCATCCACAGTTTACAGATATAGTATAACTTAGGGTATTCTCACCACCCAATCCAGATTATGTGGACCATGAAGATGTCACAGGTCTCTTCAGTCCCAAGAAGTCAAACTTTGGCCAAAAAGCATAATTTCCTCTGCACACACAAAAACTTCCTCAGGAGTTTCAAAAATATAACAAAAAGAAGAGAAAATATGTCCAAGTGCCTGACTTAACCCTGAAACCAAACACCAAGATTGGGCTAGCCCAGGATAGCAACTTTCAACCCTGATTGCCAACGCAGCTGCCTCCAGCAGCCACCCATTAACCACCAGCTTCTGGGAGGCAGAACAGCTGCCCTCCAGCAGCCCAATCGCCTCCAGAGAAAGGGAAATGACACCCTGGGCAGCCCGATCCCAAATGCCAGATCTCAGAGATCCCAACTAGGCAAAATGTAAAATTCTTGGCTTTGGGCTGTAACAGTCAAACAGCCCTCCCCAAATCCAGCTTGAGCCCAAAAATATCCCAAAAACACTCCAACAGCCATACTAAAATGGGTATCTCATGGACTTCTTCTTCCAAGCAATTAAACTCCTCAGTCTTCCTCAGTTATCAGTCCAGGTCCATCTGACAAAATTAATCCCATTCAAGGACACAAAGGCTCGTCTATCAAAAGACAACAAACTCCGTAGTTAGCCAAACAGTCAGCCAAACATCCGAAAAAACAGTCAGAGAATCAACAAGCTGTTATCACAACAACCTATTGTCTCCCAAAATACAACTTGATGCAAATGGATAAAATAGATGATTGCAAGCTACAGAGAGGGGTCATAAATTAAATTTAGATGGGGTTATACAAAATGATTAAAATGATTAAGACAGGAGTTCCACAGATACACATGATGGTCAGCCCAGTGTGGCTGCCATCTTTAGTAGAGGAATGATCAGTTAGCTGATGACTAGTGTAAGTATATACTGTAGACGTAACTGTTTGATTAAGACAGATATATGCTTTTAACTCATTCCTTCCTGATGACGCCATATGGCGTCATAAAAAAAATACCTCTTTTTCCTGATGACGCCATATGGCGTCCTAAATCATTTGCTGTAGTGCCTGATGACGCCAATTGGCGTCCATATCTTTCTCTTGGTGCAGCTCAAGCATTTGTTTACATTTGATGAATTAAGTTCTACCAGCTAATAGGGGACATCGAACCCTTACTGATTTTACCTAATATAATATGTGTTCCCATTGGCTATTTTTGAGAAAACAAGCCTTAATACATAAATAAATAAATTTACTATTTTTTGCATGTGCTGTGAAAAATGTATTATGTTCATTCTGCCATTAGTTTGTATCGTAACAACAAATCATTTTGTTTTAGTGTAACATGTTAAGCTGATCAGGTTTACACTATAATTAATTTCATAATTTATTTATTTTTTTTTATTCGAGCAATCCGATTGGCCGTCACCACTTTGGTGTATTTTTTTGTCTTTTGGGGTATTTTTCTACAATAACATGTTGTCACTGATATCATGATTGTTATAACTATTAGTCCATTTATACCACTAAGTGAACTGAATATTTCTGTATTTAAAAATCGAGCTCTGTGATTGATCGGATTTTCTGACATCATCAATTCTGAATTTAACTGGTATAAAGGGATTGTCTTAGCTGCAGGCACCATCCCCCTGATGAAGCCTTAGTTGTTGAAGCACCAGGGAACCTGCATGCAGATCTTTTATTGTGTCTTCCACTATTCTATTCAATGTGTGTGCCTGAATCGTTAGACTAAATCCTTATTTAGCATTCAAGCAAGGACTTGTATTTTTTTACAACTGTCACTGGAGGGAAAGTGGCTCACTGGGCTCTGAAGTGTACAGTGATTTTTTTTTTTTTGATGTTTCAGTTAGGGGTGACAGCCCTCACCTACACCCGCCCTAGCTCAGTAGTGCGTCACCATTTGGTCATATTGATCCTCACTGTTGGAATGCTTGCTCTATGCTTATTGTATATGTCACTATTTCCATTAACCAGTCAGAGTGCACACTGGTGCAGGAAGAGCATGGTGACTAGAAACTTAGTTTCAAGATGGAGGTTCTGCTCTTATCCTAAAATACTCACTTCATTTCGGTGCCAAAACCTCGATTTGTAATCTGTATTTACTTTATTTGTTTTTATTTTTATTTATGATGAAAGTTTTCATAGTTGTTACTTTGTTCATGTTGGGATAATTTCTGGTCATCCTGTGTGATCACATCTTATGGATCCGGCTGGCATTCCTGATGGGAGATAGTGTTTCTTATGCATGTACTAGATGAGGTCACATGAATTCAGCACCTTTTGTTACCATGGTGTAGTCCATTGTGCACATCAAGATTCATTCCAACACTACCCTCAGATGCACTGCAATGTTCTATTCAAGTTTGAATCGCTCCACAACTACTTTAGTCCCTTGTGCTCATAATGCTTCAGACCATCCCTTACCTCTGATGCACTGTGATGTGATCAGTGCCAGTGTATGATGTATACAGTCCATTCAAATGAAACATAGCACACAGTACACATGTGCACCAATGAGCATCACTCCATGGTGCAGGCACACCACCACTCCTTTCCACCCACACAGTGCGCCATACTGAATGTTGCAACATATTACATGTGTATGCAGGCAAACCATGTGACACAGCACATAGTACACAACCTTTACAGGTGTACATGTCATCACCCTGTATGTGTACCCACAATGTTTCTGCATGGCATATGAACACCATTACTGGGTGCAGGCAGCCCCACCTGCTTCCCTACAACTGAGTATACCCCAAGGACAGGTGCCAATTCATGACACAAAATGACTGCAGTGCCTATAAGCATCATTCCTTAGTACAGGCACACCCACCCCCTTCCCCATGACACAGTATACCCCAAATTACCAGTGCCTTTTCAGCAATTTCATCACCCTATACGTATACCCATAATGTATCTACAGTGTCTGTTAGCACCATTATTAGATGCATACAGCCCTCTCATTTCCCCAGAACATATGAAGTGCATCTGAGCCTGTATTATGAATGCAGACCCCCACCACCACCACCACTAACACACAGTGCTTCCTCATACAGTCATTCCTCACCTTAAACCATCCCATAATACAACCCCAAAAATAAACTATGCCAGGAAATTAAATAATACACAGATTTATGTAACATGATGTTTACTGAAAGACTGTGAACCTTACATGAACAACATCATGCTTCATTTACAGTATGATAAAGCAAACAGCACAAATAAAATACAGTTTCCTATACTTATCATGGGATTTTATTGCAAAAATAAAATAAAATAGTTTATTTCAATGAATTATACATTTTAACTACAGCACATATGCAATTAATCATAGAGAGCCCTCCAGCACTAACAAATTTATCCATTTCCTGTGTCAGCTCACTGACCTACACTGGAAGTGTTCTTCCTGTTTACATCACTTGACTTCACAAAGCACTTCCTTCCTGCATCACTTCCTGATATGTCCTTCTAAGGTAATGTGTAAATATGTTCTTACTAAACTAGGGGAAAAACAAAAAAAAATGATAATCAGATTCATAAACTAAAATCAGTGGGTAGGAAGAATTGAACACTGCAAAAATTCCAACCAGTGGAGTGGAACAAAAAACTCAAACTGTAATAGCAAGAGATTAAGATATTGATTTCTGACTAAAAAAATGGTAAAAAACTTGCAAAATTTATATTTAGACAATGACAGATGTTTATTGTATATTTTTAACAATTTTAATCAGCAATTTTACAGAAATGTAATATTTTTGCATGACTAAGTAAACAGAGCATAATTATGTTTAGATAAAATCATCAGAATTTATTAAAATATGAAAACAACCTTAAACAACATTAAATCCAACTAAATAGACATTACCAAACCTCACTCATTTTCAAAAACTTTTTATCCTGAAAAACTTTTCTTTTTACAGTATTAAAATTGGATGTATGGTTTTTAAGCTGTGTAGGTTTAAGCACAGTGCGTTTGTATGAATGCTGCAGATCTAAAACCCCTTCAGGCACACAGGTGTTCTAGCAGCAGGCAGAGGGTACCTGAACATTCTAAGTGACAATAGGATATAATGTTAATTAATAGATTAGACACAAGTATACAGGGAAATACATGATGGTCTTTTCTATGGGGAAAGTCCCCACCTATGTATTATGTATGCACCAATTAGGGTCCAAGTTAATGACACAAAAGTAGGGAAATGTAGCTTTAAGTTTTCAAAACCTAATTCCCCATTCTCACCCTCAAGCAGTCAAAGGGCAAGACCACTCAAGCAACAACACACTGCCATCATCAGGTTAAACATACAACTGTTTGTAGATGACACAAATTAAGTAGCACTGATGTGTTACTTCCATGGATTTGTATCCGTGGTATGCAGCACACTGCAACACATACACACTCACTTCTGGCTTTAGATATAAATTCATGATACTGAAATCATAACACTACTTCTGCATGCAGAAGAACAGGCCCCTGCAGCCAAAAATACAAATCCACAATTCCAAATTACAAGAGGTATTTTGTCTGCAAAAGTATAGGACCCTATTGGGCCATCTCTTCTGAAGCCACATGTATTCTTCCACACTGTAAGACATACACACAGTTATGTCTGCAGGGGCCTGTACTTCTACAGTTGTAGGTGTACAATATACACACCAACCTCTAGCTGCAGAATCACATATGGCACAAAATCCAGGATATCTAAATTGGGGACAGCACTATTCTTTAACCACAGGTGTAAGACATGTTCACCAGATTCTGGCTCAAAAGGGCAGGCACCTACCATAGAAATATAGAACGTAATGGCAGATAAGGCCTGCGGGGGCCACGCAGTCAGCCCATTTGTTTTTTAACTTCATATATTGCTGCACCTGTGGGGTCTCCAAGTACACAGCTGAATATAGAAAACTATGCACTAGTGGATCCAGCTATGTAGAGAAGTACCACCAACTACCCATTTAGGCCAGGAAAAAGTAACTGTTTATATGTAATCTGAGCTTTAAATAGTAACATTTTTACTTTTTAGGGGAAAGTGCTACCAAGTACTACCCCCTAAATGAAACTGCTACCCCCTTGAAAAGTTTTTGGCTCTGCTGCTGAAGCTATGATATCCACAGTGCAATAGTACTTCTGCAGCCAGATGTACTCATGCACACTACATGGCATACACACACAGGTGAGGCTGCATAACTGCAGGCCCCTTTGGGGCCTCTGAATCTGCAGCAGCAGATACAAAACCATGAAGGTAACACTTCAGTGCTGCTTTATCTGTGTCATTTGGAACTGGTGTATATTGTTTGGATTACCTGATGATTGCTGTCTGTGGTTGCTTGTGTGGTCTTGTCTTTTTACTGCTTAGTGGTGGGGAGTGGGGGTCAAGTTGGAGTTGGAAATCCTAACACCAGATTTCCCTACTTTTGATCTAGTAACTATAACCCCTACTGGTGCATTAACACAGTTTTTTTTGCAATGGTTTTCCTTTCTTTTTGAAATAGTGGTATCATATCCTGATTCAGGCAGGTCCCTTCAAGATCTCTGTTAATGAATGCAGATGCAATGGACCCTCAGGGCCCTGTGCCAGGGGAGGATTCTGAATGCAAGTGGAAGTCTCCATCTGGCTGTTGGCTATGAATACAAAGAAATTATGAGGCTGTCTGAGAGGCTGCAGAACCAAAAGGCCCTTGTGCCCCTGTGCTTCTATTTAACTACTGATGCAGGTGCAGATGCCTTAGAGTTCTTCATGTTGTGGAAGCACAGGGCCTTCCATACAGTGATGGGTGTAACTGTACAGGGCTCTGGTTTTCCTTTTTATAGTTTAGTTAAATCCTTGGAAGGGTTTTTAAGCATTTAAAGGGTTCTATTGCACCGGACAGTCCCCCAGCCTCCACTTCTACTCTTACCACATCAACGATTGTGCCTCTGTGAAGAATTTGTGGTGAATGGTACAGTTCTACATTGAAATCCCAGGAAGTGCTGTGTGTCAGCTGATTTAAGCTGTCACTCAGTTCAGGGAGGGTGTTTGTGATCCAGTAGTCAAACAGAGCTCGGGAAGCTGACCAGATGAGGCACTAGATGGGCAGCTGTTTGTATAGGGAGACCTCTTTAATGTCTCCTCTGGGGAACTAGTTTGCCTTTCTTAAGATAATTACAACCCTTGGAAGGGTTTGTAAGCATTTAAGGGGTGTTATTGCTATTTCCCTGACTCCCATGTCCACTCCCCACCACATCAAAGGCAGTGCCTCTGTGAGCAGAGGCAATGTGCAAGTGGAGGGAAGTGTGTCTGCTGGTGTCAGCTGAGGAAGACGAGGGAGAGAGGCATACCCCTTTGAACCTAGAATTGAACGGGTAACTAATCATTTGTATAAAGCTTAATTTATTTTGAAAAAGCACTGGACCCTAAGAAAGAGCTGACAATTGAATTTTATTAGTATCTATGTTTATGTGTGTTTTTACCTCCTAAAAATATGAAAAAAATAACAAAAAATATCCTTGCATATTTTGTGTGATAGTGCACCACATGACCTTCTGTGATGTCTTTTAGCAACTACAAGTTTGTGAGTAAGTGGCTGGGTTTGCGGTTTAGCTAGCAAGCTGATTGTTGAGCTAGACACACAAACTTTGGCATTTGAAACTTTCAGTAGTTTTAACACTTTTATCTGCAAGTGTGTTAAACTGGAAGTACCCTCATCTAACTTCTTTAACTCACTGCCAAGAGAGCCAAGGGAGCGGGCCCACTCACATTATACATTTACCTCATGAGGAAAGGTTATAAAGTAATTATTTCTGAAACTATGAATATGCCACAAATTAATATTGTAGAACTACTAAAACAGGAAGTGTACAAAATCAAATGTGCTTGCTGTAATATGTATACAACTGAGACACTGCAGAAAAGGTATCGATTTATACTTGTGTAAAATGTTCCCTCTTAGGTACTATGCCACAAGACAATGAATACGTAAAGAGCAGCTGATGCCTTAGGGAAAACTTTGGAAAACATAATAGCTGGATACAATACAGCTTCTATTTCATATATTTTCTATGGATTTCTCCTCACTATTATTTATTACTGAAGAAATTCCCACAAAAGCAATATATTTATCCCTTGAAGTTTATCTGTCTATAGCTTAGTTCCTACTTGAAAGCATAATGCTCTGTTGTGACATCACAGCTTGTTACCATGGGAATAACTCTGATGTCCCAAGCAGAGTATTATGACATCAAGTTGGAAAGAAGCAATAGGAGATGATAAACTCTCAGGGTACAACTGTCCTGTTTTCCTTCATATGACCTCAGTAATAAATAACGGGGATAAGCAATACTGAGCTAATTAGAAATTTAAGCTGCATTGTGTCCAAATATACTATTTTCCAAAGTTCTTCTCAAGGCATCTGTGACTCATTAAAAAAAGAACTTCATCAGATACAGGAGACAGATACCATTGAATAATTTGTTAATTATTTTGAAGCTGACAACCCTTTGGTTGAATAAAAATCACAAAATAAAATCACAAAAGAACTTGTGAGGATATTGAGAGACCCATTATTCCCACAGAAAATGAACAATGTTCAAAAAAGGCAAGGAAGACTGGTCAGAAAGTGAAAAAGAATGGACCCAAATAACAGCGAGGAAACAAAAAAACAGCTAAGAGAACTATAAAGAAAAATGAAGCCCAATCTTAACCTCAAACAGATTTATTTCTCTTAATCAGGAAGTAATTTCTGACTAGTTAAATGAGAACATCAGACCACCTCAGAGACACGTCATTAGAGATTCAATAATTAGATGTACAGATAGCCATATATGTAAGCAAGAGAGAGTAAATACTTCTGTTTTGTGTTTATCTGGAGTGAGGATCCATATTGTTTCAGTAGAAATGGAAATATTGACATTACCCAAGGAACCATCTATTATTCTCCACTTAGGGAGTAACAATATTGGAAAGGCTTATGGAAAAGATATTTGTATGGATTTTATTGCACTAGAGAAAAGATTAAAAACAAAAGACCATTAGGTTGGCTCTGCCATGCCAATTTGACAAATTATTTGTCAACCAACATTTCAGCGATGGATTTATGCTGACCACAATTGCGATCAGCATAAATCTGTCTGAGAATACTATCCACCCCCCTTGTGGGGTACTCTGCCCTCCTCACCCACCATACTTAAGATAATCAACTCTGAGTCAGAGTTGATTTGAGGAGGGGGTGCAAGATCTCAAAAAAGCAGTACTGGTGTCCCTTGATGACAGTACAGCGACCCACCACTGTGTCACTGTACTGTCATTCACGGTAGAGGTGTCAATGTTCGATGAGCGTTTGCATTAGGTTGCCATATCAGGCATTTTACTCATATTGAAGGCACATCCAGAAAAAAAAAAACACAATTGAAAGAACAAATATCAGACTCTCAAACTGGTGTAAGAGTGAGAAACTGATATTTATAGATAACTGGGAATCTTTCAAGAATATCAGTTTTCTTCATTGAAGAGATGGACTACACTTGAGCCAAAGCGGTGCTAGGGCCCTTGGTGAAAAGTTAGAACAATATCTAAACCAACTTAGTTTAAACTAAGTGAGATGGGGGAACATTCACAGACAGCTTCAAATAAATGTATACAGAACAAGGCAGACTTAAGAGGAAAGAACAACATTTTAAATTAACTAAATGCATTATAGCTAAATGCAAGAAGTATGAATAATAAACTAGATGAACCATGTGCCCTTATTAGTATCAAACCCTGTGATATTATTGCAATTACAGAAACATAGTGGACAGACCAGGGAGAACAATGGGGAATAAACCTGGAGGACTGTAATCTCTATAATTAAAAAGAAATCATCTGACAAAACAGTTGGAGAATCAACAAGCTGTTATCACAACAACCTATTGACTCCCAAAATACAACTTGGAGCAAATGGATAAAATAGATGACTGCAAACTACAGACATGGGTCATACAGAAAATTTAGACTGGGGTTATACAAAATGATTAAAATGGTTAAAACAGGAGTTCCACAGATGCACATGATGGTCAGCCCAGCATGGCTGCCATCTTTGGTAGAGGAATGATCATCTAGCTGATGACTAGCGCAAGTATATACTGTAGATGTAACTGTTTGATTAGGACAGATATATGCTTTTACTTGATAGATTAGTCACAAGGATACAGGGAAACACATGATGGTATTTTCTATTGGGAAAGTCCCCATCCATGTATTATGTATGCACAAGTTAGGGTCCAAGTTAATGGCACAAAAGTAGGGAAATGTGGCTTTAGGGTTTTGAAACCTAATTCCCCATTCTCACCCAAAAGCAGTCAAAGGGCAAGACCACTCAAGCAACAACACACTGCCATCATCAGGTTAAATATACAACTGTTTGTAGATGACACAAATTAAGTAGCACTGATGTGTTACTTCCATGGATTTGTATCCGTGGTATGCACACTGCAACACATACACACTCACTTCTGGCTTTAGATAGAAATCTATGATACTGAAATCATAACACTACTTCTGCATGCAGAAGAACAGGCCCATGCAGCCAAAAATGTAAATCCACAATACCAAATTGCAAGAGGTATTTTGTCTGCAGACATGTAGGACCCTATGGGGCCATCTCTTCTGTAGCCACAGGTACCCTTCCATACAGTAAGACATACACACAGTTCTGTCTGCAGGGGCCTGTACTTCTGCAGTTGTAGGTGTACAATATACATACCAGCCTCTAGCTGCACAATCACAGATGGCACAAAATCCATGATATCTAAATTGGGACAGTACTTCTCTTCAGCCACAGGAGTAAGACATGCTCACCAGATTCTGGTTCAAAAGGGCAGGCACCTAACATAGAAACATAGAATGTGATGGTAGATAAGGACTGCAGGGGCCAACCAGTTAGCCCATTTGTTTTTTAACTTCATATTTTGCTGCACCTGTGGGGTCACCAAGTACACAGTTGAATATTGAAAACCATGCACTAGTGGATCCTGCTATGTGGCAAAGTACCACCAGCTACTCATTTAGGCCAGCAAAACATAACTGTTTATATGTAATCTTAGCTTTAAATGATAACGTTTTACTTTTAAGGGGAAAGTGCTACCCAGTACTACTCCCTAGATGAAATAGCTACCCCCTTGAAAAGTTTTTTGCTCTGCTGCTGAAACCATGATATCCACATTGCAACAGTACTTCTGCAGCCAGAAGTACTCATGCAGATTACATGACATACACACACAGGTGAGGCTGCATAACTGCAGGCCCCTTTGGGGCCTATGAATCTGCACAGCAGATGCAAATCCATGAAGGTAGCACGTCAGTGCTACTTTATCTGTGTCATTTGGAAACTGTTCTATATTGTTTGTATTACCTGTTGATGGCTGTCTGTGGTTCCTTGTGTGGTCTTGTCTTTTTACTGCTTGGTTGTGGGGAGTGGGGGTCGAGTTCGGGTTGGAAATCCTAACACCAGATTTCCCTACTTTTGAGGTAGTAACTTTAACCCTTACTGGTGCATTAATACAGTTTTTTTTGCAATGGTTTTCCTTTCTTTTTGAAATAGTGTTATATTCAGATTCAGGATAATCTCTATAATTAACAAGCATTTGTCAATGCCGAATGTTGTCACGCTGGCATTGGCAGTGGTGGAGGTGGAGAGGCATAGCGCTGTGAGTTTGTTAATGTGTCCCAAAAGTGATTTTGCACAGCGAGTATGCCACTGTGCGGCAGAGCTGCGGAAACATGTTTTGGGTAGGCTATGGAAAATGGCAGCTGGACTGTTGATAATGAGGTGTGCACAAATGCCAATGGTGAAAATGTGGCATGAAAATATCACAGATTGACAAAGTTACAAGGTTGCATGGAAACTGCACAATGCACGCTTGCAACACATTCATTGACTAGACTTTATCACCCAAATTTTTGACATAGGCATTTCAGGACCTCTGCTAATGAATAGTGTCACCGTCATTTCCTGAAAGTGTCCCAAAAAGTGATTTTGCACAGTGACTGTGCAATTCTGCACCAGATGTGTGAAAACACATTTCAGCCAGCTCTACTGTTCATAAGGAGGTATGGAAAAATGGCAGTGATGAACAGCTGGAGTGAAAGTATTACAAATTCACAATGTCATGAGCGTGTGTGCAAACTGCGCAACGTGCACTTGTAAAACACTCATTTTATTGACTTTCATCCCTAAATTTTCAACATAGGCATTTTAGGACATCTGCTAATGAACAGTGTCACTGACATTTTCATAATGTGTCATGAACACGGGCTTTCCACAGCGACCGCTCTATTGTGAACCGGAACTGTGAAAACAGATTTTGGTCAGGATGTGAAAAATGACAGCTGCACTGTTCATTAGGAGGTGTAGGACAATGGCACTGTTGAAAATATGGAGCGAAAATATAAGTTTGCGAACTTACGAGCGTGCGTGAAAACTGCGCAATGCACGCTCGTAACACAGTCATTTTATGGAGTATTGTCACCAAATTTTCAACACAGTCATTTTAGGACCTCTGCTCATGAACAGTGTCACTGTCATTTTCGTAATGTGTCCCAAACAGTGATTTCGCACAGTGACCGCACTATTCTGCGCTGGAAGTGAGAAAAAACATTTCGGCAAGGATATGAAAAATGACAGCTATATGGTTCACAAGAAGGGTGTGTTAAAATGCCAATGTTGAGAATGTGGCATGAAAATATTGCAAATGTGCTAACTTACGAGCGTGCATTGTACAATTCTACATACGCTCATAAAACAGTCATTTTATGGAGTATTGTCACCAAATTTTCAACACAGGCATTTTAGGACCTCTGCTCATTAACAGTGTCACTGTCATTTTTGTAATTTGTCCTGAACACTGATTTCACACAGCGACTGCACTATTCTGCGCCGGAAGTGCGAAAACACATCTCTGGCAGGATGTGAAAATTGACAGCTATATGGTTCACAAGAAGGTGTGGTAAAATGCCAATGTTGAGAATCTGGCAGGAAAATAGTATGAATGTGCTAACTTACAAGCGTGCATTACGCAGTTGCTATGCACGCTTGTAAAACAGTCATATTTTAGATTGTTCCCACCAAACTTGCAACATAGTCTTTTTGAGAGCCCCTCTCATGAACAGTGGCACTGTTATTTTGTTACTCAGTCTCAAAAGATGATTCTGCGCAATGACTGCGAAATCACCTTTTCAGGACCGAATAACGCCATGACAGTGCAAGAATTCATGAGATGTGGTTCCAGAAACCCCATGTTGAAACTTTGGGGCCAAAATTCACAAAAATGCCCGAGATATGCATTAAAGTTGAAAAACCCCTATTCATTCCATTATACAGCTTACCGGCATTTCTTCAGTTCGTGGTCAGCTTTGAAGAGTGCAGACATGTTCCCGGACCACAGAAGATCATTGCGCTGGACTCCACAGGTAAGTATGGGGTGAGGGGGGTGAGGGGAGGCAGGGTGAACAGTGGGCGGGTGCAGGTGGGGGGCATCGAGACTACGAGGGACCATTTTCATTTTACAGGGAAAAAAATGAAAAAAACAATGCAGGACATGATCTTTTTTTGCAGGGGATTTGGACACTGAGGTGGGCTCCCAGAATGCCACCTAACTGTTTAGGGGTGGTGTCTGTAGCTGACGGGAGATTGGGCACCCTCATCGGCATGCAACATGGGGGGAGGAGAAAGTAATGCCGACGGGGACTGGGCACCCCGTTGGCACACAAAGAAAGTGGGTGGGGGTGTGAGCCAAGGGGGATTGGGCACCCCCCTCAGCATTCAACAATTGGGAGGGTTTATGCTGATGGGGAGTGGGCTCCCCGTTGTCACACAAAGAAAGTGGGGGGGTTAACCGACAGAGGGATTGGGCACCCCTGAAGTCGGCAGTAGTTAGGCGGCCACCTGCTCACTGACCATGCCATAATGGCAATGAGCACAGCAAGAAAAGGACCGCTGCGTATGACGAGCTTTGCTCGGATTGCAGTGGACCTTTTCTTAAATGTGCTCACCACATTATGTATGCATGGTGTGGCACCGGCATACAGGCTGATTGGGGAATGTGGGACACACCTACTGGTGCATGCCCTGCATTCGCCCCACAGCGACCCTACCTCCAAAGCTGCACTGTCCCATGATGTTGGCTGCGCAAGCGCACCAACATAAAAAGGAATCGTAAAAGAGGAGGTGGCGTTCCACTCTACATCAATAGTAATATAAAATCAATTGACATTTCTTATAAAGTAAAAATCAACATCAGTAACACTGAAACCATATGAGTTAAAGTCTTTGGAGGCCTTGAATGTCCACTCATTATAGGTGTTATCTATAGACCCAAGGGGTCTACAGCTGATACTACTAACAAAAGTGATAGCCAAAATTGAAAATGCAGGGGGATTAGGAGATATAATCATAATGGGAGATGTAAATATGGGGGAAATAGATTGGAGCTGTAATCTGGAAACTAGTACTATAGGAATTAATTTTCTTGAAGCATGTGAAATAATACACTTGATGAAGCTTGCAAAAAAACCCATCAGGGGACAGCATGGTGATGTTTTGAGTTTTGACCACATCAATATAAAAAAACTGCAGAACTGGATTACTGTTACGTAATAGTGACCACAAAACTTCTAAATTTTCAAATTAAACATGAGCTACTGTATCTGCTTAAAATGGCTGTACCGAAATATATTTGTACAACAAAGCTGATATCACAAAAATAAAAGAAAAATTAAACACTATAGATTGGGGTAGTAAACTAGCAAATAAATCCACTGAAAACTTGTGGGATATCATAAAAACAAGTATTTTGCAACTGAATAATGAATGCATACTTATGATATGAAAAAATAAAAAGACCCAAATAGTTTAACAATAAAATCAAAACCTTTATATAAAAATAACAGATTATATAAATGCTTCTTGTTGGATAACACCAGGACAACTTTGGAAGTGCTACAAAAAACCCAAAGACATGCAAAAAATAAATCAGGAAAGCAAAGAAAGTGGCTGATTACAATCTAGCATACAATGCAACAACAACAAAAAAAAGATAATTATAGTATAAGACTTTCTGTGCTTACATAAAATCATGAAATAAACCTCAAAATAATGTTGGACCACTTATACATAATGATGACATAGTGAAATATAACACAGAAATTGCAACTGTTTTCAATAATTACTTCTGCAGAGTCTAAGGACCAAATAATAAACCTATCAATAAACTAGATGTAGGCAACCTTAACAAGATAAGATCACAGCAGATGAAATCAAAACTAAAATTAGCAAACTTAAAACCAATGCTTCTCTGGGATCAGACATGGTCTCAGCTCATGTGTTGCAGATAATGTCTGAGTCTGTAACCTTCCTTTTAAAACTCCTGTTCAAAGAATCTCTAAATACTGGAAGGAACCACTAGAGTGGAAAATGGCACGCGTGGTCCCTATTTACAAAAATGGTAACAAAGACCTAGCAAGCAGTTATAGATTGATTAGTTTAACCAGTGTGGAATGCAAAATTTAAGAAAGTATTATTAAAGACAACCTGCTGTCCTCTAAAAAAATTGATATTTTGATCAGCATGACTTTAAAAGGGGATGGAGTTGCAAAGCAAATCTGTTGTGCTTCTAAAAGAAAATAAGCTATTGATTAAACAACATCACTACTTGTGATATTGTATAATTAGATTTCAGCAAGACCTTTAACTTTACTCCACACTGGGCCACAGTCATGAAACTGGAGATTGCTAAGATAAATAATTTCACCATAAATCTGATTATAGACTGGTTGAATGAAAGATATCAGTTTGTCATTATTAATGGATGTACCTTAGAGGTTGGGGGGGTCACTAGTGGTGTCCCTCAGGGATTAGGTCTGGGTACAATTCTTTTTGAAGTAGTCATTGCAGATGTAACAGAAAAAGCAACATGTTGGGCAGCAAAATATGTGGAAATACCAAACTAGGAGGTCCATGTAAAAATAGGCTGATAAGAACCCCTCCAAAAAAATATTATATTATGTATGATCATCAGTGCATAATTGGGACCTGAAATTCAGTGTGAATAAGTACAAATTATTGCAAAGTATTGCACCTGGGTAAAGATAACCCAATGCATACATACAGGAGATTCCTATAGAGGCATCAAAAAGTGAAAAGTATTTGGGAATTCAAGTGTCCAATGACTTAGGCATCTCACTCCTGAAAAATGCAACAATAGCCAAGACAAACAATGCAATATGGGAAATAAAAAGAAACATCACATCAAGAGATGAAAACATATTGATTCCTCTCTATAGATCTTATTCCCATCACCAAACAGAATACGCATTTATCTTTGGTATCCACATTAAAACATGTGATAGATGTGAGTTAGAAATGCTACAAAGAAAATTCACAAAGTCTGTAGATGGATTGGAGAACAAGGGATACAAGGAACAGTTTCAATCCCTGAATGTAATGTCTTTAGAAACAAGATGAAAATGTGGCAAACTACTCTTTATGTATGATGTGATACAAGCATCATTCTTACTGACAGAATTAGGGATCTCTTTCAAACCCAGTTATAGAGAAACTAGAAGACATCCACTGCAAATCATGGGAAAAAAATTCAAACGTAAGAAATGGAAAAATGTTTATTCATCATGAGTAGTTAACCTATTGAATCCCTTACTAGTGGAGATTATTGTAAGTAAAACCTGGTTAGAATGTAAAAACAAACTAGATAATATATCTTATCCAGTAATGTTCTTAATTACTGCCAATACTGAATTCTATAAGAGTGCTCATGGGCAAATTGCCTTCTTGCCCCTTACACACCAAAGTATGAACTATAGTATAAGTATGAACCTCTGGGTCCTATTAACAATAGAAGACATATCTTCAATATATGATTGCTTGGGACATGCAACTGAAGACTAAGATTCAGAATGGGAGCTGCAGAACAAAGGGGATTGCTGTTGGGGCACAAAAGGACATTTCTGCCAGCTAGCACTAATTGTGCTCACTGAGGACTACTTTTGGTTCAAAGAGAAAAATTTCAGTTTGTGAACAGTAATTTTATGTTTGAACCAATATTTTCAGTTCATAAGCTAAAATGTTCAGTTCACACCAATATTTTCAGTTTGCACTAAATATTCCGATTTGTGAAACAGAAGTTTTGATTTGTGAACTAAAGATTTTTCAATATAAACTGAAAATTGGACAAGGGAAATCCTGAAGTCTTTAAATGCTATTTCTGGCATTTAAAAGAAAAAATATGTCAGAATCTTGCTTTTTCAAACTGGCCATTTACATGGCATTTCATATTTTTTTGTAACCAAGGTGAAAAAACAAGTTTGCAGCTGTTAAAAATTGAAAAAAAAATAAATTTTGTGGGAAGTGTTTTTAATTCATGGCTCATTCATGATGTGAACCAAAAATGCTTTTGAGAGCTGAAAAGTTTTGGTTCATGTCAGAGGGTTATCAAAAAAACCCACTAAGCAGGCTGAGAAAAAAAAAATACCTAAAATCCTTATAACTCTGGAACCATATAATATTTTTTTTCACAATACCTTAGAAAGTCATTACCTCAGTAAAGGCTGTTTCTACCCAAAAGTTTCATAAAAAAAAAACAACTTTATCATCTAGGCTGTACATGAGTACACAAAAAAGTATATTAAGAATAGGAAAAAGTGACCCTTTTACAAAATAAGAGGTACCTGGATCAACTACAGAAGGTGTCATCATAAAACTTTCCACATCTTGACAGTGCATGTGGACATTTGGGCTATTCTGTTGAATACTGTTGAAGTTATTGAGGTAAAAAGTAAGGGGTTTAACACTTAGCACTATGCTGAACACTAACTATAGGGGTGCTACTGTGCCCCTATAGTATATATTGTTGGGGCATGGTGCCACCCCTATAGTTAGGATGGAGTTGACTGTTTAAGCAGTTAGCCATGAGGGGGTGTGTGTTATCAGGGGATTTACCACAGCTGGAGTGGTTTGCCCATGAGGTGCAGCCAATAGGGTAAATCTGCACCAGCAGTGGTAAATCCCCCGATAACCCAGATCCCCCAAGTGGCTTATTGCAATTATACCAAGTGCTTTTTTTTATTATTTTGAAAAAAGCAGTATTTAGTATAATGCTTAAAAAGCCACTCACTATTAAAGCAGTGTTTTTATTTTGTTTTGTTTTCCTGATGTATGGAACTGCTGTTTTATGGTCTCTGCTTAGTGGTGAAACAAGATGGTGGTGGCAGTTCTATGATTTTGGTGTTGGATTTTTTTTTTAAAGATGCGACTGGCTAGCACCTTTTGTGGTGATTATCATAGGATTTAGAATGGAGGTAAGGAGCCAGCCTGCTGCTGTGATTGGTTGTTGTTTGAGGTACATGGTATTATTAATATTAAACCCCAATTTTTGCACCTTAATAACTTTGGCTTAGTTTGAGAAAACAGCACAAAATTTGACAAATGAGGTCAGGCTGTCGTAGTTTCAAGACTTTAAAAATTTCCTGATGACACCTTGTTGGTTTTCAAGACACAGATAGCCAACATTGGGACAAAAAGTGTTTGTTTTTTTCTATACTTAACATTGTATATTTTTTGCTGTCATCTACAGCCTACATGGTATGGCATTTTTTCATGGGGGCTTATGCCAAGGGTAACCCCTTCAAAGGTTTTGTGAAAAAAATATGTGGTTCCGGAGTTATAAGGTTTTTTTTTTGTGTGTTTTTTTTTTTTTTAGGATGACTGAAAAATGCAAACAGTAGAACAGATATGAATGCTTCTTATCCTGATTTACTGGTCATGTGGAAAAAAATACCAATTGTGTGGAAAAAAAATATTGATCATGACGACCACCATCTTGTTTATTTTTTAACTCCCAAACATTGAAAATATATGAAAATTATATATTTAAAAAAAATATCTGAACCTAGGTAAAGGGGATCTGATTATCTAGATTCTGGTGTTTATTTCATGAACAAATTGCCAGAAATAACTTTTCTCAGCACCCCAGAATCCAGGGTGCCCAGCTTAGCAAGAAGAACCATTCTCCAATGTTCTCTGTATGAGAACAGTTGGATTTTCTTGAATCCTGAAGCTGCAGCTGGAATAATGCTGCTAACAGAAGTTCGAGCAGTGAGCCTGCAGTCCCCTGCTCTCTCTCTCTCTCTCTCTGCGTCTTTCTCTCTTTGTCTGTCTGCCTGTCTGTCTGTCTGTCTCTCTCTCTCTATCTATCAATCTATCTATCTGTCTGTCTGTCTATCTGTCTATCTGTCTATCTATCTGTTTATCTCTATATAAACTATATAATTATTTCCTAAGTGGATTGGATGCCCAGTCCTGTTACCTCTTCTTTCTCTTCCTTCCCTACAGGATGTCTGCCCACACTTCAAAATGTTTACACATCGAAATATATTATATAAACCAACTGGGGCACTCACCCCTAGTCCATGTTCTCTTGATCTACTCCCCTCGAGGTCACCAGACCCCATTCCCAATATGTATGTAGCAGCACAAAGGTGCCCACCCTTGGTGCTGGCAAACAGTAGCCCAGAACTTGGATGCCCAATCCTCAGTGTCAGAATATCCCCTGAAATAAAGAAAACCATTGCTCACTGTGTTTTTGTACCCTGTAAAAAAGAAAATGGTCAGTTGCAGATCTGACCGCCACCCACCTCCACCCACCCCACCCCAATCTCCCACTCAGCACCCACAACCTCTGATCTCACACATGCCCTCACTCACCTGAACATGTCCTATAGCACAGATCCACTCTTTCATCAAAGACACGTCTTGCTGCTGGAAACAGTAACTGCGATATGAGAAAAAGAGGTAAGTACAGTTTAAGGCATTCAATGGAGTTTGAACTTTGAATAACAACATTGCCATTTATACATTTTCAACATTAACTTTTTGAGACCTCACCTCATGATCAATGGGTGTAGAATTATGCAAATCTGGCTGAAAGGTGATTTCACAGATGCTTTGCAAAATCACCTTTTGGGTAGAATTTTAAACTTTTCACTGCTCATGTTCATGAGTTGGGGCCATAAGAAAACAATGTTGAAAATATGGAGTCAAAATATGTAGATATGACAAAGTTATGTGTGTACATTTAAATTTTTCTACACTGACTCATAACTTTGGCAATTTTAAATATTTTGACCCCAAATTTTCAACATAGCCATTTTTTCACACAACCTCACAAATATGACAGGTGCCTTTTTTTGTAAATCTTGGCCAAAATGTGTTTTCACACTTCTGGTGCAGTATGACATTTTGGCAGGGATTTGAAAACGTTCACATTCTGGGTTCATGAAGTTGGGTAATAAGAAGGCTATACTAAAAATCTGGTGTACAAATATGGTGAAATGATCAAGTTGTGATTGAATGTGACAATATTTCAATGGTTACTCATAACTTCACTCATTTTCAATATTTTGATTGCAGACATTCAGCATAGCCATTTTTCCACACCACCTCATAAACGTGACGTGTCATTTTTAAATCCTGGATGAGACATGTTTTTGAATTTCTGGTGTGAAGTCATGTTTCAGCCAATATATTATAAAGGCCACATGTCATGTTTATAAGGTGAGTCATAAAACAACTACTTTGAAAATTTAGGGTTAAAATAATAAAAAAAAACTATATTATTATTAAGAAACGTTGTGTGTCATGCCAGTCTTGACCCCAGTGGGTATGCTTTCGTATACCATTCCAATGAGCTGAGTTTGGGGGTGATCTCAGTGACTCAGATGAATGGGGTGATGGTTAAGGAATGGCACTCTAATGTGATTCCACCTAGCCAGAAAATGAAAGATGCAGGGTTGCCAGCTGGAGCCTAGGTACCATATAGAGAAGGCAACTCTTTTCTTGGCATAGTGCTCTGCACATCTGCACCTGTAAGTGGCAGAGTGCCCCGTGCATTGGCTGACAGATGGACTCTTTGCATCTGTAGATGGGCCACATGGAAGCACAGGGAACAGATGGCCCGTGCTTCTGTAGTCCTCTAAAAAGCCCTGTGATTTCTTGGCAATTGTCACTGCTTGGAAGTGCAGGGCCTGAACTTCCACACATGGACCGAGTCCTCCCTTTATGCACCGGACCCTGCCAGCCTGCATCTGTTCCTTCAGGGCCTGCTTGAACCAGAATACAATTCCGCTATCTCAAAGAGCAAGGAAAATCCTTGTAAAAAATGTGTTAATGTACCAGTTATGATTCAACGTTACACCACAAAAGTAGAGAAAGGTGATGTTAGGGTTTCCAACCCTAACTCTCCACCCCCACAGATCAAGCAGGAAAAAGAAAAACAGAACATTAGACTCCTGAGTTTCCTGATCATTGACAAATCAGTGGTGGGGTCTGCCTTGGGTTGTCAACCTTAATTCACACTACGTTACCTGAACAAAAGACATCTGATGTGATTTATTTTCATCACACAGGGTCTGCAGAGCCCTGTGTGTACACATTAACAACAGATTGTATTAGTCACATGTGGCAAGACACAGTCTTTCTCTGCCTTTGAAGACTGTGGGCAGGATTCACAAACATTGGGAAAGGTCCCACAGCTGCGGAAAAACCTTGGCACTAGTGGGTTTCCCACAACTGTAGGTATTCACTAAGGTGGAGCCAGAGTACGACCGGCTCCATGGATTACAGCAGCTTGCAGTTGCTGTTGCCAGGGACAGCACCACAGCTGCAGGAGGCTGCTATGGGCAGTAGGACCCACCATAGCACCCTCCATAACTGCTGTGGTTGTGGATCGGCTGCTCCGCAGCTGCAGAGATTTCAAAGTGCAACTGGGGTTGCGGAGTGGGACTTGGTCCCTAATCGCTACGTGAACCCTGCCCTGTATTACTACAAAGCACTGCCTTGGAGTTGTACCTTGTGCTTTGAACAGGAGGCTGTGGGTTGGTGGAAGGGTGAGCATTAGGGTTCACAACCCCAAGTAAGACACCACCACTGATTCAACTAGACTCTGGAGACCCAAAACCCTAATATTTTTTCCTTTTGCTGGTTGGGGGTGGGGTTAGGGAATTAGGGTTGGAACCCTAAAGTCACATTTCCCTACTTTTGTGACATTAAGTAGAATCCTAACTGGGTCATTAGTGATGTTTTTTGCAAAGAATATATAACACCACTATAGTTATGGCTGAGCAGGGGTTTCTATATTAAAACTCAGTTTTCACTTAATATCTTCACAACCGTTCAACAGATTTGTACAAAATGTTGCATGCATGGTCTCGGGGGGAGGGCGGTAGATCTCTTGACATATCAAGTTTTGTTCTTGTGTTGGATGTACAGATTTCAAGATGTGGAATAGCAAAAAAAGGTAAAAAAAATGGTGCTTATTACTGTTTATTTGTCATCACCTAGCTCCCAGATGGTTTGGAATTTTTTTCTGAAATTTTCAAGGTAAAAAAAGGCTTAGCCCACAGATGTGCCTTTTGCTGGTTTGGTGAAAAAAAATATTTATTCATTCCAAAGTTGTTACATTTTGAAATTTCCATTCTGAATAGTATATAAGGGATATACCATGGGCTGAAAATATCAATGATATTCCCCTGATTACAATTTAACCTTCTGAGTAGCAAAGCCATGAATGATGTAAATGTTCAAATTTAATGAAGGAGAAATATCACTGATATTTCCAGTTGGTCTATGGCATATTACTTTTATGCAACACCTTTTGTTCTTCATAATATTATTCAGGGCTTTATTTATTTTTTTAATAGTTCTTCACTTGTTTTCAGTTGATCGCTTTGAAATTCCTGGTACATAGTTCATTATGTCATTTGGCATTACTGCATGCCTTATGGCCCTATGGGTCACAGTGTTGTGAGTAGGGGAGTTAGTGCTCTGATGGGAAGCAATGGGAGTGGGGGAGTTGGATCTGGGAGTGGGTGCCATCTGCAAAGATGCCCATGGGAAGGAGTGCTGTGGCAAGTGTTATTGTGATTCAAGCACTTGTCAGAGGGATGAGATTGGCACTGAAGTACTGGTATCTGGCTGCTTTGGAAAACAAAGTGGTATTGTGCACTGAGGTTTTGGGATGAGTGTGGGGTAAAATTTTGTTTGTAGTTTTGAGATTTTTTTTACGTGGCAGAGAGGTGCAGAACACTGTTTATCACTGTTGTTTAATATGAAGCTGAAAGAACACAAGCTGGCATGCAAAACAGATAGTGGTCAGTGAAAGTAAAACTATGCTGTTCATGCTGCCGGCTACAGCCAGTTCTGATCTATACTGACAATATTTTTGCCACTGGAGACCTCCAGTGAGAATATTTTGATATTCTCACTCTAGGACCCAGGGAAGGAAAAATATCACTGATATATGCTCTTTAATATACTCACAGATTGTATATATATTTTAGTTGTGCAATAGTGCCACTGTATTTAGAGTTGAGTAGTCACTTTAATGTTAACCCCCATTTTTGCAAGTTAATAACTTTACAACCATTCAATGGATTTGCATGAAAGTTTGCATTCAAAGTTTAGTGGGGGAAGATCTCTGGGTGTTCTACGTTTCATTCAGGTTGAATGTGTGGATTCTAAAATCTGAATAGTGCAAAAAGGGAATTTTTGAATGGTTTTTGATGTTTTTTTCTGACTCCTGTAGCATCCAGATGGTTTGGAGTTGTGGTCTGCCATTTTCAGGGTAGAAAGGGCTGGCCTGCAAACAGTATGTGCCTTTTGCTGGTTTGGTGAAAAACTATTACTCCACTGCAATATTACTACATTTTAAAATTTTGGGTTCTGAGCATGCTCAGTAAGCACTTCAAAATAGCTTTTTGAAACAAAAAAAGGTACTTTTTCATATGGAGCCAATCATTTTTATGTTGGTGTGCGTGCGCAGCGAACATTTTGCAGCAGTGGGGATTTGGAGGCACGGTCATTGTTGGTGCATCCCTCATTCCCCAATCAGCGATGCCATACAATGCATACTAAGCTGGCGAGTACATCTAAGGAAAGGCCTGCTGCAATTTGAGCAAAGCTCATCACACATAGCGGGCGCTTCCAACATGCTTGCCAGCTAGTAGCATGGCAGCACAGCGGCCACTACTCTGCCAACAGCACCAACTTCGGGGTGCCCAATCCCCAAGTTGGCTTCCTTTCCCTTCCCCTTCCTCTTGAAGTATGTGCCAATGGGGGAGCCCACTCCCCATTGGCAGAATGTGCCCCCCCACCTAGTTGTTTGTCAATGGGGTTGCCCAATCCCCATCGGCATCCGTCCCCCCTTCCATTGTACTGTGCCGATGGGGGAGCCCACTCCCCATTGGCATCATATCTCCCCCCTTCTTCTGTACTGATGGGGGTGCCCAATCCCCCATCAGCTACTGTACCGCACCAAACAAAGTTTGCTGACAGGGGTGCCCAATCCCTGTCGGCATCTGCCCCCCTTCCCATTGTACTGTGCCAATGGGGGAGCCCACTCCCCATCAGAATCATGTCCCCCCCTTCTTCTGTGGTGATGGGGGTGCCCAGTCCCCCATCAGCTACTGTACCCCCCAAACAAAAGAAACTACCTGTACAAAAGAAAACCGCCAGTGTTTTTTTTTTTCCCTTGGTCATTGTAAACTGAAAACGGTCCCTCATAGTCTCCCTACCCACCACCTGCACCCACCCACTGCGCACCCTGCCTCCCCACACACCCCCACCCCACCCCATCCTTACCTCCGGAGTCTGGCACAACGATCTTCGCTGGACCAGGAACACGTCTGCACTCTTCAAAGCCGACCATGAACTGAGGAAATACCAGTAAGCTGTTTAATGGAATGAATAGGGTTTTTTTCAACTTTGCTCCATATCTTGGGCATTTTTTGGAATTTTTGCACCAAATTTTCAACATGGGGTTTTTGGGGCTCTCCTCATGAATTCTGTCACAGTTTTGATGTTAATTGGTCCTGAAAGGTGATTTCACAGTCACTGCACAAAATCACCTTTTTTGAAGATTAACACAAGGACAGTGGCAGTGTTCATGAGGTTGGCTCTCAAAAAGCCTGTGTTGCAAATTTGGTGGAAAAAATCCAAAAAATGGCTGTTTTACGAGCATGCGTTGCGCAATTGCTACGCAAGCTCGTAACTTCGCAAATTCGCACTATTTTCATGCCAGATTTTCAACATTGTCATTTTTCTACACCTCCTTGTGAACAGTACAGCTGTAATTTTTCACATCCTGGCCAAAATGTGTTTCCGCACTTCCAGCGCATAATACCGTGGTCACTGTGGGAAATCAGTGTTCGGGCCAGATTGCAAAATGACAGTGACACTGTTCATGAGCAGAGGTCCTACAATGCCTATGTTGAAAATTTGGTGATGATACTCCATAAAATGATTTTGCTATGAGCATACATTGCGCAGTTTCCACGCATGCTCGTAACGTTGTGCATTTGTAATATTTTCACTCTGGATTTTCACCATTGGCATTTTTCCACACCTCTTGATGAACAGTAAAGCTGTCATTTTACATATCCTGCCTGAAATGTGATTTTGCACGTCCGGTGAAGAATAGCGTGGTCACTGTGTGAAATCACTTTTTGAGACAGCTTGAGGACATGACAGTGACACTGTACATGAATAGAGGTGCTAAAATGCCTATGTTGAAAATTTGGGTGCCAAAACTCCATAAAATGCCTGTGTTAAAAGTGTGTGTTGCGCATTTCCCATGCACCCTTGTAACTTCACATATTTGCAAAACTTACATGCCACATTTTTACCACTGCCATTTTTTTACACCTCCTTATGAACAGTACAGCTGTCGTTTTTTACATCCTGCCAAACATGTGTTTCCACAATGCACTACCAAAGGCAATGCCAACGCGACAACATTCGGCATTGACAAATGCCTTGTTTATGATGGGAAAAATCCTTTTTTGTATGTTGCAGTTTTCTTTATACTGTTTATAAAAGTACAAACATTGGTGTCTATTAACTAACACGGGTGGGGATACATGCAAAAGGCATGTATCCCCCCCCCCACACAGCTCTACATTCTAGGGAGATACGTGCATTGGCCATACAGTATTCCCAAACACTGGCCAACATGAGGCTCCCATCCTCAGCTCCTTACTCCTGGCATGCAGGTTTGTGGAGGTGGTCAGTGCAGAGCTATGGACCTGGGCAGATGGCCAATCAGCTGACAGACCCAGGTTCCTCAGTGGATTTCCTGTGCCCATGGGGAACCATGTTGGCAGCCAGTGCATATCATGCTGACAGCACAGGGTGGCAGTGTCCCACTGAAGTCCACTCCCAGCCCACCCAGTGTGCCCTGATGGCTGGTGCAGCCTCATTGGAGGATCTGGTAACTCCCACAATCCATGCCATGACATGCGGAGGCATCCCATGGAGCACATAACAGTTATGGCTGCCTTCAGAAGGTGTAGCCATCACCCCCATGTACAATGCCCTCCGTGCCTTCTTGATTGGAGCAGTGTGCAGAGACACCCCCCCTTGCAGGCTCCTGGCCTTCCCCCGTGCTGAGCTGCATGTTCTGCCATGGGGTTGGGCAAAATAGTGGGGGTGTAGTTGCACAGTGCGTGCTTTGCACAGGGTGTGGTGGGTGCAGGCAGGTGTGGACAGGTGCAGGGTGGGTTACGTGGCACATAGCCACACCACACCATTTGTGAATAGACTTCACTGAAAGTGCATAAAAAACATGTCTTAAAAGAAAACACTTGAACGTTGCAAAATGGGACCTGTTTAGCTAGATCCTGGTGTTTTTTTTTTTTTTTAAAGTTGACAGAAATGTGTTTCTGGGCACACAAAATCCAGGTTACCCCGCTTAGTAAGAGGAGTTGTTCCCCCATGTTCTCTGTATGAGAACAGCCAGACTTTCTTGACTGCAGCTGGAACTTATGCTGTGGGCTACAGCGAGAGCAGTGAGCTACTGTGTCCCTGGAGTCTAGTGGTCCCTCTCCAATTGCTGTTCCTTTATGTATGTAATGTTGAGGAACAAATAAAACAACCATTGATCAAGTGAAACTTCAAAAAATTTTATTTTCAGTTCTCCATCTTATATACAAATCCCACATCTAGAGACGGGGGCACAGACACAGAAGTAAATGGAATTTCCTCCAAGCAGCCAATTCCAACAAAAAAATAACAGCTGCTATTCATGAAAAGTTCAGTGGCTTTATTTTTAAATCCCTCTGTAGAAAACGATAAGATAACCCTTCCGTAATTTTTTTTTTTTTAAACAGGAAGGCTCTGTCTCTCATTTAACCACAATGGGGATTTGATGTGTCTTTCATTTTAAATTTATATTGCATCTGCCAACATTCCATCTCTCCCCTGATTGTGAGAAATATAAAAACATAGGGTGTGGGGAACAGAAAGCGGTAAGCCTCATGGCATTAGTGAGTATTCCTTGCAGTTATATAGAACAAACCCAATCAGAAAAGTCTTTGTTTTATTTGCTATGATTCTCTACTAGATATATTGGGACAACTCTAGGGGAGGCAATATTTTTGTGTTGATACATTGTTATATCTACAAGTTGCCTATTCCCCTCTATTGCATTACAAATATGCTGAGTTGCCATCGGGGCTCGCCCCTTCCCCCCATTTCCACATGTATATACTGCCACGAACAAATTGCTGGTTCATGTGATGGTTATGAAAAAAAAATTGTTTTAAATAAGGTCCCACAAATATACATATACCATATTTGTTCTTGGGGTGAGTGAAGAACAAACTAAGCTTTACGGCACTAGTGCAACTCTTGACTGCAACTGTATTAAAGCAGGCTAAGGAGGAGACTTCTTTATTTTCCAGCTATAACTGTGATCCCCTAGTCATTTGATAGAATATGCAACTTTCAGGGGAGACAAAATGTTTGTATCCATAAGATATTACTTTTGCTATTAGTCTAATCCTCTGTGTCTTATTTTATTTACACTAAATATCCCAAATTGGGGCTCACCCCTCCCCACATGCACGGCAACTACATTCAGTTGATTTCTCATAGTAACCATAGGTGTATTTTCTGGATGAAGCTTAAAACATACGTAATTCCATAAGCATATAAGTTGTTAACCCAAGAACTATCAATGATTAACTGATGATTTAGAAGATGTATTGTAACCCATGCTTTCTTAACACAGTTTACAGGAGACATCAGGGAATCAGGGACAATAAATATTTGCTACAATTTAAAACTCCCTGAAAGAATCATGGGCACAGGTACAGATAAAACAGGTTGAAGTAAAACCAAATTTCAGAAAAAGATAAAAAGTTTAAAAATTAATTTCATAAAAATGTTTTTGTTTCTCTCAAACAATATATTTTTGGGAACTTATCAACATCATGTATTGACATACAAAACAGTTTATCAATACTACTCTGTATATGGTAAAAGAACATGCAATGATATATCAATACAACGGAGTCAGAAATTATATATAGCTATTACTTCAGAAGCCTTCAATATCTATTAAAATGTACAAATAGATGGGAAATTAATCAACAAATCAATCCCATTTCAATATGATTTCCAGCTTTACTTTAAAATAAATCATAAAATGGGTTACGTATTCCCTGATTTCTTATTGGCTAAATATGTTTAAGGGACACTATCAACCCCTTTATGTCTCAAAATGTCCCTAGTTTAAACAAGCATTTGTCAATGCTGAATGTTGTCTTGCTGGTTTTGGCATTGGTAGTGCAGGAGTTAGAGAGACACAAAAGAGGAAGCAGTGAAGTATAGAACCAACATCAACCCCATCCCACCCTGCAGAGAGTTACAGGCATTGGGGTGTGCATTTGGGTCACTGACCATAATGCTCATGCTATTTCACCTCACTCTACCCTGCAGAGTCTGACAAGTGTTGCATTGTGCCTTGGGGTCATCTGGCCTTATGATCAACCCATTTCATATGGAAATATGTTGAAATGGGTGCAGCATAGGAAAATGGGTTGACCTTTGGTGCTGAAGAGTCCAAGGCACACCTTGATGCCTGTCAGTGGCTGCAGGGTGAAGGTGGAGGATCAATGGCATGAGCAAAACAGCAGACAATCCAAAGACACACCCCTGATGCCTGATAGTCTGTACTGGATGAGATGTAATGGTTAGAAACCCTAATACCCTGGGAGTGTGTTGGTATTTGCACTCCAAATTTTAAAACATGGACTTTTTGTGACACCATCTCATGAAAGCATTTGGGACATCTGTTAATGAACAGTGCCCTTGTGATTTTGTTAATCTGTCTTGAACTTTGATTTCCCAGTGACCGTGCCATTCTGCACCACGTGAAAATGTTAGCTGCATCATTGATAAGGAGGTGTGAAGAGATGGCAATGTGGGAAATTTGGAGTGAAAATATTTAACATTTTCGAAGTTATGAGCATGTGAGATAACTGCACATCACACACTCATAACACAGTCATTTAGTGGAATTATTTCACCAAATTTTTAACCTAGCCATTTTGGGATCTCTGTTCATGAACAGTGGCACTATGATTATCTTAATCTACCCGAATGTTGATTTCCCACAGCGACCGTGTGATTGTGTGCTAGATGTCTGAAACTACATTTTGGGCAGGATGTGACAAATAACAGCTGAACTGCTCATAAGAAGGTGTGCAAAAATGACAATGTTGAAAATCTGGAGTGGAAATATTACAAATTGTCAAACTTATAACTGTGCATGGACACTGCACAATGTACACTTTTAATAGTCATTTTATGGAAGTTTTTCACCAAATTTTCAACATAGGCATTTTGGGACCTCTGCTCATGAACAGTGTTACTATGATTTTCTTACTCTGTTCTGAACATTGTTTTTCTACAGTGAATGCGCCACTGCACACCAGATGTGAGAAAACACAGTTCAGGTAGTAGGTGGGAAATGAAAGCTGTACTGTTCATAAGGAGGTGTGAAAAAATGGCAATGGTAAAAATCTGGAGTACAAATATAAAAAATTATTGAAGTTACATGCGTGCTTGAAAACTGCACAATGCACGCTTGTAAAACAGTCATTTTATGGACGTTTGTCACCTAATTTTCAACATAGGCAGTTTAGGACCTCTGCTCATGAACAGAGTCACTGTGATTTTCCTAAGCTGTCCCAAATACTGATTTTCCACAGCAACCATGCTATTCTGCGCTGGAAGTGTGAAAGCATATTTCGGCCAGGATGTGAAAAATGACGAGGGTGCGTGAACCACTGCACAACACACGCTCATAGCACAGTCATTTAAAGGACTTTCATCCCCAAATTTTCAACATATGTATTTTAGGACCTCTGCTCATGAAAGTATCACTATGATTTTTTTAACTCTGTTCCGAACACTGATTTCCCACAGCGACCACGCTATTCTGTGCCTGAAGTGCAAAAACACATTTTGGCCAGGATGTGAAAAATGACACCTGTAGTGTTCATAAGGAGGTGTGCAAAAATTACAGTGTTAAAAATCTGGAGTGAAATTATTACAGATTCGTGAAGTTATGAGCATGCTTGGAAACTGCACAACACACACTCATAAAACAGTCATTTAATGGACTTTCAGCACCAAATTTTCAACATGGGCATTTTCGGACCTCTGCTCATGAACAGTGTCACTGTGATTTTCTTACTCTGTCCCAAATGCTGATTTCCCACAACGACCATGCTATTCTGTTTCGGAAGTGCAAAAACACATTTCGGCCAGGGTGTGAAAAATGACAGCTGTACTGTTCATAAGGAGGTGTGGAAAAATGGCAATGTTGAAAATCTGGAGTGAAAATATTGCAGATTCATGAAGTTACTAGCATGCATGGAAACTGCACAACGCACACTTATAAAACAGTAATTTCTTTGATTTTTTTCACCAAATTTGCAACATAGACTTTTTGAGAGGCCACATCATGAACAGTGGCACTGTTGTTTTGATAATCAGTCCCGAAAGGTGATTTCGTGAAGTGACCACAAAATCACCTTTCAGGACCACATAATGCCATGACAATAACTGAATTCATGAAGAGGGGTCCCAATAACCCCATGTTGAACATTTGGTGACAAAATTCCCCAAAATGCCCAAGATATGCATCAAAGTTGAAAAAAATCCTATTTATGCCACTATACAGCTTACTGGCACTTCTTCAATTCACGGTTGGCTTTGAAGAGTGCAGACGTGTTCCAGGTCCACTGAAGATAGTCGCACTGGGCTCCAGAGGTAAGTATGGAGTGAGGGGGTGTGGGAGGCAGGGTACATACAGGGTGGGTGTGGGTTGGGGAGGGCTGCAGACTACAAGAGATCCTTTTCTACTTTACAGGAAAAAACATTACATGAAGGTTTTGGTTTTTACAGGTACATTTGACACGCTGGGGTGGGCTACAAGCATGTCACCTGCATGTTTTGTTTTTGGAGGGGGGGACTGGAGTGGATCAGGATTGGGCACCCAGTCGGCAAATAAAAAAGAGTGTTTTGGGGGGGATGATGCCTATGGGGACTGGGCTTCCCCATCGGCAAATAAACTGGGGAGGGATGGTGTCACCTGCGGGTTTTTTTTTGAGGGGACTGTAGCCAACAGGGATTGGGCACCTCGTCGGCAAATAAAAAAGAGTGTTGGGGGGATGATACAGATGGGGATTGGGATTCCCCATCGGCAGATGAACTGGGGAGGGGGGCATGATGATGCCAACAGGGGGATTGGGCACCCTGTAGGTCAGCTTTTCTGGGGACTGTGAAAATCAGATGGCACAGCTGCTACCATGTTGCACTGAAACTTACACCAGGAAAGGCATGCCCTGCAATGTGGTGGAGCTCCTTCATTGCAGCAGATAAAACCTTTCAAGGTGGTGGACACACTTTTGCACTGCTGTCATAGACAGCATGCAGTCTAATTTGTGCCATGGAGCACAGCACCAAAAAGCAGTGGCACCACAGGCCACAACAGGACCGCATCTCCAAAACCTGCTATTCCGGAGTTACTGCAACATGTTTCTTATGCAGGCACAAGACAACATAAAAACACATTTTATGATTGCCAACATTCTATAAATGTTGCTGATGTAGCTGGTAGTTTGAGTCTGACTCTTTTTTCTTTACAAAAGTGAAAAACAGACTGGCCACCATACTGGTGTTACCACACAAACACAGGTTTGTTTACATTCCTTGGTCAGCTCCAACTGTATCTTTCCTGGGCTTGTGAACACCCACAACACAGTCTAGCCCCTCATAATGCAGTGGGAGTTTAGGAGGCTACTGCCTCATGAGTGACTGCACTGTTTGGGTGTATTTCTATGCTCAAGAAATATGCAGTAAGAACAGATCCAGGATTGTAAACAAAACAAGGTTGTTTGTAAATATACATTAGCGTGCATTTCAGTTCTTCTAAACAAGGAAACAGACAAAACAAACAGCAACATCAATGAATTTTAGAGAAGGTGAGCAATCATAAATTGTACATTTGTAACTAGAAATAATATGGTGAAAAACATGTTGACAGTGTCCCTTTAAGCAACTCAGGGAAAAACAAAAACAAACAAACAAACAAAAAAAAAACAGAACCAGCAGCTCAGTATGCAAAATGTGCACATACCCAGGGCTCACCCTCACAGCATACAGACTGCGTGGCAGCAATCAAACATGGTCAGAACTAACATAAATGTTTTATAAGAAACTGTTTTCTAAAACATCTGAAGTAATTTTATTGATAAAAAAAAACTTTTGTAAGCATACCACATTAAAAAGGTTCACTATAAAGCATGTTGTAATTCAGAAGACTAATGCTCAGTGGTCCTCCACAAAGTGGTTTTCCATTCCAACAAAAAAGCCATCAATAGTACATTTAACACTTTCCAAGTGACTTGAACTGTGAAAATTCAGTATTTGTAACAGGTCTATCTCATGCCTACTTAGCCATGCCAAGCCACACCATTATGTTTCGAGTCACATATGATGCCTTCCATAGAGTGGTGAGCTACCAAGAAGTGTGAACTTATGAATATTGATATTTAAAGAGAAAGTGCAGAAGAAGTAAAGTGCAAAATTTGCTTATTATTAAAATATAATATTTGACCGCTCAAAGATGCTATCAAGACAGTCCAGAAAGTTTAAAAAATGTATTTGTTAAAACTTTTCTTAAAACAGCCTTCATTTTTATAAATTGGTTAATGAGAACAGTATTGACATTTTATATTGATATATAAAATGTTTTTTAATACTGTAGATGGTAACAGAGCACACCATGATATACTGTACATCAATTAAGCAATAAAGCATGATAGGGTGTGACATATTATGGGATATCATCATGCCTCGGGTGGTTGGGGACAAGGCCACAGGCTGAGTGTGTACAATGACCTGAGAAGTGACGATATCCCATGATATACCACTCCCTGGAGTGACTTATTGCTATTATGAACTGAGTTTGAATTTTCATAAATAAAAAAATAAAACAAACAGGTTTTTAAATGTTTTATGAACAAGTTGTTGGGTGATGTAGGAGTACAGTTTGAAAAAATAGTTCTCAGACAGAACAGAGCAAGGAGACTGGTGGCGCCAGAACTTTTTTGAAGCCGTGATGATGTAGCCCAATATCATCATGGCTTCAAAGAGCTCTCTGCCAGTCAGATTCCTCTATTTATGCTCCTCAGTTCATAATTTATATTAATAGTGTAAGAAAGGATATTACTTCATAAACTTTAAATTATTTATTACCATGTACTGATACATGGGAACTGAATCATCTAACCAATTCCATGTCAATGTGATTTCAAGTTTTAATGAAAAATAAATTATAAAATGTGTTGCACACTTCCTGCTTCCTAATTGCCTAAATATATTCAGAGATCCATATTTTACTTCCCCAAAAATGAACAATTTGGAATAAGTTCAGGTAATTGGGTTTGGAATTCAGGCAAGTTACATATGGAATTCATGAACCACTTTACTCATCCCTGATTAGCAATAGAAAGATGGGGATCTATGTGATAAGGGCAAAAGCCCAATCGCGATTGGCGGCAGGGCAAGCGTACATCGCCAAAAATCTATTTTAGTGATATACATCAGCGGAGCACAAAAAAAAATGTGATCGGGGACTTATATTTTAATTTTTCATGTGGGGGGCAGTGCCCCCTGCTTCTTCCCATATCCCCCTACTAAAGGATACTTAACTCCAGGGGGGCCCATGTTGGGGAAGGGGGCAAAATCTTGAGAAATAAAAAGTTTGAACCGGGTGCACAAAAATGTAAGCATGACCAGACCCGAACCCAGAACACTCACAGCATTAGGCTGCCACCCACCCACAAAGCTACGGGGCCAGGTCGGCAGCCCCATGCCAACCATGCCAGGCCAACACTCCCTCCCTTCCGTCATGCTCACCCTCCCGCACGCACATATGCATATAGTGATTTCCTCCCCTGGGTCATGCCTGAAAATAGGCAGGATTTGTCTAGTGCACTTACCCGGTCAACAAAAACTAAATAAAAAAAAAAATATGCACCCACCTCCCCCCCCACTCCATTTGCCCTTCCTCAGCAGTAGCCCCATAGACATGTGCCTGGATTAAGTCACTGATATTGCAAGTACTCAATCACTGATGCCCATGTCACAGGCTACCCAAATATGGCTACCACATTCACCCACTGAAAATCTTAAACAAAGCCGAAAAAGTAAAATACAGTACTCTAAAATTAAAAAAAAGTGAATAAATAAACATTCTTTCCTCTCATGATACCCCCGTACTCATATAAACTTATGAAATTAAATACTATTCACAGTTTTAATTACTGGTATTTCTTTGATGACCATGTGAAATCCCTCTTTTATCTTATCACACTGTCAGGGTAATCTCTGCTGCTAACATTGCTTCAGATATAGTTGAGACCATTGCTCCTTATAAGGTCTTCCACTGGTGTGAGGGGGTGAACATTCTGCCAAAGGAATTCTGCAGCAGTTTGACTGTGTTCAATAATATAAAACATACATTCCATTGAATGTGTGGGAAGTCAAATGCTTGACAGGCTGTGAAGGATTACTTTTTATAAGATATGTTTATCAAAAGAAAATACCGATTTTTAATTTACAAAAATATAATTTTGTAAAATTGTTTCTCACTCTACCCATTATACAAGCATATGACACTCCAAAATATTGGTTGTCTGGGGTTATTACACTTTGTGAAGCTAAAGACACTCAGTGCAAGTACCTAGTGCTTCATTGTGAACCTGGGTATACAGTACATTAACCCCTGACAACCAATGCCCTCTCATGTCTTATTGCTTATTAAGTCCCTAGCTCTAACAGTTCAAAAATGAACCCTTTCTAACTATAATTGATTTGAAAAGGGCTAATTTTAGAACCATTAGGGCTAGGAATCAAGATATAAAAAAATTAAGCTTGGAATCATGTCAACATGGAACTGATCTGTTGATACAGTTTCATTGTATGGATAGATTGTTATACATGTCTATATACATTAATACACTTTTAATCATAACCTAATGAACAATACATTTACATACTGCATTATAAAATGTGTAAGGGAAACCAAGATCTGTGATTGGTCAGATGTGGTCACATCACTGTGCGTTATTACAGCACAACAGAAGAGATCAGAAATACTTAACTTTCCAAATGTCTTTACTCAGCTTTTAACCTAAAGTCTGACAGTACATTTAGAACATATAGGATGTGAATGGAAGACCATGAGCACAGCAAAGGTTAAAACAAAAATAATAGGAATGACTTTAAAGCTGAAATAAAGTACTTCATGTGGTGTTGTTTTGTGATAACAGCATTCTTCAGTGCATAAGACACTCAGCATTGCCTCTTCCCTCACTTCATAAGGTGTGCCACTATACCAAAGTATTGAACACCTTGTCATGACTTACTGCGTAATTGCCATGTAATCAACGTTTGAAAATGTATGAGAAGGACTTATTTATGTTAATATGACTCCATGAGTTTATTAAAAAAATAAGTTCCTAGTTTTACTTGTTCTACAGTTAACACTTTCTAACCATAATTTCTTTCATACCATGGTCTGGGAGAGCTAAGAGGAAGGAAGAACAGCCCAGCTAACCTTTAACAGGAAAGGCAGTGTATTTAATTTCATACTTAAATTATCCATGTGTGTAGGCAGAAGTACATTTTTGATTCTGTTTTTTGAAGCAGTTTTAAATTTCTGTAATTCTTATTAGCCAGGGAGAAGACCTATCTGGAATAATATTTGCAGTCTCTTGAATGTTAATTGATTAGTTACAAGCTGTGAAATAGGTATCTGATTACGGGAGGAGCTGAAGCAGTCTTTAGAGGAGATATCATGTGAGTGTTACAGAGCAGAAGAGTGGCATCTGTCTAAAGGATATCTATAAAAGGAACGCAGAATGTGTAACATGCAGCTGGCTACCTAAGGAACCTCGACCGGTTTCATACACAGTACATTTTCAGGGGGTGGTCATATGGTTAGGGTCACATTTCATTGTAATACATATCCCAGAGCCTGTCAATGTAGGGATCATGTATATAGTTTAGATTGGTACAAACTTTCCTTAGAGAATTTAGCCTTGCTTTTGTCCTTGATGTTATTCCGATGTCTTATGTTACTGCACATCAATTGTAATGGCCTTCCTTTTTTATTTTTCAGAACTAGAAGAAATGGTGGTGCCTGCCTCCAGTAAGGGATCTAAAGCTGTAGATGTGTACTATTCACTCTGGACAGGATGGATGCCATGCAAAAGTCCAGTATAGGACTACTTAGAAAATGAGTACTAATTAATTTCTTCTTTTTCAGGCCAAACATGATGTTGCTCTATATTTGTAATTGCAAATGTTGTTTATTTATGTATATATATATATATATATATATACAGGTATATTAGGAAACTCCTGCAGAGTATTGTACATTATGTATTTTTCATAGGTTTAATGGGATTAGGAACAGATATGAGATATATGTGATTGTTATTTTGCACTTTTATATTTACATGGAGTGACGTTGTTAAGACAGACTTGCACTTTACTAGTTGTATTGCCCTGTCATTTTAATTAAGACGTGTATAAAAATGAACTGTGACCCTAACCATAGAACCACCCCATGAGGATGTACTGCATATGAAACCGGTCAGTGTTCCTTAGGTAGCCAGCTGAACTTTACACTTTTGGTGTTCCTTTTATATTTATAATAAAAGCCTTTTGCAATCTCAAGCAGAGGAGTACAGATGCGTGTTTGTTTTATTACTGGACATTTCACATCTTGCACCCTCCTGGTGTGAGTGAGCTGTTTTGCTTGTTGGACTAAAGGATATCTGCAGGTCTTCCACAAGAGGTCTGCAGGATCCAGTAAGCCACAGGTTGTTAGTAGACCAGTTTTTGAAAGGGATTAGAAGAATTCTCTGTTTAAGTTACAGCAGTGCTACAATTAAATGTGTACACTTACAGTACTGAAACTGTACACCTTGATAGCCATATCTCTAGCTACCTACCTATGACAGAGGCACAAGTGAAGCAAAATGAACAATCTTTCCATTGCAGAAGTATAAGCGAATCAACTAATGGTGTCTCAATCAGGAAACTATGTAAAGCTGTACCTTAGCAGAAACACATTATACAGGGTAGGCCAATTTGGAGCTACAATAAAAAGGTTAATAGGCAGGTAGAAGAATAGTAATGACAGTCCAGCAGTTATTGTGTACCAGGAAACAGCTGACAGTATGGACCATTGGTACAGAGGGGATGTAGTAGGCTGCAGGGACTATGGGGTATTCATCTCCAGGGTTATACTCCAGAAGAGGGGACACAGCCCCATATGCAGCACCGTTGGGGAGCTCCATGCTCAACTGGTAGCAGCAACAGTGGAGATTTCACAGCTGTTACACCAACTGAGCTGGTGACCATACCACACACACCCACTCCTCATCAGGTTAACTGTCCCAGGAAGTTGGAGAGTGGTCAAGAGGTGAAAGGGATCAGAGACAGGGGAAGTCACATGGTGGTCAACCAAACCCACAAAATCCTGACAGCAAATTTATTTGCACCCCTGAAAGGAGACAGGTGTTTGACTTCACTGGGGGAGAATCTGATTCAGTTGGAAAGAAAGGGCAGGTCCACATGGCATTGGTGGCACCTGGGAGTTACAGCAGGAGGAATTTAGCAAGGATCATCTTAATTTTCAGGGATTCAATGATTCAAGGAGTGAAGAAGGTGGAGTGTGGGGGGGGTTGATCAGATTCCCTCCTGGAATACCTACCATCAGGGATCTGGATAGGATAGGATAGGATAGGATAGGATAGGATAGGATAGGATAGGACATGGATTGTGTTAGTGAAGAATGTTGGGGAGCTTGGAGTGCTGGTACACTTGGGTAGTAAAGATCTGGTGAACCAGCCTATGGAGTCAGTGAAGTGGAATTATGAACAGAGACAAGAGCAGAAACACTCCTCTAGCCAGACACAAAAGCACAGTTTAAAAAAAAAGCAAGTATAGGCAGCTTCTTTCTCAGCATGCCTACATTTACTTGATGCTGGTACATGTATTCATGCAGGCATGCTGTTCAATTTAGTAAATGCAGATGAGATATACAGTACTGTAGCACACCACATGCAGGTGCCCCACCGTAGAACCTTCAAATGCTGGTGGAGAGATTGAAGGCACATTCAACTTCTCTGGCCTTCTCTGAGGTCCACCCTGTGTGGGTGGGGGGAATGGGAAGGATAGAATGAGGAAAAAGGAGATGGAGGAGTGCAATGAATGGTTGATAGGATAGTATCAGGAAGACGGATATAACTTTGTCTGGGACTTCTGGGACAGGAGGCTTTTAATGGGGTGCCAGCATTCACCTAACATGTGAGGGGCCAGTGTGCTGGGGTAGACATTTGATATCTATATTGGTGGACTGTTAAACTGACTGTGGAGGAGTTGGAGGCTAGCCACACCACTGAGAAGGTTTGGGAAGTAGGGAACCTATCTGGGACACTTTCTAAACTAGGGTCTAGAAGCACTGGGGGGAAGCAGAAAGGCACAAGTTCATTAAGGGGTAGAGAATGATGCTGGGTGGCTCACTAAACCAGTGAAAATGGGAAAAAAAAAAGAAATTTTATGATGAGTGGATCACCTTGCTGTCGGTGACCAGGCTGATTGTGATTTGACCAAATGATAGACCAAGAACCCCTAGAAATATTAAATGATGGAATGAAAACTAAGTAAGAAAACTGAATTGATTCAAATTAATTGCAGGCTTTTTAGCAGCTTTTTTGGGACAGCGCTGATACTATTACGATTTGCTCTTGGTTTTTGGCCACACACCAGGTGAACCACTGTAAACATGTTAAAACAATTAAGAAATATGCACAAGAAATTTAATAAAATCATTGTATATTAGCGAGTTTTGAGTTTGATAAACCTTTACTACTGCATTAGAAACAGGAAAAGTGTGGCCTTCTCCAAATTGGTGAGCTCCCCAATGGTCACCTACAAGCCTCTTATGGGCCAGAACACACTATAGAAAACTGAAGGCAAAATGTTTCCCCACAAGAAAGAATGAAGTCAAGGGGACCTCAGCTCATTCTGGCATGGTAAAATTTCAATTTCAGTTTCTAAATTTGGGCACTCACCACCTCTTCAAAATACGGACACCAGCCTCCAAAGGTTAGGCGTCATTGTACTTTTATTAAAATGTCAATCCAAAACAAAACAAGATAGATATAATAGACTGCACACAATTGCTTTGCCCTCCTGACATGTTTCGAACAGTTCAGTCCTTATCAAAGGCTGAGGCACATAGAAAACTTTTAACAATAAATAAATAAAATGACAATGTCGTGATGAAATGTTTTCCTTCACAATGAAACATAATTTAAAATACAGTTTCCTGACCGATGAATTTGTTAAGTTACCTTTGGTCATCAGGCTGATAATGACTCAGCCAAATGATGAGACCAAGAACCCCTCCAAATGTCACAATGATGGAATAAAAAAACTAAGTAAAGAAAATGTAACTGATTTGAATGAATTACAGGCTTTTAAGCAGCTGTGGGGTGACCATTGGTACTATAACTATTTGCTTTTGATTTTGGCCACACACTGCAAGTGCACCACTGTAAACATGAAGAAGAAGGAGGAGGAGGGGAAGGAGAAAAGAAGAAGAAGAAGAAGAAATGGGGGAAGATTAAATATGATCAAATGTTTGTATATTAACCAGGGTTAAGTTACTATACGTTCAGCATTGCATTGAAAGAGGGAAGGTGTGGTCTTCTCCTAACTGATGAGCTCCCCAATGGTCACCTGCGAACCTCTTATGAACTAAAGCACACTATCTAAAAAATGAAGTCAGAGAGTGATTTACCCACAAGAAAGAGAGAATGTAGGGGGACCTCAGTTCATATTGGCATGGTAAAATTTACAGTTAAAAGATGATGCCAGAAAATAGTTTTCAAATAAAGAAATGAGACAGCAGTGGGACATCAGCTCATATTGGCACGTAAAAATCTGAAGTGCATTTCCATGAAGGATGAGTGGGTCATCTTGTCGTAAGTGGTTAGGCTGATTGTGATTCAGCTGAATGATAAATGATAATACCAAGAACCCTCTGAATGTGTTAAAATGATGGAATGAAAACTAAACAGGTAAACTGAATTGGTTAGAATCACATTCAGCTTTTAAGCAGTTTGGGGAAGGGTGGCGCTGCTAACTATTTGCTTTTGATTATGACCACACACCAGGTGCACATCTTTAAAAATGTAATACGTTTTAAGAAAGATGCATAAGCAATGTGATAAAACTTTTGTACTTTGTATATTAGCCATTACAGACTTGTTAAACTTTTAACATTAGTTTCCATGTATACAACATTTGCCTATCATTTATTATTTACTGTATATGAATCTGAAAATAAACCACACTTTGAGCTATATTTTTCTTTGTTTATCACAAACAGTTATATAAAACCACACTTTGACCTATATTTTTCTATGACTGTGACAAAAAGTTATTATATAAAATAAAAACATGGGGAGAAGGTAACTAGATTCTTTTACACATCTTCAGTGTGTTATGCAAGCAATAAGTCGTGACGAGGTGTGGGTTATCTCCTGATAAGAGCACGCCCAGGTGCATTGTTAGGCACGAGGTGCTTGCGCCGAGTGTCTTTTGCACCTGGGCGTGCTCTTATCAAGAGATAACCCACACCTCAGAGTGTCTTATTGCACTTATAAAATGGGTTCCGGAAGTTGCTATTTATGAGGGGAAAAAATGAAATAAAAAGAGGGAAAACATTTTAAGAATTTGAGGTTTTAGAACATTAAGTTGTAAAATAGTCACTTTATTTAGGTACTTACTGTGCCCTTCATCCTCCCACCAGACAAACAGATATAATGGTTAGGTTGTTTTGTCTGGATATACTGTAGCACTGCCGCAGCAACCAGCTGCTTTGAGAGTGCAACAAGCACAAATCACTAACCTACCGAGGTGCAAACTGCTTCTAAAAACTACTACACACAAGGAGCAGCACCAGCAGTGTATCAACCATAGTATAACAGCAGACATCAGGCCACAGTATCCTGTCTGTATCTCTTTAGGCACAAGAACACTGTAATAAATTGATCCAGACTTTTTTCCCCTTCACAGGAAAAAAAAAATGTAAATACCTCAGTGAGATCATGAAAACAGCAACAGCTCAATCCTGACGTCCTTAGCCAATGAGTGTGTCCTATAGCGGCCGCCATATAGAGCTATTTCCTGGTTGCGTTTTTTTTTTCTCCAGTTTCTTTTCTGTGTGGTACCGTGATAGTGTGCACAAATATAAGGAGTTCCTAACTGACTGAAACATTATTGCTGCACTTTCAGTTAAATGTTTGAATCAGAGATTGTCAAGGGGACAGGATAATGAGAGTGGAGGCAGCATGCTATGAATGGAAAAGACGTCGGGACTGAGTGGTTGCTGTTTTCACGATGTTAGCGAGGTATTTAAATTTTTTTCTGTGAGGGGGAGGTCTGGATGAATTTATTATAGTGTTTTTGTGCCTAAAGAGAGACAGACAGGCTACTGTTGCTTGATGCCTGCTGTTACAGCGCTGCGATGTTCACCGTTGGTGCTGCTCCTTGTGTGGCTAGTTTTTAGAAGCAGTTTGTAGCTCAGGTAGGTTACTGATTTGTGCTTGTTGTGAAGTTGCTCAGGGGAGAAACAGTGCCGGTTGGCATGGATACATGCTGATAAGAACACGACTGAAAGGTCCTTTCAGCCAATCAAATTCAGACTTTTTTTTTAAACCCATTTTATAGACCTTGATCAACTACCGTAACTTCACCATGAATGTTTATACGGTATACCACATCTCAGATTTGTATAACAATCTCATTGCATACTCCATTATGCATTTTTCTATATATTATTCATAACTGCTTATTTTGTTTAGTTTTATTATGGATACAACAAAAGGGATTGCCTCATTAAGGAATTGACCAGATTATCAGGGGTTTACCAAGGTTAAGACCAAGGGGGAGGGGTGGATAGGAATAGGACAAAACAAGCTAGCAAGGTAGAGGGAGGGGGCATGGGGAGGGGCAGAAAGGATTAGTGACAGTGGAGAGGAAGATACAGGACTGGACCTCAGCATGGAGGGGGGAGGAGTCTCTGGGGGGTACTTAGGCAGCAGCAGGAGAGGAGTGAGCTCTTCTTTCTGCTTTCAGGATTGTAATCCAAGAAATATAGCACATCAATTGGCAAGGAAGATTTGAGCTGAAGAGAATTTATCAAGGGTAACACAGAACAGTGGCTTAGATACAGAAAGGATCATATGGCTATACAAGATAGACGTGGGTACAAGAGAATCGGACAGTAAGTAAAATAAATAAAAAAGGATGAGAATAAAGTGTTTCAGCAGTATGCAATGATTTTGATTTATGGTGTTTGGGAAAATGGATTGAAAGAGAAGATTCCAGCCCGCGCTTCAGCAGGTAGCAGGAGAGAGAACAGCATGGTAGGGCTCAGTAGTCAAAGGGAAAAGCAGGTAAGGGGTGAGGGGAAAAGAGGACATGGCATAGGCTGCAGGTGATGGCAAATGTGGAAGCAGTTTCTTGCTTGACACACAGTATGGGAATTGGGTGCTGGCAAATGGGGAAGCGGTTTCTTGCTGGATACACGGTATGGGAAACTGGGAGTGGGGATCTGAGCTGTCACTGCCCCGCTATTTAAACCACATTGGCCAGTGTCTGATGTCACCCAAAAGGAACCACCTGGGGGAAGAGGGGGTTCAGGAGCCAATAGCCATGGGTGACAGTGGGTCAGAATTGGGAGCTGAAGAGGAACCACAGATGGGCTGGGATCTTGGGGGTTGCTGATGATGGGTGGGGACTTGCATGGAGTAGAAACTGGGAGCAGAGGATGAGTGGGAGTGGAAGGATGGCCAGGCTTTGGAGTGAAATGTGTTGGTGGCCATTTTGCAGGCCTACCACGTGGTTGGGGATCTAAGATGGTGACCAAGGATAATGGCTGGAAGGGGAAAGCATGTACAAGACACCTGGCCACACTGCTCTTCTGAGGGTGGGGAGATGCATTGCAGACACTGACTGCGAATAAAAAAAAAACATAATATCAAAGGAGAAAAGACAATTTTGGGTTGAAGGGGTAGGCAACAGGCAAGTAGATCAGAGGCATTTGGGCAGCCAGGACAGAGTGAAGCAACCCAGACACCCTTGATAAGTATTTTTATTGAGTAGTCAGCTCAGGGCATTTTAGGTATTTATTTAAAGGTGACATTTCATTTCCAGAAAAGTGGGATATTAAAAAAAAAAAAAAAAAAAAAAGGAAAATGATGGAGAGAAAGATCTGGGGAGGGTATTCATGAAGCAGACACAGGCAACACAGGGTTATGTTAAAGCACCTTCTGTTTCCCTCCATGAAGTGCCACCGGCAACTAAATACAAGGACTACAGAGTGGCCACAGTAAAGACAGGGCTGCAGTAATTTAGATCACTGGAGGGCAGAAGCATTACACAGGCATAATAAAAGAAAATCAGGAAACAGCTAGGGCTGGACTGATAGAAATGCTAAACCTAGGAGCCATTTTGAGATATTTTGAACTGCATAGTTTCTATGGCACTGCATGCTGTTTGTCATAGGATAAGAAGATGACCGGAAAGAGAAGTAACCAGTGGGGAGTCATGACATGAGGGGGAACAGAAGGGCCAAGGTGGGGGGTGGAGGACAAGAGCTCAGGAAGAAAAAGGGAGTCTACTGTGTATAAGGAGGGGAAATTATTTTACCAGGAAAGGCACACTATGCTGGAGCTTCTTTCCAGGTGTGACCTGGGAGCACAAGGAAGTTAAGTGACTTGCTTAGGATCACACAGTATGCAAGTGTGGGCTGTGGGATTCAAACTCAGGTCTCCAGGATTGCAGATCAGAGCCTTAAACCACTACACTATACTGCCTCCTTAAGGATAGATGTTGATTTCATAAATTTTGAGTTACAGAATGGCACCTAAGAAGACGCCCAATAGGGCCAGAGCCAGGGGCGAGAAGCTGGGCCAGCAAGTGGCAGATCTAATTGGGCAGGTACAGGCATTGCTGGAAGAGGTGAAGAAGGTGACAGACAAGGAAAAGGCAGTTGTGAAGAGTAGAGGCCCTGCAGGTGAAGGAGGACCGAATGGGAAATGGAGAAAAAGGGCAACTCCCCCAAGGGGAGATGATACTCAGCAGCCCAAAGGTAGGGACCCATTGGTAGACCTGACAGTCGATGAGAGTTTAAAGGACTATCTGGTGGGTATCATTGAAGAAAAGGGGGAGAAAGGTTGGGAGAAAGTAGAGGAGATGCTGCAGGAATGAAAAGGTAGTAAGACGTTGATGAAGGGGCAAGTGGGGGCAGAGGGTGGGAAAGCTGGGGTAGATGGTGGCATCCCGGGAATGACTCTCAGGGATCAAGTACCACACTCCATTAAGGAAAAAAATATGGAAGAAAAAGTACATGGACATGTTTGTCTGGCCAATAAGGACCCGGCAAAGAAATGCAAACAGAGTGAGGTGGCGGGAAAATCCGAGATGGCAGTGGCACTAGCTCTAATGGGGAAAACCACCGAGGATACCATATATATGGGGAAACCTTTTGACACTTGAGTGGTAGGTTTTACTCATTTTAGTGCAATACTGCTGAAGAAGCAGCCAGAGCTAGCCATACGAATATTAATATATTCAGTCATCATAAGGAATGCGTACAAATGAAAAAGCGGGTATGGTTCATTGCTGTACAATGAGAGATATTTCGGCTACATATGGCCAATCACGGAGACATGCAGTGGGATTCCACACACTCTGACCTATGGCTCAGGCCAAAGTTGGCCCACAGCAGAAGTGGGCTTGAAGGGGCAAGGGGGCATGGGGGCACTCAAGTCAAGACATGCTGGGGTTATAATAAAGCCACCTGTAACTGGGCTTACTGTAAGATTAAACATGTCTGCTCAAAATGCAGGAGCTTTCACCCAGTGTTGCAATGCAGGTCCATGGGGGACGGAACAGATTTTCAGCAGTATGGGAGTCAGCCCTTTCCAGGGGGCTTTGGAGGAACAGGGGCAGTTGGTGTGGGGCAAGGGGGCAGGGGAGCGGATTTGCGGGCAGTTGGAGATTTGTGGCAGGCACCAGGGGCAGATTAGGATCAGGGACAGAAACCTGTATCCTGGGGAGGTTTCCCCATTGCCCGAACCCCTATTCAGACCACAATCCTGATTCAGTGGATGGAAGGATACCCAGAACAGGCAGTTAGGGAGATACTGAGGGAGGATTTTATCACAGGATTCAGCTTACATTATGAGGGGTTAGGAGAGCCATGACAGCAAATAACTTGGGCTCAGTAAAAGGGAAAGAGGATGTGGTGTAGAGGAAGATAGTGAAAGAGGCAGCTACAGGCATGGTAGAAGTCCCTTTGCAGTTCCACCATTCCAGAAACTCAGGATCTCCTCATTGGGATTGGTCCCCAAAAAACTGCCAGGTGAATATAGGTTAATTCACCACCTGTCTTACCCCAAAGGGGAGTCAGTGAATGACGCAATCTTGGACAAATGACAGTTTGTGTCATGCTCCACATTGGACCAAGCATTGGAATTGATAAAGGCAGTGGGGGGTGGCATGTCTAGCCAAGACAGATATTGAGGTGGCTCTCTAGCTGCTATCAGTTTGGCCTGTGGACTGGGACCTACTCGCCTTTAAATTCAGGGTGGGTACCACTTTGACAAGGTAGTGCCAATGGGGTGTTCTGTGGCATGTGCCACATTCAAGACATTTAGCACCTGGCTACAATGGGCATTCAGGGATAGGTATGGACACAGAGTAGTTGTGCATTATTTGGATGAGTTTCTGCTTGTGAGGCAAGGTAGAGTGACGGCAGCAGAGATGAAAAATTTCCAGGCAATGTGCAAGAGGTTAGGGGTGCCACTAGAGGTAGCTAAGATGGAGTGTCCATCCTGCAAATTGGAATTTCTGGGGATAGAGATAGATGCAGAGGAGGGATTGTTCAGTCTGCCTGGCAGCAAAGTGGACCACTTAAGAAAGCTTATTGGTCAGGTGAAAGTGAAATAGAACAGCTGGTTGTGGTACAGCAGCTTTTGGGTCACCTGAACTTTGTCTGTCAGGTAGTGGCACCGGGTAGGGCATTCACTCACCAGTTGGCAAAGCCATGGCAAAAGCAAAACTCCATTATCACTGGTTGGATTTCTCTAAAGGGGCATGGCAGGATTTGCAGGTGTGGGAACAGTTCCAGCACCAATATAAAGGGGTTACATTCTGAGAAGAGGACTAGTTATTCAACACAGACCATGAGCTACTCACAGACGCAGTGGGAGCCCTGGGCATGAGGGCATACTTCAGGGGGGATTGTATATCTGAATAATTGCCAGAGGAATGGGCTGCCAGGGATCTGCTGAGGGATATAATGTTTCTAGAAACCTTTCTGGTATGGGTGCCAGTGATCTGCTGGGGAGAGAGATAAGGAACCAGTAGGTAATTTTTTTTCGTGCAATAACTGGCTGGTGGGGGAGGTTCTGAACAAACAGGCAGGATCCATGGAGACAGTCACAAGGGTGGTAAGGCAGCTGTTACTGGAAGGTTTAAGGTTAAATATGTATTTTAAAGCACATCACATTGAGGCCAAAAAACTAAAAACTAAACCTTAAGTCATTGGGTACTGGAAAGTTGTGAGGCAACATACTTTTATGTTACGATATCATGCAAGATAACTATTTGTTGAATGAATAACATTTTGAATGGATAAGGGAACCCAACAGATCAATGATAATGAAGAGAATGTCCCGGGGTGGCAGAGGCTATAGGGGAAGACAGTAGACACCAGGAGTCCTATAGCGGGGGAACTATTGGAAGAATAGTGGTTTTTTGAGGCTAGTTGAGATAATTTGCAGAGAACACTAAGACAAGGAGCTGCTGTTGTGACTGGACTTCTTTACTAGGACTATATTGCCCTGCTTACCTCCCCTCCACCTCCCCCCCACTCAAAGGCAGTTCTACTTTCATAGGCACAGGATTTGACTGACAAAAGGAACTTCATGTTTGGGAGCAGGAAGTGAGTGATCACAGAGCCACCAAAGACTCACCATCCTAGAAGGACAAGAGTAGCTCTCTGTCTCCCCCCCAGCTGCTGGATGTCTGCCTCTGAGCAAATAAGGGGACTACTGAGAAATATAGGCTCTTCTTGTCTGAGAACAGGAAGATCAGGAGCTAAAAGGGCACAGAGGCAGTAAGTAAGTAGGGAGAAAAAAAATAAGCAGAGGAAAGACTAAGGATTCCAAACAACAGTGAAGGGGCCAGAAATAAGACATGATGGGAGTGGTGCAGTGCAGTGGCTGTGGAGCAGCAGTCTTCCGGGAGACATTCTGGAGGATGCGGTGTTGTCCCATCTGCAAGCACCTCTCTGGGCTGAGGGAAGAGGTTGCTCATCTCCAGGCTGAATTGGCCAGGATTTGTGGGACCTCCTCTCCCATCCAGGACCACCAGGGCCACTGCCGTTGCCTCAGAGGTTGCCAAGAAAGAGGAGCAGTTGGACCACAGTGGGCTCAGGGAGGGTGAGGGTGGTGGAGCAGAGGTGCATCCCTCCAGTTGTACTGCTCCACAATTCATATGATATTCTGGCAAAGTGTGGTTCCTCTATGGATGCACCCTCAGTGGAGACCAAGAAGGATGCTGGGAACCTCCACAAAGGAGACCCACAGGAGGGTGGCATGTGACCCCACAGGGGAAGGAAACAACTCCTGGTGGGGGACTCAATTGTTAGGAAGGTAGAACTGGGAAAGGAAGTGGAGAGGGAGGCAAGGTGCCTGCCTGACACCATGGCTTGGAGGGATAGGCAGCAGATCCTCAGGATCTCCAGAGCAGCTGCACAGGGGAGGGAGCTGGATGTCATTGTCCACCTATGGACAAATGACCTGGCTAAGAAAGGGATCAGAGCAGTGCAGGAAGAGTTTGTGGAGTTGGGAAGGGGCCTTAGACAAGCAACACAAATGATAACCTTCTCAAAGGTGCTGCCTGTCTATGGAATAGGTGAGGCTAGGGTGTTTCACACCATGCTATTCAACCAGTGGTTGAAACACTGGTTCAGAGCTCAGGGATTTGGCTTCATTGGGGACTTGGGGTCCACCTGGAGAAATGATGGCATATACTGGCATGATGGTCTGCATCTGTCCAGGAGGGGAAGCAGGATCCCATGTGATAGGTTTATATGCTTCATTGGCAAGCATTCAAACTAGCCAAGGGGGAGGCACTGGAAAGGAGCAGGGAAATCCTAGTCTTTCCAAAAAAGTCAGGGTAGTAAGTGAGGTAGGCACCAAGTTAGAGATGTCGATAGAGAGAAGGGCAGGGGTAAATGGAGAAAGTGACAAAGGCAACAAGGACAGGGATGGGGCAAAAAGGGGTAAGGACATCAGGAAATGGAGCGTAATGAGTACCAATGCCCATAGTCTGGTAACAAGCTCCATGAACTGGTGGCCTTGATGGAAGAGGGATGCCTGGATATCGTAGCAGTCACAGAAACATGGTACACAGAGAACCATGACTGGGATGTTAACATACCAGGGTACACAACCTATAGGAGAGACAGGGAGGAGAGAAGAGGGGGAGGAGTAGTGCTATATGTAAGAGAAGGGATAAAAGTAATTGAACAAAAGAGTAAACAGGGAGGAGAGGAGGCACTGTGGGTCACCTTAGTTACTGGAAATGGCACCACAATCCGACCAGGGGTTGTATACAGACCACCATGTCAGGGGAAGGGAATGGACAAGGATATGATAGAATGCATTCTTAGGATGGCAGAGAAAGGGGAGATACTGCTGATGGGAGACCTGAATATGCCAGATGTTACCTGGAGCACATTTGCTGCAGCCACATCCAAGAGCAGGGCCATTCTTGATGCCCTACAGGTGGCATGCCTCAGACAGCTAGTTTTGGAACCCACTCATAAGGGAGTAATCTTAGACCTTGTGCTCTCAAATGGGGACAGTGGGAGGATCTCAAATCTATAAGTGGGTAGCCATTTGGGAACAAGTGACCACCAAACAGTGTGGTTCATGATAAACTCAGCTACAGAGTCAAGCTATACAAAAGTGAGAGTACTGGACTTCAGGAGGGCTGAATTTGGCAAGATAGGAAAGTGCCTTAGAAAAGCACTAGCAAACAGGCTAGAAGGAGGGGTGGAGCAACAATGGGGACTCATCAAAACTGCCATCACAGAGGCAACAAGCCTTTGTGTGAAGCAAATAAACAAATCAAAATGGAAGAAAAAGTCACTGTTTCTCAAAAGAGGTGGCAGGGAAGGTCAGGGAGAAAAAGATAGCATTCAGGAAGTATAAGGAAACACAGAAGAAGCAGGACAGAGAGCTGTACCAGTTAAGGCAGAAGGTAGCAGGAAGGGAATTCAGAATAGCAAAGGCCCAAACTGAGGAAAAGATAGCCAACTTGGTTAAGAAGAGGGATAAAACCTTTTACAGGTACATAAGGTAGCATAGAAAGACAAAGGGAGTGACAGTGAGGCTGAATAGAATGGACGGTGGGTGGGTAGAGGGGGACAGTGAAAAGCAGGGATACTGAATGAATATTTCTGCTCAGTATTCACAAAAGAGGAGGAGGGGGAGGTGCCTAATCCAATTAACAGAAGCATTCTGGATAGGGGAGTCGATCCCAGTCCTTTCACAGAAGAAAGGGTTCTGAAAGAACTCCTAAAACTGAAGGTGGACAAAGCAATGGGGCCTGATGGAATTCGCCTCAGAATTCTAAAAGAATTAAAGGAAGAAATAGTGAAACCACTGACTACTCATTTTAACAAATCATGGGAGGATGGTGTGGTACCTGAGGACTGGAGGAAGGCTGATGTGATTCCCCTTCACAAAAGCGCGACCAAGACAGAGGCAGAAAACTACAGGCCTGTCAGTTTGACCTCTGTGGTAGGGAAAGTGATGGAATCACTTCTGAAGGAAAGAATTGTTGAGTACCTAGAGGCTAGTGGGGCACAGGACCCAAGGCAGCACGGGTTCACAGCGGGAAGGTCATGTCAGACACATCTAATTGATTTCTTCGACTGGGTGACCAAAGTAGTAGACCAGGGAGGGACTGTAGACGTGGCCTACCTAGACTTTAGCAAGGCATTTGACACAGTTCCACACAAAAGATTAATAGTAAAATTAACCAGACTGTTAGTGGATCCCAAGGTGGTAACCTGGGTAAAACATTGGCTGGACAACAGGACACAGAAGGTAATTGTAAATGGAGTCCACTCTGAAGAAAGATGGGTTACTAGTGGGGTAGTGCATGGTTCAGTACTGGGTCCAGTCCTTTTTAATGTCTTAATAAGTGACATTGCAGAGGGACTGGAAGCAAAAGTATGCCTCTTTGCAGATGACACAAAGATCTGCAACAGGGTTGATACACAAGGAGGCGTGGAAAGGATGAGCAGGGACTTGGCAAGATTGGAGGAATGGTCAGAAGTATGGCAGCTTGGATTCAATGCGAAGAAGTGCAAACTAATGCACCCCGGAAACAAAAACCCAGGGGAAGATTACACAATTGGGGGGGGGTAGTAACAACAACAAAAATGGAAAGGGACCTGGGGGTAATCATATCAGGTGACCTTGAGGTTAGCAAGCAATGTAAGAAGGCAGTAGGGAGAGCTGGGTGGATACTGGGTTGTACAGGGAGAGGCATAACCAGCATGTTTGAGGAGAAGTGAGGACTTGGGCCCCTGTACAGTAAGCCCATTGGAAGAATACAAAGGGGTATGGCCTCTTAGGGGGGAGGGCAGGCTGTTATTGCATGGAGATAGTTTCCTGGTGTTCACCTTCCAGGAGACAGCTGTTTTAAAAAAGGGGATGTCTTTCCTGAGGAGAATGCTGGCAGTTTCTCTTCCCATTCCTTCAGGATCAGAGCAGCCTTCAAACTGGAGACAGCTGGATGGTTAGCTGAAAAAGTTATGGAGATGGGGAGGTGGTGCTCAAATTGCTACAAAAGAAACATCTGAAAGAAAGGTACTAACTTGTATTTTGTTTCATTCCCCCCCCCCCCCGATGCCACACGCACACAAGCAGGAGGATTGTTTGGCTTCGGGTCATTCCTTTTTTAATGGGTGGAGCAGAGAGCTGCAGCGATGTTGGGGAGACACAGCTTTGGCAGGAACCCAAGAGGACAAGAGTGTACTGGAAGGGGATTTAGGGGATGAAATGGGTGCAGATGCTACCACTAGTTGAAAAGTTCAAATTGAAATGGCCAAAGCCTCATATGTTGGTACTACATGCTAGGGGGAACAATTTAGGGTACTTTTGCATGAGATAAAATGGGACATGAAAGTAATGAGAGCATGGTGGCTGGATTTGTTCATTTCTTGATCAGCCATGTTTCTGAGAATCTTGTGGAAGCAAGCAAGGGACATCAAAGCCCTGGAAAAAGCCAGAAAAAAGTTAAACAGACGTATGGTAGCTTTTATGTTAGCAACAAGAGGGATTTACATAACTCATAGCATTGAATATAATTATGCAAGTGACTACATTCAGAACAGGGTACACCTTTCAGATGCAGGCAAAGACATGTTTCTCCTCAAGATAGAAGAAGCAATTGAAGATTGGGAAGGCTAGGAACAGAGGTGGGGGGGGTATAATCTGTTGCTTCGGTGGGAGGTAGGCTAATGGAAGGAAGAGAAAAAGGAGGAGGAGATGGAATGAATAAGAAGATCGGGGGGACAGAGGGTAAGGGGGAAGATGAGGCATGGGCTGGGTTAATATCTGTCTGAGCTGGGCACCTTTTGGGGTTATCACCTCAGGGGTATGGAACTAGGGGTTGGGTGGGACATCTGACCGCAGGAAAGAAGGAGGAAAAATGACAGACAGAAGAGGGTTATGCGGTACACACCTAGGCCACTGAAGGAAAAGAGGGGTAGAGGAAGGTTATATGGAAGAGAGGTGTAATAACGGAATGTTTACAAGATCTCAATGTCTTTATTGATGTAAATAGATGAAATAAATAGTTCTTGTAAATAAAAGGATTTTATTGTTGTAAAGCAGTGATGTTATTGAATAAGTAATAAATCCACGTTTTGCTTTTGCAAAAAATTTGCGAAATTACTGAATTACACAAACTATTTTGCGTAAGGAAATTCGACAGTTTCCACACATCTCTCAACTGTGATGTCACAAGCAGAGTATTATGACATAAAGTAGGGAACAGGCAACTGAAACAAATGAACTCTGAAGGAGCACAGGTCTGGTTTTTGTACAGATGTCTCAGTAATTAATAATCGGGAGGACAAATATAGAACTAATGTGAAATATAAGCTGAACTGTGTTCAGATATTACATTTTACAAAGTTCTCAAGGAGGCAATGGCTGCTCTTTAAATATGCATCATTATAAGGAAAAAAGGGAAACCAGATAGGGAAAACATTTTCAATATACAGTAAGCTAAACTGAGTAAAAAAAAAATCTTTGTTGGCCATAACATGTCACATGACAGTGTAATTATTTTGCTAACTGCACAGTCATCCTGGCATCTAGCCTTTTTACATACCCCATTCAAGTCAGCTTTTAAAAAAAAATCTGATTTGGCAGCTATGGTTGTTCTCTTGCTAGCAACACTAATTACTCAAAGGCCATTGTACTGTTGAAAGACAACTACCCCTTAGCAAAATAAAACAAACATACCACTCAAAAAGGTATTTACTTTTCAATCCCAGAAGCAAAATGCAAGCACTTCATTTTTCTTCTTTTTTAAGATGTGAACCTGATCATGATTGTGCTCCCGCTGTCATTTTTAGCAACACTGCTGAGCTCTGTTGAATTCCTCCTGATCTGTGCCATATGAAACCTTTTATTACAATACTACAAACATTTAGATGCTAGATATTTACTGTTTTACTACCTCTCTCCAGTGTGTAAATGAAGGATGGGCCTTTGGGATGGGGGTGAAGCTGTATAGCAGTATATCAACAAACTGTAATAACTATAACAATGGAAGCTACATTTGGACAAATCTCCTAAAACAAAGCTAAAAAGCCAATGTAGTTGTGCAAAAGGTGGAGGGACTACTTAACTGATTATTCATATAGACTTTTACATTTGTACATACTTAAACATGATTTTTTTAAATTCTTAAACTCATTGTAAAAACACAAGGCATATTACAAGTGCAATAAAGAAACCGGTTTTTACTACAGAAATAAATTCAACTTACCTGTAGATGTCCACATATCCTTAGTCAGAGGTATGTTCCTTCCTGTGCTTGACTAGGGGACTTTTTATATAGAGGTTCTGCCACTGGTCAAGTTGAAAAACTGGACATCCTGTATCATAAGGCACTTAGATTTAAAACTGGGCTACCTGCAAGAACCCATCACTGCACCCTCTCTTCATCTGTTGGCTGGTCTTCCCTCACCACTAGGTGGAACAATGGTGGGACAATGGATATGTCTTTGGCTCACAAGCAAAGGGTCAGAGACTTGATTCCCAGTGAGAAGATACATTTACAATCTTATTAGCCCTCAGGTGGGACAATGGATATGTCTTCGGCTCACAAGCAAAGGGTCAGAGGTTTGATTCCCAGTGAGAAGATATATTTGCCATCTTATTGTAGGATGCTTAGTACAGTAGTTAAGCTACAGGCTACAAAGCAGTAGAGGGCAGGGGGCCTGGGTTCAATCCCCAAATTTGAACTTTCCAATTAGTATAAGGGCACTATCAAACCTGATAAACAAATTAGATACAATTGTGGGGAGGACAGAAGATGGAGCACAAAAAAGTCACAGGACCAAAAAAAATGGGAAAAGGAGGGTGGGAGCACAAGCTGGAAAATAATGTGCACAAATGCCCGCAGTTTGGTAAACAAAATCCCAGACCTAATGGTATTAACAGAAGATAAAAACCTGGACATAGTAGCTATTACAGAAACATGGTACACAGGGAACTATGACTGTGATAAAGCCATACCATGATACACACTTTTTAGGAAGTATAGGGAAGGGGGGGTAGCTGTGTATGTGAAGGAGTTGATTGAAGCAATAGAGGCACAAGGGTTACAACAAGGAGCAGAGACATTGTGGGTCACCCTGGAGGTGGGAAAAAAGAACAGCCATTCGCAGTTGAGTGATATATAGGCCTCCGGCACTGAGGGAGGAATCAGATGATGCTCTTGTGGAAACCATCCACAAAATGGCAGTCAAAGGGGAACAGCTACTATTGAGTGACTTCAACCTTCCTGAGGAATGTTGGAGCACTCAGACTGTGAGTACAGCGAGGGGCAGGGACTTTATGCCTACTCTGAATGGGGCAAACGTAAGACAGCTTGTAAAAGAACCAACCCACATGGTGGCTATGCTGGATTTGGTCCTGACCAATGGGGATAGGATCACAGATGTGTAGGTGGGCAGTCCCCTTGGTATCAGCGACCACAGGACAGCATGGTTTAAGGTAACCACAGTGGAGGAGGCAAGCCATACAAGGATGAAGGTCCTAGATTTCAGGAAGGCTAAGTTTGAGGAGATGGGTAGAAATCTCAAAAGAGCCCTAGCAGATGAGGGTACAGGGGGAGATGTGGAAAAACAGTGGTCTAGACTCAAGAGAGTCATAACAGAAGTAACAGATTACTGTGTCAAAATGCATAGCAAGAGTAAAAGAAAGAAAAGGCCATTATGGTTCTCGAAGATAGTGGCTGAGAAAGTAAGGGAAAAGATAAGAGCCTTCAGAAGATACAAGGAAATACAAAAAGATGAGGACAGAGAACAATATCTGGAGAAGCAGAGGGAATCTGGGAACATAATTAGAAGGACTAAAGCACAGACAGAGGAAGCTGTGGCCCAGGCTATTACAAAAAGTGACAAGACCATCTTCATATTCATTAGTGAGATGAAAAAGATGAGAAAGGGGATTGTTAGGCTGAAGAAGGAAGGAGGAGAAAGGGTGGATGATGACCAAGAAAAGGCTGAGATACTGAATAAGTACTTTTTGCTCAATATTCACCAGGGAAGGGGAGTGTGGTGGACCAAGACTCATTAAGAGAAGAATTCAGGGAGGAAGGTAGACACCAGCACATTCACAGTGGAAAGAGTACTAGAAGAACCCAGAAAAATAAAAGCAGTTAAGGCAATAGGGCAAGATGGGATCCGCCCCAGAGTACAAAAGTAACTCATGGAAGTGCTGGTGGAACCACTGGCTGCCCTTTTCAATGCATCACTAGAGAGGGCGGAGGCACCTGAGGACTGGAGGAGGGCAGATGTGGTCCCTCTCCACAAGAGTGGAAACAGAGAGGAGGCAGGAAATTAAAGGCCTTTAAGCCTGACCTCAGTAGTGGGGAAACTAATGGAGTCCTTACTTAAGGAGAGGATTAGGAAGTTTCTGGAGCATAGCAAGGCACAGGATCCAAGACAGCATGGATTCTCATTGGGAAGATCCTGTCAGATGGATCTTATAGATTTATTTTACTGGGTAACATGGGTGGTAGATCAGGGAGGGATGCTGAATGTGGCCTACCTGGATTTCTGCACAGCCTTTGACACCATCACACAATGGACATTGCTAAATACATTGGGGAACCTGGGAGTGGGTCCTATGGTGGTAAAGTGGGTTGGGAACAGGCTAAGGGACAGGATTCAGAAGGTGGTAGTAAATGGCATGAAATCTGAGGAGAGGAAGTTGATCAGTGGGGTGCCACAGGGGTCAGTGCTGGGGACAGTCCTATTCAATGTCTTCATTAGCAACATTGCAGAGCATCTACAGGGAAAGGTGTGCCTCTTCACAGATGACACCAAGATATGCAACAGAGTGGACACACCGGATGAGGTGGAAGAAAAACAAGGAAGTACCTAAGGCCATTAGAGGAGTGGCCGGGTACCTGGCAGTTGAGTTTCAATGCTAAAAATTGCAAGATCATGCACCTATGTCACAGGAATCCAAGAGAGTACAGGATGGGTGAGGATATTCTAGCCACCACAAGTCAGGAGAGAGACTTAGGGGTTATAATATCTGATGACCTGAAGGTGACCAAACAGTGTGAAAAGGCAGTGAAGAGAGCAAAAATAATGTTGGGGTGCATAGGGAAGGGGCATACAAGCAGGAGAAAAGAAGTGGTGATGCCACTGTGCAAATCACTGGTGAGGCCTCAGCTGGAGTACTGTGTCCAGTTCTGGAGACCACATTTCCGGAAGGACATTGACAAAATAGAGGTAGCCCAGAGGAGGACAATGAAGATGGTACATGGATTGCACCAGAAGCCCTATGAGGAAAGATTTTAGGACCTTAATATCTATTCACTGGAGGAAAAAAGGGAGAGGTGAGATATGATATAGACTTTCAAGTACCTTAGGGGAATAAACAGGGTATAGGTGGAAAGCATATTTCAGAGAAACCTCTGCACAAGAACAACGGGGCATGATATGAGGCTGAAGGTTGGAAGACTCAGGGATAATGTTAGGAAGTAATTTTACACTGAAAGGGTGGTGGAACCATGGAACAGTATTCCAGCAGTAGTAATGTGGGCAAAAACAATTCAGCAGTTCAAGAGTGCATGGGGTAGACATAAGGGTATCCTAGAGATGTGCAGAGCACGAGAGCTGCAGATCAAGCAGGATGTGGGGCTACAGCAGTGAACAGGGAAACGGGCAGACTAGGTGGGCCATATGGTCCTTATCTGCTGACAGATTCTATGTTTCTATGCTTCACTAGGCACCTGAAAACCTTTTTTTGTGAACCAATAAATCTATTTGGCACAATGTACCCCAATATATTGCCAAGATGCCATGTAGCACCTCTTGTCTGTATAATCTGACAGTACATAACCATATGTTGCTCAAAATGCAAGATTCAGAAGTAAATATGATAAAATGGCCTTCAGATGGCGTGCCCCAACTTACTGGAACAAACTGCAGGCCTGTCTAAAACTGAACTCTAGTGTGAGCTTAAGTATCTTCAAATTTATGATTGACCATTATTGTTCTGATAATTGTACTTGCTTCCAGTATTTGTTAGTATTTGCTACTATTACTGATTGCAGATCAGGTCAAAATTATTTTATTGTTTGGCTAAAAAGTCACTTCTGAAGGAAAGAATAGTTGAGTACCTAGAGGCCAGTGGGGCACAGGACCCAAGGCAGCATGGGTTCACAGCGGGAAGGTCGTTATCAGATGAAACTAATAGATTTCTTTGACTGGGTGACAAAAGTAGTAGACCAGGGAGGGGCTGTGGACATGGCAACCTATACTTTAGCAAGGCATTTGACACAGTCCCACACAAAAGATAAATAGTCAAATTAACCAGCCTGGGAGTGGGTCCCAGGGTGGTAGCCTGGGTAAAACATTGGCTGGACAACAGGACACAGAAGGTAATTGTAAATGGAGTCCACTCTGAAGAAAGAGGGGTTACTAGTGGGGTACTGCAGGGTTCAGTATTGGGTCCAGTCCTTTTTAATGTCTTCATACGTGACATTGCAGAGGGACTAGAAGGAAAAGTACGCCTCTTTGCAGATGACACAAAGATCTGCAACAGGGTTGATACACAAGGAGGAGTGGAAAGGATGAGCAGGGACTTGGCAAGGTTGGAGGAATGGTCAAAAGTATGGCAGCTAGGATTCAATGCAAAGAAGTGCCAAATAATGCACCTGGGAAACAAGAACCCAGGGGAAGAATACACAATGGGGGAGGTAGTAACAACAACAAAAGGAAAGGGACCTGGGGGTAATCATATCAGATGACCTTAAGGTTAGCAAACAATGTGAGAAGGCAGTAGGGAGGGCTGGGGGTATACTGGGATGCATAGGGAGAGGCATCAGCAACAGAAAACTGGAAGTTGTTATCCCTCTGTACAGACAGTTGGTGAGACCCCATCTGGAGTACTGTGCACAGTTCTGGAGACCCCATCTCCACAAGGACATAGATAGGATAGAGGCAGTCCAGAGGAGGGCAACTAAAATGGTGTAGGGTCTGCAAGAGAGCCATAAGGAGGAGAGACTAAAGGAGCTTAATATGTATACCCTTGAGGAAAGAAGGGAGAGGGGGACATGATAGAAACTTTTAAGTACCTCAGTGGAATCAACAAAGTCCAAGAGGGTAGCATCTTTCAGAAAAAGAGACGTGCAAGAACAAGGGGACACAATTTAAAGATGGGGGGCATTCAGGGGCAATGTAAGGAAGTATTATTTCACAGAGAGGGTAGTGGATGCATGGAACAGCCTTCCTGAGGAGGCTGTGGGGTCTAAATCTGTGGGAGAATTCAAGAATGCATGGGACAGACATAAGGCAATTCTTGTGGGGGTAGGAAGAAATAGGCTGTCGGTTAACTAGGATCTGCGGCCTATCCTGTAGGTAGGGAAATGGGCAGACTAGATGGGCCAAGCAGTCCTTATCTGCTGTCAAAGTCTATGTTTCTATTGATAATTAAATCTCATCAAGCCCCCTAATGTTTTCCTTAAATTTTCCAGGGTCAGCTCAATATGTGAATTCCAAACACAGTTCACAGTTCAGTTTTTCCCTAAATATATGTAGTTAGAAACAACATCACTCTTCCTTTGACCTATAAACCAGATGCCAACAAGCCTTTTTTTCTCCAAATATAACAATTTTAGTTTTTTTTTTTTATAATTAATTTTCAAGTGGAGCTCCTCGGATCTTTTATGGAATAATCCATGTTTTTCTGTAAACCTTGTTTTGACAACAATAATAATACAATGTCATTAGCATAAACAAGTGCTGCACAGGATAAAGTCTTAATCTTAGGCATATCAGAAGGGATTAGATAAAATTATCTCAACATACTTTCCACATATTACTGTTACAGGCATAACTCCCACAGTCTGCCATCCCAACCTGTTGGTGCCAGGTTTCAGTTAACTGATTCCTCCTGTCCTGGCCACTGCCCTCCCCCCCCCATACCGATTTCCATTTGTATAGCTGTTAAAACTATCTCTGGCATTCCCTGCCCTACGATTTAGACCCTGCGTCACTGTCCTTTGTTCTCCCACTGCTTAACTAATCCCTGCCTGTTTCTGTTTCCCCCCTGTAGACTCTCTGTGCTCTGTATGGGCCAGCCGTATTCCCCCTGAGGCACGGCTGCAGCTCCTCAAGCCTCCACCACACGCTGCCTCAGCGATCCAGCAATCAGGATACTTCGTGCCCTGTACGGCCTAGCCGTGTCTCCCGAGGAGTGACTACAGCTCCTCAAGCCTCTCCACAGCATGCCACCTTAGCACTCCAGCAAGCTGGGTAAGGAAAAAGCCTGGGCCTGGAAAGTGGTGATCGGCTGCCATTGGCCGACTGCTCTCCACTCCTTCACCTAATTGGTCTCCAGCTAAGACCACTGCCTCCTCATTGGACAACTCCCTGTTGCTGCTATCTGTGCTCTGCGCCCATTCAATAGCACTGCAGACTACCAAAATTTTACCCCCGAGACCCCTCCCCCACCTCTTAATTAAATAGACCCCTGCTCAGCCCACCTGCCTTCTTGTCCCTCCACTGTCTATCTCAGCTCCTATCCTCTACTTTCACCCTCCTGCTCCACCCACGTTCTTGGTATCCATTAGGCAATACATCCCTGTCTAGTGAACACTTGACTTCAATGCCCACAGGTCTCACACCCACTAGCCTCTTTGCTCTAACACCACCATTATCTCTAGCCTACATCTTGCCTCCTTCCCTAATTAATCCCTCTGACCATGCCTTTCCAAAATCGCCTGCTCCTGCTTTTGTTCTCTCTCTTTTCTTCTACCCCTCAGCTATCTTCCTGGTGCCTGCCACCCCTCTCCTCACTATACCTACTACCTAATCATCTCCTACCATCAATATGGCAGTCTAGCCCACTTACCGTGCCATCCCTCAGGGCTCCCCCCCACCAAGGGCTGGCCTCTCGCTGACAAACACAAATCTGGAACCTGGGCAAACTGACCCTTGCTGCTATCTATTGCACTACACTGGGATCTACGGCACTTGCGCTGGATCCGGCCCTGCAAAATAAGGAGGCGAAACCTCGCATACTACAACCAACAGCAGATTGCTCTTAAACTCCTGATCCTTCTTCTATTGATGTCTGGGAGTGTTCACCTGAACCCTAGCCCGGTCACCTCCAACCCAGCCAGTACTGGGAAGTCTGTAGGGGGTCTCACCATCTCCAACCTCAACATCTGCAGCCTACTACCTAAGCTCGCTGCCCTTCAAACTTTTGCTGAACTGCATAACCCTGACCTCATATCTGTTGTTGAAACCTGGCTAACTTCTAATACTCCTGACCATGCTATTTCTTTACAAGGCTATAATATCCACAGGCTTGATAGGATGACCAAGGGGGGGATGTGCACTTTACATCAAAGACAACATCACTGTGCATCCTGTCACCACTACCCCCTCCAACTCTCCTGTGCAATTCCTGCTTGTCAAACTACTCCTTGGTGCCCAAAATAAAGCACTCGCTGTAGTCCCTGTCTACATCCCACATAAAAACCAAGGGTCTGGTCCCCGAGCTGTCTTGGATTTTGTTAGTTCCCAACCTTCTGGCTCCGAGGTCCTCCTTCTTGGTGATTTCAACATCAACTGACTTGCACCAGATATTGGAACCTTCAAGGATGCTATCTCCTCAGCTAACCTCACGCAGATGGTCAACTCTCCAACTAGGAAGAACTACAAGTCAGGTTCCAGCACTCTCCTGGACTGGGTCCTTACTAGTCACCCAACCCACATCAACAACATCACTGTCCTCTCTGACTCCCTCAGCGACCGCTCTCCTGTCATCTGCAGCTGGTCTAATAAGTTTCGCAAGCCTCCTCCTTTAACTGTCTCCAGCAAAGTCCTACCCCATGGCAAACTGACCCACCTAAAATCCTGTCTTAGGCAACAAGATTGGTCTCCCATATACAATGCACAGGATGTAGACTTGGCCCTTAATCATTTCATCATCTCGTTCAATGCTGCCTGTGACTCACACGCCCCAGTCAAAAAACGCAAAGTCAAGGCACTATCCAATCCCTGGCTTACTACTGGGTTACTGATCCAACTAAATGCAAGGGACCACCTCTGGGCAATCGCCAGGGCCACAGGCACCCAACCTGACATTCAAGCTTACAAACAATCTTGCTACAACTGCACTAAGCAAATACGAATGGCAAAGAGCACCTACTACAAAGAAGCCCTCACCAACACTTGGGGTAATGGGAGAGCTTTTTGGGACAATATAAGGGAGATTACAGGGAAACAGTCCAAATCCTCCCTGACCTTACTAACTATTGATGGTACTACCACGCTTGACCCGCTGGTCATAGCAAACGCCTTCAATGCAACCTTCACAGACCTCAGTAATGTCTTCCCCCCAGATTTTTTCTGGGAAACTGACTCCCCTGAAACAACTTCCTTCCCTACCCTCTCAAGCCATCCACCTTTACACTTTAAAAAAGTCAAAGCAGATGAAGTCCACAAATATGTAAAAAGGGCAATCTCCAAGTCCAGAGCCAATGGAGACTCACTGGACATTAAACTGCTATCCCTCACCCTAGAAGAAGTGCTGCATCCTCTTACCAGAATCTTCAATCTCTCACTCAACCTCAGTCAATTCCCAAGCAAATGGAAACCTGCTATTGTCACTCCAGTCTTCAAAAGTGGTGACAAGTTAATCATGGGAAACTACCGGCCGATCTGTATTCTTTCCCCCCTTCCAAGGCCCTCGAGTGCATTGTAGCAGACCAGCTTTCATACTACTTGGACAAATACAACATCCTATGTCCTCAGCAACACAGTTTCCAGCAAGGGCACAGCACCTCAACAGCCCTCCTGGAGTTCACTGGAGCCCTTCACAACTCTATTGACAAAGGTCATGAAACTGGAGCCATATTCATTGACTTGACCAAGGCATTCGACACTGTCCACCACGGCCTACTTTCCGGACAGCTACTGAATGCCGGTCTCTCTCTCTGGACTCTACTGCATGGTTCAATAGTTACTTACAACAGCACTCACAAAGAGTAAAAATCTCAGGTCAACTCTCTGACTCCAAGCCAGTCCATTCTGGTGTCACCCAGGGCTCAATATTGGACCCCCTACTTTTCAGTCTTTTCCTAAACTCTCTCCCACAATCCCGCCAAGAACAAATTATCCTCTATGCCGATGATGCTGTGCTTTTCACCCCACATAAAGATCCAGAACCATTAATTCACAACCTTCAACTTGCATTCTCCTCCATTGAAAACTGGTTCACTTCACATAAACTGGCTCTAAACCACAAAAAGACTAAATCAATGCCCTTCTGCAGCTCGCAAAACTAACACAGGCGATACCCCTTTGATATCAAAACAACTGCTGGTCATACCCTCGAACAAGTGTCATCTTTTAAATACCTTGGAATCACTCTCGACCATTGTCTGTCATATGGGACCCACATCGATAATGTCACCAGAGTTGTAAACACACACATTGAAATTCTCTACCACAACAAGCAACACTCTCACCCAGGCAGCATTAAAGATGGCCATCCAGAGCTCTGTTCTCTCCATTGTAGACTATGGCCTCATAGTCTATTGCTCTGCCACTACTACCGCCCTTAGGTTCATAATGACCTCCATAAACAAGGCCTGCTGACTGCTCACTGGAGCCCACCAACTCACAAATACATGTGAACTCTACACCCAATCAGAATGGCTTCAACTCGCAAATCGAATTAATTACCTAACCTGTCTGATTGCAAAAAAATCTATATTGGGCATTTCCTCACCTAGTGTCCAAGATCTCCTGAGCCCAAACTCTAATCTATTAAACACCAGAGGGTATGAACAACAGCTCCTACAAGTTCCTCGATGCTGCACATCACTGGGTCAAAGATCCTTTGCACACCGTGCCCCCAGCTGGATGAATGCCCTCAGCACTCATATCACTTCCACCTCTTCACTGGTCATTTTCAAATCAAGACTACATCTTCAGCTCACAGCCTTCAGTTCCTGTGACTGCCTCTCCTTACTTCCTTCTTCCTCTGTGGCCCACCTCCCCTCTCCTTGGTTCTTTGACAATGCTGTGAATCTGCTATAGCTTCTCTTCGGCTGCTGCCCCCCTCCCCCAACCCCTCCTTCCCAACTCCTTTATAGATCTCTGAACTTATCCGAACCTATGTGTTTCCTTACTTTATTTCTGTGATGCAACACCTGAACCAATGAGTGTTGTTATTTAATCTCTGTTTTTAATGTTGTTTTCTTTTGCCTATGTATAGACCAATGTAGCTTAGACTTAAATGTTTGTATTCTCTTAACGTGGAACCTTTGTAAAAGAGCCTTGGCTCAAAGGTATTTATAATCCTAGATTTCAATACATAAAAAATAAAATAAAGAATATAGATGGTGCACACCCATTTTAATTTTAAATGGAAATGATAATTCACCATTAGTACCTGTTTTTACTTTGGCCCAGACATCTTGCTGTAGACTAGCATATACTGAGATCAGATATCTTTAAAATTCTCTATTCAAGAGCTATTTCCCAGTATATTTCTGGAAATGGAATCAAAAGTGGTTACATAATCAATAAATACTGTACAGAGCTTTTGTTTCCACAAAAATACATACTTCTCAATAAAGTGTCTTAATAGAAACACATTATAAAGAGTAAAATATTTTGCTCTGAATCCTGCCTGAAGGTCAGAAATGCCCCTTGTTAAATCCACTTCCACCTTTAGTCTTCCCAATAAGACCATACAAAATATATTAAAATCGATGTCAAGCAAGCTATTTGGTCGATATAAGGCAGGATCTGTCATGCTGCCTTTTTCATGAACAGGTAAGGTGTTTGCACCATGCCATGTAGGTGGATAATGGTGGGTGGTGATGCATTTATTATGGAGAATTGTCAGGGTTCTGCACAAGAGACCAGTATGACAAAGATAAACTTCTGCTGGTATACCATCTAGGCCTGCAGCATTATGTTTTTTCAATGTGTTTATTGCTAGATAAACTTAGTCGTAAAATATTGGTTTATGATGCATCTTAACCTAGCCTCTGTCACTGCCTCCTTTGCTATAGGATCATAAAATATCTTCCTAAAAAATGTTCACCCATGTGGCTTCTGACATGTATATACAGTATCTATTGTCAACTTATAGTTATCTGTCACCTTTGCAACAAGTGTCCAGAGTTCTTTTTAACTAATTTTTGTTGTGATTGCTTCTAACATCTGTTTCCATTGTGTAGCAAAATAACTTGATTTGTTTTCCTTCATCAATACTTTATATTTCTTTCTGTGTTAAGATTTTTTAATATTTGTCTATTCTGTTGTTTATACAGTCTATATAACTTATTAACATGGGACTTGGACATTCTACATTCTTGGTTATACTATTCATTGGTTTCTTGATTTACAAGAGATTTTTGGGGGACTTTCTAGTTTCTTCTTTGTTTCTTCAAATAGGTTGATTAGTGATTATAACAATTGTCCTGTATTGTTGTTTAACAATCTACCAGTATCTCTGGACTTAAAAGAATTTAAAAGTTGTGGAACAATTTCAGACTCAAAATCATACTTCCAAATTATCTTCTTTGATGCTCTGATTTAAGAAAAGAGCAAGATAAGATTCTGGCTTTGGATGCCTATACTGGAATTTTCTATAATTAGATGGAAGTGGTCACTTTTTAACCTAATTCATACATTCAAATTTTTTGCCAATATTCCAGAGATCCCAAACACAAATTGTACTCTAATATTGATGCATCCCTCGTAGACACATAGTGTAAGTAAACTCCTCTTCTTTATCCCAAGTTATCCTTCCATTCAGTGGGTAAATATTAAATGCTTTTAAAATTTCAATTAGTTGTTTACCTGCAATATTCAATCTCTTGTCTTTAGACTTCCTAGCAGGTAAATTGCCCAAAGATTTGTCATAAATAAAGAGTTAGCACTTAATCCCTCATATTTCCCAATTCTTGCATTAAATCACCCAGTAATAAAACATCAGCTGCTGGAAAAGTTTGTAAGACCTCAGTAATATATTTTGCAAGATTGCCTCAGACTGTGGCCAAGTAAAAATGTGAATTATCTGGTGGAACATAGCAATTTACAAGAATAAAACTCTGAGATTCCTGTCCAATATAAATAATCACAAAATTTACAACTTTCTTAAAATATTGCACCTTCTTAAAGCTTCCAATTTTAACAAAAGTTGCCTGCCCAACCGAGCTTCTGCTGAGTTTGTGGGATTTTCCTAACACAGGAATGATAGCACTCATAACCACTTATACTGATTTTATCATGGTCATTGTGCCAAGTCTCCTATAAGCACATAACATCAAATCCCAACAAGAAACTTTTCAGATCACTGTTGCAAAGTGCTTTTCCCTATCCAGTAATATTCCATGATAAATACAGAAGCCTGTTATGATCCATATGATCTAAAACTTATGAATAATCTTGAATAATTGACTGTCAATCATTGTAACCTGCTAGTGCCAAAAATTTATTCCGTAATGGTATTTCTGACAAGTGATCATTCACTTTGGGACACTGTTGTATAGGTGCAATTTCTAATACTCCTGAGTCAACCACATTCAGCCAATATGATCTAAAATATCAGCTTTTTGAAGTAAACAGTCAGCAAGTTTCCTATTTTCCACCAGGATGTCCACCTGGCTAGTATTTCCTGTCCTTTCTGCTACAATGTTACCTTCTTTACCCACTGGAAACTAAAACATTTCTCAGTAAATTGCTGATTGCTCTAGTCAGTTTGTAGTCATTTGTCTTATCCAATGCTGATCATAAAAATAGACTAAGGTAGATCTGTTCTTCAGTCTTTTCCCTCCTATAGGTTCCCACACTTATTAAATAAATGTGGATTGGGAAAAGTCACAACCAGGTTGCTGTTCTGTATAGTCAGACCATTTAACCATATACATAATTTGCCACTCTAGCAGAAGCAAAAACAACATTTATTATGGTGGCAGCCTCGACTGAGATTTTTTTTTTTACTGCTATGACATCATCTTTGCATATATCTATATCTAGATCTTTCCTCAGTTTATTCATTTACTGTGACTCTAGGAGATCATTATCAGAATTAATCCAATCAATTGGTCCCAGAAATCTCTGGTCTGTCTGCAGTATGTACTGTACTAATGTCAGACCTATATGATGGTGAAATATCCTCTAGCACTAATAACGCAGTCACTTCAGGCACAGAAGGTGGTATTCTATCAAGGACATGATCCAATTTGGCTCTATTTATCACAACATCCCCTCTCAAGAAGTCCAATAGATCTTTGTTAGTTACAAGCTGTTCCAAGAGGATATGACTTGCATGATGTTGATTTTTCAAAATCAACATCAAATCCTCACTCAGACTGCTATGTCTATACCCCAAATTTTCTGAAGTCCTGTCTAGATTTTGACTAATACCCCTTTTTTCTGACAATTCCTACAGGGTTGAGGAACATTTAACTTACTTTCACAGAACTTTAATCCATTACTAGTGACTTGGAGATCCTATATAATTTCACCTAACTTAGGCCTGTTTCTGTGTTCCTCTTCCAGAGAACTTTCACATGACTACCATAACTTTGGGGAAGCTTCCAGATCTTCTGAACGTATTTCATAATTATTCTTCCTAGATGTTCTTATGTGACTGGAATAATTAATAGATCCATTTCCTAAGTCACTATGCAACACATTTTCTCCTCTCTGAGGACTTACAGTATATCAACATTAGATCCATTTGTGATATTAACAAATATACTGGGCATTATAGCCTCTGGGTGATTCATACTATTTCTAGGGGTTGATGTCTTACTGCTATTTTCAGATAGCAAGTAAAAGTGGTCAGTGATTTTAGATTGTCTTGTATGGCTTATTTTCCCTTTATTTGGTGACTCCTGGGCAAGAGGAGATATATCTGGATTCTGCATTCATTATAACCTTGTGTTAACCATATTATTTCCATGCTGTGTATTACTATGAGATATTAAATACAAACAAATTATCTTTCAGTTCCTGGATCTCTAAATGCAATATTGTCTTTAGCCACATAAATCAAGTAATAGGATTGATTTTCTGTCAAACAGTTTTTAAATGTCAGACTCAAAGCAAAAAAAAAAAGGCAATTGCACAGGTATTGTTTCAGAATTTCCAGGAGAACCTTAGCAAAGAGATTCCTCAGTGATTAAAAAAATGTTGTTATACCACTATCAAATATTATAATAATGCTGTTATACCACTATCAAATATTATAATAATAATGAGAACCTTAGCAAAGAGATTCCTCAGTGATTCAAAAAATGCTGTTATACCACTATCAAATATTATAATAATGCTGTTATGCCACTATCAAATATTATAATAATTCAGTTACTCAATAATGATTCACAGTATTGTAGATCACAGGACACACAAGTATGGCTGACGTATGAAGTAATAAGATTTAGTGTAAGCACACTCCAATCTTACAGTCCACAGTCCACCTTCTTTCCCGTTCTGTGCTAATAAAACTTCTGGCTCAAAGAAAGAGCCCATTTTGAAATTGAAACAGTCAGGACTTGATCTCTTCCTCTTCCAAGCCAATACTTTTGTCCTGGGCTATTCATCAATATGTATTGAAACTCCTTATGCCATTGAAGCCTGTGGTAAAAAAAGTTACGAATTAAATCAGAAAATGCAGTTTAAGGAATTTCTATATAAATACTAAAATTACTTAAAAGAGACCCACAGTGGCCGCTAATTACATAAACATCACAGTGGGCTAAACACTAATTTCAATACTTAAAAATATGAACTGGAAGAAGCCCATTGCATGCATGGTAACTAGTCAAAGTGAATATCATGCTGCCAGTACAATCACAATCCTGCACCCCGCTAAGTAAGTTGGCAAGGCTAAACAGTCAAAAACAAGAACAGTAAACATAGCAGCCAAATACAATTACTAAATCATTGTAAAATGCATAATTCAGCTCCTTTGCTGAGTGCAATCAAAAGTAAAGCATAGGGAAGCATCTAGCCACTCTATGCAAATTTAACTTTCAGTATGCCACACATGCACAATATAACACTGTAGTCATGTGATGGGCTCCTATCAATGACAATTAGGTTGCTAAAAAGGAAACTGTTAAAATACTTATATTTAAAACTTTTGGGTTTTTACACTTTTTGCCATTCACTCTGTGGCTGGGGGTGTTACCTATGGTTCCCCCCAGTCTGGTTGGTCTTGCAGCTCCCTCACCTTCTCCAAGTCCCAGTTTTCTACCTCTTCCTTCAGTCTGTGCTATGGCCCGTATCATGGCGGGTATGTACCCCACCACCGTGGAAGCCGGGGATCAGGATCCATGGGGAGCAACCCGGAGTCAGAGCGGGGAGGCACTATTGGACCTCCATCATACAGCATACAGAGGAATCTTTTTTATTAGCATGTTCCCTGGTTCCCCTCAGCTCAAGCATGCAATGGTGCCAATGACACTGCTGTGCATGCTCCCATGCACTGTGCATCAGGCGATACCTGCCCCGACCCTCCATTTGAGCCACTGCATGCCATGACCCCCAGCCACTGCCAGGATTCAACACAGCCATGGCTTACCCATCCCCCCTCTCCAGAGAAGGAGAGCAGTCACTAGGATGCTCAATCCTTCTCCCTGATGGCCAACCTCAGATGACCCAGGCTCATTCCTGAACCCAGGTCACCAGATTGGTGTGATGTGTGGCATCCAGCACCTCAACCCTCAGCGCCACCAGGCCGACTATATTTAAAATTTTTAAATTGTTTAAATACACAACCAAAAACCAAAAAATAAAACACAACTCCACAGAAGAAATTATCACAAATAGAGTAAAGAGGATGAAAAAAAAATGCTAGTGCTGGAAGAATCACTCTGGTCAAGCCAAAATGACCATGAGTAGGCTTTGCTGCAAGAAAAGTTCTCAAAAATTAAAAAGTTTACAACACAACTGTAGCACAAAATATTCCCCTTTATATGGTTATAAAATAGAAGACAGGCATTCACTTTCGATAAGCAGTTCTTCTCGGTGGACAGGTATGCAAGCCGGTTCCTAACTGCTCCACAGTGACCTTTAGATTTCAGCCACACCACTTGGGATTTCTTTGACTTCCCTCCCCTCTCCTCTCCATTTCAGACTCCTGTATTTCTGACTTCCAAAATGTGGAAGGGGGAGAGAGCGGGACAGAGGGAACATCAAGGCAGAAGGCAAGGCAACAGTGCAAAATAAGCTAATAAGCTTCAGGGTCTGACTGCATACCAACTATTAATCATTTGTAAACACTGCACAACACTTAATAAAGACTTTATGTCTTTTCAGAAGATATGGTTAAATACCAAAGTGCAGACAATGATGACTTACCAAATAAGGCTTTTCAGAACCACCGTTGAGACTGTAAGAACTCCTTCAAACTTCTCCAGGCTCCCCCCTCCTCCAAGCTCCATCTGTGGAGTCTGTTACTGATTGCTGTGAAAATTTTTGCTTCAGTTCTGCACCTGTATCTTTATTATGATCTAGCTGAATATATACTATTTTGATTTATACTATTTCCTCACTCTGTGTTCTTGCCACCACTGTTGATTTTTTTCTGTGCTGTACTGTCCTAATCAGGATCATCTTGCAAATGAGCTTTGCTCAACGGAGTTTTCCTTGTAAAACAAATAAAATAAAATGAAATTACATGAATGAAATAATACACTGCAGGGTGTGCATTATGCTAGACTGCTGCCCTTCCTGGGTGGCTGAAGGCAATTGGCCTGCATGCTCATCCTTCACAATGCACCTGGGGTTTGCCACAATCAAGCAGAGTACATACCCTCATTGTATGTTATTGTTAGCATAATTAATGAAACTAATACCCCAACAAAGATAAACTCATTGCATTTTACTGTTTTTACATCAGAGAAATAGAGAATATAAAAATGGTCTAGTTGCCCATTAAATATGAGTCCATATAATTGATAAAACAGTCATACTTCCTTTTTATTGTAAATTTATTTATGTCTTGTTAACATTGACCAATTGGAATAGTACTGTAACCTCAATTAAAAGTGAGTTTCCAGCAACATGGGGCACTTCTTAAAATGTAATAGTCAAACACAATTCCTCCTGTATTTAAATAATTTCTGCATTGTCTCCCTCATTCATTTCTGCTGGGGACTTCTACATGAAAATAGGATCATTGTTCCCTAGGCTTCATCTTATCCTCCTTTGTTAGACTCCAATGAAGTAATAAATCTGTGTCTTTAACATCACAGTGTGCTGCTGTGAGAATTTGAAATGACTAAAAGGTCACAAACTGGAGACTGTGACTTTACTGATAGTTAAAGAATGACTGGGGAAAGATAAGGTTTCATGCAGATATATTCAAATATAATCACTAAAAAACAATGTGGGGAGATAAATACAGAAACAAAAGAAATATAAGCTAACTTGCCTATGAATTTTACATTTTAAGAATTTGCCTGAATTCTGGAGAATTGCCTTGACATAAGTTTACTTTGGGGCACAACAAAACTGATTGACCTTTCCTTTCATGTGTACTGCTGAATGAATACAATTATTAGAACCAACTGCTCCACCTCCCTGACTTGTGCCATTGTTGAGTGCTCAACGAAAAGATTATTTTAACCAGCGTAACCCTATAATTATGTCAGCTGAATACAGGCACCAATAGATAGTGTTCAGACAGATGGCATTCTCTCAGTAGACGTTCATATAGTTCCACCCTCTTGTCTTTCTCAGGTGAAATTAAACACAAATAACTTCTCTTTCTTCATTTAAGTAAGTAAATGTTCTACTTGCCTTCATCAGACTACTGCAAACTTTTACCAATTATTTCTTCACCTTATTACCTTCTATTGAAAACACTTAGCATTCTGTGCAGTAACCCAAAAATGCACTTAATATGAAAATGCTAATTAGCTCATCTCCTTGACATGCTTCTTGTCCTGTTCTATATACTCAGAAGAAAACAGGCACATTTTGAAAGTGCTTTGCTTATCTACCCCATAAACAGGCAATGACAATATGGTGAGCTTGTAAGTACATTTTTTTTTGTATTTTAGATTGCAACTTGAGATATTAATTATAGGAATCTGTTTCACTCTTCAAAATACACAGTGGGGATTTTCATCCCAGTGGAGAGATGGATAGAACATGATGAGTTATAAGAGAAAATACTGTAATTTTGAGATGTGGCTGAGTTATTAAGTGACAGATTCCTCCTTTGCTATATCAAGGAAGCCCTGCTGGCTCCCATTTATGGCTACATTTTTAATAAACAGTTATGATAAAAACATGAAGTTGAATCACTGACAGTGCAACTTTCTTCATCAGGGGAGAAAGCACCCAAAAGTCAGTTCAAAGTGCAGCTATTAATCTGTTCCACTGATATAAGCAGGGGACAGTTGAGGTTTAAAACTTCTTTTTTTCCTGCTGGTATCTTCAAACTGGTGAGTTGTCAGACTTTGTCAGCCCTGTTTTTAGTCTCTAGAGATACAATAGATTGCCAATTGGAAGACTTTTATTGTCATCTACAGTACTTTGACGTCTTCATTTATTGATTCATTTTTATAGTTATTTTATTGCTTTGTTGCATATTTGTTGGATTTCCTGATGGTGAATGAGTGGTAGATAATGTGTTGTTTAGATGTGTATGTGAGTGAGTCTGATGAGGTAGGTCAGAATTGTTTTCTTAAAGTAAAGTTGATTTAGGATTTTAATTTTCTCAAACAGGCCCAGAAAAGGTATATGTTTTTTAGCACATGGTCCCCGTACATCTTTCCCCCATATTAACTGCATCATCTGCATTGCTTAGAGGGGTTTCTTCTCCTGGATTTGGTTTTTCACTGATGTAGGGGATCCCAGAAGGTACATCCATGGGTGTGGGATAGGCCCTAGGGTGGATGTCAGGAAGGGTCAGATTCAAATTGTTAGGCCAAGGAGACAACCCAAGCTGAATTGAAACCATGAAAGGGATTTTCTCTGATGATTCTTATCCAAAGGGAGTCTTGTATTGTAGGTGACAGTGTAACCAAGGGACTAGCTGATGCTTCACATCCTTTGGATAATTCAATGTAATGCCGTGTCAATGAGAAATAAAGCTATGGTAATGGCAGATTTTGTTGAAGATTGCTCAGCTGCCATAATGAGTATCAGTGAGATTTGTCTTATACATGACCCTTGGCCTGTTTTAGTGTCAATCATAGCTGGGATCTTGTGGGTTCACTATCCAAGGCTGAAGCACAAGTAAGTGGGGTGACATCTATTTTAAATCCAGTCTAAACCTCAAGGTACACCCAGTGAAGGAGGCCAGGTCATTTGAAAATGTTACTGTTAAGGGTGGCATGGGTGCAGGGTGAAGAATCCTTCCCATATTCCAGCCTCAATGATGCAAGATTGGTTTCCTATAGGAATTTGAGGACATTGTGGTTGGCCTTTCATTGGAATCCCCCAGCTTGTTTGTGCTGAGTGATTTCAGTGACTGATTCAGCCATCAAGCCATGTATTTTTTCAGTAATTCGTCCAATTGGAAACATCACTAGGCTGTGGATAGGCTGTTGCCAAAAGAATCCCTCAAGATGGCAATGCCTGTGGATCTGGTCTTCATACTGGGGTTTAAAATTGTAAATGCCAGGTTAGTTGTGTGGTTAAATTATCATGCCATTCAGTATAAATTTGGGGCCCCCTCACTGATTTCATCCCCTGTGGAAATGATCCAGTACTATTCAAAATTCTATCTATCGTTAGGTAAGCCTGAGGTGACAGTGGAAACTTTAGGCTTAGTGGCAGCTTTGCTGGGATGAAGAGAAAGCCGTAGAGAGTTAAAACATGTCTTGGCTGCCTTGGACTCTCTGGTGCCTCTCTGTGTCAACCCACTGACCTCCCACAAAGCTTGTTGTGGTATAACAATGAATCAAGGCAACTGAAGGAAAAAAGTCGGGCTTTTGTAGCACTCTTGGAGAAGGTCCTGATCTATGGAGGACAGACTGACTTTTAAACTTATATTCTGTGTCAGCGAGTAATCACTCTGAAAAAGGTGGAGTTTCTGTCATGATTGTGGTGGGGAAGAATTGCCTGACTGAACACTTTCTGACTGTCAGCAGGTTCATACATCCATCCTGTCTTATGTTTGGCACAGCATAATTAGGGGAGACATATAAGGCATTTTTGGCTAGTTCTTCATTGACAGAGTGTCATCAAATGGAACTGCACTTAACCACAAGAGGTCTGTCAGGGACCAAGAGGTGTCCATCAGGGAGGTGAGAGGTATTGCTGGGACCCCAGAGAGAGCTTTGGCCTTTTCTGGAGGACAAAGTGCTTCAGGTGATCTCTGAGCTGTGATCCACTATGTGTGCACTGGACCCATGCCCTACTATATTGTTGGTGCATTGTCATGAATCCTGTTGCCCAGTATTTGAAGGGATTATCCAATGTTCCTTAGAGAAGGGAATTTTTCCCACCACTCTGAAGAGTGTGTTAGTAAAATCCCTTCTAAAGAAAACATAAGTGGGCCCAGAAATTCTTCTGTTTCAAGTTTGTTGATCAACACAATTGAGTGTTCTGACATTGAAACATAGAATTTTTCAGCAGAAAAGAACCGCTTAGCCCTACCAATCTGCCCAGATGGTCCCTATCTAGTCTGCACCAGCAAATGATAACTGGTCTCCAGTGACCCTATGTTTTCCATGACTATTCTCTAATATTCACTTACCTCTATCCTATGCATATTAGAAGCCTCCTACTGTTTTTGCCTCCACCACTTCCACTGGCAATCTATTCCAGGTGTCTACCGCTCTTTCAGTGAAATCATAATTTCTCACATCCCTCTTTATCTCCCCCACTCCAGCTTCATCACATGCCCTCTGGTCCTTGTACTCTTTCTTCTAGAAAGAGATTCCCTCCTGCACCCTGTTCATCCCTGTAAGGTATGTGTAAGTCTCTTTTATGCCCCCAGTCACTCTCCTTTCTTCTGGGGTGTACATGTTATGATCCCTCAGACTCTTCTCATAGTGATTTTGATGCAGCCCCTGCACCATTTTAGTTACCCTTCTATGGACTGACTCCACCCTATCTTCTTTCTTAGGTGCAGCCTCCAGAACTGGATGCAATACTCTAAGTGAGGTCTCACCAGTGAGTGACACAGTGGCAAAACCACCTCCATCCTCCTGCTGCGGATAGCTCTACTAATGCATCCCAGCATTGCACTGGCCCTGCCCTCTGCTTTGTTCAACTGTCCTGACACTTTGAGGTTATCAGATATGGTTACTCCAAAGTCCCTTTCCAGCTTAGTGATTAAAATTACCTCTCAGTAATGCTATACTTATTTCCTGCGTTCCTATGACATGGGTGCATAATTTTGCACTTTTTGCCATTGAACCCCAAATGACATATTTTTGACAACTCTATGGGTTTCCCAAGATCCCTATGCATTCTTTCCACTCCTCCTGATTTCCACCCTAATACAGCTTTTGGTATCATCTGCATATTTAAAATATATTTTATCCATATTGGTCCTTGGAAAACAGTAGTCACTTGATAGTTTGATACCTTTTATTGGATAAACATCTGTCTTGTATGAAGATGGTATCGCAAACAAACTTTCACCTTTTTCAGGCGAACAGTAAAATAAGAAAAATTAGCTGTATTTATAAATACTGTGATGCATTGTTTCACACCAATTCATGACAGAGTCCTATCCATCCTCCTGAAAAGGCTAAAAAGGACTACAAGGAAGGACCAGAAGAATTTAAAAGGAAGGGTGAGTGGACAAGGAATAGGAACTGGTTTATAACCGTGAGCAGAAGATTAGCAGGAAGTGCTAAGATGTTCTTATAAGAGGCTGAATGGATTCCTTGAAGCATTAATTTGAATAATATCCTGACAGGAGACAGAATAATGAAGACCTGAGTGTGTATGTGTGTTTTTGGGGTGGGGGTGGGGAGGGAGCACCCAAAAATGTGTAAGTAAAATGTAACAAACTACATTAGTGTGTCATAAATCCAGTGTCCTGACTGAGACTGTTACAGTGGAAATTAAATTGTTTGATTATCTATCTCTCTATCTCTCTATCTATCTATCTATCTATCTATCTATCTATCTATCTATCTATATTGGTCTGTATCCAACCATCTGTATGGGGGTTGTATATAGACCCCCATCTTAGGGAGAGGAAATGGACAAGGAAATGACAGAAGGCATCCTTAGACTGGCAGAAAAAGGGGAGATATTGTTGATGGGGGACCTGAATATGCCAGGTGTTAACTGGAGCACATTTGCTGTAGCCACATCCAAGAAAAGGGTCATTCTCGATGCCCTACTGGGTGCATACCTCAGACAGCTAGTGCTGGAACTCACTTGCGACTCTTGGTAGGGATCAACATTAAACTTGATACTCCCAAATGGGGATGGAGAGAGGATCTCAGATTTAGAAGTGGGTAGCCATCTGGGAACAAGCAAGCAACCACCAAACAGTCTGGTTCATGATAAACACAGCTGTAGAGTCAAGCCATACAAAAGCAAGGGTACTGGACATTAGGAGGGCTGATTTTGGCAAAATGGATGAGTGCCTAAAGAGTGCACTAGCATATGGGCATGAAGGAGGGGAGGAAGAACAATGGAGAGAAATCAAAACTGCCATCACAGAGGTGACAAGCCTCTGTGTTAAGCAAATAAAGCAAACAAAACAAAGCAAAAAAACACTATGGTTGTCAAAAGTGGTGGAGGGGAAGGTTAGGTAGAAAAGATAGCATTCATGAAATATAAGGAATCACAGAAGGAGCAGGACAGAGAAGTGTTTCAGATAAACAAAAGGAAGTGGGGAAGGCAGCCAGAATAGCGAAGGTCCAAACCAAGGAAAAAATAGCCAACTCAGTTAAGAAGGGGAACAAAACCTGTTATAGGTACATTAGGACGTGAAGAAAGACCAAGGGAGGGATAGTGAGGCTTAATAAAGGGGAGGGGAAGGGAGGGGAGGGGAGGTGGGAAGAGATTCACAGTGAAAAGGCAGAGATACTGAACAAATACTTTTGCTCAGCAGTCACAAAAGAAGAAGAGGGGAAGGTACCTAAACCAAACAATAGAAGCACTCTGTATAGGGGAGTAGATACCAGTCGATTCACAGAAGAAAGGGTCCTGAAAGAACTCCTAAAGCTCAAGGAGGATAAAGCAATGATGCCTGATAGGATTCACCAGGGAACTTTAAAAGAACTAAGGGGAGACTTAGTGACACCACTGACTACCCTGTTTAACAAATCATGGGAGGACAGTGTGGTATCTGAAGACTGGAGGAGGGCAGATGTGATTCCCCTTCACAAAAATGGGAGCAAGGCAGAAGCAGGAAACTACAGACCTGTTAGTTTGATCTCAGTGGTAGGGAAAATGATGGCATTTCTTCTGAAAGAAAGAATTGTTGAGTACTTAGAGGCCAGAGAGGCACAGGACCCAAGGCAGCATTGATTCTCAGCGGGAAGGTCATGTCAGAAGAATCTAATAGATTTCTTTGACTGGGTGACCAAAGCAGTAAACCAGAGAGTGACTGTGGATATGGCTTACCTAGGCTTTATTAAGGCATTTGACACAGTCCCACACAAAAGATTAATAAGCAAGTTAGCCAGCCTGGAAGTGGGTCCCACGGTGGTAGCCTGGGTAAAACAAATGGCTGGACAACAGAATGCAGAGGGCAATAGTAAACAGAGTACACTCCGAAGAAAGTGAGGTTACTAGTGGGATACAGCAGGGTTCAGTACTTGGACCAGTCCTCTTTAATGTCTTTATAGGTGACATTGTGGAGTGGCTGGAAGGAAAAGTATGCCTCTTTGCAGACAACACAAAGATCTGCAACAGGGTTGATACAAAAGAGGGTGTGGAAAGGATGAGAAGGGACTTGGCATAGTTGGAGGAATGGTCAAAAGAATTGCAGTTTAAATTCAATGCAAAGAAGTGCAAAGTAATGCACCTGGGAAACAAAAACCCAAGAGGAAGAGCACACAATATGGAGGAGATACTATCAACAGCAAAAATGGAAAGGGACCTGAGGATAGACATATCAGATGACCTTAAGGTAGGCAAGAAATGAAAGAAGGCAGTAAGGAGGGTTGAGGGGATACTGGAATGCACAGGGACAGGAATAGCCAGTATAAAACAGGAAGTTGTAATCCTTCTTTACAGACAGTTGGTGAGACCCCATCTTGAGCACTGCATGCAGTTCTGGAAACCCCATCTCTGCAAGGACATAAACAGGACGGAGGCAGTCCAGAGCAGGGCAACTTAAATGGTGCAGGGCCTGCACCAGAAGCCATAGGAAAAGAGACTTAAGGAACTTAATATGTATACCCTTGAGGAAAGAAGGGAGAGAGGGGACATGATAGAAACTTTCAAGTATCTCAAGGGAATCAACAAAGTCCAAGAGGGTAGCATCTTTCAGAAAAAGAGATGTGCAAGAACAATGGGGTGACAGGCACGATGGTGCTGAGGGTTGAGGTGCTGGACACCACACCTCATGCCACACTGGCGACCCAGGTTCGGGAATGAGCCTGGGAACTGGGGGTCAGCAGGAGAGGGAGAGGATTGAGCATTCGGTGGACTGCTCTTATTTCCCTGGGGAGAGATCAGGGGCTTCTCTGGGCACAGTGGAGACCCCCAGTGGAGATCGGGGGTACTACTAATTGCAGGAGCACAATTTGAGGGAGGAGCGCAGTGGATGTCCATAGCAGCTGTGCTGACATCACTGCAAGACTGCTCTCCTGGGGAAAAATCACAACAAAATCCTCAGCTCAGGGATAGGCAAAGGAGCTCCTGGCTGTCGGCCACACTCTCACCATCTCTCTCTCTCTCTCTCTCCAGGATTCCTGTCCTGAACCCAGCCCGGCACATTAAATTATAGATAGTGCACCAGGGCATAAGGCGGTCCCACCTCAGGGGTGGGGTCAGAGCGAGGGTTTTGCTGGACTGGGTCGGCCGGTAGAGGAGAACTTCAGATAGAGAAGTAGAGTCATGAGTTCAGGAGTCACTGGAAAGAGTTCATTGAGTCCAGTGAACAAACAGAGTCTACAAAAAAACAAACAACAAACAAACAAAACAAAAAAGAACAATGGGCACAATTTGAAGATAGAGGGGTATTGACTAAGGGGTAACGTGAGGAAGTATTTTTTCAAGGAAAGGGTGGTGGATGCATGGAACGGCCTTCTTGAGTAGGTTGTGGGGTCAAAAACAGTGGGAAATTCAAGAATGCATGTGACAAACATAAGACAATTATAGTGGGGGATAGGAGATGGTAGGCTGTTGGTTAACAAGGATCTGCAGCTTATCCAATAGGTAGGGAAATGGGCAGGCTAGGTGGGCCAAGCGGTCCTTGTCTACTGTCAAAGACTATGTTTCTCTGTTTCTAGTTCCCATGTCCTTGTCTCCATACTGTTTTTGAAATTGCCTCTTAATATTTGGACAGACAGGTCCGAGAGGGGATAGTCTGGTTGGGAAAAATGTTGTCCTTTGTGTGTCGGTGGTGGTTCATTGTGGTTTGCAGTGGTTGCCTTGTTTCCTCAATACAGCATCCATCTGTGCACTTTTTGTACAAATTAGGTAAACCACATAACTTGATTAATATGTGTAAGACGTGGGTGGAAGTGGGAGTTGCAGCCAGGGAGCAGTAGTGCCTCGGTCAAACAAAAGTTTTTAGCAAAGTCAGGGGTGACCGACACCTACTCAGGATTCATGGTCTGTTATCCAGTACAGTACAGATAAAAGTAAGCAACATTCACATCAAGCTTACATTCCTTTATTGTGCAGTTATGCAGGATGTGCAAGACATGCTTATAGTTGTAAGGGTTGTAATTCCTATTTCCTAAATAAATAAATAGTATCATCAGCAGCTTCAGCAGTATACGTGCAGTCAGTATGAGAAGTAAACAGATGGAGCAGGAACACCAACCATGATGTTGCAGAACCCCACTCCTACTGATGTCACTGCAAGTCCTCGTTCTCATTTCATCTGATTGCACAATAAAGGAATGAAGCCTTGAGGTAAACATTTTTTACTCATATTTGCACTGTACTAGATAACAGACTACTGATCTGTAGTAGGTGTCGGTCACCTCCGACCTTGTTAAAAGCATGTGTACAATTCATTTATTTTTATCATGTTGTTTTGGCCTGTTTCAATGGCGGTCTATGTGCATATGTGGGTGCAGGTCTTACAGTACTTGTCATTTGATATAGATGACATATTCCTCATTTAGGCAGAAGGTGAACTGTCTCTTTAAATGTTCAATAAGGATTTCAGCAAGTTTCACCACTCCATGAAACTCACCATGGAATACTCCACCACCAGCAAATATTTTCTTGATGCCACAGTCAGAATCGCTAATGATGGACATATACTGCTGTGTACAGAAAACCTTCTGACAGACACCAATACCTGTATAATTCCAGCTTCCACTCAAGGTACCCAAACAAATCTGTGATCTACAGTCAAGGAATTCAACACCATTGAATCTGCACAGATGAGATAACAAGAAACAGAAAACTCACCTCACGTCATAATTTTCTTCATCCAGCAGTGCTGCTCCGTAAGACAAGTGGACAGAGAAATGGAACATGGTTTATAAATACCACAAGAAAAGCTACTGGAATACTAGCAAAAACAATCTAACTGATCACACACACATACACACACACATCCCCCCTAGCTGATACATACTGCCTCACGCTTGATTGACGTGAAGGATCCATCTAATTTGTTGTGCTGTTTTGGCCTGTTTCTGTGGTGGTCTGTGTACTTTTGTGGGTGCAGGTTCCATCAGGATTTCAACAACCTACACTTCTCTATAAAACTCACCATTAAATATTCCACCACCAGCATAAATATTCTGGATGACACAGTCAGAATCACTAATGGTGGACATATAAAAGCTGCAATAAACAAATGAAAAACTGGGCACTCTCCACCTCATAAAAAAAAAAAAAAATAGCAAACACCAAAAATTATAACTGCCTTTAATTTATTTGCCACAAGGCCAAACAGGTAACCTGTTTGGCCTTGTGGCAAATAAATAATATGCAATTTTAGTTTTTGGTCGTGGCTATTTTCTTCTTTGAGGTGGGGAGTGACAGGTTTTTCATTTGTTTATTTCCATTTTTACCATGAGCTCCCCAACTCAGTGTGAGTTCTTCTATGTTTGTGTATCTACAAGCTGCAGTTTAGAGAAAACCAACTGACAGACACTGATATCTGTACAATTTCAACTTCCACCTAAGGTAAGTAAAATAAATCTGTGATCTGTCATCAGGTAATCCAGTTTCCTAGGATCTTCTCAGATGATATAACGACACACAGGCAGTGCACCTCACTTAGTAATTCCTTCATCCAGTAAGGCCACTCCCCAAGACAATTTGGCAGAGAAATGGGGCCTGGTACGTTATCCCGACATGAAAATTCCCGACTCTTGTATTTTTGACGCTGAAATCTAGATATTCATCTTACCATCTGGTTTGGTTTGCTGACACTCGAAATCCCATCAATAAAGCCGCATGTTGCTTGTTGCCTGCTGTTTTCTTTTCCCCAATTCCACAAGTATACATTTTTTTCAGTAAAGGCCACTGGAAGTGCCCTCAGCACTCCTGACATCCCTGCACAATTGCTGCCTGCAGTTTTCTTTCCTCAATTACACAAGTACACATTTCTAAACATTGCACCCATTCATGTCGCTGGCAGCAGTGCGCCCATCATTAGGGCACCAAATTATGAAATTTTCTACACTTTCCCTGAGGACCACCCCCCAGAGTTGGTATATTTAGAAAGGGGGGATGTGGGGGGGCAAAGCCTGCCCCCGCAAAGTAAGGGGCTGGCAGCTTTGGGACTTGTACCCTAATTACCTGGCGCACTGTTGCCAGCACCCAGAATGGGTGGAACCATTTTTAAAATGTTAAAATATTAACCTCGCAAACGTACTTAAATTCAGACAGGTTCACCTATGCAAGTATAGCAAAATAACCTTGAGTGAAACAGCGAGTATAGTGCCGGTGTTATAGATCTAAATGCAGCAGATGTGTTGAGACCTCATCCATAGCAAACAGCTGCATAATGTGCTTTGTCTGTGCTCAGATAACCCAGCGACCAAAACACGCATGTACATTTACTACTACTGCACAATTCTGTCTGCTGTTTCTTACCTTAATACAGGTAACTGAGGTTTAATACATTTCAAAGGAAAATCAAAGTAACATAACCTGCAAACAGCCATTTCAAACACTGAGTAAGGTTAAATGGTTTACAACCACAGGCACTATTTGCTTTTTGCAAGTTGCTGCTGTTTGCTGGTTGCTGTCCACTAATATCTGGGGTATCTGAGCACAGATGTTTAGTTACTTGCTATGCGTTTGCATATTTGGCAACTAGGTAATGCAAGATGTATTATGTCGGGATTTCATGTGCTGGCTAATATTATGACAGGATCATGTACCGGACAGGAAAGCAGAGTCAGGCTTTTTCATGTCGGGCATCCCAGTATTGGGATTTCATATGGATCCCAGAGAAATTGAATGTGCTATACAAATACCATGAGAAAATCTACTGCAATACAGGCAAAAACATCAAACTGATCACACACCCCTTGTTCTTATATACAGCCCCTGCTAACACTCCTTCAGGAAATGATTAAAGAACTCTAACCCCTGCAGATCAAAGATGAAAGACTGAATAGCAATGCGCTTATTGTTTCTGTAATGTGACTGACAGAGATTACATGAATCTATGATAAATTTTATGTATTTATTCATTCAGTCTTGGATTACATTACCTTTGAGCACACGCAGCTCATTTATAAAGGTTCCACTTCAATGGGGAGGGAAGAGCAAAACATACAAGGTGTAAGAAAAATGTTACAGAACAATAACAGTGAGCAAAATATGCATTGTTTGAATCAAAACTGGTTAAATTGAGAGGGGAGGGAGAGCAAGCAGGTGAACAGAAAATGCAAAGGAGGACAGGCAGCTCAGAGGCCTTGTCAAAACCTGATAATATAGGGATAGGATTCAAGAAGGTAGAGGCTGGAGGATGGACCATGGTTACAGGAGAGGAGTAGTGATTAATGGGGAGGGAAGCAGTGAGGGAGGGAGGGAGGCGGGCAAAGGCTAGAAAGGCATAATAAAAAAGTGGAAGAGGGAGGGGAAAATGCAATGGTCACACCTGCAGATGGTGGTACTTAGGTATGGCAGTCACAGAAGCTGTTTGCCGTGAGTTCCCGTTGGAGTAAGTATTTGAAATGACCTAGTTTTGCTTGGGTTGAGATTTCTTTGTTTAGTGTGTTGAACCACAGTGGTCCTCTGTAGGCAAATGATCACTGACCATGGGAGGTCCAGCAGCATGGGACATGGAGAGACTGGTAGGCAGAGCTTCGAGTATGCTGAGATCTGCAAAGCTGGGAGAGGAGGTTTGCAGTTCCAGGGGGGATGAGGCCAAGAAGTGCTGTTTTAACTAACATTCAGGTTTGGTATTGTATCCTTCCACTTAGCTGAAGCCATTCTGACTGAGCGTATAGGTCACATGTACGTATGTATCAATAAATGTACATGTACAGTCTATTTACATGCACCAGGATCCCTTAAAACAAGTCTGCTCTGGAATGCTAATGTCATCATGGAGAAGCATTCCATTTCAATTTCTATTTTATGCCATTATTAAGCTCACTTAGTGAGATCAGTATTCAAAGGACAGATCCCATTGTTTTATGTCTCATTATCAACAGTATCTAACTAACTAACTAACTAACTAACTAACTAACTAACTAACTAACTAACTCAGTCTAAGTAACTGAAGGCCCGCTCTCTCATGGTGTGTGAGAAAAGAAATACAGAAACATAGATTTTTTTTGGCAGAAAAGGACCTTTATCGCCATCCAGTCTGCCCCTTGTTACTGACTATTCCGTCACTGCTGACCCTAGATGGTTATAGATGTCAATCCCTCTCCCCTGTCCCTCTGCCTAATATCTCCCTGTGCATATTCTACACAAGTTTGAAGCTCCTCACAGTCTTTGCTCCCACTACCTCCTCTGGTAGGCTGTTCCAATCATTCACCACCCTTTCCATGAAGAAGTGTTTCTGCACATCTCTCCTAAACTTCCCCCTCTTAAATTCATTGCATGCCCCTTTGTTCTAGTTCATGCCTTTCACTGAAATAGACCTTCCACTTCCACTTTTTGCACTCCTGTGAGGTACTAGTATGTTTCAGTCATGTCACCTCATTCTCTCCTTTCTTTCTTGGAGTACATGTTGAGTTTCTCCAGCCTTTCTTTGCATGGCTTCCTATGCAACCCACTCACCATTCTGGTTGCCCTCCTCTGTACTACCTCCACCCTTTCAATGTCTTTATGGAGGTGTGGACTCCAGAACTGGATACAGTACTGCTGGTGGGCCTCAACAACATATGAAACAATGTCAGTACACCTCCCTCCTCCTGCTAGAAAGTTTTCTCCCAGTGCACCCCAGCCTCCTGCTAGCCTGTAGCCCTGCTTCATCGTACTGCTCAGCTACCTTGATATCATCAGATATGATGACTCCTAGGCCTGTTTCTTGCATGGTGACTGCAAGCTCTGCTTTCCCCATCTATACACAGCCCCTGGCTTCCACAGTTCTATGTGCACAACTTTGCAGTTTTTGACATTGAAACCCAGCTGCCACCCCCAGACCATTCCACTAGTTTCTTCAGATCCCTTTGCATTCTGTACACCCCTTGCTGAGTGTTATCCCTGTTGCAGATTTTTGAATCATCCACAGACAGACACACATCACCTTTACGCTCCTCTGCAATGTTGCTTATAAAGACATTGAGGAGGACGGTCACAGCACTGAACCCTGCGACACACCACTAGTCACTCTCCTGTCACCAGAGTGGTTATTGTTTACCATAACCCTTTGCCTCATATCTCTTAGCCAGTTTGATACCCAGTTTGTCAATTTCTCTCACACACACACACACACACACACACACACACACACACACACACACACAGAGGCTGCTTTATTTTGTAATTACCCTCCTGTGTGGCACAGTGTTGAAAGCCTTCCTGATGTCCATATAGGCCATGTCTACTGCTGTCCCATAATCTAGTTCCCCTGTAACCCAGTCAAGATAATCTGTGACATTAGCTTGTCATGACTTCCCCCCCAGTGAAACCATGCTGCCTGTGGTCTTGGAGCCCTTTTGTCTCCAGGTGCTCCACAAACCTCTCCTTCAGTTGTGTCTGCATTAACTTCCCAACCACTGATGTGAGACTGATTGACCTGTAGTTGCTAGCATCCTCTCTTCTGGCACTTTTGCACAGTGAAACAATATTATCCCTCCTCAGTCTTCTGGAAAGTCTCCCATCTCCACTGAGGTGCTAAAAAGTGCTGCAAGGCTGCAAGAGGGGTGGTCAGCACCATGCTCAGTTACTTTAGAACCCTTGTATGAATCCCATCTGGTCTCATCACATTATTCCCCTTTAAGGATTCCAGTCCCTTCTGAACTTTAACACTGAGAATGAACTTGTGTCCACATGCCTCTCTCTCTCTGTTGCTTTCGGCAGCATGCTGGTCCATTCCCCTACCCTCTACCATGAAGATTGAACGGAAGTAATCTGCCTGGTTTACTGGACAAGTACATACATATACTTTGCAATTAGTGAAATCTAAAAGAAATCCCAAGTACTCATATGTTTAAAATCTTAAATATCAAGACATACTAAAATACATTTCTTTTTTTTTCTCCACAGCTCCAATAAAAGAAGATTCATTTCCAGATGGCAGCTTCTTTTGTTGATTTCATAAGCCTAACTCGGAGGTTGTTTCTGGGTTCAAGGCAATGGGTAAAGAGCCTACTAAACATAAGATCTGTTCATTTTCCAATCAGGGGTACATAAAGAGGATATGATGGATATTATCCCCTCTATTTAGCTTGACAGAAGCATTGAGGAGAAATGCTGTTTTCTCATGTTTAACGTAACAAGCTCTCAACACTTTACTTTTGAATGTCTCGAGGTGACATAATATAATAAGTCTTCTGTCTTTTGACGGAAGTGGATGAGTAAGATATTATGTTTGATCTTTTTCATACACTAAAGAAATAAACTGGAGATGTTTTATTTTTTGGTTATTCAGTGAAGCCATTTCTGACTCTGTGGCTTGATCCATAATTCTCTATTTAATGTGAAGATGTTTTAAGAAAAAAGTTCTAGAGTTGAAAAATAAAAATATATCCAAGTCCCAGTTTATTAAATAGAGCACAGACTTCTGTTTCCCTGGGCAATATAAATATTTCCTTTAGACAGTATGTTGTTTTTTTTTTCCTACCAGTCAAGCTCTTAAACGAATAATGGATTTTTTTCCAATGATCCAATCAGAATTTACAAATGCTTTGGTCCAATATAGTTCTTAATGAAATCTGTTCCAGTTTTGTCATTACCATAGAGCTGGGAGCAGATTTTGGCAGTTTGCAAAATATTTTTTAATATCATTCATCAGTCCAAGCATTGAATAATTCCTATTTAATTTTGAAAATTGTTGCTATATAATTGGCCATTTCCAAGGAGATGGGACTTTCTGGATTTCATTAATTTGATTACACAAATGTAAAACTAAAGGAACCTACCAGTTACTGTTAAAGATGTCTAAAGCAGGAAATCAGGAGTTGATGCCTTCCCTACTTTTTGCACCCTTAATATTTTGTCTGACTGCCTTTTCAATGAAAAAGTTTTGCTGATAAAATGAAGCCAACCGTTGAGGAGGGAAACAAATAACTAATTCTTTACCTGAGGAAAAGTACCGTTTTAATAACTTTGTCCGCTCTTAGGGATGGATTTGTGTCACAATATTACTTTCCGAATTCACTGTGTCTCTGGCTAGAAAGTTAGAAAAATCTCTGCTGTCTCCCATGAGAGCTGCTGTTTTAAATCTACCCATACTTTTTCTTTATATATTTTTTTGCTTTTCTTCCTTGCAAGTGTTTTTCTTTTTTTTTTTATCTTTTAGTATTTTGTCCTTTCTTTTTCTAAGTAACATACAATTCTTAGTAGATGGAATTTTCCTATCACATCTGACTAACTTGTTTAATCTAGCGTTACAGAAAAGAGTAAACCACCCTCTCTGAGGTTTCATAGTGTGTCTTCTTTCTTGGTAAAATATATTCTAACTGTGATGTGTCAAATATACTGTTCATTTTATTGTATATTTGATAGACATTCTGTTCCTTAGAGGCTTGAGTTTCCAGTTCTGTCACATTTTTACAATTAGACCAAATGTGCATTTGTTCCAGAGTTATCCCACCCCATAGGAGTCTCTTGCAATTGATAACCATAAAAGAAGAGAGAGCTCAAAGGTCAGTAACCACTAAATCACCAGTAATTTTCAAAGTGAGACCCAATGGGCTATGATCACTGTCTGTGCAGGACAAAGATTTCAGGCAAGGAGTGTCTATTGATTTGAGATGGCCTAAATTAAATCCACTGTTGATTTTATTTTTTTTTATTTTACATTTATTCACAGGGTAGAAGCTATTGACTGAGGTCCTTTTTCAGGCATAACTCTGTCCATAAGGCACTATATACTGTATACAATGTTAAAAAAATAAAAACAGATAAAAAGACTTAAATACAAAAACACTTAGATACATCCAACAAAGAATTACATATATTGGGGTCTGTTCAATAACATGTGGATTGCCTACATGCATCAGCAACCCTACATGGGAATGCTGCACTGCAGGAATCCAGGGGATCTCGGCACTTTCCCTACAGGTGTGTAAGCCCCTTGCATTTGTGATACCCCTGCCACCCATGCAGCTACATGCCACAGGCAGTCTGGGGGCATACCAGGGGTCATGACCACACTCCACACCATTCATTAAGATATGGAGTGCTGGACCTGTGGGACACAAGTTACTCAAGAAGGAACCCCGCCTTAACTTGTACATGCCCCCCAATGGATACCTGCTGGCCAGGGGGCACAACAGGAACCCCTGCACACTACTGTCCCAGCTCACAATGCAGGCAGAGAGGGCTGGGGGCAGCAATTTGGGCATGTATCCATCGGTGTCCACTCACTGGTATCCATACCTTCCCAGGATTCCCTGCACATCAGCAGCATGGGATCCACTTTTGGATCTAGAACAGGCATCTGATTGGATACCTGCCTGCACTTGTGATCCACTCCCATGCAGTTGTGCACCACCTCTGCACAGTTGCATGCCTGGGGGTATGGGCTCATACATGCAACCTGTGATGGTAAATATCGACCAGTGCACACATGTCTCATGGTGCAGAGCTGTGTATGCTCTGAACACATGGATTATGCATACATCCTGCATATTAGTGAATAAACCCCTTATACGTAAAACTAGAGATGGAGTCAATTTTATGAAAAGCCTCAGGTAAATGAAGCAACTATAGAAAATCATCTAGAACCCACTTTAGTTCTTTGCAGTTTGGCATCCCATCACTATTTGCCCAATGCACATTGACATTTAGAGGCTTCATAGTAACAAGATCCTCTAGAGCAGAAGAGTATGTGGGAAAAACAGCCCTATGAATAGAACAGCCCCAAAAAAGTAATTACTTATCCAAACTGGAGAAAACAAACCCAATTATGCATATATTCCACAGTGTTATGTACAGAATTAGCCCAAGAGAACTAAATGACATATGTTATATATCACAATAAGTCAATGAAGTTATTTTGATCCTAACTCCCAAAATAAATTGGAAACAAACTCAAAATAAGGCAATAAAAATCCTATAGCAATTGCCTTTCTTGTGTCCCCCCCCAAAAAAAATAGTTCTGCAACTTGTGAGCTGCATCAATTTTCTGATTCATATTTTTACAAATCATGTTTATATTCAATGAAAATTACAAGAAAGGATCAAGAAGAATGTTAAGATATTTTAATTGGGAGAATTTGTTAGTTTCAGAACCCTTTAACTCTAGTAATTTATGAGATAATGTAGCATTTAAAGAGGACTATGTCCCAGAAAGTATTTTTTTGTTTTCTTGTAATACACAACAAGATGAATTCCTGTAAACCAATCACAAATTGTTGAAAATCTATCTCAAGGTAGTCTGTATTTTCTGAAAACTTTTTTGTACTAGAAAAAATAATCAAATCATCAGCGTAAAGAAGAGATTCACATCTCTGTCAAGTCTTAGAGATTGAATGTATAAAGAGAGAAAATAACAAGAGGTCTCAGAATGGACTCCTTTCACACTTCCCTCCTAAATGGGAAGGAGTAGGGCATAACAGATAATATACCTACAAAGTGGGCCTTCCTAAATAAATAATGCTAAAACTAAAAAGCAACATTTTGGGAGCTAGCAAGTGGGGTTAGTTTATCAAGGAGAATCCTGTGATCAGTTTGTTCAAATATCTTGGTCAGATCCATGCACACTGCCCTGTGAGGAGAATATCCTCTGTGCCATGGAGGTCCACACCTGTGAACCTGATTAAGGCAATCCCAGTTCCATGGCCCTTTGAAAATCCATAGTGAGGAAAAGAAAGCAATTAATTTTGTCCCACAGCAAGACTTACAGTAACTGATTTGCCACAATATGTTCAGACAATTTACTAACAGGATTTAATTTAGATATTAGTCATAAACCATCAACAACAGTAAGTTACCTTTCTTTGGCATAGGAAACACTATTGGCCATTAGGTCATAATGATGCACTATGTAGTCTGCTGAGCTATCTCTTCCATCCTGCAACAATTGGTTAATTTACAATTCTTCATTTTTTTTTAATTTTAAGGAGACTGGTATGTTTCCCAGACTGGGCTTGGCAAAATTTATCTTCCACCATCAAACCTCTGATGAATTCTGATTTTGCTTCCATGAAATTTCTTGAAAGTTTCAACGAAGATTTTGTGAAATTTTACCAAGATTGTGATGTTATTCATTTCTGTCTAATTTAAGGACGTTACCTGGTGTTTCAGTAACCCCATGTCAAAGTCAATTTTGTTTTGCCCAGTACATGATAGTCATCTAAACATTTAAAATCCGCAATAAAAAACATGGGTTGCCATGCTTGTTTTTAAGTTGCATTGGTGAGACGTATTTATTTATTTAAGTCTTTGGTAACCAGGTAGGTGCACTGATCCAGGGGACCTTTTTTATGCATGACTCAGGCCACAACATGCAGCACAAAGTAAAAATATTTAGAGGAAATAATAGTAAAAAATACATTCAGCATCTTAAAATCATTGACAAAATGGACAATGGTACAATTTATTTTACATTAAAAATCACATAGTAGACAGCAGCAATATAACTTAATATCTCTTTATGGACAAATCTGGAAGGGGCAGATTGCTTTCTGTGGTTATAATATCAATATTTAAGAGTCAACATGAGTGTGAAAGAAAATGAGAAACAAATACACATCATTTGTCATGATGCTTGCTTCATTTTTTCCACAAATGCAAGAATAAAGAGTAAATTACCAATACCATGACACCCTCTTGAACTGATATTCCCCATAAAAGGCAAACATATTTGCATGTTTTTATACATAAAACCATTTCAAACCCATCTCACTTTCATAAAACGTTTTTGATAGATGTAGAATATGGTTATGAATACAGAAACAGAAAGAAATATAGGGGTCGCTATGCTTCTTCTGGTCATATCTGCTTTCAAAGTTGCTGTTTTGAAGTTGGTCAGCTCAGGACAAAAATAATTGAAACATCCCAATAAAAAAAAAAAAACTTTGAAGAATGTTATTCAAACAATTCAAAAGTACATGCAGAATGGTAACGACTTTAACATAAGATAAACAGTGTAAACAAAGACAGGCAGATATTTAGGTAAAGTGCCTTGAATGATACCAGCTGCTGCAATTCTATGAGCTAATTTTCCTGCTGCCATCCTGTATATATTCTTAGCTGGACATGACATAGTAGGGTCAATCATTATTCTAATAATCATTCCACACAGTATACTATATTTAAAAATGTACTTGTGCCAGAAAACAACCTTGAAAACTTTTTCAAGAGCATCAGAAAAATGGAAATTTGAAATAGCAGGAGACATCTTTAAATGGTATTTGTCCAGATTGCACAAAATCTAGTATGATGACTTTACCAAGGCCATCCAAAAGTATACCAACTTTCTTATCTCTGCCTTTAAAGCTGATTTTAATTCTATCTGGCAGCCTATTACAGACCACCTTCTGCTATTAATGATTCCATGCATCTCTTGAGTTCATTAATTTCTTCTTTTGTAGGACATTAATTTATAATAATGGGTGATCTAAACTGGGACATGTTATACCCTTCTACTGTATTACTTAGTTCTCAGCTTTGAATTTGACCCAGATAGATACAGATAGATAGACACTTTGGGCCCAATTCTAGAAGCACCCCTACACATGTCGCAAGTTGTGATATATGAGGGGTACAGTTTCGCCAAGGACCCTGTACCCAAATCTGCAACTGGCAGGTTCCCCGCAGCTAGGTCCCATGACTTGCACCAACCTGACAGGTATGCCAAACAGAGGGTGTACCTGAACAGGTTGTCACCAGCCTGCAGCACTGGACTGGGAAATGTACAAGTTTCCCCCCACCCCGATCCACCACAATATCAACAACCCCTCCTCTCCTCTCTTCTCTGATCCCACCTTAATACTAATGAAATCCCTCCTCCCAGCCCAGATCCAGATGCTGCACCCAACGGGGTAGTATATTAGCCATAACTGGTAAAATAAAACAACACACATCAAGTAGTCCAGGACATCCCTGATAGTCTAGTAGCCCTACACCTCCCACCTGACAGTGCCAGACCACCCCATTCCCCCAACCCATACCCAGCCAGTTCCTGGCATAGTCCACCTCTCACCACCTCAGTCAGCCGCCGACTGAGCTCTGTATGAATGCTTACTATTGTAAATAGTACGTGCGCAATGAATGACAGCTCATTCTTTGAGCACATAGTATTTAAAGCAGTATGCACTTGTATTGAGTTTAGTCAGCGGCTGGCCACAGTGGTGAAAGGTGGGCTGTGCCAGTTGCCTGTTAGGTAAGTGTTGGGGGTAGTGGGGTGGGTTGGATCTGGCACTGCCAGATGGGGGTGGGGAGCCACTAGACTACCAAGGATATCACTGACTATGGGATGTGTTTTATTTTAGTTTAACTGTTATAGCTGACATTCTACCCCTACAGGGTGTGGCATCTGGATTGGGGTTGGGAGGAGGGATTTCATTAGCATTATGGGGGATCGGGACTGAGAGGGGCAAACACATATCATGGGGATCAGGACTGATGGGGACTGTACATATCATGGGGATTGGGGTCTGTGATTTGGGGGCTCTTACCATTATGGGGGATAAGGGATGAGGGAGGCTGATTATTCCCATCTTGGGGGTACGGGGCTGAGGGACGCAGATAGCCCTGAGGGCATTTTATCATTGGGGATCTGGGCATGGGGGGGTTTACATGGCCTGGTGGATGGGCAGGCAGCACATTGTTGCAATCTCTGGTAGACGCAAGGTACACTTACACCAGCTAATTGCTGGCGTAAATGTACTTTGATGAATGTCCTCTGGGGGTTGTTCTAGAATACCAAACATGTGACTTGGCAGCTTCCCTTGCAGAACTGGGCACAGCTGTTGCTGTAAACCCCCTTGTGCCATGTTGCAGGGGGGGTTTGGTGCAAATGCTGGTGCAAGTCCACTTTGCACAAGCAGCCTGTGACATGTCATTGACTGCTTTGCAGAATACCGCATGTCGCAAACTCATGACACAAAGTTCTACTTGCACCATTTTTGTTGGCACAAGTCACTTTGTGACTTGCATAACCTTTTGAGAATCTGCCCATTTATTTTTTTGCTCCCCATTCTGGTGAGTCACAGCCTGTCACATTAACAATTAAAAATGCAATATAAAACACACACATAATAATAATCAAAGACCACAAACAAATTCAGGTGCAGCTAGCATCAATAAACTTAAAATCTTTCTATCATTATACTATAATATGAATCACTAAAATATATTTATAAATTAAAAGCCTGGTTGAATAAGAAGGTGTTTAAACCCTATTTAAAGGCTTTCCACTGGGGGTGCCTCACAAAGATGGTTAGACAGTGAGTTCCACAGGGTAGGCATGGCAACAGAAAATGCATGGTCACCCGAATACCGCAGCCTAACCCCGGGAACCCTAAGGAGGCAACCTTCAGAGGAAGAGAGAGAGCCCAGGATGGACGATGGGAACAAGGATATCTTGCAGGTAGAGTGGTCTTCTTTTGTGTAGGGCCTTATAGGTTAGTAATCCAACATTGAAGACAACCCTCCACCTAAATGGCAGCCAGTGCAGTTCACCGAGGACAGGCACGGTATGCTCACACCTTCGTACACCCGTCAATGTACCTTATAGTAACAACTATGCCATGTCAATATGTTTCAGCAGTTTTTGACTCTGACATTAGTGATCACTGTCACACAGCCTGTGTTAGATGTCATATGATATCATATTCACCTGCTCAAGCAGAAATTATTTGAAAATGTAATCATTTTGTAATCAGGCCTATACATTTAATCTTAACAGTATTAATTGGTTCCTGATGTATGCCTGTCCTGATTTATGTTTATACTGGGAGTTTTCAGATCATCATTGTTTGCTGTTCTAAACAAGCATGCCCCTATAGTTAAAAAAAGGGTAAGGACAACACCAGCACCTTGGCTTAACAACAATCTGAAAAGGCTCTTAAAAGATAAAGAACTTTTATGGACTAGAGCAAGGGTGACCGAGAACCCAAATGATAAACAGGTGTACAACACTTCTATAAATAGATGTGCCTCTAAAATCAGGAAAGCTAAATCTAGATATTACACTGAACAATTTTCAGATGCATCTAACAACTTAAAGAAAGTCTGGACTGGTATCAAATATTTAGAAGGAAAGGATGGCAAATTTACTGTACACAACCTAAGCATTAAATTACCTTAAAAGCACTATATTTAATCCAAAGGAACAGGTATCAGTTTTAATAAGCTTTTTGCCCAAGGCTAACTCCTCTTTTGATACGGAACATTCTAATATGACACCACCCTCACTGGATTCTGATTTCATGATAAAGAACAATAGGCCTCTGTTCACATTTAATGATATAAGTGAGGAAGATGTACAGTATATGGGGAACTTGTTAAACTGGATGTGGACAAAAGAGCTGGTTATGAGAAAATAGAGCCAGTATTCTATAAAATTGCTGCTACAATACTGGCTAAGCATCTAACCTATCTCTACAATTTTTTCTACAAACCTCACAACTGCCTGAAGAGTGGAAAACAAATTATGTAATACCAATATTCAAAGGGGGAGATGTTTCAGACCCCGGCTGTTATTGATCTGTTTTCATACTGTCCCCAATGGTTAAAATCTTTGAAAGACAGATTCACAAACACGAATCCTTATAATTTTCTAAATTTAGAGTACTGACAGACTACCAATCAGGTTTAAGGAAAGGTTAGGTGATAACATAACTAATGTAGTGTCAAGGGTAACTACTGATATGTTTACTTTATTTGATAAGGGACTTATTTCTCCAGCAATTTTTCTTGATTTGTCAAAAGCATTAGGCACTGTTGATCATACTGTAATATTTTATTAATTAGACTTAAAGAGTCAGGTCTTGGTAATACTGCTGTTTTATGGTTTTCCTCCTATCTATTTTCATGACAAGAATGCGTTAGAGCTAGTGACCTTAGTTCTGATATGGCAATGATCAACAAGGGGCCCCCATGGGGTTAGTACTAGGGCCCACCTGTTTCTGATTTACGTAAATTACTTACCTAAATATTGTTCCTGTTCTATAAATGTTTTCTTGTATGCAGACAACACTATATTGTACACTCATCACAATGATGGTAGTCTAGCAATTGCTATTATTCAAGATGATTTTAATAAAATACAAACTGGACTGATGGAGTTAAAATTATTGCTTAATGATAAGAAGACTCAGAGGATGTTGTGTTCTAACTAGAGTTCAAATACTTCTCAACTGACTCTAAGATCTAATAATGGAAATTAAATAACTAGGGTTCCTTCATATAAATACTTTGGAATAACTTTGGATGACCAGTTAACATTGAACTGTCACATTCAAAACCTGTTGTCTAAATTAAAATGGTTGCTAGCCTCCTTCTATAGAAACAAGGCTTAATTTAGTTTCCCATTCAGAAAACATTTGGTTATTTCAGTATTCCTGTCTCAGTTAGTCTCAATTAGACTATGTGGACTGCATTTACAGAAATACTTCTGCAACATTGATTAGTGTACTTGATCCACTTTGCCATAATGTCCTTAGGTTTAAGACTTACCCTGGAACACACATCACTGCAGTTTATATGCTGCAGTTGGCTGGGTTTCACTCGCTAGTCAGAGACAAATACATTGGTATATATTCATGTATAGATTTGTATTAAATTCCTATCTTCTGAATTTGCTACATTATAAATAAACTAATTGTTACAAACTTAGGCCAGTAAAACTGTCAAATTATTCTATACCTAGATTTTTAAACAAATTCAGGGAATGTACCCTTGCAGTTTCTATTCCATACATTTGGGATGGAATACAGATGAAACTAAATTTGAATATCCTGTTGCCTATACCACATTTGAAGATCTTTATTAATGTATCAAGCATAGTCGGTGTGATTGCTGTAGGTGAATTCTATTTTCTTTTTACTTACTTATCCATGCAGCAGTGTATGTGTGAAAATTCTGACCTATACTTTTTACACTATTTTAAATTGACACTTATCTCTTAACTTGAATGATACCATTCTTTCTCCATTTTGAGTCTACTTTAGTACTTTTTTTCTCAACTGAAATAATAAAAGGAGTGTTACTTTTATTATCGCTCGGACCAGGTTTTCATTACTATTCCCAGCCGTTTTTGAACACCTATTGCTCTATAAGGTCAAAGAGCACTGCCTGCTGCATGCTAGTTCATTTTAGCCACAGCAGAAATTATTTTAAATAATTGATGTACAAAAACAGCTGAGAATACTGATAAAAACCTGGTCTAAGCCATATTAAAAGGAATGTTCCTTTTATTATTTCAGATATGAAAAAATTACTGAAGTGGACTCAAATTGTGGAAAGAAGGGTATCTTACAAGTCAATAGATAAGGGGCAATCTAAAATTGAATAAAAAGGTATAGGTCAAAATTTACATCACATTCATGCGCTGCTGCTTTAATCTACGTATAACAGTTCTGTACTGTACATGATGCCTTAATTGTGTTCTATGTTCTTGGACTCTGTGTACAGTATTGTATAATTGTGTAATTGTATGCTGTGTTTATTGACTAAACTGTAAAATGGAATTTACTGCCCTAGATAGTTTCTGGCACAGCACCAGGAGGAAGGAGCTGCTGGTATAACTAAACTTCTCTACTGGGACTAAGAATTAGAACCCTTGTATTGGGACCTTCAATTAAGGGTAAAAAAAAGTTAGTGTGTTTGTCAGAGTTAGTTGAAGTGAATTGTTATCTGTGTATCTGTTATTTGTGTCATCTGTGTAGTTATCTAGGTGCTTGTCACAGGTGGCTGAAGGAAATTGTCATCTGAAAATTAACTAAGTGTAGAAAGATTTGCAAAGTAGGGGAAGTGACTTAGCTAGAAAAAATTGTTTTAAACACTGCCCTAGATAGTTTCTGGCAGAGCACCAGAAGGAAGAAGCTGCTGGTATAACTAAACTTCTCTAATGGGACTATATTGCCCTCCTTCCCACCCACCCCACCCCAAAGGCAGTTCTACTTTTATAGGCACAGGATTTGACTGACAACATGGACTTCCTCTTTGGGGCAGGAAGTGAGTGATCACAGAGACACCAAAGACTCACCATCCTAGAAGGGCAGAGTAGCTCTCCACCCCCAGCTGCTGGAGGTCTGACTCTGAGCAAGTAAGGAGACTACTGAGAAATATAGGAACTTTTTCTCTCAGAACAGGAAGATCAGGAGCTAAAAGGGCACAGAGGCAGTAAGTAAGTAGGGAGAGAAAAAAAAGAAATAAACAAACAGAGGAAAGAGTAAGTATTCCAAACAACAGTTAGGGGGCCATAAATAAGACTTGATTGGAGTGGTGCAGTGCAGTGGCTGTGGAGCAGCAGTCTTCCGGGAGACATTCTGGAAGATGCGGTGTTGTCTCATCTGCAGGTGCCTCTCTCGGCTGAGGGAGGAGGTTTCTCATCTCCAGGCTGAGTTGGCCCAGGTTTGTGGGATCTCCTCTCCCACCCAGGCACCACCAGAGTCACTGCTGTTGCCTCAGATGTTGCCAAGAAGGATGAGTGGTTGGACCACAGTGGGCTCAGGCAGGGTGAGGGTGGTGGAACAGAGGTGCATCCCTCCAGTTGTACTTCTCCACAGTTTCTATGCCATTCTGGAAAAGTGTGGTTCCTCTATGGAGACACCCACAGTGGAGACCAAGGAGGATGCTGGGAACCTTCACAAAGGAGACCCACAGGAGGGTGGCATGGGACCCCACAGGGGAAGGAAACAACTCCTGGTGGGGGACTCCATTGATAGGAAGGTAGAACTGGGAGAGAAAGGGGAGAGGAAGGTATGGTGCCTTCCTAGCACCATGACTTGGAGGGACAGAGAGCGAATCCTCAGGATCACAGGAGCAGCTGCACAGGGGAGGGATCTGGATGTCATTGTCCACCTTGGGACAAATGGCCTGGCTAAGAAAGGGATCAGAGCAGTGCAAGAAGTATTTGTGGAGATGGGGAGGGCTTTAGACAAATAGCATGTGTGGTAACCTTCTCTGAGGTGCTGTCTGTCTATGGCACGGCTGAGGCTAGGGTGCTCCACACCATGGGATTCAATCAGTGATTAAAAAACTGGTGCAGAGCTCAGGGATTTGGCTTCACTGGGGACTGGGGGTCCACCTGGAGGGATGCAGGCCTATACTGGTGTGATGGTCTGCATCTGTCCAGGAAGGGGACCAGGATCCCAAGAGATAGGTTTAAATGCTTAATTGGAAAGCATTTAAACTAGCCAAGGGGGGAGACACTGGAGAGGAGCAGGGAAATCCTAGCCCCCTGAAAAATCAGGGTACAAAGTGAGGTAGACAACAACAACATAGAGATGTTGATAGGGAGAAGGGCAGGGGTAAATGGAGAAAGTGACAAACACAATAATGACAGGGATGGGGCAAAAGGTGTTAAGGCCATCAAGAAATGGAGGGTAATGAGTACCAATGCCCGTAGTCTGGGCAACAAGCTCCCTGAACTGGTGGCCTTGATGGAAGAATGGATGCCTGGATATCGAAGCAGTCACAGAAACATGGTACACAGAGAACCATGACTGGGATGTTAACTTACCAGGGTACACAACCTACAGGAGAGACAGGGAGGGGGAGAAGAGGGGGCAGAGTAGCTCTCTATGTAAAGGAAGGGATAAAAGCAACTGAACAAAAGAGTAAACAGGGAGGGGAGGAGAGGAGGCACTGTGGGTCACCTTAGAGTCTGGAAATGGCATCACAATCCACACAGATGTTGTATACAGACCCCCATGTCAGGAGGAGGAAATGGACAAGGATATGATAGAAGGCATACTTAGGATAGCAGAGAAAGGGGGAGTTACTGTTGATGGGGGACCTTAATATGTCATATGTTAAATGGAGCACCTTTGCTGCAGCCAGATCCAAAAGCAGGGTCAATCTTGATGCCCATCAGCTGGAATGCCTCAGACAGTTAGTTTTGGAACCTACTCATGAGGGAGCAATCTTAGACCTCATACTCTCAAATGGACACAGTGCGAGGATCTCAGAGCTAGAAGTGGGTATCCATTTGGGAACAAGTGACCACCAAACAGTGTGGTTCATGATAAACTCAGCTACAGAGTCAAGCCATACAAAAGTGAGGGTTCTGGACTTCAGAAGGGCTAACTTTGGCAAGATGGGAGACTGCCTCAGAAAAGCACTAGCAAACAGGCTAGAAGGAGGGGTGAAGCAGTAATGGGGACATATCAAAACTGCCATCACAGAGGCAACAAGCCTTTGTGTGAAGCAAATAAACAAATCAAAATGAAAGAAAACACCATTATGGTTCTCAAAAGAGGTGGCAGTGAAGGTTAGGGAGAAAAAAATAGCATTTTGGAAGTATAAGGAAACACAGAAGGAGCAGGACAGAGAACTGTACCAGTTAAGGCAGAAGGAAGCTGAGAGGGTAGTCAGAATAGCAAAGGCCCAAACTGAGGAAAAAACTGTCAACTCAGTTAAGAAGTGGGATAAAATATTTTATAGGTATATCAGGGAGCATAGAAAGACAAAGGGATGGATAGTGAGGCTGAATAGAATGAATGGTGAGTGGGCAAAGAGGGAGAGTGAAAAAGCAGGGATACTGAATGAATACTTCTATTCAGTATTCACAAAAGAGGAGGTGGGGAGGTGCCTAATCCAATTAACAGAAGCACTCTAGATGGGGGGGTCAATCTCAGTCCTTTCACAGAAGAAAGGGTCCTGAAAGAACTCCTAAAACTGAAGGTGGACAAAGCAATGGGGCTAGATGGAATTCACCTCATAATTATAACAGAATTAAGCATAGAACTAGTGACCCCACTGGCTACCCTTTCTGAACAAATCATGGGAAGATGGTGTGGTACCTGAGGACTGGAGGAAGCCAGATGTGATTCCCCTTCACAAAAGTGGGACCAAGACAGAGGCAGGAAACTATAGACCTGTCAGTTTGACCTCTGTGGTAGGGAAAGTGATGGAATCATTTCTGAAGGAAAGAATTGTTGAATATCTAGAGGCCAGTGGGGCAGAGGACCTAAGGCAGCAAGAGTTCACAGCAGGAAAATCATATCAGACAAATCTAATTGATTTCTTTGACTGGGTGACCAACGTAGTAGACCAGGGAGGGGTTGTGGACGTGGACAACCTAGACTTTAGCAAGGTATTTGACACAGTCCTGCACAAAATATTAATAGTCAAATTAACCAGCCTGGGATTGGATCCCAGGGTGGTAGCTGGATTAAAACACTGGCTGGACAACAGGACACAGAAGGTAATTGTAAATGGAGTCCACTCTGAAGAAAGAGGGGCTACTAGTGGGGTACCACAGGGTTCAGTACTGGGTCCAGTCCTTTTTAATGACTTTTAAGTGACATTGCAGAGGGATTGGAAGGAAAAGTATGACTCTTTGCAGATGACACAAAGATCTGCAACAGGGTTGATACACAAGGAGGCATGGAAAGGATGAGAATGGACTTGGCAAGGTTGGAGGAATGGTCAGAAGTATGGCAGCTTGGATTCAATGCTAAGAAGTGCAAAATAATGCACCCGGGAAACAAAAACCCAGGGGAAGATTACACAATGGGGGGAGGTAGTAACAACAACAAAAATGGAAAGGGACCTGGGACTAATCATATCAGATGACCTTAAGGTTGGCAATCAACATGAGAAGGTGGTAGGGAGGGCTGGGGGGATACTGGGATGTAGAGGGAGAGGCATCACCAGCAGAAAACAGGAAGTTATCATCCCCCTGTACAGACAGTTGGTGAGACCCCATCTGGAGTACTGCATCCAGTTCTGGAGACCCCATCTCTCCAAGGACATAGACATGATGGAGGCAGTGCAGAGGAGGGCAACTAAAATGGTGTAGGGTCTGCAAGAGAAGCCATATGGGAAGAGACTAAAGGAGCTTAATATTTATACCCTTGAGGAAAGAAGGGAGATGGGGACAAGATAGAAACATTTAAGTACCTCAATGGAATCAACAAAGTCCAAGAGGGTAGCATCTTTCAGAAAAAGAGATGTGCAAGAACAAGGGGACACAATTTGAAGATCGAGGGGGAGATGGCTCAGGGGCAATGTGAGGAAGTATTTTTTTACAGAGAGGGTGGTGGATGCATGGAACAGCCTTCCTGAGGAGGTTGTGGGGTCTAAATTTGTGGAAGAATTCAAGAATGCATTTGACAGACATAAGGCAATGTTTATATGGGGTTGGAAGAAATAGGCTGTTGGTTAAATTGGATCTGTAGCATATCATCTATGAAGGGAAATGGGAAGACTAGGTGGGCCAAGTGGTCCTTATCTGCCATCAAAGTCTATATATGCTTCTATGTAACTTGCCTTCCAATAAAATATGGATTGATTGATTGATTGATTTAGTTATAACCTCCAAACTTACAGAAATTGGAAAATTACATTTCACAATTATGTCAACTGCAGTTTTAAGCCCTTATAATATTAAACCTAGTGAACAGAATATCATCAATTTTGCTAGGTTCATTGACCGTAAATATTAGGCTTTGAGATCACCCCATGGCTCAGAAGCAGAGTGTTGTGATCCTGTGCTGACAACTCAAGAACAGAAGCAAGCCTGGGAAGTCACATTAGGAGGCAGGCCATGCTGAGGCAACTGCCACACAGCATGGTGGACTTCACAAACCCAGTGATCCTTGTGGCTGAGCCAGTGAGCTTTCTGCTGCAGCAGGAAAAGCTATGGCTGTACAATGCTGACAGAAGCACTAGCCCCAGAAGGGAATACTTCAGTGAAAAAATGTTTGAGAAAAACATTATAGCCTACCGAATGATGGCTGGGTTCAGCCTGATCAGGGTATACCCCTGTGAAGAGGGAATTTCTCTGAGACATGAGCTGCCAGCCCCAAGGGAAAAAAAATCAATATGGATACAAAAGAGACTGTGTGTGTCAGCTCTCTAATCTCTTGCTCAAAGGCTGGTCAAGTAACAAGTGTCCAAAGATTCCAAAAATAGCACCAGTAATTACTGTTGAATTTTATTGAGGTTTTGTGAAATTGTGGAATGTTTTGATACCGTTATCAAAATCATGTCCACATATTTTGCCCAGTCATACACTTACATTGCCATTCTAGAGGAAGGTAAATCTGGGTAAAGAGGCAATAATGTAGCATTCATAGGAGGCTCCATAGTAACAGTATAGTGGTGGCAAGCATCATGTCACTATCTTGAGTGATGAACCATGAAGAATAGTCATGAACATCATTGTGCACTAGCCTGAATTCTTGCAATATGTCAGAAAACTACTAGAGCTCACTGACTTAATGACGTGTGAAATAATACGTATGTGCAGCATTCTTTCTATACAGTACCACCTGCTGACTCTTTAACAACACTATACATAACAGGAACACTGAGGCAGACATCAAAGTGGGAGGCCACTCGGGGACCAGTGATCAATGTATGGAGTAGTTCAATACAGGAACAGATGCAGAATCAAACCTCACAAGGGTGAGGGTCCCTAACATCAGCACAGCCGATTTTATATAGATGCATGAATGCCTCAGGGATGACCTGGCAGGTGAATGGTCTTGGTGGGATTGAAGAACACTGGGCGAAGATAAAAGGGAGCATTGTAAAGGTAAAAAGGATCTGTGTCAAACAAATGATCAAAGCAAGAGGAAAAAGATACTGCTATGGTTCTTAGAAAGGTGGCTGAAAAGCTAAAGGCTAAAAGGGTAGCATTCAGAAGGTGTAATGAGATACAGAGGGAGGAGGATAGGGAGTTGTGTCAGTGGAAACAAAAGGAAGCAGGGAAAACAAAAAGTAGAGCAAAGGTGCAAACAAAAGAAAGAACAGGTCAGAAGGTAACAAACAGGGACAAAACATATTTTTAGGTATGTATGTGAAACAAAAGGCCAGGGGTGGGATTGTAAACTTAAAAAGGAGAGGGTGAACTGTAAAGAGGGGGACAAGGAAAAGTCAGACATGCTCAACAATTACTTTTGTTCAGTGTTCACACAGGAAAGAGAAGGGGAGGGGCAACAAAAGTAACAAAAGCATTGGATGGAAGAAGGTGGACATTAGTCCTTTTTTGGAGATGAGAGTAGTGCATTGACTTGCTAATCTGAAAGTGGACAAAACAATGGAGCCATGTGCAATGCATCCAAGGTTATTGAGGGAGCTCAGGGAAATACTGGCTGCACCTCTAACAGTCCTATTTAATAACTCACTGGAGTGGTTCTGGAGGACAGGAGAAGGGTGGATGTAGTCTCACTACAAAAAAGTAACAGGGAGGAGGCTAGCAATTATAGGCCAGTCAGCCTGATATTGGTGCTGGGAAATTTAATTGAATCACTGCTGAAGGGAAGGATTGTGGCATATCTTGAATCAAGTGGGTTACAAGACCCGAGGCAGCATGGTTTCATGGGAGAGGTCATGTCAAATGAATCTGATAGATTTCTTTGACTATACGACAAAGAATTTAGACCAGGCTGGAGCATTGGACATGGCCTATCTAGAATTCAACAAAGCTTGTAACAATGTTCCATATAGGAGACTAGTAAGCAAGCTTGATAGCTTAGGAGTGGGTCTAAAGGTGGTAAGCTGGATAAGAAATTGGTTAGGTGATAGGCCACACAGGGTGGTGGTAAACAGAGTTCACTCCAAGAAAGGGAGGATGACCAGTGGGCTGCCTCAGGGATAAGTACTGGGACTGATTCTCTTTAATGTCTTTATAACTAACATGGCACAGGAGCTGGAAGGGGAAGGTCTGCATCTTTGTGGATGACACCAAAATCTGCAATAGGTTAGACTCTCTCCAGAGAGGGTGGAAAGGATGAGCAGAGACCTGAGAAAACAAGAATAACAGCCAAGGGCATGTCAGCTGAGTTTCAATATAACAAAAAGTGCAAATTAATGCACTTGGGGAACAGATAACAAGGGGTAGAGTGAAACATGGGTGGAATGGTACTGATGATCACCAAGCAGGAAAGAGAACTGTGGGTAGTCATATCAGATAACATAAAGGTGGACAGGCAGTGTGACAAGACAGTAGGGAGGGATAGAGGAATACTGGGGTGCAGGGGGGATATCACCAGCAGAAACAGGGAGGAGGTGTTACCTCGGTATAGATCACTGGGAAGACCCCACCTAGAGCACTGTGTCCCATTCAGGAGACCACATATCCAGAAGGACATAGACAGAGTGCAGGCTGTCCAGAGGAGGGAAAGCAAAATTCTGCAGGATCTCCATAGAAAAACAGAAAAATGGAATTTGTCGGCAGCTGAGGTCCATGTGGACTGTCTAGTCTGTCCATGTATACTACCCCCCCCACACACACACAATCAGGCTGCTGTGTTGTTTTCCACACTGTATGTCCCATGCCAACTTGAATTCTCTGCCCATATTTGACACCACCACATGTGTGTGGGGGGGGGATGCCATTCCAAGACTCCACCACCCTTTCTGAAAAGAAGAACTTCCTTGTGTTGCTCCTGAACCTGACCCCCTTTCGGCACATATCATGACCTCCGGTGCAGGTGCAGATGTTTACCTGGAAGAGATCCTGTGCCTATACCTTGTTGATACCCTAAAGGTATTTAAACATCTCTATCATGTCCACCCCTTATCCCTTATTTGTTCTAGTGAGTACATGTTGAGGGGGGGGGCATGGCTAACGCTTAACCAAGATGGCGACTTAACCCCGTAGCTCCACTCGTATAAGAGCCTAGAACCCTTAATTTATACCTTCAGGGGAGGATTTTCAAGAAGAATAACAAAGGACCAGAGATCCGAAGCTTTATCCTACTAACTGGGCGACTCCAAGAAAAAAAAATGATCGCAATCGAGCTATCTAAGAGTGAGCAGAGCTGCTGTTCAGACAGCATGATACACAGTATGGCGCAAGTAGTAAAAGAGAGAGATGAACCCTTTATAAGATAGATGTTTGCATCAGTTATGGCCAGTATTGATACCCTCACTTTGGCAACAAATAACTCTGCCTTTTCAATACAGCAGATTAATCTGTGAGTCGATGTGGTAGAAAAAAAGGCTACCATGCAGGAGGACACACTCCAGAATCACTTGGCCATCATGAGAGAACAGGCAGCCCAGATACAGCTCCTTCAAGATAAAGTAGATGACTTAGAGAACAGAAGTCATTGTAATAATTTGCTCCTTCTTGGCTTTCCAGAGGGTTGTGAGGGTGGGAGGGTGCTACCCTTCCTACAACAACCACTACCACAGATTTTGAAACTACCGTAAGGTACAAAGATTACCATGGTGCGGGCACACCGTTCATTGCAACCCAGGCCTGCACAGGGGGAGATGCCTCGCCCTGTCATAGACAGAATTCTGAATTTCACAGAAAAAGAAACGATTCAGACAGGGGCTAGGGAACTGGGATAGCTTCGGTGGAAGGATCACAAGATTATGATCTTCCAGGATTATTCAAGAGAGCAAGCAGCCCGATGCAAAGCCTTCTCCGAAGCCCGTCAGAAGTTACATGCGCTGAACATCCCCTTCTCCCTGAGGTACCCTGCAATGTTGCAAATCTCGTTTAATGTAGTGCTCCAACATTTTTCATCTCCTGATGCGGCTCTGGTCTTCATTGCTAGTAACTGGCAGACCTGCTCGAGCTCTTCATCCTCTACTCAGGCTGCAAACAACCCACAACATCTTATGCCAAAGCTGATTCTCTTGATAACTCGCTCCACCCGGCTCCCCAGGTGGGATTAGAACCCGGAAATCGGAAAGTTCGGAAAAGACCACCATCCTCAACACATTTGAAATGGGGCCATCCGCAGGAGATGAAGAACACTCTCGAAATACAGGCCCTATCCTCCTCAGCGGATACTGAAGCCCAAATAGAATATGTGAGTCCCTACTTTGCCCATAACCGATTTTCGATTTTGAGTGATTTTCCTGCTGCAGAGGCAGGTGCAGAAATGGACACTGAGGGGGGAGACCTGGACCGCAATATCCCTGAAGAACTACACACTGAATGGGCCCACAGTGCAGAGGCAGAGTCGTCGATTCCCCCACCGGACCTCCAGGCTCCAAGCTCGCCCCCAGATCGAAGTTCCAACCGAGAACTCACAGAGGCAAAACAGCTGAATCCTCCATGAACATTTGGAACCCTCACTAGTCTAAAATGTTGAACAGTCAGATAAGTATCTGAGGGTTGATGATATAGAGAAGTTGTAATTTGAAGGGTGGGGAATAAGGGAGAGTGATTGTGGCCTGCATAACTGGAGCAAACTTTGACTCACTTGGGACAGAGGTTTTCTATTAGCAATAGATAACACAGTCTGTTTCAATGTAGACATACTCATTTATTTGTTGGTTTCTGTTGGCTAGATGCTGTTTACTGAATGCGAAGGCTGTAAGCAATGACAATTGAAGCGACTGTATAGTGATGCAATTGCTCGGGGGTTATAATTTAGAGGGGTGAGGACATCAGGTAACCCTGTTTGTACTGATCATTTACCTCTAAGGGACTTAATGGTACCCCCCTCTCCCCCACTGCTCTCCCATATGGCTCACTGCTCTCCCTTAAGGCAGATCCTAAAGTTCTTTCCCCAATTTTCCCTTCCTTTTGCTGGATCATAAATGGGATTCCATCAGTTTGTCCTGATGGAACACCAGTGGGGATGTAAATTACCCTTACTGGACCCCATTCTGGGCACCTTTTTTTTTTGTCCTTTGTGATTGCATAGACATGTTTTGGCACTCATTCTTATTTCAGGACCTCTCTCCATTCAAAACTTATGCTTGTTAATAGGTTTGGCATTAGCAGAAGACGCGGTCAGTCCATGGTGCAATAAGGGGAGAAGGCAGGCAAAAAAAAGCACAGATACTAGATCTCACTCCATTACAACAAACTTCGAGTGGGCTATATGCCACACTGTGCACTCAAGATAGCATTTATGCCATTGCACCAATCCTCCCATATAGTACTAATCAGCTGGTATACCAGACAATCTTATCCGGAGCTGAACTTTTTCTGTATGAGGGGTAGGGATGTAAAATGGGTCAGCTCAAATGTTACCTACCGTAGAGTTTCACTAGAAATGTTTTCAAGCCTGTAGTATAATGGTTGAATGTATTCAACAATTGCTAAAGATATATGTTTTGGAGACTTTCCTCTCCCTCCTCCTTGCTGCCCTATGGGTGATACCAATTTAGTTAAGAATCAAAGAGCTGTTCACCCACACTTCTAGCCTATACACTCTTGGGTTTTAATTAACCTCTGCCTCCTGGCAGATTGCTGTCATCAAAACAAGTAATTCCAAGAAGGTTAGGCTTAGTGACATAAGTGGAGTCTCTCATTTCTTTACCGGTAAGAATTCGTTGATATGAATCATATCCTCCCCCCCACCCCATTTGAAGGGTTTGCAGGTAGATCCGGATAAGGCTCTAATAAGAGTTGATTAGCTGCTCTCCCTGATTTCACCTTGGTTCCAGATAATCTGGTATAAATACCAAAGCAGTAGTGTATTTTCTTCACCCTTGGGAAGTATCTGTTCCACATCCCCAAGGGCGATAAGGCATACCATTGGCTAGGGCTATAGCCTATTTAGCCCTACTGCACCTCCCTTAATATTTTGTAGGATAAGTTAGATAGTTAAGATTTGTAGACAGTATATAGTCTCTATAGTCCCTGATAGATAAACCCTCGCCCTACTACAAAATTCTGTCAGGAGTGGGGCAGTGATCCTATTCACTGAGTAAACAGGAGCACGCCGGTTGCTCTTTCCCTTAGGCTCTTCTTTATGCTTGCTATACCCTGAGGACCTTAAATGAAATGTCTGATATTGTGATGCACACATGGAAAGTCAGGGGGCTAAACTCCCCAATAAAACAAAAGAAAGTTCTGGTCCACCTCAAACGTATTCGATCCCAAGTGGCCTTCCTGCAAGAGACCAAATTCTTCGGGCAGGATCATACCCGTATGAGGAAAGACTGGGTTGGCCAGCAGGTTCACTCTAATGCCCAGACCAGGAAACATGGCGTTCTTATCCTGGTGAATAAATGTCTCATCTGGACGTTAAAGCAAACCCGTTCAGATCATAAAGGCAGGTGGGTAATGGCTACTTACAATACACCCACAGGTCTACTCACTCTCTGTAATGTTTATGCCCCCAATGAGGATGCTCCTCAGTTCTTTCATAATTTGGCAGAGGTAATTCTTGAATTTAACCCTCCAGACTGCCCCCTACTTATTGGTGGGGACTTTAATCTCACTCTGATGCCTCTCCTAGATAGGAATGATGAGGGGAAAAAGGCACATCTTAAAAGTGGAAAGGATCTCCAACAAATGATCTCTGATCAGAGGCTTACAGACCTGTGGAGACTATTTCATCCCAGAACAAGAGATTACACATTTCATTTGGCAGCAAACACCTCATACAGTCAGCTGGATTTTTGGCTTGGCTCATCTACCCTGACAACTAAAACTCTTGATGTCTCAATTCTTCTCTGCTGTATCTCCGACAATGCTGTAGTCCAACTCCTTATAGAATGGGACCTTGTGGCTCCCCCTACTAAACAGCGGAGAGTGGAACCACTTCTTGTGAAGGACCCTGAATTTATCCCCTGGGTTAACAGTGAGGCTTCTCTTTTTATAGCCGAGAACCCTATAAATGATACCTCTGCCGGCACAATGTGAGAAGCCTCCAAAGCCACAATGCGAGGTAACATTATCGGGTTTGCTGCAGCCAAACATAGGCAAAGGGAAATGCAGCTGGTCACTGTTGAACAGAGACTAGCTAAAGCTGAAATTATTTTCAAGGCTATGCCCTCTCCTTCCATTCACTCACCCATAGGTAAATCCATTTTGGGTATTAGATTTGAAATTAACCAACTTTTGAACAGGAAAGCTGAATCTGCTATCATTCACCTTAAACATACCTTCTGGGAAGGGTGGGGACAAAGGGGGTAAAGTACTCTCATATCAACTATGCAAACAGCAGGCTAGCAGATATATCCCAGGTTTGAAAAACAAGCAAGGGGTACTGCGTACCTCCACTGGAGGTATTAATGAGATCATGTCCTCATTTTATAAAAGGCTATACTCTTCCACCCACACTGGCCCTAACAGACACATAAGGCTTTTTAGATACCTTAGGCCTGCCTAAACTGCCGAGGCAGCAAACACAACTCCTTGATCTCCCCATTTCAAAAGAAGAGGTGACCACAGCCATTCAAGACTTGAAAAAAGGAAAATCCCCGGGCAGTGATGGGTACACTGCAGATTTCTACCAGATTGTGGCCTCCACTGTTTCTCCTCTTTTAACCCAAGTGTTTTGGGAGATAGAACTCAAGGGAGCCCTACCGCCCTCCATGTGGGAGGCAATCATAGTTGTAATTTCCAAAAAGGGCAAAGACCCTACTAACCCTGGAAATTACCACCCGATTTCCCTTATAAATTTGGACAGTAAACTTTATGCTAAAGTTTTAGCCTCCAGACTTAGTTCTTTACTGACTGTTCTGCTACACCCTTCACAAGTGGGATTTATACCTGGAAGACATAGTTCAGACCACCTAAGAACCCTTCTGAATCTGATCCCCTTTGCTAAGTCCCTTCACGCTCCCATGGCTGCTATCATGGTTGACTTCGAAAAGGCATTTGATTCCTTGGGGTGGGACTATCTATATACGACTCTTTCCCACTTTGGGTTAAGGGAAACATTTCTTGCCAGGATAAAAGCCATATATGAAGGCCCCTTAGCCAGAGTTAACACAAACTCAATGCGTTCTGATCCATTCTCATTGGGCAGAGGTATGAGGCAAGGGTGCCCGCTGTCTCCACTTCTCTTTGTACTGGCGGTCGAACCTCTGGCTGCAGCTATTCATAAACATCCAGAGATAAAAGGGTTAACAGTGGGGAACACGTCCTATACAACTTTTATGTATGCTGACGATTGCCTCCTCCTCCTCCTTCTGGAGGATGCACACACTGCTATTTCTCCCTCCTTACTCTCCTAGAAGTTTTCTCTAATTATTCCCGCTTACAGCTGAACCGGAACAAGACAGAAGTACTCTCTCGTAACGCCCACTGTGTACAACAAGCGATAGCCGCAGATGCCTTAGTTTGGGCACCAGAAGGGATTACATATCTGGGTATTTTTTTGACCCCACCCTTAGAGACAATATGGCAAGCTAATGTACAACCCCTTCTCTCCTCCATTAAAACAGACTTTGATTGATGGAGATTTCTTAAACTCACCTTAGCGGGGAAGGTTGCTGCGGTGACACTGATCTCAGCCCCTAAACTCTTCTATCTCCTGATGCACCTCACTGTTCCCTTACCTACACAGTGGTTTCAGGTTATCAATAAACTAATTGGGGATTATCTATGGGAGGGATCCAAACCCAGATTCAGTCGATCTAAACTAAGTTCACATTGGAAACATGGTGGGTGGAATCTCTCCTGGCCAGAGGGATACTGCTGGGCCTTTCATTTGGCTCAAATGGTTAAATGGGCGTGGTCTCCCTCCTCCCTTTCACTGCAGTGGATACAACTAGAAACAGATATTATGGGTCTGCTCCATCCTTCATCACTTTTTGTACAGAGGGGCAGTCCCAAGAAGTCTGGGGCCAGTAAGATAAATACAGACCTTATCTCACCCACAGTGACTGCTTCCAGAGACAACTGGGTCAGTTCTCATTGTAAAATGAATTTGGACCCCCTCCCACTCTCCTATGTGCCTATCTGGTAAAACCCAGCCATTACTATAGGAGGAGATGAAATCCTATGGAGACACTGGGTGGAGTTAGGTATTACTAAATTGGGTAATTTGCTGACCCCTAATTATAAAGCCCTGCAGACATTCCACTCTTTAAGACAAGAATGGGATATCCCACAATCAGACTTTTGGAGATATCTCAAACTCAGAGATGCAACTCGGCATCTTTTGTCCCACACCTTAAGTCGTGAAAAAACTTTGATCTTGGCTAAATGGATACTCTGTACTATGGGCCTTGCAGGTCAGATATACACTACTCTTAGAGCTATTCTTCCATCGCAATCAGATGAAGCAAGGCAAAGATGGGTGAAGATGCTGCAGACCCATATATCCCCTGAGGCCTGGGATAAAGCATGGGTAGATATACATACCTAGTTCACAGACGCCAAATCCAGACTAATTCAAAATAAAATTACACATTCCTGGTACACAACTCCAGTCATTCTTCATAAAGCTAAATTAATAGATCGGGACAATTGCTGGAGATGCCAACAGCCGGGGGTGATCTAGTGCATGTATTGTGGTTCCGACCAAAATTCCAGCCCCTATGGCAAGAGATACAAGAAATTGCCTCTAGGGTTATGCAACAAGCCATTTCCCATCAGCCCTCTTTTCTTTCTCTAGGGTATTTGTGCCGATATACCCAAACTGGCTCCATTAAAATACAGGTGGCTAGCATTTTTGGCTTTACAAACAAAAAGAGCCATTCTATGCAAATGGAGAACCCCTTTGATTCCTACAATGGCAGAAATTCTGGGGTCCTTGTCTATCCTGGTCAAACTGGATAAGATATCCTACTTACAGAAGTCCAAACTTTCCTCTTTTGAAGCCTGCTGGGATCCCTATTTAAATATCTGGTTATGGTCCAATCACCAACAGGGATAGGGTGATCACCTTCATCCTCATCTGCTGGTATAAAGGTAATATGACAAATGGGAGCTCTACCAAATGACTTAATAACATGTGGGGAGGCCCAGGTTTTTCTTGGTTGGACTGGAGACTATAATTATATTTATGAGACTTTTTCTGTAAATGTATAGGTGATTGTATACATGATGATATGTAGAATGCTTTAATCCATTGGGTACAGATTTAAGCTTGGGATATACTTGTTTCTATTCCAGGATCAATCCGGTCTCTTGCAGAGCATATACACACTCTTACCCAACTTTCTCCAGATGCCATGAAGAGGGATATGTCTGGTTGCAGATGTACAAAGGTACTGTTGGAGGTGTTTATGTCCAGCAAAGCTGACACTCTGAGTTGGCACCATATGGTGGTGAGTACGCTTACATGTTAGCTACTTGGAGCTGATGAAGATATAGTAGTCTACCCCCTTGAACCTTATAGTATGCTCTACATAGCAGTTTTTTGGGGTAAGGAAACTACTTTAATAAGGGTTGAGGTGGCTTGCTGGGATTATACAGCTGTCACTGCCACCTGTATCAGAATGTTTATATCACCAGGAAGTATATTACTGGGTATCTAACAAGTAAAATGATATGTGTCTATACCCCCTTTCCCTCCTTCCTTTATCCCTTGACCCCTCCCTTGCTTAGTGTACTGGCACTTTGTAACTTTGTACTTATAAAAGAGACATAGGGTGGTTAAATGTATCTACAGAACATGTGACTATATACTGTATTATGATTTTCTCATTTTTCTTATTTTATTTGGAAAACAATAAAAATTATTAAAATATAGTGAGTACATGTTGAACTGTTTTAGTCATGCATCATATGGCTTATGATGCAGACCCTGCACCATCTTTGTTGCTCTTCTTTGTGTAGTCTCTATTTTTTCTATGTCTTTCCAAAGGTGAGGTCTCCAATATTAGACACAGTACTCCAGGTGAGGCCTCACCAGGGACCTTTAAAGTGGCATAATCACCTCCCTTTTTCTACTGTTTGTGCCCCTCCCTATGCAACCCAAGATGCCGCTGGCCTTTCATGCCACCTTTTCACATTGCTTGCCAACCTTTAGGTCTTCTGTGATGATCACCCCAAGATCACACTCATGTTTCGTGTTTTATTACTGCCAGCTGTCCCCCATATAGAAAGTAATTTCTTCCTGGGTTGCATCTTCCTAGGTGCATAGCTTACATTTTTTGGCATTTAACTTCAACTGTGGCTTCCTTGACCATTATTCCAGTTTCCTAAAGTCTGACTCCATTTTTTGAGTCCCTTCAGCTGAGTCCACCCTATTGAAGAGCTTTGTGTCATCCACAGATAGGCACACCTTCCCATTTAGGTCATCAGCAATGTTGCTGATAAATACATTGAAAACTATTGGTCCCAGAACTGAACCCTGTAGAACACCACTTGTAACTCTATCCTCCTCTAATAGTGTGCCATTTACCAATATCTTCCAGGACCTCCCATTGAGCCAGTTTTAGATCCAGTTTACAATTTGTGGCCCTATGCGCATGTGCTTCAGCTTGTTTATTAGCCTCCTGTGTGGAACAGAGTCAAAAGCCTTGCTGAAGTCTAGGTACACCACATTTGCTGCACCCTCATTGTCCAAACTTTTTGTGACCCAGTCAAAGTATTCAATTAAGTCAGTCTGGCAGGACCTTCCTGCCATAAAGCCATGTTGCTTTGGGTCCAGCTGTCCACTATCTTCTAAGAATGTCACCATCCTCTCCTTTAGTAGGGATTCCATCAGCTTCCATACCACTGAGATGAGGCTGACTGGGTGATAGTTTCCTGCTTCTTCCCTAGTGCCACTTTTGTGTAGGGGTATGAGTGTAGCCCTTTTCTAGTCTTTAGGGACCTCTCTGCTTTCTAGCGAATTGTTGAAGAGCCCCCCAAGAAGGCCTGCTAGCTCCTCCCCATACTCCCATAGTATTCTTGGGTATATTTACCAAAGTTGCCTTCTTAACTCTGATTGGTCCACTCTTCACTCTGCCACTAATATTGATGATGCCCTTACATCCTTTATCTCCACTTTTAACTCTGCAGGCAACATTTGTGCCGCCTTTGTGACATGTATGGTGAAAAACCGTGATGATCCCTGGGTAACTCCAGCCCTTTTAAAATCAATTGCCCATCAGGATTACCTTTGGCACAAGGCTTTGGGGTCTGGACTTCCTGCAGATAGACAGCACTATTGGACAGCAAGGAATTTCTGTACTCAGGAAATTAGAGGTGCTAAAGCTGAGTACTGTAGAGCCTGCCTTTCTTCTTCCTGAGGTAATGGGACTAAGTTCTGGCAAAATGTTAAGGACCTAACGGGTAAAACTAAAACCCCCCTCTATTAAATATCAATGGAATTACTACCCAAGACCCACAGCTCATAGCAGACACATTCAGTAATGCTTTTACTGATCTAAGTGCTGTTCTCCCTTCGGATTTCTTCAGTGACCCCACTAACCCCTCTACCCCCCCCCGTCATCTGCCCCATCGGTATCCCTCCCTTTTTCTTCTGTGTAATATTTCCAAGTGAAGCTAGATAGTCTTGGGCAGTCTGGATTCAGTGGTGACTCTCTTGAACTAAAATTACTTCATTTAATATTTAATGCAGTATTCCCTCCCCTCACCAAAATTCTTGATCTTTCTCTCTGTCTCAGTCAGTTTTCCTCCCAGTGGAAATCTGCGATAGTCACCCCTGTTCACAAGAGTGGTGACAGAACTGTCCATGGTAACTTTCACCCAGTCTTTCTCCTTCCCCCTATTTCTAAAGCCCTTGAAAGAATAGTGAATGATCAAATCTCTGAATATCTTGTCAAATATAATCTGCAGTGTAGCCAACAAAACGGCTTCAGGAAGGACCACAGTACTTCCACAGCCCTCTGAGAGTTCACTAGTTTTATATATAGAGCTCCGAAACTGGGTCACTTGGTTGTGTCTGTGTACAGTACATAGGCCTAACAAAAGCATTTGATGTGGTCCACCATGGCCTTCTCTCTGCCTCTCTCTCAGGGCTGGGCCCATCCTCTGATGCTACTACCTGGCTTGATATTTACCTCTCTGGGAGGTCCAGAGGTTTAAAATCCTAGATACCTTGTCTTCCAGGAAGACAGTTCATTCAGGGGTTCCACAGGGGTCAATTCTTGACCCACTCCGGTTTAGTATTTTTCTATATACCCTTCCATGGTATGCCACCCTTATGGCAGCACCAACATGGTGAAATACACACCTGTTGGCAAAATTGCATTTTGTTGACAGGTTGCTATGTTGGTGTGCCCGAGACAGGGGCATACTGTCTCCCAGTCCTGCACCCCTGCCCCAATCAACTCCGACTGGAGATGAGAATCCTAAAGATGGGGGGCTGGGGCAGAGCATCCCACATGGGGGGTTTTGGGGGCAAAGTTCCCCAATAAAAAAACAGGACCTGGAGTCACACAGGAATAATGTAGACCACAACTTGTGGTTGACATGATTCCTGTCGGCGAGATGCCGGTCAGCATTAAAGATGTTGAACAGACATGGTAGAGCTCCCTTTCGCAAGTTTGGTCTGGCAACCTACTCCTCTACCGAGATGATGCTGTTATTTTCTCTAGTCACCCTGAACTCCTTAAGCTTGAACACTGCCTGCAAAATAACTTCACACAAATTGAGCCCTGGTTCTCCTTTCATAAACTTATCATCAATTTCAAAAAGATCAGAGTAATGCTGTCTGCAGACCACCAGAATAAATATAAAGGAGTGTCGCTAAACATCCAAAATAGTGACCTCTCATCACTTGAGCAGGTTAGGAGTTTTAAATATAGCCAGATCACTTTAGACTCCTACCTCTCCTACCAGGAACATATTAATCTGATTTGCAAAGCAGTAAACACCAGAATTGGTCTCCTCTACAGATATAGGATCTGCTTGACAAACAACGCCCTCCGCTTGGCAGTCACTAGTTCTGTTCTATCCCTAGTGGATTATGGTATAGTTATCTATGAATCTGCATCTGACACTGCTCTTAAATGAATAATGCTCACCCTCAATAAAGCATGTTGACTCATAAAAGGAGCACCTAAGCTAACCCATACCTGTGATCTTTACAGTCAAGTGAACTGACTAAACTTTAAGTGTAGGCTTGCCTATCACATCTGCCTGTTGGCCAAGAAGCTTACCACTTCACTCTCACCTCCCTCAGTCCAGCTGCTCATCTCCTCTGCCCCAATCCCTTGTTCTATGAGGAACTCAGATAAGGCCCTTTATCTAGTCCCTTTCTGTAAGACATCCCTAGGGTAGCGATCGTTCTTCCACAGTGCCCCTGTCCTGCTCAATGGCCTGCCTTCTCTGGTTTCCTCCACAGTTAAATTGGGCCCCTTTAAAACTAAACTTCACCAGCACCTACTCTCTTTGAAAAGCTGTCACTGCTCCTAGCTTTTACTGGTCAGTCTGGGACTGCTCTTGACTTGTCCCTCAATTTCCCCCTGCTCCTCCCCACCTTATCTTGGTCTAATTTCTCCTTCCCCACTCTGTTCCCCTTCTGCCCGTTACTCATCCTTTACCTGCACTCTTTCCTATTACACCTTCTCTACACCTTACACTCCTCTACTCAATGTTTCTCTCTACCTCCCTCAGCTGTCTCACAACTCTCTTTAACTGACTTTCTTCTAGTTTTCTTTTCTTTTCTTTTCTTTTCTTTTCTTTTCTTTAATTTCCTGTCTGTTTACACAGTTACTGTAGCTAGCACTGCCGTTACCATGTTTGATTCATTATCATGTACTCTGCCCTCAGTTATGATGCACTTACATATAATGCACTGCATCACTTGTATTCTCTTATCCTATGTATTATGTACTGTATTAATTTCCTGTAATATTTCATATCCAGTCTGTTTTAAATCTACTTGCCATGTTGTTTCTTTGCCATGTACTCCATCCTCATTTATGATGCACTTATGTATGATGTACTGTATTATTTGTTTACTCGTATCCTATAATATACTGTATTAATCTCCTGTAATTTTTTGTAACCTGTTTGTAAATCTGATGTGGAACCTTTGCAAAATAGTTTTTTGACTCAAAGGGTTGTAATTCCAAGATGTCAATAAATAAATAATTTGTCTGTCCCCATTGCTTTGTCGACCTTCAGTTTCTTGAGTTCCTCTAGGACTCTTGTTTCTGTGAATGGACTCATGTTGGCTCTCTTGAGGTGGCGTGATGATCTTTTCCTGCTTCCTCCATTGTAAAAACTGAGCAGAAGAATTTGTTCAGAACCTTTGCTTTCTCCTCTGTTGTCTTCTGTTTGCTGGTCATTGTTCTTAGTCAATCTAACTATTCCCCCTTTGCTCTTCCATTTCTCTCTCATATACCAGTAGAATGTTTTGTCACTATGTTGGACTCCCTTTGCTATCCTTTCTTCTGTTTGAGCTTTTGCAGTCTGAATTGCCTTCCCGGCCTCATTAAGTAATTCCCTGTATACCTCCTTGTCAATATCTATTTTTGTTTCCTTGTATCTCCTGAATGCGTTGTTCTTCTTCTTGATTTTGGATGCTGTATCCTTTGTGAACCAGAGTGGTGTCCTTCTCCTTTTGGATTTTCTCACTAGTCTTGCACGCTGTGATGTGACTAGCATAATTGTTTCCTTCAGTCTCCTCCAGTGTTCTGCCACTCCCCCTTCTGGCCAGCAACCCAAAGAGTTTCAGACAACTTTTCATTTTGTTGAAATCAGCCTTTCTGAAGTCCAGAATCTTCTGCTTAAAGTGACTAATGTCTTCAGTCATGTTTACTGTGAACCATACAGTCCTATGGTCACTTGATCCCAGATGGGCTCCCACCTATAAATTTGGGACTCTGTTATCATTGTTTAGCACAATGTCCAGGACTGCTTCCTCTGTGGTGTGGGTTTCCACCAGTTGGATTAGGTCTGCTCCTTGGAGTGCCAGTAGGAATTCCATACTCCTTTCTGAAGCAGCCATGTAGGAGCTCCAATCTACATCCAGTAAATTGAAGTCTCCTACCAGTAGTAGCTCACCCTTGTCTGTCATCTTTTGAATGTTTTCTAAAATGTCCTTGTCTTTTTCTAATTCTTAAGACAGGGTCTGTATATTACTCTTATCCATATGGGGCTTTGTTTCCTGTTCCAAGAGTAAGCCACAGGGCTTCAGCTTCAGTGTGGGTCCCCTGGGTTTCTCTAGCCTTGATTGCTTCTTTTACATAGATAGCTATCCACCCTTTTCTTCCCCTTCTGGTCCTTTCTGAACAAGTTGTATCCTGGGATGGGGACATCCCAGGTATGGTTCTCATTGATCCATGTTTCTGTCACTGTTACCCAGTCTAGGTCTGATTCTGCCATCATGGCAGTAAGGCCTGCATCAAAAGCCCTATGAGGAGAGAGTAAATGACTTCATTATGTACACCTTGGAACAGAAAAGGAAGTGGGGGATACAATACAGACCTTTAAATACCTCACAGGGGTAAATAAGATATAGGAGGGAAGTATTTTTCAGAAGAAAAGGTACTCAAGAACAAGGGGACATGCTATGAAGCTGGATGGGTGTAGATTCAGGAGAAATGTGAAGAAGTACATATTAACAGAAACAGTGGTAGATTCTTGGAACAGCTTTCCAGAAGAGGTGGTGGGGATGAAAACAGTGGTGGTTTTTAAAAAATGCATGGGATAAGCACAAGGGAAGCATAGTGGAAAGAAAGGGGAGAGAAAGAGCTGTTCATTAGGTACAGTCTGTGGTAATGGTGTAGGTAGGGAGAAATTGGCAGACTGGATGGGCCAAGCTTTCATATCTGCAATCAAATTCTGTTTATATGCAACAAAGTATAATTTTACTATTTGAAAACAGTGGTACAAAGGGACACCAAACCTTATGACTAGTTGAAACTTAAGCCATTGTGACAAAAGTATCTGGATATCTTTTGTTATGATGGAGAATGATGATGGGCATCCATGTCACAGGAGTGTTTCAGGGGTATTGCGGGGCCATGATCCTAATATAGGTAGGGTGATTCAGTGGTGACACGTACTTTGTGAAAGCAAAATTCCACATTTTGAATTTTTGTGGCATTATACCTATGCATCAATGAATTTCTGAGCAATTGTTGCCAATGAATAAAGGTTGCTGAGCATGTCAATCTGTTGCTTGACAAATTGCACTGGTTGCAGGAACAGTGGTATGTCACCTTCATGTTTGCATTGCTAACTAAGAAGGCTCTTCATGTTTGTTTGTTTTTTTTGTCCTGGTCACCTTAAAGATCTCCTGTCTTATTTACTCTGGGTCACCCTCTATGCTCCACTGAGACAGGTATATTGATGATCTCCCAGTCTCACATGAAGCTGTTGATCGAAAGAATATTTTTTATGTCTGCACCATCAGTTAGGAACTCTCCCCTGGGCCATTTGTATAAGTCATTCTCATAGGAGGCATTTGAAAGGGGTTGAAGTTCCATTGTTTTCAGTAATCCTACACAGACAGCCTTTATATATGTCTGGCACCCAGAAACAGAAAATGTCCAGTGATTTTGATGTGTCTATGTCTTATATTATTAATCTGTTCTTATTTTATCTTTTTTTACTGCATGTTCTAGTATTTGTGTCATTTTATTAGTGTCTTGAGCCCTTGGGAAAGGCACTTTATAAATAAAATCATCTTGCCTTGCTTGAATTGCACAAATATGGCTTTAAAAAGCTAAAGGTTTCTTGCTCTTGTTTGTAATTTTTCAATTTTTCTCAGTAGTAGAAGGTAACCCCAGAAACTCTTTAGACAATGCATGTTCTCTTTCCTGATTCTGTCCAACAGCATATGTAGCCAATTCACCAACCATTTTAAAGAACTTACAACTTATTCACCACATACCCAAGATCAGATTGTGATAACTGGCCTTGTCATGTCACTCCTGAATAGAGATGTATGAAGTTTTACTAAGCCTGTGAAGTTAACTCGAAGTGCCGAACTTCGAATTCAAATAGCACTATGTGAATTTCCCATTAAATGGTCCAAATTCACCTTTAATCAACTTTACGTTGTGCACTTCAAGTTAACTTCGAGTTACAGTTTGCAAAGGTGAAGTTGGTAAGAAACAGGCCACAGATCACATGTCTGACTGTAGGTCACATGATGCAGGCAGGCAGTTAATTAGGCAGGAAGTCAGTTAATTAATTTCACTTTCTCTTGAAGAAGGAGCTCGATAGTCAGTGTGTGTGTTTACTGTGTGCTTTTTGCTCTTGTAGTTAACAAACTCGATCTATTTAGGGATTTTTGTGCTTTTAAGTTTTTGGATTCTTGTGCTTAAGTTTTGCAGCCACTTAGAGTTGATTATAAACATTATTTTAGTTTAAACAAGTAGTTTTTTAGTTAGTTAGTTTTAGTTACTGTAGTTTGAATACTAGTGCTCTTACTAGTAGTTTTTTGTTTTAGTTTTGATTGACATTTAATTTTTGTTAATATGGAGAAAGGTGGCAAAAGTGGTGTGCGGGGGGGGGCCCAAAAGCATGACAGCCTGGGGCAACCATTTCACCTCAACAGAGGTACTGTTTCTACCTCAAGTGCTAACTCACAGTCACAGCCCAATGTTACGAGTGGCTGTGTGGTGTCTGAAGCAGCAGTAGGTGCTGCTTCTTCAGTGATGAGTATTGCAGCCACTGGCAGCCCTGCAGCACTGGTGGCTACAAGTGATGAGGACCCTAAGCAGCAGCAGCAGGAACCTCAGCAGCAGCAGCAGAAACCACAGCAGTAGGACCGTGTTGCCCCCCCACCAAGTGCAGCACAGCAGATGACAGTATCTGGTGCCCACACCCTCCACTGCCTATGCCTGGTCCTCCCCACAAGTTGTCCATTTGGGAATTTTTCCTCTCCCTCCCCAGTGGCCCAACAGTGGTTAAATGCAAGCTATGTGAAGTGCTTATACCTCATGGTTGTAAGGGCAGCCACTTGGGCACAGGGTGGGTAGAGAATCCACCTTTTACTGCACCACTGTGCTGAGAGGAATGGAAAGCTCCAGGAGCTACCAGCCACACCTGCAGTGGAAGACTTTGAAGAGGAAGAGAGTCAACATGTGCAGCATCGATGACAAATGGGCAAGGCAGCAGAACCAGTGGTGGCTCCCACAGTTGCAGGTGAGAATGAACCATCCCAAATGCCTGCCACACAGGCTGACCTTTCTGTGTTACGGAGTGAGGTGGAAGCCATATGGAATGTTGTGGATTGTGCATGCCAGCAGCTGAACCATATAGAGGGTCAGAACACTGAAATAATGCACATCTTACAAACTCTTACTGGTGGTTAGCCCCAGCCTCCACAGGCCCAGTAAAAATTATTATTTAACCAAATCTACCCCAAAAAAACCTGTCCTCCGCTTTGCCTTTTTTTCTTAATCAATATTTTTTTTCATATAGACTAAATATGTAATTTATATTCAATTAATGTTTTCTTGCTGATGTTAATTTTTTTGTTAATCCTGTATTTCTTCATGGTCATAATGCTAACTCCCCACCTCCTTCAAATGTCCCCTTCCCCCACCCCATTTCACGTTCTACAATATAATTTTTTGTTTCTTACTACTTACTTTATTTTATTTAATAAGTCATGTGGTCATCAACTTGCCAAGTTTTCGGACACTGCATGCTTTCATTTCATTTTAAACTGTGGCACCTAAATGCCCTCTTCATTAATCTTTTATTGCAATGTGTGTTGTGGCACCACAGTTTCATGTGTGATGAAAGCGTGCAGCGTCCACCATTTTGCCAATCATTGTTCATTTAGAAAATAAACTAAATTAAGTCACAACTCCTAAAATACTTGTTACTTTTCTGATCATTTTTACTGGGGATTATTCTTCACATGTGGACACTAATACCGCATGCTGAATGATGTATAATCCAGCCACATTCATAATATAGTAAATTATTTTGGGTGGTTGATTGTCATGGTATGTGACTTTATGGTATTTTGATTGTAGTTGTTGTGGGTATGTATACTATGAAAATGTATGTAACACATTATACGGTAGCCAGAAAGTAATACAGCATGACAAACAATGCATCAGTGCAAGAATGCAGCTACGATTTTCACCAATACTTTTTCATTCCATTTTACATTGCCCCTTATCTAATAACTTGTGTATGCATACGCTACCTTTCTTTCCACAGTTTATTTTATTCTGCATTACTCAATTTTTTTAAATGAGAAATAGTAAAAGTAGTGCTCATTGTAATGTTAATGTAATCTGGTTTTCATCAGTATTCCCAGATGTTTTTGAACAGATGCTGTTCCATTATATCATGTATCAGTGTCTGCTGCATGCAACTTCATTTTAGTCACATGAGAACTGAATTTAAATAGTTGCTGTACAAAAGCATGTGAGAAGACTGATGCAAACATGGTGCAATACCAATTAAAATGATTGCTCCATTTATTACTTCCAATTGTAAAAAAAATGTAGTGCTACATACTTAAATTGTTGAAAGAAGGGTGTCATTCATATACAAAAGTTATTAGGTGGCAATGTAAAATAGAATATAAAAAAGTATCAGTCAAAATTGCAACCGCATTCTTGCTCTGGTGCTTTCATTGTCAGGCTGTATTACTTTTTGGTTACTGTTTACTGTGTTAAAGTTTCATACATAATCACAACTACAATCAAAATACCCTAAAGTCACCTACCATGTCAATCCTCCCTGCCCCCATAATTTCCTATCTTCTGAATGTCACCAGCTTATACTGCTATCTTGCTAGTATACATCATTCAGCATTAGTGTCCTGATATGAATAGTAATCCTCCCAAAAAATTTTCAGAAAATTAGCAAGGATTTCTTGACGCTCATAATAATTCTAAATCCCCAGCTCCCCCAAATGTTCCACCCCAATAATGGTTTCCACAATAGAAACCATTTTTCCTTATTACTTTCTTTATTTTATCTTTTAAAATTCCCGTGGTCACCGACTTTACGGATGCCATATGCTTTCATTTCCTTTAAACCATGGTGTCGAAACACACGTTGCAATACACTTTTATTGAAGCGGGTGGTGCATCGCCAGTTTCACTTGTAATGAAAACTCACAGCGTCCATCTTTGTGCAGACCCCATGACATTTAAACAATAAAATAAAGCAAGTGAGAACTCTTGAGAAAGTGCCATTCTATTGCAGAAAGCATAATGGTGGTGTGATAGATTTGTGCGAGGTGTAATTTAGATTAGAATTATGACTTTTTTTCCTTGCATTTGGTTAAAGCAGCAGTGCAATAATCCACTGACAATTTAGACCCATACTTTTGTATTATAGTTTCAATTTGCCCATCTCTACTTATTATATGACACTTTTCTTTGCAGCATTTATTTTATTTTGCATTTCTCCATTGCTTTTTACATCTGAGATAATAAAAGTAGTCCTCATCTTAATGTTACTGTGACCTTATTTTCATCAGTGTTCCTAGCTTTTTTTAAAAGCTACTGTTCCATGAGCTCATGGAGCATTGTCTGCTTGATATAACTTCATTTTAGACACAAAACAAATTATTTTAAGTAGTTGATGTCCAAACGCATGTGAGAAGACTGATGAAAACATGGTTAACATGCACAGCAGCAGAGTAAAATGAGTGCTGCAATTATTACTTCAGATCTGAAAACAAGGAGTACAGCATACCTAAGTTGTGGAAATAAGGGTATTGTTCCTTCATATACACAATTTATAGGATAAGGGCCAATGTAACATACAATAAAAAAGTATAGGTCAAAAATGTTACCGTTTTCTTGCACTGCTGCTTTATTTTCATACTGTATTACTTTTTGGTTACTGTTTAGTGTGTTACATTTTTGTAGTATACATACACACAACAACAATCACAATACCATTAAATCACCTACCATGACCCCCCAAATGTCCGATCTTGTGAATGTCCTGCTGTTTTAATTTCATGAAAAGTCCCAATGAAGAATAAGGTCAGAAATGTGTCACAGGGGCCAAAGTGAAAGCATTGCCTAGTGACGCCTGTTGCTGTTGCAGTGTTCTCCCACTGTTTTAATTTCATGAAAAGTCCCAGTGAAGAATAAGGCTAGAAATGTGTCACAATGTCCCATGTGAGAGCATTGCCTGGTGATGCCTGATGCTGCTGCTGCTGTTGTCCCACTTGTTTAACTGCATGAAAAGTCCCGATGAAGAGACTAAGGCCAGAAATATGTTACACTGTCCCAAGTGAGAGCATTGCCTGCATTGACACCTGCTGCCTTATTGATACATGTTGCCTTTTGTGTGTGTCTTCATAACACAATGGTAAATTATTGTTCATCCCACTGTCGTGTTTTTTCATAGATGCAGCCGTTTAATTTGTGATGAATCTTGTTGTGCATTGGAAGCAGTCTGTCATGTTGTTCCTTTTCAGGGAATCATTCTAAATAGATATGGAATGTTTCTACTTCACTGTGGTGGGCATGATGATCACAACCACATGCCAGACATGTTACCAGTCTGATACCTAATGTGGTACTGTAACATTTAATTTGTCTTCATGGTGTGGGGGTTACTGTTGTGGTTGACTGAATTATAATAATTTCTGATTACTTATTTTTTTTTTATTCTCAGGTCATAGGCACGCTTGTGTTCTGCACATTTTGGATTGTTGATGACTTTGGCTATATGGAAACTGTCAAGCCATAAAAGATAAGTATTTTTTTTTGTGGGGGGAGCATCATTTGAAAACAAATTTCATTAATGTTTTTGTCTTCTTTCCAGGTCTTCGGCATGTCCTAACTGCTTTCCATCTTCCAACTGGAAGATACCACCAATGGCAGTCCATAGCACCTCGATGTTACCTGAAAACAGATGAAGAAGAAATTATTAGGAGTTCATTGCACTACTACATTCAGTTCCCAGTGAGAATGTTCTTGTCTTCTGTTATAGTCAGCTTTAAATAACAAGCTATTCTCTGATGTACCTGACCTGCTAGACTGCCATCTGCAGTCTGGGTCTGAAGCCACCAGCCCCTTACAGAAGCCCAGGTAGTCAGAGTGCCACAGCCATGGTTCTCTGATGAACCCAACCTGCTAGACTGCCATCTGTAGTCTGGGTCTGAAACCACCAGCCCCTCACAGAAGCCCAGGTATAGACTCTTCCTCAGGGACTGATTACCTCCAGGAAGGGAGCCCTTGGACCTTGATTTTCAGCCCACCCACCCACCCACCACCACCCAGTCCTGTTCAAATACATTAAACCCATCCTGGTTTACTAGCTTACTCCTCCAGGCTTCTGCCAGCCAGCTCCTCAAGCTTAAAGTGACAGTAACACTGATTCTTGCCAAGCACATTCCCTATCTAGTGTAACTAGATTGCATTCTGGCATAGTTGCATTCCATCTATGTAATATAGATTAGTTCAGCCACTCACATGAAACATCTTATTATTCCAGCTTCTCTTGTGACCATTGTACAGCACTCATGCTACCACTACTATTTTACTTTATTATGCACAGTAGTACTTAAACTTTGCTATCTGTCTGGCATCCTTATACTCCCCACTGTATCCAGGTCCACAGAATGCAGACCTCTTTATTATTACTTTGCATTTTATCTACCTTCCTCCTCACTCCCCTAGAGCCATATGCTGACTGTTTATAGGTGGAGTACATTGTATCTCCGTGGGAGGAAGACATTGTAAGGAGGTCTAAACCCCCTCTCAGGTTCTTAGCAATAATGGGAATTCAAGAAATCACAGACACATTGCACAAGAGTAATAAAGCTTGTTTATTACTAACAAAAGGAAAATCACAGTTGCCCTAAGCAGTTCTTACCATTAGGAACTGGGAGCCAATGCTAAGCATTCCCTATACCTTGAGGAATCTCTGTGTCTCCTGGGGTCTCCAAGATAAAAGACGTAATGTCTTACATTATATACCTAAGATAATACTATGGTTATTGTAAGACAGAAACATTTCTAGTTGCAGAGGTGCGCACTATTGGCTAAATCAGAGGTGGCTCCTCAGTCCTAGATAACATTTTACAATTTTGTTATAGTAATCACTTTGTGGAAACGAAGAACTATAGTTTGTACATAGCCATGTAGTAATACAAATCATCAGAAGATGGCAATGCTGACTCATATATTATATCATTACAAGGACATAGGTGTCCTAACATCTTGTAAGAAAGAAATACATGTGTATATTAGAAAGTAAAGCATATAGCAATCATGTGTGTATATCCTGACATCTGCTCTTGCATGGTAGATGTCCTTAGCCCTATATGTTAGTGTAATATATACAGAAGTGCTTGCTGTCTGTGGTGTACCTGTATGGGTATCAATTTTGGGAGCAGGGACCTTGTGTAACATCTCCCCCTTGTTGCCTCAGAAGGGGCAACATGAAAAAAAGTAGGGAAGTGGAGAAAGAGTGGGAGTCATTTGCAGAACCAATGCACAAGCCTTGTAAAGGAACTCCAGCTGCTCATGGTGCAGGCAGAGTGTGCACCAGAGGCAGCAAAGCATAATGATAAGAAAAAATATCAAAAATGCTTACATGATAACAAAACCTTTAAATGTAATTTCTAACCAAGTATTAGTAAATGCATTATTAAAATCACCATCATTAATAAGATCAAATATTGCTTCTTTTGCTTTGGTCATATTATTGCTGATGTGGATGAGGTAGGTATCTTTCCTGCCTAAAAGTGACTTCAGAGTTAAAGTCAAAGGATCAATGTACATTAAAGTAAGGTAATACTCTGAAAGAGTGAGAATATAATCGAGGTTACCATCAACGATATCAGGTTCCACAAGGGGAACAGGGATAATAACTGTGTGGCTAATAGTAGTTGTCTGTCGAGGAACAAAACAGAAGTTAAATTCATTAATTGTACATATCTTATCTCCATATGTAAATTGCTTAAAATTAGTAACCACACAAAATTCACCATCCAAGTTATATTACATGTTCATATTAGGTAATCTCCATTTTTTTAGTTGCAATGGCAAGTGTAAGTTTGTTTGGAAATCTGTGTTGACAGGCAATGAACCTCCTTCAGGTAAGACTGATACAACTGAGAAACATATGGAGCAGATGTTGAGTCCTGCTATTCTGTACCATTGGTGGTGATGTCATCGTCCATGGAAAAGGACAAATCAATACTGTCTGGGAAATATCCACATGCAGGTTTAATAACATCAAATATGTCACATCGACACAAATAAATATACCCTTTCTTAGCACAACAGTCCATGTGCAGTGAGATCCATTTGTCCAGAAGAGGATGGAAAACCAGAAGAGGAGGCAAGTCGAGACATTCTCTGTAGATGTCATCATCAAGGTGCCCAATGGAGTGTATGGATGCTAATTTATCACAGATAGCTGTTTTGGGATCAAAACCTGGTAAAGAAACAGTAAAAGATGCAAACATAGTTTGCACACAGAGTTTCTTTGTCTTTTAAATAGTTATTTTTATTTTAATGGGTTCACCACAATATATCCAAGGCACACTGCCTTAAGGGTAGCTGGTCCATTCCACTGGGGTGTCAAACAGACGAGGCATACTGATGAATCCTGGTAGGACAAAACACGTGTCTATGTCTTCTGTTAGTACCCTTTGCAAACTGTGTGAGAGGCCTTTCGGCACCATGCAATTCTGCTTAAAGTTGGACCAGCATAACATTCTGTGGTGATCTGCATATGTAGCCCATGATGCTTTGCATTGTGGGGGCATGTGTGATTTTGTATTTTATAGTATCCTTAATAGAACATTTCTTTGAAGTAAAGCAAGGACCAGTATTAGGATGCCTGGTCACAAATCAAAATTTCTAGCAGTAAAAACAGGAAAAGAAACAGATTGTGACATACACATGGCAACACAGTTATGGGATTTGCAGAGAGGACAGTACCATTTAGAGATACATCTGTCATGTATGATATCAAGAATTCTTCCGGATTCAAGATCACAGAAGAGGTTGTTGATGGTAGTGATTATATATGACCTCCTGACTAAGGTCATTCACACCATGCAATAATGGGGGTATGATGTAATTGATCATACCAGTTTCAAACTTCTGTGAATGTGCCTTGATAGTAGCAATGTCTGCTTTATTCCAGATGGACACTGTAGTACAAAAGAGACCAGTAAGGGTGCCTGTGGCACCAGTGACATCAGATGTGTCATGTGTGTTTCTTTTATGACTTTTGGTATCAGGATTCTGAGAACTAGGTTTTCTCCAAAAATTGCCTCTATGCTTGGTGGTGTGTACCCTGGGAATAGGGTCTTGATTATGAATCTGAAAAGCAGCTAAACTATCAAGTAACAAAGTACTATAAAATAATGATGAGTTAGTAGTGTGACACATGCCAAAATCTTTCATATTACAGAACGACAAATTAAACAGAACAGGTATATGAATATATTGTAAGTTGTTAATAAGTGAGCCAGGTAAGGCTGTAGCTGTGAGACCACTATGAGGACCAGGATTTTGTTTTGGACATTCCAAAAGTTGTTTCTTAGTAGGGGGTAACACAGATAAGTACATGGCAGCCAAGGACATGTTGTGTACAGCAAAACATTTCCTGGCAGAATCCTTAGAAAGTGTATCACAATATGAGGAGTCAATTAAAGCAGCACAATTGTGTAAACCTGAATGTCTAAAAGTGGTTTGGTGCAAGGACAAGGTACCATTTGGGGATAATTTTGCATTGGGCCATAAATGGAATGTTCCCTTGGAGAGTTTGGCCATGGGGAGTATTTGTCCTTGAGACCTGGTTTGCCACTCAATTTGTTGGGTAGTTTTATCAAGAGCAACAACCGAGGCAGTGAGGTAGACATCTTAACCTTCCTGAATGGTAATTAAATTGTATGGGACATTGATGGAAACTCCCTCTGGGGTAGTTGCAGGTGGATCAAGATGAGGAAGGATGTGCTTTACTGTACCTCTGATGCAGGGGATAACTCCTGAGATGAGGAGAAAATGGAACAAGACAGCCATCTTATCAGAGTATCTGAAAAGGAAAATCTAACATTAGCAATGTTAGTACTATTCCACCCAATGGGCGGAGGAAAAGTAATTATACTCCTTTATACAGTTTCAGCTGGTTTGCATGTAACCATTTGTCAGTCAAATTGTTGTTTTGCATGAGTCTAATTTGATAGACTGCTGGACTGAGCTTGTTGACAGTTGGGTAGGGCCTTTCCCACTTGTTGGAGAAAGAATGTGTTGGATGTGCAAATCTGAGGACCATCATTTGATTTCCGACTTACCAATTGTTTGTCAAACTGAATTTTGGGCTGTTGCTGGATTTTGCCCATGCAGTTTGCAGCATACAAATGAGTGGACATTAGGTCTTTTTTCAACTTTTCCACATATTGATTCACAAAGACACTATTTGTGGTGGGGGAGTGCAGGTCAAACAACAGGTGTTCAGGTAATCTCATACTTCTGCCAGTCATCACCTCAAAGGGTGTCAACGGGGTGGTGGCTGAGGGTATGCCCCTAATTGCTATAAGGAATAATGGCAGTAGGGAATCCCAATCATTAGGATTGTCCTCAATGAATTTGGAAAGCATTTGCTTAATTCATCTGTTGGCCCTCTCTACTTGACCTGATGATTGTGGGTGGTATGGTATGTGGAACTTCTGATGAACTCCAAGGAGTTCAAGGGATTCTTTCATCAACTCACCTGTAAAACTGGTTCCTTTGTCGGAGTCCACCTTGAGAGGTAGGACCCACGTGGAGAAAATCTGTTCCACCAGGAATTTGGCAGTGGCTTTTGCAGCGCATATCTCGGTGGGGAAAGCCTCAACCCACTTACGGAAAAGATCAGTGGCCACAAGGGCATATTTGTTGTTCCTAATAGTATTGATGAGAAGACCAATAAAATCGATCTGTAGAGCATGTCAAGGGCCAGAATGCATTTGTGGTAGTAACTTGGCATTTCATTTGGTAGGGATGGAGTTATTCTGCACACAAATAAGACAGTTGTCTATATACTGTTTGACATCTTTGGTGACACCAGGCCACTATGTGGTGGTCTTGAGCTTCTGGAGTGTGATTTCCACTCCCTGGTGTCCACCAGTGGGGGTGTCATGCATTTGGTGCAGAAATTCAGACCTAAGATGATGGGGAATCACCCACAGTTTTGTGGTGGTGTCATCAGGTTGATACCAAATGAGCTTGTCATCTGGGGACAAGTGTAACTTACCTTCATGCCTTCGGTATGGGTTATGAGCAGGTAGATTCTTCTTGGTGCCTTTGTCCAGAACTCTGAACACAGCTTTGAGTTCAGAATCAGCATACTGGGCTTCTAACAAATCCAAGGGGGGAGAAGGGTTCAGGTTTCTTCCTGAGAGCTGTAATGTGCACAACTGTTCTGGCTTCCAGATGGTCCATCATTCAGGTGTCCCCCCCTCGGGCCCCTTCCTTACCAAGGGTGTCAGCAGTATCATTGAAAGCATGATAAAGGTCATGCATGGAGTGGGCCTTAACCTTCTGTACATACAGTAGAGTTTGTGTGCAAATTTCTGTGTCAGTGACTGAATATATATTGCCAGTTCCTTGTGTTTCACTGGGGTACCATCAGATGAAATAAAGGAGTTATTCTGCCAGAAAGAGAGAAATTCTGTAAGAGAAAAACAAACCCAGTTAGAGTCTTCAAAAATGATGATATCCTTGGTTCCATGCTGGATGAACTCTAGGGCATAGGCCACCGCTGCCATCTCTGCATACTGTGATGATGCTACACTGCAATGTTTGGAGATCTTAACAGCGTTACCAATGGGGTAAACTGCAAATATACCCATTCCTGCTATCTGTTCTCCCTGATAATAGGAAGCTGATCCGTCTGTAAAGACATGTCACAGTGAGGTGTTCTCAAGTAATTGTGGTGTTGCAGGAAGGAAAGGGCCTGGATCTGGTAGATCAGGTGGCTGCAGTGTACAGTCATGGGGTTCTCCTTGGAAAAGGTGGCCGGTGCCAGCATGGATGGCATTTTGGTTGGGTCGACCTTGATGTTCCTATTCTGGAGAAGGAGGGACCAGTGTGTCAGTCTGGTGTTGGAGAGTGATCCATCCTTCACTTTAACTGATAGTAGGAAGGTTGTCAGAGTGTGATTTGTATTGATAATCAGGGGGGAGTACCCAATGATATGCAAAAAGTGCTTTACAGTCCAGTAGGTAGCCAGAAGGTTCCTTTCACAAAGGCTGTACTTCTGTTCCTCTGGGGTCAAGAGCTGTGATGCATATGCAATGGGCCTTAGGGTGCCATGGATGTTCTGGGCCAACACTGCAGACATAACAATATCAGAGGTGGCAGATTCCAGATGGAATGGTAAGGCTGGATTGGGGTTAACCAAAGCTGGATCTGAGGCCAGGGCCTGCTTCAGTGATGTCACAGCTTGGGTGTGAATTGGGCCCCAAGTCCAGGGAACATCCTTTTTCAGTAGTTCATACAGAGGGGCAGCCTTCTGAGCAAAATCACAAATAAAATTCCTCTAATAATTTACCATACCTATAAACATAAGGGTGGCCACACTGGCGGGCAGTGGCAAGTCTTGTAATCCCTGTATCTTCTAGGTAGGGCTTCTGCCTTTGTCTGTTATCCTCAGAGCCAGAAAGAGTACCTCCTTCTAACACAGTTGTGCTTTTACTGGGTAACATTTGAGGCCTGCCTTCTGAATGAGTGTCAGTAGTTCATCCAAGACATCCAGATGTTGTTGTTGTGTGGCTGTGGCCAACAACAGGTCATCCACATACTGCAAGAGGCACATGGATGTAGAGAAACCCTCAAGGGCATCCATCATGTGCATATAGAATAGGGAGGGGCTGTTATGGAACCCCTGCAGTAAGCTGGTCTACATGTACTGCCTGCTCTCAAAGGTGAAGGCAAACTTATATTGACTCTTAGGGACCAATGGTAATGACCAGAAACCATTGGAGATATCCAGAGCACTAAACCATTGTTGGTCAGGGGTCAGTAGTAATAGCACATCTGGTTCAGATGCCACTGTTGGGGCACAACTAGGGGTGACCTGGTTTATTCTCCTATAGTCAATTGTAAGTCTCCATGCGCCCGTGGGTTTTTTCATGGGCCACACTGGGGAATTTGCAGTGGAAACACATGTCCTGATTACACCTTGCTTGAGGAGTGATTTAATTGTTTCCCTAAGAGAAGGCAAGGCCTCTGATGGAAAGCGGTATTGCATTTGCCTCTCATGTGCTGAGCCTGTCACATCAGCGACAGTATGCATCTTGCCACAATTATGTTTGTTGGTGGTAAATGCCTCCAGGTGCCTTTGTACAATAGGAAGAAGCTTTGGGAAAAGCTTATGGTTCTTAAACAAATCTATGAAGTTATACTCTTTGTCATTTGTGGATATTGTCGCAACCACTTGTGAGTCAGGGATCATGATAGTATGATACTGTCCCTGAACCTGCATTAGTAATATGTTGGCCAGGTCTACCACACAGCCGTGTGGTGCCAAGAAGTTAATTCTGATTATACTATGGTGATCATGCAATACCTTCAGCTAAAAGGTGTGCTACGCCTTCAGGTGTCCCAGCATCACAGGTAGTGGCAGGGAATGATATGCAGGAAGCCTAGTTCTGTCTATGCCAGACATATTGGTCCTCCATCCAGTAGACCAGAGTGATGTGTCTGGGTCATCATCCTGTAATACAGACACAGCCGTGCCTGTATCCAGCAATACCATAAGCAGGTGGCCCCCAACCTTGGCCTCTGTGCAGGGCCTTCTGTTTGTATCCAAGACCAGCTTGTTTACAATATACACTGGGGCTTGTAATTGTCAATCTGTTCTGGTGGAAGCATGGGGAAGTTCTTGAAAGAGAGTTTGGCCCTGTTTCCTGTGAACCATCTTGCCATGCTGTACTGATGCTATATAGGGGGCCGCTTCTGGGTTCAGACCTGTAGGGGCCTGAGAGCCTGGACTTTCAGTGTCTTCACAGCCTGTGAAGGCCTACTCTCCCAGTTGTACTGCAGCAAGGACCCATACTGGAACAGCGTCTGCCATGGAGCGCACTTTTCCGAGGAGGTCTTGAAGGCTTCAGTTCTCATCGGCTATTTCCCTATATGAAAGGCCTGGTCTCTGTTGTTTACCCTTATGGTTTTTCTGGTGTTTCTTGTTTTTGTGGTAGTTCTAGTTCCTGCCCCAGGACTGTTGTTAGGCCTGCTGGGGGGTGTTGGTTATCTGTTGGGAAGGGCTGTTTCTCTTGTTCCTGCCCCTCCACTATGTAGTGCATCGTGGCCTCAGGAATGGCTTCCACAGCAGCTACCTTGTTGGAGCTGGAGCTCGAGTCACTGATGTACAGTTGATAAACTCTCTCTGTTTTCTGAAGAATATCGCAAACCTCTCCATGGTGGGATAGGTGGTTGGATCTACTTTCTCTCGCACTGCAGAGATCATGTTCTGGAGGAACAGGGTTTTGTTCTCATTGAGGTCCGCATTGGCCGATTCTCCTGCAAGGTTCTTCCCTGCTCAGTAGGCCATCCAAAGCATCTGGTGGAAGGTTACTGCACTTTCCCTCACATTCTGTTTCACAGGGTATGTGAGCATCACTCGTACCACACCTGATTGTGTGCAGTGATGAGTTCAGCTGCAACTCCATCAAAGGTAGCATGGCTATTCTGTCGGACAGCATCGGGAAGTTTCACCCCTAGGTCAAGAGCAATTGCCTTGTGTAGGATCTGGACTTGGTAATCTGCAGCGAGACTAAGCATTTCACATTTAGCATGCACCTTTTCCAAGTGGCAACTGAGATTGTCGGATGGGCTTATCCAACCAATATTGTCAGTTATTTGCTGAACAGAGGTGGCCAATTGCAGGGGATGGCTGGGATGATCGTTCAGAGGTAGATTGTCTCAGGTGCCCTGTAGGGCTGCCTGAGCTGTGGCTTCAGCCACAGTGTGGACCTTTCCTTCCTGAGTAGCAGCATCCTGCAGCTGCTTAATCTAAGTTTGGAAAACCCATTTATTTCTCTCGGAAAGAGTCACATTGCCTAAGGCAATATCAATCATTTTCTCTATCTCTTCCTTATCATTCACAGAAATAACAGAGACCAGAGGTGCCTTTGGGACTAGGCCTGGGCCTGCTCCCCCCTATCATGAGAATCACCATGTTGGTGTCGCCCACGATGGTCATTATGCCGTTGATAATGTAGGGACGCCGTGTCATGTGACGGGGTCCACCATGTTGTAGGGGCATGACTGGGCATTGTACTGAGAAATGTCATCATCTGACTCCTCCTCCTCAGATGACATCGTCAGGACGGGGGCTACATCACCCATTGCCTTGACATGACCAGTCAACACCTCCCGCTGATGGTGCAGTTTTGCCATTTAATATTCACAATCCTCTTGACTACGTTTTGCAGCATTCTGATCCACATCACCCTGTAACTGCTTCTCCAACACTATACACGGTGCTTAATTCACAATTGTCCCTAGTAGCCACTCCTAAATTATTACATACTTGGTTCATCTTGTCCTGAAGCGCTACCAACTCCACATGGATCTGATCATTAGTTCTACTTAATAAGTCATTCATTTGCAATGCCTGCTCCTTATCTTGTCTCAAACTTTCACATTCCTGCTTCAACATACAAGGTTCCTTCTCATTTTCCTGAGCAGAATGATGCAAAAGTGAATCTTTTTCTTTCCGCAAAGTCTGGAGCTCAGACTCCAGATCCTGCTCTCTTTTCAAACATTCAGTTCCCACAGTCCCATCTCCTGCTTAAGAGATAAGTTTTCAGTTCAAGGGTTCAAAACCTCACTTCAGAGGCTTCTAGACCAGCGTAGAGAGCTGCAACCAACAGCCTTTTAGCTTCATGCTTTCTGGCTATTTGTCTTGTCTCTGAGTACTGGATTAAAATCCCCAGCATGGGGTTTTCGGATTGACTTGTGTCCTTCTTGAAGTCAGACCATCCTCCGTGGGAGGCAAGGAAGTTCAAGACATTGAGCCTCAAGTCTGTGCAGATATTTGACACTGTGCACATTGTGTGGGAGGGAACATAAAATCAAACTGTAAAAAGACTTTGTGCTGTGTATTGATCCAGAGCAGGTGCACTAGTTCACAGGTGGGCTACTGTGCACTTATAACCTTGCAATTCAAAACTGCTGTGGGGTGAGGTGAGTCGAGATCAACCACACCCAGTAAGCAGCTAGACTTAGCAAGTATTTACAAAATGGGTGAAAAACAGGAGAGGTGGTGCAGGTATGCACACCTGTCCATGTTGGGAAGGGAAAGTTGTAGCAACAAGTGAACACTTTACAATCATCAACTATTGCCTGCACGTGGTCGACAATTATCAGGAGGTCTAAACCTCACTCTCAGGTTCTTGGCACTAATGGGAATGCAAGGAATCACAGTCTCATTGCATAAGAGTAGCAAAGCATGTTTATTACTACTAAAAGGAAAATCACAGTTTCCCTAAGCAGTTCTTACCATCAGGAACTGGGAGCCAATGCTAAGTGTTCCCTATACCTCAGGGAATCTCTGTGTCTCCTGGGGTCTCCGAGGTAGAAGACATAATGTCTTACATTACATACCTAAGATAACTACCATGGTTACTGTAAGATAGAAACATTTCTAGTTACAGAGGTGAACCCAATTGGCTAAATCAAAGGTGACTCCTCAATCCTAGGTAACATTATATAATTTTGTTATAGTCATCACTTTGTGGATACAAAGAAGTACAGTCTGTACATAGCTGTGTAGTAATACAAATCATCAGAAGATGGCAATGCTGACTCATATATTATATCATTACAAGGACAGAGGTGTCCTAACATCTTATAAGCAAGAAACACATGTGTATATTAGAAAGTAAAGCATATAGCAATCATGTGCACATATCCTGACATCTACTCTTGTACAGTAGATGTCTTTAACCCTATATGTTAGTATAACATATACAGAAATGCTAGCCATCTGTGGTGTACCTCTGGGGATATCGGTTAGGGTGCAGGGACCTCATGTAACAATGTTCACTGCCATCCACTACCTGGTTTCTTCTTTTTATTGGAACCTTCCTTTCAGCCACCTTGGAATCCTGGAACCTCTATCTTCCTTTTACCATACCTTCACACCCAATCATACCCCATCTGTCCCTCTTCCACCCAGTTTTTGTGAGGCTAGGGTACTGCTCTATGCAAGTGTTATGACCACTTAGTTACCAAGGTGCTTACTCTTCATCTAGTCTCTCTCCCCATCACAAAAGATAACGTACCTGTATTTTTAAACTGCTACTAAGTGCCCTGAGTAAAATGTTGCTGCTATTAATACTCTGTTCGGGCACTGTCCAGCTGAACCCTGGACCATTCCCTTCAATAACAGCTCCTTCAGATTTGGCTCACCTCAAGAGTATAAAATTTCTTCATATTAATGTTTGTAGTCTTCTGAAGAAATTTGATTCCATTCAGTCCTGGACCCTCCATACTATGCCTGACATACTAGTAGTAACCGAAACCTGGCTCAGCCCTTCTGCTCTGGATTCTGCCATAAACATTCTGTCCAGTAAGGTATTCTAAACTGACCAACCTACCAGAGGGGGTGGAGTAGCTGTATATATACTAGATAAATGTTCGGTGACCACTACCAATTCAACCTCTTTGCCTACAGAGTTTGAAAGTTTGACCCTGAAGGTTCAGCTCTCTTCCTCCCAATCTCTTTACGTTATTTGATATTACCGCCCACCCTTGTTAAGCCTAAAGGTGCCAGACCACGTACACAATGAACTGAACATGTCAACCTCAGAAGTCATCATTTTTGAAGACCTCAACTTCGACTGGCTCTCAGCAAGCTGTGACCCCATAAAGAACTATGTGACACCTTCAGCCTTATTCAACTAATTCCTGGAGTTATGTGCCCTACTAAGAAAAACCCTGCCAATAATACCTTAATTGATCTTATTCTAGTTAACAAGCCTCACCTTTTCACCCATTGAGGTATTTCTTTCTCCAATCTTAGTGATCATTGTTCTATTGCTTGTGTGTGGTCCACTCCCAAACCAGTCTCCTCTTCAAGATATATATACAAAGGAAGCAAACATAACTTTGTTCCTTTAGCGTTCCTTACTGAACTATAAAACTCTAGTCTGCAAGATTTCTATTTAGCCAAGTCAGTGTGCGAAGCTTATGAATCCTTTCAAAGGATTGTACTTTCGGCTATAGATAGGCATGCTCCATTGGTTAAAGTTTGCTCAAAGAGAAAATCGTGCCAATGTTTCATGGCCAAACTGAAGGCCGCTTTAGTTAATAGGGACATTCTTTAGAAAAAAAGCACATAAAACCAAGCTCCCTGCCAACTGGTTGGCTTTCAGAATGGCTATGAACACTTGTACTAAACTTGTCAGATCTGAAAAGCTAACTATTTTCAGCACAAGTTGGGCTCATCATCTAAGTGTGCTTCTAAGTTTTGGAAGCCCCTTAAGAATATAGAAGGGCATGAATCAGCAAATTCTCTCCCAGCCCAAATCTTCTCTTGTGGCTCCACATTCACTTACAAACAGACAACCCTAGATCTGCTTAACAACCACTTTGCCAATGCTGTACTTGACTTTGACTCCTCACCTGCCTTTAATCTCCGCACACTACTTTGCAGTCAGGATACTGTTAGACCCACTAGCATTACCTCTATCCCTGACATGACCTTCTCCTTTAGCCTTGTGTCATTGAAACAAGTGTCCTGTGTCATTGAAACAAGTGCCAAGGGCTAGTGGGGATCACAAAAGGAAGATTAGGGAGATAAACCAGTGGCTCAGGGAGTGGTGTGAGGCCAGAGGGTATGGGTTGATGGGGGACTGGGGGGAGACCTGGGAGGATAAGGAGCTGTATGCTAGAGATAGGCTTCATCTCAATTTGGAGGGGAGGGGAATCCTTAAGTTGAAAATAGAGGGGTTCATTGGTGAAAAGTGGGGTTTAAATTTGTAAAGGGGGGAGATATGGGAGAAAAGGCTGTTGAGGGGGTGCAGATAAAGGAGGGACTCTGTCTCCACCCCCCTGGGGAGCTAGAGGAATGTGGGAAAAGGCCGACTGGTAAAGTGCAGACCAGGGAAAACAGAATCCCCATGGGAACATGAGCAGGGGAAATGGAAGTATAGGGAAAGGGTGGAAGGTAGTCGTGCTAAATGCCAGGAGCTTGGGCAATAAAATGCCTGAGCTCCAGGTGATGCTAACTGAGGGAGCGGTGGATGTGGCAGCGGTCACTGAGACCTGGGCCACCGCAGGACACGACTGGGACCTGAACCTGGGAGGCTACACTGTGTTCAGGAAGGACAGGGGTGGAGGGAAGGGGAAGAGGGGTAGCAATGATAGTCAAAAACTGCATTGGCATAGGGGGACTAGAAGAGGTGGAGGGAACCATGGAGGCAATTTGGGTCACCTTGATAACAAGGGGGGGCAAGAGAGTAAAAATAGGAGTGGTGTATAGACCCCCTGCACTGGCGGAGGAGCTGGAGGACAGTCTGATGGCAGATGTTGGGAGACACTGCAGACTGGGCAGGGAAAGGGTGGTGGTGTTGGAGGACTTAAACATGCCAGGAACAGACTGGGAGACTATGACATCCTCAGTGGCCAGGGAACAGAGGTTGTTGGATGTCTTTCAAGATGCGTTCCTAACTCAGCAGGTGGGGGAACTGACCAGGGAGGCACGGGTACTGGATGTGGTCCTGGCAGACAGTGACCAGATTGGGGGCCTGGAGTTAAGGGACCCATTGGCAGGGAGTGACCATGCCACGGTCTGGTTCTGCCTGGACCTAGAAGGGGTAGAAGGTTGCACAAAGACGGAGGTAACTGACTTCAGGGGGGGCGGATTTTAAGGAAATGGGAAGGATTCTTAAGGAGTATTTGGATGGGATTGGGTCAGACATGGATGCTGATAGTAGGTGGGAAATCATCAGGAGAGGGGTGCAGGATACTACCAGCACCTGTGCAAGAGTAAGACGAAAATGCAGTAGGGACCGAAAACCCTGCTGGTGGACCAGGGAGGTCCAGGAGGTGGTGCCGGGAAAGAAGGCAGCCTATAGGCAATTCAAGTGCTCAAGGAGTGAAAGGGATCGAGGGGAGTATGAGGTGATGGCTAGAAGGGCTACTAGGGTGGTAAGGGCGGCTAAGGCAATGAAGGCACAGAACCTGGCCAGAGAAATTAGGAGAGGGAACAAGGGGTACTTTAGATACATTGGGGAAAAATGAAGGATGAAGGGGCAGATTAGCAGGATTAAAACAGGGGAGAGATGGGCATAAGACCCGGGGGAGCAGGCTGAGGTACTAAATGAGTACTTCACCTCAGTTTTCACCAAGGAAAATGGGGGTGCTGCATCATATATGGGAGGAGACAGTGATACTGAGGAAGGGGGGACCCTTACTGATCGGTGGGTCTGGGGAGAGGGCGAGGCATCACTGGCAGGAGGAGGGAAGGCTAAGCAAGCAGAAGAGGTAGCAGAAGTGGAAATCACAGCAGAGAAAGTGAGGGAAGCCCTCAGGTACCTTAGGACTGAGAAAGCACCGGGGCCGGATAAATTACATCCCAGAGTGCTGAAGGAACTTGCGGATGTCCTAGCAAAACCCCTGGTGGAGCTTTTCACCATCTCTCTGAGGACAGGGTGGGTGCCCCAGGACTGGAAGGTGGCGCATGTAGTGTCTATCAACAAGGGGGGGATCAAGGGAGGTGGCAGGGAACTGCAGGCCTGTCAGCCTGACATCGGTGGTGGGCAAGGTGATGGAGGTCATTGTCAAGGAGAGCCTAGGGGGGGACCTGGAAAAGTCAAGGTGCCTGGATGATAGACAGCATGGATTTGTCCCGGGGAAATCGTGTCAGACAAATCTTGTGGAGTTCTATGACTGGGTGACGAGTGCCTTGGACCTGGGTAGACCAGTGGACGTCCTCTTTCTAGACTTCAGCAAGGCATTTGACTCTGTTCCTCATGTGGGCCTGTTGGATAAGCTGGGAGAAATGGGGGTGGGGATCCAGATGATCAGATGGATAGGCAATTGGCTCCAGGACTGGACCCAGAGGGTTGTAGTTGGTGGGATAGTCTCATCCCCAAGGAGGGTCATTAGTGCGGTCCCACAGGGATCAGTCCATGGGCCCCTCCTTTTCAATGCCTACATCTCTGACATAAGGACAGGTATCAGGAGTGAGATGAGTCTCTTTGCGGATGACTCAAAACTGGGGGCAGTGGTGGATGGGGAGGAGGGAAGGGTGGCACTACAGGGGACCTGGAGGCTCTGGAAAGATGGTCTAGAAAGTGGAAACTGAGGTTCAATGCAGGGAAATGCAAGGTACCACACATGGGGGCCAGAAACCCGGGCCAAGTGTACACCCTGGGGGGGAATGCTACAAGTCTCGATGGCTGAGAGGGACCTGGGGGTGGTGGTGGATGTCAAGATGAACAACTCGGAGACTTGTAGGAGGGCAGCAGCCAAGGTCAACAGGATGCTGGGATGCATCACTAGGGGGATCACCTCCAGAAGGAGGGAAGTGATACTCCCTCTGTATAACTGCTTGGTGAGGCCGCACCTCAAGTACTGCATGCAGTTTTGGAGGCCACACTTAAAGAGGGACATTAAACTCCTGGAGAGGGCCCAGAGGAGGGCAACCAAAATGATTTTGGGTTTGGGGGACAGGACCTATGAGGAGAGGCTCGAAGAGCTAAATATGTACACATTGGAAGAGAGAAGGGACCGGGGGGGACATGATAGAGGTCTTCAGGTACATGAAGGGGGTAAATAGTGGAGGAACAGTCAGGGTGCTTCAAAGGAAGGAGGAGGGAGCCACTAGATGGCATGGGTGGAAGCTGGAGAGGGGAGGATTCAGGGGAGAAAGCTGGAGGTGCTACTTCACTGAGAGGGTGGTGGAGCCAAGGAATGTGCTGCCTAGGGGGCTGGTGGAGGCAGAGACAGTGGAGGGGTTCAAGAGGGGGTGGGACAGGTACAGGGGAAGGGTTCTGGAGTCAAAATCCAATGCAGCGAGAAAATCTGGAACTGGGAAGGGAGAAGCCAGAGAAGGCGAGGGGGGCAGCAAGGTCAGCTCCCAGGGTGGGGGCTGACCAAACGAGCAGACGCGAAAGATCTTTAGGCCTATTCTGCTGGCATTTTAGTATGTTAGTATGTTAGTAAGTGGAAGATCTACTGCTGGCCCTGGATACCAGGAAAAGTGCAGATGCTGACCTTATCAATCCCTATTTTCTGAAACTCACCTCCCATGTATTATCAGCACCTATCACTCACCTCTTTATTCTATCTCTTGCCCAAGGAGACCTTCCTCCCATTTAGAAAACTGCCCATGTTATTCCCCTACTCAAATCAGGTGACCCAAGTGACCTAAACAATTACAGACATGGCCTGCTGTTGGACACTTCTTCGAAGCATTGGCCTAGATTCTTCTGCTTTGAAATGATTCAATAGTTACCTCTCTGGGAGATTCCAACAGGTTAAAGCCCAAGGGGATCTCTCTCCCCTAAAATTGCTCCAAAGAGGTGCACCACAAGGGTCCATTTGAGGACCACTGCTCTTTATTCACTATATTAACAACACTGACTCTGGAATCAAAGCAGCTGACATTCATCTCTTCGCCGATGACACGGTCATATACATTGCTAGACATACCCCAGGGCAGGCCTGTATGGACCTACAAGTGGACTTTAATCAGCTGTAGTTAAACCTATTGAGCAAAAAACTACTTCTAAATGCAAAAAAAACTGAAGGCCATACTTTTTTCACCTTCTGCCATAGATCAAAAATCTTCCCTACATAGCTTAACTCTGCAGATTCTATCACTTCTGGGAAAACCTATTGAATATGTGACAACATTTAAATTTCTGGGGCTTTGGATAGACCACAAGCTTACATTCTCTGACCATACTGAGGAACTATCAAAGAAGCTAAGGCAAAGACTGGGCCTGTTCTTCCATATCAAGCATCTCCTATACCATGATGCCAAAAAAAACTGGTCCAAACCACCTTTCTATCCTTAATGGTGTACGCCGTCTTCCTCTATGGCCAAGGCTCTGCCTCCACACTATTTAAACTTGTCTCGCTCTATCATTGAACTTTCAGATTTTTCTCTGGTCTACCATACCTCACCCACCACTGCTCTCTGTATGCCACAGTAGGCTTGACATCCTTCAAGTTCAGAAGGCAAAGAAATGCCACCTTTTGGACTTTTAGAGCTATCACACCTAAGCTTTCCCAGTATATCTCTGACTGCTTGCCCCTATGTGCTGTAGGCAATTATTCCTTGCGCAGCCTCTCATTTATCTCATTATATATTCCTAAAGTTAATTCATGTTTTGGTAAAGCATCTATAAGCTATGTATTCCCTCACCTGTGGAAGAAATTGCAAAAAACTCAGAAGTTGGCTGCCCTGACAACCTTCTCCTTCAAAAAGCTATTATCTCATTCCTTTATAGAATCCTGTAACTGCCCCCCCCGAGGCCAGTGAAATAAGTGTCAGACATCCGTCCCCAGGCCCTGTGATTCCCTGTTTATCACGCCTTCTCCCTATCATCCCTCCTTCCACTTTTCCTGAACTGTTCATGTACATACTGTATAATAGTATATATTAACAATGTTTTTATTTCTTAGCCTCTTGCGAATTTGTCTGCATAGACCTTGCCTAATACTATACTATGTGTTATGTCCTCTTCCACATTGTATTCTTGATTGTACACCCATCTTTTTCTTTTGTATATTGTTTACTTTTATGTGCCTTTGTCCAGGTCCACCTCACAAATGAGCTCGTTCAATGGTACTTCACCTGGTAAAATAAAGATTGATTGATTGAAGACCTTTAAAAAAAATTGACATGTTTAGTGAGTGACCTGCACTGGCCCACTGTCTTATATTACATCAAGTGTTTCCATGACCAGGATAATACATTGTACAACCCTTGTGAACAAAAGTACGCCTGTCCCATCTGTGTTGAAAAAATATATTATCTGGTCTGTATGTTACCACCGTTGAATGCTTTACGCCAGAAGAAAAAATTAAAAAACAGAAAGGAAAGAGGAAGTAAGAGTGATACGGTCACAGCCAAAGACATGTCTCAACTAGTCGCCCACCCTACCAGACAGAATTATAAGACTGGTAGCAACACCCTTCTTACTGGGTACTTGCAAGATCACCGTCTCGTATCTCCGAGGTCAAGGTTCTGCCTGACACACTAAGTGACCACTCCCCTATTACACTGCTGTGGTCTAACAAATTTGCCAAAAGACCACCCACCCTTATAACAAGCAGGGTCCTGAGCAAGGGTATGCTTAGAGCCCTCAAATCTGCAGTCACCCTTCATGACTGGACCCCAATCTGTCAGGCATCATCCCTAAATCAGGCCATAAGCTACTTCACAAACAGCTTTAACAGCATCTGCGATATCTATGCCCCTCCCCCAAAGAGGAAAATTAAAGGGCAGGCTAATGGGTGGATTAATGGAGAACTACTTTTCCTTATGAAAGAAAGGGATTCACTATGGGAGAAGGCAAGAAACATGCGAAATAGGCATGACTACCAGTGCTACAGGGCTGCCAGAAATCGCTGTGCTAAATTAGTCTGACTCAGCAAAGCCAATTGTTACAAAGCACAGCTTGCTAATTCCTGGGGAGATGGCAAAAGGTTCTGGGATAGCATCAAGAGCATCCTTGGCAAGGAGGACAAGATGCATCCCTGTCTACTTAACATCAATGGCAATCACATCACAGACCCCCTAGCCATGGGGGAGGCCTTCAACAAGGCCTTCACTGATTTCACAGCAGTATTACCAAAAGCATACTTCCACTCTGAGCAGAGCCAGTCCAACAGTGGACCCTCCAAAGACTCCCACCCACCCTTCTATCTTAAAAGGGTGACTGTGAAAGAGATACTAGCTAAGGTCAGGAAAGTACTGGGCAAGACAAGACAGGGTAGTGATGGAATCGACATGAAGCTTCTATCCTACGCCCTGGACATCCTAGTAGTGCCCATCACCAAGATGTTCAACAAATCTCTGACTCTTGCTCAATTCCCAGAGGTCTGGAAGCAGGCTTTAGTCACACCTGTGCATAAGGGAGGTGACAAATCCTTGGTAGCCTACTATAGGCCCCTCTCAGTACTCTCTCTTGCTGTCTTTGGATAGTGGCTGGCTAGCTCATTGACTACCTCAACAAATTTAACCAACTATGCCCTAACCAGAATGATTTCAGACAAAGCCACAGCACAAACGCTGCTCTACTGGACTTTACAAATTATGCACACAAGGCCCTGGATGAAGGCAAACTGATAGGGTCTATCTTCATAGACCTCACCAAAGCCTTTGACAAAGTCATTCACCCCCTGTTACTGACCAAAATGTCAAACTTGGGTGTGGCACCTAGTGCACTAAGTTGGTTCCAAGACTACCTTACAAGCAGAACTCAATGTGTCAAAATTGGACATACAGTTTCTAGTGCAACAGAGGTATTGCTGGGGGTACCCCAGGAATCAATCCTTGTGCCCCTACTCTTCAGTATCTTCCTAAATGAGCTCCCCGCTGCCTATGAAACCAAACAGATACTCTACGCTGATGATGCGGTGCTGCTGGGAAGCAGCACGTCCCTTGCTAATCTGCAAATTGAGCTTCAGGCATCCTTCTCCTCATTGAAGACATGGTTCTGCAGACATAAGCTGCTACTGAATTATAAAAAGACCAAGGAAATGCTTATTACCAGCACACACTAAAAAATCAAACAAAACCCCCTCATCATTACAAACTCCTGCAGTGAGCCACTGGAACAAGTCTGCACGTTCAAGTATTTGGGGATCACACTGGATGAAATCCTTACATTTGCTCAACATATTGACTCCCTGGTCAAGACAGTCAACATTAAGATTGGTGCCCTTTACAGGCATAGAAAATCCCTGTTGCCCGAGGCCCTCTGCCTTGCAGTACACAGCTCCATATTATACATATTGATTATGAAATAGTGATATATGGAGCAGCAATGGACACTGCATTGAAATGGGTACAGGTGGCTCTAAACAAGACCTGTAGGCTAGCCCTAGATTTACAGTAGGATATGCACACCTGTACACTGTATGAACTCACAAATTGGCTATCCCTAAAAAACTAGGTCATTCATCAGATGTGCACCCAAGGGAAAAATGCACTTATGGGGAAAACACCACAGGCTACTAGAGGGAGGACAAGAGGGGCTCTGTCCATCCCCTTCCGCAGTACCTTGCTCGGCAACAGGCATTTGCCTACCGAGCTCCCTTGTGGCTGAATTTATTACCTTAGCACTTCTTTGCCACCACCTGTCTAGCCAAATTCAAAACTAACCTCAAACAACATCTAAGTACAATCTTTAAATCTTTCTGCAACTAATCTCGGGTATCTCAATCCTCTGCCAATTTATGATTGTAACAGCATTTGTCTGTCTTCATCTCACATCCCCTGGCTGCACTTTGTTAAGACCAGGCCCCTACAGCCTACCTTTAACACTCACCTATTGCTTTAGAACCTCCCTGACCACTCCCCCTCCCCCCTACCTGATGACAAGGCTCCTAGGGGCTGCACTATTCTCTGCCTTTATAACTGTGTTCATGTTTCTCACCACTCTAGCTTGTAATCCACAATGTTTTTGTGCATATGTTAAACAGGGTGTTGTTTTTATATGTTTATTGGTACCTTGTCTTGTCACTGATGTGGAACCTTTGTAAAAGAGCTTGGGCTCAAAGGTATATTCCAAATCAATAAAATTGAATTGAAATTGAATTGATATTTTCTGAAATTTCTAAGATATTTAGAGAAATCTCCTGATTTCTGTAGTTCTACAGTAGGAGAAGCAGACTGAAACCTTTTAGAAATGTCATTAAATATCTGAAAATATCTGACCATGTCTCTGGCTACTACTGTACTTACTTGTAGATGTTTTCCTTAAGGTGGTATGAGTACTGTAGTCCTGCAAGTTTATACTGCCTGTAACCTGTGAAAACAAATAAAAAATCGGTTGCCTGTATTTGGTGATAGTGGCATCTATAAAAAGGTAAAGGAAGAATTCACACCACAGTTCAAGTGAATACCATAGGACATGACATTAGTACATACTTACTGTAAATTAATGATAAGAAGGGTGGCTGTGGCTGGCTAAGGATTCATAGACTGGGCACAGGTATAATGTCTCTCTCACAGTCAAGAAGCAGGGTGGCTGTGGCTGGCTGAGGGTTTATAGATTGGGCACAGGTACAATGTCTCTCTCTCTCTCTCTCTCTCTCTCTCTCTCAAGAGGCAGGGTAGCTGGCTGGGATGTGTTACTGTTTTTCTATGTCAGGATGATATCTGTCATTCAGTCAGCAGGATTTAAGTGGCTACAAGTTGACATTTGTGTTTAGAGGACTGCAGATAATGATGACTGCACACATTCTGTGAACTGGACTCGCAAAATCAAGAAATGGGAAGTCAAAATATAACAACATGTCATTATTTATCAATTGTCATATGATAGTCAAGGCACCATTTTTCATTTTTTATCGCTCTAAAAGTGTAACATTACAGAACTGCAACAGCCTTTTTTTGTGTTTCTGAAAATTGGTTCCAGTGCTATTTTTGCTTTGTTTTATTTAACGGTGTACATATTATGCCTTCTTTGATTCTAATTATTTATCTACATATTAAATGAATGACAGTATAATGATAGTAAAATCAAAAAATTACACCAACAATCACAATGCTACAATTCCCAGAATTTCAAGTCTTGAAAAAGGAATTTCATTATTTTATTTACCGTAAAACAGTGGCTTTCATGATAGTTCTAAGTAACAGGAAGAAGTACATGATTCGTGAATGCAAATTTTGTCATTATGCCATCTGTGATAGGGGTCATATTGGTGCCCCCCATTACCCCCCTTTTTGCTGTTTAAGACTCATTGTTCTAGCAAATCTCCAAAACTGGTTGAAACAGAAGAAAAATGGTGATTTAATAATAAACAAGATTGCTGCTTCTTTGGGCTGAGGTTGAGTAATGCTTTCCCTTCAAAAAGCTTTAAAATCTGTTGCAACAGTATTACTCTATTTACCTCTTTCTTTTCTGCTGCTTAGTGCTGCCTTGCACTTTATTAGTTTTCCTACCTCCATCTTAACCACTTATATGTATTCTCCTCTATCCCTTGAAACTCTTTTCTGACTCTCCCTTTGCCCAAATTGCTGCATTCTGCTCATTTCAGGGTGAGCAGGGTTTAAAACGAATAGTCTAACTCCTCTCGATTGTGTGCACGTTTGCACTGCATGAACCTGCATGAGGAGCCCCGCGATAGTGCGAATGTTCCTGTGAGAATGAGCCAAGCAGCTCATTTTGTTATTTTATTCCTTCTACAAGAATTTAAGCCCAAAACTAGGTACTAGGGAAGCCTGAAAGAGTACATTGCTTTCCTATGGGTTCCCAAAAGTTGTCTCAGGAAATGACAGCACAAATAGCCTGTTTATAGTGTTGTTTGCAATGCAAGAGTGAAAATAAAATAAAGCGCATGCATGCTAATAAAAAGCTACAGAGCCACAGAGCAGGGGTTGACTTTAAATTTTTTTTTTTTCATTAGCCAGCAGGACAAGTCAGTCTAAAACTGCACTAGCCCCCAGTGATTTGCATTAGTCCACACTCAAAGTCACCACATGTTTCTGACATGCAACATAATGAATAATGATGAAACCAGCACAGTTTAAAAATTTATTTACAGTTATATAATGACACACAAATTGACCAGTTGTTTAAAAAAAAAAAAAAAAGCATTCAGAGGCTCAAGAGTCATAAATAAATACTGAAAAATCTGTTCCTCACAAACCAACTTATACCCCCCACCAACGTCCCTTTCAAGGATTGCCAAATTAGGATGATGAATTTGGGGAGTTTGAAAGATACGCAGTTACAATACTAATGTCACTCAAATCACTGTCGCTGTCACTTTGAGAGTCTGTTGAATAATCATCATCCTGCTGTCATGCCACAGCAGTTCCAGTCTGTGTCCGCCTCTTCCTTTGTCCTCCACTGTTCCAAAGGCAGATTGCTTCTTGGGGATTGAACTTATCTACATCTGGAGAGTTAATTTGTATCACCATGAGGTTCCTCACTGTGTTCGACTGCAGTTTGGAATGCAGGTTGGACTTTGTGAGCTTTAACTTACTGAAACCTCGCTCTGCCTAAACCAGACTTGCCGGCAGTGTCAGCAGAAGATCTATAAGGGCTAGGATGTCGGGGTACTTCTGTGGGTAAGCAGTATTCACCTTCTCCAAAGTCAGACTGTGAATCTGCTCAAATCTGGAAAATAAAAAAAGAAAGGCAAATGAGAAACATTCAACACACTGACATCTTATAAACAGAGTTAATGAAACATTCTTCCTCCATAAATAAGGCAGCACATTCTTTAAATACATCTGACTTGTGAACTGACAAATTAAAAAATGTTTCACATACCTGGCATACAGATCGGATTTCAACATAGCCCACTCTATTTCGATCATGTCACTTTTCACAGTAGCACCTTCCAGGACTGGTTCATAGCACTCTGCAAGCAAGGACACTTCCTTGTCTTCAAAGTCTGAAAACCAATTAAAAAATAAAAAAATAGTCAGATTTTATTTTTTACTTTATTAATTATTTTTTTAAAGGTCACTCCCATCCCATTTCCAGCACAATTATCTAATGGCAAACAATACATTCTGTTCTACTTACCTTGCCGACTCTCCTCGTCTGGCCATTGTGTAAAATTGGCAACTGCTTCCGCACGTAGAAGCTGTGGGCTTGCATCCACAAAGTGATCCTGCAGACTTTCCTCCACACATTTGAGGACCTTTTTGTGGACAGCAGTGATGTCTGAATTCCTTACCAGAGTATGACCATGCAGCTCAGTGACACTCTCCACTTGGCGTTCCTTTGGTCCAGGCCTTAATAAAAGGAAAAAGAAAAATAATAAGGAAACACATTGAAATATACTTCATATGATAGGCTAGTTGTTAGCATATCACTGCAGTGTCTTTAGCTCATACCACAGTACTCACTTTGTATTATATGTTCTTTAAAGTTTCCAGGGTCGATTGCATAACTGCAAAAACATCCACTACAGTTGCATCCCTCTGCTGGGTCACATGAGATACAACTGCAAGAACACTGATGACATCAAACATGAAATGTGCAAATTTCATGACATCTGCCGGCTGAAGGATCGTCAGTATTCCTGCAGCTTTGTTCATCTGCTCCAGATTTACACCTTGCCTTTACTGCATCCGTAACACAAAACAGAAACATTAAAAATGCACAACAACATTCACGCACATCAAAAACACAGGTCAAGTGTTAATAGCATCATCTAAAAATTACCTGGGTCAGGCATAGAACTACAGCAGGATACCCGTTCTGTAAACTCTGCAGAGCAGTTTGCAGGTGAGGAAGCCATTGTGTGCCACCAACTTGAGTTGGAAGTAGAATACACATCTGTAGCGCTTCATATGCTTCTTTTAGTTTGCTCCTATTCAGGGGGGAGTTGTGGTAGAAGCACTACAAGTGATGAAAGAGATTGCTTAATCTATTATAAACGGGGATATTTTTCAAAGCTCCCTTGTAGGCCAACTCCAGGCGAAGTGCAAAGCAGTGCACATATTGCACACAAGGCTGCATTTGTTTCAGGAGTGAAGCTACCCCATTGGTCCTGCCGACCATCACAGCTGCTCCATCACTGCCAAAACCCACCAGTTTTCTTGTCCATTCCTCAGTTGATATGGCAAGTTTTATTTCCAGAACTTTTTGAATGACACCTTTAATTAACTGGGCATCAGTTTTTGCAATGGTCTGCAGCCCAACCAGCTGGTTATGCACTTTGCCTGTGGTGGCAAAACACACATATACAATTTTGGCCTCTGAACAGAGGAATCAGTGGTACCATCACTAATGAGGGAAAATTACTTTGTGCTGTTTATCTTCTCTCTCAGAGAGATCTGTTCTACCTCTGCTTTGCAGTGTATGAACCGTCGTGCATACTTGTCATTCCGCTACATAAAGCCAATGTCCAGTCCTTTCCTATCATCTAGTTTACACATCCATGCAAAGTATCTGAAGGGACGATCTTTCTTGTCAATGGCATGACATGTTTGAAACAGTTTATCCAGCTGATCTGTAGTTGCCTGGTTCATGGTCCTGATAATTTTTTTCTGCTGTGGTCATACCTGGGACAGCGGAGCTGGCACAATCTTTATTTCTGGCCCTAATGTGACATTCACTGCTGCCATGTGAAGAAATGGATTCCAGTCTGAAATTGTTAGTCCCGTGGTGAAAATTATTTCTATTTCCCCACTTACCTGACTGCAGGTCATCATGTTTTTGACACAGACATCTTTATTGGCATTTTATCTGAGCCACTCTTATTTTTCTAGCCAGGCTGTCTGAAAGTGACAGCTTCTCTTACTTTGGTCATATTCACGATCCCTAGTTCTTTTTCCTTCTTCAGTGTGCTTTCTTTTATTATCAGCTGGATTGCTCACATCCTTAAGGTATTTCCACATTTTACTATTCTTATATGATGTACAGCCGGGGTAATAAAATGTATTCGTCTGTGAAGTGTCTGCCTCTGTCTCTTTATTATCTCCCCCACCACAGTCCCCAACACCAGTCCTTTGGTTCAAAGAAATTAACAACAAAATTCTATCAAAATATAAACAACTACTACTGGCAGATAAAGCATAATTTAGTATGCAGCTGGAATAGTAAACACAATGCAACAGCTGGAGCACTGGAGAGGAGTGTGAGACTCACTAATCACTGTGTAGCGCCAACTTATTATGCTTGTTGCTGTCAAAACTGTACAGACACACAAACTAGCATGTATAAGCATAACTAGCTACTATAATTTTTTTCATTTACAAGTATGAAAACACAAGAGATCTTTATTCTTCTACTCCACACGACAGTCCACAAAAAAAACCTGCACAGTATAAAAGTAACTTGCAGTTGCAAGCAAGTTGAGTACATATTTCTGGAATGAATGTCTGTCTGTACTCCCAATCAACCAACCCCTACAAAAACCTCAAGCCTCACAACAAGCCACAGACACCCCACCCACCCCATTGTGGGCTACAGAACACAGAATGAGGGAAAGAATGTGCTACAGGAAAATACACAGCAGCACAGATAATTTAGTGACCTCCTCCCCACACACACAACCTCAGAACAGCAACTGGCATTATTTTAATCCACTTACCTGAGTACCTTGGTGGTGTGTACAAAGAGCAAACCAAAAGAAAAGGAAAAGGAAAGACCACAGACATCCCCATCCAAGCACCATAACAAGCCACAGACTTCAATCAACCCCGTCCCCATCCCACCCCACTCCCACACCACTTGTAGGTAAAGTAACACAACAACACAATTGAGAGAAAGCACAGAATAAGCCAGAATGTGCTGCAGCAAAACAGATGAACAACAGGGCACATCACATTGGCACACTTTTGATTCTGCCCATGCCCCCTCACAACCTCACAAGAACAGTAACAACTTGACTTACCTGAGAACCTTGGTATGTTCAAACATCAATCCAAAAAGAAAAAGCCTCTGACATGATGCCCAGTCCCACAACAAGCCAGAGACCTCCTCCCACCGTAAATAAATGCATTGAAAATTTCACTTCCTTAAGTTACCTGAGCATTTTACTTTTTGAGCAATACAGCTCCTAGAATGCTTGCCTTGCAGCAGCCTTCTCATCAAAATAATGCCCAGCCCAGCCCAGCCCCACAATAAGCCACAGACACCCACCCCAGTGTGCAGAGCTGAATTGGAAAGTACACAGTGTCTTACAACAAGTACCCAAAACGTCTGTGCTTTCAAAAACTGTTATTCACAGGACAGGATGTAAATCAGCACCACAGACTTCCAGGACTGAATTTATGGGACCAATCATGAGGGAGACACTCTTTTCAGTTCAGTTTGTTTAGTCCATAACCTTATTTAGAACTTGTTTTTTTTTTCATTGCCAGCCCACATTGTCTACCAATTACCCCCCTGTTAACTAACAGAATCACTCCAAAGAAAAATACCACAGACCATACTTGATTTTTATTGCCATGTGGCACTGCCTTACCTAAACTGGTGTTTTCTTACCTTGGTGATTCAGCTCCCAAACAATAATCAGCATGCCAAATTGCCTTCCTTGTTGTTTCAGTGGAGAATCCAGATGTTCATTCTTGGAGGGATACAAGACCGTGACCATGACGCTGCTGAACCTTCTGGACCACTGAAACCTCAAAAACTGCTGAAACCACAAAGCATCCGATCCTCACTCACCAAACAGTCATTTATTCAGTGTAGTAGCTGCAGCAACACAGTCGACAGTCTCTTCCAAAATTTGAATCGTCCGCTGTTTTAGGGATGCAAAACAGCTCTTTAAATCCACAGTTGGGCACCTGAAAGCCACCCCCCCAAACCACTTGCTTCAAGTGGCCTTTGCCAGTCTGCCACCTTACATGCCCAGGCTACAGGTTTTAGCCAATCAATGCTCCCTGATGACATTCACTCTGTTCCCATCTCCTGCTGCTCCTCCTTCCCTGACAACATGTAAACTGGGCTGACCAATAGAAGCAAAGGAATGCAGAAGAGTGACAGCCTGCATGACAGCCTGCATTCCCACCCTCTAGGAGCAGCTTCCTGCCTAAATAAACAAGAGGAAGCTGGGGTGCTTATTCAGATCTCTGCAGTACCTACAGGATAGTTCTCTTATTTGTGGCCACTCCGGCGTTCCATGGGCTCGGTAGGATTTTGCTCCCAGGAGTGCTATAGCAACTGGAAGTATAGACAACTCTGCCAACCGCACTAGCCCACACGGTCAGGTAGAAAAGTTTCTGCACTAGCCCGAGGCACTGTGCATTATGCCCCGAGCTAGTAAATGTGTGTTAAGGTTGAACCCTGCCACAGAGTTTGTTACTGCTGGAAGCTAGAAGAATGTTTTTCAAAGGAAATATTGGTAGCACAACTCTGAAATAGATGTATATTCACCTGAAGCCTTGTTTAGTGTTTGGGGTGTGTTCAGGACCTCCCTGAAGCATACATGTCTTCTATTCGAGTGGTACCATCCCTGGCTCCTCTTTTTTATGGTAGTATCTGATGGGAGGAGCCTGATTATCTACCAAATCTTACATTTCTAGGTCTTATTTGAAATTAATGTTTGTAAAACATTAAAAGGCCCTAGTAATGTGTGATTTCATGTTGTGATGCAAATTTTAAAGCTCCTCTGTAATAATTTAAAGTTAAAATATCATTAGGGAAGGAAATTGCTGTGTCATGTGACCTAAGCAGAGCATAAAAATACACTGAATGGTACTTAGAGATCAGTTGGTGGTAGGAGGTCGAACCTACCAGTCCCCTAGCCTGTTTCTAGGAGGAATTTTGTTTTGTCTTCCATTAGTGCTGTTAACTATGGAACATACCTGTTTATTTTGCCTTGCTTCTTTATGTTCCCTTCTCAGACCATTTTATTTTATCCTGCTGTATAATACATTTTTGGACTTTTGCATCCTGACATTATTGCTGGACTCTGTTTGTTCCCACGTTCACACCCTCTCACCAGCATCCTCCTTCTCATCATCAAGGAGGATTTCCAGGTTTTGCAGAAACTCCTGTACCACAATGTTTAAACAGTGAGCTATTCAGGGTGCCCGCACAAAGACAGGGGTTGATGTCATAGTACATGGAAAACCACTGCTACTCTGACCACTACTTGAACATTCAGAATCATCCTCCCCCTCATGCCTGTAATAATTCTCGGGTGTCATTTCACAACTTTTACCAACATGGCTACTTACACTCAAGGAAGAGGATATCATGCTCACTAAGGTGAACGCGGTTGATTCTGATTTTCTATTTACATATTAAATGAATGACAGTATAATAACAGTGAAATTGAGAAATTAGACCAACAATCACCACTACAGTTCCCAGAATGTCAAGTCTTGACAAAGGAATTTCATTATTTTATTTACCATAAATCAGTGGCCTTGATGTTAGTTCTAAGTAATAGGAAGAAGTATGTGAATGCAGATTTTGTCATTATGCCCTCACACTAACATCTTCCTCATCGCCATCAAGAAGGAAGCAGCCTTTGCAATCATCAATGGCAGAGTCGCACCCACTTGGAAATTCTTTTTCTATGACTTCGTCATCAACTTCAATGGTTCACTGTTTGACGCTGCCACCAGGATGGTCTGCTTCACCCACATCATCATCACAACCATCAGCGCGAGTGGGTACAAACATAGATGTGGTTGTACTAATTGGTATGTGAACTTCATTCATTTTGATAAATGTCAGCATGCTGACATTTGTAGGTGATAGGTTAGTATGACAGTCATGCAATCTGGCTCCTGCAGAACAAAATACCCTCTCCGCACTTACACTGGAGGATGGCAAGGTCAGGTACTTTAGTGCTACTGAAATCAGCGCTGGCCATTCATTAACCTTGCTGTGGATTCAAAGCAGGAAGGTCATGTCAGACAAATCTAATTGATTTCTTTGACTGGGTGACCAAAGTAGTAGTCCAGGGGAGGGCTGTGGACATGGACTACCTAGACTTCAGCAAGGCAGTTGACACAGTCCCACACAAAAGATTAATACACAAATTAGCCAGCCTGGGAGTGGATCCCAGGGGGGAAGTCTGGGTAAAACACTGGCTGGACAACAGGACACAGCGTGTAATAGCAAATGGAGTCCACAATGAATAATGGGGGGTTACTAGTGTGGTATGGCAGGGTTCAGTACTGAGGCCGGTCCTTTTTAATGTCTTTATAAGTGACATTGCAGAGGGACTAGAAGGGAAAGGATGTCTCTTTGCAGATGACACAAAGATCTGCAACAGGGCTGATACACAAGATAGGGTAGAAAGGATGAAAAGGGACTTTGCAAGGATGGAGGAATGGTCACTTGTATGGCAGCTTAGATTCAATGCAAAGATGTGCAAAGTAATGCACCTGGGAAACAAAAACCCAGGGAAAGAGTATATAATGTGGGGTGAGATACTGAAAACAACAAAAACAGAAAGAGACCTGGGGGTAGTCATATCAGATGACCTAAAGGTGGGCCAGCAATGTGAGAAGGAAGGAAGTAAGGAGTGCTGAGGGATACTGGGATGCATAGGGAGAGGCATCACCAGTAGAAAATAGCAAGTTGTTGGCCCTCTGTAAAGACAGTTGGTAAGACCACATCTGGAGTACTGTGTACAGTTCTGGAGACCTGATCTCCGTAAAGACATAGACAGGGTGGATGCTGTCCAGAGGAGGGCAACTGAAATGGTGCAGGGTCTGCACCAGAAGGCATATGAAGAAATACTAAAGGAACTTAAGATGTATAGCCTTGATGAAAGTAGGGAGAGAGGGGACATGATAGAAAGTTTCAGATATCTCAAGGGAATCAACAAAATCTAAGAGGGTAGCATCTTTCGGATACAGAGATATGCAAGAACAAGGAGGCACAATTTGAAGATAGATGGAGGGATGGCTCAGAGGTAATGTGAGGAAGTATTTCTTCACAGAGAGGGCTGTAGATACATGGAACGGCCTTCCTGAGGAGGTCATAGAGTCAAAAATAGTGGGGGAATTCAAGAATGCATGGGACAGACATAAGGCAATTCTAGTGGGGGTAGGAGGAAGTAGGCTGTTGGTTAACTAGGATCTGCAGTTTATCTGTTAGGTAGGCAAATGGGCAGACTAGGTGGGCCAAGTGGTCCTTATCTGCCATTAAATTCTAGGTTTCTATGTTTCACTCCAGTACACCAAAAGATTGTCTTATATTGTCAGATGCCTGTTTTCTGCCAAATAGTCCTCAACCATGGTCTGCGATGCATGCATTCTTATGACTCGTCCACCTGTTCACAAGATTCATTTAGGTCACAAATTCCTACTTGGTACAAGGCACCCTGAAGTGGATTAATGGACAACTGTGCAGCTAACACCATCCATTGTCCCTCAACCACCTTACTGTATGTACTTGGTCCACAGTGACCTTCAGCCTTTCTGTGCTGTGGTTTGCAGAACTTTGCATGTGACTTCTGTGCCCATGAACCAATCGGACCAGCTGTCCAGTCAGATTTTGAACCTGATCCTGCCCTCCCTCCATTATGGATTGTAATGCCATGTTTATAGCATGGGTCCAGCATTGTTGCTATTCCAAATTCTGTAGAATGCTGAATAGTGGTAATATGTCAATTGCTGTCTAACATTGTAGTCATGTATTTCAGTAATGCACAACTTTACCTTTCTCTGGCCACATCAAGGCTAAACTTCATATGCAACAAAGTCTTCTTCAGCACCCAAAAAAATGGAATGGCTTGACTAATGGATGCAATGTGACCATTCACTGCATGTGTGGCATGTTCAAACAGCTTAAAAATTATTATTACTGAGTCCATGAGTCACCAATCTTCTTTTCTCATAGACACTGAGGCCCCTGAACTGTCACAGGTAGTGTGCATAACTAGGTACTTGGAGATTGCATTGTTCTGCTTGTACAACTGCTCTGCCATGTAAAGTGTTGAGTTCCATCCAGTGACAACTTCAAGCTTGAGGTGGTGCTGAGGAAGTCTGTTTTAATCTGCAGCTGCCTAAGCTGGTCACGGGCATTTTCAGAGCTTGCAAAGTGGGCACAGATGAGGCATGGAACAGTCAGCATTTGCTTTATTTCTGGGTACTGCAGAAACTCCTGTACCACAAGATTTAAACAGTGGGCCATACAGGGAACTCTCACAAAGCCATCATTGCTGATACATTTAGCAATGTTTGATCCATTATCACTAGCTATGAAGCCAGCTTTTAGGGACAGGGGGCCAAGAAACTCATCAATTTCTGTCAGTAGCAAGTCTGGCATGTTTTCACCTATGTGTGACCCTACTACACTAAGCATTGCAAGTGTTGCATGCTGTCTAATGCCATGAAAGTTGCTACCACCACAGTCTGACTTATTACACTGTTTTCCCATCCCATCATCATAGACAACCCCAGTTAGCTGCGTCCAGTGTGTAGTAATACACAGATAGGAACTATCCACCATTTTGCCACTTGTCCACATATCAATGCTTCAGTGAATGTAAGGTGATGCGAAATGTTGAAGAGCATGTCTTACATACTCTGTCACCATCCAGTATAACTCAGGGACAGCATGGGTGAAAAAGTATGCCCTGGATGGGATCTTCCACTTAGGACATGCGTGTGCCACAAAGCACTGGAATCCCACATTTTCCACTAAGGAGAATTCACAGAGAGAAACTACCCACCATTTTGCCACTTGTCCACATATCCATGCTTAAGTGAATGTAAGGTGTTGTGAAATGTTGATGTGCATGCCTGACATACTCTGGTGCCAACTGATGTAACTCAGGGACAGCACGGGTGGAAAAGTATGCCCTCGATGGGATCTTCCACTTAGGACATGGACGGGCCTCAAAGCACTGGAATCCTGCATTTTCCACGAAGGTTAATTTACAGCATTTCCACTATGACAGTATTGCGTTCACATGCAATCACATGATTTAGTGGGTATTTACTGTTCAGCACAAAAAGGCTGTGCAATATGGGCTGCATTATTTGATGTTTTGTACGTGGCATTCCAAATGGCTCTCCTCTTCAAACTGACATGAATGGGGTACAGTTGATGTGTGATGGTGGGTGCACAGGTGATAAGCCAAAAAATACTGTTATTTTACCTGTTTTAAACACAGAGATTGATGTAGTAGAATTACTATGTGGACCACCACTGCAACTCTAACCACTACTTGAACATTCAAAATCCTCCTCCTCATGCCTGTAGTACTCTTCCGGTGTTATTTCACCACTTTTACTGACATGGCTACTTGCACTGAAGGAAGAGGATACCATGCTCACTAAGGTGGATGAGGGTGAATGCCCCACTATGGCATTAGCTCCCCTCTGATGCCTAGTCCACAGTGCTATGTGCCTGCTCGTGAGATGAATATGTTGGCCCCCAGTGCCCAGATGGCTACCCTTTTTACTACTCTTGACATGTGCTTGGCAAATCTGTCAAATTGCGACTGATTTGTCGCTACCATCTTGTACAGAAAATCCCAAACTATGGATTTTGAAGCCCTGCCCTTCACATGTCCCTGCTGGTGTTGCATATGGACCTGCAGTTTTGGTTGCAATGAAATGGGGAGGTGCTGCATGATTTATGGTGTTGTGCACAATTGGACTTTGACTGAACATCACAATTTATGACTATTACTTTGGGGTCATAAACAGACACAGCTATATCAGAACTTTGAGGAGGGGGTGATTGACTAACAGGCTGTTTACAAACAGCCACCTTCACATTTTTTTGTCCAGTTCCAACATGGGTCGCTAGCATCATCATCATAATCATCATCCACAAATTCATTTTGGATGCTGTCCTGTGGAGATATTCCAACCACAGAATCAATATTATCATCCACCATTTTTTCATCAACATCTGAATGTCTGGATGGCCTGAACTCAAGATCAGTGGAAACATGAGACTGTGAGTCATCATCTTGTTCAACTGATGTGGGGAGTGGGTCATCAACTACACTCAAGTCTTCAGACTCAATAACATTTTTCCCACCTTATAACTTTGCCTGGTTTGAACTTGTAGCAATACTCATGCTGTTATCAACCATGACGCCACAAACTTTACTACCAGCAGGGGCAACAGCATCTCCAACCAGCATTGAAGTGACTGATTTCTCTGTGAAAAATAGAGACGGAGAAATCCCTTTACTTGCATCAACTACAACCTCTCCCTTCTGCTACGTACTACCATGGCCATGGCCATGACAACTCTTAACACTGCTAAACTTGCTAGCCCTGATGAATCTGCCTTATCATCACAAGAATGTCCACCATTAATACACTTCTTGGCAGCAGAACCACAGCTAGAAACAGCTTTGCATGACCGTCTCTTCATGGGCATTTTTTAGGATTACACAGAAAATTAACAACAACTTTATATGTCTGCAGTTTGTAGTGGATGGGAAGCAACAAACAAAAGAGATGCAGCTGCACTAGCACAACACAAGACATTAACCAAAAATCCAAAAGTCCAAAAACAATGCCTTGTTTTGTTGGGGGGGGTACAGCAGTAGCTATACAGAAGCAGGGGAAAATATTGCAGACAGGCTGAGAAATTCAGAGTACTGCTTTTGCAGTGCTGCAATAAAATGTGTATGAATTGGCTGCAGACTCACACAGATTAAAGGTCAGGCACAGAAACGTTAACTCTTCAGTAAACTGTAACACAGACAGTGTTTTAAACCAACTGACAAAAATGCCCAGCAAACAGAAAAAACTTATAAACAATTAATTGAAGTTATACTGTGTGCACCTGAACATGCAAATACTAAAACACTTGCCAACAACGGTTGGAAAGACTGCCTTTCTCACTGTGGACTGTGAATCTCCCTTCTACACCTCAGACCTGCCCTTCCCCTGAAGCATACTTCTACAATGTCTGTAAGCCAAAGACTGAATATACTAAATTAACATTCAATATTCACACAAAATCAATAAATACTCAATGATATAAACACACAAGGGTTTACTACAATCGATGTACTAAATTTTGATACAAAAGTTTGTCACAAAAAATGCTTTTTTAAAAGGTTTTTAGATGGTTTGATTGTCAGAGCTCTGAGAGCAAACTGTCTCTAGCTTTCCGCTACACACTATGCTGAACTGAGGCTGTACAAGACAATATAGAGCCCATGTGACCTTACATCCCATGAATCACTGTAAAATTCAGCTTAAAGAGCTCACAAAAGATGAAGTAACACAAAGTCCAGAGAGAACAAATGGAACTTCGCGTTACTTCGAGATGCGAAGATATTCACTTCACTTTGTGGAGTATTTCGTGAAATTCAGGTTATACACGAAATACTATGTGGAGCAAAGTTTATGGATTTTGCCCACCTCTACTCCAGCATGAACCTGTGGGGAATGCAGTCATGGTTCAGACCAATCTTTTTTTGCCATCCTCCTGGTTTTCTCCCCAGAGGTGCCAGCATGCAATGACAGAAGTATGATCCATGTCAGGTGTTTGACAGTTATACCTCTTCATTCTATACTCTCAGCTTTTGCTCCCACTTGGTTTCTGCCTGATGGCAGGCAGGCAAGCAGCAAAAGCAGTGATCCCCCTCCTCAAGAATGGAGAGCAGTCCCTGGGATGCTTAGTCCTGTCTACCTCAACTGGTTCCTTGCGGCCCTTGCTTGTTCCATCACCTGGCTTTCAAGCATTGTGAGCAGCAGTGTTTCTGCTGCATGGACAAGCAAGCTATGGTAAAATTATTTTAACTGACCAATCTTATTTTGGCTTTATAAAAATGAGAAAAGTAAAGTTGCTCATATTTTGACTACTATTTATTTTCAGTTTGTTTGCCAAAGATAGCACCTCCAATTTGCATCATCATGTTTTCATTGGAATCCAGCTGCAACTCATTTGATTTGTCTTATTTGTATCAGTTTAGCTTTTGTGTCCATTTTAGAATACTTTACATTACTTTTACTTACAGTATTACTAGTGTTATAAATGTTTCTGTGAATTCCGTGTACGCAGGTATTGTTTGTCTTCAGGTTCTGCCTAGAAACAAAACTTTGGCCTAGAGTATCTACCTGGTTAACCAAAATGAAATCAATAACTAACTTTTGAGAGCTGGATGGGATGGAAAACTAGGAGGTTAATTGACATGCACATTATCAAATATTAGGTAATTAACTCTTGTAGGAATTGAACCTGTAGTTTCCTGGTTCCCAAACCTGTGTTATAAATTCTGTACTTGACAACTTTGCCTCCTGAAGCATCACATTTCAACTGCTGACATTACTTAATATACTACAGTGGTTTGGACTCCAGTGAATTTTAGGGTCCAAGCAATGAACTACATTAGGAGCACTGAGACCTACAGTAAATGCTCTCATCTTCAACATGGCGGGTACAAGAATGGATAGCTATAGTTCAGCCCTTATAACACTGCTCTGCCCATGTGCCTCAGTCAATCCTGCCCTGGCAGAATCATGTTTTGAAGGCTCTGCACTGGTTTCAGTCTAACCAACAATTAGTCAACACTAAGTAGACTGTCCATGACCTTTGATTCCAGTCAGAAACTGGCAAGACTCACTGCTTCCCCGGTTTTCACCATTATGGATGGCACTCCCCCTGCCTTGAAGTGGTTCATTTCTTCAAGTGCCTGGGACTGTGGTTCCACAGTATGCTTGACTTCTCAGCCTACATTGATGCCATACATACTAAGTTCTGTCCTAAGCTTAGTGCCCAAACCATAACAATAACTGCTATCACCATAGGTCTGCAGGGATCTTGTTACCAACATAATGCACTCTGTCTTTGACTATGTGGATGTAGTCTATGGTACTGCCTCTTCCACTTCCCCTGCCAGACTGGACATCCTCTTCAACTCTTTCTGCCATTTTGCTACTAACACCCCCCCCCACACACACACACACCACTGCTCACTGTATTACTCCCTAGCAATCCTTCCACTGCCCTCTCACCATCAGGCAGACTGCACTGCCTTCATCTCCAAATACTTTTTTGGCTCCCTTTCTTCTTACCTCTCCTCTCTCCTTCCCCAACTTCCCTCCTCATTCATGCTTCCTCCATTCTAGGAACTATTGCACTTTTGCAACTCCTTACTCCTGCATCTCTGCAGGGCAATCTGTCTCCTCCTCTCACCTTTTCTCACTCTGGAACAAACTCCCTTCCACCCATCATTGCTCCTCATCACCTGGCTCCTTCAGGCACCAGCTGAAACTTCAACCCCTCCCGACATGTTCTTGTTTCCTTTCTTTCTGATATGTTGATGGCTGAATCTTTCTCTACCAAGGTTATTGCTCTTATTCTATTATTGTTGACAATTTGTGCACTGCTGAATGTTCTTTACACTTTATTTCTGTACATGCAAATATGTTAATTATTTATTCTAATCTTTATATAATATTGTTCATCTGATGATTTGATACTTATATTGTTTGCTACTTGTTCCACCTTCCCCTCACTCTGGGTTGTACCTAGAACAAGCCCTGGCTCAGTGTGCCTTTTCCATTACCAATTTTAAAAATAAATAAATAAATAAAAGGCAGGTTAAACTGTATGGAATGGGTTTCCAAAAGCCCTTACATTTTGCATACACTTATTCTTTTTTACAGTCCCCCTTCTCTTTGTTGCTACCCTTTTCTGCCAGCCACTTCCCTGACCCATCTGGACCTTGTGTAGCAATGAAGGGTATGAAGATACAAACAGCCAGAAAATGCAGTCAACCATGAGTAACAAAGTTAGATCAAGCAGCAGAGGGTGGTGGTGCACACAAAACTGGAAATATCATCCAACAGGAATTCAAAGGTGAATTTATTCAAGCAAATAGATTTTGGTATCAGAATTATGTGCTTACACAGTTAACCTGACTACCAGCACTCCTCTTTCCACTGTGGCTTTGTCAGGAGTGGGGTGTGGATGAAAAGATCAGTCTCTTATATATGAAAATTTAATCGCATACAATACACATTCTAAGTTCAAAAGTACTGATTTTTATTCCAATTCATGCCGGCAACAAATAATTCTGCTAACTGTTTCAAAGATATGAGTACTTGAATACTATGCCAGATCTAATGTTAAGTAGCTTTAATACCTGCAAACTGACTTGTAACAAATAACGAGCTACCGTATAAAAATAAATAAATAAATACATACATACGTACATACACACACACACACATACCATACACATTAAAAAGGGAAAGAAATCCTTGATGAAATCAAACCAAATGAGGTAAAAAAAAAAAAGAACAGAAATAGTATATAAAATAGACAACTAATTGAAGCAACATAGATAGTTAAAGGTGAGCAATTAATAATTTAGCATGATAGAAATGAATGCAGTTTTGCCAATGGTGAGATCTGATGAAATATTCAAAAATATTTTGGGATAGATAATGTAATACAATGATATGCAGCTTCTCCATACATCCTGGTAAAGGGTGATGAATCATTTGTATTAGTAAGTCTAATGACTACAGTAGCCCATAAAGAAAGTCTATAATTAAAAAAATAAGAAAAACAAAAGCACAACATTAATACATGGTTAATTAATGCTAAATAGCTCTGTGTTATTCATCTTACATACCAATTAGACAGGTTTGCAGAAATGGGTACTGTGACAATTACATGATAAGTAAATGAGCCATACAGTTTGATAGGTGAAAACACTGTCCTCATTAGGTACAGCTGGACTAACAATTCAGATTATAAATATCATGCGAATCTCTTCTGGAGGAGACTATTGAGATAGTTGTCCTCTCATTTTAGTCTGTTATAGAGGCTGCATGATTAACTGCAGATCTTTTCTACCAAATGCAGGCTTTTTCTGCCAATGTACATAACTTTACATTTCTTGGTATTCAATTTCAATTGTTATATATAAGAACACTTCTCCAAATTTCATCATCCCTCTTAATGATATTGATTTCTTCCTCACTGTCCACTCTTCCACAGAGTTTCATGTCATCTGCAAACAGACTCACTTTCTTCAGCAACTGTACCCATACTTTATGTCACTGGGGAATGCATTTTAATATGGATAAACGCTGTCTTATACATTTAGGTCATCAATCCGTTCCTCAAATATACACATTATGCAACACTGCAATAAAAAACATTGATAGTGAAAATGACTTAAAGGTTCTAATAGATAAAAAAAAAACTCGAGTTCAGTAATCAACATATATCAGTTATTGCAAATGCTATTAGGATTCTACGTACTATTAAAATAAAATTACAGTGTTATGGAAGAGGGATTTCTACACCATTACAAAGCCTATGTAATACTCTTGTTAGATTATGGAAATCATATGTGGTGCCCCTACAAAAAGAAGGCTGTCATGAAGATGGAAAGTATTCAGCACTGAGCAACAAAAATGGATTACAGTGTAAAAAACAAACCTTATCTAAAAAATCTAAAACTCATGTCCTTTGAAACTAACAGGCTCAGGGAAGATGTGTTGTTTATTTATGATATCTGTAGTGATCCATACTTGATTAATGAACTATAACTGTAATTTAAGAATGATAACAAATGAGCTAGAGGACATCCATTGCAGTCCACAAAATGGATATTTAATATACATAGTTGGAAATATCACTGTACACAACATGTTATCAACCCATGGAATAGATTACCACTAGATATTCTGAGCAAAAATAAAACATAAGTTTTAAAAACGTTTATGCAACTATATCATTATTGGGGTACACTTACAGTATTATTCTAAGTATTTATGAACTAAAAATGGGCTAACACCTCCTTTGTTCCTTAATTCCTTATTATGAAACTTAGTATGATCTTCTTTACATGTTAAAGTGTATTGGCCAGACTAGATGGGCCAATCGGTCCTAATCTGCCATCAAATTCTATGTTTCTATGACTGTTGGTTAACTAGGATCCGCAGCTTATGTGTTATGTAGGGAAATGGGCAGATTAGGTGGGCCAAGTGGTCCTTATCTGCCATCAAATTCTATGTTTCTATGACAGATCCCTGAGGTACCTCAGTGATTACCTCTCTAACATCAGATAATTTTCCATTCAGAATTACTCTTTCATTCTATCCACTAACCAGTCTCCTTTTCATCTAGTTAATCCATTCCTTAGTCATAGATTCCCACATTTTCTTCACTACTTTCCTACAGTGTATGGTACCACATCAAAAGCCTTGCTGAAATCCAAATATAGAACGTTGACTTTCTTGTCTGAGATTTATGTCACTACATTGCAAAAAATCTATCAAGCTAATTTGACCAACCTATCCCTCATGAATAATTGTTGATTCCTATCTGTAAGCAAATTTAATTTGAGGAATTCAACTATCTGTTCCTTTATGATTGCTGAATATAGTTTGCAAACAATAGATGTCAGGCTTACTGTCTGTAAATCCTCAGATTCTCCCTTTCCCCACTCCTGTACAGGAGTTTAAGTTTGCAGCCTTTCAGTCCCTTGGTACCACATCCTTTGACAGGAGCACAGATTTTATTCATGTTTGAGGTGGCCAGTCTCCCCTTTCGCTGTAGTATATGAGCACCCATGCTGTACATGTAGTTATAATAGATATATAAATGTGTAATTTGCAAATCAGAAAAAAATAAGCATCAGAAGAAAATATCTAGTCTTTTGACAGATTCAGATTCATACCTATGCATTTAGCAGTAGTAGTAATAATGTTTAACAGCATTATGAGTTTTTAACTTGCCTGTGTATTTGGATGTATTTTTATTATATTTATTGCAATTATTTTTTATATATTATTGCTTTTATGTTCACTATGTACCTTTTTGCACCTTATGTGTAATGTATTTAATGCATTAGTACACAGGTGTCATGATATGTCACATTTTGATTATGTTATTATTGCATATATAAGAACTATGACACCAGTGCATTACACCTTTGATAAAAGATTCAACTCTGAAATGTGTCGGGCAACATTAAGGTGTCTGGTTCTTGTCACTGAAATAAAATAGAACTTTATGCAGTTGAATGTTATCCAGAGCTGTGTCTTCTGTTGATTGCAAGAAAAGGGGTGACAACAAAGAGTCAGGGTGAGGGACTGCCATTCAAATGAGGGTGAAGTGACCAGTGGGATTCCCCAGGGGCTGTCCTTGGACCAGTTTTATTTACACTTTTCATTAGTAATTTACACCAGGATATAAACAGCTGGGTGGTTAAATTCTCCAATGATGTTAAGTTAGGAGTGCCAGTTGACCCACCTGAGAATGTCATGAAACTGGTGGGTGATTTGAGTAGAGTGGAAAGATGGGTAATTGAGATTAATGTGGAATTTAGTATAGAAAAATGGTCAGCTATGAATACCGGGAAGTTAAATAAAAAAATGACTATTACCTGAATTTGGCTTTCATAAAAATGGTTGAAACAGAGAGGGATTTTGGTATATTTATGGATCAGCATCTAAATTTTGTAGTGCACAATACAAGAATAATACAGAAAATTAACTACGTGATAAAAAAATATTAAAAGAGCCTTTCTATATCAATCTGTTGCCTGTATTAGGCTTCTATATAAGACATATATCAGGCCACATATGGACTATGGATCTCCTTTGTGGAGCCTGTATTTGAGAAGGGAGGGAGAGTGCGTTGAACAAGTCCAGCATAGAATAACTAAGATGATTAGAAGATCAAATGGACTCCATTATGATGTTATATTACAGTGATTAGAACTGTAGCTTGGACCAGAGAATAATCAGGGGAGATTTGTTACTAATGTCCAAAATCAAGCAGGAGACAGAACTAATGGATGACCTGGGGGTAGTAATCCAGGAAAAGCGTGAGGACTTGAGAACACATAAACTCCAAATTAAGTTGGATACTGTGGTTAAAAACTGGAGATATAAGGTCTGATTCTGAAAGAGCCCTTAGATTGCTGCAAAGTTCTGGTGATCTAGGACTGTGGCACCATCCTGGTACATCAGGGATCATGCGCCCAATTCAGGAACATCAGGGATCCCTGCACCACTGCATCAGGGAAATGCTGCAACCACAGGCTAACACCGAACGTTGGTTCACCTGCATGTCCTGACACATGGATCGGCCAATCCCAGCCCACTGGGAGGAAGAAGGACTGCAATGGCTGGGCTGCTCCTGCGGCAGACATAGAACAAGTGATTACCATTGGGTGTTGAGGAGCCAGTGTGTATGCTGGTGGGGTATGATGAGGCATGTGCCCTCATCAGCACTAGCCACCTAATAGTGACTGCAATGCAAAATAATGATCACCCCTGCTGGTTGCCTGATCACAACCCTGGCATACACAATGACATTCTAAAACCTCTGGGGTACACCCTTGTCCCTACCAATCCCTGGACAACACATATAGGGACCCTAACAGCTCCTCATCTTGATGGGCATTGCTGCAAGGGGTTTAGACCACCTCCTGGGTGGTCTAACATGACCGCCTTTCTTCCACCACTGTGGGGCTTTTGGAATAGGAAATTGGCATCTGTTGCAGCCCCACCATAGTGCAAGCCCCCTTGCAACCTGGCATACCTAGATGTAGGTCACAAGGGGGGGAACAGTGCCCCTTTGGTGCAGTGAAATCCCTCACTGGTGTAGACCATGCACCAGAATAGGGAATGCCACAATAAATGATGCAAGGTGCAACTTGTGTCATTGCTGTTTGTTGCAAGTACCTTGCATCCAGCGGAACCCTTTCTGAATCAGGACCATAATTTATTTTTACAAAGATCTGGTAGGTCATGGAATCGTTTACCTACAGATATAGTAGAAAGTCAGAGCATGGATATATTCAAGAGGAAACTTGAAATGTTTCTATGAGATGAAGGGACTAGTTGGACCTGCTCACATAGGTGGACAGCATTAATGGGTATGACTGCCTTTTCCCATCTATGAATCAGTATCCCTCCAGATCACATCCCTGACTGGGCATCCAAGTCAACTTGCAGCTTGCAGCATGGCTTCTCAGGCCAGCCACATCATCAGCAACCATCCTTCAGTTCTACGGCCAACTCCAGATTTCACTCCTGACTGAGCACCCAAGCCAACTTGTGACTTGTGGCACCACTTCTCTGGATGCCCACATCAAAACCAAATCACCCTTCAGCTCTACGGCCAACTCCAGATTGTGCCACTGACTGGACATCCAAGCCAACTTGCAGCACAGCTTCTCCGGCCAGCCGCATCATCACCAACCCACCCTTCAGCTATTTGGCCAACTCCATATTTCTCCCTAGACCAGGCATCTGAGCCAACTTGCGACTTGCAGAATGGCTTCTCAGGCTGGCCACATCATCACCAACTGGCCCTTTAGCTCTACGGCCAACTCCAGATCACACCCATGACCGGGCACTTGAGCTGACTTGCAGCTTGCGGCATGGCTTCCCTAGCCAGCCACATCATCACCAACTCATCCTTCAGCTCTACAGCCAACTCCAGATTGTGCTGCTGACTGGGCACTCAAACTGACTTGTGGCTTGTGGCACTGTTTCCCTGGCCAGCCACATCATCTCTAGCCTGCCCTTCAGCTGTATGGCTAACTCCAGATCATGTCCCTGACCAGGCACCCAAGCTGATCTGTGGCTTGTGGCATGGCTTCTCTGGCCAGCAGCATCATCACCAACCCACCTTTCAGCTCTACAGCCAACTCCAGATTGAGCCTCTGAGCGAGCACCCGAGCTGACTTGCGGCTTGTAGCACAGCTTCTCTGGCTGGCCACATCATCACCAATCCACTCTTCAGCTCTACGGGCAACTTCAGATCACTCCCCTGACCAGGCACCCAAGCCAACTTGCGGCTTGCAGCATGGTTTCTACAGCCAGCCACATCATCTCCAGCCCGCCCTTCAGCTCTACAAAAAACTCCAAATTGCAGCCCTAGCCAGGCACCTGATCTGACTTGCAGCTTGTAGCACAACTTCTCTGGCTGGCCACATCATCATCTACCCACCTTTCAGTTCTATGGCCAACTCCAGGCATAATCCAGGGATTGAAAAACAGCTCCTCGATTGGCTTCTCAAGCCTCTGGCTCTGCTCCAAATTGGAAGCTTGTCTTTCCATTTGCCTCCTATTTGCTGCTCTATTCTTCCTTTATGACCAGCCATAAGAACCACACAGCTTCTGCCTAGAGACCAGATCTTCTCCCCCAGGGAGGAGAGGAGGCACTGTGGGACACCTTGGAGACTGGAAATGGCACCACAATCCACACAGGGATTGTATACAGACCCCCACCTCAGGAGGAGGAAATAGACAAGGATATGATAGAAGGCATCCTTAGGATGGCAAAGAAAGGGGAGATACTGTTGCTGGGGGATCTTAATATGCCAGATGTTAACTGGAGCACCTTTGCTGCAGCCACATCCAAGAGTAGGGCCATTCTAGATGCCCTACAGGTGGCATGCCTCAGGCAGCTAGTTTTGGAACCCACTCATGAGGGAGCAATATTAGACCTCATACTCTCAAATGGGGACAGTGAGAGGATCTCAGAGCTAGAAGTGGGTAGCCATCTGGGAACAAGTGACCACCGAACAGTGTGGTTCATGATAAACTCAGCTACAGAGTCAAGCCATACAAAAGTGAGGGTACTTGACTTCAAGAGGGCTGACTTTGGTAAGATGGGAGAGTGCCTTAGAAAAGCACTAGCAAACAGGCTAGAAGGAGGGGTGAAGCAACAACTGGGAAACATCAAAACTGCCATCACAGAGGCAACAAGCCTTTGTGTGAAGCAAATAACAAATCAAAACAAAAGAAAAAGCCACTATGTTTCTCAAAAGAGGTGGCGGGGAAGGTTAGGGAGAAAAAGATAGCATTTAGGAAGTATAAGGAAACACAGAAGGAGTAGGACAAAGAACTGTCCCAATTAAGGTAGAAGGAAGCAGGAGGGACATCAGAGTAGCAAAGGCACAAACTAAGTAAAATATAGCCAACTCAGTTAAGAAAGGGGATACAACATTTCATAGGTACATCAGGGAGCATAGAAAGACAAAGGGAGGAATAGTGAGGCTGAATAGAATGGACGTTGGGTGGGCAGAGAGGGACAGTGAAAAAGCAGGGATACTGTACTAATATTTCTGCTCAGTATTAACAAAAGAGGAGGAGGGGTGGGTGCCTAATCCAATTAATAGAAGCACTCTGGATAGGGGGTTTGATCACAGTCCTTTCACAGAAGAAAGGGTTCTGAAAGAACTCCTAAAACTGAAGGTGGGCAAAGCAATGAGGCCAGATGGAATTCACCCCAGAATTCTAAAAGCGTTAAGGAGTGAACTGGTAACACCACTGACTACCCTTTTTAACAAATCATGAGAGGAAGGTGTGGTATCTAAGGACTGAAGGAAGGCAGATGTGATTCCCCTTCACAAAAGTGGGAGCAAGACAGAGGCAGGAAACTACAGACCTGTCAGTTTGACCTCTGTGGTAGGGAAAGTAATCAAATCACTTCTGAAGGAAAGAATTGTTGAGTACCTAGATGCCAGCATGGGTTCACAGCGGGACAGTCACATCAGACGAATCTAATCGATTTCTTTGACTGGGTGACCATAGTAGTAGACCAGGAAGGGGCTGTGGACTTGGCCTACCTAGACTTCAGCAAGGCATTTGACACAGTCCCACACAAGAGATTAATAATCAAATTAACCTGCCTGGGAATGGGTCCTAGAGTGGTAGCCTGGGTAAAGCATTGGCTGGAGTACAGGACACAGAAGGTAATTGTAAATGGAGTCCACTCTGAAGAATGGGGGGTTACCAGTGGGGTACTGCAGGATTCAATACTACGTACAGTTCTATTTAATGTCTTTAAAAGTGACATTGCAGAGGGACTGGAAGGAAAAGTATGCCTCTTTGCAGATAACACAAAGATCTGCAACAGGGTTGAGACACAAGGAGGTGTGGAAAGGATGAGAAGGGACTTGGCAAGGTTGGAGGAATGGTCAGAAGTATGACAGCTTAGATTCAATGCAAAGAAGTGCAAAATAATGTACCTGGGAAACAAAAACCCAGGGGAAGATTACACAATGTCAGGGGAGGGGGGTAGTAACAACAACAAAAATGGAAAGGGACCTGGTAATCATAGCAGATGACCTTAAGGTTGGCAGGCAATGTGAGAAGGCAGTAGGGAGGGATGGAGGGGAGTACTGGGATGAATAGGGAGAGGCATCACCAGCAGAAAAAAGGAAGTTGTTATCCCTTTGTACAGACAGTTGGTGAGACCCCATATGGAGTACTGCATCCAGTTCTGGAGACCCCATCTCCACAAGGACATAGACAGGATGTAGGCAGTCCAGAGGAGGGCAACTAAAATGGTGCAGGGTCTGCAAGAGAAGCCTTATGAGGAGAGACTAAAGGAGCTTAATATGTATACCTTTGAGGAAAGGAGGGAGAGGGGGGACATGATCGAACTTTTAAGTACCTCAGTGGAATCAACAAAGTCCAAGATGGCAGCATCTTTCAGAGAAAGAGATGTGCAAGAACAAGGGGCCACAATTTGAAGATGGAGTGGGGGCAGTGTTCAGAATTTTTATGCTAGGACCCTGCTCAGTGATCTGTCTGCTAGCCTTATGTGTACATTTTTCCTGTATTGTAAATCTGCTTAGATGTCATATGCTGTGATTAAACTGTTCTTTTGGTATATTTACTGTGTGTGTGCCTGATCACCTCACCTCTTTTCCTTTACTCTATTTTTTTATGTTTTGTTTTTTTTCTTTTTAGTCTCCCCTGCCTTAGCCTTATGCCCAACCCCTGTTCAGCCTTTTGTTCTCCAAAGCGTGCCTGGTGCTAAAAGCCAGACACCCTCCCCATCTCCAGTAACCACTCTTGTCACCCCCTCCCAGCTAATTACTCCCTCTCACTATCCCTTTCTGTTCCAGAAGTCACTCCAACAGATTGAGTATTATAGCTCCTTGTATATCTAACTGAAATTCCTCTCTTTTCCCCTCTCCAGATCAAGGTCCTGACCGGGCACCAGAGCCAACTTGCAGCTTGTGGCATGGCTTCTCTGTCCAGCCACATCATCACCAACCCGCCCTTCAGCTCTATGGTCAACTCCAGGTAAGTTCCGGGGATTGAAAAAGAAGCAGCTCCTCAATTGGCTTCTCGATCTTCCGGCTCTGATCCTAATTGGATGCTTGCTTTTCCACATGCTTTCTATTGGTTGCTCTATTCTTCCTTTTCTTTCAGCCCTGAGAACCACATGACTTCTCTTTAGAGACCACAGCCTCTCCCCCATCTGCTCTGCTCTTGATTTTACTGCATTTTTTCCCTCCTGCCCACCCCATCCCAGCTTCTATTAAATACACTTTAGCCCCTCCCTTCCCCAACACCCCTTCTATTACTAGTTATAACCAAAGTAGCTATTCTATCCCATTGGCTGTAAACCTCAGCAGCTTTTCAGCTTCTTAGGATGAGTCTGTGCTCCTAAGCTCTCCTTCTGCCTCTACTCCCTGCCCAGGGTTCTTCTCTGCAATATACTTTGCCTCTGATTGTCCTGCTAAAACTAATAACAAGCATTTGCACACTGTTCACTACAGTGGTTCCCTTACTTGTGCTCCCACTACAGCTTACTAGCCTAGTCCTATGTCTAATCTCTGGGCACCCCATCATGTGCACCAGGTTGCTTCTAGTTAAGAGCTCAAGTAATAGTGCCATGAAGCAACACACTCCCTATTTGACTACATTCTTTCTCCCTGGACTACTCCTCCTCCTCTGGTCCATACTCTCAAATACTCATATCCCTCTCCATCCAGTCCCATCCTCAAACTCAGTGACCTGTACCACTGACCTTAAGACCAATATCACAATAACTACAACTGGTTCTCCCCCTCCCCCTTCCACTTTGGTTGCATGAATCTTCATGAACCCCCTCTTAAATTCCCCCACAACCCTGCTTTCAATATACCTTACTGCCTCCTACCCTCAACCTCTTCAGGCATCACTGATCTTCTACACTTTATACCCTTCTCTCTTTCACAACAGCAATACACACAAACCACACATCTAATCCTCATGGAGGCACTCAAATTTAACCAAAATGAATTTACTTTACAGATGGATTAAGTACTTAAATCTTCCTGCTGCTAGTCTGCACTGGTAAAATTGAACTAAATCCTGCTCCACCGCAGTCACTAGCCTCACCAAGTGGCTTCGCAGCCACAAAAGGCCTGAAGTGCTTGCACTTTAATGTGTGCAGCCTACTGAAAAACTAGATCTTGTCCATGCTTGGATCTCTCACACAAATCCAGATATCCTAGTAGTATCTGAAACATGGCTGAAAAAAAAACACTCATGACTCTGCAATATCCATTCCTTTTTATAACCTCTTTAGAAGTAACAGACCAACCAGGGGAGGTGGTGTAACTATTTACATCAAAGACAAATTTACCATATCTGACATTGCTACTGCCAGCTCACCAAAGGAATTCAAATCCCTAATTCTAAACATATCACTATCCCTACAGAAATCATAACAGTGATAGACTGCTACAGGCCACCCTCTGGAGGCAAAGCTCCTAAACTATCTACATAATATCTCTGACACAACACAGAATGAAAACATAATACCTGGTGACTTAAATATTGACTGGCAAAAATCCTGCAATAAGTGCTTACAGCTCAAAGAGTTTTTCGATGAAGTCAGCTTTGCCCAACTAGTAACAGAGATCACTCATCCTAACCCTAAGACCCCCACGTGCGGGTTCTTGATCGACCTAATTCTCACAAATAGGCCTTACAAGATCGTCCATGCAGCAGTATTTTGCAATGATATCAGTGATCACTGCACCTTGGCCTGCATTAAAGGACAGACACACATTAAACCAACAAATAGGTTTACATGGAAAAGGAGTTTCTGTACATTCAACATATCCTATTATTTAACTAAGCTCAGAAATATAAACAGGACAGAATTTTACCTAGTCACGAACATCAGTGAGGCAGCCTCCCTTTTTAGCAACATACTAAGCAACATTATCAACAGACATTCATCTATATTAAAATGCAGAACCTGGAAGCTCTTCTGCCCTTGGTTTACAGCTGAATTGAGGCTGCACTAAAAGAGGGGGACCATCTTTGGACTACAGCCAGATGGACCAAACTCTCCTCAGAGTGGGCAGCCTTTAGAGCCAGCCAAAATGATTGTATCTAGAAGATAAGGGACTCTAAAGCAAACTACTACCTAGGTGCCTTTGATTCCACTTAGGGTAACTCCAGAAATTCTGGCAAATCATTAAACAAGCAGAAGCTAACAAACCATCCTCTTCATTACCTGGCAAGATCTCCTTTAAAAGTGAGACATTATCCAATAAATCTGACATGCTACATAGTTTTAATGACTACTTTTCTACAACAGGCCTTGCATTCAAGTCCTCTAAAGCTGCAACCCTCACCTCCAGCTTACCTAAGCAAACCCCAGCACCATCTAAAAACAGCTTCTCCTTTATCCTATTCCAATCCAAAGATGTTGAAGACCTCATAATCCATCTAGACGTTAAGAAAGGTGCTGGTGCTGATGGCATAGTTCCTTATTTCCTGAAAGTTGGTTTCTGGTTGCTAACAGACCCTACATTACACCTATTTAACCTGTCCATCAGCTCCAACACTATACCTGATGCATGCAAAATAGCCCTGGTTCTCCTGTTATTCAAATCAGATGACCTTATTGACCTAAACAACTACTGCCCCATATCCATTCTACCCCTACTCTCTAAACTCCTTGAGAAACTGGTAAATGCCCAATTAAGAGACTACCTCAGTAAATACAATCTAATAAACCTAGTCCAATTTGGTTTTAGACCAGCCCACAGCACCACCTCTGCCCTAGCTTCTGTTACTATTGACGGTCTCCTCACCATGGATAAGAGACAAGTTGCAGGCACTGTCTTCCTGGATCTAAGCAAGCTTTCAACTGAGTTGACCATGCCTTACTCCTCAACAAGCATGATTGGCATGGTGTCTCTGGCTCTGCGCTGTATTAATACAATAGTGATCTAAGAAATAGACTACAACAGGTGAAAGTGGATGGCTCCCTTTTCCCACTTCTTCCACTCATGAGAGGAATACCACAAGACTTGAACATTGGACTTCTTTTATTCATGTTATATATAATCTTCATTGGGAATAACATCAGTACAGCCAAATTACACCTGTTCACAGATGATACAACGATATACATAGTCAGATCATCAGCAGCCAAAACCTGCTTAGTGTTCTAGTCCAAGTTTGATCTGCTACAACACAGCCTTGCCCAATCAAAACTTCTCCTAAATGCAAAAAAAAAAGTTATGTACTTCCATTCCAACCATATGACTGCTCTCTCAAATGCATTCCCTTCCCTGCCCTCGTCAAGACTCTCCTTGATGATGACTTCGACGAAGTTAGCAAATTTAAATACCTAAGCTGTGAGTTAAGCCAACTCCTATACATTCTGTGCTCAGATCATTTCTCTTGCAAAAAGCTGTGGTAAAAAATTGACTTTTTCTACAGGAACAAAACACTTTTCACCTCTGACACCAGGCTTTGACTAGTTCAGATGACATTCATCCCATTCATCAACTATGCTGACATTCTATATGGTCACTGCTCAGACTCCATGCTACACCAGTTAGACACTCTCTACCATCAGGCAATTTGATTCATCTGTAATGCACACCATCATACACACCATTGTGATCTATGTGCCTCTTTGGTTTAGACTTCCCATATCTACTAGATGTCTCATCCATTCCCTCACCTGGCTCTACAATGCCCTCTTGTCAAATCTTCCCCCATACATAATAAGTCCCTTTCAGTGCATGACCTGTCTATACTCCCTATGTACTGTATAAACTCTTACATTATGTTAGATGTACCAAGTGTCTGCTCCCACTTCGGTGGAATGGCTATAAGTCAGGTTCTCCCAGCTGCCTGGAATAAAGCCCAATCAAGTCTCAAACTTCAAAAACCTCAGCCCCCTAAATAGCTTCAGAAAATGAGCTGTCAGCAAACGTAATGGTTTCTGTACATGCCACTAAGTATCAGTCACTCACTCATTCATTGATTAAGCAACAATACTTACCACCCTACCACCCAGTATTTTGCTCCCATTACCCCACCCTTCTTATTCACTGATCACCTTCATCTCTATCTACCTATCCTACAACCCTCAACTATCTAGCCTACATCTTCCCACATCACCCTCATCTATCTAGCCTATTCCTCCTACACACACACAGCTCTGCTCTCTTTTCCTCTCCCTTCCCATAAATGCCTTCCCATACTTCAGTCCCTAAATGCCTAGCACCTCTGGTCAAGCTTGCATTATTGCAGACCCATGTTATAATCTTGTACTTTAGAAACTGTATTATCAGACTGTCAGGTGTATTACCATGTAGTTACTTCCTGTTACCACCTACTAAGTATGGACTGTAATTATTGTCTTGAACACTGTAATATTTTTGCATCATTTGTTTATACTGTGTGTTCTATTTGTATGTTCATGACCTCCTTGTAAATGAGCCTGTTCAATGGAGTATTTTGCTGCAAATACGATTTGAACTGAATTGAAAAAGTATGATAACCCAGTATGAGTGCTTGACATTTTGTTTTTGTCACCACATCCTTTGCTAAGGATTCATTAAAGGGAAAGGGAACATTGCTTAACCAGGAGTAGTACACTAAGCCAAAGCTTGTTTCTAGATGTGACCTGGAAGCACAAGAAAGTTAAGTGACTTGCTCAGGATCACACAGCGTACACCTAAGTGGCTGTGGGATTCAAACCCAGGTCTCCAGATCTGCACCTCAGAGCCTAAACCCACTGCACTATACTGCCTCTTAGAAAGAAATGGAAAGTGCATGGTAGAGAGTGTCTTAAAGAGGTCTGCCAAAGTTACTGCCATGTTCAGCCTTGTCTCCCTCAGTATGTTTTGGTTTATTCTAGTAGGCCCTGGTAACATGTTTACCTTTAGATCTCACACATCCTTTAATACACTTTGTTTACATATATATCGGATTCCTAACTTGTGACTAGCTGTAGCCTCAAATTTTATTGCACTGTCCAGTAGTGATTTTGTAGCTTTCACTAAAAAGTTAGTAAAATTATTCATTCGATATGATCATGTTCCTATTGTCTTTCTTCACACACTTATTACATTTCTTCATCCTTTTTCTGCTATTTATTTTTTTCTCTAATGTACCTAAACAAGGATTAAAGCCTTTTCATGGTCAACAAAGATGGTGGTGGTGCACTTGCCCTGATCCATATCAGTTAGAATGGAGACAATGAATCTAAGGAGTGATGTTGATATGGAGAGGGACTTTCAGAGGCCAGATTGGAAGATGCTGTAAAAAGAGTTGGAGTCAGTGAATGAGAGTGTTGCAAGATTCCTTTACTGAAGTTTAGGTAGAAAAGGGGTGCAAGACATAGGGCAGTAGTTCTCATGTATTGAGGAGATCCACCCTTCTGAAGGTGCAGATCTTTGGCACAATTTCACGATGAATGATCAGGGAATAGTGCTACTATAGAATAAATTATTAAGTATGTCAGAAATAAGGGTGGCTACAACAGGTGCTGAAAAATATGGAAGCTTAAAGTCAGCTCCATCCAAGAATTTACCTGTACCAGGGATAAGGGCCAGCAGTGTGGATACCGTTACTACAGGGTGTGGTAGAAAGAGAAGGAGACGGTAGGGTAAGATAATGAGTAAAGAGAGGAGAGATTCAGAGGGCGAAGGGGAAGAGGATGATACACCAAAATTTGAATGGGCTGATATGGTTAGATTTGAGGTCAAAGGCAAAGTATTGAAGCTTGGTCATGATGGTAGATTTGATGCAGATATTTCAAACCTGGTTGTTTTATGGGCAATTGGATTCTTTCAAATCCAATCCATCTACATCCAACAGAATTATTAGAACATTCTGATTCTGTTCTAATTCCAGATAGAGGGATTAGGTATGGAATTGTAATTTCTGATAATGTAACTACAACTAAAACCAATGCTTCATCTGTTAAAACAATTAAATGAGGCCCCCAGACCTCCCTTCCCCCTCCCTTGCTTTCCCAGACTCTTTGCCCCTAACCTTATGTTGCTGGACTTGCTGCTACAGATCTGGGGTCTCTCTTGGTCCTCCATCTGAACTGCTATCTCTTGTTGCTGCTATATGCCATTGCCTCCCTCACATGGCAGTATCATGGTGTATACCACAGCTGGTCAGACACAGAACCCCCCTCCCAAAAAAAAACACATAGCCAACAGAAAACATATTCTCCCACCTACATTAAAAGGCCCCAGAGGAGTTGCACCTGGCCCCTCACATCTTATGACATATCTCTATGTCACTGGCCCCAGCATAGCTGCTGTTGAGTGCTATAGTTCTGCTAACTCTTCTTGTGGTCCTGAAATGCATACCATTCTCCAAAAGGGCCTTCCAACCACTCTGACCAACACAGCAGGGCAGGGTTACCTAGATAAATTGTGATCAACCTATATAAAACCCTGGTTTTCCCACCAGATGTGATACACAGGAAATGTCTGCATTTGGTGTTAGAAACTTGGGGTGTTATCCAGGTCAAACATGGTTTACCCAGACAATCAAGGAGAAATGGTGGACTAAGCCTGGCAGGGACTCAGAGATCAGTCAGCATGCCAGTAGCACTGGTCATTGGTGGGCACTGGGTGGCTACTAACTGGAATGGTACTGCTAGTTGTGGTGGGGCAGCTACTGACAATGGCTGTGATCAGGCTGTGGTGTGAACCTGAAGGATGGAGATCTGACAACATAATGGAAGGGGATCCTTATTCCCCATAGGAGCAGAAGACAGAAAAAAACCGAAGATTATGATCCCAAGCTATACAGCAGCAACATGAGATAAATGGAGTCTGGGGAAATGGCAAAATGTATTGTAGTACTGGGTGGGAGGATTATGCAGTCAATTTTTTTTTCAGAACAATGGTTTTCTGCCTCAGTATCTGAAAATCTTAAATCCACCCTCCCCCCCAAAAAATCAAAAACAAATCTGAGTATATCTGATCCTGAGAACTTTATTCTAATCAACCCTAGTTTCTGCTTAAAATAGTCAAGTGCAAGTGCAACCAAGTGGAGTTTTGTAGGTGCCAAGCTATATCATGAGCTTTAAAGCAGGAATTTATTTGAGTGAATCCCATAGGAGATGGAAGCCCTTAACTCTTGGTTTACAAAGGAGGGTATTGGTTACCTAGATGTTCATGAATTTATGTTTGACGGAGTTCAGGGCAGCATCAGGGTCAGATGTTGATGATATGCTGACAAATGCAAATAGCTGAGAAGACTTGTTAATTGAATAGATGAATCTCACATGGATAACTCTGTGTGGGACTTTGGGGTGATAGATTTTTAATTTTTTTAAGAAAGGTTTGATTTTGAGATGTTGCAAAGATTTCCTTATTCACCAAAAAATGTAGCAAAATGTTGAATGTTGCTCTTTACAAAGACATTACAAAGTACAGCCACATCACCTTATTTGGGGTATAGACTACTTTGTGAAATGATGCAGTGTAATTTATCAGCAAATTAAGCACTACTTCATGAAGGATGAAATGCTGGGCAGGTCAAATACTATGCAAAAGGCTGATACAAGTGGTGCATCACTGCAGGAAGCAGAGGGATATAGCAAAGAAACCACCCCCCCAACAGAGTATGCACACTACTAAAGGAAGAAGTAGGGAGTGTTTCCATTATGCTGTGAAGAACATTAGACAGAAACATAAATATGGTTTGATATAATACAACTTTTTGTTTAGAGTGTTCCTACTTATGCAAGGTACTACACCTGGAGCAAGAAATCTGGGTCTCACATATGCCCTGTGTGGTGTAACAATTGACACCATAGCCCATGAAAATTCTCTTTGGTTAATAATGGACCATAACCAGTAGCCAGGCAGGCCAGTTGCTGCTGTAGAGAGGAAAGCAAATGTAAAGATGAAATGTTTTTTGGAGGGCAGGTCAATGGAGGTGATTCACCCTCTATAAAAAGACTGCATATGATAACACCAGAGCCTTGTGTCCATTTCTGGTCACACAGTACTGAAAGGAAATAGAACAGACTGAAAACATTCAGCACTGGCCATCAACTTGATTATTGACTTAGAAGGCAACAGCTACAGTATGAGGAGATGTTTTATGTATTCAAATTATTTGGCATTGAAAGAGAAGACTGATAGGGGACACGAACACAGTTTTCTGTATACCGAAGGGGACAACTGTTGAATTATATATAGATGTTTGAGCTGATGAGCACAAGCAGAACTAGAGGGTATTCCCTCAAACCAGGGGAAGGAATTAGTAAAAAATACTAAGAAACACAAACATTGGTTAACACTACACTGTATGTGGAACAACTGACTAGTGATGTGGAAAGTAGCACTGTTCAAAGTTTCAAAGCAGGACTAGATACATTCTTGAGGATGATTGACATTGAAGGTTATACAACATAAGTAACACAAATAATTATGCATTTATACTGTGATCCCTCTCAGTGCCCCAAACAGTGTCTGAATGTGAGTTTGTTTGAAAAAATGTGTTATATCACATATATTTGTATAGTTACTGACTATGAAATGTCAGTGTTGGAAGCTGTGACAAGAAGTGACGTGATGAGCATAATGTGGGGGGGAGTAATAAGAATGGGCCAATAAAACTTAAGCCCAGAAATCTTAAAGGCTTACTCTTCAATGCCAGAAGTATGAACAACAATTGGATTTACTAGAAGCAATAGCAATAAGGAGGAAATAGATGTCATTACTATTACAGAGTAATGGTGGGCAACTGAAAAGAATTGGATGAAAGGCATACCTGGGTATAAACTGTACAGAAAATATTGATCACATTATGTTAAATTGGATATAAAAAGCAGATAGCATAGTATATGTGGATTTTAAGATCATAGCATTAGAACTCAAGAATAAAGGTACAACAGCAATGTTAATATTCTATAGACCCCCCCCCCACACACACACACATATGTAGCCAATGGGACAAGGACTTACATAAAATAATAGAAGAGCAGTTTCAACATTTGGGAACAATACTAATTGTTGATCTTAACATGACTGGCACATTTTGGAAATATAGACATATAAAACAAAGAGTGAAAAAAGATTCCATGATCAAAGTAGTCAATTGAATTGCAAACAACATGTTAACTTACCTACAGGACAAAACTCATTCCTTGACATAGTCCATTCTACACACATACTACCATCACTAAATGTCACCCTAGAGAACTACTTGGAAATAGTGATCACAATGGAATAAAAGTCAACATGAACAGTAAATCTGTAACTAGAAATGGAAAAAAAAATCCAACATTAGTCTTCAAAATGGCAACTTTTACAGTGGTAAGAGCAGAATTATCTACAGTAAATGGATGTGTATTTTTTTTTTCTTTTAACCAGACTACAGAACAACAAAGGGCATTTTTTAAACACAAAATCAGTTCTCAGACATCCATATTTATCCAAAGAAAGGAAAAATATACAAGGGAAATCACATCAATGAATAATGGAAAAAACTGAGGAAATCATTGCAGAAAAAGAAAAAGGTGTACCAAAATAATTAAACAAGGAACTCCCCAAATAGAATTAAAATTCAGAAACCTAGTCCACAAATGTAAAACAACCTTATGAGGAAAGAAAAGGCTAAAAAAAAGATATCAAATCTAGCAATAAATTTCAAAGATTGTTATAAACATTTAAATACACAATTTAGCAGAAAAAAATCCTATGCATACATTAACAGGTAAAAAAAAAATCTGAAAAAGACACTAGGGCCATTGTTACCAAACAAGTGAGAAATTGAAGATGATTCTGAAATAGCAAAATAATTCAATACATTCTTCTGCTCTATATGTAATGTCTCCTGTACTAGTAATTAAACATCACAATGTGCAATATACAAAATTTATATCATAGCAACACATGGTGAGATTCTAAAGAGGCTGGTAAATCTCAAAGCTAATAAGTCTTCACAATTTGATGATATGCACCCAGCAGTCTAAAAAAAATATCAAACAGATTTGTAAACCATTAACATTTATTATAAATAACTCAATATATACAGATAACATTCCAGTGGAACAGAGAAATGCTGACACAACACCCATACACAAAAAAGATCTGAAAAACTGAAAAATTACAGACTGATTAGTCCCACTAACAGTGTGGAGAAATTAGCTAAGGGAAAAATTAAAAAAATAACTTGGAAGAAGGCATAGTAAAAAGCTTGGGAGTTGATATATTGCAGCGTGGTTTCACAAAAACAAATTGTGCAAAACCAACTCAACACAATTTTTTTAATCCATTTATAGGGCACTTGATAAGGGAACATCAGCAGACATTGAGTACTTTGGACCTAAGTAAGGACTTTGATACCATGCCACACAATCTGCTTATACATAAAATGCACAAATTTAAAATCCCACATACTCTAGCAACTTGCTTAAAAACAGAAAAGAGCCAAAGTCAAGGGCACTACTTCCAAAGCTGGTAGAGTGACTAGTGGGATGCCTCAGGGTTCAGTCCTTGGACCACCTCTGTTTGATCTGTATAACAAGGCCATGAACAAAGGCATAACAGGGATGGTCAGCTAAATTTGCAGATGATTTGAGGATAGGAGTTATAATAAATTAAGATAAGGACTGTGATGATAAGTAAAGCAACCTGAATTGCCTAGAAAAATGGTCAGCTATATCAGGGATGACATTTAACCCTGCCAAGTGTACAATACTATACTACAGGAAAAACAGTTCATAAACACTGTTATCATTTCATGGGTATAATACAGCATGATAGTGACAAAGACAAAGATCTAGCAGTTAGGGTAACATGTGACTTGATGGACTATTCAGATGACTACAGCAGTTAAAAAAGCACATCAAGGGGTAGGTGGTATGTCCAGAAATATCAAAAGTAGAGATAAGCAAATCCTAGTGCCTCTATATAGATTACTTTTGAAATGATACTAGGAATATGTCCTACAGGCCTGGAACCCACACACCAAGGGTAAATATAAGGAAAGTCAAAAAAGTGGAAAGAAGATCTACAAGACTGTTTAGAAAACAGAATGGTAGTACTATGAGAAAAGATTAAGTGCAGTAAACGTATGCACACAGGAGGGATGGAGCCAAAGAGGTGACATGCTCCATCCATTCAATTGAGGTAAGGATACTAAACCCACAGAATCATTTCACCTAAAACAGCGAAACAATATTAAGGGTTATGGGTCACACAAACTTAAATACAAAGAGGATTTGCTTAAAAGTGACAAAAGGAAATATTGATCCATGCAAAGAATAATTTCATTTTGTAACATGCTGCCACTAGAAGTTCTAGAATGTAATACAACAGACAGCTTTATACACCAGTTAGGCATATTTATGGATAAATATGATCATTATTGAGGACTAGTTCTGTGAGAGCAGATAGACAATTCCAATGGGTTTTTAACAAGCCATTGTCTGTATAACTACCTATGTAACTATGGCTCATACTTTTTCTGTCAGTTTGATGTAATTACACACAGCAGGCCATGAATACACTGTTTCCAAAAATTGTGCCTGTTTAACATGTTTGAAAGGAGCAGATCATTGCTGTCAGAACTGCATGCACAGAGAGAAACTCACATGGTAATACAGAAACTCACATAGTAGGCAATTTTTTTTTTAAGATTCCTGTCTGACATATAAAAACTGCACATTCTTGCTGGCAGAATGACAGGTACAGCAGCTCAGGTGGCTGTCTCTCTGTGTAATTTTCAAATGGCTGTCTGGCCTGAAAGAGGAGGAGGACTTGGAGTGACTAGAGCTACAGTAGGCACATTGAATTAAGCACCTGAGGAAGAGAGGCTTGCAGTTCTCTTATAAAATGTGTTAGATGATGGTCCAAATTGCTCATCAAGGTCATCATCATCATCATTATCATCGATTTTTTATTTTTATTTTCATAATCGATTCTCATTTCTCCATTGTCAACAGTCGAATACTAGTCAGCTCCCCATTAGTGTTCAAGCTCTTAAAGTCTATATTTTTGTATGGCTCTCCATTGATTCAGAAGATTTACAGCTAACATCCTTGTCCAGTTCGCCAATGCCCATCTGTAATAATAATGATGACTACAGATAGGTGATTCAATGGTGACATTTGATCTAGCAAATCATTTCTGAAGTTTATCTGCAGATACCCAGAGGAAAACAATCTCTGGGACTGCCTGTGCTTCAGGAATTCTCATAAAAATCTCCTTAGAGATCTACAGATATATTGGAAAAAAAATAGGAAACAACTGTTACTACTGTACAATAACTACTGAGGCATTTATAAATAGTGGTGGTGATGGCATCATCCATGTATGTCAGTTAGGATTAGGAGCATTTTCAAATGGCTATGATTTCTGGGTTGTGATCTTATTTTATCTTACTCTTTGTTAGCCCATCTGTTTGTTTGTTTCTGTTATTTTGCATATACTTTTTCCATCAAGTGATGTTTCACCTTCTGAAATGCATCCTGCTGACAGACATCATCATGAGAGTCACAGAAAGCCCTGCACAATAGCCCACATGGAAGGCCATCAGCGTTTCCAATAATTATGCATGTTCAACATCTAAAGCAGTGTATTAAATGCTGGTTCAAGAGGGGTACAAAGGTACAAACACAACCCACATAGTAGCCATCATGCTCCTGCCCCAATATCAATTATACCTGACTGTCATATAAAGCAGCATATTTAATGATGGCATCATTAGGTGCACAGAAGGTATGCCATCCTGCAGTGCTTGGGGAAGCAATAGGCTGTGTCTCTATTGTCCGTGGAAGAAAATTGGGTACTGAAAGTGGCCTGAGGCAGGAGCTCAAATTCTTACTTACAGATTGAGGCACTGTATGGAGCAAGGGCATGTAAGGTGGAGGGAGCTTGCAGTGATTGAAGCTACATTAGGTGCACTGCTTACTGCCAAACACATGCTCAGTTATGTACATGGTTGAGCATTAAGTTCCAAAAATATAGTGTGTCAGCCACTGAGTGTAATAGTTCATAGGTATGTAACATAACTGGTTACCTGGCATGATTCTCAGATTGTCCAAATCTTATCAGAAACATTCAGCATCAGCAGAAAAAAATGTGAAAAGGTGCTCTAATTTGCTTTCATATGTGTTGTTTTAGTTTAAATATTTTATATTTAATCATGACAAAAAACTGGGAGCTGCCTCAGATGCAAAGTGTAACTTCTGCTGCCAAAGCAACGGGTACATAAATGTTAACATTTAGAAAAAAGTAATTTGTTGTGTGCTTTCATATAGCTATATTGTCATTTATTATTGTAAATATAACATATAATATTCTATATTAGCAAAATAATTCTTGCTTTCTCAAATGTGCTTTTTTTACTCAAAAGCAAACAAAGTCTGTTGTTCTGGACTGTTGCTTTCTCAGCACTGCATAAGAATCACACATAGGGCTTGATTTTCAGAGCCCCAAGAATACTGCAAGCCCCTGGTGAACTGATCATTTGGCACATGGGGCTTGTAGGATTCCCCCAGCCAATGACTGGGATTTTCAGTCCCAAGCACAGAATGCTACAAGTTAGACCAGCTGTTCCCTGGTCTAACTTGTGTCATTTGGGGAACCCTTTTAATGAGGCTTGTTCCAAATCTTTTGTTCAAGCTGCTGTAAAGTGTGGAAAGTTTTGCAACTGCGCCTGATGTACTAAAATCAGGTACAGTTGTGTCAAAGTAGCATGGCACAGCTTTGCCAAACAATGGGACTGATGCAGGGCTTGATGCAACACCCTTTGAAAATTGTGCAAATAGTGTTGCCACACAGCAAAAAAAAAAAAAAAAAAAAAGAAAGAAAAAAACAGGTAGCCGTGACAGTAATAATACTCCTGATCTAGGTTCACATCTAGAAAGTAACATATACGGCCAATTGGCTGATCTGAATCAGCAGTAAGCACAGAGACCATGAAAAAGAGAATTTCACTGGTAAAAAGTAAAATATTGACGAAGAAAATTGTCAGCAGAATGATGAGTTGACTCTACTCATACCTCCAACTGCTGCTCAAAGAAAGAATTCAAATGAGCATAGTATGCACAATCAGAATGTCTGCTAACAAGTTTCCTGTGAATAAAAGTATTTTAAACCACACGTACAAACTCTGCCCAGAGCCGATAAGGCCACAGGAGAGGAATTTTGGGTCATTCATAGGATACGAGGAGTCTCATAAAATTACAACTGGTAATAAAGGTAATGAAAAGTATAACAGCAGACCTGGTATTAACTACCTACAAGACATATTTTCAACAGTTGGTTAGTAGATGAAAGTATTAAAAAAAACTTTACATATAAACCACAATAACAGTAAATATAAATTTATATTGAAGTCCATTTTGCACTTGTTGGGGTGAAGCACTGAGGATATAAAATGTGTTGGTGTTCATCCATCTATATTCCTTCTCTTGAAAAACATTTCCTCTTGCACTGTGAATCCAATGATCTTTGTGATACAAAATACAAATGTCAGGCATGCATTCTAAAAAACAATAAAAAGCAGGACATTATTATATCAGATGCTCATTTAGTCATAATCATACAGTGAATACCATAGAAATGTGTCTCAGTTCTGAGGTATACCTAGAAGTTTCTTAGTACTGAGGTATATCTAGGTATACCGAAGCAGAATGAGGCAAAATCACATTACAGTCAATGCAAATTGCAACTTTGAGTGCCTCAGTGGTACCTCGAGGTAGGCAACCTTTAAATAACTACCACTGTAACACAATTAAAAAAAAAAAAAACTTCTGTTGCAAAGTATGCCTGCCATCTTTATATACAGGAAATAAAGATTGTCTACAGAAATCATTCACACTTGGGCTATAGTGAACCCCCAAGGTATAGATACATTATGGCTGAGCATCTGATATAGTAATGCCCACATTTTTATCCAATGTTTTAGAACAGATTCCTGATATTTGGAATCACTTTACTGAAGAGTTCATTGGTTCCACAGTTCTAAAGAAAACGTCTCTCTCGAGAAGAGATATATAAATGAATACCTGTCAATTTTATAACCTCATTGCTTCACTCCAACATCCAATATCCTGATATTGTAATTTATATGTAAAGCTTTCTTTTGTAACTACATGCACTAACCAACTGTGAAAATATACCTTTTGGTTAGTTTAAATCAGGTTTGATATACTTTTCATTACCTTAATTGCCAGTTGTAATTTTATGTGCCTCCTTGTATCCTAAGGATGCATCATATTCACTGTTTCAAATTTTTAATTTGTACACGTCACTGGTGGTGGATAATATAATAAATGGTTACAATAGTACTATAAATATAGCACTAGGCAAAAACAATGATGTCCGAATGGCATACCAAAGACAGAGACAGGGATTAAGCAGTGCTGTGCAATAAGCGCTACCCATGTCGCTGTCCATAGTACTCCAACTCAGAGTTGATTATTTTAGTTAAGGGGGACAGGGGATAGAGTCCGAACTAAAATAAGTGTTTGGACTGTTAACAGTTGTCAGTGTGCTTTGTGACCACTATCAGTGCCATTGCCTTTACTTGCCACATGTGTTTCTGCCACTGTTCTGCATAGTGATGTAAGGAAGGTGCTGTTATTGACAGCACTGTTCATACATGTGCTATTCAGACCTAGTGATAGATAGTATAAGGGCATTTCTGCATTAAATTGCTAACTCTGATAAAACTCTGCTTCTGGAATGAAAAATTAGTTGTTTTTGCCCCAATATGGCAGTGCTCCCTGATATTCACTGCACTTCTTTTGTTTTTGGTATTCATCCTATGAATTCCCATATGCTTTTCTATTAAGTTGGTTAAAGTTTTACTGCTAACTATGGAATAATTCTGCTTTTTATTTGTTGTACAAGTGCACATACACAAATGTGCAATAGTACAATGAATAACAGGGAGCAATGCTACAATAGATTAATGCAGAAAACAACTAATGTTTCTTTCTAAAACATCACTATAGATGGGCTCCCATTGTCTGCTTACTTTTTTTTCATTGGCTGTTGAACTGGGGTGGGGGAGCTAGGTGCCTAGTGTTAGAATGAAGGGTTGGCAGCACTGGGGTTAGGCTGTCATTGTTTGCTTACTTTTTTTCATTTACTGTCTGATTCTACAGTATGTTTAGGGACTTGGTGTCAGAATTGGGGAAGTCTGGTGGCAACAGAATTTTACAGCAAGTGTCTACTTGCTTTCATTTTAGTTTACCACCCCACCCCATAATTGGCACCCAGTGCTGGGGGCACAAATGGCACTATGGCTTGGCTCCTGGTGACTGCCTAGCTGCCTCAATCAGGAGTCACCCAGCCTACCATGCCCACCAAACCAGAACTACATTGCCATTGCTAGCAATCTGCAGCACAGAAGCCCCCCAACCCAGCAGTATAGCTAACCTTAAAAGAGCTGTACTATGCTGTGCTTTTTTCATAAAATACTACAGCACAGTCTGGTCAGTAATGAGAGAGTGCAGCACCAGCTAGCCACCCTGCCCAGCCCGTAGCTGCAGTACAGACTCAGACCCTCAAGTAAAAGTCCTGCCAGCAACAAGACAGAAACTGCCTGCAAAACCAGAGTGACAGCATTCTGACTGCTTGTGACTTTCTGTTAAGGTAAGTGGATGGTTTATTTGAAAATGTCTCAGTACTGTGGGGAAAGGAGGGGAGAGACTCAAAAAAGTGAATGCATGACCCTCAATCTCCTGGCCTGCCACTGTGAGTGGCCAATCCATGACCATTTTGGTAGGTGGATACCTGCTTTAAAGGGTTCGGATGGCCATTTCTTCTTGTTTGGGTGATGTGGAAGGCTTTACTTCTCCTACCCCAGAGGGAATAGCTTTGTTTTTACCGATTCAGGGGCCCTGATTCTCCTGGCTTGGGGGGGTGAGGATGGCCCTGCTTCTTTTGGCTTAGGGGAAGGGTATCTCCCTGTTTCTCCTGGCTTGGGGGTGGCCTATCTTCTGGATCATGTGGTCCAGCTTCACCTACTAGAGAAAGCAGGGAGCAGGGCCATTCCCCCCTCCTCGAGCCAGGAGAAGCAAAGTCATCCATCCCAAGACAAGAGAAGCTGGGCCATCCATACCCCCACCCCCAAGACAGGAGAAGCATTTTTATTTTTAGAAATGGAACATTCATCATTAGTTCAAATACTCCAAGAAGCAAGCATGAATATGCACATATGCTTTCCATTCCAGTTTCAATAGGTGCCCTTGCTTCCAACTGTAGTTCCTAGCCAGTGCCCTGGTAACCAACGGAAGCTGGAGCTGCCACTGTTGGTAGATTTACATGCTGTGAAACTTGAGCAAATAGAAATAAAAAATATAAATTTGGTTGTGGACATTAGACAGAAAAATTAAATAAAAGAGGTGAGGAATTTTCAAAAAAGTCTGCAAAAACACAATGTCTTTATGGTACTGAAGAAGAAAATCAAATATCAATGTTTATACTGTATATATAAAAGCACACAAGAAGGATGCAGATTAATGACCAGCATAATCAAAGGTTATGACTCAAATGTATTGCAAGGAAATCTGAGAACAGGGGGAGCTGAAACCACTAAAATACCAGAAAAGGCACACATCTACATTAACTAATTATTATTAATATCTTAGTTTTAAAGACGCATTTTGCAGAAAATCAGCACATATACTTCTGAATCAGGTAAATATGCTAGGGTGCAGGAAAAGAAGTGACACTGAAAAGAAATAATATTTTCATTGCTTATGGATGTTATCTGTTCTATAGCTATTTTATTTATTTATTTTTTTCCCCACACCTCCTTATGGGGAGGGGGTGGGGCAGCAAGATGGCTGCAGTGCTGCTCTGCTCCCTGCAACTCACTCCTTACGATTCATTTTGTTTTTGTTTGTTGGACAAAGAAAGACCTTTTTCATAGGTCTCATGAATGAGAACATGGCAATTTTGATGTGAGGCCTTTGGAAGTAAGCAAACTTTTTTTGGAAGCTATGCACCTATGTTTGCATTTGGCCAATCCACCATTGGTTCTCATCATTTACTGAAGCATTTGACTTTGTCCTCAGCATTTGGTGCTTGGTGCATTATTTGCAGGAGGCTTTATTTTTGAAATTATTGTATCTATAGCCTGTAAGTTATGCTATTTATCAGGCGCTAACTAAGCTATATTAAGAGAGCTCAGAAAGTTATAAGGCGATCTGTTTTCCAGTTTAATGGGAGCTGAGAAGAGATTGAGAAGAGACCGAGGTGGCTTGAAGACAGATATCTGCTGCTTTAATGGAACTGCGATGGAAGTGGAAAGGCATGTTAAATGCCAACAGGCAAGACTCAACTCAGGTAAAGGTGAATGAGATGGCCTAGATTTGTTCTAGTTGCTGGAGTTTCTGGAGTTCTTGCAACGATAGATGGAAAATGCGAAGGGGGTTTACCTCAAGAACTGTTGAAGATCATTAGCCTGATAAATAGTATGAGGTTTTACTCAAGAGCTTCTGAGAGATTAGAAATGTTTAACACTATTTATTTATTTAGCTTTTGTTGACCAGATAGGTATGCTAGATAATCTCTATGCCTATTTTTAGGTACGACCAGTGAGATTACAATGAAAATACAGGTTCAAACAAGGTACATAACAACAAGAGGGGCAATGTACAGAGTTACAAGCGAGCAAGATAAACATAGATAGTATACAGTGAGCAGTAATAGTTAAATATATATATATACATACAGAATAAATAGACTAAAATATTCAATGGTAATTACATTGCATGAGTTGACCTATTAACCAGGGCCACTTAATACATAAGCAGATGGTGAGCAATCACATGCTACACAGAGATTAAAGGACAGTAGGCAGTGGATCAGAAAGGGACCAATTTGGAGACCTGGTTAGGGTGGCTTGGGACACCCAAACACTGAGGACAGTTACAAATGCTCCCACAGGGAATTCCGGAGACACAGTTGGGAGGGGGGAGGAATGTACATGGTCAGGAAGGGAGTTCCATAGCCTCGGAGCACAAGTAGCAAAGTCCCTATCCCCCATTAGGGTTTGAGTATATGGAACTTTGATCACCACCAGACCATGAGACCTGAGGGAGTAGGAGGAGGATACAGCAGGCAGGAGAAGCTACACAAGCCCCAGTGGGGTGCCAGTTCTGAGAACCATTCCTACGAAGCAGCCCAACCCATATTTCAAGTGATTGGCAGGGAAAACCAGTTCAGTTTGTCATATAATTGACAATGGTGGGTGAGACGTGGGACAGCCAGGGCAAAGTGACAGATGTTTTTATAGGTCGTGTTCCACCGGCAAGGTGGACCTTGGAGGTACCAGTGAACAAGAGAAGGCCATAGCTTAGTAAAGGGAGCAGCACAACTCTGGCCAGTGCCAAGCGAGCTGCAGATGTCAAGTTTTTCTTTGTCATGTAGGCAAGACCCAGTTTGCAGTTTATAGTTCTACAAACATTTAGGATATGACTCCCCAGGTCTAGCTGGGGGTCAAGTGTAACCCCAAGGTATTTTATTGAAACTGTGGTTAGGAGGGGAGAGCCATCCACACCACTGACACATAGAGGGACAGGGGAGGCCTTGATCTTGGCTGCTGACCCAAAGAACATGGCCTGAGTTTTTTCAGATTGAGGACCAGCTTGTTGGATGTTACCCAGGCTTGAGTATTCTTACAGGCCTCACTCAGTTGAAGGTGAAGAACCCCAATGTCTCGGGAATCTGCAAGGATGACAAGATCATCTACATAAAGGGGGGCACTACAGTTGGATGCAGCAGCAGGGAGGTTGTTAACAAATGCAGAAAAGAGAAGGGGCCCCAGAACTGATCGATGTGGGACACCAGAGGTCACTGGAGTGGGGTCAGAGGGAACCTTGTTGAATTTAGTCTGCTGTGTTCTGCCCTGGAGGTAGTTTCTCAGCCTACTCATGGCAGTGGGGGACAGGCCTAAGGACTGCATCTGTGAGCAGAGTAATGCATCGTCAACAAGGTCAAAGGCCTTGGATAAGTCAATGAATATGGCCCCAGAGAGTTCACCCTGCTCCATGGCCACCCTGATGCTGGAAGAGACAGAGACAAGGGCAGTGGTCATGCTGTACCCTTTTCAATATCCATGCTGTGCAGGGGACATCAACTGATGAGTCTGAATATACTCTGTAAGCTGTTCAGCCACAGTTTTCTCTAGGAGTTTACTAATGGCCAACAGGATGGAAATTGAATGATAGTTGTCCATGACTTTGGTGGTACCTTGCTTTGGAACAGGGACAATTCTTGCTACTTTCCAAATACCAGGGATAACACCAGTGGCAAGGAACAGATTGAAGATATGTGCCACTGGTATGGCAATGTAGGGAGCACCCAGGTTCAGAAGCTTGGGTTCCATGTTATCACGGCCAGCGCTGAAGTGTGGGGAGAGACCAGAGAGAAGTCTCTGCATCTCCTTGACAGACACAGCCCTAAGAGAAAATAATGGGCGAGATGGGTGAGCCTCCTGAGGGGCAGTGGCCAAGGAGTCTCTAATATCTCCAACAGCGGGGAAAGAGGAGGTAAGCACAGACAAGTCCAAATAGTGGGAATTTAAGCATTAGCATTCGTGAGTGGATTATTACAACTTGACCTTCCAATGATCATGTCAGAAACTTCCAAGTTGGAGGAGCTGCTGACTAAGTTTTTTTATGTTCCTCCAGAGTCTTTGTGGGTCCTTAGCAGAGCTAAGCAGGGCAGATTTACAATATTCAACCTAATGGCATTTTTGCACTCATTTCTGAGCTTCCTATACTGTTGGAAGAAGGACTGATCCAATGTGCATTTGAAGTGAGCCCAACACTTTTCCTTTGCACGCATCAGGGCTAGGAGGCTCCCATGCAGCCATTTTGTGGCAGTCCTCCTCACTCCCCATCTAATATGGGGGCCATGTTTTTCCTGCAGGGTGCTGAAAACAGTGAAAAACTGGAAGACAGCTGTGGATGGGTCATGGGCACTGAGCACTCCTGACCAGTCAGTGGTCCTCAGATCCTCAGATCATCATGAAAAGACCCCAGATCAAACTTAGAGAAATCCCTAACATGAATGATTTAGTGGGGAATTTTTTTGAAAGACTGAATGTAAGGAGGCAAATTTATCTGTCCTACATGGAGGTAAGGTATTGTGCAGGTAATTATATCAGGCTGTGAAAATACTGGTGCAGACCTGCAAAGAAAAGACTTATAGTGGCTCAATTTGTGGAGCATACTATGGAGTCTGATCTATTCATGCCTGATCTATGCCTTATTTGTTACTTAAAGGAGCTGTATTTATACAATTAGTTAGGGAATTTGTTTCCAGTTGTGAGCTAACTGTTGAAGCCTATTTTAAGACTCCCAGTAAGGAGTTGTGTGCCAACAGTCACTAGAATCTGAAATGGAACTAACATTCCAAACCTGACTTCCTAATGATAAAGTGAACTATCTGGACTCTTGTTTCCCGAAATCTGAGTTGGATTATACCCAAGAGATTTTTCATATACTTTCTGAGGCATTGCTCGATTTTTTGAATTCCTTTTTTATATGAGTAATTTTTTATTTGTGTTTCATTTGTGTAAAAACACAAGTAATATATGTAATTAAGAAATCTGTTTAATAGTGTGTTTTTTTTAATAATTTAATGTGTTATTTGTTTCTATCTGTGTAAACCACAAGCTATGTGATTTTTAATTGTTACATTTTCAATTAGGATTTTATTAGAGTTGGCCTCCTTAAATTAAGTGGTAAAGCATACATCCAAGAGAAAAAAAAGATGTGTTAAAGCAGCCTGTAGAATAATAATCTAATTAATGACCTCTAGGAAGAATGGTTGGTATGGTCATATTTCGGCCCAATGTTGGGAAAGTGACCTAGTAGTGGAGGAAAATGTTTTGGCTGTTTGAGGGCAAAGGTTGTTCACAGTAACCTAAGGTGAATACTACTTTTTGTAGGTATGTAATTCCTACCATACTTGTCATTAATTAGAGGCAGGGAGCAATATTTGTGGCAGGATGTCACCAATTATTTACTAAGAAGGTTAGATATAACTGGCAATAAGGTCATTCCTAATGGGATATCTGATTAAATGCATGTAATTTTGTGTGACATGCAGGAGTACCTTCATGAGTTGATACCTGGTCTGTACGGAGGCCCGGAGTTAAGTGAGTGTGTATTATATATGCCCTCAGTAGTGCCCATAAGATGACATTGGTGTCTGAAAATGAAGTAAATGTGTTCATACATGAAAGCATACAGGGTTTATGATGACCCAGATGTGGTTTTTTTTAATCATTGCTGGTTTACAACCCCTGCTATTTTAGTGACAAATGGAGGCTCAGAGCTAGCAAGTGTTGCAGCCTGCCTCTGTAGCGTGTTAAGGGCATAGGTGTACTTGTAATATAGGTTTTTGTAATTTGGGTCTAGTGATCTGCTTAGTCTCATCCATTTCCATGCATAAGGATCTCTGTAGGCTGGCAACAAACCTGACTTGGGGTGGGAACAGATGGTAAATCCTGCTCCAATTGGAGGACTGTATGTAGAAAGCTTAAGTTATACAGCTGAAAACAGTATTTATCGATAACAGGAATGCCATTAGCCATAGTAATAAATAACTGTATATGGCATTTCTTATGGTAGTTATAACATGCTGGTGTTATTAATTATCAATGTAGCACATTTTTTTATCGTGAACATGAATATGATATGGATGTGAAAATTCAATAGTTATGTAGCAGGCAGCTGTTTTCACCTGCCAAATATTTTATCTAAGTGCCTTTTATGTGAAGTGTGGATTTACACATATTGTAATGTATGTAAAGTTTATGTTAGAATATTGTAATAGCTGTACAGCTGAACAATACATTTGCTGCTACTACTACTACTACATGCCCTTGAAATGATGAATGTGTTTCTATAGAAATTACAGCCATTACTGCCTTAAGCTGTCTTTAGAGGCACAATTATTTAAGGGGCTCTAGAAACAGTGATATATACTCTAGGCAGGGTAGAAGGATTCAGCTGTTTACTAAGTTGGATTCAAATGAAAATGTGTTTCTTGTACTCACTGAAGCACTACAAGATTGGGGAGGAGTGGTGATTCTCCAGAGCATTTGTTTCTTAATCCTTAGGCTGCTGAATGAACTAGAATGAATCTGTTTGTTTGGGCTCTGGGTAGATGTTCAGTCTGCAGTATTGTAAGGGTTAAATTGAAGGGCTGCAAAGAGGTGGAATGATCATTTGAACACTCCAAAGGAAGTGTTTTATAGTCTGAATCCTGTAGCTCATTTTTAGAGCTGATGCAATAGGGCTGCAGGCTCTGCCTACCTGCAGCCCTAAAAATGAGCACTCAACCTGACCAAATATGTCGGGGCTAACTGCAACTTTTCTCACTAATTTAATTAATTTATTTCAGAGCATTAAAAGAATGCCCTGTATTTTCCAAGAGATGTGACAGATGCAAGAGCACATTGCATCACTTTTGCTGCATACTTGAATCCAGGCTGATGATGCAAAAGTGATGCACCTATGATCCAAAAGTGGCAGAACTACAACTCTGCCACCTCTGTGGTGCAAATATGGCTGAGTCATGTTCCCATCACTGGGAGCAACAAAAGTAATGCAACTTGATGTTGTGTCCATCACAACTCTTTGAAAATACAAGTCAGTGACTCCAACTCCTTCATCTAACACTGTTGAACTGCACAGCCTGTACATAGGTTTGTGGTTTCGCAGAAATGGGACTGAGTGTGAGTTCTTAGGTCTGGGGTGTGGTAAAGGGAAACAGTAAGAAAGAGAGAGCAGCCACATTTGCATGAGTGTCTATCTTCCTATTGTTTGTTTTGTTCCTTAGGATTATTGCAACCCCTGGTTTGCTCAGCAGACACACTGTAGTTTAAATAAGAATATGATTGTGGGCTCTAATGAGCAGGTCCAGCTGTAGCTGAATAGAGCTCCAGCAATGCAGGGTTGAAAAACTAACTTCAGCAGTGTCTTATGCTTTCAAAGAAGTGTACAAACATTTGGGTAATACCAGTGCTAAAGCAAATAAGCATTTAAATCCTGAAAACCAAACACATCACACATTCACCAAAAGCAAGGGTCAAGATATCAAAAGGTACAGTTATGCTATGAGAAAGCAACTGTGGAAATTGGCAACTTTAGTTCAGCTTGATTTGGACTCCACCCCCACCCCAATGGTTTGCCTTCAATACTTTGTCCAAAAGCACTTCTTGTCCATGGTATTAAGGATTTAGCAGGCTGAAAATATGGGTCAGTAGAGCACCACCCCTCACCCACCTGTCAATCCAAAACTCTTACCCCTTAACCTCATCCTCCAGTTAGATTTAAAAAAAAAAACAGCACCTGAAACTGTACCGATAAGCAGATTTTCTTTCTAATACAAATGTCTGGTGAGGGAGAAAGAGGTTCAGAAATGATTGGGGTGGGTGAAGGGGTAGTTGTGGGACTAGCCCTGTTCACCTGGGAAGGTTAAAGTCTCTTTTATGTCTCTGATAGAAGGTCAACATGATCCAGGATTTGCCCTAAGGTTTGACTTGGATATTGTGAAGGTAACAGAGCCACATTTAAACATGTTACTCAAATATAAATTTGGCATCAACTAATCAATGTGTACTCTGATTTGCATAATGATTTAAGAACAATTGTACTGCAGTCAGTAAAATGTTACACATTCTAAAACATATTATGCAAAGTTTTGTCACAGCTGCCATAAGCTGTGCTTAAAAAATATAGGGTCATAAGCAGAGTCTCTTTGACCTTAGGGAGCAAGTTAAGTTTCCTGATTCATGCCTTCTTGGCACATAAATTAAAATAATTATTATTAACAACATATAATTATAGTATGCTATATTGTGTTCTAATGTATTGTATGATAGTATATGGTATATATATTATATTATAGTTTATATTGCATTTTCATATATAATATCTGCTACCCTGCCTAATGCTATCCAAATACATGTCATTCCAAAAGTGGCCAAAAAAAGTAAATCATCTTGCGATTGCTGCCCTATCCTGCTACACGGTGATCCACAGTAGAGAGACACCCCAACAGTGAAACATAAAAACGGACCATTACAGCAACAATCACTGTAATAGTCTGGGTTTCACTGATGTGGTTTCTCCCAGTGTTCTGCTCCCTCCCTGAAACAACTCTGACCTGGAGCTGATTATACTTACAATTGGCTGGTGCGGGTGGTGCAGCACCACCCAAAAAATATTTGCAACACTGACAGCTCCATGCCAAGTGTTGGCATTCTGCCGTGACTGTGAGGGATGTTGACGGACTGTCTGTGGACATTCTGTGGTGCTTCCCCCCCCCCCACAAGTATCTCCTAGCCCCCTCTGCCACCATCAGTACTCTGTATCTTGAAAACAATTATAGATTGCAGGAGCATCCCCAACCAATCCCAAGCTTCCCTTCAGTTGCACGTGAGGTACTCTCTTTACTGTAAGAGTACCTCACACACTGAGCCACTGTAACAGGCTTCTCACTGACTACTCCTGCATTTTTAAAAAAAAAGGATTTTTTAATACAGTAAGCAATCTATAATGTATGTGTCCATTTGTAGGACCTCTTATGGATCTAACAGTGTCACCCCTTGAGTCTTAAGGATCACATAACTTTTCAGCTTTGCTTCACAGTCCTTTGGTCCTAACAATGTGTGAGACCCATAAACTTATAACAGATCATCTTCAATGTGGTAGCATTTTACAGATAACATAACAAATTCACCAAAAGCTTGTTGCAATCAATGTAGTACAAAGATTGTTCAGGGTCAGTTAAGTCCCCTTAATCATTTGGAACCAGTGTTTTAGCCAATCATTAAAACATGAGCATAGTATCCTCCTCACAATCACATCCACTCTCAAGCACCACACAGGTCAAATAGATCAGCAGCAGTAACAGTCAGGATTGGTTAGGTAAGGCAAGGCAAGGCAAGGCAAATTTAAGCAACTTTTATTTGTTTGGCACCCTTTCCAGAGGGCTTAGGGCAACTTACAACAATAAAAACAAGAAATAAAACAGAACTGTACATAATAAATAGCAATCATCGAATGCAACTGATCTAATCTGGGTCAGGCTGTGTAAATAAAAAAGTTTTTAACAAGAATTTAAAAGCCACCACAGTTTGGACAGACCATGCAGCTGCTGGAAGAGAATTGCAGAGCAATGGTGCAACAATTCCCAAAGGCCCTATTCCCTGATTGTTTGAGATAGGAATGAGGGATCTGGAGCACACCCACATCTATGAAGTGTAGCAGACAAATAGGTGGGTAGGATATCAAGAGAGTTTTAAGCTAGCTAGGGCCCAAACTGTGTAGGGCCATGAATGTTAACAAATATATCTTGGAGGTGTTACAACACTAAAATGGCAGCAAGTGTTGTTTGCCCAATACTGGCATGCTGTAGACCAACCCCCAGTCGAAGTACAGCATTCTGGACCAGCTGCAGGTGATGCATCAAAACGTCATATGCCCTCAAGTAAAGAGTACAGCAATAGTTCAGTCTAGCAGTGACAAAGGGGTGGACTATTGTAACCAAGTCAGCTAATGCCAGATGTAGCTTAATCCTGGCAATATTAGGGAGATGGCAAAACCCATTTCAGACTACCACTGACATCTGCTGTTCTCATTTCAGCTTGCTGTTCAAAATTACTCCCTAATCCTTCACCACATGCATGGCTTGAAGTAACTGACCATTCAAAGATGGTAAAAGATGATCACCACTTGTCACTGCAGACCCATGTCAGTCTGGATAAACAGAGTAAACCTCCCTCTTACCTGAGTTGTGACATGGCCATTTAGAGGTCACTCAGTTGTTGATCTCCTGTATTTGACCTGTTAAGAGCTCAAGACAGACAGAGCTGAGCTGTAGCAGTGGTGGGAAATGGCTATTGCACTCGCAGCTCACCCCCGATGGAGGATTATTTTCCAGAGGACACCAGTGGACAGTGAAGGAGCAGAGCTGGAAGCTCTAGGAAGGCTTAACTGTTGAATCCAATCAGAAGGAAAGCTGTACCAGATTTCTGAGCCTGGGTGATGCTATGTTTGTGAGACTAGTGGCCTACTGCATAGTTTAGTTGTGTACTTAAGTGTACAAAGACTAACCCTAGAAAGTAGGGAGAGTGGAGAAGGACTTGCTTGAATTTCCATTGTGAAACTGTAAGTGTCAGAACGGGATAATTACAGCCTATGGGGGACAAAAGGGCTTGCTGGAAAGTATTGTGTAAGTGTGAGGGCACAGAGTGGCTGGTAAGAAATTCTGGAAAGTAGTGGAAGTGGGTACATGCTGGACATATGTTGTGGTGTAACTACCGATGAGGAGGTGAGCTAGAAATTCTCTTTGGATAACACTGACCAGGGTCAGGGGGCTTGCTTGAATGAGTTTTTGAGGAAGGGGGAGTATAGAGGTTTGCTAGATATACTTTTCAGTTAACAGGTGGGTGGCCTGCTGGCAACTATTCAGTGTGGGTTGGAATGAGGGGACACAGGCACCAAGAGATAAGTGAAACTCCCTACATAGGGGAAAGAGAATAAAAGCAATTCAAATTGCTAAAATTACAGAGAGAGTAGGAAGTATAGGATGATGAGAGTGATGCAGAGCAGTGGTTGTGGTGCAGCAGTCTTCAGGGAGACCTTCTGGAGGCTACATTGCTGCCCATCTGCATGCACCTCTCTGGGCTGAGGGAGTAGTTTGCCAGACTAAAGGCCAAGTTGTATTTGAGGACCTACTCCCCAATCAAGGGCCCACCTAGTCTAACTACACAACCTTAAAGGATGTCAAATAGGAGGAGCAGCTGGAAATGGGTTGACTTGGGAAGGGTAAGGGTTGTAGAGTGCAGGCACATCCCCTATCCAGTACCACTGTAAAACTCTTAGACTGTGCTGGCTGAGTGGGAATTCCTACAGAGGCACCTGAAGTAGGGACCAGGATAAATGTGGGGGTCCTCCATAATGGAGACCCCCAATGGGGGTGGCAGAGGACCCCAGAGAAAAAGGAAGTGAATCCAGTTGGGGAACTCCATAGTGAGGGGGATACAGTTGATGTCAGGTAGGGATGAGGAGAGGGGGTTTAGATGCCTTCCTGGTGCCATGGCTGAAAGGGATGGAAAGAGGATCCAAGGGATCCCTGGGGTAGCAAGAAAGGAAGGACAGCTGGACATCATTGTCAATGTCTGGACTAATGACCTTTCTAGGGATGAGCCAGCAATAGTTCAGGAGAGGTTCAGGGAAATGCAGCTGGGTCTTAGACAACTGGCATGATATGTGACCTTTTCAAAAGTGCTACCTATCTACAACAGGGGGATGACAGGATCCTCCACATCAGGAAGCTCAACACATGGTTGAAGGAATAGTGCAGAGAGGAGGGATTCAGATTCATTGGTGACTGAGGCTAAACTTAGAGGAATAAAGGCCTGTACAGAGGTGATGGCCTGCATCCATCCAGGAGGGGAACCATGATCCTCATCAAATGATTTAAATGCTACATTGGCGAGCATTTAAACTAGCCAAGAGGGGAGGTGTAATGAGGCAGGGAGACATAAACTGCCCTCTCCCCAGGCTTACAAGTTCAGTAGTGGGAAGCCTGAGGGAGAAAAATCCCAAGAAGAAGCAAATAACCTAAAAATCTAAGGGGAAGAAGGAAAGGAAGATAGTAAGAAGAATTCTGGAGGAAATAAGGGAGATCAAATGGGTAAAATGTGTGTGTGGGGTGGGTCAGTACAGTCTGGAAAGTGATGTGTGCAAATGCCCAAAGTCTGGGCAATAGATTACAGACCTAGAGGACACCATGGCAGAAGTGGATGTGGACATAGTCACAGTTACCAAGTCATGGTGCAATGAAAAAAAGGACTGGGATGTAGCCATACCAGGCTATGCTCTATTCAGAAGGGATTGGGTAGGTAAAGAGAGGGGAGGAGTGGCTCTTTATGTGAAGGAAAACAAAGCTACAGAAATACAGGAGGAGTAGGGAGGAGAAGAGGTACTGTGGGTCAACCTGGAGACAAAGAAGGGGGCCCTCTATTTGCTCAGGGGTGATCTATAAACTGCCAGCAAGGGGGGGGGGGAGGTGGATAAGAATATGTGTGAAGAAATCCAAAGGATGGCAAGCAAGGTGGAGGTATTGCTGTTGCAGGACTTCAATGTACCAGACATGTATTGGAGCCTCCCAGCTGTGTCCTTAGTTAGAAGTATGGACATTCCGAGCTCTCTGCAGGGGGTGTTGCCTTGTGGGGGGGGGCAATATTAGACCTGGTATTGACAAACGTGGACAGTGTTGCTGACATCATGGTGGGTAACCACCTGGGGACCAGTGATCATCGTACGGTGTAGTTGAATATAAGGACCGGGCCAGAATCAAACAACACTAAAATGAGGGACCTGGACTTCAGGAGGCCTGATTTAGAGTAAATAGGAACATGTCTCAGTACAACCTAGCAGAACTAGGGAAGCTGGGTGGAGCTGAGGAACAATGGGCAAGAAAAAGGATGGTATTAAGATGGCAAAAAGCTCTGTGTCAAGTAGGTTAACAAGGGCAAGAGGAAAAGAGATGGCTATGGTTCTCTATAGTAGTAGTTGAGAAAGTAAGGCCAAAAAAGTTAGCATTTAGAAGGTACAAGATGACACAGAATTAGGAAGATGAGATATATCAGGATAAACAATGGGAAAGAGGGAAAGCAGTTAGAATCGCAAAGGTGCAAAAGGAAGAAACTACTGTCCAGTCAGTAAAGAGGGGGAATAAAACATTCTTTAGGTATATAAATGAAAAGAGGAAAACCAAAGGAAGGATAGTAAGGCTGAAAGGCTAAAGAGGAGTTTGTGTGGAAGAGGACCAAAAAAAGCAGACATATTCCACCAGCCTGGTGACGTTGAGGGTTGAGGCATCCTTGCCTTACCTCGCGCTATGCCAGCCACTAGGGTTCGGGAACAACCTTGGGTCATCAGGGTGCCGGCATGGGGGGGAGGGTAGGATCAGGATTGAGTGGTTGCTCTCCTCTCCCAGGAGGGTGGGTCACCCATCCGCAGTGCCGCCATCCTCAGATGGAGGTCCGGTGGTGGTGCAGGTGGCTATGGATGATGGTTGGGGTGGGACATCCTGCAGTGTGTGATGTTTGTGTGCCTCCACATGCACATGCTCTGCCAAGGAAGTGTGGGCAGGGAGAGCAGAAGAAAATGGGAGTAAAATGCAATAAATAAAATTTAAAAAACAAATCAGACATGTTGAACAAATACTTTTGTTCAGTATTTATGGAGGAAGTGGTAGGTGATGATCACAGGAAAAGGACAAGAGCAATAAAGGAAGGGATGTGGACACTAGTTCTTTTACAGAGGAGCGAGTCCTCAAGGAGCTAGCACTTCTAAAAGTGGACAAGGCAATGAGTCCTGATGAGGTACACCCTAGGATTCTGAGGGAGTTCAAGGAGGTGCTGGCTGCACCTCTGACAGCCCTGTTCAACATATCGCTAGAAACTAGTGATGTTCTGGGGGACTGAAGGAGGATTGATGTGGTCCCACTTCACAAAAGTGGTAATGGGGGGAGGCAGGAAATTACTGACCTGTCAGCATGACTTGGGCAGTGGGTAAAGTAATGGAACCACTACTGAGGGAATGGACTGAAGAATACCTTGTGACTGGGGAATTACAGAATCCAAGGCAGCATGATTTCATGGGGGTAGATCTTGCCAGACAATCCTGATTGAGTTCTTTGACTGGGTAACCAAGTAGTGGACCAGGGTGGAGCAGTGGATGTGGCATACCTGGATATCACTAAGGCCTTCTACACCGTTCCACATAGAAGACTGGTGATCAGCTGGGCAGCCGAGGAGTGGGTCCAAAAGTAGTAAAATGGTGAAGAAGTTGGCTAAGCAACAGGAGTTAGAGGGTGATGATAAATGGGGTTCACTCTAAAGAAGGCAAGGTGACCTGTGGGGTGCCACCTGGGTCAGTACTAGGCCCAGTCCTCTTCAATCTCTTTAATAGCAACATTGCAGGAGGGCTGGAGGGGAAAGTATGCCTGTTCGTGGTTGACACAAAAATATGCAAGAGTGAGTGGACCAGTGGCACGAAGAGTTGAGGTACTGGGTGCCTCACCTCGATCTATGCTGGAGACCTGGGTTTGAGAATGGACTCAGGTTGCTCAGGGGTCAGCCGGTGCAGGGAAGGATTGAATGTCCTCGTACAGCTCTCCTTTCTTGGGGGTGGAGTATACTACGCTCTTGTTTTGAGTGTCAGCACAGGTGTGATGCTAGAATGTGGTGGACCCATGCAAAGGGTGTAAGACCTCTTCTGTGGAGGTGGAGACAGTCACCCTTCCCATTGCACATGCATGGGTCTGGGGAGAAAATGGAAAATGATCGTAGCTGGTAGACTCAGTGATAGCGGGCTGCACTCGTGTCTTCCCCCTGCAATCTAGATGTTGGCTTCCAGGGGTGGGGGGAGGCCGGCACCCCTTGCCACTGGCCCTGTGATGGGGGGGAAGCCTATGGGGGATGGCTGGTTGGGGCAGTGAAAGACCACCAGAGATACGAGTCCCTTCCGAGGGAGGGGCTGGAGCCACCTACCAGTCCTGATGGAGGAGCAAAAAATGTATATGGAAAAAAAAATCTGCAAGAGTGGACACACCAGGGGCGTAGAAAAAATGAGGGATGATCTGAGAAAGATTGAAGACTGATCAAGAGTTTGGCAGCTGGAGTTCAATGCAAAAAAGTGCAAAACCATACACTTGGGGAACAAAAACCTGGGAGCAAAGTACCAACTGGCCAGGGAGATATTAGCAACCATGTAACAGGAAAGGGACCTGGGGTAATCATTTCTGATGTTCTGAAGGAAGCAAAGCATTGGTAAAAGGTAGTGGGGAAAGCTAGTAGGATGCTCTGGTGCATAGGGAGGGGTATCACCAGCAGAAAGAGGGAAGTAGTGTTACCCTGTATAGATCAATGGTGAGGTCTCACCTCGTATACTGTGTCCAATTCTGGAGGCCCCATCTCTGGAAAGAAACAGAATGGAGGTGATAAAGAAGAATGCAACCAAAATGCTGCAGGACCTGCATCAAAAGCCCTATGAGGAAAGACACATGGAATTAAATATGTACCTTCTAGAGGAAATGAGGGAAAGAGGGAACATGATAGAAACATTGAAATACCTCACAGGTATTAATAAGGTACATGAGGGTAGCATTTTACATAGAAAGATATTCTCGAGGACAAGGGGTCATGCTATGAAGCTGGAGAGGGGGATACTTAGAGGAGATGTGAGGAAATACTTCTTCACAGAAAGGGTGGTGGACACCTGGAACAACCTCCCAGAGGAGGTAGAGGGGTGCTAAAATACTAAAAGGTTTCAAGAATGCACAGGGCAGACATAAGGGGACCTTAGAAGTAAGGCAAGGGGCGAGAAGACCAGAGATCAAGTAGGATCTGTGGTGGCACAGGAAGTAGGGAAAATAGGGTAGACCTGCTCAATTTTGCAGCTAGCTTCCCTACTCAACAGCTGCCCCTCCACCCCTCCCCCCTCCCGTAGCCCTTCCTCTTACCCTATCCCAGCCCCTTTTGAAGCAACTCACTGTTCTACAGATTGCCACTTACGCCAGTAACACGTTCCACTCAGCCACTACCCTCTCTATAAAAAAGTGTCTTCTCATCTCTCTCCTGAACCTACCCCCCTCCAATATCATAGCATGGCCCTGAGTATCCATCCCTTCCCTCACTTTGAAAAGCCTTTCCTTCCCAGTCCTGTTTATGCCTGCCATGTACTTGAAGGTTTCCGTCATATCCCCTGTCTCTTCTCTCCTCCAGTGAGTAAAGGTTCAGTTCCCTCAGTCTATTCTCATATGGTAAGTTCCCCAGACCCTGGATCATCTTTATTGCCCTGAATTGCACCCTTCAGCAATTTAATGTCTTTCTTCTGGTACGGATGCCAGTATTGCACACAGCACTCCAGGTGCGACCTTACTAGTGAACTATACAATGGCAGAATAACCTTCCCCCCTTGCGGATATACCCCCTGGCAATGCAACCCAGCATTTTATTGTCCTTTGTAGCCACTTTCTTACATTGAGCTGAATTGTTCATTGATCCCATTATGATTACCCCCTGATCAATTTCTTCCTCAGTCATGGCAAACTGTACCCCACCCAGCTGGTAGCTTCTCTTGTTTTATGTTTTTTTTGTCCCAAAATGCAGCACCTTGCACTTTTTAGCATTGAACCACAATTGACAGGTGTCTGACCAGGTCTCCTGCTTTGTCATATCCTCCTGCAAACCCTACCAACCCCCTTGGTCATCCACCACTGCTCCCATCTTGGTGTCATTAGCAAACAGACTGATCTTGCTCTTGATACCCATTGAAATGTCTGCAATGAATATCCCAAATAACACTGGTCCCAACACTGAGCCCTGCAGAACTCTGCTTGTCACTGCCCTTGGAGATGAGAGCCCCCCACCCACCACCACTCTATGTTGCCTACCACTTAGCCAGTTCCCTACCTATCCCACAATATTAGCACCCACCCCTGTGCCTTCTAGCTTACTTCCTAGCCTCCCATGTGGCACAGAGTTGAATGCCTTGCAGAAGTCCAGATACAGGACATTTACTGTATGGCCCCTGTCCAACTGTCTAGTTACCCAGTCGTAGCATTCCACCAGGTTGGTTTGGCAGGATCTGCCAGTGACAAAGCCATGCTGTCTGCTGTCCTGCATCCCACTGACCTCTAGAAGAGACACCAGCCTCTCATTCAGGATTGTCTCCATCAGCTTCACCACAATGGGTGTGAGTCTCACAGACCTATAATTGCCCGGTTCATCCTTAGGGCCACTCTTATGGAGGGGTACCACGTGAGCCATCCTCCAATCCTGAGGTACACACCCTGAATCCAATGAGGCAGTGAACGGGTCTGCCAAGGGCCCCACTAGGACCTGTGCCAGTCCTGTCAGTACCCTGGGGTAAATGCCAGCTGGCCCTGGTGCCTTGTCCACCCTCAGTGCCCTCAAGTCCTCCAGAACCCTACTGACTGTGATAACCCCATCTGTCACCCCCTCCATTCCTGCCCTTCTAACCCCCTTGGGTATCTCTCCCCCTTTCTCCTTAGTAAATACTGAGCAGAAGAAGTTGTTAAGTTCTTCTGCCTTTTCTCCCCCCTTTTCCACCTATCCCCCTTCCCTGCTAGTCCTTACTATCTGTTCCTTACAGATCCTTTTCTCCCTGGTGTACCTGAAGAAGTCCTTCTCCTCTTTCTTAATGCCTTGCACCAGTCTAAGCTCCATAGATGCCTTTGCTGCATGTACTGCCCTTGTTACCTCCCTTGCTTCTTTCAGGTACTCCTCTCTGTTCTTCCACCTCTCTCTTTTCTCGTATCTCCTAAAGGTCTCTCTTTTCCTCCTTACCTTTTCCATAACATCACTGCTCATCCAGCTTGGCTTCTTTCCCTAGTCTTCTTACTTTCAGCCTTGCTGCAAGATTTGGTTCCCTCTACTATTCCCATCTTTATGAGCTCCTATCTCTGGTTAGTGTCCATACTAGTCTGAATTCTGGCTAGATATCCTCTTACTACTTCCCCCATCCTCGCAAAATCAGCCCTCCTGAAGTCCAGCACCTTCGTGTTGGATACTGCACCCTCTTTACCCATATTCAACATGAACAATACTGAATGATGGTCACTCCCTACCAATGGTTCATCCACCCTCAGATTCCTCACATATTCCCCATTAGTCAGCACAAGGTCAAGGGTGCTCATCCCCCTGGTTGGTTCACTGATCATCTGTATCAGGAAGCTGTCCTGGAAAGCATCCAGCAGTACCAGCTTCCATCTATTGTTGGGGGCTGGGGTACCCCAATCCACTCCTGGTAGGTTGAAGTCCCCAACAACCACCATGCATGTCCTCCTAATCTGTTCTGCTAGTTCCATGTCCACCTCCTCCATCTGGGAGGGTGACCTGTACACCACTACCATCTGGAGAGTCATATTCTGGAATCCTGGATTAGCAACCATAATTACTCCATACTGCCCTCCACCCCCTCCACTCTTACACACTTCAGTCATTCCCTCATGTATAGCACCACCCCCCCTCCCATTTACCCTCTCCCTGCGGAATATCCTGTACCCTGGTACCGCCAGGTCCCAGTCATGGTATTGGGTGGCCCATGTTTCAGTGATGGTTGCCATGTTCACCATCCCCCACCATGAGGGTTTGTAACTCCATCATTTTATTTCCGAGGCTTCTAGCATTCAAGGTGACCACTTTCCATGCCCCTACCTTTCCCTCTTCCCCTTCCCCTCCCCTTCCAGCATCCCCTTTAGTACTTTCACCTAATCTATTGCCCCTGTTTTGGGGGGTAAGCCATGTGACTTCCCGTCTTGTAGCATCTGCATGCCCACTCTTCTACTGCCACCCCTGCTCCTAGTTTAAATTCCCAGCTACCTCAATGTACTCTCCAATCCTCTGTTTCAACACATTCTTGCCCTCTTCACTTAAATGCAGTCTATCCTTAGCAAATAAGCTACTGTCCTCCCAGATCCTACCCCACCCTCCCACCAACACATACCCTTTGGCATGACACCATGCCTCTAACATTCATTAAATTCTTCAGTTCTCCATTTTCTTTCCATGCTCACTTAGTGCACTGATAGTACCTCTGAAAAAGTTACTGATCTTCCTTCCTCCTCACATAATGTTCCTAGCTCCACAAACCTCTTCTGAACTACATCTATCATCCTATCAGCCAGGTCATTTGTCCTCAAATTTAAAATTAAATGGGGTTTCTCCCTTCCTCTTCTAGCATCTGTCAGGGCTGACTGCCCCACACTTTCAGCTGTCATTCCTGGCTTGTCCTCCATCCAAATGTGACTATGTCTTTCCCCCTTGCTACCCCACCTAACACCTCTTAGTATTGAATCCTCTTGTACTAAGATTCTTCCCTTATTTTCATCTGTCTGCTTCCCTACTCCCTCCCCTGCCTCTCCGATGACTCGTCCCACAAAATATTCCCTCCATCCCTGTTACTATTTTCTCATCAGTATTTCGCCCCCCCCCCCCATTTTCATTCAGGTTACCCTCTTCCCCACTGTACACATCCTTCCCCCCACAACTGTGAAATTGTTAATTGAAAACCGCACTCCTATTCCTCCTTCCACTTTCCCCATGCTACTCCATCCTTCCATTCTGACTCCTTGCTAGTGCCACTTCTCCTTCTCCCCCAAACCCTTCCTCTTCCTCCCTCTTCCTCCCTCCTATTGTCTGCCCCCCCAATTTTGTTCCCCTTACTCAGTGCCTCTAGGCCTGGGTCCCCCTGGCTCATTGCCCTCTCTGCTAACCTATAACCTCTCACCTTCCTTGACTCCACCAATTGACCTCCCTCCCTTGTTCCCTTCCTTCCTCCTTTCTCTGTTCAACCGTAATCTCCTGTAGCCTGTTTTTCTTGCCTCAGCTTCTCCTGTAGGCCTGGGTCCCCCTGGCTCATCGCCCTTTCTGCTAACCCATAACACTAAAATCCAGGAGAAGCTCATCTATGCCCAACTTAAGGAATACCTGGAGGTGCACATGCTGTTGTCCCCATCCCAACATGGCTTTCAAGTCAAACATGGGACAGACACTGCCCTAACCAAATTCTCTACAGAGGTACTCAGAAATATAGACTCGGGCTCCATTACAGGGGCAGTTTTTATAGACCTATCTAAGGCCTTTGACAGGGTGGATCACGGACTATTACTCCAAAAACTCCACGCCATAGACCTCGATGCCCATGCCCTCAAATGGGTGGAAAACTACCTCGCTGGATGCTCAAAGAGGGTCAGGTGGCTGGAGACACTCTCTAAACCATTGTCCCTTAAGGACGGTGTACCCCAGGGATCTATACTTGGGCCACTATTGTTCTCGTTGTATGTAAATGAACTGCGCAATCATTGCGGAAGCAGCAGTGCCATCCATCACGCTGATGATGCCGCCATCTACAAAACCTCGGTCAACTTGGATGACCTTAGCATCTCTCTCAAAAGGATATTCACATCATGGAGAAGTGGCTCATCAATAATAAAATGGTCCTTAACACCGCAAAACCAAAGCTATGCTGTTAGGACCAAGAGCCTCTGGACTAGATAGAACACATCTACTCCAACTCGCCCCTTTGAGGGTAACAAGCTCACAGTGGTCTTCTCGACTAAGTACCTTGGCCTTTCTATTGACCAAGGTCTCACGCTCAAACAACATGTGGACCAAGTCACGAGAACAATCCACACAAACTTGATTACTGTATCGGCTCAAGGAATCGCTGACCCCAGAAGCTAGGACTGTTATAGCAACTAGGTGTCCTACTTCCAACTCTCTAACATATGCTGCCCAGTCATTCAGGGTATCGCAAAGCTTGAGTTCGGAAGACTACAGACCCTATACAACACAGGTGGCCCACTGCACACTCCTTATCCCACGCCAGGAGCCACCACTGCGGGGCGTTGGCAAAGCTTAATTGGCCAACCTTCGAATCTCGCCTCAGTTACTCTGTACTCTGCCTGGCAAAGAAGATAATTAGCCCTTCGCCTCCCCAGAGTCTTGAGGGACTCCTCACAGCAAAAATAAACCAGCGCAGCCTTAGATCCTCGGGCCACACACTATTGGAGGTCCCCAAGGTCAGGACTAAGGCAGGACAAAAATAATTTTCTCATACTGCCCCTTCCTTGTGGAATAACCTCTCTGTGGAGATTTGAGACACCCCATCTCTGCTGTGCTTCCACACTAGACTCAAGGCCCATTTTCTATCAACAAGCATATGCCATTGCCTCCACCCTTGACACTATTGCAGTTACCTCTGCAGACTGTTCACCTAACTATAAGTGTTAGCCCCTAACAATGTTTGCACTATCTCTTTCCTCCCCCAACCTGAACCTATTAATGCTCCTGAACTAGGTTTACCTAGGGAATCTACAGTACTGTCTCAATAATGTCTCTGTCAATGGATAATGTAATGAACAACACCAAACCAATGTCATGTCTGCTATGTGTAAACAGCTGAATACTGTATACCCGTGTTAACCTGTACTCCCACATGTTTTTCTACTGTATGTTATTTCTCAATGTCATTTCCGGGTGGCCCCTGAAAAAGGGACCTTCGGGGCCCAGTGGGCTTACCCGGTCATCAAAATTCAATAAATATAATAACATCCCCCCCAACTGCACTAATGGACCTCCCTTGTTCCCCTTCCTTTCTTCTTTCTCTGTTGAACCATAACCTCCTGTAGCCTGTCTTGCCTGCCTCAGCCCCTCCTGCAGACTGTTGATATATTTTCTGAGTTGCCCAATTTGGTTACACAATAGACAACCCCCCATTCTCCATGCAGTTTTAAGAAATATTGGTGTTCTGCAGTTATTATATCCTACCACCCGTCCCATTTCACTACTTGCCCATTAGAGACCCCTTGTCTTATCAGTTGAAGGATGCTCTTTTCTCCCCATGCCACCCCCTCTCCCTTTTCTATCCCTGCTAAACATGTTTGAATTCAGCAATTACGCATATACCACTGGCCAAAGAATACTAACTGTAATTACTTTACCAATGCACATCTTTCCCAAATGATTTTTCCTAACCAGCCCTTGTCCCCTTACACATACAGCCCCACTGCAATGCCCTTCAAAGACTTGCCTAGGTGACGCCTTATACTCTTTATGTATCCACTATTTATGAGATGCCTCTTAGCTGCTCACACACTTAATACATATAACTTACATAGTGCACTGTCATTGTGATGCCTTACTTTGCTGTTCACAAATACTCTCTATTGTCCTTCTCCCCTACTTAGTCCATATTGCCATTACGTATGCTCACCACCTTCCACAGTCGAAGTTCCGCAAGTAATGATCAGCCTTTCCCTGACCTTTTTCCCCTCCTTTTCTATATAAAGTTCCTCCCCTTGGAGATCGGCACCTTCCACTGATCTGCAGTCCCAGGCATTATGCTCGTCCCTGGAGATGGCTCCACCTCCTTCCCTGGGCATTTGGTAGAGGTCAGGAAAAAAAAAGTCCTCCTCAGGCTTTAGACTGTGGCAGCTGTAGCCATGTTGATCCTCGGCCTCCCTTGATCTGCTTCTGAGGCTTGAGAGCAGCAGCAGGGCCTTTTAATGCCCAGCCACTCTTTGAAATTCAGAGCCCTCTGAGTTGATTGGCCCCTCCTGGAGCTGAGACTTATGCAGCTAAGGTTGCAGGAATTACATCTGTAGCTCCAGCTGCTGAGACTTGAGCAGTGATGGACGATGTATTAAAAGTCCTCCTTGGGCTTCAGGCTGGGGCCGCTGTATCCCTGCTGATCCCCGATCTCCCTGATCTGCTTCTGTGGCTTAAGAGTGGTGGCAGGGCCTTTTAAAGCCCAGCTGCTCTTTGAAATTCGGCACGTTCTGCATTGATTGGCTCCTCATGGAGCTGAGACTTGTACGGCAATGTGTGCGGGAATTATAGTTGCAGCTCTGGCCACATAGACTTGAGCGGTGATGGCTGCTGGATTAAAAGTCCTCCTTGGGCTTCAGGCTGGGGCCTCTGTACCCCCCTGATCTTCAGTCTTCTCCGATCTGCTTCTGTGGCTTGAGAGTGGCAGCATTGCCTTTTAAAACCCCTCCATGCTTTGAAATTTGGGTCTCTCTGTGTTGATTGGCTCCTACTGGAGCCCGGACTTGTGTGGCAATGGCCATGGGAATTACAGCTGTGGCTCTGGCCGCCGCGACTTGAGCAGTCATTGATGCTGGATTAAAAGTCCTCCTTGAGCTTCAGGCTGAGGCCACTGTAACCATGCTGATCCTCAGTCTCCCCTGATCTTCTTCTCTGGCAATATATCAGCACCCCATCATCAGCACTACCAAATGTTGAAGACAGATCCAAAATGACCAAGATAAGCCAGCCTGGTGGCACTGAGGGCTAAGGCACTGAATGCCTTACCCTGCGTCATGCCAGCTACTTGGATTCAAGTACAAGCCCAGGTCGTCGGAAAGCCAGCATGGGGGGAACAGGTTTAAGCAGCCAAATTGCAGCTCTCCCCTCCCAGGGAGGAACTGTTGCCAAGTGTAGTTCCAGTGCCCCCAGATGGAGGTTCGAGGGTAGTGCAGGCGAGCAGATGGCAAGCAGAGGGAGGGCATTCCGGTACCACAGCGTTTGTGTGCCTTCACATGTGCGCACGTGGCCGGGCAGGGTAGGGAAAAATATGGGGAGAAAATATAAATACAAAAAAAATAAAATAAAACAAAGTGACTTGTCTCTTGCAATGAGGAGATCATGGAGGACTCTGACTAGAACAGTCTCAGTACTATCACTGGGCCTAAATCCCAACCTGAGAGGCCAAAAGATGTTGAACTGTTCTATGTGAGCATCAAGCTGCACTGCAACAACCTTCACAATCACCTTTCCAAAGAAGGGAAGGTTCAAGAGAGGCTGTAATTCAGCCGTCTGTTGAGGACCAAAGTTGGTTTCTTCAGAGGAGCTGCACCACATACTATTTCAAAGCCAAAGGAAAAAATACTCCTTCAGGGAATGCCTGACAGTCTTGGTGTTACAAATCCAGAATAGTTCAGCACACTTCAGCCTGTAGTCAGATAAATCCAGGTCCAGACGCAGAAATATGCGAGTAAGAAAATGTTATTATGTTCTACAGAACGAGAGGACCAACAAGCAAACAAAACAAAACAAAGCACTAATGTGCCCCAGCGCTTCAACTCACTAATGATTATTCATCAGGGAAGTCGAAGAGCTGGGGCACGTTAGTGCTTTCTTTTGTCTATGGTGGGAAACAGCTGAGTTGGCTGATTCTTACTTGCAGCAATCCTCCTTGACAGAAACTGTATCTTTTTTCAGGGTAATTGCCCTCTGGTATTCACTACAGTCAGTTATTTGAGCCAATTTGTCTTCCACAGAGTGAGGCCTCCTCCAAAAATGCTCCAACTGCCATCGGTTAGTCTTCAAATACCTCTGCTCCTCACAGTACCATGGTAAGCTGCAGCTGGATTTCAAGGGGTGGATTCAGTAGGGTGCAAGTGAGTAGAAAGCATCCATAAGAATTTATTATAGTGCTCCATAGCCTTCTCTGTTTCTTAAACACTCACCGGTATCATGCCCAAGATGTCCAGCACCTCCTGGAGTATGAGAGTCTAAAAATTATGTATCAGGCAATACCGAACCATCTCCAAAGGAGGGGTATTTAATAGCAGATCAGTTTTGCTGACACTTATGTCAACCACAAGGTATGGTAAGTAATAGGAAAACACAATTCAGGCATGTAACCCAGCCATCATGGGTGAGATTAGCTGGAGCCAATAGAGGAATCCTTTGATAGCAGATTGGCATTGCACCACAAAGAGCCCAACAACCAAATGTCAGTGTGAGGGGCACCATATGCACCCTGGCCAGTGGTGAATTAGTTATAGAAAAATGTATTTTCCATGGGTTATTGCACACTTGACCTAAACTGCCAGGTTTTCCTCCTGCTTCTTCAAGTACTGAGAATTCCAGAGACATCTTGAGTCCTGTTTCTGAATACAACACATCCCCATCATCACTATTCTCCCCTTCCATCAAAAAATCACATTTTATTGGCATATAAATGAAGCTGAATTTAAGAATAATAATGAATATTAATGTAAACTTACATTAACATAAAACACAAATGCTTTAAAAATACATTATAAATGTCTAACCTATGAAAAATCTAATGATACTATTAACTGCAAAACATAGAAAGTGATGGCAGAAGGAGAAAGTGGTTCCATCTAGTTTGCCCTAGAGTTTCCAAGATCTCTTTTAAATCCCGGGATCTAACCCCCTTCCGCATTATACCTTTTCCTGATCCTGCAGTTCCCACTTGAGCTTGTGCTCTGTCTCACTCCTTTTTGAAAGCAGCTAAGGTCCTTGCATTTCCCACCTGTGCCAGTAGGGCATTCCAGGGCTCCTCCACCCTTTCCATGAGATAATGTTTTCTCATATCTCTTCTGAAGCTCCCTCTGTGTAGCTTCTATTCGTACCCCTGGTGGTTGAGCTAGTGACCCTCTTGTAAAGTTCTTTGCATGGTACCTTATTAATGCCTTTAAAGAACTTGAACATCTCAGTCATATCCCCTTTCCCATCTTGTTTCCGGTGAGAACAAGTTCAACTCTTTCAGGTGTTCCTCATACGAGAGTCCTTGGAGGCTCTGTAGCATCTTTTTTGTTTTCTCTGCATGCTTTCCAGCCTATCCCTATCCTTTTTGAGATGTTGACTGCAGAACTGGATGCAGTACTCTGGATGGGGCCTCAGCAGGGACCTGTACAGTGGGAGGATCACCTACTTGTTCCTGATATCAAAACCCTTCCCTCTGCACCCCAGCAGTCTGTTAGCCTTGCTGTAAAACAAAAACATGAAGGCCATAGACACTGACTGGTTCTGAAAACAACACCTCCTACTTACATGTTCAAAATTTAATTGCTAGAAATCAAAAGCAGCCAGTGTGTACTAAATATCACAGTATAACATACTAGAAATTATTGGCCTGATTTTAGTAGGGCCATTAGAACAGCACAAGATGCACTGATCCACATGTATAGCAAACTCCAGGTGCATCAGGGACCCTGCACCCTCTTTCAGAAAAATGAGGGTCCATGTGCAAAAGTCTCAAAAGTTTCAGCAGCCAAAGGATTACGACTCCCCCCCCCCCAGCCTGGTGCAACCATAGTGGAGCAGTGAAGGTGGGGGGGGCAGTATGCCTACAAGGTTGGGACTAGGGGCAGAGGGACCAGTGGGGGTGTCATGGTGGACAGCAGGGGCATGTCAGCAATGACAGGTTTAAAAGGTAGCATCCAGTGGAGGTGCCATGACCACTGGGACAAAGATGCGCAGTCCAGGTACACAGAGGTTGGCACAGATTGCTCTGTCCCAGACCCCTGGTGGCAGCATCCCTGGCACCTTCCCCCGAGGTGACACAGTCCCTGACTGTGTAGTCAAGCATTAGTCTGGCTCCACATGGTGGGCTGTTTAGCAGGGGAAAGTAGGGGTGCCTGGGGTACATTCCCATCCACTGACTGCATCCTGTAACCTGCAGTCAATGCCACCCGCTGCAGAAGAGGGATGGTGTCACCTCTGGGGCAGGTGCAAGGGCTTTTGCTGCCTGGGGTCTAGGACAGAGCCGCCTGTGCCAACCTCCATGTTCCTAGGCTGAGGGGTTCTGTCCCAGTTGCCATAGCACCTTAGCAGGTTTCACCTCTGAACCCTGTCTTTGCCACCGTGCCCCTGTCATCCACACACACATTGTGCACAGTGGGGCTTCTAAAGTCCTAAACAAAAGAATTGTTCAGCCCAGCTGTGGAGTAAGCCCCCTTGCGACCTGGCACACTGGCAACTCTGGTACAGGGGTGGCACGGTGCAGAACATCTTTAATGCAAGGCATCCCAATTTTGATGCAGTTTGCATTTGAAAATCGGGATTGCAGCAAAGTTTGGCACAAGGTGCCACTTGTTTCAAAGCCATTTGGTGCAGGCAACTTGTGCCAAATTTCTGCTTTTTAAAATCAGGTCCTATATGTTTGCCTAATTGGTGGGCCATGATTGTGGGGGACCGTATCCTATAAGTAGCCTTGTTTCCATGCCCTGTAGAATATGGTTCCCACCACTTTTTCTGCCAAAAAGGTACCAACCACTCCATTTGAGAAATTATCTCTGCAGATGTGTCATCTGTATTAGTGGAGGCAGGACAAATTTAGACCTAATATTAAGCAAACATTTAATCTCCCAACATTGCTAAACTGAGAAATTTAGTATGGTTAAAGAGTAAGCACTGCAATCACTCTAAAGCATCAAAGAACTTATCCTAGTGCCTTGGCTGCTTATAATTTCTTACAGTGAATTTTTGATCGTGTAAGCAAAACGTGCTGAAATTGTGAATATACAGTATAAACAAATAGTGCTAAGATTATTGTTAAGCATCAGATTTTTGAGTGCATGGGCTACTGTCAACTTCTAATTTCTGGCATTCAGTATCTGGCTTTTAATTAGACAAAGAGTACAGAATTAATGTTGCACAGAGATCAAAACCAGAGGCAAACATATTGTTATTTACCTAGAAGGAATTATAAGTATTTTTTTGAACAGCCAGCCATGGATGATATGCCTGATGCTCCTATTGCAGTTTAGCTTGTCCTGATGTTAAAATTTAAAAACCAAGATTCTTCCAAGCTTGGAAGTGTTTCATATGTAGATAGTATGGTAATAGTACTGTTTGGTCCACACCACAGACTCACCATAATGCACCCATGACAAATCTGACAGCTATGACTGTTTCTGGCAATTGCCTAGCAACAACATGCACATGTGCATATCAGGTGAGATGACCACCATGTCAGTGTGCCCATTGGGCAGCAGGAACAAGAGATCTCACCTCCAGCAGCTCTGTGCTGTCAGCTTCTGCACATCCGGAGATATGGCATGGCAGATAGACCTGTAAGAAACCTTTTATTTGAGGTATGAAAAGTTATCAAAGGGTCATGAGCTGCAGACATAGAGACTTTCCAGGCAGCCATCAGGGTATCAACTACCTTTTTCTAAAATCCATGTTTTAGCAGTCTCCTCCTCCTCTTAGGAGCCATGCCACCAGCTGCATTTCTTCTAGGTTTGGATGCAGAATGGATCCTTTTTGAGAGAAGGTTCCCCCCAGATTGGGAGTCAGAATGACACATGTAGAGCTATATGTCAATACGTCCCCTGGAGCCATTCACCGCTGTCCTTCAGCTGTAGCGAGAACAGCGAAGTGAAGCTGATCTGTTCCGGCTCATGCTGAAAACAAGTGAAACCCAAGCTTCTAGCATTCCATTCTGAAGGGGCTGTATGTATAAGTGGACCCATGGTACTAGTTCTATTGCTGCAGACATCAGTTCCAAAATCTGTAGTAGTCTTTGAGCAGAAGCCAACAATTGGCTTCTCAACCACTGAACTGCTCATCTCAGGGTCCTTTTCCTGGCTGTCAAGAGTAAGACCTTCCTGTCATTCATCCTGAACATGATATCCAAGTGTTCCATATTCTGGGACTGGTTGAGGGAGCTTTTCTCCAGAATGATTACCCGAACAAGTGTCTCCAGTAACTCCAGGGTCCTGGCCACTGATTTCTTTGCCAGCTGAGCTGATGACACTCGGATAAGTAAGTCATCAAGGTAGGGATATACATGATGTCCTTCCTGTCTCAGTTGAGTCACAGGTACTAGTAGGACCTTCTAGAACACCCTGGGGGCTGTTGTCAGCCCAAAAGGAAGCACAGTGTACTGGAAGTGCTGTCCTTGAGCCATGAACCTAAAAATTTTTTTGTGAGACTCTGTAATGGGGATGTGAAGATATGCAACCCTTCCTACTGGGTCATAATGTCGCACACTTAATAGCATACGACATCATGGCTAAACCGGTGCAGCGTAGTATGCAAGTGCTAATGATGCAATACCCTACATACTGGTGTACGTGGTATTACACCATTAGCGCTTTCCCAGGTAGAGGATAAGACCTCTGCTGGGAGTAGGTTCTGTCAAACAGCTGCCATGGCTTACATGACTGAGCCACAGCAGCAGGAACCTAGGCACTACGTCTGGGACTGGGTTTGATTCCCAGTCCAAGAAACGTTAATTATATTTTGACTTGTGCGCTCCCCTAGTTGAACCCACCCCCAGAGTTGAGAATCTTTAGGGGAGGGTTTGGGTGCGCAGACCCCCATAACAGGGGGTGTAGGTGGGAGACCCTTCCCCCCAGAAAAAAGACTTATGCCTCATGGCAGAAATCACTCTGTATTGGCAGTGTGATTTTGCCATGCGGCATAATGTCTTGCGACATTATGACCCCATGCTGCATCCCTTAGATCTGTGAATGCTAGATAATCTCCTGGCTGGATAGCCCATATGACTGACTGCAAAGACTCCATCTTGAAGGTCATGTGGCAGACAGACTTGTTCAGGTGCTTCAACTCCAGAATTGGTCTGAAACTCTGGGACTTCTTGTGAACCACAAAGTACACTAATAGAATCCCTAGCCTTCTTCATTGTAGGGTACTGGGACAACAGCACCAATCTGTCTGAGGTGATCCAGGGTTTGAGGCACTACCTGTTTCTTCATTGGGTCCTTTGGTAGAGGGGATTGCAGGAAATGCCCCTTTCTGGGTTCTGTTGCAAATTCGATTGTGTAACCTAATGTCAGTATCTCTAGGACCCATGTATCTGATGTTATTTGAGCCCATCTCTTATACTAACATACGAAACATCAGCAGAAAAATGCCCATAGATCTATCAAGTCTGCCTGAGTGTGCAGCTTGCAGTCTACTTTTACTGCAGCTGCCTCCAGTCATTTTCCGTTATCCCTACCCTCTGATTTCCCTCCATGATCTTATCTGTACTTACCTTCCCTTTGACTCTGTCCCATCTCTTTTTAAAACTGTCCACTGTCTCCAATGCGACCAACTCTTCCGCCAGTTCATTCCACCCAGTCACCACCCTCTCTGAAGTAGTGCCCCTTATCTCCCTCCTGAATCTACCTCTTTCAATTACAAACTGTGCCCCCTCGTGACCATCCCTCCCTTTAAGCAGAACAATCCTCCTGTTTTGACCCATTTTATGCCTGTTAAGTATGTGAACGTCTCTAGCATGTTCCCCCTCTACATTCTCCAAGGAATACATGTTGCGTGACCTCAATATTTCCTCATAGGGTTTATTCCCCGGGCCCAAGATCATCTTTTTTGCCCTAATCTGCACCCCCTTTAGTAATCTTACATCTTTTTTCAGGTAAGGACAATAAAATTGCACACTGTACTCCAATTGCAGTCTCAGCAGTGATCTGTAAAATGGCAGGATCACCTCTTCTCTTCTTGAGATGATACCCCTGGCAATGCACCCCAGCATTAAATTATTCCTTTCTACCACCCTTTGTAAAAGATTTACTCTCTACCACCAAGGGAAGGGGGCAGAGATAGGCCAGTGTACCTTCACTACGAGCTGCCACCTCTTTATTTTGCCTCTACATTATGTCTGCGGGCAAAGGTTCCTCTGTTGCTATTGCACTTGAAACTAGAGGAAGATCCCTTATTCCTCTAGTGCCCAACATTCATAAAGGGATAAAAACCACCTCAAGAGTGCCTCTGTCATCGGCTACCTCACCTGTTGGAATCAAGCTTGCTTTCTGATGCTGTTTTGACACTGGAAGGTGGCCCTTCTTATCTTGGAAATGTTCCAAAATGTCACCCAGACTGGATCTGAATAACAATCCTTTCTGAAAGAACAGGTTAAACAGCTGGACTTTTGACACCTGGTCTGTAACCCACTACTGGTGCCATACACCCCACATGGCCGATACAAGGTGATAAGCAGAGCATTCGGACATTTGTAAATTGTCCATTGCAGCATCCCCTAAAGAGGCAGAAGCCATGGATACCAACTGTAAAATATTTGTCCCATCAGAATCCAGGGAAAAAAAACGCCCAAAGCCACAATCCATGAATTTAGGGCTCTGGAGACAATAAAAGATAGGAGGTGTGCACATTTGCTCCATTTCAGGTGAAGGCTCTTCTCTATAAAGCATCTACTCTCTTATTATCCCGTATGCACATAGGGGCAGAAAAATATGTGCCTGAGATGTACATCCTGGGAGCGTAGCTATGCACCTGCATAAAGGTGCGGACTGGCAGCATTCACCACCGTCGTCCACCTGTTCACAGCCCCACCCTCCCCGGCTCCCAGGTTCTTGCAGGGTGGGTGATGATGGAGTAGCGGACCCAGCCTGGCATCTTGGATGTCCGGCATGGGTCCACTAGTGGATCCCTTATGCGGCTAGGAGCATGTTGCAGAGTGCCCCACAGATGTCAGAGGGCCAGCTGCTGTGGCGAGTGGTAGAGGGCAATGCCATCAGCCCTAAAATGGCACCACAGTGGTGCAGTGGGATGGGGGGCTTGTCTTGTGGTGGGGGATAGTGCCACTGGTAGTGGAGAGAGGTTCACATGTAGTGCTGCTGGGGATGGCAGCAGCCCTAGTGCAGGTGCCCGTGAGGGGTATGGGTTTTGTGGGGGCCACCACACTCACCGCTGTGTGCTGGGGTGGGTGGGTGGGTGGGTGGCTGTTGGCTGTCACCACAGAGTGTCGATTGGGCTGTCTGCCCCATCCTGCAGTGTGTCCCTGAGTGTGCACGGGGTGCATAGGGGGTTTATGGCAGGGTTATCCTTGGTATATCCTGTGCCTCCCTACACACCCCTATGGCCAGCACTACATGCCTCAGTGAATGGTGCATTGTGCCGACTGCCCCTCGCCCACCCCCAGCTTGTTGCTCTTCACACTGTCGGGGGATTGGGCATGTATGTGCTGCATGCCACCCGTGGAGCATACAGTGCAGGGGGAACAATGGGTGTGGAGTGCTTATGCACCCCAGATGTGTGGTGCATAGTCACTCTGCCCCTTCGTGCATAGGGGCCATTGTGTATATTGATAAAAAAGACAGAGATCCCTCTGATGGTATAGTTGTGTGCTTTGCAGAATTATGTACAACCTTAATTGCCAAGCATGGAGTTTCCTACTTCTGTCAACTAAGCTTCATAAAAGTGTAGCATCTCACCCTTGCTTTGAGTACTGTTGATGTTTTCTATGGCCCCTGCCTGCCCATTCCTGCACAATAATCTGGTCACAGTGTACAATGTCTTTGGTGTTAAGGAGGAAACAAACAGGACTGGGTTCACTTCCAGTGCTGCCATGACTTACATCATCTTCAATTGTAACGTCCTACAAGCCTTTTTTATGAGGTAGAACAGAGATTTTGTATTGAACAGGGAAGAAATCAGGATCATTCTCTTAGGCTCCTCCAGTCACCATCTTTCTCTTCATCAGAGGGGTCCTCCTCCCCACCAAGAAGTACTTTTTGGTCAGGATTTTCTTCAAAGCCCCTGTATCATCATCCTGATCCTCTGTATGCTCAGGGTTGGAGTTTGCCTGCAGATCTGGGTTAGCAGACTTGTTCACTCTGGAGCATCTGAATGTGCCTGTGTGCACCACCCCCCAGCTGAGGGTCCCGCCATGGGTTCGGGTGTGTTGATGGGGATGCATTGTATGATGTCACAACTCAGGAGCTCATATAAGATCAACAGTAAAGATCTGTGCAATTCTGTCTTGCCACTGCCAGCGGATAACACCAGGTGCACCCCTCCAGCTTGGGGTTCCAATTGGGGGAACTGAGATAGACATATTAGCTTGAGTTACTCAGTAAGGTCAATAGGAGCATAATAGTGAGGGGCTCATTACCCTCCTGCATGTTTTACACCTTTTAAATGCCACAAACCTCCAAGAAGACATGATGCCTGTAGCTTTTTAAAGGTAATGTCCACAGAAGTATAAAATAAATGTAAAATATGTGAGGCTGCATATGGATGGGTATGGTTTGTAGACCGAGCGAGCCTCTTATCCCCCCCAACCTATCTTATTATACAGGACAGCTGACAGACTAGAATACTAGGCATGCCGATAACAAGGGCCTTTGATGGGACTGGTGTCCCATTTTAACTTCAAAAAATGTGTCCTGAGAGAAAAAAACAGACTCCCTTAAGAGAAGAGAGATACTTTCCTGCTAGTAGGACAAATATACAGGGAGTTGAAGCATGGCTGAGTGAGTGCATGAATTGGTAATGTCACGGCATTGCGATTGACATCAATAGGTCAGTGAGCGGATGCCAAGACCAAGAATTCTGCAAATAGTTTGGAATGGGATATGCCCCTAGAAGATAGAGGAGCACAAGCCCTTACTGCACAATGGCCAAAAATGGCCAGCTTCCACACAGCTCAATGGAGCTGATTGGGATGCCCTACAGGCAAGACTGAAAATAGTAGCCACAAGGAAAACACATTATTAGTCTGAAAAGCTCAGAAAAAGGCTCAGAAAGTTCAAACATATATAAAAACATTCATTCATAAGAACACATGAAGAAGCAAGCAAAAGATGGCCATTTGGTCTATCTAGTCTGCTCATATTGCAGGGTCCACAACTTAAGTTACTGACTCTGCCCCCATCCCACACCTCCCAGCTTTGTTATTCCTCCCTATCCATGACCCTTGTCTTCCCACATGCCTATCCCAGCCTCTCTTTAAGTTGCCCAGCATCTTTAATGAGACCACCTCTTTTGGCAGCATATTCCAAGTGTCCACTCCCCTCTTCCTGAAAAAGTGCTTCCTGACATCCCTTGTAAACCTGCCCCCTTCCAGCTTAAGACTGTGCCCCTTCATGTTATGGTTGACACTTAGTTTAAAGAGACCCTTCTTATCCACCTAATTTATTCCTTTCAAGTACTTGAAGGTCTCAGTCATGTCCTGGCTCATTCTCCTGTCCTCCAGGGAGTACATGTTCAGTGCCCTCAACTTCTCCTCATATGCCTTACCTGCTGACCTGCTATCATATTTGTAGCCCTCGTCTGGACCTTCTCCAGCAGGTTAATGTCCTTTTTGAGGTGTGGGCACCAGTACTGAACTCCATACTCTAGGTGTGGCCTCACCAGTGACCTGTACAAGGGCAGTATAGAAACATAGAAACATAGAAGTTGACGGCAGATAAGGACCCCAAGGCCCATCCAGTCTGCCCATTTCTTTTCTACCTTATAAATGTGCCATCCGCTTTTGCTCTGTCAGTGACCTATCTATTCATAGTCATTTGTATTGCTCCTTATGCCCTATCCCATGCCTGTTTGAAGCCCTGCACTGTATTCCTAGCCACCACTTCTGTGGTAAGCCATTCCATGCATCTACCAATCTTCTGTGAAAAGAATTTCCTCACATTCCCCTTAATCGGCCTCCCCTAATCTCATGCTGTGTCCTCTTGTCCTGCTATTTTTCTTATATTTAAACATGTTAGACTCTTTCACCTTGTTTATGCCCTTAAGGTGTTTAAATGTCTCGATCATATCACCTCTCTCCCTCCTTTGCTCAAGGGTATACATATTGAGCTCCGTTAATCTGTCCTCATATGTCTTCTGATGCAGTCCCTGCACCATTTTGGTTGCCTTCTCTGGACTGCCTCAATTTGGTTAATGTCCTTGTGAAGGTGGCCTCCAATACTGCACTTGGTACTCCAGATGGGGCCTAACCAGTATCTTCTACAGAGGGATTATTACCTCCCTCTTACGACTTGTGGTACCCTACTAATACACCCTAACACCCCCAGCCTTACCTACTGCTTTAGAGGTCTGCTTGATGATTTTAGGTCATCAGTGATGATGATGCCCAAGTCTCTTTCTTCCTTTGTGACTGCTAGCAACTCCCTCCCAGCCTATAAGTGGCTTCAGGGTTTCTCTTCCCTATGTGCATGATTTTGCACTTTTGCATTAAATCCCAGTTGCCACTCTTCTGACCATTCTGCTAGTTTATCCAGATCTCTTCTCATTCTGCCCACCCCATCTGGATCATCTACTCTGTTGCAGATCTTGGTGTCATCTGCAAACAGACAAGCCTTACCCTCTAGTCCATCTCATGCAGGTCACTAATGAAGATGTTGAATAGGACTGGCCCCAGGACTGATCCCCTGAGGTACCCACTTGTGACTTGCATCTCTTCTGACTGTATACCATTTACCACCACTCTCTGTTTCTGCCAGTCAACCAGTTTGCCACCCAGTTGACCAACTTCGACCCACCCGAGCCTACTCTAGCTTATTTATCAATCTTCTATGTGGAACAGTGTCAAAAGCTTTGCTGAAGTCAAGGTAGGCGACATCAACTGCTCCCCCTTGGTCCACCACTCTGGTTACCCAGTCAAAGAAATCTATGAGATTAGTTTGACAGGACCTTCCTTTTGTAAACCCATGCTGTCTTGGATCCTGTGCCCCTATGGATTCCAGGTGTTGCACTATCCTTTCCTTAAGGAGTGCCTCCATAATCTTGCCCACTACTGAGGTAAGACTGACCAGTCTGTAGTTCCCCGACTCCTCCCTGCTACCACTCTTGTGGATCACATGAGCCCTTCTCCAGTCTTCTGGGACCTCTCCTGTGCTCAGAGACTCACTAAACAATTCTGCTAATGGCTCTGCTAGTTCCTCCTTTAGCTCCTTAAGTACCCTGGGATGTATGCCATCAGGTCCCATTGCTTATCCACCCTGAGCTTAGCAGCTCTTGTAGGACCCTTTCTTTTGTGAAGGAGTAGTGCTCACCTCCTCCCCCTGTGTCCATGATGCTGAGCTGTGGGCCCTGCCTACCTTCTCTTCAGTAAATACTGAGCAAAGTATCTGTTTAGGATAGATGCCTTTACAGGGTCCTCCTCCTCACATGCTCCCTTTCTCCATTAAGCTTAGCATACCCCTCTGGACTTTCTCCTTTCACTAATGTATCTATAGAAAGTCTTGTCACCTTCTTTTACTGTTCGTTGCTAGTGTTTCCTCAGTTTGGGACTTTGCCTGCCTTACTGCCTTACCTGCTTCCCTTAGGGCAGTTTGGTATGCCTCCCTATCTTCATCCCGCTGTGTTCCCTTATATTTTCTGAAGGCCAGCCTTTTGGCTCTGACCTTTTCTGCTACTGTATTTGAGAACCAAAGTGGTTTCCTTCTTCTTTTGCACTTCCTTTCCTGTCTAACACAATGGGATGTTGCTTCAAGTATTGTATCCTTAATGCTTGCCCACTTTGCCTGTACCTCCTCACCTGTGTTTCTTTTTGCCAGGGCTAGCTTAACTCTGTTGGCCATCTTATCAAAGTCAGCTCCTCTGAAGTCCCATATTTTTGCCTTGGAATGGGATGATTTAGATGTAGTAACCTCCTCTCTCCTACTACTGATTCCCCTAGCCATGCAACCCAGCATCTTGGTTGCCTTTGCTGCTGCATTCTTGCACTGTTTTGAGTGATTCAGGTCACTAGTGATTATCACTCCCAGATCCTTCTCCTCCCCCGATGCAGATACCTGGACTCCACCCAGGTAGTACTCTGTCCTGGGATTCTTGGCTCCAGTGTGCATAACTTTGCATTTTTCAGCATTGAAGCTAAGCTGCTAAATCCTGAACCATCTCCTCAGCTTTTCCAGATTGCACTGTAGGTCCTGTATCCCTTCAACTACTGTATGGCCCCTCTCCCACATGCTTGGTGTCAGCCATGAATAGGCACATTTTGCCCTTAATGCCATACCCAATGTCATTGATGAAGACATTGAACAACACTGGTACCAGCACTGAACCCTCCAGGAACCACTAGTGACCTCTCTGGTGCCAGTTATCTCTTTCCCCACAACCACTGTCTGGGTTCTCTCTGTCAGCCAGTTTTCCATCCATCTGGTCATCTTCTCCCAAGCCCTGAGATCTGCCAACTTCCTGATCAACCTTTTGTGGTGAACAGAGTCAAAGGTATTGCTGAAATCCAGACAGAGAATGTCTACCACTTGACTTCTTTCTACTGTCTTAGTGACCCAGTAAAATAAGTCAATCAGACTGGTTTGATATGATCCCCCCCCCCCATAAACCCATGCGGTCTCACATCCTGGAGATCCCCAAGTATGGTCTCCACAACCTTTCAAGTAATTGAGGTCAGATTGATGGTCTGTAATTCCCTGAGTCACCCTCGGGACCGCTTCTGTGGAGGAGCACAGCAGATGCTATCCTCCAGTCCTGCTGTACTACATCTGACTCCAGTGAACTATTAAATAGGCCTGCCAGTGGCCCTGTCAGCTCCTCAGCCAGTTCCCTTAGTACAATTGGATTTACTCTGTCCAGGCCTGGTGATTTGTCCACCTCCAATGCTAGCAGCCAATTCCTCACTCTATCCTACTTTACCACTGCATCTATGTTCCCTTCCCCTGCTCCTCTTTTCCCTCCTGGAGGCACTGGTCAATCATTCTCCCAGGTAAACACAAAATAGAAGTATTAATTTAGTATCTCTGCTTTTCCCCTTCCATCCTCCACCCACTCCTCCCTTTTCTTAAGCCTAACAATCCCATCCTTATTGTCTCTTTTTTTGCCTTGTATAGCCAAAGAAGACCTTCTCCCCTTCTTATGTTCTTCAGCTATCTGCAGCTCCTTCTGTGTCTTAACTTGATGGACTTCCTTACTTGCCTCACTACCAAACCTTAGGTAATTTTACCTATCCAGCTCGCTTTTGGTCTTCCTGAATTTTTTATAGGCTAAGACCTTTTTCTTTACTGCACAGTTGACCCCAGAGCTGAACCAGCTGGGTGCTTTGGCCCATGAGTTCATCACCTTGAGCCAAATGCACTCCTCTGTGGCAACTAGTATTCCTTCCATAATTATGAACCACTTTTGGTGCACCCCCATATCTGCTCTTATGTCTGCCAGGTGGATCATTAGCACTTCACCTATCTTCCTTGCCTCACTAGCCAATAGAGATGGTCGAAATTGGAAAATTTCACTCCAAGAATAAATCCGCAAAGCACAAATGGCAAAAATCCACTCATGAACTACAGAATCCCACCTGGGAAGTGTGGAATTTTTCCAATGAGTTGCTGAATTTTACTGGTGAATGTCAGAAATTCGTCTTTCATGGTCAAAATTCCACCATTTTCGGGCAAAATTCCACAATTGGCAGGTGAAATTCTGCACTTCGCAGGGGGAACTTTGCAATTGCAGGTGAAATCAAAGTTTCTGAGGGTGGGGGAAAACTCCACAAAACTTTTTGGAGGTGAATTTCAGCCACTTTGTGGAAATTTTGCTAGCAAATTTAAACTTCAGCCCATCTCTACTAGCCAGCCTTGGGCAATTGTCCCTATCCACCTCTCTCTGAGTCTTCCTGAATTTAATATAGGCTAACTTCTTTTCCTTTACTGCCTAGGCAACCTCAGAACCTAACCAGCTTGGTACTTTGGTCCTTGTGTTCTTTCCCCTGAGCCTAATGCACTCCTCTGTGTCAATCAGTATTCCTTCCTTAATGATGAATCACCATTGATCAACCACCATATCTGCTCTGATGTCCTCCAGGTGGCTCTTTAGAACTTCACCCATATTACTGATTCAGCCCACCTAAAATCCAAGATTTTGGTCTTAGTCGGGATGCTTTCCCTGCCCATATTCAACTGTAACCACACTGTGCAATAATCACTTCCACCCAGGCGATCTATGATTGTCATTGTCTATACATGCTCCCCATTCGTGAGCACTAGATCAAGATTATCTGTCTATCTAGCTATCAATCTATTTATCTATCTATCTATCTATCTATCTATCTATCTATCTATCTATCTATCTATCTATCTATCTCTCTTGCTATATATGTGTCTGTCTGTCTATCTATCTCTCTCGCTATATATAGATGTCTGTCTGTGTCTGTCTGTCTATCTATCTATCTATCTATCTATCTATCTGTCTGTCTATCTGCAGAACCCAAAAATAAAATGGACAGATACTGTTTACCATGGAGTAAACAGCTCCAGATGCCAGTCTCCTTAGAAAAGCACAAATCAAGCACCCACTCTAATTCCCTATAAAAAAAGCAATAGGGAAACCACCAATAATATATATGGTAGGAGAGGGGATGGGTAAACAACTATAGGTTGTAATTTAACTACTGAGACCTTCCTCACAACTCAAATAAACATAAATCACTTACCTAGGTCACCACATATTGGGAGACAAATTGGAGACCTGAACACCCAGCAATATTGTGGCAGAATGTGGCCCCTAATCCATGCACAAATGGAACAGTGGGAATTGGAAAAATATATGCTGGTTCTTCAGTTTGAAGGACACAGCTTAACAGACATGATTTCTAAATTTAGGAGTGCTTCCTTTTACCAGGTAGCCCTACCATCCCCACAGAATCACAATCCTGTTAAAAAAATAAGAAATAAATAAAAAAGCTTCAGAGGGAATCTTCTATGCTGTTTCTCCTTCAATGGCACAGCAAAGACCAGGGAGTCCTTGCTATTCGAAATGTTCATGTGCTCAGGATTCTATACTTGTTTGCAGCATTGGGCTGTGCCATTTCCCCCAGTGGGGATGCACATTACCCATATGTATTAATTAACCATTGGCAATGTGGAGTGCAACAGAAAGGCATATTCCAAGTGAAAGACTGATCAGAATAATACTTTTAGAGCATTAGGGCAGACTTGATCAAGTTATTGAGCTGGATATCGAGCCAGGCATTGGGGTCATCTGCCATGACTGACCCACACACCCTCATGCTTGCATCAATATCTTAGAACATATAAAAGGTAGTTAAAATATTGAGCACATCAATCTTGAGTGGCAGTGAGAGGATGCATTAAAATGATGTGTGCTTTGTCTACCGATGTATGCATCACTGTTGTATTGCTAAGCAAAGTCAAATGCCACAAATATGGCAAAACATTTGAAAAAAGCATTTAACAGTTTTGCTACATTTATCCTGCAACATAAAAACATCACAATATCATTTTGCACCTGCAGGAGGACCTTTAGAAAAACAGTCTATAGTCTTTTTTTTTGTTTTTACTACCGTTCTTGTTCTCAGTTTCTTCCATGATTCTAAAAAAAATGCTTTTCTCCTCTCCAGTCATAGATCAGGGGTCAGGAGAATGGGTATTTCTTACAAATGGCTCTTTTGGGCATGGTGGCTAGGCTAGGCTAGCAAGGAAGGTTTAAAATGGTGTACATATCTGCACAGAATGGGTATGTGAATGTGTTTCTACTGAATTCTGATGCTGGAAATTAGCACTATGCATGTCTGGGAAAGGTTTGTTATTTTTGACAACCCTGTCATGCACACTCGACCTGACAGCTAATAGATGTTTTGTTTTTTTTCATTTAAACTGATACTAACAACACAACCAAAAAATGAAGACACAGCAGTGATTCGCTCATTATATGCAATAAACATAACAGACATTTAGTCCCCCAAGGCATTTCTTTTGGCAAAATGCTGCCATCTACTCCACCATTGGAGTAAAATAAAAATGAGACAGCTATGCTGACAAGCCCCAAAATACCAATTTTAATGTTTCTTAGTGACTCCCATTATAATGTTATCAGAAACAAATTCTACATGCATTACAGCTAATAGCATGGCATCACAGGGCCACATAGGCTGTAATTGGTTTTAACAGTAAGCAATGGACATGAATTCAAATTTTTATGAAAAGTAATTATAATATCTTCTCTATTTCTTTTTGTTGAGAATGTTTCAATGAATTATTAACCTTTAAAGTCAGGTCTGAATATGATCAAAGCTTTACCTTGGTAGTTTGTTGTACACAAGCACTGACAATCTACTGAGGAAAAAGGTTGTTTCAGCAATATGACATCTTGCTCTGTGTGCAAATGATTTCTCAGAATGCATGATGTACACAATATATAGCCATTCTGGTGGTATATGAGACAGACTTCCTCAGGAATCCAATACACTTTGAAGATTCACTTCAGGTATTGTTGAACAGAGATGTAGATGGACTTTTTTAAGTAGGAACCAAAAACTACAGTTCACTTGTACATAATGCACAGTACAGTATTTCAGAGACATTAGCCACTGCAATTAAACATGCCTTTGTTAACTAGAATATCAACAATTGCAGTTATGCCAAAATATTTGCAGTTAGATGCACTGCAATTTAAATATTTCAAACTACAAATTATTTGCAGAATGTATTACATCTTGGAATCTTGATGCAGTATATCACAGTCAAGCTTGTGTCTGTCATTTACTCACTATAGACAGCTGACTCAGATACTGCATGTTACCTTCAAAATATTTTTGCTTGGAATGTCACATTTTAAAAGTGAAAGAAAATGATTGCTTTTTGTAATCCAAAGTTCATACATAAAACATTTTCTTTTTCTATTAAACAGTCACTCTTTAATTAATATATTTTATAGAGTTTAAAACAGTTGACACACAATACCCATGCACAGCCTCTCCCCTTCCCCCAGTGTGCAATACATCAGTAATATCAACAGAAATACAAGCACAATACCAATCTTATTATTGAACCACTTAGTTTAAACCTAGACAAGAACATTCAATAAGAGTTGCCATCATTGCCATCAACAGATATTTCGTGAAATTTCTGTAAAAGAAATTATTATGTGCCAGCAGTACTGCTTTAGGGCAACCAGAGAGAATCTTTTCAGAAATACTGTAAAATATCTGGAAATATTTGACTTTGTCAAAGGCTGCACCTCTACTGGACAATTTAAAGTTATTTTGAGAGAGTCAGTAGCACAGTTAGAGTTTCCCATCTCTTTTCTAAGCTGCTCTGCATGTGTATCAGAGACACTTAACATCTTTTTCATTTGAAGCATCTGGGGCACTTCTTGATGCCAGTTGTTGAACATTGGTTTGTCTGTATCCAGCCAATTGTTAAGGACTACCTTGTTTTCTGTTATTGTGATCAAGGCTCCATGAAACATCTTTTGCCCAAACTGTGCTTCAGTCCCCTCACCAAGTATACAAAATGGGGGTGTGAAACATTCCTCTAGGCCAATCATAGGCTCCAGCATTGTCTTAATACACTCTCATAAAGTTTCTGTCCATGGGCAGTACCATAAGTTAGAAAATGGCAAAGAACATTGTACTTATCTGATTGACTGACAGGCTCCCAGAACTGGGCAATTATTTTTCCATAGATGCCCTCCAAAAAACAAGTGCCAGATACTGCCAGTTTCACTTTTAAAAATCTTTAGCCACCATATTTTTTCCCTCGATAAGCGAGAGACCGAGCGGGAGGGCCCAAACCTTGAACAGTCAAACCACCACTCCACACACAAAGAAATGTAAAGTAGCAACAACAAAATATAAAAACAGAACAACAAAGCAACCCGTCTTCTTCTCACCCAGCCAGAAAACTGCACCCGATAGAGATATTTAAAAAGCTCCCATCCCGACTTCCAATCCCCGTGCTCACAAACGCTCTGACATGGCTGCCTGACTCCATCTAACGGTCACTATTCACAGAAGTCCTGCTCCTGCCCTGCTCACTGCACTTCGACTGTGACAGAAAAAAGTTACCTACCAGCCTAAAGAGCTGCCATGTCACTTGCCACAGTCTAGCGATTTTTTATTTTTTTTTAAACGGCACCCAATTCTTGCACTGTCCCACGTTACTGTCATGTTGAAGCATACAACTACAACTCCCATAAAACTGTGGGGCACAAATCCACATCAGCCAAACAATCTCCACCAATCAGCAATGCCCTCTATTGGACACTGCGGCACAACACAGGAACTACTTCACAAAAAAAAACTAGTTTTATTTTATTTTTAAAATGTGTCTTAATTGTCTTCGTAATTATTCTTTTTTATTAAAAATACTACATATGAGCCATTTTCTAAGTGCAATAATACCCTCCAGGAATGAGACATTATTAGGAAATACTGGACCTTCCAGGGGCTATAAGGCCTCTCAAGTACGTCGGGCCTCATTACACCCCCAAGGTCGGGTATTTCCCACACCCTTGTTGGGTATTATTGGCTACTTATATTTTTATGTACCTCTGCCAGTCTGAAGTTTTCTAATTTGTTCCATGCATTTAATTGGGCTTTTGTGTAGTACATGCAATTCAGTATTTAGTATTGCATAAGGCAATATAAGTAACATTTTGTATAGTGATATGTAATTTTCCAAAATAGGGGTCATTGTAGTGGAATGTGGTCTTAAGGGACTTAACTTCCCAATAGGAGCTAAGCTGGTTAAAATTATCCTGGCAAATAAGAATGAGCTCTTTATACAACAATGAGATCTGTAGCACAGGCTGAGCTGGGTACAAGTTGCAAGTTTGCGCTCAAATACTATCCTTCAGGATATGAGCAAGAATTCATGCAAGAAACTTGAAGGCTTCATGGCTGACTTGGTGCTGGATTATATCAAATCTCTTGTTTTGAGTGATTTCAATTCCTGTTTTTTTTGGAAATGATTTCCTCCAGTTGATGTTATCTCTATGCTTTCTATAGGAAGTTGCCTCTGGTACATATCAAAATGGCCATGCCTTGGACTTGGTCTTCTCCTTGGTTCTTGACATTAGTAATGTTAAGGTTGATGTGATCATTTGGTTGGACCATCACACCTTGCAGTTTCATTGCAGGGCTCTCCATTTAACCTCCCTTATGGAGATGGTCAGTTACCAATCTTTTAGAAATCTGGAGCCTCAGGGTCATCTGGTGGCACTGGACATGTTGGGCATGGAAATAGGTTGTGCAATGAGAGCCTAGGCTTTGGTGGAGGGCTGCAGCATGACTCCTACTGTGGTTATTGACTCCCAAGCACCTCTTTGTGTATGCCCCTTGATTTCCTGCTGCAGGTTGCAATGGTTTGATTATGACATGAGAAGGAACATTGTTGGTGGATGGCCTGCACAGAGAAGGATTAATTGGTGTTGAGAGTTCATTGTGATGAGTTTCAGCAGGCAATCATGCTAAAAAAGATAGTGTTCCTGTCATCGGTGATTACTGCTGGAAAAAATTGACCAGCTCAGCTGTTCAACACTGTGGACAGATTATTAAATTCTGTCTGTTTGCAGTCCTGTAGAGGGTTTTCCACAGAAAAGTGTGATGATTTTAGTTGGTTGTTTCTGGACAAGGTGTCCTCTATTAAGGCTGAGACATCCTCATGTGGTCTGTCATCTGCCAATGGTGTTCAGTCTTTGGAAAGCAGCACTTTGTCTTTATGGGAAGAGTCTGAGCCAGTGTTGGCAGAAAATGTCCTCTAAGTAGTTTCTTGACTATGCCTCACCTACTGTATTTTGGACCATGGGCTGACTCAGTACTTTTGAAGTGCTGGACATTATCAGTCCATTTTTTGTGGTGATTGTCAGGTGCTCATTTGAGAGGATTTTTCCCACTGCTTTGAAAAGGACAGTGGTGAGACCCCTTCTTAGGTAACCATCTGTGGATCCTGATGTTCTCTCAAATTACAGGCATGTTTCAAACCTTCCCTATCTGGGAAAGTTGATCAAGAAAATGGTGGCAGAGCAGTTGAAACAGCAAATGGAGAAATATGAGATCTATGAGCCTTTCCAGTATAGTTTCTGGCTTTGTCATAGTACACAAGCTTCTTTGATCAGCATGTACCATGACCTACTCCTTGCAAGGGATAGCAGACATAGTTCCATCATGGTTCTGCTTTATCTTTCTTCAGCCTTTGACACTGTAGACCATGGGGTGCTGTTGCCCTGTGTGGGCCACTATGTTCAACTTACATGGATGGCGTTATGGTGGTTTGGGTCCTACCTATCTGGCAGGGTGCAGCAGGTGGCACTTGCCTCTTTCATCTCAGCCAGTGCTGTTCTCTGCAGTGGTGTGCCTTAGGGGTAAATCTTTGCTCCCATGTTGTTCATTGTGTACATGTTGCCATTGGGGAAGATCTTTAGATCATATGGCTTGGGTATCCATTATTAAGCTGATAATAGCCTGCTTTATTTGTCTTGTGCTCATGATGATAGGGCTGCTCTCCTGAAACTGTCAAAGTGCCTTAGGGAAATTCAAGATTGGATAGTGGCCAGCTAGCTAAGACTGATTCTTTTGAAGACAGAGGTGTTACTGGTGGAGCTGAGTTAGTCTGGTTGATCAGCTTTGAGTTGTGGTATGATTTTGTCATCATTGGATGGTGTTGATCTTGAGACTGTAGATATGTTGAGGAATCTTGGAGTCACTGTGGATTTCAAGCTGATATTAGAACATCAGGTGTCAGTTGTTGTCTACAGTGGCTTTTACCATCTTCATAGCATCTCCTGGACCAAGCCCTTTCTTGGGCCATCTGACCCAACAACACTGGTGCATGCTCTTGTCTTATCACGACTGGATTACTATAATACTCCATGCCTCGGGTTGTCCAAGGAGTTGCTGCATGTCTTGCAGATGGTCCAGAATGTAACAGCCAAGCTGGATACTGATATCTCCACTTCAAGCATATCATGCCAGTTGTCCATGCTCTGCACTAGCTGCTAGTGAGGTGGCAGATGGACTTCAAGGTGTGCTTGTCAACTTTCAAGGCCCTGCATGGTGTGGGTCCAGACTACCTGAAAGACCTCCTGAATCCATATGCTAGGGCCTCTTCTTTGGTCAGTGGCAGCACTTCTATTCATCTCAACTAAAAGGTGCCCATTCCCTAACCATTTCTAAATCCAGGCTGAAAATACAGTTGTTCAGCACATGCTTTGGGGCATGATGCTGCTGTTTAATATTTTGGTGCATTTATTTATTCCCTGATTATTATTTAGTGCTTTTTCTTATTATCTTTTATCAATTTGTCCACTGCTGTGAGGCACTCAGAGCCTGTGGAACTTTGTGGAATATAAATAAAATTGCCTTGCCTTGCCTTCTATTGCTGCTTTCATTAAATGTATTAGGTTCTCTGTTTTCCTTCTTCCTTTGGAAGATGCCACAGATCAAATCTTAACACATACATTACTTGCAAGTAATAGAAGACATTTTTTATTCCTAGGGTGATCCATGATACCTGCACACCAACAGCAGCAGTGATGACAACTACTGTGACACCACAACCACGGCACCATGAATGGCATGAGCTCATCACAGTGGCGGTATGCCATTCAGATAGTGAAACCCACAGAGTGACATCTGCAGAGTGATACCCCGACACTGACAGGCTGCACAATGACATGTACGGAAGAACGACAGGGTGACCAATGTGAGTACCAACATGCTGATGGTGGCAACAGTGTTCACTGGTATGCCTCAAAGTGTACAGTGTTGCTAGTAGTGCACGTCAGAGACAGCGCAGGACTCAGGGGATGGTGTGCACCCAAACAGTACCGGACAGCCCAGTATCACACCAAGATGAGCTTGCACAGGTGCACCTGGGCGAACACTGACAGGGCAACAGGTGATCCGGGTCGACAACCAATCGGGACCTGAGGCAGGCCCACACAGCGGCACCACATAAAATGTGAACTGCAGGTGCAGGGGCAGCACTGTTTCAGCGTACTGGTAACCACAAACATGCCACTCAAGTTCATGAAGAGCAGTCAGGGCAACAACCTACTCTCCTTCCGTGGGTCTCTGTATCAGAGGGAAGGGATGCATGGGGCCTCCATGTACTGGAAGTGCATGGACTACCACTCGGGCAAGTGCCAAGGGTGTGCACAGACCATGGATGGAGTTGACAGTCTCTCACTAACTGGCTGGCAAAACCATGTGCCTGAGAGTGTGGAGGTCGTGGTGCAGCAGATTCATGAAGTGGTCAAGTGTTGGGCTGTGGAGATGCCCGAGAGCTGACAGCAGGTGATTGTGGTGTGCTGCTGCGAGCTCACAGACACGGTGGGCAGGTGACTGCTACTGGTCAGGACCCTAAAGTGGACCATTCAGAGGGAGAGCAGGAGGGTACAGAGGTTGCCCACTAAGCCAATAGCACTGCCTGTCCTAAGCATCCCTGAGGATTACCAAATCACAGTTGCAGGGGAGCTGTTCCTCTTGCATGACTCTGGGGGCAGCACTTCATGGTTCCTCCTCTTCAGCACTGAGAATAACCTGGACTACCTTTCCATTTGCAGCACCTGGTACATACACAGTACCTTCTGGAGCAGCCCCTGACTCTTCCAGCAGCTCTACAGCCTGCACAGTGTGGAAACGACAGCCCTGCTGCCCGCTGTATATGTCCTGATGGCAAACAGGACTGTGGGCTGCTACATGGCAATGCTGCAGAAGCTCCTGGAGCTGTGCCTGATGACCATTATGATAGATTATGAGGCTGCCGCGTACAGAGCCCTACGGACCATGCTCCCCCAGGCCTGCCTCCGTGGGTGCTATTTCCACTTCACCCAGTGCCTGTGGTAGAAGCTGCAGCAACAAAGGTCCCTAGCACAGCTGTACATGATGAACAAGGGTGCAATGTGCACACTTCTGTACCTCTGACCAGCTGCTGCATCTTCAGCTCAGCGAGCCTCTGTTGGCCCTGGAGCACCTCAATGAACTTCCAGGTCGTGGGGTGGGAGGCCACCATGAGGGGGCTGAAGTCCTTGTGCCAACCTTCAAGGGCACTGATGGTCCTTGGCATCACCTCCTGCACAGTGCTATAGATGTTCCAGAAGTTGAGGGGGGTATGTCTACCAGTGCTGCAACCCCCTATGGACTGGGTGCTACAGCCAGGTTTCCTCAAAGTAGTCAAGGTATGACAACAGTTCCTTCTTGAAGGGCTCGAAAAAACTTGCACATCCACATCTCTTCATAAGTGTTGGCAACATCAGCGGGTGGCATGAAAGCTAGCTCTGCTAGCATGTGGCTGTGCACGGCGAACTCATCGTTCATCACATACAGCTGGGCCAGGGACCCTTTTTTGCTGCAGCTTTTGCCACAGGCACTGGGTGAAATTAAAATAGCTCCCACGGTGGCAGGTGTGGGGGGAACATGGCCCATAGTGCTTTGTATGTGGCATCCTCATAATCTATCATAATGGTCATCAGGTACAGCTGGAGGCACAGCTCCAGGAGCTTCTGCAGCACTGCTGAGTAGCAGCCCACAGTCCTGCTTGACATCAGGACATACACATCAGGCAGCACAGCAGTTGTCTCCATGCTGTGCATTGCAGATCTGCTGGAAGAGTTGGGGGCTGCTGTGGAAGCTATCGTCCATGTACCAGGTGCCACAACAGGAAACGTAGTCCAGGTTCCTCTCGGTGCTGAAGTGGAGGAATCCTGCAGCGCTGTCCCTGGAGACATGCAGTAGAAACAGTTCCACTGCATCAGTGGTTTGGTAGTCCTCAGGGATGCTAACTGGAGACAGTGTTGTTGGCTCAGTGGGCAACATCTGTACCCTCCTCCTCATCCTCTGTATGGTCTTCTTTAGGGTCTTGATCAGTGGGAGTCACCCATCCACTGCATCCATGAGCCAGCTGCAGAATGCCATGACTACCTGTTGGCAACTCTTAGTCATCTCCATGGTGCAATGCTTGATCGCTGCATGAACCTGCTGCACCATGACCTCTGTACTATCAAGCACATGGTTGTGCCAGCCAGTTAACAATATGTCATCCACCCCATCACAGTCCGTGTATGCCCACAGCACTTGCCCTAGTGGTATTCCACGCACTTTCGGTATGTGTAGGCTCCACGAATCCACTCCCACTGATACAGATTCAACATACTGGTAACTACAAACATGCCACTCAAGTTCATGAAGAGCACCCAGGGCAACAACCTACTGTTATTCTGTGGGTCTCTGTATCAGAGGGAACAGATGCATGGGGCCTCCATGTACAGAAACTAACGGAAGGAGAGTAGATTGTTTCCCCGTGTGCTTTTCATGAACTTGAGCAGCATGGTTGTGGTTGCCCATGGACTATAGCCATGTTGCTCCCTGTCCCTTTGGTCTGCATCCTATGTGGTGTCGCTGTGTGCACCCGCCTTGGGTCTCAATTGGTTGTCGACCTGGAACACCTATTACCCTATCAATGCTCACCCAGGTGCACCTGTGCAGGCTCATCTCAGTGTAATACTGTTGTGCCTGGTGCTGTTTGGGTCACAGCCTCCCTGAGTTCCATGCTGTTACCGACATGTGCTTCCAGCAACACTGTTCACTTTGTGGCATACCCGTGGACACTGTTGCCACCATTGGCATGTCGGTGCTCGCACTGGTCACCCTGTCACTCTTCTGTACATGTCACTGTGTGGCCAATCAATGTTGGGATATTGCTCTGTGAGTTTCGTTATCCAAATGGCATACTGTTCCTAGGATACAGACAGTGGTAGGCATTTAAAATGATAGGAATGCATCATTATTTACTAATTTGTTCATTTTTATGATACATCTCTTCCTCCCATTGTTGTGTAATCTATGACCATCTGCTGTGAAGTTAGTATTGTTCCATATGGGATGTCACATATCAGTTTTAGGGGTACACTGGAGAAGTCTACAGAGCTGATTATAAATCCAAAAGCATGCAGCTTTTGAAGTGGGCAAGTGCAGTTTATGGAGTTTTTCACCTCATGGTTTAGTAGGATTAGTGGCTGTAAACTACTTAATTCACACAGATGTGAATCAATATCCATCCACTAAGGAACATATTCAGCCAACTCTTCTGTGAATTTGTGGTCACCCCACTTAAAGCGTTTACTCCCTTGTAAAGCATAAAAATACAGGCTAAATTCTGGTAATGTGGGCCGCCCATGTTGGCAGTAGTCATTTTAAGAAAAAACCTTCTGGGTCTTGCAATCCAAGACAAATGTTGAGATAACCATATGGATCATTCAAAAGAAAGTGAGTGCAATACACTTTATCATCATCACCACAGAATACATTGGGCAAGAATCTAATACCCTTGATGATTTATCCCCTTAGGTACAAAAGAGGAATGGTCCATTATTTAGATACCAGTGGACAGTGTGATTCCCAAATATTGTAATGAACTTTTTCATATTTTATATTCTACATTGTTGAAATCTGTTGTGAAGATACTTGTGTCCAGTTTTATTACTTCAACTTTGGTTAGATTTTGCTTATATACCCTATAATTGTGCTACATTCTTTTAGTATTTCAATAGCTCTAGGTATGGATATCTTTAAAGGATATTAGGAGTAATATGTTACCTGCATACAGTATGTCCAGAGTTTGTATTGCTTTTCCCTAATGTGACTTCATCTTCCTCATCTTAGATGAGGTGCCTTGTGAGAGGTTTCAAATACAGGTTAAAAAAGGAATGGAGAGAGTGGACCCCCCATCCTAATACTGTTTGAAAGGTAACATTCGTCAGAGAATGCACCATTGTATAACACTTTGGCAGATGACTTGGAATAAAGTAATCTGACCCAAGTTATGCAATCCTATGGGAGGTAATATTGTTCCATCTTATAACAATTGTAGGTCTGTCAGACTGTATCAAAGCCTTTTTCTGCAGGTAGTGACAGCAAGGCTGCTGTGTTGCTAGTTTTCCTTGATACAGCAGTCAAAAGGAGTACCTTCCTTTGATGATATGAGAATACCCTGTCCTCTATAAAACTGTCTTGTTCTAGTCCTGTTAGAGTGCTCCCTACCCTCTTAAATCAGAAGGCAATGATTTTTGCCAAAATCTGCAAGTCAAGGTTTAAAACAGATATTGTTAATAGTTACAAAGGTGTAGTCTCGTCCTGGTTTGGACAGAAGTGTTATTGTTGATTTTTGTGTAGTCTTCTCTAAATCACTTCTTTCAACAGCTGCTGTATATTGTATGTTTGTGAACAGTGCCATGATTTCCCTCTGCCAAGACTTAGATAAATTGGTGGAGTACCCATTCAGCGCTGGATCTTGGCCTAAATTAATTGAAACTATTGCCTGTGATGTCTCTATTTTTTTTTTACTTTACCTGCGTGATCATCATTTTTTTGATCAGACTGTGAAGGTAACTGTGCAGTACTTAGGAAGGCTTCTTTCTCAGGTAACTGGTGTGGTGCTTTCATTTGACTATATATGGTGCTTTAAAATTCTTGAAATTTCTACACAATATCCCTCAGGGTTGTCACTAGTTGTTCTGTATAAAGCTTCATTGACTCTACCCACCTCTTGTTTTGGTGGAGGCAATTTAGCACAGTGGGTAAAGACACTGAGCTACAAACCTGGAAAGCTGGATTTGAATCCCACAGCCCCTGCTTGCATATTGCTTGACCCTGAGCAAGACACTTAACTTCCTTGTACTCCCAGGTCACATCTGGAAACAAGCTTTGGCTTAGTGTGCCTTTCCTAATTAAACAATTTCCCCTTTCCCTTGTAGTTTAAGAAGCAGTAACAGTAGGTGAACTGCCTTATCAACATGGTCTTTATACAGGAAGTCAGCTTAGGCTGAACAAAAATTCCCTCTCTGCCTTGTATCTATTTAACTCATGATATTGATTGCTATGGATATTTAACTGGAGCCATTTATCTTTGTCGTTATGTCTGTTTACGTTGTAAAGGATGGTCAGGAATTATCAGACAACTCAGACGTGAAGGTGCCCAAGTTGTGAGTTCCACCAAGATGGAGAGATATAATATGGGGAACTTAATTTTTATTGTGTGTAGCTTCTTTTTGATGTCACTATTGGCTTGAACACTGTTATATTCAACTTTTATATAGAGAATTTTTCTTTAGCTATATTAGCTTGACTTTGTCTTTATTTTTCTATTCTCAACTGACCTTATCCTTACCTCAGCACCTCCCACCTGATATTTTAACATTTCCAGAGTTGACTCAAATAACTGAAAGTTGCCAGTCACCTCCAGATGAGGAATTTCTTTTGCCTTCAATCAGTTAGGTAGCTGGGGCCACAGTGGGACAGATAGGACTTTAGAAGTGTTCATTAGTTGTAGTGTTTATGTGCTCATCATCTCAAAATGAGGTAATTACAGTAGGATCAGGTCATAGAACTAAACAGCCTGCTACCAAAATAAAATTGTAATTTACTGTTTTTAGCCATGATTAAAGACATAGGCTGACCAGAGCTGCTCTGAAGGTGCCTCTTCCCACAGAGCACATAACATGACTCCGCATTCAAACACATTTATAATAAAGAACATTTGTTAACCTAACATTTTGCTGGAAGCAGGCCACTATATGGCTTTTGCATAAAGGTGATCAGTTATGGAACCTGGTAATTATAGACTGGTATTGTTAGCTCCACTTTCAAAAATATTGCAGCAAATGAGTTTCAGTCAGATTAATGGGTTTTTGACCAAATATAATCTTCTTACATCTACCCAGCATGGGTTTAGACATCAACATAATACTCAGACTGCCTTGATGAGATTCACATACTATATCCACTGGGCTCTTGATATAGGGGACCTGGTGGCAATTATGTTTGTGAATCTCACCAAGGCATTCAATCTAACAGACCATTCTTTGTTGCTGGATGCATTCAATCGATTGTAGTTTTCTAATGAGGTAATTCATTGTTTAGTAATTATTTGAAAGATAAGGAGCATAGAACAGTTGGTAGGGGGACTTTTTCTGATTATCCGAAGATTGATTGTGGAGTACCTCAGGGATTCATTTTGGGACTGCTGCTCTTTTCATTGTTTTTGAATCACCTGCCTAATGCTTGTCCATTGACTCACATGATTATGTATGCTTATTCATTAATTTAATTTATTTTTATTTCAGTTGAAACCTTTGAGCCATGGGCTCCTTTACAAAGGTTCCACATCAAGGAGACAAGGACAAGTAGATACAACATAGCAACATCATCAACAATTGAACTTACAAAACAGACAATAAGGTAAACAGTAGGAGCAGCCAGAGACATGGTCTAGGAATTTTAGTGTAAGGAATTTATACAATGCAAGTAGTAAGGCAAAATAATGGGAAAAGCCTTGTCATAGTCTAAGTGTGCAGTGCAAGTACTGTAGGCTGCAGGTCAGTACACAGAGCAAATTGTACAGGGTATACCTAAGGAAACTTAGGATCCCCACTAGCAGTGCACTTACCCACTTACCCATCTGCTAGTCCACACTGTGCCCTGGCACCCCTCCCTCCCCTTGCTCCTGAACCTCCTCTCCTGCCCCTTGGGACCTCTGTGTGTCCCCGTCCCCCCTGCCCTCCCCTAGCTTTCTCTTCACCTCAGGCACATCTGGGTGTCTTCTTATTCTTGCTTTCCCTCCTGTACCTCCCTGCCCACCCCTGCTCCCTTAGCCTCCCTCCCTCCCTCTCATGTCAATCGTAGGAAAACCTCTCACCATCTCCCAGCCAGGGTGTTAGTCATGCTACTACTCCTGTCAGGGAACATTCATCCAAACCCTGGCCCAGTTCCCTGGAGCTCCCTAACTCGCACCACAGGCCTATGCATGGTCTCCATGAATATCTGTAGCCTCCTAAAAAAGTTTGACTCACTACAATGCCTGGTCACATCAATTAACCCTGATGTCATCACCCTTGTTGAGACTTGGCTGTCGAAATCCTCCCTGACTCCCTAGTCTCCCTTCCTGATTTCACCTCTTCGTCCGACTGTGTTGGGAGAGCCCATGGCGGCTGCGCCATTTATGTCAAGGAATCTCTCCCGTACTAGCCCTGCTCCACTCCCATCCTGACTCCAGGGCCCAGGTGCTTACGCTGAAACTAACCCCTGACCCTTTAAAGGGACCCCTTTATCTGACTACTGCATACATGCCCCCCAGGGACCAAATGCAGGCCATTGCCTCTCTTACAGAATACCTTCTCTCTACTTCCTTCTGCTGATCAAATTCTGGTGGGTGACTTAAATGTCAACTGGCTCAGCCCCTCCTCCTCCTCCTCTACCCTAGACTCCTTTTCTGCAATAGACCTAACACAACTAGTTACCCACCCTACCAGGACTAACCCCAAGAGCGGCTCCAGTACCCTGCTTGATGTGGTACTCACCAACAGCCCTAATCGGATCCCCAATGTAAAAGTCCTCCCAGACTCTCTCAGTGATCACTCCCCCATTCTATTCCACTGGTCAACCTCAGTCCCCAAACCCATAGCACAGTCCACATGCCGTGGCGTCTAATACCTGGTGGACTGATAAAACTTAAGGAACTTCTGTCCCAAATTGACTGGTCTCCTATACAGGCAACTCCTGACATCGACACAGCTCTCCTTCTTTACCCAAACTTTTAATAATGCCTGTGATATCTTTGCCCCAGTGTTGACCCGCCATTCTAAAAGGAAGAATGCCCCTAGGTTACCCAGCTTTCATCCACCAGCTCAAACATAGGGACAACCTTATGGCATCGTGCCATTGAGACTGGCTGGCCCACGACAGGCGGTATGCTGTCACCAAACAAGTGCACTCGGCCATCAGAAAGGCCAAGTCTGAGCACCATCGGTCCTCACTCACTGCCTCATGGGGGAATCCCAGAACCTTCTGGGATAACATTAAACAGTTAAATGGGAGTGCACTCCCCACCCACCCAGATCAACATTAATGGTGTGATCTCCTCAGACCCAGCCCTCATAGCCAACCACCTCAACACCTCATTCACTGACCTTAGCCCTATCCTCCTTACAAATTTTTGACCCTCCTCCCAGCACCTGCAGTAAATCTTTCTCGCCTATTTTTCTCCTCCGCCATGTTTCTGCCCAAGACCTAGGCACACCTTGTCACTGCCCTCAAGAGTAATAGTACAGTCAGAACACCCTGGATCGTGTATCCTACAGCTGGTCTTAGACACAGTCCTTACCCTGATCACTTACCTCATCAACCACTCTCTTTGCCTGGGGAAGGTTCCAACTGCCTGGAAAGTCACCACTGTCACCCCTATCTTTAAAGGTGGTGATAGGACTGTGGCTGGAAACTATCGACCGATCTCCATTCTCTCTCCTCTCTCCAAGGCCTTGGAAAAAGTGGTGGTCTCTCAAATCTCTGACTACCTCTCCACCTACAATGTCCTTTGTCCTGAGCAGCATGGCTTCCAAGCGGGCCACAGTACCAACACAGCCTCCTAGAGTTCTCCAACTTTCCACCCTCCCAGACACTGGTTCTCTGGCTGGTGCTGTCTCTCATTGACCCCTCGAAAGCTTTCAACACTGTCTCCCACCCTCCTTCTTGATGCCCTTAGTCTCTCTGGTTTTGCTGCTGGGCCTATCTCCTGGTGCACCAGTTATCTGTCTGACTGCTCACAGCATGTAAAAATTAATGGGACCTACTCAGACATCTGTCCCATCTTTTCTGGTTCCCCAGGGCTCCATTCTGGCCCTTACTATTCTCCCTTTACCTTAACACCCTTCCATGCTCTTGCTCAGGGAACATTCTATTGTACGCTGATGATGCAGTCATCTTTGCCTCAAATAGTAACCCTACTGCCCTCCAGGACTCGCTGCAGAAGTCCTTCACTGAAGCCGAGGGCTGGTTCAAGGAACATAGATTGGTGATAAATCTTAAAAACAAAACCGTGTTCTTCACTCATCCCAAAACAAGTCCTGCAACTTCAAACTCCTCATTCACTCTGGGTCCTCATTCCCACTCGAACAAGTTTGCTCCTATAAATACCTAGGGATCCATTTTGACCCCTCCTCTCCTTCCATGGACACATCGCTGCCCTAGCCACTGCCACTAATATCCGATTGGGCATCTTACATCGGTATAAACACTGCCTCCCCAGAGGCTCTTGACTCATGATCACCTCCTCTATCCTGTCCCTAGTGGACTATGGACTGCCGGGTATGGTGCTGCTGATCAGACCGCACTCCATAAAATTCACACTACTCTGAATAAGGCCTGCAGGTTAATTACTGGAGCACCTAGGATGACACACACCTGTCTACTGTATGCTAAAGCGCTGGTACTTGATCTCAATGGCGCCTCAAATATCTTACCTGTACCTTACAAAAAGACCCTCCTTGGGCTTTCCCCACCAGGATTGACCACCACCATACCGCCTGTCCCACTAGTTCATACTGGACCTCTGGGAAAACCTCTCTTGTTATCCCTAGAGCTAGGACCTCTCATGGCCAAAGAGCCTTCAGCTTTAGGGCCCCTCCTGGTTCAACACACTGCCCCCCTCCATCTCGAGCTCCAGCTATATGGGCCTTCAAAACTACCTTACGTAACCACCTTATTAACACCCGATGTATGCTGCCACCTAGTCAAGCCGGTACTCAATACTTATGACAAAGCGCATTACTAAGCTGCTAAGGATGACATAACTTGGTATTGTTTGCATCCATCCACGTACTGTCAGCTTGTTTGTATCTATGTCTTAATTTACTGTTATACTTATGTGTTGTACTGCTATACTGTGTATTTTGGTTTGTCTTACTGTGACAAGGTACCTTTGTAAATGAGCCTAAGGCTCAAAGGTTTTCCAAACTGCTGTTTAAATAAAATAAATAAAATAAAAAAAACTGCAGAGGAGGTAAGAGCAGAGGCAGTGGATAATTGGTACAAGGAGGAAAGTGCCAGCAACTTAATTAATAATAGTAAACTTAGGGGGCAGGAGGGTAGGCAGCTCAGAGAACTTTGTTAGGAGAGGATTGGAGAGAAAGAGGATGAAGGGTAGAGGAGTAGGGGAGCTGGTAAGAGAAAGAGAGGATGGTGGAAGAGATAGAGGGAGGGGAAGGGTGGGGGCAAGAGTAGGGTATTTGGTAGATGCAGAGAAAGCGAGAGGGAAGATGGAGGAGGAATTAAGGTGAATGGGAAAAGAAGGCATTCCATCCTTCCTCACAGAATAGGGGTAAGGGAAGAGTAGGTGATGGAGGGGTGAGGATGGGAGGGAGGGAGGAGGGGATGAGTGAAGTGGCCAGGCCTAGGGCAGGATTATATGAAGCAGTCACAGGAGGCACCAGCCACAAGGTACTGTAGTAGTTTATGTTTAAATGCACCCATCATGGCAATGTTAGAGATTTCTGTAGGAAGTGACTTGAACCAGGTTGAGGCTCTGACAAAGTAGGAGTGCCGAGCTTGCATTGTATGGCAGTGTGGTATAGTAAAGATTTGACAGCCTGACCTTCTGATTAGGTGGTGAACATGGTGTGGGGTCAGCAATGATTGGACCCCAGGAGATGTTAGGCTGAGAGCGGTCTTCTTTGCCACAATGCAGGCTGAAACCAGCGGGTAGTGTCACTCAATAGACCAAGGAGGGACAATTATTCGATGAGAATGGAGTGATTGACAGTGTTAAATGCCTTTGTCAGGTCAATAAAAGAGGTGTGGACCAACTGGTCCCAATCAAGGGCGTGATGGCTATTCAGTATGTGGTAAATTCAAGGAGAGCAGTGGTAATACTATGCCCTTTATGGAAGCTGTGCTGCTGGAAACATTGCAGGCTGTATTCTTGAAGATACTCAGTGAGCTGATCAGCCACTATCCGTTCCAATACTTTGAATGGGGGGGATGTAAATAGGCCTGTAGTTGTTTTGGAGAGTCTTGTCACCACTTTTATGAATTGGAGTCACCTCTGCCGATTTCCATTTTTGGGGGAACTGGGAGAACATGAGGGAACAGTTGAGTATTTTGGTTAGTAGGCAATGGTGAGGGTGAAAGGTTTCATATCTAGAGAATCTCCACTGACCCAAGACCTCCCAAGCACTTTAAGTATGTGTTTTCTAGCTAGGCTTACAGGGATTGCTTTAAAATGGAATGGTGGGTGCCCCTGTGGCAATCCTGAGTTAAAAGGAGTTAAGTTGACAGGGGTGGGGTCGAAAAAGATTGGGATGCCTAATGACTAAGGTCAGTGAAAGTAGCGTTAAATGCATTAGCAATGTGTACGTGATCAAGCTTGATGGTGCCATCTATGTTCAGAATTGTGGGCATTGTTTTGGGGTCCTTTCAAGTCACTTCAGCAAAATTGCACCAGAATTAACTCCTGTCTTTCCAGGAGCTGACTAAGGTGTTTCTGTAGTAGTTGGCCTTCTCAAGGTGGATTGCTCTGGTGCAGGCATTCCTCACTATTTTGTAGGCCTGGTTGTCAGTCAGGGAGCCAGTCACTTTAGCACGATACCAGAGGTGGTCTCAGGATTTCATTTGTGCAAGAAGGTCTAGTGTAAACCATGGGTTATTGGTACCCATGGTCTTACACTTCTTGAATGGAGCATGGATGTCACAGGCTGAGTTGAAGCTGGCAATGAAGAATTCAAGTGCTATGTCCATGCCTATGGCTGTGTCAATTGGTGACCAGTCATGTTCATGAAGGAGGGTTTTCAGTGACTTAAGATGACTGGGACCCAGCATTCTGCTGTTAATAGTTTTTTTGGGGTGGGGTGATTTTATTTGCTGTTCCAGATGCACAGGATAGAGGAATGGTCACTTAAAGAGTCTGAGAGAACTGTCATTTTTGAGATATGCTCAGGTTGATTCGTTAGCACCCAGTCCAAAAGTGTACAGGTTCCCATTCTGTAGTTCATTCTAGCTAGAGACTGAACCATTTGCAAGAAGTTAGTGTCAGTCTGGGCATCCTTGTAACTGTTTGCACTGGGGGCCAGCCAGATACATTGAAATCACCAAGCAGAATAATGTCCGTATTCTGAGCTAGGGAGTTGATGCAGTCAAGGAGGGAGTGAAGGCCCAGGTTGGTCAGCTTGGGTGGCATATAGACAGAGGCAACAGTCAGGACCTTGTTATGAGCTCTGAGTAGTACTATGGTGGCAAGGGCTTGAATGTCATTACTGGAGATGGGCATGGACAGGGCATGACCCGTGAAGGACTCTTTTAGGTAAAGAGCACAGCCTCCTACTTTCTTGGTTAGTCTGTCCTGCCTGAAGACTGCTTACCTGGGAATTGCAATTGTGGAGTCAGGTATCTTTGGAGACAGCCACGTTTCTTGCACTGATAGGATGTCTGGGTTATGCTGGGAAACTCAGGTGGAGAGGGAATCAAGTTTAGTGAGGAGGCTGCAAATGTTAATACTTGTGAAAGAGCGTCCCTGCACTGCAGGTAACCTTGGAGCCATGCTGTGGGGAGCCAGGTTTGGGATGAATGTTTCCTGAGAGGAGCACCAACAGCAGTATTAGGCATTTTAAAAGGGCTTTAAGATTGCTTCTACGGAGTAGGAGGGCCCTTTTTTTAAGAGGTTCATTTAGATATCAATGTTGTAAAAGGTAGTGACTGGTGAGTTGTAGCAAGGGGCTAAAAAGCAAGGGTGCAGTTGCTTTAGATTTGAGAACAGGCCAAAACTGAAAAGCTCTTGGAGAGAGTTTGCTAGAGGGAGTCACGGTAGTTATGACTTAGAAGGTCTCATAGGCAGAGAGTGGATATTCATTAAGGAGGACAATGGACAGCTGGGGTTGAGGTTCAGCAACAATGCCAATTTGTGTGAAGAGAGCAAAAAAGGTAAACATATAAGGCAAAAGAGAGACTGGTGACATTGTGACCTCCAGCATTGGACAGGAAAGTAGAGCACCAGAAATTGAGGGGGTAGTCCTTTAAGACTTATGAGGTTAGAGCAAGTAAGAAAAAGAAGCAATATAGTATCCAATAGTATTGAAGATATGAGAGGGAGGGCAGGATTTATGAGGATTTAATAGAGGTTGGGGACAGGGAGGTTGGGAGGGACAAAAAACAGAGAGAAGAAAAGTCTGAGGGAGAGATAAGCCAAGCCAGGAAACAGGCAAGGTCCTGGGCTATCCTATCGGGCTGCTTCAGTTCACTGAGATGTCTAGCAGAGGGTTTCAGATGGAGACTGCCAGAAAATTGAAGCTCTACTTTTAGAAAATCACTCTGTACCTTCGGTGACTTCAGGGCAGCAGCAGCAGGAGGTAGCAGGCAGAGGCTGAGTTGGGAGCCACACCGCTTGGAGGTCTATGCCCGATCAAGGACAAGAGCAGCTGTGGGAGAGAGAAAAGAGGGAGGGATTAGTTGTGGCCAAAAAGAAATGTTGGGGCGGGGTTAAAAAAGGAGAAATAAGAAAAGTAGGAATTAGAAATAAGAAATGTGGCAAAGAAATCAAGCTGACAGGAAAATAATACAAATATCTTTGGTAAGTGACTCGTGCTGATGACACTGTGATGTTTAAACAGAGGAAGGTCCTTGGGAATCTAATGAAAGTGGTTCAAGAAGATTTTAATTTACTTCAAGAATGGTTTTTGAGGCATAACTCAGTGCTTAATACAAAAACAAAAAAAACAAAGACAGTGTTATTTCATGGTCAAACAAACAAAAATAGTCCTGATTTTCAGATTGTAGCCTACAGAGGAAAGGTAAATGAGACTGTATGGGTGTTTAAGTATTTGGGTGTTGCTTGAGACAGCGCCTTCACATATGAAGCACATTTTACTAATATAATTAAAGGTTCTAATCAAAAAGTAGGTACAGTATGTTTTTCAGGTTTAAGAATTCCTTAATGTTTGAGTCCCAGGAAATTATTGCACTTAGTTGTTTGTTTTCAGCCTCTTACCATGGAATTGTTTGTTATTCTTCAACTGGGGGAGGAATGGATGAGCAGAGTTAAGACTCTCTATAACTCAGTCTGTCGATTTGTTACGAATCTTCCAGTATTTTCTGTCTTTCAGGGATATTGTCAAATTTTAAAAGACAATTTTTATTCATAAGGTACAGTGAAGTCCATTATGATGAAGCCCAGAATTCTGCAGTGGCGTTACTATGGTAAACAATGCAGTTTCAATGGGAACTAATTCCTTTTTTCATGCAGGAAACATGTGACACTGCACTTCATCCTGGTGTGCTTCAGGTGTTGTTTTTGGGAAAGCACTGGTTTGTATTGAACATGTTTTCTCTTTAAACAAAATAACAAAAGGTACCAGGAAATCTCATATTTTTAGTATCAGACCCTCTTTAATGCAGACTTCATTAGATCAGAGATCTTTGATTTATCAGACTTCAAATGTATACAATAATCTCCTCTCTGAAGTTACTAATTGTAGAACAATGTCTTCATTTAAGCATAAATTGTCTGCTTATTTTAAGTCACAATCAGTATGTGACTGTTTTTAATGTTCTGTTGTTTTTCTTGCGTACCTGTTTGCTAAAGTTTTAAATTTTGTTAAATGTAACTGGTCTCTTGTGAAAATGGGCATTTATTTGCTAACAGGATTTACTAGTATAATAAATGAAACAAAATGCAAATAAACTTTCACTACCACTGTATTCCTTCCAATGATGCTCTATTGTGATGCTACCTTTAACAAGACTATTCAATTTTTGATCCCATCTTGGTGTCCATTATAATTGCTTTTAATTCATTAAATATCCAAAATGGAAGCTGCAATGCACCACCCTCCAGAAGTGCCCTGAGTTATGTTTGTACCACACATCAACCCAAGTGGCATCTCTGTGCTTTATGGATTCTCAGATGGTTTATAGCTGGGCATTGCTGTCAAGTTTTATAGCCTCTACAGTACATGTGTTCCTTAGGCAGAGTGCAAGCAGAATTATCAATTCCAGTTGCTGATGGACATCGCACTATTTATTTATGTATTTATTTATTTATTTATTGAGAGAATCAGAATTACAATGCTTTGAGTCATAGACTCTTTTGCAAAGGCTCCACATCAGTACAGGAAAGCACAAACATTACATTTAATAACAGTAATACATAGATCACTCAGCACAGTGTATTTACTTTACATATTACCTACCGTCTCAAAGGCCTGGGAAGACCCTGAGTCACAGTTGTGAGACAAGTCTGGTTACAGAAATTTGGAGGGACATAAACAGAACCCTGAGTCAGAGTGAAATTACAGCTGGATAGTGGGAAATAAGGATGTAGTCACAGGATAAGCTAGGTCTTTATCCATGACTATGCTATCTTTGGTATACTGACAAGGGGGAGGAGTATTAGCTACAGCTGCAGGCATCAGAGTCAAGGAGAAGGTTCATGATACCAGCTTTGAATTGTCCAAGACTAGGAGCCAGGGAGATGGAGGGTGGTAGGTCGTTGAGCCGGAGGGGAGCATGATAACAGAAAGACCTTTGCCCTAGAGAGGTCCTGCATTAGGGAACTAGGAGGGAGGAAGTAGCACAGTGCCTAGTGGCCCTTTTATGTCATACTGGCTGAATGAGGGGGTGGAGGCCTATGGGCATTTACTTCACAAGTATTTTTTTGGCTTGGAGGCATGTGTGGTACTTGAGCCTCCCTTTGAAGGTCAGCCAGTCTGCAAGCTTGTAGAGCTGGCATGTGTGGATTAATCTATCTCAGTTAGTGACCAGTTGGCAAGCTATGTTGAGAGCTAGGTTGATGCAATGTAGGGCAGTTTGGTCTACGGTGCTGTAAATTACAATGCCGTAGTCTACCAAAGAGCGGACTGAGCAGGATACAGTTAGACGTAGGGCCTGAGGGGGTAGGCCCTGCTTATGTCTATATAGAATCCCCAGTCTGGTGTTTACAGTGGAGGAAAGGTGTTGAATGTGTGTGTGGTAGGTGACGGATGTGTCCAGGGTGACGCCCAGGTATTTGAAGGTAGAGACCTGTTTGAGAAGGAGGCTCTGCACATTGGCTATGGTAAGGGGGGTGCAACAGAGAGGGCTTTGACGATGGGCAAAGATCATGGATTTTGTCTTGTTGTAGTTGAGTACTAGGCGACACTCAGTGAATCAGGATTCTAATTCTTTGAAAAAACCTTGTAAGGCAGTTTGGAGGGAGTGAGGATGGGGGTGTTTACAGAAAACAACTGTGTCATCTGCATAGAGTAAGAGCTTCCCACTACAGGCTTGAGGGAGGGAGTCTAGGAAAAGAGTGAAAAGCAGTGGCCCTATAATAGCCCTTGCTGAATACCCGTTAGGACTGGTTTAGTGGAGGAGAGGGTGGTGTTAATTTTGACCTGTTGCATCTGGTCAGAGAGATAGTCTTGGAACCAGGAAATGGCCTCGGGGGAGAAATAGTAGAAGGGAAGGGAGTGGAGAAGTAAGGCATGACCGACTGTATCGAACGCATTTGTCAAGTCGATGTAGATTGCACCTGCTACAAAGCCTTATTCCAGGACTTCATGTATGTACAATGTAAATTCAAGGAGGGCAGTGGTAGTGCTGTGACCCCCTCCTGAAGCCATGTTGTTCTTGGCAGAACAGATTATGTTTGGCTAAGTAGTCTGTGATTTGGTCCCACACAATTTTTCCAAGAGCCTTTGAGGGGGGGTAGGATCGAGATGGGTCGGTAACTACTAGGGGAAGTGATATCACCACTCTTCAGAATTGGTGTTATAATGCCTTTTTTCCATAGAGCAGGGAATTGGCTGAGGCGTAATGACCAGTTGAATATTTTGGTAAGATGTGGCAAGGTCACATCCCGCGTTAGGCGGAGAATTTTGAGGTTGAGGAAGTCATTGCTATAGCACAAGTTTGCCAAGGCTTTGGATAGGTAGCATATGGCCTCCCCACAGGAGATGATTCACAACCAGAAGGGAGGGGGGACCTTAGTGCCTGAGTTGCCCGAGGGGCAGTTAGGGACCAGGTCAAAGAAGTTATGTGGGAGTATGTGACTAAGGTCTGAGAAGGTGGTGTTTAGGGTACTGGAGATGGTAGTGGGGTCCTGGGATAGGGCCCCATCAATTTGAAGTTGCGAAGGGGTAGAGGAGACAGTTTTCCCACAGAGCTCCTTAATATTGTTCCAGAAATTTTTCCCTGAACTCCATGTGGCAGTGAGGCATTGCTTTTGCTTGCCTTATGGCCCAGGTGAAATTGTTTCTGGCCGCTCTGTAAAGTTGTCTGTCATAGGGTATCTGGGAATTTAGGGCCCTATGCCAGAGGTTGTGTCTCTGGTGCATCTGGTCAAGTAGGGGCTGCAAGATCCATGGGGTATCCCTGATTTTTAGGATCTGCTTTGTGAAGGGGGCAAAGATATCGCAGGCAGAGTTAAAAGTGGTGATAAAGTATATGAGGGCAGTGTCTACAATTATCTGCATCAGAACATGGAAAAGTGGAACATCTTGGCTTATGGATGCTATGTGGCAATTAACGTCCCAGTTGACATGTTAAAGATGTCGTAAGTTGTGAATCACAACATCCATGAGATGCCAGTGGACTGTGGCTATGCTCAAGAAATCCCCTGAGGCATCATGGGTGGTGTAGATGAACATGTAGTCAAACATCACTTTGCAATGTTGGAACAAATCCTCAATCATGTAGAGAGTAGAGTTTCACTGTGTTATCACGTCTTGCTTCATGCAGTGCTGAGGTCCAGAAAGTTATTTTCAGTGTGTAGGCCTCACAATTGCTGCCTTGCCTTTGATGAGTGGCCAAAATAGTCAACAATGAGGTGACATACACAGCAGCTTTTTGAGCTAAGAAAGTCTTGTTTGGCTAAGAATGTCTTGCATTACCAGATAAATACAATGTGCCATGCATGGAACTCTTTAGAAATCACCATCTTTACCACTTAAACAACAATTTACCTATCATCACTAGTAAGTAAGAGTAATTAAGCCATCTTCAATGGGTAATTGGTGCAGCCAAGGATCAATCTTGCAGCACTAGCTTGACCAGGATGATTGCCACAATGTGTGATTGTGACATGAATGTCATGCATAAAGTCATTTGCTGGTTAACATCAGGGCTGGTGAGGCTGATGCACTTCCAGTACATGGTTCAATGGGCCATTATGCACATGGAAAACATCACAGAAGAGATATTAATGCTTAACATATCACTGGCCAAGTGTTTTTTGTTAACTGTGGAGTGGGACAAAGCATGCACACATGGTCTGGTGGTCCTATGTCAAAATAGTGATAACAAACAGTGCCAAGCAAGCTGACCCATTGGCACAGAGGCATGGATGCTGCCTGCGATGCCAACAACCCGGGTTTGGGAATGGATCCGGGAGTCGGAGGATCGGCCGGGAGAAGTAGCATTGAGCATCTGCTGGATTGCTCTCCTACTCTGGGGTGATGTAGGATTGAGTGTCTGATGCAATGTGGACCCCAAGCAGAGACATGGAGATCTGCAGCGATTGGCACCAGCACATACTGGGATAGGGCAGACGTAGGTCATCATTACATATCCCCGTCCCAAGGGAATCTCAGCACTAAAAATGTCAGCCCCTTCTAATGAGCCAGCTCTGGTGCCGTTCACTCTAGGCCACCTAAGTCCGCTGCTGGTGGCCCCACTCAGGGGGTGCAAGCCGAGCGTATGAGGGGACAGGCAGCCAGAGCCTGGCGAGCCCATTTGTGGGTCTTGGGGATGCCTGTCAGTAAGAAAATTTAAAAATTAAACAGCGCTGAGCATATCAGCATACTCACATCAGTGCAAGCTGAAAAAGTGACTGCCAGACACAGCAGCTATCAAAACAGTGAATACACTAGAAAAAATGAACAAAACTAAGCACTCACTAACTTAATGCATCTCTACAATATTTTTTTTCTGTGGGGGGCTGCATCATCAAAGAGCTTTGCCCATCCAGACCCTCCATAATAAAAATTGCCTTCTCAGAAACCACAAAACGTAGAACACTAAAATAAATGGTGTGAAGGACAAGTCACCCTGGCACAAATAATGATTGCTATTGATCACAAGTTGCTGAAACCGCACAAGCTATTTTTCAGTTGCTCAAATTGACTCTCTCAAATGCAGTCACTGATTTGACATGATACCTTGTCTGACAGCAATGCAATGCTAGTAAATCTTAAATTAGAACTACTAAGGCTTATCCATTCAAGCAGCTATAAACTGACCATTTGGAAAATCCAAAAAAGTTCTGGAACAGTGTTGCAAAATTTTTAAACCCCTTAGTGAGTAAAACTCTTACCATTGCAGGGCAGGACATAGCAGGGCTGATCCTATGAGAATTGGGTGGTTCTGAACATGTACTCACTAGAGACAAGAATTGAGGGAGGCGATATGATACAGGCCTTTGTATTCTGGAAAGGTATGAACAAGGTAGATTGCAAGGAAATATTTAGCAGAAATACCAGCTCAAGCAAAAATGGACATGAGTGGAAACTGGAGGGGGCGATTCTGGAGAGACATGAGAATGTTTTTTTTTTTTTACAGAGAGAGTGGTTGAGTCATGAAACAGCTTACAAACAGAGGTGATGGGTACAAGAACCATAAATGGTTTCCAAACACAGCTGGGACAGAGTCAACTTCTTAATAGTTACACAGAGAGAAGCAGAAGGACAGTGGGAACATGAGGAAGCTGAGGTAACTAAACCAGACTTGACAACAGGTACTGGAGTAGGATAGGGTAAAAAGGCAGGAGACTGGTTAGACCAATGGTCTTTTTCCTGCCAACGTTGTCTATGTTTTTGTGTTGTTTTGAAGGATTTAAGTTATTCAGTCCCTCAAATTTACGGTAGCAAATACTTTCAATAACAAATCAACACATTTAGATGCATATAGAGATGATTTGTCATGCTTGGATGTTACCAGTACTCAATATTAGTGCCCTGTGGATAGACCTGTTCCACTTCTACCTCTATGATATCTCTAGAGTAAAGATGATCATATTATTGAAACCTTCCAAGTTAGACAAATTTGAGGAGAAAGATATTCTGGTATCCAACTTAATATGTCATGCTTCTCTTGCAGTTTGTGAGCCTCTTGTACTGATCCTGATCTTGGCATTTGGTATGAGTCAGATACCTGACTCAGGGAAACCACATTGCATTGTGCAGTTGTTCATATGAACATACAAAATTTTCCAGCAGATAAAGGCCTAGAGGTCTATCAAGTCTGCTCGAATGTGCAGCTAGCACCCCTTATTCTGCAGCTGCCCCTCCCTTCCACCCTACCCCTTCATTAACCCCCCCTTGTCCTGTCCCATCCCCTTTTGAAGCAGTCCACTGTTCTACTGGATTCCACTTCTGCAGGTAACGCATTCCACCCAGCCACCACCTTCTCTGTAAAAAAGTGTCTCCTCATCTCCCTCCTGAACCTTTCTCCCTCCAGTCTCATATCATGGCCCCTGGTGTCCCTCCCCTCCCTTACTTTGAACAGCCCCTCTGTACCTGTCTTGTTTATTCCTTTCATGTATTTAAAGGTTTCAATCATGTCCCCCCTGTCCTTCCTGTCCTCCAGTGAGTACATTTTCAACTCCCTCAACCTCCTCTTGTATGATAAGTCCCCCAGCCCCTTGATCATCTTTGTTGCCCTGCGCTGCACTCCCTCCATTAACTTAATCTCCCTCTTCAGATATGAGCACCAGTACTTCACGCAGTACTCCAGATGCAGTCTAATTAATGACCTATACAGTGGCAAAATCACCTCCTCCCTCCTCGAGGATATACCCCTTGCAATACAACCCAGAATTTTGTTGGCCTTTGCAGCTGCCTTCCTACATTGTGACGAGTTGTTCATTGACCCTGTAATAAGCACCCCCAGATCCTTCTCCTCCTCTGTCTGGGCTAGCTGTACTCCCCCTAGCTGGTAACTCCTCTGTGGGTTCTTCATCCCAAAATGCAGCACCTTGCACTTTTTGGCATTAAACCCCAGTTGCCAGGTGTCTGACCAGGTTTCAAGCTTTGCTAGATCATCCTACAACCTCTGCCATCCCCCTAGGTCATCCACCACCGCTCCTATCTTGGTATCATCAGCAAACAGACTGATCTTGCTCTTGATGTCCATTGATATGTCTGCAATGAATATCCCAAACAACACTGGTCCCAACACCGAGCCCTGTGGAACACTACTCGTCACTACCCTTGGGTGTGAGAGCTCCCCACCCACCACCACCCTCTGTTGCCTTACCTGAAGCCAGTTTCCTACCCATCTCACCAGCTTTGCACCCGCCCCTGTGACTACTAACTTACTTCCCAGCCTTCCATGCGGCACCGAGTCGAATGCCTTACTGAAGTCCAGTTCAATAGAGGGACTACTTCTAGCATTGATAGTTAAATTCTCATTCCAAGCTTCTCTGCATTTTCAAAACTACAAGAGATTATTCACAGTCAAGTTCTGCATTATACTGGTAAATGTGACCTAGTGAGTGTGTGTCTATATAGATTCAGGAATGAGACTAGAACAGGGGTTCTCAGACTTTGCCAAGTTGGGCCTCCCCTATAGTGCTGGAGAAAAGCCCAGTCCTCCCCAAGTTTCAAGCGCACCTGCAATGGGCCCACACCTCCCCTGGGAGGCATGCCTCACCACTTGAGAACCGCTGCATTAGCATACACTGCAATGAATAATGAATTTCATGCACAATCACAAAACAGATAAAACGAACTGATATTTATTTAGTGTTGCACTGTACATCACAGCTATCATGCAAAACTGCAATAAAAAGATACCACAGCTATTGTGCAAAATTGCTACTGTGCAAAACTGCAGTTAAAAAGACATCTCAGCTACTGTGCAAAACTGCAATTAAAAGACAGCACCAAAAGTGCTGGACATTAGTCAGGTAAAGGTGGTCTGTGGTCAGTTTGTTTGCAGTCAAAAAAGGCAGCACCAAATGTACTGGATATTTTTTTTATAAAGTCAGCAGAAGGAAACAGTTTTGAAACATTAAAAGGCAGCACCTTTGCAGTCATTAAAAAGCAGCACCAAAAGTAGTGTGTATTTTTTAAAATCTGTCAGCTGAAAGGAGCCCATAAGGCTGCTTTTTGCAGTCATCAAAAGGCAGGAGACATACTGGATATTTTTTTTTGCCTTTTAAATCAGTCAGCTGAAGGGAGCCTGTGAGCCTGTTTTTTTGCAGTCAGTTGCTGGATTTGTGGCTGCACAGTTGAGAAGTAGAGGCTCAAGTCGTCTTCAACTTTGAGGTGGGACCTGTACTTTGTTTTCATGGCAGCCAGTGCAGAGAATCCAGACTCACAGAGATAGGTTGATGCAAAAGGCAGGAGGATTTTGAAAGCTCATTGTTTTAATTCAGGAAATTCACATCCCAGTGACAGCCAAAACTTGGAAGGTCAATAAGGCTTTCCTGCTCCCTCAGTGACAGGTTGTCTTCAGACCTTGGTTTAAAAATGAAAGGATTCCTTATCCACTGGTTACGCTCCTCTTGTTGGCACTTTGGGAAATAGTCACAGAGCTTCTCCTGCAGCCCACGTAAGTGTTCTGAAATGACCATCTGGACACTGTCGATTAAAAGCTCATTTTTCTGCAGGAAATCCTCCAGTGTGTGAAATGAGACAACCAATCCTTGCTGCAGTCTTGAAGACCACAGTTGGAGCTTCTGACAAAATGCCTCAATCTTGTCCCTTACCATGAACACATTGGTGTCCCGACCTTGAAGTGAGGCATTGAGAGTGTTAAGGCAGTCAAAAACATCTGCTAGATATGCTAGCAAGGCAAGCCATTGGAAATCATGGAATTTTTCCACAAGTGCAGACCCACAGTCAGCAAGAAAAATACGAACTTTGTCACACAACTCAAAGAGACGGGTTATCACTTTTCCCCTGGACAGCCAACGGACCTTTGTGTGCAACAGTAATTGTTTGTGGTTTGCTCCCATCTCTTCACACAGCACAGCAAAAAGTTTTGCATTTAATAGCTGTGCCTTGATAAAGTTCACTACTTTCTCAGCATCTGCCAAGACTTTCTGTAGATCACCTGGCATCCTCTTGGCTGCTAGTGCTTCCCTGTGGATCATGCAGTGGTTCCACACAGCATTAGGGGCCACTGGTTGCAGCTTTGTGACCATGCCACTGTTTCGGCCAGTCATTGCCTATGCTCCATCACTACAAATTCCCACACATCTGCCCCAGTCAAGACCTTCCTCCATAATGAATTCATTCAACATCTTGAACAGTTGTTCCCCAGTTGCTCGTGTAGGCAGTGGTCAGCAAAACAGGATCTCCTCCAGGACGTCTGTTTCTGTGGCATAACGGACATAGACCAGGAGCTGTGCAGCATCAGCAATATCTGTGGACTCATCGATCTGCAATGAATAGTATGGGCTTTGATGAACAGAGTCCAGTATCTGTTTCTTAACATCAGCAGACATGTCCTCTATACGGCGACAAACTGTGTCATTGGAGAAAGAAATGGCATCTAGCTGTGCTGCTGCTTTCTCTCACAGCATTTTGAAGCACATTTCTTTTACAGCAGGAAGTAGTAATTGCTCGCTAATGTTGTGTGGTTTCCCTGCTTTTGCAATTCTTAATGACACATGGTATAAGGCTTCCACAACTTTAGTCGGCGCAGTGCCATGCCTTTCTACCATTTTTTTTTTGGCCCCTGAATTCATGCAGCTTTCTTTGAAAAAACTCCAAAGATTTAGAAAGTAGGATGGGATGCTTAGTTTCCAAATGCCAACGAAGCTTGCAGGGTCGCATGCTGTCCTGTGCATAGATCACACATTGTGACCGAGATGCCTCACTGGTTCCAGTCCAAGTGAATCCCATCTTCAGGTATTCTTCATCATACCTTCTGGCCTTGCCCTTTGCTTGAGGAACTGGTACTTCATTGAGATCAGCAATAGCTATTTCTTCATGAGTGCGTTTTCTACTGGTCACCAGAAAGCGATCCATTATCTACGATTCAACAGTTTTGGAATTATCAAAAAATGCAATCAAAAGCATCTTGGACGTGCACATGCATGCATGTCCGACAACACTGGGTCATTTCAAAAACAGAAACAAAATCAGCAAGGAAAATGCAACACCCCAAACTGCATGTCATCACCTCAAAAATTACTGTCTCTCATCTGCCCCCATGGCAAAGGTTCTGCCCACACTCGAAATGCATAGTGCAAAGCCACAACTAGCAGAGCAGAACTGCAGACCCAACTGAAGTCTTGAATTGAGATCTTTAATTCTTCAGAGAGAAGAGAAAGTAGCTCTGGTCCCTGCAATAGCACAGCACAACTGGGAAATTTATGTTTGTGCCTGGAATCCTCAGTTGCCCAGCACTGTAGCCAGCAGGTAGGGGTGCACAATACCCAGTTGGTATGATCGCCCATTGATAATGTGCAGCACTACAGAAAACTTGCTATTTCAACATTACACAACACCGAGTGGCATGAATGACCCCCCTCCCCATCATGCAGTCTCATCACTGCAAGCAACATCTTGTACGGTTCCCCTTGTCCCCAACCCCAACCATACAGGTTCATAATTCCATTAACCACAAGCAATAAAAATACAGTTGCATAACAGCATGATGCATCATGTATGACCCCCCCCCACCATGCAGGCCCATCACAGCAAGCGACATCTTGTATGGTTCCCCCCGTCCCCAACCACAACCACACAGGCCCATAATTCCAACAACCACCAGCAATAAAAATACTGATGCACAACAGCATGATGCATCATATATGACCCCCCCAAAAAAAGGCTTTTGTCCCAACAATCACAATAAAATACAAGTGAACTGCACAGAGAGGCACAATGTAAGGCACCATGTATGACCACCACCTCAACCCCCCCCCCGTCAGGAACTGGGCAGCAAAACAGCACCTTTGCAACTGACTGCTGAGAGAGGAATCATGTATGCTGGCCCCACCACCACCTCAAACTCCTCCCCATGCTCCCATGATAGCAGCAAAAAAGCAGCTTTGTTGGTTGCTGAGATAGGCTATAACACATGGTGCTGCTGATCCTCCCATTCCATACAAGCAGCAAAACAACAACTTTATAAATTAAAATAGCTGGCTGCTGTATGTTGCTGCCCCCATCCCATACGAGCAGCAAAACAACTTTTATAAATTATTAAAATAGCTGGCTGCTGTATGTTGCTGCTCCCCCATGTCCCATTACAAGCATCAAAACAACAACTTTATAAATTATCAAAATAGCTAGCTGCTGTATGTTGCTACTCTCCCCACAAGCAGCAAAACAACAACTTTATTTATTAATAGCTGGCTGCTGTATGTTGCTCCCCCCATCCCATACAAGCAAAACAACAACTTTATAAATTATTACTAGCTGGCTGCTGTATGTTGCTTCTTCAACCTCCACCCAATACAAGCAGCAAAACAACTTTATAAATCATTAACAATAGCAGGCTGGTGTATGTTGCTGCTCCTCCAACCCCCCATCTTGCATCAGCTTTAGGCTTCCAGAGCAAAAATATAATAGCAGGATGGTTTCTTACCAAAGGAGGTCCTGGTCAACAAGAGGCACCAAACACAGGTTGCAGCTTCAGTAGCTCGGCGTTGTGGAGGCGGCAACTGCAGGTAGTCTGAAGGCCTTTGCAGTTGAAGGCAGCAGCTCAGCGAATTGGCTACTTCAGTAGGGGAGGACAGCAACTTTAGCAGTCAGCAGCTTCAGCGGTGGAGGGCAGCAACTGTAGTGGTCGGCGGCTTCAGTGGTGGAGGGCAGCGACTATAGTGGTAGGTGGCTTAAGTGGTGGAGGACGGCAGCTTCAGCACTGGAGGGTGGGCAGCTTTAGCAATCGGAGGCAGACAGCTTGCAGGGGATCTCGGCTGCAAAACAAATACAGCATTAATTTCTTTGCACACATGGTGTGCGCCTTTATTTCTGGGACCAATGACATCACCATAGGAGGCAAAGAGCTCATTGGCTTGGAAACTCTGGCACTGATTGGCTGCAGCTACCTCCCCTGTCATTGGTCACATTTCTCCTACTCCCAATTGGTCTGCTCAAGACATTTTTTCACCCTTTGATTGGCTGGCTCAGGATCCCCTAGCTCCAGCATTAGACACGGATACATAGCCAGTGTTTTAGCAGTATACTGCAGTAAAAATCAGGAACTCACTGCACCTCCCTTGCAATAGGCCTGCGCCTCCCCAGGGAGGCGCGCCTCACCACTTGAGAACCACTGGACTAGAATTATAAGGTTCACTGTGGAGGTATATAAGGCTATGGATGCTGATATGCTGACTGGTCCAGTGTTTACTGTGTACCTGACCAAGGCTTTTGACCTACAATCCCATGAAGCACTGCAAATTCACCTTGGAGCTCAATAACAAGGCAAAGTGATGCAAAGTACATTGATTTCAATGTACTTCACCTTAAAATTGGTGGAGAAGTGGTTTGGGGAATGTGGAATAATGCAAAGTCATTGGTTTCAATGGACTTTGCGTTCCTCATCATGAAGCAAAGTACTCAGCTTTGCATTGCAGAGCACTTCATGGATTCCGTATTACTTCATGAATCACTTTGTAGAGTGAATTTCGGCCACTTTGCCCACCACTAATATCTAGGGAAGGCAAGACAATTTTATTTGCATAGTACCCTATCCCAATTGCTCATGGTGCTGTACAGAATATAAAAGCACACATAACGATACAATATGAACAAAAACATTAGCAAATGAGAAGCTACATTACTTATTAATCAAGTTCAAAATGCTCTTAATCAGTGGCAAAAAATGTATTGTAATATGGAGTTCCTTAAGGATCCATATTAAGCATACTTTTATTTATTTAGTTACAAACACTCTGCTTGAATCCTATACTAGTTTTAAACTTTTATTTTGTGCAAATGGGTCTGTGCTCAATTTCTTTTCTAGGGCTATTAATAAAATAAGCTGGAGTTTTGATGCAGACTTCTCTAAACTTCAAAATTTGATGCAAGTAAAATAAACATGTATGAAATAAAAAAAAATCATAGTGTTTTGTACTGCTGACACATTAAGTGGTTTTAAAATCATATTTAATGAGCATGCCAGTGATATATCTGAGCTATACTGTGTAGAAAAATATTAATAAATTGAAGTTTACCTGGATTAATCCTTGGATTATTCTACTCAACTAAACCACATCACCTCAAAAATATGCACTAATATTGGTTGCCTACAGCATGTAGGCAAAAGAAAAAAAAATGTTTAACAAAACAGCACAGATAAATTATAGCACTGTAGAATTTGTTTCATATCCTAAACTATGGAGGAATTATAACTGATCAGGCACAGACTCTGTACAGAATAGGAAAGGTGTTTTCACAGTACAATTGGGAAATTGTGTATGGTTGCAGGGCCTTTGGGCCCACTACACCTCTGTCTTATCACAACTAAAATGTTTGCCTTTAGAACATAATTCTCTTTTTTATGTAAGTAGACCACTGCCAGACAATCACTTTGTGATCTGAGTTTACATCTTATGCCTGGTACATACAGTATGCAGTCCCGTGCAGCAACTGTCATCATGGCAATAGGTGTCCCTCATAGCCACCTAAAACTTCTAGCAGCCTTATGTCATGGAGCATTAAACAGCCACAATTCTGCTTTTGTACCTGCTCCAGTGCCCAGTATATATCTTGTTTTAATGCCAAGGTAACTGCTAATATCTACTTTGAATTCAATTGTAAAAACTAAAAAAAAAAGTCCACTTTCAAACAGACTCCGTTCATCTTTTCTCACCATTCCAGATCCCAGCACACACCACACCTTCAGTGCGAGAGTAACACACATTAGAACTTGGGGCCTGATTCCAAGACAGTTATGCCAGGTGTAAATACAGTACTCCAGTCCTGAAAGTGCAAATCGCAAGTTATGTCAGTGATTTGCAACATGCACAATTCCAAAACAACACTTACGTTGCAACCCACAACTGCTACGACAAACACAAATTACATATCAGTTACACCAAAGAATGCTTACATCACTGTGTAATGTGGCTTACAACATGCATTACACACCAGCACCACAGCACTGCTATTCCAGAACAGGTGGCATAATGAACCATGCCAGAGAATGGTAACTTAAGTTAGAACAAGGGAAAGCTGTCCTAACCAGAGCACAGGTCATAGAACCCCCACACACACACACACACGCAGAGCCAGACTGCAGCATACCCCTAACCAGTAGGCCCTGTATGTGGGACTAATGTGCATACAGTGGAACACCCAAGCAAATGTGCCCTAGGAAGCCCAGGACACAGTGGAATAGGTAGCAGCATGGCCAGACCGGCCAATAGTAAGTGAAATACATACCTGGTGCAACATGTACCATAGCATGTAGCACAATAGCCAAACACAGACTGTGGGACAGGGCACTGCACTGTGGAACAGAGAAGTGATGGGACATACAGTGTGGAACAATGCCATGTAGTGTGGGACAGTCGAGAGGTATGTACTGCTGGCAGTATTACGAGTTGCAACATGCATATTGCTATGCCACTATTGCAAGTTATGCCATGTCTTGCAAGCGTAACTTACAGCATGTGTAATTCTGCATTTTCCATCATATCTGGTGATTCTCTTGGAATATTTGGCATAACTTTACACACTGGCATACTTTACACCTTGTTCCCATCACTGTCTTGGAATCGGGCTCCCAGACTTTACCAAGAATACACATACAGAAACTGTTGACACAATTACAAAATTTATTTTTTTAAACAAATATTGCTCATTACATTTCTTAATTCGTATTTTTTTTTTTTACCAGAAAGGCATACTAAGCTGTTATAGCTTGATTCCCAGTGTGTTCTTTGGAGGTAAGTTATATGTACCTGTTTTACTGATGGGGAAATGTTGCAGATACAAGGAAACTCCTACTCTTCTTCAATAAATGCCATGGGATCTTTGACTTCCACCTGGGCAGTGATAAGAGATGGCAGAGTGGACCTCAGTTTAATATCTTATAAAAAGGATGTTAACTGAATAGTGCAACCCCACATTACACTACAGTATTAGTTATGGGTATTTACCCCAAATACAGTAACTAGCTTGCATGGCTTATTTCTTCATTTCAAGTTCATAGTGATTTCTTCATTTCAAGTTCATAGTGATTTATAGTACATTTAAATGTATAAATGTATACTTGTTGATGTTTCTTACTGAATAATGTGTTTCACTGTCTATTTGCTTGAAGAACACGTGATAATATTTTTTAGTGGGAAACACCTACAAGTATACTAATGACATATAATGCAGTACAGCTTGGTTTAGTTCATCTTTGGGCTACTAAACACAAATATTTCAGTTTATCTTACAAACCTCCTAAAAGCATAAAGCAGCAATTTCAACTCCATATCCTCCAACAATAGCAATCAACTCCTTGTTTCTTTCATGCTTCCAGCATAGATCAGTGCTTCTTGTGTGCCATGCTCTAAATGTTTCAGTCAATCCCTCAGCAATTAATATCCAGTAATAATCTTAAGCATGTCAGCTCAGCTTTAAAGACTTACTTTCTGAATTAATAGAAGTGTTGTTGTTTTACTTAATAGTTGTTTAACTGTTTCTTTTTGCAAGGTTTATGCCTATAACCAATGTTTATTTTGCTACTGTTGAACACTGTAGAAAACCAGGTTGCTCTTTCATGTGAAATGTTTGTTCCAGTGATCTTACCTGTTAACAAAAAAAAAAAAAATCAATCAAAATGTAACAGGCAGCATGCAAGTACCCCTCAGCTCACACACAGCCCGGCTCAAGAAATACGTACACTAGGGAAAGTTCAATATGGGACAAGCCTTTGCCATTACCTACCACAAGCCTGGAGTCTCAATGAACTAGTGTGACAAGAGATCAAATGCAAGTATCTTTGTCTGTGATGACTTTAAGTTCCATGGACACTGCGACTGTGAGGCAGCTTTGTGAAACATGTACAGTAAATGACTGTACTAATGGTAGCTGATGAAATACTATTTTTCTTTCCAGAAATACTTTTCACACCACTTTACCACCGAAGGAACTGTATGTGACAGAGAACATCCACTGCCACCTAAATGTAATTACTCTTGTGATGACAAGAAGGATTTTTCTCCTCAGGTTCTCTGAAGAGTGAGTAGCACTAGTTATACCTCCATTATTAAATTACCCTTCCCCTTTCTTCTACTTCTCCACCTTCCCTTGTCCTGTGCAGTGATAAATGTTCCTAAAGAAAAATGTCAGGCCCACCCTTCTTTGTGGCTGATATAAAGCAACTGCCTGAGGTAAAGGGGTGGTTGAACCAATTCTAGCTCGACAGAAAGAGAAAGAGAGAGCGGAAAGAGAGAGAGAGAGTTGAGAGAAGAGAGAGAGAGAGCAAGAGAGTGAAAGAATGTGTTCTATAGTTCTTTTGGTGGAAAGGAACAACAGGCAGACTGCCTGTCTGAATTCCAGGTCCTAGTTCAGAGAAATCTGTGGTGTTTAGAGTTTAATGTCTCACCTGAACAGATATGTTGCTGAAGTGATACTAGCTACCTCCATGGCTCAGAAAGGAATGCCTAGCCAGGTGTATTCAAAGTAATTGTTTACTAAGGAGTGAGGTATGTAGAGAAATTCATCCATGTCTGAAATGATGATGCTGACAGTCTTACTGGAAAAGTGAGATACCATGGTAGAGGATGGGTTCCCCAAAGGATCTCTGGGAAGTGTTGACTAAAAACAAAATAAAATCGAACATGCATTCTGTGCAACATTATACATGTTTACTACTGGGCATAGGTAGGACTGGACAGATTTAGTGACTGCCTAGTCTTTTTTTCTGTTTACAAAATGTCTACACATCTATGTTTTTACATCAGTACAATTTAGTATTCCACAATTAAATATCATAAGCTCTTTCCAAGGGTTCAAACAGGTTAGGCAGAAGCTTGCACATTTGTGTAACAGGGTAATGATAGAGTTGGATACAAAAACTACCTAGATTATTCATACAGTTGACACTTCATCTATTCTTGTACAGTACAGTAAAGTTCATTTTACTGACTTGACAGTAATTGGCACTCCCCACCCACATCCATCCATCTCCATCTAATCATAATCAGATACAAAAGCAACACCAACATTTACATATCATGGTAATATTTTTGCCATCAATCTAGTTTTAGAGGTCAGATAAGCAAAGTTTGATACATAAAAATTGTACAACTCTATCCCTGGATGATAGTTACTACTTGGAAATAGTTTGGAAAAGCAAAAATTGATGAAGGATGGAAACATGTGCACACTCTTAGTGAACTGTTTCCTCCAATATGGTCAGAGAACAATATTTCAGGTGCATAATAATTATTAGTTTCTTATTTTCATATTGCCAACATGCAGATTAGTACAGGTTTTCTTGGGTAGGTATTTAAAAAAAAAAAATATATATATATATACATATCCCTAAAACTGTTACTAATATCATAGTTCACTCAGTATATATTTGAATTCATTCTTCTTGTGAGCTTTACAGGTCTGCTGACTTGAATATGACATGTAATCTGTGGAGCACCTATTTTATTCATTTAAAATGCATTACTATTTACTTTTGTCCTTATTTCTGTAATTCTTTTGAAAGGAAGAGTAGATGTGTATTATACCAGCCTCAGAGTGTCCCTTTGCTAAGCTATTTCTCAGAGCAGCATTGTTTGCCATTTTGCCTGCCCTTGATTAAATTGACATTGTTTTCCCTTTGGTGACTCCTGTGTCATTTTCTGTTGACAGTGTCTTGTAATGGTGACAGACGGGTGTCCTTGTGGAGATGCTGAATCCATTGATTAGTTGGCTGGATTAATGCAACCTCTTTAAATGACATGCAGACTTAGATTGTAGCTAGCAGCAGCCAAAGGAGAGCAAGTCAGAGACGATATTGAGCACAGGTAACAAGCAGCAACTGCCATAAATTGACAATGTCACTTTGTACCATTTGAAAGGTAGATATAAAGGACATGTGTTCAAACAATGCTCCTCTTAAAGAGTTAAACCATTAAATGAACACATGTTAAAGTGATTTGCTGACTAGATTATGTCTCCATGCCTGGACCGGAATGCAGCACTGAGAGCATTCTTGATGTCCTGTTTGTCCTAGAAAAAATCATAGTTAACACATTGTGGTGGGTATACATTGCAGTGTGAACAATCTGAATAATTCTGCAGTAAATACTGTACCATCCAGGATTAGGAATAATCATGAATCACTTGCTCACCAGAACATTGGAAAGCAGATGCATTGTGGACCTGATGCATTCATTACTGAGCAGTATCCCACTGTATTCTACAGTAGTTGTAAAATTGCAGGTGATGTTGAGGACAAATGCATTGCCCTATTCTCCAGGTTATGTTGAGATGGAGATGTAGAACTATCTGAGGGTATCTGATAAATGTATTGTGCATTAAATGTGGTAGCAACACCAACTGTTTTACTAGCCATTGGTCACCTGGTTAACTGATTTGTCCCACCCTGGGCACAATGTGAGGGGGCGAGGATTAGGGTTGCTATATCAATATAATATATTGATCCTGTATGAGGTACAATACCATTGATGTATGGCTCTGTACCTCTAAACTGTCCTTGGATCATGAGGGTAGGGGACATGGCAGGATGGGTGGAGTTAATCATAAGAACTGTAATAGAACATTTTTAAAGTTTGACAGCATTTTGTTTGCAATACTAATATTTTATTTTCAACAATTTAGAACTTTGCATTTTGTCTGATAGCGACCCTAATGAGCATTAACATAGTTTAGGTTTTTGCCATATCTTTGCGTGTATGTGAGTAGATAGATAGATAGATAGATAGATAGATAGATAGAAACATAGATAGATAGATAGACAGACAGATAGATTATTTGCAAAACAACTTTGTTAATGCCCTAGTTGGGGTTAAACCAACAGAAGTAGGGAAATGCAATAGTAGGGTTTCCGACCTTAAGACCCCACCCCCTCCCTTAAGGCAACAACAGGATAAACCAACACGGTTTGACCTTTTCTGCATTTTTGCAAATCAGGTGTGGGTGTGCCTTGTGATTGTCAACCATTACACTCACCCAATTACATCCTTAAAGAAGCTGAGTTATTTAGAGTGCATGAGAATGGGGTGAGTGTTAGGGTTGACAACACTGAGGCACACCCCACACCTGAATTGTAAAGATGCTGGAGAGGTCAAACCATAATGGTTTCTCCTGTTTTTGCCTGTAGGGAGGGAGTGGCACGTTAAGGTTGGAAATTCTAACATCACATTTCCCTACTTCTGTCAGTTTAACCTTAACTTGTGCATTAATGAAGTTTTTTTGCAAAGAATTTCTTTACTTTATGAGATAATATATTTGTATCCTCATTTACCTGTGCACCTCTCTCTGGTAGTTTCCTGACACCAGGGTGTCTCCTGTTCTAAACAACCCCAGTAGGAACCATTAATGTTGTACTGCCCTTTCAGCAGACATATCTCTTAGAGCAATACCATCCTCCTTGCAATGGCATTAAACTTCTGCGGGCAGTTGGGGGGTGAAAGGCTGAAGCTTCCAAAGCTGACAGGGGGAGTACTGCATAGGGCTACTAAAGCACATCCATTAAGCAATTCTAAATACACCGCCACACAACATTTCCACTCATGGTACCCATCCAAAGTGCTCACCCAAACCTTAAAACCCTACTCCATATCATTTTATAAATATCACCATACAAATTCAAAATACAAAAGGGGGAAAACAAATGAACAGTTAGACAGCTAAGGAAATCCCCAAAGTCCCAAACACTGCTGAATTTCAGCACGGTGAGTTCTCACAGTCCTCAGCCAGGTGAAAATTCAAAACAGGTCCACTAGATCAGATGCCAAGAAAATAAGTCCAAATCAAAATAATAAGACTCAAGCAGATCCAGGAAGACATTCAGACAATGATAGGACCAGGAGATGAAAACATTGTGCCAGAGTCTTACGGCATTGAGTCCTCACATCCCTAGGTTCTCTCATCACCTAAGAAATAGCAACAGATATTCCAGTCCCCAAAACATCCCACAAGCCATGGCCATGGCCATGGTCTGCCACTCTATTTGAGTGGCATTGTTAAAGTAGCAGCCATAATCCCAGTTCCTTAATGCAATCAGTTCAGAAAATTCAAACAAATAAAATATTGAGCAAACATTAATTCCAAACATTGGTCCAATAAGAAAGAATTAAAGTCCAACCTGCAACTTAAGTTCTGGACTCCCAGCTATGAGTTGCTGAGCCCGTCTAGTGGCTTGGTTTGGTTCAGCAGCCACACTCCATTAGATTCCACATTCCATTGCTCTAGTTGAAGCAGAACTTACTATTCCACTCGAAAAGATTTTGAGGTCCTAGCTAGCATCTGTGCCTCTCACCCAGCAAGCTGCTTCAAGAAGTGTAATAAGGCAGTAGACAGTAGTTCCTGCTCCAAAAGGGTGAAACAGGCAGCACAGTAAGTCTCTGGCAAGCCACTGAAAGCTATAAAAAGCAGTAGTGACACCCGGCATCATGACCGAAGAACTGCACCCCCATACTGAATGCTACCTAAAAACAAAAAACTAAATCCTCAGTCTGCTTCACTGAAGGAACATTATTAACACTGAAATCATACACTTATCCTCTAACTAAAGAAGTGGGAGAACAGAGAAAACATAAACACTCAAAGTGAAGTAGCACAGTAAAGAAGCACAATATGTATAGCTGCTAATCATTAATCACTAAAGGTTCATGTGAAAAAACAAGGAATCCCTTAAAGTATATAAACATATAAGCATGAGGGTCATTTTTACACAAACTAAAATGCAGAGTACAATGAACAAGATACAGTACATGTGATATTTGCTATTCTGTGTGCAGCATGTCATTTTTGTGGGTTTTACATTTTTTTGTTCTAAAAAAACAGCAAACAAGATGACATCATACAAAAAAAAGATATTTTCCTCACCAAAAAGATTCACTGATACAAAAAAGAATCCTTTTCATACGATCTAATTATTTTTCACTTTCAACATATATCTTGAAAACTCTACTGAGCATGCTCAGAACTGAAATTTCAAAATTAAATAACTTTGGAACAGATTAATATTTTTCACCAAACTAAGAAAAGACACATCTGCATGATAAGCACTTTCTTTCCTAAAAATTTCAGACCAAGATTCTCAACATTCTGGGCACTAGCAGTGAACAATGAAACAGCTAAACCTCACATAACATTCACTTTTTTCACTTTCCAGATCCAAAAGTCTTCACATCCAATCTGAATAAATGTTAGCATATAAAGAGATCTTCCCCACAAGATCACACATGCAAAATTTTGTGCAAATCTGTTAAGCAGTTGCAAAGCTATTAAAGTGAAAAATTTGGTGTTTAATATTAAACATCCTTCTTAGCCCTAAGTCTAGTGGTTTGGCAATTCACTATATTTAGGGTTTAGGAGGGGTTTCTCTTTTAAAGCTAAAATTTTGAACTTTAATACCTCAGTAGCAGTTCAATGGCTATGCTAAAATTTTACATGTTTAGTCTTGTGGGGTAGTTCTCTTGATATTACAAGTTTCATTCTGGTCAGATGTGCAGATTCTGTGATTTGGATAGCGAAAAATGTAAAAAAAAATCACCATGTTTTGCTGGGATTTTTTGCCATAGCGTAACTACCCTGACAGTTTGAAATTTTGGTCTGAAATGTTCAGGGTAGAAAGAGCTTGGCCAACAGATGTGTCTTTCACAAGTTTTTGTTGAAAAAAACACTAATCTATAACAAATTTACTAAATTTAAAAAATGTAGATTCTGAGCACGCATTTTTTGTGTATTTTTTTGTAGATTTGAATTTTAATATTGCCACAACTGTTCAGCAGAATTGCACAAAAGTTTGTATACATGGTCTCAAGTAGTGAATCTCTTCAGGTGCCAAGTTTTGTTCTAGTCAGGTTTGCAGATTCTGAAATGCAGATAGTGAAACAACATAAAAAAAAAAGTTGTCATTTTTGTCACTGCCTTGTTCCCAGACAGTTTGTAATTTTGGTCTGAAATTTTAAGAGTAGAAAGGGATTGGCCTACATATGTGCCTTTTGCTTGTTTGGTGAAAAAAATTATAAATCCATTCCAAAGTTATTAAATGTTTAAAATTCAGGTTTTGACTATGCTCAGCAAACACATTTTGAACTTTTTTTTTTTTACTCCTCCCGCACCGAGCCAGTCACTCTTTTGGACCCTCTCATGAACTTGCCCCACCTCAGCTTCTCCCGACCCCTACCAACCCACATTGTAGCCAGCCCCTAGGTGATCCCAGTGTATCCCTTCATCAGGCGGGTCTCTTACCTCCATAGGAGAACAGCCTGGTGGCCAACCAACAATTCTAGGGTGCTGCTATGCTGGCATATCGAGGTCTGGGAGCCCAGTGGTGAGGGTTCTGGAGGTCATCACCCGATCTGTCTGGTGTCATTTTTCCACTTTACTCCCCAGAGAGTGACGTGCCACTGACGTCAAGGCATACGCCAATGTCCGTCACTCCCTCATCTATTGGGGTCGACATCCTGCTGTGCTCCCAGCCTCCACCAGGAGCCAGCAGGTGCCAAGCTGCAAATCCCCTTCCCCCCTGAGAAGGTGAGCCATTGTCAGACGCTCATTTCCTTCTCCCTGGCCGGCCCTCCGGCAACCTGGGTCCATTCCCGAACCTGGGTCGCTGGCGTTGCAGACAGAAATCCAACTGCTGCACCGGTGGGCCAGCTCATTTTGAACTTTAATGTCTTCACAACCGTTCAATGGATTTGCACAAAATATTACATGCATGGTTTCTTGGGGTAAGTCTCTTGACATGCCCAGTTTTGTTCTAGTCAGATATACAGATTCTGAAATGCAGATAGTGGAAAACATTAGAAAAACACAGTATTTTGTTGTTTTCTTGTCACCTTGCTCCCAGACAGTTTGGAATGTTAACCTGAACATGTCAGGGTAGAAAGGGCTTGGCCCTGAAATGCCTTTCACTGGTTTGTTGAAAATCTAATAATTAATTCCAAAGTTGTTAAGCATGCTCAGTAAGCACTTCAAAAGAGCAGTATGAAGTTTTCGTATGGTATTTTGTACAGGAATCTTTTTTTGTGAGGTTTTATGTATGTTTGAAATTTAATATCTTTGCAACTGTTCAATGGATTTGCATGAAATGTTTAATGCACACTCTTTTGTGGCAGATCTCTTACAGTCTTAAGTTTTGTTCCAGTCAGATGTGCTGATTTTGAGATGCATATAGTGAAACCCATTAAAAATTGCATTTTTTGCTGGGTCTTTTGATCATCAGCCTGTGCACAGACAGTTTGGAATTTTGACCTGAAATTTTTAGGGAGAAAAGGCTTGGCTCACATATCTGCTTTTCAATTTATTGATGAAAATATATTAATCTGTTCTAAAGGTATTACATTTTAAAAATTCAGGTTCTGAGTATACTCAGGTAGCACTTCAAAATAGCCATATGAAGTTTTTGTATGGTATTTCATATGGGATTTTTTTGGTGAGGGTTTTCACATGCCACCATCTTTTTTTGTTTGTTTTTATAAAAAGAATAAAACAGGGATAGTATCCTTGAATAGAATTTCCCAGAGGGTGGGAGATAATATGGTCCTTTTCTACAAGTGCTGGGCCCTTTATATAGCCTACATAGACTCCAGAAAAGGTCTAGGCTGAATCCCCCATATACCCCTTGCTAGACACACCTAAATGAACATGGTCATGACAACAAAGTTCCTGCACCTAATGACAACTTATTAACCAGTAAGCTAAAATGTAGTGTATACATCACAGTGTGTGTGGTTACAATGTTACTTTGTGGTCCCCTATGTTTGTTAAGTCATAATAGTCACCTCTTGAGGATGAGTGAAGAGAGCGGTCCTCCTCTACAACTGGTAGGTCTTTGTCTGGTTTCCCTAAATTACAATGTCTGTAGAAATACTATATATAGGTGAACATAACCGAATTATTACAAGGTTTGGTATCCAATGTTGTACAAGACCTGACTAAAAGATGTATGCTGATGCACTACACATGACTGTTCAGTCCTCTGTACTGTTATCATTTTGGTTTTTTGTGTTTATTAAGTTTGAAAACAATAAAAAAAGTTGTAAAAAGAATTAAAACACACAAAAATGGCAACATGGTGGAGACCAAAACATGTATGTTAGTCATCAGGACTCCGTTAGGGAAATTTTTCATTTAACTGTTAGAAAAAGGACCCCCAAAGCAGGTTTTTCTTTTTGGTTTTAATTCCATTTTCGAGATTCGCTTCTTGTTGTTTCATATTCCATTGATACAAACCACATTGACCGAACAATGTTTTGTTGCTATTTTTTGTCATTGGGTTAGTTGCATCTGTTGGCATTTTGTTATGCTCACTCATAACATTCATAATTTTCAATATTTTCACCCCAAATTTTCAGCATAGCCATTTCTTTACACCTCAGGAATGTGACAGCTGTAATTTTCAAGATCTTATTAAAAATGTCTTTTATGCCTCTGGTGTAGAATGACACTGCAATGGCAAAGAATGGTGTTTCTGCAGGCATTTAAAATTTATAGTACTGGGTTCATGGAGGTGGGGCAATAAGAAGGCTATGCTAGCAAATTGGTTGCTGTTGTCCTGCAAATGGAATCACAGGGCCTGGAGGGCCCTGCATTTCCCAAAACTTACAAATACACATCTATGGAGGGATAAGAGTGCAGTACCCAGAGGGACCTGTGGTCCATCAGACAAATAAGGATATGATTAGACTATCTCAACATGTATGGATGCATGGTACTGCAGGTCCTGGAGAGCCCTGTACCCCAACAGGGAAATAAGGATCCAATTATATTATCTCAAAAAGTAAGGAAATTCTTTGCAAAAAACTGCGTTAATGCAACATTTAGGATTCAGGCTAAAGTGATAAAAGTAGTAAAATGTGGCTTTAGGGTTTCCAACCCTAAAACCCAAATGTCACCCCTAAAGCAAATCAGGGGTGGATTCTTCCTAGGGATTGTCAATCCTAAACTTCACCTCATTTATGGAGAGCTTTAGGGTTGACAACTCCCTAGGAGAAGGCTTCTCGATTTTGCTTTGTAGCATCTGGGTTTCAAGGTTGAAACCATAAAACACATTCTACTTCTGTCACTTAGCCTGATCCCTAAATGTTGCATTAATGCAGTTCTTTATAAGAATGTCCTACTTCTTGAGATAGTATAATGTATCCTTATTTTCTGTAGGAGCTCAGGACCCATAGGGCACTGTGCTGCCATCCATCCATACTCTTTCAGATAGTGTAATCTTATCCTTAGAAGTGTGATGGAGGGCCCTGTGCTCCCATCCCTGCATAGATGCATATATGTCTTTTTATGTGGATGCACAGGGCCCTCCTGGCCTGCACTTCCATTTGTAGAACAACTTATTACCTAACCTCCTTAACCCTGTGGTAAAAATAGTGAAATCCCTACCAAGACATCATTTAATGCCACTGCAGTGTCATTCCATGCCAGATGCACAAAAGACACTTTGTGCAGTGTTTCAAAAATGACAGCTATCACATTCATGAGGTGGTGTAAAGAAATGGCTATATTGAACATTCAGGGTGAAAATATTGAAAATTAAAATTAATGATCAACATAGTGAAATGTCAACTAATGCACACAACTTTGTCACTATAGCATTTTCACCCACATTTTCAACATACCCTTCTTATGATCATACCTCATAAATAAGTATGGCGAACATTTTGAAATCCTGCCCAAAAGGTGATTCTGTGTGAAATTGCCTTTTGGGCAGGATTTACAAAATGACACCAATATTGTTCATGAGGAGGGTCTCAAAAATGGTATGTTGAAAATTTGGTTTCAAAATATGCAACAATGGCAAAGTTATACAATAAAGTCAGTCAGCGGTAAGAATGTAAGAAAATAAAATTTTATTTAATTAGGTGCCCAGTTCAAGGGCTCTTTGCACCGTACAGTCAATACAGTTTAACAGAGTTGTAGAGCAATATAAAACAATGAGCAACAGATTAAATTATTTAAGAAATGTTGTGTAAGTTAAAAACTTTAGCGGAAAGGCTAGGCTAAAAAGATGAGTCTTTAGGTCTCCCTAAATGTCTCCACCATAAGGCTTCCCTCAAAGGTCTTGGCAGTGACTTCCAGAGGACTGGGCCAGCACCCCGAATGAATGACCACACAAGGTTTTCAGCCCAGCCCTCAAGTGCCAGGAGGCCCTGGGTGGAGGAACAAAAGTGAGCGAGTCGTTGATGGCAAGAGTAAGGAGGTCTGACAAGTAGCTAGGGCCTGATCTATATATGGCCTTGTAGATGAGCAAGCCAACATTGAAGAGAACCTTATAATAATAATAATAATAATAATTTTATTGAAAAAGTATCAAAGCATTTCACAAATACAAATGCACTCAATTAAACAATAAATAGGCATAAAATAAGAGAAAATCAGGAAATGCTTTCCCATAGAAAGGTCTTCATTGCCAGCTTAAAACTCCCTACAGTCTTGCACTCCACAGCTGGTGAGTAGAAATTCCAAAGGGATGGGGCAATGAACATAAAGCCCGTGCCCCAGATGATTTCAATTTAACCCTTGGAATCTCCAGCAACCCCTATCAGCTGAGCAGAGTTGTCACGTGAGGTGTAAGGAATCAAAAGTTATTTCAAGTAGTCAGGACCCAGTCCATGTAGGCCTTGTAGGTTAACAAACCTCCCTTAAAGGTGATCTGCCACTGAACTGGCAGCCAGTGCAGATTGCGCAGCACTGGGGTTATATGAGATCTCCTTAATGCCCCAGTCAATGAATGTGCCACTGCATTCTGCAATAGCTGCAAGCGGTGGATATCAACCCCGGGAAGCCCTAGGTATAGGAAGTTACAGTAGTCAAGGCATGAGGTCACAAAGGCATGGACCAGAGCAGGCAAGTCACTGGACGGAACAAGGTGCTTGATCCTGACAATGTTCCTAAGGTGGTAAAAGGCTAACTTGATGACTGCAGACACCTAATGATGAAGGGTCAGACCATCGTCAATAATCACTCCCAGTTCATGCACCCATTCAGAGGTAAGGATCTGCTCACCCCCCCAGAAACAAACCAGATGGCAAATCAGTCCCCAACCCCTCTATCCTGCGACCAGGGTCCACCACCAAAACCTCAGTCTCTCCTGCGTTCAACTTTATCCCACTGGAACTCATCCAATCTTGGATTTCCATGAGGCAGCTGTTAAATACTGAGAAAGCACACACCTGGTCGGGGGCAAAAGACAGGTAGAGCTGGTTATCATCAGCATAGCAGTGAAACCTCAGCTCATACCATCTTACAATGTCTCCGAGGAGCAGCATATACATTGCAAACAACATGGGGGACAGCACTGAGCCCTGGGGGACCCCACAAGGCAGAGATAAAGACACGGTAGAGAATATTCCCGAGACAACTCTCTGAGTTCAACCAGTGAGGAAAGATGAAAACCATCTGAGCACTGTCTCCGTCAGCCCACAGATGAACCTCAGGCACTTGAGCAGAACCCCATGGTAGACAGTGTTGAAAGCTGAAGAGATCAAGGAGAACCAAGACAGAACAGTTCCTCCAATCTCTTGCCATCAGGAGATCATTGAGCACCTGAACCAGTGCTGTCTCATTACTATGCCTCTTATGGAAACCTGACTGGAGAGGTTCATATAAATTATGGATGGTTAAATGGTTCTCCAGTTGAATTGTCATCACTTTCTCAATAACCTTTCCCACAAAAGGAAGGTTCAAGATAGGTCTGTAGTTCGCCAGGGACTCCGGGTCCAAAGAAGCTTTCTTCAGAAGAGGTGTCACCACCGCCTCCTTCAGGGAGCTAGGAAGCTCACCCAATTCCAAGGAGCACCAGACAATCTGAGTTAATACCGAGCCGATAACTTCACTACAACCCAAAATTAGGGAGATAGGACCAGGGTCTAAACTACAGGATATGGGGAGCATCCCTTGGACAATCCTCATAATATCAATGAAATCCGGCAGGTCAAAGGTACTCCAGGAGACACTGGGTGTAGTGTCCAAGCACTGACCAACCATATCTCCCACAGAATGGAATGGACGAATCTCCTGCCTAATGTCAACCACCTTATTTGCAAAGAATCGAGTGATCTCAACACACTCAGTTTGTGAAAAGACTCGAAGAAGCTGCAGACAGGCTGGGTTGCACAGCCTGTTCACAGTTCGGAAGAGTTGAGCTGGTCAGTTCCAGCAACAGCGATTTCCCTGGACAGAATTCTGCCTTCTTATCGGAGATTGCTGATTAATAGAGCAGGTAATGCTCTAACAAAATAAGATAGTCGGTATCAAAGACGGATTTACTCCAGTGACATTTCTAACTTGCATCCAACTCGTATCTCCCTCAGTGACCCATCGACCTACCACCTGACCGGCAGCCAGTGCAGACCCGCGGGACCAAGGCCACATGACAGGATCTAGACAGTCCTGTCAGCAGCCTGGCCTCTGCATTCAGCACCAGCTGCAGCTGGTGGAGGTTCGCTCCACTGACCCTGAGGTTAAGAGCATTACAGTAGTTGAGTCTGGATGTCACAAAGGCATGTACCAGTGACGGCAGGTCTTCAGATGGAATTAGGGGTTTAATCCAGGTGATATTCCTTAGATGGAAAAAAAAAGCTTTTGATGACAGCTGACATCTACGCTTCAAATGTCACCATGTTGTCAAGGATCATGTTCAGATTTTTCACCCAAGAAGATGCCATCAACAGGCTCGATCCTGGAACCAAACCTGTTGTCATCCAGGTGTCATCCCCATCACATCCACGACCTTGTTCAATCACCAGTACCTCCATCTTATCTGGGATGAATCCCAGCCAGTTAGAGTTCATCCAGTCCTGGATCTCGTCAAGGAATTTATTCAGCACTCGGATGGCAACATTTGTCCTGGTGAAAATGACATGTACAGTTGAGTATCATCTGCATAACAGTGAAAACCCAGAATGCACTGTATAACCAGGAGCAGCATGTACACTGTGAACAACATCAATGATAGGAATGAGCCTTTTGGAATGCCACAGGTCATTGGCATCAGGGAGGAGGAGAAATTTCATCACTACCCTATGCCTTCTGCCCAAGAGAAAGGACTCAAACCAGTTGATGATAGTACCAGCGAGTCCACAATATTCTCTATGGGAATCCAACAGTATGATGTGGTCCACAGTGTCAAATGCTAATGACAGATCAAGGAGAATGAGAACTGACCAATCCCCTTGATCTCTTGTCATGAGTAGGTCAATATGCACCCAGACCAATGCTGTCTCTGTGCTGTGCCTCGTCCTAAACTCAGACTGTAATGGCTCGTAGATGTCAAAGGTCTCCAGATGTTCCATGAGCTGCAAAGCCACTATCTTCTTAACAAATTTCCATAAAAATTGGTGGTTGGAGATTGGTCTATAATTCGTCAGGATGTCGAGGTCGAGATATTTTTTTTCAGAAGGGGCTGCACCAGCACTTCTTTCAAGAAGTAGGGGGAAAACCTCCTCTGAAAGCAAACTCCTGGCTATCTGGTCAAACACTGGAATGATAGCATTGACACAGTCCACCAGGAGACACATCAGGCTAGGGTCCAGTTCACAACAAGTGGGCCACAGCTTCAAAATCACCTTAGGAACCTCGCCACCTCCACTGGCCAAAACTCCACCCAAACAGTAAGCGTGCCCCTGCTCCACCCAGACCCCACACTGAAGGACTGATCTAGACCCACTGGTGAGATCCCAGCCTGAATAAAGGATACCCTATCAGAGAAAAACAGAGCAAACTCTTCACACAGTGCTACTGAAAAGCTCTTTTCAGCTGTAGACAGACAGAATGGAGAAACCTGTCTACTGTCCAAAAAAGGTGAGCTGGTCTGTTTCTCCCTGCACCAATCTCCTTGGACAGGAACTCTGCCTTCTTACAATTGATTGCCCTTTGATAATCAGGATAGTGATTCCTCAAATCCAGTCTATCCTCCTCTGGCCAGGTCTTACGCCAGCAATGATTCAACCTCCGACCCATGGTGTTCATCACCTTGACAGCCCAATCAAACCATGGAGATCTCAGGTGAGAGGACCATGGTCATATATGGACCAATGCAATGGCATCAAGCACCACATAGGCAACCTTATTATAAGCTTCCACTGTCTCACCCAAGACAGATGCACAAATAGCACTAACACTGAAAAAATCAACTACTGCCATCAGTCCCTCTGGGTCAATCCCTTAATGGGCAATAGCTGATCATCTCAAAAGGGAGGGACTATCGGGTGGAGCCACAAATGAGAATTTCACTGTACAGTGATCAGACCAAGCAACCTGATCAATCCCAAGGTCAGTGACCTCGAGACCCAGTGAGAATACCAAGTCCAAGCTGTGGCTATTATGGTGGGTCACAGAGGCAACTGCCTGTGAATGGCCCAGTGATGTCATTAGCTGGAGGAGGTCTGAAGCAAATTGTGAGGATTCTTTGTCAACCCAGAAGCCCTGAAATCCCCCTGAATAAGCCATCTGGGTGACTCCAACACCCTGACGGTGATGAAATCTGCAGCTTCCTGCAGAAATTCTCTGCCTGACCCCAGAGGGTGGTAAACTAAGAGAATTCTGCACCTGGGCCCCAGTGCACTGCCACACATTCAAATGACAAGATAAAATCCACCAACTATATGGAGAAATTCAAGCTGGATCTAAAACAGATGGCTACCCCCACCACCCCTTTGATTCCTTCGCAGGCAGTTTACCACTGAGTACCCAGATGGGACTGATGTCTTCAAAATTGAACCAGCATCATCCCCCAACCAGGTCTCCATGATGCACACCATGTCAACTGAAGAAGCCAAGTCTGACATAATTGTGGTATTGTTTCTCACTGACCTGGCATTGCATAACACAGCTCAGAGAGGATCAGTGAAGGCTGTAGGCCCTCTAGCTGCCCACTGATGTGGTTTGGTGGGAACGCTAAAACACAGACCAAACAAATTGGGCCTCTCTCAAGGCTCCAATTTCTCCTAGGGTGCCTCCTGCTCTGTACCAATCCAATCCCTCTTACCTCTGTTGAGCCCCTGGCATCCCACCACATGACCTCATGACCCCTACCAATAAAAGCACCAAGATGTGTTTTCCAGCAGAGAGTGGCTCTTCACCCTGAGGCCTGTTCAGGTGAGTGAGGGTGTGTGGGGAATGTGGGGGGTGCAGGGTGGTGGGTGCTGAGTGGAAGGTTGGGGTATAGTGGGCTGCATCCCTGAGATGTCTTTTTTTACAAGTTTTATTTTAAAAAAGACATTAAGGGGCAATTTTCTTTATTACAGGAAAGGACACATGTACAGGGAGGGTGATCAGAGAATGGAGGGTACCACTAGACACTAGAAAAATTGTATAAATTATGGGACGGTGATCAGAGGGGACCAACAAAAAGCAGGGAAATTACATAAATTAGGGAAACAGTGATCAGAGGATGGGGGTGTCACTAGACACCAGGCCAATATAAAAAAATAATGAGGATGGTGATCAGAGGGTGGGGTGGTGCCACTAGACACAGGGAAAATTATGATAGCAAAGGGGACAGATCAGATGGTGGGGGGGATATCACTAGACACCACAGAAAATTATTACAACAATGGGGATGGTGATTGAAGGGTTGGGTGGTGCCATTAGATACCAGGTAAAATGAGAAAAGAACAGAGATGATGTTCAGAAGGTGGGGCTGCTGTTAGACACCAGGGACACTTCTAAAAAGAATGATGATGACTAGCTGGGTCTGTGGCACTGGAGGATGTGGTGCTGGTCACTATACCTTGTGCCACACTGGTGACCTGGGTTCAGGAATGAGCCCAGACCATTGAGGGTCTGCAGGGGTGAGGACAGATAAAGCATCCAGAGGATTGCTCTCCTCTCTCAAGGTGGGGGGGGTTGGTGTTCTGCTGCTCTCTGGTGGGAACAGGAGGGCATGCAGTTCGGGTGGCACATACTAGCATCTCTACATTGGTGGGGAGGGGGGACGGGAGCAAAAATGTAGAAAAGGGAACTGGCGGGTTCCATGATGGTCTCACATCCCTATGCTGCCCCTGGATTCTGTATTTTGCTCTGGAGGGGAGTGATGGTCAGTGCTCTACTCCCTGGCCACACTGCTTGGGAAAGCTGAGGGGAACTACCGGGGGTTGGCATGAGTGGGCAAATGAGGGGCTAGTCCCTCCAAGGGAGGGCCATAGCCACCTGCCAAGCTCTGGGATGCAAAGATAAAATAATAAAAAGGAAAAAAGAATCATGACAGCGATAAGAGGATGGGGGGGCGCCACTAGATGCCAGGGAAACTTATCACAACAGGAGAGATGGCGATTGGGGGGGGGGTTGCCACTAAACACCAGGGAAAAGATGTTTCCCTTATAAAAACAATGCTTTTTTGTCACTCGTGATATGAAAAAAGAACCTTTTTTCATATCACATGATATGAAAAAAGGTTTATAAACTTAAAAAAAAAAGATTTCAAGGGGATTTCCTCAACAGTTAAGTGTAGAATCCAGCTAACAGTATCCCAATAAGCAAACTGTATGTGTGGGTTTCTCCCTAGAATGTCTCTTTGGGGGTTTGCAAATTTGAATCTTTGGGAAATGCAGAAAACAAGATGGTGGTCAAACAAAAAAGGATTTTCCATTAACAAAAAAGGATGACATCAATATGAAAAAATTATTATTTTTTTTATTTCATACAGCTGTTTTAAGGTGCTTACTGAGCATGCTCAAAACCAATTTATAAACATTTTAAAATGAAATAACTTTGGAAAAGATTCATATTTTTTCACCAAACCATCAAAAGGCACATCTGTGATCAGACCCTTTGTAGCTTGAGAATTTCAGACCCACATTCTAAACCGTCTGGGCAGTAGCCAAATTCAAAGAAACATTTTGAAAAAAGTTAGGAAAATATCACTTTTTATACTATCCAGAAATCAGAATTGGTGCATCCAAACAGAACAAATCTTGGCAAATCCAGAGATCTACCCCTTAAGTCTACACATGCAAAATTTTTTGCAAATCCTCTGAACGGTTGCAAGGTCATGAAAGTGCAAATATAGTCATTTAACATAGAAACCCCAATTCAAACCTACATTAAAAATAGTGGTGCTATCGTGCCACTATAATATATTTTTGTTGCAAAAAACTTCATTAATGCACCAGTTAGGGTGCCTTAATGCTAAAAAAGTCAGGAATGGGGCATTAGTGTTTCCAACCCTAAATCCCTACTCCCACTCTGCAATAGCGATGCAGTGAATTTTTAGTCTGCTGGCGAAGTGAACGTGAAGTGGGCACATTTCGCGTTGATGGAGCACAATGCAAAGTGATCACTGTAAAGTGCTCACTTCACATTATCATTATTACTTCGCATTGCCATTACGCCTTAACATGAAGTAAGGTGAAGTGACAAGTAAATAGGCACATGCTTTAGCCAGGCAGGAAGGAAGTGAGTCAGAAAAGCAGATTCACTTTCTCCTTTGCATTCATAGAGGGAGAAGGCTTTGTGAGAGTGCTTTATTGCCTTTCTAAAACAACAGCTTTTTTAAAAGCTGTCTTTATTTAGTTTTTGTATTGTGTTTGTGATTTTTTTTTTGGTAGTTATTTTTTTTTTATAAGTTTTGTTTTGTTTTGTGTGTGTATGTGAGTATGTGTGTGTGTGTGTGTGCTGGGGACTTGTGTGGGAGGGATGGACGTGGACCCTGGAGAAGATGAGTCGCTGGCACTTGGGCACGGTCAAAGAAGGGGAGTTCATTCACATGACGGTGGCTGTGTGACGCTGGACCGCTCCCGACTCCTGGGTGTTGCTTCCCCCCTTAAGGAAGCAACAGCAGCAGCAGCAGCAGTATCACCAGTGCCACCAGTGGCTGCTGTGCTTACACCTTCTCCACCACTACCGCCACCACCGGTAACAGCTGTAGGGGTTCCATTAGCACCCCCTCCACCACCTCCACAGCCACAGGAGGTACCCCTGGAAACCATACGTGGTGCGAGGATTGTGTCTGGTCTCCCCCGCAGCTTCCCAGTGTGGGAGTTTTTTAACATTGTGGGGGGAGACAGCACAGTCATGGGACACATTTTGGGACTGGTGGCCAACGCACCCACATGTTCAACCACCACAAGGTGGAGTGGCAGGCTGCCATGGAAGGGGCCAGGCATCCACCTGCTGGCCCTTCTGTGGCAGTGGCCGAGAGTATTGCTGGGGTCAAAGTTGTACCTTGCCACAGCAGGAAAAGGGCCAGTACAGCAGCTGCACTACCACCACCACCACAGCCACCAGCACCACCCTCTGCACCACCACCACTACTACCTGGATTTCCACCTGCAATGGGCCCCGCCACAGTCCCTGCAACAGAGGCTGAACTTGCCCTGGTGTGAGTGGCTCTGGAGGAGAGTAATCAGAGGGTCGGTGCTTTGCAGCAGAAGGTTGACACAATACAAGAACAGCAGCAGCAAATACTGACAATGCTGCACCTGCTGCTGGACCACCACGGCATCCCATGGCTACAGTAAGGGATTGTTTTCTGACCCCCCCCACTACTGTGTTGTACTGTTTTTGTGTTTTTTCTTTGCTGTTGTTTAATAATAAACATTTTCCCTTCCGGGGAAATCTTTCTTGCTCCACATAGTGCAATACATTTCTGTGAAAACTGCCCATTATTAGATTACAGTGTGTCACATGATGGAGGAATTACCATTCTGAAAAGCTGCTCACATTCTGCCCGCATTCTCAGCAACGTTAGGACATGATGCCAGGGAGAGCGAGGGTGTGTGCACCATTACAGTGAATGTCCGATTGTCAGGCAGCTTTCCGAATGTTTCTTTATGTTATAATCGTCAGTTTGTGGTAAAATGTGTGGGCACGTTTCCAGTAAGAAGAGCCTTATTAGTGGAAACCTTCCCACATTTCACCACAAAGTGAACTTTATAACATAATGAAACATTGGGATAGCTGCCGGACATTCACCATAGTGGAGCATGTACTCCGCGCTCTGCATCACATCCAACGTTGCTGAGAAAGGGGCAGAATGTGGGTGGCTTTTCTGAATGGAATTCTCCATCACATGACACACTGTAATGAAATTACGGCCAGTTTCCAAAGAATATTGTACTGCACGTGGAGCAAGAAATATTCCACTGGAATCACGGCCCTCACATATTAAGTTAGGTGCATCACCATAACCATGTAACGTGGTGAATCTCAGTAAAGCAGCAGTGCAACCATCTGTTGAGAACTCTGACCAATATTTTTAATGCTATGTTGCAACTTCTTTTACTTACATCCTGACTGGAATGATATGAGAATTTCCGTAGTTGAGTCTGCTGTACTACCTTTTTCATGTGAAATAATGAAAGAGCATTTCTTTTAAATTGGTGCTGACCAGGTCTTTGTCATTGTTTTCTTCTGCTTTTCTCCATCACATCAGTTAGCTGTTATATATCACTTCTGTTGTAAATTAACAGTTTTGCAGGCAGAGTGTTTATGACACCATGGAAAATATTTATTGAAAGCAGCTGCAAATAAATACAAATCTGGTCAGAACAATATTGAAGGGCATGCTCATTTTTTGTCATACATGAAAAAGTAGTCAACTAAGTAAAGCAGACAGAAATTGTAAAAAGAAGCGTATCATTCAAGTCACAACTCGGAGTAACTAGTGGTTGTGGCAATATAAAGTAGCATAAAAAAGTACAGTTCAAAATGTTTATGACATTTTTGCAATGCTGCTTTAATTGATAATGTCAGTATGACATCATGAGCTCGCAACAATCACACAACACACAAAATGCATCCCCAGAATTAATGACACACTCAGTCATGTGCGCAGTGGTGGCACAGAGTCCCCAGATTTTTTTCTGCAGGCCAAAATGCATCCTCCTCATGTTTAGAAAATTGTCAAGTGGTAACACAGTGAAATGAGACTGTTTCGGCACATACTGTACAAAGTCCCCCAGAAATAATGGCACACTCAGTCATGCATACAGTGGTGGCACAGAGTGCCCAGATTTTTTCTGCAGGCCCAAAATGAATCCTTCTTGTGTGCAGAAATTTGATAAGTGGTAACATAGTGAGTTGAGACTGTTTCAGCACATACAAATTCCCCCAAACTTAAAGGCGCACTCAGTCATGCACGCAATGATGGCACAGAGTCTCCAGATTTTTTCTGCAGGCCCAAAATGCATCCTCCTTGAGTGAAGAAAATTGACAAGTGGTAACACAGTGAAATGAGACTGTTTCAGCACATACAAAGTCCCCCAGAATTAATGGCACGCTCAGTCATGTGTGCAGTGGTGGCACAGTGTCCCCAGATATTTTCTGCAGGCCCAAAATGCATCCTCCTTGTCTGCAGAAAATTGACAAGTGGTAACACAGTGACATGACATATCAGTCCCGGAGGTGGTGGTCCAGGGGTCAGACAGACTCATGGTAGCAGTTGTGGCAGTGGAGAACATCAGTCCCAGTGTTGGTGGCTCAGAGGTCAGATTTACTCATGGTAGCAGTGGTGGCAGTGGCGAACATCAGTCCTGGTGGTGGTAGTGGTCCAGGGGTCAGACAGACTAATGCTCAGTGGTGGCAGTGGCTAACATCAGTCCCGGTGGTCATGGTGGTCTGGAGGTCAATCAGACTCATGGTGGCAGTGGTGGCAGTGGTGAACAACATCAGTCTCAGTGGTGGTGGTGGTCAGGGGGTCAGACAGACTCATGCTCAGCGGTGGCAGTGGCTAACATCAATCCTGTTGGTGGTGGTCCGGGGGTCTGACAGACTCATGGTGGCAGTGGTGGCAGTGGCAAACATCATTCCTGTTGGTGGTGGCCCGGGGGTCAGACAGACTCATGGTAGCAGTGGTGGCAGTGGCAAACATCAGTCCCAGTGGTGGTGGTCTGAGGGTCAGACAGACTCATGCTCAATAGTGGCAGTGGCTAGCATCAGTCCCGGTGGTGATCTTGGTGGTCTGGGGTGGCACACTGCCTTTTAACAACTTCAGTTAAAACCTGCCAACATTAACCACATCATCATCCTCATGAAGAAAGCTTCCCTCACAGTCATCTATGTCTGAAGTCTGACCACTGGGAAATTCTTTCTCCATTGTGTGATCATCTACATCAGTGGTGGGCCATTTAGGCAGCTGCTGCCAGTGCCACCAGGATGGTCCATTTCCACATCACCAAAACCACCATGACTAGGCTGGAGTATGAATACTGAGGTTGCAGTCTGTGCTGGTATGTGCCTCTCATTCATTTTAATGAATGTTAGCAAACTAACATTTGCAGGAGACAGGTTTGTCCGACGATCCCTGACTATTGCACCTGCTGAGCTGAATACCCTCTCAACACTTGTACTGGAGGGTGGGCATGTGAGGTACTTCAGTGCCACTGCAGTCAGCTTTGTCCATTCACTGACCTTTCCACTCTAGTACAAAAGAGGATCTTCAGTTATTGTCTGATGCCTTTTTTCAGACAAAAATGACTTAACCATTCTCTGAGCCATACTAAGTCCAGTTGTTGATGCATCATCCTGTTCTCCGAATCATTTAATTCACAAATACCCACTTGGGACAAAGCATCCCAAAACAGGTGGACACCAGCCACTTTGGATGACTGAACACCTGGAACTGCTGTCCCTTCCCTTGCAGGATATGGCTGATAGTCCTACAGGTACACCTTCAGCTGGATTATGCTGCTGAGGTTTGTTGACCTTGGCATGTGACTTCTGTGCCCCATGAACCAAGAGCACCAGTTGACCACTGATAATTTTTACCTGTTCAGGCCCTCCCTCCAGTACTGATGCAATTCTATGTTTGTGTCATGGGTCCAACATTGTTGCTATGGCAAGCTGTCACTACACTGAATGTTCACAACGTGACAATTCTGGTAGAATACTGTCAGCATGTGTTGCAGCAACATACTGCTACCACCGTCTCCGGCAACATCAAGGCCATGCTGTACATTCACCAATGTCTGCCTCAGCACCCACATCAGTAGAATTGATTGGCTAATGGAGGCAGACTTGCACTCACTGCCGTGTAGCATGTTCAAAAGGATGCAAAATTGTTATTACAGAGTCCATGAGGCGCCACTGTTCAGTCATCATAGACATGGAGGCCCGGAACTGTCACGGCTAATGTGCATCACAAGATATTCTGAGATGGCTTTGCATTGTTCATACAACCTCTCTGTCATGTATAAAGTGGAGTTCCATTGGGTGACAACTTCCAGCTTCAAGCAGTGCTGAGGCAGGCTGTTTTGTATCTCCAACTGCCGCAATTAGTCACGGGCCTTTCCAGATCTTGAAAAGTGAGAGCAGATATGTTGTGCAATGGTCAGCATTTCCTTTTCATCAGGGTGCTGCAGAAACTACTGTACTACAAGATTTAAACAGTGGGCCATGCATGGAACATGAAAGAACACCATTCGTGATGCATTCACCACATTTGACCCATTGTCACTTGCTAGGAACCTAGTTCTCAAGGACAGAGGGTTTAGCTATTTGTTAATTTCAGTCAGTACCACATCAACTTGTTCTCACCAGTGTGAGAACTGGTCACATGTGCATAGCAATTGTTGCATGCTGTCGAATTCCTAGAAGATTGCTACCGTGACAATCCACCTTACTGCACTGATTATTCACGCTACCAACTTACAAACAACCCCGGCACCTGTGCTCAGTGTGCAGTTATACACAAATATGAACTCCCTGCTGTTTTTGCCACTTGTCCACATATCCGTACTTAAATGGATGAATGTAGAGGAGGAATGTTGAAGGGCATGTCTTACTAAGTCAGACACAGTGCGGAACAACTCGGGGACAGCACAGGTAGAAAAGCATGTCCTGGATGGGACTTTCTATTTTGGACAGGCACGTGCAGCAAACAGCCGAAACCCAGAATTCTCCACAAAGCAGAAGGACAAAAGATCAATTGCCAGCATTTCCACTACAGCAGCAATAAATTCACATGACACTGTATGATTCAGTGGGTACTTTAGCTTATGTGCAAAAACACTCTGTAACATGGGCTGACTTAAATGTTTTAAGTGGGGTGAGATCACAAATGGTTGTGCTCTGTGATGAATGGCATTGGCAGGAGGTGGAGTGTCGACATTTGATGAAGGCGGTTGCACAGGTGATGATAACAAACCCAGAAATGCAGTTATTTTGCCAGATTTGCCAACCGAGGTTGATGTACCACTTGCACTAGACATACTGCATTCACCACCACCACCACCTCCACAAAAACTGCTACTCTCACCAGCACTGGACAACATTTCAAAGTCATTATGGTCCTCCACCTCAACATGCCTGTAGTAATCTTCTGCTCTTATTACCTCAGTACTGCACATGTTTAATTTAGTACTAGACTTAACAGTCATGAAAGGGGATAACATGATCGCTGTGGTTGCTGGTGATGAGGGTGAACGCCCCACTGTGGTATTAGCTGCCAGCTTGTGCTGGGTCCACAGTGCCAAGTGCCTATTCTTAAGATGCATATGCTGTCCTTCTGTGCCCAGATGGCTCCCCTTTTTACCTTGACTCACACGCACATGGCAAACCTGGCAGATTGCAACTGACTCATCATTTGCATCTTGAACAAAAAAATCCCAAACAAGGGATTGTGATGCTTTGCTTTTAACATGTCCATGAGGTGGCTTATTAACTTCTTTATTTTAAGCACTGAAGTGGGGAGGCACGTAATGATTCAGGCACTGTACACCTGGACTGTAACTGACCACTATGACTACCTATCATATTTATTACTGGGTCATCATCATCAACTAAAACTGGATAATCAAAAGTTTTACGGAGGATTCCTGCAAACAGACTCAGACACAGACACTTTGAATTTCTTTTCTCGGTTCCCAACTAGGGTCAATTACATCAACATCATATTCATCAACATCATACACATCCACATCTTCTGCTTGGATGCCAGCATGTGAACTGCATGGTGCAACAACAGAAACATCATCATCATCATCACATTCCCCATCAGCATCTACACCACCATCACCTGATAGTTTTTCACCACACTGTGAATCACAGCATGGAAAATGTGTGACATTAACTGCCAGTGCCATGGTGGATGGAATATCATTGTATGCTATCGTTGTCATGATTAGCAGAATCCTCAGGTTCAGTTACTGGGATGTTACTGGGAAGTATGACATCATCTACGCTGCCACCTTGCACTGCTTCACACTCAATATTTTTGGATATGGTACACTGGTCAGTATTCAAACTTAGCACCAATACTAATACTACCACCACCACTAACACCACCAGCTGGGAAAACGTCATCTCCTCCAACTATGAGTGAAGCTTCTGATTGGGCTGTAAAAAACATTGCAGGAGAAATACCTCTCTTCACATCAGCAGCAATGCACTTCTGCGTCAGAGTACTACCACACCCACAGACTATCTTACTGCCTGAATTGCTATGGCGAGAAACAGCTTTGCTTGCATGTCTCTTTCCGGGCATTTTGGGGGATCAACCACAATATTATAACCAAATTTAGATTCTGATACTTTCACTCTCTGATTGGGGGGATGCTGGATATGAAGCCAAAAAAAAACAACTGTAGCTTCAGCAACAGATAAGAGACTAGTCTGTCAAACAATGAAAACAACTTCAGTAACCAGTAGTGCTGATAAGGTCACAAAAACAATCTAATCTGGTAAAAAAATTCCTTTTGCCGGTGGCAGTGGGGAAAGCACTGACTGCAGATTTTTACAGCAGTACGAGCAGCAAAACAAAGAACAGATACTGCGATTGCAGTACAAAATCAGGCAGCTGCAGTGGATAGTAGGCTCACACTGCTGCGCCTGCAATTACACTAGTCTGTAGCACAATAAAAGGTGTATTATTTAATGTCATGCAACACCACACACACACTCACACACACACACACAGAACAGTTTGTCTACAATGCTGAATGAGTAATACATAGCAAATTCAAATGTTCAGTAATATGCCATGTATTGTAATGTAAACAACCTGAAATTATGAACTGCTGCACCAGATCCCCACAGCACACAAACAGCAAGAAAATTTCAACAATTACTGACAATATTACTGTGTTCATTAACACAGTCAGTTATATAACAACAATATAACCAAAAAATAAAGAAATCACTATTTCTCCAACTTAAATCTACCTACACCACAGATACACCCCTCCCCCAAAGCACACTTTCACTGTCTTTCACTACACACACTCAGTGTTGCACATTAACATTCAAAATCCACACAAAAACAACTGTACCCATCTCAGCTCATTAATTGATGGAATGGTGTGAGTGTTAGGACTGACAACCCCAAGGCACACTCCACATCTGATTTGCAAAGATGCAAGAGAGGTGAAACCTTAATGTTTTCCTGTTGCTGCTTGCAATGCGGGGTGAGGAGTTAGGGTTAGAGGCCCTAATGCCCCATTTCCACACTTTGTAGCTTTAAGGCACCCAAACTGGTGCATTAACATAGTTTTTCAAAGAATGTCATTTCTTTTGAGATAGTGGAATCATATCTTGCTGGTCTACTGACTGCACCACACCACACCACTTAGACATCCTTTTCATCTCCCTGATTCTACTTCAAACCTCCTTGCTGGCCACAACTGTTCTACAGTGAGGGATTGAACAGGCTTTCAGAGAGAGGTGGCTGTATGGATCAGTTGGAGAAGGAAGGAGGTGAACTACCAGTTGGCATGACTGTGATGACCAAGCGTGAAGTTGTCAGGATGGGTCTAGACTGGCACTAACCAATAACGGTTAGAAGACTCCTTGTCTTGGACCTACACAAGTGGGCTTTTAGCATTAATGCAAGATGTGCAGTATTGCATGCAGTATCTATCCAGTAGCAGACAGCAAAAGCACTCCACTGCACTGATGAGCCATTGAGCTATAGTGATCCATAGAAACTGAAACATTGAAGGGATTGCAGGTTTCATAAGCTGTGAAGGAGAAGTCAAGTATTTGTTGCACAGTACCAAAGTACATGATAAGTAGTTCTTCATAGTCTGATAGATTTGGCAAGTGCGGGGTCCAGAGACATTTGAAGGTGAGGAGAATGACTGTGCCAGTAAAGAATCTATTAAAATACAAAACATGATGAACAGTTCTTTCCATAGTTAAATAGATTTGGCAATTACAGGATACAGAGACATTCTTGGCTATTAAAGTTGAAAACAAGCAGCCATGAGGTAATCCAATTATATGAAGTAGCTACTTGAGTGATGGGTTGCGTATCTCAGAGACGGCAATAGGAGTTGGATGTGAAACTAGGTTTCAGACATGTATGGGATAGATACAGAGGGACCTTAGAAACAAGGCTGGGGATGTGGGGAAGGCCAGAAATCAGTTATGGTCTATTATAGCACAGTAGACAGGGACTTTAGGGCAGACTAGGTGGACAAGGAGGTCCTTTTCTGCTGACAGCATCTATGATTGCATGCTTTATTTTTTTCATTCTGATTTATGCATTACTTAAAAATAAATTGGAGACGATTGTTTTATGCTGATTGTTTTTTGTGTTTGTATATATTCATAGCATTATGTGTTTTTATATATTCATTGAAAAAAACAATAACGTACACTTAATAAAATACTAGCAGCACTATATAAGGAATAGCTATACTGCATTAACACTCTCACCATTCTAGATCAGGCTTTGATACAATCCGGTATTATGAGATTGGAGAGGGGTCCAGTATGCCATCTCCTATGCTAGAGGAATGTTTAAATTCAGCAGTGCTGTACTGCTGAACAGCCTATGATGTCCTTTTATAGAAGCAACCCTGAATTTTGGAAGGGTAATAGTTTAAAATATGTCCCTCATGTTGTTTTTTTCCCATTTAATTACTTACTTTAAACCCCACCAACCATAAACATCTGATTCTCAGCATTTCAAGTCTGCAGCAACCATGCATTTTGAAAATACATCAGGACTTGTAACACATTGTCTTATTTTTCTGTAACATTTTTCTCCTATCTGTTCATCAAACAGTAAAGTGCTTGTGAGCTGCTGCACTGAGAAGAAGGCACTGAGAAAAGGGCACAGAAACGACTTGGCCCAGGGCTCAGAAACATCATGGATTCCTAAGTGTTGAGTTTGCAGGAAGCCCTTTGATTGGAAAATGGGAGTGGAGCCCAACATTGCCATGGCAATGGGATAAATAGAAGGAAACAGTGAGGTAATCCTGTTCTTTTACATAATTCATCACTATAAACAGACAGCGGGGGAAGAAAGTGGCCCTTTCCCTTTCTAGAACTGCATCTCCTGACTTAGCTCATTGCATGTGCAGCTTGGCTCCTCTCTGAACTCCCCACTTCATGCCTGCATCTGGTCATCACTCCAGCCTGGAACTCAGAGCTGCACAGCTCAACATGCCATGGAGAACCAGGTAGCCTTGCCACTGATCCCTTTAATTTTTATTATGGTGAGCAGGATTTTACAAAATTAATTTGGATAGTTATGTGTGGTGTACAGTAATGATATTAATGGCTGCATACAGTTTTTGGACAGTTTATGTGTGGTTTGTTAAGTAGTTTGAGAGCTACTTGGGTGACTGAAACAATGCAATGGATAGTGAAAAAAAAGATCTGCTGCTACCCTGTCCTATCCAAAACTTATTACCTATAACTTAATATTCTGACTCCGTCCCATCACTCCAGCCTGACAACTACAAGGCTGCCTCATGCTTCAGCTCTGATCTGCACCCCAAGCCAATGCCATTTCTGCCCTGTTACCCTAATTCCACATCTTTCCTTATTATTTATCATTATCACCCACATTAATTGAAAATGTATTTTGCACATACCTCTAGAATTATGTTGTAAACTGAAACAGTGAGAGTCAAAAGGTGGCAAACTCCTTAAAGAGCAAGTATTCACTTTGGTTGAATTGTTCCTGCCATGATTTTATATGACTCATGAATACTATTTGATCTGGCAAACTGTGTTTGGGTGGTTATTAAGCAGCTGTAACTTATGTGTTTGATTTCAATTTCAGGATAACTTTTCATTGCTGGTGTAGTTCGAGTCCACAGTGGAAATAAAACTGATGCAGAGAAGCTAGAGTCTCTGTGAGGTCAGTTCAAGAAAACAGATTCAGGCTTCGTGCCATGTCTTTACAGCTACGATAATATGAAGGAACTGGCCAACATGCATGTCTTGCTGACATACAGAAATCAGCTGGTATGCCTTTTGTCATGCTAGTTATCCTACCTCGAACGTTCAAGTCACCAGAACATTCGATCACTGAGAGGATAACAAAAACATGAAAAAAATACAAAATATCATTTGTGTACTGACTTGCTCAGGTGAACTGGACAGTCTGAGTATGCTGTCATAGAAACATATAGAATTTTAATATGTGTTCAGCGCAGTCATAAGTAAATAGTAATAGCACATTATTGAGCATCTGATAGGTTAGTTCATGAATGGAGTTTGGTCATCAGATTTGCAATGTGGAAGTGTTGTATTGTACTTTTGTAGTAGGTTTCTTGTCCAGACTTGTGTCAGACAGAGTACTGGCATATATATATATATATATATTTTTTTTTTCACAGTTAGACCACGTCCACAGTGAAAAACATTTTGCTGACATTTATTACAACACCAGTAAAATGGCACCTGGCATTACAATGCCAGGCATTTCCCTCCCAAGAAGTACAACACAAAAGCACCCTCCTGAGAAACAGTTGTATTTTAAAGGGGGCTTTGCAACCCTCACCCCCATGATGGGGGGCTCTACCCCCTGGACTTTAAATAACTATCTCTGTGGGGGGGGCATGATCATGGGGCAAAAACTGACACTGAGAGTAGGTGACCTGAAATCATGGTCAGCCCTCTCAGTGTTGACAATTAGGAGTTGCTCAATTGTGATGACAAACTTATGTTATTCTCTTAACAGGATACCTATGTGTGTGTGTATGTGTGTGTATATATATATATATATATATATATATATATATACACACACACACACATATAGATGAGGTATCACCTGTATATTAGGGTTGTATGGGCAGATTTATGTTTAATCCTTATATTTGCAGTGTTACGTCATCTGCCATTGAAAGGATTCATCTGACAACTGGCATGCACCGAGTTATTGCCAGAATCTCTGGATCTGTAAATTTGTTAATGACAGGTTCAAAGAGAGCGAAGTTATGGATGGTTGAAAATGCATAAATTCACAAAAAAATAAGCCTTTACTTGCACACTGATGGATGAAAAATGATTACGATTTGAACGTTGAAACTTTTATATTTGATAGCTTTTGGCCCATGGATGATTCTTGCTGATTAGTTTTTTTTTTAATTGTTTCATTTTTAAGTTAAAATAATACTTTCCTGTTTTCATTAGTGTTCCAAGTTTAAGCAAATCTTTATGAAAACATTTCTACATGATTCTGCCTTTCAAAACTGGCTTAGTGAGACAATATATTATGTTTCATGAGTTTCAGGTTTTTAAGTTTCAAGAGAGTTTGTAGCCAGTTTAAGGTTAATCCAAGGCTTTTACACAATAACATAGCTCTTATTCAACCAATTCACCTGAAATTTGTCTAAGTTGGTGCAGCATCTCATTAAATTTGCAATGATCAGTTTAGTGGTTGTAAAGTTTTAGAAGGTTGAAAATGCATTAACCACCACCACCCACACAAAAAGACATAGGGCAAGATTCACAAACAAAGCCAAAAATCCTGCACCTGCAGAAAAAAGGCCTACAGCACTTCAGAAACACAGTTGCATGATATTCTTAAAGAAATTTTGCTCAGGTGCAGAATTCCATAAAATCCTCATAGCTGTAGAAATTCAGCAGCTGCGGAAATTGAGCAAGTGCTGAAAATCTGCAACTGCAGGTCTGCAGCTGTAGAAATGGCTTAGGATGCACAGCAACAGTGAACCTAATTAGTTAGAGCAGCAGACTTTAACATTGCTGCCATAGAATGAAGCTGAAAGCACCCACAAAGAGACCAGCAACCAGTCCCTCAACTGGGCCACTGCAGCACCACAGGTACCAGCAATACCATGGCACCACAGTGGCCAACTGTCACTGCTGGTCCTTCCTCCCTTGGGTGTTCCTTTTGCCTACAGGGGTAGCATTCATTGGAAACTGGTCAGGCTCTACTGCCTGTGGGGCTCCGTCATGGGCTGCACTGGTCTGGTTGTTGTTACATGTTGCCGTCTCATGGCAATGTGTGATGTTGTTGCTGTAACATCAGCCACTGCTATTCCCACTGGGATGCTAATACCTGTTCCTCACCTCCGCCATAATTGATTTCAATTGCTGGGGCACTACTGCAGTTTGCTGAGGGAGAGTTTTACCTCACTCCAATGTGTGTAACATTTTTTCTGCAACTGCGGAAAAAAACTGACTGTGAATAGCCTTTGAGGGGCTGTGCATCACCTTTTTTCCTCAGGGATTTCTGCAGCTACAATTTTTTCCACAGTCCACAGTGTTTTTCTCTGCAGCTGCGGAGGTTTTTGTGAATAGCACTCAGTGCAAATTCCCCTTTTTTTCCATAGCTATGGCAGTTTTAGGGACTTAGGGAAGGTTTTGCACCTACAGAAAGCTTTGTGAATCCTGCCCATAGACATTTATTTGCTCATCAATAGCTCAGAACTGGTTGGAATTTGAAATCTTTTTTTTTTTTTTGCAGTTAAGGATTTTTACTGGAAGCATGATGCATTACAGCATTAGCAGTAGTGACAGCACTAGAGACATTACATACAATGCCACAAACTAGGACACCACAGGCAGTATCAAAAGAAAGTGTAGGCTAGGCAAAGAATTTAAACACATTGTCATGACACATCCCTAGCTACTGATTGTTACCTTGAGCTAGTAGCACACCAGTACTTGAGTTCTCTGACCTATATACGATTTAGAACCAAGGTGGTCATAACCACTGCCCCACTCTCTGAATGGGGATCCTGAATCAAAACTATAGAGAGGACAGGACGTGTATGGGTCCCATCATCGATAAAACTTTAATAAAGTACCTTTTGCCAAATGGAACATTGTGGAAAGGAAAGCTAATGAAGTCAGGGTCCACCTTCATTCATGTTGTGAAGGGACAAAGTGCTTGGCTTCTACACTGACTGCAATTAGCCAGGGGAAGAGCAAGTCTCAGGGAGTCAGCCCTACATGTGGGCTACCTAAAAGGAGTGTCACTGGGTCCAAAGTTGTAGTGGGACCTAGCATTAGGGAACAGTCATTTTGAATGTGTTTCCAATAGGACTTCTATACCAGGGAGTCCCACAAGATGTGGTAAAGGGTATCCCCAGTTTGCTGACGGTGCCAACAATATCATCTGACAGCAGCCCAAGGGAGGGAAGTTTGTTTTGGATGCAGCGGCAATAGTGGAAGAACTTTTTTTGAATTAACAAGCTCCAAAAATAACAGTAAGCAGTTTTTGCTAGTATACAACATGTGCTATACTCCTGCTCCAGTATGGGCCTGTTTAAGGAATGTTTCCATTGTTGGTAAACTTTGTGAGACTGGTCAGTTATGAAATCTAAAATAACATGATATATCTTGCTTGCATTCCCCCTGGTGGACTGAAACCAGGCTGATAATGGGAACTGAGAAAAGGAAGGCCAAGCTGGTCCAGTGGCACTGAGGTTGGCGCTGAATGCCACACCTCGCACCATGCTGATGACCTGGGTTGGGAACAAGCCTGGGATGCCAGGGGTCAGTAGGAGAGAGAGACAATTGAACATCAGAGGACTGCTCTCCTCTTTCAGGGAGGGAGGGATTGACATCCCACTCGTTGATCTCCCTCTGGTTGTGGCCAGAGGAGATGCAAGTCAGGAGGTATATTGCCGATGTATGCCATCTGCAAGGAGGGAGGCAGAGAAAAAGTGGTGGAAAATAGAGCTGGCAATCTTGCACCTTTCCTGGCTCCTGAGCATTTGTATTTTGTTCTGGGGGTGGGGGAAAGCTGGTGCTCCTTCACCTCAGCCTTGTCATGGGAGGAAACCCATTGGGGATTGTAGGGTATGTCAGGTGGGGAATGGACATCTGGAGACCAAGTCCTTCCAAGCGAGGGACTGAAGTCACCTGCCAGGCTGCCAGGTATAAAATAAATAACAGAAAAAAAAAGAAATAGAAGGGTCAGTGGCCAATTGCAGGAGAGGATGGAAGAGAGTTTTGAGTTGGAGATACCTCCAGCAGTCATACTGCTGGAAGTCATATCTCTGCAAGTTTGCAGACACGTCCAGGGTATAGGACCCTGGGATAAACAAGTCCTGGACCTGATGTGTTACTACCATTTACCAATGCTGCCATAAATAGATTTCATTACAATAGCAAAAATTGGATTTCCCCATAAAGATGCCCAGGATGTTGGGTAAGATGGAGTTTGAGAAGCTTCAGTTGTTTTTGCCATGCACTTACTAAGGATGTGGAATGAGCCAAAGACAAGAGGAACATCCAAGTCCCCAAAGACTGCACTCACTACTCACAATACCACACTGTAGACAATCTTCATTTTGTCCAATCTTTATTCAAAAAGTGATTAAAAAAACACATTGCCTGCACACTGATAGAACCCAGACATCTCCCTCACAGTCAACAGTTTTGCAGCTCATGTGCTTTTTCAAGAATAACTCAAGTAAGCACCATGTTACTTATTTATGTTCTCCTCCTTAATGTGGCAAGTGCATCATTAAACAATCAGACAGTGCAAACACTAATTAAAGTACATACAGACATTAAAAAACTACTGAAATAGAAAAATGAAAACATGTATTATGCACCCATGTCATATATATATATATATATATATATATATATATATATATATATATATATATATAAAACACACCAATATAGGGTGCAAGAAAAACCAAGGGTGATGGAAGATGGGGAGAAACCGGGGTGAGGGGGGATGGAAAAGAAGAGAAGGGAAACAAAAGAAATACCATAATGACTTTGATTAAATAAGGATATAATACTATAAGACTGATTTAATTTAGCTAAAAATGGAGACAACAGAAAGTATTCATTCAGTCCCAGCTTTTGTAGTGATCCTAATTTAAACTGCCCAAAGCACTCGCTTTGTAATAGTTTCCTATTCAAGTCTTCTGCATGAAGTCCCAGAGAAGACCAACTCAAGCACATGGAACATAAATGTGTGGGACTCATCTGCTTTAGCAACATGTTGTGACAAATCATTTGTCTTGTCCTTCCTCTCCATAGCCCGAACATGATTACGATTCTATTACAAAAGTTGTGAATCATCTTGCCAATGTAAAATGTGCCACACTGGCAGGTTGCCATATAAACAACTGCTTCAGTCCCACAAGTGGCAAAGTACTGAATCTCATAAATTCTTTTAGTATTTTTACTAGTGAAAGTCTTGTCTTTGTTAGTATATTTACAGTTCATACAGTTGCCACCGGGATGTCTACTATTCAAATTTCTTTGATCTGCTGTATTACCAGTATAAGATCCATGGTAACTACTGTGACTATATCCTTGATATTAGTATCATGTTTGTATACCATTCTAAACCATTGCTGTACCATGGGCTTCAATTTCTGATCCATTTCCAATATATGCTAGTGCTTTCTTAATGCTTCCAGTGACAGGTGTGATTGCAGTGAAAAGTGCTAACACAATTCAATATTGTATTTTATTTGATCTGTTGCTATTATACATAAGCAGGTCTTCCCTTGGCTTTTCATTTGTCATATTTCTTATCTTTGCAATTACTCCATCTGGATATCCCCTCTCATGAAAACTGTTATCAAATTCCAGAGCTCTCTCTTGAAAACTACAGTCTAAACTCCATTTACATTTAGCTCTATAATACTGGTTCTTACAGATATTTACCTTCGTATGTAGTGGGTGATGACTGTTGAAATGCAAGAACGAATTTCAATCAGTCTCTTTGCTAAATAAATCTGTAATAATTTGCCCATCCTCCTTACAGATGGTTAAATCTAAAAAGTTAATACTGCACAAATCAGTGTGAATGACAAACTTTAAATTGTCATTCCTTTGTTTCCAAAATTTAAATAAATTGACCCAGTTCTGTTCTTGTTCCTTTCCAAATCAAGAATAAATTGTCCATATAGTATGTATATAAATTAATTTTGTGAAAAAAAGGATCGCCATCAGGAGACTGTATAAATTGTCTTCCAGTTGTCCAGATAGATGTTTGCATAACAGGGCACAAAAGCTGCACCCACAGCAATCCCTTTCATCTGCAAGTATGGCTTGTCAATGAAATAGAACAGATTATAATTGAAATCTTTCTTTGTCAATCTCAATAAACACTCAATAAACCCAGATGAGTATTCAGAGTCTTTATATAGAGATGTCATAAGAGCTTCAAGACCAGCTGCATGGCAAATACATGTATACAGAAGCTAGATCCAGCGTGATGAGTCACCATTCTTGCTCAACCTCTATATTTTCCAATATCTGTAATATCTGCATTGTATCTCTGATGTATGAACTAAAGGATTGTGCCAAACTCTGTATGTGTTGATCAGCAAACTGGGCTAAGTATACAGCTGAAGGCCCTATACATGAAACAGTTGATCTTCCAGGGGAGTTTATCAGATCCTCATGTATCTTTGGCAAACAATATATGACAGATCTAATCAGATGCTTTACCTTTAAGAATGCATAGGTTTTCTCTTTGGTGATGTTATTGCATAAACTTTCATATAGTTACATGTCAATATCCCTTTTATATTTCTCAGTTAAACCTGTATCCAGCGGTTTGTAAAAGTTTTTATCTGCCAATTGCCTTAGAACTTTATTCTCATATTTCATCTTATCCATTATAACTATGGCACCTTTTATTTGCTTGCTTTATGACAGTCTGCTTGTTTTTTTTTAACTCATTCAAAGCTGAAAATTCTTTGGGGGTGGAGTTACAATAGGGGTTTCTTTTCTGTTGACACATATATTTTTAATTCCATTCTTTATTCATTTTTCAAACACAGCCACCACAGGAACATTCTGCTTGACAAAACTAGATCTTTTTGCAAGTGCATCATTTTTGGTGTCAGGAACAAGGAGGGCAGGAAGCATTTAACAGGTTAAGCCCCCAAAAAGGATAGATGGTAAGAAGATAACCTCTTTTCTGATGAAAATGCTGCTTTACTCTGCTATATCTGGGAGCCTTGGATTCCTTCAAGAATTTACCAATCAAGGCATCATTTCTAGTGTGCCAGGAGGAGGGGAGGGCAATTGGCAGGTGGGACAACTGATGCATCAGTTTGGCGTAACAGTCATTCTGACTGCTGATATTTTGCACACTGATAAAAGGTTTAACTGAAGTCAAATGTTACAGTCCCTTGAAGTTCCAATAGGAGGGAGGCCAGATTCAGTTTATCCAGCTGGAACCTGTTCAAAGTCAACTGGAAGCCAAAATAATAAATGGCCTGTGAGGACTGTTGTGGGCAACTTTTGAACAGAGGGAGGATCTCAGTTTTAGATGTGGTAACTTTTAATTCTGAGACCTTCTGAAACTGCACCAAGGTATCTAGCAGAGGATGAATACCATCTTCTGATAAAAGTACTAACTGATCATCCACAAAGAAAACAGAATGCCAGCTGGTAACAGAACCAGTGATGGGCCTAAAATGCAGCTACTTGGTTTCTGTGAGAGATGAGTGTACAATTTCAGTTTGGTTCCCACCATTTCTGCATATAGCTCATGCCTAAGCCTGTCCTAGTTGAATGCTTTAACAGCATTTTCTAACTCAGTCAACTTCTGTGTGAGAGCCTTAAGCTCAGCTTCTCAAGTCTTACATCTGTTGGAGACATGGTGCATTATATGTCCCCATAGGGTGGCTTTATATGCATCTGATAGCATGGTACATGAAATTGCCTCTGTTTCATTAGTTTGAAAGTGATCTACTGTAGCCTGTGTGACCTGGTCTAGGAAGGCCTTGTTATGTGAAAGTATGGGGTCCAGCTGCCAGGAGGACAACCTCAGTTTAGCCTTTCTCTAAATGGTAACCTGTGATATGGGCTACTCAAATTGAGACTCAATAGGAGCGAGTCAGTTTCAGCGCCTTTGTAAATAGCAAATGGAAGTAAATAGTGAAGTGGAAGAAGAGTGAATGGGAAAGACATCTGGAGTTAATAATGAGGAGAGACTGCAAGAGAAGAATAAAGGGTATGTTTGGGAGGGCTGATTCCAGCTGGCCATCTAGCTTGGTGGGTAGGGTTATGGTACAGGAAACTGGTGGATTGAGGTTCAAGTCTGCCATGTGGCTCTTCTTTTTGTCCTGCTGTGGTTTCGGTGTTTGAATTTATTTGTTTTATTTTCTCTGTCCCATTACACTGACTTTGTTTCCCCTGCAAACTGGTTGCCCCCTCAATGTTCTCCCATGCAGACCACTGTCCCATGGAGTAGCCCCCTCACATGTTTTCTTGTCTCACCCTGTGTCTGCTCCGTCCAGCACAGATCCTGCATAAAAAGTAGTTGTACATGCTTTTCCATTGGGTAGTGTTGTCCAGTTGCTCATTGTTCTCGTCACTGTAGTGCTGATCACCGATATACTTTTCAATGATTTGCACTCGCTATTTAGGTAGTTGTGGATGTCTCTTAGCTCATGTCATATGGCACCACTACAAACCAGGTGACTGAGGACAGGGAATGATCTGACAGAACAACTGGCTCTATAACTGACAGAAGAACACTGAGCAGAGTTTGTGGGAGGCTAGCCAGAAGTCCAATGACTGGCTGAGGCACAAGCGGAAGTACCCATAATCTCTGTCCCTGGTGGAAGAATCCACCACATGTCTGATAAGGAGAATTTGGCCACCAAAGATGCATCATGAAACATGAATGGGAATGAGCTTCCTTCACTGATGCTAGCAGTCTACCAGACAATGTAAAGTGAGTTTAAAGTCACCCACTAGGAGGCAGGGATCCTGCCACCCATAAGATATGTCACTGCCTGAGTAAGTGCTGTAAAATCTCTGATTCCTCAAAGTTGAGACTTTATACTGATCCCACCACCAGAGAACCTTCAGAGTGTAAAGTTTAACCAAAAGCCAGCTGCCCAGACCATCAGAAAGCAGGATTTATACGGCCCATTTCAGGGATTTGTGGTATAGGATGGACAACCCTTATTCATCCAAGGGAACAACAGTGGGACTCCATACCCACCACTCCTTCCACAGATTCTTAGTGTTATGTATGTGAAATGGTAATGCATTGCATTACTCTGCCACTTGAGGGCAGCATTCCGATATGTGTAAGCTAGAAAGAGAGCAGACAGAGAGTGTCGTTGTTCAGACAGAGAGGCACCTGAATAAAAGTGAAAGCTGCTGTACTCCTGTTGCAGTGTAAGTTTGTTGAACAAGACCAGAATAAATGTTAAAACATAACATAATTGGCGACGAGGTGTTAAATTACTCTCCGGTACCTTACCAGAATGAACTACTGCTGTGAGGGTTTTCCTGAGATGTAACTTTTGGACCTACGAGTGAACCCACAAGAGACACATAAAGATGGCTGCGACCATAGGACATATTGATTCCTTTGATGAAAATGTGGAACAATGGACAACTTATATTGAGAGATTTGGACATATTTATCACAGCAAATGATATAAGTGATGAAAACAAGTGGCTGTGTTACTGAGTGTCATGGGCAGCACAACGTACAGTTTGCTGAGAAGTCTAATAGCGAGAAAAGCCGGGAGAAAACTTTTGCCAGTATTGTGAGATCTTACAGACACATTTCTTTCTTAAGCCTCTGGTGATTGCTGAAAGATTTCACTTTCACAAGCGAAATCAAGCAGAGGTGAGTCTGTTGCGCAGTATGTGGCTGTTCTAAAGAAAATTAGCTGAGCATTGCGAGTTTGGCACCCATTTAGAAGATGCCCTCGGGATAGATTTGTGCGGTTTGAAAAGTGAAGTGACACAGAGCGTCTTTTAACAGAGGTGGAACTGACATACAAGAAAGCGATAGAGATCTCTGTATCGATGGAAGCAGCTGCACGGGAGGCTCAGCACTGAAGTGATTCTCTGAAAGTAAATGCTTTATCCTTCTCTTCTCCCAGGAAGCCTAATAAATGTGGTCGCTGTGGGAAGGCTAATCACAGTGATAAGGACTGCTTGTTTAAAGAATAGACATGTCATAACTGTGGGAAGAAAGGCCACATTGGGCGAGTGTGCAGAGGGAAAAAGAAAGGAGGGGAAATCAATGGAAGCAAAGGGAAGCAATATGCGAAATGTAGAAAGAGAGAAGTACATCATGTGGAAACACAGGGAACGTGCAGTGATGACACTGATACTGAATTAGCATTGCACGTGCTGACTCTTAAAGGGGAAATGGCAACCATCTGTGTAACACCTGAAATTGAGGGAAACCACTGAAAATGGAAGTGGACATAGGGGCTGCAGTTTCATTGATTTCTACAGACAAGTATGAAACTATGTTGAGACATCTACCCCTACAACCGACTGACATTGTACTGAGGACATACACTGGTGAGGCAATTTCACCTGAAGGTGTCATCAAGGTGCAGGTGAAAATAAATTGGCAAATGGCACTACTGCCTTTGTACGTGGTTAAAGGTAACTATCCTTCACTCCTAGGCAGGAAATGGCTGAAGAAAATACGCCTCAACTGGCAGGAGATATGGACTGTTAATACGAGTGGCTACAACACTCTAGAAGCAGTGTTGCAAAAACATGCTCCTTTATTCAAACGGGAGTTAGGCACAATGAAGGGCATTGAGGCAAAAGTGTCTCTGAAGTCACAGCACAAACCGAAGTTTGTCAACCTCGTCCAGTACCTTATGCACTCAGACCGAAGGTGGAGGCCGAATTAACTCGCCTAACCGAAGCTGGAGTCTTGTCACCTGTACAGTGTAGTGACTGGGCAACGCCCGTAGTGCCAGTGGTAAAGAAAGACGGGCCCGTGCGAATATGTGGAGACTTTAAAGTAACTATAAATCCAGTTCTGTGTGTGGAACAGTATCCAATCCCATGCATCGAAGACTTGTTTGCATCGCTGGCACAGGGCCAACGCTTCAGTAAGCTGGATTTGTCACATGCTTATCTACAAATGAGAGTAGATGAAAATTCAAGGAAATATCTCACAATAACCACCCAAAAGGGTCTCTTCTGCTATAATCACCTACCTTTTGGCATTGCATTAGCTCCAGCCATATTTCAGCGAGCTATGGACCAGGTTTTACGAGGTGTTCCAAATGTTCGCTGTTACCTGGATGATACACTGGTGACTGGAAGGAACGATGCAGAGCACCTGAAGAACCTGAATGTAGTTCTGCAGCGATTGGAAGATTTTGGCTTGCGTGTCCAGAAGGAGAAGTGTGAATTTTTCAAGACTTCATTGGAGTACTTGGGCCATACCATAGATGCAGCGGGCTTACACAAATCGCTTGAGAAAGAAAAAGCGATTGTGGACACCACAGTACCGGAAAATGTGAGCCAGTTACGGTCATTTTTGGGCCTGTTAAATTATTATGGCAGGTTTATTCCCAATCTGGCTACTATTCTCAACCCACTAAATGGCTTGCTGTGCAAGGGGAAGTCCTGGTGTTGGACAAAGGACTGTGAGAGTGCATTTAAGAAGGCTAAAAAGCAACTTGTTTCACAAGATGTGCTCATTCACTATAATCCACAGCTGAGCATCAGACTGGCATGTGATGCCTCACCTTATGGGGTGGGAGCAGTTCTTTCTCAAGTTCTACTGATTGGGGACGAAAAGCCAATTGCCTTTGCATCCAGAACTCACAGCAAAGCTGAACAAAACTATGCCCAAATTGAGAGAGAAGCTTTGGCAATAGTGTTCGGAGTTCGCAAATTCCACCAATACCTCTATGGTCGAGAATTCACACTCCTCACTGACCACCATCCCCTCACGACCATTTTCAGCCCCCACAAAGGTATTCCTTCCATGGCAGCAGTCAGAATGCAATGTTGGGCTCTCTTGTTATCAGCTCACAACTACCGCATTGAATATAAGAAGCGCTCTGCATGGCAAAGCTTTTTTTTTAAATTCTCTTTTATTGATTTCCAACTATTATTACATCAGATTGGTAAATACAACATGAAAATGATACAGAATTTCAAGATAATCCACACTAACCATTACATAGAAGCGGAGAAAAATAAATACAACCCCCTCTCCCCACCCCCCACCCGAAAGGAAGGTGTCACCACTGAAAAAGAGAGAGAGAATAAGTTTTTCGTAAGTAATTGAGATGTTGTAGGGATAATTTACCCGAAGTGCAAGCCAGGTAGAAACCAGACCAGACAATCTAGAGACGTGAGAGGTATTTGGGATTAATTTTAAGAAAACGAAAGAGAGTGTCGGAGAGATCAGAGATAGGGAATATTCCATCAAACCAAACTAGTCTAGGAGCACTTGGGATCTCAATCAGTGGAGATACAGAGCATACAGCTTGCCCCATTTTCTTTGAAAGGCCAGTGGAGAGGATCTAGTATTAGCAATCAACTTCTCAATTTTAAAACACTGAGACATTTCTTCAACCCAGTCAAGGTATGAAATCTCGAGGTTATCTAACCAGTGCCGAAGCACTAGTCTCTTAACCGCCATTGAAATAAGAGCCATATGGTATTTCCTTTCCCTTACATTGATACCTGAATAAATACCTAGAATACAGACCTCTAATGTAAAAAGTCTGTCAGACCTAATATAGGATCTAGGTTGTCCTCAATGGCCTTCAAAAGAGGGGCAATCTTAGAACAATACCAGAAGATGTGGGGAAGACTACCTTGTTCCTTTCCACATCTAAAACATTTTGGGGAGTTGGAGTGATCAAATTTTGATTTCAGCACCGGTGTAATGTACATGTTATTGACTATAAAGTATTGGATTAACCTATTCTTATCTAAGGTATTGTTGTATACAAATCCTTCCAGACTTGACTCCATGCGAACGGGAAGCCTGGGAGAGATAGGGACCAAGATTTGGAGCCAGTTAGAGGGTTGGGAAAAATAAGTTTCATAAGGTGAATATACAGTTTGGACACCCCATGAGGTTTAACCACATTCTTTAATTACCTTTAGTAACGGTTTAACAGTTGATGTGGGTATTGTTATCCCAAAATCCTTATCAATCAGATGCTTTAACTGGTATATCTTAAAAAACGCATTGGAGGGGATATTTAAGGCTAACAGGAGGTCAGCAGTTGAACCATGTCTACCCTGCACATAGAGGTCTTCCACTGAGAGCCCTTGAATTTGGGGTAGCCACTTGGGAGATAAAGATTTGGCCCCTATTTTAATGTTGGGATTAAAGGTCAAGGGTTGGCCAGGGTCTTTATTATATCTGATTTTAGCAGTGACATAAAGTTGATTAAGTACTTTTACTGTGGCACCCACTGGGGAGTCTCGAATCTCTCTAGGAAGGGATGCAAATCGACAATAAAAAAGGCTAGTGGGGTCTATATTATGTTGTTTAATAAGGTCAAGATCGAAGCTTAACCATAGGGGGGAGTAAGTTACCTCTATCCCTCCTAACCATTGCCCTGCTTTAACTAGGTGACTAGACCAGTAGTAAAATTCGAAATTGGGTAGGCGGAGACCCCCCCCATATCTTTAGGGAGACATAATTTGTAGAAAGCTCGCCTGGGAGGTTTATGGTTCCATATAAAATCAGTCAGGATCGAGTGGATCTTCTTGAAAAAAGGTTTGGGCAACCAGATATCTAAAAGATTCAGGGGGTAGAAGAGACTGGGTAGGATGTTCATTTTGACAATGCTAACACGGGCACCCACTGATAATGGCAGTTTACTCCATCTTTGCAGGTCGGAGTTGATTCTGTCTATCAGATCATCTAAATTGAGTTTCTTAACCAGAGTAGGGTCACGGGCCAAGTAAATACCAAGGTATTTCAAGTGAGTTGGGGCCCACTTCATACCAAGATGAGAAATAGAGGACTGGGTCAGATGCATGTTGAGAGGGGAAAATCTCGGTCTTTGTCAGGTTGAGCTTATAATTGGATACTTCCCCAAATTGTGCAATTATTTCCATTACCACTCGTAGAGAGTCTGCCGGGTTAGATAGTTGTAGGAGGATGTCATCTGCATACACAGAAATCTTGGAAGTCTGTTGAGAGATGGAACACCCCTGGATCCCTGGAGCTGTTTTAGATTAAGCAACAGGGGTTCCAGATAGAGATTGAAGAGGTATGGGGATAGGGGGCATCCCTGTCGGGTACCTGAGAGCAATTGGATAGGGGAAGAGAAGACATCATTGCAATAAATCTTTGCCATGGGGAATTTGTATAGTGCCTTCACCCAACGCATGAACCCCTCTGGGAAACCAAATCTGGACATAGTACACCATAAGAACTCCCAGTTAACCCGGTCGAATGCATTCTCCGCATCCAGAGCAACTAGAGCCATGGGGACCTGGGAAGCTTGGGCCGCCTGAAAAACATGAGAAAGAGATCTAATATGATCTGCAACAGATCTGCCCTTCACAAATCCCACTTGATCACTGCTCAGGAGTGAGGTCCAGACCTGTTTAATACGAAGCCAGAATCTTGGACAGTATTTTGATGTCACAATTGAGCAGTGAGATAGGCCTGTAGTTGGCCGGATTCAGAGAGGTTTTTCTGACTTGGGGATCAAAATAATAATAGCCTCCAGCAAGGATGGGTCCGACAAATCAGAGGATAATAAGTAATTGTATAATTCCAGAAGTGTAGGGCCAAACCTGACAGAAGGCCTGATAGAAATTGGCAGGTAAACCGTCGGGACCGGGAGCTTTATCTGGTGAGAGACTACGAATGGCCTCTTCCACCTCCCTCAGAGACAAGGGCAAAGAAAGAGAGGCTATTTGATCATCAGAGAGGCGAGGGAGTGCGATTGACCCGAAAATGCTCTCTAGGACTGACTAGGAAGAGGGGGATGTCTTGGTACCATAAAGATTCTGGTAGAACTCTCTAAAAACTGCCACAATATCCCTGGGCATTGTCTTGACAGACCCGTCTTGGCCTTCCAGAGCTGGAACTAATCTAGAGTTCTCGGTTTCCTTATTCTTCAACGCCAGAAGCCAGTTCGGCCTCTCCTTGATCTAAATACCTAGCCTTAGTTCTCAGTAGAGTAACTATTAAAATAGCTGGTTGCTGTATGTTGCTGCTCCCCCATGTCCCATTACAAGCATCAAAACAACAACTTTATAAATTATCAAAATAGCTAGCTGCTGTATGTTGCTACCCCCTACAAGCAGCAAAACAACAACTTTATTTATTAATAGCTGGCTGCTGTATGTTGCTCCTCCCCATCCCATACAAGCAGCAAACAACAACTTTATAAATTATTACTAGCTGGCTGCTGTATGTTGCTTCTTCAACCTCCACCCAATACAAGCAGCAAAACAACTTTATAAATCATTAACAATAGCAGGCTGGTGTATGTTGCTGCTCCTCCAACCCCCATCTTTGCATCAGCTTTAGGCTTCCAGAGCAAAAATATAATAGCAGGATGGTTTCTTACCAAAGGAGGTCCTGGTCAACAAGAGGCACCAAACACAGGTTGCAGCTTCAGTAGCTCGGCGTTGTGGAGGCGGCAACTGCAGGTAGTCTGAAGGCCTTTGCAGTTGAAGGGCAGCAGCCTCAGCAATTGGCTACTTCAGTAGGGGGAGGACAGCAACTTTAGCAGTCAGCAGCTTCAGCGGTGGAGGGCAGCAACTGTAGTGGTCGGCGGCTTCAGTGGTGGAGGGCAGCGACTATAGTGGTAGGTGGCTTAAGTGGTGGAGGACGGCAGCTTCAGCACTGGAGGGTGGGCAGCTTTAGCAATCGGAGGCAGACAGCTTGCAGGGATCTCGCTGCAAAACAAATACAAGCATTATTTCTTTGCACACATGGTGTGCGCTTATTTCTGGGACCAATGACATCACCATAGGAGGCAAAGAGCTCATTGGCTTGGAAACTCTGGCACTGATTGGCTGCAGCTACCTCCCCTGTCATTGGTCACATTTCTCCTACTCCCAATTGGTCTGCTCAAGACATTTTTTCACCCTTTGATTGGCTGGCTCAGGATCCCTAGCTCCAGCATTAGACACGGATACATAGCCAGTGTTTTAGCAGTATACTGCAGTAAAAATCAGGAACTCACTGCACCTCCCTTGCAATAGGCCTGCGCCTCCCCAGGGAGGCGCGCCTCACCACTTGAGAACCACTGGACTAGAATTATAAGGTTCACTGTGGAGGTATATAAGGCTATGGATGCTGATATGCTGACTGGTCCAGTGTTTACTGTGTACCTGACCAAGGCTTTTGACCTACAATCCCATGAAGCACTGCAAATTCACCTTGGAGCTCAATAACAAGGCAAAGTGATGCAAAGTACATTGATTTCAATGTACTTCACCTTAAAATTGGTGGAGAAGTGGTTTGGGGAATGTGGAATAATGCAAAGTCATTGGTTTCAATGGACTTTGCTCTCATCATGAAGTAAGTACTCAGCTTTGCATTGTAGAGCACTTCATGGATTCTGGGATACTTCATGAATCACTTTGTAGAGTGATTCTCGCCACTTTGCCCACCACTAATATCTAGGGAAGGCAAGACAATTTTATTTGCATAGTACCCTATCCCAATTGCTCATGGTGCTGTACAGAATATAAAAGCACAACTGATACAATATGAACAAAAACATTAGCAAATGAGAAGCTACATTACTTATTAATCAAGTTCAAAATGCTCTTAATCAGTGGCAAAATGTATTGTAATATGGAGTTCCTTAAGGATCCATATTAAGCATACTTTTATTTATTTAGTTACAAACACTCTGCTTGAATCCTATACTAGTTTTAAACTTTTATTTTGTGCAAATGGGTCTGTGCTCAATTTCTTTTCTAGGGCTATTAATAAAATAAGCTGGAGTTTTGATGCAGACTTCTCTAAACTTCAAAATTTGATGCAAGTAAAATAAACATGTATGAAATAAAAAAATCATAGTGTTTTGTACTGCTGACACATTAAGTGGTTTTAAAATCATATTTAATGAGCATGCCAGTGATATATCTGAGCTATACTGTGTAGAAAATATTAATAAATTGAAGTTTACCTGGATTAATCCTTGGATTATTCTACTCAACTAAACCACATCACCTCAAAATATGCACTAATATTGGTTGCCTACAGCATGAGGCAAAAGAAAAAAATGTTTAACAAAACAGCACAGATAAATTATAGCACTGTAGAATTTGTTTCATATCCTAAACTATGGAGGAATTATAACTGATCAGGCACAGACTCTGTACAGAATAGGAAAGGTGTTTTCACAGTACAATTGGAATTGTGTATGGTTGCAGGGCCTTTGGGCCCACTACACCTCTGTCTTATCACAACTAAAATGTTTGCCTTTAGAACATAATTCTCTTTTTTATGTAAGTAGACCACTGCCAGACAATCACTTTGTGATCTGAGTTTACATCTTATGCCTGGTACATACAGTATGCAGTCCCGTGCAGCAACTGTCATCATGGCAATAGGTGTCCCTCATAGCCACCTAAAACTTCTAGCAGCCTTATGTCATGGAGCATTAAACAGCCACAATTCTGCTTTTGTACCTGCTCCAGTGCCCAGTATATATCTTGTTTTTAATGCCAAGGTAACTGCTAATATCTACTTTGAATTCAATTGTAAAAACTAAAAAAAAAAGTCCACTTTCAAACAGACTCCGTTCATCTTTTCTCACCATTCCAGATCCCAGCACACACCACACCTTCAGTGCGAGAGTAACACACATTAGAACTTGGGGCCTGATTCCAAGACAGTTATGCCAGGTGTAAATACAGTACTCCAGTCCTGAAAGTGCAAATCGCAAGCAGTCAGTGATTTGCAACATGCACACCTAAAACAACACTTACGTTGCAACCCACAACTGCTACGACAAACACAAATTACATATCAGTTACACCAAAGAATGCTTACATCACTGTGTAATGTGGCTTACAACATGCATTACACACCAGCACCACAGCACTGCTATTCCAGAACAGGTGGCATAATGAACCATGCCAGAGAATGGTAACTTAAGTTAGAACAAGGGAAAGCTGTCCTAACCAGAGCACAGGTCATAGAACCCCCCCACACACACACACACGCAGAGCCAGACTGCAGCATACCCCTAACCAGTAGGCCCTGTATGTGGGACTAATGTGCATACAGTGGAACACCCAAGCAAATGTGCCCTAGGAAGCCCAGGACACAGTGGAATAGGGTAGCAGCATGGCCAGACCGGCCAATAGTAAGTGAAATACATACCTGGTGCAACATGTACCATAGCATGTAGCACAATAGCCAAACACAGACTGTGGGACAGGGCACTGCACTGTGGAACAGAGAAGTGATGGGACATACAGTGTGGAACAATGCCATGTAGTGTGGGACAGTCGAGAGGTATGTACTGCTTGGCAGTATTATTTGTTGCAACATGCATATTGTTATGCCACTATTGGGTGTTATGCCATGTCTTGCAAGCTGTGACCTTACAGCATGTGTAATTCTGCATTTTCCATCATATCTGGTGATTCTCTTGGAATATTTGGCATAACTTTACACACTGGCATACTTTACACCTTGTTCCCATCACTGTCTTGGAATCGGGCTCCCAGACTTTACCAAGAATACACATACAGAAACTGTTGACACAATTACAAAATTTATTTTTTTAAACAAATATTGCTCATTACATTTCTTAATTCATATTTTTTTTTTTTTTACCAGGAAAGGCATACTAAGCTGTTATAGCTTGATTCCCAGTGTGTCTTTGGAGGTAAGTTATATGTACCTGTTTTACTGATGGGGAAATGTTGGCCATGATACAAGGAAACTCCCCTACTCTTCTTCAATAAATGCCATGGGATCTTTGACTTCCACCTGGGCAGTGATAAGAGATGGCAGAGTGGACCTCAGTTTAATATCTTATAAAAAAAGGATGTTAACTGAATAGTGCAACCCCCCCGCATTACACTACAGTATTAGTTATGGGTATTTACCCCAAATACAGTAACTAGCTTGCATGGCTTATTTCTTCATTTCAAGTTCATAGTGATTTCTTCATTTCAAGTTCATAGTGATTTATAGTACATTTAAATGTATAAATGTATACTTGTTGATGTTTCACTGAATAATGTGTTTCACTGTCTATTTGCTTGAAGAACACGTGATAATATTTTTAGTGGGAAACACCAAAGTATACTAATGACATATAATGCAGTACAGCTTGGTTTAGTTCATCTTTGGGCTACTAAACACAAATATTTCAGTTTATCTTACAAACCTCCTAAAAGCATAAAGCAGCAATTTCAACTCCATATCCTCCAACAATAGCAATCAACTCCTTGTTTCTTTCATGCTTCCAGCATAGATCAGTGCTTCTTGTGTGCCATGCTCTAAATGTTTCAGTCAATCCCTCAGCAATTAATATCCAGTAATAATCTTAAGCATGTCAGCTCAGCTTTAAAGACTTACTTTCTGAATTAATAGAAGTGTTGTTGTTTTACTTAATAGTTGTTTAACTGTTTCTTTTTGCAAGGTTTATGCCTATAACCAATGTTTATTTTGCTACTGTTGAACACTGTAGAAAACCAGGTTGCTCTTTCATGTGAAATGTTTGTTCCAGTGATCTTACCCTGTTAACAAAAAAAAAAAAAAAAAATCAATCAAAAATGTAACAGGCAGCATGCAAGAGTACCCCTCAGCTCATACACAGCCCGGCTCAAGAAATACGTACACTAGGGAAAGTTCAATATGGGACAAGCCTTTGCCATTACCTACCACAAGCCTGGAGTCTCAATGAACTAGTGTGACAAGAGATCAAATGCAAGTATCTTTGCTGTGATGACTTTAAGTTCCATGGACACTGCGACTGTGAGGCAGCTTTGTGAAACATGTACAGTAAATGACTGTACTAATGGTAGCTGATGAAATACTATTTTTCTTTCCAGAAATACTTTTCACACCACTTTACCACCGAAGGAACTGTATGTGACAGAGAACATCCACTGCCACCCAAATGTAATTACTCTTGTGATGACAAGAAGGATTTTTTTCTCCTCAGGTTCTCTGAAGAGTGAGTAGCACTAGTTATACCTCCATTATTAAATTACCCCTTCCCCCCTTTCTCTTCTACTTCTCCACCTTCCCTTGTCCTGTGCAGTGATAAATGTTCCTAAAGAGAAAAATGTCAGGCCCACCCTTCTTTGTGGCTGATATAAAGCAACTGCCTGAGGTAAAGGGGGTGGTTGAACCAATTCTAGCTCGACAGAAAGAGAAAGAGAGAGCGGGAAAGAGAGAGAGAGAGAGTTGAGAGAAAGAGAGAGAGAGAGAGCAAGAGAGTGAAAGAATGTGTTCTATAGTTCTTTTTGGTGGAAAGGAACAACAGGCAGACTGCCTGTCTGAATTCCAGGTCCTAGTTCAGAGAAATCTGTGGTGTTTAGAGTTTAATGTCTCACCTGAACAGATATGTTGCTGAAGTGATGCTAGCTACACTCCATGGCTCAGAAAGGAATGCCTAGCCAGGTGTATTCAAAGTAATTGTTTACTAAGGGAGTGAGGTATGTAGAGAAATTCATCCATGTCTGAAATGATGATGCTGACAGTCTTACTGGAAAAGTGAGATACCATGGTAGAGGATGGGTTCCCCAAAGGATCTCTGGGAAGTGTTGACTAAAAACAAAATAAAATCGAACATGCATTCTGTGCAACATTATACATGTTTACTACTGGGCATAGGTAGGACTGGACAGATTTAGTGACTGCCTAGTCTTTTTTTCTGTTTACAAAATGTCTACACATCTTGTGTTTTACATCAGTACAATTTAGTATTCCACAATTAAATATCATAAGCTCTTTCCAAGGGTTCAAACAGGTTAGGCAGAAGCTTGCACATTTGTGTAACAGGGTAATGATAGAGTTGGATACAAAAACTACCTAGATTATTCATACAGTTGACACTTCATCTATTCTTGTACAGTACAGTAAAGTTCATTTTACTGACTTGACAGTAATTGGCACTCCCCACCCACATCCATCCATCTCCATCTAATCATAATCAGATACAAAAGCAACACCAACATTTACATATCATGGTAATATTTTTGCCATCAATCTAGTTTTAGAGGTCAGATAAGCAAAGTTTGATACATAAAAATTGTACAACTCTATCCCTGGATGATAGTTACTACTTGGAAATAGTTTGGAAAAGCAAAAATTGATGAAGGATGGAAACATGTGCACACTCTTAGTGAACTGTTTCCTCCAATATGGTCAGAGAACAATATTTCAGGTGCATAATAATTATTAGTTTCTTATTTTCATATTGCCAACATGCAGATTAGTACAGGTTTTCTTGGGTAGGTATTTAAAAAAAAAAAATATATATATATATACATATCCCTAAAACTGTTACTAATATCATAGTTCACTCAGTATATATTTGAATTCATTCTTCTTGTGAGCTTTACAGGTCTGCTGACTTGAATATGACATGTAATCTGTGGAGCACCTATTTTATTCATTTAAAATGCATTACTATTTACTTTTGTCCTTATTTCTGTAATTCTTTTGAAAGGAAGAGTAGATGTGTATTATACCAGCCTCAGAGTGTCCTTGCTAAGCTATTTCTCAGAGCAGCATTGTTTGCCATTTTGCCTGCCCCTTGATTAAATTGACATTGTTTTCCCTTTGGTGACTCCTGTGTCATTTTCTGTTGACAGTGTCTTGTAATGGTGACAGACGGGTGTCCTTGTGGAGATGCTGAATCCATTGATTAGTTGGCTGGATTAATGCAACCTCTTTAAATGACATGCAGACTTAGATTTGTGCTTAGCAGCAGCCAAAGGAGAGCAAGTCAGAGACGATATTGAGCACAGGTAACAAGCAGCAACTGCCATAAATTGACAATGTCACTTTGTACCATTTGAAAGGTAGATATAAAGGACATGTGTTCAAACAATGCTCCTCTTAAAGAGTTAAACCATTAAATGAACACATGTTAAAGTGATTTGCTGACTAGATTATGTCTCCATGCCTGGACCGAATGCAGCACTGAGAGCATTCTTGATGTCCTGTTTGTCCTAGAAAAAATCATAGTTAACACATTGTGGTGGGTATACATTGCAGTGTGAACAATCTGAATAATTCTGCAGTAAATACTGTACCATCCAGGATTAGGAATAATCATGAATCACTTGCTCACCAGAACATTGGAAAGCAGATGCATTGTGGACCTGATGCATTCATTACTGAGCAGTATCCCACTGTATTCTACAGTAGTTGTAAAATTGCAGGTGATGTTGAGGACAAATGCATTGCCCTATTCTCCAGGTTATGTTGAGATGGAGATGTAGAACTATCTGAGGGTATCTGATAAATGTATTGTGCATTAAATGTGGTAGCAACACCAACTGTTTTACTAGCCATTGGTCACCTGGTTAACTGATTTGTCCCACCCTGGGCACAATGTGAGGGGCTAGGATTAGGTTGCTATATCAATATAATATATTGATCCTGTATGAGGTACAATACCATTGATGTATGGCTCTGTACCTCTAAACTGTCCTTGGATCATGAGGGTAGGGGACATGGCAGGATGGGTGGAGTTAATCATAAGAACTGTAATAGAACATTTTTAAAGTTTGACAGCATTTTGTTTGCAATACTAATATTTTATTTTCAACAATTTAGAACTTTGCATTTTGTCTGATAGCGACCCTAATGAGCATTAACATAGTTTAGGTTTTTGCCATATCTTTGCGTGTATGTGAGTAGATAGATAGATAGATAGATAGATAGATAGATAGAAACATAGATAGATAGATAGACAGACAGATAGATTATTTGCAAAACAACTTTGTTAATGCCTAGTTGAGGTTAAACAACCAACAAAGTAGGAAATGCAATAGTAAGGGTTTCCGACCTTAGACCCCACCCCTCCTTCAGCAACAACAGGATAAACCAACACGGTTTGACCTTTTCTGCATTTTTGCAAATCAGGTGTGGGGTGTGCCTTGTGATTGTCAACCATTACACTCACCCAATTACATCCTTAAAGAAGCTGAGTTATTTAGAGTGCATGAGAATGGGGTGAGTGTTAGGGTTGACAACACTGAGGCACACCCCACACCTGAATTGTAAAGATGCTGGAGAGGTCAAACCATAATGGTTTCTCCTGTTTTTGCCTGTAGGAGGGAGTGGCACGTTAGGTTGGAAATTCTAACATCACATTTCCTACTTCTGTCAGTTTAACCTTAATCTTGTGCATTAATGAAGTTTTTTTGCAAAGAATTTCTTTACTTTATGAGATAATATATTTGTATCCTCATTTACCTGTGCACCTCTCTCTGGTAGTTTCCTGACACCAGGGTGTCTCCTGTTCTAAACAACCCCAGTAGGAACCATTAATGTTGTACTGCCCTTTCAGCAGACATATCTCTTAGAGCAATACCATCCTCCTTGCAATGGCATTAAACTTCTGCGGGCAGTTGGGGGGTGAAAGGCTGAAGCTTCCAAAGCTGACAGGGGAGTACTGCATAGGGCTACTAAAGCACATCCATTAAGCAATTCTAAATACACATCACACACAACATTTCCACTATGGTACCCATCCAAAGTGCTCACCCAAACCTTAAAACCCTACTCCATATCATTTTATAAATATCACCATACAAATTCAAAATACAAAAGGGGAAAACAAATGAACAGTTAGACAGCTAAGGAAATCCCCAAGTCCCAAACACTGCTGAATTTCAGCACGGTGAGTTCTCACAGTCCTCAGCCAGGTGAAAATTCAAAACAGGTCCACTAGATCAGATGCCAAGAAAATAAGTCCAAATCAAAATAATAAGACTCAAGCAGATCCAGGAAGACATTCAGACAATGATAGGACCAGGAGATGAAAACATTGTGCCAGAGTCTTCATTGAGTCCTCACATCCTAGGTTCTCTCATCACCTAAGAAATAGCAACAGATATTCCAGTCCCCAAACATCCCACAAGCCATGGCCATGGCCATGGTCTGCCACTCTATTTGAGTGGCATTGTTAAAGTAGCAGCCATAATCCCAGTTCCTTAATGCAATCAGTTCAGAAAATTCAAACAAATAAAATATTGAGCAAACATTAATTCCAAACATTGGTCCAATAAGAAAGAATTAAAGTCCAACCTGCAACTTAAGTTCTGGACTCCCAGCTATGAGTTGCTGAGCCCGTCTAGTGGCTTGGTTTGGTTCAGCAGCCACACTCCATTAGATTCCACATTCCATTGCTCCCGAAGTTGGAAGCAGAACTTCTACTATTCCACTCGAAAAGATTTTGAGGTCCTAGCTAGCATCTGTGCCTCTCACCCAGCAAGCTGCTTCAAGAAGTGTAATAAGGCAGTAGACAGTAGTTCCTGCTCCAAAAGGGTGAAACAGGCAGCACAGTAAGTCTCTGGCAAGCCACTGAAAGCTATAAAAAGCAGTAGTGACACCCGGCATCATGACCGAAGAACTGCACCCCCATACTGAATGCTACCTAAAAACAAAAAACTAAATCCTCAGTCTGCTTCACTGAAGGAACATTATTAACACTGAAATCATACACTTATCCTCTAACTAAAGAAGTGGGAGAACAGAGAAAACATAAACACTCAAAGTGAAGTAGCACAGTAAAGAAGCACAATATGTATAGCTGCTAATCATTAATCACTAAAGGTTCATGTGAAAAACAAGGAATCCTTAAAGTATATAAACATATAAGCATGAGGGTCATTTTACACAAACTAAAATGCAGAGTACAATGAACAAGATACAGTACATGTGATATTTGCTATTCTGTGTGCAGCATGTCATTTTTGTGGGTTTTACATTTTTTTGTTCTAAAAAAACAGCAAACAAGATGACATCATACAAAAAAAAGATATTTTCCTCACCAAAAAAGATTCACTGATACAAAAAAAGAATCCTTTTTCATACGATCTAATTATTTTTTCACTTTCAACATATATCTTGAAAAACTCTACTGAGCATGCTCAGAACTGAAATTTCAAAATTAAATAACTTTGGAACAGATTAATATTTTTTCACCAAACTAAGAAAAGACACATCTGCATGATAAGCACTTTCTTTCCTAAAAATTTCAGACCAAGATTCTCAACATTCTGGGCACTAGCAGTGAACAATGAAACAGCTAAACCTCACATAACATTCACTTTTTTCACTTTCCAGATCCAAAAGTCTTCACATCCAATCTGAATAAATGTTAGCATATAAAGAGATCTTCCCCACAAGATCACACATGCAAAATTTTGTGCAAATCTGTTAAGCAGTTGCAAAGCTATTAAAGTGAAAAATTTGGTGTTTAATATTAAACATCCTTCTTAGCCCTAAGTCTAGTGGTTTGGCAATTCACTATATTTAGGGTTTAGGAGGGGTTTCTCTTTTAAAGCTAAAATTTTGAACTTTAATACCTCAGTAGCAGTTCAATGGCTATGCACAAAATTTTACATGTTTAGTCTTGTGGGGTAGTTCTCTTGATATTACAAGTTTCATTCTGGTCAGATGTGCAGATTCTGTGATTTGGATAGCGAAAAAATGTAAAAAAAAAAAATCACCATGTTTTGCTGGGATTTTTTTGCCATAGCGTAGCACCCTGACAGTTTGAAATTTTGGTCTGAAATGTTCAGGGTAGAAAGAGCTTGGCTAACAGATGTGTCTTTCACAAGTTTTTGTTGAAAAAAACACTAATCTATAACAAATTTACTAAATTTAAAAAATGTAGATTCTGAGCACGCATTTTTTGTGTATTTTTTTGTAGATTTGAATTTTAATATTGCCACAACTGTTCAGCAGAATTGCACAAAAGTTTGTATACATGGTCTCAAGTAGTGAATCTCTTCAGGTGCCAAGTTTTGTTCTAGTCAGGTTTGCAGATTCTGAAATGCAGATAGTGAAACAACATAAAAAAAAGTTGTCATTTTGTCACTGCCTTGTTCCCAGACAGTTTGTAATTTTGGTCTGAAATTTTAAGAGTAGAAAGGATTGGCCTACATATGTGCCTTTTGCTTGTTTGGTGAAAAAATTATAAATCCATTCCAAAGTTATTAAATGTTTAAAATTCAGGTTTGACTATGCTCCAGCAAACACATTTTGAACTTTTTTTTTACTCCTCCGCTCTAGCCAGTCACTCTTTTGGACCCTCTCTTGAACTTGCCCCACCTCAGCTTCTCCGACCCCTACTAACTCCACATTGTAGCCAGCCCCTAGGTGATCCCAGTGTATCCCTTCATCAGGCGGGTCTCTTACCTCCATAGGAGAACAGCCTGGTGGCCAACCAACAATTCTAGGGTGCTGCTATGCTGGCATATCGAGGTCTGGGAGCCCAGTGGTGAGGGTTCTGGAGGGTCATCACCCGATCTGTCTGGTGTCATTTTTCCACTTTACTCCCCAGAGAGTGACGTGCCACTGACGTCAAGGCATACGCCAATGTCCGTCACTCCCTCATCTATTGGGGTCGACATCCTGCTGTGCTCCCAGCCTCCACCAGGAGCCAGCAGGTGCCAAGCTGCAAATCCCCCTCCCCCCTGAGAAGGTGAGCCATTGTCAGACGCTCATTTCCTTCTCCCTGGCCGGCCCTCCGCAACCTGGGTCCATTCCCTAACCTGGGTCGCTGGCGTGCAGACAGAAATCCAACTGCTGCACCGTGGGCCAGCTCATTTTGAACTTTAATGTCTTCACAACCGTTCAATGGATTTGCACAAAATATTACATGCATGGTTTCTTGGGGTAAGTCTCTTGACATGCCCAGTTTTGTTCTAGTCAGATATACAGATTCTGAAATGCAGATAGTGGAAAAACATTAGAAAAACACAGTATTTTGTTGTTTTTCTTGTCACCTTGCTCCCAGACAGTTTGGAATGTTAACCTGAACATGTCAGGGTAGAAAGGGCTTGGCCCACAGAAATGCCTTTCACTGGTTTGTTGAAAATCTAATAATTAATTCCAAAGTTGTTAAGCATGCTCAGTAAGCACTTCAAAAGAGCAGTATGAAGTTTTCGTATGGTATTTTGTACAGGAATCTTTTTTTGTGAGGTTTTATGTATGTTTGAAATTTAATATCTTTGCAACTGTTCAATGGATTTGCATGAAATGTTTAATGCACACTCTTTTGTGGCAGATCTTTACAGTCTTAAGTTTTGTTCCAGTCAGATGTGCTGATTTTGAGATGCATATAGTGAAACCCATTAAAATTGCATTTTTGCTGGGTCTTTTGATCATCAGCCTGTCACAGACAGTTTGGAATTTTGACCTGAAATTTTTAGGGAGAAAAGGTTTGCTCACATATCTGCTTTTCAATTTATTGATGAAAATATATTAATCTGTTCTAAAGGTATTACATTTTAAAAATTCAGGTTCTGAGTATACTCAGGTAGCACTTCAAAATAGCCATATGAAGTTTTTGTATGGTATTTCATATGGGATTTTTTTGGTGAGGGTTTTCACATGCCACCATCTTTTTTTGTTTGTTTTTATAAAAAGAATAAAACAGGGATAGTATCCTTGAATAGAATTTCCCAGAGGGTGGGAGATAATATGGTCCTTTTCTACAAGTGCTGGGCCCTTTATATAGCCTACATAGACTCCAGAAAAGGTCTAGGCTGAATCCCCCATATACCCCTTGCTAGACACACCTAAATGAACATGGTCATGACAACAAAGTTCCTGCACCTAATGACAACTTATTAACCAGTAAGCTAAAATGTAGTGTATACATCACAGTGTGTGTGGTTACAATGTTACTTTGTGGTCCCCATGTTTGTTAAGTCATAATAGTCACCTCTTGAGGATGAGTGAAGAGAGCGGTCCTCCTCTACAACTGGTAGGTCTTTGTCTGGTTTCCCTAAATTACAATGTCTGTAGAAATACTATATATAGGTGAACATAACCGAATTATTACAAGGTTTGGTATCCAATGTTGTACAAGACCTGACTAAAAGATGTATGCTGATGCACTACACATGACTGTTCAGTCCTCTGTACTGTTATCATTTTTGTTTTTTGTGTTTATTAAGTTTGAAAACAATAAAAAAAGTTGTAAAAAGAATTAAAACACACAAAAATGGCAACATGGTGGAGACCAAAACATGTATGTTAGTCATCAGGACTCCGTTAGGGAAATTTTTCATTTAACTGTTAGAAAAAGGACCCCCAAAGCAGGTTTTTCTTTTTGGTTTTAATTCCATTTTCGAGATTCGCTTCTTGTTGTTTCATATTCCATTGATACAAACCACATTGACCGAACAATGTTTTGTTGCTATTTTTGTCATTGGGTTAGTTGCATCTGTTGGCATTTTGTTATGCTCACTCATAACATTCATAATTTTCAATATTTTCACCCCAAATTTTCAGCATAGCCATTTCTTTACACCACCTCAGGAATGTGACAGCTGTAATTTTTCAGATCTTGGCCAAAATGTCTTTTTATGCCTCTGGTGTAGAATGACACTGCAATGGCAAAGAATGGTGTTTCTGCAGGCATTTTAAAATTTATAGTACTGGGTTCATGAGGTGGGGCAATAAGAAGGCTATGCTAGCAAATTGGTTGCTGTTGTCCTGCAAATGGAATCACAGGGCCTGGAGGGCCCTGCATTTCCACACAAACTTACAAATACACATCTATGGAGGGATAAGAGTGCAGTACCCAGAGGGACCTGTGGTCCATCAGACAAATAAGGATATGATTAGACTATCTCAACATGTATGGATGCATGGTACTGCAGGTCCTGGAGAGCCCTGTACCCCAACAGGGAAATAAGGATCCAATTATATTATCTCAAAAAGTAAGGAAATTCTTTGTAAAAAACTGCGTTAATGCAACATTTAGGATTCAGGCTAAAGTGATAAAAGTAGTAAAATGTGGCTTTAGGGTTTCCAACCCTAAAACCCAAATGTCACCCCTAAAGCAAATCAGGGGTGGATTCTTCCTAGGGATTGTCAATCCTAAACTTCACCTCATTTATGGAGAGCTTTAGGGTTGACAACTCCTAGGAAGGCTTCTCCCCGATTTGCTTTATGTGTGGCATCTGGGTTTCAAGGTTGGAAACCATAAAGCCACATTTTCCTACTTCTGTCACTTTAGCCTGATCCCTAAATGTTGCATTAATGCAGTTCTTTGTAAAGAATGTCCTTACTTCTTGAGATAGTATAATTGTATCCTTATTTTTCTGTAGGAGCTCAGGACCCATAGGGCACTGTGCTGCCATCCATCCATACTCTTTCAGATAGTGTAATCTTATCCTTAAAGTGTGATGGAGGGCCCTGTGCTCCCATCCCTGCATAGATGCATATATGTCTTTTTATGTGGATGCACAGGGCCCTCCTGGCCCTGCACTTCCATTTGTAGAACAACTTATTACCTAACCTCCTTAACCCTGTGGTAAAAATAGTGAAATCCCTACCAAGACATCATTTAATGCCACTGCAGTGTCATTCCATGCCAGATGCACAAAAAGACACTTTGTGCAGTGTTTCAAAAATGACAGCTATCACATTCATGAGGTGGTGTAAAGAAATGGCTATGTTGAACATTCAGGGTGAAAATATTGAAAATTAAGAATTAATGATCAAGCATAGTGAAATGTCAACTAATGCACACAACTTTGTCACTATAGCATATTTTCACCCCACATTTTCAACATACCCTTCTTATGATCATACCTCATAAATAAGTATGGCGAACATTTTGAAATCCTGCCCAAAAGGTGATTCTGTGTGAAATTGCCTTTTGGGCAGGATTTACAAAATGACACCAATATTGTTCATGAGGAGGGGTCTCAAAAATGGTATGTTGAAAATTTGGTTTCAAAATATGCAACAATGGCAAAGTTATACAATAAAGTCAGTCAGCGGTAAGAATGTAAGAAAATAAAATTTTATTTAATTAGGTGCCCAGTTCCAAGGGCTCTTTGCACCGTACAGTCAATACAGTTTAACAGAGTTGTAGAGCAATATAAAAACAATGAGCAACAGATTAAATTATTTAAGAAATGTTGTGTAAGTTAAAAAACTTTAGCGGAAAAGGCTAGGCTAAAAAGATGAGTCTTTAGGTCTCCCTAAATGTCTCCACCATAAGGGCTTCCCTCAAAGGTCTTGGCAGTGACTTCCAGAGGACTGGGCCAGCCACCCCGAATGAATGACCACACAAGGTTTTCAGCCCAGCCCTCAGAAGTGCCAGGAGGCCCTGGGTGGAGGAACAAAGTGAGCGAGTCGTTGATGGCAAGAGTAAGGAGGTCTGACAAGTAGCTAGGGCCTGATCTATATATGGCCTTGTAGATGAGCAAGCCAACATTGAAGAGAACCTTATAATAATAATAATAATAATAATTTTATTGAAAGAAGTATCAAAGCATTTCACAAATACAAATGCACTCAATTAAACAATAAATAGGCATAAAATAAGAGAAAATCAGGAAATGCTTTTTCCCATAGAAAGGTCTTCATTGCCAGCTTAAAACTCCCTACAGTCTTGCACTCCCACAGCTGGTGAGTAGAGAATTCCAAAGGGATGGGGCAATGAACATAAAAGCCCGTGCCCCAGATGATTTCAATTTAACCCTTGGAATCTCCAGCAACCCCTTATCAGCTGAGCAGAGTTGTCACGTAGGGGTGTAAGGAATCAAAAGTTATTTCAAGTAGTCAGGACCCAGTCCATGTAGGGCCTTGTAGGTTAACAAACCTCCCTTAAAGGTGATCTGCCACTGAACTGGCAGCCAGTGCAGATTGTGCAGCACTGGGGTTATATGAGATCTCCTTAATGCCCCAGTCAATGAATGTGCCACTGCATTCTGCAATAGCTGCAAGCGGTGGATATCAACCCCGGGAAGCCCTAGGTATAGGAAGTTACAGTAGTCAAGGCATGAGGTCACAAAGGCATGGACCAGAGCAGGCAAGTCACTGGACGGAACAAGGTGCTTGATCCTGACAATGTTCCTAAGGTGGTAAAGGCTAACTTGATGACTGCAGACACCTAATGATGAAGGGTCAGACCATCGTCAATAATCACTCCCAGTTCATGCACCCATTCAGAGGTAAGGATCTGCTCACCCCCAGAAACAAACCAGATGGCAAATCAGTCCCCAACCCTCTATCCTGCGACCTAGGGTCCACCACCAAAACCTCAGTCTCTCCCATGCTCAACTTTATCCCACTGGAACTCATCCAATCTTGGATTTCCATGAGGCAGCTGTTAAATACTGAGAAAGCACACACCTGGTCGGGGGCAAGACAGGTAGAGCTGGTTATCATCAGCATAGCAGTGAAACCTCAGCTCATACCATCTTACAATGTCTCCGAGGAGCAGCATATACATTGCAAACAACATGGGGACAGCACTGAGCCCTGGGGGACCCCACAAGGCAGAGATAAAGACACGGTAGAGAATATTCCCGAGACAACTCTCTGAGTTCAACCAGTGAGGAAAGATGAAAACCATCTGAGCACTGTCTCCGTCAGCCCACAGATGAACCTCAGGCACTTGAGCAGAACCCCATGGTAGACAGTGTTGAAAGCTGAAGAGAGATCAAGGAGAACCAAGACAGAACAGTTCCTCCAATCTCTTGCCATCAGGAGATCATTGAGCACCTGAACCAGTGCTGTCTCATTACTATGCCTCTTATGGAAACCTGACTGGAGAGGTTCATATAAATTATGGATGGTTAAATGGTTCTCCAGTTGAATTGTCATCACTTTCTCAATAACCTTTCCCACAAAAGGAAGGTTCAAGATAGGTCTGTAGTTCGCCAGGGACTCCGGGTCCAAAGAAGCTTTCTTCAGAAGAGGTGTCACCACTTCTCCTTCAGGAGCTAGGAAGCTCACCCAATTCCAAGGAGCACCAGACAATCTGAGTTAATACTCGAGACATAACTTCACTACAACCCAAAATTAGGGAGATAGGACCAGGGTCTAAACTACAGGATATGGGAGCATCCCTTGGACAATCCTCATAATATCAATGAAATCCGGCAGGTCAAGGTACCCAGGAGACACTGGGTGTAGTGTCCAAGCACTGACCAACCATATCTCCCACAGAATGGAATGGACGAATCTCCTGCCTAATGTCAACCACCTTATTTGCAAAGAATCGAGTGATCTCAACACACTCAGTTTGTGAAAAGACTCGAAGAAGCTGCAGACAGGCTGGGTTGCACAGCCTGTTCACAGTTCGGAAGAGTTGAGCTGGTCAGTTCCCAGCAACAGCGATTTCCCTGGACAGGAATTCTGCCTTCTTATCGGAGATTGCTGATTAATAGAGCAGGTAATGCTCTAACAAAATAAGATGGTCGGTATCCAAGGCGGATTTACTCCAGTGACATTCTAACTTGCATCCCAACTTCCGTATCTCCCTCAGTGACCCATCGAACCTACCACCTGACCGGCAGCCAGTGCAGACCCCGCAGGACCAAGGCCACATGACAGGATCTAGACAGTCCTGTCAGCAGCCTGGCCTCTGCATTCAGCACCAGCTGCAGCTGGTGGAGGTTCGCTCCACTGACCCTGAGGTTAAGAGCATTACAGTAGTTGAGTCTGGATGTCACAAAGGCATGTACCAGTGACGGCAGGTCTTCAGATGGAATTAGGGGTTTAATCCAGGTGATATTCCTTAGATGGAAAAAAAAAGCTTTTGATGACAGCTGACATCTACGCTTCAAATGTCACCATGTTGTCAAGGATCATGTTCAGATTTTTCACCCAAGAAGATGCCATCAACAGGCTCGATCCTGGAACCAAACCTGTTGTCATCCAGGTGTCATCCCCATCACATCCACGACCTTGTTCAATCACCAGTACCTCCATCTTATCTGGGATGAATCCCAGCCAGTTAGAGTTCATCCAGTCCTGGATCTCGTCAAGGAATTTATTCAGCACATCGATGGCAACATTTGTCCCTGGTGAAAATGACATGTACAGTTGAGTATCATCTGCATAACAGTGAAAACCCAGAATGCACTGTATAACCAGGAGCAGCATGTACACTGTGAACAACATCAATGATAGGAATGAGCCTTTTGGAATGCCACAGGTCATTGGCATCAGGGAGGAGGAGAAATTTCTCATCACTACCCTATGCCTTCTGCCCAAGAGAAAGGACTCAAACCAGTTGATGATAGTACCAGCGAGTCCACAATATTCTCTATGGGAATCCAACAGTATGATGTGGTCCACAGTGTCAAATGCTAATGACAGATCAAGGAGAATGAGAACTGACCAATCCCCTTGATCTCTTGTCATGAGTAGGTCAATATGCACCCAGACCAATGCTGTCTCTGTGCTGTGCCTCGTCCTAAACTCAGACTGTAATGGCTCGAGATGTCAAAGGTCTCAGATGTTCCATGAGCTGCAAAGCCACTATCTTCTTAACAAATTTCCATAAAATTGGTGGTTGGAGATTGGTCTATAATTCGTCAGGATGTCGAGGTCGAGAGATTTTTTCAGAAGGGGCTGCACCAGCACTTCTTTCAAGAAGTAGGGGGAAAACCTCCTCTGAAAGCAAACTCCTGGCTATCTGGTCAAACACTGGAATGATAGCATTGACACAGTCCACCAGGAGACACATCAGGCTAGGGTCCAGTTCACAACAAGTGGGCCACAGCTTCAAAATCACCTTAGGAACCTCGGCCACCTCCACTGGCCAAAACTCCACCCAAACAGTAAGCGTGCCCCTGCTCCACCCAGACCCCACACTGAAGGACTGATCTAGACCCACTGGTGAGATCCCAGCCTGAATAAAGGATACCCTATCAGAGAAAAACAGAGCAAACTCTTCACACAGTGCTACTGAAAAGCTCTTTTCAGCTGTAGACAGACAGAATGGAGAAACCTGTCTACTGTCCAAAAAAGGTGAGCTGGTCTGTTTCTCCCTGCACCAATCTCCTTGGACAGGAACTCTGCCTTCTTACAATTGATTGCCCTTTGATAATCAGGATAGTGATTCCTCAAATCCAGTCTATCCTCCTCTGGCCAGGTCTTACGCCAGCAATGATTCAACCTCCGACCCATGGTGTTCATCACCTTGACAGCCCAATCAAACCATGGAGATCTCAGGTGAGAGGACCATGGTCATATATGGACCAATGCAATGGCATCAAGCACCACATAGGCAACCTTATTATAAGCTTCCACTGTCTCACCCAAGACAGATGCACAAATAGCACTAACACTGAAAAAATCAACTACTGCCATCAGTCCCTCTGGGTCAATCCCCTTAATGGGCAATAGCTGATCATCTCAAAAGGGAGGGACTATCGGGTGGAGCCACAAATGAGAATTTCACTGTACAGTGATCAGACCAAGCAACCTGATCAATCCCAAGGTCAGTGACCTCGAGACCCAGTGAGAATACCAAGTCCAAGCTGTGGCTATTATGGTGGGTCACAGAGGCAACTGCCTGTGAATGGCCCAGTGATGTCATTAGCTGGAGGAGGTCTGAAGCAAGTGTAAGGATTCTTTGTCAACCCAGAAGCCCTGAAATCCCCTGAATAAGCCATCTGGGTGACTCCAACACCCTGACGGTGATGAAATCTGCAGCTTCCTGCAGAAATTCTCTGCCTGACCCCAGAGGGTGGTAAACTAAGAGAATTCTGCACCTGGGCCCCAGTGCACTGCCACACATTCAAATGACAAGATAAAATCCACCAACTATATGGAGAAATTCAAGCTGGATCTAAAACAGATGGCTACCCCACCACCCTTTGATTCCTTCTGCAGGCAGTTTACCACTGAGTACCCAGATGGGACTGATGTCTTCAAAATTGAACCAGCATCATCCCCAACCAGGTCTCCATGATGCACACCATGTCAACTGAAGAAGCCAAGTCTGACATAATTGTAGATTGATTTCTCACTGACCTGGCATTGCATAACACAGCTCAGAGAGGATCAGTGAAGGCTGTAGGCCCTCTAGCTGCCCACTGATGTGGTTTGGTGGGAACGCTAAACACAGACCAAACAAATTGGGCCTCTCAAGGCTCCACTTCTCCCAGGGTGCCTCCTGCTCTGTACCAATCCAATCCTCTTACCTCTGTTGAGCCCTGGCATCCCACCACATGACCTCATGACCCCTACCAATAAAAGCACCAAGATGTGTTTTCCAGCAGAGAGTGGCTCTTCACCCTGAGGCCTGTTCAGGTGAGTGAGGGTGTGTGGGGAATGTGGGGGTGCAGGGTGGTGGGTGCTGAGTGGAAGGTTGGGGTATAGTGGGCTGCATCCCTGAGATGTCTTTTTTTACAAGTTTTATTTTAAAAAAGACATTAAGGGGCAATTTTCTTTATTACAGGAAAGGACACATGTACAGGGAGGGTGATCAGAGAATGGGGGGGTACCACTAGACACTAGAAAAATTGTATAAATTATGGGGACGGTGATCAGAGGGGGACCAACAAAAAGCAGGGAAATTACATAAATTAGGGAAACAGTGATCAGAGGATGGGGGTGTCACTAGACACCAGGCCAATATAAAAAAATAATGAGGATGGTGATCAGAGGGTGGGGTGGTGCCACTAGACACAGGGAAAATTATGATAGCAAAGGGGACAGATCAGATGGTGGGGGGGATATCACTAGACACCACAGAAAATTATTACAACAATGGGGATGGTGATTGAAGGGTTGGGTGGTGCCATTAGATACCAGGTAAAATGAGAAAAAGAACAGAGATGATGTTCAGAAGGTGGGGGCTGCTGTTAGACACCAGGGACACTTCTAAAAAGAATGATGATGACTAGCTGGGTCTGTGGCACTGGAGGATGTGGTGCTGGTCACTATACCTTGTGCCACACTGGTGACCTGGGTTCAGGAATGAGCCCAGACCATTGAGGGTCTGCAGGGGTGAGGACAGATAAAGCATCCAGAGGATTGCTCTCCTCTCTCAAGGTGGGGGGGGTTGGTGTTCTGCTGCTCTCTGGTGGGAACAGGAGGGCATGCAGTTCGGGTGGCACATACTAGCATCTCTACATTGGTGGGGAGGGGGGACGGGAGCAAAAATGTAGAAAAGGGAACTGGCGGGTTCCATGATGGTCTCACATCCCTATGCTGCCCCTGGATTCTGTATTTTGCTCTGGAGGGGAGTGATGGTCAGTGCTCTACTCCCTGGCCACACTGCTTGGGAAAGCTGAGGGGAACTACCGGGGGTTGGCATGAGTGGGCAAATGAGGGGCTAGTCCTCCAAGGAGGGCCATAGCCACCTGCCAAGCTCTGGGATGCAAAGATAAAATAATAAAAAGAAAAAGAATCATGACAGCGATAAGAGGATGGGGGCCACTGATGCCAGGGAAACTTATCACAACAGGAGAGATGGCGATTGGGGGTTGCCACTAAACACCAGGGAAAAGATGTTTCTATAAAAACAATGCTTTTTGTCACCGTGATATGAAAGAACCTTTTTCATATCACATGATATGAAAGGTTTATAAACTTAAAAAAAGATTTCAAGGATTTCCTCAACAGTTAAGTGTAGAATCCAGCTAACAGTATCCCAATAAGCAAACTGTATGTGTGGGTTTCTCCCTAGAATGTCTCTTTGGGGGTTTGCAAATTTGAATCTTTGGGAAATGCAGAAAACAAGATGGTGGTCAAACAAAAAAGGATTTTCCATTAACAAAAAAGGATGACATCAATATGAAAAAATTATTATTTTTTTTATTTCATACAGCTGTTTTAAGGTGCTTACTGAGCATGCTCAAAACCAATTTATAAACATTTTAAATGAAATAACTTTGAAAAGATTCATATTTTTTCACCAAACCATCAAAAGGCACATCTGTGATCAGACCCTTTGTAGCTTGAGAATTTCAGACCCACATTCTAAACCGTCTGGGCAGTAGCCAAATTCAAAGAAACATTTTGAAAAAAGTTAGGAAAATATCACTTTTTATACTATCCAGAAATCAGAATTGGTGCATCCAAACAGAACAAATCTTGGCAAATCCAGAGATCTACCCCTTAAGTCTACACATGCAAAATTTTTTGCAAATCCTCTGAACGGTTGCAAGGTCATGAAAGTGCAAATATAGTCATTTAACATAGAAACCCCAATTCAAACTTACATTAAAAATAAGTGGTGCTATCGTACACTATAATATATTTTTGTTGCAAAAACTTCATTAATGCACCAGTTAGGGTGCCTTAATGCTAAAAAAGTCAGGAATGGGGCATTAGTGTTTCCAACCCTAAATCCCTACTCCCACTCTGCAATAGCGATGCAGTGAATTTTTAGTCTGCTGGCGAAGTGAACGTGAAGTGGGCACATTTCGCGTTGGTGGAGCCACAATGCCAAAGTGATCACTGTAAGTGCTCACTTCACATTATCATTATTACTCGCATTGCCATTACGCCTTAACATGAAGTAAGGTGAAGTGACAAGTAACAGGCACATGCTTTAGCCAGGCAGGAAGGAAGTGAGTCAGAAAAGCAGATTCACTTTCTCCTTTGCATTCATAGAGGGAGAAGGCTTTGTGAGAGTGCTTTTATTGTTTTCTAAAACAACAGCTTTTTAAAAGCTGTCTTTATTTAGTTTTGTATTGTGTTTGTGATTTTTTTTGGTAGTTATTTTTTTTATAAGTTTTGTTTTGTTTTGTGTGTGTATGTGAGTATGTGTGTGTGTGTGTGCTGGGGACTTGTGTGGGAGGGATGGGACGTGGACCCTGGAGAAGATGAGTCGCTGGCACTTGGGCACGGGTCAAAGAAGGGGAGTTCATTCACATGACGGTGGCTGTGTCACGCTGGACCGCCTCGATTCCTGGGTGTTGCTTCCCCCCTTAAGGAAGCAACAGCAGCAGCAGCAGCAGTATCACCAGTGCCACCAGTGGCTGCTGTGCTTACACCTTCTCCACCACTACCGCCACCACCGGTAACAGCTGTAGGGGTTCCAGTAGCACCCCCTCCACCACCTCCACAGCCACAGGAGGTACCCTGGAAACCATCGTGGTGCAGGATTGTGTCTGGTCTCCCCGCAGCTTCCCAGTGTGGGAGTTTTTAACATTGTGGGGGGAGACAGCACAGTCATGGGACACATTTTGGGACTGGTGGCCACCGCACCCACATGTTCAACCACCACAAGGTGGAGTGGCAGGCTGCCATGGAAGGGGCCAGGCATCCACCTGCTGGCCCTTCTGTGGCAGTGGCCGAGAGTATTGCTGGGGTCAAAGTTGTACCTTGCCACAGCAGGAGAAGGGCCAGTACAGCAGCTGCACTACCACCACCACCACAGCCACCAGCACCACCCTCTGCACCACCACCACTACTACCTGGATTTCCACCTGCAATGGGCCCCGCCACAGTCCCTGCAACAGAGGCTGAACTTGCCCTGGTGTGAGTGGCTCTGGAGGAGAGTAATCAGAGGTCGGTGCTTTGCAGCAGAAGGTTGACACAATACAAGAACAGCAGCAGCAAATACTGACAATGCTGCACCTGCTGCTGGACCACCACGGCATCCCATGGCTACAGTAAGGGATTGTTTTCTGACCCCCCCCACTACTGTGTTGTACTGTTTTTGTGTTTTTTCTTTGCTTTTGTTTAATAATAAACATTTTCCCTTCCGGGGAAATCTTTCTTGCTCCACATAGTGCAATACATTTCTGTGAAAACTGCCCATTATTAGATTACAGTGTGTCACATGATGGAGGAATTACCATTCTGAAAAGCTGCTCACATTCTGCCCGCATTCTCAGCAACGTTAGGACATGATGCCAGGGAGAGCGAGGGTGTGTGCACCATTACAGTGAATGTCCGATTGTCAGGCAGCTTTCCGAATGTTTCTTTATGTTATAATCGTCAGTTTGTGGTAAAATGTGTGGGCACGTTTCCAGTAAGAAGAGCCTTATTAGTGGAAACCTTCCCACATTTCACCACAAAGTGAACTTTATAACATAATGAAACATTGGGATAGCTGCCGGACATTCACCATAGTGGAGCATGTACCTGCGTTCCCCCTGGCATCACATCCTAACGTTGCTGAGAAAGGGGGGCAGAATGTGGGTGGCTTTTCTGAATGGGAATTCCTCCATCACATGACACACTGTAATGAAATTATGGGCAGTTTTCAAAGAAATATATTGTACTCTGTGGAGCAAGAAATATTCCACTGGAATCACGGCCCTCACATATTAAGTTAGGTGCATCACCATAACCATGTAACGTGGTGAATCTCAGTAAAGCAGCAGTGCAACCATCTGTTGAGAACTCTGACCAATATTTTTTAATGCTATGTTGCAACTTCTTTTACTTACATCCTGACTGGAATGATATGAGAATTTCCAGTAGTTGAGTCTGCTGTACTACCTTTTTTCATGTGTGAAATAATGAAAGGAGCATTTCTTTTAAATTGGTGCTGACCAGGTCTTTGTCATTGTTTTCTTCTGCTTTTCTCCATCACATCAGTTAGCTGTTATATATCACTTCTGTTGTAAATTAACAGTTTTGCAGCAGGCAGTGTTTTATGACACCATGGAAAAATATTTATTGAAAAGCAGCTGCAAATAAATACAAATCTGGTCAGAACAATATTGAAGGGCATGCTCATTTTTTTTGTCATACATGAAAAAAGTAGTCAACTAAGTAAAGCAGACAGAAATTGTAAAAAGGAGCGTATCATTCAAGTCACAACTCGGAGTAACTAGTGGTTGTGGCAATATAAAGTAGCATAAAAAAGTACAGTTCAAAATGTTTATGACATTTTTGCAATGCTGCTTTAATTGATAATGTCAGTATGACATCATGAGCTCGCAACAATCACACAACACACAAATGCATCCCAGAATTATGACACACTCAGTCATAAGCGCAGTGGTGGCACAGAGTCCCCAGATTTTTTCTGCAGGCCAAAATGCATCCCCTCCTCATGTTTAGAAAATTGTCAAGTGGTAACACAGTGAAATGAGACTGTTTGACACATACTGTACAAAGTCCCCAGAAATAATGGCACACTCAGTCATGCATACAGTGGTGGCACAGAGTGCCCAGATTTTTCTGCAGGCCCAAATGAATCCTTCTTGTGTGCAGAAATTTGATAAGTGGTAACATAGTGAGTTGAGACTGTTTCAGCACATACAAATTCCCCAAACTTAAAGGGCACTCAGTCATGCACTAATGATGGCACAGAGTCTCCAGATTTTTCTGCAGGCCCAAAATGCATCCTCCTTGAGTGAAGAAAATTGACAAGTGGTAACACAGTGAAATGAGACTGTTTCAGCACATACAAAGTCCCCCAGAATTAATGGCACGCTCAGTCATGTGTGCAGTGGTGGCACAGTGTCCCCAGATATTTTCTGCAGGCCCAAAATGCATCCTCCTTGTCTGCAGAAAATTGACAAGTGGTAACACAGTGACATGACATATCAGTCCCGGAGGTGGTGGTCCAGGGGTCAGACAGACTCATGGTAGCAGTTGTGGCAGTGGAGAACATCAGTCCCAGTGTTGGTGGCTCAGAGGTCAGATTTACTCATGGTAGCAGTGGTGGCAGTGGCGAACATCAGTCCTGGTGGTGGTAGTGGTCCAGGGGTCAGACAGACTAATGCTCAGTGGCAGTGGCTAACATCAGTCCGGTGGTCATGGTGGTCTGGAGGTCAATCAGACTCATGGTGGCAGTGGTGGCAGTGGTGAACAACATCAGTCTCAGTGGTGGTGGTGGTCAGGGGGTCAGACAGACTCATGCTCAGCGGTGGCAGTGGCTAACATCAATCCTGTTGGTGGTGGTCCGGGGGTCTGACAGACTCATGGTGGCAGTGGTGGCAGTGGCAAACATCATTCCTGTTGGTGGTGGCCCGGGGGTCAGACAGACTCATGGTAGCAGTGGTGGCAGTGGCAAACATCAGTCCCAGTGGTGGTGGTCTGAGGGTCAGACAGACTCATGCTCAATAGTGGCAGTGGCTAGCATCAGTCCCGGTGGTGATCTTGGTGGTCTGGGGTGGCACACTGCCTTTTAACAACTTCAGTTAAAACCTGCCAACATTAACCACATCATCATCCTCATGAAGAAAGCTTCCCTCACAGTCATCTATGTCTGAAGTCTGACCACTGGGAAATTCTTTCTCCATTGTGTAGTCATCTACATCAGTGGTGGGCCATTTTAGGCAGCTGCTGCCAGTGCCACCAGGATGGTCCATTTCCACATCACCAAAACCACCATGACTAGGCTGGAGTATGAATACTGAGGTTGCAGTCTGTGCTGGTATGTGCCTCTCATTCATTTTAATGAATGTTAGCAAACTAACATTTGCAGGAGACAGGTTTGTCCGACGATCCCTGACTATTGCACTTGCTGAGCTGAATACCTCTCAACACTTGTACTGGAGGGTGGGCATGTGAGGTACTTCAGTGCCACTGCAGTCAGCTTTGTCCATTCACTGACCTTTCCACTCTAGTACAAAAGAGGATCTTCAGTTATTGTCTGATGCCTTTTTTCAGACAAAAATGACTTAACCATTCTCTGAGCCATACTAAGTCCAGTTGTTGATGCATCATCCTGTTCTCCCGAATCATTTAATTCACAAATACCCACTTGGGACAAAGCATCCCAAAACAGGTGGACACCAGCCACTTTGGATGACTGAACACCTGGAACTGCTGTCCCCTTCCCCTTGCAGGATATGCTTGATAGTCCTACAGGTACACCTTCAGCTGGATTATGCTGCTGAGGTTTGTTGACCTTGGCATGTGACTTCTGTGCCCCATGAACCAAGAGCACCAGTTGACCACTGATAATTTTTACCTGTTCAGGCCCTCCCTCCAGTACTGATGCAATTCTATGTTTGTGTCATGGGTCCAACATTGTTGCTATGGCAAAGCTGTCACTACACTGAATGTTCACAACGTGACAATTCTGGTAGAATACTGTCAGCATGTGTTGCAGCAACATACTGCTACCACCGTCTCCGGCAACATCAAGGCCATGCTGTACATTCACCAATGTCTGCCTCAGCACCCACATCAGTAGAATTGATTGGCTAATGGAGGCAGACTTGCCACTCACTGCCTGTGTAGCATGTTCAAAAGGATGCAAAATTGTTATTACAGAGTCCATGAGGCGCCACTGTTCAGTCATCATAGACATGGAGGCCCCGGAACTGTCACGGCTAATGTGCATCACAAGATATTCTGAGATGGCTTTGCATTGTTCATACAACCTCTCTGTCATGTATAAAGTGGAGTTCCATTGGGTGACAACTTCCAGCTTCAAGCAGTGCTGAGGCAGGCTGTTTTGTATCTCCAACTGCCGCAATTAGTCACGGGCCTTTCCAGATCTTGAAAAGTGAGAGCAGATATGTTGTGCAATGGTCAGCATTTCCTTTTCATCAGGGTGCTGCAGAAACTACTGTACTACAAGATTTAAACAGTGGGCCATGCATGGAACATGAAAAAGAACACCATTCGTGATGCATTTCACCACATTTGACCCATTGTCACTTGCTAGGAACCTAGTTCTCAAGGACAGAGGGTTTAGCTATTTGTTAATTTCAGTCAGTACCACATCCAACTTGTTCTCACCAGTGTGAGAACTGGTCACATTGTGCATAGCAATTGTTGCATGCTGTCGAATTCCTAGAAGATTGCTACCGTGACAATCCACCTTACTGCACTGATTATTCACGCTACCAACTTCACAAACAACCCCCGGCACCTGTGCTCAGTGTGCAGTTATACACAAATATGAACTCCCTGCTGTTTTTGCCACTTGTCCACATATCCGTACTTAAATGGATGAATGTAGAGGAGGAATGTTGAAGGGCATGTCTTACTAAGTCAGACACAGTGCGGAACAACTCGGGACAGCACAGGTAGAAAAGCATGTCCTGGATGGGACTTCTATTTTGACAGGCACGTGCAGCAAACCGAAAACCCAGAATTCTCCACAAAGCAGAAGGACAAAAGATCAATTGCCAGCATTTCCACTACAGCAGCAATAAATTCACATGACACTGTATGATTCAGTGGGTACTTTAGCTTATGTGCAAAAACACTCTGTAACATGGGCTGACTTAAATGTTTTAAGTGGGGTGAGATCACAAATGGTTGTGCTCTGTGATGAATGGCATTGGCAGGAGGTGGAGTGTCGACATTTGATGAAGGCGGTTGCACAGGATGATAACAAACCCAGAAATGCAGTTATTTTGCCAGATTTGCCAACCGAGGTTGATGTACCACTTGCACTAGACATACTGCATTCACCACCACCACCACCTCCACAAAAACTGCTACTCTCACCAGCACTGGACAACATTTCAAAGTCATTATGGTCCTCCACCTCAACATGCCTGTAGTAATCTTCTGCTCTTATTACCTCAGTACTGCACATGTTTAATTTAGTACTAGACTTAACAGTCATGAAAGGGGATAACATGATCGCTGTGGTTGCTGGTGATGAGGGTGAACGCCCCACTGTGGTATTAGCTGCCAGCTTGTGCTGGGTCCACAGTGCCAAGTGCCTATTCTTAAGATGCATATGCTGTCCTTCTGTGCCCAGATGGCTCCCTTTTACCTTGACTCACCACATGGCAAACCTGGCAGATTGCAACTGACTCATCATTTGCATCTTGAACAAAAAATCCCAAACAAGGGATTGTGATGCTTTGCTTTAACATGTCCATGAGGTGGCTTATTAACTTTTATTTTAAGCACTGAAGTGGGAGGCACGAATGATTCAGGCACTGTACACCTGGACTGTAACTGACCACTATGACTACCTATCATATTTATTACTGGGTCATCATCATCAACTAAAACTGGATAATCAAAAGTTTTACGGGGGGGGGGGGGATTCCTGCAAACAGACTCAGACACAGACACTTTGAATTTCTTTTTCTCCGGTTCCCAACTAGGGTCAATTACATCAACATCATATTCATCAACATCATACACATCCACATCTTCTGCTTGGATGCCAGCATGTGAACTGCATGGTGCAACAACAGAAACATCATCATCATCATCACATTCCCCATCAGCATCTACACCACCATCACCTGATAGTTTTTCACCACACTGTGAATCACAGCATGGAAAATGTGTGACATTAACTGCCAGTGCCATGGTGGATGGAATATCACATTGTATGCTATCGTTGTCATGATTAGCAGAATCCTCAGGTTCAGTTACTGGGATGTTACTGGGAAGTATGACATCATCTACGCTGCCACCCACTTGCACTGCTTCACACTCAATATTTTTGGATATGGTACACTGGTCAGTATTCAAACTTAACGCACCAATACTAATACTACCACCACCACTAACACCACCAGCTGGGAAAACGTCATCTCCTCCAACTATGAGTGAAGCTTCTGATTGGGCTGTAAAAAACATTGCAGGAGAAATACCTCTCTTCACATCAGCAGCAATGCACTTCTGCGTCAGAGTACTACCACACCCACAGACTATCTTACTGCCTGAATTGCTATGGCTAGAAACAGCTTTGCTTGCATGTCTCTTTCCGGGCATTTTGGGGGATCAACCACAATATTATAACCAAATTTAGATTCTGATACTTTCACTCTCTGATTGGGGGGATGCTGGATATGAAGCCAAAAAAAAACAACTGTAGCTTCAGCAACAGATAAGAGACTAGTCTGTCAAACAATGAAAACAACTTCAGTAACCAGTAGTGCTGATAAGGTCACAAAAACAATCTAATCTGGTAAAAAAATTCCTTTTGCCGGTGGCAGTGGGGAAAACACTGACTGCAGATTTTACAGCAGTACGAGCAGCAAAACAAAGAACAGATACTGCGATTGCAGTACAAAATCAGGCAGCTGCAGTGGATAGTAGGCTCACACTGCTGCGCCTGCAATTACACTAGTCTGTAGCACAATAAAAGGTGTATTATTTAATGTCATGCAACACCACACACACACTCACACACACACACACAGAACAGTTTGTCTACAATGCTGAATGAGTAATACATAGCAAATTCAAATGTTCAGTAATATGCCATGTATTGTAATGTAAACAACCTGAAATTATGAACTGCTGCACCAGATCCCCACAGCACACAAACAGCAAGAAAATTTCAACAATTACTGACAATATTACTGTGTTCATTAACACAGTCAGTTATATAACAACAATATAACCAAAAAATAAAGAAATCACTATTTCTCCAACTTAAATCTACCTACACCACAGATACACCCCTCCCCCAAAGCACACTTTCACTGTCTTTCACTACACACACTCAGTGTTGCACATTAACATTCAAAATCCACACAAAAACAACTGTACCCATCTCAGCTCATTAATTGATGGAATGGTGTGAGTGTTAGGACTGACAACCCCAAGGCACACTCCACATCTGATTTGCAAAGATGCAAGAGAGGTGAAACCTTAATGTTTTTTCCTGTTGCTGCTTGCAATGCGGGGGTGGGGAGTTAGGGTTAGAGGCCCTAATGCCCCATTTCCACACTTTTGTAGCTTTAAGGCACCCAAACTGGTGCATTAACATAGTTTTTTTTCAAAGAATGTCATTTCTTTTTGAGATAGTGGAATCATATCTTCGCTGGTCTACTGACTGCACCACACCACACCACTTAGACATCCTTTTCATCTCCCTGATTCTACTTCAAACCTCCTTGCTGGCCACAACTGTTCTACAGTGAGGGATTGAACAGGCTTTCAGAGAGAGGTGGCTGTATGGATCAGTTGGAGAAGGGAAGGGAGGTGAACTACCAGTTGGCATGACTGTGATGACCAAGCGTGAAGTTGTCAGGATGGGTCTAGACTGGCACTAACCAATAACGGTTAGAAGACTCCTTGTCTTGGACCTACACAAGTGGGCTTTTAGCATTAATGCAAGATGTGCAGTATTGCATGCAGTATCTATCCCAGTAGCAGACAGCAAAAGCACTCCACTGCACTGATGAGCCATTGAGCTATAGTGATCCATAGAAACTGAAACATTGAAGGGATTGCAGGTTTCATAAGCTGTGAAGGAGAAGTCAAGTATTTGTTGCACAGTACCAAAGTACATGATAAGTAGTTCTTCATAGTCTGATAGATTTGGCAAGTGCGGGGTCCAGAGACATTTGAAGGTGAGGAGAATGACTGTGCCAGTAAAGAATCTATTAAAATACAAAACATGATGAACAGTTCTTTCCATAGTTAAATAGATTTGGCAATTACAGGATACAGAGACATTCTTGGCTATTAAAGTTGAAAACAAGCAGCCATGAGGTAATCCAATTATATGAAGTAGCTACTTGAGTGATGGGTTGCGTATCTCAGAGACGGCAATAGAGTTGGATGTGAAACTAGGTTTCAGACATGTATGGGATAGATACAGAGGGACCTTAGAAACAAGGCTGGGGATGTGGGGAAGGCCAGAAATCAGTTATGGTCTATTATAGCACAGTAGACAGGGACTTTAGGGCAGACTAGGTGGACAAGGAGGTCCTTTTCTGCTGACAGCATCTATGATTGCATGCTTTATTTTTTTCATTCTGATTTATGCATTACTTAAAAATAAATTGGAGACGTATGTTTTTATGCTGATTGTTTTTTGTGTTTGTATATATTCATAGCATTATGTGTTTTTATATATTCATTGAAAAAAACAATAACGTACACTTAATAAAATACTAGCAGCACTATATAAGGAATAGCTATACTGCATTAACACTCTCACCATTCTAGATCAGGCTTTGATACAATCCGGTATTATGAGATTGGAGAGGGGTCCAGTATGCCATCTCCTATGCTAGAGGAATGTTTAAATTCAGCAGTGCTGTACTGCTGAACAGCCTATGATGTCCTTTTATAGAAGCAACCCTGAATTTTGGAAGGGTAATAGTTTAAAATATGTCCCTCATGTTGTTTTTTTCCCATTTAATTACTTACTTTAAACCCCACCAACCATAAACATCTGATTCTCAGCATTTCAAGTCTGCAGCAACCATGCATTTTGAAAATACATCAGGACTTGTAACACATTGTCTTATTTTTCTGTAACATTTTTCTCCTATCTGTTCATCAAACAGTAAAGTGCTTGTGAGCTGCTGCACTGAGAAGAAGGCACTGAGAAAAAGGCACAGAAGCGACTTGGCCCAGGGCTCAGAAACATCATGGATTCCTAAGTGTTGAGTTTGCAGGAAGCCCTTTGATTGGAAAATGGGAGTGGAGCCCAACATTGCCATGGCAATGGGATAAATAGAAGGAAACAGTGAGGTAATCCTGTTCTTTTACATAATTCATCACTATAAACAGACAGCGGGGAAGAAAGTGGCCCTTTCCTTTCTAGAACTGCATCTCCTGACTTAGCTCATTGCATGTGCAGCTTGGCTCCTCTGAACTCCCACTTCATGCCTGCATCTGGTCATCACTCCAGCCTGGAACTCAGAGCTGCACAGCTCAACATGCCATGGAGAACCAGGTAGCCTTGCCACTGATCCCTTTAATTTTTATTATGGTGAGCAGGATTTTACAAAATTAATTTGGATAGTTATGTGTGGTGTACAGTAATGATATTAATGGCTGCATACAGTTTTTGGACAGTTTATGTGTGGTTTGTTAAGTAGTTTGGAGAGCTACTTGGGTGACTGAAACAATGCAATGGATAGTGAAAAAAAGATCTGCTGCTACCCTGTCCTATCCAAAACTTATTACCTATAACTTAATATTCTGACTCCCGTCCCATCACTCCAGCCTGACAACTACAAGGCTGCTCATGCTTCAGCTCTGATCTGCACCCCAAGCCAATGCCATTTCTGCCCTGTTACCCCTAATTCCACATCTTTCCTTATTATTTATCATTATCACCCACATTAATTGAAAATGTATTTTGCACATACCTCTAGAATTATGTTGTAAACTGAAACAGTGAGAGTCAAAAGGTGGCAAACTCCCTTAAAGAGCAAGTATTCACTTTGGTTGAATTGTTCCTGCCATGATTTTATATGACTCATGAATACTATTTGATCTGGCAAACTGTGTTTGGGTGGTTATTAAGCAGCTGTAACTTATGTGTTTGATTTCAATTTCAGGATAACTTTTCATTGCTGGTGTAGTTCGAGTCCACAGTGGAAATAAAAACTGATGCAGAGAAGCTAGAGTCTCTGTGAGGTCAGTTCAAGAAAACAGATTCAGGCTTCTCGTGCCATGTCTTTACAGCTACGATAATATGAAGGAACTGGCCAACATGCATGTCTTGCTGACATACAGAAATCAGCTGGTATGCCTTTTGTCATGCTAGTTATCCTACCTCGAGCCGTTCAAGTCACCAGAACATTCGATCACTGAGAGGATAACAAAAACATGAAAAAATACAAAATATCATTTGTGTACTGACTTGCTCAGGTGAACTGGACAGTCTGAGTATGCTGTCATAGAAACATATAGAATTTTAATATGTGTTCAGCAGTCATAAGTAAATAGTAATAGCACATTATTGAGCATCTGATAGGTTAGTTCATGAATGGAGTTTGGTCATCAGATTTGCAATGTGGAAGTGTTGTATTGTACTTTTGTAGTAGGTTTCTTGTCCAGACTTGTGTCAGACAGAGTACTGGCATATATATATATATATATATTTTTTTTTTCACAGTTAGACCACGTCACAGTGAAAAACATTTTGCTGACATTTATTACAACACCAGTAAAATGGCACCTGGCATTACAATGCCAGGCATTTCCCTCCCAAGTACAACACAAAAGCACCTCCTGAGAAACAGTTGTATTTTAAAGGGGGCTTTGCAACCCTCACCCCCATGATGGGGGGCTCTACCCCCTGGACTTTAAATAACTATCTCTGTGGGGGGGGCATGATCATGGGGCAAAAACTGACACTGAGAGTAGGTGACCTGAAATCATGGTCAGCCCTCTCAGTGTTGACAATTGGGAGTTGCTCCAATTGTGATGACAAACTTATGTTATTCTCTTAACAGGATACCTATGTGTGTGTGTGTGTATGTGTGTGTGTATATATATATATATATATATATATATATATATATATACACACACACACATATAGATCATCCTGTATAAAGGGTTGTATGGGCAGATTTATGTTTAATCCTTATATTTGCAGTGTTACGCCATCTGCCATTAAAGGATTCATCTGACAACTGGCATGCACCGAGTTATTGCCAGAATCTCTGGATCTGTAAATTTGTTAATGACAGGTTCAAAGAGAGCGAAGTTATGGATGGTTGAAAATGCATAAATTCACAAAAAAATAAGCCTTTACTTGCACACTGATGGATGAAAAATGATTACGATTTGAACGTTGAAACTTTTATATTTGATAGCTTTTGGCCCATGGATGATTCTTGCTGATTAGTTTTTTTTTTAATTGTTTCATTTTTAAGTTAAAATAATACTTTCCTGTTTTCATTAGTGTTCCAAGTTTAAGCAAATCTTTATGAAAACATTTCTACATGATTCTGCCTTTCAAAACTGGCTTAGTGAGACAATATATTATGTTTCATGAGTTTCAGGTTTTAAGTTTCAAGAGAGTTTGTAGCCAGTTTAAGGTTAATCCAAGGCTTTTACACAATAACATAGCTCTTATTCAACCAATTCACCTGAAATTTGTCTAAGTTGGTGCAGCATCTCATTAAATTTGCAATGATCAGTTTAGTGGTTGTAAAGTTTTAGAAGGTTGAAATGCATTAACCACCACCACCACACAAAAGACATAGGGCAAGATTCACAAACAAAGCCAAAAATCCTGCACCTGCAGAAAAAGGCCTACAGCACTTCACAACACAGTTGCATGATATTCTTAAAGAAATTTTGCTCAGGTGCAGAATTCCATAAAATCCTCATAGCTGTAGAAATTCAGCAGCTAGAAATTGAGCAAGTGCTGAAAATCTGCAACTGCAGGTCTGCAGCTGTAGAAATGGCTTAGGATGCACAGCAACAGTGAACCCTAATTAGTTAGAGCAGCAGACTTTAACATTGCTGCCATAGAATGAAGCTGAAAGCACCCACAAAGAGACCAGCAACCAGTCCCTCAACTGGGCCACTGCAGCACCACAGGTACCAGCAATACCATGGCACCACAGTGGCCAACTGTCACTGCTGGTCCTTCCTCCCTTGGTGTTCCTTTGCCTACAGGGGTAGCATTCATTGGAAACTGGTCAGGCTCTACTGCCTGTGGGGCTCCGCCATGGGTTGCACTGGTCTGGTTGTTGTTACATGTTGCCGCCTCATGGCAATGTGTGATGTTGTTGCTGTAACATCAGCCACTGCTATTCCCACTGGGATGCTAATACCTGTTCCTCACCTCGCCATAATTGATTTCAATTGCTGGGGCACTACTGCAGTTTGCTGAGGGAGAGTTTTACCTCACTCCAATGTGTGTAACATTTTTTCTGCAACTGCGGAAAAACTGACTGTGAATAGCCTTTGAGGGCTGTGCATCACCTTTTTCCTAGGGATTTCTGCAGCTACAATTTTTCCACAGTCCACAGTGTTTTTTCCGCAGCTGCGGAGGTTTTTGTGAATAGCACTCAGTGCAAATTCCTTTTTTCCATAGCTATGGCAGTTTTAGGGACTTAGGGAAGGTTTTGCACCTACAGAAAGCTTTGTGAATCCTGCCCATAGACATTTATTTGCTCATCAATAGCTCAGAACTGGTTGGAATTTGAAATCTTTTTTTTTTTTTTGCAGTTAAGGATTTTTACTGGAAGCATGATGCATTACAGCATTAGCAGTAGTGACAGCACTAGAGACATTACATACAATGCCACAAACTAGGACACCACAGGCAGTATCAAAAGAAAGTGTAGGCTAGGCAAAGAAATTTAAACACATTGTCATGACACATCCCTAGCTACTGATTGTTACCTTGAGCTAGTAGCACACCAGTACTTGAGTTCTCTGACCTATATACGATTTAGAACCAAGGTGGTCATAACCACTGCTCCCACTCTCTGAATGGGGATCCTGAATCAAAACTATAGAGAGGACAGGACGTGTATGGGTCCCATCATCGATAAAACTTTAATAAAGTACCTTTTGCCAAATGGAACATTGTGGAAAGGAAAGCTAATGAAGTCAGGGTCCACCTTCATTCATGTTGTGAAGGGACAAAGTGCTTGGCTTCTACACTGACTGCAATTAGCCAGGGGAAGAGCAAGTCTCAGGGAGTCAGCCCTACATGTGGGCTACCTAAAAGGAGTGTCACTGGGTCCAAAGTTGTAGTGGGACCTAGCATTAGGGAACAGTCATTTTGAATGTGTTTCCAATAGGACTTCTATACCAGGGAGTCCCACAAGATGTGGTAGCATCCTCAGTTTGCTGACGTTCGCAACAATATCATCTGACAGCAGCCTAAGGAGGGGAAGTTTGTTTTGGATGCAGCGGCAATAGTGGAAGAACTTTTTGAATTAACAAGCTCAAAAATAACAGTAAGCAGTTTTGCTAGTATACAACATGTGCTATACTCCTGCTCCAGTATGGGCCTGTTTAAGGAATGTTTCCATTGTTGGTAAACTTTGTGAGACTGGTCAGTTATGAAATCTAAAATAACATGATATATCTTGCTTGCATTCCCCCTGGTGGACTGAAACCAGGCTGATAATGGGAACTGAGAAAAGGAAGGGCCAAGCTGGTCCAGTGGCACTGAGGGTTGAGGCGCTGAATGCCACACCTCGCACCATGCTGATGACCTGGGTTCGGGAACAAGCCTGGGATGCCAGGGGTCAGTAGGGGAGAGAGACAATTGAACATCCAGAGGACTGCTCTCCTCTTTCAGGGAGGGAGGGATTGACATCCCACTCGTTGATCTCCCTCTGGTTGTGGCCAGAGGAGATGCAAGTCAGGAGGTATATTGCCGATGTTGCGCCATCTGCAAGGAGGGAGGCAGAGAAAAGTGGTGGAAAATAGAGCTGGCAATCTTGCACCTTTCCTGGCTCCTGAGCATTTGTATTTTGTTCTGGGGGTGGGGAAAGCTGGTGCTCCTTCACCTCAGCCTTGTCATGGGAGGAAACCCATTGGGGATTGTAGGGTATGTCAGGTGGGAATGGACATCTGGAGACCAAGTCCTTCAAGCGAGGACTGAAGTCACCTGCCAGGCTGCCAGGTATAAAATAAATAACAGAAAAAAAGAAATAGAAGGGTCAGTGGCCATTGCAGGAGAGGATGGAAGAGTTTTGAGTTGGAGATACCTCCAGCAGTCATACTGCTGGAAGTCATATCTCTGCAAGTTTACAGACACGTCCAGGGTATAGGACCCTGGGATAAACAAGTCCTGGACCTGATGTGTTACTACCATTTACCAATGCTGCCATAAATAGATTTCATTACAATAGCAAAAATTGGATTTCCCCATAAAGATGCCCAGGATGTTGGGTAAGATGGAGTTTGAGAAGCTTCAGTTGTTTTTGCCATGCACTTACTAAGGATGTAGGAATGAGCCAAAGACAAAGAGGAACATCCAAGTCCCCAAAGACTGCACTCACTACTCACAATACCACACTGTAGACAATCTTCATTTTGTCCAATCTTTATTCAAAAAGTGATTAAAAAAACACATTGCCTGCACACTGATAGAACCCAGACATCTCCCTCACAGTCAACAGTTTTGCAGCTCATGTGCTTTTTCAAGAATAACTCAAGTAAGCACCATGTTACTTATTTATGTTCTCCTCCTTAATGTGGCAAGTGCATCATTAAACAATCAGACAGTGCAAACACTAATTAAAGTACATACAGACATTAAAAACTACTGAAATAGAAAAATGAAAACATGTATTATACCCATGTCATATATATATATATATATATATATATATATATATATATATATATATATATGTAAAACGCACCAATATAGGGTGCAAGAAAAACCAAGGGTGATGGAAGATGGGAGAAACCGGGTGAGGGGATGGAAAAGAAGAGAAGGAAACAAAAGAAATACCATAATGACTTTGATTAAATAAGGATATAATACTATAAGACTGATTTAATTTAGCTAAAAATGGAGACAACAGAAAGTATTCATTCAGTCCCAGCTTTTGTAGTGATCCTAATTTAAACTGCCCAAAGCACTGGCTTTGTAATAGTTTCTATTCAAGTCTTCTGCATGAAGTCCCAGAGAAGACCAACTCAAGCACATGGAACATAAATGTGGGACTCATCTGCTTTAGCAACATTGTGACAAATCATTTGTCTTGTCCTTCCTCTCCATAGCCCGAACATGATTACGATTCTATTACAAAAGTTGTGAATCATCTTGCCAATGTAAAATGTGCCACACTGGCAGGTTGCCATATAAACAACTGCTTCAGTCCCACAAGTGGCAAAGTACTGAATCTCATAAATTCTTTTAGTATTTTTACTAGTGAAAGTCTTGTCTTTGTTAGTATATTTACAGTTCATACAGTTGCCACCGGGATGTCTACTATTCAAATTTCTTTGATCTGCTGTATTACCAGTATAAGATCCATGGTAACTACTCGTGACTATATCCTTGATATTAGTATCATGTTTGTATACCATTCTAAACCATTGCTGTACCATGGGCTTCAATTTCTGATCCATTTCCAATATATGCTAGTGCTTTCTTAATGCTTCCAGTGACAGGTGTGATTGCAGTGAAAAGTGCTAACACAATTCAATATTGTATTTTATTTGATCTGTTGCTATTATACATAAGCAGGTCTTCCTTGGCTTTTCATTTGTCATATTTCTTATCTTTGCAATTACTCCATCTGGATATCCCTCTCATGAAAACTGTTATCAAATTCAGAGCTCTCTCTTGAAAACTACAGTCTAAACTCCATTTACATTTAGCTCTATAATACTGGTTCTTACAGATATTTACCTTCGTATGTGGTGATGACTGTTGAAATGCAAGAACAATTTCAATCAGTCTCTTTGCTAAATAAATCTGTAATAATTTGCCCATCCTCCTTACAGATGGTTAAATCTAAAAGTTAATACTGCACAAATCAGTGTGAATGACAAACTTTAAATTGTCATTCCTTTGTTTCAAAATTTAAATAAATTGTTGATTCTGTTCTTGTTCCTTTCCAAATCAAGAATAAATTGTCCATATAGTATGTATATAAATTAATTTTGTGAAAAAAGGATCGCCATCAGGAGACTGTATAAATTGTCTTCCAGTTGTCCAGATAGATGTTTGCATAACAGGGCACAAAAGCTGCACCCACAGCAATCCCTTTCATCTGCAAGTATGGCTTGTCAATGAAATAGAACAGATTATAATTGAAATCTTTCTTTGTCAATCTCAATAAACACTCAATAAACCCAGATGAGTATTCAGAGTCTTTATATAGAGATGTCATAAGAGCTTCAAGACCAGCTGCATGGCAAATACATGTATACAGAGAAGCTAGATCCAGCGTGATGAGTCACCATTCTTGCTCAACCTCTATATTTTCCAATATCTGTAATATCTGCATTGTATCTCTGATGTATGAACTAAAGGATTGTGCCAAACTCTGTATGTGTTGATCAGCAAACTGGGCTAAGTATACAGCTGAAGGCCCTATACATGAAACAGTTGATCTTCCAGGGGAGTTTATCAGATCCTCATGTATCTTTGGCAAACAATATATGACAGATCTAATCAGATGCTTTACCTTTAAGAATGCATAGGTTTTCTCTTTGGTGATGTTATTGCATAAACTTTCATATAGTTACATGTCAATATCCCTTTTATATTTCTCAGTTAAACCTGTATCCAGCGGTTTGTAAAAGTTTTTATCTGCCAATTGCCTTAGAACTTTATTCTCATATTTCATCTTATCCATTATAACTATGGCACCCCTTTTATTTGCTTGCTTTATGACAGTCTGCTTGTTTTTTTTTTAACTCATTCAAAGCTGAAAATTCTTTGGGGGGTGGAGTTACAATAGGGGGTTTCTTTTTCTGTTGACACATATATTTTTAATTCCATTCTTTATTCATTTTTCAAACACAGCCACCACAGGAACATTCTGCTTGACAAAACTAGATCTTTTTGCAAGTGCATCATTTTTGGTGTCAGGAACAAGGAGGGCAGGAAGCATTTAACAGGTTAAGCCCCCAAAAAGGATAGATGGTAAGAAGATAACCTCTTTTCTGATGAAAATGCTGCTTTACTCTGCTATATCTGGGAGCCTTGGATTCCTTCAAGAATTTACCAATCAAGGCATCATTTCTAGTGTGCCAGGAGGAGGGAGGGCATTGGCAGGTGGGACAACTGATGCATCAGTTTGGCGTAACAGTCATTCTGACTGCTGATATTTTGCACACTGATAAAAGGTTTAACTGAAGTCAAATGTTACAGTCCCTTGAAGTTCCATAGGAGGAGGCCAGATTCAGTTTATCCAGCTGGAACCTGTTCAAAGTCAACTGGAAGCCAAAATAATAAATGGCCTGTGAGGACTGTTGTGGGCAACTTTTGAACAGAGGGAGGATCTCAGTTTTAGATGTGGTAACTTTTAATTCTGAGACCTTCTGAAACTGCACCAAGGTATCTAGCAGAGGATGAATACCATCTTCTGATAAAAGTACTAACTGATCATCCACAAAGAAAACAGAATGCCAGCTGGTAACAGAACCAGTGATGGGCCCTAAAATGCAGCTACTTGGATTTCTGTGAGAGATGAGTGTACAATTTCAGTTTGGTTCCCACCATTTCTGCATATAGCTCATGCCTAAGCCTGTCCTAGTTGAATGCTTTAACAGCATTTTCTAACTCAGTCAACTTCTGTGTGAGAGCCTTAAGCTCAGCTTCTCAAGTCTTACATCTGTTGGAGACATGGTGCATTATATGTCCCCATAGGGTGGCTTTATATGCATCTGATAGCATGGTACATGAAATTGCCTCTGTTTCATTAGTTTGAAAGTGATCTACTGTAGCCTGTGTGACCTGGTCTAGGAAGGCCTTGTTATGTGAAAGTATGGGGTCCAGCTGCCAGGAGGACAACCTCAGTTTAGCCTTTCTCTAAATGGTAACCTGTGATATGGGCTACTCAAATTGAGTGACTCAATAGGAGCGAGTCAGTTTCAGCGCCTTTGTAAATAGCAAATGGAAGTAAATAGTGAAGTGGAAGAAGAGTGAATGGGAAAGACATCTGGAGTTAATAATGAGGGAGAGACTGCAAGAGAAGAATAAAGGGTATGTTTGGGAGGGCTGATTCCAGCTGGCCATCTAGCTTGGTGGGTAGGGTTATGGTACAGGAAACTGGTGGATTGAGGTTCAAGTCTGCCATGTGGCTCTTCTTTTTTTTGTCCTGCTGTGGTTTCGGTGTTTGAATTTATTTGTTTTATTTTTCTCTGTCCCATTACACTGACTTTGTTTCCCCCTGCAAACTGGTTGCCCCCCTCAATGTTCTCCCCGTGCAGACCACTGTCCCATGGAGTAGCCCCCTCACATGTTTTCTTGTCTCACCCTGTGTCTGCTCCGTCCAGCACAGATCCTGCATAAAAAGTAGTTGTACATGCTTTTTTCCATTGGGTAGTGTTGTCCAGTTGCTCATTGTTCTCGTCACTGTAGTGCTGATCACCGATATACTTTTCAATGATTTGCACTCGCTATTTAGGTAGTTGTGGATGTCTCTTAGCTCATGTCATATGGCACCACTACAAACCAGGTGACTGAGGACAGGGGAATGATCTGACAGAACAACTGGCTCTATAACTGACAGAAGAACACTGAGCAGAGTTTGTGGGGAGGCTAGCCAGAAGTCCAATGACTGGCTGAGGCACAAACGGGGGGGGGGGTACCCATAATCTCTGTCCCCTGGTGGAAGAATCCACCACATGTCTGATAAGGAGAATTTGGCCACCAAATGATGCATCATGAAACATGAATGGGAATGAGCTTCCTTCACTGATGCTAGCAGTCTACCAGACAATGTAAAGTGAGTTTAAAGTCACCCACTAGGAGGCAGGGGATCCTGCCACCCATAAGATATGTCACTGCCTGAGTAAGTGCTGTAAAATCTCTGATTCCTCAAAGTTGAGACTTTATACTGATCCCACCACCAGAGAACCTTCAGAGTGTAAAGTTTAACCAAAAGCCAGCTGCCCAGACCATCAGAAAGCAGGATTTATACGGCCCATTTCAGGGATTTGTGGTATAGGATGGACAACCCTTATTCATCCAAAGGGGAACAACAGTGGGACTCCATACCCACCCACTCCTTCCACAGATTCTTAGTGTTATGTATGTGAAATGGTAATGCATTGCATTACTCTGCCACTTGAGGGCAGCATTCCGATATGTGTAAGCTAGAAAGAGAGCAGACAGAGAGTGTCGTTGTTCAGACAGAGAGGCACCTGAATAAAAGTGAAAGCTGCTGTACTCCTGTTGCAGTGTAAGTTTGTTGAACAAGACCAGAATAAATGTTAAAACATAACATAATTGGCTGACGAGGTGTTAAATTACTCCACCTTACCAGAATGAACTACTGCTGTGAGGGTTTTCCTGAGATGTAACTTTTGGACCCACGAGTGAACCCACAAGAGACACATAAAGATGGCTGCGACCATAGGACATATTGATTCCTTTGATGAAAATGTGGAACAATGGACAACTTATATTGAGAGATTTGGACATTTTATCACAGCAAATGATATAAGTGATGAAAAACAAGTGGCTGTGTTACTGAGTGTCATGGGCAGCACAACGTACAGTTTGCTGAGAAGTCTAATAGCGCCAGAAAAGCCCGGGGAGAAAACTTTTGCCAGTATTGTGGAGATCTTACAGACACATTTCTTTCTTAAGCCTCTGGTGATTGCTGAAAGATTTCACTTTCACAAACGAAATCAAGCAGAGGGTGAGTCTGTTGCGCAGTATGTGGCTGTTCTAAAGAAATTAGCTGAGCATTGCGAGTTTGGCACCCATTTAGAAGATGCCCTCCGGGATAGATTTGTGTGCGGTTTGAAAAGTGAAGTGACACAGAAGCGTCCTTTAACAGAGGTGGAACTGACATACAAGAAAGCGATAGAGATCTCTGTATCGATGGAAGCAGCTGCACGGGAGGCTCAGCACTGAAGTGATTCTCTGAAAGTAAATGCTTTATCCTTCTCTTCTCCCAGGAAGCCTAATAAATGTGGTCGCTGGGAAGGCTAATCACAGTGATAAGGACTGCTTGTTTAAAGAATAGACATGTCATAACTGTGGGAAGAAAGGCCACATTGGGCGAGTGTGCAGAGGGAAAAGAAGGAGGAAATCAATGGAAGCAAAGGAAGCAATATACGAGAAATGTAGAAAAGAGAAGTACATCATGTGGAAACACAGGGAACGTGCAGTGATGACACTGATACTGAATTAGCATTGCACGTGCTGACTCTTAAAGGGGAAATGGCAACCATCTGTGTAACACCTGAAATTGAGGGGAAACCACTGAAAATGGAAGTGGACATAGGGGCTGCAGTTTCATTGATTTCTACAGACAAGTATGAAACTATGTTGAGACATCTACCCCTACAACCGACTGACATTGTACTGAGGACATACACTGGTGAGGCAATTTCACCTGAAGGTGTCATCAAGGTGCAGGTGAAAATAAATTGGCAAATGGCACTACTGCCTTTGTACGTGGTTAAAGGTAACTATCCTTCACTCCTAGGCAGGAAATGGCTGAAGAAAATACGCCTCAACTGGCAGGAGATATGGACTGTTAATGCAGTGGCTACAACACTCTAGAAGCAGTGTTGCAAAACATGCCCTTTATTCAAACGTGAGTTAGGCACAATGAAGGGCATTGAGGCAAAAGTGTCTCTGAAGTCACAGCACAAACCGAAGTTTGTCAACCTCGCCCAGTACCTATGCACTCAGACCAAGGTGGAGGCCAATTAACTCGCCAACCGAGCTGGAGTCTTGTCACCTGTACAGTGTAGTGACTGGGCAACGCCAGTAGTGCCAGTGGTAAAGAAAGACGGGCCCGTGCGAATATGTGGAGACTTTAAAGTAACTATAAATCCAGTTCTGTGTGTGGAACAGTATCCAATCCCATGCATCGAAGACTTGTTTGCATCGCTGGCACAGGGCCAACGCTTCAGTAAGCTGGATTTGTCACATGCTTATCTACAAATGAGAGTAGATGAAAATTCAAGGAAATATCTCACAAACCACCCAAAAGGGTCTCTTCTGCTATAATCACCTACCTTTGGCATTGCATTAGCTCCAGCCATATTTCAGCGAGCTATGGACCAGGTTTTACGAGGTGTTCCAAATGTTCGCTGTTACCTGGATGATACACTGGTGACTGGAAGGAACGATGCAGAGCACCTGAAGAACCTGAATGTAGTTCTGCAGCGATTGGAAGATTTTGGCTTCATGTGTCCAGAAGGAGAAGTGTGAATTTTCAAGACTTCATTGGAGTACTTGGGCCATACCATAGATGCAGGAGCTACACAAATCGCTTGAGAAAGAAAAGCGATTGTGGACACCACAGTACCGGAATGTGAGCCAGTTACGGTCATTTTTGGGCCTGTTAAATTATTATGGCAGGTTTATTCCCAATCTGGCTACTATTCTCAACCCACTAAATGGCTTGTTGTGCAAGGGAAGTCCTGGTGTTGGACAAAGGACTGTGAGAGTGCATTTAAGAAGGCTAAAAGCAACTTGTTTCACAAGATGTGCCTCATTCACTATAATCCACAGCTGAGCATCAGACTGGCATGTGATGCCTCACCTTATGGGTGGGAGCAGTTCTTTCTCAAGTTCTACTGATTGGGACGAAAAGCCAATTGCCTTTGCATCCAGAACTCACAGCAAAGCTGAACAAAACTATGCCCAAATTGAGAGAGAAGCTTTGGCAATAGTGTTCGAGTTCGCAAATTCCACCAATACCTCTATGGTCGAGAATTCACACTCCTCACTGACCACCATCCCCTCACGACCATTTTCAGCCCCCACAAAGGTATTCCTTCCATGGCAGCAGTCAGAATGCAATGTTGGGCTCTCTTGTTATCAGCTCACAACTACCGCATTGAATATAAGAAGGCGGCTCTGCATGGCAAAGCTTTTTTTTTTTTAAATTCTCTTTTTATTGATTTCCAACTATTATTACATCAGATTGGTAAATACAACATGAAAATGATACAGAATTTCAAGATAATCCACACACTAACCATTACATAGAAGCCGGAGAAAATAAATACAACCCCCTCTCCCCACCCCCCACCCGAAAGGAAGGTGTCACCACTGAAGAAGAGAGAGAGAGAATAAGTTTTTCGTAAGTAATTGAGATGTTGTAGGGATAATTTACCAAGTGCAAGCCAGGTAGAAACCAGACCAGACAATCTAGAGACGTGAGAGGTATTTGGGATTAATTTTAAGAAAACGAAAGAGAGTGTCGGAGAGATCAGAGATAGGGAATATTCCATCAAACCAAACTAGTCTAGGAGCACTTGGGATCTCAATCAGTGGAGATACAGAGCATACAGCTTGCCCCATTTTCTTTGAAAGGCCAGTGGAGAGGATCTAGTATTAGCAATCAACTTCTCAATTTTAAAACACTGAGACATTTCTTCAACCCAGTCAAGGTATGAAATCTCGAGGTTATCTAACCAGTGCTAAGCACTAGTCTCTTAACCGCCATTGAAATAAGAGCCATATGGTATTTCTTTCCTTACATTGATACCTGAATAAATACCTAGAATACAGACCTCTAATGTAAAAAGTCTGTCAGACCTAATATAGGATCTAGGTTGTCCTCAATGGCCTTCAAAAGAGGGCAATCTTAGAACAATACCAGAAGATGTGGGAAGACTACCTTGTTCCTTTCCACATCTAAAACATTTTGGGGAGTTGGAGTGATCAAATTTTGATTTCAGCACCGTGTAATGTACATGTTATTGACTATAAAGTATTGATTAACCTATTCTTATCTAAGGTATTGTTGTATACAAATCCTTCCAGACTTGACTCCATGCGAACGGGAAGCCTGGGAGAGATAGGGACCAAGATTTGGAGCCAGTTAGAGGGGTGGGAAAAATAAGTTTCATAAGGTGAATATACAGTTTGGACACCCCATGAGGTTTAACCACACATTCTTTAATTACCTTTAGTAACGGTTTAACAGTTGATGTGGGTATTGTTATCCCAAAATCCTTATCAATCAGATGCTTTAACTGGTATATCTTAAAAAACGCATTGGAGGGGATATTTAAGGCTAACAGGAGGTCAGCAGTTGAACCATGTCTACCCTGCACATAGAGGTCTTCCACTGAGAGCCCTTGAATTTGGGTAGCCACTTGGGAGATAAAGATTTGGCCCTATTTTAATGTTGGGATTAAAGGTCAAGGGTTGGCTAGGGTCTTATTATATCTCGATTTTAGCAGTGACATAAAGTTGATTAAGTACTTTACTGTGGCACCCACTGGGAGTCTCGAATCTTCTAGGAAGGGATGCAAATCGACAATAAAAAGGCTAGTGGGGTCTATATTATGTTGTTTAATAAGGTCAAGATCGAAGCTTAACCATAGGGGAGTAAGTTACCTCTATCCTCCTAACCATTGCCCTGCTTTTAACTAGGTGACTAGACCAGTAGTAAAATTCGAAATTGGGTAGGCGGAGACCCCCCATATCTTTAGGGAGACATAATTTGTAGAAAGCTCGCCTGGGAGGTTTATGGTTCCATATAAAATCAGTCAGGATCGAGTGGATCTTCTTGAAAAAAGGTTTGGGCAACCAGATATCTAAAAGATTCAGGGGGTAGAAGAGACGGGGTAGGATGTTCATTTTGACAATGCTAACACGGGCACCCACTGATAATGGCAGTTTACTCCATCTTTGCAGGTCGGAGTTGATTCTGTCTATCAGATCATCTAAATTGAGTTTCTTAACCAGAGTAGGGTCACGGGCCAAGTAAATACCAAGGTATTTCAAGTGAGTTGGGGCCCACTTCATACCAAGATGAGAAATAGAGGACTGGGTCAGATGCATGTTGAGAGGGAAAATCTCGGTCTTTGTCAGGTTGAGCTTATAATTGGATACTTCCCAAATTGTGCAATTATTTCCATTACCACTGAGAGAGTCTGCCGGGTTAGATAGTTGTAGGAGGATGTCATCTGCATACACAGAAATCTTGGAAGTCTGTTGAGAGATGGAACACCCCTGGATCCCTGGAGCTGTTTTTAGATTAAGCAACAGGGGTTCCAGATAGAGATTGAAGAGGTATGGGGATAGGGGGCATCCCTGTCGGGTACCTGAGAGCAATTGGATAGGGGAAGAGAAGACATCATTGCAATAAATCTTTGCCATGGGGAATTTGTATAGTGCCTTCACCCAACGCATGAACCCCTCTGGGAAACCAAATCTGGACATAGTACACCATAAGAACTCCCAGTTAACCCGGTCGAATGCATTCTCCGCATCCAGAGCAACTAGAGCCATGGGGACCTGGGAAGCTTGGGCCGCCTGAAAAACATGAGAAAGAGATCTAATATGATCTGCAACAGATCTGCCCTTCACAAATCCCACTTGATCACTGCTCAGGAGTGAGGTCCAGACCTGTTTAATACGAGAAGCCAGAATCTTGGACAGTATTTTGATGTCACAATTGAGCAGTGAGATAGGCCTGTAGTTGGCCGGATTCAGAGAGGGTTTTTCTGACTTGGGGATCAAAATAATAATAGCCTCCAGCAAGGATGGGTCCGACAAATCAGAGGATAATAAGTAATTGTATAATTCCAGAAGTGTAGGGGCCAAATCCTGACAGAAGGCCTGATAGAAATTGGCAGGTAAACCGTCGGGACCGGGAGCTTTATCTGGTGAGAGACTACGAATGGCCTCTTCCACCTCCCTCAGAGACAAGGGCAAAGAAAGAGAGGCTATTTGATCATCAGAGAGGCGAGGGAGTGCGATTGACCCGAAAATGCCTCTAGGACTGACTAGGAAGAGGGGATGTCTTGTACTAAAAGATTCTGGTAGAACTCTCTAAAACTGCCACAATATCCCTGGGCATTGTCTTGACAGACCCGCCTTGGCCTTCCAGAGCTGGAACTAATCTAGAGTTCTCGGTTTCTTATTCTTCAACGCCAGAAGCCAGTTCGGCCTCCCTTGATCTAAATACCTAGCCTTAGTTCTCAGTAGAGCTTAACTCAGTCTTTCACCATTAGGCCTTCGACTCATTTTTGAGTTTGTGCAGCTGTTCTAGACAGCTCAGTGATTTGGAAGTAGCCAGAGAATCCTCTGCTGCCTTAATCTGACTTGAGAGGGAAATGAGATTTTGAGACCTAAGCTTCTTTTCTCCTGGAGGAGATTTTAATAAATTTCCTCAGGAAACACTTTAACGAACACCAAAGAATATCCATCCTGGCCACCGAGCCCCGGTTTGTGTCCAAATAATCTCTAATAAGAGATCCGATCTGAGTAAGGGAATGCTCATCTTTAGTATCTGAGTGTTAAGTTTCCAAATCGTATCCCTGTTGTGTTAGAGACAGGGGATGAAGCTGAACCAGACTAATGCGTGATCGGAGATTACTATAGGTTCAATACCTGCAGAGGGAACCTTGGTCATAAGAGAAGTATTTATTAAAAAGTAATCTAACCTAGACCAAGAGTTATGGAGCGGGGAAAAAAAGGTGTAGCTCTTATTGGAGGGGTATAGGGTCCTCCAAGGATCCACTAAACCCAACATGCTACTCATATCCCTCAATGCCAATTGTGCCGGAAGTAGTGGTTTTATTGGCCTGTAAGTTTTATCCAGCTCTTGCGTTGGGGCTATGTTCCAGTCCCCTCCCAGGATCAGGGGGGCTGGCAGAAAGGAACTAAGTTTGTCAATTAACTGCATAATAAAACTAACATTCCCCCCAACCTGACCGTACACGGAACCTAAGACTAAGGCAGAGTTATAAAGGGAGCACTGCACCAATATATATCTACCCTCTGGGTCTCGGGTGACTTTTGTCGGGCTAAAGGATATGCTTTTCCTTATCATAATAGCGACTCCTCTAGCTTCCAATGAGTCTCCAGCCACAAAAATTTGGGAGAAGCCTTTGACTTTCAGTGTGTTAATTTCAGCCACCTTAATATGGGTCTCTTGCAGACACAGGATGTCAGCCCCCAGTGCCAAGCAATTAACCAGCATGCGGGATCTCTTCTTGGCATCCCTGATCTCTCTTACATTCCAACTAATCAATTTAGTTGCACCCCTAACCATACTCTAAAAGCTGGGGTAATTCCAGACAAACTGAACCCTGTATCCCCCTCATTTTCCATACAGTGGTGACACCCTCTAACCACCCACCAAGATAACCCCAAATATCATTCCAACTAAATAAGGTGAAAACAGAATTGGTAAAGCTAAGAGTCCACCAAACCGTAAAGCAAGACCAAAATTGCAAGAAGCGAACAAAGTTAAGTGGCAGACCCCACAAATCCCAATAACAGAACCCATGAAAATTTCTCCCCCCCTCCCTAGCCCAACTATTACAGTAAAAAATGAACAGTATATTTGACATTCCAATTATCAACAACCAGAATAGCCAGAAGATCCAAAACATCACCACTCCCTTCCCCCCCCGGGTACCCCAGGTCTCCCCACGTAGTGCCCGTATGAAATGAAGTACCAATCTTGGCACCCCAGAACCAAACAACCAGCCACCTAACTATGAGGAGAACAGTGTTTACTAAAAAAAAACTCCTTAGAGGTACCCAAGCCGGCCCTGACAGGTCGCAAAGCATGGCCCTGCGCTTACTTTGCATGTGAGCCTCCCGCCCTCCCGGTAACACAAGTATTTAGTAGCTACATTGGGGAGTACAAAGCCATTCCCCAGCCTCCTAAACAGCCCAAGGAAGAGAAAATACGGGTAACAGTACCTGGAAAACTATGTAGGAGAGCCCCTTGCCATCTCGGTCCTGTTCAATTGAAATCCAGAAGATTAAGAGGAAATTGCACAGGGACCTAGTAATCGATGGACCAAATCGGTCCGACCGAAAATAGGTCCTCCGGAAACTGCTCCCGTGCGCAACAGTACCCCATAGAGGATCGAGGAGCATGGTCGCGACGGGACTCAAAAGCAGGCCGACTAGGCATCTTGGCCTCAAACTACTAGGTCTTCCACCACGCGGTCTCTCAGGAGGGACACCACAACGGAGGGCAGAGGCAACCACCCCCAGGAGCGCCAGCCACCTACAGGATTCCAGCGTCGGACTCAGTAAGTGAAACGACAATTAAGACCAAAACCATGGGATTAGGAGCAGGGAGGACGTTTTAACAGAGTTACTAGATTGCCAAAAGCCACCACCAACCCCAACATTTATGAATATTTCAGTCACTTAGTTGGGCAAGAGTCACTTGAACAGGTCAGGGAGCAGCTTAGACAGTCCAGAAATTGCCTCCTCAGGGTTTTCGTAGGGGTGCCAGAATCCTTCCACCTGCACAATCAATTTTGCAGGATAGTTCATCCAGAATGCCTTTCCAGCCGCAATCAGCTTATTCACTACGGGGTGGAAGGCATCTCGCTTTTGTCGCACCTCTCGGGGTAAGTCCTGGGTGATCCTAAGCTTAACTCCATTCCACAGGATAGACTCCAGCTCTTTAACTTTGGCAAGAACGTGCTGGCGATCCAGGTAGCTCAGCAATTTAATAATTATGGGCCTGGGGGGAGCATTCGGAGGAGGTCTGGGTCTAAGAGACCTGTGGGCTCTCTCTATATGGTATTGTTGGTGGGTAGGTGAGGGGCCCACCACTTTATTAAGGAATTGCTGGATAAATCTTATGGTATCACCCCCCTCCTCTAGCTCTGGGAGCCCCAGGATTAACACATTGTTTCGTTGACTCCGTCCCTCCAGATCTTCGGTTTTCAGCTGGAGTTTTTGAATTTGCTGACGAAGCTTAACAATTTCAGGATCAGTTTTCTGTTGCCATTTCTCCATAGACACAATTCTGGTTTCCGAATCCCCCACTCTCCTCGAGAGGTCCGCATAGTCTTGTCTCATTGATTTGATTTCCTTGGAGATCTCCTGCAGGGTATCCTTAAAGGGGGAAAGCTCTTCTAAAAAGCGCTCTTCTGTTAAGGTGGTACCAGCAGCTGCATTAGGTCCTCCACAAGTTGGATGTTTAGTAGATGAAGAAGAGTTTATCCCAGTATTCCTGGCTTTTTTGGAGGCTTTTTTCTGGTGTGGTAGGTGGGGTGTGCCTGACTCCTGAGACCTTCATTTCAGTATCAGCCATCGCGGTCTTCAGATAGGCAATCTACACCCCAAACTCTGTCCACTGAGGTCTCTTGATGTTGAGAAGGTGTTTAGACCTCGTTTAATGCTTGATTAGTGACTTTAGTTTAGCGAAACTTGAAGATTTGTGAGGGGGAAAGCTGGAGCTCTAGATCAAGCAGCCTCTCAGCACCACTGCATCACGTGACTCCCCTCTGCATGGCAAAGCTGATGGGCTCTCAAGATTGCCTCTGCAGGTAGCCCACAGTGACAAAGTGGACACTGTCGATGTCTTCTACATCAGTCAGCTTGAGAAATTACCTATCACAAGTTCTGAAATTAAAAAGGAGACAAAAGTTGATCTTGTTTTGTCTCAAGTCTTGGACTTAGTAACAAAAGGGACTTTTACTGTGACCAAGGACATTCACGGTGAGTTATCACCATTCTACGCCAGATGTAATGAGCTTTCAGTACAGCAAGGTTGCTTGATGTGGGGTGTCCGGGTGATTGTCCATTCAAAACTATGTATTCGTGTTCTGGATGAGTTACATGTGGGACACCCGGGTGTAGTGAGAATGAAAGCTTTGGCTAGAAGCTATATTTGGTGGCCAGGGATTGATTCACAAATTGAGCAACAAGCAAAAACATGCACTACCTGTCAGCGTGTTCAGAAAATGCCGTGTCCCTCACCTCTACATCCCTGGATGTGGCCAGGTGCACTGTGGCAGTGCATTCATGCAGATTTTGCGGGGCCGTGGGAGGGACACATGTACTTAATTGTTGTAGATGCCCACTCAGAGTGGCCCAAAATTCAAGTCATGGACACTACTACTACCAGTAAGACCATTCAAGTGCTGCGAGGACTATTTAGCCATTACGGGATTCCTGAACAGCTGGTCAGTGACAATGGACCACAATTTATTTCTAGTGACTTTGCAGCATTTCTGAAGTCCAATGGTGTGAGGCATATTCGTAGTGCCCCATATCACCCCTCGACTAATGGTCTAGAGGAGCATTTTGTGCAAACCATGAAGAATGCTCTGAAATCAGCGGGTGGGGGGGGGTCTTTGACCTTACAACACAAGTTGGATAACTTCCTGCTGGCATACCGAAATACATCCCATGCTACAACGAAGGAATCTCCAGCAATGTTATTTTTTTGGCGTAAGCTTCACTCCCGTCTTGATTTGCTTAAGCCAGATGTGGCATCAGAGGTTCTGAAGAACCAAGAATCTCAAATACTGCACCGGCAAGCTCGTTCAAAGAACAGGCAGTTCATTGTTGGTCAAGAGGTGCTTGTTCAAGATTACCGGAAGGGGGAGAAGTGGACCTCTGGTGTGGTGACATCTCAGACGGGTCCAGTGTCGTATACAGTTGTTGTTGAATCTGGAGGAAAATGGAAACGTCATGCTGAACAGCTCCTAGATCTTCAGCAGCGCACGGATGGGGACACTTCCAGGGAAGAAAACTGATGGGAAATGTGGATTCCATCTGCCGTAGCATATAGAAGCCCCACTACGGAAGTCTCAACACCTTCTGAAGATGCAAAGGAGGAGGTGGAGAGGAGCAATGGTGAGGCTGTACAACCACCAACTGAGGATCGGAGGTACCAGACAGGGCAGCCATGCCAAGGGTTGATCACGAGAAACGTTATCCATCCCGAATCTCAAAACCTCCAGATCGTTTGAACCTGTGAGACATTTAAAAGGAACAAAATGTTTTGTGTAGTTAAAGAGCCAGATCAAATTATCGGGGTAGAATAATCCCCTTGACTGGTTCGAGGCCTGGGGCAGTCTACCCCCTACCTCTAGCATAGAATGAACCATCTTAATAATAGTGAATAATGCTAATACTTGTTCATTTGGTAACAATATAATTTAGTGCGGAGGAAATGTTATGTATGTGAAATGGTAATGCATTGCGTTACTGTGCCGCTCGAGGGCAGCATTCCAATATGTGTAAGCTAGAAAGAGAGCAGACAGAGAGTGTCGTTGTTCAGACAGAGAGGCACCTGAATAAAAGTGAAAGCTGCTGTACTCCTGTTGCAATGTGAGTGTGTTGAACAAGACCAGAATAAATGTTAAAACAACACTTAGCCTCTCCCTCCATCGGTTTTGTCTGTTGTAGTAAGGCCACTTTACACTTTAATTCAAGTAGGTGTTCTAAAGCAGCTTCATGTTTAACATGAGAATTCAGTCCATAGAAGTTCCAAGTATAGCAGGAGGTATAAACCATTAGGGGGTACCACCTAGACACAGTGAATATACAATTGGAGAAAGTGGGGGGGATCAAGTGATATAGCCCCAAGAAAAGCTACTTGAGAACGAGGAACTACTCATGATATAATACTGGGAAAACTCTGACAGCAATAAATCCTATCCTGTAGCTGAGAACAAGTGAAGTACATATAACACATTACAATATCAACCAGAACAATTTACAACAGTTGCCTAAAACAAAACAATGGCAAGCAGGCTCCAAAACTTGGGCAATTGATGTCTCATAGGCAGAAAGCCTGTCAATTTAACAAAACAACAAAAATGAGTATTTGAAGTGAGTAATACACAGTAAATATTTCTAAGTGCAAACTTTAGTGAAGAGTTCTTCTAGAAACATGCTGACTGGCAGTCCCGGTGCTTTGACCAATAGATCTTCATCAGGGAGCATGTCAGAATGGTCAAACAGACCCATATTTAAAACACAATTTCTGAGCAATGTTATCATTCATAGATATAAGAAAGAGTCATATGAGCCTGATATGTGCAACTGCTCGGCAGGTGGTAGGGAGGATCTAATCCATGTATTATGGGATTGTACATATAATACAAAAGAAAGGCTGCATTGGGTAGGACCTTTTTTAAATCCCATGTATCAAATGGATAAGGTAACTTTAACAACTATTATTATACATGCTGCAGATACCCCCACCATAGAGAAACTAGCCAGATATTTTTGTGCAGTTGGCAGAGTGAAACAAAGAATGTTAACCTCTCACTAACTATAAATGACTTTTCTGAGCCTAATTTTAACTTTAAACTTGTAAGTGTATGATCTGCATTATTAATGTTAGATATTTTTGTATGTGTATTTATTGTTATGCATTAATGAATTTTTAATTATGTATATGTACTGATCTTTAATTATAATAGCAGTTACTACACAATAAACGTGAAATACTACTAAAAAATACAAGTTTAATGTGGCATATATTCATAGAAACATAGACTTTGATGGCAGATAAGGACTGCTTGGCCCATCTAGTCTGACCATTTCCCTACCTACAGGATAGGCCGCAGATCCTAGTTAACCAACAGCCTATTTCTTCCTACCCCCCACAAGAATTGCCTTATGTCTGTCCCATGCATTCTTGAATTCTCCTACTGTTTTAGACCCCACAACCTCAGGAAGGCTCTTCCATGCATCCACTACCCTCTCTGTGAAAAAATACTTCCTCACATTGCCCCTGAACCGCCCCACTCTATCTTTAAATTGTGTCCCCTTGTTCTTACACATCTCTTTTTCTGAAAGATGCTACCCTCTTGGACTTTGTTGATTCCACTGAGGTACTTAAAAGTTTCTATCATGTCCCCCCTCTCCCTTCTTTCCTCAAGGGTATACACATTAAGCTCCTTAGGTCTCTCCTCATACGGCTTCTCTTGCAGACCCTACACCATTTTAGTTGGCCTCCTCTGGACTGCCTCTATCCTGTTTATGTCCTTGCAGAGATGGGTTCTCCAGAACCGGATGCAGTACTCCAGATGGGGTCTCACCAACTGTCTGTACAGCGGGAAAACAACTTCCTGTTTTCTGCTGGTGATGCCTCTCCCTATGCATCCCAGTATACCCCCAGCCCTCCCTACTGCCTTCTCACATTGCTTGCTAACCTTAAGGTCATCTGATATGATTACCCCTAGGTCCCTTTCCTCTTTAATTGTTGTTACTACCCCCCTCCCATCGTGTATTCTTCCCCTGGATTCTTGTTTCCCAGGTGCATTATGTTGCACTTCTTTGTATTGAATCCTAGCTGCTATACTTCTGACCATTCCTCCAACCTTGCCAAGTCCCTTCTCATCCTTTCCACGCCTCCTTGTGTATCAACTCTGTTGCAGATCTTTGTGTCATCTGCAAAGAGGCAAACTTTTCCTTCCAGTCCCTCTGCAATGTCACTTATAAAGACATTAAAAAGGACTTGACCCAGCACTGAACCCTGCAGTACTCCACTAGTAACCCCTCTTTCTTCAGAGTGGACTCCATTTACAATTACCTTCTGTGTCCTATTGTCCAGCCAATGTTTTACCCAGGCTACTACCCTGGGACCCACTCCCAGGCTGGTTAATTTGACTATTAATCTTTTGTGTGGGACTGTGTCAAATGCTTTGCTAAAGTCTAGGTAGGCCATATCCACAGCCCCTCCCTTGTCTACTACTTTGGTCACTCAGTCAAAGAAATCTATTAGATTCATAGTGTATAACATACAAAAAGTGTACATAACTAAAAATTATAAATCAATAAGTTAAAAGAATATTTGGGCAAGTGCTCAAGTGTACCCATAGAATATATAAAATAATTTTTTTATCATAGGGAAACCCGAAATGCAAAGTTACGTGTACTCTGACACACAGGTACAAAAGACAAGCCAAGCCAAAGACACAATTGGTCATACATTATATGCAGGTTACAATAAAAAGTCTATCTTGCCACAAAAAATAAATCTAAAAGCTGTGAGGATTTATTGGAGACAAGTGTACCAGTTAAGATAAAGGTGCCTTGCATACCAAAAAAGGAGAAGCTTAAACTTTTACTCACTTTGGGTAGTCTGGGGTGGGGCAGGCTATCTCTATCACATTTCAGTTTCATACCAACAAATGCCAAGCAGATAAACAGTAATATTTGTGAATCAGAAACATGATTAGCTCCTTGTTAGTCTCAAAGCTGCAGTCATATTTATGTAGCATGACATTATAATGGAGGAAAATATTAAAGAAATTAGAAAAGATATAACTAATACAGCAAGAAGAATTACAAAGAAAAGAAGGATGGACCGAGCAGACTTCCAGCCCGATTGAGTAAACTAGTAGAGACCATGGATCCTTCCTCATGTTTCAAAACTACGTGTGATTCTGACATATTAAAAATGTTCTCCATCAAAATCATGCAGGGACATTTAAATAAAGCTGTAAAAACAAAAGCAAAGTCACTTGCTTAGTACAAGTAACAGTAATACTGGTACATCCCCAAAAATAAAGAAATAAAGACTATACCTTAGAATATAGAATTTTAAAAGAACAAACAATACATTGGGAAAGTATAACACAGCATAACAAGCTGCCTGTTATTGTCCTGGATTCAAATTTAGTAGATAGGAGAGACAGGAGATATGAATCATTTTTTGCCCTAAGAGTACAACTACGTTATTTCATTTTAATTTAAGATAGGGCAAAGATTAATCTCATTCAGTTCATGGGGGCTTAAAAAGTTAAAGCTCATAATCCAGTGGCTTTCTTTTTTCAACAAAAGACTTACTCTGTCCCCATCCTGAAGTGGTTAGGATGCATGTTCTGAAGTTATGAATTGTAAATCAACTGGATTGGTATTGTCTGCCACAGCAAAATGGGCCCTAAAGGCACTGGCAATGTTCCCTTTCAGAATAGCTCACACGTTCTTCTGGATCCTAGTTTTTAGGCAGCATAGCATTGTGGTTTAGGGCACTGAGTTGCAAACCTGGAGACCCGGGTTTTAATCCCACAGCCCCACTTGCATACTGCGTGACCCTGAGCAAGTCACTTAACTTCCTTGTCCTCCCAGGATGCACCTGGAAACAAGCTTCAGCTTAGTATGCATTTCCTGCTTAAACAATTTCTCCTTCCCTTCCCTTTTTAGGAACTTTGTTTTTCTGCCAAAATACTGGAGCTCACAGGGGCACCAAACAATTAACACCACAAAAGTGCTCCTGCATGTGAAAAAACAGCTTAATCTTGACATTCCTATTATGTTGAATGAGATGTTTGTACTACACCCCCTCTGAAGCATACTTACAAATATTGCAGACCCCACATTTATTTTTATTTATTTTATTTATTAGATCATTGGTTTACAGACCTTTGACTCAAAGAATAATTGACAAAGGCACCTCATCAAGAGAGCAATGCATCACAGTAAACAAAACAGTACAGTACATAACGCTTAGATTAAAAAAGCAACCAGTGTTACAAGCATTCATTGGTGGTACAAGCTTGGTAATAGGTAGATCACAGTAGTCATAATATAGGTACACAAGTGCCATGTCAGGTAGCAATCAGAGATATTTTATTACATTAGTCAGCAGATGTTTTCTGAGACCCCAGGCATATACAGCAAAAGTAGACAGGGCAGGCCCAGCCTAGGGCTGAGGGTAAGGGGCAGGAGGGGGAGTATGTGCAGTTGCAGCAGCGAGTGCTTGTCAGATGGCTTCTGAGGGAGACCTTGAAAGGACCAAGCTTAGTGGAGTCAGCTATGTTGGCTGGGCAGGAATTGAACCAGGAGGGAGCCCAATATCAAAAGGATCTCTAGGCCATAGAGGTCCTTACCCTGGGGACAAGAAGGGAGGTCTTGACAGTGCTGTGGGTGGAGACTGAGGGGGAGGCACATTTCAGGGAGGTGGCGACCCCGGAGAGGAGAGCCCTAGCAGGGTATTTTTTACAAGAATGCAGGTTTGGAAGCAGAGTCTTTCTTCAAGGTTGAGCATGTTGGTGGTGGAGTACAGCAGGCATGTATGGGTGTGCCTAGGTGCTCCCAGCATTAGCCTGCAGGCCTTGTTTATAGAAAATTGGATTCTTACAAGTGCAGTGTTGTCAGCTGTAGCACAGATGGGCAGCCCATAGTTGATTAACGACAGGACAGAAGAGGTGATTGCCAATCTAAGGGCCTCTTGTGGTAGGCAGTCCCTATGGTGGTATAACAGTTCAATCCTGACATTGGTGGCAGCAGAAAGGGCATTGATATGGGAATGGAAGGAGAATGCCGAATCAAAGGTACTGCCCAGATACTTGTAGGAGGAAACCTGCTCAATGGGGTTTAATGTGCAGGCAGTATCACAAGAGGGGCACCACTGACTTTGCTTTGGCGATGCGAGAAAAGCATAGCTTTGGTCTTTTTTAGGTTCAGGACTAGCTTTGTGATGTGAACCAATGCTCAGCTCTATCAAAAGCTTGTTGGAGGGTGGCCTGGAGTGTGCAGGGGTTGGGGTCAGAGGCGAAGAGCACAGCATCATCCGCGAAGAGGAGGATCTTACTTGCGCAGACCGAGGGAAGGGAGTTGAGGTACAGACTGAAGATGAGAGGGCCTAAAATGGAGCCCTGGGGAACCCCAGAGCGGACAGGTCATGTGTCAGATAGGGTGCTATTGATTTTTACACACTGAGTTCTGGCAGTGAGGTAGCTGGTGAACAATGCAAGGGGGCGGGGAGAAACCAAGGCATCTGAGGGAGTCAAGCAGGAGGGGATGGCAAACCACGTCAAAGGCCTTGGAGAGGTCAATGAACATGGCACCGGAAGGACTTCTGGCATCAAGAACAGAGTGCAGGAAGTTGGAGTATTCAAGTAGCACAATTGTGGTGCTGTGACCTGCACAAAGCCATGCTTTTCAGGGCGCAGGATATTGTGCATGGCCAGGTATTTGGCAAGCTGGTTGGCAACTACTTTTTCAAGGGCCTTAGAGAGTGGAGGAAGGACGGAGATAGGTTGATAATTACCCAGGGCTGCTCGATCACTGCTTTCTAGGATGGGAGTGATGATGGTGGTTTTCCATGTGCTAGGGCACTGCCCCAGGCACAGAGAGTGGTTGAGCAGCTTGGTAAGTGGAACCAGAATAGCATCCAATGTCAGACGAAGTAGCCTCATGTCCAGTAGGTCGGTGCCAGGGTTGTTAGTACTAACAGCTTTTTGCAGAAGGGGTCTAGCCTCCAGTGGGGAGATGGCATGTAGATAGAATGGAGGTCTCTGGAGAGTGGGTAGGGGTGCTACTGGGATGGGGTCAGAGATGTTACTGGGCAGGACTGAACCCAGGTCTATGAAAGTGTGGTTTAGGCAGCCTGCAATTCCTAGGGGATCAGAGCAGACCGTTCCATTAAGGGAGAGTTGAGAGGGGGGTTGGGAGTGGGATTTCCCATTCATCTCCTTTACATTATCCCAAAAGTTTCTTGCTGACCCCCAGGAAGAGACAAGAACAGATTGGTAGTACTGGGCTTTGGCCTGTCAAATGACCAAAGTAGACTTACTGCACTCAGCACTGTATGCTTGCCTATTAGCTGGCTAACCAGATTCCATGGCAATGTGCCATAGGTAGCCTATCATTTTAATTTTGTGAAGGAGGGAAGGGGTAACCCAGGGCATGCTTTGCTTTTTGGTGCAATTTCTAGTGAAGGGGGCATAGAGGTCACAGGGACTGTCAAAAGTACGAGTGAAAAAATCAAATGCCTCATCTATGGATGGTGCAAGCCTAATTGGGGACCAATCCAGTTGTGAAAGTTACATTTTAAAGCAATTCAGGCCACCTGGGAGTGGGCGACGTCACTGGGTGGTTTGTGGTGCAGGCTTGCTGTTGGTAGCAGACAAAGAGAATACAACTGGGGAGTGGTCACTAAGTGAGTTGGGAAGTACACTGATATTGAGGACCCTCTGGGGGCGGTTGGTAATGGTGATATCCAGGAGGGTGCTGGAGCCAGTAGAGGGGTTGAATCTAGTTGGGGTGGCGACAAGCTAAGACATGTCAAGGGTGGCAAAGATATCTCTGGTTTGGGAGGCTGTGGCAGAGAGCCAGTTGATATTCAGGTCAACAGCAATTATCTAGGCTATTTTGGGCAGTAGGCCAGAGAGGTAGTCAGCAAGTGTCTGAATGGTGAGGTCTTGCTTTCTGGGGGGAATATAGGCAATGGTGAGAAAGAGTGGGCCCTTACCAAGGTTGGGGGAGATATTTAGTGTGAGGGCTTGCACTCCATTATCAAGCTTGTGTGGTGGAAGTGCATGTCCAAGGAGGGAGTCACGCATGTAGACAGCACAACCACCTCCACGCTTACCTACCCGATCTTCCCTGAAAAGGGTGTAAGCAGGGAAGGAGATGAAGGAGTCAGTGGTGGATTTGGATAACCAGGTTTTGACTAGTGCGACAATGTCCGGTTGGTGCTGAGTTACCCAGCATTGGAATGCAGCAGCCTTCTTAAGGAGGCTGCAAATATTCATAGAATGGAAGCAGAGTCCTTGAGCCTGGGCAAGTTTGTTCATAAGGTTGGACACGGGGCCAGGGATTGGATGAATGTTACCTGATAGAAGCAAAAGGAGAGTGATTAGGTGCACCAAACCGTGGTAGTGATTGTGGCATCTCCACTTGCTACTGGACATGGGGCCGGGTGCTGGGGTGCAAGAGGTGGGTAGAGTATGAAGGGTGGGAAAGGCATTGAGGAGAAGAGACCAAGGTATGAATGGGAAGTAAGAGGTAGCAGGGTGTAAGTGTTGGGGGGGACCGAGGGTGGAGGTGGTCAAGCATCGGGGGGGTCTGGTAGAGGTGTTGTAGATAAGTGGGTGGGTACCATGGGCAGAGGGTGACAGTCCTAAGTGAGGTGGGGCAGGTGTAGAAAGTAGGAGGAAGACCATAGTCATTGTCAATGCACTTGATCCCGGATGCATTGAGGACGATAAGTTATTTGAGCACGAGAGAGGATCACCACTTTAAGAAGTTACAGAAAGGAGAGCCCCTTTAAGGAGTTGCTGTAATTGATGAGTGTGAGGCCTCAGGGGTGGGGATTACTGGGGAAGTGTACTTAATAAAAGAGGGAGGAGGGCGTGGGGGGGGGTGGATGAAAAAATGTCCAGAGAGCAGTATAGCAAGGCAGTGGCCAAGCCGTGTTTTGAAAAAGGTGCCTTGTGTGCTTTCTTTCTCAATGGGGATTTGCAGCATCCAAATGGGAAGCAGCCACAGTCCCCAGGAGCCAGTCCAATTATGGGGACTGAAGCCTGATGGCTCCAAGCAAGGAACTGACCAAACGTACCAGCTTTCCTTGGTCAGGGTCATTTGTGAAACCCATGGGGCATGTAGGGAACCAGCTAGATCTTGACTGGGCTGGGGTAGAAGTATGTATAAAATGACTAGAGGTTAATAAATCCCCTAGACTCCTCTCCTTTCTGACTGCCATCCTTGTCCTTTTACCCACAGTCTTCCCCAAGAGTGGGTCTGTGGGCAGAAGTGGCCAAAACGTATAAATAAGACTCCCAGCTTCTCCTGCAACTGAACTAAAAGACACTACAAAAGCACCTGTGCAGCTTTTTTGTATTTTGGTACCAATAGCTCCTGTCTATCCAAATGTTTAACCTTTTCTAAGGCCTCCATTAAAATAGACTGTTTTTAACCCCTACTTAAAAGCTTGTCAGTGAGCTTCTGTGCCTGTTCTTCAAACATACTATTCTCTGTGTGATTCCTCTTGACTCTAATATATTGTGAGTAAGGAATTGAATTAATTAATTACTTAGGGTGTGCATTGCCATAACATAAAATTGTATTAGCAGCTGTCTCTTTCCTAAAACCACACATAAACAAGGAAATTATTTTTTTTTCTCATTTGCTATGAAAGTTAAATTTAGATTGAAGTTATTGTTAATGTCATCCATAAAATCATTAATTTCCTCAAGGCTACCAAGCCATACACAAACAATATCATCAATAAAGTGGAACCAACATACTAATTTCTCTTTCACTGGGCTATTTCATACATCATATATGTATTTCTCCTCCTAGTAGCCTGAGTAGCGATTGGCATAGATGGTGCAAACGCTGACCCCATGGCTGGTCTGCATTTTGCAGGTACTGTTTTTTTGTCACAAGTGAAATAGTTCCTGCTCAAAGCAAACCGTAAACCTCTTATAATAAAGAGTATGAGTAACTGGTCAGCACTATTTTGGTGAGTCAGGAAATATTTTACTACCTACAGTCCTTTATCATTGGGAATACTGATATATAGGTTGGACACATCACTAGCCAGACATTTAAAGCTAGAATCTCAGGCAAATCCTTTAATTTTATGCAGGAGGTCCACTGTGTCCCAGATGTGGGATTTTAAAGTGGACACTCTTGGTTGTAAATAGTGGCCCAAGTACAATGCAAGATTCTGTGTTAATGATCTCACACTGGACACAGTGGGCCTACCTGGGGGATTCTTTGGATCTTTGTGGATTTTTGGTAAAGGATAAGACTTTCAAACAACTGCATGACCCACTTTTAGTAAACCTCAGCTGTGACTCAGACCCTGTCATGACCTTGTTGAACAAGTAAGTAATAATACTCGACAGGGTGGGTGGTATTGGGCAATACCAGACCGCCCAGGGGTGCAATGAGGCCTGACCCAGCAGGCGGAGGGCCCTATAGCCCCTGGAAGGTCCAGAATTGCCCATACCGCCCACCATGGAGGGTATTATTGCGCTTAGAAAATGGGCAACTGCATTAAATAATATTTTTAAATAACATTTTTTTTATTTTTAAGTGTTGCAACTCTTTGCTGTTTGATTTCTTTGTAATAAAATAGTTCCTTTCTGCAGGTAGCTGTTTCAGCTGGTTGTAATGCCCCCCCCCCAAGCAGCAAAATAGCCTCTTATGTACCAGTAAATTCTGATGTTTTTTGTGGACTTACCTTTTGTTTTGAGCTGGGTTACTCTCAAGGAGGGCAGTCATTTAAAAGATGAACTAATTAATTAGAAATGAGAGGAGCAGAAGTGGCGGGCAGGTGGTCACAATGTGAAGCAAATAAATGCATTTAAAATTGGAAGAGGAGCACGATCCCAAGTCAGGGCAGTTTCTGCTTTTTTTTTTGTGCTTTTGCAACCACAGTCAGAGATGCCATGAAGCTCCTGCTTGTAAATCAATACATACTAGGAAGACCGTGGTTATTAGCCCCCCAGTAATGTTTGTTCTCATAGCAGTACTATTCGCCCCCTCCCAGCAATGTTTGTTCCCTTAGCAGTATTCAGTGGCAGTAAATGTTGGAAGTGGCAGAGCAGCTTACATCAGGTGAGCAGTCCTGTTCCATGGCTTTCACTTTCTGCATTTCTTTCTCCCGTGACCCGCTCACCCATTAGCTCCAACTACCAACTTGCAGTTAAGTTCATTGCACTTGGAGCTCTACTGGAGCCAGAGCAAGCTAGGACGAAGCAGTCTGTAGTAAAGCCTAGCACGCAACATGGTGATGCTACAAGTTTAAAAGAAACTGTTGACATTGTAAAAATAAAGGTGGTATTGAATAAAACCTATGCAGAGCCTGGTTGGGAAATGAGAGTTTTTGGACTGTGACTGCCACCTGCTCTACCTCCCGGTGGCTCAGTTTCCTTTCCCTGTCCCACCCGTGTGGAGCAGGCCACTGCCTGAGCTCCATACAGGCAGGGAGTTAGAAATGCCTGCAGGCACTTTCACTTCATTGCGATCTCGCAGCGTGGCTCCCTGCAGCCTCAGCCTCAGCATAATCTCCACCTGCCACTGTCTGAGATCAGTAGCACATAATTCAAGAACTCAGGGAGCTCCCCATCAGACCCCAAGAAAGACAATTCATTTATTTTAAATTAGCAACAGCCCCAGTGTGGTAACCCACTAGTCCACCACGGCTGTAAGCTTTGAGGGAGCTGAGCCATGACTAGCTATGTCACAATTTTACTGTGGCCTTAATAAAAGGAAAAACAATTTTGCTTTGTGTGCTGTTATTATTTTAATTGTAGGAACTGGTTTGATTACTAAGAGTGAGTGTGTGTGTGTGTGGGGGGGGTGGCACCTCTCACTAAGGGATTATTAAAATGGCGGCAGTATGAAATTGTGTGCGTAGTGCTTCAGCCAATGATGAAGCAGGCTGGGCACAAGGATACTTAGCTGGGGATGAGGCAGGATTGGGCTGGGACTTTTTATTTGGTGGGCATCTATTGAAAGTTAATGTACCCCTATGGATTGGGTACTAGCCAATCAGATGCCTCCAAATAAAAAGCCCATTTTCTAAAATGTAATAGCTCCAACTGGAAATGTCTTGGGATTATTGTCAAGTTTCAAATAATTTGCTGTATCATCTAAAATGCCATGAACCTCTGCATCATAGTCACTTCCCTTCATGCGGACAATGTTGCCCTCTCATCAGAGAGTTTAATACTATACCTTTGAGGGATCTTAATTCCTGAAAGGCCTCTCTTTCTGTTGATGTTAAATTGGTGTTATAACTAAGCTCACTCACCGGTCACGAGGGCCATCCATGTCCTACCCTCTCCTGAGCTGCTTGCTGCCCCCTGAACTCACTTCAGCTCACCCACCGATCGTGAGGGCCATCCGTATCCTGCCCTCCCCTGAGCTGCTTGCTGCCCTCCAAACTCACTTCAGCTCACCCGCCGGTCATGAGGACCATCCGTGTCATGCCCTCCCCTGAGCTGCTTGCTTCCCTTGAACTCACTTCAGGTACGACAATCGGAGCACCCACCCTTACTTGAGGAGCGCATGTGTGTGGAGTTTCCCTGCATGAACAAAGAACGTTGGTTTTGGCAACATTTTTAAACTTGGACCTTGTTTTGTAGCCTGATCAATTAAATTCATTTCTTGCCCAGCTTGCTGTTTTAGTAACTGTGCAAGACTGTATGAGCAGCTTAATCTATTTTTACCCAGTCTATTTCAAAAATTCATTGCCACAGTTACTGTTGCAGAGTAATATTTATTGTGAAGTCTATCCATCTCCTAGCTGCAGCACTCGAGAGAAGAAAAAAAGGAAAACACAGGGAGCCTTTTTTTTCTTAACTATTATATTTTACTGTGGTATTTTAACATCAGTTACTGAAACAGTGTACCTTAAGTGCTAGCAGGGAGCCTGAATTCCCTCAGATAGACTCAGTAAATCAGGAATGGTTAGGTAGCCTGTATGTAAATGCAAATGGATTTGAATTACCTCCACATTGCTTGCTCCACCTTCTCCTTTCCTGTATAAATAATCTCCTCCTCTGTTTTCTTCTGTAGCTCACCCACCGGTCGTGATGGCCATCTATGTCCTGCCCTCCCCTGAGCTGTTTGCTGCCCCCTCAAACTCACTTCAGGTACAACAATCGGAGCACCCTCCCTTACTTGAGGAGCCTGTGTGTGTGGAGTTTTCCCCCCAGCCACTACATGGCTGCTCCCCACCCGACCCCAATACCCTCCCACCCTTAGCTGGTCTTAGCTATATAGTTGTGGATTGTCACGTGCTACAGGTGTAGGTGGAACTGTCAGTTTTTTATATTTTTTTCTATCTACTAGATCTCCTATCTGCAGGCTATACTTTTTCCCCACTAGATGTCACTATTCCACTACTCTACTTACTCCACCTATCTGAGTTAGCTGCACAAATTGAGGTGACATCTGACTGTCTTTTGCTTCTGCTTCTCCCTGTCTGTTCCTTGCCCCCAACACTCTTTGGTAGCCTTTCTTCTGGCCAGCCTGTGGTTCTCTCTGCCTCACTTAATCTGATTTCCCTCCACCTACTCCTGTCTCCTTTAATCGGATTCCTCTACTGCAATTCGTTTTCTCCAGTTACCTACTATTGTTCTTGTCCATCCTGCACTATGCTATCTAGGTAAGCTATAACCTCTCTGTGGTGCTTCTGACCCTACATGGCATGGATGCACTGGCACTTCTAGCTGGGACCTCATCCCTCCATGCTAAGTCCTCTTTGGGGAACTTTACATACACCAACTTACTGGCAAATGATTTTTCAATGCCATTTCCTCCAGTGTTCCTTAGTTACAAGTACACTGGCCTACTACTAAGATACATTCAACATAGGAAAATCACTGTGCCTGGGACTGTTTCTCAAGCCATTATGCTTGCCTTGGTGGGGGTAACAATACTATCCCTCTCCCTTGCTGATGACATTGAACCCAACCCTGGCCTTGTAGCCAATCCAACTTTATCTTACTCTTGTACTGCCCATCTCTTGCCTCAGGTTCAGGGCCTAACCTTGGCCCACATAAATATATGCAGCCTCTTGCACACTCTCCCTGAGCTGGAGGCCTGGGTGCATGTCAATAACCCTGACATCTTAGCCCTATCTGAAACCTGGTTGAAACACTCTGTTACTGACCTTAGCTGCTCCCTTCCAGAGTATATCTTTCCCAGAGCTGACCTTCCCTATTCCAAGAGGTGGGGAGGGCTTGCTTTATACTATAAATCACACCTAAATGTCTCAGTGGTATCCAGCCACCCCCCTTCAAAAACTGTGAGGTTCTTCACTAGGTCCTACTTCATGGTGGTGCCAAAAACATGCACATCTTCTGCCCATATATTCCGCCCAGAAACAGCAAAATTGGCTTAGAGGAGATCACTGATCTGATTCCTAGGGTATCTAAGAAAAATTAGGATATCTGCCTGGGTGACTTTAACCTTAACTGGCAGGGTCCTGACTCCTCTGTCCTTACTTCTTCTATCAGCAAGGCTAACCTTCTTCAACTAATCGAGTCTCCAACTAGGATCTCTCAGAATGGCTCTAGTCGTACTTTAATTGACTGGATCCTCACTAATCAGAAAGACCTCTACTCCTCTGCTGCTATTCTTCCTGACTCCTTCAGTGATCACTGCCCGGTCTTTTGTGTTAGAGGCACCCCCTACTCCTTCAAATCTCCTGAGTACTTTCTTTCTCTGACTTCTCGAAGTTTGACCAGACTATGTTTCTTCATGATCTTAACCATGTTGACTGGTCTCCCATCTTTACTACCTCTGACATCAATCTTGCCACTTACTGTTTCAATACGACCCTACTAGCCTTGCAGAACAAGCACATCCCGATCTCAACACAAAGATTCATGGGGAAAGTGACTAAGTGGCTGAAGCGGCCACTCCTGAAATTGCTTAAATATCGTGACAAACTTTGGTCAAAATAGAAATCCTCCTCTTGCCAAGCTGACCAGGATGCCTACCGCTCCCTGTGCAACACGTGCAAGAAGGAGGTGCGTATTGCCAAGAGTAACTGCTACTGTGAACTTCTCAAATCCTCGGACACTAACCCCAAAAGTTATTGGTCCCAAATTAAAGAGATTGTGGGGAACACCAAGTCAGAAACTCCCAATGACTTAATAATTAATGATTCATTCTGTAACAATCCTAACACCATTGCCAATGCCTTCAATGAATTCTTTATGACAGTTCCCATCACCACTCCTCTCACATCCCATGGGTCACAATCTCCTCCATCTCTACAGGCTCCACATGATGCACCTCCTACTTTGATTCTCTCCCCGGTCACCCTTCCTGAGGTCCTAAAACTTCTGAGCATCATTCCTATGGACGGCAGTACTGGGTTGGATGGACTACAACCTATATAGATACATAGATACATACATAGACAGTGTCGGCAGATAAGGGCCTATGGCCCACCCAGTCTGCCCATTTAAGTCTGTAAGTTCAGTTTATGTTTTCCAGGAAGTCTGTTGCCCCTTACCCCTGACCTCCAGAATTCCTTTATGTCTATCCCATGCATTCTTAAATCCCGTGATTGTTTCAGCCCCCACCACTTCCTCTGGCTAGCTTACCTTAGGCTAGCTGCCCCTCTTCTTGCCACTCCTGTAACTCATCTTTTTAACCTTTCCATTTGCTCCTATATAGTGCCTTTGGCATGGAAATCTGCTAAGACTATTCCAGTTTTCAAGAAAGGTGATCCCAAAATGCTGTCTAATTACCGTCCCATTGCACTTCTGCCTGTACTTTGCAAGATACTTGAGAAATTAATACACTGCAAGATATCTGCTCACTTACTCCAATTCAACCTCCAGTCCCCCGTCCACCATGGTTTTAGGGCTGGTCATAGCACAAACACTGTTCTTACTCTTTTTACCAGCGAGGTACAATCTGACATAGACAAAAGTCTCCTTACTGGTGTAGTGTTCATTTACCTTACCAAGACCTTTGATCTTGTAAATCGCACTTTGCTCCTGAGTAAACTATATGCCCTTGGTGTCTCTAGATCCACAGTGTCCTGGATTCACAGCTACCTTGACAATAGGTCAGAGTCTGTCCTCTTTAGCAAGATCCTCTCATGTCCTTCCCCCATCTCTTGTGGAGTCCCTCAGGGCTCCATTCTAGGACTTTTGCTCTTCTCAGTATTTGTAAATGATATTCCAACCTCTAATCCACATTGCCACTCTAATACAACTTGGTCCTTTACACTGCCTCCAGTTCAGTCAAGGTCATCAATGATCACCTTTCATCTACGTTCCGAGAAATCCAATACTGGTTCTCCTCCAACTCCCTCTTACTCAATTTACCAAAAAACCCAGGCCATGATTTTTGGATCCTGTAAGAATCTCCCTATTGCATTGCCAGAGTTTCAAGTGCTTTGCCTTGGTGGGTTTACAGTCTCCCCTACTGTCTCCTTTAACTATCTGGGGGTGTTGCTTGATCCTGCACTTAACTTCTCTACTCATATAAGTGAGGTGTGCAAATCAGTCAACATCAAGATTGGAGTTTCATATCGTGTGCGTAACTCATTAACTCCAGCAGATAGGATCTCTGTAGCTCAAGGAGTCCTTCTCTCTACTCTACTTTATGCACTCCCTCTCCTTTCCCTTACAAATGCAATTGGCCTTCACAAATGGGATGTTGCTTATAACAATATTTGCATATTTGCCCTATCTGCACCTCGCCTATTGCACCACTGCTTGCTTTACTCTGCCTTGCATTGGCTGTCACCTAGCTCCAGATGTTCCTATTCTCTGGGTTGTTTCATTGACTCCTTAACCGGATATCCTTATCCTGCCTCACTTGGGCCAATGCTCTCCCCCTTGCCTCAGTCCCGTAATCTGAGGTCCTCTGATGCCCAGCTGCTCTCCGTCCCATACTGTTCCACTAAAATGGGGGAACAAGCTTCCTCTCAGTTTGCTCTGAAATTTAGGAACTCTTTGCCTTCCCACCTAAAGTGTGCCTTATCTCATTCCTCCTTCAAAACTGCACCTTTTTCTCACCTATATTGGCTTGATACTTGTGACTGCACCTAACCTTAGTTGTTTTTCTGTGTCTTCTCTTTCCTTTAATGCTGCTATCAATTATAATACTTACTGGCATTGTGCTCGCCTATTCTTACTCTGCCCATCCCTGCGTGGATGATTTTAATGGGCTATTTATGTTTGATGTATGGTTGTCTGTTGAATGTTTTGCTTAATCTTGTTGAAAAATTGTTTAGCTCTGCCTTGTACTGTTTCTATGCTACCTATGACTGATTGTATATTTGTATCATGTAATCTCCCAGGTCATGCCTGAAAATGGGCAGAGTTATTGCCCAGTGTACTTACCCAGTCAACAAAAGCTAATAAATAAATAAATGTATACAATGTTGTCAATCTCATTATTAACCAGTTCCTCACATGAATTTAAGGTAACAGACACAGAGCTTGGGTAAAAGATGAACTTAGATCAGAGTCCAGTTCTTCTCCAGTATCCCATCTTTCCCTGATGTTCCCCTTGTGGTTCCAAAACAAAAGTTCATCTATGTTCAGCTGGTTAATGAGGTTAACTCCCCCAAAATCCTCAGTTGCAATATCAAACAGCCCATCATTTACTTCCAGTGAGTCTTCCTCCTGCATAGTAATATCCTGTGCCAGAATTCAAGTTAGATGTGTCATAATAAAATTCAGTGGATCATCAAATTCTAACCCATCTGAAGGGTGGCCTTCTGGGGCTAACACAAGTGATGAGATACTAGGGGCAGTCTATGTGTTTACTGTCACTTCAAAACCCATATTACAGACTTTGTTGATTGATTAGCATACAATGGTATCCGAGAATCAGAGACTGTTATTGGATGACTGCCAACTTTCTGCCATGGTAAATCCTTACATAACCCAAGCTAAAAGGTGTCAGTCTGCCACATCTGCAACCCCCACTATCTGAAATCCATCAAAGCCCAAGAAAATGAAAGCGAAAAAAAAAAATATTGACTTCCCCACTAAGCCACTGCTAAGAACTGACAATAAAGTTGAAATTTCCAAATGGACTGCACTTTTGAAATAATAAACCCCAAGCTCACCTCTCCAGACATTTTTAAATAAACAGGCATTTAAATTCAATATTTTCAATTATGAAAAAACAACAAAACTTCCCAAAGCAAATGCAGAATCCCTTCTTTCCAAATAGACAGCTGTCACTAGGCAAGGCAAGGCAAGTTTTATTTTTAGGCACCCAATCCTGGAGGCTTTGGATGCTGTACAAGTAAAAAGATATGCAATACAATAAATAAGATAATCACCAAAATAAATAAATTACAACAATACAGATAATAATAAACAGATCACTAAAAATGAAATGGCCATAACTTAAAACAGTTACTAACAAGCATTTTGCAATTCTGAATGTTGTCTTGCTGGCATTAGCATTGTCAGTGCAGGAGTTAGAGTGATGCATAATAGGAATGGCAGTGAAGTATTGAACTGACGCCAACCTCACCCCACCCTGCAGAGACTGACAGGAACTGAGGTGTGCCTTTGGGTCGTTGGCCATAATGCTCATGCCATTTCATCTCACCCTACCCTGCAGACACCAAAAAGTGTCACAGTGTGCCTTGGGGTCCTTGGCCTTATGCTCACCCCATTCCATAAGGACATACCCTGAGATGGGTGCACTATAGGAGAATGGTGTGAACTTTGGGACCAAAGAGTCCAAGTCACACTTCAATGCCTGTTGGAGGCTGCAGGCTGGGGGTGGAATGGCATGAGCATTACAGTAGAGATCCCAAGTCACACCCCTGACACCTGTCAGTCTCTACAGGGTGGGGCATTACAGTTGAAAACCCTAACTCCCTAGGTGTTTGTTGGTCATTTTCACTTAAAATTTTTAACATGGGCTCTTTGTGACCCCACCTCATGAACAGTGGCACCATCAGTTTGTTAGCCAAAAGATGATCTTGCACAGTGACTGTGCCATTTGGCTCCACAGATGCAAAAACACATTTCAAGCAGGATGTGAAAAATTACAGTTGTACTGTTCATGAGGAGGTGTAAGAAAATGGTAATGTTGAAAATCTGGAGTGAAAATATGGAAAACTGGTGAAGTCACAAGCGTGCATAGAAACGGGGCAGCAGACACCCATAGTGCAATTATTGTGGGGATTTTTGTAACCAAATTTTCAACATAGGCATTTTGGAACCTCCGCTCATGAACAGTGACTATGTGATTTTCTTAATCTGTCTTAAATGTTGATTTCCCACAGCGACCACACCATTGTGTGCCAGATGTGCTAAAACACATTTTGGGCAGGATGCGAAAATTGACAGCTGTACTGTTGTTCATAAGCAGGTGTGAAAAAATGGCAAAGTTGACAATTTGGAGTGTAAATATTAAGGATTCTCCAAGTTAAGAGTGTGCATGGAAACTGCACAATGCATGCTCTTAACACAGTAATTTTTTTGTAATTTTGTCACCAAAGTTGCAACATAGGATTTTTGAGAGCCCACCTCATGAAAAGTGGCACTGTCATTTTGTTAATCTATCCCAAAAGGTGATTTCACGCAGTGACTGCAAAATCACCTTTTGCAGCCAAATAACGAAATGACAGTGACTGATTTCATGAGGTGGGTTCACAAGAACCCCATGTTGAAAATTTGGAGTCAAAAGTAAAACAAATGGCCGATATGTCCACCTAAGCCGAAACCTCCCAATGACGCCATTATATGGCTTACCATCATTTCTTCAGTTTGCGGTCGGCTTTCAAGAGTGCAGACATGTTCCCGCTCCACTGTAGATCGCAGTGCCGGATATCCGTAGGTAAGTATGGGGTGAGGGGGGTGTGCGGAGGTGAGGTGTGCATGGAGGGTGTGTTTGGGTTGAGGGAGGGGACCCCACTGACAGCTAGGGACTGTTTTCTTTGTTTCAGGTTCTAAAATAAAAGAAAAGAACAGTGCAGACCATTTTCTTTCTTTACAGGTGTATGACAAATGTTGGGGACACTGGGGTGGTCTCCCAGTGTGCCCAATAACTTTCGGGGAATGATGTTTGCTGCCACACTGGGGTGGGCTCCCAGTGTGGCTCACAATGGGGGTGGGTGGGGGCAGGAAAATGCCAACACGATTGGCTTCAGAACACATGCAGGCACACTGGGGTGGGCTTCCAGTGTGTCACACCATCTTGCTGGGGATTGTGAGAGGCAGACGGTGACAGCCCTGCAGTGATGGGGCACTTCCTTACTGCAGTGGCAAAATTCTTTTATGTTGGTGGCACACTTCTCAAGGGCTGTCATAGACAGCATGCTCATTCATTGGTGCCACACAGACCAGCCCAAGAAAGCAGTTGCGCCACGGGCCACAAAACAGCTGCACCTCCACAATCTGCTACTTCAGCAAGCTGTTACAAAATGTTGCTTGCACTGCATGTGCAAGACAAAATGAAAAGGGGTGTTATCCCAGGAATAAGAACTAAAAGGGCTGAGAGACAGACCACAATGCAGGAGATGCTGGCACTCGGCAATCGAATGGCTCCTTCAGTTAATTCCTAAGCATCAAAAGTGTGGAGGGGGATGTAACCCTTCAAACTCAACCCTATGAGCAGAAGTCACCAAAACCCAAAGGAGTGTCAAAGTCTTTAAAAATCCTTTGAGTCTTGTTCAAAAGATGGTTGCTTGTCCCCTGCTTCCCATCACTATGGACAAGCTGCTGCTTTGGTCTACTGCATTCCCAATGCTGCAGCCACCAAAGTTCAGTCTAATGCCCATGTCTCCCTACTCCACATGTCTCTCCTCACTTCATAATATCTCTCGATAGCAACAGAGGGGGACCTGGATGAGCAGAGAATGGAATCCTCAGTCAGGCAGGCAGCTCCTCCCTCTTGGGGTTCTGTGATGGCTATGTTGGTTGGTTTGGCACCTGCTGCCATAGTCCATGATTGATTTCTCCCTTCTCTCTGCAGCCTGGCTCTCTCACTTGCTTTCTCTCTCCTGTAAGGCAAAACTGGAACAAAATCCCCTTGAGTGGCTCCCCAGTGTATTCCAATGCTCTCTCTCTCTCAGGCACTGATGTTGGCTCAGTGGCATTTGTGTCATTATTTGTCCTTAGCGTATACTCAACTGGCTCACACTGCTGCTACTGGTCTCTCTTCTGCAGTGACTGTTACCTAAACGTGCACTATTTAATTCTTGTACCATTAATTGCAATGAAAGCCAGCAGTATCAGTCTATTTTTACTCCTTCTGTCAAAATACAGCCAGCATCACTACTTTTTATTGTACAATGGCAAGAAAAAATCCTGGGCTCTGACTGGCCCATCTGGGGCTAGACCTGTGATGTTATCTCGGCATAACATCATGGATCTAGTCCCAACAGACATACAAGAGCACATCACATGTTAAACAAATCACTGCACATGGCATATCCAAATTGCCCACACTTGCCATATGCACTGCACAGTATGTAAGTACTTAACTTTTTTTTAACATAAATCCCTTCCGCCCAATGCAAGAATGTGTGCCCAAAACCAACTTCCACATTTATGCAAGATGACAGAATATAATCATATAGGTAATTCCCTTTTTTTTTTGTAAGTAATCTGAAATCTAAAAGTATGCCGGCAATGCCTCCCCGCTGATACTGTGATTGGCTTTATAGCACCACTCTTTGTTCAATGCAGAATCAGCATGTGTGCTGCTCTTCAAAAGTACATGGAGCGTCATTTGAATCATTTTTTTAACTCTCGTTGTCACACAGCACAAACTATATCCTCTATAAAGCCATCAGTCTGATCAGCTTGAGAACCACTGCCTGCCTGCCCCACCTGCCTTGAGTAAGCACATGTATCATGCTACATTTACTGATTGTGCCTCTTCAACCATTTCTTCTTTCAGTACATAGCAGGTTGTAGCAGGAAGACATGGGCATTGCAAAGTCAGACCCATTGGTGATAAACTGTGAACCGTGATGGGGGGGCAGACATTGGGGTAATTGGTGAAAACAGTAAGAGATGGAGAGATAGGGTGAAAGAAACTGAAAGACAGACAGAACACCATCAGTAGCACTACCTACTGGACAAATCAGAAACGGAGCACTATTTTTTCATTTAATATACCTGCCCTCACAAAAATAGAGATAACATTGTAGATGAAACATATTTTTTAGCTTTTTAAAAATGTTTTCTTAAAACAACAAGACATTGTATAAAGAGAATAATGCATGACAGAGTGTGTGTTGTGCTGGGATAATGTCACTTCTTGGGTATTAGCCACACTTGGCTTGCGACCTTGTGCACAACCACCTGAGGCATGATATTATCCCAGCATGAAACGACCCTGTCATGCATTATTCCTTTAATATATTCAGACCAGGTGCTAGCCAGTCTGATGGCACTGAGGGTTGAGGTGTTGGATGCCACACCTCGCGCCACGCCTGCAACCCAGGTTCAGGAATGAGCTCAGGTCATCAGGGGTCAGTAGGGACAGGAGAGGATTGAGCATCCAGAAGACTGCTTTCCTTTCCTGGGGGGGTGGGCTTCCCACAGTTCTGCTACTCCATGTGGAGACTGGGAGTATTGCTACTAGCTGGAGCAGCACATAGGGGTATGGAGGAACTGATGAACATCCTGCTGGAGGGTGCAGGAGTGCACCCATTGTGCACTGGACATCATTGCATGTCCATACCTCCAGGACCAGAACAGAGGAAAAACCCCAGACAGGTGAAGGTGGAACCAGTGGACAACCCTCATGCCCTCTGCTGGGTTTGACCTGTCTGGTCTCTGACTCTCCTCCACTCCCAGGTGGCCCTTCTAGTTTCTATATAGAGCACCGGAGAAACTAATGGTGGTCCTTCCCTTGGGGTCTCAGAGCTGGGGGGTCAGGCAGTTGGCAGAGTTGTGGGAGAGTGCTGGTCAGTGGAGAACAGGTCAGGAGGACCTCAAGCTATGCAGGATACGGTCAGTCCAAGTGTTCTACTGGAGAGAGGTCTAAGGGACTGGAGATCAAAAAATAAAGAAAGTTGAAATATATATATATATATTCAGACCAGGTGCTGACACTAATGGTGCTGAAACTCAGGCCCTAGCAACACAGCATGAAGCCCTAGCAACCCAGGACTACATTTTCTGGCATAGCAATAAACTCAACAAAATAATATAAAATGAAAAAAAAAACCTTTTATTTCTTATTTTTTTAATAAAAAATACAGGGGTGCATAGTATAATCACAATAAACTACTCCAGAGTGATGGTTATGCTGGGAGCTTCCCACTTCTGGTGTGGTTTGGTCACATGGCCTGCAGTCTCATGACTGAACCACACCAGGCGTGGGTGGATAAATCCCATCATAACCCAAACCCCATTGTGGTTTATCGCTTAACTATTTACTTCTAAATGCCACCACAATTTTAATTTTCTTATGAACCTAAAAAGGCTAACCTTTATATTGAGCACATCCACCTGTGTTGTACACACAAAAGATAATCAATTACACAATAGCTTCTCTTGTGATTCAATTGAGGTGTAGTCTGTCATGTTAATAACTGCTATCACTTTCTCAGTGGCTAGCACTTCTGGATTTGTTTTGTATTTGCCAATGTCCTCCTCCTTGTGTTGTGTTTTGTTGTGTTTTGTGTGTGTGTGTGTGTGTGTATTTCTTGGATTTTCAGCTTTCTTTTTCTCATTTTTCTTGTTTATTTCTTTTCACCAAAAAACGCTTCTTGATTTGGGGGTTGGGTGAAGCACCCTCTGAAGAGTCAGACTCTTGCTCACAGGAAACAGAATTGCCAGTTCAGTTTCAAAACAGACCTCTTGTCTGTTTTTAGAGGCATGTTTTTTATTAACCTGTCTTCTGTTTCTAAATCTGAACCACTGTCTGCCCTGGCTCTGGGATCTGGGATCTCTCCCAATTAAAATCTTCACCTTTTTCAAAGTCAGTGGCATCCCTTGATAGTTTAGACATTTTCATTTGGAAACTTTCTTTCTCGTGCTTGTTTATTTTGGCTGTGTAAACTTTATTCAGTAACTCAAATCCAGGGTCCTCCTGGGACGTACACATAGGGCCGGATATTCAAACTGCGCCCACAGTGTGCGCAAGAGCAGAAGCAAGCACAGGTCCATTGCACACATGCGCAATAGACACAATATTCAAACATGGAGCAAGGCCAATTGAGCATCCAGCCAACATCTGAATATCGCACAACCTATGCCATAGCGCAACCAGGAAGGGGAAGCTGAGCAGATATGATGCGCCATAGCGCAACAAGGCCAGCCCAGCTGAGCAGTCCAGAGGTGCCATAGTGCAAGCAGAGAGCCCCCAGCAGCAGAGCAATGGAACTGCACAACCAGGGAGGTAGGCTGGGGCCCACCACCCATGCCACAGATGGGCACAGGAACACACTGCAAAACTAACAATACACCCCCACACCCTAAGCACAGCATCACTGGGGGAGGGACGGAATATCTACCAGCCCATGGGGACAAGCCAACAAAGCACAGCAGGGCCATGTTGCCCCAGCACACCCACTGGCAGGCTGAGACTGCCACACATAGGGGGTCGACAACCACAGTGCACAGCAGCCCCCCCTTGTGTATAGCACACCCTGCACTGTGACCCCAAGACACCACCCATGTGCAGTGACTGTCACTGCAGGAATTTCCATGCATCCCCGGCACACTGCAACCTCGTGTACCACAGAACCATACAAGCCAGACCCACCATGAGCACCCAGCAGTGGGCGGCAGCAGACAGCAAGACCTACTGAAAGCCACTCCCACACCGGAGACACCTCCCCATGCACACACACACACACACACACACACACACACACACACATACCCAGGACAATACCACCCCAGATGCCATGCACACCACTGCAACTGAGCACCCATAGCCAGCTGCAAATCAGAGACCACTACAGTATTCATAACAAAATATATATATATATATATTTTTTTCAAACAATAAATGTACAACACCAAAAGGAACAAACCGAACTATTTACATATTTACAATACAAGGGGGTGGGGGTACAAGGTAGGGGTGGGTAAGGGGTAGGGATGAACAACTGGGAGAGGGAAGGCAGGGTATGAGGGATGGGTGAAGTGGGAAGGTGATGCGCAGCTAGTGCCTGGCAGGCTGCCCTCCTGATGCCCGTTGCTGGTCCTGGGCCTCCTATGGCACCTCACGCCATGGCGCTGCATTTCGACGAGAATGTCAAAAGTGGCAATCGACACCCGCGTCAGCCGCTGTAGGGAACGTTTCATGTGTCGCAGGAGTTGGATACCTAGGACAAGAGAACAGAGTCAATGACTGTGACTGTCCATATCCCTGAACCCCACCCATCATGCAAGGCATATAGCCAAGTGCCCTGCACCTGTGATGGTATGCACCCACCCACAGTGACCGTGCACAAGACATGCCCAACCAGGCAGCACCAGCTATGTGTACCACTGCACACACACACTGCCCATGTCCATCACAGCACAACCAAGGCTGTCAAGTGATGTGGCTACGTGGTGGGATGCTAGTTCCACAGCCATGTGCCCAGTGCATGCATGGACCACCAGTGACGCACACACAGACATGCAGTGACACTGGACAGTGATGACTGTCACCTGTGTCGTGCATGGATGTGTTGTCCATGGCTGGTGGTCATGCCCCCCCACCAGCATGCAATAGCATCCATGATGTAATGACACTCACCCTCATCAAGCAGCTGTGGCTGCTGCTGCTGCTGCTCCTGCTGCTGCCGCTGTGGCCCAACCATCATGCCACCTCTGGCTGCCACCTGTGCCCCGCCACAGCCCTCCTCAGCCTGGGCCTGCCTCCACTCCTCCACGCCTGTGGGGGACAAATGTTGAGAAACACATCAGTGTGAAACCAAAGCAGACAGCCCCCTGCCCCAGTGAGTGTGCCTGCCCACACAGCCAGACCCATGCATCACACACCTGCACACACTGACACAGCCAACCATGGTAGAGCCCTCCCCCATGCACTGTCACCAATACACAGTCATACCCCTACGGACAATACAGGTGCATAGATGGGTCACCCACCTGGCCTAGGCACAATGCCCCTCCTGGCATGGGACCTGAGGCATTCCAGAAGTGCCTGCTCCCTCCTGCGGAGGTCACTATAGTGGTGCCTGCACTGTTCTGCTATCCTGCACTGCCCTATGACCTGCTCCAGTGCAGTGGCCACCTGCTGCCACACATGGATGCGTGCCATGTTGAGGGGTTCTCCCCCAAACAGTGGCCCAAAGTGAGGCTCCACCACAGCCATCAGGTTGGCCACCTCCAACGGACTCCACTGTGGAGCTCTCCTGCATGCCATTACTGGAATTGTATAGTAGGCAATATGGCACCCCACAGCGAGGGGCCCACGTGGAAATGTTGTGCAATAGAGACACCATTGGTTCTATCGCTGTTCAATAGCCGTGGGAAACGGTTCATCGCGCTGTCACCGAACAGCGCGACAGAGCCATACACATGCCAGATGAACAGTGCCAGGGGGCCAAGGTCAGGTACAAGGTCAGGGGTCTGTGGCGCAAGGCCACGCACAGCGCCATCGGACGTCTACATGTCCTGCGCAATTTGTCACCTGTGTGCCAGTGCCACAGTGTACTATTGCGCAGCTGTGCCACAGCGCTATGAGGTGACCAGCACTGCAGCACCACTGGCACAATGGTGGCCGTGTCCTGCACTGCTCATCGCGCACAGCACATCAGCAGTGTGGCAGACACCTGCTTAAGCTACCCGGGCATGTGCAATGCGGTGTACTGCGCAGTCACAGGCATGCGCCATTGACTCAGGAGGATCAACCCTATTGCACAAAGCGCAACAGCGCGATATTCAGCCGACATATGCAGATCAACTGATCAGCCATTCAAAGGTGCAGTAGCACGATTTGCATCTCATTAAAGTTGCTCCACACCTAATTTGCATGCATTGTGCTATAAATGTGCGACAGTGGTCTGCGGTGGCCAGATTCGGTTACTGCAGCTGAGAGGTGAGTTGCATGCTGTGTGATGTTCTGGGCTATGCTCATGGGATAATGCTGTAAACTGCACAGTGACAGGTGTCACTTCCCACCCATACAGACTGAAATGGCTGAACAAGGACCGGGTGATGACGATGATGGTGGGCGAAAGAGGAGGCCAAACTTCACGAAGGCTGAGACTGAGGCACTCTTCCAGGCCTACCTGGAAGAGGAGTCACTTCTCAGTGGACGGCAGGGCACCCCGCAGGCCATGCTGCTGCCTGGGTGGAGGTAGCATGTGCTGTAAACCTGCACGGAAGCCACCAGTGCTCCATGCAGGAATGCAAAAAGAAGATGGGGACTGACAAAAGACGGGTGAAGGAGAAGGTGGCAGCCCTCAGGGCAGCGCGCACAGCCACGGGCGGGGGCCAGCCAGAGGTGGTGCAGCTGACCCCGGCGGAGGACCGTCTGGCTGCATCCATGCAGTGTAGTGCCATTGAGGGCATACCTAGAGGTGGCTTCCAGACAGGTGGAAGCCCAGCACTGCACGGTATGACATGGTAGTGGTGGTGGTGGGGGGGAGGTGATCACATGCACTAACATGTTCTCACTTTCTGTTACAGATCCTGTGCGGCTGCATGGGACAGTGGTGGTGGTGGGTCCAAGCAGTGTGGACGACCTGCCAGAGTTGGAGGAGGGTCCATCCACCTCTGCATTCAGCCGGCTTGCTCTGCAGCAGTGTGCGCGCCTGGCTGCCATCTCGGGTGTCGGTGAGTCAGGTGTGGGGGGTGCAGATCCTGTGTCCCAGCAGTCTGGCATGCAGGCACACCAGCACGCTGTGACTGTGGCTTTTGCATGGACCTGCACCATTGATGATGCAAGGACTGCAATGGGCAGTGACACGTGTGTGTCACATGACGGACACACAGCAGGAGAGCACGTGCCCCTGGACCTAGCTGGTTCCAACGTGTGTGCCAGCACATCAGCATAGTCCCAGGCTGTGCTTGTCAGCACTGGTGGGGCAGCACCGGTGGTTGTGCAGGCCTCTGGCACTGTTGTGGACACAGCGGTGGAATGACTGGACCCTGGGGCACAGCAGTTGGGGGGGCAGCAGTCACCCACCAGGTCTGGGGGTACAGGGTTCAGCAGTGGCCCATGCACACTGCCTGTTTCCATGGCCATACCTGGTACTGGTGAACAGCGCCCACCCTCAAGGGGTGTTGAGCATCAGGGCCTTCCACACCCTTGGGGAGAGATTGCCGATGAGGCAGATGACCCATTTGATGAGCACACCCGACTGCTGCGGGCATCGGTACAGCAGCAGATGCAGGTTGCAATGTCCGTGGAGGCACTGTGCATGGCTGTGGAGTGGCACAGCAGGGACAATGCAAGTATCCTTGCAGAGATGGTCCAAATGCAGATGGATGTGACCGCCGCCATTGACAGGCTGATCCAGGCAGTGGCCGGTGTCGAGGCCACATTGGGCACACAGTCAGGTGCCCCTGTACTGCACACCCCACACAGTACGCTCTCCACTCCACGTTCCCGGCGTCATGCGACAGCCAGCCTGTCAAGGCCGGGTTCTGCTGTGGGCATCCTGAGCACACCTGGTGCAGGTATGTTCGGCATGCTGCAGACCCCTGTGTGGGCGAGGTCGCGCTCGTGCAGTGGGACCCCTGGTGGTACATCGGTGCCACCCCATGTAGCCCATGCTCAGCCTGCCAGTGCTGCTGGGTCACGGAGGGGCCACCCATGCATCCGAGGTGGCTGTGGCACAGTGCCACCTGACTGATCTGTCTCCCAGTGCGGGCCCTCTCTGGTGCTGCCCTGTGTGCAATGTGTGTCATGGTGGGCAGTGCACTGGTGGGTGCCCTGCCCAACACGCCGACACATGGGCCACCTGCACACCCACCCGACTGCTGTCCACAGGTGCGTGTGCATGATGATGCCTGCATTGTACTGTACACCAAGGTGCAAGGGTGCCCAACTTCTGACACACGTACTTGGACAGTACAGGTGGTGTGGGTGGTCCGTGGAACTGTGTGTTTGCCATGTCTGTTCCTGCTCTGCTGTGCACCTGCCCATGTACGCTTTGTGCCTGGTGTGTGTGTGTGTGTGTCCATATAGCATGTAACTATTCACCCCTCCCTGATGGTGTGTTTGTGCGCCTGGACCCTTCCACTCCCCTTGCCATCATGCACCCCTGGTGTGTTACCCTGTGTGCCTGTGGGTTGCGCCTAGACAGTGTTGGTTGCACATGGCCCCTTGACTTACCTATGTCATTCGGAAAGCTCCTCTGTGATGGTGTCCCGGTGCAGCTGGGCCTGCCGGATCAGTCGGGGGTCCCGCCGTCCAAGGGGGGGGCTGCTCATCACCATCATCACCGGTGTCACCAGTGTCCCCATTGCTGTCCCCCTCCTCGACCTGTACAGCTATCCCACAGTCTTTGGCCACATTGTGCAGGATACAACAGGCCAGGAATATCGCACAGGCCTTTGAGGGGCTGTACTGTAGTGCACCGCCAGAGGTGTCTAGGCATCGGAATCGTGCCTTAAGCATCCCAAACACCCGCTCTATGATGTTGAGTGTGGCAGCATGTGCCTCATTGTAACGTTGCTGAGATGGGGTTGTGGGGCACCAGTAGGGTGTGAGCAGCCAGGGTCGGAGTGGGTATCCGCAGTCACCTGTGTGGAGATGGTGGTGATTGGTAACATGTTCAGGTCCATTTTGCCCACATCCCTGTATGCCACTATCATGGCACCTGTGGCTTTCCCACCCTTGACCTAACATTGCCATTCGCACATGTGTACTCATCCACTAGATGGCCTGTGGGGATGTTCCCACTCTCGAATCGATGGCACAGTGCGGACTGATGCCATATGAAGGAATCATGTGCTCCACCAGGGTGTGTGGCACAGACATTGATTATGCGCCCACTGGCATCACACACCACCTGGCAGTTGACACTCGAGAAGCCCTTCCTGTTTCTGTAGGCAGCCCCATTGGGGCCAGGTGGTGTGCGAATAGCCACATGGGTGCAGTCTATCGCCTCTAGCACACCAGGCATACGTGCTACCCTGTGGAACTCCTGCATGTTTGCTGTACGCTCTGCCGCTGTGCTGGGGAAATGGATTTACTCCGCAGCATGTGGCAGCAGTGCGTTGAGGAATTGGGTGAGGATACATGATGTGGCCGACTGTGTGATGCCTGTGGTGTCCTCTGTCAGCCTCTGGAAGGTGCCCGTGGTGAGCAGGCACATGCAGGCTGTCACCTTGGTCTCCACTGACAGAGCATGACTCTGTCGTGAGGGTGCCTGCATCACATCACTGCACAGCTCACAGAGCCACCTCAGTATTGCCCTGTTCAGGCGGTACCGGCTCATGATCTCTACATCCGTGTACAGCTCAAAGCTGATGCGGGCACGGTACTGCCTGTTGGGGGCGTACCACCAATGGGCCCTTCCACGGCCACGTCCCCCTGCAGCATGCCTTCTCACCCCCCTCATTACAGCTTCCATGTGGAAGCTGGCACTGTCCATCTCCCTGGCTTGTGTCCCACCCTGGCTGATCTTACTCTGTTACCCCCGCTGTCCTGACTGCTACCTCCACTGCACCGGGTACACCTGCTGGCCTCTGCAGCCTGTGGCCCACACACCTTCCCTTGCTTATGTTTGCCTCAACACTCCCTGGCCTGCCCTCTTTCTCCCTCTTGCTGCCTCTCTCTCTCCCTGGCTCGCTTGGCATCCCTGTAGCATTCTTGCACCTCTTCCTTGAGCCTTTTTATCTTGGCTCATTTCCGCTGTGGCGCACCTTCCGGCTGTTCCGCTGTGCGCGTGCGCAAACCTTTGAATATCGCGTTGTGCTCTTTATGCATGGATCCACCCCTTCGGTTGCGCGTGCCTTCATTTGCATTGCGCTGTTGCTCAGCATGTTTCAGTGGCGCCGCTGCCTCCCGCTGAATATCGCGGTATGGCGAGTTTCGACTTTGCGCTTGAAGAACCTTGGCTGCGAATGCGCAACCCTTTTGAATATCCGGCCCATAGTACTTTGTAGCTCTTCAATTTCTTTATTGAGAACTTCTTGGTGCCTGGTATCTCTTTTAATCCAGGCTCTCATTAATAGAGATGTTGTGGCTTTTTAATTTGCAAGTGAAGCTCCGGTGAAGTCATGGACACTTGCCTTGGTGTCTTGTGGTCCCCCCTCACCGATTGCCGACCCACTGTAAAATACATACTTGTTCTGGGGTCTAGTGGTCCTCCATCGCTAATCACTGGCCCGATGTCAGACAGACACTTTCCCTGGTATCTAGTGGTCTCCCCCTCCAACAAACACCGACCCAGTGTTAAATAACAATCTTTCCCTGGTGGACTAGTGGTCCCACCTCCCTATCCCTGATCTCCCCTTGCAATACAATGAATGTTTCCCTGGTGGACTAGCAGATCCATTTCCATATCTTTGAATCCAATCTGCCCATAAAATACAGTATATATCCTTCGTTGGGTCTAGTGGAATCCCCACACCTGCAGGTAGTGCCCCACCACCCCACTCCCCATCCCATCCCTGACATGGTGACCAGCTCAGTTCTCCACTCTCCATCACAGTCAGCCACCAACTGAGCTGTCAGTGGGTGTGTACTTGTACAAGTTCATGTTAATTTATGGCTTAGTTGGTGGCCAGCTGTGGTGGAGAGTGGAGGGCTGTGCTGGTCACCAGCTTGGGGATGGGATGGGGGCATGAGGTGGTGGAGCACTACCTACCAGGTTGGGGGGATGGGGGTTCACTAGACACCAGGGAATGATATGTATTGTATTTTAGGGGTAGATTGGATTGAGGGATAGGGAAGGGGATCCCCTAGACCACCAGGGAGGCATATATTTTATTGCAAGGTCAGATTAGGGATAGGGAGGAGAGGACCACTAGATGACCAGGGAAGGATTGTTATTTAACATCAGGCAAGCAATTGATGTGGCGGACCACTAGACACGCGGGAAAGGGTCTATGTGACATAAAGCTAGAGATTGATGGGGGTACCACTAGACACCAGGGAAAGTGTCTATGTGACATTGGGCCAGCAATCAGTGAGGGGTGACCACTAGACCACTAGACACAAGGGAAAGTGTCTATTTGACATCAGACAGATGATCAGCAAGGGAAGGGGACCACTAGACAAAAGGGAAGTGTCTATTGGACATTGAGCAGGTGATAGGCAAGGGAGGGAACTGCTAGACCCCAGGGAAAGTGTCTATATAACATTGAGCTGTTGATCATTGGGGGGGGGGGCACTAGACACCAGGGAATGAATTGTTGCAAACTCTGCCTCTGTGCCAAACTCCACCGGTGGAGCTGCCAACTTCCCAGTTCATGGAGTTATCAGTGTTCCAAGAATCTGTTTTTTACATGGCAGATTAACTTCATGAACTGAGGTAAATTTGCAAACTAATCCACTGAGCGAAGTTTCCTAGCTTCACACATTACTACTCATTAATTTGTTCTATATTAAGTTAAGGCATTCTCCCACTGTTGTTTAAATTCTGCTTCCTCCTCTAAAAGGCCACACAAAGGTGATTTGTCAAGTCTTAAGACCTCAGGACACCATCCCTGCTCGAAATATTTATTTAGTGTTATCTTGTTATAAAAAATGGTTTAGCTCAGAAAATTGCAATTTTCCCAGCTTAATACACAAATCATCAAGCTCCTCTGTTTCAGGTGCCAAATCAGTACTGTCCAAAAATAGTGCCTGCTTGGCTGTTTCCCTCCATCTAGTCACAGCTGCAGCATTTTCCAGACAGTGAAATTCCCTTTCAGTTGATGTGGACAGCTGCCAGACTATGTAGCATAATTTAAAGCTGAGCAACAGAAAGAAAATCACTCACTTTTAAGGTTGCTGGGTGAACAGTACACTGCAGCTCCTCTTCCTATAAACAATATCCTACAGTATATTGGACATTCACTCATATGGTCACAATGCTGTGCTAGCATGTTCAGCTGTAACTTGAAGAGTGTAGCTGTGTTAAAAAAAAAATAAATGCAAGCACAGTCTGAACCTTAGGCTGTCAGTGCCTTGTAGACAGCAAGCTTGTAAATTTTACAAAACAGCAAAAATGAACATTTTAAGTGAGTAAGATACAGTAAACATTGGTAAGTGCAGACTTTATTAAGGAGTTCTTCTGGAAACATGCCACTGGCAGCCCCAACAGTTCAATCTTTAGGTCTTCCTCACTGGCATGTCAGAATGCTGAAACAGACCCATATTTAAATTACATGTATAAACTGACATACAGTCTTAGGCCAGGATATTCAAAGGGGTTGTGCATGATGCAACAGTGTTGGGCCATGCGCAACCCACTGATGTGCCCCGGTGTGATATTCAAAAGGGGAGGTTGCACTGCACAAATCCCAGTGCGCCAGGGTGCACAAGTAATGTATGCAGTGTAAGTGCAGGGGCGTGCCCATGTAAATTCAGCACATCCCGATATTCAGCCGGGATGTGCCGCACATATGCATGCACACGCCTGCCTTGTGCCACATGGTACAAAGATCTGCCCCGAAAAAACTGGAGCAAGAACTGGCCTCCCACAGGTGAGCTGCCATACTGCATGGCACAACATGGCAGGTGCCAGCTGTGAGTGGCCACCCAACCTCCAGAGCCACAGACTAGGCGTTGCTCCCCCTCGCCCAGTTAAGGGCTATGTAATATTAATATTATCCCTAGTGGTCCAGTGGACTGCATCCTGCCCGATCGTGGGCATGTAAGTAGAATTTAATTCCCTGGTGGTTCAGTGGACCGAATCCTGCCCAATCGCAGGCTTAGTAATCCAAAACACCCTGGTGGTTCAGCGGTACCCCCCTTCACCCGCCCACTGGAGCCCCACCACCCCCCCCCCTGGTCAGTGGTGGGCAGCTCCCCACAACAAGCTGCCCGGCCACCACTGACTAACAGCATACAGTACAGCTCTACACACGTTGGTCACAGTGTGGCCAATGGGCATGCAGACTGTACTGTACTACCTGATCCCTATGTGTGAATGGATCCATTCACATATCGGAACTGTGTAATCTGTGGTTTCAGCAAATTGTCCTGCGCCAGGACCAATGGGCATAAAACTGTACTGTATGCTGTCAGTCAGTGGGCAGCTGGGTGGCTTGCGGGTGGGGAGCTGCCACTCACCACTGATACAGGCGGGAACGGGGTGGTGGGGATCTGCAGGTGGGTGGGGAGGGGGGTACCGCTGAACCACCAGGGTGTTTTCAATTACTAAGCCCGTGATCGGGCAGGATTCAGTCCACTGGACCACTGGGGATGAATTAATTTATACACAGTCCTCGATCTGGAGTTGGGGCGCATTGCTGCTGAGGGGCATGGGGCGTCGGTCCCCGACGGCTGAAGCCTGGCAAGGCGCCAGATGCACGTTGCCGGGGATCGACTCACCTGCATACAAATTGGGCCATAATGAAAGGTAAATGGCCCCATTTGTGCCTTGCATGCATAATGGTCCCATTTGCATACCCACCGCTGAATATCGCAGTTCCTGTGCCTAGAACAACCATACTTGCGCTGGCACATCCCCCTGCTCCTAACTTGCCACTTATGCTGGCTCAGTTCCATTGCACCATGCTCTATGTGGGTGGCCACTGTGCTATATTCAATGGTGCTGAGCCATGGTGCAGCACCATTGAATATTGCCCAGGTTATGCCCTGGTGCATCCCACTTGCACTGCACGCAGGCTTGCACCCTAGCCTGCCGCTGTCTGAATATCCAGCCCTCAGTGTATAATACACAAAAAGCATGTTATAATTAAAAATATCATTCAATAAGTAGAAAAGATCTGTAGAAAAGTGCTCAAGTGTATCTGTAGAATATATAAAATTGATTTTAATCGAATGGAAATACTAAATGTAAAGTTACATACACTCTGACCCATAAGTACTAAAGAGAAGCCAAGCCAAATATATGATCAGTCAAAAATGATGGACATAGCTAAGCCCACTATTTTCAGACTCCAATAGGAAGTCTATCTTATCACAAAAATAAATGTATAAATTGTGAGGATTTATTAGGGGCAAGTGCCCAAGGAAATGTAAAGGTGCCTGTATACCCAAAAAGGGGAAACTTAAACTTTTACATGCTGTTGGTAGTTGGTGTGGGCGGGTGGCTATCTAGCCTAGTATAGCCTAGAGGTTAGAGGAATGAGGTGTGAATGAGCTTGGTACATCCAGCAGACCAGACTTGAGTTTGATTCTCACACCCTCCACTTGCATACTGTGTGACTCTGAGCAAGTCACTTAACCGCCCAGTGCTCCCAGGTCACCCATGAAAACAGGCACTTGTGCCTAGTGGGCGTTATCCAGTTACCAAAGACAAAAAAAAATAATAATGATAATACATCAATCACATACCAGCAATTGTAAAGCAGGAAAACAGTAAGATTTGTCAATAAGAAACATGACAAACCCCTAGTCAGTCTGAAAGCTACAATCTATTCATATATCATCATGTTATACTGGAGGAAAATATTAAAAGAATTAGAAAAGTTGTATCTAATACAGCAAGAAAATGGACAAAGAAAAGTAGGAGGACTTCCAGCCCAATTAGGTAAACTGATAGAGGCCATGGATTCTTCCTCAGATTTCAAGACTATCTGTGATTCTGACATATCAAAAAGATTCTTCATCAAAATCTTGCAGGACCATTTAAATAAAGCTATAAAAACAGAAGTGAAGGCAACTGATTAGTACAAGTGACAGTAATACTGCAACACCCCCCAAAATTAAAGACTATGTATTAGAATATAGAACTTTCTAAGAACAAACAATATTTTGGGGATGTATAATGCAGAATACCAAGGTGCCTATTCTTGTCTTGGGTTCATATTTGTTAGATAGGAAATATGAATCATTTGTGCTCTAAGACTATAAATACTTTATTTTATTTTCATTTAAGAGGGGCCAAAAATCAGTCTCTTCATTCAGTCCTTGGGGACTGAAACTGTTTAGGGGCATAATCAAGCATTTTTTTTTTCAAGAAAAGATTTAATCTGTCCTCACCTCAAAGCAGTTTGATACGTGTTCTAAAGCTGTGCATTTTAAACCAACTGGGTTGGCATTGCCCACCACAACAAAATGAGCCCTACGACTATTGACAAAGTTCTTGTGCCCCTACGGACTCAAGTATTTTGGTAGAACAACGGGGTTCCAAAAAACTAGGATCCAGGAGCATGTGGATTATGAACCTAAACATTCTAAGCTCCCATGGATTGAATGAGGGGATTGATCTTTTGCCTTATCTTAACTGAAAATGAAATACAGTAGATATAATCTTAGGGTGCAAATGATTCTTGTCTCTGTCTAAAGGATTTGAGCCCAGAATAAGAACAGACACCTTGGTATTCTTATTATACTTCCCCAATATATTGTTTCTTTTAAAATTCTGTGTTCTAATGTATAGCCTATTTCTTTATTTTTTCTGTGGTGTTGCAGTATTACTGTCACTTTTACTAATCAGTTGACTCTGCTTCTGTTTTTACAGCTTTATTTAAATGGTCCTGTATGATTCTGACAAGGAACCATTTCGATAGGTCAGAATCACACATAGTTTTGAAATCTGATGAAGGATCCATGGCCTCTACCAGTTTATCCAATCTGACTGGAAGTCTGTTAGGTCCATCAAGATTTTCTTTGTCTTTCCTCTTGCTGTATTAGTTATATTTTCCTAATTCCTTTAATATTTTCCTCTTCTATAATACAATGGTGCATGAATACAGTTGTTGCTTTTAGACTGACTAGGGGTTTGTCATGTTTCTTATTCACAAATCATACTGTTTGTCCGCTTTGCAATTGTTGGTATGCGACTAAGGGTATTATGGAGATATCCCCTTCCCACACCCTAATTACCTATAGTAAGGAGAAGTATAAGTTTCCCCTTTTTTGGTATGCAAGGTACCTTAATCTTACCTGGTGCACTTGTCCATACAAAACCCAGTGTTTAGATTTGTTTTTTTGTTGTAAGATAGACTTCTTAATGGAGTTTACATATCATGGGCTTTTCCACATGTATAATGTTTGACTGATCATGTCTTTGGCTTGGCTTCTCTATTGTACTTGTGTATTAGAGTGTATGTAACTTTACATTTGGGATTTCCTTGTGATAAAAATTGATTTTATATATTGTACAGGTACACTTGAGCACTTTCCCAGAAATACTTTGAACGTGCTGACTGATATTTTTTAATTAGAAATACTTTTCATAAGCTATGCACTAGCATTGTATGTCAGTTTAAAATTGTACTTTAAATATGGGTCTGTTTCACTATTCTGATATGTCATCTCAGGAAGATATAATGGTCGAAGCACTGGGACTGCCAGTTGGACTGTTTCCAGAAAGACTCCATAATAAAGTCTGCACTTAATAATGTTTTTGGGTTCCAAGTCATAATGGCAATCACTAAAGAGCGACCGCCATTACAGCAAGTGTACATCACCAAAAAGCACAACAGCAATGTACACTTCTGGGTGACACTACATCTGGCAACTGAAAATAGAATGTATGCTGTGGGGATGCACCACCCCCGCACCCCCTGATTTAATATAACCAACTCCTAGGGGATGCATGTCGGGGGGGGGGGACAGTCAGAAAAAACATTACAGCACAAGCAACAAAATACTTCCCAGTCCCCAGCCCCAAACCCAGGACTTGCTGCACCGAAGCTAGCCACCCTTACCACCACACCACACCACACCACACTACACAGCTAGCTCCAAGGCAGCAGGCCACACAGCCCAACACAAACCCTCTTCCCTATACCTTCTCTTCCAGTCATGCTTGTAACCCTCCCTCACTCATCCCTACCATCTCCTTCGCACTCCGTAGCTTCCCTTACAAACAGGATAGCGCTGTAAATGTGTTGCTCTTTTGATAGTCACTCATTTACAGTCACTATCATCACTGGATACCTATTTACTGTATCTTACCAACTTTGAGTACTCGCTTTTGTTGTTTTATACAGCTACAGTTAGAAGCCCTTGAAACTGGAATTGGAGCAAATGAAAGATCACACATTGACTATGGGTTGCATGAACAGACGTAATGCCTGTAACTCCCAAATGGCAAAGGTGGGAAGCTCCTCAAGGGATGGCCTTCTTCCTGGTAAATATTCCATACCCAGGAAATCAGAAACAAAGAAGGATACCCCAGAAAGGAGTTGAGGTATACCTAGGGCTTGGGGATGAACATCTTTCAAGGGGCTGGGAAGGCTAACCGGATAGCAATTGCACCCTACCTGGGACATGGTGGTTGTGGGATAACATCTACGAGTGAATCTCTGGGGTAGTACTGCTAAGTGCCAGCAGATTAAGGCTACAGGCAGAGCCAACACATTGTAAAATCAGGACTAGTCCTAACAAGCAACATCCACTACCCTTCCCATCAAGAAATATTGTCAAAGGTAAGAACATTTTTGAAAGTCCTTAAGTTGATAATAAACAAGCATGCTGGTAAATATCAAACTGTAGCTAAACATACAGATCAGACAGAGGCTGTTTGCTGAGAATAATGCTCTGAGTGGTTTTGAGATCAGCACTCCAGTGACTGGTGTGCTGCAAAAGGAGCCCCCATCATTCTGGGATAGTAAATGCCAGCAGAGAAGGCCCAGAAGACTAGATACAGGTCTCTATGGATCCATTTCAGGCAGCTAGGCCAACCAAATAAAAACTGGGAGCTGGGTCAGAGCTGTGAAAAAGAGAGGAGCAGGCCAGAGTCCTAACATCCCACTCACCTGCCAAGCTCATTCTCTTTAGTTTTAACAATGTGTAGCATGTCCATTAAGCTAGCTATATCTGGGGAGTGTATACCCCGTAGTAATGAGCCATATTGAGCTGGCCAGACAGAAACACCAGCCTCCAGTCCACAGGGCTACACTATCACCCCCCCCAGTCTACTTCCTATGCCTTCTTGATGATCGTAGAGAATTGCAAAACACTGCAACTGAAATGGCACCTGAGTGGGCATGAGGACATGAATGAGCCATGACATTGGGACTCTATCTCCACAGCACCAGAGAGACAATGTAGCAACAGTGCCCTCCCAGCTCCATCCAAAAAACTGAGGTTCTGGAAGTCTCATGGTGGAATTAAAAGAAACAGATCACACAAACAGCAGCCCTATGTAGATCAGACCAGGGCCAGAAATAACATCCTAAACCATAGGTAGTTCATAAGTGGAGAAGGAGGTACAAAGGGCCTGGGTTGCAGAGCTGGTAGATAACTGTATCGCTCCTAAGCAACCAGGGGCAATCCTAACCCTTCACAATTTGTGATCTGCAGGCTTCAAATATGTATTCAAAAGAAGATGGATGGATAGAATGCTTGCCAGCTGGAGATACCTGCCACAGCTAGGATAGGAGGAGTTCAAAATAACCAGGTATTGAAAATTCTAATACTACAGTATTCACTAGATACCAAATGTACAGTCTGGAAACCAAACATGACAAACTGTCTATGAAATAACTTTATAGCCCAAGGAAAGTACTGTAGGTTGCCACTTGTAGTACCTAGTAACAGTTTGTGTGTTTTTTGAGAAATGAGTATGTAACTTGTGCAAGTTCCCCCACAGTCAATAAGGTAGACAGACATCCACCTAGCCACTAATCTTCCCTGTACAGTCACAAGGCAGGAGAGCCCATACTGATCCCCACAACTGGATCTCAAGAATAAGCACAGTACCTCATAATTCTGATTTTCTGTTCACCCCAAGCAACTCTTCGGATGGGCAGTTTCTGTTGTGAAAGCAGTCCCTCATCTGGCCCTGAAGACATATTGACTGAAAGTGGTTTGGAGGTTGCAAAAGTATCGCAGGTATTTCTATGCAGGAAGACTGAAGGAGAGTCAAAGGGCAGCATGCTGCAGCAGTGTGTTTCAACATGGATTTCAATGACAATGGTTACAGGGCCTGAAACTTGTTAGGGATTGTTAGGATTCCTAAACTCCCTACTGATGATGCAAGAGTATGGGAACTACAGCTTCTGCTATGGAAGCAAGATTGTGGAAGTGTAGTGTGCTTCCCAGCAGCAGCACAACAGTGTCACTACCTTTCATCCCTTTGTGGCAAGGTCTAGTCCTCTTTAACCTGTCCTGAAAATCTTGTTGACCAGTGTAACAGCTTCTGACAGGGTTGAAAAGTATCCATGGGAGCTGCATCAGGGACATCTTGAAGTGATGAATTCAAAGTAGAAGGAGCAGGTTCTGGATTACTTTGCAGCTTAGCTAGGAGTGCCTGAGCCACTATTGGGGTGGCACAGTTGACCACTACCCCATTCAGTTGAACCCAAATGGTGGCTGAGTATCAGATGGTAAACTTATTCCCCTGTTGTCTAAATTGTTGTGGTCCAGGGTGAAAGCCCTGCGGCACTGCATTAACTTGGCAGATAAGTCTTAATAAAGGCTTCTGCTATATCTGTGCCAGCAAAGAAGGCCCCTCAGACAGACCAGACAAAGGATATTTTCCTTCACTTGGAATCACAATAGCTTGGCAAGGATTGGTCGACACCAGCCACCTTGTGGGACTTTAGGGCTAAAGAATGATTTACCTATTATATTTCTGCTAGTGGACCATCTGGTGTATTGAGGAGCTTGTGAATCATGCAGAGAAATTAGATCATATCAGCATCTTCCAAAACTTCTGGTAACCCGACGAACAGGATTTTATTTCATCGGTCCCAGTTCTTGAAGTCACCCACCTTTTGCAGCAATTAAAGAATGGTGCATACCTGCTTCTACAGGTCCCCTTGCATTTTATCCACTTGACACACCACATTGTGAAATCAGGTTTCTGCCACCTCAACTCAAGGGCTTTACCTTCTGACATCCAAAGCTGTCTGATATGCAGTTAGCTTCTGGTCTGCCAAATTTTGCAGTACCTTAGTAAGCTTGTCAATTATGCTCTGCAGGAACGGTGTTGGAGTGCATGATTGGATCACTGTAGGAGCAGGGTAGCAAACAGGTGGTGGAGAGTGGCAGAAACACGCCTGCCCTATGAAGGCTTGAGATGATAATGCAGGATTTTGTGCAGTAACCAACCAAGTAAAAACTAAGAACCTTGCAAAGTTGCAGAGACCTTAGTACATAACATCAACACTAATTAAGCATTAACAATGTTATATCAAGGACAGATGGAGCTCAATTTCAGAGGGGAAAGAAAAAAGGCAAAAGCTTCAGCCTGCCATCTTGGCTGTAGGCAAGCCAAACCCCTTGGGGTATGAAATCTGAAATTTTCAGGTTTGATGTGGTTTAGCCCAAGAATGGTTCTTTCTTACTTGGTTCTTTCCTAACTTTGACCATTTTTTAGATGTCTGCAAAAAGTAAACATTCTATGAATAAGAGAATTTTTGCAAAACCATTTTAAATGATTTCTTCAGTTAAATAGTTTTCATGAAGTTAAACATTAGATTTTGAGACAGTAAGAGGTCACATAACCATAAACAAACAAAAGGAAAACATTCAGCATTGAACATAGTAATTTGTGGTGGAAGGCCAGTCTGTGGTTATAGTGGCTGACATATATTAATTCAAAAAGATGATCCGTGGTACTTTGTGTTGCTAAATATTGGACATTTAAATGTGAATAGTTTTGAAAACTAATGATTGATGAAACCATACATAATGTTTATGGTATCCTGAGTCTGGTTTCAACACTCATGAGCATGGTTTCTTATGTTTTTTGTTTCATGACAGTTAGAAATGCTAGCAACTGATTATACAGTAACAATATTGAAAAAAATGGTAATTTCATGGCTATAACTTATGTATCTGAGAGTGTACATTTCAAGGATCACTTCTGTTGATGTCTTTTGTTGAAAAATGACCATTTTGTAAACCAAAAAGGACAATTTCTGAGGCATGTGTGATGAATCCAAACACAGGTTTATGATTTTATGAGATTTTCGCGAGGTATGGAAATGGTTTCATTAAGTTATTTTTGTGTTTGTGATAGCTTTTGAAAGGAATTGCAGAAATTATTTGATTGGCTAAATAAGATACCATATACTTGTTGGAGTTTACTGATGTAGGTTAGTTTGTTTTTATATTGTGTCCACAGGGCCCTGTGTGGAGCTTTGACAGCCAAACTGCTGTGTTTGTGTTGTGTTCTGGCATGATGATGATTGCTACGAGCCTGTGATGATGCTCCAGCAGACAGACCACTGGGTTTCTGCAGGGCCCAAAGGGCCCACTATTTCAATGGTTTTAACCCTGGATACAGCTGGACAGATTATTGTGTGGGTGCAGGTCCCAAAGAAACCTGCTTTTCCTGGCCTAATGGTGTTTAGTATATGACTGTGGCAGGACCCACAAGGCCCTGTGCACAGAAAGACACACCATTCTTCTAGTACTGGTCCCTGTGGTTAGTGCATGCCTGTGCACAGACAGATAGATCATTGTATTGGTGCCTGGCCTGAAGGGCTCTGTGCATCCTGGCAAGAAGTTATCTGATGCCTGACAGTTTCAGGGCACACAGAACTATTCACACAATGAGACAGATCATCCTGGCATGAAGGTGGTTGGTGTCTAACTGCACACAGGTTCTACAGGGCCCTGTATAAAGCCAGACAATGTGTGCTGCTGGTGCACAGCCTCATTGCTGTAGGCAAAGTGATGGGTCAGTTAGTCCTTAACTGCCTCGGTGCCTTTGTACCCACTATCAGCATGTAATAGCACCTTATGTATTGATGCCTCCTAAAGAGCCACACTGAGCACATTTGCAATAAATCAGACTCAAGAAAATGCTATTTTGTCGGTGTACTTGTCTACATGCATGACTTGAAGTTCCCTGTGCCCTGAGTGTGTTAGTAAAGATGCCCAGACCCTGAAGGGCCCTGCATTTCTTAGCATAATGGTGTTTAATGATAAAGGGCTCAACATTTTTCAAAAAGTATGGTTATTTTATTGCATGCAGGTCCCAGAGGGACCTCCATGAATATGTATATGATTCCACTGTAATGAAAAAAGAAGGAACATCAATGCAAAAAAGTTACATTAATGCAGACCTTAGGGAAGAAAAAAGCAAAGTGGACAAAGTACAGGGCGGGCAAAAGAAGTTGGTGTCTCAGATGTCTTGGCAAATCATTGTGAGCTGTTCCTTGGAGTTTTCAACTCTAATGCCACCATCTTCCTCGACCTCTTAGCCTTATCACCCAAGGACAAGCATCAGGTCCAGGACATGTGGTGAATATATAAAGAAAGTGATAAATGATTCCTTGCATGACAAAAGTTATGAATGATGTTCTGTTTCATGTGAAGAAAGTTATGAATTATGTCATGTTTCATGCTGTGCCCTTAAAGCCCTGAGTAAATAATGTTATGAATACTTGCCTGCTTCATGCAGGTACCTGATAGCCCTGTTCCAAGAGTGTTTAGAATGATATCCTCATTAATTTAGGGCACTGTACTAAATAAGTTCAGAGTGACAGAGCAACAGTTGTGTAGCTTCAAAGGCCAGACCTATGGGCTTGGACCTATAGTCTGTTCTTGGATCACACGGCTAGGGTTTGGGGAGGGGGTATGCATTAAGATTTACCACTTTGCATTCCTCAACCCTAATGTCTACCTAAATGCAGTTTTAGATAGATAGATAGATAGACGGACAGATAAACAGACATACAGATAGTAGAGAGAGAGAGAGAGAGAGAGAGAATAAATTGCCAGTAAAGTGTAGTATATAAGGACATATTACCACTGACGTAGACTAACAGGTCTTAAACAATAAGCCAAAGTCCAAACTGATTTCTGATTTCTGATCACTTTAGACCCCCTCAATGACATTTTGTTATGAGTACACAGAAATGTTCTAGCATTTGTTTTACATAGTGGGTTTGGTTAGTTGAAAATCGATTTATTTTAATTTTGTTTTAGAGATTTTAAAAGTTTTCAAGTAGTGCAGGGTTTACTTCTTTAATGGGTTTGATAAGATAAGAATAACTACTTCAATAGTTCAGACAAACCTGAAAGTGGATAGCATCATTCAGCCATATGACTTGCAGATCATGTGACTGTGCAGAAGTGGAAGATGACAATCTGCAGCTTTTGTTCTTTGAGTGCTTGATCATTTGTCATTGTAAGTACACTTACTGTATATAGGTAACTGGCTTGGTTGACTTGGTTGAAAGTCCACCCTGTCACCATCACTGGACACTTACCTCCATGTTGAGAGCCCATCTCCGATGTGAGCAACCCCTGACCACCAATAATCTTGAACAATCAGTGGTGGGTGGCCATTCTCACTGATAGTACTCCTTTCTACAGGCTGTACCTTAATTTTCACTAGAGATGGTTGCCTAATCCAAATGTTGGTACCCCCTCCATTCTACCATTAGTGGTGGGTGAAGTGGCCTCAGTTTGCTCCACAGAGTTATTTGTGGAGTGAAGGCAGATTTGCAGAGTGCTCTGCAGCGCAAAGCAGAATACTTTGCATCCTAGGAGGTAATATGAAATCCAATGACAGCAATGACTTTGCGTTATTTCACCTTCCCCAAACCACTACTCCACAAAAATTAAGGTGAAGTACATTGAAAACAATGTACTTTGCCTCACTTCACCTTGTTTTAAGCTCCAAAGGCAGATTTTGCAGTGATTCATGGGGTTTCAGGTCACATGGGCTTTAGATTGTTCTGCATAGCCTCAGTTTGGGGTAGTGTATGAAGGAAGCTGTTGGAGACAGTCTGCTGTGAGAGCTCTCTGCAATTTAAACCTTCTAAAAGCTGTTAAAAAAGCCTTTTTGAGTAATTTTTTTTGCTCAAACTTTAGTTCATCGATTGTAGAAAACCCTCCTGCGCTCATTTCATTGAGCGTTTTGAATGTTAATGTGCAACATTCAGTCTGTGTACTGATAGACACTGGATGTGTGCTTTGGGGGAGGGGCATATCTGTAGTGTAGGTAGATTAACTTGGAGAGAAATACAGTTCTTTATGTTTTGATGATATTTTTATTGTATAACTGTGTTAATGTACACACAGTATTATTTTCAATAATTCTTGACATTGTTTTGCTGATTGCTGTGGTGCAGCACTGTATGATTTATTGGTTTAAAACATTTGGTTATATTACTAAAGGTTTTAAATTTTACATGCATTACTTGTAGTGTGTGTGTGAGTGTGTGTGCCATGCTTGCCATTAAATCAGACTCCTTTTATTGTGCCGCAGAGTAATTGCAGCACTGTGAACCTGCTATCCACCACACCTGCATGAATTTCTTTTTACTGCTTTGTGGTAGCTTTACTAGTAATGGATTGTTACCGCCGTGCACTAATCCCCTAACCAGCAAAAGGTATTCCTTTCCAGATTTGGATTTGTGAGCACTGGTTAGGTGTTGTTGTGCCTTTTTGTATGCATCTCTTGAGTGCACAGCATAATCTAAATCTGTCTGTGCGTTTGCAGTGCACCATTAATTCTGGGAGACTTTGCATTTCTTGTTACGCTGTAATTTCGCTGCATCAGCACTGTGGAATTTTCTGGACACGAGTAAGTAGCATTTTGGGGATACACATTAATTCTGGTGACTGTGTGTGACCACTGTGTGCATGAGTGAGTGCACCATTAATTCTGGGAGACTTTGCATTTCTTGTTATGCTCTCCTTTCACTTAGTCAGCACTGGGGAAATTTCTGGACACAAGACAGTAGCATTTTGGGGATGCACATCAATTCTGGTGACTGTGTGTGACCACTGTGCACATGACTGAGTGCACCATTAATTCTGGGAGACTTTGCTTTTCTTGTTGTGCTCTCATTTCACTTCATCAGCACTGGGGAGTTTTCTGGACACAAGACAGTAGCACTTTGGGGATGCACATTAATTCTGTTGACTGTGTGTGTATATGTGTGTGTGTGTGTGTGTGTGTGTGTGTGTGTGTGTGTGTGTGTGTGTATATGTGGGGCTGCCAGTATTGTTGTCACCTCACCTTAATTCACGTTAATGTGGAATAACAATGCAAAGCAATAATCACAAGGCAAAGTGAGCCTTGCATATGGGCCACACCGCATAGCGAAGTGACAACGCAAAGTGTCCACTTCACAGGCACTTCGCTGGCAGAATTTAAATTTGCTGCATCTCTATCCACCATATCTTTACTAACACGAACAGCAGGTGCTCAACCCCACTTCTGGTATCATCTTTCCACATGCCTAATTTTTTATAAACACCATTGGCAGGTGTCCAACCCCACTGCCAATACACCCATCCTGAATGATCTTTGGTAACAATAGCAGCAGGTCCAACACTGCTACTTGTACCTCCTTCCACCCTATCTTTAGTAACACCAGTATTGTTTAGCCAATTCTTCTTCCATTACCTCCCTCCCACCCACCTGATCATTACTACCACTAGCAGAGGCTTCACAACTCCATCACCAACACCCTGTCCATCTACCCAGTCTTTAATACCTCCAGTGGTTGGTGGCCAAAGCCATTGTTGGTATATATTGTACCTCCTGCCCACCTAATCATTAGTAACACTGGCAGTACCCAATCCCACTGTTGGTATCCCCCTTTTTATCACACAGTCTTTAATCACACCAGTGGCTGTTTCCCTGCTCCACTTTTGGTAGCTGCTTTCTGGTTGCCCAGTCTTTACCAACACTGGTGGCAGATGTCCAACTCTACCTCAACTACCCCTTCTGCCTGTCCAGTTTTTAATAACACCAGCAATGAGTGCCAAACCATGATACCCGTACCCCCTTCCCACCTATCAAGTTTTAATAACACCAACAGCAGGTGCCCAGTCTCACTGCCAGTAGCCCCTTTCACCTGCTTAGTCATTAATAATACCAGTAGCAGATACTCAACCCCACCACCATATCAACCACCTCTTTGCCCGATCTTGAAAACAGCCAGAAGTGGGTATCTTACCCCACTACAAATACCCCCTTTCCACCTGTTGGATCTTTATTTACACTGGCAGCAGGTGCCAACCCCTCTGCCATTTCACCTTTCTGCCAGTCTGATTGTTGCTAACAGTGATAGTGGGTATCCAACTACACCAACAGTATCCCCTACACATGCCATTGCTGGTACTCCCTCCCACCTTCCCTATCTTTAATAAGAGCAGTGGTGGTTTCCTAACCATGCTGTCAGTCCCGCATCCCAGCTGCCTAATCCTTAGCAATGATAGAAGCAGGGACAACCTCCTCCCCCCACTAGCACCGCTTTCCACCTGGCTGATTTTAAATAACCTCAGTGGCAGGTACCCAACCCCACTGTATATCCTTTTCCTGATTGCCTGAAATTGACTACAGGCAGCTGTAGGTGCCTAAATGCACCACATATAGCCCCCCTGACCCCACTAATCCAATATCCATTCCCTTACCCACTGACATACATCCCCTCCTCACCCTCTTTGCCTACCCATTCAAGGTAAGGCTAACCCTCCACCCATGTTCTAGTACCAACACCATCCTCCTCCCTCAACTGGTGCCCATTGTCTGGTGCTTCATCATGTTTCCTCAATGGCCCTCATCAGAAATACCAAATTTGTCATTTTGGGATTCCTCAATGGCCCTCAACTTGTTTCTTTGCCAGTAGGTAAGACAAATATATATATAAATATATATATATATATATATATATATATATATATATATATAAAACAAACTATGTCTCAAAAGGAGAAAAAGTGATGTATGAAACCAGGCATAGTGACAGTTATGCAAAAATTAAATTACGTGTTCCCTGAGGGGGTTGGTAAGAGACTCAGTCTTCCAGTTTGGGAAGTATACCAATGAAATATGAGCTGTGCATGCTCAAATAGTTTTTTTTCTGACTTAGTTTCATACTGAGGTATGGTTTAACACTCATAATAATTTTTTTTAGTATTTCTTCACCAAATTTTAGGGCTCAAAGCACCCCTCCTAATGAACACCTAGTTGGCAAGATTCACTTCTACCCAGTGGGTATGCTGCTTTGTGTAGAGCTCAGCGGGCCCTGTGCAAAGCAATTTACAGGGGTAAGGCCATGTCCCAAGGCCATTCTGCTTTACATAGGGCCCACAAGGCCCTATGTGATACAAGATAGAGGTCTGGACCCCACCCAGCAAGACTTCTTTTTTGCATATGACTGGCAGGGAACTGTGTGAAGCAAGCTATGTGTTTGGCTCCATAAGGAATAAGGGGGAAGCAATGAGGGGGCAGCTGCAGTCTGAAAGGCTGAAGTGCTGCACACTTGAGCAGACTAAATAGACCAATAGGCCTGTATCTGCTAGCAATTTCATATGATCATAGGTAATGTTTCTATATGCAGTTGCTTTGTCAGTAGCCCGCTAAGCTTGTCCTTAAATCACGAGGCTAGAGACTGTGGAAGGGGTGAACATTAAGGATGAAAACCCAGAGGAAAATCACAACACCATTTTGTCAAGACTCATAAGACTTTAAAGCCAGTTATCTTTATTTCCATACTTTGTACTGTATTTTTGCAACCCCAATGTATACATTAATGTATTTTTTTTATCAATTGCTTTCCTTACTCTTTGAGTATCGTACTTCCCATGGGGCCCATGAAAAAAGACATACAATTGCATGATCTATAAGCTATGTCCTAACTTGCTTTATGTAGGGTTCTTTGGGCCTGCAATCTGGATACCTGCAGTTGAAGCTAGCAATAAAAAAAAATACTTAGAACACAGAATAATAATTTATACTAATTTATTGGAAAGAACAAACAAAATACCATCTGAGCCCCATTGGGCCCATGTGTGATTTCTTAAAATGGGAAATAGGTTTTAACTTGCTTAGCCCAGGGTCCTCCACCACCAACAAGAACACCTACAAGATTAATGCCTGGATGTATGAGGCCTTTTGGGCTTGCACCACCAACATGGTCTGTCTGGTTTCATGCTGGGCCCTGCATGAAGCTAGATATCTACTACCCTTCACGCACTATGCCAAACATAATGTCACTAGTAACAATCTTCATGCCAGGATGCATGAGGCCCTTCTGGCCAAGCATCATGATCAAGGGTATTCTGACTTCTCACAGGGTCCAACACCCACTAGCTTCATGATGGAAGGTGCTGGACCCTTTGGGCCCTATTCAACCAACAAACTCTGTCTGGCTTTGTGCTGGCCCTGGCTGGCACTGTGCAAACTTGGACCCAAACTACCCCAAGACCATACTCTTAACAATCACATGTTCCTAAGCAAATCAAGGTATTTCATACAACTTCTTTCTCAGTTAATCATGACAGCAAAAAAAAAACCCTAAAAAAAGGAATCCAAACTTCACAAAACATATACAGTGACAGCTGGTTATAGTGGACTTGCTCATGTCAACTTAATTTGCTCACTATTCTCGATGTCTTCTGTAGCTGGTGGATTTTAAATACGCATTGCCGTGGAAAAAATTTCTGTGTCTGGCGTGCATTTCATTATGCAGTACTTTACTGTGCTTTTCTTTTATTTGCTGTGCTCCATTTGCTGTTGTAGGGGGGAGGGAGGGGGGAAGTGTTTTGTGCTTCATTTTAAAAACATTTAACTTTATTTTTGAAATTAAAGTATAGTGTACTCCATTGTGCTGGAAGGAAGGGAGGTGAGTAGGGACGTGCTTGGTGTTTTAAACTGATTTACAGAGAAAGTATTCCATTATTTTACTCTGCTTCCCAGAGAATACAGTGTAGGGACACCAGTCCTTGTCTGCTCTGCTTAAGATTTCCCAGTTGGGAGTGATGTCAGTACACTGCTCCATCGCTTGGCGTAGAGTAGCTAATGGAGCTTGAACATTCCCACTTATCACCAGTTTCTCCTCAATGGAATCCAGATCATCTTCCTCCTCCATGTCTTCCTCCGCCTCCTGTGTTCCTAACTGAGACCGCCTCATAACTTCAACAACTTCTTCAATAGCATCCATCATTGGCTCTGCATCACTTTCTCTGAGATAGCAATGGGAATCGAACTCCATTTCAGAGAGCCCCATATGTGGTGGAACTGCCGGCATCTCTTGCTCAAACTTAGGCTCCTCCGTTTCCATTTGCCTACTGAATCCTGCCTTATAGAAACAGTGGCAGATTGTTTCAATGCTGATAGTGTCCCAAGCTACTTTCATTAGGTGGATGACATCCAATATATTAATCTTTTTAACACAGTCTGCAGCAGAAAATTCGGCCCCATCTTCGGCATCCATCCCCTGCAGCACTTTCTCTCACATTGCTCTAATGTAATGCCTCTTAATCGTATAAATGATCCCCTCTTCAAGTGGCTGGATAATGAATTTGTGTTCAGAGGCAGGAAGATGAGCTTGATGTTTCTGAGGCCAGTGATGTTAGGATGCCCACTAAAGTTATCCAGCAGCAATGCAATTTTTCAACCCCTGAACGTCTGGTCCCAAGTTCTGAGCCAGTCATTGAATATGTCTGGTCATCCAAGTTGTACTGCTGTTCTGATACACCACAGGGAGATAGCTAATGCTTCAGAAACACTGTGGCTTGACTGAGTTCCCAATCAATACAAGCTCCTTCTTTTCCATCCTGGTCATGTTGCAGCATACTAGAACAGACACTCTTTCTGTTGCTTTTTTCTGTCCTTGTGGAATCTCATCATGAAATGTCAAAGTACCATAGCCGGCACACAGGAAGAAGAAATCTTGTTTCATCAGTGTTAAATATGTTGTCTGCTGCAAAACCAGAAACGATGGTGGGCAGGACATGATGGATCCAGGTGTTTGCTCCTGTCCAATCAGCATTCCACTTCTCGCAGTGAGCGCGCTAGTAACATATGTTATTCTGGCTTTTCCAGTGCTGAAGCCATCCTTTGGTGGGGTTGAAATCTGTCTTTCACAACCCAATTTCCAGCTGCTTTGCCTTCTGCAGCAATAAGAGACCACTGACTAGAGGGTCTGACTCACTAGCAGAGCTGAACCACTGTAGCAAAGCCTCCTCAGCCTCTCCATCTTTACCTTCCCTATTTTTGTTTTTTCTGGGTTTTGGTTGCCATACCATTCATTCAGCAGTGCTTCTTGGGCTTTCAGAAGGTCCAATACAGTAGACTTAGACAGCCCAACATGTACGGCTAGATCACATACACTCATTTTGGGGCGCTCATCAACACGCTGCAAGATTTCAATTTTTTTAGACAGCGTTAGTGCTGAGTGTTTGCTAGAAGGCATGGTGAGCCAGAACAGCAATCAATCTGATGATGTGAGGTAAGAGACACTTTTCTATAAACGTACTTGATATCTGTTATCTGTGTTATCTGTGTACTTATCTAGGTGCTTGTCATAGGTGTCAGAAGGGAATTGTTATCTGTGAAATTAACTAAGTGTAGAAAGATTTGCAAAGTAGGGGGAGTGGCTTAGCTAGAAGGAACCAGGTTAAGACCAGATATAAATACTGCCCTAGATAGCTTCTGCCAGAGGACAGACTGAACTCCAGGAGGAAGGAGCTACTGGTATAACTAAAACTTCTCTACTGGGTCTAAGAATTAGATCTCTTTTACTGGGACCTTCAATTAAGGGTAAAAAAAGGAGTTGGTGTGTTGTCAGAGGTAGTTGAAGTAAATTGTTATCAGTTATCTGTGTACTTATCTAGGTGCCTGTCATAGGGGTCAGAAGGGAATTGCTATCTGTGAAATTAACTAAGTGTAGAAAGATTTGCAAAGTAGGGGGAGTGGCTTAGCTAGAAGGAGCCAGGTTAAGACCAGATATAAATTCTGCCCTAGATAGCTTCTGCCAGAGGACAGGCAGAACTTCAGGAGGAAGGAGCTACTGGTATAACTAAAACATCTCTACTGGGACTATATTGCCCTCCTTCCCTTCCCTCCACCCCCCACCCTAAACCAGTTCTACTTTTATAGGCACAGGATTTAACTGACAACAGGAACTTCCTGTTTGAGAGCTGGAAGTGAGTGATCACAGAGCCACCAAAGACTCACCATCCTAGAAGGGCAAGAGTAGCTCTCCATCCCCCCCCAGCTGCTGGAAGTCTGACTCTGAGCAAGTAAGCAGACTACTGAGAAATATAGGAACTTCTTGTCTCAGAACAGGAAGATCAGGAGATAAAAGGGTGCAGAGGCAGTAAGTAAGTAGGAAGAGAAAAAAAAAGAAATAAACAAACAGAGGAAAGAGTAAGTATTCCAAATAACAGTTAAGGGGCCAGAAATAAGACATGATTGGAGTGGTGCAGTGCAGTGGCTGTGGAGCAGCAGTCTTCCGGGAGATGTTCTGGAGGATGCGGTGTTGTCCCATCTGCAGGCACATCTCTGGGCTGAGGGAGGAGGTTGCTCATCTCCAGGCTGAGTTGGCCAGGATTTGTGGGACCTCCTCTTCCATCCAGGGACCACCAGTGCCACTGCCGTTGCCTCAGAGGTTGCCAAGAAAGAGGAGCGGTTGGACCATAGAGGGCTCAGGGAGGGTGAGGGTGGTTGAACAGAGGCACATCCCTCCAGTTGTACCTCTCCACAATTCCTATGCCATTCTGGCAAAGTGTGGTTCCTCTATGGAGGCACTCACAATGGAGACCAAGGAGGATGCTGGGAACCTCCACAAAGGAGACCCACAGAAGGGTGGCAGGGGACCCTGCAGGGGAAGGAAACAACTCCTGGTGGGGGACTCCATTGTTAGGAAGGTAGAATAGGGCAAGGAAGGGAGAGGAGGAAGGCAGCCTGAGGGCGCCATGGCTTGAGGGACAGGGAGCGAATCCTCAGGATTGCTTGAGCAGCTGCACAGGGGAGGGAGCTGGATGTCATTGTCCACCTAGGGACAAATGACCTGGCTAAGAAAGGGATTAGAGAAGTGCAGGAAGAGTTTGTGGAATTGGGGAGGGGCCTTAGTCAAGTAGCACGCACGGTAACCTTCTCGGAGGTGCTACCCATCTATGGCATAGGAGAGGCTAGGGTGTTCCGTACCATGGGATTCAATCAGTGGTTGAAAAACTGGTGTGGAGCTCAGGGATTTGGCTTCATTGGGGACTGGGGGTCCACCTGGAGTGATGCAAGCCTATACTGGCATGATGGGCTGCATCTGTCCAGGAGGGGAACCAGGATCCTAGGTGATAGGTTTAAATGCTTCATTGGCAAGCTTTTAAACTAGCCAAGGGGGGAGGCACTGGAAATGAGCAGGAAAATCCTAGCCCCCCCCAAACAATCACGGTAGTAAGTGTGGCAAACACCAACATGGAGGTGTCAATAGGGAGAAGGGCAGGGGTAAATGGAGAAAGTGACAAGGCAAGAAGGACAGGGATGGGTAAAAAGGGGGTAAGGCCATCAGGAAATGGAGGGTAATGAGTACCAATGCCCATAGTCTGGGCAACAAGCTCCCTGAGCTGGTGTCCTTAATGGAAGAGGGATGCCTGGATATCGTAGCAGTCACAGAAACATGGTACACAGAGAGAACCATGACTGGGATGTTAACATACCAGGGTACATAACCTACAGGAGAGACAGGCAGGGAGAAGAGGGGAGGAGTAGCTCTCTATGTAAAGGAAGGATAAAAGCAACTGAACAAAAGAGTAAACAGGGAGGAGAGGAGGCACTGTGGGTCACCTTGGAGACTGGAAAGGGCACCACAATCCACACAGGGGTTGTGTACAGACCCCCATGTCAGGGGAAAGGAATGGACAAGGATATGATGCAAGGCATTCTTAGAATGGCAGAGAAAGGGGAGATACTGTTGATGGGAGACCTGAATATGCCAGCTGTTAACTGGAGCACATTTGCTGCAGCCACATCCAAGAGCAGGGCCATTCTTGACACCCTACAGGTGGCAGGCATTAGACAGCTAGTTTCGGAACCCACTCGTGAGGGAGCAATCTTAGACCTGGTACTCTCAAACGGGGGCAGTGAGAGGATCTCAGATCTAGAAGTGGGTTGCCATCTGGGGACAAGTGACCATCAAACAGTGTGGTTCACGCTAACCTCAGCTACAGAGTCAAGCCACAAAAGTGAGGGTACTGGACTTTAGGAGGGCTGACTTTGGCAAGATGGGAGAGTGCCTCAAAAAGCACTAGCAAACAGGCTAGAAGGAGGTGTGGAGCAGTAATGGGGAATTATCAAAACTGCCATCACAGAGGCAACAAGCCTTTGTGTGAAGCAAATAAACAAATCAAAACAAAAGAAAAAGCCACTATGGTTCTCAAGAGAGGTGGCTGTGAAAGTCAGGAAGAAAAAGATAGCATTCCAGAAGTATAAGGAAACACAGAAGAAGCAGGACAGAGAACTGTACCAGTTAAGGCAGAAAGAAGCAGGGAGGGAAGTCAGAATAGCAAAGGCCCAAACTGAGGAAAAGATAGCCAACTCAGTTAAGAAGGAGGATAAAACCTGTTATAGGTACATCAGCGAGTGTAGAAAGACAAAGGGAGGGATAGTGAGGCTGAATAGAATAAATGGTGGGTGGGCAGAGGGGGACAGTGAAAAAGCAGGAATACTGAATGAATATTTCTGCTCAGTATTCAAAAGAGGAGGGAAGTGCCTAATCCAATTAACAGAAGCACTCTTGATAGGGGAGTCGATCCCAGTCCTTTCACAGAAGAAAGGGTTCTGCAAGAACTCCTAAAACTGAAGGTGGACAAAGCAATGGGTCCTAATGGAATTCACCCCAGAATTCTAAAAGAATTAAGGGAGGAACTAGTGAAACCACTGGCTACTCTTTTTAATAAATCATGGGAGGATGGTGTGGTACCCGAGGACTGGAGGAAGGCGGATGTGATTCCCCTTCACAAAAGTGGGACCAAGACAGAGGCAGGAAACTACAGACCTGTCAGTCTGACCTCTGTGGTAGGGAAAGTGATGGAGTCACTTCTGAAGGAAAGAATAGTTGAGTACCTAGAGGTCAGTGGAGCACAGGATCCAAGAGCATGGGTTCACAGCGGGAAGGTCATGTCAGATGAATCTAATAGATTTCTTTGACTGGGTGACCAAAGTAGTAGACCAGGAGGGGCTGTGGACATGGCCTACCTAGACTTTAGTAAGGCATTTGACACAGTCCCACACAAAGATTAGTAGTCAAATTAACCAGCCTGGGAGTGGGTCCCAAGGTGGTAGCCTGGGTAAAACATTGGCTGGACAACAGGACACAGAAGATAATTGTAAATGGAGTCCACTCTGAAGAAAGAGGGGTTACTAGTGGGTACCGCAGGGTTCAGTATTGGGTCCAGTCTTTTAATGTCTTCATCAGTGGCATTGCAGAGGGACTGGAAGGAAAAGTATGCCTCTTTGCAGATGACACAAAGATCTGCAACAGGGTTGATACACAAGGAGGCGGAAAGGATGAAAAGGGACTTGGCAAGGTTGGAGGAATGGTCAGACATATGGCAGCTAGGATTCAATGCAAAAAGTGCAAAATAATGCACCTAGGAAACAAGAACCCAGGGAAGAATACACAATGGGTGGAGAGGTAGTAACAACAACAAAACAGGAAAGGGACCTGGGGTAATCATATCAGATGACCTTAAGGTTAGGCAAATGTGAGAAGGCAGTAGGGAGGGCCGAGGGTATTCTGGGATGTATAGGAGAGGCATCAGCAGCAGAAAACAGGAAGTTGTTATCCCTCTGTACAGACAGTTGGTGAGACCCCATCTGGAATACTGTGTCCAGTTCTGGAGACCCCATCTCCGCAAGGACATAGACAGGATAGAGGCAGTCCAGAGGAGGGCAACTAAAATGGTGCAGGGTCTGCAAGAGAAGCCGATGAGGAGAGACTAAAGGAGCTTAATATGTATACCCTTAAGGAACGTAGGAGGGGGGACAGATAGAAACTTTCAAGTACCTCAAGGGAATCAACAAAGTCCAAGAGGGTAGCATCTTTCAGAAAAAGAGGCTTGCAAGAACAAGGGGACACAATTTAAAGATAGAAGGAGGGCGGTTCAGGGGCAATGTGAGGAAGTATTATTTCACAGACAGGATAGTGGATGCGTGGAACAGCCTTCCTGAGGAAGTTGTGGAGTCTAAAACTGTGAGAGAATTCAAGAATGCATGGGACAGACATAAGGCAATTCTTGTGGGGGGCAGGAAGATATAGGCTGTTGGTTAAATAGGATCTGCGGCCTTTCCTGTAGGTAGGGAAATGGGCAGACTAGATGGGCCTGGCGGTCCTTATCTGCCGTCAAAGTCTATGTTTCTATGTTTCTATGTTTCAAGATGGAGGCAGGAAACTACAGACCTGTCAGTTTGACCTCTGTGGTAGGGAAAGTGATGGAATCACTTCTGAAGGAAAGAATTGTTGAGCACCTAGATGCCAGTGGGCACAGGACCCAAGGCAGTATGGGTTCACAGCGGGAAGGTCATGCAGACAAATCTAATTGATTTCTTTGACTGGGTGACCAAAGTAGTAGACCAGGGAGGGGCTGTTGACATGGCCTACCTAGACTTTAGCAAGGCATTTGACACAGTCCCACACAAAAGATTAGTAGTCAAATTAACCAGCCTGGGAGTGGGTCCCAAGGTGGTAGCCTGGGTAAAACATTGGCTGAACAACAGGATACAGAAGGTAATTGTAAATGGAGTCCACTCTGAAGAAAGAGGGGTTACTAGTGGGGTACCGCAGGGTTCAGTATTGGGTCCAGTCCTTTTTAATGTCTTTATAAGTGACATTGCAGAGGGACTGGAAGGAAAAGTATGCCTCTTTGCAGATGATACAAAGATCTGCAACAGGGTTGATACACAAGGAGGCGTGGAAAGGATGAGAAGGGATTTGGCAAGGTCGGAGGAATGGTCAGAAGTATGGCAGCTTGGATTCAATGCAAAGAAGTGCAAAGCAATGCACCTGGGAAACAAAAACCCAGGGGAAGATTACACAATGGGGGGGGTAGTAACAACAACAAAAATGGAAAGAGACCTAGGGGTAATCATATCAGATGACCTTAAGGTTGGCAAGCAATGCGAGAAGGTGGTAGGGAGGGCTGGGGGGATACTGGGATGTATAGGGAGAGGTATCACCAGTAGAAAACAGGAAGTTGTTATCCCCCTGTACAGACAGTTGGTGAGACCCCATCTGGAGTACTGCATCCAGTTCTGGAGACCCCATCTCCGCAAGGACATAGACAGGATGGAGGCAGTTCAGAGGAAGGCGACTAAAATGGTGCAGGGTCTGCAAGAGAAGCAGTATGAAGAGAGACTAAAGGAGCTTAATATGTATACCCTTGAGGAAAGGAGGGAGAGGGGGACATAATAGAAACATTTAAGTACCTCAGTGGAATCAACAAAGTCCAAGAGGGTAGCATCTTTCAGAAAAAGAGATGTGCAAGAACAAGGGGACACAATTTGAAGATAGAGGGAGGATGGCTCAGGGGCAATGTGAGGAAGTATTTTTTCACAGAGAGGGTGGTGGACACATGGAACAGCCTTCCTGAGGAGGTTGTGGGGTCTAAAACTTTGGGAGAATTCAAGAATGCATGGGACAGACATAAGGCAATTTTTGTGGGGTATAGGAAGAAATAGGCTGTTGGTTAAATAGGATCTGCAGCTTATCCTCTAGGTAGGGAAATGGGCAGACTAGGTGGACCAAGCGGTCCTTATCTGCCGTCAAAGTCTATGTTTTTATGTTTCTACTTTACACCTAGCACACATAAAACAGTGCTAATTGGATGAAGTTCCTGCCTCATTAATTGTCTGAGCAGTGCGCGTTGTTAGAGAGTTAGAGAGTGTTAAGCAGTAACTAAATCACTCAGTAATCACTCAGTAATCAATCTGTAATTGGACTCTCAGTGCCTACTATGTGATAGTGATTGGGGGAAATAAATGTCCACAAAATACAGCCTGTAACATCCTTTTAATCAGGAGACAAATGCGTGAGGCTCCAATGCGAATGGTTTGGGAATGCACTTTCTGTCCATTCAAACCGATTGTCTATTAAAGCTGGGTATGGTATATGTGGAGTCCACTGTATAACGAAACACTGAAAGTGTTTTTGGTTTTGTCACTTATGCTTCATGTAATTACTATAAATGTGACATTTTTCAACAAAGTGAGAGGAGTCATCCACATAACATAATGTAAACTTTTAAACAAGTTACAACTTTGAAAACAGCCTCATTTCCAAATTCTTAATGCACTGTCAGTTGCTAATATTTCTAACAATGAAAAAAGAAGAAATAATGACAAAATCAGGCATGCAACCAACTCTATACAACCACAAAAAATATTTGTTGTTGTGTCACTTGTTTTTTATTCTTCATGCTCACTGAATGGACTTCTAACTCATAGTATTAGGTGTGATGTGAAAACTAGTACTTTACCTGGAAGCAGACATTTCTAATTCTATTCCTTCCACTACAGCATCAGCATTTAACCTCATTCATGGTTACATCACAAGTTCTGCTACATGATTGGTAACGTGTTACAAGTAACCAATCAAACAACAGGAAATTGTCTTTTCTTAGTTTTTAGTAATGCCACAGCCCATGAGATGACAATGCTGATGATGTATAGAGAGGTATAGAACTAATTATGTCAACCTCCAGGTAGAGTGCTGTTACACACATCCCATCTACTGTAGTACTGTCAGGTAGAAAATCTTCTGATTAGAAAAATAGTAAATAAAAGATACTTCAGATGTAAGCAGTGATAGCTGACTACTTTTGAAAGGTGCTATTAATTCCAAGCAGTGCACTAGCACTTTAACCTCTGTTTTTTTTTTTATTTCCATACTTTTTCTAAAATACATATAACAATTGACACTTTTAACTTTCTTTATGCAATGGACACTACAGATCAATTGGGTACTGTACTGAGTTTGCAGCTTGCTTTCCACAGGACCCTGTGGGTCCTGTTCAAAGAAGCAGACCCATTATGTAGGACTATTTGTCTGTATTTTGCACCATACAGTGCCTTACAGGCCCAATGCAAAGCAAAATATCCACTAGAAACTGTGCTGTATCTCTAGGAAGGTTTGCATAAGGTTCTGCAGGTCTTAAAAGTAGCAAACAACCCATTGTGCAGATCTGAATGTTGTCTGTTGGGTGGTAGTGAGGAGAGGTAGGAGGTAAGAAGTCATTGACTAACAATTGGTCTTTAAAGGTTAAAAAATATTAAATTTGTGGGTGATGGGGAAAACAGTGAAAAAGTGTACAGTTCATGTTTTTGGGACTTTGTTTATGGGGAGGTTTTCTTCACTCATGGCTTTTTAATTTTTTTCACCTTATTTTTCAAATTTTTAGTGTAGGGTGTTTATTATTATTATGGAAAGTGAGTTTAAATTCTTAGTTGTAGCACACCCCATTTATGCTACAGTATACCTCCTCCCCAAAATACATAAACAAATCTACAGAGGCCATCTGTGAGTCCCATTGTTGTGGGGATAGGCTCTGTTATAGAGCCTCTCTTAAAATTTATTGATAGGCATATAAAGGAATTGATTAAGACAATAGCATCTTATGTTCAGGATACCAGGGATATACTGGACAACTCATGACAAAACAGCAGCAACATAAAAAAAAAAACTGACCAAGGTCTGTATCTTGTGACCTTGGGCCTCACAACATACATATGCAAGGTCCATCATGGTGAGTAACTGAATTCCTTGTGCTGTTATTTTTTCATGATGTTAAATCATGCAGTATACAGTACACGAACAATAAGTTGTGCCTTGGCATTTAATTTAGTGGGATTCGTGGGTGTGGCAGGATGGGGTGGGGAGAGTTAGAGTTAAAAACCAAAAACAGAGACAGGCTATAGTCATAGACCTCACCACAATATGAAATTAAAGAGGGTTCACAAACCAAGATTCCAGATTTAAAGCTTACATTTTTATTCCAGTAGTGAAGAAAGTACAGAAAATTGCCGGAGTACTTGCAAGCATACACATCCTAATGCTTCACCTCCTCTTAAGGCTTTTTGAAAGGACAGTACCATATGTGGTTCAATTGCTCTTATAGATGACCAAAGTGTGTACAATCATTAATATTTAAAGTGACAATGTGCAATAGATAAGCATTATTTTCACTTGTCAACAAATAACCTAGTGTATGGTGCTTATGTTAATTCACACAAACACCCAAATCCCAGTGAAAACACTGATTTCCTACCATGTATTATATGATTTTTCCAGTTTCATTCAAAATACATTGTCCCAGATATTCAAACTGCGCTCAAAAAGTGTTCAATAGCAGAAGCAAGCGCAAGTCCATTGCGCCCATGCACAAGAGGCACAATATTCAAACACGGAGCAGGCCAAACTGCGCCTACAGCCAACGACTGAATATCGCACCACCTGCGCCATAGCGCAACTAGAGAGGAGAAGCTGAGCAGATCTGATGCACCATAGCGCAACAAGGGATGTGCAGCTGAGCAGTCCAGAGGTGCCATAGCACAACCAGGGACGCCCCCCAGCAGCAGAGCAATGCAACTGCACAACCAGGGAGGTAGGGGCCCACCACCCATGCCACAGATGGGCACAGGAACACACAGCAGAACAGACATCATCCCTCCACACCCCATGCACTGCACAACTGGGGGAGGACTGGAATAACCACTGGCCCATGGAGACAAGCAAACAACCCACAGCTGGCCCATGGTGCCCCATCACACCCCCTGGCAAGCTGTGACTGGCACACAAGGAGGGCTGACCACCCTGTGCCACACCATCCCTCCAATGCAGAGCACAATCCTGCACCATGACCCCTAGACATCTGCCCAGGAGCAGTGACTACCACTGCAGGAAACCCCATGCATGCCACCACCCCCACTGTGACACTGCAACCCTGTGCACCACAGAACCATGCAAGGCAGCCCCACCACGAGCACCCATCAGTGGGTGGCAGCACACAGAGATGCAACAACGGCATACACAGTGCCACCATGCACAGTCCCCCCATGGTACTGCTGAGAGACCAACCATGTGTCAGCACATGAGGTACCCCAAACGGGACAGGGCATGCCCCGGACACCACCACCAGTGGTACAGCATCCTGCACAGTATCCCAATGACACACCCTGACCCAGCACTGGCCACAACAGCCAGCACAGACACCCACAGTGGTGTGTGGAAGCATGCACCACACTGGGTGCCATACAGTGCATGGACAGACACCCACCCATTCCCAAGGGCACAACAACACAGGGACACAGTGGCAGGGCAACCAAGCCCCCAGTGTGGGCCCATGTAAACTGTGTACACACAACCCGCAGTCCTCCATGGCACTGGAGTGCCAGCCACCCTGCACAGGCACTGTGGACCCATATGCCACCAGCATTTCCCGGAGCACAAGTCACAGACAGTGGTGCACATCCCCTGCAACAAACACAAGGCACAGCATGGAGGTGGAAGAACAACTGTGGAGGCCACAGTGCCACCTGAGGTAGACATGCACCACACCAGTGACAGGAGGCAACCCAGCAGTGTGACGGGTACAGTGGCTGCCCTGCAGGGACTGCCACCACTGACATTCCAGCGGACCGTGCAGGTCACAGATATGCAAGTGTGTCAGCTGCACAGGCCATGGATGGGCTGATAGGGGCACCATGGACACAGAGCACGTGCCATGGACCACTGCACACAGTCATCCAGTGCACAGGGAACAACACACACACCACAGACACTGACTGATAGCTACCCCCATACCATAGTCACCTCCACATGGACACACACACATACCCATGACCGCACCACCCCTGACGCCATGCACACCACTGCAGCTGAGCACCTATAGCCAACTGCAAATCAGAGACCACCACAGTATTCATATCAAAATAACTGTATCGAAAAAACATATAAAAGTTAACTATTTACAAAACTATTTACAAAATATATACAAGGTGGGGGTGAGGGCCACAAACAAGGTGGGGGTTGGTAAGGGGCAGGGGTGGACAAATGGGACAGGAAAGAAGAGGTGTGAGGGTAGGTCCAGGGGGGTAGGGGATTTCAGGAGCTGAGGGACTCCTAGCGGGAGCGCTGCTCCCCACTATGGCTCCGTCTCTGTTGGTGCCTCCGCTGGACCCCAGTGTCATCAATCCTGTGGATGATGTCCAGTGACGCCCTTGCCACCTGGAGGATCTCCAGAAGTGCCTCCCTGATCTCCTGGAGATGGCGTGTACCTAGGACAAGGGAGCACAGTCAATAGGTGTGAATGCACAGCCCCATACAGCCCGCCCACTGTGCATGGCATACGGCCATGGGACATACCTCTGTGATGGTGTGTGACCACCCACAGTGATCATGTCCACATGACCTGCCCACCCAGGCGCATACAGCCATGTGGAATGCTGCACACACCCACTGGCCAAGTCATGCACAGCACCACCATGGCCGTTTAGTGACATGGCTATGTGGTGCAAAGGCAGTGGCACAGCCATGTACCCGGTGCATGCACGGACCATCATCGACGCACACCCAGACATGTATTGCCACTGGACAGTGTTGACTGTAACAAGTTGCATGCATGGCAGTGATGTTGATGAATGGTGGCCATGCCCCACTGCCCACCCTGTTACACAGCATGCAATAGCAATCATGGAGTTATGGCACTCACCATCATCAGGCTGGTCCATTGGGTGGTGAGGGCCCTCGCCCCACCTGGCTTCCCTCTGTTCCTCCTGCCACCGAAGATCACGGGCAAGGCAACGTTCCTCCAGGCATGTGGTGCAAACATGGAGAGAGGAACATCAGTACAATCCCATAGCAAAGCCCTCCTGCCCCCAGGTGTGTGCCCTCCCACCCAGCCAGATCCACCCACCCCACACCCTGATAACACCACCACAGCCAACCCCAGATGGTTCCTCCACCATGTGCTGGACACATACAACTGTGATACCCATATGGAAGATAAAATTGTGTTGATGTAACACCTACCTGAGTGGTGGCACCATGCCCCTCCTGGCACATGCCCGCAGGTGGGCTAGCAGCTCCAGCTCCCTCCGCCACAGGTCCCCATACCTGTGGCAGCACTTCTCACCCATCCTGTGGCCTCCTCAAGTGCAGTGGCCACTTCCTCCCACAACTGGCTCCTGGACCTGTCCAGGGGTGCCTCACCGAACAGTTGCCCATGGTATGGCTCCACAATGGTCACTAGTTTGGCCAGCTTTATTTGCCATCACTGAGCAGCCCTCCTGCGTGCCATGCTGTCTGCTTGATATGCAAATATGGCGCTCTGCAGCATGGCTCCCCAGGTGCAGATGCTGCGCGGTACAGCGCTGCCATTCCCTATCGCGCTGTCACCGAAAAGCGTGATAGAGGTGCACCCATGCCTGATGCATGGCACCTAGGGGGCAAAGTTCGGGAACAGGGTCAAGGGTCTCTGGCACACGGACATGCACAGCACCATTGGAACCCAATGCGTGTAGCATGATTGGCTGCCTGTATGCTACTGCCAGTAGCGGCCTACCACGCAGTTGCCCCAGTGCGCCTATGATGGCCCAGTGCCACAGCGCCATGTAGGTGAACATTGCTATAGCACCACTGGCACAATGGTGGCTGTGCTCTGCATTGCTTACCAAGCACAGCACGCCAGCAGCGTGGCAGACGCCTGTGTCAGTGAGTTCCCGAGGCGCAGTGAGGTGTGTACTACGCATGTCACAGAACTGCACCATTGGCTCAGCACGTTCAACACAATTGTGCAAAGCGCAAAAGTGCGATATTCAGCCATCATATGCAAATCATCTAATCAGCCATTCAATGGTGCAGCACTGCAATTTGCATCCACTTAAAGTTACGCCTCGCCTCATTTGCATGGGTTGCACTATAAAAGTGCGACATTGGGCTGCAGTGGCCACAGTCAGTTACTGCAGTCTATTGGTGAGTTGCATGCTGTTTGGGAGTGTGGACTGTGGATTTAGGGACATGCATGGGACTGCACAGTCACAGGTAACAATTGCCATTCTTTCAGGCTAAATAATGACCGAGCAAGTTGTGGGAGAGGAGGAACACAGTAGGAGGAGGAGGAGGAGGCCAAACTTTACCAAGACTGAGACCGAAGCCCTGTTTGAGGCCAACCTGGATCAGGAGCTGCTTCTCAGCGGATGACAGAGAACACCTCAAGCCCGTGCTGCTGCATTGGAGGAGGTGGCACGTGCTGTGAACCTGCAAGGCAGCCACCAGCGCTCCGTGCAGGAGTGAAAGAAAAAGATGGGCATGGACAGGAGGAGGATAAAGGAGAAGGTGGCTGCCATCAAGGCAGCACGAGCTGCAACAGGTGGGGGACAGCCGGAGGTGGTACACCTGACCCCACAGGAGGAGAGGATTGCTGGAAGCATGCAGCATAGTGCCATTGAGGGTGTTCCGGGTGGTGGCTTCCAGATGGGTGGTGGCCCATCACTGCATGGTAAGTCATGGTCTGTCTATGGGGGGCAGAGTAGGTCACATGCAGTAACGTGACTTTGCTTTCCCTTACAGATCCTGAGCGTCTGCATGGGTCAGCGGTGGTGGGCCTGTCCACTGAGTACAGTCAGCTGGAGATGGACGAGGGCCCATCCACCTCCACAGGTATACGTGGCTGAGTGTGACAGTGGGGCTGCCTGGCTGTCCAGACTGATGTTGTTGTAACAGGTGCAGAGGAAGCCCTGCCTGTGTCCCAGTGTGCCGGCGTCCATGGATACCAGCATGCTGTGCCTGGGGCCAGTGCCGAGTCCGTCACCGATGATGATGTCGCTAACGTCATGGACAGTGACACATGTGTGCCACAGGATGGCCACACAGCAGGACACATCACAGCCATGGCTGTGGGTGGTGCTGCCATGGAGGCCAGCGTGTCAGCACAGTCCCAGTCTGTGTCTGTCAGCACCAGTGGGGCAGCATTGGTGTTTGTTCAGGACAGTGGGACTGTTGTGGCCACTGCGGCAGCACCACTGAGCCCTGGGGAGTGGCAGCTGGAGGGGCAGCATCAGCAGTCGGCCAATGGGCTTGGGGGTACAGGGTTCAGCGGCGGCATCTGTGCACTGCCTGTGGACATGCCCAGACCTGGTCCTGGTACGCAGCGCCCACCCTCAAGGGGTGCTGAGCATCAGGGCCGTGCACACCCTGAGGGACAGGATGCCAAGGAGGCAGATGACCTCTTGGACAAGCACACCTGCTACTGCAAGCATCAATCCTGCAGCAGATGCAGCTTGCGACATCGGTGGATGCACTGCGTGTGGCTCTGGAGCAGACAGAGGAGCGTCGCAGCAGGGACACTGCTCTGATCCTGGCAGGGATGGACAAGTTGCGGGAGGATGTGACCACTGCCATTGACAGGCATGCACAGTCATTCAGTGCCATCATAGCCACAATGGGCACACAGTCGTGTGCCCATGCATCGCAGACACCACGCAGTGCACTGTCCACCCCCCATTCCCGGCGTCGTGCGACACCCTCCCTATCGACACTGGGTTCAGCTGTGGGCGTCCCGAGCACGCCTGGCACAGGCATGTTCGGTGTGCTGCAGACCCCTGTGCGAGCACGGTTGTGGTCATGCAGTGGAACCCCTGGGGGACCATCGGTGCCACTCCATGAGGCCAGTGGTCAGCCTGTCAGTACTGGCAGGTCTCGGTGGGGCCTGCCATGCATCCGTGGTGGCCGGGGCACTGTGCCGCGTGACTGACCTGTCTCCCAACGCTGCTACTGTCTGGTGCTGCCCTGTGTGCATTGTGTCTTTCAGTGGACAGTGCATGGGTGGGTACCCGGCCCTGCACGCAGACACACTGTCCACCTGCACACCCTCCTGGCTGCTGTCTGCAGTTGCATGTGCATGATGATGCCTGCATTGAGCTGTACACCAATGTGCAATGGTGCTCAGCATCTGACACACGCACATGGACAGGCAGTGGGCGTGGTGGTCTGTGGACATGTGTGTGGCTAGGGTTGGCATTCTGGGTCGGTGTGCCTTCTGCCCTTTGTGCAAGTTTGGTGCGTTGTGTGTGTGTGCATGTGTGTGTGTGTCCATCCGCATGGCATGTTAGTCCTCACCCATCCCTGGTTGTGTGTGTGGTTCCATGCCCTGCCACTTACCTTGATGGCATGCACCCCTGGTGTGTGTCCATGCATGTTTGTGGGTTGTGCCTTAGCCACTGTTGGCTGCACATGGCCCCATAACTTACCTGGGTTGGCTGAAGTGCTCCTCTGTGATGGTGTCCCGGTGCAGCTGTGCCAGCCAGATCAGTTGGGGGTCCTGTCGCCCAAGGGGGGGGGCTGCCCATCACCATCGTCACTGGTGTCCTCATCATCCCCATCGCTGTCCCCCTCTTTGACCTGTATGGCTATCCCACATTCGTTGGCCATGTTGTGCAGGATGCAACAGGTCAGGAATAGCCCGCAGGCCTTTGAAGGGCTTTACTGTAGGGCACCGCCAGAGGTGTCCAGGCAATGGAAATGTGCCTTCAGCATCTTGAACACCCGCTCGATGACATTACGTGTGGTGGCATGTGCCTCATTGTAGCGTTGTTGCGATGGGGTCGCGGGCCGCCGGTAAGGGTGTGAGCAGCCAGGGACAGAGCGGGTATACACTGTCACCTGTGTGTAGAGGGTGGAGGTTAGTTTGGTGATCAGCATTGCCCTGCCCTGGGCCATGTAGGCCACTACCCATGTCACCTCTGGCCATGCCCCCCAGGCCCTATGATTGTCCATGTGGTTTTCATACTCACCGAGTAGGTGTCCAGTGGGGATGTCCCCACTCTCTAATCTGTGGCACAGTGCTGACTGGTGCCAGATGAAGGCATCGTCTGCTCCCCCAGGGTGCATGGCACAGACATTGATTATACGCCCCCCGGCATCGCACACCACCTGGCAGTTGATGCTGGCATAACCCTTGCGATTTATGTATGCAGCCCCCTCAGGCCCAGGTGGTGTGCGTAGGGCCACATGGGTGCAGTCTATTGCCCCTAGCACGCCAGGCATACGTGCTACCCTGTGGAACTCCTGTATGTTTGCTCTGCGCTCCACCAGTGTGCTGGGGAAATGGATGTACTCCACAGCATGTGGCAACAGTGCGCTGAGGAATTGGGTGAGGGGGCATGACGTGGCCATCTGGGTTATGCCTATGGTATCCCAGTTGGTCTCTGGAAGGTACCCGTGGCGAGAAAGCACATGCAAGCTGTCACTTTAGTCTCCACTGACAGGGCAAGGCTCCGTCATCTGGGTGCCTGCATCACATCACTGCACAGCTCACAGAGCCGCCTCAGAATTGCCCTATTCAGGCGGTACCGGCCCACAATCTCAGTATCACTGTACAGCTCGAAGCTGGTGCGGGCTTGCTACTGCCTGTTGGGGGCATACCACCGAAGGGCCCTTCCACTGCCACACCCCCCTGCCGCCCACCTTCTCACCTCCCTCATAATGGCCTCTATCTGGAAGGTGGCACTGGCCATGTCCCTGGCTTGTGTTCACCCCCCCAGCAGCTGTTACTGTATTCCTCCTGCTGTCCTCACTGCTACATCCCCTGCACCGGGAACACCTGCCTGTGGTGGCCTCTGTGCTGTGTGGCACTTCCCCCTTCTGCACTGGCTGTGGCTCCCAACACCTTCCCTGTGCCTCTGTGTTCAGGGTGCCCTTTCCCTGGCCTGCCCTGTGCATCCCTCCTGCCCTGTCTGAGTGGCTAAAGTTCTGCCTCATGTGACTTCCCTGTAGCGTTCTTGCGCCTCTCCCTTGCTCCTTTTTATTTTGGCTCATTTCCACTATGGCGTAACTTCCACTTGCTCCCCTATTGCGCAAGGCGCAAGTTGTTGAATATCGCACTGCGCCAATTATGCATGGTTCCCCCCCTTCAGTTGCGCATGCCTTCATTATCATTGCGCTGTTGCTCATTGTGATTTAGGGGGTGCAACTGCCTCCTGCTGAATATTGCAGAATGGTGCAATTTCGGACTTGAGCAGGCGCAACCCTATTGTGCATAGCTCAACTCTTTTGAATATCTGTGCCATTGTATAAAATTAAAATGCCAATTGCATATTGTTGTAATACAGATAATTATCTAATCAGGTATTAGCAGTATCAATAGAAGTTTACCTAAATCAATATATAATTTGTTTTTTAATCCACCTAAGGTCTATATTCAGTACATATTGCACATGCCCATAAACATTCTTCACTTATCAATAGCTCCCTGGACCTTATTTATCATTATTGTACTTTTTATTTTTTCTTCCATTTCACATATTCCTTGCTCATAAAACCTGTAAAGGGATAGATAATACAGGGAAAGTAGAAGTCATCATTATTAACAGGAGACAAGAAATACATTATCCACTGGCCCATGAAGGAGACAATTATATTTTATCATTAAGACCATTCCCACTACATGCTTCTAATCTGTAGATCCAATAAGAGTTGCATTTTGTGAGACAATTGCTTATTTCACCTCCTGGTCCCACATCTACCTCTACTTTTTTGAGGCCTATAAAAGTTAACACATGATCTGCCTTACTGGTTTAGTACTTAATGTACATGGCAAGCACATAACCTGCACTCTCATTCTTAGCAGCTCTAATATGGTCCCCCACCAGTTCTTTGAAGTTTCTTTTGGTATATCATACATAGTACACACCACATGAAGAGGCAGCTATGTAGACACAGACATGATATAACAAATATTGAAGTTCTAAATGTTCATCTCTTCTTCTGTCTGTGTTTTTTTTGTTAAAAAGTGCACTCCTTAATGTATGGGTAGTATTTGCACCACCTACATCTTTTACATACATGGGGGGGTAGACAACCAGTTTCTGTGTCTTTCGGTAGGTTGTACCAAATTGTCTAAATGGTCCCTAAGATTTTTAACCCTCTTATACACCAACCTAGTTAGTGTTTAAGCTGTTCTCTTAAGTGAGTATCAGATCCTAGTATATACCAGTTTTTGTTTATTATTGCCCTGCCTCTCCGTGATCTTGTACTGTAAGGGGTTACAAAAGCAGTTAGGTTTTCTTTTTCCTTTTCCTTGTCTGATTTCTTAGCTGCTAATGATTCCCTGCCTTTTTCATCACAACCGTTTCTTTCTGCCTCAGTGGTACTTCTTACATACCCATGATCCAGGAATCTTTTTTCCAGATCACATGATTCAGTTTGATTTACAGATACCTAACTACAATTGTGTTTTAGCCATATGTACTGGCTTCTTGGTATATAGTTTATGGTGTGAAGGGGAGTGACAGCTACTGGTCAGAAAGATTGTATTGTGGTTAGGTTGGTTCCTATACAGACATGTTCCCACTTTACCATTAGTTTTCTTTTGGATTTTAATGTCCACAAAAATAATTTCTATCTCAGTCATGTCACATCTGAATCTGAGATCCCCATTATTCCCATGTAAGTACTGCAAGCAGTCCTACAGCTCTACTGTGTTCCCGTGACACACCATACAAATATCATCCATAAATTTCTTCCAGATCCCAGGTTTGCTTAAAAAGCATTGGTACTTTGACTTCATATGAAAGATTCTTCCCAGAAGCCAAAGTACAAGTTTGTGTAATTGAGTGCAAAACATGCGCCCATGGCTATACTTTTCTCTGGTAAGAAATGCTTTCCTATAAAGAAAAAGGTTACTTTCCAACACAATTCTAGACATCTCTATCAACAACCCTGTATTAGGTTTAACATCTTCCCCTCTCTGCTGAAGATAATACTGTAATGTAGAGGGGTTGAAGGTGGATAAGGTGATATAGTTCCTTGTTTAAAATCATTTTCATCTAGCAGGAATTTAGTTTCTTTGTGGCACAAATCTTACTGTTCTGCTCTTTGACAACCTTTTGCAATTCTTGTTTAAACAAATCATAATTCCAGTCCTCTTTGTATTTGTGTAATGCTTCGAACTTTTCCAGGAGTTCCTTTTCAGTTTGTTCCTGTGCCCCCTTTGTGTCCTGCAGTATCAGTTCCATCCACTGAATGGAGGCATTGTGGGCAATTTTTTTCTAGCTTGCAATAAATTTCTCCTTTTCCAAACCATATGAAGAGCTTAGGTAATGCAAACCACCCTTGGAACACAGCCCACTTGTAAATACACATTGGTGGATTACTGCTTCCAGCATAGGTTCCATGCACAAAGCATTACTTTCTCATATGAAAAGAAAGTTTGCCAGATACCAGCTACAGTACTTCTGATCTGTCTTTCAGCTCTTATACCATTCCAGTATCAGGAAACAAGCATTTGTCAATGCCGAATGTTGATTGCGTTGGTCTGTTGAGCATGCTCACTGGCCCTCTGTCAGTCGCTCAGTCTGGTTCATCCAGTGCTGCAGGCTGCTGTTTTGTACTGGGCTCCTGCCTGCATTGGCACCTTGTTCTGCCCACTAAGAATTCTGCAGCTGTCCCAACAGAACTCAGTTGAGGTGGCTCACTCCCCCTCTCTCACTCGTTCATTCTGTGTCTCCTGGTGCTGCAGGCTGCCCTTTTGCACTGGGCTCCTGCCTCTGTTGGTGGCTTTTTCTGCCCACAAAGAAATCTGCTGCAGTCCTGACACAGGTCTGTTGAGCCTGCTGACTCCCCCTCTCTCACTCACTCATTCCATTTTTGCCTGCACTGCAGGGTGGCCTTTTGTACTGGGCTTCTGCCTGCATTGGCACCTTTTTCTGCCAACAAGGAAATCCGCAGCAGTCATGACAGAGCTCCATTGAGGTCGCTCACTCCCCCTGTGTCACTCACTTATTCTGTCTGTCCTGGCGCTGCAGGCTGCCCTTTTGTATTGGGCTTCTGCCTCTGTTGGCGCCTTTGTCTGCCCACAAAGAAATCTGCAGCAGTCCTGACAAAGCTCCGTTTAGCTCGCTCTCTCCCCTTCTCTCACTCACTCATTCCGTTTCTGCCAGCGCTGCAGGCTGCCTTTTTATATTGGACTCCTGCCTGTGTTGCCACCTTCTTCTGCCCACAAAGAAATTTGCAGCAGTTACAATAAAGCTCTGTTGAGCTCGCTCACTCCCCCTCTCTCATTCGCTCATTCTGGTTTCCCCGCCAGTGCAGGCTGTCCATTTGTGCTGGGTCCCTGCATGCACTGGCACCTTTGTCTGTCCACAAAGAAATCCACAGCAGTCCTGACAGAGCTCCGTTGAGTTCACTCAGTCCCCCTGTCTCACTCGCTCTTACTGTTTCTCCCACTGCTGCAGGCTGGTCTTTTGTACTGGGCCCCTGCCTGCATTGATGCCTTTTTCTGCCCACAAAGAAATCCGCAGCAGTCCTGAAAGAGCTCTGGTGAATTCGCTTACTCCCCCTCCATCACTCGCTCTCTCATTCTGTTTCTCCTAGTGCTGCAGGCTGCCCTTTTGTACTGGGCTCTTATGCTGCATCCTTTTTCTGCCCAGAAACAAATCCACAGCTGTTCCCACAGAGCTCTGTTGAGGTCGCTCAGTCTCCCTCTCTCACACATGCTCATTCTGTTTGTCCTGGCGCTTCAAGCGGCCTTTTTGTACGGGACTCCTGCCTGCACTGGCACCTTTGTCTGCACACAAAGAAATCCGCAGCAGTCCTGACAGAGCTCAGTTGAGCTCACTCAATCCCCCTGTCTCACTTGCTCATATGGTTTCTCCCACTGCTGCAGGCTGGCCTTTTGTACTGGGCCCCTGCCTGCATTGATGCCTTTTTCTGCCCACAAAGAAATCCGCAGCAGTCCTGAAAGAGCTCCGGTGAGTTCACTCACTCCCCCTCCCTCACTCGCTTTCTCATTCTGTTTCTCCCCATGATGCAGGCTGCCCTTTTGTACTGGGTTCTTGCGTTGGGCCCTTTCTCTGCCCACAAACAAATCCGCAGCAGTCCCGACAGAGCTCAGTTGAGCACGGTCATTCTCCCCTCTCACTCGTTCGATCTTAATGTGTTCCACACAGTGATTTCCCACAGCGACCGTGCTATTCTGCGGCAGGAGTACAAAAATGCATTTTAGCCACAATGTGAAAAATGGCAGCTGTACTGTTCATAAGGAGGTGTGGAAAACTGCCACTGTTGAAAATGTGGGGTGAAAATATTACAAAATTGCCAAGTTAAAAGGGTGCGTGGAAACAGTTCAATGCACGCTTGTAACACAGTCATGTTATGGAGTTTCGACACCTGATTTTTCAACATAGGCATTCTAGGACCTCTGCTCATGAACAGTGCCACTGTCATTTTCTCAATCTGTCTCGAACAGTGATTTCCCACAGTGACCGTATTATTCTGCACCGGAACTGTGAAAACACATTTCGGTCAGGATGTGGAAAATGACAGCTGTACTACTCATAAGGAGGTGTGGGAAAATTCCACTGGTGAAAATGTGGCGTGACAATATTACAAATCTGCGAAGTTATAAGGGTGCATGGAAAGTGAGCAAAGCACACATGTAATACAGTCATTCAATGGGCTATTATCACCAAATTTTCAACATAGGCATTGTAGGACCTCTGCTCAGGAACAGTATCACTCTCATTTTCTTAATCTGTCCCGGACAGTGATTTCCCACAGCGACTGCTGTATTCTGTACTGGAAGTGCGAAAACATGTTTTGGCTAGGATGGGAAAAATGACAGCTTTACTGTTCATATATAGGTGTGGGAAAATGGCAGTGTTGGAAATCTGGATTGAAAATATTATAAATTTGTGAAGTTACGAGTGTGCATGCAAACTATGCAACACACGCTCTTAACACAGTCATTTTATGGAGTACTGTTACCAAATTTTCAACATAGCCATTTCAGGACCTATACTCATGAACAATGGCACTGTCATTTTTTTAATCTGTCCTGAACACTGATTTCCCACAGTGACTGCGCTATTCTGTGCCAGAACTGCAAAAACACTTTTCTGCCAGGATGTGAACAATGACAGCTGTACTGTTCACAAGGAGGTGTGACAAAATGCCAGTGTTGAAAATCTGGCATGAAAATATTGCAAATTCATGAAGTTATGAACGTGCGTAGCAACTGCGCAGCGCACACTCGTAAAACAGTCATTTTTCGTATTTTTTCCACCAAATTTGCAACATAGGCTTTTTGAGAGCCCACCTCATGAACACTGGCACTGTCGTTTCATAAATTGGCCCTGAAAGGTAATTCTGTGCAGTGACCGCAAAATGACCTTTCCAGGCCGATTAATGCCATGACAGTTCAAGAATTCATGGGGTCCCAAAATCCCCATGTTGAAAATCTGGTGGAAAAATTCCCAAAAATGCCCAAGATATGCAGTAAAGTTGAAAAAACCCTATGTATTACATTATACAGCTTACCGGCATTTCCTCAGTTCGCGGTCGGCTTTGAAGAGTACAGACGTGTTCCCGGTCCACCGAAGATCGTCATGCCAAGCTTCTAAGGTAAGTATGGGCTGAGGGGGGGTGTGGGGAGGCAGGGCATGCAGTGGGTGGGCGCAGGTTGCTGGTGGAAGGCAGGGCGAACACTGAGAGACGGTTTCCTTTTTTTCCAGGATAAAAAAAAAAAAAAAACTGATGTGGTGGGACCGATTTTTAATTTGCAGGGGCATCTGGCACACTGGGGTGGGCTCCCAGCATGCCAGCAGAGGCTTTCTTGACTGGGGGTAGCAGTAGTTGATGGGGGATTGTGCACCCCTGTTGGCAAATGGGTGAGGGCAGGGGTATCATTATGCCGACGGGGATTGGGCACCCTGTTGGCAGTAACAAAAGCAGGGGGTTGGGGGCACAGAATGCTGATGGGGAGTGGGCTCCCATCATGGAAGAAAATACCACCAAAGCTGATGGGGATTGTGGCCCCGTCAGCAACTACACATGGTGGGGGGTTATATTGTTCGGCAGCTACACATGGTGGGGTTATTGTTTGTGAACATGGCAGCTGCCGCCATGTGTTCACAAACAATCTCATTGGTTTTACATCCCGCCCTGCAATGACGGGTTGCTCCCTCATTGCAGCGGATGGCTGACGCTGCAATGACGAGGCGGCCTCTAATTGCAGCGGCTGATTTTTTAGAAAGTTGTGGCACACTGGCTGAACTAGTGTCAACAGCAGTGTGCCACAGCATTGAGGGAAGTGGGGCAAGCCTTTGCAGGCTGTGGGGGCATTGGCCACAACAGTGTCGCACCTCCACAACCTGCTTCTGGAGAAACCTGTCGCAACATGTTTTTTGCTCATGCACGCAATCAACATAAAAATGGGTTGCTACCTTTAAGTCCTGAAAAGTTACTGTATGTTGTACTGCTTAAACTACCAACCCTAATGGTCTGACATTCCATACTACTTTCTGCTGCACTCATTCTCTGGCTAATGCCTTCTCCACACACTGTTGTTTTGGTTCTATACTCAAGCATACTCTATAATCTTAATTTCATGCCCATTATATTTAGTGCTTCAAGCATATCAGACATGTCCATGCCATATTATTTTCACTGGTGGAACACTGGTGCTGTTATTACAAAGTGATTCCCCTGATATTCGTTGTCTTTTATTTTTGCCCTTATAGGAAATAAGCAAAAATAGCAACAAAAAATAGTTCAAACTAGGAAGTAATTTACACTCCGAACAGTAAGAATAAACACATTTCTGGGTGCTGTTGTCAAGGGAAAAATGTTTATGGGCATGTGTGATATGTAATGAATAAAGAATTTAAATAGATTTAAAAATTAATTATATAACAATTTAAGCACACTTCTGTTGCTACTGCCCATATTGGATTAGACAACTGTCAGCATTCTAACAATATGCAGTTGCCATATCAATCTTAGACAATGTATTTTGGAAGAAACTGGAAATGTCATAGAATACATGTTAGCAAATCAATGTTTTTTTTTTTACTGGGTTCTGGTTTTTAAATGAATTGTTAACATAAGTATAATTAAGCAATAATGCATGATGGGTGTGTGTCATGCTGGGAAAAGGCTTCAGGACCTTGAAGAATGAGGCCAGAGGCAGAGTGCATTCTACACCTGGGAAGTGTCATTATCCCATTATGACACATACCCTGGAATGTATTACTGCTATTATACAATGGCTTATTGATAAAAAAAAAAAAAAAAGATTAAAAAATTTGTAGGACATATTTTCACTTTTTTTTTCCAAAGAGCATGTATATGTTTAAAAAAAGTCCATCATTTATTTATTCTCCACTAGATGGTGCTGCTCCCTTCCCATCATTCTGTTTCTCTATTTCACATAGTGACCTCCTACTCCCTCTGTCCCTATAGTTCTCTCTCTCTCTCTCTTTCTCTCTGTTACACTGACTGTCCACCCTCTCTGGTTCATATCTTGAGTTTTACTCGCATCCCACCGCACATTTCTCTGTAACAGTGTCTCTCTACCTACCTCTGCTTGCCTGCTTGAGCATCAGTTAGCTGTGGTTTGAAATTTACCAGCTGTGCTGTGCAGTTTGCTATCCACGTGTCTCAATGTTTTCCCAGTATAGCTGGCTGCATAATGGAAGAAGTGCAAATGTTTGAGGAAGCACAGAAATATGGAAGTCATGATTGGTAGAAAGGAATAGCCAATCAGTAAGTAAAGCATGATGCTAGCGCTTACTCTATGCAGGCGGGGCAGGGGCTACACTGATATTCTGAAGCTGATCAGAGTGACAGTTTTATTAAGGATTTAGTTGGTATGCTGTGGGGGTAAGGTACAAATGGGATTAAAAATTGTTTAACCAGAAGCACCCTGTGCTTTTGAACAGCAGCAAGCACACTTACTCTGCGTGAGTGTGAGCAGAGAGTGACACTGTGAAGCCAATTTCTATACTGGTGGTGAGCGCTTGAAGTCAATTGCAGTGCTGGCTTCCTTTTACATTTCAGATTACTTAAGAAAAAAAAAAACAATTCTATAATTGTGAATTTTGTGTCATGTTAGACACATTAAATATGTGGAGTATGGCTTTGGGTACATTTGTGGCACTGGAAGGGAGAGATTTATGTTGAAATCTAATTGTGAAGTACTGGTAAGCTGCATGGTGACCATGACAAGTGTAGGCAGGTTGGACAAGGCATCTGCAGTGATTTACTTTACATTTCCTGTGGTCATGGTGTGCTAGGACATGATCCAGTGATATTGTGCTTCGATAACGACACTGATCATGCTGTCAGCTGACCAATCAGGTTTCAGGATTCATTCTTGCCACTGTATAATAGGTTAGTTATTGAATATAATGCCTATCTATTGCACATTGTAACATAAAATATTAATGACTGCACACATTTTGTGTGGCTATAAAACTAAATGAACCCTACTGTATGTGGCACCATCCTTTGTAAGCCTTAAAATAAGCTAAAACGTAAGGACATTTGTGCTCCAAACTGCTGTAGCAATTTTCTGCCCATACTCCACAGCTTGAATAAAGTGGGAGACTTTAAAAAATGGAATCTTGGTGTGTGGACCCTCTTTGTTTTTATATGATGGTGAGTGGCATGACTATGGCCTTTATTTGTATTTGTATTTGAATTTGCAACTAGCACCAAGTACTTTGATTGGCTCTGTGTGCCTCCAAGAAAAAAAAACACTAAAATTGCATTTTCTTACTTTTGTTACTATAATAATAAACTACAGCTTGTGCATGAACTCAGTTTATTGCAACATTCTGTCCTACTGAGATAGAGAGAGCCATAGTACATTTCTTTGCTCATGACCCATAGAAGCACTAAATTGCAGCCAACAACACTTAGCTTGCTTTGAGCTGCATCATCACACACATTAGATAAGGCCCTGTGGGCACAACCCCAAAAATACATTCCAAGAATTAAATAAATATACTAGGGCCAAGATATTCAGACTGTGCTGGGGAGTGGTGCAAGCCTGGGTGCATTGCAACTGGGATGCGCTGGGGCCAGGACCAGGTGATATTCAATGGTGATGCATCATGGCACAGCACCATTGAATATGGCCAGGTCAAAGCACATACTGCCCATTGCTCAGTGGCACTGTGCTGGCACAAGCCACAGACAGGGAGCACGGGGATGCGCCAGCACAAGTGGAGCTTCACTAAGCACATCTCCAATGATATTCAGCCGGGGGCATGCAAATGAGGGCATAATACATGCAAGGCACAAATAGGGCCATTTGCATGTCGTAAAGACCTCATTTGCATGCCTTGTGCAGGACAGCCCAACAACTTGCGCCTGGCACCCTGCACAGCATGACATGTGCTGTGGGGATCCTGGGGCATCCCCTGCCCCTTAGCCACAATCGCATGGTATATGTTGAATGATATATCCCTTGGTAGTCTAGTGGCCCCCTCCCACCTGTCCCTGATTCCCTGATCTATGACATTCTGATCATCCCTGGTGGCTAGTAGAACCCCCCAGCAATTGCTGTGATCATGGATAAACTCCATAATGAAATGCCCTTGTGATCCAGTGGCACTCCCACCCCTTCCACTCACACAGAATCCCTTGTCCACCTCATCCCCCCCATCATCAGTGGGCAGCAGCATCCTGCCCGCATACCGCCTGTCTGCCTGCCGAATAACAGGTACAGTATGGCTGTAAACCCACTGGTCCCCAGTTTGGAACAATGGGCTTGCAGGGCTTACTGTAGTAGGCAGTCCCAAATATGTAACTGAAGTTATTCATAGATTTGGAACTGTCTAGTACAGTGTGTCCTGCAAGCCCATTGGTCCATATTGGAGACCAATGGGCTTACAGCCCATACTGTACCTGTCATTCGGCGGGTGGCCTGGCAGTATATGGGTGGGATGCTTCCATCCACCAACAATGGGGAGAAGTTGGATGGGCAAGGGGTTCTGTGTTGGTGGGAGGGGTGGAGGTGCCACTGGATTACCAGGGCATTTCATTATGGAGTTTTACCAATGATCGTGGCAAAGGTAGAGGGGTTCCACTAGCCACCAGGGACAGTCATGATGCCATAGATCAGGGAATCGATCTGGTGGGAGGGGATCACTAGACCATCAGGGCTGGTCATGTTCTGTAATCATCAGGGACTCAGGGACTGGGGGGGGGAGCACTAGACTACCAGAGATATATCATTCAACATGTGCTGCACAATCGGGGCTATGAGTGGAGGAGGGTTCCACTTGACCACCAGGGTTCAGTGTGTGCTTGCGGATGGTGGTCTGGGTTGGCGGGTGGCCACCCACAGTTGGGCTGCTGTGCTGTGCTCTACAATACTGCATCCCACCTGTGGGTGGCCAGGAGATGTTCCTACTCTGCACAGGTTCAACTTTGATTCCCCTTATGTGGCGCAGTGCAGGGCTGTGCCAGCATATGCGTTACACATCCTGGGCTGAATATCGTGATGTGTGGCATATGCATGGGCACGCCCCCTGCATCTGCACTGCATAGGATTACTTTTGCGCCCTGGCACATCAGGATTCAGGCCGCCGGCAGCTCCTTTTCAAAATCCTGGCAGGGCGCAATGCGGGATTGCGCCTGCACAACTCTGTTGCGCCAGGCACAGCCACTTGAATATTGGGGCCAAGGTATGTTGCTTTGAGGGAGGGGGTTGAATTGCACATTACAACTAAAATAAAAAATAGGTTAAAAAATGTCTGCATGCATTAACAGCTAACATTTTTCTTTGTTTTTTGCTATCTTTTCAAAAAGATGCAAGATAAACAATGCCCCCTCAAAAAATTAAAAAAAATGTGAAAAATATTTATTTATAACTTTGGCATTTTAAAAGATTTTTCTTCAAATGTTGCACTAATGTGCAAGTTAATCCCCTTCCTCTTGACTATATACATGAAAGATTGCAATTCATCCCCAGAATGTATTTTTTGGGGGGGACAGGTAAATTCTGCCATTTTCAGGGACAAACTACAATCTGGCACTTACGGGCATTGATTTGTTCATTTCTTCAACTTCTGGAAAAGGCATCTTTAAAAATGGCAAAGCAGAGAGCAATAGAAAAAAAAGTCCAGTTTATGTGTAGTTCATGGTTTTCAGATTTAATTCTAGGGAGAGAATGGAATACCATTAAAATACCAGAATGTTTTAAACTAAACTGAAAGTTATAAATATACTGGTATCAAGTCAGGATAATGTGCCTCTATACCCCAAATATGCAATGTGCTTAATACATGTCTCTGAAGAACAAGCTTCCATAGCATAGTTAGAACCTTTGCCTCAAGTTACACTAAGAGTGTAGAGCATTCTTTCCTCTATCTGCCTCCAGCCCACATCCATACAGAATATTCTTGGCACAGCTAGAGCCCTTCACAGCTGACTGGAAAATGTTCAATTTATTTATTTGGCTCTCATGTAGGTATTTTCTTCTAAGCCAGTGAAATAAACTCCAGGTGATTCTAACCTTAATCATCCAACCCCACTGTTTTTCTTCTGCCCCAAATTAAGCCAGGAAAAAAAGCTCTGGGTGGGTGTAGCCCATATCTCCCACACTCTTCTCTTCTTCTGCCCCCATCATTCTTCATGCTCCACTTTCTCCCTGTAGCATATTACACCATATACCCCATGGCTAATACTGCCACACAGCTGCAAATCAGGAAGATGTGCCATCAAAAAATGATCATCAGCTTCTGTTGCTAATGCATGAGTGAACCACACCTCCAACAGTCACTTGCCCAGCAGGGAGGGCATGCAGAAGCTGAGTCTGCTGGAGTCCATTAGGGGATTCCATGGCTTTATGTTCAGTGGGAGGCAAGCTCAGACAACTGGAGTAAAGGATGGGGAGGATATCTACCTTCTGGTGCTCAGGTACAGTGGGTGCTTTTATCTATTTCTGATGCAGCAGGAAGTATGATCTAGCCACATGGCAGGGCATCACAACTTGTCCCTTGCACTTTTTTTTAATGTCTCCTCTGAGGACAAAAATTATAACTGATTTCAGAGTGAGTTCCACAGGACAGAGTAATCACATCAGTTGCCCTGTCTGTTAATGTCTTAAGGCAGGCAAATTAAGTCCACAATAAATTATCCCCAGAGAACAGGAGCTGGCAATCTACTACTGGTGACATTTTTTATGCCCTGACAAGACTAAAGACCTCTAAAATCATTAGATGTCCACCACACCAAGAATATCCAACCCCTGCACAACTGATCAGGATTCAACAGATAAATCTTTACAACACTGCAAATTTATTATCCTACCCTCACCCCAAAGTTACCACTTAATAAAAAACAGAATACGTAAGTACCATAATGCCTAGAAGTTTCCCCACCCTACTTTGTACCATTTAATGAATAACAAGACTTAAAAGCTTTACTGAAACCCAAAAAGTCCAATACTATTTCTAGTGGCATAACACTGTCACAGACCAGGAATGATCCTTGAATATTCTAACAGCTTTAACAAGCTTCACATGCAGTTTCTCTTTTGCTCTATGTTTGGCATCTGTCTTTTTCCATCTCTCTGAGACACACCCTGCTGAGCTTAAGTGAGAAGCTTATTATTAAATGATGGAGGTTTCCGTAGGTGCACTTTTACTCATAAATCAGCACAGGCTGTGCAGGTTGTTGTTTAAATGGTGCAAATATCCCACAATTGGGGTTTGTAGTTCAAGTCTGTCATGTAGCACTTTTTTAGCCTTGTCAGGAAAAATACTCATTTTCCTTGTGGATTGTGAGTGATGGGCACATATAATTTGGCTTGGTTTGGTTTTATTTTTTATACTGGAAAGGCATGTGAGCAAATCTGCCTGTTTTCACAAGCGTCCAGTCTGAAGACAGATAGACAAGAAGCAGTAGGCACACTATACAATAAACAGCAAACAATATATTATGCAACGTGTAACAGTAGCAAAAATTAAGGAAACCACAGGGTGGAGGGACTGTGTCTCTAGTCTATAGCAGGAGTTTGTGCAAATATAATATACAAATGTGCAGAGGGAAGCAACTTGAATATACATGGGGGAAGGATTTACACTCCATTAAAGAGGGTTTCATTTAAACAGATGAATACCACCTGGCAATGGGCCTAAATATCTGTTACACATGAAAATAACAAGAGCTACTTTGGCAACACCACCCAGACTTAAGAGAACCTACACAGTTTGAAAAATGAGGTACAAATGGATCATTTTGCTCCTCGTTGACTGTGTTACAACACTTTACTTATTATAATCAGGAAACAGATATGTAATGAAGTTTATAATTTTAATAGCTTTACAAAAAAAAATCTTAATCAGCTGTTTAATGTCAAATCATACCAAATGATATTGCAAGTATAAACCTCATCAGCTAATTGTAAAATGGACTGCATAGGATGACTAAAATGGCAAGGACTACTTCACTTATTCATTTTAAAGAGTGAACTTCACAAGTAGTAACAACAGCACTTATGCCCAAGCTAAAAATGTAAAGAGAGGAGAGGAGAGGAGAGAGAGGAGAGGAGAGAGAGGAGAGGAGAGGAGAGGAGGTGGGGGAGGGAGGGAGTTGGGGAAAAGGAAGGGAAGATGGAGATTTGTCTGCAACTAGGGTTTTTTATCTGATGTAGTAAACAGGATAAATGATTTGCCTCTTCTTCCCACTTCATCCTCACTCCCATCTTCTTGACTTGCCTATTCCAGTTCTGAAAGAACATTTATCTATGCCTTCCTTCTTCCCTCTACATCCATGCTCCTTCCCCCTTCCCTTCCTGTGATTCCTATTGACTATTTGTCTTGTCACTACAAATTCGGGCACATCTGTTATCATTTTATTAAAGATCGGCATTAATTGCAAAGATCTATATTTACACTAGGACATGTCAGGGTTGCTGGACAAAGGTGATGCAGTGCTGTCGTTACTGTGATCTTTTAAAAGCTTTTGAAAGCTTGCTACACCATTTATTGTTAATCCATTGTCTTACATATTCAATTTATCTTTAATTGCATGCCAATTTCCCACAGATTGGAAAAAAGCTAGGGTTATCCTTATTCTTAAAAAGGCCAGATGATCTCAGACCCATATCCATTTTGAATCCCCTTAGTAAAATGCTTGAGAAGGTGGTGGCCAGACAGATAAATGATTATCTGGCTACTTATGGTGTGCTTGCAAACCAACAACATGGATTCCATCAGTGCCATGGAACTGGGACTGCCTTGGTTGGGTTCACAGACACCGTCCTATGAGGGTTTGAAAAGGGTCAGATGATGGGGATGGTGTTTGTGGACCTGACCAAGGCATTCAATCTGTTTCAGCATGACCTTACCTGCTATAAATTGAAGAAAATTGTTTTTTCTGAGGCTGCTGTTTTATGGATTGGGAATTATCTGTCAAACAGATCTCAATTTGTGCGTATTGGAACCATGGTCTCGGATGTGTCCCCAATACATTGTAGCATCCCACAGGGGTCCATTTTGCGCCGCTTATTGTTTTCTTTATTAATCAGTTTCCTCAGTTATGTTATTCCAGTAATTCTATTTTGTACTCCAATTGTTTGATTATTTTTCCCAATCTAAATCAGTGTCCGAATTGTCATTTGCCTTAGGAAAAGATTTTGTGGAAGTTTGGTCATGGTTTATTCATAACTCCATGATGCTGAATTAAAAGAAAAAAGAAAAAAAACAATGCTTTTTGGCATGCCATCTGTGCTTGGGGACAATCCAGTTTTAATTCTATAGGATCATCAGGGAATTCTGATTGAACAGGTTTATCATTTTAGATATCCTTGGGTTCTTTTGGATCCAGGCCTAACTTTTTCCATTCAGGTACAGTTGGCTGTTAAAACCATTAATTAAAAACTTTGCTTACTTTATAAATTCAAATCCTTCCTTACTGCTGAAATCAGAAAAGCTGTTGCTATTGGGTCACTCCTCCTACATTTTGATTATGTGTCTAATTTGTACTTTAATCTAGGTTTGAAGGAATAGCACTCTTTAACTGTGGTGTATAACAATGTTTGTAGATTTGTTCTTGTAGTCCCAGCTCGTACTCATCATTGCAGTCTGTACTCACTTTTAGGATGGGTGTCTAGTTTTTCCAGGATTGAATATTCATTGGGTTCTGTTATTTTTAAATGTCTTTTTCATAAATCTTTGTTCCCATTGTCAGGCCTAGTTTCTGTTTGATCAATGTTACCTAGCCTAAGATCAGCTAATGACACTTTACTTAATGTAATTAAATCTAAGCTTAAAATTCGATCACATGCATTTTTAGTGGCTGCCCCATCTACTGGAATGTGCTACTGATTTTTATTCATCAGTCAACCTTTCCTTCTAATTTTAAGATGATACTGAAGCAATATTTACTACAGAATTCTGTATGCAACTGTTTTACGTAATGTTTGATATTACTGTATGTATTTTGTGATTTTTGTATTAATGTTTTTTGTCCAGGTTGGGCCTGAAAATGGACCATTTGTCCAATGTACTTACCTGGTTTACAAAGAATAAATGAAAATGAAATTAAATCTTCTATGGTAGTCTGTCTTACTTCACTCAGAGAAGCTAAGCTAACTGTACTTGCATTTCCTTCTGCCACATTCAACTGCTGACTGATAGCTGAAGATAGCTGCCAGTGCTGAGAGGAGGACATAGAACAGACAGAGTGGGCAGGATTTTCTTATTATTCCCTATCACAGATTTGGGTTTGGAAAGCACACATTGCACCACATCTTTGTTTTACCCATAAAGAGCATGCAATAAAAGTTTTTTCATGATGTACTGGAGGGGAGGCCTGAATGAGATGCCAGGATTTAGCTGTACTACCCCTAAATGGATTTGGGGTCAGTAGCACACTAACATAAATATTACTCTTTTTGATCATATAGCCACTTAGTGACTGGGATTGGGAGGGTGATGTGTTACTAAAAGTGATATTGGTTTGGGAAAAGGGCTGACAGGATAGGAGATAAGAAATGTTAAGACAGAAGTACCAAGGAGAGGGTGAGAGGTGGTTGTTGACTGATGGGGTTATAGTGGTCATAGGATTTTTCTTGCCAAATGTTAGTGTGGAAAGAGCTTTTTGAAACATTTTAATTTGAACAATACTCAAAAATACTGTTACCCTGAATAGTGCATACTATTTGCTGTTTAGTCTGAAAAACAAATAGTTCATTATTCATGGTTTTGCAAATGAATATTCATTACTCACACAACCATAGGAATTGCCCAACGTGTTGTATGAGAAAAGGTCCTTTAGAATGACAGACCATTTCTGAAAAGCAGTAGAATTCTAAGTTTTGATTTTCATGGCAAATAGTATGTCTAATTGTATCTAGGATTCTCAAAGCCAGTTGTTTTCTACAGAGGATCAAATGAATAAGCCAACCAGACAAAAGACATACTGCAACAAGAATTAGTATTAGTAGGGGTATCACAAGTTGGAAGAGGGAGATAATAATACCTCTTTACAAGACACTGGTTAGGCCCCATCTGAAGTATTGTGTGCAGTACTGGAGGCCACACCTTCACAAGGACATTAACCAAACTGAGGCAGTCCAGAGAAGGGCAACCAAAATGGCACAGGGACTGCATCCGAAAACATATCGGGACAGATTAATGGAGCACAATATGTATACCCTAGAGCAAAGGAGGGAGAAAGGTGATATGATGGAAACATTTAAACACCTTAAGGGCATTAACAAGGTGAAAGAGTCTAACATGTTTCAATATAAGAAAAATAGCAGGACAAGAGGACACAGCATGAGATTAGAGAGTGGTCGATTAAGGGGTAACATGAGGAAGTTCTTTTTCACAGAAAGGGTGTTGGATACATGGAATGGCCTACCTCAGGAAGTGGTGGATATGAATGCAGTGCAGGGCTTCAAACAGATATGGGATAGGCATAAGGGAGCAATAAAGATGAGTATGAATAGATAGGCCATTGACAGAGCAAAGGACGATGGCACATTCATAAGCTAGGAAAAAAAATGGGCAGACTGGATGGGCCTTGCGGTCCTTATCTGCCATAAACTTCTATGTTTCTATGTTAGGAAAGTTGATGTCAAGATATGGTAGAATTAATTAAAAGTAAAAACCAGACATGATAGTAGACTTGGCTGGATAGTCTATAGTCCACTGCTATAAATTATTTGGGCTAACCCCAAGTCACCATAAATTACTGCTCTACTATTCACAAGCATGCAGTAAAAAATAATTAATCAATCCCACTCTCACTTTAAGAGGTTATGTCTTTACCAACTTTGCCCCCAGTCAAACCATGGTAATTAAAATTCCTAATTAGCCATCAGGAGAGCTAGCCCCAACCCCAATTGCACATATCTTCTCCCACCTCCATGCCATTCTGGGCACCCATGCCATTTAATTAAACCCTCCTCTCCCCAAATCCTCACTCCCAGCTGCCATTCTTTATAGCCTCTAATCCCTGTACGATGTATATGGTTCTTTGTTAGGCTTTGTCCCTATTCACCCCTTCCTCTCTCTCAGGTACATTGGTGAAGACAATCTTGGTCCCTACAATCATAAGAAGGTAGCACATAGCTGAATTCTCCCACTCAGCCTACTAGATCATTTAATGGCACTGTTTCTGGATTTCACTATACAGGGGATGGGCTGTGGAAAACATATCCAGTTGAAGGGTATATTTATAGCAGCACTGTCACCAACCTGGATCTGCAGAGCCATTGAGGTCTTTAGCAAGCAGATCATAAGAATGTTTGACTCTGTGCTGCCTGCTTACACACATCAGTTGAAGAACTAAGATGAGTCCCCTCCACAATTGATTCAGGGGAGAGGAGGGGTGAAGAGGGAATCCCCTTAAAAAATTTAAATAATTATGCAGTATTTGAGGGATATTGTAAATGACAGCTTGGAAAAGAGCTTGGGAAGTGAACACTTAAATGGTGTCAGTGCCTTGTAGTGTGATGGGTGTTGGGGACTTTACTGAACACAAGCTCTGGGGCTAATCCATGAGGAAGGCAACCAATGGAAAATTAAAGCTATTTTAGCCATCCCCATGGGCAACATACATTATGGGAATTCTATCAAACTGATGGAAGTTTCTGTTTTTTCAGCCTAATTTTTAACAATTGTAGCACAGGATTGGTAGCGTTGTACATGATCTTATCTGTCAAATAAAGGATTGCTTCAGAGAGTTTTAAAATATGCAAGGGATCCTTTTGACAGATAGTGGCACATTCTGAGCTATTGAAAACTTTGTTGACTGCAACTGCTTAACCCTAATTCTGTGTCCAGATTTCAATTATGTATGCCTATTGTACCTTCCCAAAAAGTTTTTGGAATATTTGGAAGATACACTTGGAAGTCAGCAAAATTACAGAGACAAAGTAAAAGTATTTGAAAAAAAAAGTAGGGGGGGGCAACCCTTAGTTCTACTACACCATAAAATAACTGAAATTCAGTAGTAATGTACACAAAAACTAGAACGTCTTAGTGAAGGTCAAATGTTTTGTGTTTCTAATCATTAAAGCTATTGGCTTGGATTTTTTGAAAGAGTTGTGCATGACACAACTGCAATTTGCCTCTGTACTGTGACCAAAATGGCAGCTGTGTCTGCATCAGAATGTGGTGCAACCATGAAATGACAGTTGTGTCACTATCTTGTGTGCCTGCACTTGCATCATTGCTGTGCATGAATTTATGATGAAACCCACATTTACATAAAAAAATGACTTACAAAGGGATAAGGCACTATCTGTGCCTTACCTTTTCCATGCCGGTGACTCAAGTTCAGGAACAAGATTGGGTTGCCAAGGGTCAGCAGAGGGGGAGGGTTGGGAGGGTTGAGTGGCCACCTGGCAGCCCTTCTCTCATGGACTGGGGTGGAGTGCCCTCCCAGCTCTCAGTTGCCACCAGGTGGGGGCCAGGTGGCAAAAGATAGTTGCCTGAGAGGCTGATAGAATGCCAGGTAGGGGGAAGGAGCAATGGTTGCAGAGAGCATGCAAGCCTCCACATGCATGCTCACTCTACATCACCATAGTAGTGTGACTGCCAAAAAAATAGAGATAGGGACCCAAGGTTTTTGGGAGGTGCACTGTCCACCTCTCTTGACATGGACCACCACCTGGACACCTCTGTACATTCAGGACATGTGTAATGGGGAGATGGCCCTCTTCCTCTGGTGCCACCCTGGAGGGACATCCATGGGGGGGCCCTGTGAGGAGGTAACTTTGGGAGAGATAGAAGCTGGTCTGGGGGAATTAGGGACAGTGCAGCTGAGTGAATCCAAGGGGTAAAAAGCTATATGGAAAAAGAAAAATGACTTACACTGATTTTCAATACCTGCATCAACTATCTACATCATAGTTTTGACACCAATACCAGATCACTATGCATGTGGTCTAAGTCATTCGGTAGGTATGAATGCAGCAAAGTAGTCCTCCCTTCCCTCCAACTGAAGGGGTTACAGCAAAAGGAGACATGAGAGAGATATCTCACTACTGTGTGCTTCCAGGAGTGCAGCATACCTAGTATGTCATTCATGAGCACAGCATCCCTGTTCATGTATCTTCACCCTCAGCCTGCAAATCTCCCATGCAGCAGCCTAATTTATACCATGGAAAATTGGGGAGAAAAAACTCTGTGTTCCCTCTGCTTCGTATCCAAAGGTGGTGGACTGTGGTGCCACCAGTGTGTCTTGTCTTGTCTTGTTTGTCACCTACATGTGATTTGGGGTGAGGGTGTACATGTGTAATGACTGTCTGCTGATGATATGGATATCACCATGTGGTGCTGACTTGTGAATATGGACAAATTGTGGCTGGCCAGTTGTATTCTATCATGGTCAAAGGGCCCATATGATTGTCCCATAGGATGCAGGGAATTATATGAGGGCAATATAATGACCTTGGTGATCATACACGTCCTGGCATGATCTGTGTTTCATCTTACTCATCTGTGCTTGTAAGCAGTTTTCCCTCCTACTCTACCTTCCCTCCTGCTAATACAGCTGCATGGGGTGTACCCCTGTATGTATGTGAATGTGATAGTCTATCATCATCATCCTCATTATTATTAACCACATCTGTATAAATTACTTGTGTGTCATCCTTATCGCCCACATCATCATGCAGCTTTTGGTGGTGTACATCTACATCACCAATATGTGGCATGCATCAACATACATGGAGGTTCACAGCAAGTACCAACCCAGGACCACATGGGAAAAATGTATGACCTGTGTGGTATGTACACTTATTGCATGTGTACTATAATCTACATTTTAGTCATGTACATAATGCATCAACCATAATCATCTTGATGCCTCTACCTGGTCCATGTGTGTATGGTGCTCCCACATACATAACAAATGGAAGCATAATTATAATTGTGTGACACTCTGTAATTAAAAGGCTATATCTGTAGTTTGATGGGCAGGAGAAACCATTCAAACACTGTTCCATAAGCTATTTTATCCTGCTTCCTCCAGCCTCATTCAGTAGCATTGTTTCTTTGTTACAGCCAGAGGCTTTGCTGGGCTCACCACCCCTATGCATGGTGTCACTTTTCCTCTGTGCTTTTGGGCTTTCTATTTGATTTGTACCTTCAGCAGTATTCAAGGTTCCTGTTCTGTCTTACTGCCTTCCTGGCTGTAGCTTGTGCTTCGTTCGTTTCTCTTGGTTAGCTACTTCTGTTGCACTCATGTCCTCCTGTATCTACCCTGTTTCCTTCTGTTTTCTTTCTCAGTGTGCTTATTAGTTTCTACAGTATGTCCTAGCTATGTCATTTTGATGTTTTAGGCTTGTGCTATCTCAGCCTTTCTATCTTCTGCCCATACCAAGTCACTTCCAAACCTCCTCTTAGTTCCACTGTATTCCTCTTCAATTGATTTCACCTGGCTTTCTAGCAAGGCAGCTACTTTCATTCCTACTCTGCCACCTCATTAAGTTTTAATCAGTATGTATTAGCATTGATCACCTTAGTCTTTGTGAAATACAGCTTCCAGATTTCTTGCTTCTCTCTGGGTGCTGTGTATCATTTTGAACTTCGATATGCGTTAAGTTTTCAGAATGTTTTCAGTCATTCCTTTTAACAGTCATCATTCAGTCACTCTTGATAATATCATTCATACTTTTGGCAGTCCTATTTCAACCAGTCAATTTTCTGGCTCCATGTTGTCAGAGTCCATGAACACATTAATTATGGCCATCACCACAGTTCCAGAATCTTGCCCTCATGGCTTATCCTGTGGGTAGACATGTTCACTCACTCTTCATGAACTCCACATAATGAGGAAAGTCTTTCATTGGGCTAAGATCCTTGTCTGATTATTGTCTCCTGCAGGTGTCTCAGCAATCTCACTGGGTGGTAAGTTCCAGTGCTCTGGAGGAAGTTTTAGCCATGCAGATCTTTGGTCAGTGGCACCTAGTGGTGTAATATTTAAGAATTGAGCTACAAGAGGATGGGTCACTAAGCCAACATGTGTTCCTTTAACTGAGAAGACTATGTCAGCAGCACTTCAGAAAGCTATTCTCCCTGTGTCTGTCTAAGGCCCATCTAGTCTCATTCTGTACCCACCACCTTTAGTTTCCAGTCAAGGTTAGATTACATTATGGTCTTGAGGCTGGGTGCTAGCCTTTCCACACTCTCTACTGTCTTCATTCCATAATTTGCAGGGTGGTCCTTCTTCATAGGAAATATCCTTTTGCTGTAGAGATCAAGTTTTGGCCCCCACGGTGTTAACCTGTCAGAGGACTAGAACAAGAGTTATCCCTAAAAAGATTTCCCCTGAATTTGGTTTCCAAATTAGCAAAGCTGGGGTGTCATAATAATAATTACCTGTGCGAAGAGAGATGGCCACCGGGGCCATGGATCTCCAAGGTTTCTTCCACAGGGTTTTTCTTACCCAAGTGCCAAATGTCATAATATAGTATTTATATTTAATTGTAGCATTTACCCTAGCAGTCATATTTCTGATGTGACTTGTGGTTGAATGGTGACTCACTTTATCAACCTACAATTCTGCTATTCACTTTCTCCTCCTGGAAGTCATTCCTCTGCCCACAATCAGTCATTACCCACTTCAGCTGTCTGTCATTACTCCAGTCAGTTTCTGTGGTCACTACTTGCTTCACAGTTCATCTTGGGTTCCTTTCTAAGGTACCTTTAAACTAAAGGAATTGTATTCCTTCGGTACCTCTATATAACATTGAATTATTTCATATAGTGTGTTTCTCTGTGAGCAAACACTGTGCATAAAATTCATTACATTTCCAATTTGCAGTCTGCAAAGGTTTTCAGTCACAGGTTGGAAATCAGTGAATGCCTTAGACTCTGTTATGAATTGCAATTAGCATCTCCATTTATGTCAGTGGAGAAATCTGCAGCTGACATTAGACCTTCATTTCAATGGAAACAATTCTAGTTACAAATTATTAAACTTGACCAGCTGGTAGATGTATCATTTCATTTTCAGTGAAAGTATTACGTTAACGATGCACCACAGTTATGGTGGGTGACTGAAGCACAGAGGTAGAGTTCTGTTCAATGTCAAACATTGAGCCAGGGACTCAAATAGGAGTTACCCTGGTCCACAGTTTTCTGCTGTAAGTAACAAAGCATTCACAGTGCTTTGAATCAAACATTTATTTCACGAAAGAAATGTAAACAAAAAGAAAACTTAGCTCATTAAATTTTGAGCGCACTGTCATTAAACGTGGCACTTTGAGAAATATCTGATACAATATTGGTTGCCATGTTTTTGTCATTTCCCCCCTACTTTTCTACATCATCTCAATGATATGGTTGCCAGAGTTTCACCCTTCCTTTGACTAAATAGGTGAGGTTCAGTCTTCAGCAATGATGCTTTGTGATGGGACAACAACGGGTGCTGGGTTGCTGGGTAGTCTGTGCCTTCCTATTTGAGAGCCAAATGTCTTCTCTCCCAGATGTATTCAATCCCAAGACATCCACAGTGTGGGATATCAGAGTTTGCTAATGAAGCCTGGTTTCCTACATGTGTACAGTAAAGGTCTGTGAAAATACATTCTAATTATTCAAATAGAAATGATGACCCATAATTTGTGTTTCAGAACGAGGAAACCTATAGAAACAGAGATCATTTCTCTGGGTAGCTAGAAAGAAACTCACACTCCATTGAAATAAACGTCCTGCACTGACTAAAGCAATGCTGAATTGTGACTCACATCAGTCATCTTAACTGATGGTTAGCTTCAGACATTCATTTGAATGTGAAAATGTTGGTAAGAATCTAAGCTATTGTAAGGATTTCATTTTAAGAAACAGAAACATAGAATTTGATGGCAGATAAGGACCGCTTGCCCAACCCAGTCTGCTCATTTCCCTACCTGATGGATAAGCTGCAGATTCTAGTTAATTAACAGCTTACTTCCTCCTGCCCCCCACTAGAATTGCCTTATGCCTGTCCCATGCATTCTTGAATTTTTCCACTGTTCCTGACTCCACAACCTCCTCTAGAAAGCTGTTCCATGCATCCACAACTCTCTCTGTGAAAAAAAATACTTTCTTTTTTTTATAATTCAAATTTTATTAGCAAATGTTCCACATTAAGAGGCAGTTAACATGAAAGTACGACAAGAATACTGCAACTTATTACGTTAACATAGAAACATGGAATTTGACGGCAGATAAGGACCGCTTGGCCCACCTAGTCTGCCCATTTTCCTACCTAACAGATAAGCTGCAGGTCCTAGTTAACGAACAGCTTACTTCCTCCTACCCCCCACTAGGACTGCCTTATGGCTGTCCCATGCATTCTTGAAGTCCCCCACTGTTCTTGACTCACGACCTCCTCAGGGAGGCTATTCCATGCATCCACAACCCTCTCAGTGAAAAATACTTCTCACATTACCTCTGAGCCTTCCCCTATCTTCAAATTGTGCCCCTTGTTCTTGCACATCTCTTTTTCTGGAAGATGCTACCTCTTGGACTTTGTTAATTCCCTTGAGGTACTTGAAAGTTTCTATCATGTCCCCTCTCTCCCTTCTTTCCTCAAGGGTATACATATTAAGCTCCTTTAGTCTTTCTTCGTATGTCTTTTGGTTGCCCTCCTCTGGACAGCCTCCACTCTGTTTATGTCTTTGCAGAGATGGGGTCTCCAGAACTGCACACAGTACTCAGATGGGGTCTCACCAACTGTCTGTACAGAGGGATAACAACTTCCTGTTTTCTACTATTGATGCCTCTTCCTATGCATCCCAGTATCCCCCAGCCTTCCTTACTGCCTTCTCACATTGCTTGCCCACCTTTAGGTCATCTGATATAATTACCCCAGGTCCCTTTCTATTTTTACTGTTGTCAGTATCTCACCCCATTGTGTACGCTTCCTGGGTTTTGTTTCCCATGTGCATTACTTTGCACTTCTTGCATTGAATCTGAGCTGCCTTACATTTGACCATTCCTCCAACCTTGCCAAGTCCCTTCTCATCCTTTCCACTTCATCTTGTGTATCAACCCTGTTGCAGATCTTTGTGTCATCTGCAAGGAGACAACTTTCCTTCCAGTTCCTCTGCAATGTCACTTATAAAGACATTAAAAAGGACCGGTCCCAGTACTGAACCCTGCGGTACCCTGCTAGTAACCCTCCTTTCTTCACTGTGTACTCCATTTACTACTACCCTTTGTGTCCTGTTGTCTAGCCAATTTTTCATCCAGGCTACCACCTTGGGTCCCACTCCAAGGCTGGTTATCTTGTGTATTAATCTTTTGTGTGGGACTGTATCAAATGCCTCGCTAAAATCTAGGTAGGCCATGTCCACAGCCCCTCCCTGGTCTACTACTTTGGTCACCCAGTCAAAGAAATCTATTAGATTGCTGTCTGACATGACCTTCCCATCATGAATCCATGCTGCCTTGGGTCCTGTGCCCCACTGGCCTCTAGGTACTCAACAATTCTTTCCTTCAGAAGTGATTCCATCATTTTCCTACCACTGAGGTCAAACTAACTGGTCTGTAGTTTCCTGCCTCTGTCCTGTTCCCACTTTTGTGAAGAGAAATCACATCTGCCCTCCTCCAGTCCTTGGGTACCACCCCATCCTCCCATGATTTGTTAAAGAGAGTAGTCAGCGGTGTCACTAATTCTACCCTTAGTTCTTTTAGAATTCTTGGGTGAATCCTATCAGGCCCCATTGCTTTTTCCAACTTCAATTTTATTAGTTCTTTCAGAACCCTTTCTTCTGTAAATGGACTGGTATTGACCCCCATCTTCAGAGTGTTTCTCTTGTTTGGTTTAGGTAACTCCCCCTCCTCTTCCTTTGTGAATACTGAGCAGAAATATTCGTTCAGTATCCCTGCTTTTTCACTGTCACCCTCTACCCACATTCCCTCCCCTTTATTAAGCTTCAGTATCCCTCCTTTGGTCTTTCTTCGCTCCCTAATGTACCTATAAAAGGTCTTATCCCCCTTCCTAACAGAGTTGGCTATCCTTTCCTCAGTTTGAGCCTTTGCTATTCTGACTGCCTTCCCAACCTCTTTCTGCTTTAACTGATAACATTCTCTGTGCTGCTCCTTCTGTGTTTCCTTATATTTCCTGAATGCTGTCCTTTTCTCCTTAATCTTCCCTGCCACCACTTTTGAGAACCATAGTGTTTTTTTTCCTTCGTTGTGTTTTATTGATTTGCTTTACACAAAGGCTTGTTGCCTCTGTGATGGCTGTTTTGATCACTCCCCATTGTTCCTCCGCCCCGTTAAAACTGCCCTCCCTCCCCCCATACAGCAGTTACATATCAGTGTGTCACTTAAGTTCAAAGCAATTATACAGGAGTATACAGGGCTATTTGCTCTGGAACACTACTAAATCTAAGCAGCTAGAATTAGGGAGTGAAAGGGATCCCATATTTGAGTATAAACAGATAATCTGTTGTGAAGGCTGGCAATCGCCTTTTCCGTACGCAGGTTAGCAAGGATTTCATTCAGCCATTCCTGTAATGTCGGAGTAAACTTGTATTTCCAATCACATAAAATAAGCTTCTTGACAGATAGAGCTATTATAGAAATAAGAAACCTTCTCACTTTGACTCTAATAGAGGACATGTCACCGAGGAGACAGACGTCAGGAGTGAAGTGCTGCTGTAAACCCAGTAAAGGATCTAGGGAAGCTCTGATAGAGCCCCACAACTGGGAGATTTTGGGACAGGACCAAAATATGGGAAGGAGTGTTCCCTCCCCCTGAGAACATCTACTACATATGTTTGAGTCCAATAGATCCCACTTTTTTAACTTAACCAGAGTATAATACATATTATGCAGAATATGATATTGCATAAGGCGCAACCTATCTTGGGAGACAAATTTATGGCGGGACATCCACAAAGCTTGCCAATTAGGTGAATATTGAGGAAATAAGGAGCTCCAGAACCTCATCAGTCCAAAAGAGTCCCCATATCTTTTGTGGAACAAAACCTGATATAATTTGGATACACTGCTGAAGACCCAAGTAGAGAAGAAAATGCTGGTATCAGGGCCCCAACCTTCTGATTGGGAGGGGTATTACCAATCACTATTGTGAGTAGGTGTCTTATCTGTACTGCTTTAAAATGTGAGAATGCCAGGATGCTAAATTTCTGAATAAGATCACCTACGGATAGCCATTGCCCCTCCTCATCCACAAAAAAAAGTACTATCCCATCACCCAATTGGAGCAACCAAGTGCGGGAATCTGCTGCTTGTTCATAGTGAAAGATGGGAGTTCCAGATAGATTGAGCCAGATCTAACTGAGGAGTGTAATTCAAGAAAGAGCAAAGTTGCGCATATACCCTTAAAAAAGTGGTAACTATGGGACATTTCTCGGCAACATGCACCTGAGACATTTTTACATAGAACAGAGTAAGGGGATCCAGATTCATGGACCGAATTGAGTCCAACTCTTTTCTAAGCCATGTCGGCTGCACCTTTTCAAGACCCGGACTTACCCATCTCAGACATTTTGCCAGATGGCTAGCCCAATAATATATGGCCAAATGGGGAATCCGCAGGCCCCCCTCATATTTTGGAACAGCCAACTTATAGTAAGCCAGTCGGGGGTATTTGTCAGACCAGATAAACTTGGTAAAAATACCATGCAATTTCTTAAACCAGGATAACGGGATAAAAGTATTGAGGAGAGATAAAGGGTAAAAAATTTGTGGGAAGATGTTCATCTTGATTATGTTAATCCGGCCCCAAAGCGAGATAGGGAGCTTAGACAATCTGTCAAGATCCTGAATTATAAGCTGGGAAAGGGGCTCCATATTTTCCTTAAACCATACCGAGGGGTTACGAGTCAGTTTAATGCCCAGGTTTTTCAATGACCTGGGGGACAAACATAAACCTAAGGGGGCGATATCAGTCTTAAATATCTTGTGATTTAAAAGGAAAAAGGAAGATTGGTTAGTATTAAGTTTATAATCAGATAGGGTGCTAAATTTAGCAATTTCACCCAACAAGACCGGGACAGAAGATACCGGGTGGGATAAGTACACAAGGAGATCATCCGCATATGCAGTGATCTTGACCTCATGATGCCCCACCCAGATGCCTTGTATTCCTGCATTATTGAGAATATTTTGAATGAGAGGTTCGAGATACAGGTTAAATAAAAGGGGAGAAAGGGGACAACCCTGTCTGGTACCAGAATGTAATGAAAAGGACTTAGAAAATGCACCATTTCCCAAAATTCTTGCTGTAGGTGTTTTGTATAATGCAACGATCCAGGATATAAAGACAGGAGGAAACTAGAAGGTCTCAAGAACTTGGAACAGAAATTTCCAGTTCACATGATCAAATGCCTTCTCGGCATCCAGGGAGACCAGCTCAGCAGGAAATTCAGCATCCCTAGAGACTGGGAAGACATGAGAAAGGGTACGCAAATGGTCTGATGACGAACATCCCTTCACGAATCCAACCTGCGCCATACCTATTAAATCAGGAAGGACTACTGTTAATCTGTGGGCCAATATCTTCGAAAGGATTTAATATCTTGATTTAAGAGAGATATGGGCCTGTAGCTTTTAACTAACTCAGGATCCTTATCTGGTTTAGGGAGAAGAACAATCAGGGCTTCGAACAGGTAAGGGTCCTCCTCTACCCCAGATAAAATGTACTGAAATAGGCGATAAAGTACTGACAATAAGAGGTCATGAAAAACTTTGTAAAATAAAGAGGAGAACCCATCTAGTCCTGGGACCTTGTCTGAGGGTAGCCCTCTAATAACCTCGGAAATTTCCTCCTGGGATATAGGAGAAGCCAGAAAATCCTTGTGTTGCTGCGATAGAGAGGGCATGTGAGAGTCTCTTAAGTACTCCTCAAGAATCCCAGGACAAGGAGGACTCTCCATGTCCCTGTACAATTTTCCATAATATAAAGCAAACTCCTGCACTATCTCAATAGGGGATACTCTCAGAGACCCATCTGCCATTGCCCAAATTGGTGGGATAAATCTTGTGGATTCCTGTTGTTTTAAGTGCAATGCAAGCAGGCACCCTGCTTTCTCTCCCTGATCCATATAACTGGCTCCGGTTCAGATTATAGCTAGTTCTGCCTTTTCCCTTAGCAGCTCTAGATATCTAAATTTGGCTGCCAGGAGTCTCTTCTTGTCCTCATTAGAGGAACTAACAGAAAGATTCATGTCAAGGGACCAAATTTGGGATAATAGTGATAGCAGCTCTTCTGCCTGTACCATTTTCCTTTTAGCCGCTATACTGATAAAAACCCCCCTCATGTATGCTTTAAAGGCCCCCCATAGAATGTCCGGCTTTGACTGTCTAATGGGTTAGATGAGAAAAAGACCTCAATTTGCACTCTTATAAGCTTACAATACTTGGCATCCTTAAGGAGCTGCTCATTGAGCTTCCATCTGGTCTCCCTTTTAGATGAATTAAGGAATGTCAGGTTACATACCACAAGGGAGTGGTCAGAAATGGGACCAGATTGGATCGAGGCAGACTTGACCCCGGGCAAAAGACCCTGAGAGATAAATATGTAGTCAATGCGAGACTGTGAGCCATGCACCATTGAAGTGAAAGTGAACTCCTTGGAATCAGGATGCAACACGCACCAGACATCACAGAGCCCACACTGATCTACCAGATCTTTAAGTGCCCTCTGCCCTGGGGATATCCCCCTCACCCCACTACCTGACCTATCCAGGTCAGAGTCTATAACCTGATTGAAGTCACCCCCCATAATAATCCTGATGGGAAGCATTGGAAGCATAATAGTTATCAACCTCATAAAAAACCCCGGGTCATCAATGTTGGGTCCATAGATACTGCCGAGTAGAAGTGGTACTGACCAAAGAGTACCTTTGACTAAGACAAATCTGCCCCCTGGATCATTGATAACCTGCATGGAAACAAAAGGAATGCTTCTATTAATGATTAGCATGACCCCACAACTTTTAGTGGAACCCTGAGCTTCATTGACCTGACCCACCTGTTGTCTCCTTAATTGTAAAGCTTCAGATTCTAGTAAATGGGATTCCAGCAAAAATGTTATCTGAGACTACAATAAACTTAAATGTTTAAGCACCTGATATTGTTTGAAAAAATACTTTCTAACATTACCTCTGAGCCGTTCCCCCTCTATCTTCAAATTGTGCCCCCTTGTTCTTGCGCATCTCTTCTTCTGAAAGATACTACCCTCTTGTACCTTGTTAATTCCCTTGAGATACTTGAAAGTTTATATCATGTCCCCCCTCTCCCTCCTTTCCTCAAGGGTATACATATTAAGCTGCTTTAGTCTCTCCTCGTATGTCTTCTGGTGCAGACCTTGCACCATTTTGGTTTCCCTCCTCTGAACAGCCTCCACTCTGTCTATGTCTTTGCGGAGATGGGGTCTCCAGAATTGCACGCAGTACTCCAGATGGGGTCTCACTAACTGTCTGTAGAGAGGGATGACAACTTCCTGTTTTCTACTGTTGATGCCTCTCCTTATGCATCCCAGTATCCCCCCAGCCTGCTTTACTGCCTTCTCACATTACTTGTCCACCTTTAGGTCATCTGATATAATTACTCCTAGGTCTCTTTTGATTTTTGTTGTTATTAACTCACCCCTCATTGTGTACTCTTCCCCTGGGTTTTTGTTTCCAAGATGCATTACCTTCCACTTCTTTGCATTGAATCTGAGCTGCCACATATTTGACCATTCCTCCAACATTGCCAAGTCCCTTTTCATTCTTTCCACCCCACCTTGTGTATCAACCCTGTTGCAGATCTTTGTGTCATCTGCAAAGATGCATACCTTTCCTTCCAGGTGCTCTCCAATGTCACTTATAAAGATATTAAAGAGGACCGGTCCCAGTCCTGAACCCTGCGATACCCCGCTAGTTACCCTCCTTTCTTCACTGTGGACTCCGTTTACTATTACCTTTTGCATCCTGTTGTCCAGCCAGTTTTATATCCAGGCTACCACCTTGGGACCCACTTCATGGCTGGCTAACTTGTATATTAATCTTTTGTGTGAGACTGTGTCGAATGCTTTGCTAAAATCTAGGTAGGCCATATCCACAGCCCCTCCCTGGTCTACTACTTTGGTCACCCAGTCAAAAAAATCTATTAGGTTCATCTGATATGACCTTCCTGCTGTGAAACCATGCTGCCTTGGGTCCCAGCCCCACTGGCCTCTAGGTACTCAACAATTCTTTCCTTCAGAAGTGATTCCATCATTTTCCCTACCACTGAAGTCAAACTAACTGGTCTGTAGTTTCCTGCCTCTGCCCTGCTCCCACTTTTGTGATGTGGAATCACATTTGCCCTACTCCAGTCCTCAGGTACCACTCCATCCTCCCATGATTTGTTAAAGACAGTAGCCAGTGGTGTTACTAGTTCTACCCTTAGTTCTTTTAGTATTCTTGGGTGAATCCCATCAGACCCCATTGCTTTGTCCACCCTCAGTTTCAAGAGTTTTTTTAAAACCCTTTCTTCTGTGAATGAACTGGTATCGACCCCCCTATTCAGAGTTTCTCCCTTGTTTGGTTTAGGCACCGCTCCCTCCTTATCTGTTGTGAGTACTGAGCAGAAATATTCGTTCAGTATCCCTGCTTTTTCACTGTCACCCTCTGCCCACATTCCTTCCCCTTTATTAAGTCTCTGTATCCCTCCCTTGGTCTTTCTTTGCTCCCTAATGTATCTATAAAAAGTTTTATCCCCCTTCTTAACAGAGTTGGTTATCTTTTCCTCAGTTTGTGCCTTTGCTATTCTGACTGCCTTCCCTGCCTCCTTCTGCTTTAACTGATAAAGTTCTCTGTCCTGCTCCTTCTATGTTTCCTTATATTTCCTGAATGCTATTGTTTTATCCTTAACCACCCCTGCTACCTCTTTTGAGAACCATAGTGGTTTTTTCCTTCATTTTGTTTTATTGATTTGCTTCACACGAAGGCTTGTTGCATCTGCAATGGCTGTTTTGATTATTCCCCATTGTTTCTCCACCCCTCCTTCTTGTCCATTTGCTAGTGCTTTTCTAAGGCACTCTCTCATTTTCCCAAAGTTAGCCTTCCTAAAGTACAATATTCTTGTTTTTGTATGGCTTGACTCTATGGTTTTGTGTTTATTGTGAACCACACTGTTTGGTGGTCACTTGTTCACAGATGGCTACCCACTTCTAAATCTGAGATCCTTTCTCCTTCCCCATTTGAGAGTACCAGATCTAAGATTGCTCCCTTCTGAGTGGGTTCCAACACTAGCTGTCTGAGGCATACCCCCTGTAGGGCATCAAGAATAACCCTGCTCTTGGATATGCCTGCAGCAAATGTACTCCAGTTAACATCTGGCATATTCAGGTCCCCCATCAACAATATCTCCCCTTTTTCTGCCATTTTAAGGATGCCTTCTATCATTTCCTTGACCATTTCCTCCCCCTGAGATGACAGTCTGTACACAACCCCCATGCGGATTGTGGTGCCATTTTCTGTCTCCAGGGTGACCCATAATGACTCATCAACTTCCTGTTTACTCTTTAGTTCTGTTGCTTTAATCCCTTCCCTTATTTAGAGAGCTACTCCTCCTCCTCTTTTACCCACCCTGTCCCTCCTGTAGACTGTGTATCCTGGTATGTTGACTTCCCACTCATGGTTCTCTCCGTACCATGTTTCAGTGACTGCCACAATATCCAGGCATCCCTCTTCCATTAAGGCCACTAGTTCAGGGAGCTTGTTGCACAGACTACAGGCATTGGTACTCATCACCTTCCATTTATTTTTTATGGCCTTACTCCTTTTAGCCACATCCCTGTCCTTAACACTTTTTTATGCATTTATCCCTGTCCTGCTCCCTACTGACTTCTCTGCCTTGGTGTTTACCTCTCTAACTACTATGCTTTGTGGGGGGAGGCAGACATTTCCCTGCTCCTTTTCAGTGCCTCCCTCCTTGGCTAGTTTAAATGCTTGCCAATGAAGCATTTAAACCTGTTACCTAGGATCCTGGATCTCCCCCTGGACAGATGTAGACCATTGCACCAGTATAAGCCTGCATCTGTCCAGGTGGCTCCCTGGTCCCCAATGAAGCCAAAACCCTGAGCTCCACACCAGTTTTTCAGCCATTCATTGAAGCCCATGGTGTGGAATACCCTAGCATCATCCTTGCCATAGACAGGCAGCACCTCTGAGAAGGTTACCGTACATGCTACTTGTCTAAGGCCCCTCCCCAACTCCACAAACTCCTCTTGCACTGCTCTGATCCCATTTACAGATAGGTCATTTGTCCCTAGGTGGACAATGACATCCAGTTCCCTCCCTCGTGCAGCTGCTCCTGCAATCCTGAGGATTCACTTCCTGTCCCTCCAAGCCGTGGTGCCAGGCAGGCACCTTACCTCCCTATCCCCTTCCTCCCCCACATCTACCCCCCTAATGATTGAGTCCCCCAACAGGAGTTGTTTCCTTCCCCTGTGGGGTCTTGTGCCACCCTCCTGTGGATCTCCTTTGTGGAGGTTCCCAGCATCCTCCTTGGTCTCCACTGCAGGTGCCTCCATAGATGAACCACTCTTTGCCAGAACAGCATATGAATTGTGGAGAGCTACAACCGGAGGGTTGCACCTCTGTTCCACCACCCTCTCCCTTCCAGAGCCCACCTTGGTCCAACCACTCCTCTTTCTTGGCAACCTCTGAGGTAACGGCGGTGGCCCTGGTGGTCTCTGGGTGGGGGAAGAGGTTTCACGAATCCTAGCCAGGTCAACCTGGAGACAGGCAACCTCCTCCCTCAGACCAGAGAGGTGCCTGCAAACAGGGCAGCATCGCAGCCTCCAGAATGTCTTCTGGACCACTGCTGCTCCATAGCCATTGCACTGCACCACTCCCATCTTGACTTATTTTGTGTCCCCTCTCCTGTTGCTTTGTATGCTTATTGTCTCCTCCCTCTATGTATTTTTACACTTACTTTCCTACTGCCTATGTGCCCTTACAACTCTCACCCTTCCTGTTCTGGGACAGGAACTTACTGTTGTATTTAGTAGTCTCCTTCCTCTGTGCTTGGATTCAGACCTCCAGCAGCCAGTGGGGGATAAAGAGGTTTTTTTTTTAGGTTCCTTCAAGGTTGCTGAAACTAATGTGTCTCAGTGATCCTTCTCTTCCTACTGCCAAACAGGAAGTTCCTGTTGTCAGTCAAATTCAGTGGCTATAAAACTAGAACTGGCATTGGGTGGGAGGGTGAAGGGGTGGGAAGGAGGGCAATTAGTAAAAAATCTGCTGTTCTGGATTTCTGTTTCTTGCTCTGCAACCAGTTCTCTTCTGCCAGAAACAACTGGAAGCTGTAATTGGAGACAGCTGCTTTTGTACACCTAAGCTGCTAAGCCACACCCCAATTAGATTCACTCTCTGCTCTCAGTAAATTAAGGTGATACTGCCCCCTTCCTTAGAAAAAACACTTTTTTTTACTTAAATGAGACCCCCTTCTTCTAATAAAGTATCTGTTTGCTTAATCCAAACAGGTACTACTCCTGCTGAGACAGAAGTGATTAATTAGTAAAAAATCTGTAGTTCTGGACTTCTGTTTCTTGCGCTGCAACCAGTTCTCTTCTGCCAGAAACAGCCGGAAGCTGTAACTGGAGACAGTTGCTTTTGTACACCTAAGCTGCTAAGCCACACCCCAATTAGATTCACTCTCTGCTCTCAGTAAATTAAGGTGATACTGCCCCATTCCTCAGAAAAAACACTTTTTTAACTTAAATGAGACCCCCTTCTTCTAATAAAGTATATGTTTGCTTAATCCAAACAGGTACTACTCCTGCTGAGACAGAAGTGATTAATTAGTGAAAAATCTGTAGTTCTGGACTTCTGTTTCTTTCTCTGCACCAGTTCTCTTCTGTTAGAAACAGCCGGCCATATTTTAATTTGGAAGTGTAACACAAGAACAGTCTTCGAACATGAATGCACTTAACACTGTCACAACCGGAACCAAGGACATCTGTGGGTAACTAGAAAGACCACTCTACAAATCTTAGATTCAAAGAAATGAATTTATTGAATATGCATTCTTCTTTCTAATAAAACAATCAAGTGGAGCTTGTAACATCTGTACAGAAGGGTATGTAAAACAGTCTGTGAATATGTTAAGTCATTTCAAATGGACCTCTACTACATTACCCTCAGAAGCACTGATTTTATTATTATGGCTATTTAATGACATCACTGCTTAGAAATGAATGCTGCTAACATCTTTAAAACTAGCCAAATAAAATCAGAGGCAAGAAAAAATGCTTGCAGCCAAACTGGACCCCTGTAAACTAGTGATGCATACCAGTTCTTATGTTCTTTACTTGCTGTGACACCACTTTGTTAGCTGGCTTTCATAACTGTTTGGAGGGATGTGACAAACTGCTGTTGTTCCAGCACAAGCCTGCCATGCATGCACATAAAATGCAACCAGATGACTGGAAAATTCTTTTTATCTCAATGCTGCCACCACTTGGCTCTCTGCAAGGGTATGTCACTCTGGTTGTAGTCTCACCTCAGCCATTGGTCAATCCATGCAAGGCCTTATGTTTGACACAGAACCAGCCCTTCAGTCACTTCCAGGAGCTTCTGGGTGGTTGTGAGGGCCAGCTGTGCTCCAGCCCTCCCCCGAGTGAGCCGAACCCCCACCAAAAAAGTACAGCTTCTATGTGGTCTTGAGGGCCAGCTATGCTCCAGACCTCCCCTGAGCGAGCCTAACCCCTGCCAAAAAAATACAGCTTCTGGGTGGTTGTGAGGGCCAGCTGTGCTCCAGCTCTCCCCTGAGCGAGCCAAACCACCACCGACAAAATACAGGTACGATGCTGGCCAGAGAGGCACTCAAGTTGCAACGGAGTGTGTGTGTGTGTTGCGTAATTTGTTTTTGGCACCAATTTCAAACCTGGCCTGCTTTTTCTTCCCTGAGTTCCTCTGTCTGTAGCTATTGGCAGAGCAATGCTGATAGATTTATTTTAGTTGCCTGAAATGTTTAAAAATATTGAGTTACCACAACTTTATTTGGGAGCTTTAATTGATTCATGCTGTAATTCCTTTCATACTATAATGCATAGGCACCTTACACTGCAATGTTTCAGCCTCTGACCACATTCTACAGGGAGCTTTAATTACCAGACCTGCCCATGGAACAGCAGAAAGACCACTGAAAATGCATCTTAAAGTAGAACAAGTACAACTTGACTCCATTTTCAGGGAGCCTTTAAACTTAAATTAATCGCTTGCTTAAGGGTGTTGTGTGCAGATTTATTTGCTTAAAGGGGGTTGTATGCAGATTTAAATCTCCATTTAAAAAAAAAATCAGCCCTGCACAAATCAATTGCCACATGGGGTTGTGTGCAGATTTAAACTCCGTTGGGTTGTGTGCAGATTTAAACTCCATTGGGTTGTGTGCAGATTTAAACTTCATTGGGTTGTGTGCAGATTTAAACTCTGTTCTGCTTTACCAGAGGTTGACTGCAGGCTCAAACAGTGCTAAACTAGGTCAGCCCAATTCAAATTGCCTGCTAGCTGGATCCTGACTGGGTTCTCTGAGTTAACTTAGTAGCCCCTCCCTCCACTCTACCTTTAAATAATAATCCCACTGTGCTCGCTCCACAGTTTCTGGGTGGTCGTGAGGGCCAGCTGTGCTCCAGCACTCCCCCGAGCAAGCAGAACCCCCGCTGAAATAATACAGGTACGATACAGGACAGAGAGACACTCAAGTCACTACAAGGTGTGTGTGTGTGGAAGGCCCTGCTAACATTCCACGTCAGCTGCCCAGCGCCCCTGCCACCACCCTTTTTGGACACAGTGATATATAAGGAATATCATGTGCCATTCACAGCCTATCAGTCTACTTCCCCATCTGCAGCTTATCAGGTATGGTCACCAGAGGATGCCCCCTTGCCATGGACACTGTTGTTTCTCTTTGCCAGAGTTACAAAATTTCTAACCTAACTTAAAAGATAACTCCTCGGGGTAGGGACACTGGTGTTCAGCTGATAACCAGGGTCAATGTACGCTATGAACTGCAGTTAAAGTTTAAGTTCTGCTGCTTGTAATATTTGCTTCTGCAGTGTCCATCCTCCTCTCTCTCTCTCTCTCTCTGCCTGGACAATACCCCCCCCGTGGCCTAAACAGGCAGGATGCTGCCGCTGAGTGGCTGCCCAGTTTCCCCAGATCTGGCTGGGGGCATAGCTGAAAACCCTGGAATGCTGGATGCCCTTCCTTCCCTCAAGCCCACCCCCCACCTGGAAATCCAAGAAAGGGCATAAAAATCATACATCTGTATGTATGCAGTCTCTTACCAAATCTTGCAGAGCTAACAGCCTGGGTGGCTCACTACAACCCGGCATACCTCTCAACTGTCCCTGATTTTAAGGGACTTGATTTGTCTAAAAATTTTACTCTGCCCTCCTAAAATTGTGTTTCTGTGACTAAACAGTGGGGTTATAAGTACAAAATAATATCAAACATAAAAGTTACAGACTTGTTCTTTCTTAGTTGATTTTTTTGAGCCTTGTCCCTGATTTATGAGGGGAGGTTGAGAGGTATGCAACCCGGATATCCTGTTGGTCTCAGAAACCTGGCTAAAACCCCACATCCTGGACTCTACATGTGCCCTTCCTGGCTACAACTTCAGTAGGCAAGACAGGCAAGGAAACAAACGTGGGGGTTGTGTGCTCCTCTACCATAGGGTGCACTTAAACATGTCTGTCATTGGGCATACTCCCCACCCCCTCACCTTCTACATCCACTCACTGTGAGTTCCTGCATGCCCTGCTCCTGCTAGGTAACTCAAAAAAATTACACTTGATCTGTACCTACAATCCTCCAATAGGAGGCTTGCTAGGGCTCTCCTACATCTTTAACAGTCTTGGCTCCAAGGTTGGCACAAATGAGTTACTAATCTTTGGGGACTTTAGTCTAAACTGGCAGGGCCATAACGCCAAGCAATATGAGCCCTTGCTATCTGGACTTGCCCTAACCCAACTCATCTCGGATCCCACAAGGATCTCCCATCTAGGGGATAAAGGACCCCTCATCAACTGGGTGCTGAGCAACAGACCTGACAACGTCATCTCCTCTGGGATCCTTCCTGACGTCATCTCTGATCACTCTCCCACCTTCTGCAACTTGGGTAGCTCCTCTCCCAAGATCACCTGTAAAGTAATCTAGATGAGGGATTTCTCCATATTTAACATTGACAACTACCTTGCTGACCTTTATCAAACAGACTGGTCCCGGATCACTGCCACAAGCGACCCCTCGGTAGACCTTGACAACTTTATTGCTGTCTTTACTCCCCTGCAAAACAAACACGTTCCCCTTACAAAGAGGAGGGTGAGGGGCACTGTCACAAAATGGCTTCATAGCAGACTATTTTCCTTCATGAAGCAGAGGGACAAATGCTCGGTGAAGTACAAAACCTCCCTCACAAGTTTTGATTTCCACAAATATAGGCAGCTGAGAAACAAATGCAAAAGAGCCATTCACTCTGCAAAGAGTGATTACTGCAGATCTGTCTTGCTATCCTCGGCCAGGAACCCGAGGAGTTTCTGGCAAAACATCAAAAACACTGTTGAAGGCTCTGCCTGAGTCCAGGTCACAGACATGCAAATTGGCAAGACTAGCTGCAACAACCCCCATACAACTGCCAATGCTTTTAACTCCATGTTTTCTGACCAACCCACTCACCCCTCCCAGCCTCCTGACCCAAGGACTCAAGGTCCCTTGCTCAGTGGTAAAACCACTCAACCTCCTTTCTACCTACAGTAAAGATCGTCTCTGTCACTGAGACTCAGAAACTCCTTGCTGGTCTCTCCCCTCACACTGGAGCTGGGCATGACATCCTAGAGCCCAAATTGCTCTGCCTGGGGGCCTCTCCCCTGGCCCGGCCTATTGCCTACATCTTTTAAGACCTTCCTAACCTCAGGATCCATCCCTGATGTGTGGAAAGTGGCCAGAGTTGTCCCGGTCTTCAAACAAGGGTACCCCAAAACCCTCAAGAGCTACCGCCCCATTGCATTCCTGTCTGCGGTTAGTAAACTACTTGAGAAGGTGGTTGCTTCACTGCTCAACCGCTGCGTACAAAGCTATGACCTACTCACCGCAGCACAACATGGCTTCCGGAAAGGGCACAGTACTACCACTGCCCTTGCTGGGGTCACCTCAGAGATCAGGTCTGCCATTGACCAAGGCAAGCTGACTGGTGCCATCATGGACTCAAAAGCATTTGACTTAGTTGACCACTCGCTACTGTGCTCCACACTCCTGTCCCTTGGCCTGGCCCCCCCGGCTCACACCTGGCTCATTAACTATCTCTCTGGGAGACAACAGTACACTAGATTCAGCCAAGCCTTCTCTGATCCCTCTCCTGTGAACTGTGGGGTCCCCTAGGAATCTGTTCTTGGGTCCCTCCTGTTTTCCCTTTACATAAATGAGCTGACCTCGGTCCCAGTTCATGGGCACTCCACCCTACATGCAGATGACCTTGTCATCCTCATCAGCTCCCAGGACATCAAAGACATCAACACCAGGTTGAACTCAGATTTCACTCAAATCCAAACCTGCTTAAAGGGTCACAAGCTTGCTATCAACCTACAAAAGACTCAGACCATGCTCTTTGGCTCTCTGGCCAAAACTAAAATTTGCCCTGCTCCATTACAAATCTCAGGAGCTGATGGTTCCCTTCTGCAGGTTGTGGACTCAATCAAGTACCTGTGGTAACCCTTGACCTGAAACTTGACCTATTCCTGCACATTCACAATGTTTGTAAGGCTGTGAACTGCAAGATGAGCCTGGCACACAGATCAAAATGCTATCTATCCCTGGCTGCACGACTCACCCTGGCCGAGGAGGTCCTCCTCCCCTCACTCTGCTAAAGGCTTGCCTCCTTTGCCCCCATCTCAAAAAACAGTCTCTCAAAATGGGACACCACCTACAACAATGTGTGTTGCTTTGGCTCTCCGCCTCATGCACCACTGTGAGTTGTACACCAGGCTTGAGTTGCTCCCACCAGAAAAACATCACATCTTTGTCCTCAGCAGCTTCATCGATAACATCATCAGAACTGCCACACCTCCTGCACCCGCTCTTTCCCTCAAACCTGCTACCCCATCCTACCACTTAAGATCCTGTGGCTCTCGTGTCCTCCAGGTTCCCAAAACCTGTACCCAAATGAGTGATTGGGCCTTCACTGTCTTTGCGCCCAGATCATGGAACTCCCTTCCAGTTAACACTCACTCCTCCCCCTCCCACTCCTGTTTCAAATCCTCCCTATGGGGTTTCCTCAAATTGCCATCCTCCTGTCTCTGCACTTAAGGGACCTCCCTAGTCCAAGCTGACTGGCTGAGGTGATTCTAACCCAACGATTACTGTGTGAGGAGATGAGCCTCCTGGTACTGAATGCACTCAATCCATTGGCTAGCCTGCTGCTATCAGCTGTATTGTCTGGAAATGTGTTCCTTTCTTGCCTTTCTGTACATGGTATGTGAATATTCTATACTATCCCTGAGCTTTTGGGCTTCAGACCACTAATATGTACTGATGATGTTCTATATATTGACTGCAGTCAAACACCTGTACCATACTGTTTTACATGTGATGTCTACTGCCAAATTGTTCTTGTCTGTACCTTGTAACCTCCATGGTCACTCCTGAAAATAGGCATTTCGCTGTCTAGTGTGCATACCTGGTAAACAAAAGCAAATAAATAAATAAATAAAACCCTCCTCTACTTAGTATTAGGCATAAGCTATGTTAAACTTGCTAGTCGTGCTCTGTAGTAGTGGAACACTAATTTGCACAGTAAAAATGGTTAGTTACCTGTCCCATAAAACACTACACATTCACAGGGACTATTAAATATGATATTTACTCTACTATATTACAGATATAAAGTAGGACACTAAGAAGGAATAACACACAAGGGAAATTCAAATCAAAAGAATTAAACTGTAACCATTTCTGAAAGCACCTCTCTAGTTCTAGACATATATTCTAATCAGTCTTATCCTTATTTCAGCAGGCTTGTCACTTAACACTCATGTTTGCCACACCAGCCCAAGACTAAGATTTTACAGCGTCAGGGGGATGTTATTGCTTTCTGTTCCTTAGCCAAATATGCCACCCTTGACTTGTAGTGCTGTCTCTGCACAAACACAACAAGCTATAATGAATAACTGGGGCTAACAGGCACAGAACAACACATCTTTTAGTTGGTAGAATGCCACCTCATAACCTCCTGTTTATTAAATATATTCAGGCATTTTCTTTTTAGTGAGAACAGTTATAGTTTTTGCTATGCTACTAAAATTTAGGACAAACCTACATTAGTACCCTGCAGTTCCCATAAATGCTCTCACCAGTTTTTCAGTGGTGAACATGGTTCATCCTTTATTGACCCAATTTTTTCTGGCTCATGCCAGATGTGCCCACTGCCTACCCTGTGACCAAGGTATGGCATTTTGGCCATCTCCAACTCTGTCTGATTAAACAGTGCCAGACGACTGACAGTTTTAAAACTGAATTAAAAACGTACTTATTCAGCCAGACATTCCCTGATTAGAGCTGAATTTAAGCATACTGTAGTCTGTATCTTATATAGTGCTGTGCAAAACTTGAAAAATTTCACCCTGCAAAATATTTCACGTAATTTCGCAATTACACAAAATTTCTTGCCCTGATGAAATGCAATTTCACCTGGGATTTTGAGTTCATGTACTTGTGAAATTTCACATTAAATGCTTTGACCAAGCAATTTTGCCAATTCATGCTTAAATTTCTCCTTGTGGCAAAAATTCCACTGGTGTAACTTTTTATTTCACCAGTGAAATTCGGCTCCAAAGGTGAAATTTGCAATGCGTTGTGGGTAAATAGGTCAAATATTACATGCAGGTTGTTTACAGCACAGTCTATTGTCTGTTGAGTCAGAGAGCAGTCTATTGTGATGCATCACAGCCAATAAATCCTTTTAAAACCTCTTTAAAACTTGTTTTTGAGAACTAATTCCTCCCAGATATACAGTTTATTCTTAGTACTGCCAGGGAACATTTTCTAATTTTGTGGATTTTTGCATAATACTCAGTTTAATTAGCTTTTAGTTTTGTGTGTGTCTGTGAAGGTGTTAAGTGGGGTAGGGTAGGTGTGTAAAACCAGTGCAGGCTATTTCTAGCCTTTTACAAACAGATTTGTGACAAACTGTGAGTAATTTACTGTTATATATTTATTGGTTGACATTGTGTATCACCTGCTGGCAGTGGCTGGCAAACTCTGTTATTCACATGTGTGAATAATGGAGTTTGCCCAAGCACCTTCTACAAACCCTATGCCAGCCTATCTGATGCCAGCTTAGTACCTCAACAGCTCCCTTCCATCATGTTGTCAACTTGCTCATGCCACAGGGAGAAACCGGCAAACAGCTTTTGTATCAGTTTGAAGTACTTGCGTTTCACTTTGGTACACTGTCAACTTGCTCATACTGCAGTGAGAAACTGGCAAACCACAAACAGCTTCCACATGAGGCACCACAAAATAAATGGCAAAAACTACTTCAAATAATTCTCAGGAAAAATAAATAAAAAAAGTCAACCTTTTTGCGATCACTGTTTTTTTTATATTTACTGGTTCTTTGAAAAGTGCAGTTTAGAAAACAGTTAAATAATGCTGTGTCACTAATTATTCCATGTAACACAGAAAACTGCATTTCTCAAAGAACCAGTAAATATTAAAAATAAATCATGAGGAAGTCTGGTAAATTCAGATTTTATGCACATCCTTGGTGTGTGCATAAAACCTCATTAACCACATTTCCCCATGAATTATTCTATATTTCTTTTAAGCCTTTATATTTTTGTTGTTGTTCTACTTAGGTGTATTAATTTTCTTTTATCTTGACAAATATTTTTTTTCTTTCTCTGAAAAGTTACTCCGTCTGAGAGTTCCTGCTCCTGTTAGCCTGTGTTATATATCATTCTTCTGTTTTTTTGTTGTGAATTCTAAAGTTTTGAACACAGTGCTGATCCTTTATTTTATTTTTTTTGTTAGTAATCTGTTCTATTTGCTGTTAACTTGTGTCATTTAAACTGTGAAAAGCAATAGTTCCATATTTTTTATATGAAAACTTAAGTACTTTTAGTTGATCACTTGGACTTGTCCATATACAGTTCCACTGCTTTGGTGAGTTGCTCCCCTGCATTTTATTGCTGGAGCTTGCCTATGCATTGCAGTGTTACTGTCTTAGTTGGCTTTGCTTACCCTTTCTCTGTTACAGTATTGTTTACTATTTGACCCACACAATATAAAAAAATACATATTAATATGGTAGTTGTCAAGAGATTGTTGAGCCCATCCATATTGTTGTAGGCACCCTTTGTTTGTCAATGTTATATGGTTGTCTCTGCCCTTCTATATAATACAAAATTGTAGTAGTAAGTACTAATACATTACAGTACTTAAGTTGTCCAGACACATGTGATTTGTATTTAAAATAGGTTACCTGTGCCCTTTTTCCCTGTGTTGCTTTAATTCCTGTTTGGGGAGAGAAAAAAGTTACCTTTTTGTTTTTACTAGAATAGGCTACCATATATGATATTAGTTGTACAGAGTGCTGCTGCCTGTCCTGATTGTGTCTAGACTTGGAAGGAAGCCAGTACTGCATGTGTGAGGTGTTCTTCATACAGTTAGTAATACTGTACGTCCTTTCTTGATATACTCCCAGAGAATTGTGTTTATTTATTTATTTAGTTTTTGTTAACCGGGTTAGTGCACTAGACGAATCCTGCCTATTTTCAGGCATGACCCGGGGGAAGGGGATACAGATGAATACCAACTGACCTTGAACCAGATTATGCTGTTGATGGTATTTTTAGTGAATGAGGGAAATTTGGCCAGGACACTGGGGAAATTCCCCTACTCTGGGAGGCAGAGGGCGCTGTGTGTCTGAGAGCCATTTTTGCTCAGTGGTGTCTAGAGTCTCGAAGGAGTTAGACGTGTGGGTGGCTGAGGAGCTGGTCTCCTCCTTGACCCCCCTTTCCTTAATGGAGACCTACAGTGAAGAGTGTTTGCGGGCTACAGAGGATATGGATTCAGTTGAGCAATTTGGAAATAAGGCAGACAATGGCTTACTGGGAGATTTGGAGTCGGAAGCCCAGGAGGTGCATGTTGCAGCTCAGTCTGCAAAAGTTAATACCACGACTGCACTACGAGTCCAGCTAGAGTTGGCAGAGCACTCCTATCTGGAAGCAAGGGAGCATTTACAGGAGGCAATCGAGTGGCACTCAGAAGATGGTGCTGCACAGGAACTGGATGTGCAGACTGAGGCAATGGATGCAGAGATGACAGAAGCAGTTTTGGGCTAAACAGGAGTTTTGTCAGTGCCTACCATAGAGGATTCTTCTGCAGTGCTGTTGGTAAGCACTTCTTCTACTTCAGAATCTGTAATTATTATGGGGGCCCTGAGAAAGGGAGATGATGCAACTTGTGTGGCGTCTGTTTCTCGGGGCATTGCATCAACTAGTAAGCAGGCCAAAGACTTGATTTTATCATCAGGAAGCCCTGCACAAAAAGAGTTGCCTGCTGTGACTTTCACTATAGGGTCTTCTTCGGGTGGTTCAAAGTGATTAATGAAAGAAGGGGTAGGGAAAAATAGAAAGCTGCATGCTCAAGTAGCTGATACTCCCTTATTAGCTAATGATATACAGAAATTGTACCAGGGCCCTGTGAATTGGGTATCTACGGCCTTGAAAGCTGCAGGATGGGTTAAAAATCCTGCAGGTACTGGGTGGGATGCAAATCTGCAAGGTACAGGCTATTTGAATGCTCCTCAGTCTATTTCCCCTGGAGTTTCAGTATTGCCCCCTGATAGTGCTTCAGTTTCTTCAATACCACCAGGACAATGCTCTCCTAAAGGGAGTATATCAATCCAGCAGCAAGATGGGCCTCATCCTTTATTAGAAGAAATTAGAGTACAAGAAACAGAGTTTATAAATTCATCTACTGAGGAACTGATAGATAACTCTGTTTTAGAGCAACAAGGTCCAATTTCTGATGACTACCCAACCTTAGATCCCTTGGCTCCAGCCCCTGCCACAGTGTGGCATGATAAAGTAAGAGAGCATTTGTTTTCACCTAAGAGGGGCCCATTATTAGAACCTGCAGTTAGAAGGAATGCTGTGAGGTTGAAATATAGGGGTGATGTTTCCACTGTTCCTGATAGACATTTTGTTGGATGAACTTTGCTAAGGGACAGTATGAAATATTATGCATATGAAATATATGCCCTGATACATGTTCCAGGGGATTTTATCTTTGATATCAGCTTTAAGCATCCTGCAGGCCTGGAAAGATTTTGGAAGCAGTATCGACTTTTGAAACTCTCTCCTTTATGGAAGCCTTTCCTGGCAATTCAATTAACAAAGCCCCTTAAAAAAAAACACTGTGTTGTTCAGGAATGAGGGGGTGAATGTAGCAAATATAACCTGCTGGTTGCAACAGCATTGCATTGTTAAAGGGTTTCCAGAACCTATTTTGGATGAGGAACACTTATGGACTGTGGGTTGGAAGTATCAAGTAGTTTTGAAACTTGAAAATGGTCAAACTAGTAATTTGCCTAATTGTTTTTCCTGGATCAGGACAGGGGGGTGATATTTTATCCTGAACAGCCACAAGCTTGTTTCAAATGTGGGGATACAGGACACCTTAGCAATGTCTGTGATAAACAGAAATGTGGTCTGTGTGGGGAGCTGGGTCATGTTGGGGCCCATTGTCATCAGCCTTTACATTGTAATTTATGTGATGAACAACGGCATTCATTTCAAACATGTTCCTGGGCGTCACATAATAATGTGGATGTAACTGTTAGAGCTGAACAAGATGTTTATGTTGCCACTGCTCAGAAGGAAAAAATGTGAATGATAGAATTGCTTAATACTGTCCCTGATAGGAATCCCCTGCCTCAGAGGATCCTGAGGAAATCAGATAGGTCTGGCATCCAGGAGAAGGAGGTAGAGAAAGCGGTATTAGTGGAATCAACTATTAGTGAAGCACCAGGACCAGATAGTGACTTAAGGTCAGAGGAGACTGAGGGTGTGGCAAGTCTCCCTTGTCAGTCTGAAGAGGAAAGTAGGGGGATAGAAGCTAAGTTAATACAGAGCAGTGTGTTGAAAGAATGGAGGAAGGAGTCTCCATGCCCCCACCACACAGCAAGAGGCAGCATTTCAAATAGAGGCCAGGTCTAAAGCAGGCAAGCTCCTAGCAGGCTCTCAAGCAGTATCTAAAGACATAGAAAGGATATCAGCGCAAAATTCTTATGCCTTGTTATTTGTGCAGGGGGTGGAGGAGGATGGTTTTGACTAAGATTTTTCCTCAATAGCCTCCTCCCAGGCAGAAGGTGCTTCAGATATAGGTCCTCCTGATAAGCCCACGACTAGGAAAAGGAATAAAAAGAAATGATTAGGTTGGAATTTTATTTTTTCGTTCTTTCCTTTTTTGGGTTTGTTATGCTTTTCACTAGTTCTTCGCTCACAGTTAATGTTAATAGTATTAAGAACCATGAGAAAAGACAGAATACTTTTTCAAGTCTTAGCACATGGGGTGGACAAATAATACTGTTGCAGGACACCAGGCTGCATTCTTTATTAGAAGTACAGGCAGCACAGAGGGGAAGGAGATGGGGCGTCTCCTGCTGGTCTATAGGGAAGGAATCATGTTCAGGAGTAGGATTTCCTTTATCTGAGATATTGGTAAAAATCTTACATGTTTTTGATATTCAGCCAGGAAGAACTATGATTATAGATATAATCTTGAGGGAAGAGGTATTTAGGATTATTAATATATATGCACCTCAGACTAAAGCAGATAGATCCGCCTTGTTTAAAAAAATAGAGCCCTATTTGCACACCTCCAAGTTGGTGCTATGTGGAGGTGACTTTAATTACAGGCTTTCACATACAGACTGGGGGAGGACTACGAGGAAAATTTATAGTGACTCCAATACTTTATTGGCAAATCTATGAAATAATAATCTAAAAGTTGTATATGAGGTTTTATATCAGGTGCCAAAACATACCTTTTTTAACGGTCGACTATCTACTAGCATAGATTTTTGGTTTGTGTCAGCACGATTAACTTTTCAAGAAGTAGTCCTGCTGCCATAGGAGACTTCAGATCATTTAGCAGTTAAGCTGTTTTTGGGTGATAGACAGAAATTAGTAATAGGTAGGAGTTATTGGAAAATGAATATTGTGGTACTGCAGGAAGTTTTAATACAAGATTCTATAAAATACCTATTTGCTTTAAGAGCAGATGTTTGCATTTTACATGATAGCCGCATAGATTGGTGGGAGGATACAAAAAGGGACTTGCAAAGTTTGTATGTATCCCTCACAAGGAAAAAAGCAAAGGTTAAATATATTAAATATTTAGTTCTTAGAGCAAAATATATGCGAGTCTTGACGCAGGCAGTGGATAGATCAAATGATGTCTCATTGCATTTGCAAAGTCTCAAGGAACAAATGTGTCAGTATTTGCAGGAGACTACTAAGAGGGTGGCGTGTCAACAGAAATATCAAAATAAGGGATCAAAGGAAGAGGTAAATCCGTATGATTTAAGTATACAAGGTGTTCAGAAGTTGGTCATGACTGCTTTAAAAGATGAGCAGGGTACTTAAAGGATACGAAATCAGGAGCTGATGCTTATTATTCAACAGCATGTTGTAGCAACTTTTCAAAAAGGAGGCTAAGGGGCAGCAGGAGTCTTTTTTTCATGACTTACTTATTCGTCCTTTGGATGATGTAGAAATAGAGAGTTTGGTTTCACCTATTACAAAATTAGAAATTAAAGAAGCTATTTCTCAGCTGTCTGCTAAGACTACTCCAGGATATGAGGGAATACCGAATGACTTTTATAAAACTTTTGCTGACATTTTGGCTCCATGTTTAGAATTAATTTACAAAGCCATTTGGGAGGAAAATAGGCTTGCCCTGACTATGAAAATGGGGATCATGATTTTTTTATATAAAAAGGGAGACCCCCCCCAAGACCTAAAAAATTGGAGGCCATTAACTCTGTTAAATACAGATTATAAAATCTTGGCAAAAATGCTTACTACTTGGCTGGCTAAAACTGTGCAAAAATTAATTATCCTGGAGCAGATTTGTACAATTCCTTGTAGGAATATTTTTCAGAATCTGGCCTTTGTTAGGGAGATTGTGGAGCAAAGTTTAGAAATGAAGTTAGAAGGTTACTTAATGTCGGTAGATCAGGAAACTGCTTTTGATGCAGTGCAGCAGGAGTACATTTGGATGGTTCTACAGCATTATGGGATTCCTAAAGCTTTTATAGATTTAATTACAGTATTATATACTGAAGTTCAGGCTACTCCTTTAGTGAGTGGTTACTTAGGGGTGCCAATCTATTTAAAAAATAGGGTGAAGCAGGGTTGTCCAATGAGCCCCTTGTTATATGTCTTTGATCTGGATCCTTTATTAAGGCTTATTGAAAGGAACAAAGACATTAGAGCTATTAAAAATCATGATGGATTTGTTTTTCATAAAATCTCTGCTTATGCAGATGATTGTGTTTTTACAGTAGCAGATTGGGAGTCTGGTGCCCGTGTATTAAATATGCTGCAAGATGTATATGATGTTACAGGAATCAAACTTAATATGAGAAAGAGTATTGGTTTGGTGTTAGGGGCAGTAGGGAAGGTAGAAGGTTTTTCAATTTTTATGACTACTGATAAAATTAAAGTTTTAGGTTTATTTTTTGGAACCAAGGATTCAGAGTGACATAATTGGAATACTGTCTATGATAGAGCACAACTTAAGGTCTTATCTTGGTTATCATGGAAGATGTCTAGGAAGAAACTTTTTTTTTTTATTAAGGGCATATATAGCGCCTATTTTTTTATATGTTTCACATGTTTTTCCCCCTCTCTTATAAGATGCACACCAAAGTTATGGGTTTATTGTTTCATTTTTTTGTGGGGAAATAAATTGAACCCTGTCAAAAGAGTTCACACTTATAGGGTGTGGAAAGAGGGTGGTTTAAATATGATCCATCCTTTGGTATATTTTTTGGGGGGAATTTCTTTTATAGTTCTATTTGTCACTTGTTGTTTCAAACAGCAGGAATGGGACAAGTATGTATGCAGTTGTGAGGTAAGCCTTCTTTGGAAGCATGGGGTAGAGGTAAATGGCATCCTATGGATAAGTTACTTCCAGGTTATGTACAAACCACTTTACAATATATACGAGCATGGTAGATTGAGCAGAAATAGTGTACAGGAAAAGGAAAAACATTGTTTTATAAAAGTATGGTATCGGGAGGAACCGGTTTTTCAGGTTTCATCCATGATTAAAATGAGTTTAATTTTAAAAAGTATGATAGACCCCAGGGTTCCCTTTAAAATGCAAGATTTCATTTGGATATGCGGACATCAGAAATTGCAGGTGAGAAGCAATCAGAAGCACAAGAAGAAAGATGATAGAAGGTGTGGGGAAAGCACTTGTGCTGATACAGTGGAAACTATGTAGCATCTTTTTTTTTGCAAATCACCACAGAATGTTATGCTGGTCCAACTTAAAACAGAATTGCATGGTGCCGAAAGGCCTCTCACACAGTTTGCAAAGGGTGCTAACAGAAGACATAGACACGTGTTTCATTCTACCAGGACTCATCAGTATGCCTCATCTGTTTGACACCCCAGTGGAATGGACCAGCTACCCTAGAGGCAGTGTGCCTTGGATATATTGTGGTGAACCCATTAAAATAAAAAACTATTTAAAAGACAAAGAACCTCTGTGCGCAACACTGAGGCAAGGGTTACCCCAAAGGGCATTTGGCTGGGAAGCCAAGTTTCAAGAAAATACAAAATCACACATGCCCCCACAATGCAAAGCATCATGGCTGCATATGCAAATCACCACAGAATGTTATGTTGGTCCAACTTAAAGCAGAATTGCATGGTGCCGAAAGGCCTCTCACACAGTTTGCAAAGGGTGCTAACAGAAGACATAGACACGTGTTTCTTCCTACCAGGACTCATCAGTATGCCTCATCTGTTTGACACCCCAGTGGAATGGACCAGCTACCCTAGAGGCAGTGTGCCTTGATATATTGTGGTGAACCCATTAAAATAAAAACTATTTAAAGACAAAGAACCTCTGTGCGCAAACACTGAGGCAAGGGTTACCCCAAGGGCATTTGGCTGGGAAGCCAAGTTTCAAGAAAATACAAATCACACATGCCCCCACAATGCAAAGCATCATGGGCTGCATATGCAAATCACCACAGAATGTTATGCTGGTCCAACTTAAAGCAGAATTGCATGGTGCCGAAGGCCTCTCACACAGTTTGCAAAGGGTGCTAACAGAAGACATGACACGTGTTTCGTCCTACCAGGACTCATCAGTATGCCTCATCTGTTTGACACCCCAGTGGAATGGACCAGCTACCCTAGAGGCAGTGTGCCTTGGATATATTGTAGTGAACCCATTAAAATAAAAACTATTTAAAGAACAGATTTATATTGAAGAAGCAAGAAAATACAAATGTCTCGTTAATGCAAAACATGCCGTATATGCAAATCACCACAGAATGTTATGCTGGTCCAACTTTAAGCAGAATTGCATGGTGCCGAAAGGCCTCTCACACAGTTTGCAAAGGGTGCTAACAGAAGACATAGACACGTGTTTCGTCTGTGGTGATTTGCATATGCAGCCCATGATGCTTTGCATTGTGGGGGCATGTGTGATTTTGTATTTTCTTGAAACTTGGCTTCCCAGCCAAATGCCCTTTGGGGTAACCCTTGCCTCAGTGTTTGCGCACAGAGGTTCTTTATCTTTTTTTTTAATGTATACATGTCTCTGATTTCTGAAAATTATTGTCCGACTTGTGGGGGAAAAAATTGTTCCTATCAATGAATTATGACATTTTAATTTTAGGACAACGTCCAACCTCCTGGACAAAATAGACAAAAAGCACTGTTAATATCCTTCTGGCCTGCATAAAGTGGTCCATTCTGCAGGTGACATACCTTAGGTTCCTGCAAGGTAAAGTGATTATGCAGCAAGATGTTTTTTGTTTTTAGAATACAACAAGAACTTGATAAAATTTATGATTATGAAAAATGTACACTGGGGCAAGAGGTGGTCTCAAAGCTGTGGAAAAATGTTAGATGGGTGGGTTTATTTGTCGTGTTAATGTTTCTCTCTTTTTTTTTCCCTTTTAGTCAGCAAAAGAAGTTTGTCTACTTTCAGAAGGAAAAATGGTTTTATTTATTTACTTTTGGTTCTTTTTGGTGATGGGATTCAATGCTTCTATTATTATTTCAGAATTATGTGTTTTTGACTTTACATGGAGATATTTGCATTTTGTATGGCTGCATGTTAGTATATATTACAGATAACTTGCTTTTGTTTTTTTTGGTTGAACCTTCTTTGTGTTTTGTTTTTGAATTTTGAATAAAAAATGTGCCTACTCTTTTCAATAAGTGCCATGGGATTTTTAACATCCTCCTGCACTATTATCAATCCAAGCAGATGAGACCTCAGTTTAACGTCTCATCCAAAAGACAGCACCTCAGAAGTGCAGCACTCCTCTCATGCTGCACTACAGTGTCAGTACTGGGATATTAACCCAAGTGCCAGATGTGGGAACTGAACCCATAGCCCTCTGATCTCTCAGCCTCAGAGGCGAGTGTGCTACCTACTGAGCCACTGACACTGCCACAGTGACAGAATGACAAAGCTTTGAAGCAGCAGCATATAAAAATGCCTGCTAAGAGATGGTCCAGTACAGGGGGAGAAATGTGCCAGGGCGATGGGCAGCTAAGACATCTGTTGAGGAGAGTACAATTTCAGTTCCAGTTCCACAAAGCAGTGAAAGCACATGTATGTCTGAATATGTGTCTTCTATGGGCTCTGGTGGTGTGGCAGTTACCAGCAAAGGAGTTGTTTAAACTACTGGCATACCTGTATCTCAGTTTCTTAAGTCCACAACTGTTGCATCCATGCTGGTGGGGGATGATGATATTGATAAGAAGGGAGACACTGACACCAGCACAGGAACAGTGGTCCAGGAAGAGGCTGATAAGTCTGTCAGTGTGACTGTCCCTGTTCCTGCAGGAGTTGGTGATGATAATGTTCAACCAGAGTCTGATAATCCTGGAGATATGGATAGTGAGCCTCCTGAGAAGATGGTTATAGAGAAAGAACAAGGTGGCTTGCAAGAAAACAGTGAAAGGGAGGAGGAGGAGGAGGGGGAGGAGGAGAAGGACATCATTAGCATCGGTGCTGATGACGACTACTGGGATGATCCCTTATTGGAACCTGAGTTTAAAAAGGTCAAGGGTGATGTAGGCCATTTACATGCACAGCCCATGGGTCAGGCTGTCAGCAAGCCTATCAGCAATCTCCCAAGCAGTCAAGTCACCTCCCCTCCCAAAAGTAGTCTAATGGAAGTGATGAAAGCTGCCAAAAAAGCCCAAACCTCCACACCTGTTTCTCAACTATCCCAGTCCCAGAAGCATGTTAAGTCCAGAGGTCAAAAGCCCCTGGTTTAGGACATTTATGTGCTTGATCCTGCTGATGAGACCATAGTGATATGTCAGCTGTGTTAAGCATGTGTTAGTCAGGGAAAAAAGGGAAGCCACATAGGTACCGGTGGCCAACACGCCTACCTGAAAAACAAGCACCTGATGAGATGGCAGCAACACCAGTAGGATGCCAGAGCTGTTGGTGGCATCTCCATCAGCAAGTTAAATGTAACTGAAAGCAGTTCAATACGGCAGCAGGAGGAGGGAAGGCAGAGTGGATCTGTGGAGGAGGAGGATGAGCAACCCTTTGCTCTTTTGAGTAAAGGGCAAACCAGTGGAGGCATCACACTCAGTCCCTGTCCCTTGACTCAGAAAAGTGCACCACCACTCCCACAATCAACCAAAATAACTGGTTTGATGTGGTCTGCATTGCCCCAAGAGTCACCCGTTACCCAACAAAGAACAACATTGGTGCCACAAGTATGGAGTTCTGGTCAAACAGTCCCAAAGATGCAGCCCACTCTGAAGACCATCCTTGAGCAGCACACAAAGTATCCCACTGATCATACTGCTGCATGTGAGTTAATTGCTGCCACCTCTGAAATGCTGGTCATTGATCTGTTGCCATTCTCGTTCATGGAGAATGCTGGGTTAAGCAGCTTAATGACCTGTGCCTGTCCCAAGTGGCAGGTTCCATTGCGAACCTATTTCTCTAAGCATGCCATGCCAGAGCTATGCAACAGAGTTGCTGATTCCATAAGACATACAAAGAAACATATTTCATCAGAATATATCCATCTTAGCATGGATATGTGGACCAGTGGACAGACAGTTGCAAGCTCTTATCTATGCACAATGGCACACTGAGCACAGGTACCTAGGGTGGTAGTTGATTTTGGGCCTGGCAAAACCTGCCTGAAGTAAAATTGTTGTGGTAGCAACACTCCTGGAATTCGGCAGTATGCAACCCTGACTATGCAAAATGTTACTGGTTCTCACACAGGTGAGAAAATGCTTAATGTTCTGCTGGACGAAACTGATGACTGGCTACACACAGAGTCACTTACAGCAGGAGTCATTGCAAGTGATAATGGCTCCAATGTATTGAAATGCATTAGCGATTATGTTTTTTTCAGGGTACTCTGCATGGCACACTGCCTTAATCTTGTTGTGCAGCTATTTCTAAACCATATGGACATTAAGGAAACAGTGACTGTTGCATATTGCATCTGTGTACACTTGGTTCTACAAAGACCTGTGACCTATCTGCCTCAGCACAATATGAAGCTTGATGCTGTGACCAGGTGGAACTCCATGCTGTTCATACTAGACCAACTGTATGAACAGTATGAGGCTGATTCAGAATACCTGCTAGTACACACCACAGTGACAGTGCTGAAGTGTACATCACTCTAACAACAGAACAGTGGCACCAAACGGATGGGTTAATACACATTCTCCATCCATTCGAGCATGCTACACAGGCAGTGGATGGGGACACTGCTTGTATAAGTCAATCCATACCCCTCATATGTGTACTGAGGCAGACACTGGTTAATGTGCAACACCAGATGGAGGCAAGTAAGGATCATAGCAGTTGTTATCTAATGGAATGCATGCTCCATGTGCTGGACACAAATACTCATATATTTGGCATTGTACAGTTGGATGAATTTGCAATTGCTAACATGCTTGATCCATGCCACAAACATGGTCTGCCTTCTATAATTGAAGGAGATCATCAGCGAGTGCAAAAGTTGACCAAGAACCTCATTGGATGGGTATTTGATGCACAGATGAAAAAGGCATGCACTACAGAGAAAATGAGTTTTGCTACCACCACCAGTGGCTCACAGGCAACCCAATCTGAGGAAATGGGCAAGGTACAGCAGAAGAAGGGAAGCAGTCCCATTTGGGATGTTCTCTATCAGGTGGGAGTGGAAGATATGGAAGAAAAGGAGGAGGAGACAGATGAGGCAGCTAGACTCAGGGCAGCAGAATGAATGGTGGAGGCCTACATGGGGGACACAAAGCACCTTGCCATTACTGATGAGCCATTGCAGTACTGGAGCAGCAAACTGACTCACTGGCCAGCGTTAACATTGGTTGCTGTGAAATACCTGAGCTGCCCACCATCCATTGTCAGTGTGGAAGAAGTGTTTAGTTTGGCTGGGACCATTGAGTATGAATGTAGGACCAATTTGTCACCCAAGAATGTGTCCATGCTAACATTTATCAAAATGAATGAAAGGCACATTCCACATAACACAGGCGAAGTCAGTGGTGTTGCCACATAAACTGTGTTAACATCACCAGAATTCCTGAAAGTTGACAAAAGCAAAATGAACACAATTACTATCAAACTCAGACATCCGGATTGCAGTAACCAACCACAGTAATGAAAGATTAAATACTTAGCACGTGCCTTGGGAAATGTGGTGCATTCCAACATCCCAGATCCAAATCCCGGCCTGGCATGATGATGTAATCCTCAGCAAACTGAAAAATAATAGAAAAGCAGTACAAACGTAACTCAAGATGCCTCAATACCAACTCACCAACATCCTTCTCTCACATAGAAAAAAAAAAATAGAGACTGATACTTACATGTGCAGCAGCAGCAACATGGACTCTGTGAAGGTGATCCATCAAGCAGCCAAAATATTACTCCTCATAGCAAGTTGGCAACTAGTCAGAGCAGCAAACAGCAAGCTACAGCACCCCAAAATCTCATTCCTTCCACATCGAGTTACAACCACAGAGTCAACACAGCCAAACAGGACAGAATAATTGGAAAATTATAATTCTACATTTCTCAATCATTTGAGAAACCAGCAGCAGGAGGCAGCAAGTGCAAGTAGCAGCAGCATTTTGCAGGAGAAATTAATTATTTCAGTGTGGCACCCCTTTTGGCTATTTCATAATTCCCACAATAATTGTATCTCCCTTTTCTCACAATTTTTTCATGTGTTTTTTCTGGACTTACTGTATGAGGCCTGTTCTGCAAACTACAGCAGCTAGTGGCAACAAGATTCATCCTGAAATAATTTATAAATGCTGGACAAAACAGCATTTTATTTGTCTGGATGGTGGTGGGGCCCTAAATAACATTGTGACTGGTTGCAGATTTCTTACTGAAATTTATCTAACATTTTTCATGTAACATTTCTGGACTTGTACGGCTTGTTCTGCACAAGGGGCAGCAAGATTCAGCCTGAAATCCTTTGTAAACAGTGGCCAAAACAGCATTTTTTTGGTCCAGGAGATGGGGGCACTATATAACATCATGACTGAGAGCAGATTTCTGTCTCACTTTTATGTAACATTTTTCATGTAACATTTCTGGACTTGTATGGCCTGTTCTGCACTAGTGGCAACAATATTCTGCCTGAAATCCTTTGCAAACAGTGGACAAAACAACACTTTATTGTCCAGGTGGTGGTAGGGCACTATATAATATCATGACTGAGAGCAGAGTTCTATCTCAGTTTTATGTAACATTTTTCATGTACCATTCTGGACATGTACAGGCTGTTTTGCACTAATGACAGCAAGATTCAGGCTGAAATCCTTTTTTAAACAGTGGCCAAAACAGCATTTTTTGGTCCGAGAGGTGTGTGGGGGGGAGGCACTATTTAACAGCACGACTAAGAGCAGATTTCTATCTCAATTTCATTCTACCTTTTTCCTGTCATATTTCTTGACTTAGCATGCCTGCTCTGCACAGTATAGTGGCAAGAGGCTGTGCGAAACTGTGGCCCAAGTGCACATTTTGGACTGGGTGTTGGTGGTGGGGCACTATAAAACATCATCATGATTGGAGGGGGAGTCACAAAGTTAGCATCTGTGGGCACCAAGGCCGGAGGACAGGTGTTGTTAAGCACAACAAGCATATTTATGTTTAACTTCACAGTAAAATGTTTATGTTTCAATGACTGTTGTGTACATATTCCATCTAATGCTACACACAGCAAAAACAACTGCAACAAGCCCACAGAACAACACATAGCTTTGGGGGAAAAAAATTGCTCATAGGAACAAATTACAATACTTGACATTTGTGGATAAGAGGAGGAGACATATAAAGAAGGAGTAGCATAAAACAATAAGAAAGATGCAGTGTTCATGGGTACAGTACTGTGACACGAGGGATGGGCATGATCAGGGCAAGGGTATTCAAATGGGGGGAGGGATGGAGCATAAACATTATATAACAAATAACACACAAAACCACTGGACAAGAAAAGGAAACAAGAGGATATAGAAGAGGAAGAGCACAGAAAAGATAAACATTTTTTTTTTTTTTTTTTTTTTTTGTTTTTTCTTATTTTTAGGGGGTGCAGAATTGAAGACTAGTGAGAGTAACAAAGGAGAAGAAAAAGAAAAGAAAAAAATAGATACTGCACTAACTTTGGCCATAAAACTTACATGGCACTGGACCTTGGACCCCATTATGTACTGCCGCCAGTGCCACCACCTCGTCCCCCATGAAGCAGCTCTGCCAGGAGTTCCAAAATTTTCTCTTGGTCCTCCATTATTTTTTGAAATTCCCACTGATCTCCTGGTGAAACTGGTCAAAGTCCTGCCTGACAACTTGCACCTGAGTGTGCATGGCTGCCACCTCATGACACATGGCCTCCAGGTCTTCTGTGGTGATATTGCTGCTGCTTACCTGACCTGGAAGGGCTGCTGCAGGCTGTGATGAATCAGCAGCATGATGGCGGTGCAGGTGGGTGTGTGATGTATCACTGCTGAATGGTTCTGCTGCCTCCTGTTGTTGCTGTGTCCTCCTGCTGGACTGGATATGGTGTCCCCTAGGCTGGCACTGACTGCTTTTCTCCTGATTATGGCCCCCTTCCCCTTGTTCATCACCACCACTACTTTTGTCTCTGGCTGCTGCAAAATCCTGCTGCTTTGCAAGCCACTCTGCAGTGTGGTGGTGCTGCAGGTGGCTCCTTTGCCCACTGGTCCCAAGGTGGGACCATTGTTTTCCCTGTCTAATACTCATGCCACAAAGGTTGTAGATGACAACACTGTCATCTGTAGCCTTTGTCATAGAAAAGGATCACACTGATAAGAATCTGTGGGGGGGGCACCAGCTGATGGCCCTGCTGGGGCCTTAACAACATCCTGCTCTTGCTGGAGGGGGCACATGCTCCTGCTACTTGGGGGGGCAACAGGTTCCTGCTGCTGGAGTGTTGGGGCACATTCTTCTGCTGGGGGGGCTGTCTTCCTGACAGAAATGCTTGCCTGTTAAGGTGAACACTAGATCCCATTCCTGTTGCTCCTGCTTTCTGCACAGACCCCCTTGCCCTACCTTTCCCACCCATGTTATAAAAAAAAGTTTTCTTAATAGAAAACTAAAGAAATGAAAAAGAAAGAAAGAGAGTGAGAGTGAGGGAGGGAGTCAAACACACACACACACACACACACACACACACACACACAGACACACACACACAAACAATAAACTTAAAGACAGAAAAATATAAGAAAAAAGAAAATGCCCTACCAAAGAAAGATTAACTTTAAAAAAGGAAAATAATTTGGGGAACAACATACAATCACACAAACTACACTTCTCTAACAAGCTTTTCCTCTGCTGCACTCTAACGCCACTACCTCTGCCTGCAAGCTGTAGGAAAAGGAAGCAGATTCTGAGCCTTCCTGCCTGAGTACAGTAACCCTAGTAATTTTGCCTGATAGTACCTCAAGGCAAAATTTACCAATGAAAACTAAATTTACTAACAAAACTGATGGTGGAATTTCACCATCAGGGCTTAATTTCACAAAATGTCATACAGAGAGAAATTCATGACTTCGCCAGGATTTCACTGGTGAAATAAAATTTCATCTCTAATCTTACATTTGTATTATTTTATTTACTTATTTACTGAGAATTCGGAATTACAAACCTTTGAGTCAAAGACTCTTTTGCAAAGGCTCCACGTCAGTTAACAAAGGGTGGAGGGGGGAATAATGAGTTGGGGAAGACAGACGAACAGACCAGGACAGATTATATACAGGCACAAATTATTTACAGATTTATGTACAAATCACATTTTAGCAACATTAGCTCTCCGGTGGTTACAGATGGTGGAGACATATGCCAGAAAGGCAATGGAAGGCAACTTTCAATGCATAATAAACAAGTGGCATTACTGAGTTAATTGTAGGTATCATGGCAGAGGGACTTTTTTTTTTTTTTTTTTTCTCGTTTGGGCAGGTAGGTGACATACCTGCGACCACTGGGTTGCGATGGGGGGGGTTAGCAAGGTCAGAAAGGCCCCTGTGTGGGTGTGTGGGGGAGGGGAGCGGAGACAGGTAGGCCAACGTAGCATGCACATTTTGAGCTATCCATTAGGAAGGTTTTTAGGCCTGCTTTGAAGAGATGGATGTTGCGGGATTGGGAGAGGGGGAGTGGAAGAGTGTTTAGCCAAATGGGGGCACGGTAGTGGAGGGATCTCTGCGCAAGGGATGTTCGGCATGGGGAACCAAGGAAGATGTGGAAGCCGTGAGTCTGGTAATTCGCCTGAGAGGGGCCGGTTTGATGATGTTTTACTGTCATTTATCTGTATTTTTTTTATTAATTTAGTTGTTTAACCAGGTATAGCACACTAAGCTGAAAGCTTTTTTACAGGAGCAACAGGAGGTTAAGTGACTTGCTTAAGGTCACACAGTATGCAAGTGGAAGATGTGGGATTCAAACCCAGCTCTGGACTGCTGGATGTCACCAGATGTGCATCTCAGAGCCTTAGACCACTGCGCTATACTGCCTCCCTGTATGTTTTGAATGTTTAATTATAAAGCACTCTCATCTACTGGAAGAGCACTGATAAACCTTGTTTGATTGATTGATTGAATGATTGATTGGCATTTCTCAACTTTAATTTATTCTGTGAAACACCTCTGTCATGTGCATGATGTGATCCTTCCAATTCTGGCAGTAGATGGTGATGTCATTCATGTGCACTGGTGCAAATCTGGCTGCCCCAGACAGAATGCGATCCATGAGCCTCTGAAAAGTCATGGGTGCATTCTTTACTCTGAATGACATCAATGACAAGCTAATGCAGTGATGGAGTCTGACCTTTTCCTGGTTTCATGGCTTAAAGGTACCTGCCAGTAGCCCTTTGTCAGGTCACTTGTAGTCAGATACTTGCCCCTAGCCATTCTAGGACCTTATCTGATCTGGGAAGGGGGCTATTGACTAATAGTTCAAAATAGCTGGCAGTGCCGAGGGGAGAAAATGGAGTTGATGGAGTGTGCAGTATTTTCTTACTGTACCTTATCATGGATTTTGGATTGGGAGTACACATTTCACCACATCTTTGTCTTGCCCATAAAGAGCATGAGGGAAATGTTTCCATGGTGCACTGGACTGTTTCCTGACTGAAATCTAAGACTTAGCTATACTGTCCAAAATGGATTTGGGGTCTGCAGGACACCAACATAAATATTGCTATTTTTGTTCATACAGCCCCTCAAGGGTTGGGCATGGTAGGAGCATGTGTTGCCACAGGTGATGACGTCGGTTGGAGAAAAGGGTTGTCAGTATGCGAGATAGAAATTAGGATGTTTTAATACTGAAGTACTAAGGATGAGGTGAGAGGTGGTTGTTGATTATGGTGACTCTAGACCTATGTAACACTGATGTACTGTGTTTTACTGTATCTATTGTCTGACCTATGTAACCCCAGGTCACATCTGGAAACGAGCGGTCCCCGCTCAGAATGCTTATCTGGTAAATCTCTTAAATAAATAAATAAATAAAATATGGTGGCCATAGGATTTGCCTGGCCAAATGCTGGTGGGAAAAGAGGTTTTTTTTTTATGTTTTTGCATAAAATAATACTCAGATACTGTTAAAACACCCTTATTGTTGCATACTATGTGTTGTTTAGCCCGAATAACAAATAGTTCATTATTCATGGTAGTCACAAATTAATATTCATTCCTCTTACAAACCTAAGAAATACTCAGACTATTGTATAGTAAAATTTCTTTAGAATGACAACCCTTTCTAAAAAATCTACAGTTCTACGTTTTGATTGTAATGGTAAAGACAATGTCTAATTGTATCTATGATTCTCACCACCAGTTAGCATTGGCAAATGATGACATCAATAAGCCAACCAGACAAAATACATGATGCAGCAAGAAAGCTGATGTCAAGTAACTGTAGGATCAATCAAAAGAAAAAAGCACACATCAGCATAGGCTTGGATAGATAGTCTATTATCCAGTCCTATAACATGTTTGGTGTAACACTGAATCACACATATTACTTTTCTACCATTCAGAGGCATGCAGCTGAAGAATAATTAACCAGTCCCCCTTTGACATTAAGAAAAAATGTCTTTGCCTACTTTTCCCCAGTCAAACCAGGGAACTAAATATCTAATGGGTCACCAGGAGAGCTAGTCCCAGTCCTGTTGGCAAGTACTGTCTCCCAACCACATGCAATACTGGGCATCAGTTATATTCAATTAAACACTCTCCATCCTAAATCCCCCCCTCACAGCAGCCATTCTTTATAGCCTTTAATCCTTGTACTGTATATATGGTCCTTTGTTAGGCACTGACCCTTTTCATCTCTTTCTCTTTCTCTCTCAGATCCATTACTGGGGCAGTCCTGGACACTACAGTCATAGGCAGGCAGCAAAGATCTGAATTCTACCACACAGCCTACTAAATAATTTAATGGTTCTATAGTTCTGGGCTTCACTATGCAGGGGTTAGGCTGTGGAAGATGCATCCATTTGAATGGTGTATTTAATACAGCCCTATTCACAGCCTGGATCTATAGAGCCATTGAGGTTTCTAGGAAGCAGCTCAGGAGTGTTTGATTCTGTGTTGCCTGCCTACAAACATCAGGTAAAGAAACTAAGATGAAAGCCCACCACAAGTGATTCAGGGGAGAAGGGGGAGGGATGAAGAGGGAATCTCACCTAAAATATATAAATAACAATACAGTATTACTGTGAATGTCAACTGGGAGAACAAACTGGGAGAATGAACAGTTTAACAAAATGGGGTCAGTGTCTGGTGAGGTGATAGATGTGGGGGATTTCACTTTGCCCAAGCTCTGGGTCTAGCCCCTCAGGTGGAAACTAATGGGACAACTGGCTTTTTTAAGACACCCCCCCCCCCACCACCACCACCACCATGGGCACCATACATAATGGGAATTGCTTTAAAGTGAGGGAGGTTTCTGTTTTGGTTTTTTTTGCCTTTGCTTTTCTTTCTCCTTTTTCTATCCTTTTTTCAATCTAAATTTTAGCAATTGTAGTACACGCTTGGTAGCACTGTACCTAAAGGATTGTTTCAGAGTGATATAAAAGATATTCTTGAACTATTGAAGGCTTTGTCACTGCTTAGCCCTACTACTGTGTTCAGTTACTTGTTACACCTGCCTACCATGCCTTATCAAAAATTGATTGAAATACTTGGATTGTGTGCTTGGAGCTTTGCAAAATTATAGAGAAAAAGTAGCCATTCCATTCAATAGAACTATAAAGTATTTGAGAGAAGTGTGGAAGCCACTGTTTGTCCGACTAGATCATAAAGTAATGGAAAATCAAGAAATGTACACAAAAATCAAAAAGATTTTCGTGTTGGTCAAATGTTTTGTGTTTCTACTCATTAAGGGTATTGACTTGGATTTTTTAAAGAGCTGCACGACACAACTGCAACTTGCATCCATATTGTGATCCAAATAGCAGCTGTGTCTTCATTAGGATGTGGTGCAACCATCAACTGATAGTTGTGTCATTATTGTCTGCATCTGCACTCACATCATTGTTTTGCTCCCAATCTATTGTATGATGCTACCCACATTTGTATCAGAAAAAAAAATGAGTTACACTGATTTCCATTACCTGTATCAACTGTCTGCATCAGAATAATGACACCAATGTTAGGTCACTAAAAATGGGGTCTTAGTCATGTGACAGGAATGAAAGAAGTAAGGGTAGCCAGCCCCACTGAAGGGATCAAAGCAAAATAAGACAAGAGAGTGACATCTTACAAGTGTTTGCTTCCAGGAGTGCAGCATATCATGTATGGTGTTTATGAGCATAGCAGTCCTACTCCATTAGCTCTACCCTTAGCCTGGAAATCTCACATGCAACAAACTTATTCACACAATGTAAACTTGGGGAAGGAACATCTTTGGTCCTCTCTACTTCAGATCCACAGATGGTGGACTATGGTGCCACCAGTGTGTCTTGTCTGACACCGTCATGCAATGTAAGCTGAGGTGATGTGGCATAAGTGTCTTCTGGGGTTTTGACTATCCCCATGTAGTGCTGGCTTGTAAATCTTGACAATGTGCAACTGGGAAGTTGTATTCTATTATGGTCAGAGGGTACACATGTGTGTGTCCCATAAGATGGTGGGCACTGCATGCAGGGTGATATCATAACTTTGGTGATTACACACATGTGCTGGGCATGATTTGTGTTTCATCTAACTTCTTTGAGTCTGGAACTATTCTTCCTTCCTCCTTCACCTCCTCTCATCATAATACAGCTGCAGGGTGCATATCTCTGTATGTGTATGAATGCAATTGTCTAGCATCCTCCTCCTCCTCATTATTGACCACATTTGTATGTATTACCAGTGAGTCATCCTTATCCACTACATTATCATGCAGCTGTTGGTGTTGTAGATTAGCATTAACAATGTGACATGCATCAACATACATGGAAGGTTCACGTCACCACAGCAAAACACACATATGACCTGTCTGGTATGTACACTTACACCATCTGTTCTATAACCTATACCACTGACATATACAGCGACTTTGAGCACTAAGTAAATGGGAACAATCCAGTTAGTTGTGTTCTGCCAGTACTTTGCAATAAAAATAGTAATGCTTTCCATTTTAAGATTATTTTCTTCTACAAATGGGTTTAGAAAAAATCATTGACATTATAAATGAGTTTTAATGCATTTTGAGCTAGATAAAGTCCAATGACAAAGTATACATATCTTTAATGTACCCATGTCAGAAATTTCATAACAAACACAAATAAAAAGTTAGTTTCTTTTGACTTATTCCAAAACAGCAGAGGAAAATACATCCAGCATGTTGAATCTGTAGAATCATCTGAGATTTGATCCCTGACCCAAAGCATTTACTTTCATCATTTTGAAAAATAATAATATAGAAAGGGCGTATATAGTTTGTTTCGCTGAGAGCAGCCACTGTGCATAAAAATTCATTACATTTTTAATTCAGAGTTAGTGAAGGTTTCTAGTCATAGTTCAAAATTGCTGAATGCCTTAGACTCTAGTACAAATTGCAATTAGCATCTGCATTCATGTCACTGGAGAAACCTGCAGCTGGCATTAGACATTGCTTTCAATGGTTAAATTCAAGTTACAAAATATTTAACTTGGTTGACCATCTGGGAGAAGTATAATTTCATTTTTAGTGGGTATTGTATTCCCACCCTCCACCACAGTTGGGGCGGGGGATTGAAGCACAGAGGTAATGTGTTCTGTTCGATATTGCACACTGAGCTGTAGGCTCAGATCAGAGTTACTCAGGCCCCCAATTTTGTGCTGTAAGTAACCTGGCATTCTCATTGACTTGCATCAAACAATTATTTTACCAAAGAAATGCAACCCAGTGAAACTGAGATCATTTATTTTCTAGCTCACTGTCTTTGAGCATAGCACTGTGTTATAATACAATATCTGATAACAATAGTGCTTGTGAGTTTTTATTCATTTTCCTCATTTTCCATATATTCCAGTCACCTCTCATTTCAATGATAGGGTTGTCATTAATTCATCCTTCCTCTGGATGGGTAGCTGAGTGTCAGTCTTCAGCAGTGCTGCTCCATGATTGGCTGGCAGGGGGTGCAGGAATACTGAGTACCCTATGCCTTCCTTTCTGAGAAATGAATGTCTTCTCTCACTGGTACATCCAATTTCCAGTCAGTCATGGTGTGGGACACCAGAGTTTGCTAATGAAGCCTGGTTTCCAAGGTGGGTACAGTAACTGAGAAAATACATTCTAGTTATACAAATGGAAAGAAACAATGTCCCATAGTTTGTGTTTCAGAGTGGAGAAAACTATAGAACTTGAAATATATTCCCTAGGTGTCAAGGAAGAAACTTACTCTCCATTGAAACAAATGTCTAGCACTGACTAAGGCAAAGAGATTCTATGATTCACATCAAACATTTTTTTGTGTGTTCTACCAAAACAAAACCTACAGTAAGTGCCCCCACTCCGAGTATTCCATTTTTCCCTCAGTCCACATCCTCCTCAAAGTTAGTTATATTAGTTTGGAGTGTGTGAGGGGCAAAGCCCCCATGTCAGGGGGTACTGGGGGCAGAGCCCCCATATAAACAAATGCTCCCTATTGTTTCTAATGGTGTGCACATTCATAATAAGGTTAGCACACTTACCAGACCTTGTTCTGCTGCATGCTGTTTTCTGTGTGGCATTGTTGAAATGTGTGGTTTTGACCACAACATTATGACCCATGCAGAGTAAAACAGTCTAGGAAATACAAATTGAATTCAACCCTACTAACCTCAGAAACACTAATTTTCATTGTCATGGACATCTGACAACATCTCTGCTTAGAAATTAGCATTGTTAACTTCTTGAAAATTAGCAAAATAAAGTCAGAGACAAGAAAGAATGACTGTATATAAATTGGGCCTATGTAAACCAATGTTGCTTAACAGTGTTCATGGTCTTTATTTGCTGTAATCGCACTTTGTTAGCTGGCTTTTTTTTTAAATATTTTATCATACTCACACCCCATTCATTTCTGTGGCTCACCATCGAGGACAAGGCAGGGGGGCACAAATCCTAGCATGATCCTTGGCCCCCATCCTGCCTCGCATCACTCCTTGGGTGGGGAAGTGGGGTGTGGGGACTACCTCCACTTGTGCCATGTGTCGGGCCTTAGACTGACCCAGTCCACACCTCCACACACCAGCCCCATAAAGAGGTGAGCCACAGGACCATTTCCTTTTTCTTCCAGGTACCCCTGAGGAAGTAGTTGGTCCAGGGGATCCATGGAGAAGGCACCCGCTGAGACATGATGCCTCTCCAGACCCACGCCATCATCCTTCCCTCCCACATGGAGCCCCACTGCACCTCCACCCATGTGCACCCAGGTGGCGGCACTGCAGTGGGAGTGGCATCTCTCCCTCCCTCCCCAGAGGAGGAGAGCACCCATAGGATGCTCAATCCTCCTTCTCCCAGCTGACCCTCCAGCTCCCCAGGCTCATTCCCGAACCTGGGTTGCCAACATCGCAACAGGTAGTGCTACTGCTGAGCTGATGGGCAGGCATTAGCTGGCTTTTATTACTTGGCTGTACCTTTCTTTACATTTTTTTTGTATATTTTAGCTACAGTAGTCTGTTAGCATTTCTACTGGGTTACATTAGCCCGCTGACTGCTGCTGTCTTCTCTTGAGACCTCTGAAAAAAGACTTTACATCACATGGGGTTATCCCAGTTGGAGTAATTTCAAATTAATAGCTAACTAACTAACTAACTAAATTTCACTACATTGCATAGTTTAATGCCATTTAATTGTACAAAATAAATACTTTGCAGAGATGTTGTAGTGCACAAGTTTCCAAGAAACAAAAAGGCTCTCTGCAAAGCAAATGTTAAAATGACCTAAATTGTGTTGAAAGGTTTTGTATTACATCTTTGTATAATATCTGTACCTATGTCTAGCCAAAACCAGCTATTACATTGTCCACTGAGTCAAAACATGATACAATAATGCTTATAATAATTTATTGTCAGGCACTCAAATCAAATAGTTTTCACAAATGGTGCTTAATCCTTCCAGTCACTAATTATATTTTTATGGGCATCCAATCACATCTATAATTATACATAAATATTGTGGCCACTAAAACTAGCAATTTTAAAACTGGCACTTTATTAAACCATTTTCAGGCAGTCATTTATGATGGATACTTACTGATCATTCCTTTTTATGTATCTATGTAGCAACATTGTAGTTAGCAGTATCAGTTATGCAGTTTAGTAGGAAAAAACATAATGTATCAAGACTCAATGCAATGTACAGTGTTAATAATGGAAGCAAAAAAGCATTTACAATATGCAAATGCATCCACATTAGAAAAGGTCATTAATACTGTGCAAAGATATAATATGTAAACAATAACACACACCAATGTGTTGGTTGCTATGCGATAAGTACAAGCCTAGGTGCATTGTAAGGTATGATGCATTTATGCATTTAACATTTGTAAGCATCTTTAACTGTAAGTACTAGGACTGTTTGGCACAGGGTTGGGAAAGGGTAAAGACTGGAACTGAAATGAGGTGACATGTTGTTTTCTGTCATCAATATCTGTCCCTATATTGGTAAACTAGAAACATAGAATTTGATGGCAAATAAGGACAATTGGCCCACCTGGTCTGCCCATTTCCCCTACCTTCTGTAATACCACAGGCCCTACTTGATATCTGGCTTAGCCCTCGCTACTTGATATCCAGCTTAGCCCTCCCTTCCCTAATGATTAAGGTTCTTTCCCTTATGCCAACCCCAATCATTCTTTACTCCTGTTACAGTTTTTGAACCCACCACCTCCTCTGGAAGGCTGTTTAGGGCATCCACCACTCTTTCTGTGAAGAAGTAATTCCACACCTTTCCTCTGAGTCTATTCCCCTCCAGCTTCTCAGCATGCCTCTTTGTTCTTGAACATCTTTTTTCTGAAAAATGCTTCCCACTTGTATCTTATGTATACCCGGGAGATATTTGAAAGTCTCTATCATAGTCCCCCTCTCCGTCCTTCCCTCCAGGGAATACATATAGATGTCCTTTAGTCTCTCCGCATAGCGCATTTGGTGCAGACCCTTCATCATTTTAGTTGCCTTCCTCTGGACAACCTCTACCCTTTCTATGTCCTTCCAGAAATGTGGTCTCAGAACTGGAAAGGGTACTGTAGGTGAGGTCTCACAAATGATCTATAAAGTGGTATCACCACTTCCTCTTTCTGCTAGTGCTACCCTTCCATTTGCACCCTAGTATCTCACCGGATCTCCCCAAAGCCTTATCACACTGTCTGGCTGCATGTAGGTCATCAGATATAATTATCTCCAGGTCTCATTCCTGTTCAATGGTTGTTAGTACTATTCCCCCCATCTTGTACCCCTCCCCTGGGTTTCTGTGCCTAAGTGAATAATTTTGCTTTTCCCTCACATTTAAACTTACTTGCCACACTCTTGACCAATCCACAAGCTTTTTTTAATCCATAGTCATTTTACACCCCTTATGGAGTGTCTACCCTATTGCAGATTTTAGTGTCGTCTACAAAAAGGCATACCTTCCCTTTCGAGTCCCTCTGCAATGTCACTAATAAAGACATTAAAGAAGACTGGTCCCAGTACTGATCCTTGTGGCACCCTGCTGGTCACCCTCCCTTCATTGGAGTGAACTCCATTTACCACTACCTTCTGTCACCTATCTCCCAACCAATTCCTTACCCAGTTTATCACTTTTGGACCCATGTCCAGGCTGTCCAGCTTGTTTATGAGTCTCCTATGTGAAACAGCATCGAAAGACTTACTGTAATCTAGATACAGTAGACTACATCCACAAATCAACCCTGATCTACTTCCCTGGTCATCCAGTCAAAAAAATATATCATATTTGTCTGAAATGACCTCCCCACAGTGAATCCATGCTGCCTCTGACCCTGTAAGCCTCTGGTTACAAGATACTCCATAATCCTTTCCTTCGGCAGTGATTCCATTAATTTCCTCACCACCAAAGTCAAGCTGACTGGCCTGTAATTACCATTTTCCTCAATGCTACAACTTTTGTGAAGTGGAGCTACCTCTGCTCTCCTCCAGTCCTCCAGGACCACTCCCATCTCCAGTGAGTAATTAAACAGGACTGTCAGAGGTGCAGCCAGCAACTTTATGAGCTCTTTCAATATCCTTGGAGGAATCCCACCTGGCCTCATTGCCTTCTTCACTTTCAAATTTTTGAGTTCTTTCAGGACTCTCTCCACCGTAAATGTAGTATTGTCCACCTCCCTTCCTTTTATGCTCCTCCCACTTATCTGTGATCCTTCACCTTCCCCTTCCTCCATGAACGCTGAACAAAAATATTTGTTCAGGATGTCTGCATTTTTCTGGTCACCCTCCACACAATCCTCCCCTTCTCTCCTAAGACTTACAATCCCTACCATAGTTTTTCTCCTTTCGCTTACATAACCTGAAAAATGTCCTATCTCCTTTCTTTACTGCCTGGGCTATTTTCTCCTCTATTTGTGCCTTTGCATTCTTGACTACTTTCCCTGCCTCCTTCTGCTTTTCATGATAAATCTTCCTATCCTCCTCCCTCTGTGTCTCCACGTACCTCCTGAATGCTATCTTTTTTTGCCCTTATCTTCCCAGCCACCTTCTTAGAGAACCATAGCATTTTCTTTTTCCTCTTGCTTTTGCTTACTTGCCTGATGCAGAGGTATGTTGCCTATACAATGGTCCTTCTAGTTTTTCCCAATGTACCTCCACTCCACTCATGCCCCCCCAAACATCAGGGCATTGCTGAGGCATTCCCTGATCATTGTAAACCAGCCCTCCTGAAGTCCATAACCCTCCCATTTGTGTGGTTTGATTCTGGCACAGTATTTATATTGACCCACATCATATGGTGTTCACTGGTCCCCCGTTTGCCACACACTGTGACGTCTGTAACCCGTCCCTGTTGCTGACCACAAAGTCCAATATTGCTCCCTCACAAGTGGGCTGTCTTACTAGTTGCCTGAGGAATGCCCCCTGCAGGAAGTCCCTGTTAATAGTTGAAACTGTAGTTGGGATGCTCCAATCCACATCTAGCAAATTGAAATCCCCTATCAACAGCACCACCAGCTTGGCCTCCTCCTTTCAGATGGCTTCTACCAGTACTTTAACCACCCCCCAACCCCGGTGCTGCAGGTCTGTAGATCCCACCAGTGTGAATAGCAAGTCCATTTCCTGTGTCTAGGGTGGCCCACAGTGCCTCGGCTCCTCCCTGTAATCCCTGTGTCTCTGTTGTTTTTATGCTTTCACTTACATAAAGAGCCACCCTTCCTCCTTTCTTACCTTCTTTGTCCTTCCTGAACAGAGTATAGCCTGGTATGGCTGTATCCCAGCCATGGTTTTTATTGCACCATGACTTGGTAATCATGACAATGTCCAGGTTATCCTCCATTATAATGGCCACAAGGTCCAGTGTTTTATTTCCCAGACTTCAAGTTTTTGTGCACTTGACCTTTCAGATTCTTCTTCCACCCTTCTTGTCAGTCCCATTTTTCCCTATTTCCTACTCTCCTTATCCCCCTGCCTTCATTCCCATACCTCTTCATTTCTACCATTCTGCTTTTCCTGTTATTATGAACCTTTGGGGATTTCCCTCCCTTAGGGTTTTCCCTATTTACTTCTTCAGCTTGTGGGGGTGGACAGTTTATGTCTCCCTACTTCCTTCCACCACCACCCTCAGCTACTTTAAATGCTTGCCAATGTAACATTTAAACCATTCACTAAGAACTGTGGTTCCTATCCTGGATTGATGCAGGCAGTCTCCTGTGTATAGGCATTTATCCCTCTAGGTGGGACCCCAAACCCCAATGTAGCTGAAACCCTCCTTTCTGCACCAGTCCTTCAATCACCAATCCATAATTCCAGCTCAAAAGCATTGTAAGCTCTTGTGCAGTGGTCAATAACAACAACTTCAACTACCACTCCCAGTGACATTATATTGAGTTCCTGCTTTTCCCCTTGTTTTCATAATGTGGCTAAGGCTAAGGCTAAGGTTTGAGGTATAATTACAAAATGATGAAAACAGAATTGCAGCATCTCTGTCGAACAGGGAATAATAATCTAAGGTGAAGAACACCACACATGCACCTTTTAACGGTGAGCTCACCTGGAGACACCTGAGCACCTGGGATCATGAGACCTACTGGCACAGATTTTAAAAATGTAAACTTAAAATAACTGAAAAAAACATGGAATAAAAGGAATTAATATTATAAATCACCCATGAATATCTCAGTTGCACTGTGAAAGAAAAAATACAAGAAAAAAAGAATCAAACTCTTACAGATGCTCCATGGTCAACCCAGCAGCCCCCAAACCCCGGAAACCCTTTAAAATATATTGTATATTGTATGTTTGTTTTTTTTAAGAAAATAATCCAGTCATATATAGTAACACAATGCTTTCTTTATGGAGTGATTGGGAGAATCAACAGGTGATATGACCAACAGCTTGTACCTTGAAACAGAGTGTTATGTTGAACACACGGCAGTCACCAGCTGTTTTTCTAGCCGAGTTGCATCAGGTAATTACACTAAATAATGCCATTCCTGCTCCTCATGCTGGAAAGAATGAAACTCTGTTTCCTCCACTGGGTTTTCTCCCCAGCCTTCTTCAGGGCTCACTGCCTTAACTCTGTTCTGGGGGGGGTCCCCACCACTAGGACTTCTTCAACCCTGTAGTGGGAAAGCAAAGCAGGGAAAACTGAGCTGCGGTACTGGCAACACAAGTTGATCTAGAAGGGTCTGAGAAAATTAAGATTTAAAGAAATGGTGGTTTACCTTTTTTTTCTTGCTATTAATCTTCTCAGACTCCTGCTCTGCCTGCTACTCCTCAGCAGGTCAGCGTGCAGTTGAAAATCTCCTCTACCAATCATGATACTCAGCTGTCTTCCATTTCACCATTAGTTCTTCCACTTCTAAGTCAATAGGACTGACTGGAAATGAAAAACAGGAAGTAAGCCAGACAGCCAACGTACAGAGAAGTACCATGTGACCTGCAGAAGCTCTTTCATGTGACCTTTAGACAAGTTGTTTACCAACAGCCTCAATTTCACAAAAATTCACCTTGGTTACATCAAAGGAGAAGTTGCAAAGTAAAGTCACAAGGCAAAGCAGGAAATTTACAACTGTATAGCTTAGGAACAACAATTCTAAAATGTATCTGTAAAGAGGACAGAGAGAGGATATAGACATATTACTGTTAGAAGATATAGAAAACATGACAGCTAAAGAGGAGGTTCTGATATTGGGAAATTTCAACATGCCAGATACAGATTGGTCAATACCAGCAGGAACATCAACCAGAACTAGACACATAGTGGATTCCCTGCTAGGAGGGGGCCTCAAACAACTGGTAAAACAATCCACAAGAAACAGGGCTATCCTAGATCTAGTAATGACAAATGGGGAAGTATCACAGAGCTCCAGGTAGAAAGTCACCTGGGGGCCAGTGACCATCACATAGTATGGTTCAGTTTGGCCAATAGAACTAAATCATCCCATTCCAATGCAAAAATATGGGACTTCAGAGGAGCTGACTTTGATAAGATGGCCAACAGAGTTAAGCTGGTCATGGGAAGAAGAAATACAGGTGAGGGGCTACAGGCAAAGTTGACAAGCATTAAGGATGCAATACTTTAATCAACATCCCATTGTGTTAGGGCAAAAAGCAAGAGCAAAAGAAGGAGGAAACCACTTTGGTTCTCAAAAATAGTAGCAAAGAAGGTCAGAGCCAAAAGACTGGCCTTCAGGAAATATAAGGGAACACTGTGGGACAAAGATAGGGAGGCATACCAAAATTCCCTAAGGGAAGCAGGGAAGGCAGTAAGGCAGGCAATGGCCCAAACCAAGGAAACACTAGCATGAACAGTAAAAGAAGGGGACAAGACTTTCTATAGATACATTAGTGAAAGGAGAAAGTCCAGACAGGGTATTGCTAAGAACAAAGGGGATAAGGGGGAGTGTGTATAGGAGGACCAAGGAAAAGCATCTATCCTTAATAGGTACTTCTGCTCAGTATTTACTGAGGAGAAGGTAGGGCAGGGCCCACAGCTCAACACTATGGACACCGAGGGGAGGGAGGTGTACACAAGTCCCTTCACAAAAGAAAGGGTCCTACAAGAGCTCACTAAGCTCAGGGTGGACAAGGCAATGAGACCAGATGGCATACATCCCAGGGTACTAAAGGAGCTAAGGGTGGAACTAGCATAGCCATTATCAGAACTGTTTAGTGAGTCTCTGAGCACAGGAGAGGTCCCAGAAAACAGGAGAAGGGCGCATGTGATCTCGATGTACAAGAGTGGTAGCAGGGAGGAGGCAGGTAACTACAGACCAGTCAGTCTTACCTCAGTAGTGGGCAAGATTATGAAGTCACTACATAAGGAAAGGATAGTGCAACACCTGGAATCCATGGGAGCACAGGATCCAAGACAGCATGGGTTTACAACAGGAAGGTCCTGTCAAACTAATCTCATAGATTTCTTCGATTGGATAACCAAAGTGGTGGACCAAGGGGGTGCAGTTGATGTTGCCTACCTTGACTTCAGAAAAACTTTTGATACTGTTCCACATAGAATATTGATTAATAAGCTGGATAGGCTTGGGGTGGGTCAGAAGTTGGTCAACTGGGTGGCAAACTGGTTGGCAGGCAGAAAACAGAGAGTGGTTGTAAATGGTGTACAGTCAGAAGAGATGCAAGTCATAAGTGGGGTACCTCAGGGATCAGCCCTGGGGCCAGTCCTCTTCAACATCTTCATCAGTGACATTGCAGATTGACTGGAGGGTAAGGTTTGTCTGTTTGCAGATGACACCAAGATCTGCAACAGAGTAGATGATCCAGACGGGGTGGGCAGAATGAGAAGAGATCTGGATAAATTGGAAAAATGGTTGGACGAGTGGCAACTGGGGTTTAATGCAAAGAAGTGCAAGATCATGCACATAGGGAAGAGAAACCCTGAAGCCACCTATAGGTTGGGAGGGGAGTTGCTGGCAATCACAAAGGAAGAAAGAGACTTGGGCATCATCATCACAGATGATGTGAAATCATCCAAGCAGACCACTAAAGCAGTAGGTAAGGCTAGGGGGATGTTGGAGTGTATTAGTATGGGTATCACAAGTCGTAAGAGGGAGGTAATAATCCCTCTTTTCAAGACACAGGTTAGGCCCCATCTGGAGTACTGCATGCAGCACTGGAGGCTGCACCTTCACAAGGACATTAACAAAATGGAGGCAGTCCAGAGAAGGGCAACCAAAATGGTGCAGGGACTGCATCAGAAAACATATGAGGACAGATTAATGGAGCTCAATATGTATACCCTAGAGCAAAGGAGTGAGAGAGGTGATATGATTGAAACATTCAAACACCTTAAGGGCATTAACAAGGTGAAAGGGTCTAACATGTTTCAATATAAGAAAAATAGCAGGACAAGAGGACACAACATGAGATTAGAGGGAGGCCAATTAAGGGATAATTTTAGGAAGATCTTTTTCATAGAAAGGGTGGTGTATGCATGGAACAGCCTCACTCAAGAAGTGATAGATATGAATACAGGGCAGGGCTTCAAACAGGCATGGATAGGCATTTGGGAGCAATATATATGAGTATGAATAGATAGGCCATTGACAGAGTAAAGGCCTATGGCACATTCATAAGGTAGAACAAAATGGGCAGACTGGATGGGCTTTGTGATCGTTATCTGACATCAACTTCTGTGTTTCTATGTTTCTATAATTGATTTCAGCAATTTGCATGAACTTCCAAGGAAACACTTCGAAATGTAAAATTCTATAACGCATTGTAATTTTTAAAGCCAACATCACACATTTTTTACCTCCCTCACCAATCAGCATTCTCTGAGTCAGTGTCCCACATTTCATAATAGGCAGAGAGTTACTGAAACAAACCTATAGTCAGGAGTTGCATTTGCACACACACACCCCCCCCCCCCACACCACCTTCAGGATTTGTAAATCAAACAACATTATTTAAAAAAAAGTACAGATTCTGTTAACAATTTTTTATGTTAACAAAAATAAATAAAAAAGGAGCAAAAATATTAAATGCAGTTGAATCATCTGAATATCACGCCATTGTGCTGCAGATGCAAAGTCAAAGAAAACAAATGAGCAGGCTGCCACATTATGAAAAGTCAGTTTATAGCACTATGCAAACCTAAACTACCATAGAAATACCCAATAAACATAAAATATTCACTCTCCCTACAGACTCCTAATTTTTGAGGGTGTACCATCAGACAGCAACACTGTTATGGTGAAATACCACCACAGCGACAGATCTCACCAGATCGAGATATTTCACTGTGGTGGAATGCTGTCAGGGGAAATTCCAGTAGTTGCACCCCCAACCCAAACCAACTCTGACTCAGAGTTGGTTAATTATAGGGAGGTCTTGGGCACAGCAGCTCTCACGGGGATGGAGGGGAAACTCTCCCAGAAAAACACTCTGGTCTCTCAAGAACATGCTGACTATCATTGTTGTTCCTGTTGATGGGCAGGATGTCGACAACATTGTTGTCACCATCCTGTGGTGGAATTCCAGCAGGACCTGGTGGGGTTATTGTCACTAGCATCAATCAGAGAAGTCTGGTTGGGGGTAAGATGCCATTTTTTTTATAATTAAAGACAATTCTTATCCCATCAGAACCTTCGTGCTACACTTCATTCCCTGACCGGATAATCATTTGGTGCTCATGCTTATGCAGATGCTGATTTCGCCACTACCAGATAGATAAATGTAGACGTGGTTTCATTCATAAATGTTGTTATGAGGACAATAGGACATTAATAGTTTTTGTTTTCCAGCTAAATTATTATTCACATTTTTCCCCCATCAACGAACTGTTGAATGTTTTTCTTTTTTTTTACTGCCACATTGAATACATCTGGGTGACTCTCGATAAAGCACCAAAGCAATGCAAAGCAGCTAAGGTTTCTTGTTTTGTCCTGTGCCCTACTATTTTGGGCTTTTTTAGTAGATGCATCGATGGTGTAACTAAACAACAATGCTACTTTTTTGTTTTACTACAAACTGCTGTGATTGTGATTGTTTTCTGACATATTGGGAGTGCCATATTTTTTTGCTGCTGAACTGACTTTCTATTACTTGTACCCATCATTTTGGCAAGGAGCTGTCATTCAGAAATAGTAGCTTTTTACTTTCTTTTCACTTGGTTCATGTCTCATCAAGGTTTTTACTTAAAAAAAATATGACGTCTGAAATATTAAATGTTGATAGCAGTAGCCAAGTGCAGAGAAATACATGTGAAGACTTTTAATTTTTCTGGACCAGGGAAGCTGGCTACTTTTGCAAAATAATATAGATTCTTCGCCTGGGTCATCAGGAGTTTTGGATTAAAACTAATCCCTTAAATAAATGTTAAAGAAGATTTGACCTTTGGTTGTCATGCCTGTCTCACAACCACCTCCACCACCACATTATCAGAAAAATGTTCCATTTGCATGAAGTACTATCCTGTCTATCAGCTCATCATAACAAAATAGTTGAACAAAGTTCTTATTGCTTGTCTTTGTGTTTGCAGTGACTTACCTCCCCCACCACACTTTTCATAGTCATAACAGAAGTACTCAGAGACAAATTTATATATTGTATACCTACAAATATTGTAGCAAACACATCCCATACTTTCAGGTTAGTGTAAATAGTTTCTGTCTCAGTTAGTAGTGTTTATAATACGAAATCTCAGACAGCATTTTGCTTCAATTATTATTCAGGTGCACAGATGCCATTTTAAAAACAGATATAGAAAGGGATCAGAAGTATATTTCAGGAAAAAAATCATACTTTTTCTCAATGCCACATTAACATAGTAGAAAACTATAATAGACAGTTACACAAACATTACAATTATGCTGTACCTAGGCAATGCTGAGTTAAGAGAAACCTCACTTGGCGTAATGTAATCTGTTCAAAAGAAGATATTCTGTGCGTGTGTGTGTGTGTGCATGAATAAAAAGGGGGAGGCATGAGGTGGAAGACTAGGTTTGCTGGCAAAGGCACTAGCTTCACCTGAGCTCTTTTTTTTCAAGGTGTGCTTGTAAGGACAGAGCAAGGAACAACATTATCAGAACAAGGAAAAAGATTAAGGCTTCTTTTTGCTAGTCAGATTTACTGTGTGTTGTTATTTTCTTTTGTGCTCACAAAATTCGATACTGTTTTTTGCTTACATTTTACTGCTGTAATCTTCTCTGATTCAAATTGCTGTTGCAGGGTATACCTTCTGCTGCATTATTACAGGGTGTGCCTACAGGTTTGTTACTGTTTTCCTCTTACAGATTACTTCTGCATTCTTCTCTGATTCAAATTGTTTTTTGAAAGGTATATCTTCTGTTACTGCTTTATTTTTCTCTGTAGCAAAGTGTTTTTTTGCAGGTTATATCTTATGTGTTATTGTTACAGGTGGTGCTTACAGAGTTTACAGTTTTATCTCTCATTAGGTTAAGCCTTCAGGGTGTTACATATACAATCTCAGATAGTAGAGTAAATAATAGTAATAATAATAATACAGATTCTTTTGTCTTTGGAGTCTGCCACGAAACATTTGTAAACAAGGAAGGAGTACTAATAAAGTTTATTATACTACTTACACCAAGCATGTGAGAGAGAAAATCACAAGGGAGATGGGCTTCTTACCACACTCCTGAAGAATGTACATAATCTCCAGTATTTGTAGGTCTTAGGTTCTCTAAGATCTTGTTCTCTCTTTCTGTGATCTAGTTCTCTCTGCATGTGGAACTGGGTTGCAGAAAGCTAAATACTACAGATAACAGCATAGCAACAGAGATTACCTCATAGTTACAGATATGAGAAACAATGTGTATTCATCCTAATTCATTCTCCATTGGATGATGACCTAGGACACAGAATTAGTAATGAGTATCATAAGAGACCGAATATGCTTCCATTAGCATTAAAGCTTGGACTAAAGAAATGCTGACTGGGCTCTATTACATGTGGAATTTCTTGCTTATGTATAATATAAGACCTAACAAACTATTTCTTTCTGTCAGCTTGCTTAGACAAGGAGAAATGCTGACAGGGCTCTGTTACATGTGGCATATGTGCCTGAGTGTAAAACACACACTACGTATAATTATATGAGAATATAAGTATACAATAATCACTGATGATCCCTCAGAGTCATCTTATCAGTGATTTGGTAACTTATATATGGAATATATATGAACGACAAACATAATCTAGATAAATATATTATAGTGAGGTATAATGAATCATGCATGATATACATTAGCATAGATTAGCAGCAAAGCACATTTCTAGCACTCATGCTTATATGATGGGTGCCTATATCTATATGTTAGTGCAAAATAGCAGTATCACAGTACAATAGACTAGGAATACAGTGTGAGGTGTATGTGGGATGATAGTGGGCATAATCCAGGTGTAACAAGGGCTACTTCATTTGTTGTTGGTTGATTGTTTCTGATCTTACCTCCTTGTTATTTTTGTCCATGGTTCTTCTTTTTTGGCAGGGGAAGGAACCCCCCACCACCATACCCAACCACCCCATGCTACACTCCTTTTATAGAGTAGCACAGTCGTGACATTTCCTGTAGCAAAGTAGGAAGGGGAGGATAAGAGGGGTATCAACACAGTCACCTCACTTACAGGGGCACAAGTAATTTAACTTGTTATAACAAGTTATACAAACAAAAAAAATCAAACGTTTGCTTTCATTTTCCTCCTTCTGATTATTCAGAACAGGTTATAAACTCAGCAATGCAAGTGGAATGGATATTATTAACTGCAGGCACTGTGGAACACTTTTCAAAAGTGCAGTTATACAGGCTTTAGGACACTGTCCTACATGCTGGACCATTGGAGAGCTAAGTGCTCAGCTCCAGGCAATATGGGCAGAGACTGCATGCCTCAAATTGCATATTTAGGAGGAAATATATTATAAGAACAGCCTGCCATTTCCCCAATACCCAACTGAAGCACCTTGACCACAGTGGGTAGTTGGTACATGAAATTGGCAGGTGGTTAGGAGGTGCAAATCGGGTGCCTCATCACTAAGTGCTCTCCAGTGAATCACCGCCACAAACCATATAAAAACTACAAACAGGTATCTGCCTCTATCTCCAAAATTAAACAAAAGGGGCAGAGGACACTGCAGCACAGGAGCTAGCACAACAAAACTCACCCAAAACAGGGACCAAAAAAAAAGCAAAAAGTAAACTGAAAACACTTCAGCTAATAGGAGACTCCATGATTCGGTGAGTTGATACCTATGCACTAGGGTGATCTACAGATCTCCAGCACAAAGAGAGCAAGTAGACAATGAACTAGTGGAGAACATACATGACATTGCAGCTATGGGCAAAATCCTGCTACTGGGGGATTTCAATATGCCGGACATGGATTGAACCACCCAGATGGCTGTTTTAGCCAGAGCACAGCCATCCTAGAATCCCTGCAGGGAGTTGGATTCAGGCAGCTGGTTCATGAGCCAACCAGGGGCAAGTCAATTCTGGACTTGGTATGGACCAGTAGGTACAGTGTCAAAGAAATACAGGTGGAAGGGCAGCTGGGATCCAGTGACCACCACATGGTGTGGTTCAGCATGGAGACATGGACCCAATCAAGCCATACAAGGCAAGAGTATAAGATTTCAGGAGGGCAGATTTCACTGAAATGGGCAGATACATACAGGCAGTCCTGGGGAAGGGAGAGAGATAGTAGAGTGGGTGAAAAAACAATGAAAGGAGCCATAGTGTATATAACAACCAATGTGTTAGGATAGTGGCCAAAGGGAAAAGAAGAAGGAAACCACTATGGTTCTCCAAAGAGGTAAGGGTCAAAGTCAGGGCTTAAAGGCTGAGTTTCATGAAATATAAACAGAGCCAAAAGGGGGGGACAGGAAGGTGTACCTTGAATGTCAAAGGGAAGCAGGGAAAGCTGTTAGGAGGGTGAAGGTGCAGACAGAAGAGAGCTTAGCACAGTGTGTAAAGAAAGGGTATAAGGCATTTTATAGGTACATCAGTGAAAGAAGAAAAAACTGCTGGTTGTGAGACTCAAAAGGGGAGAAGGGAGAGTGTAAGGAGGGGGATCTGGACAAGGCTGAAATACTGAACAAATACTTCTGCTCAGTATTCACTAAGAAGGAGGTGGGTCAAGGACCACAGTTGGGTTGCAGAAACAATGGGGGGAGGTGAACACCATTCCATTCACAGTGGAAAGAGCTCTGGAAGAACTCCCAAAGCTGAAGGTGGATAAGGCCATGGGGCCAGATGGCATCCATCCAAGAATAATAAAGAAGTTGTGAAGGGAACTGGCAATGCCTCTAGTGGCCCTGTTCACAGAGTCACTCAACACTTGTGTTGTTCCAGAGGACTGAAGGAGGGCACATGTAGTCCCACTGCACAAAAGCGGCAATAGGGAGGAGGCAGGGAACTACAGGCCAGTCAGCCTCACCTCAGTGGTGGGAAAAATCATGGAGACACTGCTGAAAGAAAGGATAGTGGCACATTCAGAATCCAGTGCTGCTCAGAATCTGAGGCAATACGGATTCACAGCAGGAAGGTCATGTAAAATGAATCTAATAGTTTTTTTGATTGCATGACTAGTGAACTTAATGAGGGAGGAGCAGTAGATGTCACCTACCTGGATTTCAGCAAAGTCTTTGACACTGTCCAACATAGAAGGCTGCTTAACAAGATGGGTAGTCTCAGCTTGGGAGACAAGGTGGTGTACTAGGTTAGGAACTGGTTAACAGACAGGAGACAGAGAATGGTGGTAAATGAGGTGCAATCTGGGGAGATTGGGGTGGCCAGTGGTGTACCACAGGGATCAATACTAGGACCAGTCCTGCTCAATGTCTTCATTAGTGACATTGCAGAGGGGCTTGAAGGAAAGGTCTGCCTGTTTGCAGTTGACACCAAGATCTACAAACAGGGTGGATACTCCAGAAGGGGTGCCAAAAATGAAGAGGGACCTTTAGAAACTTTAAAGATGGTTGGAGATGTGGCAACTGAGGTTTAATGTAAAGAAGTGCAAAATAATGCACCTGGGTAGAGGGAACCCTGGTGAGAGCTATAGGTTGTGGGGGAGGAGCTGACTATCACCAAAGAGGAAAGGAACCTAGGGGTTATCATCTCTGATGACCTTAAGGTATCAAAGCAATGTACAAAGGTGGCAGGGAGGGCCAGTGGTATGCTGGGCTGCATAGGCAGGGGTATCACTAGCAGAAGGTGGGAGATGGTGATGCTATTGCATAAAACATTGGTAAGGCCTCAACTGGAGTACTGCATGCAGTTCTGGAGACCACACCTGTGCAAGGATATAGATAAGGTGGAAACTATCCAGAGAAGGGCAGCAAAGATGGTGCACCACAAAACATATGGGGAGAGACTAAGGGACCTCAATATGTACTCACTGGAGGAGGGGAGACAGTGGGGGGGCATGATTGAAACTTTCAAGTACCTCATGGGCATAAACAAGGTGCAGGTAGGGGAGATTTTCCAATGTAGAAAAAGTACTAGAACAAGGGGGAAAAATATGAAATTGGAAGGGGGTAGAATAAGAGGTAATGTGAGGAAGTTTTTCCACACAGAAAGGGTAGTAAACAAATGGAATAGTCTGCCACAGGAGGTAGTGGGGACAAACACAGTTTAGGGGGTTTAGGCATGCATGGGACAGGCACAAGGGAAGCCTGAGAGGGAAGTGAGTGATGACTAGCCATTGATCACATAGGGTCAGTGGCCATATACAACATATAGGGTTTACGGGCAGACTGGATGGGCCTAGTTGTCCTTATCTGCTGACAATTTCTATGTTTCTACCTCCAGCTTGGGGAACTGGTTAGATGTCTCCCAGATACATCAGTATGGAGAGACACTGACCGCATTGCTAAAATCATGCAGGAAGCAGGAGAAAACATAGATGTCCTGGTATACACAGAGACTAAGGATATCTCCAGCCGGTCAGTTGTGGAGCCCAAGGAACACTTGACCAAGCTGGGAGACAAACTGTCATCCATTTCGTCTGGCAACTCCTTCTCTGAGACCCTGCCAGTCTGGAAGAGGGGGACAGACAGACAGAAAGTCAGAGAAGGGGAGAAAGGGTATCTAAACATGTGGCTCAAGGGCTGGTGCCAGGAAAAAGGACACATATTTGTACATAACTGGCAACAGTTTTGGGAGCAAAAATTCTTTAAATTTAATGGACTGCATCTTACTAAGGAGGGAGTCAGTGCATTGGGGCAGATGTTTGATGTCTTTACAGAATATTTAAACTAGCTAATGGGGAGAGGGGTGCAGAACCTGATACTTTGAATGGGAAGAACCCCCCCAGCTAGTGATCAAACAGGAGATCAGCATATTTGTAGTTCATTTGAATCACCAGGTAAGGATAAAGGTATAGCTCCCCATATGACACCCAGGGGAAACCCTGGCCCTGGCTCAACAACTAACGCACTGAAATATGGCCAATGGAAAATTATGTGAACAAATGTCCACAGCCTGGGAAACAAGATCCCAGACCTGCAGGCATCAATGACAGAGGCTAAACTGGACATAGTAGCCATTGTGAGACATGGTTCACCAGTAACCACACTTGGGAGACTTCAGTACCTGGCTATGTACTGTTCAGAAGAGACCGAGGGGTAAATGGGGGGGGGAGTAGCTGTTTATGTCAATGAAAATATCAAAGTTACAGAAATTCAGAATACACAAAAGGAGCCAGAAGAACTGTGAGTCACCCTGGAAACAAGTAATGGGACAGCCATATGAACTGGGGTTTTATACAGGCCTCCAGACAACGGGGAGGACATAGACACATTATTATTAGAAGATACACAAAACATGACAGCTAAAGGGGAGGTTCTGATAATGGGAGACTTCAGCATGCCAGATACTGATTGGTCAGTACTAGCAGGAACATCTACCAGAACTTGACACATAGTGGATTCCTTGCTCAGGAAGGGCCTCAAACAACTGGTACAACAACCCACAAGGGACAAGGCTATCCTAGATCTAGTAAAGACTAACGGGGAAAGGATCACAGAACTCCAGGTAGAAGGTCACCTGGAGTCAATGACCATCACAGGTATGATTCAATTTGACCACTACAACTAAATCATCCCATTCCAATGCAAAAATATGAAACTTCAGAGGAGCTGACTTTGATAAAATGGTCAGCAGAGTTAAGCTAGCCCAGGCAAGAAGAAGAAATAAATGTGAGGGGTACAGGTAAAATGAGCAAGCATTAAGGATGCAATACTTGAAGTAACATCCCATTGTGTTATGGAGAAAAGAAAGAGCAAAAGAAGGAGGAAACCACTCTGGTTCTCAAAAACTGTAGCAGAAAAGGTCAGAGCCAAAAGGCTGGCCTTCAGGAAATATAAGGGAATGCAATGGGATGAAGATAGGGAGGTATGCAAAACTTCCCTAAGGGAAGCAGGGAAGGCAGTAAGGCAGGCATAGGCCCAAACTGAGGAAACACTAGCATGATTAGTAAAAGAAGGGGACAAGACTTTCTATAGATACATTAGTGAAAGGAGAAAGTCCAGAGGGGGTAATGCTAAGATCAAAGGGGATAAGGGGGAATGTGTGTAGGAGGACCAAGGAAAAGCATCTTTCCTAAATAGATACTTCTGCTTAGTATTTATTGAGGAGGAGGTAGGAGAGGGCCCACAGCTCAGCACCATGGACACAGGGAGGAGGGAGGTCTGCACAAGTCACTTCACAAAAGAAAGGGTCCTACAAGAGCTCGCTAAGCTCAGGGTGGACAATGCAATGGAACCGGATGGCATACATCCCAGGGTAATAAAGGAGCTAAGGGTGGAACTAGCACAGCCATTATCAAAACTGTTTAGTGAGTCTCTGAGCACAGGAGAGATCCCACAAAATTGGAGAAGGGCTCATGTGATCTCACTCCACAAGAGTGGTAGCAGGGAGGAGGCAGGAAACTACAGACCAGTCAGTCTTATCTCAGTAGTGGGCAAGATTATGAAGGCACTCCTTAACGAAAGGATAGTGCAAAATTTGGAATCCATGAGAGCACAGGATCTAAGACAGCATGTGTTTACAACAGGAAGGTCCTGTCAAACTAATCTCATAGATTTCTTTGACTGGATAACCAAAGTGGTGGACCAAGGGGGTGCAGTTGATGTTGCCTACCTTGAGTTCAGCAAAGCTTTTGATACTGTTCCACATAGAAGATTGATTAATAAGCTTAGTAGGCTTGGTGTGGCTCAGACGTTGGTCAACTGGGTGGCAAACTGGTTGGCAGGAAGAAAACAGAGAGTGGTTGTAAATAGTATACAGTCAGAAGAGATGCAAGTCACAAGTGGGGTCCCTCAGGGATCAGTCCTGGGGCCATCCTCTTCAATATCTTCATCAGTAACATTGCTGATGGACTGGAGGGTAAGGTTTTTCTGTTATCAGGTGACACCAAGATCTGCAACAGAGTAGATGATCCAGATGGGGTGGGCAGAATAAGAAGAGATCTGGATAAACTGGCAAAATGGTCGGAAGAGTGGCAACTGTGGATTAATGCAAAGAAGTGCAAGATCATGCACATACAGTAGGGCAGGGAAACCCTGAAGCCAACTATAGGTTGGGAGGGGAGTTGCTGGCAATCACAAGGGAAGAAAGAGACTTGGGCATTATCATCACAGATGATCTGAAATCATCCAATCAGACCACTAAAGCAGTAGATAAGGCTAGTGGGGTGCTGGGGTGTATTAGTAGGGTTATCACAAGTCATAAGAGGGAGGTAGTAATCCCTCTTTACAAGACACTGGTTAGTTCCCATCTGGAGTACTGCATGCAGTACTGGAGGCCACATCTTCACATGGACATTAACAAAATGGAGGCAGTCCAGAGAAGGGCAACCAAAATGGTGCAGGGACTGCATCAGAAAACATATGAGGACAGATTAACGGAGCTCAGTATGTATACCCTAAAGCAAAGGAGGGAGAGAGGTGATATGACTGCAACATTCAAACATCTTATGGGCATTAGCAAGGTGAAAGAGTCTATCATGTTTCAATATAAGAAAAATAGCAGGACATGAGGACACAACATGAGATTAGAGGTAGGTCGATTAGGGGGTAATGTGAGGAAGTTCTTTTTCACAGAAAGGGTGGTGGATGCATGGAATGGCCTACCTCAGGAAATGGTGGATATAAATACAGTTCAGGGCTTCAAACAGGCATGGGATAGGCAAAAGGAAACAATACAGATGAGTATGAATAAATAGGCCATTGACAGAGTAAAGGCCTATATCACATTCATAAGGTAGAAAAAATGGGCAGACTGGATGGGCCTTAAGGTCCTTATCTGCCATCAGTTTCTATGTTTCTATGACTGACCACATAAATATCCTTGTCAGTATCAACCGCATAAGTTACTTACTTGTAACCATAATTAAAATGATGTACTGCATATTTAAATGGTGCTGAACAACATCAGATGATCTAAATTTAGAATTATATGCATAGAGTTCAAGCCTCTAAAAATAAATCACTACTAGAGTAGCTGTGTCACTCAGTGTACTTTATATTAATTCATGTATGTAGATCTCAAGGGACTAACATGCCGATAAAAAACACTGTGAGTCTGTGACCCAGACTTTGTGAATTGAATGAAGTGACTGATCAGTCATGAAAATGACATCTTCTGCAGTATGTCTGATTAATTACAGTTTTACTTATTTATTCATTAGGTATATAGCTAAGGAGGTAGACAGACAGATAGATCGATAGATAGATAGATAGATAGATAGATAGATAGATAGATAGATAGATAGACAAAGACAGACAGACAGATAGATAGACAGACAGACAGACAGACAGACAGACAGATAGATAGATAGATAGATAGATAGATAGATAGATAGATATTAGCAGCTCAGTGCTGGCACAAAAGCAAGCAACATAGCTTCGTCTGTGGCTGCACATGTACAGAAAGATTTCAGCTGTTCTCATATTGAGAACATGGGTCAACATGTCTTCTCATTAAGCTGGGCACCCAAGATTTTGAGGTGCCAGAAATGTAATTTCTGTTCATATTTTCAAAAAATAACATCTGACAATTATCTATGTTCAGGTGTTTGTTTTTAGAAAACATTATTTTTTATGAATTTTCAATGTGGTTTTTTTTGTAAAAAAAAACAAGATTGCAGCTGTCATGATCACTATTTTTTCTCATGAAAAAGTAAAACATTTCTCACAAGTAAATCATGAAAAATAAGCCCTCACAATTGGTGTTTTTTTTTAACCATTCTATCAGATGGTTATCCAAAATCGAATATAAATCCTTAAAATGCTGGAACCTTTTAATATTTGTTCACAAAACCTTTGAAAGGCAATACCCCAGCACAGGCTCCTCCGCCCTGAAAGTTTGTAAAACAAAAAATCTTTATCATCTGGGCAGTGCATGGGAGCAAAAACCCTATGTTAACAAATAAGGAAAAATCTTCACATTTCCCAAAATCAGTGTTCCAGATTTCACAAAATGCAAAAGATTTTGGCACAAAACTTTTGCATTTCTTGAGACATAGCCACTCTGAGGGCACATGCAAAATGTTAGGCTATTCTGTCAAATAGTTGCAAAGACATTGAGGTGCAGAGTTAGGTGTTTGACATTACACATCCCACTCATCCGTAACTATAGGGGTGTTACTGTGTGTGTATATATATCTATATATATATTGTTTGCAACAAACAGTGTTCATGCATCAGTTAGGGTTCAGGATACAGTGAAAAAATTAAGGAAATGTGATGTTAGGGATTCTAAACCTAACACCATTGCCCAACCCCTGAAAAAAATGAGGGGTGGAGTATTCCATGGGGCTGTCAACCCTAACACTCACCCCATTGCAGTAATAGAAAAGCTGATATGTGATGGAGACAGGTGTGTATGTTTCATGAGTGCATATAATGAGGTAAGCATTAGGGCTGGCAACCCCAAGGAAGACCCAACCCCTCATTCATCTCAGAGGTGAGGCAGTGGTGTTAGGGTTGGAAACCCTAACATCACACTTTTCTGGAAACAGGGGAGGTACCCAAAGACTGGAGGACAGCAGATGTAGTCCCCTTATACGAAAGTGGGAACAAAGAGGAAGCAGGGAACTACAGACCAGTCAGCCTCACCTCGGTAGTGGGGAAGATCATGGAAGCACTACTGAAGGAGAGATTGGTGGAACATCTGGTTGTCAATGGACTACAGGACCCAAGCAGCATGGTTTCACCAGGGGGAGGCATCGTCAGACCAACCTCATTGAATTTTTGACTGGGTGACTAGGGAGGTGGATCAGGAGGGCAGTGGACATGGCCTATCTGGACTTCAGCAAGGCCTTTGACACTGTGCCACATAGAAGACTATTACACAAACTGGGGAATATGGGTGTGGGCAGGACAGTAGTGTGGTGGGTAGGTAACTGGCTGGGTGGCAGGACACAGAGGGTGGTGGTAAATGGCTGTCACTCCACAGAGGGAAGAGTGACCAGTGGGGTACCACAGGGATCAGTGCTGGGACCAGTCCTATTCAACATCTTCATCAGTGACATTGCGCAGGACCTAGAAGGCAGAATTTCACTGTTCGCTGATGACACAAAGCTCTGTAACAGAGTAGACACACCAGAAGGTGTAGACAGAATGAGAAGTGACCTGCAGAAACTTGAAGAATGGTCAGGGGTTTGGCAGTTGAAATTCAATGCAAAGAAGTGCAAGATAATGCATATGGGGCACAAAAACCCTGGCACAATATATCAGTTGGGGGGTGAGGATATAGCATGCACCAAGCAGGAAAGGGATCTTGGGGTTATCATCTCTGATGACCTCAGAGAAACAGTGTGACAAGGCAGCAGGTAAGAATAGGATGCTGGGATGTATAGGCAGGGGCATCACCAGCAGGAAAAGGAGGTCATAATCCTTCACAAGACACTAGTGAGCCCCACCTGAGTACACTGTACAGTTCTGGAGACCATACCTACATAAGGACATAGACAGGGTAGAGAAGTTTCAGAGGAGGGCAACAAAGATGGTGCATGGATTGCATCACAAGTCCTATGAAGACAGGTTGAAGGAACTGAACATGTACTCCCTGGAGGAGAGGAGGAAGAGAGGGGATATGATAGAGACATACAAGTATCTTACAGGGAGGAACAGGGCAGCAAAACACTATTTTTAAGCGAAAAAGATGTTCCAGGACTAGAGGGCATGGGATGAAGTTGGAGGGAGAACGATTCAGAGGAAACATGAGAAAGAATTTCTTCACAGAATGGGTGGTGGACAAGTGGAACACCCTGCCAGAGGAAGTGGTGGGGGCTGAAACAATCAAGGGATTTAAGAATGCATGGGATAGACATAAAGGAATTCTGGAGGTCAGGGGTAAGGGGCAACAGACTTCTAGGAAAACAAATTGAACTTACAAGCTCAAATGGGCAGACTGGGCGGGCCATAGGCCCTTATCTGCTGACACTGTCTATGTATCTATGTATCTATGTACTTTTGTCACTGTATACTGAACCCTAACTAATGCATTAATGCAGTTTTTTTTGCAAAGATTTTTTTTATTTTGTTAGATAGTCTAATTGTATCCTTATTTGCCTACATCTATAAATTTTGAGATAGAGCAATTGTGTCCTTATTTGCCTGTGGGCCCTATGCTCCCATTCCTGTAAAAGATGTGTATACATATGTTGCTATGGAAGGATGGGGCCTAGAGGGTCCTCTGTTTCCATGTGTAGGACAAATGCAATAAAATTGTCAGCATAGCCTCATGCACCCAGCACTGAAGATTTTCAAATCCCCACCAATATGTGATTCTGCACAACTGCAGTGCAATTCCATTCCATTGGAGTGCAAAATATAGTTTGGATAGGATTTGAAATAAGACAGCTGTCATGTTCATGAGGAAATGTAAATAAATGGTGTTGCTGAATATTTGGGGTCAAAATATTCAAAATTTCCAGTTATGAGAGAGCGTAGCAAAATTTCAATAGATGCTAATAACTTTTCCAGTTTTACATATTTTAACCCCAAATGTTCAACATAGCTTTCTTTTTTTCAAATTTAATAAACTTTATTAGAAATAAGCAGACAAGAATCACTGCACCATAAGTAATACAGAAAGAAATACAGCACAAGCCAGTGCAGCATCAAGTAAGAAAAGAAACTAATCTAATTATCTACTGAGAGTGTACAATGCAGTAGGAGAATCCAAAACCTGGAATCAGACCAACCAAACTATAGTGCAGCAATTCTGCCTGCTCTCCCTCCTTCCCCAAAAAAACCAAAATCACCCTCCCACCCTTTCTCCAATTAACAAATACCGTGGTAAGCAGGGCATTAAAAAAGAAAGTAAAACGCATTTCCCTATTCCTGTGCAGTGGGAAATATCAAGCTCTCAGGAAAGACCATAGTGAAATTAAATCATGCCACTGACAGCGGCCAAAGAACCACTTCTAACACACTCAAAAGTGATGAAGAGTTGGGATCCCTAGAACCGACCATCACCCTGCCCTGAGAGTCAACGTGGTATAAAGAGGCTCCCAGATCTGCATGTATTTTTTCCCAAAGTCTGTCATGTTTGCAAAAATACATTTGGCCTGTAGAGCAAACAGCATTTCCTGATACCATTCCCTATAGCTAGGGATGGATTGATCACACTATTGCTGAAGAATAACTTTCTTGGAACTGGCTGATATTAAAGCCATATGTGGCTTTTGATTGCTAACTAGTCTCCCAGAAAAGTCCCCCAGGATGCAAAGCTCAGGTGTGAAAGCCTGGTCAAGCTCCAACAAGTGGTCCAGGCACTGTCTGATGTCCTCCCAAAATGGCACAACCTTTTCACAGGACCAGAAAATATGCAGTAATGAACCTGTATCTTTCTGGCACCTGGTACATACAGTAAATCTGGAGCCAGTTTGCACATCCTGTGAAGTTTAGTCAGGGTATAAAACATGTTGTGTAGAATTTGGAATTCCATGAAGCGATAGCGGTTCCATTTAATGTGTCGGTAAGTAGCCTTCCAGATATGGGGCCAATCACAAGGGCCTCCTTGGGAGGGAAGAGCCTGATACCAGGAGTAAAAAACTCTAGCCTCCATCTCAGTGAGAACCTCCACAACTGCACATGAAAAAGGACTATGGCATGTGACATAGGGGCAGCTGAAACCAAAGAAAGCAGTTTATCCCCATACAGCCTACACCAAACATCAGAACCAAAATGGTGACGCAACAAGTACCTAAGTTGGAGGTACTTGAAACAAAGAGACAGAGGCCAATGGAATTATTGTTGAGCCTCAGAAAAGGTAAGAAGCTTGCATGCACTAAATGTCCAACAGAAAAACTCACCAGAAAGGGCCATGCTGTCTGAGTCAGCACTTTTCCAGCAATTTTCAGGTTAGGATTTCCAAGGATGGTTTGGGTGATGTCTGCATGAAGATTCAGATGTAACAAAAGACTGAGTTTCTTTATGAGCATGAAGAGCTGCCTATATAGGGGTGTCTTTAAGAGCTCCAGGAATCTTTTTGGAGGGAATATTCAGCGAGGGTCCAAATCCAGTTAGGAGCAGAGAAAGCATTCAGTGTCCAGCCATTGAGGGACATAAATGGAATACAGTTCATCTAATACCAGGCAAATCCAGGAAAAGTATCAATAACAGTGTACAGCCAGATAGTAGAGGTAGACATTAAGTGCCTTCAGACCACAAGCCTCCCTTGACCACATAAGTTTAGTCAGAGCTATCCGAGGAGGTTTCCCCCTCCAGTGAAATTTGGAATAGAGTCTGTTGATATGGAGAAACCATTTCTTGGGCTGTGCTGGGTTGAGCATAATTAAGGAATATATAAGCCTTGGGAGAACATTCATTTTAAATATATTCATACGGCCCCACAGGGATAATGGTAATAAAGACCAATGATCCAGGTCAGCCTGAATTTGGGCAACAACTTGATCCAAATTATATCGTTTCAGTTTGAGTGGGTCAGTGCTAAGATATATCCCCAAATATTTAAGCTTGTCCCTGTCCCCGAGAAGACCCATATGCTCCACACTCACACACGTAGCAGCAATATTCAGAGGCATAACCTCTCTTTTGGAGCAATTTAGCTAATAGTTGGAGAGTGTAGTGAATTGGGCTATAATGTCCAGAACTGCTGGTATGGAAACAGCTGGGGATGTTACGTGCAGAAGAAAATCATCTGCATAAACAGACAATTTATAGTACCCTGGGCCTAAGGGAATAAAATGGACCTGAGGTGACAGATTAATTTTTCTGATCAAGGGTTCGAGATATAAATTAAATAAAAAAGGGGATAGAGGACAGCCCTGATGTGTACCTTGCTGCAGGGGAAAAGAATCATAGACATCCCATTACAAAAAATGTGGGCTGAGGGGGCAAGTATAAAGCACCGGAGCCAACAAATGAATTCAGGGGGGAAACCGTATCTAGGAAGCAGGTGGAACAAGTAGTCCCTGGAGACTCTATCAGAGGCTTTCTCTGCATCCGGGGAGGCCAAAACCAATGGGATAGAAGAATCCCTGGACGCGGAGATAAGGTGCAGAAGTTTCTGAAGATGATCAGCACACAGTCTGCCCAACAACAAATAGTTCCTACAATCTGCCTGACACCTGCTCCCTTATAAGGAGCTCATTCCAGATTCAGTTAAGGCTAGTGGTCACGATTTTAGCCAGAATTTTCAGATCCACATTAATTAAAGAGATAGGCCTATAATTAGAGACCAGTTAAGGGTTCCAACCCGGTTTAGGTAAAACCACTATGATGGCAGCCATGCATGTAAAGTCCAAAAGACCTACTAACAAGATATATTGGTACATGTCTAGAAGGGTGGAGCTAACAGCTCTTTGAATTCCTTATAAAAGTTTGAAGTAAGCCATCCGGACCAGGGGACTTACCCAGGACTAATGAGTCTATCGCATTGTGGACCTCTGGGAAGGTCAAGGGGGCCCTTAACAGTTCAACCTGAGTATCTCCCAAGGAAGGCCAGTCCATATCTTGAAAGAAGGAATAAAACCAGGAAAGGTCAGTGGGGTCCTGAGGTGCAGCATATAAGGAACTGAAGAAGGCCTGAAATTGAGAGACTATATTTCTAGGAGAGGTGACAAGATGGCTAGAGTCAGACTGGAGCAAAGTAATGATCCTATCAACTTGTTGAGTGTATAAACATAGGGATAGTAGTTTTCTGACCTTCTTTCCTTGGTCAAAATGTTTAACCCTGGTCCGCAAGAGAAGATGCTTTGCTCTTTCCCCTAATAATGTGTTATACAGGGCCCAAAGGGCCTCAAGATTTTCCCATTCGGGCTGTGAAGAAGCATCAGAAAGGTTTAACTCAGCTGCCCTAATTTGCTGCAAAAGAGAAGAGGTGGCCCGGGAGATTTCCCTCTTCTGCCTGGTGGCCAGGTGAATAAGTTCTTCTCAGAGAGCGCATTTAAAAGCACCCCAAAGGATGTTCAGCTTTGGCATCGTGGGGGAGTTAAGGGTAAAAAATAAGAAGGAAAAAAACTGAATCCATTCAACCACTTCAGGGAGATTTAGCAACTGGCTATTAAGGCGCCATGTTTCATAGGATTCATAGGAAAAAATTCAAGCATTTGCAGATATTAATCCTTATAGCTTGCCTTATACCAATTTAATTTATCAAAAATCAGTAACAATTTAAATTTCATGTCCAATCTTGTTTTAAATGTTTCCATGTTGGGACTATCTATTGTTGCACTTGATAATTCATTCCAGGATGTCACCACCCTTTGAGTGAACCATTTTTACGTAGCTTTAAGATCCACCTTGGCAGAAACAGTTGTTTGGGGTGCTTTCTTGTGCTTAGCCGATCATTATTAAATTTAATGCCTAACTCATCCTTTAAATTATAATCACCTAATATTCAGTAAAGCATGCACGTCTCCTCTAAAGCTTCGATATGTAAGAGAGTACATTCCCAGTGTTTTTAGCCTATCATTATAAGATTTATTATGTAATCCAGTAATGGCTTTTGTCATTCTTCTTTGTATACCCTCAATCCTGTTTATGTCTTCATGTTTATATGGTGACCACACCTGCACACAGTACTCAAGATTTGGCCTAACCAAAGAATTAAATAATGGTATTAAAACTTTAGCTTCCCTACTAGATATATGTCTGAGGATACAATTTAAGTTCTGGTTTGCTTTTTTTATCTGAAGAGAACAATGATGACTAAATGAAAAATCAGGGGTAATATTAATTCCCAAGTCTCTTTCCTGAATAGTGTCAAATAGATTTATTGATCCAATTTTACATATTGCTTTTTGATTATGTATACCCAAATGCATAATTTTACATTTATCTATGTTTAGTTCTAATCTGATAGTTTCTGTCCAGGACACTACATTAATAATTGCTTGTTGTAAGGTTGACACATCTGATGGATTGCTTACAATAGTTCCCAGTCTGCAATCATCTGCAAATTTGGATAGCGAGATATTTGGGATATTCACTTTTAAACTTAATATATAGGCATTAAACAAGCACAGCCCCAACACTGAACCCTGAGGCACCCACTGGTCACCATACCTGATTCAGAATGTATACCCCTAACCAACACTCTCTGCCTCCTATCATCCAACCAGTCCCTAATCAAAAAATCACATTGTCTCTATCCCCAGGTTTTTTAAGACGGTTATCAGTTCTCTATGAGGTAATTTGTCAAAGACCTTTGAAAAATCCATAAAAACAACATCAACCGGGTTACCTTGGTTGAGTGCTCTCTTAACCTTCTCATAGAAGGTTAAGAGGTTTGTTTGACAAGACCTTGACTTGGTAAAGCCATGCTAGGATATATCTGTCATGCCTTTATCATACAGGAAAGCAGTTATCCTTTCCTTAAGTATGTTCTCCAGTATTTTCCCCAGGAGTGATGTCAGACTTATTGGTCTAAAATTTGAAGGTAATGTTTTTGTGCCCTTTTTAAAGATGGGAATTACAGTAGCTTATTTCCAACCTTTTGAGACTACTCCTTCATCTAGAGATGTCTAAAAAATATGTGTAAGTGGCAGCACCAATATGTCCGCTATTTCCCTGATAACCCTAGGATGTATTTGATTGGGATCAGGAGACTTATTGATGTCTATTAACTTAAGTTTATCTAATACCTCCTTGGTGTCGATGACAACTGATCCTGGAATTGGGATATCTTGATATTCCTCTTGGGTTATAGGTTTAGTATTAAATACTGAACAAAAATAGTTATTTTGTAAATCAACCATTTCCTTAATTGACATAGGCTGTTGCAATTTGTCCTTAAAGGGACCAATCGTATGAGAATTTGTCCTTTTACTATTTATACAAGACTAAAAAGCTTTTTTATTATCTCCAACTTTAGAAGCCAATGATGGTTCCAAGTTAGCTTTGGCATTCCTAATTTTTATTTTTTTTATTTTTGATTAAAAGTTTTTAAGTACAACCCTATTTGTAATAGTGGGATCTTTTTTAAATTTGTTATAAATTTTGTTTTTTTATTAATCAATTTCTTTATTTTAGAAGAAAACCACTGAGGTTTAATATTCCCATTATTATATTTTTTACTAATCGGTATATATTTTATCATTAAGTTCTTCATACATCCTATTAGTAATTCCCACATCTCATTAACTGATATATTATGAAACAGGGTTTTCCAGTCCCAGCTGGATAATTCATGTCTGAATTTATTGAAATTTGCTTTTCCAAAGTTTAGTCTGGTTGTTACAGCAAAATCATTTATAACTTGAGATTTTACAATTTTGAAAAATACAGTACTATGATCACTATTTCCTAATGGAGGGTTTACAGTTACATCAGAAAAACAATCCCCCATATTGGTTAGTATAATATCGAGGATACTATTTTCCCTAGTGTTATCCATGACAGCTTGTCTATGGCCTAGCTGGTCAAACACATCTAAAAAAGATATTTCTGCCTTAGTGGTGCCTTGCCACAATGCCCACTTTATATTAGGTAGATTTAAATTACCCATGAGTAAAATATTATCAGTGGGGTCACTAGTTTGCAATTGTTTTATCAAATCTAGGTCCTGATCAAGTGAGTAGGATGGTGGTTGGTATATTAAACCCCAAAATGATTTTTGGCCCATTACTTGGGAGTAATTTAACCCATAGTGATTCAGGATTAGATTCCTGTTTTGTTGTTTCTTCACTATTAATAGATTTGTGGATATAAATAGCCACACCACCCCCCTTCTATGATCTCTACTTTTAGAGTATAATGCATAACCTTTGACTTGATAAACAAATATATCATTATTGTCCCACCATGTTTCAGTGATCAGAGCAATTTGAATATGTTGGGTGTATAAAAGGATTTTAAATTCCCCAAATTTATTAGTAAGGCTTCTAGCATTTATTAGAGCACTCCTCCAACATGGAAAATCTAGAACCTTATTATTCAAGTCTAAAGGGATTTTATACTCTAGTCCCACTCCCTCCCCCTTCCAGTTTAAATAGAACCGAATAACCTCATTTATTTTTCTGCTTAGGATTCTGGTTCCTGCATAATTTAGATGAAGCCCATCTTCTTTACAGTAGGATTTTTTACCAAGAGAAGAAAAATTATCCGTAAAGCCTATTTTTTCCTTTAAACAATAATAATGTAAACATTAAGATGTATTATAGTCTCATTTTTATAGGCATGGTATCCAAATGTTGGTAGTATCCCTGAAATTATTATTTCTTCCTTAACCTGTCTGATCCTGTTAACAATTTTATTTAAATCATCCTGGAAAGAAGTAATATTTCTATTTGTGGCATCATTAACACCTAAGTGCAATATCACTAAGGGGGTAGTAGTACCTTCGAGAAGTCCATCAAGTATATCTGGAATATTCCCCATTTTAGCCCCAGGAAGGGTGCTAACTGTGGTACTGGCTTTCCGCCCATAACAAACCATAGACTCAACCCCTCTTATTATGGAACCCCAATAACCACAATGTCTCGTTATGTTGTTGATCCACATTTGAGGGGTCCTGTTTATCTGGTTGACATACATTTTGTTGGTCTTCAATTGAAATTAGCTCTTGTGTCCTGGGCTATTGTCTCTTATGATGGAAGTGGCAAGGTTAACCTGTAACACTGCTGGGTGATAGTCGGACACCATCTTAGCATTATAATGGGACCAAACAACCCCTGGCAGAGCTTCAATGCTCAGGAGAAAAAAGTCAATACTAGAATAAAAGAGTTATGTGGAATAGAGTGTAAGGAATATTCTTTTGCGACCTAAGGTTCTGCAAGGGTCCACCAACCCCAGAGAATCCATTAAATCCTGGTAAGCCAATTGGGTCAGAGTAGGAGCTTGGCCATGTCTAGTGGTCCTGTCCAGGTCATTGTTTAAGACAATGTTCCAGTCCCAGCAAGAATCATAGGAAGAGAGGCCCACGGGGACAATATGGAGATGAGCTGGGGAAGAAAAGAATGGGTCCTCCACATTAGGCCCATAAGTGGAGCCCAATATCACTTACAGATGTCCCAAGAGAGCTTTCACAAAAATATTGGCCCTGGGGGTCATTCACCTCCTGAAGGAGATTGAATGGGATGGACCTAGACACTAATATGACCACACCTCTCCTACAAGAGTCTGTCCCAGAGCCAAGCACCTGTCAAACCCAGGCACATCGTAAAGACAGCACCAGGGCTGGGGGGAGGTGGGTTTCCTGAAGAAAGGCCACATCCACCTGTTACTTATGGAGGTGCAAAAAAACTTTAAAATGTTTCATAGGAGACTGAAACCCCTTAATATTCCACGAACAATGCCTATGGTTGTGAGCCATAGACTATTATAACAAAGAGGTCAGTTCAGAAAGAGGAACAAACCCCATTTAAAGACTGAAAAACCCTAAAGAGATGGTGGATGCACCTTACCGTCCACCCCCACCCCCACCAATACCCAAAAATCCCATAGCAATCCCTATGTAGAAAGGTGACCTACAAAAGACCAGAACAACCCATCCAGAACAGAGAACACCCAATACCCTCCCCTCACACCCGAGGCATCACAGAGCAATCCACATATAGTTAAGTCAAAAACATGAAATCTAAATGGATAGTCCAGATAACAAAAAAACACCCCACCTCTCCCACTCACCCAAAAAATGTATCAGTAACCCACACCAAAGAAAATCCCATCCGCCCACCCCAACACCACCACCTAGACAGCAATGAAAAACCCCATTCCCTCTATCTGGTGCATGAGGTTTCAACCTGGCATAGGCCTGTACCCCACCGGCCAAGTTTCCCCATCCATCCCCACGTACTAACCTGAATATAACTATGTACACTACCCAAGCTAGACAGAAAACATAACAGGCATTATGCAATCTATTCTATACACTTGGATTGGGTATGACAACTAAAAGACAGTTTCAAAAAATACAGAACAAATCATGTTGAGTGTGATAGCCTGTTCTAATAATCCCCATGTCCCCACCTAACAGGGCAAAACCAGTTAAAAACCTTAACTAGAGCCCCTAGAATAAGAAGACCTCATTGCTGGGAGCTGTCTCTAAATCAGTATAGCAAGGCAGCCATAAAAAAGCAGTCCAGTAACAGGAGGCCACAGAACTAAACTACATTGTCCCCAGAGTCCTTTGCAGATTGTAACAAAATTAGTGATCTTCCACAAAGCAACAGTACAGGTGATCCAAACATAGTAGAGTCCCAGACCCAGTGCAGAGGTAATGTCCTCCCTCCAATTCTAAAAAAAAACAGACAGGAGAGCACACCTGCACAATAGAATAGACACATAACTCACCTGGACAAGTCTCCTGTATTGTCCATCTCTTAAGTCTCGGTGTTGTAAACAAGCTGGTGCAGAATGCCGCTGCAGTCTCAGAGCACACTAACGAGGGAATATAACCAAACCAGTACAGCAATTCTGCCTGCCCTCCCTCCTTCCCAAAAAAAAACATAAATCACCCTCCCACCCTTTCTCAGGAGACTGAGCTAACCCCAAAGCTAACCAATACTGTGGCAAGCGGGGCATAAAAAAAGAAAGTAAAAAGCATTTCCCTATTCCTGAGCAGTGGGAAATATCAAGCTTTCAGGAAAGACCATAAGTGAAATTAAAATCACGCCACTGACAGCGGCCAACAGACCAGCTCAAACACACTCAAAAGTGATGAAGAGTTGGGATCCCAAGAACCGACCATCACCTTGCCTTGAGAGTCAACATGGTATAAAGAGGCTCCCAGACCTGCATGTAATTTTCCCAAAGTCTGTCATGTTTGCAATAATACATTTGGCCTGTAGAGCAAACAGCGTTTCCTGATACCATACCCTATAGCTAGGGATGGATTGATCACACTAGTGCCAAAGAATAACTTTCTTGGAACTGGCTGATAAAGCCATATGTGGTTTTTGATTGCTATGTAGTCTCCCAGCGTAGTACCCCAGGATGCAAAGCTCAGGTGTGAAAGCCTAGTCAAGCTCCAACAAGGGGTTCAGGCACTGTCTGATGTCCTCCCAAAATGGCACAACCTTTTCACAGGGTCAGAAAATATGGAGTAATGAACCTGTATCTTTCTGGCACCTGGTACATACAGTAATCTGGAGCCAGTTTGCCCATCCTGTGAAGTTTAATCAGGGTATAAAACATGTTGTGTATAATTTGGAATTGCAGGAAGTGATAGCAGTCTCATTTAATGTGTCAGTAAGTAGCCTTCCAGATATGGGGCCAGTCACAAGGGCCTTCTTGGGAGGGAAGAACCTGATCCCAGGAGTAAAAAAACCTTAGCCTCCATCTCTGTGAGAACCTCCACAACTGCACATGAAAAAAGGCTATGGCATGAGACGTAGGGGCAGCTGAAACCAAAGAAAGCAGTTTAACCCCATACAGCCTGGACCAAACACCAGAACCAAAATGGTGATGCAACAAGTGCCTAAGTCGAAGATGCTCATTTGTGGTGCCCATTTCTGACTTCCCTACAAGAGGCTGGGCATTTTGTTTGATATCCCACAAATTGCAGTGCCTGTTTCTGACCTCCACAGTATTACAACATGAAGAATATAAGGGATATTTTATTTATGTATTTGATAACCAGATAAGTACACTGATCCCAGGACCCTTTTCAGGCATGACCCAGGTCATCTAGCTGGCACATAAAACACAATTTTGAACATAAGAGATACAGGATTAGTCATAGCATATAGATACATCGATCAGAAAGACACAGCCCTGGTATTACAAGATCAGGCAACTTACAAAAGACACATTTCACAACTTGGCAGTCAAAAGCACATAGCAAAGACTAAAAGTATACATACTGTGGGCAATCAAAGTGGAGTACAAAGATTCAGCTGCAGGGGTATAAAAAATGATCTCGGGTGGCAGGGATCATGGGTTACAGTTGAATGACACTTTCAACAGTAATGCATTTTTGTAGTGCATCTTAAACATATGGGATGACTCTGAGAAGTGCAGCTCTTCTGGTAGAATGTTCCGGAGCACAGGAGTGGCAATAAAGAATGCTCTCTGTCCCATATCTGTGTAGGAACTTGGGCAGACCAGAAGGCAGTGGGTGGAGGAACTCAGGTGGTGAGAGACCTGTCTGATTATTAGCAGTCCAGATAATGGGGATTTAGCACCTTCATGGAGGAATTTAAATATAAGGGAGCCAAGCAGTAAGTTCCTATTTGCCTGGGGGGGAAGCCACCTGAGTGATGAGTAAAGTGTACAATGGTCAGTGCAGAAGGGGGCTTGAGCAACAAACTTGCAGGTGTTGTTCGTGGCTGTATTGAGGCAAGTGAGGAGCTGGGGTGAAGATAGGAATATGATGGGAAAACAGTAGTCAAGGAGGGGTAGAACAGTACCTTTTCCTATAGCCAGTCTCACTTCCGGGGTCATAAAGTGCTTCAGGTGGTAGCGAACACCCATTTGTTGGTTTACTCATTCACAATTTGAGCTATATGATTTGTGAAGGAGAGGGGGAATCAAGTCTTACTCCCAGGTATGTGAAATAGGTGACATTCTCGAGTGGGGAACCATCAGGGGCCAGGATGTTTTGGGGGTTATAAAGCTTGAGGAGCATCTAGTGAGCTGGTGCTTAGAGCCAAATAACATAGATTGTGGTTTATTTGCATTAACTATATGTCTGCATGCTGTAAACCAGTCTACTGTGGAGGAGAAGTCATCAGAAAGGGTTTGGGATAGCTGATGGGATATGCTGCAAACAATTTATACTTAGCTTTTTGTAAAAGTTATATACTGTACATATCCTACTTAAAACATGATTGCTTACTTAAAAGGTAAAATTGTTTTTTTGCCTGATGCTGTTCCTACACCTAATATTTAACATTTTCTGCATTGGTAAAATGATAAGTGAATGTCTTGAAATGTATCCATTAGTTTCACCACTGTGGCACTCCTCTGATGCCTCTTCTTTAGTTTTCTTGTTTACCATACTTCACTCCCCTCTGAGGTCACCCTCTTCCCCTTCTCTTTTTGCTGCCTATCTGTCATATATAAATATTATGATGTCTGTGAGTCTCCACTTCTACCACTTCTATCTAGGGACGTGTATGTCACCTATGATCCCGACCTGGTTGAAAGAAATAAGGGAAGACCATGAGATCAAACACTGGCAGGGGGAAAAATGAAGGGAAGAAAGGGAAGGAAAGGGAAACAAGGGGAATGAGTATCCCTTGCAGTGAGAGGTCCCATTTCTTGTATATATTTAACTGAAATGATTAGGGTCTGCCATCAAATAATCAGAAAGTATAAATGCAATTAGTTTTTAGGAACCAATTTAAAATGACTTTTATTCATTAACTTTCAATGAAAATAAACAAAATTAGTTTCAGAGGTATATGTTTATTAAAGTGTATATCCAATTTGTGAAACACAGAGTGTTGCACATGTGATTCAGTCACAGGAATGGCAAATCATATGATCATTTTCATATGATATTGTCATTCTTATGAAAATATTTGTATTTGAAGCTAGTCATGAAAAAGCCATTAAAATGTAAAAAAAAAACAAAAAAAACATTTGGGGGTCATTTCTCCAACAGTTAAGTGCAGAATCCACTTAACAGAATCCCAATGATAAAGATAGATGTGTTGGTCTGTCTGCAGGATGTCATTTTTATGTGTTTTAATTATTTTTTTTTAAACAAAAATGGAAAACGAAATGGCAGAATATGAAAAATGATTTTTTTCCCTCACAAAAAAGGACTGGCCCCAAATGAAAAAGGATTATTTTTGGTTTCATACAGGTACTTTGAAGTGCCTACTGAACATGCTTAGAACCTGAATTTTCAAAATTACTAATATTGAAATGGTTTAATATTTTTTCACCAAACCAGCAGAAAACACATCTGTGGGCCGGACCCTTTCTACCTTGAAAACTTCAGACCGTAATTCCAAACTGTCTAGGTGCTACAGGTGTCACCCAAAAAACAGTGACCACCCCCCTCTTCCATGAAAAATATATATTTTTTTGCACTATCTGGATCTCAGAATCTGCGAATCAAACCAAAACATACGTTTGCACACCTGGAGATCTACCATATGACACAGAGCATGCAAAATTTCAAGCAAATCTGTTGAATAGTTGCAAAGTTATTTAAGTGCAAAACTTGGGATTTAACATTAAAATCCCTACTCATTCCTAACTATTGTGGTGTGACTGTGCCACTATAATATATATAATAGTTATAGATATAGATATAGATATAAATATATATATAGATAGATAGACAGACAGACAGACAAACAGATAGATAGATAGATAGACAGACAGACAGATAGATAGATAGGGTTGTAATAGTGCCCTTTTAGGTAGAGTTGAGTGGGGTGTCTAATGTTAAACTCCTAACTTTTCTCCTTAATAGCTTTACCCCATTCAGTGGAATTGCATGAACATTTGAATGTGTGGTCTGGGGGTCGGTCCCTTGATTTGATAAGTTTTGTGATGGTCGAATGTCCAGATTTCAAGATCCAGACAGTGCATAAAGTGGAAACATTAGGGGTTTTTTTTAACTCTTGCCTACAGCCCAGAAGGTTTGGAATTGTGTTATGAAATGTTAAGGGTAGATGAGACTTGCCTTAGAAACATGGCTTTTTTGATTTGGTGAAAAAATATAAATTGGTACCTGAGTCATAAGGATTTCAAATTTAGGTTCTGAGCACACTCAGTAGGGTCTTTCATTTACATGTCTGATGCAAATATAGAATTTTGGCATTGGAGAACAACAAACACATAAATCTAGCTAAACAGGACCCATTTTGCTTGATAGTACAGTTTGTTTTTTAAAAAGATAACCTAACAATGGTTTTAGCATATCCTTAAAATCCTAGATGGAATGCTTAGGTAGGGCTCCCAATTCTTCTTTTGTGACTTAAATTCATCTTTTGTTAATCACATGACAGAAGAACTGCGAGTTATGAAAGAAGATTTGAGACAAGTGCTCATAGTGCAAAGTTCAGCACATGTCCAAGGTGGTGGGCTGAGTGTGTTCGAGTGAGAGCTGTGCACCTGTCAAGAAGCAAGACTGTGCTCTTCATAGATAAAATGCAGTAGAATTGGAGACAATAGCTAGAACACTGTTGAATGTTAAACAGAATTCCCTGGTTTAAAAAAGGTATGGTAAAATCCTGAACAAAGATTGCTGTCATGCCACCACATACTCCCGATACCAGCGCTAGCAAAACATAACCAAATCATCTTACTACCAGTGTCGAGGGAGCATGATCTTAGAATGTCCAATAGGATTAGGTGAGTGAAAGACTTAGAGAGAGAATTTACTGCATTTTTACTCTCGACCAGGAGAAAACTGCCAGCTCGACCAGGAGAAAACTGCCAATCAGTAGAATGTTGCTGCCTCCCTTGAACAGGTCAGTAGTTCTAACATTAATTTGAAAAATCTCAGTACACAGGAATTAACCAAGACAGTTGACAACAGAAAAAAAGGGCTATATAAGAAGGCAGATAACAAAACAAACTATTTACTTCAAACTTTAACAAGCCAGGTCACACGAGGTGCAATGGATGCATATATGTTGTCATTTAACTCTACTGCTAATCCGATGACCAGTGGAAAATAATTGGAAGGGAAAATAAACAAACCTCAGAATTTTCTCATACAACCCTTAAAAGAAAAACTCAATGCAGGAGCTTCTGCTATGGCAATAGAGGATATGGAACACTTGCAAATGAAGAAGCAGTTGCCACACTCACCTACATCTGAAAAGGCAGATAGTACAGTACTTTAACTCATGGCATGCTGCAAGTGATTGCTGTGAGTAAGGATAAGGTTTTGGGCAAAAAAATATAGTGGGAACTCAAGCTCTAAAAAAAGGGAGATAAAGTGTGTCCACTGACAATGGGAAGGTGAGAGGAAGATGGATTAGAGATACAGACTTATTTAGAAAGCAACACTGATAATCCTGAATATAGGAAAGAAGCCCTAGATAAAGACAATACTATGGTAAAAGTTCTGGCCATGGACCAAGACAAAGAAAAGCTAAATAGTCAGACAACTCAGAAGACACCAGATAATATGAAACAAGCAAATGGAAAAGAAACAGCTAACAACTTTTTATTACAACAAAAATAACATCTGACCAGAAGTATACTAAATATAGAAACAGTTCAGAAAAAAAAAAACTTGGAAGCAATGCAAGCTACTACACAGGAATGCTTGTCAAGAAACACTGCTACAGAAAATAATGATGCAACAGCAGTGAATTTGACCATTTTGAAATTCTAACAGGCTCAGGAGACCATGCTAGCAGAAATGCACCAAGGATTTCAAAACATGAACATATCCTTTGCTTCTATTAAAGGCTCTATAGCCACATTGGATTCCAAGATGGCCTCCTTAACTAAAAGCGTATCAGAGCTAGAAAACAAAATGGGAGAAACAGAAGATCAAATGTCCAAATGCAAGGCAGGCCAAGCACTGGGACGGTGGTGCACAAACAATAAAAGTTCATATTGAAATCTAGTAAGTGCAGCACTCACCCCTCCACAAAGAGACAAAGATACATCTGTGCTGGTTCAAAAAATTTTATTCACAGACAACTGCCCAAAGAAAGCAGTGAACTGTTTTTCTGTTTTGCCAAATAGGCTTCTTCAGAGAATAAGCATAAACTTTACAACACCTGATTTATAACCATGACACACAAGTGCTTTGTCCAGTCAAATTACAGTATTTGATTTTGAATCATCTAGTGCAAATTAAAGGGACCCTGTCAACTTCGTTTTCCATCATATTATTTCTAGTTAAAACCCCACATGTTATGAGTGCTTACCTTCTCCAAAATTCATTGATGTTGCTGTTTGATTTGTCTGACTCCTTGTTTAGTAGATCTGAAATGCATGCAAATGTATATTTATAAACGCCTTGTTTTGTTTACAATCTTGGATCTGTTCTTACTGCATAACTTCCCCAGCATTAGAAACACTTCAAAATAGTGCAGTCACTCATGAAACAACGCCCTCCTAAACTCCCTCTGCATCATGAGTGGCTAGACTGTGTTGTGGGTGTTCCCAAATCCAAGAAAGATGCAGTTGGAGCTGAACAAGGAATGTAAACAAACTTGTTTTAGTGTGGTAATACCAGTATGTTTGGCAGTCTGTTTTTCACTTTTTTAAAGAAAAAAGAATGAGAGTCAAACGACCAGCTGCAGCAGCAATTTTTACAGAATGTTGGCAATCATAAAATGTGTTTTTTAAACTAAGGACACTTTGAGACCTAAGGGGATCGACAGTGTCCCTATAAGTCTTTTTAACAAGTGTGTTATAACAGTTGTAACAGTGTATTGCCATGCTATTAAATAAAATTTATATCACAAGAAAATATTTTAATAAAGACACTTTTCATTTAGATCTTAAAAACGATCCTGCTTTTTACAGTTCATCAAAAGATCCTTCTAAAAGAATCCACCATATGGGTGTGATCAGCTCCATCTACAGGCAACACGATCAGGAGGACCTACAAGACCATAATCACAAGACAACATCAGTAAATGCATTATAGACATGTCAAGGTTCTAATCCCTCCAGAGCTACGGGGGGAGGGGGGTAAGTGAAATTAATGGTTTGATGTTATAATAGAAATCTGTCTAAGATACTGATAAATTTCATCCACAGGATAGTGGGAAACATGATGACTTATTATTTATTTTTTAAGGAATGGAATAATGTTGAATTTGCCACTCAAGCCTGGCACTCTCAACGATCCAAGTTTAAAAATCCATTCCTGTTCTTTTTTATCAAATTTCCCTTACAAGTCACCACCTCTTACATTTACAGAGATTGTTTCTATGCCAATAGCTTTTATTTTATGTTTTTTTCTATCCATCTGGGAATTTACATGTACAGCCATAGCATATGAGGTTGTAAACATGGTGGTGTACCTCCTAACTTGCTCATGTGGGAAGTTCTACATGGGTAGAACAAAGTGAAAACTGCGACAAAGGATAAAAGAACATCTCCTAATGCCATTAAGAACAGAAATGAAAAATATGCTATGGCTATACATGTAAATTCATTGATGGATAGGAAAAAAACAAAGTAAAAGCTATGGGCATAGAAACAATTAAATTATGTGAACCAGCACAGATGTACCTTTGCCTTTTTGTGGAGGGGTGAGTGCCACACTTAATGGATTTCAAAGAAGATCAAACGTCTGCACTCCTAAATGTGGTTAAACAACACCAAAAGAACTAATGGAATCACAACAAAAAGTAAAAGACCTGGAATCTAAGGCAAGAAGAGATAATATAAAACTTGGAAATATACCAGAGGGAAATGAAGGGTCAGACCCCATATGCTACTTCTAATAGTTACTAACAGAAGCATTAGAAAAAAGTACCCAATAGAGAAAATACAGCTCGACCGAGTGCACAGAGCATTTTCCACCCGAAATGACCTTCCAGATTTGCCTACATTAACCCCCACCATCTTCAGGTTAAAGAAGAGGTATTGAGAAAGGTGAAGGTGGAAAGGGTTCTACATGTAATGGGTCTTCATTTATAAGCATATCCATATCTACCTCCCTCTGTATACTCTAAGAGGAAATCCTTTGATAGAATCAGAGCAACCTTCGGGAAAAAGGAATTCCACACTCTCTGCTACATCCTGTTTACCTAAACATTTTTGTGAATGGAAGGCAACAGATTTTTAATAATCTCAGAGAAGCAGACCAATACTTCAAAGCATACTTCTTCAATATGGAAGGCCGCAGACCAGACTCTTGGGAACCATCTTCTATTGCCGATCCCTGTACTGTATCCTAAGTAAATCAGACTCAGGAATTATGTACGCATTTGTAACATAGTGCTTAAACATGCACACTATGGGAGAAATAATAGTCCCAGAAAAGAAAAAAATATATATATTCTCAGGGGGAAAGTTGACTAATTAGGGAACAAGCAGAAATAAACAATAGTTTTCTCCTAACTAACTAGGCTGTGTTGCTTGTCAGTTCAAGGTAGCCATTTGTTCCTAACAGACACATGCTCAGTTTACTGACTGTCTTCGTAGACTGTCTAGAAGGGGGAGGTCAGACCCATCAATGAGTATGGGTCAGGGTATTGTGATATTAGGTAGGGTAGGGAGGAGGGGGGACATTGGGGAAAAATATTTAAAGCTCATGAAAATGCTTCTTTTCCTTTTAGGTATTCGTATTAGAAAAAGCTATACAACTTTAGATTAAGTATATGCTTGACTTACCTTAATATTATGGCATAAAAGAATAAGATATGTCTACACAACTAAAATGTTTAAGTTGGAGCATTAAGGGTGCCAGAAACAGAGAAAAAATAAGAAAAATCATCCAGTATGCTAATCAATTACAGTCAAACTGCTTACTATTACAGGAGACCCACTTCCAGGAGTACAATTTTGAACATATGTGTAACTTATTTAGTGGTCACAACCTGCACCCTCCATTCACAACTAACTCTGTGGGGGGTTGCCATTATATTAAAGAATAGCCAAAATATTGAAATGTTGCATAAACAGATTGATAAAAATGGACATTATGCTATGGCTTCCTCGCAAATTGATAAACAAATATTTATAATAAGCAGCATTTATGCTCCTAATGAAGATGATAGAGAGTTTTGTATTGACTTTTTATCTTGCTAACTAATCTTCATAAACCATGCATTATTGGAGGAGATTATAATTTGACACTGGAACCACTAAACATATCAGGCAATAGCCAAGAAAAAAAAATCTGCAAAAATAGTAAAAGGATTTATGGAAGATCAGAAACTCCTTGACATGTTTAGATACAGATATGCTACTTAGAAAAAGTTTTCTTATTTTTCTCAAACATATAAACCATCCTCAAGAATTATTTTTTTTCCTGGTTTTGGAAGAGTGTGTACATACTATTAATAAGGTAAAATATGGAGCTATAAAACTTTCCAACCATGCTCCAGTTTATATTACCAAAAAAATTCCAGTTAGAAGGTACAATTAATCATTACCAATAGAAATTTAATAACACTTTACTACAAGATGAAGGTTTTAAATTAACATTGAGAAAAGCAATAAAAGATTTTCTGAATAGTAACCATTGCTGTGCCGTAGACTGATATATTAGCCCATAATTCCTATACTTTCTAATTCTGACAGCAGCCTAAGGGTTAATAATACAAGAGAAATGTTAAGGCCGATCTTATAGGAAACTCTAAAAGTATATCTAAGAGAATGGATAATTTTATACGTATTATACAGTAAAAAGAAACAACAAGAAAAAACAAATAAATTAGAAAATGAGCTATTGGTAGCCAAAGCGGTCTTTAATAACTTGGGAACAGAGGTGGATTGATAAAAATAATACAGATTAGAGAACATTTCAATAAAATGAAAGCTTACAAGGCAGAAAGAGAATTTCAAAGAGTTTGATCCGACTACTATTTTTCTCAGACAAACCTGATATATTGCTCTCTTATTAGTTAAAATGAAAGCAAAATAGTATCTCAATAATAATATAATGTCAGAATCAGGGACTATCATAAATTCTCATCTACAGATAAATCATAAACTTCAAGTGTTCTATGCTAAGTTATATTCAGTAGATATGCAACCTGAACAACAAGAGATAGATAGTTTTCTGGATAACTTTTCAAGGAAAACACTAAGCAATGAGAATAAAATCTTATTAGATAAACCAGTAGATCCACAGGAAATGATAAAAACTATAACGCAATAATAAAATGGCAAATCTCCCAGCCCAGATGGGTGTATTGCAGAATTTTATAAAACCTTCAGTGATATTTTGGCACTTTTACTTTTGAATCAATATGACAAAATATAAAATAGCGAGCAACTATTTAATTCTATAACAGAAGCTACAATTATGTTAATATTAAAGAAGGACAAAAATCCATTGTCTTGCAGGTCATATAGATCTATACCTTTATTAAACATAGATTATAAAATATTTACAAAAGTACTAGTAAATAGATTGGCAACACAGAGCCACTTTTTTTTTTTAACTTTGTTTATTGCACTGGGGCCTAGAGCATCTCTTCAGGGTACCCTCAGACTCTGTCTCTACTCCCTGCCTGAAACCTCTCCTCTGGGCTCCACTAGGGAAGGCTCCCCCTAGTTGCATGGCTTGACCAGCCCATGGATCACCCCCCCGGGGAGGGACCACCCACCCATGGCAATCTGTCTGAGATTAGAGTGACAGCTGTGGATGCCGGAGGAAGCTGTAGCCCAGGGAGACAGTCCAGCATGGGGATGTGGACAGATCTTGGGCCCCTTTTGCCTCCACTAGACCACCAGGAATTTTTCTGCGTAGTTTTTCTTCCCCAGAGGGTGGACATGCAATGCCTGGCAGTGCATCCTACATGCTGCCTGGCTGTCACTGCTCTGCCCCAGACGTGTCTAGCCCAACTTTGTGTTCCTGATCTCTACCGGGGGGGCACTACAGAGTGGGGTATGCCCCAGAACCCCCCTGGAGGGGAAAACAGTCCTCCTTCACTTTATCTCCTCCCTCTCCGATGACCCCGACAACCCAAGTCCATTCCTGAACCCGGGTGACCAGTGTGACGTGAGGTGTGGCATCCAGCTTCTCAATCCTCATTACCACCAGGCCAGCTAACACAGAGCCACTGGATAGTACACCCAGATCAGACCGGCTTTATACCAGGTCATCACATCTCTTCCAATATTAGGAAAACTTCAGAAATTATAGATTACACTAAAAATGAGGATATAGCTAGTCTATTATTTGATGACGAAAAGGCATTTGATAGAGTTGATTGGCCTTTTCTAAAGACATGCTTAAAGAAAACAAATCAAGTGTAGGACATAAACATGAATCTCTGTCGGCTGAAGCACAGGCACCATAAAATGCATTATACCAAAATTGCACCAGTACTTCTGTCTGCAGAAGTGCAGGTCCCTGAATATCCTGTGCCTCTTCAGCCACAGGAAGAGCAGGGAGGAAGAAATTCCCCATTAGCAGAACTGCTGCAAAATTTTGTAACTTCTGTGGAATTTTCCAACCTTCCACCATTTGTGAACTGGAAATTTTCTGAATATGATTGGTGACCTTTCGCCCAGTTTCACAGAATTTTCTTGCTGAATTGTGGAATAATACCGATGAACCATGGAACTAATCCACAATTCATGTAATTATTCTGCAGTTCAGGTAGAAGAAAAAAAAACTTTACCTGGTGTCTAGTGTCATCTCCCACCCTCTGATCACTAGCACACTACCATTAAATATTTCCCTAGTGTGTAGTGGTCCCTCTCCCCATAAGATGCCTGCCTGACTGAAAAAAGATGTATCACTGATGTCCCTCACAAGATGCCCACCCAATTGTAAAAACATGTATCAGTGTTCAGTGGTCTTTCCTGCCATGGATGCCCACTCAACTGTAAAGACGCTTATTGTTGGTGTTCAGATATGTTTCCCTGGTGTCCAGTGGTCCCTCCCCCACCTGATCTCCATCCCTGTAATGGGTAAAGCCCACCCAAGTTTGACAGTCCCCCCCTCGTGGTGATCACTGGCCTGCCACTGCCATGTGGGATGCCTGGTGCAGTTATTTCCCCCCAACAACACAGTCCCATCCCCATTCCCAAACAGTGATCTTTACCCCCATAACCCATTCATCCCTCGCTGATGTACTGTTCAGTGTCCTCCCCCCACAGCACCAACAATCCAGCTCCCAGTCTCCCTTACCTGAACATCGGTGCCGTAGTGAACTGGTGGCGACTGACACAGCCCTCCACGCACCACCTCAGCTGCTCACCATCTGACTGAAGCTGGAAACACACTGCTTATTTTTAGGGCAAGGTGTCCGATTGTAAAGATAAATTTCCCTGGTGTTCAGTGGACCATCCCCCCCATCTAGTATCCATCTTTGTAATGGGGAAGCCCACCCTGCTTTGACAATCCCCCTCTCCCCCATGGTGATCACTGGCCCACTACTGCTATGCAGGATACCTGGTGCAAGTTAGTCCCACCCAGCAACAGAGCCCCGGACATGTTCCTGAACAGTTATCTTCTCCCCCAGCCCATCTTTCCCTCATTGATCTACTGTTTAGTGCCCCCTGCCAGCAAAGAAAACCCACCACCCAGTCTCCATTACCTGAACATCAGTGCTGCAGTGAAGGGCTGGTGAGCGATACAACCCTGCATGCACCACATCGGTCACCCACCATCTGACTGAAGCTGGGAGCATGCTGTTTATTTATATGGTTGCCAGTGCCAAGGGGGACAATGAACAATATGCCAATGAGGGGCGGACAGGTTGGAGGGCTGAAGATCACTGTTCAGGAATGGGGCTGGGGCTGTTTTGCTGGTGGGGCACTTACATGCACCAGGCTACCCACACAGCAGTGATGGTTTAGCAATCATCATAAGGGGGATTGTTAAACAGGGGTGGGCTTTACTGCTTACCAGGACAAGGACCAGATAGGAGAGGGACCACTGGACTCCAGGGAAATATATCTTTATAATCGGGCACCTTGCCCTTTAAATAATCAGTGCGCTCCCAGCTTCAGTCAGATGCCTAGCAGTCGAGGTGGTGTGTGGAGGGCTGTGACACTCACCATCATTTCATAGTGGCACTGATGTTCAGGAAAGGGAGACAGGGGATGGGTTTTTGGTGCCATGGGAGGGGGTACTGAACAGTACACCAGTGAGGGACAGACAGGCTGGAGGGGTCAAAGATCATTGTTCAGGAATGGGACCGAGGCCTGCGCTGTGTTGTTGTTGGGGGACTTACTTGTACTAGGCATTGTGCACAGCAGTGGTGGACCAGCAATCTCGGGGGGGGGAATTTTCAAACTTGGAGGGCTTTCCCTATTACAGGGTTGGGGATCGGGTGAGGGGAGGAACCACTGGTCACCAGGGAAACATATCTTTACAATTGGGCACCTTGCCTTGAAAATAAGCAGCATGATCCCAGCTTCAGTCAGACAGCAGCAGCCAAGGTGGTGTGTGGAGGGCTCTGTTGCTTGCCATCATTTCACCATGGCAGAGATGTTAAGGTAAGGGAGACTGGGGTTAGTTGTTGGTACTGCAGGAGAGGGGAATTAAACCATAAACTGACAAGTGACGGATAGTCTGGAGGGGTTGAAGATCACTGTTTAGGAACAGGGAAAGGGCAGTGTTGTTGGGGGGGGGGGTTACTTGCACAAGGCATCCCTCACAGCAGTGATGGGCCAGAGATCACAGTGGGGGGGGATAGTTAAACTGTTGTGGATTTTCCCCCTATTATATAGATAGGGATTGGGTGATGGATGGACCACTGGACATGAGGGAAACATATCTTGACAATCGGGCAGGTGTCAGGTGTGGGAGGACCACCAAACACCAACAATTAGTCAGGCAGGCATCCGGTGGGGAGAGGGATCACTGTACACCAACAATTACATGTTGTTACAGTCAGTTGAGCATCGGGAGGAGGGACCACTGAACATCAATCATACATGTTTCTACAGTTGGGTGGGCATCAGATGTGGTGAGGGACCACTAGACAAAAGGGAAAAATTAAATGATAGGGGTCTGGAAGCCAGAGGGTTGGGGATGCCACTAGACAACAGGAAAATATTAAATGGTAGGGTGATGGCAATCAGAGGTCTTGTGACAGTGATCCCACACCACTGCCATCTGTTTGTGACAACTTGCTCACAGAGCAGTTGTCTGGCTACACTGGTTTCTTAGTTGCCACCACCTGATTATATCAGGAAAATGCCCCATTACTCAAGGTCAGGAAGGTCAAACCCAATAAAATTAGATAGAGTGTACTTCAGACAGTGGACTGTAAACAGATAATTCATTGTGCCGGCAGAAATATTAAAATTACCATCTCAATAATAAGGCATAGCCACTGACTATAGAGTCCTTACTAGAAATTGGTACAAGTATAAACAAATACACAGGATATATGCAGTAAGACAAAAGTTTTACATGGGCATTGGGATAGGAAAAGAATGTCATGTATACAGACAGATGATAGATAGAAGAATCTCAAAACTTAGGCTCTCCTAGTTTCTAGCTTACCTGCTACTAGCCTGAAAGAACTTCCACTGAGTCTGACCTTTCCTCACACAGGCAGCTAGCTGTCTTAGCAGAACTCCCCACCTTCATCCAGCTATAAAGGGTCAGAGAGAGATAGTTGGGTGACCAGCTCCCCAATGTATGTGCTCAGGACTGAGGGGAGTGACCTCTCCCTTGAGTGGCAAGTTCCACCCAGGTGTGTGTGTGTGTGTGTGTGTGTGTGTGTGTGTGTGTGTGTGTGTGTGTGTGTATGACATCATCCAGGTCAACTGGCATATTTCGCACCTATGACATCCATCATCCAGCTTAATCACCTTGTTTGCTGGTTGTCTGTGGTGGTGGTGGAAATCACATCCTCGCATGTGACAGGGTCTGAAGCTAGCTGATCTCATGGTAGACTCAGCACTTCCCAGTTGGCAAGTGTTTCTCAGAAGATCTGTCTGGACATGTGACCTGAAAGTTAGCCTCTGATTATGGCGACTGAGATTGGGCGCTTTCAAAAAGGGTGACACAATGACAGAGTCTGTGCAAAGGGCAACCAGGCAAGGAGGGTGACTGGAATTGGGGGGTCCGTAAATATAGTGACAGGATGTCACTATATGTACATGCAGGGAGGACTAAGCCATGTGATGGGCAGAAGGGTGGGAGGGTTTGTGGGATATAGTGCTGTGGTGTGCTGCCGAGCTGGCCATGTGGCATGGTGGGTTGGTGGCAGGCAGGGATTGGAGGTGCTAGGTTTGATTCTAGGTGCATGTTGTTTTCGCTAATCTAGAATTTAATTTTTCCTCTTTGCCCTCCCGATATGCACCCCTGGAGTTGAGAATCCTTTATTAGGAGGGTGCTGGGGACACAGCCCCCTGCATAAAAAAAAAATCCAAGTCTCCTGCGCTCTTTTGCTGTGTGCCGGGAGGGTACATCACCTAAATTGATTTTCGGTGATGTATGTCACAAACCCACTCAGCAAGTCAGGCCCTCTGCTGCCACAGTGCCAACCTCCAAGCACAGTCTTGTGAACAGTTAACAGAACAGTGTAACCCTCCTGTCTGTTTTGTGGGTTCAAATCAAACTTTGGTCTCAAGTGCCGGAGGGATTCAAACTGTGAACCTCTTGCTAGCATACCCAATGTACATGCTCAGATAATTCTGCTCCTGGGGGGGGGGCGGATATCTGTCACCTATGGGCACCTATCCAGACGTACAAAATGAACCCTTAAAAACTCTATGAAAGACCGTAGGAAACAGTCTTACCTTTTCCCAGTTTGGTAAAACCAGTAAGCTTTGTACAGTGTCAGCTTTAACCACATATGCTTCACTTCTCAAGAAAAATAATTTCAAAGGCACACCAAGTAGTCTCTAAAGTAGAGATTTACTTAAAAATAGATAAAAATGTAAATACAGAACAATATATCACAAAAACATACAATCACTTAAAAGAACAAGGGTGAAAACAAAGTGCAAAATTCCTACCACCAGACAATTAGACTGTATCTAATGTATCTCTTATAATAGTGCTGATAGACAGATATTGTTGTCAAGAGAGTCCAAACATGTCGGTCTCTACAAGTCACTCACAGCGTAAATAAAACACTGTCTCGAGCCTGCCTTCTCCATGATGTCACCTAGCTCCTTCTCTGTTTATTAAAAATTATACACCCAGGATGTCTTGTGTCAGGAGGTAAAGTATTAGGTGACATCATCAAAAATTCATGTCCTCACATGACTTCTCAATCAAGTCTATATTTTTCCAAAGTCTTTCTTTCATCCATGAGCAGTATCCTGTTCTTTACAGACATCAAAGAGCATTTATGAACTCGCACCAGTGTGACATAACCTGGTTTTCCTCATCTAAATGTCATAAAATGGATATTTTCTATCCTGTCAGCTGGCAAGCTACAATTAAGCTAGATAAGCAGGAGATGCTTAATTTAGGCCTCTTCGAGCCTGCAATTATCTCTTGGCCTTCCAGATAACACCTTGTATCTAAAACCTGGAAGGGGGGTGTCATTCCACAGGCTGTTTCAGCATGTCTCATGAGAGACACTCAATAGCACATTTTTATGTTACAAAAATCATAGATTAATCAGAACCAGCTGTCTGAGTGTCACAATGTACACTCACCCTACAGTGATTGCCTTTCCGCAATCACTGTTATCACATGGAACCACCTGGAAGACATGTTTTCATCCACTCCAAATAACAAAACTTACACAAGAAAAATAATTACACTAACAAAAGAAGTGAATAGATCAATCTGGTTGTATGTCCATCACATGTGCGCTAAAACGGCTAGTACACATACAAAGAATAATCTATGCCTTGGACAAAGGAAGAAGTGGGGACATGAATTACTGTGCAGCACAATATTCAGGGTGGTAGTGCTGCAGAAGGGGGATGGTGCAGACCACTTTGCGCTGCACAACTACCACCTAGAAGCAGTCTGACTTACTCCAGACTACCCCAGCAGCCAGTGGAGCCACTGTATACAACAGCTGTGTTGGTGCTCAGGGGAGCACACTTGCTTCCTGGTGGATATTTCCCCCCACCCTGAAGCCCATCCTCATCAGAATTATATTCCACTCTGGTATCCATTGGTCCCCCAATCATCAGAGCCCCTTCCCTATTGAAATTACATTTGTCAATTGTGTCGGTTTGTCCTCCCATCCTCTGATCTCCATCCCTGATAAAAGTAAGAATTTCCTTGGTGCATAGTGGTCCCTCCATCCATCAATCCCTGCCTCTGGTATAATTAAATATTCCTCTGGTGCCTAGTGGTCCCACACCTTCCAATCACTGGTCCTGGTACAATAAAATAATTACATGTTGTCCAGTGGTCCTCCACCCTCCAGTCACTGTCCCCAATACAATAAAATAGTTCACTTGTGTCCAGTGGTCCCCCCTTCCTCTGATCACTGGTCCCTTTACAGCACAGGGGACATGTGTTCCCTGTCATTGCACATGCTGGCCAGCTAAGGTGGTTAGAGGAAGGTACTGCTGGTCACCATATGAGCTCCTGCAGAGTTGGTAATTATGGTAAGGGGGTGACAGGGTGAGTTGGTCAGTACCTGCAGTGCAGGAGACCACTAGATTCCAGGGAAGGTCTTTGTTGGTATGGGGACAAGGATCGGTGGATGGAGGGTATCACAAGATGCTTTGAAATATGTGATATTCTATGGGGTTGGCGACTGGAGTTCAGCAGACCACTAAACATCAGGGAATTATTTTGTTCTACCAGGTTGGTGATTAGAGGACAGAGGGCCCACTCGATATCAGAGAATTATTTTATTTTACTGGGGCTGGCAATTGGAGGGTGGGGGAACTGCTGACAACGATGTTTTTATTGTACCAGATCCAGCAATCGGAGGGTGGGGGGATCACTTGTCACCATAAAAAAATTACTTTTGCCAGTAATGGGGGAGGAATAAGAGGACTGGGAGACCACTGGATACTGGAAAAAATTTGATTTCAATGGGAATGGGGATCAGGTATGGGGAGATACCACTGGACAACAGGGCAACAGTACTTTCCACGGGGATGGATGATCAGAGTTGTTGGGCTGGCCACAGGAGGGGTGAAACCTGCCACCACTTCCCATTCAAATGGGCCCATAATGGGCATACATATGGCCACTTACTGGCTTTCATGCCCAATGGTCTCATTTGCATGTTACCAGCTGAATATCACACTGGGGGCTCCTGGCACTTTAGGGTCTGAGGGTATTGTTCCGTGCACCTCCCAGATCTGTGTTGGGGCAGTGCTCTTCGACTTAGTGCTGCACCAACATGCCCCAATATTCAGTCTGATAATGCTAGTGTGTTGTCCAACTGAATATAGTATCCTTAGGGTCATGGGCAATAGGCACATGCAGTGCAAACCTTTTGAATCTGCTTTGCCAATTTTCTAATATCTTGCCCCAGGACTTCAACATCTGCGCCAGTGTAGAACGTCCTCCACAAGAATATGTTCCTTCAGAAGAGCTCCCGAATTTCAAAAGTGAAATTGAGGAGCTCTAAAGCATCATCTTCTCTACCGCCCAGGACATTACCAGAACAGAATCAGATCAGAAGCAGTTACCACTTTCAATGGCCCCTGTAGGAAACTGCTCACATATGGTCCCCTCATTGCCAAAGACCGGGGGAGAGCCTCCTTATCAACAATATGCATGCTTTGCAGTGACTAAAATAGACAATTTGTTTTTCTAATTTTCCTAATTTGTTTTTCTTTTTTTATATATACAAAATGTTTAGAATACAGGCTTTTTTAAAAAATAAATTGTGGTCTTACTTATTTTGAATTGTTTAGTTATATTTTAAATATGTATATACAAAGATTTAAATTGCTTTACATAGTTTTTTTAATTTTAACTTAACTTTACTGTTTCTGTTTTTTTATTTCCAGAATGTAATAAATGCTATGTGAGGAATTCATCTAGCTGTGGAAGAGCAGGACCCTGCTCTTCTGTGGTAACATATACAAATGTGCAGTGCCCTGTGAGTGCTGTAAAAAGTGAAGTGGTCTATCTGAGTGTAGAATTACAAGGCCTTCAAAGCCTTGCACTTTTGTGGGTATGAATGCAGATGCACATCAGGCTATGCCAAGTGAGGGGTTCCATTTGGCTTCAGAAGTGCAGGACCCTATGTAGCCAGACTGGACTCTTTATGCCCTACACCATGTAAGGGCACATTTGCATATGAAAGAACAAGGTGCAGATGACCATGTGCTTCATGATTTTCAATTTTAACTTAACTTTGCTGTTTATATGTTTTTATTTTCAAAATATATGACATAGTAAGTGAGGGCTCCATCTAGCCTCAGAAGCACAGTGCCATCTGGGCCCTCCTCTTCGGTTAGTACACATGTAGACATGTATTACTCTGTGGGCTCTGTGCTAAGCAAGTAGGTACACATGCAGATGTGCATGGCCTTCTGGGTCCTGCACCAAGTGAGGGAATTCATTTGGCTGTTAAACCACAGTGTCCTGTAGGGCATGTGCTTCCATGATTACAGATGAAGATATACAGCATCCTCTGAGCCTGCAGGCCATCTACCAGGCCCACAAGAAATATATCTCTGTCTCTATCTCTATCTCTATCTCTATCTCTATCTTTATCTCTGTCCCTATCTAGCTATCTATAAATTGCTAAAAACTTGCTTAATACTCCAATTAGGGTCATAGTAACATAAGCTGTGAAATGTGGCATTAGGGTTTTCAACCCTAACACCCTACAACCCCAACCAGGCAGGAGAGAATGTGTGGAGTGCGCTTTGGGCTTCTCAAGCCTAGAACTCACCCTATTCCATCTATAAATAAGGTCAGATGTGTAGACTTTATGAGAATGGGGTGAGCTTTATTCTTGTGAAGTCAAAGCCACACCCCACATCTGCTCTCATTCGTGGTTGGGGGTGTGTTAGGGTTGGAAACCCTAATGCCACATTTCCCAGCTTTTGTCACTTTTACCCTGACTGGAGCATTAACAAATTTTTTTGCAATTTATTTCCTTACTTTTTGATATAGCATAATTGTATCCTTATTTGCCTGTGGGAGCGCAGGGGCCTTCAGACCCTATGCTGCCATGCATTTTTGTTGTGGGAGGTCAGGGTCCTTTGGACCGTGTGCTCCAACACCTACATAAGCTGGTCATATATTGTTTTACAAAAAGACATTTGTCTCTTCACTGGCATCCAGTACAACCCCCCACCCAACAACTGTGCCCAGTTCCCTATTAATTGTATGTGAATAGCTCTGGTGTCTAATGGCATCCCCACACTCCAATTTCAATATATATATATATAGATATTACTATTTTCTCATTTGTGTTCAGTGGTACCCTCCCGCTCTCCAGTTGAGGCCAGTTCTCCATTAATTGTAAGTGTACCAGCACTGATGTCAAGTCGCACCCCTCACCCTACCATTTTTTTCCAGTGGCACATCGTAGTATTAATTGTTGTCAGTGGTACTCTCCACCCTCCAATTTTTCCCCCATCCAAAATGTTTATCCCTGGTATCTAGTGACACTACTCACCTTGACATTTGTATAGATTATTAATATATATTTCTGTCCTGCCCAGTGGTACCCCACCACCCTCTAATTGTACTAACTCAGCAGCACCCTCCATATGTATATCCCTGTTGTCTAGTGGCACCCACAACCCTCCAATCCACAAATTTGTTGTAATTATAGCCCCCCCATTGGAGGCCAGTGGCACCCCCCACCTTTCCATGAAAGTGCCAACTTTCAGATGAGGAGACAGAACCTTGCTGACTTGATTTTGTTTTTATAATGTGAAAAAAAAAACTCCCACCAATGATCTCACCCACACCCCCACCCACTCTCCCACTGTGCACCTACCACCCTGCACCCCCTTTGATCCCACCACACACCCTCACTCACCTGAACTGGCCCCACAGTAATGATTCACTGTCCAATCAAGGATGCATTTTGCTGCTGGAACTGGCATCTGCTGTATGATAAGTAAGGTAACTAAAACGCAAGCACATCTATAAGTATAGTAATATATGTGCAGACTGGGGATAGGGAGAGGGGGTTTGCTAGACCACCAGGAAAGGTCTTATTAATATATGGAAAGATCAGAAATAGGGAGGGGGGCTGTTAGACAGCACAGAATAATGAAATACACAACGGACATGAGTGTGGGTGGGGAACCACTGTGCACCAGGGACAAAACTACTGTATATCAAGCAGGCATCAGGTGGGGGGAGGGAACACTGGACACCAGGAAATTATATGACTTGTGTATCAGGCTAGTGATTGCAGACAGGGGACTACTAGCACCAGGGAAATGTGTTTATTAAATGTGGGTCCGGCAAGTGCTAGGGAGACCACTAGCACCAGGGATAATTATTTTTGTACAATTAGGCTGGCGATTGTGAGGCAGGATCACTAGCACCAGGGAACACTGGTATCAATAGCAGGCAAGGGGGGAGTGAGAAAAGGACTACAGGTCACCAGGGAAAGTTTATTGCTTCACATTAGACTGGTGATTGCGGTGGCGAGGGGAGACCACTAGCATCAGGGATAATTATGTTTGTACAATTGGGCCGACAATTGGGGGAGGGGAAAACTAACACCAGGGAAAAACAGGTGTGTCACTCTCAGAGACTTAGGTTTCATGACCTGGTGTCAGTGCATCATGTACTAGCAAACGGGAGTGACACATCAGCAGGAACGTGCACCAGGACAAAGTCAGCAAAACAAATGAAAAATAACACATTGCAAGTAATAAATGAAGAAAAACATCAATGCATGAGACTTTGATACTTTAATGCTGCACAAAAATGCAAAGTAGTACAAATTGTGTCAGCAGCTCTTTATGTGAGTGAATATGTGTGTAGGGAGGTGTTGAGTGAGGGGTCAGGTGGTTGGGTGGTGTGTGTGGTAGAGGCCAAGACTGATGTGGTACAATTTTCTTTTTTGCAGGTTAAAAGTATAATCAATCAATCAATAAATCAATCAATCAATAAAAGATCAATGAGATTTGTTTTAATAGGGGTATGTAGCCAGCTCTGGTGATTGGGCATTCCATTGTCAGGATAGTCTTTGTCAGCATGGTGGTAGGCACCCAGGTGCTTCCACCTGTAAATGGGGGTGTGCACTGGAGAGGAGGGGGGGTTACAATGCAGTGGTACCATGGATGGGCACCCTGATCTGCTTACAGGATGAGTAGATAGATAGATAGATAGAGTTTATGCAAACAGTATAGCTACAGCACAGTAGCTGCCTTTCATTTCAGTTCAGCTTGCTCAGGTAGTAAAGGCCCTATACAATGTTCCCCTCCTTCACCTGTCTTGACAGGAATATTTCAAATGCACACAAATTGTTTTTAACTAAATATGTTTACTGTATAATATATTATTCCAACTCCATGCAGTCTTTGATCACCACCATTGTGAAACTCAAACTGAAAATAAAATGTTGAAAACATGTTTATGTTTATATATGTACTGTGGGTCTCCCAGAAGACGGTGAATGGAGCCACTATTTGCATTAGACTGATCTACAGACCTCTGGTACAGAGGGAGGAATTAGATAAGGTATTGGTTGAAGCCATTGGCAAGATGGCAGAAAAGGGGGAGGTGCTGCTCATGGGGAATTTCAACTCCTCAGGCAACTAGTCAATGAACTCACTCACAATGGGGCAATACTGGACCTGTTTCTTACCAACAAGGACAGAGTTGCAGACATCATGGTGGGGGTTGGGGCACTTTGGGACCAGTGATCACTGTACAGTGTGGCTCATTATACAATAGTGTGTGAAAATCCTGTAACCTCATTGGTCAAAACATGTCACATGACCATGGGTAAATCATGCATAACCCACGGCTGAAGAATGACATTTATGAAAAACATAATTAAACCCATTTTAAATTTATTTTACACATGGGTCCATTGCATAATCACAATAAGGCACTCCAGGGTGTGAGTTATTGGGTGATTTACCCACTTCTTGTGTGGTTAAGTCACTCAGCTGCGCCTCGTGACACACCACACAAGGCGTGGGTAAATCCCCAATAACCCACACCCTGTTGTGCCTTATTGTTTAAGTATAATGATGGCCACAAAACTGAACCACATGAGGGTAAGGTCCTGGACTTCAGGAGGGCAAATTTTAAAAAGATGTGTGAATGCCTCAGCTATGACAGAGCAGGTGTGGATAACCTTGTGGGGTGGGGGGCAGGGGAACAGTAGGCAAGGTAAAAGGGAGCATAGAAAAGGCAACAAACCTCTGCCAAACAAGTGAGCAAAAGCAAGAGGAAAAAGAAACAGCAAGACTTCTCAAAAAAGTTGACTGAAAAGATAAGCTAAAAAGATGGCATTCAGAAGGTATAAGAATACTCAGAGGGAGAAGGATAGGGAGGTGTTGTTGGAGGAAAGAGATGGAAGCAGGGAAAGCAGTAAGGAGTGTAAAGTCACAAACTAAAGAAATAATAGCCCAGGAGTTAACAAAAAGGGACAAGACATTTTTTATATATGTAAGTGAAAAGAGAAAGACAAGGGGTGGGATTGTAAGGTTAAACAGGGAAGGGGTCTGTGCAGAGGGAGACCAGGAAAAGGCGGACATCCTGAACAAATTCCTTTGTTCAGTGTTCAGAGAGGAAGGAGAAGTGGATTGGCCACAAAAAAAGTAAAAAAGCTTTGGAAGGAGGGAGATGGACACTAGTCCTTTTTTTGGAGGAGAGAATCCTGAAAGGACTTATTAATCTCATTTTGGACAAAGCAATGGGGCCTCATGGTGTGCATCCAAGGGTATTGTGGGAGCTCAGGGAAATACAGGCTGCACTTCTGACAGTTCTATTTAACAGCCCATTGGAAACAGGAGTGGTTCAGGAGGACTGGAGGGGGCCAGACCTAGTCCCACTACACAAAAGTGGTAACAGGGAGGAGGTTGGCAATTATAGGCCAGTCAGCCTGACATTGCTGGTGAGAAAGTTATTGGAATAACTTCTGAAGGAAAGGATTGGGGAATATTTTGAATCCAGTGGGTTACAAGGCAAGGTGAGGAACATTTTATTTATATAGCACCCTATACAGAGGTTCAGAGTGCTTCACAATAAAACATCACCTAAAATTTAAGAAACAGATAATCAAATAAAACTAAAAGCTTTTTCAAATAAATATGTCTTTAAGGATGCTTTAAAGGCCTCAGCTAAGCTGGCTGCATGAATATAAGGTTAGAAAGAGTTACACAAAGATCTAGCAGCTGTACCAAATGCTTTATCGCCGGACCTCTTTAGGTGAGCAGAGGGTTCAACAAGCAGACCAGCCTCAGTAGAGAGTAGGGGGTGGATAGGCCAATATGGAACCAGGCGCTCTTTACGGTAGTCAGATACCAAACCACGTAGGGCCTTGTAGGTTGACAAGCAAATCTTGGAGGTAATGCACAAAGTCATAGGAAGCCAGAGCAGAGTTTGCAGAACAGGAGTGACATAGTCCCTCAAAGAGGCATCTGTCAACATCCTGGCTGCAGCATTCTACACTAGCTACTGTTGATGCAACAGTCCTCCAGACAGGCCTAGGTAAAGAGCATTACAGTTATCTAGTCTGCTAGTGACAAGACCTGAGGCAGCATTGCTTCAGAAGGGAGAGGTCATGTCAAACATATCTGATAGATTTATTTGACTAGGTGACCAAGGAACTGAGGTTAGAGTGGTTGATATGGCCTACCTAGATTTAAGTAAGGCATTTGACACTGTTCCGTAAAGGAGACTAGTAAGGAAGCTGTGTAGCTTAGGAGTGGATTAAAAGGTGGTAAACTGGATAAGAAATTGGTTAGGGGCTAGGCAACATAGGTTGGTGGTAAACAAAGTTCACTCCAAGGCAGGGAAGGTGACCAGTGGGGTGCCTCAGGGATCAGTGCTAGGACCGGTCTTCTTTAATTTCTTTATAAGTGACATTGCAGAGGAGCTGAAAGGAAAGTTCTGCCTCTTTGCAGGTGACAACACAATCTGCAATAAGTTAGACACTAAAGGGGAGATGGAAAGGATAAGCTGAGACCTGAGAAAACTAGATGAGTCGTCAAGGGTAGAGATGAGAGAACCTCAAAAAGATTCTAAATGTTCTAAAAGGTTCTGATAAGCAAAACAAGATTTGGATGCTATCTGAACCTTTTATAACCTTTATTGTTTTTGGTAAGTGTATGTTAAGTAATTATTTAAACAGCTTTTAATCCACATATTGTTGGAGAAGCTGAGGAGCTTGGGTTGGGGGAGAAGATGCTGGGGTGGATTGGGAATTGTTTAACGGATAGGTATCAGAGAGTGGTGGTTGGGGGTGAGGTCTTTTCTCCCAGAAGGGTCGTTTGTGGGGTCCCCCAGGGATCGATGTTTGGGCCGGTCCAATTTGACACATTCATCTCAGACGCTGGGGCTGGAGTTAAGAATAGGCTGAGTCTATTCACGGATGACTCCAAACTGGGAGCAGCGGTAGGCAAGAAGGAGAGGAGTAGGATGCTGCAAGAAGACTTGGAGACACTTGAAAGGTGGTCGCACACTTGGCACCTGAGGTTCAATGCCAAGAAGTGCATTGTATTCCACTTAGGGGCCAAAAACCCTGGATATGACTACAGTGCATAGCCAGAGGGATAACATTGAGGAGGAAAGAGGTTCTACTGCCCCTGTACAACTGCCTGGTCAGGCCACACCTAGAGTACTGTGTGCAGTTTTGGCATCCATACTTGATGAGGGATGTTGCCCTTCTTGAAAGAGTCCAGAGGAGAGCATCAGAGATGATTTATGGCATAAGGGATCTGTCCTCTGCAGAGAGACTACAAGATTTGAACATGTACTCACTGGAGGAGGGGAGGGATGGGGGATATGATAGAGGTCTTTAAATATTTGAAGGGGATTAACTGGGTCACCTCAGCTGGACTGTTCCAGTTGAGGGAGGACAGATCCACAAGGGGGCATAGCCTGAAATTGGTGGAGTTTAAGGGGGAGGTGAGGCATCACTACTTCATGGAAAAGGTGGTGATGCCTGGAACTCATTGTCATCTGAGTTGGTGGGAATGGAGACAGTGGGAGGATTCAAGAGAGGATGGGACAGACACAGGGATAAAGTCCAGGTGAGGGGATCATGGTATGGAGAGGTTCCACAGGGGGTCACAAAGGGGGAGGGTGGGCAGCTGCATAACCATTGAATAGACAGTAGGGCTGCTACTCGAGCAGACTCACTAGACCACTAGGCCAAATCTGCTGGCAATTTAGTATGTTAGTATATCTGTAGAAAAAAGCAATTAAACCACTGTTTAGTAGTAATAAACAGCATGATTTGTGAAATAAGATGAGAAGGACTGAATGACACAGCAATTTGCTTTTCCTTCAAGGATTATTTATTTTTATTATTTATTCTTCATGATGGAATGCCCATGGTATCTATTTAAGATACTGAAACTCTGAATTCCGAAACTCATGGGGCCAAGTTCAGTATCCAACAGTGAAAAGTCTGACAAGGAAGAAGGTAATGCCAACAGGGGTATGATAGCAGATATAACAAACCTCTACTCCACTACTTTACCCCTTGTCAGACACCACAGCAGACTAGAGGATGCAGAAGATGGCCAAGTTGCTCCTGTAGCATGGAGGGCTAAGCTACTAGCAGCTCAGCCAGCATGGTCTGGTAGACCCTGGTTCTGTTCCTGGCTACCATTTTGCAGGAACATGATTTCACCCTCCTTAACTTTTTTGTTAACTCCGAAGTCAGCTCCCCCTAGGAGCTAGTTATTTTAGTTACAAGCGATGAGAGCGTGGAGGCACCCACATGGGTGATGTGGAGGGCGAGCCCCACCCCCGCATTACATTTAACTACCTGTCAAGATTTTGTGACTCAGTACCCTGAACTTGGTCTTGTGGGGTTCGAGATACTGAGTTTTGGGATTCCATAGGTAATCCATGCCCACTTAGCCAAAGCTTGTAGATTTAGCCCAGACTTATTTTTTTTTTGTGGGGGGGCACACACAGACAGTATCCAAGAAGTGACACTGGTGGCTGGCCGTCAGATTTTATTTCGCACACAGGTCTGTCACACACATACACACACATACCACTTCACACACTGGACCTAGGATACAAGGGCTGGTGCTTCAGCTGCTACCAAAAGAGATTCAGGGATCTGGCCTAACTCTCTCTCTGATATAGTACTTTTCCTTCAAGGATTATTTATTCCATGTGATGGAAAGTCCACTGAGCCAAAGCTTGTATATTTACCTTACAGAGCACAGGGAGGAGATGAGAGCTAACTGACATGTTTGGGTGGTGGTGGGGGGTTTCACACAGACAGCATGCAAGAAGTGCCACTGGTTGGTGGCTGATTTCACACACAGGTCTGTCTCACACACACACTTGTTTACACACAAACTGGACCTAAACTATATGGGTTGATGCTGCAGCTGCCACCCACAGAGATTCAGGGACATGGCCTAACCCTCTATCACACAGTACTATACCTTTCCTTCAAGGATTATTTATGTTTTATTTATTCTACATGACAGAATGTCTACTGAGCCAGAGCTTGTTGATTTACCCCATGGAGCACAGGGAACAGGAGATGAGAGCTAACTGACTTGTTCGGGGGGGGGGACACACAAACAGTACTCAAGAAGTGACACTGGTGGCTGGCTGTCAGATTTTATTTCAAACACACAACATGCACACATACAACGCACACACATATGCGTGCGAGCACACACACACACACACACACACACACACACACACACACACACACACACACACACACACACAGTAGTTCACACACTGGACCTAGGCTATAAGGGCTGATGCTGCAGGTGCTGCTAATCTCAGAGATTCAGGGACCTGGCTTAACCCTCTATAACACACTAATTAACTTTTTTCTTCAAGGATTATTCCACATGATGGAATACCCACTGAGCCACGGCTTGTAAATTTACCCCACAGAGCACGGGGGGATGAGACAATAGCTGACTGACTTGTTTGGGGGGGGGTCGCACTGACAGTATCTAAGAAGTGACACCGGTGGTTGGCTGTCAAATTTTATTTCACACACACACACAGTAATTCACACACTGGACCTAGGCTATAAGGGCTGATGCTGCAAGCACTGCCACTCACAGAGATTTAAGGACCTGACCTAACACTCTATGACACAGTAAATTATTTATTCCTTCAAGGGTTTTTCCATGTGATGGAATGCCCACTGAGCCAAAGCTTGTAGATTTACACTATGGAGCACAGGGAGGATGAGATGATAGCTGATTGACTCGTTTTGGGGGGGTCACATAGACAGTATACAATAATTGGCACTGTTGGCTGACAGTCAGATTTTATTTCACACACACAGTATTTCAGACACTGACTGGACCTAGGCTATAAGGGATGATGCTGCAGGTGCTGCTACCCACAGAGCTTCAGAGACCTGGCCTAACTCTCTCTGACACAGTAATTTACTTTTCCTCCAATGATTATCTATTTTTATTCTTTTATTTATTCCACATGACAAAATGTCCTGCCTACTGAGTCACAGCTTGTAGATTTTACCCCATGGGGCACAGGAAGGAAGAGAATTATTTATTTATTAATTAGCTTTTGATGACTGGGTAAGTGCATTAGGCAATAGACCTGCCTATTTTTTGACATGACCTGAGAGAGTACAAAATATAGTAATAACAAACAACTCAGGTACATAAATACAGTTTTATAACATTTACAACAGATATCCTCGCAGGGAGTGACAGGTATTATACATCAAGCAGGACCATCCACGCAGGGACGAGCTAGGCAGGTTAAGACAATCTTGGAGATATCTAAGGAGTTTGGTGAAACCAAAAGCCAAGCAGTTAGGACAGCAAGCTTAGGTACAGTCACAAGCCTCAAGTGTTAGAAGGTGAGAGAAAAGTGCAGTTTTGAAGGAGGGGTGGGATTAGGTGTGCTTTAAACTTGGGGGAAGGGTGTTGCAGAATTTGGGGATAAAGTGAGCAAATGCTTGCTCACCCATTTTAGTTGAGTAGTGTGGGACAGAGAGCAATGGAGAATTTGAGGACCTTAGAGGGGGGGAGTGAAGCACAGGGTTAAACATAACTCCAAGAGAATTAGGGTGGAGAGTTCTGGTCATGACATCAATAAAACAATCCAGTGAGTAGAGATGATGGGATTTGGGAGACAGCCATTGCAGGGCAAAGTAGAGAAGGCAATGGTGAGTGAGGCACGGGGCTGATAAGGCAAACCTACAAATGCTGTTGTAAGTGGTGTTCCACTTTTGGAGATTACCAGAAGTAGCATGGGAAAGGACAGGAAGAGCATAAAGAAGCCTCAGGAGCAGGACACGTCTAGACACAGAGATCCTGGCTGCAGAGGTTAAGGAGTGGCACATGTGGTAGACTGCCCCAATCCTCATGTTTACAGCTCTCCATACCTCATTTATGTGAGAGGAGAAATCAAGTGTGGGATCGAGAGTCACCCCAAGGTACTTGAAGGAGCCTGTGGTCAGGACAGCTGACCCATCATGACACAGCACACAAAGCTTGCGGGACAAGGTCTGGCATTTTCTAGTAGATTCAAAGAGCATGACCTGTGTTTTAGGAAGGTTGAGGATTAGGGAGTTAAGGGAGAGCCAGGTCTGAAGCTGTTGGAATGAAGATCACAGATGATCATTAAGTTCCGCGATGGAACAAGAGGCAATATAAAGCACTAAGTCATCAGCGTACATGATGGAGCCACAGTGGGGTATAGAAGTAGGAATGTCATTAATGAATATAGAGAAGAGTAGGGGTCCAGGAATGGAACCTTTTGGGATGCCAGTGGAGATAGGGGCAGGAGAAGAAAGAACCTTGTAGAGGGAGACTGACTGGGAACAGTTTTCAAGGTAGCTGCTGAACTAGGCTTGGGTAGATTCGGAGGGTCCAAGAGAGTGCAGCTTATCTAAGTGCAGGGGGTGACTCATCAAGTTGAAAGCTTTGGTTAGGTCAATGAACACTGAACCAGTAAGTAGGCTTTTATCCGTGTTGTACTTAACCTCAGTGGTAAATAAGGTGAGAGCAGTGGTGGTGCTATGTCCAGCCCTGAACCCGTGTTGAACAAGGGACTGAAGGTTAAAATTAAGTAAATGAGCAGAGAGCTGGTAGTGGATAAGTTTCTCCAATAACTTACTGAGAGTAGGAAGTAATGCAATGGGATGATAGTTAGAAAGGATTCTGGGGTCCCCTTTCTTGAACACTGGAATAGTCCTGGTGGATTTCCAGGCCAAGGGCGCTGTGTAGTGCTGATGGGCAGATTAAAAAGCCAAGTAACAGGAGTGGGGATAAAAAAGGGTCAGCAAGTCTGTGGATCCTGGGTTCTAGTCCATCTGAACAGTCACTGCCATGAGAGGGAATGGTTCTTAGTAACTTAAGTACCTCCTGATGCGTGACAAGGGAGATCATCAAGAGATGAGATGCCCCAAGAGGAAACAGAGGGCGGGGGAAGGGGTCATCGGATGCAGGATGGGAGATATGGGGGACCGTGGGAAAGAGGGTGTTAAAGGCATTGGCAATAGTGCAGGATTTATTGCAAAGGATGTGATTGATTAGCATATCATTCAGTGCCTGCGGCAAGTTATGCCCCAGGATCTCATTAGTCTGGGTCTAGTATTTATTAGGGTTAGAGGCAGAGGAGTTTAGGAGTTCACAGGCACTTTTGGCTGCATGTACCTCCTTCTTACAGGTATTGCGCAAGGCTGAAAATCCTGAAAATCAGCCTGGAGGAGGAGGAGGAGGATTTCCATTTAGACCAGAACTTGTCATGATGCTTAAGCTGTTGCAGGAGAGGCTGCTTCAGCCACTTGGTCACTTTTCCTCTGAACCTACACATCTAGAATGGAATGTGCCTGTTCTGCAAGGCAAATAAAGTTTTGTTGAAATAATTAGTGGCCTGGTTGATGTCAGTGGTAGTAAAGAGGGGAGACTAGTCAGCATGTTTTATTTTTTTTTAACATATCAAATTTATTAATTTTTCAGGTTACATGCTTTGGCATTTCCAAAACCAAGGCTTAAGCAAGGATAACAAATAAGAGAGAAGAAAGCTCTTTGCAATACAGTAATAACATGCTTGTAAAACATGAGATCAAGTAAGAGTATAAGTCTATATTAGGCTAGTAAAGCTATGAACTAGCATAAGCTACTTAGTTAAATATCATTGGTGTCAGACCTCATGAAATAAAGCAAGATAATATTAAAATGGTTATCCAAGAGGGAAAACACTTTAGCTGATATTTTCTACAGGTACTTCCAGATAAATAAAGGATAATTCAGAGGGGTTCATAGATAGATAGGGGACTTATATTGGTGGATTCGCTGGAGGAGGGGGTAGTACTATACACAGGTGAGATTGTAAGTATGCACCCCACTTTTTCTGATATTTGTTAAGGTGGCCAAAGTGGGAATATGATAACCTCTCCAAGGTAGCCGTCTCAACAAGAGACGACCTCCATGCTGGGGGATGGGTTTCTCCAGTACTTCAGGACAGCCTGCTTGGCTTCAGGGTTAGCCACTAAGACCCATTTTTGAAGAGAGGGAGGCAGCATGGTGAGTGAGGTGCGGTCACCCAGAAGCAGCATTGTATTCGAGTGTGAAATGGGTTGGCCTACTACTCTAGAACAATCAGCAAATACCATGTCCCAGAAGGGAATACTTTTTGGACACTGCTGGAGGATATGTAGAAGATGAGCGGATGGTTGATAACATCTCCAACAGGAGGAGTGGTTGAGAAGGACCATATGGTGTAAGACCACTGGGGTTCTGTACCACTGTAGTAGGATTTTCTGCTGGATAGTTTGGCTCTTAGTGTTCCTGTAGGATGTGTGTGCAAACCTTAAATGCTGCTTCAATATGTCAGCAGGCAGGGTTATCCCAAGTTTGGTCTCCCAGTGTTTCCTATTGGTTTTGGTGGGGTCAGGTTGGGCTTTTCTTATGGTCCTATAGGAGCCACCTGTAATGCCTTTTTGAGAGGCCAACCTATGTAGTGAGCTGAGCCATTCCCAGCGGATGTCCTCAGTCCCTTGAATCTGCAGTTTGGAGACTGCACTATAGATTTGTAGGAATTTCCAGAAGTCTCTAGTTGTGAGGGAATACTGTGCCTGAAGTTGTTCATAGGACATCAGGTCAACCGTACCTGAAATATAAAGGTCCTGTAGGACCTTAATCCCACTGGAGTCCCAGTTTTCTCGATGAACCTGCTTCCCACCTAGGCACAGGAGCTTGTTTTTCCAAAGGGGAGTATACCTTATGGGGGTCCATGGGCCCAGCTAGGAGTATGAGAAAGAGTCATACAGTTCCTCCATGTGCGTACCATCTCTATCATGACTGGGGTGGGGCATTTGATTCCAGAAAATGCAGGGTGAAGCAGTGACCATATTGGTATACCTTCTGCCTTCTTCTGCCTTCATCTGGGGAACTGTTAAATCAAATTAAAAATAATAGTTTTTACCATTTACAGTATAAGAGGTGAAAGCCAATTCCAACCTCTTGCTGGAACATTAGAGATTTGGAGCAGAACAAGCCAGCTTCATGTGAGTACAAGTTTCTGTATGAGTAGCAGACATGATATTTGGATAAACTGAGTACTAATTTTGGTTCTGTTTCTTCTCAAAACTGAAGACAGAAGAGGCAAAACACATTCATTGGAACTACCCATGCATTAAATATCAGTTTGATGTTGGAAAGATCAGCGTTATTTAGGTAAACTTTTAAATGAGAATTTGTGAAATGAGATGAATGTTAATTACTAGCACGCTGTAACAAAGAACTGTTTCTATGTTCATTAGGTAACATGAATAAGCGACTTGAACTTTTTGGCCATAGAAGAGCCAAGTAAAGATTAAAATAGGTGAATATCATAAAAACTCACACTAACAGCAACTTTGAGCATACTTGATGGATTTTAAAGATAGAGCTACATAATACTAAAAGTAACAGAGTAGGAGAGGGAAACAGAAAAGGAAGTTAACATGGAGATGTATAGTGAACAAGTAACTATTAATATATTGGCATTACTTGTATAAACTTTTAGATAAAATATTATTTTTGTGAAAGTGAAGGATGGCATGCAGTCAGTGAAATGAGTTATAAGCCATAAAGGTGATAGTTGAGAAAGGTTTAACACAGGCGCTTACATAGGTGATTTCTAACAGAGGCATTGAAGTAATGTAAATATAATTATGAACTGTGTTACTGAGATATTGAAAGCAAATGAGTAGAACTATGGACTTCGATATGAGATTCTAATGGCGGTGTTAAATGATAATTGTGAATATTTTATTCTAAAATGTTTCCTTTTATTTTACTGTAAATGGTAAAAACTATTATTTTTAATTTGATTTAACAGTCCTCCAGAAGAAACCAGAAGACTGGCAAAACATTGGGGCATGATTTAAAAATAAAATGAAATGAATGAAGTTGGTTTCACGTATGGTTTATTACCAGAGTTGGTACGATCATGAATTATTGAAGACTTCACTCACCAAGGCATCGTCTCCGCAATAGAAATATTTTGAAAACCACTTGGCAGATTTCCCAAGGGGACTGTTGTTTTTTTGCATAGTGGTGTACCTGACACAAGTCTACTCTCCATATCCACCCAAGGGGGAGGAGAAGAGGAGGGGACAAACCACTTTTATGCCTGGGTGGTGAAGAAGGCTGATTGATAATGTTGAAAGCATGGGTGCCCCATACCTCCATTGGACCAGTGGACACGCAGTTTCGCCTTGCTGCATCTAGGGGCTCTCCCCTCCCAGAGTAGCAAGGATACTGTCTTATCTATTGTGAGAAAAGCTTAGGGGATAGTTGGATGGGGAACTTGTTAAACAGGTATGAGAGCTTCGGAAGTAAGAACATACGCACAGCTTCTACTTCACTGCCAGTGCAGACTCGTCATTAATCTCAAAAAAACAAGTCTATGATCTTCGCCCACCACCAAAACAAAGCTAGCAACAACCCCCTGCTTATCCTCCCTAGCTCTCACCAACCTCTGGAACAAGTCTGCACCAACAAATACCTTGGGATCACCTTCAACTCAGCCCTCAGCTTTCACGCCCACATCACTGCCATCGCAGCTGCCACCAATGCCCAACTCAGCATCCTCTACTGCCACAAGGACTGTCTCCCATCCAATGCCCTCTGACTGGCCATTATGTCCTCAGTAATGTCCCTCGTGGTTTATGGCCTCCCGGTATATGGTGCCACTGATCCCACCGCCCTCAACAAGATTCGTCTGACCATAAACACGCCTTGCAGACTAATGACAAGCACCCCCAGGCTCACTCACACATGTCACCTCTATAACATGGCCAATCTCCTTAACCTTGATGAACATCTCTGTTACCAAACCTGCCTTCTAACAAAGAAAATCTTGCTCTGGCTATCCCCCCCAGGGTAACTGCATCTATCCAACATACCCCCTCCACAATCCCAACCCAAGCTGCTGACAAAGTCATCCTGCGAGTACCCAAAACTAGGACCACCAGGGCACAGAGATCATTCTGTTTCAGAGTCCCATCCTGGTTTAACTATCTCCCTACTATCATCTCCAACACTCCCAAAATTGCCTCCTCTAAAACCTCCCTATGGAACCTACTGTTCAACACCTGCCACTGCACATGTATCTAACAGATGTTCCACTACTTTCAATATGCACCTGACATGGCCCTCCGGGCTAAATTCCCCACCTCACTCCCCCCCCCCGGCCTCCCTTCCCCTCTTTTGATATTTGTATCCTTGAAATGTTTAATAACTATGCAAACCCATGTTATTCTGTGTATTTGATTTCTGTAAATCTGTTCACTGTATGTCCCCTCTGTGATGAGGCACCTTTGTAAATGAGCCCCTGGCTCAAAGGTTGTAAAGCCGATTGTGCAAATAAAAAATTAATAAAGAAATGGAGCTTATGCCATCGGTCTGCCTCAGTCAATAAAGATGTAAGCAAAGGGAAGAAATTTATGGTTTCCAGATCTCGCCACCTCATAGGGATAATTATCCCCAGATATGAAAAACTGTCTGGAGCCCAGGCAATGTCAGTGCCAGCCAAACAGTCTTTGGAACATAAATTATTGAGTGGGGCTAAGATAGTTTTCTTCTGGTTTACTGTCAGACCAGAAATTTGTGCAAATTCCTGTAGGATGCCTGGGGCCATTGGGAGTGAAGGCTAGGTTGGGAGATGGTGAGTAGGAGGTCATCTGCATAGCCATACACAAGGTAGGTTTGGCCTCAATCTGTGATGCCTGAGATGTCCTTAGTGTGTGTGAGCTTCTGAACCAGGTGGTCTAATGCTACCAGAAAGAGCAGAGGGGAACTGGGGCAGCCCTGCCGGGTACCTCAGTGTAACTAGAAGGGAGGAATAAATATTTTTATTTGCCAAGATCTTAGCAAGTGGTTCACTGTATAAGGTAGAAAGCCAACCCGGGAAGTAGGGGCCGAACCCATTGATCTGGAATATCTTGTGTAGGTACCCCCATTCCAGGGAATTGAACACCTTGCAAAAGTCAACCGCTAGGGCTGCACCTGGTTCAGGAGAATGTACAGCTAGCCATTTAAGGTTTAGGACTTGCCTAAGGCTATCTACTCCCGATTTCCCCCTGGTAAAGCTCGCTTGGAGGGGTGAATAATAGTTGGGAAGACCAATATCATCTGTTTGACCATAATCTTTGCTGCAATTTTTGTGTCCACTGGCAAAGGTGAAATTGGACAGAAGTTGGCACAGTCTAAGGAATCATTAGATTTTTTTGGTAACAACTTTACCAGTGCCTCTCTCATGGAGGGAGGGACAGTGCCATTAGCATGTGACTCTTGTAAGGTGAAGAGAAGTGGAGAGGAAAGTTCCTCAATCATCACCTGGTACAGCTCCACTCATCCCATCAGGACCTGGGGCCTTCCCTTTGGCCATTTGCTGGAGAGCTGTGCATAACTCCTGGACAGTAAAGGGCTGCTCCAAAGCCTCCACAGACTCAGGGGAAAGAGTTGGAATGTCAGCTGAGGCACAGAATCCCCTGAGCAGCCAGGACAGGTCATCATTCATCAATGATGCCTGAGACTGATAGAGTGTCTGATAGTAATGGGACATGGTTCAGTAAACTCCTTGAAGATCTGAGACAACTGAGCCCATGTGATCTCTCAGGGCACGTACATGGGAGGCAGCTTGCTGTTTTCAGAGTTGGTAAGCCAAAAGCTTACCATCCTCCCCCCCCCCCCCTTCTAGAAGGTGTGTTTCACTTGGAGGAGATGCCATTCGGCCTTCCTCTGGAGGTGGGTATTAATTTGATTTTTGAGTCCAGTGATTGATGCAACCAGGGAGTGATCATCGTGAACTAGGGGAGAGGCTTTAAATATAGCCTCCAAAGTGGAAAGCTCTTCCATTAATTTGGAGAGTTCAGCATTCCTTGCCTTATTCTTAGTTGCTGTGAAAGAGATGATCCTATCCCTTAGTAGAGCCTTAAATGCCTCCCATTCAGTACTAGCCTTAACTTCCCTGTCTGCATTTTGTTGAAAGTAGGCCTTGGCTTCATCCCTAATCATTTTCTGAAATTCCTTATCCTGTAGGAACAGGGGGTTACAGCACCACCTAGTGCTGGTCGACCCCTGTCCCACAGGGAAATAGTGGAAAAGGATGGGAGCATGATCTGAGATGAGAATGTTCCCCACTTTGGTATCACTGATTCATGGCAGGGTCTCTTCATTGGCCAGCCAGAAATCAATGCGGCTAGAGGAGGCATGTACAGGGGAAAAGAAGGTGTAATCCCTTCCACTAGGATTGTCCCGCCTCCAGGGATCTATAAGTCCCCATTCATTCATGAGTTCTTCTAATGCTGCCCTCGCCTTGGGGTGGGCCTGGGGGTGGTTTTAGTTTACATACTAACATACTAAAATGCCAGCAGAATAGGCCTAACGGTCTTTCGTGTCTGCTCGTTTGGTCAGTCCCCAACCTGGGTGCTGACCTTGCTGTCCCCCTCGCCTTCTCTCTCCGGATATTCTTGCTGCATTGGATTTTGCTTCCAGAACCCTTCCCCTGTACCTGTCCCACCCCCTCTTGAACCCCTCCACTGTCTCTGCCTCCACCACCCCCTAGGCAGTGCATTCCATGGCTCCACCACCCTCTCAGTGAAGTAGCACCTCCTCCTTTCTCCCCTGAATCTTCCCCCCTCCAGCTTCCAGCCAAGCCCTCTAGTGGCCCCTTTCTTCTTCCTTCGAAGCACCCCAACTGTTCCTCCCCTATTTACCCTCTTCATGTACCTAAAGACCTCTATCATGTCCCCCCAGTCCCTTCTCTCTTCCAATGTGTACATATTTAGCTCTTCGAGCCTCTCCTCATAGGTCCTGTCCCCCAAGCCCCAAATCATTTTGGTTGCCCTCCTCTGGACCCTCTCCAGGAGGTTAATGTCCCACTTCAAGTGTGGCATCCAAAACTGCACGCAGTACTCAAGGTGCGGCCTCACCAAGCAGTTATACAGAGGGAGTATCACTTCCCTCCTTCTGGAGGTGATCCCCCTAGCGATGCATCCCAGCATTCTGTTGGCCTTGGCTGCTGCCCTCCTACAAGTCTCAGAGTTGTTCATCTTGACATCCACCACCACCCCCAGGTCCCTCTCAGCCATCGAGACTTGTAGCATTTCCCCCCCAGGGTGTACACTTGACCTGGGTTTCTGGCCCCCAGGTGGAGTACCTTGCATTTCCCTGCATTGAACCTCAGCTTCGACTTTCTAGACCATCTTTCCAGAGCCTCCAGGTCCCCCTGTAGGGCCACCCTCCCCTCCTCCCCATCCACCACCGCCCCCAGTTTCGAGTCATCGGCAAAGAGACTCATCTCACTCCTGATTCCTGTCCTTATGTCAGATACGTAGGTGTTGAACAGAAGGGGCCCAAGGACTGATCCCTGTGGGACCCCACTAATGACCCTCCTTGGGGATGACGGTATCCCACCAACTACGACCCTCTGGGTCCGGTCCTGGAGCCAACTGCCTATCCATCTGATCATCTGGTTCCCCACCCCCATTTCTCCTAGCTTATCCAACAGGCCCATGTGAGGAACAGAGTCAAATGCCTTGCTGAAGTCCAGAAAGAGGACATCTACTGGTCTACCCAGGTCCAAGGCACTTGTCACCCAGTCATAGAACTCCACCAGGTTTGTCTGACACGATTTCCCCGGGATGAATCCATGCTGTCTATCGTCCAGGCACCCTGACTTATCCAGATCCCCCCCTAGCCTCTCCTTGACAATGCCCTCCATCACCTTGCCCACCACCGAGGTCAGGCTGACAGACAGTTTAGTCTAGAAAGATGTCCAGAATGAGACTAAAATCACCCCCTATGATGATGGGCAAGTTAGAATGGTCCCTTGTGATGGAGGTAAGAGCCTGACCTAGTTCGAGCAATGGGTCCACTGAGTCAGTGTTGGGGCCATATATGTTAACAATAACAACTCTGCCCCCTGCATAGGAAAGTTGGGTTATCACCAATCGCCCCTGTTTGTTGTTTTGGACTTTTTCAACAGTGTAGGGGAAGACTTTGTGTAGAAAGATGGTCACTCCTCTAGTTTTATTTGGAGCAGAATTAGCCAAAACCTTGCCCACCCACATCTTCTGAAGCCATGTTACCTTCTTGGCAGTGAGGGGGGTCACTTGGATGAGGGTGATGTCAGCATGGAGGGAGCGGAGGTGTTGCAGTACCTTTGTGCACTTCACTGGTTGGTTTAAGCCTTTAACATGCCAGGAGACCCACCTCATGCTTGTAGAGGGCAGCCATAGTGCAGCTATCAAAAGCAGGGAACTTCACCTACCTGGGGATATTCAGTCAACAAAGAAAATTATTAGTAACCCAAGTTGTGTGGCATCCACTCAATGAGAGTCATTACTCACGTCCACTAAAGGCTCTGGAAGGAACTGTAGCAAAGGGTTGGAAATGCACTCAAAAAATTTAAAAATTGATTGTGTAGTAAGCTATGAGTAAGAGAAGCAGAAACACAGATCAGAGTTAATAAAACAGTAGAAACAACAAGAAACTATCAACTGACAAACAATCAATAGAAACAGTAGCAGGTTATACCAGTGGATATAACCTGTATAACCGCTAATGGTTCAGAGATAAGCACATTTAGGAGCCGTACCAACACAATTGCTATGCCCAAACAATGCAAGCTCAGAACACCCAAGAAGGGTAGAGAGAAGAACACCAGTAATGGGGTCTGTCCCTACCCAGGTCTAGTTCCTCTGGAGTGTGATCCTAGGGGATCAGGGAAGCAAAAAAGGGGTGATGCTGGAGGGGGGTAAGTAGGGTCGGAGTAGCTGGGATGAGCGGAGGAGAGCCGACTGTCATATGCAAAAGCTGAAAAAGCTCAGCTGAATGGAGTGGAAGTGGTTAGGCTCTTCTGGTCGAGATATCACAATAGGGAGATACAGAGTGAGGGTGCCAGGGGTGGAATGGCATGGGCACCTGGGTATGGCACCATAAATCTATTTTCCAAGCTGGTTTGGGAATTAAGCTATGATACCCATAAAGATTACAAGGGAGGGAAAATCAGAGGGACAACCAGGGGGCCATCCGGCCATATCCTGGGCTGACAAAGTACCAATGCACAAGTAGTATAGGTCTATAGGCTACAATTTAGGAGGAGCTGACAAAGGGTAAGCCCCAGTGATAAGTAGCCCCTCCATAAAAAGGCAATTGGAAAGGGCACTAGAAGGGTATGATCCTAAGGCCAACAAGCGTTCATCACCCTGTTAGCCAGGTAGGGTATCTTTGCTCACCCGGTGGTGAAGGGGAGAACTGCAAATATCTCCTGGGTAGACCTTGAACCCAGGTATCTTCTACAAAAATTAAGTAGTCAGCTACTATATTAAAAATGTTTACTGCCAGTGAGTCCATAAAACAGTCTATACAGATCATCCATCTGGTCCAGGCGAGGGAGCATTGGTGGGAGGTGCACTCTGGGATGATCTCTGTGGGAGTGCCTGTGATACTGCTGCAGCGATGGTCAGAAGGCCCAGCCTGACTGGTAAGGAAGAGTCATCTGCAGTGGTCATAGTTATATCAGTTTCAGCTGCCCAGTCCAAGGAGGGGCTAGAGTCCATCTCATCCGGCATGTCCACTGACCTTTGCCCTTCTTCTTCATCAGAACTAGAGTCTCCTTTCATCAGCTTGGCTGGGGGGGGGCTTCTACATGTCGCATATTGGTCCTTGCTCTGCTGTGAGAGCGTGATCTGGGTCTGCTTATTTGAGTCACAGATGATTGGTTAGAAGGAGAGAGAGAGGTAAGGTGGACTTCAGCTGGGGCGATTCATTGCTTCCAGGCTGAGGGTCTTGGAACTTCAATTGGCCTCTTGAACTGGAGCTGGGAGGCAGAGAAAATTGTTGCACTTTCTGCCCCTGAACTGCATCTTCTGTAAGATGCATATCAGAAGTTTGGTTCCTCCTCATCTGAGCCCCACCCGGCACCCAGAGGTGTCTGGAGGATGTAGTTGGCAGCACCAAATCGGGCCAATATTTCACCAGCCAGCTTTTCATGTTTCTTGGGGACTGTGCCATGATTTCCCTACCTTCTTTGGCCACATACAGGGAGGTGAGTCTTCCCATTTGGTATTTGTAGCCATATGCCAGCAGTACCTTTTTAATGGACACAAAGCCCTTTCTTCTCATGGCCACTTCATGAGAGTAGTCTTGAAAAAATGAAATGTGTGACCCCTTCCAGACAATGTCCCCCAGTCCCTGGTTGCTCTCAAAAGTTTTTCTTTAGTAGAATAGCGTAATAGATATGTTATTATGGGGTAAGGAGGAGAGGTGCGGGGATCCATTTTTATAGATAAGTGCTGTGTTCTCTCTCTACTTCTACTGGATCTTTCCATCTGTCCCCCAGCACTTTAGGTAGCCATTCATTAAGAAATCTCTCCATATTTGGACCCTCTACGCCTTTGTGGATGCCAAGTATCTGAATGTTATTGTGGCATCCCCAGTTCTCCTGATCCTCAGCCCTTTCCCACGGTTTGAGCAGCTTGAATTCGTGGTCCTGTAACCACCTCCAGACTTGCTCATTTTGGTCTTCTAATCTGTCTGCATGTTGTTCCAACACATTTGCTTGATCCTCTAGCTTATGAACATCAGCCACAGTTCTTGTAAGGGTATTAAAAATACCATCAGTTCTGCTAAGTAATGTTTCTAGCAGTTGGGTAATGCAGGTCAACGGATCCTCGGATTGAGGTTGTGTTGTGGTGGAGAGTCCAAGGCAAGTTCGAGGAGATAGAGAGAGTTTGTGGAGGTGCTGAATTGGCCATATCATTAAACCTCGAGTCAGACACAGTCAGAGTTGGTAGCTAAGGAGCCACGGGTGATAAACTGGAGCACTGTTGCTGGAGACTAGAAATAGGCTGATGCCACTGTTCCCAAGTGGGAGATGCAAGCAGATCACGTCAGGGCCTAGAGGCTCGTCAGGTGCATGCTGGCTGACAGGCCAACCGGGGCCACAGTTTAAATTAGATAGCTGAGTCAGAAGCAACAATGACAATTAAACAGTCGGGGAAGTAGGTGGTTAAAGACCCATCCTCAGGGCCGATCAGGTAAGGGGATCACATTAAAAGTTCGCCGATAATGCTTGGAAAGGGACAGAGCTGTGTAATTATGCTGTTGCCATGACTCCACACAAGCGATGCCCCCAGTCAGCATGTTTTAGGTCATTAAGGAATGCTGTCTGGTCAAATTTGGAAAAGTTGGCAAAGGATAACACTTTGGGAGGATATGAGGGAGTGGAGGTCCCCCTCACACAGTATACTGGGCAATGATCACTAATAGAGTCCAGTAAAAACCCTGCAGGGGAGTAACAGTCCTTCCTGTTGGTGAGGATCTTGTCAATCAGAGTATGGCTGGACCCATTTTGAGAGATCCTAGTAGGAGACGAGATGAGTTGAAAGAGGTTAGCCTTGCTGAAGGTAGAGGCAAGAAGAGAGGAGTTAAGACTGAGCCAGCCGAGGTTGAAATCGTCCAGACAGAGCACCTCATTTTTCTTGGATTCAGCAAAAATTAGCTCGTAAGCTCTTCAAGACCAGGTTTGCTACTGCGAGGTGGAATATATAGTCCAAAGAAGTGCAGTTGTTTGCACCACTAAGTAGAAGGAGAGAGTGTAATATCTCACCATTATTTAGAGGAGGTGTAGGCAAAAGAGAAACATTCAGGTGAGACTTATAGTACAATACCAAACCACCCCCTGTCTTGGAGGAAGGTTGGTCAGCCCAGTACATATTATGGCTTCGTATTGTACAACTAACTTCAGAGACAGTAGGTTTTAACCAGGTCTTGGAAAGGACAAGTATATCAGGATTATGGACCTGAACTCAGACCTCAAGGTTTAGGAGATTGGATATAAGACTTCTGATATTGAGATGGGTGAAGGTCAGACCCAGGGTCTGGGGCAAGAGATGTCCAGAGTAGGAATTAGATTAGGATTGAGCATGGGGCTGGGGTTAGACCCAGTGTCCCCAGATAGGGTGAGAGATAGCATGATAACCCATAGTGTAGCAAGCACAATGGAACAAGATAGGTACATATGGGAGTTAAGTTTCCTGTATGCAAAGAACCTAAGGAGAAACCTGACTGACTTTTTTGGGGGGGGAGGGTCACAGACAGTATGCAAGAAGTGGCACTGGTGGTTGGCTGTTAGATTTTATTTCAGAAGCTCACACACACACAGTAGTTCACACACTGAACCTAGGATGATGCTGCAGGTGATGCTACCTGCAAAGATTAAGTGACCTGGCCTAACCCACTATGACAACTTTATGTATACTTTTCCTTCAAGGATTATTCCATGTGACAGAATTCCCACTGAGCCAAAGCTTGTAGATTTATCCAGTGGCACACAGGCAGGAGATGAGAGCTGACTGACTTTCCGGGGGATCACAGAGACAGTATTCAAGAAGTGGCGCTGGTGACTGGCTATCAGATTGTTTTACCCACTCACACACAAAAAAAGCAGTTCGCGCACTGAACCAAGGGGGATGCTGCAGGTGCTGCTACCCACAGAGATTCAGGGGCCTGGAGTAATCCTCTTTGACACTTTAATTTTCCTTCAAGAATTTTTCCACTTGATGCAATACCCACTGAGCCAAAGCTTGTACCCCTCTCCCCCTGCCAGTGAATAGGGAGAGACAAGAGCTGCCTGACTTGTTCAAGGGGCACACAGTATGCAAGAAGTGGCACTGGCTGGATAACTTGACTGAGTTGGCACTGTTCACCCTCTCTGCTGCCAAATAAAAACCAAAAAAACTGGTGCTCACTCACTTGCCCCCTACTCGTCCCCTTTTCCTTCCCAAGTCTGTGACGCTCCAAATCCCAGACCCAGTTCCCCAGTCCCCACCCCTAAGTTTCCTTTTACAAAAAATTTTGTTTTTTTTAGTGGCTGTAGTGTTTAACTTTTTTCTTTTCCAAGAGTCTAACTCCTGATGAGTCAGCAAGGTGCTCAACTGGCAACAACAGGAAAGGCACAAAACAAGCAGCATGGAGCAGTAAATGGTGCTTCTCATTCTCCATTCTGTTCCTTTCTCTTTGTTCCTCTACACCAGCTCCTGAGGTGGACCGCGTGGTTTGCTACAGAGCAAACCCAATCAGGTGCCACCTTAGGAAGATGGGCAGCTTGCCCATCCAGTAAGGAATCAGAGTCTTGTCTCTAGTCTCTCCTGTGCTCTCACACTTCTCACGCCTTTCAATTCTCATGAAGAAGCCACCATCCAAACTGATCCGAACAGTGAAAAGTGTCCAAAAGCGGTTCAGTTTTGAACACTTTGGCTTGTTTGGTTTGGTTCAGATTTTTTATGAACTAGTTTGCCCACCCCGTTCAGGGATAATGCAGCTGGGTTTCAATGCAAAAAAGTGCAAAATAATGCACTTAAGGGACAGAAACCCAGAAGCAGAGTACAAAATCGGTGGAGTGGTATTGATGACCACCAGGCAGGAAAGAAAGCTGGGGGTAAGCATTTCAGATGACCTAAAGGTGGCCAGGCAACACGACAAAGCAGTAGGGAAGGAAAGTGGGATGCTGGAGTATATAGGATGGGGTATCACCAGCAGAAAGAGGGAGGTGGTGTTGCCTCTGTATACTGTAAATCGCTAGTAAGACCCCACCAAGAGTATTATGACCAGTTCCAGAGACCACATCTCCAGAAGGACATAGGCAGAGTGGAGGGGGTCCAGAGGAGTGCAACTAAAATGGTGCAGGGTCTGCATCAAAAGCCATGTGAGGAGAGACCTCAGTATGTACACACTAGAACAGAGGAGGGAAAACAGAGCTATGATAGATGCCTTTAAGTACCTCATGGGGGTAAATAAGGTACAGGAGGAGAGTATTTTTCATAAGAAAAGGTGCTCAAGAACTAGGGGACATGCTATAAAGCAGGGGGGTAGATTCAGAAGAGATGTGAGGAAGTACTTCTTCACAGAAAGTGTGGTGGATTCCTGGAACAGCCTTCCAGTGATGGTGGTGGGGGAAAATATTGGTGTGGTTCAATAATGCACTGGATTAGCACAAATGACTCATAGTGTAGACCCATCAGCTGTCCAGCGCTCAGTGCACAGTTGCCCTCCCTCCATGCTCAGCAAACCCCAGAGGGGCCCCACAGGGCTACCAATAACCTCAGCCCCTGAAACACCCTTGGCAGGCACTTCAGAGGGCGGTACTGCCATCCCCTCACCCATGCGCCCAAATTGCTAGTCACCCACCGCAAATGTGGAAAAGCATGCCCTAATAGTCTAGTGCCCCCCAATCAGTATAGCCTATATAAATAACCCCACAGCCCTGGTAGTCTAGTGCCACACCCCGATCAAGATAAACTAAGTAAGGACATACCAATCCCTGGTAGTTTAGTGGCCCCCCCGGATCAACATAAAATAAATAATGTCCGTCATTCCCAGGTAGTGTAGTGGCTCCCCACCCAGCCATGCCAACCCACCCAGCACCACCTCCACCCATCCCAAGCCAGCGACTGGCACAGCCCACCTCTCAACTCCACGGCCAGCCACCGACTGAGTTCCATAAGAGCGCGAACTGTAAAGATGCAATCCAAATTAATTTCTGAGTGTGTCTTTCCAGTAGTGCTCATACGGAACTCAGTCGGTGGCTGGCCATGGAGAGGAGAGGTGGGCTATGCCAGTCACGATTGGGGACAGGTGGGGGGGGCGTGGTGGGCTGGCATGGCTTGGTGGGGGGTCACTCGACTACCAGGGAATGAAGGACATTATGTATTTTATGTTGATGGGGGGCCACTAGACTACCAGGGAATGAAGGACATTATTATTTTATGTCACTCAGGGAGGCCTGCCTCCCCCACCACCACCCTTGCTCAACAGTGCTTTTTATAGGAGTTTTTAACCAATCAGCCAACATCTCTATTAGCAGCTTATACATTCTTGCCACTAGAGGCTGCTCTACTGCTTTTATCTTGGCTTTCTCTCATCCCTAAATTTAGCACACTTATAGCACAAGGATGCTTCCCCTTATTGTCCACCTGTGCATTCTGCTTCCCACTGCACAGACCCTTGTTCTATCCTATCTTCCCACTGCACAGACCACTGCCCTATCCTATCTCAACAAACCACCCCCTCCTTTTGAACCAGATTATAGTCTGGATTCTTGGCAGCTCTTAAACTCATGGGTATTCTCCCTCACCCCCCAGTTTGTTAGAAATGGGTCTAAGCATATGAACTTCACCCAAGTTACTTCCTATGTTCACCATCTTAGACACACAGCACTGGACTCACCTTCCAGGGACTGGTAGACCCACCATCTGTATCTCCTGATGCAGCTGTCCTACTCTTAATGCCAACTCCTACTCCTGGTTACCCCATATTTACAAAACTTCCCACTCCTACCAGCTATTCTACTGAGTGCCTAACCAAGCTCTTGCACTACAACAAAAGGAAGATGTCCTGATATCCTGCACTAAGGTGCCTACTACTCCTACTTCTCATGTCAGGCAATGTCCATCCTAACCCTGGGCCCCCAGTACCCTTGGCCCCTTCTCAAGCTACTTCTGGTGGTCTGTGAATTGCATCCCTCAATATTTGTGGTTTATTGAAAAAGTGGGACTCCTTCCAGGGTTGGGTAGTACAATACCAACCTGATCTTATAGCCATGATTGAAACCTGGCTCTCCCCTAGGATTCACGACTCTTCAGTAACCCTTTCCGGATATAACCTATTTTGTGTAGACTGACAGGGTAGAAGTGGGGGTGACTGCACCATTTACACTAAGGACATAATCCGTGTTCAACACCTCCCCTTCCCCAGCTGGGACCTGGGCCACAGGTCCTCTCTGTTAAACTAACCTTGGGACATGCCCAGATCCTGCTTCACATCACTGTGGTATACATTCCACCTAGGGACTAAAAGTAGCCTTCCACTCGGTACTGTCTTACACCCTACCATCACATTCAGAAGCGATTATCCTAGGTGATTTTAATATCAACTGGTTAAGTAAGGATGCCCCTCCACTCATTGATGCAGCCGCAGCCTAGGACCTATCCCAAGTGGTCACTTACCCCACCTGCCTTGATATGCATACTGGAACTTCCTCACTCCTTGACCTTGTCTTCATCAATCGTCCACACAAAATCACTAGTATCTCTGTTCTCCCAAATGCCCTTAGTGACCACTCCCCAGTCCTCTGCTCCTGGTCCTGTAAAGTCCCTAGATCTCAGGGACATGGACTGGTCCCTCATTACTAACTCCATCGGCCCGGATACAGCCCTTGACCTCTTCATCCTGTCCTTCAACACTATTTGTGACAGATTTGCTCCATTCACTAAAAGAATGGTTAATGGTAATCATGTGCTCTGGTTCTCAGGTCACCTCATGACCTTGTTGTGGACTAGAGACTCATTGTGGCAACACGACATTGAGTCCGGCCTCCACCTGACAGAAATAAGCACAGAGATGCTCAGAATAAGTGCACTTGGGCCATTCGCAAAGCAAAAGCAGACTTTTATAAATCCTCCTTAATCTCCTCCTGGGGCTCAGGGAGCAAGTTCTGAAACAATATTAAGGAAATGTATGGTAAGGACCCCATCCCAGTCCCGACACAGGTCATGATTGACTGGTCCTTGACCAATGACCCTACCTGTATTGCCGCAGCCTTCAATAATACCTTCTCTAACCTTAGCAATGTTCTCCCTCCTAATTAGTGTGATCCTCCATCATCTAATGCCCCTATTCCCCCCCCTGTAGCTCTCCCCTTTTACCTGTGCTGTATCACTCCTAAGTCTGTGGAGCCGTACCTCAAAACTGCACTTATTCACTCCTCCTACAGTTCCTACACTCTGGACTTCAAGTTCCTTCTCCTTACCCTTAATGAGGTTCTCTGCCCCCTCACCCACATCTTACACCGGTCTCTATGTCAAGGTAAATTCCCCTCTAAGTGGAAATCTGCCTTCATCACACCAATTTTTAAAAGTGGGGATCATTCCAACACTAATATTTACCATCCCATCTCCATACTCCCACCTCTCTCCAAAGCCTTAGAGCGGATTGCGTCTGATCAACTCACAGAGCACCTCAATAAATACAGCCTTCTCTGCAAACAGCAACATGTTTTCCACAAAGGACACAGTACTACCACTGCCCTTCTTGAATTTACCACACACATACACTCTGCGCTAGATAAGGGTCACATCACTGGTGCTGTCTTCATTGATCTCACTAAGGCGTTTGACACCGTCAGCCACTCCCTCCTTCTAACCACATTGACCAGCTTGGGACTATCTCAGGATGGTTTGGGATGGTTCACTGACTACCTGTTGAACTGGTCTCAACTGGTCAAAATTGGTGGTGCTTTATCCAGCAGACTTCCTGTTCTCTCTGGTGCCCCTCAGGGATCCATTTTGGGACTGCTACTTTTTAGCCTTTTCCTCAACTCCCTCCCTGAGTTCTGCCCTGGCAATCTATTACTTTATGCGGATGATGCAGTCATCTTCTCCTCCAGCCCTGACCCTCTGCAACTCTACCACTCCCTCTAGTCCTCTTTCAGCTGTGCTAAAAGCTGGTTCACTGCACAACACCTTATTCTTAATTATAAAAAAAACAAAGTAATGCTATTCTCACACCCGCAGAATACCAGAAAGGTGCTCTGCCAAAAATACTAATTTCAAATCTGACTCTGTTAGATCAAGTGGACTCCTTTAAATATCCGGGCATCACCTTGGACCCAGGCCTCAACTTCCACGAACACATATACCACCTAACCAAGGCCCTTAATGTCAGGCTGGGGCTTTTGCACCTCTACAACCACTGCCTTACCCCTGATGCCCTCAGGCTTGCTGTCTACTCCTCAGTCCTCTCTCTGCTTGACTATGGTATATTGATATATGGGTCAGCAAGTGCCTCATCTCTAGCTGGTCTCTGTCTCTCCCTAAATAGAGCTTGCCAGCTTGTATTAGGTTGTGACCACCTTATACACACACCTGCATGCTTTATAGTGCTACCAAATGGCTTAATCTCGACAACAGAATTAGGTTCCACACCTGCCTTCTAGCCAAAAAAATTACCCTAGGCCTCTCCCCCACTGGACTTGCCCCCTTAATCCACCCATACAATAAGATAACGTGCACTTGTAGCACTAACTACCATCTCTTCTCGATTTCCCCCAGCCGCACCTCTCAATTCCAAAGGTCTTTCAGCTACAGGGCCCCCTCTTGGATGAACAACCTTCCCACCACCCTGGTAAATGAACAAAGCCTTGGTCAGTTTAAAACCCTTCTTATGGTCCACCTCCTGTCTGCAAGCAACTGTGACTATAACTGAACACTGGCCTCTTCCTCCTTCTCTGACAGTGGCCTCTGGCCTGCCTTTTCTCTTAAGTTCTCAAATGTTGTATTATATCTGCATTTGTTATGCACTATGTAATTAACTATGCTAAGTAACCCTAGTATCCTAATGTTAGCTTGGCTGTTCTCTGTAAAATTCTGAATCTTTATGCTCTGAGTGCATTTGTTGTAAAGTTTTGTCTGTTTCTAATCTATATGACTTGGAACCTTTGTAAATAAGTCTGTGACACAAAGGTATCACTCCAAAACTGAAATAAATAAATAATTAAATACACTAGACTACCAGGGAATTTGGGGTTTTATTATTTATACATTGATTGGGGGTGTTGAGTATGGGGTTTGTCCGAGCTGGCTTACTGTTGCAGCTTGCAACATGCTCACCAGGTGCACCCACAGTTCGGCGTACCTGGCTGCATGTCGCAAGTCACAGGATTTAGCTGCAATGACCCTGCCCCTTCTAGAATAGGGCGCAGGGTCATTGTCACAGTTGCGGGTGGTGCAAGTTGCATTTGGCTGTGAATTGTGCCACCCTTCTAGAATCAGGGCCTATATCTCAAAGCAAGTGAGTGTTGGAAGAAATCATTCCCACGAACAAATATTTCTGTTTTTGATAAGTAATGTGTTCCTAGCCTCTAAATTCTCCTGGCTTTGTGAATATATTGCCTAGTCTTCTGTACCAGAGTTATCTGTACTCATTGACTTAGACAATGTTCAAAATGTTATAGTTTGTACCTCATCTTCCGGAAGCTGTATTGTTCAAAATGTTATGCTTTGTAACTCATCCTTTCTGAAACTGTGTTGTTTTCTACTGACTGTTGTTTACTGTTGTATTACAGTTCTGTAACTTTCTGGGTCGTGCATGAAAATAGGCAGTGTTTTGTCTAGTGCACTTACCCGGTTAACAAAAATGAAGTAAATAAAGCCAGGATCAATAAATGGCAAGATTCACTGATGGGTATCTGAAATACTTTCATTTGTTCACCATGAAAATGGAGCTATATCTAGATCAGAACTTCAATATAACTGAGATAAGGGAATTAAAAAAATAGCATGACTTTTAATTGTACCATTGAAACACATTGTAGTTTTCTTAATTTTAGGAGTGTGGTTAAATATAAGGCATACACATTAAGCTGCACTGTTAATCTTTTATATTTAAGAGTAAAACTTGATTCTAAATGGGGATTCAAAGTTGGGGTGGTAGACAAAGCAAAGGAAATGGCCCTGTTCTCACTTTAATGGTCAGCCTGGCCCAGGGGCCTCTTGAGTTATCAGCTGCACTTACCACCTAATCAGGGAGGTGAGAACCATGTCACAGTTCAGCCCCCACCTTGTTCAGATTACTTAGTGGCTTGGTCCTTTACAATCAAAATGCAGCTCAAGCAGGAAGAAAAAGATATACTGAAAATATATGTTGGGAATTGCTGGGGGCCTCCTTGTAGGCAGGGACCCTAGGCCTGTGTTTGTGTTGCCTATGCCTTAATCCTGCCCTGTTTTTTTTTGGAAGACAAACTGGTGCTGTGCCATCCATTAAAGGCCAAGGCAGCTGCACAGGAGATGTTCATTGTTAAAAAAAAGCAGTTTCCACCAGCTAACATCCGTTGACCCTAAATTGCATTCAGACCTAGTCACTGGAAACTCCATCCCAAAGCGAATGAATCAGGCCTTGGGGATATCTGCAACATGATGAATCATAACGGGGTGACTGGCCCCTAAACTGGCTATTCTCTAAATTGAGACTGTGCATTGGGCCCATATATTTTCATAAAACGAATGTCCATAAATGTTTCAACCATTGTGGAACCTGGACTCTTTGCTCTCTATTCCAAGCCAGTAACTTAACCACTTCATTACAGAACATTCATGAATTAAACTTTGAATGTTCAGAGGGTTACAAAAGTAATGAAGTATCCCAATCTGTGTCATATCTTTAAAGTTGATTGAAACTGGCATAGCAACACCTGATTATTAAAGATATTGTCATAAGGGTTACAGAGTTCAAACACAGAGCAATCCATGGTTTATTTGTCTCTATTTTACTGATGTTTTCTGCAATATACTGTATGTAAGCCCTGTTATGAATCTAATTATGCTTTTCATGAGTTATTGTCAGCAATTTATTGATGATTATTTTTTATTTGTTATTGACTATAGCTGCCTGACAGAGGTAGCCAGAGATATGCCTCAAGATACATTATCTAGATATATTGGGACATTTTACAAGGAATCCCCATTCATTTCAAAATTATTTCCTGTGATTTAGCTGGAATGTGACATACAATGAAGCCCACCAGTAGAGATGCAGCGAATTTTAAATCTGCTGGCGAAGTGGACGCAAAGTGGCCACTTTGCGTTGGCTGAGCACAACACGAGGTGGCCACCATAAAGTGCTCACTTCGCCTTCTCATTATGACTTTGCATTGTCATTCTGCCTTAATGCGAAGTGACAACAAAAAAGGCAGCCCCCCCCCCCCACCACACATCCCATGGCTTACAGTACTGTAAGCCACTTGCTTTAGCCAGGCAGGAAGGAAGAGACTCAGAGAAGCAGTTACTTTCACTTTCTCCTTTGCAGTTGTAGAGGGAGGAGGCTTTTTTGGTAAGAGAGGAGAGCAATTTGTTTCCCCGTGATTTTGTGCAGAAAAAAAACAGCTTTTTTAAAAGCTACATTTTTATTTAGTTTTTGTATTGTGTTTGTGATTGTTTTTTTGGTACTGAATTTTTTTATAAGTTTTGCTTTGTTTTGTGTGTGTGTGTTACTGTGTGTGTCAGTGTGTGTGTGTGTGTGTCTGAGAGTATGAGACTAAGTGCAGGTGAAAAATAGGTGTCCAGACTCACTGAGAGTCAGGGACTTGTGTGCAATGGACCCAGAACAAGAAGAGTCTCTGGCCCGTGGTCGCAGGCAGAGAAGAGGAATGTGCACATGTTGGGGGCAGTCGGGTGTTACTGGACCACTCCCGACTCTTGGGTGTTGCTTCCCCTCCGTGGAAGCAGCAGCAGCACCAGTGCCACCAGCGGCTACTGCACATCCACCTACTCTGCCACTACCACCACCACCAGTAGCAGCTGCAGGGGCTTCAGCAGCACTCTCTCCACCACCTCCACAGCCACAGGTGGAACCCCAAGAAAATGTAGGTGGTCCAAGGGTTGTAGTTGGTCCCCCCCCCGCAGCTCCCCAGTGTGGGAGTTTATTAACTGTGTGGGGGGAGACAGCACAATCGTGGTTTGCTGTCTGTGCAGTGTGCTGCTGTGTGTGGCCCCTGGGGGACACATTTGGGGACCGGTGGCCAGAGCATGCACATGGCAAACCACCACAAGGCAGAGTGGCAGGCTGCCACTGAAGGGACCAGGTGTCCACCTGCTGGCCCTTCTGTGGCAGTGGCTGAGGGTGCTGGGGTTGAAGTTGTGCCTCGCTGCCACAGCAGGAGGAGGGCAACTACAGCAGCTGCTCCACCACCACCACCGCCACCACAGCCACCAGCACCACCCTCTCCACCATCATCACTACCTGGGTTTCCAGCTGCAGTGGATCCTGCCACAGTGCCTGCAACATAGGCTGACATTGCTCTGGTGTGGGTGGGCCTCAAGGAGAACAATGAGAGGGTGGGTGCTGTGCAGCAGCAGGTAGATAAAATCCATCAGCAGCAGCCACAAATAGTCACAATGCTGTACCTGCTGCTCGAACACCACGGCATCCCCCATTAAGGGATTGTTTTCTGGACCCTCCCACTACTGTGCTGTACTGTTTTTGTGTGTTTTTTTATTGTTGTTTAATAATAGACATTTTCCCTTCTGTTGTTGCAGTGCCTCAGTAATGTTGACTTTTTATTTTGGAGTGCTTGTGGACAAACTGTTGTGAGCAGTGCAAGTATGATGTGTAACATTGCATGTGTGCAGTCAGTGTTGTTTCATGTGTGTGTGTGTGTGTGTGTATGTGTGACAGCAGACATTGTGCAGCATGTTGCAAACATATATTGTTGTTGCTGACTTGTTGCAGTGTTTATGCTTTAAAGAATAGCGAGCAGAATATGGTATATTTTATTGTCACCATCATCGTCAGTTGACTAAGTGATACAATACTTTTTCAGAGGTGTCTGACCAGAGTGCACCTTAGTCATATTATATACTATACTGCACACATAACTTTTAGGAGAGCATGTGTTTTTTGTGCTATGATCTCCGCATAAGTCATGTGTGCACAGTGAGTGACTGAGGTGCACAGTGACCAGATACCTCTGAAAAAATATCATATCACTCAGTCTGCTGGTGCTAATGGTACCAATAAAATATGCATCAGGTATTGTTTGTTATCTTTATTCTTGATAATGCAACAAGTCTTACCATATATATGTTTGCATGAAGCTGGACAATGTATGCACACACAGAAACGAACTTTGATGGCACACATGCAGTTTGGCACTACATACTCGCATTGCTCAGTCTTCATGCTGTTTGAGAAACACTTAAAATCCAATTCATGAGACCCGACACAAAGTAAACATTACTGATGTTCTATAACTATTTTGCTTGTGAAATAGACATAAAAGAGATTCAGCAACTTACAGCATTGCACCCAATATATGGGTGCCTTACTTCCGGGGGAATCTTTCTTACTCCACATGTCCTTATATAGTGCAATACATTTCTGTGAAAACCACCCATAATTTCATTACAGAGTGTCATGTCATGGAGGAATTCCTGTTCATAAAAGCCACCCAAATTCTGCCCCCCTTTCTCAGCAATGTTAGGACATGATGCCAGGGAGAGCACAGGTGCATGCTCCATTATAATGAATGTCCAATTGTTCAGCAGCTTTCTGAATGTTTCTTTATGCTATAATGGTCAGTTTTTGTGAAACACATGGGCACGTTTCCAGTAAGAAGAGTCTTGTTAGTGGAACCATGCCCACATTTCACCACAAAGTGAACCTTGTAACATAAAGAAACATTTGGATAGCTACTGGACATTCACTATAGTGGAGCACGCACCTGTACATCACTTGGCATCATGTTGTTGCTGAAAGGGGCTGAAAATAATTAACTTTCAATGAATTCTTCCATGATATGAACCTGTAATAGAGTGCAATGAGCCTGCAAGCTCTGACCACTATATGGAAGCTAGAAAGATTTCCGGAGGCGTAAAACACCACTATGTGATTAGGTGCAACACCGTAACTATGTAACGTGGTGAATCTCTGTAAAGCAGCAGTACAACAATCTGTTGAGAACGCTGACCTATATTTTTTAATGCTATGTTACAACTTCCTTTACTTACATCCTGACTCAAATGATACTAGAATTTCCAGTATTTGAGTTTGCTGTACTACCTTTTTTCATGTGTGAAAAAATGAATGGAGCATGCCTTTTAATGTGGTGCTGACCAGGTCTTTGTCAGTGTTTTCTTCTGCTTTTCTCCATTACATCAGTTAGTTGTTATATATCACTTCTGTTGTAAATTAGCAGTTATGTAGCATGCAGTGTTTTATGACCCCACAGAATAATATTTATTGAAAAGCAGCTGCAAATAAATACAAACCTGGTCAGAACAATATTGAAAGATGTGCTCATTTTTTTTCATACATGAAACAAGTAGTCAACTAAGTAAAGCAGATATAAATTGTGAAAAGAAGTGTATCATTCAAGTCATGACTCGGAGGTAACTAGTGGCTGGCAATAAAAAGTAGCATAAAAAAGTAGTTCAAAATTGTCAAGACATTCTTGCAATGCAGCTTTAGTTGATAATGTCAGTATGACATCATGAGCTCACAATCACACAACACACAAAATACATCATCCTTGTGTCCAGAAAATTGACAAGTGGTAACAAAGTGAAATGGGATTGTTTCAGCACACACAAAGTCCCCCAAAATTAATGGTGCACTCAGAGTCATGCGAGTAGTGGTGGCACAGAGTCCCCAGACTTGTTCTGCATGCCCACAATGCATCCTCCTTGTGTGCAGATAATTGACAAGTGGTAACAAAGTGAAATGGGATTGTTTCAGCACATACAAAGTCCCCCAGAATTAATGGCACACTCAGTCATGTGCAGTGGTGGTACAGAGTCCCCAGATTTTTTCTGCATGCCCACAATGCATCTCCCTTGTGTGCAGAAAATTGACAAGTGGTAACAAAGTGAAATGGGAGTGTTTCAGCACATACAAAGTCGGCCAGAATAAAATGATGATCGTGAGCGAAATGTTGCAGGTCCAATGTGTGCTGCGATTCAAGCAAATGCAATGTGATCATCTCAACTGGATGGAAGGGTGCCCTTTGTCTGTACACTAAAAGTAGCCTTGGTGAGTTGATATAAATGGATATATATTTGTGTATTTTGTAGGTGGGGGGGTTGACATGGACATGTACTCATTGTATTGTTCTGTATCACAGGTCACAGAAACTGTTGGTGTGCAAATTAAAGTGCTCAATGAGAACTTTTTGTGTAGAAATTTGAAATGGATAACTCTTAAGCACATGAAGGTAAGTATTTTTGGGGGGGTGGTAAGAAGCATATTTGTAGGTTTGTGTATGCTTTCTTATTTTGTTGCTTCTTCACAGATTTCATCTGCATCCTTCTCGAGTCTGGTTGTTAATGATGGTTATGGTCATCTAATGAAGTGACTTCTCTGATGTTGAAGAACTTGTTTGGATAAGGCCACTTTGACAGACTAACAAAGCATCTGGAAGTTTCCTAAAAAAAGAAATGAATGACTTCTTACAACTTAATTGTAATTTGTCCCTGGTTCTCAATCTCAAGTCAAGTTACATTTCAAAACCACATTTTGTCAAGCAACACAACCTGTGTGCAACGTTTTCAACACTGTCATGGTCATTGCTGCACAGCTGCAAGTTTAGAATACAGTGCATGAATGATATCTTAAAGAAATAGTTTTGGTGATGTACACATGTTACCTAGTTTATGAATCATACTCAATCGAATTTCCTACAGTCTTTCCAAAACAATGAAATGGATGAAATAAAATCTTTATACTTACCAAAATGGATTTCAAATGGGTATTCCATAGGTTCCTCTGTACAGTACAGCTGCAGTATCATTCCCACCGAGTTTCAGCGAAGGAGACTTTTTTTGTCAAACTGTAAAAAAAAAAAAATAAGTGTACCATATGTGTTTGACCATTGCGGCTATGAAAAGTTACAGAAACCAAAACATACAACTAAAGGAAGTGAAATAGCATAACAAACATTAGTATACATACTCACTTTATGGTTTAAATATTAAGAAACTTTGTGCCTGTGGCTGATGCATGTGGTGGTCCGAGGCGGGGGCGGATATACTCATGCTCGGTGGTGGCAGTGGCTAACATCAGTCCCGGTGGTGGTGGTCTGAAGGCAGATAGACTCATGCTCAGTGGTGGCAGTGGCTAACATCAGTCCTGATGGTGGTGGTCCAGAGGCAGACTCATGCTGATTGATGGCAGTGGCTAACACCAGTCCAGGTGGTGGTGGCCGGGGTGGAAAGACTCATGCTCAGTGGTGGTGGTGGCTAACATCAGTCCTGGTGGTGGTGGTCTGGGGGCAGACAGACTCATGCTCAGTGGTGACAGTGGCTAACATCAGTCCCGGTGGTGGTGGCCAGGGGGCAGACAGACTCATGCTCAGTGGTGGCAGTGGCTATCATCAGTCCCGGTGGTGGTGGTGGTCCAGAGTGGCACACCGCCTTTTAACAACTTCATTTAAAACCTGCCAACATTAACTACATCATCATCCTCAAAAAGAAAACTGCCCTCACAGTCATCTATGTCTGAAGTCTGACCACTGGGAAATTCTTTCTCCATTGTGTCATCATCTACATCAGTGGTGGGCCATTTCAGGCAGCCACTGCCAGTGCAACCAGGATGGTCCATTTCCACATCACCAAAATTACCATGACTAGGCCAGGGTATGAATACTGAGGTTGCAGTCTGTGCTGGTATGTGCCTGTCATTCATTTTAATGAATGTTAGCAAACTAACATTTGCAGGAGACAGGTTTGTCTGACGATCCCTGACTATTGCACCCACTGAGCTGAATACCCTCTCAACACTTACACTGGAGGGTGGACATGTGAGGTATTTCAGTGACACTGCAGTCAGCTCTGGCCATTCGCCGACCTTTCCATTCCAGTACAAAAGAGAATCTTCATTTATTGTCAGATGCCTGTTTTCAGACAAATATGACTCAACCATTCTCTGTGCCACACTAAGTCCAGTTGTTGATGCATCATCCTGTTCTCCCGAATCATTTATTTCACAAATACCCACTTGGGACAAAGCTTCCCAAAATGGGTTGACGCCAGCCAATTTGGATGACAGACCACCTGGAACTACAGTCCTCTTCCCCTTGCAGGATAACTTGATGGTCCTCCAGGTACTCCTTCCGCCATATTATGCTGCTGAGGTTTGCTGACCTTGGCACGTGACTTCTGTGCCCCATGAACCAAGCGCACCAGTTGACCACTGATATTTTTTACCTGTTCAGGCCCTCCCTCCAGTACTGATGCTATTTCACATTTGTATTGGGGGTCCAGCATTGTTGCTTTGGCAAAGTTGTCACCACGCTGAATGCTCACAATGTGATGATTCTGGTTGAATACTGTCAGCATGTGTAGCAGCAACATACTGCTGTCACTGTCTCCAGCAACATCAATGCCATGCTGTACATTCACCAATGTCTGCCTCAGAACCCACAGCAGTGGAATTGGTTGAATAATGGAGGCAGACTAGCCACTCACTGCCTATGTGGCATGTTCAAAAGGATGCAAAATTGTTATTATAGAGTCCATGAGGCACCACTGTTCAGTCGTCATAGACATGGAGGCCCTGGAACTGTCACGGCTAGTGTGCATCACAAGATATTCTGAGATGGCTTTGTATTGTTCATACAACCTCTCTGCTATGTATAAAATGGAGTTCCATTTGGTGACAACTTCCAGCTTCAAGCAGTGCTGAGGCAGGCTATTTTGTATCTGCATCTGCCTCAGTTGGTCACGGGCTTTACCAGATCGTGCAAAGTGAGAGCAGATACGTTGTGCAACGGTCAGCATTTTCTTTACATCAGGGTGCTTCAGAAACTCCTGCACCATGAGATTTAAACAATGGTCCATGCATGAAACATGAAAAAACACACCATTCGTGATACATTTCACCACATTTGACCCATTGTCGCTTGCTATTAACCCAGCTCTCAGGGACTAGGGGTTTAGCCACTTGTCAATTTCAGTCAGTATCACATCCAACATGTTCTCACCAGTGTGTGAACAGGTCACATTGTACATAGCAATCATTGCATGCTGTCAAATTCCTGGAAGATTGTTACCGCGACAATCCACCTTACTGCACTGATTACTTACACTACCAACAACACAAATAACCCCAGGCACCTGCACCCAGTGTGTAGTTATACACAGATATGAACTTCCCACTGTTTTGCCACTTGTCCACATATCCATACTTAAATGGATGAATGGAGAGGAAGAATGTTGAAGGGCATGTCTTATTGAGTCGGACACAGTACGGAACAACTCGGGGACAGCACAGGTAGAAAAGTATGTCTTGGATGGGACTTTCCATTTTGGACTGGCATGTGCAGCAAACCACTGGAACCCAGAATTCTCCACAAAGGAGAAGGGTAAAAGATCAATTGCCAGCATTTCAGCTACAGCAGCATTAAGTTCATGTTCACTGCATGATTCGGGGAATACTTCAGCTTATGTGCAAAAACACTGTGTAATATGGGCTGACTTAAATGTTTTACATGGTGTGTGATCACAAATGGCTATGCTCCGTGATGAATGGCATTGGCAGGGGGTGGAATGTGGACGTTTGATAAAGATGATTACACAGGTGATGATGGCAAACCCAGAAATGCAGTTTTTTGCCCGATTTGCCAAACAGGGTTGATGAACCACTTGCACTAGACATACTGCATTCACCACCACCACCACCACCACCAAAACTGCTACTCTCACCAGGACTGGGCAACATTTCAAAGTCGTTATGCTCCTCCACCTCATCATGCCTGTAGTAATCCTCTGCTCTTATTACCTCACTACTGCACACATTTAATTTATTACTGGACTTACAGTCATGGAAGGGGATAACATGCTCGTTATGGTTGTTGATGACGAGGGTGAATGCCCCACTGTGGTATTAGATGCCAGCTTGTGCTGGATCCACAGTGCCATGTGCTTTTTCTTAAGATGCATACAGTATGCTGTCCTCCTGTGCCCAGATGGCTCCCCTTTTTACCTCGACGAACACACACATGGCAAACCTGACAGATTACAACTGACTCATCATGTGCATCTTGAACAAAAAAATCCCAAATAAGGGATTGTGATGCTCTACTTTTAACATATCCATGATGCTGCTTATTTAACTCTGTTCTTTTAAGCACTGAAGTGGGGGGGGGCACGTGATGTTTCGGTCACTGCACATCTGGGCTGCAACTGACCACCACAACTACCTATCATTGTTACTGGGTCATCATAATCAACTGAAACTGGTAAATCACAATATTTACAGGGGAAATTCCTACAAACAGACTCAGACACAGCCACTTTGAATTTCTTTTTCTCTGGTTCCCAACTGGGGTCAATTACATCATCATCATCATATTCATCAAAGTCACACACATCCACATCTTCTGCTTGGATGCTAGCATGTGGACTGTATGTTGCATCAACAGCAACATCATTATCATCATCACATTCATTATCATCATCTACACCACCATCACCTGATATTTTTTCACCACACTGTGAATCACTGCATGGAAAATGCGTGACATTAACCTCCATGGTGGATGGAATATCACATTGTATGCTATCGTTGACATTTTATTTATTTATTTAGTTTTTGTTGACCGGGTAAGTGCACTAGACAATTCCTGCCTATTTTCAGGCACGACCCGGAGGAGGGGGATACAGGTGAATGCCAACTGCCTTTGAACCAGATTAAGCTGTTTGTGGTATTTTTAGTGGATGAGGGAAATTTGGCCACGACACCGGGGAAATTCCCCTACTCTGCTGCTGCATTGCCGCCAGTAGGGGGACAGGCCATTGTCAGGATGGCCACTCTGAGTGGGACGCTGAAGGAGGAAGATGTCTGCGTAGTGGGAGCTTTGGCCTCTACTCCCACGGTGAGCAACATGGAGGCTGGTCCTTTTAACACTTTGTACATTGACTCTGATACGGAATTTCACTATGCGGTGGTCCTTTGGGAAGATTCAGCTATGGATTTGGGTAAACAAATGGACAAACTTTCTAAATCGATTGCAAACACTGAGAGGCTAGAGCCCGGATCTCTGAAAACAAGGATCGAGCCCAGCTTGGGACCTGAAAACCTGATGGTACACTTTGACTGCGATATTGCCCTCCCTAATGATGTTACGATTACTGCTCCTAAAACCTTCACTGAACTAAACCCTGAGAATGGCTCCATGGAGCGTGATGAGTCTTTACAGCTTATTTCTGATGTTTTACAACCCGCAGTTGCAGCGGAGAATGTTAAGCATAACACTAAAATCCTGATGAAAGAATGCGCACAGCTACCTGGTTCTCCTTTGATTTTGAAACAAAACCCGTGTACTGTGGGAGCAAGGGAGTGGCAAGCAGTCGGATTATCTGACGACCCTTTTAATCAGCGATCTGCAGGCAAAGTCTGTATTATTGCCTCTACAGCAGGATGAACCCTGCATTGACAGCTGTAGCGTTGGCCCTGTCAAACTTGCGGTTGCAACAACCGAATCCGAAGGCCTCGTAGGGCGAGACCACATACCTCACAGCCTCACTTCTACTTCAAGTGTTTTTTCTGCAGTTCCTGCTTCTGTTCAGACTGGCAGTACTATCGCATATGCTAGCGAGTGCCTACAGTCTACTACATTATTGAATGTTTCACAAATTGAAAGCCCTATTGCGGTAAATCAAAAATCATTACATCAAGCTTTACCTGCATTAGCATTTGACCAGCCAGAATCAGCACTATTGGATAAAGCTGCTGGGTTCGTTTTTAAAAACCCTATGATTTTGGACTCTCATGCACAGCCCAATGTGATCTATCAATCTTCAACTGTTTCCCAGACTGGGGTTACTGAATTTTTCTTTTCTAAAAATAAACTTCCTCAGGCAAAAACTGTTGTCCCTACACCTGTTGTATCAGAACCTTCTCCTTTACCCAAGAAAGGCACAGGAATCTTGGTCCCCTGGTAAAAGCTCTCAGAGGGCTGGCTGGAAGCAGGCTTTGACAGGCATTTGGAAACCTGATCCTACTTGGGATGCAGACTTTGCCCTTTCACAGCATTCCCCAGAGTGGAAACCAGACTTACAGCAGAGAGACTTGACGGACAGATTACAGGGGGAAAAAAGCCTTCCAGAGACATTGAAAATCCCATCTAATGTTATACCTCTAGAGGTGAAAGTGTCCCTGTCCCTCTCTTCAAATTCAGACTGGGTAACACCCCTTCAAGAACACATTTCCTCCTCGCAAATGCCCTCCCTAACGAAACCTGTTCCTCAGAAACCACTCATGTCTGAATTATTTTCCAATTCCAAGAGAGAAGCGGCACCTCGCCAAAATGCTGTTCAGATTCGCTACAAAGGGGGCTTGGAGGAAAGACCAGATAGACACTATGTGGGGAAAACCTTATTGAAAAACTCTTTGCACTTTACTCCCAAAGATGTGTATGCTTTCATTAACATTTCTGGGGAGGATAATTTCAATATCAGTTTTCGGACACCACATGCTTTGGACTTATTTTGGGACAGGTATAGCCAGGTACAATTTTCTCCCACATGGACCCTTTTTTTGGTTATACCTTTGACTAAACCTTTAATAAAATATGTCACAGTTATGTTTAGGAATGTGGGGGTCCATGTGGAAGATATATCTTTTTGGCTGTCCCAGAAATGTGAGGTTCTGAGTGGGCCTGAACCCATCCTGGATTCCGAACAGTTTTGGATGGGTGGATGGAAGTATAAAACTAAACTGAGGCAATCTGAGACAGGGGTGGTGCATATTCCCAATTCTTTTATGTTGGGGAAAGATAGGGGTGTATGTTTTTATAGCAGACAACCTCGGGCTTGCTATAGATGTGGGGCTAAAATGCATCTTTCTAGTGTCTGCGATCAACCGCGTTGTGACAATTGCGGGGAGGTTGGGCACGTAACTATGTATTGCCATAATCAGTCAAAATGTGAGCTCTGTGAGGAAATTGGTCATACATTTCGTATTTGTCCTTGGGCTGCTAAAAACAAAACGTCTTGCATAAATTCTGATCTCCCATTTCAGAAGGCTCAGGATGCTGCAAACTCCTCCTCTTCTGGTTTACAATCCCCTCTACTATTTTCCTCTCCTAAAAAAATGGAAAAGTCCCCTTGCACGGAGCTTCCCATCAACAAGCCCTTAGAAGAACTGGATAAGGTTGCACAACCTGTTTCCAATTTGGCGGCAGTTGGAAAACCTTGCATGGGCCCACCTGACCCTTTGGAATTCCCTCCTGTGTGCTACTCTGAAGCTTCCGTAGAAGTAGTTGGAGAAGCATCTAAGGCCTCTGGTCTTAGGTCATCTCTGCCCCAATGTAGATCATCTAGAAATCTACATGCTAAACCCCCCCATCGCTCCTATCATAGAAACAAGTAACTCTTATGCTGCTCTGTTTACCCCATGGGGGATACAGAGATGGAATTGGGTGACTCAGACTCCCAAAAATCTTCTTTATCCACTCGGTCACAACCTGTGGATACTTATAAAGAAAAGAAAAAGAAAAAAAGGAAAAAATGGAAGGTCTGCTCTATCTTCATAAACAATAATGCAGTGGTCTTGGGGCTCTTTGAATACTCATAGTCTGCTAAATGTAGTTAAAAGGCAAGCCCTTTTCCATTATATACATAACCAGCATTTACCTGTGTGTTTTTTACAGGAAACCTGGATGCACTCTGTGGAACAACTTTTTTCCTTTAAACAGGATTGGGTTCGGGGACCTTCCTTTTGGTCCTTCGGAACAGATACGGCAGATGGCGTAGGGATTTTGTTTAATTCTTATTCCTTTAAGCTGCATAATTTAATTGATCTTATCCCAGGGAGAGTAATGATATTAGATGGGAAATGGCATGATACATGCTATCACTTTATTAATATTTATAACCATCAAACAAAAGCTGGCAGAGTTTCTTGCCTAAAAGCTATCTAACCTTTTTTGGTGACATCAGTTAAGGTGCTCTGGGGAGGCGATTTCAACTGTACAATCTTTGACTCACCTAATCAAAAAAAAAAGAAAATTTATTGTGATTCACGCATATTAGCTAACATTGTTAAAATAGTGGGTTTACTTAATTGTCTTTCTTTTCTTTCCCAAGGACCCCGGTATTCCTTTAATAAGGGAAAATTGTTCTCCCTAATAGATTATATGTTTGCCTCCCTTTTCATGCAAATTAATTCTTTTAAGATGGTCCCTTGTGAATTTTCAGATCATTCCTTCCTTTTTTGTAGTTTTCAGTTTTTAGGTACCCCTGAGTATAGACAGGTTAGGTGGAAGTTGAATAACTCTATGCTAGATATACCCCATATACAGTCTGGGGTGAAACATATTTTAACAGCCAGATTATCAGTGGCTTTTCTTTATAAGGATTTAGGGGATTGGTGGATAGCAACTAAGACAGATTTACGCAATTGGTTCAAAAGGCAAGGGGTTAGAACAAAAAATTTTAGGTTTCTGAAGTACTTGTCTCTTAGGCAACAACTCCAGAAACTTACAACTATTGCGTATGCTTCTCGTTTCGACTATTCTGACCAAATTACTAAATTAAAAGAAGACATGAGAACATTTCAATATGATAGGGCTAAAACCCTACAGGCTATTCTGTCTAATGGCATCAAAAAATCCCCCATTGGAGATCCTTTCGAGGCTTGCAAAAATTTGAAGTCTTCCTCTAACATAGATTCTCTAAAAAAAATCCGATGGCTCTATAGCCACCACAGTTGTACAACTCAGAGAATTGATTATTGATCATTTTCAGACTTTGAATCCCCCTTCTCTTATTTCTGAAGCAGAAATGCTTTCCTATTTAAAAGCATCCAAGGCTCCCCTCCCCGCCCAAGTTGGTAGAAGCTTCCATATTATTGGAACCAATCACACAAGAGGAAATTTTAAACGTAATTGGGAAATTGAAATTAAATATTTCACCAGGTAAGGACTGCCTTTCTAATGACCTGTATAAAGTTTTTTCGATTGAGCTGAGTCAATGTTTGTTTATTTTATTCCAGCATTTTATAAAAAAATGCTTTTTTTTCCCCTCTTTTTCTGAAGGATTGTTAATTTATTTGTTTAAATCTGGTGATAGGCAAAATATTAAAAATTGGTGGCCTATCACCCTCCTAAATTCGGATTATAAAATCTTCACCAGTATTTTGAACAATCGGTTAAAAAACTATACTAGATGGGTAATTTCCCCCTACCAATTTAGCGGGGTACCAGATAGACGGATTCAGAGAGCCTTAATGATTATACGCGAGGTTATTGAACACCTCACTGATGTAGGTGTCACAAATTGTATGGTTGTCGCTGATTTAGAAAAAGCTTTTGATAGGGTGCATCTGCCTTTTATGTTCTTAACTCTAGGTCACTATGGAGTTCCGTTGCAAACTGTCAACTTAATTAAAAGGTTATATGACTATAATACTGTATTCCCATTTTTGAAAGGTCATATGGCTGAAAGTTTTTGTTTACATACTGGAGTGCGTCAAGATTGCCCTCTCAGCCCTCTTCTCTACATTTTTTCATTAGAGTCTTTATTGTGGAACTTAACTACTACTCCTCTATGGTTGGGAATTTCTGATAATATATCTAAAGATCATCAACTTTTAGTGCAGGCTTATGCAGACGATTTGATCTTATACGTTTCAGACCAATCTTCTGTGTGTATTTTTTTAAAAGCATTTGATGCATTTTCAAGAGTTTCAAATGCTAAAATAAATCTACGTAAAACAAAAGGGCAATTTATTGGAGCAACAGGTTCTATTGAGGTGGTGCAGGAGGTCATCCACTTCTCCAGAACTCCACTTAAGATTTTGGGCATCCAGTTTGGACCTCAGAATAGGCCAGTGGAAAATTGGGATTCAGCTCTCCAAATAGTGGAGAATAAGGTTAACAGATGGAAACAGTGGAAATTGTCCAAACTGAAACGCATACATGTAATTAAACAGTTTCTTTTGCCATGTGTACAATATGTAGCTATGATTTTCCACTTCCGGTGCATTTAGAAACTAGAATGTATAGTTTGTTTTTTCAAATGGTTTGGGGTAACAGATTAAATCCGGTGAAGAGATGTTATACTTATTTTAGTAAAAAAAATGGGAGGACTCGGGATGGTGGATCCTGTGGTTTTTGTGCATTCTTTATTTGTTATGTGTTCAGTTAAAAGTGGTTTATGTTTAGGAACAGGGATTGGGGACAAATGGATTTCTAGGTCTCTGGGCAAATATTTTAGGAATTGGCATCCTTTGGCTCCAAAATTGAATCCTCATATCCATCTTCCACAATATTTTAGGCCAGCTGCATAAAAACTATATAGATGGAAATTAGAAAAAGAGACCATTTTGAGTAATAATATGAAGGGGATTTTACCAGGTCATAATGGCAAATTTACTCCCTCCAGAGCCAAGCTTCAAGAATTGCCCTTCTACTCTTAATTCTAAAGTATTGGCCCAGTTAAATAGTCTCAGATTGCCTCAATCACAATGGGAGACACAGTGGCTAATATTTTATGGTCGCTTGAATGTTAGGGGTAATGCCAAATACAAGGCCATCGAGGAAAGGAAGTGTCCGTACTTGGATTGTATAAATGTTGAGGAGTCCATGGAACATTTTTTTCTGCAGTGTTCTTATGCTAAGGGTTTGTGGGCTTATTTGGCAAAATTATGGGGTTTCAAATGGCTTAATTTGTTATCATATAATATCCTGGTCCTAGGATGTTATCCAGTGACTTTTTCTGATTTTCATGAGGGGACATTGTCACTATTCTTTGGTTGCTTAAGATATTATTTATGGCAGGCAAGGTGTCAGTGGGTTATTTACCAAAGAAAAATTCCTTATATTTGCTTTAGTATTTTGGTTTCAAAGGAACTCTCAAAGATTTATTCTCAGGATGCCCGGAGGACAGATCCTGTTAAACTTTTAAAAATGTGGAAAGGGCTTTTTCACTTCATTAAGTTTAAATGATGGATGATATTTTTTCTTTATCCTTCTGTTTTTTGGTTTATAGCATATGTTTGTCTAATTAGTTTTGTTCTCTACTTTGTATAACTGACTAATTTACTGTGTTGTTTTGCTATGTTTATTATTTCAATAAAAACTCTCCTACTCTTTTCAATAAGTGCCATGGGATCTTTAACATCCACCTGAACTACCACCAATCCAGGAAGATGGGACCTCGGTTTAACATCTCATCCGAAAGACGGCACCTCAGAAGTGCAGCACCCCTCTCATGCTGCACTACAGTGTCAGTACTGGGATATTAACCCAAGTGCCAGATGTGGGAACTGAACCCACAGCCCTCTGATCTCCCAGCCTCAGAGGCGAGTGTGCTACCTACTGTGCCACTGACACTGCAGACATGATCATCAGAATCCTCAGTTTCAGTTACTGGGATGTTGCTGGGAAGGATGACATCATCTATACTGCCTCTCACTTGCACTGCTTCACACTCCACTATGTTTTTGAATATGGTACACTGGTCAGAATTCGAACTTGAGGCACCAATACTAATACTACTACCATTAACACCACTAACACTAACACCACCGGCTGGGAAAACATCATCTTCTCCAACTATGAGTGAAGCTACTGATTGGGCTGCAAAAACCATTGCAGGAGAAATACCTATCCTCACATCAGCAATGCAGTTCTGCATCTGCATACTACCACGCCCACAGACTATCTTACTGGCAGCAGTGCCATGGCAAGAACAAGCTTTGCTTGCACGTCTCTGCAGGCATTTTTGGGGATCAACAACAATATTATAAACAAATTTAGATTTTGTTACGTTCACTCTCTGATTGGGGGACACTGGATATGAAGCCAAAAAAACAGCTGTGACTTCAGAAACAAATAGAGACTGTCACACAATGAAAACAACTTCAGTAACCAGTGGTGCTGATGAGCTCACAAACAATCCAATCCGGTAAAAAATTCCTTTTGCCGGTGGGGGTTGGGGGGAGTACTGACTGCAGATTTTTATGGCAGTACAAGCAGCAAAACAAAGAACAGATACCATGATCGCAGTACAAAATCAGGCAGCTGCAGTGGATAGCAGGTTCACACTTCTGCGCCTGCAATTGCACTAATCTGTGGCACAATAAAAGGTGTATTATTTGATGTTACACAACACCACTCACTCACACACACACACACACACACACACACCCTCACACACACAGAACAATTTGTCTACAATGGTAAATGAGTAATGCATAGCAAATTGAAAACTTCAGTAATATGCCACGTATTGTAATGTAAACAACCAGATATTATGAACTGCTGCACCAGATCCACACAACACACAATCAGCAAGAAAATTTCAACAATTACTGACAATATTACTGTGTACTGTGTACATTAATGCAGTCAGTTATATAACAAAAATATAACCAAAAAACAAAGAAATGACTATTTCTCCAACTTAAATCTACCTACACCAAAGACACGCCCCTTCCCCAAACCACACTTTCACTGTCTTTCACTACACACACTCAATGTTGTACATTAACATTCAAAATCCACACAAAAACCAAAATGCTTGATGATATGAGCACAGGAGGGTTTTCTGCAATCAATGAACTAAAGGTGGAGCCCCCCAAAAAATGCAAAAATGCTTTTTTAACAGCTTTTAGAATGTTTCAATCACAGACAGCTCTCAGAGCGCAGTGTCTCCTACTGCTTCCTACACACACTACCCCGAACTGAGGCTGTGCAGGTCAATATAGCACCCATGTGACATGAAATCCCATAAATCACTGCAAAATTCACCTTCGGAGCTCAAAAACAAGGCGAAGTGAGGCGAAGTGCGTTGTTTTCAATGCACTTCGCTTAAGATTTTGGTGGAGTAGTTGTCTGGGAAGGCAGAGTAACACAAAGTCATTGTTTTCAATGGATTTTGCATTACTCATTATAAAGTGAATTACTCCACTTCACATTGCGGAGCACTCCACAAATCCGCCTTTACTCCGTGAATCACTTCGCAGAGTGGATTGAGCCCACTTCGCCCATCACTACCCACCAGGAAGAAGCACAGTGTCACAGGTTTCCTGCATGACAAAAGGGATTAACTTCCATTGAAATTGAATTCTGCATGCTTCATCCTGGTGGGTCTCACTGTACCTCTAGTAATCACTGTACATTGCTATCAGTGCCAGATTTTGATATCTTATTGTGATAGAAGCAAGGATCACCCATGATGGTGCATGGGTAAAAAACAGAACATCCTTTAGGGCACTACATTTACCATTTCAGGAAATGGAGTGCAAGACATTACTAATACTGGCAGCAGCATTGCATGGTACAGTAATAACCAAAACAGAACCGTATAGTGCACATTACCACTGAATATCAGTGATACACAACTCAAAGCACTCCTGCTGTCACAGTTTCAAACATGATAATGCAGGGGGGCTCCCATCCCACATACCACAAATATTTATATAATCAACTCCAATTCACACCTGGAGAAGAGGAAGGTAATTGTGAGGCACAGCAGAACACATGCACCAAAGCAGTGGACACAAACATGCCAAAACCCATGAGCAGCAACAATTATATCCTAAAACCATTCAACTGAAACAGTCTGCACCAGAAGAGATCAGACATAAACACTTCCACACCTGATGAGTGGACACAGTAACACTTGAGGACACTATTGCAAGCACCTGAAACAGGTAATGCTCCTCAGCCGGAGCTCTTCCCTGAACAGCAGGTTGATATTAATCTCCCACAGCTAAAAAGAGATGGAGCTCTAAACACACAGATGCCCCAGTTATTCGCACTCCCATTCCCAAGCCCAAATCCCAGCGCACTAATCACCATGCCCTTATAATGGGATTCCAGCAGCTAGAGTCCACCATCATAGATCTTCAGTATTAAATAATTTAATTGATACTAGTACAGTAATCTATAAAAGCAATGGCATACAACAGGATGACTGTGCATGAGGAGAAATATGGAAATCAAGGGTTTGTTGTGAGGCATGAAGCATGGTTGAATGCCTTCAACCACCTGAGGTGTATGCATATCACAGCACACCTTGATGTCCTATTGTAAATACAACAGTCAGGTTATGATATATTGTCACAATTCAGGGTCAAAAATGGTCATAATGACCACTTAACAGGATTTTGTTCTGTATTGTTCTATAGCAAATGGTATCATAGCCCTTTCCTGTGCATTTGATGAACACATTGTGACAATACAGAGAAGGTGATGACACACTGATGGTCCACAATGCCAAAAACAAAATATGGTGACCTTCATTAACCTGGTTACAGTCTTTTGTAGCAGCCCCTTCTTGTAGAACTTTGCCAGGCTAATGGTAGAAATGGCACAGCAGCTGTGACTTGAGCTCAAGGCTCAGTCATGGCATGGATTGTGGGCAGACTTCATTGCTGGTTCAGAAATGATGTCAAAAAGAGTTGGGAGATTCTGGAAACTAGGGGTGAACTTTTGTTTTGGCAGCTGATAAAGATCAACATGGCTAGCAGAGAACAGGCCATCAAGTCATGACATTTCAGACAGCAAGTAACCCATAGGGCCTTGTGGAAATGAGGAACATGGGGATGGAAGACTTCAGGCAGCATTGCTGGTGTTCACAGAGTTGCTGTATAGCACAGCATCATGCTACTGGTGCTATGACATTATACACTTCTGCGTGAGTTGCTAATTAGCATGTAAATGTTGGCACCCAGTAAAATCTTGTGTCAACATTTACATTGTTGCTTAAATGCTGGAGGGTCCCAGGCCATACCCCCAGAGATAAGACTTTTTTTTTTTTGTGAAGAAACAAAAACAGTGGCAGTGCACTGGGGTGACTAGTTGCCCACTTCCTCCCACCATTTTGTACCTTCGCCCTTTACAATTTGGCAGCCTGGGAAATTAAATCCCGGACCTAGTGACCTTGATGGCGGAGGCTTTCTTGGACATTGTCGATGTTACCAAGGTATAGTATAATGGAAACCATAACTGGGATGTAGCAATACCAGGTTATACTGTATTCAGGAAAGACAGGGAGGGTAGAAAGTGAGGATGGGAAGCTCTTTACATCAGGGAGGGTATAAAAGAAATAGAGGTATAGGGATTGTGGGGGGGGGCTGTGGGTCACCCTAGAGATGGGTAAATGTCACCACTATTTGCACAGGCGAGATATATAGACCTCCAGCACAAGGGGACAAGTTGGACAAGGTTCTAGTATAAGCCATCCATAAGATGGTGACTAAAAGGGAAGTGCTTCAGATAGGTGACTTCAGTCTGCCAGATGTTGATTGGTGCATCCCAGCCATGGCCACAGCCAGGAGCAGGGACATACTGGACTCCCTGCAAGGGGCATGCCTCAGGCAGCTAGTGATGGAGCTCACCTATGAGGTAGGGACTTTGGACCTGGTGCTCAGCAACGGGGACATAATTGCAGATGTCATGGTGAGTGGACTCCTGGGGTCTAGTGATCATGGCACATTGTGGTTCAATATGAGTACAGTGTTGAGTAAAGCCACATGAAAGTGAGGGTCCTGGACTTCAGGAGGGCAGACTTTGCAAAGTCGGGGATATGTCTCAGGAAAGCCCTAGCAGGGAGGGAGAAGTGGGGGGGGGGGAGTTGAGGTACAGTGGCCCCGTCTAAAAGGAGCTATAGTGGAGGCAACAAACCTTAGTGTTAGGCAAATAAACAAAGGTAATAGAAAAAGAAAATCACTTTGGTTCTCAAAGGAAGTGGCCGGGAAGGTAAGAGAGAAAAAGTTGGCTTTCAGGAAATGCAAGGAAACACGGAAGGAGGAGGCAAGGTAGTGTATCTGGACAAGCAGAGGTAGGCAGGAAAGGCAGTCAGGAGTGCGAAAGCACAGAACACAGAAAAAGTAGCCTAGGCAGTCAAAAAAGAGGACAAGACTTTTTATAGGTACGCTAGTTGAAGGAGAAAGACAAGTGGTGGGATTGTAGGGATTAAGGGGGGAAAATGGGAGTGTGGAGAAGGGGACTTGGAAAAAGCAACAATCCTGAACAAATATTTTTCTTCAGTATTCACAGAAGGAAGAAAGAAAAGGTGATGGACCACAATTAGGAGACAGGAGCAATATGGAGAGGGAGGCGGACACTAGTCCATTTACAGAGGAAAGAGTTCTAAGGGAACTTGTAAAATGAAAGTGGACAAGGCAATGGAACCAGATGGGATACATCCTAGACTATTAAAGGAGCTTAACGTGGTGCTAGAAGCACCACTGGCATCCCTGTTCAATTAATTGCTGGAAACGGGAGTGGTTCCAGAAGCTTGGAGGAGAGCAGATGTAGTCCCTCTAAGCAAGAGTGCAAGCAGGGAGGAGGCTGGAAACTATAGATCAGCCAGCCTGACCTGGGTGGTGGGAAAAATAATGGAATCACTGCTAAAAGAAAGGAATGTGGAACATTTTGTATCCAGTGTATTGCAGAATCCAGGAAATCAAGGATTCACAGTGAGAAGGTCATGTCAAACAAATTTGATAGATTTATTTGACTGGGTGTCCAGGGAAGTGGATCGAGGAGCAGTGGATGTAGTCTACCTGGAATTCAGCAAGGCCTTTGACACCGTTCCACATAAGAGGCTGGTAAACAAGCTACGCAGCCTGGGAATGGGTCCAAAAGTGATAAACTGGGTTAGAAATTGATAGAGGGATAGAACGCAGAGGGTGGTGATAAATGGAACTTAATCCAAGGAAAGCGAAGTGACTAGTGTGGTGCCACAGGGATCAGTTCTAGGGACAGTCCTATTTAATGTCTTCATAAGTGACATTATAGAGGGGCTGGAGGGAAATGTATGCCTCTTTGCAGATGACACAAAGATCTGCAACAGGGTAGACACTCCGGGAGTGGTGGAAAAAATGAGGAGGGACCTAGATAAACTAGAGGAATGGTCAAGAGTGTGGCAGCTAAGATTCAATGAAAAGAAGTGCAAAATCATACATTTAGGGAACAGGAACCTAGGCAAGGCTTACAAGATGGGGAGGAGGGATGCTGACAGCCACCAAACAAGAAAGAGATCTGGGGGTAATCATATCAGATGACCTAAAGGTAGCCAAACAACGTTCCAAGGCTGTGGGGAGAGCCAGTGGGGCACTGGGGTGTATAGAAACAAAAACACTGAAACATAGAAACATAGAATGTGTCAGTAGAAAAGGCCCACCAGGCCCACCCAGTCTGTCCAATATGCCTAGCAAACTGCTAGGACTTTCCTATTGCCTCCTGCCCGCCCCCCTCCCTTGAACTAACAACCCTTTGTTTCTATCCCATGCTCTTGTAAAACCCATCACAATTTTTGCCTCACCACCTCCCTTTGGGAGCTTGTTCCAGTTGTCCAGTGCCCTCTCAATAAAGAAGAATTTCCTGATGTTCCCCCTGAACAACCCCCTTACTATCTGCAAATCGTGCCCTCTTAGTTTTGAATGTTCCCTTAGCTGAAAGATATCCCCTACTGGCACCCTGTTTATTCCCCTAATGTACTTGAATGTATCAATCATGTTCCCCCTTCCCCTCCTTTGTTAAAGTGTGTACAGGCTAAGGTCCCCCAGCCTTTCCTCATATGGCAGATGCCTGAGACCCCTACAAATTTTGTTGCCCTCCTCTGGATGCGCTCGACTCTATCCACATCCTTCTTGAGGTATGTCCTCCAAAACTGGACCCCATACTCAAGCTGGGGCCTGACAAGCTGCCTGTACAAGGGCACTATGACCTCCCCCCCTCCTGCTTGCTATACCCCTGCTGTTACAACCCAGCATCGTACTGGCCATCACTACCACCTTCTCACATTGCTTTCCCACCTTCAGGTCCTGTAAAATGATTATGCCAAGGTCCCTTTCCATCTCAGTAACCTCTAGGGTATGCTCTCCCCATACTGTATTCCGTGCCCTGGTTATTTTTGCCTAAGTTCATGATCTTACATTTTTTTGTGTTGAAGGTCAATTGCCATTCTCTGGACCATCCTGATCCCTGCATATGCTTTCAAATCCCCCAGGCATATCCACTGTATTGCAGACCTTTGTGTCATCCGTGAATAGGCACACTCTTCCCTCTAACCCCTCCACTATGTCCCTTATAAATACATTGAAAAGGAGTGGCCCCAGCACAGTCCCATGAGGTACCCCACTGGTGACGATACCCTCCCCTGACGGTACTCCATTCTCAATCACCCTCTGCTTTCTGCCCTCCAGCCAGTTCCAAGGGAGAGGTATCACCAGCAGAAGAAAGTAGGTAGTGAGGCTACTGTAGAAATCACTGGTGAGACCATATCTGGAGTACTATGTCCAGTTCTGGAGGCTACATCTCCATAGGGACATAGATTGAGTAGAGGTAGTCCAGAGAAGGGCAACAAAAATGGTGCAGGACCTGCACCAAAAGTTATACGAGGAAAGATTGTAAGACTTCAGTAGTCAAGCAGCCCCTGACTAGGGCTCTCAATCTCCTCCAAAGCTGAAAACTCTGCCCTGGATGGCCGGCCCTTCCACAGCCACCGTCCATGACCAGAAGCCTAGCTACAAACTCCTGCAAGCTGAGCGGTCCCTGATTATGGCACTCCAGTGCCTCCAAAGCTGAAGACTCTGCCCAAGACAGCCATCCCTTCCACAGTCACCGGCCATGACCCAAAGCCCAGCTACGAACTCCTGCAAGGTATGGCTCCTAAGCCCACCAATTGGATTGCGAGCTCCTTTTCTCTGTCTGCTCTGACTGGCTCAAATACCTGACCCTGTATTTCTAAAGACTTGGTGCTTTTTTCAAGATTATTTTATCCAAGTTAATTGCTACTTTTTAATTCAGTCAAGGAAAGCTGTTACACTATTTGTAATTAAGTCAAGGAAAGCTGTAACATTAATTGTAGATATACTACTTAGAGAGTCTGTTGTTTACAAGAGCTTAGAGTCCTGCCCACCCCGCACCAGCCCACCCTATTCGGGCATTTTTATTTATAGACATCAAGTATCATGTGACACACAACCCACCCACCTTATTTGGGCATTTTTATTATAGACATCAAGTATCATGTAACGCACAAGATTTTTTCTAAGAGCCTGATTTCCCATTGGCCGCTTATAACATCTCTCCACTACAGGGATTCCTCCGGCTGTGCTCTGGTGCACTTGTCAATGCTACATTCTTCCCTTAGTGCATTAACACATACCTTAGTATTTTATCTCAGTCTTCAGGCCCCAGCACTAATCATGCAGTTAGCAATGTATCTTCTACTTCTAGCGTCCTTACTCCTACTATCCCTCTCCTGTTGCTATTACCTAGAGGCCACACAACATAAGCTTCCAAGCCTCCATGCTAGCTATTATTCAATGCCTTACACCAGGACATCCACCTCCATACCAGCCCTTAATCCACTTCACTACCACCAGCTCTCTTACGCTTCTCTAACCATTGTGTCTGACCTGATCGTCACCCTCCCCCACCTTGCCGCATCCTCCTCAACTTGCCCCCCCCCCCATTCAGGCATGCCTGCCTTTACACCAGAAAGCTGTACAAACTAAATGAGATTCATAACCTCATTACACTATTTTTTATTTTTTGTTTATTTTAGTCTTTGGTAACTGGGTAAGGACCACTAGGCACAAGTGCCTGTTTTAATGGGCAACCTGGGAGCACTGGGAGGTTAAGTGACTTGCTCAAAGTCACACAGTATGCAAGTGAAGGTTCTGAGAATCCAATCCATGTCTGGTCTGCTGGATATACCAAGCTCGTTCACAGCTCATCACTCTAACCACTAGGCTATACAGGAAGCCCTATTGCTTCTCCTATCTGTCGGTGACATGCACCCTATCCCTGGTCCACCAATGGCACACACAGCTACCCCTGTACAATTCCCTTGTACCCTCCTAACCCTCCCAAATGGTTTAAAAATTGTCCACCTGAATATCTGCAGCCTCACATGTAAGCTCCTCTCACTATAGACAATAGCCCATGCCTATGTCTCTGACATAATATTATCTCAGAAACCTGGCTGGCAGATGACATCCCAGAGCAGGCTGTCACTATCCCTGGCTACACAATTACTAGCCTGGATAGGGATGGTAGGGGTGGAGGTGTGGCCATATATATCTCCTCCTCGTTCCAATTTATTACCATGCTCACAGTCTCAGTTCCATCCTCACGTGAGGCTATCCTATTGAGACGTTTACTACCTTTCTCTGCCCTCCTATTTATAGCTGGGGTTTATTTCCACCCAGGGCTCTACCTAACTATAGCAACTGACCTTATCAAAAAACTAACATCCTACACCCACGCTGGTGAATTATACACTTTGGGTGATTTAAACATCAACTGGCTCACCCTATCTCTGACCAAAGCTCGTCCCAATATAGAATCCCTAATCCTATCCCAACTCATCTGGGAACAAACCTGATTAAAATAAAACACAAAACCATTCCTTGACTAACCTGGCTCTCACATCCCACCCCCACAGGATAGTGGACTCAGGCCTCCTACCTGATGCTATAAGTGACCACCATATGATTTATGTGCTACATAAGATACACAGGCCAAAGATCCTGCACAAAATTCTCCTAACTCTGATCTTACTCTGTCTTTATCTTCTTTCTCTGCACCAAGAACCCATACACTTGGACTGGTCCTCTCTCCTGCCTCCTCAGTAGATGATGCCTTAAATTCATTCAGTAACAAATTCCTGCACATATGGAACTGTCATGCCCCTCTATGTAAGACAAGCGTCTGAGGTAACCACCTACCATGGGTGACTCCTGAGTTTCTGGCTTGCCAAAGAGCTTGTAATCTAGCATGGCATCACTGTTAAGAATCCCTCCACCCTAGCAACTACCAACATTACAGGGAGCTCCAACATGCATGCACTAAAGCAATCCAACTAGCCAAAGCCAAACATTTTCACTCGAACCTCCTAAACAACATTAACACCCCGTCCAAATTTTGGAAGGTAGTACAATCTCTTTTCTCCCCTGTTACTAAACCTTCCACCCCTATACGCAAGCAAAACAACTCCTCAATCTCTGAACCCAAGGCTATTGCAGAATGATTTAATACTCGCTTTACAACCTGTGCCTTATCACTTCTGTCAGCTCCATCCCCAGTCTCGATCTTTCCCACTACTCCACCCCAACCATCTTCTTCTACCTCTGCCACCCCTCCTTCACATTCTCCACCACTCCTGTCTCCTCACCCTCTGCCTCCTCCTCCTTCACACCAATTGCTCCTAAAGACACTCTGCACACACTTCTGGCAATTAATCCCTCCAGAGGTTCCTCACCTGATGGTCTGGACTCTAAGCTTCTCTCACTTTCTGCACCAGCTATCACCTACTCTCTATCTCTCATACTAAATCTATCTTTCTCATCTGCCACTGTTCCATCAGCATTGAAGCATGCAGTTGTGCTCCCCCTACCTAGGGGTGGTGACCTGACCTCCCCAGGTAACAATCAATCTATCTCTCTCTCTTCCCTACCTTAGCTAAACTTCAAGAACATCTAGTCCTTGAACAACTCTCTGCCTTCCTCTATGACTAAACTTTCTACACTCCTTTCCAGTCTGGTTTTAGGAAAAATTACTCCACCACCACCTCCTTACTAAGGCTGACTGATGCCATTTCCTCTGGCATGGAAAATGGCCAAATTACCTCAGCATTGTTTGTCAACTTGGCCAAAGCCTTCAACTAGGTCTCACACTCCCTTCTGTTGAGCAGTCTCAATCTGCTGGCCTCGCCCCTTCTGCCACAAGCTTGTTCAATGGCCACCTGACTGGCAGGTCTCAATCAATCCATATTGCTGATGCCACCTCATCTCCCTTGCCCTTAAGCACTGGTATCCCACAGGGCTCGGTGCTTGACCCACTTCTTTTCTCCATTTTTCTAAATGACCTCCCACGGGTTTGCATGTCAACTTGCATACATATGTATGCAGATGACACAGTTATATATACAACTGGCATATCCTTCACCAATGTCACTACTAGGCTCCAGTTTGACTTCATTAATGTCCAACTCTGGCTTAGATCTCATCAACATTTCCTAAATGCCAAGAAGACAGTCTCCATGACCTTTGGCACAAGGCACAGACTCGCTAGGCTAACAAACTTGCCCACTTTCCACACCCTTGATGGGATGTTATTAGAGGACACCTCCCCTTTCAAGTACATTGGTGTCTGGCTCAACCAGTGCCTCAACTTTTCTGTACATATTGATGCCATTTTGAAAAAACTGCAGCCCAAACTTGATGCTTTATACAGAAACCAAAGCTGCATCCTGCTTACGGCCAGGTGTAAGTTAGTACAGAAGATGATCCTAACAATATCTGACTACTGCAACATAGTCTGCAGTGCCACCCCACAGTCCTCACTAGCTAAACTAGATACTCTCGTCATCTCTTTCTGTCACTTTGCCTTTGCTACCCCTACCCTGACCCCCCACTGCGATCTCTACCGCTCTCTGAATTTTCTTACTCTTACTAACAGACGTGTTCTCCATGGCACCAAATTAATCTCTAAATTTTGGCTTGGCTCTCTTCCTTCTTATGTCTCCTTCTCTTTATCCTTCCCTCCTCCTTCCCAATACTCTTTAGGATCCTGTGACTCGAGGACCCTGGCAATCCCATGCTGTACCACTACATCTGGATAAAATGCTTTCTCTTATTGCCTACCAAAATTATGGAATGCACTCCTCCCTACAAATTTGGCACTCCTCTACTATTGGATCATTTGCATCTGCCTTACAAAACTGCATAATCACCAACTGTACTTGCAGTTGACTCCCACCAGGAAATAACTATCCTCTAATGGCCTTCTAAGTCCATTTGGTAGCAGGGAATGTCCAACCACCATTACTGCCTGCACCTCCTAGGCAACTACCTGCACTTTCTTGTCCCCTTGCACTTGTGGCCCCAAAATTCCACCTAGCCTACTAGGGTGTATACTTATATGTGGTAATTCCAAAACTTCTTGGATTCTTTATGTGCTCCTGTAATTTGTACAAATTCTGTACCCTGCATGACTGTATGCTATTATCCAAAACTCTGTATATCTACTTATGTTTGTATTATGGCTAATATACTATAGTGTGACTCTGTATGTTTTTGTATATTGTTGATTCTGTATTATCTCAACTACCCCTTCCCCCCAGACATTCTGTGTGATGAGCAAATTGCTGCTCAGTGTACCATTCCTGGTGAAACATTTCAATAAATCAATAAAAAAGGTATACCCTGGAGCAGATGAGAGACAAGGGGGACATGATAGAGACCTTCAAATATCTTAAAGGTATAAATAAGGTACAGGATAGTAGCATCTTTAAGAAAAACAGATATTCTACAACAAGGAGTCATGACATGAGGCTGGAAGGGGGTAGACTATGGGGTAACATGAGGAAGTGTTTCCTTACAGAAAGGGTAGTGGATGCATGAAATAGCATCCCAGAAGAAGTGGCGGGGGAAAATTCAGTAAGGGAATTCAAAAATGCATGAGATAATCATAGGGGAACCTTGGCAACAGGAAAGAAAATAAAGTCAGAGATCAAAACAGGACTGATGATTTTACATAGAAACATGGAAGTTGATGGCAGATAAGGACCACAAGGCCCATCCAATCTGCCCATTTCTTTTTCTACCATATGAATGTGCCATCGGCCTTTGTTCTGTCAATGGCCTACCTATTCATACTCATCTGTATTGCTCCCTTATGCCTATCCCATGCCTGTTTGAAACCCTGCACTGTATTCATATTCACCACTTCCTGAGGTAGGCCGTTCCATGCATCCACCACCCTTTCTGTGAAAAAGAACTTCCTCACATTACCCCTTAATTGGCCTCCCTCTAATCTTATGCTGTGTCCTCTTGTCCTGCAATTTTTCTTATATTGAAACATGTTAGACTCTTTCACCTTGTTAATGTCCTTAAGGTGTTTGAATGTTTTGATCATATCACCTCTCTCCCTCCTTTGCTCTAAGGTATACATATTGAGCTCAATTAATCTGTCCTCATATGTTTTCTGATGCAGTCCCTGCACCATTTTGGTTGCCCTTCTCTGGACTGCCTCAATTTGGTTAATGTCCTTGTGAAGGTGTGGCCTCCAGTACTGCATGTAGTACTCCAGATGGGGCCTAACCAGTGTCTTGTAAAGAGGGATTATTACCTCCCCTTTCTGACTTGTGATACCTCTACTAATACAGCTCAACATCCCCCTAGCCTTACCTACTGCTTTAGTGGTCTGCTTGGATGATTTCAGGTCATCAGTGATGATGATGCCCAAGTCTCTTTCTTCCCTTGTGACTGCCAGCAACTCCCCTCCTTGCCTATAGGTGGCTTCAGGATTTCTCTTCCCTATGTGAATAATCTTGCACTTTTTTGCGTTAAACCCCAGTTGCCACTCTTCTGACCATTTTACCAGTTTATCCAGATCTCTTCTCATTCTGCCCACCCCATCTGGATCATCTACTATGTTGCAGATTTCGGTGTCATCTGTAAAGAGAAAAACCTTACCCTCCAGTCCCTCTGGAATGTCACTGATGAAGCTATGTCACTGATGAAGATATAGCAGTTACAGTGGTTCAACAGGCAGCACACTTGCCTCTGAGACTGGGAGATCAGAAGTCTGTGGGTTCTAACCCCACACCAGGCACTTGGGTTAATATCAAAATACTGACACTGTAGTGCAGCATGAGGGGGGTGCTGCACTCCTGAGGTGCCGTCTTTTGGATGAGACGTTAAACCGAGGCCCATCTGCCTGTTCTGGTGGTAGTTCAGTTGGATGTTAAAGATCCCATGGCACTACTCGAAAAAAGAGTAGGGGAATTCCCCCGGTGCCCTGGCCAAATTTCCCCCCTTTCACGAAAATACCACCAACAGTTTAATCTGGTTCAAGGTCAGTTGACATTCATCTGTATCCCCCTTCCCTGGGTTGTGCCTGAAAATAGGCAGAATTTTTCTAGTGAGCTTACCCAGTGAACAAAAATGAAATAAATAAAATAGATAAAAATATTGAAGAGGACTGGCCCCAGGACTGATCCCTGAGGTACCCCACTTGTGACTTGCATCTCTTCTGACTGTATACCATTTACCACCACTTTCTGTTTTCTGCCCATCAACCAGTTTGCCACCAAGCTGACCAACTTCTGACTCACCCCGAGCCTACCCAGCTTATTAATCAATCTTCTATGTATAACAGTATCGAAAGCTTTGCTGAAGTCAAGGTAGGTGACGTCAACTGCTCCCTCTTGGTCCACCACTCTGGTTACCCCGTCAAAGAAATCTATGAGATTAGTTTGACAGGACCTTCGTTTTGTAAACCCATGCTGTCTTGTATCATGTGCTCCTATGAATTCCAGGTGTTGCACTATCCTTTCTTTAAGGATTGCCTCCCATAATCTTGCCCAGTACTGAGGTAAGAGTGACTGGTCTGTAGTTCCCTGCCTCCTCCCGGCTACCACTCTTGTGGAGTGGGATCACATGAGCCCTTCTACAGTCTTCTGGGATCTCTCCTGTGCTCAGAGACGCACTAAGCAGCTTTGATAATGGCTCTGCTAGTTCCACCCTTAGCTCCTTTAGCACCCTGAGATGAATGTCATCAGGTCCCAGTGCCTTGTCCACCTTGAGCTTATCAAGCTCTTGTAGGACCCTTTCTTTTGTGAAGCGACTAGTGCACACCTCCCTCCACCCTGTGTCCATGGTGCAGAGCTGTGGGCCCTGCCCTACCTTCTCTTCAGTAAATACTGAGCAGAAGTATCTATTTAGGATAGATGCTTTTACATGGTCCTCCTCCTCACATGCTCCCTTATCCCCTTTGATCTTAGCAATACCCCCCTCTGGACTTACTCCTTTCACTAATGTATCTATAGAAAGTCTTGTCACCTTCTTTTACTGTTTGTGCTAGTGTTTACTTGGTTTGGGCCTTTGCCTGCCTTGCTGCCTTCCCTTCTTCCCTTAGGGGAAGTTTGTTATGCCTCTCTGTCTTTATCCTGCTGCATTCCCTTATATTTCCTGAAAGCCTGTCTTTTGGCTCTGACCTTTTCTGATACTGTTTTTGAGAACCAAAGTGGTTTTTGCACATCCTTTTCTCTAATACAATGGGATGTTCCTTCAAGTATTGCATCCTTAATGCTTGCCCACTTTGCCTATACCCCCTCACCGGTATTTCTTTTTTCTAGGGCTAGCTTAACTCTGTTGGCCATCTTATCAAAGTCAGCTCCTCTGAAGTCCCATATTTTTGCCTTGGAATGTGATGATTTAGTTCTAGTGGCCAAATTGAACCATACCATGTGATGGTCATTGGTCCCCAGATGACCTTCTACCTGGAGATCTGTGATCCTTTCCCTGTTAGTCAGTACCAGATCTAGGATAGTCCTGTCTCTTGTGGGTTGTAGTACCAGTTGTTTGAGGCCCTCCCCCTGCAGGGAATCCACCATGTGTCTAGTTCTGGCAGATGTTCCTGCTGGTATTGACCCATCTGTATCTGGCATGTTGAAGTCTCCCATTATCAGAATCACCCATTTAGATGTCCTGTTTTGCATATCTTCTAACAGTAATCTGTCTGTATCCTCCTCCTGGTCTGGAGGCCTGTACACAACCCCAGTTCATATGGCTGTCCCATTTCCTGTTTCCCACATGACCCACAGTTCTTCTGGCTGTTTATGTGTATTCTGAATTTCTGTAGCTTTGATATTTTCATTTACATAAGGAGCCACTCCACCACCCCCCTTTTTTTCTCCTCGGTCTCTTCTGAACAGGACATAGCCATTTACTGAAGTCTCCGAAGTGTGGTTACTGGTAACCATGTCTCACTAATGGTTGCTATGTCCAGTTTAGCCTCTGTCATTATTGCCTGCAGGTCTGGGATCTTGTTTCCCAGACTGCGAGCATTTGTGTACATGATTTTCCATTGGCCAGATTTTGGTGTGTTAGTTATTGGGCAAGGTCTGGCATTTCCCCTGTGCATCATATGGGGAGCCAGTCATTTTTCTTATCTGGTGATGCAAATAAACTAAAAACATGCTGAATTCCTGTTTGACCACGAGCTGATGGGGGAGAGGTGTTCTTACCATTCGACGTATGGGGTGCTGCACCCCTTGCCCCGGTTGCTAGTTTAAATATTCTGCAAAGACATTGAACTTCTGTCCCAATGCACTGGCTCCCTCCTTAGTCAGATGCAGTCCATCAAATCGAAAGAACTTTCACTCCTAAAACTGTTGCCAGTTCTCTACAAATATCTTTGTCATTTTTCCTGGCACCAGCCCTTGAGCCATATGTTTAGCTCCCCTATCTCCCCCTTCTCTGACCTTCCCTCCATCTGCCCCCCTCCCCCAGACTGGCAGAATATCAGAGAAGGAGATGCCGGATGAACTGGATAATAGTTTGTCAACCAGCTTGGTCAGGTGGTCCTTGGTCTGCACAACTGACCGTCTGGTAAGATCATTAGTCCCTATGTATACCAGGATGTCAATGTTTTCTCCTGCTTCCTGAACAATTTTAGCAATGCTGTCAGTGTCTCTCCATGCTGATGTACCTGGGAGACATCTGACCATTACCCCTGGCTGGAGATACGTATCAACTCCCCGAATCATGGAGTCTCCTATGATAAGAAGATATTTTAATTTCCTATTTGCTTTTTTTGTTTCGGTTCCTGTTTTGGGCAAGTTTTGTTGTGCTGGCTCCTGTGCTGCAGTGTCCTCTGCCCCTTTGTTTGATTTCAGAGATAGAGACAGATGCCTGTTTTGTAGTTTTTATATGGTTTGTGGAGGTGATATTTTGGACATCACCGAGTGATGGGGTACCTAATTTGCTCCTCCTAACCACCTGCCAACCTCCCAGACCAACTACCCTCTGCAGTCGAGGTGATTCTTTTGGATGTTGGGGAAATGGCAGATGGTGTTTAGAATATATTTCCCCTTGAATATGCAATTTGAGGTGCACAATCTCTGCCTATGCTGACTGGAGCTAAGCCCTTAGATCTCCAATGGCACAGCTTGGAGGACAGTGTCCGAAATCCTGTAAAACTGACCTTCTGAAAAGCGTTCCACAGTACCTGCAGTTAATGATATCCATTCCAGATAAGTTGCTGGGTTTATAACCTGGTTAGAGTAATTAGAAGGAAGAAAATGAAAGCATACATATGATTTTGTGTTTTATTTGTTTGTTTTTGTATAACTTGTTATAACAAGTTAAATTACTAGTGCCCCTGCAAATGAGGTCACTGTGTGGATACTCCTCAGATCCGCCCCTTCCTGCTTTGCTATAGGAAATGTCACAACTGTGCTACCCTATTAAAGGAGTGTAGTGTGGGGTGGTTGGAGATGAGAGTGGGTGGCTGGGCCCTTACCCTGCTGAAAAAGAAGAACCACGGACCAAAGAAACAAAGAGGTAAGAGCAGAAACAATCAGCCATCGACAAATACAGTAGCCCTGAAAGCTTATCATAATGATAGATAAAACTGTAAAACCTGTAAAGCACCACTTGTAATAAGTTCACAGAAGATATACCCTGTAAGAAACACTTTGCTACAGAGAAAAATAAAGCAGTAACAGAACAGATACCTTGCAAAAAACAATTTAAATTAGAAGATTACAGCAGAAATCTGTAAGCACACACACCCCTGTAGGCAAACCCTTTAATACTGCAGCAGAAGGTATACACAGAAACAACAATTTGAATCAGAGAAAAATAAAGCAATAAAATGTTAGCAACAAACAGTAACAATCCATGTGAGTACAAAATAAAAATAACAACACACAGTAAATCTGCCTAGCCAAAAGAAGCCTTAATTCTTTTCCTTGCTCTGGTAATGTTCTTTGCTCTGTCCTTTCAAGCAACCTAGAAGAAAACAGCTCAGGTGAAGGTATCATGCCTCTGCTGTGATTGGCATTTTTGTTTGCACTACATATTTTTGCTGCCATCTGCCTGTCTGGCAATAAAGAACTCTGTGCAACAATATCTCTTGTGTGTTTGGCAATTTTTATTTACAATCTCACAGAGTGCAGCTGCCATTTAATATGTGTTAATTCGTCCCCCAGATCCACTCATTGCTGAAAAAGAATGGTTTCACATGCCTTCAGCTGAGCAGATAAATACTTTTGCAAGTCTCATCGTTATTTTTTTTACTGGAAATCTTGGTTAAAGTAGTGTCTTAGTAAGACACAGTTTACTGTTTGACATCAGGCAAAACCTGTACATATATTTGTTGCACAATCATTGGTTATGTTTTTATTGATTGGGAAAGTGAAAACATTATAAAGATCTCAGAATAAATTAGCCATTAAGGCAGTTATTTAACGCATCTTCACTTGTTTTGATTAACAGAGTACACATAGAACGCATCGATTTAGGGTGGTAAAAAACATTTAGTACAGGCTAAGTTGTTGTTCCTACCAACCACTGAGGGTCATTTTGTGTTATGGAATAGGCTAATCGGGCACTTCCCAGGTATCCATGATTCTGACTGGGCTTGCAAGTGTATGGGAAGTGGGTGGTTGATTCTGACTATGGTGTGAGTCAGGCAGGGTGTGGGGGTGTGCTTCCAAAGAGAGAGAAATCTGCAAGGGGGTGTATTTGACAAGGGTCTTTGTGTTCAGTAAAGAGAAGGTGGGATTGGCACCATCAGAGGGAAGGGCACTAGTGATAGACAAATTATGTTTTGTGCATGTCATTTTATTGTACATATGTAGGTGCATTCAATTTGATGGCCAATTAGTCACTTTAGATGAAGTTGTGCCATGTTGGATACACATGTAAAATTAAATTTCTATTCCTGGACATACTAAAAAAAGTCAAAGTTCCAATCTGCATGCAAGCAGTGCTTACTTATTTCCCCATCTCTTGCAGTGATGTTGCATAAATGGAAAAGAAAGAATTGCAATTCAATTAGAAAATTATGAATGGACTTACATTGTCCTGCAGGACAGCAGGGATCACTGAAACCAAGGAAAGAACAGATCTGAACATGCATTGTATTCTTTTAGTGCTTCTTAGAACTATGTACTGCATAATATACAGTATAACCCTAGCTTATGTTAGGAGGTACTGCAGTCATTGTAAATAACTGGACGTTTGGTAAATATGATCCAGTTTGAAATAGTTTACCTAAAACCTATGTACAATACTGACACATAATGATATAAGTCCTGTAACACACTAAAGTGCAGACTGTAGACTGAGCTGCTTGTTGTCCCCAAAGGCTTGCTTCTGTCTCTTGCTTTGTTTTATACAACAGTTTAAAGCACTGTTCCTATTAGATGCATGGCACCCTTGGGATTTGGAGGTCACTTCAGCAGGAATCTTTATGCATCACTTGGGCAAGTTCTTAAGTCATCAAGGTTTATATTACAGCTAAAGTACTCCTGGGTGAGGAGAGTATTGAATCTTTCTCTGAAATGGCCAATATAGTAGTCAGTTACTGGACTAAACTCAGATAAAAAAAAATGCCCATTAAAAGTGCAGCATGACATTCCACTTGTAATCAAAGAGCCCTTAATCCTTCTATAAGCTAGCCAGTTTAGTAAGGAGAATTTCTGAACAAGCTTGTTACTTTTGATAATTGTAAGCTACTGACTCACAGTCCCATGATAGATAGCCAAGCATGTAATAACATCTTGCTGTATAGAGGACTGGCCTCAATAGCTTTGTAACAGCTTATTCTGGAAGTTTAAGTGAAATGTTACTGCTTCCTCAGTGCTCTAAAATCTGTAGTAATTAGGGTTGTAAAAGACCACTGAGCAAAACACATTGTCACTGTACACCGATACAAAATCCCTTTTTATTTTTTTTATTTACAGTTTATTTAACCATAGAACAGTCAGAAACCATAATTCCCAAGAGAACTCGGGCAGCCATATGACTCTAAAGGAGTTCTTCTCATTTTCTTGGCCTGTGTTTGTGACAGCTTCAATTTATTGAGACCAATGCTTTGTTTTGGAGGTTATGCATGTGAGATCTACAAATGGAATGCAAGGGCAGAACTGCCAAGACTCAGCACTGAGAAGGAGAAAGCCTTTCTTAATTACCTGGAGTTCACCTGCTGGAGCTAGTCTCCCTCTGAAAGGAAGGCTGTTTTTTCATGTCTTTGCTGATTTGCAATAATGAAAGCAAGCCACTCTTATTGTAACAGCATATTCTAGGTAGCATGTCCTGCAAGAAGGTAATGGCATACTGTAACACTATTGTTTTTTCCCCCACAAGTTTCAAGATATGCAAATCTGAGATAAGCAACTGCATTTGTACGCTTGCATTTTCCCAGTTTTCAACTACAGAACCTATACCTTATATTCCACTGGTAGATCTCACATGCACAGAAGCCTAGTAAAGAAGCTTGACCACATAGGGGTTAGTCCAGAAGTAGTCAGATGGGTACAAAACTGGTTACAAGGCAGAACCCAGAGGGTACAGGTTAATGGAACACAATCAATGGAAGGCAGGGTGACCAGTGGGGTGCCCCAGGGCACAGTGCTGTGGCCTCTGCTCTTCAATGTTTTTTATAGGAGACATCGCTGATGGACTAGAAGGGAAGGTGTTTCTGTTTGCAGATGACACCAAAATATGTTACAGGGTGGACACCTCAGAAGGAGTCAGCAAGATGGAAGCTGACCTCAAGAAACTAGAAAAATGGTCTGATTGCTATTTTTATCATTTTGGCACATTTTTATGACAGTTTACCTGCTTTATAGCCCACAACTGATGTGTGTGTCAATATTTTGTTGCATGTGTCATTTTCTGAGTATAACTTGCGGCAACTGAATTCAGATGTTATACTATGTTTTATATGGTCTAACTGTTGGGACACAAGTGGTACAAGTGAGCTCTGTTAGTGATGCATGGCAAAACATTCATCCAGAGAATCTTTCTAAATCCACCCCCTTGTGTCTGAAAAATTGTATCTAGTTTACCCACCTGGCAGCTCAACACATGTCTCAGATAGTCTGTATTGACCAGCTATGATAATTCAATAAGTGACTTAAAGATTAAACCAATGGCTCCCTGAAGAGCAATAGTTATCTCAGTATTTTTTTATTCATTAATTCATTTGTTCATTCATTCATCAATCTATGCTATGTTTCTATAAGGGGGCACAATTTGAAGATAGAGGGGGGATGGCTCAGAGGTAATGTGAGGAAGTATTTTTTCACTGAGAGGGTTGTGGATGCATGGAACAGCCTCCCTGAGGAGGTTGTGGAGTCAAGAACAGTGGGGGACTTCAAGAATGCATGGGACAGGCATAAGGCAGTCCTAGTGGGGGGTAGGAGGAAGTAAGCTGTTGGTTAACTAGGATCTGCAGCCTATCTGTTAGGTAGGAAAATGGGCAGACGAGGTGGGCCAAGCGGTCCTTATCTGCCATCAAATTCTATGTTTCTATGTTTCTCTGTTTAATCTATCTATCTATTTATTTGTTTTAAATTGGTTAGTACAATAACAGAAACACAGTCTATTTTCAGGTAAAATCTGAAGACTTGCAAATGGAATTACAGTTTTTTATGTTAGGTAGCAGGAGGGCCACCTGGAGGTCCACAGGTAGATCCAGTCTATCGGGATGGCAGAAGGGAGGGGAGACAGTCACTCAGCTTTGTAATATGCACATAACACTGTACTTTAATTGCTTGCATGTCTGAGTGGAAGTAAAACAATGAATAACACATGTTCAAGCAGGATAACACCCAGGCACATCCAGGATCTGGTTAAGTGACTTACCTTACAACGCAAAATAATTGTACTGTCGTATTCCCTATACACAATAGAATTCAACTAATTCAGGAGTCTAGATAACCTATCATTCAAATGGTGTTTCTTCTTTAAGATGCAGTAAGTGCATTTCACAGTACACACTTGTGAATTTGTTAATCTTACATAGTTATACATGTTGACTTCTCACTGACAAGCCAACTAAAATCCCACAATCTCTTAGGAGAAAACTGTTTCCTCCTATGCAATGTTAAGGAGATTGTTTTTATTTTATGCAAGTTAGACCTTTAGTTTTGTAATAATTTTTACCTTGATTTATCCAATAGAATGGAGGCAAAGGCAAATTTTGTTTGTCACCTTTCCATGAAGCTCAGGGTGCCTCACACTAAACAAAACAAAAACAGTAAATAAATAAATAATAATGTCATCACAAATATATACCAAACTAAATGCACTTTTTTAAAAACACAAGGTTATTTGGGGAGGGCCTTGGCTATACAAGAAGGCTTTTAGCAGGGTCTTTAAAGCCTCCACAGGTCGAGCTAAACATACCACCATAGGAAGGATATTCCAAAACAGAGGAGCTGTGACTTTAAAGAACCTGTCCCCTGACTGCTTGAACTGACATCAGGGGACCTGAAGTGGGCCAGTATCCAAGGAACAGGGGGGGTATGTAGATGTGCAGTACAACAGAAGTTCTTTCAGGTAGTTTTGTCCCAAATTGTGTACAGCCTTGAAAGTTAACAAGCATGTCTTATAGGGGATATGCTGCTGAATTTGCTGCCAGTGCAGAGTCTGCAACACTAGCGTGATGTGATCCCTTTAAGATGTTTTCAATACCAGCCAGGCCACAGCACTCTGGACTAGCTGCAAATAGTGAATCAAGCCTCCAGATAGCCTTCAGTAAAAAGTGTTGTAGTTATCCAGTCTCCATGTGTCAAAGGAATAGACTATCATCTCCAAGTCAGCTGGCACTGTTTGTGGATTGATCTCAGAACTCTTACACAGATGGTAAAACCTGCTCTAGACTACTGCTGATACCTGCTGTCTTAGAGTCACTATGTAGTTCAAAATGACCCCAGGTCACGTACCACTTTCACAGCTCTATGTAACACACCATTCACAGATGGCAACAGATGGTCTTCACTTGTCATTTTCAATGCAAGCCAGTCTGGATCAACAATAATCATTCCTGTGTTTTCAGGGTTAAGACACAACCAGTTGAAGGCCATCCAGTCATTGATTTCTTGTAGACATCACCCAAGGACCATCATATGTTTGCCTACCAGGAGTGCAAGACAGAAAGAGCTGAGCATCATCTGCATTACAGTGAAACTCAACCCCATTGTACCTAATTATTTTAGCCAATGGCAGGATATACATGATGAACAACACAGGTGGCAAGATCGAGCTATGGGGAACCCCACAAGTGGCCTCAGCCTCTCTGGAGATGATATTTCCTAGAGCCAACTGCTGTGATCACATGTTAATGTAGGACTCAAACCAATGTAAAACAGTGCTGGTGAATTGTGTTTGCTTCCTCAGGTGATCAATCAGCACACCATTGCTACTGTGTAATAATGATGAGCATTTCAAAAGGTTCAAGATGGCACAAGACCCCTTGTCTCTTGCCATAAGGAGATCATGGAGCACTCTGGCTAGAGCAATTTCAGTACTGTGAAAGGCCTTAAATTTAGACAGAAGAGGCTTGTAGATGTTATATAGCTCAAGGTGAATCACAAGCTGTGCTGTTATTACCTCATCAATAACATGACCCAAAAAAGGGAAGACTCAAGACAGGTCTGTATTTCACCAGAGAGTCATGGTCTAAAGATGGAGGAGCCACTATATGTGGGGGGTTGTTTTTAGGTGCTAGCAAAGAACATGGGTGTATTCTGCAGACATCATAGGTTACACACCCCACACATGACTGGTTTTAGTCTTGCCCCATTCCTGTGAACCATTATGGAAGATTAGGTGGCATGCCAGTGCCTGTGTTAAATATTGAACTAGTTTACTTTACATTTTAAAGGGAATACAGCAGACTGAGGTGGACTGCTGTATTTCATAATTACCAGGTCAATACAGAGAAGGGGATTCAGTAGCCAGCTCTTATGGTAAGCCAAGTGTTTGACCTACCCTTTCTAGATTGTCCCTGTCTCTGAGTGCTGATATGTGCTTACAGACAACGGTAGTGGATGTCTACAAGTGCAGATTGCCATCATAGTGAAGAGCGGCATGGTTTAGCAATGCATGAATATTATCTGTGGTGGCCTGACTGTACATTTGGCCCTCAGTCATACATCTCTCTATTTTTGGCTGACAATAATAATAGTTTGTTTTAGTTTAGTTTACCTACACTTCAATTCTTATTGCGTCTTAAGATATGTGCAAGTGTTAATTTTTTGTGGGTATTATATTCTACTACTTGTACATGTTTTATACTTATTTATCAAAATTCATTTTTGGTTTTATTTTATTCTTTAAATATTTTGTAAAGAATTTCATGATATAAATAATATTGTTTAAAATAGCATTGTACTGTACTATTATTAATTCTGTGTGCCATGTTAATTAGGGTTAAATCTAAAATTCGGTTTAACAATAATACGTTTTATTAAATTAAGCAAAAGACTGTTCTACAGACAGGCTTTCAGGACCAACAAAGAGCCCTTCTTCACCCACAGTGAAAATTAAACATCATCTCAGAGTGTATAAACTGTACATGAGTTTTAATAATCAAAGTTTGTTTACAAGAAATAAGTCAATTAAAAGTGATTTGTTATAGTAGATGTGATTTCCCAGAGTCTTTATGCCATCTTCTTTTTACAGGAATGAAACAAACAAAAAACATAACTGTATCCCATAGAGACTCAGGATAAGAACTCTGTTGGTACCACCATAAAACCCAAGATTTGCACACATGAAAAACTCCAGGCCAGCCCGGTGGCAGTGAGGGTTGAGGCGCTGGACACCACACCATGTGCTATGATGGTGACCTGGGTTTGGGAATGACCTTGGGTCGTCAAGGTGCTGGCGTGGGGGTTGGAGAGTGGAGCAAGATTGAGCATACTGGCAGAAGTATCAAACTGCTGTTAGTATAAACATGACTCAGAAACAAAAATAAATTGCTGCACCTTCATTAAAAGCCAAAATGGTACTACTCACAATGGACAAAACACCAGTAACTCTGAAATACAGCCCAAATATTCTATAGTAGCAAGGAATTGAATGTGGTTAGCCTATCAAAATATGCACTTTATCGAGCAGAATTATTCATGTTTCTGGGAGTGGGACTCTTTCTGCCTCGCATCACAATTGGCACACATACAACTGTTTGGGGACCTTGAGGAACTTCTCTGCTAACTATGTCATAAGGAATTCTTCTAGACAAACAAGCAACCAATGATACACTCTTATTCAACACTGAGACAAAATCATCTTGGAACCCACCTGTTGGCCTCAACCTCATCATGGAGATATAAATATTCACTGGAAAAAACTTTATTAATGCACCATTAGGGTTGAGTGTCAAAAGTAGGGAAATACAATCTTAGGGTTCCTAAGACTAAGACTCCAACCCCACTGTGCTTGCAGGAACAGGCATGAGGGGTGTATTTTGAGGTAGTGGACCCTAATGCTCACTCCATTCCATAAGCAAAGTAAGATGGGAATGGCATAGGAGAATGGGGTGAGCATTAGTTTCCAAAACACCAAAACACACCCCTCATGCCTGTTCTTGCATGCACAGTGGGGGTGGAGTCTAAGTCTTGGGAAACCTAAGGTCATATTTCCATAATTTTGATGCTCAACCCTGATGGTACAGTAACAAAGTTTTTGCAATGAATTTCCTTACTTTTGCAGATAGTTTCTTTGTATCCTTAGTTGCTCGTAGGAGTGCAGGGCCTGAGGGAAAATTCTTTACATCTATTCCTCTGTAGATGTGTGACCAAATTATCAGTGTAGCAATCTTATTACCTGAGCACATGTACCCAGTAGATAACATTTTCAAATCCTCGACAAAACATAGTCCTAGGCAACTAAAAAGCCATTCCATGCCACAGGTGCAAAAACACATTTTGGCCAGAATTTGAAAAATGACAGCTGTAACATACATGAGGTAGGGTAATAACAAGGCTATGTTGAAAATCTGGTGTCAAAATATTTAACATTTCCAAAGTTATGAGTGGGCGTGCCGAAATTGTAATGAATGGTCATAACTTTGGCATTTTTTCGTATTTTGACCCCAAATTTTAAAATAGACTTTTTATGACCCCACCTCATAAACTTCATAGGTAAAAATGTTCAAATCCATGGGAAAACATTATTCTGCACCACAGGTGCAAAAACCTGTTTTGGGCAGTATGAGAAAAATGACAGCAGTACTGTTCATGAAATGGTGTGAAAAAATGGCTGTGCTGAAAATTTGGAGTGAAAATATTACAAATTACCAAAGTTACTCACTTGCATAAAAAAATTTAAATAATCGCATGTTACTCCACCAGTTTTAAGAATTTTTTCACCAAATTATCAACATGGACTTTTTGGGACCCCACCTCATTAACACTGGCATTGTCATTTCATTAATTGGTCCCAAAAGGTGATTTCTAACTGCAACATTGAAATCTCCTTTAAGGCCTGATTAACAAAATGACAGTCACAGTGTCAATGAGAAGGGGTCTCAAAAAATGCCCATGTCAAAAATGTGGTGACCAAAATACCTTAAAATGGCTATGATATCAACATAATTTTAAAGTGCCATTGGAATTCATTAACAGCATTTACCTTGATTCCTCAGTTTGCGGTTTGGCTTTGAAGAGTGCAAACATGTCCCAGTCCACCCAAGATGACATCAGATGACCTCCAGTGATAAGTATAAGGTGATGGGGGTGTTTGGGGTGGTGGGTGCTCAGTGGGAGGGTAGGGATGGGGAAGAGGGCTTGCGGGGACAATGTGGGACCATTTTCTTTTTCTCAGGTTAAAAAAAAAAAGATGACCGGGAACTGTTTTCTTTTCCAACAGGTTTAAATTAAAAACATATTTTGGGACACTAAGAGTGGTCTCTGCAGTGTCCCACACAGCTGGGGGAGTCATACATGTATACAGTCAATAGGAATGGGATTGCCAGTATCCTACACTGCTGGAGGGGCATGAGTCAGGACACTGGGAGTGGGCTCCACATTGTACCACACTGCTGGGGGGGTCATACATGTCACTGAAATGTTTTGCAATGATACTCAAAATATTGGTTAATTATGTTCAAAAGGTAGGAAAATGAGGGACATTGGCCCTAATAATGTGAGGAACATCAACACACACGTGGAGACACAAACTCAGAACACTGGGAGCTAGTGACTTAATAGCATTCCACCCCTGATTACAGCATGAACACTAGTTGGAAACCTTAACAATGGAGTGACAATAACTTGCACAGAGCCTTTTGTGGGGTCCCACCTTGTACTGCAAGATGTCAGTAATTGCAGCTCTTAACGAGCTGTCAATTATACCTTCCCATCCCAAAATTATGTCTGAGATTAGCATGAGAACTACAGCATGCTAAAGTATGGACTTTTTTAACTTCATTAACAACCATGGACGACCTGCACTAGTCAAGATGGACAAGTAAAGGGTGAGCTACTCAAGTCCAGGTCAATTTGCACTGTTCCCCAGGCAAGTAAAACAATGTTAAAATCAATTTATTTTATCTGGAAGACAGAAGTACAGTAAGAGAGGGGATGTGTTACTACTATTCAGAATATTAAATGCAGATCTCACAAGTCAATGTGGTATCATTCTTGCTGACAGAACAGAAAATCTTAGGCTGCATAACAAACAACTAAGAATTCCTAGTGTGGACATATATAAGTAAGACAGTTACATTACCATATGAGTGTTTAAGATGTGGAGCAATCTCCCACAGAATTATTAACGTCTCAGATTTTGACAGATTTAAATTACTGTAGAGCAGGATAAATATTTGAGGGATAACAAAGGGTAACTCACCCTCTAGGAGTGGGAGACAGCTGCAATGAGCCTTGAACCTTCTTCTGTCTGTACAACTGAGTAATACTGAGTAACTCTTGCTTATAATAAGAAACATTTATTTTATTCATCCATGGCAGTTTCAATAATCTCTTTGTCAATGATGTTTTTAACAACCTCGAAACCACTCTCAAAGGTACTGTAACATAGCTCTTTGTGGTTGAACTGGCCCAAGGGGCTGGTAAGTCACTCAAAAATAGAAGGCCTTGACTTTAGAAGAGCTGAATTTATTAACATGAGGGAACTAGTCACGGAATAGTTAGAAGGGGTGTGGGAAATAGACAGGGTGAAGGAGGAATGGAAAGTAATAAAGGGGCTATCCTTGAGGCATCAAAGATATTCAAAAAAGCAGTGACAAAGAAAAATATATCTAATACACTACTGTGGTTCTCACATAGAGTTAGGGAAGCAGTAGGGACCAAAAGAGGACCTTTTATAAATATAAGAGCAAGCAGGGAGAGGCAGAACAGGAGGAATATTTTCAGAAATCCTGGGAGGCAAGGCGGACCATCAGGGAGAAAAAAGCAGACACAGAACAGTACATCATGGGTGGGGTTAAGAAAGGGGAAATTGTATTTTTAGATATATTAATGAAAAATGTAAAAAGGGGGTATTGCAGGACTGGTCAAGTTGTGTAGGGTGGTAGAAGAAGATGGGCAGAAGGCTGCTGTTCTGAATGACTATTGCTGATCCATCTTCACTGATGAAGAAGACAAATCTCTGCCTGACAGTGGCATCAATGTAGCCTCAATGGGAATCCCAGAAATAAGTCTGCTAGTATTTAATAGGAAAGAGTCCAGAAGGTGCTCACAGCCCTCAAGAATGATAAGGCCCCAGGTCCAGATGGGTTGCGCCCAAGAGTACTGAGGGAGTTGGCAGCTGAACTGGTGGATCCACTTGCTGAGTTGTCCAACAGCTCATTCAGGACTGAGGTAGTCCCAGCAGACAGGAAGTTAGCAGACATAGTACTGCTATATAACAGTGGGGACAGAGATCAACCAGGAAAATATATGCCTGTTAGCTTGACCTCCATCATTAGGAGTCTGATTGAGTCACTGATTAAAAATGACCTCATAGAAAACCTACAGAGCAACAGACTCAACAATGATAAAAAACATGATTTTGTTGCTGGAAGGTCTTGTCAGATCAACCTGATACTGTAGTTTTCTTTGACTGGGTGACAAAGGAGATAGACAAGAGCCACAAGGTAGACTTACTGTACTTTGACTTTAGTAAGGCCTTTTATTCAGTACCACACAAGAGGTTGCTTAAGAAAATGAAGGCTATGGGCTAAAATGTTAGTAAGCTGGGTGGGAAACTGGCTAGCAGGTAGGCAACAGAGGGTGGTGGTCAATGGGGTTACATTGGAAGAGAGGGAGAGCATGAGTGTGGTTCCACAGGGATCAGTTCTGGGACCAGTCCTCTTCAACATGTTCATTAGCGACATTGGGGAGAGAATCCAGGGCAAGTTGTGTCTCTTTGCAGACAACACAAACTTATGTAGGACAGAAGTTTGTGAGGAGGGAATAAGGGATATGCAAAGGGACCTGCTAAGCTTAGAGGGCTGGTCAGCAGTCTGGAAGTTAAAATTCAGTGCAAAAAAGTGCAACGAAATCCACCTAGGGAAAAAGAACTGTATGACAGAGTATTGGATGTGAGGGTAGAGACTTAGCATTACAAACAAGGAATGGTATCTAGAAGTTAATAATAATAATCTTTTTTTATATAGCGCTCTTCACAATGTATCAGAGTGCTGCACAATAAACAACAATAAAACCCATAAAACATTAAAACACATTATTCAATATATAGCACAATTCCGTAATAAAGAAACCAATTACATGACAGCACCAAAAGAGAGCTCAAATAAAAAAGTTTTCAAGGCAGTCTTAAAGCTCTCCACTGTCAGGCAGTCCTGAATCTGACAAGGCAAAGAATTCCAGAGGGTTGGGGCCACAAATGAAAAGGCCTGTGATCCAGATATTTTTAATCGCACTATGGGAACCTCCAGCAATCCCTCATTGGTCAAGCAGAGCAGTCAGAGGGAGCAATAAGAATGCAAGAGATCTTGCAGGTAGCTCATTCCCTGTCTATGTAGGGCTTTATAGGTCAATAAGACAACTTTGAAGGTGATCCACTGCTGAACTGGCAGCCAATGCAGTTTGCACAGCACAGACATAATATGACTGGATTGAGATGATCCAGACAACAGCCTGGCCACAGCATTCTGTGCCAGCTGTAAGTGATGGATATCATCCCCCGAAATCCCTAGATAAAGGGAGTTACAGTAGTCAAGGTGTGAAGTCACAAAGGAGTGGATCAAGGTTTTGAGGTCCCAATATGGAACTAGGTGTTTAATCCAGACGATATTCATCAGATGGAAAAAAGAGGATTTGACCATGGCCTACACCTGAGAACAAATTGTCAGACCATTGTCAAGTATTATCCCCAGATTTTGCACCCGTTCAGAGGTCGGCAACTGGGACCCCCAAGCCAAAGCTCTGAGGGACAGCCCATTCCTGACCCCACTAGCTGGTGACCAGATATCAGTAATTCCCTTAAACAAACTAGTCAGTGCAACAATAGCTATAATAAGGCTAACAGGATGCTGAACTACATTGGTAGATGATTGACAGTAGGATAAAAGAGGTGATACTATCTCTCTACAGAGACCTGGTGAGGCCTCATGTGGAGTATTGTGCCCAGTTCTGGAGACCTCACCTCAGAAAAGACATAAGTTAAAGACAGTGCAATGCAGAGTGACCAAAATGATTCAGAAACAACAGGGTAAATCCTATGAGTGCCTCAGGGCAGTAAATCTGTACTTATTGGAAAACAGAAGGGAGAGGGGCGATATGATTGATACCTTCTAATTCCTCAAAGGATGTTAATTGGATGACATGTACTGCAGCCACATCCAAGAGCAGGGTCATTCTCGATGCCCTGCAGGGGGCAGACCTTAGACAGCTAGTGTTGGAACCCACTCAGGAGGGAGCAATACTAGACCTGGTACTCTCAAATGGAGAGAGGATCACCAATTTAGAAGTCAGTATACATCTGGGAACAAGCGACCACTGCACAGTGTGTTTCACAATAAGCACAACTATGGAGATGAGCCATACAAAAACAAGCATACTGGACTTTAGAAGGGCTGACTTTGGCAAAATGGGTGAATACCTGAGGAATACACTAGCTAATGGCCAAATAGGAGGGGGTGGAAGAACAATGGAGTAAAATCAAATCTACCATCATAGAGGCAAAAAGCCTTTGTGTGAAACAGATAAAGAAAACAAAGTGGAGTAAAAAACCACTATGGTTCTCAAAAGAGGTGGCAGGGAAGGTTAAGGAGAAAAAGGCAGCATTCAAAAAGTATAAGGAATCACAGAAGGAGTACTACAGGGAAATGTATCAATTAAAGCAGAAAGAAGTGGGGAAGGCAGTCAGAATAGCAAAATCCCAAACCAAGGAAAAAATAGCCAATTCAGTTAAGAAGGGGGATAAAACTTTTTATAGGTACATTAGGGAGCATAGAAAGGTTAAGGGAGGAATAGTGAAGATTAATAAGGGAGAGGGGAGGAGGGGCAGAGGGAGACAGTGAAAAGGCAGAGATACTGAATGAATACTTTTGCTCAGTATTCACAAAAGAAGATAAGGAGGAGTTACCTAAACCAGACAATAGAAGCACTCTGGATAGGGGGGTTGACACCTTTCCATTTACAGAAGAAAGAGTCCTGAAAGAACTCCTAAAACTCAAGGTGGACAAAGCAATGGGGCCTGATGGGATTCACCCCAGAATCCTAAAAGAATTAATGGAGGACCTAGTGACACCACTGACCACATTTTTTAACAAATCATGGGAGGATGGGGTGGTACCTGAGGACTGGAGGAGGGCAGATGTGATTCCCCTTCACAAAAGTGGGAGCAAGGCAGAAGCAGGAAACTACAGACCTGTAAGTTTGACCTCAGTGGTAGAGAAAATGATGGAATCACTTCTGAAAGAAAGAATTGTTGAGTACCTAGAGGCCAGCGGGGCACAGGACCCAAAGCAGCATAGATTTACAGCAGGAAGGTCATATAAGATGAATCTAATAGATTTCTTTGACTGGGTGACCAAAGTAATAGACCAGGGAGGGGCTGTGGATATGGCCTACCTAGACTTTAGCAAGGCATTTGACACAGTCCCGCACAAAAGATTAATAATCAAGTTAGCCAGCCTGGGAGTGGGTCCCAGGGTGGTAGCCTGGGTAGCAAACTGGCTGCAAAACAGGACACAGAAGGTAATAGTGAATGAAAAACATTCTGAAGAAAGGGGGGTCACTAGTGGAGTACCTCAGGGCTCAGTACTGGGTCCATTCCTCTTAAACATCTTTATAGGTGACACTGCAGAGGGTCTTGAGGGAAAGGTATGCCTCTTTGCAGATGACACAAAGATCTGTAACAGAGTTGATACACAAGAGGGGGGGTAGAAAGGATGAGAAGGAACTTGGCAAGGTTGGAGGAATGGTCAGACATATGGCAACTTAGATTCAATGCAAAGAAGTGCAAAGTAATGCACCTGGGAAACAAAAACCCAGGAGAAGAGTACACAATAGCAGGGGAGGTACTAACAACAACAAAATGGAAAGGGACCTGGGGGTAGTCATATCAGATAATCTAAGGTTGGTAAGAAATGTGAGAAGTCAGTAAGGAGAGCCAGGGGGATACTGGGATGCATAGGAAGGGGCATCACAAGTAGAAAAAGGGAAGTGGTTTTTCCTCTGTACAGACAGTTGGTGAGACCCCATCTGGAGTACTGTGTGCAGTTTTGGAGACCTCATCTATGCAAGGACATAGACAGGATGGTAGCAGTCCAGAGGAGGGCAACAAAAATGGTGCAGGGTCTGCATCAGAAACCATATGAAGAGAGACTGAGAGAGCTTAATATGTATACCCTTGAGGAAAGGAGAGACGGGGGGACATGATAGAAATGTTCAAGTACCTGAAGGGAATCAACAAAGTCCAGGAGAGTAGCATCTTTCAGAAAAAGAGATGTGTAGGAACAAGGAGGCACAATTTAAAGATAGAGAGGGGATGGCTCAGGGGTAATGTGAGGACATTTTTTTCAGAGAAAGAGTGGTGGATGCATGAAAAACGCCTTCCTAGGGAGGTTGGGTCTATAACAGTGGGGGAATTCAAACATGAATGGGATAGACATAAGGCAATTGTAGTGGGGGGTGGCAGGAAGTAGGCTGTTGGTTAACTAGAATCTGCAGCTTATCCAGTAGCTAGGGAAATGGGCAGACTGGGTGGGCCAAGTGGTCCTTATCTGCCATCAAAGTCTATGTTTCTATGTTTCTATGAATTCATAAAATGAACTGTGGGGAATGTTTTAGCCTGCATAAAAACTTAAGGTCATGAGGTCACAAATGGAAGTTGTCAGGTTGGAGTTTCAGGAGAGATGTGGGGAAGTTCTTGTTTACAGAAAGGTTGGTGGAGCCCTGGAAGACTCTGCCAGTTGATGAGTGCTAGTGAGCACAGTAAAGTGGTTCAAGCAGGCCATATATAGAAAGAAGTGAATAGTGTTTCCAGGTTCAAAATGACCAGTGAAGTTAACTAGGGTAATATCCAGGAGGGTTAGTACCCTGGGAGAGCATTTGAGGGATTTAGTGAACCTGGGCAGACTGGATGGACCATGGATCTTTTTCTGCAATCATTGTCTATGTTTCTATGTTTAAAGTCCTCAGTAGTGCACTGTAATATATTTCTTATTCAGACATTTACAAAAAACAAACAAACTCTGGTCAGAGCCAACACAGCTGCTTCTGAGCAGTGAGTCTGAGTGAAAAGTACTCAGAACTCTTGCCGTGTTGGATGCTAGTACTTGCACGATACCTCAGCTTTGTGCTTCCACAGTGCTGTGGTATAGTATTCACAGTCCTGTTGTCAGAGCTGGTGGATTAGTTCTCCATTGCCCCTCCCCTCTGCAGACCACAGAACCCCTCCCTGAGGGGACAGTCCTTTATTTCTGCCCATCACCACTACAGTTGTGGGCAAAGTAAAACAGCCTGTTGTGCCCAAGATAGCTGCGGTGAGCTTAATGTGCATGCGTGAGCTGTTGAGTATATTTGCATGCTGCAGCAGCTGTTCAAAAAGTACAACACTGTCAGTGTCACCTTCCAGGCTGGGATGCTGCTGCCCAGATGTGGCTACTCCAATGACATGAACTCAATGGCAAGCTCATCCATTTTTTCCTACTTCACTTGCTGAGCCCAGTGGAGCAGGAGCTACTAGACTTTAGCAAATGGTTTTGAGCAACAGGTGTATAGAAGAGCTCGAGCTCAAGTTGTATACAGATCCTTCATCTATGTTCTGTACTTGTTGAGTTACAATACAGTGTCTATAACCTTGCCACAGCTTCTATGTTGTCCAGGATCCTGCTATGGCAAATGAATGTAGAAGCACTTAAACTCTTGTCACCTAGGAACCCATCCCTCAAAGTGTATGGCATGGATATGGGGTGGCAAAGCAAAATGTGGCTCACATGATCCCATCTTACAGAGGAAGAGAGAGAGAGAGAGTGTGTGTGTGTGTGTGTGTGTGTGTGTGTGTGTGTGTGTGTATTTGTGTGTGTATTTTCTATTATCACAACATGTCCCTTACCTGACTACTGTATGTATATCCTACCTGTAACTAATGCCATCTCTATATCTGAAATTTGTCTGAACACATTGCCTGTTATTAATTTGGGCTCTCCTGAAAAAGGAACCTCTGTTTCAGTGGCCTAACCCAGTTACCAAAATTTCAATATATAAATAAAAGTATTAAATATTTGCAACTACACAAGGTCCTAATGGGAAGCATGTATTTCAGCTCCTTGTGGGGGGCGGTCATAACTCCTGGCTTTATCACTTGTGACTTATTGTCCCACAGTAATGGAAATAAATGTAATATTGTTTTTTATTTACATTATATTGTTTTATAGGGAAAAAGTACCTTTCATCGAGTTGTATGTGATTTTAAGATTTGCCTTAATATACTGTAGGTAGACTGTAAAAGATGGCACATGCTTCTCAGTCTTTCCTAATACATGAATAAAATAAATGCATTCAATTTAAACAACACCTACATATACAATTCAAACATAAATTAGCTATTTTAACTGACAGTTTATGTTTATGTTTGAGTTCATCAGCCACAGTTAATTTGCACATTTGCTTAAAGGATGACAGTATTACACCTTCCTATGTAATCAGTTTTGTGATGTTTAAGCTCATAGATTGTGACTAGGTGTTTTTATTTACAACTTAAAGATCAACTGAAAAGCTGCCATTTGTTTTAGAGGAGATGTCAGTAAAATCATTAGTTTTATATGGCAATGTGATGCCTATGTCACTTACATCTGTGACATATTGTATAATACACAAATCAATGCCAAAGCTATGTCTGTTTGGTGTTATTTTTTTTTTTATTTTTAAGCACTGTTATTACTGCTGGTTTTCAGGTTTAGGCTTCAGCAAGCATGTGACAGAGATTCTTTTCTGAGGTTGCTAATTCTCTTTTTTTTGCAATTTAGTACACTTTATTGAGATAAAATACAAAAAAAATACAAAATATACATACATAATAAACAAACCAGCTTCAAACAACAATTATATTACAAAAGAAGCAATTGAAAAAAAAGAAAAATAAAATCCCCAACCTTCCTCCCCAGTCACCTCCCCCATAGACCCCAGATTCCTGAACCCTGAACCCTCACCCTCCCACATAGGCTAATGACCCTTTAGTCAGAAGATCCACAACTGCTAAATGAGGTAGATACCAAAACCACATCATTTCATTAGAATATCTTCCCAATGGGAAAACTTAACTAAGACTAGGGATGTGTGAAAATTAATTTCCAAAGGCAGAATTTTGGCAAAAGTGCAAATTTCACTTCCGAGAAAGTTCGGAAATCATTTTCAGAACTTTCACGGAAATTCTGCCTTAAAACTGTGGAAAAAATATAGAAAACTGCAGGATAATTTATTGAACTGCAGAAAAAAATCCATAGAAAAGATTACTGCCAGTGGTCATTTCAGAGGCTTTTCTAACTGCAGTTTAACTCATTAATCCACCACTCCCACTGATCAGGGGTCCCAGTAAAGACCTCCAATCCCTTCTTTGGACCCTTATGGTGTCTAGTGCCCCCCCACCCACTAATCATGGCACCCAAAACATTTTATTCCCCTGATGTCTAGCAGACCCCCTCCCTATACTGGATTCCTTAGTCCACAAATAAACAGCCTGCAGTCCACCAACTCATCCCTCTCTAGTCCCAGTATTCCCTGGTGTCTAGTGGACCTCCCCATTCCAGATCCCTTGTAAAAAAAATAATCTCAATTCCTTGGTGTCTATTAGATCCCCACAAACACCACCCTGACAGTTCATCTGCCACCACCCAACTCCCTCCCTCCCCCACCCTGCCCCGAGCAGTCCACCAGTGCAGCACTCTTCTCTCTTCCACTACCAGTGGCCCACTGGGTGTCAGTGAATAACCACATGGTTGTACAAGCAGGCGCTCATTCACTGACTCAGTTCATTAAACTGTGGAAAGAATAAATTCCACAGTTTATATGCATTTTTCCACAGTTCACAAAAAAATTCCTCAGAACTCAGCGAAAATCCATGGAAAATCCTACTTTCGCCAATGACAAAAGTTCTGCAATTTCTGCAAAATTTTGCTGAAGTTCCGTGAAAGCGAAATTCGCAACTTTTGCCCACCCCAACTAAGACTAATACACTACATAGATAATACTACAAATGAAATAGGGGGATAATCTAATGAAATCTAATTCAGCCACCCAGCACGAATGCATAAAAAGGAACCCACCATTTCTGAAATGTTGCTGTTTTATAGTAGGCCATAGCAATGATCTTTTCAGCATTCAGAGTTTTTAAATCTCCTATAACCATTCTGTTTTAGAGGATATTTGGAAATCTATCCAGTGCCTCATTACCAATAATGTTGTTACTCTGGATATACAAGCCATATAAAATTTGTGGGTACTGGAGCAAATTGCCAAGTATTCACATATCTATCTTAAAATATTGGGTATGTTCAAACAAGGAAGAAGTCATGTTTTGAAGCTCCTGCCATAATGTCTGCACCTTGGAACAAGATCAAAGCATATGGAGCAAAGTACCTTCAGCCTGAGAGCATATAGGGCAGCATGAATCTGCTTATTTCTTAATTTTAAATAGTTAAATGGGGGTAAAATATAAATTGTGAAGAATATTGAATTATAACAGGTGCAATCTATCCTGTTTCATGAAATAATAACTATTTTTCCAAATAGTTGCCCAACTGTCTGCAGTACAATTAAGATTTAAAGCTTGCTACCAATAAAATGCAGTAGGCAAGACTTTCATTCACAGCAACTTTCCCATCTCTTTATAAAGCAAGGGTGTTGCTTTTGCTTTTGTGGATAACATAGACAAATTACCAAATAACACCAAATAAGCATGCATGTACTTGGAGTTGACATTTAACCCAAAAAGCCTCAGTGGACAACATGGATAAATCTTCTACCAGATCCTCTAAGGTCGAAGCTTTAACTCCTTTCCAATTTTTATCTTTAAATGGCTTCTTATCAATCAACACTAACTTTGTTTTTTTCTCTTTTCGATATTTCCTGAAGAAGTCCTAAGGTGGAAACATAGATTTTTAACTCTATTTTAATTTTTTTCAGCGTGCATTTAATGCAGCCATTTTGTTTTGCTTTTAGACCACATGCTGACTCAGCTCCTTGTTTTTGTCTTTACATTCTTGTCAATTAGGAGATTAGCATTGAAAAACGCAGGCTGAGTAAGATCCTGCATAGCAGAAATTCTGACATTGCAACAAAATTGAGCATGGGCTTTCATAGACCATCCTATTGGTGAATCCCTAAGTGATGGCTGCAGTTTGGAGAACGGCATATAAAGGAGGCAGTGCATTGATAAGCCATATGTCTCTATGGTAGCATGCTCAGTCTTTAGACAATCTGAGAAAAATTCTCAATTATTTTTCAAATGAACCCACTGAAAATACTTAACCCCGTGGATGGCCATATAGTAGTTAAACATATGTGGCAACTGCAACCCACCCAGGGTGCAAGGCCGACAATGTTTTGGTAAAGCCCTTTGAGGAGCCTTTCCCAATCAGATAAATTTAGACCACATAGCATCATTGTGATGAAACCATTTTGTGGAGAAAAAAGGTTGAGCATACTCATAGGGTAGAGAAGACAGGGCAAGATGGCCATTGTAATTATATTTATAAGGCCCCATAATGACAAAGGCAATTTTTGCCATCTTACCAAATCCAATTCTATCTGACATAGAACTGTATCCCAAATCAGTTTTTTTAAAGTGGAAAGGTCCATGGTGACCTTAAGACCCAAATATGATAAAGCTTCTACTTCACAATTATGCCCAAAGCTGTAATCTCTATCTGGTACAATTAATCATAGGTAGAAAAACTTTAGTTTTAGCTAAATTAAGCTTGTAACCAGTCAATTTTCCAAAGCTGGACAACAGCACTAAGGCCACTGGAAGAGATCGATGCCAATTAGAGATGTGGAGAAGAACACTGTCTGCCAACATAGATAATTTGTATTTCATAGTGCCAATCCAAATACCTGAGATTTGTGGTGTAGCCACCATTTTCCTAGCTAGCAGTTCAATGTATGAATTAAACAACATAGGTGATAAGGGACAGCTCTGATGGGTGCCTCTGGTTAAGAAAAAAGGGGCAGACAACTCATTATTACATAGAATTCTTCCTGTTGGGAAAGAGTAAAGAATTTGAACCCAATTAATATAAACCAGGGGCAAACCAAATGTTTGCGATACATAAAACAAATAGTTCCATGAAACTCTATAGAAGGCTTTTTCTGTGTCCAGGGAGACCATCACTGCATCCCATTGGGCCTTCCTTGATGCAGAAAACAAATTAAATAATTTTTTGAAATGATCACTGGAGTGGCATCCCCGATATAAAACCTATTTTCTCTAGGCCTATTAACTTATCCCATACCTTTTTAAGTCTCTTCACTAAACCAGTGGCCAGGAGTTTAATATCTACATTTAAGAGGGATATAAGTCGATAATTATCTGGAATCTCTGGAGTTTTTCAAGGTTTTGGTATTAAGACAATGTTGGCCTCTAATAATGACAACTCTCAAAGTTGAGCTTTATGCAAATAGTTAAATAATGTAGCAATACAGGGAGCTAGCTCATCTTTAAACACTTTATAGAATAAAGGGATAAAGCCATCTGGGCAAGGGACTTTGTCTGGAGAAAGCGAACTGATCGCTTGGAGCACTTCATTTTCAGTTATGGGCCCAGGCAAAGAGTTCTGCTGCTCCTGTGTTAACTGAGGGAGCTCTATATCTAAAAGAAATGCTTCACATTTCTCTTGCCAATCATCCAAAATATATTGTGCTGTATATAACTGGAATTAAAAGTCTCTAAAAATTCTAGCTATATATTTAAGGTCAGAAGTTATCAAATTAGAAACTGGATCAACAATGGTGACTATCCATCTGAAAGCAGCCTTTTTAAGTTGCAAAGCTAACAACTTGCCAACTTTTTCTCCCTGCCCTATATAGGAAGTCTGAACCCCCAGTACTGCTCGAGAAACTTGCTCCAACATAATGGATGAGTATTGGGCCTGTAATCTGTGGAGCTCCTCCCTCCTTTCTTCTCCAGAATTCCTACTAAGAGAAATTTCTTTCTCTTTAATTTTTTGCAAACAATCTTCCAATATTTTTTTTTCTTTCTTACCGAGGCCAGCCTGATTAATTCCCCTCTCCAAAGTGCCTTCATGGCCCTCCACCAAATTTCTAAGGCCAGAATAGAGCCCTTATTCTCAGTGATCACCCTTACAATAAACTGCTTTGAAAGATCAACAAATTGACGGTCTTATAACAATAAAGCATTTAAAGTCCATGACTTCTGCTGGCTCAGGCTCATAGTAGATCTAAAATGCAGACACACCGGAGCATAGTCGGAAAGCAGCCTTGCCTCAATACCTGAAGTAATAACATTTTGCACCAAGGTCTGACTGATTAAGAAAAAATCTAAATGAGAATAAACACCATGAACAGGTGAATAAAAGGTGTATGAACTATCCCCTGGATTGAATAGTGTCCATGGATCCACTAACCCTAGATTCTCCATAAATTATCTCAATGCTCTCTGCACCAGAGAAAGGTCCACCCTTCTCCTATGGGATCTATCTAGATCTGGAGAAGAAACTAGATTCCAATCTTCAGCTAAAAGAATTGGCAGATGAACAAACAGGGCTAAGACTGAAGCCAAACTAGGGAAGAATGAGTGTGTATCTGCATTTGGACCATACACTCAGCCTAGCAGAAGCTCCATGTTGGCAAGCCTGCCATGAAGAAAAATATATTTTCCACCCGGATCCTTAACTTCATTAATCAGCTGAAAGGGAACCATTTTGCTGACCAAAATAACCACCTCCTTTTGCCTCATACCTACTCTGGAATTGAACACCTCTCCTGCTTCTTTAGTAGAAATAATTGGTCCGTTGGAAGATGTGTATCTTGCAGACATACTGAATGGGGTTGAGCTCCCCATAAATGTCTGAGACTACAGTATTTCTTTTTGTTATCACTACCCCCTTAATATTCCAAGAAATGATATTCCACAATAAAGACATATTAATGCAAAAAGCTAATAAAGATAAAGCTGAATGAATGTGTAACATCACTGATCCCCAGAAGCCTGCATTGGATTGCCCTATCCCCTATTTCCAACCATACAAACTCACCATCAATTCCCCCCAAAAAACAGAAAATTAACACTGGGCCCAAGGCCCTCACCCTGTAGTATGGTTTACGAGGCTGGCATGGAGACAGCTCTTATTGGACCATCTTTCAACCAAAGAAGTCCAACTCCCCAAGTCAGAAAGTAAAGAAAGACTGCATCTGGAAACAGAAAAGGAAAAGCACTATACACCGATTGCAATGGTTAACTATCAAACTAAACAATATACAAATTCCCGCAAATTAATGTAGTAAAACCCTTAACTCTGCTAGTGCACTGAGGCCTTATCAACACTGAAGTATACAAAATTTGTTAATGAACACTATGTAAAAGTGGTAATATCTAAACCTATGAACTATAGTAGCTGTTAATTTTAACCGATCATATAGGCATCAGCCAAAGAAGTTCTCAAGCTCTCCCATCTTGAACCTAGCTTAAAATATGTTGAACTAAACTCTTTAGGCAAAACAGTAAATAAAGTAAAAAATATACATGCTGCAAAAAAACAGTACTGTAAGGACACCCTCACAAGATCTTGGAGTGATGGATGAAAATTCTGGTCCAACATGAAAGAAATCACAGGGAAAGATAATAAGTCAGCACCCACAATGCTCAATGTCGATGGTGAAACCACACTGAATCCATATACCATAGCTAATGCTTTTGACACAGCCTTTTCAGACTTGAGTGGTGTTCTACCCCTATATTTCTTCTTCCACCCCAACTCAGGGCACAACGCCAGTCCAGTTGACTGGTCAGCTTCATACCCTCCTTTCCGCTTTAGAGCTATCACAATGAGTGGAGCCAGAAAATACTTTCTGACAGTGCTTGGGAAGTCTAGATACAGTGGCAACTCCCTCAACCTTAAATTTGTGGTGCTTACCTTGGATGAAATAATAGCACCTCTTACTCACATCATCAATACCTCCCTGCCACTGTCTCAGTTCCCACAGAAATGGAAGTCAGCATTAGTAAAACCAATCTTTAAGAGTGGAAATCATACCACACAATGTAATTTTAGCCCTGTCTCAATCCTCCCTCCATTATCAAAAGCACTTGAAAAAATTCTTGCCAATCAACTGGTAGAGTACTTAGAAAAGGACCATATTGAATGCCAGCAGCAACACAGGCACAGCACCGCCACTGCTCTACTTGAGTTCACTGGCTATATCTACAATGCTCTGGACCAGGGTGCCCTTGCTGCTTTCATTGATCTAACAAAAGCATTCAACATGGTTAATCACTTTCTTCTATTTATTTAGTTGTTTAACCAGGAGTAGCACACTAAGCTGAAAGCTTTTTTACAGGAGCGACCTGGGAGCACAGGGAAGTTAAGTGATTTGCTTGGAGTCACACAGTATGCAAGTGGAAGCTGTGGGATTCAAACCCAGGTCAGGTGTGCTGGATGTCACCATATTTGCAGCTCAAAGCCTTAAACCACTGCGCTATACTGCCTCCCTGTTCTAGTCAGACAGCTGTCATACATCAGCCTCCCAAATGATACCATTGCCTGGTTCAAGGGTTATCTTTCAAACTGCTCACAGCAAGTCAAGATTGACAACACCATATCTGAAATCAGACCTATGCATTCCGGTGTTCCCCAAGGCTCAGTCTTGGGTCCACTTCTATTTAGCATATTCCTCAACTGACTCCCATTCTCCTGTTAATGTCAAATTCTACTATGTGCAGACAATGCAGTCCTGTTTACAAGTGACCCAGACCCAGAGCAACTGGAGAAGAAGCTACAAAAAAGTTTCTCAGATGCAGAAAGATGATTTGGTAAGCAAAAATCATCCTTAACTACAAGAAAACTAAACTAATGTTGTTCTCCAACACCCAGAACAGGCATTGCACATACCCTCTCAACATCAGTAATGTGGCTGGGACCCCCCTGGAATTAGTCCAACACTAAATATCTAGGGATTACGATGGACAACAACATGTCTTACTCACAACACATAGACAACACTGCTAAGTCAGTCAACAGGCGAATTGGTTTCCTACATAGACATAAGCAAAGTATCTCCCAGGAGGCTCTCAATTTGGTCATCCATAGATCAGTGATCTCACTCATTGACTATGAACTCATAATCTATGGCTCAGCAACAACCACGGCCCTCTGTTGTATCATAGTAGCTTTAAACAAAGCATGTTGGCTGGCTACCAGTTTCACAAGGATAGCTCAGCCCTTCGAGTTGTATGAACAAGCAAACTGGCTTCAGTTTGATGGCAGACTCAGGTACCAGATCTGTCTTCTGGCCAAAAAGATTAGGCAAGGCATGACTCCTGCTGGGGTGCTGAAGCTCCTTACCCCTTATGAACCCCACCACTGTACCAGAAGCACTGACAGTATGGTCTTTAAAGTTCCTCACTGTCGCACCTCTTTAGGCCACAGGGCCTTTACTCACAATGTACCTTTGTGGTTGAATGCCCTGCCCCATGACATCTCTTCTGTAACATCACTAGGCACTTTTAAACGAAAACTTAGGAAGCATCTGGCTTCCAAGGACTGTTGTGACTGCTCACCCTAATGCTGTCTGGCTCTCAACCGTGACTCTCCTATCTATCCTACTGGAGTTATTCCACCTCTTGACCCACAGGCATTGTCCATCTCTTGACGTAGTCCTTTTGACTGAAATACTCTTTTTCTAAACCTACACAGTTACTTGCTCTCTCCCATGTCCCTCTTTTGTTTGAGCCCTGCCCTGATTGATCTGTCACTCTGCTATTCATACCTTTTACCTTGCCTGTCCATCCCTTGAATTATTTGGCATATTTGTACATAGCCTGTATTGTTGTTTTCTTTCTTGGGAATACAGTCCTAAAATGTGTAGCACTGTATGTATAGTCCTGTATGTACCTATTACCTTTATAACCAACTGCTGTTACTTTTTACTATTTTATCTGATGTGGAAACTATGTAATGAGCTTGTTCTCAAAGGTGTTAATCTGTTATCACAATAAATAAATAAATAAAGTACAGAATGAATGTCCCCATATATTTCAACTATGCATATCTTTAAGATCAGCTGAGCACTCCGTAAAGGGAAGCTTGGACAAGGAAATGAACACTGAATAACATTCATAGAATAAACACTATATCCAATCATTTAACTAACTTGCCAGTTTATTTAGTAAACTTACATTATTTAGCTAAGGAGCTACAAGGCATTAACTGAGCACAAATACTTAGCATGACATCTTTGAAAAAAAAAGAAAGAACCAATTACAATGGTGAAGAGTAGCCCAAAAAACCCTTTCTAACAGTCCTTTGTAACCAAAATCCAATGGAGACTGTAGCAGTCTCTAAATGTAACAGACCTAGGAAACATCTTCTGCATGTGCAATGTGACACATTCCAAGTCTCATAAAGAAGTCACCATGCTCTACCTTCAGAAATTCCAGAATATAGCCCAGTGTCATGTAGTAGCGTGAGAAATGGCAATTGAAATTACAGTCGTGGTGAACTGCGCTATATGATACAATATTCCAGACCTTGTACCTTGAAAAAACTGGAGTTGATAATTTTGAGTCCTGCCAGTGTTTTCAAGCTAAAGTAGGAATGGCAGAAATGTCAGCAGAGTGAAATTAAGAGAATAGATGGAATAACAGTGATTGAGATCAGAGAGTGATGGAAATGGAGGGTTGTGCGCATTTCAGCCTTTGACCAGGATTGTCCAATCATATGTTTGAACCACTTTAACTAAAATCAAAACAGCAGTCTTCTGCTGAAGAAGATTATGAATCATCAGATAAAAGTGATGCTGTGGATGGACCTCAGGATTTATGAAACATATTGTGCAGTGATATGAATTGTTGATATTTGTTTGAATACTTATATATTTAAATAGTTTTTTTTTTCATTTTCATCCTCAGATCACTGTGAACAGTTCTTGTACCCCCCCCCCAACAACAAATAATAATGTTAATACTCAGTTGGACCAATTGATTGAGAAAATAAAACTGTTTCAAACTTTACATAAATGAGACAGTCGTTTAGATGATTTTGTACATCTTTTATAGGATCAAGCACCTTCTTACCCAGGATGCCAAGAAGAGACAGGTACAAACAACCTTCCTTTTTTTATTGGATTATGCTGATTTCCTTTACTGTCAAGACTCTGCCTCTGTGCTAGCCAAACTTGATACGCTATATCATAGAGCCTTAAGATTCATCTCGGGAGCTCCACATGCCACTCATCACTGCACCCTTAATGCTGTATAGGATGACCTTCCCCTTAACTACAGAAGACAAAGAATTGTTGCTCTCTGGACTTACAGAACAATCACAAATAAGCTGCACAATATATATCAGACTGCCTGCCTTCCTTCAACAGCTTTGGAAGGTCAGCCATAAGCTATGCACTACCCCAACTCTGGAACAAATTGCAAAAAACGTTAAAATTGGCCCATGCCATCAATCTGTCTGCATTCAAAATGCTGTATGCTCATTCTGTCAAGGAGTCCTGCAACTGCTTCCCCTAATTAGCTGTCCAATGTGTCCAGTATACTGTGATTCTTGCATGGTGCATACTGGCACCTCCAATCACCCTTTCCACTCCCCTTTCTCCTCTTGTACACATTGTATGCCCCTTGGAGGTTCTGCCAGAATGTTCTTTAACTGTTTTCCCTAACTGATGACTTTTGTCCCCATCCAGCAGAGGCCCTCCTCTTGATTTCCTCTGGCTAGTACAATTTGTTTCCCTGTTTGTTGTCATGAGTTCTCAACCTGCAGAGGCTCCTCACTTTGGTATTTCCCAACTATTCAAACCTTTGTAACCTCCTTACATACCACTTCTTACTGTAGTTCCATGCTTAACTGGCCCCCTATGTGTCTCCTTATGTGTCTTCCTAGGTCCTTCATGTTATTGTAATCAGTTCAACCAATGCATTTTTTGTACATATTAAACATAGGTTGTTGCCTTTTGCGTATGCATTTTCAATGTATATTGCTTATTATTTATTGTATATTGCTTCAACTACCATTGTATCTTGTTCAGCTACATATTTCAGTTGTGTGTATTCTTTTCTCCATGATGGTGTCTTGTATTTCTGAGAGAGGTTGCAGACTTCATCGACGAGAGGGTATTGGAGTCCCTCCCAAAGATTAATTTTCGGGGACTTCAATGCCTGGGTCAAAGATGAACTCACACTTTTTGGACAAAACCCCCTCCAATTGATGAATTCATTGGGCCTGACACGGGTTGTTATCTCTGCAACTCATGAGGGGGGAACACTCATTGGACTTGATATTCTATCTGGGGATGGAAATCTCCGATGTGGAGGTGGAGCCTATCAGTTGGTCTGACCATCACACCCTGAGGTTCAGTTTTGCAGCCCCCCCAAAAGAGGCCTGCCCCTAAGGAGATAATACAGATCTGTCCTTTGGGAGGAGTTACCTTGGAAGGCCTAATGACAGTGCTGTATGTCTCAGGATTGCCAATGGATAGCACTAATCCAGGGCCCCTAGTGCTGGCCTATAATAAGGCAGTTGTGGGGACACTGGATGTCATTGCTCCATCCCATGTTCGCCCCTGTACTCTTCACCCAGGGGCTCCATGGTTCACCAGGGAGATCCGTAGGTTGAAGAGACAGGGTCGAAGATTGGACAGACGATGGCAGAAAACTCACCTGGAGGTGGACAAGCTTAGATTGATGGATCACTATAAGATCTACCAATCAGCAATTTCCCATAAGAAGGCAGAGTTGCTGTCCAGGTAAATTGCTGCAGCGAGGAACAGACAGACCCAGATCTTCCGGACTGTGGACAGACTGTGCAATCCAGCCTGTCTTCAAGCCAGTCGAGCATTGTCACAGTTACAGTGTGAGGAGTTTGCGATGTTCTTCGCTGATAAGGTGTCCACCATCCGAGATGAGATCAGCCAGCACCTCCCCATTGGGTCTTGCACTGGTCAACTGAGTGGCACTAATGCCCAGTTGACTTGGTTCACCTTTAGTCAACCGGCAGTCATGAATATAGTGAAGATTGTCCAGACTTTGCATCCAACCTACTGTAGTCTGGATCCGGGCCCTACTCACCTACTTGTAGGATGTGTAGAGGTCATTGGCCCAATCCTGACTGGGATTGTGGTGGTATCATTGGAGAGAGGGATCTTTCCAGATCCCTTAAAGGAGGCAGTGGTGTGCCCCCTACTGAAAAGCCCTCCCTTGATCCCGACTGCCCAGAAAACTACAGACCGGTATCGAACCTTCCCTTTTTAGGGAAGATTATTGAGAAGGTGGTCACTTTGCAGCCTGAGGATTATTTAACCAGCCCCATTATCTATGACTCTCTCCAGTCTGGCTTCAGGAAATGGCATAGCACTAAGACGGCTCTTGTATGGGTACTGAATGATCTCCTGATGGTGAGAGATTGGAGAGCTCATTACATTCTGGTTCTCCTTGATCTCTCAGCAGCATTTGACACCGTAGATCATGGGGTGTTGCTCAAGCACCTGTGGTTTCTCTGTGGACTGAGTGGGGTGGTCCATAGTTGGTTTCAATCTTTTCTTCAGGGCAGGACTCAGATAGTAGTGTCAGATATTTATTCCTCAGCCTCTTGCTGCCTGCCCTGTGGGATGCCACAGGGTTCAGTGTTATCCCCCATGTTATTTTCAGTGTATATGCTCCCATTGGGGGTCATTATACGATGGTATGGGCTGAGTTTTCATTGCTATGCTGATGACTCTCAGCTCTACATGTCTTTTGTGCCCGGTCAGGAGTCCTATACAATCACAATGCTTAACAACTGCCTGCTGGAGATACAGAACTGCATGAGTACCAGCTGGCTTAGGTTGAACTCAGGTAAAACAGAGGTATTGGTGGTGGAGCCAGGGGTGAGGATGTTAAGCTTATGGGCGGGGAAACCTTCAAGTTTATTTATGGGGGGGACCCCATTTATGGCATCTGGCCAGGTTCCTAACCTTGGTGTTATGTTTCATGAGGGCCTGATCCTGAGGGCACAGGTGTCAGCCGTAGTCAAATCATCCTTTTCCCATCTAAGGAATATAGCATGGATGAACTAGCAGGTCCCACTTGAAGATCTTCTTATCCTGGTCCATGCCTTAGTTGTCAGTCATCTTGATTACTGCAATGCACTTTATCTAGGACTGCTGGGGGTGGATATCTGCCGCTTGCAGCTGGTGCAGACTGCAGTGGCCAGATGTTGACTGGAAGCCCTAGAGCCAGTCATATAACACCTGTGCTGCGTGAACTGCACTGGCTGCCTGAAAAGTGGCGGATCACCTTCAAGGAAATGTTGCTGACCTACAAGGCCCTACATGGGTTGGGACCCCATTGCCTGAAAGAACTCCTGGTTTCTTACTGTCCCTCCTGCTCCCTCTGATCCTCTGGTGAGCGATTGCTGAAGATTCCCAGGGTAACCTTGAAAACATCTGGTGGAAGAACTTTTGCCTTTATGGCACCTACCCTGTGGAATTCTCTACTTTGTCAGATACAAGATAGCCTGACTGTAGAAGGGTTTAAAAAAGCCTTGAAAACGTTCTTATTCAAACCAGCATTTCTGGAAATATAATGTCTGCTATGTTTAAAAATGTTTTAATTATTATGGATTTTAATATTGTTATGTTGAAATTTTGTAAAGGCACCCTGAGCTCAGGAAGGGCACCCTACATAAATAAATTTTACCTTACCTTTCCTTACCTTACTTTACCTATGTTGCCCAGGTCCATCTTGAAAATGAGTTCTTCTCAATGGTGCTCACCTGGATAAATAAAGACTTGATTGACTGATTGATTGTTTTTGGGGTACACATTTCCTGTAGGTGAACAAGTAAAATGCCAGAACTGCTCAAGAACTTCAAAATACAGGCTTTAATTTATAAATACACAAGGACACCAAAAGCATACATCCATCAACGGACACCCTCTATCAGTTTCACTCTACATGAGAATCATCAGGAGGTCCACTGTCATATATATTTTATCTTTATTTTCCCTGGTGTCCATTGGTACCTGCACTCTCCAATCATGGTCCTATATTACTGCCCCCCCCAAGCCAATTGGACCTGTTGAATGAGACTTATACACCTGTGTGTATGACCATTATCTGATTTGCTGTCATTCTAAAAGACCACAATATATGATGGATAAAATTTATAACTCTGCGATTTAGGTGGATTTATCAGCACACAGCACAGATATTATCATTGCCCCCACAGCGACTTCTGTTATTTCTTTGTTTAACTCTTTATTTATTAAAATACCAGAAACACTTGTAGAAGCAAGGAACATAAGAATGAAGAACAATCACAAATATAAATCATGAGGTAAAACAATATATAAAGAACAGTATTTCAGAGTAATGAGACAACCATCTATGCTAAACATAAAGGTCGTCTTTCACAGGGATACAATTCGTGTAATGAAGTCAAACCAAAATTCCAAATGTCTCCAGGAAATTCACAAAAAAGAAGGGATCCAGAGGGTTATCTCTGCTGACAAAGTATTGGCCTCTCTCCTCCTCAATTCTAATCTTTTATGATTCAATGGGACAAAGTCAGGCCTGTGTTTCCCATATATAGAATCCATGTATGCCAGTATAATTCAAATTGATCTTTTTTTTTGTGTGAACCAGGGCAGTAATCCTTTCCATATTATACATTTGTATCAGAAGGTCTTGCAGTCCCTAATAGTTGGGGAAATAGCTGTGAGCCATTTCCTAGTAATGGCCTTTTTAGCAGCTAATAAACAAATCTGTAGCAAGGAATGGGAAGCTCAGTCTTGTAGATTATCTGGACAGAAAGAAAGAAAGAAAGAGTTCCACTGTCAGTACTATTGGAGCTGCAAAAATCAATGTCATATCTTTCTGAAGGGCTGCAATAAAAGGCTGAAGAATTCCACAGCTCCACAAAATATGACCATGTGTAGCAGGAGAGAAGCCACACCCTCTCCAGCATATCGCTCCTCCCCCGATACATAGTGCACCTGTATAGCAGGAGTTCTAAAAAAATTAAAGGCCAATTTCCAAGAGAATGCCCCCAAATGCATGGGTTCATGGTTAAATGCAACATCTTCATGTGGAGCTCCCTTATAGGATATGCAATATCCAATCCTAGATCAGCTTCCCATGTGACTTTTACCTTCTGAAATGAAACCCTTTCTTGAAGAAGTGTAGCCATGTGTATATTATAGTGGCACGGTAGTGACACTATAGTTAGGGTTGAGTATCCCATTTAAGGTTAAGCTCTGAAATCTTAATAACTTTGCCATTGTATGACAGATTTGCCTGAACTCTGGCATGCATGGAGCAGCACCATCGATCTCTGGAACTGCCAAGTTTCGTAATGGTCAGATGTACAGTTGTGGAGCTACATAGCACTGTAGAAAGTGGTAATTATGCATTTTTGTGCACTCTTTGCTCGCACCTACAGGTCGCACGGTCTGCATGATCAGTCCAAAACCTTCAGAGAACATGCAGCCATGGTCCCCAATGTGCCTTTCAAAGAGTTCATGAAAAAATATTAAGTGGCCGGCCCGTCGGCGCAGCGGTGGTATTTCCGCTTGTGACGCGGGCGACCCGGGATCGAGGCGGACCCGGAGTCGTCGGAGGGCTGGCCAGGGGAGATGGATTGAGCGTCTGTTGGACTGCTCTCCTTCTCTCGAGGAGGAGTTAGAACAGCATCCGGAGTGATGGGACTCTAAGCGGAGCAAAGGAACACCGCCGCTGCAGCTCCAAACGTGGAGTAGGAGGCGGGCAGGACGCCATGCATCATTGCACGCCCCGCTTCCCCAGAAAACAGAAAAAGGGACGGTTGCCGGGCCACCTTCATGAAGCCCGGCCATTAGCCCCCCAGGCCAAGTCCTCCGACCGATTACGGTCTCTGCGGGATGTTCCCTCCTCCATCCCGTGGCTCTGCCGTGGGGGGTAAGCCACGGGGTATCGGAGGACTAGAGGCCGATTTGGGGGGTGGAAGCCGGCGGTCCGTGACCGGGTTGAGAGTACCGGGTGGCCGGCAACCAGGGTGGTGGAAAAAAATGTAAATAAAAAAAAAAATATAAAGTGGTTCAAAAGTTATTCAAAAAACAAGTTTCCCATCATAGTCAATGAGAAAAGTTAACAAAAAGTTTGAAAGTTTGCGAATGCAGTTTTTAGTGTCGCAAATGACCCCTGCCATGTTGCAAATCTGCCATCTTGTTTTCAGTTGGTGGTCATAGAAATGCTTTGCATTTAAATTTGCGACCATCTAGGGAAACAATTCTTGCTGCATTCACCTAGTCAAGTCCTGAGGATGCTAGCCATGTCTTTTTTTGGGGGGTTAAACAACCCAGAAATATATTTTTTGGAATTTTTGTAAACAGTATTGTTCCATTCACTATTTATTTATTTATTTAAAAGTTTTACCAGGAAGGCATGCTAAGCGGTGAATGCTCAATTCCAGATGCATCCTGGGGTAGGTGGTGGGGGAAAATAGCAAGTACTATCACAGGAAGTACAGACAAATTGCAGTACAGAGGTCACAGGAATACAGACTATTTGCAATATAGAGATCATGCCAAGTACAGACATTGTGCAGTTATAATACATGGGAAGACTTAGTATTGTATGCATTGCATGGAGTCTAAGTGCAGCAGCAGCAAGAATAATAACAGAATATAGTAACTTGCACCAGGTCATGGTAATGGCAGAGTTGGAACAAATTGTGCCATCCTGTAGGACTGGGTGAAAGAGCAGGAGGAGAAGAAGTATGTCTTGAGTGGAGAATTTAGCTTCTGAGGGTTGCCACACTGTTTAATGTCTCCAGATAGGGAGTTCCATGCTTTAGACATACGATACTTGAAAGCATTTTGTCCTTTAACAGAGGACTTATGAGGGATCATAAGAAGCTGGGAGTCAGAGTACTGGAGACAGTATGAGGGATGCGGTTGAGCTTTGAGGGCAGTTGCAAGGTAGGGGGATAGTGACTGGGTAGAGAATTTTGCTGTGAACCTTGCAGAGTGCACCAGCCTCCGATCCTGGAGTGATGGTAGATCTAGGGACCTGTAGAGGTCACAGTGCTGGGTTGTGGGAGGGCAGTCCAGTGTAAAGCGGCAGAATGAGTGGAAGAGAGGGTCTAGTCTGGCTAAGGAGGTCTTAGGAGCCACACTGTATACTACATCTGCATAGTCAAATAATGGGAGGATCATTTTATGTACGATTGCTTTGCGGGTTGGTAGAGGAATGCAGCCACGGTTCCGGTATAGGGCGCACAGTTTGGGAAGCAGCTTATTATGGATTGTGGCAATGTGGTCTGAGAAGCTGAGGTACTGGTTAAGTCAGACCCCGAGGTATCTGAAAGAGGTGCAGGTCTCCAAAGGGGTCCCGTCGATGGTGTGGAAAGTTGGGGTGAAGGGGAGTCAGGTGAGTCTCTGCCTCGAGCTGAAAGTTAAGGACACAGTTTTCTTTGGGTTGAGAAATAGCTGGTTTGAGTGGAACCAGAGCTGAATAGCATTGAAGTCTTGCTGGAGCCTAGAGACCACTTTGCTGGGGGTGGGACCTGTTGCATACAGTACTGTGTCATCGGCGTACAAGTGTATGGAAGTGTGCTGGCATGCTGAGGGCAGGTCATTTAGAAAAATGGAGAAGAGTAATGGGTCAAGGACCGAGCCTTGGGGGACTCTGGAAGTGACAGGAAGGGGGACAGAAGTGTAGGGGCCAATTCTTACTGCTTGTGACCTGCCTGTCAGGTAGAAGCAGAACCAGCAGGAGGCAGATCCGCAGAGGTTGGCGAGGGAGAGTTTAGATTGCAGAAGGGGGTGGGAGACAGTGTTGAAAGCCTTTGCTAGGTCAATAAAGATAGCTGAGGTGGTGTACCCATTATCCATGCCAGTAAGGATGTCATCTGTGATCCTTAACAGGGAAGTAATTGTAGAGTGTGATTTCTGAAATCCGGATTGGTAGTGTGAGAAGAAGGAAGAAGAATCAAGAAAAGAGGATAGTTGGGAGAGGACAAGTTGCTCCTGAACTTTGGCTAGAAGAGGGAGCAGGGAGATAGGGCGGTAGTTACTCGGCGAGGAGGGGTCGCCTCCTTTGGGGAGAGGGATGACTATGGCATGCTTCCATTCAGATGGAATTGCTGCCAGTGAGAAAGAGAGATTAAAGAGGGTGGTGCACATTCTCAAAAAGAAGGGAAATTCATGGCAAAAAACTCCATTTAATGCATCACTTAGGGTTGTTCCAGAGCGACAAAAGTGAGGAAATTCGATGTTAAGGTTGAAAACCCTAACTGAGCATCTCCCACCACCCACCACCACCACACACACACACACACACACACACACACACACACACACATACACATACCTGCAAGTAGGGGAAGGACCAAGGCAACAAAACCAATCACACACAACCATCGGCAGGTAACAGGAATAACATAAAACTATGTAAACCACAAAACCACACACCCATGCTCCCATCGGGCTGTCGCATGGAGTCGTCACTGGTAACTGTCATCCCGGACATTCAACGCACCGATAAACACATACTACTACAGACAACTGGACATCTTAGGCCACACGCTGACACCAACACATAACACATACATAAGGTATTTTGGGGTTCGCAAGATCCAAAACAGGATTTTGCACAATCTCTGAAATACTTTCAAAAATCACTTTCGCAAATGCAAAAGTGTCATGCTTTGACATTTGTTTGTTTGTAAATATTTAATAGTATGCTCTAATGACTACACATCTTTGCCATCATCCTGCAAGCAAACGGTTGGGTCTGTTGGCCTCAAATTTGCAGGATGGCAAGACCTGGTCCCACAGATGTGCTTTTTCATGCTATTGTGCTAAAATACTTAAGGATTACAAAGTTAAACTGTTCCAAAATTGAGCAATTTTCCATAGACTAACATCGCAGTGCCCATGACGCCTTTCACCACCCATATGCTGAAAACAAAGCTAGGTACACCATTTTTGCTACTGCCAGCTTGGTTCACCTTTATGTGAATTAATCTCGAAAAACAACTTTGTAAATAATCTAAGATATCTCAAGTTGGATTTCTCCACTTCCCACAATTACACAGGTATACACCTCCTGGTGGATGTGTGTGATTCATTGTGTGTGGTGGTGGGGTGGGGGTGCAGTTAGGGTTTTCAATCCTAGCACCAAATTTCCTCACTTTTGTCACTGTGGAACAACCCTAACTGATGCATTAAATGGAGTTTTTTTTGCTATGTGTATATATATATATATATATATATGAATGTGTCATGTGTTTCAAGGAAGCAGTGCCTTCCACTGCATGCTTCAAAAGATTCACCAATGGAGAACCACAGGTTCTACTAATAATTGTTGGGGGAAAGTTTTAAGAAAGTAGAGAGCTTATAGATACCTGAACCTATATAGATACCTGAACCTATGAGGTAATAAATTATAGGGATGCGGTCACACCCCAATAGTTTGGGTTGAGTAGGCACTTTAATGTTAATCCTCAAATTTTGTGCACTAATAACTTATCAACAATTCAATGGATTTGCACAGAATATGGAACGCACAGTCTGGTGTGGCAGATCTCTTGATTTACCAAGTTGTGTGTTGGTCGGATGGATGGTTTCTGTGCAGCAAAAAGCCAAAAAATTCACTTTTTGCCAGTTTTGACGAGTTTTTTTGCACATGGTGCTGTGACCACACCGTGTGGTCTTTTGGTCTGAAAGTTGGAAAGTACAAAGAGATGGGTCAAGGAATAATTCAGCATTGGCTTGGTTAGAAAAATATTAATCCATTCAAGAGTTATTTGTTTTCTGAGTTCTGAGCATGCTTTGTTCACTTAAAAAGTTATATGTATATTTTGTGACCTAGGAATTATCTCATGGTTAAGGTTTTGTTACTTCATGAAAGAAAATCCTAGTCCATCAGAAAAATTCCTTGTCCATTAGCCACTATCTTGTTTTCAGTTTTTCAACCAAACAAAATGCCATAACTTTGTCTATGGAGGACTTTTGGGACAAATGAGTCATGGGTTTTGTTTAGGGTGATGCCTTCTACAAAGCCATGCCTTTGGTTTGGTTCATTTTTGTCCAAAGAATAGCTTTTAAAAATTTAAAATTCTTCTTTCCTGACTTGCTATTGATCCTAGTCCATAAACCTGCAAAATCCTGTTCCATGAGACCATCCTGGTCTTTGAGCTTTGTCCATCGGGGACAACCAGATAGCCAGAATTTCATGACTAGATGTCCTTGAGCGTGACCAGATGTCCTTGGGGACAACCAGATGGCCCTCATGGCACAACCAGATGTCCCCTCACAGACTAGAATTTTGCTAGCTCATGAACTAGGATTGATCTCACAGCCCAGGATTTTTCTGTCTCATGAATGAAGATTTTTTAAAGATGTAAAAACATTAGAATTGCATAGCTCATTAATGGTTTGGTCTTTTTACTTGAAATTTACAGGGTGTTGAGGGGATGCCCTACAGGTGTCAATTATGCTGTTTAGGTATTGGGGAATTAAATAATTCCATAGATATGCCATCACAAAGTTGAGATTTTCTCCATAGGATTACATTGTGGGTCTGTCATGCCTTTTGGTGCCATTATCTCAAAAACGAAGCAAGATGCAGAGTTTTCACTACTGGTGTCATAGGTCACCTTTAGGTGACCTATGCCACTGGAACAAGATTTTAAAACATACAGTAAGCCTGCAGTGGAATTTTTTCTGTGGGTTTCACAGTTAATGACAAATTGTCAAATTTGTGTTACAAAGGTTCCTTGCCCAATAGAGCTGCTGTATGGCTCTATAGCTATGCATAAGTGGGAGTGTGGGCCCAAAGCGCCCACACTCTCACAGATGCATATTGTTATGCAGAAAGCACTCCCACTAATACATGTTTTTTACTAGTTATATTACACATTTTTAAAAAGTAAGGAAATTCATGGCAATAAACTGCATTTAATGCATCAGTTAGGGTTAAAGTGACAAAAGTGAGGAAATGAAACATTAGGATTGAGCCACTAAGCCCCCCACATGACCCATACAACCATCCTCCACAGACTGATAGATGCCAGGGTGTGCCATGGGGTCATTAGGCCTATCACTCCATTCTCTTTTACTGTAGCATGTCAACTGGCTTACACATGGAATGGAGTGAGAGTTGGGCCTGATGACCCCATGGCACACCCTGGTGTCTGTCAGTCTGTGGAGGATGGGTGTGTGGGTTATGTGGGGTTGGTTAAGGGCTCAACTCTAACATTTCATTTCCTCAATTTTGTCGCTTTAACCCTAACTGATTCATTAAATGCAGTTTTTTGCCATGAATTATAAGAAGTACTCAAGTTTTCAAATGATCTAGGGAAACCGTCTTTCAAAAAGTGAAATACAAGAAATATACCTGATCACTCCCAATGCAGAAACCAATGGTCTAATTTAGCAGGAGAGAAAGACAAATGATATGGAAAGGAAAACAGCAAAGGCTTAACCCTCTGAAACCCTATAGAATTCAACAGCTTCCACCAACATTTTAAAGTATTCTCAGTAAATGTATTATCAGTTATCTCACCCAAAAAAGAGGAGTAGGGTGGGAGAGCAAGATATGGTGGAGATTAATTAAATCTTCCTCTTGTTTCTCCACATCCTACCATTTAGAGGAGTACTGTTATGGAGCCAAAGAAAGACAACCCTTAATTGAGCCACCCAAAAGTAAAAATACATATTACGGAGAGCCATGCCCCCCAATTTCTTCGGAAGCTCCAAAATAGAAAAATGTATCCTGGGCTGCCTAGAATCCCATATAAACCTAGAGATTCACTCATTTAATTCAGCAAAAAATTTAGTTGGTGGTGAGATAGATAATGTTTGAGCCAAGTAAAGCAGTTTTGCCAGTAAATTCATCCGTACTGCATCTATGCGTTGAACAAAAGAAAGAGGAATCTATTTCCACCTGTTCAATTGTAGAGTAAGCTGATGCAACAGGGGCTCATAATTATAATCATAGAGTTTGGAGATATCACTTGTTAAGTATACCACTAAATATTTTAAATGAGGAAGTTGCCATTTAAATATATGTTATTGTAATATTGAAGCAGAGGTGCTGAAGTTGAGATGAAGCATTTTAGTTTTCATAAAATTGACCTTGTAACCCACCAGGTTGCCAAAATGCTCAAGTAAATGCCATACTGTAGATGAGGAAGCAAATCAGCCGGCGGGGAAGACAAATAAACCAGAAGGCCGTCCACATACAGTGACAGCTTATGATGTTCCCCTCCCAGTTCTAAACCTTTAATGCAGTTGTCCTGCCAAATGGCCTGGGCTAATGGCTCTAAATATATTGCAAACAATAATGGAGATAAGGGGCACCCCTGCCTGATGCACCTTAATAACGAAATAGTATTTGAGATAGAACAGTTAACGTTAATGTAAGCCTTGGGGTTATTATATAATCTCTTTATGATGCCGCAGAAAGCATCTGAAAATCCCATTACTTCCAAAGTTGCCTGAATAAAGGGCCAGGACACCCAGTCAAAGGTTTTCTCTGCATCTAAACTTAATAACAGAAATGGGACCATTGACCAGGAGGACCCATATAAAAGATGAAGGGTCCACTTTATGTTGTCTTGAGCTTGGCAGTCTAAAACAAATACACATTGGTCCAGGTTAATTAAGTGTGGTAAAATTTCCTCTAAGTGTGTTGCCATAATGCCTGCAAAAATGTTGTAATCAATATAGAGAACTGAGATAGGCCAGTATGAGACGCATTTGGATGGATCCTTCCCTGGTTTTTGAATACTGGAAATAGTGGTGTACCTCCAGGTAGGGGGATTGGTTCACCAGTTAAGTCTCCTACACAGGTCTGGGTCAGAAGGGGCAATAATAAATCCATAAAGGATTTATAAAATTCCCCCGTATAACCATCTGGGCCTGAGCTTTTTCATGGGTTCAGATCTTAAATTTTCATCTGTACTTCTGACTGCAGAAGCAATGCCACCAACATAGACAAAGGCTGTTTCAGTAGTTTAGGTACATTAAGAGAGGCCAAGAAGTCTTTAGCATGATAAGGATTAAAAGGGGTCTCAGGGGTATACAATTTTTGATAAAAAGTATGAATAGCCTCCCAAATTGTCAATGGGGCAGTATTAAGCCGGCCTGTATCTGAAGACTGTATCTAAGTAATGTTAGTTTGAATGACATTGTGCCTAAGGCAATAAGCCAAAAGTTTGGCTGCTCTGGAACACACATCCCAATACCTCTGCTTCAAAAACTGAAGGGCACATTCAGTTTTAATATTTATAAGGTGTTGAATCTGCGGTTTGATGTCCTCCAGTAGGGGTAAGACAGATGTATCTCCGTTGACATGCTGATTTTGAAGTCCTTTAGCTGAGATTGCAAACTTTCTAATCTCCCTGTTTTATTTTTCTTACAGTATATTGTGTAGCAAATTTCAGGATTGCTCCTCTCAGTACAACTTTTACTGTGTCCCACAGGATTCCAGAAGTAACATTCTCTGTGGAATTCTCTACAATTATTTGGGGCCGACAACCCTTCATTAAATCCTGAAACTCAGGGAGATTGAGAACAAAAATTATTAAAACACCATAAAGTATGATGTTTATCTGTAAGCTAGTTCAGATTCAACACTAATAACGAATGATCTGATAAGGAAGACAGCAACATCTCCCAGTCTCGCACCAAATGCAAGTGTTCACTAAAAGCATGAAAATAATCAATTCTTCTATATATATTGTGTGGAGTTGAGTAGTAGGAATACTGCCTTTGAGTCAGATAAAGATGATGACAAATGTCTAACCAGCTTATGTCCTGGGAAAAAAAGAATGTGCCATCTTTTGTGGAGAGGTTTTTCTGGGGGACCTAGAGTTGGTGGAATTCCTGTCTCCATAAGGCATATTGTGCTCTTGTCCCATAATCATCACTTCCTGTTGAGGTTCTACAGTTTTTTGAAATAATACTCATACAATGTCAATTCCTGAACCTGGAGGTAAAAATATATATATATATATTAGAGGCAAAAACTCTGTTTAGTGTCAGGACTCATGACCCCAACGCGTACACTGATTTCGTTTGGGGTGGGCTGGAAGGGTGCAAAGGGGGTTTCAACCCTAACATCAAATTTCCTCACTCTTGTCACTATGGAACAACCCTAACTGATGCATTAAATGGAGTTTTTTTGCCTCTAATTTCCCTTCTTTTTGAGAATGATAACAAGAAATAGTGAACGTAATGCAGCGGCGGGAGCGCAGGGCCCGCTACGTGATGTCTTGTCACATAGTAACATTGTGACTACAAACGCAAATCGTACTGTGCATGGTGATGCAAAGCAAAACAGAAAGAGAAACAGTACTGTAGACAGAAATGTTAAAAACAACACAAACGCAACTGCAAATGAAAACGCAAAGGGTAACGCACATGGTGGCGTAGACGAGAACGGTAAATGAAGCGGGTAAGGAACCGCAAGCGGAAACGGTAATGGTAACAGTAATGTAAGCACACAGGCTGGTTTTCCCCAAAAGCTGCATAGAGAAAGACATTGAGTACAAAGAATGTATTCAAAATAATTACTCTCAGAACAGAAAATGAGGACTTGGAATAGTAAATTGCTAATATCTCAGGAACTGTAAGACATAGAAACAAAATGTAAAAGTCATATGAATTACCACATTCCTGGCTAGTTTTGTACTTAGGACCCAGTAGGGAACTAAGCATTTTTCCAATGAAAAGTCCGTATCTTGCACCGTTTCCGAGATACGGGCTCTGAAAGGTGCGGCGAACACCGTAATGTTATCCTATTGGAAAAAAACAGAAGTTTGGAGTGCCATAACTTTGCCTCCCTGTAATATTTTTTCACCAAACTACTGAAAGGCACATCTGTGGGATATTGGCTGTGTTCTCTGCAAATTTCAGCCCAAAAGAACAAACCGTTATTTTGCAGCAGGGCGCCAAATGATTGCTGCAATGCGTCGTACACCGTAATGTTATCCTAAGGGAAAAAGCATCAAGTCTGGAATACCGTTACTTTGCCGCCGTGTAATATTTTTTCAACAAAATACTGAAGGGCACATCTGTGAGATGTCAGCTACGTTCTCTCCAAATTTCAGCCCAAAACTCCAAACCGTTCTTTTGCATTGTGGTGCCAAAGAATTGCTGTCATTTTCCCACAGCCTAGAAAAGTACTGTCGCAATTTGAGAAAGCTTTCACAAATTCATTCGACAGTGTCGCAAGCGCAAAAGTACTTTGCAAAAGTGCTTTTTCCAGAAATGTGAAAAACATATTTCTGGGGTGTTTTACCCCAAGATAAAGACATGGCTAGCATCCTCAGGGTCCGACTAGGTGAATACAAAAAGAATTAGGTTACTAGAGGGTCCCAAATTTAAATGCTAAGCATTTTTCTGATCACCAACTGAAAACAAAATGGTGGATTTGCAACAGTAAAAGGGCCATTTGTGAAAGCAAACACTGCATTTGCGACACTGTCGAACTTTTTGTTAACTTTTCCCATTGACTTATAATGGGAAATTGTTTTTTGAATAACTTTTGAACTGTTTAATATTTTTTCAAGAAATCTTCAAAAGGCACATCAGGGACCTGGCCGCACGTTCCCTGAAGATTTTGGACCGGTCACACAAAACATGTGACCTGTAGGCACGACCGTAGAATTCCAAAAAGTGTAAATGCACACACAGATCATGCTTAATAACTCCGCAGCCGCACGGGAGTCTGAGCTGGACGTCATTGTCCACCTAGGGACAAATGACATGGCTCAACATGAGATTAGAGCAGTTCTGAAGGACTTTGTAGAATTGGGGAGGGGCCTAAGACAAGTAGCACACACAGTATCCTTCTCAGAGGTGCTGCTTGTCAGTGGCATGAGTGAGGCGAGGGTACTTTGCACCATGCAGTTTAATGAATGGTTGAAAAAATGGTGTGGAGAACAGGGGTTTGGCTTCATTGGGGACTGGGGTTCCACCTGGAGGGACACCAGCCTATACTGGCAGGATGGTCTGCATCTGTCCAGGAAAGGAACAAGTCTTTTGAGCAATCGGTTTAAATGCTTCAATGGCAAGCTTTTAAACTAGTCAAGGGGGGAGGCACTAATTAGCAGCAGGAAAATCCCAGCCTGTCCTTACAAAACAGGGTACTAAATGAGAAGAAGACCGAGGTAGAAAGGTCAGTGGTGGATGCTGCAACAGAAGGTAAAGCCATCAAAAAATGGAGACCAATGAGTACCAATGCCCACAGTCTGAGTAAAAAGCTTCCTGAATTAGTGGCCTTGATTGAGGAGGAACATCTGGATATTGTGGCAGTCACAGAAACGTGGTACACACAAAACCATGACTGGGACGTAAACATACCAGGATACACTATCTACAGGAGGGACAGGGAGGGTAAAAGAGGAGGAGGAGTAGCTCTTTACATAAGGGAAGGAATCAAAGCAACAGAACAAAAGAGAAAACAGGGAAGAGAAGAAGCACTGTGGGTAAATTTGGAGACCGGCAATGGCACCACAATTCGCACAGGGGTTGTATACAGACCCCCTTCTCAGGGGGAGGAAATGGACAAGGAAATGATAGAAAGTATACTTAGAATGGCAGAAAAAGGGGAGATATTGCTGATGGGTGATCTGAATATGCCAGATGTTAACTGGAGTGCAGTTGCAGCACCCACTTCGAAGAGTGGGGTTATTCTAGATGCCCTACAGGGGGCATGCCTTAGACAACTAGTATTGGAGCCCACTCGAGAGGGAGCAATCTTAGACCTGGTTCTCTCAAATGGAGATGAAGAGAGGATCACAGATGTAGAAATGGGTAGCCATCTGGGAACTAGCAACCTTCAAACAGTATGGTTCACAATAAACACAGCAATAGAGTCAAGCCATACAAAGGCAAAAGTACTGGACTTTAGGAGGGCTGACTTTGCCAAAATGGGTGAGTGCCTAAGGAATGCACTAGCAAATGGGCAGGAAGGAGGGGTGGAAGAACAATGGGGAATAATAAAAACTGCCATCACAGAGGTAACAAGCCTTTGTGTGAAGCAAATAAACAAAACAAAATGATGTGAGAAACCACTATGGTTCTCAAAGGAAGTGGCAGTGAAGGTTCAAGAGAAAAAGAAAGCATTCAGGAAGTACAAGGAATCACAGAAGGAGCAGGACATAGAACTGTATCAGTTAAAGCAAAAGGAAGCTGGGAAGGCAGTCAGAACAGCAAAGGCCCAAACTGAGGAAAAGATAGCCAACTCAGTTAAGAAGGGGGATAAAACCTTTTATAGGTACAGTACATCAGGAGCAAAAAAGACCAAGGGAGGGATAGTGAGGCTTAATAAAGGGGAGGGAGGGTGGGCAGAGGGTGACTGTGAAAAGGCAGAGATACTAAACAAATATTTTGCTCAGTATTTACAAAGGAAGAGGGGGGGTACCTAAAACAAACAGTAGAAACACTCTGGATAAAGAAGTTGATACCAGCACATATACAGAAGAAAGGGTTCTGAAAGAACTCTTAAAAACTGAAGGTGGACAAAGCAATGGGGCCTGATGGTATTCATCCCAGAATTATGAAAGAACTAAGGGTAGAACTAGTGACACCACTGACTACCCTCTTTAACAAATCATGGGAGGATGGGGTGGTACCCGAGGACTGGAGGAGGGCAGATGTGATTCCCCTTCACAAAAGTGGGAGCAAGGCAGAAGCAGGAAACCACAGACCTGTTAGTTTAACCTCAGTGGTAGGGAAAATGATGGAATCACTTCTGAAGGAAAGAATTGTCGAGTATCTAGAGGCCAGAGGGGCACAGGACCCAAGGCAGCATGGATTCACAGTAGGAAGGTCATGCCAGACAAATCTGATAGATTTCTTTGACTGGGTGACCAAAGTAGTAGATCAGGGAGGGGCTGTGGACATGGCCTACCTAGACTTTAGCAGGCATTTGACACAGTCCCACACAAAAGATTAATATACAAGTTAGCCAGCCTGGGAGTGGGTCCCAAGATGACAGCCTGGGTAAAGAATTGGCTGGAGAATAGGACACAGAGGTAATAGTAAATGGATTCCACTCTGAAGAAAGGGGGTTACTAGTGGGGTACCGCAGGGTTCAGTATTAGGACCGGTCCTCTTCAATGTCTTCATAAGCGACATTGCAGAGGGACTGGAAGGAAAAGTATGTCTCTTTGCAGATGACACAAAGATCTGCAACAGAGTTGATGCACAAGGTGGGGGTGGAAAGGATGAGAAGGGACTTGGCAAGGTTAGACGAATGGTCAAATGTATGGCAGCTTAGATTCAATGCTAAGAAGTGCAAGGTAATGCACCTGGGAAACAAAATCCAGGGGAAGAGTACACAATGGGGGGTGAGATACTAATAACAACAAAAATGGAAAGGGACCTGGGGTAGTCATATCAGATGACCTAAAGGTGGGCAAGCAATGTGAGAGGGCAGCAAGGAGGGCTGGGGGATACTGGGATGCATAGGAGAGGCATCAACAGTAGAAAACAGGAAGTTATTATCCTCTGTACAGACAGCTGGTGAGACCCCATCTGAGTACTCGTGCAGTTCTGGAGACCCAATCTCCTAAAGACATAGACAGGATGGAAGCTGTCCAGAGGAAGGCAACTGAAATGGTGCAGGGTCTGCACCAGAAGACATATGAAGAGAGACTTAAGAGCTTAATATGTATAGCCTCGAGGAAAGGAGGGAGAGGGGGGACATGATAGAAACTTTCAAGTACCTCAAGGGAATCAACAAAGTCCAAGAGGGTAGCATCTTTCAAAAACAGAGGTGTGCAAGAACAAGGGGCACAATTTGAAGATAGAGGGGGGGCAGCTGAGAGATAATTTAAGGAAGTATTTTTTCACAGAGAGGATTGTGGATGCATGGAACGGCCTTCCGGAGGAGGTTGTGGAGTCAAAAACAGTGGTGGAATTCAAGCATGCATGGGACAGTCATATGGCAAGTCTATGGGGTGGGGGTAGGAAGAAGTAGGCTGCTGGTTAACTTGGATCTGCAGCTTATCCATTAGGTAGGGAAATGGGCAGACTGGGTGGGCCATGCGGTCCTTATCTGCCATCAAATTCTATGTTTCTATGTTTCTATATGCGACCAGTATGAAACTTGGCAGATCCCAAGTCGTATGGATCTTGATCATGTATTCCAAATTTCAGGCAAATCTGTCAAACGATTGCAAAGTTATTAAGGTGCAAAATTTGGGGTTTAACATGTAAATGGCTCCTTAACCCTAACTATGGTAGCAATACCGTGCTACCATAATATATATATATATATATATATATATAGTAGTATAAATACACTAACAAGGTGATCAAGGGGCCCTCAAAATTGCCAGTAGCAATTGATAACCACCTTTCAGGATCAGAATAACTGGTTTCTAGGTGAAACTGGGTAATGCACTGTAATTATAATATAGCAGTACTCCATTTTTTACCATTTTTATACGATAAAGTGATTACTTGGGAAAAAACACATTTAACTAGCTTCTGATGTTCCACTTTAGTTAGATGTGTCTCCTGCAACAGGATAAAAGTGGGGTGAATTTTCTTAAGGTGAGTTAACACTTTATATCTTTTAACAGAATTATTAAGCCTGTTAACAGTTTGAGAAAAGACTTTAATCGTTGACCTTTGAGACACAGTAAAGCAAAAAGAGAAAACAAAATTAACACTCACTAATACCTCCGCAGTCCACTTATTTATATACTGCATATACCCAGTATTCCTCTAAAAGCCCCACAATACCACTCAATAGAGTTACGAAGGGCCCTTAACCATCTGTTGTTATCCCTGTAACTCCCAAAAGTGAAACAATCTATCTCTCAATTACTCATAAAAATTTAATGGTCAAAAAAAATTATGGCTGACTCAATAAAACCAGACTGTGTACCAGGCCACTCTCAAAGGTGAAAAGTAATAATTGACAGAAACTTTCTGCATGGTACAGACCATATTGGATTACTCAAAAAAAGAAAAGTGTCAAATAGTATTCCTTGCTAGTATAGTATAAATTCAGAAGTAGTATAACAAAAACAACAACCAATAGAAAACAACAACTATAAAATCCAAACTATTGAAATAAACAGTATCTGGATTACTGCCAACAGGCCAGAAATGATAAAGAGAGAATCATCCTAACATGCCAACAAACCTCTTAATCATGAAGTGGCTTCCAAGGAGAGGATCCAAAATACAGCAATGGCTCTAAGCAGTGTCAAGGTACTGACTTGCACTGCTAGGGGAGTGCTCTGGGAATCCCAGAGGCCCCCAGGGCCCATTAGGAACCCAAACAGAAACAGGACGCATTGTCCAAGAATGCCCATCCTCTAAGAGGGGGACAGATGTTACTAGGGACAGGGACTGGGAAAATGCTTAAAATACTGGGAGAAGTTGGTGAAAAAAGAAGAAAAGAAGAAAAAAAATTCCATAAATGCTGTTCATAATTAATTAAATATCTAATTCTGGTGAGCCATATGTACTATGTCCAGTTAACACACATTTCCTCCCATTACCCTTATATCAATCAATCAATCAATCAAAGTCTTTATTTAACCAGGCAATCACCGTTGAGCAAGCTCATTTTCGAGGTGGACCTGGGTTTGTTAAAAAGGAACAAGGGACAATATACATGGGATGCAACACACAAGAAAATAGTAATAATACAAATAAAGAGATACAATAATACAGTATATACAAAGTATCAGCAGGTAGCATTGACAGTAGTATATGTTTGGAACAGAAGATACAGCTAGTTTTTGGGTAGGACACAATTTTTCATAAAAGTAAAGAAATATACATATCAGGTGCACCAAACATAAATAAAACCTAATATAAAAAGATACATAGTGATGTGGTATGGAGAAGTTAGAGCCGGAACCAGGGTCAAAGGAATGTGGAAGGGACAGATATGGGGTAGAAAAAGGGGAGAGGGAAGAGTCGATTATAGATGTGATCAGTCTTTTAACAGTAGTAATTAGAGTGTGCTTGGACTTATATGAGTCACTATTTAGGGTAGACAGGCACAGGACTCCTTATTATGATGTAGAGATAGAGATTTAAAAGCTGCTAGGCTGATGGGGTGAGTTAATTTCAATTTTTTTTGCAGCTTGTTCCACAGTTGATGGAGCACAAAGCTGATGGCTGCTCTGCCAATGCGAGAATTTGCTTTGTAAACATAAAGGTAGATATATGAGGTGCTTCTCAGGGCATACTTCCCCAGAGTTCACAAAGTTAAACAGACAGAGATATACTGGGGCAGTTTATTTGAGATAGCTTTGTATGTCCAAATCGCAGCATTTTTTTGCCGTCTGAAAGCAAGGGATGACTATCCCACTGCCATGTACAATGCACAGTGGTGGGTTGAGTATGGAAGATCCATGATAAATCTTATGGCTCTGTGATAAAGCATATCGAATTTGTCTAGGGTACCTGCAGGTGCCTGGCTATATAGAAAGTCTACGTAATCCAATAGGGAAAGAAAGGTAGCTTGAACCAGTTTCAGTTTAGCGTCTCTTGTGAGGAGATTATTAATCCTAGAGAACAGAGCAAGTCTTTGTCTAAGTTTCTTTGCCAGTTCTTCTAAGTGATCTGTGAAAGTAAGTCTATGGTCTAACCAGACCCCCAGGTACTTGAACTTTGGTACATAGTCCAACTGCCCACCTAGAATGGTAGTGATCTGCGGGAGTGTCCCAGCAATTGCAGGATTTATTGCATTTTGAAGGAGTGAGAGGAACATTGCTTTGCTGTTTTTTGCATTTAAGAGCAGTTTCTGGTTTATAAGCTGATGTTGTAGCAGATTAAATTCATTTTGAAGGGCTTCACAGGTCACTTCAGGTATGGGGCTACTAGCATAGAGTACTGTATCATCCGTGAATAGGTGTATTTGTGCTTCTTTGATGGGGGCATCTACGTTGTTAATATAAATGGTGAAGAGCAAGGGACCAAGAATGGAACCTTGCGATACACCCCTCAATAGGGGGTTTTGGTGGAGAAACTTCCCCTTCTGTCTTTACTTGTTGAAGTCATCCTGAAAGGTAGTTGGAGAACCATTTAAGGGATAGGGAATCCAAACCAATCTTCTGAAGGGACGACAGAAGCAGTCTGTGATCAACGGTATTGAGCGCCTTGCTTAGGTCCAAGAAAACTGCGCAGACAAAGTTTTTTTTGTCTAATTCAAGCTGCCAGTCATTTGTCAGCTTGGCTAGAGCAGAGATTGTACTGTGCTGTGCCCTAAACTGGATTGTAATGGGTTGAGCAATTTTTCTGATGGGAGGTACTTCCGAAACTGGGAGTTCACTATTTTCTCCAGCATCTTTGACAGGATTGGAAGTAGGGAGATTGGCCTGTAGTTATTGAGGTCACTAGGATCTCCTAACTTAAACAAAGGGACCACAAGTGCATTTTTCCAAAGGGGCGGTAGGTCACCCTAGGACAAGGATAAGTTGAAGAGATGAGTAATTGGGATGGCGAGGACATGGTAGCTGACCTTTAAGAAGTATGGGTCAATGAGGTCGGCCCCAGCACTTTTCCTAGTATCCAGCTGAAGGAGAAGATCTTCGACTTCTTTCAGGGAGGTAGGCTGCAGAGAGAAGGATGGACTGGAGATGGGTTTTTCTTGTGTATCCAATCTAAGTTTTTGGTGGAGGATATTCATGGGAGAGGAGTCAAAGGCTAGCCCTGCAGTGGCAAAATGATTATTGAGAGCATCGAGGATAGACGGTCTGTCGGAAATGACAGTATTGTCGGTCAATAATTTAGTAGATAGGGAATTTACAGTGGTGTGACCTTCAATGTCTTTGATAGTCTTCCAGAATTTGGAGACATTTCTTGAGGAGCTCTCCAGCTGAGAGTGGTAGAAATTAGCCTTGGCTTCTCTGACCATTTTGGTGCAGAGGTTTATCGCCCTCCAGAAAGAATTCCAGTCATTTATTAAATTAGTTTTCCTAGCAGTTCTCCAGAGTACATCCCTACTCTGCAAAGCATCTTTCAGGTCTTCTGTAAACCACTGACAGGATTTGTTTCTGGCATGAACTTTTACTATGGGAGCATACTTGTTGAGAGCCCCTAGCACAATTTCTGAGAAAATATCATAAGCTGTAGTCAGGGATTTGGCTAGATAGAAGTCCTGCCATCGCATGGAGTCTCTTAGGTCTGATATATATCTATGGAGATCAAAGTTGCGTATGCACCTTTTAAAGGAGAATTTTGGTAAGTTGTGGATTTAAAAGTGGATCTTACACACGTGATGAAGCAATGGTCGCTGATATCAGAGAAAAAGACACCAGCATGGGAGAATAAATGGGGTTTGTTAACTAAAATGATATCCAAGAGAGTACTGTTATTAGGGTTGAGCTTGTTAGGACGAGTAGATTTGTTTATTAGCTGTGACAACCCAAGGGAATCACAGAGCATTTTAAGTGGGGTGGATGCACTGGAGAGCCAGTCAAAGTTGAAGTCCCGTAGTATGATACACTCTGAAGATGCCAAACCTAGGATGTTTTCAAGATGTTTTAACAACTGTAGGCCAGCTGATGGGGGTCTGTAGCATCCTATTATACATAATGAGACACCAGTGGCAATTTAACTTTTTAATGACAAGCTTTAAAATTCTTCTGGGACAGAAGTTGAGTCAATTATGGAGGCAGAGAATTTATCCTTGATGTAAATAGCTATCCCACCACCTCTGGTTTGCCTGTCGGCTCTGAACAAAGAGTAGGAAGGGATGTTAACTTTGTTGTTACTGGTCGCTGGTCGGAGCCAGGACTCCGTAATCACCAGAACATCTGGAGCAGTATGACATACCCAGGTCTGAACAGAAGTGATTTTTTTTAATAGGCTACATACTTTAACGTGCAAGAATGTAAGCCCCTTGAGGCTTTGTAGCTCTGCTGGGGATTCCATAGTTGTCAGAGGGCCTGGATTAAGCTCAGCATTTCCTGAGCATTGTAAAAGCAGGAACAAGAGTTTCGTGCAGAGTCCTAGGAGAAGTGTGGGTGGCTGGGTCTTCTTTCAGTTACGTGATTTGTCTGCGTCAGTATAGGGAGTTCTGAGGCTAGTTCCCAGTTTTCCTGATGCTGCATACAATAATACCCTGACCGAGAGAGTCAATGGGAGTAGGGGAGAGTATGCAGAAGGTGGTGTAGCCCTGTGGGCAGGTTCTAGGAGAGTTCCTCTATGCCAGTGCCGGTGTAGAACCAGCAGTGGGCTAGAGGAAGATAGAGCACATACAAGTTCTTCTACTTGATAGGAAAAGTCCTTGTCAGACAATGTAAAAAGAGAGCCATTCTCCACTCTAGGAGTTATTTTTTGATTCACGTTCGGGTTCAATGCATGTAAGATGGACAGAGACAAGCATAGAAGCAGGTAATATACCCTCATTATGAGACTATCACCCAATGGGCACTACAAGTGCGGGTAAGAGAAGGGATTCTCAGTGGAGGAGAATTTCTTAATCCCTGCAGAATACTACTATAGGCAGTGGAGCCTGAAGCAGTAATCTTTAAGTACAGCTCCTAGTCAGGCTAATAAGAAAAGAGTTTACCTGACTATAGAGTAGTACTAGGGGCAGAGAGGCTTTGAAGCAAATTTCTTAGCTACTACTCTGGAGCAGACTAAGTACTAGAGAGATCACCTGACGTAAATCAACTGCCTTAGCAAGACAGGATATGTTAGTCAGCAATAAGCAAACCTAAAGTACCAAAATTGTATGCCTTAGTAAGACAGAATGAGATAAAGCTGCTAGAAGTCTTAGTTGCAAAAAGGGGATGGGAGGAATTGCAGTTGTTGACAGTAAGTAACCAATAAATTGAAACATCAGATAGGAGTGGGAGGAGACTGTGTGCATTTAAAGGAGGCCTAGGAGGGGAGGTGGGATGAAAAATTAAGGGGAAGTTTGCAGAGCTAGCACTGAATTAGTGCACATGCAGTCGGAGAGAAACTACAGCTGGGGGGAATGGTAAGTTACTTTACACAGGCCGAACAGAACAGGCTAAATTAAAATATATAAATTAGAAGCCGAGTACAGGGATGCAGGCTTACATTAAGCCACATGTCTCGGGTGCTCCTGTCTCAGGTGAGTGAGACCAGCCAATCAGGGAGCTCTACACAGGTGTGGAGCCAATAGCGTTACTCTGTGAAGGCGTTGAAATTGAAAACAGCAAATTGCAAGTGATGATATGAAGAAGGGTTAATGCTACAATGCGTCCATATGTATGATACAGTTTTTAATGTAGCCATTACTAACTGGCAAATATCAAGAATTAAAAAGGAAATGTCAATTTAAGAACTAAAAAACATAAATTCAGATGTTTAGGAATGCCTGCAGGTTTATTAACAAAAAGTCCATCTAAATAAAGGGTGCAAAAAATGAATTTAAGCAAAAGAGTGACTGCTGTATCCAAAGTCATATTCCAGATTCAAATGAAAGCTGCCTTGAAGCAGAATCCTGCATCACACAACAGGATCACACACAAAAAAAAACCGGAGCCCCCATATAATAAAGGCTGCAATAACTCCGGATCTTGTCCTGTAATCCTGTAGGGAATAATGTAAGAAGGGGCTACACCTCCTTTGAAGCAACAACATCATCCCAATGTGAAACAAACATTTGGTACAAAAAAAATCAAACAAAAATGTCATGTCAGACTAGCAGACTGGGAGAAAAATAACTCCTGAATAGCCCACTCCTACCCCGATCTAAAATGGATGTATAAAGTCCCTGCAGAAAAGTATGAACTAATCCCTGCCATACTGAGTCTAGCTGCATGATGAAAAATGAAGATCTGAAGTGACAGAGCCCTCCATATCTGAAATCTCGACCTGAACAAGGAATTATGTGGAAAGCACAAGACTCCTGGGTCATACAAGGGGTGCAGCTCAAATAAATGATCCAGCAGATAAAGACATACCCTTTTGTCAAACTGAAGCTTCGAAAAACCACTTCCAGCTAAAATAAGGTAACAGGGTCATTAAAGTGCAAAACCATACACCAATCAATATGAAGAGGGGTCTGCATTTTTGACATATGGCAGCAGCTTAAGGGTAAAGTACTATATTCGTCTGTACAAGAGAATCAGCAGAAAATCCCAGTTCAAAGCAGTGCTATGACATGATCTCAAATCTTACCTCGATACTGTATATCAAAACAGGCTTTCCCTCAGAGTGTCTGATTTCACGACAGGCTATGTTAAACAAAAAAAGAGTGAAAGACCTAGTTAAGGGATCTGATCAAGATCCATTTACCATCACTGTAATGGCAGGGTACAAATGTTCAGTCTTAGGTGGCTGGTACTGCATCTGAAATCTTGAGCCGATTAAGCAGAACCTGGATCTTAGATCACACAACATGCTCATCCTGAGCATCCTTATCAGCAGCTATCGGGATTATGAGCAGCAAATAAACTGGTTCCACAAACAAAAAAAAGGAGATTTAGACAAAGTGTTTAGAGTCTTTACCTGAGTCTAACACGTCATAGTCCATGTCAGTCTGCAGGAGTTCATTTAAAAGACTGTATCAAAGCATGAATCTCCTCTAAGGACTGCTCTGTTTTCTTTTTCTTTCCTGTAGGGGAAACTTTTGTCCATGCTTCTTTCTGTCTGTGATGCCTGTTTCTCTCTAACCTCTTTAACCTCCATGGCTTCATCCGAGATGAGTCCATGTTCCTGTTCTTGTAAAGCCGAGGCATAACCATCAAAAGTCCATGGTCCATCAGGGAAAAAGATTTTTAACTGAGCTGGATACGGAGAAGCAAACCTCAAATCATGAGCACGAAGAATCTTAAAGAGTCACACACAAGCTTTCAGGCTTCTTTGTATAGTGGGAGTATAATCATTATTCAGCATAATTTGATAGCCTTGGTAGCTCAAATTTCCTTTCCTCCAGGCATGAGTAAGGAGTGCATATTTAGTGGCATAATTATGAAATTGAATTATGATAGAGTGGGGCCGGGTGCCTGGACCTGCAGCAGGAGGGGTAAGCACTCTATGTGCCCGTTCTATCAGTAATGGCATAAGGTCAGTGAAATCCATCAAAGAACTGAGAAGCTCCTGGAGAAATGTTATAAAGTTTCCTTTCCCCTCAGCCCCCTCTGGAAAGCTATATAGATGTTTATTATTCCTTCTTGATCAGTTTTCCAAACCATCGTATTTTTCAGTAAGCAGCTGCATACCCTGTGAATAATCATTCCATTCTACCCACATGATGGTCGGTCTTGGAAAGTTGTGTTTCAAGGGCTTGTGGTCTGCCCTCCATTTGTAGTAAGGAGGATTTCAATTCTTGATATGAGGCATGAGTTTAATCTCAGAAGGCTTGAACTTCAGCCAAGAGGGTGGCATTAGAAGGCTAGGCAGGGTCAGCAATATTATCCACCGTCATTGTTGAGCTGGACCACTGTGGTGCAGATATCATATTCTCCGCAGAGAGAGCAGAAGATTCTGATTTCACTTGCTGCCATCTTCCCATAAACTGAACTCCTCCTTAGGCAAGCGATGAAACAATAAAAAACTGATAATTACAGCATAAATGGAGGAAAATGTGTCAGTCCCATCTGATTGCCTCACTTAGGTTGCCATTCTCTCTACTTGCGTCACCAGAAGTCCCCAACTTCTGTTATTTCTGAAATCACACTTTGTTGCTGTGAAAACGATTGAGATCTCACAGATGAAGAATTACAGTAACTTCAGCAGCTTAACCACCTGGAGTATAGACTGATATTTGAGACACAATGATTCAGTTTTTGTGTAACTGCCCTTAGCTATAAAGAAAGTGGTGGTCCAAATACAGAAAATTAAATATGTTACACAGAATTATGTCTGAATATTATATGTTTTACAAGTTTGCCTGGATACTGGAAAAAGGCTTCAACTGAGAACACATCAATACACCTCACAATATGTGCTGTATCACACTGACTCAAAGATTTGTTTTCTTTCCAAAACTATAATGGATCATAGTGAACCTCTGTGTATCATGACCCCATGGCACTTAGTGGCCTGATACATTTTATCTAAACAGACTACTTGTGAGTAAAGGTTATTTCACACCTTATGTAATGGCTTTATTACATGACTGAAGACTTGTTGGTTTTATCAAATTGCACTTGTCTTTACTTAATACTTGTTCATCTATTTCTGTTTGCCAGTTGCATGCCTTAAACTGTTGGGTGTTTTGCTGCAGTAAAACCCCAGTCATTCCTGCAACAGCCAAGGAATTCTTACTCCAGTGAGCTTACATGGTTAATAAACTAAATATTTCAATAGGGAATGCTGTGAGGTGTAGGAGGTAATAAATTAGAGACATAGAAAATACAGACAATGCAATTTTTAGGAAAAGGCCAAGGTATGGCAACCAACCAGGAATAAATTATCTGTGAACTGCTATCTGACTAGACTTAAAAGAGGGTTATTTATAAAGGCTAGTAATACCATGTTGCTTGCTAGACCTGCTTTCACCCCCCTCATAGTCTGAGATCATTTCATGACAGAAGGACTCAATGGGGATGGTTGGGGAGGAATGGGGGTAGTTGAAAAAGGAGCTTTTCCTGCCATCGAAAAAGATGTCTGTCTTCAAAGTCCACTGCAGGCAGCTCATATGATAACTTTCTTTCTCCAAGAAATGCAAGAAAGAGTTTAAATGTTGTGGTCATGCTGGTTTGGCAGCAGACAGCCTTCCCCTGCTGCTTTCCCAATTCCCACTATTTGTTGTGCACATGTTCATTGAGTCTAGAAAAAGAAAGCATGATCAGCTGGAGTTTTTGTTGCTATCTAACTAGACTGGCATATGTCAATTACATCTTCAAGCAGCAAACTTTGTCAGTCAAAATGCTGGAAAACATTTTTATCATGCAATTTGTTTAGCAGCAATTTATTTATGAAATCCTTAGATTCATAATCAATTGTGTTCTAAACTCCTCTGATACTTTTTAACTTGATTATGTACTTTATTATTTTTTTTTGCAACAACAGGATATAACAAAAATATACAGGAAAGAGCATATGACATGTACATCCACAACATGTAGTTTAATAAGTAACAAAGGTAAAAGGTTATGAGAATCAATATCCTTGAGGTACTATTACTACATTATAAGGGTAAACAACCTAAATTAATATAACACACAAAGTCATTATATAATGAACTAACTGCTTTCAATTAATTCCCATTTTCACAACCTTACCACTTCAATTTTAAATAAAGCTTGCCACCCTATATTGGCTATGGCTTTCATTATAATAAACCATCTGTGCATCAGAGTCCCATGTTCAAAATGAGCTCACAGACTCTATATTGCATCATAAAAGAATATATATTAGGGTTAACTCAGTCAAGTCTTAGTCTTTTTTTCCTCTATACCTTCTGCCACTCGTACAGTAATGTTTAAATGTCTGCCTCCTTCCAGTCCCTCGATACAGAGAAAGCAGGTTTATTATTGTTAGGAAGAGGGTGTCTCGCTCAGCTATGAGCTGTACAGCACATCACAATCACAGAACTTGCATGTTCTTGTTGCTAGTGCTACGGTCATGTTTTTTCCTGAAGTTTGTGTGCCATGATCATGCCGAGCCATGTAATAATTTAGTTCATGAGAAGGGAACAGAAGGGATTAGGATTCGGAACAGAGTCAGACATTAAAATTTATTATACAGTTTCAGGGGCTAGAGGCAGCACTGCAAATTTCTGCCTGCTTGATCGAAAGAAAAATCCAATAAAATTATGGAGGTGACTTTGGAGCTGATTGCTAGGCAGTTCCAGCACACAGCACAGTGGAGCAGTCCAGTCCCAGAATAACTGACCAAGCAGTGAGCAAGCCGGGGGGTAGGTGGCAGTTGGTATGGATGACAGGTGGCAGCTCAGTCAGGCAGATGGGATGGGATGGGAGCAATTTGCTTTGGAAAGACTCTTGGAGTAGTTTGTTATGGGCAGTAGCTGGAAAGCTAGCTGCAAGTAAGTAAAGGATTGAACGCTGCCCTGTGATCAACCTTCATACCCCAGCAGCACATAATGTTCAGGGTGAGGGTACTGGTTGAAAATGTGTGCTTAGTGCTTCACATTCACACTGGCACTGAGATTTTCAGCTTCTAAAGCCCACAGCTACTGGCAAGGTGGGAATTGTCATTTGTGGTGCATGCCAGATTGGGGGGGTGCTGGGGTTCTATTATTCTCTGAGAGTCACTGGGACAGCAGCAGTTAACAACTTAACAAGGTGCTGATAACGGACAAGCCTCAATGGCTGAAGAAATTAACCTATGTTTATTTATTTATTGAATTTTGTTGACCCGGTAAGCCCACTGGACCTAGAAGTCCCTTTTTCAGGGGCAACCGGGGGAGGGTGATACAGATGGTAAGCAACTGAACTGAAATTGAACCAGATTAAGCTGTTGGTGGTATTTTTAGTGAGTGTGAGAAATTTGCCCAGGACACTGGGGAAATTCCCCTACTGTGCTGGCGCTCTGTGGCCAGTAGAGGGCTGCATTAGGTCTGCAGGATGGCAGATGAGATGCAGTTATGCTCGGAGCAGGATGTGTGTATGGAGGCTCCCGTTAACAGAGCTATAGCATTAGTGCAAGTGGAAACAGCCGTTGTTCCTGTGAGTGGGATGCCTGAATGTGTTTTCTCTGGTTCTCACGTGGAAGAAGCTGGCAAAGCGCCAGTTCGGGAGACTGTACTTTCCGGTGACTCATCAGCTTGTTCTCCTGTGCCTCTGCCTTGTGCTCTAGGAACCCCTTCTGAGTTGGGTCCGGTTGTTAATATGGACCCATTTTGTGTATCAGAACTTCCGGGTATGGCGGCTGAATGCAGTGAGGGATCGGTGGAGCTGTTAGCACCTGGACAAGCGTCTTCTACCTCCCAAGTTGTTCAGAGGCAATTTGGGCTTATGGATTCTAATACTGCTCTTCTTGGGGACTGGTCAGCTGAGAATTCCCTTTCACAGTCGGGATGGCTTTGCACAGTATCAGGCACTTGGATCCCTGACCCTGACTGGGTGGATGACAGACCTACATCTTCTACCACTATGCATGCCAACACACTTAACTCAGGTACAGAGTCTGGACTTCCTTCTGTTTCTAAGTGGGTTGTAAATGGTGCGCACCTTCTTCCAGGGGAGTCTGAGGCCATTTCTGGCCCAAGTACATCCTTGGGGGGGGAGGTTGTGGTTCAAAGTCTGGACAAAACTTTACAAAGTCAGGAGTTACAGACAATAACAAACGCATTCCTATGGCAGATTTATTCAAAAGTAAATTAGAGCATGCTCCTAGGAGGAATGCTGTGAGAGTACGTTATAAGGGTGGGCTTACTACTCATCCTGACAGGTATTATGTTGCCAACCACTTACTTAGAGGCTCTATGCATTTTCTTCCCTCTGACCTGTATGCTTTAATTCATGTTTCTGGGGAAGACTCTTTTGATGTGAGTTTCCGACTTAACAGTAGTCTAGAAAAATTTTGAGAAAAATACTCTATCCTGAAAAATACACCTTTATGGACCCCCTTTTTTGCCATTCCCCTTACTAGACCTCAAATTCAGTATGTTACTGTCATGTTCCAAAATGAAGGGGTGAATGTCAGTGATATCTACCACTGGTTACAGAACCGATGTGACATTCTTGGCCCTCCTGAGGCTCTGTTGGATTTAGAAGGTATCTGGATGGGGGGATGGAAATTTAAAATAAAGCTATTTCAGGTCAACTCTGACATTATTCATTTACCCAACAGTTTTTTTTTTTTGGTAAAGACAGAGGTGTTTGCTTTTATAGTGGACAACCCAGGGCTTGCTACAAATGTGGCTCACAAACACATTTCAGTAGTTCTTGTGATATGTTAAAATGCTCATTGTGTGGGGGATATGGACATTCTATGGATCTGTGTGAAAATATTTTCCAGTGTAACTTGTATGATGAAAAAGGGCATGCTTTTCATCAGTGCCCTTGGGCCAAAAGAAATAGGGCTGAAGGTTGGGATCATGATGATTTAGTTTTTCAGGCTCAAGAAAAACATCAGGGTTTTCCACCTGCAGATCCCTCTACTTCTCACTCTGAGTCCACTCCTGCTAGAGGTCCTCTTTTGGTATCCACCTATGCCTCTCCTCTCGCTACAGCTAGGCCTTCTATATCACCCGAACAGGGCCCTGCTCCTTCCTCTGATTTTTGCCCTGACTCTGCTGTTGATGAGCCTACATTTTCTAATGAGACTACCATGCCTCCCCCCTTATTTGAAACTGTTAAAGGGCAAAGATTTACTAGGTCATCTCTCAAAATTCCCACTCCCTGTCCTACTTCTACAACAAACATCTTTTCTCCCCTTCAGGAGGAGCTTGGGGACTCTGATTTGGAGTCAGACACGTCACATAGATCTGAGCTGGCTACTGAAGATGAAGAGAGCAGATCTACTGAGCTTTCTAAGGAAAAAAAAGAAAAAAAAGGGAAAAAAAGGAAAGCCAGTAGCAGTTTAAAAGGAAGGCCTTGACAAAATTTTATGTAATAGATGGCTACTCTGAAGCTTATGTCTTTCAATGTCTGCAGCTTAATAACCTATAAAAAACAGATATCCTTATATTTCTTTTTTGATTCCCTTAATGTTGATGTTATCTTTGTTCAAGAAACACATCTTTCCTCACTTGCTGAGGTAGAGTTACTTTAAAAACGATGGCATTGGGGGCCTTCCTTTTGGTCTTTTGGTTTAGAAGCTGCAGACTGGATAGGCATTCTCTTTAAATATACTCACTTTCAAATTACTCGGCTTGTTGATGTTAAGCCAGTAAGGGCCTTGGTGCTTAACGGCCCTTGGGGATTTTTGTTTTGTTTTATTAATATATGCCCCCAGCTTAAACAGCCAGAATTGAGCTATTCGAGGAAATTAAACCTTTTATTCTCAAAAACATATTATTTGGGGAGAAGATTTTAACTGTACTTTGGATACTAAACTTACAGGGGTTACCCAAAAGAAGATATATTGTGACTCCAATGCCTTGGCACATATTCTTTCTGGGGCCAGTATGTGGGATGCTTTTCACAGTTTACATCCCACAGATACTGGAGCTACTTATCATAGATACATATATGCTACCCGTATTGATATGTATTTTATTTCCAAATATTTGATTTCTATTCTTTGTACGTCTCAGCCTTCAGAATTTTCAGACCATAATATTCTATCTTGTACTTTAACTGCTCTTCCTCTCAACATTTTTTCCCCACATAATAGTTAGAGGTTTAATATGTCCCTTTTAGACTCCCCTCACCTTTTCTCTAGTGTCAAAGTTTTTTTTGCCAGTAGGGACTCAGTTATGTGCTCTTATGATTCTCTACTGAATTGGTGGCTGGATACCAAAATGGAGCTTAAAAAACTTATGCTCTCTTTCAGTAGGAATCAAGCTAACTCCAACTATTTAAAGTATCTTCTTTTGCGAAATCAATTATATAAATTAATGTCTTTTCCTCCTCGTGATAAGCAAGGATTTACTTCTCAAATTTTCAAACTCAAGAAACGGATGAAGGCCTATCAATAAGACAGGGCCAAATCCTTAGAAATGGAATTTAAATTTAGCACACAGAAGACACCTGCATCGGACCCATTTGCAGCCTGCAAACAGAGGCTAGATAATACTCTCATGACTCATCTTACCTCTACTACTGGTACTGTAGTAAGTACAGATTTAGAAATGTTAGCAGTAGTGCAACAATTTGTTAACGCCACATTTCACCCCACTCTGGATAGTTTCTCTCCTGTATTATCCGGGTTTACTGCACCATTGCCTCAGGTTCCTATGTCCATGGTGAAGACACTAGTACAACCTATATCATCCAAGGAAGTTGAGGTTGCCATATCTCAATTAAGTATGGGTACTCCTCCTGGGTTGGACGGTATTTCCAATGACTTTTATAAAAAGTTTTTGCCTCATATGATTTATTTTTTACCTATGGTTTTCAACTCTGTGTTGACTTCCTCCTTTTCTTATTTTGGGTTTAATACCTCTTTGCTATATTTTTTATTTAAATCAGGGGATAAAGCCCTGTTAGCTAATTGTAGGCCATTGAGTTTATTAAATAGTGATTACAAAATTCTAGCCAAAATTCTTTATAATAGATTATTAACAGTTGCTGATCTTCTTATACATCCTTCTCAGACCTGTGCCATTCCTAAAAGATGCATACAACATAATTTATATCTCTTACAGGATTTATTTGAAGTTAACCATACACAACATCTCTCTGGGTTTATAGTAGCTTTGGATCAAGCCAAAGCCTTTGATAAAGTACGACATGATTATCTTTTTCCCTTTTACTTAATTATGGTATTCTGAAGCCTTTAGTGTTTTGGATTTCCTCCCTTTATGCTGGAGCAACTATTGTACCAATGGTTAATGGACTCTTTGGCACTGATATTCCCCTCACTACCGGGGTGAGGCAGAGCTGTGTCTTAAGTCCTCTTTTATAGTCTTTTGTTTTAGACCCAGTGATATGACAAATACTTTGGGATAATACTATTTTAGGTGTGGCTCCTTCCCCTTTTTTACCCCATGAGAAAATTACTGCTTATGCAGATGATGTTACTTTGTTAGTCCAGGATGTTCCCTCTTTAGCAAATGCTCTACAGATTTTTTGCCATTTTGGAACTTTATCTGGAGCTTGGCTTAATATGGAAAAAAGTTTTATTTTTTCTTTAGACTCTACCCACCCAGTTTCTTTAGATACCTTTGGAATCCTGGTAGTTTCTTCCCCACATACAATTTTGGGTGTTTGGTTTGATCCAGGTGATCTGGCAACTTACAATTGGGAAAACAGCTACATATAGGAGAAAATAAGATTCACAGATGGAAGAGGTGGAAATTTTGGAAAAAGAAATGAATTATGATTATTAAACAATTTTTGCTCCTTTTTTTTTTGTTTTTATGTTATGTCTTCCCCCCTCCATTGGATCTGGAAACTAGAATTTTTAGTCTCTTTTTTCAGATGCTTTGGAGTAATAGACTGAATCCTGTACATCAAGACATTACCTATTTACCCATTAATAAGGGAGGATTGGCTATGATCAACCCTATTGTTTTCTATCACTCCCTGTTTTTTTTTTTGCTCCTTTACTTATTTATGGACGCCTGCCACTCTGTCTTGGCAGTTGTGGTCGCAATTTCTTTGGTCACGATACTTTGATAAATTGTCAGTATTACCACCTAAGATTCTATTAGCAAATCTCTTACCGACTTATGGCTTATCCACCTTAAAAAAGATGCAAGAGTGGAAGGTCTCTTTTCCTACATTACTAACTTTCAGTAGAAAATCATTTTATAACTTTATTGTATATGATGTCCAGAAAAGTGTTTTATTGTTTCCTGAATGTGTGCCTAGCAAAATGTTGTTTTCCTTATGTAAATTGATGGACTTTAGGATTCCCCCACATATTTGGGATATTGTATGGCTTTCTATTCAGGGGAGACTGGGAGTTCGAGGAAATTTAAAATATAAGCCATTGACTGAAAGATTTTATTTGATACCTACCTGTATTAACAGTGAAGAAACTATGATACATTTTTTTGTTAATTCCCCATAGTAAATCTTGGCAGGATGCTGCCACACATTGGAATTTGCCATTTTTGAACCATATTTCGTACCAAACCATTGTTTTAGGGGATTATACAGGATCTGGAGGTCTTACCACAAAAGTACTTTGAATGTTTTTTTCTCTTTTGTTCAATATTTTTTATGGCAGGCTCAGTGCCATTTTGTATTGCAACAACAGATAGTTTTACATAGTACCATATTTTGGCAAATTGAGGATGGCTTATTATCTGTTAAAACTAAGGATATTAATAAGTTCCCTCAGCTAAAGTGGATTCTTTATGGAAGAATTTTTTCTTTTGAAATATGTTATGTTGATTGTTTTCTTACTTATGGATTTTTTTTTGTTCAACTGTATAATGCTGTTACATTATTGTTTCTTTTGTGATGTTATCATTCTTTTCAATAAACTTCCCCTACTCGTTGTTGGGGAGCTGCTGCACTGCTTTGCAGAATGGCAGACTGTGGTCAGGCTTTGGAGGAGATGGATGTTTCTGCTATTGTGCAGACCAAGGAACTTTTGCGAGATGAAATGCATCCTATTGTAGCAGGAGTTCAGCCCTTAGTCTGGAGTGATTTGCATGGCGAGACCCATTCAATGGGAGAAGCGGATGACAGTATTTCCATTGATATTTCATATGATACTGCAGAGCATGATAAGGTGCAGTTTGCAGATATGCACATGGAGGAGCCGGGCTCAGCAGCTGTCTCAGAGCTGGTGGTGGACTGTGTGTTTGAAGGTATAAGTCATAGTGCTGACGTGGCTCAGGAAGGTATGCGGAAGCAGCTTGAGGCTGCGACTGACAGATGCTGGTCAAAGGAGCAAGCTCTGCTGAATGCAGGTTGGATGTGTGTTAACAGCAAGTGGCTTCCTGACTCCAATTGGGAGTCTTTCTCTCCATCACAGTCAGACTCTCTGCGGGAGATGGCTGCAGGACTTAACACAGGTCAGACTATTGTAGACTCCATTGTTGTTGATGTGGAAGGTTTGGAGGATAACCCAGGACCCGAGAGTGCTAATGACACTTTCCCGAATTCTCCACTGGCTGGTTCGCCCCCTCCTTCTCCCTGGAGGGACTCACAATGACCTGGGCCATAATTCTTGGATCTTTTTAAAATTAACAGACTGGAGCAGGCCCCTCGATGTAATGCTGTCCACCTCAGATATCGGGGCGGTTTACCGGAACACCCTGATAGAACTTATGTAGTGAGGAAACTCCAGAAGTAGTCTATGCATTTCCTTGCTGCAGACATCTATGCATTAATCAACATCAGGGAGGAAGACACTTTTAACATTAGTTTCCGGACTTTTTCTAGTTTGGATAAAATTCTGGCAGCAATATGAATCCTGTAAATCATTACCTTTATGGGTTCTTTTTTTTGCCATTCCCCTTACTAAATCTTTATTTAAAACTTTGCATATCATGTTCCATAATGAAGGGATTAATGTGGGGGATATTCATTTCTGGCTTGAGCAGAAATGTTGTGTGTTAGGACCCCCAGAAGCTGTTATAGATGAAGAGGGCATTTGGACAGGCAGTTGGAGATTTAAAGTAAAATTACATACAGTAGATAACGAAGTGTTGCACATTCCTAAAAGTTTTTTTCTGGGTAAAGATTGGGGGGGGGGGGGTTGTTTTTAACCAGGGCAATCCAAAGCCTGCTACAAGTGTGGCAGCCCTAGATATCTCAGTAGTGTCTGTGACAAACTGAAATGTGCCATATGTGGGGATTTCGACCACGACAGTGGAGTTTTGTAGAAACATCTTTCGATGTAATTTGTGTGACGAACAGGGACAAGCCTATCATCAGTGTTCCTGGGCTGGGCAAAACAGACAGGGTGGTATGAATAAGGATGATCTCATAAATAGGGCCCAAAAATCTCACAGGCCTCCTCATGCAGCCTGGGACACATCCCACTCAAAGCCTGTGGTCCAAACAAATCCTGATGTTAGGTCTGAGCACTCCCCTCATGCTGCACAGTCTATTTCGACTTGCTGCCAGGAGAGGGCACAGGACAGCCCAACCACTGCAGGTACTGCTAACCCTATAGTGACTGAGTCAATGCCCCCCAAAAACTGATTTTCATACCCCACACCACAAGAGGGTTACAAGAGCATCTAGCAAATCAAATATTCCCCCTGTTGTACTTCTCTCTCAAAACCCATTTCAAGTTTTACAGGAACAGGACGGTGACTCTGAATCTGATGTCTCTTCTAAGTCTGGTATGCACTCAGAAATGAAAATAAAGGATGAGGGGGAATCAGAAGTTAGGACTACTAAAAAAAAAAAACTGGTAAAATAAAAAGAAAAAAGATAAACATCAACTTCTGATGGCATTTTTAAACCTAGTCTCACTCAACGCCTGCAGTATGAAACATTATAAGAAGAGACTGGCTTGCTTGAATTATTGCAGGGGTTTGGGTGCTGACATAATATTTTTGCAAGAGACTAAGTTTAATGCTTTACAAGATATCACTTTGGTAAAGAAAACCTGGGTAGAGGGTCCTTCTTTCTGGTCCTATGAGGAGGATATGGCAGAAGGTTTTGGGATTCTTTTTAACCACACACAGGTCCAGGTTCTACGTTTGGTGGATTTAATGCCTGGTAGGGTTCTGCTCCTTGATTGTGTTTATAAAGGGTTTTCCTTACGCCTTATTAATATCTATGCACCCTAGGTTAAAACAGCTCATATTTACGTATTTAACTTGGTCAAACCTTTTCTGTTTACCAAACTGCATGTGATTTGGGGAGGGGATTTTAATTGCAGTTTAGATTTAAAGGTTGAAGATCACATACAGAGGAAAACCTATTGTGATACTCACGTTTTACAGGACATCACTAAGACCGCTGTGCTGACAGATGCTTATAGGCAGCTTTATAAGGATGAAACTACTACCTATAGGAAAAGTGTGTTTTTTTCTCGCATTGATTATTTTTTTCTTTCTAAATATCTTGAGCTAGCTGAATTTACTTTACGGCTTTGTGAAGTCTCGGATCATTTGGCATTGATTTGTAAAGTAGGTTTTTTTGCTCTCCCACCTAGGTTTCCACCAGTTACTAGTTGGTGGAAATTGAATTCCTCTTCATTGGAGCAAGATGACATAAAAAATAAATATTTATATGTTTTTTGGTTAAGACTATCGGTGGTTAATATGTATGATGATTGGGGTTCCTGGTGGGAGGATACCAAGAAAGATATTAAACAGTTTTTTGTTAAGTTAGAATGATTATTTCAGATATTTAGGGTTTAGAGATTTATATTATCGATTGATGTCCTTGCCCACTGTTTCTGATATCAGGATGCAAAATCAAAGAGATGACATAAAATCTAAAATGAGGCAGTATCGGTATAACAGGGCAGTCTCTTTACAAGCAGAAATGTTTTTTGGTTTACAGAAAACTCCTTTTGCTGACCCTTTTTTGGCTTGTAAAAAGGCTGTAGAGAGTAAATTGATGGATGACTTGTGTGATGCAGGTGGCATTTTGAAGCAGACCGATGTCGAAATGTTAGACATAGTAGAGTGTTTTTACACAAGCAACGTGGGGATCCTTTTCTTTCACATATAAACTTGGATGAGGTTTTTAATGTTATATCTCCTGGGGTGATGCAGGATCAAGCTGTTGAGCTAGAGCATCCTATTATGGTTGCAGCTCATTTAAAATTAGGGATTTCCCCTGGTGAGGATGGTATCACCAACAAATTTTATAAACATTTTTCAGAAGATCTATGTGTAATTTTATGTGAGCTATATAATGAAATCTAACAGACAGAACAGACCATTCATTGGTTTACTGCTGCCATTTTTATATTTTTTATATAAAAATGAGTCTAGACAACACTTAGAGAATTGGAGACCTATCAGTCTTTTAAGTACAACTACAAAATGTTAGCCTCCATTTTATGTCATAGGCTTCAGAGTATAGCCACAACAGTTATACACCCTGCACAAACCTGTTCTATTCCCAGTAGGTCAATAAAACAGAATCTTGATTTTTGAGGGATGTATGTGCATTTGGTAAACAGAAACAACTTTCTCAATGTTTAATAGACTTGGATCAAACCAAAGCATTTGATAATGCCGCCCTGTCCTTCTTCATTAGCTCCTACCAAGGTGCCTGTGACATCTTTGCCCCCTTTGTTAATCAACTAGAAAAAACAAAATCCTCCACTTGGGTAAACCATTCCCTGCTCAACCAAATGAAGGCTCGTGATAACCTATGGTACCGTGCCATTGAGTCTGGTCGCTCTTCTGATCATCAACTGTATCGCGCTGCCCGAAACTCATGCACCTGGGCAATATGCAAGGCAAAGGCAGCTTTCTATCAGTCCAACCTTACTGCCACCTCAGGCAATGGGAAGAGGTTCTGGGACAATATTAAGGAACTTAGTGACAAGTCTCCCTCCCCTCCTCCATCCATGATTATCGTAGATGGTGTCACCACGCAAGATCCTGACAAGATAGCTAATGCCTTAAATGACTCTTTCTCAGACCTCAGCTCTATCCTCCCTCCCGACTTCTTTACTACGTCTACTGGACACTCTCCACCACCCCCCAGTGCTCCACCTTTTTACTTCAAAACAATCTCCCCTAGTGTCTCTCACACATATCTCGCCAAATCCCTAGGAAAGACAAGACATAGTGGAGACTCACTCGATGCTAAGCTGCTCTCTTTAACCCTTGATGCAGTCCTTACCCCCCTAACAAAAATATTGAACATGTCCCTATGCCTTGGACAGTTCCCTACCCTATGAAAAAAAGTGGTCATCACTCCTGTTCACAAAAATGGTGGCCATACCTCTCCTAGTTACTATAGGGCCATCTCTATACTTCCTCCCCTCTCCAAAGCACTGGAAAAAATAGCTGCAGATCAACTTACTGACTGTTTGAACACACACCACCTACTGTGCAAGCAGAAGCATGGTTTCAGGAAAGGGCACAATATCACCACTGCCCTGCTCAAGTTTACCTCCTTCATCCATGAAGCACTTGACCAGGGAGCCCTGGTCAGATCGGTCTACATTGATCTGTCCAAGGCCTTTGATACCATCAACCACAGCATGCTAATCAACTCCATCCTCTCTGTTGGTGTCTCCCAAAAAACTGCAGTCTGTTTCTCCAGCTATCTTTATGGCTGTACCCAGCAAGTAAAAATAAATAGCACCGTTTCTGCCAGCCTCCCAGTCCGATCAGGTGTTCCACAAGGGTCCATCATTGCCCTCTTCTTTTCTCCCTATACTTAAACTCCCTCCCTCTGCCCTCCACTGAGCGCCTGCTCCTTTATGCAGATGATGCTGTGATCTTCAGCTGGCACCCAGACCCTACCCAGCTTCAAAACTCCTTACAGGGCTCCTTCACAGAGATAGAATCATGGTTCACCTCCCACAAACTTGTCCTCAACTACAAAACAACAAAGGTCATGCTACTTGCCCACCCTCAACATAAAAACAGCATCACAAAATTATCCATACTAAGCTCACAGGGTGCCATGTTGGATGCAGTTTCCAAATTTAAATACCTAGGGGTCACACTAGACTCGGCCCTTACTTTCTTTGAGCCTATAGCATTGACCTGCTCTGCTATAAACATTAGAATCAGCCTCCTGTACAAATATAGGCCCTATCTTCCTCCTGATGCCCTCCGCTTAGCCATCTCTAGCTCCCTCCTTCTCCTAGTAGACTATAGCATAATCATATATGGCGCTGCCTATGACACTGCCCTGTCCAGCATAAAATGCACTCTTAAGAAAGCCTGCTGGCTGGCCACAGGCTGTGATTGCCTCACATATACCTGTGACCTCTACAAACAGTCATCATGGCTACATTTCCAGGGGTGACTTCTCTATCAGACCTGCCTATTGGCCAAAAAATACAACTAGGGTTAGCTCCCCTGGCTGTCTATCGCTCCTTCAAACTTGCTTACTGACAAGGGCCACAAGACACTCTAGTATTACTACCTTCCACATCCCTTTTGCAAGGACCACTGCCAGCCAAAGATCCTTTTACTACAGGGAACTACATTGGATGAACTCCCCCCCAATGCGGCCCTCTAAATCCCAAGGCTAGGGCTGTTTAAACCAGTGCTGTGTACCCATATCTTGCTAAACGGTTACTGTGATTGCTCTTAAACTATTCTATTGGGTTTAGGCTTCTTTTTTTTTTGCTAACAAAACTCTGTAAATAATATTGGCATAGATCTTTTGCACCTTTGGTGATGCCCTCTATATGTTTTAGCCCATTGTTGTCTTGGTGCTGTATATTACTCTGTATATGTCCTCACTAAATGTAATGACGCAGAGCCTTTGTAAATGAGTCTCTGACTCAAAGGGTTGTCATTCCTAGACTGTATAAATTAATTAATTAAAAAATAAGGTCTTTCATGCTTTTCTTCACCTGGTTTTACAGAAATATGGGGTTCTTGCAAAATTTTCGGACCTGGATACAGGTTTTGTATCAAAATGCTATATTGTACCCAATTGTTAATAGGTTGTTAGGGAACAGTGTTTATAGTCACAGGGGGGTGCAGAAGGGATGCACTTTTAGCCCACTACTGTATACTTTTATTTTATATCCAGTGGTGCAGATGATTATAAATGATAGCGGTATTTGTGGACTTTCCCCTGCCCTGGATATAGTACCCCAAAAGATTGCAGTTTATGCGGATGATATATGTCTCTCTGTTCCAACTGAGGAATCTGTTCTAAGATACATGACAGTTTTGAACTTATATGCTGGAATTTCAGGGGCGGAAGTCAATTTCACTAAAAGTTCAGGGGTGTATATTGGGGATGGGCCTTTTGTTTCTAATATAGGACAGATTGAGATATCCTATTCTACATTTAAATTATTGGGTTGTCATTTTGGTAACAGGGTTTTAGCAGCCCTGAATTGGATTGAGAAACTTGAAACCAGGGAGAGAAAAGTACATCAGTGGAGGTCCTGTTACTTGTCAAAAAAGAAGAGAGTAATGATTTCTAAAAAAAATGCTGGTACCAATATTTCTTTATATTAGTGGTATTTTTCCTATCCCTCTGAATTTGGAAACAAGAGTTCTGGGTTATTTTTTTCAAATGGTTTGGGGCAGTCATCTGAACCCCATTAAATGAGATTTTATGTATTTAAAATTGACACAAGGGCTCTGGGAATGATTCACCCTGTAGTGTTTTATTTTTCCTTTTTTTATATTTTAATTTTGGGAAGGGAGAGAAACATCCTTAGTCTGATTGGACATATTTTTTGTTTACACCTTTGTTCCAGAAGTGGGGTTTGGATTTCCCTCGGCTAACTTCTGCCCTACAAGTCCCTGATTTTGCCATCCCTGCTTTTAAAAAATTTAACACCTGGAGTATAATGAAATGTATATTATAAACCTTGAATAGAAAATCTATTTATAAAGCAATAATGGAGCAAAATTTGCAGTTCGGGTTGACTGTCCAAAATGCTTGCCTATGAATTGGGGTCTGCACTCCGACTTTTAACTGATAAAAGAATTCCAGTTGCTATGTGGGACATTGAGTGGTTAAGTTGTCCAGGGAAACTTGGGGTAAAATGTAATCTTAAACACAAGCCGGTTTCAGAGTGGCAGTGTATTAGATCGGAATGTGGATGTGTTGAGAAATTTATGGAACATTTCTTTCTTCTGTGTCCTTTTACTGCTGTGTTTTGGCATGAGTTTGTCACTCGCTTGAAGTAGTAACTGATGTATAATGTCACATATGAATGCCTTGTTTTAGGAGATTATTCTGGTTTTTCATCACGATATTATCATAGTACTTTAAATGTTACTTTTGTCTGTATTAAGTTTTATTTATGGCAAGCACAATGTCGCTTTTCTTTACAGTATGTGAATATTCCTGTTAGTGTTAATTACACAAATTGAAAAGGCTTTAGCTCTTCAAAAGAGAAAGAAAGGGCAGTCTTAGATACTAGTCTTTTTCAGTCATATTGGAGAAACATACCATAGATTTAAATGAATTTCACTGTCTGTTCTTATATGGATTTTTTTAGTTAGATGAGTATTTCTTCCTCTGCTATACATGTTATTTTTTGCTGGATGTACTGTATTGTTGGTCGGTTATTTCAGGGGTTCCAGTCTGTTTTTTTTTTTTACTTTGTTTGAAGGGGATTGTTGTTTTTCACATGTATGTAATTTATTTTCCATATGGTGATATGTTTGTTTTTCTTTCCTTATGTTGTTCTTTTGCAATAAATAATTTCCCTACTCTTTTTCAATAAGTGCCATGGGATCTTTACCATTCGCCTGAACTACCACCAATCCAGGCAGATAGGACCCTGGTTTAATGTCTCATCCGAAAGATGACAACTCAGAAGTGCAACACCCCCTTATGCTGCACTACAGTGTCAGTATTGGGATATTAACCCAAGTGTCAGATGTGGGAACTGAACCCACAGCCCTCTGATCTCCTGGCCTCAGAGGTGAGTGTTTGTAAGTGTTCTCAGCAGCCCAGAAGGTAACTTACTTACATACACTCATTTCTGACAAAAGAAAACAGCTTTTCCAGTCCCATTTGGTATTCTTCTTAGTGGTCACCAGCCACCTTTGTTAACTTGTGCTGCATTTTGTTTAAACACTGGGTAGTACATTTCCAATCCTGACTGACTGTACATAAGGAAGCTGAGAGCTGAAACAACAAGTAAAATGGCTGGCAGGCTGAGGAGGTGGAATGATGTTCCAGACCATTCTGTCTCAGTTTGAACTCAACCTGGATGGGAAAGAAATACAACTTACCCTGTATAGCCTGTACAGTGTGAAACATCTTATTGCACTTTAATTGAGCCTTATATCATGATACATTTAGTTTATGCCTACAGTTGTTTTCAGCCATGCCAAAATATAAATTTGTATAATTGAAAGGAATGACATGCCAGTTTCGAAGCAGCAATACCATTTTACAAAAATGTACAGCACTGTACCCACTTAAGTTAAGCATTGATTTCCTTAGCCTTTTTGGCACCCCCTCCAAAAAAAAAACATTAATTTTCATATAGTAAAATACACAATGGGCAAAGACAACAGGTGGTGTCAAATATTGTGTTGTTTACAGCATCATGTAATAGTCACAGATTGTATCCCTCATGGTTAGCCACTGAAAAGAAAACAGAGCACATTTGTTTTTCTTGCAAGGTAGATTAGCTTATAAACTACTGGATACTATCAGTATGCATATTCCTTTACAGATGCATGCAATAGAAATAATTTATGACGTCTCTCAATGTTTTGGAATTTTTATTGTTAAAGGTGCAGAGAAAAAAACAAATGCTGTCTACTTTTCCAGTGCCAAAAGATTATTGCATTCTACATGACCAAAAGTGTAAGGTGTGTAATGTAAAACCTGCTGTTTTGTAAAACTCTAAACACTGACTTACACCAATATCAGATTTTATCAGTAATGTTTCAGGAAAAAATAAATGCCTCGTACAACATGAACACTAAAATTGGCATCATTTATCTTCATTTTTAAATATAAAATAGGCAGATAATAATATTATCATTTCAGTTTGTTATTACAGATTCTTTGGAGGAATTCTCACAAGTCTGTGTGAGTAATCAGTTGCAGATAGATTTTAAGTCTCGTTTGAATGGATGATTTCTTTTCAATCTGCCTTAAAGGGAATTGTTCATCATAATGTCTAATCTATAGGTGTAACACTGACTTCTGGAATTCATAATTACATAAATTAATACAGACTTTCATTTGCCAGTGCTTGAAATGGAACATCTATAGCAACTGACCAGTTGAAAAACCACTGCACTAGTCTTGCTTTCACCATGTTTAGACAATTAATAGAATGATGAGGTGTCTGATGATCAGTTCCAACTGAGATCCTAGTCTGACAAATAGTTACTGTTAGCGTGGTCAGGGACATTAAGGTCATTTATTTTGCAATAAAAAACAGTAGGATGTATTGCTGTGTGGTTGGATGCAGTAATGCATCAGATTCAAGTGTCAATGAACATCTTTTTTTTTTCGGTTCCCTGAAAGATACAGAAATGATCAGTAAATGGAAGGCTGCGATCAAAGACAGAACCTCTCAGAAGCTTTCAATAGGTGCACGGTTGTTTGCTCCAATCATTTCACAACTGACAGTTATGTCAGGAATCTAGAGGTGTTTAGTGAGAATATTTTTGGATGAGTATATATGTTTAAAAATGTCAGCATACCTCTTATGTTGATTAATTAACTGTGCAAGATAACGTTGTCTTTAATGGCCATGGTATTCGGGAAATGTATAACAAAATAGGAAATACTGATCTTTTTTTCTAGTAAACAAATGGATCAGAAAGCGTTGCAATTATGTTATGTATACAGAATGACTGAGACTTATGGTTATCTGATTTCATTTTTGGTACAGCATTTGAACCAGTGGGAATTTTTGAGTGCATTCTAAACATACACGCATGTACTCCACAATCCGATTACATCTCAGACCAGCACTACTGACACAATGCATTGTAACTGTTAATGAAGTATGTGTAAAGAACACTGGCAACTTCCATTTTTTTAAGTAATAAAATAAAATGTAGGACTGCCCACATGTTAAGCCTGATGTCTTGGATTTTGAAATGTTATTTCCATTAAATGTGACCTACTTTATGAGTTTAATTCATTCATACATACTCTTACTCATGCAATGATGCTTTGTCTCTCTAGTCTAACCAGCCGAGTGGTCTGGATGCATGGTTACAACAATTTTGGGCAGCGAGGAGGGTTGAATAGCTGTATTCCATTTAAAATCCTATAGTAGTGTGCTGCAACCACAGGTATACTGATAAACAGAGACTGAAGATAACAGTTTTCTTCATTTTGGGTGAATTTTCTTTGATGTGGAACACAGAGGAACCATATGCACCAGATAGATTCAGCCTGTGATTACAATGTTCTGACCAAATAGGTGAAATAAAATATAAAAAATACAGCAAACTGTATGTGGAATAATCCAGCCTGAACAAGTAAAGTACTTTTTAGAACAAAGTCTAAATGTCAGACAGTAACCTCAGTTTCCATGTGAGATACCATACTAATACTTGAATAGAACAAGCCAGCAAGCCAATAGCAATTTTTCTCCTGAATCAGTTTAACGACAATGTGTATGGAAACAGATTCAAAAAGGTACAATTCATGAACATGTTTGCAACAAAACAGAACAGAGCAATGGAACTTTAACAGGAAACAACACAGCTGTCTAACCAAATCTCAAAGAACTGATAATGACCCTGGTTGAAAACATAAGAAACAAGGTTAAACAGACAACAAAATTAAAACTTGATGGCTACCAGAAAAAAAAATACTCTAAAAATGATTATCACAAACTGAATCAGATCCTTGCCAAGAGAGTTAGCATGCAACACTAAAAAATGTGTAAAGGGCTTCTAATCAGTGACAGCTGTAAATAGCATCAGTGATGCACAGCTCTGCATACTGACCAAAGTTGTGTGCAGTTTGCAGGGGAGACAGTCTTTCTGAACAAAATGTCATAAATAAAAACTACACAACATAGATGTCTGAAAAAAATCTCTGCAGTTTTTAATAAACCTTCACTTTGCCATTGTCTTCTTTGCTTGGGTCAGCACAGTATAAAATGTAAATCCTGACTGATTATTTATTGAAATTTCATACAGTTGATGTAAAGTATTTTCAGATACAGAAGTGTCATGTAAATGCACTTGTAAACACAGGGGACCGGATTATCAAAGCAGGATGCAAGTTGCACCTTGGCGCAACTTGACACTGGACCAACTTCTGGTGCAAGTAGCAAATGTGTCAATGAAATCTGGAAGGATGCAAGTCGCAAGTTGTGCCCCATAAAAGGGCACAATCAGAATGCAGGACACACAATGCTGATACACAATAATGGTGCAACATGGATCTGTGGTGGTCCAGGAGAGCAGGACATGAGGACATGGGGTAGGTCACAGGGCAGTGAGGAGAGCAGAAAAGAAAGTGCAACTTCTCAAAATGGGAGACCGACATCCTCCTGCAAGAGGTACATGCCCATGCAGATATCCTCTTTGCCAGGGTTTGGCAAGAAAGAACTGAGGAACCAGAGAAAGGTGGTGTGGGAGGAAATAGCCAAAAAGGTAAATGCTGTGGCTTGCTCCAAATGGGCAGTCCGTGAGCTACAGAAACATTTTAATGATAAAAAGAGGTGCTGCAAGGAGAAAGTCGCCCACAACCAGAGGAGTGTCATGGCCACTGGTTTTGAATAGAGAGCGAGGAGATATCCCTCACAAACCAAGAAGAGAGGATTGTGACTCACCTGAGTAGCCAGACAATCGAGGGTGTCAGCAGCTTGGATACAAACAGCATGCAGAGTGGCAGAGGTAAGGCATGCATGTGAACTGAACTGTACCATCAGTTTGACCTACCTGATAGGTAAAATTATGGAAGGCTTAATTAAAGATTTTATTTTAGTTAATGTCAAAAACAATAACTTGATCGACCAAGCACAACATGGGTTTGCTAAACTAAGATCATGTCAAACAAATATATTGGCTTTTTATGAACATGTTAACCGTGAGTTGGATCTGGGGAACAAAGTGGATGTGTTCTATTTAGATTTTACTAAGGCATTTGATAAATTGTCCCATTATGAATTATTAATTCTGCTGGAGGGGATTAACCTTAACAAGAACATCTGCAATTGGGTGTCAGATTGGCTCCAGGGCAGGAGGCAGAGGGTGGTAATAAATGGGGTCTTATCCAGCTGGGCTGCTACTACTAGTGGGGTCCCACAGGGCTCTGTTTTGGGCTGAAGCCTCTTCAATATTTAGATCACCACATTAAAACTGAATAATCCAAACATCTGGCTATATAAATTTGCTGATGATTTAGGATAGGGACTGTGGTAAATACACAAGAACATACAAAAGCCTTACAGGAGGCCCTTGATGAGATATCGGAATGGACAGTTAGAAACAAATTGGAAGTGAATACTACTAAGTGCAAGATCATGCTCTTTGGTAATAAAAATCGGAAGATGTCCTATAAATTATTTAACACCCCTCAAGAGGTCACTGATGAGGAAAGACATTTGGGAATAACCATCACAAATGACCTTAAGTTTAAGTCCCATTGCAGAGCCCAAGTTAAGAAAGCTAATCATAACCTCAACTGTATTTTCAGACACATAGCAAGTGAGAACAAAAATGTACTTCTCCCATTATATAGTGCCCTGGTTAGGCCCCACCTGGAGTACTGTGCACAGGTATGGTCACCACAAAATCGAGAAGATATAAACCTGTTGGAAGGTGTGCAGCGTAGATTCACTAAATCAGTCTATGGTTTAAAAAATTGACCTTATAATGAAAGAATCCTATCCCTCAATTTATATTCCCTATACTACAGGAGGTATAGGGGAGATCTATGTCTGCTATACAGACTACTAGATGATGACTTACTTATGGCTGAGATGGGATTTCAATATAATACAAGTTGGACCAGATCTAGGAAACACAATTAACAGCTTTTACGTGGAAAATGGAAAATGGAATCGGAACCAATGTAGGTTTTGGTACAGTCAGAGAGTGGTAATATCATACTAGGTTTCATACTAGGTGATGGAACGGAAGAAGGCACCATGGCCCATTATACCTTTCCCCCCAAGGCGGGCTCATTTCAGTTCCTAAAACATATTCATTTATCTAGCTCTCTTTTAAACTGTTCTACAGTTTTGCTCAAGGCAATGTAATCTGGTAGCATATTTCATATTCTGGCTGTTCTCTACAAAAATGAGAAATACCTAAAATTTGTTTTGACCATCTCCATTTTTATTTGAAACTTATGCATTCTTAATCCTTCTGGTTATTCACTATTTATAACCCTAGTTCTTCAATTAGCTCTGGATCCTTCACATCTTGCAATGCTCTTCCAACAAATACTGTTACTAGTTCTAACATGAATATATTTAAGAATAGTTTGGATAGGTACTATGGGTATAGGGTATTTCTGTTTTAAATTAAGGATTGTGATTCTGGCAAGCTGTTAAGGACCTTGAGTCTATTAGCTTGACTCTACCTGTGAAACTCTACCTATGAAACTGTGATGACAGGGAACAGTAAGGGCCACAACAGAGATAGAGGGCAATGAGGCAGGTGCACTGTCACACAGAACACCACAACTAAGGCATAATGTACTGGTAGTGGTGATGCACAGCATGCCCACAGTGACTCCATGGACAGCATGGCAGGATAGCCAGATAGTCTGTACCAGGTAACACAGTAATGTGGCACTTTGTGGAATTGCAGCACAGATAGGTATATGACAGAGCACTGCAGGGTAGACAGTCTGACAGGGCTGTTGGCATGTGCACAGCAATGGGACACAGTCTAGGATGCATGTGATGGACAACATTGGATGCAATGTACAAAGGGGTGACAATGTGCCACTCACATGGGTGCAACACTGGGCAGGATGCCTGCACTATGGCAGCATGCATGTGTGGCAATATCACTGTGAGGGTGCTTGAGACTCTGTGGGAATCATGAGCTCATGGAAAGACGTAGGGTGGAAACAAACCACGTGTCGGCCTGGGGGGGAGCAGGGTGATAACCAGGGGGATGCAAGACCCGCAGATGTGGTAGCACCAACACTGTCAGGGGGCTCACCACCAGAGGACAGTGGTAGAAAACCCCGACCAACTGAGACACTTGCATGTGTCACAGTGGACCTTGTGTATGCAACTGAAACTGGGCCTGGCTGCATTGCTATAAGACAATATCAACATCAGGTATACATTCATGGGGGAGGGGGGCAGAAAAGAGAAGCAATAAGGCCAACCTCAAAAAAACACTTGAGCATGCTGCTGGTGTCCCCAGATTGGTCAGAAACAGATTACAATGGCCAGTGGAGTGATCAGGACACCAGCAAGGGTTGGTAGGGGGTTGGGTGGCATGGACAAAGTGCAGCAAGACAGATACCAAACAACATGCACAAAAAACATGTCATGAGCACTAATGGATAACTTATATCTATTGCTCTGGTGTTGTGCCCCATATAAAATGTTGCTGGGCAACCCAACAGTCATCAGCCCAGCCATGGGACTGTGAAGGACATAAAACATATACCATGTCCCTGTGTAGCTGAGAGGGTCAGCACTGCACAAGCACCAATATGTGTGCCACAGGACTGACAGTGTAACAGGATCAACACTGTGGACCCACCCATGTAGCCAGCACATGTTCCACACCCAAGCATTTATTTATTTATTTACGAGTTTAACCAGGAAGACATACTGAGCAGTGTTGCTCGATTCCAGATGCGACCTGGGGGTCAAGACCAAAGACAATAGTAGCTACATTTGGTACATAGTTAACAACACAATGAATGGCCATCCGCCGTACAGACAATCGGCAGATAGATACAGTCAGAAGATTGATACAGGAACATTTTAGATGGTTATAACTGAGCACAGAAACACAATTTTTATACATAATTTGACTTTAGTTATAGCAAGAGCAGCTGGAAGAGAAATGGGTGCTGAGTAGCATGTACCACACATGCTGCACCAATATGAACATGTCTGCCACAGAGCCAGGAAGGCAGGCACCTTTTGGGCGGTGGACCACGGTGGCACCATGCAGTTGTACATTGCCCATGTCTGCAAAAATGCTGTGGCACAGTGACAGTGGTGGCAATAGCAACACCTGTCATGTGGCAATCAGAGGTCGCAAGACCCCCAATATGGACAAACAACCCAATAGCACCAACAGAACTGCAAACAGGTGAAGGTCCACTAGGCACAAGTGCCCATGTTCTGGTTTCACATGTGAGCTCTGGTGAGGTGAGCAGAGCCACACAGCATGCAAGTGAAGGTGGCAGGGAACACACCCAGGTCCTCTGTATGTAAAAGGCACATGCATATCACAGCAGACAAACCTCTAGACAGTACAGATAGTCTATGTGGCCAGGGTATGTGGGTAGAATGTGATAGGTGGTGTGGGACAGTCCATGGCATGTGTGTTGGCAACACAGGCATGGAAGCCCAAACAGAGGGTGATTATGCTGTGAGCTGACATGCCACTGAAATTGTGCTGACATGCACCACAGGCCCACAACGGGAACAGGTGGCAGCACTAATGGTGCAGATGTGACACCTGGGTGTGCTGCAGCTGGAGTTGAACACCCACACAGGGTGATGTAAAATGTTGTGGATATACACTGTGCAGGGCAGCAAATGCATGTCATGGGTGGAATGTCCAGAGATGTCCATGGTCATAGTTCGCCTGTGGCAACAACTGTCCAGCCCACATGCTGTACTGGACCACATGTCTGGTGTGCCGACACATACATGTAGCATATGAACAGCACATCACATAGGTCTGCACAGTGATAGTGTCCATGTCATAGGTTACACAGGTACAGATGTGAATGATGCTGACAGATGGTCATGGTTACCTGTATATCACCCCACAGGTCACACAGCCAAGCAACCAGAGGACACCAGATCAGGGGCAAGTGTCATGCAACATGGATGGGAGAGGCACAGGGTCCAGAGTACTATGGATGATAATGATGATGACACCAGCAGCAGCAGCGGCAGAGCCAGCAGAACAGGCAGTCTCAGGTTTCCAGCTGGAGGAGCTGGAAGAGCGGGTGGCAGAGATGCCACTGGATGTGTCAGCAGTGGCAGCCGGAGGGGAAGGGGCCACAGAAACACCTGCAGGGGTTGGCCAAACATAGTCAGGAGAGGCCAGGTCCAATAACATGGACAGCACACAGGGAAATGTGGCTGGTGAACTCAGCCCATCCCTTGTGGAAGAACTGGAGTCTACACTGGGGGGGAGAGGTTGCACAGACCCAGTCCCAGTAGGCCTACCAATCATACTCTTTGAGGTCTGCTGCCAGTCAGTCTGCCAGGGCCAGGAGGTTGAGACCAGTGAGCTCAGAGCCATCATGGACACCACTGATGAACGGCATTAGTCCATATAAAACATGGGCACAGCCATCACCACTTCAATAACAGGGGACCAGTAGGGACACAACGGTTGCACTTGCTGATGTTGTTGTGGCCCAGCTTGGGGTACATGCTGCCATAAAGAGGCAAGTGGAGTCCATGGTCTGGGCCAATACAGCAATACAGAGAACCACACCAGTGCAGCAGTTGCACACAGAGATCATGGCAGCCACACTGCAGGAGATAGCTGCAGCCCTGTGACACAGGGACTAGTGCCATGGAAGGGGGCACCAGGCAAACACAGGGGACACACACCCAGGGCATACAGCATGAAGCATACAGACAGAACATGTCAATGAGCTGCCATGGTTCCCTTATGCTAACCTGTGGCTCACTATCCTGACATGCACCTTCCCGGGCACTATTGCCTGACAGGTGCAGTGTCCTGTTAGCGATCATGCCAACGGATACATGCTGATGGTGTTACAGGACAGGGTAATGTAGTGGATGTGATGGCTTGCTACCTTACCCCTGAAAACACTGTCGGATCTGGAAGCTGGCTGAGCTTCCCCCGTGGTATGGAGGGCTGGAGCACAGGCAGCTCGGCTGGCTCGTACTGTTTGACCTGGGTTCTGGTCCAGCCACATACTTTGCCCCTTGTAACTGTTAGTTTTTTACTCCAGGGTCCACTCCTCCTCAGAGTTAGTTATTTTATTTATAGGGGGTGTGGGGGCAAATCGCTCCACATGGGAGGTGCGGGGGTCACAGCCCCCCCATTAAAAAAAATGGCATTTGTTACCATGTTGACTAACATTACATTGGGAAAGTTGTGCCATCTGTTTGTCAATTATGGTTATTTGGACTCGGTATCCTGAGTGTCAGGATACTGAATTTCCAGAAAACATAGTATATCCACAGCCACAACCCCCACAGGTCCACAGCCAGGGTACAAGTGCCCCTGTCAGCAGGCCCACAACCAGTGAGTCAGCACAGGGCCCCACTATGGCCAGCCAGCCAGCCACAGTCAGCAGCACCATTACTGTGGTAACAGGCAACAGGGGCCAGAGCAACTCAGTCATTGTCCCTGTACACACATCCAGCAGATGGGGCAGGAGACAGATGCAGGCAGACAGAGAGGGGAACCTGACAGCTGCAGTTGGATCACAAACTGGGGGCTGCACAAAACAGCTGGGACACAGCATGAGGCACAGCAACAGCAGCAGCATCAGGCCCCTGGGACACAGCCACGCAAGTGGAAAGACCCCCCCCCCCCAAAGGGCCAGACACAGGCACACAGTTGACACAGTGATGTGGGTTGGTGGTAGAACAGTAAGCATTGGCGTGGTGGGTACAAGGATGACAGTGGCAGTAGTGACGTGGTGGATATCCCAAGGAGGCATTGGAGAATATGGTGGACTGGGAGTAGGTGGGTGTTGGCAATGTGACCTATGGTATGAGAATGAACAGCACCACAAACCTAACATTGGAATACTGTTAATTGGTATGTGCAGTACTATTGTAAACAGTCCATGAATAAACAGTATCGTACCTATTAGCCTGTGACCTTTACTATGCAGTGCCTACAGTGATACAGGGAAACATGTAGCACACGTGTACCAAGCAGGGAGCAAACTGCTTGGCTGTGTATGCAAACACACAGCCACAACGGGGTGTATGCTATGGATATCACAGGCCAGGGCACAGTGGTCACCAGGTCGGCAGCAGCCTCAGACCACAGAGTGTGGCTTCCAGGGCACACTGGTCCCACCAGTGGCACAGGTCCCATACAGCCCAGTGGTTGCAGTCTGACCCTGGCAACACCCAAAGCACAAGGTGCATATGTGCAATGTGTGTGGCATGGACACACTCATTGGATGGGTGTCCCACCCACTGTGCATGTAAACACACCGCACGCAAGGTCCTGCTATGACTGTCATGTGTTAATGTCAGTTTACATGACAGTCATAATTTGTATCACTTTACTGTATCTGCACATGGTGTCTCAATGGTTGACAACCAGTGACTCCACTACAGGTTGTATCACAGATGAGGCATGGATGCCTACAGAGTGTAATACAAACCGGGTTTATTCTGGGGACAGGAGTGGGTAGAAGAAGGGGATAGGTAAAAATAAGGGTAAAACATTATAACAAACAACAACCTGTAAACAGTGAAACATGGTTAGACAGTGTAAGAACAGTAAAACTGCTATCTAAAAACATGAAACCATATGTACAACAGGAAAACACTGCAAACAGGTGCCACCTAGCACAAACAGGTGGGGTGTCTACTTGATTGCTGCCACCTCGATAGTCATTGCACCAGCTGCGCATGGTATCCAGCATTGCCTGAAGTGCACCATAGAGGCCCGATACATGATGCATGCACTCTTCGATATCATCATCATCAAATCTTCATTTATTCAGGCGAACATCATTGAGCAAGGCTCATTTACAAGATGGACCTGATAAGGTCAAGGTTCAATAGTTGATACACAACAGATACACCATACACTTATTGTATATAAGACAGTTATACATACAGGGGAAAATAACGTTTATAAACACAGTGATGTACAGTAAATTCACATGATAAAAAACGGTTACAGGAAAGTTAAGCTAATATTTACAGTATGTACAGTATATACATATCCCAGTGGTGGGGCATGGCAGACACTCAACATAATGTAATACTAGGATGGTGAAGGTATTACTGGGTGCCATAAGATGGGGTGTCTGTCTGGAAGGAATATGCCATGTATGGTTTGGAAGGGAGATTTGTGAGATGACAATGCTAGCTCTAGTGGTAGCAATTGCATTTCTCTTTGAAGAAGACTGTACAATGCTGTTTAAAGGACGCAAATGGAATGATATTGGACAGTTTTAGGGATTTTTGTTGGGTGTTCCATGCTATAGCTAGAGAATAGCTGATTGCTGCCCTTCCTAGCCTGGTGTTGAATTTGGGCAATTTGAGCAGGATGTTGTTGTTGCTTCTTAGGGCATAGGAGCTAGGACAGGTCTGGGTGAAGCAGTCCAGGATATAGTTTGGAAGTTTTTTTGACAATGCTCTGTAAATCCATAATGCTGAATTTCTGTTCCTTCTGAGGTGAAGGGAAACCCACCCAACTGCAGCATAAAGAGAGCAATGATGAGTATTAGATGGCAGATCTGTAATGAACCTTATTGCTCTATGATATAAGGTATCCAACTTGTGATGGTAGGAGATGGGGCAGTGACTATAAAGGAAGTCTGCATAGTCAACAACTGATAGAAAAATGGCCTGGACTAACCTCATCTTTGAGTCTCTGTTTAGGAAGGGTTTTAATCTATAGAGAAAGGCCAAGCCTTTGGCGAAGCTTTTTTAACAGTTCTTCTAAATGATGAGTGAAGTCAAGTCTGTTGTCAATCCACACACCTAGGTATTTGAAGTTTTCTACATACTCCAGATTTTCTCCAAATATAGTGCGTAGCTGGGGGAGAATGATTGGAGAGGATGTGCTGGTGGAGCTTTGATTTGTGAACATCATTGCTTTAGTTTTCTTTGCATTTAACAGAAGCTTTTTCTTGAGTAGCTGATATTGTAGCAAGGAGAATTCTGTTTGTAGGATTTCACGAGCAGCTGCAGGCGAAGGGTTGCTGACATACAGAACAGTGTCATCAGCAAAGAGGTGTACAGAGGAATTGGTAAGGGTTGAATCAATGTTATTTATATAAATGGCAAAGAGGATAGGACCCAGAATAGAACCTTGGGGGACTCCTCTTGACAGTGGTTTTAATGGGGGATAGGTCACCTTCAGCTTTTACCTGCTGTGACCTACCGGTGAGATAGCATCTGAACCACTTAAGGGAGGATGGATCTAGGCCAATGGAGTACAGGGATGAAAGTAGTAGCTCATGGTCCACAGTATCGAATGCTTTGCTCAGGTCCAGGAATACTGCACAGACATTATTCTTTTTATCTAATTCGGATTGCCAGTCATTTGTGACCTTGGCTAGTGCAGTGATAGTGCTATGCTTGGCCCTGAATCCAGATTGAGCTGGGTTTAGGAGGTTAGCATTGTCAAGATACTCCCTTAACTGATTACTCACTAATTTCTCCAGCATCTTGGATAGCACTGGTAGAATGGAAATTGCCTGTAATTATTAAGATCCATAGGGTCCCATGATTTTAAAAGGGGAACCACTTGGGCTGTCTTCCACAGTGTGGGAATAGAGCCAGAGTTTAGGGATAGGTTAAAGAGGTGTGTTAGGGGGACTGCAAGTACATGGCATGCAATCTTTAGAAAGTAGGGGTCCAGAGATATGCCCCTCCACGGTGCAAAGTACCGCATTATGCTGCATGTGAGACCCTACAGCCTGTTGTCCGTCCATCACCCCCACTTGCTAAATCTCCATTGCAGCAGGCTGCACAATGGGGGCCTCTACAGCAACCCCCTGATCCATTACACCAGGTGGACTTTTTTTTTTTTTATTTAGTTGTTTAACCAGGTAAAGCACACTAAGCTGAAAGCTTTTTTACAGGAGTGACCTGGGAGCACTTTCATGTCCTGCAGCCTGTTGTCCATTCACCCCCTGCTCCAGTGGCACCCCCATGTTGTCTGGGTGCTTAATTCTGGCCTCAGCAGCACCCTCTTGGCAATGCATGCCCACTGTAATGTCCTGGCTGGACATCAGTTGTGCCACCTCCACATCATCCTGCCACACCACCATGGTATTTGGCTCATTATCAGGGTCTTCAGCATCACACCCCTGTTGTGTAATGTCCACCTGTGTGTCATGCAATACAACCACTGTCCGTGTTGTGTCACTTTGCACCTGTGAGGCATCATCCCTGATAGTGTCTGTGGGTGGCCCCACCTGCACAGTGTCCAAGTCTGTGGCTGCAGGTCCCAGTCCCACCACCTGTCCATCTTCATCCCCATCAGATTGGTTTTCCTCTGTGGATGACAGCTACCTGGCACACCTCTGTACACACTGTGTTCTGGTCACATATTCCCTGGACTTGGACGTCTTCAGCAGACCCATTGCACGGAGCATGCCACGTATACATGGTTTGTCTGGCAATGCTTCCCTGATTTCCCTGCAACTGCCACCTGCTGGGAGAGAAAGCACATATGTCAGAACAATGCCACCGCAACACCACAGTCATCCAATAATGTGTGATGACCCTGTGTTCTGCAACGTCAACTGTGGCGCAGGCAAAATCAATGGCATTTGCATAGCTCTGGGCATATGTCACCAACAACACTGGTGGTCCAGCTGTGTGTGCCCACCTTGGGATGAATAGTGTGTAGGTGGCTACACAGTTACTGTACTACACAGAGTGGAGGACAGCAGCTGTGGAACATATGTACCATGCCATCCGCCCCCTATCCCGGCCCAATACTGTACCGCAGCCCCTTGTTGAAATGAAATGAAATGAAACTTTATTTATATGGTTCCTTTCTTAAAACCAAGGGTGCCTTACAATAATTTAAAAACAATAAATAAGTACAAGTCCATAAATAATCTATAACTCTATAAATCTTAGCTCTAATTCACAATCATTAATTAAAATTAATCTTTGACCATAAATAGGTCTTTAGGGCCTTTTTAAACTCCTCCACGGTCACAGACTGATGAAGCAGACTGGGTAGAGAATTCCAGAGGGTTGGAACAGCAAACATAAAAGCACAAGCACCTGATGATTTTAAAGAGACCCTCTGAATCTCTAACAACCCCTCATCTGCCAAGCGGAGAGATCGCTTAGGGCAGTAGGGAACCAAAAGCTCTTTCAAGTAGTCAGAATCCAGTCCATGTAGGGCTTTGTAGATCAAAGGACCAATGTTAAAGGTGATCCACCACTGAATTGGCAGCCAGTGCAGATCGTGTAGTACCAGCGAAATATGACAGGCATGGGACGTACCCGTCAATAACCGGGATGCAGCGTTTTGCATCAGCTGCAGGTGGCAGATATCAACCCCAGGAAGCCCTAGATAAATAGAGTTGCAATAATTAAGGCATGAGGTCATAAAAGCGTGGACCAATGTAGGGAGGTCAGTGGGCAGAACAAGGTGCTTAATCCTGGTGAGGTTCCTAAGATGGTAAAAGGAAAGTTTGACAACTGCCAACACCTGCAAACGCAGTGTCAGTTCGTTGTTAAAAATCACCCAAGGTTCCACACCCATTCAGAGGTAGGGAGCTGAATACCTCCCAGAAATAAACCTGAGGATAAATCAGCTCCCATCCCCTCTACCCTATGACCTGGGTCCACAACCATTACCTTTGTCTTCTCCGAGTTCAACTTCAACCAGCTTGAACTCATCCAGCCTTGATTTTCGGTGAGGCAGCTATTAATGACCGAGAGAGCTCTATCCTGGTCAGGTGCAAAAGACAGGTAGAGCTGGGTATCATCTGCATAGCAGTGAAACTTTAGCCCATACCTTCTTACAATGTCTCCGAAGGGCATCATACACTGCGAACAACATGGGGGACAACACCGAGCCCTGGGGAACCCCACATGACAGAGAGAGTGGGCAGGAAGAATTTAATATGGACACCACTCTCTGAGTTCTGTCAGTGAGGAAAGATCTAAACCAGCTGAGGACTATCCCCGACAAACCACAAATAAACTCCAGGCACGCCAGAAGCACCCCATGGTCCACAGTGTCAAAGGCTGATGAGAGAGCAAGAAGAATGGGAATGGAATGATTCTTCTGATCTCTAGCCAACAGGAGATCGTTGAGCACCCGAACCAGCACTGTCTCGCTACTATGCCTCTTTCAAAAACCAGACTAGAAGGGTTCAAAGATGTCATGGACAGTTAGATGGTTCCCCAATTGTGCAGCCACCACTTTCTCAATAATCTTCCCAACAAAGGGAAGATTAGAGATCGGCCTGTAGTTAGCATGGGAGTCGGGGTCCAAGGAAGCTTTTTTCAGGAGGGGTGTCACCACCACCTCCTTCAGAGAGCTAGGAAACTCACCCATATACAAAGAGCACCAGACTATCCATGCTAGAACCAGGCCGATAGTATCAAGACAACCCTTTATCAGGAAAGTTGGGCCCAGATCTAAACTGTAGCACGTGGGGGGGATACTATGGACAATTCTCATGACATCGATGAACTCAGGCCGGTCAAAGGAACTCTAGGAGAGACCAGAAGGAGTAACCAAGTACCAATCAAAGGCTTCTCCCATAGAGGGAGCAAGTTGGAGCACTGCCCTGATCTCAGCCACTTTATCCACAAAGAAGCGAGCGAGCTCATCACACTCTATTTGTGAAAAAGCTTTTCAAACCTGGAGACAGGCTGGGTTGCACAGTCTGTCAACAGTTCAAAAAAGCTGAGTGGTTGGTTCTGAGCAGCCGTAATCTCGCTGGACAGGAATTCTGTCTTCTTATGAGAGATTGTGGAGTAATAGAGTTGGTAATGTTCCATCAATCAAAGATGGTCGGCATCAAGGGCAGTTCTCTGCCAACAACTGTCTAATCTTTGTCTTTGTTGCCGCATCTACCTCAAGGTCCCATCAAACCATGGAGACCGAGGTCGAAGGGGGAGAGGATGAACACAGACAGGAGTAATTTGATCAAGAGGTGAGGAGATGGCCCTTTTATAGGCCAGCACCAGGGCATCAGGATCATTGCTCACTTCAGAAAACTCCTATAGGTTAAGCACTGCTGCCAGGCCCCAGAGCTAATATCTCGTAAAGAGTGGTACTTAACCATCAACACAGGGGTAGGCCTACAAGGGGGGGGTGCAAAAACTGAAGCCCACAGTGTAGTGATCAGACCAACTGACGGGTTCCACCCCCACGTCAGTGGCCTCAATCCCCAGGAGGAAAACTAAGTCCAAGGAGTGACCACTCTTATGCTTGGTAGAAGTAACCACTTGTGTGAGACCCAAAGATGTTATTAATTGGAGAAAGTGTTGTCCAAACTGCAAATGTTCATCAGCGATTCAGGCATTGAAGTCACCCAGGACCATCATCCTGGGAGACTCAAATGCCATGTCAATGTTAAAGTCGGCTACTTCCTGCAGAAAACGTTTCTCATCCACTGGTGGATGGTAGATAAGAACAATTCTACAACCCACACCTGCCACTATGGTACACTCAAAGGACTCAGCTTCCTCAACTGGTACATCTGAGTCCCAGTTCTGTCCTGAAACAGATCACAACCCCCCCCCCCATGGTTCAACCTCGGGTGGTGTAACAATGAGTACCCAGCTAGAACTGCTGCCTCCAAAACTGGACCAGCATTACCATCCAGCCAGGTCTCGGTAATGCAAGCCCGATCCATGGACTCCACAAGATCTGAAATAACTGCAGTCATGTTCTTAATGGATCTGGGATTGCACAACACTGCTCGGGTTGTACCGGCCACTGGAGTGGAAAAGACCACTTGCCCAGTACCATTAATAGTAGTGGTGCCCTTGGGTATGGGAACTAGACAAGGATAACCTCGCTCTAGAATCCATTTCACCCCAGAGCATCTTCTGGTCCCTACATCCCCAAATGGATGTTCCCACTCATTTGGCCTCCACTGTTCACACCCCCTAAAACCCCTCCTCCCCTTACGTACAATCCTCAGTGCTCTACAGGGCTGATAAGTTGACAACTATAATGGCGTAGGGGAGAAAGGGCGGATAGTGTACAACCGTGGTGGCAGACCCTCCACACATAATAAAACCAGACCCAAAACAGTACCCCAAATAAAAAGAATAAAATAAAATAAAACAAAGAAAAATAAATCAAAGAAAATCAATCAAAAATAAAATATCCAAATAAATGAAATCCAAAAACCAAAAATCTAGAGGCTCTCACCCTCCCTCAAATTCTAAAACAAATCATAAATACAAATCACATAGTGATCTCAATGAGTCAGTATCAAAGGACAAATAGCAACTTTCCATGAAGAAACATAGAATCCAGGTGGCAACAGGAGGGGATCTCACCCCCTCTTAATCCAAACACCAAAAAGTTCCTCCAGATAAAATGCAGGCAAGCAGCAAGAGGGGCTCTCACCCCATCTTAATCCAATCACCAAGAAGTTCCTCCAGGAAAAAACAAATCTCCAATTCTTCTAAGCTGTATTCTCAAGACTCAGGCCTAGACACCAAAGCTAAGATCGGGCTGAAGGACTGTAATCTGAAAAAGGGCCCTGAGATGGAAGCAATAGCTCCCACCACAGAGAAACCATAGGAACCCCAAGAGAAATCCACATCACCATTAACCCCTAGAGTTCCCTCAGAACAACCAAAATACAGCCACAATCTCTCACTCAGGAGCCAAAGCCCAAAAGGGAATGTAAATCCCCACCTCCACAGGAGTGGAAACCGACGGGAAAAACAGGCTGCTCTAGGAGGGGAATTTGCAGTCCCGGCCGCCCACCAGCCGCCAGGATCCCCCAACTAACAACCACAAGAGAGAGAGGCCCTCAGGCCAAAATCCCTGTGATTCCTCCCTAAATGGCCCAAAAAAACCTTACAAGTCACCCACACCGAGGGACGGGGAGCATCCACCTAAACAGTCAAAGGCGGATAATATTTCTTTATGACCTCAGTACTCAGTAATAATGTCACCGAATCCCAAAACAGGGAGAGGACTTTGTCTGCTGCCCCCAAGCTCCTGGTGCTTTCACCACCCAGACAATATTTAGAGGCTGCCAGTGACCAGCAGAATCCACCTTTAATAACAGCACTTCAAGCGCTCCCACTGCAAAATTGAAGATAAATGAAAGAAAAGGAGGTTTCCACTCACAAACCCAAATTACAGTCCCAGGAAATGCTATCAGGATCATTAAGCTCCGATGCCATAAACTCCTCTTCAGGATTCCAGGAATTATCCCACAAATCTCATGGAAAGTATACTAACAAAGCCAAAAAGTAAGCCAGCAACATTGAGAGCCAGTCCAGCAAATATAGAAACCCCGAATCACAGACTCCTAGGAGATTCGCCAAATCCAAACCCTCAGCAGCTTTTCTGAACAAGTCAGCGGGTACCAAGTTACAAAATTCCACATTAAAGGTCTAGTAGAAGCCAGGGCAACCTGCAGCACCTAATATCTCACAGCGGGCTTAGTAAAACACTCAGCGCCCCACGCTAAAATCAGACCAGTCAGAATCCCGACCGTGAAACACTGCTTTTCAGTGTTTACTAGGCGGCATGTCAGTGTTCACTCGCATACTTGTATACTCCAACACAGATGCAAGCGAGCACAAATGTGGCAAGCAAAGAAAAACGCTATAATAAATAAATGAATCGATAAAACTATGAAAAAATAAAACAAAATTGAAGCTCAGAACTCAATATAACAGAGCTCAGGCAGCTCACGCATACTGCTGCTACAATGCTCTAATGTGTATCACATGCATACAGCTATCGCAGCCATGTTGTTGTAGCCTCATCTCTGTAGTGGTGCCATCCCTTGCACCCTGTATTATGTCACTGTTACTGTGGTACCACGTGTTGGCCATGGGTCTACACCCCACATCTGCATATCATAGCACCCACCTTCCAGTAGACCCTCCTATTGGACAGTTGACACCCTACAGTACCTTGCACATATCCCTGCTGTCCATGACTGTGTCCCTCCCTGCCCAATGACCCCCCCATGCATGGCGTGCCCACACATGTCTGACCACATATGGGTATTGTTGCATTCTCTTGACCATTGTTGATTTCCTACTCTGTAACACCTCCGTTATGTGTATGGCCCTCTGTGGCCTCCAATCCCATAGCCTGCACAGTACAACTGCTGTGGTTCTACTTGTGTTTTGTACTGTGCCACGTACACCTCCTGTGGGCTGCTGTTGGTACCACAAACTCTGCACAATGCCATCCCACCGGCCCACCCCAGTGATATCACACAATGGTGGTTGACTACCCTGTCAGTAGACATTTCACACTCATGCCACTGTCATGTTGTGTGTCCATCAGTTACCCACCCCCCTGTTCTGCCCACATACCTTTCTGTGGGTGCCCATGTCACACCTCTGTATATGTCAGCGTGTCCACCACCTTTGCATATGCCACGCAGGTGTGGGTCCTGTCCCATGTAGCCCCCCCCCCGTGTGCCTGTTCCATTGCATTGGGACAGCCAGCCTCAATGTGGTATCCCATCCAGTCATGCCACAATGCATTGTCACATATGTGGGCATCTGTATGTCCTGACTCTGGCACAGAACCATGAAGTGCACTGCTGCTGCCCCCATCCCCCAGGAAGGATGGACATGCAGCACCACCCTCAGTGTGCTGTTGGGTTTGTGGATTGGGACAGGGCTGTGGTCCTTGTGGAACACTCCCATGCCATCAGACCTCTGTACCACCATCCCATGTTGAAGAGTGGATGTAGACTGTCGGATAGCTACATAGTCCACATACACTGCCTCACCAAAATACCTTTGTTGACATAAAGACATGTTGTGCTCTCCACTGTGCATGGCCACACACCCCCTGTGTGTGTGTGCAGGTGGACTAGTATATCCTTTTTAAAAAATCATGGGAGGATGGGGTAGTACCTGACGTCTGAAGGAGGGTGGATGTTATTCAGCTTCACAAAAGTGGGAGTAGGGCAGAGGCAAGAAACTACAGACCTGTTAGTTTGACCTCAGTGATAGACAAAATGATGGAATCACTTCTGAAGGAAAGAATTGTTGAGTACCTAGAGGCCAGCGGGGCATTTGACACAGTCCCACACAAAAGATTAATATACAAGTTCGCCAGCCTTGGAGTGGTTCCCAAGATGGTAGCCTGTGTAAAAAACTGGCTGGACAACAGGACACAGAGGGTAATAGTAAACAGAGTCCAATCTGAAGAAAGGGGAGTTACTAGCAGGGTACCGCAGGGTTCAGTACTGGGTCAAGTCCTCTTCAATGTCTTTATAAGTGACATTGCAGAAGGACTGGAAGGAAAAGTATGCCTCTTTGCAGACGACACAAAGATCTGCAACAGGATTGATACACAAAGTGGGGTGGAAAAGATGAGAAGGGACGTGGCAAGGTTAGAGGAATGGCCAATTGTATGGCAGCTTAGATTCAACTCAAAGAAGTGCAAAGTAGTGCACCTGGGAAACAAAAACCCAGGGTAAGAGTGCACAATGGGAGGTGAGATACTAACAACAACAAAAATAGAAAGGGACCTAGGGGTAGTCATATCAGATGACCTAAAGGTGGGCAAGCAATATGAGAAGGCAGTGAGGAGAGCTGGGTGGATACTGGGATGCATAGGGAGAGGCATCACCAGCAGAAAACAGGAAGTTGTTATCCCTCTGTAAAGACAGCTGGTGAGACTCCATCTGGAGTACTGTGTGCAGTTCTGGAGACCTCATCTCTGCAAGGACATAGGCAGGATGAAGGCTATCCAGAGGAGGGCAAGTAAAATGGTGCAGGGTCTGCACCAGATGACATACAATGAGAGACTAAAGGAGCTTAATATGTATACCCTCGAGGAAAGGAGGGAGAGGGGGGACATGATATATAAACTTTCAATTACCTCAAGGGAATCAACAAAGTCTAAGAGGGTAGCACCTTTCAGAAAAAGAGGTGTGCAAGAACAAGGGGGCACAATTTGAAGATAGAGGAGGGATGGCTCAGAGGTAACGTGAGGAGGTATTTTTGTTCACATATAGGGTTGTGGATGCATGGAAAAGCCTTCTTGAGGAGGCTGTGGAGTCAAAAACAGTCGAGGAATTCGAGAATGCTTGGGACAGACATAAGGCAATTCTAGTGGGGGCTAAGAGGAAGTAGGCTGTTGGTTAACTAGAATCTGCAGCTTATCCATTAGGTAGGGGAAATGGGCAGACTAGGTGGGGCAAGCGGTCCTTATCTGCCATCAAATTCTTTGTTTCTATGTTTCTGTGTTTCTATGCTCTATGGATCCATGCCACTGCTCAGTGCTGTGCAGTATGGTGCCATTGGTGTGGGGCACACCCTGTGGTGCTGTCTCACATGTGTGGCATACCTATACAGGTTCACATGTGTGACATCTGTGTCCCTACAGGCATGGGAAATGCAGGTCATTGTGTTTGTGTACATTGACTGCATATTTTCCTAGGCCCATGCATCAGTTTCAGTGGTGCTTCCACGGACATGACCACATCAGGTGGCACATGGGGCAGATTAATGGGTGCCCTGTCAATGTGCCATACATTTTGACATGCAGTACTGTCTGTGCCATCACATTCCACATATGCTACCACTGTGCATGCACATCCCTTCACAACACTGCTGAATGCAGACTCGCCCCCAGCTTCCACTGTGTGGTTGTTTGAGACTGCAAACATATGACCTGCACCCATGCCATGGATGGGTGATCGTGTACTGATTGCCTGGTGTCGTACACAACCAGTGGTGAATGAGTGTGTGTAATGTCATGGGACCGTGGCAGCTGGCACTGTGCTAGCAGCAACCCCCAACAGTATCCTTTACAGGCTGTACTTTGTGCATGGCACTAGTGCAAGTCCTGCTGAGTCACCCCTTGGTTCAACATACATGGTATATGGCCCCCACCCCATTATATTTTGCTGTGGACACATGACACATCTTGAGGACTGTTCACAGTGGGAGCACTGTATACCCGGGTGTGGCCGGCATCAATTCCACAGTGCTATCCAGTGCCTGCTGGCATGCAGGTCTTCCTGGCCCTAACATGGAGCTTTATGGCTTGGGACATCACACCCCACGTCCCATGGCCTCTGCCTGGTGGATGTGCAGGTGTGTGTCACATGTCAAGGCATGTGTCTGCACACACCCTGCACTTACGATGGGCCCCCGCCCTGCTACACTGTCACACACACTGTGCATGCGACCATGTACTGCAGCTGCTATGCTGTCTTACACTTTATGTTTGTGTGACCTACCTTGCAGTTGCAGGGACCTCTGCCCCTCTGTCTTCCCACTCAACATGGAAGCTGTGGCCACCTCCATCATGGTCAATTGTGGATATAGGAGCAAGAGGGATGCATGTTAGGTACTGTACATTGCCATGTGGGGTGTTGACAGCTATGTGTTATCGGTTTGTGTTACACCAATGTGTGACCTTCCTTTACTTCTTGGCCTGCCAGTCTGCATAGCCACGTCTGGCCACAGCCATTGACCTCATCTGTCACAATAGGGTGGGGTCCCTCCAGACCATGTTCTGTCAGTGATGTTTCAATTGCTTTGGGGTCCTCCTGACCCCATATTTCTCCTCCAGCTTGCTGGCAATCCATGCACACATTCGGTCCCTCTCCCCTGGGGCATGGCATTTGCAGTCAGGGGGCAGCATATATCTAGCCCATTGCTGCATCAGGCTTACAAATTGGGCAGTTTCATCATCTGTAAAGTTTGGTGCTCTTCCTCTGAGGTTTGCCATGCTGACCATTTTTCCACAGCTTGACAGGATGTGGCACATCACAGTCCTTGTGTGCAGTTGATTCGTGCTCGCTCCTGACTGACTCTACATGTTGCATGCTGCAGAGTGTGTGTAGTATGTACTCATACTGCATGCTCACACACTCTGCAATTGCGTATTTTTTTCCCCACATTTTGCACATTACGTTATTCCATACCACTTATGCATTTCGAGTTTTTTTCTGCGTATGAGCAAGGTATGCAGTTTTCATTCCTGTATGGGATGGTAGGGCCAGGATGTTTGGATGTCCACACAGGGGCGGTGGGGTGGATCTTGCACTGTCATGGGATGCATGGCTATGTCCCGGGGGTGATGTAGTTGTGGGACTGTGTGCTGGGGGGGGCTAATGCAGGGGCAGTAAGTGGTTTATCAGGGATGTGTGGCAGGGTAACTGTGCTGTTGGGGTAATAGCATGGTGTGCTCTGTGGTGTATGGTGTGGCAGTGTTTGTTCTCAAGGTCTGCCATTGGCTGGAAAGGCTGGTGGAGGTGCCATGTACCTGCTGGCCCGCAGTGGCAACATGCCCTTTAGGGCGTGTGTCTACCCCTACTTCTCACCCCTGTCCTGGCCACATTCACACCTACCATACTCACCTCAGATGGCCATGTCCATGTGTGTATGTGTGTTGTACAGCACTGCATTGGTAACCCCTGCTGTTCTGCTGCAACTATGGATGTCTGCATTGTCCACCAGTGGCAACACTCCAGCCATGGCCACTGGGTCTGTCACAGTGCAACCATATGTGGGGCACTGCACAGTGCAGATGTTCATGTGTGCTGGAAGCTGTTGTTTGATCTTGCACACGTGGATGTTCTCTTGCCTGGGTGGACCTCATGTTTATTGGGTACATTTGCCAGTGCCACCAATGGGTGAAATGGTTCCTTATTAGGTCCACCCACACTTGCTGGCCTGTGGCCACATTGCCTGCAGCTTGATGTTGTTGGCCCACAACAGCATCAATGGCATTCTCTTCTGCCTCCATGTCACCTGTCTCCATGGCTTCTGTTGGAAGTGGCACTCTCTCACTGATGGCTATGTTGTGCAAGATGCAGCATGCCATTATGATCTTACATGCCATCTGTGGGGTGTATTGCAGTGTGCCGCCAGATCTATCCAGACATTGGAAACATGACTTTAGGAGTACAAAGGTCCTCTTGGTCACTATCCTTATGTTTGTCAGTGCCTTATTATGCACCTCTTCCACCTCATTCTGTGTGTGACACACTGGGGTCATCAGCCACGGCAGCTGTGTCTATCCGCTGTCACCAGTGGAATGTTAAAGGAAAGTGGATCAGTTTGTCATGGCATACTGGTGTATCCCACCCCTGTAGCACTCTGCACTTCCCGCTGCCCACCCATCATGTAGTGTTTGTGTCAGTGTTCACCCATCTATCAGGCAGCCTCCTTTGATATCTCCATTCTGGAAAGCCTACAAACATACAAAACTGCCAGCAGATAAAGGCCTTATGGTCTATCAAGTCTGCTCAATTGTGCAGCTAGCAGCCCTTATACTGCCTGATTCAGGCCACAGTGCCTGAATATGTATGAGTCATGGCATGACCCATGGTACTTGGCCACCACATCTAGTATTCAACAGTGGCTATCACACACCACCTGGATGTTGAGTGAGTGGAAGCCCTTGCGGTTTTCAAAGGAATTCCCCCTCTTTGGGTGGTGCTTTGATAGCCACATGGGTGCAATCAATGTCACCCATTACATTGGGGAACTGTGCCAGTCTGTAAAAGGACTGCTTGACAGCTTGCTGCTGCTGTTCACCCTGAGGGAAGCTGATGTACTAGTCACAGCACCACAGCAAGTTGTCAATGAACTGTCTTAGGCACAGGGACATAGAGGACTGAGATATACCTACTGTATCCCCACTGGGTGTTTGGAATGTCCCCGTCCCAAGACAGCAAAGTGCAGTGCTCACCTTTAACTTTACAGGTATAGCATGTCCCTTCTATGTTGCACTGCGCAGGTTCCCATCCAACTCCTGGCACAGCATTCTGATGGCAGCCTTGTTCAGTCAGTACCATGCTATGCACTGCTTGTCTCTGTGATCCTCATAGGATGTTCTGGGCCACATCCCTCAGGATGGCTGCTGCTGCTGCTGCTGTGGTGGGCCATTCTCCTGCATCCTGCCATTCTGTTGTCTCCTACACTTCCTCCACCCTTCCACTGACAACATGAGGCCCAGTAGGGGCGATGTGTGTTGGCATGTTTCTCCTGTTCTGATCTCACACTCCTGGCTTGCAGTGAGCTAGCTCTGGGGTGTCTGTCTAGCACTGTACTGTACTGCCCTTTATATAGTGGAGTGCACTAAGACCACTTTTTCCATGGTCTAAGTGATGTGGATTTAGATGGACACACATGTTGTCAGTGGAAGGATGGCGGAGGTGTAGGAGAAGAAGAATAGGACTGACATGGGGATTATTGTTTTATTTTAGCAACTTCACTCTTGTTCCTAGCACAACATCCACAACCCCACGACCAGTTATGCTCAAAATACCATCTTGTCATTTAATGTTAAGATATTTCAGGCAATTTTTTGTCAACACTGAACAATATGTAAAAACAGACATCCACTACTGGATATATTGATGTTTCTGAGGAAATGAGAGTCTATATAGTTCTAAGCACAAAAATGTCAGGGTATCCTTAATTGAGGTTGTGATACAGTCAACAGCCATGCATCCCGTCAAGTATTTGGTTTGACTGTGTTGGTCAAATGCGACATGTTTTGTGTTCTTGGTTGTGCTTATCCAGTACATTATTGAACACCACCAATGTTTGTGTTTCTCAATGCTTCTGTTAGAATGCTTTACCATGAATTAGCTACTCATTGTATAGAAGAATTCCACTATGCATTTCCATTGAATCTTACCTATTTATAATTGTGACATGTTCTATTGCTCTTGTGTACCATTTTCTATGAAATATATTGATCACCTGTAGCTTATTTCCATTATTGAAGTACATAAAAGTCTCCATTTTATCACTCATTTTATCACCATCATTTGGTCATTTGAGAGTGATTCAGTTTTTTTGGGGGGGGCAGATCATGCATCATTTTACATGCTGCCCTCTGTCATGTCTCAACTCTGTCTATGCACTTCTAGAGATGTGGCTGCAGGAATATGGCACTGTAGTATCTGTTTGATTTGTCCAATAATCTATGCGGAGGAAACATCACCTCTATCTTTTTACTAGTGATACCACTCCCCTTTGCAAACTATGGGTCCACTAGCAAACTTAACTTCCTAAACACACTGCATGACCATCGTCAGGAAACATTGTGGAAAAAAAAACAGCTGCCATGTCATCCCATATAGAAACATAGAAACATATTGGAGAGATAAGTGACAACGTTCTAAGAGAAAGATTTTGGTTGTAAGTTTCTCTCTCTCTCTCTCTCATGCTGTCAAATGAAGCAGTGTTTATGTTATTGTAAAAAGAGCTTTCCCTGCTCTTTTTACAACAGCATAAATACTTCTTTTCAGAAAGAGCGAGAGAGAAAGAGAGAGACAGAGTCAGAGTGACACAGATTTAAAATAGCGCTGTTAGGTCATACTCAGACCACTCGGACTGCGCTATCAGTATCATACCTTATGGATCCATCCATGTTTTATAAGAAAGAATGGTTTAAGATTTTGCCGTATTTCAGTATGTATTTACTTTTTTATTCAAATAAATGTGAGAGACACAAGCAGACAGTCCAAAGTTAAAAACTCAAGAAAGTAAGGAGTTCACCAGCAGCTCATGCACAAGTGTTAGTCTATACATGACTGCAATACCATTCAAGTAACCCAGAAAGATTTTGCACTGAAACCCATATTTGAGAGATTACAGAAAAACTGCCATGCACAGATTTGTTTAATGACTCAATTTGTGCCATTTATATGGAGGTGGGGGTCACTGTAATGCTGCAACGCTATAGACGTTTGCTGTCATTCATGGAGATATTGTACTACTTTGTATGATCTGGAGAACCTGAGTGTCATAGTCCTATGAAAGAAAAAAAAATATTCCAAATAAGACACTTGATATAATTTGCATGTTTACTAATAAAATTACAATATTCACTAACCCCTACTGTTAATATTGCTATAAGTGAGGCAAAGATGTGAGATGACAAGTGTTTTTCATTAATTCTGATCCTGTTTACTAACTCTCTCACCCACCCCCAATCCCTTACAAACAGTGAGTTACCATAAATCAAAATCTCAATTGCCTTGTGCTTACACACCAGTTACATAAGAGGGAATTTTTTTACATTAAATATTTTATACACTCTGGCAAGGATAAATACAGTAGCCTGTAATTTATCAAGGGATCATCAGCTATCTATATGGCACCATGCATCACAGCTTTGTAAGTAAGAGAATTTACACATCAAATAACCAAAATTTAGAATTTTAAAAAAATCTAGTTAATTTTGTATATACCTCAAGGATGATAATTCAGCAATTTGACAATGTTTGAATTATACTAATGGCTGCTGTCACATTGATCCTCTACACAACGCAATCAGACTGACCATCATGCACGACACTATCTGACACAGCTATGTGCAGGAGTTGTAAAATGGAGATCAGACATTAAAAAAAAAAACACAACAGACATCTTTGCTCCAAATTAATAATTCATTATTGGGTACTGTAGAAAAGAGTATGGTACTTGATAGTTTTTCTTTGCATTTTAGATCATGTCAGAGACCATACTGCCTTTCTTCCTCCCACTATGCCTACTTTTTTAAATACAAGGATACAGAGAATCTAGTATCTGGCAATTGAGCATTGTGATTAGCTTACTGCATCCTAGAAATGTATGTTAGTGTCTGAAAACCCTCCAGAACAGTAAAGCAATCTGAATTCAGAGCAGCAGTGGAGAACAGAGGACCAATTGTGGGGCAGGATGTACTGAGTCTGGCATTAGTTTAACGACGGGGCACAGCATACAGACAGTGTGGGAGGACCTATTGACAGTGGTACAGAGTGTAAGTACTACAGGGTAGGAGCAATGGCAGTGGGCCAGGAGATTGCAGGTTCAAATGCAGCTAAAGCTAAATACTCTGTGAGATCTGAGAAAGTCTTTCGACTGAGGAATCTGAGGTGTGCTATGGGTGGGTGGCCAGCTATGTGAGGAATCCTATGTTTGCTGTATGACAGCCACTACAGACTTGCACCTAAAGAACAAAAAAAGTGTGGTGGTGTAGTGGAGAAGATAGACACAGCGGGGATATGGTAGAGGGCTTCAGCTGGCGGAGGTATCATGCTACAGCTTTACTATTGTTGTTCACTCAGTTCCAGATCCAGTGAATGCTTTTCTGAAGCAAGATGTCTGCAGGCTCTACCCCTGCAGCTGTAAAAATCAGGATCAAAATGTACTGTGTCAGTGGCCATGACACAGCAGATTTTAGAGGGAGAATAACATGAAAAAGATGTGGCCCTAACAACAGAAAGTGCTGGCACATGGTGAATAGAGAAGGCAGAAGATAACAGAAGGAATTTCCCTAGAAAGAGAATGGTGCAGGAGGTGATGCCAGTGGATAATGAGGTGGTGGATATTAGAGGGGCTGATAATAGAGTGTGAACTGTATTATCTTCGATCCATGCAGCTGTGGAATTTTTCAACCGGTAAGTTCTTAAAGCCATAAACACTCTTGCAACTCTTGTGAAACTCTGAACAAATCACAAAGGCTACCCGTAGTTTAATCAAGAGCTAAAGAAAAAACAGCTTTGACACATGGAGACTTGCTCTAGCCAATGCCAGATGCACTAAATTACAACATGATGGATAAGTCTTCAGACAAAAGTGAAACCATTGTACTAAACTTCTTCTGATATCCAAAGCTAAAAATTATTTAAAGATTTTGGAAGATAATAAAAGAGACACTTCCAAATGTTGGAAATATGCCAAGTCCTTAGAAGAGGAAGACTATTCCATCACTGCTGCCGAAGCAACTCCTTATTGAAAATAAGTTTGTCACAGATCAGCAATTGGTAGTTGAGGACTTGAACCCTTCCTTTGTTTCTGCTGGCTTAGCTTTTTATAATTTACCTGCTGCCTCTCTGCCCTCCCCTCAAATTGTGCAATTGTGTCCTGCTCAATTAAATAACTCCCCTTTCCACTTTCAACCATTTTTCTTTCAGTAAGTTGAGAAACTCCTCCAAAATCTGGATCATAAAAAAAGTGCTGGAGCAGATAACCTAGAACCTTTCTTCTTAAAAGCAGGCTGCCATGTGCTAACTGTCCACATAACATTCCTCTTTAACCTATCTATTGAACAACATGAATTATCTGTAATTTGAAAGATGCACATATCATTCCATTGTAAAAGTCAGGAGATAAAACCTTCCTAAACTTTAATGTCATTACTCCTGACCAGTCAGGCATCAGAGCTAGGCGTAGTAGAGGGGCAGCATTGGTTAAGGTCACCATTGACTGGTTTAGTGTTCCTGACCAGAAACTCTCTTATGGTGCCATATTTTGGGATGTCAGCAAGGCTTTTGATGTGACTCATCACAACATACTGTTGCATAAATTGACCAATACTGGCCTTGGTATTACAGTTGTACCTTTGTTTAAGAGTTATTAGGCAGGTCATCAACAGCTACTGTACTAAAATTGGAAAGTTACTCCTCCTCCTGAACTAGTACACAAAGGAGTTCCTTAGGTATCCAAATTAGAACCTCAGCTATTCATGAATTGTACAAATTACTTGGATGACAATATCAATAATGTTAAATCTCACTTTTATGCTGATGATACCATTCTGTATGTTTCTTAACCCAGTCCATCAGAAGCCATAAACCTTTCACACAATTATACAGAATCCAGCTCCACTTACCCAAATCATCATCCTCGAACATAGCGTGGGCAGAACTGGGAAGGGTGCAGTTAAAATACTTAGCTATAGCTGCAAAATTAGCTTACTGGACAAAAAGAACAATATGGTATTCAGATAGACTGGTTAAAAATGCATGCATGAAAAGCTTTCTTGGATAAATACAAGTTTTAAATCACATTGGTTACATCAGATAAAGGAAGTTCTTATGAAACTGGATAAAAAACACCTATTTGAGGATGCAATGAAAGGAACTGTAATCTCACAATCTGATAAAATTATAAAAGTCAGATTGAAAGAATTATCCTACAAGGAAGTCATGGCAAAGATAAGACTATCAAAATTACATACATGGTATTTTCAAAAATTATATTAACCACACTTTAGAACCTTTTTCTTATTACACTTAAAGAACAAAAAAGAATGAATGATATTTCTGAGATTTAGATTATTTTTTTTGTATTTTATTTATTTCACTCTAGGATTACAAATACCTTTGAGCCAGGACTCTTTTACAACGGTTCTGCGTCATAGGTACAACAAAACAACAATGATGACATTATGACAAATAGTCACTTATCTATACATATACAAAGCTAGAACTAGGGTTGACAATGGTAGAAAGGGAAGGGTAGGAGATGAGAAAGTGAGGGGTAGGAGTGAGGGCAGGTTACAAAGGTGAAGTTAGGGGAGGACAGAGGCAGGGGTAAAAAAAAAGGAGTTGTGCTGCCATGAAGGCATTGTCAAAGAATCAAAGATTAGCAGGGGATGCCCAGGTGTTATCAAGAGTTATGGATAGTGACCATCACCCAGCCGGTAGGGGTTAGCATAAGGTCAGGCTGGCATAGGTGATAGACGATTCAGTTATGTTCAGAGGCAGTCACAGGCACTCTAGGCAATGAGAGAATTGCAGAGGCTGGATTTGAAGGAGCTGAGTGAGGTGGCAGTGGTAATATCACTAGAGAGTCCATTCAGCCAGCTCAAAGCTCTAAAGGCAAAGGATCTTTGACCTTGTGTAGTACGGCAGCAGGGAATTTGGAGAAGCTGTGGCTTAGTCCCCCTGGTGTTGTGACTGCTGTTTCTGGGTTGTAGGAGGGAACAGACTCCAGGAGGCGCATGGCCCATCAACATTTTCTTTGCCACAATACAGGTTTGATATTTTATGCAGTTGTCTAAGTGTAGCCAGCCGGTTAGGGTATAAAGGTCACTGGTGTGAGTAGGGCATTGGGCACCTGTGATGAGCCGACAAGCCTTGTTGAGTGAGGTAGTTACATGTTTGAGCGCAGTAGCAGTGGCAAAGCCATAGATTATAAGGCCGTAGTCAATGATGGTAATGATGGAGCTCTAGACAGCAGCACCCAGTGTTTCAAGGGTAAGGTGTCGTCTGTGTCGGAAAAGCATGCCCAGTCTGGAGTTTGCAGCTTTGGCAACATTATTTATGTGATCAACATAGGAGAGATGTGAGTCAAGTGTGATCCCAAGGTATTTAAATGATTGGACATGTTCCAGAGGGTCACCTTGTGTGGTGTTAATGGTGAGGTGGTGATCCTTATACTTATTATGAGTGCTGCTGAAAAGCATGGTTTTGTTTTTTTTTTTTGGTTAAGGATCAGTTTATGCCTTATGAACCAATTCTCAACTGTACTGAAACCCTGCTGGAGACTTTTTTGCAACTGATTAGTGTCCTGATGGGATGCAAGAATTACTGCATCGTTAGCATAAAGTATCATTTGTTCAGTGCAGGAGTCTGAGAGAGTGTTTAGGAACAGGCTGAAAAGAAGTGGGCCAAGGACAGAGCCCTGAAGAATGCCAGAGTTGACAGGTTTGGCATTGGAGAGCAAATCTGCGATTTTTACACATTGGGACTGATTTCAAGGTAGCTTTTGAACCAAGTGATTGAATCAGCGGAGAGACCAGATGACTGAAGTTAGCCAAGTAGAAGACAGTGGTGTACAGTATCAAATGCCTTGGTGAGGTCAATATAGATAGCTCCAGTAGGTTTACCATGGTCCAGGGAGCTGTGGATAGCACCTGTGAATTCCAGGAGGGTGGATGCAGTAATGTGACCTTTTCTGAAGCCATGTTGCTGCCTGCAGAGAATATTATATTTGTCCAGATAGTCAGTGAGCTGGTCAGCTACTATACATTCCAATGCCTTTGAGAGAGGAGGTAGGCTAGAGATTGGGTGATAATTGCCGTGTATGGTCTTGTCACCACTTTTATGGATTGGGGTGGCAGTGGCAGATTTCCATTTGTCTGGGAACTGGCTGAGAGCGAGGAAGAGGTTAAAGATCCTGGTGAGATGCCCTAAGACTTCTTCTAGTGTGAGGGATAGAAGCTTGAGGTCGAGTGAGTCGCTGCTTGTTCTGGATTTGCATAGAGCTTTGGTGACGTACTTGCGAACATCGTGTGTCTTTATTGCCTTAAAGTAGAATGGAGGGTATTCGGCATAGAGGATGTGGCTGTGGGATGTGGGGGGAGCCTCATCTTTGAAGAAATCAGGGGGAAGAACACTGGTAAGGTCGGTGAATGCCTCGTTGAAGGTATCAGCAATGATTTTTGGGTCAAGTAATGTACTCCCGTTTACCTTGATCATGGCTGGTGACATTTTGGGTTGCATCCCCGTGACTTCTTTTATGTTGTTCCAGAAGTCTCTCCCATTTTCCTAACCCCCAGGTGTCGATGAGGGCTTTCTTGTAGTAGTCAGACTTCTGTAGCTGAATGGATTTAGTGCAGTTGTTACATGCACGTTTATAGTTCTGGATGTCAACTTGTCTACCAGTAGATCTGGCCAGTTCTCACAAATTGTCCCTAGCTTTTAGCTTTATAAGGAGGTCCGCTGATAGCCAGGGGTTGCAGAGAGATTTAACTTTGTGCTTCTTTAGTGGAACAAATAGGTTACAGGCTTCATTAAATATGTGTATGAAGTGGTCCAGTGCAGAGTTGGTGTCAGTTGCCCTGAGAAAAGGCATCCAGTCCTGATGGAGAAGGTGGGATTTGAGGAGTAGTAACTGACTATGATGTAGAGCTCTGCTGTAGAGGGTATTTGGGGGGGTTTACAAAATTTGTTGGACCAGGTACAGCAAACAGGGGAATGGTCACTTAGTGAGTCAGGAAGGATAGTGTGGTTCGTGATTCTGGTGGGGTGAGTGCTCAGGATCCAATCCAGTAGGGAGCTGGTCCTTGTTTTATAGTTCTTTCTGGTAGGGGAGTCTAGCATCTCTGTAAGATTGGCCAATATGACAGAGTCTCTGATAGCTCCGGCCTCGGCTCAAGCCAGTTGATATTAAAGTCTCCAAGCAGGACAGTTTCAGAGTCAGGTGGTTGTGACCTGATGAGGTCCAGTACCACAGGCAGTCCTGGTCTTTGCTCTCTAGGAGGAATATACACAGTAACTATTGTGAGAGCCTTATTGTGAGCCCCTAGAAGGATTCTAATGGGAAGAATGTATGCCCGGGTGGCCGGGAGGGCAGTATCAATGGGGTGTCCCAGGAGTGTGTTTTTCAGATATAGTGCACAGCCTCAATCTCTTCTTGATGTCCAATCCAGTCAAAAAACATTGTAGCCTGGGAGGGTGATTGCATGGTCCGGTACTGAGGGGGGTGAGCCAAGTTTCAACAACTGCCAGGATGTCAGGGTTGTGTATTGTCGCAAAGGCTTGGAGTGAGTCAAGCTTGGGTAGGAGACTGCAGATGTTTAGGCTTATGATTGAGAGAGCACCAGAAGGTCTATTCTAGGTGGAGACCTTGGTTTGGTTTGGGCCAGGGTTGGGGTGGATATTTCCTGATAGCAGTAGGATAAGAAGCAGGAGCTTCAGGGTGGCCAGACGTACTTCCTTGAGGGAAAGCTTGCTTTTACTTTTTGGGCAGGATCGTGCAATAGTGAGGATGTGAAAGTTCAGCAGTAAGGTTGTGCGGGGGGTAGGTGTGTGGATCCAAAAACAACAGGCAGGAGAGGGAAGTATTTTTGAAAGGGAGTGTCCCAAGGGGGTATGGTTAGCCTCATGTGGAAGAGTGCCAGAGCTGCGATATGTGATGGTTAACTGGAAACTTAGTGAGGGGGAAGGGAAAGGGGATCCAAGAGGGAGGGGTAGAGGAAAGAGGGTAAAGAGGATGGGGAGAAGGAGTGACAGGGAGGTATGCATGATAGTGCTGAGAAAGAGCAGAGGAAGAGATGGGAAGGTCTGGAGGCAGTACAACTCAGTGATGCATGGGCAATGATAGGTGTAGAGAGAGAGGAGGGGGGAGGGCTTAGCAGGAGACCAGTGAAGTGCTTTCAAGGGGGAGGACCCTTTGGGTGGGCATGGCGATGGTCTATTTAATTAAGGTGTGAGGTGGGGAGGGGGGAGCGGGCTTAAAAATCAGGCCACTTCCCAGTCAAGTCAATGGGCGCAACAGCCCGAAGCAGGGAGAAAATTGAGAGTGCAATGAGCAGCCAATGAGTGTTGAGAGACAATGCAGTAGTTCAATCAGGGTTCACTCGGGGAGCGGTTGGCCAATGGCAGCAAACCACTGCTTACCTGGGCAGTCTAGAGAATGTTACCCAGCTGAGAGGTCCTGAGCATCTGCCTGGAGGCGAGCGGCAGTGTGGCTGGCTCTTAAGCTATGGCCGCACCAGCAGAGGGCTGTTGGCGCCCGATCAGTGGCACAGGTCTAGAGGAGGAAGGAAGAGAGAGAGCATGTTAGTGAAGTAGTGCAGGTACAAAAGAGGGTGACTTGAGGGCTTAATCGGGGGCGTGTAGTAGACAGAGAGGTCAGAGGTGAGGGGGTGGAGGCAACCAGAGACAATTGTAGAGTGGAACTTGACCTGGCGCCACAGGGAGGCGGAAAAAGCCGATGGAGGGCAGAGAAAAAGAAAAGGAAAACAAATAACTAGAGGTGGCAGGAGGATTAAATTACTGTGAAGGAGAGAAAAGGAAGAGTGAGGGAGAGGTGGGGTGGTTCAGGCCCTTAGGTGAGGGGGGGTCAGAGGTAGAGAAGAGGTAGAGGAAGGCTAAAGGTAAAAACTGAAGCAGTTCACAACACAGTATTTGGAATCAGCTTTTTAGAACAAAATCAACTCGGCTTTTTAGAACAAATCAGTTACCAGAGAAAACAGTTCAACAGGCTAGTAATTAGCAGAAAACAATCACAGTCTCAGTGCGGGCCAGAAATACAGTTGCTTCCCAGTCAAGTCAATAAGCACAACAGCCTGAAGCAGGGAGAAAACTGAGAGTGCGATGAGCAGCCAATGAGGGTTGAGAGAGAATGCAGTAGTCCAATCAGGGTTCACTCGGGGATCGTTTGGCCAATGGCAGCAAACCACTGCTTACCTGGGCAGTCTAGCAGATCTTACCCAGCAGAGAGGTCATGAGAGTCGGCCTGGAGGTGAGAGGCAGTGCAGCTGGCTCTTAAGCTGCAGCCACGCTGGTGGAGGGCTGCAGGGGCCCGATCAGTGGCACAGGTCCAGCTGAGAGGTCCTATGAGTCGGCCTGGAGGTGAGCGGCAGTGTGGCTGGATCTTAAGCTGCAGCCGTGCCTGCAGAGGGCTGCAGGTGCTCGATCAGGGGCACAGGTCCAGCTGAGTGGTCCTGAGCATTGGCTAGAGGTGAGCGGCAGTGCAGCTGACTCTTAAACTGCAGCTGCACCGACGGAGGGCTGCAGGTGCCCGATCAGGGGCACAGGTCCAGCTGAGAGGTCCTGAGCATCGGCCTGGAGGTGAGCGGCAGTGCGGCTGGCTCTTAAGCCACGGCCACACTGGCGGAGGGCTGCAGGCACCCGATCAGGTGCATAGGTCTAGAGGAGGATTGGTATTACATCCATCAAAAGTTTCTAAAGTATTTACATGCAAAAGAAAAGCAACAGGAGAAAGATATACACTGTTATTGTGGTTCAGGAGAACTTGAATCCTTGCCACACACCATACTGTTGTCCCAAATATTATTGTATGAGGAATAAGTATATTATTGTTCGGTATTTCCAAACAGAAACATTAACAAAGGAAGAAATACTATGCATACTGATGAACTCATAAATGGATTTCATCACTAAGGATTTGATTCAGTTTATGAAATGCATCTATAAACAAATGAATTGTAAAAGAAACATTAATTGAATTCCAAGACCATGATGAATAATGATCATAACACACTGATCAATAACTCAGACATGAAGATTTAAACTTATTTGTTATTACCTGATTTGTTACAAAAAACGATGTATGTAAAACTCGTTTTAATTGGGTTTTTGTATATATTGTAATTTATGAAAATGTTGAAATGACGTAAAATTTGATCAAATAAAATGCATTGACTCCCCTTCAGAAGTCATCAGTGATCAGCAGGCTTCACCTGATGTGCTGCAGTACAATCTATGTGTATCAAAACATCTCTTAAAAACTACCATCATGAAGTTTATGGTGTTCAACTCTAACAATAAACATGCCTATGAATCCACACCACCTAGTATTATCACCTGAATGGGTGACAGATTGAAGCTTGTAGACACTTTAAGAAGTTATGCATTTGGCTGGACTATAGACTAACATTTAGTAAGCACATTGACAACCTTTTTAAAAAGCTCCATCCATGACTTGGATTTTATTTTGGGAACAAATTATATTTCTTAACAGAGATAAAGAAAACACGGGGTCAAGCAACTTTCCTTCCTCTTCTTGATTAAGGTCTCTTAATTTATAGGAGTGAGCTTGCTATGCATTTATCAGAATTGGATGTACTCTACCACTGCACTGTCCACTTCATTACAAATCTGCCACTAAGAAGGCATCATTGTATCCTTTATTCAGCTGTTGGATGACTGTCTATGCCAACAAGAAGGTTAAAAAATGTGTCCATATGGTCTTACAAGGCTATGTTAAATGCTCTTTTATAATATGTTGTGGTCTTTTTAAGAGAGCTACATGAGTGTACAACTTAAAGCAAAAATCAATGTCAAGGTTTTCTGAAAAATAGCTCGCTAATCAGCCTCCACTCATTCAGGGAACTACTTGGTATTTACTGTTCAGTTAAAGACAATGCAGAATAATTGATTCTTCTGTATCCTTGGTTATTTCATATTGCACTGCTGTTATTATCCGACATAGAATTCATCAACATCATTTATAAACCATCTCCTCATACAGCAACTCATAAACTAATTTCCTTTGTTAATGTGACTATGTGTTATGGATTTGAGTATAATATATTGCTTAACTCTGATTTCCTGTTCTTTTGTACATTTGTCTTACTCTTACAATGTTCCTATGATTGTATTACTGTCCCTTCCTAACCAGAACCTATTTCACACAACAGTCACAGCTCACCCCAAAATTATTACATATATAGTTATGTTTACACCATTATGGATCATGGTACCAATGTCACTATATTGTGCACCATTGTGCAGTCACAAAAAACTGTATGATAATATATTTTGTTTGTATTTGGCATATGCGATGATTTCCTTTGAACTGACTCCACCAAATAAACACTCTCCATGAGAGCTCACTTCTAGTGAGTATAAATGAGTAACCCCTTTACAGAACATTCCTGCCCATTCTCCTTGGATAACAGAATTCAAAACTTTGTTACAAAAGGATCCACTATTCTAAGCAGGTATGTACATAGTTTTTCAACTCATGAAGACTGCCTTAAAATATTTATGCATTCTGAGTTCAGCAGCAACTGGATCTCTCAAAAACTAGTAGTCATGGGAATCATGATGACACTGCAGTATGCAATCATTTTGGGGGGATGTATTAGAAGACAGCTTCCTGCTAGGGCAGATGATTAAATGTGTAAAATTTCACAAATATACTGAAGAAATTTTCCTGATCTAGACTGAAGGAGATCTACTGTATCATTCACAGATTTTCATCCTACAAAAAAATCTGAAAATGGAGTACTCATATGGACAACGCCCCCCCCCCAAAAAAAAAACACAACTATCTGGACACATTGCTTATTCAGAAACACGGGGGAATTAAAAACTTCAAACTACAGAGAACCAACAGACCTACATACACAACTCAGGTGCATACCCTAAACACACTAAAAGCACCATTATTTACAGCCAGGCCCTCCAGCACCTTGAGATATGTTCAGATGATCTGACAGATGAGAAATCTAAAATTACCACCAGGGGCTTTTACTGGAAATAAGTAATCTACATGCAAAATTTGATTTAAAAAAAAAACATCAAGGGCTCTTCAAATTGAATGGGAGGAATTACAGAACTGTAACCACACAAAATATGTCTGGAGTGGGCTAGAGAGATGCAAGTGCCACCGTTCTGTGCTGCTATAGTTTGATTTTTCAATTATGCTGCAAAGGATGTACCCTACCCCAGCAACCAATAAATAACATGAATATCAGCACCCCAAGAGAGATTGTGGAAACTATTGCTCCCCCATGAGGTTCTGCCATAGTAACCAGGGCCATTTTATGACTGCTGGTGGAAACAGAATTATTGCTACTTCAAGAGTGGTGTGATTCTGCACTGTTTGCTTTTGTACCATTAATAAACTGAATATATTGATAACTCCCAACTGAAGGTGTATTCTTTTCTGTGGTGTATAAGTGATTTTTTTTTTGTTTTGTTTTATCATGTTTGCAGTTTACTGAGTGCACCTAGCAACTCAGAGTAAACCTTTTTGCTGCATGGTCATTACGCATTGTCTAAACAAAAGGCTGAGATTGTCCAAATGACTTGGGATCTCAAAGCCCAGAAGAACCTATCCCAATATAGTACACTGAGTAATAGCCATCACCCAAACCAGGCACTAACAAACTCTTCTCAGCATGCCACCCCCAAAACATCAGAGGGCACAATCGAGGAGGATGTCTGCCACCACCCCAAGCCAGATCCACCCACAGTCCATAAGCACCAAGACCTTCCTCCTGGGCACCTCACAGCAATAAAAAAAGGAAGAAAAAGAAAACATATGAAGCAGAGGGTTGTGGATAATGATGTCAAACAACAAATGTAAGCCAGAGCCTACCAACTGAACAGGTGCAACCCAGACCACGCTAAAACCCACTAATCTCCAAATCATTTGCACCATTTGTCAACTTGTTTGGTGATTATTCCTCAGGCATGGCGTATCTTTAATTCAGGAATACCTGGAAATGAACAATAGATAAAAAAGGACCAAATGGAAACATCTTAGTCACACAAGAAATTCTTTGTGGCCATAGCACCAAGTAACAGCAGTGCATCGTCTTCCTACTAAACAAGTGAGGCTAATGAGCTGGCAATCCATCCTCAGGCAAAGTTAACAAGAGTCTACAGTTGACATTATCCCATGCAATTCTGCTTAAAGTTGGACCAGCGTAACATTCTGTGGTGATTTGCATATGCAGCCCATGATGCTTTGCATTGTGGGGGCATGTGTGATTTTGTATTATCCCATTTGGCTGTTTCTTTTATTAACAATGTTTTTATTTATTTTCTGTGTGTTGTTGTGGTTATTGAGTTGTTTTATATTCTGTTTGGGTGTGTCTGGTCATTCCCTGCAGTGTTTTCTGCCATTCTTTTGCCTCTGATTGTATTGCATTTCATGGCTTGGATGTACTCAGGAACAACCTTTGAGCCGTTCTCAATGTCAGATTTATCACATCCTTAATTTCGTGTCACAGGATTCTGCTACTGTGTGTGTGTGGTCTATGACTGTCGATGGCTTGTTTTTCAGTGTGTTTGGTGCTCAATGCTATTTTGCACTGTAGGCCTGCTGTGCACTGTGATTTCAATTATGTTTGCACAGTGGTCTGTGTTGTTTTGCATGATGGGCCTGCTGTGCACTGTCTTATTGCATCAGCATAGTTTGCACAGTACTCTGTGTTACTTTGCACTATGGGCCTGCCATGTGCTATATTTTCTGCCATATCTGCACGATATTCTGTGGAGTTCTGCATTATGGGTCTGCTGTGTGCTATGGTATTTTCAGTCATGTTTGAGATGATTTCTGAGGGGTGAGTTCTTTGTCTGCTGTACACTGTTGCTGTTATATTCAGACATTTTGTGATCATGCTGTCTGACTGTGCTCTGTCTGAATATACCTCAGCTCCACCCCTCACACTATATGAATGTGTGATTTGACTTTCTCACATAAGATTGCATTACTCTTGAAGAAGGGGCCTAAGAGTAATGATTTTTTTTGGGAAAGGCTGCTCAGACATCAAGTTAGACTGTCTTCTCATAAACCATGCAACTGTTAACTTCAGAGTTCAATATCTTTGTAATGTTCCACTTTTAAAGGATTTGTGAATGCCCAACTTTAACTCAGAAAAAAACTTTTAATATTTCATGCTATTTATTTTCAGTGAACTGGTCATTGCTGGATTTTAAAAAGTTGAAACCAGATAAATTAAAAATGAACAAAAGAGTTTGCTTTCAAACCAGAAAAATGCCCTAGTCTATCAAAGATCTAAAAAGCCTTTCATAATTTAAATTGATTTTGCTTTTGATCTATCTGACATCAACAAAAAAGCATGAAGTTGGGGATTTTTATGTACTTTCACTAATAACTTTTGAACTGCCTAACTGATTTGCACTGACATTATTAACCCCTACGACTGGGAGTCTGTCCCAAAGAGAGGGGGCAACAACTGACATCACTTTGCCATCCGTTACCATGGAGACTTCTGGAGGCAGCTGTAGCCTTCAGGAAGGATGAATAAAAGATGGCAGTATTTCACCTTATGCATCCTTTCTGAAGGCTACAGCTGCTCCTAGAAGCCTGCTTGTATTGTCAGTTCCCCCTATGGAAGTTCCTAAAGTCTCCAGAGTAACAGGTGGCAAAGCGATGTCAGTTGCTGCTCCCTCTCTCTGTAACAGACTCCCTGCCCCACTCTGGACTGCAGACACTCACAGCTCTTACAAACACTGTTTCAAAGCCTAGCTACTCAAAGAGGCAAAATGCCTGTGCTCTCCAGGGTAAGCTTCTTCAACTTATTACCTAACCCCCACCTTATCTGCCAACCCAGCTCTTATAGTTGCCTTGCCTAACATAGCACTCTGTGACTACCCTCTGTTTTGCTGGTCCACTTGTTATTGTATGTTGTCTTTGACTGTGACTCCAATTATTTGGTCTGAATTTTTGCTCAGAATGTAATTGTATACTGTACTTTCCCCCTTCCCCCAATTCTTTGTAATATGTAATGTATTATGCTAATTTCCCCCACCAATTTGTACACTGTGCTGTTTATACTGTTATACTGTTCTGTTTACATTCTGTATAATTTGTTTTCTGGAATGTGTTTTAATGTGCCATACTGTTGGCCCGGGTAGTGCCTGAAAATTGTCCTCTGGATCAATGCATCGACTCTGTAATCAAAGACTTACATAAATAAATAAATAGTCCCAAATCATATGAGCTAAGTTCTCTGACATACAGTATGACTAACTAAGACTCCCAATTTTGACAGAAAAATTATTTAAACTATCCATATAGGCATTAACCTGGATCCTAGCTCATAAGGAAGCAGAGCACTTGGCCAGGTGTGTACAAAGTGCATTACTACTCAAAAAACATTATACTCCTATTCTAACCCTCATCACACAAACATGCACATATTGCCAGCAGAAGAAGGCCAATGGTCTATCAAGTCTAAGAATGTTGCAGAACCATCAGTGGCTACTGAGGGATCCACCCCTTCCCATTCAACCCGTCCCCCATTCTTTCCTACCCCACTTGACCCTGACCTTGCCTTTCACCCATTCTCACCCTCTTTTGAATCTGCCTTCCTTCTACGGGGAGACCACCTCTTCTGAGAGATTGTTTCACCCTGTAACCACTCTATGCTTGAAGAAATGCCTTCTGATCTCCTGCTCAAACCTCCCCCCCGCTAACTTAAGGTTGTGCCCCTTGTAGATGTGCTCCCACTAGGGCTGAAGAGACTCTCTGTGTTCACCTTGTTGATGTCTTTCAGATATTTGAAGGCCATAGTCATGTTCCACCTTTCGCTCCTCTTCCTTCCTGTGTACATGTTGACAGCTTCTCCTCATATGTCTTGGCCTGTTGATGCTGAACCATTTTTGTCACCCACCTTTGGACTACATATAGCAGGTTAATGTCCCTTTTCAGGTAGGGTCATTGGCATTGTTTGCTATAATCTATGTGTGGCCACACCAAAGATCTGTATAGCAGCAATACAACCTCCTCCCACCTGCTGTTTACAGTACTTCACTCACAAGGCAGCCCAGAATTTTGTTGGCTTTGGCTACCACCTTCCTGCAGTGTGAGGAGTGCTTCAAGTCACCAGTGTTGGTCACCCCCAAGTCTTTGCTGTCTAGTTACCAGGAACCCCGCCCCCCCCAAGGCTGTACTCCATCCTCGGGTTGCTACCCCCTGTGTGTCTGGCTTTGCACTTCTTGGCATTCACCCTGAGTTACCATATTCCTGACCAGTTCTTTAGCCCGGCAAAATCATTCCTAAGTCATGTGCTCTTTGGTGTTGTGATTGCCAGTTTCTTTCCCTGTCTTTGTGGCCTCATTCCTCCCAAGAACAGTGAGTTTATTCTGTGATCTTCCATGTTCTGCACCAACAGATGCAAGTTTTAATCCAAATGTCTTTCTTTTTTCCCCCACCTGCTTAAGCCTGTTTAATCATTGTCCTGCTTTTGTTGCTGTAGTCCTTTTTCTCCTTTTGACAAGCAGCCTTTTCTCCTAGCTTTTCCAACCCTTTTCACTTTCGCATAGGCTTATAGTCATCCTCTCCACCCCCTTGAACAAAGTCCAACACAATTATGGGTTGATGTGTATGTCTATATCTATCTATCTGATCTTTCAATCCTTTGCAAATTACAACTGCAGTTTTCTGTGCATATGTTGACCTTTTGGTTCTTTTCTTTTTCTTTGCCATCACTCAATTTAATTCAAGTGGCAATGTGCCCTTTGTTCTTTGCCTCACTCTGCCTGGGTAGTCTTTCTCTGAAGAAAATGGCATGATCCCTCATGCAGAACAAGCACTGAGTCAGAGATGCCATCAATTAAAAAGAACTGCAATTTGTCTGTATACCTATAGAATATTTTCTATAGAAAATGAGTGTAAATGTTGATTCCCCTTTACCTATTCTTAATCACTATTGCTTTTCAGCACATCCAATGATATTTTTGATTCATGTCCTAATGGGGAAGGCCATACTGGAAGCAGAATTCTTAAATAATTATTCTGTTTCTGTAATTTATCAATTCTTGTAGTAATAATAATAATAATTATAATCATAACAGAAAGCTTTAATGGTATGAGAGATTCATCTTGTCAGCAGTACAATGTCTGATGTTACGTGGTTTAAAACTGACACTTAAATGTTATCAACAGTTTGACATAGAAAGTACTGATTTACAGGCAAAATGCAGTTTCCATTCATGCCCTCCCCTGACCCTTCATTGGCTGCTGAAAGTCAGCCTAGAAACAACTTCAAAGTTGTTTGATGTGAAAATTGATCCTTCTCAGGGTTGGATACAATTTGGTTTCAGAGGTAGACATTTTAACAAGATGGGAATTTTCCCAAGAAGAATAAAAAAATGTTCACTTTTAAAATTCAGACTGGGCTGAAACACTCATCATTTGCAGGTCTGTGTGGGTAAGAGGTGTTACTTTGCTGTGGGACTGTATATGCTAGTGATCCTCCTAGTTCAGACGAAATCTACACCAGCAGTTTGGATAGGATGGTTTGATATGATAATAACAGTTCCTGTCAATATTTTTATGTATTTGTTTATTTATTTGTAAATTGTCTTGGCCCTCAAGGTATGGTCCCCTTTCCAATGAGGGGGGCAAACTGGGATCTTGAGATGGGGTGTCTCTCTGAATACTTAGTACTGTAAATGCAAATAACATGGTTCCTCTTCCAGGGGAAGCAATAAGAAACATAGACTTTGACAGCAGATAAGGACCGCTTGGCCCATCTAGTCTGCCCATTTCCCTACCTACAGGATAGGCCGCAGATCCTAGTTAACCAACTGCCTATTTCTTCCTACCCCCCACAAGAATTGCCTATGTCTGTCCCCATGCATTCCTTGAATTCCCCACAATTTTAGACCCCACAACCTCCTCAGGAAGGCTGTTCCATGCATCCACTACCCTCTGCATGAAATAATACTTCCTACATTGCCCTGAACCACCCCCTCAATCTTTAAATTGTGTCCCCTTGTTCTTGCCGTCTCTTTTTCTGAAAGATACTACCCTCTTGGACTTTGTTGATTCCACTGAGGTACTTAAAAGTTTCTATCATGTCTCCCCTCTCCTTCTTTCCTCAAGGTATACATATTAAAGCTCCTTTAGTCTCTCTTCATACAGCTTCTCTTGCAGACCCTGCACCATTTTAGTTGCCCTCCTCTGGACTGCCTCTTTCCTGTCTATTTCCTTGCGGAGATGAGGTCTCCAGAACTGGACACAGTACTCCAGATGGGGTCTCACCAACTGTCTGTACAGAGGGATAACAACTTCCTGTTTTCTGCTGCTAATGCCTCTCCCTATGCATCCCAGTATACCCCCAGCCCTCCCTACTGCCTTCTCACATTGCTCGCTAATCTTAAGGTCATCTGATATGATTACCCCCAGGTCCATTTCCTATTTTGTTGTTGTTACTACCTCCCCCTCCATTGTGTATTCTTCCCCTGGGTTCTTGTTTCCCAGGTACATTATTTTGCACTTCTTTGCATTGAATCCTAGCTGCCATACTTCTGACCATTCCTCCAACCTTGCCAAGTCCCTTCTCATCCTTTCCACACCTCCTTGTGTATCAACCCTGTTGCAGATCTTTGTGTCATCTGCAAAGAGGCACACTTTTCCTTCCAGTCCCTCTGTAATGTCACTTACAAAAACATTAAAAAGGACTGGACCCAATACTGAACCCTGCGGGTACCCCACTAGTAACCGCTCTTTCTTCAGAGTGGACTCCATTTACAATTATATTCTGTGTCCTGTTGTCCAGCCAATGTTTTACCCAGGCTACCACCCTGGGACCCACTCCCAGACTGGTTAATTTGATTATTAATCTTTTGTGTGGGACTGTGTCAAATGCCTTGCTAAAGTCTAGGAAGGCCATGTCCACAACCCCTCCTGGTCTACTACTTGGGTCACACAGTCAAAGAAATCTATTACATCTGTCTGACATGACCTTCCCGCAGAACCCATGCTGCCTTTTTGTCCTGTGCCCCACTGGCATCTGGGTACTCAACTATACTTTCCTTCAGAAGTGACTCCATCACTTTCCTCCACACAGACGCTCAGACTGACAGGTCTGTAGTTTCCTGCCTCTGTCTTGGTCCCACTTTTGTGAAGGAATTACATCCGCCTTCCTCCAGTCCTCGGGTACCACACCATTCTCCCATGATTTATTAAAAAGAGTAGCCAGTGGTTTCACTAGTTCCCCCCTTAATTCTTTTAGAATTCTGGGGTGAATTCCATCAAGCCCCATTACTTTGTCCACCTTCAGTTTTAGGAGTTCTTGCAGAACCCTTTCTTCTGTGAAAGGACTGGGATCGACCCTCCTATCAAGAGTGCTTCTGTTAATTGGATTAGGCACTTCCCCCTCCTCTTTTGTGGACACTGAGCAGAAATATTCGTTCAGTATCCCTGCTTTTTCACTGTCCCCCTCTGCTCACCCACCGTTCATTCTATTCAGCCACATTATCCCTCCCTTTGTCTTTCTGCACTCGCTGATGTACCTATAAAAGGTTTTATCCCCCTTCTTAACCTAGTTGGCTATCTTTTCCTCAGTTTGGGCCTTTGCTATTCTGACTTCCCTCCTTGCTTCCTTCTGCCTTAACTGGTACAGCTCTCTGTCCTGCTCCTTCTGTGTTTCCTTATACTTCTGGAATACTATCTTTTTCTTCCTGACTTTCACAGCCACTTTTTTTAAGAACCATAGTGGCTTTATCTTTCAATTTGATTTTGTTTATTTGCTTCTCACAAATGCTTGTTGCCTCTGTGATGGCAGTTTTGATGATTCCCCATTGTTGCTCCACACCTCCTTCTAGCCTGTTTGCTAGTGCTTTTCTGAGGCACTCTCCCATCTTGCCAAAGTCAGCCCTCCTGAAGTCCAGTACACTCACTTTTGTATGGCTTGACTCTGTAGCTGAGTTTAACATGAAACACACTGTTTGATGGTCACTTGTTCCCAGATGGCAACCCACTTCTAGATCTGAGATCCTCTCACTCTCCCCGTTTGAGAGTACAAGGTTTAAGATTGCTCCCTCACGAGTGGGTTCCAAAACTAGCTGTCTGAGGCCTGCCACCTGTAGGGCATCAAGATTGGCCCTGCTCTTGGATGTGGCTGCAACAAATGTGCTCCAGTTAACATCTAGCATATTCAGGTCTCCCATCAACAGTATCTCACCTTTCTCTGCCATTCTAAGAATGCCTTCTATCATATCCTTGTCCATTCCCTCCCCCTGACATGGGGGTCTGTACATAACCCCTGTGCGGACTGTGGTGCCCTTTCCAGTCTCCAAGGTGACCCACAGTGCCTCCTCTCCTCCCTGTTTACTCTTTTGCTCAGTTGCTTTTATCCCTTCCTTTACATAGAGAGCTACTCCTCCCCCTCTTCTCCCCTGTCTGTCTCTCCTGTGGTTATGTACCCTGGTATGTTAACATCCAGTCATGGTTCTCTGTGTACCATGTTTCTGTGACTGCTACGATATCCAGGCATCCCTCTTCCATCAAGGCCACCAGCTCAGGGAGCTTGTTGCCCAGACTACGGGCACTGGTACTCATTACCCTCCATTTCCTGATGGCCTTACTCCTTTTTGCCCCATCCCTGTCCTTCTTGCCTTTGTCACTTTCTCCATTTACCACTGACCTTCTCCCTATCAACACCTCCATGTTGGTGTTTACCGCACTTACTACCGTGATTTTTTTGGGGGGGGCTAGGATTTCCCTGCTCTTTTCCAATGCCTTCCCCCTTCACTAGTTTAAATGCTTGCCAATGAAGCATTTAAACCTATCACCTAGGATCCTGGTTCCCCTCCTGGACAGATGCAACCCATCATGCCAGTATAGGCTTACATCACTCCAGGTGGACCCCAGTCCCCAATGAAGTCAAATCCCTGAGCTCCACACCAGTTTTTCAACTACTGATTGAATCCCATGGTATGGAACACCCTAGCCTCTCCTACGCCATAGATGGGCAGCACCTCCGAGAAGGTTACCGTGCATGCTACTTGTCTAAGGCCCCTCTTTAATTCCACAAACTCTTCCTGCACTTCTCTAATCCCTTTCTTAGCCTGGTCATTTGTCCCTAGGTGGAGAATGACATCCAGCTCCATCCTCTGTGCAGCTGCTCTGGCAATCCTGAGGATTCGCTCCCTGTCCCTCCAAGCCATGGCGCCAGGCAGGCACCTTACCTCCCTCTCCCCTTCCTCCCCCAGTTCTACCTTCCTAACAATGGAGTCCCCCACCAGGAGTTATTTTCTTCCCCTATGGGGTCCCCTGCCACCCTCCTGTTGGTCTCCTTTGTGGAGGTTCCCAGCATCCTCCTTGGTCTCCTCTGTGGGTGCCTCCATAAAGGAACCACACTTTGCTAGAATGGCATAAGAATTGTGGAGAGGTACAACTGGAGGGAAGCACCTCTGTTCCACCACCCTCACCCTCCCTGAGCCCTCTGTGGTCCAACTGCACCTCTTTCTTGGCAACCTCTGAGGCAATGGCAGTGGCACTGGTGGTCCCTGGATGGAAGAGGAGGTCCTACAAATCCTGGCCAACTCAACCTGGAGATGAGAAACCTCCTCCCTCAGCCCTGAGAGGCACCTGCAAATGGGACAACACCGCATCCTCCAGAACGTCTCCCGGAAAACTGCTGCTCCACAGCCACTGCACTGCACCACTCCCATCATGTCTTATTTCTGGCCCCTTAACTGTTTGCAATCCTTACTCTTTCCTCTGTTTTTTTTCTCTCTCCTTACTTTCTGCCTGTGTTCCCTTTAAGCTCCTGATTGTCCTGTTCTGAGACAAGACTATCCTATATTTCTCAGTAGACCCCTTACTTGCTCAGAGGCAGACCTCCAGCAGCTAGAGGGGGCTGGAGAGCCACTCTTTCCCTTCTAGGATGGTGGGTCTTTGGTGGCGCTGTGATCACTCACTTCCTGCTCCCAAACAGGAAGTTCCTGTTGTCAGTCAAATTCTGTGCCTATAAAAGTAGAACTAGCTTTGGGTGGGAGGGTGGAGGGGAGGGACGAAGGGCAATACAGTCCCAGTAGAGAAGTCCAGTCACACAGCAGTCCTTTCTCCTGGTGTCTTCTGCCAAGCTACTAGCAAAATCTTTCTAAGGCAGTCTTTAAATGTAGTTTCCTTCTAGCTAAGCCACTCCCCCTACTTACTAGTTCTTTCTACAAGTAATTTAAACCTCACAGCTATCAAGTCCTTTCAATCACCCGAGATTTACAACTAGATAACTGTTCAGATAACCATTCAGTTCAGTTAACTCAAACACACACTTTTTGTTTTGTTTCTTAGTTTTTTTTACCCTAAATTAAAGTTCCAAGTACAAGAGTTCTACTTCTTTAGTCCCAGTAGAGAAGTCCAGTCACACAGCAGTCCTTTCTCCTGGTGTCTTCTGCCAAGCTACTTGCAAAATCTTTCTAAGGCAGTCTTTAAATGTAGCTTCCTTCTAGCTAAGCCACTCCCCCTACTTACTAGATCTTTCTACAAGTAATTTAAACATCACAGATATCAAGTCCTTTCAATCACCCGAGATTTACAACTAGATAACTGTTCAGATAACCATTCAGTTCAGTTAACTCAGACAAACACACACTTTTTTTTGTTTTGTTTGTTAGTTTTTTACCCTAAATTAAAATTCCAAGTACAAGAGTTCTACTTCTTTAGTCCCAGTAGAGAAGTCCAGTCACACAGCAGTCCTTTCTCCTGGTGTCTGCTGCCAAGGGATATATAATTGCTGACACAGAGCACATACCCACTTGGAGATAATGTATCACCCTATTTTTACAATAGACACATACAGTGGTATATTAAGTGAATAACAGGAATATTGCAATAGCACACAATAACCATGTGTAATGGCATACAGTGGTATACTGTGCACACCATGGCCTAGCAGCATGCAAAAAGAGCATGTAGTAGCATGCAAACAGGGCACACACATAGCTATGCACCAGTCACAGTACACATGCACATGAGGGCATGGACATGTAGCAGCAGATGGACAGTGTGCTATGCACATGCATGATAAGCAACATATCACTCAGGCACATGGACCAGCATATGCAGTACTATGTGATGTGGAGGACTGCCATACATGGCAGGTGCAAAACACAGGCACACAATGTGAAGCATGGAATCCCACCCCCGGGAATGGTTCCAATGTTACAAGACATCTCAGATTCCATAGTGAGGAAACACAACACCATGTAGGATGCAGGTAACCACCTGCAATGATGCACCCTGTGAGATAAAACATACTTAATCCTGATAATGAGCAGTACATACACCACAATATAAAGTATGAAATATAGACATAAACTATGATATGAACACCATGCCATGGCAAAGTGACCAATGGAACACACTGAGTAACACCAGTGAGCCTAACCAAAGACCATGTGGTGTAGTCTAGGCAGAGGTACCAGAACCCATGGGTGAGGAAAGGCAGTAGCCCCCATTGGCCAAGACCATGTAATCTGCCCCTGGAATGTGTAGAAAGTCAAAAGGATTGCAATCATGATACCAGATGTAAGCACTACAAGCCCCACATTCCCATGCTCAGCACCTGTGGGTGTATTAGGGACTCAGATGGCACTCCAACATGTATACAGAATGTACAGTAGGGTACCATAAGGAACTGCAAACAGAGAGGACAACAGGACACCAGACATTAAACATAGGGGAGCAGGACATGTCACATATACCATTAAGTCATGCCAGTCAACAAACAACCAGACCTGGACCAATTCTGATGACAGCAGGACAGATGCTACCACCAGCAGGAATCCCCCACCCTCTGCATAAATCAGGGACAGGGCTGCCAACATAAGGAGTATGGACCACACCCAGGCACATAACAGAAGCAGTACAGCCAGCTGAGACACCTGTTTACCACAGTGGATGGCCACAAGAAAAACGTATGGCCTGCTCAGTAGCCAGAGTGTATGAAACACCAGTGAGTGACATAGACTGGTGTACAGTACAGCTAAATGCTCCTTGAAGCTGCCTGCCTTTGAACAGGGCTGCTTCATCTCCTCCACGGTCAGTCAGCACCCAGCCGGCTACCAACCAAGACCAGGATGCCCACCTGCAGCTCCTTGAAGCTGCCTGTCCTTGAACAGGGCTGCTTCAGCTCCCCCATGGTCGGTCGGCACCCAGCCAGCCACCGACTAAGACCAGGACACCTGTCTGCAGCTCCTTGGAAGCTTCCTACCCTTGAAAAGGCTGCTTCAACTCCCCCACAGTAGTCAACACCCAGCCAGCCTCCGACCAAGACCAGGACGCCTGCCTGCAGCTCCTTGAAGCTGCCTGCCCTTGAACAGGGCTGGTTCAGCTCCCTCACAGTCGGACAGCACTCAGTCAGCCACTGACTGAGGCCAGGACACTCACCTTCAGCTCCATGGAAGGTACGGTGACAGCGCAGCCAATCGGAACATGGGCACTTCCAGCAAACCCGCTCTGATTGGCCAGGACTTTTCCCATGCTTTTGCCATCTGGCGCTTTTACAAATAGATTTAGCTTCAACTAAACAAAATTCAAGTGTCTAATAGAAGGATTTCAACTGTATTAGCTGGACTGTAATTTCTACTACTGTTTTAAAGTGCTTACAGCACTTCTGTTGTTTCCTTGCTCCTTCACCACCACCACCACATCCAAGCACTCTGCCTTGGTGCCAAAAAGTCTAACTCTTCTTTGTCTTGCTAAATTGCTCAATCTAAACCTGTTCTGCTTCTACGATATTTAAACTCTGCTGTGTTTCTTCTCTCCAGCTGCCTGCCCTTGAACAGGGCTGCTTCAGCTCCCCCAAGGTCTGTCGGCACCCAGCCAGCCACCGACTAAGACCAGGACACTCACCTGCAGCTCCTTGGAAGGTACGGTGACAGTGCAGCCAATCGGAACACGGGCGCTTCCAGCAAACCCACTCTGATTGGCCAGGACTTTTCCCCTGCTTTTGCCACCTGGTGCTTTTACAAATTTTAAGAATGCATGGGATAGACATAAAGGAATTCTAGAGGTCAGGGCTAAGGGGAAATAGGCTTCTAGGAAAACAAACTGAACTTACAAGCTCAAATGGGCAGACTAGGTGGGCCATAGGCCCTTATCTGCCGACACTGTCTATGTATCTATGTAAATAGATTTAGCTGCAACTAAGTAAAATTTAAGTGTCTAATAGAAGGAGTTCAGCTCTATTAGCTGGATTGTAATTTCTTTTTTTTCAATTTTTATTCACTATGCTTTATTCATAATACCACAATTCACGGGTAATAGAAGTGAAGAATGAGCCTCCTAATACAAAACCAAAACAAACATTTGACCTGTAGGCTACAATAAACACAGTAATCAGGCATTACATAACATTTTTAAGTGTTTACACATAATTCCAAACCCATTCCCAATACCCCTCCCTCTAGAATCAAACACAGATGACCAGAAAAATAGTAGCAAAGAGAAATAGGAGAAACACAGTGGAAGCAGAAACATTTTCACAATTGACACGTATTTTAATTTCCTTTAAGGCTTCCATATTGCAAGCATAGCATCCAAGGGTCCCCATTTGGTAAAGTAAGAGTGCAATCTATTATTCATCTTGTCTATGTGTCACTCAAATTGCATGGCTAGTAGAATTTCTTTATAACACTCAAGCACTGATGGAGTAGAATCATCTAACCAATGTCTCATAATTATCAGCTTGGGTACAGCCAATATAACAGCCATATAGGCCTTCCGTTGCCTGATTATCTCACGGGGGAAAATAGTTAATTAAACAAATTTCAGGGAGAAAGTAATTTTCCAATCGCAAATAGGGGTCTAAGAAACTTTGTATATCTTTCCAGAAAGTCTGAACTTTTGGACATTCTCATAACATGTGATGGAGATCTCCATAATCATCTTTGCACTGATGACACTGTGGGGAAGGAAGTTTACCAATATTATTAAGTTTAGCTGGAGTAAAATAAAGATTGTGCATGATATTAAATTGCTATAACCTGAGTCTGTCCTGTTTTATAAACTTATATGTATTGCTCCAAATTAGTTGCCAGAAAATCTGGTCATCTTTAAGAGACAATTTCTGAACCCAATAATAACAAATTCCCTGAGGCAATCCCGGATCTAATACTTGCAACTCTTGATATACTCTAGACACTGAATGTGGTTGATCAGCTAAGTGTAAGAGGGAGGAGAAGTCCAGTTCAGCAGGCTCTACATCCACTGATTTTTGCAAAAAAGCAATCACCGCTTGTCTGATTTGTCAGCATTTAAAGGCAATCCTCCTCACCGCAGGAGTATTAGAACAAAATTGTAGGTAGGATAAAACTCTACCCTGTGGAGCTATGTCTTTTAATCTGGACCTACTAATGGGGCCCAGAATGTAGAAGAAATAGGAGCATTTTGAATTTGAAAATGTGGATTATGCACCAGTGGTTGTTGTAAAGATTTATGCCAATCTATAATCAGTGATTTTTGAATTTGGTGCAAAGCTTTAAGAGACCAGTCAATAGGGGTGCTTGTCAATGACTTAGGAATTAATTTTGGAGTAATATAAACAAGTGCTGGGAGGGTACAGTAACATTTAACTACTAAAGCTTCCTCAATTGATACCCAGAGGGGCGAGTATAGGCTGCGATCTGCTGTATTTGGTGGACGAACCCAATATGCCAATCTACTGATATGTGCAGCTGCATAGTATTTGAAGAAGGCAGGGAGGGAAAGACCCCCATGTATTTCTGAAACTGTGGGTTTAGAATAAGCTCTTCTGACTCACTTTCCCATCCATACAAATTGGTTTAGTAATTTTTGTAATTTGGAAAACCATGATTTAGGCAGATGAAACCCTAGCATACACAGGGAATAGAGGATCCAAGGAAGCACATTAATTTTGACAGTATGAATTCTGGCCCAGAGAGAAATGGGTAACTCTCCCCCATCTCTCCAGATCAACCTTTATAGTACTTTATAACTTGGTAAGGTTTTCCTTTGCCATTATTGCCATGTCCCACAAAACCTTAATGCCCAGGTATGTCATGGACTTTGGTTCCCAGTTCAAGCCATGATCTCCAGTTTCATTGAACAAGCATCTCCCATTTGAAGGCAAGAGTTTAGATTTACAGATATTGAGCTTATAATAGGATACCTTTGAGAATTGCTCAATTTCTTGTAGCAAGACTTGGATACTGGCGGCGGGATTCTCAACATGTAATAATATATCATTGGCATAAGCTGAAATAAGATGTTGTTTATTGCCAACTGAGATGCCCTGGATGTCATGGGAAGATAAAAGTCTTCAAATTAAAGGCTCCAGATGTAGAATAAACAGAAAGGGAAAAAGGAGACAGCCCTGCCTGGTACCACGGAGTAAAGGAAACGATTCCGAGAGTACCCCATTGCACCAAACTCGGGCAGCCGGTGAGACATATAATAGTTTGACCTAGTTTATAAACCCTATTGAGAAACCAAAATGTGCAAGAGTGGCAAAAAGGAAGTCCCAGGAAACCCAGTCAAATGTTTTCTCTGCATCTAACACTAAGAGAGCAGCTGGTGTCTCCCAGTTTTTGGTATGAGCTATTAAATGTAATAGTCTGCGCATGTGGTCATTAGAGGTTCTACCAGCCATGAAGCCCACTTGTTCATCACTAATAAGCCTACCCATTAGTGGTCCTAACCAATCTGATAATACTTTAGATAATATTTTTATGTCAACATTTAACAATGAGATGGGGCAGTAATTTTGAGGATACAAAGCATCCAGGTCCAGTTTGGGAATTAGGGTAATAAGTGCTTCTAGAAATCCATTTTCAGAGAAGCTCTCTGTGTACCAGAAGTTCAAGACCTTTGTTAGAATAGGTGCAAGCTCTATAATGAAGGCTTTATATACAGTAACAGCCACAGACACTGCCAGCTATTTCCCAAAATTTCTGTGATATTTCCAGATCCAGAAACAAATGATTTGATACCTTTTATTGGACCAACACGGATGTTACAGAAAAGAACAAATTGTTCTAGCTTTTGAACCTACCCGGTCCTTCTTCAGAAGCTTTATGGCAGTTATTTTTAAAATCTCATACTATTAACACCAGATTATATTGAAAAAACAGAAATAATTCTCATTGGTTTAACATACACATTTAAGACATAACAGAAGATTACGTCAGAGAAGCTAATTAACACCAGTATGCTTTTAACTGAGGAGCCTCAGAAGGGCAAAGGTCATCAAGAATTATAACAATGGTCTGAGAAATGAAGCTTCCTGATTGGCTGTAAACATTCTAACAGCCTTATGTTAATCTTTTATTAACATACTTGTACATGTTACCCATATATTGAACAAGGTTTAACAGTGTTTAAAATTATTTTTTTATTATAATAGCAATAAGGCACTCCCAGGGGTTATGTTAATGGTCAGTTAATCACACTCTAGGGGCATGTGGCACTCAGCAATGCCTCCTGACACATTATGCCCCTAGAGGGTGATTAACAGACCATTAACATAACCCCTGGTCATGTCTTATTGCTTAATTCTCAACAACCAGAGAGTTCTTCTCACATAAATTTTAAAATGTCTCAGTATGCTAAGAAAACATTCTAGTGATAAAAAAAACATTGGGCTAGCATTCTCTCTAATACATGTAAGATGAGGTTACAACTTGCATTTGAAGTGTCCTGGTGTATTAAAGAACAGATAACGAGGGACAAAATCCTGAAATTAGGTATAACTGCAAGTTGAAAAAGAACCCCAAATTAAACATACACATATATACATGATGCATGATAGTATCACTTGTAAGTGTAAGTGCCAAATAAAACTACTTGTCAAGGACCCCCAAGAAAATGAGACCATGAGCCTGATAAGTGCAGATTTCAACACAGAGTCAGTGTATAACACAAATGCACAGAATCAGTCTAAGGAATCTAAATGAAGACTTCCAAAGACTCTTACAGACCTTGATAAAAGTATTAATTTTAGCAGGCTCATCAGATAACCTAATAGTCTTCAGGTGAAGCTACCTCTGGCTGGAAGCTGCAACACTGGACTTAAGATTTGCAAGAAAGTGAGTTGTGCACACAACAGAGGGAGGTGAACCTTACAATTTACAATTGTCTTTGGTTTGAAGCAGATTCCTTAGGAAAGTTAATATTCTTCAGGTGGAGGATACTTCTAATTGAAGGGTGAAAGAAGGAACTTAGAATTATCAGAAAAGGCAGTCTTTCAATCAACAGAGGGAGGTGGAGCTTGCTTTACTTTTGTTACAATTGTTAAGATTTTCAGTGCAAGAAGAGTTTCAACCTACAGGGGCTGAATACAGTTTTCTGTGTCTGCCCTTCTGTAAAGCTGTCGTGTTTTGGGGCTGACTGCATTCAGAGCACAAGTCACCAGGCTGTTTTGGGGCTGGGGAGGTTTACCTGTGTCTGACTTGGATGTTTGGATTTTTCTCTGTTTGATTAGCAGGGTATTTTCTCTGTCAAATTGTCGTGTAGGGCATCTTGCTGACAGGAAGGCACTCATCGCAGTGGTAGATCAGAGCTTTTAGCTGATTGTTTCGTGAGGGCAAGTTTAGGCCCAAATGCTTCCCACTCCTCATCCCACCCGGAAATAGTTCCTTTATACCTGGGGTTCTGATATAATTTCCTCGAGAGGGCAAGGTGCATATGACTGTCATATCCTCTCTAGCACACTGCACTGACAATATAAGCATACACATTATATAAATACATATATTTCTATATAACACACCAATCACACACACAAAAAAAAAAAAACTAAACAAGGTAGACAGTTATGTGGGGAGTAGTGCAATGTAATGGCTGTGGGGCTGCAGTCTTCTGGGAGTCTTTCTGGAGGCTGAGATGCTGCCCTGTTTTCAGACAACTATCTGCCCTGAGGGAGGAAGTTTCCCATCTTCAGGCCGCATTGGACAGTAGCAAGGGAACCTCCCCCATCCAGGGAGCACCAGATCCACCACCACTACCTCAGAGGTTGTGAAGAAAGCACAGCAGTTGGACCACAGTGGGCTCAGGGAGGGTAAGGGTGGTGGAACGGAGGCACACCCAGTCAGTTGTTCCACTCCACAATCCATACACCATTCTGGGGGAGCATAGTTCCCCTATGGATGTACCCGCAGAGGAGACTAAGGAGGGTGCAGACAACTGTCACAAGAGAAGCCCTCAGGCAGGAGGCAGAGTGCACCACAGGGAAAGGAATCAGCTCCTGGTGGGGGACTCAGTTATTAGGGGGATAGAACTGGAGGGAGCAGGGAAAACTGAGGTAAGGTGCCTGCCTGGTTCCATGGCTTGGAGGGACAGGAAGCGCATCCTTAGGATCACGAGAACAGTTGCACAGGAGTCTGAGCTGGATGTCATTGTCCACCTAGGGACAAATGATTTGGCTCATCATGAGATTAGAGCAGTGCAGAAGAACTTATAGAGTTGGGGAGGGGCTTAAGACAAGTAGCACACACAGTATCCTTCTCAGAGGTGCTGCCTGTCAGTGGCATGGGTGAGGCGAGGGTACTTTGCACCATGCAGTTTAACTAAGGGTTGAAAAAATGATGTGGAGCACAGAGGTTTGGCTTCACTGGGTACTGGGGTTCCACCTGGAGGGACACCAGCCTATACTGGCAGGATGGTCTGCATCTGTCCAGGAAGGAAGCAAGTCTTTTGGGAAATTGGTTTAAATGCTTCATTGGCAAGCTTTTAAACTAGTCAAGGAGGGAGGCACTGATAAGCAGCAGGAAAATCCCAGCCTCCCCCTGCAAAACAGGGTACTAAACGAGAAAAAGACCAAGGTAGAAAGGTCAGTGGGGGATGCTGCTACAGAAGGTAAAGCCATCAAAAAATTGAGAGCAATGAGTACCAATGCCCATAGTCTGGGTAACAAGCTTCCTGAATTAGTGGCCTTGATGGAGGAGGAACATCTGGATATCATGGCAGTCACAGAAACATGGTACACACAGAGCCATGACTGGGACGTAAACATACCAGGATACACTATCTACAGGAGAGACAGGGAGGGTAAAAGAGGAGGAGGAGGAGTAGCTCTCTACATAACAGAAGGAATCAAAGCAACAGAACAAAAGGGTAAACAGGGAGGAGAAGAAGCACTGTGGGTCAATTTGGAGGCAGGCAATGGCACGACAGTCTGCACAGGGGTTGTATACAGACCCCCCTCTCAGGGGGAGGAAATGGACAAGGAAATGATATAAAGTATACTTAGAATGGCAGATAAACGGGAGATATTGCTGATTGGTGATCTGAATATGCCAGGTGTTAACTGGAGTGCAGTTGCAGCAGCCACTTCGAAGAGTGGGGTTATTCTAGATGCCGTACAGGGGGCATGCCTTAGACAACTAGTATTGGAACCCATTCGAGACGGAGCAATCTTAGACCTGGTCCTCTCAAATGGAGATGGAGAGAGGATCACAGATGTAGAAGTGGGTAGCCATCTGGGAACAAGCGACCATCGAACAGTATGGTTCACAATAAACACAGCAATAGAGTCAAGCCATACAAAGGCAAAGGTACTGGACTTCAGGAGGGCTGACTTTGCCAAAATGGGTGAGTGCCTAAGGAATGCACTAGCAAATGGGCAGGAAGGAGGGGTGGAAGAACAATGGGGAATAATAAAAACTGCCATCACAGAGGTAACAGGCCTTTGTGTGAAGCAAATAAAACAAAATGATGTAAGAAACCACTATGGTTCTCAAAGGAGGTGGCAGTGAAGGTTCAAGAGAAAAATAAAGCATTCAGAAAATACAAGGAATCACAGAAGAATTGTATCAGTTAAAGCAAAAGGAAGCTGGGAAGGCAGTCCGAACAGCAAAGGCCCAAAGTGAGGAAAAGACAGCCAACTCAGTTAAGAAGGGGGCTAAAACCTTTTTTAGGTACATCAGGGAGTGAAGGAATACAAGGGAGGGATAGTGAGGCTTAATAAAGGGGAGGGGGTGGCAGAGGGTGATCTGGAGAAAGGCAGAAATACTAAACAAATATTTTGCTCAGTATTTACAAATGAAGAGGGGAGGTACCTAAAACAAACAAACAATAGAAACACTCTGGATACAGAAGTTGATACCCCCATTTACAGAAGAAAGGATTCTGAAAGAACTCTTAAACTGAAGGTGGACAAAGCAATGGGGCCTGATGGGATTCATCGCAGAATTCTAAAAGAACTAAGGGTAGAACTAGTGACACCACTGACTACCCTCTTATAACAAATCATGGGAGGATGGGGTGGTACCTGGAGGACTGGAGGAGGGCAGTTGTGATTCCCTCACAAAAAGTGGGAGCAAGGCAGAAGCAGGAAACTACAGGCCTGTTAGTTTAACCTCAGTGACAGGGAAAATGAAGGAATCACTTCTGAAGGAAAGAATTGTTGAGTACCTAGAGGCCAGAGGGCACAGGACCCAAGGCAGCATGGATTCACAGCAGGAAGGTCATGCCAGATGAATCTAATAGATTTCTTTGACTGGGTGACCAAAGTAGTAGATCAGGGAGGGACTGTGGACATGGCCTACCTAGACTTTAGCAAGGCATTTGACTCAGTCCCACACAAAGATTAATATTCTGCTAGCCAGCCTTGGAGTGGGTCCCAAGATGATAACCTGGTAAAGAATTGGCTGGAGAATAGGACACAGAGAGTAATAGTAAATGGAGTCCACTCTGAAGAAAGGGAGGTTACTAGTGGGGTCCCACAGTGTTCAGTATTAGGACCGGTCCTCTTCAATGTCTTTTTAAGCGACATTGCAGAGGGACTGGAAGGAAAAGTATGTCTCTTTGCAGATGACACAAAGATCTGCAACAGTGTTGATGCACAAGGTGGGGTAGAAAGGATGAGAAGGGACTTGGCAAGGTTAAAGGAATGGTCAAATGTATGGCAGCTTAGATTTAATGCTAAGAAGTGCAAGGTAATGCACCTGGGAAACAAAAACCCAGGGGAAGAGTACACAATAGGGGGTGAGATACTAACCACAACAAAAATGGAAAGAGACCTGGGGGTATACATATCAGATGACGTAATGGTGGGCAAGCAATATGAGAGGGCAGTAAGAAGGGCTGGGGGCATACTGGGATGCATAGGGAGAGGCATCACCAGTAGAAAACAGAAGTTGTTATCCCTCTGTACAGACAGCTGGTGAGACCCCATCTGGAGTACTGTGTGCAGTTCTGGAGACCCAATCTCCACAAAGACATAGACAAGATGGAAGCTGTCCAGAGGAGGGCAACTAAAATAGTGTAGGTCTGCACCGGAAGACATATGAAGAGAGACTAAAGGAGCTTAATATGTACAGCCTCGAGGAAAGGAGGGAGAGGGTGGACATGATAGAAACTTTCAAGTACCTCAAGGGAATCAACAAAGTCCAAGAGGGTAGCATCTTCAAAAAGAGGTGCAAGAACAATGGGCACAATTTGAAGATGGGGCGGCTTCAGAGGTAATGTAAGGAAGTTTTTTTTTCAATTCAAATTTTTATTAAAGTTTCCATTACAGAGAATGAATCATGGTGGAGTACATCAGAAACCCCAAAAGGGCAGACACAAAATACAAAATGATTCACTCTCCCCACCCCTGCCCACCCAACCCACTACCCACCCTGAACAACCTAGGCATCGGTACTCTTTTAGCACAACACCAGAGAATATAACCTTCTAGTACTTAGGCCTGTAGTGCATAAAGAGTCTGCAGTGGGCCCCAGATCTTGTCAAACTTTTCCATTTTGTTGTATAGACTGGCAATTGTCCTCTCCGTTCTGAGGTTCACCAGCAATTCCTGAAGCCATTCAACATAAGATGGTACCTCCGTGTCCTTCCAGTGCCTCAACACCACCTTTTTAACAGACATTGACATCAATGCTATGTGATGCCTCCTGTTCACCAGCGAAATAGAAGAGAAATCCCCGAGGAGACATATTTCAGGGGTGAAAAATTCTGAGATCCCCAAAAGAGGATCAGCACGCTGATTAATCAAGGTCCAAAGTGGGGTGATTTTAGGACAACTCCAGAAAATATGAAGGCGGTCACCTTCTTAAGACTGGCATCTTGTGCAAAGGGGGGAAGACATCAGACCCAGTCTAGCAAGCCTCTGCGGAGAATAATAAATGTTGTGCAAAATTTTGAATTGTGTTAATCTAAGTCTGTCCTGCTTAAGGAACTTATGACAACTTTGCCACAAGAGAGACCAATCCATATCTCTAGCCTGAAAGAGAGAGGCCCAAAAGGAGAGGGGAGCGTAATTATCAGGGTAAGCCCAGGTAAACAGAGCAGTATATATTGTAGATACAGCATGAGGCAAACCCGCCAACTCCGTAAGGGTAGCCTGAAAACTGATATTGGGGGGGGGGCGGACCCATTACCTTAACCAGTAAGTGGTGGAATTGAAAAATCTTAAAAATTGCTGTGTGAGGTAACATAAACTTATGCATAATGCCAGCAGAAGAGCACCATTGACTATCAGATAACATGAAGTCATCTAGATGGCAGTTACTTATCTGAGGGATCCAACTAGGTGAGAGAAGCCTTCCGTCCAGCAAAAAATTAGGGTTGCCTATAACAGGTTGAGCTACATCCTTAAGATTTTTATACTTCAGAAAAGTGCACAATTGAGTATGAACCCTGATTGAGACGGCAATAGGAGAGCTACGTAGAGATTCAGGTAAAGAACTAACCTTGGTGTATAGCAACGCTGCCGGAGAAAGGCCATGTTTTCTAATGGCAGCAGACTCTACTGCTAACCAAGTCGGGATATAAGTGGCGGCCACGGATTGTTGATCCACAGTCAGCCATCTGAGATACTTATTGGCCTGACTGGCCCAGTAATAGAGCCCAATATGGGAAGTCTTAACCCTCCTTTGGCCTTTGGAGCCGCTAACTTATGGAAAGCCATCCTAGCCTTCTTGTCGTCCCATATAAAGGTAGAGATCATGCTATGCACTTTTTTAACCCAGGCCAGGGTGAGCCATATGTTTAGCATATTAAGGGGGTAGAATAAACGAGGAAATACTTTCATTTTGATTAAGTTAATTCTGCCCCAAAGAGAGAGGGGAAGTAGAGTCCACCGGCGGAGGTCTAGATCTATTTTATGTACCAGTGCATCAATATTGAGTTGTCTGAGCCGTGCCGTGTTCCAAGTGAGAAGGAGCCCCAGATATTTAATATAATCGGACTTCCAGGTGAGCCCAAACTCAATAATATCCTGTTTGTGTACCCTGTGATTAAGAGGAAAAACCACAGTCTTACCTACATTGAGTTTATAATTCGAGACCTTACTGAAGTCATCTATTAACTTCAGAATAACGGGAATAGATCTGAGTGGATGGGTTATCTGCAGCAGAAGATCATCTGCATAGGCCTCCACTTTAACCACCTGCTCCCCGAGAGAGATACCCGAGATGCCCTGGGCACCAGACAGTCTCTTGATAAGAGGCTCTAGGTAGATATTAAAGAGAAAGGGGGGATAAGGGACACCCCTGTCTGGTCCCTACATGTAATTTGAAGGGGGTGGAGATAACCCCATTACATGAAATTCTAGCAGAAGGGAACTTGTCTAGAGAACTAACCCAATTCTGGAATTTCGTAGGAAAACCAAAAACTTCCATTGTAGCAAACAGGTAATCCCAATGGACTCTGTCGAACGCCTTCTCAGTATCCAGCGAAATCAGGACCATTGGATGCGGAGCATCTTTGGATACTGAGAAGATGTGAGTCAGGGCCCTCAGATGATCCACAGAGGATCTACCTTTCATAAAGTCAACCTGATCTACCCCTATTAAAAAGAGGGAAGTACTGCCTCCAAACGGTCGGCTAATAGTCTTGCCAGGATTTTAATATCATGGTTAAGAAGGGAGATCGGCCTGTAACTGGAGACCAGATTGGACAGCCTATCCAACTTAGGCAAAAAAACAATCAGCGCCTCAAAAAGGTAGGGATTGGATACTTGACCGGAGAGAATAGCCTGAAAAAGTGGCAACAAAATGGGAATCAATTGCTTAGAGGAAGTTTTGTAAAAGTTGGAGGTAAACCCGTCAGGGCCAGGAGATTTGTCGGATGGGAGAGATTTAATTACCCTTTCAATCTCACCCTCAGAGATAGGAGACTCCAAAATTTTCTGCTGGGATTGTGAGAGAGCTGGCAATTGTAAATCACTCAGATATTCAAGAAGTCTCTCCTTAGGTGGGGAATTAACAATAGGGCCATATAAATCCTGGAAATAATTTGTGAACTCCTCTGCTATCTCTGAGGGCGAGACCTTAAGGGAGTTATCTTTGGAGAAACAGACTGCAGGAATAAATCTAGCGGATTCCTGTTGCTTAATACGCAGTGCCAACATTTTGCCAGCCTTCTCACCCTGGTCAGTGTATACTGCTTTTGTTTTCAAAATAGCAAATTTGGCTTGCTCCGATAACATTGCTAGGTAGTCTTCTCTCAATTTCGTTAATTCTTGTTTAAATATCTCAGAAGAGGATGGAGAGAGAACCATCTCCATGCCCCTAATCTGAGAGAGAAGGTCAGAGATCCGAGATGCCCTCTCTTTTTTCTTTTTTGATGTTAGGCCAATTATAATCCCCCTTAAATATGCTTTACAAGCTCCTCATATCATACCGGGCTTCTCCACAGAGTTAGAATTGGAGGCAATAAACTGCTTTATTTGGGATATTATATATTGAACAGTCTTTGGCTCCTTCAAAATTTGATTATTCAACTTCCATCTGCTCCCTTTATTGGGCAGTGACGCTAGGGTTATTTGGCAGGTGACCACAGAGTGATCAGACAGGGGCCCTGAAACAATACTAGAACTTATTACCCCAGGTAATAAGGATTGAGAGATGAGGATATAATCCATCCTTGAAGAAGTTGCATGGACTGGAGAAACATAGGTATATTCCCTTGTACTACGATGTAATACACGCCATATATCACAAAGACCTATAGAGTCCAACAGGTCCCTAAAAGCTCTTTGTGCTGGGAAAAGACCTTGACGGGATTGGCCTGACCTGTCAAGAGCCTGGTCAAAAACGGGATTGAAGTCACGTCCTATAACCATAGGGATATCCAAAAATGGAGTTAGGGCTTCTATTATCTGGACAAAAAAACAGGGGGAATCTACATCAGGGCCATAAATAATGTAAGGAAGTATTTTTTCACAGAGAGGGTTGTGGATGCATGGAACAGCCTTCAGGAGGAAGTTGTGGAGTCAAAAACAGTGGTTGAATTCAAGCATGCATGGGACAGCCATAAGGCAATTCTAGGGGGTTGGGGTAGAAAGAAGTAGGCTGCTGGTTAACTAGGATCTGCAGCTTATCCATTAGGTAGGGAAATAGGCAGACTGGGTGGGCCAAGCAGTCCTTATCTGCCATCAGATTCTATGTTTCTATGTTTCTATATCCTCCAGAACCCCTCCCTTTTTTTCCTTTTCTCTCCCTCTCTCTCTCCTTGAGAAAGATACTGTAACTAGTAGGAATGAGATATACTGTATGTACAAGAGTCATATTACAGCATCATTCACACCAACATTAATTGTTACCCAAAGGAATTACACCTTTTATGAACCCCCAAGTAAATGAGATAGCATCTTAATATGAGCAGGTTTAAAAATGTGAGAGTGTATAATCCAACCACTGACAACTAGTAGAAGGAAATAAATGTACACTCTGGCCCAGATATTCAAACTGTGCAAGGCTGTGGTGCAAGCCTGGGCGCAGCGCAACTTGGCTGCATTGAGGCGTTGACTGGGCGATATTCAACAGAGCTGTGCCATGGCACACCAACATTGAATATTGCACCCTGGCCACCCGCAGTGTACATGGCGCAGTTGCACTGTGCCAGCGCAAGTGGCCAGAGTGGAGCAGGGGGTTGTGCTACCCCAAGTTCCGTTGTGCCATGCACAGCAACCCCGATATTCAAAAGTGCACATGCAAATGGGGTCATAATGTATGCAAAGCGCAAATGGGGCCATTTGCATGTCATTATGGATCCATTTGCATGCAAGTGCACCGATCCCCGGCTACTTGCGCTAGGTGCCCTGCCAAGTAGCAGCCATCGGGGACCGACCCCCCCTGCACAGCAAGACAATGTGCTCCACAGCCAGATCGTGGGCTTCAGTAAAAATAAAATAGCATCCTATATCCCTGGTGGTCCAGTGGGCCGCTCTCAGCCCGATCGCGGGCATGTGTAAAAATAAAGAGAATCCAATATCCCTGGTGGTCCAGTGGACCGCTGTCAGCCCGATCGTGGGCATGTGTATAATAAAAGTACGTCCACTATCCTTGGTGGTCCAGTGGACCCCCCTCCCTACCAGCCCACTGATCACAAATCTGGAATGTGTAGTACAGAATGGGCTGCATGCCCATTGGCTCACGCTCTGGACCAATGGGTGTACAGCCCTACCTATGGTGTCAGTCGGTGGGCGGCGGAGTGGCAGGTGGGTGGTGCTGCCACCCGCTGCTGACCGGGTGGAGCGGGCGGTGGGATCAGTGGGCGGGTGGGGAGGGGTCCTGGACCACCAGGGATAGTGGATGTACCTTTTATATACACATGCCTGCAATCGGGCTGAGAGTGGCCCACTGAACCACCAGGGATATTGAACGTTATTATTTTTAACAGATGCCCGCAATCGGACATGGGAGGCCGCTGCCATGAAGGTGCAGACGGAGCTCGAGTGGCCACCCACAGGTGGCAGCTGCCGTGTTGTGCCCTGCAATACAGTAGCTCACCTGTGGGTGGCCAGCTGTTGTTCCTTTTTTTGGGGGATCATATTTGTGCCACGTAAGTAGGGGTTGCGCATGTATGGACTCAGCACATCCCGGGCTGAATATCGGGATGTGCAGAGTATGCATGGGCAAGCCCCCCCCCCACCTACGCCGCATACATTACTGATGCGCTCTGGCAGATCGGGATTTGTGCCAGGCACAATTCCTGTTTGAATATCACGCCAGGGCGCATCAGTGGGTTGTGCATGGTGCAACACTGTTGCGCTGTGTGCAACCCTTTTGAATATCTGGGCCTCTATGTGAGAACTAAGTGTCCTAGCCACACAACAATTGTCCATTACCACGCTACCCCCACACAGCTGTGTGTACATACACCACACCACACACACACACCCCTGCACACCCCACATAACCACAACACACAACAAATATAACAAACACAACCCACACATACCACACCACACCGCACACATACAAACAAACCACACACACACACACACACCATACCCACAACACACAAAAACACAACATATGCAAAACACACACAAACACACATATACATACATACATCAACACTTTTGATGATACACTTTTTTGATTCACTTTAGATCATACACTTTTCTGTAACATCCATGTTGATCCAATAAAAGGTATCAAATCATTTTTTTCTAGATCTGTTCTTAAAAGGACCAATACGGCACCTACAACATATTTTTGTGACATTTCCAGAAATATCTCCTGCTTTCTGCATTTCCACAGTAGGGGCAGCTGAGAGAATCTCTTCAGAAATTTCACGAAATATCTGGAAATAGCTGGCAATGTCTATGGCTGCTACTGTAGGTTAGTTGAAAGGTCATCTGGTCTTGGTGATGTATCAGGGGTGAGTTATGCAATTGCTTGCTTGACTTCCCATTACTGGATGGGAAGCTCCAGAGAGGAGGAGTCATGGGGTGAAAGCTGGGGAAGGGTGACTGAGTCTAAATACTTCCCAATGTCTTTTGGTGATAACTTTTCTGTCATTGGAAATGTATATAGGCCTTGGAAATATTGCCGAAAGCAGGCAGCAATTTCCTTCGGATCCTTGGTTATAGAACCCTCTGGAGTGGTATGTAATGCAGTTATAAATCTGGCAGTATCCATTTGTTTAAGCAGGATAACAAGTAGTTTACCTGCTCTATCACCAGATTCCAAGTACTTGAGCCTGGTTCTCTTGAGGGCAAGCTCAGCTTTTTGTGACATAAGGGCTGAGAATTGGGCCTGTGGTTTATGTAGCTGAATCCAATCTGCTTCAACCGATCGACGACTAATATTTTGTTCAATTACCTTAATTGAATTTAGGAGATCCTGCATTTGGGTTTTATATTTTTTAAGCCTAGTTGTTGCAAGTCGAATACATTCCCCTCTTAATGTACATTTTAGAGCTGCCCAAACAATGTCCATTTTAGTAACCAAACCAATATTAGAGCTTGAAAAGTGGAAGATGAATTGCTTAAGGTGGTCACAGGTGTATGAATCATGGAGAAGCTGGTTATTGAAGCGCCAGAGAAAATCTCTTCATATCCCAGTTCCTACCAGGTAGGTGAGAGAGACCAGAGAATGATCTGATATTACCCGAGTATGAATACATGCATCCATGATATTAGGAAGGGTGTATGAGCTAATTAAAAAATAGTCAATCTGTGACCATGTTCGGTGTGCAGCAGAAAAGAAGGTATATTGTCAAGAGTCTGGATTCAAGACTCTCCACACATCTATTAGACTAACCCCCTCTATAAGTTCTTTAAGCGCCCTTTGGGCCAATGACAGACCAGATCGCTTGTTATCAGATCTATCTTACTGTAATTGGTGTGTAATATTCCAGTCCCCTCCATGTAAAGTCATTCTTGGTGGGTTAATAACTATCAGGTTAAGGAGATGCATAAAAAACTGGGGGGAATCTATGTTCGGACCATATACTGAGCCCAACAATACTTGTTGTGAAGCCAAGAGCCCTTTAAGCATTATATAACTTCCATTAATATCTCAAATTTCTTGTTCTAATTGAAAAGACATATTTTTGTTAATTAAGATAGCCACTCCGCCTTTATTGGTAGATGTCCCTGCCCCAAATGCCTGTCCAACCCATTGCTTAAAGAATAAAGAAATATCCTCTCTCTCTTGAGGTGAGTTTCCTGCAAAGACACATTATCTGCTTTCAATAAAAGTAAACATTTCAAAACCACTTGCCTTTTACATCTGTCTTGAGCCCCTTTAATGTTCCAACTATAAATATTAAACATACCTGACATTAATTAAAAGAGAATAATTTGATTAAACACGCTGTAAGGAATAAATAATACAACTCCATACGTGTCTCTGGACTTGGTTCCACCCATAATGACATACTGTATTAATGGACTTAAAAAATTCCTCTCTGCCCAGTTCACCCCCCAATCACCATTTAAACATCTTAACATAATGATCGAAAAACCTATAAACTATTCCCAGTTCTTTAAAATGCATTAACATACTCCTCCTGTCAGGTGATGTTTTTACACTGTGAAGTAATAAGCCCCCCAGCTCCCACTCCCAGTAATGAAGATAATTCTATACGAATAACATCCTTTTAATAGAACCAGAAAGTATCATACCAGAATCGGGCAATACTTTTCAATTTCTCTGAAGTCTTAATTAACTTTAAACAAACATCTATTAACATTCTTACGTATCCATCCTTTAGGAATCCATTTTATTGAGAAAGTCTTTGACTAACTATTACAAAACCTATGATAACATAGTATAACAGCAAGCAGCTGGCTCTCACTACAATATTACCATCTAGTGTCCAAAAAAGATAATGCAATTGCGTGTTTACTTTTCAAGATACATATATCCAATAGCAATCTATTCATTCTAAAACTCGAAAGCTTAAGGACAAAAATCAGGTTGTGAAAGTTTGACCAAGCATTCTCAACTAATAAAACATCCAGTGTATTTTAAAAACCTTTCTTTGAGCGCTGAGAATGCTCCAAACCAAATATATGTACTTGGCTATTTGCAACGCTCTCTAATTATGTGTGCCAGTCATAATCATTGCCAGCTTGTTCAAACATAAAGCAACTTAAGAAACTAATATCGAATCCAGTACATTTCTTTAAGATTCATTTAGGAGTATTAGAAGGATACGAGGTGAAAGGGGAATACCCAAGTCAAAGCTGCAGTGTCTACGTTTCATAGTGGATTCTGAATCAGCAATTACTCCACCAGCAAGCCAGGAACATGACTGTGCTGTAGAACGGATCCCTGCCAAATGAGCTCAAAGGCACCCAGGAAAATACACTTTCAATCCGGATTAGTCAGAACTCCATTTGGGTAAAAGCAGCTATTTTCGGTCCATCTCAAAACATATTTATTTGCCGACATCTACCAGATATAAACGCAAGCTGCACAGGGAATTCATCCAGATCACTTGAATAAATCTGGGAGCAGCTTCTTGAGCTCGGTTTTGGCTTGTTCATGATTTTCAAATGCGTGCCACTGCTCGTTTATTTTCACTTGAAGAAGGGCTGGGTATTTGACACTAAACTGCATCCAGGCCACAATCAACTTGGAGACAAGGGGGTGCAATTCTTGGCACTTCACCCTTACCAATTGTGGTAAATCCTGTGTGACTCTGATCCTCCTGCCCTCCCACAGTACCTCTTGTAAAGATTTTACCTGAACAAGGATGTGATGTTTATCTATGTAGTTGAGGAGCTTGCAGATGATGGGTCTGGGTGGTGAGCCAGATGGAGGCAGAGGGCGAAGCACGCAATGGGCTCTCTCCACAATATAAGTTGTGCCATTCGAGGAGGGACCAGCGATTTTTTCAAAAACCTTTTGGACAAACAGAATCAAGGAAGTTCCTTCTTCCTTCTCCGGTATCCCAAGAAGAATGATGTTGTTCTGTCTGCTCCTCCCTTCCAGATCATCCAGCTTTTCCTCAAGTTTCTTAACTTGTTTGTTGGTTGAGGCACGTTCTAATTCAATTTTATCTGCTTTTTTCTCCAGAGTCACAATATGGTATTCAGAGTCGCCGACTCAGGTATTCAATGAATCGATAATAGATTTGATGCCATGTACCTCCATGGAAATATCAGCTATCGAGCTTTGTAGTGGCATGATTATTTCAAGAAATTGCTCCTCCATCAACAGTGTAGATCCTGAGGCAGTTTTGGTAGTGGTCAGCTTAGGCCGTTTCAGGGCCTGGACTTTATCGGGTGATGGTGGGGGAGTATGTTTAAAAGACGGTTTTTGCATGTAGATATCCATTGTAAAGTAGCTTAGTTCACTGGTAAAATTGACGACAAGCTAATAGTTAGGTTTAGATGAAATCCAAACAGATAGTAAGATAATGAGCAGTATTTGACTGAGTTAGGACTGGAGCAAAGCAAGCTTGCTGCTTCTCACTAGGCTGCCATCACATGGATTGTAATTTCTATTACTATTTTAAAGTGCTTACAGCACTTCTGTTGTTTTCTTGCTCCTGCCCACCCCCCCATCCAATCCAAGCACTCTGCCTTGACTAGTTCTCCAGTAGCAGGTTATACAGATCTGCCACTAGAGGGATCTTGTTTTTTCATTTTCAAAAAAAAAAGTCTACCCTCTGTGAGGGAATTTTTATATATCCTAAAGCTATATTTGCTATTATATGCCTTGAAGCTATGCTTGCTTTGAAAGTCATGCTGTAACAAAGTCATAATGAATGTAGTAGAAATTTCTGAGTTCATGTTTTCTTTTTTCCAGGGTTATATAATGATACTGAGGTTACTTAAGGTATATTTGTAAAAACAGAAAGCTAGATAAAACTGAGCAGAACTGGTTGTACCAGCCTGTATAACAGGCTCGGACAAAATATAAAGATAACAGCATGTAGAGACATTGCTATGGTGTGAGTGAAACTCATTGTCTCTCTCAGGTCAGCTTGACCCAGGCATATGTATCAAGCAGTATTGGGAAAGAAATGGAATAAGTAGTGGAAAAGTACCTCATACATATCAACTTGTTTTTTTTTCTGTTACATTGTTGAAAACTTGTTATGCTGTCTTATGATTGGCTTATACTGAACTGTTGGTATTTTTCAAGATAAGAAGTGCAAAATCTAGCTTATAAAAAGCTGCTGTAAATTGTAATCGGAGACGGTCTCCTTTGTAGAAGTCCCACATGCATGTGTAAGATTTGATCAAATAAAGCGACGTTAAGACAAAACCCAGTGGTGTGGTTTTTGCCCTGTGACGACGGGAGTGGTTGCTCAGGTAATACTTACAGTGAGAGAATTTGCGATCACACCTCTTAAAGTCACAGTTGCTTTACTTGCTATATACCTTCCTTGTACTGCCTCCCAATGAAATAATATTTTGCCAAAATGTTCTCTTTTCACTACCTCTCCCTGCCTGTTACTTTTTTTCTTTTCTTTTGCCCTACACCAGATATGAGTTCCCTTCCCCACCTGCTCCTTCTCTTTCTCTTCCTCCTTGTCCTTCCTCCCTTGTTCTCTCTCCCAGGTCCCTGCCACCCTCACCCCTTACCCACTATCTACTTAATCAATACCACCAGTACCTTTGGAATGCTCCACTTCTTGACTAGTCCTCACAAAGGGCCTACACTTGGAAATACCTGGCTGCTTCTTAACACCACTAAGATTAGTCTTAATGCCAGCCAATCTCTATGGTACCATGTTGCATATCATCGGGACTGTCATATGGACTCTACCTACTGCCCATATGCTAAAAGGAAACACAAATCTTCACTATTGGACCTGCGCCTCTTTTCAGTGAAGCTCCTCCTACTTCTCCTACTGATCTCAGGCAACGTCCATCAGAACACTGGCACGGGCTGTTCAAGCCTTCTGAAAAAGGCAGGAGCCCTCACCATAGCAGCCATTAACATCTGCAGCCTGTTACCAAAGCTTGATGCACTCCAAGCCTTTATCAGCCAACATAATCCTGACATCCTTGCTGTAGTTGAAACATGGGTGACACCAAAAGTTCCTGATTTGGCAATTACCTTACAGGGCTACAATGTTTTCAGACTGGACTGTGTCTCTAAAAGGGGACTGGGCTGTGCCATCTACATTAAGGATAATCTCCTGGGGCACCTTGTTCCAACCCCCGTCCCTGCCTCCTCTGCCCAGCTTCTACCCATTAAAATTCATCTAGGTCCCAATCAAAAAGCCCTCACCATCTTCTCTGTATATATTCCACCTCAAGATCATGATCTTGGCATCAAAGTAGTTCTTAACTTTGTCAACTCCCAACCTCCCAGTTCTGAACACATTCTGCTTGGTGATTTCAATATAAACTGGCTCGCATCTGATGTCTACACTAATAAAGATGCCCTTGCAGCTGCCATCCTCTCACAATTGGTCACCACACCAACTCGGATAAATTACAAAACTGGCACCAGTACCCTGCTTGACTGGGTTCTCACCAATCACCCTAGCAGGATCTGTCATACCTCCACTCTTCCAGACTCTCTCAGTGACCACTCCCCGGTTATATGTGAATGGTCTAATAAATTTCTAAAGCCACCCCCTATAATCATTACTAGCAGAGTCCACCCTCATCATCAACTTACCTATCTCAAACAGTACCTATCCTTGCAAGACTGGCTGCCCATCTACAAGGAGACGGATGTTAACCTTGCTCTCGGCTACTTCATCGCTGCCTTCAATAAGGTCTGTGACTTCTTCACTCCTTCAAAAAAAATGGAAAACAAAAGCCCTCTGTAACCCTTGGATAACTGTGGAGCTCCTTTCCCAGCTGAAATCTAGGGACCACCTGTGGGCAGTGGCTAAAGCCACAGGCAAACAATCTGACATCCAAAAATACAAACATGCCCGTAACGCCTGCACAAAATCCATTAGTCTCACAAAAAGCTCATATTATAAGGACGTCCTCTCCAACACCGGGGGAAATGGCCATGCTTTCTGGGACAATATCAAGGACGTTACTGGGAAACAATCAAAGTCCTCTCCGGCCATGTTAATTGTTGAAGGGTCCACTACCCTTGATACCATGGTCATTGCAAATGCATTTAACACGGCTTTTACTGACCTCAGTACTGTTCTACACCAGATTTCTTCACAGTCAGTCACACCCCCTCTAACACACCCTGCACTCTGTCAAACCACCCTCATTTCTACTTCAGGGAGATTAAGATGAATGGAGCTCCCTGCCACATCGCCTCAGCCATCTCCACTTCCAGAATCAGCAGTGACACCCTGGACCTTAAGCTGCTATCACTTACACTTGACAAGGTCCTCAGTCCCCTAACTAAAATTCTTAACCTCTCTCTCCACACCAGTACATTCCCTGAAATATGGAAAACTGCCACTGTGACCCCGGTCCACAAAACTGGGGATAAGACCTGCCTCTCTAACTACCACCCAATCTCCATATTGCCACCACTATCCAAGGCTCTAGAGTGTATTATTGTGGACCAGCTCACTGATTATTTGGACAAACATAATATTCTGTGCACACAACAGCACAGTTTTAGAAAAGAGCATAGTACCACCACTGCCCTGCTTGAATTTAGCGGTGCAGTGCATAGTTCTCTTGATAAAGGACTTTTTACTGGGGCTGTCTTCATCGACCTCTTGAAGTCATTTGACTCAGTCCATCATTGGCTGCTGTATGACCAACTACTCCATGCTGGCTTTGCACTGGACTCAGCCCGCTGGTTCAGAAGCTACCTTGACAACTGCTTTCAAAGAGTAAAAATTGTCAGTGCTATCTTGGACGCTTTACCTGTCCGCTCCAGAGTATCTCAGGGGTTCATACTGGGCCCTATCCTTTTCAACTTCTTTTTAAACTCCCTACCACAATCCTGCTCAGAACAAATCAACCTGTATATGGATGATGCTGTTGTCTTTTCTATGCACAAGGACCTTTCACCACTACAACACAGCCTCTGACTCAGATTCAGTGTCATTGAAACATGGTTCTCCAATCCTAAACTATTCCTCAACCACAAGAAAACCAAGTCATTGTTATTCTGCAGTTCACATAACCATTACAAGCAACACCCCCTTGCCATCTCCACCAAGCAGGGAACTGTCCTCGAACAAGTTTACTCTTTCAAATACCTAGGGATGCTGCTTGACACCAATCTCTCCTATATGTCTCACATTGACAACGTGGCTAAAGCTGCCAGCACACGCCTTGGATTACTCTACAAGCACAGGCAGCACCTCACCCCAGAGGCCCTAAAGATTGCTGTCCAGAGCTCTGTGATGTCAATTATTGATTATGGCCTCATTATCTATGGCTCCGCCATGACGTCTGCTCTCCGATATATAACAACTGCTCTTAACAAAGCATGCTGACTCACAAGTGGTGCCCACTGCCTCACCCACACCTATGCCTTTTATGAACAATCTGGATGGCTACAACTCTCCAACCATATAAAGTATCTCACATGTGCTATGGCAGGAAAAATCAACCTTGGCCTCACACCCCCCCCCAGTGTTACTGCCTTGTTACATCAAAACACCAACTGACAGAACATCAGGAGCTCGACAACCCAGATTCTACAAGTTCCTCACTGTCGAATTATGCAGGTCCAATGCTCCTTCACCTATAGGGTTCTTCTATGGATGAATGGTCTCAGCCACACCATCTCCTCTCCCTCAACACTAGGTCTGTTCAAAACCAGGCTGTGGGCCCATCTCATTGCCTCTAGCTCCTGTGACTGCCTCTCCTAGATGATGACCTACACAGCTTTGATCTTAACTTATATACTGCTTAACCCCTTGCCACCCAGTCTCCCTCATCCCAGCTCCTGAGGCACCACTTCAAATCACAGGTCTTCATACCACCTCATTAGTCTCTCCTTGCCCCATTACAGCACTTATGCCCCCCACTCTTCCCCCTTTATCTCTTCTATCACTCCTTCCCATTTATTTTTCGACAAATGCCTCTGGCTGCATCTTCATCCTCCCCCTCTCCTCTCATTCCTGTTTCTCTGCCACACCCTGGGTGCCTGACCCTACCCATTCCTTGTGGGTATATGCATTCTAGCTGTGTTCACTGTCTTACTATAGCTGCCTCCGTTAACTACCTACACTTCTCCTCCTCCTCTACACCTTACTCTTCCTATAATTCATCCCTTTCAATAGCACTGTTGTACATGAATTGTTTACTGTTATTTCACTGTTGCTTCCTTGTTGTTTGTTATTTCTGACATGGAACCTTGTAGTCGAAGCATGGGATTCAAACGCAGACACCAGTTGAAGTGCAAAATCGAACAGTTTTTATTCAGCAGGTTCCAACAAGAATTGACTTTAAGCATACTGTACGACTAAAAAAAATAAACTGGTTTCATGCATCCAAATAAACATAGCAAACCGAACTTCACAGGCACCATACATAGGAAAAGAAACAACTGGAAAGAACCAGTGAAATAGAGGATGCAGCCCCTTGCTGAGCCCAAAACGAACTAACGAGCCCTAGAATTTGTCATTCCTTTATAGTGCTAGGATATCATGTGATACAGGATTCTCCTCCCCTATTTGCATAATCATCCTAAAAACTCTTTATTTATAATATTTTATTGCCATGTTCTAATATTAAACAGTTTCAAGCAACATGATAACAGTATTAAAGCATCCAGTATCTATTATTTACTTGGCTAACATAACTTTAGTGAAAATCAACATTCTGTCAATCATGGTCAAACCCCTTCCCTTTCAGCCTGCCTATAAAATTGGGAAACAGATTGCCAGCCAGCTCTATAGAGTAGCAGTACAACCCAGAGGGAGTCTCAGCATTAGCACTGTGTGGTAAAACCACAAAAAGGTACAGCTTTGCAATATACTGTGCTTTCTCTGTTTCAAAGGCAATATTTTAGCAGTTTACAAAAGCTACTAGGGCTGGGCTGCAACGCTGACATGCAGGGAGCTAACCACTAATGCTAGTGAGTAAAATGCGTTTTGTGGCAGGATGTTACTTGGTTACTTGGTTACTGGTAGAATGGACAAAAGAAGGCCGTAGCCCATTGAGGATGTCCTCCACACATGTGGATCATTGATGGATTATGTTCTTTCCAGGAGCCATTTATCAAGTCTAACTTTAAAAGTGTTTATATTCTGGCAGTCAACAATGTCATGTGGCAAAGAATTCCAAATTCTCGGGGCTCTAACAGTAAAAAACTGCTGTCTTTTGTTTGTTCTGGTTCTGTTAATCGAAATTTGTTTATTGTGTATTCTGGCTACAATCTTTCTAGATGAAAAAGATAATCCACATAAGCTCATTAACGTGGCTGACTGTAAGATCTTAAATAACTGGAGTAAGTCACCCCTTAATCTTCTAAATTCAAGGGAGTAGAGCCCTGTTCTTTGAAGCCTAGTTACGTAGTCCAATGTAGAGAGATGTGGTATTATTTTTGTAGCCCTACTTTGAACTTTCTCAACTCTGATGATATCCATAGCCAGATATGGACTTATCTGTTAGTGCTTTTACAGGTTCTACGAGGGGGAAAGACTTAAATTTAAACTCCATATTTCAATAGGCGACAATGTCTCTGAGAATGGGACTGGAAAAAAGACTCGTTTGGTTCCTGACTCCTGAGAGCTTTTGGCAGTAGATAACAGACAGCATCTGTGCCAAAGGAAAATGTAGGGGACAGAAATAATGAGAGGGACATGAAGCTTTATTCAATAGGGCATTGAAACTCAGCCCATTCACAGCATCTAAATAAAGGGGTTACAGCTTTGTTTTTACAAAGAGGACTGTAGCGACTTGTGTTACACATCTCATTTGGGGGGGGATACCGAATACCAGGCAAATTACAACAGGACCTTATGTTTTACATTCGGACTCACTACAGCCTTCATTCGCACATTCGCAGAGGCGATGGCGATATTTGCGGAGGACGATCGCAGCATTTACTCAAGGAGTGTATGCAGCGAGATATACAGTTAAATGAAGGGCAGAGACCACCAAGAAGGGACAGTAAGAACATTAGGCAGGTGGCCTACCTGCCTAAGGGGAACACAAAGGAAGAGACAAAAAGGACAGAAACAGAAGTGCTGTTGCAATAGACTTTTTGAGAAAAGGAAAAGGGGGTCTCTAATTGTTACTGCAACCCTGCTACATACTCCTCCCTGCCTAAGAGAAAACCCAAATTAAGAGTTTTTGGTCGTATTTATAGCAGGAGCTATATTACTCAGAACTCTCCAAGGAGAGATGGAGCTTCAGCCCACCCACTCTCCGAAGCTCCACCTCGGGGTCCCAACTTAGAATCAAAAAATATCAACAAAATTAAATGTAGCACCAAGAGTTATCCTATGCTAGATTATTCATTACCCCGAGGTCTGTTTCACACGATCCTGCTCCAAATCGAGACATAAAATCTGCGTTTTTATTAGCAGATCCAGATCTATACTTAATGGTAAATTTATAGGGCTGTAAAGCCAGGTACCATCGCATGATACGAGGATTTTTCTCTTTCATGGCATGAAGCCTGCACAGTGGGTTGTGGTCCATCCAAACCGCAGACTCTACTCCCCACAGATAAAATTTTAACACTTCAATAGCCCATTTAAGGGCTAAACATTCTTTCTCAATAGTAGAATATTTAGTCTCTCTACTATGTAGTTTTCTACTGATATATACTACAGGATGTTCTTCTTCCTCAATTATTTGAGTTAGTACCTCTCCTATACCAGTGTTAGAAGCATTGGTTTGTAAAATGAATGGAAGAGTGAAATCGGGACTTTTCAATATAGGTGATCCACATAAGTAACCTTTTAGGGTGCAGAAAGCCTTTTCACATTCTGGTGTCCACTTCACTACAGACGGGTGATTTCTCTTGGTTAAGTCAGTTAGGGGACTAGCTATAGTTGAAAAAATTGGTACAAATCTTTTATAATAGCCAGCAAGCCCTAAAAAGGATCTTACATGATGTTTTGTAATTGGGTGGGGACTGTTCGCTACTGCGTCTACTTTTCCAACGTCAGGTTTTATTTCCAATTCGAAAACCCAAATATTTCACTTCCTGCATGGCTAAAGTACATTTACTAGGATTTATGGTCAATCCAGCTTGGGTGACAGCTGTCAGAATGTTCTTTAAATGCTGCAGATGATCCTCCCAAGTCTGACTGAACACCACAACATTGTTCAAATAGGCAGCACTATAGTTTATATGTGTTCTAAGCAGATTGTCCACAAACCTCTAAAAAGTAGCGGGTGCTCTATGCAGCCCAAAAGGCATGGTTGTAAAATGAAAATGACCTATAGGAGTTCTGAAGGCAGTTTTTTCTTTATCCTTAGTATTTAGGGGAATTTGCCAGTACCCCTTGGTCAAATCAAGAGTACTGATAAATTTAGCCTTCCCAAGGCGATCTACAATGTCATCAATTCGAGGCATAGGGTATGCATCGAATTTTGATATTGAATTCAGGCAGCGGAAATCTAGACAAATCTGAATGCCGCCTTCCTTTTTACCAATGATCACTATCGGGGAACCCCACTCACTAGCAGAGGGTTCTATAACCCCTAAAGCCTGCATCTTTTCTATTTCCTTTATAACTTCTTGTTTCACCTTTTCAGGTATTTGGTAAGGCTTTTGTCTTATGGCTAACTGTTGGTTTAGATGTATCCAATGTTCTACCCCCTTAGCTTTTCCTGGCTGACAGGAGAATATTTTGTGAAAGACTTGTAACAATCTATCTAATTCCACTCTTTGGCCCTCCTCCAGGTCAGGATTTATAGTGATCAATTCAGCACCACCTACTCCTTCTAGTCTCTGGTATGCTTGGTCTATTTCACTAGTAGACTGCTTGGGGCATACAAACAGGGTAGGGATGGTCTTTGAAGTACCTCTATCATGCCATCTTTTGAGCAGGTTTGCATGATATATTTGTAATCTTTTACGCCTCCCAAGGATATCTATTTCATAACTGACAGGGCCAATTTGTCTCTGTATAACATAAGGCCCCTGCCATTTCATTGTCAGTTTGCTCTCTGAAGATGGTAATAGTAATAATTCTTTATCCCCTGGTTGGAACTGTTTCTCTCCCACTCCTTGATCATAATATTGCTTTTGATCCTTCTGTTTTATGAGGTTATTTTGATGGGCCAAGGTTATATACTTAGCTAACCTCTGTTGTAGTTGGGTTATATATTCTAGACTTGGGGTTCTTTCTTGTGCCTTTTTTGCTTTCCCATCTTTCCTTTACTATATCCAATGGCCCCCTTGGATTTCTCCCATAGAGTAGCTCGAATGGAGAAAACCCTGTCGATGCCTAGGGCACCTCCCTATATGCAAACATCAAGTAGGGTAGATTAAGGTCCCATACTTTCCCTTTGTCCTGTACATACTTCATAAGCATCTTTTTAAGGGTTTTGTTAAACCTTTCCACCAACCCATCAGTTTGGGGGTGGTAAGGAGAGGTGTACAAAGCCCCAACACCTAATGATTGATAGAGGCGGGCTAACAATGCAGAATGAAAATTACTGCCTTTATCTGTGAGGATCTCCCTGGGTACCTCTACCCGACTAAATATTTTTAGCAGTTCTTCAGCAATTCTGGGGGCTGTGACTGTCGGCAGGGGAATGGCTTCAGGGTAGCGGGTGGCATAGTCACATACTACAAGAATAAAATGATTGCCTTTATTACTCTTTGGTAGAGGCCCTACAATATCCATGGCTATGCAGTCAAAAGGGGTATCTACTAAGGGAAGGGGTTGTAGAAGCACCTTTTCTGCTTTGGATACAGTAGCCACTTTTTGGCATTCCGGACAGGTTTGACAATAAGTGGCTATCTGTTCGTGGATTCCTGGCCAGAAGTACCAGTATAACAACTGGCTTAGGGTTTTATCTCTCCCTAAATGCCCTGCCATTGGGATGTCATGAGCCAAAGATATTAGTTGTTGTCGGCATCGAGTAGGTAATTGCTCTATGGTATACCCAGTTTTTGGGTTCTTGCATTCCCTATACAGGAGTTGGTAATGTATAACATACCTAGGATAGTCTACTGACTTCTGGCATCTACAATCTGTGAAAAGCAGGGTCTTAAATCACAATCATTAGTTTGCTCATCTTTAAAGTCTATTTTTACATCAACAGTGTCCCTATTAGTAGGTATGTCCTTGTTACAATTCCACAATGCTTTTGCCCTTTTTTGGCTTAACATAGAAACATAGAATTTGATGGCAGATAAGGACCGTTTGGCCCAGTCTGCCCATTTCCCTGCCTACTGGATAAGCTGCAGATCCTAGTTAACCAGCAGCCTACTTCTTCCTACCCCCATCCCCTAGAATTGCCTTATGACTGTCCCATGCATGCTTGAATTCCACCACTGTTTTGACTCCACGACCTCCTCTCTGGAAGGCTGCTCCATGCATCCACAACCTCTCTGTGAAAAAATACTTCCTAAATTATCTCTGAGCCACCCCTCTATCTTCAAATTGTGCCCTTGTTCTTGCACACCTCTCTTTTTGAAAGATGCTACCCTCTTGGACTTTGTTGATTCCCTTGAGGTACTTGAATGTTTCTATCATGTCCCCCCTCTCCCTCCTTTCCTCAAGGCTATACATATTAAGCTCCTTTAGTCTCTCTTCATATGTCTTCCGGTGCAGACCCTGCACCATTTTAGTTGCCCTCCTCTGGACAGCTTCCATCCTGTCTATGTGTTTGCGAAGACTTGGTCTCCAGAACTGCACGCAGTACTCCAGATGGGGTATGACCAGCTGTCTGTACAGAGGGATAATAACTTCCTGTTTTCTACTGGTGATGCCTCTCTCTATGCATCCCAATATCCCAAAAGCCCTCCTTGCTGCCCTCTCACATTGCTTGCCCACCTTTAGGTCATCTGATATGACTACCCCCAGGTCCCTTTCCATTTTTGTTGTTGTTAGTATCTCACCCCCCGTTGTGTACTCTTCCCCTGGGTTTTTGTTTCCCAGGTGCATTACCTTGCACTTCTTAGCATTGAATCTAAGCTGCCATACATTTGACCATTCGTCTAACCTTGCCAAGTCCCTTTTCATCCTTTCCACCCCACCTTGTGCATCAACTCTGTTGCAGATCTTTGTGTCATCTGCAAAGAGACATACTTTCCTTCCAGTCCCTCTGCAATGTCGCTTATAAAGACATTGAAGAGGACCGGTCCTAATACTGAACCCTGCGGTACCCTACTAGTACCCCCCCTTTCATCAGAGTGGACTCCATTTACTATTACTCTCTGTGTCCTATTTTCCAGCCAATTTTTTACCCAGGCTGTCATCTTGGGACCCACTCCCAGGCTAGCTAACTTGTATATTAATCTTTTGTGTGGCACTGTGTCAAATGCCTTGCTAAAGTCTAGGTAGGCCATGTCCACAGCCCCTCCCTGATCTACTACTTTGGTCATCCAGTCAATGAAATCTATCAGATTTGTCTGGCATGACCTTCCTGCTGTAATCCATGCTGCCTTGGGTCCTGTGCCTCTCTGGCCTCTAGATACTCGACAATTCTTTCCTTCAGAAGTGATTCCATCATTTTCCTACCACTGAGGTTAAACTAACAGGTCTGTAGTTTCCTGCTTCTGCCTTGCTCCCACTTTGTGAAGGGAATCACATCTGCCCTCCTCCAGTCCTAGGGTACCACCCCATCCTCCCATGATTTGTTAAACAGGGTAGTCAGTGGTGTCACTAATTCTACCCTTAGTTCTTTTAGAATTCTGGGATGAATCCCATCAGGCCCCATTGCTTTGTCCACCTTCAGATTTAAGAGTTCTTTCAGAACCCTTTCTTCTGTAAATGGGCTGGTATCAACTTCTGTATCCAGTGTGTTTCTACTGTTTGTTCTAGGTACCCCCCTCTTCCTTTGTAAATACTGAGCAAAAATATTTGTTTAGTATCTCTGCCTTTTCACAGTCTCCCTCTGCCCACCCTCCCCCTTTATTAAGCCTCACTATCCTTCCCTTGGTCTTCCTTCGTCCCTGATGTACATTTAAAAGGTTTTATCCCTTCTTAACTGAGTGGGCTATCTTTTCCTCGGTTTGGGCCTTTGCTGTTCTGACTGCCTTCCAGCTTCCTTTTGCTTTAACTGATACAGTTCTCTGTCCTGCTCCTTCTGTGATTCCTTGTACTTCCTGAAAGCTTTCTTTTTCTCTTGAACTTTCCTGCTACTTCCTTTGAGAACCATAGTGGTTTCTTACATCATTTAGTTTTTATTTTTGCTTCACACAAAGGCTTGTTGCCTCTGTGATGGCAGTTTTTATTATTCCCCATTGTTCTTCCACCCCTCCTTCCTGCCCATTTGCTAGTGCATTCCTTAGGCACTTACCCATTTTGGCAAAGTCAGCCCTCCTAAAGTCCAGTACCTTTGCCTTTGTATGGCTTGACTCTATTGCTGTGTTTATTGTGAACCATACTGTTCGATGGTTGCTAGTTCCCAGATGGCTACCCACTTCTACATCTGTGATCCCTCTCTTCATCTCCATTTGAGAGATCCAGGTCTAAGATTGCTCCATGTTGAGTGGGCTCCAATACTAGTTGTCTAAGGCATGCCCCCTGTAGGGCATCTAGAATAACCCCACTCTTCGAAGTGGCTGCGGCAACTGCACTCCAGTTAACATCTGGCATATTCAGATCACCCATCAGCAATATCTCCCCTTTTTTTGCCATACTAAGTATACTTTCTATCATTTCCTTGTCCATTTCCTCCCCCTGAGAAGGGGGTCTGTATACAACCCCTGTGCGGATTGTGGTGCCATTGCCGGTCTCCAAATTTACCCACAGTGCTTCTTCTCCTCCCTGTTTTCTCTTTTGTTCTGTTACTTTGATTCCTTCCCTTATGTAAAGAGCTACTCCTCCTCCTCTTTTACCCTCTCTGTCTCTCCTGTAGATAGTGTATCCTGGTATGTTTACATCCCAGTCATGGTTTTGTGTGAACCATGTTTCTGTGACTGCCATGATATCCAGATGTTCCTCCTCCATCAAGGCCACTAATTCAGGAAGCTTGTTACTCAGACTACATGCATTGGTACTCATTGCTTTTCATTTTTTGATGGCTTTACTTTCTGTTGCAGCATCCCCCACTGACCTTTCTACCTCGGTCTTTTTCCCATTTAGTACCCAGTTTTGTATGGAGAGGCTGGGATTTTCCTGCTGCTTATCAGTGCCTCCCCCCTTGACTAGTTTAAAAGCTTGCCAATGAAGCATTTAAACCGATTGCTCAAAAGACTTGTTCCCTTCCTGGACAGATGCAGATCATCCTGCCAGTATAGGCTGGTGTCCCTCCAGGTGGAACCCCAGTCCCCAATGAAGCCAAACCCCTGTGCTTCACACCATTTTTTCAACCACTCATTAAACTGCATGGTGCAAAGTACCCTTGCCTCACTCATGCCATTTACAGGCAGCACCTCTGAGAAGGATACTGTGTGTGCTACTTGTCTTAGGCCCCTCCCCAGTTCTACAAAGTCCTTCTGCACTGCTCTAATCTCATGTTGAGCCAAGTCATTTGTCCCTAGGTGGACAATGACATCCAGCTCAGACTCCCGTGCAACTGTTCTCGTGATCCTGAGGATGCGCTTCCTGTCCCTACAAGCCATGGCACCAGGCAGGCACTTTACTTCAGTTTTCCCTGCTCCCCCCAGTTCTATCCCCCTAATAATTGAGTCCCCCACCAGGAGCTGCTTCCTTTCCTTGTGGCATCCTCTGCCTCCTTCCTGTGGGCCTCACTTGTGACAGGTGTCCTCAGCCTCCTTAATCTCCTCCGTGGGTGCATCCATAGGGGAGCTGAGCTCCCCCAGAATGGTGTATGGATTGTGGAGTGGAACAACTGATTTGGTGTGCCTCTGTTCCACCCTCCTCACCCTCCCTGATCACACTGTGGTCCAACTGCTGTGCTTTCTTTGCAACCTCTGAGGTAGTGGTGGTGGCTCTGGTGCTCCCTGGATGGGGGGGTTCCCTTCCTACCATCCAGTCTGTCCTGGGGAAGGTTCTCTTACTGCTGTCCAGTGTGGCCTGAAGACAGGCAACTTCATCCCTCAGGGAAGAGAGTTGTCTGCAAATAGGGCAGCATCTCAGCCTCCAGAAAGACTCCCGGAAGGCTGCTGCCCCACAGCCATTACATTGCACTACTCCCCACATGACTATGTACTTTTTTTTGTGTGTGTGTGCTTGTGTGTGTGATTGGTTTGTTATATAGAAATATATATATATATTATACAATGTGTATGTGTATATTTTCAGTGCTGTGTGCTAGAGAGGATATGACATTGATATGCACCTTGCACTCTTGATGAAATGATGTCAGAACCCCAGGTATAAAGGAACTATTTCCAGGGTGGGGTGGGAAGGGTTGGGCCTAAACTGTGTCCTCACAAAACAATCAGCTAAGAGCTCTGACCCACCGCTGCAATGAGTGCCTTCCTGTCTGCAAGATACTATACACAACAATTTGACAGAGAAAATCCCCTGCTAATCAAACAGAGAAAAATCCAGACATCCAAGTCAGACACAGGTAAACCTCCCCAGCCCCAAAACAGCCTGGTGGCTTGTGCTCTGAAAGCAGTCAGCCCCAAAATAAGTCAGCTGTGCTTTGAACTCTTCCTGCACTGAAAATCGTAAGAATTGTAACAAGACTGTCTTTTCCTGATAATTGTAAATTCCTTATTTCACCTTTCAGTTAGAAGCAGTCTCCACCTGCAGTATATCTGCTACAATCCAAAGACAATTGAAAGGTTCCCCTCCCTCTGTTGTGAGCACAACTCGCTTTCTTGCAAATCCTATGTTCAGTATTGCAGCTCCCAACAAGAGATAGTTTGACTAGGAAAAATATTAGCTGTTGACTTTGTTTTTTTGTCCTTTCCAGGAATATTGTAAATGTCTTCTTCAAAAGGGAACATCTGGGGAAAGGTTGCTGTTTGCTTACTCTGTGCTCTGGTGGTTATGGCAGACAACTGAGAGTCCTTATAGAGTAGGGCATCAAATGCAGGGTAATCCTGTCCAATAACTATTGGCACAGGCAGGTTGGGTACTAGGCCAACGTCCATTAGATGTTCTTGCCCTTGAACCCTCAGGGTAATTTGTTGTACTGGATAGGCATGGATGTCCCCATGAATACATGTGACCTTGGTGGTGTATCTACTATGTCTCTTAGGCAACAAAGCTGCTTGGATCAGGGTCTGTTTACTCCCAGAGTCTATTAGGGCAGAAACTTCATTTCCATTTAGCTGATATTGACCCCAGTTAGCCAGAGCAAGATGAGCCTGCTCCTTCTTTCTACGTGGACAATATCTTACAATGTGACCTTTCCATTGGCACTCATGGCAAATGATATCAGGATTAAGTCTTTTAATCATTTTAGTGATTCCTAGAGTCCCTTCACTGCTTCCCTTAACTATAGGTGATGCCCCAACACAAGTGGTATTAGTAATAGGGACAGGTCTTACCATGGTGAGGGTCCATGAGGCCCTAAGTGTCTCATCCATGGTGGTCTGGCTGTTATGTAGTCCTCTGCAAGGTCAATAGCCTTCTGTGCAGTCTCAGGATGATGCTTCCTCACCCACATTTGCACATCTGGAGGAAGTATGTTTTTTTTCAATTCCAACTTTTTTAACAGATTTTCCACAATACAGGGGACTGATATTAAAGCATGTGTAGCATATACATAGGACAGTACATGATCTGCCCCACCCCCCTCCTCCCCACCCCAAACAGCAGTAAACAACAGTGTTGTAGTATAATAAGATATTACAATAGTCTTATATAAATTGAAGTACACCATAGCAATCACTCATTTATCCATACTAATCATGATTAGGGTGTGAAGGAGAGCCCAAATACGCTTGTACCTCTGTAACCTGTTATGGAGACTCGCTATAGCTTTTCTCTGTGCGAAGATTAGCAAGAATTTAATTGATCCATTCCTGATATGTTGGACTAACCACATCATTCCAATGCCTAAGTACAATTTTTTTTAGCTGATAATGCAATCATGGAAATATGAAATCTCCGAATTTTAACCTTAATAGAGGACAGATCTCCCAGCAAGCAAATGTCTGGGGTGAAGCAATCCTGCAGACCCAGTATAGGATCAAAATTAGCTTGGATTGCCTCCCACAATGGGATTATCTTGGAGCACGACCAGAAAATGTGGAGAAGTGTGCCATCTTCCTGACAACCTCTGGAACACAGCCCCGACTGTAGAAGGCCCCATTTCACCAACTTTACTGGGGTATAGTACATATTGTGCATAATGTGATATTGCATAAGCCGTAATCTGTCTTGAAATACATATCTGTGACAAAACTTCCATAAAGCCGGCCAACTGAGGTATATTGGGGGAGAAGGGAGACCCAGAACTTGGTGGGACCTTCAGGTCTCCTATACCTCCAGTGGAATAAAACTGGTATATTTTAGAAATAACACTTGATGGACCCAGTAGGGAGGAAAGCTCAGATATCAATGAAAAAGCAGGCGGACGTGGAGGGGTTTTACCCAGCATCGTGGAAAGTGGGTGCTTTAATTGGACCACCCTAAAATGCTGAGTTACCGGGATATCAAATTTACGAATTATATTAGAAACTGAGAGCCATGCCCCCTCACTGTCCAGAAAGGCAGATACTATCCCATCCCCAATTTGGGGCAACCACGTGTGAGAAATCCTCCGTTTGTTTATAGTGAAGGACAGGGAGTTCCAAATGGACTGGGACAGATCCAGATGTGGGGTGTGCCACAAAAAAGAGCAGAGCTGTGCATGTACTTTTAATGACGTCCAAAGGGTGGGGCACCTACAAATGTCTTGAAGGGACGCAACTTTAACATGGAGCATAGTCGTGGGGTCCATGTTCACAGACTGGATAAAATCTAACTCAATTTTGAGCCAGACCAGTCTTAAATTCTCAGGACCCAGACTCACCCACCACAGGTATTTTGCTAGATGACTGGCCCAGTAATAGATTGCCAGATGTGGAATCCGCAACCCTCCATCTGTTTTCGGAGTGGCCAGTTTGTGATATGCCAACCTGGATTGCTTGTTGGACCAAATAAAGTTAGTAAAAGTTATGTGCATTTTCTGAAACCAGGATAAAGGGATGAAGGAGTTAAGATGCAAAAGGGGGTAAAACAGTGAGGGAAAACATTCATTTTAATTATATTAATACGACCCCATAGGGAGAAGGGAAGCTTGGATCATCTGTTGAGGTCCTGGACAATCAACTGGGAAAGGGGCTCCAAGTTCTCTTTGAACCATGAGGAGGGATTACATGTTAAATTGATACCCAGGTATCTAAGAACATGGGGTGACCAACAGAGATCAAAAGGAGCAATATCATTCTTAAAAACCTTGTGGTTAAGAGGGAAAATGGACAATTTGTTAGCATTCAATTTATAATTTGAGAAAGAGTTGAACTTAGCTATCTCCCCTAACATAGCTGGGATAGATGCTGCTGGGTGAGACAAATGGAGGAGAAGATCATCAGCATATGCAGTGATCTTCACCATGTTGTTCCCTATCGGTATGCCTCATATCTCTGGATTATTAAGAATATTTTGGATAAGGGGCTCTAAGTATAAATTACATAAAAGAGGGGAAGGGGACAACCCTGCCTAGTGCCGGAAAATAAAAGAAAGGGTTTAGAAAATGCTCCATTACCAGACATTCTGGTTGAGGGGGGTCCGATATAGAGCCCCAATCCAGTCTATGAACATGGTAGGAAAATCAAACGCCCTAAGAACCTGGAACAAAAAATTCCAGTTCACACAATCAAATGCCTTCTCGGCATCCAGGGAAACCAGTCCCACAGGAAAGATGGCATCCCTGGACACCGAGAAGACATGCGAGAGAGTGCGTAAATGGTCTGATGATGACTGTCCCCATATAAATCCCACCTGAGACATACTAATCGAGTCCGAGAGGACCAGGGTTATCCTATCGGCCAATATCTTCGAGAGAATTTTGACATCCTGGTTCAAAAGAGAAATGGGCCTATAGCTTTTAACTAACTCTGGGTCTTTATCAGATTTGGGAAGAAGAACAATCAGGGCTTCAAACAGATGTGCAACTACACCTGCCCCAGAGATAATATGGAGGTATAACTGGTGAAGTACTGGTAATAATTATGCTCGGAAAACTTTGTAAAATAGTGCAGAAAAACCATCCAGCCCCGGAACCTTATCAGAGGGCAGAGCCATGATGACCTCCGATATTTTCTCAAGAGATATTGGGGAGGATAAATAACTCCTCCGTGAATCTGACAGGGAAAGGAGAGAAGATTCCTTAAGGTATGCCCCCAGCACCTCCAAGGAAGAAGGACTGTCCATATCTTTATATAATTGCTCGTAGTACAAGGCAAATTCCTGTACAATCTCTGAAGGGGATACCTTCAAGGATCCATCTGCCTGGGCCCTGATTGGAGGAATAAATCTTGCAGATTCCTGCTGTTTTAACCTTAAAGCGAGCAAGCAACCCGTTTTTTCCCCCTGATCAGTGTAGCTTGCTTTGGCGTGGATAATAGCTATCTCTGCCTTTTCCCTCAACAAGTCTAAATATCTATCTTTAGCTACTAAGAGCCTCTTCATGTCCTCTTCCGAGGTATTGGGAGATAAGTTGGCTTCCAGGGACCTTACTAGTGATAGTGAGGATAATAATTCAGCTTCTTGAGCCCTTTTCCTCTTTGTAGCTAAACTAATAATAATCCGTCTCATATAGGCCTTGAAGGCACCCCATAAGATATCAGGTGCCATGCCCTCCACAGAGTTAGTAGAAAAAAAGAAATCAATATGTTCTTTTATTAGGCTACAATACTTAACATCTTTCAATAATTGTTCATTTAATTTCCATCGGGTCTCTTTTTTGGGGATATTAAGGAAAGCCAGGTTGCAAACCACCAAAAAATGGTCGGACACTGGGCCTAGCTGAATCAAAACTGTTAAGACCCCCGGTAAGAGCGCCTAGGAAATTAAGAGATAATCAATGCGGGACTGGGTTCTGTGCACTGGCGAGTTAAAAGTATGTTCCCTGGACTTGGGATGTAATACACGCCACACATCACACAGTCCGCATTGGTCCAGCAAATCCCTGAATGTCCTCTGCCCGGGAGACAGGTTCCTCGACCCACTACCAGACCTGTCCACATCAGGGTCCAAAACCAGATTGAAGTATCCACCCATAATTATTGCAATAGGAAGCATGGGAAGAATGATGGAGACAAGCTTCATAAAGAAGCCCGGGTCATCTGAATTAGGCCGATATATGCTGCAAAGTAAAAGTGGCATGGACCAAAGATTCCCCTGAACCAAAACGTTTCTACCACCTGGGTCCCTAAGGACTTGCTTAGAGACAAAGGGGATGCCTCTATTAACCAGCACCATAACCCCGCAACTGTTGGTGGACCCCGAGGCATTAAACACCTGTCGAACCTGTTGCCTCCTAAGTTGCAGAGTTTCACACTCTAGCAAATGGGATTCTTGCAAGAACGTGATCTGGGAACACACAGGTTCAGGTGCTTTTAACACTTGATATTGCTTAAATTGTTTCCTTATCCCCTTCACATTCCAAGTAGCTAGATTAATACTGCTAGCCATCTAAATAAATAAAAAGAAGTCTCTTACATACCATCTGGAAATTACTACAACAATAGTTGAATGTCCAGTTCCCCCAATTACTGCTGTGTTACCCTCCCAACTCTGCACCCTCCTCCCCAAATCTAGTCTCCCACAACCCCCCTTCATAGTGCACCCCAACATCCCACAAACTAAATAAACCAAGTATCATAGATTTAACCTTAACCCTACCCACCCTACCACCCCAACTATCACGAACAACGTTCAACAAAATACCGCTTCTCTTCCTCTCCCCCCAGCCTCCCAAACATGCGCCTCCAAACCCAACCCAATTTTGCAACACCTTCCTGAAGGAACAGATAACTATTAAATATATATGCAAAAGAAATAATGTTATAACTAACATTTCTTATCCATCAGGCTCCTGATAGCCAGAGGGGAGCGTTCCCTGTTTAGAAACTGAACGTTCAAACCGGAATGCTGGTGTGGTAAAATGGTAACATGCACTCTGATGGCTGAGCATGATACCATAACTGCTGTAACCAGCAACCATAAAAATAAAACAATTTCAAAACTGCCCCAGGCCAGCAGCAGATCTAAATAATCCTGGGTGAGAAACCTTATCTAATCCCAGACCCCCATAAGAAAGTTCCATTGGGAAAAAATAGGCTCCCGGATTATCTAATGGAGCTAAACCTCTAAATAAATGACTAGAGCGCCCTCTGGTGGTACCGGAGCAAAAACGCATTGCCATACAAAATTATACAAAGGTAGCACCCTCCTGAATATTGCCATTGTGTAATAAAGTATCGAGCCAAAAGGCATAAATCTGACATTTTAAGTAACACCCCAGTGCCTCTGCGAGTAGTTACGAAGCACAGCCTTTACAGGGAAAGAACCCTCCCCCCAGATAAAGTATCCCTCTGTTGAAACAGTCTCCTGGCAAATGCAGCTGCCCAGAAGTATTAAGGAATACAAAATGCTATGAGAATAAAATGATCACAGCAAAAAGAAGTCCCTTCGGTCTTTACTCACAAGATCACACAAAGACAGACGGATACCACACCCCCCTGGGTCTGTGTGGTGGCTGCTTGTGTTTGTCTGTGTCTGTAGCTTAGTTTTTGTGGATTTACATGTTTTTCTGCTTGTGGTAACTATACCATTCTTGCTCACTACATCCGTGAAAGTCTCCTGGACTCGATTTCTGCAAAAAATCATCATCAGGTATCTTTATTTTCATTTTAAAATCAGCTTTTTGGAAGCTATCCCAAGCAAAACATAAGTGAAGCAACTACATTTGACAAACTTGGTGACTCTGGGTCCTGCTGGAATCCACATTTTCGTCTGACCTGCTCCATGATCTGTATGTGGGCTTTTCAGCAACCTGTTTGTAGGACAAAGAAGCATACAGACAAAGGGATTTCACATCCTGCATATGTGCAGGCACAGTTAATCATCCTCAGCAATTTTAACATTTCAGTGACTCTGGACTTCAGCTGTTGATCATTCTTTTGGCTTTTGACTTAACCACCAGGTACCTATCTGCAAGCGACTGGGTGCAACTGACAAGCTACAACAAGGATAAATGGGCATAACATCCTCTATTACTAACAACCTCCTTGCTCTGGGACCCTAGACGCCTGCACTGGTCCAAGCCGCATAAGCCTCAGAAGTGTAATTCTATTGACTACAAAGTACGGCAACTGTCTCTTAAACTCCTACTCCTCCTCCTCCTCTTGATATCAGGAAGTGTCCACTCAAATCCTGGCCCTGTCTCCTACAGTACAACAAAGCCTGCCAAAATGGAGGGGGGGGGGGCTCAAAATTGCTACCTTAAACATCTGCAGTCTCCTCTCAAAACTGGCCTCCCTTCAAATCTTTGCCAGCCAACACAACAAAGATATCCTTGCCATCGTCAAAACTTGGCTGACACCTAATACTCCGAATCATGCCATCTCTATACAAGGCTACAAGACATTCAGGCTGGATAGGACCTCGAGAAAGGGTGGTGGGTGTGCAATCTACATAAAGGACTACCTCACCTGTCTCCCTGGTTCTTACCCCACCACAGAAACCTCAGTGCAACTCCTCCCTATCAAGATACTACTTGGTGCCCAAAACAAAGTCCTCACGATTGCTGCTGTCTATATCCCACCAAAGATCCTGATTCTGGCCTACAGGCTGTCCTCAAGTTCATAAGTACACAACCTTCTGACATCGAACTCCTTCTCCTTGGGGACTTTAATATCAATTGGCTTGCTCCTGATGCAGGGTCAAACAAAGATGCTATCCTAGCAGCAAATTTAACACAAGTGGTAAACTCCCCTACCAGGAAAAACTACAAATCAGGGACCAGCACCCTCATTGACTGGATCCTTACCAGTCACCCTACCCGTATAACCAATATAAGTGTTCTCCCTGACTCGCTCAGTGATCACTCTCCAATAATATGTACCTGGACAAATAAGTTTCGTAAGCAGCCTCCCAAAACCATCTACAGCAGAGTCCTACCTTATGGCAACCTTACTCATCTCAAGACCTGTCTTAGGCAGATGGACTGGTCCTTGATTTACAAAACTCAAGATGTTGACCTAGCTCTTGATTACTTTATTACTACTTTCAACACTGCCTGTGACACCTATGCACCAGTAAAAAAGCGCAAAATCAAAGCACTCACAAATCCCTGGCTCACAGCGAAGCTATTGGCACAACTCAAAAGTAGGGATCACCTCTGGGCCACTGCAAGAGCTACTGGCACTCTGTCGGACATCCAGAAATATAAACAGGCTCGCAACCACTGTACTAAACAGATCCGCTTGATGAAGAACTCCTTCTTCAAGAATGCCTTCTCCAATTCCTGGGGTGAAGGGAAATCCTTCTGGGACAACATAAAGAATATCATGGGACAGCAGTCCAAATCCTCTCCTACTATAATGAATGTGGATGGAACCACTACATTAGACCCAGAGATCATTGCAAACACCCTAAATGATACCTTCACGGACCTTAGTGGTGTCCTCTCATCTGATTTCTTCACTGATGCTGACCCTCCAATTTCTACTTCTACTACTGCCTCTCCAACCAAACCACCCTTCCATTTCAAACTAGTAAAGGCACATGAAGTCTATAAATATGTAAAGAAGGCCATTTCTAAGTCCCGAGCAAGCAGCGACACTATTGACCTTAAACTTCTGTCCCTCACTCTGGAGGAAGTACTGCTCCCCCCTCACAAAAATTTTCAATCTCTCCCTCTGCTACAGCCAATTCCCTAGGAAATGGAAGACTGCAGTTGTCACTCCGGTGCACAAAAGTGGTGATAAGTCACCGCCTGGTAACTATCGCCCAATATCAATACTACCACCTCTCTCTAAGGCCCTTGAACGCTTGGTGGCGGACCAACTTTCAGATTACCTGGAAAAGCACAACATCCTATGCACTCCAGCAGCATGGATTTAGGAAAGGGCACAGCACATCGACTGCCCTACTTCAATTCTCAGGAGCAATCCACAATGCCATGGACAAAGGAAACCTAACTGGAGCAGTCTACATTGACTTAACCGAGGCATTTGATACAGTACACCATGGCCTACTTATCAAACAACTACTATCCCTAGGGCTCTCGCAGGGTCCTGGTGACTGGGTAAAAAATTACTTTGCTCAGTGCTCTCAATCTGTAAAAGTAGCTGGAGCTCTCTCAGACTCAAAACCGGTTCGCTCAGGAGTTCCCCAGGGATCCATCCTGGGCCCTCTCCTTTTCTGCCTTTCCTAAACTCCCTCCCGAAATCCTGCCCTGAACAAATAATCCTCTATGCCGACGATGCCGTGATTCTTGCCACTCATAAAGATCTGAACCTCTTACGCCTCAAACTTCAGCATGTTTTTTCCAAAGTTGAGATGTGGTTCCTTGAACAAAAGCTGGTTCTAAACCACAAAAAAACTAAATCCATGCTCTTCTCTAACCCGAAAAACAAGAAACGGCAAGTCCCACTCACCATTTATACATACCTGGGAAATACCCTTGAACAAGTGCCAATTTTCAAATATCTTGGAATCAACTTTGATCAAGGCCCAACCTTTGCAACTCACATTGATAGTACAGCAAAAACTATTAATCAGCGAATTGGGATTCTGTATCGGAACCGACAGCTCCTTACCCATTCTGCACTGAGGATTGCCATCCAATCCTCTATCATCTCAGTCGTTGACTATGGCTTAGTTATATATGGATCTGCCACTACTACAGCACTTAGTCGCATTACAACATCCCTAAATAAGGCCTGTCGGCTGCTTACTGGTGCACATCGACGTACCCACACATGTGAACTCTATGCTGACTCAGGTTGGTTGCAACTCTCAAACCGGATAAAGTACCTTATCTGCCTGATGGCGAAAAAATCCACTCTGGGCCTCACTCCACCTTGTATCCAAGACCTGTTGTGCCCGAGCGCTAGCACCTGTTTTACCAGAAGATCAGAACACCAGCCTCTCCAAGTCCCCCGATGCCGGACTTCTCAGGGACAAAGATCATTTGCCTATCGTGCCCCCATCTGGCTAAATGCCCTCAGCACTCATATTACTGCCTCCACCTCTCTAGGTATTTTCAAATCAAGGCTGTTCTCTCACCTTGCCATCTCCAGCTCCTGTGACTGCCCTGATTAAACCTCCTATTTTCTCACTACCCACCCTGTTCCGTTATTTGACAAAAACATGTTTGGGAAACCTTTTCTCCTGCTATTGTCTGCTCCCCACACCTTTCACTTACCCTCTCTGTTCTGGACTTTTTCCCTATTTGTTTCTCCTAATCTGGCATGACCTCTTTCTTGTAATAATAATGTGATTATTGATATCTCATGTCCTTTTGCACAAATGGTTTGATATGTATTTGTATATGTTTTCTTGCTCTTGACACAGCACAAATTGTTGTGTTATCTATGTAACCTTTTTTGTACTGTACCTAATTGACGTGGAACCTTTGTAAAAAAGCCTCTGGCTCAAAGGTAGTAATTCCTAGAACAATAAACTAAACTAAACTATCATCTCTCAGCTCTCATATTTGTCTCGAGGAGGACTTCTCCCTTCCAGCTCTGATTTCACCAACTCAGAGAAAGTAGATCATGTATCCCAAAACAGGTCAGGCAAGGCAGACTTTAGCCCCAGAAGTTCAGCTTCAGGATCCTCGTAGGTTGATGAGGTACCAGCCACCTGTACCTGCAATCTAGCTGGGTAGCCCATCTTAAACCAATATCCTGCTGCAATAATCTTTGAGACAATAGGGTGGAATGCTGTATGTTTCAATCTGACTGACCCCAGTAGATCTTGTGCAATTCTGAGCTTGGCGTTTTCCCACTTAACTTCCTGCAATTCTTTAACTTTTGCCAGGAAATGTTGCTGCTCCAAATAATTTAAAAAAACGGCATATAATGGGACGTGGCATTGCTCCTGGGGGAGGCTTTGGTCGCAAGGACCTGTGTGCCCTCTCTATAATATACTTGACCCTGAAGGGAGAGGAGCCGGCAATCTTTTCCACCAACTTCTGAATAAAAGTGATTGTATTCTGGCCCTCTTCTCCTTCTGGGAGCCCCAGAATAACAGTGTTATTCCTGTGGCTGTGACCCTCAAGATCTTCTAGTTTAGCTTCGAGGCATGAAAACTTCTGCCGCATAGCCACAAGACCGAGGTCGAATTTTTGCACTCATTTCTCCAGGGAGGAAATTCAGGCTGTGTTGTCTGAAGTTGCTATGGACACCTCTCAATCTTTTTTGAAAGGGATTTGAACTCCGAATGAGATTTATTTTACTTCCTCACAAAAAGGCTTAAATTCCTCCAAGAATCTGCTCAGCAATAGAGGCTCTAGCTCAGCATTCAGGTTCAAATGCTCTGGCTTATCTGATGCACTCGAGGCCCATGATTTCTTCGGGGCCTTCTTGGGGGTGACCGACGGGGTGTGTTTCTGTGGGGCTTTCTTCATGTAAACCTCCATCACCACCAAAATCTGGCCAGCAGGAGCACAGGATACTAAGGAAGTGATGTGAAGCAGTTTTTCAGGGTTTTAGGTGATTATGACAACCCTAAATATAACGTTATTAAGTCAGGAGGCTGAAGCTGTACAGAGGAGCTTCTACCTGGTACCCTGCATCATGTGATCTCCCTGGAGGAAGTATTTTAATAAACTGTTCTAAGGTAATGGCTTCCATTACCTGCTCCATTGTTCTTGAGTGGGGTTGCAACCATTTATTACTGAGGTCCTGCAACTGGGTGTAAGCTTCCTGGGGGGATGTGGCATATGATACTTAAAAGTTCTAAATCTTTGTCGATTGGTCTCGACACTTATGTCATATCTTTTCAGGATGACTTGGCATACATAATCATAGTCATTGATATGGGCACTGTCCACATGACTATAGGCCATTTGTGCCTTTCCCCCGATAGGGTGCAAGTCGTACTGTCCACTGTTCCTTTGGCCACCGTCAGGCTTCTGCCACTCTTTCAAAAGTGGTGATGTAAGCTTTGATATCATCAGTGTCAGTCAATTTAGAAATTTTAATGTCCTTCGGTCCTTCTTGATCCCTTGGTGCCGGTGGCCTAGCCATTCCTAGCGTTTGGATGGCTCTGATAGTGTCAGCCCATTGGGCTTCATTTTGCAGACGGTCCACCTCTTGCTGTTTCTCTAATTCCAACTGCCACACTCACAGCCACCTTAGTAAATCAGGTACCTCTTCGGGGAGATCTTTCTTCAGGGTCCTTTGTCTCTGGAGCAGTGGCACCTCCTTCCGTCTCCATTCCTTCTTTCTTTGTCTCTCATGAACGTACATCTGTAAAAGAGCCTTCGCTCAAAGGCACTTGTAATCCTAGAATGAATAAATAAATAAATAAATAACAAAATAAAAATAAAAGTGTGAAAGATGCAGGGACTGATTATGTCATGTGGTACACTCTGTGACATCCTGGAAAAGCAGGTTCAGGAGAGAGGGCTGCTCTCTGAGGGGTACAATGCTAATGCCCACAGCCCCCTTGCAGCCCACAGACTTAAATGGTGGCAACACACCACCAGACGGAATGAGGATGACAACAGTGCATATATCAAAAACAGCTTTATATACTTAGGTACATAAACGCCCAAAGGGCTGCAACAACCCCTGACTCCACAATCCCCCCATCAGTCCTCTTGGCCTTATGGGTCTTCACTAGACCCCTTAGGGGTGGTGTCAGTGTACCACCACTAAACCAGGACCATCCTGCATAGTGGGCCATGATACCTCTGTAAAAGAAGCCAAAAAGGACAGGCATCAGGACATGGTGGTTCACTGTGTGCAGATAACACACACAAGTACTCTGCCAGTATACTCTGTACCTTGAAGGGCTCCTCAATGGCCCATAGCTCCCCCATATCAACCTTGTAATAGACATCCTGGGACCACATGTGCCAGGACAAGAAAGTACGGAGGCACACACCTCCAGCTGGCCACCACCACTAAAGCTGCCTGATCTGGCTGCTCAACATGCTGGAGGAACATTTGTTCAGAAGCCAATGGCATTCCTGCAGAAGAAAGTGCAGGGGATTTTCTAAGCCATCTTAATAACAATATACTGAACTTGAAGTTCACACCACAAACAGAAAAGGTATGTGTTAATTTTCTGAAGATTAATCTTAGAGCGACTGAGAATGGAACAGTAGAGACAGTGGGATTTAGAAAAGAGACAGCTGGCAATACAGTACTCCATATTAAGAGTGCACATACCCCAGAACTTGTTAGGTCCATCCCTTAGGGACTGTTTTTGCATTTAAGATGAAACTGTTCTTCTGAGGAATCATTTAAAGTACAATCACAAGAAAAGTACCAGAGGTTTGTAGAAAGGGTTATGACAAAGCAAATTTAGATTTGACCTTGCAGAAGGCAAAATCACAAGGGAGAGGTTCACCTTTGCACCCACGTGAAAAATATATTCCAGAACAAGACAAAATGACTTTTATATCAGAATATGATCATTTAGCTCCCGGAATCAAAAACATTCTATTGAAAAAATGGGGTGTTTTGGAGCACTGAAATAAGAGAACCCTGTTTACCAACAAGCCTAATATCACTTACAGCAGGGCTAAAAACTTGGATGAAATTATTTGTAGTAGTCATTTTGTAACAGAAAAAACCAAACACACTTCTTGGTTTCCAAAAAGACCTGTAGGCTGTTATCAATGTGGCCACTGTCAAACATGCAGGTTTGTTTCTCAGGGAAAGGCCTTTCAACATCCCACTATGGATTTTAACATAGAACTTAAAGAGTTTGCAGACTATTCTACATAGTTTGTTGTGTATACTACACAGTGTTTGTGTAGCCTACTTTATGTACCTGTAGGTAAAACTATTAGGATGGCCAAGAAGATATTCCTAGAACACATCAGAGATACCAAGAATGCCAATTGGAATTCTGCCCTGGGTATTCATTTTAAAGATAAACATAATAGTGATACAACAGATTTAAAATTCATGAATAATTGATCATGTTAAAGTGCCAACAAGAAGGGGGAAAAGGAAGCAATTACTTTTTCAAAGAGAATCTAAATGGATTTTTTTTACTTAAAACTCTCTCACCTGAAGGTCTGAATAAAGACCTTGATTTGACAGTCTATTTATAGACGTGTGTTTGCTATTCTGTATGGTTTGAGATCAGTATGTCTGGCTGATGTTAACTTATAAATGTTTATTTTTTCTATAATATAATTATTGGTATTTTTACATTTTGCCTGTCTTAGAGCTCCATGTTTGGACCGTTCTTTGCACCTTTTAATTTGCATGTTTTCAAGGTACCTTTGTCTGGAGAGTTCAGTTTTGACCTTCCTGCTCTTTAAGATCCCCCCCCCATATCTGATATACTCAAAAAAACCTTTTACATAACTTTCCTTAAAACAGAGTTCAGATCGTTTTATGCAGACTTCTCTGTGGGTGAATAGAAATAATAATAAAAGAAAATATGTAAAGAATTACAATCTTGTTAGAGGGCATTGAATTTTGTACCGCTCAAAATTAATTTCTGTTTAAGCAATTTAAGGACCAGGGAATTGCAATAATTTTCTAGTTTAAACTTATATGGCACTTTTATCAATCATTGCTTGATGAAAATGCAACATTTTTTGATTGCTTTATGAAACTGCATAGCATTAAGTACAAATCATGATTGCATATCGCCATATTTCATATAATTTGTTATACTAACTTCTATTAAGGGTGCATTGAATTAGTCCTTGTTTTTAAAGTTGCACTTGGTGTTTTTTTATACACTTTTTTTTTTAATATGTGTCATTCTGACCAATTAAAATTGCTGGATTTTGTATGATTTTAAAAATGTCAGAACTTAACGGTATTTAAGTGCACTGTTTGATGTAGACTCCCCACCCGCCCCTGAGAGAGATTGTTCCCTTGAAGCACTGGGAATGCTGTGGGCACAGTTCACACTAATTTTTGTTCATAATCCTGCTTGAGAGTTACTGCTTTTCTTTTTGCCACATTTAATTTGCCACAAGTTGCAGACCCATCGGTTTTATGTTTTTTTTTTTGTTTTGTTTTTTTGCTAGTAAGTGCTCCTTTGCTTTGTTTTTTTAGTTAAAATGAGGAATGGGTTGAGCCAGAGGTACATACTGTAGCACAAGGCATATTCTGCAGATCTCCTCCAATTTATGTCTTTGCTGGTTCTCATGCAGGTTATTTCTTCTGCGATTCATATTGGGTCACTCCTTGGATCTGGTGTTCCTCCTGGTGATGGAGAAAACTGACTTGGCGGTGGAACCTGTTGGTTGGTCTGACCATTACACCATAGGTTTCAGTTTCATGGCTCCTCCAATGGGCCTGCCCCTGCGGAGATGGTCTGGTACCACCCTTTGAGGGGCTTGACCCCAGAGGGCCTAATGGCGGTGCTCGACCTATCGAGCCTGACAAGTGAAAGCATGGTTCCAGGTGATCTTGCACTTGCCTATAATGGGGCAGTGTCAGATGCCCTGGACTCCACTGCTCCTGTTCATGTTTGACCACTTACTCTTCACCCAAGGTCTCTGTGGTTTGATGGGACCTTGAGGGAGTTGAAGAGAGTTGGCCAAAGGCTGGAAAGGATCTGGTAGAAATCCAGTCTGGATGTTGACAGACTTAGACTGATGGATCACTATAATGTCATCAGTTGACAATCACCCGTAAGAAGGCAGAATTCCTGTCCAGGGAGATTGCCACTGTGCAAAATTGACCATTTCAGCTCTTCCAGGCTGTAGACAGATTGTGCAATCCAATCTGTCTGCTGTCAGGAGGAGCCTTGTCACAAGAAAGGTGTGACGAGTTTGCTAGATTCTTTGCAGAAAAGGTTGCCACCATCAGATCCAGTATCCATCCAACTCTCTCCATGGGGGATTGTGGAGGTCAGTGGGTTGTGAACACCCGTTCTTTCTGGTCCAACTTTAGCATGCTAGACATCACGGACATTGTGAGGATCATCCAGGATTTATGGCCAACCAACTGTAGTTTGGACCCGGGCCCAACACTTCTGCTTGTGGGATTCATTAAGAAAATATGCCCAGTCCTGGCTGAGATAGTTTGGAGGTCTTTGGAGAGGGATGTCTTTCCTGATTCCCTTAAGGAGGCAGTTGTACAACCTCTCCTGAAAAAATCCTCCCTTGACCAGAACTGTCTCGCCAACTACAGACCTGTCTCTAACCTTCCCTTTGTTGGGAAGGTTATTGAGAAGGTGGTTGCACTACAGCTGGATGATCATTTATCCACCCACGATGTCTATGACACTCTCCAGTCCAGTTTTAGGCAGAGGCATAGCACCAAGACGGCCCTCATTCGGGTGCTTAATGATCTCCTAACAGCAAGGGATCAGAGACCCCATTCCATCTTGGTCCTGCTTGATCTCTCAGTGGCATTTGACATGGACGACCATGGTGTGCTGTTGGAGTGCCAGCGGTTCATCTGCGGACTGTCAGGTACTGTCGTCAGATGGTTTTGATCATTCCTCATGGGTAGGACTCAGAGAGTGGTCTCAGGAATTTATTCCTCTGACCCTCTCCCCCTATCCTGCGGGATACCATAGGGCTCCATTTTGGTGCCCATTTTGTTCGCCAAGTACAAGCTGTCGTTAGGAGACATTGTTAGGTGGTACAGTTTGAGTTTTCACTGCTATGCAGATGATACTCAATTGTATGTGTCCTTTGTGCCTGAACAGGGAAACACTTTCTCAGTGTTTAAAAACTGCCTATCCGAGATCCCCAATTGGATGAGTGCTAGTTGGTTGAAGTTGAATTCCGGACAAGACTGAGGTGTCGGTTGTGGGCCTGGATCTTCAGAGGTTTTACCTTGAAATCGCAGGTGTCAGCTGTTGTCAAGACCTCATTTTTACCATCTGAGGAATATCATCTGGGTGAAACATCTAATCCCTCTTGAGGATCTTCCAGCATTGGTCCATGCTTTCTTGACCACTCACTCTGACTACTGCAGTGCCCTGTACCTAGGGTTACTGGGGGCTGATATCTGCCACCTTCAGCTGGTACAGAATGCAGCTGCCAGGCTTTTGACTGGTACCTCTAGGACCAGTCATATTATGCCTGTGCTCTGTGGACTGCACTGGCTGCTAGTGTGGTGGTGTATCACCTTCAAGGCTGGTTTGCAGACATATTAAACCCTACATGATCAGGGACCTCGCTACTTGCAAGATCTCCTTTCTCCCTATCACTCCACCCAGTCTCTCTGATCCACCAGTGAGGGATTGCTAGAATTCCTAGGGTACATTTACAAACATCTGGGGCCCACTCATTTGCATTTTATGCCCCTACACTGTAGAATGCTCTACCTCATTGGATAAGAGAATGCCTGACCACCCAACATTTTAAAACCGAATTAAAGACATACCTCTTTGGATTAGCTTTTGGCAATAAAGCATAATGCTGCTGTCTTTTTTATAATCGTTGTTATATCATAGATAAGCTATGGTTTTATATATTTTATTGTTGATGTGATTTCAATATGTGCAGGCACCTTGAACTATGGAAAGGCACCTTTTATAAATACATTTTGATTTGATTTGATTTAATCAAGAAGAGAGGGGACTGTATCTTGAAACACCAATCACTAGCTTAGTTAATAGAAGACACACTTGTGGGCAAGGAAGGGAGATGTGTACTTGCTAGGGTAGCCTCACCAGAAAGTTTGATAATCCTGGGGAACCACCACATTCCAAACAAAGACCAGACCCATTTCTTCCATGACGTTAAACAGGTCTTCACTAGTTTAATTCCAGGGAACTTCTTAAACTACTTGGCTGTGACTTTAAGATGACCCTTTGCACTCTCAGAGAGAGAAACTGTACTCACCTCAAACCCCATCATAGAGCAGCAGATGCACTCTAAGCTCATTTTTGAGAGCATTCCCTTATGGATATATAGAGGTTACTACACCGTGGTGATAAGAACTTCACTTGTTACTTGGCATTTCAGGAATCCTACAGCCACATAAAGTCAAGCCAGCAACAATGCAATGCAATAATTTGCAGTAAATGACTTGTCAGCTAATACTGCATGACAATAGGTCTTTATTGCAATTGAATTACATAGTTTCATGCAGTATATTGAAGCATAGAAACATAAAATTTGATGTCACATGGGGACCTCTTGATCCATCTAGTCTGCCTGGTTTCCTGCACCCTCCCCTATTGAACTTATGTCCTAATGACAGCCTTGTGCTTGTCCCACACATTTTTGAATCCCTCTACCATTTCAGCCTCCATCACATCCTGGGACAAACTGTTCCAAGTTTCCACTACACTTTCTGTAAAAAAGTACTTCTTCATGTTCCCGCAGAATTTTCCCCCCCTTCAGCCTCATTTTGTACTCCCTGACTTGGGTGCAGTCACTGGTCTGTAAGAGGTCCTGCACTGTACTCTGTTTATTCCCTTGAGGTACTTGAATGTTTCTGTCATATACCCCTCTCCCTTCTTTGCTCAAGTGAGTTCAAGTTAAATTCACTCAGTCTCTCCTCATATAGTATGTTGAGCAGTCCCTATATCATCTTCGTAGCCCTCCTTTGCACTGTCCTCAATCTGGCTATATCTTTTATGAGGTTTGGCCTTCAGAATTGGACACAGTACTCCAGGTGGGGTCTCACCAGAGTGTGCAGTGTAAATACCACCTCTCTCTTTCTGCTTGTAATGCCCCTTCTGATGCACCGCAGCATACCTTTAGCTTTCACTGTCACCTTTTCACACTGTTTTGTCACCTTCAAGTCTTCCAATAAAATAACACTCAGATCCCTTTCTTGTTTGGTTGCTGCCAGCCTCCCCCAGCAGCACTCCCTTGTTGGGTTTCCTTTCCCTATGTACAAGACTTTACACTTTTTTTACATTAAATTTCAGTTGCCATGTTTGAGATGGTGTGCTCACACAAGATTGATACCTGCACAGTGAACACCAGCACAGTGACAGAATTCACCTGTCTGCAGCGAGTCACTGTGCTGGTGCGAGGAAGACACTGGCGGTGCATTTCCCCATGTTGCACCCCCCAGTCCAACGCCAACTCAGAGTTAGATATTTAAAGACCGGGGGATGTGGGGGTGGCCATACATGGGGGTTCGGGGGTGGAGCCCCGTGATGGAAATGCACCAACATTCCTAATGGTACAATGCCAACACTCAGCATTGTGTCCGTCGCTGTGGCGGATGTCGGTGCGAGCATTGTAAAAGTGCTATAGTAAAACCATTTGAGACCATGCTTCCTACTTTTGTAGGTCCTTTTACATTTTCTTTACCCTCCCTGTGGTATCCAGCTTGTTGCAAATCCTGGTGTCATCTGCCATTAGACACAACATACCCTCCAACTCATCTGCAATGTCACTAATGAAAACACTGAAGAGGAGTGGTCCCAGCACTGACCCCTGAGGTGCTCTTTTGGTCACACCTCTCTCCTCCAACAAGGCAACATTAACCTGCACCCTCTGTGTCCTCCCACTCAGCCAGTTTCTTACCCAGTTTAACACTTTCAGCCCTACTCCCATGCTTTCCAGCTTATTTATCAGCTGCCTCTGTGGGGCAGTGGAGAAAGCTTTACTGAAGTCCAGGTAGACTACATCCACCATGTCCCCCCTGCACTGAGCTGGTGACCCAGTTGAAGACATCTATCAGGTTTGTTTGGCATAATCTGCTTGCTGTGAAGCTGTGCTGCTTTGTGTCTTGCTGCTGATTGTTTTCCAGAAACTCTAGGATCCTTTCCTTGAGTAGCAGCTCCATCAGTTTGCCCACCACTGACATGAGGCTGACTGGTCTATAATTTCCTGCCTCCTCCCTGTTTTCTGACTTATGGAGAGGGACAACCATTGCCCTCTGCCAGTCCAGTAAGGTTACTATTGTGAATGAGTTTTTACTAATTGGTTTTTACCTTAATTAAACAAACAAACAAACACTGGGACCAACCCACTCCTCAGGGACCTGGTGAATAGTTCTGCCAGACGGGCTGCCAGTTCCTGTGGTAGTTCTTTTAATATTTTTGGGTGTGTGTCATCTGGGCACATGCCCTTATCAACCTTTAGCTTGTTCAGTCCCTTTAGCACTTAATCTACTGGGAAGGGGCTTGTATCTATCCTTGCTATTATGAATTGTTTTTTTCATTTGAGTAGGTCTAGTTCCCTTTTGTCCCTTCATAAAAACTGAGCAGAAGTACTTATTTAGGACCTCTCTCTGCCTTTTCACTGTCCTCCTCTACTTGTCCTCCCTCCTCTTTAGTGAGTATCATGATACATCCACTATTTTTCTTCTTCTCCCTGATATAGCTAAAAAAAAGATTTTGTTTCCTTTTTTACTCCCTGTGCTATGCTTAATTCAGTATTAGCTTTAGTCTTCCTGATTTCTTTACCCACTTCCTTCAGATTTTCTTTGTACATTTCCTGGTCCTCCTCCCTTGCAGACTCCCTAAATTTTCTGAAAGCCTGTCTTTTCTCCCTCACTTTTGTTGCTACCTCACTAGTGAACCAAAGTGGTTTTCTTCTCTTTTTTGTCTTACTTTCCCTCCTAATGCATTCCTCTGCATTTTGCAGCATTTGTGATATCCTGCAACATAGCTGCATTGCATCTTGGCTGGTATTGCTGCAAATGTCTGGCTGGTGTCTTTATCAGTGTCCCAACAAACATTCTCGGAAGCAGTGGATGACATTCAGTTGTTAGATCACTCTCCAATCTTACTTTCTCTTGTTTGGTGACTGCTTACTCCCAAATCCTCCTCCTACAGATTGACCTCTCTTTCTGAAGACCATGCCCTCCTGGAATGTAAAAAGTGGAAAGTGGAGGAGTACATCCTCCACAGTGATACAGGAGATGCGTCCCAGAGTACATGTTTTGAGGCATTTAAAATTATCCTGCATGGTAAGATAATTAGATATGCAGCCCACTGGTGAAAAGATCTGGAATCAAGGTAATTCAAATCTCTTTCTTTACTGTTGAAACAACAAGAAAGCATCCTGACCCCCCCCCCAAGTGTAATATGAAAATGCTCAGAGCTGAGCTCACATCCATATACATCTGCCTTAATGAACACTTAACTAAAACTATCCCTCTTAAGGCTGCAGCATAAGTACTGGGAAAGAGGGGTGAAGGCTGGCAAGGTTTTATCACCTGTGCTAAGAGCAAAGAGAGAGTTTTTTTTTTTTATCTCTGGAACCACAGAGATTTTCTCCAAACAAACCTCAATGAGGTTTCCAATATACTGAGGAAATATTCTGTGGCCCTGTATGCATCTCCATCTTACCCAGTGACAGGTCTTAGATGGCTTCCTGCCTTGTCTCTATCTTCCCAAGCTCCAGAGGGATCTAGAGGAGCATATATGTGTTGCAAAATGTTTGTTAATACATCAGTTAAGGTTCCACAAACAGAAGTTTGGAAATGTGGTGTTAGGGTTTCCAACCGTAAAACCCCACACCCAGACTACATGCGCCAACAGGTGTCGAGGTGTGCCTTGGGGTTGTCAGACCTAACAGTACAGACACGACATTTTCCAGCTTTTGTCAATGGAACCCTAACTGATGCATTAGCAAAGCTTTCTGCAACCAGTTTCCATACTTTTTGAGATAGTATCATCATAGCCTTATTTGCTTGTCAGAGCAAAGGGCCTGGAAGGTCCTGCGCAGCCATTCATCCCAAATATTTGAGAGATTGTAATTGTATCCTTATTTCCATGTGGGAGAACAGGGCCTTCTGACCCCTGTGCTCCCATCACTCCATAATGCTATAGATATTTGCATGTGTGAGCACAGTGCCTGCCATTCCTTTTGGTGCCAATCCATAAGACCTGCGCTGTCATCACTTGGTATTCATATTTGTGTGTGGGAGTGGACAGTGCCATCCATCCATAATTTTTGAGATGTTGCAATCTTATCCCTATTTCCTTGTGTCAGTCCATAATGGTATATGTATTTGCATGTGGGAATGTAGGGCCCTCTGGGCCATATGCTCCTGCCCATGCATAGTTTTTGAAGTTGTTTAGTGGTATCCTTATTTTGCCTGTGGGCCCTGCACTCTCATACCATAGTATGCAGCACCAAAAAAAGCTCATATTGCAATGTTATCCTATAAAAGCACAGGGAAAATCTGAAACCTGTGCGACTTGACACCAAATTAATATATTTCCACAAAACCAGTAAAAGGCACATCGGCGGCACAAGCCCTTTGTACCCTAAAAATTTCAGAGCAAAATTGCAAACCGTTTCTTCACAGCACAGTGACAAACAGCTGTGGAAACTTCACATTACAATGTTATCCTATTGGAAATGAAGCAAAATTTAAACCCACAGAACCAGCAAAAGGTCCATCTGTGGGGCAAACTCTTTGTACCCTGAAAATTCCAGACCAAAATCAAAAACAGCTGGTGAATTGTGAAGTGACAAAGAAATGGTTGTGTTAATATTCATTTTTTTTGCAAATTGCTAAAAAGAATCCTTTTCTGTGGTTCCTTTTTCACAATTTGTGGGAAAAGAAAATCCTTTTTCTAAATTGTGAAAAAAGGATCCTGTTTCATGGGTTTTGTTTCTCAGTCTATGGAAAAAGGATTTTGAAATGTTAAAAAAACACATCTCTAAGTAACTTTTCAAAAAACTAACCCTGGAATCAGATTCTATGGGTTCTGATTAGGTAAAGACAGCTGTTGTCTTCTAAACCAGTGTATCTTTTTAGTTATTTAATTTTGTTGTCACTGCAAACTGAAAACAAGATGGACAGCACAGAAAATGATTCCACATTTGTCACAAATGATACTTCATTTGCAAAAAAGGATTCCCCTTGTGCAATAAAGAATCCTTTTTCTAGGGTTACATCTAACTGGTCCCATAGGAAATAATGGGAAACTTTGAAATTTAATATCTTTGTAATGAATTAACATTTGTGAACTAAATCTTCAAAAAACACATCTGTGATCCAAAATCTTTCCACCCTTAAAATTGCAGACCAAAATTCCATACCATTTTTGCTCAGTGGCATGACAAGGAATTTGACAAAAAATGGTAATTTTCAAATTTTTGACACTCCGTATCTCCGCACCCACAAATCTGACCAGAACAAAACTTGTCACATTAACAGATCTGCAATCCCTGATTGTGCATGCAAAATTTCATGCGAATCACTTGAAAGTTATTAAAGTGCAAAACTTCAAGTTTAACATAAAAGTGAAGTTTGTATACGCAAAAAATTGCATCATTGCAACATTCACCGCTCAAGCTAAAGTGACAAAAGTAGGGAAATGTTGTTTTATGGTATCCAACCCTAAAACTGTGCCTCCACACCTAAAACAAATCAGGGGTGTAGTCTTTCTTGGTGTTGTCAACCCTAAAGCTCACACCATTCTATGAACATAGGAACATACGAATGTGCAGCAGAAACAGACCACCTGGTCTATCTAAGTCTGCTCGAGTGTACAGCCAACACCCCTAGTTTGCAGTTGCTCCAGCCCCCCTCCCTTTTGTCATCCCACTGCCACCCCCCACCCTCACTCTCCCCTGTTCCCTGTCCCCTGTCCCATGCCCTTTTGAAGCTGTTCAAAGATTTACATGATACCACCCATTCTGGTAGGGCATTCCATTTTGCTACCACCCTCTCTGTGAAATAGTGTCTCCGCATTTTCTTCCTAAATCTTCCCCTCTCCATTCTTAGCCCATGCCCCCTGGTGACCCTCCCCCTCCTTAACTTAAAGACCTCATCTTCCCCATCCTTATTGATTCCCCTCAGATACTTGAATGTTTCTATCATGTCCTCCCATCCCTTCTATCCTACAGGCTGTACATATTGAGGTCTCTCAGCCTGCTGTCATAGACTCTCCCCTCCATTCCAAATATCATCTTTGTTGCCCTCCTCTGCACCCCCTCCAGCAGCCTGATATCACGCTTTAGGTATGGCCTCCAAAACTGCACACAATACTCTGTGTGGCCTTACCAGTGATCTGTAGAGGGGCAAGATCACCTTACTTTGCCTGGACAAAAACTCTATATTCTATACACTCCAGAAACATACACACCTAATGGAGTGAGCTTTAGTGTTGGAAACCCTAAAACCATATTTCCCTACTTTCTTTACAATAGCCTGAACCCTTACTCTTGCATTAACACAGTTTTTACAAACAACTGCCTTACTTTTTGAGATAGTTTAATCCTATCCATGTCTGCCTGTGCAAGTACAGGGCCCAGTGAGCCTTGAACTCCCATCCTTCCATAGATGTGAATATGTATGTTCCTGTGTCACAGTCTTAATCAAATTGTCATAATAGGTTTACTGTTACCCTGTCTTTTCTACTCAGTAGTGAAAAGTTCCAAATCTCTACTGAAATGTGACTCTGCACCACCACAACTTCACTCCATGCCACAAATGTGAAAATACATTTTGGGCAGGATTTGAGAATGACAGCTGTCACATTCATGAGGTTGTTTAAAAAGATGTCTACTTTGAAAATTTGGGAACAAAATATGCAAAATTACCAAATTTACTGGCTAGATGTTTCTAATTCCACAAATCTTTTTTTCATGAGATGGGGCTTCAAAAAGGTCTTGTTGAAAACTGTGTGCAAAAATATGCAAAAATGGCAAAGTTATGCACCAGAGTTAAAAATACCTTTGAAATATATTGAACCACACTTACCTTGCTTTCTTATTTTTCAGTCAGTGGTTCCAGCAGTAAGACATGTCTCCTACAACAGAGTGGAACATCACCCTGGGACCTGTGCAGGTGAGCAAAGGTTTGTTGGTGGTCTGGAGGGGTGCGAGGTGGTGGGTGTTGAGTGGGAGATCAGGGTGGGGGAGTTTGCAATCATTGAGGGACCTTTTTTTGCAAGAAAAAAGACACTGAGGGAGAAACATAGAAACATAGACGTTGACGGCAGATAAGGACCGCAAGGCCCATCCAGTCTGCCCATTTCTTTTTCTACCTTATAAATGTGCCATCGGACTTTGCTCTGTCAGTGGCCTATCTATTCATAGTCATTTGTATTGCTCCCTTATGCCTATCCCATGCCTGTTTGAAGCCCTGCACTGTATTTCTACCCACCACTTCTTGTGGTAGGCCATTCCATGCATCCACCACCCTTTCTGTGAAAAAGAATTTCCTCACATTCCCCCTTAATTGGCCCCCCTCTAATCTCATGCTGTGTCCTCTTGTCCTGCTATTTTTCTTATATTTAAACATGTTAGACTCTTTCACCTTGTTAATGCCCTTAAGGTGTTTGAATGCCTTGATCATATCACCTCTCTCCCTCCTTTGCTCAAGGGTATACATATTGAGCTCTGTTAATCTGTCCTCATATGTCTTCTGATACAGTCCCTGCACCATTTTGGTTGCCCTTCTCTGGACTGCCTCAATTTGGTTAATGTCCTTGTGAAGGTGTGGCCTCCAATACTGCACGCAGTACTCCAGATGGGGCCTAACCAGTGTCTTGTAAAGAGGGATTATTACCTCCCTCTTATGACTTGTGATACCCCTACTAATACACCCTAACACCCCCCTAGCCTTACCTACTGCTTTAGAGGTCTGCTTGGATGATTTCAGGTCATCAAGATGATGATGCCCAAGTCTCTTTCTTCCTTTGTGACTGCTAGCAACTCCCCTCCCAGCCTATAGGTGGCTTCAGGGTTTCTCTTCCCTATGTGCATGATTTTGCACTTCTTTGCCACTCTTCTGACCATTTTGCTAGTTTATCCAGATCTCTTCTCATTCTGCCCACCCCATCTGGATCATCTACTCTGTTGCAGATCTTGGTGTCATCTGCAAACAGACAAGCCTTACCCTCTAGTCCATCTGCAAGGTCACTAATGAAGATGTTGAAGAGGACTGGGCCCAGGACTGATCCCTGAGGTACCCCACTTGTGACTTGCATCGCTTCTGACTGTATACCATTTACCACTACTCTCTGTTTTCTGCCCATCAACCAGTTTGCCACCCAGTTGACCAACTTCTGACCCACCCTGAGCCTACCCAGCTTATTTATCAATCTTCTATGTGGAACAGTGTCAAAAGCTTTGCTGAAGTCAAGGTAGGCGACATCAACTGCTCCCCCTTGGTCCACCACTCTGGTTACCCAGTCAATAAAATCTATGAGATTAGTTTGACAGGACCTTCCTTTTGTAAACCCATGCTGTCTTGGATTCTGTGCCCCTATGGATTCCAGGTGTTGCACTATCCTTTCCTTAAGGAGTGCCTCCATAATCTTGCCCACTACTGAGGTAAGACTGACTGGTCTGTAGTTCCTGCCTCCTCCTGCTACCACTCTTGTGAAGCGGGATCACATGAGCCCTTCTCCAGTCTTCTGGGACCTCTCCTGTGCTCAGAGACTCACTAAACAGTTCTGCTAATGGCTCTGCTAGTTCCACCTTTAGCTCCTAAGTACCCTGGGATGTATGCCATCAGGTCCCATTGCCTTATTCACCTGATCTTAGCAAGCTCTTGTAGGACCCTTTCTTTTGTGAAGGGAGTAGTGCTCACCTCCCTCCCCTCGTGTCCATGATGCTGAGCTGTGGGCCCTGCCCTACCTTCTCTTCAGTAAATACTGAGCAAAAGTATCTATTTAGGATAGATGCCTTTACAGGGTCCTCCTCCTCACATGCTCCCTTTTCTCCATTAAGCTTAGGGAGAGTTTTCTTTGTTACAGTGGAGGATGGCAATCAGAGGGGTGGGAAACTAGACACAAGGGAATTATTGAATAACTACGGGGATGGCAATCAAAGGGTGGGGGGGTGCCACTAGACACCAGGAATAAGTACTACAGCTATGTGGATGGAAATCAGAGGGTTTGGGGTGCCACAAGACACGAGAGAATTTCTTCATAATTAAGGGCATGGTGATTGTATGGTGAGGGTGCCACTAGATACCAGGGAAAATTATATAACTACAGGGATGGTGATCTGAAGATGAGAGGTGCCACTAGACACCAGGAACAAGTACTGCAATTATGGGGATGAGAATCGGAGGGTCAGGGGTACCACTAGACACCAGGGAAATTCTTAATAATTACAGGCATAGCGAATGATATAATTATGGGGATGCCAATCAGAGTGTGAGGTCTGCCACTAGACACTAGGGAAAAATAATGAATATTATAAGGATGGTGATGGGAAGGTTGGAGGGGACCCACCAGATGCCGGGGACAATTTTAAAAATGATGGGAATGGTGATGGGAGGGGGGTGCCACTAGACACCAGGGAAATTTATCACAATTAGAGGAACAGCTTAGAAAATGATTTTGTTTTTCATTTGAAGGAATCCTTTTCTGTAACAAACTAAAAAAGGAAACAAATTCCTTTACAGTGTCAAGGGTTCCTTTTTCATTTAAATGAAAATATAAAATGAAAAAGGATCCCTTGAAATAAAAAAATAATCAGAAAAAAAATAGGACCAAAATCCTTTTCTGTGACAAAGGATCTTTTTTTTATTTGAAGGAAGATTATCAAACGAAAAAGGATCCCTAGAGATGAAAAAAAAATCAGAAAAATGACTATGTCCTTAGTCCTTTCCCATGACAAGGGATCCTTATTCATTTGAATGAAAATATCAAATGAAAAAGGATCCCTTGAAATGAAAAAAAAAAAGAATCAGAAAAATTACGAAGTTCAAGATCCTTTTTCATGACATGGGATCCTTTTTCATTTGAATAAAAAAGAACTTATGGAAAAAACATTAGCGAGTGACAAAACAGGATTTAAAATCTTAAAATAAATATATTTCAAGGTAATTTGTGTAACCCCTACCCAGTATGCTGTTCGTATCTGACAGCTCTACCAGGTGGGCTGGGTTCAGGGAGGAATAGGTCACTCAGCACATAGGCTAGGTTTGGCTACTCTGCATAGGGGCACCCAAGTAACTCTGAACACAGGAAGCAATAACTGTAATGTCCAATACCAGAAGTGGGATTCTAAAGTGTGGCATTTGTTCACATCAAAACAGAATAAACAAAGCATAGATGGACCCCCTCAGGGCTACACTCCTGGTAATGCAGATTAAAGGAGACCAGAACACATCCTCATCAATTTAGCCCTCAGGCTCTACAACACACTGGGCACACAGCTCGGACTTGTACGCTGCTCTGGGTTTTCCCTTGCTCGGCTCCCTTGCCATCAACTTGAACATCTTCCATACTTCATGGAAACATTCTCTGGTGGCTCCCTAAACCATCTAAGAGCACCTCGGCTCCATCGGGGAATCCTCTGGTTTAATCCCACAGCTGGGTACTTTCCTCAGGCACTGGCCAAGTACCTGGGGGAAGCAAAAGGTGTCTAAGAACAAATCCGTAGAGGTGAATTTGGTTACTTCTGATGGGGGGGGGGTCTCCCACCTCTCGCTCCCACAATTTATACCCAGCCATTTCTCTGGACTGTAAACACCTCATCCTTTAGCACTTTGCTGTGTAGATTCTTGCTAAATGTATTTCACATGTATCTAATTGTCTTGCTTCCCATTTGCGCTGGACTTGAACATACTTAAAAATAAGTGGCATTGTCCATTACTCTAGACCCCCCACAGGTTAAGCAGTCCAATCCCCATATCTCTTTCCATTTTGTGCTGGCCTTGAACATACTAATAAGTGGCTTTGTCCATTGCTCTAGAATCACCCACTGAGTTAAGCAGTCCAATCCCCACATCTTCCAACTGTACTTGGCTGTCTTTTCCTGACCCCACAGTAACAGTCCCTTTAGTTTCCTTCTGTTTCAGGTGAAAACACTTGGCCCTTTTTTAGAGCTACCTCACCCTTTGGTTGCAGGTGCTCCACAGGCATTTCCTCCTCAAGGAATCTCTTACAGAGCTTCTGGTGCCTCAGCACAACTCATACAGGCAGCTTCTTTCCCTTTGCTGGACCCAGGTGGGTTGCCCCTGGAAAACAGACAGACGCCTCCCCCCATCCTCTCCACCACTTCAATTACCAGTTCCTGTGTTCCTCTTCAGGTGGAAACACACACCTTGACCAAAAGTAGCTCTAAAACAGAGCTTAAAGCTCTAAGAGCCTGCACACACTCAGCTGCACTACAGTCTCTCTCTCTGACTGCACACAGACTGCCTTCAAACTCCCCAACGTTCTACTCAAACCTCCAACTGCAAAATTCCAGTGTGGATTATGCAGCTGCAGCAGTTCTAAAATGATGTCATCCCTTGGTCTCAGCTGAGACTGAGAACAGAGTGAGACAGTGTGAAATCCATTTAACTGGAGTTTCACAAGCTGTCTTCCCTGCCTACCACTAGGTCTTACTGGGATTCTAGTAACCCCAGGTAATGGGGGGTTACACTCACCCTGAGCCAGAAAAATGACTGTCCGCAGTCATTAATCACCTGGCTTAGGCCATCTCGCCCCATGTGTTGACTACGGGGAGGTAGCGCTACCTTCTCCCCTACCATGTGCTACCACAGGCAGGCAACACTAAGGGCCTAGAGGCCTTTGGCTGACATATCAGCCTCTACTCTACCCGCTAACTATGGGTACCTAGTGGCTCTGGTAGGACTGTCCAGAGCATAGCTCTAATAGATCAATACTGTGGCCCCTATGGCCGTTCAGGACCACAGACTGTCTATCCCCCCTAGCCCTCTAGGAAAAACCTGTCTGCCTCTAACTCAAATTTCCCAAAACAAAACAAACAGGGTACCTCCCCAACCATGAACACCATGCGACCATACACCAGGAGCTAATACCATACCTATGCATTACTCCCACGCTCCCCCACAACCATACCTTTGGAAAGAAAAGTTACACATAGTAACAACAACAACAACAGTACTTTAAACACTACTCTCTAAAGTAGTAGTGAGGGACTCTGATGAGTCCCTCCTCCTCTTCTTGTCTTCTCTTCTCTTCTATCTTCTTCAGGAACACCTGCAAGAAAAATAGAAAGACAACACACATTCCTAATCTGCATACACAGTCTAGCTAAACTCCTACCATCAAAACACTGGAGAATCCCAAAAAGATTTTTTAGAAAGGTAGAAAAACAGTATAAACATTAGAAGACAGTAGAAAACAATGATATTATTTACAATACACTATATTTGGGGATGGAGTGCCCTTAAAGTCCCATCTAGTGACCACAGTGCCTGAAGGCAAGTCCATTAAAGAGTCTCTCCTGGGCTGGAGCCCAGTGAAGCACAGTTCTAACAGGCCAAAGTCCCGAAGAGGAGAATCTTTGAGGGCAGTTCAAACATCTGGATTCTGCTAGTGTAGGGTGTGTACTGCAATGTCATAAGAATAGAAAAGTCTGGACTTACCAGTCCCTTGTAGAATGAAAATAGCACCAAACCTGGTCCTCAGCCGAAGACTCTCCCTGGCAGCATTCTTCCGATACAGCTGGGTGGACATCTTCCGGGAATGACAGGAGGGCACTGCTGGAAACTGCTTGGCTGATGTCATCTCTGGAGATGGAACCTTGGAACAGGAACAAAATGGAAAACAGCTGGTCTGAAGTCATCTGATTACTAGGCGATGAATAAGGATACAGCTGGGCTGGTGTCTTCTCTGGATCTGAAGTCATCTGGTGTGCCAGTCGATGGATTCTGGGAAACCAGTACATTGTAGAACTGATGAATGTGGGGCTCCTGAGTCCTGGATGTCAATACTGGTGGAACAACATAGATACTGCAACGGCTGGAGTGGCAGCACTGGCTACCACTGCTCTACTTTCCATTTGGTAGGCATGGGCACATTCGCAGGAAGGTCTTTGCTTTGTGGCCAATAGCACAGCGGGTAAGGCGCTTGAATTATTCCCCCATCTGGGTGCTCATAATTCACACTGAAAGGTTTCATGTCCTTCTCCAGCCACAGTTCGAACAGTGTCCATTAACAGTGTCCTGCCTCTTTTCCACTGGCTGTATTTGTTGTGAAACATTTTGTGCTTGACATGCTCGTTTGCACCAGGATGCACACATTTAATTGCTTCTGCCCAAATCCAGGACTTTCTGTTTTGTTCAATCTCCTCCCAGACTCTCCGAGGAAAGGTAGGAAAGTACATCCCGTAGATTTCATTTGCCTTCCTATGAACCAGGTATAACCCCCCCTACAAATGGGGGTTCCTAAAAGCCTTCCTGGAGCTTGTCTAAGTGCTCTCTGCCTAACTGGTGTTCGGCATAATGCCGTCTAAATGTGGGTGTTGTGAGTGCTTTTAGAGCCTCTGGTAATGTCTCTTTAAGAACTGCCTGCTTGCAGGTTTTATTAGTTTGCAAGGGGGGACTGTGAGTTTATTGCTCGAATCCCACTCAAGCTGCTGTTTGAATCGCTCCATTTCTGATGTCACTAAGTGAGCAGAGGGAGCCCTATTGGCAGAGGTAACTGCTTGCAGGGACATATGTAGTGTAACAGTAAGAATGTCATTTGTTTAACCTGCCTTTACTGCAGCTGGGACTCTGAGTGTTAGGCCCCTCCATTTGGACCTGGACTTCTGAGATGGGCCAGTTGGAGAGAGGGGACTTTAAAATGGGGATTGCTTGAGCCAACCAGAACTTGGACTCCCACTGGGAGCCTGCCTGAAGGGGCATATATGGCAGGTGCTCCTGGGAAGTGTAGTTTGGACCCTGGCACCTTTTTTGCTACAATAGAGGGCGTATGAGGTGAACGACAGAATAAAGCAGCCAACAGGAGCCCTGTGGAGTGAGAGGAAACTGTCCTGCAACTGTTCTGGAGGGGCAGAGTCATTGGTGATCATGAAAGGAGAGGGAGCTCTGGCTCCTGCGCTGTGCAAGTCTTCGCGCAGGAAGCGTGTGTGTTAGGCTGAGAAGGCAGGCGACTACATCACCAGTAGAGCAAGCGGACAAGATCTGTGAGGAGTGCAGGCAGAGGAGGCTGCGTGAATACAGCTACCTACCAGGCTTACCCTGTAGAGGACTGGAGAATCTGCTGAATCATGCTCGGTCTGTCAGGACAAGTGAGGCTGCATTGTTCACCCGGTTTGATCAGTGAAAGTGATTGGGAGTTTGGAGCAGCTGCCTGGTATGGCAGCCCTCTGTGTTACATATAAATGTGTGGAGCAGCATCTGGATCACAAGCCAAGTCCTGCAGTGGTGTGAGAGGGATCTCTCTGCAGGAGTCATGAGTACTAAATCAGGGTAGCTCACTGTCAGATGTTCCTTCTGAGGGAAAGATTTGTCTGGCTGTTTCAGTGGCTGCATGAATTGTGCCTGCGGACTCTTACAAATCAAATCTAGGTACCAAATGCTTGTTTCCTCATCAAGGCCCCAACCAGCTGCACCAAATAGGCTAGCCTTGTAAGGCCTGGGTACCCAAAGACAGTGACTAATGGGTTTGGCCTGTGCACAGTGCCCTATATAGTAGAAGTGTTAAGCTAATCAACCTGATCTCCCCCGTCCTTGTTACTTTCCCCTTAATAAATCAGATTTGTTGTTACAAGGTATGCCATTTGAACTGCATGTTTGTGCTACCCTTTTGTGTATGGGTTATTGTATAACTGCATCTTATTTTACAGGGGGTCCCCAGCACTAAGTTGGCCATCCCGACCTGGGGGTAAGTGTAAGTCATAACGATAGTGTGGGAATTGCTGGTGGGCCACTAGTGGGAAGGAAAAGGGATTGCAGTGACCCAGAGGGCTGTGACCAGGTCATATTTGACTGTTCCAATCCCGACCTCTGGGTGGATGCACCTGCCATTGGATCCAGACCTCTCAACCTGTTATTGGCGGAGCAGGCAGGGGTAGTAGCCCTTGGGATAGTGCCACTGAGGGGTTACATTTTGGAGGCACCGCTGGGATTAGCGTCCCCTAGTGGCTGAGTAGACGAAATAGCCCAACATGGCCAAACTAAAGGAAAAACAGGAGGGGAATATCATGACTAAAATTAAGTTAGACCCTGTTAAGATGATGGTGCATAAACTGATGTGGTGAGGTGAAGTTGAAGAGTTGGATTCTCAGAAAATTGTGTTACTACTGGATGTACCTCTGGGGATAAAGAACGCTGACCTTGTTTCTGCAGTTGAGCATGTTAAATGTTTAGGCAAGGTAGAGGTGAAGGGGCGAATGGCTGACCTACTCGACCAGACCTTGCAGGTGCTGCTTTTATGCAGTATAATTATAGACCTGGAGAGGGTGCCCCCAGTGATTTACCCGGAAGGTGCTCAAAAGGGGTGGAGGGTCATTCATGTCTGGAGTGGTTCAGTCACCCCAGAGGGGTTCCCCAAGACTGATAGCTTCAAAGATAAATTGCTTATACTGTTAGCTGCAGAAGGGAGGACCACTCAGGAATTACTACAGGTGTTAGACCTTTCCAGTGATCCCACCCCCCAACCGTCCCCAGGTACAACTCCCGGGTCCTCCAAGAGTTCCATCCTGGCTTCACCACCTATAGTTGTTCCCCCCATACAGCTAGACTCTGGTACTGTGTCTGTGCCCTTGGAAGAAGATGATTTGGAGACTTGGATGGACTATGCTACCCCTTTAGTCAAAGAGTGGAAGTGCTCTGATGGTGAGAAATGAAAGAGACTGATGGAGAGCCTGAGGGGCCCAGCTTTGGAAGCCATTCATTTCTTGTGGGCTACTAGCCCCGAAGCCACTGCAGTAGAGTACCTTTCTGCCTTAGAGGGGGTGTTTGGGAGTACAGAAACTGGGAAGACTTGTTGTGGAAGTTCAAGTCAGCTAAACAGAGAATGAGAAACTGTCAGCCTTTGTTACCAGAATGGAAGGGCACTGCAAAAGCTTATCGAAATGGAGGATCTCCCCTGCTTTAAATCAGGTCCACCTAGATCATATCTTGAAATCTGCCAGGTTTTCCAGTGTGATATTGTTGAAGCTCAAACTACATGACCGAGGGGCTGCCCCTCCCGAGTACTGCCAATAGATGAGAGAGATTCGAGAAGTTGAGACTGATGAAGATGGTGAGAACCCTATGTGGGGGTCATGAACCTATGCCAGACCCCTGAGCCCAGTGAACCAGATGAGACTCACCCCTTGAGGGGATTGAACCAGGGACCTGATGCATTTTCTGTGCTCCCAGACACCCAGGGTGGAGTGGTGGTGCATGCTCTTTCCTCTGATTCCCACTTGGAAAGTGATTTGAAGGCTGAGATCAGAGAGTTGCAGGAAATGGTGAGAGAATTAAAACAAACTACTGCCAACCCCTCCAAATTTGGGGAACTTGAGTTATCTAGAAACAAACGACCTAGTCAAGAGGAGCCCTCCAGAACACCTGACGCCTCCCAGCACGTGAGATATCTCCCTCCCAACAAAGACCCCTGAGATACTAAGTTCTGCTACCACTGTGGGGAGGATGGACACTGTCAGACTGAGTGCCTGTTACCAGAGAATCTAAGGAGGGTCAACAGCAAGCTTTTAGCCTGGCATCGCAAGGCCTATACCAGACCTCAGGGAGGGCCTCCTCATAAGAGTTTTGTTACCCAGGCCAATGCCCAAGCAACCTCCAAAACCATGCCTCCTGAATAGTCTCATGTGGTGGGTCACTCAATGGAGACCACAGTGAGAGTGAATGGAGTACCCACCTGGACTGTGTTGGACAGTGGTTTTCAAGTGACCTTTATGTTTCAGGACTGGTATCGGAAGCACTTGCCTGAAGTGTCTCTGCAGTCTTTGGATGGACTACATGTTTGGGAACTGAGTGATAAGGCCTACCCTTATTCTGGGTATATCTGCATCTGGTTATCTTTTCCTACTTCTGTGGCTGGGGTGGCCGAACAAGTGGAGACCTTGGCATTAGTGTGTCCCCCCACTGGACTGTATGATAGGGTGCCCTTGTTAATTGGAACCAATGCTCATATGTTTGGTCATTTAGCCCAGTTGTGCTCTGAAAAACAAAGGTCCAGGACTGGGCCAGCTTTCAGAATTCCAGCCTTGATTCAGAAGGCCTATGAGACCCAGAGAAAGGCCAGCCAGGCGGAACCCAAAGGCCCGGTGGGTATTGTCTGGAAGAAGGATCCAGAGTCTTTGCTGCTAGCCTCAAATGCCCAATGTGTTCTACAAGGAGAGGTCCGGTTTAAAAAGGATGTTAAGAATAAAATATTGATGCTGGACGCACCAGGCGATGGAAAATTGCCAGAGGGTTGCTGGTTAAACCCAGCATTTTTCCTGCTAGAGCCCATGCTTTTGCCAGAAGAGTAATGGTTCAAGTGCACAATGTATCTGATCGAGAGATTTGAGTGAAGTGAGGTTGCACTCCAGCCACAGTGCACTGTTTGGATACTGCTGTTCTGCCCAACAACAAGACTTCCGGGAGGAGTGACCGAGTGACCCCTGATCTGTTTGATTTTGGTGACTCCCCACTTCCAGCAGAATTGAAGAAAAGGATTAGTGAAAGGCTCACTCAGAAAGAGCAGGTGTTTTCCTTGGAGGAGTGGGATGTAGGATGTGTACAAGGAGCTGAGCACCACATTTGGCTACAGAATGAGCGACCCTTCTGTGAGCGATCTCGGCGCCTGGCCCCTGCTGATATAGATGATGTGAGATGACACCTGCAGTAGATGATCACAGCTGGGGTGATACAAGAATCCAGAAGCCCCTATGCTTCACCTATTGTAGTAGTGAGGAAGAAGAATGGAGCTGTCCAGATGTGTGTGGATTACCGTACTTTAAACAGATGAACTATACCAGACCAGTATACCATGCCACGCATTCAGGACGCCTTGAATTGCCTAAATGGTAGCAAATGGTTCTCGGTGTTAGACCTTCACAGTGGGTACTGCCAGATTCCGATGGCTCTGGAGGATCGCGAAAAGACTGCTTTCATTTGCCCACTAGGTTTTTACGGGTTTATGAGGATGCCTCAGAGGATTTCAGGCACCCCTGCTAATTTCCAGCACTTGATGGAGCGTGCTGTGGGGGATATGAACTTACTCAAGTGTTTAGTCTACCTGGATGATGTCATAGTGTTTTGCAGCTCCTTGGAGGAACATGAAAGCAGGTTGTTCAAAGTCCTGGATCGACTAGAAGATTTTGGTCTCAAATTATCTATAGATAAGTGTCAATTCTTTCAAACATCTGTGAAATATGTGGGGCACATAGTATCCACTGAGGGCATAGAGTCTGACCCCAGTAAATTAGAAGCTTTGACTACCTGGCCTCAGCCAAAGAATTTGAAAGAGCTGCAAAGGTTCTTGGGGTTTTGTGGTTGTTATAGATGGTTTGTCAAAGACTATTCTCGAGTGATCTGCCCTCTACTCAACCTTACTCAAGGGTATCCTCCAACTGACAAAAAGTACAAGAAAGCTGCACCCTCTGAGACTGATAAAAATATTTCCGTCCAAATGATGTGTTTGGAACCCGCTGGACTGCTGATTGTGAGGTAGCTTTCCATGATATTATACATACTTACCCATGCCCCAGTGCTGGCCTATGCTGACCCTGCTAAGCCGTACATTCTTCATACTGATGCCAGTCTACAAGGATTGGGGGCCGTGTTATATCAAGAGCATACAAATGGTCTAAGACCAGTAGCATTTGCCAGCAGGAGTCTTACTCCTTCAGAAACGAACTATCCAGTGCACAAGCTAGAGTTCCTGACCTTGAAGTGGGCCATTGTTGATCAATTTCATGACTACTTGTATGGTGCTAAGATACTGGTGAAGACTGATTACAGTCCTCTAACCTATGTACAGACCTCAGCTAAGTTGGATGCCACTGGCCATAGGTGGCTTTCTGTGTTGTCTACCTATGACTATGCTGTTGAATACAGAACAGGCCTGAAACACATAGATGCTGATGCTGTCTCCCGGAGGCCTGTGTCCCGAGACAACTGGGTTAGATTGTCCGAACCTGCCATTAGAGCACTTTGCCAAAAATTTGACAAGGAGGAACAGGTATCTCCTGATACTGTGGATTGCATGGGTGGACTGTCTGGGGCCCTCTGAGAACTACATACCTGCAGCTTACTGTCATTTCTCTGCATTAGACACTAGTGCGTTGCTCCAGTTCAATAATGATAGTCTCCGGCTGGCCCAATCCCGGGACCCCATGATAAAAACTGCTCTGGAGGCTCTGCTCATGGGGAGGGATGTGTCAAAACTGCGTTCCACTGACTTGAGAACTACCCTGTTATACAAAGAAGGTCCCAAGTTGAAACGATTAATAGACTATTATACAGAGAGACAGTAAATAAAGATGGGTGAGTGGACAAACAACAACTGGTGCTGCCCACTGCTTTTAGAGAATTGGTGTTAAGGTCCCTACACAAGCACATGGGACACCTTGGCATAGACAGAACCCTTGACTTGGTGAGGTCCCAGTTTTATTGGCCCAAAATGGGTGCTGATGTGGACCAGCATATCAGGACTTGTAGCTGATGTTTACAAAGAAAGACCTTGCCCCAGAGGGTTGCCCCCCTGGTTAACATCACTACTAGTGCCCCCATGGAATTGCTCTGCATTGATTTCCAGAGTCTAGAACCAGATTAGAGAAACATCAGCAATATATTGGTAGTTACTGATCACTTTACCCAGTATGCACAAGCTTTCCCCACTAAAGACCAGAAATCAACCACGGTGGCTAAAGTACTTGTTGAGAATTTCTTTGTCCACTATGGGGCCCCTCAAAGAATCCATTCCAATCAGGGGAGAGATTTTGAGAGCCGCTTGAATAAAGAAATGCTATCCTTGTGGGGGGTATGAAAGTTGAGAACTACTCCTTACCATCCCCAGGGAGATCCTCAGCCTGAATGGTTTAACCGCACGTTGCTTGATATGTTGGGCACCTGCAACCTAAAGATAAGCCTAGATGGAGTCAGCAGATTAGCACCCTAGTACAAGCTTATAACTGCACCAAAAGTGATGCCACTGGATTTTCCCTGTATCGACTGATGTTTGAGAGAGAGGCTAGACTGCCAGTAGATGTCTGTTTTGGAGTTTCTCCTGATGGGGTTCAAGCAGCTAATCATCTACAGTAAGTGCAGAAGCTGAAGGCCCAACTAAACCATGCCTTCCAACTAGCCCAGACCATGGCTGCAAAACGAAATTTAGCCAATAAAGAAAGGTATGACAAAAAAGTGAAAACAATGGAGCTTAGAGAAGGGGATAGAGTGCTATTGAGGAATCTGGGACGCATGGCAAGCATAAGATTGCTGACAGATGGCATCACCTCCCTCATATTGTTGTAGGAAAGTTGGAAGATTTACCTGTATACAAAGTGCAGCCTGAGAACAACTCAAAAGATGTGAAAACTATACACAGAAATCATCTGCTGCTAATCGGACAGATCCTCATAGAGGCTGAACCACCAAATGCCCCCCCCAGGCCTGTGACTAGAGCCACTGCCAAGAAAAAACTTAAACCGATTGATTCCCCAGAAATCAAACTAAAGAGGCCTTCTCCACCCCCCTCCATTGAAGCTGATTGCCAGTCTGTGTCTGAGGACAGTGAGTGTAATCCTGAATATTACCCCTCTTATGAACTGAGTCAGTTGTTTAGGGGCAATCCTCTAATCAACCCTGGGGATGAAGCTGGGCTTCCTGGACTGTCTGAGCCCCCAGCTTTGTCTCTGGAGCCAATGCTCCCGGAGGGAGAAGTGAGTGGTATTAAATCTGAAGATCTGAGCTCATTGGGACTGGCTGAACTGTCTGATTTCTCAGACGAAGGAAGTGACGTGGGGGAGGCACCTGGGGATATGCCAGAGCAAGAAGAATATTTGAAGTGCCCTGATAGTCCCCCGGCAGTACCAGAAATGTCCCCAGCTGAGCCAGGTGGTATGAGTTCAGAAATAGAGGGCTCTGTCCCGAAGGTACCATGGACTCTGGGTCCCCTGCTCCTATAGAGGTTTCCCCGGGCATCCCAAGTTGGGTGGGAATGGAGTCTGAGCCTACAGAAATTTTCCTCGAGACTCCTAGACGGACTGGCCGAGAAGTACGGCCTGTAGTGAGATTGAGTTATGAGTCCCTGGGCCAGCCAGTGTATCTGCCTTTGAATGTGGTCCATAAAGGGGTGTACATGTCCCCGAGCTCCTTGCCCAAATTAACCCTGGGGGATGATTCCAGACTGCTAGTATTGCCCTCTGAGTATGGTACCCCTGCCCCATGTTAGCCTGCAACTAGCTGATAGGGAAGGTCCCCCTCTTTCCAGGTGTCATGGGCAGGAAGTAATGACCTGATTTAAAAGGAAAAAGGTTTTCTGTATGTGTAATATTGTATAACCAGTAGTTAACTGTGGAATGCAGTACTAGTGTATGTAACAAAAGGTTTGATGTGCTGTCAGTTTAAACTGTTTTGCCTTAAAGTGATTTAAAGGTAACTACTTGATGAAGACGCCAAGTTCTTTCCAGGCCAGGAAGGGTGTAACCCCCCCTACAAATGGAGGTTCCTAAAAGCCTTCCTGGAGCTTACCTAAGTGCTCCCTGCCAAACTGGCGTTCGGCGTAATGTCTAAATGTGGGCGCTGTGAGTGCTTTTAGAGCCTCTGGTAATGTCTCTTTAAGAACTGCCTGCTTTCAGGCTTTATTAGTTTGCAAGGGGGGACTGTGGGTTTACTGCTCAAATCCCACTCGAGCTGCTGTTTGAATCGCTCCATTTCTGACGTTGCTAAGCGAGCAGAGGGAGCCCTATTGGCAGAGGTAACTGCTTGCGGAGACATATGTAGCGTAACAGTAAGAATGCAGTTTGTTTAACCTGCCTTTATTGCAGCTGGGACTCTGAGTGTTAGGCCCCTCCATTTTGGACCTGGACTTCTGAGATGGGCCAATTGAAGAGAGGAGACTTTAAAATGGAGATTGCTTTAGCCAACCAGAACTTGGACTACCACTGGGAGCCTGCCTGAAGGGGCATATATGGCAGGTGCTCCTGGGAAGTGTAGTTTGGACCCTGGTGCCTTTTTTGCTCCAATAGAGGGCGTATGAAGTGACTGATAGAATAAAGCAGCCAACCGGAGCCCTGTGGAGTGAGAGGAAACTGTCTTGCAACTGTCCTGGAGGGGCAGAGTCGTTGGTGATCGTGAAGGGAGAAGGAGCTCTTGCTCCTGCGCTGTGCAAGTCTTCGCGCGGGAAGTGCTTGTGTTAGGTTGAGAAGGCGGGTGACTACATCGCCAGTAGAGCAAGTGGACAAGATCCGTGAGGAGTGCAGGCAAAGGGGGCTGTGCGAATACAGCTACCTACCAGGCTCACCCTGTAGAAGACTGGAGAATCTGCTGAATCACGCTCGGTCTGTCAGGACAAGTGAGGCTGCGTTGTTCACCCGGTTTGATCAGTGAAAGTGATTGGGAGTTTGGAGCAGCTGCCTGGTATGGTACCCCTCTGTGTTACATATAAATGTGTGGAGCAGTGTCTGGATCACAGGCCAAGTCCTGCAGTGGTGTGAGAGGGATCTCTCTGCAGGAGTCATGAGTACTAAATCAGGGTAGCTCACTGTCAGAAGTTCCTTCTGAGGGAAAGATTTGTCTGGCTGTTTCAGTGGCTGCATGAATTGTGCCTGCGGGCTCTTACAAATCAAATATAGGTACCAAATGCTTGTTTCCTCATCAGGGCCCCAACCAGCTGCACCGAATAGGCTAGCCTTGTAAGGCCTGGGTACCCAAAGACAGTGACTGATAGGTTTGGCCTGTACACAGTGCCCTATATAGTAGAAGAGTTAAGCTAATCAACCTGATCTCCCCCATCCTTGCTACTTTCCCCTTAATAAATCAGATTTGTTGTTACAAGGTATACCATTTGAGCTGTGTGTTTGTGCTACCATTTTGTGTATGGGCTATTGTATAACTGCATCTTATTTTACAGGGGGTCCCCAGCACCAAGTTGGCCATCCCAACCTGGGGGTACGTGTAAGTCATAACGATAGTGTGGGAATTGCTGGTGGGCCACTAGTGGGAAGGAAGAGGGTGCTGCAGTGACCCAGAGGGCTGTGACCAGGTCATATTTGACTGTTCCAACCCCGACCTCTGGGTGGAGGCAAACGCCATTGGATCCAGACCCCTCAACCTGTTATTGGCTGAGCAGGCAGGGGTAGTAGCCCTTGGGATAGTGCCACCGAGGGGTTACACAGTCTTTCTTCTTTACTAGCTTTGGTCAACCTGAGACCTCTGGCCTGGATTGGCGGCAGCCAGTCCTGGTTCTGCCAGCTACGCATTCTCAAAGACACAAAAAATGGATCCCTGGCTTCTTCTTGCACAGCCAGGGCAGTGGCATCACCACTCTGTTCCATGCATTCCTCTGAGGCAAGAGCTTGAGGCTGTGTACCAGTTCTTTTTTCACAAGGCCACATAGGTTCCCCCTCTTCTTCTTCCTCACTGAGAATCTGTGCCCAGCAGTGAGCAGTCATCCTCACTCCTGAGACTATCCACTCTTTGCTGGACTCGGAGGTTGAAACCTCCCATTAAAAGGCCTCCCTCATCTCATCTTCTCCTATGAGACTTGGGCTAGGCCCCGCTTTCCACCGGTCTACTGATGCTTTTCCTGATGTGTCTCTCTGTCACTCAGTATCTGAAACATCAGCACATTGTTCTGTCTGTAAATCTTCACCCTCTAACTTTGTGCCACACTCCCCTTGGGGGCCTTCTCCAACAGGCTCCATCTGGCGCTGTGTGCTGCAAACTGAAGAATCTTGAACTTATGTCCAATTGGATGCCAAACAAATCTTGGGCTCTTTAAATAAACCATATTTCTCTAGGCACCCAGAACAGTGAGGTACCATGAAGATGTCCCTTCCAGCATTTAAGCACATCAAACATACTTGCACTGGATATCCAGGAATCGCCACATGAGGAGGCAGTCATCCTCTGTAATAACATCTCTCAATGTCCCTTAACTTGTTAACTTCTACTGCTACCACAGCCCGGGCATGATCCAGGTAGCAGGCTGGTCCTGAAGCCATGATTGCAGAGAACAACAAACAAAAGCTCACTGTTATTTCAAGTCCCATATCACTGAAAACTTTCTCCCTCTTTCAAAATGGCTCTTCTGCTGCTGTGTTTACATTACTACCCCACCCTGTAATGGCAACGGCAGCACTTCTACGTATCAACATTCTGTAATTGGGTCAAGCCACTGAGCATCCGATTTACACAATCTACTGAAAACTTTGCTCAAACTGCACAAACTTGCACTGTTCTTTTTCCTAGCACATTTATATGATTTACCGTGAACTTTTCACTTGCTGAAGACATTGCTCTAGCTTACAGTCCCTTAAAGACTCAATATTTCATAGCACAGGATTGCCTGTAACTTTTGCTGCAAATCTGATACAACTCATAGTCTCTCTCATGACTTTAAAACTTATACTGATGCTGAACCTATAATTATGCTAACAGTTGATGGCTTAAAATGCTTGCTTTTGCTGGTAAAACTTAACACAGTCCTTGTTTGCAAAGTGATTACACTGCTACACAGATTCAGCAGGCTTTTGGCAAAATCACTTAGTTTGAGCAATTGTTTCTGTTGGTACTCACTGTTATCAGTAGCTGTTTGCTGTGATGGAAAAATGGCCTGCAGCCAGTCTTGGAGGCCTCTGGACAGAAGAGGTTTGGCAGTCCTGCCGATCGTCCCACTGAACACCACACTCATAGGCCAGTCGATCGAGATGTGGGTTGAGCCCGAATTTAAACAGAAAAGTCAGGTTTTTGAACTTTTTACAGCACTTTTAGTCACCAAGATGTTCCTCCTGATAAGTCAGAATACACATTCCACTCACTCTCCCTCCCGAATGCTGTGCAGTCACTCTAGAGGTGGCTTGGGGGCAGGACTGATTGCAGTCTCACCAATCATTCGACGCCATGCAAATGAGCCTCTTTCCTCTCGAGTGCTCTTCTCCTCATGGCGATCGTCAAGCAGGCAAATTTAAAACTGCAAAACCACACTTTTTTTTTTCTCAACTGACTCCACGGCGGGAGCCCACTTCAACCATTTTTCATGGCCATTAAGCACAACAAGTCTCTCAGTTCACAAGAAAGCATTTCCAATGTCTAGGGCACAATTTTCCTTTTGCTACCCACAGTTTTCCACACTTTTCTTTGTCACAAACACTTTTAAAGGCTGGCAAACACTGTAAATTTGATACAGGACAAGGGCATACACTCTCAGACTTTACTGCTCCTTGGTAAACAGTTGGCATTTTAACAGCAGCACATGGACAACAGCACACAGCGGCACATTAGCTAACCTTGCTTCAGCTTTTTGGGCTACCCACTGCCAGATAACCAAAACGCTAGCCCTTTGCCCAAGCAACCTTTCTTACATTCCTCCCTAAATTCCAAACCCAAATCCTCAGCGGTGCCTCCATTTTTGTAACCCCTACCCGGTATGCCATTCATATCTGACAGTTCTACCAGGTGGGCTGGGTTCAGGGAGGAATAGGTCACTCGGCACATAGGCTAGGTTTGGCTACTCTGCATAGGGGCACCCAAGTAACTCTGAACACAGGAAGCAATAACTGTAATGTCCAGTACCAGAAGTGGGATTCTAAAGTGTGGCTTTTATTCACATACAAACAGAATAAACAAAGCATAGATGGACCCCCACGAGGCTACACTCCTGGTAATGCAGATTAAAGGAGACCAGAACACATTCTCATCACTTTATCCCTCAGGTTCTACAACACACAGGGCACACAGCCCGGACTTGTATGCTGCTTTGGGTTACACAGCCCAAACTTGTACACTGCTCTGGGTTTTCCCTGGCTCAGCTCCCTTGCCAGCCACTTGGACACCTTCAATACTTCATAGAAACATTTTCTGGTGGCTCCCTAAACCACCTAAGAGCACCTCAGCTCCATCAGGGAATCCTCTGGTTTAATCCCACATCTGGGTACTTTCCTCAGGCACTGGCCAAGTACCTGAGGGAAAGCAAAAGGTGTCTCAGAACAAATCCGTAGAGGTGAATTTGGTTACTACTGATGGGGATTCTCCCACCTTTCGCTCCCACAATTCATACCTGGCAATTTCTCTGGACTGTAAACACCTCATCCTTTAGCACTTTGCTGTGTAGATTCTTGCTAAATGTATTTCACATTCAATATACTTGTCTTGCTTCCCATTTGTGCTGGACTTGAACATACTTAAAAATAAGTGGCATTGTCCATTACTCTAGACCCCACCACAGGTTAAGTAGTCCAATCCCTTCATCTCTTTCCATTTTGTGCTGGCCTTGAACATACTTATAAGTGGCTTTGTCCATTACTCTAGACCCCCCACTAAGTTAAGCAGTCCAATCCCCACATCTTCCAACTGTACTTGGCTGTCTATTCCTGACCCCACAGCAACAGTCCCTTTAGTTTCCTTCTGTTTCAGGTGAAAACACTTGGCCCTTTTTCAGAGCGAACTCACCCTTTGGTTGCAGGTGTCCCACAGGCGTTTCCTCCTCAAGGAATCTCTTACAGAGCTTCTGGTGCCTCAGCACAACTCAGACAGGCAGCTTCTTTCCCTTAGCTGGACCCGGGGGGGGGTTGCCCCTGGAAAACAGACAGACACCTTCCCCCCATCCCCTCAGGAATGGGGCTTGAACCATTGAGAGCGGTCTCCACCACTTCAATTACCAGTTCCTGTGTTTCTCTTCAGGTGGAAACACACACCTTGAACAAAAGTAGCTCTGAAACAGAGCTTAAAGCTCCGAGAGCCTGCACGCACTCAGCTTCACTACAGTTTCTCTCTCTGACTGCACACAGACTGCCTTCAAATTCCCCAACACTCTACTCTAGCCTCCAACTGCAACATTCCAGTGTAGCTTATGTAGCTGTGACAGTTCTAAAATGATGTCATCCCTCAGTCTCAGCTGAGACTGGGAACAGAGTGCGACAGTGTGAAATCCATTTAACTGGAGTTTCACAAGCTGCCTTCCCTGCCTACCACTAGGTCTTACTGGGATTCCAGTAACTCCAGGTAACAGGAGGGGATTACACTTGTACAACAATAAACTGCAGAATGTAGGTAACTGAGTCCTGATGAGCAGAGCTGCATTAACTTACATGGCGCCCATAGGCTGGAAACTTAATTCGCCCCCCCTCCCCAAACATGGCTCAATTGAGGGGATGGCAACAATGCATACAGTAATATTTTTTTGTTGTTTGCATGACTCCTGAATAAAGCACCTTTTTCACTGCACCACTTTGGCCACAGCTTTTGTTCTTGGTGTGCAGTTTTGTTTTGCTTATGGATCAAGTTTGTTACTGCGGCTCCATCTCAGTAGACCAGTACTGTGCATTTTTCTGTGTTACAGGCTTTGAATATTTGGTGTCTCAGTTGCTAAATCAAATGCCATTACTGTGGTGTCTGCCTATCTTCTAGCTGCCTAGCTGGAGCCCAACTGGTCTCCTTTGAACAGAGCATAGTTCACTTTTATTGCTGTGTGGTTTTGAAGTTTTTTTTACTGATTTGTTAATCAGCCAGGAGTCTCTTCGGTATTTCACTAATCTCTATCTCTCCCTTGTGGGCAATGGTTGTTTGAAAAGTCATTAGTACAATCTGCAGATGGACTGCTTTATTTATGCCTTTTGCTAGCCCACAAAGGCATGAGCACTGACTCCAACTCAAAGCCAGAAATTGTGGATGAAACATAACAAGAACAAACCCAGAGCCATGGCAGAGACTGAAAGGACGTTAGAATCTATTAGATGGAGGGAGGGTGTGGGATTTTTTCCAAGGATTTCTAAGTCAGCCTCAACCCTGAGTTGCATGATTTGGTGAATGATCAATTTCTTTACACTATAAAAGCTGAAAATAAGTGAAACTAATGTATTACAATTGTGTCTCATTGAAGAAATACATGGGAAGGCAATGGATTCCCAGTCAGGTCTGTGCAGTGACAAAGGACAATTGGGTAGCTTTTGCAAAGATAGTTGGAACAAATTGAGATGGAAAGAGGCACTTAAACTTTGTTCATTAGCTAACCCTGGTCCAGGACATTTACACAAGGAGTTAGTAACTTAATGAGTCAACTCTTCAAATCCTTTGAGATTTCAACTTATCTGAGGGAAAACCCAGCAAAAAATCAAATCTTTTTGTTCTGCTCAGTGCTCCCAAAAAGCATAAACACTGCAGTTGGTCATTGGTGCCAAAAGTTATGTTTCCAAGTCCCAACAATGCTGATGTGAAGCAGCCCATCTGAACTAAATCAATGCAAAGTTACCATCCAAAAGAAATAACTATGTCCTTCTTATACTCTGAGCACACCTAGCTCAGCATTCCCATGGCCGTACTAAGCAATTTGGAGCCAGTGGAATTTTGAAATCCAAATCTGCCGCTGAATGGGGAGGTTCAGCACCATGTCAATGAATGATGGCACAGGACCGGGAGGCAGGGACATTTGCTGTGGGGGGGGGGCAAGAGACAACTCAACATAAGCATTTTTTCAGTGGAGATGGGGAGGAATTAGGGGGGAAGGAGGGGAACCAAATCATGGCAGGGGGTCAAAACGGTATTCAGGATGGACATTGTTGTTTTTTGCTGGAGGCAGACTCCAACTTATCACACAAATTAAACCTGCACTGTGAGTGTGAGTGTGTGTGTGTGTGTGTGTGTGTGTGTGTGTGTGTGTGTGTATGCATGTGTGTATGCATGTGTGCAGTGTGCCTCAAAGCCAGGCTCCCAGCACTGAGTGGACTCAGGCAGCCCCAGCACAGACAATGAACAAGCAATCAAAAACAGATATCTTAGTGCTTTATTTGCAGGTGCCCCATAAACAGCTGGTGCCCCTTGGCTGTAGTTTTCTTAGCCTGTGCATAAAAACCACCCTGCTGACGAGCAGGATACTTGTTTTAGTCTCATTGCAGGATGTCATTTTGGGGAGGTTATATATTTTTTAATGGAAAACTAGATGGCGGCAAATGAAAAAGGAAATTTCTCTCACAAAAAAAGAATAAAGGATCCTTTGTGGTTTGTACCAAATTCATTTTTCGTTCCATTCTTCTATCCCAAAAAACTGTACTGAGAATGCTCAGAAGGCAACATTTTAAAATGTAATAACTTTGGAATGCATAATATTTTTCCACCAAACCAGTGAACTTTTGGCCAAGCCTGTTTCACCCTGAAAATTTCAGACCAAAATACCAAACCTTCTGGGCATAGCATCATGAGAATAAACAGCAAACAAGTAAATTTTTAAGTTTTTTCGCTATGCGCATCTCGGAGCTGCATGTCTATCCAGAACAAAAGTTGTCACATCAAGAGATTTACCTCACTGGACTGTAAACTCAAAATTTCATGCAAATCAGTTAAAAGATTGTGAAAATATTAAAGTTCAAAATCTGAGGTTTAACTTAGAAAACCCTGCTTAACCCTAAATATATCAGCATTACTGCATCCATATAATCTATCTATCTATCTATCTATCTATCTATCTATCTATCTATCTATCTATCTATCTATCTATCTATCTATCTATCTATCTATCTATCTATCTGTCTATCTATCTATCTATCTATCTACAAATCTACCTACAAATCTATCTATCTATCTATCTATCTATCTATCTATCTATCTATCTATCTATCTATCTATCTATCTATCTACACATACATACACATGTAGCAACTGACAGGTTAAAATGCCTGGTAAACAATCGACAGGATGATAGATGGACATTAAAATGTTTAATCCAGATCACTTACATAACAGATAAACAGTATCTACTAGATAGCAGGACTAATACCCTAATGATATTTGATTTCTTGCATTAATGAGTCACTCATGCAAGACAACTTTGCTACAGGCCAACTCTGCTATATCTTAAAATACTTCCTTAAGTGATGGGTGGTTCCTGTGTACCAAGTCAAATAGGAAAATAAGAATCTTCAATCTGTGCACCCCATGCCAAAACACCGTTTCAATCAAGCATACAGTAAGTAGAAAGATACGAGATTTGCTTTGGCATATGGTTATATTGTGATTCATTTATAAATGTATGCCCATGGCACACAAGTCAAACATTATTTAGCTAGATAAATACTGATCTGTAGTATTTGGGGACATACAGCATGAATAACAATAGTACTGGCTGGGTTCATGCGTGACCAGAAATAAGGTTATAATTTGTCCCACAGACATACTGGTGATCCAAGACCAGGACAATGCCACCACTTCATTTTTATTTTATTTTGTCTTGTGTTTTTTTTTTTTCCAGTTCTTTCTTTTTTAAACAAGTTGTTACTTTTTCAACAGTACTGCTTTTGCTGGTAATATAAATATGCTTGTTGAGCATTACAGACCCCCTGCACATGACCACACACACACACACACACACACATGTCATATTACGTATGACTTACACTACGGTTTATGAAGATGCCTGCTTATGTAGCAGAGTAAGAGTATACTTTCTTTTCTGAGATGCAGGGCCAGATCAATGATCCCTGTTTGTTCATGAGAGTTGGCCCGGCAAAACAATGGACAGCACACTTAATGGCACCTTGCTGATACTAATCATGAACTAATGTTTTGAGTATGTTGTGCTTCAACATTGCCTACATAGCTTGGAGTGTATGTTCCACAATTTATTCATCTCTAATGATCAAGTACCTATGTACACTTTCTGGTCTTAGAGCAAAAAATTACCACCCCTTTCTACATCCAGATTCAAAGGATAAGAAGATTATTATCTTAATAGTCTATATTTGTGAATGTAAAGAAAGACATATAGCTCTGAAACTGTAATATTTCAAAAGGGACAACTGGCAATAAATGAGCAGGAACAACAAAGCAATCATTTTACTATTAAGAGATAGTTCCTTGATTATAATTGATTAATCAGATATATAGCTTTATAATTACCCCGAACCTCCCACCTGTGTCAGTGCTTCCACTTAAAAACTGTCAAGTGTCTACTGTAAATTTAGCCCTTAATCAATTAAACTGTAGAGCATCTTCTGCTAAGTTGGTGTTCATAACGCAGGTGCTAGCACTCTTAACACATTTAATGACCACAATGAATATGAAATCGAATCAATTAGGGTTTGTAGTAGTATGCCTACCCAGAGTTCCAAATCACATATATCTAACCTCTAATGAATTGGAGCTCAAATGGGCATACATTTTATAACAGTCACTATGGTGGACATTTAATCAATTTAGAATTATTTTAACTGAGCTTGCTCTGGAATAATTCCTTTCTGCTTTGAAATCAGGAAGTGGCCATGTAAAGTTAACAGTGAAGGGTAATTGCAAATACTGTAGATACATTCAGGGTTTATGTTTCAGTACTATTACTATGTTCTGGCTAGCAAATCCATATGATAAATACTGATCTACATTTCTTAACTGTTATGGATGCCCAAGCACATTTTGGTATTCCCAGTAATCTTTATTGTAAGCTTTTCCAAGAGACTTGGAAAGAATTTGAATAACTTACATGGTCTAAACACATAGTTTAATTTTTCTTTATTTTTTTAATTTTTTTTTTATTTTATTTAAACAGCAGTTTGGAAAACCTTTGAGCCATAGGCTCATTTACAAAGGTACCTTGTCACAGTAAGACAAACCAAAATACACAGTATAGCAGTACAACACATAAGTATAACAGTAAATTAAGACATAGATACAAACAAGCTGGTACAGGTAGGATGGATGCAAACAATACCAGAGTTATGTCGTCCTTAGCAGCTTAGTAATAAGCTTTGTCATAAGTATTGAGTACGAGCTTTGACTAGTGACAGTTACAGCATCGGTGTTAATAAGGTGGTTATGTAAGGAAGTTTGAAGCACGATATAGTTGGAGCTTGGAGATGGAGGGGCAGTGTGTTGAACCAGGAGGGGCCCTAAAGCTGAAGGCTCTTTGGCCGTGAGAGGTCCTAGCTCTAGGGATAACAAGAGAGTTTTCCCAGAGGTCGAGTATGAACTAGTGGGACAGAGTGGCGTATGGTGGTGGTCAATCCTGGTGGGGAAAGCCCAAGGAGGGTCTTTTTTGTAAGGGTACAGGTAAGATATTTGAGGCACTCATCGAGATCAAGTACCAGCACTTTAGCATACAGTAGACAGGTGTGTGTCATCCTAAGTGCTCCAGTAATTAACCTGCAGGCCTTATTCAGAGTAGTGCGAATTTTATGGAGTGCGGTCTGATCAGCAGCACCATACACCGGCAGTCCATAGTCCACTAGGGACAGGATAGAGGAGGTGACTGTGAGTCGAAGAGCCTCCGGGGGGAGGCAGTGTTTATACCGATGTAAGATGCCCAATCGGATATTAGTGGCAGTGGCTAGGGCAGCGATGTGTCCATGGAAGGAGAGGGAAGGGTCAAAATGGATCCCTAGGTATTTATAGAGCAAACTTGTTCAGTGGAATGAGGACCCAGAGTGAATGAGGAGTTTGAAGTTGCAGGACTTGTTTTGGGGATGAGTGAAGAACATGGTTTTTGGTTTTTTAAGATTTATCACCAATCTATGTTCCTTGAACCAGCCCTCGGCTTCAGTGAAGGACTTCTGCAGCGAGTCCTGGAGGGCAGTAGGGTTACGATTTGAGGCAAAGATGACTGCATCATCAGCGTACAATAGAATGTTCCCCGAGCAAGAGCGTGGAAGGGTGTTAAGGTAAAGGGAGAATAGTAAGGGGCCCAGAATGGAGCCCTGGGGAACCCAGAAAAGATGGGACAGATGTCTGAGTAGGTCCCATTAATTTTACACGCTGTGAGCGGTCAGACAGATAACTGGTGCACCAGGAGATAGGCCCAGCAGCAAAACCAAGAGACTAAGGGCATCAAGAAGGAGGGTGGGAGACAGTGTCGAAGCTTTCGAGAGGTCAATGAAGACAGGACCAGCCAGAGAACCATTGTCTAAGGAGGAGTGGAGAAAGTTGGAGAACTCTAGGAGGGCTGTGTTGGTACTGTGGCGCCTCGGAAGCCATGCTGCTCAGGACAAAGGACATTGTAGGTGGAGAGGTAGTCAGAGATTTGAGAGGCCACCACTTTTCCAAGGCCTTGGAGAGGAGAGAGAATGGAGATCGGTTGATAGTTTCCAGCCACAGTCCTATCACCACCTTTAAAGATAGGGTGACAGTGGTGACTTTCCAGGCAGTTGGAACCTTCCCCAGGCAAAGAGAGTGGTTGATGAGGCATGTGATCGGGTAAGGACTGTGTCTAAAACCAGCCGTAGGATACGGATCAGGGTGTCACTGCCTGTACTATTACTCTTGAGGGCAGTGACAAGGTGCGCCTAAGTTCTTGGGCAGAAACACGGTGGAGGAGAAAATAAGGGTGAGAAAGATTTACTGCAGGTGCTGGGGGAGGAGGGTCAAAAAAATTTTTTAGGGAGGATAGGGCTAAGGTCAGTGAATGAGGTGTTGAGGTGGTTGGCTATGAGGGCTGGGTCTGAGGAGATCACACCATTAATGTTGATCTGGTGGGCGGAGGAGTGTGCACTCCCATTTAACTGTTTAATGTTATCCCAGAAGGTTCTAGGATTCCCCATGAGGCAGTGAGTGAGGACCGATAGTGCTCAGACTTGGCCTTTCTGATGCCAGTGCACTTGTTTCGGGCGGCAGCATATAACCGCCTGTCATTGGGCCGGCCAGTCTCAATGGCACGGTGCCATAGGTTGTCCCTATGTTTGAGCTGGTGGATCAAAGCTGGGGTAACCCAGGGGGCATTCTTCCTTTTAGAACGGAGGGTCAACACTGGGGCAAAGATATCACAGGCATTATTAAAAGTTTGGGTAAAGAAGGAGAGAGCTGTGTTATGTATGAACACAGTTTAGAAAATATTGTTTCATTATGTTTTACATTATTGTATAACTACTAAAGATCCCACTTTAGCAAATTTGGAGAAGTGCAGTTTGCAAAGCTACACAAATGCTACTTTGCAAAGGGTGCATAGCTGGAAAGGTCACATGGTGTGCAAATAGGCTGATAATGTGGTTATGTTGCTGCAGAAAGTGGAAGCACTGTAGAGTGATATAAACACATGATATTGTAACATCCAAGCCTGTCTTGTTAAGGAGTAGAATTAGTTGACATCATGCTATGAAAAACATCAGAAAAAAAACAAAAAAAAAAAATTACTTGACAAACACATTTGCCTTGCCATGCATTGAATTAGAACAGCTATTTTTGTTTCTTTGTATTAAGAGGTTTTTGTTTGTTTGTTTGAATACAACATATATTTGTGCAATTATAGTGTGTTTGCTTTTAGTACTACAAGTTTTGCTTGGGAGTGAGCTGGATTACAAACAAGTACTTTAGCACAGGTTTTACAAAGACTGTGGCCAGGAAATTCAAAGAATATTCAAAAAAGGAAAAGTCCCACATTCACCACCAAAAGAATAGACTCTGCTCCAGTTTTCAATAAAGTGCAAAATTTTATTCAAAGTGTCAGTGCAGTACATATTGACATGTTCTGAACCAAAGTCCTTTATCAAAAGACATGTCTTTTGATAAAGAACTTCAGTTTGAAACATGTCAAGACATACCACACTGGCACTTTGAATAAAATGTAGCACTTTATTGACACCTGGAGCAGCATCTATTCTTTTGGTGGTGAGTGCAGGACTTTTCCATTTTTGACTGTGCTGCTTTACTGTATGTCTTGGCACCCCAGCCTGGTGTACTTTTTCTTCTCGACAAATATATTCAAAGAATATCTTGCTGTGCTTGCAAAATTTTTGCTCCAGGAGAATATTAATGCCTGGTGCAAACTGCATGCATATTGTAAAGTGCTTGAAGCACATACTGAGCACTCTAGAAATGTTCCAAAATGCTGCCCAACAAAGGGAGGCACTGATCCATTTGGTCTTCACAAACTCTAAACCTCTGCTAGAGATGTAGCAAACATAAACTTATCCAGAAGAGCTGGTGAGATGTCAGGAACTTTGTGCTACATGTTGCATATCAAAAATGTTCCTGACTTTTGTCTCAGATTTGCTCAGTGAATTTTCATTTATAACAAAAAAAAACCTTTTTCTGTAAATATACCCACCTCAACCTACTGTTTAACTATTGCCCACCATCTGCTTATGTCACAGACATCTAAAAATGACCCCAACTCTGCCTCCTGCAATTACACCCCCCCACACACACACACACACTGTGCCTCCTGCTGGCAGCCCCCTCCAGCCCAGGCAAAGTTCCTTATAATGAATGATATTGCCTTTGCTGGCAATTTAAAATCCCATCCATCACAACCATAACAAACCAGGTAACCACCCGCGTCCTCCCACTGATTCTAGACAATCAGATGTTACTATACAGGATGTCGTCATTCATTCAAGTTTTGAATAATACTGAAGAGATCAGATGGCTTCTCAAAGAGACTGGGGTTTGTGGACCAGATTTTCAAACCATCGTGCAGGGCATGCAACAAATTCCTGTATCACAGCACTTAGGTTTTGGTGGTGTGCCAAACCCTTTGCCTTAATTGTGCCCTATATTACTATCTCAGGTGCAGTTGTGACAGTTTCCACCATTTATGGCAGCTTGCACCTAATATCTGGTGCAAACTCCAAAAAACAGCCCTTGGGATTGCCACAAGCTAGACCACAGAAAGGTGGTCTGACTTGCAGCAGTTTGGCAAATGGGACTGAAAATCCCAAACCCTGCCAAGAGAATACTGCAAGCCCTGTTCACCATATGTTCAGTGCAAAAAGGGCTTGTGGCATTCTCTGACTTTCAAAAATCCAGCCCCGTGTTTTATAGGTGCTGCCAAGTCATGTATTCTTTAACATTGGAGGCTTGGGGGAGATGAGGAGTTGGATGCCAGAGGGTGTGTGGGGTGTGGCTATGTCACTTTAATTAGGAAGTAGGGGCATTTAACAGAGTTGGTGAAGGTGGTTAGTTACTTGATCTTGGGTTGCTGAAGGAAAGTTTTTAAATCTGACAGCTATATATTTTATTATTAGAAACTCCACCAGGGCTTTTGGAGGGAAGGGGTGCTAATGGGTGGCAGGGTTGGGAGAAAATATTTTTACATATCTGGGAAGATGGCAGGTGTGGGTGATAGCTACACAGTTGATGAAGGTGAAACTCTCTCTCAACAGAAGTTTTTTTTTTTTAAAACAGAAGTTCACTATGCATAGTTCTTTACCGGGGAAGTGCTACATTGCGTGGCAGAAACTACACCTAGTGACACTTCACCAGCACATTCACTAGTTCAGTACTACTATGCCTAATCTTCCCTGGGTGAAGTAGGCAGATCTCTGGGCAAAGAACATATGTGAACTGGCACCTTGCACTATGCAGCATTAGAGATATTTGAGACGAGTTTTGCAAAGGTGAAGTTTCCCAACTTTTGCACACCTCTACCCCTGTTGGAAACATAAGGTATGTGACAAGTAGGAAGCTATAGGGATAACATCAGCAAATGTAGTGTTAGGGCTCACAAATATTGATTGTTCCTTCACAGCAATTTGCGATATTCAACCATCCTCATGAAAATGACCCCACAGAACAGGCAAGTCACTATATGGTAATTTTCATCTCATTATGGCCACAATACAAGCCAGGTGCAAACAGAGACTGTGCCCACAGAGACTGTGCCCACAAACCTCAATGGTCAACATACAGCCTTGTTTGAAGCATATGTCTGGTAGTCTAGTGACCTCATGTACCTCACACCAAATTGCCATACTAACAGCTTTACAACAGCCCTCTCAGTAGTCTCATAGTCCCTTCACTCCCTGATCACCATTCCAGCCAACAGTAAGAATGTTCCAGATCCCCCTTCTGGTAGTCTGGTGCCCCACCCCAAACTCCTCAGTAACCATTCTGTTCAAAAGCCGCAATTTCCCTGATTCTTCCTCAATAGTTTACTGGTCCAACACCCTTGAGTGCCATTTCAGCCCTCAGTAACAATTTCTCTGATCCTTCCCTGGTAGTTTAAGTAGTCCCCCACATCCCTTGATCACCACTCTGGAAATCAATAATAGTGTTTCTCAGTACTTCCCAGGAAGTCCAGTAGTCCTTCCACACCCTGATTGCCATGGCAGCCCTCTGTGGCATTGAGATGATTGCTTGTGCTCATCTATAATTCACTTCACTGCCAGACACTGTCTGGCACACTCAACTACTATGAATCAACCTAAGTTACAATGTAAAGCTAACATGCATGTACATAGACTTAATAATAATTCCCAGTAAAATGTTGAGAGATCCATGTTTCTGGCATCATATGGTGCCATGGCACCATGCTTGGGATATCCTGGATACCATTCCTACATGTAACTTGGAGAGTATTTTTTTCTAGTGGTAGAGGAGTAGAGATGTTACAAAGTTTTAATTCACTTGTGAAGTTCAAGCAAATTGGCAAACTCTGCCTTCAATCAATCAATCAATCAATCAATCAATCAATCAATCCTTTATTTTACTAGGCAATACACCATTGAGCAGGCTCATTTTCAAAGTTGTCCTAGACAAAGACAGGCAATATAAAAGGAGAGAAAGAAAAACAATAACAACATAGCATCAGGCATGATAGCAATATACACAAAGTAAGGGTCTTTTGGATTATCAACTACATCAACCCAGGAACATTACAGCTAACAAAATTGCACACTAAGGTAGAGAAGGACTGGCCTCAGGCTGCACCCAGAATATAAAAGGCAGTCATAGAGAGTGGCAGGAAGAGAGAGAGGGGAGAGGGAAGGCTACTGCAGCCTGAAGATAAGCAGTAGATGGCAGGTGCTAATATTGATAGGCCAGGTTGTAGTTGCATAGTGGTAAGTGCAACTAATATATACAATGGTCACTTAAAACATTTGCAAGATTCCTTCAGGTAACCAATTATCAGGTGATTAAAGGTGAAGGGACCTGGGATAGAGGTTAACTTTAAGGAGTTTTGCATAGTGGTCTATAGTGAGGGGAGGGAGAAATTAATAGCAGCTGAACCATACCTCCTCTTTAGTCTAGGTTCATTGAAAGTGATTAATGAGAATTGTCTCAGAACGTTCAACCCTTTGACATTGTCATATAGACTAGCAATGTAGGCTGGCAGTTTGTCAGTTAGTGCTGTGTGAAATCAGAGCAGGGCATTTCTTTGTCTCCTCAGCATGAAGGTAGACCAACCCATCTCCTCGTACAGATGGCAGTGATGGGTACGTGGGGGTGAGTTCAGGATGAATCTCAAGGCATGGTGATAGAGGGTGTCCAGTCTACTGTGTGCCGAGTTTGGACAGTGGCTCTAGAGAAAGTCGGCATAGTCAAGCAGTGGCAAAAAGGTAGCTTGGACTAGTCTTTTCCTAGCTACAATGGTAAGAAGATGCCTAATGTGAAAGAATACACCTAGTCATTCCCTTAACTTGCATCTTCAGAGATAAGTTCGCAAATATTTGCCACTATGCTAAAAATTCACAAATTTCCACCTCAGCCTTGTGAATTTGCATTGTAACTTTTCCTTTGGCATTGCAAAGGTGAACATTTGTGAAAGTGTGGTTTTTGGTAAACAGCTTGTCTAAAATCACTTGGAAGAGCTACTACAGCTAACATGGTAAATCAATGTAAAGTGGCTACCTGACTTATTTCCAGTTTCTTATTTCTACTCAGACAGTATAGAGGGAGCCTGTTCTACACCAGAAAGAAAAAAATATAGAGACCCTGCCTCATATGACCCAATTTAAATGTCTCCTCCACAAGCACATTTGTAAATGAAAGCACCTGTGACTGCCCAAACTAACCTTACGATGTGCTGTCCGGTGCACCCAGTTCTGATCTTTGACAGTGTATCCTCTGTCCCTATCTCCCCCCTTTCACATTTCACTCCATTTCCCCTGCATATCATGTCTCCGTCATGTCATACCCCTGGCCTAACGGATCTCTCTTCACTTCTTTCTTCCCCTTTCTTTCCTCCCTCACCATTTTCTCCCCTCCATTTGCCTCTGTCTCTCACCATCACCCCCTCACTGTCCCACTCTACCCCAATCTCCTCCTACCCTACTACCTAACATGACAAGGCCACCAGGCTGCAACTTTCCCACCCTATATTTCTGACCTATCTTAACTTACCTCCTTTCTCTTTCACTTAGTTTATCCCCACCTTTATATTTTAACCATATCAGAGACTGTCATTCAACTTTTTACTGTGGTGTTTGCTGCAAACTGTAAATTTATTTTTTGCTCTCCTTTGTCTGTCTTTGTAACCTCTCCCATTATTGATGTGGAACCTTTGTAAATTAGCAGTCCTCTGCTCAAAAGTACTTGTAATCGGGGGGTGTGGCTTGGACGCCAGAGGAAATGGCCACTTGAAACTGCAGCTTAAACCCCAGCTATGCCAATTTGTGAAATAATATTGGCATCCAGGAACAACTCTCCCAAAAAAAGCCCCAGCATGCTTCCGAAGCCACAAGGGTCTGCTCGATGTGGTAATGTTTTGCGATTGGGATACGGCTAATTGACTAGTACTATACTCGGGGGAGCCAGTGCTAACGCCGAAGTTTAGGTCGGTGCCCAGAGTGATACCTCCCCTCCTCGCAAACCATGAAGCACTGTTTCTCAACAGAGGCAAATCACAGGCTGAGCTGAATCTTACCTGCACAGCTATCCCTGCTGAATTCACTACCACAGTCTCCAAGATGCTTGCCCATCATGGCCTCAGAGCCCTCTGCTCACTTGCCTGATGTCCATACCTTCTTGCAACATATAACGTCCTTGTTGGAAACCCTGCTCTCAAGGGTGAACTCTTTATTGACCACCCTAGCTGGTACTGTTGCTGAGGTGCATGTTTTAAATGATAAATTGAACGTGGTGGAGCAGAAGACTGAGAGTCTACAGATAAGCCAAGCCAAAATCCTGCAGTGTTTCCAGGACCATGAGAGCAAGCTAACTACCTTGTGGCAGAGAGCTGAGGATCAAGAAAACTGCAGCAGGTGGAACAACATAAGAATACTGGGTATTCCTGAAGGATTAGAAGGAGCTAACACTGAATGTTTTCTGAATGATGAAATCCCCAAGATGCTGGAGGATAGGTGGCATGGTCCACTAGAGGTTGAAATGGTGCATCGGGTTCCTGGAGGCCCCCAACTGACAAACTCAATGCCAAGGTCAATAATTGCCTACCTCCTTAAATACTACACAAAAAAGTGAGTATTGAGAGCTGTCAGGGATTTGGGAGAGGTGACAAGGTGGGGTGTAAAAATATCTTTCTACTGGGATTTCTTGGCTGAAGCAGTGGCTCGGAAGAAGGCCTTTGCTCCCATTAAAAAGTTCTTGGCCCAGCACAGCTTCAAATATGGGTTTCATCAGCTCACTTACCTATCAGTATCCAAAGAGGGGAAGGAGACAATAGCAGAATCTCCCCGAGAGGTGGAAATCTGGATCTCTAAATACTGGCCATGACTGTCCAAGAAAACCCCATCTCCCAGGAAACTTTTGTATCCTGACAAGGACAGAAGGAACAAATCTTCTATCAGCAGCATTCAGAGGGATCACAATAAAGGTCGGATGCCTATCTCAGTAAATGGATCCCCCAGTCTTCCTTGACCTCAACAAGCTGAAATGGAGAGCTTTGGAAGGGCAGACACTCATCCAAGAGTGCCTGGCTTCACCTCCTCCATAAAGCTGCCATGGGATACCGCTCTATACCCAGGATAAGGCATCAGTCCAACAGTGACTCAGATGCTGTTGGGAGACAAGAAATGGCACCTCCTGCGAAGTTAACAAAAGATGAATCTTCCTACACATCGCAACCTGACCCAGATGATATTCCTGACGAGACTCTAATGGAAGCAACAGAAATGGGATCCTGGGCTGACTCCCTGCCAGAAACAGAAGATCTTATAGGCACTGCTACTCTTCCTATCAAACCAGGAACAAGGTCTTTCATGGAGGCTCTGACAAAGGACCTGCAGAACACAACTACAGGATCTCTCCTGAATACCAGCATTTCCCCACCGGACTGAGCATGACAAGTGACTTTTTTGCTATTATTCTTACATGTCCCTACATGTTTCTGGGTGCTATCTCCCCCCATCCCCCAATGATCTTCTGAGTATAACATAACTGGGGGTTGGGATATGTTCCTGTAGAAATGAGAACAAGTCATGGAGGCTCTGGGAGCTACTCTTTTTTTCCCTTTTCCCTCATTGATTATCTTACTGTATAATCCTTTTACTAGAGAGGATTCACATTTAGGTACTTGAGTTTTGTCTGGATCTCTCACCTCTATTACTGGGACAGCGAAGACAAACTCTCTATCCAGGAGTCCCCCCCCCCACTCCCTCATTACCACTGACTTCGACCTAAGGGTTCCCTCTCAGGATGTATCAACCCACATTGTCAGGGGAGAGGAATCCAGAGTAGTAGGCATGTCTAGGCCTTGCATAGACCAGATGCTAAAGGTGAATGATTACAACCCTTGCTCCCCCCACACCCTAACCTTTAGACTTGGATGCCCCATCCAATTTTTATTTTGGGTGGTATGTAGGATTCAGAACTGACTAGGTAAGGCTGGGGTGCGAGCTATAAGATGCTGAGCATCTCGACTCTGCTCTCCCTTACTTGAGTGTTTGGCTAGCATGGTGGAGTGCATACCCCTGCGTTTTGCACGGGAACAGCACCATTGTGCATACTCTAATCCTCATTAGCTTATTGCTTGTTCTTTTTATACATATCGTACCGAGTATTTGTAGTTCATAGGAAATCATTTAAATCACTGTTTAACCAACAGATTAGTGGGTACCTTCAAAAATTGTATAATATTTGTTGGTTTAGAGTATATTACATTCACCTATATCTGTGTTTGTTTTTTCTCCCTCATCACTAGGTCATTTGTGTTGTATCTTCTCTTGCAAATGTTCCTGGTTTCTCTTCTGTCGAGTAAGTTATCTTACCATACCTCCGGTATCTTGATTACTTACCTTATCCTTCACTCTCAGGGCTCCTGAGGTAAGTAACTTTTCTGTACAACTTTCAGCATAAGCAATGTTGTATTCCAAAATGGGGATCAAGCTAATTTCCTGGAATGTAAAGGGGCTGAATCATCCAACTGAATGATCTGTTGTCCTTAAACACTTACATTCTTTGCAGGTGGACATTGTGCTGATCCAAGAGACGCATCTCACTGCAAAGACTGTTGGGTGGCTCAAAAAGTCATGGGTAGGGACAGTAGTTGACAGTTTGGCTAAAAACAAATCTAATGGAGTTGCCATTCTGGTCAAAAAGTCGTGTCCACGGATGGTAGATAAAACCATCACGGATGCCCAAGGCCGATGGATAGGGGCTAGGTTCTCTTACCCAGGAGGACACATGGTGTTAGCTAATATCTATAGCCCTAACTCAGATTGTCCCAAGCTATTTCTAGATTTCAATTGCACCTTGGAGTCCATCACCAAAGGCTACCTTAATATCTCAATCATGATAGGGGGAGATTTTAATCTAGTCCTTGACATATTCTTAGAAAAGTCCAAGCCCACCGCGCAAACCCACCCTAAGACAGTGGGTGTACTACAGGAAATGATGAGGGAATGGGGCATGGTCAATGTCTGGCGGAGAGACCATCCTACAGGAAGGGACTACTCTTTCTTCTCAGCAGCACACACAACTAATAGTCACATTGACTTCTGGCTTGCAAATTTGTACGCAGCCCAGGACATTGTAACATCCAAGATCAATAACATCCTTGTATTGGACCATGCCCCTGTTTCATGTACCTTCTTACCAGCAGGGCAATGGGGTACTGGCACTAGGTGGTGCTGCAATCCCTTATTGATCAAAGATCCCTCCTTTCATAGTATGGTTCAGGATGCTTCCCGAGACTACTTTACATATAACAAGCTGGGAGACACTTCTGTAGCCACAGATTGGGAGGCTTTTAAAGCTGTGCTTAGGGGGCACATCATAGCTTTTGTGGTTCAAAGGAACAGGGAGAGAAAAGCGGAGCTTAACAAGCTCCAAGTGGAACTATCAGCCCTGGAGTTACAGGTCAAGGCACCCACTGTTGGATGCCTTGCTGCAACTAAACTGCGGGAGATTGTTGGGCTAAAATATATAATAAACACAATACTACATCAACAAGTTGAGTGGCATATGATCAGGACTAAACATGCATACTGGGAGGGTGGGGATAAGAGTGGGAAGCTGCTGGCATACCAGCTGAGGAAACAACAAACTGCCTCCCACATTCACGCCCTCAAGAATGCCAATGCAGAGATAATTATGGGCCCTAAGCAAATGAATGAATGCATGACACAAATTTATCAACAGCTGTATCGATCACAGATGCCCCAAGAGCAAGATAAATGAGAGCCCCTTTACAGGACTTTTGCTTAACAACTCACATTCCCCAGTTTTCAGAAGCTATGAAGAGCACATTGGATGCCCCCTTCACAGAGGCATAAATCAATGTGGCATTATCTCAGCTAGCAAAGGGAAAATCTCCAGGGCCGGATGGCATAACCACCGAACTATACCAGATAATAAACCCTGAAATTAGAGTCCCACTACTTGCTGCCCTCCAAGAAGTGCACTCAACTGGTATCCTTCCACCAACAATGCAGGAGGCCTTAATCACTCTCATACCAAAGAAGTCAGACGAGCTACTCAGCTGCGCAAACTATCGCCCTATTTCATTAATTTCCGGAGACACCAAGACAGTGGCCAAAATACTTGCTAATCGCATGATGGATGTCCTATCCTCAATAGTGCACCCTTCCCAAACTGGGTTCACCAAAGGTAGGGCAGTGGCTGACAACATCTGTCTTATGCTTAATATCAAGTGGCTAGCCCTCCGATCCTCCATTTCTATGGCAGCTATAGCAGTCGACTTCTCGAAAGCCTTTGATTCGGTCGAATGGCCCTATCTGCATAAGGTGCTTAATATGTATGGTTTTGGCACTTACTTTAAACAATGGATTCATGTCTTGTACAGCAAACCTATGGCCAAAATACTTACTAACAAGGACACATTCATGCCCTTTCCCTTGCAGCGATGCACTCAGCAAGGGTGCCCGCTATCCCCACTGCTTTTTCTGCTAGCACTGGATCCTCTTATCTGAGTACTCCAGGCAAACAAAGTGATTCAGGGTATTTTTGTAGGGGACCATTCTTATCTTACAAACGCATATGCGGGTGACTTACTCCTTACTCTCTCCCACCCACATGAGTTCCTACACCCAGTGGTAGAAACTCTACATACATTCACTAGAATATCAGGGTCACAAGTCAACCCAAATAAAAAACAGTGTCACACCCCTGAACGCAGCCTGTACTAAGGACTGTCTGCAGGGTTAGGACTATCATGGGCTCCTAACAATCTACTATACTTGGGTATACACATTCCCTTTGCTTGGGGACAGATAGAATCTAGGAATTTTACCCCGTTATTCCCCAGTTGACAATTGAAACAGCACATTGGCGATGACTGAATCTCTCCCTTCCAGGGAAAATTGCTGCACTTTGTATGCTCCTACTGCCCAGAGTAGCATATCTGTTGAATAACCTTCCTATAACTTTGTCAGACAAGGTATTTTGCTCATTAGATATGCTAATTTCATCCTTCCTGTGGGAAGGGAGAAAGTTGAGGTGGGGGGGTACATAAACTACGAGCACACTGGTCGTATGGCGGCTTAGGGCTTCCCTGGCTTCGGGGCTTCTACTTGTCTTTTTTAGCTTTCCAAGCGGTCAAATGGTTTGTTCCAACTTCCCTCACTCCACCGCCATGGATTCAACTGGAAAGGCAAATTCTTCAACCCACTCCCCTCAGTCTACTTCTCACTAGTATCGCTATATCCCCAGACAAGCTCACCCCAGTTATGACGGTGACTAGGAGAGCCTGGTTTTGCCTTATGAAGGTGGCCAAGACAACAAATCAAGGGGCCCTGATACCCTTAAGGTACTTAGACCTTTGGCATAACCGACTTATAATAGTAGACAACAAACCCCTCACTTGGTCTTCATGCGAGGGCATGGGGATCCATATCATCCAAGATCTCTACCTACCAAGTACCAACACTCTTATGTCATTTGAACAACTCCAAGTACTCTACTTGCTAAAGCCGCTGGACTTCTGGAAGTTTCTGCAACTCCGTAACGCAGTGCAAGCCACAGATTGGACCATTAAAGGGGAATCGTGGTGGCACTGGTTATCCTCACTACATCAAAAACCCTCCTTTCAAGGCTTAGAGGGCAAATTCTACAAAAATGGCATGAGGCACAATCGGATCATAAGGTGGCATGTAGAATGGCATGGAGCATGAATATGGGGAGTCATATTGGCCCAGAGGTTTGGTTCCACTGTCTACGCATGGCACACTTACCTATAAAGATGCTAAGAGTCAGCTGATTCAACTTAAAATACTTCTTAGATGGTATAGAATTCCAGCTGTCTTATTTAAATGGGGGACCCTCTCACACACACGATGCTGTAGATGCGAACACAGCCCTGCTGACACTCTGCATCTTCTGTGGCAGTGTCAAGCCTTAGTTCCCTATTGGTCCACGGTAGCAATGGATTACTCTGGGGTGCTGGGACAACCCATTGACCTTTCGCATCCCATGCTGCTGCTGTGTGATCGAGTGCTGTTAGAGCACCTAAGACCACAGCAACAAAATTGGGTCCTGGTAGTTTTGCTGGAGGCCAAGCAACTTCTTCTGAGATACTGGCTACAACCTCTACCCCCACCTATTTCCCTACAGTGCTCAGCCATAGCCAGGCTGGCCATTTTTGAAAGGCTTACTCATGCCACTAGGGGGCAGATGTCAATGTACTTCTCCAAATGGGAGACCTATCTTAACTCTGCATTGTGCTGAGTCCCCCCCCCCTCGTTCTGAGAATCCACCCATTTTGACCACTGCAAGAATGACAGCTCCCATTCATGTAACATGAAGTATGAGTACTAGGACCTGATTCCTTTGTACATATTCAGATGAGCTATTGGATGCTGCTATGCTGAGGCTTAACTCATTTCATCTTCTTTCTCCTTTCTTCACTATTCCTAGCTCTAGCTTCAGGACCTGCCTTCAAGTTTAGCTTGAAGGATGGCCACTGAGGGCAATGTTTAATACGACCTATGTGTGAGTATAGTTATATGTGAGATAAGGTGAAATATTAAGTTGAATTGTTTATATCAGATAGATATATGGTAAGGAAAAGGTTAAAGTATCTGCCATTCGGTATAGCTTTGGACTTAAGTCGTCCTTTCTTTTGCGATGTATACCTGTACCTACAAGTAGTACTGTAGTGCTTTATTGTTGCATTGTTTTTCCTGTTTGGAATATAATGTGCAAAGTACTGTATGTTTATAGTACTGGAAAAAACAATAAAAATTATTCTATGATAAAAAAAAAGTACTTGTAATCCGAGAATGATTAAATTAAAAATATTTCAAATGATGCTTACAGCAATTTCTTTATCTTTATGTATTTCCATTATTGTACTTCAGTGGGCAATATTTAATAGTTAATCTTTCTTTTGAATCTGTTTTTTATGCCTCTTTGTTACTTTTATTTTCCTCATTGTCTTGAATCTTTTGTGTCTCTTTCTTTCTCTGTCTTTTTTGTCTGGATTTGAATTTGTAATGGGAAGTCATTGTTATGGAGGTGTTCACACCCTTTGTGGTGTCTTATCTCTTCGCCATCCTGTCTTTTTTTGGGATTGCTGCACCAATAGCACCTTACCTTCTCCCAACCATGTTGCAGCAGCAACCCTACCTGATTCTCCAACAGGGTTGTACCGACAGCAGGAGGAGGTAGGTGTTGCTCTAGACCAGCAGCAGCAGGAGCCAGAAAGGAGTAGTGAGGAATGGCAGCTCTCCTGTCTTAGTCCTGCGATGGGGGGGATCAAGAACCACAAGTACCACCCCATTGTGGTTCCAAATCCTGTCGAAGCATCTACCCCTTCAATTTTGCTTCAAGCTGAACCAGCAGCACCCACACCTCCAGCAGCAACATAAGCACTGGAGCTCACCAGCCTGAGGGAGGAAGTGAGCGACCTCCATTGCTGGCTCACAGATGTGGTGTACAATACAAAAATGATCCTCTCCAATCAGGAAAAGCTGCTGCCGTGTATGGCTGAGCTCTGCTGTGGTAGTGTGGGTCCTGGTGGCACTTAGTGAGCTTGTCACATTAAAGCATGTTAAATCCCTGTTACTGTTTAACTATTTCCTATCGTCTTTCTTTTCTTTCCTTCTGACTGTCCTATTCATTCCCCCCAAAAACAAAAAAAAGAGAATGTTTAAAAATAGGACACATTTAAATTCATCTTTACTGTCTAACTGTATTGTTTCAGTTATTGTTAATTGTCTTCATATCTGTTTCTGTGCTCTTGCTAGTCTCTTTACTCCCCCCACAAAAAAAAAATGACATAGCCTACCTCTGTTTTCCTGATACAATCCTCTCACGATTATCCACCAACCTTGGTACATGCTCAAAGTTGGCAAATAATTGAGGCTGATGGATAATCAAGATCAATAGGATTTATTGTAGAAGAAGCAGCAATAGACAATTCCACTCTTAGTACACTTTACATGTTATCAGCAGCAAAGAGATACGAGAATGGCAGAGCAGTATTAAACCTTTAAACTTAATCAAAGGCAGTCATCTTTTTTCAGAATAGCTAGCTCTCTTGATGGGGGAGCAGTCTGACACTGGCTGACTGGAACAAACTTCTCTTTTTTAGCACAGTAATGGTAGTGTGGAGCAGTTTGGCAGTTCTTTTGCAAAGCTGAGCCTTTTTAACTTTAACTTTAATCAGAGGATGTCTCCTTTTCTTTTTAGAACACTATTTAAAGAGGTTGCATTGCAGGATGAGTGCTCCATTCACCAGATGGCTTAAGAATGTAAGGGCAGGGCAGAAAGCTGATCAACTTTTTAAAAGCATGTTTAAAAGAAATGCTCACATGCTTAACCACTGAACTGCAAAATAAACAGGGAAGGATGAGGGACAACAGAGAAGAATGACTGAAATACTGCATAAACTTCACATGTTCCAGAACAGCAGGCTAAAAAATGCAAACAGCTAAAATCAGCTGACACAGAGTGCCAATGACTGACATTGGCACCCCTCTTGTCTGTACAATAGACCACAGACCATACCCACCACAGGGTTCAACATGAACCATGAAACCATTGAAATTAAAAATTACACAATGGTGTGCAGATGTATACTGACTTACGCTGATGCCCTCTTTCACTGCACTTGCTTCATTTTTCCACCTCAACTGAATTCAAAGAAACTAGTGATACAGCTGAAACTCAAATCCACCCCCCAAAAGACAGGGCCAGAATGGAAAGCCACACAGGAAGATGCACACACTCCTATTTTACTGAAACTACTACTGTACAAATACAATTTTAAGTTTTAAAATTTCCTATCACATGAGAGATGACACTCCATACTGTAAAATGCTCACCTCTTATGTGAACATACCTCTGGAGCTTGACAAAAAAAAAGAGGGGAAGATTAACTACTTTCTTTATTGAGACAGTAAACACTGAATCCCCAGTGGAAAGTTGGCAGCAAATGTGGCAGTTAAAGGCAGGAAACAATGCTGCAGAAATTTGGGATAGCAGCTTACACTGGCATTAATCGAGGGTGGGGATAAAAGAGGGATGGATAAATGAGAGAGCACTATACCTTTTGTCTCTGTATGTCTCTTTCCTTCTCTTTTCATAACTACCAGAATAAATATGTCACAGTATGTTATAGTACTGCATTGTGTGTTTGTAGTGCCTCAGCACTGGTGTTGTGTGACTCACTTAGTGTTTACTATTCATAAATAGCAATTTTCATAAATTCTCTTCAGCCAGAATTTTTTTCATGTGCATAAAAAAATTGGTAGATTACTACACACTGCCACATGGTAATTCACAGTGTGTAAGTGCCCTAAACCTTATTATTATAACACACGTTGTGCTAATTGTGCTTTAATCACAATTTGCATTATATTTGTGAATTCCAGAATTCTCCTGTAGTGTCACAAACAATTGGGCATGCTGCTACATGCTACCACATGGTACTACACAGTGTGTAAGTGCCCCAACACTCTTGTTGTAATGCAATTTATGTTAATTGTGTGTTAATCATAATCCAAGATTTTTTTCAAGAAGCACAATATACTTACTTTCTGTATTGCAATATTTTCAGGTGTTAGAATACATTGGCCACAGTGCTAAATGCATTGCTGCTGTGAATCTTTCTGACACTCAGAAATAAGATGTGCTCCCAGAAGTGTTATATGCTGCTGCTGCTAACCGGTGCTACTCTGTGTGAGGCTCCACAGCTACTGTCAAGATGCACTTTAGTGCCAAAAAAATAACAGTGAATTTCTACGGCTGAAAAAATTCACGACACCCAGAAGTGAGATGTGCTTTCTGAAGTGGTATATGCTGCTGCTGCTGCTGTGGCTGCTATTTGGTGCAGTGCTGTGTGAAACCTCCACAGCAACTCTCAAGATGCACTTTAGTGCTAGGAAAATAAAAATGAACTTCCATGATTGGAAAAATTTACATGACACCAAGAAATGAGATGTGCTTCCGGAAGTGTTATATGCTGCTGCCATTGTACTTTGTGAATGTAGTCTACAACAACTGGATTTGGATGATGATCTTTAGTTGGAGTATTACTTTGTTTTGTAGTGACCTACCAGCAAAGGTAAGTTGTTTTTGTCTTTTTTGGGGTTGTGGGAGTGGGAGGGTATTTGAAACTATTGTATTACCATCCTTTGTCACAGTTTCTCTCTTTGCAGGTATTTATCTCTAGGCTGATTGAATCCTGCTGCTACATGGGTCTTGCCCACATATGGTTATTTAAATGTGGACTGCCTCATATCACAGAAGACAATACTTTATTTTTCATTTCTTTTTTCTTAAAGCATATCTGTAGCTGTATGTCACTATATAACTGTTGTCTTCTCCTATTTCTCCTGTTTTAGGTATTTTTCCAATGCGTGACAATTTCAAATTGTACAATGAGGCAGCAGCATCAGTTAAAGGAGTATTATATATGCTTGATACAGAGGATGTGTTGACGGTAACAATACCACATACAGTGCTAAAAAGCTGGAGGAGAAGGCTAGCGCATTAGTTAGCAAGGCTGATCACATCTACAATTTGGAAAAAATTACAATATGGCAATGGCTTGCATACTGTGGGAGGACAAGGAATTCATATTGATAGTAGAATGTATACAAACCTGATGTGAAGACAAGATAGAAATTATTCAATCTGCAGCAAGCTCCCTATTGGGTTATAGTACGCCTGTGAAAGGAAATCAAGCAAACAAAAAGAAATTACAAAAAAATAACTTTTTGAAAGGATACCTTCCATCACATTGGTAATGACCCAGCCTTGAAATGGAATTAAAGCTCCCCAGTCAGAGGAGGGGAGGAGAGGAAATCATGATTCCTGTATGAGAGCAGAGCCGAAGAGGAAAAGGAGACCTTTGAATGCAAGTGACAATTACGTAAACCTTATCAAAGTAGCCGCTTTGGTGAATGACAACACAGACAGTAAATACATTGTCCTTTCCAAGTCAGAGGTGTCCTGTGTGTCACCTCTGAAGAAAAAAAACATTTATCCTGACTTTGCCACAATTAGTAAATGAATGAGCACGTGCATAGGTACATGTGCATCTATGTGCTCATTCACTGACTGTTCAGTGGGCCGCTGGCCATGGAGGAGAGAGGATGGCTGCACTGGAGGCCCACTTGGGGGCTGGGTGGGGGAAGTGGGGTGCTGGTGGACGAACTGTTGGGGTGGGGGGGCTCCACTAGACACCAGTGAATTGGGGATTACCTTCTTTCTTTTACAAGGGATCACAGATTGGGAATGGGGGTCCACTAGACACTGGGGAATAAAGTGGGATGAGACAGTGGACTGGACTGCCAGCTGTTTTTCTTGGACTGACAGGTTCTGGAATAGGGAGGGAGGCCACTAGACAGTAAGGAATTAAAACATTTTTGTGGGGCCATGATCGGCGGGTGGGGGGACCATAGACACCAGGGAGGAATCAGAGTTTTTTTTCTTCTTTACCTGGCTCCGCAATTGGTGGGCAGAGGGACCACTAGAGACCGGGGATCATGTTTTTCTTTTTACTTGGGTCATGAGATACCAGGGAGGGATTGTATTTTTTTTTTATTATTTATTTACAGGGACCCCTGAAAGGCAGATAATGGATTAATTAATTAAACTGCAGGTAAAAAATGCCTCAGAATTGAACACTGACCGTGATCAGTTCTGTGGATTTTTTTGCCCACAGTTTAATAAATTAACCTGCAGCCTGTATATTTATTCCAAGGGTTTAAGGCAGGATTTCTGCAAAAGTTGCAAAAATGATTTCCAAACTTTCGTAGAAGAGAAAATCGCACTTTTGTGGAAATTCCACTGGCAGAAACACCCCTAGATAAAAAAAAACATTGTTTTATGGAGACTAGGTTGCATGTTATTAACACTATGTTGATACCAGTGATAGAATACGCTGATGTGGTTCACGGCTGGGCAACAAAGACAGATTTGAAAAAAGTTGACATTATATACAATAAAATGGCCAGATATGTGCTAGATGCACACAGACATAAGCATCATTGTGAATTATCTAGAGAACTAAACTGGACACACCTGGTCACTGGACAAATCCAACATATAACTAAAATTATGTATAATACTATAAAAAATAAAATGCCTGATTATATTACTAAAGAATTAATAATAAAGCAGCCAAATCTGGGGTTAAAATCATCCCATTATACAGAATTTGAAGTACCAAAAAAGGGAACAAAAATTAGGTGTGCCACTATTTTTTTATTTAGGACCGAAAGTATGTAACCATTTATCTATATGTTTGAGACTTTATGGCACCAGTGTAAGTTGATATCAAATTAAGAAATTATATCAAACACAAGTTGGTAAATTGAGAGAATGTTGCACTGTATCAGAGACTGAGTAAGCATTTCAGTGGGTAATGCTGCTTTCGAAGGATGAATTTGGTCTAATGTGTCTATTGTGCTTATATATTTATGTCTTATGTAATATTTATAAATCTGTGTTTTATTTTCTCTCTCCCTTGATTGTAACCAGAAAATGTTTTCTACTATGCTGTACCTTGTAAATGAGAGTATTTGTGTACTCAATGGGATTTCTTACCATGCTCATTTTATATAACGAATAAAATCATAACTGCATTACTACTACTAAGTATTCAGAGGAAAACAAAATTGAATGATAAAGAAAAGGATTAAACTGATAAGGAGGAAAGGAGGAATCTAACACTTTTCTGTTTATGCACTACTACTGTTGTCTTCAAGGAAGCAGCCCTCATAGTCTTCCAATCTGGAGTTGTCCCCTTTCTCCATTAATGCATCATTTACCTCAGTGCAAGGCAATTTGCCATCGCCAATACCACCATACTGTTCTGGTTCTTCTTCATCATTACTGCCGTATGAGTGCAGATTTAATTGTCTTACATGGATATGCCCTGCATTCATTCTAATAAATATTAGCATGCCAACATTCCTAGGCAATAGATTTTATGCCTGTCCCACACAGTGGCCACCACTTAACTGAATACCCTCTTCATGTTGTCACTCAAGAATGGACAGCTAGATAGTTCACTGCTATAGAGGTCAGTGCTGGCCAGTCAGTGACCTTACAACTCCACTACTGCAGAGGCTCTTCCAATGTGTTATAGGTCTGGTGTCTGCCAAATATATATCCATCATGCATTGTGTTGCATGCAATCCTGCTAAGTCATAAGCCACCTCCTGCTTTTCCTCCACATGTGCAATTCCCACCTAGGACAAAACATCCTAAAGTGGATTTATTGTCATTTTTCCTGTTACCAGTCCTGTTTTTCCAGACACTTTAACCAAAGTGATCGTGACACTTAATCTGTGATCACTATCATGTTATACCTTCCTTAACTGTAATAGTAACAACTGTGCCCCATAAATCCCCTTATTAGCTGATTGGTTAGATTTTGTAACTGATCATGCCTTCCTTCCTGTACTGATGACAGGACTCTATGATATGGTGGTTCCAGCATAGTGGCAATACCAAACTCTGCAGACCGCAGAATGTTGGAAATATGGGTATTGTCAAATACTTGCAGCATGTGCTTCACTAAAGCATAGCTTCCTCTGTCTCCACCTGTCTCTAGTATCTGTGGTACATTTAACATTGTCTGACCTGATATGTTTAGACATGGCTGTTTGAAATGACCTCCAAATCACAATCAGGCCATCCATTAATCACCATTGATCTGTTCTGAGACATTGATACTCCATAAATGTCACAGATTGTATGCTGCAGCAGCACACATTCAGAGATGGCTTTGTGCTCCTGATACAAGTGCTCTATTATTTACAGTGTTGAGTTCCCACAAGCCATGACTTCCAGATGCAGATGGTGTTGAGGCAGCTTGTTCTGGAGCTGCTGCTCCCTTAGATGGTCATGGGTCTGTCCAGAATTAGCAAAGTGTGCACAGACATGGCGTGTTACAGTTAATGTTGACTTGATTTCAGGACATGATAGAAACTCCTACACTATTAGATTAAGACAGTGTGCCATGCATGGAACCCAGAGAAATACACCATCACTAATGCATTCAACCACATTAGAGTCATTATCGCTGACAGTGAAATCTGGTATCAGGGACTGTGGGTGCAGCCACTCGTCAATTCAGTCAGGAGCAGTTCTAACATTTTTGGAAATGTGTGTGAGCCTGTTACACTCTTCACTGCACGTGTGGCATGCTGGCCAATACCTGGAATGTTATACCACTGCAGTTGAGCTTTGTACAGTGTTTCTCCATTCAACTGTCAAATACTACACTCAAGTACAGTACCTGTGCCCAAGGGGATATAACACATAAATGACACCAAACATCTGCAATAGGATGGACACTATTGGGGGGGAATGGAAAGGATGAGCAGAGATGTGAAAAAACTAAAGGAATCGTCACGGGTATGGCAGCTGAGTTTCAATGCGAAAAAGTGCAAAATAATGCACTGAGTGTACAAAAACCCATGGGTAGAGTACAAAATAGGTGGAGTGGTATTGACGACCAACAAGCAGGAAGGAAAGTTGGAGAAAATCTTATCAGATGACCTAAAGGTGGTCAGGCAGTGCAACAATGCAGTAGGGAGGGCTAGTGGGATGCTGTGGTGCATAGGTAAGGATAACACCAGCAGAATGAGGGAGGTGGTGTTCCCTCTGTATAGATTGCTTTAAGGAGCAACTGACACCATCTGGCCAAAAGAGCTATATTGCAGAATTAGAATAAGCATACCCCCAATAATTCTCATACCAAAAACTAGATGTCTACGTTACTTCATTTTAAAGCTATGAGCTATTTTGTAACCCTGATTTCTCTACCTGTTCAAAACAGCCTGTATCAGTGAAGAGCTGCTGCTGATGTAATCTCCAGACCACACAGTCTAGTATTCCCTGTCAGCAAGCTTATAGGACCAGTTTCTTCAAAGTTGTAAAGATCGTGTGCAGGGAAAAATCAGACTGTACTATGTGATGATCCTCCCTAAAGGCAGCATGTATACCAAGAACAGCATCAGTGATAGGATCAAGCCTTGAGGAACTCCACAGGTCAGAGACAAAGGGGAGGAGGAGAAATTCCCCATCACTACCTTCTACCTCCTACCTGAGACAAAGGACTCAAACCAGTTGATGACAACACCGGTCAGTCCACAATACTCTCTAAGGCAATCCCAATGACATGATGTGGTCAACGGTATCAAAGGCTCATGACAGATCAAGGAGAATGAGAATTGACTGTTCTCCTCAGTCTCTTTTCATGAGGAGGTAATTATACACCCAGCCTAGTGCCGTCTCTGTTCTGTGCCTCACCCTTAACCCAGACTGGAATGGCTTGTAGCTGTCACAGGTCTTCAGCTGTTTCTCGAGCTGCAGAGCCACTGCCTTCTCAACAACCTTTCCTAGTAATGAGAGGTTGGAGACTGGTCTATAATTTGCCGGGACATCGGGGTTGAAAGATGTTTTTTTTTCAGAAGGGGCTTCACCAATGCCTCCTTCTAAGCATTAGGGAAATCCCATCCAAAAGTGAACACCCAACTACCCCAGTGAATACTGGACCAATGACCTCAACCCAGCCCACTAGGAGATGAGTTGGGTCAGATTCAAGTTCACAATAAGTGGGCCGCAGCTTCAGGATCACCCTGGAGACCTCAGCCACAGTGAAGTGATAATAGAATATAAATGTTAAACCACAAATCACATAAAACATCAGGGGCCCAATATTAAAAAGTTTGGGTGGAAGCTGACGGGTCTTTACCCATGAAAACTGGGGTTTGCGCTGGATCCCCATATTCAAAAGGGGCTGTTGTGTGGGAAAAGAAGGTTAGCACCCACATAACAGAATGTGTATGTGGGAAGGCAAGGGGAGAGGTGTGGCCATGAATAGCAATGCTAACCCATATTCAGCAGCTTTGCACAGCATAAAATGGTTTAGCACAGTCCTTTTATGCAGGGCAAATACCGCTGAAGAAAACCCTGACTTACTGCAGGCAACCATAGAGGCTGCTAGAGGTAATGCAATCACCTAGTCAATTGACTGCTGGGGGAGCACACTGATCCTCTGTGCTCCCTGGCAACCCCTCCAGTCCCCAGCCCATAATGTAATACAACACATCCCTGGTGATAGTGCTCCCTTTGCCTCCCTTCCTCCAATTTCTGGCTTATACTGTGATAGAAATTATCTATGGTGCAAGTGGTCCACCCCTAAATCCACTGGCCATCCCATAATGTACTAATAAATATCCCTAGTGCTAGTGGTCTCCCCTTCCTCCGATCATTGACCCCTACTGTAATAACAAATATCTCTGATACTAGTGGTTCCCCTCACTCCAATGGCTTGCCTGTACTGTACTAACAAATATCCTTGGTGCTAGTGGTCTTTCCTTCCTCTGATCACTGGCCCATACTATGCTAACACATATCCTTGGTGCTAGTGGTCCCCCTCCCACTGATTGGCAGCCTGTACTGTACTGTACTCTACAAGCAAATGTCCCTTGTGTTAGTTGTCCCCTTTTCCCCTTCCTTCTGATTATGGCCCATATGGTAATAACAAATATCCCTGGTGCTAGTAGTCATCCCTCCCTCCAATCCCTGGCTAGTACAATAATAAAAATAATCCCTGGCATCCTGTAGTCCCCCTGGCACCGATACATGTTACCAACCCTTGCGATGACATAATCTCTGGAATCTTGTGCCTCCTTGCAGCATGGCACTGAATACCAACTCCCCAGTCACCTTACCAGTCCCCTCGATGCTGCGGGTGCATACTGAGACTGGCACTGCCCTCCTCACACCTCCTTGGCCTGTTGCCATATGACCAAACAGAAAGCACACACAATATTTATAGAACAGGGCACATCACCCTGTCCTATAAATAAGGGGCGTGCCCCCTGCGTAGTCATATGGCAGCTGGAGTAGGAGGTGTGAGGAGGGCTGCAACATTCACCATATGCACCCGCAGCATAAAGGGGAATGGTAAGGTGACAGGAGTGGGTATTGTGTGCCCTGGTGGGGGGGAGTCCAGTAGACACCAGGGATTATGGCATTGCAAGGGTCAGTAATGTGGACTGGCTCAGGGAGGGAACAACTGGATGCCAGAGATTTTTCTTATTACAGTATGTGATGGCAATTGGAGGGGGGCAGCTAGCACCAGGGATATTTGTTAGTGCAGTACGGGCTGGTGTTTGGAGGGAAGGGGACAACTAGCACCATAGATATTCATAGATGTCTGGTACTGAGACATTAGGGCGGGGGCAGTGCTGTGCTAACCTGCCTCACTACTCATGCAAATCAGCCCATAATGGGCATGCAAATGGCCCCTTAGGACATTGCATGCCCAATAGTCTCATTTGTATGGGTCCCTTTGAATACTGCAGTTAGCACTCTGGCACTATCTGTTCTGCTGATGCTCATCGGGATCCATGTCGGGACAGTGCTACATGACTTAGTGCTCTGCCGACATGGCCCTATATTCAGTTGAATAGTGCCAGTATGCTATCTGACTAAATATAGCATCCTCAGGCTCCTAGGCAATTGCAAGGCACAGCACAAAGTATTGTACTCCACTTAGCTCATTTTTGAAAATCGATCCTCAACTGTGGGTAGCTAAGAGAAACTAGAAGACCAACCCCTTACAGGAGATACTAAAAATTAGTACAAAAATTATATAAAAAAACTAACAAAGAAAAGAGGTGGGGGATAGAGACCAGCAGAGTTTAACAACAGAAGTAGCAGATTACTAAAGTAATATAATCTGGGAGTGAAATAACATTTGCATTAAGCCACAAAAGTGTAAACAGTAATTAGAAGTGCTGGGGAAAAAAGGCCACCTATTCTCAAGCAACTTCATCCAAAAAATGTTATGAATAATTGATCTCATACAGGTAAAACTCCTATAGATCCATTTTTGTCTTCAGAAATCTGGTCCTGGTAAATTACACCTATCTGGCAAAGGTGGAAAAAGGCTAGAAAACCAAATAAAAACATATTATAAAGAACAGCTGATCTTTAAACACAGATTAAAAATAAAATTCTTATGATTCAGCATTTTAAAGCAATACAATCTATTTCATAAGAAAGACAAGATATTATGGGGACAATTGAAGCCTAATGGATGGAGGCCATGAATGGGATAAATCTATTTGGTTTCATGTTGCAGTAGGGTCCTGATAGGAACACCTCCTCTGGGATGGATGGGAATATAGCCAATGCCCTTAAAGTAATTGATGCTGGGTTACTCTTGTTGTGCTTGGCAAAGTGTATCTCAACAGGAGTATCTAGGTAATGTTGTCTGAAAAAGCAATTGTGCTTTTCTATTCTTTTCTTTAAGGGACAGACAGTTTGGGTGACATAAATCTGGGGTCTTGGATACTACATAACTTATACGATGAATGATGTTGAACAGTTGAAGAACTGTGGAATGTCAGCTGTACATAGACCAGAGGAGTCACAGAACCATGTAGTGTATCAGTAATGTAAAACTTGCCAATGTCGCACTGCCTAATTGCCCACATGTCTGAGGGGAGCCTGTTCAGATAAGTAGCTTGGTTCCACTAGTCTGTTGTAGTAGCTGTTGGTAAGAAGATCATCTAAATAAATAAATACTTTACCTTAGTCTTCACAATTGAGAAAGATGGGATGGGGCCAAAAATAAGCAACAGAGGAAAAGAGGGCAGGGAGATGGACACAAGACCAGGTAACACTTTATTTTAAATGTCCTTAAGTAAATGTATTTACTTTATAACTACAATGTAACTGCAACGTAAGTACTGTGTAAGTACAGCAGAGGCCCCTGACCAGGCACACACTCCACAGCCTGACCCACCTTGCTGACTTCTCCTTGACAGTGTGGCCGGCTCTGTTAAAGCTGCTGCCCATACTATCCTGCCACCAAAGACTCCCACGGACCCAGGCAAGTGGAGGCTCCTGACTGGGCATACACTCCACAGCCTGACCCACATCACTCTCTTGTCCTCCATGATGTGGCTGGCTTTGCTAAAGCCACTGCCTGTACTCTCCAGCAAGCAAAGACTCCCTCAGACCCAAGCAAGTGGAGGCCCATGACTGGTCACACACTTCTCAGCCTGACCCACTTCACTCTCTTCTCCTCCACGGTGTGGCCAGCTCTGCTAAAGCCACTGCCTGTACTCTCCAGCCAGCAAAGACTCCCTTGGACCCAGGCAAGTGGAGGCCCCTGACTGGGTGCACACTCCACAGCCTGACCCACCTCACTCTCTTCTCCTCTGCAGTGTGGCAGGCTCTGTTAAAGCCACTGTGTGTACTCTCCAGCTAGCAAAGACTCCCTCAGACTCAGGCAAGGGGAGGCCCTTGACCGAGCGCATAATCCACAGCCTGACCCACCTTGCTCTCTTCTCCTCCTCCACGGTGAGTCCAGCTCTGCTAAAGTTGCTGCCTGTACTTTCCAGCCAGCAAAGACTCCCTCAGACCCAGGCCAGCAGAGGCCCCTGACCTGGCACACACTCCATAGCCTGACCTACCTCTCTCTGTTCTCCTCCACAGTGTGGCTGGATCTGCTAAAGCTGCTGCCTATACTCTTCAGTCAGCAAAGACTCCCTCGGAAACCAGGCAAGTTATGACTATACTGAGCGGACGATTGAATTTCTGTGCCATACACTGCCTGCTCCTAACTGGCTGCTTCTCCTTGCTACCTCTGTCCTTTTGGCCTCGCCAAAAATTGCAGCTACTGTCAGTTCTATGCCACATTTTGATTTTCTTTTTCTCTAGGTTAACAAAAAAAAAAGTGTTGTTCTTTTACTTCCTGGCTAAGTGGTAGTTACTCTGTAGAGCTATTTTAGCAAATATTGCCACTGTTGTTAATTACTGTTTAGAGCTATTTTACATTGCTAATACTCCCTAACTGTGTAGTGTGAAAAGACCAGCCTAGCCAGAGACTGTGTCTGTGCTTTTCCTTTCTGTTTTTCCTATTAGCAGATTATAAAGATCTGTCACTAGAGGGACCTTAGTTCTTTTTTGCAGCATGATTGAAGTAAGAGGTTCTTTCACTGTCAACTATAGGCCTCTCCTCACTCATTTTCTAGCCAACCCTTTAAGATACAGGCTGCGCTATATCTGATGACTAGAACCCCAGGTACGGTAGCTTGAACTGTTGTGCTACCTAATTTTTTTGGAACTTTGAAGCCAGTGGCAGAAAACCTCTCATTGGTCAATTCAAACCTAGGACAACTGCTGATTATCTGGTTTTCAGTCACTATTCTTTCTGTACTCCTGCTATGTTACTTTAGTTGTTGCAGCCCTGTAAGAACCTTTTTAAGTTATAAAGTTTAAATTTAAAATTTTAATCAGTGTTACTGATATGTAATAAACTGTCAGCTTTGCCATTTGCACTTTATAGGAAGTGAACACTACGGCCACTAATCTGAACTACTGGCATCCAGTCAGTAATTTTGACTTACTACAATGCAACCAGTTGCTCATTACCTCTTGCTTGTGTTCCTCCCTCTCCTCTCTTCCCCTTGCCCCCATGCTTCAAATATTGACTCCCATTCCATGCCTGCCACACCATTGATATGAAGTTCTGGTCTATTGCATGCTGTTAACCCCTCCCCAGCCACATTTAGATGGAGGCATTTCTCACTACTCCTATGTCCCTCTCTAACTGCTGTCACTGACCTAAGGGCTACCTTCTATTTGTAGTTTTATCCTCTGCTCACTATGTTGTCTCCACTAGTCACCTTACTCCGGGCACCTCCTGCATCAAGCATAAATGCCCTAAATACACTTCTTTATAATTGCTCTTCTCATCTTGTCTGCGGTGGACATTTGCCCCAATCCAGGTCCCTCTGCATCTAACATCCATGGTATTCCTGACCCCACCCCCACCCCTTCTGCTAAAGCTCCCTTTGCTCTACCAAATGGGCTAAAAATCTTTCATTCAAACATCTGTAGTCTGGCACCCAAAATTGCATTACTTCAAACCATGGTATTTGCCTATCCCCCTGACATACTTATTATCTCAGGAACCTGGCTAACCGATAGTATATCAGACCAGGAAGTCTCTATCCCTGGTTATTGTCTAACCTGCCATAATAGAGATGGTAGAGGAGGCGGACTGGCCATATACGTCTCCTTCTCCTTACAATTTACTACCATGCTATCCACTATCCTCTCCTCCTCATATGAGGCTATCATTATAAGCATCTCTCTGCCATTCTCAGCTCCTATTTACATAGCAGGCATCTACTGTCACAATGGACTCCCACTCAGATCTGCTACCAACCTCATTTCTATGCTAGTCTCTCATGCCCACTCTGTGTGAATTGTACATCATTGGTGATTTTAATCTAAATTTGCTATCTGTGACCCATAGCAAAGTCCGTTCTCATATAACAGCATTTACCCTCACTCAGCTGATACAGGAGCCAACCTGCTTGAACACCAAAACTAACAACAACTCCTTTCTAGACCTGGCCCTCTCTATGCACTCACATAGAATTGTTAAGTCTGGATTACTGCCAGATGCCCTAAGTGACCACAGTTTAATTTACCTGGTAAATAAGATCCATAGACCAAAAGTACCCCACAAAATTCTGCTCACTCATTCCTATAATTCACTTAACCTGCCCCCCCGCTCCATGACCTCTCGAACACAGACTGGACACCGACTACCTCAGCCACTAATATAGAAGAAGCCCTGAATTTCTTCAATACCCACTTTCTCGACACTTGGAATCACCAAGCCCTGCTTCATAAGACCAGAGTAAGTGGGAATCACCTGCCATGAGTTACCTTGGAACTCTTGGCTTGCCAAAGAGCATGTGACCATTCCTGGCATAAACACAAATCTACTATGTTCCCACATGACTACCTACACTACCACATGCTTTTCAATGCATGTACAAAGGATATCTGTCTCACCAAATCCAAGCACTTCCGGACCAACTTCCAAACCAATATAAACCACTCTTTGAAATTCTGGAAGGTGGTACATGCACTCTTCTATCCCCTCACCTCACCCACCTACCCCTATCATCAAGCAAAGTAACATACTCATCTCTCACCATATGTCAGTAGCTGAATGCTTTAACACCCAATTTACTACTTGTACCTCTGGCCTTCTAGCTTCCATCCTTCCAACTACACTCTGCTCCCCTTCCTCCTCCAATGACAGCCCCTTCTCCAGCCCCTCCTCCTCCTCCCCCTCCTCCTCCTCCTCCTTCCCCTCCTACTCCTTTTACTTCTCTCTAGTTACTCCTGCTGATACCCTAAATGATCTCCTTGCTATCAACCCTTCCAAGGGCAGCTCTCCCAATGGCCTTGTTCCTAAGGTGCTCTACCTCTCAGCTCCTGCCACTTCATATCCCTGTCTCTCCTCTTCAATCTGTCTTTCTTGGCTGCTATTGTCCCTTGAACCTGGAAGCATGCCACTGTCTTCCCCTACCCAAGGATGGCGACTCTACCTCCACATGCAACTGTCATCCTATTTCCTTGCTCCCAACCCTGGCTAAGTTGCAGAAACATCTTGTCTTATCTCAATTCTCCTCCTTTCTTGATGACTCCTCCTTCTTCACTCCTTTCCAGTCTGGTTTTAGGAAAAAAAACAGTCTACTGCCACCTCCCTACTGAGGCTCACTGACTCCATTACCTCTGGAATGGATAGTGGCCAGGTCACATCTGCCATATTTGTCGACTTAGCAAAAGCTTTTGACACAGTCTCCCACACCCTCTTGCTGATTAATCTATCCTCAGCTGCATCACTCTCAGTGCCACTAATTGGTTCAAGGTCTATCTGTTTGGCAGGTCACAATCAGTTCACATAGCTGACTCCATCTCCCCTTCTCTCCCCATCAGCACTGGAGTCCCACTGGGATCAGTGCTTGGCCCCTTCCTTTTCTCTATTTTTCTGAATGACCTCCCAAAGGTTTGCTCATTTGTATGTGTACATATGTATGCAGATGATACTGTTATATACACACATTTGGCAAATCTTTTAGTGAAGTGACCACCAGATTCCAGCAAGACTTCAATAAGATCCAGCTCTGGTTTAAATCACACCAGCTTTTTCTGAACTCCAAGAAGACTGTTTCCATGACCTTTGGCACTAGGCAGAGACTCTCAAGGCTGGCATGCCCACCTTCCACAACCGTGATGGGAATACTCTTGAGGACACCTCCTCATTTTGATACCTTGAGGTATGGCTGGACCAACACCTCAATTTCTCTGTTTATATTGATCCATTCTGAAAAAACTGCACCCCAAGGTAGGTGCACTGTACAGAAACCATAAGTGCATCCAGCTTATGGCAAGGCATGAGATTATACAGAAGATGATCCTCCCTATTTCTGACCACTGCAACACAGTCTACAGTGCTGCTCCATTGTCCTCCCTAACCAAACTAGATACCCTTTTTAACTCTTTCTGTCACTTTGCTCTTGACTCTCCCCCTCTCTCTCACCATTGTGACTTCTATCATGCCTTGTCCTTTCCCTCACTTACTAACAGGCGTATCCTCCACTATGTGAAATTCACCTTTAAATTATGGCTTGGTTCTCTCCCTCCCTCCTACCTATCTACCACTCTTTTTATTCCTCCCCCTCTCCCTTACTGTCTCTGATCAGGTGACACAAGGTCCCCTGCAATCCCTTGCTGTAATACTAAAGCAGGATAAAATAGCTTCTCCCACCACCTCCCTAAGCTGTGGAACTCACCCCTCCAAGATTCATCACTCATGCTCCACATTATCCCTAACTGCCGCCCTACACAACTACCTATCTATCAACTGTTCTTGCTAGTGCCACCCCAAATACTGGCTCTCTAGCTGCCTCACCTCTCCTTCTTTTCTTGACTCGCTTGTTTTAATGTTCAATTACTTAGGTTATTATGTTACTGTAATACATGTAGCATAGACTACTTGCATCCAACCTGCACTTGTACTGTTAATTCGCACTTGCTGTATATAACCTATGTGTATCTATAAATGGCTGTCCTAGTTTCATTGCTGTCATTGTCAATGTTTGCAATGCTGTACTGTACTATGTTCTCTTGTAATAGCCTTTGAATGCCGGTAATTGTCTGTTTAAGTTTCATTGCTGTAACTGTCATTTATTGTATGCTTACATGTCTGTATTCAAGATCTGTACCCCTTCACCCAGGATGTTCTGTGAGATGAGCAATTTGTTGTTCAGTGTACTTTCCCTGGTGAAACATTTCAATAAATAAGTAAACATGTAACTGCAATATAGTTGGTAAATAGTTTCACATTTGCATATTTTGGGCCCAGTTCTATAAGCACCACTACGCATGTTGCAACTTGTGACATGCGAGGGGAGCAGTTGCACCAAGCACCCTGCACCTGATTTTGGAAGGGGCAGCATTCCCATGGATAAGTCCTGTGGCTTGCGACATTCCCACAGGTACACCAAAGGAAAGGCATATCTGAGGGGCATGTTGCAAGCCACATCCACTTTCCTGAAGTGTGCAAGTGCCCCCTCATGCCCCTTCCCTGAGGATGTACCTACCAGCCCCACTGGGCTTTGTAAGCCCCCAAAACCCCAATCCCAATCATGCACATAAAGAAGCCCCACAGGGCTGAGCATGTCCCCCTTAGCCCCAATCCCCAAAATGCACATAAAGAAGCCCCACAGTGCTGAGCATGGCCCCCCAAGCCCTGATCCCCGGAGCACCACATATCGCATCCCCCATCCCAGGAAATAACCAACAATCCCTGGTAGTCTAGTGGCCCCCAGCCCCCCACTGGCTAATGCCAGATTTTAGTGCCCACCTCTACTACCCCAGCCAGTGACTGGCACAACCTTCCACTCACCTCCACCACCAGCCACCGACTGAGCCCCATCCATGTGCATACTACTATAGAGTACATAGTACATGCACAAGTTATTCATTGCATGTACTATGTACTGTACAGTAGTATGTGCACAGATGGGGCTCAGTCAGCTGCTGGAGGTGGAGGTGAAAGGAGGGTTGTGTCAGTCACTGGATGGGTAGGGGTGGAAGTGGGATGTTCTTGGATTACCTGTCGGGATCATTGGGTATTGCCTGGCACGGGGATGCTATATGTGGAGCTTTGGGGATTGGGGCTTGGGGGTCATGCTCAGCCCTGTGGGGCTTCTTTATGTACATTTCAGGGATTGCGGGGTTTGGGGGACATGCCTTGCCCTGTGGGGCTGTTGTCACACAACTCATTGATGGACCATATGGGGGCATGCAGAGACCTGCAGTGCATTGGTGGGATAGTGTGCCATATCCACTGGGAATGGGCAAGGGGCACATTGCTGCACCATCCAGAGGGCGTGTGTACAGTTACACCAACTAAATGCTTGTGTAACTGTACTTTAGCGGATCTCCTCAGGGGGTTGCTGGAGAATAGTGCTCTGGGGGACTTTGTTGCTGCCCTTACAGAACAGGGTGCAACTGCTTCTGTAAATCCCCTAGCACCATGTTGCAGGGGGTTTAGGGTGTAACTGGTGGCATAAAGCTACTTTGGTGCAAGCAGTCTGTGGCCTACCATTTGTCGCAACTGCTGGTGTAACTTTCTACTTGCACCATTTTTTGGGGTGTAAGTCAAGTTACACAAGGTGGAAACTTTGGGAATTGGGCCCTATGTAGTTAGACACACATTCTATGAAGTAACTACACTGTTACTGTACTATAAATGCTATGTTTTATTTTTTTTATCTGTCTAGAATTACAAATACCTTTGAGCCAAGGCTCTTTTACAAAGGTTCCACATCAGTTAATAACATACAACATGAGACAACAGTGAAATAACATTAAACATGCATGTTACAACAGAGCTATTGAAAAGGTCAAGTATAGGAAGAGTAAGGTGTAGAGGTGGAGGAGAAGTGTGGGTAGTTAAGAGAGGCAGCTATAATGAAATGGAAGAACATGACTAGAAAGCATGTGCCCACAGGGAAAGGGTCGGGACAGGCACCCAGGTGTGGTAAAGAGACAAGGATGAAAAGGGGGGGGACATGGATGCAGCCAGTGGCATTTGTCAAACAATGAATGGGAAGGAGTGACGGAGGTAAAGGTGGGGGCAGGGTAAAGGGGAGGAATGCATAAGGAGGCACAGTCCTACAAGGGGGCAAAGAGAGGCTAAAGAGGTGATATGAAAACCTGAGAATTGAAGTGGCACCTCAGGAGCTGGGGGGCTGGGGGGAGAGGGGATTAGCAGAATATCAGATGGGACAAAGGCTGCATAGGTCATGAGCTGGGAGAGGCAGTGACAGGAGCTAGAGGTAGGTACTGAGATGGGCTTGGAGCCTGATTTTGAACAGACCTAGTATTGTGACAGAGGAGATGGTATGACTGAGACCATTCAGTCATACAGGAGCCCTGTAGGAGAAGGAGCGTTGGCCCTGCATAGTCCGACAGCGAGGAACTTGCAGATTCTGGGTTGTCGAGCTCCTGGTGTTCTGGCAATTGGTGTTTTGATGAAGCAAAGCAGTAACACCGGGGGTTGTGAGGCCAAGGTTGATTTTTCCCGCCATAGCACAAGTGAGATACTTTATACGGTTGGAGAGTTGCAGCCATCTGGATTGTTCATAAAGGGCACAGGTGTGGGTGAGGCAGTGGGCACCAGTTGTAAGTCGGCATGATTTGTTAAGGGCATTTGTTATACGTCAGAGGGCAGACATCATTGTAGAGCCATAGATAATGAGGCCACAATCAATAATTGACACCGCAGAGCTCTGGACCGCAATCTTCAGGGCCTCTGGGGTAAGGTGTTGCCTATGCTTGTAGAGTAATCCAAGGCGTGTGTTGGCAGCTTTAGCCACACTGTCAAAGTGAGTCATATAGGAGAGATTGGGGTCAAGCAGAATCCCTAGATATTTGAATGAGTAAACTTGTTCAAGGACTGACCCCTGCTTGGTGGAGATGGCAAGGGGATGTTGCTTGTGATGCTATGTGAACTGCAGAATAGCAAGGACTTGGTTTTCTTGTGATTGAGGACTAGTTTATAATTGGAAAACCATGTTTCAACAGCACTGAATCCAAGTTGAAGGCTGTGTTGTAGTGGTGAAGGGTCCTTGTGCGTGAAAAAGACAACAGCATCATCCGCATACAGGATGATTTATTCTGAGCAGGATTGTGGTAGGGAGTTTCAGAAAAGGCTGAAAAGGAAAGGGCCCAGTATGGACCCCCTGAGGGACTCCAGAGCTGACAGGCAAGGTGTCCAAGATAGCATTGGCAATGTTTACTCTTTGAGAGCGATTGTCAAGGTAGCTTCTGAACCAGCGGCCTGAGTCCGGTGCGAGGCCAGCAAGGAGTAGTTGGTCATACAGCAGCCGATGATGGACCGTGTCAAATGCCTTCGATAGGTCAATGAAGACAGCCCCAGTAAGAAGACATTTATCAAGGGAACTATGCACGGCGCTGGTAAATTCAAGCAGGTCAGTGGTGGTACTATGCCCTTTTCTAAAACCGTGCTGTTGTGTGCACAGAATATTGTATTTGTCCAAATAATCAGTGAGCTGATCCACAAAAATACGCTCAAGGGCCTTGGACAGTGGTGGCAATATAGAGATTGGGCAATAATTAGAGTGGCATGTCTTGTCCCCACTTTTGTGAACCTGGGTCACAGTGGGAGTTTTCCATATTTCTGGGAATGTACTGGTGTGGAGAGATAGGTTAAGAATTTTAGTTAATTGACTAAGGACCTCATCAAGTGTAAGTGATAGCAGCTTAAGGTCCAGAGTGTCACTGCTGGTTCTGGATGTAGAGATGGCTGAGGCGATGTGGCAGTGAGCTTCACTTATCTTAATCTCCCTGAAGTAAAAATGAGGGTGGTTTGACATAGCGCAGGGTGTGTTAGAGGGGGTGTGACTGTCTGTGAAGAAATCAGATGGGAGAACAATACTGAGGTCAGTAAAAGCCATGTTGAAGGTGTTTGCAATGACCATGGGATCAAGGGTAGTGGACCCTTCAACAATTAACATGGCCGGAGGGGACTTTGATTGTTTCCCAGTAATGTCCTTGATATTGTCCCAGAAAGCATGACCATTTCTCCAGGTGCTGGTGAGGACATCCTTATAATATAAATTTTTCATAAGATGAATGGATTTTGTACAGGCATTACGAGCATGTTTGTATTTTTGGATGTCAGATTGTTTGCCTGTGGCTTTAGCCACCACCCACAGGTGGTCCCTAGATTTCAGTTGGGAACAGAGCTCTGCAGTTATCCAAGGGTTACAGAGGGCTTTTGCTTTCCATTTTTTAGAAGGAGTGAAGAGGTCACAGGCCTTATTGAAGGTGGTGATGAAGTAGCTGAGGGCTAGGTTAACATCCATCGCCTTGTAGATGGGCAGCCAGTCTTGCAAGGATAGGTGCTGTTTGAGATGGGTAAGTTGACCATGGGGGAGGACTCTGCTGGCAATGATTATAGGGAGTGACTTTAGAAATTTATTAGACTATTCACATATAACTGGAGAGTGGTCACTGAGAGAGTCCAGGAGAATGGAGGTACGAGAGATCCTGGTAGGGTGATTGGTAAAAACCCAGTCCAGCAGGGTACTGGTGCCTATTTTGTAATTTATCATAGTAGGTGTGGTGACCAATTGTGAGAGGTTGGCAGCTGCAATGGCATCCTTATTAGTGTAGACATCAGATGCGAACCAGTTTATATTGAAATCACCAAGTAGAATGTGTTCAGAGCCAGAAGGTTGGGAGCTGACAAAGTTAAAAACTTCTTTGATGCTAAGATCTTGATCTTGAGGTGGAATATATATAGAGATGATGGTGAGGGCTTTTTGACTGGGACCTAAAAGAATTTTAATGGGTAGGAGCTGGGCCAAGGAGGCAGGCATGGGAGTTGGAACAAGGTACCCAAGTAGATTATCCTTAATGTAGATGGCACAGCCCCCTTCCCTTTTAGAGGCTCGGTCCAGTCTGAAAACATTGTAGCCCTATAAGGTGATTGCCAGATCAGGAATTTTTGGTGTCAGCCATGTTTCAACTACAGCAAGGATGTCAGGATAATGTTGGCTGATAAAGTCTTGGAGTGCTTCAAGCTTTGGTAACAGGCTGCAAATGTTAATGGTTGCGATGGTAAGGGCCCCTGCCTTTTTCAAAAGGCTTGAACAGCTCGGGCCAGGGTTCGAATGGACATTGCCCGAGATCAGTAGGAGAAGTAGGAAGAGCTTCATAGAGCAGAGGCGCAGGTCCAGTAGTGATAATTTGTATTTCCTTTTAGTGTGTGGGCAGCAGTTAGAGTCCATATGGCAGCCCCAATGATATGCAGTGTGATACAGTAGGGATAGGCTGGCATAGAAACCAAACTTGGTGGTGTTAAGAAGCAGCCAGATATTACCAAGTAGAGGCCCATGGGGAGGACTGGGTGAGAGGTGGAGTGTTCCCAGTGTGCTGCTGGTATTGATTAAGTAGATAGTGGGTACTGGGTGGGGGTGGCAGGGGCTCGGAAGAGAGAACAAGGGAGGAAGGACAAGGAGGGAGAGAAGGGGAATGACCAAGAGGGGGAGGGAAATCATGGCTGGTGTAGGGCGAAAGAAAAAAGGCATGGAGAGATAGTGAAAAAGAGAGCTGAGAGTGAGCAGGAATGGTGAGGATGGGGAATGTAAGCAGCTGGGGAAAGAGAGCAGTGTAGGCTGGAGCTAGGTGGGACAGAAAGGAAGAAAATAGGCAAGCAAGTGTTGTGTGCCAATAGGAGGGACCAGCAGGCAATCAAGGGCAGAGTGTGAGGTGAGGGAGCGTATTTAACTAACGTAGGAGTGGGGTTGGGAGGCAGACATAACATTTTGGCAAAAGTCTGTGTAATTCAATGGGTGCAGAGCCCGGAGAGCACAGCAAAGTTGAGATAGTAGAGGAGCCAATCGGGGCAGAGCAAACAGCAGGAGTCCAATCAGGGAGTGAGGTAGCAAGCGCTTGTCCAATGGTGGCTACACTTGGCTTCCCCAACCCAAGGCAGAAATCTTACCTGCAGTTCTGGAGCTCCAAAACGGGCAGAGGTGGTGGTAGTTATTAATTACTTTCACATTTGACTGGTGTGTAGTTATACAATGTGCATGAAGTGGTAGTTTCACATGCAACCACAACCGTTTCTCTTTTGGCACAAATGAATTTATGCTGGAAGTGTAACTACACATGTAACAACTGTTGCGAAGTGCAACAGAAAAACTGATTGATGCTGGAAGTGTAACTACACATGTAACAGCTGTAGCAAAGTGCAACATACAAAGTTACATTTGCCAGAAAGAATTGATTTGAGGCAAAAGGAAGGCAGCAGTAATTGCAGTAACTACCACTTCATGTGAACTGTGTAATTACAGCACAGTACTACCGATCTTCCCTGAGTCAGTCTTCACCATTCATCACTATCTGGGTAACAGCTGGAGGCACAGCACCGTGTGGGAGCTTTTTTTTTGTAGAGAGAGGAGCCGTAGGCGGTACCACCCTCCATGCCGAAGCATTACGTGGTGCTCATGGGTCAGTCAGCAATGGTTGCTGGCTCCTGCTCTGCCACAGTTCTGCTTCTCCCACCATCGAGAGTGCAGCACCTCACAACTGCTGAAGAAATTTCACCTGTGACATAGCGGCCTAGTCAGTTGTTCTGATGCTGCTGTCGATGCCGTTTTCACTCCATTCCAGTTCCGCCACATGCTAGTAACTTGGTGCCATTTTCTGCAGGAATCCATTAAAACTTTTCCTTTTTGTTTCTTGAAGTGGCACATAGTCTGTTTCTTATTATTGTTTTAATTACTGTCAGTCATCTTGGGTTTGTTCAGGAACAAAAAGCATTCTTCTAAGGCAGGCTGGCCTCCTATGTGTCGGTGTGCCTGTGCCCGCAGACGTCCATCACGTACTGGCATGACCGATGCCTCACCTGCCTAGTTACATCTCACGATGTCGATAGTTGCAACACTTGCTTCTCCATGGACCATGGAGTACTGGGGCAACGTATGTGGAAAGTCAGCCGTGATCCACCGACTTTTGGAGGGCAGCATCGTACGAGGGACTCCAAGCACAGGTCTCTCTGCCCTTCCCCATGGCCCCCCCCCAGTTGTATACAGACCAGTGAGGAGGGGGCCTCCTCCACTTCTAGCCTTGCCAGGGAGGAGGTCACTTCCCAATTCGGCCCTCACAGGGACAGGGCCAAGAGCACTACACAAGAAGTCATCTCCTCAGAGGTGCAGGCTCTCCCGGTGTTGGGACCTACACCTGCTGGGCCCCCTTGAGTGGCTCCTCAGTGTCTCCAACCAGTACCATTCCAGATACTATGGCTGTTTGCAGCTCTGGTGATTGGAACAGCACTGTGAGCAGTACTGAGCTATCCTGCTGTGCCGAGAGCAGTGCTATGGGTGGGAAAACCTCTGTAGCCACTCATCTGGAGGTCTTCTGGATCTCCTCCTCTCCAGAGCCAGATGATCAGGAGACTGATCCAGACTGGCTGCCTGATTCCTCAGAGTCAGAGAGTTCTCCAGTGCCCAGTACCTCTGCATCCTCCCAGGCATCCCTTTCCTTGACACCAGCTATTATGGTAAGTGCCGACTCCCACGCCAATGGCAACGTCAGGAGCAGGCCTGCTGATAGTGGACCTTGGTCTAAGGGGATGGTGGTTTGGGTATCTGGGGCCCAGAAAGCTGCCAGTCCTGGTGCCGTTTGCCCCCCCCAGGACTGGAACAGGGACACCCTATTCTGTAGCCTTCCTCTGGGGGCCTGTGGGATTGGAGCAGTCCCTAGATTTGGGAGTGAGGAAGAGCTTGACCTTGGAGTTGACAGGGTTGGTGGGACAGGGTGTGGGGCAGCAACTTTCCATGGGGATCCATCGGGGTTCAGGGAGGAGTTGAAGTTCCAAGCCCTTATTCCCTCCCTTGTCTCTTTTGAAGGTGGCCTTATTGGGTGGGGGCCACCCTTCTGGTTCTATATGGCCCTGGTCTCCTCACGGTGGAGATTCCCCTTCAGGGTTCAGTCCTGATCACTTTGAGCTGGCTGCGTGGCCAGTAACTGCATGGACCAGCGGATACCCAGGAGGTCCTAGATTGCCAGCAAAGTTCCCTAGCCCTGGCAGAGGTCACTTGCATAAGGTGAAGTGTGTCTCTCCATTGCCTCTTCAGTCCTCCTCATGTCCCAGGACACATAGGCCCTTTGGGGCCCTCGACATGGGAGCAGTTCAGAGCCACTGCTGCCACCTTCCCCAGGTATGTCAGGGCTATGGACCAACAGGTCCTTCACTTGTCTTCCCTGTAGCAATTGTACTTAGACTCTTCAAAATCATCAGCCTTCTCATCTTCCTCCTTTGAGTAAGAGGATACCTCTGTCCATCTGTCCTCAGATGCTAATCAGACAGAGTATCAACATTTCCTGTCAAGGCTGGCCAACAATCTGCACCTATCCCACATCACAAGACACAATATTGAGTGGAAGACATGTGTCTTCCTTAGCAAATTCAGTGTGGACCACCTGGTGGTCCCTTCCTGGCTGATTCCCTTCCAGGAGGTATCATACACTAACTGGCATTGCCCATCTGCCCCAACTCCAGCCCCTATGGATTGCCAGCACAGGTATTGCTCACCCAAGGTGTCTCCATGGACCTTGCCTCATTCTTTTTGGGAGTGAGGGCACTGGATACCCCTTCCAGGCACTGATACCCGGTGTGCGCCCGACCCCCAGATGAGAATTCTGTGGAATTTCGACCGCTGGGGACAGAGAGTGTTCTCCTCAGTGCATATCATGCTCTGCATTGCCATTCATCAGGCACACCATGCTGCTATCAACAGGCATATGTGGTAAATTCTAGGCCAGATGCTGGAATTGCTGCCTGATACAGAGACAACCAGACAGTCCATTGCTCTCTCTCTCTGCACAGGGCCTGAAACTCTCAAGGCTCAGGCAAGGGCATCTTACAACATCAATGAGGTAGCTTCAAGGCTAGCGATGACAGCAATCTGCATTAGGTGGACAGCGTGACTTTGTCTATCAAGGTTGTGACCCTTAGCCCATAGTAGGGTGCTTGCTTGGCAATAGGAGACCCCACCCTGTCCTTACCAGTCCCTGGCCTAACTGACCTGTAATGGGTCTCCTCCTTTAATGGTCTTCACCCACGAGAGGCTGAGAGACCCATGTCCCTCAAGGAAGTGTTGGGCCCCTTTCGGGGGGGGGAAGGCTCTGTATTCACCCAGACAGTGATGAATAGTGAAGATTAAAACAGGGGAAATATGAAAATTATGTACATATCGTAATTCTTGATCTTTCTGTGTATCTTCACCATTCATCACTGACACCTGCCCACTTTGTCTTCTGGGCCTCAGACCTTGGGCAATGCACCCTCTCTGCTTGCCCTCCCCCTCCTTGAGACCTACTGTGGGTGGGGTCCCACTGGTACCTCTGAGTCCTCTGTTACCTTCCTAGGTGACAGATGGACCACCCTGGGATGGAGATCAAGTAGGACTTCTTGCCGTGGCCTTAGGGACTCCATGTGGGTCCTTCCCTTCTCAGCCGGGGGGGGTTGGTCTGAGACTTGGTCCTGTCCTGTGGGCTATGACTGACTCCTAGTGGTGGGGGGATATCCCCTATGTAAGGAGGGAGGAGAGGGCCCATAGGGACTATCCTTCTTACTCCTTATATAATTGTTCCTCCTCCCCCATTTTTGGGGAGTTAGAACATGTCCTGGAGAGGAATCCCCCCTGAACCATGTGGGTTCTCCCTCTTGGGACAATGGTAACTAGAGGGGGTCCTCTCCTGGGATGGCTGTCAATACCCTGTCCTGCTGTGGTGGAGGAGGGGAAACCTTCTCTACACCTGTTCTTCGGGAGGAATTGATGTCTGAGACTGCCCATCTAATACGCTGCACTCATCTTTTCAAGTCAGGAAGTACTTGGTTCTGAGTTTCCATCTCAACTGCTGTTCATCTCCTCCAGCTGGAGGTTCTGGGTGCCTGGCCTAGCTTTGGTTTAGCCAAATGTTGTGGTTCCCATGGGACAGCAATAGGTTCAGTGACCTCCTGGATGTCAAGCAACATCTTTTTCCCAGAATTCTTTCTGGGTATAGGATGTGGTGGGGTCTCTCTTTTCCTTCCCCATCTTTCTTCTTCTTTACTTTACTTTACCTTTCTCTCTTCTTTCTCTGTCTGGTTGGCTGCCCAGGGGCTGTGGCCAAAACCCACACCCTCAGATCCTCTCTCCTCTGTCCTCTGTCCAGCTTAATCATTTTTTAGTTTTACATCCTTTCCTTCAGCTATCCTTTGGGTTCCCTTGCCCCACCCTTGTCTTTTCTCTATCCATCAGTTTTCCTCTCTTTTTGATGAGCAGAACTGGGGCAGAGGAGGAGCCATTGACCACTGCTGACTGACCCGTGAGTGCCATGTAATGCGTCCACCTTGAAGGTGGCACTAATTCAGTGGACCATTTTTGCATGGCCCAAGCTATAAAGATGGTACATAGGTAATTCAGACAATACACTTACATTAACAGAGAAAGATACAGGAATTAGAAAACATTGAATATACTGAGTACAACTAGGTACAATTAAGTGCAAGAATACAGTTGAAACACAATAGAGTAGCAACTAAAGTGCAGGTGTACTATACATGATGTACAATCAGTCAGTTTTATGACTGTTCAGCATTGTACAATGGGACAGTTTAGTCTTAGGTACAGAATAATTAGGATTCTCATTGAAGGGTAGCCATGCCCCACCACCAGCCACCCACCTGGGCAGGAGCAGGACAGGGGTGTGGGTGCAGTAGAGGTGTCAGTCAGTCTCAGAGAGGCAGCACATTTGAGCAATAAGGTATGACCAGGGGTTATATTAATGTTCTAGTTAATCACCCCATAGGGTGTAATGTGGCACAAGGCACAGCAGAGTTCCATATTGTCCCCAAGGGGTGATTAACTTGAACATTAACATAACCCCTGGTTGTACTGTATTGCCCCCCTTAATGCCATATTGCCCCCATGGGGTGATTAACTTGAAGATTAACATAACCCCTGGTCATATCTTATTGCTATTATAAAACAATTACAGTAACACTGGTTGTTCAAAATGTAATTGTTTTAAATTATTTAAACTCAGATAGGGATTTTTTGATAAAATAGTCCATCCACTGAACTGAGCCATAATACTCATTCCTGAGATCAGTGTGAATGCCTTTATGAGTTTGCCAGACAGTATAAGTTGTCTCCATGGTAACTGGCCTCTAAAATAATATCCCAGCCATACGTGTGGCCGAGAGGAGTGGTGAAGTTGATGAATGCTCAAACAAAGTTGCACAGTGTGACACTGAGTGGATCTTCCTCCAGTAATAGAAAACCAGATCACTTGGCAAATGCTGCTCAGAAAAAAGAATCCAACACTTAACATTTTCTTTTGATCTCTGTGCCGAATGGGACCACGTGCATGACATAAAAACACTTAGGAACCGTTAAACATTTTGCCCCAGTGCAATTACAGTCCCTACCTGTGATACAGTCCTGTGATACAGTACATTTAAAACTTCATTCTTCAGCATTCACTGCTAAAACTGAAGAGCTCTGTGCATCCTTAAAGAAAAAAAGCCTGAATGCATAGCATCAAAACTGCTAACTGAAGGGAAAACAGATTCACGCCACTGTCATTCTGAGCCACGACACCTGAATAAGCCTCCAGCTATCCGATGTTAGCATGTTCAAGGCAACACTGGGAACTGCATTTTTAATTGTAAAATCAGGTTAATTGAGATGAGATTGGGAGAGGAGGTGGTTCACTTTATAGCCACTGTAAAACTCAAGCAAGATTACTGGCAGTGCTGGTTTGAGGTCAAGGAGGGTTCAGTCTTTAATAGCGGTACTGTGCGATTTATGTTGTAAACCCCCTCACATTCACTGAATTGTTCCCATCATCATCCATGCTTTAGCACAGGTTTTTTGTTTGTTTGAAGTAGTGGTATAAATTGGGTTATAGGATAAGTCCTTTGTTGCCATGACAATGTTCGGTAATGGAAGTGAGTTTTATTTTGTTACCGAACATGTTGTAAACCCCGGAATGCTTAAGTGAAAAAGTAACAAAACTAAAACCACTTAAGAGCTGTGAGCAGTTTAATTATAATACTGAGCTGATTAATCAAACTTGTTCTGTGAGCTTTTTACTTTGAACTGTTAGTTCTTGGATCCTGTGCAGATGTCCGTTGAGTGCACTCTGTCACCGCTGGGTCTCATCACAGCAATATTGAGGCTCAGACAGGCTATGTCCTGCCAGCTAATGAAGTGTGTTAGTCAGCTGGAAATGAGAGGTGGTCTCTCTTTTGGATTTGTTTTTTTTTTTAAATACCTTGATGATTTAAAAAAAAAAAATCACTTAACAGCCTTGGTAACAGTGCCGACGGTGGCTGCAATGCCGGCTATTAATTCCATAAATAGAATTCTTTTGGAGACGAGGGACTTGATTCATAGTATTGCTGCAGTGGTAAGGTAGATCTAGTAACATTTTTTTTTTTCATCATGACAATATTTTTGCCACCTCCGCGGACTCGGCAGGGGCTGTGACCCTCCCACCTCAGAGAGGTGCATACTCCAGCCCATCAGGGTCATCACAGGTGATGCCAGGTCCCAGTATCTTTCTCCTTCATTTTTTTCTCCCACACCTACAAATTTGCAATGGGTGCAGCAGCCATGTCCACCTCCGCAGAGGCAGCCAAGCAACCTGGGTGTGGGCCAACGCCTACTGTTGTGCTGAGACATGCAACACAAGCCCCACTCCTAGAAGAAGGAGCGCAGTCCTCCAGATGCTCATTCCCCAACCTCCCCCCCCAGCTGACCCCCAAGTGACTCGAGTCTGTTCCAAACCTTGGTTGCCAGTGTGGCATGAGGTGTGGCGTCCAGTGCCTCAACCTTCAGTGCCACCTGGCCAGCTCTAGTAACATGTTAATTAAAGATTAACGTAGGGCTGTTGGAATCATATCAGCCAATCAAAACCCTGATTTTCACAGTACCTTTTTATTATTAAAGTTATGTAAGTACACAAGACACACTGTGAAACGAGTTCACAACTACATAGTAGTAAAGCTACAGTGTAGTTACACAGTAGTTACAGTGCAGTTAGTGACACTTAAAATTATCCTTCAGAAATCATTTCCTCATGAAGCTACTGCAGTATAGCATAGTGTTTAAAAGCACTGACCTGCAAACCTGGAGAACTGGGTTTGAATCCCAGAGCCACTACTTGTATACTGTGCAACCAAGAAAAAAAGAGTTAAAAATAAACATGCACTCTAACATTGTAAACTGCTATACAATTAAAAAAAAAATTTACATAATTACTTATTGACTTTTAATACTGCAGTATTTACTAAGTAACATGCTGCTTTTGTAGCATTGTTTCCTCACTTAATGCCTAACTAACGTGTACTTACAAAGTAAGTACGCAGAAACTGACACTTAAAATAAAGTGTAAGAAGAAGGGTTTAACAGTACTGTAGTTACTAAGGAATGTGCTGCTTCTGTGACATTGTTTCCTCAGTTAATGACTAACATGTATTTGCCAAGTAAGTACACAGAAACTGACACCTAAAAGAAAGTGTAAGAAGAAGGGTTTAACAGTACTATAGTTACTAAGGAATGTGCTGCTTCTGTGGCATTGTTTCCACAGTTAATTCCTAACTAACATGTATTTGCAAAGTAAATACACAGAAACTGACACTTAAAGCATATGAAGAAGAGTGTAACTACTATACACTTACATTGAATGTCAGTGCTGCAGTTCTGATGTATGCTTTCATTCACAAACCATTCCCTCATGTACTTACTGCTTCATAAACATGCAATCTTATATTCTTTATTGCTATACAACTACATGTTTTACTTATACAGTAAAAACCATTTACATAAGTACTTACTGGCTTGTAACAGTGCTGTAGCTACTAAGAAATGTGCTGCTTCTCTGGCATTGACCCACACCTCTTCTGCACCCACACTCCTGGCCTGCTATGGCTCAGGTGGGTGGCTGGGGGTTGGGCATAGCTTTATACCATGCTTTACCACCAATCTGCTGTGTGGAGTGGTGGTGGGTGGTAAAGGATACACAAGTAGAAATTCTTCCTGGTGTTTAGTTATACAAATTACATGATGTGGTAGTTACACATGCAGCCACAACCATCTCTCTCTTTTGGCACAAATTGATTTATGCTGGAAGTGCAACTACACATGCAGCAGCTGTTGCAAAGTGCAACAGAAAAATTGATTTATGCTGAAAGTGTAACTACACATGTAACAGCTGTTGCAAAGTGCTACAGAAACATTGATTCATACTGAAAGTGTAACTACACATGTAACACCTGTTGCAAAGTGCAACATACATAGTTATATTTTCCAAACAGGATTGATTTGATGCAGAAGAGGGGGCAACAGTAATTGCAGTAACTACCAGTTCATGCAAATTATTTAACTACACCAAACCACAAATGTGAAACTTGATAACTACTACATGGTAGCTACATGTAGCTACACAGATGTTACATAGTAGTTATTTTATTTATTTATTGAAATGATTCAGCATGAAGGCACACTGAACAACAACTTGCTCATCTCCCGGTGCAACTTTGGAGGGGGCGTACAATTGGATAAAGAATTAAACATACAGTTTACCATTTAACATATCTGATAAATTAAACATTCAATTACATTTGTAACAAGACATACAGTTAAATAAATCATAAATAATCATACAATCACATTTGTGACATAACATACAGTTAAATATATCATACATTGTAGTTATACAGTAGTTTCAGTGTAGTTATGGACACTTACAATGAAGTGTTACCCAAGAACCTTTTTAGAGGGTAGGGTATTGGAGGAGTTAGGAAAACTGTGGACAGACAAGGCAATGGGTCTGGATGAAATCCACCACAGGGTGCTCAGGGAATTAAGGGAGGAGCTAGCTGCACCACTCGCAAAGTTATTCAATCTTTCTTTCAACAAAGGGAGGGTTCTGAGGGATTGGAAAAAAGCTGATGTGGTACTGTTGCACAAAGGGCGAGGGAAGCAAGAACCAGGCAACTATAGTCTGGTTAGATAACCTCTGTGGTGGGTAAGATCATGGAAGCACTTATAAAGGAAAGGCTGGCACAATACCTGGCTGAGGAGGGGCTCAAGGATGAAAACCAGCACAGATTTACAAGGGGTAGATCATGTCAGACCAACCTAATTGAATTCTTTGATGGAGTAAAAGAGATATGTGACCAATGAGGGATGGTGGACATGGCCTATTTGGACTTCAGAAAGGCCTTCAACACTGTCCCTCACAGGAGACTAATAAGCAAGTTGGGTAGTTTAGTGGCAGGAAACAAATTAGTGAACTGGGTGGAAAATTGGCTGGAGGGAAGAACTCAGAGCGTGGTGGTAAATGTGGTGCACTCCAGGGAGGGAGGGGTGATGAGTGGGGTACCTCAGAGGTCAGTGTTGGGTCCCATGCTATTCAACATTTACACTGGATACATTTCAGAGGGCCTAAAAGGGAAAGTCTGTCTGTTCCCAGATGACATAAAGATCTATAATAGGGTGGACTCAATGGAAGGGGTGGAGAAAATGAGGGAGGACCTTGTCAAGTTGGAGGAGTGGTCAGGGAAGTGGCAGTTACAATTCAATACAAAAAATGCAAAATTATGCATATAGAGAACAGCAACCCAAGGGCAAAATACTGGCTGAGTGGGGAGGAATTAGAGGTAACAGAACCGAAAAGGGACATGGGGATCATCATTTCAGATAACCTGAAGGTGGGGAACCAATGCAATAAGGCTATGGGGAAGGCTAATGGAATGTTGGCATGCATAGGTAGAGGCTTCACAAGCAGGAGAAAGGAGGTGATCATGCCATTATACAAAACTATGGTCATGCCACATCTGAAATACAGGGTCCAGTTTTGGAGGCCACACTTGCAGGGGGGCAGAGACAGCTTGGAAAGAGTCCAAAGAAGGGCAATCAATATGGTTCAAGGGCTGCAAAGGAGATCATATAAGCAGTGATCAGAGGAACTAAATTTATGCACACCGAAGATGAGGAGAGAAAGGGGGGATATGTTAGAAACCTTCAAATAACTAAAGGGAATAAACAAGGTGAGAGTGAGTAGCATGTTTAGGATGAGTGGAAACAAATCAACAAGAGGGCATGCATTCTAGCTGGAAAGGGGAAGATTTGCAGGAAACACGAGGTGGAAGTTCTTCACTGAGAAAGTGGTGGGTCCTTGAACTAGGGTGCCAGAATGGGTGGTGGTTATAGATTCAGTGAACAAATTCAAGAGGGCTTAGGACAACTACATGGGGCTAAACAGAAACAAACAAAAATAGCATGGGCAGACTAGGTGGGCCAAGTGGTCCTTATCTGTCATCAATGTCTATGTTTCTATGGAGGTGAGGGGGTAAGTTAAAAGGACTATGGGAGGTATTTGTACAGACTGGATGGGCAAGAGGGTCTTTTTCTGCCAGCAAATTTCTATGTATCAAAATGTTTTGCCCTTCTGTAGGTGGTTCTAGGTCTGGCACCAGCAGCTGCATATAATTCTGGATCACTTTGTGAGGCATTCCAGAATTTATGGACAATCACAGATATCTGCAGGGTGACATGATTAAACTATCACAAATGTCGCACCACTTAATTAATTCTGTGTATGGGGTTTCAGCTGAAGAAGAGTGGACCTCTTCTGTCTTTTGATCTTGTTTAAAGTATCTTCTAAAACACCATGAGAATATCTCTTTTCAAAGAATCTTCCTTTCAGGTCCATTGCATGAGACTCAAAATTACACCTAAGGCACAAAACATCATGGAAATGTGAAAGGAAATGTGTGACCAACTTGGATTTGAAACCAGACCCCTTGGCATACCGTGCCAGTACTCTAGCCACTAAGTTATGAGGCACATGTGATTAGCAGGCCTCTGGGCTTTCCCTTCAGATGCACACACATTCCTTTCTATGTGTTGCATAACCTGCAACTAGGCACATGTCAGAAAGACAACCAGATAACTTTTCAGTACAGTAAAGCCACTGCGAGGACATTTTAAATCCTGATGGAGATGTGAAAGGAAAAGTGTGACCCACTGGGATTTTAACCCAGGCCCTGGGCATTATGGTGCCCTAACCAATAAGCTATGGGGCTTATGTGATTTGCAGGCCTCTGGGCTTTGCCTTCAGACACACACATTCCTTTGTATGTGTTGTGTAACCTGCAAAGGCACAATTACAGAGACACAACTAGTTAACTTCTCAGTACAGTAAAGCCACTGTGAGGCAATTTTAAATTATTATGGAAATGAAAAAGGACCACTATGACCTAAGGAACACAAATTTCCATTTTGGTATACCATTTTGTATATATTCAAGATGGGTAGTATTTGCCTTCAGTATGGTATTTCCTGCAGTATGCTTCTATGTTTCGATAACATTTCTTTGCGAATGCTGTATTTTTTTTAGATCCAAGAAAGTGTTTGGATAACAGGAGGATATGAAATGAAGACTAACAATGTTTGAATGTAAAAATCATTAAATTGCATTGCAGTGCCCTTCCAGATCATGATGCCATCATCAATATACCTACCCCCCCAAAAAAATGTGGGGTGGTATAGGTTTCAGTGATGACTGAATATCATAGCCAATCCCACCAACCCTAAAACAGATTAGCATTGGATAGGTCCATTGTGATCCTCATCGATGTACTGCATGGTTAAAAATAGAACTTTCATTAGAAAATAAAGAAATTTGAATTCAATTGAAAAGTCAGATAGAGGGACTGGTCCACTGGTATGGAGTGCTAATGTGTTGAACTCCTTACCTCTTGCCACACCCGTGACCTGTGTTCATAAATGAGCATGGGTTGCTGGAGGTCAGTGGGGTGGGAGAGGATTAAGTGTTCCAGGTACTGCTCTCCTTCCCCAGAGTGGGTGGTCAGCTGACTCAGCCTTTGACTGAAACAGTGCAGTGGCCTGGTGGTGATGTTGGCAGTGAAAGGCTCAGTGGGAGGTGCTGTGGTTTTGCAGGACATGTTTGCTTCCACGCACGTGTCTTGACATGTCGTCATGACAAGGGCTCACATGAGAAAATGGAAAAAGGGATCCAAGGATGAGCCACTGCCATGCACACCACCCTGGACCCACCCCTCCACCCAGATACCAGGAGCAATTCTGGATGAGGGCATTGGAGGGATGACATCCCTCCCCCTCTGGCCCCACCACAGGGGAAAATCTGTAGGATCTTGTTCCTGGTAGATCCAAGGTAGGTGAGTGCTGGCTGGGGGCAGGTGGGGACAGGCACAGGGCTTGCCCACAGAGTAAAATGCTAAATAAAAAAAGTCAGATGGAAAGTCCTATGCATTTTATGAATGTACAAACATACAAAGGTGCCTGCAGACCAGACCTACTGTTCTATCAAAGTCTGCTCGATTGTCAGCTAGCTCCCTAACAGGCAGTTGCCCCTTCCCCTTGACCTTCCATTGTTGTCCTCCTTGCCCACCCTTACCCACCCCATACCCTATCCCAAGTGATCTTAAAGCCAACCACGTTGTTGCTGGTTACCACCCCTTCTGGTAGTGTGTTACACCTTTCAACTACTCTCTTTGTGAAGTAATGCCTCCTCATCTCCCTCCTGAATCTCCCTCCTTCTATTCTTAGCCCGTGCCCCCTAGTTTCCCTCCTGCTCCTTAGATTTAACACCCTCCCCCCTTGATTCCCTTCAGGTACTTGAAGGTCTCTATCATGTCCCCCCTCTCCTTTCTCTCTTCCAGTGCATACATATCCAGTTCCTTTAGCCTCATCTCATAGTCCATTCCTTCTATCCCCTGAATCATCCTTGTCACCCTCCACTGCACTCCCTCCTGCAACTTGATATCCTGCCTCAGGTACAGCCTCCAGAACTGCACACAGTACTCCAGGTATGGCCTGACCAGTGCCCTGTAGGGTGGCAAGATCACCTCCCTGCATCTGGACGTGAATCCCTATGCTATGCACCCTAGCATCTTGTTTGCTTTTGCTGCTGCTCTTCTGCATTCGGCAGTATTGTTCATGCTCTCTGTTAATGCAAGGTGTTGAATTTTGGGGCTAGGAACCCAAGGAGAGAATACTGGCTACGGGGATCAAGCTTGGGAGCACAGAGGAAGAAAAGAACCTGGGGGCATTGATAGGAACATAGAAACATAGACTTTGACAGAAGATAAGGACCGCTTGGCCCACCTAGTCTGCCCAATTCCCTACCTACAGGATAAGATGCATATCCTAGTTAACCAACACAATAATTGCCTTACGTTTGTCCAATGTATTCTTGAATTCTCCCACAGTTTTAGACTGCACAACTTCCTCAGGAAGGCTGTTCCATGCATCCACCACCCTCTTTGTGAAAAAATACTTCCTCACATTGCCCCTGAACTGCCCTCCCCCCCTCTATTTTTAAAAAGGGCACAATTTAAAGATAAAGGGGGGGGGAGTTTCAGGAGCAATGTTAAGAAATACTTTTTCACAGAGAGGGTGGTGGAAACATGGAACAGCCTTCCTGAGGAGGTTGCAGGGTCTAAAACTGTGGGAAAATTCAAGAATACATTGGGACATAAGGCAATTCTTGTGGGAGGTAAGAATAAATAGACTGTTGGTTAGCTATGATCTGCAGCTTATCCTGTAGGTAGGGAAAATGGGCAGACTAGGTGGTCCAAGCAGTCCTTATCTGTCATCAAAGTCTATGTTTCTATGTTTGTATCAATGCCCCCAGATTCTTTTCTTCCTCTGTGCTCCCTAGCTTGATCCCCCCTAGCCAGTATTCTCTCCTTGGGTTCCTAGCCCCAAATTTCAACACCTTGCATTTTTTTGCATTGAAACCCAGCTTCCACTTCCCTGACCATTCCTCCAGCTTGGTCAAGTAGTTGCATCTATCCCTTTTCATCATCTGCTACTGCACCCATTTTGGTGTCTTCAGCTAACAGGCTAATCCTGCTCACCACCCACTGTGCTATATCCGAGATGACTAGCCCGAACAGCACCAGACCCAGCACCGAGACCTGCAGCACCCTGCTCATCACAGATCTAGGCTGTGAGACTCCCCAACACCACCCTTTGTAGCATACCCTAAAACAGTTTAAGATCAAACATGCCATCTTTGTACCCACTCCCACCCTGGACAACTTCACCCTTAGTCAACCATGTGGCACTGAATCGAAGGCCTTGATGAAATCCAAGTACAACTCATCAACAGCATGGCCCCCATCAAGCTCTCTCATCACCCAGTCATAGTACTGTATAAGATTGCTCTTGCAGGATCTCCCTGAAATGAACCCGTGCTGCCTCCCATCCTGCAGGTCGTTGCACTCCAGGAATGCCACCAGACTTTCTTTTAGTATTGTCTCCATGAGCTTTCCCACTATGGGCATCAGACTGACTGGCCTATAGTTCCCTGGCTCATCCCTTGGACCAATTTAATGTAACAGTACCACATGGGTCATCCTCCAGTCCTGAGACACCTCCCCTGTTTCCAGGGAGGTGCTGAACAGGTCTGTCAGTGGTTCCGCCAGAACCTCTGCCATATCCCACAGCATCCTGGAATGGATACCATCTTGCCCTGGTGCTTTATTCACCTTCAGCACCCTCAGCCCCTCCAAAACTCTGTTACCCTCTATCCTGTTGTCCGTTACCTCACCCCATCCCCCCTCCTTTCTGACCAGGGTGATAATGGACCCCCCCTTCCCTTGTGAACACTGAGAAGAAGTACTTATTCAGTGCTTCATCTTCTTTCTTCCCCTTTTCCACCCACCCCTCACCCCTTTTTATCCTCACTATACTGTCCCGGCACTTCCTTTTCTCCCTGTACTAATCTGAGTTTCCTTGTGGCTTTCACACCCCTTACCCTCTTGGTCACCTCCTTATACCATTTGGTGTACTCCTCCCTGTCCTCCTCCTTCCCTGTCCTTCTGAACTTCAAGTATGCCACTGTTTTTGCCCCACCCCCCTCTATCACCTCACTGTTCAGCCAGCATGGTCTCTTTACCCTACTTTTCTTACTCTGTAGCCTGGTGCATGTTTCTGTCACCTCTATGATACTTTGCTTTATTATGTTCCATTTCTGAGCTGTCTCCATCCCCCATTTAATTCCTTTGAGTCTCTCCATCAGCATTTCCCTCATTCTCCCTAAGTCCAGCCTCCTGAAATCCATCACCTTTGTTGCTGATCTCTCCAGCTCCCTGCTCATTGTGATGTTAAACCACACCATTTGGTGATCGCTGTAAACTAACAGATCCTCCACCTTATGTCCCTCACTGCCTCCCTGTTAGATAGTACCAGGTCCAGCGTGTTCCCCAGTCTAGTGGGTTCTGCAACCAGCTGTGTCAGGATCCCCCCCAAAACATGTCCAGTAGGACCCTCTCCCTAGCACTGGAGGTGATTTTCTGAGTTATGTAAGTGGAACTGTAATGTAGCAAGACCAAAGTCATGTCTCATAGAAGAATACAGACTGACTATGTCAATAGATAGATGTAAATACTCTGAGGACTAGGTCAACCTCTTGCAATTAGGATCAAATATCCATGCTATCATGAATGCTAGAGGGTACATCTACAACTAATTGTTGGAGAAAATGATCTACACAGACAACAATGTTCTCAGCAAGTGAACCATGTCCTGAAATGATGGGTGTGCTGGAAGATTGATGTGTTCCTTGTGTATCTTGGGTGGATATGTATTGAAGGGTTGTGGGGAAAGTCCAGAGTCATAAATGCCTTCTCTTCCTGTGTGATTTCATTCACACCCATAGAATATTCTAGAAATCTTTCAATCCTGCTTCTGAAATGTCCCATGGAGTCTCCCTGTAAGCATTTATAACATATTAAGTCATTCATCTGGTGATAATTCTCTGCCTCATATTACTTTTTGCCCATTACAATGATTTCACCACCTTTCTTGGCCATCTTAATCTTGATTTATTGCACATTTAAAAGTTTTGTTATGATTTTTGATCTTATTTCAAGTTTTGATAATGGTTGCTTTGTTTAAAGTAAAACAATGGTGTATCTCATTCAACATCAGGCATTGGTATGTCTGTAATACTATTGAGGGGACTGCATTGAGAAGAATTTTGATGGTGTCCTGAAGTTTGTTATAGTGTATGGGTAAGGGCTATTGTGTATGAAATTCAAGTAATTTTAATGTTGTTATACCATTGTAGTGACATTAAGAGGTTGTTGTACCCTTTTGAGTAAATCACAATGATTATAAAACAACATTGAAAGTTGGAGCACACTGCTGCTGCCTTTCTGAACAAAGCACTGCTATTCAAACATGGTGGTCTAAAACAAATTCAGAAAAAAATTGGTGGTGCTGTTATACTAAGTGAGAGTCCATGACATGGGCATGGACAAACGAACACACCTATGTGGTACTAAACTGCACCAACACATTACATTTTGCTGTTTTTTTCTTTACAAAACTGTGGTAGTTATTTTCTATTAAAATGGAGACTCAGGACAGGTGGTTTAGGACAGCAGAGAGAGATGAACAAGTATGCATGATGATAATGCACAGTAATAGCCTGCTACTGCTTGCTACATACTGCTCAAAAATGCTCTGGGGATGATCACTAATGCCCATACATTATAAAAGACAATGGTTGGGCACAGTGAACAACAGCACAAAGTTCGCTTCTCAAGGTTATCATGACAACTGTAGATCTATTGAGATTCACTCTTAAGGTCTACTTGGTTATCATGACAACTTCTTGAAGTAAACACACTGTTGTTGTTCACTGTTGCCCATCTATTATCCTCTCTCTTTTTGTACTGATGTACAGTCTATCTGGATCCTGTTGTTCATCAGTGGCAGGCAATTGTTGTCTTGTTTCCATCTCAGTGTTACACAATTCATCAGTTGAGGGTCATATTCATATTATTCAGTTTTAGACTCTGGTGAACATTCTGGTAAAGAGGTCTCTTTTTCATCATAAGACCCACTAGTGTTGCAGCTTCAGTGCTCTTAATGAACAGTTGCTACATAACAATTTGAGATTTAATTTTTGAAATAATGTTTGTAAACCAGCATAGATGTCAAAAATATTGACTTTCAGGTCTGGCACAAAGGAATGGCCACAGCACAGAACGTCAATTTTCTCATTAGGTAGTATGATACTCCATTATTGATTACCTTGGAACCTGAAGTTTCAGTGGGCATGGTTCTACACAATGGTCTTTTGCCACATACTCTGCATCCCTTCCTTGTTTGGTGTGTTTTTGGCTCATTTTCTGTTGCTTTCTATTGTTTATTATTGTTTTATTACTTTCATCTGGTTCTGTTAAATAGAGTCTGGACAAATGGTAGATGGTATATTGTCTCTCTTTGCAGCATTCACACATCTACCGCTAGATGGGAATCTGTAGCTTGTTGGCCTGTTTCTGCATTGTGATCAATGCCTGTTTCTATTGCTGCCAGAGTGTGAAGCATATGTGTGAAGCAAGAGGATCTCTGTCTTGAGTGCTGAGCTGGAGGAGGGAAGTTTAGTGAAACTCTCTCAGAGTAGAGTATACAGCAACCAAGAAAAATGTGCTTAATCTTAAAGATCCAGTCAGACTGTACAAGTGACCCAGTGAGCTGGAAGTACTGGTGATCTGGAGCCATGAGGAGGTTTTTCCTGAGTCGGCTGTGGCCAGTGGGGCCATGATACATAGCAGTACTTTGGAGAGTCAGAGACCAAGTCTTAAAACAAGCCCAAAGTTCATGAATTGAGGAGTGCATTGAGGAGAATTGAAGAGTTCAGGAGTAGGGCATAAGGAGGGAAGAGTCCCCCAGACCCAACTGAAAATGTGAGTGCACAAGTGAGGCCTAGACTGATGGGAAGCTGGTACAGCGGCATGACAATGCTGAGTGCAATGAGGGTGAGAGCTCTGTATTAGAAAGAAGCAAGAGAGTTATTTTCAGCTGTGGAATGAATGGTTTGAGACACTGTTCTCTGAACTGGATGTTGGTAGCTGGAAACAGGTACTAGTGTTTGCTGTTTACCTGCTTTTCACTTTGTACATGCCCTCTTGAGTTTGGCTGCAATTACAGAGTTTACAAAATTTTGTGAACTTTGTGCTGCTTGCCTTGCCTGCTGTGTGTATGAGAGACAAGAACAGCTTGGAGCAATGCTAATGCTTGCTGAGCTGCTGTAGGTATTATACACAATTTGTGTGATGACATATGGGGAACAGTTTACATTCCAATTTGTTTTATCCTTTTTATTTTTTGTCTTAAATTTGCAAAATAGATGTGGATTTTGTTTTTTGCAGGTATTTGGGTCACCTGACTGCACGTTTGTTGCAAGGGTAGTTTGCCTGCCTAGGTGACTGCACTTGGCCACACAGTTTTTGGAGTTTGATCACACAGTGGTTTGCACCTTACATTGGCTTAATTCTGCATTTATTACATGACACACATACTGTATTAACTGATACACTTGTAAGTATTGGCACAATCATTTTATTAGTGACTTTTGATACCTGTGCCACAGCAAGCCATATTGCATGGAAGCATGTATATTAACAGCACTTGAATTGGTGGTGTTTGTGGGTCTGGCCATCTCAAAGGTTTGGTACATCTCTGGGGAGTTGGGTTTTCTCTACTTGTTCCATGTCTGATACTTGTGCCACTGTTGTTCCTTTTCCTACATAAGCATCGGTACTACTGTGATCAAATCCTGCAAAGGGTAATGATATAATTTTGTTTTTAGCCAAGCATCTTCTGCAAGTAGGAAACTTGCATGATAGTATTAGGTCACCATCCCTAGTTAATATCAATTATATAAGGTGGTATTTATAGTTGATATTTAAATGTTTTAATATGTTAAAATATTTCAGAGATAGTGTACAATATGTTTCGATTAGAGATTAGAGATTTTTTTTGTTAGTTAGCTCTGTTGCTTATAGGATCACGCTATTAGGCACAATGGAAGCAAGTCATAGAGATCTTAAACTCATGCGTCTGTGCTATAGGTCGATGAGTATAGAGCAGAGGTTTGCAAAGGCAGCCATAGCCAGCCAGGCCAATAGGTATCTCTACAGCATTGCTGTTATAAACGGTGTTCACATGGTTTTTATAGTCATGGATACAGGATTGGTAGAGCTCGACAAAGGTGAATTAGAGATTAAATGCATAGTATATGATAAATTTAGTACTGAATCCAGCACAGATTAGTTGGCATTTACATGAAAACAATGCCAAGAAATTAGAGAACTTAAACTAAAGATAATTCATTTAGAAATTTAAATTATTTCTCTAAAAAATAAAGACTTGTTAAATGTAATGGAACACAATAGGGAAGATGAAACTGACAGCTCTAATCAAACCAGCCAAAAGTATGCAGAAAAACAAAGCAAGAAAAGAGACAGATAATCAGACAGAGGGGATGAGGAAGTGTGGTGCATAGTGAGAGGCAATAGAAAAATAAATAAAGGCAGAGGGTCAATGGGCTTTGAGCTTCCAGTAACAAATACATTTCAACCACTTGTCAATATGGAAGAAAATGAAACTGCAGGCCAAGTACCTGTAATGGAGGAAAAAGAAGTTACCAATCCTGTAATAACAGCAAGTAGACCAAACCAAATATATGCAATTGGGGATCGTAACATCAAGTATATGGGCAGGTAGTATACTGCTAGAGGTAACAAGGTGAAAACTACAATGAGTTGTTTTCCAGTAGCAAACAAAAAGGACATATAAAAAATATTACCAGGTATAATTAAACAATAAAATAGTACACCTACCATTATCCTATATTTGGGAAAAATGTATTAGTAGACAGGAGGAAAATGAGATTATAAATTACTTTAAAAGTATAAGAAATGTTTTGTAGGAAAGTAACTGTGATGTGGGGCCTGATTCTAGGACAACTTATGCTGGTGCAAGCCGAGTTACACTAATCCCCATGGCGTAACTCACAACCTGTACCATGCATTACAACAGTTCTGATTCCAAAAGGCGCATTGCACCATGCCCTCTACGGGTTATGCCAAATGCTGGATACAAGGATATGATAGAAGGCATACTTAGGAAGGCAGAGAAAGGGGAGATACTGTTGATGGGGGACCTTAATATGCCAGATGTTAACTGGAGCACCTTTTCTGCAGCCACATCCAAAAGCAGGGCCATTCTTAATGCCCTTCAGGTGGCATGCCTCAGACAGCTAGTTTTGGAATCTACTCATGAGGGAGCAATCTTAAACCTCATACTCTCAAATGGGGACAGTGAGAGGATCTTAGATCCAGAAGTGGGTAGCCATTTGGGAACAAGTGACCACCAAATAGTGTGGTTCATGATAAACTCAGCTACAGAGTCAAGCCATACAAAAGTGAGGGTTCTGGACTTCTGGAGGGCAGACTTTGGCAGGATGGGAGAGCGCCTTAGAAAAGCACTAGCAAACAGGCTAGAAGGAGGGGTGGAGCAACAATGGGGAAATATCAAAACTGCCATCACAGAGGCAACAAGCTTTTGTGTGAAGCAAATAAATAAATCAAAATGAAAGAAAAAGCCACTATGGTTCTCAAAAGAGATGGTGGTGAAGGTTAAGGAGAAAACAATAGCATTTAGAAAGTATAAGGAAACACAGAAAGAGCAGGACAAAGAACTGTACCAGTTAAGGCAGAAGGAAGCAGGGATGATAGTCAGAAAAGCAAAGGCTCAAACTGAGGAAAAGAGAGCCAACTCGGTTAAGAAGGGGGATAAAACCTTTTATAGGTATATCTGGGAGCGTAGAAAGACAAAGGGAGGGATAGTGAGGCTGAAAAAAATGGACAGTGGGTGGGCAGAGAGGGACAGTGAAAAAGCAGGGATACTGAATGAATACTTCTGTTCAGTATTCACAAAAGAGGAGGTGGGGTGAGGTGCCTAATACAATCAACAGAAGCACTCTGGATAGGGGGGGTCGATCCCAATCCTTTCACAGAAGAAAGGGTTCTGAAAGAACTCCCAAAGCTGAAGGTGGACAAAGTAATGGGGCCAGATGGAATTCACCCCAGAATTCTAAAAGAATTAAGCAGAGAGCTAGTGACACCACTGACTACCCTTTTTAACAAATCTTGGGACGATGATGTGGTACCTGAGGACTGGAGGAAGGCAGATGTGATTCTCCTTCACAAAAGTGGGACCAAGACAGAGGCAGAAAACTACAGACCTCTCAGTTTGACCTCTGTGGTAGGGAAAGTAATGGAATCACTTTTCAAGGAAAGAAATTGTTGAGTACCTAGAGGCCAGTGGGGCACAGGACTCAAGGCAGCATGGATTTACAGCTGGAAGGTCATGTCAGATGAATCTAATTGATTTCTTTGACTGGGTGACCAAAGTAGTAGACCAGGGATGGGCTATGGACATGGCCTACCTAGACTTTAGCAAGGCATTTGACACAGTCCCACACAAAAGATTAATAGTCAAATGAACCAGCCTGGGAGTGGGTTCCAGGGTGGTAACCTGGGTAAAACACTGGCTGGACAACAGGACGCAGAAGGTAATTGTAAATGGAGTCTACTCTGAAGAAAGAGGGGTTACTAGTGTGGTACCGCAGGGTTCAGTCTTTATAAGTGGCATTGCAGAGGGACTGGAAGGAAAAGTATGCCTCTTTGCAGATGACACAAAGATCTGCAACAGGGTTGATACACAAGGAGGTATATAAAGGATGAGAAGGGACTTAGCAAGGTTGCAGGAATGGTCAGAAGTATGACAGCTTGGATTCAATGCAAAGAAGTGTAAAATAATGCACCTGGGAAACAAAAACCCAGGGGAAGACTGCACAATGGGGGGGAAGGGTAGTAACAACAACAAAACTGCAAAGGGACCTGGGGTAATCATATCAGATGACCTTAAGGTTGGCAAGCAATGTGAGAAGGCAGTAGGGATGGCTGGGGGGGGGGGGCACTGGCATGTATACGGAGAGGCATCACCAGCAGAAAATAAGGAGTTGTTATCCTCCTGTACAGACAGTTGGAGAGACCCCATCTGGAGTACTGTGTCCAGTTCTGGAGACCCCATCTCCGCAAGGACAGAGACAGGATGGAGGCAGTTCAGAGGAGGGCACCTAAAATGATGCAGGGTCTGCAAGAGAAGCCATACGAGGAGAGACTAAAGGAGCTTAATATGTATACCCTTGAGGAACGAAGGGAGAGGAGGGACATGATAGAAACATTTAAGTACCCTCAGTGGAATCAACAAAGTCCAAGAGGGTAGCATCTTTCAGAAAAAGAGATGTGCAAGAAAAAGGGGACACAATTTGAAGATAGAGGTGGGACGGCTCACGGGCAATGTGAGGAAGTATTTTTTTCACAGAAAGGGTGGTAGATGCGTGGAACAGCCTTCCTGAGGAGGTTGTGGGGTCTAAAACTGTGGGAGAATTCAAGAATGCATGGGACAGACATAAGGCAATTTTTGTAGGGGGGGGTAGGAAGACATAGCCTGTTGGTTAAATAGGATCTGCAGCTTATTCTCTTGGTAGGGAAATGGGCGGACTAGGTGGGGCAAGCAGTCCTTATCTGCCATCAAAGTCTATGTTTCTGTTTCTAGATGCTGTTGCCAGTGCTTCCTCTCAGTGATTTTGTGTCTATCTGTAAGGAAGCCCCCACCCCGCGCCTTCTCAAAACAGAGGGCAAAAGGTGCCCAACTTTTAGTCTGACACTATTGTATGAATCGTTTGTTATAAAATGTGTTTATTGACTTAATTTCTAACTTTTAAAAATGCTGGAAAAGGGTTTTCAAACTGGTATCCGGCTGAGTGCATTGATCTGGCTCCTGTGAGATGATGCCATTTGTTAAACGTTACCTTGTTGATGCTGCAGCATCTTCAAAGCAGCTTAATTTGATTTCGGTAGCACTCTTTTTTAATTTGATTTCGTTAGCACTCTTTTTTGTATCTGAGTTATCATTGCCACTCATGATGTAAGCACTGTGCACCCAGTAAAGAAACCCGAAACATGGATATAATGAAAAAAGCAGCTAAACAAAAAAAGTAACAGAATGGAGGGCCAAACTGGAAAAGCTGATTAAAAATGTCACTGGATGCTTCTAGCACCTCAGACATCCCATCCATTAAATAAAACTACATGTACACTATGTAGGCCCAACCCAGCAATAAATTAAAATAAGCAGAATGACTGAAACAGAGAATCATGCGCTCTCAGCTCAGAGGTGGTGCGGACTAAAATAAAACACAACAGAAGAGAGCACAAGCTAGTCACATTCAAACCCAGCAAAAGCAGCAAATGCTCAACTAGCAGGTGTTTGTAGAAGTGGCATTAAGCTTTTATTTTGCTAATAAAAATGCAGTTGTAGGTCCAGCACTTAGACCACAGGGCCTCACATCATATGCATGGTGCCTTGTCACGACCAGGCCCAGATAGTACAGGCCCTAATTTTATAAATGTCTTTAAAGCTATAAACATATTTATACACAAAATTGTTCTTCTATAGTCTGTTACACAGCCTGAAAGATTGCCAGCAATAAGCAATGATATAAAAGTGAAGTGATAATAGACTATAATTATTAAACCCCATATCTCATAATATTTCAAGTGTGTATAAATAAGAGAAGATAACATGTAAAACCCTCTTGTATCAGAAAATTTAGTAATAACTAAAAAGTGGTGCAGAAGGGGGGATAAAAACAGGAAGAGACTCATATCAGAAGTAGATATCTACTGAAGTTAATACTTGGTGTAATGTGTGGAAGAGTATCCAGCCTGGTGGCTGACATTGATCATTCTGTTCTTCCTCATACAACACTATCCCGATGACTTTATTGTTTTTGACATTACAAACTGACCCAGAAGAGCCAGTGCCTACTAGAAGATCAGTCACTTGTGATGTCACAATAAAAGAGGTGTCAACTGCTGGCCCACCAGTGCAACAGTTGGATTTCCACTGGCAACGTTGGTGACCCAGGTTTGGGAACAGATTTCGGTCGTCAGAGGGCCTGCTAGGGGGAGAAGGATTGAGCATCCCTTGGACTGCTCTCCTTCTCCAGGGGGGAGGGTGGTGCATGCTCAGTGCATGAGTGACACCTGGCGGAGGCAGGGTCTCTGCATAGCACCAGATCCGACTCAACTCTGGGACGGGGTGGACGCTGGACATCATTTCATGTCCCCGCCTCAGACTACAAGGGGAAGAAAAAGCGCTGCAGCCGGCCGTCTCCATGATGCCCTGCTCCAGGCTTCAATTAGCCCCCTAGCCAGCACTCCCAACCAGGCACAGGTTTGAGATGCTGTACTTGGGGAGGCAATGCCATGACCCCACCCTCTGGGGGGTAAGCCAGGGGTGACCGGGAGAGCGCAGGCCATATGGGAGGTGGAAGTCTGGGGCACTGTGACCAGGGTGGATATTGATGACCAGCACAACAAGAAATAGCATAGTAAATAAAAAAATAAATAAAGGAGGTCTCAATGATAATGAGGTATGAAGAGCAATATAACTGGATATTGTATGTCAGCATCACAGTAAAGTAAATATCATTAAGCCCTAATATGAACAGAAAAGATTCAAATGAACTAATGGAAAATGAAAAATTCATCAGAATGAAAAAGTGACAACTGACTGCATTTACAAATTTATAACATTTTCGGCCTAATATTGTTGGTGCTACTTGCTCTTTACTCATTGAAGCATCCCTATTATGTTGTTTCATGAATTATTAAGTTTTATTTTTATATTCCCCCCCTTTTTTCTTCTGTCCAACAGAAACTATGAGTTGGAGACCGGCCCGCTGGCACAGCGGTGGGATTTCCGCTTGTGACGCCGGCGACCCGGGTTCGGGAATGGACCCGGATCATCGGAGGGCCGGCCTGGGGGAGAAGGATAGAGCGTCCTATTGACTGCTCTCCTTCTCTGGGGGGAGGGCGGGGGAAGTGTTCGGCGCACTGAGGACTCCTGGTGGAGGTCGGGAGATCTCAGGCATCCGGTGAGCACAGTTCTGGGAGGCGGGGTGGATGCTTGCGTCATTGCATGCCCCCGCCTCCGTAACAAAAATAGGTGGAAAATGGAGGCAGGCAGGACCACCGTGCGCATGAAGCCCTCCCCGGAGGACCTCACCACATCACCACCGCAGCGGGTCCCCGACCAGACATTAGCTCCGTGGTCACGAAGGTGGCCATGGCCCCGCCCTCCAAGGGGTAAGCCGGAGGTGACTGAGGGTCCTCGGCAGCCATAGACGGTGGTGGAGGTCTCTGGGAGCCGTGACTAGGGATGATGGAACAACGGGGTCCTGCCAGGGGAAAAAAAAAAAAGAAACTATGAGTTGGATTTACAAAAACATTTTTGGGACCAAGTCTCACACCACAACTCCAGTTGCTGACCAAAATCTCCACAGCTGCGGAGATTGCTATTCACATCAACAGCAGTTGCGAAAGATGTTACTGCTAGTCCCACTGGATGTAGCAGTTTTCTGCAGCTGTAAGGATTTCTATAGTAACAACACCCACAAGCACCTTAAATCTTGGAGCCATTTGTGAATACTGTAGCTATGGGAGAAACTATGGATCTGCAAGTGGCAACTCACTTGCACCGAGTTTTTCCTGCAGCTATGGGATTTTAGAGTTTTGTGAATACAGCCCTACATGTTTAGGCTGTCAGATCATTCCTCATAGCTCTTATCCTGCTACCCCTTGACACATTTTTATATCCCATCTCAAGATAGTCTCCAAACTCAACCTGTCCATTTTTCAAGTGTGGATTCCCAAATTGCACACAATACTCCAGATTGCTCTAACCAATGATCTCTTCAGTGGCAATACCACCGGCTTACTCTGATTAATGAAACCCAGTTGTTGTGGAGGTATAGGTCAGAAATCATAGGAAAACTAGGAGCAGTTATAAAATTTGCAAGCAGCATTTTATTATTTCCAATAAAAGTAAAATAAAAAATAAAATTCTTCAGGATAGCTATTTACAAAGGCAGAACAAATAAAAAACAAAGTCCTTCATCTAATTTTAATGTTCAGTCTCTCTCTAAAAAAAGATGGCTGCTCATTTATAATACATCTTTTTCTGGCAATTAACTGCTACATCCTGAGCTCATTAACAGACATCCTGTTTTTCTAAAAATGCATTCGAATTTTATCAGTTTCCTTCTTGCACGTGTAACAAAATAGTACATGGTGATCCAGAACTGATCTCTTGCTGACAGCTCTGCAAAAGAGTTTGTAGAGGTCAAACTGCATTACAGTGTTAACCCCTAAGTTCCTAATACTGTAGCTTTTTGCATTCATTTGAACAGTATAATTTATATCCACAGAAAAGCAAGGAGGAAGAAAAGACAGAAACAGCAAGTGAAGGTAGAGAGATAGTGGGAGGTGGAGAATCGTCTCACAAGAAACTTTGACTGTGCAGTCAGATATACAAGAGACAGAGAAGGATAGAACAGAACATATCCTTGCTTTTAACTTTTTTGCATAACAAATAGGACAGAGCTTTATTCAACCCTGTCACACCCAACGTATACATCTCAATGTCCTGTTAGCATTCTTATATGCTGTACATAATTTAAAAGATGCTTTTAATCTGTTGTTTATTATGAATCCTAGATCCGTTTATCTTTTGAGTTTAGACTGTCCAATCTTTTCTCATAAGTCTTACCCTGCTGCTGCTGCTGCTGGATCATTTCTGTAGCTCTCCACTGGATAGTCTTAAACTCTTCTCTCCTACTGTAGATTAGATGTGGGTTCCACAATTACATAAAATTAAACAAGGTATGGTCTAATAAGTGACCTGCACAACAGCAGTATAATCTGTTTGTGGCAACTAGGAAACTCCACCTGATTCATCCCAGCATGGTGTTAGCTTTCCCATATGCTGTACTGCAATGGCTGGGGCTTTCAAACATATTGTATTATGGTGTATAGTTCTATTTCCTTCTTAGAGTGTTCTGCCAGCATTCCATTGATACAATATTCTGTCTGAGAATTTCTGTTCCCAGTGTGCATCACTTTACATTTTTTGTCACAGAACTTCCTTTACAAAGTGCAGATCACTGCACCAGACTTTCTACATCCCCATTCATCCTGCTAGTCCCTTCCTCACTATCCAATCTCACATAGAGTTTTGTGTCATCTGTGAACAAACTCTTTTTACCCTGTAATTCCACAAATAGTATTAGCCTCGGAACAGACACCTGTGGCTCTGCAGTCCACTTATGATTCCCTTGACAACAGCAAATTTGTAATTCAAGACTACTTGCTGAGTCATGTTAGTTACAACCAGTTCCTTAATCTTAAACCAATCCCTCATTCTCTTGCCTTCTGTGTTAGCCTCCTATGTGGTACCAAACAAAAGTCCATACTGAGGATAAGGCAGAGAATGTCAACAGCCTGGCCCCTATCTTTCATCTGCATTACTGAGTTGAAAATATCAATAAACTTTGTTTGATGTGCTCTATCCCTCTTTAACCTATGTTGATTCCAGTGCATAATGCTAACTTCCTCTAGGAAACAGGCTATCTGTTAATTATAATTAACTATAGCAGATTTCTCACTATTGACATCATGTTTACTGGCCTGTATGCACCCTGGTTTTCCCTGTTCTCACTCTTGTGGAGAGAAAGACAATATTCACTGCCCTCCAGTCCACCATTACTTTGCCTCTTGCCAATGACTTTTTAAATAATTGTGCCAAGTGTGCTTAACTTCTTCAGTGCTTTCAGGTGTAGCCCATCTGATCCTGGAACATGTCTATGTTCAGGTCATGCAATCCCTTTAGAATGCTCACCCTAGTTACAGTATATACTCTATCCTAATATATGGCCATCATCACCACTGAATTCGTGTTTGCTGTCAGGAATTGGGCCTGATGCCTCTATTGTGCAAACAGAAGTGAAATTCTAGTCTAATACAGTATGTGTTTCTTTCCCTGTCTTCCTCAATGCTTTCTCTCAATCTTTTCTTTTTCATTCTGATATCCTCTGCCTGACATTTCTCCACTGTGTACATAAAGAAGGATTTATCTGTATTCTCACCACTCAATAATCCTTAGTTCTGTGTTTGCTTTGCCTCCTTAGGATGCCCTTACTTTCCTCTGTCATGTCTTTATATATAACACTACTAATTTTACTTTTTTCACCTTCCTATACCCCTACCTCTTTCCTTTTGTCCTGAATTGCTTCCCTTCCTTGCTTGTCCAGCCAAAGTGGGTTTTTTTTGTTTTATGTTTATGCAGGTTGGGTACCTTCCCATACTGCACGTTAAAATGCTAACCACTTATTCTCTGTGTTCTCTATTTTGTATATGCCCTTTGGCTTTTCATCAACCTTTCTACAATCTGGGACCATAAGGCGTGATTTCAGTTGCTGATATTCCAGTACAGATTGTAATATTATGTATGGGAGAAGCTTGTTAAGTATAGAAATCACACAGTTAATATCCCTGTAATCTCATCGCTATGTCATCAGCTATAAACCTATCTTCGGTACATCACAGTGATGGGTTTACAGCACAGAGCACATCAGCACTAACCAGGATTTCTTTGCCAGATCGCATTGATTACAGACTCCACTTCTGATGAGGAGTAGCAAGGCAATCAATTAGTAATGTATTTTATAGGCAAATTTAATATTGTGACAGCACTTTGATACTCAAAAAATGTTTTTTTTGTCTGCTCACCATTTCAGATACCTGTAGATTCTCAGCAACACATGCTCAATGTGCACGACTGTCCAACTGATTGCTAGAGAAGCATGCATGCTGACGTTACCCGGCAATCCCTTCATCCTGATACCACGTGTCATCCTGTGACCAACTGGATTTCTTCTCTTGGACACATTTTAAAGCTGCAGTGTTTTTAGTTGTTTTAAACAAGTTTTAGTGTTGCTCCCTAAGTTTATTAGTGTTTCCTCATATTCAACAGCAGCAGTGATTTGGAATTTTCTTATGTACATTTCTTTTAATATATTCTAGTAACTGAGTATTTATTTATTTATTTATTTAGCTTTGGGTAACCGGGTAAGTACACTAGACAAGTAATATGCCTATTTTCAGGAACGACCCGGGAGATTACAACAATGGGGTACAGGGCACAGTACATCATTACAGCACATCACAGTACATCATTACAGAACAGCATCATGTGTAAGCGCAGTGGAGAGCATCAACAGAGAGAAAAGACAGTTCATCTACAGGTAAAACAGTAATAGGTCTTAAACACAAATTATATTGTAGCACTACCAGATATATTGTAGCACAACCAGAGTTGGTGGTAGTGGACAAGTAGTAAAAAACAAAGAATAATAACTCCGTCTGGTGCACAGGGCATACAGCATTGTGCGGGGGACAAGCAAGGTTGGGCAGGATGTTCCTGCAAGTGCGAACTTGGGTCCAATGGACGTAGGCCATTTAACTTAGGGAGGCCTAAGGCAACCACAGGCTGAGTCAAGTTTCAGGATGTCCCACAGGGATTTGCGGAAGTGCTGATGTGAGGGGGCTAAGCGGACAGACTCAGGAAAAGAGTTCCAGAGTCTGGGGGAACACACAGTGAAGTCCCTGTCACCCATGTGGGTCCAAGAGGGGGGAACTCTTAGCATCCCCGGAGCCTGGGACCTGAGTTGGTAAGGGGAGAGGTCGGCTGATGGTAGAAGCAGGGCCAACTCCTGACAGGTTCCGGTTCTCATCACTTTGCCCACTAGGCACCCTACCCCCAAATCCAGGTATTTGGCTGGGGAGAGCCAGTGGAGCTTTTTGTAAAGCTCGCAGTGGTGCGTGAGACACGGGGCAGCCAAGGCAAAATGACAGATGTTGTTTTACGTCATGTGCCACCTCGTGAGGTGGATTTTGAGGGAGCAACCAAATAGGTGCATACCGTAGCTGAGAGAGGGAAGGAGGACACCTCTCGCAAGGGCCAGTCGGGCCGCCGGGGTGAGATTGTGTTTGGCACTGTAGGCTAGTCCCAGTTTGCTGTTCGCTGCCCTGCAGACATTGAGAATATGACTCCCCAGAACAAGTTGTGGGTGAAGTGTAACCCCAAGGTACTTTACTGAGAGCACTGTTGGGAGTGAAGCTCCGTCTGGACTGGTTATGTCCAGCGTGGTTGGTAGGGCTTTGATTCTGGCAGCTGAGCCAAAAAGTATAGCCTGGGTCTTTTTTAAGGTTCAAGACTAGTTTATGATTGGTTACCCAGGCCAGGACATTGTTGAAGTCCTCAGTTAAGTGTTTGTTGAGGGTGGCAATGTCTCTGGAGTGAGATATAATAACCAGATCATCTGCGTACAGCGTGGCATTGCAGCTAGTTGTGGCCACTAGGAGTTGGTTGATAAAGAGGGAGAAGAGGAGAGGGCCCAGGACCAACCCTTGAGGGACGCCAGAGGTCACCAGTAAAGGATCAGATAGGACTTTGTTGAAACAGGTCCTCTGTGTTCTACCATGCAGGTAGTCCGATCGCTAGTTCATGGCTGGAGGGGAGAGGCCAAGTGCCAACAGCTGCGTACAGAGCAACTTGTGATCGACAAGGTCGAATGCCTTGGATAGGTCAATGAATATGGCTCCAGAGAGTTTACCCTGGTCCATGGCGGCCCTAATGCTCGGGGAGACAGTGACCAGGGCTGTGGTGGTACTGTGCCCCTTACAGAATCCATGCTGGGCCGGGGACAGGAGATCATGCTCCTGTATGTACTCAAAGAGCTGCTCAGCCACTACCTTTTTGAGGAGCTTGCTGAGGGATGAAAGGATTGCAATCGGACTATAGTTGTACGGGATCTTGGGATTTCCTTGCTTCAAAACAGAGAAAATCCTCGCCTCCTTCCAAATTTCTGGGATAGTTCCCTTACCAAGTGATAGATTAAAGATGTGGGCTACTGGGGGAGCAATGTGGGTGGAGCCTAGTTTTAGTAACTTTGGTTCCAGGTTGTCAAGGCCAGGGCTGGAGTACTGAGAGAGGCCAGAGAGGAGCCTTGTCATGTCCTTGACTGTCACACCTCTGAGGTAGAACTTTTGTTGAGGGGGTTGATCCTCCTACCCAGTGGGGAGAGGAGTGGGAGAAGTAACCTTGTCAGTCGGGAAGAGGGTGGAGAAAGCTGTCAGGTCAGAAAAGTGAGAGTTTAGGGCATTGGCGATGGTGCGTGGGTTGTTGCAGGATACCCCTCCGATAATCATGTCAGATACCCCCGGATGAGATGATCTGCAGACAAAAGATTTGATGTTACTCCAGAATCACCTGGGGTCACTGGCTGAGCTGAGTAGGGCAGTCTTGCAGAAGTAGCTTTTTGCGATTCTGATGGCCTTTCTGCACTTGTTTCTAAGGTGCCTGTATTGCTGGAATAGGGTGCGATCAAGGGAACTTTTGAGGTGGGACCAGCATTTGCCTCTGGCCCTCATTAGGGCTAGGAGGCTCCCGTGCAACCAAGGGGTGGCGGATCCCCTCACCCTCTGGGTGACCTTCGGGGTGTGCTTGTCTTGCAAGGCACCGAAGGAGGCAAGAAAGTGGGAAGCTGCCACTGATGGGTCAGAGGCTCCAAATACCCTAGCCCAGTTGGTACGACTTAGGTCCGCAAGAAACACAGCAGGATCAAACCTGGAGAAGTTTCTGATCATTAAGATTTTATGGGGTATTTTGGGGGAGGGAATTTTCCAAACACAGAAGACCGGAGAGTGGTCAGAGATGGAGTCTGAGAGTATTCCGGCTGAGAAGATTCTGTCAGGGTGGTTGGATAGGATCCAGTCCAGCAGGGAGTTGGTGCATCCATTTTTCGACCGCCTGGTTGGCTCCTGTACAAGTTGGGTCAGGGCGAGATTGGCAAGTAAGGGCTCATACTGCTTCACATTTCCCCCATTCCAGTTAAGGTTAACATTGCCCAGGATGATGAGTTCATTTTCCCCAATGCAGGAGCCGACGGAGTCCAGGAGGTGGGTCAGTCCTGGGAGTCTGCCCTTAGGGGGATTGTATGTACAGGCTACATTCAATTTCTTAGTGTTCCCAAGTAACAGCATTACATGCAGTAGTTCACAGGGGGAAGAGAGAGATGGCAGATGAGTAATTTGGGACACCTTTAGGTGGTCCCTAAAATAGATCATGATGCCACCCTCCCCATTCCCTGGTCTGTCCTGGCGTATGAACTCATACCCTGTGAGCACACAGGCCGAGTCAGGTACTGAGGGTTTGAGCCAGGTCTCCGCCACTCCAAGGACATCTGGTTAGTATAGGGTGATCCATGACACTAACTCATCACGATTAGGGAGCAGGCTCCTTATGTTGAGATGTGCAACTTTGAGACCCTTACCCAGTCCCCATACCGGAGGAATGGGGACGGCCGGGTTGGTTGGGCCTGGGTTCGTTTTGATATCTCCAGCCAGGAGTATTATGAGGAGGAGCCACGAGAGATATCATCTTAGAGCAGCCAGGCCTGTAGGGGTAGTGAAGGCACAGTGTCTCTTTACCCTGGTGGGGTGCATTAGACACCTGAGGTCAAGGCACCAGGTGGGAGGATGGGTGGTCTTAGTGGTCATAACTAGTGTGTTCAAGAACAAGAAGTCTGGTGTGTTAAAGGAGGTAGACTTCTCCCAGCAATCCCCTGAGGACAGTGCAGGGGTGGAGAGCACATAAAGCTTGGCGAGCCCCAGTATGAGACCAGCTTGTAGCAGGAAACTACGGGTGGGGGACTGCATGCCCTTTCCCTTCACCATGGGGAGTGCCTTTCCCCTCGGTGGGAGGTGTGGGTGCCAGGGCCACATGCTTGCCAGTTGCATTGGATGGCTGTGTGGTAAGGGCCCAGGCCACATTCCCACTACTAATCTTTGCCCAGCTAGAGGGTATGGGCCCAGTCAGTTTAAATGCAGAGTGAGGCTTAGGGGGAGAGGGAGGATAGTCTGGGTACAAATTAACAGTTTGAACACTGGAATATCAAGTAGCAATCTACACAGTTAGAGCACTGGTATTTCAAGTAGACTATGCCTAATAGGGAGGCAGCTCTGGGCTAGGCGCAGAGTCAGCACACCTTGTTCACAGCTTAAGTCCATGTTAACTAAGTTCCCAGGGCACGTTACACAGGGATAAAACAACTCCTGACTGGACCTAACCTGGATCTAGGCTCTCATGTCACTTTGGACATAAGTGATGACTGTTCTGGGCACAAGCTGTCTAGTAAGGCACAATGTTAATTACGGTGTTCATTACAGATTACAATTCTAACTCTGAACAGGGAGCTGACAAGCAAGGCACAGTGATAACTATGGTAGTAAATCCTGTTCTGAGCAATAGCTGTCTAGTAAGGCACAGTAAATCCTATTCTGCAATTTCAATTCTGGACAAGAAGCTGTCAGGTAGGGCACAGTGATAACTATAGTAGTAAATCCTGTTCAGGACAATGGCTGTCTAATAAGGCACAGTAAATCCTATTCTGGGCAAAAGCTGATTTGTATGGCACAAGCTCAGTGCTGTATTCTAAGAGGCAAATCCACAGTGATTTGACTAGGCAGAAGCCAGAGGTAGTTACTGGGGGGCAAGCCCCCTGTGGAGATTGTTCAGTCAGGCTATAGGTAGTTAAGATGCCAAAAATGATGTGATCTGACTGGGATTAAGACAGGCGGTACCACTGTGTTCTAGCTGTACCTCCCCAATTGTCTGATAGGGTGAGCTGGGCCCAGGGGGTGGAGCCTCTGTGCATTTAATGGGAGGAGGGAACAGGGTGGGCCGGTGGGCCAAAAAACTCCTCTCTGAAGAAAAACATTTCCCGGTGTCTGCACAGCAGTAAGTAGGCTCACTGGTTTTACAGAATCTTTCATTGGTGTCTCTGGACACCTGTACTGGGGCAGGGGCAGTCAAGGCTTGGGGATCAGCCGCTGAGGAGGCCCGCCGGAGCAAACGTTGCCTCCGGCACCTTGATACTCGGCACAGGAGCTTGCTGGGTTGCAATAAGGGGGGACCCTTGGGGGACAGGTCTCCCTCACCTCCCCTCTTGCACTGGTCTCTAGGTTGCTTTTCATGTGGCACAGGAATGGGACCCGTTCTCCCAGATATTGAGAGGGGAGAGAAGCATCACCGAGTTCCTCAGGCCAATAGGTGAAGGCGCTTAAGGTGCGAAAGTCAAAAAGATTTCCCGATTCAAAAAAGATCAGCCCAGGGAAATGCGCTTTGGAGGTTGGTTTGATTCGATGGGATTACTGCGGTCATCCAGGTGAAAAACTCCTCTCTGAAGAAAAACATTTCCCGGTGTCTGCATGGCCGTAAGTAGGCTCACTGGTTTTACAGAATCTTTCGTCGGCGTCTCCGGACACCTACACCAGGGCAGGGGCAGTCAAGGCTTGGGGATCAGCTGCCGAGGAGGCCCGCCAGAGCAAATGTTGCCTCCGGCACCTTGATACTCGGCACAGGAGCTTACTGGGTTGCAATAGGGTGGGAACCTCAGGGGACAGTCTGGCTTACTGGCTGACTAAGGTAAAGGGCTGTATCTCGATACTTTTTTGGGTCTCAAGAAAGGAGGTCAGTGTGGAGCTAGGGGATCCCATACACTATAAAATATAATTATGGTATCTGATAAGTAACCTCGCTGCAATCGCTTCTCGAGGTTACCACATAAATGGTAAACCTCTCGAGCTTTGCTCTCAAGGTTTACTATGTTACCATGGTAACTCTCAAATCAATTACAGCGTGGTTACTAATTCTGTCCCATACATTATCCTCTATTTAATACTGGTGCACTTGTTCAGTTTAAGGGTCCTTAGTTGAGAATTTTTCTCATAATGTCTTGGTTTAGCATTCCCGAGTCTAAAATTTGTTCCCCTCTAGTACTGTAACTTCTCTCAGCTATTGTGTGAGAAAGCAGTTGTTTGTTACCTCAGTAGAAATCTGCCTGTTTTGGATTACTGCCATCAGAATATCAAAGTCTATATGCAGGAAATTGAAATTTCTTATCACTATAGATCTACCCTGACTAGCTGCCTTCTAAATTTCCATTTCCAGCTCCTCATCATTATCTGCCCCCTGGTTTGGTGAGGTATGCCATTGGCAGGGTGCCATGATTAAGGTGCCATTATGTGTGTGCCACCACAAGGGTGTGAGTCACAGGGATGATCTGGATTTTAGATTGTCCCATATTCACACTCTGTTGGGCATCCCTACAATTTCTCTGCCCTTCATGGCATGCTGCCCTGAAGGATGTTGTATTAATTTGTGGGGGCTGTGGGGAGCCACTGCAACTGTAGGGTGGTGCAATGTCACCCACTGTAAACCCAGGTGACATATTTCCTGCACCCTAAATGAAGTAGCCCACATTGCCCATGCACTGTCATGGGTGAACCATTTGGTGAACTATAGATCATCACTCTTTTTTTTGCAATTTATATTTTTATTTTCATTTCCATTTTCTTTTCATTTATATGCATTTCACTGTTTACATTAATCCATTATGCACATGCATGCATAGAATTTTCAAAGATAAGAAAAATAATCCAATTAATTAAACTTCAATAGTAGTGTCCTAAAAATGGTTGAGAATCCATTACAGCTACTGTATACTAAATTAACAAATGAATTCAGGGGACACTGTCAACCCCATTTGGCTTCAAAGTGTCCCTAGTTTAAAAAATACATTTTATGATTGTTCTCATTCTAATGAGACTGCTGATGTAGCTGGTTGTTTCAGTCAGACTCCTTTTTCCTTTTAAAAAGTAAAAAACTGAGTGTCAACCATACTGGTGTTACCACACCAAAACATGTTTGTTTACATTTCTTGACCAACTACAGCTGCATCTTTCCTGGACTGAAGAATACCCCTCAACACTATCTAGCTATTCATCATGCAGTGTAAGCAGATGAGACTATTGTATCATTAGTAGCTGCACTGTTTGAGGGGTGTTTCTAGTATTCAGGAAGTATTCAGTAAGCTTAGATAAACAACTTGGGCAAAACAAGGCTGTGTATAACTATACATTCCCATACATTTTAGTTCTAATAAGCAAGGAGGCAGATTAAACATCCAGCAACATCAATGATTTTAGAGAAGGTAAGCAATCATAAAATGTGGGATTTGATCTAGAAATAATGTGATGCAGAAAAGGCTGACAGTGTCCCTTATACATTGTAGTTTTATAAAACTGTATATCATTACAAGCATAGGAATACTGTAGAACTGTTATATATTAATGTAAAAATACATTCACTATGTTTGCTGACCGTATGTGACTGTGAAGTTACTTTTGAGGCATATAATAAAAGACACATTCATTTAAATAAGTATTTTTTATTAAGCACCAATCACACAGATGGGAACTAGAGGAGGGAGAGACTGTAGTCCTGAGCCCATACTTTGATAAAAACAGATATGATTGTCTGGAACTCTCACCCTCGAATCTGTCCCCAATGATGTAAATCATGATGCAGCTAGCAAAGGCCCGACTCTGCAACAGGTCATAAGGACTCCTGGGCATTGGTAGCAAAAGGAAACCAGCCAGCACAGTACACAATCACAGCAAGAGACTGAAGTGAAAGCACCACCAGGATCTGCTCCACACTCAGAGACTTGCCTTCTGAGTCACAACTGATGGAACTTGCTGCACTTAATACAGATGCACCCAGATGATCTAGTGGACCTCAGATAACTGGTGATCTTTTGTTTTGGGGATTGTAGAGTGGAGGGGCAAATGTGGGGAGTTACAGGGACTACAACACTCTACTAGTATGACCATGTTAGGCCTTGACAGCCATGGTTAAAGCTGTGATACAGTATTTCCCTTACCCCAACCCCATTTTGAACTGTATTAAGAAAATCTTGAATGTGGCAACAGCGGTAGCTGATCTTGAAGCGCAAAATTACATTTGCATGCACGTATTAGCTGAGGCACGACCCTGAACTTGTGTTTGCTTGGAATTAACAGTTTTACAGTAGCTTGCATTTGTGATGGGAAACAAAAATAGTTAACTTATGATGGTTTTGTTTAATCCACCAAGATTTATAATTTAGACAACAGAAAAAAGAGTGAGAATTATTTAATAAGTTGGGTGATGTGTGCAGCTTGTCAGGAATAAATACAAATTTCAGTTTTCTACATACATACATGCACACACACACACACACACACACACACACACACACACACACATATATATATATATATATATATATATATATATATATATATATGCTAATGTCAATTTTGGAATTGCAGTCAACATACCTCTGATTTACTTGAAGTACCAACACCACATTTACCCTTTTTCTTTTGATTCCATGTTTTCCAATCAGCCTAAATGAACTCAGCAACATGCTCAGATTCTAAAGAAGAGTTGCTTCTTTTCATTCCGCATTATTGAGCACTTTGCAGGATAGGGAAAAGTGCAAGTAGCTCTCAATTCCACCAAATCCTCATGAAGCCCCAGAATTTCCTTCCTGCATTCCTGTGTGAGTGGTGAGATATCAAGAAAAGGTATAGTCCTTGTCCCTTTAAATGTAAGCCACCTTTACTGCGTGCTGAACTTACAACCATATCTCAGTCAGCTGAGAAAGTAAAATAAATCTTGATTGTGTGTGTATGTCTATGTGTTTATTTAATCTCTTTCAATTTCAGGTATTGGAGCATTTTGAACTGTTCCAGTTCTTTTTTTTTTCAGTATTGACTTTGTGTGTGTAAGTGTGTGTGTGTGTGTCTGTGTTGTATGTGTGGCAGTCTGTATGCTCTGGCAATAAATGAAACATTAACTTCAGGAAGATTAAGGGACTCTTTATAAATAGTCACCACAAACTCATGGAGGTTTTGATATTAATTATTTTTTTTTTAATGGAAGCCCAACAATTTTTAAGTTGCAAAATCTACTAGTCCTCCAGAGATTCAGTTTATCTGTTAAAGGCTATAGCTATCTGGTGTTTCTTGGGCTAAAGATTCTCTTTTCATATGTTTAAGTTTTATCTCTTCAACATCCTTCTAAGTAATTTCTTGCTGCCCCGATATTTGTCCAAATCTGTTTTCATTTGGTTAAGTAGGTGATTTTAAGTCCATGCTCTAATAACTCTGTTCTTTTAATAAATGTATCCATTTTGCTTTCCACACTTTCAAAAATGTCAAATAAACCTCCCATTGCTCCCATTAAGTTCTTCAATGTTTTTATATCTGCCTTAGTTTGCTATTTGACCTTACTTAATTCAATCAGCGTTTCTGTACATGGAGGTAGAGATATTGCAAAGTTTTAAATCACTGGTGAAGTTAAGGTGAAGTTGCCAAATTTCCCTCTTAGGATAATTTGGCAAAGTTTTTTCTATTTAACAGGAAATTTATAATTGGTAACTTTACCTGGCAACTTCACCTGACACTTCTTCTTAGGGTACACCAAGACAAAGCTGGGACAAAATGAAGCTACTGATACACAAAAGTCTCAAGGTTAGCTTTTTTGCTGCCCCCCACTCCACAGCTTGAAGAGTCTGTGGCATCCCCTCCCTCCATGGTATTACATCTACAGGCTGCATCCACTCATCAGCCTCAGTCAAGAGCAATTTTAACATTTTCTGACCTGTGTCTGTGATCCAATTGCACTTTTCACTGCCAGTGTTACATGCTGACAAATATCCAGTGTTACTACCACTGCAATTGGGCATAGTGTAATTATTTTTTCCCCATACCAGATTCAAATGCTGCCCCAGCTACATGTTCCCAATGTGCTCTAATGCACATAGAGGAGCTACCAGCTGTTTCTTCACTGGTCCACATATCCATACTGGTACCTTTTATCCAGATCAGCCTCAGTGCCACCATCACTAGCACTCAAGAGGACACCAGCAACCTCCTCCTTGACCATTGTTCCTGAGTCAAAGATTTTGCTATCTCTTGAACGATCCTCTTGTTGCTATCTCACCCAGCACCCAACAGCATGGATGCCATAGATGTGCATGCCACCACCCAACTTCCACCAACTACTCCTTCAGTGTGTTTTTTAGGCATAGCTTAGTAAATTTTTGTCAAATGTGTCTGAAACCTGGCATTGTTGTAGTCAAAGAGGAGATACCTATTTAGTTCATTCTTGATTCTTTTCTAACTTAAATTGAGGAATTGGCTCCAAGGTAAATTTAGGAGGAAATTTGGGGTTTCCTGTGTGTAACCCATGAATTTTTCTGGGGGTATTATGTGTTAGTCTTGTGGTACTCATTGAGATATTTTTATCATACATAACTCCCTTACAGAAGCCAAGGATACTGGTAATTTGAATATAAAATCAAAGAAAAGAAAAAGAAGGAAGAAAAAATGGGAATGAAGGAGCACCAATACCATTGGCCTCAGAATTTCTAGAGATTCAAGATGAAAAAGAGCAAACAACAGACATAACAATCACAGTGGTGGACACGGAAGATAAAATAATCACAGGTTTTTGCAGACTGACTGATAACAAAGATATGACAAAAAACAGATGTCAGGAAATTTAAATGTTATAGCCTCTCCTATGAACTTAACTAGAGAATTGAATATACCTGTAGAAACAAATTATATGCATATTCCATGTAATAATGTTACAAATATTTCATAAGAGTGGATGAGATGGTAATCAGGATTTGTGGAATTTTTTTGAAATCCTATAAAGACAAAGAAAATATGAGGGAATTACTGCAATGCGTTATTGAAGATGAACTTAATACCCTTCAAGATAAAATTGCATTGAACCTGGCATTCAGAAATGAGACTGAGGGCTCGAATTTCAAAGCCTTCTGTGTTGGGCACAACTTGTGGCAATGTAGGGGGCTGCCTCCAACGTAGCCACAGTAAACGCAAAAGGTGCTGTTTTAGAAGGTTTGCAACTTGCGACAAATCTCCTGGAATAGTCACAAGATGAGGCCCTGTGCCAAGAAGAGTGGTGCATTGAGAAGCTGTGGTGCAGGGCCAGGATGCATCCCCAGACGTGTGGGCATGGGGCACACTGGGTGCCCCAAGGAGCAGCAAACCCAGAACAGGGGCACAGATTGGGCAGCTAATGCCAGGCTGTGGCATGGGGCAGTCTGTCACATAGGCCACTGTCCCAGTACTGCTGGGGCACCCTTGTGCCACCAGTGGTGAATGCCTGCTGTGGCCAACCCCTCAGCAATCCCCGTATAGTGTTCCCCTAAGTCACAAGTAGCCCAGATCCTTGTTCAGCTCTGAAATGTTTGATTCATTTATTGGTCCCAGTCTGTCCCTGCCCCCACCAGCCCTTGCCATGCTGGATAACACCTGACAATGGTATACCTGGTAGTCTATTGGCCTCCCACCCTCCCCACCCCAACAGGCAGTGGACACCACCCTGCTATCTCCACCATCCCTGACTGGTTTCTGAGACTGCCACTACCATCTGCACACCACCACAGCCAGCCATAAAATGTGATTGCAAAGACAACATAATTGTACTGTACAGTTATGCGGTCCATGCAATCGCATTATGAGGCTGGCTGTGGTGGTGTGTGGAGGGTATTGCCAGTCGCAGAAGTCAATCGGACATGGTGGGTGACCACTGCCCGTCAGAGTAGGGAGGGTGGGAGGCCACTAGAACAAGTTCAAGTTCAAGTTTATTGTAGGAAAACTCTGTTGAGCAAGATCATTCACAAGGAGGTCCTTGACCACCAGGGAGCATGACAGTGGGTATATTTAATCCTGCAGGACATCACAGATTTGGAGTGGGGAGGAGCACTATTTCAAGGGGGCAAGTCCTCCAGTCCTCTCAGGGGTGTTTTGGAATCATTGGGGGGGCACTACTGCACCAAGGCTTAAATGTCAGCCTCAGGATGGGGGTTCACTACCAACAGATCTTTTCCACCTTGGTTTCACTGCAGGAGCACCTCACTGGTTGAAAAGGCACTCCATGGTGATGGACAGCTGTGCCCTGAGCCACACCCCTTTCCTGACCTTCTTGCACACCACTGCCTGTTGTTCTCCAGTGTCCCACTGCCACAACCACTTTGACCACCTTCTGGCTCATCTAAGTTGCTCACCCTGCTGTGGTCCTGACTGGGCTTTGAATATCCCAATAAAGGGGATGTGGCATCCCCACCATAGCACTAGCTCACTTGTGACTGGGTACACTCGGGTCTTGACTGCAACACTGCCACAAGGGGGCTTTGCCACAGCTGCCCTGGATCCAATGCAGGCCAGGTTGGAAAATCCCATTTGACATAAGTTGTTCCATAAGCCATCACTTGCATCAAATGCCTTTTCCACAACCTCCTTTTATTGGCCACACCCAACTGAAAATCAGACCCTGAGAATTCTTTTCTGCTACATATTCACTTATAGATAATATGGAAACAGCAAAATTAATTTGAAAGGCAGGCTATTGATTGAAAGAACTCAGCCTTACCATCTCATCACCAATACCATGGCATGCCATTAAAAGGGAAGACACTTTTGAAATAATAAAGAGGGAGACAGAAATTGAAAAAAAAAAAAAAGTTCACTCGATTTGTAAGTTTAATTGAAATTTTGCAGTTTCCTCATGTCAAACAGTCACAAATACAGTAAAAGTTCCAAATGAACCATATGTACTCTCTTTGTTTGGGATATACTCTCATAGATATAACAAGCATTTGTCAATGCCGAATGTTGTCGCGCTGGCATTGGCAGTGTGAGTGGTGGAGCTAGAGATGCATAGTGCTGTGATTTTGTGAATGTGTCTCAAAAGGTGATTTTGCACAGCGAGCACGCCATTGTGCGCCACAGCTGTGGAAACACGTTTTGGGCAGGCTGTGAAAAATGGCAGCTGGACTGTTGATAAGGAGATGTGCACAAATGCCAGTGGTGAAAATGTGGCATGAAAATATTGCAGATTGACGATGTTACAAGAGTGCGTGGAACCTGCGCAATGCACGCTTACAACACAGTCATTGTATGGAGTTTCGGCACCAAATTTTCAACATAGGCATTTTAGGACCTCTGCTCATGAATAGTGTCACTGTCATTTCCTCAAACTGTCCCGAAAACTGATTTCGCACAGCGGCCGTGCAATTCTGTGCCTGACGTGCGAAAACACATTTCAGGCAGCTGCAGTGTTCATAAGGAGGTATGGAAAAATGCCAATGATGATCAGCTGGAGTGAAAGTATTGCAAATTTACAAAGTCATTAGCGTGCGTGCAAACTGTGCAACACAAGCTCATAAAACACTCATTTTATTGACTTTCATTCCCAAATTTTCAACATAGGCATTTTAGGGCATCTGCTAATGAACAGTGTCACTCTCATTTTCATCATGTGACTCGAACACGGACTTTCCACAGCGACCATGCTATTCTGCGCCTGAACTGCAAAAACAGATTTTGGTCAGGATGTGAAAAATGACAGCTGTACTGTTCATAAGGAGGTGCAGAACAATGGCACTGTAGAAAATCTGGAGTGATAATATTAGAAGTTTGCGAACGTACGAGCGTGCATGCAAACTGTGCAACGCATGCTCGTAACAGTCATTTTATTGAGTATTGTCACCAATTTTCAACACAGGCATTTTAGGACCTCTGCTCATGAACAGTATCACTATCATTTTCATAATGTGTCCTGAACACTGATTTCACACAGCGAACGTACTACTTTGTGCCAAAAGTGTGAAAACACATTTCGGCAAGGATATGAAAAATGACAGCTGTACAGTTCACAAGAAGGTGTAGTAAAATGCCAATGTTGAGAATCTGGCGTATAAATATTGCAAATTCGTTAACTTACAAGCGTGCATTGCGCAGTTGCTATGCATCTCATAAAACAGTCATTTTATGGAGTATTGTCAACAAATTTTCAACACAGGCACTTTAGGACATCTGCTCATGAACAGTATCACTGTCATTTTTGTAATGTGTCCTGAACACTAATTTTGCACAGCAACCATGCTATTCTGTGCCGGAAGTGCGAAAACACATTTCGGCCAGGATATGAAAAATGACAGCTGTACAGTTCACAAGAAGGTCTGGTAAAATGCCAATGTTGAGAATTTGGCATGAAAATAGTGCAAATTCACTAACTTATGAGTGTGCATTGCACAGTTGCTACCCACGCTCATAAAACAGTCATGTTTTGGATTTTCCCCATCAAATTTGCAACATAGGGTTTTGAGAGCCTCCCCCACCCCATGAACAGTGGTATTGTCATTTTGTTACATGGTCCCAAAAGGTGACTCCATGCAGTGACTGTGAAATCACCTTTTGGGACCAAATAACACCATGACAGTGAAAGAATTCATGAGAAGGGGTCTCAAAAACCCCATATTGAAAATTTGGGGCCAAAATTCACAAAAATGCCTGAGATATGTAGCAAAATTGAAAAAACCCATTTATTCCATTATACAGCTTACCTGCATTTCCTCAGTTCATGGTCGGCTTTGAAGAGTGCAGATGTGTTCCCGGTCCACGAAGATCGTCTGGCCATACTCCGGAGGTAAGTATGGGGTGAGGGGTGTGTGGGGAGGCAGGGTGCATAGAGGTTGAGGTGCGGGTGGGGGAGGTGCGTGGAGACTACGAGGGACTGTTTTGTTTTACAGGTTAAAAAGAAAAAAACATCACAGGACAGTTTTTTTGAGGCATTTGGCACACTGGGGTGGGTTCCCAGCGTGCCACCTAACTGTTTAGAGAGGGTGTCTGTAGCTGATGGGGGATTGGGCACCCTCATCGGCAAATAACAATGGGGGGATTTAGGCCAATGGGGATTGGGCACCCCTGTCGGCACACAAGGAAGGGTTGGTGGTGCAGAGCCAAGTGGGATAGGGCACCCCCTTGGCATTAAACAATTTGGGGGGTTATTTCTGCTGATGGGGAGTGAGCTCACCTGTCAGCACACAAGGAAAGGGAGGGTGGGGTAAGATTGGGCACCCCCCTCGGCATATCACAAATGGGGGGGATGCATTATGCCAATGGGGGGTGGGATCCCCCATTAGCACATTCACAGGGGGCAGGGGCAGCCGACAGGGGGATTGGGCACCCCCGAAGTTGGCAGTTTGACGGCAAGTGTGCCACCATGTACTTAATGGCAGCGAGCATGGCAAGAAAAGGACCGCTGCGTCTGACAAGCTTTGCTTGGATTGCAGAGGACATTTTCTTAGATGTGCTCACCACATTATGAATGCATGGTGTGGCGCCAGCATGCATGCTGATTAGGGAATGCGGGATGCACCTACTGGTGCATGCCCTGCATTCGACCAACAGCCGCACTGCGCCTCCAAAGCTGCACTGTCTCGATGACGCTGGCGCAAGCGCCGCCAACATAAAATGAGGTTAATCTCATACATCATACTCTATATGTTTTCTTTTCTCAAAGGTATTGGGAATAAGACTGAGTTATAAAGGAATTATTAGGGTGGAGAAATTCAATTATGGTAAGACAAACAGTCAGACTTGATATACAGTATGTGTCTGAGATAGTGCATGGGCTGCCCAGATAAGGCAGAAAGCAACTCAGTTGGGTAAGTTAAGTATACACATTGTTGATATGCTAGGGCATTTTAATTTTATGTCATCTGAAGCCCATACAGAGTCTTGCAAGGTGTATGAATCATTGCGTGCAGAAGAAGAAACAAATTTAGGTAATGCTAACTGGAAAAATAACAATAGTGTGTCGCTGTACCTAAAAGTCATTCTTTTTTTTTATTTACATTTTATACTCCCCGCACAACAGGGGATGAGTTCCACACTGAACCACCCACTCACAAGCCCAACTAGAGCCAATTAACCCCTAGACCCCCCATGGCTTGCCCCTCCCTCGCAGGGCCAGGAGGGAGCTTCCCTCCTCTCCAGAGCACAATCTAAAGGTGGGGAGGTGGCAGCAGGAGACTAGCAGGGAGAAGAGTCTTCAAGGGTAAAAGCAGAGTGATGCTCCATTCTCTCTTCAGAATGATGCCCCAGCATCAGTCTGTGCTGCCATCTAAGGTGGATTTTGGTCTTTCGCCTCATGGAGCCCCACCATAGGGATTTAGCTGTGGGCCTCCCCGTCATGGTATCTGGACAGGGATGCTAGGTGGTTGGTCAAAGGGTATTGATACAGGTACATACCTGCCAAATCTTCAGTAAATAAACAGAACTAAAAAAAGGCCACATAACATAGGTGTGGTTCTCTGAACCCACTCCATGTATTCTTCAGCACATATTAGATATCCTGGACATTAATTTTGACTGAATTGCCAGGGTGTATATATAAACATGGTGACACAAACGTAAATGATCACTCAAACGGTAATAGAAACACAAGCACAAATGTTAATGAAAAAAGAAATGCTAACACAAGCATGTATGGAAACACAAACTGTAACATGGATGGTCACAGTAACATAATTGGAAATGCAGACACTTATGGTAACAGCAACGATGATGCCAAAGGAAACAGAAACAAAAATGCAAACGCAAATGGAAGTGCGCATGCAAATGCACATGGAAATGCACAAGGCGACGCAAAAGGAAAAGCAAACAAAAACAGTAATGGAAACACAAATGTTAACAGTAATGCAAATGCAAGCACAAATGAAAACGCAAAGGGTAACGCACACGGTGGTGGAGACAGGAACACTAATGCAAACGGTAATGGAAATGGAAGTGGAAAACCTAACTGTACCGGAAACAAAAACACACAGCCTTTTTTCCCCAAAAACTGCATAGAGAAACACAGTGAATACAAGGAATGTATGCATAATAATGGACCTCAGAGCAGAAAATGAACACTTGGCATACTAAATTGCTTATATCTCAGGAACCGTACGACATAGAAAAAAAAATGTAATGTCATTTAATTTATGACTTTCCTGGCTAGTTTTGCACATAGCCCCCAGCAGGATATATATATTATAGTGGCACAGTAGTGCCACTATAGTTAGGGTTGAGTACCCAATTTAATGTTAAAGTGTGAAATTTTGCAACTTAATAACTTTGCCACCATATGACAGATTTGCCTGAAATTGGGCAGGAACAGAGAGGCAAAATAAATCTCTCGATCTGCTAAGTTTCAAACTGGTCAGATATACGGTTGAGGATCTATAAAGTGCAATAGAAAGTTGTATTTATGCCTTTTTGCGCATTCTTTGCTTGTGCCTACAGGTCACATGGTTTGTGCGACCGGTCAGAAACCTTTAGGGAACATGCAGCCAGAGTCCCCGATGTGCCGTTCAAAGATTTCGTGAAAAAATAGTAAACGATTCAAAAGTTATTCAAAAAACAAGTTTCCAGTTATTGTCAAAGGGAAAAGTTAACTAAAAGTAGTACAGTGTCACAAATGCAGTTTTTAGTGTCGCAAATGACCCCTGTGGTGTCGTGAGTCAGCCATTTTTTTTTCAGTTACTGGTCACAGAAATGATTGTCATTTAAATTTGGGACCCTCTAGGGACACAATTATTTTTGTGTTCACCTAGTCGAGCCCTGATGATGCTAGCCATGTCTTTTTTTTGGGGGGGTTAAACACCCCAGAAAGATGTTTGTCAAATTTTTTTAAACTGTAGTGTCGCAAAGTAGTATCATACTTCTGTAATTTTTTTTGCGAAAGTGTCATGATTTACTAACATACTAACATACTGAAATGACAGCAGAATAGGCCTAACAGTCTTTCGTGTCTGCTCGTTTGGTCAGCTCACACCCTGGGAACTGACCTTGTTCCCCCCCCTCACCCTCTCTTGCTTCTCCCTTCCTAGTCCTGGATATTCTCACTGCACTGGACTTTGCTTCCAGAACCCTTTCCCTGTACCTGTCCCACTCCCTCTTGAACCCCTCCACCGTCTCTGCCTCCACCAGCCCCCTGAGCAGCACATTCCATGGCTCCACCACCCTCTCAGTGAAGTAGCACCTCCTCCTTTCTCACCTGAATCTCACCCCCTTCAGATTCCACCCATGCCCTCTACTTGCCCCCCTCCTTCCTCTGGAGCACCCCGACTACTCCTCCCCTATTTACCCCCTTCATGTACCTGAAGACCTCTATCATGTCCCCCTGGTCCCTTCTCTCTTCCAATGTGTACATATTTAGCTCTTCAAGCCTCTCCCCGTAGGTCCTGTCCCCCAAGCCCCAGATCATTTTGGTTGCACTCCTCTGGACCCTCTCGAGAAGTTCAATATCCCTCTTTAAGTGTAGCCTCCAAAAGTGCATGCAGTACTCTAGGTGCGGCCTCAACAAGCAGTTATACAAAGGAAGTATCACTTCCCTCCTCCTGGAGATGATCCCCCTAGCGATGCATCCCAGAATCCTGTTGGTCTTGGCCGCTGCCCTCTGACAAGTCTCCAAGTTGTTCATCTTAACATCCACCACCACCCCAGGTCTCTCTCAGCCATCAAGACTTGTAGCATTTCCCACCCAGGGTGTACACTTGGCCCGGGTTTCTGGCTCCCAGGTGCAGTACCTTGCATTTCCCTACGCTGAACCTCAGCTTCTACTTTCTAGACCACCTTTCCAGAGCCTCCAGGTCCCCCCTCTAGTGCCAACCTCCCCTCCTCCCCATCCACCACCACCCCCCCCAGTTTTGAGTCATCTGCAAAGAGACTCTTCTCACTCCTGATTCCCTTCCTTATGTCACAGACGTAGGCATTGAACAGGAGGGACCCAAGGACCGATCCCTGAAGGGACCCCATTAATGACCCTCCTTGGGGATGAGACTAACCTGCCAATCCTGTCCTGGAGCCAATTTCCTGTCCATCTGATAATCTGGTTCCCCACCCCATTTCTCCCAGCTTACCAACAGGCCCCATGAGGAACAGAGTCAAATGCCTTGCTGAAGTCAAGAAAGTAGACATCCACTGGTCTACCCAGGTCCAAGGCACTCGTCACCCAGTCATAGAACTCCACAAGGTTTGTCTGAAATGATTTCCCTGGACGAATCCATGCTGTCTATTGTCCAGGCATCCTGACTTTTCCAGGTCCCCCCTAGCCTCTCCTTGACAATACCCTCCATCACCTTGCCCACCACCGATGTCAGGCTGATGGTTCTGTAGTTCCCTGCCACCTCCCTTCATCCCCCCCTTGTGGATAGGCACTATCTGCGCCACCTTCCAGTCCTGGGGCACCCACCCTGTTCTCTGTGAGATGCTGAAAAGTTCCGCCAGGGGTTTCGCCAGGACATCCACTAGTTCCTTTAGCACTCTGGGATGTAATTTATCCAGCCCAGGTGCTTTCTCCATCTTAAGGGACCTAAGGGCTTCCCTCACTCTCTCTGCCATGATTTCTACCTCCACTACCTCATCCCCCTGCTTTGCCTTCCCCTCCGCCAGTGCTGGCCCCACCTCCCCAGACCCGCCTATCGGTAGGGATCCCCCCTCAGTTTCACCATCTTCTCCCATGTATGATGCAGTGCCCCCCCCCCATTTTCCTTGGTGAAAACTGAGATGAAGTACTCATTTAGTACCTCAGCATGCTCCCCCAGGTCTTGTGCCCATCCCTTCCCTGTTTTAATCCTGCTAATCTACTCCTTCACCCTTCGTTTTTCCCCCGTGTACCTAAAGAACCCCTTATTCCCTCTCCTAATTTCCCTGACCACGTTCTGCCCCTTCTTTGCCTTAGCGACTCTCACCACCCTAGTGGCCCTTCTGGCCATCAGCTTGTACTCCCCTCGATCCCTTTCACTCCTTCAGCACTTGAAATGCCTATAGGCCGCCTTCATTCCCCTCACCACCTCCTGAACCTCCCTGGTCCACCAGCAGGGTTTTCGGGCCCTACCACATTTTTATCTTACTCTTGCACAGGTCAGCACCTGCACCCTACTCCTGATGATTTCCCACCTACTGTCAGCGTCCATGTCTGGCCCAATCCCATCCAAATGCTCCTTAAGGATCCTTGCCATTTCCTTGAAATCCACCCCCCTGAAGTCAGTTACCTCTGTCTTTGTGCAGCCTTCTACCCCTCCTAGGTCTAGGCAGAACCAGACCGTGACATGGTCGCTCCCCGCCAATGGGTCCCTTACCTTTAGGCCCCCAATCTGGTCACTTTCTTCCAGGACCACATCCAATATCCACGCCTCCCTGGTCGGTTCCCCCACCTGCTGAGTTCGGAACATGTCCTAAAGACATCCAACAACCTCTGTTCTCTGGCCACCGAGGATGTCATAGTCTCCCAGTCCATTCCTGGCATGTTTAAGTCCCCCAACACCACCACCCTTCCCCTGCCCAATCTGCAGTGTCTCCCAACATCTGCCATCAGCCTCTCTTCCAGATCCTCCTCCAGCACATGGGGTCTATACACCACTCCTATTTTTACTTTCTTGCCCTCCCTTGTTATCAAGGTGACCCAAATTGCCTTGACAGTTCCCTCCACCTCCTCCACTCCTCCTATGCCAAAGCTGTTTTTGACTATTATTGCTACCCCCTCCTCCCCTTTCCTCCCCTCTGTCCTTCCTGAACATGTTGTAACCCTCCAGGTTCAGGTCCCAGTCATGCCTTATGGTGGCCCAGGTCTTAGTGACTGCTGCCACATCCACCTCTCCCTCAGTTAGCATCGCTTGGAGCTCAGGCATTTTATTAGCAAAGCTCCTGGCATTTAGCAAGACTACCTTCCACCCTTTCCCTATACTTTCATTTCCCCTGCTTGCGTTCACATGGGGATTCTGCCTTCCCTGGTCTGCACCTTACCAGTCAGCATTTTCCTGCATTCCTTCAGATCCCTGGGAGGGGAGTGGAGACAGAGTCCCTCCTTTATCGGACCCCCTCATCAGCCTTTTCTCCCATCCCTCCCCCTTCACAAGTTTAAACCCAACTTTCACCAACAAACCCCTCTATTTTAAACTTAAGGATTTCCTTCCCCACCAAATTGAGATGGAGCCTATCTCTAGCATCCAGCCCCTTATCCTCCCAGGTCTCCCCCCAATCCCCCATCAACCCTACCCTCTGGACCAACACCACTCCCTGAGCCACTAGTTTATCTCTTTAATCTTCCTCTTGTGTTCCCCACTAGCCCTTGGCACCGGCAGGATTTCTGAGAAGGAAATTACACATCCTATGTCATGACAGACCCTGACAAGCTCCCTGAACCTTGCCTGTATCTATAGCTCACTATTTCCCTCAATGTCATTTGTATCCAGGTGGACCACTCTATCCGGGGAACCTCCACAATCCTTTGCCAGCTGATATACCTCATGCTTGGCCCTGTGCACCGTTAGTCCAGGGAAGCATTTTGTTCTAACTGGGCAGACTTCCCCCTTCCTATCCCATTTGAGACCCCTGATCATGGAATCACCAAACAGAAGCACTTTGACAGCCCATTTTCCTCCATTTCTCCCCTTCCATGTCCCCATCCTTTCTACCAGCCCCTCCCCCAGCCTGCTCCTTGCTCCTTCCCCTATCTGGGTGCCACCTGCCACACCCTCCTTATTTATCCTGGCCACCCCCACCCCTCTGATCCTATGCCTCTCCTCCTTCCGAGTATCCTTCTGTACCCTGCTGCCACCAGTCACTGCTTGCAACTGGTCCTTCCCCCCCATCTGCTAAACTAGCCTGGCTCATCCTCCCTTCCTTCCGATCTCCATTCAGCCCTTCCTTGCCTATTGTGCTTCCTGGCCTAAACACTCGGCTCACTTTACTGTAGCCTCCTTATACTTCTGGTCCTTCTTGCCCTTTGCGACACTATGCCCAAAAGAATAGGAAATCTTTCCCACACTGCTGCAAAAGAATGGTTTGATCTTTTGGGCTGAAATTTGGAGGGAAGAATGCCAACAACCCACAGATGTGCCTTGGACTAACATTTCAGGGCCCGTATCTCGAAAATGTTTTGAGATATGGACTTTTCATTGGAAGAATACTTAGAATACTTAGTCCCCCCCCAGGGGGCTAAGTGCAAAACTAGCCTGGAAAGTCATAAATAATAGGAGCCTTTAAATTGTTTTCTACGTTGTATGGTTCCTGAGATATAAGGAATTTAGTATTCCAAGTGCTCATTTTCTGCTCCAAGGGTCATTATTATGCATACATTCTTTGTATTCACTGTGTTTTTGAATACACCTTTTTGGGAAACAAAAGGGTGTGCATTTGTGTTTCTGTTACCGTTAGCATTTCCACTTGCATTTCCGTAACTGTTTGCATCACCGTGTACATTACCCTTTGCGTTTGTGTTTGTGTTACTGTAACCCTTTGTGTTTCCGTTACTGTTTTTGTTCATGTTTACTTTTACATCTATGTGTGCGTTAACTTTAACAGGTGCGGAATTATGCCACTCTAAAGAATTAAAATTTGGTTCATTACGCTTCACTTCTGAAATGTGTGTCCTATTTGCCTAGCATTTGGAATATATAAAGATTTTTAATACATCTTTGACTGTGACAATTTTTGGGTTGCTGGCACTTACGGTTGCTGAATTTTGCTCATGATGTTGTGCGACCATTGAATGGATGTACACACAATTCTGGACACACAATGTGCTATGGTACATGTCTTCTTTTAACAATTTTTGGTTCCATCAGATATATGGTTCTTGTGTAGCGAGGTGGCAAAAATTTTATTTGTGGCACTCCTGCGCAGTTTCATAGTGCAGCCAGTGTGTGGTTGATTGATCTGAAACTTGCATGTAGAAAGACCTGTGTACAAGGAGCATGCCAGTTTTTGTTTGGTGAAAACATGTTGTTCTGTTCCAGACTTATTGCCATTTGAAGTTGGCCCCCCTCGTAGTTACAGATTTTTCAGCCGCCAGGTTCACCATTTTAGTGCATTTTCGGCCACGATTTCTGCAATTTTGTAGTGGAAGACTTCTTAAAGGTGAAGAAACATAAAAATTGAATATCTCTGGATTGGTTTGGTCTTTTCATATGAAAATTGGAGGGTGTTGAGTGGATGTCCTGGGGATGTGCATAACATACTAACATACTAACATACTATTTGCCAGCAGATTAGGCCTTATGGTCTATCAAGTCTGCTCGAACCTACATCCTTGGTTGGGTGCCGAGACCCTCCCATCCCTTGTGCTCCAGAAACCCCTATCATCCATCCCCACCCCCCCCCCGGGACAGGCCATCATCTGATACATCCACTTTCTGTCTGTCCCACCCTCTTTAAAGCTCTCCACTGTGGATCTCTGAACCAGCTCACCAGGCAGAGCATTCAAGGGTCCACCACCTCTCAGTGAAAAACCTCCTCCTCTTTTCCCTCCTCACCCTTCCACCTTCCAACTTCAAACCATGCCTCTGGTGATGCCTCCCTGCTTTAGTCTAAAGATCCCTCCATGTTTACCCTATTTATTCCCTTGAGGTGACAGACCTCAATCATGTCCCCCTGTCTCTCCTCTCCTCCAATGAAAACAGGCAGAGCTCCTCAAGTCTGTCCTCAGTCAAATCCCTAGCCCTCAGTATCATCTTTGTTGCCCTCCTCTGTACCCTCTCCAGGAGCTGTATGTCCTCTTCAAGTGTGGTCTCCAGTACTGTACACAGTACTCAAGGTGTGGTCTAACCAGTCCATTGTACAGTGGCAGAATCACTTCCTTGCTCCTAGAGGTGATCCCCTGTGATGCATCCCAACATCCTGTTTGCCTTGCTAGCTGCTCTCCTGCACTGCTCAGTGTTATTCATACATGTATATCACCATGACCCCTAGGTCTTTTTCCCCTGTTGAGGCTTCCAGCACCTCCCTCCCAGGGTGTACCTGTGTTTAGGGTTTCGACCAGATGCAACACCTTGCACTTGGTGATTTAAATTTCCATGTGTGAGCCCAGCTTTCCAGGGTGTCCAGGTCCCTTGCAGGGCCAACCTCCCTCTTCTCCCTCCTTCTGCTCCCATCTTGGAGTCATCCAGAAGAGACTCATTTCACACCTATACCATCCCTGATGTCTGATATGTATGCATTAAACAGGATTGGACCCAGGACCGAGCCTGTGGTACCCTACCAACCTCTGTGAGGTTCGAGAGCTCCCCACAGACCACTCTCTCAGTGCGTTCAGCTATCAGTTTTCAATCCATCTGACCATCAAAGGGCCTACTCCTAACCCCATCGGTTTCTCCACCAGACCATTGTGGGGACAGAGTCAACGCCTTGCTGAAGTCCAAGAATAATACATCCACAGGCTTACCCTGTCCAGTTCTGATGTTACCCATTCATAGAGAACTCCACAAGGTTGGTTTGACATGATCTACCTGGCACAAACCCATGCTGCCGACTATCAGACCTCCACCTCCTCCAAGTAAACCCCCAATCGTTCCTTTGGTATACTCTCCATTAATTTTCCCACCATCGAGGATAAACTGATGGGTCTATAGTTCCTGGTACTTCCTTGACCCCCCTTATGGATTGGTACCACATGTGCCTCTTGCCAATCCCTAGGTGCCTCCTGTCTCAAGTGACCTGTTGAAAACTCCTAAGAAGTGCAGCCAGTATGTCTGCCAATTCCCATAGTACTCTCGGATGAATGCCATCACCAGGAGAATTTGTCTTTCTTTAGGGCCTTGAGGGCAAACCACCCTTTTGGTGGGATGGCATCATCCGTCCCTCCACCTTACTGGTCTTTTATCCTTATCCAGATGTGACACCCCTGGGGTACCTTTCCTCCTTTTGCTCCATTTCTGCTGCTCCCCTGATCCCACTCCCTGCAGCTATCCCTTTGTGCCTTGCCTTGTAGATATCCATCCCCTCCTAGTGAACACAGGGCAAGTACTCGTTAAATACCTCTGCCTGATCCCTCGCCTCTTCCACCACCCTCCTTCTGATCTCAATCTGCTGAGATGGCCCTTAGTTTTCTCCACTCCCAATGTGCCGGAAGAACCCTTTTCCCTCCATGTATCCCTGTGCCAGCGTTGCTCTTTACTGGGCTTTGCTCCCCTCACCATCTCGGTGACTTTTCTAGATGCAAGCTGGTACATTTCCTTATCCCTATCCCCTCTTGTTGTTTTATATTTTTGTAACCCGCCTTCTTTTCTCTGACTGCTACCTGGACCTCACTGGACCCACCAGCATGGTTTATGTGACCTTTCTCCCTTACGTTTCAACAGCGCATAGTCCTGACTGCCTCATGAAGTCCCGTTTTATGACCTCCCATCTCCTTTCCACACTTGTTGTTGAGGTAATCCCCTTCAAGTGATCCTTGAGAATATTTCCCATGCCCATAAAGTCTGCCCCCCTGAAGTCCACTGCCAGTGTCCTAGATCTCACCCCCGCTCCCCCAATGCTTATTTGAAACCAGACAGTATTGTGGTCACTCCCAGTCAGGGGGTCCTGTACAACCATGTCCCTTACCAGATCCCCATCTGCCAGAACCACATCCAGGACATGCCCCTCCCTTGTGGGCTCCATCACATGCTGTGTTAGGCACATCCTGGAAGCCATCCAGCAGCCTCTGCTCCTTGGCCACCTAGAGGACATGGTTCCCAGTTAGTACCTGGCATATTAAGGTCCCCCATCAACACCACTCCTTCCCCTTTTGGACCACACTGGGCAATGATGTTGTCCAGCAAACCATCCTCTAGAACATCACTCATCCCGGGGGCCTATATACTACTCCAACTGACCTTATCTCCTGCTGGGGATGTGGAGTGACCCATAAGGCCTCCACGTTTCCCTCTGCCTCTTCTACCACAGCAATTTCTATGTCATCTCTAATGAACATAGCCACTCCACCCTCTGCCCTCCTTTCTATCCTTCCCTAAGCATAGTGTACCCCCGTACATTTAGGTCCCAGTCATGGTTTTGTTGGACCCGTTTCCGTGACTGCCGCCATCCACCCCCTCGAACAGCATGGCCTGGAACTCTGGCAGCTTGTTTCCCAAGCTCCTGGATTTCTACTTTCTAACCACCTTATCCTGATCCTTTTGTGAACCCACCCCAGATTCCTTATGCTTCATCCTCCCCTGCTCCTCCTGAAACCTCCACCTCTCCACCTCAGTCTGTTTCCCCCTCCCCCTTGGGCAGAGGCTACTCCCTCATCTGGAGGGAGGCTTCTAGTCAGCCCTCCCTTATCTCTTCCCCCTTACAAGTTTTAACCCCACCTTTCTTGTATGTAGTCAGCCATCCCCTGTTTGGGACTTCCTTCCCTAATGGGGCAGATGAAACCTGTCCTTGGCATATAGTCCCTTATCCTCCCAAACTCCATTCCAGTTCCTAACACCCCAACCCATTCTCTTCACCCCACTTCCTGAGCCATTCATTAACCTCTGTGAGCTTCATTTTTTTCTCCACTGAGGCCTTTGGTACTGGCAATATCTCTGAAAAGGAAATGTTGCATCCATTATACCGACAGACTCTGGCAAGTTCTTGGAACCTTGCTGGTTCCATAATGCTATTTCCCTCTAGATCATTAGTTCCCAAATGCACCAGGAAATCCGGTTTCCCTCCACAATCCCTAACCATTTCATACACCATGAACTTTTCTCTGTGCACTGTCAGCCCAGAGATACTCTACCTTCACCTGGCTATGGCATCCATCCCTGTCCTCCAATGGATACCCTTAATCATCAGTCTCCCAGTAACAGAACCTTAACACTCATCATCCTTATGGTTACCTCCACTATGCCCTCTAAGCCCCCTCCCCACTTTATTCATGATAGCAATTTCATGTGAGAGTCTTCCTGCCTTAATAGAGACCCCTTGTCACCCCTCCCTTTCTGCCTCCCTTGCTATTTTGCCCACTTAACTCAAACCCCTCTGAATAGGTGTCCTTTAACCATCTCTTATCTGAACCATTAATCCTGGCCTGATGGTTTCCCTTTCCCGCCCTCATCCCCCTTGTCATAGTACCCCTGTCTCCAGGGCTCTCTGTGGGTCCCTTAGCTAGGGCCCCATCCTTGATACTGACCTTCTGCTGAAGGGCTCCCTCTCCACCTTCTTGTCTCCCAGTTCCTGTCCAATCATGCCTCCTCCCTCATGTCTGAATATTTGCATCTCCCCATTTGCTTAACATATATTGTTCCCTTCTCCCTCTGGGACTATGTCTGTCCTTTCCATGCTTTGTTCTGTGATGCCCTGGGTATCTGACTCCCCCCCGGCCTCTGTATAAGTTTCCTCATTTCCACCAACCTTCCTCCCCTCTAGGATGCTTAGTATCTCAAATTTATTTGTGACACTCTATGTCAGCCTCCATCAAGTAACCCGAGTTTCCCCTGACTGCATCTCTAAACTGACCCTCTTCTTCCTCTCTTGCACTGTTCACCTTAGGGCTCCCTTCCCACAGTCTGCTGTTTTAGGCTTCCGCTGAAGCCCCTCCTGACTCTTCCCCTCCAGTCTCCTTGAATTCAAATTTTCACCCTCTGCGCTTTCCCTTAGCATCAACTTCCCTATCTAAGGATCCTCTGTCCTAATATCCCCCTTCTGCTTGCTGTGGCATAATGTCCTGTAATTTCAGAGCATTGCCCAGCCTCCCTCAGCCCCACCCTTCTGCCCATATCCACACCCTTATCCTTGGACACCCCCCCAGCTCCACAGCTTACTCCTTAACCAATATACCTCCTCCTGATACAAGATAGCTGTCTGCAGAGTGGGCAGCTCCCTCTCTCTCAGGCCCAATTTAGAATTATTGCCATCCCACAGCCTGTGCAGCCTACAGCCCTTCCGAAGATGCCTGCCATGGTGGAATATGGCCACCCTGATTATCCCCTCTGTTTATAATAGCACACCCCCTTTTCTCAGTCCTTTCCTTGAGTACAGTTTCTCTCTATACTGACTGTAGTTATTTACAAACCCAATTTCAACCCCACTAACAAAGTTCCCAAGTCTCACAAACACATACAGTCCAGTATGTGTTCAGTCCCATAACAGTGTCTGTAAGCCAGACTCCAGGTACCGTTGATGATGTCACAGGCCACCAACTCCTGTTGCTTCAAATTTCAGTCCCAAACAGAAATACTCAGCCCTTCAATCCCAACCCCAGTGGCTTTTCAGTATTTAAGAAAGCCTACAAAACAGGGTGGGTGGGGAGGCTCTTACCAAACAACAGGCAAATAACACATTTAAATTACCTTCTAATTTTCCTACTAAACATCTATCCCAAACCTACAATATCACAGCCCAAGTATCAGTTCAAATTCAAGGTAATAATTTTAACACATAGAACTAATTTCACTAACAAACTATTCAAATATTTCAGTTTAAAACAAAATATAACTCCTGGCCTCTTTTCTACCAACCTGTTGCTTAAGCTCCCAAGTGAACAATGAAAGTCACAGTAATTCCTGTTTAAGAGACAAGTTAATTGCAGCTAATGTCCCTCCTCCAAACACCAGGCAAACAACACATTTAAATTACCTTCTAATTTTTCCTGCAAACATCTATCCCCAAACCTACAATATCACAGCCCAAGTGTCAGTTCAAATTCAAGGTAATAATTTTAACACACAGAACTAATTTCACTAACAAACTATTCAAATATTTCAGTTTAAACAAAATATAACTCCTGGCCTCTTTTCTACCAACCTGTTGTTAAGCTCCCAAGTGAACAATAAAGCCACAGTAATTCCTGTTTAAAGACAAGTTAATTGCAGCTAATGTCCCTCCTCCAAACACCAGGCAAACAACACATTTAAATTACCTTCTAATTTTCCTGTCAAACATCTATCCCCAAACCTACAATATCACAGCCCAAGTATCAGTTCAAATTCAAGGTAATAATTTTTAACACACAGAACTAATTTCACTAACAAACTATTCAAATATTTCAGTTTAAAACAAAATATAACTCCTGGCCTCTTTCTACCAACCTGTGCTTAAGCTCCCAAGTGAACAATAGAAGCTACAGTAATTCCTGTTTAAAGACAAGTTAATTGCAGCTAATGTCCCCTCCTCCAAACACCAGGCAAACAACACATTTAAATTACCTTCTAATTTTCCATTCCAAACATCTATCCCCAAACCTACAATATCACAGCCCAAGTATCAGTTCAAATTCAAGGTAATAATTTTTAACACACAGAACTAATTTCACTAACAAACTATTCAAATATTTCAGTTTAAAACAAAATATAACTCCTGGCCTCTTTTCTACCAACCTGTTGCTTAAGCTCCCAAGTGAACAATGAAAGCCACAGTAATTCCTGTTTAAAGACAAGTTAATTGCAGCTAATGTCCCTCCTCCAAACACCAGGCAAACAACACATTTAAATTACCTTCTAATTTTCCTGCCAAACATCTATCCCAAACCTACAATATCACAGCCCAAGTATCAGTTCAAATTCAAGGTAATAATTTTAACACACAGAACTAATTTCACTAACAAACTATTCAAATATTTCAGTTTAAAACAAAATATAACTCCTGGCCTCTTTTCTACCAACCTGTTGCTTAAGCTCTCCAAGTGAACAATGAAAGCCACAGTAATTCCTGTTTAAGAACAAGTTAATTGCAGCTAATGTCCCTCCTCCAAACACCAGGCAAACAACATTTAAATTACCTTCTAATTTTCCTGCTAAACATCTATCCCCAAACCTACAATATCACAGCCCAAGTATCAGTTCAAATTCAAGGTAATAATTTTTAACACATAGAACTAATTTCACTAGCAAACTATTAAAATATTTCAGTTTAAAACAAATATAACTCCTGGCCTCTTTTCTACCAACCTGTTGCTAAGCTCCCAAGTGAACAATGAAAGTCACAGTAATTCCTGTTTAAAGACAAGTTAATTGCAGCTAATGTCCTCACCTCCAAACACCAGGCAAACAACACATTTAAATTACCTTCTAATTTCTCCTGCCAAACATCTATCCCCAAACCTACAATATCACAGCCCAAGTATCAGTTCAAATTCAAGGTAATAATTTTTAACACACAGAACTAATTTCACTAACAAACTATTCAAATATTTCAGTTTAAAACAAAATATAACTCCTGGCCTCTTTTCTACCAACCTGTTGCTTAAGCTCCCAAGTGAACAATGAAGCCACAGTAATTCCTGTTTAAGACAAGTTAATTGCAGCTAATGTCCCTCCTCCCAAACACCAGGCAAACAAAACATTTAAATTACCTTCTAATTTCCCTGTCAAACATCTATCCCCAAACCTACAATATCACAGCCCAAGTATCAGTTCAAATTCAAGGTAATAATTTTAACACAGAACTAATTTCACTAACAAACTATTCAAATATTTCAGTTTAAAACAAAATATAACTCCTGGCCTCTTTTCTACCAACCTGTTGCTTAGCTCCCAAGTGAACAATGAAAACCACAGTAATTCCTGTTTAAAGACAAGTTAATTGCAGCTAATGTCCCCTCCTCAAACACCAGGCAAACAACACTTTAAATTACCTTCTAATTTTCATGCCAAACATCTATCCCAAACCTACAATATCACAGCCCAAGTATCAGTTCAAATTCAAGGTAATAATTTTAACACACAGAACTAATTTCACTAACAAACTATTCAAATATTTCAGTTTAAAACAAAATATAACTCCTGGCCTCTTTTCTACCAACCTGTTCCTTAAGCTCCCAAGTGAACAATGAAAGTCACAGTAATTCCTCTTTAAAGACAAATTAATTGCAGCTAATGTCCCTCCTCCAAACACCAGGCAAACAACACATTTAAATTACCTTCTAATTTTTCCCTGCCAAACATCTATCCCAAACCTACAATATCACAGCCCAGTATCAGTTCAAATTCAAGGTAATAATTTTAACACACAGAACTAATTTCACTAACAAACTATTCAAATATTTCAGTTTAAAACAAATATAACTCCTGGCTCTTTTCTACCAACCTGTTGTAGCTCCCAAGTGAACAATAAAGCCACAGTAATTCCTGTTTAAAGACAAGTTAATTGCAGCTAATGTCCCTCACTCAAACACCAGGCAAACAACACATTTAAATTACCTTCTAATTTTCCCTGTCAAACATCTATCCCAAACCTACAATATCACAGCCCAAGTATCAGTTCAAATTCAAGGTATTAATTTTTAACACACAGAACTAATTTCACTAACAAACTATTCAAATATTTCAGTTTAAAACAAATATAACTCTGGCCTCTTTTCTACCAACCTGTTGTAAGCTCCCAAGTGAACAATAGAAAGCACAGTAATTCCTGTTTAAAGACAAGTTAATTGCAGCTAATGTCCCTCCTCCAAACACCAGGCAACAACACATTTAAATTACCTTCTAATTTTCCTGTCAAACATCTATCTCCAAACCTACAATATCACAGCCCAAGTATCAGTTCAAATTCAAGGTAATAATTTTTAACACACAGAACTAATTTCACTAACAAACTATTCAAATATTTCAGTTTAAAACAAAATATAACTCCTGGCCTCTTTCTACCAACCTGTTGCTTAGCTCCCAAGTGAACAATGAAAGCCACAGTAATTCCTGTTTAAAGACAAGTTAATTGCAGCTAATGTCCCTCCTCCAAACACCAGGCAAACAACACATTTAAATTACCTTCTAATTTTCCTGCAAACATCTATCCCAAACCTACAATATCACAGCCCAAGTATCAGTTCAAATTCAAGGTAATAATTTTACACACAGAACTAATTTCACTAACAAACTATTCAAATATTTCAGTTTAAAACAAAATATAACTCCTGGCCTCTTTCTACCAACCTGTTGCTTAAGCTTCCAAGTGAACAGAAAGCCACAGTAATTCCTGTTTAAAGACAAGTTAATTGCAGCTAATGTCCCTCCTCAAACACTAGGCAAACAACACATTTAAATTACCTTCTAATTTTCCCTACAAACATCTATCCCCAAACCTACAATATCACAGCCCAAGTATCAGTTCAAATTCAAGGTAATAATTTTTAACACATAGAACTAATTTCACTAACAAACTATTCAAATATTTCAGTTTAAAACAAAATATAACTCCTGGCCTCTTTTCTACCAACCTGTTATAGCTCCCAAGTGAACAATAGAAACCACAGTAATTCCTGTTTAAAGACAAGTTAATTGCAGCTAATGTCCCTCCTCCTAACACCAGGCAAACAAAACATTTAAATTACCTTCTAATTTTCCTGTCAAACATCTATCCCCAAACCTACAATATCACAGCCCAAGTATCAGTTCAAATTCAAGGTAATAATTTTAACACACAGAACTAATTTCACCAACAAACTATTCAAATATTTCAGTTTAAAACAAATATAACTCCTGGCCCTTTTCTACCAACCTGTTGCTTAAGCTCCCAAGTGAACAATGAAAGCCACAGTAATTCCTGTTTAAAGACAAGTTAATTGCAGCTAATGTCCCTCCTCCAAACACCAGGCAAACAACACATTTAAATTACCTTCTAATTTTCCCTACTAAACATCTATCCCCAAACCTACAATATCACAGCCCAAGTATCAGTTCAAATTCAAGGTAATAATTTTTAACACACAGAACTAATTTCACTAACAAACTATTCAAATATTTCAGTTTAAAACAAAATATAACTCCTGGCCTCTTTTCTACCAACCTGTTGCTTAGCTCTCAAGTGAACAATAAAGCCAGTAATTCCTGTTTAAAAGACAAGTTAATTGCAGCTAATGTCCCTCCTCCTAACACCAGGCCAACAAAACATTTAAATTACCTTCTAATTTTCCCTGTCAAACATCTATCCCCAAACCTACAATATCACAGCCCAAGTATCAGTTCAAATTCAAGGTAATAATTTTTAACACACAGAACTAATTTCACTATCAAACTATTCAAATATTTCAGTTTAAAACAAAATATAACTCCTGGCCTCTTTTCTACCAACCTGTTGCTTAAGCTCCCAAGTGAACAATGAAAGCCACAGTAATTCCTGTTTAAAGACAAGTTAATTGCAGCTAATGTCCCTCCTCCAAACACCAGGCAAACAACACATTTAAATTACCTTCTAATTTTCCATGCCAAACATCTATCCCAAACCTACAATATCACAGCCCAAGTATCAGTTCAAATTCAAGGTAATAATTTTTTAACACAGAACTAATTTCACTAACAAACTATTCAAATATTTCAGTTTAAACAAAATATAACTCCTGGCCTCTTTTCTCCAACCTGTTCATTAAGCTCCCAAGTGAACAATGAAGTCACAGTAATTCCTGTTTAAAGACAAGTTAATTGCAGCTAATGTCCCTCCTCCAAACACCAGGCAAACAACACATTTAAATTACCTTCTAATTTTCCTGCCAAACATCTATCCCAAACCTACAATATCACAGCCAAGTATCGGTTCAAATTCAAGGTAATAATTTTAACACACAGAACTAATTTCACTAACAAACTATTCAAATATTTCAGTTTAAAACAAAATATAACTCCTGGCCTCTTTTCTACCAACCTGTTGCTAAGCTCCCAAGTGAACAATGAAAGCCACAGTAATTCCTGTTTAAAGACAAGTTAATTGCAGCTAATGTCCCTCCTCCAAACACAGGCAAACAACACATTTAAATTACCTTCTAATTTTTCCCTATCAAACATCTATCCCAAACCTACAATATCACAGCCCAAGTATCAGTTCATAAGCAAGGTAATAATTTTTAACACACAGAACTAATTTCACTAACAAACTATTCAAATATTTCAGTTTAAAACAAAAATATAACTCCTGGCCTCTTTCTACCAACCTGTTGCTTAAGCTCCCAAGTGAACAATAGAAAGCCACAGTAATTCCTGTTTAAAGACAAGTTAATTGCAGCTAATGTCCTCCTCCAAACACCAGGCAAACAAACATTTAAATTACCTTCTAATTTTCCTGTCAAACATCTATCCCCAAACCTACAATATCACAGCCCAAGTATCAGTTCAAATTCAAGGTAATAATTTTAACACAGAACTAATTTCACTAACAAACTATTCAAATATTTCAGTTTAAAACAAAATATAACTCCTGGCCTCTTTTCTACCAACCTGTTGCTTAAGCTCCCAAGTGAACAATGAAAGCCACAGTAATTCCTGTTTAAAGACAAGTTAATTGCAGCTAATGTCCCTCCTCCAAACACCAGGCAAACAACACATTTAAATTACCTTCTAATTTTCCATGCCAAACATCTATCCCAAACCTACAATATCACAGCCCAAGTATCAGTTCAAATTCAAGGTAATAATTTTAACACACAGAACTAATTTCACTAACAAACTATTCAAATATTTCAGTTTAAAACAAAATATAACTCCTGGCCTCTTTTCTACCAACCTGTTGCTTAAGCTCCCAAGTGAACAATGAAAGCCACAGTAATTCCTGTTTAAGACAAGTTAATTGCAGCTAATGTCCCTCCTCCAAACACCGAGGCAAACAACACATTTAAATTACCTTCTAATTTTCCCTGCCAAACATCTATCCCAAACCTACAATATCACAGCCCAAGTATCAGTTTCAAATTCAAGGTAATAATTTTTAACACACAAACTAATTTCACTAACAAACTATTCAAATATTTCAGTTTAAAACAAAATATAACTCTGGCCTCTTTCTACCAACCTGTTGTAAGCTCCCAAGTGAACAATGAAAGCCACAGTAATTCCTGTTTAAAGACAAGTTAATTGCAGCTAATGTCCCTCCTCCAAACACCAGGCAAACAACACATTTAAATTACCTTCTAATTTTCCTGCCAAACATCTATCCCCAAACCTACAATATCACAGCCCAAGTATCAGTTCAAATTCAAGGTAATAATTTTTAACACATAGAACTAATTTCACTAACAAACTATTCAAATATTTCAGTTTAAAACAAAATATAACTCCTGGCCTCTTTTCTACCAACCTGTTGCTAGCTCCCAAGTGAACAATGAAAGCCACAGTAATTCCTGTTTAAAGACAAGTTAATTGCAGCTAATGTCCCTCCTCCAAACACCAGGCAAACAACACATTTAAATTACCTTCTAATTTTCCCTGCCAAACATCTATCCCAAACCTACAATATCACAGCCCAAGTATCAGTTCAAATTCAAGGTAATAATTTTTAACACACAGAACTAATTTCACTAACAAACTATTCAAATATTTCAGTTTAAAACAAAATATAACTCCTGGCCTTTTTCTACCAACCTGTTGCTTAAGCTCCCAAGTGAACAATAAAGCCACAGTAATTCCTGTTTAAAGACAAGTTAATTGCAGCTAATGTCCCTCCTCCAAACACCAGGCAAACAACACATTTAAATTACCTTCTAATTTTTCCTGCAAACATCTTTCCCAAACCTACAATATCACAGCCCAAGTATCAGTTCAAATTCAAGGTAATAATTTTTAACACACAGAACTAATTTCACTAACAAACTATTCAAATATTTCAGTTTAAAACAAAATATAACTCTGGCCTCTTTTCTACCAACCTGTTGCTTAAGCTCCCAAGTGAACAATAAAGCCACAGTAATTCCTGTTTAAAGACAAGTTAATTGCAGCTAATGTCCTCCTCCAAACACCAGGCAAACAACACATTTAAATTACCTTCTAATTTTCCCTGCCAAACATCTATCCCAAACCTACAATATCACAGCCCAAGTATCAGTTCAAATTCAAGGTAATAATTTTTAACACATAGAACTAATTTCACTAACAAACTATTCAAATATTTCAGTTTAAAACAAAATATAACTCCTGGCCTCTTTTCTACCAACCTGTTGCTTAAGCTCCCAAGTGAACAATGAAAGCCACAGTAATTCCTGTTTAAGAACAAGTTAATTGCAGCTAATGTCCCCTCCTCAAACACCAGGCAAACAACAAATTACCTTCTAATTTTCCTGCCAAACATCTATCCCCAAACCTACAATATCACAGCCCAAGTATCAGTTCAAATTCAAGGTAATAATTTTAACACACAGAACTAATTTCACTAACAAACTATTCAAATATTTCAGTTTAAAACAAAATATAACTCCTGGCCTCTTTTCTACCAACCTGTTGCTTAAGCTCCCAAGTGAACAATGAAAGCCACAGTAATTCCTGTTTAAAGACAAGTTAATTGCAGCTAATGTCCTCCTCCAAACACCAGGCAAACAACACATTTAAATTACCTTCTAATTTTCCTGCTAAACATCTATCCCCAAACCTACAATATCACAGCCCAAGTATCAGTTCAAATTCAAGGTAATGATTTTAACACAGAGAACTAATTTCACTAACAAACTATTCAAATATTTCAGTTTAAAACAAAATATAACTCCTGGCCTCTTTTCTACCAACCTGTTGCTTAAGCTCCCAAGTGAACAATGAAAGCCACAGTAATTCCTGTTTAAAGACAAGTTAATTGCAGCTAATGTCCCTCCTCCAAACACCAGGCAAACAACACATTTAAATTACCTTCTAATTTTCCTGCCAAACATCTATCCCCAAACCTACAATATCACAGCCCAAGTATCAGTTCAAATTCAAGGTAATAATTTTAACACAGAGAACTAATTTCACTAACAAACTATTCAAATATTTCAGTTTAAAACAAAATATAACTCCGCCTCTTTTCTACCAACCTGTTGCTAAGCTCCCAAGTGAACAATAGAAAAGCACAGTAATTCCTGTTTAAAGACAAGTTAATTGCAGCTAATGTCCCTCCTCCAAACACCAGCCAAACAACACATTTAAATTACCTTCTAATTTTCCTGCCAAACATCTATCCCCAAACCTACAATATCACAGCCCAAGTATCAGTTCAAATTCAAGGTAATAATTTTAACACAGAGAACTAATTTCACTAACAAACTATTCAAATATTTCAGTTTAAAACAAAATATAACTCCTGGCCTCTTTTCTACCAACCTGTTGCTTAAGCTCCCAAGTGAACAATGAAAGCCACAGTAATTCCTGTTTAAAGACAAGTTAATTGCAGCTAATGTCCCCTCCTCCAAACACCAGGCAAACAACACATTTAAATTACCTTCTAATTTTCCCTGCCAAACATCTATCCCCAAACCTACAATATCACAGCCCAAGTATCAGTTCAAATCAAGGTAATAATTTTTAACACATAGAACTAATTTCACTAACAAACTATTCAAATATTTCAGTTTAAAACAAAATATAACTCCTGGCCTCTTTTCTACCAACCTGTTGCTTATGCTCCCAAGTGAACAATGAAAGCCACAGTAATTCCTGTTTAAAGACAAGTTAATTGCAGCTAATGTCCCCTCCTCCAAACACCAGGCAAACAACACATTTAAATTACCTTCTAATTTTCCCTGCCAAACATCTATCCCCAAACCTACAATATCACAGCCCAAGTATCAGTTCAAATTCAAGGTAATAATTTTTAACACATAGAACTAATTTCACTAACAAACTATTCAAATATTTCAGTTTAAAACAAAATATAACTCCTGGCCTCTTTTCTACCAACCTGTTGCTTAAGCTCCCAAGTGAACAATGCTGTTTACATGTTGGAAAAAATATTCACTGTGGAGATACTGTGTGATGCACTTAACATTTTACACATAGCATTCTGCATGATGCTACTGGTTTGAAATTGATAGTGTAGGTAACCCTAGTGGTACGGAAGTGCCTTGCAGTAGTTTGGTGTGTAAAACATTAACAGGTGCAGAATTATACCACTCCAACATACGAAAATTTGGTTCATTACGCTTCAATAACTTCTGAACCATGGGTCTGATTTGCCTGGCATTTGGAATGTACAAAGATTTATAATACATCTTTGACTTTGGCCAACGACCCCAATGCACACCCCAATGCCTGTTGGTGGGGTGGGGTGGGAATGGGGTGCAAGGGCCAACCCTAACACAGAATTTCCTCACTTTTGTCATTGTGAAATAACCTGACTAATGCATTAAATGGATTTTTTGCCATTTATATATATATATATATATATATATATATATATATACACTTATATATATATGTATATATTATGGTATACGATGAGTGCTACCATAATTAGGAGTTGAGGAGCCATTTATGTTAAACCCCAAAACTTTGCACTTTAATAACTTTGCAACCGTTTGATGGATTTGCCTGAAATTTGGAATACATGAACCATAGGCCTTGGGATCTGCCAAGTTTTGTACTGGTCGGATACACAGCTGTGGAGTTATTAAGTGTGATCTGTGCGCGCGTTTACGCTTTTTCTGGAATTCTACGGTCGTGCCTATAGGTCTCACGGTTTGCATGACCGGTCTGAAATCTTCAGGGAACGTGCAGCTGTGGCTCCCAATGTGCCTTTCGAAGATTTCATGAAAAAATATTGAACTGTTCAAAAGTTATGGCAGTCCGAACTTCTGTTTTTTTTCCCCATAGGATAACATTACGGCGTTCGCCGCGCCTTTGAGGGCCTGTATCTCAAAAATGGTGCGAGATACAGAGTTTTTGTCAAAAAATTTTAGCCCCCTACTTATATAACTAGCCAGGAAAGTGATAATACATATGACTTTTAAATTTGTTTTCTATGTCGTACGGTTACTGAGATATAAGCAATTTACTATTACAACTACTGATTTTTGTGTTCTGAGAGTCATTATTTTGCATACATTCTTTCTACTCACTGTCTTTCTCTATATACAGCTTTTGGGGGAAACCAGCCTGTGCGCATACATTACTCTTACCATTACCGTTTCCGCTTGTGGTTCTGTACACGTTTCACTTACAGTTCACGTTTACGCCACCATGTGCGTTACCCTTTGCATTTTCATTTGCGGTTGCATTTCCATTGTTTTTAACATTTCTGTCTACAGTACTGTTCCTCTTTCTGTTTCGCTTTGCGTCATCATGCGCATTACGATTTGCGTTTGGGGCACAATGTTACAATGTGACAAGACATCACCCGTGCTCCGCCGCTGCATTACATTCACTATTTCTCATTATCATTCTCAAAAAGAAGACAAATTGGAGGCAAAAAACTCCATTTAATGCATCAAGTTAGGGTTGTTCCACAGCAACAAAAGTGAGGAAATTCGATGTTGAGGGTTGAAACCCCCTGCACCCCTCAACCCACCCCCAACTGGAATCAGGGTGTGCATTAGGTCATCGGTCCTAACTGTCACCCATTCTCTATTCCTCAGCTTCTTTCCACATGTGATGGGGTGACACTTAGGGCCGAACCCCAATGCACACCGATTCCAGTTGAGGGGTGGGCTGGAGGGTGCAAGGAGTTTCAACCCTAACATCGAATATATATATATATTTATATATCTATATATATATATATTAATATTATGGTAGAGGAGCCATTTCTATGATAAACCCCAAAGCTTTGCACCTTAATAACTTTGCAACCGTTTGACGGATTTGCCTGAAATTTGGAATACATGATCAAGAGCTATAGGCCTTGGGATCTGCCAAGTTTTTTACCAGTCAGATATATAGCTGTGGAGTTACTAAGCTTGAGCTGCGCGTGGATTTATGCTTTTTCTCGAATTCTACGGTCGCACCTACAGGTCGTACGGTTTGCATGACTGACCCAAATTCTTCAGGGAACATGTGGCCAGGGTCCCCGATGTGCCTTTCAAATATTTCATGAAAAAATATTAAACGGTTCAAAAGTTATTAGCTAATTGGGGACAATATGTAGTACCGGTGCAAGTCGGACATAAGGTGGTATCAGGACAGATAGATTCAGGAAGCAAACAAACTCTGATTCATTCTTCCCTTTTTAATACACCTAAAGATAACAAGGGCCCTACTACCGGAGTTATATGTGTCCATGGGGATATACATCAATACCCGTTAAATGATGTTATACTAAGAGTAGAGGGACACACTCAGGAGATGAAGGTGGGTGTGGTTCCTCACCTTCCTGTACCCGTCATTATAGGACATGACTTACCCCACTTTGAAAATTTGTTAAGATCCAACATCAGTGCAGTCACTACCAGAGCCCAGGAAAAACAGGAAGAAAACTTGGGATAGACTTTTCCTTTTCAGGAAGACATATATGGGCCTAGTGGGAAGGACAGGAAGCCCAATAGTCAAAGAAGGAAAGAAAAGAAGCAATGGACTAATCAACACAAGACAGGCCATTTAATGGACATTAAAAATGACTCTATCTCGGATTACTTGAACGTGCATAATAATACTGTTTTTCCAGAAGCTCAGAGAAATGATGATTCCTTAACCCCTTTCTTTTCACAGGTTGGGAAGGGTAATGAGGGAAAAGGGCCTATATTTAAACTACGAAATGAATTGTTGTACCGGGTTTGCATCAATCCTAGAACTGGAGAGACAGTAGAACAGCTAATGATACCACAGAAATACCGGGTTCAATTACTTAATTTGGCCCATGATATTCCCCTGGCCGGTCATTTAGGTAGGGACAAAACACTGAGTCATCTCTTGCATCATTTCTTTTGGCCTGGCATTCATGAACAGGTAACAGATTACTGTAGAAATTGCGAAGAGTGCCAGAAGGTAACTAAAATCACTCGCAAAGATAAAGTACCTCTGTTGCCTTTACCATTGGTGTCTACGACATTAGAACATATAGCAATGGATATTGTGGGCCCATTACCTAAAAGTTCAAAAGGGAACAGATTCATTTTAGTTATAGTAGACTACACTACAAAATATCCTGAGGCTATACCTCTGAGGACCATTACCGCCCCTAAAATAGCTGAGGAATTAATTAAAGTGTTTGCCCAGGTAGGTATACCCAGGGAAATTCTAACTGATAGAGGAACAAACTTTTGCTCAGCATTATTGAAAAGGTTGTATCAAGCTTTAGGTATTGAAGCATTTTCACTACACTATACCATCCCAAACAGATGGACTAGTGGAGCCTTTAATCAAACTATGAACAGATGCTCAAAAGTTTGTGGTGGATGAAGGTAGAAATTGGGACCTCTATCTACCATACCTCATGTTTGCATACCGAGAGGTTCCACAAGCTTCCACAGGCTTTTCCCCATTTGAACTACTGTATTGGCAAAACCCAAGGGGGCCACTAGATATAGTCAAGGAGGACTGGGAGGAGAACAAACAGACTAAGGCAGTGTTACCCCTACAATACTGTCAGCAATTAAGACAGCGTTTAATATCTTATATACAAAAAGCTCACAATATTAACTTAAAACATCAGATGAAACAGAAAGAATGTTATGATAAGGGAACTGGGTCCAAAGAATTCATTGAGTGGGATAAAGTGTTAGTGCTGTTACCATCCTCTGAACAAAAGCTTTTGATGAAATGGCAAGGGCCATACATAATTACTGAAGAACAGGTCCAGTAACTTATGAGACTGAGATGCCAGACAAGAAAAAGACAAAGCGCATTTATCATGTAAACCTCCTAAAAGCATGGGTAGACAGAACAACACCTCTTACTGGTTATGTGATGCCTGAAACTGATAATGAATTGGAAACGGTTTATGGACGTTTAGAAACTAAGGGCCAGATTACTGATTTACTGGTCAATCATAAGTTAACAGAAAATCGGAGAAGAGAATTAGACAAAGTTATTAATAACTTTAAAGATACGTTCACAGGTACCCCAGGGAGAGTCAAACAGGCCACTCATCACATAAGAGTTACAAATGTTCAACCCATAAGGCAGAAATCCTATAGACTCCCTGAAAGGATATGATGGGATGTAATACAGGAGGTAAAAAAGATGCAAGCAATGGGTATCAAAGAACCATCACATAGTGAATGGTGTTTCCCTATGTTTGCAGTAGCAAAGAAAGAAGGAGGCATACGTAAATGCCTAGACTTCAGGAGACTGAATGCTGTGTCTCAGTTTGATAGTTATTCGATGCCTCACTTCGATGATATACTAGACCATCTAGGAAGTGCCAAATACATTAGTTCCTTGGACCTAACAAAAGGTTATTGGCAGATACCATTAGATCCGTTAGACAAAGAGAAAACCGCATTCAGTACTCCTTTAGGTTTATTTCATTTCACGGTTATGCCATTCGACCTTCATGGGGCTCCAGCTACTTTCCAAAGGGTAATGGATACCTTATTGACATCACACACCTGCATACAAGCGCTGCATATTTGGACAATGTTATTGTGTTCAGTACATCATGGGAGGAGCACATCAGACATCTAACGAATGTACTGACTACAATAACTGAAGCTGGATTAACAATAAATCCAAACAAATGTGCCATAGCCATGCAGGAGACAAAATATCTTGGATTCAAAATTGGTAATGGTACAATAAAGCCGGAGATAGATAAGGTAGCAGCCATGGCAAGCAGCCCTAGACCCCTTACCAAGAAGGATGTACGCTCCTTTCTAGGACTCGCTGGCTACTACCGTAGGTTTATACCTAACTTTTCTACATTAGCCGGACCTTTAACAAACCTAGCCAACAAAGGGAATCCAGAAAAAATTAAAAGGACCGATGAGTGTGAGGATGCTTTTCAGACCATAAAAGCTAAATTATGTTCTTCTCCAATCTTAAGAACCCCTGATTTCACAAAACCATTCATTCTTCAAACAGATGCATCAAATTATGGAATAGGGGCTGTGTTGACACAGATTATAGATGGAGAAGAACATCCTATTATTTATATAAGTTGAAAGATGCATGAACGGGAAACACATTATTCCATTATAGAAAAAGAATGTTTGGCTATTAAATGGGCCATCGATGCACTTAGATTTTACTTATGGGGTGTAGAATTCGAACTCTGGACTGATCACATCCCCTTATGTTGGTTGCATGTCATGAAGGATAAGAACCCTTGCATTATGCGATGGTATCTTTCCTTACAACCATATAAATTTACTATCAAGCATAGGACAGGTACTGCACATGGGAATGCTGATTTTTTGTCCCCTTATGGGATGGAGAATAAAGATACCAATCATCAGACCTCAGGGTAATGTTTGTAATGTATTCCTATCATGAAGAAATATGATATCTTTAGGATATTATTTGTTTATTAAAAAGGGACCCTGAGGTGGAGCCCTGAAGTGAGGGTGGGCTAAGGTTCCATCTCTCTTCTATGAGAGATCTGATGATAGGTATCTGTTCAAAGTCAGAAACAAATATTATGAGACTTGAAAAACCAAAGTTGGTAGTTTGGTTTTGGGTGGGGAGGAATGTGAGAGGGTAAACAACCTCCCACCTTTTTTCTGTTCCTTTGTTTCTGGGACTCTATGGATTTTGGCAATCGTCATATCTGTTTTTATATTCTTTGTATTGTTGGGCTGGCCACCCACTTTGTATATTGTTTGTTGTCTGCTAGTGTGTATGTTCTTTGTTCGTAGTAAAATAATCCCCTTCCTGTATGTTTCCTGTCTTGTGTCTAAAATCCATAATATGCCCCACTAAACAAATGAAAGTTCTAGAATAATAGTAGAAACATTTAAAATGTAGTAATGTTTAAAATGAGTACAACACTAGGGTTTTGGTGTGCATGCTTTTTGGAATCCTTGCTCTCTGTGAACGTTTATTTTCCCCTGTAATATTAGAAAAGGCTATGTATATTCATATATGCGCTATAGATTCTGTAATAGCTGCTGTATAAATAATGTTAAAGTATTGGGACTCAATGTATATCCCATTCAGCTCTAACGGTAATGCCAGTCTTGGTTTACCAAGAAGTATTATTCTTTAACTAACCCCGCATTCTGCTTGAAGAAGCTAAAAACTCTACTGCTCCAGGAAGCTGAGAGCCTTGCAGCTTCCAAATAGAAAAATGTAGCACATTTAGCCCATTTCTTCACTATCGGGCATTTTTAAAGAATAAAAGGACACAACTTTATACTCACTCTAGAAGTGCTCGATATGTCATTTTAATGATTTCAGGCTTGTTAGGTAGCTAATGTGTAACAAGTGCCTGCTGAATTGTTTGTTGCCTGTGAAGACTTCTCCTGCATTGCCATAGCTACTAAGGGCTGGTCAGCCTCATTTCCAACTCTCTTATACCACGTAAAAGGGGGAGGTACCTTCTGAAATGCATCTAAGCATTTAAAGTGCTGGAGTGGATTAAAAAATTAGTTCATGCACCAGGGTTATAATGATATTGTGCTTTTAAAATGTTTGATTACTTAAAATATATTGTACGCACTGAATACAGAAAAGTTATATCTTATGTAATGAATGAAGGTGGAGCTAGCTGATCACATGATACCCAGTAAGGTATTTAAAGAGTTCTTCTAAGGTGACCAGCAGATATAATAGGGATGTGATGCTGTGAACATCTCTGGAACAAGCCTTCTCCTAGTTTCTGAGGATGCCTGAGTTTGTTTGTTTTTTTTGCTTTATTTTGAACCATTATATTATGCTTGTTTTTGTTATTTTGTCATGTTCGATCTGCTTTATTTACAGTAAAACCCTACTTTTGTCTGCTGTAATCTGCCTCTGTGGATCATCTATCCAAGACCCTACAACTATATATATATATATATATATATATACACACACATACATATATATATATATATATATATATATATAAATACAAAATCACACATGCCCCCACAATGCAAAGCATCATGGGCTGCATATGCAAATCACCACAGAATGTTATACTGGTCCAACTTTAAGCAGAATTGCATGGTGCGAAGGCCTCTCACACAGTTTGCAAAGGGTGCTAACAGAAGACATGAAACGTGTTTGACCCTACCAGGACTCATCAGTATGCCTCATCTGTTTGACACCCCAGTGGAATGGACCAGCTACCCCTAAGGCAGTGTGCCTGGGATATATTGGTGAACCCATTAAAATAAAAAACTATTTAAAAGACAAAGAAATCTCCTCTGTGCTGCAAACACACAGGCAAGGGTTCTTAAAGGGCATTTTGGCTGGGAAGCCAAGTTTCAAGAAAATACAAAATCACAATGCCCCCACAATGCAAAGTATCATGGGCTGCATATGCACCACCACAGAATGTTATGCTGGTCCAACTTTAAGCAGATTAGCATGGTGACGAAAGGCCTCTCACACAGTTTGCGTAAAGGGTGCTAATAGAAGACATAGATACGTGTTTCATCTCTACCAGGACTCATCAGTATGTTCGATCTGTTTGACACCCCAGTGGAATGGACCAGCTACCTGGCGCAGTGTGCTCTGGATATATTGTAGTGAACCCATTAAAATAAAAAACTATTTAAAGACAAAGAACCTCTGTGCGTAAAACATTGAGGGGTATGGTTACCTAAAGGGCATATTTGGCTGGGAAGCTGTCTCAAGAAAATACAAACACACATACCCCACAAATGCAAAGCATCATGGGCTGCATATGCAAATCACCTACAGAATGTGTTATGTGGTCCAACTTTAAGCAGAATTGCATGGTGCCGAAGGCCCTCTCTCACATTAGCTTGCAAAGGGTGCTAATAGAAGACATAGATGTGTTTCGTCTCCACCAGGACTCATCAGTATGCCCCATCTGTTTGACAATTCAGTGGAATGGACCAGCTACCCCTAAGGCAGTGTGCCTGGATATATTGTGGTGAACCCATTAAAATAAAAACTATTTAAAGACAAAGAACCTCTGTGTGAAACATCGAGGCAAGGGTTACCCTAAAGGGCATTTGGCTGGGAAGCCAAGTTTCAAGAAAATACAAACACACATGCCCCCACAATGTAAAGCATCATGGGCTGCATATGCAAATCATCACAGAATGTTATGCTGGTCCAACTTTGGGCAGAATTGCATGGTGCCGAAATGGCCTCTCATTGTTTGCAAGGAAAGCAACAGAAGACATAGACATCGCAGCCTGTCTCTACCAGACTCATCAGTATGCCCTCATCTGTTTGACACCCCAGTGAAATGGACCAGGCTACCCCTACAGTGTGCCTGGGATATATTGTGGTGAACCTATTAAAATAAAAAAAAACTATTTAAAGACAAAGAACCTCTGTGCGTAAACACTGAGGCAAGGGTTACCCTAAAGGGCATTTGGCTGGGGAAGCCAAGTTTCAAGAAATATAAATCACACATGCCCCCACAATGCAAAGCATCATACTTGCATATGCAAATCACCACAGAATGTTATGTTGGTCCAACTTTTAAGCAGAATTGCATGGTGCCGAAAGGCCTCTCACACAGTTTGCAAAGGGTGCCACAGAATATATAGACACGTGTTCTCGTCCCTACCAGGACTCACTGTATGCCTCATCTGTTTGACACCCCAGTGAATGGACTAGCTACCCCTAAGGCAGTGTCCTTGGGATATATTGTGGTGAACCCATTAAAATAAAAACTATTTAAAGACAAAGAACCTCTGTGCGTAAACACTGAGGCAAGGGTTACCCCTAGGGCATTTTATTGGAAGCCAAGTTTCAAGAAAATACAAAATCACACATGCCCCCCACAATGTAAAGCATCATGGGCTGCATATGCAAATCACCACAGAATGTTATGTTGGTCCAACTTAAGCAGAATTGCATAGTGCGAAAGGCCTCTACACAGTTTGGAAAGGGTGCTAACAGAAGACATAGACATGTGTTTCGTCCTACCAGGACTCATCAGTATGCCTCATCTATATACTATATACATATACATATATATATATATATATATATATATACACACACACATATATACACACACACACATATATACACACACATATATATTCTTTGCAAAAAACTGTGTTAATGCAACATTTAGGGGTTCTGGCTAAAGCAACAAAAGTAGGAAAATGTGGCTTTAGGATTTCCAGCCCTAAAACCAAACCCGGTAAAACTTTATTCTAAGTGTCATTAACTGCACTGTAATTATGGTATAACTATACTGTAACTACTGTGTAGTTACATGTAACCACTATGTAGCTGTTAACTAGTTTCACAGTTCAGTGTTAAGTAGTTACCCACAATTTTCATGAAGCAACTACACTGTATCTACTGTGTAGTTACAAGTAACTACTACAGTCTCCTTTTTACAACAAATCGTTTCATTCTGACAAGTGTAGCTACACATGTAACAGCTGTTGCAAAGTGTAACGGATAATCCATTGTGCAACTACCACTCTATCTCTTCTGGTTTTATGTTATTTGTTCATATAAGGGCAACTACACATGTAATAGCTATTGCAAATAGTAACAGAAAATCTGTTGTTTAATTACTACGTTACTATGTTTGGCACTATTAAATCTATTCTTACAAGGGTACCTACATACAGTGGTTGCTACAGATAAGTTGTCCGGTACCTCCCTGCACCAACCAGTGTGGCACAGTACCACTCAGTACTGCTCAGCATGTCACTTGGTGCAGCAGGTGAAGTAATTTTGCATTGCGGTATAGTTTGCCTTATAGTGCAATTCGGTATTATTCCACAAGGAGGCGATAGCAACTCATCTGCAGCTTGCAAGTGCCAGAATTTACATTTCTCTACTGTTTGTCCAGGCGCACCAGCAGATGGTGTTTATTGTTACAGTTTTTTTGTCAATTAATGTACAGTGAATCGCAAATATATACTGCATAGAATCGCTTTTAGCTCACAACCCTTATATTGTGTAGAAACATGTCATGATGTACAAACTGTGAGCCTTCTCATACAAAATTGATAGTTTACCTGTGTTTATTTCAATTGGCTATTCCACGATGTTGAATCTCACTATCCCCACTTAACAACGTAATGTGTCTCAGCCTGATGTGGTTCCTAGCTAGTATGTTTTATACATCTCTTCAATGCAGGAATCAGTGGGTTCTATTCTGATAATATTTAATTTTGAATGACCCATTTTTATACACCAATGAAAGTGACCTATTTCATACTGTGTACATCTCTCCATTGTTTATGTCCATCTCTAGGCAGAATTCTAAAATCCCCCTCCTTACACGCACACAGACACTGAATACACTGTATGCACATACACAGTAAGCCAAGCACACTCTCTAGCTTGTCTCGTTTTAAGTTATGCATTTGTCACTGTTTGTAGAAGTGTTGGTTTCTCATTGTTTGAATTTTTATGTTTCATTCGTATTTTGTAGAGTATGATACTGCACAATCTGAAACATTTTTTTTGTTTTTGGTGTTTTTCTCTGGTAATTCAAACATGTTCTTTTGTTTTTGTTTTTTTTTCCTTACTCTACATGTTGTTCAACATGTTCACAACAGTGTGTTTAACTGAACATGTAGACCCCAGATTACATCATCTCCCCCTCCCCCCAATAAAATTAAAAAAGGAATTGACATGCTATTGGATCGGTTAAATTTGTCTCCCACTGCTCCACTCTCCATCCCTCCCAAACTAAATTCACCATACTACATTTTACTGTTTCCTTTCAGTCAAAAGATCATACTCATTAGCAGTCTAATTGCACATTTCACACGTTTGTTTCAGCGATTACATACATACAGTTTTACATACAATGCATAATAAAAATAAAAAATAGAAAGCACATACTGGTCATATACAAGTAATATTTTTTAATTTCACAATTGGGCAGTGTCCTGCATCTGTTTAGTGCTTCATGCCAGTGCTGGACCTACTCAATATATATCCCACACCCCGATTACCAAAATGCAAAAAATGCAAAAAAATAAAATAAATAACATCTATGTTTTTTTAAGAGGTTATCCCCTTCCTCTCACACCCATCACTGGATATAATACCAGCAATGAATAATAAGATACTGATATTTTTTTGCTCACCCAAACCTCTACTCCATCGTGTTATACATCAGACTACATAAACCAAAAAAAAAAAAAAACAGTTACTATAAATTTACTGTCTAGGGGTCCCCTCACCATCTGATCTCCCATTTCAATGATGCAACCCAACCATAACCAAAATTTAGATACCATGCCATATGATAGCACCATCAGACTGTTAGCCAACAAGAATAAACTTTTCAGAAAAATAATCTTAGTGCTTTTTGGTAAATAGTTATTTAATAGGTTGATTGTTCACTTAAACCTGCAATTTTCAATAGGACAGAACTTCCCTCCCAGTTCTGGAACACTCCATTATCAAAAGCAAAAATTATAGCATACCTAGATAATAGAACTCCTGTCTATTCTTTGAATTATTTATTGAACAGTGTCATTAACAAAAAGCAAATTTCTCCTTTTTGATGCTCTCATCCAATTAGAGGTGCATATGTAGTATTGCTCTTTAAATGCTACTGAATTGGTGTGTGGAGGTCAGTGTCCGAAGTCATGGAGGAATGGACATATTGTGTTTATACAGTGCATAGTAATAATATGTGACTGGTAATTTTCAGAGCACCACATCTGCCTATGCCACACTGCAGTAATTACAATAATCAAAGTATATGCTGGCTGGACCAAATTTGGGTGGTCTTGTACAGTCTTGTGTACCTCCTTTATCAGCTAGAACTGTCAGTAGTTCCATCTGGAACAGGATTAAAAGGCTGCTGTGTTGTATAGTGGTCAATTCATACCAAGGTATATGATAGGTGCTGCATGTATAAGATCATGTTTGTTTGATGTATGTTGCCACACATACTAAAATATGAGTCTGCGCATTGTCTGCCATGGTGCAATCACCAGGAGTTTTTTTGCCATGGACACCACACTATTAAGTTAACAGGAGAAATAAAATTACATCAAACACCTCCTACGAGGTATACACTACACTGTATCACATTGTGCCCTTCCCCCAGTGGATCCTGCCACATGCATACAGATTTTATTTTTGTTTGTTACAAACTAAGGAACATTACACAAAACAAAAATGTTATATTCCGTTGATCAAACATCTGTCTTAATGAAGGTGTTAGACACCAGCCTGTCACCATGACATTACAATACAGTGCTTTGTTTGTAAGGTGGCTTATCAGCATTAGTAGTGGTAAGAGGAATATTCACCCTCATATCCAACATGTGCTCTATGCGATAGTATTTGAAGCAACATGGTCAGTCAATGAGTAATCATATGGGGCACGGAATTGGAATCCCGTTAACATGTATGTGAGGTGGCATTATAATTATAACAGGGTATGTTTAGCTTGTCAGAGAATACATTACAGCCACTCAAGTGCCTGAAAATAAAAAAAAAAAAGATCTTGCCTAATATTGCTTTGCATGGTAGTGCACACAAACAATATACAGTGGTTTGATGAGTTGTGAGGGGTGTGGAAGTGAAAAAATTGCTTAGCAAATATCAAAATGCAAATGTCACTTTGACAAGTGGTGGACAAGGAATACTTTCATCTTTTCATGATACGTCGATGAATAATGCAGAACTAAGAAAAGCCTTACTAGTGAAAATCAGTAACAGAATCAGTGTGTTGATATAAGATGCTCATGTTAGCTAGAAATAAAGTCCAGAGATGTTGTATGCATGGAACTTGGTGGAGGCCAGAAACAAAACCCCAGGATGCAAGCATTGTATAAGGTGCAGATCTAGAGATTTCAGAGGAAACTAATGAGGGATGTAGAAATTACTGGAATCATAATTGTTTCACCCATTCAACAGAAACATGAAGTAGTTATTCCCAGATTACTGGTAAAACTACATGTAATAGAACCTACATCACCAAACTATGTTGCAGCTGAAGGTGTATATTAGCATAATTTATATGTAACTGTTTTACATGTGAGTAGGGTACATAAAATTGCTCACATCATAATTTTGGAAAAATGTACTGCTGTTTTACTGCTACCTCGATCATACTCTCTTGCAAATTACCCTTTTTTATGTTCCTGGTTGAGCATGGACTAAACTTTAATAACTTTTTGGCGTAAAAATCAGTAAAGAATATACCAAAATATTCTATTAGTGATACTTGGTATTAAATTAATAAACTACTGCTCCACCGGCACAATGATTGCAAGGAAAATTGTCATTATGGATCAGAACTGATCAAGGATTGACAAAATAAAATTATGCAAACCTTTTTAAACTATGAGAATGAATGATAGAGCCAAGGGAAGAAGTACATACATGTATATCCATGAATGTCACAAAAGAGGAACCAGGTGAATAAACTACATATTGGAAAGTGAATTATGTCACTGTCACTGTCAATCTGAAAACCTAGTAAACCCTGTTCAAGATCAAATCCGCCCCACCCCTCCTCCCGCATGCACCAACGTCGTATCAAACTGACAGTATAACATTGGCCACAATTTTTGTTTAACTTTCTCCTACGATGCCAACGCTGTTTGTACAGAAAGGCTGATGTGATCCCATGTCCCCATTTCTCTCCACCTGTCACCTTTCTGTTTATTAATATACTCTTTTTGAACAAGAAGTGCCTGTGAGAGGGGATGCAGGCCAGGAAACAGGACACACCACTGATGTCTTCACGTCATGAAGGTGGGACCAGATTTGGAGGAGTAATTACACAAAGAAATACAGATGTAGGAACTGTCTGTCAATTTGATGCATAATGTAGGGAGAGCCATGTTCTAACTATGAATTGTCATTGGGGAATCTGTGGGTCACTTGCAGATAGAATCACTCCCAGATGTTGCAGCAGGTAGCCTGGTAAACTTATCACTGACATAGCTAAAGAATGTGGAGGAAAGAGCAGCATATCTTTATGATATTCTTGTGACAGTCAGGTCTGGGTAATGGGACATAGAAACATAGAAGTTGATGGCAGATAAGCACTGCAAGGCCCATTCAGTCTGCACATTTATTTTTCTACCTTTTGTATGTGCCATTGGCTTTTGCTCTGTCAGTGGCCTATCTATGCATACTCATCTGTATTGCTCCCTTTTGCCTATCCCATGCCTGATTGAAGCCCTGCACTGTATTCATATCCACCACTTCCTGTGGTAGGCCATTCCATGCATCCACCACCCTTTCTGTGAAAAAGAACTTCCTCACATTACCCCTTAATCAGTCTCCCTCTAATCTCATGCTGTGTCCTCTTGTCCTGCTATTTTTCTTATATTGAACATGTTAGACTCTTTCACCTTGTTAATGCCCTTAAGGTGTTTGAATGTTTCTATCATATCATCTCTCTCCCTCCTTTGCTCCAGGATATACATATTGAGCTCAGTTAATCTGTCCTCATATGTTTTCTGATGCAGTCCCTGCATCATTTTGGTTGCCCTTCTCAGGACTGCTTCAATTTGGTAATCTTCCAACCATTTTGCTAGTTAATCCAGATCTCTTCTCATTCTGCCCACCCCATCTGGATCATCTACTCTGTTCCAGATCTTGGTATCATCTGCAAACAGACAAACCTTACCCTCCAGTCCATCTGCATGTCACTGATATAGATATTGAAGAGGACTGGCCCCAGGACTGATCCCCTGAGGTACTCCATTTGTGACTTGCATCTCTTCTGACTGTACCATTTACCACCGCTCTATGTTTTCTGCCCATCAACCAGTTTTCCACACAGTTGACCAACATCTGACCCACCCCAAGCCTACCCAACTTATTAATCAATCTTCTATGTGGAACAGTATTGAAAGCTTTGCTGAAGTCAAAGTAGGCGACATCAACTGCTCCCCCTTGGTCCACCACTCTGGTTACCCAGTCAAAGAAATCTATGAGATTAGTTTGACAGGACCTTCCTATTGTAAACCCATGCTGTCTTGGATCATGTGTTTCTATGGATTCCAGGTGTTGCACTATCCTTTCCCTTAAGAAGTGTCTCTATAAATTGCCCACTACTAAGGTAAGACTGACTGGTCTGTAGTGCCCTGCCTCCTCCCTGCTACCACTCCTGTGGAACAGGATCACATGAGCCCTTCTCCAGTCTTCTGGGACATCTTCTGTGCTCAGAGACTCACTAAACAGTTCTGATAATGGCTCTGCTAGTTCCACCTTTAGCTCCTTTAGTACCCTGGGATGTATGCCATCAGGCCCCATTACCTTGTCCACCCTGAGCTTATCAAGCTCTTGTCGGACTCTTTCTTTTGTGAAGGGACTAGTGCACACCTCTCTCCCCCCTGTGTCCATGGTGCTGAGCTGTGGGCCCTACCCTACCTTCTTTTCAGTAAATACTGAGAAGAAGTATCTATTTGGGATAGATGCTTTTACATGGTCCTCCTCCTCACATGCTCTCTTATCCCCTTTGATCTTAGCAATAACCCCTCTGGACTTTCTCCTTTCACTACTGTATCTATAGAAAGTCTTGTCACCTTCTTTTACTGTTCGTGCTAGTGTTTCCTCTGTTTGCACCTTTGCCTGCCTTACTGCCTTCCCTGCTTCCCATAGGGAAGTTTGGTGTGCCTCCCTATCTTCATCCTGCTGCGTTCCCTTATAATTCCTGAAGGCCATCCTTTTGGCTCTAACCTTTTCTGCTACTATTATTGAGAACCAAAGTGGATATGCATGGATATGCAAACCACTTTTTTGTCACTGGGACATAGGTTTGGTGCATTCAGATTTTTTTTTGGTCCTTCTCCTAACCCCTGTCTGCAGTTATTCACTCAATCTGTACTTTTGCTCTCTTCACTACCATGCCTGCATCCTTCAGTTTCTGAAGGAAATCATCCATGTCTTGAGCCACCTGACTTAGTAGAAGGCAAAAAATATTGCTTTAGGGAAATTGGTGCTGCTGAGGGTGCAGACGTGAAGGTAAGAAAAGTTTGTGCACTTTCCACCAAGACATTAACCTCTGAATCCGCTGACAGATATAGAGTTCCTTTAATATTAATGTTTAATCAAATTGATGATTTTCCCAAACACGAAGAGTATTGGCATTGGGATATGAGTGGGTAACTTACAGTTAGAATCAGTCCCTATCATAGCAGCAGCTAGCCTGGTCAACTGGTGTGATTGCATACAACATACTTCAGAGACATGCTTGGACACATTGTGCTGTCACCATCAAACAACAAAAACATGTTTGTTCTTTCAAAGATGGAGGCAGCATCTCAGTCTAGTCCGAGATTTGAAAACAACTCATAAATGTAAAAGAAATGAGAAAGATATGGAATCCTATATTATAAAAATACTTTATTCAGTAAAACAGCACTTTTGAATTGAAAAATCAAATGATCTGTTTACAATAAAGAAAAAAATGTTGTGAGTCAGTCTGCACTCTGAAACATTGCAGACAGTGCCCCTTTAATGGCAATCAGGCAATCAGGGTTATTCAATGACCTTTATTTAAATTTCCTTATTGAGTGCCAGTGCAGCCAGCAAATCTGACAGTGTTTAAAGTTTTTTTGTTTTTTTTTTTAATTTAGAGATCTTAACAGAGAGATTAACAGTGGCAAGAAATGCAGTAGACTGCATTAAGGTGCTAAGTACTGTCATTTGTGGTTAATTACATTGCTCTGCTACATTGAAAATGAAAGGGGAACTGTGGCATAAGTAAGAATGTGATTGTTTTTCCTCATCTTAAAGACACAGAGGGAATCTTGTGGAGCTGTGGAGGAAAACATGGAGATACAGAGTTTTCACAGATATCGTGAACGCAGTGCACACCGTGATTTACTTACAGCCCTACATATTGAACATCAGAGGATGTCTTATCTACTGTTCATCTGTTTTTTTTTTTATCCACAGTCAGATTTACTAGTTCAAGTAAAATGGCATTCTGCTGATCCAACCCAGGGACATGTTTTTATATAAGCAATTTATTCCTGTGGCTAGAGCTCAATTCATGACATTTGATTAATATACCTCATATGTAATTTCCATGAGGGTCATGCCTGGAAATAGTCATTTCATGGCTAGTGCATTTACCCGGCCAACAAAAACTAAACAAATAAATAAATAAATTTCAAGTATAAAGGTTTTACAACTGTGCATGGATCTTTTAAAAGCACTTGACACCACCAGTATATTTCACAAAGTGGTGTTTCAGGGATGCACTGAAAGTCCTGTTAGTCTATTCTTTAATATAGTTCCCTGGTGTCTAGTGCCCCCATCCCCCATCACCATCCATATCTTTTAATACCCTATAAAAAATAAATCTATTTCAGTTTAGCCCTGCATCATAAATTGCCCATTGCACTAAGAAATCTTCTGTGCTTGCCCACTACTTAAAACATATTCCATTTTTCTTTATAACCAGGAGTGTGGGGGTGTGGAGGGGGCAGGGAAAAGGGAGGAAGTAAAATTAAGTCCCAGATCTTGTACAATTTATTATGTTCCTAAACGGGGCTATTCAATGGATGTTTATGCCTCCTTAATTAGTCTGTAGCCCATCTTGATAACTGTTCAGTTTTGTAGTGCTGGAAAAGAGCATGCCATACAAGTTGCCACATACAGTATCAGTGTAAAATTATTTTATGGCTATAAATCAGTAATATGCAGTACCTCTGCAGCTTGCTCATTAAATGTGCTATACCTGGTTAAATAACTAAATAAATAAGAAAATAAAAAATATGTTTTGCTGTACCATAAATATACAAAAATATGACAGAGGGGACACAAAAAAAACAACTCACGAATACGGGCAAAGTATAACATGAGCATGACCTTACACTGATGACATAATACACTATGCAGGGAGAATGAAGAAAAAGTCAGGTGAGGAATATAAGACCAAAAATGGGCACAGGGCTAAAAACATTCACATTAGCACCCTTATCTTATGCACTGTTGGACTTATGTTTTCTTTCCATACCAGTGAACATAAAAAAATCTGTCTATTTCAGAAGTAAAATTTATGTATTGTCAGATGAAGAAACTCTTTTCAAGGATTGCATACAGTACATTGAAATCCAATAGTGGGAATTATAAAAAGGGTCTGTTTTCTGATTGGCTGCAAACATTCTAACAGCCTTATTTTAATATTTTATTAACATACATGTAGAGCTTAGACATATGCTGAACAAAGTTTTACACTGTTTAAAAACATTTTTTATTATAACAGCAATAAGGCACTCCCAGGTATTATGTTAATGATCAGTTAATAACCCTCTAGAGGTATGTGGCACTCGGCTACACCTCTTGCCACAGTACACCCCTAGAAGGTGATTAACAGATCACTAACATAACCCTTGGTCATGCCTTATTGCTTAAATATTAGGGTGTCATTATGAATTTATAGGTTCCCCATAGATAAAATAACAGGGAAGACTTACTGTATAACACTCTGATTGAGGGGATAGGCAAGTGCATTTCCTCACCTGTATTTTACAGTAAATCTTACATTTGTTTTGCACAGCCATACTGTGTAATCAACCTGTAAATTCTAAGTATCAAGTTTCGAGCTCATGAGCTGCCAATGTACTGTAGTTACCCTGGTGCTCAGGGAGTACAGTATACTGACTTGAAAGTCTGATTAAGTTTTTGTTTTTTTCTCTATTTGTTTTAGTTTTTTTCCTGTTTATCAGATTTGGGTCTGTCATTTTATCTCATCAGAAAAACTACAGTGGCATACTGTTATTCCTTCACAGCAATATTTTCTTTGCTCAGTGTAAAACCCACTTCCCACTGTGTTTAATATTTCATATTTGTAAATGATCACATTTTGGGTTTCCTATAATTGTCCTCTAATGACAAACATCTGCTAAAGTCAGTAAGATTTTTTTTCAATAATTAAAAAAGATATGGTAAGGGAAAGCTCTCTGAAATAGCAATATTTATTAGACAGACATCACATTTGGAGTGATAGTGTGTTGTGGGATTAGGGTACCTAGATACCAAAAACTAAATGAAAATAATGAAGAAATGAAATAAATATATGGGAGAAGTGGACATTTTGTATTTCTTTCTAATTTTACACAACTTGCAAGTGTGCCTCTGCAAATGAACACAAGGAGTCACTATTCTGTCCCTGCAGGTTCACATAGAGTAAATGAAAAAATTGTCAACTTAGACAAGTAACAACCCCTTCCCCCTCATTTTTCCTGTTTTCTATAAACATTTATAAAATCAGATCCCAAGACATGTTGACACTTTATGGCACTGGAAGATAAATAATGCACTTCTTAATTCTCAGTACCCAGTCCTGAGCTTCTAAACTGACATGGTACCCTGGCGATCTGCAAGTCTACTGAATTCAGATTCAAATGGCAAATTCAGACTGCGGCACAACAAATTTGAGTAGATTTTTCTTAGACTTGATAATCCTGGAAATCTGGAGTGCTCTTACAGTACTTCTGTGAGATCATAGTATTGAATTTGGAGGTAAAGACTGTACTTATGACAAGATTATTTAGCTTTTCTAAAAGTGGAAATGGAGACTTTAAAGTGTTATAGGCAGCTAGGAAAGAGCTTCAGTTGACACTGCTACCCAGTGACTGACTGCCTACTGCAAGGGGATACCTGGCTTCTTCAGTTAACTATGGGAAAAACCAGTACAGGAGTACAGTAGAGCAGAAAACTTACCCCTCCCCCAACACTGGGCCCTCATGTGCCAGCAGGATCAACCTGAAGTGGATGTGTGGCCTTAAGAAGGCTTATGGCTGCGACCTTAAGAGTGGTACTGGCATAGGAGTGAGCCATAATAAAATTTAACATTACAACATTGAAAAACACCTTGGAAATAATAAAAATAATAAAGAAAACACTTTTCCTGGTAGTGTAGTAGCCCCTTTAATGTGCTTCAGCAAGTAATTGCAGATAATAATAGGCACTTACAAGACTTTAAACAAACATTCCATTTACTTGCACAAAAATGCAAATTGTACAGAGAGGTGTATATTAGACAAATTAAGGCAGAGCACCATCCCCCCAAATTGAAGTAAAGATCCTTCCACTCAGCTAAGATGTAAAGCTTCCTCTGAGCTAGTGATGCAACAGTTCACAAAGCATATCTTTGGACAGTATTTTTACATGAACATGAATGTAGATGCCATAGTTTGACAAAATGCATAGCTGCCTTATTCCCCCCAGCATCCAAAGCAAAGGACCCCCCCTCCAAAAAAGCAAGACATTAACAGAGTTATACAGAAATATTTATTATCAGTCATGTGCTCTGTGGATCTCAAATTGAAACCAGTGGCACAGAAATAATGACCACTGCAATTACACTGTGTACTGGTAAAAGAAGCTGTGTATGATACATTATTATAGAATTTGTGATCTATTGATGCATCTTTCTCTTTTCATGGAATAATGAGAAAAATGTCTTATCCTCTAATCTGCAGCATCATTTCTCTCCACTGGTATGAAACTGTAGAGTGGCAGGACATGCTTTTTGTTGGTCCCCCTAGGAATAAAGGGTCAAAGAATTCTGAAAGAGGGTGATCATATTACATGCAACCAGGAGGGGACAGAACTTTTTTTTTCTCTCTGTGTCACATGTTTTTTAGTGTGTGTGTGTGTTTGTTTTTAATAACCATGACTTCACTTTAATCATACAATTATTCACCGTGGAGTCTGAAAATGAACTTTGGATAAAAGAATGCATTATATCCTGATAAACTTGTTTTTGCTTTTCAAGAAACACATGATGTTGCAAAAAAATTCAACCTGTTCTAACAAATTAACAAATTACTAAATATATTTAGTTGTAAAGTCTGTAAAGAAATCCAGGACCCTATTATAAATACTGCAGTATATGGTGTTAGCATGCTTTTTTAAAAACTTATATCAAATACAAATCACTTTTATAAATACAGTGAAATGTTGGCTCGCAAAAGAAAGCCAGCAGTCAGAAAAGAACATTATATTTAATCAACTTTAGTTTTTACAGTTAAATTGATGCTTTTATGGTCCCTCAAACAAAATACACTGGGCTTTCTGTGAACAATAAAAGACCTGAAATTCAAAGAAACTCTTATTTTTATACAGTTGATTGCACAGAGAAGACAAAATTTTCCTAACTGGATGTGAAAGAACAAAAATACATTCAGGCTTAATAACACAAATAATTCCATTGTTATGCCTGTTGCACAGTTTCTGACATGCTGACCTCTATTTTGTTTTCTATCAAGAGGCTTTAAACTTGGTAACTCATAATTTATTGGTGTGGATTTTAAATTCTTGGATGGTCACAATAGGCAAAATAGGCAACATTTTCAAAGTCAGTTTGCTAAAATTTCATTGTGCTACATACTGATACATTTTTTATGTGCTTTAATGCCCATAAACAATGTCTCAAAATGTAACAGTCTTAATATGTAGTAACAATTCATCCAAACACATACTGTAATAGAAACATTGCATCAGGCTCACTTCAGAGATGGTCTTTTAAGAGTTAACTCAGATGTGACTATTACTCACTGTTAAACCTGCCAAGTATAAATTAGTTTAACAAGATAATTTAAGCTGTTTTTACTGTGCCCTTTATCCAGTCCCTTATCTGAAAGAAGCCTACATAGTGTTTGAAGGGGATTACTGATGCAGACACCACCCAACCCCATCCCACCCCTCCCACAACTCAGTGAGTAGTTTCATTAAGACAGCCAGTGCATGACTTCATTTTCAAGGAGGCCAGCTAGATCCAAACACTTGAAAAGCTGGTTTTCAGTGTGAAAAGTGAGGCAAGAACTCTAATGAAAGCACAAAAGTAAATTCAGTCATTGTGTGCTTTTAGACATACAGAATAGAGCTGTTTTTAATTAAATATACTAAAATAAAAATTAAAAAGTTTCCTCACACTTCTCAGTCATACTCACATTTTACCCTCATAACCAACACCCACATGTGCTCATACTCAGACTCACTACCACACTTAGAAAAATAGAAACTGTTAGCAGATAAGGACTGCTATGCCCGTCTAGTCTGTTCATAATCCCTGTACTTTTGTATGGCTTCTGACCCTCCATCTGTTTTACCTCTATGGTTCCATTATGCCTGTACCATGCATGTTTAAATCCAGCAACAGTGCTTACTCCCACTACCTCCTTTTCCAAACCTTTCAATGCATCCACCACCCTCTTTGTGATGAAAAACCTCCTCACATTCCCTCCTAACCTGCCACCTTCTAATTTCATGTCATGCCCCCTCATTCTTGTACACCTCCTCTATTCGAATACATTATGTCTCCCCCCTTCACATTGTTTATGCCCTTAACGTCACACACAACAACAACAACTAAACTCATAATTCAGACCTATACCCACTTACAGTATACCCACATTCACATTCACTCTCAGTCGTTCACAGGCAAGCAAAAACAATAGAGTGACATGATAGTTTATGTCATGAAGGAACCTATTTATCTGTATGTTTTCAGTTATTTTTTGTAGAAGACAGGACGTTATTATCCCTCTGTACAGATAGTTGTTGAGACCCCCTCAAGAGCACTGTGTGTAGTTCTGGAGAGCCCATCTCTGCAAGGACATAGGATGGAGGCATTCCAGAGACGGGCAACTAAAATGGTGCAAGGTTTGCCCCAGAAGCCATACAAATAGAGACTAAAGAAGATTAATATGTATACCCTAGAGGAAAGGATGAAGAGTGGGGCACATGATAGAAACTTTCAAGTACCTCAAGATGTAGTGTAGAAGGGTGTTTTTTTTCTTCTTAATTGTAGCATTGCTTTAGGTTACTGAAACATTGTCACCTTAAGTTACCCTGAATACCTGTTGTCTCCACCTGTCACACATATGATAATGGTATAGAGGTGATGGGAGGGGAGAGCAAGTGGGGAAATGAGAGAACTGTGGATTACAGAGTGACATTCCATTTAAGTTTTTTACAGTGTGGTATTTTTTTTATTGGGAACTCAGAATTACAGACGCTTTGAGCTAAGAGCTCATTTACAATGGATCCTAGTCAACACTTAAGGAGATATTTGGTAGTAATGGGGATCCTCAGAAATGAGAATTATTCTGATCCCCTTCAGATGTCCCCTAGTGCACATACATTAGTGGAATTCAAGTAACCATACCATTTTAGTACAGTACATCAATAAGAAAAAAACCTACTTCTTCACTAGTAGGAAAATGCTTTTTTACTACAATCTCTGCAGTGCCCTCTTTTACATTCTTTGTTAAAAATCAGCATTTTCTGTTCAGACACACTTCTAACTAGGAGGTTCACACCACATAGACATAAACAATTAGGGTTACCAGAAACAGGTAATGATCTGTTTTATTTTATTTTGTTTCTATGTTTAAAAGAAATACAAGTTTATCAATTAAAGTTTTAGTTGATTTCTTCCTGTCATATCCTGTGACACAGTGTGAAAATGGACCTGGTGCTGGGTTCAGAGGGATAAACCTGTCTAACAGTATATCACTTTCTGGGATAAATGGCTGTTTTTTTTAAATAAATTAAGGGTCTTGCTTGGGGGAAAAACAGCAACATCGAGATCCCGCTTATTTTTGAAAGCTCAGTAGCAGCTCCCTACTGGAGCTTATAATGCAAGTGAAAAGGCATGTCTGTTTACTCAGGTTTTATTCTAAAATAAGAGGGCAAGAAGGGCTAACCTGGATAAGTTTCCTGGGATGCTCATGGTGTGCATTTTTCTACCTTTTTTACCTACAAGGTGTGAAAGCCATCATTAGAAATGCATCTGAACAGAAATGCTTGTTTTAAACAAAAAAAATGAAAACATGTAAAAGAAGGCAGGGTGGGAACTGTAGTAAAAAAAAAATGTTTTCCAGATGTAAAGTAGAAGGGTGTTTTTTTCTTTGTAATGGTAACATTACTTCAGGCTACTGAAACATAGTCACTTCAAGTTACCCTGAATGTTCTGCTGTCTGCACCTTTCACACATCTAATAATGGTATGAAGGTGATGGGAAGGGGGAGCAAGTAGGGAAGTGAGAGAACTGTGGATTCCAGTGTGACATTCCATTTAAGTTTTTTACAGTGTGGTATTTTTTTTTATTAGGGCTTTCATACCACATAGGCACAAACCATTAGACTTACCACAAATTGGTAATATTCTATTTTATTTTATTTATTTCAGATATCAGAATTACAACCCTTTGAGTCAGGGACTCATTTACAAAGGCTCCATGTCAGCAAACTCTAACAAGTCAAATGGACAAAAAGGAACAATATTTTGACCTATTTAATAAAATTAAATATTATTTTCAATTGAAAGCCATGTCTACTAATACCAAGTCAGCAATAAACAAAACTATGCAGTGCCAAACAAAAGATAAGCCACCATGGCAGTGGGTCTTCCATTTTTGCCCAATGGAAATGACTCAATACTGCCTCCAGGCCATTAAGCGTAGCACTCCAGACAACGCCATCAATGAAAAATCACTCAGAGGACCAGAGGAAATGTTTATTCTCCAACATGCTTTAATGTAGTTTGAAGTGAATGCAGGACCTGAGGAAGCCTGGGATAGTGGATGCGAGGGGACACCTAGCCCTAGCTGGGGATCAGCTGGTTTAACTTTTTATTGTGAGGACTTGCATTCACTTAAAGCACATTAAATGACTTTGGATATAAAACTATTCTAGCAGTCATCCAATTGATTTTCCCTTATTGACAGAACAAAATGAATGTAGGCATTTTCACTGCCAGTGGTACCTCTCCTGCACCCTCTGTTGCCAAGCTGGTGGATGAGTCCTATCCCAGGCAATACTTCTTAGTGAGACATCAATTACTGTATGTTTGAGTGAAGAAAACAGACATTACATAAGAGGGTTTTTTTTTTATTCACTTTTCTTCAGAAACTTGGTACAAAAGAAGTTTGACTTTCTCTGAGGCTTCAGTCTAATTTATAATCTGGTGAGACAGTACAGCAGTGCTTTATACAGTAGCACTACCTGTATTTTTGTTCACACCTGTACTGGGTACCCACATCAGATAAGTTTACTGTATATTTGGTAACCAAATGGAATCCTCCCAGACACTGTCTTGTTTGCCGCAATGTGAAAAACATACTGTAAATCAGAATGTGCAGGAAGGCTCAGAACTGCAGAACTCATCACAAAGGCACTAGCTGGCAATGTCTACTAAGGAAGGATTCTCACAGCGAGCCATTGTGAAAGAGTCCAGTAAAGGACATTAGCTGCCTGCATTACAGAGTCAGCATACTGTAGTTAGCTTCTTGCTGTTCCCAATGAAAAATTAAAGAAATGGCATCCTCCCTGAGACCATCGTGTTTGCGGAATGTGACAGCATAGGGATTAGTGGACTCTAGTGGTAGACAGCCTAGCATTCCTACCCAGCCACTTGAATTATGCTACTTGCTGATGTCATCCTTGTGCATATTGTATTTTTCCAGGATTTTCCTGATCCTTCCTGGTCAAAGTAAATGTGTTTCCCATCAGCCCATGTATTAGAAACTACAAATCACAATAGTTCTACAATTAAACATGCCTGGCTAAGTGGGTCTAGGGAAAGAAAGGATGATGCTACGTTTTTTAATTTTTGTCAGTTTTGTCAGGGGAGGTGGCACATTTTAAACCAGAGCATGACATGCAATGCCACTTATGTTCCTTGTGATGACTGGTGTGAAGGACTATTGCTGTGGTGATTAAACAGTGTGAGAAATCTGAGCAGTATGGCAGCAATTTTTTGCAGGCATGAGATTTGTCATGATACTGTACAGTATGTTGAGCAGAAGATTGTTTAAAAGCAAGAATTTGAGGCACTCCATTTCCATTTTAACCACCTGTTATACTGTATCTGATAATGGTATGAGTGTGATGATATGGTGATGGGGAGGGAGGGAGGCAAGTAGGGAAATGAGAGAACTATGGATTCTAGTGTGACATTCCAGATACTGTACATTTTTTTTACACTGCAGTATTTAATAGTAATTGGGATCCTGAGAATTGAGAATTATCCTGATCCCATCCATCTGTCACTTAGTGAACACACATTAGGGGAATTTAAGTAACTGTACCATTTTAGTATGTCAATAAGGAAAAACACTAGTGGGAAAAAGCATGTTTTACTACAACCCCCATGGTGCCTTTTTTACATTCGTGTTTTGTTGTTGTTGCTAAAAATAAGCATTTCTGTTCAGGCACATTTCTAACAAGGGCTTTCCACACCATGTACTGTAGGCACAACATACTAGGGTTACCACCTAAAACCAACACTCTAACAAGACAAATGGAATGATACTGTACTGTATGTTTACCTACAAATACCAAGCTAGCAATAAATAAAACTACTGTATGCAGTTACAAACAAAAGAAAAGCCACCACAGAGGACTATCAGAAAAGTTATATATCAAAAGTGCTTTAATGTACAGCTGAATAAAGATTATACTTGTAAAAGTTTGCCTGCACACTTTAAAAATTCTTTAAATGGAAATGCTATAAACAAGGTTTGATTTAGAAAATGGATTCATGGGGTAACATCATAGAGACCCTAACTCAGCTCTGTGAACCTTTGAGATGCAATAATTTTGTTTTGTTTTACACATTCAGCTCATTTGTGCAACTCTTTAAACAAAAGGATTAGGACAAATTTTCATGTCCGTCTTTTTGTTGTAATTATTGACAGTGCCAGTCTTTGGAGTACTTGGGGTGTAAACACTTGTACACTTAAAGCAGAGAATGGGAAGATGATATGGACTATGGGGACACCTGCTGGGCATCCATAACACATGATGGCACATGTAACTTGAAGCAGTGCCACCTGATGCATTTAAGCTGTGGAGCATGGAGGAACCAATTAATTCAGGATTTGGCACACTGCGAGCATCAGCTTGCCACTTACTACTCTACTGCTGGTATACCTCGGGAACGCTCTCTCTGATGCGCCCACCGCGGTGTATCTCATTACCAGGTAACTTCACTGTTACAATCATTGTATAAATGTGAGTTGTGTGCACTGTTTCAACTGTCTATGTCTATCTGACATTTATTTAAAAGGTAATTACACAGAAAAATGTTTAAGTGTAATCAGAATGCTAACTAAAATATGAATACAATATAACTTCAGTCAGCTACAGTTAAACACACTGACTGGAGATGCTTTAGATGATGTCCCATGTCTGTATTCTAGTTTATCATGAACTTTCAGATTAGTAAACATGCAGTCTAATATTGTGAATTGATATGTGACTTACACAAAAATATTTCATTTGCAACATTACTAATTGGCATGATAAGAATATTGTGCCTAAGAAATAATGGTGCTGTTTTCACAGTTAATGCCTACAGTAGGTAACATGTATTTGCAGTTGCACATACTTACATTTGCCATATGGCAGTACTGTAACTATGATGTACATTCTCACTCAGAAATCAGTCCCTCATGAACTTACTGCTTACTGAACATGCAATCTAATATTAGACCCTATTCGCATAGCAGGCAGGGAATGTGCCAATTGTGCATTCCCAGGCCTGGTGATCAATAGCAGTCATCCAATCAGATGGATTGACCAGAAGCAGACTGGATCCTGCACTCTGTGTGGATAAGGGAATTGTGGGTTATGGGTGGTCCTCCCATTTCTGCTGTTTTTCAGTGATGGGACCTACTGGTCTGCCTATATTTACCACTTTGCCCTCAGTCCTCATGGTATAGACAGAGGACTGGGATAGCTTGATGTGAAGGATGATGTTATGGCAGCCACACCATTCAGCCAGTGGGAAGGGCATGTAATGGCTAAGGAAGGTTCCCTGCCTGTGTATCCAGCACCACCCACCACCACTCCATAAAGCAGATCAGTGATAAAGAATTGTATGCAGTCATGTCCCACCCCCAGCCACCCATTTAGGCAGTAACAGGCCAGGATTGTGAGTGTAGAAGAGATGTGGGTCAATGCCACAGAAGCAGCACATTTCTTAGTAACTACTGCACTGTTACAAGCCAATTAGTAATTATTTAAATTATTTGTATTGTGTAAGTAAACAATGTATTTATATAGCAATTAATATTAGATTGCATGTTTATTAAGCAGTAAGTACATGAGGGAATGGTTTCTGAAGGAAAATATACATCAGAATTACAGCATTGACATTCAGTGAAAGTGTATAGTAGTTTTTAAGTGTCAGTTTCTGCGTACTTACTTTGTAAATACATGTTAGTAATTAACTGTGGAAACAAAGCCACAAAAGCAGCTCATTCCTTAGTAACTATAGCACTGTTACACCCTTCTTCTTACATTTTATTTTATGTGTCAGTTTCTGCATACTTACTTTGCAAATACATGTTAGTTTGTCATTGACTGTGGAAACAATGCCACAGAAGCAGCACATTCCTTAGTAACTGCAGCACTGTGATAACATTCTTCATACACTGTAAGTGTCAATTTCTGCGTACTTACTTTATAAGTACATGTTAAATAGGCAGTAACTGTTGAAACAATGCCACAGAAGCAGCATGTTTATTAGTAGCTATAGCATTGTTAAAAGCCAATAAGTAATTATGTCAATTAATGATTATTTTATTGTACAGCAATTTACAATTGCATGTTTAATTTTAGTTGTTTTTTTAGGTTGCACAGTATAACAATGGTGGCTCTGGGATTCAAACCCAGTTTTCCAGGTTTGCAGGTCAGTGCTTTTAACCACTACGTTATACTGCTGTAAGTTCATGAGGGAATGATTTCTGAAGGATAATTTTAAATGTCACTAACTACACTGTAACTGCACTACTATGTCGTAGTTAACTACTTTCATAATGTGTGTTGTGTACTTACATAACTTTCAATGTGCTGCTTTTGAGAGATTGACCCACACATCTACTGTGCCTACACCCCTGCTGCTGCCCAGGTGGGTGGCTGGGATTGGGGCATGGCTACCATCTGATGAGAGTCCTAATTCTTCTCTACCTAAGACTAAACTGTCCCATTATACAATGCTGAACACTCATGAGACTGACTGATTGTACATCATGTATATTGCACCTGCTCTTTAGTAGCTACTTTATTGTGTTACAGCTGTATTCTTGCTCTTAATTGCACCAAGCTGTACTCAGTATAGTCAATGTATTCTATTTCTGGTAACTTTCTCTGTTAATGTAAGTGTTATGTATGTATTACCTATGTGGCACCAGGTCATGCCTGAAAATGGTCCATTGGATCAGTGCAGCTATCTGGTAAAAACCAAAAATATGTATATATATATATATATATATATATATATATATATATATATATATATATATATCAGTAGATGGATAGATGAATATAAACTAGGTAAGAAAAATCAGAGAAAATCCAGTGCCCTGATTGTCTGAAACATGTCATATGACAGTGCATTATTCCACAAAGACCACACATCTTCCAGTATGACTGCGTGCCTGAACTACTTTCCATCCATTGAAACCTTCTTACCACCACTGAGATCACTCCACACCTGGCACAAACTGGCTGCCACACTCGGCTGGCACCCACAGGCTGGCATCCACAGCCATAAGAAAATCAATGTAGCTGTCCCACACTGTATACATCTGGTTGATCCAGCCATAGTTATAAGATGTTTTAACTTATAGGTCATATTTATCAGGTTGATCCTGCCAAGGTGAAAAAAAAATTGATTCTAAACTGTATCTAGTTGATCCTGCAGTTCTCAGACCATCTTTCCCTTTAATCACTTTCATTTTTATCCCTGCAGTGTAACATGACTGAGTGGTATTAATATTGGCAAAGGACACGCTGCCAAATATTTTAAATAACACGTCTTCTGTTCAGAAAGAATGCTAAATCATTTTTTTCTACAACTTAGTTAGAATTTTGTAAAGTAAGGGTCTTATGCCTCAAGCACTTTCACTTGCATCCCAACAGTGTAGCGTGACCTAGCAGTATTCATTTTGGTAATGGATGTACTACCCAGCATTTTAAATAATGCATCTTTATTCCAAAATGTACATAAAACACGTATTTTAACTTATATTTTTTTAGATGTTTCTAAATGAAGCTGCCAACTGCTCAGAGAGGAGAGCAAGTGAGTCAGCGGCTTCAGAAGGAAAGATGCAAGCATGAGCGAGTGTTGCATAGAAATAATAGCTTGGGCTTGTGTCTTTCAATCTGAAACCACTGACTCACTTGTTTTCTTCTCTGTACAGTTGGTGGCTTCATTTAGAAATATCCATATAATTTAAAGTTAAAAAAATATCTTATGTACTTTTTGGAATGAAGATGTCTTATTTAAAATGTTGGGTAGTATGCTGTTTACCAACATGAATATCATTCGGTGATGCTACACATTGGAGACACAAATGAAAGTGCTTGAGGCATAAAACACTTCCTTTACAAAATTCTAAATAAGCTGTAGTAAAAAAATGTTTTAACATACTTTTTAAACAGACGATGCATTATTTAAAATATCTGGCAGTATGTCCTTTACCCTTATTAAAACTGCTTGGTCATGCTACACTGCAGCAACACAAGTGAAAGTGATTAAAGGGAATGACAGGCTGAAAACCACAGGTCCAACCAGATATAGTTTGCAATCATTTTTTTTAAAAAACATGGCAGGATCAACCAGATAAACATCACTTATAAATTAAAGCATATTATAATTATGGCAGGATCAACCAGATCGACTACTGTACTGTGAATTAAACATTCACTTCTGCAGGCAGGGACTTCTTTTTCTCCTCCCTCTCACATATTTATGGCCATTTTTTAAGATAGATAACCTACTACAGGGCATGTGGTCGCTGTCTGATATATGCATGTCTTGGGTGGCTGAACACACACCAAGGCATGTGTATATCAGAGCTCTACCTCATGCCCTGTAGTGGGTTATCTATTACATATATCACCGATTTGCTGTGTGAATTGGTGGTGGATGGTGCCAGATACACATGCAGGGACTCTTCCTTAGCCATTATATGCTCTTCCCACTAGCTTAATGAGGTGACAGCCATGGCACCATCCTTCACATCAAGCAGCCACAGCCCTGTGACTATACCGAGAGGGCTTGGAGCCTGGTGGTGAATACATGCATGTAATGGATAAGGAAGAGTTCCTGCATGTGTGTCTGGCACCACCCACCATCACTACACACAGAAGTTCAGAGAGATTACATATATATATACATATGTTAGAGGCAAAAAACTCCATTTAATGCATTAGTTAGGGTTGTTCCACAGTGACAAAAGTGAGGAAATTCTCTGTTAGGGTTGAAAACCCCCTTGGACCCCACCCACCCCCAACCGGCATTGGGAGTGCGCATTGGGATCGTCAGCGCTAACTCTCACCCCATGACATGTGTAAATCAGCAGAAGTATAGGAGAATGGGGTGAGAGTTAGGACCCACGATCCCAATGCGCTTTAATGCTGGTTGAGGGTGAGAGTCCAAGGGGTTTTCAACCTAACAGCGAATTCCTCACTTTTGTCACTGTGGAACAACCCTAACTAATGCATTAAACAGAGTTTTTTGCCTCTAATTTCCCTTCTTTTTGAGAATGATAACGAGAAATAGTGAATGTAATGCAGCGGCGGGAGTGCGGGGCCCGGGAGCGCGGGGCCATGATGTGTTGTGGCATAGTAACAGGGACAGCAATGCAAACAGAAATGCTAACAGAGGCACACATGGTAACACAAGCACGAATGAGAACAGAAAGGGTAACGTACATGGTGGCATAGACGGGAATGGTCTGCCACGTGATGTGTTGTCACATAGTAACATGGTGCCTGCAAACAGAAATGTCAATGGGCATGGTGATGTAAAGTGAAACAGTAAGATAAACAGTACTGTAGACAGAAAAGGCAAAAAATAACAGAGACGCAAGCACAAATGAAACACAAGGATAAACACATGGTGGCGCAGACATCAATAGTGAGAGAGAGGTAAGCAGATACCAGATCCATAGCGGAAAGGAACAGTAACAGTATTGTAAGCTCACAGGCTGGTTTTCCCCAAAACCTGCATTGAGAAAGACAGTGAGTACAAATAATGTATGCAAAATAATGAGTATGCAAGAAAATGAGATCTTGGAATACTAAATACATTATATCTCAGGAACCGTATGAGCGAGAAAAAAATTTAAAAGTCATATTATTTACAACTGTCCTGGCTAATCTGGATCTTAGCCCCATCATGGGGCTAAGAGATTTTCTGATGAAAAGTCCGTATCTCGCACCGTTTCCGAGATACGGGCCCTGAAAGGCGCGGCAAATGCTGTAATGTTATCCTATGGGAAAAAAAGTTCGGAGCGCCATAATTTTGCCTCCCTGTAATGTTTTTTCACCAAACTACTGAAAGGCACATCTGTGGGCTGTTGGCTGTCTTCCATCCAAATTTCAGGAAAAAAGACCAAACCATTATTTTGCAGCAGGGCTCCAAATGATTTCTGTTAAGTGTCGAGCGCCGTAATGTTATCCTATGGGAAAAACCGTCAATTTTGGAGTGCTGTAACTTTTCCACCATGTGATATTTTTTCACCAAGCTACTGAAAGGCACATCTGTGTACTGTTGGCTGTCTTTCCTCCAAATTTCAGGAAAAAAGACCAAACCATTATTTTGCAGCAGGGTGCCAAAGGATTCCTGTAATGCTTCGGGTGCCGTAATGTTATCCTATGGGAAAAACTGTCAACTTTGGAGTGCCATAACTTTGCTGCCATGTAATATTTTTTCAATACAACACTGAAAGGCACATCTGTGAGATGTTGGCTGCGTTCCCTCCAAATTTCAGGCCAAAACTCCCAACGGTTATTTTGCAGTGCAGTGCCAAAGAATTGCTGTCATTTTCCCACAGACTAGAAAATTACTGTGGCAATTTGCGAAAGCTTTCGCAAAAATTTGCGACACTTTCATGAGCACGAAAGTAATTTGCGAAAGTACTTTTTCCAGAAATTTGAAAAACATATTTCTGGGGTGTTTTACCACAAAATAAAGACATGGCAAGCATCCTCAGGGCCCGACTAGGTGAATACAAAAAAAATTAGATTGCTAGAGGGTCCCAAATTTAAATGCCAACCATTTTTCTGATCACCAACTGAAAACAAAATGGCTGATTTGCAAAAGTAACAGGCCCATTTGCGAAAGTAAAAATGCATTTGCGAAAGTGTTGAACTTTTTGTTAACTTTTCCCATTGACTTATATTGGGAAACTGTTTTTTGAATAACTTTTGAACCGTTTAATATTTTTTCACGAAATCTTTGAAAGGCACATCGGGGACCCTGGCTGCATGTTCGCTGAAGATTTTGGGCCAGTCACACAAACCGTACGACCTGTAGGCATGACCACAGAATTCCAGAAAAGTGTAAATGCGTGCACAGATCATGCTTAATAACTCCGCAACCGTATACCTGATCAGTACGAAACTTGGCAGATCCCAAGACCTATGGGTCTTGATCATACATTCTAAATTTCAGGCAAATCCATCAAACAGTTGCAAAGTTATTAAGGTGCAAAATTTTGGGTTTAACATGGAAATGGCTCCTCAACCCTAACTATGGTAGCACTACCGTGCTACCATAATATATATATATATATATATATATATATATATATATATATATATATATATATATATATATCTGTTTATCAGTAGCTGCACTGATCCAACGGACTGCTTTCAGGCATGACCCAGGCCATAAAGATAGTACATAGTTAATATATACAATACACTTATAGTAACAGAGAAAGGTACAGGAAATAGAATACATTGAATATATTTTGTACAGCTTGGTACAATTAAGTGCAAAAATACAGCTGAAACACAATAAAGTAGAAACTAAAGTGTGGTTGCAATATACATGATGTACAATCAGTCAGTCTTATTACTGTTCAGCATTGTATAATGGACAGTTTAGTCTTAGGTGCAGAAGAATTAGGACTCTCATCTGAGGGTAGCTATGCCCCCCTCCAGCCACCCACCTGTGCAGCAGCAGGACAGGGGTGTGGGTGCAGTAGATGTGTGGGACAATCTCACAAAAGCAGCACATTTAAAGTTATGTAGGTACACAACACAAACTGTGGAACTAGATAACAACTACATAGTAGTGCAGTTTCAGTGTAGTTAAACAGTAGTTACAGTGTAGTTGTTAAAAGCACTGACATGCAAACCTGGAGAACTGGGCTTGAATCTCAGAGCCACCACGTGTATACTGAGCAATCAAAAAAAAAAAAGAACTAAAAATAAACATGCAATCTAATATTGTAAATTGCTATACAATAAAAAATTATTAATTTACATAGTTACTCATTGGCTTTTAACAGTACTGTAGCTACTAAGGAACATGCTGCTTCTGTGGCATTGTTTCCACTGTTAATGCCTAACTAACATGTATTACAAAGTAAGTACATAGAAACAGATACTTAAAGTGTAAGAAGATGGGTGTAACAGTGTTGACGTTTCTAAGGAATGTGCTGCTTCTGTGGCATTGTTTCCACAGTTAATGACTAACTAACATGTATTTGCAAACTAAGTATGCAGACAGTGACGCTCAAAATAAAACATAATAAGACGGGTGTAACTACTATACACTTACATTGAATGTCAATGCTGTAGTTCTGATGTATATTTTGCTTCACAAATCATTCCCTCATGCACCTACTGCTTAATAAACACACAATCTAATACTGTTAATTGCTATACAACTACAATTTTTACTTATATAATAAAAATCATTTACATAATTACTTATTGATTTGTAACAGTGCTGTAGTTACTAAGAAATATGTTGCTTCCATGGCATTGACCCACACCTCTTCTACACCAACACTCTTGGCCTGCTACTGCCCAAGTTGGTGGCTGAGGGTGGGGCATGACTACGTACCATGCTTCATCACTGATCTGCTGTGTTGAGTGGTGGTGGGTGGTGTCAGACACAAAGGCAGGGAACCTTTCTTACTCATTACATGCCCTTCTCACTGGCTGAATGGTGTGGCTGCCATAGCATCATCTCTCACATCAAGCTATCCCAGCCTTCTGACTATACAATGAGGGCTGGGGGCAAGGTAATAAACATAAGCAGACTAGTAGGTCCCTCACTTAACAGCATGAGTAACTGATTTCTGAATAAGTACTTACATCACAGCTACAGTACTAACATATGGTAAATGTAAATGTGTGCAACTGCAAATACATGTTACCTAGGCATTAACTATGAAAACAGTACCATTATTTCTTAGCCACCATATTGTTATAGTGACAGTCAGTAATTACGCAAATGAAATACTTTTGTGTACAGTTACATATCAATTCACAATATTAGTCTTTATGTTTACTAACCTGTAAGTTCATGAAAAACTGGAATACTGACATGGAACATGATCTGAAGAGTTGCCAGTCAGTGTGTTTAACTGAAGCAGAATGAAGTTGCATTGTATTCATATTTTAGTTATCATTCTGATTACACTTTGACATTTTTCTGTGTGATTACCTTTTAAATAAATGTTAGATATACATAGACAGTTGAAACAGTACACATAACCTTCATTTATATGCAGTTACACTTGTAAGAACAGATTTAATAATACCAAAAGTAGCAACACAGAAGTTACACAACAGATTTGTTGTCACAATTTGTATTAGCTATTACATGAGTAGTTACACTTGTCAGATTGAAATGATGTGTGCAGAAAGGGAGACTGTAGTAGTTGCATATATATACATGTTGCGAACTACACCATACCAACATGTGAAACTTGCTAACAACTACATAGTAGTTACACATAACTACACAGTAGTTACAGTATAGTTACTTCATGCAAATTGTGTGTGACTGCTTAGCATGCAATTGTGAAACTAGTTAACAACTGCATATCAGTTACATGTAACTACAGAGGAGTTACAGCATAGTTGTACCTTAATTACAGTGTCATTAAGGACACTTAAAATGAAGTGCTACCCCAAACCCTCACCCATAAAAGAAATTAGGGGTGGAGTCTTCTTGGCATTGTTAACCCTAAATCTAACCCCATTAGGTATGCATGTTTGTGGAGTATATCGAATTGGCTGAGCTTTAGGATTGACAAGGCCAAGGAAGACTCCACCATGATTTGTTTTAGGAGTGGTGGTGCAGTTTTAGGTTTAGAAACCCTAAAGCCACATTTCCCTACTTTTGTCTTTTTAGCCAGAACCCTAAATTTTGCATTAATGCAGTTTTTTGCAAAGAATGTCCTTACTTTTTAAGATAGTTTAAGGGTATTGTTATTTGCCTGTTGGAGCACAGAGCCCTCTGGGCCCTGTGGTCCCATGCATCCCTATTTTTTTAGATTGTGTAACTGTATCCATATTTGTGCGATGGAGTGCAGGGTTCTCTGGGCCATGTGCTCCCATCTCTCAATAGTTGCATATATGTATGTTTACACTATTTTATACACTGCAGAAACATACACACCTACTGGAGTGGCTTTAGGGTTGATAACCTATAGGAAGACTCCAACCTGATTTGTTTTAGGGATGGGGTTGAGGTTTTAGGGTTGGAAACCCTAAAGCCACATTTTCCTACAGTGTTTGATGTAGCCCGATCCCTAAATGTTACATTAATGCAGTTTTTTGCAAATAATTTCCTTACTTCTTGTTATAGTAAAATCATATCCTCATTTTCCTGTTGGAGCACAGGGCCCTCTGGGACTTGCAATGCCATCCATCCATACTTTTCCAGAAAGTGTAGTTATATCCTTATTAGTCAGATGGAGTCAGGGCCTTCTGGCCCTGCTCTCCCATCTCTCCATATATACATATATGTATGTTTATGAGGAAGTTCAGGGCCTGCCAGACCCCATGGTTATATTTATAGGACAATAGCAACTAAATTGTCAATATAGCCTTCTTATTACCCCACCTCAATAACTCATTAGTAAAAATTGTGACATCCCTGCCAAACCATCATTCTGCACCACCATAGTGTCATTCCATACCAGCAGCATGAAAAGACACTTGGAGCAACATTTGAAAAATGACAGCTGTCACATTCGTAAGATGGTGTAAATATTGAAAAATACAAAAGTTACAAGTGAGTGTTGTAAAATGTCAACACATGTGCACAGCTTTGCCATTTTAGCATATTTTGACCCACATTTTCAAAATTCCCTTCTTTTGACCCCTCCTCAGGAACAAGTAATGTGAACATTTTGAAATCCCACTGTGACAAGGAGATTCTGACAGTCTTGAGGACTGACCTTTTCTTAAACCTGTTGCAACAGTTCTATTTCTTAGCCTACTCTATCTATTACAATTTCTAGTCTATAAGGTTGGCCACCTATGGTCAACCCCTCCCCTTTCTTGACTCTGCTATAGGGTCCTCTTTAATTTTCTTTTTCCCTCTCAGGTACTCATACAGGGAGGCTATTAATGTGATCTCCTAGGAGATGTAAAACAACAGTCTGTGTTACACATTGTTGGATTTAGTATGCAATAGCACTATGTCATAAAATACCTTAATATATATGCCTTATGCGTATAAAACCAGTAAATGTTGAAAATACCATGGCACTAGGTGTTTTTGATAAAGGTGAAAAGTTATTAGCTGACTGTATTATAGAATTAAGTTACCAGGGTAGAGATATAAAAAAAAAAAAACAGTTGTGTTGTTAAAATGCATGTAAGCTGTAGATTGTTTGAGAGGCCCTTTTGCATCATGCATTCCTGCTTTACTCTTAATCAGCCTAAAATGTCATGGTGATTTGCATATACATCCCATGATGTTTTGCATTATGGGGTTATGTGTGATGTTGTGTTTCTTTGAAACATGGCTTTATTACCAGTGCCCTGTGGGGTAATGCTTGGTTCAGTGCTTCAGCACTGATGTTCTTTGTCTTATGTTGCTTTTTTTTTCTTTTTGGAGCTCTCCATCACCCAAATATGCAGACCAACATAGGGAATGAAATAATTTTCACTAAAAGATAGATCAGTGGGTCAGTAGGTGCTGACTAAGTGCAGAGGAAGGACATGCATAGTGTGTTGCTGCAAACAGATGTATTGAAGAAGGAATATGCCCTTGCTTAAGGTTATCCACTGTGTTTTAAATAAACACCACACAGATATTCTTCTGTGTGATTCAGCACAGTTTCTTCCTAATGCCGGTGGAGTTTCTCCACCCACCCTCACCCTCCCAGCCTAGTTGGGCATTTACTTTTATAGACTAGGTCCACTGATCACTGAAAAGTCAGTCTTCTCAGTTCTCCATTGGCTCGTTATAACCATTCACCTCTAGAGGGCCTCACAAGCCTTCTACATTATCCAGTCTTACAGAAAAAAAATAATATAATAAAGCTACTGCATTACACTAAATGCACATCACTAAATTTCATCGATCCGGTTCTCATTTTTCTGTCTGTATATGAAATAGCCTATATTGCCCCTCTATGACTCTTTCCTCTTCATTACCTCTCATCTAGTACACACCCTAGTATATTTGTCCCACCTAATATATTTCACACTCAATTCTATCAAACATACACCCATGTATACCTATACCTGTGACCCCCTTCCCCACACCTCTATGTTCTGATTGACCCCTATTCCCTATACTTAACTCACATACCTAGTTGCTCCCTATAATGGATAAGTTGACCTGTGTTGTCATACTCTCCTACCTTCTACTCCTATACTCTGCTGACTACTTCATCACCTTTTCCCTGAAACACCCTTCTCTGAGCAATCTGCACGCTCTGCCTCATCAGCATACACCAGATCTATTGTGCATGCACCTTCTTACTCCCTGCCTCCCTAAATGTGATAATTCTCATCTGGGGCACTGGCTCCATAAAAGACTGCTTGTCTCTGCCACTCCTCCTAGGGTGAGAAAGAAGCAACTTCGTACCTTGATCTGGACCATCCTCCACCTCCTCATCCTACTAATACTGGCAGGAGATATTGAGGTCAATCCAGGACCTACATGCCCCACCTCAATCCCCTCCTGCCCCACCCAGAGCATTTAAAGCCCCCAAAGGGCTGAAAATTGCTCACATAAATGCAAGAGGTCTACAATATGCTTAAAATGGCTTAACTCAAAGTGTGAGTCAGTCAGCATACACCTGCCATACTTTGTAACTCTGAGTCCTTGCTGAAGCCTAGCATCAGGCAACATGAGGTAGCATTATCTGGTTATAACTGTTTTAGGAAGGACAGGGTGGGTAAAAGAGGAGGTGGAGTCCTTATGTGTGTTCAGTCTCACACAGATACCTACAAAATCCCTGTTTCTGGTCCCAGGCCCCTGCAGGGGAGATGTTACTCCTCTCACTGACCCTTGGCAATGTTAAAAAGCTACTTGTGGGATGTGTCTATCTTCCCCTTGAAGAAGCCACTAACTATTTCCCCTCCCTCATTTCCTCCATCACCAACCTCCTTAGCCATGACACTGTACTTTGTGGTGACTTTAACATAGATTGGCACCACAACAACTCAGATAAGGTGCACACAGCTCTTGCTGATTGTAATTTGGTCCAGCTCATCAATGAACCAACTTGGCTTGACACCAAGATGGGCAAGCACATCAATTGTGTTCATATGGTAAAATCAGTTGGAGTTCTCTCAGACAGCATCAGTGACCATTCCCCTACTTTCTGCATCTGGCACAATAACTTCCCTAACCCCCTCCAATGATCCTTCAGGTCTGGGATATATCCCACTTTGACACAGAGGCTTTCGCTGCATCCTTAAATGAGGTGAATTGGGGATGTATTAACACTCTCCCTGATGTCAATCAAGCCCTTGATTTTTTTATTTCCACCATCACTGCAATCATTAATAGCCATGCCCCACTAAAAAAGTGTAGGTCTAAAGGTATCAAAGCTCCTTGGATCTCCAAGGACCACGGGAAACTCTTGTCTACTTGGGATCATGCCTGACAGTCCTACAAATGTACTGCACTGCCCAATGATTGGCAAGTCTATAGGGAGCTCAGGAACAAGTGCAAGAATAATATTCAGAAGGACAAATACCTCCATTTCAGGTCACTCCAAAATGAGTACCTCTGCAATCTCAAGGACTTCGGGAAGGAGGAAAACTTTCTGATCAAGGGAAAGACCTCAGAGATCCCTAGCTCCCTCACCAGCCAGAACACTGTCATCACTGACCCATCACCCATTGCTGTTGGTTTTAATGAATTTTTCATGGATCTGCATAGCTATACCTAATAATTTGCCAACTTACCCACCCAGACCCTCCACCTTTAGTGGTTGCTGCAGATCACTCAGCTTTTCATTTGAAACTTGCAACCTTTAATAAAGTATGTCTGCTTCTAGCAAATCTAAAAGTGGATAGTTCCCTTGGCCATGATGCCCTTGAACTGGAATTTCATAAGCTGGGGGCAGCAGCCCTAGCCCTTCCCGTTCATGACTTGATCAATCAGTCCTTTCTCATGAGTACTGTCCCAGATAAATGAAAGGTTGCCGTGGTTGTCCCAGTGCACAAAGGCAGACTAAACACTGTGGGTACAGAACTATAGACCCATATCTATCCTCTGTTTGCTTGAAAAAATTCAGGACCATATTCTTCATGACTACCTTCAGAACTACCTTAAACTCCATCAACTACTCTCCCCCTTCCAGCATGGGTTCAGAAAAAAATCATAGCACCCTCACTGCCTTACTAAAAGTCACCTCCAATCTGTTTCATTCTATGTACCAAGGCTTTGCCACTGGGGCTGTCTTTGTTGATCTGACTAAGGCATTTGACTTGGTAAACCATGGTCTCCTTCTCCTGCAGCTGCATGTCCTTGGTCTCAATGCCAGTGCCTTATCTTGGGTTCAGAGTTATGTTCATGACTGCATGCAAAGGGTCAAGTGGACTGGTTCTCTCACAGACCTTGGACCTGTCTCCCATTGGCATGTCACAGTGCTGTATCATGGGCCCGCTACTATTCCTCCTCTTTATTAATGAGCCTCTGAATAACTGTGGGGAGGCCTCAGTACATCTTTATGCTGATGATGCCATTATCTACCATTCCTTTTCTGTCATTGGGTGGATTAATAATATGTTAGCACATGACTTTAGTGCTCTTGAAGACTGGTTCCTAAAATGTCAACTAGTCCTCAACACAAAAAAAAAAATAAGAGTATGCTGTTCTCCCACCTACCCTCTCCATTGCATGCCAACCCCCCCATGATTCTCTCTCGCAATGGTGACAACCTTGAATCTGTCCAATCCTTCACGCACTTGGCAGTCACACTTGATACCTCACTTTCTCTGGACACTCATGTCACCCCCCTTACCGAATCTCTGAACCAAAAATGTGGCCTTCTATATCATATCCATTGCTTTCTCACTTTGGTCTCCTATCACAAGACAGTGGCAGCCTTGCTCCTTCCCCCTCCTTACTTATAATGCCCCACTTCTGCTCATTACCAACTCAACAGTTCTGCCTCACCTTAAACAGGCCTTCTACAGGGTGGGTAAATTTGCTTTAGGTGTCAACACCCAACACCACCACTGTGATGCCCTCTCCCCCTGGGTTGGCTACCAATGAATCTAGACTATGGTATGCCACACTCAGCCTGATACACAAGCTGGTCCATAAATATACTCCTCCCTGCCATGGTGACCTTCTTTGGCTCTGACAACCCCAGAACACTCTCATATCCACCTCACTACCCATGCTAGTAATGTCCAAACTCTGGCTTGCTGTGTCCCATAGAGATCATTTGCCTACTCTGCTGCATCTGACTGGAACTTCTTGCCACACCCTATACTATCCTGTTCCTTGCTTTCTAATTTTCAATCCCCTTTGTTATCCTACCTCTTGGCTCCATGCTTCTGCTTCAGATGACCCTTGCTCCAGCCTCCTGTAGTCTGTGGTTAATCTTGTGTAGGATTCCTAAATCTCTTTTGGGGAAAAATTGTTAAAATGTGTTTTCTTCAATTATCTTACTACACTTGTTTGCCCATGTTGCTATTGGTATCATGGTGATCATTAATGGTTCCCACTGTCATAGCCTTTACAAGTCTTTGTATATGCAATGTCAGCCTATTTGCAAGTGTCTAACTGTTCTAGATCTGTTACTGTCTAACTGATGTAAATCTCTCCATACTGTGAGCTTGTAGATTTCCTGTTATTTTTTTTTTTTGTAATTCTCAACCAATGTAATGCATTCCTTGTAATTCTAAGCCACTCTAATTGGCACTTTGAAGCCAATTGTGATGTACAGTATGTACTATCAATGTATTATATTTCCTGGGTCACTTCTGAAAAAGAGACTGCAGTGTCTCAGTGGGCTCACCCAGTTACCAGAATTCAAATACATAATGTTGTGTGTTGAACCTGATGCTCTGTGACTAGTCCATCTGTTATCCCACAACCCCTCCACATCCACCCAAATGGTGATTTTGCCAGCCAACTGCAAAATCTCCTTTCGGTCAGGATTTGCAAAATGACACCAACATTGTTCATGAAGAGGGGTCTCAAAAAGGGTATGTTGAAAATGTTATGTCAAACTATGCATAAATGGCAACAAAGTTGATAACCTCATTGAAATACTGTATGTTGAATTGCACTTACCTTAGTTTCTCATATTGCAGTCTCCACTTCCAGCAGCAAGACATATCTTCCATATCAGAGTGGGTCTTCACCCTCAGATGTGTTCAGATGAGTGAGGGTATGTGGGGGCTCTGGTGGGGGTGCATGGTGGTGGGTGAAGAGTGGGAAGTCAGGGTGGAGGGTGCATTCAGTGATGGAACTTTTTTTATAGATTAAAAAAAAACATTGACAGACCATTTTCCTTACTACAGGATATTTCAATATGGGGACTGCAATTATGGGGGCCACTAGACAACAGGGAAATATGACATTATAACAGGGACAGTGACCAGAGGTTGTGGGGAGCCACTAGACACCATGGAAATGTATTATTTTAAAAAGGACAGTGATCACTATATACCAGGGAAATATATTTTAAGTAAGGGGACGGTGATCGGAAATTGGGGGGGGTGCCACTAGACACTAGGGAAATATATTTTAAGAATGGGGATGATGATCAGAGGGTGGAGGGGGTGCCACTGGTTACCAGGGAAATGTATTATTTTAATTGTGGCTGTGATCAGAAGGGGGTGCCACAAGACACCAGGGAAATGTATCATTATGATGTGGATGGTGATCGAAGGGTGGGGGTGCCACTAGACACCAGGGAAAAATATTTTAAGTATGGGAGTGGTGATTGGAGGGTGGGTGGTACCACTAGACATCAGGGAAATTTAGTAATAATTATGGGGGTGACAATCGGCAGATAGGGAATACCACTAGAAACCAGGGAAAGGATTTTACCTTCATGAAAAGGGATTTTTTTCATGATTCATAATATGAAAAAATAATCTTTTTTCATATCGCCAGTCATGAAAAAAGATTTATAAACTGAAAAAAAAAAATTTCAAGGGCATTCCGCTAACAGTTAAGAGCAGGATCCATCTAAGGGAGTCCTGATAAGCAAGCTACATGTATTGGTCTCACTGTAGCATGGCATTTTTGTACCTTTTTAATTTAAAATAAAAAGAAAAACAAGATGGTGGCATAAAAGAATACTCATGAAAGGATTTCCCATATGAAAACTTTATATAGCTATCTTCTTATGTGGACTGAGAATGCTCAGTACACCAAATTTTTCAATTTAATAACCTTGGGATGTATTAATATTTTTTCACCAAACTACCAATGGAAATCTTTCAAAGGCAAGCCCTTTCTACCCAGAAAATTTCAGACCAAAATACCAAACTGTCTGGGTCCTACATGAAGGCAACCCCCCCCATAAAAAATGGCAATTTTGTTGTGTTTTTTTCACTATCCATAGCTCAGAATCTGCAAATCCAACCAGAAAAAAACTTGTCACTTCAAGATATCTACCCCATGAGACCATGCATGGAGCAGTTTGTGCAAATTCATTGAACAGTTGTGAAGTTACCAAAGTGCAAAATTTGGGGTTTAACATAGAAAGTCCAGCTCAAATTCTAATACAGTGGCACTACCATGCCACTATATTGATTTGGAATGTGAATGTTTGCCGGATTCTTAGTTTCCTATACTATTTTCTATATACTGGGGTTTATTTGCTTTGATAGTTCATAATGTATGAGCCTGTATACTGTTTACATTTAATGCTCTCTACCATTAGATGTGTTTATCTTCCCATTCCTCTTACTGGGTCATACCTGGAAATGAGCCATAGTTCAGTGTGCCTTTCTCAGTTATCAGTTTTCAATAAATAAATAAATTAAAACTAGCATGATGTGAGGAATAATCTCATACTTTCTCTTATCCTGTCTCTCAGATGTGAAATATATGAGGTTCTCAGTGTGAAGTAATGGGCCAGTGTCTACAAACCTCCTTTAAAGTGACTATTTATATAGAGACAGTTTCTCCAATGAACTCAGCATATAAAGTTTAGAGAATAACAGCTGTTTAAGGCAGAGAATCAAATATGCCATGCCTTCCAAATGAGATAATAATAATAATAATAATAGCTTTATTTATCTGCGCCTTTCTCAATATCAAGGCGCATTACAATAAAATGCAGAGTAAAACATCTTAAAACATATTAAAAAACTAAGTTGGCAACACACCAATTAATCAACTTACAGGTTATCAGTAAAAGCCTTGTTCCATAAAATGGACTTTAAGCCCCTTTTAAAACCCTCCACCGTCATGCACTCTCTAATCCAACGTGGTAGAGAATTCCAGAGGTCGGCACCACAAACATAAAGCTCGGGCGCGGATGATTTTAAGGTAACCCTCGGGATCTCTAGCAGCCCCTGAATTAGTAGGCAGATGATCGCGCATCAGTGGGTGAGGTACCAGAAGCTCTTTCAGGTGAGTCTGGACCCAACCCATGAGGGCTTTATAAGTCAGCAATCTGACTTTAAAGGTGATCCGCCACTGAATCGGCAGCCGGTGCAGATCTCAGAGCACCGGTGTAATATGGAAGGAACGAGGTGTCCCCGTTAACAACCAGGCTGCCGAGTTCTGCACTAGCTGTAAGCGGTGGATATCAACCCCAGGCAACCCAAAGTAAAGGGAGTTGCAGTAGTCCAGACGTGAGGTCACAAAGGCGTGGATCAGAGTGGGAAGGTCGCCAGGTGGAACAAGGTGCTTGATCCTGGTGATGTTCCTAAGATGGTAAAGGACACTTGACAACCGCTGACACTTTGCATGCAGTGTCAGCTGATCATCAATTATCACCCCAGGTCTCGCACCCATTCAGAGGTCGGGAGCTCCGCATCCCAAGGAATAAACCCGAGGTTTGAAGTACCCCCACCCCTCAATCCGTGACCGTGATCCACAACCAACACCTCCGTCTCCGAGTTCAACTTCAACCAACTGGACCTCATCCAATCCTGGATCTCACCGAGACAGCTGTTAAACACTGAGAGTGCTCTATTCTGGTCAGGCCGAAAAGACAGATGAGCTGGGTATCATCGACATACGGTGAAACTCCAGTTCATATTGTCTAACAATGTCTCAAGGGGAGCATATACACCTCAAACAACATGGGGAACAGCACAGAGCCCTGAGGCATCCCACAGGTCAGAGCGATGGGATCAGAGGAAAAAATCCCCTATACCACCCTCTGCATTCTACCTGTGAGGAAGGAAGTAAACCATCTGTGCACTATGCCCGAAAGACCACAGATGCATCTCAGGCACTCAAGCAGCACCCCATGGTCTACGGTGTCAAATGCTGCAGACAAATCCAAAAGGACCAAAATGGAGCATTTTTTCTGGTCTCTCACCATCAGGAGATCATTGAGGACCCGAACCAGCACAGTCTCAGTGCTGTGCCTCTTTTGAAAACCTGATTGAAGAGGATTGTACATGTTATGGATGGTAAGATGGTTGTCCAACTGGGCTGCCACCACTTTCTCGATAACCTTTCCAACAAAGGGGAGGTTCGAGATAGGTCTGTAGTTAGCCAGGGCGTCGGGGTGCAAGGATGCCTTTTTCAACACTGGTGTCACCACTGCTTCCTTCAGGGAGTGGGGATATTCACCAGTGTCTAGGGACACCAGACTATCCTGGCAAGAACCGGGAAGATAACCTCCCCACAGCCCATGATCAGACCTGTGAGGCCCGGGTCTAAACTACAGCTAGTGGCGCGCATACCCTGGACAATCCTCACAACATTCTTGATTTCTGGCTTTATGAAGGAACTCCAGGTAAATGGTGTGCTAGCGACCATAGGCTGGGCCACCGCAACTCCCGGGAAGGGGGCGGCACAAATCTCAGCTCTGATGTCGGCCACCTTATCTGCAAAGAATCGAGCGAACTCCACACACTGCATCTGTGAAAAAGCACGATGAACCTGCAGACAGGCTGGGTTGCACAGCCTGTCTACGGTTCAAAAGAGCTGGGTCGGTCGGTTCTGAGCAGCAGCAATTTCTCCAGACAGGAAGACTGCCTTCTTATGAGTAATTGCTGACTGATAGAGTTTATAATGCTCTAGGAGTCTGAGATGGTCGGTATACAAGCCGGACTTCTGCCAACATATCTCCAACCTGCAACCAGCTCTCCGCAACTCCCTCAGATCCTGATCAAACCAAGGGGATCGGGGGTGAAGGGAGAGGCCGCACACGGGTGGGAGCAATGGAATACAAAGCGATGGTGACAGCCTTATTATAGGCTAGCACCATCGCTTCAGGATCCAAGCTCAACCCAGGAAATTCTGATAGGTCAAGAACCGCAGATAGACCAATGGGAGTAACATCCCGTAAAGGGTGGTACTTGACCATCTCCACTGGGGTAGGTCTACGAAGGGGGTCCATAAATTGAACCTCACCGTGTGGTGGGCAGACCATCCGACTGGTTCCACCCCCACATCTGAGGCCTCCAACCCCAGCAGGAAGACCAGATCAAGAGAATGGCCATGTTTATGGGTGGCAGAGGCAGATGGTATTTTTGTCACAAAGACAGAACATGACATAGAGTTGTGTACAAAAATATTCAAATACCATAAGAAGTGACAAAATATTTGAACATCTAGAAAGCATCTCAGATCTTTGACATTGTTGGAAATAAAATTTTACATTTTTATCTTAGTAGATACTTGCTCTTTAATGCTAAGGTTTTGCTGGATGGCAGGAGCAGAATGTGTTATTAGGTTATCGCAAATGTTGCACAGATACATTACAGTGCACTTCAAAAGCTTTCAGTGTCCCCAAGGTTCAAGACATCTGCTGGACTGAAACCTATAATCACAATATCACCCTGCTGAGGAGATAATGATTCTTAAGAGAAATACTTAAAATGCTGTTAATATCATGACCCTGTGTATATTTGTTCACAGTGTAAAGTTTTAGACATGTTTCTGTTATGGATGACCATTGCATTTGTCACCAAGAACTGGCATTAATATAAATACATTTCATTTTCTATAACCCAAACCACCTCAATACATCTATCCAAGCCTGTCAATTGCCATAGGAAAAAAGAAAAGACTGGAGTCTTCCCCGAGTCGCAAAGGAGAGTTAAGTGCTGAAGCTGATATCATATAACTGAAGTTGAAATTGCAGGTGGATTCAGAAGAACCTGCTTCCTCAACAATAACTGGTTCCATAAGAATAAACATACTTTGAAATACATTTTGAGACTGTTTTCAAATGGTTCTAAATAATGGTTTGAATAGGGTTTTAAAATTGTCTCTGTACCTGTCAAAACAAAAGGCTCATCTGGCTTCAGTTCACCTCCCTCTTTTTCCTTGCTTCTAATGACAAAAGCTTGACATCCTTAACAATTACTTTTGCTCAGTTTTCACTAGGGAGGATGGTGGACCTTGTCAGAGAGTGGCATCAAAGTGGCCATTATGGGGGTCCCTGATATGAGGCAGCCAACATTTACTAGCAAATGGGTCATGAAAGGGCTGGAAAAGATTGATAAGGCCCCAAGACCAGATGGGTTGCATGTGAGGATACTCAGGAACTGGCAGCGGAACTGTCTGATCCCCTGATAAGACTGTTACATAGATACATAGACACTGTCGGCAGATAAGGACCTATGGCCTACCCAGTCTGCCTATTTACCCTTTTTTTCTATATACATTTTTCCCTCCTCCGAGAAGCCTGGCATGTGGCTCTGGTCCCTCCCTCTAAGGGATTCATCTCAGTCCCCACCTTTTCCCACACTGACTATCCCCAGTGATTCCCCATGGGTTGCCCTCCCTTAACAGGGCCAGGGCGAGGAGTGTCAGCTTCCCCCCCACCCCAGAACCCTAATCCAGATTCTTGGTGTTGGGACAAGCACTGGCACGACCATCGTGGAACCTGCCAGCTTAATTTTCCTGTTTTTTCTCCCCCTCCACTCAGTTGCATGTCAGCTTAAGCTTCCCGACCCATATCCACTCCAGCCATTGCTAAAAGGCGAGCAGTGGGAGGGACAGCTACCCCTCCCTTCCCAAGAGATGAGAACAGTCCTCCGGATGCTCAATCCTATCTCTCCCCTGCTGACCCCCGGTGGCTCGGGCTCATTCCTGAACCCAGGTCACCAGCGTGGCATGAGGTATGGCATCCAATGCCTCAACCCTCAGTGCCACAGGACCCGCAGTGCCCCAGTCTGCCCATTTCAGCTTGCAAGTTCCCTTTATAGTTTTCTAGAAGTCTGCTACCCCTTACTCCTGACCTCTAGAATTCCCTCATGTCTATCCCATGCATTCTTAAATCCCATGATTATTTCAGCCCCCACCATTTCCACTGGCAGGGTGTTCCACTTGTCAGTCACCTTTCTATGAAGAAATGCTTCCTCACGTTTCCTCTGAATTGCCCTCTCTCCAACTTCATCCAATGCCTTCTAGTCCTGGAGCATGTTTTTGCTGGAAAATAGTGTATTCCTGAACCCTGTTCCTCCCTGTAAGTTATTTGTATGTGTCTATCATATCACCTCTCTCTCTTCTCTCCTCCAGGTAGTACATATTCAGGTCATCAGCCTGTCCATATAGGACTTGTGATGCAATCCCTGTACCATCATTGTTGCCCTCTTCTGAACCTTCTCTACCCTGTCTATGTCCTTACATAGGTAAGATCTCCAGAACTGTACACTGTACTCCAGGTGGGGCCTCACTAGTGTCTTCTATAGTGGAATTATGACCTCCCTTTTCCTGCTGGTGATGCCCCTGACTATGCACCCCAGCATCCTATTTGCTTTACCTGCTGCCTTGTCACACTGTTTCCCTACCTTGAGTTCATCAGAGATGATAACCCCAAGGTCTCTTTCCTGTTTGGTGTATGCTATATCCTCACCCTCCCCAACTGATATGTTGTTCCATGGTTTTTGTGCCCCATATGCATTATCTTGCACTTTCTTGTGTTGAATTTCAACTGTCAAAACATTGACCATTTTTTAAGCTTCTGCAGGTCCCTCCTCATTCTGTTTACAAACTCTGGCATGTCTGTTCTGTTTCAGAGCTTCATGTCATCAGCAAACAGCTCTTTATGGACAGGAGTGGTTCCTATGGACTGAGGGTGGTGGACGTAGTTCTGCTCCATAAGGGAGGGGATAAGGATGTCAGTCTTACCTATATTGTAGGAAAACTGATGGTGTTACTGTTCAAAGAGGATCTCAAGGACCAGTTTGAGAGCAGCAGTCTCCAGGATAGTAAGAAGCATAGACTCATGGCAGGGAGGTCTTGTCAGAATAACCTGATAGTTTTCTTTGACTGAGTGATAAGGGAATTGGATAGGGGCCATGCTGTGGATTTGCTCCACCTTGATTTCAACAAGGCTTTTGACTAGGTACCCCAAAGACACTTGCTGAAGAAAATGGAGGATCTGTTTGCAGATAAGGCCAAGGTAAACTGGGTCAGCAACTGGTTAAAGCTGAGGCAGCAGAGGGTAGTGTTCAACAGGGTTAAATCAAAAGAAAGGGAGGTCATGAGCAGGGTTCCGCAAGGATCTGTACTGAGTCTGGTCCTCTTTAACATGTTCATCAGTGACATTGGTGAGAAGATCCAGGGCAGGCTGTGTCTTCTTTGCAGATGACACTAATCTCTGTGGAATGATGGATAGTGATGAGAGAATAAAGGAAATGAAGAGACACTTGCAAAAGCTGGAGGGGTGGTCAGGTGGTTGGTATTTAAAATGCAATACCAAAAAGTGAAAGGTTATGCACCTAGGTAACAGAACCAAAGGATGGAATACTGGATGGAGTGGTAAGACTCAGTACCATGACTGAGGAACAAGACCTTGGAGTTATCATTAGCAGCTCCCCAAACAGTCAAATCAGTGCAACAAAGCTTTCAGGAAAGCAAATAGGATGTCAGGATATATCATGAGGGCTACTGATAGCAGATAAAGGGAGGTAGTACTTCCCTTCTATTGATCCTTGGTGAGGCCACATCTGGAACACTGCATCCAGTTCTGGGGACCTCACCTCAGGAAGGATAATTATAGGGTAGCAACAGTGCAGGGGAGGGTAACAAAAATGATTCAGGGCTAGCAGGGCATGTCCTATGAGGAGCACCTCAGGGCACTGAATGTGTACTTACTGAAAATCAGCAGTCATAGGGGAAGATATGATAGAGACCTTTCAATACCTAAAAGGAATTAGCAGGGAGAATTAAGGGGAACTACTTAACATGAAAACCAACTCATGGTCGTATGATCATGAGTGGCATATAACCGGATCGAGGTTAGGGAGGGATATGAGGAAATATTACTTTTCAGAAAGGGTGGTGGAGAAATGGAACTGGCTGCCCAAAAACTATTTGTGGTTTTAAACATGCTGGGACAGAAGGAACAGTATAGTGGTTGCTCATGGCATCAGAACTGGGGAAGAGAATGGAAGGGGATTGAGGAGGGCTAAGACCCTGGAGGAACGGTAGGTCCCAGGGCTGAGCAGAGAACTCAGGCAGTATGGATGGACCTTTGGTCTTTTTCTGCCATCATTGTCTCTGTGTATATGTTTGAGGGGCTTGAGGGGACACTAATTAAAGAATGAAATAAGCATTTTGTTCTTTGTTATAATCTCAGGTTTGTTTGACTATATGTGGAAGGATTACTCTAACTCAGAAATATTTTTTTTTCTAAAGTAGGGAACTGTATTCCCCATATAATTGCTTTTGTCATTGATTTATTGTATCTATTACACAGGTGTAGATAAATAGCAAAACATTATTTTAAGAGTAGATATATAATGGTTAACTATTATACATTTAGACTGGCAGGTTGGTACTTCTGATTTATTTGTGACTATATATTGTGTATTCATCCTACTTAATATAGCAAATCTGGTAATGCAATAGAGAGATGTTTATATAATTACACATTTAGCTTGTGAATGCTTTTGGGGAGGTTGATGTTGGGTGTGGTGGTCTGCTAGCTGTAAAATAAGTATTCATAAATGGCAGTTACAGTACTATGCTACTGGATTTTTAACTTACTCATGCATTAACACTTTAGTATTATTGTCTTGATTAGGTAATGTATTATTTATGTAAATATTATACTGCCTAGGTGATATAACTTTCATTATCAGCCCCGGAAATCATGAATTTTTGCATAATTATTTCATTTTTGATTTTTTGCTTTAGACTTCCTCTCTGCCCATCTATAGGACTTGCCCTGTACTGTTATATAATTTGTATGTTTGTCCACACTATTAAACTGGTAATTTTTTTTTCAATAGTACGGGCAGTATAACTGTATCATAATGTCAATGTTATTGCCAGAAAACCTAAATTATAAGTAGGAATGTGTTTCATATTAAATGTAGAAATAATGCTCCGGCTACTTTGTACAAAAATATCTAAAATATGCAAAGATAAAATAAAAGGAAAATAAATACTGGTTTAAATGTTGGAAACAATAAACAGAGCTAGTGAGATAAGAAAATGTCACAAGAAAACATTTGCAATTATCATTATTTATTCAAAATACACTAAGAGAATAGTAGTAATGTGCCTGGCCTACAGTAAACTGCCAAATTTGGTTTATGAGGGTTACATTGATTATGTAAATATTATACTGCCTAGATGATATAACTTTCATTATCAGCCCCAGAAATCATGAATTTCACTCACTGCACATTCTGAGCACATTACTGATATTCTCAAGATTAATTTATGGACTGACAATTTAATGTCTCTTATCTGTGTATTGCTGTAGTGTACAGTGCAATGAATATGCTTCTAATTTGCTAGAACAATGTCACTGATAATGAATCGTTGCTCAGTGGTCTATCCTTTTCTTTTCACAACATAGTCACATACATAGTAATTTAAGGTTAAAAGTCATAATAGGTCTATCATGTCTACCCCTCCCTCCCACTTTACAAGTGAGGTACAAAAAGGTATACTGTGCAAACGTGTATCATATTATAGATGCTACCTACCTACATTTCTATCCAGGATACCCCATGAAGTGCTTGGTAAGCAGGGCCCCCATATTCAAACATCCCCTGTAAAATTGCACAAGTGCCTGCGCTGCTCATCTGAGATGTGCTGGCCCAATAGAATGGTATAGTCAGATGATGCGTGCAAAGATGCACTCGCTGATGTCCAGCTGAATATCCTGAACATGGATGAGCATGCATCTGAAGATGTATGGTGCATCTCAGGCAGGGGGGACCATGCACAACATGCAGGTACATAGGGAATTGCACTGGGATTGGTGAGATGGGCATGGTTAAACTTTTCAATATTCAGCCAGGATATGCAAATGGCTTCACTGCACATTCTGAGCCCAAACCCAGATGCCGGATCTCATTACTGGAATGTATTCTGGCATTTGCATACCCTGCACATGCTCAGTTCCAGCTTTGCAGGGCTGCCCCACCACACCACAAAGGTGAACAGGAGGTACTGCAGCCTAACAGGCAGGTGTGCTGGGATGGTAGTGTGTGGGTGGGTGGGTGGACTGCATTGGCCTGGGTACAGTGCTACACCCCATAGGCATGTACAGGGTGAGACAGGGGTACAGAGTTGCCACCTGGAGAGTGGATGCAGGGGCCACCTGGACATGCAACAGGGGTGAACACAGGGTGACACAGGCCAATTGGGATGCCACATGCATGTGATACACCAGCTCCATATGCTGCATAAAATCACCTGCAGTGACCTACACACCCCAGTATGGGAGGTACCTGGTGGACAATGCAAGGGATGGCAGTGTGCAGACAGTGACCAGGTACCCGGGTGGGTGGGTCCCACCTGTGTGCACTCATTATGTACCACCATATATATGTGTGTGTGTGTGTGTGTGTGTGTGTGTGTGTGTGTGTGCCACTGGTCAGTCCCTGGCCCATGTCATGTAGACAATAGTACTATCAGGCAAGCTGGTTACCATTGCCACAGACATCACCCTGGGTGCATGCCACCATCGGGTGGCAGCCTCCAGGCCACATGGGTGCTGACCATGGCCACTGGTACATGTGCTGCAGTGCAGCTGTCTGCCCCACTGGTGTGCCTGGGGTGGGCACACAACAGCACTGTCACGTGACTGCTGGGAGTCTATGTCCAGGGTTCAGAGTAGGGTGTTGCTCTCTGGATTGTGCCAATGGTGACATGGCACCTGTGGCTCAGGGTTCATCCATCTTGTCATGACTGCTGTGTCTAGGTGTTTGGAGCATGTTCTTGTGCCCCTCCAAGGGTTGTCTCTGGATGGCCTGTCTGCAGTTCTGTGGCCTGCCTGTGGGTGGCTTACCGATTTAGGCCACCCTATTGTATTCTTAACTTTGGGCAGCTCATTTGTGAGATGCATGGCAGATTTGAGGCACATTTTGGCTGAATATAGGGATGTGCAGCATATTCATGGGAATGCCCCCTTTATTTGTGCTGCATACATTATATTTGTGCTTTGGTGCATCCAGAGAGGTGCGCTGCATCTCTATCTTTTGAATATTGTGCTTTGGTGCATTGTTTGTGATGGGTGGCACATCTCTACTTTGCACCGCACATCTCCTTTGAAAATGTGGGCCTAGATATTTTTTCCAGGCTTAGGTTACAGGCCCGTACTTTTTTCATTCCCACTGTCACCGCTGGTAGGCTGCTGTATAGATTTGCCACCCTCACAGCACAAAAGTGCCTCCTGTTATTACTCGTGAATTTACTAACCCAGAGTTTCAGGGTATGTGCCACTTCCTGCTACAGGAATGACACTCAAACATCTATTTACGTATTTACCAAAATTGTTTAATCAGATTAACATACAGAGATACAGCAGGAATCCTGTTTACAATTGTGACCAGAGAAGTGAGGGACAGATAACAAATGTGGGCACAATGTTTATTTATTTATCTATCTATCTATCTATCTATCTATCTATCTATCTATCTATCTATTGAAGTTACCGGATAACATACCTTTGAGTCAAAGACTCCTTTACAAAGGTTCCACATCATTAAGAACAGAGAACAATATGTACTAGTCATGTTAGTGTAAAAGAAACAATGCTATATAGAATTTATACAATATGTACAATATGGGTACAAAACTAGCAAGGGATGGGGAGTATGAAACAAATGTACAATAATATCAACATCATAGATCTCTCACTGTTTGATCTTGTTGACACTTGAGTATGCGAAAGATTGAGCTCATGTCCCCTTTCAGCCTCCATTTCTCTTGTGTGAACATGTTAAGGACCTCCAGAATCTCTTCATACTGTAGCTTTTGTCCTCATGCAGCTTATGATTTTAATAATCCTGTGATGCAAAAAGAAAAGGGAAAGGTGAAATTGTTTAACCAGGAAAGGTACACTAAGCCAGAACTTGTTTCTCAGTGTGACCTGAGAGTAAAGGAAGTTAAGTGACTTGCTCAGGGTCACATAGTATGCAAGTGAGGGCTGATGGAATTTAAACCCAGATTTTCCAGTTTGCAGCTGAGTGCCCTTAACTACTATGCTATAACGCTTCCAAATAAAAATAAAAAAAAAAGATGAAGAAATAAACATACTGATTAAGAACATGTGAACATACAAGAAAGTCCACAGAATATGGCCTCTATGTCTGTCACTAAAATCCAGGTAAACTTTAAGCAGTGCCCTGTCTTTATCCATAAACATCATATAAGAAAAAAAGGTATTTTTGTACATTTGTTTTTAAAACTACACTTAAGTGCTTTTCTAAAAGATAAAAAATACATAACTACATATTAATTAACAAAGATGATAAATCTTGACATAGTTGCTGCTATGCAAGATAATGTGTGAGTAACTGTATGGCCTTCTTTGAATTAATAGGCATAACATTAGATGCTAATCTACAATACTTGTCAATGTGATAGAAAGGCAAGGGGGAGACGTGCTTTATGTGAATGAAAACATAAAAGCAATACAACTGCAGGGAATTTGGTGGGGGGCAAAGGTGATATGGGTCACCCTTGAGTCAGGAAACAAAGCCACTATTTGGACAGTTGTGAGCTACAAGCTTCCAGCACAAGGAGGACATTGATAAGGCAATTTTAGAAGCAATTGGCAAAATGGCAGAAAAGGGGGAGGTATTGCTGGTGGGGGACTTCACTCGGATGACTGTAGATTGGAGCCTCCTTGATGCAGCTTCAGGTAGAAGCAGGAAAATCCTGGATTCCCTGCAGAGGACATTCCTTAGGCAATTAGTCAGGGACCCACTCATGATAGGGCACTACTGGACCTGGAGCTCACTAACAGGGACAGTATTCACTGACTTACGTAGCCAGTATAGTGTTATGCTTATGCAACTGTATTAGCTTGGTTTTGGCTGTTTGCACTCTCTATTCCAGAGGAATTACCACCCTGTAGGGGTACAATGGTAAGGAACTCTAAGAGAGGGTTCCACCCTTAGAGGTGCCACTGGACATTTCCTGTGGCTAAAGGTACCGTAGGAATCCCCCTAAGGAGAAAGTGCTGCCACTGGAGGAGGAGGGGACGACGGTGGGGCAAAGAAAAAATGCTTCACAGAGAGGCTTAGAGGAACTGCTGCTTATATAGCTCAGGAAGTGGGAGTGGCTGGCTGCTTGGCCACTGAACTTTAGGCATAGTCTTACATTTCACTGACCTATGCAGCTAGTATAGTGTTATGCTTGTGCAACTGTGTTCATTTGGTTTTGGCTGTTCGCACTCTCTATTTCAGAGTAATTACCACCCTGTAGCAGTACGATGGCAAGGAACTCTTGGAGAGGGTTCCACCCCTAAAGGTGCCATGGGACATTTCCCATGTCTAAAGGTACCTTAGGAATTCCCCTCAAAAAATGTAGTATCATCTCCAAAAAGGAGGCAACATGAAGCATAATGCAAGCAGTAACAGTGACGTAGAAGCAGTAAACTGTAATGTAGTAGAGAAGCATAGGCAGTTTGATACTTCAATGACATGCTTAGTTGTTGTAGTAACAGCCCAGGTTTACGTAGCATGATACTGATGGCTTGCATTGAGAGAAGGGATTCCCCTAAGCATAGAGGGAAACACAAGACATCCTCCACCTCCATCCAACAATGGAACCTGCCTAAAAAGACTAGGGAAAACAACTATGCTAACTAAGAGTTATGACCTGAGGCAACGGATGAGAGAAAAAAAAAAACCCTATGAGGAGGAAATCTCTGGGGATCCAAGACATAGGTCACCTTCCCTCCAGGCTTTAGAAAATTTATTTAGTTATGGCTCTGCAGCTGCAATTTGGAAAACTCAATTAAAGGGAGGTGGAATATATTCCAATTTGGAGGGAGGCTCTCACTCAAACACTCTAGCAGGAACGTCATGGAAGGTTGCGAGAAAACTCTGCAACAATACGTGTATCCAAGGTGCAGGAGGAGAGCAACAACTGCTGAGGCACTCACCTGGCCTGTCCACCCTAAATTAAACCAGGTGAACCAGAGGCAGTCATGGGAAGAATGCAGTGATGGTGCCTTGCTAGGGAAACCACCACAGTCAATGGCCAACCGTCATAGTGGAACACTAGAGCCAAAGGAGATTGTCGTAACAACCCTTCACAGCTACTCTTAAATTCTACATCAGGAGCTGCTGTCATGTAGCAGGCAGCTAAAGCCAAGCCCAGGGTGAGGACATTCCCAGCTATGGGCCAGGTGAGAAGGATCCCACTCCAAGTTGGACAAGCTCGATGATGCGGACTAAATGCAGAGCGAGACCATCAGCTGCAGGAACCCTGCACCAGATTAGAATGGCTGGCATGCCCCAGGAATTGACTTGAGTTAAAAGCTGGTGAGCTGAATGAGCATGGCATGTTGAGATCATAATGAGCATGGAGTACTGAGATCTTGCAAGGTTGAATGCAGATCGAGTGCAGCAGAATCCCAGGCTGAAGCCGAAGGGATGGCAGTATGCATGAAGTAATGGATTGCGTAAGCAAGGAGTAACAGCTGCGTAAGCAAGTGTAGACCTGCACATAGGTCAGTAAGCACTAGTCATGATAGGGAAACCAGAATATCAAACTTGTATAGCAATTAAACAACTGAATTGGGAGCAAGCCAGCCAGACAGTACAGGCCAAATGAAGGTGACAGACTCTGAGGATTCTCGGCAGCGAAGACAGATTTTTTTTTTTTTTTTATTAATCATCTTTATTGTTTTCCACAACAACATCTCCTCACATACAACAACTGAGATGAACCAATAAGAGCGCGGACAAGAAGAAAAGAAAAGGGAAGAGCATAACAAGGCTAATAATCATCTCGCCCACGTATATGAGAAGATGTACTTAATCCCCACTCCCACCCCTCCCAAGGCTACACAAATATGTAATCCAGCCAGATCATCTCTTAAAAAAAAAAGAGAAAAAATTCTAGGAACCAGGCCTCCACGTCATGAGAAGCGTGTCTAAGGAACTCCACAGTGACATATATTTGTCCCGTGTACCTTGCATATCAAGAACATGCTTTTCTAAGTGTAGAGCCAGGATGCACTCACGAAACCATTCCATCAGGGTAGGGGATGGTCATCCATCCAATGTCTCAAGATTATCAACTCGCTACAGCTGTAACAAGTGACAGATGGGCCATGGTAGTCTTAGACATGTCAACCGGAACAGATTCAGGATACATACCTCAGGGAGAACACATCTGAAGAGCCAAGGATAGGGTTTAAAAGTTTTGGATAACACGCCAAAAGCCCTGTATTAGAGGCACGACCAAACCATATGGTATAAAGTACCATCTTCTATTCCGCACTTCGCATGTGGGTGTATGTTTTGCTTTATATCTAAACATTCGAGATGAGGATAGGTACAAGTGATGCATTATATTAAACTGTACCATCCTCAATCGATCTTGTTTTATGTACTTATACATATTACGCCATAATTTCTCCCAGTAACTAGGTATTTCAAGGCAGGCCCAACTCCCTCGACTAATAATAACAAACTCCTGAAGGTAGTTTGAATCCCATTCCTGCAGTACTTTATATACTTTAGAAACTGGCCTCGATTGAGAAGCAGTAACAAATAGCGTATCAATGTCCTTGCCCCATAGTCCATTGACTCTGTTTGGGCAAATGTGACAGCAATGGCCTTACTAACCTGCAACCATTTAAATAAGTCCCGACTTCATGACTCCAAAAGACCTCACTAAACTATCAAAGGGTATCGGCCTACCGTTCACCCAGAATTCCGAAACTCTAAGGCCACTTATCTGGGGCCAAAAATCTGTGGGCAGGGCTGCACCCCCAACCTTAATAAGAGGATTTTCCAAAATGGGCTGGTTAGGTGATAGGTACCATTTGACTGTAAAGTAATTCTGTAACTGCCAAAAAACCTTCAATGACCATCCCATAGGGTTATTTTTTAAAGATTTAGGAACAGCTGCAGGAAGGGCATACAACAAGGCCCGGAGGGAGCAGTTCACCCTCTTCGCCAGTCCTCGCTCAATATTGACCCACAAGGATGAATAGGCCCTTTGCTCAGGCTCATCACACCAATTTCCCAGCTTACTAATATGCTGCGCAATATCGTATAAGAAAAGCGAGGGAGCAGCTAGTCCCCCCTTTGACTTTGGGGCTGTAAGTCTGATATAGGACCTAAGCACTCTTTTCCCATTCCATAAAAATAAATTGAATATTTTCTGTAAATTACAAAACCATACTTTCGGGAGATATACACCCAACATGCCTAAGGGATATAATAATCTGGGTAAGATATTCATTTTAATAATATTCAATCTACCCCAAAGCGACAAGGGAAGTAATCGCCACCTCCCCATATTGCCCGCTATAGTTATGACTTGACTATTCAGATTACTTCTGATCATAGAGCTTAATCCTGTGCTAACATTAATTCCTAGATACATCAGTGAGTTAGATTCCCAACAAAGACCTAACGGCACTAAATCCGCTTTCATGACCTCCTTATTTAAGGGGAGAATCTTGGATTTCACATGATTTAACTTATAGTAAGACACTTTGGAGAAGGAATCGATTTCCGCTAAAATCGCCGGGATCGAAGTTACCGGGTTTTTAATATGCAATAATATATCATCTGCATATACTGAATATGTGTATCTGACATCCCCTATCTGTACCCCTTGGATCACTGTGTTTCCTGCCAGCCTAATCAGGAAAGGCTCTAAATATAGATTGAACAGCAGCGGGGACAGGGGGTACCCCTGCCTCGTGACACGCTCTAGTTTGACCACTGATGATAGTATCCCATTGCGCGAAGACAGATTTTTAATATCAAGATAAATTAACAGCCTCAGCAGGAGCTAGTTGGCTGACCTCAAACTTAGAAGTGCAATAAAACAGGGAGACAATGCTTGAAAGCAGGTGTAGCCAGGCAGTGCAGGGAAGCTGCAAGTAAAATGAGAAGCACAGGTAGGGTCAGAATAAACTGCATCAGGTGAAAATAATTGAGTATGCAACATAAGCAACTAAGGCTGAGCTGAAACATAAAGGTAATGGATGCAGTTGAATTGCAGTAGTTTGAGCGTGGTGAGCACAGTGTTAAAACACAGGCACTGGTTACAACAGTAAGTAAGTAAACAACAGTGGATGCAATTGTAGGTAACTGAAAGCGGTACCATGAGCTGTGAGTAGGTTCGCAGTAGCAGTGCAAGTAATTTGAGAGTTGCCAATGAAGGCCAGCAGTAGGAACTCTGTAGTAGCAGTATGTTAGGAGTTTAGAAAATAAAAGCTCCCAAAAAGACTAAACCAAAACATAGCAAAACAGAACAGGGAAAGGCCCCCCCCCCAAAAAAAAACACACACACAGGGAAGAACACAGCTGGAGTAACACAAACCGGAAGCACGAAAACAAACACCGAAGTCCAGCAGAGACACACATAAACAGCAGGCTGGGGGGTAAGCCCCAGCCAGCTCAGAGGACAAACCAACATAGCCTCTGGCTATAAAGAAAAAAAATGCTTCACAGAGAGGCTTAGAGGAACTGCTGCTTATATAGCTCAGGAAGTGGGAGTGGCTGGCTGCTTGGCCACTGAACTTTAGGCATAGCCTTACATTTGTAGACATCAAGGTAGGTAGCTATCTGGGGACTAGTGATCATTGTACAGTGTGATTCAACATAAGAACAACCACGGATTCCAACCACACAATGTGGAGGATCCTGGACTTCAGAAGAGCTGATTTTATTAAGATGGGAGAATGCCTCAGGAATGAGTTGGCAGAGGGAGATTACCTCTCCTGGTTAAACAAATAAACAAACCAAAACCTGGGGGTGCAGGAAAAGTGGGCCAAAACTAAAAGACGGCATATTAAATGCAACAAATCTCTGTGTCAAGCAAGTAAACAAAATTAAAAGAAAGAGGAGATCACTATGGTTCTTGAAATTGGTAGCAGAAAAGGTAAAGGCTAAAAGAATGACATTCAGCAGGTATAAGAAACCAAGAGAGAGGTGGATTGGAATATGTATCAGGGAAAACAGAGGGAGGCATGAAAGCAGTAAGGAGCGCAAAGGTGCAAACTGAGGAAAGAATAGCTCAGTGGATATCAAAAGGGGACAAAGACCTTTTTTTAGGCATGTTAGTGAAAAAGGAAGACAAAGGAAGGGATTATTCAGTTAAGCAGGAAGGGGTGACTGTATGGAGGGAATCAAGAAAAGCAAACATGTGCAATATGTGACAGGAACATGGTTCATGGAAAACCACAGAAAACAATGGTTGGGACACAACTATAACTGGATGTAACCTTTTCAGGAACGATATGCAGTGTAAAAAAGGAAGGAGGAGCCATTTACATTCGGGAAAAAATAAAAGCCACAGAGGTGCAGGGACACGCTGGGGACACTGAGTCACTGTGGCCAACAGTAGATACAGGAAAGGAGAAAACCTTCAAAATTGGCATCATTTACAGGCCTTCAAATCAATGACAAAAAGGTGACAAAGACCTAATAGAGGAAACACACAAAATGATTGATAGAGGTGAAGTGATGCTAGTGTGGGACTTCAACCTCCCAGATATAAACTGGAACGCACAAACAGCAGCAACAACGAGAAGCAGGGACTTTTTATTGTCATTGCAGGTCAAAGGATTCAGTCAACTTGATAAAACCCCAACAAGGAGAGATGGCATTCTAGACCTGGTCGTCTCAAACACTGAGAGAATAAAGGAAATTGAAGTGGGGTGCCATAAGGGAAACAGTGACCATTGTATGGTTAGCTTCAAAGTAAACATAACAGAGGACACCTGACACTCAAAAATAAAGATGCTAGATTTTAAAGAAGCCAACTTTCTAAAAATGAGAACCAGTATAAGAAATTACTTAATTGAAGTAGAAGAGGAAGAGGTTAATGTTTTGTCGGGGAGATTTAAGAGAGCAATCAAGGCAGCCACAGACCAATGCATGCACCAGGAGGGTCAACAAGTGGAACAGAAGAAGAAATCCTCTATGGTTTTCCAAAGAAGTGGCTACCTTAGTAAAGGAAAGAAAATGTGTACAAGTTATACCAAGAAACTAAAATGGAAAAAGACTGGGATTCACACAAGGATAAAATGAGTTAAGCCAGCAATAGAATAAGACAGGCAAAAGCCCAGACAGTAGTAGAGCTATAAGAAGGGAGGAAGAGAGGAGACAAATCCTTCTTTAAATACATCAGGAAAAGAAGGAAAGCAATAGAGGCTATAGTAAAGATTGCTACTGAGGAAAAGAAAACAACAGAAGACGACCCAGAGAAGCAGATATCTTTAACAAGTTCTTCTGCTCGGTGTTTACTGATGAGGAACTGGGTGATGGCCCAGTAAAGTCTGATTTATTTCTTTTTGCCAAGATAATCTTAACTTTTGCAAATAATTTGTAATAGTTGTCAAAATAATACTATACATTTTTTTATATTCATTTATTCCACAAGGAAACTTCATGTAATTCACTGAATGAAGATGAATCCAAAGAAAGTTACAGTGAAGGAACAAGTAATTCTACAACAACCAATCCAATTTGAAAATACCTAAAAAAAGTGCCTCTTAGCTAGCCTCATTTATTCTAAAATTGCTCATATGACATTGAGAAATTGTTTTCCACCATATCACCAATAATAAGAATAGTGTCTCTCTTCCATGCATTAAGGAAATTTGCTTAAACAATAGACAAAAAACAATTATTTCTTTAAAGGTAAGCGTGGACAGATATTTACAGGGCACTGCAAGATTTTCTGAACTTCATACATATACGAATATGCAAACTAGCCAGCAGAAAAAGCATTAGGTCTATCTAGTCTGCTCATAATTGCAGGGTCCATAGCTTAAGATACTGACTCTGCCTTCCTCCCCAATCCTCCCAATCTTTCCACCCACCCCTCTCATAACATTTACTTTCCCCTTATGTCCATCCCAACCTTTTTAAAGCTGCCAAATATTGTCAAGGAGACCACCTCTTCCAGCATTGCATTCCAACTGTTCACCACCTTCTCAGTTAAGAAGTGCCTTACAGTGTCCCTTCTAAACATTCCACCATCCAGTTTAAGACAATGCCCCCTTGTTTTATGGACTTGGACTAAACAAAGCTTCATTATCCACCCTATTTATTCTTTTCATGTATTTGAAAGTCTTTATCATGTCCCCTCTCTCCCTCCTCTCCTCTAGTGAGTACATGTTCAGGTCTTTCAATCTCTCCTCACAGGTTTTCCCTTGATGACTTGAAATAATCTTCATTGCCCTCATCTGTATCTTCTCCAGGAATATAATGTATTTTTTAAGATAAAAGCACCAGAATTGTACTCCATATGTGACCTCACCACTGACCCATACAAGGGTAGAATGACCTCCTTTTGCCTACTACTAATTCCTTTAGCAATGTGCCTCAATATGTTGTTTGCCTTAGTTGCCACTCTCCTACACAGCATGGAGTGCTTCATGACACTAGTTATTAACACACTCAGATCTGTTTTACTCTTGTGTTACAGATAACCTGACCCCTCCAAGATAGTAATCCATCCTGGGATTCTTGGCTTCCAAATGCAAGACCTTGGATTTTTGACATTGAATCCAAGCTGCCAAATTCCTGACTTCCTCTCAAGCTTTTTCAGACTCTCCATTAGGTCCTGTATTGCTTCAGCAAAGTCCACTCTCCCACAGAGCTTAGTGCCATCCACTCAAAAGGCACATTTTGCCCTTAATACCATCCCTAAATCATTAATAAAGATATTGAACAACACCGGCTCTAGCACTAAGCCGTGTGGAGCCCCACTCATGACCTCTTTAGTGTTAGCTAATTCTACCTCCAGCAATACCCTCTGGGTTTTATTCCCCTGCCAATTTTCCATCCATCTTATAGTTTCTGCATCCCCTAGAGCCACCAATTATCTAATCAGCCTTTTGTGGGGGCATAGAATCAAAAGCCTTACTAAAATCTATATAGAGGATGTCCACTGCCTGACCCTTATCCACTGTTTTGGTAACCCAGTCAAAAAACTAAATCAGATTCATTTGACATGATCCCCCTCCCAAAAATCCATGCAGCTTAATGTCTTGAGGACCCTGCTCCTCTAGATGCTCAACCAACCTTTCCTTAAGTATAGTCTCCATGAGCTTGCAAAACAACCAAATTCAGACTGAATATACTATAGTTCCCAGGGTCATCCTTAGGACCGCTCTTATGGAAGGGTTCCACACGGACTGTCCTCCAGTCTTGGGGCACCACACTTCATTTAAGTGAGCTATTGAACAGGTCCACCAGTGGCTTTGCAAGTTCATCTGCCAGAACCCTCAGCACCCTTGGATTTATTCTATCTGGACCAGGAGATTTGTCCACTTTCAATGCTAACAGTCCATCCTTCACTTTATCCTCCCTTATGAATATCTTCATGCTCCCTCCTCCTCATGCATTTCTTCTCTCACCTGTTGGCACTTGCTTATCATTCTTCTTGGAGAAGACAGACCAGAAGTATTCATTCAACACTTCTGCTTGTTTATCATTTTTCTCCGCCCACCCATTCCCTTTCTTGAAGGTTAACTGTCCTGTCCATTTTATCCCTTTTCACTTATCTAACAGACAGAAAAGCCATTCTCCCCCTTTCAATTCACTCTGCTAATTGCAGTTATTTCTTAGCATTAGCTCTTCTGACTACTTTACTTGTTTTACAACACATCTTTAGATAAATATCACTATCCTCCTCCCTAGTGGTTTTCTTGAATTTCTTAAAGGCTCTTGTCTCTTACTGCCTGAGAAACCTCTTTACTAAATTGGATTGGTTGTTGTAGGCTGTAGGTGACTTCATGGACTGAACAAACTGCATGGTAGTGTGACACAATGCCAGGTAAAAAATTCAGCAACTTTATTTTACTTCAGCATCTTTTTTCTTTTTAGCAAAACATATTTAAACAGCGAACTGGTATGACATAAACAAAAACAAAAACACAAATGGCAACCTCAAAGCATAGGAATCACTGGGAATCCATGGCCAGAAAAAGCTAGCCATCCCATGTGTTCTACTTTAATACCTGGGAGCAAGGCTCAGAGCTCCCTGCTGGAGTCTGTTTCCAGACCCAACACCTATCTGAAGTAGCTTGCAGTAACAACCCTTATATACTTGCTTACAAACCCATGTGACTCTGAGCCCACCCCATCTAGTATTTCAAACTTTTATTTACATAATACAAAGTGTTTTACTTCTGTCTTCATTTAACAGTATTATTGTAACATTTGTGTCACATAACTCTGGAAATAAATACTATTTCATTCATATTTCAAGAGAAAAACCAAAAGGCTTCATATATAAATTAATGAGCTCCACCTCCATTCAAATGGTCCTGCCTTGAACTGTGTAAAAATAGTGGCTGCAGGCCAGCAGGCTCCTAAAGGAGTCCTGAATTTGCACAGGGAAGAGAAGACCAGTGAGAGGGGTAAGTGGAGTTCCTTTCCCTTAGGACCATTGTTTCACCTAACTGTAAACATTTGAACAAATAGTAACAAAATTAATTTGCTTCAGTTTCTTTGAGCAGTTTCTATGTCAGCATTTTAAAGCTCTTTAAGTAAATTACACACAGGTGAAGTGGAAACAGGAAACAATAATCATCACAGCATTCTAAGCGAGCCCAAGCTAGAAAAACAACAGTAAGTGCAAATACAGCAATTTTATTCCCAATACCATTTATTTTCTGTGCTGAGAATAGAGGAAATGTAAAGGATACATCTTTAAACAATTTTTTAGACTAACCTTAACACTACTATGCCTTGTAACCCTTTTACTGCATAATTAAATATTATTGCCCACAAAAGGCAAGGAAGGGCAGCTCCCGACCTGAGAAACTACATTTGCTAGCAACACCCTACAAGAAATAATTGCCTAGGAAGTGCAAACCAACCCCCCAGTAGCAGTATTCCCAGCAGGACAAATGTGCTTAAAGTCATGGAGGGCCTCCACACCCAGCACCAAAGCAAAGGGAACTAGTCAGGAATCAGAACACACAACAAACCATTTGTACCGCCAGGGGGCAAATGCACCATGTCCTTGTAGTTATCCGGGCAGTGGCTTTACTGCTCCTGACCCCACCCTCCCTCACCAAAGTCACAGCAACACAGGCAAATGCTCTAGAAGCTAAAGAAACACAGCCTCCCCAAAAAGATAGGTGGCTCAAACCACTTGAACCAACTTTCCCCAAAGGCTAACTGCCGCTGTCGCTGTAAGGGGGGGACATCCTACAACTCACAACGGTCTACCTTTCCCCATTCATATATTTACCCCCACATAGTGCCAAACAGTGTTAAACTGTGTGTTTATTTTATAGACATTCTTCCAAGCCTATTTTTGTCCATCTCCCTGGACTGCATAATTAATAAAGACTCACAGCACTGCACTTAAACCCTTTTATCTCCCAACATGTAGCCTGCATAAACATGAAATTAGAGAAGCCCCACCACCATGAAGAAAAGCCTTTATCTACCACCTGCAAGTCCCTGAGTGGAGGCTTCCACTAATTACCTTCACTATTTACTTCTACTATTCAAGAACTCCTGCTTTCCACTATAAATACAGGGACAAATTGTGAAGCACTGCAAAATTCAAGGCACCATTTTATGCACTATTTCTTACTAGCATCTACTATTATTCGAGTACATTCCAAAATCAGCAAGGAATTCTAACTTGGGCATTCACTACGTCTTAGCATCCTTAGGACCCCTATAATTCCTATTAGGAAAACAAATCCCCAAAGATACTTCAAACAAATCTTTTCCAGACCAATTTCATTAGAGAGCTGCATCCATACCTGTAGCATAAATAACTAAATCACCTAAGCACTTTATATCCTATACGGAGGGGGGTTGATATTTTTCTAAAACCCTCACTCATCACAGGTCACTCTGTGACATTGGTTATCTGACCATTGAGTACCTCCCCCCCGAGCCACCTGTTGCAGCTAATATCCCTTCCCTAATCCGCCAGGTCATAATGTCGTACGCCTTTAATAGCGACGGCATTATGGGCAAAACTCGGACTCCAGCGCTGTCCAGTTGACCCCTGAGCTGGAATCTTTGGTGGGGGGCCTGCAGGTGCAGCCCCCATAAAGGGGTGTGGGGGGTGGATCCTCCCCACAGAACAATAAATAAAAGAAATCGAGCAACACGATTGTGCCGCATGGCATTCTGCCATGCAACATTATGACCCCGTGCCCTTCCTAATGATGGATCACTTTTGGTCAACCCAGATATCTGCCCTGAAGCCCATCAGGTGCATTTTAACAAATCACCCATCTTCCTAAAGCCCACCCTTCTAAAGCCCAGTACTTTAATCTTAGTTGATACGTCTTCCCCACCCATTTCTAGCTGGAACCTCACTGTGTTAGGATCACTCCTACAAAGGGGCTCCTTGACTTTTATTTATTGGACATGCTCTCTATTTGTGAGCACCAGATCAAGGAACACTCCCACTTAGGTGGACTCCAAGACTCTCTAAGTCAAGAAACCCATACTGCAATGCTTCAAGAATCATTTGGCTTCTGATGCATGTTGTGGTCTATGTGCACAGGTTGAAGTCTCCAACAATTACAATCTTGCCCTTCTTTGCAGCTTTCAAAATTTATGAGCATAATTATCTGCTCCTCTCCTCATCTTGGTTGGGAGGTCAATAAACTACCCCAACCTTACATTTCTTCCTCTGTTGGACATTAACTGAACCCAGAATCCTTCTACTTTCTCTTAATCTGACTCCTCCCTCCTACATAATAAACCTTCTGTTATGCAAATGCCACCCTGCCTTCTTTCTCTATTGCTCTGTCTCTCCCAAATAACTTACATTCAGGGACGAAGAGGTCCCAATCATGGTAAAGTTTGGCCCGAGTCTCAATTACTACCTGGATGTCGATCCCTCCTCCCATTAATAGTGCCTGCAGGCCGTCCATCTTATTACTGAGACTCAAAAAAACTGTTAAGTGTGGTTTCTAAAAAACTGATTCCCAATGTAACTACAAGATTTATTCTCAACGTTTTGATTAAGTTCTGTATGGGAAACTACTTAGGGAAAATATTGTTTTAAAATTCCAATTGTACTCCAGACTGGGGATACAGATTATACCAATCTGTGCAATAACAATGAAAAATGGTACCATTCTAAATTAGGAAGACTTAGACCCACTTTAAAATGAGAACTTTAAGCTTAGACAATTTAACAGGTATTGTTTTTCCATTTCAACTTAGATACCAGTTTGTTAAGTGATTTGAAGACATTGTCATTAACAATCAATGTGATTAATTGTAGAATGTATAACACGTGGTGAGGAATATTCATTACAATAACTTGGATATTTCCCAGTAGTGTTAATTGTAGTTCTTGCCATTTTCAAAGATCCAGTTCAATAGTTAAGACAGGGTCTAAATTGAAACTTGCAAAAGTATTACAGTTATAGTATTTGTAAGACAAATATCTAAATAGTTTATTGGATGGTTTGAAACTTGAAATTCTATTGTTTTCTTCTGGGAAATCAACTTTATCAGGATTGAGAAAATCCTTCCTTCTGATTGGCAAGTTCCCTGTTCAGAGCCCCGGTCTATGTGACAATAGAGCCTGGGTCAGGAAAAGTGCCAGACCTAACTGAAATAACTACTAAAATGATGCCACTTAGAATTTTCAAAGTTGACCTGCTGCCATTTTTTTCTTTCGCTTAGCTGGTATGTTGGTGATGGGCCACGTCCCCCCCCCCAAGTCTGACTTATTTTAATTTAAATAAATGAATGAAAAAGCAGCCATACATTTAAAAAATAAACAAAAGGAAGCAAAAATGAAATCATCAGTCTGATCGGTTTCCCAGCACCTGACATCATGGTTTTTAAAAGGGCAACGTGTGTCTCTCCATAGCAGCAATACTCACAAATGTTGCTTACCAGTGCTGCTTGCCATACAATGGCTTTTTCCAACAAACAAATACTAAAAATTGTCAAGAAAGCCATATGTCCCAAGTGCCTCACTACACCCCACTGCCTCCATAAAATCTTTCACTTCACAGCTCTGAACAACTTACCAGCAATCGGACGCTTTATGGATAAAACGCATGAGAGGATTTTCTATAACACACACTAGTGCTTCTGGAGAAACTGCTTGGTCTCTTAAATCATTTTGGCATTTTCTCATTTTGCTGTTTTGCAGACAACCTACTACTTCAGTAAGCCAGTCCATTCTTCTCCCACACTGTAACAACACTAAGCCCTATGTTTGTGTATGTGTATGTGTGTGTGTGTGGGGGGGGAGTAACCATGACAACCAGCTTCAATAGGACAAATGTCCTAAACAGCTTAGCATTCTAATGCAGGCAGAGGAACTATTTGCTTACAAATTAAATGAAACATTTAAGAGTTTCAAAAGTTAAACATTTTTTTTACAAACATATAAACTACAGTGGCCCATTTTCTAAGTGCAGTAATATTCTCTAGGGTGGGTGGTATTGTGCTATATTGGACATTCCAGGGGCTATAAGGCACAATACCACCCTCTGTTGGGTATTATTGCTTATGTAGACAAAGGACTTCTGATTTAGCCCCATTGATCCCAAATCCTGAATGTTTTCCATAATTATGTATTAGCCTAAATACTTCAAATAGCTCTTTCAATGGATCTGTAACATATAATGAAATGTCATCTGCACACAAAATGAGCTTGATATTTTAGTTGCTTTTACTGAATCCCTTGAGAAAGAAAGTGACAAATGGTGCATGTGGGCATCCCTGACAGGTGCCTCCATTCAAATTGGAAAAACAAAATCTAAGATATAATCATTTGTTTCTAGTTTTGCTTTAGCAGAAAAAGTAAATCATTTTGATCCAGTTGATATACAGTACTTATTTCTACAACCCACTTTCTGTATGTCTTGAAATAAGTACAGCCACTCTTTTTAGAGAAATGTGTTCCTGATGTGCAGAGATACCAAAGCAGGATTAGTATCTGGGCAATTATAAAGCATGTGTAATACATTCCAGAAAATATTGTATCCTCTCTAGTCTCTGATAAAGCCTGCCTGGTCTTTAAAGGTATGTATAATGTTGAATAAGATTTCTTCTAATCTACTTAACAAGAATCCTGGCAAAAGTCTTGTAATTCACATTAAGTAGAGAAACTTCTTTTTATGGATAACTACAATGAGGGCTTTGTCAGCGAAAAGGAGAATAGCATTTAGCAACAAAAAAAGATAAAAATAGTTGGCGAATATATTGTGCAGGTTAAGTATACTGTATCATAAAATAAGTCTATACTAATTCCAATGGGACCAGGTGCTTTCACTGATGCAAGACGCAGCATACATTATGTTATCCAAATTAATATCTTGATCCAATATACTAAATTGCTTAGGATTTATGGAAGTCATATTACTATTTCCATACAGTCATGTCTCAAAGGAACAGAGCTTTCTGATTCAATTAGTTTGCAGAGGATACAAAACTAGGAGGGAGATTATATACAGAATGCAACAGTAAGCATATAATTGAAGATCTTTTTCACATTGTGAAGTGGGCAAAGAACAATCAAATGCAGTTTAACACTAACAAATGTGTATTTGTCCATATGGGAAAATAAAAATAGACATACCTATACATTATACGGCAAAAGCATCTTTAATGTACTGTAGATTCTGAAATGGACTTAGAAATCATCATACGTGATGATTTTCAATTCATCAAGCACTGTAATAAAACTTTCAAGGGTAGCATGTAAATTGTGGTACTTTCTGGGTTAATCTGGATTACACAGTATCATACATTACCACCCTTCCCCACCCCCCCACCTTTTCCCCACTTACCTTTCTGGCTTAATCTCTCTCTCCCTCCTCCTGTCCCTCACCCCCCTTATTCCACCTCCCAGTTCCATAGATGGTCTAACCCTGGCACCCTATCTCTGGCAACCCCACTAGCACTTACCGAGTCCTAGGCCCTCCTCCCTAGAGTCAAACATCTGTTTGCACTCTGACAAAAGATGTGCTTCTTTGGAATCAATTCTGGCTGCTTCAGTTTACTGCAAATTAGATTGTAATAGACTGTTTAACCTTGTATTCTGTTCTAACTGGAATAACTTGTCCTCTATTGTTCAACAAGTTCTGTTTTTGTGACACCTATGTTCAACTGATTTGAACTAATTATTCCTCCTCTGTTGTAACTTTGTTTGACATGGGACATCTGTAAATGAGCCTCTGGCTCAAAGGTACTTCCTAGAGTGTAATAAATAAATAAATAAATATAGGGTTTAGCTAATGGCCATGTGATCTTCTGGGAGGGGGAAAAGGGGCTCCTTAGAGCCCTTTGAAGGTCCTTCTTTCCAAGCAGCTGAGGAGGAAGAATATGCTGTCCACATCCTGCTGCCTGAAGCTGTGCATGTTTCTTTACATTACTGTGCCTTATGCCCTCTTAATGCTCAACTTGCCCTGTCAGCCTATCTCCATCAGATCCATTACATGCTGTCCCTGGGAATTACCTTTTGACCTTACAGTACACCATAGTTTTCCCCCTGTGGTACAGCCTTCCAGGTTATCCAAGCCTGGGAGGAGTTTAGCGTCGGTGCAGGTCAAAAGCCAAGTGAGCAGGTGCAGGTCCTGTGCGGAGAGGAGGCTTCATTATGCAGACTGGTCCCTTCCCCTGTGCACCTCATGAGCTAGCATAGGCATGTGCGGGGGGGCACCCTGGCCCCAGCCCCCCTCTAAAAAATCATCCTCCAACTAAATTATAATAAAATTATATATGCCCCCAGACCCCCCTAGCTTTGTGGGGATTCTGGCCCCCCTTGTTCACTAACTCTGCACACGCCTCTGTGAGCTAGGACTGCAGCAGGTATCTGTGCACTAACATGTCAGCATCCCCATAAGGAGGCCCTTTCCACTCATCGTGGCTACACTTGAAGTGCCATCTGTGGTCTCCCATGTGGCAGCACTGCAATGGAGTGTGCTGACCACCCTCTTCACAGGAGGAGAGCTTGTTCTGAGATGCTTGATCATCCCCCCATACTGGTCCCTGATATCTTGGGCTCACATCTGAACCTGCATGGTGAGCAGCAGCACAACCACTGCACCAAAGGGCTGGCCTGAAGTTGTGTTCTGTCCACATCAGTGTAAGGTTACAGAGCTGGGTATGTTTGTGGGGTTCTATTCAACTGGAAGGCCTTATTAGACTTTAATGTTTGTGTACAAATGTGTGTTCAGGCTTGAGCCCTAATGTGCCATAAAAAGAATTGCCTTCATTACCAGGTGCTGTATAAGTTCATAGTCCTGACAATACTGAGCTAATAAAGCTGTGTATTAAATGAAGCTGCAGTCATCACCAAGTCTATCGCCCCCTCCCCCGACATACAGTATATGTGAAAACTGAACAGTATATGCACATGTATGCAGACTTAGTTATTTTCAATGGTATATTTTGTTATAGATATAACTTTGTAATGGCCACTGTTAGGGTACCTAAAATTGAAAAGTCCTTAGTTACTATCCCCTTGCAGCCTCATTAGTAGCTAATTGTACTTTGCACTAAAAATGTATTTTCAGGAAGGGCTATGAAATCTACCATAAACTCTCATGATGGATGGACTTTGGAGCCCTTCAAAAACACATTCCTAATAGGATCAACAAACATATGCTGGGCAGACCAGTGGTGTGGAGGGCTGAGGCATCATGTCTTACCTTCTGCCACACTGGGGACCCATGTTCATGGTGCTAGTGGGTTGTCAGGGGTCTGCTGGGAAGGGATAGGATCAAGCACCCAGGGGACAGCTCTCCTCTCCCAGGGAAGGTGGGTAACAGAGACCAGCACCTACCTGACACCTAGCATAGGCTAGGTTTTGGCACTCTGTGTTCTGCACTGTGAGGCTTGGAGACAGAGCAGCCAATCAGCATGCTACTTGCAGAAGCACATGCAGCTCAGCCATTGTCAGCATTGCACAGTCTCCTCCACAGAAAAATGGAAACTGGTCCCGGTACAGCTGGATGAAGTCCATCCTCCACAGACTGGACCCTCAAGAAGGCACCTGCCTGCACTGGATTGGATCCTGGCGGGTACAGTTGGAGGCTACCCACCACTCTAATGTGGAGGTAAACCATGGGAGAAGAAGGGAAGGTAAGCCTGAAGATCAGGGGATGGGGATGAGGAAGACAGCAGGATAGTGGGCCGATCAGGACAGAGGGAGAAACTGTAACTAAAAGAAAAATAATATCCACTGATGTGGTCGGGGGAGGGGTTAAGTAAGACACCCTCTAGTTTGAGTAATCTAACATTTGCCATTACAAATTTATGGATATTAAGGGGAGGACATGAGGGGGTATGTAGGGGCAATGGGCATGCATTAAAGAGTCCATTGTCAGGGTAACCAATCAATGTGTGAGGGTGACGAATAAGGTCAAAGAAGGAGAAAGCCATTCTGGCTTTCTAAGGTGGTGGCAGATAAAATCAGGGCCAAGAGGGTAGCCTACCAAAAATACAAGGGGACTCAAGAGGATGGGGACAGAGAAGAGCACAAAAAATGGCGACAAGAAGCAGGGACAGTGATGAGAAGTGCTAAAGCACAGACAGAAGAAAGGCTAGCACAATCAGTGAGGAATGGGGACAAGATATTCCTTAGGCACATCAGTGAAAGGAGGAAGTCCTGAGGGGGTATAGTCAGGCACAAAGGAGACAATGAAGAGGGGGTAGAAGGGGACCTAGACAAGGCCACAATCCTTAACAGGTACTTCTGTTCGATCTTTACTAGAGAGGGAGCTAGGCAGGGACCACAACTGGAAAACAGATGTGTGGAGGGTGAATAACTGAGCTTCATAATATTTACAAAACAGAGGGTCCTAGAGGAACTTACAAAACTAAAGGTGGACAAATCAATGGGGCCAGACTGAGTACATCTAAGGATCCTAAAGGAACTGAGGATGAAGCTGGCAGCACCTTTGGCAGCCCTGTTCAGTGAGTCGCTGAACACGGTGTTGGTCCTGCAGGACTGGAGAAGGGCAAATGTGGTCCCTTTTCACAAGAGTGGTAGCAAGGTGGACACGGAACTACAGGCCATTGAGTGTCACCTCAATAGTTGGGAAGATCATGGAGACACTGATTAAGGAACATATTGTGGATCACCTGTTATCCAATGGAATGCAGGATCCAAGACAGTATGGGTGCATGGCGGGAAGGTCCTGTCAAACTAATCTGATAGATTTCTTTGACTGGGTTACCGTTATCCCATGACATAGGTGACCATGATTAGGTGCCAACAAAAATGGCGACTCAATCACAGCGCATGTCATTGGGGCTACCAACCAGGAAGGGTGACTGGATGGGGGGGGTTCACGCATATAGCGACAGGATACGCTATATGTATATGAGCGTGGGGGGGGCAAGAATGCTTAGTGAGGGGCGGGATGGGACATAGAACCAGGTGACCAAGGTGGTGAACCAGGGAGGAGCGGTGGATATTGCTTAACTTGATTTCAGCAAGGCCTTCTACACAGTCCCGCATAGAAGGCTGGTAAACAAGCTGAGGAGTCTAGGGGTGAGACACAGGGTGGTGAGCTAGGTCAGAGATTGGTTCGTGGACAGAAGGCAGAGGGTGGTGGTAAATGGCAAACAGCTGGAAGAAATGGGAGTCACCAGTGAGGCCACAGGGGTCAGTCCTGGGATCAGTCATCTTCAATGTCTTTATTGCAGACATAGCAGAAGGGCTAGAGGGGAAACTATGCCTGTTTGCAGATGACACCAATGTCTGCAACAGAGTAGATTCTCCAGGGGGCATAGACAGAATGAAAAGATACCTGGAAAAGCTGGAGAAATGGTCTGAGGGGTAGCAGTTAAGGTTTAATGCAAAGAAAATGGTATGATCACTACACTGTGGGGCTCAGTTTTCATGCCCCCTTCATAGGTCTACCCCTGTGGAGATGGTCAGGTACTGCCCTTTGCAAGACCTAAACTCAGAAGGCCTGGTAGTGGTATTTGACCTATCAGAACTTCATACAGCTAGCAGTGATCCAGAGGCCTTGGTTCTGTCCTATAATAAGGCCATTACCTCAGCTCTGGATATCATTGCTCCAGTCCGTGTTCATCCTCTCCCCCTTCGCCCTTGGTCCCTGTGGTTTGATAGGACCTTGAGGGAGATATGGTGACAAGGACGAAGATTAGAGCGTTGCTGGTGGATATCCACCCTTGTTGCCGAACACCTTAGACTGATAGAATATTATTAAGTCTATCATTCCACAATCACCCATAAGAAGGCAGAGTTCCTATCTGGGGAGATTGTGGCTACTCAGAACCGACTGGCTCAGCTCTTTTGAACTATGGACAGGTTGTGCAACCCAGCCTGCCTGCAGGTTGGAAGAGCCTTATCACAAGTGGAGTGTGAAGAGCTTGCTCATTTCTTTGCGGCTAAGGTGGCTGACATCATGATGTCACTCCAACCAGCACACTCTATGGGAGATGCCATGGATCAGCGCTTGGTCACTGTCCCTCAATTTTCCTGGAGCTCCTTTGACCGGCCTGAGTTCATCAACGTCATGCGGAGTGTTCAGGGTATGTACCCTACATGCTGTAGTTTGGATCTGGGTCCAACTTCCCTGACAAAGAGTGTATGTGATTCCATCAGCCCAGTCCTAGCATGGATAGTCTGATGCTCCATGGAGATGGGTGAGTTTCCTAGCTCCCTGAAGGAGGCGGTGGTAATGCCCCTTCTCAAGAAGCTTCTCTGGACCCAGACTGCCCTGCCAACTACAGACCAATCTTAAACCTTCCCTTTCTGGGGAAGGTGATTGAGAAAGTAGTGGCCCTACAACTGGAGAACCATATGACCATCCATGACATTTATGAACAACTCCAATCTGGTTTTTGAAAGAGGCATAGTACCAAGACTGCAGTGATTCAGGTGCTTAATGATCTCTTGATGGCAAGAGATTGGAAGACCTGCTCCATCTTGGTTCTTCTTAATCTCTCTTCAGTGTTTGACACTGTGGACCATGGGGCTCTTCTTGAATGCCTGAGGTTCATCTGTGGCCTGTGTAGTACAGTCCTCAGATGGTTTAGATCTTTTCTCACTGGAAGAACACAGAGAGTGGTGTCGGGGATTTATTCCTCTGACCCATTATCTCTGTCATATGGGGTACCTCAGGGTTCGGTGTTGTTCCCCATGTTGTTCACAGTGTACATGCTGCCCCTCAGAGACATTGTAAGAAGGTATGGGCTGAGGTTTCACTGCTATGCTGATGATACCCAGCTCTACCTCTCATTTGCACCCAACCTGGATATATCTCTCTCTCTATATTTAACAAATGCCTCACTGAAATCCAGGATTGAATGAGTTCGAGCTGGTTGAGGTTGAACTCGGAGAAGACTGAGGTGATGATTATGGATCCAGGTTGCCGGATAGAGGGGATGGGGACTGGATTACTATCAGGACTTTTTCTTGATGGTTTCCAACTCCCCACCTCTGAACGTGTGTCAGCAGTCATCAAATCCTCTTTCTACCACCAGTTGAACATCTCCACGATTAATCACCTAGTTCTGTCCAGTGATCTGCTACCATTGGTCCACTCCTTTGTGATCTTGCACCTTGATTACTGCAACTCCCTTAATCTAGGGCTGCCTGGGGTTGATATCCAACACCTGCAGCTGGTGCAGAATGCTGCAGACCAGTTATTGACGGGGACTTCTCAGACTTGTCATATCTCTCTGGTGCTGCGTGAACTGCAATGTCTGCCGGTACAGTGGCGGATAACCTTTAAAGTCGGACTTCTGACTTATGAAGCCCTATGTGGACTTGGCCTGGCCTACCTGAAAGAGCTTCTGGTGCCTTACTACCCCGTGCGATCACTGTGCTTGGCTGACAAGGGGTTGCTAGACATTCCAAGGGTTTCTTTAACATTTTCTGGGGCCTGTGAATTTATGTACATGCCCCAGCCATTGGAATTCTCTACCCCATCAGCTTCAGGAGTGCATGACCGTGGAGGGATTTAAGCATGCCCTAAAGATATACATGTGGCATCAGGCTTACCCTACTTGATTGTATTCTGCTGTATTTTATGAAATCCCTGTATTTATATTTTTATTGCATCCTATTTTATTTCTTGTGTATTTTGTTATCAAGTCACCTTGATTTTAGAAAGGTGCGGTAAAAATAAAGTTTTACTATTATTATCATTACTGCAAGATTATGCACATGAGGAACAGAAACCCTGGGGGGAGCTAAATGTTGGGGGGGGTGTTGTTGATGGTCAACAGGGAGAAGAAGGGTTTGGGGTCACTATATCAGATGAACAGAAATCCACCAGGCAGACTACAAAAGCAATTGGGAGGGCTAGCGGGATATTAGGGCATATAGGGAGGGGTATTACAAGCCACAGTAGGGAGCTGGGGATCCCACTGTACAAGATGGTGGTTAGGCCTCACGTAGAGTACTGTGTGCAGTTCTGGAGGCCGCACCTGCATAAGGATATTGACAGGGTGGAGAGAGAGTGCAAAGGAGGGCAACGTAGATGGTGCAGGTTCTGCATAACAATGCATATGTGAATAGACTTAGGGACCTCAATATATGCACATTGGAACAGAGATGGTAGTGGGGGGACATAATAGAGAATTTCAAATATCTTAAGGGCATAAGTAAGGTGGAAGTGGATGGCATCTTCCAGTATAAAAAGTACAATAAAACTAGAGGGCATTACATGAAATTGGATGGGGGGGGGGGACGTCGCACAAGGGAAAAGTAAGAAAGCTCTTTTTTACAGAGAGGGTGGTGGATGCATGGAATGCCCTGCCTTAGGAGGTGGTGGGAGCATGTACAGTGGAGGGATTCAAGAGGGCATGGGATACGCACAAGGGAATCATACATATGAGAGGGTCATAGCTGAGGCTGCTGACCAAGTAGAGGCAGCAGGAGCAAATTGGTAAAATCAGCAGACTGGATGGGCCTTGCAGTGCTTTTCTGACATCAGCGTCTATGTTTCTATGTTGTGTTTCTATTACAAAATATAGCATTGAAAAAAATTAAGTTTGTATACATGCACAAATGCCATTTGGACTCCCCCCCAATATATTTTGTTTGCATTTAAGAAAACAGCAGGTGATGAAGTTGTTATATTTATAAGTGCAGACCCTGTCTCAGAACTGGCAGTTGGAACATGGACATTGTCACTGGCAAAGGGGTTGGTCACTAGACTACACGGACCAGGTATTAGGCTTGTCAGGATGATATGGTTTACACTTAGGCAATAAACTGAGTAGTCCCAAAAGGACAAACCATGCAGTAAATCTTGCTACCATTAACTCCCAATACTTTTTGAAATCCAGGTTTAGTAGGCTCAGTGTTGCCTATGCACCAAGCATTGTAGGATACATGTGAGAGGCTCATACCCTGGCTGTGCAGCTCCATGCCAAAGGACAGACTTGCAGAGGCCATAATGCATGCACTTGTGTCATGACACAGGTGTGCTTACCCACTATAGGTCCTATAGTGGATCCTCTTCTCTGCACAAGCAGGAGATTCTGTGAAGGTGAGGAAGGATAGAAATAAAGTTTGTGAGTGAGTGGCTGAATGGCTTCTCCATCCCTCTCTCCCTGTCTGCTCAGAGGGCTGGGGCAGCATGTTAGGGGGAAGAATGCTTCCACCGCAGTCAGCAGTTGTGATCGGGGGCATGCAACGGACACATCAGGGTATCTACCAGCATATCTTGTACCCCCTTACCTGTCACTCTGTGCCTATGTGAATGTGGATTTGGTGCAGAAGGGACACACATACCTTCCATGCATGCTGCCAGACTTCCATGGGACTCACCATGTGTGGTTCAAAGACTTAGGGGTTCCTATGTGCAGCAGATGCGCAGCAGATAGATACAAAGCCCCTTTTTAGATAGGGACCATTATTATTGTTTATGTACATTCAGCAACATTTCTGAATAGCAATCCCTTCCAATGTCCTTTGTTTCTAAAACAATTTGAGGAACATTTTTATTCAATAGTAAGATTTCCACCCAGGTTGGCTGACTGTGTGCATGGAATTTCACCCAAATGAAATGGTGCACTGAAGACAGTCAATGTAATATGCAGTGTCAGATCTTTCAGTAAGATACTAAATATGTATAGAAGACAAGGTAAGTATAAAAGTAGGAAGATTTGGCTGATACCAGCAAGATTGGTCTTGCTTTTTCATTTTTTTAACTTTGTTAATTTTTGTAGCAGGTCTTACTGTCTCAAAAATGTAATTTTTATAATTGCAGTTATGCAAGGACTACATGCAACTCCAGTTTTACAGATTTTGTGTATACAGTGCCCACAGGGAGGTTTTGATGCAGCAGCACTGCTTTTCAGTAATGCTCTCTACAATGTATATAGTGGTTCAAGTCCACCCAACACAATGCAGTTAGTTTCATCTCCCCAGCACCAAACTCACTTATAGTCCCTCCTATATATCATCAGATTTTAAAATGTGCTGATGATCCGGATTGAACATTGAACCTGTCAGGTAACTGGGGGAAGAAGACTAGATTTTCTATTTTCTGATTGGCCAGGTTGGAGATCAGACCAGTCAGGTAGTCAGGGTGAGGGGACAGATGTTTTTTATTCTCTGATGGGACAGGTTGGGAATCAGACCCATCATGTGGTGGGAGGGAGAAAGACATTTTTTTTATTCCCCAATAAACTGAGTTGGGCTTGGGATTTCTCAGGTTGTTGATGGGAGGAGATAGTGTTTGTTGTTGTTGTTGTTTTTATTTCCTGGTGCACCTGATGTGGCCCTGGACTCATCAGGTAGTTGAGTGGAGAAGGAGAGACAGATATGTTTAGTGCTGTAACAAACTGTGTTGGGCACTAGACTTGTTGGGTCATTGGAGAAGGTGGCTGGATTGTTTTACTTCTTGCTTGGTTGGGCACGGGAACCATCAGGTAGTTTGCGGGAGAGGAACAGATTTTGTTTTATTCTATGATGAGCCAGGTTGGGCACTGAACAGTTCTGCTGTGCATATGTTTGGGATAGAGTGTATATGGCAGTGTGATCTCTGTGGGCATATTGGGAAGAGTACAGAGCTGCGATTGAGGTCCAAGAGAGGGAAAGAGAGAAACAGAGGGAGAGGTGGGCAGTGGATCTGGTATCACTGGCATTTGATGTTACAGCCTTCATCAGTCCCCCTTGGTCTAATCCTCCATGCTAGTATTCTGAATGCCAGATAAATGTCTTAAAAGGCTAGTAGCTGCAGTATCAAAGCAGCAGTGATAATGGAGAACATTGGACCACTGCTGCTTGCACATGAAAGTGCATAAGCTGAACATGTGACATGCACGAGACATTGGCGCCTGAATCAAACTCGGCTCTAGGTCTCATGATTGTGTTCAGTAGCACTTGTATTCTTAGAGCTGGGGGGTCTTCACCCCCAAGCCCCGCCTTCATGTGTGTTAGTATTCATTCAGTTGGGGGGCTTCAGCCCCCCACATGTGTGTATTTGATGACAAAAAAATAAAATATAACGCTACACAAAGCAGTACAAGTAGTACCCCCACAATAAAAGACATCTGGCAAGACAACGAAAATGTGCCTCCAGTTTAAGTAAGTCTATCAGTGTGGAGTTAGGTAGTGAAAATCTACTGGAGGGTGTGGGGGATGAAGCCTTCCAGTTACAGCATAGCAAATGACACATTTGTTCTTTTTCTCTCTTCACACAGGTTATTAATTGGAGGGCACACGTACGTATCGATATTATTAATATAGATACTAGTAACATTATCTATTACTGTCTGTTTTACTCTTATTGTTGTTAATTTACCATATAAGCTACTAGTAAAGCCATTACTATAAATTACCATTTTAATTATTTTATTTAATGATTGTCATGTTGATCTTTTACACCCATGCCAGCTCATTAACACAGTGCACTTCTCAATTGCAATGCCGCCCACATTCTTGGATGCCATCTCTCAGTATGGTCTTACACTAATATGGTATGCAACTACATCACAGGAATCATATTCTCAAAAAACAAATATGTACGGTGGTCCGATGTTCTCCACTATCGCTCCCAGCAGCAGCCCCAATCTTCCCATGCAGTATTTAGCCCCTCTCTGTGATCTGAGTGGATAGACCTGGGAAAAGAAATGTTTTACTACACTATCTATTCCACCCTTCACTCACTGATTTGCTGCTGCTCCTCCTTATCTCCAATTGGCTTAATACATAAGCCAGGCTGGTCATGGGACCCATCAATTAGTTGGAGGGCAACCGTAGAAAAGTGTCTCAATACTGAGGTATACCTAGGAGTTTCTCAGTACTGAGGTATACCTAGGTATGCTGAGGCAGAATGAAGCAAAATCACATTACCGTCAATGCAAATTGCAACTTGAGTGCCTCAGTAGTAACTCAAGGTAGGCAACTTTTAGATAACTACCTCTATAATACAACAAAAAAAAGGCTTCTTTTGCAAAGTATGCCTGCCATCTTTATATGCAGGAAATAAAGATTGTCTAGAGAAATAATTTACACCTGGGCTATAGCAAGCCCCCAAGGTATAGATAAATTATGGCTGAGCATCTGATATAATAATGCCCTACTTTTTATCTAATGTTTTAGAATATATTCCTGATAATTGGAATCATTGTACTGAATAGTTCATTGGTTCCACAGTTCTAAAGAAAATGTCTCTCAAGAGAAGTGATATATAAATGAATACCTGTCAATTTTATATCCTCATTGCTTCACTCCAACATCCACAAAATGGATTTCTAAACAGCTTATATTTCCTGATATTGTAGTTTATATGTAAAGCTTTTTTTATAACTATATGCTCTAACCAACAGTGAAAATATGACTTTTGGGTAGTTTAAACAAAGTTTGATATACTTTTCATTACCTTAATTGCTGGTTGTAATTTTATAAGTGCCTCTTCATATCTTGAGGATGCATCACATTCATTGTTTCAAATTTTTTATTTGTACACATCACTGGTGGTGGATAATGTAATGTTACAATAGTGCTACAAATCTAGCATAAGAAAAACACAGTGATGTCCCAATGGTGTACCACAGATAGAGACAGAGATTAAGCAGTGCTGTGCAGTAAGTACTACCCAGGTCACTGTCCATAGTACTAGGAAGAAGACAAGAGCTGGGAAATTGAAAATGGTGGATAAGCTGTTCCCTTGGCAGAGAGGACTGAGACATGGAGCTGCTTACCACAATGGTGGTGGAGAGTAGGGATCTAATCCTGGCATTCAAAATTGTATTTTTCTCCTGTAATCCAACTCCAACTCAGAGTTGATTATTTCATTTAAGGGGGGTGGTGGGGAAGAGTCCCCGCTAAAATAAGTGCTTGGACTGGTAGCCATCTTCAGACTGCTTTGTGACTGCTACCAGTGGCATTGTCTTCACTTGCCACATTTGTTCCTGCCACTGTTCTGCATAGTGCTGTATGGAAGGTGCTGTTATTGACAGCACTGATCTACTGTGCTATTCAGACCTAGTGACAGATAATATAGGGGCATTTCTTCATTAAGTTACTACCTCTGATAAAATTCTGCTTCTGGAGTAAAACATTAGTTGTTTTTGCCACCATATGGCATAGCATTTCTCTCTGATATTCATTGCACTACTGCACTTGTGTTGTTTTTAGTATTCATCCATTTTATTTGACGTACAAGTGGCAAGTACACAAATGTGCAATAGTTCAATGAGTAACAGTGACCAATGCTACAATAGATTAATGCAGAAAACAACTAACATTTCTTTCTAAAACATCACTGTAAATGGGCTCTCATTGTCTTCTTACATTTTTTCATTGACTGTTGGACCGGGGGGCTGGGCACCTAGTGTTAAAATGCAGGGTTGGCAGCACTGGGGTTTAGCTGTCATTGTTTGCTTACTTTTTTTCATTTACTGTCTGACTCTAGGTTTAGGGACTTGGTGTCAGAATTGAGGAAGTGTGATGGCAACAGGGTTTTGCAGCAAGTGGCTACTTGCCTTCATTTTAGTTTACCACCCTACCACATAATTGGGCACCCAGTGTTGGGGGCAGTGAGTGGCACTGTGGCTTGGCTCTTGGTGACTGCCTAGCTGCCTGAATCAGCAGTCATCTAGCCTACCATGCCCACCAAACAAGAACTGCATTACCATTGCTTGCAATCTGCAGCACAGAAGCCCCCCCAACCAGCAGTATAGCTAACATTAAAAGAGCTGTACTGTACTATGCTGTGCTTTTTTCATAAAATACTATAACACAGTCTGGTTGGTAATGAGAGAGTGCAGCACCAGCTAGCCACCCTGCCCAGCCAGTAGCTGCAGCCCAGAGTCAGGTCCTAAAGTAAAAGTCCTGCCAGCAGCAAAAACAGCCAAGAAAGAAACTGCTTGCAGAATCATAGTGACAGGGTTCTGATTGCTTGTTCCTTTTTGTTAAGGTAAGTGGATGGGTTTATTTGAAAATTCTCTGTACTGTGGGGAGAGGAGGGGAGATACTCAAAAGATAGAATGTATGGTCCTCAGTCTCATGGCCTGCCACTTTGGGTGGCCAATCCATTGAGGACCATTTTGGTAGGTGGATGCCTGCTGTAAAGGGTGGGGATGACCATTTCTTCTTGTTCGGGTGATGGGGAAGGCTTTATTTCTCATGCCCGGGGGGGGGGTAGCTTTGCTTTTCCTCATAGGAGGGCTTGATTCTCTCAGCTTGGGGGCGAGGATAGCCCTGCTTCTTTTGGCTTGGGGGAAAGGTATTTCCCTGTTACTCCTGGCTTGGGGGTGCCCCTATCTTCTGGGTCATGTGGCCCAGCTTCTTTTACTAGAGAAAGTAGGGGGCAGGGCCATTCCCCCCACCTGGGCCAGGAGAAGCAGAGCCATCAATCCCAAGCCAAGAAAAGTCAGGATATCAATACTCCCATCCCCAAGATAAGAGAAGCAGGGCCATCCCCTGTAAAAAAAATAAAACAGAATTTGCATTTTTATTTTTAGAAACATAACATTCATCATTATTTCAAATACTCCAAGGAGCAAGCATGAATATGCACATATGCTTTCCATTCCAGTTTCAATAGGTGCCCTGGCTTCCAGCTGTAGTGCCTAGCCAGTGCCCTGGTAGCCAACAGAAGCTGTAGCTGCCACTGTTGCTAGATTTACATGCTGTGAAACATGATCAGATAGACATAAAAAAATTAAATTTGGAGGTGGACATTGGAGAGAAAAATTAAATGAAAGAGGCAAGGAATTTGTAAAAAACTCTACAAAAATACAATGCCTTTATGGTACTGAAGAAGAAAATAAAATGTCAATGTTTATGTTTATAAAAGCACACAAGAAGGCTGAAGATTCATGACCAGCATAATCAAAGGTTAAGACTCAAATGTATTGCAAGGATATCTGAGAACGGGGGAGTTGAAACCATTAAAATACCAGAAAAGGCTCACAACTACATTAACTATCTAATTATTATAAATATCTTAGTCTTAAAGACACATTTTGCAGGAAATCAGCACATATACTACAAAATCAGGTAAATATGCTAGAGTGCAGGAAGAGAAGTGCCACTGAAAAGAAATAATCTTTTCATTGTTTATGGAAGTTAGCTGTTCCATAGCTATTTATCTTACATGTCCTTGAAATTATGAATGTGTTTCAATAGAAATTACAGTCATTACTGCCTTAAGCTCTTTTAAGAGGCACAATTATTTGAGGGGATCTAGAAACAATGCTATATACAACAGGCAGGGTGGAAGGATACAGCTGTTTACCAAGTTGGATTCAAATGAAAACATGTGTTTCTTGTACTCACTGAAGCACTACAAGATTGAGGAGGAGAGGTGATTCTCCAGAGCATTTGTTTCTTATTTATTTAGTTTTTGTTGACAGGGTAAGTGCACTAGACAAATTCTGCCTATTTTCAGGCACAACCTGGGAAAGGGGGATACAGATGAATTCCAACTGACCTTGAACCAGATTAAGCTGTTGGTGGTATTTTCAGTGACTGGGGGAGATTTCACCTAGACACCGGGGAAACGTCCCCATCTCTTTTTGAGAAGTGCCATGGGATCTTTAACATCCACCTGAACTACCACCAGAACAGGCAGATGGGACCTCGGTTTAACATCTCATCTGAAAGATGGCACCTCAGGGGTGCAGCACCCCCCTCATACTGCACTACAGTGTCAGTATTAGGATATTAACCCAAGTGCCTGGTGTGGGGATAGAACCCAAAGCCTTCTGATCTCCCAGCCTCAGAGTCGAGTGTGCAACCTGCTGAGCCACTGACACTGTTACTGTTCTTAATCCCTAGACTGCTGAAAGAACTATAATGAATCTATTTGATAGAGCTCTGGATATATGTTCAGTCTGCAGCATTGCAAGGGTTCAATTGAAGGGCTGCAAAGAGGTGGAAGGATCATTTGAAAACTCCAAAGGAAGTGTTCCATGGTCTGAATCCTGTTGCTCATTTTTAGAGCCAATGGAATAGGGCTGCCGTCTGCCTGCAGCCCTAAAAATGGCATAGGTCATGTGATCACCCTTCTTGTATTTCTGACCCACAGTGGAGAATGTTAAGGGGATTAACATGAGTTCCTCATCCAGATTTGAAAGAAAGGATAGAACCTACTGAGAATTAGAAAGAAAAGAAATACATGTAATAATATGATTCTGGATGCATGCATCAAAAAGCATAATACAAAACTCATAATGTACAAATCATGATGCAAAGAAATATACCTAAATTGCAAAATGTGCTAATCAAAATTTAAATCCAGAAACAGAATAAGAAAGAATGTTAAGATGTTGTCACATTCCAAACAGGCATGTATACACACACATATAAACATGGTGCATAGTAAAACTTAAACACTAAAGAATAACTTAATGATCAGGATTACTAAAAGGCTGATGAGCCCACTGCTAATTTAAGCTGTGAGCTTTCATGCTGTTATGTATGAATATCCAGTAATTCTATCTTTTCTTAGGAGCACATTTGTGCAGTTTCTACCTTTCTTGGGGGTACATACTGTACACTTTCAATTCCCATGAACTGCGTGCAATTGTGGTGAAGCCATGTACCTGGGCTAAGTGGGCACCCACAGGTGTGTCTTCTCTGCTATTTATTATTGAGCTAATATGCTCCTGTATATGTGTTTTGAGGTGTCTCACTGTTCTGCCCACATAGACAAGGTTTTACAGACACCATGATACATAAATGACAAATGTGGTGTCACACATTACGACGTCCCTCATCTTCACTCTGATGTCTGTTTTGGGTGAGTTAATTCCTTCCCTGCAAAGCAGGTTTTCACATGCTGCATCTCTTGCAGTAATGAAAACCCTTCCATCTCTGTTAGGGCTGGGTGAAATTTAACTTCTGCCAGTGAAATTCTAGTGAAATGTTGATTTTGCTTCCATGAAATTTCACATTTCCATGAAAAGTGTGTGAAATGTTACCAAAGTTTGGATTTCTGTTATTTCCTTCTAATTTCAAAAGTATTAGTCCAAACTGCTCCAAGTTTGGTATGTAGACTTTAACAGGGCCCATACAAATGTGCACCATGTTTAAGATCTCTGTCTTGAAAGGTGACTGAGTTATAATCCTCCAAATATTCAGAAAATGTAAAATTATGTCACAGCTATGCAAACTGAAGAATTGCTAACATATTAGTCCAAATTACACCACATTTATTATGCTGACTTTAACACATGCCATACATATGGTTCAATGGCAACTTCAGACACCTGTGGTTCAATGGCAACTTAAAAAAAGCACTATGGGATAAACTCTGGACCACAGCTAGACACACTAAAGCACCCACACTGGTTGGCATTCAAACAGACAGAAATACCTGCATGAAACTCATCAGAACTGCCAAAGTTAACTATTACATGAACGTACTGGAATACACAAAGGGTAACCCATCAAAAATGTGTTGAATTCCCTGCCTGGTGGCACTGAGGGTTGAGGCACTGGATGCCACACCTCACACCACTCTGGTGACCTGGGTTCAGAAACGTGCCCCCAAGTCACCAGGGGTTGGTAGGGGAGGGATGGGCTAGAGTGTCTGGAGGGTTGAGGGATTCCAACGCACCCCCTGTTGTTGACTGGGGACACTACCAGAGCTTGTGCATTTAGGGGTGGAGTGCAGCAGACATCAGCATTCTGTGCCTTTGATGTCATTGCCCATCCACACTCCAAGGGACAGTAACAGAGGGAAATGGCTGTGCATGAGTCAGCAGTTTGATAGCCATACTCATACTGCCTGGAGGTCTATAGTGGAATCACACTGGGGTGGGTCTGGTCTTGGCTCAGCATGGGAAGGCATGGGGGGATCTCCCAGTGGGTCAGAGAGCAGCCGTACCGGACCACCCATCATGCAAGTAAGCCTGCTGCACTCCTGACAGGGGAGCCAGTGGCTGGACCCCCCCCCATCAATTGTACCACAACAGGAGAGAAAAAAATTGCTGCAATTAAATAAAAATGTGACAAACTATTAAATCTGTAGGACACTAAGCCATTCCATCAATTTGGATCAAAATAGATATCCATGGTACCATGACCTCTGCCAGGGCACAGTCCTTGAAATGTTAACTCAAACTTTGCAGCAGCTGGGTTAGCACTTGACTCCTCTATCAAATTGCACACTACCAGAGGTCATTCCTATTGGCCTGCAAAACCAGGATTCCTTCTGCCTCTCCCCTGTATTCTTCAGATAGGTAGAGGACATCTTATTGAAATTAGACACCAACAAGAGCACCAGCACTGATGGTTTAGATCCCTATTTCTTAAATATAGGCTGTCACTTCTTAACTGCCCCGATAACCCATCTTTTCAATATGTCTGTTGCTACTGGTACTGTCCCCTCCCTATTGAAAACAGCTCACATACTAACCCTGTTTTAAAACTGGTGACTAATACAATTTAAACAACTATAGGCCTGTCTCTAAACTACCTGTCTTATCTAAGCTATTGGAGAAACTTATCAATATACAATTAAGGGACTACCTTGAAAACATGAAGCTATTCAAACCGTTGCAGTCTGGCTTCAGGCAAAATCACAGCATGGTATCTGCCCTGGCTAAAGTGGCAAGCAACTGGCTCATCACGCTAACTCACAAATATCATAATGGAGCCATCTTCCTACACCTAAGCAAAGCTTTTGACATGGTAGATCATAACCTGTTACTAATAAAACTCAAAGGGCATGTCATAAACAATCACACTTTAAACTGGTTTTCTGAGTTATATCTCAGGAAGAGTCCAACACATTAAAGTAGATGGGCTTCTATCCTCCCCTTTACCACCACTGAGAGGTGTGCCTCAGGGATCTGTACTAGGCCCTCTTGTATTCTCGATCTATATTAACTCCTTAAGTGACAACATCATAAGAGCGAAACCTCATATTCTTCACAGATGACACCATTCTTTACTTATCGAACCCTCCCTAGCAGATGTTGGCACTGATCTACAATCTGATTTAATAAGTTACAGTGCAGTGTGATCTTCTAAGACCAAAGGATTAGTTAAACACAAATAAAAGAAAGGCAATGTATTTCTCACCTGCACCATCCCCAGCCTCACTGCCTAGGCATGACACCTTAGTACCCATCAGAACCCTACTAAAGGACTCACTTGTGTATAAATTCAAATATCTAGACTTTCGTCTACATAATAGCCTCTCCTTCACCACTCATACTGAAACTATTTCCAAATAACTAAAAGCCAGACTGGGATTCTTCTATAGGAACAAATCCCTATTTCCTACAGACGTTTGGAAAAGGCTAGTCCAAGCCACTTTCCTCCCCCTTCTTGATTATGTGGACATTATATACACCAGTTACACAGCCTCCCACCTGTACAAACAGGATGTTCTCTTCTACCATGCCATACATTTTATAACACCCCCCCCCATCCAGGACACATCACTGTGCCCTCTATTCGGCAGTGAGTTGAATGTCCCTTACTACAAGAAATCCTTACTGAATAAACTCCCCCTATATATTTTGCCCTTATTTCATCACTCCTACAGCTGCTACTTGCTCAGAAAAAAACTCCTTTATTTTGTTGGACATACATAAGTTTCACACCAATTTGTTAAAGCTGCCATCAGCCATGTTATTCCCTTCATCTGGAACAAAGTGCAAACTATCCTCAGACTTTCCAAATTTGTCTCTCTTAGTGCTGCTAAATCCCTATTAAGCAGTTCCCTTAAGGAAGACTGCCATTGAAACACTAGCTAGCATGTCCTTCTGGACCATGTTAACACCATCCAACAGTTAGCACTTCATCTCCCCATTTGGAGTTACTCCTCCCTATTACCTTTGTCAATATTGTGTACTTTTTCTGTCTACACTGCTGTACTACATTTTTTAATTGCTGTATCCCGTGTGTAATGAGTATGCTGCTGCTACTCTCTTTGTAACCAGTTTTTCTGTATCTGAATGATTATGTATTGAATATGTCTTTGTATTTAATTCTGTGTATTGTATTCTGCTATATTGTATTGCCTGTGGCAGAACCTCCTTGTAACTGAGCTTGCTCAATAAAGCCTTCTTGGTGAAATAAACTTAAATTTGAACATATGGATACCATGTTTCAGATCTGTATCTTCAAAGGTGACTGAGGTATAAGCCTCCAAAGTTTTGAACATTTTAAAATTACATTTCACAATTATGTAAATGTAAAATATTAAGCCCCTATAACTTTAAAACTAGAGAATGGAATATCACCATTTTTTTGTATGTTCATTGATCCTAAATATTAGGTTTTCAGGCCACTGCCAAGAGCCAGTAGCAGAGCATCATGATGACTTGCAGATGACCAGGGTTTGGAAGAGAGCCCATGAAGTCATGTCGAGAGGCAGGCCATTGCTGAAACAGTTGCTGCTTGACAGTGCATCTTGGTTGAGAAGGGATGGCAGTGGGTTCCACTAACACAGCAACCCATGTGATTGGGCCAGTGAGCTTTCTTCTGCCACAGAGAAAGCTATGGCTGCTGAAAGCTAACAGAGGCATTGCCCCAAGCAGGGGAGATGGGAGGGAAAAAGGTCTGAGAAAAACTTGGTAGCCAACTGAATGATGGCTCTGTTCATCCTGATCAGGGTATATCCCTATGAACAAGGTGTATCCCTGAATGACAAGTTGCTGGATGGAAGAAAAAACAATATGGAAACAAGCATTTGTCAATGCCGAATGTTTGCTTGCTGACATTGGCATTGGTAGTGTAGGAGTTAGAGAGCTGCATGATAGGAATAGCAGTGAAGTATTGAACTGAAGCAAACCCTGCCACCACCCTGCAGAGACTGACAGGCATTGAGGTGTGCCTTTGGGTCATCAGGCATAATGGCCATGCCATTTCACCTCACCCTACCCTGCAGACACCAAGTGTCACAGTGTGCCTTGGGGTCTTTGGCCCTTATGCTCACCCCACTCCATCAGGAAATACAATGAGATGGGTGCTGTATAGTAGAATGGGGTGAACTTTGGGGCCAAAGAGTCCAAGGCACACCTTGATGCCTCTCACTGGCTGCAGGCTGTGGAATGGTATGAGCATTACAGGCGAGAATCCCAAGTCACACCCCTGATGCCTATCAGACTCTACAGGGTGGAATGTTATGGTTGGAAACCCTAATGTCTCAGGCGTCCGTTGTCATTTTCACTCCAAATTTTCAACATGTTTTTTTTGTGACCCCCACCTTATGAACAGTGGCAATATCAGTTCATTAGCCGAAAGCTGATTTTGCACAGCAACTATGCCATTTGGCACCACAGTTGCAAAAACACATTTTGAACAGAATGTGAAAAATGACAGCTGTACTGTTCATGGAGAAGTGGAAAAAATGGCAATGTTGAAAATCTGCAGTGAAAATATTAAAAAAACGATGAAGTCATGCGCATGTGTAGAAACTGCACAATGCACACCCATAATGCAATTAGTTTGGGGATTTTTTACAGCAGATTGACAATACAGGCATATTGGAACCTCCCCTCATGAACAGTGTCACTGTGATTTTCTTAATCTGTGCCGAACAGTGATTTCCACAGCAACCCGCATTTCTGCACTGGAAGTGCGAAAACATATTTCAGCCATGGTGTGAAAAATTACAGCTGTGCTGTTCATAAGGAAGTGTGGAAAAATGCCAGTGGTGAAAATCTGGACTACAAATATTAGAAATCCATGAACTTAAGAGGGTGCATGGAAACTGTGCAATGGTCTCTCATAACACAGTCATTTTATGGACTTTTTTCACCAAATTTTTAACATAGCCATTGTAACACTTCTGCTCATGAACAGTGTCACTGTGATTTTATTCATCTGTCAATGTTGAAAATCTGGAGTGGAAATAGTATAAATTCACAAACTTACGAGCTTGCCTAGGAACAGCGCAACGCATGCTCGTAAAATAGTCATTTTGGAGATTGTTTAACCAAATTTTTAACATAGCCGTTTTAACACTTCTGCTCATGAACAGTGTCACTGTGATTTTATGAATCTGTCTCGAATATTGATTTCGCACACCAACTGCGCCATTGTGCACTACATGCATGGAAACACATTTTGGATGAAATGTGAAAAATGACAGCTATACTGCTCATAAGGACGTGTGGTAAAATGGCAATGTTGAAAATCTGGAGTGAAAATACTGAACATTCATGAACTTACGAGTGTGCATAGGAACAGCACAATGCATTCTCGTAAAACAGTCATTTTGGGGAATTGTTTCACCAAATTTTCATCATATAGTTTTTAGGGGCCTACAGTGGCGTGAAAAAGTATTTGCCCCCTTCCTGATTTTCTCTATTATTGCATATTTGTCACACTGGATGTTTTCAGGTCTTTAGACAAAATGTAATATTAGATAAAGGGAACCTGAGTGAACAAATAACACTTGTTTTTTTTTTTTTATTTCACTTATTTAATGAAAAAAAGTTAACCAACACCAATTGGCACTGTGTGAAAAAGTAATGGCCCCCTTACACTTAATAACTGGTTACGCCCACATTTAGCTGCAATGACTGCAACCAAACACTTCCTATAATTCAATATCAGTCTTTCACATCGCTGTGGAGTAATTTTAACCCACTCTTCCTCGCAGAACTGCTTTAATTCAGTAACATTTGGTAGGTTTTCAGCATGAACTGCTCGCTTCAGGTCCTGCCACAGCATCTCTATTGGGTTTAAGTCTGACTTTGACTAGACCACTCCAAAACTTTAATTTACTTCTTTTTAGCCATTCTGATGTGGATTTGCTTTTGTGTTTTGGATCATTGTCTTGCTGCATGACCCAACTACGCTTCAGCTTCAGCTGACGAAGGATGACTGGACATTCTCCTTAAGAATTTTCTGGTACAGAGCAGAATTCATGGTTCCTTTAATTATGGCAAGTCATCCAAGTCCTTAGGCAGCAAAGCATCCCCACCATCACACTACCACCACCATGTTTGACTGTTGGTATGGTGTTCTTACTGTGGAATGCTGTGTTTGCTTTACGCTGAGACATTATGGGATCCATGTTGTCCAAAAGTTCCACTTTGGACTCATATGTCCATAGAACATTTTCCCAAAAGGCTTGTGGATCATCCAGGTGCTTCTTGGCAAATGAGAGACGAGCATTTATGTTCTTCTTGGTTAGCAGTGGTTTCTGCCTTGCTACTCTCACATGAAGCCCATTTTTGCCTCAGTCTCTTTCTGATTGTGGAGTCATGAACACTGACCTTAGCTGGAGGCAAGAGAAGCCTGCAGTTCTTTGGATGTTGTTTTAGGATCCTTTGAGACTTCTTGGATGATTTTACACTGCACCCTTGGAGTGATTTTGGCAGGCCGCCCACTCCTGGGAAGGTTCACTACTGTTCCAAGTGTTCTCCATTTGGAGATTATGGCTCTCACTGTGGTTCAATGGAGTTCCAGAGCCTTAGAAATAGCTTTGTAACCCTTTCCAGACTGATAGAGGGCAACAAAATGTTTTTCTGATCTTTTCAGGAACTTCCTTTGATCATGGCATAATGTGCTTGTTGAATCTTTGTGCTGGCAATGTGACTCTGATGGTAAGGGCAAAAATAAGTGAGGTTTATATTGAGCAGGGCTGGCTGTAATCAAGCCTGGCTGTGTTCAATCAGCTGACTCTAATTATCCCTTTAATTGGGTTGATTTAACTAGGGGGCAATTACTTTTTCACACAGTGCCAGTTGGTGTTGGTTAACTTTTTTCATTAAATAAATGAAATAAGTAAAAAAAAAAAGTGTTATTTGTCCACTCAGGTTCCCTTTATCTAATATTATATTTTGTCAAAAGACCTGAAAACATCCAGTGTGACAAATATGCAATAATAGAGAAAATCAGGAAGGGGGCAAATACTTTATCATGCCACTGTATTTCATGAACTGTGGCACTGCCATTTTGCAAATCAGTCCAGAAAGGTGGTTCCACGCAGTGACCAAGAAATCACCTTTCAGGGACGATTAACTAAATGATAGTGACAGAATTCATGAGGTGGGGTCCCAAAAACCCCATGTTGAAAATTTGGTGAAAAAATTCCCAAAAATGCGTGAGATATGCATCAAAGTTGAAAAAACCTTATTAATTACATTATACAACTTAGCGTCATTTCTTCAGTTCGTGGTCGGCTTTGAAGAGTGCAGACGTGTTCCCAGTCCACTGAAGATCATCGCGCCAGACTCCAGAGGCAAATATGGGGTCAGAGGTGTGTGGGGAGGCAGGGTGTGCTGAGGGTTGGCGCAGGTGGGGGGAGCAGGGGTTAGGACAGTCAGCGAGGGAAGGTTTTCTCTTTTAGTTTTCTTTTCTTTTTTCTTGGATGATGCGGGACTTTTGCCATGCTGGGGTGGGCTTACAGCATGGCAGCTGGAAGGCTGTTTGTGGTGGGGGCAGTAGAGCCAACAGGGGATTGGTCACCCCCATTGGCCATATGGACTGTTGCCACATTGGGGTGGGCTCCCAGCGTGCCACTCGCTTCTCTGTTGGGGGGGACATTGGAGCTGATGGGAGATTGGGCACCCCTGTCAGACATACAGTGTGTGGGAGGAGCGCATCAGCACACAATATGCATACATACATGCATGTGTGTGGGGTGGAGTGCATCAGGGCATGGCTATTTTCTTTTAAGTTGGTGGCAACATTCCAAACTAGTGTAACCAACTGTGTCCCCCATTATTGGTGGACATCACACACCCCAAAATACTGTGCCGGTATTGGCCACAACAGTGCCGCACCTCCACAACCTGCTTCAGCACCAAGCTGCCGCAATATGTTTCTTGAGCTGCTCGCATGCAAACATAAAAAAAAGAGTCTGTATGTGTCAAGTCTCAAACCTCTTGTTTAAAGGCTGGCCAAGTTATCTGTTGCCAGATATTCCCTAACAACATCAGTAATTAAAGTTGAATTTCATGAGCGTTTGTGATATTGTAGAATGCTGTGATGCTTTTGTAAAAGTCATGTCCTTACATTTTGCCACATCATACACTTAGGTTGCTATTGAAGAGGAAAGTAAAGGATGGGTAAAGTGACAATAAGGTAGCATTTATAGGTGGCTCCATAGTAAAAGTATAGTGGTGCCAAGTGTCAGGTTGCTATCTTTAGTGATGAACCATGAAGAATAGTCATGGACATCACTGTGCACTACCCTGAATTCTTGCTATATTCCAGATAACCACTAGAGCTCACTGACTTGATAGCTTGTGGAAGCACATGCACATGCAACATTGTTTTGGTACAATACCACCTGTTGACTCTTCATCAACCTTGTAGATAACAAAGTATATTTTTTATTATTTGAAAATAGTGGTAACAAATGACACCAAGTCTTATAACTAGTTGTGACTTAGGCCATTGTGAGACAAGTATCTGGATATCTTTAGTCATGATGGAGCATGATGTTGGGCATCACTGTTGCAGGAGCATTGAAAGTTCACAGTGAGTTTACAGGGCTATGATTCTAGTTCAAGGAAGGTCACTCAGTGGTGATAAGTGCTTTGTAAAAGTTAAATTCCACAAGTGGAATTACAGTGGCATTACCTATTATGCATCCAAGACTCTTTAGGTAAATTTTTCCAATTAGTAATTTCTAAATTATAAACAATAAATTTTAACTTACTAAACCACATTTATCCAGTTTAATTAGATTTAAGCCCATATTTACTATGGTATGCATGCCAAACCTTGAGTGTATATCTGCAACAGCAGTGGTGCTAGAAACATCCAAATATTTTGAAAATTGTCATACAATTTAACAAATTGTGAAATGTTGAATGCCTGTAACTTATAATTTACATAACCAATTGCCTCTCTGTTTAACAATTTCTATAATTATTCCAAGAAAGTGTGAATACAAATGTTCAGTTATCTAGCTCCAAAGGTGGCTATTTTGTAAACATGGAAATAGTTCTTAAAATATTCACATGAATAAAAACTTGCCAGAATTTGAACCCCTATATCTTCCCCTCCACTGAAGCAAATGTCATAACATATAGCAACCTTTTTAGGTCCATTCTCAAGCAATATGTGTATCAAATATCAGATTTCTCACTTTAACACTGACTGTGTTATGACCAAATGCAGAATTTCAGAAAATTCCAAAACATATTGTGAAATTTTATGAAAACTTTGCAAAATTGGATTTGTTCATTTTACCCAGCCTAGTCTCTGTGGGAGCCAGTCCTGTTTGTTATCAATCCAGTTTGCATATTGTAGATGACTGTGAACAAGTCTTTCTTTCAAGCTATCATCTTTGGTAAAATTAACAGGTGGTAAGTCCCAACTGCTTGGACAACTTCTTCATTACTGAGGAGTATGGTCCAGTTCTCATTAATGATATTACCTACTGTATCTTGCCAGCTCATTGGTTATATTCAGTTACAAAGGTAACTACCCATAGCACTGTTTAAACATTCTTTGTTTTGTTTTTCTTTTAGATCTAACTGTTCATAGTATGTACTCTAAGTTTAGCATTTACCAGCTATTTACATTTATTCACCCCTAGCCAAAAATCTTCTCTCCAAATCCTCAGATTGATCATCAAAAGGTTCTTTGTTGCTCCAATTTCTTCTGAGTTGAAGAAATTGGCTGTAGGATAGTTCATTAAGCACTGTCTGCTCGGAAGCAGGGAATTAGTAATAATTCTCATTCTAAAGTATTTAGTTTTAACAGTGCCTTGCCCCTCTCTCCTGCCTATAAGTGTGATCTTGAGAAATGTGAATGAAATGCTGCTAGTCAGGGGCGTAGTTTGTTATTTTTACAGGGGGAGCAAAGTAACAAAAAAAGTCCTGATTTTCGCATATCACGACAGTGAAGAGGGTGGGTGGCTTGTGTAATGCAAACAAATCAACCAGCATCAAATAATGCCCAAAAAACATTTAAGACTACAGCTGAATAACTCCTGGGAGGGACCAGCCCAGGCCAAGTCAGAGCACTTCCCAACCCCACCAGTTTTACTGCAGCCTGCACTCGGCCCAACTCCTCCTGAGACCAGAGTCAAAAAAACTGACCGAGATCTGTTTTGTATTCAGTTCTTTGTTCTTCTGCCTTGGGAGTGACGACTTACTTGTAATGTTGAAAATATGTAAGGAACTTAACTTCCTCCTCAAGAGGACAGGACCTCACCTCAGCTTCAATTCAAATCAGTCTTGACCTAATTTTGCCCCCACCTGAACCTCCAGGTGGATAGCTCACTAGTTTCTCACCCCCCCTTTGCTGCTTACATAACCCTTCCAAGTCTAGCCCTTATAGTGGATCATGAACTTCTTGAAATGTCTGTTTGAGCTAGCCCTCCCACCGTTGAGGAGTGCAAAAAGCATGTTTCAAGGAAGTGCAGCAAATGGCTGTGCCACCTCAGTATACCTATAAACATGGATGGTATGGAAACATCCCAGCATGTGCATCCTCACAGCATGAGCCCTTATTTACATAGATTACATAAAAAAATGTGATTATACAATGATAAGAATGAATGCTGGCCTCTGATTGGTCAGTCTTGGGCTAGATCCATGATGTTATCCCAGTACATCCAATTCATCACAGGTCTAGTCTCAGCCTTTCCGTGAACCTCCTGATGATTGTTAGCATTAGTATGGTTTTTTGTATCTTCTCTTAAAAATATTTTTCCACACCAAATAAAACATCTTTAAAATTATTTTTTTTAATTCTGTATAACAACAATTCTGTATAATATTGTATAATAGCAATAATGCCCTCCAGGGTGTGTGTCATGGTAGGATAACATCATGCCTTATGTATTGGATGCAATTGTGCCCAGCCACCTGAGGTGTGACGTTATCCCAGCATGACACATGCCTGTCGGGAATTATTATTACTTAGCACCCAGCGTTAACACACTTTTCTTGTTATAACCAAGTTAATTCATTAGTCTCCCATCCCATCCCATATTATTCAATGTCACATGCCTGAATCTGGTTAGGTAAAGTAAGCAAAGAGGATAATGCTCTCCTCAAGCAAGCAAGCACTGCATACATAAGCATGGGACTTGCTGATATCCCTCAGGCGGTGCTCTTAACAAGCATGCTGATGTACCTGGAACACTGCAACAAAACAATGTAAATCCACTAATTGTTCAAGATGATCATGGGCATGGTGTGGTCACACACAACCCCTACCACTCTCTTCCCCATGGGCTCCTAAGGAATATGCATCTCTGTCCATGCCCAGGGTTACACAACCCCATCTAAGCAAACATGGACTGCCCTGACACAAAAGTGGTCGCATCACATAACCTAAGAGAACAGACGCCACAGGAAGTTTGCTAGAACAACGAGTCCAGATACCTGTGCACAGCCTTACAGGACCCACCCTGAAAGGTAAGTACTTGGTTGGTGGTTTTTATTAGCATCACCTATGACAGTGTGTGGTGGGCCGGTTGTGGTAGCCCAGGTTGCCGTGGATGCTTCTCCCCCCACAGACTACTTCAAAATCGTCTCATCTGACAGTTTTGAAGGGCACAAATGAAACATGGTTGCTTCAGTTTGATGTGGTTTAATACATTTTTTTTTGTCCGAGCGTGTGTCTCTATTCTTCTACACACAGACACAGACACGACCAAAAAATGAACTTTTTTTATACCATGTTTACATTCAGGATAGAGACAGGGTAAAGTAGGTCCAGGCAGTAAAACACAGTAAATGAAACAATGCATTTTACAATGCCCAACAAACCACCAAAAGACCACAAAACAATGGACCTTCCTCCTGCCCGGGGCTAGGTCACAGGTCAGGGTGCTAAATGAGGAGGAGAGACCACAGAACATCTTGTCGAACCACACAGTAAGGTGAAACTACATAAACATGCACAATTTTTATACTGTAGGATTTCATACTTTCCAACTGTTCCTAATTTTGACACAGAAACGTATCTTTAGTGCTCAGAAGCCAGTTGTATGAGGGAGGTAAGCATGGCATGGACCCAGCAGACTAGCATACATGTTGAAAAAAATATTTCTGTGCCAGTATTGCCGTCCACCACTCCTCCTCCATCAGTGGCCAGAACCATTTTTCAGCATCTGCAACACCAGTCTGCCCTGGTCAGCACAACCAGCACAAAGCTGGCAGGGCAGCAGAAGGCACAGCAACAACAGTGAATTAAATGTCCATGCAGAAAGCTACAGCCCACTCTCCCACCCCAGACCTGCAAGGCCACTATCTCCACCCAGACTGGCCAGCTCAGCTACTCTCTGCACCCTGATGGATTTGCACAGCCACTCTCCACACTCTGTGTCCACCCCACCAGCACAGCCACTCTTCCCCACCCCACCCAACCAAAACCATCTCCAGCTCCATTTATCTGGTATCCGCTCCAGGCATCCAGGTCTGTGCCTCCCCATCACAGGCACACAAAAATAAATAAAACCACATTTTATACTGCATTTTGTTTATGTTTCTTTCTTTGTCTGGAAAGAGAGATGTTGAGCTACCGGTCAGCACAGTTTGCCTGCTATACAATTACAACCCCGCCCCACCGACACAATGCCAGTGCCTCCACCCATCCACACAACAGTACCCCCACCACACCCACACAATGCCTGTATCTCCAACCAAACCCACACAAATGACCAGTGTCTGCAACACCACACACACACACACACACACACACACACATGACCAGCAGTGTCCACAACCCCCCCCACACACACACGACCGGCAGTGTCCCCAACCCCACACACACACAATCAGCAGTGTCCCCAACCACACACACACACACAACCAGCAGTGTCTGCAGCCCCACCCACACACACGACCAGTGTTCCAACAACCCCCAAAAAATCATGGCCAGTCAGTAGTCGCTATAACAATAGCCAGGTAGTAGTATAATCATTTCTTTAGGGTGCATGTTTTAGTGCAAGATTGTTTTTGCTAGTCTTGTAACACTGTACGGGGGAGAACACAAAAAGCTACCCCCCTTTGGTTGTGTTTTCCAGGCAATGAAGACAGAGACAGCAAGGCCAAGGAATCGGTCTGTTTCACCCCTCCACAGTGGACGATCGGAGAAATCAAAACAGTGAAAGATTACTTTTACAGCCAGGTAAAGGATGAGGGGGAAATAATGTTTCAACATTTACTAATGTTCGTGTGCTAGCTGCGGGCACAGGTCAGTGAGATAAATCCCTTGACAGGTAAAGGATGAGGTGGAAATTACGTTTTAACATTTACTTATGTTTATATGCTAACACCCAGTCAGGAAGCACAGAATGTCCCCCCTCCTAACCAACATGGACAGTCCCCCCTTCCCCCCACCCACAAGGACAGTCCCCCCCAGACACCCGAACAGTCCCCCTTTCCCCACCAGACACTGGGCCAGTGAGCATAAATGTCCCCTCCCAACCGACAAGGACAGTCCCACCAGACACCCAGGCAGGCAGCAAACATGGACGGTCCCCCCATATCCCACCAAGGACAGTCCCCACCTTCCCGACACACAGCTAGCAAACACAGAATTTCCCCCCGCCCCACCAACATGAACAATCCCCCTAAACATCTGGCTAGCAAACACGGAGAGTTCCCCCTACCAACAACATTGATAGTCCATCCAAGACACCTGATCAGCAATCACCGACATTCACCCCCATAAGCCAATATGGAAAGATCCCCCAGAAACCCGACCAGCAAATAGTCCCCCACTCCCCACAAGACACCCAGCAGGCAAACATGGACAGTCCCCCTTTTCCACCATTATGGACAGTCCCCCCAGACAAATGGCCAGCCAAGTCCACCAAACAATGGCTAGTGTCACCACCCCACCATCACAGCCAGTGTCTCCACATTACCATGGCCTGTGTCTCCACCCCACCAGACCCAGAATAGAAAAGAGACTCTCCCCCCAGCCCCACCAAACACTGACCGCCCTCCCAGTCCCAAACACTAACCACCCCAGCCCCAAACACTGATAGCTAGGTTGCTAGCCTTGCTTGTAGAGCAGAAAGCAGCTAACTAAAAAAGCTACATTTTCTTATTAATTTAAAACTTATATCTCAGCAGGAGTCAGTGTCTGTTGAGATTAAGTAGACAGATACTTTATTAGAAGTAGAAGGGGTCTTATTTAGGGTTAAAAAAAGAAAGAAAAGAAAGAAAGTCAGTGTGTGTTCTGTGCTGGGAAGGGTATTGTATTAGCTAACTTTGCTAAACCAGTAGGAGGAGAGAGAGCTTAATTGGGGGTGTGGCTTAGACACTATAAAAGCAGGTGACTCAAATTACAGCTTCCTGTTGCTAGCCGTTTTTCTTACTAATTGCCCTCCATCCCACCCACCCTAAGCCAGTTCTACTTTTATAGCTGTTTGGCAGTAGGAAAGGAAGGATCATAGAGAAACATTGGTTTTGTCAACCCTAAAAGAGAAAAGTAGCTCACTTTCCCCCCCTAGCTGCTGGTGGTCTGATATTGAGCAAGGAAGAAGGAGGCTACTAAAGAAGATATGAAGTTGCTGTCCCAGAACAGGATGGATGAGAGTTGTAAGGAGCGGAGACAGTAAGCATACAGAGAAACAGAAGAGGGGGACACAAAATAAGACATGATAGGAGTGGTGCAGTGCAATGGCTGTGGGGTGGCAGTGTTCCAGGAGACATCCTGGAGGCTGCGATGCTGCCCTATTTGCAGGCACCTCTCTGGTCTGAGAGAGGAGGTTGCCCATCTCCAGGCTGACCTGGCTAGGATTTGTGAAGCCTCCTCCCCCACCCAGGGACCACCAGGGCCAATGCCACTACCTCAGAGGTTGCCAAGAAAGAGGAGAGGCTGGACCAGGGTGGGCTCAGGGAGGGAGAGGGTGGTGGAACAGAGTTGCATCCCTCCAGCTGTATCTCTCCACAATTAATTCAGTCTTCTGGTGGATAGTGGTTCCTCTATGGAGGCACTTGCAGTGGAGACCAAGGAGGATGCTGGGAACCTTCACAAAGGAGACCCACAGGAGGGTGGCATGGTGGCATAAGAACCCACAGGGGAAGAAAACAACTCCTGGTGGGGGACTCAGTCATTAGGGGGGTAGACATGGGGGAGGAAGGGGAGAGAGAGAGGTAAGGTGCCTTCCTGGCGCCATGGCTTGAAGGGACAGGAAGCGAATCCTCAGGATCATGGAAGGAGCTGCATGAGGGAGGGAGCTGGATGTCATTGTCCACCTAGGGACAAATGCCCTGGCTAGGAATGGGATCAGAGCAGTGCAAGAGGAGTTTGTAGAGTTGGGGAGGGGCCTTAGACAATTAGTGCATACAGTAACCTTCTCAGAGGTGCTGCCTGTCTATGGCAAGGGTGATGCTAGGGCACTCCTCACCAGGGAATTCAATGAGTGGTTGAAAAACTGGTGTGGAGCTCAGGGTTTTGGCTTCATTGGGGACTGGGGAGCAACCTGGAGGGATGCAGACCTATACTGGTGTGATGGTCTGCATCTGTCCGGGGGGCAGGATCCTAGGTGAGAGGTTTAAATGCTTCATTGGCAAGCATTTAAACTAGCCAAGGGGGGAGGCACTGAAAAGGAGCAGGGAAATCCCAGCCTCGCCCCACAAAACATGGTTATTAGTGAGGTAAACACCAAAGTAGAGAAGTTATTAGGGAGCAGGACAGAGGTAAATGTAAAAAAAGGCAAAGGCAGTAAGGACAGGAATAGGGTTAAAAGGGGTAAGGCTATCAAAAAGTGGAGGGTGATGAATACCAACACCTGTAGTCTGTGTAACAAGCTCCCTGAACTAGTGGCCTTGATGGAAGAGGGTTGCCTGGATATTGTGGCAGTCACAGAAACATGGTACACAGAGAACCATGACTGGGTTGTCAACATACCAGGACACACAATCTACAGGAGGGACAGGGAGGGTAAAAGAGGAGGAGGAGTAGGTCTCTATGTAAAGGAAGGGATCAGAGCAACAGAACTAAAGAGTAAATAGGGAGCAGATGAGGCACTCTGGGTCACCCTAGAGGCAGGAAAAGGCACCACAGTCCTCACGGGGTTTGTATACAGACCCCCATCTCAGGGGGAGGGAATGGACAAGGAAATGATAGAAGGCTTCCTTAGAATGGCAGAAAAAGGGGAGATATTGTTGATGGGAGACCTGAATATGCCAGATGTTAACTGGAGCACCTTTTCTGCAGGCACATCCAAGAGCAGGGTCATTCTTGATGCCCTACAGGGGGCATACCTCAGACAGCTAGTATTGGAACCCACTCGGGAGGGAGCAATCTTAGACCTGGTACTCTCAAATGGGGATGGGGAAAGAATCTCAGATTTAGAACTGGGTAGCCACCTGGGAACTAGCGACCACCAAACAGTGTGGGTCATGATAAACACAGCCATACAATCAAGCCATACAAAAGCAAGAGTATTGGAATTTAGGAGAGCTGACTGTGGGAAAATGAGAGAGTGCCTTAGAAAAGCACTAGCAAACAGGCAAGAAGGAGGGGTGGAGGAACAATGGGAAGTAATCAAAACAGCCATCACAGAGGCAACAAGCCTTTGTGTAAAGCAAATCAATAAAACACAACAAAGGAAAAAACCTCTATGGTTCTCAAAAGAGGTGGCAGGGAAGGTTAAGGAGAAAAGGATAGCATTCAGGAAATATAAGGAAACACAGAAGGAGTAGGACAGAGAACTTTATCAGTTAAAGCAGAAAGAGGCTGGGAAGGCAGTCAGAATAGCAAAGGCCCAAACCGAGGAAAGAATAGCCAATTCTGTTAAGAAGGGGGATAAGACCTTTTATAGATACATTAGGGAGCGAAGAAAGACCAAAGGAGGGATACTGAGGCTTAATAAAGAGGAAGGAATGTGGGTAGAGGGGGACAGTGAAAAAGCAGGGATATGGAACGAATATTTCTGCTCAGTATTCACAAAGGAAGAGGAGGGGGAGGTACCTAAACCAAACAAGAGAAACACTCTGAAGATGGGGGTCGATACCAGTCCTTTTACAGAAGAAAGGGTTCTGAAAGAACTAATAAAATTGAAGGTGAACAAAGCAATGGAGACTGATGGGATTCACCCAAGAATTCTAAAAGAACTAAGGGTAGAACTAGTGACACCGCTGACTACTCTCTTTAACAAATCATGGGAGGCTGGTGAGGTACCTGAGGACTGGAGCAGGGCAGATGTGATTCCTCTTCACAAAAGTGGGAGCAGGACAGAGGCAGGAAACTACAGACCAGTTAGTTTGACCTCAGTGGTAGGGAAAATGATGGAATCGCTTCTGAAGGAAAGAATTGTTGAGTACCTAGAGGCCAGTGGGGCACAGGACCCAAGGCAGCATGGATTCATGATGGGAAGGTCATGTCAAATGAATCTAATAGATTTCTTTGACTGGGTTACCAAAGTAGTAGACCAGGGAGGGGCTGTGGACATGGCCTACCTAGATTTTAACACGGCACTTGATACAGTCCCACACAAAAGATTAATACACAAGTTAGCTAGCCTTGGAGTGGGCCCCAAGGTGGTAGCCTGGATAAAAAATTGGCTAGACAACAAGACGCAAAGGGTAGTAGTAAATGGAGTACACAATGAAGAAAGGAAGGTTACTAGCTGGGTACTGCAGGGTTCAGTACTGGGACCGGTCCTTTTAAATGTCTTTATAAGTGACATTGCAGAGGAACTGGAAGGAAAAGTATGTCTCTTTGCAGATGACACAAAGATCTGGAACAGGATTGATACACAAGATGGAGTGGAAAGGATGGGAAGGGACTTGGCAAGGTTGGAGGAATGGTCAAATGTATGGCAGCTCAGATTCAATGCAAAGAAGTGCAAGGTAATGCACCTGGGAAACAAAAACCCAGGGGAAGAGTACACAATGGTGGGTGAGATACTGACAACAGTAAAAATGGAAAGGGACCTGAGGGAAATTATATCAGATGACCTAAAGGTGGGCAAGCAATGTGAGAAGGCAGTAAGGAAGGCTAGGGGATACAGGGATGCATAAGAAGAGGCATCAATAGTAGAAAATAGGAAGTTGTTATCCCTCTGTACAGACAGTTGGTGAGACCCCATCTGGAGTACTGTGTGCAGTTCTGGAGACCCCATCTCCGCAAAGACATAGACAGAGTGGAGGCTGTCCAGAGGAGGGCAACCAAAATGGTGCAGGGTCTGCACCAGAAAACATACGAAGAAAGACTAAAGGAGCTTAATATGTATACCCTTGAGGAAAGAAGGGAGAGAGGGGACATGATAGAAACTTTCAAGTACCTCAAGGGAATCAACAAAGTCCAAGAGGGTAGCACCTTTCAGAAAAAGAGATGTGCAAGAACAAGGGGGCACAATTTGAAGATAGAGGGGGGACGGCTCAGAGGTAATGTGAGGAAATATTTTTTCACGGAGAGGGTTGTGGATGCATGGAACAGCCTCCTTGAGGAGGTCGTGGAGTCAAGAACAGTGGGGGAATTCAAGAATGCATGGGACAGACATAAGGCAGTCCTAGTGGGGGGTAGGAGGAAGTAAGCTGTTGGTTAACTAGGATCTGCAGCTTATCTGTTAGGTAGGAAAATGGGCAGACTAGGTGGGCCAAGCGGTCCTTATCTGCCGTCAAATTCTATGTTTCGATGTTTCTATGATTGTCCCCCCCAGCCCCACCAAATGCAGGCCCTCCCCCAGCACCAAACACTGACCATCCTCTCAGTAAGTCAGCCCCAAAACACACACTGTCTCCCCCAACCCCAACCCCACAAAACAGACCATCCCCCAGCCCCACCAAACACAGACCATCCAGTGAGTTTCCCAACAAACCTCACCACACCAGTAGCACAGTAACTGAGTGTCCCCACCCCACCAACATGACCAGTGTCCACACCATACCAAACAAATAGGCCCCCCACCCACCCCACCAACATGGACAGCCTCAACAGCCAGCAAATCCCTCCCACCCAAAGAAACACAAGCTGACAGCAAACCTTCCACCCACCCCCAGACGTGTGGCCATGGCCAAGACAACCCCCCAAAAAACACATTTCTGGAATGTGAATGGTATTAATTTCCAACAACCAGCTTGTAGCACAGTTACTCACCAAATCAGTAAGAGCACAGACAGGGCAGCATGCAGCAGGGCACAGCAAGGCCAAGAAGGCAGATCAGGTAGCTGAGTCTCTCCCAACAGTCCCATTCCTCTCCCGATTAATCCCCCTACGAGACAGTAACTGATTTTTTCTGACACCAGATGAACATGTTGCATTATGGGTCTGCTATAGCCTGCATGACCGCCTGCTTCTTCACTGCTCTGGGTCTGGCTGTTCACTGACCTGAATAATCCCTCTCGGTGGACTGTGGAACAGGTGGGCAACGGCATGGTGTGGGACTCGCTGACAACACGGTAAATCTTTTTCTGGCCTGCTGAACACAGGAGCTGGGTGTGCAGACAAGTCTAGCCATGCCTCAGACTCACTGTAATTGTACTACTCCCTCCTCCGCCTGGTCTGTCCAGTGGTAGAGGCCCTGTGGCTGCAGGCCTCCTAGGCTCTTGGGGATGGGAGGCTCAGGTGGCAGCAAGAGAGCCCAGAGCACAGTTGGCTGCACTGAGAAACAAAGAGTAGGTAGTCAGAGGACTCAGGTGAGGTATATTTAAACTGGGCTGTTCAGGACAGGAGGAGGGCGGGAACACTAGACTGACTGAGACACTGGTGACACCTGACAGACAACCAACGACTGCTGCTCGACATCCTCGAATAGCTATCTCTCCTCAGCCCTATGCTATATGGATGCTGCTGCTGCTCCTTCATGGAAGGCACACAGACAACTAAATGGCGCCACTAACGGAGTACTGCTCACGCGATGGTGCCAGCTTGCAGCACTCTCTGATTGGCTGTAACATGCAGGCTACTATGGTTGCAGGCTTGCAGCCAATTGGAAAAGGGGATAGTTTTTGTTTAAGAGACACGGCCCGCAGCACCCCCCCCTCCCCCGGAGAGGTGCAGGCAGTCCAGGCATAGCCCTGAGCCCATTCAATATTAAAAAAAAAAAATGATAACCGGATAACGGTGGCTGGGCTCCTAAAAAAGTCCTGGTCTAATGTCTCAGGGGGGGCAGCTTGCCCCTCTGCCCCCAGCAATCTACGCCTATGCTGCTAGTATAAAACGTGAACCTCAAATTAAAACCATATTGTTCATCCATTGAACAAAAGTCTTAATATCACTTTCCTCCCCTTCTCAAATGAAATTACATTGTTGATAAAATGATACCAGTGCCGTATGTTACCATGGAAAGGATTGGAAGCTATGTTTATGATGCACTGTATTTTCCACATACCCAAGAATAGGTTGGTATTTGCAGAAGCCATGGGGCTCCCATGGCAGTGCCACATGTCTGCAAGTAGCCAGTACCATCAACTTAAAATGAGTTGTGATGTAATATGAAATCTAGTGCTTTTATTAGAAAATCAACTGGTATTTCGTCTCTTTGTGGGAGTTTGTTAAGGAAATGTTTCCATGCCTGTACTCTTTGGTGATGTCTAATAGAAGTGTACACTATCTTCGCATCTATCTCCATCCATAAAAAAAAAAAATATTTTCCCAGACCAGATTTTTTAATTTTTAGTGGACATCCAACGTATCTTTAAGGTACCAGGGTAATGTGGAGACACTGTCATGGAGAAAAAAATCAAATACTGTTGAGTTCTATGACTGGATGGTGAGGGCCCTGGACCAGGGTAGGCCAGTGGACATCCTCTTTCTGGACATTAGCAAGGCATTTGATTCAGCACCCCACAGTGGCTTGCTGGCTAAGCTGAAGGAAATGGGGGTAGGGAGACAGTTGTTCAAATAGATAGGAAATTGACTCTGAGTGGTTGGAGGATTAGCCTCATCTCCAAGGTGGGTTACTAGTGGGGTTCCCCAGGGGTCAGTGCTGGGACCACTCCAGTTCAACTCCTATATCTCAGACATCAGGAGTGGGATCAGGAGTGAGATGAGTCTCTTTGCAGATAACGCTAAGCTGAATGTAGTGGTGGATGGGGAGGATGGCCTTGTAGGAGGATCTGGAGGCTTTGGAAAGGTGGTCAGGAAAATGGAAATTAAAATTCAATGTGGGGAAGTGCAAGGTTCTGCACCTGGGCATCATTAATCCAGGCCAGGGGTATATCCTGGGAGGACACATGATTCAAGTCATGGAGGGTGAGAGGGACCTGGGGGTAGTGGTAGATGTCAAAATGAACAACTCAGAGACCTGTAGGAGGGCAGCAGCAAAGGCAAATAGGATGCTGGGATGCATCGCCAGGGGGGTTCACCTCCAGAAAAGCAGAAGTAATCCTTCCACTGTACAACTGCTTGGTTAGGCCACACCTCAAGTATTGTGTACAGTTTTGGAGACCACATTTAAAGAGGGACATTGCACTCCTAGAGAGGGTCCAAAGGAGGGCAACCAATATGATCTGGGGCCTGGGGGAGAGGACCTATGAGGAGAGGTTCAAGGAGCTCGACATGTACACCCTAGAGGAGAGGAGGGGCAAGAGGGACATGATAGAGGTCTTTAAGTACATGAAAGGAATCAATAAAGGAGGCCCAGTCAGGGTGCTCCAAAGGAAGGAGGGTGGGGCAACAAGAGGTCACGGGTGTAAGCTGGAAGAGGGAAGGCTCAGAAGGGAGAGGAGGAGATGTTATTTCACAGAAAGGGGGGTGGAGCCATGGAATGCACTGCCCATGGAGCTGGTAGAGGTGGAGACTGTGGACGGGTTTAAGAGGGGGATGGGACAGGTACAGGGGGAGTTTAAATCTGACCAGGCCCAATACAGGTGGAACATCTGGGACTGGGGATAGTATAACCTGGGGTTGGGGGGATACCAAAATCAGCCCTCAGTGCGGATGCTGAAAATCGAGCAGACTTGAGAGACCATAGGCCTATTCTGCTGGCATTTTAGTAAATGACAGTGCCACTGTTCATGAGGAGGGGTCCCAAAAAGCCCATGTTGCAAATTTGGAGCAAAAATTCCAAACAATGACTGCATTATGAGCATGTGTTGCTCATTTTCTAAGCACACTCGTAAATTCGCCAAACTTTAATATTTTCACTCCGGATTTTCAACATTGACATTTTTAAACACCTCCTTATGAACAGTATAGCTTTCATTTCTCACATCATGCCTGAAACTTGTTTTTGCACCTGTGATGCAGAATGGCGCAGTTGCTTCGCAAAATCAACATTTGGGATGGATTAACAAAATCACAGTGCCACTGTTCATACCGCTCAACCTCCTGCCTCACTAATCAGTGACAAGGCTTAAAAACATCAGGGACAAAGGACCAAAATCAGGGAGACATCTTCAAAATTAGAGATATCCACCCAAAAAGCTGGTAGAATATGGGGCTTAGTGCAGAATGCATGTTCTGAAGAACAAGTCTATAACTTTAATGCTTGATATTATTTTGTGCTTACAATTTCCACTGTTTAGCCACGGAAACACACATTTTAGGAGGGACAGAGTAAAATTTTGAGGCAAAATCAGGGACATCGCTGAAAATCAGGGATAGTTGAGAGGTATGCCACTGTTCATGTGGGGGGAAAAAAATCCAAAAAATGACCTCATTACAAATGTGCATTGCACAGTTTCTAAACAGACTCGTAACTTTGCTAGTTTTTCATGTTTTTACTCCAGATTTTCAACAATACCATCTTTTTCACATCACCTCATGAATAGTAGAGCTGTAATTTTTTAAATACTGCCAAACATGTTTTTCCACACCTGTGGCATAAAACGGCATTGCAATTGCACAGAATTATAGTTCAACAGGGATTTGAAAGTTTTCTGTACTGGATACATGCGGTGAGGTGATAAGAAGGTTGTGTTGAGCATTTGGGGTGAAAATTAGTTAAGATTGCACAGTTATGACTATTTGTTGCAATTTTGTTATGCCTGCTCATAGCTTAATGTGTGGAAGCACAGGGGCCAGAGACACTGGTATTTCTACAACTGCCTACATATGTACATCTGAGGAGGGATAGGAGCGCAGTGTCCAAACGACCCTGTACTCCCACAGTAAAATAAAGATACTATTATACTACCTCAAAAAGTGAGGAAATAAATTGGAAAAAACTTTGTCAATGCATCAGTTAGGTTTAAAGTGACAAAAGTAAGGAAATGAGACATTAGGGTTGAATCCCTACCCCTCACACATACCACCCACCCTCATCCTCCACTCCACCAATATGTTTTAAGGAGTGTGGGTCAATCTAGACCTAACTCTCTCCCCATTCTTTTATACTGTACCTTGATCAGCCTGTTTACACATGTAATTGGGTGAGAGTTGGGCCTAATGACCCCATGACACGCCCCAATGCCTGTTGGTGTGTGGAGGAAGAGAGGTGGGGTGGTAGGGTGGGAGGTTTGAGACTCAACCCTAATGCCTCTTTTCCATACTTTTGTTTACTTTAACCCTAACTGATGCATTAACAAAGTTATTTGCAATATATATATACACACACACACACACACACACACACACACACACACACACACAAACACACACGTATATACGTGTGTGTGTCTGTGTCTGTGTGTGTGTGTGAGATATTTAGAGGTGGGCGAAAGTGGAATTTCTGCTTTTGCAGTACTTCTGTGAAAATCTGGACACGTTCATGGAAGTTTCTGAACATCCACCAGTGGCAGAGCAGAAAACTTCTGTGACACTTTGCCTGTTCCTCAAAATAAAATAAGCCCTTGTGGCTAGTGGTCCCTCACCCACCCCACATTTAAACCAAATTGTCCTGGTGGCTAATGGTCTCTCCCCACTGGATTACCCACCTGACCCATAAAAAATACCCCTGGTTGTTGCATTCCTCCCACCCCATCACCTGCCTGACAAATGTCAACAAATGCCCTGGTGGCTAGTGATCCCTTCCCTCCAGCCAGTTACCCTCCTGTAGTTTCCAGTAACCCCTCCAATCCTTAACTCCATCCATAGTCAGAGAGATTACTGTTTTGCAGATGTTTAAAAACAATCCCCTGGTGGTCTAATGGTTTCAATCCCCTTCCCCATCACTAATCCCAGTCCCTGAATAAATATTTAATTTCCTGGTGGTATAGTGCCCCCCACCACACCACTGCAGCAGGTGTCCCACCACCCCACTCCCACCTCCATCCTGAATCCTAGAGGGCATATCAGTATAGCCCTCCTCTCTCTCCACCATGGCCGGCCCACCTACTGAGCTGTCAATGAATGAGTGTTTTCTCATACAAGGACGTGCTCAATCATTGACAGCTCAGTGGGCGGGATGGCCATAGTCGAGAGAGGAGGGCTGTGCTGATCCACCTGCTGGGGTTCAGAATGGGGTGGGAGTGGAGTGGTCGGATGCCTGCTGGTGTGGGGGGTTGGGGGCACCAGATCACCAGGTAATTAAATATTTATTCAGAGACTGGGGATCAGGGAATGAGAGGGGGCGGATGAAACCACTAGACCACCAGACGTGCAGAACAGTAATTTCTTGAGCTACAGGCAGAGATAAGGATTGGGGGGGGTTACTGGACACTACAGTTGGGTGACTGGGTGAAGGGGAGGGACCACTAGCCTCCAGAGCATTTGTCTGAATTTGTCGGGTAGGTGATGGGTGGGGGGAGAATGTAACAACCAGGTGTATTTTTTTATGGGTCAGGTATGATCTGTGGGGGCTTACTAGCCACCAGGATATTTTGTTTAAATGTGGGGTGGGTGGGGAGGGACCACTAGCCACAATGACTTTTCTCGGGGAATTAGGTTGGGACTCCCAGCTGGTGATTGCAGGTGGAATTTCTGCAAAAGTTAGGAAATTAATTTCTGAATTTTCATGGAAGCAAAAGTCAGACTTTTGCTTGAATTCCACCTATAAATTTTTTTTGCACATGGCTAGTAATATTCCAAACATAGTAAACTTATTTTGCTGCACAGATATTAGGAGTGTGAGAGAATTGGGGTTGGGGATAATAGTGGCAAAATATATGAGTCTTTGTCAGCTGTTGAGAATTATTATTTTCTTTTGGGGGGGTCGGATTCACAGAAACAGATGCCTTAAGGTATTAATGTCATTAGAGTTTAAGATCATTAGGTGATGTTTTAAGGGCAAATCAAAAATAAAGAAAACAACTTAAAGAAGCATATGATTAACTGGAATAGCCTGCAAACCCAAACATTAAAAAAAAAGATACACACCTTCTTTTCACTCAGTCACACTTCAGGCTTACATTTTATCCTGTTTTTTTGCACATTCATTCATATTTCTTTTCTTACATTGTAATGCTAATATTAACCTAGTTTAATGTCAAATGTTAAATGATTTAGTAAGGAACATAATGATGGTACAGTATTATAAAAATACTCATGTGAGTTTGCATTATTTGTCCATATCTTAACAATCCAATTCAGTAAACTTTCTTGTGCAGTATTTTAATTACATGTTGATATGTTTATCAATTTTGTCAATGCATCATTGTAGCTAGGATGCTACAATGTCTCTCTAATTAATACTTATTTATTGTACTGATCTTTTTGAACAAGTGATCATAGGGGAATTAACTGAATTTGTCCAACTGTATAAAGCACAGATGGAAGTATTAGGATGTCTTGGTTTATATGCCCCATGAGGAAGATGGATTCAACCATTGAAAACATTTCAGTTTACAACATGTTGGGAATGATTTTTCAGTTCTGTTCAACATGTCTGTAGCTTATTGATAGAAGACAATAAAATAAATTAAATATCCTTTTAGTTGATCTACTTGTGTTTCAAACCTTATAAAGTCTAAGGAGACTACACCATGTCTTGTTTTAGATTGCACAATGCCAAATGTCATCAACTATTAAAATAGGGAATTTAAATACTAAATATAACTTAATCATTTGCCAGAGGACAATAAATATATTATTAAGCTTGCTATCATTTATTTAAGGTGTACAGCTTAAAGAACCCAAAAGAAAAGTTTTTGATTTGTCCATGGCACATAAATTGTCATTATCAGTTGTGTTCAAAACATCATTTTCAATGCTGAAAACACATCATTTAGATTGTGATTAAGAATACTTAATCAAGTAACCAGAAGAAGAGTTGCTGATGTATCCATGATACATAGATGGTCATTATCAGTTATGTTCAAACAATAATTTTCAGTGTTTGAAACATGCCATTTTTATTGTGATTGAGAATATTTAATCAGTTCTTTAACTTGCAAAATAAGTAATCATGTCAGTTTTTATAACACTGAATTGTTGGCAAAAACAAAATACAGCATGAAAGATGTTGCAAAGTTTCCTTTACCAGTTATCGTACGTGAGGGCGGCTGCTACATGAAGGTGCCTTGTTGGATGGGTTGCATGGAGTACAAAAAAATGATGACATAGTTACATTGCTTCAGGAATTCCAAGGGGGTAGCCATGTGACAGTGTGTAGTCATGGGATGGTAAGGGGAGGAGTCATATGTGTCTCAGTTTTCCTATGAAGAACACAAGACAGAAACAGAAATGTTGTTTAATTTGGAAGGGCTATTTTTTATGTAGATTGTGTTTCTTCTGCTCTTAGTGTAGGTGAATTTAAAAGTTAGATGGAAAAGAAATGGCATTTTACAGCATAGACATGTGAGCAGCTATATTGTGCTTACTCATAGCACTCCAAGCTATGTTTGGAAGTAAGCAGGGTTAAAAAAGTATTGTTGCACAGATATTTTTCCTGACTGAAGTCTCAATGCTGGTAACTGTGATTGGATATAAAGTAAAAGTGAGCTGAGGTTGTGAGATAGTCCCAACTTTGCTGTCAGGATTTTGTACTGCACAGACAACCAAGATTGCATGCAATACCTTGCACTATTATGGCTGAGTTCTGCAGGCCGATACAGTATATGGAGCAATGCAATTTAATGGCAATAAAGCACAATTGTCATGTAATATTTTCTGAAATGTCATTTACTGCAAGGTATTGCATTACATTGTGTCTGGCTCTGCTGTAGGTGCATTCAGCAGCCCATGGACATAGAGTGCCACTGTACCACAAATGATGTCTGCCAGACATAAGCTGACATAAGACATAAGAAGTAAGCTTGAAGCTGGCCCGCTGGCACAGCAGTTGGATTTTTGCTTGTGATGCCAGCGACTCGGGTTCGGGAACCAGCCCGGGAGCTGGAAGGCTGTCCGGAGGAGAGGACTTGAGCATCCAAGGGACTGCTTGTCCTCTCCAGGGGAAGGGGAGTGCCAGAACTCTGCTCTTGTCTGGCCCCGGGTGGAGACCCGAGGTACAGCAAGTCCGACGCTCAACAGAGGGGCGACGTGCCAGACATCGGCGGTTCAGCGCCTTGATGTCCGGGGACATGGCATGTTGAGAGAAAACTGGAAAAAACATGCAGCCTCCCAGTAGATGGAGCACCTGGGCCCCAACCTTCAATGCCCCTACCGGGCCGGAGACAGCGTTCTGATGAAACACAGATGTATCGGGGTGTAAGGCCCCTGCCCCGTACCCTCCTCAGGGGTACAACCATGGCTCCATGGGGAATGGACTGCACTGGACTCCTGGTAGCTGAGCGAGGGCTGAAAAGGCCATATGTGTGTCTCCCGAAGAAGGGGAGAGCTGCATGAAGAGGGGGTGTAAAAAAAAAAAAAAAGTAAGCTTGAAAAGTCTTCAAGAGTGTGCCAACTAAGATTCAACATGAAGAGGGCAAAATCACTCACTTGGGGTGCAGAAACCGAGCAGCAGAGTACATGTTGGGAGGAGATGTACTGATGACCACCAGACAGGAAAGGGACCTGGGGTGGTCATATCCAATGACCTAAAAGTGGCCAATCAATGTGATTAGGCAGTGGTAAGAGCCAGTGGGATGCTGCAGTGCATAGGGAAGGGTATCACCAGCAGAAAGAAGGAGGTGGTGATTAGAGATGCAGTGAATTTAAAATCCACTGGAGAAGTGCACATGAAGTGGGCACTTCGCATTGCCACTCCGCTACACAGAGTAGGCAAATCAAAGTGCTCACTTTGCCTTGTCATTACCGCTTCACGTTGGGCTGAATGACAAAGTGAAGTAAGGCAAAGTCATTGATTTCAATAAACTTTGTGTTCCTCATTATGATTCTAAGTAATCAACTTGGTGTTTCAGACTCAGCAGCCCCCCCCACGCATCACATGGCTTACAGTACTGTAAGTCACATGCTCTCTAGCCAGGCAGGAAGTGAGTCACACAGACAGTTTCACTTTCTCCTGTGCAGACTGAGAGAGAGGAGTGTGTACTAGAGAGAGGAGTGTTTAGACTGCAGAAGAGGAGAGTTAAAATTTGATAGTTAACACAACAGCTTTTTTAAAAGCTACATTTTTTTGTCTTTTCTGTACTGTTTTTTACTTAATTTGTTCTTTATGTAAATCTAATTTTTCTTACCTACTTAGTTGTTTGTGTGTGTGTGACTGTGTGTGTGTGTTGTGCTTGTGTCGTGAGATGGAGCAGGGTGAGGGAATGTCTGGGGCAGGGACAGCTCTGGGAAAGCATGGTAGTACGTGTTGTCATTCCCTGCGCATGCGTGGGGGACATGGGTGCCCATTTGTGTTGGACCACTCTAAACTTGTGAGTGCCCAATCCCCGGAAGCAGGACCAGCACCGTCTCCTGACTCTGAGGCAGTTCAACCACCACCACCACCAAGTCCAGCACAAGGTCCTTTGGAGCATGATGTGCCTGTTCCCCCAGGCCCAGGTGTGGATCCCATCAGTACTGTTGAGCAGTGTGAGCAGCCTACTGCCAGTTCATCTTACCCTCCACTGCCTGTGCCTGGTCCTCCCCTCACATCTGTTGTTTGGCAGTTTTTGACTGTGTCGGGGGGGGACAGCAGTGTAGTGAAGTGTTGCCTATGTGTGGTGGAGTTGCGCCATGGCCCCCAGGAGAGTCACCTGGGGACTGGGGGCCAGAGCACCCATATGCTTAATCACCACTAGTTGGAGTGGCAGGCTGCCACAGAAAGGACCATGTCTGCACCTGCTGGCCGTTCCATGGCAGAGGGTGCCGCTGTGCATAGCAGCATCCCTAAGAAAAGGAGGGCCACAGCAGCATCTGTTGCTCCACCAGCACCCCCACCACCACCACCACCACCACCAGCAGGTCAGCCTGTTGAAGGAGTGGACACCAGAGAAGTGCGTGTAACGCTGTCTGACTTGGCAGTTCTCTGGAGTGCTGTTGAGGAGAACAGTGAGAGGATGAGTGCTGTGGAGCAGTGGCTGGATGACATTTCCATCTTTCAGATGAGACGTTAAACCTAGGTCACATCTGCCTGGATTGGTGGTAGTTCAGGTGGATGTTAAAGATCCCATTTCACTTACTGAAAAAGAGTAGGGGAATTTCCCCGGTGTCCTTCCCAAATTTCCCTCATTTACTGAAAATACCACCAACAGCTTAATCTGGTTCAAAGTCAGTTGGCATTCATCTGAATCCCCTTCCCCTGGGTCGTGCTTGAAAATAGCCAGGATTTGTCTAGTGCATGTACCCAGTCAACAAAAACTAAATAAATAAAACATACAGGGACATCAGCTTCATATTATGTCCATGCTGGAACTGCTGCTGGATCACCATAGGATCCCACATTAGTTTTGTTTCCTCACACCAGGTTCCACCCCCCCACCTTCCTTGCTGTGTCATAAAATGCATCCCTGCACCATTCCTGACCCTTGTATGTAATGATGCCATTTTTTTGTTGTCTTCAGTATGCATTACACTTTGTATTCTGGGGCCCATTCCTTCTGTTAAGTGTCTGTGTATTTTGTGCGAGTGTGCTGTTTTGGTGCATCATTTATCTGCATCCACAAAAGGCATCTGTCATGTGTCCAGAAAATTGACAAGTGGTAACACAGTGAAATGAGAGTGTTTCAGCACATACAAAGTCCGCCAGAATTAATGGCGCACTCAGTCATGCGCACAAAAGTGGCACAGAGTCCCCAGATTTTTTCTGCAGGCCCAGAATGCATCCTCCATGTGTCTAGAAAATTGACAAGTTGTAACAGAGTGAAATGAGACTGTTTCAGCACATAAAAAGTCCCCCAGGATTAATGGCGCACTCATTCATGTGCACAAAAGTGGCCCAGAGTCCCCAGATTTTTTCTGCAGGCCCAGAATGCATCCTCCATGTGTCCAGAAAATTGACAAGTAGTAACCCAGTGAAATGAGAGTGTTTCAGCACATACAAAGTCCCCCAGAATTTATGGCACACTCAGTCATGTGCGCAGTGGTTGCACATAGTCCCCAGATTTTTTTTGCAGGCCCACAATGCATCCTCCTTGTGTGCAGAAAAGTGAAAAGTGATCATCTCAACTGGATTGAAAGGTGCCCTTTGGATGTACAGTAATAGTAGCCTTGGTGAGTAAATATATATATATATAGTTGTGTATTTTGTAGGTGATGATGAGGGGGGTTGAACTTAACATGGACATGTACTCATGCTATTGTTCTGCATCACACACAGGTGACTCCATCTCCAAACTGTTGCTGTGCACCGTTCAGTGCTCAATGAGAATTTTTTGCACTTAAATGGAAATGGATAACTCTTAAGCACATGAAGGTAAGTATTTTTTTTGGGGGGGGGATAATATTTTCAGTTTTGTCTGTAATGGTTTCTTATTTTTTTAGTTCTTCACAGATTTCATCAGCATCTTTCTGGAGTCCGGTTCTTAATGATGGTCATGGTCATTGAATGAAACGACTTCTGCATGTTGCATGTGTGCCCAAGCTTGGGTCGGGAAGGGGTGTGACTGATCATGTTGACAAACTTTTTTGGATAAGGCCAATTTGACAGAACAACAAAGTATTGCAAATTTTCCTAAAAAAAGAAATAAATGACTTCTTAAAAGTTACAACTTCATTGTTATGTGTCCCTGCCTGGTTCTCAAATCTCAGTCTGTATTGTCAACTGAGTTACATTTCAGAGACACAACTTGTCAACTACTAAGACAACCTGTTGTTTACAATATTTGCAGCAGTCTTTACAAAGCAATGAAACAGATGAAATAAAATCTTCATACTTACCAGAATGGATTTCACATGGACATTACATTGCTTCCTCTCTGTACGGTATAGCTACAGCATCTTTCCCAACGAGTAATATTAGCGATGGAGCCAGTTTTTGTTCTCCTGTAAAAGAAACAAAATAAGTGTACTGTATGTGTTTTGCCACTGTGGCTTTGAAAAACTACAGAAAACAAAACAGACAACTTAAGGAAGTGAGGCAGCATAACAAACATGAGTGTACATACTCACTTTATGGTTTAAATATTAAGAAGCTGGTGGTGGTGGTACACTGGTAGACTGGTGGTGCGTGGTGGACAGACAGACTCATGGTGGCAGCAGACTTGGATAAGATCAGTCCCGGTGGTGGTGGTGGTCTGGGGTGGGGGAGGCATACCACCTTTTAAATACTGCAGTTAAAACTTGTCAACATTAACCACTTCATCATCCTCATAAAGAAAACTGCCCGCACAGTCATCAATGTCTGAAGTCTGACCACTGGGAAATTCTTTCTCCATTGTGTCATCATCTATGTCAGGGGTGGGCCGTTTCAGGCAGCCACTGCCAGTGCCACCAAGGTGCTCCATTTCCACATCATGAAAAACCACCATGACTAGGTCGGGGTACGAATACCGAGGATGCAGTCTGTGCTGGTGTGTGTCTTTCATTCATTTTAATGAATGTTAGCAAATTAACATTTGCAGGAGACAGGTTTGTCTGACAACCCCTGACTATTGCACCTGCTGAGCTGAATACCCTCTCAACACTTACACTGGAGGGTGGGCATGTGAGGTACTTCAGTGCCACTGCAGTCTGCTCTGGCCATTCACTGACCTTTCCACTCCAGTACAAAAGAGGATCTTCATTTATTGTCAGATGCCTGTTTTCAGACAAATATGACTCAACCATCCTCTGTGCCACAGTAAGTCTGATTGTTGATGCATCAGCCTGTTCTCTGGAATCATTGATGTCAAAAATACCCACTGGGGACAAAGCCTCCCAAAGTGGGTTGCTGCCAACCACTTTGGATGACAGACCACCAGGAAATACAGTCCCCTTACCCTTGCATGATAATGCTTTCTGGTCCTCCAGCTACACCTTCAGCTGGCTTATGCTGCTGAGGTTTGCAAACCTTGGCATGTGACTTCTGTGCCCCATGAACCAAGTGAACCAGTTGACCACTGATATTTTTTACCTGTTCAAGCCCTCCCTCCAGTACTGATGCAATTCCACTTTTGTATCGTGGGTCCAGCATTATTGCCATGGCAAAGTTGTCACTATGCTGAATGCTCATAATGTGACGATTCTGGTCGAATACTGTCAGCATGTGTTGCAGCAACATACTGCTACCACCGTCTCCGGCAACATCAAGGCTATGCTGTACATTCACCAATGTCTGCCTCAGCACCCGCAGCAGTGAAATTGATTGGGTAATGGTGGCAGACTTGCCACTCACTGCCTGTATGGCATGTTCAAAAGGCCGCAACATTGTTATTACAGAGTCCATGAGGTGCACTGTTCAGTCGTCATAGACATGGAGGCCCCAGAACTGTCATGGCTAGTATGCTTAACAAGATATTCTCTGATGGCTTTGTATTGTTCATACAACCTCTCTGCCATGTATAACATGGAGTTCCATCAGATGACAACTTCCAGCTTCAAGCTGTGCTGAGGCAGGCTGTTTTGTATCTGCAACTGCCGCAGTTGGTCATGGGCCTTTCCAGATCTTGAAAAGTGAGAGCAGATACATCGTGCAATGGTCAGCATTTCCTTTATGTCAGGGTGCTGCAGAAACTCCTGAACCACAAGATTTAAACAGTGGACCATGCATGGAACACGAAAAAAAACACCATTCGTAATGCATTTCACCACATTTGACCCATTGTCACTTGTTATGAACCCAGCTGTCAGGGACAGAGGGTTTAGCCAGCTGTCAATTTCAGTCAGTACCATGTCCAACATGTTCTCACTAGTGTGTGAACAGGTCACGCTGCTCATAGCAATTGCTGCATGCAGGCGAATTCCAGGAAGATTGCTACTGCGACAATCCACCTTCCTGCACTAATTATTCACACTACCAGCATCACAAACAACCCCCGGCACCTGTGCCCAGTGTGCAGTTATACACCGATATGAACTCCCCGCTGTTTTGCCACTTGACCACATATCCTTACTTAAATGGATGAATGGAGAGGAGGAATGTAGAAGGGCATGTCTTACTGAGTATGAGACAGCACCGAACAACTCAGGAACAGCACGGGTAGAAAAGTATGTCCTGGATGGGACTTTCCATTTTGGACAGGCATGGGCAGCAAACTGCCAGAACCCAGAATTCTCCACAAAGGAGAAGGGCAAAAGATCAATTGCCAGCATTTCCGCTACAGCAGCATTAAGTTCACGTGACACTGTATGATTGGGGGTGTACTTCAGCTTATGCTCAAAAACACTCTGTAATTTGGCCTGACAAATGTTTTACACGGTGTGTGTTGTTGGTCACAAATGGTTGTGCTCTGTGATGAATGGCATTGACAGGGGGTGGAGTGTGGACATTTGATGAAGATGGTTACACAGGTGATGATGACAAACCCAGAAATGATGTTATTTTTCTGGATTTGCCAACCGGGGTTGATGTACCACTTGCACTAGACATACTGCATTCACCACCACCACCACCACAAAAACTGCTACTCTCACCAGCACTGGACGGCATTTCAAAGTCATTATGGTCTTCCTCCTCATCATGCCTACAGTAATCCTCTGCTCTTATTACCGTACTAATGCACACGTTTAATTTTCTACTGGGCTTAACAGTCATGGAAGGGAATAACATGCTGGCTATGGTTGCCGCCGGTGATACGGGTGAATGCCCAAGTCTGGTATTAGCTGCCAGCTTGTGCTGGGTCCACAGAGCCAAGTGCCTATTCTTAAGATGTGTGTGCTGTCCTCCTGTCCCAAGATGGCTCCCCTTTTTACCTCGACTCACACGCACATGGCAAACCTAGCAGATTGCAACTGAATCATCATTTGCTTCTTGAACAAAAAAATACCAAACAAGGACTGTGATGCTCTTCTTTTAACATGTCCATGATGATGTGGCTTATTTACTGTAAGTCTGTTATTTTAAGCACTGAAGTGGCGGGGGGGGGTATGTGATGTTTCTGGCACTGCACACCTGGACTGCAACTGACCGCCACGACTACCTATCATATTGAGTACTGAGTCATCATCATCATCATCATCATCCACTAAAACCGGTAACAGTAAATCACAAGTTTTTACAGGGGGGGATTGTTGAAAACAGATTCAGACATAGCCACTTTTAATTTCTTTTTCTCCGGTTCCCAACTGGGGTCAATTAAATCATCATCATATTAATCAACGTCACTGTCACACACATCCACATCTTCTGCTTGGATGCTAACGTGTGGACTGCATGTTGCAACAACAGCAACATAGTCATCATCAGCATCATCACATTCATCATCAGCATCTACACTACCATCACCTGATATTTTTTCACCACACTGTGGATCATTATTGTATGGAAAATGAGTGACGTTAAGTGCCACGGCGGATGGAATATCACATTGTATGCTGTCTTTGACATGATCATCAGAATCAGGTTCAGTTAATGAGATGTTACTATATATACAATATAACAATATTGATTGGGGTAAAGGTCTAGGCTCAACTCCCTTTGAGAGGCAGTTTATTGATGTTATGGATCATGGGGGATTTAAACAGATGGTACTTAACAATACTAGGGGCAATAATATTCTGGATTTGTTGTTTACTAATATGGGTGAGACAATTAACTCAGTTGAAATAAGTGTACCTTTGGGAAATAGTGATCATAGTTCAGTTTTATTTAATATAAGTGAATCTCAAATGTCCAAACCCACGGGTACTACCATAATGTATAACTTTGGTAAAGCAGAATTTCATAAAATGAAAACAAAATTAAGTTGCTGGGACTGGGAAACTGATTTTGCTAATAAATCTATAGATGATATGTGGGAATCCCTAAAAACTAATATTGATAGCTTAACTACAAAATTTATCCCCACTATCAAAAAATACAGTAGTATCAGGGCTTTGAAACCTATTTGGCTTTCACCTAAAATAAAAAAAATTAATTAATAAAAAGAATAGATTATATAAAAAAACAAAATTATCTAAATCACTAAGAATACATGCTGAATACAAGGAATGTAAGGAAAATTAAAATTAATATCAGGAAAGCCAAAGCCCAATGTGAGGTTAACCTTGCAGATAAGGTAAAGGATAATAAAAAATCCTTTTTTTCATTTATTAATAAACAGAGGAGGGCTCCCAGTAACATAGGACCATTTACCACTGAGACAGGACTTATTTCTTCAAACCAACAATTGGCTACCATCCAGAATCATTACTTTTGTTCAGTATATGATACCACTGATGCAGATTTATATGAATCTATAAGATCACCAGTACCAGGGGCAATTATTTTTAATCCCAATACCATATATAAACAATTGGTTAACCTCGATGTTAATAAATCCCCAGGACCAGATGGAATGCACCCAAGGATACTGAAGGAGTTGGCAGTGGAATTGATTCAACCTATAACTTATCTTTTCCAAGTATCTATGGATATGGGATTGGTCCCTAGGGATTGGAAACTGGCTAATGTTGTCCCTATCCTAAAAAAAGGGTCTAGAACTTTGCCTGAAAACTTCAGACCAATCAGTCTAACTTCGGTACTGGGTAAGATAATGGAGCGATTAATCAAGGAAATAATAATTGAACATCAGGAGAAACAGGATATTATTGACCATAAACAACATGGATTCACCAAAAATAGATCATGTCAGACAAATTTATTGTCCTTTTATGAAAATGTGAATCGAGAAATGGATGTGGGAAATTCTGTGGATGTAGTTTTTCTTGATTTCGCTAAGGCTTTTGATAAACTACCCCACAATGGCCTACTGTCAGTCTTGGAAACCATCAATTTGCCTAGTAATATATGCAAATGGGTTTCAAATTGGATTCAGGAAAGAAGGCAGAGAGTCGTTATTAATGGAGAATATTCTGATTGGGCTCCAGTGACTAGTGGGGTCCCCCAGGGCTCTGTTTTGGGCCCTTGTCTATTTAATATATTTATCGCTTCATTAGCAATGAGTAGTAACAACATTTGGATGTATAAATTTGCAGATGACTGTAGATTGGGGTTAGTGGTTAATGATGCTCAACAAAAAGCTACCCTACAGCAAGCCTTAGATTTAATTTACAATTGGACATCTTTAAATCAGTTAGAATTAAACAAAAACAAATGTAAGGTAATGCACTTTGGTAAGAATAGAGACAATTATATATCCTAGATAATAACACCTTGGGAGAAACAACAGAGGAAAGAGATTTGGGTATTACAGTTACTAAAGATATGAAATTTAGATTACACTGTAGAAACCAAATTAGGAAAGCAATCCATAACCTAAATTGCATTCTCAAACATATTGTAAGTAGGGATAGAATGGTATTGATCCCACTTTACAGTGCATTGGTGAGACCTCACCTTGAATATTGTGCTCAGGTTTGGTCTCCCCAAAATAAGGCGGATATTTTATCAATAGAAGGGGTTCAGAGAAAACTGACTAGGCACATAAAAGGATTAAAAACCAAAAATTATTATGAATGATTACTCAGTCTAAACCTTTATTCATTATCCTATCGTAGACTAAGGGGTGATCTGTGTTTTTTATATAAGAATATGAATGATATAGATTTAATGAGAGAAATGGGGCTCACAAGAAACCCTGGAAGAATTAGTACTAGGAAACATGCCAAACAACTATATCAGCATGCATGGGAACACAATTTTGGAAACAATGGTATAGTTGCAGAGTTGTGGGGGTTTGGAATACTTTGCCAACAGAATTGGTAGATAGTATTACTATGACGGAATTTAAAAATGGGATTGACCGACATTTTGGTAATAGAAAATTTTTAATCTAATTATGTGTGGCAAGCCTTATAGGGTAGTAGACTATCTTCCGGCTTGTAATTACCTATGAAACCTATGAAGTATGACATCATCTACACTGTCACTCACTTGCACTGCTTCACATGCAATATGTTTGGATACGGTACACTGGTCGGAATTAGAACTTGACATAACAATGCTAATACTACCTCCACCACCACTAACACCAGTAGCACTAACACCATCGGCTGGGAAAACTTCATCTACTCCAACTATCAGTGAAGCTACTGATTGGGCTGTAAAAAACATTGCAGGAGAAATACCTTTCCTCACATCAGCAATGCACTTCTATGTCCGTGTACTACTACCACGCCCACAGACCCTCTTACTGCCAACATTGCCATGTCCAGAAACAGCTTTACTTGCACTTCTCTTTGCAGGCATTTTGGGGGATCAACCACAAATATTATTACCAAATTCAGATTTTGATACGTTCACTATCTGACTGGAGGGTTGCTACTCACTAGCTGGATGTGAAGCAAAATAGACAACTGTGGCTTCAGCAACAGATAAGGGACTACTGTGTTGTGACACTGTCACAGAATTAAAACATCTTCAGTAACCAGTGGTGCTGATGGGGTCACAAAAACAATCCAGTCTGGTAAAAAATACCTTTTCAACATGGGGGGCACTGAATACAGACAGTGCTGATTTTTTCGGCACCACAAGCAGCAACACTAAGAACAGAGAACACAATCGCAGTACAAAATCAGGCAACTGCAGTGGATAGCAGGTTCATACTGCTGTGCTTAGTTGCACTTACACTGATCTGTGTCACAAATTTTAAAAGATGTATTATATTTGATGCAGGCAACACTGCACACACAACACCGAACACTTTGTGTACAATGCTGAATGAGGAATGCGATGCAAATGCAAAAGTTCCGTGTACTCAGTACCACGTAATGTAAATTTGTAATTTAAATAACCTGACCTTATGAAATGCTGCACCACATTCACACAACAAGCACCAAGAACATTTGTACTATCACTGATAATTTTACTATGTGTACAGTAATACAGTCAGTTATATAACAAAAATATTGCCAAAACACAAAGAAATCACTAGTTGTCCAACTTAAATCTACCTACACACATATGCCCCCCTCCTCCACATAGCACACTTCACTGTCTTTCACCACACACACTCAATGTTGTAAATTTACATTCAAAATCCACACACAAACAAAAACGCTTGATGATGTGAGCACAGGAGGGTTTCCTACAATTGATGAACTACAGTTGGATCCCCCCCAAAAAAAACAAAAATGCTTTTTGCACAGCTTTTAAAAGATTCCTACAGACAGCTATCAGAGCACACTGTCTCCTACTCCTTCCTACTTATACTACTTTGAACTGAGGCTGTGCAGATCAATATAGAGCCCATGTGACCTGAACTGACATGAATCACTGCAAAATCCTCCTTCAGAGCTCAAAAACAAGGCGAAGTGAGGTGAAGTGAACTGCCACCAATGTACTTCACCTTAAAAATTGAAAGAGAAGTGACCAGTGGAGGTGGAGTAACGCAAAGTAGCTGTTTTCAATGCACTTCAAATTCCTCATTATAACGCAAAGTACTCTGCTTCACATTTCGGAGCACTCCACGAATCTTCCTTTGCTCCACGAATCACTTCGCAGAGCAGATTAAGCCCACTTCGCCCACCACTAATGGTGATACCACTGTACAAATCATTGGTGAGACCTCAATTTGAGTACTGTGTCCAGTTCTAGAGGCCACATCTCCAGAAGGAAATAGACAGAGTAGAGGCAGTCCAGAGTAGAGCAACTAAAATGCTGCAGGAACTGCACCAAAAGCCCTATGAAGAGAGACTTAAGGACCTCAACATGTACACCCTAGAGGAGAGGATGAAGAGGGAGGATATGACAGAGACTTTCAAGTACCTCAAGGGTATAAATAAGATATAAGAGGGAAGCATTTTTCAGAAAAAAGATGATCAAGAACAAGGGGCCATGATATGAAGCTGAAGGGGGGTAGATTCAGGGGAAATGTGAGAAAGTACTTCTTTACTGAAAGAGAGGTGGACACATGGAACAGCCTCCCAGCAGAGGTGGGGGGAGCAAAATGGTGGCTCTATGATGCCAGTTTGACAAGAAAAATGTCGACTGGCATCACAGCACCAGGATCCATGTGGACAGTGATTTGCAGTCAGCATGGAGCCGCACACATCAGTATGTGTTTTTTCTTTGGGAGGTTTCACCCCCCAACCCCCCACATGGAAAGCTCTGCCCCTGCACCCTCCAATACTTTAGGATTCTAACTCCAGATCAGTGTTAGTTCTGGGAGGTGGTGCAGGCCGGGGAGAGGTTGCCTGGTCCCAGCAGCACTTCTAAGGTGACATGGCGCTGTTGTCAATATCGACGCATGTTGCCGTAGAAATGTTACTGTTTAGGGGGCATACTGAAAATGGTAATGGAATTCAAAAATGCATGGGACAGGCATAAAGAAACATTATTGGTTAGGAAAGGGAGAGTAAAGCTGGAGATCAAGTAGGGTCTGTGGTATTGCATTAGGTAGGGAAAATGGGCAGACTAGGTGAGCCAAGCAATCCTTATCTGCTGACAATTTCTATGTTTGTATGACATTTATTGTTGCTGACAGAATTCAGGAACAGCAGCTTAGATGGTAGGCTGTCATCACAGTTTAAAAAAATGTTGCCTTTCTGACCTGTTTATTGTGGCTAGCAGAATAGTAGGCACAGCAGTGCATGCAGTAGACAGCATTGTTTCAAAAAATTATACCTTTCTGTCATGCTTATTGTGACTGGTAGAAAAGAAGATACAGTGACACAGAAGGCAGGCCACCAGTGTTTCAAGAATTATGCCTGGCTGACATGTTTATCATGACTACCAAAATAGCAAGTGCAGCAGACTACACTTATAGAAATTATTATATGAAATGTTTTCATGCTAAGCATATAAAACTACCCATGTGATATGCATGCAGCAAGCATGATTTAAATGTTAAACTGGAATTGATTTCATGCTTGTAGCATGCATGCAGCAAGCAAGTGTGAAAAGCATGTGTTTAGACTGCATTCATGTTGCATGTGTGCAAAAAAGCAAGTAGCCACTGATAATTGCACACATAAAAGTTAAGTGACTTGCTCAGGATCACACAATACACAAGTGGGGGTTGATGAGATTCAAACCCATGTCTGCAGGTCTCTAAGATTCTTGGTTTGCAATCCAGTACCTTTAACCACTAAGCTACACTGACTGCACACATATAGCTTGCTTGTACAACTCTGCATACATCTGCATGCATGTGGCATGGTTATAGCCACTGTTATACTTTTTAGTTTTCTTGTCCCCTCATCTCAGCTGCACAAATGAACTGTAGCACACATACCAATGGAAACACATGTGGTTCTTCCCACCCCCAATACACACACATAGCCACAAAACTATGTAATTACTTCTGTCTGGCCAGTACTCCTGCTATTTTCTCTCCATAGTTTTGAATGCTTCCACGCAAACAGACTTTAAGGGGCAAACACAAAAGTAGCAATAACTTGACACCCACCCACATGGCCAGTCCCTCCCCCATGCACACACACACACACACACACGCACACACACACTGTAGCATGTGTGGCCATGCTGTTACAAACAATCCACAAAGAATAGTTATAAGTTGAGAGTCTCTTACCTGCGTACTAGGAAGCCAGAGGCAGGAGTCTTTAAGTGGTGATATCCATGTGTCAGAGTGCAGGGGTGCACTACCTTGAAATTAATGGAGTTATTTTTCATTACTATTTTATACATTATGATAGTGAGTTGGAGAATAATGAAGGCCACTGTTCTACTAACAAGGCCCTTGTTAGTTGAGCAGTGGCCTTCATTAATCTCCAACTCACCATCAATAATGTATAAAATTTTAACAAAAAATATCCCCATTCATTTCAACAGTGCACATCCCTACAGTCTTCCTTGTCCTATATCGTAATGTGCCTGAGCTTGGGGATGTGGAGGTCAGCTTCACTGGGTGGGGGGGTGCATAAGCCTGACTTTAGTGGGACTTCAATAGTCTGTACGTACCATACCACTTAACTGTCCCTGAATGCAAGGTACAACCTTCATTTTACCCCTGAAAACTGCTCTGCTCCTCATCCATTCCTCATGGAAAATATGCTACTCACACAGAAAGTAGCCTGTAAATTTAGACTTTATGGCAGGAGTGCCATTTCAGATTTCAGCAGGGGGAGCCAACAACCAGTGGAGGCCAGGTGCTAGTTGGGCCTTAAGCGGCAAGCTCTTGAATGTCTGGAACATCTCTAAAAGGTAAAACTTACATGTTTTGACTGAAAAGTGATATACAAATCAGGAAAAATTCAAATATATAAGATTTATCTGTCTATACCCCAAAGCAGTGCATCAGAATTTGTCTTAAACCCATCCAGTTACTAAACATTTGGTTTCTTGGCTGACGTTCTGACCCCTTCCCCCCAAAAAACATTGTCCCAATTTCTCTCACCAACTCTATTCCATTCAGTACCCATCCCGTGTGGGTCATGAAGCCACCCAAACATGAAAAACACATCAATATTTTGGTTCTTCCTCCTTCCCCAATCCCACTGTAAAAAAATATATATATATATTTACATTTACTTACACGGCCATCTGGCCAGAACCTGCAGCCTGGGCCAGTCTGCCACCAGCCAAGTTTTCAGTCCACTCCTCCTCTGCCATTCTGCCAGAAGTTGGGTGCTAGAATCGACCATCCAAAGTCCCCAACATGATCCGCGATCAATCACTGCACCAACCTAGCCCACCCCAACTGTGCTGCTTGCTTCTTGCTTGGCTGCTGCCATGACTGCTGCTGCACTGCACTGATCAAGGCCTTTGAGGGCCATCCATACTGCTGTCACCACTGCTGCTAGAGGGGTCTGTCCTTTTTTTTTTTGCAAAGCAAGCCTAGAAGAGTAAGTAGGTAGCCTAGTCTTGAGTTAGCTTCTAGCTCACCCTTGGCCTCTTCATCCACCAGGGGAGATGCAGACTCACTAACAGTAGACCAACAAATTATACAGCTGCAACACTGCTAATGAGAGTTCAGTGCTCACCGACTCCTCCAAGCCATAGTGTGCAGCCTGTCTACTCTGTGGTGGTAAAGACAGTGTCACACTCACATGAATCTTGTGCTCTTGCTCCAGTAGAGTTCCTCCACATCACATGTGATGGCTCTGCCACTGACAGGTGGAGAGACTGGATAACACAATACAGACACAGTTAGGTCAGGAGTACACCTGCAGCATGAGCACATGCAGGCCGGAGGGGAGGCACTTACTGCACAAAAGATTACATCCAAATTTAATGCCATTATTGCTACACCATAAAAACAACCTAGGAACAAATGCAGATGGAAGCAACTTCCCACCTCTGCCCTAACTAAATGGCACCACTGAATTCCGATAGAAATTCATTTTCAAATTCTAATATCGGTAAATGTAAATGCAATGGTTTCCACTGTGTTCTGAAGTACTGTATCTCCATATTTCTGGATCTATCCTGATCATCCTGAGGGTTAGTCTCCCTTATTGTACATCATTTTGAGTGTCCATGTCCCTCATTTCAGTGACAAAATATGAGGTACAGGGCATGCTTCTAAGACCCTATTCAGCACAAAGAGTGCTGAGCATGGCCATAGTTGATATGCGCTATACAGAATGACAAAGGGAAAACAAGTGAGCCAAAACAGTCATGGCTAAACACATTTGTAGCACTAAATATGCATAAGGGGATTTGCATGGCCTAAAACAAAAATGTCAGGCTTCACAACACAGAGGTCCTTCTTTGCACATCTGAAATGGGGCAAGTTGGCTGACTATATCCTATGCAATTAATGCAGTAAGCAAACAATACTTTACAAATTAATTGCACTTTCATGACAAAAATCAAAAGCCATTAAACAGCTTGCAAAAGGATCACAATAAAGGAGTTTACTAAACTGTGATGGAAAATCAATGAACAATGTATTTAATGGCTCTAATTGCTAGCAGTATTATGAGAAATAGTAACTGATGAGTTTTTTAGACAAGATTTGCACCAACTTAGTTGCTGCACACATGGCAAGAGTGCAACTTGTGAACTTGATATGACTTTTAAATGATGTTCACACTTGCTTAACTGCTGCACTCATGTCAAGCATACAACACATGAACCTGATGTGATTTTTAAAAGATGTTCACACCAGCTTACCTGCTGCACACATGTCAAGCTTGCAGCATGTGAATCTGATTTGCTTTTTAGACCTGGTTTGCTTAGGTTCACTTTGTGCATATGAACCACATGCAAACTTTGCACAATTAAGCATGTGGCATGCATTCTGCATGTACACAGCACACTTATATTTCTGTAAGGGTACATGGTAGGTGACAACAGCATCATTTATGCCAATCTTGTATCTAAAGAGGAGAAAGCTTACTGTGACTAAAGACAGGCTCATTGGAATAGGCAGTGGAAGACAATGTGCTTGTCCTAGAAACATAAAAACAGAATTTGTTGGCAGATAAGGACCGCCTGGCCCACAAAATGTAATAATTTTGTCCCTACGAATACTGCCACCACAAACCCTATCTGATCTCTAGCTAGCACTCACTTCTCTAACAAGATTCATTCATGCCTGTCCCATGCATGCTTGAAGCCTACATTGTTTCACTCTCACCACCTCTGCTAAAAGATTGTTCCAGATGACCAGCACTTTTTCAGTGAAGTACTTCTTCACATCCCTCCTAAATGTCCTCCTTCATGCTTCATTGCATGGCCCCTTATTGTCATGTACCCTTTTCTGAAAAATACTCCCCTCCTTTCCTGTGCTGTATTTATCATCATGAGATATTTACAGGTCTCTATCATGTCCCCCCCCGTTACTCCTCTATTCCATGGCATAAATAATGAGATCCATCAGTTTTTCTTCATAGGGCTTATGATGCAGCCTCTACAGCATTTTAATTGCACTCCTTTAGACAGTCCCTACCCTGTCTATGTCCTTCTAGAGATGTGGTCTCCAGAACTAGATACAGTGCTCCAGGTGGGTTGTCACCAGTGACTGAAACAGTGAAAACACTACCTTTCATCTTCTGCTGGTAATTCCCCTCCCTATGTACCCCACCATCCTTCTGACCCTGTCTATTGCCTTGTCATACTTTCCCACCACCTTGAGGTAAGCAGAAATGATAACCCGTACATCTCCTTCCTGTTTCGTGACTGTCAATACCTCTTTACCTATTTTACACCACTCCTAGGTTTCCATGCCCTAGGTACATGATTTTGTACTTTTTTGTATTGAAACCCAGCTGCCATACCCTGAAGCACTCTTGGAGTTTTCTCAGGTCTCTGCTTATTCTCTCCACCACTCTGTAGTATTTATATGTGGTAAGTATGGATGAGGTGGTTGCAGCCTATAATGAGGCTGTTTCTAACTCACTCGACTCCATTGCACTGGTCCATGCATGACTCAGATCTTCTCACTTGAGACCTCCATGGTTTAATGGGGATCTCATGGCAATGAATGGCAAGGGTTAGAGGTTGGAGCACTGTTGGTGGAGGACTCGGTATGGGGGGGATAAACTGGCTTTGAGACTTCACTACAGTGAATATCAAAGGGCAGTAAACCATAAGAAGGCAGTGTCCCTGTCCAGGGAGATTGTTGCAGGGAGAAACAGACCAACTCTAATTTTTCACACTATAGACAGGCTTCTCAATCCTGCCAGTTCACAGCTGAAAAAAGCATTTTCAATCACTCAGTGTGAGGATTCTGTACTGTTCTTCTCTGAAAGTGTGTCCTCCATCAGGGCTGGGATCTCCTCAATGGGGCACTTGCTGCATCACGGTGGCAAAGCATATGTGTCCGGAGGCACTCTATTTTTTGGGAGCGAGTTCAGGCCAGTTGGGGTGGCTAAGGTTTGTGAGATGATCTCTAAGCTGCAGCCCATATACTGCAAACTGGATCAGGGCCCAACGTGTCTCTTAATAGGATGTGTTGAGTCCATTGGGCTAGTGTTTTTTTTAAAATTTTCTAGTGTTTTCTTTCAGAGGGTTGTTTTCCTGACACATTGAAAGAGGCACTGTTGTGACCCCTTCTAAAGAAACCATCTCTCAACCCTGACATCTTGGCAAATTACCTACCTCTAACCTCCCATTCTTAGGGAAGCTTATTGAGAAAATGGTGGATCTGCAGCTCAAGGCACACCTTACTGCCCATGACGTCTATGAACCCTTCATGGCAGGACTTAGGTCAAGGGATAGCACTAAACAAGATTAGTCAGAGTGTAAAATGATCTTATCAGGGTGAGGGATAGAGGGGAGTGGTGAATTCTCATTCTCCTCGATCTCTCCTCAGCATTTGACAATGTAGACCACTTAGTGCTGCTGGATTTCCTCACAGGCAGGATGCAGAGGGTGGTGATGAGAAATTTCTCATCCTGCCTGAAGCCTCTGCCCTGTGGAGTTACCAAGGGCTCGATCCTGTTGCCTGCATTGTTTGCAGTGTACATGCTTCCCCTGGGTGGGATCTTTTAGTGGTACGGTTTGAGTTTCTACTGTTATGCAGATGACACGTATCTGTATATGTCATTTGCACATAAGACTGATGGCATTGTGGAGATGCTAAATAACTGTCTGGCTGAGATGCAGGATTGGATGTCCTCTAGCTGGCCAAGACTCAGTCCTGACAAGATGGAGGTACTATTGATTGAGCCTGGTCATCGGCAGGATGTGGATGTTGCTCGAGTGGGAACATGATTATTCTTTGGCCCCACTCCTTGGTGGTTTCCACCAAGGTGAAAAATCTGGTCATCATTTTCGATGATGGATTGACACTTGAAGCACAGGTGTCATCCATCATCAAGAGGGGTTTTTACAGTTCCGGGTGGTCATGGAACTGGTAGCAGGGCACCAGCAAGTAGAGCACCATCGGGAGAGTGCAAACCACAAATTTTTACCCACAAGCAGGGTGACAGTAGAAGAGGGCACCCAGCACCCAGGGGGACAATGCTACACTGGCAAAAAGAGCACCTGGATGTGGCGGCGCCCACACTGTAGGTGCACACACGGTGGCAGCCATAACTATTGTCACCAAATGTCACCCACCGGTAAATAAGGGGCAGCCCAGGGACAGATCAGCAGAACAGCGCAGGCACGGTGCAGACATGTGGCAGGAGGCACAACCAATGGAGCACACAGGCTCAATGATGAACATGGTAGGACCACTGCTGGGCACAGGGGAAGGCATCCACAAGGGGAATGGACTGCACAATGCAAGCGATGACAGCAGCATCATGTAGGTGCACTTGGCACGGAGGAGGCCAATCAGGATGGTGCAGAGCCGCGCAAGGGCAGTCCCATGGAACAGTACTGGAAATGCAGACTGCGGCCGGTGTCGCAGGGTCCACTGCAATGTAGGCCTGTGCCCAATGTGGCCATATAGGTGCTTCCAGTCACCATTGATACATCACCACAGCAACCACACACAGGCAGGGCAGTTCAGGGAAGGCCAAGTAATTGCTTGAGTGACCTGGAATGTGTGTCTCCAAGGTGATGCATCACACCCTGCATAGACGGAGCGCTGAAGCAGAAAGGAACTGTGTGGAATGACAGAGCAGGTACACTACTGGACAGCAGACAAGGCATGCAGAAGATCACTGCAAGGTTCAGGCATGAATTGTGGGGACTGATGTGTAAATCCTGCAGAGCGGTCGGTGGGAAAGCCAGGCATCTGCACACAGGCACACCAGAGATGTACAGACACACGGGGGTATGCACAAAGCCAGCACTAGGATTCAGCAATGTGCACACCCCTGTCAGGCCAATACACAAGTATACAGTCCACCAGGGTGGCCAGGTGCACTGCATCCTGGCCGGCCAATGGCCTGCATCCAGAGGGGTATATGAACAGCACCACTGCAGAGGTTCCACAGTCTCAGAGGAAGAAACTGCCATGCCACTGGACTATGTGGACAGCCGGAGGGGCAACAGACTCCTGCAGCATGATGGATACCTGTTTAGCAAGGAGTGCAGACAGGGTCAAAAGACTTACTGGAAGTGTGTGGAGTACCATGGTGGCCACTGCAAGGCATGAGCACAGCCCAGCCAGGAGGACACTGTAACCACCATAGGAACAGACAACCACATCCCTGAGTGTGGGGACTTTACTGTGTGGCATGTCCAGGCTGACATACTGCAAACCCCTGAGACACTGCAACTGGTGGTGGCTGCATGCTGCAGCTCAATGCCAGAGGCAGTGGGGGGAACAGCTACCATGCCTGGAGAACCTACGGTGGTCCATGTGGAGCACTAGAAGGGCAGCAAGCACTGCACCACAGCTGCTAGCATCTCTCTCTGACCTGATTGTGGCTGAGCCCTACAGCCTCACACAGAATGGGGGGGGTCATTCCTCCTATGAGACTCTGGGTCTGGGCCAGGCAGAGTGCTGTTGTTCGCCACCACCAGGAACCTCCTGTACATGGAGTGCAGCATGCACTGGTATGCTGATGGGACCTTCAAGTGCTGCCCACCCCCTGTTCCGGCAGCTGTACATAATACACAGGATAGAGTACAGCAACGTGATCCCCATGGTGTACATGATGATGTCCCTGTGCACCACTGCTGCCTTCACTGCTGTCTTCAAGAAACTGACTGAGCTGCACCCTGGCCTGAAGCCGCATACCATCATGGTGGACTTTGAACTGTCCACGTACAAAGCATTCCATGTGGTATTCCTTGATGTCACCCTGCAGGGGTGTTTCTTTCACCTCTGCCAGGTGGTGTGGTGGAAGGTACAGCAGCTGCCTGACATACTACAGGCATACACAACGGATTCAGACTTTGCCATGTACATACGTTTCCTTATGGCCCTGGCACGTGTGCCACCTGACTAGGTCATGGCAACCTTCTAGGAACTGCGGACATGGATGTTCTTTGCAGAGCAGGAGGACATGCTGGCTCACCTCTTGGATTATTTTGAGGACTGTTGGCTGGGGCAGCCCATTTGCAGTGGCCACAGGTGCAAGCCTACCTTCCCGGTGGATGTCTGGAACTCTTTCAATGCCACATGGTCTGGTCTCCCATGGACCATCAATGCAGTCGAAGGCTGGCACTGGGATTTCAACTCCTTGCTTGGGGCTGCCCATCCCTCCATCTGGACATTTATTGGCTGTCTACAGGCTGAGCAACAGCTCAATGAGATCAAGGTGCAGCAGTACATGGCAGGGGAACCTGTTGCACTGCCCCATAGGAGGCTCAGGAATAGGGGCCAGAGAATCATGGATCTTGTGGAGCAGTAGGGGAGCATGGCATTCAGAACTACCTTAAGGGCATTGCCATGCATTTCCAGCTGTAGGTGTAGTACCATTGGCTGGACCACTGCTTGTGCATGCCGGTGGGCATGTTCCACATATGACCCCCAGCCCTGGTGGATGCCACATCCTGCAGTCCCCAGTAAAGTGTGCAAAAGGAATTACTGCCTCCCACCTCCTTTATTTATGTAACTGTGCATGTGTGGGCATGGTAGTATGTGTGGGTGTGGTGGTGGGTGTGTGAGTGTGAGGTGGTATGTGTGTCTGGGCTGGCATGCAGCAGTTGTGCAGGGTGCACTGTGCAGCAATGGCATGTAAGATATGCGCTGCCTGGCACTGCCCACTTATAGAAACATAGAATTTGATGGCAGATAAGGACCACTTGGCCCACCTAGACTGCCCATTTCCCTACCTAACGGACAAGCTGCAGATCCTAGTTAACCAACAGCCTACTTCCTCCTACCCCTCCACTAGAATTGCCTTATGTCTGTCCCATGCATTCTTGAATTCCCCCAGTGTTTTTGACTCTGCGACCTCCTCAGAAAGGCTGTTCGATTTAACCACAACACTCTCTGTAAAGAAATACTTCCCCACATTACCTCTGAGCCACCCCCCTCCATCTTCAAAATGTGTCCCCTTGTTTATGCACATCTCGTTTTCTGAAAGGTGCTACCCTCCTGGACTTCGTTGATTCCCTTGAGGTATTTGAAAGTTTCTATCATGTCCCCCCTCTCACTCCTTTCCTCAAGGCTATACGTTTTTAGTTCATTTAGTCTTTCTTCATATGTCTTCTGATGCAGACCCTGCATCATTTTGGTTGCCCGCCTCTGGACAGCCTCCACCCTGTCTATGTCCTTACAGAGATGGGGTCTCCAGAACTGTACACAGTACTCCAGATGTGGTCTTACCAACTGTCTGTACAGAGGGCCAACAACTTTCTGTTTTCTGCTGGTGATGCCCTTCCCTATGCATCCCAGTATCCCCCCAGCCCTATTTACTGCCTTCTCACATTGCTGGCCCACCTTTAGGTCATCTGATAGGACTACCCCCAGGTCCCTTTCCATTTTTGGTATTGTCAGTATCTCAGTCCCCATTGTGTACTAGAAGACTTGGTTTGCTGGCCAAGGCACCTAGCTTCACCTGAGCTCTTTCCTTCTAAGACTGCTTGAAAGGCAGAGTAGAGAAACTTACCAGAGCAAGGGAGAAGGATTAAGACTTAGTTTGGCTAAGCAGATTTACTGTGTGGTGGTGTTTTTATTTTTTACTCACAGGGATTGCTACTGTTTGTTGCTAACATTTCATTGCTTTATTTTTTCTTTGATTCAAATTGTTGTTGCTGATATACCTTCTTCTACAAGGTGTGCCTACAGGTGTGTGCTAACAGATTACTGCTGTAATCTTCTGATTCAAATTGTCTTTTGCAAGGTATATCTTCTGTTACTGCTTTATTTTTCTCTGGAGCAAAGTGTTTATTACAGGGTATATCTTCTCTGAAATTATTACAGGTGGTGCTTTACAGGTTTTACAGTTTTATCTAACATTAGGATAAGCTTTCAGGGTTACTGCATTTGTTGTTGACTGATTGTTTCTGCTCTTACCTCCTTGTTCTTTCGTCCGTGGTTCTTCTTTTTAGGCAGGGAAGGGGCACCACCCACCCCATCCCCAACCACCCACGCTACACTCCTTTTATAGGGTACCACAGTTGTGACATATCCTGTGGCAGAGCAGGAAGGGCAGATCAGTGGGGCCTCGACAAGATGATATCATTTACAGGGCACTAGTAATTTAACTTGTTATAACAAGTTAAACAAAGCACAATTAAACCATTACTTGCATTTTTTTCCTTTTTTTTCCTTCTAATTACTCTGACTAGGTTACAAACCCAGCAACTTATTTGGAATGGATTTCATTAACTGCAGGTACTGTGGAACAATTTTCAGAAGGACAGTCTTACAGGATTTAGGACACTGTCCTACATGCTGAGCCTTTGGAGATCTTAGGGCTCAGCTCAGGCAGCATGGGCAGAGATTGCACGCCTCAAATTTCATATTGAAGAGGAAATACATTATAAGAACCACCCGCCATTTCCCCAGCATCCAACAGAAAAACCTCGACCGCAGAGGGTAGTTGGTCCAGGAGGTTGGCAGGTGGTTAGGAGGAGCAAATCAGGTGCCCCATCACTCTCTGCTCTCCAACACATTACCTCCAAAAACCATATAAACACTACAAACAGGTATCTGCCTCTATCTCTGAAATCAAATAAAGAGGCAGAAGACACTGCAGAGCAGGACACTCAACACAGGAGCTAGCACAACAAAACTCACCCAAATCAGGAACCAAAACTAAACAAGCACAAAGGAAATCCAAAAACTTCTGATCATAGGAGACTCCATGATTCGGGGAGTTGATACCCATCTCCAGCCAGGGGTGATGGTCAGATGTCTCCCAGGTACATCAGCATGGAGAGACACTGACCGCATTGCTAAAATTGTTCACAAGGAAGGAGAAAACATTGATGTCCTAGTACACATAGGGACTAATGATCTCGCCAGCCGGTCAGTTGTGGAGACCAAGGAACACCTGACTAGGCTGGGTGACAAACTATCATCTATTTTGTCCGGCATCTCCTTCTCTGAGATCCTGCCAGTCTGGGAGAGGGGAGCAGATGGACGGAAGGTCAGAGAAGGGGAGATAGGGGAGCTAAACACGTGGCTCAAGGACTGGTGCCAGGAAAAAGGACACAGATTTGTAGGGAACTGGCAACAGTTCTGGGAGCGAAAGTTCTTTAAATTTGATGGACTGCATCTGACTAAAGAGGAGTCAGTGCATTAGGGCAGAAGTTTGACATCTTTGCAGAATATTTAAACTAGCAAATGGGGAGAGGGTGCAGCACCCCACATATCGAATGGGAAGAACACCTCCCCTCAGCTAGTGGTCAAACAGGAATTCAGCATGTTTGCCGCTCATTTGCATCACCAGGTAGAAAAAAAAGGTTTGTCTCCCATACGATGCACAGGTGTAATGCCAAACTTCACCCAACAACTAACACACCAAAATCTGGCCAATGGAAAATCATGTACACAAATGCTCACAGCCTGGGAATAAGATCCCAGACCTGCAGGCAATAATGTCAGAGGCTAAACTGGACATAGTAGCAAATAGTGAGATGTGGTTTACCAGTAACCACACTTGGGAGACTTCAGTACCTGGCTATGTATTGTTCAGAAGAGACCGAGGTGCAAAAGAGGGGTGGAGTGGCCCTGTATGTTAATAAAATATCAAAGCTACAGAAATTCAGAATACACATAAGGAGCCAGAAGAACTGTGGGTCACCCTGGAACAGGAAATGGGACAGCCATAAGAACTGGGGTTGTCTACAGGCCCCAGACCAGAGGGAGGACATAGATACATTACTGTTAGAAGATATACAAAACATGACAGCTAAAGGAGGTTCTGATAATGGGAGACTTCAATATGCCAGATACAGATTGGTCAATACCAGCAGGAACATCTGCCAGAACTAGACTCATAGTGGATTCCTGCAGGAGGGGCCTCAAACAACTGGTACAGCAACCCACAAGAGACAGGGCTATCCTAGATCTAGTACTGACTAACAAAGAAGGGATCACAGATCTCCAGGTAGAAGGTCACCTGGGGCCAGTGACCATCACATGGTATGGTTCAGTTTGGCTACTACATCTAAATCATCCCATTCCAAGGCAAAAATATGGGACTTCAGAGGAGCTGACTTTGATAAGATGGCCTACAGAGTTAAGCTAGCCCTGGCAAAAGAAACACAGGTGAGGGGTACAGGCAAAGTGGGCAAGCATTAAGGATGCAATACTTGAAGCAACATCCCATTGTGTTAGACAGAAAAGGAAGTGCAAAGAAGAAGGAAACCACTTTGGTTCTCAAATACAGTAGCAGAAAAGGTCAGAGTCAAAGGCTGGCCTTCAGGAAATATAAAGGAACACAGCGGGATGAAGATAGGGAGGCATACCAAACTGCCCTAAGGGAAGCAGGTAAGGCAGTAAGGCAGGCAAAGTCCCAAACTGAGGAAACACTAGCACGAACAGTAAAAGAAGGTGACAAGACTTTCTATAGATACATTAGTGAAAGGAGAAAGTCCAGAGGGGTATTGCTAAGCTTAATGGAGAAAAGGGAGCATGTGAGGAGGAGGACCCTGTAAAGGCATCTATCCTAAATAGATACTTTTGCTCAGTATTTACTGAAGAGAAGGTAGGACAGGGCCCACAGCTCAGCATCATGGACACAGGGGGAGGAGGTGAGCACTACTCCTTCACAAAAGAAAGGGTCCTACAAGAGCTTGCTAAGCTCAGGGTGGATAAGGCAATGGGACCTGATGGCATACATCCCAGGGTACTTAAGGAGCTAAAGGAGGAACTAGCAGAGCCATTAGCAGAATTGTTTAGTGAGTCTCTGAGCACAGGAGAGGTCCCAGAAGACTGGAGAAGGGCTCATGTGATCCCGCTTCACAAGAGTGGTAGCAGGGAGGAGGCGGGGAACTACAGACTGGTCAGTCTTACCTCAGTAGTGGGCAAGATTATGGAGGCACTCCTTAAGGAAAGGATAGTGCAATCACCTGGAATCCATAGGGGCACAGGATCCAAGACAGCATGGGTTTACAAAAGGAAGGTCCTGTCAAACTAATCTCATAGATTTCTTTGACTGGGTAACCAGAGTGGTGGACCAAGGGGAGCAGTTGATGTCGCCTACCTTGACTTCAGCAAAGCTTTTGACACTGTTCCACATAGAAGATTGATAAATAAGCTGGGTAGGCTCGGTGTGGGTCAGAAGTTGGTCAACTGGGTGGCAAACTGGTTGACGGGCAGAAAACAGAGTGGTGGTAAATGGTATACAGTCAGAAGAGATGCAAGTCACAAAGTAGGGTACCTCAGGGATCAGTCCTGGGGCGGTCCTCTTCAACATCTTCATTAGTGACCTTGCAGATGGACTGAGAGGTAAGAGCTTGTCTGTTTGCAGATGACACCAAGATCTGCAACAGAGTAGATGATCCAGATGGGGTGGGCAGAATGAGAAGAGATCTGGATAAACTAGCAGAATGGTCAGAAGAGTGGCAACTGGGATTTAATGCAAAGAAGTGCAAAATCATGCACATAGTTAGAGAAACCCTGAAGCCACCTATAGGCTGGGAGGGGAGTTGCTAGCAGTCACAAAGGAAGAAAGAGACTTGGGCATCATCATCACTGATGACCTGAAATCATCCAAGCAGACCTCTAAAGCAGTAGGTAAGGCTAGGGGGTGTTAGGGTGTATTAGTAGGGTATCACAAGTCGTAAGAGGAGGTAATAATCCCTCTGTGCAAGACACTGGTTAGGCCCATCTGGAGTACTGCGTGCAGTATTGAGCCACACCTTCACAAGGACATTAACCAAATTGAGGCAGTCCAGAGAAGGGCAACCAAAATGGTGCAGGGACTGCATCAGAAGACATATGAGGACAGATTAACGGAGCTCAATATGTATACCCTTGAGCAAAGGAGGAGAGAGGTGATATGATTGAGGCATTCAAACACTTTAAGGGCATAAACAAGGTGAAAAAGTCTAACATGTTTAAATATAAGAAAAATAGCAGGACAAGAGGACACAGCATGAGATTAGAGGGAGGCAGATTAAAGGGGAATGTGAGGAAATTCTTTTTCACAGAAAGGGTGGTGGATGCATGGAATGGCTTACCACAAGAAGTGGTGGCTATGAATACAGTGCAGGGCTTCAAACAGGCATGGGATAGGCATAAGGGAGCAATACAAATGACTATGAATAGATAGGTCACTGACAGAGCAAAGGCCGAAGGCACATTTATAAGGTAGAAAAAGAAATGGGCAGACTGGATGGGCCTTGCCGTCCTTATCTGCCATCAACTTCTATGTTTCTATGTTTCTATGTACTCTTTTCCTGGGTTTTTGTTTCCCAGGTGCATTACTTTGCACTTCATTGCATTGAATCTAAGCTACCATACATTTGACCATTCCTCCAACCTTGCCAAGTCCCTTTTCATGCTTTCCACCCCACCTTGTGTATCAACCCTGTTGCAAATCTTTGTGTCATCTGCAAAGAGACATACTTTCCCCTTCCAGTCCCTCTGCAATGTCACTTATAAAGACATTAAAAAGGATCAACCCCAGTACTGAACCCTACTAGTAACTCTCCTTTCTTCACTGTGGACTCCATTTACTATTACCCGCTGTGTCCTGTTGTCCAACCAGTGTTTTACCCAGGCTACCACCATATGACCCACTCCCAGGCTGGCTAATTTGTTTATTAATCTTTTGTGCGGGACTGTCAAATGCCTTGCTAAAGTCTAGGTAGGCCATGTCCACAGCCCCTACCTGGTCTACTGCTTTGGTCACCCAGTCAAAGAAATCAATTAGATTTGTCTGACATGACCTTCCCACTGTGAATCCATGCTGCCTTGGGTCCTGTGTCCCACTGTCCTCTAGGAACTCAACAATTCTTTCCTTCAGAAGTGATTCAATCATTTTCCCTACTACTGAGGTCAAACTGACAGGTCTGTAGTTTCCTGCCTCTGCCTTGCTCCCACTTTTGTGAAGGGGAATCACTTCTGCCCTCCTCCAGTACTCAGGTACCACATCATCCTCCCATGATTTATTAAAAAGGGTAGTCAGTGGTGTTACTAGTTCTTCCCTTAGTACTTTTAGAATTCTGGGATGAATCCCATCAGACTCCATTGCTTTATCCACCTTCAGTTTTAAGAGTTCTTTCAGAACCCTTTCTTCTGTGAAAAGACTAATATCAACCCCCCTATCCAGAGTGCTTCTATTGACCTGATTAGGTATTACCCCCTGCTTTTCCATTGTGAATACTGAGCAGAAGTATTTGTTTAGTATCCCTGCTTTTTCACTGTCGCTCTCTGCCCAACCACCTTCCTCTTTGTTCAACCTCTGTATCCCTGCCTTAGTCTTTATTTGCTCCGTAATGTTGCTATAAAAGGTTTTATCCCCCTTCTTAACTGAGTTGGCTAGCTTTTCCTTGGTTTGGGCCTTTGCTGTTCTGACTGCCTTACCCACTTCCTTCTGCTTTAACTGGTACAATTCTCTGTCCTGCTCCTTCTGTGTTTCCTTATACTTCCTGAATGCTATCTTTTTCTCCCTTACCTTCTCCACCACTTCTTTTGAGAACCATAGTGGCTTTTTCTTACATTTTGATTTGTTTATTTGCTTCACACAAAGGCTTGTTGCCTCTGTGATGGCGGATTTGATGTTTCCCCATTGTTGCTCCACCCTACCTCCTTGCCTGTTTGCTAGTGCTTTTCTAAGTCACTCTCCCATTTTGTCAAAATCAACCCTCCTGAAGTCCAGTACCTTCACTTTTGTGTGGCTTGACTCTACAGCTAAGTTTATTGTGAACCACACTGTTTGGTGGTCGCTTGTTTCCAGATGGCTACCAACTTCAAGATCAGAGATTCTCTCTCCATCCCCATTTGAGAGTACCAGGTCTAAGATTGCTCTCTCCTGAGTGGGTTCCAAAACAAGCTGTCTGAGGCATGCCCCCTGTAGGTCATCGAGAATGGCCCTGCTCTTGGATGTGGCTGCAGCAAAGGTGCTCCAGTCAACATCTGGCATATTCAGGTCCCCCATCAGCAATATCTCCCCTTTCTCTGCCAACCCAAGGATGCCTTCTATCATTTCCCTGCCCATTTCCTCCCCCTGTGATGGGGGTCTGTATACAACCCCTGTGCGGATTGTGGAGTCATTTCCAGTCTCCCGGGTGACCCACAGTGTCTCCTCTCCTCCCTGTTTACCCTTTAGTTCTGTTGCTTTGATCCCTTCCCTTACATAGATAGCTACTCCTCCTCCTCTTCTTCCCTCCCCGTCCCTCCTGTAGATTGTGTACCCTGGTATGTTGACATCCCAGTCATGGTTCTCTGTGTACCATGTTTCTGTGACTGCCACAATATACAGGCATCCCTCTTCCATCAAGGCCACCATTTCAGGGTGCTTTTTACCTAGACTATGGGCATTGGTACTCATTACCTTCCATTTTTTAATGGCTGTATTTCTTTTTTGCCCCATCTCTGTCCCTACTGCCTTTGTTTTTTTCTCCATTTATCCCTGCCCTTCTCTCTGTTGACTGCTCTGTCTTGGTGTTTACCTCACAATTACCTTGATTTTTGTGGGGAGCTAGGATTTCCCTTCTCCTCTTCAGTGCCTCCCCCTCTGGCTGGTTTAAATGCTTGCCATTGAAGCATTTAAACCTATCACCTAGGATCCTGGTTCCCCTCCAGGATAGATACAGACCATCATGCCTGTATAGGCCTGCATCCCTCCAGCTGGAGCCCCAGTCCCCAATGAAGCCAAATCCCTGATCTCTGCACCAGCTTTTCAACCTGTCATTGAATCCCATGGTGTGGAGTGCCCTAGCATCATCCATGACATAGACAGGTAGCACTTCTGAGAAAGTTACCGTGTGTGCTACTTGTATAAGGCCCCCTCCCCAACTCCACAAACTCCTGTTGCACTGCTCTGATCCCATTCTCAGCCAGGTCATTTGTCCCTAGGTGGATAATGACATCCAGCTCCCTCCCCCTTGCCGCTGCTCCCACAATCCTGAGAATTTGTTTCCTGTCCCTCCAAGCCTTGGCGCTGGGCAGGCACCTTACCTCCTTTTCCCCTCCCCCCCAGTTCAACCCCCCTAACAACTGAGTTCCCCACCAGGAGTTGTTTCCTTCCCCTGTGGGGTCCTGGACCACGCTCCTGTGGGTCTCCATTGTGGATGGTTCCCAGGATCCTCCTTGGTCTCCACTGCAGGTGCCTCCATAGAGGAACCTTGCTTCACCAGAGTGGTGAATGAATTGTGGAGAGGCATAACTGGAGGGATGTGCCTCTGTTCCACCACCTTCCCCCTCCCTGAGCCCACCATGGTCCAACCACTCCTCTTTCTTGGCAACCTCTGAGGTAGTGGCTGGCTGGTCCCTTGGTGGGGGAGCAGGTTTTCTGAATCCTTCCAGGTCAGCATGGAGACGAACAACCTCCTCCGTCATACCAGAGAGGTGCCTGCAAATAGGGCAACAATGCAGCCTCCAGAGTGTCTCCTGAAAGACTGCTGCTCCACAGCCAGTGCACTGCAACACTCCCCATATGTCTGTGTCCCTTCCAGTTACAGATGCGTTTTTGTTTTTTGTTCTTGTTTTAGTGTGTGCAAGCTTGTGAGTGTCTGTACCCCATTTAGTGTGCTGTGCCTTTAAGGATATGAAAAGGTGTTTGTTGTTAGCAGTTTTGGGGAAGTAATGTCAGAGCCCCTGCTATAAAGGAAGTTATGTGCTTGTGGCAGGTGGGGTGAGGGAAGGGTGGGTGGGATAAACCTATGCCATCCAGAAACAATCACCTACAACTCTTACCCTCCACCCCGGGACACGTATTTCACAAAGGCTAAGTAACAGGTCTTGTCACAACTGTCTGCAAATATCTCTCAGTTACAGTTCCTCCCTGGCAAATTAAAGTTAAAACTAAGAAAAGTCCACCCCAAAAACAGAATCAATACTAGTTACTTACACATGTCCAAAAAGTAATAATTCAGTTCAGTGTAGTCTAGAAATTAACCTCCTTGATTCAAGGAAGCAGTGGCTGCTTTCTCACTCTCCCTGTCTCAGTCTCAGCACATGCACTGTGTTCCCTGGTGGCACGGTCAGCTGGCCCCATGTGGAGTCCCACTACCTGCTGTGTGCTGCAGGGGCCAGCTAGTGCATGGTTGGGTTGTGTCTCCATGCCATGGTGGATGGGGTGGTGGTGGTGCTGGGTATGTGTATGGAGCTCTGGGGATCGGGTCAGTCTGCAGGCATTTTTGGTATGGGATGGTGATGCATGGGACTGTTGGCATGTGTCACACCACCCAGTACACTGGTGCTCCCTGTCCCATGTAGCCCTGGGGGTGCAAATGCCACAGCCTGCTGCAAACCATGGCCCCTGTTATGGTAATGTATCATGAAGCTGTGGTCTGCATTGTGGCCTCTGTGCACCCCCCTCCAGCTGTGCGCACCACCTCCCTATGCATGTGCCATGTACACTACTGGTGCATTGGCCAGGCTGTCCTGTCCGTCGGGTACATAGCTGGCCAGGGGAGCCTATGGTGGCTGTGCTGTGTGGCTGCCACCACTGTCAGTGGCCATCGCTGTTGTGTGCCACTTCATTGTGGCACTGGGCATGTGGGACTGAGGCTTTGCCATGGGGTCATCTGCATGGCACCCTGGTCCCTTGTGCACTGCATCCATGGGGAACTTGCCTCTAGCACATTGCATACTGTGGTGCTCCCCTGGGTTGCTGTGCCTCCTGCCACCCTGTAGGCATTTGGTGGACAGATCTGCAGGTGTGCAGTGTGTGGCACTGCTCAGCTGTGTTGTGTAGGTTGGCACCCCCAGTCCCTTGTGGCTTTGTGGTGCAGTGGTCTGCCTGCCAGCGAATTCCCGCTCGTGCTCAACATGCCGGCACCCTGCTGCTGGTGCCCTGACCACCCGGAACGGGTATTTTACTACTTGAGGAATGTTGCCCAGATTAAAGCCTTGATTCAGCTGTATGACTTGCCTTCACTGGTACATGCTTTTGTGACATTACATCTCAACTTCTGCAATGCTCTGTTCCTTGGGGTCATTGGAGGGGTTCTTCAACATTTGCAGCTGGTGCAAAATGCAGCAGCCAGGTTACTGATGGGTCTTCCAAGGTCCTATCATGTGACTTGGTTCTGCGCAAACTGTACTGGCTGCCAGTTAGGTGGAGAATCATCTGCAATGTGATCTTGCTCACCTATAAGGCCATACATAGATCAGACCCTGGCTATCTTCTGATAACTGCCGTCCTATGTGCTCATGTCACTCTTCCACCGAGGGCCTCCTAGTGGTTCCCAGGGCCTGCCTTAAGTCCTCTGGAGATTGTGCATTTAATACAGCAGGCCCAGTATTGCAGAACTCGCTACCAAGGTCCTTGATGGAGGCCTCATTGGTGGAGGTTGTTTTTTAAGCAGGGCTTAAAGGTGTATTTTTTTAGAAAAGCATTTCCAGATTGTTTATGGTTAAATTGGTTAACTACTGCAATATTTTATTCTATTTAAATTTTGATCTTTTAAATTGTTGTAATTTATTATTTGTTTTCCTGTTTTCAAGTTTATTTTTCGATGTACGTTGCCTAACTACTTGTACAGCACACAGAGCCTCTGGGATGGGGTGCTCAGAAATAAACTTTACTTTACTTATTCTGTTGCAGATTCTGGTGTCATCGTCAAGATGGCATACCTCACCCTCCAGGTCTTGTGCAATTTTTCTTATGAAGACATTGAAGAAGACTGGTCTCAGCACTGAGCCCTGAGGTACCCCCAGATCACTCTCCCCTTATTAGAGTGAGTTCCATTTACCACCACCCTCTGTCAATTGTCCATTGGCCAGTTACTTACCCAGTTTACCATCTTGAGTCCCTCCTACAAACTGCTAATGTTCCTTATAAGCCTTCTATGTGGTATGGTGTCAAAGGCCTTGCTGAAGTCTAAGTAGGCCATTATCCCACCCTAATCTTTTTCCTAGTTCACCAAGTCAAAGAAATCAGTCGGGTTAGTCTGTAAAGACCATCCCCCTAATTAGTACATGCTGCTTCGGGTCTTGTAACCTGCTGGATTCATTCAAGATGTTCCACTAGTCTTTTTTTTTAGTAATGTCTCCATTAACTTCCCCACCAGTGACATTACACTGATTAGACTGCATCTCCAGCCGCCTCCCTGCTGCTGCTGCTTTTATGAAGCTGGACTACATCTGCTCTCCTCCAGGTCCTCTGGAACCACTCCTGTTTCCAGTGAGTTGTTGAAAAGGATTGTCAGAGGTGCAGCCAGTACCTCACTGAGCTTCCTCGGCCCCTAAGGTGTACCCCGTCAAGCCCCATAGCCTTATCCAATTTCAGATTCTCAATTCCTTTCATGAATCTTTCCTTTGTGAATGGTCTTGTGTCTACCTCCCTTTATTCAGTATTCCTGCCCCTTCTATATTGTCCACCCCCTCTGCATCTATCATGAAGACTGAGCAGAAGTATCCATTCAGAATATCTGCTTTTTCCCAATATTACTCTGCACAGTCTCCCCCACCCTTCTTAACCTCACAATCCCTCCTCTTGTCTTTGTCTTTTTGATTATATGTCTAAAAAAGGTATTGTCTTCTTTAGCTACCTGTATGGCTATTCTTTCCTCTGGTTTCACCTTTGCACCCCCAGTGCCTTCCCTGTTTCCTCTCTGCTTCTCCTTGTACACCATCCTATCCTCCTTCTTCTGAGTCTCCTTGTACCTCCTGAATGCCACCCCTTTATCCTTTAACTTCACAGCCACTTCCCTTGAGAACTTTAGTAGTCTCTTTCCCCCTATTTTCTTCCTCTTTTTGCACAGAGGTTTGTTGCCATCACTGTTCCATCCCTTAATTTGACCCACTGTTCCTCCACCCAGAAATCATCCCATCAGGTTGTCTCTAAGGCAATCTGTCCTTCTGAAGTCATGGACCTTTGTCCCTGCATGATCTGTCTCTGTTGTTGCTATTATGTTAAACCACACTGTATGGTGGTTGATGGTCCACATGTAGCATCCAAGCTGAAGCCTGCAATATTGTTCCTGTTTGTCAGCACCAGGTCCAGTATTATCCATCTCAAATGGTCTCTCAAACTAGTTGCTAGAGAAATGCCCCCTATAGGGAGTCTAGGATGGCCCTGCTTCTATCCAAAGTTGTGGCTAGGAGGTTCCAAATGCACATTCAAAAGATTGGAGTCCATCCTCAGCAGCTCCCCCTTTTTTTTGCCATCGTGCTAATGGTTTTCTCCAGTCTCTTATGCAATTCTTCCCTCTGTGTTGGAGGTCTGTATATCATCCCAGTGTGAGCAGTTACTCTGGCTCCCTTATCATCCAGTAAGCCTCACCTCCATAGTGTGCAAACTCATGGAAACGATACTAAAGGAAAGACTGGTGTCATACCTGGAGGATAATGGCCTCCAGGATGTGAGGCAGCATGGTTTTCATGATGGGGAAGTCTTGTAAAAGCAACCTGATACAATATTATGATTGGGTTGACAGGTGAGCTGGATAAGGATCATGCAGTGGAAGTTCATTATCTGGACTTCAGCAAGGCCTTCGATTCGGTGCCTCACGGGCAACTTGGGGGGAAGTTAACTGGTATAGAGGTAGGGGCAAAAATGACAAACTGGATTATAAGCTGACTAAGCAGGAGGCTGCAACAGGTGGTGATGGGAGGGGAGCTCTCAACTCCAAAGTCAGTGATGAGTGAGGTACCACAGGGCTCCATGCTGGAACCAGTATTATTTGGGCTCTTCATATCAGACATTGAGCACAGGGTGGTAAGCAAAGTAAGTCTGTTTGCAGACGACACCACAATGGGAGCAGTGGTGGATGGAGGGGAGGGATGGATGCAGCTGCAGGGGGGCCTTAGCAAAATAGAGGAATGGTCAGAAAGGTGGCAGTTGGTGTTCAATGCAAAGAAATGTAAGGTTATGCACTCCAGCGTGAAGAACCCAAGAAGAGAATACTGGCTGTGGGAGGGGGGTAATCCGGGGATCACTGAGAAGGAGAAGGACCTGGGGTAATGGTAACAGGGACCATGAACAACACTGCCCAGTGCAGGAGAGCAGCTGCAAAAGCAAACAAAATGCTTTGGTGCATAGCGAGGGGGTTTTCATCCAGGCAAAGAGAGGTGATCTTGCCCCTTTACAGGTCGCTGGTAATGCCACACTTGGAATATTGTGTGCAGTTTTGGAGGCCATACCTGAAGCATGATATCAGGCTACTGGATGGGGTGCAGAGGAGGGCAACGAAGATGATATGTGGAATGAAGGGGGAGAGACTAAGAAAGCAGGCTGGGAGACCCAAATATGTACACCCTAGAGGATAGAAGGAACAGTGGGGACATGATAGAGACAATTAAGTATCTGAGGGGAATCAATAAGGCTGGGGCAGATGGGGTCTTTAAGCTAAGGAGGAGGAGGGACACCAGGGGGGCACTGGCTAAGAATAGACGGGGGAAGTTTTAGGAGGGAAATGAGGAGAAACTATTTCACAGAGAGGGTGGTAACAAAATGGAATGCACTACCAGAATGGGTGGTATCATGTAAATCTGTGAACAGTTTTAAAAGGGCATGGGACAGGGAACAGGGGAGAGTGAAGGTAGGAGAGGTAGGGGGCAGCAGTGGGGTGGCAAAGGGGAGGGGGAGGGGGGATGGGGCAGCTGCAACATAGGGGTGCTAGCTGCACACTTGAGCAGACTTAGATAAACCGGGTGATCTGTTCTGCTGCCACATTCATATGTTCATATGTTCCTGTCTCTTGGGTGACCCACTTCACCTGCAACCCATGCTTTTCCACTAGGATTCATTGCAGTTACATCACTCTTATACCCTCAGTCACATGCAGTACAACCCTTCCATACTTCCTCCCCCTCCCTATCCTTCCTTAACTGACTGTAGCCTGGTATGGCCATGTTTCAGTCATTCCTCCTTGTGAACCACAACTCAGTAATAGCCACAAGTTGCAGATCAGCCTCTGCCATAATGACCTCCAGGTCTGGAATCTTATTTCAAAGACTCCTTGCATTGGCGTACTGGGTCATAATGTTGTACGCTTAATAGTATACGGCATTACGGCGCAGCGCGGACATGTGCACTTTGTTGTTGGACCCTCCCTGGAGTTAGAATCCTAAGTGGGGGTGTTCGGGGGCACAGCCCCCCTGTAACGGGGGTGTGGGGGCAGAGCCCCCCACAAAATAAAAGAATTCAAGAAATCACACAACGTTATTAAGTCGCACAGCATTCTGCAGAGTGACATTTTGACCCCTTGCCTTGCATTGGCACACAGGGCTTTCCACATCTTGCTCCCACTACCTCCAACCTCCCCCCTCCTGCCTTTGTTACCACTTGACATTTCCCTCTCTTCTCTCCCCCTCTCTACTTTCTTTAAAAAACTAAAGCCATGATCCTCTTTCCCGAGTGTCACCTCAGGGCCCATATGCAACCTACAGATTCTAACTTTGTTAGGTGAACCCTTGGAAACTGTTGCCATCTTTAAATACCTAGGATTCTGGCTTGACAACAAGCTTAATTTCCTATGCTATTTGAACAAACTATTGAAAAAACTAAGACAACGCTTAGGTATTCTCTTCCACATTAAACACCTTCTTACCACTAATGCCAAAATGAAACTAGCACAATCTACATTTCTACTCCTATTGGATTACGCTGACTTCCTCTACATTAACTGCTCTCCTACCATACTCTTTAACCTTGACACTATCTATTACAGGGCCCTTCGGTTCATTCTTAACCTGCCTCTTCGCACTCATCATTGTCTGCTGTACCAAGAGTTGGGATGGACCTTGCTTACCATATGGAGGAAAAGAAATGCTCTCCTTTGGATACATAGGGCCTTGTCTGACAAGTTACCAGCGTACATCTCAAGCTTATTTGAGCATGTCAAGGGTCGTACGGGCTGAGAAGGGTCTCATTAATCTGCTTCCAAACAACCAGAGTACGGTCATCACATGGTTTATCTGCTATCAGCTTCTCCCTCCCTGCCATTTGGAACACTATGCAAAAGTCACTGAAGCTCTTGACCCTCCCGGCCCCTTCACCTTCAAGGCACTGATTACAAAGTACCTTAAAGATATCTGCATCTGTTACAGATGACCAGTGTGACACTATTCGCTTGCTGTACCCTTGGACTCTCCAGAAATTCACAGCTCCCACCTAGTGAGCCTCAACTCTTCTCGCACCCTCTTCCTCTAACTCTCACTACCATATCATACTACCCGGTCTTAAATATCCTCACTCACCTAAGCTCTCCTTCACTCATACCCCAATTGTGAATCACCAACTATTTACACTAGCCATCCAGCATACCATACCTACCTTCCTGTCTTCTTTACCTCTCACTCTTTATCTCTACCTCTCAAGCCTCATCTGTGAACAACCACCAAATAATAATGATAGCACTAGCCCTAGTATCCTTGGTCTTGGTTTAACTTGCGCATTAGTTCACAAATATGTTAGCTCTATTAGTTAATGCCTGTGTTAGCCTTGCTTATGTTCACTGTCTACTGTTTTTTTTCTTTCTTTCTTTTTTTTATACTGTACTGTACCCTCATGTGAATCATTTGTCTATGTCCAGGACTACTTTGAAAATGAGCTTGCTCAATGGTGTTATGCCAGGCTAAAAAATGTTTTTGATTGATTGATTGATTTATTGATTATGCCTTGCCCCTTTAACACCTCCTTTTCCACTTCTTCTGCTCTTATCCCTCTTGACCCCTACTATGCTTCTTCTTCTTTATATAAATTGTGCCCTGAAGAGTTTTCTCCCCTTGGGCTCTTTCTCTAGCTGTTTCTTCCAGCTGTAGAGAGGGTGGCAGTTTATGTCTCCCTTTATATTTTCACCTCCTTCTTTGACAAGTTTAAATTTTCATCAAAGTAATATCTAAACCTTCCATTAAGGACTGCTTTCCCCTTCCCAGATGAATGCAGGCCATCACCTTTGTATAGATCAATATGCCTGCAGGCCAACCCCAATCCCCCAATGAATCAACAAGCCAGTTGTTTAATATACCCTGCTGTCTCACTTCTCTGGGATAAAGGTCCTTTGCCTACTGTGCCCCGCTATGGATGAACTCGCTGCACCATGATATCACTTCTGCATCCACCTTGGGCTCCTTCAAGGTTAAACTTAAGCAACAGCTAGTTGTAGATGCCAGTTGTGACTGCTTCCAACAACCTTCCTTCCTTCTTGTGACCAGCACTTATTCTAACATTATGCTATCCTGACCTTATGCATAACTGTTCTTAGCATGTAAATCCACTAATCTAAGTTGCTAATCATTCTTCTTTCATATTTCCTCTTGATCCCTTCCACTCTTTCTCCTTACCTCTCTGTAGCTTCCCCCTATCCTCCCCGTTATATCTCCTGAGCTCCCTTCCTCACTTTAAAATGCTTTGTCCCATACCTTCTCACCTCTGACAAGGCCCCTGGGCTGATGCCATCCCTTACCTTGTTGATTATTAGATATTAGACTGAGTCTGTTCTCATTTTCCTGTAAAGGGTCATTTCATAAGAACCCACCCCTTCTAATATGGTCCTATGAATTCCAGGGTTTAGTTAAATATACGCCTTGGCATATATTGTACAATGTCACATGTATTGGAACATCTCTAGTTATATACTGTTGTAATGTTTTGCATAATTCCTTGTTGTTTATTCTCCATCTCATACTTTTCCAATATGTATTGTTCGTTTGATGTGGAACCTATGAAATGAGCTTGTTCGCAAAGGTGTTATCCAAAATTTCAATAAATAAATAAATACAGTAAATAAATAAAAATCCCAACCTCTCATCCCTGCACCATTCCTTTATCCAAGTGTTGAAGATCCTGGTGCCGCATACCTTATCCTCCTCATGGCCATAAACAGGTAGCACCTCAGCAAATGCCACCAGTTTATGTTGCTTGTTTTAGGCCCCTCCCCAGTTACTTGAACTCTTCCTGTACTACCTGAGCCCCATGCCTAACTAGATCATTTGTCCCCAGGTGGGCAATTACATTCAGCTCCCCACCCTGTCTTGCTGCCCTAGTGATCCTTTTGATCTGCTGTTTTTCCTTCCAAGACAATGCACCAGCTAGGCACCTAACCTTCCTGTCCACCTCTTCCTGATCTCAAATCTATCCACCTGAAAACAGAGTCAAAAATGATACTGCTTTCTCCTCCACTGGGTTCCTCTAGCTCACACCTTGGGTCCTCCCCTTGGATGGACCCCCACATACTTCCTTGCCACCACTAAGAATGCCTACTCATGGTAGTTCCATCCTGCCGGAATGGAGAAGGAATTCTGTAGTGGCACAGGCTGAGGAAAGTGCAGGTAAATTGCCACTCCCACCCTCCCAGAGCCCACCAAGATCAGCTGACCATCTTCTGCCTAGGAAAACTCTGGGCAATGGCGTCAGACTCGGAGGCTCTGAGGTGGCACAGAGGGCATCTGTATCATTGCCAGCTAGTCCAGCAACCTCCATACACAACTCAGAGAGCTGTGTGCAGATGGGGCAGCAACTTAGTCTCCAGCATGTTTCCCAGAATACTCTATCTCCACAATCATTGCAATGCACTACTCCCTTGTCTGTTAATATTAGTCACTACATTCTCTTTTCCTAACAAAACTTTCTCAGTCTGTCCCATCCCTTCACTTGCTCCTTCCCAGCTACACCTTCTATCAGGATTTACTTTAACACCTTACCATAGATAGGGTGCTACCTGATTTCTCTTTAAATTGTTGCTATTACACTTTTATAACCTTGTCCTATGTATTGAATTTGTAATCAGACTTACATGTCTCATGTTTTGAATTGTAATCTGATGTGGAACCTTTGTAAAAGAGCCCTGGCTCAAAGGTATTGTAATTCTCGACCTAATAAATCAATAAATAAAATAAATAAATGATTAAATTTCAAGGTAAAGCTCTCCCTGTACCCTCCTGCCTTTTTACTTCTCCTTTTCGCTAACTTTCCCCTGTTGTCCTCCATGAACTCTTACTTTACTCAAGATAGGGCACCTCCTATACTCCCACCAACAGCTGTTATCAGCCTGGTTTTTCCCCTGCAGTTATCCACTACCCCACCACGTGTAGCTACATATGCAGTTTAACAATAAGGAACTACAAGCTTTAGAGCACCTCACCATTTACCTTATCCATCCAGCAGAGTCTCCTACTTACCTGCCATCACCTGCAGATGCCTGCTGATGCCAAATATGCCTGTAGTCTGTTCCACTCCTGCTCTGTTCCATTCACACTTTGGGACACAAATGTGAAGGGATGCTGGGTGGTTGGCCTTTTATCCTCCTTGAAGGAACTTCCTACTGAGTCCTGATTGGGCCTTCTTTTCACATGTCACATGACTCTTCTTCCCTGCTACAGTCCCCTGTGACCTCCAAGCTGGAGATCTTGACTTGCAACACAAAACAAAACTCAAACCAGGATATATTTTATTTAAAAGCTCACTTAGCCCTGTTTGCTTCCCTGACTTGCTCTTTTCTGGTGCTGGTTGAAAAACAAAATCACTCCTAAATGCACTTGCCTTCCCTTTTAAAATCATGCCAAGAACTTCCTGCTGAGCCCCATTTGGTCCCTCTTTCATCATTACCATTCTTCTCCAGTACAGTTCCCTGCGGCCCCTAAAACTCTGCCCTGCAACACACAACAAAACTCAAACTAGGTCAAAATATTTTATTTAAAAAGCTCACTTACATGTCTGTTGACATCAATAGCATGCAGCAGGGTAGCTCAGCTCTTTCCCATGGCCATCAGCTTAAATAATTGGTAATTTGGTACTAAAATGTTAGAGTCAGGTCTCAAAAGAAAAAAAATATACTGTAGAGTGTACAATGTTGACCAAAGCTACTAAACTGAAATTGACAAACTCAGGTACCCTTGCCGTGAAAGTCAAACAGCTTTTAGTTGACATGGGAATATAAGGCAATGTAGGCCGCATGGTGGCCTCATGGAAGAAATCTCCCTCAGTATTTTCAGTCAAGGTGGACTTAGAAAATGAAGAATACCCTTCCCTTTCCAAGCTTGCCATATAGAATATTCTCCGGATGGTTAATAAAATAGAGTCTTCCATCATCAACCTCCATAATAACATTAAGAGTATGACAAAAAGATTGCAGACACAGAGACTGAGGTGGGGCAACTGGCAGAGACCCAAGATGTACATAGCCATGTTTTCATGTGCCTGTATCAGTGAAACAGAGACAGCCATGTCAGACTTGAAGATGCGGAAAACAGGTAACAATTTTAGGACACATGGGATTAAGGAGGGAGCAGAAGAGGGCTTTGCTACCCTGGTTGATTTCATCCAGTCTATAATTAAAACTAACTTCTCTCTCCCTTCTGATGACCTATTATGTATGAACCTGGCACATCGCTCACTGGGACAAAAACAGTCAGACCCTGCAGCTTGCCTTCAGTCATGGATTGTCTGCATGCTGAGATACCAAACAAAGGAACTCATATTGGCAGAGGCCTGGTGCTCAAAGGAAAATAGCTTAAAGAATTTTAAAAAATCTGTCTTGATCAGGACTTTTCCTCCAAGCTGCAGGCATAAAGGAAACTGGTCAGGGCACTAGCAAACGAAATCAAAGAAGAGGTGGGAATCAAGGCTCAACTGAATTTTCCAGCCAGGTTAAAAGTACATTTAGAATGTGGTGTGAAAATCTATGAACATTTGGTCAATGTCTTGCCCAAGCCAAAGGAATGAAAGATTTCCCTACTAGATTTGCAAATGGATGAACTGAAGGCCAGGTTTTCTGCACCACATGGAGCATCACTGGAAGGAATTGAAAGCGCTTGAGATCCAATGCAGCTCTACTAAGCCAGCTTGCCCCTGATCGGACTGATATTATGCTGAGACTGCAGAGGCAACATAAAGTCAAACAGAAGGCTGTAGAAAAAGGACCTCAAAAAGAAGCAGGGAACTCACTTAAACTGGTGGACTTTGCTGTGTATGTGAGTTTCTTAGCTGCTACATGCAACCTTTAGAGCAGCTTACTGAAACCAACAATCCTTTTATTTACTCAGTTTATATCAATATTGTGTACCAGTAAATATATGTGGTGAGTCAGATGCTGTTCTACTAGAATTGCCATTACCACCAATTTAACTTTGATATTTCATGATGTTGAGCTTCGACAGGGCTCCGGTTCATGTTTTTGGTGACCAACCGGAAATTATATCTTTGGAGGCCATAAGCTAAATGAAACTGTAATGGAGGGAGTGCTAATGAAATTCTCAGATAAAGGAGGCTCTACTTCAGGCCCAAGGTATGTCTAGCAGGTCTCTGTGCTGTCCTGAGCTGCTGCTGTCTCCAAGGGAAAGGGAACTGGGGAGTGGATCTCTCAGTATGCCATACTACAGGGGGCACTGTCGCTTAGAATTCAGTACTGGGTGGCTCTTTGAGTCACTCCTCCCTCTCTACCACCTGGGTGCTGTTTGAAATTAGTTTATGGAAGAATTCTGTGGCAGGCCATTGGAAAGGTCTGAAAGCCAAGTTTGTGATCAGATTTGGATGGTGCCACAGATCTGAGAATCATGGAAATGTGTCAGTGGAGCTGCCCCACCCATGACCCATCAGCACAGCAATTTTAGTCTGCCCAGAATGTATGAAACAAATGTCCCCAGCCAAAGCTAGGCAATATTTAATAAAGTGAGTTGCTTGCAGCCCTTTGGTTGGGGGGGTCATAGAGCAAGGGCAGGATTTGAAACAGTAAGATGGCTGATACAAACAGTGCTCACAGTCAGCCCTCCCCTCTCAGTAGAGGGGGGGTGAGGGGACAGGGACAATGCCAGACACAAAATGAGGGTGGTTATTCAATGCAGGCATTCCCTGCAACAGGTCAAAGAGCCACTCTATTTTGATGGGGACTGAACTGATAAATGTACTCTCCTCCAATGAATATGTGACAAGGGGGAACTGGTTCTCCATATAACTTCAAGGTTCATGTTTATCCAACAAATGTCCAGTTCCCTACCTGTGGTCTGGGGTGTAAGCACCTGTGGCCACTACCTCTCTCAGTCTTGTTTTCCAGATATTACATTAGGCAAAGGGAATTATAGGTCTGACTCATATATTAATAACAATGGTGGCAGTGTGGTTGTGGAAGGTGTTACGCCAGTTCCACCTCACACTTTTGTTGCCACCCACACTCATGCTAGTCCATGCTGCAGCAACTCACCCCCTCTAGTAGCCAGGTGGGGTTCCAACTCACATCAACAGCATGAGTTACAAGTGGGCCTTTTTGCTTACCACAGTGGGTTAGCAGTGGTACCACTTCCAATGTGCTTTTGGGTATGGTTACCCAGGAAGCTTATTAAGTGGATTCTCAAGATTTTGTTGTTTTCCTGCAGACCAAGCGCCGGACAAATTTGCAATGTGTAATATAGTCTGATGCCTAGTTATGGTTATGGCACGGCACTCAGTTTATACTGTTTTTCCTCAAAAGTTAAATTTTGAATGGTGCTTAAATTTGTATGGAATTTGATCAACTAAAAAATTGATCAGATATTGTAATTTCTGGATCCTTTGACTAAAAATAAGTTTTCTTATTATAACCTCTTACAATATAAAGGGAGTAAATTACCCAGTTAAATGCACTAGAATTCTATCAAAACCGAAATGCCTAAAATGTGATGTTTTTCTTATACAGGAAACACACCTCTCCCTAGCAGAACATTTAAAACTTAGATGGATGTGGGTTGGTCATGTATCTGTTGCCTCACACCCCAGGGAGAAAGATGATGATGCAGCAATATTAATTAAGAAGAAGATGCTCCCTAGAAATCATTTCATCAGAGGAAGGTTTAGAGGTAAGGTAAGTGATCCTAACAGGTAACGTTCAGGGGGAAACTCTACACTTTGTGAATGTCTATGTCGCAAATGAAAGAGCAGACACCTTTTTTTTCCAAGAGGTATGCAGTAAAGTGACAAAGCTTCAGGGACGAAGATCATTTTTTGAGGAGATTTTAACTGTGTTCTCTGCCCAGCAGATGACCATTCCTAAAGTCATGTAAGGACCTATAAGGCAACAGATAAACTAAAATATTTAATAGCAGAGTTGGGTCTTGTATATATATATATATATATATATATATATATATATATATATATATATATATATATATACCTATATATGTATATATATATGGAAGTCCATGCATATTGGGGAAAATGACTTTATGTTCTACTCTAACCCTTACTTATCCATTCCAGAATCAACATGTTTTCATTCAGAAAACACACATCCATAAAATTAGGAAATCCACCATTTATAACATTACACAAACAAACCATGCCCCAGTCTCCATAACATGGAGAATAAAGGATGGGTAGGTGGTTATAATGAGGATTTTACACCTCTGAGGTGTGGGATGCCTCATAAACTTCAAGAGTGAAGCTCAAGGGCTTTATTAAGGCATCCCACAGGAGGGTGAAATCAGAGTTTCTACCACCTAACCATTCTTCATTTTATATAATTACTGGGGATTATTTTCTCGCCACAGCAGTTATATACAGTAAAATAGACTGCCATCTCCATGGAGCAGTGGACTGGTTGGGTTTCAAAGTACTCTGTTGCGCCTAGTGGAGAAACTGAAATTTACTTTTTTCTTTGTTTTTTTTTTAAGTCCCATTTCAAAACATTTTTGCCATGTTATTATTATTTTTTGAAAATTTACCGTCGTCTTTGAGTGGCGTTTGTCACTGCAATGCTGTGGACTGGCAGCCAGATAGAGGAAGGGAAAAGCAATGACTGGCACATGCATAAAAGGGGAACTTGGTGTGTGTTCACCATTATAACCTGCTGGCTATAATGACGAAATTATAACCTGGTTACCCTATGGGAGAAAGTGCTCCAGAGTTATCATATTACAGTTAAGGATGGAGGAAAAAACATCTATATAAATGCTCAGTACTTCTCTGCTTATTGACACCTGTTTTAAAACTAGAATTATCCAATGCATTACTGAAACCTTTGACCTCAAGCAGAATTCAAATGTGTCTGATGACTTGGCGTGGGACAGAGTAAAAACAGTGGTCAGAAGTCACTTTATTAGTCTTGCATCAGCTAAACGCAACCTACACAATGCCTCTTAGGAGAAACTCCTCCAAATAATTCCTGAACTGGAGGACCCCCAAAAAAACCATCCATGGGTACACAAGAACCCTAAGGTCCCTGGCACTACATATATCAGGTATGTTAGTGAAAGAAAAAATAAGAATAATAGGGGATTGTTAGACTAAAAAGGGAAGGAGGGAAGTGTGCAGAGGGGGACCAAAAAAAACCAGAAATCCTGAACAAGTATTTTTGTTCCATATTCACAGAAGAAGGGGAAGGGGAGGGATCAAAGTTAGGCAATGTAAGCACCACTGGGAGGGAGGTGAACACCATTCCATTTAAGGAGTAGAGAGTCATAGAAACATAGATACATAGAAATATAGACTTTGACAGCTGATAAGGACCACTTGGCCCACCTAGTCTCCCCATTTCTCTACCTAATGGATAAGCTGCAGATTCTAGCTAACCGACAACCTACTTCCTCCTACCCCACACTAGAATTGTCTTATGTCTGTCCCAAGCATTCCTGAATTCCCCCACTGTCCTTGACTCCACTACCTCCTCAGGAAGGCTGTTCCATGTATCCGCAACCCTCTCTGTGAAAAAATACTTCCTCACATTGCCTCTGAGTCATCCCCCTCATCTTCAAATTTTGTCCCCTTGTTCTTGTACATCTTTTCTGAAAGATGCTACCCTCTTGGACTTTGTTGATTCCCTTGAGGTACTTGAAAGTATCTATCATGTCCCCCCTCTCCCTTATATCCTTGAGGGTATACATATTAAGCTCCTTTAATCTCTCTTTGTATGTTTTCTGGTGCAGACCCTGCACCATTTTTGCTGTCCTCCTCTGGACAGCCTCCATTCTGTCTATATCCTTGTGGAGATGGGGCCTCCAGAACTGCATGCAGTACTCCAGATGGGGGTCTTACCAACTGGCTGTACAGACGGATAACAACTTCCTATTTTCTACTGGTGATGCCTCTCCCTATGCATTCCAGTATCCTGCCAGCCCTCCTTACTGCCATCTCACATTACTTGCCTACCTTAAGGTAATCTTATATGACTATCCCACAGGTCTCTTTCCATTTTTGTTGTTGTTAGCATTAAAGGAACTCACTAATCTGAAAGTGGACAAGGCAATGAGGTTAAATGGGATACTTCCCAGAGTATTAAGGAAACTCAGGGAGGTGCTGGCAGCACCACTGACAGCCCTGTTCAACAGTTCACTGAAAGCAGGTGTGGAATCAAAGGACTGGAGGAAAGTGAATGTAGTCCCTCTCCACAAAAGTGGGAGAAGAGAGGAGGCTGGCAATTACAGGCCAGTCAGCCTGACTTGGGTGGTGAGAAAACTAATTGGTTCACTACTAAAATAAAAGTTGGTGCTATATCTCAAATCCAACAGAGCATAGGATCTGAAACAGCATGGATTCACAGCTGGAAGATTTTGTCAAACAGATCTGATAGATTTCTTTGACTGGGTGACTAGGGAGGTGGTTCAAGGAGGGGCGGATGATATGGCCTGCCTGGATTTCAGCAAGGCCTTTGACACCATCCCACATAGGAGGTTAGTAAACAAGCTAGGTAGCCTGGAAGTGGGTGCCTGGGTGGTCAACTGGGTCAGAAATTGGCTGAGCAATAGGACACAGAGGGTGGTGGTGAATGGAGTTCAAGCCAAAGAGAGGGGGGTGATCAACGGGGTCCCTCAGGGATCAGTGTTTGGACCAGTCCTCTTTAATGTCTTCATAAGTGACATTGTAGAAGGGCTAGAAGGGAAGGCGTGTTTCTTTGCAGACGACACAAAGATCTGCAACTGGGTTGACACTTCATGAGGGGTAGAGAAAATGAGAGAGGACCTAAGCAAGCTTGAGGAGTAGTCAAGGGTCTGGCAGCCAAGATTCAATGCAAAAAAGTGCAAGATCATGCACTTAGGACACAGAAATGCAGGGGAGGAGTACATGATGAGTGGGGAGGTACTGACAGCCACCAAACAGGAAATGGACCTGGGAGCAATTGTATCTGATGATCTAAAGGTTACCAAACAATGACCCCTATGCACTAATGGGGACAGAGTGGCTACGCACGCATATCTGGTGTGATCAACCACTCCACACCCTATGCGCCCCCATGTGGGATGCACTAAGTATGGCATGCAGCACATATGCACCTGATCCTCCAGCTGCATGAAGAACAACGCACCAGGGGTGGCCGTGGGGCATGCCAGCACTATGTGCCATGCACCAAGGTGCGTAGTGCTGGCCAAGGGGGTGTGCTGAGGGCACAGGTGTATGCCATGAAGAACCCTGCTGTAAGCCCCCATGCACTGTGTCCAACCATCAGGACTCCACCAGGACAGGGCAGATTGGCCACCCACTCAGACCGCTGCCACCTACCCCTGTGTTGACAGTTGGTGAGGGGCCCCTACTAGGTGCCCCCCGACACACAAACACTCAGACGGGGCACTGGTCTACAGATGCTGACCCCCCTCACCCCAAGGGCACCTCTGGGCCACCCCCATCACTGGTCCCCATTGCCTCGAGTGGGTGATGGATGTGGGGTACAGCCCCCCAGCATCACCAACAGACCCCCTCCTCATCTCAGTGCACTGCTTCTGTGCCACATCAGAGGGCCAGCAGCTTTGCCCTCCTCTCTCCACCACAGTCACCAGTCATTGCTTCTCTGTGGGCCGTGCTGCCAATGTGTACCCACCACGCAAGGTATCCTGTGTAGGATCCTCTCTGGGTATCCAATTGGATGCCCGGCCAAACCTGCGACCCCACCCCTGGCAGCACTGAGGGGTTCCTCTGTGCCGGGGCCATGGACAGGTGGCCAGTAGTCATGAATGCCACTGGTGTGCACCTGTCCACAGATACAGAGTTCCACTGGTGGGTAATGCACCTCCGGTGAGTATTACCCTTCCATTGCTGCATAGTGACCAATATGAGAAGGCCGTGAAGAAAGCCAGTAGAATGCTGGGGTGCATAGGGAGAGGTAACTCCAGAAGAATGAAGGAGGCAGTGATGCCACTGTATAGATCACTGGTGAGAACTCATCTAGAGTTTTGGAGGCCATGTCTGCAGAAAGCCATAGACAGAGTAGAAGCAGTTCAGAGAAGAGCAACAAAATAGTGCAAGGGCTGCACCAAAAGTCATAAGAAAGGAGACTGGAGGATCTCAATATGCATTCCCTGGAGGAGAGGAGAGAGAGGGGGGATATGATAGAGACTTTCAAATACCTCAAAGATGTAAATAAGGTACAAGAGGGTAGCACCCTTCAAAAAAATATGTATTCCAGAGCAAGGGGCCATGATATGAAGATAGAGGGGATAGACTTAGGGGTAACATGAGAAAGTATTTTTTCACAAAAAGGGTAGTGGATCCATATAACAGCTTCCCGGACGAGGTTGTACGGGCACAAATAGTAGAGGAATTCAAAAAAGCATAGGACAGACTTAAATGAACTCTACCAAAAGGAAAGAGAGGGTAAGCCGAAGATCATTTAAGATCTGCATTATATGAAACAGGTAGGGAAAATGGGCAGACTAGGTAGGCCAAGAGGTCCTTATCGGCCATCAAATTCTATGTTCTGTTTCTATGACACAAGCCTTTCAGAAGTTTAATGAATCACAGTACAGAAAGGCAGAGGCTTATTTACAATAGGCCAGTCACAAGTATTATGAAATAGGTGGCAAGGTCACTAAACTGCTGGCATTTCCTTTGAAAAAATGGCTTCTGACAGAGTGGTCTCTAGAATTAATACTTTAAGTCATCAAGATAAATACTGGATCACCCGGAAGAAAATTGCTGAATGCTTTAGTCAATTCTATGCAGAACTCTATGCAGAACTGGCACAGCAAAAAGCAAACCTGACAGCTCCGACAGCTTTTTAGTTGAATTGCACCTGACCTGTCTCCTGATATCAAGGAAATTTTATGGAACTAATACAGAGGAAGAGGTAAGAGGCGATCCTAGAAGCAAAGGGAGGGAAGGCCCTAGGCCTCAATAGCTTTAACCCACATATTTTAAAGCTTCAAAGAAGAACTGACCTCTGTTCTTAAACAAACCATTAATACCATTGCAGAAGGAAAGACACCCTTAACCACTGGAAGAAGCCTTAGTTGCTGTGATCCCAAAACTAGGCAAAGGGAAAGACCTGCAAGGCATTCAGGTTAACTTCTTTGTTAAATCAGAATGTGACTTCACCAGAATCCTTGCGAACAGACTTCAAAACTGCATCAGTACCCTCATACGTTCAGATCAGATGGGATTCATCCCCAAGCTCTACCTTCATAATAATATCTGGCTCCTGCTAAACATCTTGGCTACTCACCAGAAAAGCAAAATGTCCCAGCTTGCACTAACTCTAGGTGCAGAAAAAGCATCTGATTGCATGAATTGGCCCTTTCTGGTGTCAGAGATGCAGACCATGGGGATTAGTGAGGGCCTCATGTTCTGGATCAGAAAATTATATTCAAAGCTGACTGAAAAGTTGGAGGAGAACACCACAATTTCAGTTTCCTTTGCAACTGAACAATGCACTGTCAGGATGCCCTATGTCTCTCCTCCTTTACACATTAAGTATGGAACTGCTGGGGCATGGCTTGGCTCCTGATGTAATGGCCGCCTGATGTGAGCACTCCATTTCTCGGGGTCATTAATAGAATGATAGTTCCGTGTTTTCACTCGTATTACACTATCTAGCAGCTTAGAAGTCATTTGGAAAGGTTTGGCTATTAGGATATCTGGATATATCGAGATACTTTGGCTCGCACGTCAGATTGTGGCGACACAGCTGAGGCAGCTGGTCATGTCGAAACGAAGTGGGCCGGGGAAGGCCATGGGCCCAAGTATGCAGCAGACCCAGGAGATGTTCACCACACTTCTAAAGCAATTGGCTGAGGTGACGCTGGCAGCGAACAATACAACATCAGCAATTAACAGGCTGGAATCCTGACTTGACATAACAGAGCATAAAATAAAGAAAACACTGATGCACTGGAAGACATCTCTGCTATAATGAGGGCTCAAGAGAGATCAATCCAGGCACTGCAGGTTAAGGTTGACGATTTAGAAAATCGAAGTAGGCGTAATAACCTGCGTCTGCTAGGATTTCCGGAGGGTGCAGAACAAGGTAATCCTGTTGATTTTCTTTACGATACCCTCCCTGATCTACTAAAGCACAATCTCCCTCCTGGCTTCACGACTGAGCGAGGGCACAGAACTCTCGCCTCTAAACCGAAACCCGGCGACAGGCTGAGACCGCTTATGGTACGAATATTAAACTTTGCCGATAAGGAATGGGTTAAATCTCGAACTCGGGAGCTTGGTGCTCTTTATTGGCGGGAGCATAAAATAATGATCTTTCAGGACTACTCTTGGGACCTGGCAGCTCGCTGGAAGGAATATTCTGAGGCCAGACGTATCATGCATGAAAAGGGCATCACATTTTCACTTCGATACCCTGCGATTATGCGGATAGAAGAGAATGGTACATTTCTCTCGTTCACTACCCCGAGCAGTTTGTCTGAACATCTAAAAAGCAAACGGCATGGAACTGTCAGTATGGACAATGTGTCCATGGATTCTACTTTACTGGTGAAGAGTCACAGTAATAATGTATCAATAGATGGCGCCTGCATATCCTCATCTCGCCCAAATGGGTTCCAGTTTCAGGGCCAGAGTACTCCACTCACAGCATGAACACAGAAACTTCAACAGAACAAGAATCACCCTAAGAGAATTCACCCTATCAATCATGCAGGGAATGTTTCTGAACTATCGCTAAGCTCGAAGGCTTCTATGGAGGATTTTGACTCTCAATTCCTTTCCCCTAACAGATTTGCGCCACTTGCCTCCGTCTCACAGGACGAGTTTCCAGAATACCCTGAAGAGGAAATGCTGCAGGAGGCTTCAAAGGCTGAACACCCTGTCTGTGGTCTTGTGTCAGCTGTGCCCACACTTAAGGATTCTACTCAGGAACTGCCTATAAACAACTGTGGTGAAAACAGCCTAGATCAATGTGCATGCCAGCCTGTACTCAGTATTGAAAGTTTGCCTTCCTTGGATGCACAGGACCATTATTAGATAAGTGCCTGTGTTCATTCTGTATAGTTAAGGGGTGAGGTTGTGAAGTGGGCGGGAGAAACCAGAGGTTTGTGTAGCCCTTTTGCAAGGCAATCCTTGTGTACTAACCGGTCCTCTTATGTTTTTATGACACCAGAGGGTGTCATACAGAGCTGGATTAAACTTTGATGGTTCCGGTATCGCCCTTATAGTAATAAATACTAGGAGTCCCTGGACCCATGGAGAACTTGTGATGGGGGAAACTCCGATACCTAGCGAATCTTTATGGCTGCACTAGAGTATTGCCAAAGCTGGAATGGAGAATCCCCCCCCCCATGGGCACCGCAGCTATGGAAGGGGTCAGCATGCTATCCGGTATGTCTACCCGTTAGCTGTTAGAGAAATTGGACACGGGGCTATGTTAAAGTACTAAATCCCTGAGAAATGAGATGCTCTTAGGGGCGATAAAGTCCTTGTCAATGCCCAAGACCACCACCCCACTGTAGGTGGAACGATGAGGCCTGAGAGGACTCTGACTCCTCGGCCCGAGACATTGTTTATCTCCAAAGTGCACTGGTGCACATTGCGTGTAAATAGTTTCAGTTTGTTAATATTTGTTGTGTTCCAAACTATTTCTACAACTTTGCAAAACAGATGTGAGGTGTTAAGCTTTAGTAAACTCTGTATTATGCATGTATGGTCACAGATTGGATCTGGGGAGAAGATCCGATGGTTGGCCGAGTTTATCCCTTCATATCCCCTTAAAAGATTTTGTTATATCTGTCTCAATGGGTGATATCTCCTTTATAACTTGGAACGTAAGAGGATTAAATTCCCCTTCTAAAAGGAAGCAGGTATTCTCGCGTCTTAAAAGGCTTAAAACCCAGGTGGCCTTAGTGCAAGAAACTAAATTTGCTGAGAAGGATTGTAAATATTTAGTTAGGGACTGGGTGGGTATGGAACTGCACTCTTGCGCCTCCACAAAGAAAAGAGGCGTAGCAATCCTGATCCACAAATTACTCCCCTGGGTGGTGGTTAAGAGGAAGACAAACTCTCAGGGATGCTGGGTAATAGCCTTGCTCGACACCCCAGAGGGCCACCTTCTGATGGTAAACGTTTATGCTCCAAATGTGGATGATCCTTCTTTCTTTTTAGAATTGAACTCTAAATTAGACACAATGGTAGAAAAAGATATACCCATTATCATCGGTGGGATTTTAATCTTACACTTGTCCCTGTGTTGGACAGGAGTGATCTAGGCAAAGAATCTCACACCAGGGGAGCTCAGGCGGTTCAACACCTAAGCTCTGAGTATCAGCTGGTGGACATATGGCGCTTAGTGCACCCCTCTGTCCGGTACTATTCCTACTATTCTGGGGTCCATGGTACTTATAGTAGATTAGACTACTGGCTTATTTCCCACACACTGGCTTAGTCAGGAACTCATTCATTCTTCCCATGGTAATCTCGGACCATGCTCCAGTACAGGTAGTTATTTCTTGGATTCCTTCCTCTCGAAGGTCCCCTTCCTGGAGACTCGATCCGCTACTCCTACAAGATCCCAATTTCAGAAAATGGGCTGAATTAGAGACTACAAACTTTCTTAGGGAAAACCCTGTTGAGGACACATCTGCCCAAAATACCTGGGAGGCCTACAAAGCTACCATGCATGGGAAAATTATAGGGTATGCCTCCTACAGGAGGAAAAATAGGGAAAGGGAAAGGGTACAATTGGAGGTTGACCTGCTTAATGCTGAAAAATCTTTTAAGGCTCAATTTCACCCATCCTCTAAGTCATTGTGGGGTCGACAGGTTCTGGTTATAAAGACTAGGTTAAATGAACTTCTTTCTAGGAAGGCTGACTTGGCACTTATTAGATTAAAGCATACATACTGGGAGGGTGGGGAAAAAAGTGGGACAATTCTGGCATATCAGCTGCGGAAACAACAAGGAAATAGGTGCATAGGGGGGTTAAAAGATCCAGCCACAGGAGTAGTGAAAACCAATCCACAGGAAGTGAATGATATCATGAAGGCATTTTACTCTCAATTATACAAGTCAACCAAAACCAATTCTTGTTTGGATATATCACCATTTCTGGATACAGTGAGACTCCCGAAGTTGGCTCCAGAACAATGCGCAGCTCTGGAGAAACCCCTAACCCATGCAGAGGTTGCGGCCTCCCTGATGGCTTTAAAAACAGGAAAGGCCCCTGGTAGTGACGGGTTCCCTGTGGACTTTCTGCAACTATTATCCCATCTAATTTCTCCCCTGCTCTGTAAGGTCTTTAAAGAGACCAAGGATAAAGGTATACTACCCCCTACACTAAGGGAGGCTATCATTTCAGTGATTCCCAAAAAAGACAACCCCCCTGAAGAACCGGCTAGTTATTGCCCCATATCCTTAATAAATTCAGACAGCAAGGTCTATGCTAAAGTGCTTGCGGATAGACTGGTCCTGGTCCTACCATCCCTGATCCACCCATCACAGGTCGGTTTTGTAAAAGGTAGATATAGTACTGACCATATTAGAACACTTATCAATCTTATTCACATAGCGAATCAGGATACATTAAGGTCGTCCACTGCTGTAGCCATTGATTTTGAAAAGGCATTCGATTCAGTGGAGTGGGATTACTTGCAGAAAGTTCTACAACACATGGGATTCGGATTGAACTTTAGAGAGGCTGTCTCCTCCATTTATACATCTCCCAATGCAAAAGTCCTCACTAACTCGGTCCTATCTGAACCATTTCCTTTACACAGAGGTACACGTCAAGGGTGCCCGCTCTCTCCTCTTTTGTTCATCATTGCTATCGAACCATTAGCAGCTGCAATCAGACAGAACAAGCACATCACTGGTATCGGCAGGGGGCAGGTCTATGTCTCCTCCCTGCTGTATGCTGATGATCTGCTGGTATTGCTAAAAGATGTTAATGAGTCCTTACCCCAACTTCTAGACATCCTGGACTCCTTTTCATCTATCTCAGGGTTAAAAATAAATCAATCCAAAACTGAAATACTCCCTCTTAACTCGCAGTCCAATTCTCACTTGGTGGCACAGTTCGGACTTAAATGGTCACAACATATGATCAAATACTTGGGAATCAAGGTTGGGAGCAACCTAGCGAAGTGGTGGGATAATAACCTGTACCCCCTTCTGGCCAATTGTAAACTTGAAATGGAGCAAATAAATAAGTTCCATTTAACCATGGCAGGTAAGATAGCCGCTTTTAAGATGTCCCTCGCCCCTAGATTTTTTTACGTGCTAGCTGATGTTCCCCTTTTTATCCCAAAGCACTGGTTCAGGAAAATTGACACGATGATTGGATCCTTCCTATGGGGCTCAGTTAGACCTCGTTTCAGTAGAAATCAACTTTGGGCTCATCCTCTGCAGGGGGATGGGGCCTTCCATGGATTGAAGGCTATAAGATAGCTTTTCAAGGAGCACAAACATTGAAATGGTTCCACCCCCATAATACTGATTATCCTCAGTGGCTAAGGCTCGAGCAGATGTACAGTAATAGCCCTACTGCAGTCTCTTTTCTCTGCTCCTTCCCTGGTCAGGAGTATGTATCGCATCCCACTATAGGTTCCTCAATCAGATATTGGAAGCTTCTACAAAAAAAATAAAACTCCTGACTCTTCCCCTTACATATGTGCCCTTATGGAAAAACCCCAGCATAACCATTGGTGGCTCCATGGTGGCCTGGTCCTCCTGGCAAGAAAAAGGGATTACATTCCTTAAGGATATAGTGGGACCCAATTCCTTTGTGGTGGATACTTACCAGAATCTGCAATCTAGATGGAACCTGGATAAATCAGATTTCTGGAAATACCTGCAATTGCGTGACAGTCTTAGACCTCTCCTAAGTCAGGGTGAAGTTCTTCCAGCTTGTGACTCATACTTAAAAAGGTGGCTTCACCTGTCTAATAAAGTTGCAGCTATGCTATATGCTGTACTGAGCTACTCGCTACCTTCCTCCACCATAAAATCTAAGTTAAAATGGGAAAAAGCCTTTAATATACAAATATCAGAGGTACAGTGGAAACGGTGTTGGCAGGTCGGGTTAAAAACTCATAAAGATACCCGGAGTAGACTTATACATAATAAAATTTTACATTCTTGGTACAGGACACCTGCTATATTAAAGAAAATGAAAGTCCTCACACACGATATGTGCTGGCGATGTCTCCAGCCCGGTGGGGATCTATTTCATATTCTTTGGCAATGCCCTCGAATACATAATCTATGGGAGGAAGTGATACATGTGGCCAACGTGATACTTAATTGTCAGGTTCCTGTTGACCCTTCCCTTATGCTGTTAGGCTTGTGTCCCGGTGCTCCCCCCCTTAAACACCAGGAACTTAGATGGCTTCTCCTACTTAGTATGCAGGTTAAACGGTTAATCCTACAAAACTGGCAAAGTACTGTTCTGCCCAGTCTCCAGGAGATTATAGCATCGCTCTCCTCTGTATATGAGATGGATAGGCGGACACATATGTCTTTGGGGAAGGTAGAACACTTCTCTCCTTGCTGGACTCCCTTCATGGCATATTTGTCAGCCAAGGCCGGTATCAGATGATCAGTCTCCTCATATCCATCTGACACCACTTATTGTCTGAACTAGGGTTACCTACGACTACTCCATTATGAATCTATGGTTATAAGGGTATAGAGTGTTAGCAATTTGCATTGTTGTTTCTGTTTGAATGATATAGTTGTACATAGTTTACCCGCTTTGAGGTAATTTTTGTTTTATAGGTTTAATATACGTCAATGATTGGTATGTGAATATCTATCAAGTGTTATATTATGTAGTTTGAGTAATGGTACCTAACATGCTCACTTTACCCGTATAGAACGTATAACACTGTTTATTAATAGTAGTTATGCTCCACAGTAGGAACAGATGTTGTATGATATTACTTTGTTTACTCTGTGGTCTCTCTCCTCCAGAAGCAGTGTACGAAGCGGCCAGAAGAGGGTGTAACTATTATACTCCATGAAGCTTTGTCTTGTCTGTTTATCGATATGCTATAGGACCTGAGATTCCATAGGTAATCACAGTATATACCCTAGGGGGTATTCCCTCTGTATTTTTCTTCTTTTCTTTGTCTTAATATTTTGTTATGTATGTTTGGTGATTATGGTGGGTGACATCAGTCAACATACTAGTACATGGGTACCATAAAAGAGGCATTTATCCTTCATATGCTGTCAATTATATAATTATAAGGGTAGCCTGAATGGATACTTGGACAGGCCGGTGTAACATCAAGGTTATGTTCAGGCAGTCAACATCAAGGTACTCTGTATACACATCCATTGTATTTGTAATATTGTATGTATTTTTTTCTTTATGTTTGAAAACAATAAAACATTTAACTGTAAAAAAAAAGTATGGAACTGCCTTCACCTGCAATATGCCAAGGGGATCAGTATGTGGGTATTACAGTGGGAGAACAAGAACATCCTATTTCACTATATGAGGATGAAACTCTTATTTACCTAAGTGAGCCTCAGAAATCAGTCCTCCCCCCACTAAACATTCTTCAGAGTTTGGGGAAAGTTTCTGTTTTTAAGGTTAGTGCAGCTAAGAAAAACACTCATTGTAACTTTCTCATGCCAATTCCATACCACCTTCTCCTTCAGATGGGTCAAGGAAAAAGTTAGATATTTTGGCATACACATTCTGGTGTGTTCCCAATCAGCTTTACTCTGTAAATGTTAGTTCTTTGAAGTAATCTATCTATTTAGATTTGAAGAGTTGGGTTGTACAGTCATTATCCTTTCCAGACAGATTACAAACTGTGAAAATGAACATTTTGCACTGATTTCTATTCCTGTATTTGACTCTACCACTCTCAATACCATAGGGTGAATGGAAAGAACTGAAACATATGCTATCTCACTTTATCTGGATAGTAAAGAGACAACTCATAAGTTGGGAGTTTCTTTTGGAGTCCACAGACAAGTGAGATAGGGTCTACTGAGCTTCCTGCAATATTATGAAGCAGCCCAATTAGTCCAGATAACATAAATGATACAAGATTCAAAAGAGAATGGATAGACAGCAGCGGGAAGACATTCCCACCACTGGTACACTTGAAATACCTGTGGTGGAAAATACTGACTTTCCTGATATTTCTAATGTATTGACTCATCACAACATGAAGCTGTGTCTTGACATTTAACACAGATGGGAACCCCACACAACAACTTGTTTGGCAAAATATGCCCATCCAGTGGCTAACACAGTTTCCACCCAATCGATTAGACACTGGTTTTCAGAGATGGGCACAAAAAGGCCTTTTCTTCATAAATCAAGTCACATCAGCACAAGGCGTTCTCAAAACATTCCAACAGGTAAGGCAGAAGTTTGGCCTACAGCACTTAGATTTCCATAGGTTTCTCCAATGCCATGTCTATGTGACCAGTGGCTCAACTTTACTGGGTCTGATGGCAAGCCCCCCCCACACACACAGGGATTACCTTCCATTGGAACAAAGAGCACCAATGTGATCAAAATAAGTTTATCTCACAAGCCTGTGTTTTATTACAAAATCATGGGATGCAGACCATATCAAGAACACAAGCTGTGTGGGAACCAGTGTCCAAATACCAGCAGAATCTTTAGCCAAGATATGGGAAGGGATACACCATAACACAGATTCACTCTCATGGAGAGAATTCAGGCGGAAAATGGTGATGAGAGTCTTTATAACTCCTGCAATATCGAAGTGTTATGGCACAGGAAACATAGATCAGTGCTGGAGAAATTGTGGGAGCCAGAGTTCACACTTCAACATTCTGTGGAATTGTCTGGTCCTCAAGCCATTCTGGGACACAGTCTCTGATACAATTAAGACTATGCTTTCCTTATTTCTTTACCACATCCATCAAGGTTTGCCAATATATAAATGATTAAAGGGATGGAAGCTATCATCTTTACCCTAAGGCTACTGCAGTAGAAATGTAATGTAAATTGACTTCCTTATTTTCACTACAGGGAAGAACAAGAAGGTAACCCAATGTATGATCAATCAATTACCTAGGCAAAAGGTCCCCAGAGTATTCCTAGTAGGCAATTTATGGTAAATAGGTTTTAAGATTCCTATACATCTACTGAAAATGTCAAGGTCATCTTAGATGAAATAACACTCACAGCACCATGTTGAGTTTATATTTACTTTTTTATTTAGATATTGTAATTATCTATTTTAGTTTGGATCAAACTGGGATCCCTAGTCACAATGATAGAATTCATTAAGGATTTGTAATAATGGACACATTGGGCTCGATTTTAAAAGACCCCTTACTGTGATGCAAGTGGCATCCCTCTAAAGGTTGCAGCAAATTCTGTCTGTGCCAGGGACCTTGTGCCAGATTTTATAGAATACAGGGTCCCTGCACCAAACTATCCAGGTTTGCTGCAGGTCACAAGGTGCGCCAAACACTTGGTGCATCTGCTGGACTTAGCACAGGTATCCAGCCCTCCCACCTGGTATAACACTAGATGGGCTGGGATGTTGGGTGGGTGAAGAAATACATTGATAGGAGGGGCATTTGGAAATAGGGGCATGGGAAGAGGCACTGGGAGTTTAGGGGCACAGCTGGGCATAATCCCCAGTGATGTAGTATACAGTGAGGTACTGTTGCAGTGTGGTGAAAGAAAAGTGATTATTGTTAAAGTGAGCCCATACTGTAATATCTCCCCTGGTAGTCTAGTACCCCCCCATCCCCGTGTGTACTTCAAATTGCAGGTGGTGTAGTGCCCCCCTCCCCCACTGATTCCCGATTTCCCCTGAGTATACTTTTAGAAGTGCCCTGGTCCTATAGCACCCCCCAATCACTGATTTCACCACTAAATAAATGTAATACTAATCCCTGGTAGTCAAGTGGACCCCCCCACAATCCCTCTCCTGCCAGGCATTGTCCTACCACCCCGCTACCCTCCTCTCCCTGCTCCGATCCTGCAACTGGCACAGCCCACTGCTACCATGGCTAGCCACAAAATGTGCTGTGAATAAGCATGTACTGTATACAGTACACACTCCTTGATAGTACATTCTATTGCTGGCCATGGTGGTGAGCAGAGGGCTGTGGCATTCGGAGGATAGGGGCAGGGATGGTGGGGAGTGGGGTGGTTGGGCAATGTCTGATGGGGTAGGGATCGTGGGAGGTCCACTAGACTAACAGGGACTAGTATCACATTTCTTTGGGGGTGAGATAGGAGATGGGGGTGTGCTACAGGACTGGGGCACTTCTAACAGTATATGCAGGGGAGAGCAGGAATTGGTTCAGAGGTCCACTACACCATCAGGGACTTTATGTACATATCAGGTATTGGGGGTGCACTAGGCTACCAGGGGAGATATTACAGTATGGGCTTGCTTTAACAATAACTACTTTTCTTTCACCACACTGCAATAGCACCCCACCGGGTACCACAACACTGGGGATGATGCCCAGCTGTACCCCAACACCACAGCTTCCAACTCCCATTCCCCTAGCGTGACCACCCTACTGCCCCCTGTACTAATGCATTCCACTGGCACAACTCACTTAGATCACTTACTGACTGGTCTAAGTGGTGACCCATCCTGTCTCCATGCTGGGGCTTGCAAAATCCTACAAAATTGGATATTGCAGCTCCTCCATGGTGCAAGCTGCCTTGTGACCTGGTGCACTAGGTTGTTTGATACAACCCTGGTGCAAGGGGACTTTGGTGCATGAGTGTTTAGATCAGATGCAGGCTGCTTTGGAAAATCACTTTTCTGCAAGTCATCACTTGCATCAAATTCTTTTGACACAACTCTCTTGAGCCATTCAAAATCATTTGAAAATCGGGCCCATTATGTCTCAAGCTAAAGCAACAGAAGTAGGAATTGTATACTTCAAACGAAATACCTTGAAATTGGTGTGATAACACAGTGTGCCTCAACAGCTGATGGTGTTTAAGATCAAGTTATAATATTTCTGTATAACAGAAGGCTGATCCTCATTGTCTGTCAATGATGTGAAACATGTTCATACAACTGTGGTGTGATTTTAATTTAATTTTTGTTTTTACTCAAGAAACTTTACAAGTTAAAAAAAAAAAACTCACTTATCCCAGTTTGCAACCCTGACTTGGTGTTTACTGGTGCTGGCTGGAAAATAAAATTGCACCAAAATGCACTTACCTTCCCTTTTTAAATCATCCCAGGACCTCCTGCTGAGTCCTGACTGGTCCTTCCTTCCACGCGACCATCCTTTCCTGCAACAGTCTGTTACATTCTTGCAGAGATTTTAAATATTTTTTTAAGATGTTTGGCCAATGAACTCACTCTTGAATGAAAATTCCATTAAATTGGTTATCTTTGTTATCTCTTCATATTGGGACCCACTTTACATCTTCAAAATCAGAATTGGAATCAGATGGGAATTCAGTCAAGACATCTAATGCAGATTGTAGTGCAGCAGAGATTTGACGTTGTTGCTTAAGAAAACATTGATTGTCTGTCAACCTTTGTGGGTGACACATTTATACATATGTCAACAATGATGGTCCCTGATGAACTGAACATTCCTTTAGAAATGATCCTCGATATTGGCACCTCAAATAGCCCACTGACAAAGAAATATGCTTGTCACTCCTGAACCTTTGTTGCCTACTATAAAAATAGCTTCTCATCAAAGTCCAATTCCTTTGAGTCTGTTATGCATACACAACACATTCTGCAGATATACAGTACTGCTGAGGTCCCCCTGTTCATCTTCCTAAACTTCTTCAGTACCCACCATGGATACCACAGTACTGTTCACATTGAGTTGGAACTGCTTTAGAGGTGCTAGTTGTGGTGACGATTCTGCCTAGTATGCCCATTGATGTAGCAGGAACAAGTTAAAGTGAACATTGGGATAATTTTAAAAGTGCTACTGTTCTTTGGGTTATAATCCCTTCATTATCTCTGTTAGCATTGCTGTCAATCGCTGTGCATACTGCTTTTTAATCAAGTGATTCTTGGTCTGCTAAATAAATTTCACCAGTGCTTTCCACCCCATAAGTTTTGGGAGTCCACATTTATACCACAAGTCTTTTAACATGGCAGATTTGTACTTTATAGAGTCTGAGACTGAAATAAAAGGGAATTGCTATCAAATAGTGTTTGCATATGTTCTGCTTATGCAGTGCACACAGAAACCTAACTCACTTCTAGATGTTTATGCCCTGTGCCTGCTCAGCCCACAGATAGTTGGACTTCATGGCTTTTTGATATGTGTGGCCATTAATTGTCTGGCTGAGATGAAATGTTCAAAAAGTCATAGATTAGAAGCAGGATATTCATGAGATGGCTCTCCAAGTAAGTAGCGCTCATCAACAACAAGAAAAACGACAAATCCAAATACAACACCTGTTGTGCTTTATTTCCACCAATTGTGAGATGGAACTGTTCTGTTGTTCAGCTAAAGAACTTTTCAGAGGTATCATTATCAAGGTTGTTGTGACTGAGTATATAGTCGGAAGGTCTTACACTGTTGGGACAGATACTCAAACATTCAGGTGAAGAAATTCCACAGTGTAACCACTTCTTGATTCCTACAGTGCTGAGGCAGGTTATTTTTTATTTGTAGCTTCCACAACTGCTGTGTTGCCTTGGATCAGTGTTCAGAATGGCCACACATGTGGACAAACACACAGACACAGACACACGCGTGCCCATCAATCTTTTGATGTCAGCTTGGCTATGAAAGTCCTTTTACTAACAAGTTAATTTATTTATTTATTTAAGAGATTTACCAGATAAGCATACTGAGCGGGGGCCGCTCGTTAATACAACATAGAAACATAGACTTTGATGTCAGATAAGGGCTGCTTGGCCCACCTAGTCTGCCCCTTTCCCTACCTACAGGATAAGCTGCAGATCCTGGTTAACCAATAGCCTATTTCTTCCTACCCACCACAAAATTTGCCTTATGTCTGTCCCATGTATTCTTGAATTATCCCACAGTTTTAGACCCCACAACCTCCTCAGGAAGGCTGTTCCATGTGTACACCGCCCTATCTGTGGAAAAAATACCTCCTTACATTGCCCCTGAACTGCCCCCTCTATCTTCAAATTGTGTCCCCTTGTTCTTGCATATCTCTTTTTCTGAAAGATGCTACCCTCTTGGACTTTGTTGACTCCACTGAGGTACTTAAACGTTTATATCATGTCCCCCTCTGCCTCCTTTCCTGAAGGGTATACATATTAAGTTCCTTTAGTCTCTCCCCTCATATAGCTTCTCATGCAAACCCTGCACCATTTTAGTTGCCCTCCTCTGGACTGCCTCTATTCTAGCTATGTCCTTGCAGAGATGGGGTCTCCAGAACTGGACACAGTACTCCAGATGGGGTCTCACCAACTGTCTGTACAGAGGGCCAACAACTTCCTGTTTTCTGCTGGTGTTGCCTCTCCCTATACATCCCAGTATCCCCCCAGCCCTCCCTACTGCCTTCTCACATTGCTTGTTAACCTTAAGGTAATCTGATATGATTACCCCCAGGTCCCTATCCATTTTTGTTGTTGTTACTACCTCCACTCCATTGTGTAATCTTCCCCCGGGTTTTTGTTTCCCATGTGCAATATTTTGCACTTCTTTGCATTGAATCCTAGCTGCCATACTTCTGACCATTCCTCCAACCTTGCCAAGTCCCTTCTTATCCTTTCCATGCCTCCTTGTGTATCAACCCTGTTGCAGATCTTTGTGTCATCTACAAAGATGCATACTTTTCTTTCCAGTCCCTCTGCAATGTCACTTAGAAAGACATTAAAAAGGACTGGACCCTGTACTGAACCCTGCAGTACCCCACTAGTAACCCCTCCTTCTTCAGAGTGGACTCCATTTACAATTACCTTCTGTGTCCTGTTGTTTAGCCAGTGTTTTACCCAGGCTATCACCCTGGGACCAACTCCCAGGCTGGTTAATTTGACTATTAATCTTTTGTGTGGGACTGTGTCAAATGCCTTACTAAAGTCTAGGTAGGCCATGTCCACAGCCCCTCCCCGGTCTACTACTTTGGTCACCCGGTCAAAGAAATCAATTATATTTGTCTAACATGACCTTCCCTCTGTGAACCCATGCTGCCTTGGGTCTTGTGTCCCACTGGCTTCTAGGTACTCAGCAATTCTTTCCTTCAGAAGTGATTTCATCACTTTCCCTAAGACAGAGGTCAAACTGACAGGTCTGTAGTTTCCTGCCTCTGTCTTGGTCTCACTTTTGTGAAGGGGAATCACATCCACCTTCCTCCAGTCCTCAGGTACAACATCATCCTCCCATGATTTGCTAAAAAGGGTAGTCAGAGCTTTCACTAGTTCTCCCCTTAATTCTTTTAGAATTCTGGGGTGAATTCTGTCAGGCCCCATCTCTTTGTCCACCTTCAGTTTTAGGAGTTCTTTCAGAACCCTTTCTTCTGTGAAAGGACTGGGATCAACCCCCTTCTCCAGAGTGCTTCTGTTACTTGGATTAGGCACCTCCCCCTCCTCCTCTTTTGTGAATACTGAGCAGAAATATTCATTCAGTATCCCTGCTTTTTCATTGTCCCTCTATGCCCACCCACCGTCCATTCTATTCGGCCTCATTATCTCTCCCTTTGTCTTTCTATGCTTCCTGATGTACCTATAAAATGTTTTATCCCCCTTCTTAACGGAGCTGGCTATCTTTTCCTCAATTTGGGCCTTTGCTATTATGACTTCCCTCTCTGCTTCCTTCTGCCTTAACTGGTACAGATCTCTGTAGTGCTCCTTCTGTGTTTCCTTATACTTCCTGAATGCTATCTTTTTCTCCCTGACCTTCCTCACCACCTCTTTTGAGAACCATAGTGGCTTTTTCTTTTGTTTTGATTTGTTTATTTTGCTTCACACAAAGGCTTGTTGCCTCTGTGATGGCATATTTGATATTTCCCCATTGTTGTTCCACCCTTCTTCTAACCTGTTTGCTAGTGCTTTTCTAAGGCACTCTCTCATCTTGAAAAAGTAAGCTCTCCTGAAGTCCAGTACCCTCACTTTTGTATGGCTTGACTCTGTAGCTGAGTTTATCATGAACCACACTGTTTGATGTTCACTTGTTCCCAGATGGCTACCCACTTCTACATCTGAGATCCTCTAAGTGTCCCCATTTGAGAATATGAGGTCTAAGATTGCTCCCTCATGAGTAGGTTCCAAAACTAGCTGTCTGAGACATGCCACCTGTAGGGCATTGAGAATGCCCCTGCTCTTGGATGTGGCTGCAGCAAATGTGCTCCAGTTAACATCTAGCATATTCAGGTCTCCCATCAACAGTATCTCCCCTTTCTCTGCCATCCTAAGAATGCCTTCTATCATATCCTTGTCCATTCCCTTCCCCTGACATGGGGGTCTGTATACAACCCCTGAGCGGATTGTGGTGCCATTTCCAATCTCTAAGGTGACCCACAGTGCCTCCTCTCCTCCCTGTTTACTCTTTTGTTCAGTTGCTGTTATCCCTTCTCTTACATAGAGAGCTACTCCTCCACCTCTTCTCCCCTCCCTGTCTCTCCTGTAGATTGTGTACCCTGGTATATTAACATCCCAGTCATGGTTCTCTGTGTACCATGTTTCTGTGACTGCTACAATATCCAGGCATCCCTCCTCCATCAAGGCCACCAGTTCAGGGAGCTTGTTGCCCAGACTACAGGCATTGGTACTCATTACCCTCCATTTCCTGATGGCCTTACTCATTTTTGCCCCATCCCTGTCCTTATTGCCTTTGTCACTTTCTCCATTTACCCCTGCCCTTCTCCCTATCGACATCTCTATCTTTGTGTTTACCTCATTTACTACCCTGACTTTTTTGGGGGTCTAGGATTTCCCTGCTCCTTTCCAGTGCTTCCCCCCTTGGCTAGTTTAAATGCTTGCCAATGAAGCATTTAAACCTATCACCTAGGATCCTGGTTCCCCTGCTGGACAGATGCAGACCATCAAGTCAGTATAGGCCTGCATCACTCCATGTAGACCCCCAGTCCTGAATGAAGCCAAATCCCTGAGCTCTGCAGCAGTTTTTCAACCACTGATTGAATCCCATGGTGTGTAGCACCCTTACCTCACCTACACCATAGACAGGCAGCACCTCCGAGAAGGTTATCAGGCATGTTACTTGTCTAAGGCCCCTCCCCAACTCTACAAACTCTTTCTGCACTGCTCTGATGCCTTTCATAGCAAGGTCATTTGTCCCTAGCTGGACAATGACATCCAGCTCCCTCCCCGTGCAGCTGCTCGGGGGATCCTAAGGATTCACTCCCTTTCCCTCCAAGTCATAGCGCCAGACAGGCACCTTACCTTCCTCTCCCCTACCTCACCCAGTTCTACCTTCCTAATAATGGAGTCCCCCACCAGGAGTTGTTTCCTTCCCCTGTGGGATCCCATGCCACCCTCCTGTGGGTCTCCTTTGTAGAGGTTACCAACATCTTCCTTGGTCTCCACTGTGGGTGCCTCCATAGATGAACCACATTTTGCCAGAATGGCATATGAATTGTGGAGTGGTACAATTGGAGGGATGCACCTCTGTTCCACCACCCTCACCCTTTCTGAGCCCACTGTGGTCCAACCACTCCTTTCTCTTGGCAACCTCTGAGGCAATGGTAGTGGCCCTGGTGGTCCCTGGAAGGGAGAGGAGGTCCCACAAATCCTGGCCAACTCAGCCTGGAGATAAGCAACCTCCTCCCTCAGCCCAAAGAGGTGCCTGCAGATGGGACAGCACAGCATCCTCCAGAACATCTCCCAGAAGACTGCTGCTGCTCCACAGCCACTGCACTGCAACACTCCCATGATGTCATTTCTGGCCCCTTCAATATTGTTTGGAATCCTTATTCTTTCCTCTGTTTTTTTTTCTCCCTACTTACTTACTGCCTCTGTGCTGTTTAAGCTCCTGATCTTCCTGTTCTGATAAAAAAGATCCTATATTTCTCAGTAATCCCCTTACTTGCTCAGAGGCAGACCTCCAGCAGCTGGAGGGTGGCAGAGGGCTACTCTTGTCCTTCAAGGATGATGAGTCTTTGGTGGCTCTGTGATTGCTCACTTCCTGCTCCCAAACAGGAAGTTTCTGTTGTCAGTCAAATCCTGTGGCTATGAAAGTAGAACTGTTTTTGGGTGGAGGATGGAGGGGAGGGATGGAGGGCAATATAGTGCCAGTGGAGAAGTCGAGTCACACAGCAACTCCTTCCTTCTGGTGTTCTCTGCCAAGTCTCTGGCAGCAATTATCTAGGTCAGTGTTTAAATCTGGCTGTAACCTGGCTTCCTTCTAGCTACACCACTCCCCCTACGTAACAGATCTTTCTACACTTAGTTAAATTGCACAGATAACAATCCCCTTCAGCCACTTGAGATTTACACCTAGATAACTGCTCAGATAACAATTCACTTCAGCCAATTCAGACAAACACACTAACTTTTTTTCTACCTTAAATTGAAGGTCCCACTAGTAGAGTTCTACTTCTTTAGTCCAAGTAGAGAAGTCAAGTCACACAGCAACTCCTTCCTCCTGGTGTTCTCTGACAAGTCTTTCTGAAGAAATCACCATCCTTTATTACTTTAATCAAATTTTGTCTGTTATTGCTTGCTATGAATTTACCTTTAAGGGACACTAGGTGCAGCAAAGTGCTCGGTTTCTCCAGTAGCTCAGTCAAGATGATGGTCACAGTTTGTGCTTGTGTCATTAAAGTAATTGAAAATGTTGCTTGCTGGCAAACTTCAGGAGGGGGTAGATACAATTCAAAGAGCTGGCATATAGGGCCACAGATAATCTAGCAGTTGGTCCTAGTGGGTTGCTGTTTATATGAAAGTCATAGCAGAAGAGAAACCACTTCTCCACACATTATTAATAGAGTATTCAGTCAAAATAGCATGTGACAAGCAATGCACAACATTAATCCTCATTTGTGGGACAGTCCAGTTCAAGTAATATTGATGTAAAGGAACTATCCTTTCAGGACAATTGGAAAGGCTTTGCCTGGAGTTCAGTGGCCAAGCAGCCAGCCACTCTCACTTCATGAGCTATATAAGTAGTTCCTCTCAGCCTCATTGTGAAGCATTTTTTTCTTTGCAGCCAGAGACTCTGTTGGTTTGTCCTCTGAGCTGGTTGGGGCATAGCCCCCCCCCCACATCTGCTGTTTCTGTGTGTCTCTGCTGGACTTTGGTGTTTGTTTTCCTGCTTCTGGTTTGCATCTTTCCTCCGGCTGTGTACTTCCCTGTGCTTTGTGTCACTTGATTTTGGGCCTTATTCCCTGTTTTCTGTTTTGCTGTGTTTTGATTTTGTCTTTTTTGGGGGGCTTTGCTTCTAAGCTCCTAGCATACTGCTACTCAGAGCTCATGCTACTGCTTTCAGTTACCTACAACTGCAGCCACTGCTACTGTTTACTCCAATTACTATTGTTCCCAGTACTTGTGTTTTTACATTGCTCACCATGCTCAAACTAATGCAATGCAACTGCAATCATTATCTGTGTATTTCAGCTCAACCATAGCTACTCCATGTTGCATACTCAATTCTTTTCACCTGACACAGCTTACTCTGACCCTAGCTGTGCTGCTCATTCCTGCTCTCATTCTACTTGCATCTTCATTGCACTGCCTGGCTACACCTGTTTTCAGAGCATTGTATGCATGTTTTATTGCAGTTGTAATTCTGAGGTCAGCCAACTAAGCTCCTGCTGAGGCATTTACTATAGCTTTATTAAATCTTGCCTCACCGCTGAAAAATTCTCAGAGCATTTGTCACCTTGATTTGGCTATTCATGTCTGTCTGGCTTGCCCTCAAATTAGTGCTATTTTATTGTTATACAGTACGTTATGCAGACCTCTGTGCAGGTCCAACTATCACTACTATTGCTTATTAACCTACGTACTGGTCCACGCTTGCTTGCACTATCATTGCTCATTGCAACTATTGCTCCTTGCTTATGCAAGCCATTGCTTCATGCCTACTGTCATCCCCTTGGCTTCAGCCTCTGGGATTCTGCTGCACTCAATCTGCATTCAACCTTGCAAGGTCTCAGCACTCAATGCTTATTATGATCTTAGCACGCCATGCTCATTCAGCTCAACAGCTCTTAGCTCTCAAGTCAATTTCTGGGGCATGCCAGCCATTCTGTTCTGGCACAGGGTTCCTGCTGCTGATGGCCTCGCTCTGCATTTAGTCCGCATCTCTAGCGTGTCCAACTTGGGGCGGGATCCTTATCACCTGGCCCATAGCTGGGAATGTCCTCACCCCGGGCTTCGTTTAGCTGTCTGCTATGCAACAGCAGCTCCTGGTGTAGAATTTAAGACTAGCGGTGAAGGGTGGAAAAAGTTACCTCCTTTGGCTCTAGTGTTCCCCTATAATGGTTAGCCACTGACTTTAGTGGTTTCCCTAGCAAGGCACCTTCACCGCATTCTCCCTATGACTGCCTCTGGTTCACCTGGTTTGATTTAGGTTGCGTAGGCCAAGTGAGTGCCTCAGCAGCTGTTGCTCTTTTCCTGCACCGTGGATGCACGTATTGTTGCAGAGTTTTCTCACAACCTTCCATGGCATTCCTGCCAGAGGGTTTAAGTGACAGCCTTCCTCCAAATTGTAATATTTTCTACCTTCTTTTAATTGGGTTTTCCAAACTGCAGCTGCAGAGCCATCACTAAATAAACTATCCCAAGCTTGGAGGGAAGGCGACCTAGGCCTTGGATCCCCAGAGATTTCCTCATAGGGTTTTTTTTTTTGCTCTCCTCCATTGCCTCAGGTCATAACACTTAATTTGCATAGTTGTTTCCCCTAGTTTCTTTAGGTAGATTCCGCTGTTGGATGGAGGTGGAGGACATCCTGCCATTCCCTCTCTCCTTAGGGGATCCCCTAATCTCAACACAAACCATCAGTATACTACTCAAGCTTGGACATTCATTACGTTATCCAACTGAGCATCACATTACATTATCAAACTGCCTATGCTTCTACTACTACACTACAGTTACTGCTCCTATGTCACAGTTACTGCTTGCTCTTATGCTTCATGTTGCCTCCTTCTTTGGGGTTGGTTATACTATATTTCTTTTGGGGATTCCTAAGGTATCTTTAGTCATGGTAATCGTCCTGTGGCACCTCTAGGGGTGGAACCCTCTCCGAGGATTCCTTGCCCTTCGTACCCCTATAGGGTGGTAATTCCTCTGGAATAGAGAGTGTGAATGGCCAAAACCAAACTAACACAGCTGCACAAGCATAACACTATACTGGCTGTGTAGGTTGGTGAATTGGAAAGGCTTTGCCTGGAGTTTGGTGGCCAAGCAGCTAGCCACTCCCACTTCCTAAGCTATATAAGCAGTTCCTCTCAGCCTCATTGTGAAGCATTTTTTATTTGCCCCACCATCCTCCCCTCCTCCTTCTCCAGCAGCAGTGCTCTCTCCTTAGGGGGATTTCAAAGGTACCTTTAGTCATGGGAATTGTTCTGTGTCACCTCTAGGGGTGGAACCCTCTCTGAGGGTTCCTTGCCTTTCATACCACTAAAGAGTGGTAATTCCTCTGGAACAGAGAGTGTGAATGGCCAAAACCAAACTAACACAGTTGCACAGGTATAACACCATACTGGCTGCGTAGGTCAGTGAAGCCAAGAAAACAACCAGGTGGCTCAAAAGTCCAAAGGTTTGTCAGTACTGCAGTCACATAAAAGAAAGATAAACCTCACACACAAACTCTGACAAAAATAAAACAAAGCCAAAATTAACAAGCTGAAGACTTCCTTTATTTGCAGCTAGCTCTGGACAGACAAACAGGCACACAAATCTCAACGTTTCACACATGACTTTTGCACATATAATATTTGCACTATTATATTATTGTGCAAAAGAGAAGGTTACTGCATTTTTAAGCTCAAAGCAACAGAAGGAAGTGACCTTAATGAAAGAAATTGATGTAGCTCCATACTTGTGAATTCTTAAGGCAGTATTAATTAAGTTTTTTTTTCAGTATAGGTAAAACTGCCATTTTCAAGGTGCATGAGTGTTGCATCAGAAGTTGTGTAAGTGTACTTTAAATATGTTTTGTTTTTACACTGTTTACTTTGTTTGTAATGAATTCCCCTTAGTTGTCCTTAAATCATATTGTATAAATTTTGGCCATTGGGGGTGCAGTATTCTCTTCACAAAGTGCTCACACATGAAACATTAAGACTCGTTGTCTGTCCGGAGCTAGTTGAAAATAAGGGAAGACTTCAGCTTGCTAATTTTGACTTTCAGGACAAGCTTTGCGATCAGCTTTCTGAAGTCAGTATTTCCCATGAAAGAGAATGGCAAGGGACTAACAGGGAGCATTATACCTCTCTGCTGCCATGAATTTTGCATAGCACTATGATTTTTACATTCAGATTTACCCTTGCTCCACAAAGATTTACTGATGACCTCAATAATGTCAGAGCTATTTCTGGACACACAAACTGTTAAATCATTGAACAAAACTTGATAGAAACATTCCTTAACACTAACTATATGGGACTCACTATTTGTTGATGTATTATTCTTTAAAATAAGAACGTGCTGCACATTTTATGCATTTGCTATGAATTCTGAAGGCCAGTGCTATGATTTTTAATGCTGAGAGGTTGTGAGGTATGGTGAGCATTTCTACTGCAGTGTCATCATGTCAGTCCTACAGTACACACTCTACACTGGCTGCCAGTTCTGTGCAGCATCACCTTGAAGACCTGCTTGATGACATTCAAAGCCCTACATTGCCTGTTATTTTTTTTAATAAATGCATTATCTCTTTATCTGCCAAGCTGCCCCAATGGACCAGTCTCCCATTGCCCAGCTTCCTTGGGACTTACCTTATCTTCCTTTGTTCTAGAGAGATAGACATTGATGGCAGATATGGACTGCTTGGCCCATCCAGTCTGCCTATTTCCCTACCTATTGGATAAGATGCAGATCCTAGTTTTACTAACAGCCTACTTCTTCCTACTTCCCACTAGAATTGCTTTATGTTTGTCCTCTTACACAGGATCTAAAAGTGTCCAATCACTAATATAGGGCCTGAGAGGAACCAGGTCATCAACCAGCAAAGTGTTGGTATTTTTACACCATTTTCTCACTGGACTCAAAACACATGCAATAATGCATTGTGCAAGCTCTGCTTCCATGGAGACACCTCCCAGCATCAAGTAGGCGGGATCCCATTCCTTGCATTCTGTTGTGAAGTCACTTAGCAGAATGCACTTACCCTCCTTCCTGAGGGAGATGCATTACTCTAAGGATGATCAGTCCTCCCTCTTCTGGCCAGCCCCCAAGCAACCATCTTCCATTTCCTGCCCTGGGTCACTCATGTGGTAGATGGTGTGGCACTCACTGCACCAGCCCACTGTGCCACTGGGACATCTCTTTGTCTTGGTCATGATTACCAAGATGCTCGCCTAGTACTTTACCTACATATTCACTACCTTGCTTCTTCAGTGAGGGTTTGCTCATGGCCCCTGTTCCCATTTAAAGCAGGCCAGGGCCAGGGCATTTGGTGTTGCAGCTCATATCCATTGGAACCCATTACCTGGGATTGTTAGTTCCACCTGTATGGTGGTGGACTTTAAAGCCTCTCTTGAAACATTTATTCAAGCTTACCAAGTATAATGTATTTAAATTATATATTAGTATTCTGTTCTTTCTATATGTGTTTAGAATGTTTAGGTGCTATATTTTATACAGTAACTATTAAATGATGTGTTTTTATTTATAGTGCCACGAGCCCCAGAGTTAGGGTGCTTGATAAATAAAAATGTACTTATGTTTCCTTAAGTGCCCTCAACTTTGTGTTGATATGGGACACATTTGTAAAACGAGTCTGTGGCAGCACTATTATTGGCAGTTAAAATTCACCATAACAGGATTTTTTCCACTTCACCAACAGAGATATGTAATTGTGGAAAGCTACAACCACCAACAGGTGATTTCTGTTGTGATGAGAAAATTGGGGTAATTTTCCCCCTCAGTTACACTGAAGAGCCAGTAGTAAAATGGGTGCCTCACTTATGCCAAGCAGCAGGATCAGGTACTTGTCATTGGGGTTTTAATTGTTGACTTTTTCTTTTTTTGGATAGAAGTCTCCAGAAATTGTCTGTTACATTATATTTGTCATCCTCAATCTCCTCAAATTCTTCTACACTAGTCTCCTCAGACTTGCCCTCCTCCCCTTATCCCCAAAAACCTTTTCCTTGACTGCCTCCCAATCCTTACATTTTGGAACTGGGTTAGGGTAGGCTGAGGTTCACTTTTCCTGCCTTTCTCATCTAGTATCATAGTAGGCAAGGGGCCTGCTATCACCCTGTCTATGCTTTGTGATGCTGCATTGTGAGTGCTGGTACCAACTACATCCTGTGGTGCTGATCTTTGCTTTTCCTTCCTTTCATCATGAAAATGAGAACTTCTGCCCTGATCATGATCACTCCTACACTTACTACAAGCCCCAAACATCATTTACCACCAGGACTCGCACTATAATAGAGATGCAAGTATTAAAGTCCACAACAGCACTGTTGCTTTACATCACCTCACAAATAGTAATGCACTGTTGTGTTGCAAAGCCAAAAATATTGTGTTTGTATAATAGTAATTAAAAGGTGCATACACTGCCTAAGTATTGAGGTACACAACATAGAAACAAAGAATTTATTGGGAGAAAAGAACTTCTTGGCCCAATATGTCTGCCCAACTGGTTGGAGCCTAGCCTGTCTCTGCAGGAAATAAATGATCTCCAGTGACCCTCCCTCATGCCTGCCCATTTCCTAATATTCTCCTATGTCTATCCAATTCATACTTAAATTTCCCTACTTTTGTGCCTTCACTACTTCCACTAGAAGTCTATTTCAGATGCCCACCACTCTTTCGGTGAATTAGTACTTCCTCACTTCCTGCTGAAACTTCCTCCCCCCAGCTTCATCACATGCCCTCAAGTTCTGGTGCTGTTCCTCATTTGAAAGAGACTTCCCTCCTGAACTCTTTTCACCCCCTATAAGATAGTTGTATGTCTCTATCATGCCCCCTCTTGTTCTCCTGTCTTCCAGAGTGTACATATTGAGATCCTTCAGTCACTAATTGTACAGCTTTTGGTGCAACCCCTACACCATTTAGTTGCCTTCCTCTGGACTGCCTCCACCTCATTTATGTCCTTTCTGAGGTGCAGCTTCCAAAATTGAATACAGTTCTCTGGGTGGGGCCTCACTAGCGAGTGATATAGTGGCAAACCACCTCCTTCCTCCTACTGGGGATACTTCGTCTTATGCATCCCAGCATCCCACTACCCTACACATTGCTCTCTTACACTGCCCTGCCATTTTGAGGTTATCTGATATGATAACCCCAAGGATCCTTTCCTGTTTAGTAAATGACAGCACCTCCTTCAATCCTGTACTCAGTTCTTGTGTTCTTATGCCCTAGGTGCATGATTTTTCACTTTTTGGCAGTGAATCACAACTGCCATGATCTTGACCATTCTTCAACTTTCCCAAGATTGGTACACATTCTTTCTACCCGTTCCTTATTGTCTGTTCCTTCCCTACAAGTTCATCTGTGATGTCACTAATGAAAACATTGAAGTAGACCAATCCCACCACTGAGCCCTGAGGCACACTGCTGGTCACTCTCCCATCATTAGTGTAAGTGCTGTTAACCACCACCCTCTGTTTCCTATTTGTTAGCCAGTTTCTAACCCAATTCATCACTTTGGATTCCAGCTCTAGGTTGCTCAATTTTTTAATCAGTATCCTTTGTGGCACAGTGTTAAAAGCCTTGCTAAAGTACAGCTAGGCCATGACAACTGCCTTCTCTTGATCTATAGCCCTGGTCACTCAGTCAAAGAACTCAGTCAGATTCATCTGGAATGACTGCCCACTTGTGACTCCATACTGCCTTTGGTCTTGCAACCCACTGGATTCAATATACATGACCAACATTTCCTTTAACAGTGTTTTCATTAATTTTCCCAACACTGTGGTAAGACTCACTGGACTATAGTTACTAGCCTGTTCCCTGCTGCAATTCATATTTAGAAGAACCATGGCTGCACTCCTACAGTCCTCCATAACCATGCCTGATTCCAGTGAGCTGTTGAAGGAGAGCATCAAAGTCAGCCAACATTTCTCTCTGATTTTTTTCAGTACCCTTGGGAACATCTGGTCCAATAGCCTTGTCAACTTTCAGAGCAAGAATTACCTCTAGGACTATTTCCTCTGAAAATGGACTTGAGTCCATTTCCCCTCCCACTTTGTTCCTACTGATCACTGTTTCTCAGCCTGACAAAAATAACTCACATGTGTGTCTCATGCAACCTCAGAAGATTTGTTTACATAAAACTTCTTATTAAATAAAAGTAGGCACATGCACTGCCTAAGCAGTGAGATGCTCAACAGGTCCATTGTTTCATGTCCTACATAGATATCTGCTTATATAAAAGAAGGAATCAAGGCTACAGCAATCCAGTGGACCAACAGTGAAGTCAAGGCCCTGTGGATTACTCTTGGAACTGGAAACAAAGCCCCCATATGGATAGGAGTGATATACAGACCCCTGTCTCAAGAATTAGAAAAAGACAAGGAAATTGTAAAAAAACATTCAAAGGATGGAAGACAAGGGTAAGCTACTACTGGTTGGAGACTTCAATTTACTGGATGTAGATTGGCACTCCTACATGGCTACTTCAGAAAGGAGTAAGGAATTCCTAGTGGCACTCCAAAGAGCAGGCCTAAGAAAACTGCTGTAAACCCCAACCAGAGAGAAATAGTCTTGGAGCTTGTGCTAACCAACAATAACACAGTTCCAAACATTCAGGTGGGACCCCATCTGGAATCAAGTGAATATAGGACTGTATGATTCACAGTAAACATGACCAAAGACATCAGTCACTCTAAACAGAGGGTCCTGGACTTCAGAAAGGTGGACCTCATCAAATGAAAAGCTGTCTGAAACAGAATTTGGATTGCTGCCCAGAAGGAGGAGTGGAAGAACACTGGAGGAGAATGAAGAAAGCAATTACACTAGTCACATCACAGTGCACTGGGCTAGTGAGCAAATACAAAAGGAGGAAATCCTTCTGGTTCACAAAGGATATGGCATCCAAAATCAAGGAGAAGAAGAAAACATTCAGGAGATCCAAGGAAACAAAAAAGGACAGTGACAAGAAGGTGCATAGGGGATTACTTGAAGAGGCTGGGAAGGCAATTTGGACTGCAAAAGCTCAAACAGAGGAAAGGATAGTGAAGGAAGTCCAACATGGTGACAAAACTTTCTATCGGTGTATGAGAGAGAAATTAAAGAGCATGGGGGAATAGTAAAACTGGCTAAGAACAATGACCAGCAAAGAGAAGATGATGGGGAGAAAGCAGAGGTTCTGAACAAATTTTTCTGCTCAGTTTTTACACAGGAGGAAGCAGGCAAAGGACAATCTCTCTGCAGGAAGACACACCACCTCAAGGGAGCTGACACAAGTCCTTTCTCAGAGGCAAGAGTTCAGGAAGAACTCTAGAAACTGAAAGTTGACAAAGCTATGGGACGAGATAAAATACATACTAGAATACTACAGGAACTTGGCGAGGAATTAGCAACCACACTGGCAGAGCTCTTCAGCAAAGTGCTGGAAAGCGGGGAGCTCCCTGAAGACTTAAAAAGAGATACAGTAGAACCCCTACACAAAAGTCGCAGTAGGGAAGAAGTGGGAAACTATCACCTAGTCAGCCTCACCTCGGTGGTAGGGAAGCTGATGGAATCGCTATTAAAGGAGAGGATGGTGACATTCTTGGAAGATAGTGGACAGCTGGACCCAAAGGAACATGACTTTTTGGCAGGAAGGTCCTGCCAGGCTAACCTAATTGAATACTTTGATTGAGTCACAAAAATGTTAGACTGATGGTGCAGTAGACATGGTGTGCCTAGATTTCAGCAAGGCTTTCAACTCCATTCCACACAGGATGCTAATGAACAAGCTGGACGACTTGGACACTGGGCCAAAAACTGTAAATTGGATCCAAAACTGGCTCATTTGGAAGACCCAGAAGGTATTGGTTAATGGCACACTATTAGAAGAGGGTAGAGCTACAAGTGGTGTTCCACAGGGTTCAATTCTGGGACCAATACTTTTCAATTTATTCATCAGCAACATAGCTGATGACCTAAATGGGAAGGTGTGCCCATTTTTGGATGACACAAAGCTCTGAAATAGGATGAACTCATCTGAAGGGACTCAAAAGATGGACTCAGATGTTAGGAAATGGGAAGAATGGTCAGTGAATTGGCAGTTGAAGTTCATTGCCAGAAAATGTAAGGCTATGCACCTAGGAAGACACAACCCAGGGAGAAATTACTTTCTAAAAGGGGTAGAACTGACAGTTCAATGTGCTTATGCAACCAAATGAAATAATATGAGATGATGCTTGTGTAACCTGATTTATTTTGTGGCTTTCCACCTCTCTATCCATAGGAAATACCGACCTGTAGGGGTACGACGTGAGGAACCCTAGAGGAGGGTCCCCCCCCCGGTGCCAGGAATGAATGTGTTAGCTAAAGGTAGGTTAGGAAGAATCCCATGGGGAAGAATGATGAGCTACTGGAGGAGGAGGAGGGGTGGATGTGGTCAATGAAAAAGAATCTTGGCAAAGCCCAAGAAGTAGTAACTTTTTAAGACTGATGGGGAAGTGACGTAGTTGTTCCGCCCATTGAACCTTGGGATTAAAGCCCTCCCATTCAATGTGCTTATGCAATGGAATGAGATAATATGAGATGATACTTGTGTAACTTGATTTACTTTGTGGCTTTCTGCCTCTCTATCCATGGGATATACCACCCTGTAGGGGTATGACGTGAGGAACCCTAGAGGAGGGTTCCCCCCCTAGAGGTGCTGAGAATGAATGCATCGGTTAAAGGTACATTAGGAAGAAGCCCAAAAGGTTTACCCAAAGATGCCAAGCATTGAAGAAGTGAGGATGATGAATTAATTCTGTGAAGAGAAGGGCTAACTTCCTAAGGAGAGAGGGGAAAGCCAGGGCAACCATCCACCTCCATCCAACAGCGGAACCTAACTAACTAACTAACATGAAGAAGCACTAACTTTAATTAATATTATGACCATTGGCTCGGAGGAGAGGAAAAACCCCCTATGAGGAGGAAACCTCTGAGGATCGAAGGCCAAAGTAGCCTTCACTCCAGGCTGATGACATTTGATTTGAGGACGTATGTCGATAAAGAGAATAGTTCATAGATGAGGGCTATAAGTAGCGAGGATGATGATGGGATAGGGGAAAAAACTCCAAAGAAGCACAAATTAAATAAGGAACATAAGGTAGCAGGGAACCCAAGGAGGGTATGCTTGAGTAGTCGATGAGAGACAGTAGATCAGAGGAGCAAGAATGCGATGACATAAATCCAGGTATAAGTCAGAGAAATGAGGGGTATCCAGATGTTCTCATGAGGAGATTCCAGATGTGCTGATGAGGAGACAGATGATATTGCAGACTGGCTTGACTGAGCGATGCGAGTGAGCAGACACTGAAGTTGAAGAGGCATGCTTGATTATGTGATGTAAACAATTAGAGTCTTATTGATTAGACCCTGAGGTTGTAGTCGAGGAAGTATGGCATTCAATGATAGGACTGTTCGAGTAAGCAATGTACAAACCTTGAGGTAATGCAGAGTGAATAAAGACTGGATTTATAACTCGATATAACTGGAATTATGAACTCAATACTTGCAGCAGGATGGCCGTGGTTGATAGGTGGCATAGGAGTTATGGCAGGTACGTCCAAAAAGAATATTGATAGTAGGCCATGAGTGGAGTGAATCCTGGAAGGTCAGTAGAGAATTGGAAGAGGAAGAGACAGGAATGAACATGAAATGAACTTGCATGAAGGAAGTGAAAGGAAGTAGGCTCCTCGAAAGGAGGTAGACTCCGAGGCCAAGAAAGGAGATCAGGAACCGTAGGCAATTCATGTTGAGTGATCGAGGATAAAAACTGGAAGAGGTAAGATGAGGAGTGAGCAAAATTGTATGAAGTATGATGAAGCTGGATGAGGGGGCATGCAGGCCAGCTTTGATGGAAGGCCAGATGGGAGTCAGCCATAGATGGCCCAACGATGTGAATGGCAGAGCAAGCTAATAAAAAATCATGGCATGATGAGATATAGAAGCCATGACTGGAGTGAATCCTGGATGGCTGATGATGGATGGAATCAGGAACCTGATACATTGACATGAGGGCCACGGATTGATGAGGTGGGTATAGGAGTAATGATAGTTATGCCCAAAAGAAATATCAAGTGCAGTTGGCATGGGAAGAGAACCTTGGGAGGGATAGGATTCATGAGAGGACATGATAGGGAAGCCAAAGAGAAATAGTGATTGTAGGTCAGAATGAGGTGGTCGGAGATGGCCCAATGATGAGGAGGGCAACACAGTAGGAAACAGAGGAGGCGCGATGAGCAGGAATGGCAAAGGAGTGAAGCCATGATTGGAACGAAGACTAGATGGCTGCTACGAGGAAGGTAAACAGGAACAGACAAGGTATGATGAGGAAGGGAAGCCCAGAAGGCCAGAACGGGTAAGGGGCACCAAACCAGACTGAAAACCAGGCAGAAATTGCCTGAAGCTGATCATTCATGGGCAAACAGAACCACCAGCTGGTCAGTAGGATAACCTGTGCATGATAGTGCGAGAACAGCCCCCAATTTAGGCAGGACCACAATGTAGTGGGTAGGGGGAAAGAAGACATCCAGGTAGGGCAAAGTACTTAGGCACAAGCAGATAAATAACAGACCAAACAGTTAAAAGGAAGAGGAATGACCAGGACAGATCAGAACAGGGAGCAAATAGCCATAACAAACAGATCCCCCAAGATAATGTAGGGCCAATGAGGGCCACCCAGACAGTGGATGGCAAAGATTCATGAAAGCCCACTAAGCAGGAAATCAAGTGATAGGAACAAGTGTTTATCATAATGCACATAATGAAAGAGGCTTCAAGTACTAACTAAAGGTTGGATAAATAGGTTGCATGGCAAAGAACATGTGAGGTACTAATAATGTCTTACTAATTAAAGCCAAATAAATAAAAGCAGCAAAATGCATATAAGACAGCACAGCAGTGCAGAAACAGAATTCATCTAGTGCACACAGCTCAGATAAGCCACAGAGGGTCGGATGAACCAGATGAAATGAACGATACAGGAAAACAGGTAGAAAATAGGGAAATAAATAAAAGTAACCAAGGCAGACAAGCAGACTTATGAGCTGCAGGGCATGTAGGTGAAGCTAAGAGTGGAGTGAAGCCATGATGGTTGGTACGAAAAAAGGCACTAGGACAAGAAAGGTAAAATTAGGAAATGGACGAGCTACAATGAGGGATTAAAGCCATGGAGGGTGGTACAAGGAAGGTAGCATGAGGGAGGAAGCTCCTGGAAAGGAGGTATACTCTGAGGCCAAGAAGGCATGTCAGGAGCAGATCTGATGATGTATGAAGAGTAGAGAAGTCATAAGCTTGAGACAGGACTCAAGGAAGTGATGGAATAGATTAACCATGAGACAAGGATGAGGGAACAATGACCGGAGACATGAACCAGATACATGCGGCACGAGGACCACGGGTCAATAAGGAGGCATGTGATTCACTGAAGTGAAAGCTTGATTGAGCAATAGGAGTGAAATGGACAATGGACAAAGATGGGGAGAAGCCATGAAGGTAGTAACAATTAAATATCGATTGTAGGTTGAAGGACGGCAGCAGCACTGATTGAGCAAATGAACTAGATGAGCAGATTGAGGAGAGGAAGGGCATGCAGAGGGAGCAATTGAAAGAGGAGCAGATCCAAGAGAGGCATTCCAGACCAGAGAGGTCCATTCTCAAGAAGTCAAAGCGACTGAGGGGGCCCATAAGAGGTATACAGGAAGCGAGGTATGAAAGGACAAAAGATGGAGGGAGGTCGATGAAGTAGCATAGGACCCCACTGATATAGGAGGAAAATGACTGAATCTGGGATGGCTGTTGCGAAGTGGTGAATGATGACCAGAGTCTTGAACTGGATTACAGGTGGCCAGACAGCCATGGGTTGATGAGGCGGCATATGAGCAATGATAGGTAAACCCAAAATAAGTATCAAAGGCAGGCCAGATGGAGGCTATCATGGATCCGAGAGGGCTATGGAGTAGAAAGATATTTGATGGAGGGATCGAGGATGGAAAGGAGGAAGACTTAGAAGGGGGGAGGAGAATACGAAGTGGCAGGAGGACAGAGACAGCCAAAATGCAGAGCAGGAGTCATGAGTGGAGGGAAGCCATGAAAGCCAGCAGCCGAGACTTCCAAGGCAACCAAGGTAAACAGATGGAATGAGTGAAATGAATGAGATTGGAATCAGGAACCTGACACATGCGGCACTAGGGCCGTGGATCGTTTAGGTGAGCACATGAGTAATGCTAGGTATGGCCAGAAGAAATAGAGATTGCAGGCCAGATAAGGTCAGCCAAGGCTGATGGGGCCCCAATGAGCTGAAGGAGCACTGGGTACTGCAGTTGAAACCAAGGGCAACTATGATACAAAAGAAGAATACTCAGTGAAAACCTGATGGGAAACAAAAAGGGAATTCACCCAGGTCCAGTATTATGGACAGAGTTGGTGCACGAGTTCCCAGTGCAATAAGTGCACCATGCATATAACACCCAATGCCAGGCACAAGTACAGAGAGTACAGATACAGAATAGACACCAGACTGAGGATTACAGCTTATACAATTTTTTTTTTTTTACGTTGTGTAGATTAAGTCAGGAGGATGGAGATGAGTAAGAAGACTGTAAATGCAGAAGCCCATGGGACGGAATATAAATAGGAGGTAAAAGAAGGCCATAGAGACAGTCAGCCCTCACACACAGATGCAACAGAATTTAATTCAATAGAAATGAAAGACAGGTCCATTTTACCTTACTTTGTATCCTCGTCATGCAGAAATTCAACCGCAGTGGTGCAGAAGGTGGACAGTAGTCTGCACAGTATGGAAAGTTCACCAGGTAGCCGAACTCAGTTGGAAAGGACTGAGAAAAGGTAAGTATGCAAAAAGAAGCCATAGCAGTTGGCGACAAGGATGGTGCAAGCGTCTGCCATAGACATGGACAAGGAACACTGCTCTGATACATGTCCGGGTAAGCTATATGGGTGAGGAACAAGACAGACCAGAAGGCACCGCAAGTGCTCCATGCATGCCAGCGCCTAATGGAGGGAAACAATGGGAGGTTCCTATAAAAACAAATGGAGCACATCAAGGTAAGGAAGGGAGAGCGAGGCGAAGCGGGGAGTTAGGTGCTGAATAGGCAGAGGGGAGAGGAAGCAGGATGCTGGAAGCACCAGCAATGCAACGGGGAGGAAAGAACATGGCGGGGGGGGGGAGCGACAGCAATGCTGAAGGAGAGGGAATGGCCATGTAGCGAGTGGCAGGAAAAGAAAAAGAGTGAAGCGACAAATCCAGATGTTGAGAGAAAGATGTGGGGAAGCAGGAGGCACCAGGATGAAACAAAACCAGATGGGATCAAACAGGGTAAGAAATAGAACAGCCAATGGAGCCTCCAGCTGCAACTTAAAAGAATCCTGACAAAGCCCAGTATGTAGTAGCTTTTTAAGCTCAATAGGGGAGTGACGTAGTTGTTCTGCTCATTGAACCTCAGGCTTAAAGCCCTCCCATAATAAAACATGAGTGTGATCCTGGGGTGATCATTGCAGATGACTTGAAGGTTGACAAGCAATGTGAAAACATGGCGCAAAAGACCAGCGGCATCTTGGTTTGCATAGGAAAGGGCATAACCAGTTGAAAAATGGAAGTGATAATGCCACTGTACAGCTTCCTGGTGAGGCCTCACCTGGAGTACTGTATCCAGTTCTGGAAGCCTCACCTTAGGAAAGACAGAATGACTAGAGACTATACAAAGAAGGGCAACAAAGATGGTGCAAGGTCTGTATCATGAGCCATATGATGTAATGCTAAAACAGCTCAATATGTACCCACTAGAACAAATAAAGATAGGGGGACATGATAGAGATGTTTAAATACCTGAAGGGTATCAACAAGGTAAAGGCACAGGATCTTTCATGTAAACAACTGCACCTGGATCAGAGGTCATGACATGCGCCTAAAGGGGGCCAGGTTCAGGAACAACGCAAGGAAGTTCTTCATTTCAGAAATGGTGGTGGAGCCTTGTAATGGCCTCCCCCCCCCCACAGGTGGTGGGGTCAAAGGCGATCAGAGAATTCAAGCTAGCATGGGACAGACAGTATGGAAAACTTAACACAGCAGCCTGATTGGGGGGGAGTGTGCATGGTTGGGGGGGAGTGTGCATGGGAAGACTAGATGGTCCACATGGACCTAATGTGGTGACATATTCTATGTTTCTGTGTTTGTAAATATAATATTTCTGTTTAAAAAAAATTGCTGATATCCAAACTTGCATGTATGGCACAGAGTGTATACTCATAATCAATAGTCATCACAGACCATTAAAACAAAAACCTGGAATGGTTGAAAAAAGTGTTAACAGTTTAAAACATTTAGTAAAACAATACTGATACTGGGAGCTTACCTGTTTACTCCCCCAACAGATTCAGAATGGGGGCTATGCACTTGTGTGGGGTGGTACATGTGATTTGTGCATACTAGGCCCACAGAGCTCCATAACTGCAGATAAGCACAGGGTACACAGAATGCACAACTGCATGTTTCCACAGGGTGCTTGTCTGTGACCTCATCCCGGCATGCAGCTGTGTGTGTGTGTGGGGGGGGGGGGCAGTTCGAGTGATATAAAGTGGCATCCAATCGGATTCCTGTCCTTGGTCCCAAAGTGTATCCCCTACTCCATGCAAGCAGGGGATTCTGAGGAGATGCAGAACTGGATAATTTCCAAAGTATGACTGAGTGCCTGAATTGCTGCACCCAGCCCTCCCTGTCAGCCTGGTGGGCTGGGGTGGCATGGTGAGGGATTTGCTGTCTCAGTGCAGCCAGTGGCTATCATTAGGAGGTGTGCAAAATATACAACAGGGTCCCCACTGCCTTATCCTGTGCCCCCTTTCCAGGGCACTCCATTCCTCAGTGAATGGCATGGAATGTAGGCATGGCTCCAGACATGCTCCATGACTGGCGACACACATAGTTGCATTACCAGCCAGGGACTCCAGTGTGGAAGGGACACGTGATCCTTTTTTGCGTGCACCCAGGGATCCACGGGTCTCCCTGTACATGACATTGTCACTTAGGACTGCCTACTCACTATGGTTCTGCGGTGTACAGGCAATCTTAAAGGAGAACTATGATAAATAGTTTTCCCCTTTTAAAAGCTGATTTTTAAATACAGGTTTCCATTTTGTTACTGTTTCATCTCTATGTGCTTTTTTGTTATACTAGGGGATATTTCTGATTTATCCATAGGTAGTAAGTGCCATTTTGGAACTCATCTTTCATTCTTGGCTCAGTGCATCCATCTTCTAGTACAGAATGTTGTTGCTAAGAAGGACATAAAGTACATCATGCAGTTCCAAAAGGGTACTGAACATCAGAGTGTAAGTCAAAAATTCCCACTGTGTTTACTAAAAACTGCACAGAGGGAAAATATCTGAATTGGAACTTCTATGTAAAAACAGCTCCTACTGGGGAAAATGGCTTACAGGTTCAGGACAATTCTCCTTTAAGTGTCTAGACCCCCATAAGTGCAATTATTATTCTCAACATATCAAAGTATTGACTCTCTAAATAAATAACTTTTCAAACTCCTTCTACAATGTTTCAGCACAGATCAAATATTTCTGCATTAAACATGATTTTTTCATCTAATAAGATTAATTTCTGTATGTTTAGCATTCAGAGACAGATCCTACTCCTTCTGCTCTCACTATCTGACTGCACGCTGAGCATGGGGACACAAAGTCCCAACCCATCTGCTGTGGGCAAAGTCTATGTGAAAAAAGCATGATTTTTATTGTACAAAGTGAAGTGGACAAATATCCATTCTTAAAATATACCTCTGTTTTATTTTTTTCTCTTTGTGCTGTTTCATTCCTGAACTGAGATATATGTCTTTCTCATTTATAAAGGTTCTTTCTCTTTTGGCACACCCACCATGAGAAAATTCCCCATACATTCACAATAAGAATCCAGAAAGTGCAGTAAAAACAGTAACCTCAGTAGAAGACATTTTCCAAAATTGCTAATGGTGGGCGTATTTATTGACTTGAGTCATTAATTACAAAAGTAGTTACAAACCCTTTTTCAAGAAAAAACTTCAGATATTTTATTATTATTATTATTTTATTTCAATACTGTTGATCATGAAAGGCGCACCAAGTCAAAGCTCATTTCCATGTGTGGCCCTCAGATAACAGTTACAGAGGAGCAGGGACAAAAATCCAAAAAGGTAAGCAATTAACCAAGAGTGCTAAAAGGCTACAATGATTGACATGTTTGGAGAATGTCCACAAATACACAGGTGGAGACTTATAAGTAGAAAAAGATTACAGATACCATTGTTATACAATATAATTAAAATTCAAAGTAATTCTTTAATAGCAGAAAAAAAAAACAAGTAGCCACAAAACAGGATTAGTCAAGATAATGTGGCACAGTATCACTTCAAGGAACAGACTACAAACCACTTTTACCTATGAAGGAGGTGGATGGGGACAAATAGAGTCCAAAAGCAGAGAGGAGATAAGAAAAATGTGAAAGGAGCACAGAAGGAGTGAGCGTGGATGCAAAATGGTAGCAGAGACCTCTATGTGAAGGGATGGGGATTATACAGGTGACAGGAAAGGAGTGGCGGGCACAGTAAGGAGTGAAGTAGGACCTGAGGATGGGGTTTTAAAGAAAGGGTAGATGAAACAAGGTGAGTTGGAAGAGGGAGGATGTTCCACATTTGGGGAGGCAAATAAGAGGTAAAATTACTCAGTAGAGGTCTTGATTCTGAAAAACTTGTTGGTAAATGGTGATAAATATAAAGATTTCAGCAATACAGAACATTATTTCTATAAATTTGTTTGATTAACTACAGTGTCACTCAGAAATAAGTTACAGTATATCTAACTACTGTATATAACTGTGTGATCCTGTGAAAAACAATGTTTATTTTGCTGTATAGAGATAGTGCTACTTTTTTCAACCCATATGTTATTGATTTTATAGCAAATCAGTGCAGGTAATATCCACAGTACATGACTGCACAGTAAGTAGTCTCAATAAGAGGGTGTACTTTAGCCTTACAAAACAGTATGGATCACAGATCTGTATTGTTACATCATCAAGGGTATACCATGCCAGCAATAATACATAATGAGGTGTGGGTTATAGCCTGATAAAAGCATGCCCCAGGTGCATTATGAGGCATGAGGCACTTGTGACAGTGCCTTTATCACCTGGGAAGTGCTCTTATCAGGCCTTAACCCACACCTCAGAGTGTCTTATTGTGCTTAAAAATTGGGCCCCCCATCATGCACCCGCCTAATAAAAAAAGGAAAAAGTTATTTAATGAAGTATCATAGAAAGTGGTAAATATGCAGAAGATAGAAAAATAGCCCCCTCTATAGTATACACTACCAGGCAATGCATATCATCCAGTCAGTACAGGGCATTGTTGTTTCTCTTGTCCCAACTCTCTCTGCCTCAAGAGAAAAACACCTCTTTTTATTTTACTTTTGTTTGTTTTTTGAGTTGTAGTCATTTGGCTCATTGAATGTGATCCTTTCCCTTTGTGTGTGTCTTAAAGAGTGGTTTCTGCTTGTCTCCCATCACAGCTGTGAAAGCCCAAGAACACTTTTTTAATGTATTTATTTTTTCTTTTGTTTATGTTTTCCTTTTTCAGGAACTGGCCATTGAAGTGTGAGTGAGCAGGTCTCCTGAAGGCTACCATAGAGATCAGTTTCCGGTTTACGAATTTCAAAGTGCAAGTGCTGCTCTGTGGTGCCATTACAGCTAGCGGATTTTGTATTTTTATCTGCTGTCCTGGACAGAATCAGTGAGAGGGGTGGTTGAGGGTTGCAGGAAGGAGAGTGCAGATGGGGGACAGAGTTGAGGTACCTGTGAGGCTCTCTGGTTCCTCATTATGGGTAGACTGTACAGCAATAGGAGCAAGAGCTACAGTTACAAGGTGATTGGTTTCTTGAGGCTTGTTAATGTTGCAGAGGATGGGATGGGGGTATGACTGTCACTTCAGAGATGGCAGAAATTATCACTGCATGCTGGGCACACTGTGGAGCAATAGGACCTGGACTCGCAAGTTGCTTTTTTTGTATCACTGTTGGTGCCACTGCTCTCCTGGTTCTATATGATGCTACTTTAGGAGCTGCAGTGAGAGAGTGGTGGCACGCTGTGATTTCACTTTATGGTACGTCTTTCTTGGCACATGTAGTGCCGTTTTGGGAAGTTATGTCCTTATAAGGACATGGCTGACAGAGGCTGTCAACAAATCAGGAGCAAGGAAGTTTTCTGGCCATTTTTAACAAGATTTTTCCCGGAATGCTGTTGCTGCCATACACTAGAAGTAACACATACATAATATACAGCATAGTGTTCCTATTACACAACACAGTTCTTCCACTTTATATGATCGCTGAGATATCTTTAGTCAGTAGCCAGTGAAGCATAAGCTGCCTATTAGCTATTTAATTTTAAGATTAAACTTAGTATTGAACTTGAATGAAATCAGCCAGTACTAACAAAGAGCAATACACCAGGGTACTAACATTATATTAACCACTGTATCCTATTTAATACAGGGGAAAGACACTTTTCACCAGACATGAAAATTACAGCAACTCGAGGTTCTCTAAGTAGCAGATACTGTCAAAATGCAATGTTCCCAACATTTATTGGGTTCCCACTATTTTCTTTTTTAACCTTCTACTATATACAGTTTGGTGGCATTGTAAGCATTCTAGAAAAGTTCAGACTCACCAAGTTAATGGTGGGCAGCAATCCACTTCAGTATATCAGTTATAGGATGTAATTAAGTCCAGACTCACCTCAAAGGCCACAGACTGAAGCTGCTCAGTTTTGACACACAAATGCATGTCAGGCAGAAGAAGCTTGTATCTGTGTAGAACAACCACCATTTTAAAGGTGAAAACTATTTAGCAATAGTCTGCAACATTATGAGTAAAACAGAATTGAAACAAATGTACATACAGTATTAAAATCTTCAAGCAATATCATTTGTACCTTATAATTTTGTCCAACTAGTTATTAATGGCCCCTCTCTACACAATCTACAGAAGGGACAGGGAGGGTAAAAGAGGAAGTGGAGTAGCTCTCTACATAAGGGAAGGGATCAAAGCTACAGAATAAAAAATTAAAGGGGGAGGACAAGAGGAACTCTGGGTCACCTTGGAGACAAGGAATGGCATCACAATCCGCACAGGGGTTATATGCAGACCCCCATCTCAAGGGGAGGAAATGGACAAGAAAACGATAGAGGGCATTCTCAAAATGGCTGAAAAAGGGGAGATACTGTTGATGGGAACCTGAATATGCCAGATGTTGACTAGGTGACATGGACTGCAGCCACATCCAAGAGCAGGGTCATTCTCGATGCCCTACAGGGGGCATGTCTTAGACAGCTAGTGGTGGAACCCACTCGGGAGGGAGTAATATTAGACCTGGTACTCTCAAATGGAGAGAGGATCACAAATTTAGAAGTCAGTAGACAGCTGGGAACAAGCGACCACTGCACAGTGTGCTTCACAATAAACACTACCATGGAGACAAGCCATACAAAGAAAAGGATACTGGACTTTAGAAGGCTGACTTTGGCATAATGGGTGAATACCTGAGGAATGTATTAGCAAATGGCCAGAAAGGAGGGGTGGAAGAACAATGGAGAAAAATCAAAACTGCCATCATGGAAGCAACAAGCCTTTGTGTGAAACAAATAAAGAAAACAAAGCGAAATAAAAAAACACTATGGTTCTTAAAAGAGGTGTCAGGGAAGGTTAAGGAGAAAAAGGCTGCATTCAAAAAGTATAAGGAATCACAGACAGAGCACGACAGGGAACTGTATCAATTAAAGCAGAAAGAAGTGGGGAAGGCAGTGAGAAAAGCAAAGGTACAAACCGAGGAAAAGATAGCCAACTCAGTTAAGAAGGGGGATAAAACCTTTTATAGGTACATTAGGGAGCATAGAAAGGTTAAGGGAGTGATAGTGAAGATTAATAAAGGAGAGAGGAGGTGGGCAGAGGTAGACAGTGAAAAGGCAGAGATACTGAATGAATACTTTTGCTCAGTATTCACAAAAGAAGAAGAGGAGGAGTTCCTAAACCAAACAGTAGAAGCACTCTGGATAGTGGGGTTGACACCAGTCCATTTACAGAAGAAAGAGTACTGAAAGAACTCCTAAAACTCAAGGTGGACAAAGCAATGGGGCCTGACGGGATTCACCCCAGAATCCTAAAAGAACTAAGGGAGGACCTAGTGACACCACTGACCACACTTTTTAACAAATCATGGGAAGATGAGGTGGTACCTGAGAACTGGAGGAGGGCAGATGTGATTCCCCTTCACAAAAGTGGCAGCAAGGCAGAAGCAGGAAACTATAGACATGTTAGTTTGACCTCAGTGGTAGGGAAAATGATGGAATCACTTCTGAAAGAAAGAATTGATGCGTTCCTAGAGGCCAGCGGGGCACAGGACCCAAAGCAGCATGGATTCACAGCAGGACGGTCATGTCAGTTGAATCTAATCAATTTCTTTGACTGGGTGACCAAAGTAATAGACCAGGGAGGGGCTGTGGATATGGCCTACCTAGACTTTAGCAAGGCATTTGACACAGTCCTACACAAAAGATTAATAATCAAGTTAGCCAGCCTGGGAGTGTGTCCCCGGGTGGTAGCCTGGGTAACAAACTGGCTGCACAACAGGACACAGAAGGTAATAGTGAATGGAACACATTCTGAAGAAAGGGGGTTACTAGTGGAGTACCTCAGGGTACAGTACTGGGTCCAGTCCTCTTTAACGTCTTTATAGGTGACATTACAGAGGGTCTGGAAGGAAAGGTATGCCTCTTTGCAGATGACACAAAGGTCTGTAACAGAGTTGATACACAAGGGGGGGGTAGAAAGGATGAGAAGGGACTTGGCAAGGTTGGAGGAATGGTCAGACATATGGCAACTTAGATTCAATGCAAAGAAGTGCAAAGTAATACACCTGGGAAATAAAAATCCAGGAGAAGAGTACACAATAGCAGAGGAGGTACTAACGACAACAATAATGGAAAGGAATCTGGATGTAGTCATAGCAGATGACCTAAAGGTGGGTAAGCAATGTGAGAAGTCAGTAAGGAGAGCCAGGGGGATACTGGGATGCATAGGGAGGGGCATCACAAGTAGAAATGGAAGTAGTTATCCCTTTATACAGACAGTTGGTGAGACCCCATTTAGAGTACTGAGTGCAGTTTTGGAGACCTCATCTATGCAAGGACATAGACAGGATGGAACCAGTCCAGAGGAGGGCAATGAAAATGGTGCAGGGTCTACATCAGAAACCATATGAAGAGACACTGAGAGAGCTTAATATGTATACCCTTGATGAAAGGAGGGACGGGGGACATGATAGAAACTTTTAAGTACCTCAAGGGAATCAACAAAGTCCAGGAGGGTAGCATCTTTCAGAAAGAGATTTTTAAGAACAAGGGGGCACAATTTAATGTTAGAGGGGGGACAGCTCAGGGGTAATGTGAAGAAATTCTTTTTCACGGAGAGAGTGGTGGACGCATGGAACCGCCTTCCTGGAGTGGTTGTGGGTTCTAAAACAGTGGGGGGATTCAAACATGCATGAGACAGACATAAGGCAATTAAAGTGGGGGGTTGCAGGAAGTAGGCTGTTGGTTAACTGGGATCTGCAGCTTATCCAATAGGTAGGGAAATAGGCAGACTGGGTGGGCCAATTGGTCCTTATCTGCCGTCAGTCTATGTTTCTGTGTTTCTATGTTTCATGTTGCCTCTTGACCAAATTCAATCATGGCTGCTGTCAATCTGCATCTTCACTCTACAGTTTATCTTTGTCACCTGCCATGCACTCTGTCTGAATTTTGAGGAGCAAATTGGGTCACTGAACTGATACTATCCTTACCCATAGCGTCTTTTAAAGCTAGCTGGCATTATCAAAACATGATGCATGCCAAGTTGTTGCAATTGTGCCCTTACATTGTCACAGCCTTTGTGGCATTGTAACATAGTGTAACTTAGACTGGGAAATATAGACACTTCATTGTCCTCACATTCATGTTGGCCTTTTAATCACAGGTGGGAGGCTGCCTCTATCTGCACCTTTGCCATCACAACCAGGAGAGTACATTGGCCTTTAGTGTGTTGCACGTCTAATGTGGTGTGATGCTATAGTCTTTGATTTCGAACATGGGTTCCACTTTTGGCAAGAGTTTCCTCGATAATGAGTCAGAAATGTCTCTGGAGGAGTCCGCCTCAGTGCCTTCAGGGAGACTAAAGAACATGACATTTATGACCTAACGCTGTCTTCTAGCTGGTTTGGTCTGCACTTGAGTACCTAATTTTCTTTAATGAGGTTCACAGTTGTAAATATGGCCCACACCACTGACTGAGAAGTTGCCTTTCATTTATTACTTAGTGTGGCAATTTTAGTTTTCAACAGTGTGGTTCTGGAGGCATATTCTGCTAATAGTTTAAATAACCTTTAGTACAGTGGCATTTGAATGCTGCAGGTTGGCTTCCTGTACAACAGCTGTCATTGGCTCTCTGCATGTGATTTGCTTTTCTTCATACAGTCATGTTCCTACCTGAGCCACTGTAGATCTGTTACTGCATCCCTTCTAGTTGCAAAAGTAAGCACAGTTCATCCATTACATAAAAAAAAAAAAATGATCACTGAGACAGTCTCTTTTTGTCTATTTGAAATGGAAGCAAATTAAGCATGTTAAATGGTTAATTTTAATTGTTCATTGCTTCAAGGATGCAGAGTGCCAAGGATTTGATGCTTCTTTGCTTGGCTGCTGGCTTTTGCCCCTAGATATAGTACTACATATCTTTCAGTGCCACTTTATTTGCTGAAAAATAAATCTTGCTGCATTAAATTTATGTTCACCCAAACCTATGATGTTACACTTATGATAATTGTTATAAATGATGGTTCATTATAATGTTGTGTTATCATAATTTGTCTCAGTAAATGTTGACAATAATAAACATCTAAAACAACATGTTCCTTAAATGTATAATTTAACATGTAATCACCTGTTTAGACATGTACTATTTATGAGTGTTATCATTTGCTATTCTGCACAAATCCACTTTTGTAATCTGGGTCTCATCAAAGCAGTGCAACTGCAATCTCAAACAGAAAGTTGATGCCTAAGTGGCCATTTTGTTTTAGATTACCAAGTTCACCTACAGTACTTGTATCTCAGTAGCAAAGTCTACTTGTTCAGTTGATGATTATATCTTGATTGAAACCTGCTTCTGGCAATATTTCTTATCTTTCAGAGATGCAGTCCATACTTCATGTGATTATTTTACACATCAGTTAGATTTTATAACTTGGGGAAACAACCCTCACTTTATTACACAGATTGAGCTACAACAGAGCAGACCAAACAAATGGAAATCTTGAATAACAGAAGAACAAATTGGAAATGCCAGGTAGGACAACAATGTAGTTGTTTACCATCAAATACTGAGCTCTGGGAATAGTATACCCAAGTTTTCTTGCTTTATATTTTGTTAAAGAGCCCCAGCATCTTATTTATAATTATGATCATTACTATAATGTATTTTTATTCATATCGTTGCACTGGTTTTGGAGGAGGTAAAGTTTATATAATAGACATTTGACTTCTAATTGTTACATAGTATAAGCTCATTTAGGGATCTCAAAGATAGTTGTGAAATGAATGGTACTGTAAAATATAATCTCTTTTGGACTATCACTAAAATTACAATTCTATCTCCTATATATATATATATACACATATCATAGCATTTACAGATGTTTAATTAATTTGTGCTTTGTGAATACAATTGATTGATTTTATGTTCAGATCCCTGGGTCTAAAGACAGCTGAGTTATGGGCATCCAAAAATAAGGATTTTGAAATAATTAACGTGCCTACTTAACCTAAATATAATGTTCTTGGTTAGAAAAAGTCATGTAAAAGACACTCTAATAAACATGTCTAAACAGTTTAATAGATCACTTTTTTATTACTTAGCATTCAACATTGTAAAGAAAAAAAAAGATGTGCACATTTCATAAACATATATCCCACATGAAATAAATTATAACAAATTACCACCAGAAAAGCCTATCACTAAATTTTGATTATTGTTGATTCCTGAATGGAGATTATAGTAAATATTTGTAAAGTTTTATATATATAAAAAACTTCTACAAATGTTTGTATACTTAATCCTCACCATTTTCTCATTTACCAGGAATGCAACAACTAATCCAAAATATATATATAAAAAACTTCTACAAATGTTTGTATACTTAATCCCTCACCATTTTCTCATTTACCAGGAATGCAACAACTAATCCAAAATTTACAGTGATAGGCTTTTCTGGTGGTAATTTGTTATAATTTATTTCATGTGGGATATATGTTTATGAAATGTGCACATCTTTTTTTTTTCTTTACAATGTTGAATGCTAAGTAATAAAAAAGTGATCTATTAAACTGTTTAGACATGTTTATTAGAGTGTCTTTTACATGACTTTTTCTAACCAAGAACATTATATTTAGGTTAAGTAGGCACGTTAATTATTTCAAAATCCTTATTTTTGGATGCCCATAACTCAGCTGTCTTTAGACCCAGGGATCTGAACATAAAATCAATCAATTGTATTCACAAAGCACAAATTAATACATCTGTAAATGCTATGATATATGTATATATATATATATATATATATATATATATATATATATATATATATATATATATATATATATATATATATGATAGATAAACCAATCGGAGGTGTGCAGTCATCGACCCTAATTCTAAGCCCATTCCTTAAGTAAATAAGCTGAGATGGGTATAGTATAGGAGCATGGGGTGAGTGTTAAGGCTAAATAAATGTTTTGGATCACTGGGAGTGGGCTCCCCAGTGTCCCACACTGTTGGGGAGGGGGGCTTCTAATGAGAACACAGGGATTGGCCCCTGATGGTAAACAAAACAAAGGACTTGTGGGGGCATCTGACACCAGAGGTGGGCATCCTGGTGTCAGATTAAATAAATAATAAAATCAATCCCTAATGGGAACTGGAGGTTGGGGGTGCCACTAGCCACCAGGGGAAAAAAGTGGGTATAGGTAAAGATGTAGCCATCAGAATGAGATACAATTGTAGCTGCAGAAGCCAAGAAAATCCTGCTGTTCTCATACAGAGAATACAGAGGAAGTGGTCCTCTCACTGAGCTAGACACCTGGGATTTCAGGTGGCCAGAAAAGGTGTTTCTGGGCAAGATGAAAATAAACAAACATCACAATGTAGCTAAACAGCTCCCATTTATTTAGGTTCTGATGTTGTTGTTTTTTTTTTAATTCCATTCATTTGTATCTGTTTTCTTCACTTTCATTGTCTCACTAACTGAAAAAACAAGATGACAGATACAGGAGCCCTCTGTGAAAACACTGTGACCCTGTGTGAGTAAATACTAGCTCCTGTGATATCAAAAATACTTTCCTGCCTGACATATACATTTTCCCACGGGAAGTAATGGGAAATATAAAAATGTAATAACTTTTGATAGATTAATATTTTTTTCACCAAGCCTTCAAAAGGCACATCAGTGAGGCAAAGGCTTTCTACCCTAAAAATTGCAGTAGAAATAAACAACAAAAAATTGGAAATATTCTCAATGTTTTGACACTGTATCTCAAAAACCACACAACGGATCCACACTTCAGGATACCTACCCCTAAAGATTATGCATGCCAAATGTTGTGCTAATCTGTTGAACGGTTCCAGAATTATTAAAGTTCAAACATTTGGCTCTAGCATAGAAGTTTGTACTCAACCCTAACTATAGTGGTGCTACCACGCCACTATAGCATAAAAGGGATACGGAATGGTTAATGGTGGAATAAATGATTTATATGCATAAGAGCAGTTTGACCTTGGGTAATCTCACAATTAGTGTAAGCCAAAAATGAGATGTCTGGAGTCAAATTGCTCAGGTGCAGATAAATCATTTATTCCACAATGTCCCCATAGCATTTTTTCTTTATGCGATAGGGATGATTTTTTTTTTGGTGTAGCTTTATTTTTTTTTTTTTTGGTGGCTTTGTTTTAAAATCAAATTGGTAGGATTATGTTATGGTCTACTGTGAGTTAATGTGCTTCCACAAATGGTTCCTTGGGATGGATAGATGGCTAAGAATATAAAAACATAAGAAAAGTGTCTGCAGATGGGGACCATGTAATCCATCTAGTCTGCCCTAGAAACTACCCCCCCATGCAGCCTCCATCCTAACATGTCCTTTTTGTCTGTCCCATGTAAGTTTGAACTCTTTGATTGTGTCTGATGCTAACCCTCCTGGAGGAGGCTGTTCTATGGGTCTATCACTCTCTCTGTGAAGAAGTATTTCTTGAGGTTGCTTTTCAATCTTCTTTCTTCCAGTCTCATATCATGCCCTCTTGTGCATGCTGCCATGTTCCGTTGAAATAGATTGCCTGTCTGAGCTGTGTTTAATCGCCTCACATACTTAAATGTTTCAAACATGTCCCCTCTGTTTCTTCTCTGCTCAAGGGAGAATAGGTTCAGCTCCCTAAGTCTTGCTTCATATGATCCGTCATGCAGTCCATGCACCATCTTAGTAGCCCTTCTCTGCACCATTTCAAAATGGTTAATGTCCTTCTTGAGGTGAGGTCTCCAGAACTGAATGCAGTACTCCGAGTGTAGCCTCACCAAGGACCTGTACAGGGGCATGATGACCACTCTCTTTCTACTAGAAATACCTCTACTTATACATCCAAGGATGCCACCCTCTTTCTGTGCTGCTTTCTCACATTGTTTTCCTACTTTTAATTCATCAGTGATGATTATGCCAATATCTCACTCTGTCTGTGTCTCCTCAATTTTATGTCTTCCCAGTGTGCACTTTTAACCAGGGTTCCTCTTTCCCACGTGCAATACCTTACACTTTTTGGCATTGATTTGTAACTGCCAGTCCATGGACCAATCATCTAGCCTTCTAAGGTCAGCTTCCATGTTGTCTGCCCCTTCTCTTGTGTCCACTCTGTTGCAGAGTTTTGTATCATCTGCAAACAGGCAATCCTTCCCTGTTAATCCATTTGCTATGTCTGCTATAAATATGTTACATAGGATTGGTCCCAGTGTCAATTCCTGTGGGATGCCACTGGTCAGCCTGCCTTCCCTTAGCAATGATCCATTGACTAGCACTCTCTGGGTCCTATCATTCAGCCAGTTACTGATCTAGCTGACCATCTTCTAATTCCAGTATGTTCCAGCTTGCTGGTTATCCTTCTGTGAGGGACAGTATCAAAGACCTTGCTGAAATCTAGGTATACAACATCCACTGCACCTCCCTGATCCAATGTTCTGGTGTCCCAGTCGAAGAAGTCAATCAAGCTGGTTTGACAAGAGTGTCCTGCTGTAAAGCAATGTTGCTTTGGGTATATTTTACCAGCATCTGTTAAGCACACCACTATTCTATCTTTTAGTAGTGACTCCATATTTTTTCCCACAACTGAAGTCAAACTGACAAAGTGGTAATTCCCTGCCTTTTCCTTGTTTCTGCTTTTGTGTAAGGGCACAATGGTTGCCTGTTTCCAGTCCTGAGGTATTTTTCCACTGTCTAGTGACTTTTTGACGAGCTCAGCCAATGGTGCAGCCAGTTCCTATCGGAGCTCCTTCAATATCCTAGGGTGTATGCTGTCCAGCCCCATGGCTTTTTCCACTTTCAGTTTATTAAGCTCTTTTAGGACCCTCTCCCTTGTGAAGGGGCTAGTATCTGTTTCCTGGGTATCTTCTTTTGTTCTGCTCAGTGTAGGACCTTTGCCACTGCCTTCTACAGTGAAAACAGCAAAATAACTCATTTAGCACTTCTGTCTTTTCCTTGCCACTCTCTCCCATCTTACCTTCCTTGGTTGCTAGTCAGACTATACCTCCCTTAGTTTTTCTTTTTTCTCTTATGTATCTATAGAAGGTTTTGTCTCCCTCCTTAATACTCTGTGCTATTTTCTCTTCTGTCTGTGCTTTTGCCCTTCTAACAGCTTTCCCTGCCTCCTTTAATTTGTTCTTTTATTCTTCCACTTCTGATTCATGTTTTGCTTGCTTGAACTGTGTGAAAGCCTTCATTTTCACTTTGATTTTGGCTGCTACTTTGTGTGAGAACTAGAGAGGTCTTTTCCTTCTTTTGGACTTTCTGATCTGCTCAGTGCATGCAGTTGTTACTGTATGCAGACCAGCCTTCAGAGTATTCTAGCAGTCCTCTACATCTCCTGTGATTCCTCCTTCTAGCATGGATGCGATCATAGTTCTCATTTTGGGGAAGATGGCTTTTCTGAAATTTAGTACCTTGATTTTGGTGTGACTGTTTTCTTCCATATTGTTCACAGTAAACCAGATTGAACTTTGATCACTGGTCCCTAGACTGAATCCCACCTCTGCTTCTGGGAACCTTGTGCTGTTTGTCAGCACTAGATCTAAATCTGCTTTGTCTCTGGTGGGTGAATTCACCAGTTGATGCAAACCTGCTCCCCTTAGTGCAAATAGGAACTCTTTGTTCTGGTCTGAGGATGTTGTGTATGAGGACCAATCCACATCCAATAGATTTAAGTCCCCCACAAGCAACAACTCATCCCTGTCCACCATCATCGAGATGGTTTCCATGAGCTCCTTGTCTACATCGCCCTCTTGGGATGGGGGTCTGTATATGACTCCTACCCAGATAGGGGCGTTGTCCCTGGGTCCTAGTGTAACCCAAAGGGCCTCTGCTTACTGTGTTTTATCTCTATTTCTGTTATGCATATGTCATCTCTGACATACAATGCCCCCCCTTCCTTTCTTTTCCGTGTGATCTTTCCAAAATAATGCTTACCCTGGGATGGTGACATCACAGGATTAGTTCCCAGTAAACCATTTTTCCGTAACAGTGACCTAGTCTAACTGTGCATCTGCCATTATGGCTGTGAGATATTGTTTTGTAGACTACAAGCATTGATGCACATTGCCTTCCATCTCCTCCAGTTTTAGTCATTTGCATTTTTAATAAGTTTTGGTTGCATAATTTTGTTGAAATGCTTGGTCTGAGTCCATTTGGTGTGATGTTTGGTCAGAGTATGATTGGTGCATCCTTGTGCTGAACTAGTTGGTGATGGAGGAGGGGCATTTGGCAATCTATTTTGGGCTAGGTGTGCCTGTGCCACCTCCCCATCCACTAGTATGACCAATGTGAATGTTGAATTTTTGCCCTAGTGCTTGAGTCCACTCATTTGAGAGGTGTAGGCTGTCAAATTTAGAGAACTGCCGTTCCCAGAAGTCCTGCCATTTTCCAATAAAGTGGTGATCTTTTTCCTGGCACCAGTCCTTTAGCCAGGTGTTTAGCTTGGAGATGTCCCCTTCCCTGATCTTCTGCCTGCTGTCTCCTTTTTTCCAGACTGGCAGAATTTCAGAGAAGGTGATAGTGGATGAAAGGGAAGCAAGCTTGTCACCCAGCCTGGTGAGGTTTTGTTTTGTTTCCTCTACTGACTTACTGAATAGGTCCTTCATACCTAAGTGAAGAATGACATATGTGTCTCGATTAAGGCCTTGAATGATTTCATCTATCTGATTGGTGTCCCTCCATGCTGATGTTCCAGAGAGGCACCTTACCATAGTTGAAGCATGGCCCTGCTGGAGGTGAGTCTTTACACCCCTAATCATTGAGTCACAAATTATTAGTACCAGTTTCTTTTTGTCCTTTTTTGTGGGCTTTGTTGTGTGCTGTACTTCTGTGTACCACTTTGGGTTCACAGAATGTTTGACGCTCGTTACGTTATTTGTCATGGTAGATAGTGCAGTGTACCTATTCAGTGTTTGAATAGGTTTGGTACCTTCCTGTTTTGAGGATTCTGTCCCAGTTGTACAAGACCTGACCTGTTGCCAGACCCCTGGCCTGTTTGTCCTTTGGGGTAGGGGTACTGGTGCTGTGTACCTTGAAACTAAAGGTTTTATGTTGTTGCCAATTGGGGACTGATTTAATATATCATGGAGGTATTTTATCTCAGCGTATGCTGCATGAAGCTGTGATCAGAGGTCTCTGATTGTGCAGCATGTTGGACAGTGCTACACTCTGCAAATGAAGTCCTTGGCAAAAAGTGCGCCAGTGGTTGTTAATGACTCTACATCTCTATGTTTACTGCGCACCTTATGATTGCTTAAAATTCTGGGTGGGAGGGCCAGAAACTTTTAAAAACATGTTGGCTCCATCTCTCACTTAGGTAGAGTCATAGGTGGTCGATATCATGTGGAAGTGGTTGTTTGTGTTTTGTGAATTAAATGTAACATCTTGTACTTTGTTCATCTGGCTGATCCTGCCTTTTATAGTCTGCTTGTTTATGTGAAAGTGAGTGAGTGTGCATGCATCGGTGTAGAGAGCAACAGCATCAAACTAGAGAATATGTTACTTAGGCTAGCAGGGTCATAGTCCACAGTGCTCTAGTGAGGAGAGAGAAGAAATGAAAGGTACATTAACAGCAACAACAAAATGAACAAAAGCAACAGATTGTGGGATCATTGTTGGAAGAGAGACTTGGATGGTGCAGACCTTGTGGCAGTGCAGTGGTTGTTTTTAACATGTGAAACTTGGCTGTCCAACAGTTGGGGGGTAGGGTCCTTTGTTCAAGTACATTTCTGGCAGGAGAGTGTTGCTAAAGAAGTAGTGCCAACTGGCTGGCAGGGGGTGGGCGCTGGACACCGTGACTGACATTCAGATGTTAAATAAACCATTTTTGATTGACAGTAAGATGTTAAATAAACAGGGATTCCATGATTTATTTAACATCAGTAAGAATAAACTGTTTTGTTTAACTGTTTTAGTGCCCACTCTATTGCATATCTATCTCTCTCTCTCTCTCTCTCTCTATATATATATATATATATATATATATATATATATATATAGATGTAGATATATGAGACAAAAGAACCTCTGTGCACAAACACTGAGGCAAGGGTTACCCAAAGGGCATTTGGCTGGGAAGCCAAGTTTCAAGAAAATACAAATCACACATGCCCACACAATGAAAAGCATCATGGGCTGCATATGCAATGATGCTTTGCATTGTGTGGGCATGTGTATTTTATTTTATATATATATATATATATATATATATATATATGATTTTTTTCACAGCAAGATACACACATGTATAAAAAAATCTAATAGGACTAAAATATTTTAACAATTCAGAGTTTGCCTAACTAAATAGGTTTTAACTTGAGGCTAAAACAATAATACAGAGTTCCAAGTGTGCTGCAGCAGTCTATTCCATAAAAGGGAGTCACTAATAGAAAATGTATGGTCTCAGTGCATCTAAGTGAGCATGTGGCATAGTAAGAAGCTTTGGGAATTTGAGTGCAGTAGCTTTTGTGATTGTGGCAAAGGGAACAAAAGTTGAATAATATAGTTTGGTGCTAGGCCATGTAATGGCCTAATAACAAGAAAGAGAGTTTAAAATCCACACATTGTCTAATACTGCAGGTAGCTAACACTGGAATGCATACTTTCATTGTCAGGAAATTAACATAATTAAAATGTGATAGAATGAGGTTCAGTAGATTATTCTTAAAAAAAAATAATCAATTTTAAGACTTTCTTTTTGCTGCTCAATAACTCAAAGATAGTTTGATTTGGAATCCCAGACTTTCATGTTTATTAGAGGATGCTACAGGTCAACCACCTAGGTGTTTTGGGAATGAAAATATTTAAAATAAGAAAATTATAACTAAAATAAAAATCCAGTATCTATGTATGTGTGGATAAAAAAAAAACTCATTCTTATAAACATGTTTTTCTTTTTTTTTTTTTATATGCCAAAGTGGCAACTGTGCTTGCACTGCTCATGGCACAGTTGAAACTGTGGCTACATTTCTTGCACCACAGCTGCAACTCTGGTTGAACCTGTAAACAGAAGAACATTTGTGGAGAATGATAAAAAATATGTCTCTATGTCCAGAAATAAGCAGGCTCCAATGCAAGAAGACAATAAAAAAAATCCATTTATTAATAAAATCAGCAATTGTGATGACTGATATTGCATCAAATTTCTTGGAAGGAATTTGTGATGTAAGCAGCACCCCCACCTCCCCCCCCCCATTTTTGTAACAACTGCTAATCATAATATTTCCAATCACTGTTAACAACAAAGTTCTTTGCTGGAATCCCTATTTTTCAAAATGGGAGATTCAAATCACTTATTACAAGATTCTAACATGGGAGAGAGAGAGAGACAGAGAGAGGGAGGGAGGGAGAGAGAGAGAGAGAGAAAGAGAGGATAATGAGGGTGTTAATGATATTGGAAACATTTTTGACATGAAACAGGCACATATGGAGATGTGGTCTAGAAAGTGGAAACTGAGGTTCAATACAGGGAAATGCAAGGTACTGCACCTGGGAGCCAGAAACCCGGGCCAAGTGTACACAATGGTGGGGGATGCTTCAAGTCTCGATGGATGAGAGGGACCTGGGGGTCATGGTGGATGTCAAGATGAACAAATCGGGAAACTTGCAGGAGGGCAGCGGCCAAGGCCAGCAGGATGCTGGGATGCATCACTAGGGGGATCACCTCCAGAAGGAGAGAAGTGATACTCTCTCTGTATAACTGCTTGGTGAGGCCACACCTCAAGAACTGCATGCAGTTTTGGAGGTCACACTTAAAGAGGGACATTCAACTCCTGTAGAAGGTCCAGAGAAGGGCAACCAAAATGATCTGGGGCTTGGGGGACAGGACCTATGGGGAGAGGCTCAAAGAGCTAAATATGTACTCATTGAAAGAAAGATGGGAAAGGGGGGGACATGATACAGGTCTTCAGGTACATGAAGGGGGTAAATAGGGGAGGCACAGTCGGGGTGCTCCAAAGGAAGGAGAGGGGACAACTAGAGGGCATGGGTGGAAGCTGGAGGGGGGAGATTCAGGGGAGAAAGGAGGAGGTGCTACTTCACTGAGAGGGTGGTGGAGCCATGGAATGTGCTGTCCGGGGGGCTGGTGGAGGCAGAGACAGTGAAGGTTTTCAAGAGGGGCTGGGACAGATACAGGGGATGGGTTCTGGAAGCAAAATTCCAGTGCTGTGAGAATATCCAGGACTGGGAAGGGAGACGCTTGAGAGGGTGAGGGGGGCAGCAAGGTGAGCTCCCAGGGTGGGGGATGACCAAACGAGCATATGCAAAAGACTGATAGGCCTATTCTGCTGGCATTTTAGTATGTTAGTATATATCATGTTAGAAAGAAAAGCCTTAAAAGCCAGATGGCTACGTTGGCAAAAGGTGACACTTCAATCAATCAATCAATCAATCAATCAAAATCTTTATTTACCCAGGTAATCACCATTGAGCAAACTCATTTACTAGGTGGACCTGCAGTTTGCAAGGATGAGGGTACAGAATACAGTACAAGTAAAATATACATAAAACAATAGTAGCAAGACGTATAAAACAAAATATATACAGTGTAGAAATAAAGGTAAATAGTATATACAGAGATGCCTTTATAATCCTATCCATCAATAACATGTTTGTAGCCTGTAAAGGAGTCCCTGGGACATGGAAAAGTGCACGCGTAAGAGGCAGGGATGCTGGCAGAAAGATTCTGGGACACTAAGCTGGTGGTATCAGGGCATAAGAGTGGGTGATGGGGGGGCTGTAGTGAATATGTAGTACCGGTGGGACTGGAATGGACTGAGGTGAACCGGTAGTATCGGTGGGACTAGAATGGACTGAGGGAGGGGGAGTAATCTTGGTAAGGGAACGCTTAGTTTGACACTTGAGGCATATCTATATGTCAATCGGATTCCTAGAGAATTAAGGTTGATAAAACAACTGACATTTGGAACCAATAGGATTAACTTCCTAAAATATTGGCAGGTACACCTGTTAGACTCAACAGCTGGACTGATTAATATCATATTATGAGACACAGCCCCATTTGAAATTAAAGTAAAAACTGAATTGACTAGAAATGAAAAGCAATTTAAAAAGTTTAAAGCACATTCTGAATTTGACAGATCTATGAATAAGCTAAGAGAAACTTTATGCATTCAGGATGAAATAATTAAAAGGATTAAAATGAGAAAAATTGAACTAGGCCTTAAGGATTATGAAAATGGTCACATTTTTGGATGGGGTAGGGATAAGACTCACGTGTGCTCCATTCTAAAAAAGTCTAATCATACAAATACCCTTACCAGTGCATCAGGTTCACAGCCAGAAGATAATTATGAAGAGCCTTTTTTATCATTCAGTCAGGGATCAACCACGGGGAACATAATGAGATGTGTGTACAATCCCTTCAGTGTGTACATACAGAGACTCCCCCCATCTCCCAGTATAATGCCACCACCAAACCAAAAGGTGTTAATGAGAAGAGAAAACATATACAGAATAGACTTGGAAAAATAGATACCACAAGCACAAAGACCTGAGTTTCTGAATTTGCCTATCCTTCCCCAGAGAATGCTCATCGCAGTGCCAGACTAGCGAAATTTGCAGATGAGGTACCAGAAGGGGTACTAGAGGGAAGGGGAGCAGCAAGGCCAAACAACTAAGAAGACTATTGGGAACAACTCAGATACAGGGGGCAACAATATCAGATAACCAGACCTGGCATAGGGTTACAGACAACAAGGGAAATAGGCAACCTGGAAAAAGACATTTACAGAAATGAGAATGATGATTTGATTAATAGTGGAACTATTCACTGGTGTTGAATATCTCAACATATGAGTTATCAGAGGTTTAAACTAATATTTTAAAAAAAGGACTTTCTTTCATCCCTATGAATTATATTTAATGAATTTGATGCCATAGTGGACTTGCTTTGTTTTACTTGTAGATTAAATTTGAACATTATGCATCACAAAGATGACACATCATCTACAAGAGATAGTGATCCAGTAGCATCTGCAGACAGTTTAACAACAAGTGAAGCAACACAAGAAAATGTTATGGGTGACATTAAGTGGAAGAAAAAAAAAGCAAGTTTTATTCCAGCAATGAACCCTACTGTGAATGTTTTTCTCAAAGCTCCTGAGAGGGATGCTGCAAACCTCAAGCAAGAATGACCTGAAGTCAAGATATCAGAATTGCACATGCAAGGAGAGAGAGAGAGACAGAGAGAGAGAGAGAGAGGCGATGCAAAGGCTTCAGAAGCTTTAAACCATCACCATAAAGCCTGCTGATTAAGGCAATGTCTGTCCTGGTGATGGACAAAGAATACCAATGAAATGTTATCTCAGCTCTCCGATTGTGAATTTTACCACAAAATGTCTGCTGATCCTACAATGATATTTAAAAAAACAGATTGAAGTCTTTTTGAATGAAGCTATGTTAAATGGTGTTACTAGTCAGGTGGTGGATGATTTTCTGACTGCCCAGTGTCCCGTCAGGGCAACCAAATGTGGTCTTCCCAAGATTCATTAAAACCTATACATTCTCCAAGCAAGACCCATAGTAACTAGCATAGGTTCCCTGACTGAACTGCTCTCACAGTTCATAGAGATACACACATAAAAGACACAACAAAAATATCTAGATCATATATAAGAGAACCACATACATTTAGGATATTCTAGGTAAGACTGAAATTTAACCAGATTGTGTTTTAATTACGTAAGATATACAGGTACTATACATGAATATACCACATGATGATAGCTTAGAAGCCCTACGACAAGCACTTTTTTGTGAATGTACTATGTACAACAATTATTTTACCAAATTTTAAATTGATCCAGCAGAAATGGTCCTAATGAATTTTTTTTTCTAATTGTGTCAGAAATGTATAATCAGATGAAGGGACTGCGATGGGGTCTGCTATGGCCCCCAGTTACCAAATGTGTACCCATCCAAATAGAAGAAAATTATATTTGTGTTGCTGATATAAATGTACATTATGATAAACTGGATATGTACAAAAGGTACATAGATAACATAATAATGATCTGGAAAAGTGACATTGTAGAGTTAGAACAGTTTGTGGAGTATTTTGAGCATTCCAACATAAATTTGAAATCTACATTAACAGCAAGCAAGTCACAACATTTCTGGATTTGATCATTTTTAAAAATTCTTCTTAAAGTTGAACCAGCATAATATACTGTGGTGATTTGCATATACAGCACATGGTGCTTTACATTATGGGGGTATGTGTGATTTTGTATTTCTTTGAATCTTGGCTTCCCAGCCCATGTCCTTTATGGTAACCATTACCTCAGTGCTTGCACGCTGAGGTTCTTTGTGTTTTAGCTTGTTTTTTGTTTTTATTGGGTTCACCACAACATAACCCAGATAGACCATCTTAGGGTAGATGGTTCATTCCACTGGGGTGTCTAACGGAAGAGGCACACTGATGAGTCCTAGTAGGATGATACACGTGTATGTGTCTTGTGCTAGCACCCTTTGCAGACTGTGTGAGAGACCTTTTTGTACCATGCATTTCTGCTTAAAGTTGAATCAGCATAATATTCTATGGTGATTTACATATACAGCCCATGGTGCTTTGCATTATGGGGGTATGTGTGATTTTGTATTTCTTTGAAATTTGGCTTCCTGGTCAGTGCCCTTTGGGGTAACCATTGCCTCAGTGCTTGCACACTGAGTGCTTTGATTTTAAAAAAATGATGAGAAGGGCTTATCAACTGACTTATTTTGTAAGCCCAATGACTGGGATGCTTTCTTTATTTCAACAGTTGTCACCCGAGACATTTAATTACTAATATTCTGGTAGGACAACATACTGTATGTGTTTAAAACACAATTGCAATACTACAGAAGGTTTTAACAGGGGTTCAGAAATTTTAACAGAGAGATTCATGAAGAGGGAATATAGTGCCACATGCCTGATAAAAGCGAAAGAATAGGATTGATACTATGGACAGAACTATACTGTTGGAATGTAGAAATAATAGGAATGGTTGTCAGAAATGGAATATTTGTCAGTATAATGGTCATAACTTTGTAACAACTTTAGCACACAGGCCCCACATAAGAAATTATCAGGAAAAACTGGCATATACTACAAGTGGAGACAACACTGAGTGAAACAGTGAATAGAAGCCCAATAGTGGCATACCAAAGAGGAAAAAATCTGTCTGACATACTTGTTCACAGTTTTCAAAAGAAGGATTCAAACCCAGGAATTAACAGCCCATTAGACAATTTTAAATGTGGCAACTGCATTGCATGTGACTACATATAGGTGGTAAAACAAAATGGTAATATTAAATGCACACTGAAAATAGAAAATTTAGTTAAAGATCTACTTTTCAACCCTAGGTCTTCTTCAGGAAAAATCTAAAATAGAAAAAAAACAAAGTTAGTGTTAAGGGAGGTAAAATAAGGGATATATATATCTGGGGAAAGAAAAAAGGGGAAAATTCTCTGGGAGAAGAAGTGATAAATTGCAATATTAAGAGAGAATCTGGGAAACAAAAAGTTGATGATGGGAAAGACATGGCATAATAGGAGTGAATGAGCTAGAGAAGTCCCCAGGTGAGGAATAATTAACAGGGCCTAATAAGAAGGCTGAAAGGTGACAAGTGTGGTGGAAGGAGACAGAGATGGAGTCATCTGGTGAAAATGAAAATAGAAATAAAATGTGTACAGATACAAGCAGACTTTAGGGAAAACAAGGAGTGGCTGAAAGATGTTAGTAGAAAAAAAGTCTATCATTTAAACCAGAGGGCTGCTGGTAGCCAAGGCGGATGATCAGCTTGGTTTCCATGTTTTTTCTATGGTTTGAATCCCAGAAGCCCTGCTGAAGGACACAACAAAAAGGTCATTGACCCTGTGGTCCCTGAAGATAAAGTGGGATACAATGGGTTTATCAGTGTCTCCATTCCCGACTGCCCTGTAATGTTCCCTGAAATGGTCAGCAAGGTATCTACTAGTCTCTCTGATGTGAATAGCTGCACACTTCCTGCAAGGAATACAATATACTACAATACCACAAAATACCAAAACTTGTTTTATTTTTTGTCTTATTTTTATTTCAAAGACATTCCCTGGTAACGTGTTTACTCGCTTTTGCTTTAGTGGTCGCTATTTTCGCTGCCGTGTTCGGTTGTTGCTGCATCGGTTGGTATCCGTGGTATGAGTGCTCATGGAGAGAGCATTTTGAGAGTTAGAGTCAGCAGCCAGCTCAGAATCAGGAGTTGGTGAGACGGAGAGTGGATTATTTTTCCAGGAGTTGCCCTCTCAAATTTGAAACCTGAACTTGGGGAATTTTCTCCGGATTTGTTCCTGGTGCTTTAGCCTTTGATTGTCTTTGTTCTAAACTTGCTGTCTTTCGATGTGCTTTGCAGTGCTGGACATGGAAGAAGCAGGACTAGGATTTTTGGCAGTGTAATAGCTCTGGATATCGGCTGGATGGACTGATGTGGGATTTCCTGGAGTATTGTGAGCGAGGGGGTCTGCTAACCCATGCAGGAAAGTGAAAAAAGTTTACTGTTGGTATTTTATGTTGGTGAGTTTATTTTGTTTGAACACTACGCTGCTTTTAATTCGAGGATCTGCAACATTTTATTGAGTCGTAGCTGACTTGGGCACTTGATATACCTCTTTCTGCTCACCCTTTGAGGGGCACTTGTGTGTGCATTGGGGCCACTGCAGAAGGTGCCGATGCACGTCTAGTGAAGAGCAGGTGTGCTATCAGCAGCCTCTGGGTCTCTCAGGGGAGTCTTCTTTTTAGCAGTCTCCATGCTGGGGACCATAGTTGCGGCTCCTTAGTGCAGGGTATTCTCCTGTTGGGGTGAGCAGTGGAGGGGCTCTTCCTTTTGCCCTGAAAATCATTTCATCCTGAAAGTAAGATTCAATTATCAAATAAACAGTTTATTGGGAATTTATTTACTGCATTTGGATTGAATTTTTTGCTTCAGAGGTAGTGAGAGTACCTCTGTGGTTTTAATTACCATTTAAAAGACTTCCCTATTGACAGTGAGAGTGCTGCTTGGGATATTCATTTGCGGATTGCTTTCTGGGACTTGGGCCCCCGTGGATTTATCGACTAGGGGGCCTGAGAAATTTCCAAATTCTGGGATCTTCTGTGATTGACTGCCGAAAGACTCTGGAAAATCTGAATATAAAGTGACTTGTGCCACCCTGAGTATTGACATTTTTTATGTGATTTGCAGTTTGCTTTTCTGAATTGTTTTTGGAGATTTAATTTTGAGTTTTGTTTTAAGGGGGTTGTTTGGGGGGGGGTTAGTGTTTATTTGATTTGTGTGTGTGTGTGTGTTGTGAGTGAGTGTGTGTGTGCGTGTGTGTGTGTGTGTAGGTGTTTGAGTGTGTGGAGGTTGTAGTATTGAGTTTTGTTTTGGTCTTGGGATGATGTAGTTGGGAGAGATGTGTCTAGGAATATATGCAGGCCTGGGGCAGGCCAGGATAGTGTATGGGGCATCCTGGCTCCTTGATCTTCGGTCTTTTTTCAGCCTCGCTGTGTCAGATACTACAGCAAGGCACTTTAGGGAGGTTGTAATTGGGAGAAGTCATAGGACTCAATCGGGCCGGGTTGCCCCTTGCACTGGGGGTGGTAGGATCGAGGTAGTGGGGTGTAGAAGGCCCCCTGGGATTAGATGGGACTTGGGGAGAGGCCTGATGTGGTTAGTTCCTGTCACCAGGGTTCCCACTAGACTGAGTGGGCAAGTAGCCAGAAGGGCTGCATTGTCCACTAACCCCAGGTTGGTCAGAAACAAGACTGCAATTATGGCAGACTTGGTTTCTTTGGCCGATCTGGCTTGCATTATGGAGACCTGGATCGGTGATGATGCTGGCCCAGTTTTAGAGGCTGCCATCCTGTCCGGGTATACCATAGTGCACTGCCCCAGAGTGGAATGCAGGGGTGGGGGCGTAGCCATCTGTTTTAGATCTGAGCTTGTCTTCGCCGTGCACCCAGTGAGAGCATCACATTCATTTGAATGGGTGGCCATTCGTGGGGGTCCAGGCGCAGGCTGCTTTATTTTCCTGATTTACCGCCCTTCTGGGGTGGCAGGAGATTTTTTTAGGAAGTGGCCGATTTCATCATCTGGGAAACATTGGAGGCCCCCAGATGTTTAGTGCTGGGGGACTTCAATGTTTGGGCTGAAGATGAATTCTCTCGGCTTGGTCATAACTTCCTCCAGATGATGTCACCTCTGGGCTTTGAGCAGGGAGTTTCCTCCATGACTCATCAGGGTGGCCACATGTTGGATTTGGTGTTCTCACTGAGGCTCGAGGATAAATAGTCTCAGCATTGATAGGGTCATTTGGTCTGATCATTGCACGGTGAAGTTCCGGTTCAGGGCCCCCCCTCGGTAACCCTCCCCCTGCAGAGATGGTCAGCTATTGCCCTTTGAGGGGGATGACCCCTGAGGGTTTCTTGGTGGTGACTGACCTCTCTAGTGTGGACAATGCATGTGGTGGGGGTGTGTGCGTAGTAGTAGAAGCCTATAATAAGGCACTTTCTGGTTCGCTTGACTTCCTCACACCAGTCTGTGTACAACCCAGGTCTTTTCACTTGAGGTCCCCTTGGTATGATGGGGAGCTCAAGGAGATGAAGACCTTGGGTTGGAGAATAGAGTGCTGCTGGCAGAAGTCTGGCTTGGAGGTAGACAAACTGGCCCTATGTACGCACTATGGTGCATACCAGGGGGCAATCAACCATAAGAAGGAAGAACTTCTGTCCATGGAGATTGCTGCCGGGAGGAACCGACCAACTGTGCTCTTTTGGACTGTGGACAGGCTCCTTCATCTTTCCTGTCTACAGCCGAAGGTAGCTTTTTCGAATGCATTGAGCGATGAGTTTGCTCGGTTCTTCTCGGACAGGATGTCTGCCATCAGGCAGGGTGTTCCACCAGTGGACCAGAATTTGGCCGACAGTGGTCGCCATGGGTGACTGGAAAGCACTCCACCTGTTTGGGGTGAGTTTAGACTGGTGAAGATGGCTGAGTTCAATGAGATTGCCTCCAAGCTTCGGCACACCTTTTGTGAACTGGACCCGGTGCCAACCCGTTTCTTAATGAGATGTGTTGGCTCCGTTGGCCCGGTGTTTGCCCTGATTGTCCGGTGTTCCTTGTCAGAGGGGCTCTTTTCTGATGTCTTGAAGGAGGCATTGGTGAGACCCCTTCTGAAGAAACCATCATTGGACCCTGACGTCAAGACAAATTACCATCCTATCTCCAATCTTCCATTTTTAGATAAGATTGTTGAGAAAGTGGTGGTGTTTCAGCTTGAGGAGCATTTCGTGACTCACAATCTTTATGAGCCACTCCAGTCTGGGTTCCGTGTGAGGCACTGCACAGAAACTGCACTAGTTCGGGTGCACAATGACCTCCTTAGGACCAGAGATTGAGGGAAGGGGACAATTCTTGTTCTCCTTGATCTCTCTTCAACATTTGGTACGGTGGACCATCGAGTGTTATTTAACCACCTAAGGGAATTCTGCGGACTCGCCAGCTCCATCATCAGCTGGTTTGAGTCTTTTTTATCTAACAGGAGGCAGAGGGTAGTGATGGGGAATTTCTCCACCTCCCCTGACCATCTGTTGTGCGGAGTTCCCTAGGGTTCGGTCTTGTCACCGATGTTGTTTGTTGTATACGTGGGAGAGCTCATTAGGAAGTACAGCTTGGGTTTTCACTGCTATGCTGACGATACCCAGTTGTACTTTTCCTTTGACCCTGGAACATCTTGTGCAGTAGAAGTGCTTAACAGCTGCCTTGCTGAAATCAATGACTAGATGGCCTCCAGCTGGTTGCGACTGAACCCCAGTAAGATGGAGGTACTGGTGGTGGAGTCGAACAGAGGGCGTGATAGGTTGGCCTCTGGTGTAGAGACAGGACTTTGCCTTGGCTCTATACCATTGAATGCCTCCTCTAGGGTGCGTGTGATATGGGTGTTATTCTTGACAGCGGTTTGACACTTGAGTTTCAGGTGGCTTCCGTTGTCCATACTAGCTTTTATCATCTGAGGAATATCACCTGGTTGAGCCCTTAGTTTCACCACTGGACCTCCCCACTTTGGTGCATGCCTTCATGATGTCCAGACTTGACTACTGTAATGCTCTCAGTCTCGGGGTCTCTGGAGGTACCCTCCGCCAACTGCAGCTGGTACAGAATGCGGCAGCGACGTTGTTGACAGGACAGTCTAAATACTGTCATATTACTCCGGTGCTGCATCAACTGCACTGGCTGCTGGTTAGGTGGAGGGTCCTCTTTAAGGTGGGCTTGGTCACCTTTAAGGCCCTACATGGCCTAGGCCCTAGTTACCTGAGTGACCTTCTTACACCTGCTGTCTCTATCTGTTCCCTCCGCTCCTCCTCTAGGGGCCTCCTTGCGATTCCCAGGATGAGGTTAAGAACTGCTGGTGACAGACCATTTAGTGTCACTGCTCCCGTCCTGTGGAATTTGCTCGCTTTAGTTGTTAGGGAGGTCCCGTCTGTTGAGGAATTTAAGGCCCACCTCAAGGCATTCTTGTACAATCAGGCATTCCCGGACTAGGTTTTATAGTTCATAACTGTTTAAAAAAAAAAATCAGTGTTTACTTTAGTTTTAGAAACTGTTGTTTACATTGTTTTTGTACATGTGGTTGCTACTACATAGGGGAAACTGTGAGAACATTTAGAGTTAGGATACTCAAACACTTGTGATGTATTAAAGCTACCCAATTGGAGAATGCTCTGTCTTTGCATACAAAAAATGCAGGACTTGGACACATTTTTTCATTTAGGGGCCTGAAGAATGTGAATTGGTGCAAGGTGGGGGGAGACCTTGATATCAAACTTATGGGCAGGGAATATAAACTTTTGGACAGTAGTTGTCCAACTCTTAACGATCATTTCCAACTGGCACTATTCTAGAAAAGAAAAGATAGTATTTACGCATGCATTACATATGTCCACAATCACTATAAGTTGCACATTACATATTATTTATGTATTGCTTATCTATATCACATTATGCAAAGCATTATGGATGATTATTTATTAGATATAGCATGGCTGCATAGATATGTTTAGATATTTATTAATGTATTCTTATAATTAGTTATTGATTGGTAGGAATATAATATGTGTTTAAAGGTTTTTTATAATAGTTTTGTGTATATATACATATGTCAGTTGTCCTGTTCCTTCAAGTATGATTTAGAATATGTGAATATATTAGTATATTAATTAATTTGGCCTATATAAGTGTTTCTTGGGGAGTCATCTATGTCTTGACAAAGCATCAGTGTGACATGAGACGTTGATGTTTTTTTTTAGGGTGGTGGTACCTGTTCTGTGTTAACTGTGCAACCTTTGTAATTCATGTGTTTTATCAATTAATAAATGTTTTGTAGCCTCTGAGCATTGGAACCTATTAATTTCCAGAGGTAGAGTTATATTTTTATCCTTCTCCACTGTGACTTTTATTCAGCTCCATCCCCACATGTCCTGAGCCACTATTTTATTGTAGTGGGAAGAAAATTTGTATTTACAAATTTGCCAGAATATTTTTGCTTCATTGTTTGTGAGAAAATAAATAAATAAATAACTGATGCGGCCTCTGGAAGCCTATCCCTGGTGACTGATACTGTATCCCCAAATCTAATTTCAAGAACAAGAGCCCACCCACTGCTGAAAATGAAAAAGGAATTGATGCAACACAAGGAGCCCGTATCCAGTAGGCACTGTTGCCCCAGAACCATGTTTTCCACAACAGGAGCCAACCCCAGTGTGAGAAACATGAATAAAAAAAAATGTATATATATATATATATATATATATATCCACCAGGAACACTTGTCCGGTGGCTGCTGTTGAATCCCCAAATCCTGTTTCTAAAACTGGGAACCCATCCTGATAATGGATATTTGTTTTAAATGAACACAAAAAAAATACTTTTCCTGAAATTTCTGTAATATGTCAAAGTCCCTACTTGTTAAAAATACCACTGTGGACCACCAGAGAGAATTTCTTTAGATACATCATAAACTATCTGGAAATATCTGAATATATCTGTGGTTGGAACAGAGGTCCACCGTGGTGTTGGACATTGGTTAATGTTAAAAAGAGTGTGCTCACATGAAGCCTATCATTGTTGGTTTCAGGTGTCCCATGCCCCCTACCCCCAAAGGCAACACTGGAATCCTATTCCCAGTGCTGCCGAAAGAATCCATTCCCCTGATTGCAGCTGGTAAATCCTTCTCTCACTTTCAATTCTGGTAACTGTCTGGAAAATGTAATTGCAAACTGTGACATTATAAATACAGTGATGTCTTTATTACTTGGTGAGTTTTTGATTACATTTTTATATCAATATAACATTTATAAGATGTCAATTAAAATCAAGGAAACTGTTTTATGTGGAATATGATAAAGTCTGTAGGTGATCATTCACAAGGGATGGGTTAGGGTCTCAGGGGATGTTCAAGTAGTGACCCTGACTATCGAAACATTACCCCAGTATAAAAACTATCATTTTACTTATTTATTTTCTTTTGTCACCTTCCTCCCAGAATAAGGTGCACAAGAGCTAAGGGAACTGGGCTCACAACAAAAACACCCTTGTGTACTCCTGCTACTATTATGGAAGGTAAACAAGTGTCCTGGGGCAGTGACTGGATGGAGCAATATGACAGGTTATAGAACCCTCTTACTAGAACAAAAGAGGATTCCTCTGAAAGTACCACTGCCATGGCAAGGCTTCCTTTCATGGTGCCAGAATGTGGACAGTCTGTAAATGCCCTTCCTGTCTTTCTTTGTTGTCTGCCTTTTCTTGGCTTCACCCTCAGCTGGCCATTCTGTGGTGATTTCTTCTGTTACTCTCTCTTCTTCAGCCCTGGGATAGCATTAATCTGAGTTCTCAGAGGCAAGAGATGTGTGGCTGGTAGGAGGGCTATAATGTAAGTTGAACCCTTATCAGGAAGTTACACGGGAAATAAATATATTCATAAATAAATAAATCCATACATGCATGCATACATACAAAGACAGATAAATAAATAAATAAATAAATAAATAAAATAACAGGCTCCCTACTGGGAGACAATGCACATGGTGCCGTAGGGAAAACAGAGTGCTTATATTGCTCTTATCCCTGCTTGCCACTGCTAGCAGGATGGATAATAATGACAGTTTATCAATTTATTCAGAATGGGCTGCTTGCCCTTACAGACCTCCTTAGCAGGCTCCATATGTGTTTGAAGCACTTAGCTCTAATGTTTATAGAGCCCACTCCTCGAGCTGAACAGACTGCCCCGGTGGGCTTGCTTTCTCCTGCCCCCACTACCTGCATCAATATCATGCAGTCTGGAGAGGAGATTTATTGCCTAGCAGTGAGGCTTGTGTTTTCTACACCCCTTCCAAATCAGATCTCTGCTGCCTCTGGTAATGTCAGGCAGCCGGTATAAAGAGAAATTCAGGTTCCTGTTGTTCGGGTCCTTAGGAGCAAGTTAAGTAGCTGGCCAGGAATACCTGTGCCTAATTAATGTCAAATATAGCTGTATGAAGAGAACTTCCAAATGAAGTAGAATGCAATGCCCTTTCCCTCCACTCTGCTGACACTGAGAGCAGAGCATCAGACAGACATCACAAAGGAGGGAGGGAAGGGCTTTGGAAATGCTGAGCTGCGCTCCTCAGAGGCAACACTTCTGCAAAAGTAAATGTTTTATTCTCTCCTCTAAATACCAAGGCTTGCAGAAGCAGGTTGGGCAGTGGGGAAGAGAGTAGGGGAAAACACCAGTTTGACTCCACTCCTCAGAGCTTGTAGCTAAATGAATATAGAGCTTGCTGGGGACTCTCCCAATCCCCTAAAAGGAGTACACATAATGTTAATATTTCCTGCTCCACTGATGCAACAACAGAGCATCAGTTGGCCAGGAGTAGAGAGTACATTGAGCCCTTTGTTCCTAGTTGGCATATTATCAACTATACAGAAATTTTAGGCTGGCAGAAAAATGCTGAGACATAAATTCAACCTTTAGCAAGCCCATTGCTAAAACAAAGGAGAAGAATTAAAAACATATATTGAGCTCCTACAAGGGCGCATATAAATAATAAGGAGGATTGCTCTCCATGGACAGCAAAGCACTGCAGCAGCAGGGAGGGAGTGGAAAATGGAGTATGTGCTGTACATTAGTCTTGGGCCTGTACTGAAGACTGAGCCCAGGAACCACTGGTGAAGTATAAATCTTAGAATAATTCTAAAATCGTGTTTCCTCAGGCCAGCAGGGCAGAAGAAACCGTGAAGTTTCAAAAGACCACATTGGAAAGACTAGCCCAGCTTCAGAATGTCTGCCACTACCTGTCAAAGATCTGAGGTGCCCCTTCCCGAGCAACTCCATGGCTGCAATGCAGCAACATGACTGCAGACTTAGCAAAGGAAATGTATATAAAGTTTAATAAATGTGTATTAAAAAGATGACAGTTTATGCCTAAGCACACACCAAGGTAATATGGTTGAAATGTGTAATCTTATTGAAACTATATATTTAATGCATTTGTATAAATGTCCTGCCCTGAGTTTATCAGAGGAACCTTACTTCCTAGAAGCCAGACAGCCAAATTGAGGGACATTTTCTACCTTGGTGTTGGGAAAGGGATGACTCATGTGACCCTGAGGGGATGATATATTTAAGCAATAATGCATGACAAGGTGTGGTATATCATGAGATATTGTCACACCTTGGGTGGTTGGGCATGAGGCCGCAGGCCGAGTGCATCCAACGACCTGAGAAGTGATGATATCCCATGATGTACCACACCCTGGAATGCATTACTGCTATTATGAACTGGATCATAAAATCTGTGTAAATAAAAAAAAAAAACTGCAAAAAATAACAAACATTTAAAAATATATATTTCTAAGGTAGTGTAGGAGTACTGTTTCTGAAAATAGTTCCATTCCGGTTATGGTCAGCTGGTGGCACTGTTGTAGGAGCTGATATTAACTAGTGTTGGGACCTCTCCTTATGTGTTCTGCCCCTCAACATACACAGCATGAAAAAGAAAAGTATGTTTCTGTCATCTGTTGCTCTGTTTAAAATACTGTATGTGCCACTTGTTTTTGTTTTACTTGGAAACTGCATAGCAACGTGTAGCACATTTGTTTTCTTGGGAAACTGCCTACTGACCTGCACTGCTGCTCCTCAAAGTGGCAAAAGATTTTTTCCTCTTAGGAAGTCTTTGTATGTCGGTGTTTAGAAGATGGCTCATGCCATACTACTGAGGGAAGACACACTGCCGTTAACATCCTGAGAGGTGAGGCATCGCAGCTTATGTTTGTAGCTGTGTTCTGGATGGGACGGACGATTTGCAGTGGGTTGCCTGCTTGAAGTAACTCCTGTTTTGTGTCAGGTAGCATGTTGTGATGGGAAAATGTAAATAAACATAAAATATTGATTTTTGAAAGTAGTGAGAGCATTTTTCTTTACTATTTTGAGCTGCTTTTCTTCATCAAGGGAGCGTTGCTTTCGGATGGATTTCCGGTGGGCAGTAAGAAGTCTGGTGGCCGGAGGCTTTTTGAAGCAGTGATGATGTAGCTAGATATCATCGTGGCTTCAAAGAGCTGTCGGACAATCAGCTTCTTACATTTACAATCCCCAGTTCATAATATACTTTATAAAAAGGGGTACAGAAAGACAGTTGCTTCATTGGTAGATGGCCGTCAGGTGACTGTTGATTAATCCATGATATACGCACAGTAGGTGGTGAAGAGTCTGCCCTAAGAAATAAGTGAGCAGTCCAGATCTTGATATTCTGGCAAAAATCCAGTCAAAGTGGCAGCCATTACTATGCTCACTAAGAGAGTGACAACCGAAGCCAAAGTTGCTGCCTTGTATACTATGTGTTTCTCTCCCTGTTTATCTCCATATTGAGGTACAGTATGAACAGAGCTGCATTAATGTGACATATTGCCCTTCCTTAATGTTTGTAGAAACATCACACAACAGTGGCAGCATTGTCCCCTGGTCGCTGTCTGGTGACACACCCACCTGTCCCACTGACAAAGGTACAACACCACTCTGTGAAATACTTCTGGCTGCACTGTGCACTCAGTGGCGGAGCCAGGTTTGGGAGCATTTGGGAGCCGGGGGGAGCCATTCAGTCAATCATGGGCTCCACAATGGGCACTAAACATTGAATAAAGATGGTGGTGGGGCACCACTACTCACACTAGGGCAGCCAGGAGGGGCGACCGCCCCCCCAGACAGAAGTATTTCACAGAGTGGTGGTGTACCTTTGTCAGACATGCACAATTCTGGTGGTGATCAGAGAGAGAGAGCAAGGTGAGCTGAGAAAGAAAGATTTTCAGAGCACAATATGCCTCAGGGCAGCCGTTGTGGTAGGAGTATCAATGTAGTCTGTTTGAGACAGCAAGTGAGAAGGCAGCGGTAGCAGTGTTATCGAGTGGGGGAAGCAGCTGAAGGAACAGAGTTCTGTCTGCAGTGCTGCTTATTGTCTGATAGAGTGAGTGAGGAAGATCGAGAGCAGCAATTTCAAACTCAAGAGTCCGGGAAATATTCTCTCTGTGTCATGCTTCCATGATTGAGAGAGAGTGACAGAAAGTGAGTGGCGGGGTGTTGGTTTTTAGAGAGAGGGAGACATTGGGCAAGTAAGGCATGCAGTGGCACATCTGTTTTCGACGGCTCCAGTCAGGAAAGATCCATGAAGTGAGTGATTCTCTCTCTCCCCACACTGATTTTCAGTCTGTTTTTATTTTGTACTTGTATCTAACTATGCCGTCAGCTGCATGCTAGCTGCATCGGCAAGTCGAGGGGGGCATGCGGCAAAGTTAACATTCTGGGAAAGGCTGTAGGTTTTGTTACTTTGTGGCAGTAATTTTCAGTGATTGGGCACAGAGACACACACAGATCAGAGAGAGAGAAAGCAAGTGTTGCTTCAATGTTGTGTGTGTGTGTGTGTGTCTCTCAGTTATGGCACCTCGACTCCACGCAGCACACAGTATGACCTCCCATCACTGCTTGTGGGAGAGAGGGAAGACACAGAAGTAGCTTAATCTTGCTGTTATTAATGTTTACTTGTGCTGCAACCAGCTGGACACAAACTGCATTGTAACTTCCTTGTGAAGTGTTCATAAAATCATCAATCTCGGCAGTACATATCTAACACTGTTCACCAGTGTCAGCAAAACAGTTTCTGCTGGTGGCAGAACACATAAAATAGTTTCCATGTTTTCATGACTTAATCATGCTTTCCTGGTGTTTTTTTACCTCTGGCTGAACCCTATGTTACAAGCGCATTAACCCACTCCAGGGTGTGTGGGTATTGGGGATTAATCAACACCTCAGATGCTGTGAGGGCACTTGGGCTGTACCCTTATGCCTCACAATGCACATGAGGTGTTGATTAATCCCCAATACCCGTACACCCTGTTGTGGGTTATTGCTTACGTATAGAAGAGAAGTCCTGTGAAATGAGAGAGTCAGTCCTCTATCTTTGCTCTGGCTAAGAGGAAGACTGTACTGCTGAAGTATGAATCTTCAGACAAAAAAAGGTTTCAAGTTGAGACCTGTTGATACTGTCAGACAAGAGAGAGAGAGAGAGAGAGAGAGAGAGAGAGAGAGAAGGACAGAGAGAGAGAGAGAGAGAGAGACAGAGAATTCCTGTTACTATACCCACCCAGGGTCCCATGTTTTCTTTTTTGTTAATATATTTTTATTAACTTTTTTCCAAAAGCAAAGGAGAAAAATAGACATAGTACATAAGTCAAAAAGCAGCAGCATGGGAACAGATTTATCTTTGATATTAAAAGAGTGCACCATAAAATAAAATTATCCCCGATTTGTACCAGGGTGCCCACCTCTTCTGGCTCAACACTGGGGAAGGGACGCCCCTACTTTCATTTTACATCTCACTGTAGTGCTGCTTTCCTGTATATTGGATAAAATACAAAAAAGGGGGGATTATCTCGGGGTGCCATATAGTTATCTGATAGTTGCTCCCTCCACTTCTCTCCTGGCCTGCTCTTCCTTTACGTGATCTCTTCCTCTAGTTTTAACCCATCTACCCATTATGGGAGAAAAGTGGGATCATGCTGAATAGAATGGAAAACCCATGCAGTCCATATGGAATTAAAAGCCTCCATCTGGTCATTTAGCCCAAAGGTGATTTGTTCCATGTTAAAAAAATGTTATTAACTGTCTCCCTGCACTGTTATGTAATAGTGGTTCTAGAGATCAGTAAAGGGTTTAAACTGCTGTCTCTTACAGAATTATGCCAAGTATATTAGCTGTTGTTAGCTCCAGGGACAGGACCCTTAGTCAAGTGCCACAAGATGAAAGTTTCTCTGTAAAGCCAAAGGTCACAGCCATATAAGAGCAGGGTCAGTCCCCAAAGGTGCCTCCAGCCCCCTCCAGGCCCTCCTTACACACTTAATCCAGGGATTCTGAGGCTTTTCTCAAGAACCTGTGGATCAGATCACTATAGGTCTCTGGCTGGCTCCCAAATTCGAAGTAGAATGTTCTCCATAGATAACGACGGTGAGCCTGAGCCTTTTGTTTTCCACTGGACAATTATTAAGAGTTGAGCTGCCACATGATCAATCTAGAGATCTCACAAAGCAAGGTTACCCAGCTCTTTTGCAGAAGTAGTGTTTGGAGGCTGATTCTGGGCCATTTTCCCACCCATATAAAGCGAGAAATTATATTATTCGATTTTTCCAATCCCCTACTGGGAACATTACGGGCACATTTTGGAACACATATAAACTTTGGGGCAAGACCAGAATTCAGACAGTGTTGATTCTGCACACCAGGCTTAATGGCAAATAGTGCCATTGCTGTAGGTCAGCAATAATCTATGCCAATATGGGTCTGATGTTCACATCATTAAATCTGTCAAGGTTTAAAGGGAACTTAATGATTAAGTACTGTACTTGAGTACTGAATGGTCCCACCAGAATGGGAATTATCATTCCAGTGGCTCATTAGGCTTCCGATATAGGGATATGACTTCTATCTTCAAGGTGTTCAGTTTATAGCCTGAAATCATTTTAAACTCCTCTAGAATTTGAAAGTCCTCTGACAAGGAGGAATCTGGGTCTGGCAGGTGCAACAGAATGCCATCTGCATGCAGAGCATGAAGATGCCCAACTCCCCCAACCATAACCCCACTGATTATAGAGCTTTTCCTAGTGGCCTGTACCAAGTGATGTATATACTGCAAAACGGAGGGGTGATAAAGGACACCCCTGACAGGTCCCTCTGCCAAGAGAGAACAATTGTGGTAGATTGCCATTAACTTTCACAAATGCCTTCATTGATGCATAGATGTTTTGAAACATTTCAATAAATACTGCAGGAAACCAAAACATATGGAGGGTGGCAATCAGATATGGCTAGGATACCCTATCAAATGCCTTTTTGGCATTGAGGCTGGTAAGTAAGAAAGGGGCAGATGTTCCAGGGACATGATGAAGGATGCTCATTGTATGGTGGATGTTGTCCCCTTTCTGACGGGTCTGCACAAAACCCATCTGTTCAGGGTGGATCGGGCCAGGAAGAAGGGGATCCATTCAGCGAGCAAGGACTGCCATACACAATTTATAGTCAGCATTCAGCACTGAGACTGGTCAATATGCCTGACACTTAGTGTGGTACTTTCCTGGTTTGGGGATGACTGATATCGTGGTGTACTGTGATGTTCTAGGAATATTGGCACTGAGGAAAGTCTCATTACAGACTCTGGTAAGTTGCGACACCAACACCACCCTTTGATAAATATAGAATTCCAGAATAAAACCATCTGGGTCTGGGACATTTTAAGTCTGAACTTTACAGATTGCCTGTTCAATCTCTTCATCCTGAATTGGTCGTAGCAGACTGGCTGCCTGTTCTGGTGAGAGTTTTGGTAGCAGAAGGCAAGCCAAAAAACACTTCAGTCAGCGTTCCATGCTTTCTGTGATTCTGCGGTGGTAGTGCAGCAACCGGGGAAGAAGTATGGTCATGACACAGATGCAAGTCTCTGCTGCAGAAACAGCATGCCTGTTCTAGTATAGATGAACACCACCACTGAAACCCCCTACTAAACTGCTAAAATGATTCTGATGTAGCCTAAAAACTCAATAATGTGGGATTGCTGGCAGCTAAATTATGCATCCTTTGAGAAAACTTCAGGAAGACTGTTTTCATGAACAAATGGTGATTACATTTACTAGGGCCATGTGAGTCAGCAAATTTGGCATGACCGGCCAATTTCATACCAGGCTGAGCAAACCTAAATTGGCCTGATTTAGCCTGAAATTAAATGAAGGGTTTTGAGTGTTAAAACACATTGAATTTTTGATGGCTTCTCATGTTTTATTAAACTATACTGCTGAAGTGCATGATAAGCAGTGAGCAGTATGTGTAAGCAGAACCTTTACAATGGATGTGATAGGGTACCGGTACCATGTAATATGAGCGAATAAATAACGACTCTTCACAATACTGCGAACACAAAATAATGATCAACACTACAGTGGCCAGCACTAAAGCTACTGAAATAATGGCAACGTCCTTTATCTTATTTTTACAGAGGGCTCTGCCTCTGTACCCTCCATTCCAGGAGGCTTCACTCCCCCACACCCCCCTAACTAAAATAACCATCTCCGGGGGGAGAACAACTTGGGGAATGGGAGAAACTCAGAAGGGGAGATGTTCCCCGGGAGGGGAAAAGTAAAACCAACAACAAAGTAAAAAACAAAATAACTGTACCAGCTAGGAATTGAACCCAGCTCTGCCTGCATGACCCAGCTACTCAATGGTGGTGACTGTAACCACCATGCTAAGCGAACAGCTCGAATTCCATCCCACAGCTGCTGCTCTAAATATCAGTTGTCCTCATTCCCCTTGCTGTTTCCCTACTTTTGCATCCTTCATTATTATTCTTCCTCATTCTCTTCACATACTCACTATTGTTTACAGCTTGCTATTCTTCCAGGTGTTCAAATGGATTCCCTCAAATTGAGTCACTCAATTTTAGTTATCCATATCACGGGTCACCTAGAGGACTATACCAAGAGGCTAAGAGCTGGGTGGCAAACCCAAGCATCTTCCTGCTTGTCTGTTTCATCCCACCCAAACCTATTCCACTACATACATATTACCAAGTACTCCCCATGGCAGTTATGTGCAGCTGACGTTGCAATGAGTATTAGTTCAATGGGCTTCTGCAACTTAGTGAGGAGTTATGCTTGTGCAACTTTGTAGATAATCTGAAGGTATTTGAAAGAGTGTGTTGATTGTTGTAGGTGAATACTTTGGCTGGTCACACTCTCTGTTCTGTGGGGAACTATCACCCTGTTAGGGTTCTGTGAAGGCAAAGGAACCCTCTTGAGGAGGAGTCCACCCCTGGAGGTGCCACGAGAACATAATTCCTGTATGATAAATGTACCTTAAGAAGGAACCCCAGGGAGAGAGGCATGACACTGGAGGAGGAAGGGAGGATGGTGGGGAAAACAAACAAACAGTGCTTCTGAACAAGGCTGGAAGATGTCTTAAATACTTCAGGCAGGGGGCATGGCTGGTTGCTCCCACTGTACACTGTACATAATGTAAAGTTGGTGGTGTATTCACCCCGGGTCACCCCTGAAAAAGGGACCTTTGGTCTCAGTGGGTTTACCTGGTAAACAAAATCTAAATAAATAAATAAATAAATAAATAATTGAATTCCAGGCATAGCCTTTGAATTCAATGGACTTATGCAACATAGTGAGGAGTTATGCTTATTCAGCTTTGTTGATAGTCTGAAGGTATTTGAATGAATGTATTGATTGTTGTAGGTGAAATCTTTGGTTGTTCACACTCTGTTCTGTGGGGAACTACCACCCTGTTAGGGTACTGTGAAGGCAAAGGAACCCACCTGAGGAGGGATCTACCCCCAGAGGTGCTACGGGAACATAATTCCTTTAGGCTAGAGGTACCTTAGGAAGCAACCCCAAAAAATACTGAGAAGCAAATAGTGACCACAGAGCTTAAGTGAGAATAGACTGACAGCAGTGAGTGATGACTGAAAACAGAGAGAGACTGAATTGAGCAATGACTGACAGATATTGGAACTGACAATAGAAGAAGCATGACTTCCATAATGAGGTAGGGAATGGCAAATGGAAGAAGGGAATCCATCCAACCCCAGCACACAGCAGAAACATACCTGTTGCAAAGGCTACCTAATTTTATGATCTGCGGCATGAAGGAGAGGACCCCCCCCCCCATCTGAGGGGGAAACCTATGGGGATCCAAGGCCTTGGTCACCTTCCCTCAAGACTTGGAATAAATTAGTAATGGCTCAGCTACTGCAATTTAGAGACCCAGTTCAGGGGAAAGATTTCAAAGGAAGGGCTCACACTATATCCCTCTAATGGGAGAACCATGGGGGTGATGCAAGCCAATCTCTGCAGCTGAAGGAGGTATCTTGCACTGAGGCTCATGCCACAAGGCTGGAGGAGGAGGAGAACAACTACAATTGAAAGGCACTCAGCTGGCATCCTTGAAAGGAGGGCCAGAGGTGAAGCCAAACCTTTGAGGGGTAAGGCATAGGAGGAGCCCTTGAGTGGCCAGAAATTGAAGATGTATGATCTTTGCCCTTATGGGGCAGAGGAAAGGAAAGAGGTGGAGACCAGGTGAAAATTAAGTGACTATAGGGGGAATTGCTTTTAAAGGTGCTGCCAACTCGGTCTGCACATCTAAAGGTGCTCCCTTGGACTTAGAGTCCCTGCCCTCCAGCAGCTGAAGTCTTAAATGCTACATCAAGAGGTGTCAATGAATTGATCTACATGGTGAAAGCTTCTCTCAGAGCATAGCACAATCTCACCCAAAGGGCAGAAAGAGAAGGATCCTGTCCAGTAGATGGACCAAACCTCAACATGCGGACTTCATGGGAACAGAGCAAGACTGCTGGCTTAAGGGCAGAGCCTTGGAAGTCATACTATAGTTGTGGCTGGCATGCATCTGAATCCAGGAGTATTGGGAAGATGTGGTGAAGCCTTATGGCTATGAGCACATGGAGGAAATGAAACATAGGTGGTGCTGAACAGCTGCTTGAGACATCAAATGAAAACTAGGACACTGAATGAGACTGAATGATACAAGCATGGACTGAATGAGGAATGCATGCTAACCAGTTCCATAAGGGAGGCTAGTGTTAGTTGCTGATGCAGTGCAAGTCGGTAGGCTGAGACAGTAGAAATAACAAATGAAACTGCTAGGGAAGCAGGAGTACATGAGAAACAAAAACTAGGAAGCAGAAACTGCTGAAGTAAACAACAGAACCCAGAAAGGAGTGGCTGCCTGGCTAGGAGCCAGGTGTATACAGTGAAACATTGAGTTGAACTTAGAGATTGCTAAAGTATGGAAAAAACAGCAACATGGGAGCATGAAAAGCACAAGTCAAAGCAAATGGTAAACTAGAAAGCCCCAAAAGAACCCACACTGAAAGAAACACAAGGCACAGAAGAACAGGAGTTCAGCAGGAAGAGGTGACAGAGAAGCATAAACTGCAGCCAGGGAGAGGTAGAATGCAAAATACTGACTTAGAATACTGGAGAGGCTTATACCAATAAAAAGCCCAAAGCACAAGGGGGCGAGAGATAAAACTAGAGAGGGGGGCAGAACCCTGGTGAACCTCCAGCTACAGCAAAGAAACAGTACTTCTGAGTGAGGATAGAAGGAGCTGACTCAAATGGCTCAAGCAGGGGTAGTGGTTGGTTACTTTCACCCGTTAAACTGCAGGCATAGTCTTTGAATTATGACTATGGCAAGAGAGTTTAAGAAAATGAAAATGATTAGCAATCAGAAAAATGAGAGTGAACTGTGCTGGTACAGTGCTGATGAGACTAACAGACTGAGACAAATGCACTGTGGCTGGCAATGGTGAACATCAGCACATACCCAGGGGCAACATCATCTTCTTCCTTTGTTCCATCCCACCCAACCCTGTTACTATAGGTAGTATTCCCCATGGTGGTGCTGATGATGGAGTAATGATGATGATGATGATGATGACAATGATAGCAAGAGGGCTTCAGAAAATTAAAATGGTCAGCAATCATAAAAATGAGAGTAAGTTGCTATGCTGTTGAGGTGCTGAGACTGACAGAACGTGAAGCAATTCAGTGCAGACAGGCAGATGCATAATATTGTGGCTGGCTACAGTGGACACAGCTGCATGCACAGGGGCAACACCTTCCTCTTCCTCTGTTCCATCCCACCCAACCCTGCTCCCCTAGGTAGTACTCCCATGGTGGGCACTGATGATGGAGAAATTATGATAATGATGATGATGATTTTCAAGATGCTGACACAGACTCCTCGTAAAGAATCCCATACACATAGTTTGTCAATTACATAAAAGAGGCAGAAGGGAGATTTCACATATTTGCAACACACATTAGGACACTCTGAGTACGATTCAATAGTTTAAATTTTCCAGAAATATTGTGCTTGTAATTAAGTCATGGCAGGCTTATTTTCAGAAATTTGCACTGGTAATACCAGTGTATATAAAGAACATTTCCTGAACACTTCTTCCTTGTGTGGGTATTTCCAAATCAAGTATCTTATTTTCAGAAATGTTGACTATTCAACATGCTGATGGTCAAACTACTTCGAGAAGATGATGCAGCATCACCAGTAGTACTAAAGATGTGCTCTGATGGGACACTGATGGGTAGCCATCCAAGATATTTTACTGTGATTGGAGTCATAACCGGCCAAACCAAGTGCTTGCTTTTCCAGTAGATAAGAGGGTCACATTTCATGTTGTTCTCTCATGGCTCCTTGAGATAGATATTTATCACTGTTTCAGCAGTAGGCACACATGCCTGTTCTGAAATTAGCATTGAGCAGTCAAGGGCGTTTACATAGATACATAAATACATAGGCAGTGTCAGCAGATAAGGGCCTACGGCCCACCCAGTCTGCCCATTTGAGCTTGTAAGTTCACTTTACGTTTTCCTAGAAGTCTGTTGCCCTTACTCCTGACCTCCAGAATTCCTTTATGTCTATCCCATGCATTCTTAAATCCCCTGATTGTTTCAGCCCCCACCACTTCCTCTGGCAGGGTGTTCCACTTGTCCACCACTCGTTCTGTGAAGAAATTCTTCCTCACGTTTCCTCTGAATTGTCCTCCCTCCAACTTCATCCCATGCCCTCTAGTCCTGGAACATCTTTTTTGCTTACAAATAGTGTATTTTTGCACCCTGTTCCTCCCTTTAAGATACTTGCATGTCTCTATCATATCACCTCTCTCCCCCCCTCCTCCAGGGAGTACATATTCAAGTCCTCCAACCTGTCCTCATAGGACTTGTGATGCAATCCATGTACCATCTTTGTTGCCCTCCTCTGAACCTTCTCTACCCTGTATATATCCTTACATAGGTAAGATCTCCAGAACTGTACACAATACTCCTGGTGGGACCTTACTAGTGTCTTGTATAGAGGAATTATGACCTCCCTTTTCCTACTGGTGATGCCCCTGCCTATGCATCCCAGCATCCTATTTGCTTTACCTGCTGCCTTGTCGCACTGTTTCCCTACATTGAGGTCATCAGAGATGATAACCCCGAGATCCCTTTCCTGCTTGGTGTATATTATATCCTCACCCCCAACTGATATATTGGACCAGGGTTTTTGTGCCCCAAATGCATTATCTTGCACTTCTTTGCATTGAATTTCAACTTCCAAACCCACTGACCATTCTTCAGGTTTCTGCAAGTCCAATCTCTTCTGTCTACACCCTCTGATGTGTCTTCTCTGTTACAGAGCATTGTGTCATCAGCAAACAGGGAAGTTCTGCCTTCTAGATCCTGTGCAATGTCACTGATGAAGATATCGAATAGGACCAGTCCCAGCACTGATCCCTGTGGTACCCTACTGGTCACTCTTCTCTCTGAGGAGTGACATCCATTTACCACCACACTCTGTGTCAAGCTGCCCAGCCAGTTACCTCGCCACCACACTACTGTCCTGCCCACACCCATATTCCCCAGTTTGTGTAACAGCCTTCTATGTGTCACAGTGTCAAAGGCCTGGCTGAAGTCCAGATAGGCCATGTTCACTGCCCTCCCCAGATCCACCTCCCTAGTCGCCCAGTTAAAAAATTCAACGAGGTTGGTCTGACATGACCTCCCCCTGGTGAAACCATGCTTCGTTGGGTCCTATAGAGCATTGACAACTAGATGTTCCACCAATCTCTCCTTCAGTAGTGCTTCCATGATCTTCCCCACTACCGAGATGAGGCTGACTGGTCTGTGGTTCCCTGCTTCCTCTTTGTTCCCACTTTTGTATTAGTGGACTACATCTGCTGTCCTCCAGTCTTTGGGTACCTCCCCTGTTTGCAGTGATCGGCTAAACAGGATTGCCAGTGGACCCTTTCTCGTGAAAAGGGACTTGTGTCCATTTCCACACCACACCATTCCCACCCCTTATACTCCCTTCAGGCCCATTAGCCCCCTCTTTCTCAGGAAAGACTAAGCAGAAATACCTGTTTCAGTATGTCAGCTTTACTGCTGTCATCCTCCACAAGGCCCCCATCCTCCCCCTTCAGTCTCACTATCCCTCCCTTTGCCTTTCTTTTTTCACTTATGTACCGTTAAAAGGTTTTGTCCCCTCTACCCACTGATGTTGCAATGTGTTCTTCTGTCTGAGTTTTGGCTTCCCTTACTGACCTCCCTGCATCCCTTTACTTCTCCTGGTACTTCTCCCTATCCCCTATCCCCTTCTGCCTGTCTTTTTGTATTGCCTGAAAGCAATCTTTTTGGCTTTCACTTTCTCCGCTACCTCCTTGGAAAACCATAATGGCCTCCTCTTCCTTTCCCCTTGCTAACCTGCTTAATACATAATTCTGTTGCTCTTGTAATCTCCTTTTTAAATACTACCCACTGTTTCTAAACCCCTGATTCCTGCCCCATTCCCCTTAATGCCTCTTCAAGTATCTCCCATTTTCCCAAAGTTTGCCCCCCTAAAATCCATGATACATGTTTTTGTGTGGTTTGGTTCTGCTCCTCCTGTGATTTCAAACCACAATGAATGGTGGTCACTGTTCCCCAGGTGCTCCCCCACTGTTACTCCCATCACACTGTCCCTGTTTGTGAGTACAAGGTCCAGTATTGCCTTCTGTCAAGTTGGTTCAATGACCAGTTGCTTGAGGAAGGCACCTTGAAGGGAGTCCAGGATGAATCTGCTCCTAGTTGATGCTGCTGCTGGGATGCTCCAGTCCACGTTTGGAATATTGAGGTCTCCAACTAGCACAACCTCACTCTTGTCTTCCATCCTTTGGATGGCTAGCATCAGCTCCCTATCTGTTTCTTCCTCCTTGGCTGGTGGTCTATAGACCAGACCTGTGCAGATGGCTGGCCCCATTTTCCTTTCCAGCTTATCCCACAGTATATCTCCCCCATTTTGTTCCTCCTCAATCTCTGTGGCCTTTATGTCATTTTTCACATAAAGTGCCACTCCTCCTCCCTTCCTATCTGCCCTGTCTCTTCTGAATATGTTGTAGCCAGTTATGGCCATCTCCCAGTCGTGGTTATCATTACATCAGGTTTCTATGATGGCCATGGTGTCCAGGTCTGACTGCATCATGACAGCCTCCCAGATCCTCCATCTTGTTGCTAAGGCTCCTGGTGTTGGCAAACATGGCTTTCCATGATGTGAACTCCCTAGACTGTTTAGCTGTTCTACTCCAACCCCTTCCCTGGTTGTCCTTTATCCCTGGTTCTCCCTGTTGTCTGCCCTTCTGTTGAATTTTGCCTCTTTTCTGCCTATCCACCTGTTGGGCACTTAACTCCATCTTTTGTAACTGTTTTGTGGAGATATCCACTCCTCCTGTTCATTGGTTTCACTGCTAGCTGTGGGGGGGGGCAATTAGGTACCCTCCTCTTGTTGGCTTGCCACCCCACCAGCTAGTTTAAATGCTTGTCCATGTAGCATTTAAACTTATCATTGAGTGCTTGGATTCCCCTCCAGAATGGATGCAGGCCATCAGGCTTGAACAAGCCTCCATCCCTCCAAGTGGATCCCCAGTCACCAATGAATCCAAACCCTTCCTCACAGCACCAGTTCTTCAACCATGAGTTAAAGTTCCTGGTGCATGCATCCCTATGTTCTCCCATGCCTCTTGCAGGTAGTACTTCTGAGAAGGTGACAGAAGTAGGTACTTCCTTGAGACCCTTCCCCAATTTCCTAAACTCTTCCTGAACTTCCTTTGGCTCCCCATTTGCCAGGTCATTAGTACCTAAGTGAATAATGACATCTAGCTCACCCTACCGTCTTGCCTTCCTGGCAATCCTCAGGATCTTCCTGCCATCCCCCCATGCCATGGCACCTGGTAGGTACCTCACCTCCCTGTCCTCCCCCTCCTGTGTTCCTAGCTGGATCCCTCTTATAATGGAGTCCCCCACCAGGATTCGCTTCCTCCTCCAAACGGGGTTCACTGCTTTCCCCACTGAGGTCACCTCCTTGGCTAACCTCCACATCCTTCCCTTCTACTTCTCTGGGTATCTCTATTTGGTTGTCCCCATTTGCCAGTGTGGCATATGAGTTCTGGAGTGGAATAGGATCTGGGGTGTGCCTCTGCCTGACCACCCTAAACCTCCCCAGCCCACTGCCATCCAATCACATTTAGCTTTACCCAGATATTATCAGCTTTGTTAACTTTAACATGAAGTGAATGATATGGGGAAGGAAAACCAATGTTTGTTGCCACTGGCAATGCAGGAGAGCTACTAGTTGAGTCCCATCATGACAGCACTGGTTATGGCTGCTGCTGAATGCCATTGATTTTGTTTTGGACCTCCTGAATATCTTCATTAAGTTCTGCTTTCCTATCAGTTATTAGCAAACTGTCTCACACCAAAAAGATATCCTTGAAAAGAGAATCTTGTATTGTAGAAATTACATAAATTCTGTCTGTAAGAACAGAATCAAATCTCATATGCAGCTCTGTATTTAAAATGGTAGCTATTTCAGTAATCTCTCAGGACTGTCCCTCAGCTCTTTTACTGTCCATGGCATCAGCTGTTTCTTTGAGAAGGATGTGTACCATTGGTGTGACCTGACTAATAGATACACTGTTACTGCTAAGTACCATTGCTGCATTTGCTGATCTACTTGTTCCTCAGATGTCTGGCTATGGCCTATGCTCAGCTGGAAAATCTCTTCTATGTGTCCTGAAAACTAATACCACCAAAGTCACTAGTGCTTTCACCCACTATGCTCCTCATCTATGGAACTCCTTCCCTTTAGTGATCTGCCAAGCACCCTCCCATAATGCCTTTAAAAAGGAACTCTGTAGCTACCTCATCTCCTCTTTTCAATGCCCTTGCTTCAACTCCCTTTAGCACCACTCCTACTCTTACCACTGTGCACTTGATCTGCTTTCTACCTAATGCCTTGCACTTAATCCTCCCTCTGCCTGTCTACTTGTTTCCCCTCCAAACTTGATGTGCTTCTCCTCTTTGGCTTGTTATCTCACCCCTTTTTCCTGTCCTACTACAACTAATTCTCAGCTCCTTAGATGTTTGTAATCATTGCTGAAAAGGTCCTACTTGCAATACTGTGTGCCCTATCTCCCAAACCCTGTGACTGTTTCTCTCCAACGATCTGCCTACCATATGTTATTTTTGTAATTTTATTTGTTCATTGTACCTGATAGTTTCTTGCAAGTATGTGATTGGTTGCTTGTTTTCAGTGAGCCTCTTGCCGAACTTCACATCATGATAGTTCCCTGCAAATATGTAAGCTATGTCTTGCACCTGCCAACAAATTAGCTTATCACATGTTTTGCCATGAATCACACTGTTTTGTACCTTGCTCTCATCACCTTGCTTGTATTTTTACTGTAAAACCTTGTTTTGTTTCTGTGTTTTATGTAATTCCACTCTGTAACCTCCCACGTCGTGCCTGAAAATAGTAATTCCTATGGCTAGTGCACCTACCCGGTAAATAAATAAATAACATTTCCAAATGATGCCAATATTTTAACAAGGTCTTCTAACAACTTCCATTGTGTGATCAGGCTCCCAGAGTCATGGACTAAGGCCAAATAATGTACTGTTAACTTCTGCTGCAGTAAGCACTCCAACATGTAATAGGTGGAAGTCCACTGGGTAACTATATCTTGGATGAGATTATTAGATGGTATTTTACACTCACTTTGGTACTGTCGAAGAATGACTGTAGCCTTTACAGATCTATGAAAGTGCCCATATACTTTGCATGCACTTTGAACCAGGTTGCAAACATCATCTTGGTCTTGCAGGGCATGGTGCACAACCAAATTTAGAGTGTGTGCAAAGCAAGACATTAACTCTGCACTCCACTTCCACATTCCTGGAGAGCTTTGATAACATTTGCACCATTATCCATCACAGTCATACCAATGATAAGGCACCTGGACACAATCCATTCTTGCCAATGTTTTTCTAGAACCAGCAGTATATTTATTTCATTATGGACTGTGTCCATTGGAGACACACTATGTAGTGCCCTACTATATTCATCAAGAAGCAAAGATTTGTTTCTTCCTGGTGATGATGCTGCAAATTCTTTAAATGTGACACAGTGAGCTGTGAGACATAAGCAGGCATGTGGTGCAAAGTTTATCCAAAGATCTGTTCTGAAATAAACAAATCTCCCTTCTATCTCTATCAAGTAAAATCCATAAAGAGAATGCTGTGCTCCAGTCTTAGGTAGGTTCGCTAATAACAAGGTTTGCCAAACTATAAAAATCACAGAGGTCCAGAAGTAAAAGTGATCCAATGAAACACAGACCAAAGATATTCAACTTGATTGTTGATTTAATATGTCACAGTGTTATCACCTAGCACCTTGGCAACAAGCCTTCAAGGGGGTGTCCCACTGTGGCATAATAAATCAACAATCCTGTTGAATATCTTTGGTCTGTGTTTCATTGGACTGCTTTTACTTCTGGACTTCTACCTCTGTCAAGTGTCAGGCAACTGAATTTCTCATTGCATCATATATGCCTGGAATAATGTGATGGGCAAAAGTATGTTGTGAAGGAATTTCATACCTAGGCTGCAGTATGGACTGGAGTTTGGCTGGAGAAACTGCTCAACTTCATGTTGATTTCCTGTGGAGGAGTGGATCTGCAGGACCATTGACATGCTTTTCTTTCCTTTGCAACAGGTATGCCACCATTGCCGGAACAACAAATTGTCTATTTTGCCTGCGGAAGAAAGCTTGTAAGAAGTGGCTTACAGTCAATGGTTCTTCCAGTCGTTCATGTACTGCAGAAGTTTGTGTCCATAGTCCAGAGTGCTGAAATATCACCCCTGGAGGCAGGAGTCCAAAAGGTGCTGGAGCCCACCTGAGCATTGGAAAATCAGGATGTCCTTGCATAGGGTCATGCTCTGGAAGATATGGCTGCAATAATTTAAAACCTGCTTTGCAGGAAGTTTTGTGCTCCTCCTCCTGAAGTGTTTTTGTGTGAAAGACTTATGCAAAAGATATATAAAGTACATAAAATATCAATTTTATTTTGGATCCATTTTAGCTCTATTAGCTCTTTCAGCTCCTTTAGTAGCAGCCCTTGGTATTAATAGAATCTGTTTGAAGTGAAATCTCAAATTGAACCCTTTTGGTGTATATGTAGCTTTAGCTTTATTGTGTTTATTGTAATTTAAAAAGTTTAACATTTTATGCCAGATTCACCAAATTTTTTACCTGTTCACATTGCTGGCCATATTGTTGGTTAATTAGGTGAACTGCTGTGTTAGGATCAGCAGCTGGCAATTTGGACTGCTTGGAAAATTCAAGGGTAGTGTGGCTTTAAGAAAAGAAAGGCATTAAAGTGCATCCGTGGCATTCTTTTGGCCAGATCCACCATTTTACTTTGACCAGACAGCAGCAGTGATGAAATACAGGTGTTCACTTTTCTGAGAGGCCTTTTTGAAACCAGGGGTTTATTCAGACCTGCAGTATATGTGTCTGGCCATTATGCATTTCAGATTTATTTTTATATTTTGGCTGCTATCTTAAATTCACCTGTCAGAAGTAAAAGCTCCTTTGAGTTCATTGTTACCTGCTGGCATGAGCTTGGAGATTCCTAAAGAATTTTAAGATTGCTGCATTTTTTGGCTAAACAGATTTTATGATGGAAAGTAAAACACTGAATAAAAATGCTTAAAACTTGATATTTTTAACAAATGTTTGACTAAGGTTTGAAATAGTTTTTGTAAAATTGATAAGAATTATAAACCAGGACAAAATACTCATCCACTTCAGTTATAAAAACTTCCACAATCAGTGTGTATCACTTGATTTTGCTCTTGTTTTAGCAAAACCCTGTACATCAAGAAATATCATTGTGGTAGGATGCCGAGATTGTGAAATTGCTTCCTAGAGTCGCTCAGCAAATTGTGGTGGAACTTAAAACTTAGAAAGTCTCCTCTGAGTTTTTGGAGAAAGTATTGGGAAAGAAAAGCTAAGCAAGTAAGCAAGAAAAGTGCAGACGATTTCAGAAAGGGGAAGTAAAAGTCCCATAGGCAATACCTGGATTGTTTGGAATGAGGTGCACAGAAAGGACATTGGTTTGGCCTACCTCTCCTTATTTGTGCTACGCATTTACTTATGCCATAGAAGTGAAGTTAATATATACTGGCTTTTCTCTTCTATTTATTAATTCTTGTTCAGTTGTTCCCCTTGGTTGATATATTGGCTTGGACTTCATGTGTACCTTGTCTTTGCTCCCAGCCTAGGAGCCTGGGACAGTTCTGAAAATATGCTACTACAGTTTGAAAAGCTGAGTCATTATATATCACAACAATTTGTTAACAGTAACATGCTGAAATATTTTATGCTACGCTAACAGATATAAGCTTAGTTTGATAATTTCTCTGCATTTTTGGCTTTATCCACAGAATTCAGCTCGCATAGTGCTGTGTACAGCTGGGCAAGCTTTAAAATACTAAAGTGAATATGGTAAATACCAGAAGTGGAAAACTCACTTCACAGACAGCACAAATGGATGGTGAAAGCCAGGGAGAATGGAATAACAAAACTGAGAAGGGTAAAAATGAGTAAAGTATTAAAAAAGCATATAGAAATTGGTGACCCAACAACACCTATAGTAAAAATTAATCAAAAGGGTAATAAAATTGTACAGCTGAAAATTACTAACACTATGCAAAATTCCAAAATTGGTTTATCTAGTTCACCAAATTTGTTTAACGAAAATCAGGTACATTAAATAACTGAGACGAGCAATTGCAAAAATAACACAAAACTATGCTTCCCTAGGCTCTCACCATCTGAATTAGTAGCTATGCTCTTTGGAGTCATATGTTAGTAATACTTCTTGCACTACAGACTCTCTTTTGGAGAGTTATAGTGAAGAAAGCTATAGTGAATTTCAGGTGGGTACCCAAATAAGGAAATTAGAGAACCCAGAAAATCACTCAGGTGGTATAAGCACTAAAACATCAGCCAAAGGGAAAATGGAGCAGTATAGTATAACAAAATGATGATCCTTCTCTCAGCAGATAGAAAAATTGAATTTGGAGGAAAGTTACAATGAACCCCTTGGAAGGTAGTCAAATAGAAAGATGATGGACTCCAGGAAAACAACAAGGCATCCTGCCTCAACAGAGAGAAACGTTGGGCCAAGAAAGTAGACAATACCCACCAAATACAACAAATAAAGACAACTTAACATCAGTAATTATGGATTTAGAGCTGACAATTGATGGATTAAAAAAATGGGCAGAGGATTTTAAATCTGCAGCTTTAAGGGCACAAAATAGTATTAACCTCTCTGAGTCACATACATTTTCTCCAGCTGGAGTTTTAATAAGAAGATCTAGACACAGAGACTCTAAAAATGAAATAGTATATGATACTGAACATTTTGCTAATAAGGGGGATGTTGCTTCCACTTCAGCACTATTAAAGCAGCATTTAGGATTATGACCAAAGTGACAAAACTAGATAAATGTGGTTTTAGGATTTCAATCCTAACCCCCCCTCACACCTGAAGCAAATCAGGGGTGGAGTATTCCTTGGGGTCGTCAACCCTAAAACCCACCTCATTGCAGTAGCAAGACAGCTCAGATGTGATCGACACAGGTGTGTATGCTTCAGCAGTGTAAACAAAGGAATAAGCTTTTGGGTTCACAACACAAAGAAGACTTCATCCTTGATTTGCTTCAGGTGTGTGGGGGGTGGAGATTTAGGGTTGGAGACCCTAAACCCAAATTTCCATACTTTTGTGACTTTAGTCTTAACCCTAAATGGAGAGTTAACACAGTTTTTGCAAAGAATATAGAGGAGTCTCTGCATCAGAAGCTTCAACACTTGGTTGGAGGTATGGTGCATAGAAAAGGGTTATGGCTTCATTGAGGACTGGGGACCTACCTTGAGAGATGTGGGCCTGTAAAAAGGAAACAGCCTACATCTGTCCTGGAGGGGGACAGTGGTCCTCAATGAATGGTTTAAATGCTTCCTGGGCAGGCATTCAAACTAGCCAAGGGTTCTGATGGGAGCAGGGAGATTCGAGCAGTCCATCCCCACAAGTTAGAGCAGCCAGAAAAGAAGGTCAGGAGGTCAAGTTGATGATAGGTACAGCTGAATCATTTAAAAAGGGTATAACAGAAGAAAGGAGGCAACAAAAGAATGGTACCAGGGTTGTAGGTGAGAATCAAGAGGGCAAAAGCAGAAACAGAAGAGGGGTGGTGGAAAAACATGGAAGATCATGCTTACAAATACCCACATCCTGGGAGATAAAATCCCAGACTGGGTGGCCTTGATGGAAGAGGCTGAGCTAGACATAGTGGCAATAATCAAGAAATGGTACATCATGAATCATGACTGGGAAGTAAATGTACCAAGTTATGCTCTATTTAGGAGGGATAGGGAGGGCAAAAATGGTATGTGTGGGTGGGGGGTGACCCTGTACATGAGGGAAAGAATAAAAGCAACAGTGGTACAGGGTAGGCGTGTGAGACTGAGGCACTGTGAGTTACCCTTGACCTAGGAAATGGCACAGAAATTCACACAGGGGTGATCTATAGACCTGCAGTTCAAGGGGAGGAGGTGGATAGAGGGTAAGTGAAAGAAATACATGAAATTGCAACAAAGAGGGAGGTACTGCTGCTGGTTGATTTCAATATGCCAGACGTTGATTGGACCATCCCAGCAGCTGCCTCAGCCAGGAGCCAATACATTTTGGACTCCCTGCAGGGGACAGGACTCAGTCAGATGGTGCTAGAACCCACCAGGGACAGGGCAGTTCTGGAGTTGGAACCTAGTGCTGACAAATGGTGACAGAATCACAGGTGTCTGGGTGGAAGGACACCTGGGGTCCAGCAACCACCACACAGTATGGTTTAAAATAGGTACAGGATCATAGTCAAGCCACACTATGGTGAGAGTCATGCATTTCTGGAGGGTAGACTTTGATAAGATGGTGGTATGTATCACAGAAGCACTGGTGAGATAAGAGGCAGAAGGGGGGTTGAGGAGTAGTGGCACATCTTAAAGGAGCCATAGTGGAGGTGACAAACCAGTGTATCATCCCAAGAAACAAGGGCAAGAAAAGGACTATGTTTCTCAAAGGATGCAGCAGAGAAACTAAGGGCCAAAGGGGTGGGTTTCAGAAAATATAAGGAGATGCGGAAGGAGGACAGTGTGTGTACCTACATTGTCTGAAGGATGCAGGGAAAGCTATTAGGAGTGGAAAGGCACAAAGAGAGGAAAGAGTAGCACAGATGGCGAAGAAAAGGGACACAACTTTCTTTAGGTTATTCAGCAAAAGAAAGAAGTCAAGGGGGGATTGAAAGGCTCAGAGGGGATGAAGGGGAGTGTGTTGAAGGTGATCTGGAAAGGGCAGAAGTACTAAATAAATACTTCTGTTCATGATTCACTGAAGAAGGGGAGAGACAGGGGCCAATTCTGGGCAACAGATATGGGAGGGGGGTAAACACCAGTCCATTTGCAGACAAGAGAGTCCTGGAGGAGCTCTCAAAAATGAAGGTGGACAAGCAATGGAACTGGATGGCATGCATCCTAGGATATTCAAAAAACTATGGAAAGAGCTAGCAGCACCACTGGTAGCCATGTTCAGTGAATCACTTAACACAAGAGTGGTTCCACAGGACAGGAGAAGGGTGCATGTAATTCCACTTCGCAAAAGTGGTAGCATGGAGGAGACAGGAAATAATAGGCTGTTCAGCCTCACCTCAGTTGTGGGTAAGATTATGGAGGTACTGCTTAAAGAGAGGATTGTGAACAACTTGGAAGCCAAAGGATCCCAGGATTCAAGGCAGCATGAAGTCACAGCAGGCAGGTCATGTCAAACAAATCTGATAGATTTTTTTGACTGGGTGATGAAGGAGGTGGACCAAGAGGGAGCAGTGGATGTCACCTACCTTGATATCAGCAAGACCTTCGACATCATTTCAAGTAGAAGACTGGTAAACAAGTTGGATAGCTTGGGCATGAGTCACAAGGTGGTAAGCCGGGTTAGAAACTGGTTAGGGGACAGGAAGTAGAGGATGGTGGTAAATGGGATCCAGTCCAAGGAGAGCTGGTGACCGTTGGGGTACCTCAGGGATCCAACCTAGGGTAATTTCTCTTTACTGTCTTCATTAGGGACTTCAAGAAAGGGCTGGAGGGGAAGGTTTGCCTGTTTGCAGATGACACCAAGATCTGCAATAGGGTGTACACTCCAGATGGGGTAGAGAAAATGAGGAGGGACCTAGAAAAGCTATAAAAATGGTCAAAAGACTGGCAACTGAGGTTCAATGCAAAAAAGGGAAAAATCATGCACTTGGATTGCAGAAACTCTGAAGAAATTTACAGGATGGGATGGTGTTGCTGATGGTCACCAGGGAAGAAAGAGATCTGTGGGTTATCATCTCATATGACCTCATGGTGGCAAAGCAGAGCACAAAGGCTGTAGGAAGTGCCAGTGGCATGTTGAATTGCACAGGAAGGGTTATCACTAGCAGAAGGAAGGAAGTGGTGACACCACTTTACAAAACACTAGCGAGGCCTTACATGGAGTACTGTGTACAGTTCTGGAGGCTGCATCTTCACAAGGACATAGACAGTGTGGAGGCAGTTCAGAGAAGGGCAACTAAGTTGTGTAGAGCTTGCACCAGAAGACCTATGAGGAGAGATTAAAGGATCTTAATACAGTATGTATGCACTGTAGGAGATGAGGGAATGGGAAGACATGATAGACATCTTTAATAATCTTAAAGGCATAAACAAAGTGCATATGGGCGACATCTTTCAGCATAAGGGAAGTATAAGAATGAGGGTGCATGACATGAGATTAAAGGAAAGCAAGATAAGGGAAAATGTAACTGAGTTTTTTTTTTCACAGAAAGGGTGGTGGATGCATGGAATGGCCTGTCACAGGAGGTGGTGAGAGCGAGCACAGTGGGGGGATTTAAACATGCATGGGATAGGCACAAGGGTACCCTAGAGATGGAAAGGAGATGCCAAAGCCTATGACCAAGTAGGGTCAGCGGCCACTAATAAAGAAAGGGAAAGAGGCAGATTAAATGGGCCTAGCAGTCATAGGTTTCATTGGTTGCCTCAGAGTTTGTATAGACGTGAGTCCATGGTGGTCGCTAGTTACCTAACCGTAACCCATTATATTATTGTGAAAGCAAAAGTTATCAAAATTCATTTTGAATGACGTCATTGATGTATTACCTACTTCCTCTTCTGGCAGAGAATTCCATATAGTGACCACTCTGATTATATCAATTGGATCTTTTTTTTGTTCTACATTTCTCAGCATGTATTTGTAAAAAAATGTTGATCTTGTGTTATACCTCAGATCCCTCATTTCCAAACCTAAACATTCCCATGAATCATGGTTTGTCCATGCACTGTACACCATGCATATGTCTCTGCAGAGCCTTCTACAGTATATTCAAGTGTATACAAATTTAGGTCTTGTAGTCTCATACTGTAACTACAACCCCTTAGATCTAGAATTGCTCTAGTCACTCTCCTTTGAACTTTTTCTAAGTTATTAATTTCTCTCATAGTGTCAGGTGCCTAAACCCTTGCTCCATACTCAAGATGTTGCTTTACCAGGACAGTAAACAGGGGCATTATCACTTCACTGCTTCTGCTAGTAATATGTTTAAATATGCAAGTCAGTATACCATTTGCTCTTTTTGTTACTGCCTGGCAATGGGCTTTATTGGTCAAATAATTTGATACCAATACGCCTAGGTCTCTTTCTTCCATTACAGCTTTCAATGTATGTTTATTCAGGGTATATATACATTTTATTGATATTCCTCATATGCATCACTGAACACTTCTCAGTGTTAAATGGTAACTTGTGCTCTGTAGCCCATGCTTCTAATTCAGAAAATGTTCCCTGCGTTTAGATGCATTTGCCAGATATTCTACTATTGTGCCAATTCTTGTGCCATCAGCAAATTTGGGCAACCATACACCTCTTTGCTGACCATAGATGATACATATATATATATATATATATATATATATATATACATTTATACAATGGTGGTGAGACATATTCAGTGAGAAAAACAAGTTATTTTCACTGCAGTGAAAGAAATCCTGATGACATCAGCAGAGTTAAAATAAATGCCATTTATTACACCCCCAAAACCAGTGCTAAACATAGGCAAAGCCGTGCAAATTGTATATTTTGCAACAATGAGGCTCCCATTGTATAACTAGGATATATGATGTGCACTCGTGTGATATGGAAAATATGTTCAGTCCTGTACAGTGACCTCTGAAACCTCACTCGTGACTTCGCCACTCAAGAGTATTCAGAGGTCACTCTAGCGGAGTGAAAATATTTTCCATATCACACTTGTGACCATCATGTATATCCTATATATATACATATATTGAATAAAGATGGTCCAAAACCGACACATGAGAGACCCCACTAGTAACCTCAGTCCAATCAGAAGAGACACTTTGAATACACACTCAATCTTTTCTGTGAGCCATGATAATATCCAATGGGTAACAGGGTTAGGTACAGAAGTCTGACATCCAAAATCCCATCTGTTGAGCAGCCGACACTGTAATCCCGACTCTACAAATGCCTGCAAGGATTTAATACTGATGTGAGGACATCCCAACTGAGCCAGTCATTCTTCTAATCAGCCGATCAGGCAACTCCAAATGCTGTCACTTTCAGCTGGTCTCTGGAACCATTCCCAAAAGAACAAAGTAAAGCAAATGAAGCAAAAGTAAACTACCAGGTCCCCCCCAAAAATAAATAAAACATGTAAACACAGCATAGAAATTGGGCATGCCAATTAAATCCACACAGAGGCAGAGCGACGACAGATCACAGACTCCCACCCATGCATGTCCCTGAACACAACAGACATGCAAAATTGCACATAAAATGTTGATAATTAACACCACATTACATGGTTATAAAAGAAGTTATAACCCCCTCAAACCAAGAACACTGACATATTTAAGCCGCAAAGCAGAAAAGCTGAGGCAATGATTGCACAATCACAGTAACTGCAAGAGAACTTCAGAATCAGCTATCTTCCCCCATGGCAAACTGCCAGTAATTACTGGGTGGTTAAACAGTGCTATGTGGGTAGGAAACATCTGTGAAACCATCTCAAATTCTTCTCCAGTCCAGAGGAGTGTGTCTCGGCATTTGCTGCTTGAGATGACTCATCGGTTCTAGGTCGGCAGGTATAATCTGGGCATAGGAAGAGCAGATAGTATCGGAGGGCTGTCTCTGTGTGTGCATGCGATGCTGCCCACTGAGTAGCAATACTTGTAATGAAAGTTTCAGTACAAATATTGCCATTCAGCATGAGCCCTTGTAGTGAGTGACCCAGTTTTCACTTTAGCTGCAGCCACAGCAGCTCCTCCTGGGCAGGGGACCCTGACTTCTGACAGAAGCCTTCCCTTCATCTATCAGTGGCCATCAAGGCGCCTGTCAAGAGTCAAGTCTGTCTGTGTCTCTCATTGGAAATGTAGTACATTTAGGGGGTACGAGGTGCACTCAAAAGGTGGAGCAGTTTTTTTTGTAGCATTCCACATTTTAGATTTCAGCAGGTACGAGGGGAGTGGAACAGAGCAGTATGTTGTTTTTGGAATTTTCTCTGTTGGTCATTCATCTGACGGTCATTCATTTGGTGGGATTGTAACTGTGATCGGACTACGGTGTCAGGCTTTTTAATGTCTGGATTGTGCTTGTCAGGATTTCATATGGATCCCATGGTAACATTCTCATGCACACCAGATGCTGCTAGTATTGTAAGTAATTTATATGAGGGACTTTATCAAAAGCTTTAGTCAAATCTAAAAATATCACATCCACTGGTTTGGTCTGGTCTAGTGCTATACTAACATGGTTGTAAAACTCCAGTAGCTTAGTTTGACAGGATCTCCCTTTTGTTAACCCATGTTGGTATTTGTCAGCATTTCCTACTTCTTCCTGATGTTTATAATCTTTGATAATCCTTCTAATACCTTGCCTAAAACTGAAGATAAGCTTACAGGCCTATAGTTCTTAGGGTCACTCTTTTTGGCCTTTTTTATATAAGTGGATGACATTTGCGAGCCTCCAGTGTTTGACCACCTGGCCCTCATCCGCTGATTTCTGATAAATGTATGTCATAGGCAGTGACAATTCATTTGCCAGCTACTTAATTATCCTTGGATAGATACCACCTTGCCCTGGTAACTTTTTGGGGTCCAGTTTTAGCAGCCTGTATCTAACATCATTAGGTCTATACTAAAGGGACTGTCCATCACCCCCATTATGCTACTAATATCTTCATTAGGATTAAATACCGATGAAACAGATTTGTTCTGAAAGTCTATTGACTAATTATCAGTAATTTGTTCTTCTTTCCCATTAATTAATGGGCCTACTTTAATATTGCCTCCTATTTTATTGGTTACATAATGGAAAACAATTTTATAGTTGTCCTTTGTCCTTTGTGTCAATCTATTCTCAAAGTCCCTTATTGCCCTTTTAATATTTGGTTAACCTTTTTTGCGATATCCTTGTAGTCTACCCAGCATTTGGGATCTTTGGATTGCACTACCCTCATATAAACTTTTTCTTTTTATTAATCAGTGTCTTTATCTTTTTACACATTTTGGGTGGGATTTTTCCTGCTTTGTTATATTTCCTTCTTACCGGGATATATGTATTAATTCATTTATTCAATTTAAGCATTAGTAGATTCCATATAACATCAAGATGTTTATCTCCAAAACTATCCTTCTTATTCCACTCAGCTATTTCTTTCCTCATTTTATCAAACTTAGCTAGGCCAATGCTAAGTTTTAGTAGTACCATTGATTTTACAGTCAGAATCTTGAATAATAAATTCTATTTTGGCATGATTACTATTACTTAAGGGGTCTGTGACTGTGCATTTATTAATTAGAGCACCCATATTGCGTAAAACTAAATCCCAAATCCTGTTCCCCTTGTGGGTAGACATACAGATTGTTCCAAATCCTGCTGATTGATGACATTCATAAATTCCACCTCAGTCAGTGTTGTACCCCTTCCAGTGTCCCAGTCAATACCTGGTAAGTTGAAGTCCCCCATAAAAATTAACCTAGTGCTGGAATTAAGATTTTCAAATAAATTATAAAGTGACATATTCTGTTCTTTGGTGAGTGATGGTGGTCTGTATAACACCCCTAGGATTATTTTAGCACTATTGCTAGCGGCTTTATCCAAACATTTTCTTAATCTGGATAGCCCATATTTAATTCGTCAGAGACCATATTGTCAGCAACATATACTACTACACCACCACCCTTCCTTTAGAAAATGGGCAGGGAGAAATCTTCCTTCTGATTGGTTTAGGCCACCAACCAGCCGGTCCAGTATCAGGCAACAGAGACCAGGAAATAATAAGCACCAGTTTCTGTTGCCTGATTGCATTCTAAAATCATTGGGCCCATAGAATTTTAAAAAATGAATAGCAGCCATTGTTTTTTTCCATTGCTGAGCGAACAAGTTTCGAAGATAGCCACCCCTTCCAACAACTGCAGTCTCTGTATCATAATGTTAATGTTTTTTAAATAGTGAATTAACATTTTTCCCCCTTCCTGTACCTGACAAATCATGTTGGCTAGCATCGCTTCAACCATTCGCTGTTATGGTAACCGCAAATGCAGCGCTGTGACTGAAACGCCAGAGTGCAAACTGATGTGGGCAGGTAGAAACCACTGTTTTTTCATGAAACTGCTCCTCACAGCACTAAACAGAAAAAAATGCTATCCATACCTTAACACTTGGACACTAGCACCACAGTTGAAAAAGTGGGCAGCAAATCCTTAGAAAACCTCCAGTCCTTTTGGAAAGGGATCAAACTTGCAAACTATGCGATGCCGAAAGAGAAAGAAGGAAATGCTGGCAGCAACTCCAGGGTAGGGAAAGAGGATGTACCTGGAAACAAGCAACTCAGCTCAGTGTGCCTCCCTGGTTAAAATTTTAAATAAATAATGAGAACTGGCAGCAAAGAGCTAGCTCATTTTGAAATGTCCTTTTTTTTTCTACCCTCTCAAAAAAAAAAAAAAACGATGACAGCACTATGGGTAGTCACTCGGGGGTGTAGTGTTGGGAGGGAGACCCATGAGCTCTAAAATGTAGCATTAATCCCCCCTTCCCCACTTTGAGGCTACCTTTTTGCAAGAGACAATAGCCACACATTTAAAACAAAAAACAGGAAAGAAAGAAAAATGAAGCAGTCAGTCCCACCAGCTTAATATAACCGGTTCTGGACATCGTGATTTTAAAAGGGCAGCACACGCCTCTCCTTACCAGCTATACTCGTGACTGCAGCTTGTCCCAAAATAGCCATCTCCCACAAACAAATAAAAATACACAGGAAACACATTCCTTCTAAGTTCCTTGGAATGCCCCACTGCCTCTACAAAGCATTTCATGTCGCAGGTCTGAACAACCATGATCGTACCCTACATGAAAAGCAGGAAAGATAATTTTTGTCTAATACACATTGCTGCTTCCAGAGATACCGATCTGTCTGTCTCTCGTTATTTTCCCGTTTTGCAGGCAACTTACTAATTTAACTATGGCAACAGGCTACAGAGGCTCACATAGCACAACAGACCCCAATGCAAAAAAAGGAAAGCATTATAATCCAAGCGTAGGAACTATTTTTATTTCAAAAACATATAAGAGTTAACAATTTTAACATTTCAGAATGAAAATTATTTTTTAATACAGTTTTCCATTTTCTAAGCACAATAATACCCTCCAGGGTGGGCGGTATTGGGGAATACCTGACCTCCCAAGGGCAATAAGGCCCTACGCCTGTGGCGTCAGGCCTCATTATGCTCCTGGGTAGTCCGGTATTCCCCGATACCACCCACCCTGTTGGGTATTATTGCCTACATAATTTCTGCCTTTATTATAAAGGGTGTAACCATCAATATGCCAATCCCATGGAGCACTTCCCTCTCGCATTTTTCCATAATGGCACAGATATGAATTGACTGTGATTTCAGTATACACCTCAGTTCATCCATTTTATTAACCACACTGAGAGCATTAATTAGTGAGCTCCTCCAGCCAGCAATGTTATGGACAGTAGGTGAATTTTTTCCTTTTGAATTTTTCACACCCCTCTGTCCCCCATCATTTAGTTTAACTGGTCTGCAGTTGTCTTATTTATCCTATTGGCTAGGGTTTGAGTACCACATTTGTTAAGGTGTAACCCATCAGCTTTGTACATTTGAATGTCTATAAAAGCACTCCAGTGATTTCTAAAAGTAAATCCCTCTCTCCAACACCATCTTTTTAACCATCCATTTAATCCCATAATTTCTCTGCACTTTGCTGATGTAGCTCTTGGCATTTGCAGTAGTCCAGAGATCACAACCTTGCAACCATTCCTCAAAATTCTTTGTATTTCTAGGTGCCTTCTTTTGGATAGATCATTTATCCCCACATGTAATACTGTAATGGGTTTCTCAGAATGCTGTAGTAGTCCATCTAACATATTTTTAATATCTTTGATCTTGGCCCCTGGTAATGTACTCACTACTGTGGTTTATTTTCTTCCCTTGCACATTTCTGTATCTGTATACCTTAATAATTAATCCCCCATTACAACTATTTGCCTTATATCCAGTTCAGCAATACTTATTTTGACAGTATTTACTTTGTCATTTGGTTTTTGTACAGTTGTGCTTTTTTTAAACCTCTTCCTGATTTTTATTCATTATGTCCCCATCTTCACTACCTATTTTGTTCTTTGAGGATTCTGATTCCAGAACACTGAATCTGGTTGTTAAGGTTATTCTTGGTTGTACTGCAAATTGCGCCTCTTGCATCTTGGCCCACCTTATACTATACTCCAATCTTCAATGTCTTCATTATCCTATTGTTTGCTATCCCTTTTCCTTTGTTCTGTTGGCAGCCTGTCCAGTAGCTCTTTTGCCAAATTCATTTTCTGAAGTAGTTTCATTAACTCAGATTTCACAGGCCCCTCACTTAGTTCATGAATTGTATCAATATCAGTTTGTTCCAGAGCAGAAGCTGAATTGTCTATAAATTACTCTAACTGCCAGATTTCCTTCTGTACCATGAGCCTTTTATTTAGAAGCTCAATTTGTAGAAAACAGTGTTTTCACTGGAATACATTAATCACATTTAAAATTTTCAACAGCTCTACCCATGATGTACATTCTACATGTTATGCATTTGGATTTCATTTGCTCCATGGTATAATATATTAAAGCCCAATACTAGAATCAGTTATAGCGAACTCCGTGGATGCTATCAAGATACAGCTGTGAGACTGAATGTGTCTCAGCATGCTTCTCCACTTGCAGCAAATGTGCGCTCACCTTGCTCGCTTGGGGCTCAGTTTATATTGTCTGTAACCTGGAGGTAAGCTCTGGGTCACGAGGCCTCAATGTTTGTTTTAAACCAAAAATATTTAAAAGTTTTGGCTCTCACAAGAGCCACCTGCCCTTGAACAGTCAGGTCACACTGATTAATAATATGCCACGATGTGCGGTCTTGCTGGGAGGGCAATATAAGACTGAAACAAACCAGCTCCTTTCCCATCTCTTAGCACTCACTACTAGAAGACTAACAAAAGTGTAGATCATGTTCAGCCCAATATGAAATGCTGCCATAGTCCTTATCTGCCATCAGTTTCTATGTGTGTGTGTGTATATATATATATATATATATATATATATATATATATATATATAAATTATTTGCAAAAAACTGCATTAATACAACAGTTAGGATTCAGATTAAACCAACAGAGGTGGGGAAATATAATGCTAGGGTTTCCAGACAAATTTCCAAAGAAAAAAGTTTTCCAGGGTTTCTTATTAAATTCTTATAATCTGAATGAGAGGGGGGAAGGGTAATATGGATACATACAAAAGCACAAACAAAATGACCCTTTCTCAACCCTAACTAAACAAATGCATACAATGAATATTCATTTTAGTTCATGTATTTATTTTAATCAGTCTTTAAAACTTCATTTCTTCTTTGTAGTAAAGCTCCAGTTAATTTATTTGATAACATTTCAGAACACAAAAGTGCCTTCATCAGATCTTGGAGCAATTTTCTAATTGGAACAAAAAACATGAACATGAATTAAAAAAATGTTTTTCATTGTTATCAGTTACAGTATAAATATAGAAAAAATACAAAAAATATTTCAAGCTAACAGGTGGAACTAACCTGTACTGTATATCAATCAAGCAAAATTACATTGGTGAGTCTGTCATGGGGTGTGGGTATTCCCAATCCAGTAACAAATAGTCTCTATATTTATTTTCAAAAAGGAAAAGAGATATCATAAGTGTAAATCCTCTATTTCTGATTATTTTATATATATAAAAAGGGTTTTTAAAGCACAAATGAATCTGTGCACCTTTATTTTATGTTTCATAAAGATTATGTAATTCACGGTCCTTCGTTTTGGTTTCAGGCTGTAGCGTTTTTCTAAAAAAGAAAGAAGAGGAACCATTTTAGTAAGAAACACGCTTTCCAAACAGCGTTCATCTTTTCTACTTGTTTACACATGAAACAAGTGGTCAATCTACTCTGTGCAAAATATTCTTTTTTTTTTAGCAGAGGAACTTCCTCTTATCTTCTTAAGCTATAATTCTGAAGTTGTGATAAGTTTACACACTCTAGCACAGCTCATTGTTACAAACTATTGCAAGTGTTTGCTGAGGGAACTCACCACCATTAGCAGTCCATGCCACAGACTATCTCTGCTTCAACAAACCTTACCAGGTGTATACAGTATAAATGAAAGAGGCCAGGCCACCAAGGTGTGCACGCAGACCAGCGAGATACTGTAACATCACAAAGTGACTCCACCTTTAGCTGCCCAGTCAGGATGAAACTTCCCCAATGACAAGAATGCTAGAGAAGTCCCCCTTTCCTATTGTATTTAACTTAGTACTAAACATAATTGTATGAATGTCTGAAATACTTGAAAAAACTAAGAATTCATCCAAATGGCACAATAATCAAATATGAGGTTTGATAAATACCAAAATGTTTACATAGGATATAAAGCCAACAAAAAATGATCTTATGCAGTGTTAGTGGGAAAAGAGACTAAAAGGGCGGGGGGGGAGGTAAAATATATAAGTTAGGGACGTTAATATGGAAAATTACTAGTGGTCCTGAATGAGATATTATCCATGCTGTGAATGGAAATAGGAAAGGGGGGAGGGGAAAAAAGGGAAGACAAATAGCTAAATTGAAATCCATGTAAATGTACAGTACAACCAGCATTGTTAGAATCTGTACATTTCCAATATTAAAGCCTACATATACTTATTCATAAATAATCCAATTCAGATTTACATTCAGTCCATATCTTTGAAAGTATGTTCTCAAGGTAAAGATCCACCAGGCTTCATGCTCTAGTAGTGCTGCTTCTCTGTTTCCTCCCCTTGGCAATTCATGTACTTTTTCAATACCAAAGAATTTTAATCTAGATATTTGATGCTGTCTCTCAATAAAATGCCTAACTAAAGGAGATTTAAGATCCCCTCTCCTAATATTACTTTGTGTTCAGTTATACGCATCTTTAAAGGTTTAGTGGTTTCTCCTATGTAATACAACACACAAGGGCAAATGATTCAGTAAATGAAATCAGAGTTACATGATGAAATCTCTTATGTTTTAGAAAATGGTCTTTTTATTTCCTGGGCTCTGATTGGCTGGCACCCCTGCAGGGGGGGTACATTAACTTTCAATAGACATCCAGGAAATAAAATGAACCAGCACCAAACTGCCAATTGGCCCACTCACATATCATTGTGCTCACCTTACTTATTCATTGGCTAAGAGTACCACACTAAATTTGAAATCGCCACTATTTTTTTCCTTATCGCTAAGGGAGGGACACTGGCAACCCAGGGCTCAATAGTTGACTGCCAGTGCCAGCCACCAAATGAAATACACAGCACTCTACAATTCCATCATTTCATGCAACACTTTCTGTTTTTTTTCTAACATTCATTTTGTTTCCTTCGAAGACATTATTATTTAAAGCGAACACCATCACCATGTCACGCGTAGTGCTCATTGCTGTTGCAATGCACCTTTCCCATCACATGATCTCACTGTAGAGGCCAGCAATCTCACTCACTCTAGCTTTGCAGCTCCAGTTCCATTCCCCGATGTCACTGACCCTTCTGCTCGGGATGTGTTCCTGCATTGCCGCAATCGGTGGTTGGTGCTCTTCTGGTGGTGCCCTCTATCGTCCCCTTCATTGCTGACTGTCCCACTCTCCCATTCAAGCTTACGGTGGCTCCATCACCTGATGGTGTGCCTGCAGTCTCTGCTTCATGCTTCCTTCTCGCTGCTGTACCCAGTCCAAGCGCCGTCCTTCTCCACGGCAGCCCTCTCATATGGGTAGGGGAGGACGAGGTGGGTTGGGGGGGGAGCAAGGGCTGCATTTAGGTTATGTGCTTCGTTCATTGGCGAATGCCAGTATCGGCACTCCCTTGCAGCAGTGGCTATCACCATTTCCATTGTTTGCCACAGTGTTTTCCCCCACAAAGCCAAACAACAAGCAAGCAACATTACCAACTGAATAAAAGAGACAACGGGAAGAGAGTGTGTGTTGGGGGGGTACCCTCACAACCAGCTGCAAACTACTATCTACAGAGCCCCTAGTACCACAAACATTCCTATGTAAAGAACAAAGACAGCATTTTAGTGCAAGCGGAGGAACTATTTTATCACAAACGGAATCAAACAGCTAAGAATGTTAAGATCTAATCACGCAATTTGGTTGATTTAAAGGAGATATAATATGCTGGAACATTTTCTAAGCACAATAATGCCCTCCAGGGTGGGCGGTATGAACAATACTGCCCACCCTGTCGGGCATTATTGCTTGCGTATTCTTTATCATCCCAAGTGCTTTTAATTATTTCACTTTTTTACAATTATTGCAATGAACACAATTGCCACAGGGGATAAAAACCTTTTTATGTCACTCCTTAACCATCCCATGCCCTCTCTATCCTGTTTCCAGTGTTGTGTTTTTATAATTTTATCACATATTGTAGTTGTACTTCATGCTGTAACCCAGGGTTTATATTCAAAGATTTTTAAGCCCATCTCACTAGTCTGTAATATATTCCAATTTGATAGTATTATATATGTATTTATCATACCTCATATTTGATTATTGTGCCATTTGGAAGAATTCTCAGTTTTTTCAAGTGTTTCAGACATTCAGACAATTATGTTTAGTACTATGTTAAGTACAATAGGAAAGGGGGACTTCTCTAGCATTCTTGCCATTGGGGAAGATTCATTCTGACTGGGCCGCTAAAGGTGGAGTCGTTTTGTGACATTAGCATGCTAGTCTGCATTCACACTTTGGCGTCCCTTTCATTTATATACACCTGGTAAGGTTTTTTGAAGCAAGGATAGTCTGTGGTGTGGTCTGCTAATGGCGACGGGTTCCCTCAGCAAACACTTGCTATAGTTTACAATGACAAACCAAGCTAGCATGTGTAAACTTATCAAAACTTCAGAATTATTGATTAAGAAGGTAAGAGGAAGTTCATCTGCTGAAAATTAAAAATGTTTCTTTAGCACAGAGTAGTTGACCACTTGTTTCATGTGCAAACAAGTAGAAAAGATGAGCACTGTTTGCAAAGGGCGTGTTTTTTACTAAAATGGTCCCTGTTCTTTCTTTTTTAGAAAAACACTACAGCCTGAAACCAAAATGAAGGAGTGTGAATTACTTAATCTTTATGAATGTAAAATAATGGTGCAAAACTTCATTTGTGCTTTAAAAACCTTTTTTTATAAAATAATCTGAACGAGTGGATTTACACTTATTATATCACTTTACTTTTTTGAAAATAGATATACAGACTATTGGTTACTGGATTGGGAATACCCCCACCCCCATGTCAGACACACCAATGTAATTTTGTTTGATTGATATACAGGTTAGTTTCACCCGTTAGCTTGAACTCTTTTTTGTATTTATTCTGTATTTATACTGTAATTGATTACAATGCAAAACATGTTTTAAATTCAAGTTCATGTTTTTTGTTCTAATTAGAAAAGTGCTCCATGATCTGATTAAGGAACTTTTGTGTTCTGAAATGTTATCAAAGAAATTAACTGGAGCTTTACTACAAAGAAGAAACAAAGTTTTAAAGACTGATTAAAATAAATACAAGAACTAAAATGAATATTTATTATATGCATTTGTTTAGTTAGAGTTGAGAAAGGGTCATTTTGTTTGTGCTTTTGTATGTATCTGTATTACCCTTCTCCCCTCTCATTTAGATCATAAGAATTTAATAAGAAACCCTGGAAAACTATTTTCTTTGGAAATTTGTTTGGAATATTCCTTACGGAGGGATTTATAAGTTTCCCTAAATTAATTGAGTTCTGTTTTGCAATAATTGTCTATAATAGCACAACTAATAATTCAATCATAATTGCTACATTTTCATAATTGGGTAAAATAACAGATAATAGATCGACAGCACTGAGTACTAATCAGGAGGAAGCTACTAGGATTATGGGACAGGTTAAGAGTAAATGACATTTTGGGTAAACTGAAACAAAAGAGATACCTAAAATGATGATTAATAAATTAGAATTAGTTAAGGAGAGAGAAATCAGGTTAGACTCACATGCAGTAACCTTGCTAGAATATATGACACACAAAAGAATATTGAGAGGGTTAAGAGTACTAGTTGAGTCACAATTAGGATTTACACCTGAAGGATTCCAACCCAAATGGGATGGCATACTTTCTAAATGTTCTTTTGATTTTATGTTACTCCTTATTGAAACATTGACTACAGAACAGAACAGGTTACTAAGTGAAATTAATGATTTAGAATCCCAAATTAAAGAAACTATGGATACCTCTCAACATAAGCTACTTTTAGATAAAATAGAAACATCATTATTAGAATATGATAAACACATTCAAAGTATTAAAATAGGAAAATTTAAAAGAGACATGAATGACTATAAGAATGGTATAGTTTACTCTTTGAAAAAGTCTGAATACCATACTAACATCTATGATCTTAATGATTTCCTTACTTCCCCTGGCACTTCAGACTCAGATAGTTTTGAACACCAAACTTATAGGGATTTTTCAAATAAAAGATTCTATAACAGATGAAATAGACTATTTAACAGACCTTATGGTAGGCTTTACACAGCTAGAAGATTTTACTATGATAGAGATTATTATGATGAACGTAGGCAAAATTGGCAAGACTGGCAACGATCGGAGAAATACAGAGAAAAGGATTTTCACAAGGGTACAGAGGAGGCAAGTCCATGAGGTACACGAAGAAAAGAAAGAGATGCAGGAAGTGGAGAAAAAGACAAAGAAAAAATAAACAAACTCAGGTCAAGACACCATCAGATTTATTACTTTTTAATCTTTCATCTCATGCATTAACACTAGAAGAAACTAAAGTATTAAGTTATGGCGTGTCCTTTAGTTTTGCCAAGAGGTTGAATTCTTTTGAGTTGAAACTGGATTTAGAAATTTTTTTGAAAACTAAGATTAAAAAGTTTTGGGGGGCAAAAGAACAGATGGTAGAAGATGAAACAGAAAAGAGAGAGATCTATCTCCTCAAACAATCTTTGGGAGTTAAGTCCCATTTTGATCCTGTGAGTTTCACCCCAGCTAATATTACAAGTTACATCAATAAAGTGAATATAGAAGTTGATAAAATCATTGCAGAATCAAAAACAAAAAAAAAAAACTAAATAAAATGTAACAAGGCAACAATATGATGCTTTGGATAGGTTAAGTAAAGATGAAATTATTATCTTAAAGCCAGCAGATAAGAGAGGAAGAATAGTTATTATGGATAAGGAAGATAATAGAAAAGTGTGCTTAAGACAGTTAACAGATGAAATCATGTATGACAAAATTAAAAACTATTCCATTCTCTTCCTTAAAAACTAAAATAAGTGAAAGAGTGACAGAGGCAAGTGACAGAGGAATTATTGAACAATGGACAATGGAGGAATTCATAAACAAAACACCTAAAGTCCCTCTTTTTTATTTTCTCCCAAAAATACATAAAAGTATAGAACAACCACCAGGTAGACCCATAATATTTGGGATTGAATCTATTACTGAACCATTATCAGGCTTTGTGGACCATTATTGCAATAAATTAGTGACTAATACATGGTCCCATCTGAAGGATAGTAAACATTGCATTCAAGTTTTAGAAGAACTAAATAGAACAGGAGTTAATTTAGATCACAGCCTACTGATTATTTTAGACATTAGGAATCTTTACACCAGTATTCCTCAGGATGCAGGCTTACAAGCATTAGATTACTTTCTATCAACCAGAGAGAGAACAATAAGCCTGATAAGGACTTTTTGATGCAGCTATCTCAAATTGTTTTGGAGAATAATTATTTTACTTTTGAAGATCAAAAATATCTACAAAAATAGGAACTTCAATGGGGGCAACATTGGCTCCAACTTATGTCAGTCTATATATGGCACATTTTGAGAAACAATCTATAGAGTCTGACACTAACCCTTATAGATCACACATCATTTCATACAAACTCTTTATTGATGACATACAGGTTATCTGGGATGAAACATTACTGGAAGTACAGTCTTTTAAAGATTATCTAGAAGCAACAAACAGAAACTTGATCTTCACGATGGTCTGTGATGCAGAAGAAATTGCATTTTTGGATCTTAAAATAATAAAGAAAAATGGTAAATTATTCACAGACCTTTATAGAAACATAACAACAAGAAATACAGTTCTTGATTCAAAATGTTTACATCCTAAAAGTCTGAAAGGAAGTATTCCTTATAGCCAAATGCTTAGAGTAAAAAGAAATAGTAGTATAATGGACAGATGTGAAGCAAATTTGGATTATTTAACACAGAGATTCATTAAAAGAAGGTATAGCAATAAATCTTTACAAGAAGCTAGAAATAATTGGATTCAGCAGATTGGAGCAGTTTAATTACAGTAATATTCTTTGTTCAAATCCCCCCACTAAAAAAAATGTCCACTCAGTAGTCTGAAAGTGTTGGTAAAATTAAACATATAATGCTATAAAATTGGAATATATTACAGACTAGTGAGATGGGCTAAAAAATCTTTGAACATAAACCCTGGGTTACAGCACAAAGAACAACTACAATACATGACAAAATTATAAAAACACAACAATGGAAACAGGATAGAGAGGACATGGGGTGGTTAAGGAGTGACATAAAAGTTGTTTTCCTCTGTGGCAATTGTAGTCATTGCAATAATGGCAACAAAAGTAAAATAATTAAAAGCACTTGGGACAATAAAGAATATAATTAAGAGATTTCATCACATGCAATTCTGTATTTGTTATGTACTGTATCATTTGCCCTTGTGCATTGTATTACATAGGAGAAACCACTAGACCTTTAAAGATGTGTATAACTGAACACAAAAGTAATATTAGGAGATGTGTTCTTAGATCTCCTTTAGCTAGGCATTTTATTTAGAGACAACATCAAATATCTACTTAAAATTCGTTGGTATTGAAAAAGTACATGGATTGTCAGGGGGAGGAAACAGAGAAGCAGCACTACTAAAGCATGAAACCTGGTGGACCTTTACCTTGAGAACACACTTATGAAGATATGGACTGAATGAAAATCTGAATTGGATTATTCATGAATAAGTATATGTAGGCTGTAATATTGGAAATGTACAGAATGTAACAATGCTGGTTGCAAAGTATACTAACATGGAGTTTAATTTAGCTAGTTTTCTTCCCTTTTTTCCCCTGCCCCCCTTCTTCCTATTTCCATTCACAGAATAGGTAATATCTCATTTAGGACCACTAGTAATATTCCATCTTAACTGCCCCTACCTTATATATTTTACCTCTTCCTCCAACTCTGCCCTTTTAGCCTCTTTTCCTGCAAACACTGCATAAGATAATTTTTTTTTTGCCTTTATATCCTATATAAACATTTTGGTTATTGTGCCATTTGGATGAATTCTTAGTTTTTTCAAGTATTTCAGACATTCAGACAATTATTTTTTGTACTAAGTTAAATACGATTGGAAAAGGGGACTTCTCTAGCATTCTTGCCATTGGGGAAGTTTCAACCTGACCAGGCCACTAAAGGTAGTCACATTGTGATGTTAAAATGCTGGTCTGCGTGCACAGCTTGGCAGCCTGGCCCCTTTCATTTATATACACCTGGTAAGGTTTGTTGAAGCAGGAATAGTCTGTGGCCTGGTCTGCTAATGGCAGCAGGTTCCATCAGCAAACACTTGCAATTTTTTGCAATGATGAGCCATGCTAGAGTGTGTAAACTTATCACAACTTTGGGATTACAGATTAAGAAGGTAAGGGGAAGTTCCTCTGCAGAAAAGTATTTTTTTTTATTTAACACAAAGTAGTTTGACCACTTGTTTTGTGTGTAAACAAGTAGAAAAAATAATGCTGTTTAGAAAGGGCATTTATTTCCTAAAATGGTCCCTGTTCTTTCTTTTTTAGAAAAATGCTATAGCCTGAAACCAAAATGAAGGACTGTGAATTACTTAATCTTTATGAAACATAAAATAAAGGTGCACAGATTCATTTGTTCTTTAAAACCCTTTTTTTATAAAATAATCAGAAAGAGTAGATTTACACTTATGATAGCTCTTTCCTTTTTTGAAAATAGATATAGAGAGCTTTTGTTACTGGATTGGGAATACCCCAACCCCCATGGCAGACACACCAATTTAATTTTGTTTGATTGATATACAGGTCAGTTCCACCTGTTAGCTCAACATCTTTTTTGTATTTATTTTGTATTTATACTGTAATTGATAACAATGCAAAACATGTTCTAAATTCATGTTCATGTCTTTTGTTCTTATTAGAAAATTGCTCCAAGATCTGATGAAGGAACTTTTGTATTCTGAAACGTTATCAAAGAAATTAACTGAATCTTTACAACGAAGAAGAAACAAAGTTTGAAAGACTTGTTAAAATAAATACAAGAACTAAAATGAATATTAATTGTATGCATTTGTTTATTTAGGGTTGAGAAAGGGTAATTTTGTTTGTGCTACGGTTTCCAGCCCTATCACACCTGCCCCAATCCTGAATCGAATCAGGGATAGAGTCTTCCTTGGGATTGTCAGCCCTAACACTTACCCCATTCTATGCACTCATGAAACATATGCACATGTCTCCATCACATCTCAGCTTTTCTGTTACTGCAATGGGGTGAGCATTAGGGTTAACAACCTCAAGGAAGACTCTACCCTTGAGTCACTTCAGGGGTGGGCAGGGGTGTTGGGGCTAGAAACTTTAACATCACATTTCCCTACTTTTGTCAGTTTAATCTGAATCCTAACTGTTGCATTAACTCAGTTTTTTGCAAATAATTTGCTTTTTTTTTGAGATAGTATAACTGAGTCATGGAGGAGCGAAGAACTGCTGGGGCTTTGTAACCCCTCAAACTAATTAGAACAATACACCAGCCACTGTACTGACAACTCCCACCTGCTGCATGTGCTAACATTACTGCTGTGCTTGGAATGAAGAGCCTTGCTGCAGCACATCATAAGACCCTGAGTAACAGCACAGACAATAAGCATAAATGCTCAAGGTGTGATAACAGCAATCCCAGTAAATCCCAGAGCATACATGAATAGTGCAACAAAAGCAGAGAAATGTAGGACTCATGAACCAGGTGATGCTTCAGAAATATTTATTTCAGATTTATGATATATATATATATATGTAATAGATAAACCACTCTGAGGTGTGCAATCGCACTCTGACATATGCACGCCTTGGTGTGCATTGTTACGGCCAAGTATGTCAACCACCCAAGGCATGCATATACAAGAGCATGACTGCACACCTCTGAGTGGTTTATCTATCTTATAAAATGTCAAAATTATTTTGAAGGGGGTAAAAGTGCAGGTGTGCAGTCACACTCTGATACACGCATGGTCCTGTGATGTGTTTTATACAATCAGAAGATTGGATTTGGAGATTCTTTTTTTAACCATTTTATAAATATTTATATCTATATCTATATCTATATCTATATCTATATCTATATCTATATCTATATCTATATCTATGTCTATGTCTATGTCTATGTCTATGTCTATGTCTATCTATATCTATATCTATATCTATATCTATATCTATGTCTATGTCTATGTCTATGTCTATGTCTATCTATATCTATATCTATATGAGGTATACATGATGGGCAGGAGTGGGATATGGAAAATATTCTCACTCCTCCAGAGTGAGGCATAGATATCTCACGAGTGCCAAAGGCACGAGTGAGACATCCATGCCTCACGATGCAGGAGTGAGAATATTTGCCACATCCCATGATCTGCACATCATGTTTGTGATTTATACAATAGGGAAGGAGGCCCAGATATTCAAAAGGGTTGCATCATGCTCAATAGGGTTGCGCCAGAGCAAGTCTGAAAATGCGCCATTCTGTGATATTCAGCGGGAGGCAGATGCGTCCCCCCCCAAATCACACTGTGCAAGAGCACAATGATAATGAATGCATGCGCAACTGAAGGGGGAGGAACCATGCATAAATGGCGCAGTGCGATATTCAACAACATGCACCATGCGCAATAGGGGAACAAGCAGAAGTTGCGCGATAGCGGAAATGAGCCAAAATAAAAAGGAAAAAGAGAGAGGCACAAGAACTCTACAGGGAAGGCACATGTTGCTGAACCATAGCCAGCCACACAGGCAACACACACACACAGGGCAGGACAGAGACAGAGCACCTGGAACCCACAGGCACAGGGAAGGTGTGGGGAGCCACAGCCACAGTGCAGCAGGGGGAAGTGCCACACAGCACTGTGGCTACCACAGGAAGGTGTTTCTGGTGCAGGGGAAGTAACAGCCAGGACAGTGGGGGAAACACAGAAACAGCTGCTGGGGGGGGACACAAGCCAGGGACAAGACCAGTGTCACCATCCAGATGGAGGCAGTTATGAGGGGGGTGAGAAGGCAGGCTGCAGGGGGGCCCAGCTGTGGAAGGGTCCATCAGTGGTATGCCCCCTGCAGACAGTACCAAGCCCTCACCAACTTTGAGCTGTACACCGATACTGAGATTGTGGGCTGGTACCACCAGAACTGGGCAATTCTGAGGTGGCTCTGTGAGCTGTGCAGTGATGTGATACAGGCACCCACACAACGGAGCCATACTCTGTCACTGGAGACAAAAGTGACAGCTTGCATGTGCCTGCTCACCACGAGTACCTTCCGGAGACCAACAGGGGACACCACAGGCATAACCCAGTCGGCTGCGTCACGCCACCTCACCCAATTCCTCAGAGCACTGCTGCCACATGCTGCGGAGTACATCCATTTCCCCAGCACACCGGTGGAGCACACAGCAAACATATAGGAGTTCCACAGGGTAGCATGTATGCCTGGCATGCTAGGGGCAATAGACTGCACCCATGTGGCCATCCACACACCACCTGGCCCCGAAGGGGCTGCATACATTAATCGGAAGGAGTATGCAAGCATCAACTGCCAGGTGGTGTGCGATGCCAGGGGGTGCATAATCAATGTCGGTGTCACGCACTCTGGGGGAACACATGATGCCTTCATCTGGCACCAGTCAGCACTGTGCCACAGATTTGAGAGTGGGGACATCCCCACTGGCCACTTAGCAGGTGAGTATGCAAACCACATGGAAAGACATAGACCTTGGGAGGGGCATAGTCAGAGGTGACATGGGTATTGGCCTAGATGGCCCAAGGCAGAGTGACACTGATCACCAAACTAACGTCCACCCTCTACACACAGGTGATCGTGGATACCCACTCCAACCCTGGCTGCTCACACCATACCAGCGGCCCGTGACCCCATCACAGCAATGCTACAATGAGGCACATGCCACCACACTTAATGTCATCGAGCGGGTGTTTTGCCTGGACACATCTGGCGGTGCCCTACAGTACAGCCCCTCAAAGGCCTGCAGGCTATTCCTGGCCTGTTGCATCTTGCACAACATGGCCAACGACTGTGGGATAGCCATACAGGTCGAAGAGTGGGACAGCGATGGGGACGATGAGGATGCTGGTTAAGATGGTGATGGGCAGCACCCCCTTGGGCGACGGAACCCTCCACTGATCCGGCTGGCAGAGCTGCACCGGGACACCATCACAAAGGAGCACTTCAACCAACCCAGGTAAGTCATGGGGCCATGTGCAACCACCAGTGGCAAAGACACAACCCACAAACACGCATGGACAAACACCAGGGGTGCATGCTGTCAAGGGAAGTGGCCAAGCATGGAACCGCACACACTGCCAGGGATGGGCAAGGTCTAACATGGCACACAGTCACACACACACACCTCACAAGACATGCACAAAGGGTAGGAGGCACGCCAACCCCGACCGCCACCCCTAGCCACACACATGTCCACAGACCACCATGCCCACTGCCTGTCATTGTGCGTGTGTCAGACGCTGGGCACCATTGCACAGTGGCAGACAGCGCAACACAGGCATCATCATGCACACGCCACAGCGGACAGCAGCTGGAGGGGTGTACAGATGGAACGTGTGTGTGTGTGCAGGGCCAGGTACCCCACCCGTGCACTGCATGTTGAACAACACAATGCACACAGGGCAGCATCAGACAGTAGCCATGCTGGGAGACAGGTCAGTCAAGTGCCACAGTGCCACGGCTGCCACGGATGTGTGGGCGTCCCCGCCGAGACCCACCAGCAGTGACAGGCTGACCAATGGCCTCATGGGGTGGCACCAATGGTCCCCAAGGGGTTCCACTGCATTAACGCTACCATGCTCGCACAGGGGTTTGCAGCACACCGAACATGCCTGTGCCAGGCGTGCTCGGGATGCCCACAGCTGAACCCAGTGTTGAAAAGGAGGTGTCTGCAATGGTGTCTGTGATGCATGGGCAAATAACTGTGTGCCCATTGTGATCATGACAGCTGTGAAAGCATGTGTCTGCCTGTCAATGGCAGAGATCACATCCTCCAGCAACCGGTCCATCCCTGCCAGGAGCAGAGCGGTGTCTCTGCTGCACAGCTCCTCTGCCTGGTGCAGAGCCGCACTGAGTGCATCCACTGCCATCACAAGTTGCATCTGCTGATTGACTGATGCTTGGAGTATGCTTGTGTGCTCATCTAAGAGGTCATCTGCCTGATCGGCATGCTGTCCCTCATGGTGTTTGCGGCACTGACAGTGAGCGCTTCACACCAGGGCCAGGCCTGGGCATGTCCACAGGTGGTGCACTGATGCTGCCTCCTCACACTGTACCCCCATGTCCATTGGCCGACTGCTGATACTGTCCCTCCGGCTGCCGCTCTCAAGGGCTCAATGGTGCTGCCGCAGTGTCTGCAACAGCCACACTGTCCTGGACATGCACCAGTGCTGCCCCACTGGTGCAGACAGGCACAGGCTGGGACTGTGATGTCATGCAGGCCTCCACAGTGGCACCACCCACAGCCATGCCCGTGATGTCTCCTGCTGTGTGGCCATCCTGTGGCCCACATGTGTCACTGCCCATGATGTTAGCTCCATCATCATCGGTGACAGATCCAGCACCAGCCCGAGTCTCAGCATGCTGGCATCCATGGACATGGGCAGGGCCTCCTCCACACATATTCCACCAACATCAGTCCAGACATCCAGGCGGGCCCACTGTCGTCCTGACCCCCGTATGCCTGTGTAGGTGGATGGGCCCTCCTCCATCTCCATGCTACCACCCTCAGTGGAGAAGGCCACCACCATTGACCCATGTAGATGCTCAGGAGCTGTAAGGGAAAAACAGTAGCATTAATGTATGTGACCTACCCTGTCCCTTCCCCCATTGACAGACCAGGATCTACCATGCAGTGACGGGCTACCACCCATCCGAAATCCACCACCTGGAACACCCTCGATGGTGCAATGCTGCATGCTGCCAGCAACCCGCTCTTCTTGTGGGGTCAGGCGTTGCACTTCCAGCTGTCCCCCACTGGTCACAGACCATGCTGCTCTGATGGCAGCCACCTTCTTCTTAATTCTCCGCCTGTCCATGCCCATCTTCTTTTTGCACTCCTGCACGGTGCGCTGGTGGCTGCCATGCAGGTTGACAGCACGCACCACCTCTTCCCAAGCAGCAGCATTGGCCTGTGGTGTTCTCTGGCGTCTGCTGAGCAGCAGCTCCTGGTTGAGGTAGGCCTCAAACAGGGCATCTGTTTCTGCCTTGGTGAAGTATGGCATCCTCTTCCTCCCACGTCTCTGTTCCTCTTCCTCCACCTCACGATCGATCATTATTCCTCCTATGAAAATGACAGGTGTTACCTGTGACTGTGCAGTCCCATGCATGTCCCAAACACCACAGTCCACACTCCCAAACAGCATGCAACTCACCGCAATAGACTGCAGTAACCGACTATGGCCAGTGCAGCCCAATGTCGCATTTTTATAGCGCAACGCATGCAAATGAGGTGAGGCACATTTTTAAGTGTATGCAAATGCAGTGACTGCGCCATTGAATGGCTGATTAGCTGATTTGCATATGCCGATTGAATATCGCACTGTTACGCTTTGCGCAATTGTGTTGAACTTGCTGAGCCAAGGACGCAGTTCTATGACATGCACAGTACACACCTAACTGTGCATGCCCGGGTTGATGACACAGGTGTCTGCCACGCTGCTGACATGTTGTCCATGGGAGGCAATGCAGGGCACGGCCACCATTGTGCCAGTGATGCTACTGTGCTGTTCACATATATGGCGCTGTGGCACTGGGGCGCTGTAGACGAACTGGGGCCACAGCGCTGTAGGCCACTACAGGAGGTGGCACACAGGCACCCAATTGTGCTACATGCATTGAGTTCCAATCATGCTGTGGCTGTCCGTGTGCAAGAGACCCTTGACGCTGTGCCTGATCTTTGCCCCCTAGGCGCCATGCATCAGGCATGGGTGCACCACTATTGTGCTGTTCGGTGATAGCGCGATAGGGAATGGCAGCGCTGTACTGCACAGCATCTGCATGTGGCAGGACCATGCTGCCGAGTGCCATTTTGAATCCACCACTTTGTTGAGATGGCTCGAAGAAGGGCAATGATGTGGAGCCAGGTGGAGCTTGCGAACCTGGTGGCCATTGTAGAGCCCCATGCGGGGGCTCTATATGGGGATGCACCCCTGGACAGGGCCAGGAGTGCAGTTTGGCAGGAGGTGGCTGATGCTCTGGAGGAGACCACTGGTATGGGGTGCACAGTGGAGCAGTGTCGCCACCATTTCGGGGACCTCAGGAGCAGGGACCCGGACCTGCTTGCCCACCTGCGGGCACATGCCAGGAGGGACACGGTGCCATAGCCAGGTAGATGCCCCATCCATACACTGTTATTGTCCATATGGATATCACGGTTGCATGTGTCCGGCACATGTGGGGGCATCCAGTGTTGGCTGTGGTGGTGGTATCGGGGTGTTGGGTGGATGGGTATGGCAGTGTGGGTTTGCACACACATGGGGGTGGGGGACTTTGCTACTGGATTGTACTGATGTTCCTCTCTCCATGTTTGCACCTTAGGCCCAGAAGAGTGCAGGCCAGCAAGGGAGCGGAGGCACCGCCTGGAGGACCAGCAGGACAGGAGGGCTGAAGGTCTGCAGTGGCGCAGGGACCTGTCTGATGATGGTGAGTGCCTTACATCCATGATTACTATTGCATGCTGTATAACTGGGCGGGCAGCGGGGCATGGCCACCATCCATTGACACCACTGCCATGCACGCAACTTGTTACAGTCAGCACTGTGTAGGCAGGTCTTGTGGACACGGTCACTGTGGGTGGTCACACACCATCACAGGGGCATGGCACATGGCTGTATGCCATGCACAATGGGTGGGCTGCAGGGGGGCTGGACAGTCACACTTATTGACTCTGCTCCCTCGTCCTAGGTGGACGGTGACTCCAGGCACTGGAGTGAGGACTGCAGGAGCTGTTCCAGGTGGCGAGAGGGATCCTGGAGCTCCTGCAAAGAATGGACCGTCACGGGGCGAGGAGGAAGAGGAGATGACATCAGCGCCACATGGAGGAAGACCGGGGCAGATGCTGATCAATCCATGCCCCTAATTACACCTTCCCCCCCTGGAACCACCCTCACACCCCTTCTTCCCTTTACCATATTCACTTCTGCCCTTACACCCCCACCTGGTATGTGGCCCCCCCCATTGTACATAGTTGTATATAGTTTTTGTATTTCCTGTTTTAAATACATTTGTTTTGTTATGACAACTGTGGTGGTCTCTGATTTGCAGCAGGCTACAGGTGCTCAGCTGCAGTGGTGTGCATGGTGTCAGGGGTGGTGCACACATGGACGTGTGTGTGTGTGTGCAGAAGTGAACCACCTATGGTGTGGACAGGGGATCAGTCACTGTCTGTGGTTTGTGTGTTGTACTCTGTGCACTGGATGCCTGTGTGCAGTGGTCCATGGTGCATGCACTGTGTGCATGGCACCCCTGTCAGACCATCCATGGCTTGTGCAACTGACACTCTTGCATGTCTGTGATATTCACAGTCTGCTGGTGTGTCAGTGGTGGCTGTCCATGCTGGATGAGAACTGTACCCGGCACAATGCCAGGTTGCCTTCCATCACCAGTATGGTGCACGTCTGTCTCCGGTGGCACTGTGGCCTCCGCTGTTGTTGTCCCCCCTCCATGCTGTCACTTGTGTCTGTTGCAGGGGATGTGCTCCAGTGTCTGTCACTTGTGCTCTGGCAGCATGCTGGTGGCATACAGCTTCATGGTGCTTACGCAGGGTGGCTGGCACACCTGTGCAATGTAGGGGTGCTGGCCGTGTGTACACATCAGCCGTGGCCACACACCAGTGGCTTGGCTGACCCGCTACTGTGCTGTGTCCCTGTGTTGGTGTGCCCTTGGGTATGGGTGGGTGTTTGTCCATGCACTGTGTTGCTTCCTGTGTGGTGCATGCTTCTATGCAACACTGTGCAATGTATGTGCTGGCTGTTGTGGCCAGTGCTGGGATGGGATGTGTCCTTGGGAGGGTGTGCAGGGTGCTGTACTGCTGGTGGTGGGGTCCGAGGCATGCCCTGTCACATGTGGGGTACCTCATGTGGTAATGCATGGTCGGTCTCTCAGCTGTACCTCGGGGGGGACATGCAAGGTGGCACTGTGTATGTTGTTCTTGCATTGCTGTCTGCTGCCACCCACAGCAGGGTGCACATGGTGGGGCTGCCTTGCATGGCTCCTTGGTGCACAGGGTTGCATTGTCACAGTGTGGGTGGTAGCATGCATAGGGTGTCCTGCACTGTTGGGCGCTACTCCTGGGAAGGGTGTATGGTGATTGTGGTGCAGGGTGTGCTCTGCATTGGTGGGATGGTGAGGCATGGGGTGGTCGGCCCTCCTTGTGTGCCATTCACAGCTTGCCAGGGGGTGTGCTGGGGCACCATGGCCCGGCTGTGGGTTGGTTGCTGGTATCCATGGGCCAGTGGTTATTCCTGCTCTCCCCCAGTTGTGCAGTGCATGGGGTGTGGGGGACGATGTCTGTTCTGCTGTGTGCTCCTCTGCCTATCTGTGGCATGGGTGGTGGGCCCCTGCATCTCTGGTTGTGCTGTTGCATTGTTGCCCTGCTACAGGGGGCATCCCTGGTTGCACTATGGCGCATCTGGACTGCTCTGCTGAGCATTTCTTGTTGCACTATGGTGCATCAGATATGCACAACTTCACATCAATAGTTGTGCTATGGCACAGGTGGTGTGATATTCAGTTGTCTGCCGTAGGCGCATCTTAGCCTGCGCAATTTTTTAATATCGCACTTCTTGCACATGGGCGCAGTGGACTTGCGCTTGCTCCTGCTGTTGCACACTTTTTGGGCACAGTTTGAATATCTGGGTCGGAGTGGGTTTTGCTGTTCTCTGTATTTCTAGATTGTGTCAGAGGTCCATTTTCTCAGTGTTATTTTGTATCTTGGTGTTATTCCTCAGTGACTTGGCTGGTTTCTGTCATTCTGTTCAAATGTCTTACAGCGAATGGTTATGTGCTTTTCTTGTTTGCTTTGATTGATTGCTATGGTGTGCTGTGGTTTGTGGGTTGTGACAGGAGTGGATTCGGAGTGTATACCGTCATTGGTGCTGTTAGGTGTGCATTGGGGAAGTGAGCACTGGGATTGGGTTGGTTGTGTTTGTGTGCTAGATAGCTGTGTAATGTTTACTTCTGGAGTGCTGCTGTGAATGTCAGTGAAACGTGCAGTTTTGTTTTGTGTATGCATTGAAAATAACATGTATTTATAAACTTTATTTTTATTTGGTTTGGTGGTAGTGCTTAGTGTGACAGTATTTTGCTGTTAAATCCTTCCGTGCATTGTATATTTTGCAACGGGAAGTGAAAAATGAAATATCGATGAAGCTGGAGGCTTGCAAGGGAAAACAGGTACATCTGGATATGAGGAACATCACTGTTTAGTCAGAATCTGCATCACTGCTGAGTTGCTTTGTTTGCTTTCTGGGTGGAGTCTTGCAGTGGCTACCTCTGAAAGAAAAGTAGAATATTTATTACTTATTTGATGCATTTGATGAAATATTGGGATGTATATTGTATTTATGGTAATTGGTAATGCTGTTGTCCTGTCTTTCTGGCACTGAGAATGTATTTTCTTCAGTCAGGTCTAGAAGTGGTTCCTTGCACTCCTCGAATTGTGAGCAGCTCAGGAAAATCTCTTGTTCAAGGTTTACTGTTTCTACCAGTCACCTTAACTTTAGTTTATTAATCCGTGTTGTTTCTGACATGTTCGGAATTACTTTAGACTACCTCATTATGATAGCTTATGTAGTTTTACAATTATTTGCTTTTTTTTGGTATTGTTAGGTGCAGCAACAACTGTGCTGCTGAAGGCTTCTGGGGTTTTTGAAACTGCAAGACAAGAATGAAGACTACAGAACAGGTGCTTAATTAGGTACCTGTAACATTTCAGTTTTAGATTTTAAAGTATTGCCGACTGAAACAGCTTACATGCTGCCGGAGTGAGAATATTGGCTGATGATGGTAGCTACAGTACGTGTAAATGTAAATATTTTCACTGCAGCTATGTCATCAACCATTTATGTCACTGGGGTGAGAATACATGATTTTACTGTCAATGAATACAACACACCCCTATTGTGTGTGTGTGTGTGTATATATATATATATATATTCATTGCAAAAAAAAAACTCTGTTGGTGCATCATCAGTTAGGATTTCTATTGCAGCGACAAAAGTCTGGAAATTTAGTGTTAGGGTTACCAACCTTATAACCCACCCTCACCCTCACCACACCAACTGGAATTGCAGTGTTTCTTGACGTCATCAGCCCCAACTCAGCCCCATTCCATGTGTAAACAAGCTGAGATGGTACAGTATAGTAGATTGGGGTGAGAGTTAGGGCTGATGAGCAAGGCACAACCCGACACCTGTTGGTGGATGGAGGGGGGTACAGGTGAGGTGGTTGGGTTGGTAGCTCTAGCACCAATTTTACAGACTATTTTGCTGTAATAGAAACCCTAACTGATGCATTAATGAAGTTTTTTGCAATTAATTTCCTTTTGTTTTTAGATAGCATAATAGTATCCTTATTTTACTGTGTGAGGCAGGGTCCAAAGGACCCTGCACTCCAACCTCACTGTAGATGCACATATGTACGTAGGTGTGGAAGGGCAGGGCACTCTGGGCCCTATGTGTCCATGTGTTGAACAACAGTGACCAAATTGTTAGCATAGCCATCTCATTAAGACCAAATTGTTAGCATAGCCATCTCATTACCCAACCTCACGTACCCCAGTACAGAGAAATTGTGAAATCCAAGGCAAAATGTAATTATGCGTAACTGCAATGCCATTCTGTGCCACAGGTGCAAAAACACATTTTGGGCAGGATGTGAAAAATGATAGCTGTACTGTTGATGAGGTGGTGTGAAAAAATGGCTATGTTAAAAATTTTGCATCAAAAGATTAAAAAATACCAAAGGTATGCGCATGCATAGACAACATTCAACAGATGCATGTAACTTGGGCAGTTTCAGGGATTTTTTCACCAAATGTTTAACATGGCCTTTTGGGAACCCCAGCTCATGAACACTGGCACTGTCATTTCGTTAATCAGTCCTGAAAGGTGATTTTTCACAGCGACTGCAACATTCTGTGTCACAGGTGTTAAAACACATTTTGGGCAGGATGTGAAAAATGACAGCTGTACTGTTCACAAGGAGGAGTGAAAAAATGGCAATGTTGAAAATCTGGAGTGAAAATATTAAAAACTGGTGAAGTTATGAGCATATGTAGAAAAAAATTAAATGACCACATGTAACTCGGGTGTTTTTTGGTATTTCTGCACAACATTTTCAACATGGAATTTTTGGGACCCCACCTAATGAACACTGTAATTTCATCAATTGGTCCCAAAAGGTGATTTCACACAGCAACCTTAATATTACCTTATGGGCCCGATTAATGAAATGATAGTGCCATTGTTCATGAGGTGTGGACCCAAAAAGCCAATGCTGAAAGTTTGGTGCAAAAATTCTGAAGAATGGCTGAGATATCAACATAAATTCAAAACACCATAGACAGCCATTACACAGCACTTACCTTGATTATTTAGTCTGTGGTTCAGCTTTGAAGAGTGCAGATCTGTCCCGGTCCACAGAAGAGGTTCCCCAGTGGTAAGTATACAGCAAGGGAGGGTGTGAGATGGTAGGTTTCTCAATGGGAGGGTTGTGATTGGGAGGGGGTGGGGAGATGATGAGGGACCATTTTCTTTTATACAGGATAAAGAAAAGTGGGGGGACAGTTTTTTTTCACTATGTCAAAGTCTTTATTTAAGGACACTGGGAGTGGGCTCCCCAGTGTCCCACAGTGCTGGGAGGGTCATCATAATGCCGACATGGAGATTGGGCACCTTGATGTCAGAAAACTGAAAGGCTGCAATGGGCTTAGGTGGGCATCCGACACTGGAGGGTGGGCATCCCACTGTCAGGAAAAAAAAAAAGAAAAAAGCAGCAGTTTCCTTTGTGGATGCCTGGCAGTTTTTTGTAAACTGATCCAGCCTTTACTGCTGCTGTCTGAAGGAGCGCAGACTGAGTTGGGATGGTCAGGGCAGTAGAAATACCAGGAGCTGGTGATACACCAATGTCCTTCTGAAATCTATCTTGCAGGGTGGATGTCTGGTCCTTCAGTTGCCTTGTTGGGGACAGGGGCAATGTTTGGTGGAGGGTGGGAGAGCACACAGAGGGATGGAGAGGGAGGACTTCTATTTCACTGGATAGGATGTTGGCAAAAGAAAAAAAAAACATTTTTGTAAAATATAAACATGCTTCAGCCCCCTTGGAGGCACTTAAAGGATAACACATCCTTTATTTAGGTAAATACAAACAGGTGTTTACCTAAACAGGGTCTGAGGAATCAGAATCTGCTGTTTATTTTTAAATAATGGCCAGAAAAGGTTTTGCCCTTTTCACAGGGGCCAGGGTTTTATTGTGTTCTAAGTAGTTTTGCAAATATGCAAACGTTTCACAAAATTACAGCACTATGTTTGCGAAAGTGTCACAATTTGTGTCACTTTTCCAAGTGTAGTGTCTCAAATTTATGACACTTCTGACGGCCAAATTAAAAAAAAAAAACATGTTTCCGGCCATTATTTGTAAAATCTAATGTCAGGATTGTATTCCTTGGGCCCCGATTAGGTAAATACAACTGTTGGTGTTTACAAAGGAGTATTATGTTTTTGAAATACAATGTTTTTTACCCATCGGTAACATAAAACAAGATGGAGGCAGCACAGCATTACAGAACCAATTTGCAAAACTTAAATGGATGTTTGTGAAAGTAAAAAGTACTTTTAAGTTGTCCATATATGTTTTCCCATAAGCTATAATGGGAAACTTCACAGTTTAATAACTTTTGAAGGGATTAATATTTTTTCATTAAATCTTCAAAAGGCACATCAGTGAATCAGATCCCATATACCCTGACAATTTCAGACCAGACCCCCAAACTGTTTTGTTCATAGCCCCGAGCAAACAATTTACAAATAAAATTGTAAATTTCATATTATTTGGCACTCCACAGCTCCACAACTGCACGTCCGACCAGAACAAAATTTGCCAGATCCAGAGATTTGTTGTACCAGACAGAATGTGCAAAATGTCAGGCAAATTGATCAAATGGTTGTAAAGTTATTAAAGTGTATAATTTGGGGTTTAACATTGAAGTGGCCCTGCAACCCTAACTATACCTGCACTACCATGCAGATATAATATATATATATATATATATATATATATATATATATATATATATATATATGTATATAGCTTATTCATCATGACCATCACCAAAAAGTTAGTACAGACAGAAACAGTTTGAGGCTCACCCATCCTCTTGGTCAGGAGGAATGCTGGAATGCCACTCTAACCTGTTCTTGAACTCAGTCTTCAACTGACTCATTAATTAATTACCAGAGTCAGATTTTTTTACTAACTATCCAAATGGTATCTGCATAGATTCAATACCACTGAGGGGGGTATTCCCAGCTTCCATATAATGTTCCTGAATTGTAAGAATTAATTTTTAATATATGAGAGGCTTCCCAATTTCTAAATTCAACATACACATGCTGAATTTCACAAAATCTGTACAGACTGGATCCACTTTATATACACTTTCCATGCCTTGAATAGAATGACTATAGGTTGTGAAAAAGATGCTGTAATTACAATGAAAGAGACAAAGGCAAGGGGCTGAAGGGGCATCAGTATAAAAAGCAGCTTCATTCCTACACATGGGAGAAAGGTGGACTAACCAGCCATTGTCCCATATTAATTCCACTCAAGACAATACAGCTTCATAATGTTACCTAAGTAATTCCTGATACTATAAGAGAAGTCGCTTTGATGTGTATCATTTCTGTCTGCTCTATAAAAAAAGGGAAAAATTGGTTGCTGCCTTTAATATGATATTAACAGTTTTCTTTTGTTCTTTTATAATTGCTGTGATTGCTGGCTAACATGAGCAGCTGTGAATGCTTATCCTGTTTCCTTCTTTTCCTTACCCCCCTCCTATCTCTGCACCTTCTCCCCTCCTACCTCCCTCCTTCCCTGATGAGCCCTATATTATCCACCACCTAATCTCCTCCTTGTGCATGTCTTCTTATTTACTCCTTGATGCATTTATTTCTGTCCATACATCTATGCTCCCTCCATGCCCTTCCCTATAATTTGACAATGAAATGTTAATCTGCTTAATAGTTCAAGTATTGCAGCTCTGTTCTCGCATTGTATGAAATCCTATATTCGCCTATATTACTAACTGTTTAAGGTTGCCACTGTGCTTACATTTTTGTACAGTCCTATTTTTTGAAATTCAGATACTGTAATATGTTTCTGTCTGCATTGTTTGTAATTGTTGTTTTCTACCGACATGGAACCTTCATAAATGAACTTCCAGCTCAATGATGTAATCCTAGTTCTCAATAAATAAATTAATTAAAAAAAAACAGTTTCTACAATACTCTCCCCTATAAGTGCTATCTGTGAGAAGTTGCGGGTGGGGGGATAACAGCAAGGGAGTAGTATGTCCTGCATAGCATCTTATGTTAACTTTGGCTACAAAAATCATTATAAATTATACATTCCCTAATATACTGTTTCCTAAAACTGTAGAAAAGAAGAAAGGTGGTTCAAGCTGAATTTTTTCAAAATTCCATCTGTATAAGACATGGAATCATGATGAGATATAATGACATAACAAATGCCATGTTACTATTTAAAGTTTGTTCCTAATAAGTTAATAATTATGGAGAATTCTGATATCACCCTTAATATTAAAATGTGTGCTCTTCTATTATTCCCTCTACATATAAATTCTGTATTGACTTATGCTGCAAAAAATCTTATTACTGAGTCAGATCCCTTTTATTGTCCCTGGGCTGCAAGCAAGATTAAAACATACAGGATCTCTGTTAAACATCTCAGTCTGCAGCTTGACAAGGGTAAAGTTACACTTATTTTAATTAAACTCATAGAAAATCTTGCCTATTTTATTACAGAGTTCTATTAATGCTGCCCGTTCTCTTCGTTCCTCTGACTAGGGATTGCTAGAGATTCTCAGGGTAAGTCTAAAGATGTCTGGAGGTAGATCTTTTTTCCCTATATGGCAACAACCCTGTGGCATTCCCTACCTCATCAGATATGAGAATGCCTAACTGTTGAAAGGTTTAAAAAACAGCTAAAGACTTTCCTGTTTGCCCTAGCATTTGCCGGAACATAATAAGTAAGTCTATTGTATGATTGTTTGATTTATTGTTCTGAAATGTGATTTTAAGTGATTTGAACTATTGTAAAAGCACCCTGAACTGTGGAAGGGCGCTTGATAAAAATAAAATTTTACTTACTTACAGTACTTACTTACTTATTCATTTTGTACTTCATAAATAATAACAGGTGCATTACCAGATTTCCCCATACTTACTATTTCCCTCCCCTTCAGTCCTCATTAAAAAAACTGATGTATTCTAAAAAAAGGTCTGTTACTAGTGTGAGTGACTGAAATATATGCTGATTATAGTTTCAAACTAATGGCACTATTTGTTTTTCCTTATATCAGAGGTATGTATACAGTGGGGGCCAACCTTGGACCTGGCCCCTCGTTAAGTTATCCACTGCTGTCATGCCAATGCTGCATTGTATAAATCTGCACTGCACTGCTGCTTGTTGCCTGGCAGCTCAGCTTGCCTGATCATAATGTCACTGACCTGATGAGATGGATGCCAAAAGGAAGGAGACTCCATTCCAGTCCAGTCCACTTCCAGACACAATCTTACTGTCCTGGCTACCAGCAGACCTCTGGAGTCCAACTGTTCAAGTCTTATCTGTGCTGTGCAATATTATGTGCTGCAGCACTGATTTTTGTTTTTCCCAGTGTCCTGCCAAGTTTGGACTCTGGATGGCCTTGTTGCATCCATGCTGCCAGCCCCTCCCAGTCACTTACTTGGATTTGCTGAGTCATGGACTTCCTCTCTCCAGTTAACTTTCCTCATTCCATGGGGACAGATGTCTGGTCAGAGGACATGGCAATGGTGTTCGTGCTCTGGCCAGGGAGGGATTGAGTGACTGACTGACAGAGTGGCAGGGGAAGGGAGGGGAGGCAGGGGACAGTTTCAACTGGTGTCTGGTTCTAGTGGCTGTTGCCACACACTGGACAGACAATGTGGGATTTTGGATATGACTGTAAATTACCTATGTTACCTGCTTCTGAACACACAGACAACTTGGGACTAAGCTTTCACTCCAGCCAGATTATTTCTGGGGTTGCTTACTAATTTATGAATACTGTAGTTGCAACAAATGTGGAGGAATCACAAAACCATAAAATTTAAGCCCAACAATATGACACGCAACACAAGTTTTTATAATACAAAAACTGCAGAAGGCAGATCTCCAAGCATAGGCCACCCTCTATGACCCCAAAAAACTCAGAATGTAAGCTGCATACATCATTTACCTTTCCTTCTTCAGCTCAAGCCATGTGAATTTTTTTACCTATATGTGCATTCACATTTAATCTGATAGCAATGTCATGACTGTGCTAAGTCAAACTTATAGTTTTTTAAATGAGTAATTTATTTTTGTTTTCTGTAATTAATTTTGCTTTTTTTTTTAACAAGCAACACTTAGTTGAAAAATTATAAATTTTATTATAAAACTCCTTTGCAGCCTCTAATGGTGATCCAGCTTGCTTATGTGTATTCCCAAATCTACTTACATGGTGGCATATTTCATTTTGTGTTCACTATGTTAGAGTGTAGGCTTTGTGGCATGGCATTAACCCTGATATCCCAAGTGTCCCATATGGTTAGAGAGCAGTTTCAGTAGCAAGCTAGTTAAGTTTTGTCACAATAGAAAGGATGTGTAACTATGGGTATAAGGGGTCAACTCAGGGTGACCAGGTGGGGGCTGGTACCTGGTTTCAGTGACTTGGGGGGCACTTGACTTAGGGGTGGGTAGGAATGCTTGCTGTCCAGATCACAGCCTAGTCTGCCAGTGCCCAGATGGATCTGAAGGCAATTTTTTGTTGTTGCTCTACAGTACTGTCTGCACAGTAGTGACAAGAGGGGAGTAGTAAGTATGGATAAATCTGGCAAAGCACCTTTTATTATTTATGAATATGAAGTGAAAAACAGATATAGCATTAATATAATTACTGGCCACAATTTTTTTCCACAGAGAAAGCCAGTTATAATTTGCCATTATAACCAGCCGAGCTGGTTATAACTGCAAACATGTGCCAGCTTTCTCTAGAGAAGCGCAAGACACAAACACCTGCAGAGCAAATGAAAGAATCCAGCCACTTTGTCAGCAGCTGGTGTTCTCTCAGTACCGTCGTTGTTCTCAGTGACGCTAAACAAATACTCGCCTGCTAGAGATCTTTGTGCTGTGGTGATGGTAGTTATCTGCTTCCTGTGGAGCTCTGGGTGTCACGTTGTCAGAGGAGAGCGTTAGGTTAGTGTGGGTTAGGGAGCATGTTAAATGTGTGGCAAAAAAATTGCAACTAGCAATTATAAAAAATAAAGTAATTGGGGGGGTGGTTATTTACTCGATTTCATAAACACTTTCGTGTGGGATGCCTAAATAAACCACTCGGACTTCGCCCTCAGGGTTTACATGGCATCCCACACCTCAGGTGTGTGTAAAATTATCATTATAACCACCTCCCTATACATTATTCTCTATATAATGCTATAATAAAATTTAACATTTTTTTCAATTAGTCTGATTAAAATAAGAGTAACTTTACCCTTGCTGAGCTTCAGACTGAGGTGTTCAACAGAGATCCTGTATGTTTCAATCTTGCTTGCAGATAATAACAATAATAAGGATCTGAATTATTAATATGATTTTTTTTTTTGCAGCATGAGTCCATACAGGATTGATATGTAAGGAGAAAAAAGAACACTAATTTTAACAGTCCTTTGTTTTCTTAATGATTTTTTAACCTGAAAAAAAAACATATATTGCTGATGCTCACCCTGCCCCACCAACCCAACCTCCTACTGTGCACCCACCACTTTGTAGATCCTTGGACCCCACACACACCTTAACTCACCTGAACTGGTCCCAGAGTGAAGATCAACTCTTCAATCAAGGACACATCATATTTGCTGGAAATGGTGACTACTGTATGAAAAGTAATGTACTGTAACTGCAGTACCGTTGAAATACATTGTATTACATTTACCTTAATTCTCATACAGCAGTTGCTGGTCCCAGGAGCAAGATGTGTCCTTGATCGGAGAGTGGATCTTCACCCTGGGACCAGTTCAGGTGAGTGAGGGTGTGTCAGGGGGGGTCCAGTGAGGTGCGGGCGGTGGGTGCACAGTGGGAGGTTGGGTGGGAGGCCAGGCGAGCATCACTGATAGACTTTTTTTTTTCAAATTAAAAACAAATCATTAAGACAATGAGGGATGGTTCTATTACTATAGTATTGTTCAGGCATGGAAGATGGGGGGGTTACTACTAGACACAGGGGCAAATATAAAATGGATGCCAACTGGAACCACAGGGTGGAGGGCCCACTAGACACCATGGATAACAATTCTTAATGGGATCAGGCATGGGAGGGTGGGGGGTATCTCTGAAAACCATGGAAAATATTTAAAAAATATATATAAATTTGAGGGTAGGGTGGTGCCCTAGACACCAGGAAGACACTTAGAAATATCAGGATGGTGATTGGAGGGTGGGTCTACCATTAGACACCAGGGAAATGTATAAAATTAATGGGGATGGCCAGGGTAAACCGTTTTTTGGGATTTTTCACAATTTTCAGAAAAGGATCTCTCTTTCCCCAAATTATGAAACAGGATCCTTTGACAAGTCTGTTGTTTTACAATTTGGGGAAAAAGGATTCCTGAGCATGAAAAAAGACACAAATCAAGATATGAACATGTTAAAAAACACACATTTTGAAGTCTTTTTTTTTAAAAAAAAGTAATTCCAGAATCCTATGAAAGGGGTCCTGATGACCAGAACACATATGTCAGTTTGTAGTGAATCCATCATTTTTTGAGTTATTTAACTTTGTTTCCCTCTCTTAATAAAAACAAGATGGTGGCAGCACAGAAAAAGATTCCCGATTTGTGACACAGGATGACTTGTTTGAGAAAAAGGATTACCCATTTGTGACAAAGGATCCTTTCTTGAGAGGAACATCTAACTGGACATTGAAATTCTAACTGAAAGTATTGGGTACTTCAAAATGTAATAACTTTGGAACGGATTAATATGTTTTCACCAAATCTTCAAAAGGCACATCTGTGACCCAAAACCTTTACACAATAAAAATTTGAGACCAAAACCCAAGCCATTTTTGTGCAGTGTTGTGACAAATAAATGACACAAAAATGGTAATTTTCAAATTTTTTTCATACTCAGTATGTCTGCACCCATGCATTGAACAAGAATGAAGCTTACCACATCGAGAGATCATTGATCCCTGATGTGTATGCAATATTTCATGTAAATCGCTTGAACGGTTGGCATGTTATTAAAGTGCAAAATTTTGAGTTTAACATAGGAGTTGAGGTTGAACCCTAACTATAGGGTTGCAATCACACCCCTATATGAACAAATGAACAACCCAGCAGAAGAAGGCCATTTGGTCTATCATGTCTGCTCATATTGCAGGATCCACAGCTTGAGTGAATGTCCCTGCCTTCCCTCCCCACTCCTTCCATCCTCCCTACCCATGACCCTTACCCTCCCCCATACCTCTCCCAGCCTCTGTTAAAGCTTCCCACTGTCTTCAGTGAGATTACCTCTTCTGGCAGCACATTCCAAGTGTCCACCACCATCTCTGTGAAGATGTACTTCCTGACCTCCCTCCTAAACTTCCCACCCTCCAGCTTAAGACTGTGCTCCCTCATGTTATGGTTGCCATTCAGCTTAAAGAGACTCTCCTTATTAACCTTATTTATCACTTTCAAATACTTGAAGGTCCCAATCAAGTTATCTCTCTCTCTCTCTCTCCCTCCCTCTCCCCCCCACCCCAGGAGTACATGTTCAATGCCTTCAACCTCTCCTCATATTCCTTACTCTGCTGACTGGCTATCATCTTTGTAACCCTCCTCTGGACCTTCTCCAGCAGGCTAATGTCCTTTTTGAGGTGTGGGCACCAATACTTAACTCCATACTCTAGATGTGGCCTTACCAGTGACCTGTACAAGGGCAGTATAACCTCCTCTCTCCTACTACTGATCCCTCGACATATGCATCCAGGGCATCTTGTTTGTCTTTGCTGCTGCTTCTTGCACTGCATGGAGTATTTCAGGTCACTAGTGATCATCACTCCCAGGTCCTTCTCCTCCTCTGATGCAGATACTTAGACTCCATCCAAGTAATACCCTGTCCTAGGATTCTTGGCTCCAATATGCATAACTTTGCATTTCTTGGCATTGAAACCAAGTTGCCCTATCCTGGACCACCTCCCTAGCTTTTCTAGATCTTCATGTAGATCCTGTACCCCTTCAGCTGTGTCCACACTTCCAGAGTGTAGTGTCATCTGTGAATAAGCACATGTTACCCTTAATGCTGTCCCCAATGTCATTGATGAAGACACTGAAGAACACTGGCCCCAGCATCAAGCCCTGCCAGACCACACTGGTTACCTGTCTGGTGCCAGATAACTCTCCCCCCACAACCACCTGCTGGGTTCTGTCATTCAGCCAGGTTTCCACCCATCTGGCCATCTTTTCCCAAACCCTAAGATCCACCAACTTCCTGATCAAACTTGTGTGAGGGCACAGAGTCAAAGACCTTGCTGAAATCAAAACAGAGGATGTCTACTACTTGGCTCTGTCTGCTATCTTAGTGACACAGTCAAAGAAGTCAATCAGATTTGTCTGACATGATCTCCCCCCATGAACACATGCTGCCTTGCATCCTGGAGTTTATGCTCCTCTAGATATTCCACCAACCTCTCCTTTAGTATGGTCTCCATAAGCTTGCCACTGGCCCTGCCAGCTCCTTAGCCAGTTCCTTTATTACTCTTGGATGTACCTCATCTTGGCCTGGTGATTTATCCACCTTCAATGCCAGAAGCCCCTCCCTCACTCTATCCTCCTCTATCTCTACATCTGTGCTCCCCCACTCCTCTTTTGCCTCCTGAAGGCACTGATCCATCCTTCTTCCTGGTTAAGATGGAACAGAATTATTCATTTAGTATCTCTGCTTTTCCCCATTATCCTCCACCCACTCCACCCCTTTCCTAAGCCTAACAATCTCTTCCTTCTTGTCCCCTTTTCTCACTTATATAGCAAATGAAAGCCTTCTCCCCTTCTTAATTCCTTCACCTATCTGTACCTCCTTCTGTGCCTTTGCTCACCTGACTTTCTTTCTTGCCACACTAGCCAGTCTTAGGTTTTTTCCTATCCACCTCTCTCTTGGCCTTCCTGAATTTTCTATAGGTCAACCTCTTTTCCCTTACTGCCTGGGCAACCCCAGAACTGAACCAGTTGGGCACTTTGGCCCTTTTGTTCTTCCTCCTGAGCCTAATGCACTCATCTGTGGCAACCAGTATTTCTTCATTAATGAAGGACAACCTTTGTTCCACCCCTATATCTGCTCTGATGCCCACCAGATGGAGCCTTAGCACTTCACCCATTTTCCTGATGTCCGCCGTCCTGAAATCCAAGATTCTGGTCTTAGTCTAGATGTTTTCACTGCCCATATCCAACTGAAACCACACTGTGCCATGGTCACGTCCACCCAGTGGCTTCATGACCATTATTTCCTATACATGCTCCGCATTTGTGAGCACCAGATCAAGAATTGTCTCAGCTCTTGTTGGTTCAGTGATGCCCTGAGTCAGGAACTCACTCTGCAGTTATTCCAGGATCAGCTGACTCATAGCACATGTCTTGGATGGAACGCTCCAGTCCACCTTGTGCAGGTTGAAGTCCCCCACAATTACCACCTCTCCTTTCCCTACAGCTTTAAGATATTTGTGAGCTCAGTTTCCTGTCCCTTTCCTCATCCTGATTGGCTGGTCTGTAAACCACCCTCAGCCTCACCTTTCTCCCTCTATTGGACCTTAACTTAACTCATATTGTCTTCACCTCCCCTTCCTCTGACTCGTCCCTTGTGCAAGTTATTTCCTCCCTGATATAAACTGCCACCCCTCCCCCTTCCAAACTACCCTGTCCCTTCTGTATAGTTTATATCCAGAGATCGCAAGGTCCCAGTCATGGTGTGATGTTGCCCAAGTCTCGGTTACTGCAGCTATGTCAACACTCCTGTCCACTAATAGTGCTTGCAGGTCTTCCATCTTGTTTCCAAGACTTCGTGCATTCAAAGACACAACCATTCACCTACAATCTGACCTTCCTTCTCTTCCCTATGAACATACAATATTTGCCAGCAGATAAAGGCCTAGAGGTCTTTCAAGTCTGCTCAAATGTGCAGCTAGCACTCCTTATTCTGCAGCTCCCCTCCCTTCCACCCTTCCCCTCCATTGACCCTCTCCCTTGTCCTGTCCCATCCCCTTTTGAAGCAGTCCACTGTTCTACTGGATACCATTTCTGCAGGTAATGCATTCCACCCAGCTACCACCCTGTCTTTAAAAAAGTGTCTCCTCATCTCCCTCCTGAACCTTCCTCCTTCCAGCCTCATATCATGGCTCTGGTGTCCTTCCCCTCTATTCTTCTGTTCACATTTATCCCCTATGTGTGCACCCCTCCATGTCCCCTTGTTGTGTGTTCCTCAGTCCCTCCACCCTTTGCTAACTGTAATATAATATATACATTTTGCAAAAAACTACGGTAATGTAGATATTAAAGTTGAAGAACATAAAGTCTACAAAGCAGAGAAATGAAAAAACATTAGGATTTGGGGGGTCTAGAATATTGGCAAATCTGTGTGGTGGGATCTTCCTTGGGGTTGTCCAATGTAGGGTTGTCAATCCTAATGCCCACTTCTTATCAATTAAAGTTTGCTCCATTAGGTAGGGCTGACAACACCAAGGAAGACAGCACTCTTTATTTGTTTTAGGGGTGGTGGTGGGGTTTTAGGGGAGAAACCCATAAAACCACATTTCTCTACCTTTTTCACTTTAGCCTGATCCCAAAATGTTGCACGAACGCAGTTTTTTGCAAAGAATATATTTATGCCAAGCCGTGTATACAATAGAAAATTGTATTTAGAAACAGGTTTTGACCCACTCTCCTAGATTTGTAGCAATAACCTAAATAGAATCCCCAAAAGAAAACTAGGGGTCTTTGGGCCCCATATTTAGGAGGTTAGCATGCCACTAAACATGTTAGTAACATGTGTTCTAGCTGTTTTCTGTTCAGATGGGGGAGGGCCCATGATCAGTGGCCCCAGGTGTGTGGCACTGATCAGAAAGTGCTTATGCACAGAATATGCTGCAATGTCTGTGTACAAGAAAGATCCCTCTTGCATGAAGGCTGAAGTGCTATATTCATATACTTTGAATGAGCAAAATAGCTTCATCAATGGGATTTTTTAATATTTGCAAAACATGACACTTTACCAAAGCAAACAGTGGTGTATGTGTACCCGACCCACCAACTTATCCTTAGTCAAGAGGTGGTTAGCAACTAATAGCTAAAACTGTCAGTCTCTACTAGCTTTGCTCCAAACCTCAATTTCCAGTCTGAGCAGTGTATAAGTCCCACTCTCTGGTAGTCTGTTGGGTTCCCCACCCTGATCTCAGACTGATTAGTGTATACATAAGTACCACTCCTTGGTAGTCAAGTGACCTCTCATCCCCCAGTATAAAGTGTGAGCGGTGTACACAGTATGTAAGTTCCACTCACTGGCAGTTTAGATGCCAAGCCCCTTGATCACCAGGCTGGAGGAGGGTATACATAAGTCCGCTCACTGGTAGTTTGGTGGCCAAACCCCCATTGCTGTAGAACACCCATCCAAACCCACCCACCCAGCACCCACCTCCTCCAATATCGCTGTCAGCTGTCTCACACTTTAAGGAGCAATCAGTAGTTCTTCCTGCATGTTAGAGATGGCAAAGACAACTGTCTGAGTGACAGCCAATGAGCACATACTACTTCTGCAATAATTCTTTGCCATATGGATGGCTAAAGTAGTGAGTGAATGGGACAGTGCTAGTCACTTTCTTTTGCTGAGAGTTGGAGGAAGATTATAATCTCAAATACTATTTTCTTTTATGTCAGATGTTTTGGTTTTCTCTCAATCATATTCTACTAGATCTGCTCACATTGGCAAGCTGCATCTTCCTTGTAGTTGGACTTCTCTGGGTCAGAGATGTTGGCTTCACTGAGTTTCTAAACTGTGGAATGATACACCCGATGACTTTATATCTTCTAATTCCTTATCTTCTTTTAAAAGACAGTTCAAGCAACATTGCCTTACTCTTTCTGCTTGTTCATGTCATGATTAATTTGTATGTTGCACATGTGATTGTTTTGTGGGTCACCCATGAAAGTGGGCATTAGATGCCTTCAGGCTTTACTCAGTCACCAAATTTTAAATAAAAATTAAAAATAAATTGTATGCTTCTTCTGGGGTGAGTTGGGTCACAGTGGAGGTAGAAGAGGTTGGTGCTGAATAGATGGACTGGGAGGCATTCTAGATTGTTCAGGGTGAGTGTTCGGGGACACTAACCTACCTGGGACAGGTCCTCATGTATAAACCACTTAAATTGATGTTTGTGGTGGAGTAACACTAGACTGTCAGGGAGTGGCACTTATGCATACTCTTCTCAGACTGGCGCTCAAGGGTTGTGGGCAGCCATGGCTGCGCACAATGCCTCCACACATTTGTGTGTGGCAGAATTGTGCATAGCTGCCCATAAGGACATAATGGAATGCTAATTCCTCTTAGCACTTTGCATGTCATAGGTACTCATTAGCATGCAGAATATGGCTCACAGGAGCAACGGTGTTATCTCATATGGAACACACTACTGTATCTCCACTTGCTCATTTGGACCATAATCATGCAGAAGGCTGTGTTAGCACCATGAGTAGTCACTCTCTGTGATGATAACACAAATCCATTTTGAGCCAGACAACTCACTTTGGTTAGGGCACACTGCCTGTCTGACTATAAACCCCTGACAACAGTGTGCAGTCTCATGAACATAGCTAACAGGTGCACAGTGCAAATTGCCATCTCTGAATAGGGGGCCATTTCTGGCCTCAGAAGGGTGATCAGATGGTTGGAAGAGTTGTTGGACCTTGAGATGTCTTGCAGTAGGAAAATAATGCTCTATTACTGTAGAACCTTCAGTAAGAAACAGAAGGCACAACTTTATTATTATTAAACTGAGTGTGACATATTATAAGCAGCACAAGTAGAGAAAAACTGAAGATTTAAACAATAAAGTCATACTATCTGACCTTGTGTTGGTGGTGGAAGTGAAATTATAATGAAGTACAGTGTGATGTTTTCAAATTGGAGAAAGAATAACTCCATCTAATTAAAAGAAGCAACTACTGTAAATAGATCTAAGGATGAGAGAACAAGAAGGCAAAAACAGGCAATTTTTCAGTATCCACCAACTTACTGCACTGGCGGTACTGTGAAAGTGTGCAAATGTTCTTCACAGGAAGGATCCCTATTGTGGCAAATCAGTGAATAATAAATTTTTACCTTGGAGCATCAGAAACATAAAATGTGTCTATACAAGAGGACCTCTTTGCACACCCAGTATGCCCATGTTCCCTGCCTAATCTCTCTTATACAGACCCTAACTGGTCTCTGATGACCCTCGCTTCCTCCTTCCTGCCTATTTACTAATATAGCCCAATGTTTATTGAATGTATGCTTAAAGGTTCCTACTGTTTTTGTCTTCACAACTTCTGTAGGTATTCATTTCCAGGAATCTACCACACTTTCAGTGAAGTAGTACTTCCTTACATCCCTCTTAATCTCCCCTCCTCAGCTTCATTCCATGCCACCTGGTCCTGCTTCTCTTTCATGTTTGAAGGAATCTCCCCTTCTGCAGCCTTGTCACCGCAGTGAGGGACCTGTATGTTTTTGTCATGTACCCTCTTACTCTCCTTTCTTTTATGGTGTGCATGTTAAAATCCTTCAGTCTTTACTGTTAGGGCTTCTCATGCAACCCCTGCATCATTTTAGTTTCCCTCCTCTGGATTGCCTCCACCCTGTCTATGTCCTTTCTGAGGTGTGACCACTAAAACTGGACACAGTACATGTAGTAGAACTAGGTTTGATTCCCACAACCTACACTTGCATACTGGGTGACTTTGAGCAAGTCACTTGACCTCCCCATTGCTCTCATGTCATACCTGAAAACAGGCACTTGTGCCTAATGGGACTTTCCAGGTTATCAAAGAATAAAAACAATGAAATAAAGAATCCACCTCTTCCTCCTGCTGGAAATATCCCTTCATATGCACCCTAGCATCCCTCTAGCTCTACCAACTGCTTTATCACCCTGCTATGCCACTTTGAGTTCATCAGTTATGATAATTATAAAGCCCCTTTCCTGTTTAATGACTGTCAGTACCTTCTAACCCTTTCTGTATTGAGATCCATTGTTCCTATGTTCAATGTGCATGATTTTGCAATTTCAACATTGTACTCCAACTGCCATGCTTTAAACCACTCATTTTGTTTCCCAAGATCCCTGTGCATTCTCTCCCACCACCTGAGTGTCCATTTACTTTAGGATTTTGTATCATCTGCAGAATGGCATATCTTTTCTTCCAGTTATTCTAAAAGTCAGTTCTGAAGTCTTTTTTAAGGACTGGTTCCAGTACAGAGCCCTGTGGCACTCCACTGGTCAATCTCCCATCTTTATAGTGCATACCATTAACCACAACCCAATGTTGCCTATCTGTTAACCAGTTTCTATCCCAGTTCACCACTTTTGATCCCACCCCTAGGCTACTTCATTTCTTAATCAGTTTCCTGTGTGTCACAGTTTCAATGGTCTTAGTAAAGTTCAAATAGGACACATCTATTGTCCTTCCGGATCTATTTCCCTGGTTACCCAGGCTAAGAAATCAATCACATTAATCTGTTATGGCCTACACCGATGAATCCATGCTGCCTATTGTCTTGCAGCCTATTGGATTCAAGATACAGTACTCTACCACTCTTTACATTAGCAGAATTTCCATAAATGTTCCCACTATGAAAGTGAGACTTATTGGCCTATAGTTATTTGCTTCCTCCCTACTGCTGCTCTTATATAGAGGAACCATGTCAGCTCTTCTCCAGTCTTCTGTAATATTGCTTGTTTGTAAGGAGCTGTTGAATAAGGCTGCGAGTGGGGAAGCTAGCACCTCCCTGAGATCCTTTAGTGTCCTTTGTTTCATCCCATCTGGACCTATGGTTTTGTCCACCTTCAGAGCTACAGATCCCTTAATAACTCTTTCCTCTGAAAATCGACTTGTCCACCTTTGCCCTTCTGTTCCTGCCACTCCCTGGTGGTCTGTCCCCCTCTCTCGATTGTGAAGACAGAAAAGAAGTACCTGTTCATGATGGCAGCTTTTTCTTGGTCTTTTTCTGTGCAGACTCCTGCTTCATCTTCTGATCCCCACTGTCACTTCCTTTGCTTTCATGTTCTCACTTAGCTAACCCTTTGGCAATTCTTTCCTCTATTTGCATCTTTGCTCCCCTCACTGCCTTTCCTGCTTGCCTCTGTTTTTCTTGGTGTAGCTTCCTGTCCTCCTTCTGGGTTTAAATATAACTCTTTCATTCAACGTTTTTGCCAGTTCCATAGAGAACCATACCCCTCTTTTTCCTTCTGATTTTACTCACCTTCTTTATGCATAGACTGGGTGCTGTAATTTTTCTCTCCCTTATTTTGAACCACTGTGCCTCTACCTCTCCCTGGCACCACCCCCCATGAGGAAGTTTCTGAGGTAGTCTTCCTTTTCTTGAAAAATACACCATCCTAATGTCCAGGACTCTCATCTTCATGTAGGTTCCTTTTCTCCTGTCTTTAAGTTAAATCACACTCTATGGTGAACACTGGTACCTAAGGAACTGTCCACTATGATGTCTGAAATTCTGTCCCTGTTGGTAAGCACCAAGTCCAGTACTGTCCCATTCCTAGTGTGTTCTCTGACTAGTTGTCTGAAAAAAAAAGTCCCTTGTGGTGAGCCAAAGATGGCCTGCTCCTTGCCAAAGGTGTAGTTGGAAAGCTCTGCTCCATGTTTGCAGTTTGAAGCCACCAACTTGAAGCACCTCTCCTTACTTGCCATTCTGCTGATGGCTTTCCCAGGTGCCCTGTCCAACTTTTCTCCCTTTGCTGGAGGTCTGAACATTACACTGGTATGGATAGCAGCTTGAGGGCCCGTCTCCAAGAAGACCACAGCACCTCCAGCCTTTCTTTCCTTCCGGATGCCCTGTACCTCTATGACCTTGATTCCCTCCTTCACATATTTTACAACATCAGATAGGGATTTTAACATATAGCCCTGGAAAGCAAGGAGCAGAAACCTAGCCAACGTGCAAAAACTCAGCCCCTGTTTTATTCTGAATTGCGATAAAAAAAAAGTTTTATTGTATCACTGTGTTTTTGGATACATGAATTCTGCCATTCAATAAAAACAAACTTCTTGTGTTAATATGAGACTTTAGTTGGGATGACAACATTATGGGGCCAAGAGGCATGAAGCAATAATATACTCCATCATGTTCCAAAAACATTTTTCATTTATGTATTAATTTGATTTAAAAACAAAACTGTATGCACCAATGATGAGATTTGATAGGAAACATAATTTAAGTGTGATTTACAAGCTAGTTTTGTATTACAAGAAAACATTAATTTAGAAGAAAAACACACCAAGGAACATCAAATAACCCAGTTTGGATTCAGATTGACAGTCACAATACACAGTTGTAACTTTGCTTAGCCATTATTAATGAGGTCATTGTAAACATCACCAAAGAGCAGTTAGTGTAATTGCAAATTAAGCCACCTCTAAAATTTGGAGGGTTAACTTATGTAGAATAGAAAAAAATATTAATTAAAGAGGAAGACCCAATTGAAGCACAAATATTTTTGAATGGCATAGATAAAGTCAACTTGATTCATTGTTTTCAGCTCAGGACACAAGGCAGAACCAGCCCAAGGGGCATAAATGGAAGTAAAAGAAATGAAAATTCAAAGATGGTGTTAGCAATCCCTATTTATCTAGGGAATAATAAATGCGTAGAGTAACATGCCAGACAAGGTTGTGCAGATTAAGACATGGAGCTCATTTACTATGCTATTACTGTAGATACTGTCCTACCACGAAATAGTAAATTAAAGAATGATCCATGATGTGCACAATGACCTTTTTTTTGTTTTGAAGATTTCTCATGCTCTTATAGCTTCTACTGTTGAGAAATAGATGGAGAACTGCAAATGTAAGACACATCTTTGAGCAGCAGTTATTAGGTATTGGAAGTTTTATATTTGCCTAACAGATGCCTGGAAATTTACCCCCAACAATAGGGCTCCTCCCTATTTTGCAAACACTGATATCAATTTCTATATCATCTATCATTTGATTTTTGCCATTAGTACTGTTTATCCACTGATCACTGGGTGTTCCCCCATGCCCGCCACACTAGTCCTGTCACCACCACTTTTCTGGGACTTACTGCCATCATGTTCCTCCAGGGCTTACCCTGATGTAGGTTCTGTAGGGGCTTTCCCACCCTAGTGTGAAATGTATCTAGTTATGCAGCAGCGGCTAGTCTGTGGGTGCAGGGCCTACAGGTGGTAAGAGTCATCATGCTGAGTGGGGTTTTATCCTTGAGTTTCTCATTCCCACACCAAGAAGCAGCATGCAATGAAGACAATGACAGCAGTCTTGATGCCCTTCCCTCAGCCACCACTAGGGGTCAGTCTAACTCCTGGCTCCTTCCATGGAGGAGAGCAGTCCCTCAGAAGCTTGATCCTCCTCCCGTGGATGACCATCCAACAACTTGAGTTCACTCCTGAACCCGGGTCATTGGCAGGCCAGCTATATATTATTTATTTTATAACTTTAATCACTGCAAGTTTGTTAAATGCAAACCTATGGACATTGTGCCAAACTGAATTGGATGTGCTGACATGAGTATCTTGTCCTGCTCAACACTATTCATTTTTTGGGGTGGGTCCTTAGGATTGTATAGGCCTTCTATACGGGACCCCTGCACCACAGTCCAGTCATACCTATTAAAGACTTTCTGGTTCAGTTTAGAACTGGTTTAAACTACAGTAGGTTTAGTCAGATCATGAACTGTCCAGATTATCAAGATCTAAATCTAATTATTTAAAGTGATTTAACCAAGGCTAGGTGTATGTATAGGGCAAAACAACCACCCTCATACACAGCAGTATAAATTGTGCCCAAGTTCCAGCACCTATCTAGATGTCATTTTGTGGCTTGGAGTCCTGTTGACAATATGCCTTTTACCTACTGCCTCTGTGACAACTTCTGTTTTCCTCTTCTGGACTCTGCTTTCTTATCAGTACAGCACTGGCTGCCAGACATCTTTACCAATCTCGGTCATTCTAATGTTCACTGAAATATAGAAACATAGCAAGTGATGCCAGAAAAGGGCCACCAGGCCTACCTAGTCTGCTCATTATGCCTAGCTAGCTGCTAGGACTTTGCTGTTTCCTACCACCACCACCCCGGATCTAAAAGACCCTTGTGTCTATCCTACACTCTCTTGAATCCCCCCACAGTTCCTGCCCCCACCATATCCTCTGGGAATCTATTCCAGTTATCCACCACCCTCTCCATGAAATAGAATTTTCTAATGTTTCTTCTGAACCTCCCCCTACCATCTGTAAGTCATGTCCCCCTTGTTTTTGATTACTCCTTTAGCTGGAAAATGTCTCCTACTGGCACCCTGTTAAGTACATGTTTAGCTCCTTCAGCGATTCCTCGTATGAGAATTGACTGAGGCCCTTCACCATTTTCATCACCCTCCTCTGGATGCACTCCACTCTATCCACATCCTTCTTGAAGTATGGACTCCAGAACTAGACCCCATACTCAAGAGGTGGCCTGACAAGCTGCCTTTACAATGGCATTATGACCTCCCTCTTCCTGCTAGTTATTCCACTACTGATATGACCTAGCATCCTAATGGCCCTTGCCACCAACTTCTCACACAGCCTTGCCACCTTCAGGTTCCATGAAATGGTTATACACAGGTCCCTTTCCAGCTCAGTATCCTCTAGGGCATGCCCTCCCATCCTGTATTTTGTACCCTGTTTTTTCTTGCTTAAGTGCATGATCTTGCACTTCTTTGTATTGAAGGACAATTGCCACTCCTTGGATCAGTCCTCCAGTTTCTCCAGATTCCTGTGTATACTTTCAACCCCTTAGATGTTGCTACCCTGTTACAGACCCTTGTGTCATCCATGAATCGACACACTCTTCCCTCTAGTCCCTCTGCTAAATTCCCTATAAATATATTAAAGGGGAGTGGCTCCAGCACTGACCCCTGAGGCACTTCACTGGTGACCATACTCTCCTTTGAAGGAACCCCATTAAATATTACCCTCTGCCTTCTGCCCTCAAGCCAGTTCTGCACCCACTTAACCACTACAGGCCCTAGCCCCAGACATCTCATTTTGTCAGTAGTCTCCTGTACAGTAGAGAATCAAACATCTTCTTGAAGTCGAGATACTCAATGTCTACAGACCCCCAATCCAGTACCTTGATGGCCCAGTCAAAGAACTCTATCACGTTTGTTTGACATGACCTTCCCTCAGTGAACCTGTTTTGCCACCAGTTCTGTAGGCCATTGGCCTCTAGGTAGCTAGTGATTCTCTTCTTTAGTAGCTTCTCCATGAGTCTGACAACCACTGATGCTAGGCACACCAGTCTATAATTGCCTGCCTCCTCCTTGTCCCTTCCCCCCTATGAAGGGAGGCTACATCTGCTCTTCTCCAGTCATCAGGGACCTCCCCTGTCTCCAAGGACTTGTTGAAGATGCTAGTCAGAGGTGCTGCTAGTATATTTCTAAGCTCCCTCAGTATCCTGGGGTGCACCCCATCTGGCCCCATCACCTTATCCACCTTCAGCCTCTCTAGCTCCCTCAAGACCTCCTCCTCCTGGAACGGACTGGAGTCACCCCCCCACACCCCACTTTCCCTGATTCTCCTAATCTACCCATCATTCTCTACCATGAATACAGCAGAAACAGCTGGTGAGTATTTCTGTCTTCTCACGGTCATCCTCCAACCATCCTTCTTAATTTTTCAGCCTTACTATCCCCTTCTTAGACCTTTCCTCTCGCTCACATACCGGAAGAAGGTTTTGTCTCTTTCCTCACCAGTGTTGGCAATTCTCTTATCTGTTCTTGCCCTCACTCTCCTGACCTTCAAACCTGCTTCATTTTGCTGCTTCTGGTAAATAGCCCTATTCTCCTCCCCCTCTGTGTCATTGTATGCCTCCTAAATGCCTTTCTCTTTGCCCTGATCTTCTCTGCCACTTCTACATTATACTAAAGTGGCCTTCTCTTCTTCTTCCTGTATTTATTTACATTACTGACACATAGTTTAGTGGCTTCCACTATTGCCCTTTTACTGTACCCCAGATTTTCTCCTCTCCCCTATTTCCCCCCACCCCTACCAATGCCTGTTGAATGCACTCCACTGTTTTCTTAAAATTAGCATGCCTGAAATCTAGCACCTTCACTCTGGGCTGATGAACAACAGCAGCAATTTTAACCATGAACCAAACAGTGCTGTGGTCACTTGTGCCAAGGTTCCCCCCTATGGATACCTCTCTCACCCATTCCCCATTTGTAAGGATCACATCTAAGATCACCCACTCTCTGGTCAGTTCCCTCACCAACTGCTTCATGAAAGCTCCCTTTTGGGAGTGCACTATATCCCTGCTGCTGGCAGATGCTGCTGATGGGGTTCCCCACTCCACATCCAGCAAGTAGAAGTCCCCCATCAGCAGCACCTTCCCTCTGCTAGCCGTTCTCTAAATCTACTCCATCATTGCCTTATCCACCTCATCCTGCTGTGCTGGTGGACTATATACCACCCAGGTGAGTATGACTTCTCCCTTCCCTGTTTCCAGCAATACCCATAAAGCCTAAGTTCTCCCCACCTACCCTGCAGATCAGTTGCCTTAATGTGTTCCTTCACATATTGTGCCACCCCACCCCCTCTCCTCACCACTCCGTCTTTTCTATACAGTATATACCCTGGTACTGCCATGTCCCAGTCTAGGCCATCATGACTCCACATTTCCGTGATTCCCTCTATGTCCAGGTCTTCCTCACCCATGACCGCAGTTAGATCCAGGATCTTATCTCCTAGGCACTGTTTGAAATATCTGCTTTTCAGCTGTAATGGCTCTCTTTCTTAGCTGCTGCTCTTTACATGGGAGGTGGTGGGGTCTATTTGACTTAAAAGCATTTTCCAGTTGGGCCTTCTGCTGCCAATGAGATTCAGTCTTCCCCAACAATGGGGAAACATCAAAACTGCCATCACAGAGTCAACAAGCCTTTGTGTCAAGCAAATAAACAAATCAAAATGAAAGAAAAAGCCACTATGGTTCTCAAAAGAGGTGGCAGGGAATGTCAGGGAGAAAAAGATAGCATTCAAGAAGTATAAGGAAACACAGAAGGAGCAGGATAGAGACCTGTACCAGTTAAGGCAGAAGAAAGCAGGGAGGGAAGTCAGAATAGCAAAGGCCCAAACTTAGGAAAAGATAGCCAACTCGGTTAAGAAGGTGTATAAAACCTTTTATAGGTACATCAGGGAGCATAGAAAGACAAAGTGAGGCTGAATAGAATGGACAGTGGGTGGGCAGAGAGGGACAGTGAAAAAGCAGAGATACTAAATGGATATTTCTGCTCAGTATTCACAAAAGAAGAAGAGAGGGATTGCGCCTAATCCAATTAACAGAAGTACTCTTGATAGGGGGGTCGATCTCAGTCCTTTCACAGAAGAAAGAGTTCTGAATGAACTCCTAAAACTGAAGGTGGAAAAGCAATGGTGCCTGACAGAATTCACCCCAGAATTCTAAAAGAATTAAGGGTAGAACTAGTGAAACCACTGACTACCCTTTTTAATAAATCATGGGAGGATGGTGTGGTACCTGAGGACTGGAGGAAGGCTAATGTGATTCCCCTTCACACAAGTGGGACCAAGACAGAGGCAGGAAACTACAGACCTGTCCGTTTGACCTCTGTGGTAGGGAAAGTGATGGAATCACTTCTGAAGGAAAGAATTGTTGTGCACCTAGAGGCCAGTGGGGCACAGGACCCAAAGCAGAATGGGTTCACAGCGGGAAGGTCATGCCAGATGAATCTAATTGATTTCTTTGACTGGGTGACAAAAGTAGTAGACCAGGTAAGGACTGTGGACATGGCCTTCCTAGACTTTAGCAAGGCATTTGACACAGTCCCATACACAAAAGATTAATAGTCAAATTAACCAGCCTGAGAGTGGGTTCCAGGGTGGTAGCCTGAGTAAAACACTGGCTGGGCAACAGGACACAGAAGGTAATTGTAATCGGAGTCCACTCTGAAGAAAGAGGGATTACTAATGGGGTACCGCAGGGTTCATTACTGGGTCCAGTCCTTTTTAATTTCTTTATAAGTGACATTGCAGAGGGACTGGAAGGAAAAGTATGCCTCTTTACAGATGACACAAAGATCTGCAACAGGGTTGATACACAAGGAGGTGTGGAAAGGATGAGAGGGACTTGGCAAGGTTGGAGGAATGTTCAATAGTATGGCAGCTTGGATTCAATGCAAAGAAGTGCAAAATAATGCACCTGGGAAGCAAACACCCAGGGGAATATTACACAATGGGGGGGAAGTAGTAACAGCAACAAAAATGGAAAGGGACCTGGGGGGTAATCATATCAGATGACCTTAAGGTTAGCAAGCAATGTGAGAAGGCAGAAGGGAGGGCTGGGTTATACTGGTATGTATAGGGAGAGGCATCACCATTAGAAAACAAGAAGTTGTTATCCCTCTGTACAGACAGTTGGTGAGACCCCATCTGGAGTACTGTGTACAGTTCTGGAGACCCCATCTCTGCAAGGACATAGACAGGATACAGTCATGTCCAGAGGAGGGCAACTAAAATGGTGCAGGGTCTGCAAGAGAAGCCATACGAGGAGAGACTAAAGGAGCTTAATATATATACCTTTGATGAAAGGAGGGAGAGGGGGAACATGATAGAAACTTTTAAGTACCTCAGTGGAATCAACAAAGTCCAAGAGGTTAGCATCTTTCAGAAAAAGAGATATGCAAGAACAAGGGGACACAATTTAAAGATGGGGGGCGATTAGGGGCAATATGAGGAAGTATTTTTTCACAGACAGGGTGGTGGATGCATGGAACAGCCTTCCTGAGGAGGCAGTGGGGTCTAAAACTGTGGGAGAATTCAAGAATACATGGGACAGACATAAGGCAATTCTTGTGGGAGTTAAGAAGAAATAGGCTCTTGGTAAACTAGGTTCTGCAGCTTATCCTGTAGGTATGGAAATGGTCAGACTAGGTGGGCCAAGCGGTCCTTATCTGTCATCAAAGTCTATATTTCTGTGCTTCTATTGGCCTGGCCTAGATTGCCATCCTTGGATTCCTGTGGCCTACTTTGGTGATTCTGCCAGCTAGTGGCCCTCTGCAGTATTGCTTTCTGCTGTTTATTTATTTATGGTATCGGAGTTGCAACTCTTTGAGTCAGAAACTCGTTTACAAAGGCTCCTTGTCAAAGAACATAGAACAAAACAGGCAAACAACAAAAATACTGAGATACATCAGCGATTATTAAATACAATATAAAAATTCCTATACAGTGTGGTAGCTAAGGTAATGACACTTAAGGTTATTATATAGCAGAACAGGTGCTTGCAGGAGATGGAGTGGAACATGAAAATTCTGTGGGGGACAAGGTTGGGAAGTTACTGTATGACAGGCAGTTACATATCTGGGAGTTGTTAAGATGAAGCAGGAGGGCAGTCTTGAATGGACCAATCCTACGTTCAGAGAAGATGGCCTCAGGGAGGGTGTTAGACCAGGAAGGGGCTCTATAAAAAAAAAGACCACTGAGCAAGGGAGGTACTAACTCTGGGTAAAAAAAGAGAGGGTCTGGAGGAACTTCGGGTAGGGAGAGAGGGGAGAGATGTGTGTATGATAGTAGCAAGACTGGGGGGGGGGTCAACCCGGTTGTGACTTTCAAGATCAAAGAGGCAGGACTGATAGCGCAGTCTCTCATCAAGGCTAAGAACATTTGCCAGCGAGTACAAGGAACAGGTATGGATATTACTGCTGGAGCCAGTAAGCAGCCAGCAGGCCTTGTTAAGTGAGAGTTTCACTATATTGAGTGCAGTATTGTTGGCAGCCCTGTAGATCAGGAGCCCGTAGTCCACTGGGCAGAGGACTGAGGAGGAAATAGCCAGTCTCAGGGATTCAGAGGGTAGACAGGTTCTATGATGATAAAGGAGGCCAATGTGAGTGTTTACCACCGAGCAGAGGATATGGATATGGTCGTGGAAGGAGAGGGTAGGGTCAAAGTTTATGCCTAGGTACTTGAATGAGTTAACTTGTTTTATAGGGAGGAGGTTGTTGGATAGGACACCAAGAGGGGAGCCTTTGTGTTTATTTTGGTGGTGGGTGAAGAGCATGTTTTTTGTCTTTTTGAGGTTCAACACAAGTCTGTGGTCAGTAAACTGATTTTCAGCCTGGGTAAAGGAGTTTTGGAGGGTGGCCTGGAGGTGGACGGGGTCAGTGTAAGAGGAGAAAAGGACTGCATGATGAGCATAAAGAAGGACATTACCAGCACAGGTGTTTGGGAGCTAGTTTAGATACAGGCTAAAGAGCAGAGGCCCAAGAATGGAACCCTGGGGGACCCCTGAGCAGACAGGATGGGAGCTAGAGAGGCTATTGTTAATCTTAACAGACTGTGAGCAGGAAGAGAGGTAGCTGGCAAATCAGGCATGGACACCCTGGCAGAGACCTAGCTGAAGGAGAGAGGACAGGAGCAGGGAATGATTTACAGTGCTGAAGGCTGTTGACAGGCCAAGGAAGATAGCACCCACAAGGAGCCTGTGACAGGGTCAGTCCCTGCCGCTGTAGGTTTGCACCTATCTACTTTCTTTTCTGGGTTGCAACCACTATATTTCTCTCTACTATGGCTATCTCATTTGTTTTTCTGTGTGGAGGCAGGCCACCTTCATATCAACCCCCCCATCCCCATCTGTATAATTTCCCTGGGTCTGTATTCACAAAGGTTTAGGAAAGGAAACGTTATGAATATGAGGGTTAGACATGAATGTTTAAGGGTCTAGCAGCTTACAAGTATGCAATATATTGTACTAGTATACCTATGTAGAGTGTGCAAGCAGCATTCCCCATCCCCTTTTCTTTGTTGTATCCTGTGCTGTCTTGCTGTAATCTCAGAAAGAGTTAACAAGGTATAGCTTAGCTGCATTTGTTAAAGAATAAATGTAAGATATCAATTCCTTTAGTGTGACATGACCAATAGTATGTTCTGAATACCCCTTTGGTTTGTCTCAGACATGGTGTTCAATAACAATAAATACTCAAGGTCTCTGAACACAGAATGATGGGTTCTATAGAATAGGAGAAAGTGCATTGCTTTCTGTTCAGGGAAGCACTTTTGGCTTAGTTATGAGAGTTTTCGCATGATCGTGAAGCTCTTGCGATTGTGTGCATGGTCGTGAAGCACTAGCGCTTTCTTCTGTTTCAGAAGCGTTGCTGTCTTTCAGCAACTGTTGCTACTACTGCTGCAGACTGTTTAACAGACTGCCTCCCTGTATTGCACCTCCCCTTTTTTTGGAACTCCAAATTAGAGCTGTTCTCAGTCTGAGCAGCAAGTGAAAGCGTCAGCCATCAGCATACTATTTCAGCCGAATGGTTCGGCATTTCAGTGATGTTACTGCTGCCATTCAGTCTTACAGCTGCATTATCTCCCAAAGCAGCTACCTTTACTATACCCTATTAGAAACATGAATGTAAGGTTCATTCATATGAGGGAGTCTCTTGATCCAGCCTTGTAAACTGTGTAAGTATTTCTGCAGTAAATCATAGTTCTCACAGACAATCCTGCAATAAAGAAATGCTGTGTCATGTATTATCTGGGAATGACTCTGCTGCCCTAACAATCCTCCCGGTGGACCTATTTTTAGGTTCCTGTTTGTATTGAAAGTACATTTGTGCCATACAAGCAAACTAATTCTGGTTTCCTTGAGCTCTGCTAGTGAACTAAAATCCACTATGGGGAAGAGAGGCCTCTTGTGACTCAGATTTATAATAGCTGTGCTGTCAATCATCCCCTGAGATAGCAGTATGAAGCCTAAATGGGGATTATTATTATAACTGTTGAATTTATTTTGATTATATTAACATCTGTGGTATTTTTTTCAGTCTAAGCCTATAATTGAGGGGTTTATATAATGTTTTAATAACTGATAATGCTAGGTCACCTGACTCAGGTAGGCAGGTACATAAGCACTACCTGAGCAGGTACCCGATAGATAGGGTAAGTTCCTTCTGACCAACAGTGAGAGAGGTTCTATGCTACAGAATTGAATTGTTTTTGCTGTTTATTTGAATGTTTTCTTTTCATGTGTTATTTTGCTTTATGGTGCTTGCAATATGTTTATGACGTAATAAACATCCCACTAAGAAAAAACAAGTGGGTTGCACCTTACTTGCTGACTCTGTGTCCATCTGTAGAACCCACACCATAACAGAGCCCCTTGTCCAGGGCAGTGTGTAGGAAGCAAGAGAATTCAATAAGAGCAGTAGTGGTGCTATGGCCACACCGGAAGCCATATTGCTCTTTGCAGAAGAGGTTGTGAGTAGAAATAAAATTATTGGGCCGATCAGCTACAATTCTTTCTAATGCTTTGGAGAGAGTGGGTAGGATGGATATTGGCCTGTAATTTCCTGGGGAGGTATGGTCGCCACCCTTGAGAATGGAGGTGACAATGGCAGTTTTCCAGGCATGGGGAACTGACTGAGGCAGAAGGAGTGATTGAGGAGGTTGGTGAGGGAAACAACAACAACATCAAGGACTAAGCAGAGAAGTTTAAGGTCCAGCAAGTCATTACTGTGGCTAGATCCATTAAGGGCATTGAGGAGGTAGGACCTGGCTTCATGAGGAGAAAGGGCATGAAAGTAGAAGAGTGGGTGGGAAGAGGAGGGTGGGGACAGGATCAAAAAAGTTGGGTGGGAGAATCAAGCTGAGGTCTGAGAAGGTCGTATTTAAGGTATCAGTTATACACTGTGGGTTAGTGGAGATGTCATGTGCTGATGTCATGCTTAGATGTACTTCTGTAGTAGATACAATTGATTGGCTTCTTGGCAGTCAGTTAGATGAAACTTCTTCAAGAAGATATAATTTAATTCCTTCAATGCAGGACACTAATGACAGGGCACAAAACTGTAGCTCCACCATCAGATGGTTTTCTGCTTTTAACAGGTATTTAAACACAATAATATGGGGGCTTTTAGGAGAAGGATGGAGGTTGTGTGTTAAAACTTGAGGAAGGATGGGGAGTTGATAGCTGAATCTGGAGCATACTGACAGGGTGCTGGAGGTGGGCGGATAGAATTACATAATTTGGAATTGGGGTGCAGGTGTTTGGCTAGTACTATACTGCATTTGAAATGTTGCTGTGATTGTTAGCAGGGAGGAAGGTGATGCTTGAGAGTGGCAGCATGGTAGCTCAAGAAGTCTAAAGGTTGGCATGTTTTGATGAGGTGGATGGCATGTGCAGTGGACAGGTGATGACTTACATATCTAGAAAAACTTCACTATGCAAAGGTGTGCAAAATTGTGGTAACATTGCCATGCTATTCACAATGTGAAGTTTCCAACTTTACATAAATCTTGCCAGAAACATTTTAATTCACATCTCTACTGTCCCAAGGCCAATTCTCAGACTGTGAATTTTCTTCCTACCTTTAAGCTGTATCACATCAAAGGCAGGGAGCTTTAGACTGCCATTAAAGGCTGATAACATACAGGTCAAATAGTTAATAATTCAATTATTAAAGTACTGTATTTGAAACATAAATGCAGGTTAAATTTCCTGGTATTCTAATCATGTATTTACTTCCCTGAATACATCACCTGTTTTGTGTGTGTTTGCTTTTCTTGCTTAACCATATCACACTGTGGTTCTGCACTCCTGAGCACATCACTGAGGGCAAGCTCTGCAGCAAAAACAGAAAAGAGTAGTTTTTTTTTCTGTTTCCTCGTGTGGCAACAGGGTAGGTAGCACTGACTACCCCGCTTAAACCAATCCAAAAATATACATTACACATAGCAACTGTTGTGAAAAATGTGGAATGATTCAGATAATTCATTCTTATTTCTTTCATGACAACATAACCCACAAGAGTGATATTGATGCTATGAAAAATGCTCTTTCACATTTCCATGTTATTTATAACAAGCACAGAAGCCGCATAAGTCACAGACTTACATACTATGATAGCAGTCATAGTACAATAAAAATTAAGGTCAAAAAGAACTCTTAAGGTCCACCAGGTCTATCCCCTGTCCCCTCAACACACTTTTCATAGGCTGAGATAAAATAAATATGAAGTACAAACACATATCAATGTATAGGTATTTCAAACCCTCTCTACCACTCATGTATCAAGTAATTCCCCTGTTAAGCAGAAATGTATCCCGACTTACCATGAAGTCCTGCACTATCTTCATGTCCTCTGCCTCTACTGTTATGCTGACTACTAAGTTCACCACCAACTGGAAGAAAAGGTATCTCTTAATGTTACCACTAAATTCCCCACCCTTAAGCTTCAGGGAATGTCCCTGTGCCATTTGGCAGGATACCAGATAAGACATCTCTGTACAATAAAAGACTGAGACAATGCCCCCTTTCAGCCTCATATTTTCCCAGGTGAACATGTTAAGGGCCATCAGCCTCTCCTCATTGCTTTTATCCCCCATACCACTGATCATTGTGGTGGATCTGTGTTGTACCCTCTTGACTGCCTAAATGTCCTTTTGTATGTTTGTTGCAAAGCATATAAACATATTGGTATCCATCTGTTGTGAAATGGCTTTTTGCGGAGTACCTCTCCTCCACGGATCAGAGCCGCAGAATACCTACTCGCCTTTCTAATTCAGCCCACTCTTCTCCTTTGTCCTCTTTTTCTTTTTGAAGTCCTTGCCTAATCACAGGGTTGGAAATGCAAGCTGCAGAATTTTCTTGTTAACGCCTAATTATTCCTGCTTGAAACCTTACTCCTGCTTCCTGTTACATATATGTGCTACTGTTGAATTCTTTCATAAGTGGTGCAGTTTAATGCTTTGTTTCTGAGCAAATTATGTTGCACAGCTTATATCATTTGTATACTCATGATGCATTGCTTGTAGCTCATAGAATTATTTTATTTTCACACATGGTAAAAAGCAAGTAAAACATATTCTAACATGTTTCCACATTCATTGATCACTTTAGGTAAAAGCTGAGTTACTCTGCTTACTTCTGTTTTGAACACTACAATGAAAGCATTTTTTCTCATTACACATTTAATAAACAAGGGTCAACATGTATACTCAGGAAGCATGGAGAATATGTTTGCTTGTAAAGTACAGGAAAATGTTGGTGCCAGTCTGAACTGTGATATAGCTTTATGTGGGATGCCCCTTCTTCACAGATCCTAAATACTGAATCTCCCTGTTATGAAATGCTGCCATTCCCTATCAATTTTTTCAACTGCTGTTTGTCGCTTCCTGTCTCTCATTCCACTCTTATCCCACTACACACTCTTTGCCCTTCACAATTTCTACTATTCCCACTAAGTCCCCTATTCCTGCTAGTTTTCTATACATCCTCTCACATATCACCTCCCCCAAATCAGTGCTATTTTGCATATACATTAGCCGATCTGTGGCACTTACTCTCTCCCTCCCACACTCAAACATCTCATTACTCCTGGTTACTTCATAGTACTCATTGTATGCCATTTACCTTCCATTCCTCCCCTTCCCCTGCTTGATCTCACCCCTCAAGATACCACCATTCTCCATAAACATGACACACTCTCTGACTCTATACTTGTTCTGCTCCATCACTGACCCCCACCACAGTCAGCCATCCTCTATATACATTTGTTACTCTGTGGCCTTTGCTCTCTCCCCTCCTCTCCTCAATATCTGGGACTGCAAACTTTGGCTATTCACCATAATTCACATTAACTGCTCTGTGCCACTTGCTCTATATCCATCCGCTCCCAATCTCTGTCCCTGCACAACTTTCCAACATTTTCGCTACACACACGCTGCTCTGTGGCACTTGCTCTTAAATCCCTCAATAATAGCTATCCTCCTCAGATACTACCAATCACTGTCTTTCAGATTGGCTGCTCTATGGCACTTACTCTCTACCACCTACCCTCAAGCATCTCACCTCTCCAGATACTTCATATTACTCTATGTATGCCATTTGCTCTGTATTCCTCCCCTTTTTGATCTCCCTCCCTCCAATATACTGCAATTCTCTAGAATTATGATGTTCTCCAGCTCTATAACTGTTCTACTCTATCTCTGACATCCCCAAAATGTTGTCTATCTCCATATACATTTACTGTTTTGTGGCTCTTGCTCACCTCCCTTCCATTATAACTGTCCCCCAATATATTCAGAAACAGATTGAAGTAACATAAGCCCACTAACCCCAGTATTATAAAGTTCAAAAATTATTTATTTTTTTTATAATATGTGTAGATCAAATCAGTGAGATATCATACATTTCGGATCAAATATTTCCTCAGTGATACACTGAATTGTCACTCAATTAGCTAGTATATACAAAAATTAAAAACATTTTTTATAAGAAAAATATAGTTTTTTTAACTTGTTATATTAGATTACTAGAGCTTGTTGCAGACTCACACAATGACAGTATTCATTTCATCTTGAAATTCTAAGTATCTAAACAAAAAATAAATAAATATGTGTTTCTTTACACTTATTCCTCAAAAGAAATGTGACTTTGTTCTGTAATTCATTAATGTAAGTTCACCATTTTTACTTTGAATATTCTCTTTCTTTCTTGACTTGAGTACTAAACATCAAATGATAAGATGTCCCTTTAAGAATTTTCTATACGAAAACAATTTTATACACATTAAATTCCTGTTATTTCAAATTCTTATTTGTATAAGGTTGCAAGATTTTTTTTATAAGCCCATATATATCTCTTACACCTATATCAGAGGTCTGCAACCTTTTCGGGCCTGGGAGCCGCATGGTCAATGACCAAAAAATGGCCAACCGCAAAACAACCATTCAAAAATGTGGTTGTGACTAACAGGCACATTTTTGTGCAGACATTCTCAAAACATGTCATTTTATCGCAAAATGTATGTTACTTTGTTAAAAGAACAACACAGACTGCTATATTAAGAGGAATTTAGTTTTTATTGAATACATTTTCTGTGCAAATGAATTCACTGTTTCTTGAGCAATAAATAAATTCTGTGCAAACGAATGTGCTGTGTTTATTGAATAAATAAATTTGCTATGCAAATGAATTAGCAGTTTCTGTTGAATAAATACATTCTGTGCAAATGTAGCAACCTCTTGTTTCAAATCCCACTTACCAAAATACAATAAGGTTCATGCACCACAATCTGTGCCAGAGCCTAAACTGCAGGTTATTCAAAATCCCTGTTTCCAAAACACACAGTACTGTTCAGGCACCATGTTTCTGTGGCAATGCATGAACTGCTGAACAGTACTGATTGTCTTTTAGGAAGACAGATTTAGAATAAGCAGGTTCCACTTTTTTGTGCCAATCCATAAACTGCTGGCTGTTATAACTGTCTTCCTAGGATACAACCAGTATGGTTCAGATACCACTTTTCTGTGCCTGTACGTTAACTGCTGCACAGTGCTAGCTGTGTTTTGGCAAGAGAGAATTTGAATAACCAGAATCCACCTCTGTGCCCATGCATAAGCTGCTGGTTATTCAAAATCCCTCTTCCCATGATCAGACCAATACTGTGCAGGTACCACATTTCTGGACACTACATAAAGAGCTGCACAGTGTTGGCTGTGTTTTGGCAAGAGGGAGTTTGAATAACCAGAATCCACTTCTGTGCCCATGCATAAGCTGCTGGTTATTCAAAATCCCTCTTCCCATGATCAGACCAGTACTGTTCAGGTACCAGGTTACTGTGCCACTGCATATACAGCTGCACAGTGCTGGCTGTATTTTGGCAAGAGGGAGTTTGACTATCCAGAATCCACTTCTGTGCCCACGCATAAGCTGCTGGTTTTTCAAAATCCCTGTTTCCAAAATAGAGAGACAATACTGTTCAGGTACAACTTCACACTGTGCCAATCCACAAATTCCTGGCCTTTATAAATGCTTCTTCCCAGGATACAGCCTGAACCTGTACTGTTCAAGTACCAAATTTCTGGACACTACATAAAGTGCTGCACAGTGCTGGCTGTGTTTTGTCAAGAGGGAGTTTGAATAACCAGAATCCACCTCTGCGCCCATGCATAAGCTGCTGGTTATTCAAAATCCCTCTTCCCATGATCAGACCAGTACTGTTCAGGTACCAGGTTTCTGTGCCACTGCATATACAGCTGCACAGTGCTGGCTGTATTTTGGCAAGAGGGAGTTTGAATATCCAGAATCCACTTCTGTGCCCATGCATAAGCTACTGGTATTTCAACATCCCTCTTACCAAAGTACAACCAGTATTGCTCAGTCACCAGTTCTCTGTACCAATGGATAAACTGCTGGCTACAAGAAAATTCCCTCTCTGCAGTACTTTTCAAGTCACCTCTTTTCTATACCATTGCACAGATTGCTTGCTATTACAAAAGCATCTTCTCAAGATACAACCAGTACTGCACTGTAACCACTTTTCTGAGCCAGTTAATGAAAGGCAGGCCTCCCAAAAAAAAAAAACCCTTTCCCCCAGAATACAGACATCACTGTTCAATTCAGTACTTTATATTAGTGTGATTTCTGGCCTTGCATCCCTTTGCGCAGCTTTTCTACATTTGGCTCATAGCTGGTTAGTTTTAATCGAGTACAAACATCTAATGATCTATCAGTGAGCTGAGAGCGGAATTTGTTTTTAATACAGTTCATGTGAGAGAACACTTGTTCACACAGGTATGTGGAGCCAAAAACTGATAGCATGCCAAAAGCAAGTCACTTCATTGTCTTGAAATTATCAGGGAGTGCCATCCAAACTTGGAAGATGAGCCCATCTGTCTTTTGCAGCCTTTCCATCTCAGCCCACTTGTGTGCTGCTGCTAGCTTTGCCCTTCGTCTTTCCAGATGTTCTAGCTCTGCATTTAGCTGTCTAAATTTATCTGTCCAAATGTGAGATTCTTTGAATTCAACCACTTCCATCTCCAAGTCCACAATGGGGATGTTAAAATGGTCCAGCCGCATTTCATCAAGATTTGACTGACATGGCTGGGTCATAAACCAGAAGGTTGGTACATATTTTCTGAAATCATTAAATCTGTGACCAAAGTTTTTGATCAGCCCATTGATGGCTTCGTCAAACACTGCAGTGTTCATGGTAAAGCTGGGTTCTTGTGTCTCATTGTCAATTTAAATTTTATGAAGATATTCAAAATTATATAGTGTTCCTCTTTTTAAGTCATTCTGAAACACTTTCAGTTTTGACGAGACTGTCAGGACCTGTTCACACAGGGAGAACACAGTATTGCCCCCTTCCTTGCAGACCAATGTTCAGTCTGTTCAAATGTCCAGTCAGATCAACCAAGAAGTAAAACTTCTGGAGCCAAAAGCTGTTTGACATTTCTTCTTGCACAATGCCTTTCTCATGTAAAAACTGCATAATTTCAGTCAAGTAGTCTGTGAACCATCTCAGGACCTTACCCTGGGAAAGCCAACGAACATTGTTGTACATCAGTAGGCCAGAATATTGTGAATCCAGCTCTTCCAGAAGGTGTCTGAACTGCCGATGGTTCAGAGCCCTGGCAAGAATAGTGTTTATAATTTTCATGACCAGTGCCATAACATCTGCCATTTCCTTTCCAAGGGACTGGGCAAACAGTGACTCCCTGATGAAGAATGCAATGAAAAATAATAATTGACTGTTGCAGTTTCTCCTGGGGCAGCTTTACAAGTCCTTTGTGACATCCAGTCATGCTGGGGGCTCCATCAGTACAAATACTCACTATTTTGTCAAGGGTCAGTACTGCTTCTGGAAATACTTACAGAGAGCACTGAAGATGTCCTCTCCTCTGGTTTGTTGCTTCAGGGGGGCAAATGCTCACTAGTTCCTCTTTTACTCCGGACCAACAAACAAAACGAACCATTATTGCCAGTTGTGCTGTGTCCTTGATGTCTGTGGATTCATCAAGTGCTAAAGAAAAATACGAAGATGATATGATTTCTTTCACTACCTGAGAATCCACATCCTGCATCATTTTGTGTGCACAATCCTTCACGATCTTGGCAGACATTGGCAAATCTTGAATCTGGCGAACAATTTTGTCTTTTTCCTGGAATTCTGCGAACAAATACGGAGCCATTTCAAGAAATGCGTCATTCAAAAATTCTCCATCCGTGAAAGGCTTCCCTTCGCGAACCACCTGCAGAGCTCCAATGAAGCTGGCTGTTGTGAGACGATTTGCAGATGACGACCACGATGTCAGCACAGTTTGCTCCTTCCCCAGTTTCTTTTCCAGCTCCTCAGAGATGTTCCTTCGTGCTTGTCTTTCAGGGTATTTAGTGGCAAATGTTGCACGTTTTGTCATGAAGTGAAGCTGTACATTTGATTTCTTGTTTCCAGCAAGAGAGTCTCAACAAATCACACAGAACGGCAGTCCCTTCCTATTGATGGAGTCATAATCAAACCAGTCATCTTGAAATGTCCAGTTCTCATCAGCACTCTTTCTTTTTTCAGCCGAATGTGCCATGTTTCTTTGCAGTGTACACCAACTGAGATACTTTCTGAATAGAGACCACAAAAACCAAAAAGAAACAGAGAAGTAAAAAAAATCTAGAAATGTGATTGGCAGCAATAAGATCATTAAAATGGCACACCACAGCTTTGAGACACTTGAGGGAACAAGAAAAACAGAAATAAGAATGAAAAAGTTCTGTTGCATGAAGTATGTGAATAGAAAAAAAAGAGCGCCACAATCTGAGACACATTATGAGGAACGGCAACAACATAATACTCAGTCTCTTTAAGAAATCCATATGGCAGAAGTGCGCACAAGAGGAGTTCCACAACTTGCTAATATGCAGTCCAGATGAAGGAAAAGATCATGCCACGGACACAAGTGGGATCCAGAATTATATGTAGTCACAGGCATTGAATGATCGCAAGATGAAGAAACGGAATGTTTACTCTTGTATGAGATATTACTAAAGGGCACAACAATCAATATCAGCAGAGAAGCACTGTTTTAGGATGCAGAACCAACCAGTGCTATATCACACAACATTTGTAGGGGAATGGGTAGGAGTGACATGACCTGCTGTATTCTATCACATCTGATGTTTTCTTTCTCAAGTCAACACAACTGCAGTAAAGTGTGACAGTAAAATAGTGCAACAAAACATCAGAAGTGATCAATGCAGCACAGCAGAAGCCTCCCCCCCATATACACTACACTCACCGCAAACAAGGCAGTGCAGCACATCTTATTTATTAAACACACAGAAGTGACAATGCAGTGGCCAGAAGCCAGACATAGCCCCAACTGTAAACACACAGTTTCATGTCACCCCAGCCTACCCCACCAATAAAGACAGTTTACAAGAAAAATGATATAAACACAAATAAAGCAAAACAGCAATCCAAACAACCTCCCATCCCTCCAACACAACAAACAGGCAAAGTGAAGTATTTTGGTTTGGGTGTTTTTTGGGGGGGTGAGGATATAGACTTGCTATATATATGACCACAGCTGATGTTTGTATTGATATGAGTGGTGTTTCACACAAACTATGCCATAATCAGGTAAGTCAGGGGTTGAAAATAACTTTTTCAGCCACCAGCCCACGGGGCTAGTGGCTGGAAAAATCCACTGGACCACCATGATTTTCACTATCCCGGCACCAAAGAAAAAAGGAAAATGCACACACAAAACTCTGATTTAAAAAATAAATGTTTTATTGCGGGGGAGTCCCACAATGGGACTCCCACCCTCCCTTGAAGCCCTCCATGGTATTCATTTCCACCACCTCCATGGGCGAGCCATTCCACCTGTCCTCCACTCTTTTCATGAAGAAAAGTGTTCTCACATCCTTTCTGACCCCCACCCCCATCAGCTTTGTACCATCATGTCCTCTTGTGGTGGACCCCTTGCAACACCTGAAGAGCTGCTGGCAGTCACACCCTGTTCATCTCTAAGAAACTTGAACATTTCTATAATGTTACTCTGCACCCTCTTGGTCTTTAGCAAGTGGGTCAGAGGGAATCGGAACCGGATTGGCATGGTACAGATTTGTTACCCAGAAATTACAAAATGGTTGCCAAACAATAATCATTTGCAGAAACACAGCAGGGAAAACTAGTAACTAAACTGGATTAGCTAGTACACAGACCCACAGAAGGCCAGATTAATGTTTGTATCCTGGGGCACTTCTGCTTAAAATGATTCTTGGTGACTTAGACTGCTAAATAGAGAAATAATCATTGTAAACAGTAGCAGGGGTGGCCCCAAGGTGCAGACATTGGTCTGACCCTTCTAGGACGGTCTTTGCCCAGTGGACTGAGGCCTCCTTCATGAATTGAGAAAATTATACATAAGCTGTTCCCCCTCCCCAACACTGACACGACACTTTTAATAGCACGTCTCACTCTGAGACAGACTTCAAACAAATGCAAATGTTAGTCATTACATTAGCTCACAGTTCTGCCAAATTGTAATGGATGACATTCTGTCATGCATGAATTACCAAGTGTTAAAACTTGTCTTAATCCCTTCACAATTGATCTGTGATGAACTTGCATGACAAAGTCAGAGACACTGATTATTCTGCAGTTAGGATAACTTGAGACACACAAACACAAAATTAGGCAATAATTGACCACCTGAAATAATCTTTTGAACTTCAGATGGAGTGTCCCAGGCAGGATACGCCCTCCCCCCCCAAAAAAAATAGTCACTCTGTGCTCTTCAGTGTTTCTCCCCAGCAGATTGAAGCCGCAATGGGGGAAGGAGCATAATAGCAACAAGCCCCTCCCCTTCAGCAGTTAAAAAAAATCAGCACCAATACAAAATGATATACTGCCATTATTTAAATGTAGATGTATTTAAGGCAGACCACATTACAACCATGAAAATTACAAACTTGTACTGCCAGACATACCTCTCAACCTCTTGCCTCATAAGTCAGGGACAAGGCTTAAAAAAATCAGGGACAAAGGACCAAAGTCATGGACCCATCCTCAAAATTAAAGATATCCACCAAGAAAGCTGGTAGAATATGAGGCTTAGTGCAAAATGCATTTTCTAAAGAACAAGTCTGTAACTTTAATGCTTGACATTTTTTTGTGCTTACAATCTCAACTGTTTAGCCACGGAAACACAAATTTTAGGAGGGACAGAGTAAAATTTTGAAGCAAAATCAGGGATGTCCCTGAAAATCAGGGACAGTTGAGAGGTATGCTGCCAGATAGTGTACCTGGCCATTCTGTCATGCAGGATTGCCAATATCATTCTAACAACAAAAACAAAACAACAAGCAAATACTGCCTCATTTTATACAAATTAAATGTAGCATCAGATGAAACCTTTTAAATAGTGAAGTACAGTTACCAGCAACAAGCCCCCAAACCCAGAAATAAGGCAGGAGTGTCCCTGGATAAAAAAAAAATCAATACTCAGTGATCTCTGTGCCCTACTATGTTTATTTCCCCAGCAGACTGCAGCCTCCCTTCATCAACTGCTTGGGAAAGGAACATGCCCCCCTCCCCACAAGAAAAAAAAAACTATTGTGCAGGCTTTAACAAACAAGATAGAAGCCAGAGCAACAAAACTATGCATGTACTGGTCCATTATCAGAGTTGAATGCAGCCCAGTAAGCCCCATTGATTTGTTGTTTGGGGTCTAAAAAAATCTAACAATGAATATCATGTCATTTTGTGGTGGTTGTCCTCCCTGACAGCATTTGTTTGTATTTAATCTGACATGACTAACATTCATTTTGTGCAAAATGAGGCAGTACTACCTCATTTTGCACAAATGAATATTAGTCATATAAGATTAAATACAAACAAATTGCCAGTAATGCCCCCCCCCCCCAAATAGAACACAAATTAACATTCAAATCAATGAAAATGCTGTCAGGGAGGAAAACCACCACAAAGTGACATGATGTTCATTGTGTAAAAGACCAGTGATTTTCCAAAAAGAGCAGCTCCCTCCTTGTCCTCTGCAGACTGTGCTAGACTGCCTGAACTTTCAACTGGCAGCAATATTGGGGCTAAAAGCTGCTTAAAAAATATGTTCAGTCTGCAGTTGTTTTCTACAGTACCTCAGTAGTTTGCTTACTAAAGTGCAGCTGCTCGCTTCTTTTTTTTTTTTTTTTTTTACATGCTCCGTGTCACAACAGTCCTGTTCAGCTGGCCAGACTACCTGCCATAACATTGTTGTCCCTGCTAGCTAGACTGTTGACCTTAAATTACTGTTAAGAAAGGGTCACATACCTTAACACTAGAGATCCCCTTTGATTTGTCAGCCGAATAGAAGTTTTGGCTGATCGAAGATTCGGTGTACTGCTAGGCTCTGTGCACTTCTCAATTGGACCGTTGTCTCCTGTTCCATCCGACGGCAACACTGGACAGAGGGGCTCTTCAGCAGATGCGGCTCAACAACAGCTGCTGCACTGGGCAGCCTCTCGTTCTTCAGATCGCTGCAGGGCAGGTGTTCCAGGGTCTCAGGGTAAAAAGAACTTCACCCGCTGACAGTACGGCAAGACAATCCCGAGACTCCGAGGCTTTCTGTTGCTGGTAGAGTGATAGACATTTCTTTTACAAATCTACAGCAGTTGCAACGGAACAGTAAAATTATGCCCTTTTCATTCCGGTATTTAAATGTAATGCAGAAATGAAGAAACGCCTCCATCCTGACGTCACAGTCTATCACGAGCGTTATTTAGCCAGTGGACCTGATTGAGCTCTTCCTTCTGAAGCAACTCCCCCCCCCCATTGAGTAAAACAAAATGAAAAAGGTGCAACATTAAAGAAAGGCGTAATAACCACGCAGTTTTGCTTTTGTTTTTGCAACAGATGCACTTTCACCCAGGCAGGTGGGGAGAGCCGCAGCTTAGGGCAGGGAGAGCCGCATGCAGCTCCCAAGCCATGGGTTGCCAACCTTTGACCTATATAATGCTTAACACTAATAGTTCTCCCCATGTATCCACTCTTTTCTACAGTACATCATGCTTGTTCTTTTATTTTTTTATATAAACATTTTTCTTCTCTTTCTATGCCTTAGAACTGCTTATATAAAGTGTATATTGTATTACTAAATCTCATTGTTTACAGCTTCATTTTAATTTTTAACATAGATACCATAGATTTCCTTCTCAATTTTGACTTCTTTTACATTTTTAGAACTGTATAGGAGAAAAGGAAAAAGAAAGGGGCAATTTTTTAACATATTGTGTTTCTTATATCAATGAATGCAGATTTGGTCATTTTGCTTCTTATTCAAGCTTTAGAAAATATCTTTAACAGTTGCTTTTTAGTTTTTGGAGCACTGCTCGGCCTTCAAGTGTTCTTTTCTTTGGAAGCAATATGTTGGCTCACGCTACCATTTATGTAGTGAAGGAGACATCAGGTGCACAGACTAGCATGCTGAAACATGACCAAGCCTCCTCATGAATCAGCAGCTTTCACCCCTGTATGCCTGACCTGCTAAACATCGCTGCTTGGATGAGAGCAGCTGATTCATGAGGAGGTGTGATCTTGTTTCAGCACGCTAGTCTGTGCGCCTAATTTTTTCTTCATTGTATAAATGACAGAGTGAGCCAGCACATTGTTTCCAGAGAAAAGGACACTTGGAGGTCATGCAGCACTCCAAACATTTAAAAGTAAGTGTTAAAAAAAATCCTAAAGCTTAAGTAAGCAAAATAACCAAATCTTCATTCATGGATGATGAAAACACAAAAACAGATATTCCAAGGGTTGCACATGGCGCAACAGTGTTGTGCCATCGCAGCCCTGACTGCTGCCTGGCGTGATATTCAAAAAGGAAAAGTGCGCGAGCAGAAACCATGCACCGAGCATCAGTAATGAATGCAGGCACAGGTGGGGCATGCCCATGCACAACCTGCACAGCCCGATATTCAGCCCGGGATGTGCAGAGCCATGCATGCACAACTTCTACCTGCGCCAGCACAAAGTTAAGCCAAAAAAAAAAGGAACAACTGATGGCCACCCACAGGTGATCTGCTGCATTGCAGGGTGCAACACGGCAGCTGCCAACTGTGGGTGGCCACCTGAGTTCCGGCTGCACCTGGCGGCGCCCCCCCATGCCCGATCATGGGCATTTGTAAAGAAACCGTAAATTCCAACATCCCTGGTGGTCCAGTGGACTGCGATCAGATGGGCATCTGTCCAAAAATAGAACACAGTCCGATATCCCTGGTGGTCCAGTGGACTGCTATCTGCCCGATCGCGGGCATCTGTCCAAAAATAGAAAACAGTCCTATAGCCCTGGTGGCCCAGTGGACCCTATCTGCCAAATCGGGGGCATTTTTAAAATCTAGAGAAGTCCAATATCCCTGGTGGTCCAGTGGACCGCTGTTTGCCCGATCGTGGGCATCATTACAAAAAAACACTTCCAATATCCCTGGTGGTCTAGTGGTACCCCCCACCTGCCTGCTGAGACCCACTGCCCCACTCCCCCTCCGTCAGCTGGCAGGTGGCAGCACCCATTGCCTGATCTCATCCGCTTGCCGATCGATACTAGATTGCACGCCCATTGGTTCGCCAGCGTGAGCCAATGGGCGTGCAGCCCAATTTAGGTGCTGGGGTCGAGGTGGCAGTGTGAGGAGGTGCTGCCACCCGCTGGCTGACCAGGGGAGCGGTGGTGGTGTCATTGGGCAGGTGGGGGGGTACCACTAGACCACCAGGGATATTGGAAGTATTTTTTGTAATGATGCCCGTGATCGGGTAAAAAGTGGTCCACTGAACCACCAGGGATATTGGACTTCTCTAGATTTTACAAATGCCTATGATTGGGCAGATAGGGTCCACAGGACCACCAGGGCTATAGGACTGTTTTCTATTTTTTGAAAGATGCCTGCGATCGAGCAGATAGCGGTCCACTGGACCACCAGGGCTATAGGACCTATTTTCTTTTTACAAATGCCAGCGATCAGGCAGATAGAGGTCCACTGGACCACCAGGGATATAGGACTGTTTTCTATTTTTGGACAGATGCCCATGATCGGGCTGCAGGGGGCATCGGTCCCCGATGGCTGTTGCCTGGCAGGGCACCAGGTGCAAGTCGTTGGGGATCGGTGCACCTGCATGCAAATGGAGCCATAATGACATGCAAATGGCCCCATGTGTGCCTTGCATACATTATGTCCCCATTTGCATGTCAAGTTTTGAATATCGCGGTTGCTGTGCATGGCGCAATGGAACTTGTGTTAGTGCATCTCCATGCTCCACTCTGGCCACTTACGCTGGCCCAGTGCAACTGTGCCATGCACACTGGGGGTGGCCAGGGTGCGATATTAAAAGCTGCTGAGCCATGGCGGAGCTCCTTTGAATATCACTTAGTCCACACCGCTGAGCAGCCAAGTTGAGCTGTGTCCAAGCTTGCGCCACAGCCTGGCGCAGTTTGAATATCTGGGCCAATATGTTAAAAATGGCCCCTTTCTTTTCCCTTTTCTCCTACACAGTTCTAAAAACCAAAAAGAAGTCAAAAGGGAGCAGGAAATCTAAGGTAGCCATTTTACAAATTAAAATGAAGCAGTAAGCAATGAGACTGAGTAATACAATATACAGTTTATATAAACAGTTCTAAGGCATAGAAAGAGAAGAAAAAAGTGTATATAAAAAAGTTAAACATAAGTATGATGAATAAAAGAGTGGATATATGGGGAGAACTATTAGTGCTAAGCACTATGTAAGTGTAAGAGATACATATGGGCTTATAAAAATACTGTAAACGTATACAGATAAGAATTTGAAATAACAGGAATTTAATGTGTATAAAAATCGTTTTCTTATAGAAATTCTTAAAGGGACAGCTTACCATTTGATGATTAGTACTCAAGTCAAGAAAGAAAGAGAATATTTAAATTAAGAATGGTAAACTTATATTAATGAATTACAGAACAAAGTCAAATTTCCTTTGGAGAATAAGTGTAAAGAAACACACATTTATTTATCTTTTGTTTTGATACCTAACCGAATTTCAGGATGAAATGAATATTGTCATAGCGTGAGTATGCAACAAGCTCTAGTAATCTAAAATAAAAAGTTAAAATACACATATTTCTTAAAAAACATGTTTTAAATTTTTATTTATACTTGCTTATAGAATGACAGTTCAGTGTATCACTGAGAAAGGATTTGATCCAAAACATATGATATCTCACTGATTTGATTTAAATAGATTATAAAAAAATAGATAAAACTTTTTGAACTTTATAATATTGGGGTGAGTGGGCTCATATTATTCCAATCAGTTTCTTGATGTTTGCTATTGACATGAATTGGATTTGGGCTTGTCCTCTACTAATTTTAGCATTTTTGTGTCTTGGACCAAGGTTGGCTGTGCTGAAAATACTGAGTACCCCCCAACATATCCCCATTCCCATCATTCGCATAACCTGTTCTGTAACAATTGCTCTCTACACCTCATTGATGTCTGCCACCAAGACTGCTGCCATTCATTGTAATTCACATTAGCTGCTCTGTGCCACTTGCTCTTTATCTAGCTCCTCCTCAATTTCTGCACCCTTACAACATGTCAACATTTTGTCTATTCATTGGCCACTCTGTGGCACTTGCAGTCCCCCAATCTTTACTCCTCAAAATGCTGCCATCCCCTGTCTTTCACATTAGCCACTCTGTGACACTTGCTTTCTATGTCTTCCCTCACTGATATCTAACCACTCAAAATACTCGTATTATCCCTACATATTAGCTGCTCCGCAGCACTTACTGTCTACCACCCACCATTAAATGTTCCACCACTCCAGGTACTTCATATTACCAGATGTGTGCCATTCACTCTCTGTTTCTCCCCTACTCAATCTCTTCCACAAACATACTACCATTCTTTTTTTTTTTTGGTATATTATTTCTTCTGGAGCTTCCAGCTTGCAAGCCTGCCTTCAGTTGTCCCCCAGAGCAGTCCCGAAGGTTAGAATCCCTCCCTTGTGCACCCCACAACTTACCCTTCATGGCAGGGTGGTGGGGAGTGACTCAATCCACCCCAAACGGATCCATGCCAGAGAGGTTCCTTCTCGGAGGTGGCGCTGTAGGGACCACTTCATTCTGCTGGAGTTGTTTTTCCACTTTTCTCCCCTTGCATGGAGGCAGGGCATGCAATGATGCCTGCGGTGAGAGCGCGCACATTTCCGCACGTGCTCTTACCAAGCGTCTGTCCTGTCTCCTCCCCTTTGGCTATAGCATTGGTGTGCTGCCCCCGAGCAGCTGCTAGAGGCCAGTGGAGCACTGCCAGCTAATGCCCCCCCACCCCAGAGAAGGAGAGCAGTCCAATGGACACTCGATTCTTCTCCTCCCTGCCAACCCTGGAAGACCAGTGCTCATTCCCGAACACGGGTTGCCAGCGTGGCTTGAGATAAGGCATCCAGCACCTCAGCCCTCAATGCCACCAGGCCGATACTACCATTCTTCACATATATGATATGCTGTATGCCTGTATCCCTGGTCTACTTCATCTTTGACCCAACCTAACATACCAGTATTCTTTATATAATTTGTCACTCTGTGGTAGTTTCTCTCCCCCCATCTTCCAGATTTCTGCCCCCACAGCATGTCCGCAGTTCCTCATTATTCACATTACCTGCTCTGTAACACTCTCCCTCTCCTCCCTCCTTAATATCTACCTCCCAAACTGCTGCCATTCACTGTAATTCACATTAGCTGATCTGCACCCCTAACTCTTCGTCCATTCCCTCCCCCATCTCTGCCCCCAACAACATGCAAATATTTTCCCAATGCATTAGCCACTCTGAGGCACTTGCTGTCCCCCAATCTCTGCACCTCAGAATGCTGCCATCCCCTCTCATTCACATTAGCCACTCTGTGACACTCGCTCTCTATTTTGCCCCTCCCCATTATCTGGCCCAACTAATGCCTGCATTGTCTCTACATAATAGCAGCTGTGCAGCACTTCTCAATCACCCTCAATTACCTCACCACTCCTGGTACTTCAAATTACCTGCTGTGTGCCATTTGCTCTCTGTTCCTCTCCTCCCAATCTCTCTCCTCACACAACATGCCACCATTCTCCATATACATAAAGCACTCTTCAGTTTTATTCCTGTTCTACCCCATCTCTGATCCCCCTAACAATGTGCCATTCTCCAAATACATTTGCTGCTTTGTGGCACTTACTGTCTCCCCTTCACTGATCTCTGCCCCTCCAACAAGCACCATCCCCCATTATTCAGATTTCCTGTTCTGTAGCACTTACTCTCACCCCCTCCTAATTATCTAACAATCCAAACTGCTGCCATTCTCCATAACTCACATTAACTGTGCTCTGCCACTTTCTCTATATGCATCCCCTCCTTAATCTCTGCCCTCCCACAACATGCCAACATTTTCCCTATACATAGCCGCTGTACAGCGTTTGCTCTTTCCCCACACCAATCTTATCCCCACAAAATGCTGCCATTTACTGACATTTACAGTAGATTAGTTGCTCTGTAACACTTGTTCCCTATTCCACCCATTCCTGATATCTGTTCCCCACAAAAATGCCGGCATTGTCCCTACACATAAACTGCTCTGTGATAGTTACTCTTTTCCACCCACTCTCAAATGTCTATCCAGTCCTGGTACTGATTTTTACCTGCTGTGTGTCATTTGTTATGTGTTCCTCACATTCCTGATCTTTTCCACCTGACATACTACCATTCTCCATATACATGACATACTCTCTGGCTCTATCCCTGGTGTACTCCACCTCTGACCCCCACCCTCAATGTGACTCTATTCTTTGCATGCATTTGCAGCTCTGTGGCACTTTGATTCCCCCACCTTCCCAATCCCTGCCCCTCAACATGGCCATTTTCACCATAATTTTCATACCTGCTCTGTTGCATTTGCTCTCTCCCCTCAATATCTATATGCTCAACGTGCTGCCATTCACAGTAATTTACATTAGCTGCTCTGTGCCACTTGCACTATATGAACTCCCTCCACAGTCTCTGCCCCTGACAACACGCCAACATTTTCTGTATACCTTATCTACTCCTTGGTACTTGCCCCCCCCCATATTCCCCTGCTAACAAAATTCTACCATTCACTTTTATTCACATTAGCATCTATGTGGCATTAACTATCCTGTTCATGGAACTATTTGAGTTACAGTTCATACTATCACATGTACAATATGTTTTACTAAGCTGCCATTTTATAAATGCTGTATTGACAACATACTGATACTGTGGGATGGAACAGAAGGTGAACTTGAGGAATGATCTGAGTATGTGAACCAGCTGACAGACTACATGAAATTTGCTACCACTTTTGACCAGGTTGCGATCCCTTTTTTGTATGTTGTATTTTACAAAGAAGGGAATATGTTGAAAATGAAATTATATAAGAAAGAGACAGATCATAACACTATTCTGAACTCTGCCAGCTTTTGGAACACATTGGAAATAAAATTATATAACAAAGAGACAGATTGTATTACTCTCTTGAACTCAGCTGGCTTTCACCCCATTAATTTAAAGATCAACATTTCTTACTCACAGATGCTCATAGTTTGAAGAAATTGCAGCAACAGTGAGCTGCAAGAACAGGAGCTAGAAAACATGGCATCCAGGATTGTACAAAGGGGTTTCTCAGACTGAGCTGTTAACCAGGCAATAACTAAAGCCAAAAATAGAGACCAGGCACACCTACTGAGAAGACATGGTATTTCTAATAGAGAAAAAACAAACATATGTTTTCTTTAGAATGCTCACAACACAACAGTGAGGTTAGGAACATTGTGTATAAACACTGGGCCATCTAAAAGTTCTAAATCTCCCAGACATTCAGTCACCACTGATCATTACCTCCAAAAGGGTGGGCACACATAAAGACACCCTGGTACATTCAGAACAGACCCCTAAGAACCAGAAATTTAACTAGGGCATCTGAATCCTGGCAGGATCCCTAGTGGGTGATGTGCCAAGTGGGGCAACACTTCAAGAAAAATGTTTTTTAACATTTCAATGGTGATGTGAAATATCAAATCAAAACTCACTTAAATTGTGACTCAGATCAATTGGTCTACCTACTCACATGTCCTTGTTTTAAGAATTATATATGAAAAACAACTTGGCCAGTGAAGCTAAGCAAGCACAAAAGCTCCATAAAAAACAAGCAAGAATCAACCCTGGTGGTGAAACATTTTGAACCTGCAGGGCACACAGAAGCTTGCCTATGTTTCTGGGTAATAGGGCAAGTATCTGAACCCCTACATGGGTGGACTGGAATAAGCTGCTCAAGCACTGACAAATGTACTGGATACATACACTGAACACATTAGACAAACATGTGAGGTTGAATGAGAAGGACAATAGGGCAGTATGTTGGCAACCATTTATTATGTTGGTGGAATTGACTGCAGTCTCCAAATACTACTGCACTCATGACCAGGGCCACTGGAAAATTGCACCCCCAATTTTTTTTGCGGAATCCACAATTTTCTCCATTCTCTGCAAAAACTGACGTGTTCCACATTTCTTTCAATTTTTGAGTTTTGATATTGAACTGTATAAAAAGTATTAACATTTTTAATAAAGTACTCTCAATATATTGACAATTTTGTATGCAGACTTGGGTTTGGCCGAAACAATGCAGTGCAAGGTACAGCAAGGGTTTTATGTGACACTGATTTCTTTCAAATTTTTATCTCGTTTGGTTTCAAAATCCACTGGCCAAGCATAAGTACACTTAAACACTTAACATTTGTTTTGTGTTGAAGCAGTCTATCAGAAAACTTTTTGTTGACACACAGACTGAAACAAAAGATGGGAGAAAAGGTGCAAATTATCCCATTCACTTAAACAGGGTGCTAACTATAAAGCCTTTTTGTAAGTGGCAGGGCAAGTTATTCCTTGTGAGCATACTTTCATTCAGACTAGTTTTAATTCAAGCAGCTGAGGATTTGTGGATGACTCTGCTGATTTTAAACTTGAATAAGCTAGTTGGTAACAGCGATCTCACTCTCAGCAACTACCCTCTAGGTGCTCACATGCAAAGACGACAATAAAAACCTGACTAAAGTCTAAAAACAAGCCTATAAAACACAAACTGTATCTGAACATTTATCTTTAACTAAACAAAATCTTTGCAGCCAGAGTAAAACAGAGGTAAATTACAGGGTACCATGACTACTATATGATGCAGTAAAAATTTATTGGTATTTTTTTTTTTTACATTTTTTGGTAACCACGTAAGACCCACTAGGCACAAGTGCCTGTTTTCAAGTACAACCCAGGAGCACTGAGGAGGTTAAGAGACTTGCTCAGAATCACACGGTATGCAAGTGGAGATTGTGGGAATCAAACCAAGGCTTGCTAGATGTTGTTAGCTCATTTACAGTTTGTTAATCTTACCTCTAGATTATACTGCCAGCCCCAATAACCCCCAGATTTAAAGTTTAAATATGTGATTTCAAAAATAGTGTACAGTACCAACAGTACAAATTATGACCATTAAACCCTTTAACAACATTTTATTAAAACTTATTTGTCATTCTGTCTGCTTATTTTTTCCTTGTACCAAAGTGGGTGAATAGCTGGCAGAGCACTGTAAACAGCTGCTGATTAGGCTACATTATTCTACAGCCAGAAACAAAAAATAAAATATTCTGGCTTTATTTAATATTTATTTGCTGTGACTCACTTTATAGAATCTATTTAGCACTGTATGAGGCAGATGCTTTAAAAATTTTCAAAGACAGACAATGCTTTTGATAGCTTATGAGTTTAGTATTCTTGTTAGGAACACAAACTTTTCTTTATGTTTTAAACATATTCAGGTGTCAGTGTATTAATTTAGCAATTTATACTGACTAATATATGCTGCAGAAAACATTGAAAGATTTATTGTGAAGCACTCTGGGTCTATAGTAGAACACCTGCGATTTCCCACAATTTTTGCAAAACACTCCGCAATATTGGGTAACCTTTTCCTCAATATTCCAGTGGTCCTGCTCATGACCATATTTAACACTGCCTATGTTAACTGTGACCTTCCCTCTCTAGCTGCTGCATATGTTTTATCCATATGGCACATGCATATTCCTGGTCCAGTCAGCCTATATACAAAAATAGTCATTTATAACAGCACAACAAACTTTAATGCTAATGTTGAGCTACCTGCTCTTGTTAAAATCTACAATTGTTGTGAAGTATTACTTTTATATATTATGAACATTATATTATTGGAGGCAGTATAGCACAGTGGTCTAAGGCTCTGAGCTACAAATTTGGTGATATCTAACAGACCAGACCTGGGTTTGAATCCCACAGCTTCTACTTGCATACTGTGTGACCTTGACCAAGTCACTTAACCTCCTTGTGCTTCCCAGGTTGCTCCTATAAAAAAGCTTTCAGCTTAGTGTGCTATACCTGAATAAATAAAAAAAAAAAATGAACAGTCTCTGGTATAATGGCACTTTTTCAGGCAAACGCAGGCTAAGTTAAGGTGAAGATGCAACTTCATCAGTGAATTTTCTTGCCCAAAACTTTGTAAAAGTCAATGCTTCACACTTTACAAATTTGGGAAGCTTTGCAAATTATTTCACAGAGTAGAGTTTGCCAGCTTCACACATCTCTAGTCACTGACAAAATGTTTTCAAATGTATTGTGCAGTACTATAGAAATGTTCAGCTTCTACACTGAGTGGATCTTGTATGAGCATAATGTATATATGTTAGCTGCATCTTGTATAATGACTACAGTATGAACATGGCTTTACGATGTTTAGATATGCCCCATAGGCTCCCATCCTAATACTTCATCCTCTTTTCTAAACAGTGACTTATAGAGTTGAGGGTGAGTATTATGCCTCTCATGTTGCTGCTCCTAACTCACTATTATGAGCAGCATAAGGGGGGCATTGCTATGCTGTTGCATGGCAATGTCTGGCAAAAGCAGGTCAGGGTGAGGAGCACACCATCATGATGTCATCTTGGTGAATCTGATGGATGTGCTCCCTGATTGGCATTCCCCACATTTGCCCAACCTCCTACTAGCAGAAAACTGAGTTCACTCTAGCAGACAGCACACATAGAGATACCCATGCTTGTAGGTCAAAATCTCATGCAACAGTGGTAAGTTTGTACTGCAACACCCTGCAAACTTGACACCTCTACAATTTCTGATTTTGACATTAACTAAAAATGTTATATGTGGTACTTTGGCTTGCAGATGAGAAGTAAGTAGTAGTAAGTAAAATGTGTTTTTAAAGCGCACCATCGCTGGGGTTCTAGGTGCTGTACAGTAGGCAGGAGAACATATCCAACAATAAATAAACAAGAACATTTAGTACTATTTAAAAATATTCAAGCGGTCACCAGAAAGGTTTTGAAGGGGATTTATAACCTGGAAATGTGTTCTCATATTTTTTTTTCTTTCACTGTATGCATGCATATGAACTAACTAAAGTAAAATAACATTGTTTAGTTTGTTTAAAATGAACAGCGTGAAACCTGTTTGAATTTCATGAGTAATACTGGCATATATAGGTAACCTTTTAACAATAATGTAACAGTTTGATAAGATGCTGCAGAATCTTAAAAAAAAGCTCTCACACATTTAGTACATATATATTAATTTGCAGTGTGATAGAATGCTGGTGATTTTGGTTTGTGGTATAACATATTGTGTTTGTGTAACAACTGGTGGCAGCATTGACAGGTTAATGCACACTTGGAAATTTGAATTATATAGGGGCCGGCCTGGTGGCACTGAGGGTTGAGGTGCTGCATGCCACACCTTGTGCCATGCCGGTGACCTGAGTTCGGGAGCGAGCTTGGGCGCCGGGGGTCAGCAGGGATGGGGTGAGGATTGAGCACCTGCAGGGCTGCTCTCCTCTCCCAGGGGGAGGGTGGGGGATAGCTCAGCATACTAGTGGCTCCTGGTGGAGATTGGGGCACTGCAGCATATTGGCTGCATGTCAGTCAGTGTGGATGATGCAGGCAGGGTTGCCATATGCTAGCACATCATGGGTGCACCACTCTGGGGAGGGGCACCAAGAACATGGAAAAACCTGGCTCCGAGGGGCAGGCGACAGCACCTGACCCCATGCTCACCACTGGATCCACCTGCCTGGCCTTCTAGGTCCTCCACCCAGGCCCCACTCCCACAGTCAGAGACTACATGTAAGACTGCCCAAAGAAGAGAGGTGGCCCCACCTGGAGGAGTTAAGCTGGGGGTGCTGGCTGAAGGGGGGGGGAGAGGAGGCACAAGATCAGGGGGACCTCAGGCAGGCAGAATCAGGCAGGATGCCTGAGAGAGACTCTGTGGGCAGTGACCAGAGGGAAAAAGATAAAAAAAAAAAAATAATAATAATGATATACTTCTAGTGAAAATACACAGGTGATTGTAAAAGCTTTAACTAGATACAGTATGCTGGATAGCAGACATTACACATTAATATAATTATGTGGTTTCTTATGTTTTCTATCATGATTTCAGTTAAAAGTATGCAGATTAATTTTAAACAAATTCTGGTATAAAGAAGCTAGATCTTAGAATTGTTAAGATGTGGAAAACAGGTTGCTATGGTCCAGGACTCCATGATGAAATTTTTGTGTTATTAATTTTATGATATATTTTCAACTCTATGATTGTATAATAGTAAAAATGTTGTTGTATTTTATGCAGCACCTGATCCCCTAAGGAACTAAAGGGGCAAAATTATGGGCCAGGACCTGGGGGACCCTGTTGATGCTAAATTAAACTTTGAATCATCATGACATAAATACATTTGTTTGAAGTGGTTGGCTTTTCCTGAAATATGCTATTCTTGACTTTTTCTCCCCCAGATTCTTAAATCTGTGCCCCACCAACATGCCCCCATTCTCCATCATTCACATGGTATATCATTAGGACAGCATCTTAATATTGTCACTGTCATTACAGCCACAGCTGGTTGGCGCATGGCACTGTTGTGACCTGGGCTTTAGAGAACTGAGTAGTTTCAGAGTTGACAGAAGGTGGAATGTTTTCACGTGTGTCAGTAGGGAACTCCTGAGTGGTATCAGATGTGTGTCTGTCTGAACTTTTGCTCCAACTGTTACTTATTGCCATCCCATAGTAAAGGTTGACTTTGCACCATCTGAGCCTCCTGTCTTTTTTTGTGCCTCTACATGTGTGCACCCTGTAACACTTACTTCTCCCTGCCAATCTTGGTGAAACGCTTCGGGTTAGTTGTTTGAGCTTTGGGGGGTGGGTGGGCGCATGCTTTGGGGGGTGCAGGGTGGCATCGCCCCCCCCCCCACAATATGCTAGTTTTGTCTGTCTTACAGTGTGGGGTATTCTAGGATGTGTTGGGATGTCTGGGGTATTGGCTTATTTCTTTTGCCATTTTTTTAAACTGATTGACTGTCGTCCGTATTGTCAGGTGCAGAAGTTCCCTATCATATTTTTTTTTCTGGTACTGTAATTGTCAGAAATATTATTGTTGCACCGACATGGGTGAACCCATTCACATTACATGCTTGGTAACACTTGCTCTCTCACCTCTTTTTCGATACTCGCCCCCCCCTACAAAATTGCCACCATTCACCTTAACTCACATTAGCTGCTCTACGCCACTTGCTCTTTATCCATCCCCTCATGGATCGCTTGGCACCTGCACAACATACCATCATTTTCCCTGTAAAATAACCATTCTGCAGCACTTGCTGTTTCTCGCTCCCCAGTCATTACCATCCAAACATGTTGCCATTCACTGTCATTCACATTAGCAGCTCTATATCACTAGCTTTCTCATTCTCCCCACCCAATATCTGCCTCCCGGAATGCCAACATTGTTCCTATGTATTAACCACTCTGCAGCACATATTCACTCCCACCCACCCTCAAATGTCTTGCCACTTCTGGTACTTTATATTATTCTACTGTGCCATTTTTGTCTATTCACCTCTTCCTTGATCCCCCTCCAACATATCATCATTATCCATAACATTTGCCACTCTGTGGCACTTGCTGTCTCCTTCCCTTATTAATCTCTACAACACCCCAATGTGCCCATTTCCCATCATTCACATTTGCTGTTTTTAATCACTTGCTCTTCCCCATGACCTCTGCCCCCCACTATGCTGCCATTTAACATCATTCCCATAAGCCACTCAAAAGCACTCTGTTCCTTCTCTTCCCAGTCTCTGTCCCCCCCCCCAACATTCCCATATTCTCTCTATACAGAAGCCACTCTGTGGCAGTTCCTCTTTCCCCTTCACAATCTCTGATGCTTGCTTCCTTCACCTCTCCCCAATATTTGTCCTACCTAAATCTGCCTCCATTCATCATAACTCAGATTAGCCACCCTACAGCATTTGCTCTTTAACACTCCTCTCCCTAATCTTTGCCTCCATATTGCCTTTGTTCATATATATCACCCGTTACTTTCTATTCCTTGGCACTGTTATTTATAATGTTTATAACATATTTCTACTTCTTATATTCATTTTTTACTGTACCCTTCCCACTTCAACACCCCCACATACTTGTTGTCTTTAGGTATACTTACTTTAATTTGTTTCTAAGTTTCTCATATTTCCCCAATTAATTTGTTTTCATTTGTTATACTTCTATTTCAAACTGTCTTCATTTATTAGATTTATCTGTTCTTTTAGAAAATGACAGTAATAAATTCTTAATCCTGATTGGTTGACATGGGCTCCAAGCTGGGCATTTATTTTTCAAAAGATGCCCAGCAAAAAATAAGTACAAGCCCAAGTGCCACTTCACCACATACCCTTATACTGAGCTGCCCAGTCTGCTTTGTCATTGGTTGAAAACAGTTGATGAAATTTGAAATCCCCACCATGTTTTTCTCTCACTTAGCGAGAGCTACTGGTCTTCAGCCCTCCCACAACACTCATTATTTATTTATTTATTTGTTTATTTATTTGCTTTTGGTAACCGGGTAAGTGCGTTAGGCAACAATCCTGCCTATTTTCAAGCATGATCCGGGAGAGAACAAGACAAAAGGAGCCACAAAGTACACTGGTAACATAACGACATCAGACAGTACAGAAAAAAGATTGAAATTAAAGCAGAACCAAACATTTTCAGGTACAATCAAGTCGAGTACAAGACAAAAGTGCCACAAGTTAAGCGATACATAATGACGTAATGACATTAAGGTGAACAATAGGCTGCAGGCAAAATATACCCAGTATACATAGAGGTATGACAACAATTTAATACTCCAGGATACTCATATCAAAGCTTTAATGTTGCAACAATTGAAGGGGGGCTGAGCCGCCGGCCGTGGTCAGTGGGAATGTTATGAGCAACGGCAGTGACCAAGTGTGTTGAGGTGAGAGAACAACGAGTTTTTGAAAATCCGGTGGGAAGAGACAGTTTTGACCTGAAGTGGGAGAGAGTTCCAGAACCGAGAAGTACGAGAAAGCCTGTTCGCCCATTTTTGTGGTGCAAGGTCTACATGTTAGCAGGGGTGAAGAGGAGGATCTAAGTGAGCGAATTTGAGATGCAGGGGTAAGCAGGAGGGCCAGGGATTCTGGTCTAGGGGGTCTAGTTTGGGAGTCAATAAAGCAACCCAGAGAGAAGGCCCGGAGCTCCTTGGGTGGCAGCCAGTTTAACCCAGAGTAAAGGTGGCAGTGATGAGTGAGGCATGGGGCGGATAAGGTGAATCTGCAGATATTATTATAAGTAGTGTCCCATCTCCTGAGAATGCTGGGGTTAGCTGAGTAAAGAAGAGGAAGACAATATTGGAGCTGCGGGAGAAGCACCCCCCTTGCTACGGATATTCTAGCGGAAGGGGTGAGGGAGTGTCGAACCCGAAAGGCCCCACCAATTTTCATATTGGCGGACGGCAGGCTGTGTTTATGTGTGTAGCAAAGTTGAGGGAGGGATCAAGAGTGACACCAAGGTATTTGAAGGAGGATGTATTGGTGACCGAAGAGCCATCCGGGCACCGAATCAGAAGCTTTGGGGCCATGGGGGAGATTTTTTTTGCAGAGCCGAACAGCATGGCATGCGTTTTATCCAGGTTCAGATGTTGGTGGTTGTTCTGAAGCCATTGCTGAAGGACCTGAAGGTCTTTTGAGAGTGAGAGGTTGATGTTGGCGATCGAGTGGGAGCCCGAGTAGAGAACCAGATCATCAGCATACATGAGAATGCGGCTTTGGCAGGAGGAGTGGGGAATGTCGTTTAGGTAAAGGGAGAAGAGTAGAGGGCCAAGGATGGATCCCTGAGGTACACCACGGGTGATCTGTCTGGGGGAGGATATAGCCTTATGAAAGGCTACGGCCTGGGAGTGATTGTTAATGTAGCTTTGGAACCAAGAAAGGGTGGGGTCGGAGGCACCCGTGGCTTGGAGCTTTGACAGCAAGAGTTGGTGATGAACCATGTCAAAAGCTTTGGACAGGTCAATGAAAACGGCACCGGTGAGTAGACCGATATCCATGTTGTTTTTTATGTCACTGGTAAGTTGTGTTAGAGCCGTGGTTGTGCTGTGGCCAGGCCTAAACCCATGCTGGCAGTGGGTGAGGAGATTAAACTTGCCGATGTGGTCTGAGAGTTGACGATGTACAAGTTTCTCAAGAACCTTACTAAGAGCAGGCAGGAGAAAATGGAGGTAGTTGGTCACTTGTTTGGCGTCTCCCGTCTTATGAATAGGGATGGTTCTGGACATTTTCCAGGCTGATGGGATGGATGAGGTCTTGATAGATAGATTAAAAGTCTGGTGACCGGCTTGGCAAGCCAAGGAGCAAACTGTCGGAGAATGCCGGATGGATGCCATCAGGGCCAGGGCTCCCAGGCTGGGATGGATTTAAAGCTTACTTTACTTCATGGTACGTGGTCAGAGAAAGCGTGAAGAAGGGATGAGTGGGGCTTGAGGTTGAGGAAGCATACCTTTCACCCTGGATTACGTCAGGGGCATTGGGCGGAGGTGAGGAGAAGTAGGAATTGAAAGCATTGGCAATGGTAAGGGGGTTATTACAGTGAGTGCCCTGTATATTCATGTCAGTAGGAGTCTGGGGCTTATTATTGCCAAGAATTTCCTTGATTTGTGCCCAGTAAGTTTTAGGGTTGTCTCCAGAGGACTTTAGAAGGGTCCTGAAGTAGGTGCTTTTAGCCAGGCGAATGTGTTTTTTGGAGTTGTTCCGAGCCCTGTATTCAAAAGTCGACTGCAGACCAGAGCTCTTCCATGCAGCCCAAAGTTTGTCCTAAGTTTCAGCATTTGGAGAAGGGGCGCTTGAGCCACTTGGTGCGCCTTCCTGCCACCCTGTGGGTAGAGGTGGGGATGTGAAGGTTTTGCAACGGGAGAAGGACGGAGTTGAAATAGTCAGTGGCCTGGTTTACGTCTTCAGTTAAGTATAAAGGAGACCAGTCAACCTCTGCAGTTACAACAGCTCATTCTCAATGAAAAATAAAATAAGAAAACACTGCAGTTCTTCGGCGCTCGGGAAAATGGGCAAAATATTTTTTTTCTCACACTCACACACTCCCAACTGCAGGCTCACAGGACCATGCTGAACAGTGCTGAACAGAAAGTAAAGCGAAGCCATCGCTCTGAACAGCTTCTTACTAAGAAGCATATTTTTGAAATCATAGATGAATTCCCTCTTAGAACAATGCCCCTACAGTTAATCAGTCCACTGATTTAAAATAAAGACATTATTTACCATGGGGCTGTTCTTCATACCAGCAGCACTATACGCTGTCTTTCAGGTCACGCAGGGTTGCACACTTACTAACTGCAACCAAATATAAACAAAAAAATATATTTCAAAATTGGGGGACAACTTAAAAAAGATGCCCACAGTCTGCTGGTGGATTTTGTCTACACAATACATTTCATGTTCAGATAGATGTGTTTGTGTGTCTGTGTGTATGGGGGGGGGGACTCAATCCATCAGAATGTCATTGTAGGGAGGAGCAACAGAAGGTGGAACAGCCTTAAAAATATGGACTACTTTTTCAATAAGTTTTTTTTGCTACTAATTCTATTAACTATTTTTTGTGCTTAGTTTCTCTCTACTTTTAGTACTTTTTTAAACCTTGCTAAGATAGTCATTTTCTAAGTGCAATAATACCCTCCAGGGTGGGCATTATTGGGAAATACCGGACCTTCCAGGGGCCATAAGGCCCTACGCCTGTAGCTTTGGGTCTCATTATGCCCCTGGGCGGTCCGGTATTTCCCAATAATGCCCACCCTGTCGAGTATTATTGCTTACTTTATGTTCGTGGAACTATGTGTATACACCACACTTCTGCTATCCTATTATGATAGCTACAATAGTTTTGTTCATTACTCCTCCTGCAACCCAATCCCTTCTGCAATACATTTAAATGAAGAAAGAACAATTTAATAAGAGATGCATGTATTTCAGTTTGTATCTCTGTTCACGACATCTCCAACTAATCTGTCCATCTTCTCCTCCCTTTGTCATTATCTTCCCTAATACTTCTTTGTAAAAAAAATTGTCTTGAACTTGCATACAAGTGATCCAGGACAAATTTGTAATACAATAACAGAATGCAATTTCATAAACTTTGCATTATTTCAATAATTTACTACTAATGTAATTAAACTAATTCTTGCCATGTTTAATATCGAACATGATCACCATACAGCCAACATAATTTCTACTTTATGTCTCATAATTTTTATGTTCTGTATGTAAAGTAAGTATGTATAATATACTAGGAACACTGTCTTCCTATTAATAACATTGCATACCTCTCATAGGATATTGTCTGCTTATTTAAAAATAATGGCTGTATCAGTTACTTGACCATTGCAGTCCATAATTCAGTTTTTTTAAGTTTCTTGTTTATTTATTTATTTATTGAGATATCAGAAAACATACCTTTGAGTCATAGACTCCTTTACAAAGGTTCCAGGACAGAAGTACATTGACAAGTACAGTAACAATAGGTAGCAAGATACAGTTACAAAAGGAGAATTTACAACATACAGTTTTGCAACAACAGTTACAGGTAACGCAGGTAACACCTGGCGACCGCAGACATTGCAAGAAAAATGCAGGTATACAAAGTACAGTGTTGCATCATCCTGTACATAGTAAAAGATATCAGATTAGCAGACATGAGCACTGCAGGTCAATGGCACCAGACAGGTGCCGGCAGTTGCGTGAGTACACATTAGGAGCAGGCCAGACAGGAAGGTGTCCATTGTCTACATGAAAAAACAAAGGAGGGTGTCAAGACCAGAACATGGTCTGTTGTCAATACAGGGTGATAGAAAGGGCTGGATTAGTGACAGTCGCATACAGAGTCTTGGGTAATAAGGTTTTACAGATGGGTTTTGAACCAACCCAGTTTGGCTTCAGAGAAGAGAGAATTTGGCAGGGAGTTGAGCTGGGGGGGGGCAGTACCGAAAGGTTCTTTGACCCATGGAGGTCTTGCAACAGGGTACCCCGAAGTGGGTAGTCACAGATTGACAGGTGAATCGGGTGGACCGGGGTGACTGAAGTAGGGGGGTAAGAGCAGGAGGCAATAGTCCAGTGATGATTTTTTTTAGCAAAGAAGCAAGTCTGATATTTAAGCCTCCCATCAAAGTTTAGCCAGTTGGTGGTGGAGTAAAGGGTGCAAGTGAGTGTGAGTCTGTCACAACTGGTGGCTAGCCTGTAGGCCTTATTAAGGGCCATCCTGATTTTGTTAAGGTGTGTGGTGTCAGCTGCCCCATAGATTATTTTACCATAGTCTATAAGAGATAGGATTGATGAGGAGATCCCCAGTCGCAGAGCTTCAGATGGGAGACAGCGTTTCAGCCCAATACTCACATTAACAGCAGTGCTCAACCTCTGGATGTGGTCATGGTAGGTGAGTCCAGAGTCTAGGGTGACACCCAGGTATTTGAACTTGGTAACCTGATCAAGGGGGTCATTTAGAGAGTTCAGTATGAGCAACGGTAGCCCACTGTTTTTATTTTGGGCATGAGAAAATACCATGGATTTTGTTTCTTATAGTTTAGGACTATCCTAGTCTGAACAAACCAGTATTCTGCTTCACAAAAAGATTTTGGAGAGAGGCATGGTCAGTATGGGTGCTAAAAAGGACAGCATCATCCACAAACAGAAGTAAGTTCCCCAATCAAGCCTTTGGCAGGGAGTTGAGAAACAAGGACAATAGTAGGGGGCCAAGAATTAAGCCCTGTGGGACCCATGAGCTGACTTGGATGGGGGAGTACTGTGTTTGGGCCAGCCTAACTTTCTGAGTTCAATTGGACAGATAGCTGGCAAACCAGCCAGTGGACTCTGGCGACAGACCTATATGTGAGCAGCAGTCCAGGAGAAGTTTGTGGTGCACAGTATCAAATGCCTTGGAAAAATGTATATAAATAGTACTAGCAATATGGCCCATGTCAGGAGATATGTGGAGAGCATTGGTAAACTCCAGAAGGGCCATAGTAGTGGTATGGTTGTTGTGGAAGCCATGCTGCTCTGGACACACAAGAGGTTATATTTGGAGAGGTAGTCCATAAGCTGTAAGGCAACAACTTTCTCCAAGGCTTTGGAAAGAGGAGGCAGTATTGAAATGGGTGGCAGTTCCCCAACTGGGTGTGGTCACCTCTCTTAAGGATGGGCATGATGAGTGCTGATTTCCATTTTGAGGGGAATTGCCCCAGCGATAGGGAGCGGTTCAGTAGCATGGCAAGGGGGTTGCAAACTTCTTTGAGAGTTAACCTAAGCAGTTTAGGATCCAGGGAGTCACTGTTAAATCTGGATTTGCTGAGAGCCTTACAGATCAGTGCACTACCATATACATTCTCCTGAGTTACATAGATACATAGATACATAGACAGTGTCAGCAGATAAGGGCCTATGGTCCACCCAGTCTGCCCATTTGAGCTTGTAAGTTCAGTTTGTTTTCCTAGAAGTCTGTTGTCCCTTATCCCTGACCTCCAGAATTCCTTTATGTCTATCCCATGCATTCTTAAATCCCATGATTGTTTCAGCCCCCACAACTTCCTCTGGCAGGGTGTTCCACTTGTGGACCATCTGTTCTGTGAAGAAATTCTTCCTCATGTTTCCTCTGAATCGTCCTCCCTCCAACTTCATCCCATGCCCTCTAGTTCTGGAACATCTTTTTCGCTTAAAAATAGTGTATTCCTGCACCCTGTCCCTCCCTGTAAGATACTTGTATGTCTCTATCATATCATCTCTCTCCCTCCTCTCCTCCAGGGAGTACATGTTCAGTTCCTTCAACCTGTCCTCGTAGGACTTGCGATGCAATCCATATACCATCTTTGTTGCCCTCCTCTGAACCTTCTCTACCCTGTCTATGTCCTTACGTAGGTAAGGTCTCCAGAACTGTACACTGTACACTGGAACTGTATACTGTGTGAACATTACTGGCATTTTCACAAATTACATTTTTACTTTGTCTTTATTTCTTCTTTCTACATATGCTCCAAAAATGTATACTGTGCATATTTATTAGGAGGATTCAAATTATAAGCTGTTCACCCTTTGGTCTCTGTCCTTCCCCTCACAGATCTGTGCCTTCCCGAATCACTGCTATTCTCCACATACTTTAGTCGCTCTGTGGCACTTCCTCTCCCCCTCCTCACCAATCTTTCTCCCCTCACCATCTCTCACACCCCCAACATACTATCATTCTTCCTATTCTTCACACACTATCAAGCAGTTGATCTCTCCATCCCTCCCGAATTCCCCCAAAACCTCTGTCATTTTCCACACTTTACAGTGCCTGCTCTAAACCCATTCTTTTTTCCACCTACATTTTCTGCCCCATCCTACTGCTTTCAATACTACTACACATTAATCTCTGTGTTCCACTTGCTAGCTGTCTTTTCATTCCTCTATCTCTACATTCAGCCCAAAAATGCCATTATCACTATTCATTACTTGTTGTCTGCACTTGCTTTCCACATCTCTTTTACCTTATCATTGACACCCCAGCATACTTCAATTTTCAGTATATCTTTGAGCTATGCACCACTTGCCTTCCCTCTTCTTCCCTGATCTCTTTTCTTCCATAATCCTACCATTTATCATCATTCATACTACCTGCTCTCCCTTATTAGCTTTCTACCTTTCTTCTCCCAATCTCTTCTCCCTCCAACATTCTGGCATTGTCCATACATTTACTTTCCCAAACAAATAGAATGCACTCTAGAATACCTAATGAGGAATGTACTCTACAACACCTAGTGATAAGAAATATATATGATCAAACACAATTCAAACTATTCACTGTTATTCTCTCAAAACAAAATGACACTAGGTAAATGTCATTACTTTTAATTGATTGTGTGCAGTTGCCATTCATTATATGTTCATGTTAATTAAAGTTTTCATATGTTTTCAAATTTATAAGGCTACTGTCATATTTGTTTACTCTTTGCATAGTATATAGGCATTCTTTGACTCCATATCTATCAACTTCCATGTGTTCATTTTCAACCTTACCTGCTCCATTTGAGTTTGCCATTGGTTTCAAACAAGGAGTGGCAGTCAATGTGGCAGCACGACGGAGATCAACTGTTGTTAAGAGACTCCTTGTGCTGGCTAGTCTTTTTCTCCAACAATATTTAATGTCCTGAGCACTGTGATGCTTTGGTGAAGGAGTTCATACAATATTATATACATTAAATGATACACTGTTATCTTAGACTGTTAGTGCTACTTCTTGTTCACAGCATAACTGCAACTGGTAAGACCCCTGCTCTCGAGAGCTCAGTGTCTCGTTAGGACAAGACATTTGTCTACAAGTTACAAAAAGTGTTTTAATCTATGTCTTCTAAATAGATACATTATCCAATCTGTTTTATATATTGTATTTATATTGTACATGAACTCCTCCACAAAGCATTGCATTCATCAGAACATTAAATTTTGCCTGGAAAAATAATGGTCAGTATGAACAGTCTGGTAAGAGCAGTTGATCTCACTCACACTGCTACAGTGAACGTTAGCCCCTGTTTAACTTTCTGAATCCACATTTTAAACAAAGTAAATTTTACCCCATCTCATGAACATAGCAATGTCATTTCTAAATCACCCTCCAAAAAAGGGGACACAATTTAAAGATGGGGGGGGGTTCAGGGGCAATGTGAGGAAGTATTATTTCACAGAGAGGGTAGTGGATGCATGTAACAGCCTTCCTGAGGAGGTTGTGGGGCCTAAAGCTGTGGGAGAATTCAAGAATGCATGGGACAGACATAAGGCAATTCTTGTGGGGGGTAGGAAGAAATAGGCTGTTGGTTAACTAGGATCTGCGGCCTATCCTGTAGGTAGGGAAATGGGCAGACTAGGTGGGCCAAGCGGTCCTTATCTGCCATCAAAGTCTATGTTTCTATGTTTCTAAAACCAGTTTTCACAGTCGTTCCACAAAATCACATTTTCAGTGCTGTTTGATAAATGACACATGCCATGTTTATATGCTGGAGTAATAAAAATACTACATTGATAATTCAGGGTCACAGTCTAAGAAAACATCAGAGTTATGTGTAAACATCTTCTTTTCCCAGTCATGACAATTTCATTGTTATAACTAATTAATTTGTTAATTTAAACTGCTGCACTATCTATGCCCAACTTCTACACAGAAAACACAGCCAAGCAAACATTTGATGTTAGGTCAGTGTTTGTTGAATTGGGGAAAAAAAAACTGCATGCAGTACTCAAGGTGACCTGGGCCTCTTAAAGGATTAAATTATTTCACCTGCGCTGTTGGAGACCCTCCTTTTAAAGCATCCTAGCATTCTGCTGATGCTTACTACTTCAGCCATGCACTGCTTGCCTGCTTCAACCCCTTGTCTGCAATGACAAGATGGTCCTTATCCTGTTCAAGTTCAGTCAGGGGAGTCCTGCTAACTGTTGCTCCTACACCTGATTTTACTACCCACATGTAGCTGCTGGCATTTGGCTACATTAAATCTATCACTTTAGGAGTCAGACCAATCACATAAGTTTTTCAGGTCCTCCTCAAGTGAGTTATCCACCCTGGATAGCTTAGTATCTTCCATAAACTTAAGCAGCTTGCTAGAAACTCCAGCTTCCATATCAGTGATGAAGGTGATGAAAATCAGTGGCCCCCAACAATGAGCCCTGCGAGATACACAGAGTACTCTTTTCCATTCATAGTCTACATTCACCATCACCTTCTGCTTCCTGTCCCCAAGACAGCTAGCAGTTCACCTTGTGTAATTCTCACGTATACAGCACTGGTTTACTTTGCCCAGATAGTTGTCATATGCCATGATATCAAAAGCCTTGCTGAAGTCCAGATAGTCATTGTTCGCAGTCCTGCCCCTGTCCACCTTCCAGGATGCCCCCCCCCCCGAGAAGGTGATCAGGTTGATTTATCATGGTTTGCTCCTTTAAAGAAATGTTATACTGTGACAAGAATCAAGAAGCAAGTTCTCGAATTCTTTATTCTTGGTAATGGCCTCCAGTACCCTTACCAAGCATTGATGTCATATTGCTTGTCTACCAAACTCGTGAAGATTGAGGTGTTCTAGATGTACAGGGGCATCAAGACCAAAGACAACATGGTTCTGAGAGGGGAAGAGCTTGTCAGACAAGCCTAATGGCATTTTTCAATTGCGTTTCATAGAAAATGAAATGGAAAAAAGGGCCCTGATATCGTGTACTTAGACTTCAGTAAGGGTTTTGACTCAGGCTCCACAATTAGTTTGTGAAGAAGCTAACAGAGTTAGTAATTGGTGACACACTGACTAAGTGGGTAGGCAAGTGGTTAGAGACAGGACTCAGAAGGTGGTCATAATAGTGACTAGATCAGGAATGAGGTTGCTTGTGGGTGGCATTCCTCAAGAGTTAGTACTGGCCTCAGTTCTTTTCAGTGTGTTAATATGTGACATAGGGCAAAGCATACAGCACAGGATGTCACTGTTTGCTTATGACATCAAAATATGCAGCAGCGTGGACAATGAGGAAGGCATCAGGAAACTCAAGGAGGATCTTGCCAAGTTGGTGAAATGGTCCAGTGTCTCTCAGGTAAGATTCAGTGTAAAAAAAAAAAAAGGTGCAAGGTTATATATATGGGATGAAAAAAACCTAAGACTGACTAGTGGACAGCAGGAGTACACCTGGAACATACAACTGAAGAGAAAGACCTGTGAGTCATAATCAGTGACAGCCTGAAGAATGCTGCAGAGTGTGATAAGGCATACAGCAAGTCAAACAGGAGGCTCAGATGCATAAGGAGAGCCTTCTTCAGCGGAAGAAAGAACGTGATTTTGCTATGGTACCAATCACTGGTAATGGCTCAATCAGAGCACTGTGCCCTGTCCTGCAGTCCTCATATGATAAAAGGACAGGTACCACCTAGATGCCATTCAGAGGAGAGAAATGAAGATGATTCATGGAGAGCAGGGAAAGTCCTAAGAAGAAAGGCTGGAAGACATCAACAAGTACTTTCTTTAGAAAAAAAGGGAGTGTGGGGAATAATTGAAACCTTCAACTATTTAAAGGGTATCAACAGAGTGGACTGACAGGGGTTGCTCAGACTCAAAGATTGCAACATCATGAAGGGTCACAACCCTAATTTGTGGGTGGGCAAGTTCTGAATAGACCTAAGTAAATACATCTTCACTGAGAGGATGGTGAATTGTTGACAAATGGAATCTCTTGCCACACGGACTTAATAGTGTGCAGACAGTTGACTTTCTTTCTTTCTTTCTTTCTTTCTTTCTTTCTTTCTTTCTTTCTTTCTTTCTTTCTTTCTTTCTTTCTTCACACTGGGCCCGTGCTCACTTCCAGGTGCATCCTGGAGGGAAAGGGTAACAGGAGAATACAGCAAATAGCACACCGTGCATTCCATGGTACAGAGTAATATGCAAAATATAGTTCAATATAAAAGGCAATACTTTGCAAGTGAAAAACTTGGAACAGAGATTCAAGTGCTACAATCCACACCATTAGTTACAACTATACATGTGTAATAGACAGCTACATAATATCCCAGGATTAGAACAGAAGCAATTATTGTAGTGCACTACAGACATGATTGGTTCAGGGGAAAACCAAACCTCAGTGATACCAGTGTCACAAGGGAGAGTCTCCTGTTGAAAACAGGTGCAGATGGAGGGTGGGAGGAGTTTCAGGTGGTCACTGAAGAAGAATGGGGAGGTGGTATAGTAGAGGGAAGAGGGAAGCATGTTTCACAGTTTAAGAAGATGATAGGAGAAGGCTGATTGCCCAGCAGAGAAATGGGGATGAAGAGTGGAGAAAGTTTACTGGTCCCTGGAGCAGAGGGAACAAGGAGCAGGGAGTACTGGAGAGAAGAGTGAGGAGTGGTAGGAGGGAAAGGAAGGAAGGGCTGGCTACAGTCAAGCATGGACAGATTCATGGGACTGTGCAGAGGGCAGAGTGTGGGTAGTAGTAGTAGTAGAAGTCTAGGAGGGGGTCAATGGACCCACTGTGAAAGAAATTATTTAAGCAGATGTGGTCAGGCCAGCATGAGACTGGCATCTGGACTGAGCTAGAGAACAGCACAGACGAGAAGTACCGATGGTCCTTATCTGCTGGTATTGTCTATGCTTCTATCCACAAAGTGTTCCACTCTAATCTCAATGGCCTTTACCACAGCAATGTATGCATCCTACTCCCACTCAACTGGTAGATTGTTCTCAAAATAATTTTACCAGTGGTCAACTATTCTGACATGGTCTTTGTGGCTGCCCCTAAATCCATCCTAGCTTGAATAGATCCCCATACATTCCTTCAGCTGTTTTGGCACAAACTCTCCCCAACTACCTCATCACTAGCTCCTTTACCAGTGGCTCTCATTTGTCTGCTCTAGACAGCCAGTGTCTATCACACTGCCTTTCCTTTCTTTCCAGATTCTAGTTCTTGTCCCTTCCCCCTACCTGTACTTCCTTCTATCTCCTCTCTCACCTTCCACTTATTCCCTAGGCTCTTCTGACTCTTTTAATTTTTATGATCCTGGCTACCGGACGGCTACTGGACAAACTGCTTTCAATGACTGGCTTCCTTGACATCATGAATAAACGTCCTGCTATCATTCACCTATCCCCCACCTGGATATGACCAGGTTAAAATGATTCCTACTCTGGTTGACTGTTTTCTCTATGCCTATTTCCTGCGCTAATGTATGTCTTTGGAGTATATATGATTTTTGATGTGATGAAATCTGCAGTGTAATTTCTGAATGTTACAGTTGTATCACACTTTCTTTTTGTTTATAATTTGAATTATCTATTCTATATTATTTTGCATATTTATTTGTGTTGTTTATTCTTATTTTTGACCTCACATAAATGATCCTGGCATTTTTGAGCATTTGATTTAATTTTCATATTGATGAATTATGATGTCATAATAATGCTGCATGTCTTGGGCATTAAAGCATGGTCGGTAACTCAGTATAGCAACTGCTGAGGAAGCTCCATTGAGCGAAGCACTGGGGTTACTGAGCATGTAGTGGGTGGCACTCTTTTTGTCATTTTCTCAAAAGTTGAAGTCTGAACTGGCCTCTGATATTCAAAATAAATGAAGCATTTTGGCCTTGAGTATCTGGACTGCAGAGCAGTTATTGGCCAATTTCATTCCTAATTATTCCAGTGTTTGGTTTCCTTTGAATTGTTTGCAACCTATCCTCCACCTACATGTCACTCAAATCTTTTCTAACTAACTTCTTCAACCCCCTGCTTCTCCTGCCTCTAGCCTTGCTTTTGTTCTAGTTACTAGGGCTAATCTAGCACTACCTCAGAAATCAGCACTTAGGCTTCTCAGTTTGTATATTGGAATTTTTCTTTCAATTGTCATTATGCACAACTGGGCAGAAAGTACATGCCAAAGGTGCGTAACCCTCTCACATAGCTCCACACTTGTAGATAGGTGTGCACATTCTGGTATTCACAACTGGTGTCCACCTGTCCACGGCTCCACCTCCTGTCATGCAGGACTCCATAGGGCAGCCAGGGATGGACTTGTGGATCCTGGCAGACATCCTATGGGATGTCCATCCTGGGTCCCTAAGTGAATTACTTGTGAGGGGTGATGCAGGTCCAGATGCGTGACCCCCACTGCCATGATCCACATTCCAGCAGCCACCCTGCCCAAACACAGACCTTGCAGTGACACATGCCACAATGATGTCCCCCTCTCCACATCACCACTGCCCCATCCCCAGTCATACAGGACACCACCTCCCTGATACATGTCTGCTCCTCCACCCCCCGACAGGATGCATTCTGGGCCCTGTGTTTGGCAAGACCCCCCAACACACACAGAGGCACCATGCTCAGCCCTCCCTGGCCCCAATCCTGCTACCACCACCCCTTGGTGCAATACAGTAATCCCATCCCCAATATCCACCCTGTCCCAGCAGCATGTGGCAAACCTCCCCCCCCACAGACAGATTCCCTGCTGGTCCCGGTGATCAGTGGCAATCACCCCCACCCCCCAAGCAGAGCCCCAACCCCTGTTAGAAAGGCAGTGTGCCCCCATACATGATCACTGCACCATACAGGTGGCCCCATACCTACTGCTGTCCATGCCCCCAAACCCCTATCATGGGCCCAGTTCCCCTCATTGGTGTGCAGTGGCCCCCCAGCATCTGTTTCCTCAATACAACCTCCACCTGCACTTCCTACCTGTCAAAGCTAGAGCCTGGAAGGCCAGTGACACAGCCCTCTTCATACCCCTTGGCTGCTGGGCCATCCAAGTGATGCTGGGATCATGCCCCTATATAGAGGCAGCACAGTCCCAGCATCACTTGGATGGCTGGCAGACAAGGAGGTGTGAGGAGAGCTATGCCACTGGCCATCCCAGGCTGAGGTACTGACCAAAAGATATGGGGACTGGGGAGTGGGTGCTGTTGGTGCCATGGAGGAGGGTGGTCCACTGGCCTCCTCATCAATTTCTGGGGTAGTGGGTTGGGTATTTGTGGACCAGTGCATGTGTAGGGTCCATTCCCTGTATATAGGGTGGCATTGGACCTTAGTGTTTGTTCCAGGACCAGGAATTTCATGTCATGGGGGTGGTATGAGTGCCAATACAGGGACAGGGCACAGGTGTGTTGTAGGTGGAGGTATGCTGCAGTGCTACCAGCAGCAGGCTGGTCATGTGCTAGAGGTGTTGGGTGCTTCCAGGGACTGGCCACCACTGTATATGACAGCGCCAGGCACGGGCTGGGGTGGATGCTGCTGGGACTCCTTAGAGGGTCTGGGAGAAATGCTCAAGCAACTCCGGGGATGGGTCTGTCCATCATGGGAGGGTGTCCCATCCATTGGGACATTACCAGGGCTACAATATGTGCAGGGGGTTCAGGCATATGAGACAGGGGTGGGGAGCAGTTGTTCCAGTTGGTTTGCTGCAGGCTGTCTGGACCAGGCAGGGGACTCTTTGTGCATGCTGGCATGTACTGATCTTATGGCAGGTTCCCCCTGCTGTAACCCACTTGGTCCTCCACTCCACTGCTGACAGCACTACACACCATGGTGCATGGTGCATAGTGCCAGCATGCCACCCGCCTTTTCCTGGTGGGTTGCTGTCCACTTGGCTGGGGGACACCCCTTTTCATGTATCCTGCCTGGGGGGTGCAATAGGTGCAGAGTGGCTATGTGCATCAGATAAGCAGTGAGTAGGCACTCCACACATACAGGTTATTTGGGGGTCCTGGGTCCCACAATCCCTCATTCAGAGGTCAGAACTTCCCTGCCTGTCATCCCCCCATGCCCAGGCTTACCCCCTTGGGTGGGGCCACCAGGAGGTCTCCACCACAAAGGACATTGTAGACAAGCCCCAGCTTACTCCCTGGGTTGGGGTCATGGGAGCGAGACCCCCCAGTGGATGTCAAAGGCAGGGGAGATGATGGCAGCACAGGTCATAATGCCAGGGGTCTGGCTTTTTTCATTGCTTGCTGGATCCCTGAGGAAGGGGATGTGCAATGACATCCAGCATCCACCCCGCTCCCCTAAGGTGATGACGCTGATGACAGTGGACTCCCAGCCTCAACCAGGGGTCCGTAAAGTACTGGACACTCTGTCCCCCCTCCCCCAGGAGAAGGAGAGCAGTCCCCAGGATGCTTAATCCTTCAACCCCAGGCTGGCCCTCTGACTCCCAACTTTGCACATTCCTGCATAGGGCCTAATATTTGCACCATATGAATATATCATACTGTATTTTATCACTACATTATATGCAATCTAGATAGAGTTATCATATACTTAGTACTATTTAACATATCTTTGTAATATACCTAGTAATATTTTTCTCTTGTTTGCATGTACTTTGCACTATGTTTTGCTTTTGTGTCCACTGTTGCCTTCTAGGAACATTGAAATTCCACACTCATTCAGAAAATACAGATGTGTAAAGTCTGTAGTGAGACTCACAATTTTAATTTACAGCCTCAGAGCTGCAGCATTGAAAGTCCCAGCACTTTGAATTTTGACCCTTCATCAGGGGGGCACGGTTACTGTTACAAAGGGCATCATTTAAGTAATAATTCTTTGGTACAGACATGATAAGCTTTGGTTACAATTAAAGCCAAAGGGTCAGTGTGTCTTACAGTTGCAAAATCACACACTATGTGAAAAGAGATTTCTGAAGTGTGCACAAAGGTAAATGCAAAATGCAAGATTGTAATTTGAAAACTTTTGGAAAAAAAACATTAGAAAAGCTTGAGCATAAGGTAATGAAAACTGGAGGCTGTGCACATGGAACAAGTTCTGTTCAAGGCAGACAAATGCTGATGTCAAGAAATATGTCTGAGAGTCAGATCAGAAGCCGAGGCTACAAATTGCAAAAGCAAACTACAGAAAAACCCATAAATTCAATAGGCCCTGTCCACACTGGAGATCTTGTAACGTTACTGGCAGTCGGTAATGTTACAAGAGTGGCAAAAGTGGTTCACGACCACACTGTAGAATGGTAAAACCATGCTACACACCGTGTTCTAAAATCGGTGCTTGAAACCTGATTGGAGCAGGTTTTGAGCAGTGTTTCAGCAGAAAATAGTTGCCTTAAACTGTGTTTACAGTAGTGTGGAAGCAAACTGTGCTTTAAGGCAACCTCCATAACTCTTCTATGAGTCTACAATGCTGCTGGGATAAAAGGGGAAGGACTTGCACACATCCATGAGCTCCTGGTAATCCCCTGAACAGTACGGCACCCTTTTCATCTGGATCCATTATTGAGTCTCATTATGAGTATCCCAACATGCACTGCGACACTGCATGCTCTGTGGTTCTGCCACAATCATGCCTGAGAACTTGAGCCAACAATCACGGTTGTCAGAATGCAGTGTGGAAGCTCCAACAACCGTGCTAAGACATGAAATTAAAAATGTTTTTAAAATTCCCTGTAGTGTGGACAGGGCCTTAGAGTGCCAGCGCATAAATGCTACAAATATGAAGAGAGTCTAGAGATAGGCTGGAGGATCATTGAGGCAGGGGGCAGACATGCAAGCATCAAAGCTAACAGTAGGTGCCCAAGCAAAAGAAGGAAGGAGGAAAAATAGAAGAAAAGGGGTTTTTTAGGGCATTTGTGACAGAAATGTGGGTATCACTCAGCAATGACTGGGACCTCACAGTTTCAGGCTACATGGACATCACAGTCTTTTGCAAAGGACACCTGGAGGTTTGGGAGTGTGGATGTGTTGGAGGAGGGGCACATACAAACTCTGTGTCTCATTATGTCCACATTCCATGATGTGAGGGGATAACAGATTGAAGCAGACCATGGCACTGTGGCATAGCTGCTGGTTCCAAACTTTTTACTGCCTGATTGTGTTTTATATTTGGCATGCCTCTTACCTATGGGGATTTCTATTTGGCTTAGCTAAGTTTTTTTTGTAGTACTGCTGCAATTGGAGAATTTTTTTTCTTATTGCTCCCTAGGTGGATGTTGGCAGAGTTTAAAAGTCCCCAGTGGACATGGAAGATGACAACTCCAATCCTTCAGTTGAAAAATTGGATTGCCTGGAAGTCTGGAGATGATTCTAGATGCACCAGACCTGTGCTGACATTCTGAGGGAAGCTGAATTAAATTGAAAATGTTGAAAGGAGATACCCAAGAATTTGTTGATAGTTGTGGTGACACTGCCATTGATCTACCCGAGACTACCTCATTTTTATTTGGATAAATTTATAACTTGGACTTCTATGTGATTTAACGTGATTGTAGATTTGTCTGGGTTTTATGTTTTGTGTAGGTTTATACTTCAATTTTTGGTTTTTTAATAATTCCCTCTTTTTGATTTATTTTTTAATAAGGAGTTAAAATGTCCACAGGCTTTGATGATCAGTTGACTCTGTGATGTCATATATTAGGTGCCTTACCGGCCAAGTTCAGTGTGATGCAGCATGCTGTGAACAAAGTTCTGTGGTTCTGAGGTCTATCATACCTAGTACAGTATCACAAAATCAGTGTTGCTATGTTCTTTTTTGACTACTACATATAGTAGTAAGTTTAAACTCCAGTAAGTTAAGTGAATTTATATTTTTGTTTCGCTTGACCCAAGAGCCGTGACTCAATTTTAGCTATTCAGGTATATTGAGCTGGTAGGTGTGCTGGGAAGGCCTTGGGTGTTAACAGTGTGTGCAACATATTAAACAGTACCTCAGACCTGCAGGATGAAAGTAAGATGTATCTGGTCCATATTATCTGTTATTGTTTTGTAAATAGACAGTTTTTATTCTGCAATTAGAGGTTTTATATCTTGCCTTTTTATTTTTATTAGGATGATAGATCTGTTCAGCCAGTGACTTGAAATGTCATCAGCCGGGAGAATTTAGTTACCCTCTGTCATCCAGGAAAGCTTAGGTTATTATCTTTGACCAGTCTTTTTTCTTGAGGCCAGCATAAAGAGTGCAGCATCTGGTACCATTTTGGACTTTTTGTTCTTTGAGCTGTTTTTTTAGCCTACTGGTTTCTTGAAGACAGAAGTTGATTCTTTGAAGTTTAATGAGCCAGTACATTACTGGTGTCATTTTTCAAAAAGCCATTAATCTTGTGTATCTGTGTTTCAGAATCTTTTGAACGAGAAGTTTGATTAAAGACAATAAAAGGACTTAGATACTGGGACCTGTGTTTTAATTAAGTGGCATCCTTTTGATACATACTGTTTTTCTTTTCTCTGTCTTTTTCTGTGTCACAGAAATATGGAGACTTGTAATAATAAACATAAGCTTATATGTTATTTAATGGGAGACTTGAAACAGGAGCAGTATTTAATTTCATCCCAGTAAATGTTCCCTCTCCCCCAAAGAATGAAGTGGTGGTTGCATAACTTATCAGGCAAAATTCTCCTCACGCCTTAATGCCAATATAGGCTTGGCGAGTGTATGTGATGAGAGAGGAGAATAGGTACTAGCCTATAATAGGGTAATGACTGAGGCCCTCACGTCCATAGCACCTGTCCATGTTCACCCCTCTCCCTTTACAGAAGTCCCCATGGTTTGATGGGACTTTGAAGGAGATAGGGTTAGTGGGTCAAAGGTTGGAGCAGGGTTGGAGGACATTGGCAGATGACAAACTTAGATTGATAGCCCATTATAAAGACTATCAATCAGCAATCTCCTATAAGAATGCAAAATTCCTGTCCAAGGAGATTGCTGCAGCAAGGAAGAGACCAGCTCAGTCTTCTGGACTGTTGACAGGTTGTGCAATCCAATCTGCCTTCAGGTTCGGGGAGCTTTTTCACAAGTTAATTGTGATGAGTTTGCTAAGTTCTTTGCCGATAAGGTTGCTGCTATTAGATCAGAAGGCCTTTCAACACCCTCAAATTGTCCTTGTGGTGATGGGCTTGAGATTGCAAGCACTCAGCCTGTCTGGTCCAACTACAGCCAGCCGGCGATTATGGACATTGTGCAGGTCATCCAGGGACTGCATCCAACCTACTGTAGTTTGAACCAGGCCCAACATACCTCCTAGTGGGTTGTGTTGAAGTCATCAGCCTGGTCCTTGCTAGGATAGTCCAATGCTCACTGGAGACAGAGCTTGTTCCAGAACCCCTGAAGGAGAAGATAGTAGTTCTACTCCTGAAAAAGTATTTTTGAGATCTGTATTGCCTGGCAAACTACAGACCTGTCTCTAACCTGCCTTTTTTTGGGCAAGGTTATTGAGAAGGTGATGACTGCACAACTGGATGACCATTTAACAATGCATAATGTATACAATCCTCTCCAGTCTGGTCTAAGGAAGAGGCACAGTACCGAGATTGCCCTTGTTTGGGTACTGAATGATCTCCTGATGGCAAGAGATTGAAGGAGTCATTCCATGTTCTTCTCGATCTCTCCACAGCATTTGACACTGTGGACCACAGGTTGTTGATGGAGCACCTGTGGTTCTTCTGTGGACTGTTGGGCATGGTACTCAGTCGGTTTAAATTGTTCCACAGCAGCAGGACACAGAGGGTAGCATTGTGGATTCATTACTCAGCACCTATCTCCTTGTCATGTGGGGTCCCATAGTGCTCGATCTTATCCCCTATGTTGTTCGCAGTGTACGTGCTGCCGTTGGGGGACATTATTAGGTGGTATGAGCTGGGTTATCATGACTATGCAGATAATACTCAGTTTTGCATGTCCTTTGCCCGAGCAAAGTGGGGCAATCTCAAATCTTTATCAACTGCATCACTGAAATCCAAGGCTGGACGAGTGTCAGCTGTGTTGAGGTTGAATCCAGACAAAACTGAGGTATTGGTAGTATAACCAGGTCATCAACGCATGAGGTTGCAAGCTGGTCAGATTTCTGAACTTTGGCTCAGAGACGTCCAGTTGCTTGCTTCAAATCAGGTGTGAAATCTGGATGTTGTGCATGATAGTGGCTTGACACTAAAATCCCAGGTGTCGGCCATTGTCAAGACCTTGTTTTATCATCTGAGGAACATCACCTGGATAAAGCATCTGATTCTGCCTGACAACATGCTGACACAGGTACATGCCTTTGTAACCTCACACCTTAATTACTGCAATACCCTATACCTAGGGCTACTGGGGGTAAATCTTCACTGATTGCAGCTACTGCAGAATGCAGCAGACAGGCTGTTGACTTGCTTACCATGATTTTGCCTCATCATGCTTGTGTTCTGCTACCTGCACTGGCTGCCAATAAGGCAGTATAGCACAGCGGGTTAAGGCTCTGAGCTGCAGATCTGGAGACCTGGGTTTGAATCCCACAGCCACCTAAGTGCATACCGTGTGATCCTGAGCAAATCACTTTACTTGTGCTCCCAGGTCCCATCTGGAAACAAGCTTTGACTGAGTGTACTACTCCTGGTTAAACAATATTCTCTTTCCCCTTTCCAAATTGGCAAATCACCTTCAAGGTCAGTTTGCTGATCTACAAAGCCCTACATGGACAGGGACTTAGCTACTTGCAAGCTCTTCTGTGCCCTTACCACTCCCTCCCCCAACTCTGCTACACTAATGGGGGATTGCTAGAGGTTTCCAGGGTCTGTTTAAATACATTTGGGGCCCACATGTTTGCTTTTGTAGCCCTGACCCTCTGGAACTCTCTGCCTCATTGGATTAGAGCATGCCAGATCATTGACAGCTTTAAAGTTGAATAAAAATGTTTCTTTTCTGCCAGGCATTCCCTGTGGGATTTTAAATTTTAAGCATACTGTATTAAGATCTAATATTTAATCAAGATATGTTTATTATACTGTGATTTTATTCTGTCCAAGTTTGTTTTATGCATTTTATTCTGTACTCGGATGTAAAGTACTTTGATCTTTTGCAAAAGCATTTCATAAATAAAATCTTGATTGACTGATTGATTGATAAGAGAAGTGGTAAAAATGGAAATTATAAAGATGCAGAAATAGTAGACAGATACTTTTTTTATTGGGTTGTATTGTCAGCTTAGAAAAGGATGACATAGGTGATTTTAGGAACAATATGCTATAGCAGACTTTGGTATGGAGTAAGTGGCAAGAATTAATGCTGAGATTCAACAGGCCCCTAAACTGAAAAATAAAAAAATAAGAAAGTTATTACTGTAAGAATTCTCTTGCACATAACATAGTACATAATGAGTTGGCAAAAGAGCAACGCATGCTTGATACATTTTGTGCACAAAATGATATGAATAAATTAGAAGTTAATCTAAATGAAATATATACTCAACTTATTAATGAAGTAGACTTAAAACACAACAGTGAGCCAGCACAAAAAAAGGCTATCAGGATTGAATTGTTTAGCCCATTATCTCATAAGGATGTAACATTAAATGATAGTCCAGCTTCAGTGGGCTTGGTGAATGATAGAAGTAGTCCTTACAAACCAATTGCACTGTTGAATGTGCGATACATGACAAGCATTTGACAATGCTGAATGTTGTCTTGCTGCCATTGGCAGTGCAGGAGTTAGAGAGATGCAGCATAGGAGTGGCAGTCAAGTATTGAACTGATGTCAACCAACCCCCACCCTGCAGAGAGTGAGAGGCATTAGGGTGTCCCTGTGGGTGTTAGTGCAGTGCGGAAAAACATGCTGGGCAGGATGTGAAAAATGACAGCTGCACAGTTCATAAGGAGGTGCAATTAAATGGCAGTGCTGAAAATGTGGCATACAAATATACAAAATTTGTGGAGTTACAGGGGTGCGTGGGAAATATACGAACACGCTTGCAACACTATGGTTGTGAAGTTCGACACCAAATTTTCAACATAGGCATTTAGCACCTCTGCTCATGTACAGTGTCCTGTCATTTCCTCAAGAGTGTCCCAAGTGATTTTGCACAGCCATATTATTCTGCGCTGGAAGTGCGGGGAACACATTTGGGCAGGATATGTGAAATGACAGCTGTACTGTTCATCAAGAGGTGTGGAAAAATGGCAATGGTGAAAATCCAGAGTGAAAATATCACAAATTCACAACGGTATGAGCATGTGTGCAATCTGCCAACGCATGCTCATAACACAGTCATTTTATAGAGTATCAGCTCCAAATTTTCAATGTAGGCATTCTAGGAGCTCTGCTCATGAACTGTGTCACTGTCATTTTCATAATCTGGCCCAAACACTGATTTCCCACAGCGACTGCACAATTGTGCGCCGGAAGTGCAGAAACACATTTCAGGCAGGATGTGGAAAATGACAGCTGTACTGTTCACAAGGAGGTGCACAAAAATGCCAATGCTGAAAATACAGCGTTAAAATATTGCGAATGCGTGAAGTTACAAGCCTACGTAGCAACTGCACAATGCACACTCATAAAACAGGCATTTGTTGGATTTTTCCACCAAATTTGGAACATAGGCTTTTGAGAGGTCACCTCATGAACACTGGCACTGTCATTTCATTAATGGGTCCGAAAGGTGATTTGCGCAGTGACTGTGAAATCACCTTCGCGAGGCTGATTAACGCCATGACAGTGACAGAATTCATGAGGAGGGCTCCAAAACCCCATGTTGAAAATTTGTGCAAAATTCAAAGAAATGCCTGAGATATGCAGCAAAGTTGAAAAAATCCTATTCATTGCATTATACAGCTTACCGGCATTTCCTCAGTTGGCAGTCGGCTTTGAAGAGTGCAGACATGTTCCCGGTCCACGGAAGATGGTCACGCCAGAGTCCGGAGGTAAGTATGGGGTGGGGGAGTGAGGGGATGCAGGGTGCGCAGTGGGTGGGTGCAGGTGGGGAGAGGGGGGCATCTAGACTACGAGGGATGGATTTCGTTTTGCAGGTTGAAAAAAAAGGAAAACCGTCACAGGACAGTTTTTGCATTACAGGGCATTTGGCACACTGGGGTGGGCTCCCAGCATGCCACCTAAGTAGGTTTTGTGGGGGGGTGTCAGTAGCCGATGGGGATTGGGCACCTCGTTGGCACACAACACGGGGGTAATGCGGCAGAGATTGGGTGCCCCTGCCGGCAAACAAAGAGGAGCACAAGCCAAGGGGTTGGGCACCCCTTGGCATTCAACAGTTGGGAGGGGCTCCCCGTGGCGGAGCAAGAAAGTGGGCGGAGCCGAGGGGATTGGGCACCCCCTCGGCATTCCACATTTGAGGGGCTGCTGTGAGGAGTGGTCCCCCATCCGGCTCACAGACATGGGGGTTGCTGACAGAGGATTGGGCACCCCTGATGTCAGAAAATATGAGGCGGCCTCCCGCTCACCGACCATGATCATAATGGCGGCGAGCACAGCAAGCAAAGGACCGCTGCGTATGATGAGCTTTGCTCGGATTGCAGCAGACCTTTGCTTTGATTTGCTCGCCCCTTTATGAACACATGGTGTGGTGGTGGCATGCAGACTGATTGGGGAAAGAGGGACATACCTACTGATGCATGCCCTGCATTCGCCCAAGAGCAGCAGCGCCCCAAAGACCCACACTGTCTCAAGATATTTCTTACGCATGCGCGCAAGCTAACATAATAATACAATTGACACTACAATTTATTATAAGTACCCTACCAGTCTGAATAAAGAATTGATTAAGATATTAGGGCACCAACATATGACAAACATTTTAATAGTAGAAAACCTGCAACGTTTGAAAACTGAGATTGCTGAATTATGACAAGAGATTACTGTTTACATGAATATAGTTGACAGTTTGCAGCTGAGGTAAAGTTCAGGGGATAATGTGGCAATGGGGAAATATTGTCATATGTCTAGGGGATATCGAGCCAAAAAATAAATAAGAAAATAAATAAATAATGTCCAGGTGCCAAAAAGACAATCAAGGAAAATAAAAATAAAAAAAAGAAAGGTGGTAAGGTTGGGAAGGTTGTAACTACCTTTGCTCAAAAACCAGGCCAGGTTAACTCATTACCACCTGGAGTGCTTTTTGAAGTCTGAGTTTTCCATTGCTTAACCTTGATACAAAATGGCTGCCGAGGTATAATTGAGTTAATAAGGGGGTACTAGACTCGGACTCCTGTCCACCCCTACATTAGGAGACTTCTCACCAATTAACTCCTGAGAATTTAATTTCAGATTCTCCCCTGTAGTTGCAATTTAATTCTCCTCAGATACAGGAAAACAAAAGATGCACATCTCAAAGGGAAAATGGAGCTAAAATTGTAAATAATTTGGCTAGTACTGGTAATGAATGGATAGTGAGATTTAAGGGTGTTTTAAAAAAATATGACACACAAAATCTCTTTCAGAACTTAGGAGATATTTATTGCAATCAGAACAGGACATCGATTTGACAGAATTAACTTTATTAGAAGCATTCAGAATAAAAAATGCCACTTGGGCTGATAATGTACAGAATTTCTTGTGTGTGATAATGAGTTAGTTTTGTTTCATTTTTGGGCTGGTCAAAATAAGTTTTTCAAGTTAGGTTTCAAAATAGATAAACCTTTATCAGTCTCTGAACTTCTCTGGCAAGTTTGGAAAGACCTACCTTTTGACTCTTGTTTGGATGATAATTCAAACTTAAATTCCATAAATGTTCAAGAAATCCCTATAATATATGTTTTGGTGTTGCAAGAACTAAGGAATGAGTCTATGCTTTCTGTACTCAGCAAGACATTGTTTATTTTGCAGGATGTTCTGAGTATTAAGTATCTAGAGCAGGATATTTGGCCTATGGAGTGGGTTAAAGGCTGGAATGGTTTTGGGCAAGTGCATCTAAATTTAGTAATATGACATTGGCTAAAGAGTTGTTAATCAGAGACGATTTGTAGACATTCTGTATCAAATGGGGATAAATATAATAGATTTAAGGGAGAGCTTAATCTCTCCTGAGAAGCAAAAAACAATGTGTATTGACATAGATGAATACATATTGCGAAGTGTTATCCCTTTGACCAATAGATGATTTGCTCTTCATGAGATAAAAGACTGACTACAGACTGAAAGAGTTAATAATGGTGATTGTACAGAGTAAGATGCAATTAAAAACCTTTTTCTGGACCATTGCAGGAATTTAAATAATTTAGTAGATAAAGACTAGCAGGATTTTTTTACAGTTATATAATATCTTTTTTTTTACAAGATACATGGCTGCTAGAGGAGAATACACTTGTAATAAATGGTTTTACTTTGTTCATTTTTGAAAAATATGTTGATAGCAGAGGTCAAACTATATATCTTGCTTTCAGTGGTTTTATGAAAGCTTTTGACTCCCTTAATAGAAACATCTGAGGTAGTAAGCCTAAAAACTTAGGTCTGGATCTTCCATTACTTAAGACAGTCATAGAGCTATAAGATAAAAACTAGTGCATGATAAGATATTATAAAAATGAGAACCTGACTGAAAATATTGATATATATATGGCAGTCAAACAGGGCTGTGTAATGGTCTTCACCTTGTTCAATATTTATATTGATTATTGTCTGTTTATGTTATATAAAAATCAAAATAGTTTTCCAAAAGTAGAGAAGCGATCTTGCACTGTATTGGCCTATGCAGAGGGTCTTGTACTAATTTCTTTGTCACAGCATAGTCTTCCAGCACAGTCGGACCAGCTGTTCTTTTATTGTCATAGAGCAGATCTGAACATCAACTGTGTCAAATTATAATTGTCAAAAAAAAAGTCTTACGTAAGAAGGCTCAGCCAAAGTTTACAATTAGGGGTATAGTATTAGAAATAGTGAATGAAGACACCTCTTTAGATTTGATTTTTAACAAACTTTTAACAAACTTTTAAGTTGGATACAGCAAATATTAGCCATACAGAAGAAGGCTAAATAGATCTGTAGAGGTATACTAAGACATAATACAAAATATGGTGGTAAAATGGTGTTGGCAACACTCAAAGGTTTGAATGCTAAGGCTCTCTATAAAAACTTGTACAGTACTGAGGTGTGAGGACATAATATGGGTGATACAATAGAGAAATCCTTTGATTTTTTTTAACAGATGGCTCCGTTCATTGGCAAATTCTATACCAGTGTTTTCCTTGTGAATGAATTAGGGCAACCATCAATTAAGGAAGTGGATACATGGAGGCTGATTAACTATTGGCTTCACCTTCAGCACATTCAAGGATTGACAACATGCTGTTTGAAGGAGAAAATTACAATGCTTTTACAAAAAAAAATGTAATTTAAAATTTGTGTTTGTTAGCCATACTCTTTTTGATATGCAGTAGGTTAAAAATATCTGTGGGACCAGTTAATTAAAGGAGTTGTACAGTAATCTCCAACAGTAGGATGATTAAAGTCTGAATACTAGATACTGATTTACAACTAGCAAAGTCCAAAGTGCAGTGAAATGGATGTCACCTTATATTAGCAAGGAACAGAGGCTGTTTGACGGCTTCCAGGATGTGTTCTTAACACAGCATGTGATGGAGCCCACAAGGGAGAGGCATGTCTTGGATGTGGTTCTGGCAGATGGGGATCTGGTAAGGGACCTGGTTGTAGAGGATCCCCCGACTGGGAGCGACCACAATACTGTCTGGTTTCAAATAAGCATGGAGGGGGGGAGAGATCTAGGACACTGGCAGTGGACTTCAGAGGGGCAGACTTTGTAGGCATGGGAAATATTCTCAAGGATCACTTGAAGGGGATTGCATGAATAACAAATGTGGAAGAGAGATAGGAGGTCATAAAACAGGGACTTCACGAGGCAGTCAGGACCTGTGCTAAGGTGAAACGTAAGGGAGCAAGGTCACATAAACCATGCTGGTGGTCCAGTGAGGTTCAGGTAGCTGTCAGAGAAAAGAAGGCAGCCTACAAAAAAATATAAAACAACAAGAGGGGATAGGGAAAAGGAAATGTACCATCTTGCATCTAGAAAAGTCACCCGGATGTTGAGGGGGGCAAAGTCCAGTAAAGAGCAGTGGCTGGCACAGGGGATACATGGAGGAGAAAAGGGGTTCTTCTGGCACATTGTAGAGTGAAGAAAAACTAAGGGCCATCTCGGCAGATTGAGTTTAGAAGGAGGGTGGGTGGAAGAGGCACGGGACCAGGAAGAGGTATTAAATGAGTACTTCACCTCTGTGTTCACTTGGGAAGGGGATGGGATATCTACAAAACAAGGCACAATGGGGATAGAAGTGGTAGTGATTGGGATCAGGGGAGCAACAGAAATGGAGCAAGAGGGAGGGAGAGGTACCCAAGGGGTGCCACATCAGGATAAGGATAAAAAGGCCAGTAAGGTGGAGGGGACGGATGATGCTATCTCCACTGAAAGGTTGTGGTTAGCCCTCAAGGCCCTAAAGAAAGACAAATCTCCTGGTCCGGATGGCATTCATCCGAGAGTACTATGGGAATTGGCGGACATACTGGCTGCACCCTGGCGGAGCTCTTCAACAGGTCGCTTGAGACAGGAAGGGTACCTAGGGATTGGTGAGAGGTACATGTGGTGCCAATCCATAAAGGGGGGGGTCAAGGGAAGTACCAGGAAACTATAGACCCATCAGTTTGATCTCAATGGTGGGAAAATTAATGGAGATTATACTAAAGGAACGATTGGGGGTGTACTTGGAGGAGGTGGGAGGTCTGGATAGTCGGCAACATGGATTTGTGCCAGGTATATCATGTCAAACCAATCTTGTGGAGTTCTATGAATGGGTAACATCAGAACTGGACAGGGGAAATCCTGTGGATGCATTATTCTTGGACTTCAGCAAGGCGTTTGACTCTGTCCCCCACAATGGTCTGATAGAGAAAGTCATGGGTTGGGAGTAGGCCCTTTGATGCTCAGATGGATTGAAAACTGGCTAGCAGGATGTACGCAGAGTAGTGGTCATTGGGGAGCTCTCGAACCCTAAAGGGGTCACTAGTGAGGTACCGCAGGGCTTGGTCCTGGGTCCAATCCTGTTTAATGCATACGTATCGGACATCAGGGAGGGTATATGGTGTAAAATGAGTCTCTTCACTGATGACTCCAAGACGGGAGCAGTAGTTGAGGGGGAAGAGGGGAGGTTGGCACTGCAAGGGGACCTGGACACACTGGAAGCTGGGTCACACATGGAAATTAAATTTCAATATCACCAAGTGCAAGGTGTTACATCTTGGGTGGGGAAACCCTAAACACAGGCACACCCTGGGAGGGGAGGGGAGGCGCTGGAAGCCTCAACAGGGGAAAAAGACCTAGGGGTCATGGTGGATGCATGTATGAATAACTCTGAGCAGTGCAGGAGAGCAGCTAGCAAGGCAAACAGGATGTTGGGATGCATCGTAAGAGGGATCACCTCTAAGAGCAGAGAAGTGATTCTGCCGCTGTACAATGGACTAGTTAGACCACACATTGAATAATGTGTACAGTACTGGAGACCAACCCTTGAAGAGGGACATACAGCTCCTGGAGAGGGTACAGAGGAGGGCAACTAAGATGATACGAGGACTGGGGGATTGGACATGTGAGGACAGACTTGAGGAGCTCTGCCTGTTTTCTTTGGAGGAGAAGAGAGTCGGGGGGGACATGATTGAGGACTTCAAGTACCTCAAGGGAATAAATAGGGTAAACATGGAGGGGATCTTTAGACTAAAGCAGGGAGGTATCACCAGAGGGCATGGTTTGAAGTTGGAAGGTGAAAGGGTGATGGGGAAAGAGGAGGAGGTTTTTCACTGAGAGGGTGGTGGACTCTTGGAATGCGCTGCCTGGCGAGCTGTTTCAGAGATCCACCATGGAGGGCTTCAAGACTGGGTGGGACAGACACAGAAAGTGGATGTATCAGATGATGGCCTGGCCCTGGGGGTGGGGATGGATGATAGAGGTTTCTGGAACACAAGGGGGGGGCCTTGGCACCCAACTAGGGATCTGAGGTTTGAGCAGACTCGATAGACCATAAGGCCTAATCTGCTGGCAATTAGTATGTTAGTATTAAATTTCTCAATTAAAGATACTACAGTAGAGGAGTATTTAATTATTATTAAATACCTTAATTTAAAGAGAATGTTAACTACATTAACTAGGTTTCATTTTGGGGTCTTGCTAGGCAAGGTTATGGATAAAATCTATAATAAAGATCCCATATTAAAAAAAAAGAGAGAGCACCAGGAGTTTGTCATGGTGCTTACTATACTGGAAAGTCACATTTAAAAAAAAAAAAAAGCACCCATAACCATAGACACACACAGGACTCAAGATAAATTATGGAAGTCCTTTAATTAGTTCATTAGTAAAAAATACATACTGCAATATGACAGGAGGTATCACTGGAGGTAAAGCCAAAAATTAGTTGCTGGCGTTTCGCACAGCCACTGCCATGCATCTTCAGAGCAGTCAATAATAAAGATCCAAATATTATGCTGAATGATCTATGCTTTTGCAGATTTGGAAGCACAGAGGATTTAGTCCATACTGTATTGCTTTGACCCTACTACGGGCAATTAAGAATTAAATGGTTGGGTAGTATACTGGCTAATAAGTGCCTGAATAGTCAGATGCTGGTGGTTCACTTTTTAATACACATGATACAAATATATTATTATGGTTCGGGCACTTTTTGAAGGGAGTTTTAAAACAAAAGAAATGAAAATGATTACTTATTGATGCATTTAAATGCATTTATTTATATGTGTTAGTGATATTTTGACTAAGGTTGGGATGCCCTTTTTTCAGTCTTTGTTTGATGAATGTTTGTATTCTTTATTGAGGTTCATGTTTTTTATATATACTTATACATTTGTTACTGTTGTAATGTCTTTTGATGAACAATACATTTATCTACCCAGGCTACATTTTAATCATGAGAGACAAGGAAAAGAGAAGAGGGTTGCACTGTACACCAGGGTGGATATCAAAGTGATGGCGGTAAGGTGAAAGGGGTGGATGCATTGTAAAATCATTGTGGGTGCTGATTACAGCAGAACTGAGGAGGGTTGTCTGTGAGTGATCTACTGGATCACCTAGTAAGACTATAAAGAAAGACAGCACTCTATATGAAGAGATAGGAAGGCAGCAACCAGAGGAAAAGTCACCCTAAGAGACTTCCACATACCAGATTCTGAATAAAGCAATCCTGGAGCATGAAGCACAAGCTATTATGCATTGATAGACAACTTGTGGGACTGCTTCCTGGTTCACCAAAGAGAAAAACTGATTTCCAGACTTTGAAACCCCAGCACTGACCTCAACTAACAGCATTCCATAGGATACAGGATATGTAGTGGAAAAATACTTTATTATTAAAAATTTACTTCTGGGCAAAAACAACTTGAAAGGATACTGATCCTTCCCATAAACAGATCTTAAGGTTTCATGTTACAAGTGTGCTTTATCAAGGAAGGTAGTAAAGAAACAGATTATGAGTGGGTCCATATTTGACCTACTGTATTTCTAACCAACCATGACAGCTTCACGCATTAATAGTGGAAGGGCTGCTAGGTTCTAGTGACACCATTTCAGTGGAATTCAACATAAGCTTAAAATCTCATATGCAATTAACCTGAAAAATGGTCCAGGGCTTCAGGAGATTTAACGTCAGAAGAATGGATGATGATCTAACAGAGTCACTTGTGGGATACCAACAAATGGATGTAGCAGAGATCAAGTGTGAGAATATTAGAGAAGGGATTCTATCTATTATAAAATGTTGTATCAGACAAGCAGGCAAGGGAAAAAGGAATAGAAGGCATATGTTGTTTTCCAGGGAGGTTGGGGGCAGCAGTGAGGGGAAAAAAAGCCAGACTTCAAAGTTTAAAGATCAAACGGACAGGCAAGCAGGGAGCTCTACCTTGTCAAAACAAAGGAAGTAAAGATGACCAAGGCAGAGCAAGAACTAAAGATTGCAAAAGGGGTGATGGAAAATATAGATATGTCAGGAAAAGGGGAATGAACAAGGGTGATTTTAAGAAAAAGCTAAGGTATATCAGGAAAAGAAAAAATAACAAGGGTGGTTTTGAGAGATTAAGGAAGGGAGAGGCATGGGTGGAGTAGGATGGGTAGAAAGTAAATGTTCTGAGCATACGCTTCTGCTCAGTCTTCACAGTTGAAAATGGAGAGCATCTGCCAGAGTGCAGCATCCAGACAGGGTGGGGCACACTTGTAAATAAGTAGTATTACAAAGGAAATGGTGCATCATGGCTTGAAAGGATTCCAGCTGCTTAGGTCTCTGTGCCCAGATGGTTTGCACAAATGCTAACTCATGGAGTTGGGGCATGCCTTGGCAGCACCCATGGTGAACCTATTCAACTGCTTGATTGAAATGGAAATTTCCATATAGCATGGAGGGTATCAGATATCTTCTCTGTGCAAAATAGTGGTGACAAAGAGGCCCTAAGGAGTTATAGACCAGTTAATCTAACTTTTATTGTTTGGAAACTCCATGAGTCTTTAATCAAGGTGCAGTATGGGCACAAGGCAAGGAGAACCTCACTCCTGTGTCCATTTCACCCCAGGGTGCCTCCTGGTCCTCATTGTCTCAATCCATTCACCCATCTCCCATCCTCCCAAGAGTTCCAGGATCTTCCACCCACCCACCTCAATATGCAAAACACCTGGCATTTACCATACACCTCAAAAGGAAGTGGGGGGCAATCAAAAGGGTGAAAATCCCTTAGTCTTGAGGGAGAGTACTTCCTGACCATGGTAGGATCTCCCTGGCACATTACTTAAACCTGCACACACACCCCACTATTCTAATCTCACCCTTTAGTTACTCACTCTAACCCTCACCCACCCAACCAAATACCTTCCTTACTTATATAAAACAATCTTCTTCCCTCTGTCTTACTCAGTTATACATATATCCCTCCCCCTCAAAGTTTCCTATAAATTCCCCCCTTTAATCAAGTCTAAAATTCCCACTACTCCTCCTCCTCCCCACCCTCAAATCACCCCACACACTTAGCTGCAAATATATTTAAAAAGAGTTATTGTATATGCAGAGTCTGTAGTCCCCAGCTGTAGTCTTAGTTTGTTTTCACCTGCAGTGCTCCCACCACTGCAGAATAAAATCTTCAATACTCCTCAGCCCCCTCTCACAGGGCTGATTTGTATGAAGTTTGTTATTTAGCAAGTTGTCATTTCACATAGAGTCATGTCCGATAAGCAGGAAATCTCCAATGACGGAGCCAGACAATAAAGCAGAAAGTTTTTACTTCACCAGATTTGCAGAAGGTGGAGTTCTTTGGGCCTTTTCAATTGTCTCTCTCAATGCTGTTAGTCCATACCTGGGCTTTCTTCCACGATTTACACAGGCACCCCTTCCAAACTCTCCGAGGGCCTCCCCTTTAAATGGATCAGGCTCCCCTAGACCTTCTTCTCAGTGGTAAAAGGCTGATCCACCCTCCTGTGAGCCCCTCGCTCCACCTGAGTGAAACTAATCCCCCCCACCACCCTCCGGAAGTGGCCACGGCTGTCCCTCTGTCCTGGCTGGGGGTTCCAATCCTGCACCATCTCCTCGGAAGGCCCTCTCAAGGGCCACTAGCTATCATAGTTACCATTCCTTCCAAGCTGGTACAGTCCAATGACAAGGTCAGTGCACTTCCTTTCGTCAGTCCAACCAGAAGCCATCTGAGATTTCTTTATTAATTTCCTGATTAGATTGAATTGCGTCTAAATATGAGACTAATTTAATCTCAGCCCCAGAGATTGGATAAATAATTTCTGAAGAGAGTTTGAAATTTCCTTCGTTATGTTTTCTTCTGCTTTTTTCTTTTCAATACTTCATTGAATCTGACATTTTCCCAGACATGTCTGAATTACTGAGTATTTAATTTTCTTTTGTGAGAAGGGGCTTAAATTATGGACAACTACATTTTTCCTCAATTTTATTTCCTCTTTTCTCTTCACTACTTAATATTTGGAAATGGGAAAACATTTTCTCAGTATTTTCCATGGTACTAAAATGTCTGTTTGACTTCTAGTTAGGTGGAGCTGCTGTTTCTCATCCCTCAGCAGCACAAACCATCGGCACAGGGTACATGTCCAAATTTCACACCTACCTTTGTACATATGAAAGAGGTTAGAAAATGCTCTCCAGTGAAGTTAGAGGTTTGTCTTACTACGGTGGTTTGTAGCTTACAGTTAGAAGCTTCCCACTCTCTGGTGCTGAAGTCATTAAAAATGTGTGACGTTAAAGGACCACAACAGACTACAACTGTGAAACTTCCTCCACCTGATTATGTGAATCCCTTATATGAATCCCAGAAGACCTGGACGCTTGGCAAACCAACTTCAGTATTTACAAAAAGTGGTGGTGACAACATTGTGGAGACACAGTTTTTCCTGGCCTTTCCTGCAACCTGTAGATGCTGTGAAACTAAATCTTCCTGTGAATCTGCATGATTAGCAGACTGGGATACTGGATTACTTATTGCTAAGTTAGAATGACCTAAGTGTTTATATGAAGACTGGAAAAGAATCAAAAATTGTTTAATTAAAATTTTGCCTGAACAAAATAGAGATGCACTCCTAATAGGGCTGAATGACTTGTGGGTGGCTAGGTGGCTTAGGCTTTTCATCTTGAATTTAATGATCCTCTATCTGGGAAAGTGGAGTTGGGCCAGCTGTGATAATTGCTTCAATTCTCTGCTGATGCAGACATACCCTCAAAACTGGATACGTTATATGGAGGTTTTTCCTCTCAGAAAGTACAGATTTATATTTTATATAATTTGGAGCTGTTTGCTCCCTTTTTCCATCTCTGGCGAGGTATGATGATTAAAATCGCAACTGTAACTGATAGTCCTTGATTGGCATTTGGCACTCTGAAAGTACAATCACTGTGAACACTGACCTTTGAAAGCATGAATTCTGTGAGTCCTATAAGTGGGAACTCTGTAATAACAAGTGTCACTTAAAAAAGTTATTTTAAACTCAATTATTTCACAATATTTCATTGTTCCTAGCATGACAAAAAAACAAAAAAAAACGAACAACAGCAGTTTTTTTACGGACCTCACAAATGTAATTTAGCGAGACCTTTGTATAAATGATTAAAATACTTACTGACTTGCTGCTTATTCATTAGCTTCATTGGAACAAATTAGTCTATCAGCTTCATTTAAACTAATATTACAGGCATCTAGTTCTGGATAGCTTAAAAAGATGACAGTGGTTTAAAACTGTCTGAAATACCTTTGACACTCAAAGACTTTTTATATCTTGATGCTTCAAGCAAGAAACTACCACGTTGGATAATTTGCTATTTACATGTGTATATTTAAATGATGTTTATTTCTTCTTCATGCTCTAGATATGGGTGTTTTATTTTTCTCCTATATTTAATCCATACAGCTAATTAATTAACAGGACATTGCTTCATCCCTTTAGACTTCTTGATCGTGTTTCTTTCCCTCCTGACTAAATTTCCCCAGTTGGGAAGAGATGAAACTTGATTTATTTAATTTATGGAAAGATTAGCATTTTCATTTTCAGAATCAATTAATGGACACATTTTCATGGAATCTGCATCTGATCCTAGTTCATCTTTTAGTAGTTCTCTGAAACAATTTCTAATCAGACCTTCATGACATGCTAATGTGGTTTTGATTGTAATAACTTCATCTCTTCATGGATATGATTGTCTCAAAAATATTTTCTTTTTTAGTTTGACCAGGAATAGCACACTAAGCTGAAAGCTTTTTTACAGGAGCATCAGGAAGTTAAGTGACTTGCTCAGGGTCCACAGTATGCAAGTAGAAGCTATGGGATTCAAACCTAGGTCTGGTCTGCTGGATGTCAACAGATTTGCAGCTCAGAGCCTTAGACCACTGCACTGTATTGCCTCCTATTTGCCATGTGTTGATCTTTTAACACTTGAATTAACCTTGGGGTAAAAGATGGATAATCTTTGACTAAATTAGAATAGCCATTACTTTCATTATATGTAGAGTGATGCCACATTTTACCATTGCTGTTCACAAAGAGTTGTCTTGAATTAGAATTGATGATATATCTAGGGAAAAAAACTGATTGATCCAATTTAGTAGTAGATTTGGGAAAAGGCTCTCACTCAAATCCCATGGGTGTAGGAAGTTTATCACTTACTGTCCTGTTCATCTCATTAAATGGCAATAGTTTACCTTGTTATTTTGTGTGCCTTCAATAATTCCATCTCCTATGTGAAACTTTGCTGGCAATGAACTGTTTCTAAAAACTGCCTTTGGCTCAGTAGGTGGTATCATTAAATGGTTTCCCTTCGCCTCAGTAGCTGTTGGAGTAATTTGAATAGTATCTGATACTTCTTTATGAAGTTGGGGAGTGGATGTATATAAAAATCTATTCATTCAAATGTGCTTATTTCATTTTGCTCTTTGTTTTGTAGATTGGTGTTACAGCTGCTAGTTTTATGTTGGTGGGAAAATTCCTCAGCAGTTGGGACATTTTGTATATTTGATTTCTTCCTGCATTTATAAGGTTTGTCCAATATATTTCTGGGTGATTTACCTAAGGGTTCTCCCTAAATAGCTGGAGGTAAATCCAAATTCAAGTCAGGATCGACACCATTTGATATTTGTCACCTTGTTGCCACTACCACCCTTTTAATTTTTCCTTACTACTTCTAGCTTGATTAATTTATCTGATAGATACGTTCAGAAAAGACACTGTACCTTATTTATAAATAATAGGACAATTCTTCAAGAATGCTTACCACTGATTAGAAACAAATGTACAGTTTTTTATGTTTTACCAGAGATCTTTTAATGTTATTTCTCAATTTGTATGCTTAATAGAATGTCTATCAATAAGCCCTATGCAATTCAATGAGATGGCACTGTTTCGCTATTGCTTGCTAGTTCTAGTTCTCTTACTTAATCCCAATTGAACAATTCCTTTTACTGTCCTATTTCACTATTTGTCTAATGCACATAGAAATATAGAAACTTAGACTTTGATGGCAGATAAGGACCTCCTGGCCCACCTAGTCTTCACATTTCCCTACCTACAGGATAAGCTGCAGATCCTAGTTAATCAACAGCCTATTTCTTCCTACCCCCCCACAAGAATCGCCTTATGTCTGTCCCATGCATTCTTGAATTCTCCCACAGTTTTAGACCCCACAACCTCCTGAGGAAGGCTGTTCCATGCAACCACAACCCATCTGTGAAAAAATACTTCCTCACATTGCCCCTGAGCCATTCCCCTTCTATCTTCAAATTGTGTCCCCTTGTTCCTACACATCTCTTTTTCTGAAAGATGCTACCATCTTTGACTTTGTCGATTCCACTGATGTACTTAAACATCTCGATCATGTCCCTCCTGTAGGTTGTGTACCCTGGTATGTTAACATCCCAGTTACGGTTCTCTGTGTACCAAGTTTCTGTGACTGCTATGATATCCAGGCATCCCTCTTAGTTTTAGTTTTTTTTTTGTTGACCAGGTAAGTACACTTGACAAATTCTGCCTATTTTCATGCATGACCCGGGGGATATAGATGAATGCCAACTGACCTTGAACCAGATTAAGTTGTTCCATCAAGGCCACCAGTTCAGAGAGCTTGTTGCCCAGAGTACAGGCAATGGTACTTATTACCCTCCATTTCTTCATGGCCTTAATCCTTTTTGTCCCATCCCTGTCCTTATTGCCAATGTCATTTTCTCCATTTAAACCAGCCCTTCTCCCTATAGACATTTCTATCTTGGTGTTTACCTCACTTACTACCCTGATTTTTTGAGACGGGGTAGGAATTCACTTCTGCTTTCCAGTGCCTCCCCCTTGGCTAGTTTAAATGCTTGCCAAAGAAGCACTTAAACCTATCACCTAGGATCCTGGTTCCCCTCATGAACAGATGCAGACCATCATGCCAGTATAGGCCTGCATCACTCCAGATGGACCCCCAGTCCCCAATGAAGCTAAATCCCTGAGCTCTGCACCAGTTTTTCAACCACTGATTGAATACCATGGTGTGGAGCACCCTAGCCTCACCCATGCCATAGACAGGCAGCACCTCTGAGGAGATTATCTTGTGTGCTACTTGTCTAAGAGCCCTCCCCAACTCCACAAACTCTTTCTGCACTGCTCTGATACCTTTCTCAGCCTGGTCATTTGTCCCTAGGTGGACAATGACATCCATCTCCCTTCCCCATACAGCTGTTTTGGCAATCCTGAGGTTTTTCTCCCTGTCCCTCCAAGCCATGGCACCAGACAGGCATCGTACCTCCCTCTCCCCTTCCTCCCCCCAGTTCTACCCCCTAACAATGGAGTCCCCCACCAGTAGTTGTTTCCTTCCCCTGTGGGGTACCATGCCACCCTCTTGTGGGTCTCCTTTGTGGAGGCTCCCAGTATTCTCCTTGGTCTCCACTGTGTGTGCCTCCATAGAGGAACCACATTTTGCCAGAGTGGCATATGAATTTGTGGAACAGTACAACTAGAGGGATGCACCTGTGTTCCTCCACCCTCACCCTCCCTGAGCCCACAGTAGTCCACCTGCTCCTCTTTCTTGGCAACCTCTGAGGCAACGGCAGTGGCCCTGATGGTCCCTGGGTGGGAGAGGAGGTCCTCCAAATCCTGGCCAACTTAGCCTGGAGATGAGCTGCCTCCCCCCTCAGTCCAGAGAGGTGCCTGCAGATGGGACAACACCACATCCTCCAGAATGTCTCCCAGAAGACTGCTGTTCCACTGCCACTGCACTGCACCACTCCCATCATGTCTTATTTCTGGCCCCTTAACTGTTGTTTGGAATATTTAGTCTTTCCTCTGTTTATTTTTACATTTTTTTTAAGTCAAATACTGCACTGCGATCCTGGCACACTATTCTTCTACAGTGCTTTACTCTACTTAATTGCACAATTAGTAATACTTTGTAAATTTATTGGGTTATGCCGTATTGCACAATTTCCCTTCTGCTTTACTTAATACTATTGCACTTTCTATACGGCACTATTGAACTTAATTTAGCACTAGTTCACTTATATCAACACTATTGTACTCTAGTTCAGTACTGTTGCACTTTAGTTCAACAATATTGCACTTTAGTCCAGCACTATCACACTTCAATTCAGCACTATTGCACTTTAATTGTACTTTACAGTATATCAAAAAACAATCCTATTATATAGTTATTCTATTGCACTTTTCATCTATTGCATAAAATAGCACTTTATTAGTGCCACTTTAAATAAAGCACACAATCAAAAGCCAGCTATCAAAAATTTCCAAGCATTTTGAAAAAAAAAAAGAAAGTCCATTAAGACTGCGTAACGTTAATAATTGATATGTTTTATGAAGTTCAAGCCTTCAAGTAGCAGAGCTAAAATGATGCAGCAAATCAGGTCCACAAGAAACAGATGTACATTGGTTGTTGTTTCTGATGGGGTATGCTTTGCAGGACAAAATATCTCATACTGCTTGGCCTCTCCATTGGTGTAATATTGTTCTACTTGCAATTTGTCAACTTATGAAGCCGTGCTGGCTATAAAATTTAAAAACAAATATATAAAACTAAAAGTCTATCCCAAAACATTCCTCCACACACCTCCTGTCCCTAAGGTCAAATGCAATTACAGTATTTCAATAAAATGATGGGGGGAGAAGGATGCAAGCCCGCATCATTTACTAATATATTTTTAAAAAATTATACTGTTTTTAGCTGCAACACCACTATGGGTTTACAAAGACCCAGCTCATAAGTATAACATAAAATTCATTTTGATTCAAGCAAAATCCCTTAAAAAATAATTTGTTTCTCCAAAGCATTTTTAAAGATACTTCCTTGGCATTTTGCAGATTGTAATATAATAAATACTGATAACTGATTTGCGCCTTAGTTTTCTCCAAGGCTGTACTAATAAGACTTTCCTTGTAACCACAGCATTTTAGTATGTTGTCAAAGTAGTAACCTAATAAAGATTTTTTTTTTTTAATAGAAGGGGTGCAGACAATATTTTACTACAATGGATCCTTGAAACAGACTGCAGGCACTAGTGTGTGTGCGTGTTCGGTCTCCAGTGCTTTTAAAGGTAAATCACATGGGCCTTGCAGGACTGCAGTGATTGCATGACAAAACATGGAAATGCAGATCAATTTACAGGTATGACTAGCATAGCATGATCAATTATTAATCCATTTTTAATTTAACTGGGTTGCTCAATCCCTAGTTTCCTTAAGACCAGTAATATATCTTTAAAATTTATATTTTTTGAATAGTCCAAAAAAATTAAAGAATCTACCCACCTTAAACTATTAACTATATTTCTAGATAATTATACATTCAATAGGGCTTCTTTCAAACTAATGCTGCACTGGAGGTATATGGAGAAAAATAAGCTTCATAACAAGAAAACAGATTTGAAGCAGATAAAAAAAATCTGTGTTATATGTTTCCCTGTTTGAATCAGAGCGTCCCGATCCAAAAGATGCTTCTGCATTGTTAGTTATAGAAGCCACACTGATTTTCCCAGTTTCTCTCTGTCTTGTTTAAACTCCCGCCATTGCCATCCTCGAGTCACCAACAGATCTCTCTTGTGCCAGAGGAAGAAAAGCAATAGAGAGGGATACTCTCTGGAGTGAGGCAGTTCCAAACAGTTAGATAACATACAAAATCTTATATATTTGAAGCAAAGATGGCATACCTATTAAAAGTGTGAAAAAAAATGCTTCAAACTGATAGGAGTAGAGCTCCAAGTCCCAGCTCTAGGGCAGCTCCTCTCTCCTGCAGCCACTTCATTAACATCTCCTCATTCCAGCAGAATCATGATCCAACTGATCGCCCACCACACCAACTAGTTGGCAGGGGGATATATAAGAGTGTTGCGAGGACATACTTCTTCATGGAAACAGTTTCAGAAAAATTGAATTGTCTACCAATGGAACTGGTCAATGTTAAGGATAGAGGAAAAGGAACAAAGTTTATGCTGTTCAAGCATTCAATCTTCTTTACATGCCATATCTATAGAGATGCAGCAAAGATTTTCTGCACTGGTGAAGTTCAGGTGAACTCGGCAAATCTGCATGCACTGATCATTTCACAAAGTTGCCTGTCTTAAGCCAAAATTTACCCATGCTGACTTCACCTTGCAACTTTGCCATGTGTTTCATAAAGTGAAGTAGCAAAAAAAAAATCTTAATCCCATGGCACTGTTTCTGCAGATCACATGGGACATTCCAAGCATGCTGGAAGCAGGAAGTGAGTGGATTGCTTTCAGATTTTCATCAGGACTGAGTAGGTCAGATAGCTACTTAAACTCTGGTGAAGTAGCTGCTGGAGAAGTTGGAGAACTTATTTAAAAGTTAAAGATTGGTTAATTTTCAAATCTTTTTTACTTCTATATGTTCCTTCTGAGTTTCATTTATTGGCAAATATTTGTGTTTTGAATTTTTTTTAATGCACTTCTCTCTGTTTGTTATACCTCTTTTTTTTTAAAGTCATTGCAGGAATGGCAGATGAGGGAGCAGTCTGTTGGGGACACATTAGGCATTATGGGCAAAGGATGCATTTTGTAATGGTAGTGGTGTCATCTGCCTAAACAGGGAGGAGTTTCACCCAGGAAGGGAGGCTCCTGGGGAATCAATATCACCACCACCAACACCACCAGTTCATGAGGGGATCAGTGCTGCCCCAAGTAACAGCATTCAGCAGCAGAACGGGCAGGTGGAGCAGCAGCATAAGGCATCTGACCCCTCGCCTTGTGCCACCACCACCACCAGCCCTCCCCAACACAGCTAGAAAAAGAACAAGCACACCCTCAGTATTCCCAAGGAGTTCCCCAGTTTGGGACTTCTTCACCTCTCAGCCTGACAACAGTAGCATTATTAAATGCAAACTGTGAAATAAGAGGTGTGGTGGGGGAAGAAAGGTACCCATTTGGGTACTGGTAGACAGTGAACACACTGAGCAGTCCACCATAAAACAGAATTGGTGGTCAGGCTGCATGAGGAAAGAGAGGCCAAGGGGAAGGGTTGTCATGCTGAGGGGGCAAGCCAAGGGAAAAGGAGGTGTCCATGGTCCAGAAGGAGTTTGTCATTGGCACAAGGCAAGTCTGACTCCAGGGTGCCTTCCAATCAAGTTGTGGCAGCTGCAGCAACCCCATCAGCCCCACCACTGGCCACACCATTTGCAGTTACCACACAGGCATATTTCGTTATGGTGAGGGTGAAGATCTCTGATATCTGCTATGAAGTTGCTGAAATAAGGCAGGACACGCGAACCCTCCTAGATAGCCATGACAGGCCTATAAAGCTTGTTGAGGTTCTTCGTGGCACCCAGCACCAGCATCAGTAGTATGTTTTATTATGTTCTTTCTTTTCTCTTCCTGTAAGCATAGTTTTATTTCTTTCAAGGTTTATTTTCATTCCACCACTAAAAAATTAAAAAAACTTTGCTATCCTCTTCTTTTTCTTTTCAAAATTGTTTCTATACTTAATTATAATCCATTTCTTACCCTTCTCAACTACAGTATCTTTAGAAGTTGTCTTTCTGCCCCTGAATTTTTCATTCCATCCTTTAATATCCTCCTTTTCCTATTGTAGACAGTTTTTTAAGTTTTGTAGTCGTCCCTCCCCCACTCCAATAAAACACAAATACCAAAAAATTTAAAGGACAAGCAATTATCCCAAAAAATCTTTTCTATCTTATCTAAAGAGGGCAGGTTGCTACATCATGCTGACTGCTGTACCATAGCTGAGAGTGTGTAACAGGAAATGCCAAGACCCAAGACATAAAGAGAATTGGAGGTGACGCCCCCTATAACAACCACAATACAATTGCTGTTTGTCTTAGTCTCATAAAAATTGCTGCTGATATTCATAAATCTGAAGTAGTATCCCAAGTACCCAAAATGCTTTCCCACTGATAGGTGCCTGTATTGCAGTGGTGTGCAACTGGTCATAGTAGTCAAGAAACATGAAATGATCAACTTTCCTAAGAAGTGAAACATGATTCTTGTTTCAGTCCTGAAAATGTCTACTGCTAGCCACAAATGTCAAGTAGTGGCCCAACTAAAGATCTGCTTTACTGCTGCTAGTAGATGCTGTTGCAGTGGTGTGTAACTGTCCAGAGAAGTTGACAATAATCATATGAGCTACTTTCCTGAGACATGAAAAATAATTCTTGTTTCATTCCTGAAGATATCTCCTGCTAGCCACAAATGCCAAGCAGTGGCCCAAGTAAAGATCTGCTTTCCTGCTACTGGGTGATGCTTTTGCAGTGGTAGGCAATTGCACACAGAAGTCAACAAGAATCACATGAACATCTTTCCTGAGAAGTGAAACATTATTCTTGTAGTCCTGAAGATGTATCCTGCTAGCCACAAATGTCATGTAGAGGCCCAGTTAAAGAACTTCTTTCCTGCTGGTGGACAAAAGGTTTAAAATAAGTGCACAAGAGGTAAAACTCAGTATGTCATGTTGAGAAATTCTCGTGATATATATTACTGAGAAGTTAAAAGAACTAGAGGTTGAAGTGCCACTGTTGCTAGGTGCTGGTGGTTCTGAAGCTGCAGCTGTTTTTGAGATAAGTTTGAAGGATAACTTGCTGGACTGCTGCTGTCCATGGCTGTTGAGGTGACAGAGAGATGGTGCTGATTGCTGCTGTACTTAGACACTACCAGTAGTACAGTAAGTTATTTTTTTTGGGGGGTGGGGGTTTGGGTTCTGTGGGATTGAAAGGGGAACGCTCATTCATCTTGTTTTTAAGCATCTCACTTGTGGCTGTTTATTTTTTTAAGGCTTCATCATGGAGATTCAGTTGTTCTGAATCTGATGGAGGTGTTGGTTGACCATGATAATTTCCTTTTGGATTGCTCTGTAGCATGAGAAGGTAAGCATTTTTCATTGGGCCCACTGCTCTAATGGGGTGGAGTGGCTATGCACGTGTATCCGGGGCATGCAACCACTCTGCATCCTACAAGCCTCCCACATGGGAAGCTCGAATGGGGGCATGCTGCCCATATTCGCCTGATCCCGGGCGATCAGAGGAGCAACGTGCCAGGGTGGGTGAATGGAGGGCCAGCACTAAGTGCCATGCACTAGGGCTCACAGTGCTGGTCATGGGGATACAGGGTATGCCAGGGAAGACCTTGCCATAAACCCCCTATGTGCCCCGTGCACAACCCACAGGTCAGGGCAAACAGCCTGCCAACCATCCAGGGACTCAAGAAATGGATGCCCAATGCCACCCACCCACTCCAGCACACAGCAGTGAGTGTGACAGCCCCCAAACACCCATTCCCCTCACAGAGGCACCTGCACAAGATGCCACCCTCCCATCCCCAGCAGCACCACATGTCAACCCTCCCCCACTTCCGGCGATAAGGTTCCCCCCTTGCCAGCAGGCATTTCCCCTGTCCCACTACACCACATTGGTGACATCGGAGTTGGTCGATGGCATTGCCCTCCTACCACCCATCACATCTGCCGGCCCTCGGACATCCACTGGGTGTGCTGCCAATGCATGCCCCATAATGTAAGGAATCCACTGTTGGACCCATGCCAGGCAATTGATTAGATGCCTGTCTTGGTCCGAGACTGTCCCCGTGCCCACCCTGGATGGATCTGCACCCTGGGGAAGTGGGGCCATGGACAGGTGGCTGGTGGAGGTGAATGCTACTGATGTACATCATCTCCACAGGTGCAGAGCCGCGTGCACAGGTTACATGCCTTTGGTGTGTAACTTGCATCCATATGTGCATAGGTCCCTATATTGTCATTTTTCTGTGGTCTGGGTGAAGGTAGGTAATTTTGCTTTCTGTTTTTGAGTGGCATGGGTTCTTCTGTGGATATATTGATAGAGACATTTTAAATCACTGTGTCTACCTCCATGCAGGTAGTTTATGGCAATTCATTGTTTGTGATGAAGGGCTGTGCTGCCGATGATGCTTTCCATTAGGATTGCTGTGTAGTGTGGGAAAGTAAGTATTTTCTGTATTTTTTTTTTTTTTGTGGGTCACGTGAAGGTAAGACATTTTGGTTTTGTTCTTTTTTGCTGTGTTGGGTTGGTCTGTTGTATTGATAGAGAAATTGTAATTCACTGTATTTGCTGTGCCTCAATACCACAAATGATTGACTGTGTTGGTCATGATGACCCATGATACTTTCCATTAGAATTGCTCAGTATTAATGGATGGTATTTTTTCCTATTTGTTGGGTAGAGGGGTTGGTAGTTTTCACTGCAAAGTGTGCCAGATTTCATACTAAATGTTTTCTGTACCTGTTGCTATAATTTTAGGTAATTGTCAGAATGCAAATAATAAGAACATTGGCTACAACTCTACCACATAAAAAGAAGCCCAACGCTAGGGCACGTTTAAAACAATATTTATTGAATACAAAAAAGCACCTTCCCCCAGTCAACGTACATTTCACATCTAAACAATGCTTTATCAAGACAAATGGTGCCACCAGGTGCTACCTCTTCAATAGTGCATTATCTTAAATTACTAAATAGGAGGTACATGCCGTATTCCTCTTAAGAAAAAATAGATGTTATAAATGCACTATCTTATATTACATAAAAGAAGGTGCATACCATACTTCTAAAATATATAAATACAATAAATACTATAGGTGACACTATGAAATACATCTATAATATATAAAAAATATAATAATGCAATACTAAAACTACCTAGCTGAAAATCATTCTAATAAATACATGCATATTAAATTTATGTTAGAATCTCATAACTCAGGTAAACAATGACACTATCAGAAATTATGCATACTCTAAACCATTTTGTAAAGCATTTCTAGAATTATTCAGATTTTTCTACTTTTTAAGCAAAGGTGCCAACTGGAATTGTTCATTCAGGCCTGGATAAATGCAGGCTCTTAATGTGTGCTGCAAAAATGCCTCTTTACACATAATGAAATTGTCCAAATCTCCTCCTCTAGGTCCAATAGACACCTTTTCCAGTCAAAAAAATTGAAACTTGTGCTTTTTACCTAACTTATTAATGTGTAATGCTAGGGCATTTTCTACTGTACCAACATGTATATGTCTAATGTGTTCTAAAATACGTGTTCTAAGTTTTCTCTTTGGTTTGCCTACATAAAAACATGAACAGTTACACATTGCAGCATATATTATTGCCTCTGATCCACTTGTAATAAAGTCTCTAACATCATATTCCTCTTGGTTAATGAGAAACTTTTTTCCAACCTGAATGTGGTCACAAGCACTGCAGTTACCACATTTCCATCATCCCGATGGAACATCCGCTGTTCTGTCTTTGTTAGGCACTGATGAGCTATGGACTAGTCTATCTCAAAGGTTTTTACCCCTCCGATATGTAGCATGAAAATCCACTGCCGTGACATTCCTTAATGCAGGTTCAAAGTTCAACATATACAAATGTTCTTTAATAATGTTCACAACAGCATAACTCTGGGGGAAAAGTAGTGACAAAATTAGGACCATACAATCTTGCATTATTATCTAAAGCATGATGAAATGTATTACTTTTATTTTTATTTTGGGGTAGTAAAAGAATTTCTCTTTCTATTTCATCTACACTCTCCGTCACTGTTTCTAGGCAAGTGGAATCATATCCTCTTTTTCTAAATCTTTCTGGCATCATTTTGGAACTTGTCACATATTTTTCATGCGTACTACAATTCCATTTGGCTCTCATGAGCTGTTCTTTAGGGAAGTTTTTAACCACGTGCCTAGGATTAATAGGTTAGGTAAAAAACACAAGTTTTGATTTTTTGGACTGGAAAAGATATCTATTGGACCTAGAGGAGGAGATTTGGACAATTTAATTATGTGTAGAGAGGCATTTTGGCAGTACACATTAGGAGCCTGCATTTATCCAGGCCTGAATGAACAATTCTACTTGTCACATTTGCTTAAAAAGTATAAAAATTTGAATAATTCTATAAATGCTTTACAGAATGCTTTTTATGTGTGCATAATTTCTGATAGTATCATTGTGTACCTAAGTTATGAGATTCTAATATCAAATTAATATGTATGTATTTATTATAATTTTTTTGGCTAGGTAGTTTTAGTATTGTATTATTATATTTTTTTTGTATATATTATAGATGTATTTCATCATGTCACCTATAGTATTTATTGTGCTTATATATTTTTGAAGTTTGGTATGCACCTTCTTTTACATAATATAAGGTAGTGGATTTATAACATCTATTTTTTCTTAGGAGGAATACGGTATGTACCTCCTATTTAGTAATTTAATGTAATGCACTCTTTAAGAGGTAGCACCAGGTGGTGCCATTTGTCTTGATAAAGCATCGTTTAGATGTGAAATGTACGTTGATGGGGGGTGCTTTTTTGAATTCAATAAATATTGTTTTAAACGTGCCCCAGCGTTGGGCTTCTTTTCATTTGGTAGAGTTGTAGCCGATGTTATTATTTGCTGTTTGATTTATATATTCGGCTCCTCTTTTGGGTCCTTTAGCTGCAGATTTTGTGCTGTGTATCTGTGAACTGTTTTTGTTGGCTTAGCACTGCACATATGATTGGCATCTGAATAATGGCGCTTTGGGTGGAGAAAAATGCCGGAGTCATAAGTAGCACCCTCACAGTACAGAATACATCTGCTTTAATTGTACCTGTATTTGTTAGTGCCATCCTGTGTACTCAGAACAGAACTGATTCAAATGTGGTTTATACAGAAGATTTGGGTAATAAGACGCAACAATCGAAGTGTCTTAATTTGAATGAAACTGTTTTTGGAAATGAAGGCTTGTCTAGGGGTGAGAACCCACTGTTGATTAATTTAGCAGAAGGAGACCAGATACATGGAATGAGGGAGACACATGAAAATAGTATAGATATTATGGATATAAAACAAGCTTATGTGATTTTAGAACGTATCTCCTGAAAAGCCAAACGCTTATACTGGCAAAGGGTTACCATGGAAGCAAAAAATATGTGAATAGAGTCCCACAGAGACATAGGTGGGTGTTACAACCCACATATGGTATCAACAAAAAGCCTTTTTTTAAAAAAATGGCAAACCCATCTTCTGAATTTGTCTGGAGGCCTAATACAAATTATATTAGATGATGGCATAGAAACAGAACAAGTAATACTTAAGGAATTTGAATCTTGTGAAACTGTGTTTAATTTGTTTTCTTCACACTCGGAACATGATAGATATGTTGACAAATTGAAAGAAGTTTTAAAAAAGACAGATGAATGCATTAAGAAACAAAAATGCATAAATTTGAAAGGGACAGACGTGATTATAAATTGTAACATATTTTTGAATGGGGGAGAAGGGCTGAGCATCATACACGTTCAATTCTTAAGAAAACACCTAACCAAGACACATATACTAGTGCTTCAGGATCTGAAACAGATGAAGGAGAAGACATGGAAATTACACATGCTTTGAGTAAGCCTTTTTTAGGGTACCCCAAGATGCCAACTTTAGTTCCCAAGGTCCATCAACAATTAACAAATCATCAGAATGTGTCACAGATAGGAGACACGGGGCCCCACCAAAATATTCCTCCATGACCTCTAAATCTGTGTGTCCCATAGAAAGTGGAAAATGTACATTGGGAAATGACTTCAGGAACAGCACAAAATATAGTCGAACTACCAATACCCCCCAGGAGATCGTTATGCAGGAGCCCTTGGTTAACCAGATTTGTGGACGAGGTACAAGGAGGGGCACCAGAGGCAAGGGAAGGGGTAGGATACAGAAGCTTGGACAATGTCAGAGAATGACAACAGGAGACATACAGGGGCAGATGGTCAACACAATACAGGAGGAATTTCAGGAGGAGGGGCCATTATCGAAAATAAATAACACTGATACAGAGAATTTAATTGTCAACATATCTCAATTATGATTTAAGTGAAGCCAAACGAAGTGTGCTAAATAGAGGACCTTCACTCATACCAACAAATGTTATTAATGAATTTGACACAGTAGAAGATTTACATAGTTATGTTCAAAAATTGAATTTGAGAATTTTATTTGATAAACCTCAGGACACTGAGCCTTGCAACTCCCAAGTAAAAGGAATGACGCAGACAATAGGAAATACGGGAACAAGCATGAAATGGCAGAAAAAAATCTACATATATACCACCGATGAATTCTACTGTGGGAATGTTCATTAAAGTGTGTGAGAAACAGATCTGTGATTTTATAAAGAAACAGAAATATCAAGGGAAACAAAATATCACAAAAGAGGAACGTGAAGCATTAACACAGTTAGAAAGAAACACTACCATCACCACTAAGCCGGCAGATAAGGGAGGGGCTATAGTGGTGATGGACAAAATAAGTATGATAGTGCCATTTCTTTGCATTTATCAGATAAAAAATTCTAATGTAAATTGTGTTCTGATCTGAATATGTTGTACAAGAAACAGATTAATATATGCATATATAATGCTGTAGCCAATGGAGTGATCAGCACTAAAGTAGGAGAATTCTTATGTGCACAAAATCCCCACAGAGCAGTAATATATGGTCTGCCTAAAATACACAAAAGTCTCACTGATCCCCCTGTGAGACCTATTGTTTCAAGCAATGGCTCATTAACAGAACCATTGGCACAATTTGTTGATGATTATATTAAGATTGTTGCACAAGGACATAGAGCCTACATACAAGAGTCCATGCATATTTTATAGATTCTTAATAATACAGAAATAGAACCTGGGTGGTTATTTATCACTACGGATGTGTCCTCCCTGTACACTAATATACCACATGATGAAGGATTGTTATATTTGGGAAATGCTATGTACAGAAATACCACACATTCTGGAGAATTAATAGCATTTATTTTAGAACTAATTGAGTATGTACTAACAAAAAATTTATTTTTATATGACAGATATTTTTCATCAAATTAGAGGAACAGCGATGGGGACAGCTATGACTCCCAATTATGCAAATATTTATTTGGCAGAATGGAAAAATCATGTCATATTTGATTCGGAAAAAAATCCTTTCCATAACAGTTTAGGCATATATAAATGATATACTGATGTCATTTTTATTATTTGGAAGAATAGTAGGGCAGAATTGGACAATTTTGTCACATTCTTGGAAGAGAGTAATCAAAATTTAAAATTTATAGTGACAGCAAGTGAGAATAGTATTGTGTTCCTTGATTTATGTATAGAGAAAGGGAACCAAGGGGAAATAGTTACTTCTCTCCACAGGAAAGCTACAGATTGTAATGCTATTTCACACTTTGAGAGATGTCATCCTAGGCACGTGGTTCAAAATATCCCTAAAGGACAGCTCACGAGAGCCAAACGGAATTGTTGTATGCATGAAAATTATGTGACAAGTTCCAAAATGATTCTAGAAATCTTTAAAAAAAGAGGATACGATTCCACTTGCGTAGAAACAGTGAGGGACAGTGTAGATGAAATAGAAAGAGAAATTCTTTTAGCCCCCAAAAATAAAAATAAAAGTAATACATTTCATCATGCTTTAGATAATAATGCAAGATTTTATGGACCTAATTTTGTCACTACTTCCCCCCCCCCCAAGAGTTATGCTGTTGTGAACATTATTAAAGAACATTTGTATATGTTGAACTTTGAACCTGCATTAAGGAAGGGCAGCAGATTTTCATGCTACATATCAGAGGGTTAAAAACTTTTGGGATAGACTTGTCCATAGCTCATCAGTGCCTAACAAAGACAGAACAGAAGATTTTCCATTGGGATATTGGAAATGTGGTGATTGTAGTGCTTGTGACCACATTAAGATTGGAAAAAAGTTTCTCATTAACCAAAAGGAATATGATGTTAGAGACTTTATTGCATGTGGATCAGAGGCAATAATATATGTTGCAATGTGTAACTGTTCATGTTTTTATGTAGGTAAAACAAAGAGAAAACTTAGAACACGTATTTTAGAACACATTAGACATATACATGTTGGTACAGTAGAAAATGCCTTAGCATTACACATTAATAAGTTAGGTAAAAAGCACAAGTTTCAATTTTTTGGACTGGAAAGGGTATCTATTGGACCTAGAGGAGGAGATTTAGACAATTTAATTATGTGTTGAGAGACATTTTAGCAGTACACATTAAGAGCCTGCACTAATCCAGGCCTGAATGAACAATCCCATTTGGCACCTTTGCTTAAAAAGTAGAAAAATCTGAATAATTCTATAAATGATTTACAAAATGGGTTAGAGTATGCATAATTTCTGATAGTGTTGTTGTGTACCCGAGTTATGAGATTCTAATATCAAATTAATATGCATGTATTTATTAGAATGATTTTCGTCTTGGTAGTTTTAGTATTGTAATATTATAATTTTTGTATATATTATAGATGTATTTCATGGTGTCACCTATAGTATTTATATATTTATATAGTTTAGAAGTATGGTATGCACCTTCTTTCATGTAATATAAGGTAGTGCATTTATAACATCTATTTTTTCTTAGGAGGAATACGGCATGTACCTCCTATTTAGTAATTTAAGGTAATGCACTATTTAAGAGGTAGCACCTGATGGCACTGTTTGTCTTAACAAAGCATTGCTTAGATGTGAAACGTGCATCAGCGGGGGGGGGGGGTGCTTTTTTGTATTCAATAAATATTGTTTTAAACATGCCCTAGCATTGGGCTTCTTTTTATGTGGTAGAGTTGTAGCCGATGTTCTTATTATTTGCTGTTTGATTTATATATTCGGCTCCTCTTTTGGGTCCTTTAGCCATGGATTTTCTGCTGTGTAATTGTCAGAATGCGTCTGTTGTCTGGACAGAGAAGATGGTGATGGCTTGACTGAAGCACCTGGAGATACCATCACATCACAGACAGCACACAAAACCTGCGAAGACAAGAAAATATTATTTTGAAGGAATGTACTCAATTAAGTAACCATTGTGGTAGTGACCACACTATATTCCTACTCCGAAGTCTGCACTCCACATGCTACTACACCAGACATCACTGGTGAAGATAAGGAAAAAAGAGACATTATTTTGCCTCACTTGATCACTGTGCCAATACCGCACAACCAGTATAACCATTCTCAACTCAGTCTACATCCTACTACACCACTTGTTATCAACTTTTAAGGAAAAAAAGAGAAATTAATTTTCGTAGCCATTGAATCCATTCCAGAAAGTAATTTGTGCCCCTTTGAGCACCATAGCACAGTGTATACCTGGAAAAAATTCTGACAACATAAAAGAAAAGAAAAATAAAATGAAATCCTAAAGATACTTACCATCACATTATGCTGCAGGCTGTGCTATGGTGTATGTGCTTGTGACCTGGTGTAAGAAGAACCGGTCAAACCTGCAGAGAGACAAAAGGACTGAAAGGAAACATTTTAATATCTCACTGAGTAATGTGGAAGGCCTTTCTGCCCCTGGGAGGCAGAGAGGACAGCTGCAACAACCCCGGCCACCTGCTGGGAGAATAAGGACTGTGAACAACAGTGCAAGTGTCTTACTATCACAACTAACAAAGATAGGCCTTGCTGTGTTGCTCTGCATGAGGTCCTGCTGCCTTGATGCACTTGCTTGCTGTGGGGTGCAGGACAGTGACTTCATAGCAGCAGAGTTGGTGGACCATACTGTTTGAGACTTGTGAGGACCCAGCTGAAGCAGGCAAGAGGAGTACAGAGGAGATAGAGGAGGCAGTTCTGTGTCCCACATGCAGAAGCAGGCAGCCTGTGCCTCAGTGTTACACTGGCATTTTTATGCTGCATCACTTACGAAGTGGTTGCCCATGCTGTTTGCCGCTATGTAGGATCCAAGCAGACCATAGTCTAGGATGACAGGAGGAGGAGGAGGAGGTGGTGAAGTCACTGCTGCTCTGTGTCTTGCTGGCTGGAGCAGGCATTCATTCTAAGTGGTGTGTGGTCCGGCAATCAGATTGGCTTAAGTAAAAAGCAACACAATACTTGTGGATGGAGAACAGTAGACTGAATGAAAATAAAATCATTTTTGGGAATTGTACAGCAAGCATTACATATTAGGGACAAGGAGGAAAAGATGACATATTTTCTTAGTATTCTACATCATCAATGAAGCAGCCCTCACAGTTTTCAAAACTGGAATTGTCACCTGATGGGAGTTCCCTCTCCATTACTGCTTCATCAACATCGGTGTTGCAAGCCAATGTTCTTGAGCCCACTCTGCTAAGAGCACCTTCCTCTTTACCATCAATGTCGTGCTGTGGTGTGACAAGGGACATGATTCTTTTGTGCAGAATGTGAGCTTCATTCATTTTAATAAATATTAGCATGCCAACATTTTTGGGTGACAGATTGGTGCACCTGTCCCACACAATGGCACCCACTGAATTAATAACATGCTCCAGAGGGTTGGCAGCTGAGATATTTATTAGCAACCAAGGTCACTGGTGGCCACTTATTGACCTTGGTGCTCTAGTACAGCATGGGCTCATTGGCAATGGTGAGGGTGCCTTGTATGTACCAAATATGCATCTTCCATTAGTTGCATTACTCACAGACATGCAGCCTGACCCTCCCCTTCCTCATTTTTCTCCATATCTGCAACTCTCGCCTGATTTAACACATCCCAAATGGAATTTGGAATTGTTGTTTTAAGTTCCATGTTTTTTCTGCCTATTTACCATGTAATGAGGATGTGGTAGCAACACTTGGTCTCTCTGCAGTACACTTATGTTCCTTTGTCCCCTGTGTCCATAGTAGCATCTGTGTTCCACTTACCCTTTGTGTAAGATGTTCAGTCAAGCTTTGCACCTGCTGACACCCACCTTGAATTATGGATGCCAGTCCACATTTATATTGTAGGTCAAGCACAGTGGCAATCCCAAAATCCTCAGACTGCAGAATGCTGTTAATGTGTGTACTAGAGTCCAAGACATACAGCATGTGTTCCATCAAGGCAAAAGTTCATCTGTCACCACCTGCCTCCAGCTGTTGCAGAACATTCAGCAGAATCTGCCTCAGCATACATAGAAGTGGAATGAACTGACTGATACAGGCAGTGTCCCCATTCACTGCCTGTGTTGCATGCTTGAATGGCCTGAAAATTAAGATGTGCCCATTCATTTGTCACCACTTCTCTGTTGTGAGACACATGGATGCCTGAGTGCTGTCACGGCTTGCATGTACTAGCAGATACTCAGTTATTACTTTATACTTATCAAATAACTTCTCAGCATGTACAGGGTGGGATTCCATCTGGTGACAGCATCCAGTTTCATACGGTGCTGAGGCAGCTGGTTCTATATCTGCAGCTGATAGAGATGGTCATGGGCTTTCACTCAATGTGCATAGTGGACACAGATGCAATGGGCCACAGTCAGTATGTCCTTGGTATCTGGATGGGTGACAAAATGCTGCACAATGAGATTCTGACAGTGTGCCAGGTATGGCACCCTGACAAACCCACGGTCGCTGATGCGTTTCCAAACCTTGGAGCCATTATCACTAGCAATGAATACGGCTTTTAGTGATTGGGGGTGAAACCACTCATCTATCTTGGTTAGGACCACTTTCAGCATTTTTGCACCTGTGTGTGATCCAGGTATACTCTTCACTGTCAATGTCACTTGCTGGCAAACACCCGGCATTTTGCTACCACCACATTTGAGCTTAGAGCAATTTTTCCCACACCCCGATTCAATTAGTACCCCAGGTACCTGTGCCCAGTGTGCTGTAATGCAAAGTATGAGCTACCAGTAGTTTGGCCACTGGTCCACATGTCTATGCTGAGATGTATGTATGGTGATGATGAATGCTTCAAGGTGTGGGTTACTATGTCTGACACACTACCGTACAGTTCTGGAATGGCACGCTTGGCAAAATATGGTCTTGATGGGTTCTGCCATTTTTGACAGGCACAGGCCATGAACCACGGAAATTCAACATTTTCCACAAATGAGAATGGCAGCTGATCAAGGACCAGCTTTTCTGCAGCAGCTACATTCAGCTCCTGTGCATGATTAGGAGGGAATTTGGAATGGCACTCAAACATGGAATGCAGCGTAGGCTGGACCTTTCTTGTTGTGGGTGTGCTGAACAGCTGGACTCATCATAATGGCATTGATGGTGTGCTTTTTGTTTTATGGGGATTCCTAATCATATGTGCTGCTGCACGAGTGACACCAGTGACTTTTTGTTTTCAGTAATGGCATAACTATGCTTTTCTAACTCGGGGTGGTAGTGTTGCTCTGCCCACTACTTGGCAGAACTACAGAATTGTCCTAGTCATCCACTATATAGACCTCCTTACCAGCCCTTCCCTCCACCTTTTCTAGTGCCCTGTCACTTCTGCTTGCCATGCTTGATGATGATGATGGACCAGGGCTCACTGCACTGGCTTCCTTCTGGTGTTGATGCCAGCGTAACAGGTGCTTGTTCTTCAGGTATGTATGTTGGCCACCATGCCTAGGTGGCTGCTCTTTTTACCTCTGTTGACTCGTGTTTGATACAGCAGACAAATTGCAGCCTGTATGCTGGGTCTAGTATATATAAATCCTACACTAGGGATTTTGTTGTCCTTGTTTTAATATGGTGCCAGAACTGGGACAGCAGAGGTGAAGGGGTGGGTTTTGGTGTTTTTTGGGATGTCTGGAGACCCTGAGGAATAGTAGTAGTGGGGGCCTTAGTGGTTGAATCAGTAGTGCACACAACATACCCCACATCATCTGCATCCTCACCGCCCTTATGTTTTTTCTTTTCAGGTTCCCATAAGGGATCCAAGTCCAACACATCATAATCATCATCACCACAGACACTGTTGTCCTCCTCTTCCACAGGTCTGTCATCATCCACATCTACAGTATCTCTGACCCTTACCTCCTCATCATGACAAGTCTGATTGAGTTTCTGTAAATGTCCCACCTCAACCACTGGCCCCACACTATCAATCTCAGAGTCAGCAGTACAACCACCACCAATTTCAACGTGCGCACCAACAATTGCCTCTATGCCCACTGTTTCTTGTTTGCTGGCAATGCTGCCTCCCTTGTCACTTGACACATCCACTGACATGACTTCAACAGATGTGGCAGAGAACAATTTAGCTACAGTAATGCCACCATTGCAAAATACGCCTGTACTAATGCTAGTACCAGCCACAGACTCCATAGAACACTGTGCCTCTGCTGCCACTGACATTGTTTTGGTAGCAGCACCACTCTTTGGCCCAACAGATTTGGAACTGTTCTTTATTGCCTCACCACCTGTCACTTTACAGAACCTTCTTGCCCTAGTCATTCTTCTTTTGCTATATAAGTTGCTTCAATTAAAACAACACAGTGACTAGAAGAACAGACAGGGGACTAAGCCAACACAGTGACAGAACCCTTACTTAACACGCACATAGCACAGGGATTTTAACAGGGGGATTGTGCCAACAGTGACAGAACCATTACTTAAGCAATAAGGCACGATAGGGTGTGTGTTGTCATGTAATAACATCACTCCTGTGGTGGGTTGAAGCACGAGGCGAAGCTGAGTGCTTCCACCACCCCAGGAGTGACGTTATTACACGATAACACACACACTGGAGTGCCTTATTGCTATTATACAATGGCTCATTGTTATACAAAATAAAAAACATTTAAAAATATTTTTTTAGAAGATTTTTAGTGTGGCAGTATTTCTTAAGAGAAGAGGTCATCAATAAGCTGATCCATACAGTGACGTTATTGTGTAATATCATCACTGTCTCAGGCACCCATTGACCAATCAGAATACAGGAAATTTCCTTGCCATTGTATAATTAATATTAATACATACACAATGAGGGATTTCAACAGGGGGACTGTGCCAACACAGGGACAGAACCCTTACTTAATTACGCACACAGTGCAGAGATTTTGGACGACTATATCAAGAGTGACAGAATATTAACACGCAAAAAGCACAGGAATTTTTTCAACAAGAGGACTATGCAACACAGTGACAGAACCCTTTCTTAATATGCGCACAGCACAGGAATTTCAACATGAGGATTTTGCCAACAGTGACAGACCCCTTACTTAATACTAATATGCACACAGTTCAGGGATTTCAACAGGGGGACTGTGCCAACACAGTGACAGAACCCTTACTTAATATGCACACAGTGTGGGGATTTCAGGGGACTGTACCAACAGTGACAGAATATTAATATGCACACAGGGCAGGGATATTTTCAACAAGAGGACTGTGCCAACACAGTGACAGAACCCTTACTTAATAAACACACAGCACAGGAATTTCAGCAGGGGAACTGTGCCAACAATGACAGAACCCTTACTTAATATTAATACGCACACAGCACAGAAATTACTTTGCAGATCCCAAAATAAAACATTACCAAGAATGTATATCAAAGCCAAAATGTTACAGAAATCACTGCTTAACAAAAAAAAAAGCTGCAGATCTTTCTGCCCGGCCTTGCTAATAGCTGCTGCCATCGCCCACACAAGCCACCCAAACCACTACTTCACTATCTAAACTGAAACAACTACTTTAAAGTATATAATTAATGAGGAACTCAACAAAAAAAACAACAACGTCACGTGATGCAGAGCACCTAGAAATAGCACTTCTTCGGAGCTCTCTCTTTACACCCGAAATAATCAATTTTCTTCCCTACTATCGAAGTACAGCGCTAATCAGCTTTAAACTTTAAGAGTTTACAACATTGCTGACAGCAAGGATTGGCTTCTTACCAGAAGCAAACTGGAAAACGGGACCATAACAATAATGGAAGCGGAGATGAAGCAGGCCGCGATTAAGCATACTCTACCACCTACCCCCGAGAAATCTACCAAAAAGTCCAAACACTAAAGTTCCGGAGGCTCTACAAAAACCAGCTCCTCCAACACTTCAGGGGTTCCCCTAATTGAGGATAGATTCCTCCAGGAGCTGATGCCTTTCAAGGAAACACTGGAAGACATTTCTATGGAGCTAAAATCCCTCAGAGGCGATCTCAGCACATTATCCGTTAGAATGGGGGACTCGGAGGCAAGAACCTCATCTCTAGAGAATTGGAGGGCGAAGATGGATCCTGAGCTGGTACTACTTAAGCAACAACTACGTAAACTACAACTAAAGGCAGAAGATTTGGAAGGGCGAAGCAGGAGGAATAACTTACTAGTCCTGGGACTACCCGAAACAGAGGAAGGAGTGGATACTATTGTTTTCCTCCAGAGATTCTTCACTAAGATTGTCGGCCCGTCTCCCTTCAACCCTCAATACCATCTGGAGCGAGCCCACCATTCCTTGAGGCCGAAACCCTTGTCTGGTGCTCTCCTAAGGCCTATCATCATCAAGTTCCTCAGTTACCTGGAGAGACAACATGTGATTACTAAATCAAGGGAGCTTGAAGCTATTCTATGGAAAGGAGCTAACTACGTATTGCCCAAGACCTCCCTTTTGAGATACACCAAAAACGGGTGCTTTTCATCCAATAGTTACCAAATTGATAGCTGCAAGCATCCGCTACAAGATGGTATATCCCGCCAAGCTGCAAGTGATGCTTGATAGTGTGTGGCACTCGTACGACTCTCCTGAGCAAGCAACCATGGACCTTACCTCAAAAATGAGTAACCTGTTCAAAACTGGATGAACTCTCTCTGGACAGCCTGATCCCCAATATCTACAATGTTTGTTCAGCCCAATCTTTTTTACCTTTTTGAGTAGCTTATTTTTCAGCTGTCGACCCCCAGGGATAAGCAGTATCGGTTAGAGGGGCCTGTGCGAGGCCTCCCAGGCCTGGTCCCAACCCCAGCTGGTAGATACGCATGGCCTAACTGGTAGTTAGGCGGATTTCTCGTTCAGCGGGCGTTCCAGCTGACCGATTTCAAGGCCGGACCTTCTGGTCCTCTAATTTCTCAGTCCCCTGTCATTTCCTTGTTCTGTGAGACGCCAGCGTCAGTGTCCCATGGGCATAACTCGGCCCTTGTCCTTAGAACGTGGGAATTAACACCTGGACTAACTCTTTTGATGTCCCTCAGGATAACTGCCACTTCCAAAGTAGGCGAAATACTGAAATATGTATTATAGCCATTGCACTACTTCAGGTGTGACCCACCTAGAGGTCCCTCTCTCTTTTTGCTTCCCGGTTAATTTCCCAGGTATAGTAGGGTGCGTATCTCCTTCTCAAATAGGGTGGTGTGGGGAAGCACCGAGACGGAGCTAGCTCGGGTAAGCTGCATAACGCGCTAGAGAAGGGGGGAAGGTAGCATTCCATGGGAGGCATTGTGCTTTCTGTTATTCTCATTTTCTCATGTTGATCTCAATAGTTTCAGAACATAGTTTTCTCTTTTGCTGTATAAGCCTAGGCTTTGCCTTCCATCGAATGGCTCCTTATGGGGCCTGGTCCTCGGTAATAAGTTCAGATGGTTACAATATTGTCTTCGCAGCAGTGGACCATGTGTATATAGTTGGAGGGGTTTTTGGGGGGTGGGTTTTTTCTCCGCTCCAAAACCTGTCTTGCTGAATATAAGATCTAATGTTGATAGAGGTTGGTCACTGTTATCTGTTTGTTTGAGTAACGCCTTTTGCTGGAAGGGACGGGTTTGCTGTTGTGAAATTCGATCTCAGGGATGGTTGGAGATGAGAAGGGGGGGGGGAGGGAGTCTGATATGTCTTACGGAACCGAAAAGGGGTGGGAGGATGTGCCTTAAGGCAGGGTTTTTTTTCTTATTTCTGTTCACTAGTTCCCTGCTCACAGTGAAACCATATGCCAGTAACTTCACTTAAAATTGCCACGTGGAACGTCAGAGGTGTCAGAGAAATGTCCAAGAGATGCCAAGTCCTCAAGCACTCTGCCCTCTTGAATATTGACATCCTGCTGGTGCAAGAAACCCACTTAATGACCTCTGAAATTAGGGGGTTAAGATGGCAGGGATAGTTTCAATCTTTTGCAGTTGAAGGCTCTTCAGGGAGCAGAGGGGTAGCCATATTGATTAAAAAACAAGTACCGTTCTTGACAGTAGAATGCCTGACGGACCAAGAGGGCAGACTTGTCATAGTCATGAGTACTCTCAATAACGCTAAAGTTGTTCTGAGTTCCATCTACAGTCCAGTGGGAGGGGACCCGGACTTTCTCATGCAATTAGCAGAGAAGTTAAGTAAATTCCTGCCCTCCCCGTTAATAATCGGTGGGGATTGGAATACAGCTCCATCACAGGATTTAGGCAGGTCATACAGACCTTTAAAGCCACTCTCACCCCCGCAGCTTGCTTTGAGGGACTTCATAGATTTGTTAGGGCTATGTGACCCTTGGCGTCTACTAAACCCTTCCAACCGCATGTATACCTTTTACTCCTCAGTTCACCGGACGTTGTCCAGAATTGATTTCATTCTGGTTAGCAACACTCTCATGTCAGATATTATCCAGGCTGGAACTGAACCAATTGTCCTATCCGACCATTCGGTCGCATGGATTTCAATCATCCCGAATGTTCAGGGCCAAAGAGATTCATCTTGGAGGCTAAACACACAACTTTTGAAGGAGGAACGAATTATTTCCCATATCAAGTCGTTGATCTCGCTTTTCATGGTGACTAATACTGGGTCAATTGGCAGAGAAGATTTGATCTGGTCCTCCTTCAAATGTTTTCTTAGGGGAGAATTTATCAAGTTAGCCTCCAGGAGGAAAAAACAGAGAGAAGCCAGGGCCTTAGAACTGCTGAGTCAGATCAGACTTGCAGAAGCCACCCTTTTCCCGTACATCCACCCAAATAGATATAGAGTCCCTAATGAAACTTAGGAATGAATACTCAGATTTGGTCAGGGAGAAGGTAGAGTATGCCATCCTTAGGGCTAAAACTCATTACATTGATCAGGGCGATAAACCCGGGAGAATGCTGGTCCTCCAGTTATGTCAAATAGAGGGCTTGAGATGGATCCCAGCACTGTCCTCTCCAGACGGATCACTTAAGACTTCTCCCAGGGACATTTCCAAAATCATTGAAGCCTACTACAGGAATCTATACAGTATGGGGTCCAATCGGCCCTCTCCTACCCAAATAGATCGATTTTTAGAGGGTATCTCACTCCCATCCTTACAGGTCTGCCAGCAGGGGCTCTTGATCTCTCCCATCACTCAGGAAGAAGTAGAGAAGGCGATTCGAGATTTAGCCCCTGATAAATCCCCAGTTCCGGACGGTTTCCCTTCCAACTTCTACAAGGTTTTTTGTAAGGAGATCATCCCCTTGCTTATGGGGTTGTTCAAGCATATGCTTACTAATGATCTCCTGGACCATACTTTGCTGGAAGCAATGATTGTTTTGATCCCAAAACTGGATAAACCCCTAATTGAACCAGCCAGCTATCGCCCAATCTCATTACTAAACCATGACATGAAAATCCTAACCAAAATCCTGTCTTATCGAGTTAAGCAGATCTGGATTAATTTATTGAGCCCTGAACAAGTAGGGTTTGTACAAGGCAGATCTCCGGCTGACCATTTACGTACCCTGGCACATATTTTTGACTCTGCCCAAGACTCCCCAGCACCCATGGCCCTGGTCTCGTTAGATGCTGAAAAAGCCTTTGACAGGGTCCATTGGGATTTCTTTTGGGCTACCCTTAAATGAATGTGATTCCTGGACATGTTCATTCAGTGGATCAAGATGGTCTATAAGTCTCCCATAGCTAGAATTTTCTGCAATGGTGTTTTTTTCATCTCACTTTCCATTGTTCACGGGCACCAGATAGGGATGCCCTCGCTCTCCTTTTCTGTTCAACCTATATCTAAAGACCCTTCTGCTTGCTATTAAGAACTCTCCCCAGGTAACAGGCTGTTCAATACAGCAACAAACTCTGACCCTATCGGCCTATGCAGATGACATACTGCTACACTTATCCAATCCGGTGGACTCCTTAAGCTCTGTTCTACAAATCATTACAAACTTCAGAAAGGTGGCCAACTACAAGCTAAATGTATCTAAATCAACCATTTTCCTGCTAAATGATAACACATTTCATGATAATTTCACCCACTTTGACATGCTATGGTCCTCCTCGTCATTGAAATATTTAGGTATTTATTTAGCCAGCCAGAGACCCTGCAATCTGCAAGAATCTTAACTTAGACGACTTGATCTCCAAAATACAACAGGACCTTTTGAGGTGGTCCACCCTTCCTTTATCAATATGGGGCCGTATTACATCATCAAAATGAATGTTTTGCCCTGAATTTTCTACCCTTTAAATTTAATGAATATTTTTCTTTCCATGTCCTACTTTCAGAAGCTCCACTCAGCCATCACTAAATTTATTTGGTGTGGTAAACACCCAGGGCAAGCCTTCTCTAAACTTACCCTACCCAAGGAGAAGGGGGGGCTTCGTCTTCCCAATTTTATGGTATACTATTGGGCTAGTCATCTCTCCAAATTAGGGAGGTGGTATGATGTAAAACCTGAAGGTTATATTCCCATATGGTTGCAGCTGGAAAGGAAATTGATAGACAAGTATAAACTCCATTCACACAGCGCATGCTATTACTCCACCTCTGCCATACCCCCGCAATTACAAAGTAGTCCCTTAGGGGTCTCCATTAAGGTCCTCTTTCAGCACTGGAAATTCATTAATATCTTGGTTAAGAGAGATATAGCTCAGCCTCTTACCTTAAACCCCAACATTAAGATCAGTGGCTCCCCAATCTCCTTAGTCTGGCTCCCTCAGTTGCAAGACTACGGGGTGGACAGCCTTTTCTCCCAAGAGGCCCTCCTCTCCTCGACAGAGATCATGAAGAGGCTTAACATACCCCAAAAATGTATATTCAAGGTTTTTCAACTGCGACATCTCATGATCTCCTCCTTTGGCATATCAGATGCCCCATCCCGAACCAAGTCCTTCTTGGAACAGATCCAGGAGCATGCAACTAAACCCCACAGTGTGTCTAAGATATACTCTTACCTACTAGACATTAAATACCCGACTCCTCTAAAAGGTTCCAAAATCTGGGACACCTTTCTCCCAGATTCTCCTGGGATTTGGGGTCAGATCTGGGGTGACGTTCACAAATACCTCACTCAGGACAGGCATAGGCTAACTCAATACCACATTCTAAACAATTTATACTATACACCGGTTAAGCTGGCTAGATTAGGCAAACTGACCTCGAATACTTGTACTAGATGTGGCACTGCCGGAGGTAATCTGGTACATGTTCTCTGGCACTATGGCAAAGTGGATCCATTATGGTCTTTAATTCAAACTAAGTTGGACCCACTCCTGGGGCTTAATGATTTATTCACTATTGAAATCTGCATTTTAGGGTTGTTCAGTAATATTCAGGTCCCAGAACGTAGGTTCCACATGGCTTTAATCTCGATAACAGTGAAAAGATTAGTTCTCAGGCATTGGATGGACCAATCAACCATATTATACGAGGAATGGGTCAAAGAGATGTCTTTGTATTTCCAAACTGAGAAAATTACAGCAAGCACCCGGAACTGTATGAAATCTTTTAATAAGAAATGGAGCAAGCTGTACGCTCTTTACCTGCACTAATGGTGTAATGTATCACCTCTGAATGTTTGATTTATGTTAGATGTCAAGAGTAGTGGGCATGAATTTGGTAACCCCTTTTAATATGTCTGCGCATTGCTTTTCTATTCAGGTCTCTTTAAGGCACATCCTGGGGAGGGGGAAGGGAGAGGGGTTGAGGGGTACTAAAGTATCAGGGGTATAGTTTTATTTTAATTCTATTTGTAACCGTAACTCATTCCTTGCCTGTAACTGGATTATGAGTCCGACCTGGTTAAAGCTCATGACCAATATTTACGATGTATGTAACTACTGCGTTATGTTAAAATGCAATAAAATTTGGAATTTCAAAAAAAAACAAAAAACACAATAATAAGCATGTACAAGGCACTCCCAAACATTTTGGGAGCAATTTGGAAAGCAAAATGCTCATTTCACTAATATTTTTTAAGGTTTTCTGGCTCAGTCTGCTCTCTGAGTCACTCTCCACAACACAGCACTGATAAATGACATACTCAGCTTCCTGTAGGCTGTTCAGCAACATGTGACCTCCCCAAAGCTACAAGTTTTTGGCCCAGGTGGAACTGCGGGTGCCAGTCAGCACAAATCTGGATTGAGAAGTCCCTAAATTTGAGCTTGGGACCAAATGGAAGCTCATAGCAGTGCAGTTGGGGATTAGTTGAAGCTACACTAGCAAACACAATGACTTAATCATAGGGGATCTGTTGTTTAATGTTCTACCTAGCTGAGATGCATTTCATTAGTTTATAATTCTGTCCACATTTTTACATGGAGAGCTACAAGTGTGTGGGGGGGGGTGAGACTGACTGTCACCAAAGAGGAAAGGGATATAGGGGTTATCATCTCTGATGATCTTAAGATATCAGATCAGTGCACAAAAACAGCAGGGAGGGCCAGTAGTATGCTGGGGTGCATAGGCAGGGGTATCACTAGCAGGAGGTGCGAGATGGTGATGCCATTGTGTAAAACACTGGTAAGACCTCACCTGGAGTACTGTGTGCAGTTCTGTAGGCCACACCTGCACAAGGACTTAGATAAGGTGGGGACTATCCAGAGATGGGCAACAAAGATGGTGCAGGGTTTGCACCACAAAACGCATGAGAAGAGACTAAGGAACCTCAATATGTACTCACTGGAGGAGAGGAGACAGCAGGGAGTCATGATTGAAATTTTAAGTACCTCAAGGGCATAAACAAGGTGCAGGTGGGGGACTTTTTTCAATGTAGAAAAAGTACTTGAACAAGGGGCGCAAAATATGAAATCGAATGGGGGTAGATTAACAGATAACGTGAGCAAGTTTTTTCTACACAGAAAGGGTAGTTGACGCTTGGAATAGTCTGTCATTGGAGGTAGTGGGTGAAGCATAGTGGAGGGGTTTAAGCAGGACAGGCACAAGGGAAACTTGAGAGGGGAGGGAGTGATGAAAAGCCATTGATCACATAGGATCAGTGGTCACATACAATGTATAGGGCCTAGGGGCAGACTGGATGGGCCTAGTCCTTATCTGCAGACAGTTTCTATGTTTCTATAATCACAGCAGTTCTCAACTCTGATCCCCTCAGTCAGCTACCCATAGCTATCTTCACTTCTGCTCCTCCATGCCATCACCTTCACTCTACCAGGCACAAATCTCACCCAGCGTTAACCCCCCCCACCCCTCCTGAAGGGCATTGTTGGCCCACAACCAATATCAGTTTCATTTACTAGTAATTCAGCCTCCCTCATCAACAATCTGTATTAACTGTGCTACCTGCTTGTTGAGTAACCTCTATGTCTTAAAAATAGAAAAAAATGATACCAGGTACCCAGGCCCATACCTATTTTTTTTTCAGGCAGGGCAACTAACTACTGCAACATCATGCCCACAAAAAAGCAGATTTGCACACACACAAAAAAAAAGATATATCACATTTTGGTTGTAACAGCTTCCCTTGCCCCACCTCCTCAGTGCCCCTGGCGTCGAGACCAGTTGCCTGGAAGAGTAAAGTCACACAGTGCATTCCATATCAGTTGCTTGTTTTGTGTAACTTGAAGTCTTCAGACACTCTAATCTGAAAACTAAGTTAAACAAAGCAAGTCGCTGATCCACAGGGCATTTTTTCCCTTAGAACAATTGCAAATTTACCTCGCATGGTTTGTTTCCCAATCCCCCGACTCGATTCCATTCCTTCTTGCTGCTTGCATACCACAACCATGCTTTTGCTGCATCACAAGGCAAAACAGCTGAGCAACCCACAATACTAATAAAATAAAAAATATCAACAGCAAGTAGTGCAATCTGCTCATCCCGATTGCTTTAGAGTTCAGGATGCGGTCGATCAGCAAATTTTATCTTGGGGTACATTGGGTCAAGCCTGGGAGCAGAATCGATGCTGGCTGCTGCTTATTCTGGGCTAGCAGGGAAGTAGGTCGGGAGTCGGAACATGAACATTTGCAGCAATACCTTTGTGGAATCTAACACAGTCATACCAACCTGAAATACAGCAATCCAACCCACATGGTTCAACTCTTGGCTGCTAGCATTTTTCACTGCCCCTAATGGATAGTTTTGCACCACCGGAAGTGATTTGACGGTGACTTCCAGTTCCTGCGCAAACAAGTAAAAGCACAAGCACAGACTGCAGGGATGTAACATACTTGTTCTCTGACCCAGAGGAGTGGTAAGCAAGGAGGGGGATACTGAGGGTGGGGTCAGATGCCATGTAGCATTTGTGAGGGTAACACTGTCTGGAAAGTGCTAGTTATGAGGTAGCAGAGGGTCGATACTGGCTGTGGGGTAGCGGGGCGTTGATGCTGGCTGTGGTGCAGCAGGGGGTAGCAGGGGTTTGAAACTGGCTGTTGGGGAGCAGTGAACTGATAATGGCTGTGATCTGAGAGGCACTATTGGTACTGTGGGGAAAGCAAGGACTGCATTAGCTATGGGGGGGTTGATTGTGGCAGTGTAAGGAGCATGGGGCTGATATTAGCTGTGGATTTTGCATCAAGCTGATGCATAACATGCTGTTTGGAGAGATGTCTGATGCTGGCTGTTGGGGAGTAGGGGGATGATACTGGCTGTGGGAGAGAGCAAGGGTGATAGATGTGGTGGAGCAGGGTCTGATAGTGCCTGTTGGTGACTTGTGTGGTGGAGCGAGGTCTGGTAGTGCCTGTTGGTGACTTGTGTGGAGTGTGGAGCTGATGCTGGCTGTGGGGACTGGGAGAGCAGGGGACTGATTCTAGCAGAAGTTGTGTCTGATATATTATACGCCCAAACTTAATGAGATGACACTCTTTTATAGGACACTCACACTGCATTTATATTAATTCCAAAAAACTTTACAATTTTCTGTTACACTGTTATTAGGAATGGGATAAACAACATGGGAAGGGGGTCTAAAGTGGAAGAAGGGTATGCATGCAGATATGGTGATGGTGTGAGGCTGCAAAATAGGGGATCACAAAACATTGTTAGGACTGGAGAAAGTAAATATTTTGGGGAAAGCCTAGAAGGTATGAAAAGGGAAGGCGGATTTGGTCACTCTCAGGGGAGGAAGGGTTGTTAGTATTTTTATCGTATTTGTAAACAGATAATTCCATCCTACACTTGTTTAATGTGACCTAAGTTTGTTTTAGGTCACAATAAAAAAAAATGGTTAAGGGATCCAACCCTGGGACCCTACACATTGACTTCAGTATCATGCAGATCCAGGCAATCTCAGCACTGAGCAGATGAATTACTCAGGATGATCGAGTGAAAGATATTGTTAAAGGATTTATTTAATTTTAAAAGCAGTGATCAGCACCCCTCTCACTCTCAGGATGGTGAGAGGGGTATGACACACTGCTTTTAACATGAATCTTTCTACAATATAACAGACTTGATTTTGAGTTATGTATGTGGTTAGTGTGTTGAGACTGCCTGACTCTGTGTAATACTGAAGGATTAGCCTCTTGTCAAAACACCAGCTCCTTGTTCCAGTAGCTACTTATTTGTTTTTTGAACTGCACACTAACTAGCAGTCTGTCCAATCCCCCACCACCACTTGCTCTCTGTCATGCAGTGACTAAACTGGTTGAGGTTCCAGGTTTACTGTCCATTGCAAAAATGCCCAGTTGAAGGGAAACGTCCATCAATAATTGGGCCATGCCTGGGTGTAAGGCATGGCCTGATTAGCTTTTCACAACATGTATTAATGTTATTAACTTAATGTTGCTGAAATATTTGTTGCTTGTCTGACTGATCTTGCTGCCCTGTCGCTTGCATTTTGAAGTGTGCAGTGCACCCACAACCACCACGGCTGCCGCCGTCCAAGTGTGAAGCATTACACAGAGTAGCCAGGAGCACACCTATAGACATCCTGTGTAAACTGAGCTATTAACAGCTTTGGTTTCCAAACTACATGTTCCAATGGTATACTGAGACCAGGTATAGACTGGCAGCAGACTGCCAGTTTATACCTGGTCTCAGTATACCACCGGGATATGTACTTTGGAAACCAGAGCTCTTAATAGTGCTGTTTACACAAGCTGTCTATGGGTGGCATGCCCCTGGTTGCTCCCTGTGTCATATGTCACACTGGGAGAGCCACAGGTGGCTAGGGGTGCACCGTGCACTTCAAAATGGGGGCAGGAGGGGAGGCAGGATCAACCAGATACATGACATATATTTCAAGAACAGTAAGTTAGTAAAATTAATACACTTTGCAAGAAAGCTAATCGGGCTGTGACTTACACCCAGGCATGGCCTGATTACTGATGGATGTTTCCCTTAAATGTCTCTTTCACAATGTCCTCAGGGACATATAGTGAGTAAAGTAGTTGCGAGATTCAGTCCTGGGACTCCAGGTTCATAGTTCTGCATACTAGCCACAATCTCATGTTGCCCCCCACCACTCACTTGCTCAAGGTCACACAATGGAAAAGTGTCCTAACTGCCAACCCTGGAATAACCCTCCCATCCACCCACTTGTCTATGGCTGCTCCACTTATCGGTGCTTAGGATGCTGGACTCTCCTTTGCTGAGTGACCCAAGATTGCGTTTTCATCTCCTGGCTGCTTCTGATTGGCTCTGTTCATGTATGGTAGTCTGCAGATTGCTCTGCTGTCAGCCCCAACAGTTTTTTTGTTTGTTTTGCATGTTGACTGCCTGGCACTTCTTCCTAGCCCACCCACTGGGCCTAAAGGAAAATTAGTAAGAAATAGTTCTCGACCATCTCAGTCTGTCATTTTTAGGCATGCACCGCACTTAGGCACAGCAATGCCCTTTACAAAGCTTTCCTTACGGACAGGGCCTTGTGTTCAGCTCCTGTGGCAGATATCAACCACAAACCCAGTGTTGCCTTCTGAGGTGCCTGAGGCTATCCCCAAAGGCCTGTAGTAGAGCCCAATTTTGGGTTAGCAGGGGGTTATTAAGAAAGAGATGCCACAAAACAAAAGGGCTATTAGAGAGACTGCAAAGCAATTGGATATATAAAGAATAGGCCTACAAAAGAAGGGGCTATTAAGGGACTACAAAACAAGGGCAGTGCTTAAAATATGCTTTTGGGTATGGGATGGAATTCCCCCTCCAGTGTCTACCAAATGGAGTATACACATTTTTGTGGTGATGGATGGGGGATTTCCTGAAACACCTCTACAGACCTCTGTCATATTCCTGCCACTCATAAACTTTTAATGTACTCCATGTTAATGTGCTTTTGCTATTTTATTAAGGTGGTTCCAGTATTGTGCAAAAATGTACTCCTTTAGAATGCTGGTATTACACGTGCCCATGATGCACAAAGCTTCCAACACTGTAATATTGGTATTCTAAAGGAGTGAGTATTTTTGTACAGTACTGGAAGCACCTTACTAAAATAGCAATAGCACTTTAACATACATGTGCTGTATAATGCCTGAGTAGTCAAGATGTGCAGACTTTAGTTTCAGGTCCCATACAAATTATTAGGAGTGAAGACAATTTAGTGCCTCCCCCAACACAGAAGCTGACTGAAAGGCAGATTGTCGTGGGGGGTGGTGCCTGCTACTGGGTCTTATGGAGCAGCTTCAGATCTTGGCACTAAGAGTGCATGTGGGGGGTCCTCTGCAGGTGAGGGGACATGCACTATTGGGGGATGTGGGGAATGGTAGACCACTAGGGAATATTATAGAGTGACATACCAGGTGATGGGGGGGGGCAGAAACCACTAGACCACCAGGGTATATTGCAAACAGGTGTAATGGGTGATCAGGGAGGGGCATTACTAGACCACAAGAGCATTTCTGTTACATGGCAATTGTGATTGGGAAAGGGAGACAATTGACCACCAAGGACTGATTTTGAAATGGACAGGGGTGTTAAGGGTCTAGTGCGCCCCATACTGGGTGTGGTGGAGGTGAAAACTGTGACAACTGTGACAAGGAAAAAAACAGTCCATGGGACATATACGGCCACAGCAAAAAAGCTAGGTAGGGTTGCTGGGCAGACTGCATGGTCCTTGTTCTCCTTTTCTGCCATCAGTTTTCTATGTTTCTATCTCAATCTGCTCAACTTCATCAAACCTATACAAACTACAAATGCAAATAGACTCCAAGAATATGGGACATATGTGGATCTATCACTCTTTCTCCAGTGTTCAAATCAAAATAATATTCTCTGGACTTTAATGTTGTGGATTTTGCAGGAAAATAATGGGGGTATATGACAAGTGTCGTTAAAAGAGGTCATGTAATAAAACCCATAATTCTGGAATTTTGATTTGGTGAGATGCTTGTGGGGAGTAAACTGAAAGGGGATTTAAAGCTTACCCATAGTGTAAACGGCACAAAGGCAAGACTGCCAGTTTATTATTCTGGGAAAATATCTTTATTAGGTATTAAATGTGTAAGGCCTTGACAGCAAGGCTCCACTTGTCTAAGAGATAGCTGGAATTGTATTTGCATTTTTCCCCTATATCTTGAAACAAATGTGGTCATGTTTCAAAAATCTGCATATCAAATTACAAGGCTTATTATATGATGTATAACATGTCTCTCGGATTATCTATGCATTGCATTGTAAGGTCATAAAATTATAAATAAAAAGTATTAAAAAAACTATAAATGCAAGCATTCAACTGCAAGTTTAGCTTTTGTTGAATGCTTTCTTAAACTATAAGAACTCAGTCTGTGTTCCACTGCATCTCTATTAACATATTCTAAAACTTAAATCCTCAGCTAGTACTCAATTACTAATTTAAATAATAAACAAGCACTCAACTCCTCAGGTTGAGTTTTTGTTGAGTGCTGCTTTAGTTCAAGTGCTCAACACCTAGCACTCAACTAAATTTATCCTGTCAATGAATTTTTTTTTATTGTATTTTTTTGTGTGCCGGCACCCCTAGCCCTGTGAGTGGGCTCGCCAGGCTCCGGTGTCCCAAACCCTCAGTGGGGATGCCCCCCCAAGTGGGGCCGCCAAAGCAGAACTGTCGTGGTAGGAGGGTAGGGCACTGGAGCTGGCTCGTACATGGGGTCCGGCACTTTTTCATTTGATTTTCTCCCCTAGAGCTGGGGAACACGCAATGGCGCTAGTGTGAGAGTGTCTGTCCCCAGCTCCTCCCTATCTGCAGTGTGGAGCCATGTCCCCCAGCCTCCTCCAGGGGGCAATTTGCACCGGCATTGAAATCCCCTCCCCAGAAGGAGAGCAGTACTGCAGATGCTCAATCCTTCTCCTTCCCTACTGACCCAGCTGCCTTGTGCTCCTTCCCAAACATGGGTCTTGATTGTGGCTGGAGTGTGGCGCCCAGCTCCTCAACCCTCAGTGCCACCGGGCCAGCATGTCAATGCATTTTTTGTTAATGCTCAACCTACTATGAGTAAAGCATCGGTGAATGCTCAACCACACATTTTTGTATGGGCTGTTACCCTCACAGCTGCTTTTATGACATCATAGCATGCTCACTAGAGAATATGAAAAGTAATTGTGTGGTTAGCAGGGGACAGCTGGATGCATTTTGAAAGTCAGAGGAATAAATCCTTGTTGCGTTATCTACAGTATTTAGTAGACAGATAGCAGGGACAAGTGAAAAAAAAAAACAGCAAGAACACTAAAACATATTGCCGGAGCTGGCCCGGTGACACTAAGGGCTGAGGCACTGGATGCCTTACTTCATGCTATGCAACAGACAGCACAAGGGGGGGATCTATTCAACTTTATTTAAATAGCTCCAGTAAGGAGAACAGGGTAAGGGGATGGCCATATTTGAAATTTATTTAAATCAAGTTCCTGCTTGGAGTTGCAGGGTTGAGCTTCATTTAAATTGAGTGGCTCCAGGAGGTGGGGTAGAGGGCAGGACATGCCCCAAATTAGATTAAACCAGGGCTTCAGAAGGAGCAATGGCATGATAAAGTGAAGAAGTGTGTATTTTCAGGAATATATGCCTGGGGGCCAGTTAGGGGAAGTAAGCACCCAGATTATAAAGTACTGTAAGAGTGTCCCAGGATGATAAAGGTGGCTATAGTAGCCAACATAAGGCTAGTGTTGTAAAATTGCAGAATTTTCTGATTTAAATTGCACTAAGATATTAGCTCCAGTCAGGAGCAAGGGATGGAAGTGGACCAGCCAATAAGCCACCCAGCAGCATAATTGCTATGACCCCAGCCATGGGCTAGTCACCTGAGTAACTCACCCATAGTCACCTCCAACACTAGCCTTAGTTGGCTACTGGTGGCCACTTGGCTATTAACCACTTTTGTCATCCTGGGTCACTCTTACTTTATAATCAGGGGCTTACTTCACCTAACTGACCCCACTGGTGCTTACCTCTGATTAATAAATACAAAAAAAAAATTAGGCCAGCTAGACCTTATTCTGTAGCCCAGCTGGCTAGCTTGCCTATAACTAGAGTTTTACCCTGCCTTTGCTGCTTGAGCCCTGTTTACTATCTAATTCACTGTCTTCCCTGCCCTGCTCCACCTAAGGGAGCTACTTAATTTGAATACAGTCCACCCCTTCCCTATGCTCCATGCATGAGTGTCATTTAAATAAATTTAGATAATTTTGAATAGGGACACCCTCTTGCCAAATGCTCCCTTTCTGGAGCAATTAAAATAAATTTGAATAGATCCAACTTTGTGAAGTCCCTTGCTTCCAGGCCATGCCATGACCAGACTAATGGCCACAGCCTTCCTTTATTGTGCCCTCAGCATGAAACAAAACATTAAAAAAGGTTACTATTAGCTTAAGTGGACAGCACCTGCTTTATGGCGTTGCCACCAACACACCAACCCAACCTAGGTGGAAGTTGAGGAGCAAGGAGGTGGAAGCATGGGTTTGATACCCAGCTGACTGCAAGCAGGTGGGAGGTTTTCCCTTTGGGCCTTACTCTGCTGCTTGCAGATCACCCGTAGGATCTCTCGGAGCCTATTTGCACATCTGAATTATCAAAGGGATCCCCCATACCAGTTTTCCCCAGCTATGGCCCCCCTCTTCCACCACCTGGACCTCCCAGGGACCCACATCAAATTTTCACCATCTTTTTCAGTCTGGACAACCTAGAACCACCAGATCCTTGCTGCACTCCAAGACATTGACTTGGGTGCATAGGGAGCCTACAGTCGTAATTAGGGTAGTCAGCAGGCAAATGACTGGGCTATGGGGCCTGAGAAGCCTGAAACTGGGGATAGGGCTCGTGAGCCTGCTGCCAGGGCTAGAAGGGGTATGATAGGGTGTATGACACCATGGCTGTGGGGGCTCAAGTGTTAGTTGCCCCAGCTTCAGCAGACTCACCTTCCTTGTTGCTGGACCACCCACCCTTACCCTGTGCCAGTCCCATCAGCTGACCTTCCTCCTTGCATTTGAAACCCCCTTCCCACCTACAGACTAGCCTTGTCCACCCCCCCCAGGATTGCTGTGCTCTTCCTGGAAAAGGTGCTGCTGCACACTTGCTGTGAGCACACAGCTAGTTTTCAGCTGTGGGAGTCCAGCTACAGGGCGGGTAGGGGGTCCAGTTGCAGAGGGGCCAGATCTGGATGGGCTGACCACATACCTCTCAACTGTCCCTCATGAGGCTAGGTTCATGGCACCCACTCCTTCAGTGCACGGTAACATGTCAATTCGTCCCAAGCGATCTGCCTCATGAGAACTCATGCTGTACTATTTGCTCCAATGCTAATCAGACCCCAGTACTAATCATTCCCTGACAATTCACCCCCAGCACAAATTTAGTATATTAAACTCCAGGGGGAGCACAATTTGGGAACAAATTGGGCCGGGAGCCAACTGATGCTGGAACTAATAGTATGGTGCAAGTTGTCACAGAGCGGATTAGCCGGGATGACTTGACATGTAACCTCAGAGGACTCCCACTGTAACAGATGCAGGCTCACCATTATGGCTCAGATTGTCCACCTCTCAATGAAGTAACTAAATCATGTGTACTGGTCCAGGTGAGGGAACGTCTGTGTAGATTTCAATTCTGAATGCTGGGAAGTACCTGTAAAACAAAGATTACACAGGCATCACAGAGGAGCCATAGTTCTTAGGCAAAGTACAGATAAGACCGATAGTAAATAAAAGTATACTTATCTGATATAAGCACAAGTCAAAGTCAAGTCAGTCCGATGGAAATAAAGGGGAAATTGTTTGATACATAAAATTGCCATTAATTGGTGAACATTTGTTTTTAATGGCCATTAATGCATTAGCACAACATAACCATAATGTTTATTAGACAGTTTTAATAGCCATTAATGTATTGGCGTAACATGAACATATACTGTATCATTTTCATGGCAATGAAAAGCTAATTTTTCAGTTTGAATGGTTATTGGCAGAAAAGTATGTCATTTTCATGACCATTAAACTCTCAGCTGAAGACTTTTAATGACCATTAATATATTTAATCACCACAAGGATAGTTTTCATGGCAATGAAATGAGGTTATTACATTTTAATGGCTATTAAAAGCTTGTTGCTATGTTTTCATGGGTGTGAAAAAGGCCATTAACTGTACATTAGATTAAATTTAATAGACATACAACACCAGTTAAATAGATAATGTATGGTGGTAATGGTTAATTAATGCCATGGATGAGTACATTAATGGTTTTCATCCATGAAACTGCAACAATTAATAGAAATTTAATGGGAGAACACATTTCACATTAAACATGATTTAATAGGGTAAATTAATGGGTGCACATAAAATTAATGAAAAATTAATGGATTTTAATGGATTTCGTTGCAGTAGTGTTAGCCAGTTAGCTAGTGAGTTTTTGACATGTTGGTAGGAGTGTATTTAAAAAAAAAAGTCTAAAACAAAAGCAACGGTTGCTAAAGACAAGAACTGGTAAACACAAAATGATCACTTGCCTATCTTTGCTGTGTAGGTTGGTATAGATAACACGGCATTTGAAATGAACAAATCTATAACATGAGTTATAACAGTAAAATTGTCATGATTGTGAAATGAAGCAGTTCACATGTATCACTGATTTTCTTAGACTGTGAACATGAAATGTCAAGACAGTATTTTTATTACCCCAGCATATGAACCTGAGAGATGTAATTCATCAAATGCCATCTGAAACATGATTTTGTGGAATGACTTGAAAATAGTTTGTACGGGTATTTTAAAGTTATACCTGCCACCTAGTGAGATTTGGTAAATAAATGACTGTACTGAAAATGTGAGTTCATGTAAAACAAGAAGTGATTTTCATGGTGGAATTGCTAGTGAGGTCAATTGTTCTTAACAGGATGCTCCTGCTGACCTGTCTTTTTTCCAGAAAAATTTAGTGTTCTGATCACAGTGATGCTTTTTGGATAACTTCATATACAATATCAATATAATAAAAATTTAGATCTGGGGCTATATTCATACAACTTTGCCAAGTGAAAACCCAGTTTTGAGCGAGCAAACCAGGTTTTGTGCCAAACTGTTATTCACAAAAGTCTTGTTTGTGGGCTGAAACGGATTTTGCACTGGGGTATTGCATGAAGGGGACCGCAATGCAAATGAGGAAGAGGGGTCCTGCATATCGTTGCAATCACATTCTCAAAGCATTTGCTCTGTGCAAGGGCCTTCTGCAGCGTTTCCTTGCTCGGAGCAAATACCACTGACTAAGACCTTGCTTTAATCCTGCACAGCCCTAGTGGTTGGGGCAAGTACTGTTGATCACCAGCCCAAGTTTTCAAGATATGTCCCTTGTGCCAGTGACCTCCCCCACCCACAATTGCCGATCACTGGACCAATAGTAACAAATGTATTCCCCTAGTGGTAGTGGCCCCCCCATACACAATCTCATGCCTGAGTTGAAAAATAAATATTCCCTATTGCCAGTGGTCCCTCCCCCCATGATCATTTATTGCCAGTCTGACTTGAACAATACTATCCCCCTGCTGTCCAGTGGTCCCTCCCCCCACCTGATCACCCGCCCGATATACGGATACTATTTCCCTTGTGTCTAGTGGTTCGTCCCCCTGCCCAATCCCCTGCCCAATATATAAACCAATATTTTCTGGTGTCCAGTGGTCCCTCCCTCCTGATCCCTCACCTGAACACAGTCAACAGTTTCCCTGGTGTGCAGTAGTCTCTCCCCCCAATGATCACTGTCACGATTATAGACATAACTGTATGCATATCCTCCCTGATTGCAAGTGGCCCCTCCCCCCATCAGCTCCCTGCCCTGGTATGACAACCCTCCCAAGTAACACAGCCCCAGTCATGTTCCTGTACAGGGATCATCACCCCCTCTGCCCCAGTCCACCCCTCATTTGTGGAAAGTGTCCCCCCTCCCCAATCTTCCTGCAACTCTATGAGTATTGCCTTTGTGTCTAGTGGACCCCCCTCCCTACCCCCAATCTAGTGACTGCTCATTCAGTATACCCCATTCCCTGGTGTCCAGTGGATCCCCCACCACACCAGGTAGTGCCTTACCACCTAGTTCTCCCTATCCAGAACCCAAGGCGATGACTGGTACAGTCCTCCTCTCGCCACCATGGCTGGCTACCAACTGAACTGTCAATGAGTGCATACTATATACATTACATGCTCATTGACTGACAACTCTGAGCTCACTTTTAAGATACGCATGTTAACACACAAAGCCCTATGTGGTTTGAGACCTGACTATTTAAAAGATCTGCCGGTTGCTTGCTTCTGCTCCACTGATGCAGGCTTTCTTATTGCCCCATTTTCCACCTGAGATTATTAGGGGAAATTACTTTTACAATTTTGGCTCCAATGCTGCTGAATTGGCTGGCTGGAACTATTCATATGACCTGCTTGGTGGAGGCCATTAAAACCTCCCTGGAAACTTGCCTATTTGAACAAGCTTTTCCCAGCTAATTTGCTAGTTAGTTAGCAAGTTTTACATTTTATGTATTTGATGAATTAGTTTTTATATCTTTTTGTTGTACATTTTGCTTGTTTTATGTTACCTCATTTAAATTGTATGTGCTGTGCCTTAAGCCTTCAGAAAAGGGTGCGTTATTAATAAAACTTGCCACACCTCACCTTAATTGATCATAATATTGTATATGAAGTCCTTCAGAAAGAATCACTGTGATTAGGTTGATATAGTTTGCTGGGATGAAAGACCAGTGTAGACAAACAGTTTATTAAGATTGGTTGATCTTACTCATGCTGCCACATTAAATGACAGTTCTTGTTCTACATCAATGGAAGACTCAAAAGGAGCAGGCAGGGCTGAAAATGAAAACGTTAGATTGGTACATATGGAGATAAATTGTACTTATGTACCTATGAAAAGAGTAAAATGATGACAGTGGCCTCATACATTTGAAAACAACAATTTTAAATAACACCAGTTCAATATCCTGCGCAGCCAGTATAGTGTTATGCTTGTGCAACTGTGTTAGTTTGGTTTTGGCCATTCGCACTCTATTCCAGAGGAATTACCAGCATGTAGGGGTACCAAAGGCAAGGAACCCTTGGAGAGGCTTCCACCTCTAGAGGTTCCACAGGATGATTTCTGTGGCTAAAGGCACCTTAGGAATCCCCCTAAGGAGAGAAGTGCTGCTACTGGAGGAGGAGGGGGAGGATGGTGGGGTAAAGAAAAAGTGCTTCACAATGAGGCTGAGAGGAACTGCTTATATAGCTCAGGAAGTGGGAGTGCCTGGCTGCTTGGCCATCAAACTCCAGGCAAAGCCTTTCCAATTCAATGTCCTGTGCAGCCAGTATAGTGTTATGCTTGTGCAAATATGTTAGTTTGGTTTTGGCCATCTGCACACTCTATTCCAGAGGAATTACCACCCTGTAGGGTTACGAAAGGCAAGGAACCCTTGGAGAAGGTTCCACTACTAGAAGTGCCATGGGATGATTCCCGTGGCTAAAGGTACCTTAGGAATCCCCAAAAAGAAATGTTGTATAAGAATATCCCCCACAAAAATGAGGTGACACGAAGTACATAAGCAAGTAGTAACTGTGACATAGTAATAGAGATGCTCAGTTTGATAACGTAATGAAATGCCCAGATTGCATAGCATGATTGAGCTGCATAGCTAGGTTCAAAGTAAATCACATAGCTAGGTTCAGAGTAAATCTGAGTCAGGTGAAAATGGAGTATGCAACATGGAGCAGCTATGGTTGAGCTGAAACACACAGATAATGATTGCAGTTACATTGCAGTAGTGCAAGAGTTGTGAGTAACAGAGCAAATAGTAGTAGCTCTGGAGAGATATGCTAGGAGCTTGCAATATGCTAGGAGCTTAGGAACACAGCCCCCCAAAAGACAAAACCAAAGACACACAAACACAGAAAACAGGGAACAAAGAAGAAGCACATGCAGCCAAAGGCAAAATACAAATCAGAAGCAGGAAAGAAACACAGAAATCCAGCAGACAAGAAGGAACAACAAGGTGGGGGGGGGGGTAGGCCCCAACTAGCTCAGAGGAAAAACAGACAGAGCCTTCAGCTTCAAAGAAAAAGTGCTTCACAATGAGGCTGAGAGGAACTGCTTATATAGCTCAGGAAGTGGGAGTAGCTGGCTGCTTGGCCGTCAAACTCCAGGCAAAGCCTTTCCAATACGTAATGAATGAAAACTGTGCACAATCAATTAAAAAGTATTGCCACTGATCTAGTGACTCTTTTTTGCAAAATCACAGTGTATAGTTTGAGTTGTTTTAGGTCATATTTATTTCTCACATTTAGGTGTAGTTGAATGCATTCCATTTGTTTGGGAAGGTAAATGAAGGGACAATTCCAGCAGGTTAGAAGGAGAAAAGATTGAGAGCAGAGTGAAAGAAAGCAAATAAGGGAGAACAGGTAATGAATGTGAATGATGATAAATGGCAGGGTTTTGGTAAATCAGAGATCTGGGAGGGGAGAGAAGCAAGTGGTGCAGAGCTGAAAATATATGTCAAGGAGGTAGGATTTGGGGGGTCAGTGAAGGGGTAGAGCAGAGGTAGAAAGCAGGTGCTGAGAGTGAGTAATGTACAGTATAGTGATAATGGCAGTATTTTAGAGCTAAAGGTACAGATAGTGGAAGGAAGAGACAGAGAGGAAGTGAAACACTGAGGGTAATGTGAAGTAGTATTGAAAGCAGTAGGATGGGGGCAGAGATGGTAAGAGGAGAGAAGAACTATCATATAGCAGGTACTGTAAAGGACTGGAAATGGCAGGAGGTGAGGGGAGGAATCAGGGTGTGGTGAAGAGAGCAAATATCAAAGAGCATGTGATATACATGGAGAATAGTAGCATGTTGGGGGCTGAGAGATAGGGAGGGGGAAGATCAGGAAGGGGGAGAAAGGCAATGCTTCAGAACAGCTAAAGTATATAGAAAATGGCAGAGATTTTGGAAACACACAGCTTGGTGAGGTGAAGGATAAAGACCAAGTGGGAAACAGTGGATAACGTTAATCTTCCTCATGAATAAACACTGTATACTTTTTGGTGCACATGTATGCTGAAGAAATAAATACAAAGTAAAAATGTGATTTGTGAGAATAAGAGTAACGTTAGAGAAATCAAGAGATCAGTGAGAATGTAGATGGTGGTGCACAAAATAACTAAAAAGCAGGTGCACTGCAGTGGCCATGTAACTGATTATAGCCATTATATTTAAAAAAAAAAAAATAGAACTGTGTCCTATCAGAGGTACAGTATATGATGGCAATAATAGTAAACTATGCACTTTAGGGAACTAGACATGCGTACATAAAGGACATGCAAATTATGAAAAGTAATGTAGAAAAGGTGACAGCTGCATGTTTATTATGCTCAATAAGAAACGTGGCAAGAATGAAATTAGTTACACTGGGACTAAATAATTGAAATAATTCTGGTGTTGTGTGGCAGGTAGGTTCTAGACCACTTTTATGCAACTTCAATACAAACGTTGTTACAAAGAATCGTAATGGAAAATAATGACAACAGGGAGGAAGAGATGAGGGATTGGTTGAGAGATATGGTGGACAAAAATAAAAATGTGAAATACAGTACATACACCTCTTACTGTTTTTGTCTTCATTTGTTGAAATTTATAGTGGAATGCATCAAGGTGCACGTGGAGTAATGCGCAAGATTAGTTTGGCATTCATAGTAAGGTAGAAGTGTAGGGCATGCACATTGTCCTTATACAGAAAAAGAAAAGTTAAATAAAATAAATGATGACAGTTCAAAATGAAAATGTACAAAATGCATGGGATAGGAACAAGGGAATCATAGTGGAAAGAAAGCAAAGTGTGAGAAACAGCTATAGATCAAGTAGGGTCTGCAGTGATACAGTAAGTAGGGAAACATGGGCAAACTGGTGGGCCAACCAGTCCTCATCTGCCATCAAGTTCCATGATTCCATGTTAGTATGAATGATAAAAAATGAATTGGGGCAACAGGAGTAATGTATATAGAAATGAAAGACTGTGTACCCAAAGACAGCAAGTAAGTGTTGGTACATATTTGAAAGGACAGGGAAAAGGAGAATGTGAGCAGTAGAAATGTACAGTATTATACACATTACAAACAATGGGTGCTATTCACAATGCCAACGCGCTGCTTAAGCCGGGTGCATTGGCATCGATACACTTGAATGCCATGGAGTTGGGTCCCACTGACTCCGTGTGTCGTTCACAAATGGGGTGCAAGTCAGGTACTCAGCCACTCCCCCTGCCGCTTGGACTGCAATGCACTGCGGACATTCCGGGGATGTGCCAGCACTACATGATATTCACAAAACCACATAGTGCTGGCCACATGAGAGCAGAGATGACCACTGGTTATGGCAGTGTTGACCCTGCTGTAACCCACTGTGTGCCCTAATGGACGTATCCTGCCAGTCATGGCGGGACAGTATACAGACCCTCCATGTTTCCCCCACACAGTAGGCAGCAGATGAGGGCTGGGGCAGCCAGTCTGGTGGGTTACTGGGGATGGGGGTGACACTGCTAATACTGGGGGTGCCAGGATTGGGGGTCAGGGGTGTGCCTAAAGGTCTGTCCCAGGCAGGGCATGCATGCAGAGCACATGGCATGGTGGGGTCCATCAGGACGGGGCAAGGGGGACTCGAGATGTGTCCACATTGGCTGGTCACAGCTGTGTGGCAGGGGTGGGGTCCACCTGCTGGGGGTCCTAGAGTGCACCTGGAAGGTGCTGAATGGCAGGATCTGGTCCACTGGTACACCAGACATCAGGTCCATGATGCACGGGTCCAGGTGCCTGCAGTCAGCAATCACACACCTAGATCCATGCCGGTCCATGTAAGGTATCCACTCTGGGACCCAGAACAGGCATCCCATTGGATGCCTGTCTGGGTATGCAACTCGACCACTGGCCACCCTGCAGAGTCCTGTGTGCTGGTGGGGGGGGGTTATGTGCATTTTCCATTTACCACCACCTGCTTCGTGCATAGCACCCAAGGATAGCAAGCAATAGAAAGTAATGTGTTACGTATATGATCCATGGCAGCATGGGGGGGCGGTAGAGTTCATGGAGGGGAGTGATAATGAGCAAGTGCAACATAGTGGCTAATAAGAATTATGATGAATGGTGGCAGATTTTGGGGGGGGGTCAGGAGTAGGGAGAGAACAAGTGCTTGAGATTGAGGAGGAGGGGAGAGAGGAACTGCTGCAGAGTGGCTAATGTATAGGGAGGATATGGGCATGTCAGGAGGTAGAAACTAAGAAGTAGAGTGATACAGAGCAAGTGCCACGGCATGGCTAATTAGAATAACAGTGAATGGCAGCATACTGAAGAAGCAGAAATTGGAGGTCAAGTGCCGAAGAGCAGCTAATGTGTAGGGACAATGCCAGAATATTGGGGGAATGGATTTGGGAGGGGAGGGTTAGAGACCAAGAACTGCTTAGTGGCTAATGTGAATAATGGTGAATGGTGGCATATTGGGTAGGCATAGATCAGAAAGCAGAGGGGATTCAGAATGGCTTCAGGAACTTCTTGCCAATCTCTCAATAGAAAAGATCATTGCCAGTATCCATAACCATTTACCAAGGTTTGAAAAGATCTGGAGTAAATGACAGACTCTATACTCTATATAGTTGAGTGCATCCATCTTAAGCTGGTGCACCACCCTTAGAGTAATATGCTGATTCCATGGTGAGGTTGGGGGTTGTTTAATGTGTGTCTGTCAATGCCCGTGGTGTCATTTGTGTCATGTTACTATGTATGTAAAATGGGCCCTCTTGTGGCCGTGTTTTGAAAATAAAGCTCTTTGAATTAAAAAAAAGAAAGCAGAGGAGAACAAGTACCAAAGAGTAAGGTAAGGTAAGGCAAGCTTTATTAATAAAGCACCCATTCCCAGAGGCTCAAGGCACAGCACACACAATTTAAATCTGATAAAAACATAGAACAAGTAAAACATGCAACAAAAAGATACTAAAACGAATTATTCATATATAGAAAATGCAAAAATTCCTAGCCAACTAGCTAGTCAGCTGGAGCAAGCTTGTTCAAATAGATAAGTTTTCAGGGAGGTTTTAATGGCCTCCACTGAGCAGGCCATATGAATATTTCCAGGCAGCCAGTTCCACAGCATTTGACCCAAAATTCCAAAAGCTCTGTCCCCTGATAATCTCAGTTGGGAAGGGGGAACAATGAGTAAGTTTGCATGAGTGGAGTAGAGGCAAGGAACCAGCAGATCTTTCAAATAGGTCCTTGTATGTTAACAAGCATATCTTAAAGGTGATGCACCACTGCATAGGCAGCCAGTGTAGCGCACACAGGACCAGCATAATGTGGTCACTCTGAGAAGTTCCTTTTTTTTTTTGCCGGCTCCCTGATCTCCCTACATGGACTCAGCTCCCACCCTCACCACCAGCCCATGCCCAGGCTTACCCCCCAGGGTGGGGCTGCTGGGGGGGTGCCCACCCAACATCAACGGCTCTTGCCCTGGCATAACCCCCAGGCTGGGGCCATGGGAGTGGGGCCCCACCCGGCGGACATGGTAGGCAGTGGAGGTGCTGGAGCAGAGCTTCACATTTTGGGGCTGGCATTTTTGTATGCTGTATTAGGGCGGGGACAGTCAGTGATGGCCAGTGTCTGCCCTGCCCCCCCCACTGACACAGTGCCAGCACTGTGGTTCCCCCTGTCTCTGCAAGGTGTCTGTAGCATGCCAGACACTGCCCCGGAGAAGGGACGGCAGTCCTAGGATGCTCAATCCTTGTCCCGTCGTCCCTCAGATTCCGAGTCAGTTCCAGAACTGGAGTCATTGGTGTCACAGACAGATGCCCTGCCTCTGTGCCAGTGGGCCGGCCTTTCTCTGAGAAGTTCCTGCCATCAGCTGGCTGCAGCATTCTGCGCTAGCTGCAGGCATCACATCAAACCTTCAGATAACCTTAATTACAGTATAGAGCATTACAGTTGTCCAACCTAGAGATAACAAAAGAATGAACTTTCATCACCAGGTAAGCAGGAGACAAATGTGGTTTGATCCTATCTTTCAAAGATGGTAAAAACCAGATTGGACTACCCCCAACACATGTTGTTCTAGTTTCAGCCTGAGGTCAAAAATGACTCCAAGATTCTTAACCACTTCAACAGTTACAAGTGATTTGCTGCCCAATACAGAAAGGGCTGCCACACCTCCCATTGCTGCTGAGCCCTAATGACCCAACTCAAGCACCATGATCTCTATCTTCCCTAGATTGACACATAGCTAGTTTGTGGCCATCCAATCATTTATCTTGGTGAAACATCATCCCAGTACCACAGCTACATACCCATCACCATGGGAAAAAGACATGCACAGCTGAGTATCATCTGAATAACACTGAAATTGAATGTTGTACTGTCTGATGATCTTCCCCAAGGCAACATGTACACAGAGAACAACACAGGGGCTAGTACTGAGACTTACATAACTCCACAAGAGAATGCAGAAGCCATAGAGATGAAATTACCTAGGGGAATATGCCGTTTCTCCTAGTTATGAATGACTCAGACCAGTGCAGAACTGTGCCAGTTAGACAATCATAATTCCTCAGGTGATCAAATAGCACCGCATGCTCAATTATGTCAAATGCCAATGAGAGATCCAAGAGAAACAAGATGGATCAAAGGCCTTGGTCCCTTGCCAGGAGGAAATTATGAGTTTTGGATCTTCACTTTAAAGGGGGGGTCAAACTACAGCATCTCAATGACCCTTGAGACCTTAAGCCATATTTGGTGAAATGAAATATGGACTTCGTAAAATTTTTCACCCTGTGTTATTTTGAAGATGTCCAGATGGTCACTCTGATTTCTGTGGATACTGTAATTTTGTGTCAATATAAAATAAGACTTCCACTTTATTATTACAGTCCCTGGCTCTATTAGAGTGTGTATATAGTTATTGAAATGTGTATGCATAGCTGTGCATTCATATATTGTGTTTACTTTTATCTTTTATATGTTTCTTTCATTCATTTCTTTCATCTATTTGTTTTTCCTCTTTTCAAGGTTCCAGTTTCTATCAGTAATTTTCTTCATGAAGGTGGATATTTTGCTGATTGTAGCAGGTGACTAATCGCAACAACCTCTCTTCTTCTATTAGTTGCCCATGGTAAAAGCTTTCAAAGTTGGTTCTAGCCGAATGTATGTATTTGAGCATTTAAATAATGTTTCCTATTAGAGAAAATAGTTTGAGATGATGTTATTTAACAATCCAGCAGGACAATGATTCATTTCATTTAGTTTTTGTTGACCAAGAAAGGAGGACTTGGCAATTCTGCATATTTTCAGCCTCGTCCCGAGGGGGAGAGGGAAGATGCAGATGCAAACTGACTTACAGCATCAGATTAAACTGCTGGTGATATTTTAGTGAATGGGAGGAACTTTGGAAAGGTCACTTGGGAAGTTTCCCTGCTCAAATGTAGGGGGCACTGCTGACCATTGCAATGGCCAGTCTTGGTGTGTTGCAATAAGAGAAGGATGTTCAGGAGGTTGGGGAGCAGGTCTCCTCCTGGGGCCTCGATGCAGCAAGAGACCAATAGTTCGACTGGGGTATTGTTTTCACCCCTGGAAATGTTGCCCGAATTAGAAATGTTGGAATCTTTGCAAATGGAAGTGGAGGTACCAATGGACTCATAGGATTCAGTGTTTGAACCTTTGGAAGCACAACAGTGAGACGGAGAGACGAAAGCAGTAATATTGGGAACTGAGCCACTCATTCCCCAAGCGGGATAAGCAAACGGAGAGTCAGGAAGTACCGACCATACAGAGATAGAGCGAGTGTGGCAAGCGCTACTTGCAAGAAGATTAGAGGAAGATATTCAATATGTGGCAGCTGTGAGACAGCTGCAAAAGGTCACCATGCCCCAAACAAATGCGACTGTTGTGATCTAACCTGAGAGTCCAGAGGCATCAATGTCAGGTATGGATAAGTCACTGTCTAATGCTGCTAAAAACTCTGGGTTGCCACAAAGGAAAATGGGTGTAGGAAACTGAAAAGAACAGTTTAAAGCGACTAAAACAAAATAGCTGTACAGTAACTGAAGATGAATGGTCAGCTGCTACGGCCTTATGAGGCACAGGCTGGGTAGCAGAGCAAAATGGGACATAGATACCGAACCCTGCTGACCCTAAAGTACAGTTTTTTTCTAATAAAGACATAAACCTTACGGGCAAAATATTGCATTCTCCTTTAAAGGGCAGTATGGATGGTAGACAAAAGTAGAGTCCAATGTAGGAACTGATAACATTTGTGCAATGGTAGTAGGTGGTACAGAGGCAAGAGAAGAACTACCTATACCTGATACTGTGACTACTGGTGTGTGTCCTTTAGAACCTAAGATGGTAATCCAAACTACATTGATACAGACCTGGACATTGTGGCCATCACTGAAATCTGGTGTAATGATAACCACGACTGGGAGATGGCCATACCTGGCTACAACATATTCAGAAGAGACAGAGCAGGCAGGAAGGGAGGAGGAGTGGCACTGTATGTGAAAAATGACATAAGGGCCACAGAGATCCAGGAGGAACAAAATGGGGGAGAGATACTATGGGTTAAGCTGGAAAGGAAAATGGGGACAGCCATCCGCACAGGTGTGGTCTACAGACCACCAGCCCAGGAGGACGAAACAGATAGGGAGCTGATGCTAGCCATCCAAAGGATGGCAGACAAGGGTGAGGTAGTACTGGTTGGAGACTTCAGTATTCCAGACGTGGACTGGAGCACCCCAATAGCAGCATCAACTTGGAGCAGATTTATCCTGGACTCCCTTCAGGGTGCCTTCCTCAAGCAACTGGTCATGGAACCAACTCGGCAGAAGGCAATACTGGACCTTGTGCTCACAAACAGGACAATGTGATGGGGGTAACAGTGGGGAGCACCTGGGAACAGTGACCACCAGTCATTGTGGTTTTAAATCACAGAAAGAGAGAACCAAACCACACAAAACACGTGATCCTGGATTTTAGGGGGCAGACTTTGGGAAAATGGGGAGATACTTGAAAGAGGCATTAAGGGGAATGGGGCAGGAATCAGGGGTTGAGGAACAGTGGGCAGTATTTAAAATGGGGATTACAAGAACAACAGAATTATGTATTAAGCAGGTTAGCAAGAGGAAAAGGAAGAGGAGAGGAGACCATTATGGTTTTCCAAAGAGGTAGCGAAAAGAAAATGAAAGCCAAAAAGATTGCATTCAGGCAATACAAAAAGACACAGGCAGAAGGGGATAGAGAGAAGTACCAGGAGAAGCAAAGGGAGGCAGGGAGGTCAGTAAGGGAAGCCAAAGCTCAGACAGAAGAACACATTGCAAAATCAGTGGGTAGAGGGGACAAAACCTTTTACAGGTACATAAGTGAAAAAAGAAAGACAAAGGGAGGGATAGTGAGACTGAAGAGGGAGGATGGGGGCTGTGTGGAGGATGACAACAGTAAAGCTGACATATTGAACAGGTATTTCTGCTCAGTCTTTACTGAGGAAGAGGAGGGTAATGGGTCGGAAGGGAGTACAAGGGGTGAGAATGGTGCAGAAATGGACACAAGTCCCTTTACACAAGAAAGGGTCCTGAAGGAACTGGAAGTAATAAGAGTTGATAAAGCAATGGGGCCAGATCAGGTGCACCCCAGGGTCCTTAAATAACTAAGATAGGTGGTGGCTGAACCTCTGGCTATCCTGTTTAGCCGATCACTGGAAACAGGGGAGGTACCCAAAGACTGGAGGACAGCAGATGTAGTCCCCTTATACAAAAGTGGGAATAAAGAGGAAGAAGGGAACTACAGACCAGTCAGCCTCACCTCAGTAGTGGGGAAGATCATGGAAGCACTTCTGAAGGAGAGATTGGTGGAACATCTGGTTGTCAATGGACTACAGGACCCAAGGCAGCATGGTTTCACCAGGGGGAGGTCATGTCAGACCAACCTCGTAAAATTTTTTGACTAGGTGACTAGGGAGGTGGATCAGAGGAGGGCAGTGGACATGGCCTATCTGGAATTCAGCAAGGCCTTTGACACTGTGCCACATAGAAGACTATTACACAAACTGGGGAATATGGATGTGGGCAGGACAGTAGTGTGGTAGGTAGGTAACTGGCTGGGTGGCAGGACACAGAGGGTGGTGGTAAATGGCTGTCATTCCACAGAGGGAAGAGTGACCAGTGGGGTACCACAGGGATCAGTGCTGGGACCGGTCCTATTCAACATCTTCATCAGTGACATTGCGCAGGACCTAGAAGGCAGAATTTCACTGTTCGTTGATGACACAAAGCTCTGTAACAGAGTAGACACACCAGAGGGTGTAGACAGAATAAGAAGGGACCTGCAGAAACTTGAAGAATGGTCAGGGGTTCGGCAGTTGAAATTCAATGCAAGGAAGTGCAAGATAATGCATATGGGGCACAAAAACCCTGGCACAATATATCAGTTGGGGGGTGAGGATATAGCATGCACCAAGCAGGAAAGGGATCTTGGGGTGATCATCTCTGATGACCTCAAGGTAGGGAAACAGTGTGACAAGGCAGCAGGTAAAGCAAATAGAATGCTGGGATGTATAGGCAGGGGCATCACCAGCAGGAAAAGGGAGGTCATAATGCAAGCAATGATGCCCGACAGGGTGGGCGGTATTGGGCAATACCAGACCGGCCAGGGCATAATGAGGCCCGGCGCGCCACATGCAGAGACGCCCATAGCCCTGGCCGTACCAGTATTGCCCATACCGCCTACCCTGGAGGGCATTATTGCGCTTAGAAAATTGGCCCCGCATTTTATATGCGTGAAATAAACAAGTTTGCATAAGACGACTTTTAATATATTAAGTATTTTATTTGTAGTGTTAAAAAAATAGTTCCTCCACGTGCTTTTATTATTGGTTGTCATGGCTACCCCCCCCACCCCCCGCCTGCTACTGGCATACAGGGCTTGCATTTTAAATTTCTTTGGGCTCTGTTTTTTTTTTCCTAATGTTTGCAGCCTGTTTCTTTTACTTTTTTTTTTCTTGTTTAATGTAGTGGTGGAGCCATTACGCCGGGGACATCAAACGTTACGTCAGGTGTGCGTGAAAGCGGAACTATAATAGAAACGGACATCATTTTTAGTTTTCAAAAATACAGGCAAGGTTTGCCTTGTTTATTTCATTTGTTTGGCTGCTGAATAGAAGCAAGGATCAGCAGCAGCGACCGCAGTGAACTTCTAACAGTAACACAGCACTGAGCGGGATTTTCTGCGTTGACCGGACCATGGAGCAGAGAGACCGGATTTAAAATTAGCGGAGTTTGCATTGGAGCAGCGTGATCATGAGTTCAATGAGAGGGACAAAGTAGCAGTACATCAGGAGCTCTCTGGGTTTCAAGTATTCTGAGCTGTAAGTTTATATTTCAAACTTAATGGACTGGCAGATGAATAGTGTGGGAGAAAGCTGAGAGGGTGGGCGGCCGTAGGATGTTTCCGTTTACTTAACTTGATTTTGTGTCAGAAATGTCACAGCTGTTAGCTATTGCCAGGTAACACTTTGGGGGTGAGTGGATCATAGAAATTATGCCCGTTGGTACCTAAATGAGTGCTTATTGTTGGGGGGGGGGACAAAAAGAGAAAATGATGGCAAATACATTTCTTGGTGTGTGGAGTTTGGCAGACACGATGGGTCTCGCTAGATAAGAAAAAAAATGGCGGCAGTTTCAATTTGTGTGCTAAGTGCTTCAGCCAATGAAGAAACAGGCTGGGCACTAGGATACTGGCCTGGGTGTGAGGCAGACATGTACTGGAGCTTTTTATTTGGTGGGCATCTATTGAAAGTTAATGTACCCCCATTGAGTGGGTACCAGCCAATCAGATGCCTCCAAGTAAAAAGCCCATTTTCTAATCCACTATACAAGACACTAGTGAGGCCCCACCTGGAGTACAGTGTACAGTTCTGGAGACCATACCTACATAAGGACAGATTGAGGGTAGAGAAGGTTCAGAGGAGGGCAACAAAGATGGTGCATGAATTGCATCACAAGTCCTATGAAGACAGGTTGAAGGAACTGAACATGTACTCCCTGGAGGAGAGGAGGGAGAGAGGGGATACGATAGAGACATACAAGTATCTTACAGGGAGGAACAGGGTGCATGAATACACTATTTTTAAGCAAAAAAGGTGTTCCAGGACTAGAGGGTATGGGATGAAGTTGGAGGGAGGACAATTCAGAGGAAACATGAGGAAGAATTTCTTCACAGAATGGGTGGTGGACAAGTGGAACACCCTGCCAGAGGAAGTGGTGGGGGCTGAAACAATCACGGGATTTAAGAATGCATGGGATAGACATAAAGGAATTCTGCAGGTCAGGGATAAGGGGCAACAGACTTCTAGGAAAACAAACTGAACTTACAAGCTCAAATGGGCAGACTGAGTGGCCCATAGGCCCTTATCTGCCGACACTGTCTATGTATCTATGTATCTATGTACAGGGAGGACTAAATAAGCAGACCCCTGTAATGGATAAATTGCTAGAGAAAGAGATTCCAGCGAGAGCCCCAGAGCAGCTAGAAGGAGTGACATGTACATTGCAAGCCAAAAGGTTTACAAATACTTATCTGTAGGGATCGATTTGCAAAATCCAGCAAACAAGCAGCAATTTAAGCCATTGTTACGAATGTCAGACCTTGTTGAAAAAAAGGTGAATCTGCTCCTCAGAAAAATGCAATACGACTGATGTATAAGGGTGGCATGGAGTCCCCCCTGATAGTGTATATGTGGGGATGAGGTCACTCAAAAACTCTCTCAAATTTTATGCCTCAGAAATATTTGCTGTTATTCACATGGATGAATATAATTACGATGTCAGTTTCAAAACAGTTGAATCGGTTTTGGGGGAAATACAACGCATTAAAAGATACACCACTTTGGACTCCAATTTTGGTGATTCTAATAACTAAGCCTACTGTTTGGACCATTACAGTGATTTTCAAAAATGAAGGGGTACAGGTGTCAGATATATTGTTCTGGTTGAAAAAAAGGTGTGAGGACCTTGAGCATCCACTGCCAATAATGGACTGGGTACAAATCTGGACGGGAGGGTGGAGAATAAAATGTAAATTGTTTATGTCCAACCATGGCATTATACAATTTCCTAGCTGCTTTTACCTGGCAGGAATAGAGGTTCCTTGTTCTATCCAGGTCAGCCAAAATCCTGTCATAAATGTGGGTCTAGACTGCATCTCAGCAATGTATGTGACACTCCGCATTGCACTCATTGTTTAGATACTGGCCATGTAGCTGCAGTATGTACAAGCCCTTTTCATTGAAATTTGTGTGAAGAAAAAGGACATTCTTACATGCGCTGCCCCTGGGACATTTATAACAGGGATGTCCCAACTCATGATGCTTTGATTACCCAGGCCCCCCAAAAAAGTTATGCAGTAGCATCAGAGAGACATAGGCAGGAAATATTACAAGAGAAAGAAAAAGAGAGGAATACAGGCATAGGTGAAAATCTAGCAGTGGCATCAACGGATACAATGGCTCCTGGGAAAGAAAGAGTTGAGGGGGAGGCTCAAGCAAAGACAGATATACAACTAGATGCTGCACCATAGGGGGGTTTGGAGGATAGCTCATGGCCAGAGAAGGATGTAACCCCAGAACCTAGTCATGGAATAGAAACTCCTATAGACGACGCAGTAGGAGTTTTGGAGAGGGAACAGGAGATGGTGGATTATATTATTGCATTGGATTCTAGGGGTTAAATGTGCAGAGATTCTGAGTCAATGCCCCATCCTTCTAAAAAAGACAACAGAGCCAATCTTTCAAAAAGTACAATATAAAAAGCGACCAAGGACGAAGCATGAAAAACAAACTGAACCAAAAGGGAAAGAAAGGAAGGTGTGCATGAAGAAAAAAAAATGGACTGAGCCTAACAAATACAAGGTTTTACCTATGGCATCCACAACTCTTGAGACTGAGGATGAGGACAATGAGTCGGACTGTTCCTCTCTATCCTCCTTACGACAAGATCCATTCTCAGAGAAAGATGATCAAGATGTAGGTAGTACGGTTAAAAAGAAATGGAGAACTAGATTTCAGCAATAATATTGACAAGAAGAGTCTGTGTTGACAGTTCTTGTGTCTGTAAATGCCAAACTTAAAAATAGCCATGGTCAATGTGAATAGTATGAAGAGTAATAAAAAAAGGTTGACTAATTTGACAGAACTACAGACACATGAGATAGACATAGTGTGCCTGCAGGACACAAGGTTAAAAACTTTAAAATAAGTGGCTAATGCTTCAAATTTTTGTTGCGGTCAAAAGCGGTATCTTTTTGGTCCCAAGGTCTAGCTTTATGTGATGGTGTAGGAATCTTGTTAGTAAACCCAAACTTAAAGGTCACTAGACTTACAGAAATAGATCCAGGGACAGCCTTAATGTTGGACATACAGTTAGATGATTTGAGACTTTCAGTTATGAACTCATATGCCCCCCAAATTAAAATGAAGAGAATTGAACATTTTAGGAAGATTCAACCTTATTTGTGCACAGCTCATATGGTGGTGTGGGTGGGGTGGGGTGGGGACTTTAATTGTGGCATGCAGCAGAATGATAGGTGGACAAACAAAAAAATATGTTGTGATACAAACACTTTTAAAGAGATAGTGGGGGGTAGCATGGTTAAAGGATGCATATAGGTTGGTATACACACGGGGGTTTTCATATTATAGAGGTGTACTTTAATCACAGATTGATTTTTTGTTTGTTTCACAGTGGATTGACTTAGCACAGGTGGTGATGCATGAATAGGACTCTACAGATCATAGGGGTATAGAAATCCATATAGATAGTAAGGACTCGGATACCTTTGGGAAAAGCCCATGGAAATGAATGTATCTTTATTAGACTAAGGAAAGTTTACAGGCTTGGATGAACTTGTGAGTGGTGAGGAAATCTGTTATTTGTATTTATGACTCTGTACAGGAATGGTGGGATGATTCTAAAATTGAGTTCAAAGCTCTTTTTCAGAAAATAGCACGTAAGCAATCAACAAATACATATTTAAAATACCTGACATTAAGGAAACATAGAAACATAGAAACATAGAAGTTGACGGCAGATAAGGACCGCAAGGCCCATCCAGTCTGCCCATTTCTTTTTCTACCTTATAAATGTGCCATCGGCCTTTGCTCTGTCAGTGACCTATCTATTCATAGTCATTTGTATTGCTCCCTTATGCCTATCCCATGCCTGTTTGAAGTCCTGCACTGTATTCATAGCCACCACTTCTTGTGGTAAGCCATTCCATGCATCTACCACCCTTTCTGTGAAAAAGAATTTCCTCACATTCCCCCTTAATCGGCCTCCCTCTAATCTCATGCTGTGTCCTCTTGTCCTGCTATTTTTCTTATATTTAAACATGTTAGACTCTTTCACCTTGTTTATGCCCTTAAGGTGTTTAAATGTCTCGATCATATCACCTCTCTCCTCCTTTGCTCAAGGGTATCATATTGAGCTCCGTTAATCTGTCCTCATATGTCTTCTGATGCAGTCCCTGCACCATTTTGGTTGCCCTTCTCTGGACTGCCTCAATTTGATTAATGTCCTTGTGAAGGTGTGGCCTCCAATACTGCACGCAGTACTCAGATGGGGCCTAACCAATGTCTTGTACAGAGGGATTATTACCTCCCTCTTACGACTTGTGATACCCCTACTAATACACCTAACACCCCCTAGCCTTACCTACTGCTTTAGAGGTCTGCTTGGATGATTTTAGGTCATCAGTGATGATGATGCCCAAGTCTCTTTCTTCCTTTGTGACTGCAACTCCCTCCCAGCCTATAAGTGGCTTCAGGGTTTCTCTTCCCTATGTGCATGATTTTGCACTTTGCATTAAATCCCAGTTGCCACTCTTCTGACCATTCTGCTAGTTTATCCAGATCTCTTCTCATTCTGCCCACCCCATCTGGATCATCTACTCTGTTGCAGATCTTGGTGTCATCTGCAAACAGACAAGCCTTACCCTCTAGTCCATCTGCGAGGTCACTAATGAAGATGTTGAATAGGACTGGCCCCAGGACTGATCCCTGAGGTACCCCACTTAAACAATTACATTCCTTAATATCCAGGATGGAAACATTGAAATATGATTATAGTCAGCAGATTACACAAATAAAAAAAGAAATGTTCTAATTGCAGTATAATAGAGTGAAAACTCTTCAGCAAGAGATGAGGTTTGGAACAGAAAGTAAAAAACAAACTTTTGAACCCTTTAAGGATACTCAAAAATGGGTAGAAAAAAAGTAATTAGACAATTAGAAGATGAGCCAGGTAGGTTCCAGAATGGTAAAGAAAAGTTGATGGAAATTGTAGATAAATATGTGGTAGATGCCTTTGGAACTACTCTAAAGGTACATCCGGTTGGGGAACACCTGCGGCACATGGAGGTCCCACCATTGAATAAAACTCAGTCTGAACTATTACTCCAAACTACATGAATGGAAGAAGTCAGACAAGTTATATCAACTTTGAAAAATGATACAGTCTCGGGGTGGATGGCCTGAAGTCAGAATTTTATAAGAGGGTAGCCAAGATATACTCCCAGAATTAATGCACTTATCTAATGAAATAGTATAGACATGTACATTATCTGAATCGATAACAATAGCAGATTTGATATTTATTTATAAAAAGGTAGACTAGAACAAACTGACTTACTGGAGGCCAATCAGCTTATTAAATTGTGATTTTAAAATATTAAGTAAAATACTGTCAAACAGATTAGTGCAAGTTTCACAAATATTGATAAATACAGCCCAGGAGTATTCAGTTCCAGGAAGAGGTATTCAGGATAACCTGATTATGATCTGAGAGATATTTGGCTGATATAAAGAAGGAGGTGAGGAAGGAATTGTATTGAGCCGTGATCAGCACAAGGCCTTTGATTCAGTCTCTCATACATATATGTATATGACTTTGGACAGTTTTGGGATTCCCAAACAATTTATAAGATGGTTAAAAATGTTTTACAACAAGGCAAAACTGCAGCCTGGAGTGAATTGATGGAAAGGACATACAGTGCAGCTTAAAAGAGTCCTTTGCTTTATTTGTTTTGCATAGATCCCTTTTTAAGATCACTATTGATGGCACCTCACATTCAGGGCATATCACTGGCAATGACAACCCCTGAGGTTAAGGTGTTGGCATATGCGGATGATGTCGTAATCATGGTAAAAAGAACTACAGAAGAGGGTGAGATCATACAACAATGTGACAAGTATTCAAGAGTCTCTGGATCAAAAATTAAACAAGAGAAGAGTAAGTGCATTCAGTTAGGATGACAGGCCCCCACTAGACAAAGTTATGGTTTAATTCCAATAGTAACAGAACCTATAATAATTCTAGGGATATTATTTAGGCCTGGGGATTTAGAAAAACTGAATTGGGAAATTAAGCTACAAAAGGCTGAACAACAGATGTTGGGATGGATGCATAAGCAAACTGCTAAAAGAAAGAAAGTTTTGTTGATAAAAAAATTGATTATTCCAATCTGTTTATACCTTAGTTATATCTTCCCCCCTCCTTTACAACTGGAAACTAAGCTGTTGAGTGTATTTTTAGAGCATTATGTGGCAGTTGCATGAAACCAGTAAAACAGGATGTAACATATAGGCCCCTGAAGGAGGGAGGCTTGGATATGGTTCACCCAATAGAATGATTTTTATAGTATTTACCTGTATTATAATGTATTTGAGGGATTAAAGAATGTCTGTAAGCCCTGGCATTTGGTAGTGAGGGAATGGGTGTTTGGTTGCGTCACAGCATGGTTACAAGGCAATGCTAGATAATGGACTAGAACAAATATTATCCCTCTTCATGTAAAAACTGTAAGGCAGAAAATGATAAAATGGAAAGTTCCATATCAGGGGATGATAAGATATACTAGACAGCAGGTATATGAGTGTATTAGAGTTGGTGCAATGGAGAAAGAAGTTCTTCTCCCCCTATGCCCAGTAAATAGTACAGGGAAGGCAATAACTCAGTTGATCAATAATAGGATGTCTCGTTTTGTGTGGGATTTGATATGGTTAACAATACATTGAGGGTTAAGTATCAAAAATAATAATAAACACAATCCAATTGATGAAAGATATTGTCCCATTCACATATCTGGACTGAGTAGTACGGTATGGGCTGCACGCCCATTGGCTCACGCTATGAACCACTGGGCATGCAGCCCTACTGAGCTGTCAGTCGGCGAGCGGCAGCGCAGCAGGAGGCTGGGGTGCTGCCGCCCGCTGGCTGATGGGGGGGAGCAGGGCGGTGGGGCTCAGTGGGCGGGTAGGATGGGGGGGTACACTAGACCACCAGGGTCTTAGGGGTATTTGCTGAGGTACAGATGCCCGCGATCGGGCAGCAATCAGTCCACTGGACCACCAGGGATATTGGACTGGGGGGGAGTTCTATTACTGATGCCTGCGATCGGGCTCAGTGCGGTCTACTGGACCACCAGGGTTATTGGACTTAGGGGGCATAATTGTCAGGACAGATGCCTGCGATCGGTCACATAGAGGTCCACTGGACCACCAGGGATATAGAAGGGGTTTTCTCTTTTACATGAATGCCCGCGATCAGGCTGCAGGGGGCATCAGTCCCCGACAGCTGCTGCCTGGCAAGGCACCAGGCGCAAGTCCTCAGGGATTGGCGCACCTGCATTCTAATGGCATGCAAATGGGGCCATGATGAGATGCAAATGACTCCCTGTGCACCTTGCATAAATTATGGCCCCATTTGCATGTCCCCTTTTGAATATCGCAGGTACTGTGTATGGCGCAATGGCACTTGCACTAGCGCATTTCCATGCTCCACTCTGGCCACTTGCACTGGTGCAGTGCCACTGCACCATCCACAGTGGGGGTGGCCAGGGTGCGATATTCAAAGCTGCTGCACCATAGCGCAGCTCCGTTGAATATCGCCCAGGCCACTCCCCTGCACAACAAAGTTGAGCTGCGCCCAGGCTTGCACCTCAGCCTGGTGCAGTTTGAATATCTGGGCCAGTGTGTGTAAAATAAATAACGAAAAAAAGGTTTTAGGAAATAAAATTCTAGAAGCATACTAGGAAAGTTACTGTAAAAAACAAATAAAAAATAGGAGAAAAGGAGATAGTTTTTAGAATGAAGTGGATACTGATGATTTGAAAGAGATGGACAGACATGTGAACATGAATTATACTTCTCTCATTCCCCAACAAAATTCCCATACTTTCCAGTGGGGAAGCTACTGAAGGTCTGATGGTCATGTCAGACGCCTGAGGAGAATGAGACATGGAGGCCGGTGTACCTGCAGGGGAGCTGATCTCCAACCTTGCAGGTCCAGCATTGGAGAGTGACCATTCTGTGGTAGAAATCATATTGTTGCAAGATCCAAATGGAAAAAAGACTCACCAGGCAGAGGAAGAGGTAATACAGAAGGAGGAGGAGGAGTGATTACAAGCTTGAATAGCTCTGAAATGGGAGAAACTGCTACAACTTATTCAAGTAAAGGCTGATGAGTCTGAAATGGAGGAACAAAATGAAATGCAAACTGAGCAGAATGAACACAGTGCGACGAAACTTGAGCAGCGGCAGGATGACTCAGAATGCCCAGAACTGGATGATGCAGCAGCATCAAAGGAGAAGAACTGTGCTGCAAGGCCAACGTCCATGTCGTCGGTAGCAACAGATGCTACAAATGTCAAAGTGGAGGGGAAACAGTAACGCTTCAGATGGAGCCTGTAAGTACAAACTCTGGGCCCGATTCTCAAAGGGATACGCCTGGTATATAACTGACTTGCGCCAATAAAAATGGTGCAAGTAGCAGTTTATGCGAGGATTTGCAAAATTCAGGATTCTGCAAAGCAGCCTGTGACATGCCCCAGGCTGCTTGCACCAAAGTGGATTTATGCCACCAGTTATGCCATAAACCCCCTGAAACATGGTGCTAGGGTGTTTATGGCAGCAGTTGCACCCTATTCTGAGAGGGCAGCCTCCAAGTCCACAATGTTGCTATTCTACAAAACCCCCCGGAGAACATCTGTCAAAGTACAGTTACACAAGCTAATAGCTGGTGTAAATGAACTTTGCATCCTCTGGGAGTTGTGACAATGTGCCACCAGCCCTGATCCCCCAGTATATGCAACCCCCCCATCCCCATCCCTCAAACAGTAGAATAGGCCCTGCAGGGCTATCGTATCCCCCTGCCCTAGTCCCTAATGTGTAGAATAAAGCCCCTCAGTCCCCCAATGTATAATTTTAAAAGCCCCTCAGGACTATAGGACCCCCAAGCCTCGATCCCAATCTCGAAACCCACCTCCTAGTGGTTTAGGTGTAGTAATATGTAATACATATCCTCATTATCCCTGGTAGTATAGTGGCCCCCCCACCCCTCCACCTGGCAGTGCCAGACCACCCCTCCCCACTCCATCCCCAGCCAGCGACTGGCACAGCCCACCTCTCAACATCACAGCCAGCCACTGAATGAGCTCCATATGAGTAAATAGTGCGCTCAATGAATGACAGATCATTCATTGATTGTGTACTATTTATAGTAGTATGCACTCATACAGAGCTCAGTTGGTGGCTGGCCATGGTGGTGAGAGGAGGGCTGTGCCAGTCGCTGGCTGGGGATGGGGTGCAGGAGGAGCAGGGTAGTGTGGCACTGCCAGGTGGTGGAGTGGGGGACAACTAAACTACCAGGGATAAGGGGATATGTATTTCATATTACTACAGTTTGTGAAAATGCCAGGATGTGGGTTTGGGGATAAGGGATTGGAGTTCAGGGGGGGCTGTTAGTACTACATCATGGGGATCATTACTTGGGGGGTCCAATAGCCCTAAGGTGCTTTTTAATCTTGCACATTGGGGGACTGGGGGATTTTATTTACACATTGGGGGACTGAGGGACTTTTATTTACACATTGGGGGACTGGGGCTGGGGATGCACTTGCGCCCTGCCTGTGTGCATGCTGCAGGCTTGCGGGCAACCATTCAGGTACGCCCACTGTTTGGCGCACCTGTGCAGTTGATGCAAGTTGCTTGACTTAGCTGCAGGGACCCTGCCCCTTAAAGAATCAGGCACAGGGTCCTTAGTGAAACTGCACCTCTTGCATGTCGCAACTTGCGACATGCATTGGTGTGCATTTAAAATGGGGCCCAATCTTTCAAATACAGACAGTAGTGAAAGTGCAGAATGGCAGAATGTTGAGATGTTACTGAGAAAAGGGCACACAACTCACTCTAAATTAAAAGAAGTAACAGATGGGTCAAAAGCTCAAAGATCAGTAAAAAAAAAAACTGACAGAAGCAGAATGGGAACAAAATGAGCAAGGGGAATGGGTTCCAGAACCTACAGATAGCCCTGAACCAGGCAGCCCAGATACCTCTCTTAGGATAGAAAAGGAACACCCCTTTGTGCCAGAGTGTATAGTGATTCATGAAAAATTACATGTGACAGTACAAGGGGGATATCCTAGTTTGTTCATAATGTAGTTAGACACAGATCTAAATGCAGATGCAGTAATCCACACCCCACAAACTACTAGGCCTGCTTCATACAGAATGTCCTGTAGAAAACACATCTTTTTAGACTAGCATACCCTGATTTTTAATGCCGCTGTTGTAATTATGGGTTTAGCTTGTTGTATTTATGGTTTTAATTAGTTGTATTTTTTATTTATTGATCTGTTTTCATTATGTACAAGTGCCTTGATTTTAGAAAGGCACTTTTTAGAAATAAAGTTTGATTTGATTTAATTTGATTTGATTTGAAAATGACACATCGCCAGGTGAAGGGCCCAGCTGCCAAATGCTTACATGGGGTGATAGAATGGATCACAGTAGTCCAGTACAAAGCAAAAATAATGAACCAGAAACTACACAACAGATGTGGTCCTGATTTAGACACAGAGAGATCTTGTTTCAAAATTCCATTCCAGCACAAAGAAAAAAAATGCAGTTTGACTGCAGTATATGGGAGGACTGGACATTGAACCTCATTGAATATATGTAGGATGCACTCTGAAAAAGGAATCCATGAGATTCTTCTCTAATGTGGTTTATGCTTTGATACATGCTTCTGGAGATTCCTTATTTGACATCAGTTTTAAAACTCCAATGGGACTAGACTGTTTTTTGGCAGCATATCAAAAAAAAAGAAATACACTGCATTATGGCTTCCGTTTAGAGCCATGCCATTAACTAAACCTGCTAAAAGGCAAGTTACAATATTATTTAGGAATGACGGGGTCAATATGCATGATATTACCCTTTGGCTGGCACAGAGAAGCAACATCATAGGACAACCACAAGCCATCCTTTACGAAGAACATATATGGATGGATGGGTGGGGGGCTAGAAATGCAGAGTAAAGCTATGGCTTAAACCACAAGGCCCTAAGCACCTTACAAGTTGTTTTTTTTTCTGGGAAAAGACAGGGGACATTGTTTCTACCCAGAGCAGCCTAAGACATGTTTTAAATGCGCATCCACCACACAGCTCAATAATGCATGTGTTAGGGTTAAATGTAACCTGTGCCAAGAGTATGGACACAATGAGACTGTGTGCACTAATGAACTAAAATGCAATCTTTGTGAAGAACAGGGGCATACTTATAGAACATGTCAATGGGCAGCACATAACAGGGCAGACTGCCCAGACCAGGAAGGAATATTAAATCTTGCACAAAAGCACAGCATGGCTAGAAAGAGGAGACAGCAGGAAAGACAAAGGCACCAAGAACAGCAACAGTGAAATCCTGACCCCCCCAATCGAACCCGACTCCAGAAACTGTGAACCCAGAAAACACTATTGCACATGTGACTAAAATAGAAGTTATTCAGGAGCATGACAATGTAAGCACAGTGCAAGAATCCATGGAAATACCAGCAAGACCTACTGAAATTACAAATCAGCTGGACAGAGACAAACACCTGATGACAAAGCAATACCACCTCCAGCTATGACTGTGGTTACTGCAGAAAAACAATGTTAAAAAAACAACAGCCCAAGGCAAAATTATCTAGAACAACGGGGCTTGCCACTAAAAGGCAGGCCAGGTTGTACCATGGCATCCCCAGAAATGTAGAAGGGAGATGGGTCAAGAAAGGGGAAGAGGGAAGGGGAGGCCATGACATCAGAGGAGGCGAGGTTGAGCAAACATCATCATATGACAAGGTGGGAGCAGGGTCTAAGGGATTGGCTGGGAAGTGGGGCTAGCAAGGGTCCTAGAGTGGGGTCCTTAGGGGGTACATAAGGCCAGATCACTCTTGGCTAGCCCTCTTTTTTGCTATATATTCAGAAACCTGACAGCACATCATTGGCAAGACAGTTAAGGCACAGGTGGCTAGGCCTCTGCAGGCCATGCGGTCCTCTTTGTTTGTTTGAGCAGGCTGGCTTGTAACACTAATGTTTGTGGCTATTTCTGCAAGTTTAGCTCTAGTCGTTTTGCTAGATTTATATGTATCTACATGTTTTATATAGCAGATGGCAATGTATGGTTTTTGCAGTTTTGAGAGAATGGGCAGGTAGATGTAGGCCTGTGGCTAATAGCAGGCAAGCCGGTAATATACGGTGGTTTGTGCCTAGGTCTGCAGATAGCCCACTAGGCTGTATATTGTACAGGCAGTATATGTTTAAGAAGTGCAGATTGCATTGCATGGTAACACGGAGCAAAAAATGGATTGGTTTTGGGTAGAGGTAGGCCCGTGGCTATCCGCAGGTCTTGAGACTGAATCACGGCTTGGCTTGGGCAGATTAGAAGGCAGATTTCACGGCAGGGCACAGGTGAGCCCAGGCTGCGGAAGTGAAAGGGGAAAACCTTCAGGAACTGGCAAGTGGGTTTCACCATGTACAATGCAATAGTGCTGGAATGGCGGGTGTAACTGGCTATTCTGTTGCTGATGTACATAGCGACCATGAGGGACACTTACAAAGCAAAGTTAGGATATGGGTGGCTCATGTACGACAAAGCCTTCTGGAGAAGGATGGTAGCGAGGGGAGACTTGAGATGGGACAGCACACACTCTGAGCTGTGGGTGAAGACCATGTCTTTGGCAGGGCAAGGTGCAGCGACTGGGGGGGAGGAGCAGGCGAGGAGGAGTGGCTCGATCCCGGGAGCCAGACCTGCTGGGGATTTAACAAGGTATCATGCACATGGGTGAAATGCAAATTCCAGCATGTGTGCTCGAAGTGTGGGGGTGTGCTCCCGGCTTTGAATTGCAGGCAGGGAGAGGATAAAGGGGAGCAGGGAAATGGGCAACAACAGGATTAGCCCTTTCAAGGGGGCAGAGGAGGAAGGTCCAGTAGGGGATGAGGGGGGCTCAGCAGGGGGATGTATAACTCCCACTATGGCCAGAACTAAATGGAACCAGGGTGAAGGGAGATGGGGTTACTCACTGGCGCAGACACTCATTACCCAGGAGATGGTGGAGGTATGGACCCAGGATTACCCGGATACCAAAGAAGTGGAGCTGCTATGGGCAGAAGGGTTTTCCACTGGGGTTCCAAGGGGGCCATGTTGGGATGAGGGCCAAGAATCTGAGCTCAGTCAAGGACAAGGAAGGGATAATCAGGGACAAAATTAGGAAGGAAGTGGAGGCAGGGTGGGTGGAAGGCCCACTGACCATGCCACCTTGCCCCATCTTCCAAGTATCACCCCTGGGGGTAGTACCCATGAAAAGAATTGGAGAGTTCTGTTTGATTCACCACTTATCCTACCCAGAGGGACAGTCAGTGAATGATGGCATTCCCCTACACTGCAGGGTAATGTCATATGCTTCATTGGAGCAGGCTGTCGGATTGATCAGGGCAGCAAGGAGGGCCTGGTTGGCTAAGATGGACATCGAGTCTACATTCTGGCTTCTCCCAGTCAGCCCAGACAATTGGGATCTGCTGGGTTTCCACTTCGAGGGTGGCTTGTATTTCAACAAGACCTTGCCAATGGGGTGCTGTGTGGCTTTCCCGACGTTTGAAGCTTTCAGCTCCTGGGTGCAGTGGATATTTGCTAAAAGGTATGTACACAGGAGGGTGATGCATTATTTGGATGACTTCTTCCTTATTGGAGAAACATGAGGGGAGGTGCAGGGGATGCTGTAGGATTTCAAAGACATGTGCGGGCAGATAGGTATTCCACTGGCAAAAGGGAAAACAGAAGGCCCTTCGTGCAGGCTGAAATTCCTAGGAATCGATGTGGACACTGAGCAGGGCTGCTTCAGGTTGCTGGGGGACAAGGTAGCCAGACTTAGGGGTCTGCTAGCGCAGGTAGGGATGAGGAGGAGGGTGCCACTGGTACAAGTACAGCAACTGCTGGGGCACCTGAATTTTGCATGTAAGGCAATTTCCCTGGGAAAGGCATTCACCATGAGGCTGGGGAGGATGACAGGGAAGGTGAAACAACCACATCACTGGGTGGACATTACAAGAGGGGTCAGGGAGAACCTCAAGGTATGGGAAGAGTTCTTAGGGCAGTACAATGGAGTAACATTCTGGCAGGAGGATTGGGAACACAACACAGACCTGGAGCTCTACACTGATGCCTCGGGGTACTTGGGATGTGGGCATATTTTAAAGGGCAATGGATGGTGGAAGCATAGCTGGGGCATGGGGGGTGCAGAAGACCTCCTGGCGAATATCACTTTCTTGGAAATATTTCCAATCTGGGCAGCACTGGAGGTGTAGGGGATCAGATGAAAGGAAAGCGTATCCTTTTTTGGTGTGACAACACAGGGGTGGAAGAAGTGATTAACTGGAGGGAGGGGACATGAAGAGAGTGGGCAGGGTGATGCAGTGGTTGGTGCTGTTGGAGCTATGGCTGAACCTGTCGTTCAAAGCACGGCACATCGAGGGCATCAAGAACAAATTGACTGACAGTCCTTCCTGTTTACAGCTCGGCAGGTTTCGAAAGCTGGCCCCTCATGCAGAAACACACAGAACCAGGGTCCTAGACTGGCTGTGGGAGATTGGAGGGCAACTGCCAGGGTACTGTACCAGGTTTCTTGGTCAGTGAACACCCTGAAGGCCTATGACAGTGGGTGGGCCACATTTCAGGAGTTTAGGCAAAAGCAGGGTTGGGACAGCAGGGAGCCAGTCCAGGAAGAACATGTGATAAGGTTCATGGTAGAGAAATGAGAGGCAGGGATGGTACATACCAGTATAACAGTGCAGCTTGCAGGCATCAGCTGGATGTGCCAGGACAAGGGATGGCTGGATGTCACATCAAGCTGGATAGTTAAGAGGATGGTGGACGGGTGGCAGAAGGCACAGGGGGAACATGGAATGGGAGGCGCCCCATAAGGGGAGAGTTTTTGGACAGAATACTGGAACCAATGTGATATTATACAGTTTGGTGCAGAAAGCTTGCCTGTTCTGAACAATCTTCACTGTCATGGCAGCGGGGGCATTCAGAGTGGGGGAGGTGGTAGCCCCACACAAGGGGGCACCAGAGCTGTCATTGCAACATGACAGGGTCAAGATGAGATAGGGAAGTGTGGACATCAGCCTGGTATAGTCCAAGATGGACCAAGGGGGGGGAAGATGCCACCGTGATGGTTGCTCAGCAGCCAGGGGCACTGAGCTGCCCGGTAGTGGCCATGGAATAGTATGTGAGTTACAGGGGGGCAGCGGAGGGGGATGGTTTTCCATCACAGGAACAGGGCACCAGTAACAACCTTTCAGGTGGCAGCAGTGCTTAAGAAATCCATAGCATTCATGGGGGAGGAGCAGGGCGAGTTCATCCCCAAATCCATCTGAACTGGGCTGCCTCAGAGGCAGCAGAAAAAGATGCATCACTGGAGGACTTAAAGCTGGTGAAGCAGTGGCGGTGAAATTGCTACAAGCAGTATGTCAGGTGTTGATGCCAACAACTCACGCTGTTTTTCTTTGTTTCCATGGCAGGTGCCAAATGGAAAGTGTGGATCATGGGGCAGAAAGGTTTGCAGCCACTATGGGCAGAGAGAGTCAGTTATGCCCCAATATGGACAGCATGAAGGTTCAATGGAAAGAGATCAGGGGCATGAGATGGACATAGAAACATAGATTTTGATGGCAGATAAGGACCGCTTGGTCCACCCAGTCTGCCCATTTTCCTACCTAATGGATAAGCTGCAGATCCTAGTTAACCAGCAGCCTACTTCTTCCTACCCCCACCCCCTAGAATTGCCTTATGACTGTCCCATACATGCTTGAATTCCACCACTGTTTTTGACTCCACAACCTCCTCCGGAAGGCTGCTCCATGCATCCACAACCCTGTCTGTGAAAAATACTTCCTAAATTACCTCTGAGCCTCCCTTCTATCTTCAAATTGTGCCCCTTGCTTTTGCAAACTCTTTTGAAAGATGCTACCCTCTTGGACTTTGTTGATTCCTTGAGGTACGTGAAAGTTTCTATCATGTCCCCTCTCCCTCCTTTCCTTGAGGCTATACATATTCAGCTCCTTAAGTCTCTTCATATGTCTTCCGTGCAAACTCTGCACCATTTTAGTTGCCCTCCTCTGACAACCTCTATCCTGTCTATGTCTTTGGGAGATTGGGTCTCCAGAACTGCACACAGTACTCAGATGGGGTCTCACCAACTGTCTGTACAGAGGGATAATAACTCTTGTTTTCTACTGGTGATGCCTCTCCCTATGCAACCCAGTATCCCCCAGCCTCCTTGCTGCCCTCTCACATTGCTTGCCCACCTTTAGGTCATCTGATATGACTATCCCAGGTCTCTTTCCATTTTGTTGTTGTTAGTATCTCACCCACCATTGTGTACTCTTCCCTGGGTTTTGTTTCCCAGGTGCCTTACCTTGCACTTTAGCATTGAATCTAAGCTGCCAACATTTGACCATTCCTCTAACCTTGCCAAGTCCCTTCTCATCCTTTACACCCCACCTTGTGCATCAACTCTGTTGCAGATCTTTGTGTCATCTGCAAAGAGACATACTTTTCCTTCCAGTCCCTCTGCAATGTCGCTTATAAAGACATTGAAGAGCACCTGTCCTAATACTGAACCCTGCGGTACCCCACTAGTAACCCCCCTTTCTTCAGATTGGATTCCATTTACTATTACTCTCTGTGTCCTATTCTCCAGCCAATTCTTTACCCAGGCTGTCATCTTGGGACCCACTCCCAGGCTGGCTAACTTGTATATTAATCTTTTGTGTGGGATTGTGTCAAATGCCTTGCTAAAGTCTAGGTAGGCCATGTCCACAGCCCCTCCCTGATCTACTACTTTGGTCACCCAGTCAAAGAAATCTATCAGATTTGTCTGGCATGACCTTCCGCTCTGAATCCATGCTGCTTGGGTCCTGAGCCCTCTGGCCTCTAGATACTCAACAATTTTTTCTTCAGAAGTGATTCCATCATTTTCCCTACCACTGAGGTTAAACTAACAGGTCTGTAGTTTCTGCTTCTGCCTTGCTCCCACTTTTGTGAAGGGGAATCACATCTGCCCTTCTCCAGTCCTCGGGTACCACCCCATCCTCCCATGATTTGTTAAATAGGGTAGCCAGTGGTGTCACTAGTTCTACCCTTAGTTCTTTTAGAATTCTGGGATGAATCCCATCAGGCCCCATTGCTTTGTCCACCTTCAGTTTTAAGAGTTCTTTCAGAACCCTTTCTTCTGTAAATGGGCTGGTATCAACTTCTGTATCCAGAGTGTTTCTACTGTTTGTTTTAGGTACCTCCCCCTCTTCCTTTGTAAATACTGAGAAAAAATATTTGTTTAGTATCTCAGCCTTTTCACAGTCACCCTCTGCCCACCCTCCCTCCTCTTTATTAAGCCTCACTAACCCTCCCTTGGTCTTCCTTCGCTCCCTGATGTACCTATAAAAGGTTTTATCCCACTTCTTAACTGGGATGGCTATCTTTTCCTCGGTTTGGGCCTTTGCTGTTCTGACTGCCTTTCCAGCTTCCTTTTGCTTTAACTGATACAGTTCTCTGTCCTGCTCCTTCTGTGATTCCTTGTACTTCCTGAATGCTTTCTTTTTCTCTTGAACCTTCACTGCCACTTCCTTTGAGAACCATAGTGGTTTCTTACATTGTTTCATTTTATTTGCTTCACACAAAGGCTTGTTACCTCTGTGATGGCAGTTTTTATTATTCCCCATTGTTCTTCCACCCCTCCTTCCTGCCCATTTGCTAGTGCATTCCTTAGGCACTCACCCATTTTAGCAAAATCAGCCCTCCTAAAGTCCAGTACTTTTGCCTTTGTTTGCTTGACTCTATTGCAGTGTTTATTGTGAACCATACTGTTCGATGGTCGCTAGTTCCCAGATGGCTACCCACTTCTACATCTGTGATCCTCTCTTCATCTCCATTTGAGAGAATCAGGTCTAAGATTGCTCCATCTCGAGTGGACTACAATACTAGTTGTCTAAGGCATGCCCCCTGTAGGGCATCTAAAATAACCCCACTCTTTGAAGTGGCTGCTGCAACTGCACTCCAGTTAACATCTGGCATATTCAGATCACCCATCAGCAATATCTCCCCTTTTACTGCCATTCTAAGTATTCTTTCTATCATTTCCTTGCTGTTGTTCCTGTTGGAGGAATTAAGAGTGCAATGGGGCAAGCCAGACTGCATAATCATCCACCTGGGGGTAACAATTTGGGGGGTGTTCCCTGGGAAGTGTTGGGGCAGACAATGATTAGGGACCTAGAGAAGGTAAAAGGGTGGTGGCCATGCGTGACTATCGGCTGGTTCAAAATCACATCTAGAAGGGTATGGAGGGGAGCAAGGAACGTTAAGCTGATCAAGACGGTAAGGAAGAGACTGAACAGGAGACTAGCGAGGGCTGTGATAGAAATGGGGGGTGCACATCTAGCATAAGGACATAGCATTTGATCAAGTCCCTGTGTACATGTCAGATGGGGTGCATTTGTCCAAGTTTGGAATGTGTCTATTCTTAAGGCAGATGGGGAATCTAATAGGAGAAATTGCAAAGATGGGTTTTAGATACTAGCCCACAAGGGGGGGAGCCCCGCCGATCACAGGAAAATGGAAGGTCAAGGAACATTGGATCTAAAAAATAGATATGGTGCCCTGCAAACACAGATTTTGAAACCTCATCCACCAGATCTTCATAGCACACCTTAACCACAGATTCTGAAGATGAGAATCTGAAAGAGGAAGTCCATAAAGCAAGGGCTAACCACATAAAAGAACTTGGGACTATGCCCTAAAAGAAATGTAAGATTGGAAAAACATTCCTGAACTAACTCCTTATGGCATCCCCATACACCAATAAAATTGCATCATTAAATGTGAACAGCATAAATAATGCGCATAGATCAGGGGTGTAGCCAGGAATTTTAAACTTGTACTCAGAACTGATGCACTGTTGCCCCTCCCCGTTATGTAAACATAAACCAAAATATGCACTGCTACACCAACAATAGCCCCCCCCTTGCCATGTCTGGGTTCAAGTAATCGGTTTCTTCCTGTAATCCTCCTTCCTTTGTTTTTCTGTCTGCTTGGTAAGTTGTTATTGTTTGTGTATTTGGCTGGTGGCATCAATGCCCCATAGCAAACAACAAAGGCAAAAGGGCTCAGTATGACACAGACACAATGTGACTCACAATTTCTTTGCTTTCCTCTTTTTGTTGCCCCAGCCTGATTTTTTTTACTGTACTCTGTTGAGTACAGTGCGTATGCCTGCCGACACCCCTGGCATAGATGACTGGTAACATTTTTCATACTAAGAGATCTAGCCCCGGGTATCAGTTTTTGCAGTACACTAGAGTTAATACTAATGTAGATGTAACAGTGCCACAAAAGTTGTGGTGTTGGAGTCCTTCAGATTTCTCTTGTGGGACTGACAGGTGTGATGGGTGGGAGTGTTATTTTCAAGTTATAATACTATTTCTAAAATTGTGGATATTAGTCCAGGGAGAGCCTTGCTTTTTGACTTTATCATAATAATACTGTGTGGAGAGCAATTAATATTTATGCACCTCAAACAAAAAAGGTAGAGTAGACTTATTACAGTTAATAAAACCATAATTATTTACTACAAGAAATTTAATATGGGCTGGGGATTTTAACTGTGTTCTGGAACTTAGGGATAAAGGGGCAAAAACTACCAAACAATGTTATGATGCTACTGCATTAAGGACCATTGTATCTAATTTAGAACTAAATGATGCATATAGGGGAATGCATCTGATGGGAGGACATACTTTTCATAAAGGTACAATAAAAACCAGAATAGACTTTTTGTTCACTTCAAAATTAATACACATACGTACTGCAAAAGTAATCCCAGTAGAAAATATAAATTATTTTCTCCTGAACTCAAAAATTAGCCTCACAGAAAAAAGAACTATAGGGAAAGGCTATTGGAAATTGAATGCAAATTTACTTGAACATCAAGACACATTACAGTAGCTTAAAGACTTTATTTATGGTAGACAATCTATGGCTTGCTTGGAAGAAAATATTTGGTGGACAGATACCAAGGGAGAACTAAAAAAAACTGTAGCAGCAGCAAGCAAGTTATAACTGTATTGAACAATATAAAAAATGTGACATTAAGGGCACAACTTTGTAAATTGATATCCTTAGTGAATGAAGGGTGTGTAGTTTAAACATCTCAGATTAAAAATATTAAAATGGAAATGGAAAAATTGCAGTACCCTAGGGTCACATCCCTGTTGGTAGAACACAGGATATGTACTCCAGGTAAAAGTAGTTCTGACGATATCTTTGAGTGCAGTAAGGAACTGATTAAGGTAGAATAATGGATAAAATATATGATAAAGATTGCACTGAGGTTACTACTAATGAAGACATATTAACCACAGTTTCTTCACACATGGCTACTCTATATGAAGGGAATAATATTCCAGAACACCAAATAATGCAGTACCTTGACTCCATCAGAACAGGCAAATGGGACCTTCTCATCCAAAAGAATGATTATATAAAATTGTTTTTTGTACTATGATTTTATTTAATTAAATCAATGTAGCTAATGTTTATTCATGAACTGTTAGTATAAATTAATGTTTGTTTTCTCTCGGAACCATACCCCCTGACAAAGAGTTCTGACTAAAAGAGCCAGGGCTGTAGTGGTGTGCAGTTTCCCTGTATGTACACTTCACAGATTTTGGCATTAAAGCACTTGGAATGATTACTTTGTGAAGAGTGATATATTTGGGGTTCATGAGTGCAGGTTAGTAGTAGTAGTAGTACTAATTTATTCATTATGACATGAACATGGTATACACCAACTGAGTACAAAATAACACTTATTTACAAGGGACACCATAAAAGAAATCAATTCCTGATTACAAGGATAAAATACATTATAAAGTATAATACATAATCATATAAAATTTTACATAATTCATTCAACATCAACATCAACATTAGACACCAAATGTCAAATAGGCAACAGATTCTTTCTGGATTTGCTTTGTTTTGGCTAGCCGCCCTCTCCCCTGCACCAGCCCTGCACTGGGAGTTTGCAGCCCTCATTTTTGGAAGTTGAGAAAATTATTAGTTCCCCTGATGAGCACAGTCTCAGAGCTGTGGAGGTGCTGAAATCATGACTAGAGAGGTTCAATGATGTTATAATTCTCTCCAGGGAATCCACACTCCAAACCACCACCACCTTCTCAATAACCTTCCCCCAAAAAAGGAAGGTCAGTGACGCGTCTGTAATTCACCAAAATGTCGGGTTCCATAGATGGCTTTTTAGGAGTGGTCTAATTATTGCTTTTTCATGGCAGATGGAAAAACATTCTCCTTCAGGGAACCACTGATGATCTCACTGATCACTTGACCTCAGTACTCACTGCAGCCCAAAGGCAACCAGGTTGTTCCTAATTCCAGTATACAGCAGAGTGGGCACAAACTAGAGATTTCCTGGAACACTTCAGCCTCAGAATCTGTCAGAAACTTGTGCAAGGTTGGCAGATCGACTACATTATATGGTTGGCCACTATGAGCCCATGACAGGTCCCTCAAAAAGATACCATATGTAACAGAGAATGCCTTCTCAGAGAAACATTTACCAAACTCCTCACATGTTTCATCGGAGAAAGCTCTAACTGATTGCAGACTGGGAGGATTTAAAAACCTACCTATGGTGCAAACGAGCTGAGCTGGTTGATTTTTTCACTGCAACAACTGACTTTGACAGGAACTCAGTCTTTTATAGTTTGATTGTCCATCGAGAGTCCCCATAATGAGCTTTCAGTGCCAACCTCTCCTCCCAAGACTGGGACCCTCTGCAAGAATGATCCAGCTTCTGTCCCTTAGTCTTCAATTGACAAAACTCATCACAATACCATGGTGAGTGGTGATGGAACATCAAGAGATGAATGCAGTAAGGTGCTAAGGAGCCTAAGGCAGCTGCAAGAACCACATTACAGTGCCCCAATGGCATTTTCAGCACACTAAAGACATTCTGTAAATACTGGGAGTTTGCAAGCCTCCAAATTATGTGCTAGATCATCTCTCACAGAGGGTTAAAAAACCAGGGGACCCCAAAAAGGAGCAACACTACATGATAATCTGACCAAAAAACTGGATCAACCATGACTGCACTAATGTCAAGTCCCAATGAGAAAATCAGGTCCAGAGGGTGACCATGTTGTAGTGTTCTAGCGGCAGCTCCTTGTGTTATTCTCAGTAAGGACATCATCTGGAGGAGTTGTCCATGATGGGAGGATTCGCCATTAGCCAAGGTGTTGAAATCCCCCAGCACCAACAGTTTGAGGGCATTCAACACCTGCTCAACCATGAAGTCCATCAGTTCCTGCAAGAAATCACTCCTACAGCCTGGAAGACTGTAAAGGAGAATGATCCTGCCACTAACACCTGGGGCACATCTGAGTCCCACATACTCAAAAGGACCCAAAAGTTCCCACAGGGAGGTCAGTGGTTTCCAGAGTGGATTTAAAACAAATGGCCACCCAGATTCCTCTGCAATCCCTTATCTAGTAATGTACCACAGAATAACCTGGCAGGACAGATGCCTTCAGAACTGGTCTGAAGTCATCGCCAAACCAGGTCTCTGTAATACAAACAAGGTTAGCCAAGGAATTAGTGTTCTCCATCACCACTGTTTTATTCCTCAGTAACCTTGCATTACAAAGTATGGTTAGAAGTGGGAGAGTAGCCCTAGCTGAACAGGTTATTTTCTACTAGTTGACCTTTGGCAGGGCCCTACAGAGGGAAACCAGGTAGGCCAGACCCTGATCCTGATTCCAAATCCTCCCCGCATTTTTCCTGGCTTTCACCACCCCACTTCTACCACCCTGAACATCATATACAGGACCTCCACTGCAGGTGTTGCCCCATCCTTGGAGCATCCCCCATCCCCTACAGCAGCTGGTGACTCCTCCAGAAGGGACTAATGGGGTTCCACCAAAACGACAGAGCTGCCACAGATGGTCACCAAACTAGATGTGCCTAACCCCTCCCACCTTTTAACAAAAATTGCACCCCAGCACTAAGCTGAAATCCCAGAAATAACTCACTCACTCACACCAATAAGTAAAATGCCCCTCAAAAATTAAAACCGAGAATAAACAACCACACTATATAACACAAACCTATCCCAACTCATTCAATAAATACAAATTTCACAACCAAATCAAGTATACTTCCAAATGATACCTAATACACAACCACAATAAAATAAAAAATGGGGAATAAAACAAACATATCTGCCATTAGGGAGCACAAAGAATAACAATATAGTTAACAGTATATACTGTAAAACTAGTTATTTTCACACAAAGTAATTTTACAGCAAATAGAAGTGCAACCATGATCATGTAAATAAAATTTAGCACTATGTCATTAGCACCTCTTTCACTATAATGGAAGAAGTGTTAATAACATAAATTAGCATAAATTTATTTTAGCACAAATGAGTGCTTCAGGAAAATAGAAAAAAAATATTTGCCATTAAAAATTTCAAGTTTTACAGTATATGACTCCCCACACACTGCTACTGTGTAGGGAGAAAACGTTTTCATGTGTCAGCAGCAATAAGAACCCAGCCAGGGAAATGCAGCCTGGTGGTGCAGAGGGCTGTAGCACTGCAAAGTGCCTTACCTCACACCATGCTGGTGACCTGAGTTTGGGAACAAGATCAGGTTGTGGGGGACTGGCTGGGGTGGAGAGCTGGGAGAGGACTGAGTTGCCACTAGGCAGCTCTCCTCTTCTTAACAGTGGTGGTTCTCCTTCCCGGCTCTTGGCTACAACCAGATGTAGGCCTGATGGCTGTGCCAATGATCGAGGGGACAGATAGATATATGGGAGGGTGGAAGGAGGCCAGAGTTCTGGAACACATGTGCACCTCCAAGAACATGTGCTTACATGCTGCACTGCAGCTCCAGGAAGAAAGGTAGAAAAATAGATTGAAACAAGCATTTGTCAATGCCGAATGTTGATTGCGTTGGTCTGTTGAGCACTCTCACTTTAGCTCTGTCACTCACTCAGTCTGTGTCTTCCATTGCTGCAGGCTGCTCTTTTGTACTCGGCTCCTGCCTGGGTTGGCACCTTTTTCTGCCCACTAAGAAATCTGCAGCTGTCCCGACAGAGCTCCGTTGAGGTGGCTCACTCCCCCTCTCTCACTTGCTCATTCTGTTTCTCCTGGCAATGCAGGCTGCCCTTTTACACTGGGCTCCTTCCTCTGTTGGTGGCTTTTTCTGCCCACAAAGAAATCTGCAGCAGTCCTGACACAGGTCTGTTGAGCCTGCTGACTCTCTCTCTCTCACTCACTCATTCCGTTTCTGCCTGCACTGCAGGCTGGCCTTTTGTACTGGGCTCCTGCCTGCACTGGCATCTTTTTCTGCCCACAAAGAAATCCACAGCTGTCCCGACAGAGCTCTGCTGAGGTCGCTCACTCCTCCTGTGTCACTCACTCATTCTGTTTCTCCTGGTGCTGCAGGCTGCCCTTTTGTGCTGGGCTCCTGCCTCTGTTGGCGCATTTGTCTGCCCACAAAGAAATTTGCAGCAGTCCCGACAAAGCTCCGTTGAGCTCGCTCACTCCCCTTCTCTCACTGGCTCATTCCATTTGTGCCGGCGCTGCCCTTTTCTATTAGGCTCCTGCCTGCGTTGCCACCTTCTTCTGCCCAAAAAGAAATTTTCAGCAGTTACAATAGAGCTCCGTTGAGCTCACTCACTCCCCCTCTCTCACTAGCTCATTCTGGTTTCCCCACCACTGCAGGCTGCCAATTTGTACTGGGCCCCTGCATGCATTGCTGGCTTTTTCTGCTCACAAACAAATCTGCAGCAGTCCCAACAGAGCTCCATTGAGTTCACTCACTCCCCCTCCCTCACTCTCTCGTTCTGTGTCTCCTGCCACTGAAGGCTGCCCTTTTGTACTGGGCTCCTGCCTGCATTGGCGGCTTGTTCTGGCCAGAAAGAAATCTGAAACAGTCCTGACACAGCTCCATTGAGCTCTTTCTCACCCACTCATTCCGTTTTGGCTAGTGTTGCAAGCTGACCTTTTGTACTGGGCTCCTGCCTGCGTTGCCGCATTTTCTGCCCACAAAGAAATCCACAGCAGTCACAACAGAGCTCCGTTGAGCTTGCTCACTACCACTCTGTCACTCAATCATTCTGTTTCTCTTGGCGCTGCAGGCTGCGCTTGTGTACGGGGCTCCTGACTGCATTGGCACCTTTGTCTGTCCACAAAGAAATCCACAGCTGTCCCGACAGTGCTCCGTTGAGGTTGTTCAGTCTCCCTCTCTCACGCGCTCATTCTGTTTGTCCTGGTGCTGCAAGTGGCCCTTTTGTATGGGGCTCCTGCCTGCATTGGCACCTTTTTCTGCCCACAAAGAAATACACAGCAGTCCTGACAGCACTCCGGTGAGTTCGCTTATTCCCCCTCTGTTACTTGCTCTCTCATTCTGTTTCTTCCAGTGCTGCAGGCTGCCCTTTTGTACTGGGTTCTTGCATTGGGGACTTTTTCTGCCCACAAACAAATCTGCAGCAGTCCCGACAGAGCTCAGTTGAGCTTGGACACTCCCCCATCTCAGTTGTTCGATCTTAATCTGTCCCAAACAGTGATTTCCCACAGTGACCGTGCTAATCTCCAGCAGGAGTGCAAAAACATATTTTAGCCAGGATGGGAAAAATTGCAGCTGTACTGTTCATAAGGAGGTGTGGAAAAATGCCACTGTTGAAAATGTGGCGTGAAAATATTACAAATTTGTGAAGTTACAAGAGTGCGTGGAAAGTGTGCAACGCACACTCATAACACAGTCATATGATGGGCTATCATCACCAAATTTTCAACATAGGCATTTTAGGACTTCTGCTCATGAACAGTATCACTCTCATTTTCTTGATCTGTCCCAGAGAGTGATTACCTACTGCCACCACTCTATTCTGCACCAGAAGTGTGAAAACACATTTTGGCCAGGATGGGAAAAATGGCAGCTGTACTGTTCATAAGTAGGTGCGGGAAAATGGCAATGTTGAAAATCTGGAGTGAAAATATTATAAATTCATGAAATTACCAGCATGCATGCAAACTGCACAACGCACGCTCGTAACAGTCATTTTATGAAGTATCGTTACCAAATTTTCAACATAGGCATTTTAGGACCTCTACTCATTAACAGTGTCACTGTCATTTTCTTAATCTGTCCCAAACACTGATTTCCCACAGCAGCCGCGCTATTTTGCACCGGAAGTGTGAAAACACATTTCCGCCAGGATGTGAGAAATGACAGCTGTACTGTTCACAAGGAAGTGTGAAAAAATGTCAGTGTTGAAAATCTGGTGTGAAAATATTGCAAATTCATGAATTTATGAGTGTGCATAGCAACTATGCAATACACACTCATAAAACAGAAATTTTTTGGAATTTTTCCACCAAATTTGCAACATAGACTTTTTGAGATCCCACCTCATGAACAATGGCACTGAAAGGTGATTCTGCACAGTGACCACAAAATCACCTTTCAGGGGCGATTAACACCATGACAGTTTGAGAATTCATGAGGAGGGGTCACAAAAACCCCATGCTGAAAATGTGGTGCCAAAATTCCACAAAATGACTGAGATATGCCTTAAAGTTGAAAAAACCCTATTTCTACCATTATACAGCTTACCAGCATTTTCTCAGTTCACAGTTGGCTTTGAAGAGTGCAGACATGTTCCCAGTCCACCAAAGATCATTGCGGACTCCAGAGGTAAGTATGGGGTTGGGGGCTGTGGGGAGGCAGGGTGCACAATGGGTGGGTGCAGGTGGTGGGAGGGGGGCCAGGGAGACCGCAAGGGACAGTTTTCCGATTCACAGGTTTAAAAAAAAAAAACAGAAACATTGCGGGACAGTTTTTTTCTTCACAGGGGCATTAGGCACACTGGGGTGGTCTCTCAGCATGCAACCTGACTACTTCTTTCTGGGGGGCCAGTAGCCGACAGGGAATTGGGCACCCCCGTCGTCACACAATTATGGGGGGTTCACATTATGCCAACGGGAATTGGGCACCCCCTCAGCACACAATAACAGTGGGGAGTTTGACATAATGCCGACGGGGAGTGGGATCCCCCGTCGGCACAAACATTGGGCCACTGAAGTCGATGTGGATTGGGGCCCTCATCGGCAACTAAACATGAAGGGGGGGGTTACACTGTTTGTGAACATGGCAGCAAGCCGCCACCGTGTTCACAAACAATATTAGGGTTTTTGCATTCTGCCATGCAATGATGGGTTGCTCCCTCATTGCAGCGGATGGCTGACGCTGCAATGACAAGGCGGCTCTGATTGCAGCGGCTACTTTTTTAGAAGGTTGTGGCATGCTGGCTAAACTAGTGTCAGCAGCAGCGTGCCACAGCATTGGGGGAAGCAGGAGAAGCTTTTGCAGGCTGTGGGGGCATTGGCCACAACAGTGCCACATCTCCACAACCTGCTTGTGGAGAAAGCTGCTGCAACATGTTTCTTGTGCATGTGTGCAATCAACATAAAAAGGGACCCAGGCCTCCTGCTCCAAGAGATGGAGGGGACTTCTGGATGACAGGCACCAGGGGGACAGCCCTCCCTCCCCTAGCACTGATGCAGGTGGACATTCCATGGGAACCCCCCCCCAGCAAGTAAGGAGGCTAGGGATGGTCAATGGTATCCAGCAGCAAGGTTGAACATCCACCTGGTCAGCCCTGCAGAGATAAAAACCTTTATAACAAAAATAAAAATAATCACAGCTAGGTAATGATAGATCCAACAAGTCAATGTTCAAGCACCAGGCCACTTTCACTGGACCAGAGCAACACAGTATTAGTCCAGAGAAATTCGAAAATGAGGAGAGAGAAAATACACCCTTAGACAAATTTGCTAATGAAGGGGGAGGAAATACACCCTTAGGTACATGTCAACCCCAAATTATTCAGCCATAGTAAAATGGCAGTTGAACTGGATAGCTAATTCCAAAGCTATAATGGGGACACTCTAAGCTGAAGGAAAGAACCAGGACTCCCACATCTGGATACTAACCAGTTGGACACAGGCTGGGATACACCACAGCCAGAAAGAACCAGAGGCACCACACAGAGAGCAGGCAGCAAATTCAGAAAATATTACTCCCTCCTAATGATGACAGACAGTTTTGAAGTAAAAATGACTTTCCATAGTTGTAGAACTCTTTTTTTTTATTTAGTTGTTTAACCAGGTATCGCACACTAAGCTGGAAGCTTTTTTACAGGAGCGACCTGGGAGCACAAGGAGGTTAAGTGACTTGCTCAGGGTCACACAGTATGCAAGTGGAAGCAGTGGGATTCAAACCCAGATCTGGTCTGCTGAAGATCACCAGATTTGCAGCTCAGAGCCTGAGACCACTGCGCTATACTGCCTGCAACTACTCTTCCTTCAGGAACTTCAGCCTACTCAGGGCAAGTCTTCATCCCTCCTTTCAGAACAGACCACAACACCCAGTCTCCCTGGATAGAACAGGTGAAGTGTGTGTGTGTGTGTGTGTGTGTGTGTCTTAAAATAAATCTGTGTTTCTATGTGGCCAGCTATCTTCCCACAGTTCAGAAGCACAGTCTTAGGATCCTTAAATTGTGTCTCATCACGGGAGTTTTCTCCTTTCTGCTCCTGCAGATAATGTATTGAGAGTGCCAGCATTGTGAGGGAAGGGGAGGGATGGAGACCAAATGCTGAAGAGCAGTTGATATGAAAGATTGTGAATAGTGGCTGGTTTGAGGGTGGGGGCAGAGCTTGGTGAGGAGAGAAAGCAAGTGCTGCAGAGTGGCAAATGCACAGGGAGAATGTAGGCAAGCTGGGGAGAGGAGGGATAGAAAGCAAGTGCCACAAGACAGTTAATGGGAATGACAGTGAATGACAGAATATTGGGTTGGGGAAAAGATTGGGATGGGGGAAGCACAAGTGCCACAGAGCTGCTAATGTGAATCATGGTGAATGGTGGCAAGTTTGGGGAGGGAGAGGAGATGGGGAGGAGGAGAGAGAGCAAATGCTGCAGAGCGGCGAATATGTAGGGATAATGCTGACATTATGGGGAGAGAGATATTGGGAAGGGGAAGAACAGAGAGAAAGTTCCACAGAGTAGCTAATGTGAATGATGGTGAATGGCAGTAGATTGGGGAGGGGGGCAGAGATCAGGGAGGAGGAAAGAGATTAAGTGCTTCAGAGTGATAAATGTATAGGGACAATGCCAGCATTTGTGGGAGCAGATATCAAGGAGGAGAGGAAAAGAGAGCAAGTGCCAAAGAGCAGATAATGTGAATTACAGTGAATGGTAACATTTTGTTGGGCAGAGATTGGGGGTGGGCAAGTGATGCAGAGTGGCTAATGTATAGGAAAAGTTTGCATGTTGTGGGGGGACAGAGACTGGTGATGGGATGGATATAGAACATGTGGGGTAGAGCAGCTATTGTGAATTATGGTGAATGGTGGTAGTTGGGGGAAAGATATGGAGGAGGAGGAGAGATCAAGTACTACAGAGCAGGTAATGTGAATGATGGGAAATGGGGGGCACATTGATGTTGCATAGATTAGGGAGGGGGACAAGTGCCACAGACTCGCAAATGTATATGGAGAATGGTGACATGCTGGGGAGGTCAAAGATGGGGTATAATTGGGATAGAGATGGAGAGAAAGTCATGTATATGGAGAATGACAGTATGTTTGGGAGGGAGAGATTAGAGAGTGCAATGCCCAAAATGTCAGGAAATGAGGAATCAGGGTTTTCCACCCCAACCCTGCAGGCAGCAACAGGAAAAAAAACATTATGTTTTCACCTCTCTTGCATCTTCGTAAATCAGGCATGGGGTGTGCCTTGGGGATGTCAGCCCTAACACTCACCCCATTTCATCAGTAAATGAGCTGATATGGATACTGTATATGAGAATGGGGTGAGTGTTAGGGCTGACAACCCTATGGCACACCCCACACCTGATTTGAGAAGATGCAAGACAGGTGAAACCATAATATTTTTTCCTGTTGTTTTCTGCAGAATGAGGGTGGGGAGTTAGGGTCAGAAAGCCTTACACCTCATTTCCTGACTTTTTTGGCATTAAGCCACCCTAACTGGTGCCTTAACATAGTTGTCTGAAAAGAATTTCCTTTCTTTTTGAGATAGTGAAATTCTATACCAGTGATCCGGGACTGGGGAGGGACACTAGACTAGAAGGGCATTTTGGTTTTATTCAAGGGACCGATGATGGGGATCAGAGAGGGGGAGGGACACTAGACTACCAGGGAATATTAAATTCATGTACGGGATGGCGATTGGAAGACAGTGAGGGGAAGGGGCAGGGGCAGACTGGCTGGATCAAAAGCCAGGGAGTTACCTGAGGAGGACAGGCCACTTCCGCCTGAGCTGCCTGGTGCCTGCCTATATGAAATGTAATTTATAGTTCTTACACAAACTGTAGTAATGGTACTTGTCCTAAAGTTACAAGAAGACTAGACATATCAACATTAAACATCACAATTTTCTGAAATTATGCAGCAATTTAAAATAAAACCACACACATTAAGACTCATAAAGAGCATCTTTCTTGTTGCACTACAAAACAAACAGGATGCTCCCTTACCTGAATGGGAGTTCCTCCATTGTAGTTTTAAAACCTTATGTTTAGCCCCCTAAGAAAATAAAGGGACTGTATTTTTCCCCCTGAGGGGCTAGCCACTCGATCCCATCCATGTCCTGACTCTCTGATCCGCCCCCATGCTCCAACATTTTGTGATATTATCATTGGACCAGCATTGAGGCATGCTCCACGCAAGTCTAAGGAGCAACATTTTAAAAGCTATTTTCCCGATTTTAATGCAACTTATGGTACAAATCAAAGCCATTATTCAAGTAACAAGGCCCTTGTTACTTAAATACTGGCTTCCATTTGTACCAAAAATTGGAATAAAATTGGGAAAATAGCTTTTAAAATTACAGTTCCTAGACTTGCATAGAGCATGCCTCTACGTTAGTCCTATATGACACCACAAAATGTCAGAGCATGGGGGCAGATTGGAGAGTCAGGAAGTGGAAGGGATTGAGCGGTTAGCCCCTCAGGGGCAAAATATGATCGCTTCCTTAGGGGGCTATACATACTTTTTAAACTGCAGTGGAGGAACTGCCACTCAGGTAAGGGAGCATCCTGTTTGATAAAACTGCTCTCTAAAAATAGCAAGAAAGGTGTTCTTTAAAATCTTTTTTACTTCATCATGACGATACATTTGATGCAGCAGGAGCCCTCCCTTGAGCAGCTGACACATACCTACTACCCAACCCTCTGCCTGTTGCACTCAAGTTCTTGCCCAGAGAGAGCCCACCTCAGGCATCAACCTGCCCTAAGTGGTCGCAGGTAGGTGTAGGCCACCCCTCTCTTTTTGATTTGTCTCTGTCTCTCTGTAATAGAAAGTACATACATGCTTCATCAAAGTTGTTGACAGAAAATATTTATTTTACCCAAATCAGCAGGTGAGTACCTGTCTCAGATCAAATGGGCAACAAATAAGCAAATAAAACACACACCATTTCAGGCTCAGTTTTCTGACAAAAACAGGAACTCTGGACCTCTGTCAGTCAGTGGCTTAAAAATGTAGATATTTTTCTGTGCATTTGTCCTTAGCTTTTCTGTGTCTGTTTAGGCAGTTACATTGTTTAAGATGCATTTTAATTTAATTTTCAATATGCCAGTTATTATTACCAGTTGCCTTCTTTATTTTACAGCTTTCTTACTAGAGTGATTAATATTAAGGAGTACTAAGGAGGACTCTAGGCTAATTAGGGCCTGCAGTGTCACTAAAGGTAGGAAAATAGAGCAGACTGAGTGGGCCTGGAGGCCCTTATTTGCTGCCAATGTCTATGTTTCTATGTTAGTATGTTGCCTTTAAATATTCCTCTTCAGATTTCCCTCAGCTCTGTTTTAGACTGGTCTTAGATAGCTGTGATTTGCATTGATATGGAAAGTAATTAATAACATTTTAGTCAGAATAGTTAAGCAAATAGTGACAGTTCATTTTCCTTTTTTATTACAAAGACATTTTTCTGTCTTCTTGAGTTTTCTTAGGGGCTGGCATTTCTTATTGTCTACTATAATTGCCATGCGTTTTCTTGGGAAGGGGGCCTTAATATATACTATAGTCTATAGGTTTACACGCACACACACACACACATATACACTAAAATTTTCCTGAATCAGCAGGGAACGTGCTCAGTAAACCCAAAAGGTTTGCCAACTGACCCCGACTGGTGAAGAGTGCTGAGCGTTACACATAGAGCAGAGCTGAAAATAATTCGTTATTGCAAAATGCCAATTCTGCGCTGATGGGGCTTGGTCCCACATGACAAGGGTCAAACCGCAGCACTCAATTCACCTGCTTTGCAAAGCCACCATAATAATATGCACAGGACCCTATTTTTAAACTTCCCAGAGCCAAACCATGTTCCCCCCTCTCCAGTTTCAAAAATTATATCAGAAAATCAAAATAAGAATAAAGTAAATCCTGAATACTTCCATTATTGCATAATGCCAATTTCTGCACTGGTGGGGCTGGGTCCCATATGGCAAGGGTCAAAACACAGGCACTTAATTCACCCACACACTGCAAAGCCTCCATATCAATAATGACCAGGAGTCTATTTTAAAACTACCCGGAGCCAAACTCTAATCCCCCTGCTGCCCTCTCCAGTTTCAAATAGTCAGAAAGTCAAAACAATAAAAAAAGTAAGTCCCAGATACATCAATTTAGGAGACAAGGGTGGGAGGGACTGGATAATTAAGAAGATAGTGAAGTTAGCATTCACTCATCACATCTTCACTTGTTCCATAGAGGCAGAGCCTTGCTGCCGGTAAACATTAAAACAAGTATAAGTATTTTTTAAGTCCCAATTAAAGACCAGTCCCATTAAGAAGAAAGACAGAGTAAGCATTCACTCCATCACATCTTCTCATGTCCCATATAGAAGCAGAGCCTTGCACCATAGAGGTAGAACCTTGCTGCTGGACCAGTAAACAGTATAACAACAAGTAATAATTATTAGTAATTAGTATTTTTTCTTTTCATGTCATTGATAGTTCCAAATTACATTAAAGACTTCAACTGCAGTAGCTCATTTAGTAGGAACATGAGTGCACATACCGGGGCTGTTTTGTAAAATCCAAGTCACAACCACTGTATTGGTTAAAGGTTAACACCTCAGAAAAAATGGCTTGCTACACACGTCATTTTATGTCATGTCATTTTAATGAAACTCCCCCAAAATAGCAGCAACACAACAAAGAAATGTCTCAGGCTCCCATACAGTATACAGCATTTAAAATACAAAGGCTAAAGCGGTCACCATACAGTTTGACATAAATTTAGCATTCAAACTACCTGCTGACTGTATTGCAGATTCAAACCCGAGACCTCATGTGAGGTCTGAGGTTCCAATCTGCAAGATGATCAGCGGGTTATTCACTGAGCTCTATAAGATGACTAGAGTGTGGACTGACACTATAAGCTGATTGGCCCAGCTGAAGCCCTGCACCCGCCATATTACTGGAGGAGTCTGCCACCAACAGGGGAAGGAGCTGCATGGTTCCCAGTGGTTGGCTTGTGCATCTGGACTGTTTCTTGTTGCCTACCGAAATACTAGTATTATCAGTAGGGTTAGGTTTCTGGTATCTTAACATTTTATATTCATTCCAGAAATATTGGAAAAGACTGATGTGCTGTGATGCAGTTATGTGCACATAAAAGAAAAGATAGACACTTATTTGTGGCACACCTGTAAAGTGCTGAGCCCACAATTAATTCCTGAAGGAGTCTTCCACTAAAAACCTATATCTTTGATGTATAAAAGATGGCTGAAATCCACATCTCCATTAAATGCAGTAGAAACACTGGACTGGATTTTCAAAGGAGGATGCAGGCTTGTATCAAGCTCTGCGTCCAACTGTTTTTTTGGCACAGCTGCACCAAACACTTTTGCCACAACTGCTCCTGATATTAGCAGTTTGGGTGCAGTTGCAACAGTTTATCTGCTTTACAATGGCTTGCACCAAAGATTTGGCACAAGCCCTGTAAAAAGAGTACCTGGGACTTTCACAAGCTAAACCATAAAAAAGCTTATCTAACTTGTGGAAAGTGGTGCACATGATAGAAAATCATGATTGTTGTCGGTTGGGAGAATGCCGCAAACTCTGCATGCCGTATGTTCGGCACACCAAGAGCTTATGGCATTCAGAAGCTCTTGAAAATCAAGCCATTAAGTCATATCTTCTCAATAATTTATATATTTAAGCCACTGAATTTCTTATTAAGCATGTTTTTCCATTTGTATTTTTTTTTCAAAATATTTTAATTTCAACCAGTAATATATCACTGGTACATTTACAATATGCCTAAGACTAATTTGCCCTTGCTCAGCCCTAGCCGATCCATTTCAGTGATCCTTTTGGCAGCTTTAAAATCATTTTATAAATATGGTTCAAATGTCTATCTAAGATAATTACATCTGTCTCACCCAGAACTTCTAAACAGCAGGTAACAAAAAGTACGGTGAGTGGCAGTATTTTGGAGGGGGGTTTAGATTGTGGAGTGGGGGTGAGAGCTATTGTCTGCAGAGCACCAAGTGTATATGGACCATGGTGGTATATTATGGTGTAGGCAGAAACTATGTGTGGATAAAGAGCAAGAGCAGAAGATCGAATCACGTGTTTCAAGGACAATGGAATGGCAGAGATCAGGAAGGGGTGTAAGTAGGAAAGTGCTGCTGAACAGGACATGTAAATAGTAAATGATGCCATTCAGTGTGTTCACTAAAGTGCAGAGTGGAAAGCATGGGCCAGAAGGGCAGCACGTGAGGTGGGTGCCTGACTCATGGCGCCGTCCAAAATGGTGACGTGATATGGACGAAAGCCCAAAAGGCGAGGGGGCAGCGAGGATGACTGGATGTAACGGGGTGGGTGACCCTGGTGACAGGATGTTACTACATGTACGTGCACACAGGGGGGAGCGAGCACGGTGAGTGTGGCCTGGGAGGGGGCAGAGGTGATGTAGGGGTTGGCGCTGTGGTCGGCTGTTGAGCTGCGCCATGGCATCGGGGTTGGCCTCCGGTTGCAGTACTGGAGTTCCGTGTTCAGGTCTGAGTCCAGGCACTACAGTGCTTTTATTGCGCCTGGCCCAAAATCTTTTTTACTTTTGCACCCCCCCCGACAAGCACCCCCCCGGAGTTGAGAATCCTTAAGTAAGGGGGTGTGGCGTTGGGTACAGCCCCTCCCCACACAAAGCAAGTATATTTAGTCCCTTGGGGCAGTTTTTCCATGTGCCGGGGTTGTCAGGGTGGCGAAATTGTTTTTGTCACCCTGATATGGCTCTTCTGTGGGACACTCTTTCATGGTCACCGAGATCACATGGAACCAGCCAGAAGCACAGAAGTGGAACTAAAAGCAGGGGCAAGGTTTTGTGCAAGTCTTTGGAACTGCACAAGAAAACCCTCTCCTTTGCATTTACCAGAATTATTACTGGGCAATGTGCTCAAAAGGAAGAGAAAGGCAGAAAGTTGGTGAAATTAGGAAGAAGATCCAATATTCAAGTGCTGTACTAGGTGAATAAGGTGCACACAAACAAAAGTCCTCTCACAGTTCAGACTGATATCAATGTGTTCATACCACTTACAAGCATAACTGTTTAGCTTGCTTCCTGGGTTTATGTGTTGAGCCTTGTTTATTTACTGTATTATATAATGACCAAAATGCTTTAATTTTAATATTCAAAATGCAGATAAGCAGAGTATCACAGCTCCTTGCCTAAAGTGATCAATGAGTGTAGAAACATGTTAGAACATGGTTTACTTGCTTTTTGCCATGAATGAAAATACATTAATTGAATGACTTGCAAGCCCTGTATCATGGGGATGAAAAAATATAAGTTGTGTAACACCCCTGCCATGCCTCGAGAAACAAAGTACTACACTGCAACTTATTTGAATGTAATAAACAATAGTATGTATGTAGAATGCGAAGCAGGGATAAGGTTTTAGGCAGGAAGAACTAAGAGTTAATAAGAAAACCTTACACTTGTGTTTTCCAGCCTTGTGAGATTTGTGCTTCAAAGAGAATTATAGAATCGTAGAAGCTTCATAGCAGAAAAGGACCATACCTGACCATCTAGTCTGCCCAGTTTTACCCTACACCTCCCCCTCCCTACCAGCCCCTGACATCTGCCTGCTACCCAGCCCCATATGCCTGTCCCATGCCCTCTTGTATTCTTCCACATATTTAACCCCCACCACTTCATCTGGCAGTCTGTTCAAGGGCTCCACCACCCTCTCTGTGAAGAATTGCCCTCTCACATTGCCTCTGTATCTTTTTCCCTGCAGTCTGAGGCTATGCCCTCTAATTATGGCCCCCTCCTTCCTCTTAAGTAACCCCCTTCTCCTATTTTATTGAGCCCCTTCACATATTTGAAAGTTTCAATCATGTCTCCCCTTTCCCTCCTTGTCTTCATCATGTACAGATCCAGCTCCTTACACCTCAGCTCGTATGTCTTCCCCTGCATACCCTGCACCATCTTGGTTGCCCTTCTCTGAACCCTCTCCATCATATCTATATCTCTACAGAGATGTGGTCTCCAGAACTGGACCCCATACTCCAGTTGCAGCCTCACCTTGGCTTTGTAAAGGGGCATTATTACCTTCCTCCTTCTGCTGGTAATTCCCCTGCCTATGCATGCCAACATTCCATTGGCCTTTCCCACTGGTCTGCTACATTGGTTTCCCACCTTAATGTTTGAGACGACTATGATCCCCAGATCCCTCTCCTGTTCTGTTTCTTTGATTGCCTCCTCTCCTAAGGAGCATCTGCTTGTGTGTTTCTACTCCCCAAGTGCATCACAGTGCACTTTTTTGGCATTAAATTTCAGTTGCCACTTGTCTGACCACTCCACAAGCCTCTTTAGGTGCTGCCTCATGTCCTCCACCCCCCTTGGTTGTCCACCCTATGGCTGATCTTTGTATCATCTGCAAATAGGCACACCTTCTCCCTCAAACCTTCTACAATATCACTGAGGTAGATGTTAACAAGAAGAAGACACAAATCTGACCCCTGTGGCACTCCACACTTCACCCTCGCCATCCCAGAGTACAAACCATTTAGCACCACCCTCTGAGTTCTTCCTGCTAGCTAGGACTCCACCCGCCTTGTTGTCTTCCCACCCAACCCCAGACTTTCCAGCTTGTTCACCAGCCTCCTGTGTGTGACAGTGTCGAAGGCCTTATTGAAGTCCAGATATGCCATGTCCACTGCCCCTCCCTGGTGAATCACCCGAGTCACCCAATCAAAGAACTCAATCAGGTTCATCTGGCATGACTTTCCCTTCATGAAGCCATGCTGTCTGCTGTCCTGCAAGCCACACGCCTCCAGGTAATCCACCATCATCTCCTTGATTAATGCCTCCATTAACATCCCCGCCACTGAGGTGAGGCTGACAGTTCTACTTCACCTCCTTACTACCTCTCTTGTGTAAAGGCACCATGTCCACCCTCTTCCAGTCCTCTGGCACTCTCCCAGTATCCAGGGACAAGTTGAAGACCCTTGTCAATGGGGCAGCCAACTACTCCTTCATTTCCCTGATCACTCTGGGGTGTAACCTATACGTCCTCATTGTCTTGTCTACTCTCATTCTATCTAGCTGTACCCTAACCATATCCTCAGTGAATGGGATCTGATCCACCCATTTGTCCTAGTTCCCCTTCGACTTTAGTTCAGGTCCTCTAATGTCGTCTTCCATGAATACCGAGCAAAAGTACTTATTTAATTTATCTGCTTTTTCGCAGTCCCTTTCCAATTTTATTCCTCCCTCCCTCCCCCCTCAGCCAAGCAATCCTCTGCCTTACCCTTTTCATCTCCCTCACATATCTGAAAAAAAGTTTTATCCTCCCTTTAGACTTTTTGGGCTATTTTCTCTTCAGTATCCACCTTTGCTGTCCTAATCTTCTTCCCCGCAAGACTCTTCTTCTCCTATTACTGGCAGTATGCATTACATTTTCAGGCAGCTACCAAAGTTTGGCAAAAGGTCTGGAAACATTTGTACTGATTTGTCAAGCAAGACCACCTCTTGCAGTTCTGTACTCTCCACAACCTCTATTTTACACCCTCCAGGCTCTATACGATGGGAAAACTGGATTCTCCTTGCTGCTCTCATTGTAGGTTGGACGAGGGGTATCTCAAACACATCCTTTGGGACTGTCCCAAGGTCACCCCCTTTTGGGTCTAAATCCAGCATTCCCTCAATCCTCTTTTGGGTCTAGACTCCTATTTTACCCCAGAGGTTTGCCTGGTTGGTATGTACCCAAAGGATCTGGTTAGGCCACGTCAGGCCTACATGGCCTTGATTTTGATTGTGGCAAAAATTATTATTTGCCGCCATTGGTTAGATGATGTGGTCCCGACATTCTGAGACTGGCATCAGGAAATCATGATGGTGCTGGAGATGGAAAAGCAGATCGCTCTGCAGAATGATAGACTGGTTAATTTCCAGTCTCGATTGGAACACCTGTATGCTTTACTTGCCACCCCCCCCCCATGGTCCACTTAATTTTGTGCATCCCTTTAGATGGTTGGGGAAGTTCTTCACATGGGAAACTATCCTTGGTCCCTAAATTGAATAATTTTCTTCATTCTGTATATTGGTTTTTATGGGTGTGCTCCAAGGAATGAGGAAGGGGGAGGGTAGGTTTGGTTTGTTTTGTTAATTTGGTTTGTCTTGTTATTGATTGCTTTTCCTTTTCTTAGCTGGTTTTGTATATTTAAAAAAATTGACATTAAAGTTTAATAAATTGTAAAAAAAAAAAAAAGAAATGACTCCTCTACTCTCTATGCTCTTCCCTATCTTTCTTGCTTAGTGTCCTCTTAAATTTTTTGAAAGCCCTCCTCCTTTTCCTGACTGCACTCGCAACCTCCTTTGTAAACTAAAGTGGTCTTCTCCCCCTTTTGCTCTTCTTAAATTTTTATGCACATTTCTGTGGCTTTCAGTAAACCTCCTTTGATAGATTCCCATAGCTCCTCCACTGCCCCTATATTCTCTGTTCCCTCCATTGATTCCCTTACTACCCTCATTTTTTTCAAAGTTCATATGTCTGAAGCCCATGACTGTAGTGCTGGTTTTATCTGCCTCCCTCCCTGCCCCAACCCTGAACCTTACAGCGCTGGTGCACACCTCCTCCACACTCTCCCCATTTGTCAGGACCATGTCCAGCAGGTTGTTGCCCCTTGTTGGCTCCGTGACTAGCTGTTGAAGGAATACCCATTGCAACTCAGCTAATATCTCCCTGCTCTTTGTCGATGCTACATCTGGGATTTCCCAGTCTATATGTGGCAGTTTTAGGTCCCCTACCAGTAGTAGCTCTCCTTTTAGGGCCAACCTGTTGCTTTTTTGCACCGAACCTCCCTTCTCAGCCACCAATTTCTCTACCACCTACTTTATTGTCTCACTTATCCACTCTGACCCGACCTCTATTAAATCCACCTTAGCTCCTCCCTCAATTAATACATCCCTCCCCAAGTGTAGTCTCCCTGATGGATCATCCTAAAGGAGCTCCTCCTCTTAAAGTGGCATCCCTCTCTGCCACAGTGCCATTGCTCGGGTGATGCCTCACCTCCCCCAAGGGTGAAGCTCTGCACACAGTTAGGCACCTGCCTCCCTCCCACTGTTAGCTCTGAGCGCTAGTAGCAGTAGCCTCCTGAGCCACAGCTCTCCTTGAAACAGCTCCACCCTTTCTTCCTTTGTCACCCTCATCTGCTAAATTAAACCTGCACTGCCCACCTCCATTTGGAACTCAGGCACCCAAGCCGCCCACTGTCCCCTCTGGACCAGGGATTTCTTTCCTTGTACTCCCTGTGGCAAAAATGTTCAGTACAGCTCTTCTGGTTCTTCTCTACCTACTCGGAGGACTCTGCCCAAATGAACCACTGACTGCTCCACCTCCAACTTTATCTCCTGTCACCTACCATGAACCAGTGGCTCATATTAAGCTACCATAGGGTACCTCCAACTATGGTGAAAACAGGATGATAACACACCTGCATACATGTATGGTGGCACCTAACTGTGCAACAGATAGTGGTACTGCTGCCATATACCTGCCTTCCACCACTCTCATTACTTTTTAGTCTCTTCCTGAATGATCTTCCTTTGGTCTGTGACAGCAAAATCATTCTGTATGCAGATGACGCCATCATAATACACAGCAATTCTCAATTCATCCCTCTGCAGAGTGAATTTCATTTGTCCTTCAGACAGATTGAGGATTGGTTCTGCATGCACAGACTCCTGCTCAACTATAAGAAAACAAAAACAATGCTCATGTTGAGAACACAACACAAAAGGAAGTATCCCACCATCATTGTCTTAAATAATGTCATGACACCACTGGAGCAGGTCCACACTTTCAAGTATCTGGGGGTTACCATCAACTACTCCTTCTCCTTTACGCAGCACATAGACTCAGTGGTCAAGGCTGTCAGTGCCAAGCTTGGAGTACCTTACAGGCACAGAAGGAACCTAATGCCTGCTGCCCTCCAACTCTCCATCACCAGCTCTATACTAACCACTGTTGACTATGGGCTAGTGATTTATGGGGCAGCCTTGGAGACAGCACTCAAGCAAATTTCCATCATCGTTAACATGGCAAGTAGGCTTGCCCTTGATGCTGATCAACTTACACACAACTGCTCACTGTACACTGCAACAGACTAGCTCTCTCTTAGTGACAGGATCAAGTTCCAGACTTGTCTCCTTGGAAAGAAGGCTCTACTTGGAAAAGCCCCCCCCCCCCCCCCCGTGCATCTCTGAAACTCTCTCCTTGGCCAAGACCAAGTATACAACCACAGGGAAAACACAGAATGCTTCACTGTGCCTTTCCGGAGAATGACGCAACGTCAATGCTCTTTCGCCTACAGAGCCCCCTCTGGCTCAGTGAAATCCCAGAGGTCCTGAATAATACCCCAAGTCTCCAAGCCTTCAAGTCTTAATACAAATGCCACCTGTTCTCCACGAACAAGTGCAAGTGTTGGCTGGGCACCTGAAGACAGTCCCTGTTCCTGCCTACCTATCCATAACCTACCCCTGCACTGTCCAGCTTGCTAATGGTCTTGAGTTTATTCCCCAGTGCCCCCCCAGTCCACCCACTCCCCCAAAGCACTCCCCCTTTTCTACCGCCCCAACACCCATCCCCTGGAAACTCCTGACCCCCACTTTCCTCCCCATCTCAACCCTCCTCCCTCCTCACCATTCTTCTTCTTCTTTTGACAAGCCCTCCTCTGATGGATGCTACCTTAGTACTCTACCTCCCCTACTTAACTGTCCCACTGGAACATACCCCTTGTTGCACCATCTCTAAGACTATGTAGTAACATACTACAGTTATTTTTGTATATATTAACTATGATTGTTATTTATGTCTGGCTGTGCAATGCCCAAGCTGATATTGCATATTGTTCTATGTTTTTTTGCACAGATTTCTGTTGTAACTGTTACTGATTTCATTAACATTGTTGCCTGAATCATCTGTATCTGCTTATTTGACGTGGAACCTTTGTAAAAGAGCTATTACTTAAAGGTTTTTTCTCAAAATGCAAAATAAATAAATAAACCTTGTAACTGCCTGAATTAGATGGTTATCTTCCTCCTCCTCCTGCGTAGGTGGTCTGTATACCAGTCCCAGTCATAAGGATACTCCTGTTCTCCAGCCTAGTGTTACCCACAGTACCTCAGTCTCCCCTTCCTCCTCTTGTCCTTCAGTGACACTTATGTCTTCCCTTATGTTTAAAGCCACACCCTTGCCCTCCCTGTCCCTTCTGCACAGTCTGTACCCTGAAATAGTCATTTCCCAGGTATGATGCTCTGTCCACCAGGTCTCACTTATTGTTACTATATCTAGTCCTTCATCCCCCATGATGGTCTCCAAGTCCACCATCTTGTTCCCTTAACTCCTATTGTTGGCTGCTAAGCCCTTCCACCAAACTCCCCCTCTATCTCCCCCTTTGCTTGACACCCTCATGTCCAAACTTTTATCACTATCTTGAGGGCGAGGTTGGTTGCCCCCCCCCCATATTTCCTGCCTTGTAGTGTGTATCCCTCCAATCTAGTTTAAATTGTAGGTTTCTCCTATGAACTCTCCTAATTTGCTTTTTAGTAATGCTGCACCTTCCCTAGTCAGGTGCAGTCTGTCCAGTGCAAATAGGCTCTCATCCCTCCATGTTGATCACCAGTCCCCTACTAACCCATAGCCCATTTACTCACACCACCCTTTCAGCCATCCATTGAACTCCTTAATCCTTAGCTTTCTATCAGTACTTGCCTTTGGTACTGGCAACACCTCAGAAAAAGCCACGGATTGGAACCCCAGTTGGCTGCAGTGCCTAGCGAGTGCTCTGAATCTTATCTGCCCCTCCAACAGGCTATTTCCCACCCAATCATTTGCTCCTAGATGAAACAACAGGTGTGTTTTCTCATCCTGCCGTTTCCCCCTTGTGGGGGCATAGTGAACGACCTCCACCGCCATCATGCCTGGAAGGAACTCAATCCATACTGCACTACTCTTGTCCCCCCTGCCCCACCCTCTGATTCCTTTTATTATAGAGTCCCCAACAAATAAGATCCTACTCTCCTTTTCCATTCTGCTCACATTTCCCTTCTATCCTGCTTCCAACGCCTTGCATCCATTTTTTTACCCTATTCTTAATATCCCTTTTGCCCATTTCATCTCCTCGAGTACTGCTTTCTCCCTTTGATACCCATGTTCCATGCTCCCCAGAGGCATTTTCTGCTAAGGCACCCACCTCTGTCCCACCATCCAAGAGCTTCATCCCTCCCCATTGACCTGCCCTTACCTGTGCCTTGACTGATTTTCCCAGAGAACAGGTAGCTTTCACATTCCTGTCTTGTTCAAGCCCATTTGCACCTGAGCTCGCTGTCTTCCCTTCCTTGAATGATTGCTCTTTCCGGGGTGTGTCCAACCCTACACCTCTGTCCATAAGTTTGCTACCTTCTTTGTTCTTAGCCAAAAGGGTGTCCCCCTTTGCCCATACTCCTGAGCCTTTTGGCGCTCTCACTTCTCCTATTTCCCCTGAGTACTTCTCCACTCCATTGTCCTGCTTTTCACCCCCATTTAGTGCTCCTAGTGGACCATATCTGTTTTTCTGCTCTAAGCACACTGCCTGTTTCCCTCTCACTGGGGCACCTCCCCCTACTTTCTCATCCCTACCCTTCTGTGCAGGCTTTGGACAATCAAACTTCATCTCCTGCCAACCCCCCTGGTTACTCTCGTGTCCAGTGTCGCCTCTTTCTGAGCTTCCTGTAGTCTTTCTTGTGCCATCCATTACCCCTCCTTCCTTGCTTTCATACTCCTTTCTTTCCCTCAAGTCCCCATCCCATATTTCCCTGCCTGTTGCTGAGTTTGCTCCTTGTCCCCCTACAGTTCCCCCTTTAATCACTTTTGCTCACTCAGCTGAACCCCTCCTGTTCTCATCTCTACCCCACTCCCTTTCCCAAACTAGCATCCAACTCAGTCATCTCACCTCCTCTCTAAACTGCCCAAGCTGTCTACATACCATGCAACCCCCCCATTTTCCAAGCTGTGTGCACTACCATGGATAACACACAACCTGTGCACCCTACCACCCTTCCAAAGATGCCCACGGCCCTTGTAGCCTGGGGACCATGCCTCAGACCCACCCCTGCCCTGCTCCATTGGCCCCTCGATTGTGGTTGCCCCTCCATTTTCCCTACGGCCTATCACAAGCTATAGATCTCAGACCCTAGAATGAATTTCCACATTCAAAATACTAGTATTCGGCTCTTGTGGCTTTAGATTTCAGACCCTGATGTGATAGCATAAGCATCCCAGCTCCCTTGTAATTGTTGTGGTGTCACGGTTTCCCCTGTTACACAGCCATGCCCTCCACAATATCTACTGTGATTTTCCCCCTAGTTATGCAGAACCATTCATAACCATAGAAGCCCCATATATTTCACAGTACCTTAGTTGTGAAGTTATGAGCCCCAAATATGTCTCAGTCCCATAGCAATGTTCCACAACTAGAGTCCCATACACTAAACATTCAGTATTTACATTCACCACTGTTGAACAAGCAGCATTTATGCATAGTTTCTGAACTTACACCTGGTCCACACATTAAAACCTTCAGTGTTTATATTCCCCACTAGAGTTCAAACAGTCCACACATTAAACTTACAGTATTTCAGTTCCCCATCATAGCTCAATCAGCACTTTAAACATATGCAGATATGCTTCCCTTTTAGCTCTCCATCTCTCCTTGCCTCCTACTGGAGTATTTAATATTTAGCAGTGGTGGGGTGGGAGGCGGAGGTGAAGGCAGTATAGCCTAGAGGTTAGAGGCACGAGGTCTGAATGAGCTTGATACATCCAGCAGACCAGACCTGAATTTGATTCTCACATCCTCCACTTAGATACTGTCTGACTCTGAGCAAGTCACTTAACTGCCCATTGCTCCCAGGTCACCAATGAAAATAGGCACTTGTGCCTAGTGGGCCTTACCCAGTTACCAAAGACTAAAATAAAAAAAATTAAAAAAAATAAAAAAAAACTTGTCCCACTACTTGCTGTTCTTTGCAGCTGGCCTCTGACCCTTTATAGGCCAGTCACAGTTTGAAAATTGGCACACCTCCTTTAGCCTTTCCTGATTGGCTCCACTCCAAAGGTCACATGCTCCTCACTGTGTCTGTGCTGCTGACCTCCTTCCGCTGCTACGGCTGCAAATCCCTTTCTATAGTTATGGCCATCGGCTCCCTGTGGCTCCAAGTGCTGCAACAGCTGCCTCATCCTGGGCTCCAGCAGAAGCAGTCCCAGAAATTTGTCTCACTTATTACTGCTCTTTGCAGCTCTCCTCCAACCCTTTACAGGCCAGCCACAGTTAAAAAATTGGTGCCCCTCCTTTAGCATCCCCTGATTGGCTCTGCTCCTGTGGCTGCCAACTCCTCAGTGTGGCTTCTGCCACTGACTTTCTTCTGTGACTATGGTCACTGATCCCTTTCTGTGGCTATGGTTGCTGGCTCCCTGTGGCTTCAAGTGTGGCAATGGCCGCCTCATCCTTTGCTCCAGCAGGAGCAATCACAGAAACTTGTGCCACTTCTTACTGTTCTTTGTGGTTGACCTCTGATCCTTTAGAGGCCGGACGCCATTTGACAATTGGGACCCCTCCTTTAGCCTACCTTGATTGGCTCCACTCCCATGGCCACCGTCTCCTCACTGCAGCTTGTGTTGCTGACCTCCTTCAGCTGCTATGACCACTGATCCCTTTTCACGGCTATGGCTGCCAGCTCCCTGTGGCTCCAAATGCAGCAACAGCTGCCTGATCCAGTGCTCCAGCAGGAGCAGTCCCAGAAACTTGTCCCACTTCTTATTCTTAGAAAAAAAGGAGAAAGGCGAAGGTTTGGTGGAATTAGGGAAGAGAGCTGGTACTCAAGCTGTGATAGGTGGAGGAGAGGCCACTCTAAAAAGCCTCTTCAAAGCAGTTTGATACTAATGTGTTTGTATGCTTTGCATGTGAAAAAAAAGTGTGTGTGTGTGTGTGTGTGTGTGTGTGTGTGTGTGGGAGGAGGTGGTGTAAGCAGAATGACCTATTATTTTCTGGAGTCTGGAGCCAACACTGCCACTCTGGGATGCAAATGTGCCTCTACTACCTACAAAGGCAGATGTTTTGAATGCTGGATTCAAACAGAATCTGTATGTCATATACTTTGCCTGTTCAGTGGGGTTATTGAAAGTTTGGCACAGTTAAGGCCTGTAATTGTTATTGCCTGTTTGCTCACTGGGTTGTTCTATTGAGAGGTCACTTTGGGCTGTGAATGTGTTTCTTCTGCCCACTTGGTAAGCATTTAATGAAAAAAATAACTTGATTGAAGCTGAGAAAATATTATTGCCAACCTGCTCATTGGTATTAAAATGGAAGGATTGGCTGAGCATCAAATATCTTGGGGCTCTCCCACTTGACTGGCATTTTAATGTCAGGCCACATGATGTTATGAAGCTGTCCTTCCCTGAGGGTCAGCAGATAATTCATCAGAGTACTACTGAAGGAATGAGAGGCTGTGAACATATCAAAATGATAAGGAAAGTTATTCTTATTTAAAAGTATACACAGTGTTTTGGAGGGAAGTTGGCATCAGCTGTCAGTAAGATTCTGTTATGAAGAAGTGTTGATTTAACTGTGTTGCAATGTTTCAGATGAAATGAAAACAAGATCCTACACAATGCTTTCATGTAATTGTCTTGATTCATTATATTTAACAAATTTTAAATTCCATTTTATAACATTTCAATAGTAACAGCTTGACAGCAGAAAGTTGTTCCATCAGGCCTAGTGAATCCAGCAGTGTGGAGTTTAGAGTCTGCTATAAGTGGACTAACCTCTGGTGCAGTTGTATATCCTTTTCTGTGCACATGAGGTTATAATTCTCTTGAAATGTGCAGGGGTATTGTATCATACATGAGGAAGGAATTTTAGAACCTTAGACCATTTAATATTGACAGCTGTGTCTTTTCACATGCTACTGGAGAACTATGAAAGGCTTTAATAGTTACCCATCCAAATAGGAGACCAAGGTGTGCGAGCCGGTACAACCTGGTGGATGTTAGTGATTGGGCGAGAAGCACTTGCGAGGAAGGAGGGGATGGGGCAGTGATTTCTTTTGCCTCGTTCCTATCCTGAGTAAATGTGAGGATCAGGAAATATTGAGTGAGCAAACCCAACAGGCTTCCCTAACTCAAGTATTGCTTTGCAATGCCAGGTCAGTCATGCATACAGTAACTATTATAACTGATCTTAGTGCCATTTCATGGGCTAACTGGGTATGGGTCACTAAAACTTGACTGGATGAGGCAGCAGGTATTGCACTTTACAAGTTAGTCCCTCCTGGTTTATCACTGGTAAACTGCTTGAGGATGGGGCTCAGCGGGAACATGATCCATGCCATTCCCACAGTAAAGGTCAATAGAGATAGAGTGAAGAGTATTTGTTGAGCAGTAAGTAGATAGGAGGACTTCAACCTGTTAGATGGGCTATAGCTCCAAGGTGTGGCCAGGGACTTGTGCTGTACCACATGGCTACTGGATTAAACCCCTACCCAGTTACTCAAGACAGAGAGAGAGGTTATAGCTCCAATTCTTGAATATGACTTTGGCAAGGCCCATTCTCAAGAAAGCATCATTAAATCTTGACAATACAGTCAAATATCAACCCATCTCCAAACTTTAAATAATGGTTGAGATTGTTGAGAAAGTGGTTGTTGTTCAGATGGTGGTACACCTGGAAGAAAGTAATCTCTTTTAGCCATTTCAATCTGGTTTGCATAGTAAGCACAGCAAGAAGACAGCTCTGATCAGGGCATGCAAATACTTCTTCATTCTGAGGGATCATGAGGAAATCTCTGCCATGGTTCTCTTACATCTGTCATCTAATTTTAATACAGTAGACCATTTAGGATTGTTGGGCAGACTTAATGTTCTTGAAGGAGTGTCCAATATTGTCTTTGCAATGGCTCTAGTCCTTCCGGATTGGTAGGCAGCAGTCAGTAATGCTCTGTAATTGTTGATTGCAGCCAATCACTCTCAATTGCCGGATTTCCCAAGTGTCTTTTCTGTCTCTTGTATCATTTACTGTGTGTATATTTTGCACTAGGAATGATTATTAGTAGCTTCAGCATGGAATTTCACTAGTATGCTGATGAGACAGTTAGCTATGTTTACCCTTCACCCCTGAGACAGCATAATCTCTGCTGAGGTTAAAACATTGCTTGGAAGAGATCAGGTTTGGATTATCTCCAAAGTGGTTGGCACTAAATCCCGTTAAGTAGTAGGCAGCAAGAAGCAGTTCTTAGCTATTCATAGGGATCTAAGTCTACCAACTTTTGTTGGGGTTAGACTTAAGGCAGATGACAAGGTGTGCAGCCTGGGGGTAGTTTTGGACAGTCAGTTGGCATTTGTATCACAGATGTCCTCTGTTTTCAGAAACTGCTTTCATCATTTACAAAATTTTGCCCAACTGCTCTTCTTGCTTGATACCATTGACCTTGCTACCCTAGTAAATGCCTTCATATTTTCTCACCTTGACTGCTGTTGTACACTCTATAAGGGTTTACCTGGAAGCCAACTGTGTCATCTACAGCTGCTTCATAGTGCAGCATCAGGTCTTCTGACCTCCACTTGGAGGTCAGATCACATCACTATGGTTTCTGGGCTGGCTGCCTTTGAGGTGGCACATTGATTTCTGGGTTCTTTTAACAGCATTCAAAAACCAGAACAGAGTGGGCTCCCTGTATCTTAACAAGCTTCTGACCTCTATTCACCCATCAGGTTACTGAGATCCAGTATACAGTGCTTCCATCAGGTTCCACCTGCTCAGTAAAAGTTGGCATGAGAGAGGGATTCTGTGACAGCAGGCCCAATCATACAGAATGCTCTGCCAGAGGACATGTGCATTGCTAGAAGTGTTTATAGCTTTAAAAACAAACAAAAAAAAACAAACACCTCTTGTGCCTAGCTTTTGGGCATTCTGGTGCTCAATCACTAAGTACAGTAATACAGTGAGTTTAACTGTATACTGGTTGGATGATGTTTATTGTGTTTATCATTTTATTGTGGATGTCTTTTTGTAGTCTTCTGAACCATTTTCTTGCTCTGTTAATTTGTTTTCATTTGTACAGGTACTCATACCATTGAAGTGCACCATAATATTAATAATGTTCTACCTACCTTCCTACCTAACCTGTCTCCCATTCCAGGTTAGGAGGTTACACACATTTCATCAAGTTGCCTAGTCAGCCTCCAGGATGGTGTAAGATTGCCAGCTGTTCAAACATCTACTGTACAATGGTAAATCAGGTGGGAATAATTGGGTATCTGAAAAACACAGGTAAATAAGGAACCACCAATATAAGAATATCCAAGATTCAATCTGAGACACATCTCCATATCAGGACAGAGAAATAGACACCTTTACATTTAAAAAGCAACAATTGATTCAATGTTTGCATCAGTCACAAAGCACCCCACTGATAACTAAAATGCAAAGATCTTAAACTGTCTTTGTTTATAAATTTTTACCTTGATAGTCTTTTTAGAGGAATGGATCATAAATCCTCATATCAAGGAGCTGGCAGCTGGAACTCTTCCCTTTACTGGTACACTGAAATGAAAGCTCCACCACATGCAACCCCTGCACTCATACACTTTGTGATGTATGATTTTGTAGAGCACATAGGCAAACTTTATTGAATTCAATGGGGGCAGATTTTGAATGGCATATTTATATATTTTACAGTGCCAACTAGTTTAAATAATGCCAACACTTAACTAACAAGACTCTTTTTAGTTGAGTAGTGGCATTAATTTAAAACCAGTGGCACTCTAAAATATATAAATACAGTAAATGCCATTCAAAATCCACCCCCATTGAATTCAATACTGTGCACCCCCACACTCTACATACTCATACGTCACAAAACCTGTGAGCATGGGCGTGGCAAGCAGTAGAGCTTTCATTTCAGTGTGCCAGGAAGGGGAAGGGATATGACTAACAGCTTCTCAATATCTGGACTTATAATCATTTCCCCTAAACAAAAACAAATAAGTTTAAAATAATCAAACAAGGAGTGTATAAGTCCTTTGTAGGGTATACCACTGTTTCAGTGAATCCAAAACAGTGAAACAACACAGTGACGGCAGCCTGTTTGACATTCACAATGTCAGATGGGTTGTTGGAGCTCTGTATGGATAGAGCAGCTCCTGGTGTTGGCCACTTTTCCCAGTAAACTGCCCCCACAGCATTGATTATATACAAGTCCAGGGACTGGGGTGGGTAAAGCTCACCGCAAACAGTCTAAATGTGCCCCTGTGCATGGGGAACTGTGGCTGTCAGTTGACACGTTTGCCAGGCAATGTGATTGCTGTCAGCAAATGTGTGTTACTGTAATGTCCATCTACAACTTTGTTGTTGACAAGACTTGGTGGAACCCTTTGTAGGTTAGTCATCATTGGGGGCTTTGAGATTGCACCAAAACTGATGTTCTTTAAGAAGTTTGGATGGTGTATTAACCACACCATTCACCCTCGGGCAGATATGGGAAGTATGGTAGCCAACAGTTAACCTTACACAGGCAGGCATTTCTCTGGTGGGGTACATTTTCAGGAAACTTAGGCCTTATCAGAATTTTATTATCTGATATCCTGGCTTTCTATAGGAGATCCATATGGTCCACAAATATGCTAAATTGATTAGTAGTTGAATTTGGTACAAATGTGCTAAAAGAATCTATGCTGTAATGCAGGTCTTTTTTTTTGCTGTTGTTACAAATGTGCTAAAAGAATCTATGCTGTAATACAGGTCTTTTTTTTTGCTGTTGTTACAAAGTTCTATTTGAGTTTACACAATGATGATGATACAGTCAGTGCTTGCTCTACACGTAAAATATAATTAGGCAATTGACTAAATCTCCATTTTGTTTGCCTTCATATGGAGGCCTTTTAAGAGGGCTATGGACATGGGGAGGGGGAGAATATGGGTTCTTAGACTTAGATTCTGATCCAGTAGGGGAGCTCGGACACTGAGAACAATCCACACCTTCCATCTTCCCCAGTTACTGCTAAAGGAAAGGAGAGTGTTTTGTTTAATTGCTACATGTATGCAAGCTCTAGCCAGAGGTACGTGACAATCCCTGGGAAGAAGGGTACAGGACCGGATTAAGGCATAGGCAACATAGACACAGGTCTAGGGCCCCTGCCTGCCAGGGGGCCCCCAGAAATCCCCAACATATATTTGCTATATATCCTTTTCTTTCTGCCTGAGCTGCATGTTTTTTGTAAAGGACTCAACCACTGAGTAAGTCAGGGGCTAAACTGTGACATGATTCTCACTTCCCTGATTAGGTGTTAAGTGCTGCTGACAGCTTCAGGGGCCCCAGCCAAGATTACCTTTATGGTGTGAACAAGCCCGTTTCCTTTGCTTTGTCTCCCACACCCATTTAAAATCCCATCTTAGAATTTTACTATTAACTATAAAAGATTAACAGTGCAATTCAGTGTGTATGCTTTATAGTTTATCTTAAGTATCTGTTTTATTGGCTTAGGAAACTTTGTATCATCCTTGAAATTTGAATGTAAGCAATAGCTTAATTTGCTTGAAACCTTTGTACCATGTTTGACTCTGGGTTGTTTTACCCTCAGCATTCAAATGAAATACCTTTCAATGTATTGTTCATTACCTTTGTACCATACTTGACTCTGGATTGTTTTACCCTCTGCATTCATTTGTAATACCTTTCATTGTATTGTCCATTTCTCTTCTTTTGTACTTCATGATGTAGAGCCTTTGCAAAGAAATCTCTGACTCAAAGGTTTGTAATTCTGATATCTCAATAAATAAAAAATAAATATTTAATCTCACTCCTAAAATTAAGAAATCTACAATAAGTTTCAGTGGTACATTTAAAAATCATACTCTTTTTTTTAATTATCTCATTGCGATCATACTGAAGTTCTAACCTTGATACAGCTCTGTTTTCAGGGTGAACAAATGAATGTATTTCAAGATTTCCATCAGTATATCTTGCCATTTATGGATCCTGGCTGGCTGGCTTACTTATCAATAACAGAAATGTTTGATCCTGGGAATGATTTCAAATTCTTCCAATAATCACTTGCTTTGCAGTATAATCTCTAAAGTTCATAGCCCCCCAGTAAACTACAAACTTAACTCCTACACCACCCAGGACATAGTCTCTTTTAGACATCGGTCACTACCAACCCAACAAAACTCCCACATCCTGCTTCATACTGTCACACTTGGACAGCTGGTTCTGATCCCTGTATAATTTTTTGTAAATATAAAAAAATGTGTGATGGACTGTGCCAAGAGAAAATGCTGTCTTGCTGTAACTGACACAAACCCCCCCAGTGATAAGTTCAAATAGCAGGACATAGCTTAAAACTGCAGCTATCTGAAATGCAATTACTTTGTTAAATTTACTTTATAGCAGGAACCAAGATATCCATTTTATAATGCCCTCAGGGAAATCCTTTGATGTGCACTAGGTGTCCTGAGAAAAGGGACATGTGCCAGTGTTTTGGGTGTCTCCCAAGATAGCCAGTAATTACATCAAAGAGTCTTTGATGTCTGGGCCAAGCAGGACCCAGACTAAACTGGAAGGTACAATAACCATTCCAAGGAAGCCCTTGAATTACATCAAAGAGATTTTGATGTGCATGTGAAGCAGAGCACAGACCAGTTTTGACCCGTCAACATGAGAAGAGGAAATTCATTATGTCACCTATTATTTTTTTAAATATCTTAGCAGGACATCCTGTGTTATAAAATATTCATTTTTATATGCCAAGGCGGAGTTAGGTGACCTCAGAGAGAAGGCTGGCTCAAGACCTTATACAGAGACATTCATATTTCTGACTGAGAGAAGAGGAACTTCAAAGCACTGAAAGAGTAAGTAGTGAGGACCATAGACAAGACTAATCTGAGTGTTATTACTGGTAGGAATCTGCACTTTTAAACCTGTTTGTTTTAAGGCTGTATGTGTTGGGATATTGTGTTCTGTAATTTTACTGTTTTCCTATTTACCTATTTTAAAGTAAAGATATATATTTTAAAAACAGAAACTGCCTGGTGTGCCTTGACATTTATTTTTCTATATAAGTGAAGCTTTGAAGGTTATAGTTGACACTGTGTATGAGTTTATTGTGATACCAAACTGGGAGACAGATAGAGTTCTCTAAGGTCTTGCATAGAGTTCTAAGGGTACATTTTGGTAATACCTGATTAGGTGCTCGTAGGCAAAGATATCTGGCCCCCCGAAGACAGAATTATCTGAGCCTGATAATTGGGCATGCTAACAAGAGGTTACCAGTTTGAATCCCTCCAGAACTTGAGACTAAGGTGACTCGAACCCACAAAACAGACAAGAGGGTTACCTTGTACTGTTCACTGTTCACAATTCTACACTCAGAGGTTGACACTTTGGAAGTAGAGGGCTGACCAGCTGAGATAATTTGTGACACATACTACCTGACAGGACAGTATAATAACACCCAGACTGCCTTTTGCCTAGATCAGCAGTGGGGTGTTTTTCCTTATTCTGGTCCAACCCCTGCCAATGTCAGTGCTGGCGGAAGACCAATGAGATGGAGGCATTCAGAGACATGCCTCTTCTCTGGTCCTTGGCTGATGTCAGCCCCTCCCTATCTGCTTTCCCAACCACACCAGCACTGCCTGTGGTCACCCAGGTGGTGGCAGTATAGCAGCAGGGCCAGCATCCCATCCCTCCCAGGAAAAGGAGAGCAGCCATTGGGCATTCAATCCTTCTATCACTGGCCAACCACCAGCAATCTGAGTCCATCAGCTAACCCTGGTCACCGGCATGGTGAGAGGTGTGGCACCTAGTACCCCAACCCTCAGCACCACCGGGCCAGCTAGTTTCATTAATTTTGAAGCATTCTGTGACACTTTTTAGGGACAGTAAAGAACATTGTTTTCATGTTTCAGTTGTTGATATGCAATAGCCAAGAGGTGCAATCATGGTGAAGGGGCATGGTTACAGTGAGGGGGACCCCATATTTCTCTTGGGCCTAGTGCCCCAGGTTGCCTTAATCTGGCCCTGGAAGGGTAGGGAAAGTTTCTGCCATTAGGCACACTTGGAGATTCAAGTAGTAGAGAGAGAAACTTAGAAACTTAGAAATTAACCAACAGTAGAAGGCCTTGAGGTCTATTTAGTCTGACTGATGTGGGGATTCCTGTTCTATTTTCCTCCTGGTCTTCAATGGTCACATGTCCAGACTTACAAACCTCTGTCTGTAACTTTTTCTTCCTCACTCCACATAATTCTTGTGGCACTCCTCTGTACAGTCTCTAGTATATAAATGTAATTCTTCAAATGGAGATTCCAGAACTGGGCATAATATTCTTGGTGTGAGAATACCAGGAAACTGTACAAGGATAGCATGACCTCTTCACTTATGCTACTGATCCCCTGCTTATAAACCAAGGATTTTGCTACCTTTATCCACTATCTTATTGCTTTGTGCTTTTGATTTATGTGTATTTTTCATTTCCACACACAAGTCTTTCTCCTTCTTTGTCACACTGACATTGACTCCCTCTTACTGGTACATCACTTGTTGGTTCTTGTGTCCAACATGTTCTCCTTCTATGTCGCTTTGACATTGACTCCTCCTTACTGGTACACCACTCTTCAATTCTTGCATCCAACATGCCTAGCCTTACAGTTCTTCACATTGAAACTCAGCAGTCAGATTCTTGACCACGGTTGTAACTTTTTTAGATCTTCCCTAAACTTTCTGGTTCCCCTCGTCGCAATCAACCCTAACACATATCTTGGTGTCCTCAGCTAACAAGCATATTTTACCCTTGGTGTTCTCTCCTATATCACTAATGAATATGTTGAGAAGAAAAGGTCCAAGCATACAATCCTAGGGGACATGACTCATAATATCCCTTATTCTTGAGTACTCCAAAGCTATCACTATCCTCTGTCTTATTTATTTAAACATTTGATAACTATGAAAAGCACACTGAGCCGAGGCCCATTTACAGGTGCAACCCAGGGACCACATGCCCTACATTTGTATTCTCAAAACACTGTCTCCTTCCCACAGCCAGGTTTTCATCAATTTTAGCATTAGGTCACCCACCCATAGATCTCTCAGGTCCTTAATTAGTCTCACATGTGGGACCGTGTTTAAGGCTTTACGAAAGTCCAAACAGAGGATGTCAGCTGCATTTCCCTTATCAGCTATGGCTGTGGGAATAATAACAAAGGGTAGTGACAATTGCACAGTTTAATATAAGAACAACAGTGGAATCCAGCCACACAAGGGTAAGGATCTTGGTTTTCAGAAGGGCTAACTTTAAAAAGATGGATGGGGGAATGCATCCAGGAAGACCTGGCTGGGGAAGATGTTGAAGAGGTTGGAGGGAAACTGGGCCAGAATAAAAAAGATCATAGTAAAGGCTGCAAACTTGTACATCAGACAAATAAGCAAAAGCAGAAAGAGGAGGAGACCATTATGGTTCTCAAAGGAAGTGGCAGAAAAGGTAAGGGCAAAAACAGTGGCATTCAGAAAGTATAAGGAGACCCAGAGAGAGAAGGACAGGGAAGTGTAACTGGAGAAATGGAGGGAGGCAGGTAAGGGGTTTATGTGATAATGGTGAAAGCCTAAAGGCGATCAGTGTTATCTTGAAGTCAGAGTGCCAAAAATCAATTTTGGCACTCTGACTCCTTGGTGGATACCACAAGGACACTGGAGACACACATTTTACTGTGCAATGTGGGGGGCTTCACCCCCAACACCCCTCTACTTAAGGATTCTCAATTCAAGGGGGGGTCATGTTCGGGGTGGTAGTGCAATTCTGGGAAAAAAAGAAATTCAGGCTGGACACAACAAAAGGCACCCACGCCCCAACCTGAACCCAGCACCACACACACCCTAGCCCTGAACACACCACACCACAGGAGCAGCTCACTGCAGCACGACCCCTGACAATCCCTTCCTCCTGTCCCACCCCACACACAGCATGTTGGCTTTCCCCCTCGAGCATATACTTGTGGCGACATCCTGTCACTATAGGCACCCACCCCCCCAATCCAATCACCTACCCTCCCTCCTCACTGTGGTTAAAAGTGCCATGCTTGAGTCACTGTTTTGGTAGGCATCCAACCACTGTCGTTAAACTCGTGGTATACCCAGACAAGGCAGTAACTGGCACAAAAATGCAAGTTGAGGAAAGAATAGCTCAGACAGTATCAAAAGGGGACAAGTCATTTTTCAAGTATATCAGAGAGAAAAGAAATATAAGGCTTAGGGATTGCACGGTTAATGAAAGAGGCATGGAGCTATACTGAGGAGAACCAAGAAAAGGCAAATATCTTAAACAAGTATTAGAACTGCAAAGGGGTAGGGATATCCTGGCAAAGTACAATATAGATATTAAGCAGGTCTTTAAATTATACCAAGTTACTCATTTATTAACGCAGGTGGTGATCAATCTTCGGGAAGGGCGTGTAGACGGGAGTTGGTTTGAGTCATTAGCGCAAGTTGTATGGGAGCCACATGCGGTTTCTAGAGTATATAAGAAACTTCTCGATCAAGTTCTTGTGGACATTAATCACAAGCCTAGATATTGGACTAATTGTTTGGGGAACAAGAGCGGGACTGGGAGGATGTCTGGAGGCATATGTATAGGTATGTTAGGCAGGATAGGTTGAGGGTGATGCAGTTTCATTTTGAATAATCTATTCTGGACCCCTTCCAAGCTACACAAGGTGGGTAGCAGGCCTGACAAATTGTTTCGGTGCTGTCAGGCAGTTGGAGACTTGTATCACATCTTTGGGAGTGTCCACTGATAAAGCAGCTGTGGATGCAGATTAAGCAGAGGGCAGATCCACTGTTGGGTATTGATCAGTATTTTACTCCTGATATATGTTTGATAGGGATTATTCTGGTATTATGTTTATGAGCGTAGATTTTACATGGCTCTGATTTCAGGTTCGCTAAAAAGGTAGTTTTGATATATTGATGACTGACTCCCAATCACGTATGTGGAGTGGCTGCAGGAGATGTTGTTTAACTTAAACATGGAAAATTAGGAGCGGGAAGGGATAATCGGCTTCACATATATGAAAAGATTTGAGTCGCTTTTCAGGCGCTATACCTTCCCAGGTGTAACCAGATTGAGTGAGGTAGTATTAGGGATGATGGTGGGTGAGCAGACCTTCCTTGATGGTATGTAGTACTGGGGGTGGGTTAGGGTAGGGGAGGTGGTTCTTTTTGTTTTGTCTATTGTTGAGGGAGGGGAGAAAATCGGTGACTTGATTCAATTTTTGTCAATTGTTATGAAAGAACAAATGTTTTGTTTTTCCTTATGTGCTGTGTATCTGACATGAGATTTTGTCACAATAAAATTTTGAATTTCAAAAAAAAAGAACTGCAAAGGGCAGCATGGAGCACTAGGGACTCACCAGTGATGGGCTCCAGATGCTGCATATTTTTTGCAAATACATGAACTCAATGGAGAAGACCTCCACTGAGGATTGGCTCCTAGTGGAGACATTTATTTTTGGGAGGTGGAAGGGAAATTGTAGAACAAAGTAAGTCATTGGGGATAAGATCCAAGTAGTGGTATTTATTTTTGAAGGGGAAGGTCCTAGTGTGAAAGTAAGCCCCTGGGGATTGCTCAAGATCTTGTTTGGGGTAGTTGTGCTGATAACAAGGATGTGCTCTTGGTATTGGAAAAAAAAATAACTAAGTCTAGGCATGGACTCCCAGTATAGAGACAAGCATAGAAATGCAATATTAGGGTAAAATGTTCCCAGACCCTTAGGGAACCTATGCCTTGGTGCTCCTCAGGGTTAGAATGATTGGAAGATGCAGCACTGGCATTACTCCATCTTCACTGAAGTCTGCCTAGGCGCAAAAGAACAGTAACATATCAATGCTTGGCGTGAGGTTACAAAGTTAGGCAATGTCAAGGCTGATCATTCAAATGCTGAAGAACACCACCCAACAGATCAATCGAGGCCCAAGGACCTTTTACCTTAACATCACATATCCCTACCTTTGTCACTCCATGGTAAAAATAGAACTGATTCAAGAACTTTCTTTTTTTTTAACAATTACAATCCCTTTAAATAAAATTGTACAGAATAACAACTGCTACACACAAAATTGTACTGACTATGCTAGCCAATATTTAATTGCAAATAGTCTCTGGATTGGCACTACCTTTAATGGCAAACAGTTCCTGTATTGACAGTTCCAACCTTTGGCCAGTATTACCAGTATTTTTAATAGCAAACAGCCCATGGATTGTAAATATAGTTACTGAGTTACAAAAACAGTTCCTGGGTTTAACATGCAAGTATTTTCCTGTTCTCATGACAGCTTGTTTATCTCACAACAACAGCTCTCACAAGACATTTCCATCATGACAGCATCTCACATGCTGTTGAAAAACAAACAAAAAAAACCTTATGTATAAATGTAAAGGGTAGATGTTTTTTGGCAAAAGCAAAAGTGAAAGTCTCGCTCTTGGCTCAGAATGTAACTTAAATGAATGTATTAATGGGCAGACTAGGTGGGCCAAGCAGTCCTTAACTACTGACAAATTATATGTGGGCTGTTCCCAAAAGGATCTGCAAGGCACAAGGTGACTTGTGTCGAACATGACTGATGCAAGTAGCACCATGCACCAATAATTGCACTGAGAGGAATTTTCAAAAGCTGCCTGTGACAACACACAGGCTGCTTGTGCCAAAGGGGACTTGTGCCATCCTTGCACCAAAAACTGTGTTGCCACATGGTGCAAGGGAGTTTGTGACAGATGCAGAGGCCAATTCTCAAAAGGTAGCTACCACATCCCCTACTTTTGTATTCTCAAAAGACTGCCAGAGGACAACCATCAAAGTATATTTACACCAGCCAGTTGCTGGTGTAAATGTACTTTGGCATCCTCTGGGTGTTGCACCAATGTGCCCAGTAGCACGTTCAGTCCCCCCATCACATTACATTGCACTGGTGGGCTAGCAGAACTGCCTCCAATCCCTGATCCATCCCTGGTTGATAAAGTAATTATTCATTGGTGGTCCAATGGATCCACTGAGTCTGATCCAGTGTAACATGAAACCCAACATACCAGGGGGTCTTGTGAATCCCACCCAGCAGTGCCCAACCACCCCACTCCCTGACCCATACCCAGCCGGTGACTGGCATAGCCCACCACTCACCACCATGGTCAGCTGCTGACTGAGCTCTGTATGAGTGCATACTGCAAATAGTATGTGGTCCGTGAATGATGGCAGCTGTCAATCAATGAGCATGTACTATTTACAGTATGTACTCATACTGAGCTCATTCAGCAGCTGGCCACAGTGGTGAGTGGTGGGCTGTTCTAGCTGCAGGCTGTGTACTGGCTGGGAAGGGGAGCAGGGTGGTTGGATAATGCCGGGTGAGGGAGGTTGGGCCCACTAGACCACCAGGTTTGTTGGGTTTCATGTTACCAGGGATCAGGCTCGGTGGATCCATTGGACCACCAATGAGTAATTACTTTGGCAACACAGGAGGAATGGGGCTTGGAGGGGTGGCCCACTAGCCCACCAGGGCTATTACATTATTATTATTTGTAATTGGGTTGAGGGTTCGCTAGCCCACCAGGGCTTTTCATTAACACTGTCAGAGATCAAGGCTGGGGGGGGGGTGCTTGTGTCCTTAGACTTTTCAATGCCGCAGGCTTGCGGCAACCTGTCTAGGTGTGCCCTCTGTTTGGCAAACTGCTAGAGTTGCCACAAGCCATGGGACTTAGTCACCAGGACACTGCCTGATAGAGAATCAGGCACAGGATCCCTAGTACATCAACAATTTGTGCAAGCCGCCTTTGGCACGACTTGTGCCACACCTTTAAGAATAGACCACCATGTTTCTAAGTTTCAACTCTCAGTAGTTTTTTTTTTTTGGTTATTGATCAAACAACACATCAGGGTTTAATTTTGAAAGGTCTTGTTTATCTCTTGAAAGCATCTTACATACAATACTGTTTAAAAAAATTGTAGGGAAAACTTTAAAATGTATATGCTTTTTACCCCAAAATTACATGAATAGGTCAGCCTTGGTGCAGAATGCAAGTAAACTAACATTTTTCAAATCACAACAGTATCTTGGTTATTTATTAGCAAAAAACTAATATTTGGGTTTAACACAGACGTGCTAAAGTGCCTTCCAGTCTCACAACATATTCATAACACAACAAACTAATATGAAAATGTTTATCTCACAAAAGCATCTTACATCACTGTCAGAAAAAAAAAGTATGAAACCTTTAAAATGTCAAGATTTATTGACAGAAACAAACATGAAGCGTTAGCATTGGGCTAGAAAGCAAGTTGCCCAAATGCTTCAAGTTTCAACTCTCAGCAGTATTTTAGATATTGATGGGCAAAATATGTGGCTGGCTTTAACATACAACTGCTTTTCAGTTCTCACAATAACATAATCCCAATAACAGTCTCACGCCAACTTATCAGCTCACGAAAACATCTCACATAACTGTTCCCAAAAAACACATTATGAAAAAAATGGAACTGTCTAGGTATAATCATGTATTAAGTTTAGCTGACTACTGAAAAGATGTATGTTTCTGGGAAAACAAATAGTGAAATGACCCTCGTTAATATGAATTCTAAGGAATTTAAAGGTTTTACATTCCAAGTTTCAGCAATTTATTAGATACTGATAAGTGAAAACTGGTCTTAAAAGGCAAAAAAAAAAGTTTCAAATATTCAACAGTCTAGAACTTTACAATAACCACACCAAATATATCATATTATCAGGATTTGGAGATCTTGAGCCATACATTGCATAAGTCATTTTTTCCAACAGTCATCAAAATGATGCTAGTGAAGTACTCAGGTACACTCAGGAAAATTGGTGGAGTGTGAGCAAAGTAGGCAGCTCATATACAAAACAAAAAAAAGAAGAAGCTCCACGCACAAAATTCAAGTGAAAAGCAAGTGCAAATTTATTTTGGTAGGGTGCCAGAGGAGACCAAGTCCTGCACATCAACCCTCAAGGGGCCTTAGTTAGGGGCAGATCTAAGGAGCTCACACACATGATAGGTATTTAAACATAATTATTTATTTTTTTAATTTAGTTTTTGTTGACCGGGTAAGTGCACTAGACAAATCCTGCCTATTTTCAAGCATGACCCGGGGTAGGGGGGATACAGATGAATGCCAACTGACCTTGAACCAGATTAAGCTGTTGGTGGTATTTTTAGTGAATGAGGGAAATTTGGCCAAGACACTGGGAAATTCCCCTACTGAGTTGCTGTCAGTAGGGGGAGCTTTGGCCATAGCAATGGCCACTTAGAGTGATCCTCCTGACGGTATGGACACAGCGGAGTAGGAGAGCGGGCCTCCTCTCCCATCCTTGACTTTCCAGAGGCTAAAAACTTAATCATGGATGTATCTGAAATGGAAGGAGAAACTAGCGATTTTTTTTTGTCTCTACAGAGGATTTATCGATCGTTGGAGTTGATGTAGGAATTGAAGTTAAGTCTGCTGAACTTTCTTCAAAAGTGGACCCTGTGATGTGCACAGCAGATAATTCTCTACAAAGATCTCACGATTTAAAATTACCTGATAGTGAAGATTCTGTTTATTTCAAACTGGTAATGCAAGCTTGAGAAACACCTGTCAAAACCTCAGTTGATGCTGTCACTGCAAAAGGCCCATCAGGGCTGGGTGAGTCAAAATTTAAAAATGCTGAAATCGGGTTAAATGTTGCTCCTAACTTGCAGGCTTGCACTTCAGATACTACTGACAGTGCATGCCGACAGCCTATACTGGGTTTGACAACAGTTGCTATGAATGTACAAGCCGATGTGTCTTCGGATCCCTGGGCTGGCAGTTCAAGCACCGCTGAAGGTGTGTGCCAAAAGCCTATAGCTATGGACTTGTTTCCCCCCAAATTGGAAGCCAAGAGTAAAGAGAATGGGTCTGGGTCTGGGCTAGCAACCGATCACCCGCAAACAGCAGGAAAGACACAGCGTATTCTTTCCACATTGGGAGCTATGCACATGCAACGAGAATCGGGGTTTAATTTTAAACAACCTGTCTGCTTTTCTACAGCTACAAGCACTGTTGTACCACAGAATGGAGTGATATTTCAGACTGATCCTACTTCACAGGCTGGAGCCACGGCCTTTTCTTTCCCAACTAAACCTAAAGCTGGTCCTTTTCAACGGAAATAAGTCTCTGTAGCTAATGACAAAGGGAGCAAGGAACATGAATTGGGTGAAAATTCAGATATTGCTACTAAGGTTTTGCCTTATGTGACTGGAGTAAATTTTCCATTAGCAATTGCCTCTGATAATGCTTGGTCCCCGCAGATGGACTTGAAAAATGCAGGGTGGCTACAAACCCAGAAAGGGAATTGGGTCCAGATCCTGCCTGGGACCCTACTTTGAATTTCTCCAAGTAGTCTCCTGAGTGGAAGCCACACATTAATACACAAGTACAGCCGGAGTGTGTAGGAAATCAGTCTAAAGAAGCCTCACAATGCTTGAATTTGACAAACACTGATCTCTCCCTCTCTCCAATCAATCACTAGGCCTGGTTAATTTAAATTCATCAAAAGGACAAAATGTAACTACATCACTCAATCCGGTTACAGCTCCTAATGTCCCTATGAAGGAATCTGAAGTATTGGATATTTCATCAGTCCAAAAACCTCTTTTGTCAGATTTTTTTTCCAAAATTAAAAAGGAAGCTGCTCCTCAACAGAATGCTGTCCGCATGTGCTATAAGAGTGGTTCAGAAGAAAGACCAGATAGGTTCTTTATGGGATGGAAACTTTTAAAAGATTCTTTGCATTTCACCCCGAGAGAAGTATATGCTTTTATTAATATCTCCTGGGAGGATAATTATGACATAAGTTTTCAGACTGCATATGCACTTGAATTGTTTTGGGAGCACTACTCACAGGTTAGGTTTTCTCCCCTATGGGCCCCCTTTCTGGTAATTCCTTTGACTAAACCCCTTGTTAAATATGTTACGATAATGTTCTGTAATGAGGGGGTGCATGTAGATGATATTACATATTAGCTGTCCCAAAAATGTGAAATTTTGAGTGACCCCGAAGCAGTTTTGGATTCAGAGGGTTTTTGGACAGGGGGTGGAAGTACAAAGTTAAATTAAGACTTTCTGATACTGGAATGGAGCATATACCAAATTCTTTTATGTTAGGTAGGGATAGAGGTGTGTGTTTTTACGCTGGCCAGCCTAGGGCACGTTACAAGTGTGGTTCTAGGACACATCTATCAAGCACTTGTGACCAGACCCGTTGTGATAACTGTGGGGAATTGGGGCACATAGCCATGCAGTGTGCCAATCATACCAGATGTGATCTTTGTGAAGAGTATGATAACGTTTTTGGTGAATGCCCCTGGGCTGCCAAGAATAAAGCTTCCTGTGCTAGTCCTGAGCTTTTAATACAGCAAGCACAGGACTCCACCTCTGTTCTTACAGAGACTGATATGACCCCCCAGATCTCCCGCCTCCACCTACTGCTACTACATTTGAACTCCCCTCCTCTCCATCCTCAGATAAGATAGGTGAGCCTGACACCATAGTGGTTCTTGTCCACTTCCCCCACATGTAATACCTGGCCAAGAAACTCCAAGTGGCAATGTTTTGCCATATGATCCACTGTTGGCTCCAGTATGTTATGTGGAGCAGGGTTCTACTGACAAGGGCCTTTCTAGCCCCAGTGTGATGCAGCCAATGTCAAGAAGACGTTCTTCAAGGAATCTTAAGCTAAAGCATCCTCCTCCTCCTTCTTCCCTTGACCCCCCCACATTTGAATCTGACAACACTTATGCAGCTTTATTTTTGCCTGATGATGATTCTGAGATGGAACAAGGTGAATCAGGTTTACAAGCTGTAGGGGGAACTTTGCCTTCTACAGAAATCAAGCACAATGATTATAAAGGGAAAAAGAAGTAAAGGAGAACAAAAAAACGGTTTAAATGTCCATTTTACTTTGACACATGTCTTCCTTTTCCATAGGATCCCTACATGTTCATAGCTTACTTAATAATCTTAAACTGCAAGCTATATTCTCGTTTACCCATAAATCTAAATTTGATATTTTCTTACTCCAAGAAACTTGGATGTTTTCCAGGGAACAAGTAATGCTTTTTAAACAGGAATGGATATGGGGACCTTCCTATTGGTCCTTTGGCCTAGATTGTGCTGATGGAGTAGGTATTCTGATGGGATCTTATCAATTTTCTGTAATACAATTAATAGATTTGATTCCAGGTAGATTATTTATAATAGATGGGAAATGGAAATCAATGGCTTGCCGTTTTATAACTGTATATTGCTCCCAACAAAAGACAGATAGGATTGCCCTTTTTAGAAGTGTTAAACCATATCTGGTTACCTCATATATGTTTTTTCAGAGGAGATTTTAATTGTGATGTTCCCGGAGCACAACTGAGTAGTGGGAAAAGAAAAAAAAATGTATTGTGATTCTAATATGTTGAATACAGTCATTAACACAGCAAGCTTGGTGGACTGTAGTATTTATAACAAAGGTCCTAGGTTTACGTACTCTCTGAATACATTACAGACCACCACTGATCATTTGTTTCTTTCTAAACATTTACCTAAAGGCATTTTTCAGAATTTGCCGAGTGAATTTTCGGATCACCATTTGTTGAAATTTTCCATGCCAAATCTTTCTAATAACTTTCAAATTAAAAATAGATGGAAGTTAAATACTTCCTTGCTCACAGTCCCAGAAGTTAAAAAGGGAGTTACATGTCTGCTTACAAACAGATTATCAGTCTTATGTTTGTATACCGATATTAGTGAATGGTGGATTGTTACAAAAAAAAGATCTAAAATCCTGGTTTAATAAACATAGTAAACAGGCTGGGAATAAAAGATTCCAAAGTATTTCTCCCTTTGAAGCCAACTGCAACATTTGTATTCTGTCTCTTATTTTATCGATTATGACTATCTGCAGCAAATCAGAACACTTAAAAATGATATGCTCGCCTATCAATATGATAGGGCCAGAACAATACAAGCTAGGTCAAATAATGGAACACAGAAATCACCAATAGGAGATCCTTATGAGGCTTGTAAAAAAATTCATGGGGATATGACAATAGACTATTTACAAGATACTGGAGGAGATAAAGTGGAGGGAATTGATGATATAGAGCATATCATGAAATCACATTACCAACACTTATGTCCATCAGAAACCCCTTCTGAACATGATATCCTGGATTATCTGAAGGGTGTACATGTTCTGGCCTTCCCTGCAGATGCTCTGTTATTGCTTAAAGGCATCGCTATAGAAGAATTACAAAAATATGCAAGGGTTTCCAACTCTAAATTAAATATAGCTAAATGCAATGAGCTACTGATCGGCCCTTGGAATATGGCAATTTATCAAGAACATGGGATTGTTCTAACAACTGACCCAATAAATATCCTAGGTATAACCTGTGGGACATCTAATCTTCCTTAGAAAAATTGGGAAACTGCGTTACACAAAGTGCAATATAAAATTCACAGATGGCAGCACTGGAAATTAACAAAATACAAAAGAATCCAAATTCTTAAACAATTTATTGTTCCTCATTTACAATATGTTGCTTATATTTTTCCACCCCAACTGTCTCTGGAAACTACACTACATGATCTCTTTTTTCAAATGTTGTGGGGTAATAAAATGAACCCAATGAAACGGTGTTATACTTATTTGAAAAGGGAAATTGGAGGTTTGGGCATGATTGAGCCTGTGGTTTTCTTTCATACTCTTTTTCTGTACCATACAGTGTTGTATAGTATCTCCACTCTTACCACCGAAGCTTATGGTATGGTACAATTAATATTAAGAGAGTATTTAGTGGTATGGAAAACAACAGCACCTAAATTGCACTCTAGACTGCAAATACCATAGTATTTTAGACCTGCTGCTCAAAAATTATTTAAGTGGAAAATCCTGAAAGAACATATTTCACAAAGTACTAGGAAAAATGTTTATCACTCAGTTCTTGCCCATATCTATCCTGCTGAACCCTGTTTTAAAAACTTCCCCTCTGTCAATAATCCACAGGTTCTTAAACAGTTGATGAATAAAAGAGTACCGCAACACATGTGGGAGACTTTATGGCTTACAGTTTATGGTGAACTTAATGTTAGAGGAAATGCTAAACATAAGAATTTTAGGAGACAGGAACTGCCCCTATTCAAATTGCATCAATATTGAGGAAACCATGAGTCATTTTCTTTTTTCCTGTTCATATTCTATACCTTTGTGGACTTTTTTAAGTGAAAAGTGGAAGATGAATTGGTTATCGTGTGTGAGTTATGAAACCTTTGTCTTAGGTTTTCTCCCCTATGATGCTGCACAGCTGCATCTTGAAACGTATATGCTTTTTCTTTGTTTTTTGGGATACTATTTATGGCAAGCAAGATGCCAGTGTGTATTACACCAAAATAAAATGCCTTACACTGTTTATAATTTTTTAGTAGCTCAAGCAATGGATACTGTGTGTCACATGGATTTATTAAAATATCCAGGGGATAAAGTGTATCGATGGTGGAAAGGCTTTCAAATCTTTATAAAATATAAGTAATATTGTGTATGATAGATACATTTTATATGTTTTAAGATGTTTTTTCCCCCTTTTTCCTTTGTACTTTTTTCCAGTCACCTTTTATATGTTTTCCCTTTGTTTTTCATATGTTCTATTCATTTATGTAACATCTTTATCTTTATGTAACACAGTATGCAATATGTGATTTCTCAAAAAAAAAAAAAACTACTCTTTCGAGAAGTGCCATGGGATCTTTAACATCCACCTGAACTACCACCAATCCAGGCAGATGGGACCTCAGTTTAACGTCTCATCTGAAAGACAGCACCACAGAAGTGTAGCACCCCTCCCATGCTGCACTACGGTGTCAGTACTAGGATATTTATTTATTTTATTTATTTATTTATTTATTTAGTTTTTGTTGACCGGGTAAGTGCACTAGAACAAATCCTGCCTATTTTCAGGCACGACCCGGGGGAGGGGGATACAGATGAATGCAACTGACTTTGAACCAGATTAAGCTGTTGGTGGTATTTATAGTGAATGAAGGAAATTTGGCCAGGACACCGGGGAAATTCCCCTACTCTGATGGTGCATGGCCGCCAGCAGGAGTGCTGGTCAGCTTTCCAAGATGGACGCTGTAGAGGAGCTACAGCAAGTTCAGTCTGCAGATGTGAAGGAGACCATAGACAAGGATTCTACAAAGGTTAATTTTCCTTCAGCAGAGCTAGAAGATGCAGAATTATTTCTGGATGCCTTATCTTCTGAGGATTCAAAAGTTCCTGTAAGCCCTACAGAGCCTGAAAAAGTAAAAATGCTGCCTTTAAAGTCTGTTCAGCTACTTTCTTGTACAAAACCTATAGATGGTGTTGCCCTTTAAGACCTGCACTGCCTGTGGATGATGTCATGCTACTGAACACGGAAGGATTCAGCTGGAGAATGGTGTTTCTGCTGTTTGCAGGAGCAATGGCAGTTTCAAAGATCGAAATCTTTCTGCTCCAGCACAAAAAACAGGTCAGTTGGGGTCTCCTGCCTAACACTGAGCGCTACTTGTTTCCAATAGTTTGGGATTTGTTGGAAGTGGGAAAATGGACTGCAGCAAGATAAACAAAGAAACTGAAACCAGGGAAAAGTATGTGGTGGGAACTGCTCCAACACTGACTAAACAAGCAGGGTTTGTTTTCTTCTTCCACTGCCCAGATTATTTATCAAAACAGCCAAATGAACAGGAGGAAGCAACTGTTTTTCTTTTGGTGACGAAATATGGGGAATGCTTCTACATCTTTGCAGCAGGTTAAAAGTTCTGTTCCTCAGCCATTATGCCTAACTCTGATATTTTGACTTCCTCTTCTACACATGAGAGTGACTGGACTCCTGCTTCAGCTTTAATGGCAGCAGGGTGAAACAAACTCCTTCAGGAGAATGGGCTGCTGACTAACCTGGGATTCTTCATTTGACATAAACTCATTCCCTAAGTGGAACCCAGAAAAGCCTGTTCAATCTGCTAGAAAAGGGGCTCAGACTCTAGGGATTTGGTTCTTAATGTCTCTAATGATACTGTTAGTCCTGTTTCTGTAGAGTCTCATAATGCTGTATCTGATAAAAGACCTTTATTATCTGACTTATTTGCAAAAAACAAACGTGAATCCGCTCCCAGGCGGAATGCGGTGCACATTAGATATACAGGGGGCATGGCTGAAAGGCCTAATAGAAACTATGTTGGGAGACATTTAATTAAGGAATCCTTGCATTTTTCTCCTAGAGATGTGTTTGCCATCATCAATATTTCAGGAGAGGATAATTATGATGTCAGTTTTAGATCAGCTGCCTTGTTAGAATTATTTTGGATTAGGTATTCTCAGGTAAAGTTCTCTCCCCTTTGGTCCCCGTTTGTGATTATTCCCCTCTCTCAACCAGCCATCAAGTTTGTTACAGTAATGTTCCGCAATGAAGGGGTGTCAGTGGATGATATTACATATTGGTTGTCAATAAATGTGATGTACAGGGGATCAGAGCCTATTTTAGACTCAGAGGCTTTTGGACAGGCGGATGGAAATATAAGGTCAAATTACGACACAATGAACATGGTTTTATGCATATCCCAAACTCCTTCTTACTAGGCCGTGATAGAGGTGTTTTGTTTTATAGTGGTCAGCCAGAGCCTGCTATAAATGTGGCTCACGGGCGCATTTGTCTAGTGTTTGTGATAGTCCTAGATGTGACAATTGTGGCGAGTGGGCATTCACTGATTCAATGTTCTAACTAGCGAAATGTGATTTATGAGGGTAGTCTTCACACATTCAACACATGTCCGTGGGCTGCAAAAACAAAGTATCAGGGAATTGTACTGAACTAGTTTTACAGAAAGCACAGGAAGACCTACCTCTCATTCGTCTCCCACTTTTCCTAGGAACCCCTCTTGCTGTAAGAAAACCTGTAACTCCTGTGACAATGAATTTAGTTCTCCCCCTCCTCTTCATCATTGTCAAGGCCTGTACAGCCTAATAGTTCTGCTTGCAGGACCTCCGCTTGTCCCAAGTGTGAGGTCGGTTGTATTGCAAAGACTTTAGATCAGGCGTGAACCCCCCAAATTGACCCCTCTCTCTCTGCCTCCTAGAAGGTCCACGAGGAATGTGAAATCAGTACCTGAGGCAGTTACAGATTCAGTGGAAACTTCTAATCCTTTCTCTCTTCTTTCTTCTTGGGGGGATACAGCAATGGATGTTGTGGATTCGGATTCCCAAATCTCTACCCAAGACCCATGGAACCCTCCAAGGTTCTTATAAGGAAAAAAAGAAAAGAAGAAAAAAATAAAATAAATTCCTTCTTTTTTGGTACTCATATGGGTTTTCTGTGGGCTTCTTTGAATGTTCATAGCATTTTAAATGGAGCTAAGCGAAGGCTATTTTCATATGTTGCATAATTCTAGAATTACTGTTTGCTTTTTACAAGAAACTTGGATGTTCTCTAAAGAACATGTTACTGCCTTTAAAAGTTGGCCTTGGGGCCCTTCATATTGGTCATTTGGTCAGGATAAAGCTGGACGGCATTGGTATTCTTTTTCCACCTTCCAGTTTAAACTTCATAAATTAATAGACTGCATTCCAGGAGGGTTTTGATTGTGGACTGTTTTCTTGAATCTGTCCTATATAGACTTATTAATATTTATAATCACAGGTAAAAACAGCCAGAATAAAGTGTATGAAAACTATACAACCTTTCTGCTCACTACCAGGCCAGTACTGTGGGGTGGGGATTTCAACTGTTCTCTTACTGACAGGAGATCTAGTGGAAAAAAAAATGTATTGTGATGCTAACTTTTACAATCTGTTATTAGAGAGGCAGACCTCAGAGTCTGCAATACTTTAGAATCAACCCCCTAAAAATACATTTTGTAAAGGGAAGACTGGTACCTGTATTGATTACCTTTTCACCTCAAAAATATATATATTTCACAGTTTTCTAGACAACCTTTTTGAATTTTCAGACCATCTCCTACTTAAAATTGCAATAGAAATCCCAGTAAATTATAAGCCCTACAAAAGTAGATGGCGACTAAATACCTCATCATTACAAAATGACTTTGTCAAACATTCTATAGTTCAAATTCTAACTGCCCACCTATCGGTGCAATGTTTATATTCGGACTTAGGGATCTGGTGGGAAGAAACTAAACTAGACTGCATGGATTGGTTTAGAACTTATGGACAAAAAACCCAGAACAATAATTTTTCTTCATTACCTCACATTACGTTCAAAATTACAGTCTCTATTAACTAGAGCTAACACTTCTTCAGAAGATTTATCTCCTTTAATTAAGCATGTTAAATTACAGATGAGGAAGTTTCAATATGATAGAGCCAGATCCTACAAGCCTTAATTAACAACTACGTCCAAAAACAGTGATTGGGGACCCTATAGTTTGTGTAAAACCGTGTCGAGATAATTCTACACTAGATTGTTTAGTCAGTAATTCCAGTATTATACTGACCCTTCGGATATAAGTCATATTATATTCCGACATTTCCAAGTTTAGGTCCTCATATAGACTTACAAACTGGCGTCTTTCAGGATTTTCTGAAAGGTGTTACAGAGCCCTGTCATTGATGCCTCAATGGCAGCTGTTCTTTCTGAACCCTTTTCTTTACAAGAAATTGTGGATGTTATTTCTAAACTTAAGCAATGTGTCTCCTGGGGTAGATGGGTTATCTAATGCCTTTATAAAACTTTTGCAAATGAGCTGGTTCCCTGTTTAGTTGGTGTTTTAATTCCTTTCTTTCTGGAGGACAGATCTATCCTGCATTCACAAAAGGGTTACAAGTTTATATCTTTAAAAACAGGAGATAGAAGTGAGATCAAAAACTGGAGACCTATCACATTGTTAAATTCTGACTATAAAATCTTTGCGATGCTGCTTAATAACAGACTTCAATCTTGGGCTACTCTAGTGATTTTCCAGTTCAGTTCTGTGGTGTTTCTCAAAGACGAATACATTCGGTACTTGTTATATTAGAATTTTATTGAAATATTACATCATAGCAAACAAACTGGTATTCTACTATCATTAGATTTAGAAAAAGCCTTTGATAGGGTTAGTCATTCATTCCTTTTCCAAACCTTGGCCTTTTTAGGAATGCCCCTGAGATTCTTACAATTTTACAAATTTATATTCTAATTCAATAATCTGTCCAGTTATTAAAGGGAAAATTAGGAAAGGTTGGGCCGCTAAAAGCTGGTGTCAGGCAGGGCTGTCCACTGAGCCCTTTATTATATATTTGCTCCTTAGAACCCCTTATTAGACATTTACAGTTGGTTTCTGGTTGGGAGGTCCAAACATTCCCTTTCTGACTCCTTTAGAAATGTACAAGTTTTTCGGATGACATCTGTTTATTTTTTAAACAACAAGGCCAGCTGGAAGTTTTCTTTTAGTTATTTCACAGGTATGCGACCTTGTCAAACGCCAAAATTAATTTTCAAAAATCTAAAGGGTTGTTAATAGGACGAATACATTAACCCCTTTTGTGCAGAACTATTTTATTCACTACAACACCTATTTCCATTTTAGGGTTCTGTTCGGTTCCCAAAATTTACCTGAGCAGAATTGGCTTGCAGTTTTAAATAAAATGGATAATAAAGTTCAGAGGTGGAAACATTATAAATTCTCGAAACTGAAGAGAGTTCAGATTTTTAAACAATCTGTTACCTTGCCTACAATATTTGTGGCATTTCTGTACCCTGTCCCAACTAACCTGGAAGTGAAACTGTACAGTATTAGTTTTCAGTTTTTGGGGGAAATAGGTTAAATCCATTAAAAGGTATTATACTTACCTGGATAAAGTCAAGGGAGATGGGGATGGTAGATCTGTGGTTTTCTGTTCTTCCCTTTTTCTTGCTTTTCTTTTTGGAACTGTACTTTAACCCCAATATTCCAGAATTTAGCTGGTTGAAATTCTTACTATCAAGTATTCATCGAAATGGATTGGTTGCTCCAAAACCTAATATTTCCTTTTCTACTCCCTTTTCTTTAAACCGATTGTTCGGAAATTATATATGTGGCAATTGTCCAAATCACAAATTATTAATTCTCCAACAAAACTATATTCCACTATTATTTCTCAAATCTATCCTCATTCCCCGCATTTAAAAACTGCCCAGGTACTATGACCCATCTGGTGTTAGCACAATTAAATAACCCCGTTTACTTCTCCATGTGGGAGACGTAATGGTTGATAATGTAGAGTGGGATTTACAAGTTAGAGGGACAGCTAAGTATAAAATGAAAGAAGAAAGGTTTTGTCCTTATTTAGAGTGTACTGCACAAGAAGAAACAATGGAACATTTTTTTTCATTGTTCTTTTGCCTCTAAACTATGGGTGTGTTGGCAACTATCTGGCACTTCCCATGGTTGAAACATATTTCTTATGAATTGTTAGTATTGGGATCTTTACCCCATGTCTTGCTACATTTCATACTTCAACTGTACACATTTTCTTAGCATGTCTTAGATTTTTTGTTGTGGCAAGTTAGATGCCAGTGGGTTTTGTATCAAAAAAGCCAACTTTTGTAGCTTCAGCCACTATGTTATTGTGAATTAAATAAAGTATATCCAAAAGATGCTCAGATTTATGGGACTAGAAAAGTTCAAATCTGGTGGAAGGGGTTTCAGCATATGATAAAATTTAAATGACGGATTACTTTCTTTTCTTTTATGCTTTTTGTTAAAAGATAACTGTGTATCACTTGCTTTTTGTTCAGTACCTTTGTTGATTTGTATAAGCTTTTGTGCTTTTTGCTGCTGTTTTTCTTGATGTGTTTTTTCCATGCTTTATTTCAATAAAGAAGCAATTTACCCCTACTCTTTTCGATAAGTGCCATGGGATCTTTAACATCCACCTGAACTACCACCAATCCAGGCAGATGGGACCTCGGTTTAATGTCTCATCCAAAAGACGGCACCTCAGAAGTGCAGCACCCCTCTCATGCTGCACTACAGTGTCAGTACTGGGATATTAACCCAAGGGCCAGATTTGGGAACTGAACCCACATCCCTCTGATCTCCCGGCCTCAGAGGCGAGTGTGCTACCTACTGAGCCACTGACACTGTGCACTCAAGTGTAATATAATCAGTGGATACATAATATTAAAAACATATACAAGAAAAAGTCAGTAGAAAAACCATTTTAGCTTATGACATGTAAGATTTTGTAAATCAAGAAACCTATAGATTTATAAAAATAGATTTCTTGATTTTCAAAATCTTACATGACAAGCTTAAAAGGTTTTTTCTACTGACTTTTTCTTGTAAATGTTTTTAATATTACAGGTATGTATCAGCTGATTGTATTACATTTGAGAGCACTGTTACTTTAATTAATTATGTTTAAATACCTAACATGTGTTGAGCTCCTTAGATCTGCCCCTAAGGAAGACCCTCTTAATGGTTGAAGCACAGGGCTTGGTCTCCTCTTGCACCCTGCTGAAATAAATTTGCACTTGCTCTTCACTTGAATTTTGTGTGCTGAGCTACCCCTTTTTTTTGTTTTGCATCAAAATGATGCTGACGTTATTAAGGCCCCAAAATAGGGAATTAAAATAGAAGTGCCTTCTTAACCATAGCTATAAGGATGCTGCCACACTCTTGTAATCACATCCGAGTAATGCAAGCCACTTTTACTAACACAAAACCATACCTTATGGTCAAAAGTGATCAAAATCAGGAAACTTTACTATGAGAAAAACTTCAAAATGTGTCTTTACATGGCATGATGGGAGGAGGAGTGGCTATCTATGTCAGGGAAGGAATTTAGGCAACCGAGGTACAGGGAATGCAGGGAAAAGTAGAGGCACTGTGGATCACCCTGAAGATGGTAAATGACACTGCCATTCACACTGGTGTGATCTACAGACCTTTCGCACAAGGGTGAAGAGATGGATAGAGTACTTGTAGAAGCCATCCACAGAATGACAGCTAAAGGAGAGGTGCAGTTGGTAGGTGACTTCAGTCTGCCGAATGTGGATTGGAGCTACAAGGCTGTAGCCTCAGACAGGAAGAGGAACATCCTGAAAGCCTTGTGGGGGATGCCTCAGACAGCTAGTGACAGAGCCCACCTGAGCGGGAAAGACTTTGGACCTGGTACTCACCAACAGGGATAGAATTACATATGTAAAAGTGGAGTGCCATCTGGGATCAAGTGATTGCAGTATTGTGTGGTTCAATTTGAGAACTGCAGAAGAGTCAGACCACATGAAATCAAGGTTCCTGGATTTCAAGTGGGCAGACTATGCAAATATGGGAGGGGGATGTCTTAGGAAATCACTGGCAGGAAATGAGGAAAGGGAGGGTGGAGGAACAATGGGAGAATCTTGAAGCAGCCATAGTGCAGGCAACAAGCTATTGCATTAGGCAAGTAAGCAAAACAAAGAGAAAGAAAAAAAAAACACCAAGGTTCTCAAAGGAAATGGCTGAGAAGGTAAATGCGAAAAGGGTTGCAGTCAGGAGGTAGAAGGAAACACAGAGGGAAGAAGACAGGAAATTGTATCTAGAAAAACAGATGGCGGTGGGGAAAGTATTCAGAAGCACAAAAACACAAATCAAATGAAAAATAGCCCAGGCAGTAACAAAAAGGGACAAAAACTGTTTCAGGTACATTAGTGAAAGAAAAAAAAAGTAAGGGTGGAATTGTGAGGTTAAAAAGGGAAGATGGAAGTGTGCATAGTGGGACCAAGAAAAAGCAGAAATCCTGAACAAGTATTTTTGTTTAGTATTTACAGAAGAAAGGGAAGGAGACAGACCGAAGTTAGACGATGGGAGCACCACTGAGAGGGAGGTGGACATCAGTCCATTTAAGGAGGAGAGAGTCTTAAAGGAACTTGCTAATCTGAAAGTGGACAAGGCAATGGGGTCAGACAGAGTATAACCCAGAGTATTAAGACAAATTAGGGAATTGCTGGCAGTACCACTGACAGCCCTGTTTAACAGTTCAGTGAAAACATGTGTTGTACCAAAGGACTAGAGGAGACTGAATGAAGTCCCTCTCCTTAAAAGTGGGAGCAGGGAGGAGGTTGGCAATTACAGGTCAGTTAGCCTGACCTTGGAGGTGGGAAAATGAATAGAATCATTACTGAAACAAAGGTTTGTGATATATCTCAAATCCAGTGGAGCACAGAATCCAAGGCAGCATGGATTCACAGTGGGAAGATCTTGTCAAACAATTCTGATAGATTTCTTTGACTAGGTGACTAGGGAGTTGGATCAGTGAGGGGCAGTGGATATGGCCTAGCTGGATTTCAGCAAGGCCTTCAACACTGTTCCACATAGGAGGCTAGTAAACAGCTGGAAGTGAATTCTAGGGGGATAAACTGGGTCAAATATTGGATAAGCTATAGAACACAGAAGGTGGTGGTGAAAGGAGTTCAATCTGAAGAGAGGGTGGATACCAGTGAGGTCCTGCAGGGATCAGTGCTTGGAACAGTTCCCTTTAATGTCTTCATAAGTGACATTGTAGAGAGGCTGGAAGGAAGGTGTGCCTCTTTGCAGGTGACATGAAGATTTGTAACAGGTTTGACACTCCAGGAGATGTATAGAAAATAAGAAGGGACCTAAGCAAGCTTGAGGAGTGGTCAAGGGTGTGGCAGCTAAGATTCAATGCAAAGAGTACAAGATCATGCACTTGGGGCACAGAAATGTGGGGGAGGAGTACACAATGGGGGAGGTACTGACGGCCACCAAACAGGAAAGGGAACTGGGAGTAATCATACTGATAATCTACAGGTTACCAAACAATGTGAGAAGGATGTGAGGACAACCAGGTGAATGCTGGGGTGCATAGGGAGACGCATCTAGAGTAGAAAAAAAGGGAGCGGTGATACTGCTGCATAGAACATTGGTGAGACCTCATCTAAAGTACTGTGTCTAGTTCTGGGGGCCGCATCTCTGGAAGGACTTAGAGTAGAAACAGTTCAGAGAAAGGTGACAAAAATGGTGCAGGGGCAGCACCAGATGTCATTTATGGGGAAACTGGAGGATCTCAATAGGTAGTCCTTCGAGGAGAGGAGAGAAAGTGGGGGATGTTATAGAGACTTTTTAATACCTGAAAGGTGTAAATAAGGTACTAGACAATGGCATCTTTCAAAGAAAATGATGTTGAAGAACAATGGGCCATATACATGAATATGGGGGGTAGACTTAGGGGTAACATGAGAAAGTATTTTTTTCACTGAAAGGGTGGTGGATCCATGGAACGGCCTCCCAGCAGTGGATGTTGGAGCAAAAACAGTAGAGGAATTCAAAAATGCATGGGACAGACAGAAAGGAACTCTAGCTTATGAAAGAGAGGGTAAGCTCCAGATCATTTAGGATATGCAGTACATGAAACAGGTAAGGAAAATGGGCAGACTTGGTGGGCCAAGCCATCCTTTTCTGCCATCAAATTCTGGGTTTCTATGATGTGGCATTTTGCATTATTCTTCACCTGGCAAAGTGGGCACATTACCAGCCAAAGATTATGCATAGTGCCACTTCACAGTAAAAATACCACTATGCATAGTCTTTCTCATCCTCATCTTTAGAAGTAGGTTCTTCACCTGCCAAAGTTTATGTATGGTGGCAATTCACTGGTGAAAGTAACACTATGTATAGCTTTTTTCTTGTTTTCTTTTTTTTTTTTTAAGTCTTTCAATGTATTACACCACCCCCACCCACAAAGCAATGTTGCCCACTCTTCCCAATACCTGACCATCCAAAGTCATCTTTCTGCCATCCACCAAACCTCATGTCACCAACCACACTTCTATTCTTTCCCAGCAAAGTTCTTAAGTCATAAAGCATATAGAAGTTAATTCTAACACCCTACCACTGTCAATAGCAAAACCCACCCAAATACCCACCTGACCAAGTTAAAACAAGTGCAGTCACCTCTCTCCATCCCATCAGCCACTTGCATCCACCATCGCCCATGCACCCCCATTCATTACTAAAACTGGATATGGTCTGATCCCTCAGTGGGTCACCAGAACAGTCCTCCCTTTCTCTCTCTTCACTTTTGTCAAACACTATCTAACAAATGGAACTGGGTTCATGCTGTATTGTAATCACTTTGTTGCCTACAGCAGGTGATTATTATAGCAGCAAAGAACTGATTCATTCATTAGATGGAGGCCGGCATAGCTGGAAGGCAGGCTGTGCCAATTGCCGATCACTGGACTGGATTATGTTCATTCTTGCGGTCAGTGGATTGGCTGGAGAGTAGTGGGAGCCGGAGGGTGGTGTGCCTGAGGGAATACTGGATTTGACTAGTCTGGGCAGGGTGAGTTTTACTGCAAACAGTGGGGATGGGAATTCATTTCTATATTCTTTAGGCTCTAACCTTGTACTCTTTTGACTTAATCACAGTGAAGTGCTTCAAGGATACAATACTTTCAAGATTCTGAAGCTTTGATTCAATCCAGGGATGAAATGACTGTGTTATTATGTGAACCTATGAAAAGATGCTACTTTAAACATTTAGCCATGAAAGGCATATACAAACAATTGTTAAAAAAAAACAAAACATGAGTTTTGGGCAACATAAATGATTATTCAGCTTTGCAGTAAAACTCTGTTGAAGTTTTCTGATTATCTCCCTTTCCCTTAGCTGTGCTATAAAAGGTGTCTCTCCCTTTTATAATCTAATGTATATTTTGAACAAGAAAATGTGATGGTTTAGCAGCTTCCAGTTTAGTTTGTGTGAATTAGCATTGCATGTGTCATCAGATTTGTTCAGAGGTCAACCTGACCCCTGCAACAATATTCTTGTCTCTGGCACAGTTTGATCAATCTTGTCTAAAGCACTTTATCTGGGCCAATTAGCTTCACTATAGATGCTGGCTTGGCTTGTTTTCATGAATGCTTTTGCACTGCTGCACAATTCTATAGCAAGAACCTCAGCAAACTAGAGGTCTCTGGTATGTTAATTAAAGAGACAGCAATAGGAACTTGGCTTTGCTGTTCAACAGACCAGATTACTTTCTGTGTACTGTGAATACCTTCCTGTGCAGTTCCTTCACATTTGAAGGACAGAAGATTTAGGACCAAGATGTGTTTGTGTCTAAAAGATGTATTCTGTATATGGAACTGCACTGTATAAGACTGGTTGACCTAGAGACACAGCTGAGTTGGCTGTGGTAAGCAGTGCTTGGAATGAGATGTTCACACCCAAAGACTACTGCACAGGATTCAAAGTTGTTTTAAGTATCTGGGTACCAATATGACATGTCCCCACACTTTTCAATTATTCCATAGTTTCAAACTTTTATTTTTTCAGAACTAACCCTTCAAACTGGAGTATATTGCTAGAGTCATGAATAACTTCTCTTTCTAAAGCATCTCATAACAGTTACTTTTCCAGTTTCTGTTTCCTTTTGGGAAGGACTTTTATAGTTGGCTGTTAATCTGCCAATGAAAGCTATGGGTTGTGTATGAAATGGTCTCATTCCAGACTGTTTTTTTTTTTGTTTTGTTTTGTGTTTGTTAATTAGGAAAGCAATAATCCACAAGAGGATATGTGGTAATGCTAAATCAAAGCACAGCCCAGGGGTGATGATGCACGGGGCATTTACTCCAAGTGCATTTTCACCTCAATGAAGTTTATTGATTTGGTATTACATCACATTTTGGAGTGGGCTGTTGCACTTATAATAGGTCACTGTTATTTACTTAACAGTATTTCTGCTATTACAAAGAAATCCAAAATATGAGCATGCATCAATGTAAAATTGACAAACAGTCATGTAACCATCCCAAGTCATTTTATTTGTTTTCTCTAATTATTTTCTGAATTATTGCATGCTATGAATTCTGTTGCAAATAGTCCCAGTTACTATATATACCAGGGCTGTCCAATCCTTGGCTCTCAAGCAACATGTTGCTCACTAAGCCATTCTGTGTTGCTCGTGACAATGTGTCTGAAATCAACATTTTTCTTTAAAGTACATATAAACATAGAAGTTGATGGCAGATAAGGACCACAAGGCCAATCCAGTCTGCCCATTTTTTCTGCCATTACTCGGTCAATGTCCTATCTATTCATCAAACTTGAGTTTAAAACTGCATTCCCCCTTTGAATCCTGTTGTCTATTTTGCTCTTGGACTTCACAGATTAGGTGCAAATTGTGCGACATAGAAAATTCGATTGAAAATTAGCACATTGCAAACCACCACAGTTAATTCAAACACTGGCAAGTTCAGTATTTAATTACATTCAATTCCATTGCAGTTTCATTTCTACAAGTGCTAAAATGGAGTGGGCTGAGGGATGTAACATCAGCATCAGGTGAGTCATTAAAATCCTTACCGAGAGCAGCTGTGCTCAATTACCTATGGCATTAAACAGCATGCAGATTTGCTGCGAGCTGATTGAGGACATTCGTTTTTGTTACCATCTGTCTCAGTGAGTAAAATATACTGCAGGCTATTAGCTGAGTCACTCCTTCCACCACACGGATATTCTCAGTGGTTTCAGTCAGTCTTGCTGAGGATGAAAACGTTCATTAGTTGGTGCTAACTGAGGGAATTCGACTATGCTGCGGTCCATCTCAGCAGGCAAAACATGCTGCGGGCTGTTAGTTGAGTCTTTCCTTCCACTGCTGCTACACCACTATGATTTTGCTATCCCAGACACTGGATAATCAAATCCATAACTCTAAACCACTGGTTGTCTGGATGTCCTAGTCAAACCACTTGCTGCATTCCAGTAAATAAATTGTCTTTGATTTTTTCAAATGCTGGGGCTACCATTATAAGAGCACATAACAATGTCACCACATATAAATGGAGTGTTTGTTAGAAGACTGTTTTTTTTTTTGGGGGGGGGGTCATATAGTGCTGTGAGCACATATTAAAGGGAGAGATGAAGAGGTGTAGATCCCATTCCAGCAGAGCTGGTTTGATGTGTGTGTACCGGGGGTGGGTGGGAGTCATATAGTGCTGTGAGCACATATTAAAGGAGAGGTGAAGAGCTGCATATTCCATTTCAGAGTGCTGGTTTGATATGTGGGGGGGAGGGGGAGAGTTGGGCTCCATACAAACTAAATGAAGTTGGCTGATAATATGCAGTGCCAGAGCTCACATTAGAGTAGATATAATTACAATACAGATAAAAAAAATAATGTTTTTATAAATAAAAGCTGATTACAATATTACTATAGACTAATGCTTTTATTATTTAAAACTATATACTGTATGTATAAATAAGTGAAAATCTGTTAAATATGGCACTAATATGGTGCGTGCACGTTGAACGGCACATGCTGCATGGTGATGTTCCTCTCCTTGTTCTTAAATTTCAAATGTTGCTCCCACCCCAAAAAAGGTTGGACAGCCCTGCTATATACTCAAAGTGACTTTGTCTAAGGGCATTGTATGCCTAAATTGTTTGATTAAAATATTTGTTTTCTTAATGGTAGGTAATGGTTCATGCAAAGCATCATCCAAAGGTTCTGAAGGAGCTAAAGAGACAGTAAGCCCATAAAGCTCCACCTCTAGTAATTTTGTAATGAGTTTGGTTGACTTAAAAAAGGTATATAAGTTTTTTTTTTTTAATTGCACATCTTTATACTAACATACTAAAATGTCAGCAGAATAGGCCTAACGGTCTTTCGTGTCTGCTGGTTTGGTCAGCCCCCAACCTGGGTGCTGACCTTGCTGTCCCCCTTGCCTTCTCTGGCTTCTCCCTTCCCAGTTCCGGATATTCTTGCTGCATTGGATTTTGCTTCCAGAACCCTTCCCCTGTACCTGTCCCACCCCCTCTTGAACCCCTCCACTGTCTCTGCCTCCACCAGCCCCCAGGCAGTGCATTCCATGGCTCCACCCACCTCCTCTGTGAAGTAGCAACCCTCCCTTTCTCCCTGAATCTTCCCCTCCAGCTTCCACCCCATGCCCTCTAGTGGCCCCTTCCTCCTTCCTTCAAAGCACCCCAACTGTTCCTCCCTATTTACCCTCTTCATGTACCTAAAGACCTCTATCATGTCCCCGGTCCCTCTCTCTTCCAATGTACATATTTAGCTCTTCGAGCCTCTCCTCATAGGTCCTGTCCCCAAGCCCCAAATCATTTTGGTTGTCCTCCTCTGACCCTCTCCAGGAGGTTAATGTCCTGCTTTAAGTGTGGCCTCCAAAACTGCATGCAGTACTCATGTGCGGCCTCACCAAGAGTTATACAGAGGGAGGTATCACTTCCCTCCTTCTGGAGGTGATTCCCCTTGCGATGCATCCCAGCATCCTGTTGGCCTTGGCTGCTGCCCTCCTACAAGTCTCAGAGTTGTTCATCTTGACATCCACCACCACCCCCAGGTCCCTCTCAGCCATCGAGACTTGTAGCATTCCCCCAGGGTGTACACTTGGCCTGGGTTTCTCCGCCCCAGGTGGGTGCCTTGCATTTCCTGCATTGAACCTCAGCTTCCACTTTCTAGACCATCTTTCCAGAGCCTCCAGGTCCCCTGTAGGGCCACCCTCCCTCCTCCCCATCCACCACCGCCCCAGTTTCGAGTCATCTGCAAAGAGACTCATCTCACTCCTGATTCCTGTCCTTATGTTAGATACGTAGGCATTGAACAGAAGGGGCCCAAGGACTGATCCCTGTGGGACCCCATTAATGACCCTCCTTGGGGATGAGACTATCCCACCAACTTCAACCCTATGGGTCTGGTCCTGGAGTCAATTGCCTATCCATCTGATCATCTGGTTCCCTACCCCCATTTCTCCCAGCTTATCCAACAGGCCCACGTGAGGAACAGAGTCAAATGCCTTGCTGAAATCTAGAAAGAGGACATCCACTGGTCTACCCAGGTCCAAGGCACTTGTCACCCAGTCATAGAACTCCACCAGGTTTGTCTGACACGATTTCCCTTGGATGAATCTATGCTGTCTATCGTCCAGGCACCCTGACTTATCCAGGTCCACCCCTAGCCTCTCCTTGACAATGCCCTCCATCACCTTGCCCACCACCGATGTCAGACTGACAGACCTGTAGTTCCCTGCCACCTCCCTTTGATCCCCTTGTGGATAGGCACTATAGCGCCACTCTCCAGTCTTGGGGCACCCACCCTGTCCTCAGAGATGTTGAAAGCTCTGCCAGGGATTTCGCCAGACATCTGCAAGTTCCTTCAGCACTCTGGGATGTAATTTATCCGCCCCGTGCTTTCTCCGTCTTAAGGGAGCTGAGGGCTTCCATCACTCTCTGCTGTGATTTCCTCCGTGCCCCTTCTCCTGCTTAGCCCTCCCCACCTGCCAGTGATGCCTCCCCTCTCCCCAGACCTGCCGATCGGTAAGGGTCCCCCCTCCTCAGTATCTCTGTCTCCTCCCATGTATGATGCAGCACTTTTCCCTGGTGAAACTGGTGTGAAGTACTCATTTAGTACTCAGCCTGCCCCCGGGTCTTGTGCCCATCTCTCCTGATTTAATCCTGCTAATCTGCCCCTTCACCCTTCGTTTTTCCCCAATGTATCTAAAGAACCCTTGTTCCTCTCCTAATTTCCCTGGCCAGGTTCTGCTCCTTCCTTGCCTTAGCCCCTCACCACTCTAGTGGCCCTTCAGCCATCAGCTCGTATCCCTCGATCCCTTTCACTCCTTGAGCACTTGAATTGCTTATAGGCTGCTTTCTTTCCCCGCACCACCTCCTGGACCTCCTGGTCCACCAACAGGGTTTTGGGCCCTCACCGCATTTTGCTCCCATTTGCACAGGTGTGCTGGTAGCATCCTGCACCCTCTCCTGATGATTTCCCACCTACTATCAGCATCCATGTCTGACCCAATCCCATCCAAATGCTCCTTAGGATCCTTCCCATTTCTTAACATCCGCCCCTGAAGTCGGTTCTCCGCCTTTGTGCAGCCTTCTCACCCTCCTAGGTCCAGGCAGAACCAGACCGTGGCATGGTCACTCCCCGTCAATGGGTCCCTTACCTCCAGGCCCCCACTCTGGTCACTGTCTGCCAAGACCACATCCAGTACTCGTGCCTCCCTGGTCGGTTCCCTCACCTGCTGAGTTAGGAATGCATCTTGAAAGACATCCAACAACCTCTGTTCCCTAGTCACAGAGGATGTCATAGTCTCCCAGTCTGTTTCTGGCATGTTTAAGTCCCCCAACACCACCACCGTTCCTCTGCCCAGGCTGCAGTGTCTCCTAACATCTGCCGCCAGACTGTCCTCCAGCTCCTCCGCCAGGGCAGGGGGTCTATACACCACTCCTATTTTTACTCTCTTGCCCCCCCTTGTTATCAAGGTGACCCAAATCGCCTCCACGGTTCCCTCCGCCTCCTCTACTCCCCCTATGTCAATGCAGTTTTTGACTACCATTGCTACCCCTCCTCCTCTTCCTCCCCCGTCCCTCCTGAACATAGTGTATCCCTCCAGGTTCAGGTCCCAGTCATGTCTTGCAGTGGCCCAAGTCTCAGTGACCACTGCCACATCCATTGCTCCTCAGTTAGCATCGCCTGGAGCTCAGGTATTTTATTGCCCAAGCTCCTGGCATTGTAGCAGACTACCTTCCACCCTTTCCCTATAGTTCCATTTCCCTGCTCGTGTTCCCATGGGGATTCTGTTTTCCTGGTCTGCACTTTGCCAGTTGGCCTTTTCTGCAATCCTCCTGGTCTCCAGGGGTGGAGACAGAGTTCCTCCTTATCGCACCCCCTTGACAGCCTTTTCTCCCATCCCACCCCCTCTCAAGTTTAAACCCCACTTTTCACCAATGAACCCTCTATTTTCAACTTAAGGATTCCCTCCTCCAAATTGAGATGTAGTCTATCTCTAGCATACAGCCCTTATCCTCCCAGGTCTCCCCAATCCCCCATCAACCCATACGCTCTGGTCTCACACCACTCCCTGAGCCACTGGTTTATCTCCCTAATTTTTCTTTTGTGTTCCCCACTAGCCCTTGGCACTGGCAGGATTTCTGAGAAGGAAACTGTGCATCCTATGTCATGACAGACCCTGGTGAGCTCACTGAATCTTGCCTGTATCTCTAGCTCGCTATTTCTCTCATTGTCATTTGTACCCAGGTGGACCAGTATGTTTGGGGAACCCCCACAATCCTTTGCCAGCTGATATACCTCGTGCTTAGCCCTGTGCACCGTTAGTCCAGGGAAGCATCTTGTTCTAACTGGCCAGGCTTCTCCCTCCTATCCCATTTGATACCCCTGATCATAGAATCCCCAGCAGGAGCACTCTGACCACTCCTTTCCTCCATTCCCCCTTCCATGTCCCTCATCCTTTCTACAGGCCTCCACCCAGCTGGCTCTGTGTTCCTCCCTTCTGGGTGCCACATGCCACCCCCTCCTTATTTACCATGGCCACCCCCTCCCCTCCAATCCTATGCCTCTCCTCCTCCTCCTGAGTATCGTTCTGTTCCTTGCTAATTCCCCCCTCACTGCTCGCAACTGGTCCTTCTACCCCATCTGCTAAACTAGCCTCGCTCATCCTCCCTTCCTTCCTGTCTCCATTTAGTTCCTCCTTGCTAGTCGTGCTCCCCTGGCCTAAACTCTCAGCTCCCTTTACTGAATCCTCCTTGTACTTCTGGTCCTTCTCCTTTACCTTTCCTCCCAACTGGTCTTTCTCCTTGCGCTTTCCTCCCTCTTTCCCCTGCCCCTCCTGCTCTGAGTCATTGCTCCCCCCATTCTCCTGCATTCCAGGTCCCCACTGTTCTTCCTGCTATCTGGCCCCTGCCTCCTGCCTCCCACTCCCTTTCCATCTCTAACTACCCCTGTCATGGCTACATCACCCCCTCATCCTTGAGCAGAAGAAGAGAATTGAAGCGGTTACTGAGTGTAAGGTCTGATCCACCTCCCCGCCTTGCTTCCTTCTGTCCAGCCCTGGCCATCTGCCTACTTCCCTGAGAATGTTGTCCCTCCATCCCCCCTTTGTGAGGGCCCCCAGTTACCTGCCTGCTTCCTTGGTAGTGTCCTTTTGAACCCCCTCTGCCAGGTTCCCTATGTGACCCCTGAGTATTCTCCTGCACTCCTTTCCCTATGCCCCCACCCCCAGTGCTTGGTGCAACCTTATGGGAGATTCCCAGCCCCCTTCCCCAACCATGCCACCCCCCTTCCCCCAGCTTTCTCCTAATACCTGCAACCTCTTCCCTAAACTGTGCTAGCTGGTAGCACACTGGGCAACCATCGAACTTCCAAGCCCAGTCCAGTATCATGGCTGCTCCAACCCTGTTCACCCCACCACCCTCCCAAAGATGCTGGCCCTAATGATGTGTGGTTCCATCCTTCCAAATAGGTTTCCTTGGGTGAGCCACCAGGTTCCCCTAGTCCAAGATACCCCTACTGCCTAATCAGGTCACTCACTAATCTTAGAGACAGTCCCACTGTACACCAGTAACCCTTTTACTAGGTGCAGTACAACACATTAAACTTATAAGGGAAATGAACAACTCCCAAAGCTCCTCTCTCCCAGCCTTTAAATCCTACCTCCAGTGGCTAGAACTACATGAGCTGCACCTGCAGCCTTTTCCTCCAATTGCAGGACAGGTGTTCCCTCATAAATTTGCAGAATTCTGGGAGGGAGGTGGGGGAGGTGGGTATGGGCAGACACCTGACTCGAGAGAGAGTGTATCAGCCCTGTGTCTTCCCTCCAAGCCAATCCTACCCCCAGTGGCTAGAACTACATGAGCTTCACCTGCATCCTTTTCCTCCAATTGCAGGGCAGGTGTTCCCCTATAAATTGCAGAATTCTGGGAGGGAGGGTGGGGAGGGCGGGTCTTGGACAGACACCTGACTCGAGAGAGAGTGTATCAGCCCTGTGTCTCCCCTCCAAGCCCAGCAACCAAAGAACCAGCCCAAGCAAATCCCACCAAATAGGTTTTAAATCAGAAGAAATAGGCCTCTACCAGCGCAGCCTGTTACACAGTGAAACATCCACAAAATGAGCCCCACTTACAGCCACCAAATCAGTTTACAAACATCCAGCAGCACCCAAAACAATACCCTGCTAGCCCCTTAGAAGTAAGAAAGAAAAGAACTAACCTACCAAGCAAAATCCACAAGAACCCTGTGAAAACAACAGCAGCAGCTACTGTCCTGGAACACAACTGATCCTGTCCCTTCCAGTTCTTTCTGAGAAGACAAAGCAGCTAACACCTCAATCTGATTCAGCTCTGCCTCCAATCAATTGGCTGAGTGAGACCTGGCCAGACCATTAACACCCCTCCCCCACTATGCAGTAACCTTTACAGCTAATGGAGTCAGCAAAAGGAATCAAAATTCAAGTCAAAGCCCCCAAAATATGTTTGCTGCCAAAGGAAACAGGACTCCAATTTAATCAGCTTCACTAACAACACATCAAAATAGGCTTGAAATTAACAGTTATAGGTCTCCAATTGAAATAACCATCTCCAAGCAAATCCCACCAAATAGGTTTTAAATCAGAAGAAATAGGCCTCTACCAACGCAGCCTGTTACACAGTGAAACATCCACAAAATGAACCCCACTTACAGCCACCAAATCAGTTTACAAACATCCAGCAGCACCCAAAACAATACCCTGCTAGCCACTTAGAAGTAAGAAAGAAAAGAACTAACCTACCAAGTAAAATCCACAAGAACCCTGTGAAAACAACTGCAGCAGCTACTGTCCTGGAACACAACTGATCCTGTCCCCTTCCAGTTCTTTCTTTACCAATTAGTATTTCCAAGGGGAGCACAATCCATGGGTTTTCCACTATCTGTGTAATTAAGAATAATCTCTTTCGTCTTAAAATGATGCCCGGCTACTTCAAGAGGATGACTCATACAATTTTCTGCACATTTGAAATCAAAATCCCATTTCATTAAAAAGGTGTTCATACTTAAAGAGCTGCTGAGACCTTAAAAATGTTGAAAAACATAATAATTAGGTACAATTCAGCTTCCAGTATATATGTATATGTATATATATATATATATATAAATTCGTCTTCCGCATAATTTATTACACAGAACATTTGCAATAGTGTATGATCATTATCCCTCAGGGCTTATCTGCCTCTATAGCTAACTCCATACTTCAAGTCACAATCCTCTGTTGTGACATCACAGGGGCATATTCTTTAAAAGGATGTGCATGGCACAAAGTGACTTTCATCCAACATGAATGACGCAAATAGCACCTTGCACCAATAATTGTACCAAGCTGTATTCTCAAAACCAGCCTGTGACAACACACAGGCTGCTTGCACCAAAAAGGACTTACACCATCCTTGCACCAAAAACTGGGCAGCAACATGGCACAAGGGGGTTTGCAGCAGTCATAGTGCCCTATTCTCAACAGGTGGCTGCCACATCCCCTAATTTGTAATTCTCAAAAAAAAAAAAAAACCTGGAGGATATCTGTTAAAGTAAAATTATACCAGCTAGTAGCTGCATAAAGATACTGTGCTGTCTATAGAAGGTTGCGCCAATGTTCCCCCATCTGATCCCCGTAGAACATGTAGATTTCCTTCAAGTCCCAAACCCCAAAAGCAAAATAGATATATATCCCTGATGGGCTAGTGGACCCCTGACCTAATCACAAAAATAAAGTAATAGCCCCAGTGGGCAAGCGGATCCTCTCCCCAGTCCTGATCCCTGGTAGTATAATTTATTAAACCCTGGTGGGCTAGCAGACCCCCAGCCCAGATCCCAGAAATTATTATTAATTAGCCCCCCAGATAAACCCAGAAAAATTATGTAGTCCACCCCAGCCTCAATCCCAGATCCCCAAAATAATTCATTTTTCAGTTTATTATTTTTCCTTATTTTGATTTTGATTTTGTTTTAATGTAGCCCTGGTGGTCTAGTGGACACCCAGCTGGCAGTGCCCTACTACCCCAGCCCCAGACTGTACCCAGATGGTGACTGGCACAGACCACCTCTTGCCATTGTGGCCAGCTGCCAACTGAGCTCACATTAGTGAGTACTGTAGTATTGTTATTAATTGTGCAAACACAGATGCTGTCATTCACTGAATGCATACTATATACAGTATGTGCTCATATAAAGCTCAGTCGGTGGCTGGCCCTGGTGCCATGGTGGTAAGAGGTGAGCTGTGCCAGTCGCCTGCTGGATACTGGTAGGGGTAACAGAGTGGTAGGGCACTGCTGGGTTGGAGGGATCCACTAGACCACAAGGGCTACATTAAAACAAGATAAAGATAAAGAAGAATGATAACATGACACATGAATAATTTTGGGGATCAGGGATCGGGGCCATATTTTGCTTTTAGCATTTTTTTATAAATTTATTTACCTAAATAACTCCTTGGTATTATTTTCATTAGCACTTACAGTAGAGCCAAGGACAGTCCTGTAATTTGTTTTTTGCCTGCTCAACTTTTAATGTATATGCTGTCATGTTCTTCTTACACTTGTTCAGAATTATTTGAATTTTATCTTTGAAATGTATTTATTTAGTTTTTGTTGACAGGGTAAGTGCACTAGACAAATCCTGCCTGTTTTCAGGCACGACCCAGGGGAAGGGGGGTTACAGATGAATGCCAGCTGCCCTTGAACCAGATTAAGCTATTTGTGGTATTTTTTTTTTAGTGAATGAGGGAAATTTGGCCAGGACACCGGGGAAATTCTCCTACTCTTTTCGATAAGTGCCATGGGATCTTTAACATCCACCTGAACTACCACCAATCCAGGCAGATGGGACCTTGGTTTAACTTCTCATCTGAAAGACGGCACCTCAGAAGTGCAGCACCCCTCTCATGCTGCACTACAGTGTCAGTACTGGGATATTAACCCAAGTGCCAGATGTGGGAACTGAACCCACAGCCCTCTGATCTCCCGGCCTCAGAGGCGAGTGTGCTACCTACTGAGACACTGACACTGCAACCTGTTGAAACTTTTTTGATTCCTTTTAATCACTTTTTTTTTTTACTACCCACCTTAACCATCTGGGTCTGATTCCATTTTGTCTATATTTCTTTTTACAGGGAATAAGTTTAGTGTACAGTGAATGTATTTTACCCCTGAAAATGTGTCACATTTCATTTGCATTTCTATTCTGAAAAAGCATGCTAAAGCCTATATTTTTGAGCTGCTCAGTAATTGCTTTATGGTTTTCTTTGTTGTTTAAAAATATTTGTTTTTCCAATGTTCTTTATAACATCCGACAATAATATGAAACTGTATTATGATCACTGTTTCCCAAAGTGTAGTAACTTGACAGTTTTTTATACTTACCTGTACATTTTTAGATGCTATAACTAAGCCCAAAATATTGTTTTCTCTTACAGGTTCTATGCCATGCTGTTGGAGAGAGTTATTATAATGTATTTAGAAATTTAGTTCCCATTGCTGATGATGCTCAATTTTCCTGCCAGTTGATGTCCCCTAGATTAAAATCATTAACCAGTAAGACATCCCCCAATTTGTATGCATTTGCATGTTCCATAAGTAGTTACTTGTGTGTTTCATTTGTAGTACTAGGAGGTCTATAACAAGCTCCAATAGTTATGTCTGATTTGTTAATTCCATTTACTTTGATCTAGAGTGTTTCAATTTGAGTAATTTTTTTTGTCCACTGCCAAGTAGCCCCCTTCGTCCCTTTCACTTCCAGACAGCCCCATCATTCTCCTCATTCCTTACCCTCTTCCATGTCACCTTATAGATGACCCCCCCCTACAGGAAGGGCTATCTAAAGGCCCACTTTTAAGCCTCTGAGTGGAGCTGACTGATGGTTTGGGAGAGGTAGTCCAGGCTGAAGTGCAGGACCTGTGAATCAGTGATGGGTGGCATCCTGCATGGTCACAGTATTTTCCCCTTTTTTTTCATCCCTGTGAAGTGTGGAGTGCAATGACATTGATTATGTCTGCCCTGCTTCCTTGAACTACCAAGCTCTGGCTGCCAAATCCCTTATGTCCTCAAGGGGCCAGTCAAGCACTGTTCACTGCCCCACCCTCCTCACTAGAGGAGGAGAGCAGTCCTTATCATGCTGTATCCTCCTCCCCCTGGCCAGCCCACCAATAACCTGGACTCGCTTCTGAACCTGAGTCATCAGTGTTGTGAGCTGCAGCTCTACTGCTGCACTTGGGGGCTGGCTAATTTGAGTATTTCTATGATTTTTAATATTATTAGTAGCTTCTTGTATGGTTAGGTAATTTTTTATGCAGATTGCTATCCCCCCTTTTTATGTTCTCTGTTATTGTAGTGTAATACATAACCTGCCATATTTTTGCCCAATGGTGAAGGGGGAAAGAGGAGGAGGTTTTTCACTGAGAGGGTGGTGGAGCCTTGAAATGCACTGCCTGGTGAGCTGGTTCAGAGATCCACAGTGGAGGGCTTCAAGAGAGGGTGGGACAGACACAGAAAGCAGATGTATCAGATGATGGCCTGCCCAGGGTGGGATGGATGATAGGGTTTCTGGCAAGGGAAGGCCTGGTACCGAACTAGGGATCTGAGGTTTGAGCAGACTCAATAGACCATAAGGCCTAATCTGCTGGCAATTAGTATGTTAGTAAATGTTTTGCTTATTCCACCAGGTTTCATTTACAGCAAGAACTGAATAATTATTGATTACTGTTAGCGTTCTGAGTTCAGCAAATTTGTTCTGTGGGCTTCAATTGTTTATCAAACAGCAGTTCAAATTTATACTTTAATATGTATGATCTGTTATATTGTGGAGCATTTTGGGAGTATGGTTTTCAATTGCATTTGTATTTCTTTTATCCCGTTATCAGTTGAAATAAAATTTTCATAAAGTATGTATAAATTTGTTCCTCAGAATGTGCGCTCCCCAATGGTTCAGATGGAGATTATCTTTGAGTAGGCCCTGTAGTTGTTCATAAAGTTCACACTATTATTTAAAATTAAAACGCCTCTGTTCTTCCACCAATTAATCAGTTTGCTGTTCATGTGAGTTACAGTATTATTCTCAATGTGCTTTTGAAACAAGAAGGATACTTGATATGGCTACTTTACATTGTTGACCCTTTATTATTTTTTCTCTAATGTTATCCACTCATGACATATGTTATTTGCATGGGTTTTACCATCATTTGTTCCCATGTGCAGTACAACAGAAGTTTGATTTTTTCTACTTTTGTGTGTTCATAGTCTCAAAGCAATTTTTAAATATGCATGACTATTCAGTAAGTGTGTCTTAGGCAGCTACAACTCGGTTACCCAATTCAATAAATGCTAAAAGGATCCAGTAGCAGTGTCAGCAAGAAACAATACCCGACATAGTGGGTGGTATTGGGAAATACTGGACTACCCAGCAGTGTAATGAGGCTCACACTGCAGGCAGAGGACCCTATAGCCCCTGGAAGGTCCTGTATAGCCCATACTGCCAACCCTGGTGGGTATTATAACAGTTAGAAAATGGGCTACATGTCTCATTTTTTATTGGATTTTAAAATAAAATACATAAAAAAAGAGTGAAATACCATTTTTACTTATGAGTAAAGTAGTCTGTCTAGTGGTATATCTGCCAGAAGAGGGCACTGCACTGTCTGATAGGTATTTTTTCTCCAAGTATAGAACTGCTTGCTAATGTCAGCACACCAAACGTGGTCGAACATGATCAGAAGGCAATCCCCCCCCCCCCCAAGTGTAACCGCTGTTTATTTACAAGTATTACATTGACACCTGTATTACATTTATCACAGGAGCAGTATGAAGACCAATCAGCACACTGACTGTGGCCTCAAAACGATAGCAAATAAGGTAGGGTAATATTTTTTTCCAAGTTTCGCTGTGTTGAATTACAGTCTGCATGTCCCTAAATCAGTTCAGATGATGCAGCAATAAGTGACCAGCTGAAAAGTGAGTGCCACACTGTACTGCTTAATCCATGATGACATGAGCAGTATTTTCCTCAGTCTGTTTCCCACTGATGGAGACGTGGGGCCACCTTGCAGTATTTAAGCAAGTGACTGGGAGGCTGGATGAGGAGGGATGGAGTAGCACTCAATGCTAGCAGCACTCTGTAGTAGGGCTAACTCATAAAGTTTTTAAAAATGAAGGTCCTGATTCTCAAAACCAGCATTAGAATGACACAAGCTGTTGCAAAGAGCACCCTGCATCAAAGTCGAATGCACCAGGAACCCTGCACCAGATTATGGTACAGTAGGGGTTCCAGGGACCAAAGTTTGCACAGATGCCATAACCACTGCAGTGCACCCAATACATAACAATGGGAGATGGGGGAGATGGACAGAGTCAGCCATCCACCTTGTGGCATGTGCAGCACCAGCCCAAAGTGTCTAAAGCTGCTCACAGCATCCAAGGCACACCATGCACCAAGCGGATGTGGCAAGTGCAGAGCATAGCTGCATGTCAGCACTACATACCCATGTCCAGAAAGCTCCTGTGGGTGATGTTGCCAAGCTCCCAAACCATAGCTGCAGTTGTATAGCAGGTGCTGCATAGGAAGACCAGGATCCCGAAGATGGAACCTGAAGGTCAGTGTAGGTATCATCAGTATATGTGATGGATGCCTTCACCCACATGCCTTCAAGAAGTAATGTGGGGAAAGGCCACAGTACAAATCCCCCACTGTAAGCAAACGGACACAGCTGTATCCATCGTGGGACACATACAGATTATGAGTAACCCACCATTAGCAGGATCACTGAAGCAAGGCTGGCAGTGCCATCTGTAACAACCAGTAGGGGTGTGGCTGGAAAGAGCTGGTGGTCCAAACCAGTCAGGATACCTGCACATGCTTCTGTCCTGTGAGAGACAGAACAACACAGACCATATGTCTGCAGGTCACAGATGTGCCCTATTCTGTCCTGATGTCATGGCAGGTAGGTCTGTAGTGCAATGGTGGCAGATGACAATGGTCTAGTGGCCCTCCACAGGGTCTGGCACAGACTTAGCTGCAGTAGCTCTACCTGACCCTGTCCACAAAACAGGTGCCGCTTTGCAGCTGTAGGGTGGACACACATCAGGAGTGGGAGGTAGATGTCTGTAGAACTAACGCAAGGGACAATGCATACTGAGCATGCCACAAAGGGCCTGGTCAAGGGCAATCACAATACCTTGGTCACTGTGCAGCCACATCATGGGCAGGGAGAGAGTACAGACCAAGGAGGCCAGATATGGACCTGCAAGCAGACACCCCCCCAACTGTGTATAGCTCACTGGCATCCCCCACCTCCTATAGATGACACTGGCTCCTGTGCAGGATGCACACAGCAGCACACCATGCCATGACTGGGATGCTGGAATATATCGAGAGGGGTATTGATAGCTAAAGAAAAGAGGTAATACTTCCCCTCTACAAATCACTTTTGAGGCTCAACTGGAGTACTGCACCCCTTCTGGAGTCCTCACCTCAGATGGGATAAGAATAGATTGGAGACAGTGCTGTGCAGAGTAACAAAAATGATTCAGGGCCAGCAGGGCAGATCTTATGAGGAGCACCTCAAGACACTAAATATGTAGTCACTGGAGACCAGAAAGGAGAGGGGAGATATGGTAAAGACCTTCAAGTTCCTTAAAGGAATTAACAGAGTTAACTGTGGTAACTATTTAGCTTGAATACCAGTTTGTTATTATGTGGACACAAATGGAATTAACAGGAAGTAGGCTCACGAAGGATGTCAAAAATCAATCATAGAAACATAGAAACATAGAAACATAGAAGTTGACAGCAGATAACGACCGCAAGGCCCATCCAGTCTGCTCGTTTCTTTTTCTACCTTATAAATGTGCCATCGGCCTTTGCTCTGTCAGTGACCTATCTATTCATAGTCATTTGTATTGCTCCCTTATGCCTATCCCATGCCTGTTTGAAGCCCTGCACTGTATTCATAGCCACCACTTCTTGTGGTAAGCCATTCCATGCATCCACCACCCTTTCTGTGAAAAGAATTTCCTCACATTCCCCTTAATCGCCTCCCTCTAATCTCATGCTGTGTCCTCTTGTCCTGCTATTTTTCTTATATTTAAACATGTTAGACTCTTTCACCTTGTTTATGCCCTTAAGGTATTTAAATGTCTCGATCATATCACCTCTCTCTCCTTTGCTCAAAGGTATACATATTGAGCTCCGTTAATCTGTCCTCATATGTCTTCTGATGCAGTCCCTGCACCATTTTGGTTGCCCTTCTCTGGACTGCCTCAATTTGTTAATGTCCTTGTGAAGGTGTGGCCTCCAATACTGCCATGCAGTACCCAGATGGGGGCTCAACTAATGTCTTGTACAGAGGGATTACCTCCTCTTAACGATCTCTGTGATACCCCTACTAATACACCCTAACACCCCCTAGCCTTACCTACTGCTTTAGAGGTCTGCTTGGATGATTTTAGGTCATCAGTGACGATGATACCCAAGTCTCTTTCTTCCTTTGTGACTGCTAGCAACTCCCCTCCCAGCCTATAAGTGGCTTCAGGGTTTCTCTTCCCTATGTGCATGATTTTGCACTTCTTTGCATTAAATCCCAGTTGCCACTCTTCTGACCATTCTGCTAGTTTATCCAGATCTCTTCTCATTCTGCCCACCCCATCTGGATCATCTACTCTGTTGCAGATCTTGGTGTCATCTGCAAACAGACAAGACTTACCATCTAGTCCATCTGCGAGGTCACTAATGAAGATGTTGAATAGGACTGGCCCCAGGACTGATCTCTGAGGTACCCCACTTGTGACTTGCATCTCTTCTGACTGTATACCATTTACCACCACTCTCTGTTTTCTGCCAGTCAACCAGTTTGCCACCCAGTTGACCAACTTCTGACCCACCCCGAGCCTACCTAGCTTATTTATCAATCTTCTATGTGGAACAGTGTCAAAAGCTTTGCTGAAGTCAAGGTAGGCGACATCAACTGCTCCCCCTTGGTCCACCACTCTGGTTACCCAGTCAAAGAAATCTATGAGATTAGTTTGACAGGACCTTCCTTTTGTAAACCCATGCTGTCTTGGATCCTGTGCCCTATGGATTCCAGGTGTTGCACTATCCTTTCCTTAAGGTGCCTCCATAATCTTGCCCACTACTGAGGTAAGACTGACGGGTCTGTAGTTCCCGCCTCCTCCCTGCTACCACTCTTGTGAGTGGGATCACATGAGCCCTTCTCCAGTCTTCTGGGACCTCTCCTGTGCTCATAGACTCACTAAACAATTCTGCTAATGGCTCTGCTAGTTCCTCCTTTAGCTCCTTAAGTACCCTGGGATGTATGCCATCAGGTCCCATTGCCTTATCCACCCTGAGCTTAGGCTCTTGTAGGACCCTTTCTTTTGTGAAGGGAGTAGTGCTCACCTCCTCCCCTGTGTCCATGATGCTGAGCTGTGGGCCCTGCCCTACCTTCTCTTCAGTAAATACTGAGCAAAAGTATCTATTTAGGATAGATGCCTTTACAGGGTCCTCCTCCTCACATGCTCCCTTTTCTCCATTACTTAGCAATACCCCTCTGGACTTTCTCCTTTCACTAATGTATCTATAGAAAGTCTTGTCACCTTCTTTACTGTTCGTGCTAGTGTTTCCTCAGTTTGGGACTTTGCCTGCCTTACTGCCTTACCTGCTTCCCTTAGGGCAGTTTGTTATGCCTCCCTATCTTCATCCCGCTGTGTTCCCTTATATTTTCTGAAGGCCACCCTTTGGCTCTGACCTTTTCTGCTACTGTATTTGAGAACCAAAGTGGTTTCCTTCTTCTTTGCACTTCCTTTTCTGTCTAACACAATGGGATGTTGCTTCAAGTATTGTATCCTTAATGCTTGCCCACTTTGCCTGTACCTCCTCACCTGTGTTTCTTTTTGCCAGGCTAGCTTAACTCTGTTGGCCATCTTATCAAAGTCAGCTCCTCTGAAGTCCCATATTTTGCCTTGGAATGGGATGATTTAGATGTAGTAGCCAAATTGAACCATACCATGTGATGGTCACTGCCCCCAGGTGACCTTCTACCTGGAGATCTGTGATCCCTTCTTTGTTAGTCAGTACTAGATCTAGGATAGCCCTGTCTCTTGTGGGTTGCTGTACCAGTTGTTTGAGGCCCTCCTGCAGGAATCCACTATGAGTCTAGTTCTGGCAGATGTTCCTGCTGGTATTGACCAATCTGTATCTGGCATGTTGAAGTCTCCCATTATCAGAACCTCCTTTAGCTGTCATGTTTTGTATATCTTCTAACAGTAATGTGTCTATGTCCTCCTCTGGTCTGGCCTGTAGACAACCCCAGTTCTTATCGCTGTCCCATTTCCTGTTACCAGGGTGACCCACAGTTCTTCTGGCTCCTTTGTGTATTCTGAATTTCTGTAGCTTTGATATTTTCACTAATACACAGGGCCACTCCTCCCCCTTTTTGCACCTTGGCTCTTCTGAACAATACATAGCCAGGTACTGAAGTCTCCCAGTGTGGTTACTGGTAAACCACGTCTCACTAATTGCTACTATGTCCAGTTTAGCCTCTGACATTATTGCCTGCAGGTCTGGGATCTTATTTCCCAGGCTGTGAGCATTGTGTACATGATTTTCCATTGGCCAGATTTTGGTGTGTTAGTTGTTGGGTGAAGTTTGGCATTACCCCTGTGCATCATATGGGGAGACAAACCTTTTTTCTTACCTGGTGATGCAAATGAACGGCAAACATGCTGAATTCCTGTTTGACCACTAGCTGAGGGGGGAGGGGTGTTCTTCCCATTCGACGTATGGGGTGCTGCACCCCTCTCCCCATTTGCTAGTTTAAATATTCTGCAAAGACGTCAAACTTCTGCCCCAATGCACTGACTCCCTCTTTAGTCAGATGCAGTCAATCAAATTTAAAGAACTTTCGCTCCCAGAACTGTTGCCAGTTCCCTACAAATCCGTGTCCTTTTTCCTGGCACCAGTCCTTGAGCCACGTGTTTAACTCCCCTATCTCCCCTTCTCTGACCTTCCGTCCATCTGCTCCCTTCTCCCAGACTGGCAGGATCTCAGAGAAGGAGATGCCCGGATGAAGTAGATGATAGTTTGTCACCCAGCCTAGTCAGGTGTTCCTTGGTCTCCACAACTGACCGGCTGGCGAGATCATTAGTCCCTATGTGTACTAGGACATCAATGTTTTCTCCTGCTTTGTGAACAATTTTAGCAATGCGGTCAGTGTCTCTCCATGCTGATGTACCTGGGAGACATCTGACCATCACCCCTGGCTGGAGATGGGTATCAACTCCCCGAATCATGGTGTCTCCTATGATCAGTAGTTTTTTTGGATTTCCTTTGTGCTTGTTTAGTTTTGGTTCCTGATTTGGGTGAGTATTGTTGTGCTAGCTCCTGTGCTGCAGTGTCCTGCTCTGCAGTGTCTTCTGCCTCTTTATTTGATTTCAGAGATAGGGGCAGATACCTGTTTGTAGTGTTTATATGGTTTTCGGAGGTAATGTGTTGGAGAGCAGAGAGTGATGGGGCAGCTGATTTGCTCCTCCTAACCACCTGCCAACCTCCTGGACCAACTACCTCTGCGGTCAAGGTTTTTCTGTTGGATGCTGGGAAATGGGTGGTTCTTATAATGTATTTCCTCTTCAAAATGAAATTTGAGGTGTGCAATCTCTGCCCATGCTGCCCGGAGCTGAGTCCTAAGATCTCCAAAGGCCAGCATGTAGGACAGTGTCCTAAATCCTGTAAGACTGTCCTTCTGAAAATTGTTCCACAGTACCTGCAGTTAATGAAATCCATTCCAAATAAGTTGCTGGGTTTGTAACCTAGTCAGAGCAATTAGAAGGAAAAAAAATGCAAGTAATGGTTTAATTGTGCTTTGTTTAACTTGTTATAACAAGTTAAATTACTAGTGCCCTGTAAATGAGATCACCTTGTGGAGGCCCCACTGATCCACCCCTTCCTGCTCTGCCACAGGAAATGTCACAACTGTGGTACCCTATAAAAGGAGTGTAGCGTGGGGTGGGTGGCTGAGCCCTTCCCCTGCCTAAAAAGAAGAACCACGGACGAAAGAACAAGGAGGTAAGAGCAGAAACAATCAGTCAACAACAAATGCAGTAACCCTGAAAGCTTATCCTAATGTTAGATAAAACTGTAAAACCTGTAAAGCACCACCTGTAATAATTTCAGAGAAGATATACCCTGTAGGAAACACTTTACTCCAGAGAAAAATAAAGCAGTAACAGAAGATATACCTTGCAAAAGACAATTTGAATCAGAAGATTACAGCAGTAATCTGTTAGCACACACCTGTAGGCACACCTTGTAATAATGCAGAAGAAGGTATACCAGCAACAACAATTTGAATCAGAGAAAAAATAAAGCAATGAAATGGAGGCAACAAACAGTAGCAATCCTTGTGAGTAAAAAAATAAAAACACCACCACACAGTAAATCTGCTTAGCCAAACTAAGTCTTAATCCTTCTCCCTTGCTCTGGTAAGTTTCTCTACTCTGCCTTTCAAGCAGTCTTAGAAGGAAAGAGCTCAGGTGAAGCTAGGTGCCTTGGGCCAGCAAACCAAGTCTTCTCAATCAATCAATCAAAATCTTTATTTATCCAGGTGGTCATTGTTGAGAAATGCTCATTTACAAGATGGACCTTGTTGGAACATATTCACAAATTGAACAGACCATGCAATGATATTACATTCACAATCTGAACAAAACCACACAATAATATTACATTCAGGTGAAAGGTACACCAAATAATGCAAGGCATAGATAAGATAGTACATTACATCAGTTCATACAGCCATAGAATAGCACTGGCAGGGTACAAGGTTCAATACACATATACATACAAAGCGGGTAACTACAGGGATGAGGCAGTGGAGTTGAAAAAATAATATAGGGGAGGGAAGTGCTTGGGTGACAGAGTGGATCAAGGAGAGGAGAGGAAGGGCTGTGGGGGTAATGAATAAGGGAACAGGGTGGGGGAAGGAAGGTAGTGCTAGCCTGTAGGAAGGGAAAGTGGAATGCTGGGTACACGTAATGGAAGGGGAAGAGGCTGGGGGGGGGTTGTCTCGACCAGAGGTGGGGGAGCTCCAACCCAAAGAAGGGATGTGATAATGTGTCAGTAGAGCAGGAGAAAGGACACCTATAATTAGAGGGAAGCAAAGCAATGTGACAGTAACTTATGGGCGGGTCCAAGTAGGGAAGTGATCCAAGGCAGGCATAAGAGCAGGTCTTGGGATGTGAGGAAGTACCTGTACTACTTTACAGAAAGGGTGGTGGAACCTTGGAAGAGTCTGTTGGCTGAGGTGGTAGGTGCATAAACAGTCAGGGGATTCAAGCAGAGCTGGGACGTAATGAAGGGAATAGTGGTTACTTGGGGTGACAGGACCATGGAGGAGAATAGAGAGATGGCAGGGATGGTTAGTACTCTAGGAACAGTAGGTTCCAGTAATTATAGGGAACTTGGGCAGACTGGATGAACCTCTGTTTTTTTTTCTGCCATCATTGTCTATGTTAATTTATTTATTCATTTGAATTTTGGTAACCGGGTAGGCCCACTGAGACAGAATGTCTCTTTTTCAGGAGCGACACGGAAAAGGGTTACAAAGGGAGGAACAGTGATACAAAAAAATAATAGCACATGGTAAGTGTACACAGACACATTTACAAAAACATACATAATAAACAAAGCAAAACGTCACACAGGCAGTAAATTAAGTAACATCTTCAAAACTGGTATAGGGATAAAAAAGTCACAATGTATGGGTAGTCCTTATTACCCACTGAAATCAAACACATTACAACCTTGGAATCCCACCGTTGTGATGTCAGAACCTTATAAACTTATCTCATCTATGTCATAGCAGTGGGTTTACAAAACAGAGTGCCAGTGTAATTCAGCTTTCTACACACCCAGAATGTGATTGTTAGCCTCAGTGCAGTATTCAAATAATATTCCAGTTGTCTCAGTTTACTGTTACTGAGTCTAGCAATCTCTATGTCTTAGAGATTTTAACTCTGGTGCTATTTTTACTCGCTTTCATTCAGTGCGTGTATCCTAAGAAAATGTTTTCCTACACAATCATGTGGCTGTAGTGCAGATTCATTAATAAGGTAAGACTAAATTACTTGTGTTCGGGTAGGGGAGGTAACTTCTCATGTCAAGTCCCATACACTATAAATGACCGTGCCTGATGTATAGGTGATAACCATGGTGTAATCATCTCATGTGGATGTTAGGGCAATTGTAAAACCTCTTGAGCTGTGCTCTCAAGATTTACTGATGCCCTAGCAACTACCCGAGGTGATTACACTATAGTTATCACCTGTACATCAGGCATTACCTTCTACATAACAATAACTAAGCAAAGTATATGTGTATACAGGTACAGTGAGAAATTATTTAAAACTGAGACCAACCAGGCAATCAAAGCATGACTTGCATAGCACCAGAGACAGTGTAGTAAATAAAGGGAGGATAAGCAGGCTCAGGTAAGGAACCCAGAAAGAGTGCAAGAGAGGGGAGAATTATGAGAGATTATAGGAGTGGTCAACAGGAGTAAGTACACAGCTGGGTGGAGGCAAGGAGAGAATTGAGTGAATGCTTGAACAGGTGAATAGAGGTCATGACAGTGAAGGGAAGAGAGTTCCAGAGAGGGACTCGAGAAGGCTAAGATACACTGACCCACTGCTAGATGAGGTTTAGGAATAGAGAGCAAAGGTAAGCCAGTGGACCATATAGGTCTAGTTACAGGTTTACATTGAATAATGGGCAGGTGGCAAGGAGGAGTGTAAGTATGCACAAGTTTGAAAGTCAGGCAGGAGGCAGAGGGTGGGGAATTGCAGCCTGGCTTCAAAAGAAGGCCAGCCCAATGAACCAAGGACAGTGCAGTGGTAATCTCTGGCATTAGTGCCAAGGGCAAATCTAGCTATCTAAGTGGTGGGCTATGACTTTGTTCTATGCATTTCGCTTTGTGTTTCAAATCTGCAATAACTGTATTCCTGTTCAGTGGAACATTTATTTGAGCTGCAGACTCTGTACTCCTGATTCTGAACTTAATTGCTAACTTACTGACTTCTGCTTCTCGGGGAGTGGGTGCATGGAGGGGGGGATCATTGGGGTATTAAGTTTAGTAGAATGTTTGTGTTGTATGACTGGCTAGGTTTGTGTATATTAGTTGTGTGGATGTTTGTCTGACTGATAGTTATTTTATCATTTTATTGAGGCTCTCTAGCTGTGATAATGTGTCTGGGAAAGTTAGGGGGACTGGGCAGGCCAGGATTGTGTACGAGGAATATCCCAACTACTCAATCTGCTGCCCTTTATCAGTCTCCCAGTTTTTAGCATTGCAGCTTCCTGCTGTAGGAAGGTCCGAATTAGGAAGGCTCGCATTGATCGACTCTGGCTGGGTGCCTTGGACACTCTGGGGGGGGTCAGATTGAGGTCATTGGGTGCAGAAGGTGCCCCTTGTGTCAATGGGCCTTAGAGAGAGGTCAGACGTGTTTGATCCCCACCCCCAGTGTCTCCACCGGATTGAGTGGACTAGTATCCAGAAGGGATACACTGCCCACCAATCCCCTTAGGGCAGTGCTTTGCAAGGCCAAATCGATCAGGAACAAGACTGCGATTATAGCGGGCTTAGTTTCCAGTGTCAGTCTGGCATGCATCATTGAGGCCTAGGAGGGTGACGATGCTGGCCCAGTTTTAGAGGAAGCCATTCCCCCCCCCCCAGTTACTCAGTGGTGCATTGCCCCAGAGTGGAATGCAGGGGCGGGGGAGTGGCTATCTACCTTAGATATGAACTTGGCTTCATTGCACATGAAGTGAGAAGACCTGGTTCTTTTGGATGTGTGGCCATTCATGGGGGTCCAGGTGCAGGCTGCAGGATTCTCCTGATCTACAGCCCCACTGGGGCAACAGGGGATTTCCTGCAGGAGATAGCCAACTTCATTGCTGGTGAGATATTGGAGTTCCCCAGGTCCTTAATTCTGGGGGACTTCAAAGTATGGATCAATGACAAATACTCTAGTTTAGGCTATAACCTCCTGCAGATGATGTCATCTCTGGGTCTGTTGCTGGAAGTTTCCTCTGCAGTCCATCAGGGTGGATACATGTTGTACCTGGTCTTGTCTCTTGGGCTTGACATTAGCAACCTCAAGACTGATTGAGTGGTTTGGTCCGATCATTGCACTGTGGAGTTCTCATTCAGGATCCCCCCCCCCCAAAGAGTCCTCCCCCTGTTGGGATGGTAAGCTACCACCTTTTGAGGGGTTTGACCATGGAGTGATTTCTGGCAGGGGCAGATCTATCCAGTGTGAACTGTGCATGCGTAGGGGGTGTGAGCAAAGCTGTTGCCATCTATAACAGGGTGAAGTCGGCTGCACTTGACTCTCTCATACTGGTCCATGTATCACCCAAATCTTCTCACTTGAGGTCCCTGTGGTTTGATGGGGAGCTAAAGGTGATAAAGATTATGAGTCGGAGGTTAGAGCACTGGTAGCAGAGTTCTTGGCTAGAGGTAGACAGACTGGCCCTGCCTTCTCATTATGATGCGCATCAGGCGCTATCTCCTGTAAGAAGACAGACTTCTTGTCCAGGGGAGATTCCTGCTGGGAATAATCGACCAATTGTGTTCTTTCAGACTGTGGACAGACTGCTAAACCCAGCAGTGTCTGCAGCCAAAAAACCTTTTCCAACTCCTTATGCGAAAAGTTTGCTAGTTTCTTCTCGGACAGGGTGTCCACTGCCTGGCAGTGCATTCCAACAGTGTGCCACATGGTGGCAGACAGCGATTGCCTTCTGCATTTGGAGAGCACTCCACTTGGTTGGGGGAGTTTAAAACCAGTGGAGGTGGCGGAGGTCATGGAGGTTGCCCTCGGGCTGAAGCACACATATTGTGAACTGGACCCGGTGGCAACACATTTTTTTAATGAGATCTGCTGACTCCATAGACTCAGTGTTTGCCTTGATTGTCCAGTGTTCTACCTCAAAGGTAGTTTTTCCACATGCCTTGAATAAGGCTCTGGTTAGGCCTCTTCTGAAGAAACCATTTTTAGACCCAGACTTCATGGCCAGTTATTGTCCAATCTCCAATCTCCCATTTCTAGGGAAGGTTGTTGAAAAAAAATTGTGGTGCAACAGCTAGAGGAGCATCTCGTGGCCTTTGACCTGTACAAGCCCTTCCAGTCATTGTTCTGGGCAAGGCATAGCATGGAAACTGCATTAGTTCAGGTGCATAATGACCTCCTCAGGGCTAGAGATCCACGAGAAGGGACAATTCTTGTTCTCCTTGACCTCTCTTCAGCATTTGACACGGTTGACCATTGTGTGTTGCTTGAATGCTTGAGGGAATTTTGTGGATTCATCGGCACTGTCATCCATTGGTTTGAGTCCTGTCTCACGAACAGAAGGCAATGGGTAGTGAAGGGGAATTTATCCTCCTTCCTCTTACCTCGTGATGTGTGGAGTACCTCAGGGCTTGCTTTTGTCATCAATGTTCTTTGCCATGCGCATGCTTCCCCTGGAAGAGCTCATTAGGAAGTACAGTTTCAGTTTTCATTGCTATGCTGATGATGCCCAGCTGTATATTTCCTTTCTCCATGGGGCATCCAATTTGTTGAAAGTACTTAATAGATGCCTCGCTGAGATCAACGACTGGATGGCCACCAGCTGGTTGGGTCTGAACACTGACAAGATGGAGGTACTGGTGGTGAAGTCGAACAGAAAGCGTGATAGGTGGGCCTCTGCTACAGACACCAGGTTACTCCTGGGGTCTGTGCCACTTAATGCCTCTTCTAGGGTGCATGACCTTGGTGTGATCATTGACAGTGGGCTGACATTTGAAGTGCAGGTGTCATCCATTGTCCAGACCAGCTTTTACCTTCTCAGGAACATTTCCAGGATCAATCCCCTAGTTCTGCCACTGGACATCCCCACTTCGATACATGCCTTCATAATGTCTAGGCTTGGTTACTGTAATGCACTCTACTTCAGGGTCTCAGGAGGTACTCGCCGCAGGCTGCAGCTAGTGCAGAATGCAGCTGCCAGGTTGTTGATGGGGCAGCCTAAACACTGCCACATCACCCAGTGCTGCGTGAATTGCACAGACTGCCGGTCAGGTGGAGGATCCTCTTTAATGTGGGTCTATTCACCTGTAAGGCCCTATATGGGAAAGGCCCTGAATACTGGTCTGATCTTCTGACATCCTCTGCACCAGTTCACTCCTTCCATTCTTCCTCTAGGGGCCTCCTCGTGATTCCCAGGAAGAGATTAAAGACTGCTGGCAACAGATCTTTTAGCGTTGCTTGCCCCATCCTGCGGAATTTGCTGCCACCATCTGTAAGGGAGGCCTCTTCAGTGGAAATATTTAAGGCCCATCTCAAGGCCCTTCTGTTTAGTCAAGCCTTCCAAGACACCATCTGTTAATCTCTTTTCTGGGATAGCCTTTTATTGATTACTGTATTTTAACTGTGTTAGATATCTGATTCATGTTAATGTTTATTTATGTCTGTTGGTAGTTTTTGTATTTATTTGTATGGTGCCCAGAGCCTCTGGGATTGGGCACCTTGAAAAATAAACTTTGCCTTGCCTTGCCAAGACTGTTTTAGCTTGTTAAGGGGGAGACCTAAGTGGAGTGCAGGATTAGGGGCACCATAGGAGATAATCAGAAATAGGGAGGAGGAGACAATGACAAGGTAGGAAGCAGGCATAAGATAGGGCTAGAGGCAGTACACCATTCAGAGTTTTAGATGGAGGGTTTTGACCGCTGATGAAACATGGGTAACAAAGGTGAGGTGGAAATCAAAAGCCAAGCAAAGATATTTAAAGGACTGAACCATTTCAAGAGGGTCACCCTGAGAGGAGTAGATTAACAGTATGGGGTGGGGTGGGAGACTTGGGGGGTCCAATGGAAAAAGAACATAGATTTAGTTTCAGTTTCAGTATTTCTATCACCACATAATCAGCCCACACCCAGGTGATTCCAGCATCATGCCCACCAATGCCATGCTGACCCCCTCAGTTTGAATGCACATCTGAGGCTGCTTACCACCCCTCTGCCAGTGCTCCTGTTGTCCCCGACACTGCTTCCTGCACAGCATGGCCATCCCTGACTGTGGCACATTTTCTCCCTGTACACAGTAGCATAATCCAGTACCCCAGAGCCATAGCTCTCACCAGGAGCTGCCAAACAGTGCATGGCTCAAGGTCCACTGCTCATTCCCCTCTCGTTGGACTTGGTGCTATCCTCCTCCTGCATGCGATGCTCCTGCACTGGTGGCAAGGTACATACCCTGCCCAATCTCTCATTTGTGGCACTGTGCTACCCATGATATGCCCCTACCAGTCCATGGTGTTAGCTGCAGGACCACAGCACCATCACCTTTATCCTCTGCACATTGTACATTCTGTCTGGTCACTGCCTACAGCCAGAGCCCATTATAGTGGCCCTCATACCATGCTAGCCACACAGCCACATTTCCAAAACTGACATGGTGGGCAGCTCACTTGTCAGGCTCCCCTAGTGTCCAGTAGCTGAGGATGGGAGTGGCTCATAGGACATTAGACCAGCTCAGGGCTGGTCTAACTCCAAGCAGGTAATTCTGCTGGTATGGCAGTTTCAGAATCCTAGAAAGTGGGATGTGGCAGGACCACCATGGCGCAAGCTCCCATCCACCAGAGTGCAGGCATGCATCCACTGCAAAACTGGTGCAAGCCCGTTTGGCTCAGGTGGCCTCTTATGTGGCACAGGCCACATTAGAGAATCAGGAATTGCTTGTGGTATAGCACAGATTGCCCTTGTGCCTTTCCTGGTAGGAGCAGACACTGTTCACCATTCTCGATTGTTTGAGAATTGGGTCATAAGTGTTTCATTTCTTTCACTTAGTTGCACTTCCCGATTAGAGGAAGTATTTTGGGGAACTTTACAGGGGACCCTCGTCTCTCTCATTAAGCAAGAGAAAAAAAATGGTAGAAAACGTTAGCACAAGGATACAGATTATGAGGGTGGCACTTGTTTTTATCAGGTCTTAATGTGCCAGGTTGGCATGGCTCTCAGCCTGTCTGTGAGCTTGTAATCCTTAGCTAATTCTCTAAGTTTAGTTAGGAAGAAGATAGATTACTACCAGGGACTTTTATGCATTACATATAGAAATATGCAAAGCTGATCAAATTCTCTCTGCGGAATAATTCATGGATTGACATGGTTCCATACATTTTTCCACAGGAAAAAAAAAATTCAGATTTTGTGGAACAGCGGCAGATTCACAAAATTGTGAATTTGAGACTTTGACGGATATAGGGGGGTTGATAATAGGAGTGTTTCAGATCCACTAAGTGTGCTCTTTGCCTGAGAAGTGCAGCCTACGAGGTGAAGTTTGTAATGTAATATGGGATAGGAGGTCATATGTTGTTGAACAGCCAATGTGAGGCTGGTTGTGTTTGTTTCTCATTGTAGTGTGTTAGAGAGAGATTCAGAGAGCAGAGCCTGTGCTTGTACTGTAGCTAGAGTCAAAATCTAAATTATTACACAACTGAACAGTTTGGTGTTCAGATTGTTTCCAGACTGTTTCTGTGAGTGCCTTGTGCACACACAGTACTTGTTTTGTGTTGATTTTCCTGATCAATTCTTTGCTTTAAGTGCTTGTTTTTGTTTAAACAGGGATGCAGTGGTTGGGTGGCTTGTGTGGGGAAGGGTAGCAGCAATTTAGAAGGCAGGGCAGAAAAATCTGCAGTTTTTTTGGTTAAGTAGGTTATTTCTATTAAATTTTGTTTTTGTTACACTACTTAGTAATCCTTAATTTTTGTATATCTGCAAACATTTGTGCGGTGAGCATGTATAACAATTGAAAGTGATTTTTTCTGTCAGTCTTGGCACAGTTGCCCTTCTGAAAAAAAATCCCTGCACTAAGAGCACATTAACAAAAGTAATTGAGGGTTCTGTCACTGTTGTCACAGTTCTCTGGAAAAAATCCATTTGCTGACTGTGCATTAATAGTAACTGAGGGATCTGTCACTGTTGGCACAGTTCTCCTCTTAAAAATTCCCTGCGCTTACTGTGCATTAACAATAGTAATTGAGGGTTCTGTCAGTAATGGCACAGTTCTCTTCTGAAAAAAATCCCTGCACTGACTGTGCACTAAAAATAGAAAGTGATTGTTGAGTCATTGTTTGGCACAGTTTTCTGAATAAATCTCTACACTGACTGTACATTATCAATATGATTTGAGGGTTCTGTCACTGTTGGTACAGTTCTCTTCTGAAAAGAATCCCGGCGCTGACTGTGCATTAACAATACTATGCGAGTGTTCTGTCACTGTTTGCACAATTGTTTCTGAAAAAAATCCATGCACTGACTATACATTATCAAGTAGTAACTGAGCGCTCTGTCACTGTTGGTATACTTCTCTTCTGAAACAAAATCCCTGTGCTGATTGCTTATTAACAATATTAATTGAGGGTTCTGTCACTTTGGGTATGCTTCTCTTCGGAAAAAAATTCCTGCACTGACTGCACACCAAGTAAACCAGAAGTGTGTCAAAACGTGGACTCCAAGTCACTTTCAAGCACACGTTACTGGCCCAGAAATCCATTACCTTTAAGGGCCCTAAATGGTATAATGAACTACCTGACACACTGACCAGAGGCAAAAAACTAAGCCATTTCAAAAGTGGACTATGGACCCATCTAAAGAGTGTTTCAACCTATAACTGTGCAAACAAAATGAACTACCGATCAACTTGACTTCACCTGCCTTTCTTCTACTACACCTCTCCGGCCCTAAACCTTTCATAAATCGATTTCCACCCTCTCATCTCCTTACCCACCTCCTTTTCCCTACCCACGTTCAACACTTTGACACCACTCTAATTGCTTTCTTCCCTTCCCCCCATCATCTTTCTGCCATATACTCGCTATATTGCTGACTTGTCTTTTCCTACTATGGCTAGCCCTATCCTGCTATCAATGATGAAATGCACTTTATTTATGCTTAACTGTACCTGAAACAAACAAGTCTTGAACCTCATGTGACACTGTTTTGACCTCATGATGCTTACCCTGTGATCTCTGCCACCTGTATTGTATTTTTTTTGTCCTTGACTTGGAACCTTTGAAAATGAGTCTCTGACTCAGAGGTATTAATCCTAACTAAAATAAATAAATGACTATACTAATTGAGGGTTCTGTCACTGTTGGGGCATTTGTTTTCCGAACAAATCCATATGGTGACTGTGCCTTAACAATATTAATTGTGGGTTCTATCAGTATTGGCATAGTGCTATTCTGAAAAAAAAAAACTTCACCAACTGTGCAGTAACAATAGTAAGAAATTGTTGTGTCACTGTTGGCATAGTTGTTTTCTGAAGAAATCCCTGCACTGACTGCTCATTAATCATAATAATTGAAGGTTCCTTCACTGTTGTCACAGTTCTCTTCTGAAAACAATTCCTTCACTGACTGCACATTAAAAATAGTAACTGATATTTCTGTCACAGTTGGCACAGTTCTCTTCTTACAAAAAATCTCTGAGCTGACTGTGCTTTAAAAATAGTAATTGAGTGTTCTGTCAGAAGTGGCACAGTTCTCTTCTGAAAAAATCCCTGTGCCGACTGCACATTAATAATACTAACAAAGGGTTCTGTCACATTGATACAGTTCTTTGTTGAAAAAAGTCCTGCACTAACTGCCATTAACAATACTAATTGAGGGCACTTTCACTGTCACTGTTGGTACAGTTCTCATCTGAAAAAATCCCTATGCTGACCACATTAAAAATACTAATTGCGGGTTCTGACACTGTTCATAAAGTTCTCTATTGACAAAAATATCCCTTTGCTGACTGTGCAGTAACAACAGTAATTGATTGTTGTGTCACTGTTGGCACAGTTGTTTTCTGAATAAATCCCTGCACTGACTGTGGATTAAAAATAGCATTTGAGTGTTCTGTCACTGTTGGTATAGTTCTCTTCTGAAAAGTATCCTTGCACTAAGTGTGCTTTAACAATAGTAAGCGAGTGCTCTTTCACAGTTGCACAGTTGCGTTCTGAAAAAATCCCTGTGCTAACTGCATATTGACAGCACTATTTGAGGGTTCTATCACTGTTGGCACCCTTCTCTTGTGAAAAAAAATCTCTGCTCTGAGTGCACATTAGACATCAACAATAGTAAGTGAGTGTTCTGTCACTGTTGGCACAGTTCTCTTCTAAAACAAATCTCTTCACTGACTGTGCATTAACAATGGAAATAGGTGTTCTGTCACTGTTGGAAAAGTTGTTTTCTGAAAAAATCCCTGTGCTGACTTTGCATTAACAATAGTAATTGAGGTTTCTGTTACCTTTGGTGCAGTTCCCGTCTAAAAAAATAAAACAAAATCCTTGTGGTGACTATTCATTAACAATACTAATTTACAGTTCTGTCATTGTCACTACAGTTCTGTTTTGAAAAAAAAAAACCTGTGCTGACTGCACATTAACAATACTAATTCAGGGTTCTGTCAGGTAGGTACAGTTCTCTTCTGAAAAAAATCCCTTTACTGACTGTGCATCAACAATGGAAAGTGAGTGTTCTGTCACTGTTGGAAAAGTTGTTTTCTGAAAATATCACTCAGCTCACTGTGCATTAACAATAGTAACTGAGGGTTCTGTCACTGTTGGCTCAGTTGTCTTCTGAAAAAATTCCCTGTACTGACTGTGTATTAACAATAGTAACTGAGGGTTCTGTCAATTTTAGTACAGTTCTGTACTAAAAAAAATCCCTGAACTGACTGTGCATTAAAAATAGTAATTGAGGGTTCTGTCAGTTTTGGCACAGTTTTCTTCTAAAAATATTCCTACGCTGACTGTGTAGTAACAATAGTAAGTGACTGTTGTGTCACTGCTGACACAGTTGTTTTCTGAAAAATTCCCTATACTGACTATGCATTAACATTAGTAAATGAGGGTTCTGTCACTGTTGGTTCAGTTCTCTTCTGAAAAAGTCCCTGTGCTGACTGTGCATTAATAATAGTAATTACAGATTCTGTTACTATAGGTATAGTTCTCTTCTGAAAAAAAAATCCCTGTGCTGACTGAGCATTAACAATAGCAAGTGAGTGTTCTGTCACCGTTGGCACAGTTGTTTTCTGAAAAAAATCCCTGCACTTACTCCACATGAACAATAGCAATTCAGGGTTCTGTCTCTTTAGGTACAGTTCTCTTTTAAAAAAAATCCCTGCGCTGACTGTACATTAACAATGCTAATTGAGTATACTGTCACTATTGGTACAGTTCTTTTCTGAAATAATCCTTGTGCTGACTGCGCATTAACAATACTAATTGAGGGTTCTTTCACTGTTGGTACGGTTCTCTATTGAAATAAATCCATGCGCTGATGGCGCATTAACAATGCTAATTGAGTATACTGTCACTGTTGGCACAGTTTTCTGAAAAAATCCCTGCTCTGACTGTGCATTAACAATAGTTATTGAGGATTCTGTCACTGTTGGTATAGTTCTCTTCTGAAAAAAATCAGCACAGGGTCGTAATGTCACAAAACATTATGCCTCATAGCAAAATTGCACTGCCAATACAGCGCAATTTCTGACATGAGGCATAAGTCTTTTATCTGTGGGGGGCTCCTCCCCCACCCCCATCCCAGATGCAGCACCTGGGTTTCTGCTGCTGAGGCTCAGTCCTGTGAGCCAAGGCAGCTGTTCAGCGGACCCCACTCCCAGCAGAGGTCATATCCTCTGTCTGGGAAAGTGCTACTGGTGCAATATTGCATACAGCAGTATACATGCTATTGCACCATTAACGGTTACACACTATGCTGTACCCCTTAGCCATAATTTCGCATGCCATTAAGCGTGCAACATTATTACCCGGTAGGAAAAATATCCCTGCACTTACTGTGCATTAACAATAAGTAAGTGAGTGTTCTGTCACTGTTTTTACAGTTGTTTTCTGAATAATCCTTATGCTGACTGTGCATTAACAATAGTAATTGCGGGTTCTGTCACTGTTGGTACAATTCTCTTCTGAAAGAAATCCCTGCAGTGACTGCGAATTAACAATACTAATTGAGGGTTCTGTCACTGTTGGTACAGTTCTAGTCTGAAGGAGTCCCTGTGCTGACTGCACATATGAGCATATGAACATATGAAAATACCAGCAGAAATAGTACTCATGGTCTGTCGAGCCTGCTCAATTGTGCAGTAGCCGCTGATCACACAGCGCCCCTCCCACTCCTACCCTCCTTAGATTTACTCTTCCCCTAACCCTGTCCCATTCCCCCATTAAAACTGCCCACCATCTTGCAGGCCACCACCTCCTGTGATAGAGCATTCCACTTGCCCACCACCCTTTCCGTGAAGAACTGTCGCCTTACCTCCCTCCTGAATCTCCCCCCCTCCAGTCTGAGATTGTGCCTCTTGTGTCCCTTCCTCTTCTTATTTGGAAGATAACCTCTGTTAGAGTCTTGTTTATCCCTTTCAAGTGCTTAAAGGTCTCAATCATGTCCCCCCATCCCTCCTCTCCTCCAAGGAGTACATACCTAGCTTGCTCAGCCTTTCCTAGTAGGGCATGCACTCCACTCCCTGGATCATCTTTGTCACTCTACACTGCACCCCATCCAACAATCTGATGTCCTTCTTCAGGTACAGGTGCCAGAACTGCATGCAGTACTCCAGGTGCGGCCTGACCAGTGACCTGCAAAGGGGGATGATTACTTCCTTTCTTCTGGAGGAGAGTCCCCTCGTTATGCACCCCACCATCTTGCTGGCCTTCTCTGCCACCTTTCTACCCTGAGCAGAGCTGTTCGTGCTCCCTGTTATAAGTACCCCTAGGTCCTTTTCCTCCATGGTGCTTCCCAACTGTACCCCTCCAGTTGATAGTGCATCCCCTGATTCTTTGCTCTGAAGTGCATTACCTTGCACTTTTTGGCATTGAACCACAGCTGCCATGTTTCTGACCATTTCTTCAGTTTAGTCAGGTCGTCCTGCAGCCCCTTCCATCCCTCAATGTCATCAACCACCACCCCCATTTTGGTGTTGTCTGCAAACAGACTGTCTTACTTTGGTTCCCATGTGGGATATCAGCTATGAATATCCTGAACAACAGCGGGCCCAGCATTGATCCCTGTAGTACCCTGCTCATGACTGCCTTAGTGCAGAGAGTTCTCCATCCATTCCCACCATCAGCTACCTACCCAATAGATAATTCTTCATCCATTTCACCATCTTTGCCCCTGACCTCACATATTCCAGCTTTTCCCCTAGCCTTCCATGTGGCACAGAGTCAAAGGCCTTGCCTAAATCCAAATACACCCTTGTCACCCAATCATAGTACTCAAGTGAGGTTGGTCTGGCAGGATATGCCCAAGACAAACCCATGCTGATGCCCACCCTGGAGTCCATTGTCCTCCATATGGGTCACCAGTCTCTCTTTCAGGATTGTCTCCATGAGCTTCCTGACAACTGATGTGAGGCTCACTGGCCTGTAGTTTCTTGGTTCATCATTTGGGCCACCTTTGTGGATGAGCACCACATGGACCATCCTCCAATCCTCTGGTATGCAACCCGTGTCCAGAGAGGTATTGAACAGGTCAGCCAGTGGCCCTGCCAGGACCTAAGCCAGCTCCTTCAGTACCCTAGGGTGAATGCCATCAGGCCAGGTGCCTTGTCCACCCTCAGTGCCCTCAGTCCTTCCAGTACCCTGTCCTCAGTAATCTTCACATCTGTCATCCCATCTCCCCTGCCTACCCATTCCCTCTCCTGTGGTACCTGCCCCCCTTTCTCTTGCGTGAATACAGAACAGAAGCATTCATGTAATGCCTCTGCCTGATCCTCCCCTCTCTCCACCCACCACTCATCCTTTGTTATCTTTATGATTTGGTCCTTGTTGTTCCTTCTTTCCCTTATGTATCTGAAGAAATCCTTGTCTTCATTTTTAAAATGCTGTGCCAACCTCAGCTCCTCGGAAGCCTTGACTGCTCTGAATAGTTTGGTGGCACCTCTGGATTTCTTCATGTACATCTCCTTGTCTTCTCCCGTTCCTGACTTTTTGATCTTCCAGAATGCCTCTCTCTCTTTACCCTCACTCTCTCCCTGACCTCCTCATTCATCCAACTGGTCTTCTTTGCCCTCCCTTTCTTGCTATGTGTTCCAGTAAATGCCCCTGTAGCCTTCACTATCCCCTTTTCTATGACACCTCACTTCTGACTTGTGTGGTAGCCTGGTTGGATTCCCTCCAGGTGCTCCACCAGAATTTTTCAAATCTTTTTAAAGTCCACCACCTAAAATCAATCACCTTGATACCTGTGTCCCCAGTTTCCCTCCCCATGTTGAGTGTGAATCACACCAAGTAGTGATCACTCCCCACCAGTGGGTCCGTCCTCCACCTCCAGATTCCTTACCATCTCCCCATTTTACAGTACAAGGTTCAGAGTATTTTCGAACATACGAACATACAAAATTTGCCAGCAGATAAAGGCCTAGAGGTCTATCAAGTCTGCTCGAATGTGCAGCTAGCACCCCTTATTCTGCAGCTGCCCCTCCCTTCCACCCTTCCCCTTCATTAACCCTCCCCCTTGTCCTGTCCCATCCTCGTTTGAAGCAGTCCGCTGTTCTACTGCATACCACTTCTGCAGGTAGCATTCCACCCAGCCACCACCTCTCTGTAAAAGTGTCTCCTCATCTCCCTCCTGAACCTTCCTCCTCCAGTCTCATATCATGGCCCCTGGTGGCCCTCCCCTCCCTTACTTTGAACAGCCCCTCTGTACCTGTCTTGTTTATTCCTTTCATGTATTTAAAGGTTTCAATCATGTCCCCTGTCTCTCCTCTCCTCCAGTGAGTACATGTCCAACTCCTTCAACCTCCTCTCGTATGATAAGTCCCACAGACCCTTGATCATCTTTAGCCCTCGCTGCACTCCCTCCAGTAACCATATGTCCCTCTTCAGATCACGGACGCCAGTACTCCGCGCCTAATACTCCAGGTGTGGTCTAACTAAATGACCTACAGTGGCAGAATCAATTCTCCTCCTCCCTCGAGGATATACCCTTGCAATACAACCCAGCATTTTGTTGGCCTTTGCAGCTGCCTTCCTACACTGTGCCGAGTTGTTCATTGACCCTGTGATGCACGATCCTTCTCCTCCTCTGTCTGGGCTAGCTGCACTCCCCTAGCTGGTAAGTCCTCCTTGGGTTCTTCATCCCAAAATGCATCACCTTGCACTTTTTGGCATTAAAGCCCAGTTGCCAGGTGACTGACCAGGTTTCAAGCTTTGCCAGATCATCCTGCAACCCTGCCATCCCCTAGGTCATCCACCACCGTGCCAACCTTGGTATCATCAGCAAACAGACTGATCTTGCTCTTGATGTCCCATGATATGTCTACAATGAATATCCCAAACAACACTGGTCCCAACACCGAGCCCTGTGGGACACCGCTGTCACTGCCTTGGGTGTGAGAGCCCCACCCACCACCACCCTCTGTTGCCTTCCCTGCAGCCAGTTTCCTACCCATCTCACCAGCATTGCACCTGCCCCTGTGCTACTAACTTCCCCGGCCTTCCATGTGGCACTGATGCGATGCCTTTACTGAGATCGATACCAGGACATCCACTGCATGTCCCCTGTCCAGTTGCCTAGTTACCCAGTCATAGAACTCAACCAGGTTGGTTTGGCAGGATTGGCCACGTATGAAGCCATGCTGTCTGCTGTCTATATTTCCTAACCTAGTTGGCCCTTGGACCAGCAGCATCAGGAAGCTGTCCTGAAATACCTCTAACAGGAATTGCTCCCTTGCCCTTGTGGTGGTTGGGGTACTCCAGTCCACCCCAGGTAGATTGAAGTTCTCCCATTACCTCTGTGTTCCCCTTCCTGCAGACCCTTCGGATTTGCTAAGATAATTCCCTGTCCAGGTCCTCCAGTTGAGCTGGTGGTCTATAAATGACCCCCATCCTCACTGCCCTGCCTTTCAATTTCTTAAAATGCATCCATAGGGTCTCTGTCCTGCCCTCCACACCCTCATCCCTTGTACACCTTTTCCCCTCCTTTACATAGATCACCACCCCCTCCCCTCTCCCCTTGGTTCTATCTTTTTTGAATATCCTATATTCCTGGATGATAAACTCCCAGTCCTGGTACTGGGTGGCCAACGTTTCCTTAATGACTGCAATGTCCACCCTCTGCTCTGCCAGTAGGGCCTGAATCTCAGCTGTCTTGCTTCCGAGGCTCCTCGTGTTCAGTGAGACAACTCTCCAACCCGATCCCTTCCCTTCCCTAACCCTTCTCCCTCCTTTCTTCCCCCACCATGTCCCTTCCCCTTTCCTTTCCCTTCCCCATTAGCTAGGAAGGTAAGCTTGTCAGGCCTCCCTCTCCAGGACCCTACCTACCAGTTGACCACTCTCCATCCCCCTTTCTAGTTTTAATTCATCTTGGTTTCCATGTATTCCTCTATCCTCTGCTTTTGTACTGCCTCACCCTCCTTACTCAGGTGTAGTATGTCCCCAACACACAGGTCATTCCTGTCCCAGGTTCTACCCCAGTCACCCACCAACCCATAGCCCCTTGAGCGACACCATTCCCCCAGCCAAGTATTAAACTCACATATCCTTTCTTTCCTTGCTGTTCTTGCTCATGGTACTGGGAGTACCTCCAAGTAGGCCACCAATTCCCCCATCTCCTCCTACAGCCTTCCCAGTTCCTCAAACCACTCCCATACCACTTCCACCTCCCCCCCTGCCAGGTTGTTCGTACCCACGTGTACCATGACATGAGGTTCCCCCCCATCCCCCCATCCCTGCACATTTAAGAAGAGACTGCCTGGCCTTGCTTGCAGTCAGCCCAGGTATGGATTTGAACCAGGTTTGGCTATGCTTTTCCCCTTAAAAAAAAAAAATAGCAAGACAAGAGGACACAGTATGAGATTAGAGGGAGGCCAATTAAGGGGTAATGTGAGGAAGTTCTTTTTCACAGAAAGAGTGGTGGATGCATGGAACAGCCTACCATAGGAAGTGGTGGGTATAAATATAGTGCAGGGCTTCAAACTGCATGGGATAGGCATAAGGGAGCAATACAGATGAGTATGAATAGATAGGCAATTGACAGAGCAAAGGCGATGGCACATTCATAAGGTAGAAAAAGAAATGGGCAGACTGGATAGGCCTTGTGATCCTTATCTGCCATCAACTTCTATGTTTACTGTTCCATCTGATCACCTTCATTATAGAATTCCCCCAGCACTAGAACCCCACCTTATTCATACCTCATACCTTCCCCAGCCTCTTCTCTACGTGCTTGTGAGTAGACTCCACATTACCCTTCCTATTAGTAACTCCATCCAATCCCCCTGTACCTCCTCCAATCTCCTCTGCTGGCCTGCACCCCCTCCTCCATGACAGTCTTTCACTTTCATCCCCTTCTATACCCTCTATCCTGGGTCCACATCCCTGTCCTGCTCTGTCTGGAGCATCTATCTCACCAGCATTGCCCTTTCCCCCATTACCCCTGTCCCCTCTGTCCACCAGTCCATTTGTGTCCCTCTCCCCTTCCCTCTTTCTGACTGCTGTCACCTGGGCTGTCCCTACTCCTGTTCACTCCTGCCCACTCTTGGAAATCCAGCACCTCCCCCTCCACCATTTCTGCCAACAGTGCAAACCTGTTACCTGCCTTCTCAGTGTTGCTGTAACTAGGCTTCTTCTTCCCTCCTGGAGGCTTAACTTCATTACTAGACTCTCTATGTCATCGTGACCCCTGTCCCCCTCCTCTATCCCTCTTAAGTTCTGATGCTCCTCCTATGCCTTTCCTCCATGCTACCTTGTGCTGAAGGCTATCCTGTTCCATCTCATCCTCCCTTCACCCTCTCCAGCTCCTTACCCAGCCACTGCACTTCTCTCTCCAATCTCCTCAGCCTGTGACAGATTGGGCACCCACCTAGCTTCCATAATATGCTCATCCAGACAGCCGCCCCACAGCCATTGTACCCCACTATTCTTCCCATGCCTACCCCATAGCATCCTGCTGCTCCCTGTACCCTCCCCCATTCCTCTGTCCCCATCCTCCCCTATTTCTACCATGCCACCCTTGGTACGTCTTCCCTCATCTCTCTCCATTTACATACCTCTGTGCTGCCCCTACCCCCTAGCACTTTAAACTCCTTACTTAAGTGGTGCCGAAAGCCCTCTTCATCTTATAGTTCCTTCCTATGCAGCAGTATCTCCTTAAGACCCTTGTTCCTGACTACTTTCACCCACCCAACCTTTCTGTCAAAACATTGTCCCCAGAATTGTCCTTACCAAAAAAATAAAAGGCATAAGTATTTCTTTCAGACTTTAAACCAAATTTCACCCCCTCTAAATTACTCCTCCTCCTCCTCCTCCTCCTGCTCATTCCTAATGGGTGGAACCATTACTGGGAGTGGTCCACTTACCCATTTAATAGTGGTGGTGGTGGTGGTGAGGGGAAGGGGTGGCAGAAAAAAGTCAACAAGTCCACCTCCCAGTACAAACTATTTGAACAAGCAAACTAAACTACAAGTCTGAACAATCAAAACCAAACTACCAGAATAAATACCTTAAGTCCACCTCCTAGTACAAACTATTTGAACAAACAAACCAGACTACAAGTTTGAAGAACCAAAACCAAGCTACAAGAATAAATACAGTCAAAGCCACTTAATCGGGACACACTTAATGGGGACGTTCTCTTAAATGGGACAATCCCCAGGGTGCCGATTAAGTTGCTTGGTAATTCAATGGATGCATCACACCTTTAAAGGGGACATAGGAAGCCTTTTAATGGGGTCTATTTGTGGCTATCTTTGCCCTTAAGTCTGCATTGAAAATCACCTGTCAATTGGCTCCTTAACTGACCCATTAATTATGATGTCTGGAAAATCCGGCTAAACTATTACAGTTAACATTTGTTAAGTTCAAAAAGCAGCTCAAACCTTAGACATATATTGCTGTGTCTTTTTGCTACAGTACCAGTGCTTCTGAAAAGGGGGGATTTTATTTCAGTTTTGAGGATACAGTGGATAGTGTGATCACAGAGGAAGCAGAATAGGATGTTGCTGCTCTCCTCAACAGTGAAAACCCACTCACAGATGTTCACTGCTGGGCAATTTTACTCCGGAGGAATTTCTCAGCTTTGTTGATATTGATGTTGATAAAGCGTCGTAGGGGGATCTTACTGTTGCTACAATATGTGAGGCTTTCAAAAATCTGAATCCAGAATCAGACAAGGATGACCCAGCAAATTCCGAACCAGCAACCAAAAACGAGTCTGTCATGAACAAGGATGCGCACATCTACTGTGGACATCTGAGGGATTGGTGCCTACAGCATGGGAGAATGGAAACTGGGAGCATATATTCAATCTTAAAGGTGCAATTATCAACTAGATAGCAAGAGAATCACATAATGTAGTATTTTTAAATTTTAAATGCTTGTTGAATAAAATTAACAGATACTGAATCTCAGACAAATAGCACAACTCCACAAAAGAGTTGTAATTCACTATGTATGCTGTATGTCTCTGTCTGTTTCTATTGCCACATTGTAATCTAGTGCTGTTCCGGTTTTGTCCTGCACTTGCATCTCTGTTCCATTTTACCCTCTTCTGTTAATGGAGATGGTCAGTTAAAGGGGACAATTAGCATTCCACTTAGGTGTCCCCTTTAAGCGGCTTCAGCTGTACCTCCCTTTAGTCCAAGCACACACTGTAAGCTTCTGCTTTACTGGCTCCAACTTAACAGTGAAACAAGTAGCTAAATGGCATCTTGGCTACTGCCCTACCCCAAGCTTAAATCCTGCTTAAAAACACAACTCCTGCTTTAAAAAAAAAAAAAAGTCCACAAGTCCACCTCTCAGTACAAACTATTTTAACAAACAAACTAAACTACACTACAAGTTTGAACAACCAAAACCAAACTTCAATAATAAATACCTCCCTTTAGCCCACTGTACACTCCTGCTTCTACTGGCTCCAACGTAACTGTGAAACTATTAGAATAATGGCTCTTGGCTACTTTCCCACCACAAAGCTTAAATCTTGCTTAAAAACACAACTCCTGCTTTAAAAAAAGTCCACAAGTCCACCTCCCAGTACAAACTATTTAAACAAACAAACCAAACTACATGTTTGAACAACCAAAACCAAACTACTAGAATAAATACCTCAAGTCTACCTCCCAGTACAAACAATTGGAACAAACAAACCAAACTATAAAGTCTGAACAACCAAAACTAAACTGCCAGAATAAACACCTCAAGTACACCTCCCAGTACAAACTATTTGGGCATTTGAGGAGAACATTGGACCTTGGGTGGGTATTACATTATTTACAGTACCCACCACCCATAGCGTCACCAAGAGCGTATCTATGCATATGTCAGAAGCACAGTGTTATAAGCCTTGCGTGAATTATTGTAAATGTGATCTTGTGGTATTACTTGATAGTATCTGTTTTGCTTTGACCATCCCCAGTAATGAGCTCCGCTTTTTCACCTTGGCCTCAGGTAACTGGAATAAATCCCCTACTGTATCTATTTCAATGCCTCAAAATTAAATTGTTTGGGTAGGCCACTCTGTCTTGTTGGGGGACAGGGGCACTCCCAACTCCCTGCATATTGCCTTGAAATCCCATAACATCTTTTCTGTCTGCTGTCACCCTTCCCCAATGAATAGGAAGTCATCCATGTAATGGACCATTGTCTGGTACCTGTACCTGTCTTGAAAAGCCCATTGTAGCCAAGTGCTAAACATTTCAAATGTGGCACAGGCCATGGAGCAGTCCATGGGCATGGCTTTATCAAAGTAGTAGCCTTCTCCCACTTGGAAACCCAAGAGGTCCCAATCTTCTGGCCATACTGGCAGCAAGCAGAAAGCTGCTTCACTGTATATCTTGGCCAACCATGCCCCCCGTGTAGCCCTAATCAATCTGACTGCCTCTTCCAAAATGGCATATGTCACCCTGCTATCCTCTTCACTAATGTGGTCATTGACTGAATCCCCATCCAGGTATGGCAGGTGATGTATCACCCTATATTCCTCCAGTTGCTTCTGGGACCAAACCCAATGGTGATATTCTCAAATATAGAAATGGTGGGTGCTCAAATGGGCCATGCCTTCTACTATCTCTTTCTGGATTTTCTATGTTAACAATGCCTCCTTCCCTTTTACCAGCTTTGGGTTCTTCTCCCTTGTCTCATTTCTTGCTCCTTTAAAGTTCAGACTAAAACCCTTTTAGAACCTGTCAACAGCTTGCCGGCTGCTTCCCTGTCCAGATATCCCTTCATCCATCCCCCAAAAACCTCCACCTTTATGGGTGTATGTGCCAGACAAAAGGCCTTAGCTACCCACTCTAAATTGTCCTGTTGTCTGTTATAGTATGTGTGACCTCTGCCATCCCCTGTCCCCCTCCTTCTGGTCCTCCTCCCCCACTGCTGCCCCCAAAAACCTGCATAGTTACCCTGAAAGGGCTGCTGGTATGAGCTGTCATGACTGGAAATGCCCTTGTCCCAATTATATCTGCATTTCATCACCAGATGAGTGCCCACGCGCTTAGAACATGCGTGCCTAAACTGGCAGTTTGGGCAGGAACAAAAAGCTAGGTTGTAGACCCAGCAGCACTTTTGGGCCATTCCCCCCCTTTTTGTCCTCTTTGTTGTCAGTGCTGGCTGTCCCCATACAGATTTCCAACCAGAGGTCGATCTGCCTTGCAGCCCACTTTATATCCCTGAAATGTGCCATTCTCTTCCTAAACTTCTCATCATATTTTAGCCAGCTATGTCCCCCCGTTTTGTAGTCATTCTTTATAATTAGTGAATACGTCAATATTGGAGTGGCCAGCTCTGGTCTATTTTCTATAACAATCACCATGCAGTATGTGAAACTTGTGGATTAAATGTCCCATGTTTTTCCCTTCATGGACTTGTCTTCCTCCCCCTTTCCTAATAACACAATGGCTGCTGCCATGTCTTTCTTTTCAAAGCTTTCCTTTTCTTCATACTTATCCATATTGTCCACATTGACCAGGGTGAATGTGTCAACAAATTCCCCCTCCAAATGTTTTCTTTCATGGCTAAGGGTACATGGTCACCAGTCCTGACCCCCGGTGCCCCAATCTCCACCCCAGATCCCCTTTCCCTGACTGCCCCCCCAACTACACCAGCACCCTCCCCTGTCTCTTTACTCTTAATATCTCCCAGGGCCTTCTCTTGCTGGCCCAAACCATTGTTCCCCATCAATTTGAGCATATGCTCTACATATTCCCTTACACTGTTTTCCAGTGTAACTTCCTTATTACCTTCTTGGGAGTTCAGCTGAATCCTGGGCCCCACCTGTGGGACCACCAGCTAGGCATTGACTGGCATCAGTGTTGGAGGCTGGGGCAATGGTGAGGCAGGAAAAGCTGGACCCACAGGAACTGGCAGCTCTGGCAAACGCGGGCACAGGGGCCAGTGCTGGGGCGGACACCAGAGCAGGAGAAGGAGGTGCTGGGATGTCCGGCTTGTGGATGCATTTCATTGGCCTGTTCTCGGCCGGGGCACTAGGTTCTCACTTGCACCCTTCCCTCCCTTCCCCTCTCCTGGTTTCCCTTCCACTTCCTCCCCTTTGCCAGGCTAGGTGGGTCTGCGGCCTCCAACAACTGGTTCACCTTGCTCACCAACTCCATGACTGTCGGTAACAATACTTTTTTGTTGGGCTTGGTCTTCCGTGTACCCATATCTAACCTAAAAAAGACCAAGATAACACAAAATATAGTTAGCCATCAAACATCATAGCATTGTTGCAGTGTCTGCCACTCCAGAGAGGTCCTGGATCCTCCTGGTCACTGGGCCCATCCTGGATCCCAATATGGTGCGGCCAGAATTCCACTCCTCCCCTTGCACCTGTTTATCCCTGCCTTTTTTTCCCCCTGGCTTGAGCAGTAAAAAGGGAAGGACTGTTTCACCTTCTAACTGCCCCTGCCCTCTAGCTAATAAGTCTAGTATACATAGACATGCTCCACTCTGTCTAGATTGATGTCCTCTTGCCCTCCCTCCCATAAACCCCTCCACAGTAACCCCCCTTACTGTATATCCCCTTGGACCCACATCCCCCCTGCAGCTGGAGCCCTGAGTGCTCCTAGCACTACATTCCCTTGCTATGGGTAGCTGTCCTTCACACTTCCCCCCTCAACACCACCTGATGCCGTTGGGCCACTGACTGGATGCCCCTTGTTACACTTCATGTCCTCCTGCTTGTTTAAAAATGTTTATTAAAATTTTTTGTTTATTGCGGCTTAAACCATCAACTTTTCTTTCTTTTGCTTGAAAACTACCCATCTTGTAGCCAGACAATCCTGGTTTGAATTTTCTGCTCTCACCCTGCTGCTGCAAATAAAGCTCCAGGCAGGCCGACCATTTGGCAATGATGTCAGATGCCACTGCCACAACATCCCGTTGAAAGGACCCAGTCAGGCCAGTCCCTGGGCCTTCCACCTCAGATGCTCCTCTGTCCTCACCTTCCAACATGCCCTTTTAAAATGTTCTGTCATTTCCAAGCCTTTTTTTCCAGATTCCTCTATAAAATTCCTTTTCCAATCGCTGCCCCATGGTGGAAGGCCCCACATCACTGATGGCCAGATGCCTCCGTCCATGTGTTTAGGACCTCGTAGGAAATTGAGGAGAAAAATCTCCCTCTTCCCCTTTTAGCCAGCGGCACAAAACATCTCACCCATACCACCTAATTCAGGGGATCGAGGAGTCTATAGAAATGCAATCGCCTCATACCCAGGCCAACAAAAACCTGGATTCCCCAAACATACCCAAATATTTTTCTGTTTCCTCTTTAATATACATATATATATATATATTTAGCTTTTTTTTTGAAGCAGAATCTTACCTTGTGCAGGAATCCTTTCACTGAGAACACCACTCACTTACCAAATTATTCTTAAATGCACTATATTACTCACACCAGGATCACTTATTTGCTAGCTAACTCCAAATAACTATCCTTATAAAAAGCCAACTAGCCAAAACCAATTAATTTAACTCAGAAAATTGCCAAAAGCTGATGTGCTTCAGAGAGGAAAACTTCTTAGAGTAAATTTGTGTGCTCCATTGCCTGTGCAAGCCCTTAAGTACTCTCCTTGCTCTCCCCTCACTCGCTCCTGTTCTAGCCAATTCCTGCTTCCCACCTCACTCCTGCAATGACATCACAAGGCCCTCCCCTTTCATGATCTCACTATTCCTTTCACTGCCCACTCTCTCCTTTGCTTACCTTTCTTTGCCACTCACCTATTTCCGGCCTTCCATACACACTTGTCTGGGCCTGAGTACAATGGGGTCTGTCCTTTTAAGTGGGCAACCTTCTTTATCAATAGTAACTAATGGTTCTGTGAATAAATCTCTGTGCTCTGTGTGCATTAACAATAGTAATTGAGGATTCAGTCACTGTTGTCAAAGTTCTCTTCTGAAAAAATCCCTTTGCGGACTGTGCATTAAGAATAGTAATTGAGGATTCTGTCACAGTTGGCACAGTTCTCTTCTTAAAAAAAATCTCCACCCTGACTGCAAATTAACAATAGTATTTGAGGGTTCTGTCAGTATTGGCACAGTTCTCTTCTGAAAAAAAAACCTGTATTGACTGCGCATTAAAAATAGTAATTGATTGTTCTGTTAGTACTGGCAGAGTTCTCTTCTGAAAAATTCCCTACACTGACTGTGCAGTAACAATAGTAAGTGATTGTTATGTCACTGTTGGCACAGTTGTTTTCTGAATAAATCCCTATGCTGACTGTACATTACAATAATAATTGCAGGTTTTGTCACTGATGGCACAGTTCTCTTTTGAAAACATCCCTGCAGTGATTGCTCATCAAGAACAGTGAGTGTTCTGTCACTGTTGGGACAGTTGTTTTCTGAAAAAATATCCCTGAGCTCACTGTGCATTAGCAATAGTAACTGAGGGGTTTGTCACAGTTCTCACAGTTCTCTTCTGAAAAATTCCCTATGCTGACTGTGATTTATCAATACTTAGAAAATGAGCTTCAAAAATCTCTGGCTCTGACTGGCTGATAGCCCTGGCAAGGTGGGCATCTATCAGATAACAGAGCCCGGTTATTAAAAGTACTAGCCCCAAACAACCTGATCACCACCAGTATAACTGTACCTATGGAATGTTCAGTTTAAAATACACACACTTTTTTTCTCTTGCTTAGCATGAGCTGACACCCAGCTCAATCCTCCAACCATCTCCCTTCCTAGGTGGCCTACCGCCACGACCCAACATCATTTTATTTTTCTTAACCTGGTATGCCTTATCCCTGTGCCAGAGCAACTGCCATTTTTCCCCACTCACTAAGTGGTACAAAACACCGACTCAGTCAGCTGCAACACAAATATGGTACAACCCTGTCCACCACTGAAGTGCCAGTGTCATCGCCACCCACACAAATCCATGTCTTACACCCCCCCTCCACTAGATGTAGGTATTATTTAAAAAAAACAATCAAGAGTTTTGCCACACACAAAAAAAGAAACACCCACCTCTTTCATTTTACAATACGAGCTCTAGCACATCATCATGTGCTAAATGCTACTGCTGTGAAGCACTTCCTCCACAACGGGCCTGCCCTGCTCTAAGCCCACTCAAGCAGAAGTACAAATGTCCATTTAATTTTTTTTTAAATGACAGCTCTACTTAAGTTTTGTCTTGCAGTCTTGGAACACACTACTACCGCATTCCCAATCACGCCGGACTCGGAGCTCTCATCCGACAGGTACACTTACTTCAGATCCATTCCCCTGATCACCCTGTCAGCTGCTAGTCTCACAAACGAAAACAAAAATTAGATTATAGAGCTGGGGGGACACAAAAAAGCACAGCCTGCAGACTACCTTGGATCCACCCTCCAACTCTCTCAAATCATTCATCTTCTCCAGGTCGTGATAGGCAGGAGGCGGCAGCAGACACCTGAGAAGGAAGAGGTGCACAAGTAAAGCGACTATCGTTACTTCTTGTTTTGCCCTACCTGCTGCTGCTTTTCTGTTTGCGTGGCTGAAAATGCTATGCTGACTCAAGGGGTGTCCCTGTCTATTTTATACTGCTGCCTGAGAGGGAGACAGATGCACTGCAAATGTTTCACAGAACTGAGGGGTTTCTCTGTATCTGTCATGCTGCTACTCCTGCCTGGGAGAACATTTGGTAAAACATGTGAAAAATCACTCACCTCCTTATCTCTTTCTCTCTATCTCTCTCACACTCAGAAACCAGCGCTCAGCAGCAAAGAACTGCACAGTCTGCACTTCATGGGAGGCTATAAATTTTACGTCCCAGTGAATTTTATGCCGCTCATGCAGGTAAGCAGCTACTCTGTGTGTGTCTGTATATTGGGGTAACTATGACAAACAGCTCCCTACTCCTCAAAACTCCCTAGCTGAAAAAAGAGCATTCTAATGCAGGCAGAGGAAATAATCTATTACAAAACAAATGAGTTTTAGCATTGAAACAATTTTTTCCTTTTTTTAAACATGTATTATACAGTGGTCCATTTTCTAAGTGCAATAATACCCTACAGAGATGGTGGTATGGGCTATACTGGACTTTCCAGGGGCTATAAGGCCCTTTGCCTGTGCCATCGGGCCTCATTATGCCCATGGGCGTTCCGGTATAGCCCAATACTGCCCACCCTTTTGGGTATTATTGCTTACTAATTGAGGTTCTGTCACTGTTGGTACAGTTCTCTGCTGAAAAAAATCCCTGCGCTGAGTGTGCATTCACAGTAGAAAGTGAGTGTTCTTTCACTGTTAGCACAGTTGTTTTCTGAAAATATCCTTCAGCTCACTGTGCATTAACAATAGTAACTGAGAGTTCTGTCACTGTTGGCACAGTTTTCATCTGAAAAAATTACTGAACTGACTGTGCATTAAAAATAGTTTGAATGTTGGTAACAACATGGGACCCAGCCAGAAGGAGATATAGCAGGGGAAGGGTAGTCACTCCAGGTTGGACAGGGCTGGGAATCAGGTGGGACACCTGAGCCCAGAAACTGCTAAAATGGTGAAGAGGCATCAGTCTTTCCTACACCCAAGCCAAAGAAGACATGTTTACTAGAGCAATGTTATAAATAATTGTGAATGTTGTGAATACAGCAGCAACCCCAAAAGGATTTGCTTTGTATTATGTATATTGGTGAAGGTACTTATGGAAGTGATTGGTTTGTAATTTGAGAATCTACACAAATAATCTTCAAGGGGTTGAACCATGATTTTGATGTGGGGTCAATTATTTCAGGGGGGTCCAAATGACAGTAGCAGTTGAGGGTTCTGTCTCTCTCTTGGTGCAGTTCTCGTCTGAAAAAGTCCATGCTCTGACTATGCATTAACAGTACTAATTGAGGGCTCTGTCACTGTCACTTTTGGTACAGCTCTTTTCTGAAGAAATCCCTGTGCTCACTGTGCATTAACAATAGTAACTGAGGGTTTTGTCACCACTGTTGACACAGTTTTCTGCTGAAACAATCTGTGCACTGACTGCACAAAAAAATAATAATTAGCTGGCCCCGTGGCACTGAGGTTTGAGGCGCTGGGCACCGAACCTTGCACTACGCTGTGCTTACTGCACAATAAAAATAGTAATTGAGGGTTCTGTGAGTGTTGGCCCAGTGTTCTTGTGGAAAAAATCCCTGCACTGACTTTGCAGTAGCAATAGAAAGTGATTGTTGTATCACTGTTGGCATAGTTGTTTTCTGAAAAAAATCCCTGTTCTGACTGCACGTTAACAATAGTAATTGAGGGTTCTGTCACTTTTGGTACAGTTCTCTTTGGAAAAAATCCATACACTGTATATGCATTAACAATACTAATTGAGGGTTCTGTCACTGTCACTGTTGGTACAGTTCTTTTCTGAAAGAAAAATCCTTCTGCTGACTGCATTTTAACAATATTAGTTGGGGGTTCTGTCACTGTCACTGTTGGTCGAGTGCTCTTCTGAAAAAAATCCCTGTGTGGACAGCGCATTAACAATAGTAAGTGAGTGTTCTGTCATTGGTGGAACAGTTGTTTTCTCAAAAAATCTCTGTGCTGACTGCATTAAACATAGTAATTGAGGGTTCTTTTAGTTTTGGTACTGTTCTCTTCTGAAGCAAATCCCTGTGCTGACTATGCAATGACAAGACTAATTGAGAGTTTTGTCACTGTTGGTACAGTTCTTTTCTGAAAAAATCCTTAGTCTGACTGTGCAGTATCAATAGTAAGTGAGTGTTCTGTCACTGTTGGCACATTTGTTTTCTGAAAAAATCCCTGTGCTGACTGCACATTAACAAAAGTAATTGAGGATTCTGTCACTTTTGGTACAGTTCTCTTCTGACAAAAATCCATGTGCTGACTACACATTAACAATTCTAATTGAGGGTTCTGTCACTGTCACTGTTGGTACATTTCTGTTCTGAAAAAAATCCTTGCTCTGACTGGGCATTAACAATAGTAATTCAGTATTCTGTCACTGTGAGCACAGTTTGCTGAAGAAATTCATGCGTTGACTGTGCATTAACAATATTATTCAGTGTTCTGTATCTTATGGTATACTATAGTTCTCCTCTGAAAAAAATCCCTGCTCTGACTACGTATTAAGAATACTAATTAGGGGTTCTGTCACTGTCACTGATTGTACAGTTCTCTTCTGAAAAAGATCCCTGAATGGATGGTGCATTAATAATGGTAAGTGAGTGTTCTGTCACTGTTGGCACAGTTGTTTTCTGAAGAAATCCCTGCACTAACTGCACATTAAAAATAGTAATTGTGGGTTCTGTCACAGTTGGTACAGTTCTCTTCTGAAAAAAAAACTGCACTCACTGTACATTAACAATATAATGTGAGTGTTCTGTTACTGTTGGGACAGTTATTTTCTAAAAATAATCCCTTTGCTGACTGTGCCTTAACAGTTTTTGAGGGTTCTTTTACTTTTTGGTACAGTTCTCTTCTAAAGCAAATCCCTGCACTGACTATGCAATAACAATACTACTTGAGGGTTATGTCACTGTCGGCACAGTTGTTTTTTGAAAAAATCCCTGCACTGACTACGCATTAACAGTAGTAATTGAGGGTTCTGTCACTGTTCATATGGTTCTCTTCTGAAAAAGTCCCTGTGCTGACTGCTTATTAACAATACTAATTGAGGGTTCTGTCACTATAGGCACAGTTCTCTTCTGAAAAGAATCTCTGCTCTGACTGTGCATTAACAATAGTAAGTGAGTGTTCTGTCACTGTAGACACACTTCATTTCAGAATAAATCCCTGCACTGACTGTGCATTAATAATAGTAACTGTGAGTTATGTCACTGGTGGTAAAGTTCTCTTCTGAAAATAATATCTTCACTGACTGTGCATTAACAATACTAATTGAAGGTTCTGTCACTGTCACTGTTGGTACAGTTCTTTTGTAAAATATTCCCTGTGCTGACTGTACATAAACAGTATTAATTGATGATTCTGTCATTATTGGTATACTTCTTTTCTGAAAATATCCCTGTGCTGACTGCGCATTAATAATAGTAAGTGAGTGTACTGTCACAGTTGGCACAGTAGTTTTCTGAAAATATCCCTGGGCACACTGTACATTATCAATCATAACTGATGGTTCTGTCACTCTTGGCAGAGTTCTCTTCTGAAAACATCCCTGCTCTGACTGCACATTAAAAATAGTAACTGAGGGTTCTGCCAGTGTTGGTAGAGTTCTCTTTTGAAAAAATCCCTGTGCTGACAGTGCATTAACAAATCTAATTGAGGGTTTCATCACTGTTGGCGCAGATCTCTTCTGAAAAAAAAATCCCTGCTCTGGCTGTGCGTAAACAATAGTAAGTGAGTGTTCTGTCACTGTTGGCATAGTTGTTTTCTGAAAAAATCCCTGCGCTGACTATGCATTGACAATAGTAATTGAGGACACTGTTACTTTTGATACAGTTCTCTTCTGCAATAAATCCCTGTGCTGACTAAGCATTAACAGTACTAATTGAGGGTCCTGTCACTGTCACTGATGGTAAAGTTATCTTCTGAAAAAATCACTGTGTTGACTGTGCATTAACAATAGTAAGTGAGGGTTCTGTCACTTTTGGCACAGCCTTCTTCTAAAAAAAATCCCTGCTCTGACTGCATATTAACAATACTAATTGAGGGTTCTGTCACTCTTGGCACAGTTCTCTTCTAAAACAAATCTCTGCTCTGACTGCTCAGTAACCATAGTAAGTGAGTGTTCTGTCACTGTTGGCACAGTTGTTTACGGAACAAATCCCTGTTCTGACTGTGCATTAACAATAGTAATTGAGAGTTCTGTCACTGTTACTGTTGGCACAGTTCTCTTCTGAAAATACTGTAATCCCTGCACTGACTGTGCATTAACAATTGTGAATGTTCTGTCACTGTTAGCTGTATTCAGTTGTATTCTGAAAAAAAATCCCTGCACTGACTGTGCATTATCAATAAAACTGAGAGTTCTGTCTCTTTTGGTATTGTTATCTTCTGAAAAAAATCCCTGCGCTGACTAAATATTAACAGTACTAACTGAGCATTCTGCCACTGTCACTGTTAGTACAGTTCTTTTCTGAAAAAAATATCCCTCTGCTGACTGCATATTAAGAATACAAATTGAGGATTCTGTCACTGTTCGTACAGTTCTCTTCTAAAAGAATTCCGTGCTCTGAAGGCACCTTATCAATAGTAAGTGAGTGTTCTGTCACTGTTGGCGCAGTTGTTTTCTGAAGAAATCCCTTCACCCACTGTGCATTAATAGTAGTAACTGATGGTTCTGTCACTGTTGGCACAGATCTCTTCTGAAAAAATCTGTGCACTGTCTGCGTATTAAGAATACTAACTGAGGGTTCTGTCACTGTTGGCACAGTCCTCTTTTTTTTTTTATTTACTTTTTTTCCTGCCCCCTTCTCTCCTCCACAGTGGTTCTCTTCAGGTATGCTAGGCTGTGGTTCTCCTAGTCCCTCACCAGGTAACTCCCTTAAGAACCAACTGGACCTACCTCTATCCTGCCTCAGCCTGTTCCCCCCCCCCCAGGCTGGGAGGGAGGGAGGGGGTCCTGGGTTTTCCCCTTCCCAGTACATTGTAGTTTGCATCAGTAGGTCCATGTGGTGTTCCACCAGGAGCCGGGTTATGGGATCTGGAGCAGCCATATCCCTTCTATGACTGCCGTGGTAGGGTGTATTTCCTGTTTCTGGTTCCACCCTGCAGGGCACTAGCATGCTAGGAAAGCCTAGAGTTGGAGCATGTCACAATGTGCTGTTGCTCTGGCTCTCAGCTAATGACCTCACACCCACTTACATGCCATCCCACTGCACCTCCACCCATGGTCACCCAGGTGGGGGTAAAGCAGTGGGACAGGCATCCTACCCTCCATAGAAAAGGAAAGCAGCCAGTGGTGCTCAATCCTTCTCCCCCTGGCTGGCCCTCAAGCAGCCCAAGTCCATTCCAGAACCCGGGTCACTGATGTCACAAACAGTAGCTCTACCACTGCGCTGGCAGACCAGCCTTTGGCGCTGTTCTCATCTGAAAAAAATTCCTGCTCTGACTGCGCAATTTACATTAGTAAGAAAGCGCTCTATCACTGTTGGCACAGTTGTTTTCTGAAAAAATCCCTATACTGACTGCATTAAAAATAGTAATTGAAGGTTCTGTCAGTATTGGCATAGCTCTTTTCTGAAAACAATCCCTGCACTGACTGTGCAGTAACAATAGTAAGTGATTGTTGTGTCACTGTTGGCACGGTTGTTTTCTGAAAAAATCTCTGCCTTGTCTGTACATTAACAAAACGTAGATACATAGACAGTGTCAGCAGATAAGGGCCTACGGCTCACCCAGTCTGCCCATTTGAGCTTTTAAGTTTACTTTGTTTTCCTAAAAGTCTGTTGCCCCTTAACCTTCACCTCCAGAGTTCCTTTATGTCTATCCCATGCATTCTTAAATCCCGTGATTGTTTCAGCCCCCATCACTTCCTCTGGCAAGGTGTTCCACTTGTCCACCACCCGTTCTGTGAAGAAATTCTTCCTCATGTTTCCTCTGAATCGTCCTCCCTCCAACTTCATCCCATGACCTCTAGTCCTGGAACATCTTTTTTGCTTAAAAATAGTGTATTCCTGCACCTTGTTCCTCCCTGTAAGATACTTGTATGTCTCTATCATATCCCCCTCTCTCCCTCCTCTCCTCTCCTCTCCTCCAGGGAGTACATATTCAATTCCTTCAACCTGTCCTCATAGGACTTGTGATGCAATCCATGTACCATCTTTGTTGACCTCCTCTGAACCTTCTCTACCCTGCCTATGTCCTTACGTAAGTAAGGTCTCCAGCACTGTACACTGTACTCCAGGTGGGGCCTCACTAGTGTCTTGTAAAGTGGAATTATGACTTCTCTTTTCCTGCTGGTGATGCCCCTGCCTATGCATCCCAGCATCCTATTTGCTTTGCCTGCTGCCTTGTCACACTGTTTCCCTACCTTGAGGTCATCAGAGATGATAACCCAAAGATCCCTTTCCTGCCTGGTGCATGCTATATCCTCACCCACCAACTGATACATGGTGCCAGGATTTTTTGTGCCCCATATGCATTATAGAAACATAGAATTTGAAGGCAGATAAGGACCGCTTGGCCCACCCAGTCTGCCCATTTTCCTACCTGATGGATAAGTTGCAGATCCTAGTTAACCAGCAGCCTACTTCTTCCTACCCCAACCCCCTAGAATTGCCTTTTGACTGTCCCATGCATGCTTGAATTCCACCACTGTTTTTGACTCCACAACCTCCTCTGGAAGGCTGTTCCATACATCCACAACCCTCTCTGTGAAAAAAAATACTTCCTTAAATTACCTCTGAGCCGCCCCTTCTATCTTCAAATTGCTGCCTTGTTCTTGCACACTCTTTTTGAAAGATGCTACCCTCTTGGACTTTGTTGATTCCCTTGAGGTACTTGTAAGTTTCTATCATGTCTCCCTCTCCTCCTTTCCTCGAGGCTATATATTAAGCTCCTTAAGTCTCTCTTCATATGTCTTCTGGTGCAGACCCTGCACCATTTTAGTTGCCCTCCTCTGGACAGCTTCCATCCTGTCTATGTCTTTATGTGGAGATTGGGTCTCCAGAACTGCACGATACTCAGATGTGGTCTCACCAACTGTCTGTACAGAGGATAATAACTTCTTGTTTTCTACTGGTGATGCCTCTCCCTATGCATCCCAGTATTCCCCAACCCTCCTTGCTGCCCTCTCACATTGCTTGCCCACCTTTAGGTCATCTGATATGACTACCCCAGGTCTCTTTCCATTTTGTTGTTAGTATCTCACCCCCATTGTGTACTCTTCCCTGGGTTTTGTTTCCCAGGTGCATTACCTGCCCTTCTTAGCATTGAATCTAAGCTGCCATACATTTGACCATTCCTCTAACCTTGCCAAGTCCCTTCTCATCCTTTCCACCCCACCTTGTGCATCAACTCTGTTGCAGATCTTTGTGTCATCAGCAAAGAGACATACTTTTCCTTCCAGTCCCTCTGCAATGTAAACTTATAAAGACATTGAAGAGGACCAGTCCCTAATACTGAACCCTGCGATTGCCCACTACTAACCCCTTTTTTCAGAGTGGACTCCATTTACTATTACTCTCTGTGTCCTATTCTCCAGCCAAATCTTTACCCAGGCTGTCATCTTGGGACCCACTCCCAGGTTGGCTAACTTGTATATTAATCTTTTGTGTGGGACTGTGTCAAATGCCTTGCTAAAGTCTAGGTAGGCCATGTCCACAGCCCCTCCCTGATCAACTACGTTGGTCACCCAGTCAAAGAAATCTATCAGATTTGTCTGGCATGACCTTCCCGCTCTGAATCCATGCTGCCTTGGGTCCTGTGCCCCTCTGGCCTCTAGATACTCAACAATTCTTTCCTTCAGAAGTGATTCCATCATTTTCCCTACCACTGAGGTTAAACTAACAGGTCTGTAGTTTCCTGCTTCTGCCTTGCTCCCACTTTGTGAAGGGGAATCACATCTGCCCTCCTCCAGTCCTCAGGTACCACCCCATCCTCCCATGATTTGTTAAAGAGGGTAGTCAGTGGTGTCACTAGTTCTACCCTTAGTTCTTTTAGAATTCTGGGATGAATCCCATCAGGCTCATTGCTTTGCCCACCTTCAGTTTTAAGAGCTCTTTCAGAACCCTTTCTTCTGTAAATGGGCTGGTATCAACTTCTGTATCCAGAGTGTTTCTACTGTTTGTTTTAGGTACCTCCCCTCTTTCTTTGTAAATACTGAGCAAAATATTTGTTTAGTATCTCTGCCCTTTTCACAGTCACCCTCTGCCCACCCTCCCTCCCCTTTATTAAGCCTCACTTCCCTCCTTGGTCTTCCTTCGCTCCCTGATGTACCTGTAAAAGGTTTTATCCCCCTTCTTAACTGAGTTGGCTATCTTTTCCTCGGTTTGGGCCTTTGCTGTTCTGACTGCCTTTCCAGCTTCCTTTTGCTTTAACTGATACAGTTCTCTGTCCTGTTCCTTCTGTGATTCCTTCTACTTCCTGAATGCTTTCTTTTTCTCTTGAACCTTCACTGCCACTTCCTTTGAGAACCATAGTGGTTTCTTACCTCGTTTCATTTTGTTTATTTGCTTTACACAAAGGCTTGTTACCTCTGTGATGGCAGTTTTTATTATTCCCCATTGTTCTTCCACCCCTACTTCCTGCCCATTTGCTAGTGCATTCCTTAGGCACTCACCCATTTTGGCAAAGTCAGCCGTCCTAAAATCCAGTACCTTTGTCTTTGTATGGCTTGACTCTATTGCTGTGTTTATTGTGAACCATACTGTTCGATGGTCGCTAGTCCCCAGATGGCTACCCACTTCTATATCTGTGATCCTCTCTTCATTTCCATTTGAGAGAACCAGATCTAAGATTGCTCCCTCTCGAGTGGGCTCCAATACTAGTTGTCTAAGGCATGCCCCCTGTAGGGCATCTAGAATAACCCCACTCTTAGAAGTGGCTGCTGCAACTGCACTCCAGTTAACATCTGGCATATTCAGATCACCCATCAGCAATATCTCCCCTTTATCTGCCATTCTAAGTATACTTTCTATCTTTTCCTTGTCCATTTCCTCCCCCTGAGAGGGGGGTCTGTATACAACCCCTGTGCGGATTGTGGTGCCATTGCTTGCCTCCAAATTGACCCACAGTGCTTCTTCTCCTCCCTGTTTACCCTTTTGTTCTGTTGCTTTGATTTCTTCTCTTATGTAGAGAGCTACTCCTCCTCCCCTTTTACCCTCCCTGTCCCTCCTATAGATAGTGTATCCTGGTATGTTTACTTCCCAGTCATGGTTCTGTGTGTACCATGTTTCTGTGACTGCCACAATATCCAGATCTTCCTCCTCCATCAAGGCCACTAATTCAGGAAGCTTGTTACCCAGACTACGGGCATTGGTACTCATTGCTCTCCATTTTTTGATGGCTTTACCTTCTGTAGCGGCATTATCTTGCACTTCTTTGCATTGAATTTCAACTGCCAAACCCCTGACCATTCTTCAAGTTTCTGCAGGTCCCTTCTCATTCTCTCTACACCCTCTGGTGTGTCTACTCTGTTACAGAGATTTGTGTCATCAGCAAACAGAGAAATTTTGCCTTCTAGGTCCTGCACAATGTCACTGATGAAGATGTTGAATAGGACCGGTCCCAGCACTGATCCCTGTGGTACCCCACTGGTCACTCTTCCCTCTGTGGAGTGACAGCCATTTACCACCACCCTCTGTGTCTTGCCGCCCAGCCAGTTACCTACTCATTGCACTACTGTCCTGCCCACAACCATATTCCCCAGTTTGTGTAATAGTCTTCTATGTGGCACAGTGTCAAAGGCCAAATAGTATTTGAGGATTCTGTCACTGTTGGTACAGTTCTGTTCTGAAAAAAATCCATGTGCTGACTGTGCTTTAACAATAGTTAGTGAGTGTTCTGTCACTGTTGGCACAGTTGTTTTTTTTTGGAAAAAATCTCTGCGTCGACTACACATTAACAATAGTAATTGAAGGTTCTGTCACTGTTCATACACTTCGCTTCTAGAAAAATCCCTGCACTGACTGCGTAATAACAATACATATTGAGGGTTCTATCACTATTCGTACAGTTCTCTCCTGAACAAATCCCTGTGCTGACTACATATTAACAATAATAATTGAGATTCTGTCACTCTTGGTACAGTTCTCTTCTGAAAAATCTCTATGCTGACTGCAGATTAATAATACTAATTTATGGTTCTGTCACTGTTGGCACAGTTTTTTTCTGAAAAAAATTCCTGCACTGACAATGCATTAACAATAGTAACTGCAGGTTCTGTCACTGTTGGTGCAGTTCTCTTCTGAAAAAATATATGCTCTCACCTGTGCATTAACAATAGTTAATGTGTCGTCACTCTTTGGCTCAATTATTATCTGAAAAAATTCCCTGCTCTGACTGTGCATTAACAATAACAATTGAGGGTTCTGTCACTGTTCATACAGTTTTCTTCTGAAAGAATCCCTGCGCTGACTACATATTAACAACAATAATTGAGGGTTCTGTCACTGTTGGTACAGCTTTCTTTTGAGAAAATTCCTGCGCTAACTGCATATTAACAATACTAACTGAGGGTTTTGTCACTCTTGGTACAGTTCTCTTCTGAAAAAATTCTTCTGCTGACTGCAGATTAACAATACTAATTGAGGGTTCTGTCACTGTTGGTACAGTTCCCTTCTGAAAATAATCCATGCACTGACTGCTCATTAACAATATTAAGTGAGTGTTCTGTCACTGTTGGCACAGTTGTTTCTGAAAAAATTCCTGTGCTTACTGCACATTAATAATACTAATTGAGAGTGCCACTAATTGGAGTACCACTACACCACCACCACCAACATCAATATTTTTATGTTAGCGCACGTGCGCAGCCAACATCCTACGGCAGTGGGGATTTGGATGCACAGTCACCATTCGGAAAATGCAGGGCACGTACCAGTAGGTGCATCCTGCATTGCCCAATCAGCCTGCATGCCGGTGTCACACCATGCAAACATAATGGGGTGAGCACATCTAAGAAAAGGTCTGCTGCAATCCGAGCAAAGCAAGTCAGGCGCCAGTGATCCTTTTCTGCTGTCCCTTTCACCGCCATATCAATAAGTGAACAAGCGGGTGGCCTCCTAACATCTGCCAACTTCAGGGTGCCCAATCTCTGACGGTTAACCCCCCCACTGTCTTTGTGTGCCAACGGGGGAGCCCAATCCCTGTCGGCATAAACCCCCCCATTGTTGTATGCCGAGGGGGGTGCCCAATCCCCATCAGCATTACTTCCTCCTCCCCCTGTGTTGTGTGCTGATGAGGGTGCCCAATCCCCTGTCTGCTACTGACACCCCCCCAAAACAGTTAGGTAGCACGCTGGGAGCCCACCACTGCAAGCCAAATGCCCTGCAAAAGGAAAACTGTCCTGCGATGTTTTTTTCTACCTGTAAAATGAAAATGGTCCCTTGTAGTCTTGATGCCCCCTCCCCTCACCCACACCCACCCACTGCACACCCTGCCTCCCCTCACCCCCCACCCCATACTTACCTCCGGAGTCCGGCAAGATGATCTTCTGTGGACCTGGAGCATGTCTGCACTCTTCAAAGCTGACCATGAACTGAGGAAATGCCAGTAAGCTGTATAATGGAATAAATAGGGGTTTTTCAACTTTAATGCATATCTCGGGCATTTTGGGGAATTTTGGCCCAAAATTTTCAACATGGGTTTTTGGGACCCCTTCTCATGAATTCTTGTACTTTCATGGAGTTATTCAGTCCCGAAAGGTGATTTCCCAGTCACTGCATGGAATCATCTTTCAGGACTGAGTAACAAAATGACAGTGCCACTGTTCATGAGAAGGGCTCTCAAAATGCCTATGGAGCAAGTTTGGTGGGAAAAATCCAAAAAATGACTGTTTTATGAGCGTGCATAGCAACTGCGCAACGCACACTCATAAGTTAGTGTATTCACACTATTTTCATGCCAGATTCTCAACATTGGCATTTTACCACACCTTCTTGTGAACTGTATAGCTGTCATTTTTCACATCCTGCCCAAAATGTGTTTTCGTACTTCTGGTGCAGAATAGCGTGGTTGCTGTGCAAAATCAGTGTTCAGGACACATTATGAAGATGACAGTGACACTGTTCATGAGCAGAGGTCCTAAAATGCCTGTGTTGAAAATTTGGTAACAATACTCCATAAAATGAATGTTTTACGAGCGTGCATAGCAACTGCGCAGTGCACGCTGGTAAGTTAGTGCATTTGCAATATTTTCATGCCACATTCTCAACATTGGCATTTTATCACACCTTCTTGTGAATCGTACAGCTGTCGTGTTTCGCATCCTTGCCGAAATATGTTTTTGCACTTCCGGCGCAGAATAGCATGGTTGCTGTGCGAAATCAGCATTTGGGACACATTACAAAAATGACAGTGATACTGTTCATGAGCAGAGGTTCTAAAATGCCTGTGTTGAAAATTTGGTGACAATACTCCATAAAATGACTGTTTTACGAGGTGCATAGCAACTGCGCAATGCACCCTCGTAACTTAGCGCATTCGCAATATTTTCATGCCAGATTCTCAAATTTGGCATTTTACTACACCTTCTTGAGAACTGTATAGCTGTCATTTTTCATATCCTTGGCAAAATGTGTTTTCACACTTTCGGCGCACAATAGCGTGTTCACTGTGCGAAATCAGTGTTCTGGAGACATTACGAAAATGACAGTGACACTGTTCATGAGCAGAGTTCCTAAAATGCCTGTGTTGAAAATTTGTTGACAATGCTCCATAAAATGACTGTGTTATGAGCGTGCTTTGTGCAGTTTGCAGGCACACTGGTACGTTCGCAAACTTCTAATATTCTCACTTCAGATTTTTTACAGTGCCATTGTACTGCACCTCCTAATGAACAGTACAGCTGTCATTTTTCACATCCTGGCCAAAATCTGTTTTCACAGTTCCGGCGCAGAATAGCATGGTCGCTGTGGAAAGTCTGTGTTCGAGACACATGATGAAAATGACAGTGACACTGTTCATTAGCAGATGCCCTAAAATGCCTATGTTGAAAATTTGGGAATGAAAGTCAATAAAATGACTGTTTTATGAGCGTGCTTTGCACAGTTTGCACGCACACTCATAACTTTCTGAATTTGTAATACTTTCACTCCAGCTGTACATCATTGGCATTTTTCCATACCTCCTGATGAACACTCCAGCTGCCTGAAATGTGCTTTCGCACGTCCGGCACAGAATTGCACAGCCGCTGTGTGAAATCAGTTTTTGGGACAGTTTGAGGAAACGACGGTGACACTATTCATGAGCAGAGGTTCTAAAATGCCTATGTTGAACATTTGGTGCTGAAACTCCATACAATGACTGTGTTGCAAGCGTGCATTGCTCAGTTACCATGCACCCTTTTAACTTTGTAAATCTGCAATATTTTCATGTCATATTTTCACCACTGGCATTTGTGCATGTCTCCTTATCAACAGTCCAGCTGCCATTTTTCACAGCCTGACCAAAACGTGTTTCCACAGCTGTGGCACACAATGGTGTGCTCACTGTGCAAAATCACCCTTTGAGACACATTCACAAAATCACAGCACTATGTGTCTCTAGCTATGCCACTCCCACTGCCAATGCCAGCGTGACAACATTCGGCATTGACAAATGCTTGTTAATAAAGGGATGACAATCAGTAATTGGGGTTAGGGAGGGACCACTAGACCACCAGGAAGCTGTCTGTATTTTTAACAATGGGCTAGCGATCAGTAGTGGGGTGGCTGCAGTACCTCTGAAAACCACTATGTTTGCACAGATTTAAGAGGAGGTTTTCCTCAGTGGTATTTCCTCCTACACAAAGCAACCCTGAAAATGTCCAGTGCAAGGAGAAAATGCTTTATAGATGGGACTGCACCAAAAGACGTGTACTCTCCCCTTGTTTGCATTGTGGCCCCCTTAAAATCTTGCCCTGGCGCAATACTGGTTTGCACATGCAAACTGGGTTTTTGTGAATACCAACTCGCCACAATTCCTGGTTTGTGCCACACAAACTAGGTTTGCACTGGGGCAAAGTTTTGTGAATCTGGCCCCAGAAGAAAAATGTCCATATCTGTGGCCTCAAACTAATCAGTCCCATTCCAGCCAACCTCGGTAAGAAGGACAAGGAAAACTTGAGGGAGTAGTTCACTACCAATAAAGCTTCTAAACAGTATAGACAATTGGTAGACATCAAGCCACTCATCAAATGTGTAAAATGTTTATATAATTATTTATTAAACCATTTTTCTTCTGTCTTCTGAGTTCACAAATTACATTGATACAGTATCAACATATTTCTTAAACGTTTTGGACACTGTCCTTCTTCAATAAGATTGTACTGTATCTGCTATCAATAAAAAAATGTTTTTTGTTACACAACATATCATATCACTTGATAAATTAAATATGATCATTAACATAAAAAACATGGAATAACCCATTCCATACATTCATTCCAACTATTTCTTTTTGTCTTATTATATTTTCATGTTCAAATTCCCATACCTATCAAAAACAAGTCACTCATTTTACTGACAGAAAACATCACACCAGTGCATTCAATTTACTTAGCCATTTTTAGATCATTATTAACCTGATAAATTGTGCCAACCATGCAAAGTCATTATGTGTATCATAATGTTTGATTAGAATCCCTTTGTCTATACATACAGAATATTGTACACATGTTTTCTATATATTCAAAAGTTATCTTTAAATTTCATTATTTAACTGACTGGGCAGGAAAATGATGGTAAACAATGTCAAAAATATTCCAAATCACTATTTCATTTCAATCTACTTATTTAAACTACAACTAACTCCACGACAACTTCTTTTAACAGTTCCCTTAAGCAATTTTAAACTCATTAACTCTCTCTGAAGTGAAAAGACACACTTCATGCCTCAAGACATTTAATTCGTTTAAACTTTTGATAAAACCAAGTTTCTCACTATTTTCTCCACTATCAAAACATTTGGTCCATTTATATTCACAACATTTCTCCCTGCATGTTCTGCCAGGACATATATTTCATTTTTTTAAAGGGTTGAAGCATACCTGTCTGTGTACTCACAAAGGTATCCCTTTTTAATTTCTGAAAAACAGTATCAGGTATTTATTTGACATCTACATATTAAATCAGCACCCATATTAAATGTGCTTCTTCAGAGTGTTAAGGTAAAGTCAAAGGCTTACTTAATATACACATGTATTTAAGAATATCACAGACACACCTACTCCTGTCTCTGTTTCTTATAAAGGAGTTGTAAATGTTTGGCATCTTGCACAGTGTTAAATACACACTGCTGTCTGGAGAGTTGAGCATGAGGGCATCAGGGTCAGAGAACTGGAACCTGCAGCTCCCCATGCTCAACCAGCTAAAAGCAGCACCTGGAAAAATTGCTAAAGCAAATCCAGCTGTCCCCTAGTGAATTTTCTAAAGTGTAATACTATTATATTATATTACATTACATTACATTATATTATATGCCCTCCCAGATGATTCAGAAGAGGGAGTCATTGAGGATTACTTGAACTCCTTGCTCAAGAAATTGTTTGACCTGCCAGCTAATAGTGATTTGGGAATTGATGGGTCCCATGGGGCTCTTGTTCCTCAGCCTCAGGACAAAAATGCCAAACAGTACAGTTGAGGTTTGTTAACTACAACATCAAAATGAACATCCTTTGCAAAGCCTGGGGCAAGAGGCAGATGGTATTTGAAAACTCTCACTTGTTCTTTGACCATAAATTACACTTACCGCTAAGGAAAAGCACAGGAAGACACTCCAAATCTTAAAAACTCTGAAAGAGGAAAGACACTATAGTACAACTCATTGCTCCAGCACAGCTTCCAATTCACTTGTACTTGGAGCAAATATTCTTTTGAAGCCAGAAATTTACTGTCATCTATGGGGATAATATTACCAGTCAAACCCAGCATGGACAAGGCCTGCCCTCAAAAGGATCTTCTGCACCAAGTATGAACCCTAGCAAAGCTAACTGCTAAAGACAAGAGATAATGAATGCATCCCTCAATGAAATGTGGAGCTAGATCTTGTTTTTCAGGCATGGCCATCCTGCTCCCATTACCTCAACCTCTGACCCCAATGCATACTGCATAGAACATTCTTGTTTTTTTCCCAGACATTTTCTGATTGAGTTAACTCTCTTTGTTTAATTCACTGACTTTTTCCCCCCATGGGGAAGCTGGGTAGGCTGCTTCCTCATATTCTACAAGGTGGTCAAGTCAACACTCCATGATGCAGGGTGTCAAATGCTAATGAGAGATCAAGATAGTTAAGAATGGAATGTTCTCATCTATCCCTCGCCAGGAGCAAATCATTAAACACCTTGATGAGTGTGGTCTCCATGATGTGGTGTGGCCAGGAACCTGACTGTATTGGTTCATAGATACAATACTGTACTTCTTCAATTGGGCATCAGGCTGAATTGCTATCACCTTCATGCTCACCTTCCCTAGAAAGGAAACGTTTGAGATAAGTCTATAGGTCACTAGCAGCTCCAGGTTTATAGATGGCTGTTTCAAGAGGGGTTGTACCAAGGCTGTTTTAAGTGCACTCAGGAAACAGCCCTCCATGAAGGAGCACTGGAATGATTCCAGTGGAAACAGGGCCCAGATCAGTGTGGTAGTCCACCAACAGCCACTTGAGGCCTGGTTTCACATCACAGCATGTGGAACACAGATGTAAGACCACTTTGAGGACATCAGTCTCAGATACTAGCTGAAACTCAATCTGGACTGATGAAGTGCCCAAGTGTCTTACCTTTGGACAACTGTTAGCCCCTAACAGCCCAGTTGGAGCAATGTAAGCCCTAATGGAGGATACTCTGTCCAGGAAGAACTGACCAAACTTATCACATTTTTCTTGTGATAATGCACCACTGTAGTATAAAGAGACAAGATTTATTTCTGTCCTTGGTGTGGATGAGTTGGAGTGGCCTATTCTTATCCAAGACCATAACTCAAGATTGGAATTCTGCCTTTTTCAGAGTTTTTGCCCTCTGATAGTCTCTTTAATGAGACCTCAGTGCCATCCTGTCATGCAAAGAACCTAAACACTTCAAGAATTTCTCCAATCTCCACCCTGTTGCCTTTATCTGGTGGAGCTTGTCAGTATACAATGGCTAGCTGTGGTGGTAAGTCAGCAGCTGAAAATGGATTCTTGCAATGGAATCCAGTGCCATAGAAATTGACAAATTATAGCCCTCAACAGCCCACACTGTATCTCCACAACCTGTTGTTATCATACTCAGGATGGTATGTTCAGGAACTTCTCTGTCTCCAGATTATGTAAAGGATGACACTGGAACATCTCAATAAAGGTGTTACTACTACAGGAGGCCTCAGTATGGAACTGCACAGCATAGTGACCTTACCAACCCAAAGGATCCACTTCGACTTCACTAATATTGACCCCATGTAAGAAAACCAGTTAAAGTGTATGGCCGTGTTCATGAGTAACAGTGGATACCACCTGTGTGAGATCCAGTGAATTAATTAAGTGAAGGAACTGCTGACTGCCCTATAAAGATTAATTGTTGACCCACACATTAAAGTTCCCCAGAACAAATAGTTTTTGGGCATGCACTGCAAAGTCAATGATAACATCTGTAAATTCCCCTAGAAACTACTTGTTCCCAGTGAGAGATTGTTAGACCAGGAGTATTCAACATCACACATCCTCTTCACTTTTCATGTCCACACATACAGAACGCTTCATTCCCCTCACAATGGATACTATCAGTACCAGCCAATATCTACTGTAAAACAGATGTCCACAGTGGTTATTGACCACCAGACAGTATGGACTGATATTAAACCTAAAGCAGTTAGGAATCAATCCCAGGCAAAGGTCCTGGATTTTAGGAGTGCTGATTTTAATGAGAAGTGGAAGCTGTTGAATTTTAAGGGGAAACTAGAAGGGATAAGAGGGGCAGACAAGGTCACAGCAAATTGTGAAGTGATAAAGTACAAATGGTACTAAAGATGTCAACTAAGGTCTGTAAAGTATAAAATAAGTATGCATTTAAATACAATATTGTATGTACTTATCAGGATTTAAATCCCGTATCCTTTGCATCTTTAGTGAATGCACATTCAGTGTGACCTGTAGATGCAAATATGGGAACTGTGGTTTCTGCTGCGAAGAGGTTAAGTCACAATGTGGGAAACAGGCAACTGGAGATCTAATCCCAGCAGGTGATTTACTTTTACAAACTGTTGTTCTTAGCTAAATGTACTTCTCATATAGTAAGGATGAGCGAGTCCTCTAAAATGGAGCCCCAGGGGTGGGGGGGTAGAGGACCTCAAAGAAAGAGAAATCTATTTCTGGTGGGGGACTTGAATGTCTGGGCAGTGGAACTGGGGAAAAGTAACAGGAGTAGAAGGAAGTCAAGTGCCTTCCAGGAGGCAGAGCTCGGAGGGATGGGGAGCGAATCCAGAGAATTGCAAGGGTGATAGTAACGAGGGAGGAGCTGGATGTCATTGTCCACCTGGGGACAAATGACCTGGCTGGGGACAGGGTAGAGTTAGGCAGAATACAGGAGGAGAACAAGGAGTTGGAGAGAGGCCTAAAGCAGGTAGCCAACTCTATGTTTTTCTCAGAGTTACTACCCATCTATGGCAAGTGAGAGGCTAGGACACTTTACATCCAGAAGTTCAACTCATGGTTGAAGGAATAGTGAGGAGAAGAGGGGTTTGGCTTTATGGGGGACTGGGGCTCCATCTGGAGAGATGTGGACCTGAACAAAGGTGATGGCCTACATTCATCCTGGGAGGGGACCATGATCCTTAGGGAAAAGTTTAAGTACTTCACTAGCAAACATTTAAACTAGCCAAGGGTTGGGGGTGAAGAAAGTATAAATAATATGCCCCCCCTCTGAACAGGGGAACTCAAAAACAGGCTAGAACAACAGAGGCCTCAGGTCAACACAAAGACAGGAAACTGGAAGAGTCTGGCAAGGATTGGGATAAGAAAAGGGAGAGGCATAAGAGAGCAAAGCAGGAGCGGAGCTCCACATCCTGGACAGCCCTGTGTGCAAATGTCTGAAGTCTGACTAACAAGGTAAGTGACCTCAGGGCTACCATGACAGAATCTGTCCTGGACATTGTGGCCATCATGGATACTTGGTGTAATGAAAACCAGACCTGAGAAGTGGTCATACTGGGTTACAATGCATTCTGTAAGGACAGAGTAGGCAAAAGGGCAGAGCAGTAGCTCTTTACATGAGGGGAAAATACAAAATGCACAAAAATTCAAGGGAAACTGAGAGAAGGGTAAATTCAGTGCACAACACTATAAAGGAGTAAGGGGACAGCCATCCACATGGGGTAGTATACATACATACCACCAGCTCAGGGGGAGGAGGTAGATAAGGAGATGAAATTAGCATTCCAAAGGATGGCCCAAAAGGGAGAGGTGTTGCTGGTCAGTGATTTCAGTCTAGCAGATATGGAGAGGAACATCTTGGACTCCCTGAAGGGAACATTTCTTAAACAGCTGGTTATAGAATCCACAGTGCAGATGGCACTACTGAACCCAGTGCTCACAAACTGGAACAGTGTGACAGGGGTTACAGTAGGGGAACACCTGAGGAGCAGTGATCATCGGAAATGTGGTTTGAAAAAATGAAGGTGGAAACAAGCCACACATAGGCAAGATTCCTAGACTTTAGGAGGGCAGATTTTATAAATAGGGGAAAATGCCTAAAAGAATCACTGGTCAGAGTAGGGGAGCAGAAAGAGTTAAAGGAACAGCGGGTGATGATCAAAATAGGGATTGCATTGGTGACACAACTCTGTGTTAAACAGGTCACAAGGGGAAGAGAAAGAAGAGGCCACTATGGTTTTCTAAGAAGGTAGGAAAAAAGGTTAAAGCAAAAAACAAAATAGCATTTAAGCAATTCAAAAAGAGATAGGAGGATGGGGATAGGGTGAGGTACCAGGAAAAACAAAGGGAGGTGGGAAGACAGTTAGGGAAGCCAAAGTACAAACAGAAGAATGCATAGAAAACTCAGTGGTAAGGAAGGATACAACTTTTTACAAGTACATCAGCTAGAAAAAGGAAGGAAAGGGAGGGATTGTTAGACTGAAAGTGGAGGATTGGGGTAGTGTAGAGGATGACCACAAGAAATTGGATATACTGAAGAAATACTTCTGTTCAATTTTTACAAAGGCGAGGGCAGGAAATGGCCAGCAATAACTGATAAGGGCAGGAATGGCACATAAATGGACACAGGTACCTGTTCCAAAGGAAAGGGTCCTCAGGAAACTAGAGGCAATAAGTGTTGATAAGGCTATGTGACAATATGGGGTGCACTCCAGGATACTGAAAGAATTAAGAGAAGAGTTGGCAGAACCTCTGGCTACCCTGTTTAACCTGACATTGGAAACAGGGGGGTACCCAAGGTCTGGAGGACAGCTAATCTGGTCCCTCTATAAAGGAACTGGGGAAGTACAGCCTGACCTCAGTAGTAGGAAAGGTGATGAAAACACTACTAAAAGAAAGAATAGTGGTACACCTGGTTGTCAACGGTCTACAGGACCCAAGGCAGCATGACTTTAAGGGAGGGTGGCCATGCCTGACTAACCTCATTGAGTTCTTTGACTGGATAACCAGGGAGGTGGATCAGGGTGGGGCAGTGGATGGGGCCTACCTGGATTTTAGGAAGGCCTTTGACACCTTGCCACGTAGAATGCTGTTAAACAAGCTAGGGAGCACAGAGATGGGAAAGAAGGTACTGAAGTGGGTGGAGAAATGGCTGGATAATAGTACCCTGAGGGTTGTAGTAAATGGCATTCACTCAGCAGAGGGTAAAATGACCAGTGAAGTACCACAGGGATCAGTGCTGGGTGCAGTCCTCGTTAATGTCTTTATCAGTGATATTGCAGAGGATCAGGAAGGGAAATGTTGCCTGTTTGCTGATGACATTCAGCTCTGCAACAGGGTGGACACACCAGGGGGAGTGGATAGAATGAGGGGAGATCTAAAGAAGGTGGAGGATTAGTCAAGGGTTTGGCAGCTTGGTTTCAATGCAAAAAAGTGCAGGATAATGCAAATAAAGCACAAAAACTAAGGAGCTGCATATCAACTTGTGGGGGGGAGGGGGGGAGAAATAACATGCTCCAAGCAAGAAAGAGACCTGGTTGTGATCATCTCTGATGACCTCAAGGTAGGCATGTGGTGTGACAAGGCAGCAGGAAAGGCAAACAGGATGTTGAGAGGTACTGGCAGGAAAGTCACCAGCAGAAAAAGGTAAGTAATAATTCCACTATAAAGGACATTAGTGAGGACGCACCTCAAATACTGTTTCCAGTTCTGTAGGCCTCAACTACATAAAGACATAGATAGAGTGTAGGCAGTTCAGAGGAGGGCAACCAAAATGGTGCATGGACTACATCACAAGCCCTATGAGGATAAGCTAAGAGAATTAAAAATATACTCCCTGGAGGAGAGGAGTGAGAGCGGGGATATGACTGAGACACTTAAGTACCTCACAAGGAAGAATAAAGTACAGGAAAATACTGCATTTCAATGAAAAAGATCTTCAAGGATGAGGGAGCATAATACAAAATGAGAGAGGGAGGTTCAGATGAAATGTGAGGAAGTACATCTTCACAGAGAGGGTTGTGGACAAGGGGAACCCTCTGCCAGTGGAGGTGGTTGTGGCAAAAACAATTACAGGTTTTAAATATACTTGGGAGAGACATAGAGGATTGCTTTCAGTCAGGAGCAGGTGTTTACAACCAAATACCAACAGTGCATGATAGAGCACAATTGTTAGTGGTAATAGGAACAACTAGGTGGGCCGAAGGCCCTTATCTGCTGACAATGTCTATGTTTCTATGTATACTATCTAAACTCCACACAACCATGAATAGCTACTAAAGTGATTTTTCATCTTACAAAGAAAAAGTTCCTGCAAAGATTTGAACTGATCTTCTGCCTGCTAAGCAAACACATATTTAGTGTGCCACTGAGTTGCAGGTGAGTAGCATTTCCTGTGATGTACAGGTATGTCACACCTTGCAAAACAGTAAACTTGGGATCTAATCCCAGCAGGTGATAATCCTTTGTAAATTGTGGTTCTTAGCTTAATGTATGCATCATATAATTTACTATTTCAACTCCTCACCACCATGAATTGCCACTCAAGTGAATTTTCAACTTACAAAAAAATATTGACACATAAGTTTAAGTCCCAGGGCTGGATTTTCAAAGGGTGATGCAGGGCTTTCATCAAGCCCTGGACCACACCACTTTATCTCCACACCTGCATCATTCCTGTTTGCCACAACTCTGCTCAGTTTTACAATCTTGAACACCGTTATGACAGTTTAACTAGATTATGTAAGTTTATACAAAATCTCAGGTGCACGCTCAATGAAAATGGTCCCTGGTACTGATGCAAGCTAGACCATAAAAAGATGGTCTGGTTTACACCAAGTGCCACAAAGGATAGAAAATCCCTTTAGATTGCACAAACCTAGTGTGTAGTATCTTTGGTACAAATGGGGCTTGTGACACACTCAGGCATCTGAAAATCTGAGCCCCAACAGGTGATGCAGGTAAGTGAAGTGCAGTTCTTATGGTTTAAACGTTATGTCCCAACCTGCAAAAAGTCAACAAGGGATCTTATACCAGCAGGAGATTTACCTTCACAAGTTGTTGTGTTTAGCAAAATTTACTTCTCATACAATTTACTTGTAGAACTCAATGAATTCAACAGAGTTTCCATCTTACAAAGAAAATCACACACACACACACACACACACACACACACACACACACACACACATATATCTCTATCTAGCTCTCTCTCTATATATATATATATAAATATATATATATATATATATACACACACACACACACACACACACACACACACACACACACACTAGGGTGAGTGATAAATGAGTGAGATAAAACAGTGTATCATCCACTGCTGTGTGATATTTGTACCATCTGTTCTACAGTGATGATATAAGCCATTTACACACACAAGTCACACAAAGGTCACTGATATCATCACTGTAGGAAGCTTTCCTCTCAGCATACAGGAACAACCTGTGCTGTTACCATAGAAACAAATGCAGAAGTACATGAGCTGTCTCACTGCTGCCTGCAGCTAACTCAGTTAACATTGCAAAACAGTCTTACCTGTTCTCCACACTCTGACTTCCAGCCCATTACTGGGACACTCTCGGCTTGACTGCAGCCAGAATTTTAAAGGACAGAGCTTCACAGAACAGTTTGTTCCTCACTGCTGCCTGCAGCTAACTCAATTACCATTGCAAAACAGTCTCACCTGTTATCCACATTCTTTATGACTCCCATCCCATTACTGTGATACTCTAAGCTTGACAGCAGCCAGAATTCTAAAGAATACAGCTTCACAAAATAGTCTGTTTCTCACGCCTACCTAAAACTAACTCATTTAGCATTGCAAAACACACTCATGCTTCCCACAGAGTTTGCAACACTGCCAGCCCATTCAGAAAAAACTCACACAGAGAATGAGCAAACACATAAACAGGAACAGAACACAAGACAACATAACAATACTTCTGAAACTGCTAACCCTATTGTATAAATCAAATACATGATGTGCAGATTGCGTGCAATGGAAAATATTGTCACTCCTGCATCATGAGCTCAGGATACTCTCACTCATGCCTTCGGCACTTGTGAGTATCCAGAGCTCACTCTGCAGGAGTGAAGATATTTTCCATATCACACTCCCTCCATCATGTATCATATATATATATATATATATATATATATATATATATATATATGTGTATGTGTGTGTGTATATATATATGTGTGTGTGTATATTATGATATCATGGTAGTGCTACCATGATTAGGGTTGAGGAGCCATTTACATGTTAAACCTAAAATGTAGCACCTTAATAACTTTGCAACCGTTCAACAGATTTGCCTGAAGTTTGGAATACACAATCAAGAACGATACACCTTGTGATCTGCCAATTTTTGTACTGTTCGGATATACGGCTGTGGAGTTATTAAGCATGATCTGTGCGCACATTTACACTTTTTTTGGAATTCTTTGCTCATCTCTACTGGTTGCACGGTTTACATGACCAGTCTGAAATCTTCAGGGAACATGCGGATAGGGTTCCTGATGTGCCTTTTGAAGATTTCATGAAAAAATATTTAACGATTCAAAAGTTATTCAAAAAACAATTTCCCATTATAAGTCAATGGGAAAAGTTAACAAAAAGTTTGACAGTGTCGCAAATGCAGTTTTTACTTTTGCAAATGGCCCTTTACTGTCACAAATCTGCCATTTTGTTTTCAGTTGGTCATCAGAAAAATGATTGGCATTTAAATTTGGGACCATCTAGCAACCTAATTCTTTTTGTATTCACCTAGTTGGACCCTGAGAATGCTAGGCATGTCTTAATTTTGGGGTAAAACACCCCAGAAATATGTTTTTCAAATTTCTGGAAAAAGTACTTTCGCAAAGCACTTTCTCATTTGTGACACTGTCGCATGAATTTCCGAAAACTTTCACAAAGTTCGACAGTACTCTTCCAGGCTGTGGAAAAATGATAGCAATTCTTTGCCACCCTGCTGCAAAACAACGGTTTGGTCTTTTGGGCTGAAATGTGGAGAGAACGCAGCCAATATCTCACATATGTGCCTTTCAGTGTTTCGGTGAAAAAATATTACAGGGTGGCAAAGTTACGGTACTCCAAAATGGATGCTTTTTCCCATAGGATAACATTATGGCGCCCACCGCATTACAGGAATACTTCGCTGCCGTGCTGCAAAATAACAGTTTGGTCTTTTGGGCTGAAATTTGGAAGGAAGAAAGCCAACATCCCATGGATGTGCCTTTTAGTGGCTTGGTGAAAAAATATTAGAGAGCCAAAGTTATGGCACTCTGAACTTCTCTTTTTTTCCCATAGAATAACATTACAGCGTTCACCGCACCTTTCAGGGCCTGTATCTCGGAAACGGTGTGAGATATGGACTTTTTGTCAGAAAAATGCTTAGCCCCTTGATGTGGGCTAAGTACAAAACTAGCCAGGAAAGTCATATGACTTTAACATTTTTTTTGTAGGTCATATGGTTCCTGAGGTATAAGCAATTTAGTATTCCAACTCCTCATTTTCTGCTCTGAGACCCATTATTATGTATACATTCTTTGTACTCACTGTCTTTCTTTATGCAGCTTTTGGGGAAAACCATCCTGTGCACTTACATTACTGTTACCCTTACAGCTTCTGCTTGCAGTTCCGTAACCATTTCACTTACTGTTCCCGTCTACAGCGCCATGTGCGTTACCCTTCGTATTTTCATTTGTGCTTGCGTTTGCCTTATTTTAACCTTTTGTGTTTACAGTACTGTTTATCTTTCTGTTCAGCTTTGCGTCACCATGCGCATTACCATTTGTGTTTACGGACACCATGTTACTATGTGACAAGACATCACGTGGCAGAAGCGTGGGGCCCAAAGGGCCCTGCACTCCCGCTGCTGCATTACATTCACTATTTCTCATTATCCTTCTCAAAAAGAAGGGAAATTAGAGCCAAAAAGACCTCTGTTAAATGCATTAGTTAGGGTTGTTCCACAGCGACAAAGAGGAAATTCTGTTTAGGGTTGCCCCTTGGACCCCCGCCCACAACCCCAACCGGCATCAGGGTGTGCGTTAGGGTTGTCGGTCCTAACTCTTACCCTGTTCTCCTATACCTCTGCTTCTTCACATATCTGATGGGGTGAGAGTTAGGGCCGGCAACCCCAGCATGCACCCTAATGCTGGTTGGGGGTGTGGACGGGTGGGTCCAAGGGGGGCTTTCAACCTTAACACCGAATTTCCTCACTTTTGATGTTGTGGAATAACCGTAACTAATGCATTAAATGAATTTTTTGCCTCTAATATATATATGTGTGTGTGTATATATATATATATATATATATATATATATATATATATATATTATAGTGGAATTTTTGTTTGGTGAAAAAATGTTGTTCCATTCCAGAGTTATGGCCATTTGAAGTTGCCCTGTTTCACAGTCTGCCATTTTAGTGCATTTTCGGGTGTGATTTCTGCCATAATATGTTGGAAGACTTGTTAAAGGTACAGAAACATAACAATTGAATTTCTCTGGAACTGTTTGGCCTTTTCACATGAAATTTGGAGGGTGTTGAGTGGATGTCATGGAGCTGTGAACTATACTGTTTAAATCTGTTTTAAATAATTCACTGCAGAGCTACTGTTTGACACAGTTAACATTTTTCACATAGCATTCTGCATGATGCTACTGCCTTTAAATTTATAGCATAGGTAGCTCTAGTGGCTCAGAGGTGCCTTGCAGTGGTTTTGTGTGTAAAACATTAATAGGTGCAGAATTATGCCACTCCAAAGAATGAAAATTTGGTTCATTACACTTCAGTAACTTCTGAACCATATGTACGATTTACCTGGCATTTGGAATATACAAAGATTAATGCTTCATCTTTCAGAGTACCAATTTTCTGGATTCTGGCACTTAACGGTTGCTGAATTGTGAATGTTATGTTGTTTGTGTGTGGTGCTGTGTGACCGTTGAACAGATGTATACACAATTCTGGACACACAGTGTGACATGGTACATGTCTTCATTTACCAATTTTCATTTCACTAGGTCATACTGTTTTTGCACAGCATAGTAACAAAAAACATCACATGGTGAGAGCACTCCCATCACCACATTCCATTCACTATTGATAGTGCACATTCTCAAAAAGAAGGGATTGGTTGTGTTGCCTTGGTCCTTCCCCTACTTGCATGTATATGTGTGAATGTGTGGTGGTGGTGGGGGGGAATGCGCAGTTAGGGTTTTCAACCCTAACACCCAATTTCTTGATTTTGTCACTTGTAACAACCTTAACTGATGCATTAAATAGGTTTGTTCGTTGTGTGTGTGTGTGTGTGTGTGTGTGTATATATATATATATATATATATATATATATATACACACATATATATATATATACACACACACACACACACATATATATATATATATATATATACACACACACACACACACATATATATATATATATATATATATATATATATAGAGGCAAAACTCCATTTAATGCATTAGTTAGGATTGTTCACACTGACAAAAATAGAAATTAGCTATTAGGGTTGAGAAACCTTAACTCAATTCTACCCCCAGCACCACACACACACGAACACACACACACACACACACACACATTCAAGTATGGGGAGGACCAAGTCAACACAACCAATGACAGACATCCAGCAGCAGGTGACAGAAATAACAAACAATTGTATAAATGTACCACGAGACATCCCCACCCACCTGACCAGGTACTGCATGTCAGTGGAGATCAACAGCAAAACTGAGGCCATGTACACCAAACATACACATCCCTGATTGCAGCTGCACAACGTACCACACTTAGTAGTTGCATGGCCTTCCTACCGATGCCACACCACACCACAACTGGTACTGTGCCATTAGTCAATATAAATGCTGAAGGTGCATGATGACAGTTGTAGAAAGGTTTAACACTAGTGAGTATACATTAATTAAAGAAGTACATAAATTAACCACAAGACACTAGCATGCTCAAGATAAAAGTAGTGTTACATTTAGTAGGTGATTTACATAGTAGTACATTTACTGCAATGGTTTACTCAAGATAGAGAGGCTGATGTAAGCGTGATGGAAAAGCATTGCCTGTTCAATGCTCTGAAATTCGTACTGCCAGTATCAGATGCATTCTTACTGATGAAGGTGTACTGCTCATGTACATACATAGACCTTCAGTGTGTTTCAATACTAAAAGATGCAGTAAGTATTCTTTGTAAGAAATATTGTAATTGCATGGATCAGGCCAAGCAACTTCTAAATATCATAGCACTACTGAGCCAACAATGACGTACCTGTATCGGAGATGTATAATGGATAGATTTTCCTGTAGGCACTTACTGAGTATGTTGTACCTGATAAAGACAATCTCATTGCATCGGTGATGACTAACTTATTCAAATAGTAATACATTTACTATTGTTGCAATGAGTGATCTATGCCACTTATGGACACAGTGTAATTTGTTTTAACAGTTGTTTCATACTCAGGCTGTATGCCTAGTGTTTGGGTTTGCCACACTTCTGTCACTGATGCTATCAAAGTGATAACTATGTTAATTGTGGTTCAACAGGAATCAAGTAGGTATGGTGTCGATATAAACAGAATGTCTTTTAGTATTGATTTAACTCACAATGGGGTAAGTGTACTAGGACAGCAGGGGTTACTCTTTATCACTGACTCTGTCAGTTATAATCACACTAACGTTTCAATGACTGTAATGATCAAGTTACACTGTTCATCTTCATGAGTTCATATTCACAGCCATTCTCCAGTAACTAGACAGTGTATGGTGTAACTGGGTGGGACACTGTGTTGCAAAGCTGCTACAGTGCCTAGCAGAGGGACTATCTACTCCATAAAGACAATTAAGCAATAAGTCATGACCAACAGTTATGTTAAATGGTCTGTTAATCACCCTGTGGGGTTTAATGTTGAATGAGGATAGCCTAGTGCCACATGTTGCTGAGACAGTGATAAACTGACCATTAACATAATACCTGGGAATGGCTTACTGCTATCATAATAAAACTGTTTTTAAACAACATTAAACCATGTTCATCATATGGTTAGGCTCTACATGTATGTTAATAAAAGTAAACATAAGGCTGTTACAATGTTTACAGTCAATTAAAGCTGCATTTCTCAAACCTTGGTTATAATCAGAGATATTATACCTGTACAACTCCTTGGTTTTGCTGAACTCTATTGCCAGGTGACCCACCACATGTGGTCTGGTCTGGTGTGGAGCATCGGTAAGTGGGCCATGCAACTACTAAGTGTGGTACGTTGTGTGCAGCTGCAATCAGGGATGTTAACGTTTAGTGTACATGGCCTCAGTTTTGCTGTTGATCTCCACTGAGCATGCAGTACCTGGTCAGGTGGGTGGGGATGTCTCATAGTACATTTAGACAATTGTTTGTTATTTCTGTCACCTGCTGCTGGATGTCTGTCATTGGTTGTGTTGACTTGGTCCTCTCCCATACTTGAATGTGTATGTGTGTGTGTGTGTCTGTGGTGCTGGGGGGGGTGAATTCGGAGTTAGGGTTTTCAACCCTAACAGCGAATTTCCTCACTTTTGTCACTGTGGAACACCCCTAACTAATGCATTAAATGGAGTTTTTTGCCTCTAATTTCCCTTCTTTTTGAGAATGGTAATGAGAAATAGTGAATGTAAGGGCCCCGCGCTCCCACCACATGATGTTTGTGGCATAGTAACAGGAGCAGCAACGCAAACAGAAATGCTAACAGTGGCACACATGGTAACCTAGCGTGAATGAGAACAGAAAGGGTAACGCACACAGTGGTGTAGATGGAACGGTCTGCCACGTGATGTGTTATCACATAGTAACATGGTGCCTGCAAATGGAAATGTCAATGGGCATGGTGATGCAAAGTGAAACAGAAAGAGAAACAGTACTGTAGACACAAATGGCAAAAAATAACAGAAAAGCAAGCGCAAATGAAAACGCAAAGGATAACGCACATAGGGCCCCGCGCTCCTGGCACGTAATGCGGCAGCTGGAGCGCGGGGCCCAAAGGGCCCCACACTCCCACCACATTATGTCTTATGGCATAGTAACAAGAACAGCAATGCAAACAGAAGTGCTAACAGTGGCGCACATGGTAACGTAATCGCGAATGAGAACAGAAAGGATAACGAACACGGTGGCGTAGACGGGAACGGTGTGCCACGTGATGTCTTGTCACATAGTAACATGGTGCCTGTAAATCGAAATGGCAATGGGCATGGTGACGCAAAGTGAAACAGAAAGAGAAACAGTCAGGTACACACAAATGGCAAAAATGTAGGAAGCATAGCGCAAATGAAACGCAAAGGATGACGCTGCGTGGTGGCGCAGCGTCAACGGTAAGTGAACGGGCATGGAACCATAAGCGGAAGGGCAATGGTAACAGTAATGTAAGCGCACAGGCTGGTTTTCCCAAAAGCTGAATAGAGAAAGACAGTGAGTACAAAGAATGTATGCATAATAATGGGTATCGGAGCAGAAAATGAGGACTTGGAATACTAAATAAGTTATATCTCAGGAACCGTATGACGTAGAAAAAAAATTTAAAAGTCGTATGATTTATGACTGTCCTGGCTAGTTTTGTACTTAGCCCCAGGGGGCTAAGAGATTTTCTGACGAAAACTCCGTATCTCGCACCGTTTTCGAGATACGGGCCCTGAAAGGCGCGGCGACCTCCGTAATGTTATCCTATGGGAAAAAAAGAGAAGTTCGGAGCACCATAACTTTGCCTCCCTGTAATATTTTTTCACAAAACCACTGAAAGGCACATCTGTGAGCTGTTGGCTGTCTTCCCTCCAAATTTCAGGAAAAAAGACCAAACCGTTATTTTGCAGCAGGGATCCAAAGGATTTCTGTAATGCGTCGGGCACCGTAATGTTATCCTACGGGAAAAACTGTCAACTTTGGAGTGCCATAACTTTGCTGCCGTGTAATATTTTTTCAATACAACACTGAAAGGCACATCTGTGAGATGTCGGCTCCGTTCCTTCCAATTTTCAGCTCAAAACTCCCAACGGTTCTTTTGCAGTGCAGTGCCAAAGAATTGCTGTCATTTTCCCACAGACTAGAAAACTACTGTCGAATTTGCGAAAGCTTTCAAAAAATTTGCAACACTTTCATGAGCACAAAGTAATTTGTGAAAGTACTTTTCCAGAAATTTGAAAACATATTTCTGGGGTGTTTCACAAAATAAAGACATGGCAAGCATCCTCAGGGCCCGACTAGGTGAATACAAAAAATTAGGTTGCTAGAGGTCCCAAATTTAAATGCCAACCATTTTTATGATCACCAACTGAAAACAAAATGGCCGATTTACGAAAGTAACAGGCCCATTTGCGAAAGTAAAAATGCATTTTCGAAAGTGTTGAACTTTTTGTTAACTTTTCCTTTGACTTATAATGGGAAACTGTTTTTTGAATAACTTTTGAACCGTTTAATATTTTTTCACGAAATCTTCTAAAGGCACATAGGGGACCCCAGCCACACGTTCCCTGAAGATTTCAGGCCGGTCGCACAAACCGTATGACCTGTAGGCGCGACCATAGAATTCCAGAAAAGTGTAAACGCGTGCACAGATCACACTTAATAATTCCGCAGCTGTATATCCGACCAGTACGAAACTTAGCAGATCCCAAGGCCTATGGTTCTTGATCATAAATTCCAAATTTCAGGCAAATCCATCAAACAGTTGCAAAGTTATTAAGGTGCAAAGTTTTGGGGTTTAACATAGAAATGGCTCCTCAACCCTAGCTATGGTAGCACTACCGTGCTACCATAATATATATATATATATATATATATATATATATATATATATATATTAAGTTTCTGGCTGGATCCAAATGTTGCTTAGCTGTATTTGAAAACTGTTGTTTTAATTTATTTAATTATTTATTTTTACTGCTTAGCAAACATACAGTGTGCCACTAACCTAAACATAACTAGTTTCCATTTTCTATGCTGTAGAGTTTGTGTCACATCTTGCAAAGCAGGTGACTAGACATTTAATCCCAGAAAGCAATTTTTCTTCGCAAATACAAATTGTTGTTCTTAGCTAAATCTATTTCTCAAATAATTTGCTATTCTAACTCCACAACACTAAGAATTGTCACTCAGGTGAGATTCTAGCTTGCAAAAATAATTGAAAAAATGCTTAAGTCCCTATCAAGATATAAACTGATGATTCTTTGCCTGCTAAGCAAACATACATTTAGTGTGCCACTGAACTGCAGGTTAGTGCACTGCAGTTCCTATGAAGTAAAGTCTGTGTCACACCTGCAAAACAGTTGACTGGCATCTAATCCCAAAAAGGTGGTTTATCTTTACAAATTACTGTTCTTTGCTAAACCTACTTCTCCAAAAATTTACTATTCAATTTCATACTGCAGTTAATTGCTATTAAATTGAGTTCCCATCTTAAAAAGAGTTGAAAAAAAAATGTCCTATCTCTGCTAGGATTCAAACTATGTCTAATTGAATTTAACCCACTGATCCTGTGTCTGCTAAGCAAATACACATTCACTGTGTGCCACTAAGTTGCAGGTACATGAGTTGCATTTCCTATGGTGTAGATGTTATATCACAACCTGAAAAAACAGGTGGCTGGAGATCTAATCCCAATAGGCAATTCACCTTCACAGATTGCTGTTCTTAGCTAAATTTACTTCTCATATAATTTACTATTCCAGCTCCACACCATTATGAATCACCACTAAAGTCAGTTTCCATCTTGAACAAAAGATGTTTACATTCCTGTCAAGATTTGAGCCACTAATCTTTTGCCTGCTAAGCAAACACACATTCAGTATGTCAACGAGGTGCTGGTAAGATAAAATGCAGTTCCTAGGATGTTGATGGTATGTCACAGCCTGCAAAAACAGGTGATGGGGTCTAATCCCAGCAATCAATTTACCCTCACAAATTATTGTTTTTAGCTGAATGTTCATATATCACTTAGTATTACAACTCCATACTACACATTCACTGTATGCCACTGAGCTGCAGGTAAATGAGTTACATTTCCTATGGTGTAGATGCTATGTCACAACCTGTTAAACAAGAGACAAATGATCTAATCCCAGCAGGAACTTTACCCTCACAAATTGTTGTTCTTAGCTGAAAGTACTTATATAATTTACTACTTCATTTCCACACCACCATGCATCACCACTCAAGCTAGTTTCCATTTTACTGTACAAACAAACAAAACCAAAAAAAAAGAAAAAGAAAAATGCTTATGTCCCTGCTTATTTGTGAGCCTCTGATCCTTTGCCTGGTAAGCAACTGTACATTCAGTGTGCTACTGAACTACGGGTAAGTGAATTGTGGTTCCTGTGATGTAGCAGTTATGTCATGCCTTCAAAACTGGTGATTTGGAATTTAATCCCAGTAAGAAATTTACCTTCACAAATTATATTTCTTAGCTAAATTTACTTCTCATATAGTTTACTATTCCTTGCCACATCACCATGAATTTCTACTCAAGTGAATTTCCACCTTACAAAAACAGTTAAAAAATGTTAAGTCCCTGCTAGGGTTCAAACTTTGTATACCTGAATTTAAACCACTAATTCTGTGCCTATCAAGCTACAGATAAGTGAGATGCATTTCCAGTGGTGTAGAGGTTATGTCACAACCTGCAAAATAGGTGGCTGAGGGCCTATTCCAGTAGGCAGTTTGCCATCAAACATTTTTATTTTTAGTTAACTTATCTTCTCATATAATTTACTATTTCAACTCCTCACTGCCATGAATCACCATTCAAGTGAATTTCCACCATAAAAAAGAGATGTTTGAGTTCATGCCAAGATTTCATGCTTTGCCTGCTAGGCAAACAAACTGTCAGTATGCCACTGATTTGCTATTAAATAAGTTACAGTTACAGTGATATAGAGGTTATTTCAAAACCTGTAAAATAGGTGACTGGGGATCTAATCCCAGCTGGTGACTTTGATTCACAAATTGCTGTTCTTAGCTGAATGGTACTTATTTAACTCCACACCACCAAGAATCACCACTCAAGCAATTTTCCATTTTACAAAAAAAAAAAAAATGCTTAAATGCCTGATTAGATTTGAGGCACTGCCCCTTTGCCTGTTATGCTAACACACATTCTGTGTGCTACTGAAATGTAGGCTAGTAAGTTGCATTTTGTATGGTGTAGAGGTTATGTTGCAACATGCAAAACAGGTGACTGGGGATCTGTTCTCCACAGATGATTTACCTTCACAAATTGTTGTTAGCTAGATTTACTTCTAATGTAATTTACTAATCTACTCCACACAGCTATGAATTGTTACTCAAATGAGTTTCCATTTAACAAAAGAAGCTGAAGAAAAGGTTTAATTCCCTGTCAGGGTTCAAGCTATGTCTACTGAATTTAAAACACTTATCATGTACTTTATAAGCAAACTTGCATTCAGTGTGCCACTCAGCTGCAGGTAATTGAGTTGCCTTTCCTGTGGTATAGAGGCTATGTCATAACCTGCAAAACATGTGACTGCGGAGCTAATCCCAGCAGGTGATTTACCTCAACAAATTGTTCTTAGCTAAATTTACTTCTCATATAATTTATTATTCCAACTCCACATCGACATCACTATGAATTGTCACTCAAGTAAGTTTCCTTCTTTCTGAAGAAATGTTTAAGTCCCTGTAAAGAGTTGAACCACTGATCCATTGTCTGTTAAGCAAACACATATTCAGTGTGCTACTGAGTTACAGGTAGATGAGTTGAAGTTCCTATGGTGGAGAGGTTATGTCACAACCTGCAAATCAATTGACTTGTATTCAGACCTAGACACACCTCTTCTGGGTCTAATTTAATTTACTACAGCATACTGTATAACACAGTTCTATGTCTTGAAAATCTGCTTTGTCATTGTTGAAACCCTTCACTGCATCTGCATTGACATCTAACAATTTCTGTCATACAACAGAATTAGTTAGTTGCTGTATTCGTCCTTGTAAGAACAGAGCCAGAAACAAATGGTTTAATACCTTTTATTGGACCAACATAGATGTAACAAAAGAAAACAGTGCTTAATCTTTTGGACCAACCAAGTTAAAGATCACAGTTATTTTTATTTAGATAAAAATGTATAAAACCACCATTTGTCACAATCTTTATGATACAGAGCATATAAATACACTATTATACATTCATCAGATACACAATAATTTATACAATCAGCACATAATATCTTATTAGTACAAAAGGAAACAAAAAAATACAAATTCTAACTAAAACAAATCCTAGCCACACCAAAGATCAGTTTTATTGTGTCTAACTGCATTATATATTATTTTGTACTCCACTTTTTGAATGCAAAATACATTGGAACCAGAGGAGTAATGCTTTTTTCCCTTTATGTTCTGCCCATGTTTGGCACTCAAATAGCACACGCATGATTTCCAGAGCTGATTTATTAGTACAATTGCACATTCCCATAGATTTTTTATAATTTCACTTATTCAGGTTAAAATATATATTGCCTAAACATGCAAGCCTTACTTTCCACAGAATGTCCCTTTGTGCACCCTTCTCACACTTTGACAAATAATTTTCTTGTCCCTAATATAATTTGATACTAGAGTATAAGCCATATGAATCTAACTCATGGATTCTACTAAAATCTTCTTGGATGGTAACATCTGTTAAGCTCTCTACTGCCTCACTGATACATGCTTCTATATTTTCTAACACTGATACACTCCATAAATCCCTACATCCTACCTTTTTTTTAATTATTTTTTTTGTATTTATTCGCCTGCTGTGGCGACTACCAGCAGGGGCATCCAGCCACTGGCCCTTCCCGCCAGGAGAGCACCAGGCTCACTCACATGATGGGGGATCTGGCACAGCCATCGCTGATCCACTGGAGGGTCTCCTTATACCCTATCCAGCCAGACCAGCTCCGGACCCCCCCAGTGCAATTCCATGTGAGTCCTCCCGGTGAGGCAGGGCATGGCTATCAGTCATGCCCAGCAACTTTCCACCTTTATCTCCCATTGGGAGCACAGACGTGCAGTGACATCTGCGCACATACGTGCTGACGTCTGCCATGCTCCCTTCCAGTCACACCAGCACAAGCAGCACCTCTGGGCATCCCCAGCGGTCACCGCCACACAGTGTGGTTTCCCCAGCCCACCCCAGGACTAGGAGAGCTGTCTCCCAATGCTCAATCCTAGTCCTCCCCTGCCGACCCCCGATGACCCAAGCTTGTTCCTGAACCCAGGTCACTGGTGTAGCGCGAGGTGTACTGTCCAGCGCCTCAACCCTCAGCACCATCAGGCCTGCTGCATCCTACCTTTTTTAACATTGTATTCAATTTATGGAACCAAAATTTATTCTGGTTAGTCCTTAATGATCTGTCCAAAATTCTTCCCAGCATATTTTTTGGCAGTCTTTCATTGCTCGTTTTCATTATTCTGCCCCCCAAATTAATTGTTCTTATCATTATTTTAGCTTTGATAGAGATCATGCCAGATTCAAGTGTAAGAAACATGATGGGAAAACTCGAGGTCAATTTAGTGTGCATCTTAGAAATGAGTTTTGTATACTTTTGTCATTTACTTTATCCAAATATATGCCCCAAATGTCACTGCCATACAGTAGTTGACTCATCAATTTAGCCTCAAATGCTTTTTTCATGGCAATAAAGAAGTTGTTTGCAAATTTATTGGCAACGTTTCTTATCGCCCCCATTGACTTATAGGAATTACATTTAACTTCTGATAGATGTGATTTCCATGACATTTTTTGTCAATTTTTAAACCCAAGTATTTACATTTCCTTCGATGTTCCAGCATTTTTCTGACTTATCTTTCCCTATTACTAATGTTTTGAATTTATACACATTCAGCTCTAAGTCCATGTCTTTTAAGGAGTTTAAAACATGAATCATCCCTCTTCTAAGTCCCAGAGGAGTTTGAGAGATGATAATGGCATCATCCGTGTACAGTAATAATTGAACTTTTCATTGTTTACTGATGGGGCAAAAGCATTGATGCTATTAATATTATTAATTAGTTTTTCTATATATAAATTAAATAATAATGGAGCCAGCAGGCAGCCTTATTTTACACCACTATTAATAGTATTTTCTTTAGTCTGAGCGCCATCTCTTCCATATCTCACCTCTGCTATGGTATTTAGATGCAACAATTTTTAAATAGCCAGGAGTTGAGGATCTATTTATCCCACATCTTTTCTCTGTTAACAGAGTCAATGGCTGCCTTTATATCAAGGAAACCAACATAAAGGGTTCCTTTTTTGATGTGTGCATATTTATCCACTAGGTAATTCAAAGTAAAAACCAAATTGAGAATACCATGTTCTTTTTTAAAGCTACACTGAAATTTCAAAAGTAATCCATTCTCTTCCACCCATATAAGTAACCTATCTAAAATTAGTCTGAAATATACTTTTTGAATTACAGATATTAGCATAATTGGCCTATAGCATTTTGGATCCTGCTTGTCCCCCCTTTTAAATAGGGGGACAATAATGCTCTTATTCCAGTAATGTGGCAATATTAGATGGTTGCTAATTACTGTAACTATCGGCATAAGCAAACTTGCCCAAAAATCTGGGTTATGAAGGAGAACCTCTGCTGGTAGACCATCAGCTCCTGCTGCCTTATTCCTTCTTTGTGCCAATACTGATAATTTCACCTCGTTGATTGTAAACTCAAACAAATTACCTTGTGTAACTTGGAGGGTGTTGCTTAATCTTACAGCTACCTCCTCACTATATTCATCATTGATCTTATATATTCTACTGAAGTGCTGTATCTATTTTTCTTCCTTTATCATGCCAACCATATTATAGCAAATGTTATTTTCATTGCATCCATAAGCTACCATGGCCCCAAATTACTTTGTGTCTTTTTTCACAATGCAGTCTTGCAGGTCTTCCCATAATTTATTTTTATAACTCTTTTTTCATAATTTAATAGCTTTTTATACTCAATTTTTAGATGCTTTAATGCACCCAAAACAGTACAAATGAACAAGTTTCCAAATCTTCATAATTTCTTTTCTTTTATCTTAGCATCCTTTATCAAACCAAGGTTTATCTGCTTCAATATCAAATTTCCTTTCAGGTTTTTCTTGTCTACTTAATTCTGCCACAAAAGTATTGATTATGATATCAAATATCCTTATTATATTTTCCCCATTGTCCTGATCATTATTCATAATTTCATCTATTTTAAATTGTATTTGATCATTGCCAATTATATCATCAACCACCTCTTTAGCATATTCATTCCATTTTATTTTTGTCCGTACTTAATGCACATATGTAAGTCTGCATCATTTTCTGCTGCCTTATTTTTTTTTAATCTATCAAAGACAGTTAAGAGGGTACACATAATCAGAAAATGGTTGCTGTCCCACATTTTTAATACCTTAACCCTTTCTACTATAAGATATTCACTAGTTTGCACAGCACAAAGATCCAGGACTCCTCCGCCCTTTATAGTTGGAAATGTATATTCACCATCCCAGTCACCCTTTGTGCATCCATTGAGGATCTTAAGTCCATGCTTTAAAAAAAAAAGTAAAACAGTTTTCCCATTTTTTGTTAGCAGTTTATCTTTAGAATGTCTTACATGGATGTTTAACAAATCATCCCTACACCAATCAGTTGTTTGCTCTTCTATCAAACTTCACAAATGGGCACTGAAATCACCTGCTATAAGTATTTTTACTCCAGGGAATCTGCATTTGATTGACACTATGCTATTTTCAATCATTTTTATGGATTTCTGGGAATCTATACTCTTCAGCCCTGGAGGTATGTAGTTATTAAATAATGCCCATACAGTTGTATGATTCATTATAACTATATACTGGAAACATTCATTATTTATATTTATTTCTACTCTCTCAAATTCCAGACTTGAGTCAATAAAAATTGATTAACCCCTTTTAACCATCCAAACTTTTTTCCCCTACAAGCTGGAGAAACCCAGGCATTATAGCCCTCAGTTAGTTGTACCTCTAAGTTTTTCATCAATGTCTCTTGTAATAATATAATACTAAAATTATTCATCCATTGTAGGCAATCTTTGTCCATAAGCTTACCCTTTAGCCCAGCTATATTCCAACACATATTGGTTTTCTTATTGGTCTTACACCTGTTAGACTGTCAGTTGGAATCATCTGACAGGCTTATTGTACTACTCGTACTGTAAGTACTAACCATAGTATCTTCTTCAGATGAACTTGTGAGAACGGTATCACTCTCTTCATGCTCCAGTATAATACTACTGTTAATTCTTGTACTTATTTCCTTTCTCCCTCTTCTAACTACAGCTTCTCCATCCTCTCTACTTAAACTATGTACAGTTTCATTTGGTTTCATATATGCTGTTATCCATGGCTGTTCTAGGGAATCTACTCCTTTTGATTTACCATTTGGGCCTTTATTAATTTGTTTGTCCACTTAAAATTTTCAATCTTTTTCATGTCTCATTCTTATCATAACATCCAGTGTTGTTCCAATATCCATAAATGTATCCTTCATTGTAATAATCCTTGATCTTTTTTATAAATTCTTAAACATAACACAAATCCAGCCTTTTTAAGGGCTGAGTAAGTTGACTTAATGTCCTGCCAACCTACTTTGTTCCCCCACAATTCCCTTGAGCAAGTTGTAGGTAGCAAGTTTAAGAATATAGTTATTTTCATATTTTGCTTTTGGCAAGCCTTTTATATAGAGTTGGCAATAAATCTCTTCCTGTAATTGGGTGATTCTTTTTTTCTTCTATAGACTCAGCTGTATTTTCCTGGTTTTCTTTTTCTTTCTATTTAATTGCTTCATTAAACTTTGTGCTTTTAGTCCCACTTTCTTTATCGGATCCTACTTTAAGTTTATGTCCTACCTCTTTTTTTTTGGTCTGTTTTTTACTTTCTATTATAGTTTTAATCACATTTGGCTTGTTTTCCTTATATCTTCCACTGTCTATTTATCCTTTTATTGTCTTTAGCAATTTTCATAATATGTATTTTTCTTTCCTTCAGGCCCATTATTAATTGTTCTATTTCTTTTACTTCTTTATTAGCCATGTCCTCTGTTGTATTTTTAATAGTCATATTTCCATTTTCAGGCTTATCCTGTTGCTGATTTATTTATTTATTTATTTATTTGTGACTATGCTGGGTATGAATTTTTATTTTCCTGATTCTGTTCTAGTGCTATACTAGACCCTTCAATAACATTTTATTGCCCTTGGTATTGTCTACTACAGTTACATTTCCCCTTTCCTGGTACATAGAAGTACACAAAGGCTTGAAATAAAACAACCAATTTCAAGAGCTGACTGTTCCCAAAGCATATTTCCTTCATAAGTTCACTAATTTTTGATGTTAGTATATCTTTTTCTTTTTGATTTACAATCCTGTTTTGGGGTACTACAGTCTCTTGTATATCACACATCTCACCAGTTTCGTCTTCAGTTGCCCAAAGGGGAGGGATTTTACTCATAGGTTCCAGCTTAGAAGTTATTTCCTCCACATTATGATTGTTTTCATATGGGGTCAAAAATGATTCAAAATCATTAAGTTATGAGCCCTTGTTACAGATCTGAGTTTCTTTTTGTACAACTAAATTAATGCCTTGTGGAGTCACAATAGCCTCTGAAATTGTTTTTACAATTTTACTTTTTTGTTCCAAATTCTCAGCAGCATTATTTACATTTATTTCTCCTCCTTTTATGACCACAGGGCTTTCGTTATTAACTAATACCCCCTTAGATCCCGTTAAATCAGATATATGGAGCTCAGGTCCTGTAACATTGGTTCCATGTTAAAATCGTGACTGCAAAATAGCACCTGAAAAAAACGCGATTGCAAAATGGTGACTTGCAAGTTAGCAACCGTACATAATAGCGATTCAAATATAGCTAAAATGTCAAAATAGCACCTGGCAATACTTAGCACTAACTTACTATAAAAAGAAGGCTGTTGAAATCATCTTGATCCTCGTACTGTTCCTCGTGTATCTTTTATTTAAATTACTTCCTGGTACCCAAAATGTATTGTTCCTTATTCCCACCCTAGCCCATTGGTCATTTAAACCCAGACTCCAGAGAACAGCCAACATAGCATAATCATGGAGTTTGCTTTGGTTATAAGTCAGAAAGGTAAGCCCTTGGCAGTGTACTGTGGATACATGTACAGGAAAGATAAGGAAAGGGGGATAAGGTATACTGGCATTATCCTGAATCACATAAGTATAGCTGCCCTGCCAGCATGCATACTGCTGGGAACCAGGTGATTGCTCAAGCAAAGGAACACACACATGTTCCTGATGCTGGTGACGTGGGAACACACAAGGTTATGGCTGATGTTAGAGAAAGAGCAAGGTCCAGTGTACAGTCCATCATGCAGGTACTTGTGTAGTGCACTATGTCTGCACCTGAGGCTGTCACTGGGCATCTCCATGCTGTCCAACTGATGAAATGAACAATTCAACAGATAAGGCAGACTGAGCATGGTTGTCCAGCCACCCCTGGGTCCATTGAGGTGCTAGACATACCCGAAGAATTCAAAACTATATTGGTAGGACAGCCATTCTTGTTGTTTGATAGTGGAAAGGAAAAGGACAGACTTGTAGTTTTTGCAACTTCTTATAATTTAAAATGTTGCAGGACAGTAGTGACTGGCTACTTGATGGTACTTTTAATCTTTTTGTGATGAGTTGCATGAGTTGTCCAAGTTGTCTCCTGAGTCAGGAATAAGGAGGTATGTTGGTCTTTTTTATAATTGAAAGGAGGTATTCGGAGGCATCAGTTGCTGTAGCACAAGTGAGCACTTAATCACGAGCTGCTGTTTGTCACTGACTCTGCAGTCACGATTGTTGTAGCATAAATGGCAGTGGTTGTCACTGTTCTAGTCAGTTAGTGATTATGTCCGGTCGCCATTGTGTACATCGCTATTTTGCATTCATTTATATTTTAGTTGAGATTGTTTAGTCGCTATTTTTATGGGATACCATAACACTAGATAGATGTTTATTTGTAGGTACCAGTTTCTTCTGCTCATTCTTGGTAGAAACTCTTTCTACCCTATTTACAGCAGTCAGTTCCTCCTACTCCGAATTCTGTTTATTAAGAGATGCAGTGAGCAATGAGACCCTGTAAACTGTGTATCAACAGGTGAAGATGTTAGTTTTGGGTCAAATTATTTTTTTTATTACTTTCTTATTCCCCCTGAGATCTACATGATTTGCTGATGGACAGAAATATTGTGTATTTTTTTTGTGGGCCTCTTTTTTTCCCCTTCCTTGTTTGTATTTTCTTCCATTTTTTGTAGTTTTATTACTCTTTTTGCTATACGTTTTAACTTCTTTTTTATGTACTTCAGCTGACATTTTACTGTGTTTCTCTTGATACTTATGTAGGAAAGAAAAAGTCAAGAGGCAGAATGCACGCTCTTTCAAACATTATAAGATTAAAACCATTACAAACTATTATAACAGAGAGGAATATAAACACAGAAGGAACAAGAGAATTTCAATTTAGAACAACACTAAATATCTCCAATATTAATAGTAATAAACATTTTGCAGATCTATGTAGTCCACCAGTTATAGGACAACCTATTCCAATTTTTTTCAATATTTTACAGAGAGAAGAAGATGGTAGGGAGTGAAACCTCGTTCTTCGCTTGTCAGCGTGAATAACAGTTCCACTTTTCTCTCTTTTCCTGTTTCTGGACACACAGTGTTGTGTTTGACAGGTGATTAGTCCTCAGATACTTGCTCCTTCACTGCTAGTCCTGCCAGTACTCCAGGAACAACTTCATAGCTCACCGTTTGTAATTCTACACAGATCCAGTCACCTTTTTATCCCTTCTTTCTGATTAAATGTAAATCAATAATTGCATCCAAAGTCCATGGATAAATGCCGTGTATAGGATACACTAAAAAAAAAAAAGGATTCTAATATGCCAAAATATAAAATATCTATTCTTGCACACTCAAAAATAAAATAGAAATTCTATAATATGCTGTGAGGTAGTATCTTATTCTTATTCTCATTCACTTCAAAATGTATTCTAAGTATTTGAGCAATATATTGATTGCATAGGTACCAAACCTCACCTCACAGTACTAAAAGCTATCTCCACTCAATTTTGAGAAAGGGGGGAGAAAAAAAATCCTTAAGCCTTTTGAGCCTCTAGTTATCTTTATAGCTTTATTGAGGCCTTAATTTAAAAATATTTATGAGACACACAAAACTTATGACTTGTAAAGCTCAGAAAATTTAAAAGCCTTTTAAAGCTCAATGGTAAATCTATGAAAGCAACATTTTTTTCACCACTGCTGTAATCATATGAGCAGCATATACAGCCACTGGATCCAAATATCCCTAAATGGCTGGAATCCCTTAAGTGTTGCTGTTTTTTTTTTTTTGACAAGGACTACCATGTTACTTAGCTACCAGTTACCAAGCTACCAGGCTGGTTATTCTCAGGAAAGTTATATCTCTCATTAACCTGCTCCCCCTTTTGAAGGACTGGAGTGGGGATATAGTGGGAATATAGATAAGTTTAAAGGACACACAGGCCTCTTTCTTCAACTACGTCTATGCCCAAATACCACTACTCCAAGGTACATAAGGCAGATAGTGCAAAACTCAAAGATTGTGCAGGCAGTATAAAAAGTGTAATACAAAAGTCACAAATAGTAAAAAAAAAACACAAGTGGCTAGTTTAACAGATGATATTAAGAATGTGCTGAGTTGACTAAAGCTAAATTCTTATTTTTCTGTTCCCTGGTTCTGTTTCACTGTCCATTCTCCTTCTGTTCTGCAGCTTGACTGCTACTGAAAATGCTCACGCATGCTCCTATATTCAAGGTGGGCACTCCCCTAATTTACATATGGCAGGATTCTTCAAACCTATATATTTAAAAACTAAACAAAAAGCTCAAAACATAAAATAAATACATAAAATACATAACATACAATGACATGTATAAAAGATGTGTGTAAAAAAAGTCAGTACCGAATTAGCTCCTTGTACACAAACTTACAACATTGTGTACATAAAAATAAAAATCTGGTTTGTTTAACACTTTAGATTCTTTAGTTCCTTTTACTTCCTTAATTCCTCAACTCTTTGATTCTTACTTCATTTTACAAAAAAATTAAACCATTTAACATAACTTCAGAGAAGATTCTCCTTGAGTGAAACAGGTGCAGTACACTAGGCACAATAGGCACTGGCTGCTCTCTTGCTGCTTTCTCCATCCTTAGCAGCTTGCTCTTGTTGCTCCAGAGCACAACTCCATGACCCACTTACCCCCAGGAAAACACCAAGGCCACCTGCTGTACCACAGCTGAGGGAAATCCAAGGAAGGCCATGGATAGGCCCCCACCACTGTCTTTTAGCTGCAACAAAGCAAACAAAACAAAAGAAACACAACACCAATAGACAGTCACAATAATCTGAACTGGAAAGGGAGCAGACAATAAGATAATGGTGGCATACCTTTTCTAAATTAAATAAAAGCACTGCTCCCCTGCTTTTTTACTTTTCTCCTCAAAGTAAAGAGTGCACAGTGAACACAGTCTATCCCCTCTCCATCCTCTCTCCTCACTAAACTCCAGTACTATAAAATAACAGCATTAATCTCCTGTAACATACAGTTCCACCTAGTTAGAGCACTAAGGTTGCATGATTTATAAAATAAACAGAATTGAGCTCCTGTAACATAGAGTTCCAGCTAGTTAGAGCACTAAACCAAGTCCTTCCTTGGAAGCTTATGACAGTTGTTTGTAAAAACACATTCTATTGACACCCAGATAATACATTAAAAAAATCAGAAATAATTCTCATTGGTTTAAAATACATTTTTTAAAATATAACTGAGGTTTAAATGCACAAAATCAGTTTAACTCTGCTGGCTGCTGTGAAGGACTTGGTTGGTCTGAAAGATTTTCTTTTGTTACTTCTATGTTGGTACAATAAAAGGTATCAAACCATTTTTTTCTGGATCTTTCATACAACAAAAATTGTAGTGAGAAAGAAAAAAACAATGAACTATATAGGGGATCAAACACAGGTTTATGTAGGTCTGAAACCTGATGCCAAGATCAAAAATCCCCATCAGTAATATCAAATTTCTCCCTTACCCTTAATTCTCCAACCATCTCTCAGTTGGTGGGTGCCAACTGGAGAAAGGCTGAATGTACTGTACAGTGGGTCCCTTAAGCAGAAGCACCAGCAGGCAGTCCTGTAGCATATTTAACAGTGTCTGACTTTTTGTGCACCTTACTGATGGAACATCCCAGTAAATATCCAATAGGTTTAGGTCATCCACCACCACCTCCCCCTTCTTTACTCCCCTTCCCTGCTCTTATCTGAGCTTCCACTCTTTCTCTCTATCTCTTCCCCTTGCCCTAGTGGTCTATAGATTATTTGATTGTTTATATATTTCAAACATTTCAGCAGGAAAGTCATACTAAATTGGCATCAAATTATTTTCAGATGCATCCTGGTGAAGGGGGAAGAGATGAGAAGAGAAAGTATACAATTTATAAAACAATGCAATAAATTATAAATAAATTAAAATATATAATCTAAGAATATATTGTCAAAGAGTAAATTTCAAAAAGTAAATTGTGAAATTAGCAAAAGAAACATTAAACAGTATACAGCAAACAAAAAAGAAACATGTACAAATTACTGAATTAGTGGAGGGCAGTGCTGGAGTCAGTGTTGGTACAGGCAGGAGAGAAGGAATTCACCCCAATATCAGAAACAGTTGCAGGAGTAAATAGAGAACTCATGGAGGAGAGAATCCTGTCTAAACATGCTGTAACCTGGGAATGACACATCACAGTCATTATTCTTCCTGGACCAAGATTCTGTGATGTTACAAGATTCACCTCAGTGTCTGTCACCAATGTCTGCAGCTTATAAATTTTATTACCCAGACTCTTGGCATTATGGCAGATTCCCCTCACACTAACTCCAGATCCACTTTTGCTACTTTGTGAATCTACACCTGCATTCCTTCTCATTCTCCTTACCATCTTACCTTCCCCATTACATTGGATTCTGAGAGCCTTTCCCACTTTGCCTCTTTCATTCCTAATGTTTGAACCTCAGTATTATTTTTACCTAACTTACTGCTGCCATTCCCCAGCACAGGGGCGCATTAACTAAGGTACCCTTTATCACTCCCTTTACTGTGGTTCTTAGAGCCTCAGTGTCCTGCAGTTAGTTTAATTGTCTATTGTAGATGTCAGATGTCTGCCACTGCCTGCTGGTCCACTCTATTTTCAAGTGAAGGCAGTCAGCTTTAAAGTGCCTCCTCTCCCAGAAGTCCTTCCAGTCCCTGACAGTGTTGTATCCTTTCTCCTTACACCATTCATTTATCCACCCAACAAATTCCTCTATCCCTTCTTTCCTTACTCTGTCTTTCCCTCGTCCTACTGTACATAAGGAGGACCTTGGAAAAGATAAGTAAGGCTGAGTGTTTCTGCAATCTGTCCCCCAGCCTCTGAAAATTCCACTTCACTTGTTCCACAGGCTTCTTTGCCAGACTGTTGATACCCAATTGTACCAACACCCAAAGCTCTCACCTCCCTCTTCACTATTCTCCTTATTCTGTCCATGTCCCAGATGATTTATGCCCTAGGAAGGCACCTGACCACCCCACCTCTCCTTCCAAACCCACCAATCTTTGTACTCCCCTGATCATAGAATCCCTGACCACAAAGACTCTTCTAGTTGCATTCCTTTAACTCTCACCCATGGGTTTCACCAGGTCATCACTCCCTCCTCCCCACCTGAACCAGAATGCGCAACAGTGAAGTCAAGTACCTGAATATGTTTCAGGGGAGAAAAGTGATATGCCATCAGGATGATGTGGGGTCTATTGAACTCCTTTATCACTGCATCTTCAATTCTTCCCCTTCCTCACCATGTTGCACTCACATGGACGAGTGGGCATCTGGTGGAGAGGGGGTATAGGCTGTGGGCTCCAACTAATGAGGTGCTGCAGGAGAGATATCTCTTCCCTTGCTGCTGCCATCTGAACATGGAGCTCTGCAATAGTTCTGCAGGAGGGGCAGTGACCCTTTCTCTAGAACATAATCATGATGAAGAGAACCCTACAGTCCCTGCAACTGACTTGCTCCTTATTAACCTTTATTCTTCTACTGATCCTTATGACAACCTTTGGACTTCTGATACAAAACAATTTCCCCCTACTTCTCCAATACCTTTAGTTAAAGCTAAAAATTTAAGTCAACAGACTGGAAATTGGATTTACTCAGTCCATCAAAGTGATTTCTGACAATAAGCAGTACTACATCAGCAGAAGTAAGCTGCCTCTCATCATGAACTTCTGAATTGCTCTAACCCCTCCTGACTCTGTAATTAAAGTTCACTAATTACTAAGTGCTGGTTATTTAAATTTATCTCCCCCATCACACTGCTAATGTCACTCAAGCAGGTAACAGAGTAACCTTTTTTTTTCACTTATTTTATTTATATCCTCTGCTGGGGGGAATTGTACTTTTGGTTTCCCCATCCAGCCAACCTTCACAGACCCCACCCCAGCCACAGCTCACCTCCCCACGGCAGCTCTTTCCAGGTCACATTGCAGTGGGTACTTACCCCACCACCATGGAGAACTGGAGGGTGGGCAGAGGAGGGAGCTAACTTGGGCGCATCTGTGGTGGTGTTGTTGGGGCAGTTGTCATGCCACTGAGGTGTTTTTCCTTGTAGTGAGAGCCCCCCTTCTGATTCTGGCATGCAATGGCATCAATGACACTGCGACACATGCTCCCATACATTACACGTCAGACACTGACAACGCTGTCCACTGCTGTTGGCCCCAAAGCTGCACAGCTCCCAACTGCCACTAGGAACTGGCACCTTGGTGGTCTTCCCCACCCACCCACCCTCCCAGGAGAGCTGTCCCTGGGATGTTCAATCCTACTCCTTCTGGCTGACCCCAGATGACTGGTGCCCACTCCCCAACATGGGTTGCTGGTGTAGCGTGAGGTGTGGTATCCAGCTCCTCAACCCTCAATGCCTCTTTGATCAGCAACAGAGTAACTTTTTATTGCTGTACTGCTTATCACACCATTGTGCAACCTTTGGCACTTCTGAATTAAAGGTGAAAGTGAAATCTTACATTGATTCCTAGGACAAGGAAAAAAAAAGAAATATAATACAATAATAGAAGGAAAGGTTAGGACTGAGCTTCCCAGAAGATTACAAATTCTGTTTGCCATCTCTTGCTTTATTGTCAACAGCCAATTGCTATAGACTGATGTCACAAGATTCCATCCATGATGCATAGTTTATTTCTTTGCAACATTTTTTTTTTTCATTTGAACAAATAAAAAGCAGAAAGCAAACAAAAATGTTTTTGAAAAAGTTATGGGGCCCAATTCCAAGACAGCTATGCCAGGCATAAATGCAATACGTCAGTCCCGATGGCACAAATCGCAAGTTACGCCAGTGACTTGTGACACGCAGGATTCCAAAAGAACACTTATGCAGCAATCCGCAACTGCTACAAGTGCAAGTTATGATGCAGTTACTCCAAAGAAAGCCTATGCCACTGTGTAATGTGGCTTGCAACATGCATAATACACCAGTGCCACAAAACTGCTATTCCAGAACAGGTGGCATAAGGAAAGACACCAAAGGAAGGTAACATAAGTTAGAACAAGGAATAGCTGTCCTAACCAGAGCACAGGCCATAGAACCCCCACCAACATAGCCAGACTGCAGCATACCACCAAACTAGTAGGCCAGGAACATAGAACAAATGGGCAAACAGTGGAACACCCAAACAAACATACACTAGGAAGCCCAGGACTCAGTAAAATAGGTAGCAGAATGGCCAGAGAGGCCAGTAGTACAGTAAGTGAACAACATGTGAGGTGCAGCATGTACCAGAGCATGTAACAAGAATAGCCCAACAATGAATGTGGGACAAGGCATTGCAAAGTGGAACAGAGATGTGTTGGGATGTACAATGATGAACAGTGCCAAGTAATGTGGGACAGTCATGAGGTATGGACTGCAGACAGCAGTGTAGTAGGACACACAGCACAGGCCTCAGTAGGAGCTGAACTGGGAAACCAGAGACCTGTGAGCACAGGCACCACCACCACCACCATCACCACCACTACCTCCCACCCAGCACCACCATGGTGGCACCCGCAGCACTATGGGGACACACTGTGGCACAACACAGCCTTGACAACTACATAGCACCCATGCCGTCACCACTGTGCCACCAGGGGAGGTGAAGCTTGCAGCCAGGTGCATTGTGACACGAGTGGCAGCAGTGGAGCTGGAACAGTGCCCATGCGTGCTGTACAGCAGCTGTGTGGCAGGACCGTGATCATGGGATGGTACCACAGGCACATAGGGGACTACAGTATGCATGGGTGATGGGCATAGAGTCACAGGAGGTGAAGGACACACACAGGCCAGAGGAATAAGGTTGTGATGATGGTGCCACCAGGCACAATTCCCCTGCCATGGCCACCGATACATGTAAACATTGCAACCACAACAGGGACACAGCATTGGGTGGCACAGACCTGCATATGTATGGCGGTGAGATGCACACTTGTAGTGTGCCACTGGTGCCACCCACAGGGACCACTGGTCCCCTGGGTGGAAGGGAGCTGTACAGGCCCAAGGCTGCCACACAGCCAAGACAGACACGTGTGGTAGCATGTGACCTGGACCAGGCATGGTGTGCTGTAGCACACAGTGCACCATGCAGCCATGACTACCGGTGCGCACCCATGGCTGTGAGCTGTGCAGCTGGCACACAGATACCATGTGCATGGTGTGGACGCACAGGGACGGTGCAGGACAACCACATGTGTGCCCCCACATGCATGATGACACACACACTCACACGCCCATGCATACCAGAGACAGACACGCAGAGCCAGGTGTGCAAAAACATAATTTAATGAATGGTAGAAAACACTATAGAAAACAAGGTAAATGGGGCATGGCCTGACCACCGGATCAATGGCTGCTTAATCTCTTCTGCTCTTCCATACTGGGACAACATCCATGCTCTGGCACCACAATCTGTGGACATCGGGGCTCCCCAGCCCCTCTAAATGTTTGGGTAGTTCATTCTCTATCGACCAGCAGCATTTGTTGGTGGATTCCAACACAATTTGCACTCTTCACAGCGCTGGGTATCCACGAGTTGCTCTGGGGCCATAGGCCACAAATGCCCTATCCTGCCTGACTCGACATGGTAGCCTGCACCACTGGTTCACTGACCAGTCCACTGAGCACCGATTTATTCGCTTGTTGTGCCATTTACCTGTACTGCTGCTCCACTTCTTCTGTGACTATGCCTAACTCCAGCCTACCATCTGCACAGCCTCGGGGCGTTCAACTGCTGACCCCTCCTGTTTCCATGGGAGACTCTTTGCAATACATTACTAGCATGCTAGAAACCTTATTGGTGCGAGTCGATGACATTAGCCTCTCCCTTACTAATACAGTGGCAGATGTTAGACAGCTCCAAGAACAACATTTGGATACTTGTGAATAGCAGCAGCTTAAATTGCAGCACAGACTCTTACTGCAAGAAGAAAGGCTCGCTACTTTATGGGACAGTGTGGAGGATCATGAAAATAGAGCTCAGCGCAATAACCTATGCATTACTGGTGTATCTGAGGGGGTGGATGGCCAGTTTATGGAGAGCTTTCTAAATTAAAATCTCCCTGTTTTTCTGGGGAAAAGTGGAGAGGCCCTATGGATGTTGAGAGGGCACATCGGGTGTCTGGCAGATGGGACAAACACACTCAGGCCCCGAGACCCATTGTAGCCTATTTCCTTCATTACACCATGAAGAAATGCATTCTGAGGGTAGCCAGCGATTTAGGGAGAGGTCCATTGGCAGGGATATCTGATATCTTTCTACCATGATTTTGCACTTGAAACAGCAGCCAGAAGGAGGGCATTTGGGCCAATCAAGAAATTTCTCTATCAGCACAATTTTCAATTTTGTTTCCGTGGACTTACCAATTTGTTGGTCTCTAAGGATTGACGTGAACTGGTGGCTGATCACCCTGCATTAATTGATAAATGGCTCTGTAAGTTTTGGCCTAACCTCCCACTCCCTACTATAAGTCTCAGAAGGCTCTGGGAACCAAGCACCAAGACAACCACTAGGAGGTTCAGCTTGGAGAGAAAGCAGTTGCTGGAGGACTCTTTTTCAGCGGGACGTGCAGCACTCTATACCCCTGTCCCAGCTGCTTCAGCTGACTGCTCACCTCCTCCACTGATGGCAGTCATTCACTCTGCCTCATGTTCTACTTCCTCCTTGCCACCTCGATCCTCTGGCTGTACTTCTCAACATAGACAAAGGGCATGGAGCAGAACCCCCCTGCCTCCTGAGATGCAAATGAATGCCCCCCAGCAAAAATCTCCAGGGAAGACTACACCCAGGCAACCTCCCCTATTCTACCAGCATGCCAGAACTTGCCAGACATGGACACTGACAATGCTTTGGACTGGGCAGATTAACCGGCTGCTTCTCTGGTGGAAGTAGTGGATGCCTCGACCCATGTGAGACCTGGGCTTCTTTCATATGCTGCTGTGGTGTCCTTGGGTCCTCAAGATCTCTCTGCTGTCACCCTGGCCATTGCCAGCAGTCCAAAAGTCCCAGTGGCTAAGACATGGACTGTTATTTTTTCCATCTGATTAGTTTATGCCTGTATGATAATTGATTCTTTTCCCCACTGTTGCATGGAGCCTGCCCTCTGGCATCTACCCTATGGGGGCAACTCGCCTTAGCTCAGATCTACTGTGTGCTCACTGGGAATTGTTTGATGTGTTCTTTTGGGAGCCAAGTTTCCCCATTACATTTGGGGATTTGACTCTAGCAGCACTAGGAGTTGGAGGCTGGCCAGTTGGTTGATTTAATGGCTTGGTTCGTCTACGGTAGACTCACCCAGGTTTGGGGTTTGTCTCTCCTGTAAGGCATTTAGTATTTGGTCACTTCCCCCTGCTCAGGTGTATGGCTTCTTAGCACCATTGATATGCCCAGTTAGAGGAACTACCCTCTACTCCTGTACCCCCACTTAGTTTCCCAGTCTACCCCCCCTCGACCTCTCCATTGCAACCCCTCCCCGTCCCTTTTCTTCCCTGCCTCCCCTTGATGTCCCGGTGCCCAACCATGTGACAGCTGTCTCTTAAAGTGGTCTGATTTCTGTTTGGTTCTGTGCACCTCCCCCGGGTTGTGTTCTCAAGGCCGGCATAGCTGAGAGTGCTGGCTTGCCAACATTGTCTTTCGCATTTAGCATAGAATTCACTAGCATAGTTATGCTTGTTTACATTCTCTTTGGGATAGAATACTTGAGTTGTTATTGGTGTAGTATTGCTTTTTATTCATTTTGCATCTAGAAGTGTTGATACGTTCTCTCTGTGTTCTCTCTCCTATTAGCCTGATTCCTGTGCCAGTGTTTTTACTGCAGCCTTTTCCTACTCAGCTGTGCCTTCTACTATTTGGTGCCAAGGGTTCGTCAGAGGTACTTCCTGCGGGTGGAACCTCCTCCTTCTGACTCTAATACATTTTTATCCCTCTTCTAGTTTGTGGTCTGAGTAAGTACTGCGTATCCTACTTTTCACGGACATGGCCCCCTCATTGTTTCCCCGTCCACTGGTACAATTCTGGTTTCCTGGAATGTAAAGGGCCTCAACCATCCCATTAATCATACAACAGTGCTCCACTATCTTCGATCTCTTCACATGGGCATTGCACTACTTCAGGGAACACATCTCCTGAGTCAAGCAGTGCCCTGGCTAAAGAAATATTGGGTGGGAGAGGTACATGCTAGCTCTGCCCTGAATAAATCCAAAAGGATGGCTATTTTGGTGAGACACTCATCGCCGTGGAAGGTGGATGACACTCGGAAGGATTCGCAAGGGAGGTGGATGGTGGTTAAGTTATCATCTCCGGCGGGGCCACTTATCCTTGCTAACCTATATGCTCCTAATGAAGACCACTCTGATTTTTTTCCTGCTATCAGCCAGGCCATCTCCTCCCTGATCCCTGATGGTTCAAACATCCCAATCCTGGTGGGGCGTGATTTCAACATGGTTCTGGATCCCTTTTAGGATAAATTGAATCCCCTTCCTCAAACAAACCCTAAAGACAAGGCAGCTCTGCAGGATTTGCAGGAGGAGTGGGGCCTAGCTGATATGTGGTGGTGGGATCATCCAACGGGATGGGATTTGTTTATTTGTTTATTGAATAGAATCGGAATTACAATTCTTTGAGTCATAGACTCTTTTGCAAAGGCTCCATGTCAGTTACAAAGGATGGAGGGAATACATTTACAGTAAAAAAGAAACATATACAAACAGTATTAGTGTAACAGTACAGGGTTATGCAGTCATAGCTTTATCTTATTTAGATGGTGACAGTAGTTGGTGGCATACAAGATGCCCCTTATCAGAGAAGTGCAAGATGCAGTTTTGTAGGATCTAGAGTGACCCCAAATCAGATATCTGGGCAGGGGAGACGGAGTGAAGGAACAAGAGGAGGGCTGTCCCCCAGAAGACAGGAGGGTTATCCACAGTCACATAATGCCGAGTCAAAGAGTTGTACTTTGAGACCTGTTTTAAATAGGGAGAGAATATGGGTCTGGGAGATAGGGGGCGTTAGGCTATTGAGCCATAGTGGGGCGCGGTAGTGGAATGATCTTTGCCCAAGTGATGTTCTACAGTGGGGGACAAGGAAGGAAGTGTTGGCTGTGAGTCTTTTAGTACGCCTGTAGGGGGCTGCACTGATAATTGGGTGGAGGCTGATGGGAGCTAGCTGGAGTTGTATTTTTTTGGCAAGGACGCAGGAGTGGTACTTTAGCCTTCCTTGGAAGTTAATCCAACCAGTCAGAGCATAGAGCTCACAAGTATGCGTTAACCTGTCACTGCCTGTGACTAGACGGCAAGCTTTATTCAGGGCAGTGTTGATGCTACGTAGAGCAGTTGGTTCCACAGAGTCTTAAATGACTATCCCGTAGTCTACCAAAGAGAGGATGGAGGAGGAGACCACAAGATGCATGGCCTGGGGATGTAAGCAGTGTTTAAACCTGTAGAGGATCCCCACTTTAGCGTTAACAGTGGAGGAGAGAAGTTGTATATGACTATGGTAGGAGAGGGAGGTGTCTAATGTGATTCTGAGATATTTAAAACATGAAACCTGTTCTAGGGGGGAGCCATGAGAATTGTTTTACTAGTAGTGGCATATGACTGTGTGGGTTTTGTCAGTGTGCAAAGATCATGGACTTCGTTTTTTGGTAATTAATAATAAGGCGGTGTTCAGTGAACCAAGATTCTAGCTCCCTAAAGAAGTCCTGCAGGGCTAGTTGGAGAGCGCTAGGCTGTGGGTGTTTCCAAAACACTACAGCATCATCAGCGTGGAGCAGCAGGTGACCACTGTAAGACTTGGGGAGAGAGTTTAAAAAGAGGGTGAACAGTAAGGGGCCAAGTATGGACCCCTGCGGGACACCACAGCATACTAGTTTGCAAGAGGAGAGGGATGTGTTTATCTTGACTTGTTGTGACTGGCCTGAGAGGTAGTCTTTGAACCAGGCGGTGACCTCTGGGACCAAACTGAGTTGAGGAAGGACACAGAGCAGTAGCTCATGACTGACTGTGTCAAATGCCTTGGTCAGATCCACGTAAATAGCCCCAGCCAAGGAGCCTTGGTCTTGGGCCTCATGGATGAATGAGGTGAGCTCAGTAAGTGTGGTGGTGGTACTGTAGCCTCTCCAGAAACCATGCTGTTCTTGGCAAAGTAGGTTGTGTTTAGTTAGGTGGTCAGTAAGCTGATCCAATAGTATTTTTTCTAGGGTTTGGAGAGGGGTGGTAGTATTGATATCGGTCTATAGTTGCTTGTGACTGTGGGGTCGCCGCTCTTCAAAATAGGGGTGATTATGGCTCTCTTCCAGGCTGAAGGGAATTGACTAAGGCATAGTGACAGGTTGAGAATTTTTGTGAGATGGGGTAGTGTAACATCCAGGGTCAGCCGAATGATTTTGAGATCAAGGGAGTCACTGCTATATCGAGCATTAGCCAGGGCTTTGGAGAGGTAGTGTCTTGCCTTGGAGCAGGATATGATTCTTAGTCTAAAGGGTGTTGTATTGTTGTTGTTTGAGGTGTCGGAGGAGGGTGGGGGGAGAGGTTGTAGAAGTTCGGAGGTAGTAAATGGGAGAGGTCCGAGAAGGAGGAGTTGAGGGCTTCAGTGATAGCAGTAGGGTCCTGAGTGGAATCCCCATTTACTGTAAGTTGTGTAGGGGTAGGGGAGCAAGATTTCTCTCTGAGTTCCTTTATATTGTTCCAGAATTGTTTACCGTTGCCCCAGGAGGAGGTTAGGGTTTGTTGATAATACGCAGCTTTGGCTTGCCGTATGGCCCAGGTACATTTGTTATGGGCCTCCCTGTAAAGTTGTCTATCCTGTAGGCATTGGGAGTCTAGGGCCTTATGCCATAGGTTGTCCCTGTGTTGGAGCTGATTAAGTAGCGATTGTGAGATCCACAGTGTGTATCTGGTTTTCACTACTTGTTTAGTGAAGGGAACGAAAATGTCACAGGCCTCAATGAAGGTGGCTATAAAGTGGGAGAGTACCATGTCTACAGACTGTGAGGTGTGAATGGGGAACCAGTTGCTGGTGGTTAGGTGGGCTTTGAGACGCACTAGGCATCCTTTTTTAAGTTGCCTATGTATGGTGACTTTGGGGGGCATGCGGGATTTTAGCCGACCACTGGCAGGTCACTAATAGAGTCAGGGAGCACAGTGACTTGGGAGAGATTCTGTGGCCTGTTAGTGAAGATGAGGTCAATAAGGGTTGAGGTCCCTGTTCTATGATCCATTCTGGTAGGGGAGTTGATGATTTTGGTAAGATCATAGGCAAGGGCTGTGTCTTTGAAGTTGGATGAGGCAGGAGATAGCCAATTGACATTAAAGCCTCCCAATAGGATGACTTCACTCCTAGGGAGGAGGTGGGAGATACTGTGGAGGTTCTATTCAGAAGCGAGTTTTTGGTTGCTAGGGGGGATGTAGGCCGCTGTGATGTGGATGGTTTTGGTGCCCAGACTAAGTTTGACTGTGAGTGTCTGGGCACCATATTTGGGTGTTGGAGTATGTACTTCTGTGGTGTTTAATGAGGCTCTAACATAGATGGCACAGCCACCGCCTCTCTTACTAGTCCTGTCTGAACGGAAGATGGTGTAGTCATTGAGGGAGACATCTCCATTGGGTATTCTATCCGAGAGCCATGTCTCAGATAGAGCTAGGATGTCGGGAGCATGCTGGGCAATCCAGCCCTGGGGGGGGGTGGGGTTTGGTAGGCTGCATATATTAAGAGTAGCCAGCAGTAGACTCCCATGTGGGCTGCTAGATGAGAGCGCTGTGTTGGGTGGTCCAGGGTTGGGGTGAATATTACCAGATAGTAGCAGTAGGAGGAGGGTGTGCCGCAGAAGGGCTAACCTGTGAAGTTTGGGCGAGTGACGTAGGGACTGGGAAGCTGTAAGTCTGTTAACATGGGTGGTGGGGACAGGGAGACTGAAAATGATGCTGGTTAACAGGGTGACAAGAGTTTGGGGGCCTGGTTTGGAGCTAACAGGAGGGGTGGGGGGCTATGGTCTGAAAGAAGGGAGAGCAGAAGTACAGTGTGTATTGTGTGTGACTGAGATAGTTAGTGGGGATGGGAGTGGGTAGAAGCAGGTGGGGTCATTTAAGCATGGGTGGGAGGGCTTGGAGGTACATTGGTTAGTATCATAATAGGTAACTTTGTGATGAATGGAAGTGTTGTTGTAATGTAGATTAGGTTCCTCTGGGGGAGTGAGCCAGTGGTAGGTTCATAGAAGTAAGGAGGACTGCTAGTAGCAGGGATAGCATTGTTTTTTATAAACATTGTTTTTATAGGGAGGGCAAGGTATGGGTGGTAGGTAATAGTGGCCACTAGTGTTGATCTGGTATAACCTGCAGCTGGAGAAGTGGTCTGATAGGTTATTTCCAGAGTCATGTGACCAATCCTGACTATAAATGTGAGTGCCTACCAAGGGTAGTGGTGAGGGCGGCGGGGCTAAGCCTGCGCTTTCAGAAGGGACCAATGGTCGTGACCAGGCGAGCTGCTCCCAGGATTGGAGTCTTTACCTGGGCAGCTTCAAGCATGGATCCTACGGGGGAGAGCTTCTGGTAGGTAGCCCTCACGACCTCCGGGCTCCTCGGGGAAGGGGGGTATGCTCTGCAGGAAAGGAGAGAGGCGCAGGTTAAATAGGTAGAGAGGGGGAGAGATCAGCTCAGAGAAGGGGAGGGCAGAATCGGGAATTCAAACAGCAGTACAGAAATTAAGGAGAATTCAAACAGCAGTACAGAAATTAATTCCTGCTTAATTCCTGCTGAACAGTAGCACTATACTTAGTTTTGTTCCTGCAACAAGCTATATTCAGGTATAGATTTTCAGAAAAGGGGGCAGGCAGAATCGGGAATTTAGACTGCAGTAACAGAAATTAATTCCTGCCTAACAGTAGCACTATACTTAGTTTTGGTCCTGCAACAAGCTACAGATTTACAGATTCAGGTAGAGGGCAAGTAAATTCTAGTGCAAAAATTCTATCTCCACTCATACACCGAACAAAATTATTTAGTGACTTTAAGAGGGAGCAAAAAAAAATAAAGTGAAAAGGCGCCAAGAAGCAGATTTGAATTTGTCCTCAGCCTGCGCTTTCAGAACAGTCACAACCAGGTGAGTTGCTCCCAAGATTGGAGTCTTTACCTGGGCAGCTTCCAGCACGGATCCCTCGTGGGAGAGCTTCTGGTAGGTAGCCCTCACGACCTGCGGGCTCCTCAGGGGAGGGGGGTACGCTTTGGACGGCTTCAAGCACAGATCCTATGGGGAGAGCTTCTGGTAGGTAGCCCTCACGACCTCCGGGCTCCTCGGGGGAGGGGGGTACACTCTGGGCAGCTTCAAGCATGGATCCTACAGGGGAGAGCTTCTGGTAGGTAGCCCTCATGACCTCCGGGCTCCTCGGGGAAGGGGGGTACACTCTGGGCAGCTTCAAGTACGGATCCTATGGGGGAGAGCTTCTGGTAGGTAGCCCTCATGACCTCCGGGCTCCTCAGGGGAGGGGGGGTACACTCTGGGCAGCTTCAAGCACAGATCCTATGGTGGAGAGCTTCTGGTAGGTAGCCCTCATGACCTCCGGGCTCTTCGGGGGAGGGGGGTACACTCTGGGCAGCTTTAAGTACGGATCCTATGGGGGAGAGCTTCTGGTAGGTAGCCCTTACAACCTCCGGGCTCCTCGGGGAAGGGGGGGTACACTCTGCGTATGCTGATTATACCTCCTACTCCCATGTCCATGCCACCGACAGCCACATTGATTATTGGCTGGCAAATGTAGCTGCAGCCCAGGGTCTTTCCGAGAACAAATTTGGGAGCATTATGATATCTGACCACACTCCAGTTCTCACCACTTGCATCCCTGTGGGGCAATGGTCACAAGGCACACGGTGGCGGTGTAACCCCCTACTTCTTAAAGACCCAGAGTTCTGCCGTATGATCTCCCAGGCAGCTCATGACTATTTCTCTATTAACTCGTCCGGTGATGTTTCCTCAGGTACAGTCTGGAAGGCTTTTAAGGCTGTTCTATAAGCTTGTATCATCCCTCAACGAAGACTGAATACTTTCTTTTTGTCATTTTTGCTAGTATTGCAATAGTAATTTCATGATAATTTTGGGTAGTACTCGGTAGTAGTAAAGTAGTCTGCCCGCAAGCTGAAAAATTTAAATGAGCTATTTGAAGACTACCTTAGTAATAATAAGTATTCAGTTAGTAGTTAGGTAGTCTTATATACAAATTTATGCAAATTAAGACCATGCTGTGAAGATTAGATGATTACTTAAATGATTACTTCTGAATTGTATAGCAATACCAATGAAGACTATTTGAATACTTCTCAATAGTGGTAAAATAGAAGTACTATAGTACTCAATTAGTATTTATATAAAGCCATATATGTAATTTGTGCAGCATAGGCCACACTCTGTGCTCCAGCTGTGCTTGCAGCTAGCTCAGCTATAAGTGCTGCTCATGGGGACAGGTTTTGAGCAGCAGCATGCATATGGCCTATATGCAGTGCCAGTGTGTGGGGGCAGGCTAGCTAGCTTCCCCCATGCACTGGCACTGCATACAGGCCATATGCATCAGTAGCGTAGCAAATTCCCAAATGGCCTGGGTGCAAGGTGACGTTACAGGGCCCCTCCCCAGTTTTGAATAAACATCAAATTATGATTTGGGCCCCTCAAACCACGTGGGTCCGAGTGCGACTGCACCCACTGCACCCTTGTAGCTGTGTCCCTGATATGCATGCTGGTCCTTACTCAAAACCTGTCCCCATGGGTTGTACCTACGGGTTGGCTAGCTGGCAAGCACAGCTGGAGCACAGCATATAGCCTATACGCCTGCAGAACTCCTGCTATATGCCCCTCAAAGCAGAGGATATCCAATCAAGGCTTGCGGGTATCCCAGTCCTGTTATCCCCATCCCTCTGTAGGGCAAAACAAACAAATTGACAGTATGCATTTCTGAACACTGCAGGTGAGACCTCACTTTATCCTTCTGTGGCACAGAGTCTGTATGCTGCACTTGTAATCCTCATGTGGTCAGGGTTTCATGTTGAGTGACAGTTTTAGGCTGTACCAGTACCAGACTGTTGCTCAATATGTACCCATGTCTACACTGAAAACGTCAAGCAATACAGAAGTACTGTTGCCTACACTCTTCATTTTCCAATGTATCTGCCTCTGTTAGTGGTCTAATATGTACTGGCACTTTTACACACTTAATTGCTGTAAAATGTACTGATACTTTTACACAGCTTCTTAATGTAAGAATAAACCAGTACCCACAATTCCCTGCTCTGCATGGCTCGGCGGGGGGGGGGGGATACAGTCTACAGGCAGAATGGGAATCTAACTGGATGCTCACTGGCATCTTCCACTCCACTTGCATCTGGCTCCCTGTCCCTACTGCACTCCTATGTACACGTGGGAAGGGGTAGAGACAGGCACCATTTTAAGGCATGTAAACAGATGTTTGCCCATCTTCTTTAAATCCCAAAATGGAAGCCTTTATTAATAAAAATTAACTCATCTTTGTTGACATTCTACTGACTTGAAGAAGATTACACCAAACGGAGGGTCCAGATCTTTCGCTGTGTAGAACCACCTAAAACGGAAAATAATTATTGAAACTGCATCAGCATGCTACTTTATGACTAAAATGAGTAATGGACAAACACGAACATTAAAATACAGCTGTAAAATCCTTTTTATTTTCATTAGAAAAAAACTGCAATAAATTTACTGTTTTCTAAATCCAATCTAAATCATGCTTATAGGTCTCACAGTATTGGAGTACATTTAATATTACATGTCTGTGCTTACATTTTAAAGATGACAATTATGATATCTTCGCCCACTACACTTACTGATCAGTAAGCAAGTTATTACTGGATATATTTGAAATTTGTTTGCTCAAAGTATACTTGACAACAAAAAAAATGACCAATATGTGCCTTAATTTCTCAAACACATAGAAAATATGGCAGAAGTAGACTAGATGGTACTATATGTGCCCCCCAGTCAACACGAAAAGAACCTGTAAATATTTACAACACCATGTCGGTAGATAGTTGACCCCACCACCCCACCTCTAATCCCTGCCAAATGTATCAACTCCTCTTCCTGTGGGCTACCCAGGCCAGCCTGCCTAACCCCATCTCCCATATTACTGCCCCAGGACAACCCAAGCTTCCTCCTGCATTAGTACCAGGCTACCCAGGCTCACCCTGGCCCACTCAGTTCCCATAGATCTTCATCTGTACCACACTGGTTCCCCTTGTCCCAGGCTTACCTGTCCCCTACAGGATCTCATGGCCCTGCCCTTGTTTAGTACTAGCACCAGTCTATCATGGTCCAAGCAGTCCAACTGGGCCACCCTGATTCCTTTGATCCTGCCTGAGGACAATCCAGCTCCTCTGCCATGCCCAAACCACTACCCTCTCTCCCCTCCTCTGTCCTAGCCCACCCATTGGTTCCTACCTATCCCAGTTCCACCCTACACAATTGCTAGGATGCCCTGGTCCTAGCTGGCCCCCATTTCCCATAACCCTGCCCCTAGACCACTGCATTTCACCTTGCACCAGCCACCATCTGCCTTGGGTTCTATCCCTACTTCACCCCTGCCTCTGACTTCACTGGTCTTCTTTGCTCCCAAGCTCCTATAGCATTGCCCCAGGACAACCGCAAGTCTGGATGCTCTGGCCCACCTCGGCACTCTCTGTTCCGATGACCATTCCCCTTGACTACTCCACATCTCCCTGCCCTGCATTTACCTGGTCCACCAGCTCCCATGGCCTTGCCTCTGTTCCACCACAGCTCCCTACCCTCATTCCAAGCAGGGCTCTGCAATCCCTCCCCTGGGAGGAGAGCAGTCCTTTAGATGTTCACCCCCCCCCGATGACCCTCTAACACCCTGAGTTTGTCAGCACCAGAATGCTACCACTGTACTGGTGGGCTGGCTTACACTTACTTTTTTGAGATGTTTCTGTCTCATGCTCCCAGTTCAGGGGCTGAAGATTTGAACTTCTGCCCTTGATGCCTAGTCCAGAACTCTACCACTGAGCTTAAGGAATATATAGTATACATTTGGAGGCAGTGTGGCATAATGGTTAAGAGCATTGATCTGCAAACCTGAGGATCTTAATCTGAATCCCACAGTCAATGCTTGTATACTGTGTGACCATGAGCAAATCACAACTTCCCTGTGCTCCCAGGACACACCTGAAAACAAACCTTGGCTTTGTGGGTCTTTCCTGGCTGAAGACTGAAAAACAATAAGTAGTGAGACTTAAGATGGAAGCAGGGCAGCGTGGAGGATGACAACAGTAAAGCTGACATACTGAACAGATATTTCTGCTCAGTCTTTACTGAGGAAGGGGCAGGAAATGGACATGAAATGAGTACAAGGGGTGGGAAGGGTGCAGAAATGGACACAACTCCCTTTACATGAGAAAGGGTCCTAAAGGAACTGGAAGAAATCGGTCGATAACACAATGTGGCCAGATTGGGTGCACCCCAGGATCCTAAAGGAACTAAGAGAGGTGACAGCTGAACCTCTGGCAATCCTGTTTAGCTGATCACTGGAAACAGGGGAAGCACCCAAAGACTGCAGGAGAGGAGATGTAGTCCAGTTATACAAAAGGTAGCCCCCTTACATAAAAGCGGGGACAATGAGGAAGCGGGGAACAACAGACTAGTCAGCCTGACCTCAGTATTGGGGAATATCATGGAAACACTACTGAAGGAGAGATTGGTGGAACATCTAACTACCAACAGACTGCAGGACTCAAGGCAGCATGGTTTAACCAGGGAAGGTGATGCCAGACCAAATTCGCTGAATTTTTCGACTGAGTGACAAGGGAGGTGGATCAGGGGATGGCAGTGGACGTGGCGTATCTGGACTTCAGCAAGGCCCTCTGACACTGTTCCACTTAGAAAGCTATTATACAAACAGGGGAATATGGGAGTGGGCAGGACAGTAGTGTGGTGCATGGGTAATTGGCTGGACAGCAGGACACAGAGGGTGTTGGTAAATGTCTGTCACTCCACAGAGGGAAGAGTGACCAGTGGGGTACCACAGGGATGGATGCTGGGACCGGTCCTGTTCAACGACATTAATGACATTACGCAAGATACAGAAGGCAGAATTTCCCTGTTCGCTGATGACATGAACTTCTGTAACAGAGTGGACATGCCAGAGGGTATGGACAGAGTAAGGAGAGATCTGCAGAAGCTTGAAGAATGGTCATGGGTTTGGCAGTCAAAATTCAATGCAAAGAAGTGCAAAATAATGCATATGGGGCACAAAAACTCTGGAACAACACATCATTTGGGGGTGAGGTAGAGCATGCACCAAGCAGGAAAGGGACCTTGGGGTTATCATCTCTGATTACCTTAAGGTAGGAAAACAGTGTAACAAGGCAGCAGGTAAAGCAAATAGGATACTGGGATGGCAGGGGCATCACCAGCAGGAAAAGAGAGGTCATAATTCCACCATACAAGACACAAATGAGGCCCCACCTGGAGTACAGTGTACAGTTCTGGGGACAAAACCTATGTAAGGACATAGACAGGGTGGAGAAGGTTTAGAGAAGGGCAACAAAATGGTACAGGGATTGCATCACAAGTCCTATGAGGACAGGCTGAAGGACTTAAATATGTACTCCCTGGAGGAGATGAGGGATGGAGAAAGGATATATGATAGAGACATACAAGTACCTTATCAATATGCCCTCTGGAATTTTTCTTGGTGGAGTCTCACTTCCGAACTCTGAACAGGTGCGTAACCTGGGGGTTGTCCTGGATGACAGACTGACATTGCAGTCACAGGAGTCGCTGTCATCAAGACTTCCTTTTACCATCTTAGTAATATCACCAGAGTAAGGCACCTGGTTCCATCTGACGACCTTCCAACGTTGGTCCATGCCATTGTGTCCTCTTGTCTGGACTATTGCAACTCCCTTTACTTTGGGCTTTCAGGGGTTGAAATTTGCCGCTTGCAGCTAGTGCAGAACGCAGCGGCCTGGGTTTTGACAGGCTCTAGTGGGTCCTGTCATATTATTTCGGTGCTACGCGAGCTGCACTGGCTGCCTATACGGTGGTGGATCTACTTTAAAGTCAGTTTACTGACTGTCAAAGACCTTCACGTTCAGGGTCCAGCTTATCTGAAAGAACTTCTGGTTTCCTACTGCCCCGGTCGATCACTCCGCTTGGCTGATGAGGGGTTGCTGAAGATTCCAAGAGTGAATCTTGAATCATCTGGCTGTAGAGCATTGTCTTATGCTGCACCAACTGTTGGAATTCTCTACCACGCCGGTTACGGGAGTGCACCTCCATGGAGGAATTCAAGAGGGGTATGAAAACCCATCTTTGGGAAATGGCCTTTACAGAAAACTGAATGTATTTGAATATGATGGTTTTATCTATGTTTGATATCTGAATTTAATATTTGATTTTGTAGTGTTTTAAGTTGTACAGTGCATTGAAAAATGAAAAGCGCTATATAAATAAAATTATTATTATTATTATTACCTTGCAGGGAGGAACAGGGTGCAGGAATACACTGTTTTCCAGTGAAAAAGATGTTCCAGGACTAGAGGGCATGGGATGGAGTTGGAGAGAAGGTGATTCAGAGGAAATGTGAGGAAGAATTTCTCCACAGAAAGGGTGGTAGACATGTGGAACACCCTGCCAGATGAAGTGGTGGGGGCTGAAACAATAATGAGATTTAAGAATGCATGAGATAGACATAAGGGAATCCTGGCAATCAGTAGGTAAAGGGCAACAGACTTCTAGAAAAATGTAAAGTGACCTTACAAGCTCAAATGGGCAGACTGGGTGGGCCATATGCCCTTATCTGCTAACAGTATCTATGTATCTATGAAATAAAAAGAAAACATTAAGGGATTTCTCTGTTCAGCAAGTCTGTATGCATTAACAAGCCACCTACAATTCTTTTTTTTTAAGCTAATTTGTTTCTTCTTGGGTCCCCACCAGTCGGCAGCCTTCTTTCAGCCACCCACCAAGCCCTGCACTCTATATCAGACAGCCGTCACCTTCTTCACCCATGGTTTACTCTCCATGACAGCGTGGTGAGGACCCCCCCCAGGTTCGACTCACCTCAAACAGGATCCAGTTCTGGGGAAGTGCCATTCAGAGTCGGGGCCTGCGGAGGGTGGCTGCTTACATCCCGCTCAACCTGGGACCTCTGTTTTCCTTGTTCAGTTCCCTAAAGTGGAGAATGCGATGCCGGCAATGGCTATACCATGTGTGCTTCTGCCCACAGCATGCCAGCTGACTGCGCCCCCACCTTGCATGTGACAAGTTCATGGCGCGCCTGCACCCTGCCACTGCTAGGTGTCAGGGAAGCACTAAGCCAGACCCCCCACCCCACCCAGCGAAAGGAAAGCTGTACTTTGGATACTCAATCCTCTCCCTCTCCAGCCAACCATCTCGCACCGCGAACACAAGTCACCAGCTTGGCAGGAGATAAGGCACGAATGCCTTAGCCCACCACTCCACTGTGCCAGCTAGCTGCCTACAAATCTAAAAATAAACATTAATAAGAACAAGACGCAAACATACTTACTGTGAACATACTTCAGCACCTTCACTGGAAACCAGCAAAATCCACCAGCAGGATCCAGGCAGAGCCCACACTGCAAAACAAAAACAAATGGATGTTTAACCCACACTGACTAACAAGATTAATGCAAAGTACAGTAATACGAATAACCACTCCAAGGAACCAGCAGATAAAGTCAAGCACAAAATGAAGATGACGGAACACCACAGACCCTCTAAATGGTGTTTTTTTTTAATAGCGGTTTATTAGTCCTCAGACAGTGATACCCTCATTCAAGGCTCATGCTGCTCATCCAGTATGTGTGTCTGTTTGCATACCACTAGCACCCAACTATGCCCCATCTTGATCACACAGCTTCCTCCCACTACAGCACTTTCCAGCTGCCTCCTAAGAGTCCTGACCTAGTACCATTCACTTTTCTGTGTCCAGTGGAAACTCTGACTCCTCCCTAATTTGTGCAGTCCCTGGTGCCCAAGAGTAGGCCCATACACTCTCTCAGACCGACAAACAGCAGACATTGGTGTCCACCAGTCTACTGTCCCTGTCCCTGACCTACTCCAAGCAGTCCATGATGTTAAGCATAGAAACATAGAATTTGATCGCAAATAAGGACCTCTTGGCCCACCTAGTCTGCCCATTTCCCTACCTAATGGATAAGCTGCTGATCCTAGTTAACCAACAGCCTACTTCTTCCTACCCCCCCTCTAGAATTGCCTTATGTCTGTCCCATGCATTCTTAAATTCCCCCACTGTTTTTGACTCCACAACCTCCACAGGAAGGCTGTTCCATGCATCTACAACCCTCTCTATGAAGAAATACTTCCTGTCATTACCTCTGCGCCATCCCCCTTCTATCTTCAAATTGTGCCTTTTTGTTCTTGCACATCTCTTTTTCTGAAAGATGCTACCCTCTTGGACTTTGTTGATTCCCTTGAGGTACTTGAAAGTTTCTATCATGTCCCCTCTCTCCCTCATTTCAGTGGTACCCCTCTAACTGGTACCAAGTAATACCTCCTCTTTCTCCCCGACCTGCATGAGCAGTATTCTGGTGTCCAGTTTTACCACCTCCTTCTCCTAGAAACTGCTGCTCCACTCTGTACTATCTCTGGTGCTGTTTGGGTAGAAGAATCATGACAGACAATTTCTTCCATAAGTAGTGAAGCATGAGACCCCAGTTGGAGATTTCTGCAGTATGTAAAGGTAATATAATTATGTACAAATATATGTGAAAGTATGTACAGTGTGTGTGTGTGTGTGTGTGTGTGTGTGTGTGTGTGTGTATATCTATGTGTCTCTGTGACACCACTGTTCTATGCATGAGACTGTGGTACCAAGTAGGGGTGTATGTACATGTCTATGTGCATGTATCTGTGCTGTCATGTGTGTCTATAGAGTAATCTGAGCATGTGTGTGTGTGTGTATGCTCACACACGTGTGTATAAACGTGCATTTGTCAACTGTGCATATGCTATGTCTGCATCTGTTTCTACTGGTGTGTGTGACTGTGCATCTTTTTAGATGTGAGGAACCATATGCATGTGTGTTTTTAACACTATATTAACTCACAATAGACTCTGTGATACAATATCTGCCCCGCTCTTACCCATTTGACTAGTTTGACTGTCAATCCGCTTGAATGGTTACACCATTCATATATATTGGGTGCTGTGGGTTGTGTATGTGTACTGCTTTGTGATCTGTGTGTAATAGTAAGGGAATGCTTCTGTCTACTGTTGCATGTTTAATGGTGTGTGTGTGTCTCCATACAGTGGTTTGCACGTCAACCACCACACAGCCATATAACCCACTAGACCATGATAAATATTAGTTTAAAAAAGGCACCACTGGGAGAAGATGTGGTCTAAAGCCGGTATCACCCCCCTAACTGAACCTTCTGTCTTCTCCCTTTATTTCTCCTTACCAGTTTTTATTTCCTTTGATTACAGTGGTGTGTAGTGTCATGCTTCTTCTTAAGTCATGTTGTGACACTGCTGCTTAGATGTCAAGTGATGACTGGGGCTGGCAGTAAAGCCTAGAAATTACGGTAACCAACTGTAAATGAGTTTGGTACAGTACATCCACAAGACCTGGGTCTGATCCCCAGAACTTCAACTCGACCTTGTAATTTCTGAAGTAGCAAAGGCTAGTCCCTAGGTCAAACCCTCCACACTCCTGTGATTTACCACCCTCACTCCTTCCCTGTTCTTCCACATGGATTAAAAAAAAATGCATACTCCTGACATTTTTAAAAGCCCTCCTCCTTAGCCAGACCTCCATCCCGAAATAGTCATTATTTAGATGTTGGCTCCCCTCCTAACCTCCAAGCCATGATATGGGGACCACATATAGCAAGATATCCCTGATAGCATGTTCCCTTCCCCTCCCTAACCTATAGCAGTCTTCCACCAGCTCTATCAGTCCACAAGCTGAATGACAGAGCATGTCAGTGTGCATGATTGGGGGAGGAGGCAGAGCAGAGTATGTCATTCATGAAGTTTTGCAGAAATCAATCTTTCCTTGCATTATCAATGACACACACCATTCTGGGCTCTCCCTCTCATGCATTGGTGATTTCATGCTGTATTGAGCAGCTGACTGATAGAGCTGGTGGCCATGCTCTGTGTGGGATGGGGTGGGTAAAATTGGGCTATCCTGAATATCAATACAAAGCCAGTTTCTACAGTAATTTCTAAACCCAGTAATTCACCTTTTAGGATGTTTAGAGAATTATTTCTCTGAACGGCTGCGCCAATCATAGTCATACTCCAGCAAACCAGATACAGGGCCTGCAGTGCAATCTGATTATGACAGGCAAACCCCTTAACAAGTGACAATTTCAAAATAGCACCCAGTAAACAAACAGTACAGGGTGCTGTTTTATAATCAGCACTCATGAGGGGGTTTGCCTGTCACTTTTACATTTTAGAAACAGCCTGCTCATATCATTATATATATAATGAACCCGTCTCCTTGCAGAATGCACTGATCACCTCACAATTTGTGAGGTTAGTGACATCATGAGGGCACTCGAGCTTTGCTGTCATGCCCATGATGTCACCAGCCTCAGTCAGTGTGACTTGTTCTACATGGAGGGGGTTCATTATTCCCTGTATGTGCCTGCTAGCAAATCTCAAAAGCAAGGTTGGTCCTGGTCAGTGGATACCACCAACAAATGCCGGGTAGGTGCAAGTCTGAAAATAGCTCTCATTTCCAGGATAAAATAAATAAATACCCACCATGTCCATTAACTGTTGCTGAGGCTAAATAGTTCCTCACAGTTCACTTGGTTTATTCCTTTCAAGGGAGTCCCTAGTGAGGGGGCACAGGGAAGGAAGTGGGTCTAACACCACATGGCCAAGAGGTGGTACATTTCATCGTAGGGGTAGTAGAGGCTTTTCAGCAGTGTCTCAAAACTTTATTCACTTATGCTGGGCTAGCCGCTGTGTCCTGTCTGCATTTCTTTAGTTTGAGCCCTTTATTTTTAGCACATTCTAACGTTCTGAAACGTTTTTACGTTCATTTTATTAGTTGTATTCCACTTTTTCATTCTAATTTACTTGTTGCGATTGTTAACTGTATTAATTTCAATGACAGAGAGAGAGAGAGAATGAACAGTCCAGCAATTCCTGTTTGAGATTTTCTGCAGCTGGATTAATTCGGTGTGATGCTCCTGAATGGGATGAGCGATAGGGGTTCTGTCTTTATGGGTGAATGTATTTTTGGTAAAGCCCGACTGAGCTCCGTGATAGATTATAACTCTTTTTTGGATTATGGGTGGAATAAGTGAGGAAAAGAAAAAAAAAAGACTGAATTTGTTTGGCAGATCATTGTGAATAAGGCTGCTGTAGTTTTGGGGAAGAAGAGCCTGGATGCTCTGATTCCTGGTGCAATGAGACCGTAGGAAAGCTTAGAAATAAGACCGCAATAGCTGACTTCTGTGGTGGTTTGGTTTTGTTTTTTTGTGAAAATCACCTACACTGGGATCTGGTTCTAGACTATCTGGGATAGCGTATATTTTAGGGTGAGCTGCCTGGGGTGATTGTTGTCAATGGCTGGGTTTGGGGCGGGCGGCACCGACCTTGGGCCTGCTGAAGGGCAGGAGCGAGTTGTAGGTGCTTCCTAGGCTCACCGGGGGGTCTACTGGTAGGTGGATACTATGCCGGGGGTCATTGCTGCAGATCTGGCCAGGGGTAGTGGCCTCTTATAGGGGTGGTTATTTTCCCTCATGCTATTTGAACCACCAGTGTCTCTGGACCTAAACTGCTGTATGATTCTGTGACGCTTATAAACATTCTTTTTCTGCTCTGTCTCCTGGACTCCTGGTGAAAGCAGAGTCTTGGAGTAAGAATTTGGTTTGACCAAGGGAAGTGAGAGTTCCTTGGCATCCTATAAAACATTAAAGTTGGACTTATTAATGAGGTGTGCTTGTCTGCCAATACTGCACTGAAGATAAGAAATGGACTGGAATCTCAGTAGGATTTAAACTGGACTATTGTTTTAATTTGTTTATTTTAGTTTTGGGTTATATTATCTTGTTGTTTGGTGTTAACTATTTGTGTGTTATTGACAAGATTGGATGGCATTTGGGGTGAATGAATGATTGATTGGATCTCTTTGTGGGGTTGTGTGAGAGACACCTCACTGGAGGAGAGTGTATATGTGTGGTGACGACAATTGCTGTGTGGTATTGTTTGGAATTTTGGGTTTATTTATTAAATTACTTTGGTTAAGATATGTTGGGAGGGTACTAAGATGGTCAGGTATTATTCTTCTACTGTGCTTTGTGGTCTGCACCCCTTTGACTGTCCCACACTGCCGGCCGAAGTTTATAAGAGATGCTGAGCTTTGGGGATAGTGAGGAGACGATTGAGCGGTGTGTGGACTGGGCACAGTGGGAGAATGGCGAGGGGTGGGCGGATTGAGGTAGTGGGGACTAGGAGATACCCTGGGGCAAAATAGGGTCAGGAAAGGGGTGTTCCCTGCTTGATTCCCATATCCAAGGGCTCCACAAATTGTGGGCAGGTCCTGGGATCTTCCTTGGAAACCCATCCAACCCAGGCGGTGTTGTGCAATGCCAGATCAATTAGGAACAAGACGGCTATTATAGCTGATCTTGTTGCAACATCTGATCTGGCATGCATCACTGAGACCTATCTGGATGACAATGCAGGCCCTATTTTGGCATCTGCTGCTCCAGCTGGGTTCTCGGTGATATATAGCCTGAGATTGGATCGTAGGGGCGGGGATGTAGCCATTTTCTTTAAAATGGAGTTGAGCCTTGTGGATGTGCCAGTGGGATGCACTCAATCTTTTGAGTGTATCCTGGGAGCAGGTGTAGGGTTCAGGATTCTCCTCATCTACCATCCACCCAGGGATGATAGAGAATTACTGAAGGAATTTGTGGACTTCATTGTCGATGTGGCATTGGAGTCGCCCAGATGGTTGATTCTCAGTGACTTCAATGCCTGGATTGATGATGAACTCTCACATTTTGGAAATAATTTCCTCCAAATTATGACTATGTTGGGCCTTACACAGGTGATTACCTCTGCTACCCATATAGGGGGTCACTCATTAGATCTTATGTTTCTCCTGGGAATGGAGATGATGGGATAGGCGGTGGAACCAAATGGTTGGTCAGACCATCATGCCATAAGGTTCAGCTTCAGGACACCCCCAAGTAGGCCTGCCCTATTGGGTTTATCAAGAGAATGCATCAGTACAGGGGATCTTGTACTTGCCTATAATAAGGCGGTGGGTGATGCCCTGGACTTAATTGCTCCATAGAAACATAGAAACATAGAAGTTGACGGCAGATAAGGACCGCAAGGCCCATCCAGTCTGCCCATTTCTTTTTCTACCTTATAAATGTGCCATCGGCCTTTGCGATGTCAGTGACCTATCTATTCATAGTCATTTGTATTGCTCCCTTATGCCTATCCCATGCCTGTTTGAAGCCCTGCACTGTATTCATAGCCACTACTTCTTGTGGTAAGCCATTCCATGCATCTACCACCCTTTCTGTGAAAAGAATTTCCTCACATTCCCCTTAATCGGCCTCCCTCTAATCTCATGCTGTGTCCTCTTGTCCTGCTATTTTTCTTATATTTAAACATGTTAGACTCTTTCACCTTGTTTATGCCCTTAAGGTGTTTAAATGTCTCGATCATATCACCTCTCTCCTCCTTTGCTCAAGGGTATACATATTGAGCTCCGTTAATCTGTCCTCATATGTCTTCAGATGCAGTCCCTGCACCATTTTGGTTGCCCTTCTCTGGACTGCCTCAATTTGGTTAATGTCCTTGTGAAGGTGTGGCCTCCAATACTGCACGCAGTACTCAGATGGGGCCTAACTAATGTCTTGTACAGAGGGATTATTACCTCCCTCTTACGACTTGTGATACCCCTACTAATACACCCTAACACCCCCCTAGCCTTACCTACTGCTTTAGAGGTCTGCTTGGATGATTTCAGGTCATCAGTGATGATGATGCCCAAGTCTCTTTCTTCCTTTGTGACTGCTAGCAACTCCCGTCCCAGCCTATAAGTGGCTTCAGGGTTTCTCTTCCCTATGTGCATGATTTTGCACTTCTTTGCATTAAATCCCAGTTGCCACTCTTCTGACCATTCTGCTAGTTTATCCAGATCTCTTCTCATTCTGCCCACCCCATCTGGATCATCTACTCTGTTGTAGATCTTGGTGTCATCTGCAAACAGACAAGCCTTACCCTCTAGTCCATCTGCTAGGTCACTAATGAAGATGTTGAATAGGACTGGCCCCAGGACTGATCCCTGAGGTACCCCACTTGTGACTTGCATCTCTTCTGACTGTATACCATTTACCACCACTCTCTGTTTCTGCCAGTCAACCAGTTTGCCACCCAGTTGACCAACTTTTGACCCACCCGAGCCTACCTAGCTTATTTATCAATCTTCTATGTGGAACAGTGTCAAAGCTTTGCTGAAGTCAGGTAGGCGACATCAACTGCTCCCCTTGGTCCACCACTCTGTTACCCAGTCAAGAAATCTATGAGATTAGTTTGACAGGACCTTCCTTTGTAAACCCATGCTGTCTTGGATCCTGTGCCCTATGGATTCCAGGTGTTGCACTATCCTTTCCTTAAGGAGTGCTTCCATAATCTTGCCCACTACTGAGGTAAGACTGACCGGTCTGTAGTTCCCGCCTCCTCTCCTGCTACCACTCTTGTGGAGTGGGATCACATGAGCCCTTCTCCAGTCTTCTGGGACCTCTCCTGTGCTCAGAGACTCACTAAACAATTCTGCTAATGGCTCTGCTAGTTCCTCCTTTAGCTCCTTAAGTACCCTGGGATGTATGCCATCAGGTCCCATTGCCTTATCCACCCCTGAGCTTAGCAGCTCTTGTAGGACCCTTTCTTTGTGAAGGGAGTAGTGCTCACCTCCCTCCCCTGTGTCCATGATGTTGAGCTGTGGGCCCTGCCCTACCTTCTCTTCAGTGAATACTGAGCAAAAGTATCTATTTAGGATAGATGCCTTTACAGGGTCCTCCTCCTCACATGCTCCCTTTTCTCCATTAAAGCTTAGCAATACCCCTCTGACTTTCTCCTTTCACTAATGTATCTATAGAAAGTCTTGTCACCTTCTTTTACTGTTTGTGCTAGTGTTTCCTCAGTTTGGGACTTTGCCTGCCTTACTGCCTTACCTGCTTCCCTTAGGCAGTTTGGTATGCCCCCTATCTTCATCCCGCTGTGTTCCCTTATATTTTCTGAAGGCCAGCCTTTGGCTCTGACCTTTCTGCTATTGTATTTGAGAACCAAAGTGGTTTCCTTCTTCTTTTGCACTTCCTTTTCTGTCTAACACAATGGGATGTTGCTTCAAGTACTGTATCCTTAATGCTTGCCCACTTTGCCTGTACCTCCTCACCTGTGTTTTTTTTGCCAGGGCTAGCTTAACTCTGTTGGCCATCTTATCAAAGTCAGCTCCTCTGAAGTCCCATATTTTGCCTTGGAATGGGATGATTTAGATGTAGTAGCCAAATTGAACCATACCATGTGATGGTCACTGGCCCCAGGTGACCTTCTACCTGGAGATCTGTGATCCCTTCTTTGTTAGTCAGTACTAGATCTAGGATAGCCCTGTCTCTTGTGGGTTGCTGTACCAGTTGTTTGAGGCCCCTCCTGCAGGGAATCCACTATGAGTCTAGTTCTGGCAGATGTTCCTGCTGGTATTGACCAATCTGTATCTGGCATGTTGAAGTCTCCCATTATCAGAACCTCCCCTTTAGCTGTCATGTTTTGTATATCTTCTAACAGTAATGTGTCTATGTCCTCCCTCTGGTCTGGGGGCCTGTAGACAACCCAGTTCTTATGGCTGTCCCATTTCCTGTTTCCAGGGTGACCCACAGTTCTTCTGGCTCCTTATGTGTATTCTGAATTTCTGTAGCTTTGATATTTTCATTAACATACAGGGCCACTCCTCCCCCCTTTTGCACCTCGGTCTCTTCCTGAACAATACATAGCCAGGTACTGAAGTCTCCCAAGTGTGGTTACTGGTAAACCACGTCTCACTAATTGCTACTATGTCCAGTTTAGCCTCTGACATTATTGCCTGCAGGTCTGGGATCTTATTTCCCAGGCTGTGAGCATTGTGTACATGATTTTCCATTGGCCAGATTTTGGTGTGTTAGTTGTTGGGTGAGGTTTGGCATTACCCTGTGCATCGTATGGGGAGACAAACCTTTTTCTACCTGGTGATGCAAATGAATGGCAAACACACTGAATTCCAGTTTGACCACTAGCTGAGGGGGGAGGGGTGTTCTTCCCATTCAACGTATGGGGTGCTGCACCCCTCTCCCCATTTGCTAGTTTAAATATTCTGCAAAGACGTCAAACTTCTGCCCCAATGCACTGACTCCCTCTTTAGTCAGATGCAGTCCATCAAATTTAAAGAACCAGTTCATGTTTGTTCACTCACTCTGTGCCCAAGGACCCCTTGGTTTGATAGATCCTTGAAGGAGCTGAGAAGAGTAGGAGAAGGCTAGAGAGAGCTTGGCGGAAATCTGGACTGGATGCTGAAAGGTTTAAGTTGATGGATCATTATGTGGTCTATCAATCAGCAATCACCCGTAAGAAGGCAGAATTCCTGTCTGGGAAGATTGCTGCTGTGCAGAATTGACCAGCTCAGCTCTTCAGAACTGTGGACAAACTGTGCAATCTAGTCTATCTTCAGTCTGGAAGAGATTTTTCACAAATAAAGTGTGATGAACTTGCTTGATTCTTCGCACATAAGATTGCCAGCATTAGATTGGATATCGGCCCAGCTCTCTCTCTTTAAGGGATTGTGGAGATCACCGAGAGGTGACGAGTGCCCGGGCTACCTGGTTTGACTTTAGTAGGCTGGAATTCATGGACATTATAAAGATTGTCCAGACTCTACAACCAACCAGTTGCAGTCTAGATCTGTCCCCTACACCACTATTATTAAGTTGTGTAGATGTCATCTGCCCAATCATTGCTGAAATTGTCTGGAAATCTTTGGAGCAGGGGGTCTTTTCTGATCTCCTAAAGAAGGGGGTTATTTGACCACTCCTTAAAAAACCCTCCTTAGATCTAGAAAGCTTAGCTAACTACAGACCTGTCTCTAACCTACTCTTTGTGGGTAAGGTTATTGAGAAGGTGGTTGTGTTGCAGCTGGATAACCATCACGGTATCTATGATGTTCTCCATTCTGGGTTTAGGAAAAGACATAGCACCGAAACCGCCCTGGTCCGGGTTTTAAGTGACCTCCTAATTGCAAGAGATCAAAAGGTTCGTAGTGTCTTAGTCCTTCTTGATCTCTCTGCAGCGTTTGATACTGTGGACCATGGTGTGCTTTTGAAGTGCCTGCGGCTTCTTTGTGGACTGTTTGGTACAGTTCTATGCTGGTTTTGATCTTTCCTTACAGGCAGGACGCAGAGGGTTGTCACCAGAATTTATACCTCTGACACCATCTCCTTGTCTTGTGGGGGTGCTGCAGGGCTCCATTTTGATGCCCATGTTGTCCACAGTTTATATGCTGCCATTAGGAGATATCATTATGCGATATAGTTGGGTTTTCACTGCTATGCAGTTGATACCCAACTGTATCTGTCCTTTATTCCCAGACAGGATGATGCAGTCTCTGTGCCTTACAGCTGTCTAGCCGAGATCAGAGACTGGATGAGCACTAGCTGGCTGAGGTTGAATCCGGATAAGACCGAGGTGCTGGTTGTGGACCCTGGTCACCCTGAGGTGGGTCTTAGGGCTGGGCTACCATCAGGCTTATGGTTTGATGGTGTCCAGCTCTTGACCTCAGACCGGGTGCGTAACCTGGGTGTTATTTTTGATGACGGTTTGACCCTAAAATCGCAGGTGTCGGCCATTGTCAAATCATCCTTTTACCATCTTTGGAATATCGCCGGGTGAAACACCTGGTTCCTCTGGATGACCTATCTACATTGGTCCACGCCTTTGTAACCACTCGCCTTGATTACTGCACTGCCCTTTACCTAGGGCTTCCGGGAGTTGATATCCACCACTTGCAGCTAGTGCAGAACGCGGTGGCCAGGCTTTTGACTGGTATGTCCAGGACTAGTCATATTATGCCTCTCCTCCGCGAACTGCACTGGCTTACTGTTCAGTGGCGGATCACCTTTAAGGTTGGGTTACTGACCTATAAACCCTACATGGACAGGGACCCCAGTATCTGCAAGATCTTCTTACTCCCTACTGCCCCTCCCGCTCACTCCGATCCACCGAGAGAGAGATTGCTAGCGATTCCCAGGGTTCAGTTAAAGACATCTGGGGCATGTGAGTTTTCTTATGCCGCTCCTACCCTGTGGAATTCTCTACCTCATCAGATAAGAGAATGCTTGACTGTCTCAAGTTTTAAGTCAGAGCTCAAAATCATTTATTTTTTAATACTTTTTTGGAAGGTTCTTAATTATGTATATATGTTTATTTAACTGTTGGTTTTAATATGCTGTACCGCACCTTGGTTTTGAAAGGCGCTTAAAAAATTAAGTTTTCCTTTACTTACTTTTGGGGTTTGATCTTCCTCACAGTTGTCATGCCAGTTTTTAAATACTAATTAAAACATTTATTTTGCTACTGTTTGATATTTGAAATGGTGCCCTGAGCCTCGGAGGAAGAGTGCCACATAAAATAAAGGCAACAACACAAATACTACTACAACAACACTATAAACCACTACTGCCACCACCACCACCACTGGCCCAGACATTAACCTCTAGTACCACAGTCCCCAACACCCTGAGTTACCCCATCTTCCACAACCTCAGATACTAGCTCCCCCACCCCAGACACTAGACCATTGTCCATCCTTAACCCCCCAACACTATTTCCCCATCCAGCCAACAATAGCCCCCTTCCCCAACAGTAGTCACTCTCTCTCTCTCTTCAATGCCCCCTACACCAGTCCACCTCTCACCAAAAGCACCTTACACTAGCCCCACCCTTCCCTGCAATACTCAAAAAATATGCCTTCTGCCTCCACACTACCCAACACTAGCCTCCTCTCTCAATGGCTCCAGACACTAGCTCCCCTCCTTCTACAGTACCCTGCAGCAGCCCACCTCAGTCCACAGCTCCCTATACCAGCCTTTTCTGTGCAGTGCACCCAACACCAATCACTTCCACCTGCAGCAGCCACCACCCTCGATGGCCCCCACAATACTAGACCAATCCATCCACAGCCCCAATAAAAATGCCCCTCCCTCCACAACTCTGGACCTTAGCCTCTCTCCCACCATGCCCCAACACTAGCCCTCTTCCTCTAAAGCACAAGACAGTTGCCCATCTCAGCCCAGACACTAGCCCCCACCCTCCAAAGCACCTTAAACTATCCCCCTAACTCCACTCCCACCATGCTCCAACACTAGCCCCCTAACTCCACAGCACAAGACAGTTGTCCCTCACAGCCCAGACTAGCCTTCATCATCCAAAGCACCCTAAACTAACCCTCTAAATCCACTGTCCCAGACAGCACCCTCCCTCCATGACAACCACAAATATCCCCACCTCCACAGTCCCCAAACTGCCCTGTTTTCTCCAAAACTGCACTACTAACTCTCTCCCTCCAGGGCCCGACACACATACCCCTCCCACATGCCCAACTTAAACACACACACTAATAGGCATGGCAACAGCATTACAGCTAATCCACGTATAGGTAGAAGTTGAGTCTCTTACCTGAGCAATAGGGAGCTAGAGGAAGGTCTTTAAAGGATGATGTCCACAGGACCTGTAAAATAAAATACAAAAAAAGGGGTCACAGAGGATCCACAGTTCTTAAGAGAGTAAATAGGGTGGAAAGAACAAGCTAGGGAGAGAATGATACTTTTCTGAGGGGGAAATAAGGAGTCGGTGGCTTCTCAGACCTGTAAAATAAAGAAAATTGGGTTAATATGGAGAAAATACAGTAGCAAGAGCAGAAATGGAGAGCCAAGAGATGCAATAGGTATAGAACAGCACAGAAGTAAGGAAAAAGGTGAATTTAGAATCCCCATAGCTGTGATCGCATAAACAAAATGAATCACCAATTCCTGGTTGCCTAGCAGTCCCCCCACTGCTCCTGTAACCCATATCACCAAATGTCCAGCAACTGCCCCTCCCTGGTGGTCCAGTGGCACTCCCCCTCAGGACCCTGGCCCACCCAGCCCTCGTCAGCAGTGGGTAGCAGCATACCCACCCACATACTGCCCCGGCTGCCCGCTGACTGATAGCTACTGTATGGTCTGCAGTCCCATTGGCACACAGTGTGGACCAATGGGCTTGCAGTTCATATTGTACTAGTCAGTCACAAAAATCTTTTTATGGATCCAAGTGTTTGAGGAATAACTGGAATACTGTTTTATTTTTCCCCATTTTATACTATTTATTATATATGTGATCTAAGCTGTAGCTGTTTTAACTGTTTTGTGTGGCACCTTGGTAATTGAAAGGTGCCATATAAATAAAATTGATCTGATTTGATTTTACTGACTCTTTCGACCAGCCCCCTGCAGCTACTGGCTTCCTAGACCCCCCTCCAGGCACATACAGACTCCCTCGGCCCTCTTCCTTCCAGCAGCTAAAGGCTACCTCCAGCTTAATTACAGAATGTAAGGTCCCAAATAACCATGGATCACATAGACTCTACAGTACACAGTGCTCCACAATTGCTCGCAAGTGATGTTTTCAGTTGCTGAAAAAGCAGTATTCCACAGGAATTTCAGAGACTAAGAAATATAATAAAAGTGCATTCATACCCCCACAAGAGAACACACATTTGTTGCAGAATAAACGGTGTAACCATTTTAAAAAGCATTTAAAAGCATTTTCTTCTCAGAACGTTTCATTCCTGTAATTGCACTCCCCCCAAGAGAACACATTTGTCACAAAATAAATGGAACTAAAGACAAATACAATTTGCAATGAATGCAATACTAATGTTTTAATGTTTTTACTGAAAAGAGACAAAAAAAACCATTGGTCTAAATGTTTACATGCTTTTTGTGCCACTACTGCCTGTGGGTGTGCTTGTAAATAAAATATTTTTCCTTACACTTGTGCTATATATTAAGATTTGCTAACTGATCAATGTTCTGCATGTATGTATAAAAAATATTACATATACCCTGTAATGTATGGGGAGCACTTATTTTTGAGGAGGTTTGGGGCTATTGTGGAGATCCAACTGGTGTGAAACTGCATAAAGAGCACTGCGTCACCGTGTAGTGGCCAAAAAAGCACAGGAGCAGTCCATGTTTCTCCACAATCGCTATGTTATTGAAATCAGCCCCCCCAATCAATCACCCACGGACTTTGATAATTTAAGAACTCACCCACAAAGTCTGGATCCGAGTCCATGAAATACAGTAGCTTTTCTTTCTCCATTGTGCATAATTTACATCCCTACAGCAGAGCACGCCAGCAGAGACGTTTGAAAAGATTCAGCTAAACAAGAACGCGATTGGCTACAGCCATGCAACTGGAGAATGCTGAGTTTATTGGTTGATGTTGAGGTATGTAAAACTTGCTGTGATTGGATGTTAGCTACAGCAGGCAGAGAAAGAAGACACTCAATTTGCTGTGACAGTTTCCCAAACATGTGGGTCGCACAGCTCCTGTGGTTTTAGATTCAATTAGAGCATGGCTGTTATGTTGAAAGAATTGTGCTGTAACTCCAGTTAGTTAACTTTTCTGTGCTTGATTGCACTTTTTTTTTTATCAGTCTGCCTTGAAATACTAGTAGCTTCCTGTTAAGAACATCTAATGTTCACCACACACACTTGTAAAAGGAGGGACAAACTAAGAAAGCAGCTTCTGTTTTCCATCCAGGAAACACTAGAGGATGAAGGGAGGGGAAGTCATCTGAGATTTACTCAGAGCTACATGCAAAAAGTTATGCTTATTAGAAAAAAAAAAGATAGAATGCAGTATGCATTTGGCAGTGTTACTGCAGTTTCTCATTTGCTTGAAGGGGGTTTGAGGTGATTGTGTTCAGACATTTAATTGGGTACTATAATGATAAGATTCTCTAGTCCTGAGATGTTTCTCAGAAAGGGACTAATGACAAGAACATGGGAAAATCTGTCTGGCAGACCCTGTGTTATTATATAGTAGCAGGCATTCCTGTAAAAGGGTAACCTTGGAAGTGCAGCTTGATTTTTTGCCTCATTCAACTGTTTTCAATCTAGTTAAAAGTATAAGGGCATAAAAAGTAGAATTTGGCTGGGCAAACAACAGCTTTAACTGCACATAAACTGTTTAAATAAGCTCATGGAAACTAGGAAATGTTGCTGAAGGCTTTATTGATTCAGCACCTCTGCAGATAGCTCCTGGACACCCATGACAAGCTGCTTGCCCTGAGGAAAGATTGTCAGCTGTTCTTTCACCAGTGGCAGCTTTCTCTTCACCCAAAATGGATCGTGGCTCAATTGCATCCTGTGAGCCCATGGTTGTCTGTGCCAATCACTGTAGCTGCCATGGCTATAGTGTTCTGAAATATATGGCAGGCAAATAATGTTTGCTACATTTTTAGCTCTGCTCACTGCAGTTAAGTTTTGCAATAGATTTCTAAAGACTTCTACTCACAGAGCATCAGGCAGCCCTGGATCTGTTTGATTACTCGTCTTGAAATGGTGTTTGAGGCATTGTGGATGTTTCCCTGGGCTGTTTACATCTAGGAAAGTTTATGGGTGGGCCTTGTGGGTCTTTTCTGCTATCAATTTTTTATAATAATATGCTCAACTGCATAAAACCTTTACAAACTACAAATGCAAGCATTCAACTGCAATTTGAGTTTATGCTTTCTGAAACTTTAAAGATCTCAGTCTGTACTCAGCTATCTCTAAATAACACATTCTAAAACTAAAATTCTCAACCAGTACTCATCTACCAATTGAAATTCTCAACAAGCATTCAACTGCACAAGTTGAGTTTTTGTTGAGTGCTGGTTTAGTTCAAGTGCTCAACACCTAGCACACAACTAAATTTATCATGTCAATGCATTTTTAGTTGATGCTCAACCTACTATCGGTGAAGCATTGGTGAATGCTCAACCACGAATTTCTGTATGGGAAGGTAGCCCATAAGGACAGAGCTACCTTTGCAGCATGCTTCTGTAAGTGAACTACTTCGGCTTTGCACAACATACATGATCCACAGCTCCACACAGCTCTACGATCATTGCCATCACCTACTGTACTAACAGCTACAGGCCTGGAAGCGTGCAAAATAGCTGTAACTGGCCACAAGTCTGAGACTTACTCCACAGGAATGCAAGAAAGTAAACGGTGGCCTGAAATTCTGGCAAGCAACAGCAAACAAACACAGAACAAAATCTGCAACTATTCTACCCACAGCACATTTTCTATGTGGCCTACAAATCCATAAGAGACTACTAAAAGCAGATATCAGTCTCCTACAACCCCGGGCATATCGTTTGACAAGTCTGCACATATAGAGCTGAACAAGCAAGCAAAACAACTCTGCAAACTGTGCTAGCCACTAGCCCAAAGCAAATTAAAAAGCACTAAGAATTCACTGAAGCTTCCTAACACATGTCCAGCAAACGGCAGCAGAGTATAAAACAAACTCCTAACCCTGCCCCAGACTTTATCCCAACCCCACTCAAAGCTATCCACTGTTCTCAGTTTGATTAACTCCTCCAGCAGAGCATTCCATCTCACCACCACTCTTTCTGTGGAGTAGTGCCTCCTCATTTCCCTCCTGAACCTTTCCCCCTCCTACTTCAGACTGAGCCTCCTAGTGACCCACCCCTCCCCTTTAAATGGAAAAATCCCCCCTCTCTCACTTTATGCCCATCAAGTACACAAAGGTCCCTATCATGTCCCCCTTTCTCTTCTTTTCTTCAGTTAGTGCATGTTGAGCTACCTCAATCTTTCCATATAAGGCAACTCTTCAAATTCCATGATCATTTTTGAGGCCCTGTGCTACACTCCCTCCAGTAATCTCACAACCCTCTTGAGGTACAGGCACCAGTGCTGTACACAGTACTTCGAGTGTGGCCTTAACAGTGATCTGTACAAGGGCAGGATAACCTCCTTCTTTCTAGAGGTGATCCCTCTGAAAATGCACCCCAGCATCCTGTTTGTCCTTGCTGCAGCTGCTCTACATTGTTCTGATACCTTCATGTCCCCTGTGACTATTACCCCAGATCCTTTTCCTCCTCTGCAACTTATATCTGCACTCCCACCAGCCGGTAGCTGGTTCTTGGATTTCTGACTCCTAGGTGCATGGCCTTGCACGTCTTTGTGTTAAAGCCCATCTGCCACTCCTTAGACCAGTGTATGGGTTTAGCTAGATCCTCCCTGAGTGCCTGCCTCCCTTCATCACTGTCCACTTCTGCACAAATCTTAGTGTCATCAGCAAACAGGCTGATCTTACTCTTGACTCCCTCTACAATGTTTTCAATGAAGAAATTGAACAAAACAGGGCCCATCGCTGAACCCCGTGGTAACCCACTAGCTACTGGCCTTGGCTTGGGTGACTCCCCCCACCCATACAACCAACCTTTGTTGTCTGCCCTGTAGCCAGCTCTAAACCTACCCCACCAGTTTCTGCCATGCCCCCAAGTCCCTCAGCTTGCTCAGTAACCTCCCAAGTAGCACCAAGTCGAAGGCCTTGTTGAAGTCCAGCTACAGGACATCTATACTGTGGTCTTTGTGAGTCACCCTAGGGACCCAGTCAAAGAAATCGATTTAGTTAGTTTGGCATGATCTTCCCGAGACAAACCCATGCTTTCTCTCATCCTGTAGACCATTACTAACAAGAAATGTTTTCAGCCTCTCCTTCAGAATGGTCTCCATTAACTTCCCCAACACAGAGGTCTACCTCACCAGTCTCTAATGGCCCAGTTCATCCTTGGGTCCACTCTTGTTGAGGGGTACCACATGAGTCATCCTCCAGTTACTGGGTACATTTCCTATCTACAAAGAGGTGTTAAACAGGTATGTCAGAGGGCCTGCCAAAACCTCTGCCAGTTCCTTCAGGACCTTTGGGTGTACACCATCTGGTCCTGGGTTTGTCCACCCACATGGTTTTAAGGCCCTTCAGAATGCTATCCTCCTGGATTAACCCATCTGTTATCTCTGTGCCTCCTTCCACCCATGCCCCATTTCCCTTATAGTATTGGGCCATCCCTTTCTTTCATGAACACTGAGCAGAAGTACTCATTGAGTTCCTCTGCCTGGTCTTCCCCTTTTTCTGCCTATCCATCCTCCCTTTTGATTCTAACAATGTCATTATGCGACTCAACCATTATGAAAATAGGTCCCATACTTTATTCAGTCAGTTAGAGTAACTGATTGTGCTCCTGACACAGTACAAGAAAAGGTTTTTTAATTTACTGTTTAAGATTCTTTTCAACCATGGGAGATACTCTTGTGTATCCGGTCAGTAACATCATGACCAATAACATTATGGCCAAAAAAAAAAAAGCGGGGATTACACTGCAGCCAACAATATAGGCTTGCAATATCATCGCTTCCCCAAATCTCGCAAACAATATGAGGAATGAAACCCTGGTGGCCTGTGATTGCCCTAGCCCACCTGCTGCATCTCAGTCCCAGCCACAGAAGACCCATGAATGATCCCCCCCCATGCAACCCCCCACCATCCCTGATCACCGATCTGCCCGCCTGCACCACTGCTGAAGTATGCTATACACTGCAACATATCCCTGGTGTCTAGCAGTCCCTCCAAGTAGTCCATCACCTACCTGGTCCCACCCCAACCCCTAATGGGTGACCAGCACACCTCTCCACTGTCTGCCACAGCTGGCCACCTGACCAAGATGCAATGCATGATTGCATACCCTCAGTGTGCTTGCTCATGCATTACTTCTCAGTCAGATGGCTAGCTGTGGCAGATAGTGGAGGGCTGTGCTGGTCAACCATTAGGGTTAGGGTGGGAGCGGGTAGGTGGTGGACTACCTGTGGGGGCCACTAGATGCCAGGGTATGTTGCACTGTACTGCATACTTCAGCAGTGGTGCAGGTGGGGAGATCGGGGATGGCGGGGGGTTGCCTACATTGTTGGCTGCGAAGTAATCCCCACTTTATTTTTGGCCATGATGTTTTTGGTTGCTATGTTACTGACTGGATCCATTCTTGTCACTCCTATTGAGGGAATGGCATCATGAATAGCTAAATTATCTGAGAAGTGAAAAGCACATAAAGGGCTCAAGAATTAACAGTATAAAACTCTTCAGCTGACAATGTGTGTATGCATGCATGTATCTATGTATTTGACAGATCTGTATTAATGTCTTTCTTAGCATTCTTGATAGAGCAAATCCTATTGTAAAAGAAGTGATCATAATGAACATTAATTGCATATAACAGAAACAGAAGTATTGAAAAGTCTTCATTTACCATTCAAAAGTATTCAAAAATATGTACTTTTAAAATATGTATATAATATTCATTTAGTAATAATTTACTCTTAAAAAACAATCACAGTGAAATACTTCTTAGAATTACTATTCCTACTGGCAGTATTCTTCTTCTGATGATTACAGAAGATTAAAGGTTACTACACTTAGTCTTAAAAGACAAATTAATTACTGCTTTAAGACTAAATTTAGTATTCCACTTTGGCAAGGGATAGCATTCTCTGCTGTGAAGAATAGGGCCCACAGAGCAATCCTAGCATCACTGCAAGTAGATCTTGCTGGCTTGGAACAGAGATTTCAATCCTTATGGTCCCCAGGCAGGGATAACTCTCTTTTTTGCTGGATTGTTGGCTTGGAATACCAAATCAACACCATTCTCAATCAAAAGGTGGAGTGGCTTCTCCACAGGGCAAAACACACCTACTGGGATGGAGGTGAGAAGAGTGGCAGGCTCCTGGCGTTTGGACTGCACAAACAACAGGCCTCCTCATGAATCCATGCCCTTTGAGATGCCGCTGGGAAAGTTGTCCATGACCCGCAGGACATTAGTAAAACCATGGGGTCTTTTTACACTTCCCTGTATCAGTTGCACTCCTCCTTGTCCCCTTCCCAGTTGCAACAGAGATTAGCCCAGTTGTGTCAGAACTCAACTGGACTGGCATTAACATCGGCCCAAGCTACTCAGCTGGATGCTCAGATTGAGGGCATAGAGGTGATGCAAGTTCTATTCTGAATGGTGATGGGGAAAGCCCCAGGCCCGAATGGCATGCCGGTAGAACTCTACCATGCTCTAGGGTCTGAAATAATGGGTCCCTTACTTCTTGCCCTTCAAGAAGCCCATAAAGCTCAATCTCACTTATTACCCTCCTCCCTGTAAAATTTAATGACCCACTGAATTGTGCAAACTTTTGCCCCATTTCTTTCTTGCCAGTTGACACAGAGATACTGTCCAAAATCTTGGCCTCTAGAATGCTTGATGTGCTGCCTTCCATTATCCACTCTGCCAGGCTGGCTTTATGAAAGGTAAATCTGGCATCAATAACACCAGGATGCTGCTCAATCTCAAATGGGTAGCATCCCGGTCTTCCATCCGTATGGTAGCCATTGCTGTCAATTTTACTGAAGCCTTTGATTCAATTGAGTGGAACTACCTGCATGAAGTTCTTCAGAGATATGACTTTGGCCCATATTTTTGCAGGTGGGTGCATACGTTATACAGCTCACCTGTAGCTCGCATTCTCACCAATACCACCATTTCAGCCCCTTTTTCTCTACAGAGAGGGACAAGGCAGGGATGCCCACTCTCCCATCTTCTTTTTTTGATAGCATTAGACCTCCTAGTTTGGACTTTTCTAGCCTCTCTGACCATCTCTGGTGTTGAGGTTAATGTCACCTCCCATTTGTTGGTGGTCTATACTGATGACCTTCTGTTCACCCTTTCCAACCCCCATCAGTCATTACCAACAGTTCTGGCTATCCTCCAGGACTTCACCACCCTCTCAGGGTTGAGTGCTAACCAGAAAAAGACCATCCTGGCCCCCATGAACTCTGCCTGCCTCAGTGACTGCCTTTTTGGTACAGAGCTAACCTGGTCGGAAAAGGGGTTTACATATTTAGGCATCTATATCCCCAACTGGTGATCAGAGCTGGAGTCCCCCAACTTTTCTATCTTGTTGGCCCAACTATCTTCAGAGATGGAAAGGTGGCGCAGACTCCAGCTGTCCCTGCCTGGTAGAGTGGTTGCTGTGCATATGTTGTTTCTCCCTAAGGTCATGTAGCTCCTCAGAAACGTGCCAGTCTCCCTCTCTCCTAAACTGTTTACATCTCTGGAACATCTCACGTCCAGCTACCTGTGGGATGGCAAGCCCCCGTGGTGGAGTAAACAGAAGATATGAGCACACTGGACTTATGGTGGGTTGGGGTCCCCTCGCTCAAGGATTACCATTTAGCATGCATGGCAGCTTCTGCTTCCCACTGGTTTGTGCCAGGGGCACACCATAAGTTATCTGGGTTCTGGTCGAAACTGGTCTGTTTAGTGGTGGCCCCCCTGATGGTGTTACTTAACCTGGAGACCTGAAGTTCTCTCATTCTGACCATCCCCCCTCATGCTGGAGACTTGCAAGGAATAGAAAACCCTCATGTCCCTATCAAACACACCCCATGCTGCCTGGGCTCCTCCTTTCCATTAAGTATCTCTATGGCGTAACCCCCTTCTAATGGTAGGAGGCCTGCTCTTAAGTTGGCCTACTTGGGAGGTGAAGGGCATCCTTAGGGTCCAGTATATATGTGGAGCAGACTCTGATGTCTTGCTCTCTTATGAACAGTTGCAAGCTAAATTCCAGCCCCCCTCTGCAGACTTTTGGAGGTATCTCCAATTGTGTAGTGCTCCACAGGGGCTCTCTATGCGTTATGAGACTGACAGCAAATGGGAGTGGCTGGTGATGTGATCACAAGTCCCCCAGCCTGTGGGGCCTCATTGGCTGCTTCTACAGGGCCTGGAGAGAAGCTCAGCCAGACCCCTGAGTCAATAGCAGGCTCAAATGGGCAGTGGTCCTTAACTGTGACATTCCATAGGATACTTGGTCCCAGTATCTAAGGGACATGCACAGGCACTATCGGGATATGAAAAAACAATTTATACAGCTTAAAAGTCTCCTACATTGATATCGCACCCTAGCTGCCCTGTGTAACCATGGCCTATTGGGTCATTCTAATTGCTGGCATTGCTAACAACCAGAGGTGCACCTACTGCATGTCTTGTGGACCTGCCAGTTGCTATTGCCATTTTGGTGCTCTGTAGCCTTGGACTGTTCCCAGGTGGTGGGCTCTGTGGTATCTTTGGCAGACCCAAAACATCTGCTTGGGAACATTACTACGCTCAGGGCTCTCTCTGTCCCCCCTTCAGTAGTGGATGATGCTGGCCCTAAAGGAGGCCAAGCGCCTTCTTATAATGTACTGGTGCCAGTTGGTGTTGCCATTTCAGAAAAGCTGGCATGCCGGTCTGGCTCATCTAGCTTCTTTTGAGCAGCTATTCTACACTCATCAAGGCCAGTTGGACAGTAATGCAGTGAAATGGAATGCTTATTTATATTCCCCTCTTTGTATGACCCCTTCCCCTTACAATAACCCTCCCATATGAACCTTTGGCACCTCTCTGGTTGACTTTTCTTCTGCATTCTCATCAATCTATACTATTTGGCAGTCTTGCTGTGCTGCACACCTAGTAATAGAATATACTAGTTGGATGCTGTTAGTCACTGGCTACATTACCTGTATTTGTGACTCTGCAGTCGCATTGTGTTCAATATTCTATGGAACCTTTACAAAATTAATAAAATTATTGTATGATAAAAAAATAAAACAAAGTAAACAGTAACAAGAACAACATCAACCACAACATCAACAACAACAAGAATGCCAACAACCCCACACACACAATACATCCACTGTGTACAGCCCAGTCACACCAGCCCTGGTGGCCATCCTCCCTCAGCCATATGTACATGCCCCCCCATATACAAGGCCTCCCACCCCATGTGCACAGTGCCAGCCCCAACAAACAACTACACCCAGCTGAAGGCCCCACCCCATATGGACCCCACCCAGGCATGGTTCCCACACTGCCCCTTTCAAGGGAAGCAGCTTCCCCGTACACCACACACCACACAGAGTCCCCCCAAAACAAATACCTACAACAGGCAGTACCCACCCCCCACAGGCCCAAAGCAGCAAACTGGCCCAAGGCTGTAAGTTCACTGTCCATGACCAGCTCCGGTGTGCAGAGTTAGTGCCTCTGAAGCACCACTAGGAGGTCACCCTGGGAGCCGTGCAGGTGCACCATATCAGCCATGATGGCGGTCACCTGCACCACTAGCTCCTGGTCTCCCACTGGTAGCTGCCCTGGGAACAGCAACACCTGTGGCCCAGATTCACCCCCAGGCTACCTAACTCTGGCATCCATGGCTTCTGGCTGGGGCTGGTCTATACCACCACCATCGGTCTGGTCCCCATCACTATCCAGGGCCTGCATGGCCATGTCCACTGCCTGCACATCAAGTGGGGGTGCCATCGGCTCCTGTGCCTCCTCCATCTGCTCCTCTCCACTGGCCCCACAGCGGTCACCTCCACTGCCACTGGCCCTGCAACGGGCTGAACTGTGGCCTCCTCCACCTCTGGCAGCTCCACCGGCCCCTGCTACCCACTGTCCATGGTGTCTGGTACCTCCACCACCTCCTCTGCCTCCTCCACTACCTCCTCTGCCACTTCCACCTCCGCCTCTACCACCTTTACCACCTCTTCCTCCTCTGACGTTGGTGGTGGCAGGATGGGCCAGACTCTTCCCCGCTGGTGCTGGGTGTGGCACTGGTAGACCTCCATGTATGCTGCCTTCATGTCTGCCATCACCCGCTGCAGGGCCCTTTGGTGGAGCATCAGTCTGTTATGCACACCTGTAAGGAAACAAAGTCTGAGGTCAGTGCTGGTCCAGGGCACGCAACACACATGCACACATGCAACACACAGCCACCACCCCCACCCCCAGGGGCCACCACGGCATGGTCACAACACATGGTAAACAATGCATGCACCTACCAGACCTCCTGCACCATGCCCTCTGTGGCAGGCCTAAGACGTGCTGCTGGTCACTGTCCAATGACCCTGTGGACCCTGGTCACCTCTTCTTGCACCTTTGGGGAAGGGGAAAACAGTTACATGTATGCTCCAGTGTAGGCTATGGCCTGTGTGGCAGGGTAGCACCACTGTGCAGCTAGACATTGGGATACCAACCTGCACCTGCATCCTGGACTGTGTGCATCTCTGCATCCCTTCTGCGCGCCATGTCCACTAGCCACTGCAGGAGCCCTGGATCCCGTTGTGCCAGGTCCTGTTAGTGGTGCTGCAGTTGCCTAATGGTGCAGGGAATGCCGCTGCTGGCACCCAGGTGTGCTCCTATGACCCTCCATGCTCTGACACACTCCTCCACAGAGTTCCTCCTGCACCCAGGTGGGAGGAGTGTCATCCCCCATTGCTGGACTAAGTTCGCCAGCTGTGCCATCTCTGTAGAGGTGAAGTTTGGGCCCTCCCACTGAAACTGAGGTATGTGCTCCATGGCATGCTGCCTGCTGTGTGGCATCTGGCATGGGGGTGTGTGGCACATGCAGAATAGATCAACATGGCAACAAGGCAAAGCACACATGTCAGTGCACAGTAGTGTGGTGACCATACTGTCACATCCCCCTACACAACATACAGGGCTGGGGTACAGTGGCAATGGGTGCAGCACTGCATCCCACACACCATTCATAGGGTGTGGTGTGACAGTGCTCTACTGCACATACATGCCCCTGCATGCCACGCTCCCTCCTGATGGTGTACAAGGTGCCGCCACACATGGCAGACTGCATGACAGGGCTGTGTGGTGCCATGTGCATACAGTGTACAATGGGCGACCCCACATCAGCTGCGCATAACACACTCCCCCCACACCACCAACCGCCATACCCATCTGTGTACCACCCTGTTGCCTTTCCCACATTCAGGATTGCCTGGGCGCATGACCGTTTACACCATGACAGCAGCCTGCAATTTGTCCGTGCACAGTGTCCTAGTCCAGCCACACTATACCTGGCTGTCATGTGGTGGCACACGGCATGGCACTTGTTGCACATTTGCACAGCCCACCAGGGCAGAGCTGTATAAAGTGTGAATGGCTACCGACACCCATACTAACCACCCTGCCATTGGATGTGTAGCTGCATGCACATTGGTATATGGCTATGTGCTGATACACCTGTGCCCAGGGTTGCATTCCCATTGCCCCCACATGCACACAGTGTGAATCACAGCAAGGCATCTACCTTCTGTATGCTCCCAGTTCACACCTGTGAGCAAGACTGCAGCCTAGCATGCCCCTCCTGATGAAATAAATGGCAATAAAGCATTAACAACAAGTATATACAGTGACCGTTGCATCTGAGGTGGTATTGCACTGTCCTACTACCTGCCGATATTCAGGTTGTCTCTCTTCTGGACAAACAGAATGGATCACAACATCAGCAACTGTATGTAGTAAAGCAGGTGCATATGTATAGGTAGTGCACTGTTCCAGTACTCACCAATAGTCAGGGCATGGCTCTCCTGGATAAACACAGTTTAACACATTAGCAACTGTATGTAGTACTGTCTGTAGCATAGATGCAGGTACTGTACTGTCCCAGTACTTGCTAATGTGCAGGGTGTGTCCCACCTGGGCCTACTATGTGTCAGGGACTTGTGTAGCTCCAATCTGGTATTTGCTGGATAAAGCTGTTGCCAGACCCTCCTGTGTCTCCAGCGTTTACGGTCTGTGGCCTAGGTTCAGCCTACGCACCTCACCTTGCACATGTCGCACTTCCAGGTTACATGTGCATTGCAGAGTGGTACAGCACAAATGCATCATGCATTTCTGCATGCCACAGATACACAACTGCCTGACTACATGTGCGGCCTGTACACACTTGCGGCCTACGCATAGGTCGTTCATATGTGCCATGCAGTGTGCCTCTCACACTGGCACTGGTTGTGTGCGACATGCGATATGTCCTGTCACCGCTATTGTAATGAGGTAGTCCACACCGCTGTATAGTGCATAGGAGTTTACTCTGTGCAGGTGACATAGGTCATGATACAGTGCAGTATAACAGTACAGTAGTGATAATCTCACACACATACCCACACCCAGTGACAGTGCAATGCCACACAAACTCATGTGCTTCACTACAGTGCCCACACACCCCCAGACAGTGCACCCATGCACACACACGAACACACTCATACCCCCTCCACACACACACACCACACATCAGGACCCAGTGCCCTCATGTACTACAACACCACCCACTGCCCACCCCTCATAGCAGCAGCTCACCACGATGGTATGTCAGTCTGTCGACTGCTGCTACCGCCCAGTCCTCTTGCGCTTTTCTGCCCCAGTGGTAGCACTGGGCCCACCCTGCCCCTGGTGCATGTCCGCTGGGCTACCACTTTCCACTGGTTCAACCGGTAGTGCTGGCCTCTGGGGTCTTCCAAGCCTCCCTGGGGTGAGTGCGGTGGTGCATGTTATGGTGCATTCCCTGGTACTGTATCTTCCGGCCACCTGCCTTCCATGGCCTGCTGGTGCACCACCACCTGTGATGCCTCCAGTTGTCTGGCACTGGTTCTGCACCCTGTTCCCAGCAACTTCCACCCCACGGCCTTGGCGGCAGGTGTTGTTGCTGCCCTCTGCCCTGATGCTATGGCCACCTGTGGTGCCACCAGTGCTGTTCTTGTGGGCAGCGATGCCTGCTGTTGCATCAGCACTGTGGGTGTTGCTGGCACAGGGGGCTGTGTTGCTTGTGGTGCAGGTGTCGCCAGTGGTGCCGGTGGAGGCAGTGGTCTGGTCACTTGCGCTGTCGCATATGGGGGTGTTGGTGGCGGTGGTAGGTAGGTGCTGCTGCTCCAGGGTTGCCAGTGGTGGTGGTGGTAGTGAGTAGAGTGCTGTTGCTGGGCCTGCCAGTGCTGGTGGTAGCAGTGGCGGTGTTGTCGCTGCTAAAGTTGGTGGCAATTTTGGTGGTGCTGGTGGCAGGTGCACCTCCTGTGGCGCCTGTATTGTGGCGTCTGTTACCGCAGTGCTTTGTGGGTGAATGCCTATTTGTGCCACCTGTCTTATCTGCTGGGCCATCGACTCCTCCGCAGCCATGGCCATGAAGGTGATGGCTGTCATCTGTGCCTGTGCACAGGACTAGGTGACAGCCATGGCATTCACCGACTGATCAATGGCTGCCTCTGTGGTGCATGTCCTTGCCCATGTGCATCTCCAACACAGCATGGTTTTCATCCATGTTGAGCCTGATGCAGCCCAGCATCTCCCCCTGTTCTGCATGTGCCATTACTAGAGTCCGGCAGAACCCTGCATAGTCGGTGGGTGTCTGAGGGTGGTCCTTCTCCGGGGATGGCATGGTCCCTTCCAGAGCCTCCTCCAGCCTGTGGTATGATGCAGGGCTCATGTCTGGGGCAATGTTGTCCTCCAGGCTTCTGCAGCTGAGGAAGTCACTGAGGTCAAGCCCCTCCTCCTCCCACTGTTGCACCTCCAATGCCTCAGGCTCCCCATCACCGGTGTCCTGGCTGTCTCCTGCTGTGCAACGTCAGCACCGCCTGGAGTGTGGGTTGCGGTGGCCTGTTGAATGGTCGGCTGCCTGTGGTTCCATTCTTCACCTGTGTCACCACTGTCCACTGGCCTTGTATCCACTGCTGCTGTGCCTGTGGGGAGATATCAGTACATCAGTGTTACCTCCCATGTCATGCCTACAATGCCTGCCACCATCCCAACCCCTGCATCACTGTCCCTTGCACTGGGTGCAGTGCTGGACATGGCCTTACCTGCCCAGGTGTCCACTGCCACAGCATCTGTGGGGTAATGACACTGCATAGAAACATAGAAATATAGAAGTTGATGGCACATAAGGACCGCAAGGCCCATTCAGTCTGCCCATTCCTTTTTCTACATTATGAATGTGCCATCAGCCTTTACTCTGTCAATGGCCTATCTAGTTATACTCATTTGTATTGCTCCCTTATGCCGATCCCATGCCTATTTGAAGCCCTGCACTGTATTCATATCCACCACTTCCTGAATAAGGGCATTCCATGCATCCACCACCCTTTCTGTGAAAAACAACTTCCTCACATTACCCCTTAATCGGCCTCCCTCTAATCTCACGCTGTGTCCTCTTGTCCTGCTATTTTTATTATATTGAAACATGTTAGACTCTTTCACCTTGTTAATGCCCTTAAGGTGTTTGAATGTTTCAATCATATCACATTTCTCCCTCCTTTGCTGTAGGGTATACATATTGAGCTCCATTAATCTGTCCTCATATGTTTTCTGATGCAGTCCTTGCACCATTTTGGTTGACCTTCTCTGTACTGCCTCAATTTGGTTAATGTCCTTGTGAAGGTGTGGCCTCCAGTAGTGCATGCAGTACTCCAGATGGGGCCTAACCAGTGTCTTGTAAAGAGGGATTATTACCTCCCTCTTACGACTTGTGATACCCCTACTAATACACCTCATCATCCCCCTAGCCTCACCTACTGCTTTAGTAGTCTGCTTGGATGATTTCAGGTAATCTGCGATGATGATGCCTAAGTCTTTTTCTTCTCTTGTGACTGCCAGCAACTCCCCTCCCAGCCTATAGGGGCTTCAGGGTTTCTCTTTCCTATGTGCATGATCTTGCACTTCTTTGCACTAAACCCCAGTTGCCACTTTTCTGACCATTTTGCTAGTTTATCCAGATCACTTCTCATTCTGCCCACCCCATCTGGATCATCTACTCTGTTGCAGATCATGTTGTCATCTGCAAACAGACAAACCTTACCCTCCAGTCCATCTGTAATGTCACTGATGAAGATATTGAAGAGGACTGGCCCCAGGACTGATCCCTGAGGTACCCCACTTGTGACTTGCATCTCTTCTGACTGTGTACCATTTACCACCACTCTCTGTTTTCTGCACATCAACCAGTTTGCCACTCAGTTGACCAACTTCTGACCCACCCCTAGCTTACCCAGCTTATTAATCAATCTTCTATGTGGAACAGTATCAAAAGCGTTGCTGAAGTCAAGGTAGATGACATCAACTGCTCCCCCTTAGTCCACCACTCTGGTTACCCAGTCAAAGAAATCTATGAGATTAGTTTGACAGGACCTTCCTTTTGTAAACCCTTGGATCCTGTCTTGGATCCTGTGCTCCTATGGATTCTAGGTGTTGCACTATCCTTCCCTTAAGTAGTGCCTTCACAATCTTGCCCATTACTGAGGTAAGACTGACTGGTCTGCAGCTCCCTGCCTTTTCCCTGCTACCACTCTTTTGGAACGGGATCACATGAGCCCTTCTCCAGTCTTCTGGGACCTCTCATGTGCTCAGAGGCTCACTAAACAGTTTTGATAATGGCTCTGCTAGTTCCACCCTTGGTTCCTTTAATACCCTGGGATGTATTTCATCAAGTCCTATGCTTATCGAGCTCTTGTAGGACCCTTGCTTTTGTGAAGGGACTAGTGCACACCTCCCTCTCCTTGTGTCCATGGTGCTGAGCAGTGGGCCCTGCCCTACTTTCTCTTCAGTAAATACTGAGCAGAAGTATCTATTTAGGATAGATGCTTTTACATGGTCCTCCTCCTCCTCACATGCCCCCTTATCCCCTTTGATCTTAGTAACACCACCTCTGGACTTTCTCTTTTCACTAATGTATCTATAGAAAGTCTTGTCACCTTCTTTTACTGTTTGTGCTAGTGTTTCCTCGGTTTGGGCCTTTGTCTGCCTTACTGCCTTCCCTGCTTCCCTTAGGGAAGTTTGGTATGCCTTCCTGTCTTCATCCTGCTGCATTCCCTTATATTTCCTGAAGGCCAGCCTTTTGGCTCTGACCTTTCCTGCTACTGTTTTTGAGAACTAAAGTGGTTTCCTTTTATTTTTGCACTTCCTTTTCTCTCTAACACAATGGGGTATTCCTTGCATCAGTGCTACCACACCATAACATGCCAATGATGCTTGCCTCCATACCCACCCCTTCACCGCCGCCCCACACAGTGGCAGCAGCACTGGCCATTGGCTTACCTGCCCAGGTATCCACTGCTACTGCACCTGCGGGAACAACAGTGGATCAGTGCTGCCTCCCCATGTCTTGCATACACTGTATGCATGCCTCTCGGCTGTACCAATTGATGGGGTTCAGTCTCTCATAGTACCTCCCATCTAGTCTCTGTTCCACATTGCGTGGCCTTGCCCTACCTTCACTGTTCTGACCATACTGCAACAGTATATTGTACATGATGCATATGTTATAATTTTCATTATACAATGGCATGCACAACTCCTGTCTTCTGATTGGTCAGTTGGCCATCACAGCAGGGATGTTATCCTGGCATAACATCCCTGCTGTTCACCTTGCTGATGTCTTGACACATTGGCTGTTGCCACATGATGATTGTTAGCATTGTCTCTTTAGACTCATTGATATTATTACACGCTACCTAACACATTCTTGGACATTTTTGTTGCCTGTATATGGTACCATACCATTGTGTGATAGGCATACTACCCTCCAGGGTGGGTGTTCTGTTGCAATGCTGTACCTTATTGGGTGATGCGTACCCTTAGCCACTGGCCTTGGACCTTAACACCCAAGGCGGCCTGTTATCCCAGCATGTCACCCTCCCCATTGGACATTGTTCCTTTCCTTAATAATAGACATTCTGACCATACAGCACACATTTACACAGTGCCCTGGGTTTCTTAGGGAATGTTTGCTTTGGTGCTCCACTTATTGCCCAATTGTTCCACATTGTATAGTGCATTCTTCAACATTAGTGGGGCAGCTGGTTGGGAGTTATGCATGCATGCCACCATTCAACACCCCTGCAGTACTGTCCCACCCACTGCGGGCACAGCCAGCCATCCAGTTACCCTTCCCTGCATCCATCCACGATGTGTTGAGGTCCATGTCCCCATGGATGCTGTGCTGGCTCATGAATGCCAGCTCCCTCTCCCCCGTGGCCACTGAAGGACTCACCTCCTGTGGCCCACCTCCTGTGGTATCAGCCTGCCACCTGTTCTGGGCCTCCTTGACCTTGACATGGCACTTCAGGTCACTTAGGCACTTCTGCAAATTGTTCATGGTGCACCTCACATTTGCAATGACATTAACTGTCTTGGCCACCTCCTCTCATGCCTCATTCCACCTGACACGCTGCTCCAATTCCGCTCCCTTGCCCATGAGCAGATCTGGTTGGGCCTCCAGGTCATCCAGGAGAAGGTAAGTCTCCTCATGTGTATAGTTTCTCTTTCTTTTCTTAAAACTGTTTGCCGCCTCTCTACTACTACCCGACATCTTTCCCATGGCTTCTACACCATGTCTGCATCTTGCTCACTTTTATATAGTCATCGAGTTGCGACATGCGTGATGCTATGCCATTATTGCGGGTTATGACATGGCTTAGTAAGTTGCGACATGTGGGATTCGGCATTTTCTGTTGTATCTTGGCAATTCTCTTGGAATATGACACAACTCACATGTCACAGGGGTTTTGTCATAACTTCATGCCCTGGTGTACTTTGTCCCATGCTCCCCACGCTGTCTTGGAATCGGGCCCATGATCTCCAATTAAGTGAAAATGGACACAAAAAAGTTTCTGCTAGCCTCCGGTCACACTCCACACAGGAAAATCAGCAAACAAGTGATTCCAAACAGACACAAGATTTCAGCTTCTTGCTGGTCAGAAGTCAGTGAAAATAGACTGAAGTACACAAATACATTTTAGTAGCATGAATCGTCAACACAATTTTCAATAAATGATGAACAATAAAAAAATAGTTCAACAGTTTTTTAGAGAAACAAATTCTACTGAAAGTAAAATTTTTAGAGGAGTACAAGTTAATAGAAAATGAATATCTTCACAATCAATATTCTAGAAACATATTCTATGAAACAAAACACTACATCAATATAACATTCAGTCATTTCACCACATAATTAAATCCATTAAACTATGTCTTGAATAACAGTACTGTGTATTATTTAATAAACATACCATTTCATAACCTCATGCATGCTTAATATACTACTCAACTAATCAATACTACAATATTTCAATCTTAAAACTGAGATAATTTATCATTAATAATAAAATGGTATACTACTATTTTCACTGTCACCTTAATAAAATCATAAATCATATTTCTACTATAAATTTCTTTTTGAAGTTAATCTTTTTATTAAGCATACAGTATATAACAGGAGTACACTGGATAGATTCAGGAGGCACATCTTCTAATGCATATTATACAAGATGTGTATGGTTATACAAAAGTGAGAGACAAATTTGCTAATATATCTGGTGCAAATGTCCTGTAAGTCCCATTGCCCATAACCCCAACCCTATTAAAATTACTTTCGTAAAGAGGTGGCCGTGGCTTACATAACCAACTCCACCCCTCCAATCCTCTGCCCTACATGCACATCCAATATACACACACACACACACATATCTCTGCAGGAAATGGCTGGGTCCTATTATCTCCAGCTCCTAACCTCATTTCAGGGAACGGGTGGGGAGGGGGGACAGTAAGTGAATAAATTTGTTAAAGCAATATAAAAACAAACCAACATGCACAAAAAAAGACCTAAAGACCCACCTCCTCCTCCTTGTAAAAAAAAGCATAATTTACTGATTGAAAGAAAACTGCATCATTCATCATGCATAAGAATGCCTTTCTTTTCCAGTATTTTTGTATTTATGAAAAAAGTTACATATGTACTGTAAATATTTCAGTAGCTATGTGCATTTTGAACTATCTGAGGATTCCATTGTTTGTAAATATACATGTTTTTATCCATATTACAGTATTTTTGTTTGATTCCTCACACAAACAGATCCTGCCACTAAAATGATTATAAACCAGTATTTTTTTTTTCTTAACAAACAATTAATCTTTGGTGTTAAATAATTCAAGATTTCCTGCACCTTAAAAAAACATAAATTCTAATATTTGTCTTGTACGTAAAAAAGTAAATTTGTAGACATGTGTCAGTGCAGTGAGCTTTGGGAATGTGAGGCATGGTGAATCATACAAGACACCCCATTTGGTCCTGGTTCTTAGTCCATGTTCACCTCATCACAATGTGTACTACTTTGCTCATGGTGGCACTTCTCGGGTCTAGAATCTGGGCAGTCTTTGGGCACCCTACTCAAACTGTTTTTTGTTGTGCTGTTGGTCTCTAGAGATTTGGGTTCAGAATAGTCTACTCATAAGAAGCCTGACTTACTGCTGCAATCTACCAGGGCTGAGGCTTGACTTGACCCTCAATAAATAGAGTTGGAGTTAGAAGCAGTCTGCATTGATGAGCCCCCATGCCTCCTGGGGTAACTTGCCTGCCCTCACCTTGTCTTGACAGTAGGAAAGCTAGTTGACCCTGCCAGGCTACTTCTGGTCCTTAAGTCCCATTGTCCCAGTTTAAACCTGTTTTTGACCATCAATTGCCTTAATGGCAGTCTGCAGTACAATAATCTCCAATGGCTGGGTAATGGAATAAAGACGTGTCCCTTTATATATATATATATATATATATATATAGATAGATATATATATGTGTGTGTGTGTTTTAAATTGTTACATGTATTGTTTGTAGTTTATAGTCCTTGGAATGAAAACTTTCAATGAACAGATTATACAAAAAGTAAACAATTGAGCTCCTTCTCCTATTCAGATTTGAACTCCTATTTATTTTTTATTTTTTTGGGGGGTTGGGGGAGAGAGAGTAATTTTGCCTGTCACAACTTCACTAATAAACACAACTCCCCAGTTCTGTTTGGACCCAAGATCACTAGTACAGAAATAATGATAAGGCAGTTATGGAACCCTTTAGTTGTAAAAGAAAACTTTCTAAATTTCAGTCTGTCCGAGAACGATGGTATTTAACAAGTAAAATGGGGCTCCATTTATATACAGAGAGAGATAGAATGAATTATATACACACACATGCACACATATGGTATACATTTTAAGTCCACTGCTGGATTTTCTCCCACTCAACCCCAAGATGCATTTCTTGTGCTGGAAGCAAGCAGCCTTGTCTAGGACTAGAGATTGTCTCATTACCACATTAGAGGCAAACGCAGGGTTTCAACTTCACTTACTCATCTTGGAACAAATTGGATAAAGAGCCACAGGATGCAGCAGGGTCAGGAGATGAGGCTCAGTCTCAGCAAAGAGGCTTTTAAATTGTGCAAATGGCTTCATAATAATCCCAACTTCATGCGGTAACTCTTCTCTTAGCATTATGTTCCTTTGTGTCTCTTGAAGACAATTCCAATTTGGACCTGAACATTCCTTAAATGTACAAAGCACAGCACTGCAGAATTCTGCAGTAGAGTTACTGCAGCAAGCAATGCAATTTCAATGGGTGTTAATCCCTTTTGTCATGCAGTATACCTGTGACACTTGCGTTTCATCCTGGTGGGCTTCACTGTACTTTGGAAGCAAGTTCTTTTTGTTGCTTTAGATCATGATAATTCCAGTATTAAGATATAGTTTTCATTGAAGTTAGAGATTTCTACAGTGGACAAAATATCCTAAGTTTAACCCAAATTGAAAAGGGATATACAGAGGTAAAACAAATCAGAATGGGGCACAAAATCCTATTACTATTTAAAAAAAAAACTCAAGAAATAACAGTGCATGCACGGAAGTGGGAGGTGGGCACACAAAAACATCAAGGGTGTCCTGATCATGACACACGGGGATTGGGCACTCTCCAGTGTCACTTTATGTTTGGGGGGGGGTGCGAGGTGGTGTTTGCTGACAGGGAGGTTTGGTGGGTGGAATAACTCTGTTAGAGAAAAGAAAAAAGGGAAGTAAAAAAAAAAATAGTGCAGTGCAAGCAGACTGCTCCACTGCGGAGGTGACTATGTGGCACTTTATCATGTTGTTCATTCATAGAGACCTTTTCTCAAAGAAATAGGTCTGCAGGGTTTGGCCCAGCTGCAGCCCTAAAAATAAGGAAATGTATGGTAAAAACCAAAAAATACATTAATGCTACTTAGGGCAGCTACTGCACACAATTCAAACCTCATAAAGGTTGGAAGTTAGCTATTAGGGATGAGGACCCAATGTCCACAAAGCTTAGAGGTGTGCTATTAGGTTTGTTTCACATAAGCCTCACCCACCATACAATGTCCCCAACCCACATCACACACAAAGAATCTACATGACAGAGGCATGCATTAATGGTCTGGTACCTAATACAAGGTCAGCACATTCCAAATTAGTAAATAGCAACCATAATCCTCACACCTCTCCTACCCTCAGGACCAATATTGTTCAGAGCAGGGTCCCAGGTGGCAAATGGCTAGTAAAGCAGTTGGTTTTGCTAACAATTTTTAAAGGCAAGGCAAGGCAACATTTATTTAAAAGACGCCCAATCCATTAGGCTCTGGGCACCACACAAATAAATGAACACAAATTAAAAAATAAATCAATAAAAGCATATAAATAATAACACTTCATATAAACATTACCCATAGACAGTGAACTGAAACGCTAAATTTTCAACATCTATAATCAGATCAAATCTACAAGTTACTAACTTAATACAGAAATGTCTGAGCAAGTAGGAGGGCCTTAAGGTGGGCCTTGAATACCTCAAAAAGTAGGGGCCCCTTTAACGGTTTACCTATAGTTCTTCTACAGCACTAGCACAGACATCCCCTACAGTGACGGCTGCAATGCTGACTGTCAACATTAAAGTCACAGGGATGTCAGTGCACACAATTAGGGGGCTGCACCCTCTGGTCTCTAGGATTCTAACTCCGAGTCAGAGTTGGACCGGTGGGGGCAAACACCCAGTGAGGCAGTCCCGATCACCACACAGACCATCACATCGATGTGTGGGTTATGCCTGATTCCTGTCACTGTGATGGTCTTCATCATGCCGGAGTCACTGCGGTAATGGTATACCCCCCTTAACCCAGAGTGGAGTGAATTTCACAGGATGGGGGCAGCAACACTAAAGGTCCTGTTGCCAGCCGATTTCAACCTCATCCTGGGAATCACTAGGGGGCCTCCACAGGAGGAATGGGAGGGGCGAACCAGGTGAGCAGGTACAAGAAGGTCTAACAGATAACCAGTCAATAAAGCACCTACCAATGACATGATTTCAGAGCCCTTTAAAATAATGGACAGTAAAGCTATTGATCTGGCTATGAGATTTTGAAAGGTAGTGGCCAAACTCACCACCAGCTCGCAAAATGATATGTCATACAAATCTTAGAGCCTTTCTTCCTCAAACTTGGCTTCCGTATCTTGTCACCTCCAATTATGCATGTCTTCAATATGTCCATTACCCAGGGCTCACTCCCGGCCATCTGAAAAATTGCCCATGTTATCCCGCTATTTAAATCTGGCAGTGCTACTGATCTTAATAACTACCGCCTTATCTCCTTATTCCTCACCCTCTCTAAGCTTCTGGAAAAAGTTGTCAATACCCAGCTTAGACAGCATATCAGTGATTCAGACCTCCTAAAACCTGCCCAGTTTGGCTTTTGCTCCATCATAGAACCATCTCAGCACTTGCTAAGGGCATGGATGACTGGTTGAGAGCTCTGGATGATAGAAATTATGTGTGCAGTCTATTTCTTGATCTCAGCAAAGCATTTGACACGTTAGACCACTCCTTGCTCCTGTTTGCTCTAAGGAAAATTGGCATCCATGGCATGGCCCTTAAGTGGTTCTCTAGCTACCTTTCAGATTGTCACCAGCAGATTAAAGAAGGAGGAGATTTCTCCACCCTCAAAAATCTTACTAGATGAGTACCGCAAGGATCCATCTTGGGTTCTTTCTTGTTCGCTATTTACATAAGTGAGCTTGATCCAAGTGTCAAGTCAGCTGACATCCACCTCTTTGCAGATGACACCGATTTGTATGTAACCAGACCTACTCTGGAACTCATGTGCAGTGATCTCCAATCAGAATTTAATCATCTCTAGAACAATCTCCTTTACTCAAAACTCCTGTTAAATGCTAAGAAGACAAAGGCCATGATTTTCACTCCTGTGGCAAACCCCCCCAGTCCACCATATTGTGATCAGCCCCTCAAATTTACACTGTGCTTGGCGAAGCACTAGAATATGTCGATTCCTTCAAATACCTGGAGGTATTGATCAACTCCAAACTTCCTTTTAAACTCCATTTTGAGGAACTTTCCAAAAAACTTAGAGGCTCGGGATCTTCTTCAGAATCAGGCATCTATTAACATATAAGGGGAAATTCAGGTTGGTACAAACAGTGTTCTTGCCACTCATTGACTACACAGACTTTCTGTATAGAAGTAGCTCATATGTGGCCCTCGCCAAACTTGACACCCTGTACCATCAAGCACTTAGGTTTATCACTGATGCCCCCCTACTCAACACATCACTGTACCCATTACAAAAGCATAGGCTAGGGCTCACTTAGCACAAAAACTCTGTACTCTGGATCTTCAGGGCCATATCCAACAAGCTGCCCCAATATATCAAAGACTGCCTACCCATTTGCATTCCTGGTAACTACCTGTTGAGAAGCTTAACTCAAATCACTCTATATATCCCCAAAATAAGGATGCACTTTAGTCATGTGGCAATTAGTCATGCCTTACCAGTGCTTTGGAACACGTCACAAAATATATTGCAGCTTGCTACACCCGTATCAATAGCTGCTTTTAAAAAAACTTATTTAACGGTCCTTCCTGGAGCCCTGTAACTGTTTCCAGCATTGAACCTCTGGCTCTTCTATGCATCTGCTTGTCCCCCCTCTGTGTCTGCTTTCTAAGGGTTATGAGGGCAGGAAGGAGTGGAGGGTTACCAGGCTTTGCAAGTCACTCCAGCCTTGGTGCCAACATCCCTTCCTACCATCCTGTTCTCCACCATCTTCCTTTGCCTTACTGATAACCTTCTACCCTCCTGCCTGATGCATCCTGCTCAGTGGGGCATATAATTTGTACACATTGTGTATATCAATGCATACTGCTTCTCTACTGCTGTACATATTTCTTGTATTTATTGTACTCACCAGCACACTTTGTATCCCCCATGCTTGTATACCATGTACGTACTTGTTACCCTGTAATGACTTGTGTTCTGTTGTAAGAATTGCCTTAAATTATCATGTATCATATGTCTTTTGTGTGACATAACCCATGTCCATCTTGCAAATGAGTTTTTTTCACAACGATGTTTAGCCTGGCAAAATAAAGATTTGATTGACTGATTGATCTTCATGACATATGACCAAGGGCACCACATCATAACACCTAAAAGAAAAATGTCTCTGATAACAAGCACTTTGAATCTACAGCTATTGCAATGCCCTATACCTGGGATTATCTGGAGGCAACCTTCACAGGCTGCAGCTTGTGCAGAATGCGGCAGCAAGATTACTGACTGGGGTAAGACATGGTAATCATATCATGCCAGTCCTCTGAGGACTGCACTGGCTGCCAGTCAGGTGGATGATTGTCTTCAAGGTAGGGTTCCTGACCTACAAGACCCTACATGAAGGGGGACCTGTCTATCTGAAATATATCCTTGCCCCATACTGTCCAAACTGTGCACTCAGTTCTTCTGAGGGGGGGCCTCATTGGAGTTCCAAGAGTGAGGCTGTGACATTCAGGAGATAGGGAATTTTCAGTGGTGGCACCCACTCTGTGGAACTCCCTTCCTGGATATCTTAGGGAGGCACCCTTGATGGAATTCTTTAAGCGACAACTGAAAACATATCTTTTCCAACTGGCTTTTAATAATTGATTAATTTTAAATGGGATGGATAGAATTTTAATGTCTATGTTGAACTGCTGCTACATGTATCCAGTTTTCTTTAATTGTATTGTACAGTGCCCAGATTCCATGGAATTGGGAGCTCTATAAATAAAATATCTATCTATCTGTCTGTATGTCTGTCTATCTATCTATCTATCTATCTATCTATCTATCTATCTATCTATTTATCTATCTGTCTGTCTATGGCAAAAACAGCTACTTGATAAAATTCTGAGAGTCAAAACTTTGCAAAGCAGATCAAAGTTCCATGCCAAAGAAAACAACTGTAACCATGGCCAAAGCAATTTCTTTACAATGTTATGCAGGGGCTTCTCTCTCCTCTCCCCCCATAGTATGTTCTTAACAGCTCCAGTCCATGCTATTGTTGACACACGACAATGACCTCAGTGCACTACAATTGCAAATGCTATTTTTGACACTCTTTTGTTCCTTAGCTATACACATACAGCATATTGACCTACACCCAGGCCAAGCTACTTGTCTAGCACCATGCTATAGGGCTGTGCTGGGTTAAGTAACTCTCTGAAGGTTCAATAATAAGTTGCACAGTTACTAAACAGTTCTATGTCTGTTGGTGCATGACATACATTTATCAGCAATATGTTGTGTCATATATTAAACATTAAAAAAAAGCAGCAGATTGTTTAGTCCGTAATGTAATATTACCCAGATATCAAAACCCAGACTGATATAGAGGTTCTGGTATACATCTTGTGACATGATCCCTTTGGGAACCAAAAGACATTTAATCTCACCCATGACATAACTTAAACTCTTTAATCTAAGAGACTGGTTGGTACACAAGAAGGCAATACTTTCAGACTGCACATAAATCTCAAAAATTGTGCAGTGCATATTGTGCAGTCTGACAGTGTTGCATTTTAATGTGTAAACCTATCCACCTTCAGCTAATGAACAGTTTTTTTTTTTGTGCGGAGGACCTTCATTGAGTTAGGGAGGGGTTTTAGACAGGTGACATGCATGGTAACCTTCTCAGAAGTGCTACTTGTCAATGGCAAAGGAGAGGCCAGGATGTTGTGCACCATGGGATTCAATATGTGGCTGAAGAACTGGTGCAGAGTTGAGGGTTTTGTCTTCATTTGGGATGGGGGGCCCACCTGGAGGGAAGCAGGCTTGTGTATGAGGGATGATCTGCATCTGTCCAACAGGGGGGACACCAGGATCCTAAGTGAAAGATTTGAATGTTTCATTGACAAACATTTAAATTAGCCAAAGGGAGAGGTTAAAACATGCAGAAGAAACTCAACTGCCCCCCCACCACAGGTTAATGAAGTCATAAAAGAGGGTAGTAAGGATGATAAAACACAAAGAACTGAAACAGGGACTAGTGTCAGGGGAGGCACAGAGGGAAGGGATAGATGGGAACAAGTGAGAGCAAAGCCATCAAAACATGGATGTCCATGTGTACAAATGCCCATAGAATAGGTAATAAGATACCTGACCTAACAGCCTTGATGGCAGAGGGGAAACCTGGAAATTGTGGCAGTCAGTGAAACATGGTACACAGAAAGCCAGGACAGGGATGTTAATAAACCTGGGTACACAGTCTGCAGGAAAGATAGGGAGGGCAAAAAGGGAGGAGGGGTAGCTATATACATCAAAGAGGGGATCAAAGCCACAGAGATAACTGGAAAACAGGGAGAAGGGGAAGCACTGTTGGTAACCCTGGAATCTGGAAATGTAACCACTATCCACACAGGGGTTATAACAGACCCCCAGTACAAGGGGAGGAAACAGATAGGGTAAAAATGGAAAACATCCTAAAAATGGCAGAGAAAGGGGAAGTGTTGTTGGTAGGGGACCTAAATATGCCTGATGTTAACTGGAGCACCTATGCTGCAGAAACATCCAGGAGCAGGGTCTTCATGTATTTCCTGCAAGGGGCATGACTCATGCAACTAGTGGTAGAACCCACCCACGATGGGGTGATATTGGACCTGGTGCTCACAAATGGAGAAAGAATAATGGATGTATTTTTGGGCAGCCATCTGGGGTCCAGCGACTGCAATACAGTATGGTTCAAGGTAAAGACAGATGAAGAGTCAAGTCACACAAAAGCAAGAGTTCTAGAATTCAAAAGGGCTGACTTTGCAAAAATGGGAGAATGCCTCAAGAAAGCATTGGTAAAGGGAGTGGGAGGGGGAGTAAAGGAAAAGTAGAGCAATCTGAAGATAACCATAACAGAGGCAACAAACTTCTGTGTGAAACAGGTAAACAAAGCAAGAAAAAAACAAAAACCATTATGGTTTTCTAAAGAGGAGGCAGCAAAGGTTAGAGAGAAAAAAACTGGCATTCAGACAATACAAGGAAATGCAGAGGGAGGAAGACAAGGAACTGTATCAGATAAGTAGAGGGAGACAGGGTAAGCAGTTAGAAGTAGAAAGGTACAAACAGATGAAATAATAGCCTAGACACTAAAAGAGGGGGAAAACCTTCTTCATGTACATTAGGGAAAGAAGATAGGCTGAGAGAGGGACAGTGTGGCTAAGTAAAGAAGGGAGTGTGCAGAGGGGGACCTAGAAAAAACTGAGATCCTGAATGAATACTTCTGCTCAGTATTCACAAGGGAGTGGTCGGAGAAGTGACTGGAATCAGCCAGTAGACACTGGGAAGAGGGGTGGACACCAGTCCATTCACAGAAGAGAGACTCCTAATGGAACTCTTAGAACTGAAAGTGGACAAGGCCATGGGGCCAGATGGGATACATCCCAGAATACTCAAAGAACTCAGACTGGTGCTACTGACACCACTGACAGCCCTGTTCAACAAATCATTGGATGAGGGAGTAGTACCAGAGGAATGGAGGAGGGCAGATGTGATACCCCTTCACAACAGTGGGAGCAAGGTAGAAATGGGAAACTATAGACCGGGTCAATTTGACCTCTGTGGTAGGAAAGATGAAGGAATCACTGTTAAAGGAAAGGATTGTAGAATATCTATAAGTCAGCCCAGTACAAGACCCAAGGCAACATGGATTCACAACAGGAAGGTTTTGTCAAATGAATCTGTTAGATTTCTTTGACTGGGTGACAAGGGTAGTAGATCAGGAAGGGGCAGTGGACATGGCCTACCTACATTTTAGCAAGGCATTTGGCACAATCCTGCATAAGAGGTCACTAAACAAGTTGAGTAACCTGGGAGTGGGACCCAAAGTTGTAAGTTGGGTCAGAGATTGGTTTAGCAATAGGACACAGTGGGTGGTGGTAAACAGAGTTCAATCTGAAGAAAGGAGAGGGTGATCAGCGGGGTGCCACAGGTTTCAGTACTGGGGCCAGTGCTCTTTAATGTCTTTATAAGAGACATTGTGGAGGGACTCAAGGGAAATGTATGCCTCTTTGCAGATGACACCAAGATCTGCAATAGGGTTGACACTCCAGTGGGGGGGAGGATAAAATGAGAAGAGACTTAGGCAAGTCAGAGAAGTGGTCTAGAGTGTACAAGCTCAGATTCAATGCCAAGAAGTACAAAATCATGCACTTGGGGAACAAAAACCCTGGGGAGGAATAAACAATGGGGGGAGGAGGTACTAACGACAACCAAACTGGAAAGGGACCAGGGGATAGTTCTGAAAGATGATCTAAAGGTAGCCAATCAATGTGAGAAGGCAACAAAGAATGCCAGTTGGATGCAGAGGTGCATGTGGAGAGGTATCACCAGTAGAAAACAGGAGGTGGTGATGCCACAGTACAAACATTTGGCGTGATTTCACTTGGAGTACTGCATGCAGGTCTGGTGACCACATCCTCAAAAGGACATATACAGAGTAGAGGCAGTCCAAATAGGGGCAGTGAAAATGGTGCAAGTACTTCACCCAAAAACATATGAGGAGAGACTGAGGGAACTCAATATGTATACTCTGGAGGAGAGGAGGAAGCAGGGAGATATGATGGAGTCATTCAAATACCTGAAGGGAATTAAAAGAGTACAAGAGGGGAGCATCTTTCAAAAAGGAGATGTGCAAGAACCAGGGGTCACAATATGAGGCTAAAGGGAAGAAGACACAGGGGCAATGTGAGAATTTTTTTTTTAACAGAAAGGGTGGTGGATGCATGGAACAGTCTACCTGAGGAAGTTGTAGGGCCAAAAATGATAGGCACATTCAAAAATGCATGGGCCTGGTAGAAGGCAACACTAGTGGTAGGAGGAAGGAGGTAGTTGGCAGATCAAATAGGATCTGAAGTTTATACAGTAGGTAGGGAAATGAGCAGACTAGGTGGTCCAAGCAGTCCTTACCAGCTGTCTCATTCTATATTTCTAAGTTTTTTGTTCTTAATTTCATGGGCTGTTGTGGTCATTGACAATACTACTGCATGTTGTAACCTATAGATAAAAGTTAGCAGACAAGTAGCAATAGTTTAATAGGCTTACCCTTTAGTACCAAATAAGTAGCTTGGTACTAATAGAGGCAGTTAACAGGAAAATAGCTGCATTATGTGGATACAGACTAAAAAATGGAAACAATATTAACAATAGATGGGGAACTAGGAGTTAAGTGCAAGGAATGCACTATATATCTACTAGTAGCTTAACTTGGTACTAATAGAGGCAGTTAACAGGAAATAGCTGCATTTTGTGGATACAGAGTAAAAAAATGGAAACAATATTAACAATAGATAGGGAACTAGGAGTTAAGTGCAATGAATGCACTATATATCTACTAGTGAAACCCCATTTAATCAAAACAACTGTGTGATAAATATTCAACAAACAGAGCTTTGCTGGGAGAACTACAGGAAATGCAAATGAGGCTGGATAAAGTTGAGGCTAGCTCAGAAAAATGGAATCAGAGATGAACAATCAAAAATCAATAGTACCAAATGAAAGAAAGAATTATAGTGGTCACAATTCCAATACTGAAAATGTAACAGAGTCAGATTGTCAGGGCAAAAAGAAGAGGACAGAAAAGGAAAATGAAAATGATCAGGGCTGGTGTGTGGTAAGAGGCACCAAATGATCAAAGAAAGGATGACTAGCAAATGTCCACATCATAAGTTTCAAAGAACAAAATAGATACTGTATGTTAGAGAATAAGGCAGAGAAAACAAATATAGATATGACTCCAAGAGTAGATGAGGGATAAGAAACAAGGGAAATGGAAATTCAAATCAACAAAACAATAATAGTTGGAGACTTTATTCTGAGATTTGCAGATAGCAGAATATGAAAAGAAAATAAGGAGCATACCCAGGTCACTTGTCTGCCAGGGGCCAAAACTAAGGATATAAAGAAACAGTTAATAAACACCATTGATCACAAAAAAATGTCTCCACTAATTTAGAATTCACGTGGGAACAAATGATGCAAAAAATACCCCAGTCTATGAGATACAAAACAAATTTTATAGAAATAGGAAAGTTGCTTAAAGATTACAAATGCAGAGCAATATTTTCTGGAATATTTCCTGTACCACGAGTCACCAAACAGCAAACATTCAAAATAAAAATAGTAAATTATTGGCTCAGAACATGGACAACAAAGGAAAAGTTTAAATTTGTACAAGATTGGATACATTTGCCGAAAGAAGGAATTTTTTTTTAGAGATGGTCTCCACTTGACTAAGAAGGGCACAGCGTTATTGGGAAAATGTATTAAAGCATCTATCAATTTGAATTTAAACTAAATAATGGGGGGAGGGGACTTTATACTAAAAGTTTCCTTAAATACAAGGTCATAAACTGATAAAATTATGGATGTGGTATTCAACAACAAGAAGTCTAACAGTAAAATATGAACCCTAAAAATTTTCTATCCGAATGCTAGATCCATGATTAATAAACAGGACAATTTGAAACTAGCAATATCACATAATAAATATGATGTTATATCCGTAGTCAGGACATGATGGAAGAATTATTTGATTTGGGTTCAAGAACAGGAGGGGTATAAATTATACAAAAACTGTAGGCAACACAAGATGGGAGGTGGTGAGGCCTTGTATCTCAACAATTGTCTAAAAAGCCTACAGGTCAAGAGTACTTTGACTTCCAGTGAATTAAAAATGGAATCATTATGGGTGGATATAATAGGAAAACATAAAACACTAACAGTTGAAACATGTCACCACCCACCAAACAGCAAAAAAGAATACAATGTGACCTTATTAAATGAGATTATACATACCTGTGAGGAAAATGAGTATATTCTAGTAATGGGTGATTTTAATTTTGGCCACATAGTTTGGACAAATGATACAACTAATGACAGATTAGAAAATCAGTTACTATATATAATAAATGAACACAAGCTAGAACAAGTGCTAGAAAAAAAATACTAGAGGAAATAAAATGTTGGACTTAGTCATAACTCATGTCAAAGGAACACACACAAATGTGAACTCTAGGAAAAATTAGGATCAAGTGATCATGCTATGATTAAAATCGCTCTAAATTTTAGAGCCAGAAATGTTATTAATCACATGATGTACAATTATAAGACAGGAAATTATATAGAAATAATAACAGACATGATTGTGTGGCATTGGAAAGCTGAACTCCTGAACAAGTCAGTTATTGAAATATGGGATATACTTAAAATGAAAATACAGTACTTAGAAAATAAATAGATCCCTACAAACACAAAATATAACAAAAGGGGAATACAACCCAAATGGATGAATTAAAAAAAATAGGCAGATTATTGGCTAGGAAATAACCGATGTATAAAATGTGGATGGAAAACAGCACAGAAACAAACAAGGTTAGTTATACAGACATGGTTAAAAAATGCAAGTATTCTATTAGAAAGAGTAAAAGAATCTATGAAAGATCTCTGGCAAGTAAAACAAAAAACATCAAACAATTCTATGGGTATGCAAACTCATTGAGTGGGAATGCACCTACCATTGGTCTATTAATACATAATGGAAATATAGTATGTATAGTATAGTATGGAAACACAGAAGGAGCAGGACAGAGAACTTTATCAGTTAAAGCAAAAAGAGGCAAGGACAGCAGTCAGAATAACAAAGGCCCAAACTGAGGAAAGGATAGCCAACTTTGTTAAGAAGGGGGATAAGACCTTTTATACGTACATTAGGGAGTGAAAAAAGACCAAAGGAGGGATACTGAGGCTTAATAAATGGGAGGGAATGTGGGAAGAGGGTGACAGCGAAAAAGCAGGGATACTGAATGAATATTTCTGCTCAGTATTCACAAAGGAAGAGGAGGAGAAGGTACCTAAACCAAACAAGATAAACACTCTGAAGACAGGGGTTGATACCAATCCATTTACAGAAGAAAGGGTTCTGAAAGAACTAATAAAATTGAAGGTGGACAAAGCAATGGGGCCTGATGGGATTCACCCAAGAATTCTAAAAGTACTAAAGGTAGAACTAGAGTCACCACTAACTACTCTCTTTAACAAATCATGGGAGGATGGGGTGGTACCTGAGGACTGGAGGATGGTGGATGTGATTCCTCTTAACAAAAGTGGGAGCAGGACAGAGGCAGAAAACTACAGACCAGTTAGTTTGACCTCAGTGGTAGGGAAAACAATGGAATCACTTCTGAAGGAAAGAATTGTTGAGTACCTAGAGGCCAGTGGGGCACAGGACCCAAGGCAGCATGGATTCACAATGGGAAGGTCATGTCAGATGAATCTAATAGATTTCTTTGACTGGGTGACCAAAGTAGTAGACCAGGGAGGGGCTGTGGACATGGCCTACCTAGATTTTAGCAAGGCATTTGATACAGTCCCACACAAAAGATTAATACACAAGTTAGCCTGCCTTGGAGTGGGTCCCAAGGTGGTAGTCTGGATAAAAAATTGGCTAGACAACAGGATGCAAAGGGTAGTAGTAAACAAAGTCCACAGTAAAGAGAGGAGGGTTACTAGCGGGGTACCGCAGGTTTCAGTACTGGGACCTGTCTTTTTTAATGTCTTTAAAAGTGACATTGCAGAGGAACAGGAAGGAAAAGTATGTCTCTTTGAAGACTACACAAAGATCTGCAAAAGGGTTGATACACAAGATGGAATGGAAAGGATGAGAAGGGACTTGGCAAGGTTGGAGGAATGGTCAAATGTATGGCAGCTCAGATTCAGTGCAAAGAACTGAACTTTTTTGGAAAGCGCAAGGAGAAGAACCAGTTGGGAGGAAAGGGCAAGGAGAAGGACCAGAAGTACAAGGAGGATACACTAAAGGGAGCTGAGGGTTTAGGCCAGGGGAGCATGACAAGCAAGGAGGGACTGAACGGAGACAGGGAGGAAGGGAGGATGAGCCAGGCTAGTTTAGCACATGGGGGAGAAGGACTAGTCGTGAGCAGTGAGGGGGGAGTTGGCGAGGCACAGAAGGATAATCGGGAGGCGGAGAGGTGTAGGATCGGAGGAGGAGGGGTATGGGTAAATGAGGAGGCATGTGGCACCATAGACGGAGGAGGAACAAGGACCAGCTGGGGGGAGGGACTGTAGAAAGGATGAGGGACATGGAAGGGGGGGAATGGAGGAAAAGGAGTGGTCAGAGTGCTCCTGTTGGGGGATTCTATGATAAGGGGTATCAAATGGGATAGGGAGGGGGAAGCCTGGCCAGTTAGAACAAAATGCCTCCCTGGACTAACGGTGCACAGGGTAAAGCATGAGGTATATCAGCTGGCAAAGGATTGTGGGGGTTCCCTGGACACACTGGTCCACCTGGGTACAAACGACATTGAGGGAAATAGTGAGCTAGAGATACAGGCAAGGTTCAGGAGCTTGCCAGGGTCTGTCATGATATAGGTACGATTTCCTTCTGAAATCCTGCTGGTGCTAAGGGCTAGTGGGAACACAAAGGAAGATTAGGAGATAAACCAGTGGCTCAGGGGTGGTGTGAGGACAGAGGTATGGGTTGATGGGGGATTGGGGAGACCTGGGAGGATAAGGAGCTGTATGCTAGAGATAGGCTCCATCTCAATTTGGAGGGAAGGGGAATCCTTAAGTTGAAAATAGAGGGGTTCATTGGTGAAAAGTGGGGTTTAAACTTGTGAAGGGGAAGGGATGGGAGAAAAGGCTGTCGAGGGTGGTCCGATAAAGGAGGGACTCTGTCTCCACCCTCTGGGGAGCTGGAGGAATGTGGGAAAAGGCCGATTGGTAAAGTGCAGATCAGGGCAAAATGGAATCCCCATGGGAACATGAGCAGAGGAAATGGAAGTTAGGGAAAGGGTGGAAGGTAGTCCTGCTAAATGCCAGGAGCTTGGGCAATAAAATGCCTGGGCTCCAGGTGATGCTAACTGAGGGAGCGGTGGATGTGGCAGTGGTCACTGAGACCTGGGCCACCACAGGACAAGATTGGGACCTGAACCTGGAGGGTTACACTATGTTCAGGAAGGACAGGGGGGAGGGAAGGGGAAGAGGGGTAGCAATAATAGTCAAAAACTGCATTTGGATAGGGGGAGTAGAGGAGGTGGAGGGACCTGTGGAGGTGATTTGTGTCACCTCGATAACAAGGGGGGGCAAGAGAGTAAAAATAGGAGTGGTGTATAGACCCCCTGTGCTGGCAGAGGAGCTGGAGGAGATTCTGGTGGCAGATGTTGGGAGACACTGCACATTGGGCAGGGGAAGGATGGTGGTGTTGGGGGACTTAAACATGCCAGGAACAGACTGGGAGACTATGACATCCTCGGTGGCCAGAGAACAGAGGTTGTTGGATGTCTTTCAAGACGCGTTCCTAACTCAGCTGGTGGGGGAACCGACCAGGGAGGCACAGGTACTGGATGTGGTCCTGGCAGACAGTGACCAGATTGGGAGCCTGGAGGTAAGGGACCTATTGGCTGGGAGTGACCATGCCATGATCTGGTTCTGCCTGGACCTAGAAGGGGTAGAAGGCTGCACAAAGACGGAGGTAACTTATTTCAGGGGGGCGGATTTTAAGGAGATGGGAAGGATCCTTAAGGAGCATTTGGATGTGATTTGGTCAGACATGGACGCTGACAGTAGGTGGGAAATAATCAGGAGAGGGGTGCAGGATGCTACCAGCACCTGTGTCAGAGTAAGACAAAAATGCGGTAGGGCCCAAAAACCCTGCTGGTGGACCAGGGAGGTCCAGGAGGTGGTACGGGGAAAGAAGGCAGCCTATAGGCAATTCAAGTGCTCAAGGAGTGAATGGGATTGAGGAGAGTATGAACTGATGGCTAAAAGGGCCACTAGGGTGTTGAGGGTGGCTAAGGCAAGGAAGGAGCAGAACCTGGCCAGGAAAATTAGGAGAGGGAATAAGGGGTTCTTTAGATACATTGGGGAAAAATGAAGGGTGAAGGGGCATATTAGCAGGATTAAAACAGGGGAGAGATGGGCACAAGACCTGGGGGAACAGGCTGAGGTACTAAATGAGTACTCCACCTCAGTTTTCACCAAGGAAAATGGGGGTGCTGCATCATACATGGGAGGAGACAGTGATACTGGGGAGGGGGGGACCCTTACCGATTGGCGGGTCTGGGGAGAGGGGGAGACATCACTGGCAGGAGGGGGGAAGGCTAAGCAGGAAGAAGAGGTAACGCAGGTGGAAATCACAGCGGAGAGAGTGAGGGAAGCCTTCAGGTCCCTTAAGACGGAGAAAGCATCGGCGCCAGATAAATTATATCCCAGAGTGCTGAAGGAACTTTCGGATGTCCTGGCGAAACCCCTGGTGGAGCTTTTCACCATCTCTCTGAGGACAGGGTGAGTGCACCAGGACTGGAAGGTGGCACATATAGTGCCTATCCACAAGGGGGGATCAAGGGAGGTGGCAGGGAACTACAGGCCTGTCAGCCTGACATCGGTGGTGGGCAAGGTGATGGAGGGCATTGTCAAGGAGAGGCTGGCAGGGACCTGGAAAAGTCAGGGTGCCGGGACGATAGACAGCATGGATTCATCCCAGGGAAATCGTGTCAGATAAACCTTGTGGAGTTCTATGACTGGGTGACGAGTGCCTTGGACCTGAGTAGACCAGTGAATGTCCTCTTTCTAGACTTCAGCAAGGCATTTGACTCTGTTCCTCACGAGGGCCTGTTGGATAAGCTGGGAGAAATAGGGGTGGGGAAACAGATGATCAGATGGATAGACAATTAGCTCCAGGACCGGATCCAGAGGGTCGTAGTTGGCGGGATAGTCTCACCCCCAAGGAGGGTCATTAGTGGGGTCCCACAGGGATCAGTTCTTGGGCCCCTCCTGTTCAATGCCTATGTCTCTGACATAAGGACAGGTATCAGGAGTGAGATGAGTTTCTTTGCAGATGACTCAAAACTGGGGGCGGTGGTGAATGGGGAGGAGGAGAGGATGGCCCTACAGGGGGACCTGGAGGCTCTAGAAAGATGGTCTAGAAAGTGGAATCTGAGGTTCAATTCAGGGAAATGCAAGGTACTGCACCTGGGGGCCAGAAACCCGGGCCAAGTGTACACTCTGGGGGGGGGATGCTACAAGTCTCGATGGCTGAGAGGGACCTGGGGGTGGTGGTGGATGTCAAGATGAACAACTCGGAGACTTGTAGGAGGGCAGCAGCCAAGGGCAACAGAATGCTGGGATGCATCTCTCGGGGGATCACCTCCAGAAGGAGGGAAGTGATACTCCCTCTGTATAACTGCTTGCTGAGGCCACACCTCGAGTACTGCATTCAGTTTTGGAGGCCACACTTAAAGAGGGACCTTAAACTCCTGGAGAGGGTGCAGAGGAGGGCTACCAAAATGATTTGGAGCTTGGGGGACAGGACCTATGGGTAGAGGCTCGAAGAGCTAAATATGTACACATTGAAAGAGAGAAGGGATCAGGGGACATGACAGAGGTCTTCAGGTACATGAAGGGGTAAATAGGGAGGAGCAGTCAGGGTGCTTCAAGGAAGGAGGAGGAGGGGCAACTAGAGGGCATGGGTGGAAGCTGGAGGGGAAGATTCAGGGAGAAAGGAGGAGGTGCTACTTCACTGAGAGAGTGGTGAGTCATGGAATGCGCTGCCTAGGGGCTGGTGGAGGCAGAGATGGTGGAGGGGTTCAAGATGGGTGGGACAGATACAGGGGAAGGGTTCTGGAAGCAAAATCCAGTGCAGCGAGAATATCTGGAACTGAGAAGGGAGAAGCCAGAGAAGGCGAGGGGGGGCAGCAAGTTCAGCTCCCAGGGTGGGGGCTGACCAAATGAGCAGATATGAAAGACCATTAGGCCTATTCTGCTGGCATTTTAGTATGTTAGTAAGTGCAAGGTAATACACCTGGAAAACAAAAACCCAGGGGAAGAGTACACAATGGGGGGTGAGATACTGACAACAGTAAAAATTTAAAGAGACCTGGGGGTAATTATATCAGATGACCTAAAGGTGGGCATGCAATGTGAGAAGAAAGTAAGGAAGGCTGGGGGGATACTGGGATGCGTAGGGAGAGGCATCAATAGTAGAAAACAGGAAGTTGTTATCCCTCTGTACAGACAGTTGGTGAGACCACTTCTGGAGTACTGTGTGCAGTTCTAGAGATCCCATCTCCGCAAAGACATAGACAAAGTCGAGGCTGTCCAGAGGAGGGCAACCAAACTGGTGCAGGGTCTGCACCAGAAGACATATGAAGAAAGACTAAAGAAGCTTAATATGTATACCGTTGAGGAAAGAAGGAAGAGAAGGGACATGATAGAAACTTTCAAGTACCTCAAGGGAATCAACGAAGTCCAAGATGGTAGCATCTTTCAGAAAAAGAGATGTGCAAGAACAAGGAGGCACAATTTGAAGATAGAGGGGGAACGGCTCAGAGGTAATGTGATGAAATATTTTTTCACACAGATGGTTGTGGATGCATGGAACAGCCTTCCTGAAGAGGTTGTGGAGTCAAGAACAGTGGGGGAATTTAAGAATGCATGGGACAGAAATAAGGCAGTCCTAGTGGTGGGGTAGGAGGAAGTAAGCTGTTCTGCAGCTTATCTGTTACATAGGAAAATGGGCAGACTAGGTTGGCCAAGTGGTCCTTATCTGCCATCAAATTCTATGTTTCTATGTTTCTAGTAGATATAACTAATGACATGGTGAATGTGCTTAATGACTTTTTGCTTTAGTTTTCAATATGGATACAGACATGGACATGTGAACTGGGCGATGTAGAAATGCATACATTAGAGCCAAATATATTTTTACATTAGACAGGATAAGAGAAGAAATCAAGAAGTTAGGCCCTATAAATCCACTGAGAGTGATAATCTAAGCCCTTATTTGTTGTGAAACATAACTGATTACATCTGTAACCCAGTGTGCAATATATTTATTACATCATTTTTGAAGGGAGAAATACCAGCAGATTGGAAGCATTCTGCATCTCAAATGGAGATGGAGAGAGGATCACAGATGTAGAAGTGGGTAGCCATCTGGGAACTAGCGACCATCGAACAGTATGGTTCACAATAAACACAGTAATAGAGTCAAGCCATACAAAGACAAAAGTACTGGACTTTAAGAGGGCTGACTTTGCCATAATGGGTGAGTGCCTAAGGAATGCACTAGTAAATGGGCAGGAAGGAGGGGTGGAAGAACAATGGGGAATAATAAAACTGCCATCACAGAGGTAACAAGCCTTTGTGTGAAGCAATAAACAAAACAAGACGATGTAAGAAACCACTATGGTTCTCAAAGGAAGTGGCAGTGAAGGTTCAAGAGAAAAGAAAGCATTCAGGAAGTACAAGGAATCGTGAAGGAGCAGGAGACAGAGAACTGTATCAGTTAAAGCAAAAGGGAGGCTGGGAAGGCAGTCAGAACAGCAAAGGCCCAAACCAAAGAAAAGATAGCCAACTCAGTTAAGAGGGGGATAAAACCTTTTATAGGTACATCAGGGAGCGAAGGAAGACCAAGGGAGGGATAGTGAGGCTTAATAAAGGGGAGGGAGGTGGACAGAGGAGACTGTGAAAAGGCAGAGATACTAAACAAATATTTTTGCTCAGTATTTATGAAGGAAGAGGGGAGATACATAAAAACAAACAGTAGTAACACTCTGGATACAGAAGTTGATACTGGCCCATTTACAGAAGAAAGGGTTCTGAAAGAACTCTTAAAAACTGAAGGTGGACAAAGCAAAGGGGGCCTGATGGATTCATCCCAGAATTCTAAAGAACTAAGGGTAGAACTAGTGACACCACTGACTACCCTTTTAACAAATCATGGGAGGATGGGGTGGTACCTGAGGACTGGAGGAGGGCAGATGTGATTCCCTTCACAAAAGTGGGGAGCAAGGCAGAAGCAGGAAACTATAGACCTGTTAGTTTAACCTCAGTGATAGGGAAAATGATGGAATCACTTCTAAAGGAAAGAATTGTCGAGTATCTAGAGGCCAGAGGGGCACAGGACCCTAGGCAGCATGGATTCACAGCGGGAAGGTCATGCCAGACGAATCTGATAGATTTCTTTGACTGAGTGACCAAAGTAGTAGATCAGGGAGGGGCTGTGGACATGGCCTACCTAGACTTTAGCAAGGCATTTGACACAGTCCCACACAAAAGATTAATATACAAGTTAGCCAGCCTGGGAGTGGGTCCCAAGATGACAGCCTGGGTAAAGAATTGGCTGGAGAATAGGACACAGAGAGTTATAGTAAATGGAGTCCACTCAGAAGAAACGAGGGTTACTAGTGGGGTACCGCAGGGTTCAGTATTAGGACCTGTCCTCTTCAATGTCTTTATAAGCGACATTGCAGAAGGACTGGAAGGAAAAGTATGTCTCTTTGCAGATGACACTAAGATCTGCAACAGAGTTGATGCACAGGGTGGGGTGGAAAGGATGAGAAGGGACTTGGCAAGGTTAGAGGAATGGTCAAATGTATGGCAGCGTAGATTCAATGCTAAGAAGTGCAAGGTAATGCACCTGGGAAACAAAAACCCAGGGGAAGAGTACACAATGGGGGGTGAGATACTAACAACAACAAGAATGGAAAGGGACCTGGGGGTAGTCATATCAGATGACCTAAAGATGGGCAAGCAATGTGAGAGGGCAGCAAGGAGGGCTGGGGGGATACTGGGATGCATAGGGAGAGGCATCACCAGTAGAAAACAGGAAGTTATTATCCCTCTGTACAGACAGCTGGTAAGACCCCATCTGGAGTACTGTGTGCAGTTCTGGAGACCCAATCTCTGCAAAGACATAGACAGGATGGAAGCTGTCCAGAGGAGGGCAACTAAAATGGTGCAGGGTCTGCACGGAAGTCATATGAAGAGAGACTTAGGAGCTTAATATGTATAGCCTTGAGGAAAGGAGGAGAGGGGGACATGATAGAAACTTTCCAAGTACCTCAAGGGAATCAACAAAGTCCAAGAGGGTAGCATCTTTCAAAAAAAGTGTGCAAGAACAAGAGGGCACAATTTGAAGATAGAGGGGGCAGCTCAGAGGTAATTTAAGGAAGTATTTCTTCACAGAGATGGTTGTGGATGCATGGAACAGCCTTCCGGAGGAGGTTGTGGAGTCAAAATCAGTGGGGGAATTCAAGCATGCATGGGATAGTCATAAGGCAATTCTGGGGGGTGAGGGTAGGAAGAAGTAGGCTGCTGGTTAACTAGGATCTGCAGCTTATCCAGTAGGTAGGGAAATGGGCAGACCGGGTGGGCCAAGCGGTCCTTATCTGCCGTCAAATTCTATGTTTCTATGTCTATGTTTCTATGTTGTGATCGAAATCCAAAAGAGAGGTGGTAAGGACTACCTATTTAATTACAGACCAATTAGCCTAACACCAGTACTGGGTAAAATCACAGAAACATATTTAAAGATCACACTGCAGATAAAATGATCCAAGAAGGGAATATAGATCAAATTCAATATGAATTTGTCAAGAAAAGATCATGCGTAACAAATGTAATCATGTAACCACTTTCTGTGAGCCAATTACTATAATGAGTTACTGGATTTAAATATCCCTAGTGATATGATCTACCTTGATTTTACCAAGGCATTCGATAGAGTTCCACATAGGAGGCTAATAAGGAAACTGGGATGCATGGGATTGGATACCAGGTTATTAAAGTGGATTGGAAAATGGCTGTATGACAGGGCACAGGTCATAAGAATAGTAGATTTTTAACAATATTAAAGTTTCAAGTGGAGTGCCAAAGGGTTTGGTCTTGGGACCAATCCTATTAATACTTTATATATCAGATTGACATATTGGAAACATATAAAATGGACAGTGACAGTTCTGGTCTCCGATTGGTCGGTAGCCATGCAGCAACTGGGTTCCAAGCATGGGTGAAAAAAGTGCTGACCGTCACAGAAGTGACCAGAACTAGAATCACGGCCCAGTAGAATGTCAGCATGACAGTTGGTTGCCATTTTTGTTTAGCCCACTGATGTAAACATCATCTCACTCTAGCTAGCTAAACAACAATCAGTTTTGACAACAGCATCTCTAAAGAAGCTGAAGGCATTTTTGACAGTTTATCTGATCAGGACACTGAATCTGTTACAGTTAATCCAACTGGTGACACAGTCAGTACGGTACTAAATACAGAGAATTTAAACAGTGTACATGTCAGCAGCAGACATCTCTTTCTAATGGCTACTGAAGTGGATCAGATCACGGAAGCTAAGAACAAGATTAATACCAAAAAAACACCAATTGGACTCTGAAGGTGTTTGTGGACTGGAAACAGTCCAAAAGCCTTGACACTGACTTAAAAACAAGTGTTGAACAGTTAAATGAGACATTTTGAGTGATTTATGCTGAAGTTATAAAAGCAGAAGGGAAGGAGCATTCACTGAGTAGCTATTATAGTCAGTGCACTACTTTAAATCGGTACCTAAACTCACTTGCAGTAGACAGGAAAATCAACATAATGAGCAACTCTGCCTTTAATTCATCCAACAATGTATTCTTGTCAGCAGTGAATTGCTATCATAGAGCACAGAAGGACTGTGCTAAGCACCATCCCCCCGATTAGCAAATCGGAGCTGCAGTTGTTCCGAGACTCTCCAGCTCCAACTACCAACACCTCACCTGACAGTGTCCATAAAGTGTGGCTGGACATACAGCTTTATATGGCCAGGTGCAGTTGTGAGGGTCTCCGCTTGCTAAAACTGGACAGCTTTGAGTTCAAGCTTAATAAAAATGGACACAAATATACCATGCTGCAATACAACAAGCACACCAGACACCATAGTGACTCCAGAGAAACAAGCAAGCAGGCTTACTGAGGGTATATTTATGCAGGTCCTGTGTGTCCACAATGTCCGGTTGCAAGCTTGAAAAATACATTAGCAAGCTCCCGGCTGATGCCCATTCCTTGTACTCCCATTCAAAAAAGGCTGCCTCAGAACATCCTGAATACAGTCTAAACTTGGTACAGCAATGAGCCCATGGGACTCAATTACCTCTCCACCCTGATGGCCAGTCTGAGCAAAGAAGCTGAGCTAAATATGATATATATGAATCATTCCTTTCAGGGCAACCACTGTGCTGTTACTGTCAGATGCTGGATTGGAGAATCGGGAGGTAATGGCATTGACAGGGCAACACAATGAATCCAGCCTACCATCCTACTGGTCTGTCTCTCATACAGGGAGAAGACATTGGAGTGAAATCCTGGGACAAAGAAACAATGCGGCAACAGAAGAAAGCACTTCTTAGAAAACTTCAGCAACTGTCAATCAATCAATCAATCTGAATCTTTATTTAACCAAGTGAACATCATTGAGCAAAGCTCATTTTCAAGATGGACCTGGACAGTAAACAAAAAACATTATAGGACACAGATATTACAGCAGTACAAGCCAATGCAAGTTGAGCCTGAGGCAATACAAGTAGTAATGAGATTAACAGTGAAAAAACAAGAAAGCATAGAGCATCATATCACATATAACTGATCCCTCCAAAGACAGCTCTGCACTGCCCCAAGTGTTCAGCAAGCAAGATTCAGCCAAATATCCTTTAATTTCAACGGACCAGTGCATTTCAATGGAAACATAAATTCATTAATCTTTATCAAGTGCTTTTTTTTTCTGCATATTACTAGTGCCACACAGTGTTTGTTGTGTTTATTTTGATTTTACGCTCCATAATGTTTGTTGTGTTTTACCCACTCCCCCTTAAAATCCCTGGGACTTTTTTCTAAGAGGAAGATATTTAAGAAAAAGAAATCATATTTATGAATTTTAATGCAGTTGCTTGTGTTTGTTTTTGTATGTTTAAAGATTAAGCCCATTTTTTAAGCTCAATAAGACACTCTGGGGTGTGCATGATGCAGATATTACAGCACATCCAGGGGCTGAAGGCACTTGGCCTGTGACCCCATGTCTTACTACACCCCTGGGGTGTGGTAATATCTGTACCATGCACACCCCAGTGTGTCTTATTGCTTATAAAAGCAACATAATAAAGTTTGCCGATTATACAAAAATGGAGGAACCTGCACTAACGGATAAAGATACACCTATAATACAAGAAGACCATGACAAAATACAAAACTGGACACGCACACAGGATATGAATTTCAATAGGGATAAGTGTTGCATAATGCACGATGGTAAACAAAATCCCAGGAAGCAATATTACTAGGGTATTTATTTATTTTTTATTTATTCAGTCTCCCATTATAAAACCTTTGAGCGCAAGGTACTCATTTACAAAGGTTCTTCGTTAGTGGGCAAGGGTGAACAAACATAACAGAGGTGGTGATACAATGACTAGGTTTAAAAAACATTAAAGTACATACTTTAATTATCTAGAATTAATAACTTTAGTAGTGGAGAAGAGAGGAGCGGGGGGGGGGGGTAATAAGGGAGAAGAAGAAGAGTGGTAAGCAGCTAGAAGGCCTTGTCAGTAATAATAGAAAAAGTGGCAGATGCAGGTAGTAGGTAGGTAGGAGGGGAGGTGTTTGGGTGGGAGAGTGAGAGGGAGGGTAGGAGGATATATCAAGGGTTGGAAAGATAAAGCTTTGGGGTGGAAAAGAGGGAATTGGAGTGTACACAGGTGGTAGTATCATTAGGCGAAGCAGTCACAGGAACTATTTGTCATAAGATGCTGATGGAGCCTGTGCTTGAAAAGACCTAATCTTGGTATGGATGGGATTTCATTGGGAAGTGCATTAGCCACAGTAACACAGGAAAGAAATCTGGGGGTTATCATGCAGCCTGACATATCTTTGTCGATACATACTATGCAAATCCATAGCAAAGCACTCCGAATCTTGGGTAATATAAGAATACATTTTTGTAGTAGACAAGGGAGCATTCTTATGCCAGTGTATAGATAATTAATTAGGCCTCATCTAGACTATTGCTCACAGTTTTGGACACCTACATGCAAGGGGCAGTTTGGAACATTAGAAAAAGTGCAACAGAGACTAACCAAATGAATATATGGTTTGGGGGGACATGATTCTAATGAAAAAAATTAGAGACCCATAGGTAGTATAGTCTGAAACAAAGAAGTAAAAGGGGTGACCTATTACTACAGTATAAAATACTCAGGGACAAGAATTTACGTGTTGAAATGGGCCAGGAATTTAAAGAGTATTTCTACAATATGAGAGGCCACCAAATGAAGTTACAACAGAGGATGTTCAGGACTAACATCAGAGGAACCTATTTCACACAGGGAGTGGTGAAAACCTGGCATGCCTTGCCTGATGTGGTAGTCCATGCCAAAGATATTGTGGAGTTTAAAAGGTTGTTAGATAACCACATGTTGATGGCATCAGAATATTCCACTGAGTAGTGGTGGAATACGCAAGAAGGACCTCTAGGTCTATTCCTATTTCTAACTGACCTTGGTAACCTCAGAACTTTTATCACATTGATACTGCAAATTAATAACCCCATGAGGTAAGAAGACAAAAAAAATGAGTATCAGCGTGCTAAGGAGAGACCAAGCATTCACATATGTGACTACGTTTACTTGTTTGAAATGACAATGGAATGCAAAAACTAATACTGACAAGTCATTTGTATTAACATTTTGCATTTAGTTGTTATTGAAATCTTGCATATTTAGCAAATGGTTTCTCTGATTTAAATGAGAGCATCCTTTGTATGCAATAAAAGTAGAATAATGGATAAGTTAGTGTCCATACCGGTGAGTAATACCATCGAGAGTTACTGGACACATAGGAAACTTGAGAGCAAAGCTTGAGAGGTTCCTGTGTCCAGAACCTCAAGATGGTGTCACCAGTAATGGACATTAACCTATCCTTTATTTTTGTAAATATATGTATCCGATTTTTGTGTTTTCCTGAGAGATGGTTAGCAGGTACAGGAAAGGTTTGGTCATGGCAGACAGCCGCAGTGTCTTGCTCTTGTGTCCTTACTCCTCCTTCTCCTTTGCCTGGTAAGCAGGCTATAACAGAAATATTTTATTTTCGTTGGCAGTTCTACCTCTTGTCAGTTTACTTTATGTGTAGCACGAAGGATCAACCAGATAAGTCTATTTTCGGGAAACAAGAAAATGGCAAAAAAGTGGAGGACAGAATCCTCTCTTGCTAAGTGAGGGATGGTTGCCATGTTTTTAAGAATATTCCACCCACCCACAGAGGGAAAGTGGCCAATCATGGGCCATGCTGTTTGATTGACACTCCTAACACGGCCTTGTGTAGAAGACTGCTATGCTTGTGCTCTTTGGTTTCAGTAATAATAGTATCGTTCAGAGCACCTGACAATAGTATTAAGGGCTCTGATTGATACTATTATCACTTTGAAACAGTGGTATTATCAGATTAGGGACTGTGGCATTACCAAAAAATGTTTCTGTACTTTTGTATAGCATTATTTTTGCAATCCATATATTAAAACTATTTAATTGTATGGCAAGGTTCTCTATTTTCAATGAGTGGATGAGAAGCAGCACACTTGAACAACCTGTCTCCTCTCCCATGAAATGTAAAGACAAATTAATAGTATGTCTGGTTTCCTTTTTATATTATCCCTCACTATAAACATAGAATGTTGCAGAGGCATCTGATGTGCAATAGATCACACTACAGGATTCCTTTGTGACACAAACACTTTGTTAAATCAGCACCACAAGTTCCTCTACCCAGTGAAAAAAATGAAACTCTTAAAAGCAAGCATTTGTCAATACTGAATAATTGCTTGTTTGTAATTACTGTGCAGTTGTTGGGCATAGATAGCACAAAGGGTGAAATAAAAAAAAATAAGTAACATGAGGTAATACAAATGCAACAGCCAAATGTCACCGCTTTGACAGGAGTTTGCTTGGTGAAGACTTGGGGGCTGAGAGAGAATATGCCACCATGAGGTACTGGGAAGGGGTTATGGAGAAGATAAATGAATCAGCATCTATGACCTTCAGAATGAAAAACATTCTTACTTCCTCATCCCAACCCAACCCCACACAGTCACATTACACAATTTCATAATATGGGATCTGAAAAATATTCTATTCATTTTATATACGTGTGCATGTGTGCTGTATTTCAATAGATTGAGTATGAATATTTAATGTAAGTCATTAATTGATGTTGTAAAAGTGAATAATAAAACTGTATACATTATAGTAGATAGAGTTTTCTTATGAATACTTGGTGCAAGAGAGTGTTTATGCTTATAGAGTGTTGGCATTACCAGAGAACAGGTTCCTATTCTAAATGCCTTCAGTTGTTTTAGTTGATCACAGGAGTGGATTGGGGGTGCATGTCAGGTTACTTAAAACATTTTGCAGGATTAGAATAAATCACACAAAAATATTACATATTGGATTTTATTTGTTTAAAAGAGAAGAATACTATTTTATAGCTTATATTCCATGTTGCATGAAATGATTGATGGAATACTGCAGCAGTACATTAATCAATCTATCAATGCAATGAGATACATCTCCATCACTTATTGATGATTGCATGACAATATGATTTGTAAATGTAAAAAGAGTCAGACTACATCAACAGTTAAATTAGGAACATTACCATTCTTGAAATAATTTCTTTAAAAATGGGAATCTGCAATAATAAAACCAATAAATATATCATAAAGCTTTGTACCATGGCATGATTCATTTCTATGCATTTGTGATATTGTGGCTCTGGTGGAGGTAGGGTGGTGGTATGATTGGCAGCTGTAAAAAAAAAACAAATAGTAGTAGTGTCAATAGCTATCATGAGTGAATCAAAGATAATAATCTTAATGTGAATGAAGAGAGTAACATCATGTTATCACAGCTGTGGATTGTGGGGGGGAGATGGTTCATGTGACAGAGAACATTTATAAAATAAGAAACATATGTTAAAACCATTACAAAATAATATATTATAAGTAATAATTAAATGTTTAGAATACATGGCAGGATGTGTATGAGAATTGCATTTACTATTGTCATTTGAAGAATGAGTAGATTAAGATGACAGTTGCAACTTTTTGTTTGCATGCAAATCACAGCTGATAAGCAATGTTTTGATCTTAATAGGTGACAGTTATAAAACTGTCACATTTTCCAAACATCAGCATATAATATTTTTCAATATATTAAAACAACCATAATAAATAAATAAATACAATGCCATAGTAAGTCTCACTTTCTCATCTCATCCTTCACATGAGGAGTACATGAAACCAGGCTAAGCAAATCTACTGCTTAAAATTAAATGCATTTTTTCTGTCATCATTTGACTAATTAATTTACAAAGGAACAATAAATATGGGATTTTTTTTTATGTAAGATAGAGAGATATTATTTTAAACATTAGGGGCCCAATAGTCAAAACATTGCCCGGGTGCAAAATTTGCACTGCCCTAGATGCAAAATTAGCTCACATCCAATTGCACACAATATTCAAAGGAATAGCCCAGGAGCAAACACTGTTGAATACAGTGGGCAAACGAAAGCAGGATAGCATGGCTGAGAGTACAGTGCAAAGATAGCCCAGCAAAGAAGACAGCTCTAAATATAGCAAAGAAGACAGCTCTAAATATAGCAAAGAAGACAGCTCTGAATATAGCAACCAGGCAATGCAAACAGCAACAGCAGCACAGTGCATACAGAGGTGGAGTCAGGCAGAGGTGAACCACATGTCCACTGGGAGCAAAGGCAAAGAAGTGGTGCATCAAATTTGAAAATCTGAGCAAAGAGCAGTGTACAACATAAACAACAGCAACAGATACACCAAAGTCAATGCCAAGAGAGATGAACCCCAAATTGTAGCAAAACTTTATGGTTATGAACTGTGTAAAAACAGCAGGGATGGGACAGTGGGGATGTGACCCTCAAAAAGGACCAACCATGCCTATGTGAAAATATGACCCCAAACAGTGCCCACTGTACACAGGGAGAGTGGAAAAATGTCACTGATGCAAAGCAAGGGACAGCACACCACAGGATACACAGCAGGAGGACAGAGAGGGATGAACGTCAGCCTTGTCCATGTGGACAAAGTCACACACAGAACTCCAGACAAGCCCCCAGCCAGGGCAATGCCATTTGGGTCCACCCAAGGAACAGGGAACAGACAATGTCCCTGGGCAGTCACAAGTCAGATGTTGTCAGGCACACACACATGCACACACACACACACACACACACACACACACGCCATGCAGGGTACACATGGAGAACAGAATGTGTCAATCAAATGGAGGACAAATCTACCATGCCCACAACAACCCACTGCCAGATGCACTGTTACAGTGAGAGCTGTGGTGAAATCATTGCCACAAGAGATGCCAGGATAGCATGCACATGGTGTATTATGTGATCAGTAGGTGCAACATGGCACAGCAGTGAAACCGACTTCAGGTACCTAAGAAAGATTCAGGACACATGATTGCAACAATCAAAAATGCATATTTGGAAAAAAGCAATATATGCTATGTACAAGAAAATAGCAAACACAACAAGTAAAGGAGAGCAAGAAAGGGGGAAAACAAGGGTAGGAAGGTTTATGAGTTGGCATCCTGGCACTGCCCCTGAAGTAGCTGCTCCAGAAACTCCTTAATTCTCCTCATATGTCCAATTAACTTGGTCTGCCTATCCAACATCATTCTCTGTTGATGAACAAGATGCTGCAAAAAGTTGTCCCGATCCTCTCCCTCCTTTGGCCATTTGGCCGAAGCCAAACTGAAATAATGACCTATGGGAGGGATGATACTCATGTAAGAATGGTGCGCTGACACTGAAAAGCAATGTAGAAGTCAGGATTTGGGCTCAGAAAAGGACAGCATGTCCCAAATACTTTGCCCATGTACACAGCAATGGAAACAATGCACGTTCCACCCAAAATGTGCCACTATGCGGTGGCACTAAACCCAATGGTACACACATGCCCATCCCTTTCAGACTTGAAGGCCTGTAGGGTCATTGCCACAACCACCACACAGATGGGACGATGCTCCATGCATACCCAATGTAGCCCCTGTCACTCTACTGTTATGCAGCCCCCCTGAGATAAATCACAATCAGCTCTATAGCAATAATAAATAAATCATAGCAACAGAATGACTCGGACATGCTGCCCAATGGAACTGAACTTAGAGCCAGGAGGCATTGTGACATCACTATCAGAAACCCACAACCACTGTTCACATGGCAACAGACTGTGTCCTGTAGTGATAATCCACAAGGTTGTGTAGCAGACACAGGTAAGGTATCCACACCCACCCCTGAACAGTGACAGACACTGTCCATGACACAAGTGTGTCATGTGAACATGTAATGGACACAGTATTCTAGGCCATGACACACCACTGGGCCATACATCAGAAGCAATACCCCTCCCCCGAGAAGACAATGGGTCAGTTGCCATACTGTGCAGCACAGCCCCAGCGTGGTGGCCCAATGGAACTGCAAAGTGAAATGTGACAGGTATGCATGCGTGATGCAGATGGCGCACACATGCCCACACCATCGTAAGTACACAACGTCCACAGAGACCATGTCCATGCCATAAGCACACTGTGCTGTGTATGCATACTGTGGACAGACACATAACCTCAGGAACCAGACAATATACTCATTCATAATCGCACAGTTATGAGTACCACACACCACATGGCCACTGTGCAATGTATGCAGTTCAAACATGCTTAAGGCACATGTACAGGTGCAGTGCATCACATGACACAGGAGGAGATGGCCACAAGTAATGGTACAATACAACTGTGGAATGTTAGCAGATGGTCTATGTACAGCACACATGGAGAACACAGTGGGATTACAGCACCCTCCTACACAGCCCATTGGTGCTGATTAATGTGCCCATGGTGGACCGTAGGCCACAATGCATAGTCCAATGTGCAGGGTATAAGGAGGCAGCCATGCCCATGCCACCATGTCACAGACACATATGTGAGACATGGCCATAAAATGACTAACATGCAACAACCAGGGTGCAGATGCAGGACAGCAAGACAGCAGCACAAAGGAGAGCATTTGACTGTGAAGGTGAGTTTTATGTGCAGAGTACAACCACTGCATGACACGGGCATGCAGGACACACCATGATGCAGCAGTGCAGGACTGTGAGCAGCCATGTACTGTCACAACATTGGCCCACAGTCTGTGTGGGCAGGCTAGCCAGTGTCTAGGTGCACTGCACCACAGGCTGCAGTAGATATGTTCGTTGCCTTCCCCAGCAGCACAGCACCATGGGTACCCTAAGGCCACGTGCCCTTGGGACCTGTGACTTGACACAGGGCAAAAGCACGTATGTTGGTAACTCTGTGCTGTAAAGAGTTACCAGCCATGCCCCACCCAGCAAGGTATGTAACATAAGTAAACCACAAAGAAGCATACTCACGTGTGGCATCCTGCTGCCTGTCACTGCTGTCACTAGCCTGCAGACCGTGAGCCTCAGTCATCTGGGTGCACCCTCGCTGCTGTCCACTAATGGTGCAGTCTGCAGAGTGGAGGGGAATAGAACAGTGTCAGTACCATCATGGACATCAATACCCCTCCCAAAGTGTGCCAGGTACACAGTGAGCAACTGTCAGACAATGTACTGTGTCCTTCCCCAAGCATACGGTGCATGGGACACATGTGCAATGTAGGTACAACATAGCGTAGGACTTCATGTTCAGTACACATGCAAGACCATCTGACGGGAGCTGGAGAAGCAATGCACAGACATCAGTGGGACAGATATGTAAACATCTGTATGCATCCAGCACAGATGTCCTGCGGGTTACAGACAACCGAAAGGCATACCTAGCAGTATACCCTCAATGCACTGAAGGGCTGGGCCACACCTGTGACCCACCTGTGCCCCCCAGCAATGGAATATGCCACACTGTCAATATGTGCCGGTGTTGGCCCAGTGATCACTCATAAGTTCCATCTGACTATATGACCATGGTACACAGAGGAAACAGTGGCAAGACTGTGGCAAGCACACCCCACACAGACAGTGCCACTACAGTGCCCATTACTGTGATGGACTTGGGTGTCAGCTGACCAATGGACACAGCATGGCCCAATGTCACATGGCCCATGGGGCACATGGTCACAGTGCAGTGAGCACAGAGAACCTGACCAGCAGCAATCTGTCACCACAGGACAATTGTTTGCCCACACCAGGTGACTATTATTGACATAGGTGGCAGTGGTCAGCAACAGTGCTGGCCCAGTTACACAGTATGCACCATGGCCACCTGCATGAAGAGTCCAGTGCCACAGTGCCAGGTACACAGGCAGCAGTCTGGCTGCAATCTTCACACATGTCTGAATGGAGTGTGTACAATAGGCCACCCACAGCAGACCATGTCAATATACATAGGTGTGGTTGGACACGACAGTGTGGTATACATACCATCCAACTTCACACCCTTTGGGACATAGATATGCACATGTGAAACATGTGCTACACTACCATTGATGGACAGCACTGATACCTGTCACGTGATTCCACTGTGCATGTCACATGTATGACCACGTATACACAGGCATTGTTGACCCACATACGGGCACCACTATACCCATAGTAGTGTACATAAAGCAATGCATGGGAATGACCCAGCAGCATGACAGGCATCTGTGCCTGACCTGTTCTACACATATGTACCCACATGAGCAGTGTGTATTTTGTAGCCCACACCCACTGACATGCATAAAACTTGGCTATGAGAAATATGACCATTTACCTGGCATAGGAACAGTGCCATTATGCACCATGCATGGAACTGTTCCAGCTGCTGATGCTCCATGTGATACAGGTCCACAGATCAGTGCCTGCCCTGTTCCCCTGTGCATGCTATTCCTGTGATTTGTGTGAGGTGGCACACATTGGATGCCCACACCTGACGGCGAGGCCTATCCCTCCTGCTCACCTCACCAAACAGCTGGCACTCCCTGGTCATCGCCAGCTGGATTATTTTGGCCATCTCAGCCTCCTCCAACCACTGATCCCTCTGGACCACTGCCCTGACACTTGTCTTGGCTGTCATACTGGTTTCCTGTAGCTCTTGGGGCAACACCCTCACACCAGTGCTGATGATTTGCTATCCAGGCCACAGAATGAAGTGCACTTATGATCGTGCTGCTGTTGCTGTGGACTGCACCGTGCTAATGCAGATGGATCCCAACAAGCATGTGTGACCCTTGCGTGATCTTCACCATTCTGATCTCATCAGGCATGCGTCCTAAAAGCGATGCTAATTCAGTTTACCTGGTGCAAGCCGGTTAGCGATGGGCCATGTTACAATCCATTTGCTGGTGCAATTATATTTACCCCACACTATTAACTTCAATATTCAGAGGTGGTATGCAAATGAGCCTACTTAGGCAGTTGGAGTGCAAACCACCACATTAGCATGTCATTATGGCCTTTTCTGCATGCATTACCATGTGTGGATTGCCTGGGCTATTTCAGTGGTGTCACAGCACCACCTGCACAGCTGCCTGGAACTGCAGGCAGTAAGTTGATGTTCTTACTGTACACAGTAGGCTGCAACATGTCCCAGGGGATGAGTTTCACAGGAACAGGTAAGTGTTCTCTAGGCAAAAACCCTGCTATTATGATCTGCAACATTGTGTGAGGTCTGCTACATTTACCTGGGACTATAGACTTTGTGCATAAACATATTTGAGCTGTAATGTGTCTGGTTCTGCTGAAGCATGCAGTCACACATGCAGCAGGCCCAGCATTCAGGTGTGGACTAACATTGTGCTGCACTGTTGTACTGCCATAGCACATGTATACGCTGTGATTATGGCACTTGGGGATCACATTGTGACAAACATACAGGTGCCCATTTGTATCTTCAATTCATTTCATATTTTCATGACATTAACATTACATTCCCTGGGGAGGGGTTGGGGGACATTCATAACACAAAACACAGCCATACTGTTCACATCGCAGTTCTCTATGACACCATCAGGTGTGTGTGTGTGCACCCCATGCCATGCTGTGCATCGACCAGGACATACTGTGCACTAGGCCATCTCCAATGGTCCCTGCAACCAACTCACAACCCACACTTGTTGGTGTGCAGACAACACATGGGACCCGTTGTGGAGCACAAAATGCAGGATGATGGTTGTATCTATGTGGCACATAAACACTGTCATGTGGCCACTGACATCAGATGGACATGAGCAGGGACATTGTTGGGCAGGGACAGCATGGTGCCTGAACCCCGCATCCCTGTGATGCATACCCACAACTGATGCCACAGTGTGTCCCATATGTTGTGTTGAGTCTGACACACACACACACACACACACACACCTTACAACCTTACAGGACAGTCACTGACCACTGGATCTTTACCATCAATACACAGGTGCTTCCGGTGGCCATGAATGGCAGGGAAGCTTCAAGTTCTGCAGGGAGGAGCTGAAGCCCTTGCTGATAAATTCAAGTCCAAGGAGCACTGGATGCACTGACATAAGACTGCAGATGTCACAGTGAGAGCCACGTGGGGGAAAATAGCAGCAGAGGTGAACGCGGTCAGATGCAGTCTAAAAATAGCAGCATGACCTTCAGGACTGGGCAAATGAGAACCAGGCATCATGCCACCATGCACTGCATGGCACAGGTGGTGGCCCATGGCTGGCAGAGGTTGCCACATCTGTGCACACTGTAATGGAGGTGGTGGCATCCACCCTCAGGACTGTGGCCGTGGCAGATAGAGATGTTGCTCAATATAATTTCATCCAGCAAAATTGACACAAAATCAGCAATTTCGCTATGTGAAATATTTCGCAAAATGTGTGCATTTTGTGAAAACTTTGTGGGTATGAAATGTGAAATTTCACCTGAAAATTGTGAAATTTTGCCCCAAACTTAAAAAATTTCATATTTTGTAGCAACATTTTGCCATTATCGAGAGAAATTTCACAGTTTTAAGGCACAATTATTGCATTTCGCACCCACAAAATATTTCACAATATGCGCGAATTTCACAAAATATTTCACATAAAGAAATTTCACAGTTTTGCACAACACTAGTGGCAGGTACAGATGGCAGTGGTTGTGAGACACAGTTGTCATTCCACAGGACATGTAAGTAAATGATTGTATTTCAGCATGGTGTGCATGGGTATATGTGGTGCACTGCCTGTGTTTTTGCACAATGCTGCCCTGGATTGTGCACACATGTGTGCATTGGGATGGCCTGTGTGCAGTATGGAACTGTCTGGTGGTGCACTCTCTGAACTACTGGACTTGCAGCATGTGACATGGTAACACAGTCATGTTGTACTCTGCAGGCAGAGGCCCTGTACCTATGCACATTTTGGTTATCGTAGTATTAGGTGTACCTTCCACGTGCTGTGTTGCATGCTGCCACGTGTGTCACTGGATGCATTACCTATGATATTCCTTTGGTGGAGGTCTTCACATGTGTGGGGTGTATTGCTTACATTTGACGTTAGTAGGCGTGCCTGTGGGAACCACATTCCAACTGTAGGTGTGTGTGCACCCTGGATGTGTGAGTGTTTAGGTTGTAGTCACCTGTTTTGTGCCTGCTCTGGGCATCATAGATGTCAATGGTGTGATATGCATGTGGTGGCACAGGTACAGGACCACTGTGTACTATGCAACACACAGTGTTCTCTGTTCAGAGCATAGGGTGATGACACTGCAGCCAAGGATGACTTGAAGGAGGACAATGGGTCATCCACATCTGGAGTCCAGAGACAGGCATTACAGGCGGAGGAGGGGAGGCCATTGGCAACTTTTTTGAGGACATGTGTGATTACAGCGAGGACACTTACATTCCCCCCGAAGACTATTTTCCACCATCACTGCAATGGGGGGGGGGGCTTCTCACCATAGGAGCTGTCCCTTGACAGACCTGACCAGGCAGGGGCTGACGACAGTGGCACCATCGCAGCTAAGCCACAGTTTCCCATCAGGCACACATTACCATCAGTACTGGCAGGGTCCTTTGTGAGCCATGCATCAGCTACCTCCAGTGCCACCACCACCATCACCACCCCTGACAACTCTGCCACAGGTGTGTCCATCACTATTGCCAGCTCCCACACCACCCAGCTGACACAACAGGTGTCTGAGAGTGCCAGTCCTGTTGCCCCACCTGATCACCTCCGCAGAGTGCAATCCACCAGAGCAACTGAGGCAGTACAGCACGCAGCCCCAGAGGGTGTGGTCCGCACATGTCCCACATGTCGTTTGCAATCAAATCCAACCAATGTCCCAGGTGACATTGCCTCTCAGAGACTGCATGGCTCAGAGGCCCAGGAGTTCCTCCAGTTTGCGGTGAACCCACAGTCCTCCACACAGAGGGAACGCCTCACATTCTGAAGGGAGGTGCAGCAGGAACCTGGTCAACTTAGGGAGGCAAACCTTGCAGACCTCCTGCATGCTGACCAGCATGTAAGGAGTATCAGGCATGATTCCTGAATGCTCTCAACCAGGTCTTTGATGAATGCACTGGGGCAAGGAGGGACCTCCCAGCCACGGTGAGGGAGGTTGAGATGGCTAAGCAGCATCACACCATCAGTACATGCCATTGGCATGCCGTTGGTGTCCCCCAGCTTGCATCCTCAGCACGGAGTGACAGGTCAGGGTCAGCCAACATTGCTGTTATGCCATCATCTGTGGGCATTCCATGTACCACTGAGCAATGAATGGCCTCAGTTACACTCAGCCCTGGGCATGGCAGTGGATGTCTCAGGGTGGCCCATCCCAGCAATCATCGGCCATCAGCTTCCTGGACCACAGTACACCCCCGCCGTATGCTCACCGTAGGGTATCTGTGAGGATCCGTGGCAGAAGATGGTGTTGATGGTATCTGTGTGTGTGCCATACTGTAGTACAACCTTCCCCACCTTCACCCTTCACATTTATTGCCTGATTTGCATAATCATGGTTTGTTTATTTAGTCATTTGCATATTACTGGGTACTTTATTGATTAATTTGGCCATTTCTCTTTTCTGCCTTATTTACAAGGTATTGGTATCACACAATGCCCTGTAAATAAGTGATCTGTTTGGTTTTAAGGGGTTCACCTCGTTATAATAAAGCAATACGACTAATTTACTCAAGTTGTTCATGAGGTCCAGTTAGAATAGTTAAGTGCCTGAAGCAAAGCTGAGAGCACTAATAACCAATTGATCCTTATTATTCTGATAAAAAGGACAAAACAGAGGTCCATTTAGGGTATTTCATGTTGGGTCTCATGGTCACCATCTTGACCCTGCATCCTTCCTAGTTATCAGTGGCCAAGTTATCTGGAAGGAAGATGTCTGTGTGTTTTGGTGGATAACATGTTGGATTGGGTTACCTGGTACTGAAGTGTTTGTGTGAATGTGAAACTGGTACTAGAGTACTCTGGTGGCTGTGGGCCAGGTATTAGAGTGTTTGGGTCAATGGGGGCATTATGCTGGCGTGCTTGGGTGACTGGGAGACTGGTACCAGAGTGTTTGTATGGCAGGTGGTCTGGTACTGTACTATTCTGGTAGACAGAGCCTCGTACAGGAGTGTGTGGATGACTGGAGACCTGCTACCAGAATATTTGGGTGACTGGGAGTCTGGTAGCCAAGTGATCTGGTGGCTGTGGTCCTGGTACTTGAGTGTTTTGGTGGATGCAGCACTGTACTAATGCATGGCTCTTGAGTGTTTACATGACCACTGGCTTGGTACTGATGTGTTTTCTGTGGCTGTGGACCTGGTACTAGACCATCTGAGTGGTTGGGAGATTGGTACCAGAGTTTTTGGGTAGCTGAGGGCCTAGTTTCAAGAGTTTGTGTTGCTGTGGGCATGTTACTATAGTGTGTTGGTGGCTGGGGGCCTGGTACTAAAGTGTTTGGGTGGATTGGGGTCTGGTAATGGAGTGTTTGTGAGACTGGGGCCAGGTATCGGAGTGTTTGGATAGCTTTGTGCCTGGTACCAGATTGCATGTGTGGTTTGTGGCTTAGTACCAGAGGGTTTTGGTTATTCGGAGGATGATTTTTTGTTTTTATTTAAAAGTTAGTTGGTTTACACTATTGGTTCCATGAGAAACAAGTCTCATTTACAGAACGACCCATGACTTAGAAACAAAAATATATAACTTAGTATTAACAACGATAACTATAAAAAAATACATGTAACACTGGTACACATAAAACACATTATAAGCATATTATTTAAACCACAAGGTACAGTAATACTAAATACAACATTTAACCTGAACATCAGTTATATCAAGTACATATAAGTTGTTCCTGAAATAGCATGTTTTTTTTTAAGTTCTGTTAATAAATATAGAGATACTGTGAATTATGCAGCCAAGGAGAGAGTTTCTTCCATGAACGGATGATGTCTGAACTTTTCAGTAGCTAAGGTCATGGTGCCAGGGAAAAATATCCCACTAGTCCACCAGGTCTACTGTTTTAAATTTCTGAGCCTCCTAGGATGACTCTAGCTCATTGGACCACCACTGCCAACTTTTAAAGGAAAACTCTGGAAAAGGCACAGCTGCCCCCCAGCCACTAAAAAAATACCTAATTAGCACTTTCAGTCAGGAATTATTTTTTTTAAATTGCTTCTGAATCCTTTTTTTTAAATTTGTGTTAAACAGCGACCAGCAACTTCCACTTTCTGATGCTGGCAACCACAATCTAATGAGTAGCCACTTGTCAGGAGGATATATTGTCATAAAGAGAGCTAGGGAAGTGGGTGGTTGCTCATGAAATGATGATTTCCAGCATTAGAAAGTGGAAGTTGTCTGTTGTTGATTAACATATTGAAAAAAATGATTTACAGGTAATTAAAAAAAATGATTAGTGGCTGAAATCACCAATCATGTGTATTTGTAGTGGCTGAGGAGAGGTTTGCCTTTTACAGTGTTTTCCTTTAAATGATGTTGGTCCTATGAGCCCCAAAAGGCCTCCACTACCAAATCATAATAGTACTTTTAATTATAGTCCAGTAGGGCATGTAGGGGCACTATCACAGTTTTTGTTGAGCCCCCCAAATAACGCTTTCTCTTCTCTTATTCTATCTTTTTACAAATTACATTTTTTCTATACATCTTTATCTTCTTTCCCTGCTCTAACGTTTTTGCTAAAGCTCCCATTGTGATTGGTTGGCATCCATGGCACTCCAGACATTACCTCATGGGTTTTAGCCCACCTGATAGGCTACTGATGCACATGACCCAGATCAAGTTTCCAGTATATCCAGGTCCCAGAAACCCCTGCTCTCCAGTTTCGAATCGTGCATCTGATCAGGCAAGAAGCACACCAGGAATCTCTGTTTGCTCCTAGAAGGTAAGACCTTAAACCAGGATTTATATCTCAAAATGATATTTTCTTCATGCTAAGTCAAAAGGCAGTTACAGCAGTTCCTTCTTGTATTGTGGCCCTGGATTTTTCCTTTTACCAGGTGCAATATTTTAGTTAGTCCCTGCCTTAACACCAGATGCTAACAACATGCAACTCTAGATAGCAAGGGGGAATTTATCTGAAAGAGTTGGAACCCCCTGCTAACGTAAACAAATTTATTTTGCAACTAAACTGTGTGCCAGCGACTTGTTAAAATGCTGCTTAAGCATGTAAGATGGCTCTATGGGCAGGCCCTCCTCGGCCTAATTTACCTAGCAGAAGGCCTCCTTCCCGACCCCTTAAACCCTACCCCAGTAGCCGCCGCTCAGCGCTCGTGCCTGGCGGCCTAGCGCTCCACTCCTCCTCGTTCTCCCTCCGTTCCGGCCCCTGCGGTCTCGCGGGGGCCAGTCGCCCTTCTGACAGCGCGACCTCATGGCACTCTCTGGGCTCGTCGCTCCCATTCGGGAGCATGGAAGGCAGCACCCCTCATCCCATCGCCTCCGCGATGCAGGAGACCCCGTCCCCCTGTCCCCCTGCCGAGAAGCGGATCCAACCGCGGTCACTCACCTCCCTTGGAAGGCAGATCGAGCAGCTGCGGGAGGGTGGAGGGCATTTTATCCTTAGGCCTGGCAGGCCTACTGCAGACCTAGCGTCCAACCCACCCTCCTCTCCACTCCAGGACTGCGCTACCTCCGCCTTCGCGGTCGCCTGGACAAAGATGGGGGGGGGTTGAGTTTCTCAGCTCCTCACAGCCCGGCTTCAGTTTTCTGGGAAGGCCTCACCATAGAGGGAGAGTGAGGAGACTCTCCCTGCCTTGCACACAGCAACCACAGCAGCTCAGCGAGGAACTGAGGCACTACAGCGAGTGGTTTTTAAGCTCTGAGCTGCAACTCTGGAGAACTGGGCTCGAATCCTACAGCCCAAAGCTTGCATACCTTCTCTCCTGGCCCCAATGACCTTGTTTAGGAACAGAGGCAAGGTCCCCTCGCTAACTGATTCTGCTCTCCAACCCTTCTCTCGTGGGGAGCATGGAGGCACTACCACTCCTCCACCTCCTGGCCTCGTGAGGTGGAGTGGGAAGATCCATGATTCTCCACGTTCTTTCTGGGGTCCCTCCCACAGCGACCCCACCACCACCACCACTCCGCCCAAGGCTTCTGCCCGGTTGCTCCTCCAGGGCCCGAACCTACCTCTACCACTCGGGTCCCTCCCATAGCGACCCAAGTAGGTTTCTGATTCTTCTGGTCTCCTTCCCAGTGGCCACGGCTCCCTCCATAGCAAGCCAGAGCATCAGACCTGCCGCCAGCTTTGCAGGGGTCCTCACATAGCGCCCCTCAACCCCAGGCGCCTTCTAACCCAGGGAGTTGTGAGTACAATGTTTTAAAAAAAAAGAAGACACCATGGGCCACCATCTCGACTCCATTTCTAAGTATATCTTTCTCCTTCCAGATGGTGAAAGCAAGGAAATGCTCCACATGCAGCGCCAACCTCCTCCCCCAAACCCCGGGCCCCCTCTGTGCAGTGTGCCTACTGGACGACGATGATTCCTCCCTGGAGCGAACCCCGCCCCTGGCCCCCAAAAACCCCAGGCCCAGCAACCCTACTTGGATGGATCCGGGTTCCCTCCTGATCCAGAACCAGCAGGCCGCAGTTGCCATGATGGAGAGCCAACAGAACTTTATGCTCAAAATCATGGATAAGCTGGAGTCCCTCACCCAAAACAGGACGGAGCCAAGCTCAGAACCCGACAAGGCGGGGGGGCAACCAGAGGATCTTCCAAACCTCGAGGACACCTTCCAGACATTCCGCGTGACAGTGCACACGAGGACGGGAGAGGGATGATGCAGGGAAGACGATGAAGCGGATTCGATGCAGAGGATATGGAGCTGCAGACGACCCTTCGCTGACTTCCAAGTTATGCTCATTTGACACGATCCTGGGCTCATGAAAGTCATCAAGGCCACCATGGGCTTTGACAATCAAGACACCGAAGAGAGCAGGCCCAGTCGAAGTTCGACCCGATGATTCAACTTAGACCTTCAACCACAGAGACTTTTCCTGTATGTCCAGCGATCGAGGACATCTTCAATACTGAATGGCAATCCCCAAACCGGCAGGATGCCAAATCGCAGGAATCTGGACAGAATGTACCCAGTACAAGGGGAGAAATCGGACGCCTGGTGCAAGGCTCCCACCATCGACCCCCAAGTGGCGGCCCTCAGCAAAAAGACCGTACTTCCATGCGGCACGATAGCCCTCAAGGACCCTACGGATAAGAAGATCAAAGACATGCTCAAGAGGGCATTTGAGATTGAGGGCACCGCTGCTAAGGCGACCACTACAGCCATCTACACGACCCAGGCTCAGATCCGCTGGCTCGAGGAGCTCCAGGAGCAGGCCATCCCTAAGTCTAAGGAGGCAGAACTGTTGGAGTGCACCTTAGATGCGGCAAAATACCTGGCCGATATGGCGGTAGACACCCTGCGACTCCAGGCAAGGGCCACCGCCATCACCAACCGTGCCCATAGGGCACTGTGGCTGAAACTGTGGGACGCAGACCATGAGTCAAAGACATTGTTACAAAACTTACCCCTTCGGGGAAAGCATGTTTTCGGGAGGGGTTGCAGGAGTATTTGAAGCAAAAGGAGGAGGGCAGGGACCTTCTCAAGAGCAAGGCCAAGTTCCCCTATCTACCCTCCTCGAGACGGAGGTTTCGGGGGGGGAACAGACCACACCAACCCCGAAGGGATACACACCAACAGGGCCACTCCTTTCAAGGCAGCGGCTCCTCCACCGGCTTCCGTGGCCTGTACCTCCAACTATCAGCCCTCATCTTTCAGATCCCGGGGCCAAAGAACCGGAGGTCGAGGCAGAGGCTTCAGGGGAAAGCGGCAGTGACTGCCCCCTCCCAAAAGCACAAAGCCAGGACCAGTACCCGCGGTGGGGAAAGGCTAACTTCCTTCACCCACCGCTGGATCAACACGACTTCGGACAGATGGGTACAAGACGTGGTAGCCAAGGGGTACTCCATAGAGCTATCACACGCCCATGTTCCACACAGATTCGTCTCCTCCCCCGTATCCAGGAGAAGGGCGTCCCCACATCAGATCCAACAAATCTTGTCAGAGCTACTTCAGAACAGGGCTATTCAGCCCTCCCTACCGGAGCAGGGGCGGGTTTACTCCATATTCTTCCTAGTACCCAAAAATCGGGGAACTCAGGCCCATCCTAGACCTGAAACATCTAAACCGGCATGTAGTCTCCCAACTTCCAAGATGGAGACCATCCGATCCACCCTGCAATGCATCCGGTAGGCGATTTTCACGTCTATAGACCTGAAGGATGCCTATCTACATATCCCCATCATCCATAAACACAGGCAATTCCTCCGTTTCCACATTCTTGGCCACCACTTCCAATACCAGGTGCTGCCCTTCGGCCTGTCGTCAGCCCCAAGAGTCTTCTCCAAGGTCTCCATAACCCTGGTGGCCAGACTCAGGGAACGGGGACTGGACATCATCCCGTATCTGGACGACTGGCTCATCCGTGCACGGTCAGAAAACCAAGCACGGATACACACAAAATGCACCATGCAGGCACTCGAAGACCACGGCTGGGTGGTAAATCGAGAAAAGAGCCATCTCAGCCCCACTCAACAGATCGAGCATCTGGGAGCGCTCATCAACTCGGCCGAGGGTGGCAAAACGTCCCCAGTGCGAGTTCGCAACTTGATGGAGCTGGCACGCCAGATGAGGGCACGCCACCACACCACAATGGGCAAGATAGCTCAGTTGTTGGGCTGTATGACCTCTTGTATAGACCTCATTCCCTGGGCCAGGTGGCACTTGCGCCGCTAAAATTACGTCCTGTCGTGGGGGCACCAGAGTGAGCACAATCTTCAGTGCGTGTGTACCTCTACCCCATGCAGTGAGATCCTCCTTGACATGGTGGACAATGGAGGGAATCTGACTCAGGAGTCCTCTGGAGCCCCACGCCCAGTCTCCATAGAGACGGACGCGAGCCTCGGCTGGGGAGCTTGTTTAGGAGACAGAACGGCACAGGGTCTATGGTCACCAGCGGAGGAGAAGCTCCATCAACATTCTGGAGATGAGAGCCTGTCCCATGCCCTGAAGGCTTTCAGGCCCCAGATCCTCGGTCAATCGTCCTGATCCGTTCCGACAATCGTGTGACGGTGGCCTACATAGCAAAGCAAGGTGGGACCAGGAGCAGAGCCATGATGAAGGAGGCAACGACAGTCTTCAACTGGGCCCAGGCTTACCTCACCCATCTGGGCACGGTCCACCTTGCAGGGAAGCTAAACGTCCGTGCAGACTGGCTCAGCAGACAACAGATACACCCGGGGGAATGGCAATTACACCCGGCCCTATTCCGGATGATACAGGCGACATGGGGACCCGTGTCCATGGACCTCATGGCATCACGGGACAATGCCCAGGTCGGGGAGTACTATTCGCGGTTCAGGGACAGCCTCTCACAAGGAAAGGATGCCCTGTCGCAAGCCTGGACGCGGAGGAACTCCTACGTCTTCCCGCCACTTCCCCTGATTCCCCAGGTCCTAGCCAAGATTCGGGAGTCAGGCCACACGGTCATACTGGTGGCACCTTACTGGCCGCGCAGGGCCTGGTTCGCAGCAGTCTGGGAAATGTCACTAGCCAGCTTCAGAATACCCTACCACTCAGACATGCTCTCACAAGGGCCAGTGCTCCACCCGACCCCACGGACCCTGAAGCTCATGGCCTGGCTCCTGAGAGGAGGAGACTGAGTGCAATGGGGTACCATGAGTCGGTCATCAGCACCCTGCTTTAGTCCAGACAGGCTTCCACCACTTCCACATATGGGAGGCAATGGGCCATCTTCACCAAGTGGTGCGGGAACAGGGAAAGCGCCGAGCAGACTGACATGGCACCATCCTGCTATTCCTCCAGCAAGGGCTGGATAAGGGACTAGCACACTCTTCCCTCAGGGTGCAACTGTCCGCCATAGGAGCGCCATAGGCCTCGTGAGGATACCCCCAGGAGCTCATCCCAACACCATTCGCTTCCTGAGGGCAGTAGAGATCCTCCGACCGAGGACTCGACCGACCATCGCACCATGGGACCTCCCAATGGTCCTTGACTCCCTCAAATCGCCGCCTTACGAACCCTCCGAGAGTCGGACCTGTTCTGGGTTGGCCTCAAGGCATGCTTCTTGGTGGCCATCTGCTCGGCTAGGAGGATCGGGGAGCTGGGGGCCCTATCCTGTGCAGAACCCTACACAGTGTTCACCCCACTAGGGGTTAGTCTGAGAACAGTCCCAGCATTTCAACCAAAGGTCTCCACCAGCTTTCACAGAGGGCAGCCAATCGAGCTGCCCACCTTCTCAAGCGGTTCCCCGCAGGGCCCCAGCGGGCCCCCTCACCACCTCGATGTGGGATCTACCCTCTCGGTGTACTTAGCCAGAACCCGTCCCATTCGCAAGACGGAGAGGCTGTTCGTCATCGCGAAGGGGCAGAGGCAGGGTAATGCCGCCTCCAAAACCACCATCGCCGGGTGGCTAAGGCGAGTCATCCAGAATGCCTACATGGCAAACCGGCTGATTCCGCCCCAGGGGATCAAGGCTCATTCCACCAGAGCGGTCGCCACGTCATGGGCAGAGAGAGCCAGCGTGTCCTCAGAGGACATTTGTAAGGCAGCCACATGGAGCTCCATACACACTCTCGCAAGACACTGCAGGTTGGAACAACTACAGGCCATATGGCTCACCTTCGCCACCCAGGTCCTGGTGGCAGCATCCTCAACCGGTCACCCTTAGCTCTCGTCCCACCCGGAATTCTCACTGCTTCTTATCTACCCATGAGGTAATGTCTGGAGTGCCATGGATGCCAACCAATCACAATGGGTGTTTACTCACCTGGTAAAGGTGATTGTGTTGGTTGGCATCCATGGCACTCCAAGGCCCTCCCTCTAGAGTGCTCAGAGTGACCAGTTCCGGATTGGGGGGGTCATCATCCGGGTAGACCCACAGGGGAACAGATAGCGTGACTATGTCAAATGATAAATGACCAGTAGGACCCTCGGGTCCGGGACTAGACTGTAAATAATAGAGGAATAAAGAACAGGCCCCAGGGCCGTTGTTACTACTACGTCGTGGTCCGCTTCCTTTGTGTCTCAAGTCATCCCCTTAGTACTTCTCTCTCTTGGCTGTAACTGCATCGTATGTTTTTTCTTCCTTGTCTTGTGTACTAATTAACCTTATTTCAGCTATGGAAGATTCGAACTGGAGAGCAGGGGTTTCTGGGACCTGGATATACTGGAAACTTGATCTGGGTCATGTGCATCAGTAGCCTATCAGGTGGGCTAAAACCCATGAGGTAATGTCTGGAGTGCCATGGATGCCAACCAACACAATCACCTTTACCAGGTGAGTAAACACCCATTTTCTTTACTCCTATACTTTCCTATATTGCTTTCATATCAAGTTTCAAGTTTATTGATCTACACAAAGTCTTTTCATACAAATAGTTTGACAAGATTTAGACACATAATTAATAACTACAACATATAAAATGCCTGTTCATACAGATATTCAGTTTAAAGACAGTGCCCCAAATTGTCATACTGTATATACATTTTCCATAATAGACATGTGCAAATAGTTCCACATAAACTGTCACTCAGAGGTATAAATTACAATCATTATGGTTTAGTAATTTTTGTAATTAAGAAATAAATAATGTATACATTCCATGTTTGTTACTATTAGTTAATTTTCCCAGGAGACACAAATCTAAGCTAACCTAATTATGACTGTGTACTATAATCTATATTGATTTGAAGTTCAGTTCGTATACTGGTTGGACAGATAGAAACATGTGAGCATAAACAAGTAATCATGGCAGTAATAAATCTCTATTAAGCCATATAAACAAAATCAAATAGTAAACTTTCAAAAAATCCATAACTTATAAATTAATATGGATTCACAAATATTTGGTAGTCAGTGAGGGTTCATCCTTTAGAAATCCTAAAACATGAGTAAACTGAATTTATCTGGTATAGACCTTGGTTACCTACACCCCTGTCAATGTGTTATAACCTGTAATCTTAGATTCCAATTATTAAATTTGAAAAAATTGCCATCTTTGGCATAAAACTAAACTATCCTCACATAATCCCCAAAAATAAAATAACCCTATAAGGCATTATACAATTCACAGTTTCAAAGACAGCAACAAAGCCGAAAGTCTATGCAAAACTGTCAGATCATGTGAGTTGAATAGAGATTGAATAATCTGATCTGTAGATAAATTGTAAGCAGCTAAAACTGGGCCCAACCAATAACATATTTTCTTATGATATAGTTGACACAGTAAAGTGATATGTTTAAGATCATCATCCACTTATGTACCACATCTGCAAAATGCAATGTGTTTCCAGGACTTTTTGTTTATAATGTATCTAGTTTGTTTCATAAAGCTCCACCCTAAACCTAATAATCTCTTTCCTTTTGTGTAAATTAGATAAGTTTGTTAAGTAATATTCAAGTACGTTATATGTTTTAATTTGTTTAAACCAGCTATAAAACTTTGAGGTAGAAATACATGAATAGTCCTTGTCAATAACCATATCCCAGACCCTAGTTTGTATTTGAGTAACAGTTTCAGGATTCAGTCTATAATATATTTCATATAACAAGTTTCTCTGTCACAGAGGTAATACAAGTTCCTTGGTGACCTTAGTAGAAGGACAAACAAAACCTTTCATAATGTATTATGTTTCCTTTTCTAGACATTGTCTAGTTAATCTTTCTTCAGGTAAACAAAAAAGGTTCCAAAGAAAAAAACATATGCCTCTTTTTTATTAAGGTGGATATGGAAAACTGTCCCAATTCAGCTTTTAATGTTTCTGTTGGGACAGAAATTGATACCAACAATACATGTCAATATATTTATCCAAAGCAATCTCCAAAGAGGACAAATTAAAGGAACCCAAAATTTCAGCTGCATATCAAATGCTTGTTTCAGTTTTTGCATTAATGACTGTCAAAAGGCCTTTAATGGTACCTTTCCCTAACTTGGAATTTAATATTTTGAACTTATTAAATGCTGTGTTCATTCTGGTTTTGATCAATCTTAGACAAGCATTCCAAGAATGAATTCATTAAATCTTACCCTCAATTATGTGTAGTATTTATGAGTTTCAGTTTTTTTGTTCTCCTTGATTAGCCTTGGCAGCCTTCTGCTTCTATTCCCAAAAACTACTAAACTGGTCTTCTCCCTGTTTATAACCAAATTGTTACTTTTACACAACCTGACAAAATGTTGTGTTTTCCTTTGTAAACCTAATAGAGATGCAGACATTAAAACAACATCATCAGCATCAGCTAAACAGCTTACTCTTCTGTTACTTATTTTGGGAGCATGGAAATCCAAACTGTATAATTGCTTTGTAATAGAATTAAAATATAAGTTGAACATTGTGGGCTCCAGTATGCATCCCTGTCATACTCCCAAATTTGTTTGTATTTTAGAGGTTAAACCACCAGATTCAATATATTGTACTTCAGTTCAAGAATTAAGGTGTAATCTAATTAAAATATTTAAAAGAAAATGGTCCATTCCTAGGGCCCATAATTTCTGCCATAACAATTTTCGGCTAATGCACTCAAAAGATGCCACCAAATCCACTTAGCTTTATTTTTTTGATGTACAGTAAGTGAATTTACAGATACGATTGGTCAAGACATAACAGTGCTGAAAAGTTGAATGGTTGCTCCTAAATCCATTCTGTGATTCATCCAGTAAATGATTTTTATAAATCCAAGTCTCCAATCGTAATATTATTTTGCAAAATATATTTTGTTATGCATCAATAAGACTGGTAGTTTGATACATATTGAAATGCGTTTGTTGTCCTTCTTTATAAATAGGGTATATAACACTGCCCTTCAGCTGTCAGGAAAATCTTCACCTTGAACAAATCTGCTAAATATATGAACAAGGCTGGGAAGCCATAAGTCTGCTAAAATTTAATCTGGTCCTGAGGCTTTATCAGCTTTGGTTGCGAAAAGTGCTAATTTGATATCATCAGTAGTAGTCATAATAATTGGCCTAGATACTATATAATAACATTGAAAAGTATTCAGCTCATCAACAAATGAAGTCCTTTGCTCTTACAATGAATAAAAATATCATGTCTTGTATTATTCCTTCCAGACCAGAGGCATAGTGTAAATCTCAAGTCTTGGGGATATTGATTATAGCCCAGGCTGAGCAATGACCAAAATGCTTTAATATCCTGTTCTACAGCAGCTTTTTTTAAATTTACTCCACATATTAATTCAATATTTTTCTTTCCTTATTTCAGGATCTTTTTTATATTCCTTCCCTTCCCTATATAATGTCCTATGGTTTTCTCTCATCCTGTTCTTTTTAGTAAACCATACTAAACAATTTGTTTCCTTTTTTAAGATCCTACACTTCCCATTGAACCAAGTGTGCTTCTTACATAAGTTTATTTTGTTAATTCTAAATATTGACTTAAGAAGTGTAATAATTTCCAGCCAAGTTTCAAGAACAGTACAATTTCTCCTCACTGTATTCATAGCTATTTCAGTTCTTAGAGTAGATATTGGTTCTGAATTAAGTATTATGGGGAATTGTTCAATTGTATCACTTTGCCATCTGAGCCTGTTATTATTCATTATTTCAAACACAGTTTCCATAAAAAGGGTATTATCTGAGACTCTAATGGGTTTTAGTGAACTAAAAGTACTAAGAATCAGAGAATGAGCAGAGTCCATGTGATTCAAAACTTTCAAATCTGACAATTTTCCAAGTGCATCTTGTTTGACCCATACTAAATCCATAACAGAGGACTCCACGGGCCTCATATAAGTGAAATCTCCCTCGGCATCTCACAATGTTCGACCATTCAAAAACATATATCCAAAGGAGTCATCATTCCTTCCAATATCTTGCTTTGTTGATTCATTTTATTGTCTTTGGAAATCTTTGCTACAGTATGTTTATTCCTGGGTTAATTGAGTTCAACACAAGAATAAACTCATCTTTAATTTCACCCAGTCCATTTGATTCTGGGACTCTGGAATTAAAATAACTGATAATTAGAAAAAAATAAGTCTCATATTTAGTTAATTCTTCTTTCAATATCTCAGATAATTGTTGATACTGATTGGTGGAATAAGTGTTGTTAGTTTTGGGTGTATCTACACATTAACCAAAATAATTCTAACATAAATATTATAAGAAAATATAATTTAGAATAAATTTCAGTTCTCTGATAATCTAATGAAGTTTTTAAATAAATAGAAAAACCTACCTGGTTGTTACCTTGTTTTTTTGTGCTTTATAACTGTATGTAAGTAAGGTGCATACCCAGATATCATAGAAGGGGAATTGTTCCGCCATGTTTCCTATAAGCACAATATATCATAAGCCGATAAAAAATTCCATACCCTCAGTATCTGCTAGTTTACTAGCTAGATACTTAATATTCCAAGAAATAATGGTTTAACAATTTACACCATTCAGTAAAATCTGTTGAATGGGGCTGAACAAAGTGCTGGTCATTTATTGGAAGAAATGTGTAATGGAGTAAACCGATAATGAGTTACGTTTTCAGAATATCTGTAAGAAGATGAAGCTGGAAGTATTTCTGTAGACTCAAATGCACACTGTTCCAGGTAATTTGGACCCTTTTCTCTCTCTCCAGTATATACACATATATATATATATATATATATATATATATATATATATATATATATATATATATATATCTTTAAGGAGGATGCCAAGGCTGTCAAGAGTTGAAGAAGCAGTTAATACAGAAGATGCAAGCTTTTGAAGCTGATATCTATTTGTAGACTATCTGTAATACCACCATGTATTGTGAGCCATTCATTATCATTTCTCCCTAAGTCAATTTTAAGAGAATGATACAGGAAGGATGCTATATTTCTCTTTATCACACCTATTGGATCCATAACAGAAACTTTCTAACCAAAAAGGGAAAGTGTCCTATCCTTCCATGTTGTTCATATGCCTCTGTGTAGTTTTTAATTACTTGCTTTACCTTGGAGGCCCTCAGTCTGTCTTCCTCCATTTCACTATTAAGATCCTCACACACTTGATCCTCAGTGTAAATTGGGACTCTCTGAGGAGGAAGAATACTAATTCCCCTTAACTTTAATAAAGACACTTGGAACAAAATCTGAGTTACTAATTTTAGAGAATGAAACTATAATAGAACACAGTCAGAGTATAGTGGGTTTGGAGGACAAGATACAGAAATGCCCTCTGAGGTTGAGGGAATATGCAAGCAATAATACCCAACAGGGTGGGCAGTATTGGTCAATACTGGACCACCCAGGGGCATAATGAGGCCTGACGCCACAGGCGGAGGACCTTACAGCTTCTGGAAGTTCCGGTATTGCCCATACTACCTATCCTGTCAGGTATTATTGTGCTTAGAAAATGAGCTAACATTAAACTTTTTTAAAATAATGATTTCATACAAAAAACAGTGTAAAATATTAGTACAAAGTAACAGAGACATCAGGCTCTGTAAAATAGTTGCTTTATTGGTTTACTGGTTTGTGCCACTATAGGGTGCTGCAGTTTGTGTGATTCTTTTTGGTTGCTTCAGTGCCAGAAAATCATTAGTTGAAATATCCCCCCCTCCCATCCAGGACTTTTCACTTCGGGTTTTAAATAAACATTTTTTGTTGGTAGATTATGAGCATGGAGTGGGCGGCTGAACTGTGGAGTTTAAGGCACAGTGTTCTCTCACATGCAATTGGGGAATACAGAAGTCGGGTGAGAAACTGCAGAAGGAGGTACCCTGCTTTTTTAAAAATATGGGAAGGGTTCTGTTGTGGGGTCGATTTATTGCAGTTCAGTACTGCAAGACAGAGAGTGTAAGGCAGGCAGCACAAGTAAGCAGCATAAGCGAGTTTCGCTGCTGCAGAGAGGCATGCACTGCCATTTTAAAATCTGCCCAGTTGGTGACATGAAGGAAGCCAGTAAAGTTATCAGCTTAGGTTTTTTTTCTTTGTTTAATTTTTTTTCAGAGGTGTAGATAGTATTGGAATTATTCTAACATGGGAGAAGGGATTTGCTTAGAGGGGATTTGCTGGCCAGTAACTCACTCCCAAACTCTCTTGCTAAGCGAGAGGCAAGAAATGGCGTCTGACAATGGTGAAAATTCGGGGTGCCTATGGATAATGTCAGTAATGTGGCACCCCGAATTGGCACTTGTTTTAAGCGGGTGTCTTTTGAAACTTAATGTACCCCCCGTAGTGCCTGTCAGCCAATCAGAGAGCTTTAATAATCTTGACCTTTTTCTAAATAAAAGATGACATACCCATTCTTTAAAATGTTATGATATTTCTGCTTTTAACTGCTCAATGCCATGAATTCCCATTATTATTTCAGTTTTGTTCCTATTAACATCAGGTCCAAAAAAGGTTATGGAGTAATTATTTGCAACACTCTTGGTTTGCATCTGACACATCTTATTAATATTTTGGTTGGTTTCCCAATTTATTTCCTTAAAAAAAGAGGGTAAAATACTACTTTTTATTTTGTCATTGATGCCACAATTCTATCAGTGTGGTTAGATAAAGAAGAAGCACCATTACCTTGCTCAGGAAATTTTTGTGAGTGGATCACTATTTTACACAGCTATTTTTTATTACCAAGTTATCTACCTGTGCTACCTTTTTATTAGCATTGATAGTTTCCTCTTGTTGTATCCTTCCTTACTCTCTTTATGTTACTTTTTTTAAAATGTTATTATTCTTTCTAACATCCTGAGTATCCAATAGATCAACAATTATTATAGAATTCTTTGTAGAAAATGGGGGTGGTAGATTAACTTGAAAACATTTATTTTGATTATACATAATGGGCTCCTCAATATTGTTCTCAAAATTATTTGTAACATTTAGCTGTCTATTTTCACTCTTTGAGTCTCTTAACTGTAATAATAAAGTCTGATAGTGAGACACATCAGCCCTAAGATTTACAATTTCCTTCTTGATAGCCAACATATTTTCCAGCATAATTACATTAGCATTATAAGGCTTTTTAATGATCTCTAAAATCCTATTTAGATAATGCGGAGGAAGAAAAAAAGTTCCCCTAATCCAAAAAATGTCCCTTATCCAACATTGTGATATCTGTTAAATTTGGTTCTAATGTATCTATGATATTTCATTCAGGTGTAACAGATAACTTATTTCTAGTTACCACCTTATAAATTCCTTTACTCAAAGTGGAGCAAGATGAAAGTAATTATTTGAGCCCTACAATAGTATTGCTGAGGCCCTGAATTACTGATTCCAAATTGTCAGAGACTTGTGGAGATCTTAATACAGGTGTTATCCTGCCTTTCAGTCTTCAAGGACACTTAGCCTGCACCATTTGTGAGTCACAAAAGGAGCTATACAAGGAGGGATCTTGAGGTGAAAAGAAAATTGAATAAGGGCTTTGGTTATCGCTAAAGAAAATAGAGCTGGAATTCTGGGAGGCAGTATAGCACAGTGGTTTAAGGCTTTGAGCTACAAATCTGGAGACCTGGGTTTGAATCCCACAGCCCCCACTTGCATATTGTGTGACCCTGAGCAAGTCACTTAACTTCCTTGTGCTCCCAGTTGCACCTGTAAACAAACTTTCAGCTTAGTGTGTCTCACCTGGTTAAAAAATTGGAAAAAAAATTGAATTAGATGAGTGCATAAGAAAACTCAAATCTGATTGCAATAAAGAAATGTCTTCTGTCTGCAAAGTCAATCAATCAAATCTTTATTTATCCAGGTGAACATCGTTGAGCACAGCTCATTTGCAAGATGGATCTGGTAAGGTCAAGGTTCAATTTACATAGATACATAAAAAATATTCAATATACACACACTCTAGGATACTACATAGAATATTCAGTATACACACAGTCTAAGGATACATTCTAATCAGACTATACATTAAATTCAGGTGTAGTGGTAATAAGGGGTGAGGGGAGTGATGTTCCTGGCTGGTGGGGGAGGAGGAAGATGGTGGGGGCCTATACTGTGGAACGGATAAACTGTGAGCCTTATAAAGAGGGCAGGAGAGTGGCACTGGGGGGTTTGTATAACAGGGGTATAGGGCTGTGATATATGACAAGGGATTAAGGGGAGGCAGATGGAAAGGAGGGGTGCATGAAGTGTGAGGGGTGGTGACTCTTAGTAAAGGTGGATACCTTCCATGAGTTGACTATCTGGGAAGGGAGAGGGATATGATTAGGAATACTCTACTGTTTGTGGAAACAGTTACATTTTTCTTTGATAATCCTCGAATACAGATATTTAAAGGATGTAAATGAGATGTATCTTTTCACTTTCAGGGTCTTCTGCATCTGCATTTTGCATAAGGCAGATAAGACATAGCTGATAGCAGATCTACCATATCGAGAATTGAATTTGGGCACTTTAAGCATGATGAAGTTTAGACTTCTTAGGGCATATTTACTTGTGTGAAGCAGTCTGAGATGTAATTTGGTAGCATCTTTGATATCGCTCTATAAGTCCATAGTGTGGCATTCCTGTCTCTTCTAAATTGGAGCGAGGTCCATCCAACTGCAGCATAAAGTGAGCAGTGGTGAGTGCTGAGAGGAAGATCTGTAATAAACCTCAAGGCTGTATGGTAAAGTGTGTCCAGGTTGCTCAGAAATGAGTTGGGGCAACGACCATATAGGAAATCTGTATAATCTAATACTGATAGAAATGTGGCCTGGACCAGCTTCTTTTTAGAATTACTTGTGAGAAAGTGCTTTATTCTGTAATAGAGCCCAAGCCTCTGATGGAGTTTTTTTAGCAGATCTTCTAGATGATCTAAGTAGTCGAGTCTACTGTCTACCCAGACCCCCAGATATTTGAATTTTGTAATGTATTCAAGATTTTCACCAGGGACAGTGGATATGTGGGGGAGATTGTTTGGGAAGGAGTGTCCGGCTTGTGTTTGGGGGGAGAAAAACATTGCCTTTGTTTTTTTTTGCATTTAGCAGGAGTTTTTTTTCCAGTAGTTGGTGTTGTAATAGGTTGAATTCTGCTTGTAGCTCTATGCATGCTGTTATGAGAGAGGGGTGACTGGCACACAATACTGTATCATCTGCAAACAGGTGTACAGTAACATAGAAACATAGAAACATAGACTTTGATGGCAGATAAGGACCGATAGGCCCATCTAGTCTGCCCATTTCCCTACATACAGGATAGGCCGCAGATCCTAGTTAACCAACAGCCTATATCTTCCTGCCCCCCACAAGAATTGCCTTATGTCTGTCCCATGCATTCTTGAATTCTCCCACAGTTTTAGACCCCACAATTTCCACAGTGGCTTTGGTGAGGTTATTGTCAATGCTATTGATATAGATGGCAAATAGGATTGGGCCAAGGATGGATCCTTGGGGAACTCCTCTTTGGAGAGATTTGAGTGGTGATAGGTCTCCTTCAGTCTTCACCTGCTGGGTCCTTCCCGTGAGATAGTTATTAAACCATCTAATGGAGGTTGAGTCGAGTCCTATGGATTTCAGGGAGGAGAGGAGCAGTTCGTGGTTGATGTATCAAATGCCTTACTTAGCTTTAAAAATACAGCACAGACAATTTTTTTTGTCCAGTTCGAGTTGCCAGTCATTGGTTACTTTAGCCAGGGCTGTGATGGTGCTGTGGTTAGTTCTAAACCCAGATTGCGCTGGATTTAAAAGATTAACCTCTTCAAAATATCCTCTTATTTGGGTGCTTACAATTTTTTCTAGCAGCTTGGATAGCACAGGGAGGATAGAGATTGGTCTGTAGTTGTTGAGGTCCATGGGGTCCCCTGCTTTCAGTAGCAGGATAACTTGGGCTGTTTTCCAGATTGATGGAATAGATCCTAGTTGTAGTGAGAGGTTAAATAGGTGTGTTATTGGCACTGCTAATACTTGTATGGCAATTTTTAAAAAATAGGGATCAAGGGAATCTGCACCTACACTTTTTTCGGTGTCCAGCTGTGATATTAATTCTTCCACCTGCTTCTGGGTGGCTGGTATGAAGGAGAAGGTGTACTCCATCACCCATGCTTCAGTGTTCTTGATACCTAACTGGGAACGCATTTGGTTAGCCAGAGAGGTGCCGAATGCTAGACCAGCAGTTGTAAAGTGATTGTTGAATGATTCCAGGACTTCCAGTCTATCAGAGATGGTTCCCTTGCCATTGTGCATTTTGGCTGGGAGTGTGTTACTTGGATCGTATCCTGTTATGTCTTTTATGGTGTTCCAGAACTTGGCAGGGCTGTGGCAGGAGGAGTCTAGTTCAGACATATAATAAGCAGCCTTAGCATCTCATACTTTCCTGGTACAGATATTCCTGGCTTTTTTGAACAGCTCCCAATCAGTTGATATCTTAGTTTTTCATGTCTTTTTCCATAACTTGTCTCTGTCAAGGAGGGTGGCTTTAAGGCCAGGAGTGAACCAATGGTAGGTTTAATTTTTGATACGTACCTTAGAAATTGAAGCATGGATATTAAGGGCACCTGTAATAATGTCATTTAGCATCCTGTATGCTATCTCCACTGTGTTTGCTAAGTAAAACTCTTGCCATCGTGTGGAGTGGTTTATCACTTCCAGATATGCCTCAATGTTGAATTTTTGCTTTAATCTCCTCATTGTGAACTTGGTGGGGGATGACGGCTTGTATGCTGATCTTATTCATGCAATAAGGCAGTGGTCACTGATGTCATTGAATAGTACTCCAACATGCGAGAAAAGGTGAGGTTCATTCACTAGTATAACATCTAATAGTGTGCTGTTGCTTGTATTCTTTTTGTTGATTCTGGTGGGTTCATTTATGAGCTGTGTAAACCCATGTGTATTGCAGAATGATATTAAGGGTGTAGCTGCCTTTGAGAGTCAGTTTAGGTTTAGGTCTCCTATGATTATAGTTTCTTCTGTTCCCTTTTTGATTAGGTCACCCAGGTGAGATAATAGCTTGAGGTCAGCTGAGGGGGGCCTATAGCAGCCTTTTAGCTGCAGCGATGGGTGTGGGAGAGGGCCACTTTGAGGATAGGCATTCAAATTCCTTTACCATGGATAATGAGTCGAGGCAGGTTACAGATAGGCTGTCCTTCACATATATCGCCGCCCCCCAGTTTGGTGGTCAGCTCTGAATACTTGATAATTAGGTAAGTTCATGTCTTTGTCAGCTGTGACAGGCCTGAGCCACATCTCAGACACTATTAGTATATCTGGTAGGGTATGGTTAACCCAGGCTTGGATCATCGTGATCTTCTTTAACAGACTGCATACATTAGTATAGAGAAAGCTTAGCTCTTTGATCTTGGCTAAGTCTGTTGGTGCAGTGATGACCTCTGGGGGTCCTGGGTTAAGTTCTACATTTCCTGAGCATATTAATAATAGTATCAATAGTTTCATAGTTGCTGCAAGAGATAGGTTAAAGATTCTTGCCATCGCCCATTTCTTTTTATTCTGATACCACTTTGTTTGCCATATGGATATGGAGCTTTGGCCACTTGTTAGAGTGCTGATTAGTAGTCTTGCAGACAGGCGCATTGAATAATTTTCTGTACAGAGTTGAAGCAAGATTGCATAAGATAATAAATCTGCCTGAGTCTCTCCATGGCAACTGCTCCATGGGTTATGTTGTAGCATTGGGAGGTCATATATACATACCCAATCCCTTGTGACTGTTGCAGTAATGCAGTAAGTCGAGTAATGTAATACATCTCCCTGTGTGGCATCCTCTGAGAGATATCCTTTTTCACTGCACTCAGGATACAGTAATAGAGCTAGCAGAATCCTTAGAATTCCCCCCATTATGAAAAGTATAACTGGTATGCAGAAGGTACTATATCAAATGTCTTTCATGGTGCCCTCAGTAGACTGCTAATATAAATGACTTATTCAGCTACTGTCCGGTGAGTAGAGTTTAAAAAAAGGGAATATAAATTAGAGGGAGAAGGATAGAAAAACACAGTAGGGGGTGCCTAACATATGTGTTTCTCACTGTGATGTTTAAGGGAAAACAATGATCAAGCTTCAGCTCAACAGTGTGGGCAGCATGAGCAAGCAGAAAGGGAGTCTGCTGATTTGGTAGCTGACAAGGGGATATAGAGCAGGCTACAGGGCAGCGAGATGCAGGGGGCATGATTTATGTTTTGGTGGGAAGGTGTCTATATAAGAAAGGCTACAGAAGGAGGAAGGGCGGGTGGGAATAAAGTGCGGTTTGTGCCTTTTCCTGGCAGTCCCTCGGTGTGGCAGTTCGATCAGTCGACTTCTGCGGCTGCCAACCACCCACTGGCAGAGACTGGCCCCGGCGCTCGACTGTGGGCACTTAGCGAGGGTCCTCTTCTGCGGGAAAAAAGACAGAGCACAGCAGGTTAAATGCTTTGCAATGGCAAGCATCAGCAGTGCAGCAGGGGGCCAAAAATTAGCAAAGTAATAGTTATACTCCTAGGTATAAATATTCTCCACTTTTGTAATCTGCCAAGTGTTTCAGAGGAATTCACTGTGGTTGTAGAGAGAACAGCAGGAGTATGAGCTGAACAGTCCAGAATCTCAGTTATTCTGGGCTGTCAGGTCCCCTTCCCCCAATCCTCATATATCTTTATTCTTGATTTATTTTTAGTTTTAATTCACCAAGAGTTCTTATTTTTTGACTCTGCCTCCAACAGAATTGGTGAAAATATTGGAGAAAGTGACTTATTTTTTCCCAATCCTTGTAAAGTAACAATAAATACAATACAACATAGCAATATTAATAGTATATGGAAACCGATAGTTTGTACTCTGAAAATATAATATAAAAGAACTTACAAAAATTTACAAGGTTAGTACAGACTTCTCTGAGAAACAAGTCCTTGGTCTGACTATGTAGACACTCTGGAAGCCTGGAGGATACATCAAATATCCATTGTACTGTATTCTTGCCAAGTTGTATATTTATTCCTTCTGTGTAGTTGATATTAAGATCATTTGTAACACATTTTGTGGCACAGTTTTTATCCTGGTTCAGTATTTCCAAAAATGAGCTAGTCAGGATCACCACCTTTTCTTGTACTGTAAATATAAAATAAGATAAAGTAGAGGCTAAGCCATACTACTAAACCAATAAAGATAGACTGTTTTGGTGGCTATAAGTGGGCTCATTTGTTTGATGTTTCACTGTGTAGCAGGCTGCATTTGTAGAGGCTTGTTTCTTCTGATTTAAAACCTATTTGGTGTGATTTAACTGGGGCTGTTTCTTTGAATCAGAGACCTATATCTTCTAATTTCAAGCCTATTCTGGTGTGTTGTTGGTGAAGCTGTTTGAATTGGAAACCTTTTTCTTTTGGTAGAAAACTTTTTTGGGGGATTTGAGTAGAATCGTAATTCATTTTTGCTGGCTTCACTAGCTGCAAAGGTTAGTGCATAGTGGGGGAAGGGTGCTAATGGTCTAATCAGGGGCATCAGCTACCTGATTGTTTCTGGAAGACTTGGGTTGGTCTCACGCCAACCCCTCACCCCACCCACCCCTGGTCTGTGATTTCTTTTATACCAGGGGTTCTGACATCACTTCCTCAAATGGGCAAAGGATATGCACCTGTAATAGCAGAAGCAGACATCCAGGAATGGAACAGCAGCGAGTGAAGAGGTGACTGCTATTTCAGTGGAAGGGAAGTAACTGCAAATCTAGGAGCTTTCATTGTTACTTCTTTGCATTGTAGAAAGGAGGAGTAGGAGTTTGAAGACGGTTGTGCAATAGCTACTTAAACTCTCTTTTTGAGTGTGGATAGGAAGGTTAGAAATATAAAAAGCAGTTGCTCAATCTATTTAAACATGTACAACAAAGTGGGTAAGGGAAATTAAGAAAAGAATGTTTTTCACTGATAGAGGAGGAGAGGGGAGACTTGGGGGAGTGCTTGGTATCCTGCATCTGGAAGGGTGGGAGGTCGTTGGTGGGCAACGACAGCAATGGATAGGGTGGTAGGCTACAACAACTGCGCTGCTCCAATCTTTCAAAAAATTGCCTGGAGTGTGGGAGGATGTTTAGTGTGCAACCACATAGAGAAACTTAGAAAGCAGATTGAGGGTCTGCAGGAGGAACTAAGACAGACAAGACAGACTGGGGGTGGGTTTAGCCCAATACTGGAAGAAGGAAGAATGGGAGATGAGGGAGGGTGATTTAAGCCAACAGTGGTGAGGAGAGGGTCAGAAGAAAGGAAGCAGGGACAAGGGGGCCCAGGCCAGGAAGAACGATTGCCGGGGAAACCAAATCAGGAGACAAAAGGCAAAATGGAAGGAGGAGATAGGGACTTGTGAGGGGAGGCAAAGAAGTGGCAAAAGTCATGGAGTGGAAAGGAGTAAACAGGTTACTTTGAAGAGAGAAGAAGCAGGCATTTGTGAAGGGTCTTCAGAAAATAGTTTTGCACTGCTGGAGAGGAAGAAGGTGGAGGAGGAAAATGATGAAATTAGAGGAGTAACTGATAAATGCCTGGACCAAACTGGAGCGGGGGGGGGGAGTTCTGCTAGGAGAATTGCAACGGGCCAAAAACAGGAAATAATGTGCAGGAGGAAGAAGAAGAGCCAGAAAGGAGAGAAGGAGGTGAATGGAAGCAAGCAGGGAGTAAGAGTGGTGGAATCTTAATGCTGGGGGACTCAATACTAAGAGGAGTCAGATGGGTAGCAAGGGGGAGAGGCATAGTCACATTTGGGTGGAGGCCATGCCAGGAATGACAGCGGAAAGGGTTGGACAATTTGTTCTGAAATATAATAGAAGGGATATGGACAAGCCTCATTTAATTATACATCTTGGGATGAATGACCTGGCTGACAAGACAGTAGATATAGTCCAGAGGAGGTTTGAGGAACTAGGATAATTATGTGAGGGGGCAGGAATATCAGTAACTTTTTCGAAGATACTTCCAGTGCCCAAGGCAAGCACAGCAAGAAACACAGAAACATAGACTTTAATGGCAGATGAGGACTGCTTGGCCCACCTAGTCTGACCATTTCCCTACCTACAGGATAGGCCGCAGATCCTAGTTAACCAACAGCCTATTTCTTCCTACCCCCCACAAGAACTGCCTTATGTCTGTCCCATGTATTCTTGAATTCTCCCACAGTTTTAGACCTCACAACCTCCTCAGGAAGGCTGTTCCATGCATCCACTACCCTCTCTGTGAAAAAATACTTCCTCACATTGCCCCGGAACCGCCCCCCTCTATCTTTAAATTGTGTTCCCTTGTTCTCGCACGTCTCTTTTTCTGAAAGATGCTACCCTCTTGGACTTTGTTAATTCCACTGAGGTACTTAGAAGTTTCTATCATGTCACCCCTCTCCCATCTTTCCTTAAGAGTATACATGTTAAGCTCCTTTAGTCTCTCCTCGTATGGCTTCTCTTGTAGACCCTGCACCATTTTAGTTGCCCTCCTCTGGACTGCCTCTATCCTGTCTATGTCCTTGCAGAGATGGGGTCTCCAGAACTGCACGCATTACTCTAGATGGGGTTTCACCAACTGTCTGTACAGAAAGTTGAGAATGGGAATTTAATGGATGGCTAAGAACCTGTTGTGCTATAGGGTATGGGCTGTTGGGGGGTGGGGAGGGACCTGGGAGGACAGTAGTCTCTATGCCAGGACAGACTACACTTGAGTGAGGAGTGAAGAAAGTGTTGAAACAGAGGATGGAGGAGTACATAGAGGAAGTAGGAATTTAAACTAGGAGTGGGGGTGGCAATTGGGCAAAGACATGCAGAGACCACAGGTTGGAAACCATATGAGCTTACCCCATAGCAGTGACAAAGGACAAATGGCAAGTACTATTGGTGATGCTAGTAAAGGAGGGCAAGATGGGAGGGGGGAAGGGTGGAAGGTGGTTACCTTTAATGCTAGGAGCCTTGGGAGGAAAACTGCAGAGTTACAGGTCCTCATGGCAGAGGGAGAGGTGGATATTGCAGCCATCACAGAAACATGGGCCACCCCATACAATGACTGGGACTTGTCTGTACCAGGGTACAGGTTATTTCGTAGGGACAGGGTGATTGGGAAAGGAGGGGGTGTGGCACTATATGTGAAGGAAGGACTGAAGTGTGCAAGGGAGGAAGGGGAGGAGGGTAGTACTGAGTCACTTTGGATGCAAATCCAAGATTCCAAGAATAGGATTCTTAGAATGGGAGTGGTGTACAGGCCGCCATCTCAGATGGAGGAGTTAGACAGGGAACTAGCGGGACAAATCAGGAGGACCTGCGAGAAGGGTAGTGTGGTGATTGTGGGGGACTTTAACATGCTAGGAGTGTACTGGAGTACCCCATCAACCAGAAACAGAAGGTAGCAGGTACTGCTGGATGCCTTCCAGGACAGCTTCCTGCTGCAAATGGTCAGTTAACCAACCATGTTAGGGAATGCCCTTGACCTTGTGCTGGCAAATGGGGACTTTGTGAGAGAACTTACAGTGCAGAAACCACTGTCAGGGAGTGACCACCACTCAGTTTGGCTCACATTGGAAATGGGCAAAGAAGGGGTGGAAATCTGGCACAAGAGTGCTGTACTTCTGGAGGGCTGACTTTGGGAGGATGGGGGAAGTGGTAAAAGGGTACCTGGCCAGAATTCAATCTAGTATGGACACTAGCCAGAGGTGGGAGCTCATAAAGCTGGGTATAGTGGAGGCAACCAAAACCTACTGCAATGCCCAGAGCAAGAAGGCTAGGGCTAAGAAACCAAGCTGGTTGAGCAAGGAGGTCATGGAAAAGGTAAGGAGGAAAAGAGCTGCCTTTAGGAAGTACAAGAAAACAGGGTGAGGGGAGAACAGGGAGGAGTACCTGACAGAATCGAAGGAGGTGACAAGGGCAGTAATTGGAGCCAAGGCATCTACGGAACTCAGGCTGGCACAAGGCATTAAGAAGGGGGAGAAGGACTTCTTTATGTATATCAGGGAGAAAAGGAGCTGTAAGGACCACATAGTAAGGATTAGGAAGGAGGGGAGTTGGGTGGAAGCAGGGTGTGATAAGGCAGAAGTACTAAATGAGTACTTCAGCTCAGTATTTACTAAAGAGAGAGGGTGACACCCAGAGGGGATAAATGACAGAAACAGGGGAGGGTGACAGATAGGGAAATCATGGAGGGCAGATTTGGGAGGGTTTGAAGGCACTGAGGGTGGATAAGGCGCCAGGCCCAGATGGCATCCACCCCTGTGTACTGAAGGAGCTGGCAGAGGTCCATGCAGGACCTTTGGCAGACCTATTTAATGCCTCACTACATTCAGGGTGTGTACCTCAGGACAGGAGGATGGCTCATGTGGTGCCCCTCCACAAGACTGGCCCCAAGGATGAACCGGGAAACTACAGACCAGTGAACCTCACATCCATCATGGGTAAGCTAATGGAGACTATCGTGAAGGAGAGGCTGGTGGCCCTCCTAGAGGCCAAAGGACTACAGAACAGCAGACAGCATGGCTTCATATGGGGTAGATCCTGCCAAACCAACCTGGTGGAGTTCTATGACTGGGTAACTAGGCAACTGGACAGGGGCCATGCAGTGGATCTTCTGTATCTGGACTTCAGTAATGGATTTGACTTGGTGCTGCATGGAAGGCTGGGAAGTAAGTTAGTAGGCACAGGGGTGGGTGCAAAGCTGGTGAGATGGGTAGGGAACTGGCTTCAGGGAAGGCAACAGAGGGTGGTGGTGGGTGGGGAGCTCTCACACCCCAGGGTAGTGACGAGCGGTGTTCCACAGGGCTCGATGTTGGGACCAGTGTTGTTTGGGATATTCATTGCAGACATATCATTGGACAACAAGAGCAAGATCAGTCTGTTTGCTGATGATACCAAGGTAGGAGCGGTGGTGTATGACCTAGGGGGATGGCAGGGTTTGCAGGATGATCTGGCAAAGCTTGAAACCTGGTCAGACACCTGGCAACAGGGGTTTAATGCCAAAAAGTGCAAGGTGCTGCATTTTGGGATGAAGGAGTTACCAGCTGGGGGGAGTGCAGCTAGCCCAGACAGAAGAGGAGAAGGATCTAGGGGTGCTCATTACAGGGTCAATGAACAACTTGGTACAATGTAGGAAGGCAGCTGCAAAGGCCAACAAAATGCTGGGTTGTATTGCAAGGGGTATATCCTTGAGGAGGGAGGAGGTGATCCTGCCACTGTATAGGTCATTAGTTAGACCGCACCTGGAGTACTGCATGCAGTACTAGTGCCCGTATCTGAAGAGGGACATTAAGTTACTGGAGGGAGTGCAGTGCAGGGCGACAAAGATGATCAAGGAGCTGGGGGACTTATCATACGAGAGGAGGCTGAAGGAGTTGAACATGTACTCACTGGAGAAGAGGAGGGATGAGGGGACATGATTGAAACCTTTAAGTACATGAAAGGAATAAACAAGATAGGTACAGAGGGGCTGTTCAAAGTAAGGGAGGGAAGGGAAGCCAGGGGCCACGATATGAGACTGGAAGGAGGAAGGTTCAGGAGGTAGATGAGGAGACACTTTTTTACAAAGAGGGTGGTGGCTGGGTGGAATGCGTTACCTGCAGAAGTGGTATCCAGTAGAACAGTGGACTGCTTAAAAAGGGGATGGGACAGGACAAGGGGAGGATCAATGAAGGGGAAGGGTGGAGGGGAGGGGCAGCGGCTGAATAAAGGGTGCTAGCTGCGCATTCGAGCAGATTTGATAGACCTCTAGGCCTTTATCTGCTGGCAAATTTCATATGTTCATATGTTCGTATATGATTTACTGAGACATCCAGAATTAGTTCCGAAGCATTTTTTTTTTGTTAAAAGCATATTAAAATAACATTTGAGCTAATACTGGCTGTGCTATTACAAAATAAACACAAAAATATATACATCTTGAGAGAGAGAACTAACACCGCAATAACACAATCTTTGCTGTTGCTGTTGTGGTGACCAAGGTGGAAAGAGGGGAGTTAGTGGAGCAAAGTATCTAGCCAAATTACTTGATTAGTGGATTCCAATAATGTCAAATCAAATTAAATAAAATTAAATAATAACAATCAGTGCTACACAGATCTATACAAATTTCTTCAGACTCGATGTATGAGAATGCTGGCATAAATGCAAAAGCCAAGGTCAACCAAGTCAATCTACAGACACTAGAAATTAGCACGCTGTTTAAAGATACTCCAGATAAGTTTATATTTATGTACAAGGCAATTTAAAAAACAATAAAAAACAATGAGCAGTAATGATAAACGAAAGAGGATAGCAAACCCCATGCAGAATTCCCACCCTAAATGAGTCAGTGTAAGTACAGAAACTTAGAAGTTGATGGCAGATAAGGACCTCAAGACCCATCCAGTCTGCCCATTTCTTTTTCTACCTTATAAATGTGCCATCAGCCTTTGCTCTGTCAGTGGCCTATCTATTCATACTCATCTGTATTGCTCCCTTATGCCTATCCCATGCCTGTTTGAAACCCTGCACTGTATTCATAGCCACCACTTCCTGAGGTAGGCCGTTCCATGCATCCACCACCCTTTCTGTGAAGAAGAATTTCCTCACATTCCCCTTAATTGGCCTCCTGTAATCTCATGCTGTGTCCTCTTGTCCTGCTATTTTTCTTATATTTAAATATGTTAGACTCTTTCACCTTGCTAATGCCCTTAAGGTGTTTGAATGTCTCGATCATATCACCTCTCTCCCTCCTTTGCTCAAGGGTATACATACTGAGCTCCGTTAATCTGTCCTCATATGTCGTCTGATGCAGTCCCTGCACCATTTTGGTTGCCCTTCTCTGGACTGCCTCAATTTGGTTAATCTCCTTGTGAAGGTGCAGCCTCCAGTACTGCATGCAGTACTCCAGATGGGGCCTAACCAGTGTCTTGTAAAGAGGGATTATTACCTCCCTCTTACGACTTGTGATACCCCTACTAATACACCCTAACATCCCCCTAGCCTTACCTACTGATTTAGAGGTTGCTTGGATGATTTCAGGTCATCGGTGATGATGATGCCCAAGTCTCTTTCTTCCTTTGTGACTGCCAGCAACTCCCCTCCCAGGCTGTAGGTGGCTTCAGGGTTTCTCTTCCCTATGTGCATGATCTTGCACTTCTTTGCATTAAATCCAGTTGCCCTCTGCAGCCATTATGCTGGTTTATCAGATCTCTTCTCATTCTGCCCACCCCATCTGGATCATCTACTCTGTAGCAGATCTTGGTGTCATCTGCAAACAGACAAGCCTTAACCTCTAGTCCATCTGCAATGTCACTAATGAAGATATTAAAGAGGACTGGCCCCACGACTGATCCCTGAGGTACCCCACTTGTGACTTGCATCTCTTCTGACTGTATACCATTTACTACCACTCTCTGTTTTCTGCCCTTAAACCAGCTTGCCACTCAGTTGACCAACTTCTGACCCACCCTGAGCCTACCCAGCTTATTTATCAATCTTCTATGTGGAACAGTGTCAAAAGCTTTGCTGAAGTCAAGGTAGGTGACATCAACTGCCCCCCCTTGGTCCACCACTCTGGTTACCCAGTCAAAGAAATCTATGAGATTAGTTTGACAGGACCTTCCATTTGTAAACCCATGCTGTCTTGGATCCTGTGCCCCTATGGATTCCAGGTGTTGCACTATCCTTTCCTTAAGGAGTGCCTCCATATTCTTGCCCACTACTGAGGTAAGACTGACTGGTCTGTAGTTCTCTGCCTTCTCCCTGCTGCCACTCTTGAGCCCTTCTCCAGTCTTCTGGGACCTCTCCTGTGTTCAGAGACTCACTAAACAGTTCTGCTAATGGCTCTGCTAGTTCCACCTTTAGCTCCTTAAGTACCCTGGGATGTATGCCATCAGGTCCCATTGCCTTGTCCACCCTGAGCTTAGCGAGCTCTTGTAGGACCCTTTCTTTTGTGACTTGAGTAGTGCTCACCTCCTTCCCCACTGCGTCCATGGTGCTGAGCTGTGGGCCCTGCCCTGCCTTCTCTTCAGTAAATACTGAGCAAAAGTATCTATTTAGGATAGATGCTTTTACAGGGTTCTCCTCCTCACATGCCCCATTTTCTCCTTTGAGCTTAGCAATACCCCCTCTGTACTTTCTCTTTTCACTAATGTATTGATAGAAAGTCTTGTCACCTTCTTTTACTGTTCATGGTAGTGTTTCTTCAGTTTGGGACTTTGTCTGCCTTACTGCTTTCCCTGCTTCCCTTAGGGCAGTTTGGTATGCCTTCCTTTCTTCATCCCACTGTGTTCCCTTATATTTCCTGAAAGCCAGCCTTTTGGCTCTGACCTTTTCTGCTACTGTATTTGAGAACCAAAGTGGTTTCCTTCTTCTTTTGCAAGTATGTATAATAAATTTATTTTACTAATAAAATACATAAAATAAAGTAAAGTAATGGCACCATCCTTCTTAACATACACCAAACCACAAACCATAAAGGCAAATCGAGGAGCTTATTTTTTAAAAGATTCCTTCTTTCTTTCTTTTATATTTCAAACTTCAAAGGGATTAATAAACTCCACATTGAAAGATGATGTAAAGCAGTCCACATATGTCAAGTATAAATTAACTTGTATCAAACTCCCTTAAATAATTATGTTGAGTTTAATATATTTAATTGTATAAATGTACTCTATTTTATTTAAGGAAATCACTATGTAAAACCTTCTCCATTCTTCTGCAAATTTGATATGATTGGTAAGCTGCACGTCGTTGCTGCTGTAATAATTTTCCAAGAAACCAGTGGCACCCTTGTATCTGTTTGGGACCATTAAAATCTGAAATGCTCAGAGATTTACAGAGAAACACTGTCCCAGTCTCTCCTGACTCCTTTCAACACCTTCAGTATGCTCCTCCACAGGGTGGGGCGGGAGGTGGCCTGGCCTACACTGTCTAACTAAAGAGAGAGTAAAAACACTTTCCATATGAAGATTTATTTAGATTTATTTCTGGCGTTGCTATACGTATAATTAATCAATAGAGAGCTAAGTTACTACTAGTAGTGTACCAGAATGTAAATCAGAGAGGTCTTATCTTTATACCTAATGCCATTCACAAAACCCTGGCTTAGGGAGCCAAGTCAAATGCTTTCCTCCTCTCCTGGTCTGACGAATACTGTAACTTGTCATTTTCATGTTTCTCAGCTCTTTGACTCTGCTCTGGCTATTATATCTTCTTCAAATTCTCAGGGTCCGTTCCTGTTTAGTAGATCTCTACTGCTAACTGATTGGGAAGTATGTTTGTGGGTGGGAAGTACGTCTGTTAGTGGGCAATGAATGCCCCACCAACTCCCCAACCACACTCACCCTTGTCAGGCTTGTGATTTGTAAGTGCTCTGTGTCATGTGATCAGTGACGTGGAGCTTATACTAATCTCCTCAATTTGTCACTTGCATCTTATATTGTTGGACCACTAGTGGCCACTGTTGACATATTCTGATCTTCTCAGTTACCTCATGGCTTACTTCTGTAGTCAAGTATACCCCCTACTAGCCATGTTTCTGCTTCTGTCTGTCCCCACCCTGTTTCATTCCCATCCCTCTCAATTGCCCCCTGGTCTCCTCCCTGCCCATCCTATGTCATTTCTACCTACCTCCTTCCCTCTCTCCACATACACCCTTTCGCCTCCTTTATCCTTTCCCTTTCCCAAATGCTATCAATATACCCCAGGCTGCTTAATAGCTCTTTCATTTAAATCAAAGCCCTCCATCATCTTTTGTCTTTGACACCCCAAAACACCCCGCACACAGGCCAATTGAATAAAACAGAAATGCCATTCCTCCCATTGTCATCTTCTCATTGTTCTACTTCTATCTGGTGACATTGAGCTAAACCATAGCCCACCCAGCCCTGCCTCTTTGCCAGCCCTTCCCAAGGGATTGAGGTGTTTTCATATAAATGCCCATTGTCTCCTTCCTAAACTGGTTGATTTAAAAGTCTGGATTACTCAGCACTCCCTGGACATTCTATGTATCTCTGAAACATGGTTGTCTTTATGTATCCCAGACAACAAGCTTGCCCTCCCTGACTTCAACTTCCACTGTCAAGACCATGGAAAAAGAGGAGAAGTTGCCATATATTCCCAAACCTACCTCACATGCACTATCACCTATCAAGAAGCAGTCCCTCATTCACATGAACTGCTTTTAGCTAAGATCTCCTTTCCTTCCTCCAATTCACTTTACATTGGAGTTTTGCATGTCTCCCCAAAACTCCCTCCCCCTCCTTAGTCACCTATATCACCTCCATCACTACCCATGCCTCTGCGGGTGAATTAGTCCTACTTGGAGACTTTAACCATGATTGGCACTTTCACGCATCTCAAAACTCATGCCTCAAAATAGAATCATTAAATCTGTCCCAGCTGATCAATGAGCCCACCCATCCCAAACCTTGTTCCCAGTCTAATTCTTTGCTTGACTGGGTGCTATCTACCCACCCTCACCAAATTAGCTCTGCAGGCATTCTCCCTGCCACACTAAGCAATCATTGCCCTACCTACTGTGTCAGGAAGATATGCCCGACACTCAACCGATCCAAATATTTTCAACATTGACCCCTCGAATCACTTGGTTCTGTTAAACTACTACCGCATGACTTGGCTATGGCAAATTGAACACCAGTTCTCTCCTCTCTTTCTGTTGATATAGCTCTCTCTAATTTCACATATATCTTCATAAAGATTTGGGATGCACACACCCCCTAAAGTCAATTAGGGTTAAATGACACCACAATCCCAGGATCTCCTCAAACATCCTATCCCTGTGCATAACCCTTGACCTTGTGTGGTGTCACTTTAAAACATCTAACAACCACGCTGACTTGCATAAATACTGAGCCCTCTGCAATGACTGTACAAAGAAGATTCGGCAGTCAAAATCTGATTACTTCAGATCGTGTTTGCACACATCTAACACCTCTCTGTCCTCCCTCTGGAAGAACCTCTGATCTCTACTGCTCCCCACCTCTGAACTCCCTACACCAACCCTTTCTGTGTCAGGTTCCCCAGCATCTGACCACTTTTCAGTCACTGATGCCCTAAATAATGTCTTCATGACCTGTGACCTCCTCCAAGACCCTTGCCTTTCCTCTCCTGCTTTCTCTCCTGCCTTCAACAAGTCATCTGGTTATTAGCTGCCTCTGATTTCCCCTTCTGAAGTTCTTAGTACCTCATTACCCTTAAACCCAGCTAAATCCAGCCCTGACTGCCTACATCCTAGACTCCTCAAAATCTCTCTTCCATCTGTTTTGACACCTCTCACATACCTCCTCAATCTATCTCTTTCGTCCTCCACCTTTCCCTTAGCCTGTAAGTCTGCTACCAAGCTCCCCTACTTAAAGGTGGGGATCCTACTGGTCCTGGGAATTACTGCCCTATATCCCTCATCCCTGCACTTGCAAAGATACAGGAATCCCTAGTCCTCTAATGTCTACATGATTTCCTCTCTGCATCATGCACTCTCTCCCCACTACAATCAGGATTCAGGAAACTTCAACCAAACTCAACCACCACCTCCCTACTCCTATTCACTGAGGCCATATGCACTGCAATGGATTAAGGACAGATCACATCAGTGATTTTTATTGATCTGGACAAGACTTTTCTACTCAGCGTCACACCATTTGTTACTAAATAAACATAACAACATTGGCCTTTCCCCTTCCACCGTCTCCTAGTTTGGTTCCTATCTATCCAGTTGGTCCCAGTCAGTAAAAATAAGAAACGTCTTTTCTCACTCTCTCCCTACCTTGGAGGTGTCCCTCAGGGATCGATCCTTGGTCCTGTTATTTTCTCCTTGTTTATTAATTACCTCACTTCTGTCTGTTCCCATGCTAAGATCCATATGTATGCAGATGACACTGTCCTTTTCCTATCAGGTCCATCCATCCAAGCTGTCCAAACCCCCCCCTTCAACAAGATTTCACTGCTATAACCAACTAGTTCAAAGACAACTGCTTAAAACTGAACACCAAAAAGACGATAGCCACGACCTTTGACTCCAAGCAGAAACTGGTTAGGCTGGAGTCACATGATGCTGGCGAAGCACTAGCAGTGCTTCTCTCAAACTGCCGCACCTCACTCTAAAAACCATTCCAAAAAGCCAACTTTTGATATTTTCTGGACTGTATTCTTTTTTGGATACTTCAGAGAACTGTTTTGGCACATCATTGCAGTGACTGAATCCCAAATGTACAGCAAAGTCTTCTGACAGAGAGGACAACCAAGATGAGACCCCAGAGGCCAAGCACCCTTGGTGGAGTACCTCTCCACTTTACCCCGCACTTCTGGTGTTGGAAGGGTTGTCACTGGCCCAAGTTTACAGTGACCCATCAGCTATAAAGCAAGCAGTGTTTACTTTGGTTGAGGAGATGAAAAACACAAAACTTTCCTTATGAGAGCTCTCTACTTGGATGTCTGTTTCAGAAGCTCGCATCTCTTCACTCAAGGATCACTGTGCGTGGCAAGATCCTGAAATTGTGCAGTTGCATCACTCCCTCACAGCCTTAGAATCTAAGGTGGATGACCTTGAGGGGAGGAATAAGTGCAACAATCTGGTTATCCTCAGATTGCCTGAGGGAGAAGACGGACAAAACAAGCTTGATTTTATACAAAAATTCTGTATAAGGATTGTCGGTCCATCTCCTAACAGCTCCAGTTATGTGGTTAAGCATGCCCATTGAGCTTTTCAGGCTAAGCCCTCACCTGAAGATCCTCCTCAACCTATTATATTCAGATTTTTAAATTACTTGGACAGAGATCACATTTTTAAAAAATCAAGGAGTATGGATGCAGTTCAATGGCCTTGGTGGTAGTTACACATCATACAAGACCTTACCAACAGAGTTCACTAGGCTAGGCCAGCCTACTGCCCTCTATTAAGTAAGTTGTGGGGAGTGCAAGTGGAGCATAGGCTTCTCTATCCCTCCCAACTCAAAGTTACCACAGAGTTGGGTAGAAAGCATTTCGATAATGTGGACCAAGCACTGGCTGAACTTGTTAAGCTTTTTCCTGACCTCTTTAAATCTATAACCTGAAGATTTTTGTTGCACCTGACTTACATTGAAAGGTTTTGAGCTGCTTCGAACAGGGAATCAAAAATTTTCTTTTGTTTGTGTGCTGCTATGTGTTTTCAACAAAATATATAAGTTGGCACGGCTGTATCCTTAGTGATTTCCCAAAGGAAAGGACTCTCTTTCAGTTCTCCTATATGGTGGTCCCTATCACTATAGCTCCAGATCTCCACTTCAGAGCAAAAGCTTGTGACAGGTACTGTCAAACTTTTCTAGTCTGCCTTCAATTGTGTTCTGCTTTGTATTTGCAATATAACTTGACTGTTTCCTGAAGGTACTTACAGTCCTGGCATGCTCCCATAAGTTGACATGGCAGTACCCTTTATTTTTGCCATTTGGATGGTCACTTCAGACTGGTTGCTGGCAGGACCAAAACTTACAGAGATCTCTTTTTTGGCTTGGTGGTTTGACAACACCCCACAACCTGGACCTACATGAAAAGTTTCTCCATTAAATTAATGGATCTTTTGCCCCTCCGCTCATTGGAATCATTTAGATATTTCCCCCTGTACAGCTCTGCTGGAGCATTGCTGGGACTGAAGCATTGAACACCAGTTTTGTGTTCCTCATGGCACTTGAGCAACTTTATTTTATTGTAGCTTCAAATAAACTCTTTCCTGCCCTTAGAGGTTTCACAGCTGATTGTTTCTAGACTACTCAACAATTCGTGAGGATTACAAACTTTTCTTTTTCCTTTTCAAATTTTCTATAGCTGATTTGAGGAGTCAGTTACTGCTTTTTTTAATTTAGCCACCTATGCATTTTTATTTCATTATTACAGCATCTGTAAATGCAGTTACATTTCTGTCTTCTTTAAATAGTTAGATACATCCAAGAGATCTCTTTAGTACCCATATATTTGTTTACTTGAAGGGTGCACTGTTATACTATACCTGTTTGGGGTTCAGTGTACTGGTCTTTATTACGGGTGAGGTGGGGGGCCGGCTCCACCTCATCACAGATTTATTTCTTCTTAGGTAAAGCAGTAGACCAGAATAGATAGAAATATTTGTGTATATAGTTACTCTTCTGTTTAGCCATTTAGTAGTTTAGGTATTTCATTTGTTTGTTATAAAATGTTATCTTATTCAACTTAATTGGGTTTTGTGGGGGGGGGGGTTGTGCATCAACTTTGGAATTGTCTTGTTGTATGCCAATGTTAAGATGCTTAGATGCCATGGCTAATTCATTGTTATTTCTTACATGGAACATTAAGGGTAGAAGAGATAATAGGTAAAAATATGCCCTGTTGAGACACCTAAGTCAATTCTCTCCCCATGAGGTATTTTTGCAGGAAACCCATTTTCTGGACTCCCAGATGTCCTGCCTAACCATGTCATGGGTGTGTAGGGCATTTGAGGACTACAATAGTCCATGCCAGAGAGGCGTGACAATTCATTTTTCCAAAACTGTTACTTTTATTTTACTAACAGAGATTAAGGACCTGGAAGAGTGATATATTTTTTAACATGGTCTTTTGGGAAATTTGGAGCTCCTACTAGGCTCAGTATATGGGCCTAATTTAGATACCCCTGGATTTTTTCCCACCTTGGCCATCGCTATAGCCCCCTTCACTCACTTACCTAATATTTTGGGAGGGGATCGGAACCTTGTGCAGGTCAATGATTTATACCGAACATACCGCACCAAAGCTGGGTTTTCCCCAGGACAAAGAGCTCTATGGGAATTTATTGATATGCTAGGCCTCATTCACCCTTCGAGAACTTTCTATCCTTCCACTCGGGACTTTGTGTTCTTTTCATTGCCACACAACATACTATCCAAAATAGAGATCTGTGAAAAAAATTCTGCCCGTGGAATTTTTCACGAAAATCAGAATTTTGCTTCCGCAAAAGTGTGGAAACTAAATTAGCAACTTTTGCTGAAATTTTGACTTAGAAGAACAGAATAAATGTATAAATTGTAGATTATTCTGTTAAACTGTGGAGAAAAAAGTTAGCAGAACTGATAACTGAACTGTGGAATAATTACACGTATTGCTGAATAATTCATTAAACTGTAGAACAAAATTCCTCAGAACTGTTATTTTGCAGTTCTTGTGTATTATTCCACAGTTCAGCCAAAAAATTCTCCAGAACAGGGTGAAAATCTGCCAAACACATTTGGAAGATTGCAGTCTCGCCAATGGTGGAAATTCGGAAAATTCCACAAAATTTCCTAATTTTCGCAGAAGTTCCAGAAAAGTGGAATTCAAAACTTTTGCCCACCTCTAATCCAGAATAGACTTCTTACTTATCAGTAAATACCTCATACCTGGTATCTTATATCGTCAATTACAAGCCAGGGTTGTCTTGGAACAGTCCCCAATTACCTTGGCTTTAGACACCCCTTCCTTTCCCCAACGACCCCATACCTGGTCCTTAAGCCCTTAAACATCCAGTTACTGTGGCCAGAAATTACGGCCAATTTTAGGCAGTACATGGACACAATCATTAAACTTAATTAAGATGCCTCCCTGCCTCAAGACTTTATTTGGGAGGCCTTAAAGCCACATGGAGGGGAGAACTTATACGTTTGGGATCCCTCAGGGAAAATAAACAAAATTCCCAAGTACATAATTGGCTCCTACAAATCAGATCTGTTGAGCATACCCTCTCCAGTTCCTCACTGGACTCCATAAGGGAAAAACCAGCACAATTACAGGCCCAGTACTTGGATCATCTTTTAAATAAAGGTGATAAAGTAACAACCAGACTAAGGGCTACATACATTGGCCTAGGTAATAAAGCTGGTAAGTTTCAGCCCTTAGAATCAAACAATGCTCCAGCTGTAAATGGGTATCCTCTTTGGTTGACCCAGAGACAGATTTATCAACAACAGATCCCCAGCAGATGGTTTTCATCTTCTCTAAATTCTATCAAACACTTTATACCGCCCCTCCATATGATCATACCAGTATAGCAGCCCAGAATTTATTTCTTGCTTCAGCTCACCTACCCAACTTACCAAGGCCCAAGCCCTATCCTTTCTAGGCACTACAATGGCTTCAGAGGTAACCGTTGCAGTTTTTTCCATGTTCCTTGATAAAGTGCCAGGCCCCATTAGCTTCACTGCATTGTTCTTTAAAATTTATAAAGACCTTTTAACGTCAGTCCTTACCACTCTCTTTAACTACTGGAGCACTCATACCCCTACAGATAAGCTGCTGTTTGAGGCTTGTATAGTGTTACTGCCCAAACCAGGGAAAGACCATACTAAACCAGTACATTATTGTCCCATCTCATTGATTAATAATGACAATAAATTATATGCTAAATTATTAGCAACCAGATTGTCCTCAGTGTGGGTCTTTCTCCTCGGACCTGAGTATCCCAGGTTTGTGGTAGGCAGGAACTCAAGTGGGCATTTTAGAAAACATTTCCATCTTTTTTCTGCATCTGGGGAGACCCCCTGCAAAGATGTGTCATTCTCCCTAGTTTAAGAAAAGGCATTCGAACGAATGTCCTGGTTATACCTCTTTAGCACTCTGGAAACATACGGTTTCCCGCATGAATTTATCAACAGGATAAAAGCACTATATGCCTTCCCCCGCATATATTCTGTGCAATAACAAGTTATCCAATACTTTCCCATTATCCAGAGGCACTCACCAAGGGTGTCTCCATCCCCTTATCTTTTTAATTTATACCTTAAACCATTAAGCAGAATGATAAATACATCCCCTCTTGTTAAAGGTATAAATGCAGGACAAGACTTGTATAAACTATCATCATTTGCAGATGCTATTTTGCTCCATCTCTCAGACTGGGCTACATCCTTACCAGAGGGTCTAAATACTATTTCTGACATTAGTATTTTTTCTGATTATAAGCTAAACCCTTCTTAAACAGTAGTTTATCCTATCTCGGCTTCCAATCCCAAACCACTGTGCCTCCAACTAGGATTTCAATATGAGACCTCAGCATTGAATTATTTGGGCATTAAACTCTCTAAAGATATTTCTAAACTTAACACTTTAAACTTAGACCTGGTGGTCCCACACATAGAGAAAGACCTTGCCAGGTGGTGACATCTATCACTTTCTCTCTCTGGGGCAGGGCAAATTTAATCAAAATGTGTGTTCTTCCTAAACTGCTCTACCCTCTTATGTTGAACTGCTATTTACCAAAACAGTGGTTTCTGAAGCCTCAGCCTGCACTGTCTTTTTGTGGTTAGGTAAACCTCCATGTAGAGCATATTCAAAATTGTGCAGCCTGTACAAGTATGGTGGGCTGCAGTTGCCAGTTTTCTTTAAATACTATCTAACCTTGCATGGTGCCAAATATTTTAGACAGGGAGAAGCCCTTCCTTCATCTACCTCCTTCACTAGCTGGTTGGTCATAGAGCAATTTTTGACTAAAAAAACACAATATCTCTCTGTAATCATTAATTTATATTCCCTATTCTAAGCTTCCTGGAAATCATCGTCCCTTCCCCATTGGCAGGAGCGTTAGAGCTTACTCCCAGTTATGTAGATGTTTAAAAATTTCTCCCACCAAGGTATTAGCTCAGCCAGTATTTAACAACCCCAACATAAGAATAGCTGGTAAACCTATTCCACCCTCATTTTGGCCTCTGTTTTCTACCCTTAAAGTGGGTGATATGGTTATTGGCAATAAAGTTCAGCCCTTTCAATATATGATAAGACATTTTGAGATCTCACCAACCTGCTTTTTTAAATATATGCAATTGAGTAATTGTGTCAGGCATTTTCTGGGCCCTGCACTTTGGGTAAAAGTACCTTGCTCCCCTTTTCAAGAATACATCCAATGTGCTGGTAAGCAGAAGGCAATATCAGGTATTTATAAAGCTTTGCTCCTCCATGACTGTGCTTTGGTTTTCCCTGTTGCCTGTTATTGGCAAAACCTTCTTGGACTTGGCTGGTCTAGCTTGCAATGGCATTCAATATGGAACAATATCTATACCAACAGTAAACAAGACAGGCTTAGACTGGTAGGATTTAATATACTGCATAACCTTTATTTTACTCCATATGCCCTTTTCAGAATGAAAACAAATATCCTCCCCACAATGTCCCAGCTGTGCACTGGCTGATGGCACCTTATTTCATGAACTAAGGGAGTGTCCACTAGTCAAACAATTATGGTCTATGGTCCATGCAAAGACGTCCCACCTATTTGGCCTCGAAAAGGATTTTACTCCAGAACTGTGTCTCCTTTAGGAATATTCCACAATTGTTACTTCTTCCCATAAGTATTACATAGCCCTTATCTCGTTAGTGACCAAACTTCTTATAGCGAGACACTGGATGGACCAATGGACTCATTCTCTTGGAGTGGATACAAAAGTGTATGATGGCCATCTCAGCTGAAAAAGCAATAGATACTTATAAGTCTACTTTATCTAGAGTCACAGAATGTTGGACAGAGCTTCATACGTTTCTTACTTAGTGCTCCCTGATCTTTTCTTCTCTTTAACTATTACCATTCTAAGGGTTGCTGAGGTGAATGCACGGGGGGAGGAGTGAGAGGTTGGGGAGGGAGGTAGTGTGGGGGGGCGACTTGTTCTTTTTGTTTTCATTATGTTAAGTGTTATTATTTTTTGTTATTGATGTTGATGTTTTTGTTTCTTATTATATCTTTGTGCATTTGAAAAGTCAATAAAGTATGCTAAGTTGCAAAAAAAAAACTGGCTAGTCTCCCCTCCCTTTCTGTTTTTTCAACCTCATCTTGCACTCCTTCTTGATAATGTCCTGACCTACCAATACTTCATTGTATGGCTTGATCCCTCACTTGACTTCACTTCCCATATCTCTGTCATTCACTCCAAACTAAGCCCTAAACCGGAGCTACTTTACCATCACAAGGCTTGTTTCTCCCTCCCTCTCAGACGTGACTGGCTGATAAAATGGATACTCCCTACCTTCAACTATGTTGATGTTGTCTTCAGTGTAGCCCCTGTCTCTTCTCTCTCCAAACATGACATCCTTTTCAATGCTTTCTGTCATTTTGCCTCAAATCTCCCACACCTGACACACCACTGTGACTTCCTCTCTGCCTATCCCTCCGGTCTATTTCACAAAGATGCGTGTCTGACTGCTCCTCCCTCATCTCTAATTTCTGGTTTGGACTCTTCCCTCTTATCTCCCCTATATATGGCCACTCCCTTCCCCTATAATTTGCATAAAAATTGCACCCGCTCCTTCGCACTCCCAAGATTGTGTACAGTTATAGGGAAACATACCTTCTCTTACAGACTTCCATCCCTTTGGAACAACCTCCCCTCCCATACCCATCTTACCCCCCCTTTCCATCACTAAAATGCCTTCTTATGCCCCACTTTTTATATCCTGTGACTGGTCCCTGTTCTAATTCTTCCTTTTTTTCTGTTTCACATCTCTACTCCTCTCTTCCTCTCTTCCTCTCTTCCTCTCTCTCTTTCCATCCCCTGCTTAGTTTCATGCCCTCATGTTCATCTTTTGCTGTCCCTCTCAACTAAAATCCTCTACCTGACAACCTTATTATATTTATACTATAGTTATACTTCAGTTATTTCCTATTGTTGTCATCTATTTCAAATGTATTTATTTACTTGCATTATTTTGCATTCTGTATGTATCATCCCTTTTTTTATTTGTACCATTTGCCCCCAGGTCACACCGGGAAACAAGTTCTGCTCTGTGTGGCTTTCCTGGTTACTAAAATTTTAAATAAATAAATAAAAAATAAATCATCTATTTTTTCCAGTATTTTAGCAGGTCTGACAGGAAGATAACTCCTCCTACATCAAATAAGTATCATACAATATCTAACCTGTCTTATCTTTCTTATTTACTCCCTAAGAACTACAGATCCTTTGTGACTCCTTTCCTATATTATACTTTACAGGTTCAATGGTCATTGTCCTTTAAAGAACCCCTACCTCTGGTTCCCTAGTACCAAGATAAATAACCCTCTACTTGTTTCCTATTCTTGGTAGGTTGACTGTAACTGTGTGATCATGCCACATACAGTGTGTTGCATTATGATATCATCTTGACAACTGGTGTGTGATTATTAACGTCCACCAGAACAATCACCAGTAAAAGGCAGACAGGGCCTAAGTTTAATAAGCAACTCTCTACAATAATAAAACACCTGAAACCTCTAGATATACACCAATTATGTTCTAACTTCATTGTTTTGTTTAGTTTTTTTTTAGTTTTTTTTTACTTTTTCCTGTTGTAGTACTAGTAAATTGCATTGGTTGACAACTGGACTCATTGCCTTGTGTGTCTGTATCAGTGGTTACATGGAAGTGCAGGGCCCAAATTGACATGTGCTTCTGCAGTTCTCCAGACAGTCACACAAATTTTTGATATGCACTGCCACATTAACGTGCATTACCCTGCAGGTCACTGCACTTCTGTAGTAGATGGAATCTTCCCTTGGTGCAGAATCCTGGGCCCTGTGCAACTGCATCTGCTCATTCAGATCCCAAAGGTGCCTGCATGAATGAGGATACAAATCCATTATCTCAAAAAGAAAGGAAATTCATTGCAAAAAACTGTGTTAATGCACCAGTTAGGTTAAATTTAATGTCACAGAAGTAGGTAAATGTAAAGTTAGGGTTTCTAATCCTAACTCCAGACCCAATACAGCAGCAAAAGGACAAAACCACACAAGTTACCATAGACAGCCATCATCAGGTAAGGCAGAAAACACACAGCTGTTTCAAGATGACACAAATGAAGTAGCACTGATGTGATACCTTCATGGATTTGTATCTGGGGCTTGCACACCACAACACATATACACTCACTTCTGTCTGCAGAGAGAAATCCGTGATACACAAATTACAGCACTACTTCTCTGTGACCAAGCATATGCCACTGCAGTCACAGGAACAAATCCACAATACCCACATTTCCAATGTTCCTTTGTGTACAAAAGAGCAGATCCCTATGGGACCAACCCGTCTGTAGCCACAGGTAGTCATCCACACTCTAAGACATGCACACAGTTCTGTCTGCAGAAGTGCAGGCCCTTGAGAGGGCTGTGTGTTTGCAGCCTCATGAGTAAAACATACACACTGACCTTTGGTTGCAGAATGGCAGGTACTACCACAAAATCCACAATACTAAAATTTTAACAGTACTTCTGTCTAAAGAAATGCACACCCCAAGGGGTCTACACCTCTTCAGCCACAGGTGTAAGATATACATACCGACTTCTGGCTGCAGAACTACATGCCTCCTGTGAGGCTGCACTTACACAGCTATATATAGAAAACTACAGAAATATAGAAACATAGAATCTGAAGACAAATAAGGACCATACAGCCCACCTAGTCTGCCAATTTTTCTACTCAGTGTTGACAGTCCAGATTCTATTTGATCCATGGCACGCCTTTTCTGCCCATCTCCAGGGTAACCTTTTGTCTATCTCATGTGTTCTTGAAGTCCCATATTGTTTTAACCCACACCACCTCCACTGGACAGCTGTTCCACAGATCCACTGCTCTTTATGTGAAAAAGTACTTCCTGACTTTCCCTGAGCCTTCCTCCCTGCACCGTCATATCATGTCCCCTTATCCTTGTGCAATGCTTCCTCTGAAATATGCTTCCCCTCCCGCACCCTGTTTATACCCCTAAGGTACTTGAATGTCTCTTTCTTATCCTCCCTCTCTCTCTCCTCTCCTCCAATGAATAGATATTATGCTCCCTGAGTTTTTCCTCATATGGCTTCTAGTGCACTCTATGTACCATTATCATCACCCTTCTCTGGATTGCCTCCATCTTGTCTATGTCCTTCCTGAGATGCAGTCTCCAGAACTGGACACAATACTCCTGGTGAGGCCTTACCATAGATCTGTGCAGTCGCATCACCACCTTTTTCTTTCTGCTGGTTATGCCCCTACCTATGCATCCCAGTATTTTGTTTGCCTTCTCATCACTTTTTCTCACTGCTTCATCACCTTTAGGTCATCTGAAATAATGATCCCAGGTCTCTCTCTCTTCTTGCCTTTTGGTGGCCAGAACACCCTCTCCCCACTATCCTGTACTCCTTTCTTGGATTCATGTGACCCAGGTGCATTATTTTGCACTTTTTGCATTGAAACTCAACCGCCATATATCTGATCATTCTTCCAATAAGCTGTGATCCTTAGAACTATGAACTAATGGGTCCAGCTATGTTTCATGGTATCACCCACTACCCCCTTAGGCCAGGAAACTGTAAATGTTTGAATCTAATGCAGTGTTTAAAAGTAACATTTTACTTTTGTCAGGGACTCTGCCACCCCTACACAAAACAGCTACCCTTCTGAAAAATGTGAACATCTGCTGCTGAAACCATGATACTTACATTGTAACAGTACTTTTATCTGCAGGGACCTACATTTCTTCAGCCAGAGGTACTCATGAATGCTATACAACATACACACAGCTGTGGCTGAAGAAGCACATGCTCCTGTGCAGCTGCAGATACAAATCCACAAATGTAGTACAACAGTGCTACTGCAGTTGTATCATCTGGAAATAGTTACATGTTATTTGTCGTATGTGATGATGGCTGTCTGTGGTAGCTTGTGTGGTCTTGTCCTTATGCTGCTTGGGGGGTTAAACGTTAGGGTTTAAAACCCTAATGCCACATTTCCCTACTTTTGTAGCATTAAGTTGAACCCTATCATATGCAATTAACACAGTTTGTTTTGCAATGAATATGTGTGTGTCTGTGTGTATAAAATTCATAGGGGTTCTACTGGTACTTCTATGTTAAATCCAAAATGCTGCACCATAATAACTTTAGCATTCTTTGACAAATGTCGTACATGGTCATGCTGCCAGTGTCTCAAAATGTTAAAAGTTTTGAGACAGTAACTTGTATGGTTTTCGAGATATGGAGTGGTAAACAATAGGGAAAAAAAAAACTTTTTCCTATACTTAACATCACATTTTTTCTCTCATCTACAGCCCAGATGGAATAATTTTTTTTTTCCTTAAATTTTCAAAGATCCTGGTGTCTGTGCCAAGAGTGTGCCCTTACATGGTTTGACAAAAAAAATACCATTTTTAAATTATATATTTTTTTTCTTATTGCTGCCAGGCAGGCAGGTAAATGAAAACCATCCAAACTGTAAATAGTTAATGATGTACTGTTGTTTCTCAGAGAAATACTGTTTGTGATGTCAAGCATCTTGGTTTTGTTCCCTTTAAAAATGAGTATCTAAATAAATTTTGCTTGTCATGGAATGAACAAGATTTAAATGTATGTATTATTCACATAATTAAATCTATTTTTTGACTTACAATTTGGAAATGTACAGGGCAAATGTGTGTTTCTCTGGCGACAAATCATTTCACCCATCACTCATTGATTTAAGGATAGTTCAAGCTGAAAATAACCATTCACAACCTTTTACAGTTCGAATTTTACAATTCAATTGGAAAAGGCTGTGAACAGCAACAGTCAATAACAGATTGATCTGTAATAGTTCCCTGGAATCTAGTGGCACTCCCTTCCAATCCCTGCCCATATAATATTGCTAGGTTTCTGTCTTTCTGACATGTAGCTGGTTGCTCCACAAATATTAGCTGTAGTACTAATCGAGAAGCATTTCATCAGTCAATAAGCAAGAAAAAAACTTGTGTGCACACACTAACACCGGAAACACTGTAGATCTCACAAACAAGAAGGCACTATCTGTTAAGTTGTGCTTAGATTTAATGAAAGAAAATTCTGCAGACCGGTGAACAGGTAAAGAAGGTAGCCACCGACTCAGAAAAAAGTCAGTGGCTATCTGCTCCTTCTGTTCACATGTTTGCTCATTTTTTTTAATTAAATATGGGCACAATTTAGTCAATTGTGTTTTGGTGTTTGTCTGACAGAATCAGAATGTAGCCTAATAAGTTTGGGTGACCATATTTCTAGCTTCCAGCTACTGCCATGCTTTCCATTTATCCCACTATTTTTTTCTTCACGTTATGAAGCTTTTGGAACAGAGGAGCTAACAGACTTACACTGGCAGATGATTACAGCTGTGAAATGTGAAGAAGATTGAATCCTCTCGTAAGTCTTTGAAGCCCCAATCCCACCCGAGCTCATCTGCATCACTCACTGAGGAGGGAAAGAAGTGTGGGAAGAGATATTTTTGTTCTGAAGACCTTGACAGCCGAAGCATGTGTATAAAAAGGAGACTGTGAAGGATCTCTCTGATGATTTGCTTGTTTTCCCTTGGAGAACATGAGCTCCTTTGAGGTAACTGGAGGAAGTGGAAGTATGCTCTGGGTGACTGTGCTCACAAGTGATTTTATTTTCCCTAAATGAGTAAATAACAAGAATCAAAATTGTTTAGTGTCATGTTTTATGTTTAATTAAGCAATAATGCATGACAGGGTGTGTGTCGTGCTGCGATAATATCATGCCTAGGGTTGTTGGGAAAGAGACCACAAGATGATTGCATCCAACAGCCTAGAAGTGATGTTATACCAGTACAACATACCCCATGAAGTGCATTTCTGGCATTTTACAATGTCTCATTTGTAAACAAAATAAAAAGATAAAAGAAAACACTGTGATTTTTTTAAAATATTTTTGACCATGGAAGCATTTTTAGATAAAAAAAAAGGTTCATATTCTATTTCTCCAGTAGGTGGAACTGTGTGTTTTTTCAGTTGGAGGTGCTGACTTGGTGTGTTTTGTCTTATCTGCATTGCAACCCATGATGTTTTCTGTTCTGGATTTTGAACCCTCCTGAAAAGTACTTTTTTTTTGGGGGTGGGGGGGGGGAGTGGGTCTGTAGACATAAAGGAACCACAGAGGTATTCAGAAACTGTGATCTGACTTCCAGGGATTTCATTCATTACCCTGGAATTGAAAATAGGTTCTGGCAAAAAGATTAGTCTCTGTACTGCAGCACTGTCAAACTGTTTCTGATTGTGTTGATTTTTTGTGTTGAACTCCAGGGCTCGCAGTAGCACAAAGGATCTGTCTTCCTGCCACATCATCAGGATCAGCTGTGTGAAGGAGCAGGAAAATGGTTACACCGGTGGCCATTGGACAGCTTAAGGGGGCTGGCAATTGGTGACACCTGAGAGGGAGCAGTGCGCCCATGTCGGCGACAAGAGGCATCATGATTGGGCTGCATCAGTGGGTGGAGAGGTTGTTCCCAGCCTATTGGGACTGTCAAGAGGAGGATAAGAGGATTTTTCAGCCAATCAGGGCCAGTGGGACAAGTCTGGAGTTTGCAGACAGGCTTTAAAAGCCTGACAGCTGGGCTGCAACTCCAGGACTCGTAGCAGCACAAATGAGCTATCTTCCTGCTTCATCGGTGGCATCAGCTGTGTGAAGGATCAGGTGGGCAGTTGCACCAGTGGCCATCGGGAAACTGAAGGGGCCCACATTCAGTGGTGCCTAAGAGGGAGCAGAATGGCCACATCGGCAGCAAGAAGCACCATGGTTGGGCTCCATCAGTGGCCAAAGAGGTTGCCCCCAGTCAATCAGGATTGGTAGGAGGAGGAGGAGTCTGGAGAAGAGGATTTTTCAGCCCACCCACTATCCCAACCCAGACTGCTATTAAATGTAGGTTGGGGGAGGAGCTTACAGTGAGGAAACATTGTGGATTAGCCGAAGGGGTCTGTGCCCCACAAAGGGGCAATCACTTGTGACTCGAGAGGACTGTACTGCATTGTTCACAAAAGGACAGCACTTCTGACAAAACTTTTTAACTTTTAACTCTTAACTTTTAAATTACCTGCTGCAAGTTACCAGGGATGGTCAAATTGGATTTTTTGGGCTACCAACTGACTGAACCCGTCCAGACTAATTGCCATATTGTTTGTTCTTCTGTTACCACAGAGATGGGGCTTGTTGCTGATAAGGCTATTGTCATATGGTTTGCTTTCTGTTGTTGCAGGGAGGATGATTTGAAATTCACAGGGTAGGGGTAAATACGGTCTCATCATGTGTCCTACCTGGGGCTGGTAGACACTTTGGGCTCCATAGGGGTCACCTGTGAAGCTAGTCAAGAAGCATATTGCAATTAGGGATGTACGAAATTGGAACATTTTGTCCAGTGAAATATTTTGCGTAATTAGCGCATTTCCCGAAATATTTAGCTGGGCAAAATGTAGTGCCAGCAGTTGGATGCACAATTTTGCCCCAAGCTGGTGAAATTTGTAACCAGTGACAAAATTTTGCCACCATGCAAAAATTTAGCCACCTGTGGAAGTAATTGGTCACTGCCCACTGGCCAAATGTTAATGGAAATTGACAAGGATTTATTAAAAATATGTCCTCGGCATTTTGTTTTTATTTGGTTCTTATGGCTCTTTTTGTATTGTACATCAACTTAAGTGCAGGATAGGTACTATATAAATAAAATAAACATCTTTTCAGTAAATCTGGAATTAGGTTAATTGAAAGCATTCACTGTTATAGTACATATGACATTAATTAGAAAAAGTAACTTGGCTTCCTTTTTGCAGGTTAAAATTTGTTTTTCTAGTATTATTGGTAAACATTTTTTTCTGTGACATGAACATCAATCAACCTTCTTTTTGTTGGATTTCTTTTGAAAAACGTATCTCTTAAGCAAGGTCTTCAACAATTTCTAGGTGTCTGATCATTTTGAGAAATATGAGAATAGTGTGCATTATCCAGATGCTCAGACTTTTACCTCATTAAAGAATACTTGAAAACCTCAGAATAATGGGGTTAAATGACTGCATGACTATAGTAGCCTTGGAATTTTTATTAATTGCTTCTGGTACATCTTTAGAACCAATAAGGACAACTCCATAGGAAGCATGCATTTTACTGTTTATAATAACCAGTTGGTTATGTGAACCAGAAAGTTCTTTTGTTTTATTTAAAAAAATCACCCTCCACTCCCTGATGTCTAGTGGACCCCCTCCGGCCATCAATGGCAGTAATAATATTAAATAAGCACTCCCCCCAGCAAAGTTACCCTACAGACTCCAATTGTTTTATATAAAAATAAAAAATAACCCTCCACTCCCTGGTGTCTGGTGGACCCCCACCCATCAATAGATAGCAGCACCCACCCAGCCCCCAGTAACCCCACGATCAGGCCACCAGCAGCCCTCCACTCACCTTCATGTCTGACAGCCTGACTGAGTGCCACTGAGTGCTTGAATGAATGAGGATGAATAAGTGCGTACTGTATTCATTCATTCGTTCATTCAAGTGCTCAGTGGCGCTCAGTCGGGCTGTCGGCCATGGAGATGAGTGGAGCACCATGCTGGTGGCCCAATCAGGTTACTGGGGGGGCTGGGGTGGTACTTCTATCTATCTATTGATGAGATGGGGGGACCACTAGACACCAGGGTGTGGAGGGTGATTTTTTTTTATAAAACAGACGGAGGCAGCATGGTAACTTGGGGGGGTGCTTATTTAATATTATTGCCAGTGATGGCTGAGGGTGGCCACTAGACACCAGGGAGTGGAGGGTAATTATTTTTTTTAATAAAACAAATGGGGGGTGCAGTGTAACTTATATGTGTGTGGGGGCTGGGTGGTTTCAATTGGACTTGTAGTGGCCAGTGGTGAAGGGTGAAATTGTGGGTGAAATTGCAAAATGTTGCCACAATATTGCATAATGTTTCACCCTGAAAAATTGCCAATTTCACTGCAATTTCACTAACAAATTTTAATTTCACTGCATCTCTAATTGCAATTCATTGGCTGGTCTTGGGTTGCATTAAAACAATCTTAGTGCAGCTTAGGATAATTTTTTTCTTTATAGGAGACTCCTGGGGCTGATCTCTGGGGCAAATTTGACTGCAGGCTCAAAATGCACTTGATGATATATTGTAGCATTGCCTAGGGCTAATTTGTCTGACTTGATATGACCTTCCTCCTGGGAGCAGGTGACCCGCTGGGTAGTAGGTGGTACCCCAGTGAAGGCAAGGGCATGATTGCTGGAAGAAGCTGGGGTAGAGCAGAGGGAAATTGGTATATGGAGGGGGAGGTGCATTATGGAGTGCCTGGTAGTGGTGGTTTGGCTGCGCAGGGTCCCTATTAGATGAGGGTGGTGGACTTCTTGTTATAGGCTGGGGGGAGAACAGGTTAGTGGGTTGCAGCAGCTGTGGAGCTGTAATTTCCATGAGCACACTGTGGAGACTAGTGCACTGTCCTTCATGTGCTAGGTTAATGGGCTTGGAGGCTGAGTTGCACAGGCTAAGTGTGACCTGGAAATGTGGGTGAAGAGCATGAATGCAAGGGAGGGAAGTCAAAAATCTTGAGGGGGGAAGGTGTCAGCAAATGTGGGTATAGAAGGATGGGGGGGTAACAGAATTCCTGCTAGGGTCTGACTGGTCCTGGGGAAGAGCATGGGAAAGGAGTCCAGGGGTTGAAGTGGGGGTGAGGGGGGAGGAGGACAGAGAGAGGGAGGGTGCAACAGACAGCTGAGCAAGAAGATCTCAAAGGACCACTGCAAGGAGACTCACCTCACAGGAGGGGATCTCTAGTTTGAAGCCAACTAAGGGGATTTTGGCCTCAAATAGGTATTTACCATTGGTGGACACTAGGGAGGAGAGGCCCTCAGAGGATGCAAGGGTAGCAGTCAGCAGTGGAAGGAAGGAAGGTTAATGAGGTGGAAAGGGGGGAACAGGTTGGAATGAGGGTCCTAGGACTATTGGAGGAGCCAGAGCTGGTGCTGGAAGAGGAACTGGGAGCAGAGAGTACAAGGAAAGGGTGGATGAGAGGATGGTAAGGAGGGGCATGGTTCCAAGGGTGAAAGGGGCCAGCTGGGATCCAGTTGGGGGGAATAGAGAATAGGACAAGGAGGGATAGAAGCAGGATCCCCAGAGGATCAGGAGGGTCCATAAGTGAATGGGAGTGCTACCAGGATAGACCAAAATGGAGAAGTGGAGGGTGGGGGGTTGGGTAAGGAAAGGTCAGGTAGAAGAGATAATCCAAAGGTAACTGAGGGAAAGAAAACTGGCATTAGGGTCACAGTAAAAGAAGTGCTAACAGGGTTGAGGGGTGGCAGAGAAAGGGGATAGGTCAAAGGACAAGGGGGAGGTCAGGGTGCTCCTGCTGGGGGACTCCATGATAAGGGGTATTAAGTGGGAAGGGGAGAGGGGAAACACTGTGCTGTCAGGGTCAAGGGTGTATCTGTCCTGACTGTGCATGAGGCCAAGCACTTGGTCTATGATCTGATGAAGGATTATGGGGGGGTCCCCTGACATCTCAATGCACCTTGGCACAAATGACATAGGGGGTAACAGTGTACTTAAGATCCAGCCAAGGTTCTGGGAGTTAACCTGGGTGTGTCATGCTGTGGGGTGCTCAGTCTCTTTCTCTGAGATCCAACTGGTGCCTCGAACCAGCGTGTGTAACAAAAAGAAAATCAGAGAAGTTAACAAATGGCTCAGTTCATGGTGTGTGGCCAGCAATATGGGCTGGAGGGGGGCCGGGGTGAAACTTGGGAGGAAAAGGGGCTGTGTGCCTAGGAGAGCCTTCACCTAAATTTGGGAGAAGAGGAGGTTTTAAAGCTAAAACTGAATGAATTTAAGTATAGGTGGGGTTTAAACTTGAGAAAGGGGGGGTCTGGGCTTGAGGCCGTTGCTCTGCCTCTACCACCAGAGGTAGGCAGGGCTTGCCCAACAGGGGCGCCCGACTGTGCAAAGGTATGCCAGGGCAGGCAGACAATTGGAGGTTCACAGGTTGAGGGTACGGGTGAGGGCAAGGGGCAGGGATGGAGGGTGGTCCTGAAGAACGCCAGAAGCATGGGCAACAAGATGCCTGAGCTCAGGCATTGCTAACTGATGGGGAGGTGGATGACATGGCAATCACTGAAACTTGGGCCATGCCTCAGCATGACTGGGATGTAAACTTGGTGGGGTACAGTGTGTTCTAAAAGGACAGAGGTGTAGGCAGGGGAATGGCATAGATGTATGCAAGGTGGATGGGGTGGAGGGTCATGTAGAGGTATTATGGGCTAACTTTCAAGCACCTGGGGGTAAGATGGTGAAGCTGGGGATGGTTAATAGGCCACCCATGCAGGTGGATGATCTGGTTGAAGTACTGGGGTAGAATTTCCAGGAGCACTGTGGTCAGGAGGAGGGTAGAACGGTGGTGCTGGGTGACCTTAACTTACCGGGAACTGATTGGGAAATATGGTATCCTCATCGACCAGGAAACAGTGCCTGCTGGACATCTTCCAGGATACATTCCTGACCTGTACCAACTGGTGGCTGTCCTGACAAGGGATGATTGTATTCTCGATGTAGTCTTGTTGGACTGTGATCTGGTCGGGAACCAAGAAGTAAGAGACCCTCTGGCTGGGAGTGATCATGCCACGGTCTGGTTTTCCTTGGAACTGGGGGGAGGAGAAAATCACACTCGAACAGTGGTAATTGACTTCTGGGGCCTGGACTTAAAGGGTACAGAGGAGATTCTCAGGGGACATTTAGAGGGGATCAGACTGAAAATGGACACAGACAACAAGTGAGAAGTTCTCAAAAGAGGGCTACTAGAAGCTACAAAGGCCTGCACAAAGGTCGGATGCAAGTCTGGTAGAGTGAGAAAAACATGCTGGTCGACCAATGAGGTCCAGGAAGTGGTGAGGGAGAAGAGGGCTGCTTATAGATGATACAGGTGAATGCGTGGGGTTATGGTCAGGAGGAGTGTGATAGCATATCCAAAAAGGTAACCAAGGTGGTGAGATCATCCAAGGTGAAGGTGGAACAGAAGTTGGCACAGGGGATCGGGGAAGGTAGTACAAGTTTCTTTAGGTATATCAGAGAAAGAAGGAAAGTGAAGGGGCAGTTTAGCAGACTGAGATTGAGGAGTGGTTGGGCTGACTACTTACAAATTACTTTGCCTTGGTCTACACTAGAGATGATGGCTGGACAGCACCTTACAGGTAGAGGGTGGTCAGATTTCAAAAAGGGGAGGAGGTCATGGATGGTGAAATTCCTGTTGGTAGGTGTGGGAAGCCCTCAAGGCCCTGAAAATGGATAAGTTACTGGGTCTGGACAGCCTTCATCCTAGGGTGCTAAAGGAAGTGGCAGATGTCCTGGCTGCACCCCGTTGGACCTTTTTAACTTCTCCCTTCAGATGGAGTGGGTGCCTCTTGATTGGAGGATGGTTCATGTCATGCCCATCCACAAAGGAGAGCCATGTGAAGAGCAGGGTAACTACCTGCCTGTCAGCCTGACATCAGTGGTGGGTAAAATGATGGAGGCCAATTTTTTTATTTATGTCTTTTTCCCTCCGGTCACAGGTTGTACGTCCTATCTCAGGCATCCTAGCCTGATCCTGCCCACCTAAGGTCTCCGCATCCCTAGTCTCTTCTCTTCCCCCTCCCTCCTCCTGCAGCCAGTACTCCTGGCTTGACCCCTCCGGGTGTGGCAACCCTCCTCTTGGGCGCTCTCTTGTAGACTGGCCAAGCTGCAGGTGAGGGCTGGGTGGAGGAACTGGAAGGCTGGGTGAGTGAGATCCGGCAGTGGGCATGGGGGCCAGGTGCAGTCGCCTACCCCACAGAGCTGGTTGTTTCCTTGTTCTATTGCGCTTCTCCCCTCTCCAGAACATGGCATGCAATGACGCCATGGTGCATGGAAACGCTGCCAGCGTCTGCCAAGCTTCCCCACGTCTTTTTGTCCTCTTCCTGCAGCACCCCTGATCTCCACCAGGGGTTTCTCGGATTCCAGATAACACTGTAACCCTCCCCCTGAGAGAGGAGAGCAGTCCTTAGGATGCTCAATCCCCCCCGCTGTCCCCAGGTGTCTGAGTTAACTTTCGAACTCGGGTTGCCAGTGTAGTGTGAGGTGTGGCGTACAGCACTTCAATCCTCAGTGCCACTGGGCTGTGATGGAGGCCATATTGAAAGAGAGGCTGAATGTGTTTCTAGAGGCAAGGGGCCACTAGGATGATCACCAACATGGCTTTGTACATGGCAGATCATGTCAAACTAACATTGTGGAGTTTTATGATTGGATGACAAAGGTGCTGGACCGGGGCAGGCCGGTGGATGTCCTCTTCTTAGACTTCAGCAAGGTGTTTTATTCAGTGCCACGTCCTGGGCTACTGGATAAGCTGGGAGAAATGGTGGTGGGGGAGAAGTTGGTTAGGTGGATAGGAAACTGGTTAACTGGGTGGATTCAGAGGGTGGTGGTAGTGGGTGGTCTCCTATCCTAGGAGGGTCATTAGTGGGGTACCACAAAGTTCGGTGCTGGGTCTACTCCTGTTTAATGCTTGCTCAGACATCAGAAGTGGTATAAGGAGTGAGATGAGGCTCTTTGCCGATGACTCGAAGCTGGGGGTGGTGCTGGATGGGGAGGAGGGTAGAAGAGCCCTTCAGGGGGACTTATAGACTCTTGAGCAGTGGTCTTGCACCTGGAGACTGAAGTTTAATGCTAAGAAATGTAGGCTTCTCCACTTGGGGCTTAGGAACACTGCTGAGAAATACTTTCTGGGAGAGGAGAAATTGCAATTTTCAGATGGGGAAAAGGACCTTGGGGTAGTTGTGGATGCCAAAATGATAAACTCTGAACAGTGCAGGAGGTCTGCGGCCAAAGCAAATAAAATGCTGGGGTGCATCGCTAAAGGGATTACTTCCAGGAAGAGGGAGGTGATTCTCCCTCTGTATAACTGCCTGTTGAGACCGCACCTTGAATACTGTGTGCAGTTTTGGTGACCACACTTGAAAAAGGACATTGCACTCCTTGAAAGGGTCCAGAGGAGGGTGACAAGGATGATACGGGGGTTGGGGGAAAAGTCCTATGAAGAGAGACTAAAGGAGCTCAATTTGTACTCCCTGGAGGAGAGGAGGGACAAAGGGGATATGATTGAGGTCTTTAAATACCTAAAGGGGTAAATAGGGCAAGTCATGATAGGATTTTCCAGCTGAGGTAGGCAGTGGTTACCGGGGACATCTCATGAGGCTGGAAGGCGGAAGGCTCAGGGCAGAGACTAGGAGATGCTACTTCACAGAGAGGGTGGTGGAGCCTTGGAATGCACTGCCTGTGGAACTAATTGAAGTGAATACTGTGGCGGGCTTCAAGAGGGTATGGGACAGGTATAGGGGGAAGATAAAACTGAGTAATGCCAGACCTGGAGATACACCCCCAATGGGGGATGAGGTTGCAGAGATCTGTTAAAATCAACTCTGAGTCAAGCAGGACATACGTTACACTCTACAATTTTATCACACTGTGCTTCAAAGTTCTATAGTAGAGCTGAGCTAACTTGTAGCACTTTAAATTGCATTATATCAGTGCTTTTGTGTATATTGCTGTGGAGCCCTAGATCCTGCCCAAACAAGAAATAGGAAGACAGTCTGTAGTTCTGGTCACTTTTTACTGTTGAACTACAGACTGTTTGTGGGGCATTAATTACACTTGTTGGGTGCTGTTTTAAAAGCTATAGCATGCCAGAGCTGTGCATAAGTGGTTATCACACATTTATTTTAAACAAATTACACAAAAAAGCTCTTGCTTGGAGCTCTGTGACCCCAGGGTTGACTTCTGGGTCACCAGGTCTGTTAAATTCAGCTCTGAGAAGAGCAGGGTGAGCCAAGCATGGCACGCGTGGTGACATGCGCTGAGACGTTAGCTGAGACATGTGCCCTGAGTATCTGGTGTGTCAAGCAGAGAAGCTAGGAATGGGACCCGGTTAATTTGCACATTCTGTACTAACATAAAATAAATAGTAGATATATTTTAAGCATAAGCCCCATCTAAGTGTGTACAAAGACAAAAAATAACCACAAATCATGTGAGTCTTGTCATCAGTGTTTGGTTGCATAGTATATTCTTGTGGTGTCACACTGAGTGAGTGCTTGTATGTTCTGAGTGTTAGGTAGCTGGCAGCTGTTATTAGCAGCAAGTGGTTAGGTAATTTTCGTCTGTTTCTTGGTCTTCTTTCTACAACACTGTTAGCCTGAAATTGGGATCTGTGTGACTATACCTTTATTGATAAATGGCAGACACTATTGTGACATCAGAGGGGGCACTGGTGTTAGATGTAGAATATGCAATATGTATTCATTAATGATTGCACCCTCAGCACAAACACTGTAGTCTTGTAAAAAATGCATTGAAAATGATGCCAAGTTGAAAGAATTAACAAATATAAACAACAGACTTGGGACTTTAGAACTTAGCCAGCATAATATGGCTATGAAGCTAGTCAGTAGGTACCAGGCTACAAATACTAGGCCCATATCCATTCCTATTAAATCCAGTTCTGTACCATCAGCCTCAATTGGATCTCAGTCCTCAGGGCATAGCTCTCTAACTGAAAGCAGTCCCTCTAAATTAGTCAGTGCTGCAATGGTTAGTAATGTTGAAACTTCTCAATTACTCAACCATACAGTGCAGGATGGGGAAGACAGTCATAAGAAAAAGGGTAGGGAAGAGGATTCCTGTAATTCTAGTGATGAAAAATGATATGAAATCCAGAGTAGGAGAGTGGCCAAAAAAGGGCACAAAGCAGAACATTTTGTTTTACCCCTTTTTAATAGCTTTGACCCACTTAGTTGCCAAGAGGGTGAAGTAGTGGACAATAACACTGCTGTACTACAATCAAATCCTGGTATCGATTTATATACCACTGATAGCTCTGATGAAAGTCAGATACCACCTAGTCATGATGCTGTAGTTGCACCAAGCACTAACAGCAATAAATATATAAATAAAACCCACCCTAAAAAGGGAAATGTACATTGCAGTGATCCAGCTACCTGGGTAAACCCAGACTGTCTTATTTCAACAGGGCCACCAATGAATGATCCTGGGGAAGGCCCCTCAACTAGGGACCCCCAGTTGCATGCTACAAACTCTGAAGATTCTACAAATGGACAGTTTTAAATTCTGGGGGATTCGATCGTCAAGTATACTCACAGATATTCCACCAGAGGTGACAAAACCAATGTGACTATCTGTAGCTGTACAGGTGCTACCCTTGAGGACATTGCCGAAATGCTTCCAGACATATTGCAAACAATGGTGCACCAAAAACAGTTATTTTACATACTGATACAAATAATATTAATTAAAGCTGAAGTTAAGGATATTATGAAAGAGATGACTGAGGCAGTCTCAATTTTGAGGAAACTAAATGCTAACATTATCATGTCTGAAATTTTACCAGTGCCCCATGCCTCAAAAGCTAAAACTATAAAAATGAAGAGTTACAAAAATTGGCTTCATAGATGGTGTTTGGAGAACAGAATAATTTGTCTAAGGACATGGGAAATATTTGCATTCAATGACTCCCTGTTTTGCCGCAATGGTCTTCATCTAAATAAACACGGTGAAAAGGTGCTTGGAAATATTTTCCATCAAGCTATTAATAGACCCACTGAAGGGTCAAAAAACTGATCTGTAGGAGGCAAAATGGGGCTATTATACAGGCTGCTCGAAATAAAGCTACTACTGCCAAACTTACTCCAACAGACAAAGCTAAACTAAATGTGTTACTCACTAAAGCAAAAAGTTTACACTACATAAAAAGGGACAAACTTGACTTAATTTTGTCAAATAAAAACATTGATGTTGCTGCCATTTAGGAGACATGGCGGGATATGTCTTCCAGCTAGAGTAAAACCATCCCAGGATATAATCTTGTCCATAGAGATAGTGTCAATAGAAAAGGTGGTGGTGCGTCTCACTATCTGAGAAATAACACCAAATTTAGACAATTGAACAATAGTACTTATGATTCTAATGAAATTGTCAGGGTTGAAATTGAAATGAAAAATAGTAGGAAGCTAGTTCTGGGCAAGTGCTATAGACCTCCTGATGCCAACCAGTTAGGTCATAGTCCCTTGCAAAATAATAATTCTAGCAAATTAAATCATAAGGAAATCCTTTTGCTTGGTGATTTCAATTACCCACAGATAAACTGGAATAATTACTCTGCATCATTATCATCATCATCACAAGAACAAGCCTTATTAGAACTATGTCTAATTAATGGGCTGCAGCATCTAGCTGATCAACCCACCATGGGGAAGTGATATACTAGATCTTGTCATAACAGACACACCTGACAAAATTAAGGATATTGAAATATCTGATTTCTTGTTCAATAGTGATCATAACATCATAATGTTCTCTATAAATAATGACTATACTAAAGTGACTGGTATAACTATAGTCAATGACTTCAGGAAAACAAATTTTGTAGCAATCATATAAGAATTTTATGAGTGGAACTGGAATGGAGAAAGTACATCAGTTGACCAACTGTGGATAATCATCAAAAATAAGATTCACCAGTTAAGTGATAAATACATACCTTGTCATATTCTATACAATGAGAAAGGGAAATTACCCATGTGGTATACACATAAAGTCAAAAAACTCCATCTCAGCTAAGAAAAGGGCATACAGGGCTATAAGAACAGACAACAATGACTATAATAAACAGAAATATAAGGTGGCCCTTCAATCCTGTAAGGCTAACATTAATAAAGAAAAAAGGGAAAATTGAATTTAAACTGGCACATATGAAAGACAGAGGAAAATCTTTCTATTCTTACATAAATAAAAAAAAAGAATGTATCAAGTACAACAGGTCCCCTTAATGTAGCTAATACAGTTATTAATGTACATTTGGGCATGGCCAATGAATTTAATATATATTTCTACTCTGTGTTTGCTGATAAAGATACTTCAACCACTACGTCCTATTTAGGGACCATTGTTACCCAGGAACTAGAAATAACTGGGGAAGAAATACTTTCTAATCTAGGGACTATTAAAATAAATACCTCCCTTGTCCTGGATTCACTCAACCCGTGGGTATTGAGGGCTATCCAATGATGGTTAGTAGACCCACTGTACACCCTTTACAATGTGTCACTGTGTACTGCTGAGGTGCCTTGTGAATGGAAAAGAGCAGTAGTGGTGCCAATTTACAAAAAGGGGGATCATGGTAATATTGCAAACTACAGACCTATCAGCTTGATTTGCATCCTAGCGAAATTGATGGAATCCATCATTAAGGACAACATAGACACAGAATTGAATTCAAGAGGTATTATTGATAAGTCACGACATGGCTTTAAAGTACATAGGCCATGCCTAACTGCCAACTTGGTTTTCTATGAAACAGTGCTTTTTTGGAGGATAGAAAACAAGTTGGCATTGTCTATCTTGACCTTTGTAAGGCCTTTGATAAGGTGCTCCATCCAACCTTGATACAGAAAATGAGATAAATTTGTCTCTCATCAGATGGGTTGATGCATGGTTAGGGGATAGAGAGCAGATAGTAAGAATTCAAGGTTATATATCTAAGAAGGGGCAGGTGACAGTGATGTGCCAAAGGGGTCAATACTGGGCCCTTCCCTGTTTTCTATCTTTGTTTCTGACCTGACCAAGGATCTAAATAGTTTTACCATTAAATTTGCTGATGACACTAAAAAAACAGCAGATGTAAGCTATGAGGCAGGGTACCATAAAAATAAGAAATTATCTTTTAACTATGGAATATTGGGCAGCAAGAAATGGTATGATGTTCACCCTCGATAAATGTGTCATCTTACATCTGGGAAATAACAATCCCTGTAACAACTATACACTGATAGGCAAAACCCTGAAGTCTGAAGCAACGAAAGGGACTTGTGAGTAATTGTATTGAATGACTTTATGTTTAGTATACAGCTAGCACCCCTAGTTTGCAGCTGCCCCACTCCCTCCCCTTTGTCATCCCAATGCCGCCTCCCACTTCCACCACCCTTACTCTCTCCTGTTCCCTGTCCCATGCCCTTTTAAAGCTGGTCACAGATTTACATGATACCACCCATTCTGGTAGTGCGTTCCATTTTGCTACCACCCTCTCCATGAAATAGTGTCTCCTCATTTCCCTCCTAAATCTTCAACCCTCTATTCTTAGCCCGTGCCCCCTGGTGTCCCTCCCACTCCTTAGCTTAAAGACTCTATCTACCCTGTCCTTATTGATTCCCCTCAGATACTTGAATGTCCCTATCCTGGCTTCCCTGTTCCTTCTATCCTCCAGGGTGTACATATTCAGGTCTCCCAGCCTGCTCTCTAGTCTCTCCCCTCCATTCCACATATCATCTTCATTGCCCTCCTCTACACCCCCTCCAGTAGCCAGATATCGTGCTTAAGGTATGGCCTCCAAAACTGCACACAATATTCCAAGTGTGGCCTTACTAGTGACCTGTAGAGGGGCAAGATCACCTCTCTTTGCCTGGATGAAAACCCTCTTGTTATGCACCCCAGCATTTTGTTTGCTTTTGCAGCCTCTCTCATGCACTAGGCAGTGTTATTCATGGTCCCTGTTACCATTACCCCTAGGTACTTCTCCTCCTCAGTGATACCCAGCTTAACCCCTCCCAGCCAGTATTGTCTCCTTGGGTTCCTCACCACAAAATGCATAACCTTACACTTCTTTTCATTGAACCCCAGCTGCCACCTCTCTGACCACTCATCTAGCTTGCTTAGGTGCCCCTGCATCTGCTTCCATCTCTCCAGTCCATCCACCACTGCTCCCATTTTGGTGTCATCTGCAAAGTGACTTACCTTGCTCACCACCCCATGCACAATGTCTGATATGAAGAGCCCAAATAATACCGGTCCAAGCACAGAGCTCTGAGGCACCTAGCTCATCACCGGCATTGGAGTTGAGAGCTCCACTCCCACCACCACCTGTTGCAGCCTCTCACTCAACCAGCTTATAATCCATTTCACCATTTTTGCCCCACCCCTACAGCAGTTAGCTTTCCCCCAAGTCACCCATGAGGCACTGAATTGAAGGTCTTGCTGAAGTCCAAGTAAAGAACATCCACTGCATGATCCTTATCCAGCTCACCTGTCACACAGTCATAATATTGTATTAGGTTGGTTTGACAAGACTTCCACAAAATGAACCCATGCTGCCTCACATCCTGAAGGCCGTTGTACTCCAGGTATAACACCAGTCTTTCTTTTAGTATCATTTCCATGAGTTTGCACAGTATGGACGTGAGACTTACTGGATGATAATTACCCAGTTCCTCCCTTGGTCTGCTCTTGTGTAATGGCACTACATGGGCCATCCTCCAATCTGATGGCACACATCCAGGCTCCAGTGAGGTGCTGTACAGATCCTCCAGTGGCTCCATCAACACCTCTACCATCTCTCTCAGCAACCTGGGGTGGATACCATGCAGCCCTGGTGCCTTATCTACCGTCAGTGCCCTCAGTCCTTCTAGGACTCTACCTCCCTCAATTCTTCCATCTGTTGTCTCCTCTCCCCCATCCACACCCTCCCAGCACATGGTGGTAGAAGTCCCCACTTTTCTTCCATGAACACTTAGCAGAAGTATTTATTCAGTGCTTCCACCAGTTATTCCCCCTTTTCTGTCCACTCCCCACCCTTTTTATCATCATTATTGTCTCCTTGCACTTTCTTTTCTCCCTGAAGTATCTGAAAAAGTCTTTCTTCTTCCCCCCATTATTTCCCTGGGCTAATCTCAGCTCCCTCTGGGCCTCGGCTTCTCTTACTTTTCTGGTCACATCCCTGGAACATCTTGCATACTCCTCCCTGTCACCTTCCATTCCCGTCCTCCTATTCCTCTGGTGCACCTCTCATTTTGCCTTCACCATCTCCACTACCTTGCTGTTCAACCAGTATGGTTTCCTTGCTCTGCTCCTCTTACTCTGTGTCTTGGTGCAGGCTTCCATTGCCTCTGTAACCTACCATTTAATATTATCCCATTTCTGCTCCATGTCCATCTCCAGCTTTATGCCCTCCAGTTTCCCTTTCAGTACTTCCCGCATCCTCCCAAAGTCCACCCGCCCAGAAGTTTACCACCCGGTTTAATGATTTCTATGGCTCCCTGCACATCATGATATTAAACCTCACCGTTTGGCCATCACTGTTGGCTAGTGGGTCCTCCACCCTTATTTCCCTTACTGCCTTCCCATTAGACAATACCAGATCTAAAGTGTTCTTTAGCCTAGTAGGTACACTGACCAACTGTGTCAGGAGACTCTCCTGGATCGCATCCAGGAGCACTTACTTCCTACCGCTGGAGGTGACCGTAATGCTCCAGTCAATCCCCGGCAGGTTGAAATCCCCCATGATGGCCACCTTCCCTTTTCTACATACCTTCCTGATTTGTCCCACTAATTACCTGTCAAGCTCCTCAGACTGGGATGGTGGTCTGTATACCACCCAATTCACAGTTTCCTAGCCCTTGAGTCTAGGAGCTGCAGCCAGATTGGCTCTGTTCTCCTTTCTTCCCCCTCATCCCTTGTGCATTTGATCACATTCCTCACATAGACTGCCATGCTACACCCCCTCCTTATGGTATTTCCTGTATAATTTGTACCCTGGGATTGCCAGATCCCAGTCCCAGTGCTCAGTTGCCCATGTTTCCATGACAGCTGCAATATCCATCCTCCACACTGCCAAGAGTGCCTATAGCTCAGCTGATTTGTTGCCTAAGCTTTTCGCATTCAGTGAGGCCACCCTCTATCCTGCCCCTTCCCCTTCATCACTCTCCATCTACTCCCTTCTACTCCTTAACTTTTCGGCTGCTCAGAGTCCTTCCCTGCTAGCCTGAGGGCTAGGCTGTGACTCCACTCAATTGGATCCCTGCCTCCCTGTTGTTCACTTGCCACTCCCCTATATAGTTTAAATCTACCTTTGTCACAATATACCTCCCCAGTCTTTGCTTTAATACCTCCTTCACCTCCCAACTCAGGTGCAGCCTATCCCTTGCAAACAGATTGTTATTATCCCGGGTACTGCCCAGCAACCCACAACCCCATACTCCTTAGTTCAACACCATTCTACCAACCATATGTTCAACTCCCTAATCTCCTTTCTCACTGTGCTTGTGCAGGGTACTGGGAGCACCTCTGAGAAGGCCACAGACTCCCTAGTCTCCTCACACAGCCTTCCCACTTTCTCAAACCTCTCCCTTGTTACCTCCACTGTTTCTCTCACAAGGTCATTTGTCCCCACATGTACCACAATGTGTGGTTTCCTCCTACCCCTTCTTGCATACCTTAGGATTGCCTGTCCAGCTTTGTGTGCCTTCAATCCCGGTATGGACTCCACCCATATCTAACTGTGCCTCTCCTCCTTGCTGCCCCATCTAATCCCCTTGAGTATGGAGTCCTCCAACACCAGTAAACCCCCCCTCCTCTTTCCTAGTGGCCAACGCCACCCCCCACAAAGTTTCTCATTCCTGGAGCCACTCAAGATGGTGCTTTTACCATTCGTCTGAGTGTGTTCCCCACTATCCCTCTCAATTTAGACCCCTATCCCTCCTCTGGTTTGACTGCCAACCTCCATCTTCCTCCTCACTTCTCTGAGTATTATCCCTCCCCCTGCCATGCCATGATCAACTCTCCTCCTTGTAATACCCTTACTCCCTCCCTCCCTCCCTCCTCTTCATGAGTACTATCCCTTGTGCAGTCTCCTCCTGTGTCCTCTTCCCCCTGTGTCGCTAGTACAGCAAACATGTTCCCTACCCTCTTTGTATTACTATGTGTTTTCACATCCCTTCTGCCTACTGTTGCTCCTCTTTTGCAAGGCCCTACTAGAGTCCACCCTTCATCAGCTGGCTTCTTGTCTAGTTTGCCTCCTGAACCCTCCCTTGACCCACTGTTCTTTCTTTGTTGTGCCCCCCGATACTCTCAGATGTAAGCTCTTCTACCAAAGCAAACCTCCCCTCATCCATCAACCTCCACAGCTCCCTGCCAAGCCACTGAATATCTTCCTTGAGCCTAAATAAAAAATAACAAAAACTGTAAAACAAATCAGTCTTGCTGTCCCTTCCTTCCAGGATACCTGACCCCCTTTCAAATATTTCAGTGTTTATTTCCCTACCTGAATTTGTATCCCCCCCAAATATTTTTCAATGCCACCCCCAACAGTTGGCTTCCTACCTGCTGAACTGTTCTGCTTAGAAGTTGGCCAGACTTAGGAATACTGCTTGCGGCTGATGGTTTATTGCCCACTGAGTGGTCTTTAGGAATACTGACTGTGGAGGCTGGTTTGGTACCCACTAAGGAAAATCACTACATACTTATTTATGAACAAGTAAGCATGGAGTGAAAAAAATTGACATTACATTTTATCCAGCCATTGTCTTGTTTCTTCCTACATACTGTCACACTATAAGTTAACTGTTTGTTTTTATTGCCCATGGTGTGCGCTAACTAAATAACAGACACAGGCTAATGCAGTCAGTGAAAATGCAGTTGTTAAATGTTAAAATATGTGATCTAGAGCAGGGATCAGGGTTTCACCAAAAACAAAGCTTGTGTGCCCCCCCCAAAAAAACCCACACAAAGTTCTTCCACACCAGAGTGCTTCCATTCATCTCCTAAACTACATCATTCATAGCAGCTGGTCTAGTAAAACATAACATTTTTTATTACTAATTATTTTAAAAAAATACAAAAAAGATCATACGATGACCCCCTCCCTCCCAGAACCGAATGCCTTCCTTATTTCCTACATTCATCTTGCATTTGAATTCAGAACATTGTATTTCTATTATGTTTTTTGATATTAGGACATCAGGAAAAAAAAGGATTGCTGAATTCATGATGACCCCCTGACCCCCCCCCAGGCAAACACCTTCCTTCATTCCTATATTCTCCCTTCATCTCAATTCAGCAGACTGTATTTCTAATATGTTCTGTGATATTAGGACATCAGAAATAAAAAAAAATTGCTGAATTCATTAAACTTCCTGTTCTTCTTACACTTGTTTGGAAACTGTGATAGACAGATCTGTCTCAATGTGACAGTCGATAACCACGACCTTGTTCAAATACACCCTAATGCAGTCATTGCCAGCATAGCTGTCAAATGGTGAAAACAGTGATCTGAGGTTTCATAAAATATTAATGCTAACATCTGGATGCAGAAATCGCTTTGGCAGGTCTACAGCTATGGAAACAGCATCACAGTATTCAAACCTGCCCAAAACTATATAATGTCAACGAAGATCACTAGGGAGATTTGAACAATTCTTGTCAATTTATAGTCCTAAACTGTATGCATGTCAGATAATTGCAATCAAGCACAGACACAGTTTAATGTGATCAATCATAGACCACCTCTCAAATGTTGAAAAAAAGAGTTCTGCCACACCAGAGTGCTTCTATTCATCTCCTGACCTGCATAATTTGCAGCAGCTGGTCTGGAGAAAGCTGTCATTTTAAATTAATTATTAAATAAAAAAATATTTAAAAATGATCATTCAATGACCCCCACCACCTCCACCACCACGTATGCTTCATAAAAATGTGTATTCAACACCGAAACAGTGTAATATGTGGTAGTATATATTTTTTTTTTTACTTTCGTTTTGTCCTATGTTTGGATGGTCTAGGTGACAAAGTCTGACACAGATTCAATTTCAGAGCTTACCACTGTCATTATAGAGCAAGAACCATTTATATTGCACTGTGCAAATTTTCATTATATAATGGCAAGAAAGAATGCTGGACTCTGATTGGTCAGTGTATGCCTGAGACAGTGATGTTATTACACAATAACATCATTGTATGGATGAGGATATACTTGAGCTCATCTGTTCTTAAGAAACAAAGATATACTGCCACACTAAAAATCCACTAAAACATTTTTTTAAATATTTTTTATTTTGTATAACAATGAGCCATTGTATAATAGCTATGAGGCTCTCCAGTGTATGTGTTATTGTGTAATAACAGCACTTCTGTGGTGGTGGAAGCACTCGGCTTTGCCTCGTACTTCAACCCACCCCAGGAGTGACGTTATTACATGGTAACACACACCCTGTCATGCTTTATTGCTTAATTATTTGATGAATTATTCTGATGCCTCACATATTTAATGACAGAAACTACAGTTATTTCAAGTAATCTTACTCCTTTCTGTTTGTTTTCCACTGCAGTCTCTGTCCTCAGACTCTGAAAGTATCATGGCATTGTTGGTAGTTATGAAGCTAATGTCAGACAGTTCTGCGATGGGGAAATGCCACCATGTACCATACTGTTAAAAACTACTGATTCTGTATGACAGTAATGCATATTGCAATGACACTCCTACTATTTCATCAAATATTGCACAATTACATTTTACATTACTATCTTGTTCTTTGCCATCAAATTCCTTTTTTGTGGTAAATTTCCTCAGTCCATGGTGTGGACCACTGCAGCCTTGCTGACCATTGGACAGTCAGCCTGCATGCACTTTTCCTTTAAGTTCTGATTTGAGGACAGACCGTCATCTTGTACGTAAATTTGGACTTCAGCACCTAGTGTGGTATATGTTGCTCAGTATGCCCTTCTCTTTACCATGAATAGTTAAAGGGAGACTGTCAGTATTTTGACCAGTATTTAGTATTCCTTTAATACTTGTGCCTGTTCCCAAATCTGGAGTCACTAACTCCTGGAATGCTACATGAAAGACATAACTCGAAAAGTAATCATTATTGTGGTTAGAAAGAATTAAAAGTAACCCAACCTTATCTGCCTTATTTGTCACTGCTTCCCGCTGATCCATGAGACTCATATGCCCCTGACTTACTGACAAGGGTTATATCATACAAATATTTTAGTATTTCCAATATTCATTATAATTTTTTTTTTATTTTTGTATTTTTTTTAATTAAATCACTCAGAAGATGAGTATGCTTCACAATAAATTTGCTTTTACTCAAAGGGTTGCTAGCATATGTGTTTACTAGTGCTAAATTTACCCATTGATTTAATCATTCTATCTTGTTGAAGTTATTCACCACAGTTCGACTTGCCTCATCATTTTTCCAGCCTTCTTTGCCTTTCACATGTTAATTGGAGTTCTGAAATACATAAGAACTCCTCACCGCAAAATGTGATCCCTTTTTGCTTTGGATGGTGATGATATGGGCAAGGAATCTATTTCTTCCCATCCTTATTCTTCTTATATGTGAATTTACTATGCCAAGTTCAAATCACTTACTAATAAGGCACTGAGGGGAAAGCAATGCAAGTGCCTATTTTGGCAACTATTGAAACTGGCAGCATGCCCCTTCTCCGCCTTTATAGTCTGTTGTTTGCAGTAAGCACTTACACTTGTTTTTCTTCCTCCTCTTACCCCATACTCTATTAGTAATATTAAGATGTATCCAATAGAAAAACATAATAAGGGGGTCTCTGTATTATGGTACAGTTAAATGGCAGGACCTAAGTGTATGAGACACTATAAAACAGTCATTAAATTTGATTTCCAGATTTAAGTTTATGTCCAGGTTAATTCTCCAATAAGACAAGCGAGGATGAAAGAGAAGATGTTCTTGTTTCCAAGAAAAACAAAATTGCTAAAAGCATTATCTCCATCAGGGTTGAAAGAGGCATTGGATTTTACTCCATTATGTAATAAATACATAGGACACAATAATATGCAGAAAAAGAAATGTTAGCCCTTCCTGTACATACACAATGTTTCCCCCAATTTTCCCTTGATTCTTCCAGCTGGGTTATGAACTGGCAACAAGAAAATCTTTTCTTTGTAAATAACTCTATTAATGCATCAGTTAAGGGTGCTGTTAAAGTAACTAAAGTATGGAAATGGTATGTTAGGGTTTTCGACCCTAACTCTGCATTACCCCCAAAGATGCCAAAATGGGAAAGGCAACAATAGCAACCACAAACATCCATCATCAGGCAAGACTAACAACATACAACTCTTTCCACTTGGCACAAGAGACACACATCTCTATAGTCCAGTGCTTCTGTAGCCAAGGATACACATGTACACTTGCATATCACCTGGGATGTGTGGTAAAAAATTCCCTTAGGATCACATTATAAATTGTAAGTAAGGAATAACACATGACAAGGTCTGTGGTAATGCTTAATTACAGCACTCTCCGGGTGGGTTGTGAAGCATGAGGCACAGGCAAGCACCTTCAACCACCTGGTAAGTGTGGTATATGATTCCCATTAGATCACAGTATAAATTGTAAGTGAGCAATACCACATAACAGTATGTGCAACAGTGTTAAATTGTTGCATTCACCAGATGGGTTGTGAGGCACAAGGTGCAGCTGAGAGCCTTCAACCACTTGGAAATTGTGATATAAAATTACCATAGGATGACACTGTAAATTCTAAGTAAGCAATAACAGACAGCAAGGTATGTAGCAATGTTAAATTCCTGCAATCCCCAGGTTGGTTGTGAGGAAGGAGGTGCAGCTTAGTGCCTTCAACCACCTGTGAAGTGTAATATAATATTCCTATAGCATCACATTGTAAATTGTTAGTAAGCAATAACACAGAAAATGGTGTTCAGTAATGTTAAACTACTGCATGCCCCAGGGAGGTTGTGAGGCACAAGACATAACCGAGTGCTATCAACCACCTGGGAAGTGGGATGCCTTCACTCAAGTGCTGAAGGCACCTAAGCTGTCATGGAAGTGCAGACCCTTTAGGCTCTGTGCTTCTGTGCCTACATGGATGATTGCATGCAGGTGCTGAGTGCCTTCAACCACCTGTGGCATGTATCAATAGCTACAGAAGTGCTGGACAATGATGACAAGCCACACAAAAGTGAAGATACTGGACTTCAGGAGGGTTGATTTTGTCAAAATGGGAGAGTGCCTCAGAAAAGCACTGGCAAACAGGCAAGAAGGTGGGTGGAACAACAATGGGGAAACATCAAAACTGCCATCACAGAGGCAGCAAGCCTTTGTGTGAAACAAATAAACAAATCAAAATGAAAGAAAAAAACACTATGGTTCTCAAAAGAAGTGGTGGGGAAGGTAAGAGAGAAAAAGATAGCATTCAGGAAGTACAAGGAAACACAGAAGAAGCAGGTCAGAGAACTGTACCAGTTAAAGCAGAATGAAGTGGGGAATGCAATCAGAATAGCAAAGGGCCAAACTGAGGAAAAGATAGCCGACTAGGTTAAGAAGGGGGATAAAACCATGTATAGGTATATTAGGGAGCAAATAAAGACTAAGGCAGGAATACTGAGGCTGAATAAAGAGGAAGGTGGTTGGGCAGAGAGTGACAGTGAAAAGGCAGGGATACCGAACAAATATTTTTGCTCAGTATTCACAATGAAAAAGCAGGGGAGATAGCTAATCCAATCAATAAAAGCACTCTGGATAGGGGGGTTGATATTAGTCCTTTCACAGAAGAAAGGTTTCTGAAAGCACTCTTAAAAATGAAGGTGGATAAAGCAATGTGGCCTGATGGAATTCACCCCAGAATTCTAAAAGAACTAAGGGAAGAACTAGTATCACCATTGACTACCGTTTTTAATAAATCATGGGAGGATAGTGTGGTACCTAAGGACTGGAGAAGGGTGGATATGATTTCCCTTGACAAAAGGGGGAGCAAGACAGAGGCAGGAAACTACAGACTAGTCAGTTTGACCTCAGTGGTAGGAAAAATTATAGAATCACTTTTGAAGGAAAGAATTGTAGAGTACCTAGAGGCCAGTGGAGCACAGGACCCAGGGCAGCATGGATTCACAGCAGGAAAGTCATGTCAAACAAAACTAATTGATTTATTTGACTGGGTGACCAAAGTAGTAGACTAGGGAGGGGCTGCAGTCATGGCCTACCTAGACTTTAACAAGGCATTTGACACAGTCCCGCACAAAAGATTAATAAACAAATTAGCCAGCCTGGGAGTGGGTCCCAGGGTGGTGCCCTGGGTAAAACACTGGCTGGACAACAGGACACAGCAGGTAGTAGTAAATGGAGTCCACAGTGAAGAAAGGACGGTTACTATGGGGTACCGTAAGGTTCGATACTGGGGCTGGTCCTTTTTAATGTCTTTATCAGTGACATTGCAGAGGGACTGGAAGAGAAAGTATGTCTCTTTGCAGATGACACAACGATCTGCAACAGGGTTGATATGCAAGGTGGGGTGGAAAGGATGAGAAGGGACTTGGCAAAGTTGGAGGAATGGTCAAATGTATGGCAGCTTAGATTCAATGCAAAGAAGTGCAAAGTAATGCACCTGGGAAACAAAAACCCAGGGCAAGAGTACACAATGGGGGGTTAGATACTGACAACAACAAAAATGGAAAGGAACCTGGTGGTAGTCATACCAGATGACCTAAAGGTGGGCCAGCAATGTGAGAAGGCAGTAAGGAGGGCTGGGGGACACTGGGATGCATAGGGAGAGGCATCACCAGTAGAAAACAGGACGTTGTTGGCCTTCTTTACAGACAATTGGTAAGACCACATCTGGAGTACTGTGTACAGTTCTGGAGACCACTTCTCTGCAAAGACATAGACAGGGTGGAGGCTGTCCAGAGGATGGCAACCAAAATGGTGCAGGGTCTGCACCAGAAGACATATGAAAAAAGACTAAAGGAGCTTAAGATGTATAGCCTTGAGGAAAGGAGGGAGAGGGGGACATGATAGAAACTTTCAAATACCTCAAGGGAATCAACAAAGTACAAGAGGGTTGCATCTTTCAGAAAAAGAGATGTGCAAGAACAAGGGGGCACAATTTGAAGATGGGGGGCAGCTCAGAGGTATTGTGAAGAAGTATTTCTTCACAGAGAGGGTTGTAGATGCATGAAACAGCCTTTCTGAGGATGTCATAGAACCAAAAACAGTGGGGGAATTCAAGAATGCATAGGACAGGCATAAGGCAATTCTAGTGGGGAGTAGGGGAAAGTAGGCTGTTGGTTAACTAGGATCTGCAGCTTATCTGTTAGGTAGGGAAATGGGCAGACTGGGTGGGCCAAGCAGTCCTTATCTGCCGTCAAATTCTATTTATTTTATTTATTTAACAAACTGAGAAAACCTTTGAGCCAAGGGCTCTTTTACAGAAGTTACACGTCAAGTCACAAGAATAGCAAATTACAATGGTTTCAGTAAGTAGAACAACATGAGGAAAGTAATTACATAAACAAAAGAACAATATGGCAATATAAATATTGTGTCAAGTGCTGCCAGTGGCCTTGTCTGAAGAGGGTGAAAGGGCTTACAAGAACAAAAAGTACAGGGGTGAAATGGGGGGGGGGGTGGAAGGAGCAAAAAAAAGAGCAAGGATGGAGATTCCACAATGAAGCTTGAGCAGGTAAGACCCACAGGGTGGGGGGTAGAGGGAGAGAACAAGGTGAGGAAACAGAGGAGTGGGGAAGTGGGAGTGGAGTGGTAAAGGAAGGGGGAATGAGGTAGGATGAAAAGAGGTCAGGAATGGGAAAGGGATAAGGGAGGAAGTGCTATGAGTGGAATAACTCAGCAGCAGCATAGGGGTATGCAGGGCAAATGGTAAAAAAGGGTGGTTCCAGTGCATTTAGCTGTCAGCAGAGATTAGGTATAGCAGTCACAAGATTCTCTGGAAACTAAGAATTGATGTAGTTTCTGCTTAAATGGTTCCAAGGTTGCAGTCGTCACAATTTCAGGAGGAAGGGAATTAAATAAATTAGCAGCTCTAACTGTAATGAATCACTGTTGGAGTGAGATTCGACAGCGAGGGACAGTAAAAGTTTGGCTCACAGAACTTCGTGTGCTCCGAGCACCCCAGAAGGGACTGGAAAGCTAAAGGGAACCTGGTGGTAGAAGGCCAGGATCTGCCTTCCTAGCCAAAAGACAGGCTTGATATTCAATGTGAGTCTGTAGTTGAAGCCAGTTTGCTTGTTTGTAAAGGTCACAAGTGTGAGTACAATACGCTACACCATTTAGTAGATGGCATACCTTATTCAGAGCCGTGGTGAGCCGATGTAGGGTTGTGTCTGTGTCGGAACAATAAATGACCAATCCATAGTCAATAATAGACACAATTGAACTTTGGATAACAAATCTGGGGGCTTCGGTAGTAAGGCAGTGTTTATGCCTGTGTAGAAGGCCTAGACGAATGTTAACTACCTTGGCAACATTCTCAACATGGTTGGAGTAGGAGACTGTACTATCCAGAGTAACTCCTAGGTATTTAAAAGATTGAGTCTGATCAAGGATAACATCTGCACTGTTTTTAATCAATTGTTTGGCTTTGTGCTTGCTGTGGGTACCATGGATGAGCATGACCTTAGTTTTCTTGTAGTTAAGCACAAACTTATGAAAGATGAACCAGGACTCAGCTTCAGTAACACTTTTCTGAAGTTGGGCCTGAAAGAGGGTAGGGTCAGCAGTCTTTGAGAAAATGACTGCATCATCCACATAGAGGAGTACTGGTTCAGAACAGGATGATGGAAGATTATTGAGTAAAGTGGTAAAAAGAAGGGGTCCCAGTATCGATCCTTGAGGAACCCCAGAGCAGACAGGAAGTTTAGCAGATAGGGCAGACCCTATTCTTATCTGCTGTGTGGCATTTGCCAGGTAGTTGGTGAACCACTTTAGGGCCTCTGAAGATATACCATGCCCAGAAAGTTGATGTATCAGCAAATGGTGATTGTCCATGTCAAAGCTTTAAGCAGGTCAATAAAGGTTGCACCAACAAGTTGACCCTAATCAACAGTATGGTGAATGAAACCTGTGAATTAAAGTAGGGATGTAGATGTGCTGTGCCCTTTCTGAAAACCATGTTGTTGGACACATTGTAAGTTGTATTTTTCCAGGTACTCCGCAAACTGGTCAGCAACAATCCTTTCAAGTGCTTTGGACAGCGGGAGAAGAATCAATATTGGCCTATAATTTCCAGGTAGTAATCTGTCCCCACTCTTAAAAACTGGTGTAACCAGAGCAGATTTCCAGACCTGGGGGAATTGTGAAAGTATGAGGGAGCGATTGAGAAGCTTGGTGAGGGGTGATAGGACTTTCTCACTTTCCAAAATGGCTTTGAAATAGAAACATGGGTGGGTAGATTCCTCTTCTGACTTGGTGGATGTAGGAGCTGTGCTGGGTGGTTCAAAGAAATTTGGGGGCAGAGTTTGGCTATGGTCTGCGAAGAATGAATTAAATGTATTGGTAATTAACACAGGGTCATGGGTGATAAATCCACCAACATTTAACATAGTTGGAGCCTGTTTGGAGCTTTCCCAGTGATTTCTGAGAGGTTTTCCCAGATTTTTTTCCCATCAGCCCAGGTCTTGGCAAGGATGTCCTTACAGTAACGTGCTTTGTGCTCAAGGATAGCCTTAGTACATGCGTTTCTGGCCATCTTATAGGCCTGTATATCAAGTTGACTGCCAGAGGTCCTGGCCCTATGCCAGAGGTGGTCACGATCTTTCATTTGAGCCAGAAGGCTAAAAGAGATCCAGGGACTGAAAACCCCTCATCCTACATGTCCTAAAAGGGGTGTGGATGTCACAGGCTTCATTGAAACGTTCAATGAAGTATTGTAGAGCTGAGTCAATATCAGGTGCAGATCAAAGTAAGCCCAGTCTTGTTGTTAGAGGAGAGACTTTAGCAGCTGCAGGTGGCCACGAAAGAGCACTCTACTTGTGATTGTTCTGGCAGGGGGCTTGATAAATTTGTTAGACCAATAACACTTGGTAGGAGAGTGATCACTGATAGCGTCGGGCAATACCTCAGAATGGGAGATATGTGCTGGATGATTCATTAGGACCCAGTCCAGGAGTGTGCTAGTCCAAGTCTTTATAGTTTATCCTGGATGGAATTGTTATTAACTGGGTAAAGTTCAGGCCTGTTAACTCATCCTTATGCCTTCTGGCACCTGACAAGAGCCAGTTGACATTAAAGTCACCTAACAGGATGGTTTCTGTGTCTTGTTTTAGACTCATGATGCAGTTCATTAGGGGTTTTAAGCCCTGTTCGGCAAGGTCTGGAGGAATATAGACTGAGCCAATGTTGAGGACCTTGTTGTGTGCACCGAGCATAACCTTAACAGCAAGGATCTGAATATCTATAGCTGGTTCAGGGATGGAAAGTGGATAGGCCAACAATGACTCCTTTGGGTATGTGGCACAGCCACCTACTCTTCTAGATAGTATGTCCTGTCTGAAAAGTGAGTAGCCTGGTATGATGATGGCTGAGTCAGGGGTAGATGGTGACAGCCATGTTTCAATGACTGACAGTATGTCAGGATTGCGTATGACAACCCAAGCAGTGAGGGCATCACATTTTTTTAACAGACTGCAGATGTTCATGCTGGTCAGGACAAGGGAACCCTATTTTTTGTTGCTATTTGCTCCATATGAAGGAGAGCCTGGATTAGGGTGTACACTCTCAGAAATAAAGAGAAGAAGAAGAATGAGGCATTTCAGGAGTTGTTTTAGTAAATAGAGTGTAAGGGGATGAGATTTCCTCTTTAGACATGCTTTAATAGGGCCCATAGGAACAGAGAGACTTTTAAGTAACACAACAGTGGGGTCAATAGAGGACAGACAACTTCCATGTTTTACGTGCAGCCTGCTGTGGTGCAGCTTCCATGGAAAGAAAGGGGTGTAGCATGTTACATCGACACTGGTGGCCATACCAAGTGTAATAAGAGGAAGCTCTGTGGTAGGGAGAACAGGGGTATGAGATATGGGATGCCATCCTAATGAGAGTGGCACCCAAAGTATGCAGAAAAGCACCAGAAATAATTTCACACCTTGTGATGCCATTGAGCAGGAGAGGAACCAAGTGAGGTAAAATAGGACATAGTAGGGAGGCAGTACAAGGAAGGTATACAGCAAGTAAAGCAACTGTGACTTTAAGAGTGTAGACTTTTTTAAATAAAAGGATGAGATCCATCTAGTGGCAGATCTGTATAACCTGCTAATGGAAAAATAAAAAAAAAAGGTTTGTATGATGGATGTCTCTTGTGTCATGTGGAATTAGTTGTATGTTTTTTGTCTTAACTGATGGTGAATGTCTGTGGTTGTGTACCTTGCTCCTTTTGGCTGCTTGGGGGGATGCTTAGTTAGGTTTGAAGACCCTAACATTGCATTTCCATATTTTTGTTGCTTTAATAGCAACCCTATCTTATGCATTAATGGAGTTTTTAGCAAAGAATGTCCTTACTTTTAGAGATAGCATATTTATATCCTCATTTGCCTGTGGGAGTGCAGGACCCTGTGGCCCTGCACTTCCATCCCTCCATTAATACATATTCTGCTCCCATCCATAGATGCCTGCTCCTGTCCCTGCATGGATGCGGACATGTATTTTGCTGTGGAAGCACAGGGTCCTCCAGGCCCTCTATTTGCATTTGTAGCAACAAAGCAACCAAATTGTCAGCACAGTATTCTTATTACTCCATTTCATGTACCCACAACTGAAAATCTTCAAAATCTCACTAAAATGTTTTTCCACACCACAGGAATGTCACTATGCACCATAGGTGCAAAAACATAGTTTCTGCAGTATCTGAAAAATGACAATTGTTACGTTCATGAGGTGGTTTAGAAAATGTTTATGTTGAATGTTTTGGGTAGAAATATTTAAAATTCTCAAAGTCATCAGCGAGCATAGCAAAATATAAATAGATGTGCATAATTTTGCCATTTTTGCATATTTTTACCCCACATTTTCAGGATTGCCCTCTTATGACCCCACCTCATGAACAAGGGAAGTGAACATTTTCAAATCCCACCCAAAAGGTGATTTCACCAAGCGACCATGAAATTAGCCATTCTGACCAGATATGCTTAATTCCTCCACCATTGTTCATAAGGTGGTGTCCCAAAAAGGCCATGTTGAAAATAATCTCAAAATATGCAAACATGGCAAAGTTATGACACAACGTTAAAATCCCATTGAACTACATTGAGCAGCTCTTACATTACTTTCTCATATTGCAGTCAGCATTGCTGACAACAAGATGTGTCTTCAATCAGAGAGTGGATCTTCACCCTGGGATCTGTTCATGTGAGTGAAGGTTTGTGTGGTGGGTGTGGGGGGTGTAGTGTGGTTGTTGCTGGGTGGGAGGTTGGGGTGGGGGGGTTGGATCGGCAAGGGACCATTCTCTTTTTTACAGCTTTAAAAAAAGACATACGGTGACCATTTTCATTATTTCATTATTACAAGCAGGATGGCAACCAGAGGGTGGGTGTTGTGACTAGACACCAGGGAAAGAAGAAATGTAAATGGGGACAGTGATCAGAGTGGTGACAGGTGCCTCTAGGCATAAGGTAAATAAGAAACATTACAGGGACAGCAATTGGGGAATTGGGGGTGCGCCAGTAGACACCAGAGAAAAGTAAAACAATACTTGGATGGCATTTGTAAGGGTGGGGGTGCCACTAGATACCAGGGAAATGTGAAACATTATGGGGATGGTGATCAGAGCAGTAAGGGGTTCTACAAGACACCAGAGAAATCTGAAACATTACAGAGACGGTGATCAGAGGGGTGGGGGTGCCACTAAAGACCATGGAAATATGAAAAAGTATGGGGATAGTGATGAGAGGTGGTGCCACTAGACACCAACAAAATATGAAACATTATGGGGATGGGGATTGGAGGGGTGGGGGTAGTGTTTCCCCTGAGGTGCAGAGATGTGTGCCTGCACACCATTCAGAAAGCAGCTGTGCACTGCTGTGGTACTAATGCACCAAACAGCTGACTGATCCATGAATGCATTTATGAAGCAGGGTTTCAGGTAAACTGAAGAAACTAAACATTGTCAGAAGTTACAAGAGGCAGCAAGCAGAACATGAAACAATAAGCATGCAGTTGTTTGCCCACCCCCCACTCCTGATTAACATTAATAAGTCAGACACTCCAACCCCATACACTGAACAAAGGATCCGATCGGCTTTGCAATTGTAAACTTATTGTCGTCTCTGCCTGTATGCCAATAGACTGTGAAGTGTGTGTCCCCTCCCCCAGCAGTGCAAATGACAATCAAACGACACTGGTGACTGGCATGGATTTTTTTTTTTGAGACAGATGCCCTATAAGAAAAACACTTTCCAAGAATTCTTCCCTTTGTGGTATATAGTGTAATAGTATATTATTTCAGGTTTTGATTTGCATAATCTGCCTCCTCTCCCAAAAGTATCTCACATATGTGTGTGTGTGTGTGTGTGTGTATATATATATATATATATATATATATATATATATTTGCAGCAGGAGCGGGCTCAAAACTCATTGAATAAATCCATTTATCTTCACAGCTACTGAATAAATAAAATTTATCCATATAGTAGCTATGTCACAATCACTGCGTAACTAATTTAGAATGTTCGGCCTCAGTAGCAGTACTACCCATATTCAAATGTAAATAACTTTAAAATGAAAAAAGATAGCATGGCACTGTGAGTATAGAACCCAATCCACCAAAATAGCTGACCACATCCCCCCCCAATCACCACTGGTGTCCCCCAAGGCTCAGTTCTCAGCCCCATCCTCTTCTCCATCCTGCTAAATGACCTGCCTAACTCGTGCTCTTCTTCCACCATTCACATGTATGCAGATGATACTGTCCTCTTCACCTCTGGCCGGAACCACAAAGAAATCACCTCCAAACTTCAAACTGACTTCAGCAAAATCCAACACTGGTTCAACAGCAACCAACTCTCCCTAAATGCTAAGAAGACCAACTCCATGACTTTCTGTACCAGACAGCGGCTATCCAAACTCACCTCCCCTCTGAGATTCCACACCCTAAATAACACCATCCTCGAAGAAGTACTCACCTTCAGGTACCTAGGGGTTTGGCTTGACCGTCACCTCTCCTTCTCTTCACACATGGATGCCATTGTCTCAAAATTACGCCCCAAACTTGGTGCCCTCTATAGAAACCGCACTAGTCTCCCACTTCCTGTCAGAGGCGAAATTGTCCAGAAAATGATTCTACCCTCCTTCGATTACTGTGATATAGTTTACAGCTTCACTGCACAGGCCACCTTAGTCAGATTAGACCCTCTCTTCAATGCATTCTGCCGCTTTGCCCTCGATGCCCCCCCTCGAACACACCATTGCATGCTTTATCGTTCCCTGTCCCTGCCTTCTCTAAGTAACCGGCGCCTAATTCATTGCGCTAAATTAATTTCTAACGTCTGGCTGGGCTCCCTCCCTCCCTACCTCGCATCCGCCCTATCCTCCCCACCTTCCCCCTCGCAAGCCCTCAGATCTGCTGATGCTAGGCTACTATTCATCCCCCATCGAAGGACCTCCACCAGCCAATCGGCTTTCTCCTATCTCTTCCCTAAACTCTGGAATGACCTGCCCACCCAGATCCGCCATTCTTCATCCAAACTCTCCCTTTCCTATGCCCTCTCTAACTTCCTTACCGCAACTGCTGCCACCCTGCCCTCCCTTTACCTCCCTTCCCCTGCCCCTGTGCCTGACCAGCGGCCCGGCTATCGCCTAATTGTCTGGCTTATATACTACCCTGCGCACTTACACTCTCTTTACTCACTCCCCCACTGTCAAATTCCCTTCCCCTTCCCTTCAACCCACGCTCCCCATCCCCTGTCCCCTTCTCACCTAACCTCCCTTCACAGCTCATCACCCTACTCCCTCCCTTTCCCTACCCCCATCTTGCTCTCCTATTCCCCCGCGTCAACCTGTAACATCTCCCTTTAGCTCAACTTCTGCTACTGGCACTCAAGTTTTGCTATCACTACCCCTGTTCTGAAACTTACACTTAAGTACCACATGCTGCCTCAATGTGTACCATGATTTGTATTCCAAACCGTATTGTTCATGTTCTGCTCTGTTCCTAACTCGCTGTGCAACCAAGATTCTATTTACTCTGTTATTGTTTGATATTGTGGCATACTTTACTGTTCTCCCTATGTATATGCTCAATTGTAATCTCTTCCACCTATGCACTGTCTCTGAATTGTATTATTGTTCATCTCAACCATTTATATGTTTACTTACCTCCTCTGTAACCCCCCCCACCAGGTATCACCGTGAGACGAGCATCTTTTTGCTCAGTGTGCCTTTCCTGGTAAAACATTTTCAATAAATAAATAAATAAATAAAGTATGAAAGTTTTCAAAATATAATTATCTACAAAATGAGTGGTTTCAATTTATAGATACATTATAGATTTTTTTATAATTAGCAAATAAGAGCAGAAAATGCAATTGTTTGTTCACTTTTTTGACAAACATAAGCAAAAAAAGACAAGCAATCAAACACAAAGGTCTCTGCACTGACAGAAAGAACCCCTATTGCATAAATGAAATATACAATGGTGAGCTGTCAGATAAATGATTTATCTACACTTGTGTTGCTTGACCTGGGACACCTCACTCATGGCATACACCACTCATGAGGTTACCTAAGGTCAAACAGGACTTGTGTAGATAAATCATTTATCTGACAGCTCTCCATTGCACATTTATTTATTTATTAAATTTTGATAATCGGTTAAGCACGCTGGGCCCCGAAGGTCCCTTTTTCAGGGGTGACCCGGGGATTACATGGAATAATACATGGGTTAGCATACAGCACAAGTACATTACACAAGACAGCGAGGAACATAATACATAGTAGTTTTTCAACAGTTACATTTCAGAGGTAAAATGCAGTAGCTTTTCAACAGTTAACATTTCCTGTGTAGGCTATATAGATGGGGTGCAGTGAAAGTCGCTATTTCCATATGAGGGAGAGAGGTGGGCTTCCACTTAGGAGCCTCTCACTTTAGCAGTTGCATTTGGAGGTGACCATCATGTGAGCCTTCAGTCTTGTGCGGAAGGTGTGGGTAGAGGTAGCATTCTGAACACCAGGGGGCAGGGAGTTCCATAGGGTGGGTGCTGTAATGGCGAACGACTTACCCCCTCCTTGGTTCTAACTCTGGGCATTGCGAGGAGGGTTCTGTCCATTGTTCTGAGGAGGCTAGGGTTTCTCTTTTGGACAATGAGTCCAATGAGGCTGGGAGGAGGGGATGGGCTGAGTAATTTATAAGTGTGGCAGAGTAGGGGGTATTGGAACCGGGCCTCCCAGGAGGGCTAGTTTAGTTGGAACAGAGTGTCACAGTGGTGAGTCCGGGAGCCAGATAGGGTGGTGAAGTGAGCCACTTTGTGATAGAGAACTTGTAATCTGTTCATCTCTTGTTTGGCAGCTCCCTGTATCACCGGGACCGCATAGGATAGGGTCAGGAGGAGGACGCTTGTGGCGATGGAGACCCTGGCTGCAGGTATTAGCTGGTCTTTCAGCCTATACAAGGTCCTGAGTTTGTCGTGAATATTTTTGGTTACCTGGTTGACATGATCCTTGAGGGAGATGCACTGATCCAGGGTGAGGCCAAGGTATTTTATAGATTCAACATCCTCAAGTCTTTTTCCTGATTTGGTCATTAGACTGAGATATGGGCTTCTGTCCCAGCCGAGGGTTCTTGGGCCAAACAGCATGGCCTTGGTCTTGTTAGGGTTAATGATCATTCTGTTGGTGACAAGCCATTGCTTAAGAGAACCCAGGTCTTCCTGTAGCCCAGAGCAGAGAGCTCCCAGATTACAGGAGGGGCAGTATATGACTGCGTCATCCACATACTGTACCACTGAGCTACCCCCACTGTGTTTACTGAGATTGTTTGTGAAAAGGGAGAAGAGAAGGGAGCCAAGGATAGATCCTTGGGGCACCCCATCCATTAGGGGGAGAGGATCTGACAGGGAGTCTTTCCATTTTACCCTCTGTGTCCTCCCTGTGAGGTAGCTGTTACATAGAAACATAGAATTTGACGGGGCAGATAAGGACCACTTGGCCCACCTAGTCTTCCTAATTTCCTACCTAACAGATAAGCTGCAGATCCTAATTAACCAACAGCTTACTTCCTCCTTCCTTCATGTTAAACCATGATAGGGAGTGGCTGTCTAACCCAACCTGGCTCAGTTTTGTAAGAAGCAGGTTGTGATTTACAAGGTCAAAAGCCTTGGAAAGGTCAATGAATACTGCCCCAGTGGGGGATCCCTTTTCCAGTTCTCTGAGAACATCAGTGGAGAACTTGATAAGCGCGGTGTCAGTCCCATGATTGGTTCTGAAACCATTATATTCTCCCCAGCTGGTGCTCATTCTGATGCATTTTTGGTTTCCAGTTCCGTTTGATTCAATCCACTGATGCAACTGACTGCCATTTGACTGAATTTAAAACTAAAGTTCAGCACTCCAGAAAATGGAAAGAAATATGGTCCAATTCATCTTTTTAATATTGTTTCCAGGAGGGCTGGACTTCAGTTTTACACTGGGGATTCACTGGGATCCTAGTTGGAGGGAGCAATCAACCAAGGCAGAGTGGTTATCTTCATCTCTCAGAAGGTTCTATTTGATCACATAACTATTGGTGTTAAAAACCTTTGTTGGCTAAAATAAATAAAAATAGTTGTATAGAAGTGACTGAAGTTTAGATAATGTTATTAATTTAGGAAGAGATGCTTTGATGTACGCCAACAACATACAGTACTTTATGCTGCATGAGTGTTATTTTATTGAGGTAAATAGTGAGGGAAGTGACCTGAAACATTCAATGTGCTAAACCTCAGAAGAGCCAAATGGGCTTTTTCTGTTCAGCAGGGATATACTTGGTCTGAGAAGTTGTGTTTCATGAGATGGTCACATCACAGATGTAAACTTTGACCATTTTATGAGAGGGTGTCAAACATAAATTTTTTTTATTATAAACAAACTGATCAAAGTAAAATAGATAAAAATGTTATAGTGAAGTACAATTTGTCAAAAGAAAAGTAAGTGTTTCAGAAGAGTAGTCCTATCAAGTTCTCTTGTTTGAGACATAAAGACACTTCACTATACAGTACACAGGAATTCACTGTAACTAGAATAAGAATATGTGCATATTGACTTGGGATGTATATGATGGAAAAATATTGACCCAAGGGGATGAGCTTTTGCAGACAAAAGTTTTATTTCCCAAAGCTGAAGGGGTTAAGATCTTCCCACTATATCGCAAAACAATTCATATTTGTTTCAATAAACCTTGCAAAAATTATGTCCACCCCTTTCCATGGTAACCTGATTCCCCCAGAAAAATAAAATTACTAGTTCCAGGGGTACAGTACCCTCTTCGTGATCCTGACTGACCCCATTTTTTAGTGTTGCTCCTACATTCCTCCAGCCCAAGGTGGTAGCCAGCACTTACACTCTGCTTTCCTCCAGTGCTGCCCTCCATCTTACACAAGTAGACTCACTGTCACATCCCCAATACAGAAGGTATCTGTGAGTCAGTGGTACCTGAAACAAAATGTACATAGAACGCCCACTGAGCATTAACATTTGTTGAGGTCCTGGAGTCAGTCACTAACTTTTTCCACCCTCCACTCCTAAGTCATCAAGTCACATGACATGTAGACAGTGCTCTGAAATCTGTATTTATTTATTTTAATTGTTCAGAGAATTACCATTGAGCAAAACACTATTTTTCAAAGGTTACACAACAAATAAGGTACATGACAAAACAATAGGAAGTAGCAATGACAGTAGTCTCAGCTCACAATAATGAAGTTACATTGGAATTACATCAATAGTTCATTCACATGCTCTGAGGGAGATAGATCAAAGCTGCTGCAGTCCATCTGCTCAGTTGAATTGACAGCTAATGAAGCAGGCTGGGTGATTATATTACATTCTTTTCAAAAACTATGCTAAGATAATGTTAAGGTTACAAACAAGACTCAGAAAGTCTGGAAACTCTGAGTTAGGGTCAAACAACCCTAACTCTGCATGATTTGTGTAAGTAAGATAGTAGGATTTCATATCTCTGCTATCTGGATCACTGACACCTCAGTTCTATGCAGAACCAGCACTTGCTTCTTGTGTGGTTTATAGCCCTCATCTGTGCCTCATGTCATACCACACAAGACATGGGTGGCAGGAGGTACAAATGAGTGACCCATGCCACATCAAATGAGACATGGATAGATCCCACAACAAAACACTGCCTGTCAAGAATTGTTACTGAACTATATAAATGCACATGTAGTCTATGTAAGCAAGGTAGTAGGGTTGCATAGTGCTGCTAGTTGTGTTCTGCATAGAACTGAGGTGTCAGTGATTCAGATACCAGAGATATGAAATCCAACTATCTTATTTACACAGAGTATGTAGAGTTAGTGTCTTTTCAACCATAACTCAGTGTTTCCAGACATTTTGAGGCTTGTTTATGACCTTAACATTATCTTAACATAGTTTTTGAAAATAATTTCCTTACTTTTTTAAAAGGGAAATTTCTCTCACCATATACCAGAGAATGTCTGCAGGGTCCAATGGCATGTCTTCTGTCCCCCTGTATCTTGCTGCACTGTGGTACTGCTACTTCTGCAACAACAGGTAGCAGTCAGTCACTTCATGGGTGGAAGAACACCAGTTGTTATGGTGTCATGCATGCTTGAGAGTGAACATGCATACCCATCCTTACCACCAAAATCCTTAGGGCAGGTAAAGTACAAGGGGAATAAAAACCAGAACATGCAGCATGAATTGCCAGCTTTCTGCAGGCCCTGCATCAGCAACACAGATATCAACTCCAACTGGATTATGAGTCATGCCTCCTCTAGTTAAGGGTGATTCACTTACAAAAAATTGATCCATCCTTATTTCCTTTTAATCCTGCAATTATTCAGTGATAATTAATTGCAGACTTAAACAGAGCTAATTTATGCCTATATTATGTACTGTATACGTTAATTTTATGCTCAGGAAAAGAAAAAATACTCCCCCAGATGTTCTGTCTGATGCATTTTCCCCTTTGATTACCATGGTTTGGTAGTGTTATTTCTAATATTTATTGCTCCTACACCATCTCTTATTAATACCAGCATGCAAACAAACTTTAGATGGAATTTCAGAAGTAACTGCAGTGATATATTCATGTAAGACAATATTACCTCATTACATTCAAAATAGAGAGTAATATTTTGTATGCAAATATCAGATCAGGTCAACATGGAAATGTGATGATAGTAACACACAAATTTATAGAACTCTGTTAGGAAAAAAGCAGATTACTTACGATGATGACAAGGGCCATCAGAATGTCACTTTTCACAAGGCATGAACAAACAGAAAATTACACAACTAAGATTTACATTGTGCCATTGTGAGGGCAGAAATGACTGTAGAACTGCATTAGACAGGCATTGCTATCTAAGATACAATGACAAACCAAATAAAAAAAATCATTGTAACAAGACACATAATAAATATTATGTAAGGGAATTGTACAGGTGGACTATACATATTTCTCTTTATTGAAACTGTTATCCATCATATATCAAAGGGCCTCCCGTACATCCTTCCTTTTGATTGTAATTCCACAACTAATACCCAAAATAAATTGTACACATCTACCTGTGTGCAAGCATTTAGAGAAACAATTTATTTTCCTCCATTTAGGGACTGGACAAAAAAAATCATCACACTAACAAAGCCAGCTACCCTCTGAATCAATATCCGCTCATGCAACTGCTTCTAATTCTTTCACTCTCTTACCCACTCTGACCCAATATTCTCTGACAAAGTCCATTATGGACTGCAACCTCCATCTTTAACACCAAACCCATGATTAGGTTTGACTACTATGTTTAGATGCCTTCTCAAGCTTATAATGCCTCACTGCTGTTATGTTGTAAATATCGTCATCTAAAAGTTATAAATAATGTCAGAAAATACATAGCTCCAAATCTTGTAAATACTGTCTGTGACAAATGTCTGTAACACATGCTTAATGTAACCACTGTTATACCATGTATCTCATGTTTAATGTAATTGTTGTTATATCTACTCTATGTTTCCATCTGTCTTACATGTGACGAGGTACCTTTACAAATGAGTCTCTGGCTCAAAGGTTGTAAACCGATATATCAAATAAATAAAATAAATAAATAAATAAATAATGAGTGCTTTTTTATTTGATTCATTCATACAGTGTCAGGCTGTGTGAAGAGTTTTTTTTTTTTTTTTGCCAGCAGTCTTCTGCAGTTTATTTCTGTTTTGCTAATTAACTGTGTACTCAGTGTGGTTGGAGGTGAATGAGGAAGTAAGAGGGAGAATCAGGGTCCTACATGAGTTGGGAGTTATTTAGAAATTAACACCTGGTAAGTTAAGTGCAAGTAACAACATACATGCTCTCATTGTCTATTGTGACTCAGGCTCCCCTTCTCCAAAGTGATGTCCTTGGCTTCTGTCATTCTGTAGCCACCATTATCTCATCTTACCATCCTCCTACAGCCCCAGCCCTCTCACTCATTCCCTTGAACCTATGAAGGGTGAACAGGCATCAGTCTTGACAAGTGTCTCTGTTTCTGATCCTTATGGAGCACTGCTGTTGTCTACCAGTGCCAAAAGTCCCCATGTGTGCTGCACCAGCTATTCATAGCATTTCAGTAATACACTGGGACTGAGAGAATCCTCTGGCTGTAGTGCTTCAGATCACAGGGCAGTAGGAGGGCTTTGCAACACCTACTGTAACCCCGCCATGAGCTTGATTTATACACAGTAATACATCAACCAAAAACATCAATTTCTCTAGTTAGAGCTCCTAGGTGCATTGTCTGCCACATGTGCCAGCCAAATGCACATGCTGTGTCCTTTTCTGACAGTGTCAGAAGTGCTGCCATTTCTGCCTTTTTGCTAAGAGGAGGATGAGCCCTTGTAGGCATGCAGGGCATTCACTCAGATGTGGAGCTAGCTTGTCTAACTATAAAAAGGTGAATCATTATGCACTTAGTAAGTGACAACTTATAATGCAGCAGATATGATTTACTTATTTTTAAGCAGCAAAAGGAATTGGAAGGAAACAAAATATATAAAATAAAAAATTTAAATATATCCAAATAAAGCTCAGTAACTAGATGTGATGTTTCTATATCCAACAATTACTTTTTCTGAATTTGCCACACTTTTAATATATCTAATTTAACTAGTTCAAAATAAAAATAATGAAGAAGATTTTATTTATTTAACTTGTTGACCAGGTAAGTACACTAGACAAGTTATATGTCTATTTTCAGGTACGGCCCGGGAGAGTACAATGAGATACAAATACAGTGAGATACAGGCTCATGCAGATGACAACATGACACAAGTCAGGCAGTATACAGAGTCAAAATGCAACTATGTGAACATAACCAGTAGACAGTAAGCACAGTTAAGCTATGTACAGGAATATATATACATAGAGACACCAAGGCTAGGAATAGTATAATTTTGCAAGGTATACATGGCTCCAAGACACAAACAGAACCAAAGTCTGAGTATCTCCTGCAACAGAGAAAAATACATTATATGCACCTCAGAGTCCAATTAGAAAGGCTGCATCAGCAGGAGCTGCAAGAAGGGTGCCAGGAAGGACATGTGAGTCTGGTGCAGGGGACCAGAACTAGCTATGGAGATCTAGGACACCCACATGCAGAGGAGAATGTCAAGTGGTACCACAGGGAGCTCCAGAGGCCTGAGTGGGAGGGATGAGGAGCTGACTTGAGTGGGAAAGGAGTTCCATAGCCTAGGGGCACGTGAAGCAAAATTTCTTTCCCCCATTTGTGGGCAGGTGATAGGGACTTTAAGAACACCAAGGCCCAGAGAACTGAGGGAGTAGGTAGAAGAGACATCTGGTTTGCAAAGCTCAGCCAGCCCTGGGGGAATGCCAGTACTGAGCACCTTGCCCATGAAGCAGCCCAGGACAAAGTTCATGTGGTTGGGTGGGGAGAGCCACCCGAGTTTGTCATATAGGTCACATTGGTGGGTGAGGTTAGGGGCAGCAAGTGCAAAGTGGCAAATGTTATTGTAGGTTGCATTCCATCTAGTGAGGTGAACTTTGGAGATGCATGCAAACAGAAGAAGTCCATAGCAAAGAGAGGGAAGCAACACTCCTCTGGTGAGCAGCAAACATAAGATTTTTCTTTGCTGTGTAGGCCAGACCCAGTTTGCCATAGACAGCTCTGCATACATTTTGGATATGGCACCCAAGGTCAAGTTGGGGTTCCAGTGTCACCCCAAGGTATTTGATGGAGTCAGTGGTTAAAAGATGAGTACCACTGATACCAGTAAAACACAGAGGGGCAGAGGAAGCCTTAATCTTGGCCAGGGACCCAAAAAGCATGGCCTGAGTTTTTTTTTTAGGTTGAGGACCAACTTGTGAGTCATTACCCAAGACTGGATATTTGTAAAATCCTCACTCAGATGATGGTTGATGACCCCAATGTCCCGGCAATGGGTGAAGATGACCAGGTCATCCGCATGTAGGATAGTATTACAGTTGCCAGCAGTAGCTGGTAGATTGTTGACAAATATAGAGACAAGAAGGGGCCCCAGGATTGATCCTTAGGGGACACCAGAGGTCACAGGAGTGGCACCCAAGAGGACCTTGCTGAATTTGGCAAAGTTGCTGCCTGCCCTGGAGGTAATTACTGAACCATCTCAGGACAGGTGGGAACAGACCAATGGACTGAATTTGAGAGCAAATTAAAACATGGTCAACTAGGCTGAAGGCCTTAGATAGGTCAATGAATATGGCACCTGTGAGTTTGTCCTGGTTCATGGCAGCCCAGATTCCAGAGGAGACTGTGACAAGGGCCAAGGACATTCTGTGCCCTTTTTGAAAGCCATGCTGCACAGAGGACAGTAGCTCATGGGCATGGATATAATCTGTGAGCTGCCCAGTCACAACTTTCTCTAGAAGTTTACTGATAGCCGATAAGATAGCTATCGGTCTGTAATTGTCGGAGTCTTAGGGTTTCCTTGTTTGAGAACAGGGACAATCCTAGCCACCTTCCAGATGTCAGGGATGACACCAGAGGCAAAGGACATATTGATGATATGGGCCACTGGAAAGGCTATAAAAGGGGCACCAAGATGGAGGAGCTTAGGTTCCACGCCATCGTGGCCAGCACTAGAATGTGGGGAGAGACCAAAAGAAGGTCTCTGCATTTCCAGTGCCAACACAGCCTTAAAGTAAAACAATGGGTGGGAGGTGAGGGCCACCTGTGGGGTGGAGGCCAGGAGATGGCTATCACTCCCATCAGCAGAGAATAGGAAGGTGAAGGTGGACAGGTCTGAGAAGTGGGAGATGAATGCATTGACAATAGTTAGTGGATTATTACAATTAGACCCACCCAAGAGCAGGTCAGAGACCCCACAGCTGGAGGAATTACTAACTATATTTTTAATGTTCCTCCAGAAATTTCTAGGGTCCTTAGCTGAGTTGAGTAAGGCAGTTTTACAGTACTCACTTTTGCTTCTCTGATTGCTTTTTTGCATATGGAATACTATTTGCACTTTTCTTGTTTAAGGGAACATAACACCATCTAAGACATACAGAGAGATAACTGGGGGGAGGGGGGGGCGGTAGCATACATAGAAATATTGGATTGCTTACAAAATAGTCCCTCTGTAGGAGTGGTTTTCATAACCAAGAGACTGCTTTCTTCAGCACTGCATTGTACAGGGCCTGGCATATAGATTTTATAAAATATGAGATAAAGGATATCTATGTTGAAGTAATAATGTTTTATTAAGTTAATAGATTATACAGTTGAATAAAAACAGCAGAGAAGTACTGTAAATAAATGACAACTTTTTTAAAAAGTCTTTAATGTATGTCTGCTTCTTCTTACAGTTCAGGATTTTAACAACCTTGTTTTTTTTAATTTACAGATTAGCTCTTAATAGATCTTACAGTTGAATAAAATCAATAGCAAAATACTGCAACTAAATTAAGTCATTAATGACTGTCAGGATTTGAAGTGGGTCCATATAGGCTATGTTTTCCATCCACTGGAAGCATTTTTCAAAGCAATCCAGGCCTTTTTTTTAACCGGGAGCATTTTTCTCAACCCAAGAGCCTAAGTATTGTTGGGAGCAGCTTTCAGTATCTTCCATCTCATCAGCAAATCTACTCCTCTGATAGTGTTGCCCTTATCATTAATTCCTTCATTTTTTCCTGAAAGGTTCCAATACACACTTTTACAAACAATCTTCTGTAATGGTTCAAGTTCCAGTAAACATACCAAGTGGATCAGTGAGAAACAATTTCATATGTGAAGGCACAATCACTGTAGGAAGAAGAAAACATGGCATAAATGTATGAACCAAACATGTATCAAATTCACCATACTAAGTGAATGGAGAATGTGAGAGAAGATGGGGGGGGGGGCAAGGGTAGGAAAGAATGGACAGAGAAAGAGGTAACTTTAATACAAGTTGCATCAGAACAGATGTGAATTTATCTGAAATTTAGAAGACTGCGAAAAGACTGAAAAAAATGCTTACATCCAGGCATAATGTTACAGTGCTGCACATTTACTGGTGATCTCTCCTGAAAATTCAAATATGGAAAGATTTTCTCTTGTTGTTTAGCCGACATTGTACAGACTGCATAAATCACTATAGTATTTAAAATAAATGTGGTGAATCTGATGAATGTTTGGTTCATACATTTATACCATGTTTTCTTCTTCCTACAGCCATTGTGCCTTCACATAAGAAATTGTTACTTGCTGATCCCCAGAGTATGTTTATTGTAACTTGAACAATTATAGGAGATCACTCAAAAACATGTGGCTTTTAAGAAAAAATACATGATATTAGTTTTCAATTTTGTAATGTGTTTCACCTCATACTTGTCCATAGAAAGTTACTTAATGTTTGATTTTACACTATTTATTTATTTAGCTTTTGTTAACCAGGTAAGTACTGTCACTGCCAATCAATAAGCATTCTTATGCATGAATTTTAATGGGATATTTGAATTAGTAGAGTCAAATATTTATACTTGTTATTTACTTTGTAATTTTCCATTTTGTCACTGATGTTATTAATGTTTTATTTATGGTTTCATGTTTTATTCCCACCATGATCATATGTGATGAATTAACAAGTCATTTGATAAAATTGGTCAAATTAAGTGTTAAATCGAGCTGGTATATAAGCGGGATTGTTGTCTGCTCAAACCCAGCCCCTGAGGAAGACTACAATCAAAGCACCATGGTATGAGCCAGAGAGACATCAGTTATCTGGGTGTTAAGGTACTGTGTTAATATCTGTTTATATGCTGTCATCTCAACCCCTTGATGGAAACACAGCCTTGTTGCACATGGTTGCCCATATATTATTCTCAATGTAATAATAAAGTACCTCTTTTAAATTGACTTCAGCTCTTGCCAGTACCATCCGTTCAGATTTGTGCTCCAGGAATGCTTGGATTTTCTTGCTTTTCTTTGGGGTAAACACCCTGACCTTGTTCTCTGGCTCCAGACAGCGAATGACATTAATTTAGGATGTTTTCACACACATTTTCTTACCCATTGGCTTAGTTTCATGACAGATGGATCTTACATGGAACATCTGTTCATGCCCACAATCACGTTTAATGACTGGTTATTTATCTCATTGCTTAACTCACTGCAGTCCTCACAGGTATAGCTGCATTCCTCTTGATTGCTCAAGTGGAGAATGATAATCCCATATCAGAAGAGCGGTAAACTCATTTTGCTTTGTTGCCTGTCCAGAAGCAGGCTGTTCTTCTCCACCTCAAAAAATGGCTCAGTGAGCTCCGAGTGTTTGGTTCTGGGCTTTATCTGACAATTAATCTCCATATGGGGACAACTGCTAATGGTGTTAAAATGCAAGATGAGCCAGAAAACAAACAGCTCAGTGCTGTTGAGGTTAGGGTGGTAAGTGAAGGAGACCCCAGAGGCTATGTGCAACAGGTTGGAGATCTGCTGCACAGAGAGAGCTGCCAGGGTGAAGAAGAGGAAAGAGCTGCTGTCCAGGACAGTGATCAGGATGTTCTTGATCCAATTATATGTCCACTGGAACTTGTAGCTACAGTCAAAGGGGGATTTCAGAGCTATGAACATGATATTCCCCCATCAAGGCTTTTTTAGGATTATATGGTAGCATAAATTTTGTTAGTGGTCATTCCATTTCACTCTGCTTTTGAGTTCTAGTTAGTCCATGCTATATGACAAATATAATTAGTTACAGTATTTAAGATTAGAGATTACTCTATGCAAGCTGTCATATTCATTCTATCCAATATATAACACAATATTTGCTTCTGGGAGTTATGCTAAGACACAATATTTTACAATAAAGCAATCACAGTATGAACCTTTGTAAGACTTCTGCACAACACTATCTAGATAATTACATTTTTTTATTTTTAAAATTATCATTTAAAAAAATGCAAATATGTAGCACTGGATTAAATGCATTTTACAATAATTTAAGAATTATTCTACATCTGGTAGAATACTGTACAAGGCTGGTCCAAGATTGACTGATTACTTGTCCCACTTTTTATTCAGTGTTGTTTCCTATTTCATTCAAAATCAGCAGTACACCAACTTTCACAAAAATGTAGGGTTATTTTTATTTTTTGATGATACCATTGCCAGTAGCATGAAATGAGAAAATACAATTATCTTCTCAGCACAAACTAGATTCCCTTCTGTTAGTAGATATGAATGTTCTAATAAATATTATATAAAATGACTTTGCTGGTAAGCAAAGGTTCCCATACCTGACTCTATGGTTTGACTGGTATCTTGGTTCACATTGAATGCATGTGCCAAGTTAGTTAACAATACTGATCATGTGCTTCAGGGGACTCAACTACTGTATGCCAATAGACAAAGACAGGTTTTCTTTCTGAAGGAATCACCTCATAAGCTGACTTTATCAGTCCTTCTGACATTTTTGTTGAGCAGACAATGATGCCAAACAGCCTAATGGTAAGTGTGAAAGACTGTGAGTGCCTAAGTTTCTGATATTGATCAGGATTTTTGCACAAAGCAGGGGTGCTAAACAAGGGTCATAGCAGTGAAACTTCAGCTTGATATCAGTAATTAATGCACTTAAACACCTAAGTTAGACTTTAATATTTTAAAAGTGAATTACAATCTTATATTCCCAATCACCTAGGCAACCCTTTAAAACAGATTACATGCCCACACCAAGTTACACAATATAAAGTTCTATATTGTTTTTCACTAGAGAAGGGCAAAAATAATCCAACAATTTAAAATTATGGACACTACAGTGCCCCTGTAATTTATATAATATGCAAAACATCAATACATGACAAATAGAAATATTTTTTTCAGAAGTGGCTGCAAGTCTTGACACAAGATAAGTGAGGGAGCGAGTTTACTCAAGGGGTAGGGAAATGTAGTATTAGTAAAATTTACATAGTGACAATAAGAAACAAATACATGTATGGGGATCAACACATAATGATCATTACCCTTATCCCCTCATTACAAGTTTAAAATAATGGAAGAAGAACTGCACAGTGCAAGTACAGATAATATTAAATAGATTTGGATACAGTATGGTTCATCCCATTGCTAAATTTCACATAAATTAACTGGGTCAACTTCAGCTCTAGGCATAACAAGAAAGTACAATTAGCAGAACTAACATGTAGATAAAAAAATAGAAGTAATTATGGTGTGCAGTACATAATAATCAGCCCTCTATTCCCCCTAATTACCAGGCTGTATAATGGAGAATGAACCAGACACTGCAAGTGCAGTTAATATTAAAGATAATATTGAAATCAGTCTGGTGCATTCCATTACCAAGTTTTATATAGGAAAAATAGGCTAAATTACATCTGAGACATCAACATAATAAAGTCTATATTATAATAAAGAACAAGTAGAGGAATGAAAACATAGGGGAATGGACACTGACTATTATGGTTTATGAAATAGCAGCATTGCTTACAAATTTAAGATTTAACATCTGTAAATTAATTGTCCTGTTACTGCAATTTATATAAAAAATAGCTGAATCAAACTTGAGGTATGGAAACAGTGTGGGCTGCGACAGATTGGTAAAGCAGTGATGGAACGAGAATACAGTGGAGCAGCAAGACTCTGATGATTACAGTTGACAGAGTGGTGGTAGAGCCACAATCCCCCCTTCCCTCCTTCTACTAAGCACCATAAAATCATGAAGGAGTTATACCTCATGTCTCAAGAAAAAGAGCCACTCTCCCATCCTTTACAGCGCAATGCGGCAGTCCAAGTCCCAGGACCAGAACATTAAAAAGATGTTGCATTGTATAGTAGGATCAGGATCCATGGTGGCAGCTTCTGATGATTTTATTATTTGTATTATAAGCAGACTTCTCTCCTTTTCTGGCCTTAGACTACCGAGACTGTACAATGCAGCATTTTTCAATGTTCAGGTCCCAGTTCTGGACTCCTGCATTGCATTTGGCACATCATAGATCTACCACATGAGACTACTCATGCAAAATCTTATGCAAATCCATTAAACAACTGCGAAGTTATTAAAGTGCAAAAATTGGGGCTTAACATAATACTGATAACTCAACCCTAACTATAGGGGCACGACTGTGCCCTACAGTATCTATCTATCTATCTATCTATCTATCTATCTATCTATCTATCTATCTATCTATCTATCTATCTATCTATCTATCTATCTATCTATCTGTCTGTCTGTCTGTCTGTCTATCTAGCTATCTAGCTATCTATCTAGCTTTCTCTCTATCTATATTTTTTGCAACAAATTGTGATAATTCATTAATAAGGGTTCTTACTAATGCACCAAAAGCAAGGAAATTTGGTTTTAGGGTTTCCAACTCTAACACCCCATCCCCCATCCTGAAGACACTGACAGGCATCAGGGGTGTGCCTTAGGGTCATTGTCTGAAATGCTCACCACATTCCATACATAAATAAACTGAGCTAGGAGCAATATACTAGACTGGGGTGAGCGTTAGGGCCAATGACCCCAAGGCACACCCCTGATGCCTGTCAGTGTCTGCAGGGTGGGGGTTAAGGTCAGAAACCCTATGTCACATTTCCCTGCTTTTGCCACTTTAGTAAGAACCCTAACTAATGTATTACCAAAGTTTTATTTATTTGTTTATTTATTGAAATAGTTTCACCATGAAAAGCACACTAAGCAACAAGATGCTTATCTCCCAGTGCAACCTGAGGGAAGGGGGGTACAAGTGGGTTGAATAACATGCAGGTTATCAACTGAGCAAATAACAGAGGCAAGTAGCAGCATATGGATACATTTGCATTAAATGACAAGCAACAACACATAGAGTACACTGGATATTGTATGGAGCATATAACAATTACTTGACAAATAGCAGCAATACAAGGGAAAATTTAGCACACAGTAATAAGCAGGTATAAGCAACAGGAGACATGGAACACATGATGGTGCAGGACAAAAAGGCACAGGACAAAAGTGCATAGGTTGGTCTATATATCAGCATTTATAGCAAAGCTAAGGCCTTTGGTCAGGCAGTGGGGATGGGAGCAATTGGCACATGGCTGAATCAGGTACAGGAGCAATGAGTGGTGAAGAAGTTAGCTAGGGTGGTAGAAAGAGAGTGGGCAGAGGAGGAATGCTGAATTTGAGGTGGGAGATCATTCCATAGCTTTGGTAACCAGTGTGAGAGGGTGGCTTGCCCAGCAGTAGTCTTCCACCCAGGGATTGATAGTTGGCAGTAGTCGCAGGATCTAAGATAATGGATGGGGGAGGGAGCAACTGAGAGCACGGAGGAGAGGTAGGAAGGGATGGTGCCAAGCCATAGATTAGATACATATTTAGCACAGTGTGAAATGTGGCAGTTTCTGGGGGACAGTAGTGCCAGGGAACAGTAAAGGTCACAGTGGTGGGTAGGGGTGAGGCATTGAGAGAGCAAAATGGCAGAAGGCATTAAAAAGTGTGTCTAACTTAGATAGGGTGGACTTAGGGACTGCACCATAAACAATGTCACAGTAATCAAAGGAGGGAAGTATTATCTTCTGGACCAGTTCACATCGGGTGGGGGAAGGGAGGCTACTGCAGTTCCTATAAAGTGCACTGAGCATGGGGCATAGTTTTTTTGAAATAGCATCAATGTGGTCTGAGAAGGAAAGATGGCAGTTGAGCCATACCCCAAGTAGTGGAATGAGGAGGCATCTTAGAGTTTTTGACCATCCAGGGTGTGGAAATAGGGAAGGGATGGGAGTCTGGACAGGTGTTGTGGTGTGCCAAAACTCATTGTGACAGTTTTTTTTACATTTAGGGAGAGCTGGTGAGAGCTGAACCATTGCTGTACTTTGTTGAAGTTGGCTTGGAGATTAGTTTGTACCACTTCAGAGTCGGAGCTTAAGGAGAAGATTACAGTGTCATCTGCATATATGTGGATTTAGGTAGTAGAGCAGATGAGCGGTAAGTCATTTAGCAATATAGAGAACAGTATGGGTCCTAGAACCAACCCCTGGGAGACAACAGTAGTTAAGGGAAGGGGGGAGGAGATAGCATTTGTGACTCTAACGGACTGGGTTCTGCCAGAGAGGTAAGATCTGAACCAGTTGGTGGCAGCAACAGAGAGGCCTGATTCAGTGAGACAAGAGAGCAATATGGGTTGGGAGACGGTTTTGAAGGCTTTTGTAAGGTCGACAAAGATGGCTGAGGTGATCAACCCGCTGTCCATACCAGTCAGGATGGAGTCAGTAAGCCTTATCAGGGAGGATACAGTGGAGTGTCCCTTTCTGAAACTTGACTGGTAGGGTGTGAAAAAATTAGAGTCGGTGAGGAAGGAAGTAAGTTGGGTGAGCACAAGGTGCTCTTGTAGTTTTGCTAGTACTGGGAGGAGGGAAATAGGGTGGTAGTTGGAGGGAGAGGTGGGGGTACCTCCTTTTGGGAGGGGGATGACAGTGGTGTGCTTCCATGCTTGGGGGAAGGCAGTGGCAGTAAAGGATTTGTTTAAGAGTTTGGCAAGTGGAGCTGCTAAGGTGGTGGTGGAGAGGTAAAGGAGTTTAATGTCCAAGCCATCTGGGGATTTGCCTTTTGAAGGATTGAGAGAAAGTAGTGCATCTAGGGCATATGCTGCAGAGATGTCATTGAAGGAAAAGGAGTGAGGCCTAGTCAAGTTCATTACATCTGTAGAGGGTGTGATAGGTGCAGGATTTGTCAGGGCAGAGAGGAGAGTGGCAGCACAAGTGGAGAAATATATGTTGAACTCAGTAGTGACTGCTGTTGGCTCAGTGAGAATGGAGTTGTTAATATTTAGAATTGGAGTGGGATTGGCAGCTGGTGGGGTGAAGAGGGAGTGAATGACATTCCAGAATTTTGAGGGATTATTTAGGTTGGACTGTAGTGAGCTGCTGAAGTACTCTGCTTTAGCTAGACAAGTGGCTCTGGTACACTTGTTTCGGAGCATGCGATATGTGGAGAGATGTTGTGGGAGGCATGAGGATTTATGCATTTTCCAGGCTTTTTCATGGGCGGTTTGACATGCAGTCAGTTCTTGGGTGATCCACGGCAGATGGTTGCCTCGTACCCTTGTACGTCGCAGTGGGGCATGTTTGTCCCAGATGCTGAGGAAATTGTCTTTAAAGTGGAGAAAGGCATTGTCAGTGGCGTCCATAACAGGGGCCGGGGCCCAGTTTGCTAATGCAAGGTAGTCTAACACTGGGGAGAGATTGAGGGATTTGAAGGAGCATTGCACTAGAAATTTAGGGGGAATTTTGAGCGGTGGATTTTGCACACTAAGAAAGTAATGTAGTGGTCACTGAGGGAGTCAGGAAGAATACCGGCATTTATGACCCAGTGAGGATGTGTGGTAAGAGCCCAATTGAGGAGTTAGTGGTTACCAGATTTTAGGTTAAGCTGGGTGGGCTCAGTAATGAGTTGAGAGAGGTTCAGAACAGCAATTTCAGTTCTGGTTTTGTTGGGGGCAGGAGCTAGCCAGTTGTGGTTTAGATTGCCCATAATACAAAGTTCCCCTGTTGGGGTTAGGCAGGAGATTTACTTGAGGAGGTTGGTGACAGCAGAGGATGGTGTGCCAGGTCGGTAGAATATTCCTGCAATGTAGATTGGTAGCAAGAAGGGGAGTGTCAGCTGGAGTAAAATTAATTCATAGATTTTTAGGTTCAGACTTGGCTAGGATAACTGAATAGTGCAAGTCTGAGTTGATGTAGATGGCAACTCAGCTGCCTCTTGTGGCTCTGTCCTGGCAGGCCAAAGTGTAGCCTGGGATGGCAACAGAGGAGTTGCTAATGTTTTTTGTGAGCCACGTTTCGGACAAGGTGAGGATATCTGGAGCATAGTGGGCAGCAAGTACCTGGAGGGAGTCAAGTTTATGGACTAGGCCTCTTATATTTAGGTGCAGGAGGCACAGGCTATGTGGGAGAGGGTGTTCAGGGAGAAGTGAGGAAGTGTCCGATGTAAGAGGGGGCTTGCAGTGATTGAGAGGGTGTGTGTGGTTTGGGTCCGGAGTTTGGGTGGATGTCACCTGCAGCAAGGAGCAGGAGCACAAGAGATAGGTAGGGCGTGAATAGCTGTATGTGACCGATGGTGAGCGGACAACCCTTAGTTAGAAGGCTTGGGTGATTATTTGGAGCTGGGCAAGGGGGGAGTAGTTGAAAAGTAAACTAGGAAAGTGATGGGATGAAGAGAAAAGGGGAGGGATGTGTGGCTGAGTGAGTCCAGGCTTGAGTGAAAGGGAGAGTGGATGCTGGAGTGGAGGAGTGGGGAAACCAGTGAAGTTGGGCAGGAAAAGGGGAGGAATGAGAGAAGTGGGTGGCATGTTGGAGAGGAGCAGAGGGAGGGAGAAGATAACATGGATGAGCAGTGGCAGGAAGCCTAGTAGTTGGGTCATGGCATGGATCTAGCATTAGAAAACCCCTAACTGTTGTGGCAGCTTAGAGAGGACAGGCATAGAGGGCCAGGGAAATGAGTGGTTCCTGTGGGGGATGGAGGACCAGTGAAAATTAAGGCCTAGATAACCAATGAAGCATGGCAAGCAATAGACAGTAGGAGTGAGCTGGAAAGCTGGGGTGGCTTTTATGTGTATTTAATCAGGACTGGGGGGGTGGCTGGGTGGGCAAAAAAATTGGCAGCTAGGGCTCCCTTCCTGGAGGTAATCTGTCACTGAGGACAAGTCCATACCTCGCTTCTGTGAGGGGCTGGTGGCTTCACACCTGGATTGTGGGTGGCAGTCTGGCAGGTCAGTTTCATCAGAGAACCATGGCTGTGGCTCTCAGACTGCCTGCACTTCTGTGAAGGGCTGGTGGCGTCACACCTGGACTGCGAGTGGCAGTCTGGCAGGTCGGGTTTGTCAGAGAACCATGGCTTTACTTTTTCAGAATCCCTCCATAGATGTGAATATGTATGTAGCTGTGGAAGCACTGGGCCCTCTGGGCCCAGTGATTGCATTTATAAGACAACAGTGACCAACTTGTCAGCATAGTCATCTTATTACCCCACCTCATGTACAGTATCCATTACAGAAAGTTTTTGAATCCCCACCAAAACGTAGTTCTGCACAAGTGCAATACCATTCCGCACCACAGGTGTAAATACAAATTTTGGTCAGGATTTGAAAAACACCAGCTGTCACATACATGAGGTGGAGTAATATGAAGGCTATGTTGAAAATCTGGGGAAAAAATATTTAACATTTCTAAAGATACAAACGAATGTAGTGAAATTGCAAAGAAATTTCATAACTTTGGTATTTTTTCATATTTTGACCACAATTTTCAACCTTGTCTTCTTATGATCTTATGATATCTTTTTGAAACTTTGGTGAAAAAATACCTAAAAATGGCAAAGTTATGACGATAGGTTGAAAATACCATTGAAATACATTGTACGGCACTTAACTTTATTCCTCATTGCTCGGTTTGTCTTTAAAGAATTCAGACATGCCCTGGTCTACAGAAGGTGACAGCTGGTGACCTCCAGTGGTAAGCATAGGGTAAGGGGGATGTGGGGTGCTGGGTGCTCAGTGGGAGGGTCAGGAGGGGGGAGGGGGATTTTGGGGAAGACCTGGGACCATTTTCTTTTTTTCAGGTTTTAAAGCAAAAAGACTTGCGGATTTTTTTTCCCTCAGGCTCCAATTAAATATGTTGGAACATTGGTGGAGGGCTCCCCAGTATCCTACACTGCTGGGGAGGACTTGAGAATGCTTACACAGGGATTGGGCATACCGTTGTTGGCACTCATAATTTAAACAAGGGATTTTGGGCACGGGTGGGCATTTGACATCGGGGCCGTGGGCATCCCTGTGTCATATTTAACAATAAACAATAATTTAAACTATTTCAGGATACTGATGGTGGGCTCCCTAGTGTCCCACACAATTGGGGGGGTGTCTGAATGCCAACACTGGGACTGGGCCCCCCGATGTCAGCTATCAAAGAAAGCAACGGGTTATGGCATGGGAATTATACATTAATTCTCCTCATGCCTCGGCCCCTTCCCCTTGTTAGTACTTGAAATAGGTAAACATAAATGGGAGATGAGAATTGGATTCTGTGGTCAATTTGGGACAAAAATTGCCCGAAACATTTTTTTTTTCTGGGGCCATATTTGTGCCACAAATTGCAGGAGCAGTGTGCACAAAACATCCTTCGTTTTTTTCTCAAAACAATGGGAGTTTGCCACAATTTGTGGCATAAACTTCTCCTTGTTTCACAAAACATTGATGCAATTTGTGGCATAGATACAGCCATGGACAAAATAAACATATTTCTGAGCATTTGGGGGGCAAACAGAACCCACAATCTGATTCTTTGGGCTCTGATTAGGGAAACACAACTGTTGATGTTAACCTACTCCAAGTATTTTTTGAATTATTTAAATTTGTTTGCCTCGCTAACTGAAAACAAGATGGCAGAATCTTGACACTACATTCTGCATTTGCAACAATAAGTACTGCTTTTGTGGCAGCAAAACAGTTGTTTCGCATCGAACATCTAATTTTTCATGTACAAAATAATTGGAAACTTTGAACTTTAATAATTTTTGAATGGATTAATAATTTTTCACCAAACCTCCAAAAGACACATCTGTAACCCAAACTCCATTTACCCTAAACATTTCAGACAACCCCCCCCCCCACAAGCCATTTCCGAGAAATGGCATGACAAATAATTTACACAAAATGGTAATTTTTACATTTTGTGACACTCTGCATCTCTGCAGCTGCACATCTGACCAAAATGAACCTTGCCACATCAAGAGATCTTTGGTCCCCAACAGAACATGCAGAATTTCATGTGAATCAGGTAAATGCCTGCAAAGTTATTAAAGTGCAAAACTTTGGGATTAAAAGAGAAGTGACCATTGAACCCTAACTATAATGGCACTACCATGCCACTATAATATCTATCTATCTATCTATCTATCTATCTATCTATCTATCTATCTATCTATCTATCTATCTATACATTCACTACAACTTTGTTAATGCACCATTTAGGGTTAAAGTGATAAAATTAGTGAAATGTTTTATTGGGGTTCCTAACCCTAACACCTCACCCCCACCCTGCAGGCAGCAACAGGAAAAAACATTATGGCTTTGCCTCACCCACATCTTTGCAAATGTGGCATGGGATGTAGTCTGGGGTTGTTAACCCTAACACTTAACCATTCCATCAATAAATAATCTGAGATGTGTAGAGTAGGAGAATGGGGTGAGCATTATGGTTAACAACCTCAAGGTGCACCTACATCTGATTTGTGAAGACAGAGGAAAGGTGAAATCATAATGGTTTATCCTGTTGCTGACTGAAGGATGAGGGTGGGGTGTTAGGGTTGGGAACCCTAATATAACATTTCCCTACTTTTGTCACTGTAACTGTAAATGTTGCATTAATTATTTTTTTTAATGAATGTTCTTACTTTTTGAGATAACATGATCATATACTCATTTGCCTGTTGGAGTGCAGGCCCCTCAAGGCCCTGTGCTTCTATCTCTCCTCCCCTTCCATTGTGCTTCCCTCTCTAGCCTTCATTCCATTCCTAATGCATGCCTTCTGTGAAGCATCTCCCAGTTGTCCTACTCCAGTCTGTCCTATTTGCCTGACCACAGCACTATGACATTCTCTTATGGCAGTCTATAACAATTCTGGGCTGGGTGGGCAGGAGGATTTAAGACTTGACAAGGTTACCAAACTTACATAAATGGCCCTGTAAGATGTTTGCATGGTGTCACCTGCCCCATTACCTTGGCTGCAAATACTTCTCTGAGAGTAGGAAGTGGTTGCAGTAGCCTTTGGAAGCACCTAAATGACCTGATGCATATCGATCTGATCATGACGCTACCAGTTCTTCCAAATCTCCATGCAGCACACTGTGGAAGAGGAGGCAGTGGTGGTTCCCATAATGTATCCTTAAGTATGGCAGTGCAGGTCATTTCACTGAAGCTCCACCATGTACTGCAGAGTTTTCCCATATCTAACCAATTTGTCCTTAAAGTTAGTCTGTTCTGCATGTTTTAGATTGCACTTTCCCCAGACTGGGACATTACAGTCCCTTGCTATTGAAAAGATTACGACCCCACAGGCTGGGGATTATGACTTCAGAATAATCACAAGGTTAGCTCTGAAGTATAAAGATCCAGTTTACATACAAATGTCTTTAGTAATAAAACTGGGTCACTAATTAAAATAGGAACTTTCTGTTCAAGGGCCCTCCTTGAAATCCATTAATCAATCCTTGCAAAAGGAAAAAAATACAGGCTATTTGGAACTGTGAAAATGTGTAATAGAGCTGTACTGGTACCAACGGTGACTTTGTGCTGGTAACTAGAACCGTTCTTTAAAGTTGTGGATTGCAGCTCATCTCAGTTCTCTCATTTGTCGTCCAGAGGTTCTGCTCCTGGCCCACGTGTAGCTTGTAATCTGCTTGGGAGTGGCGTCAGAGGCAAGAGACATGGAAGGATGTGGGGCAATGGCTGGCTACATGGGGGCTCCCTTTTGAAGAAATCAGCACAAGGAGATCATTACAGGAAGCAGCCTGAATAGACTATTGAGGCGCCACCCCTCACCAATAAAACCTCATGAAAAAGTACTCAGCACCCTAATAAATGTATGGCAGCAGATCTCCCTACTTTATTTATTTTATTTATTGAGTCTTAGATTACAACACCTTTGAGCAATTCAACTCAATTTACATAGGTTCCACATCAGTAGTACAAAAACAAAACAAGGTAAACAATAGATAAGTAAATAGCAGATATCAAGAATATACTTAAAAAAAATACATCAAATGCAATCAAAATACTACTGAATGTTGCTCAATTTAGCAGCAAAGTGGGCTAGAAGAGAAGGCAGCCTGGGAGGCCTTGTCAAAATCTAGGAGAGAAAGTAATGTGGTGTAAGGTGGGGGATGGGAGAAATAAGAGGGAGAAGGAGATGTGCTGCACAGGAGGTGGAGAGGGAAGGAGCCGAATTGCAAAGGAGGTTATGGGGATAGAGAGATGAGAGGATGGGGAGGTGGAAGGAGGGAAATGGGGTGAGTGCAGAGAGAAAGGGGGGGTGCTGGTAAAGTGAGGAGGAGGAAGACAAATTAATAGTTTAAGGAGAAGAGGTGGTGTTTAGTCAAGAGAGGGGATAGCCTAGCAGGCCTTGTCAAAAACCCAAGAGAGAGAGAGTAATATAGGTGGGAGAGAGGTAAGAGAGAGAAATGTAGAGAGAAGGAGGGAAGAAGTTGCAAAAGAGTGACATGAGATAAGAGAATAGGTGGAGGGTGGAAGAGGGAAAGTGAGGAGGAGCAAGGGAAGAACTTGAAGATGCGTGAGCAGAGAAGAAGAAGGGGTGAGGGGTGGAGGGGAAAAGGCTCAAGGGTAGGATTGAAATGAAGTGCCAAGATTTAAAAGTGCCAAAAGGTATAAGTATAATGATAACATAAGCAGAAGGCTGCTAAGGGTGGCTGTCACATTTACTGTTTGCTAACAGATGTTGTCAGAGTTTGTGTTTGAAAGGACCTAGTTTTGAATCAGTAGAGATGTCCCTACCCAGGAAGTTGAGCCAGAGGAGGGCTCTGTAAGCAAAAGACCTCTGACCTCAGGTGGTGCATCGTCTGGGAACAGTAAAGACCTGAGTTGCCAAGCTGCTAGTATGTTGGGTACTGTGACAAGGGTTAAGGAGCTGTTGGACACAGGGGGTAACAAACCAAGGTGTGCCTTCTTGGCAAGTAAGCAGGTTTCATATTGGCTCTGCCTGAATAATTAGAGCCACCAAGTCTGAACATATAGGTCACACGTGTGTGTGAGGTGGACAACCCTAGTAAGGAGTCTGCATGCTTTGTTAAAAGCAACAGTGATCCTGTGAAGGGATGTAGCAGTGGCAGAGATATAAACAACCAGCCCATAATTGAAGATGGTAATGACAGAGCTGAACATTGCCAGTCTTAGTGCCTCAGGATTGAGGCTATGCTTGTGCCTCTGGAGTAGGGCAGTCCTTATGTTGACAGCTTGAGCTACATTATCAATATGTTGCTAGTAGGTGGGTGAGCTATCAACAGTGACCTCTAGATATTTGAAGGAGTAGATATGTTCAAGTGGGGTACCAATGCAGTTTGTGATGAACAAGGGTTTGGACTTGTGTTCATATGGGCATTTTTAAAAAGCATCACTTTGATCTTTTTAAAGTTTAGCACCAGTTTTTGAGTGCTGAACCACTTTTCCACTTCTGAGAAACTATATTGAAGGTTATCCTTGAGGCTCTTAGGGTCAGGGTTACTAGAGTAGACCATGGCATCATCCACGTAAAGCAGAATCTGTTCATGACAGGCTTGTGGGAGGTTATTCAAGTAGATACTGAAGAGAAGAAGTCCCAGTATAGATCCCTGAAGCACTCCAGAATGGACTGACTTCCTTTCAGAGAGGACATTGATTATCTTGACCTACTGTGAATGGTCTTCTAAGCAACTTTTGAACCAGCTGACAGAATCATTTGACACCCCTGTGAGTGATAATTGCCTGAGTAGCGGTGAGTGGTTCACAGTATCAAAGGCCTTTGTCAAGTCGATAAAGGCAGCCCCTAACAGATGGCCTTGGTCAAGTGCGTTATGTATGAAACCAGTGAATTCTAACAGTGCAGTGGTAGTACTATCACCTTTATGAAAGCTGTGCTGATGGGAACATTGGATATTGTATTTGTACAGGTATTCCACAAGCTGATCTGCAATTATACACTCAAGTGCTTTCGATAGAGGAGATAGAATGGAGATTGGCCTGTGGTTTGTGTGCTGTGCCCTATCTCCACCTTTGTGCACTGGGGTTACTAGGGCCTGTTTGCATTTTGGAGGGAATTACCCTAGCCTTAAAGAAAGATTCAGAATCTTGGTAAGAGGTGTAAGAGTTTCTTCGAGAGTGAGGTCAAGAAATTTGAGATCTAGATTGTCCCCACTGAATCTTGCTTTACCGAGTACATTGCACATGTACTTTCTAGCCTCATGCTTAGAAACCTCTTTGAAGTAAAAAGGGGGGGGAAGCCTGCTGCTGAACATCACAGACTAGGGGGATGGCAAGGGGCAGAGACCGTGAAAAAATCAGGAGGAGGACACTGCTGAGGACTGAAAGGGCATCGTTAAAAATATTGGCTATGGCCATTGGGTCAAGAGTAGGGCTTCCATCAATGATAAGCATGGTGGGTGCTCTCTTGAGGTCTTTGCCAGTGACTTCCTTATGTTGCTCTAGAAATGTTTACTGTCACCCCACAAGTTGGAAAGTGCCTCCCTAAAGTATTGATTTTTTGCAAAATGGATGGCTCTGGTACAAACATTTCTGGATTTTTTATAAGCCTGAATATCTGCTTGCTTGCCTGTGGCTTTGACTAGTACATTGAAGCAACCTTGTCATCATCACCTCTGTCTGTCTCAAATTATCCTTTGGCAGATTTCACTTGTGGATTGTCAGTAGTAGAAAGTGAGGAGGAAGAGGAAGCTTCAAAGGGAAACAAGAAGTGAACATTGAGAAAACCATGCAATATCAGCACCCCACATATTCGGCTATAAGCATGAGTGTTCCTTTCTAAGATCCAACCCATCTTCAGCTGTTGCACCCCACTCCTTTCAACATTGATAATATTCTTGGAAGGAGTGCCAATTCTATTTCAACACTGGTCGTCCCGACTACTTCATTGCTATCTTCAAAATCCTCCTTTACCAGCCTAGTCTCTGCCTTCAGAACCCCAATATATGAACCTACTCCTACCCATCCAGCATTTGTTCACCCTGCAGTGACCCTGGCTTCAACTTATGGCCCTGGTGCTTTCCTCTTCCCCCATACCTTTTCCATCAAACCATGGGGGCTTACACTCATTCCATGGTCAGACAAGCTCCTTTGGGTGAGTAAACTGATTGCTAACTTGTTCTAAAACTTCTTGTGAGCTGGTGAGCTGAAGTAACTCCACATAGTTTCTAATGTAGCAAACATGATTTTTGCCAAGAGTCCACATCCATCAAATTTGGACTCAATGGGCAGTTTGCAGACAGATTCTTTTCTACATTTTGAGGGTTATGTAGGTCTTGCATTTTGAAAGAAATTAAAATGTTTGTCATGCCTGTGTACAAGAGAATAAATGGAGGTTCATGTGGCATTTGTAATAAGTTTGAAACACCAATTGCAGAACAGGGACACATTTGATTTATTTTAACATGACTTAGCACAGCAGCATACATTGTTTCAAGGAACATGGGGCTGAAGTGAGGATATACAAACCTTATTTATTTTGGGTAACGATTGAGCTCTAGAATAGTTATTGAGGGGTCTGCTTCTACTCTGCTTTACATAGCAATATGTGTCAGTGTCAGGCAGCTAAATCACAGAGAGTTGAAGTGGCTTGCTCAAGGATTAACTGTTTTTTTTGTTTAACCAGGAGATGCACACTAAGCTGAAGCTTGTTTACAGGTGTGACCTGGGAGCACAAGGAAGTTAAGTGACTTGCTCAGGGTCACACAGTATGCAAATGGGGCTGTGGGATTCAAACCCAGGTCTCCAGGTTTGCAGCTCAGAGCCTTAAACCACTGTGCTATACTGCCTCCTGCCTCCTGGTTGTGGAGGGTATCATGTCAAAAGGGTGAGGTAAAAACAGCATAGTCAATTGGGCAACTCCAAAATGGTGACAGCATTAACGGTGACCATGCATTAACAGTGCACAGACAACATGAGCGACTGCACTGGTGTAATACTCCACTATCCAATTGTGGTGTGGAGTTAAAATCCTTTATATAGGGGTGGTGTGGGGGGGGGCACAGCCCCCTGCGTAAAGCATAAAGCAAGATGTGTTTGTCGGCTCACAGAGAAGAACAGAGATTATGTTCTGCTGCAAGTGTAATAATCTTAGGTTCACTATCAAGCACTTTGTTGAACAGTGGATTCCCTGTATTGACAGTCACAGTATTTGAATTGCATAAATTGATTTCACTGTCATTGCCTTGGTGAACTGACATGGAACCATTGTAGAGGGAATTAAACCTTGGAACTCTTGCTGCACCCAGTAACAGTGGTTCTATGTGATTTGGGCAAAGGAAAAAAGTGATGGAAAAAAGACTATGAAAAAAGAGTGAGGAAGGAAAGGGTGACCCTCACTAAACAGCGATCACCAAAAATGGCAAAAACACTCTAGTGTATTTCTTTGGGAGGCTTCACTCTTTGCACATCCCTTAATAAATAATCAGCTTCGGGGGGGGGGACAAAACTTGGGGAGGGGTGAAAGCCAAAGGTCACCATTTTGGCAATCGTTGTTGTTCAAGGTCGCGTTTTTTGCTGATTGCCATTATTCCATTGCCATTATTGCAGTGACCCATAAGTTTTCAACCATATCACAGGATATGATAACAGCAGGACATTACTACAAATGAGATATTGCATCTCAGCTGGGCAAGATAAACAGCCTTAAAACTAAAAAAAAATCAGCCCTGCACCTGGGGGCTGCAGTTAACATTTTTTTTAATACCAGTGCTAATTATTATTTCCTGAGCTCGGGTGCAGTGTATCGGTGCAACCTCATTTTGTTGTCTGTCAGTTCAGAGGTTTAATCTTTCTTATTTGCATCCTTAAGGGGAGCACCAGATTTAAAGAAAACATTGTCGGTGCAGTACAACAAGCATAAAAAAAAGAGGAAAAAATTCTAGTTGATGAACGGGTTGCTGTTACTGGGTGGACTTAATTTCTGAGTGCCTTGTTCAGGGTCAGGTAGTAAGGAAGTGCCTCTGGTAGGACTTGAACCTGAGACTTATGTTCCTCAAACCTGTGATCTGTACCATTGGGCCATACTACCTAGGTTTGAAATGTTAAGAGCTAAAAAGCATTTATAATATGCTACCAGACACTTTTGCTGCCCTAACACTCTCAGCTTGGATTCTATTCAATTTTGGAAGGCATCCAGCCCTGTGGTTTCAGTCAGCACTGGCAAGTGTATCAAGAGTTCGAATGTTTAAATCCCACCACAACCAGTGACTCATTGAGCAAGTCAATTGACCTCCCTGTTATTTGCCACTCCACAACCACACAATTTCTGGATGATATCAAGCCGCTACTGAAATAATTTTATCACACCAGTCCAGAAACTTTATTTTTGTAGTATATTAAATTTCAGAAAGCAGAAAAATTTCAAGCTGTTTCCATTGCAAACTGGCTACCGAGCTTTCACAATAATTTATAATATAGTGCTTTTAAACCTACATAAATTCCTTTGGGTAGTTATCTTTTTTTTTATTCTGTAAAGAGGAAAAATGGATGAGTGCCTGGATATTCCCCATTAAAAAAACACAAAAAAATGAATCAATCACTAAAAATAAGCAACTGGACTTTGTTCAAACTATAGCCACTGACAGTATGGTACAGAGTGATGATTAATCTGACAGCTGCAAATGGCACAGTAGGCACATTTGATCAGGAAGGGGAAATAAAGGATTATAGCTACAGAGTTTAATAAGTGATCTTTCTGCAGTTACATTACAAAAAGTTACAACCTGCCATTTCAGCTGGATACTTTTTTACACCTTATATTAACACTATGTTTGCAACAACTACATTTCAATAACTACTTTGCCCCACTGAGAATGATTGTCATTTCTGGTTCATGAACTAGAATTAGAAATACAAACCATTTTTCCTAGTTTGTGAACCAGAAAATTTTTAGTTCAAACAAAAATAAACAGTAGTTTGAATGAGAAATTGCTTGGAAGAAATTGTGAGTGTGTGAAATTTTAAATTTTGGCAAATTTCCCCATGAACGGACTATAAAATCTTGCTTAGAGAAAACATTGTACATCAGGGATGTTTTAGTTTTACTAAAACTATTACTTTACAAGTGTTTTCCAACTTCAGTAGCAACAAAAATAAAGAAACAAGATGGCGGCTCTTGAGAACTATAAAAAAAGTGGTTCACGAGACCAACGTTTTGTTTATAATTCATCAAATTTGTGAATCCAAAAAAGCTCTTGCAAACCAGAAATTTCTGGTTGATATAGGGTGTCTGTTTTTCAGATCCTTATAACTTAGAAACTGTTTAATATTTTTTTACCAAACATTCAAAAGAAGTTCCTCAGCACAGAACATGTGCACCCTGAAAGTTTTGTGCAGAAATTCTGTACCATGTATCCTGTACATGAGAGCAAAAAAACCCATTGAAAGTATAGGTTAAAAATGTGAAAATTTTACAAAAAAAGGGTATTTGTAGCTCGAAAACTTCAAAAGGTGCCATCATGAAACTTACCCCATCTTGAGACTCTGACAGCCTGACTGTGCATGCCAATTTTGGGGCTATTTTTTAAAAAGATGCCAAAGTTATTAAGTAGCAAAATTTAGGGTTTAACATTAAACATCCTACCCAACTCTAACAATACGGGTGCAACTATGCCCCTATAAAACACATATATATCTATATATATATCTATATACATATCTATATATATATCTATATATATATATATATATATATATATATATATATAATCACACATATCTATTATACTCACATGATAGTGCCAGTATAGTTACAGTGAAAGGTAACTTCTATGTTAAGACCCAAATTTTGAATGTTAATAACTTTGGATCCGTTCATTGGATTTGTATGGAATGTGGCATGCATAATGCATACTGCTAGGTCTCTTGAGCCAGCACATTTCGTGGGAATCCGTTGTGTGGTTTCTGAGATATAGAGTGTTGAAAAAACAGAAAAATATGTGTTTTTTTTTACATTTCTTTGTTCACCTGTATCTCAGAAACAGCTTTAGGATGTGGTCTGAAATGTTCAAGGCAGAAAGCCTCTGCCTCACAGATCTGTCTTTTGAAAGTTTGGTGAAAATATTCATCCATACAAAACTTAATACATTTTAAAGTTTCCTATTATATCCTAAGGGAAAATACAGTATATATATATATATATATATATATATACAATCCCATCGTGAAAGCAGGTAAACAGCCCCCCAAAAAAAAACAGTTTCTTTGCCACTTCATAGCAAGACAATTATTAGGATTTTTTGGAATGAAATTTGCAGTGTGGAAAGTCCTTGCCCCATAGATGTGCCCTTTGCTAGTTTGGTGAAGAAATGGATACTGGATCCATAGTTAAAGCACTCAGAAGTTATGAATTTTCCCATAGGATAACATTGTGACAGTCGGGGTACTTTTCGGTGGCTATATGTCAAAAACAGTTCGAGATATTGATTGTTTACTAAGCATTGCTTCGTACATAAGCTAGCATGAAGGTAGCCAGGCAATGAATACAACTGTGAAGGATTTTTTCCAAAGTTCCTACAGTTCCTGAGATATTGCAACTTCTGCAGCACAAGGATTACCTAGAATGGCTCTAGGCATGCTCTATAGTATGTCTCTATACTTACAGGTACAATGGGGTCCATCATGCAATAATGGGAGCACAGAGTGCTACATTATGCAGTATCGGGCCCTGCATTCCAACATGGAGATGTGATATCATTAAAATATCAGTATATTTATGTATAGATGGGAGTGCAGGGCCCAGAGGGCCCTGCGCTCCCACATGAAAATCAGAGACAATTACAAAATATATGCATGATGGGGCCCTGCACTCCCACAGTCACATATGAGTAACATTATACTTTCTTAAAAGAAGGAAATTTATTGCAAAAACTTTGTTCTAGAACACTTACCCCAAAGAAGTGACACCACACATGATGTTATATTAGTTTTATTTGCCTTTTATTAAAATTCTTAACAGTTTCTTTATTTACATGATACAATTCAAATTCCTTTTATTTACAAACCACTCCATACATTTTTTTCAGTTCACTTCATACCATCATCAAAATTTTTTCACCTTTATTTCATTTTTATTACATATTCTTATCACACCACTTTTTTAAACATTTACCACAGATGTAAACCTAAGGGGGCGGGAAACAAAAAATTCTGGCTAGCAAAAAGTGAAGGGATCCTTCACTTGCAGCCTTTTTTCAGCCCCCTCAAATCCCTCCCTTGCTACAGTAGCTCTAATTCCCCTCTCTCCCCTTACCCAGTTAAATCTATCCCCTTATTGTCCTTTGCTCTTCCCCCTCTGTGATGAAATAGATCCTTAGCAGATACCCCTTTTTTCTTTGTCTTATCCTCCCAACCCCCTCCTGATGTCATGATCCTCCCACCCTTGCTCTCTTTCTCTCTCTCTCTTCCTACTGAGCTTCGTTCATGGGTCCAGGCCTAGCACAATGGTGCCTGTCCTTTAGGGACAATCCTTCTTGTTAATTCATCAGTTAGGGTTGTTATTATAGTGACAAAAGTTTGGAAATTCAATGTTCGGGTTACCAACCCTACTCCCCCAAACCCCCTCTCCACACACAAATAGGCATTGGGGTGTGTCTTGGGGTCTTTGAGCCTAACTCTCTCCCCAGTGTCCTATACTGTATCACTCAGCTTCCTTATAAATGGAATGGAGTGAGAGTTTGGGCCGATGACCCCAAGGTATACCCCAATGACTGCAGTTGTGTGGTGATTGGGGTTGGGGTTGGGGGGAGTAAGGTTGGTAAACCTAACATCAAATTTCACAACTTTTGGTGCTGTAATTACAACTCTAACCAATGTATTAACTACATTTTTGCAATATATATATATATATATATATATATATATATATATATATATAGGCACAATATTCCCCCTATAATTAGGGTAGGTACAGCACTTCAATGTTAAATCTCAGTTTGTGCACCTTGATTACTTTGGCATTTTTCAACAAAATTGTCCCAAAATTAGCATGTGTTGTCATTTTGTAAGTGTCACAAAATGTGGAAAGTTTTGTGATGGCAGATTTTATGTTTTTGAGATATAAAGTGGTCAAAAACAAAAACCTTTTTCCCATAGGATAACTTGGGATTTTTTGTCATCATCTACAGCTCACACAGAACTAACTTTCTTAATGAAATTTTTGGGATGATGGGGTGTGTGCCAAGGGTGTGCCTTTGGATGATTTGATGAAAAAATATATTACCATTTTTGAATTATAATGATTCTTGTGATAGATGTAGGAAAGGCAGTTCAAACTGAACTTTTGCAGGGCAGGCAGTTAGAACAGTAAATAGCATTTACTGTTCAAACTTTACTGTTCAAATGGTAAATAGCCATTTACTGTTTGAATTGTAAATAGCCATATCCATTTGAAGAGCTCATTTACTGGCCAATTCTCAAACAAGTACTGTAACAAATGTTAGCCATAGGACTGAACTTTACAACAATTGGGACATTCCCTGCCCTGCGATGTGTTTCCTGTTGACAGCTGTCCAATGGAGGACTGAACCCCTTAGATATGTTTATAAAGGGTGTTTGCAGGAGAGATACTGAACAACGGAGCCCACCACTGATAGCAGTGAGAGAGGCAGCTTGCACAGCAAAACAGCATCAGTCAGTGATCAGTAGTGCTCAATGCCCTGAACATGTAAGGCAGCCTCAACATTTCCCCTCCTGAAAAACATTTTCCCTATCATTGACATTACTTGGTGACTGGAACTTGTCCATGTGTGTCTGGCTCTGCCCCCCTTGCATGCATGCTGGAACAACCCCTCCCAATGCAGGTAGTGCTGCATGCTCGGTGGCTTGCCTCTCACTTACCCTGCACTCTGCTTCCCTCACCTGCTTGCTGACACTCTCCTCTGTATCTGTCCCTCCAATCCTGCTGTTGGAAGGTATGGGAACAGTTCCCCATTTTTTGGCAACAGGAAGTAAGCTGTCATGTAAATGAAACACTAACTGATGTCATCTGAGACTTATCCGGGTATTCATTATTTGTGATGCTCTTTTTGCAACTGTGGCATGGAAGATGAGAGCCTTCTGTGTAAATCCCACAGATACAGTCTAAGGAATTCATTCTTTTTGCTGTTCTAGTCTACCAGTCTACTCTTGCATCATCATATTATGCTCACAGATCATGGGATAGAAAACAGAGAACTACTATGGTACAGCATTCCTTTTGCTGTGAAAAACACAACTTAGCTCCATCGCTAAATTTTCTTACAGATTCTTTGCAATTTCTTATTTAAACCTGCAGCTATTCCTTTTGACTATTCTATTACTGAAATCTAAAAAGCCATGCCCTCCATAGCTATATTGCTAAGAACCATTTACTTATTTTTCTATTTCCCTACATGTCTACTAGTTCATGTTTTTCTCTTTCTTTTCTATAATTCAGCATTACACTGTTGGTGGCCTGGCACATGCCATTCAAAGATGGTGGATGGCTGAATTAATGCTCCTGGTCTAAAAATACTAACTTGATTAATTTTACAGTTTTGTAGTGGTAATGATCACTTAAAATGCATCTGGCAGGTGTCGCTAGCATTATAGACTCAGAAAAGTTAAAAACTGAGAGATGAAAATAACAGGTCATGTCTAACATAGCTCCTGGTAGAAAACTCCCAATGGCAGCTGAGGAAATTCTAACGGAGGCCAAGAAGATGATGGGAGGGATGAATGGCCCCAATTCAACAGTCATGCTAGCAAAGATGACATTAATCAGCTACAGGAAACAACGACTGACCTGAAGATTGGTATGTCAAAAGTTAAAATATCCACTTTTACACTCAGGTCAGATGCAGATTTATTAGCAGACATGTTTTATAATACTGACAGACAGTTAAATGATTTGAAGGGGAATGTTTTGTAGCTTAAAAATCTGTCAGAGTTTCAAGCAAAAGTGATTGACTACTTAACTCACAAAAAAGATGGCATATAAAAAAGGGGCATCCCCGAAGGTTGGGAGGGTAATATTATTTCAGGCTTTCTTCAGGCATTCATACCAGATCTACCATGGCCAATGGAGATAGAAAGAGATCTCAGGTGCCTCGGTCCCAGACCACAGACAGGGGACACAACCAGGCCAATAACTGCATATTTTCTTAGATTTTCTGTAAAAGAATAAATGATAAAACTGCCAAGGAAAGGAAGTCTTTGTATTACAAAGGAGAAAAATACTCTTCTTTCAGGATTTTTCAGGGACACTTATGGAAAAGAAGAAGAAAGAATTCTGTGAAGTTAAACAAGAACTGGCAAGGGCTGGAATTCTGTACCATTTTAAATATCCAACTACTTTAATCATAAGGGAGCCCAATGGCAGCACTATTTCATGCATATTGGTGGTTGATGTCTGGGATTACATTCATCTGGGTATGTGGAGTTACAATGAGCATTCCAAAACTACTTCCAAAGCGCCAGTATTTTTCAAAGCCAGCACCTGGAGATTCAGCAAGAGAATGCACTGATCAGTTAGCATTAGGCACCTTTCCACAAGGGGCTGATCATGTCATGCATCAAAGCTCTGTGAATGTTAATCAGCCCCATAGTCACACAGTGCATTTTCCAACCTACCTGTCTCCTGCTGCCTGCCTCTAAACAGAGGAATAACTGGCATGGGAATTGGTCACCTGGTGTCCAAAGAAAGTTGAAGTCATTGCAAAGACAGATTAGTTGCTATTCCAAGTTTTCTACTACTTCTAAGCACACCAAAAAAATGTGGGCAAAGTAGAGAGAACCCTTGTCACTCAAATATCTCCTCACCAGGAAGCTGCGAAGAACAGGAAATAATTGAGATGGTACCAGTTTTCTGCCCACACTGCAACAGCTAGTGTGCAATCTGAATCGGGGAATGAGCTGAAGTTCAACAATACTGATGCAGTCAGTACACTTCCCGAAAGGTCAGAAGCACCAGAACAAGGAAACTCACTTGTAACATGATCTGATGCTTCTCTGCATAGTCATCATAAGGTTCTGTTTGTGCAAATATCTTTCTTCTCAAGAACTCAGTTTTGAAATAAAATAAACACGTATGGTAGATGTCCAGTCTGGCAGCAGAAAGCTCTTGTTTTCTAACAATCTAACAATCTGGAGCTGTCTGATTGTGGTTTGCTTTTTTTTTTTTAAATCTGGGATTGGTCATTCAGTCATCACAGCTACAACTTGAAACATAGAAACATAGATTTTTTTTTTTTTTTTTTGCAATTAACTTTATTTTATTTTAACATAAACATACCCCAACACTTGTCATGAATAGATGATACTGGTGATTATACAGCAAGAGCAATATTACATAAAATTCCAAAACAAGATGGGATAAGCTAAAAAAAACAACACAATCCCACCTCCCCCCCCACCCAAGTGGCAGCAGGCACCTTACTATTCCCTACTAGGGATAACAACCAAACAGAGGCCCCAATGGCTCTGCACTAGACTCTAGAAAAGGCTTATATGAGGATAACAAGATAAAAAGCTGAACCATGGAAAGGGAGGAAGGGAGGCTCTGTTAGAAGAAATATTGTCAAGGGAGTAATGAACTTACCGGATGGGGGAATAGGAAATGGGGACAATGAATGGAGTATAACAGGACCCCTAGCCTGCCCTGGGAAATAAATATAACAATTAAAAGAAGAAAGTTGTCCCAAGCGTCTCCCGTAGGGGACCGAATGAAGAAGGGGGAAAAAAAAAGAGAGAATGGTTGAGCTTAGCCTTAGTACCCAAATGTGTTTCTTAGATTTAGCAGAAAGTCACCCCAACAATTCTGAAACTTCTCACTGGTGTGAAAAATCCAGGCTACACATCTCTCCACATTTAGAGCATTGAGAAGTTCAGCCCACCATTCTTTAAATGAAGGTTCCCAGTCTTTTTTCCAGTGTCGAAGTATTAGCAGTTTAGTAACCATAGCAACCAAAGCTACTTGTACCTTTTGAAAAAAAGTAGGTATCAGTGAGTACATACCTAAGAGGCATGTATCCTCATTAAAAAAGCTGCAATATTGAAGTATGGTGTCACGCATTGTTTAACTGAGTTCCATAGTTTAACAATTTTTTGGACATGCCCATAATTTGTGATGTAAGGTAGCAAATTCAAACCCACAATCCCCACATGCAGCTGAGGATAGTTTTTGGATCCGAAGTAGCTTGGCGGGAGTATAGTATAGATTATGCAAAATATTGAACTGGATATTCCTTAAACGGTCTTGTTTAATTAGGACATAAATGTCTGTCCAAATCTTTTCCCAGGTTTTAACCGGGAATGTTTTGTTGTAGTTATTTTCCCAGTAATAAGCTATGGGAGTAAACCTGGACATGATATGGGTCAAAATAGATTTATATAATTTAGCTATTGCTTTCCGGCTCTTGGATACTGCCCACAAATGACTTAGCATGGTTCCAGCCCCCTCTGACCATGGTGGTTTCCCCAGGAAGTGATGAATACATTGACGTATTTGATATAATCGAAAACAGCCCTCATGGGCAACTCCAAATTTTGGTTGCAGTTCTGGAATAGATAAGAGGGACTTGCCCGAGACAAAGCTTTCTAAATGTAACTTAATAGAATAGTTACCTGGAAAAGTTCAAATTGGGTTTTTGCCTATCTGTAAATTTGGATTATTTAATAATGGTTGCCTTAGATTCCTTAAATTAGATTTCTGAAGCAGAGAACAGAGTTGTTGCACAGCCCTCATATCCCAACCAAGTGGGGATTTTTTCACTTTCAATGGAGCATTGGACCAAGCAGTATATAAAAGGGCCTCTAGGTCTGTCCTGCAAGAATTTGCTTGCAACCAGTCTAAAAACAACCAAGGAGGAGTGCTAGCTAAGGAGATTATAGTAGATAGCCAATGCAAAAATCTATTAGCATGGATAGCTAAATAATAGACATAAAAGTCAGGTAACTGGAGCCCACCCAACCTTTTAGAGTGGGTAAGTTTGGCATAAGCCCTATGTGGAGTTTTACCTTTCCAAAGAAAGTCAGAGCAGATCCTACAAAAGGACTCAAAGAAGGACTTTGGCAGATAGATATTTAGGTTACATAGAGGGTAAAAAAATCTGGGCAAAATGGACATTTTGAGAATATTAGCCCGGCCCCAAAAAGACAGTGGTAGCTTATTCCACCTTGCTAAATCTTCCTTAGTAGTTTTCAATAATGGATCTAGATTAAGGTCTTTGAGGTTAGTGAAGTCACTAGATATCCTAATACCAAGATAGGTTAGATATTTGCTTTCCCACTGTAGCCCCATAGATAGGCTCCAATCTTTGGATAGGAAAGGAGATAGCGGATAAACTATGGTTTTATTTCTGTTGAGCTTATAGCCTGAAAAGGAGCTAAAGTGGGAAATAATTTGTAACACACTAGGGAGAGATTGCCTACTTCTCGATATATGAACTAGCAAATCATCAGCAAAAAGGGATAATTTACATTCCAGATGCCCCAAATGTATTCCCCTTATTACATCATCTAAATTTAAGACTCTAGCTAGGGGCTCTATGTACAAATTAAATAAATAAGGAGAGAGGGCAACCCTGACTCATACCTTGGCGTAAAAGGAATGTGTCAGAAACAAGGTTATTGCACTGAATTCTAGCTGATGGGCAGGAATACAGAACGCAAATTTGATTAATAAAGGACTGTGGGATACCAAATTTTTGCAATGTTGTGAACATACAGTACCACTCCACTCTGTCAAAAGCTTTTTCTGCATCCAGGGATACCAAAGCTGCTTCCAGCTCTGGAGCCCTGGATGCAGAAATTAAATGAAATATCTTTCTAAGGTGGTCTGCTGAAGTGCGTCCTTCAACACACTCTGCCTGCTCAGGACTCAACAAACTTTTCCACACACTCGCTAGTCTATTTGCCAAAATTTTGGCGTATATTTTTATATCGATATTTAAGAATGAAATGGGCCTATAGTTGCTAATCATTGATGGATCCCTCCCTGGCTTAGGTAGCAAAATTATTCTCGCCTCAAATAATGATTGCTCAAAATTAGAGTGGGAGCTCCAAAAATTGTACAGTTGCAATAATAAGGGGATTAGATATCCCTTAAAAGTTCTATAAAATAAGCCTGTAAATCCATCTGGACTTGGTGCCTTGTCTGGTTTTAAAGAATCAATAACTGCTGAGATTTCCTCTCTGGTAATTGGGGCAGTTAAAGAATTTCTACTATACTCAGACAGGGATGGTAGATCTGTCCTCTCCAAAAAAGCCCCCATCATGTCCTCATGGTCCTTGGACCACGGGTCCGAAGTGTATAATGTCTTATAATAATCCCAAAACAGGATTATTATAGCCACAGGGTCGGTCACCATAGCTTCCGTCTGGGGGTGTCTGAGAGCTGTAATCCATTTGGATGTGGATTGCTGTTTTAATTGCCAAGCAAGTAACTTACCCGCTTTACTCCCTTGACCAATGTACGAAGCCTTTAATAAGGAAGCAGATCTCGCTACCTTCTCTAATAGTATGCTTGCATAAGTGGCTCTTAAAGCAGATTCCAGATAAAGTTCCTGCTCTTCTATGGGTGAAAGCTTTTTGGTCCCTCTGCTTTCCAAATTTTTAATTTTTACTAAACAGCTATTCAAGAGACTATCTTTCTTCTTCTTTTGAATTGTAGCAATACGGATTAGCTGCCCCCGCCAAGTTGCATTCAAGGCTGCTCATACCTGGTCTACAGCAGGAATAGAGCCCCAAGTAAACTCTATAGTGCTTTGTATAAAGTTTCTAAATTTTGCAATAATTCGGCTGTCTTTTAACAATCTATTATTCAGAGACCATGAGTGGGATCGGACCAGAATATTAAATGAAGCACACTGCATTAAGATTGGGGAATGGTCTGAAATTACTTGAGCCAAGATTTTAGCATCAGCTCTGTTGGACAATAACTGATGACTAGTTAAAAAATAATCAATTCGAGAATAACTTTTGTATATTGGGGAAAAGAAAGAAAAATCTTTACTTAACGGGTTGAGCACTCTCCATGGATCCAAAAGGCCCAGGGACGATATAAATTCCTTTAAGGCTCTTTGTGCAGCTGAGGAACTTGCCCCCCTGGAAAAGGTACGGTCTAGATCATTAGATTGCACCAGATTCCAGTCACCTCCTATTATAAAGGGGTAATGCAGAAAAGGAGCTAGAACCATAGCTAAGTGAACAAAAAAGGAAGGAGATTCAATATTAGGGCCATAAACTGAACCCAAGATGATATCCAGGTTGCATAATTTTCCTATGACAAAAATGAATCTCCCCTCCGAATCTGGGATAGATTCCACTGGCGTAAAAGGAATTTTTTTGCTAGGAGCACAGCCACCCCCCGTTTATTCCAGCTAAATCCGGAAACAAAAACTTGGCCAACCCAACTCCTTTTAAGATGGTGCAATTGCTCGAGGGCCAAATGAGTTTCTTGCAAAAGCACTATTGCAGGGTCGTATTTAGCAAGATGGTTTAAAATCACATATTTCTTCTTATTATCTCTCCATCCCTTTATATTCCAAGAAAGAATATTTAAACAATTAGTCATACCAATATCTGCAAATGTGCCATTTGCCAACAGTTAAACAAAGGCCTATGGTGCTGCTGTCTCCCCTCCCTAAACAAAGAAAGAAAAACAATCCCAATGACCCTACCCACCCCCCATGCTCAAATATAAACCCCACCAATTTTAACTTATTTACAACACTATGTACCCAGGCCCATAGCCTATGCCACCACAAATGGTCCATGGTGCTCTCAGAAGACCGAGCTCCCCTTCTCTGCCTCCCCCCAAAACTGAGAGACTAAACAAATAATAACTGATGGGACAACCCCCTGCTTGTCTCGGCAAAGAGCCTCTCCCCAAAAACATTCATTTTTACTATAAGTAATATTCACATGGTCTAATACCCCAAATATCATTGACCCATGTGAATCCAACAAGAGAAAAGGGATACAATGTAGAAGATCAAATGTAATCTGAACACAGTATCTAGATTGCCCCCAATCGCTCGAACTGTAGTCTAGTATTGTATTCATGGAACTATGGTAATGTCCACGAATGTATTTACAACAGCTGAGAGCTACAGGGGGCATGGCAAAATCCAAGCCACCCTGCCCTCAAACTGTACCCTTTCTAACTTAGACAGGAACTCTATAGACATTCCTCATACCCGTGGACCGATTAAACTTCAATTACAAATCGAGATTCATCAGGTGTTCTCACCAGAACTGTTTGGTTACAATAGCCAGAAAATTGGAGCATAACACACGAAAAGGATCCCTCCAGGAAGACGATCTATAAAAACGATCTTACATCATGACTCCTGAGAGATTAACCAGATTTAAAGTGAGACACCTGATGAGCTACTAGAATACCATTAACCTGAATTGCATTCTAACAAGATTTAACCAGAAAAAAGCTCTTATGAAGGAGCAAAAAATCGAGAGAAGCGAATTACACTAACTCTGCAGCAAATGGGAAAAAAGGCTGCACGAATAAACTGATTAGCTTGCTTGACATATACACAGTAGAATAGCACCATCTAGTGGTCAAAAATTACTATTGCTACCCTCACCCCCGCAGTGCCCATCTGCTGGAATGAGAAAGGGAAAATAAAAACCTGAAGTAATTAAACCAGAACATTGCTGACCCAAAGCAAACACCACTCTTGAGGCGAGAAAAAAGGAAAAACATTTTCATTACAACCAGTCAATTCAAGAAGAGACAGTCCAATAAACGGTGTACTGCTCCTACATAGAAGGTCCTTCTAGAAGATTCTCAATGCAGGTTTCAGATTCATTATAGTCAGGCTGGTAACCACTCATTTGGAAAATAAATCCAGATAACATTTCTTCAAAGCCTTCATTGTCTCTTCCAAGGTGTCAAAGAGCTTTGATCCTTCCTTTAAGGCCACTTCTAATCGAGCGGGTACAGCATACAATGTTTTATACCTGCTGCCCACAGTTTGGAAGTGACAGGCCGATAAGCAGCTCGGAGCTGGCAGGTTTTTAAAGTCAAATCAGGGACAAGCCTCAATTTTTTTAGCTTCCCATAAAATAGCTTGTAATTTCCTGGCTTCTCTGGTAATAAACTCTCAATCTAGATAGTTCAACGATTTAAATATTATAGGTCTTGATGGGTCAGACAGAGCTGGCTTAGCTCTCAGGGACCTATGAGCTCTTTCTAAAATAAACTCTGGACCATTTGGGGGAAGGTCCCACCGTTTTCTTCAAGAATTTCTGTAGAAACTGGATGGCATTCGGTCTTTCTTCTCCTTCAGGCAACCCTAATAAGACCAGGTTGTTCCTCCTGTTCCTCCCTTAAAGGTCCTCAAGACGATCTTCCATTTTTGTCATAGATTTTTTAACATCCACTAAGTCTGGTTCCATTTTGTCTTGTTTTCTCTCAACTGAAGCTATTCTTGCTTCAGTATCTGTGACCCTCCGGGCAAGCTGGGTAAGTGCTGGCTTAAAATCAGCCACATCTTCAATTAGTTTCAACAAGACTTCTTTAATCGAAGTTAGCTCGGAGTAGACATGAGAGGGTGACAGCTCATCTGATGTACTTTGGGGAGAGGAGCTACGATGAGGGCGCTTGGCTTCGGGATTCCTGCTCAGCCTCATCTTGATCCAATAAATTAGACATATTGATACTACTTTTAGCCCGTGATTTGTACCACTTCCAATTCTCACTCTAATTAGCAATTGAAATAACTATGAAAGACAAACGTAGCAGGGGGATTATCCACAATTATGGGGAAGAAAAAGAGGAGCTCTGACAGATGCATCTTACCCTCTGCACAGCATCACGTGACCCCAGAAACATAGAATTTGACAGCAGATAAGGACCGATTGGCCCACCCAGTATGCCCGTTTCCCTACCTAATAGATAAGCTGCAAATCCTAGTTAACCAACAGCCTACTTCCTCCTAGCCCCACCACCTAGCATTACCTTATGTCTGCCCCATGCATTCTTGAATTCCCCCACATTTTTTGACTCCACAACCTCCTCAGGAAGGATGTTCCATGCATCCGCAACCCTCTCCATGAAAAAATACTTCCTCACATTACCTCTGAGTTGTCCACCTTTTATCTTCAAATTGTTTCCCTTGTTCTTGCACACCTCTTTTTCTGAAAGATGCTACCCTCTTGGACTTTGTTGATTCCCTTGAGGTACTTGAAAGTTTCTATCATGTCCTCCCATCCCTCCTTTCCTTGAGTGTATACATATTAAGCTCCTTAAGTCTCTCATCATCTGTCTTCTAGTGAAGGCCATGCACCATTTTAGTTTCCCTCCTCTGGACTGCCTCCATCCTGTCAATGTCCTTGTGGAGAATGGGTCTCCAGAACTGCATGCAGTACACAAGATGCGGTCTCAGCAGCTGTCTGTACAGAGGAATAACAACTTCTTGTTTTCTACTGGTGATGCCTTTCCCTATACATACCAGTATCCCCCCAGCCCTCCTTACTGCCCTCTCACATTGCTTGTCCATCTTTAGATCATCTGATATAACTACCCCAGGTCCCTTTCCATTTTTGTTGTTGTTAGCATCTCACCCTCCATTGTGTACTCTCATCTTGGGATTTTGTTTCCCAGGTGCATTACTTTGTAATTCTTAGCATTGAATCTAAGCTGTCATACATCTGACCATTCTGCCAACCTTGCCAAGTCCCTTCTCATCTTTTCCACCCCACCTTGTGTATCAACCCTGTTGCAGATCTTTGTGCCATCTGCAATGAGACATACTTTTCCTTCCAGTCCCTCTGCAATGTCACTTATAAAGACATTGAAGAGAACCAGTCCTAGAACTGAACCCTGCAGTACCCCACTAGAAACCCCCCTTTCTTCAGAGTGGACTCCGTTTACTATTACCCTTTGTGTCCTGTTCTCCAGCCAGTTTTTTTCGCAGGCTACCATCTTGGGACCCACTCCTAGGCTTGCTAACTTGTGTATTAATCTTTTGTGTGGGACTGTGTCAAATGCTTTTCTAAAGTCTAGGTAGGCCATGTCCACAGCCCCTCGTTGATCTACTACTATGGTCACCCAGTCAAAGAAATCTTTTAGAGTCATCTGACATGACCTTCCCACTGTGAATCAGTGCTGCACTGGGTCCTGTGCCCCTCTAGCCTCTATGTACTCAACAATTCTTTCCTTCAGAAGTGAGTCCATAATTTTCCCTATCACTAAGGTCAAACAAACAGGTCAGTAGTTTCCTGCCTCTGCCCTGTTCCCACTTTTGTGAAGTGGAATAACATCTGCCCTCCTTCAGTCCTCTGGTACCACCCCACCCTCCCATGATTTGTTAAAGAGGGTAGTCAGTGATGTCACTAGTTCTACCCTTAGTTCTTTTAGAATTCTGGGAAAAATGCCATCAGGCCCCATTGCTTTGTCCACCTTCAGTTGTAAGAGTTCTTTCAGAACACTTTATTCTGTAAATGGGCTGGTATCAACCCTCCTATCCAGAGTGTTTCTGTTGTTTGGTTTAGGTATGACCCCTTCTTCATTTGTGAATACTGAGCAAAAATATTTGTTAGTATCTCTGCCTTTTCACAGTCACCCTCTGACCACTCACCTCCTCTTCACCCCTTCCCCTTTATTAAGCCTCACTATCCCTCACTTGGTCTTCATTCACTCCCTGATGTACCTATAAAAAGTTTTAGCCCCATTCTTAACTGAGTTGGCTATCTTTTCCTCAGTTTGGGCATTTGCTGTTCTGACTGCCTTCCCTGCTTCCTTCTGCTTTAACTGATGCAGTTCTCTGTCCTGCTCCTTCTGTGATTCTTTGTACTTACTGAATGCCATATTTTTCTCCCTAACCTTCCCTGCCACCTCCTTTGAGAACCATAGTGTTTTTTTTAAATTGTTTTGTTTTGTTTATTTGCGTCACACAAAGGCTTGTTGCCTTAGTGATGGCAGTTTTGATTATTCCCCATTGTTCTTCCACCCCTCCTTTCTGCCCATTTGCTAGTGCATTCCTTAGGCACTCACCCATTTTGACAAAGTCAGCCCTCCTAAAGTCCAGGACCTTTGCTTTTGTATGGCTTGACTCTACTGCTGTGTTTATCATGAACCATACTGTTTGATGGTCACTAGTTCGCAGATGGCTACCCACTTCTACATCTGTGATCCTCTCTCCATCTCCATTTGAGAGTATCAAATCAAAGATTGCTCCTTCCCGAGTGGGTTCCAATACTAGTTTGTCTAAGGCATGCCCCCAGCAGGGCATCTAAAATGATCCCACTCTTGGATGTGGCCTGCAGCAAATGCATGCTAGTTAACATATGGCATATTCAGATCCCATTCAACAATAGCTCCCCTTTTTCTGCCATTCTAAGGATCCTTCTATCATTTCCTTGTCCATTTCCTCCCCCTGAGATGGGGGTCTGTATACAACCCCTGTGCGGATTGTCGTGCCATTGCCTGTCTCCAAGTTGTCCCACAGTGCTTCCTCTCCTCCCTGTTTACCCTTTTGATTTGATTCCTTCCCTTATATAGAGAGCTACTCCCCCCTTTTACCCTGCCTATCCCTCCTGTAGATAACTTATCCTGGTATATTTACATCCAAGTTATAGTTCTGTGTATACCATGTTTCTGTGGCTGCCACAATATCCAGATGTTCCTCTTCCATCAGGGCCACAAGTTCAGGAAGCTTGTTACCCAGACTATGGGCATTGGTACTCATTACTCTCAATTTTTTGATGTCTTTACCTCTTGCAGCCCCATCCCTGCCCTTACAATTTTGCTTTCTCCATTTACCCCAGTCCTGCTCCCTACTGACCTTTTTACCTTGGTCTTTGCCTCATTTGCTACCCTGTTTTGGAGGCAGAGGCTGGGAATTCCCTGTTGCTTATCAGTGCCTCCCCCTTGGGTAGTTTAAAAGCTTGCCAATGAAGCATTTAAACTGATCACTGAGGAGACTGGTTCTTTTCTTGGACAGATGCAGATCATCATGTCAGTATAAGTGGGTACCCCTCCTGGTGGAACCTCAGTCCCCAATGAAGCCAAAATCTTGTGCTGTGCATTAGTTTTTCAACAATTCATTGAACTGCATGGTGCAGAGTACCCTCACCTCACCCATGCCATAGACAGGCAGCACCTCTTAGAAGGATACTGTATGAGTTACTTGTCTAAGGCCCCTTCCCAAGACAACCTGCACAATGAGTTAACAGAGAAAATACCCAGCAAAGGAAAAAAACAGAGAAAAATCAAGCAGTTCAGCACAGCACAGGTAAGCCTCCCTGACCCTGTACAGCCTGTGTTGTGTGCTCTGAAAGCAATCAGGGGGACGCAATCTCCCCCACCTGAGGCTCTGTCTGGAATCAAATGCACAAACTGCAGCCTTTGCTATGACAACTAATCAGCTACCACCACCAGTAAATCATTTAAAATTAGTTTGATGCAAACAGTCACAGGATACTAGCAGACAGTCCAGTTACCCACAAGGGAAAATCAAAAATGCATTATTTCAGCCCTTCTAAAGTTACTCACAAGATAAGCAGTTTTGCAAACCCCCCTTCTTGATTTAAAAACTGAAATAATTAAACACAAAGTGATACCTATGTAAGAATGTAAAGTAAGGAACACCTTCCTCAGATTTAAGCAAGAGTGAGATTTGTTGTAGAATTCTAGTCCAATATAATATCTTCCATGCAGTGTTCAGTTGTTTCAAAGCACACCCTGTTCCAACTTTAGGAAGATGGGCTTGAACTTTGGATTACATTTCCTGGTATTGTTTCATTGTCTCATGTTACTCTACAAAAGTGTTTTGTGCGGAAAGGGGTTGATAGAAGTGACTCATTTCAACTGACATATTTAATATTAATGAAACATTGTAGTGAGTGTTGTGCAGAATGTGTCTCATAGATGCTGAGTTACCTACAAATAGCATTGAGGTTTTTTTCTTTCTCTCTCACCTTATTAGATAAAGACCTATTAGGGTAGTAAAAACAGTGGGCACTTAGTCAATTATTTACCACACTATATTATTTGTTATGGATATGCTGCTCAATCTTTACTGATGACTCCCCCCCAACAGTGTCTGGTGCCTGGTTCCTGGAGAGTGAGGATGCACACATGTGTCTGCTTTACAAGGTTTTAATGTGTATTTTATCTAATGCAATGCCTCCTGAGGGGAAGATTGGTGATATGCAGGCAGCGGAACATTAGAATGGCCTCCCCACCCCGTGTCATTGTTTAGGTGTGATATTTACTTGAATGGATATTTCTGAACCATAATGGAACAGCTTTGCTGGACAGATGGCTATTAAGGGTGCTAGGGAAGAATATAATGTAGCAGGAGAAACTGTGCTTGCATGGATAGGTCCCTTATAACATCCTGCAGGCAAGCTACATTTACAGTTATGGGTTGTATGGAAGGGTGACCTGGTGAACCAGGTATACCCCTTATCAGAAACCATTTAAAGACTTTGTTTTGCCACATAATACTATCTTGCATGAGAGGAGTATCAACCAAGCCTGTGAAGCTAGGCTTAGTTTGATAGATCCCAGCAGCACCATTATATGCAATTATTTATCTTGATGCTAATAAATGATTATCATCAAACTACTTTAGCATGATGTTGACATAGCCTTACATGGGTGAAGGCTTCCTGGGGCTGGTAGTACCTGCCTTTCATTAATAAAGATAAGAGAGGGACAGAGAAGGATAAAAGTATGTTAAATGTATGTACAAGAAATGACCCAGTTTGGTCCTGACAGTATCTGTGAGTCCCCCCAGGCTTACTAAGAATGCAAGCTAATTATTAGCCAATACCGACTGATCACTATCACTAGTTAGGATATTACCACTAGTTTTTACTGTCATAAAATGGTATCAGACTGGGGCTTGTCTAGCCTTAGTGTGCTGTTGGTTAGCTCATCACCTTGGATTGTCTATCTGGTGGATCAGTGTACCAAAGTAGATTTTCACCCTGCTTTTCACTTCCCCTTTCTCGTCTGTTATTCACTCATTCATCATTGGTGAACAGGAGCATCACTGAATTATTGGGCTTAAAAAATTAAAGAATTTTCTGTGCTGCCAACTGAATACCTATTCAGATTTATAACTTTCTGTTGATCATTATGGTAGTGTGGTGTCTGGAAGTTGATTTAAAAAAATGTATGAAACCTTGTTAAGTAAATTTCATTGCCAAGAAAAGTTAAGAGGCATTAACTGACCTGTTACAGTTAACTGGTACTGTTTTCATAATGAATACAGTTAAATATTTTCTTTCATATTACAAGTAGTCATTTGCGAATAAAGGAGTAATTGTTTTGCAGACTTAGAACTGAAATAAGCTTTATATAAGAGAAATCTTATTGATGTATTGTTACTCACTTGGAATAAGGATGCCATTGAAATACTTAAATATCTGTACATGTAATGTACAAGGTCTAGGTTCTCCAATTAAGCTTAAAAAAAGTGTTATTTTATTTAGCAAAGAATAACACTGACATTAAACTGTTACAAGAGATGCATCTGATGCCTGATGAAGTAGCTAAATTAGCTATGGCATGGGTCTCTTAGGTGGCGTATAGTGTTTTCAACTCCAAACCGAGAGGCACTGTGATTCTGATTAAGAAGGAGGTTAATTTTGTCAAGGCTGAACATATTGCTAATGTTGAAGGAAGCTATCAGATATTGCCTGAAGCCTTGAATGGGAGTAAAGTGTTCATTGGGAATTTATATGCCCCAAATGCATGCCAGAACCTATTATTTAACCACAAACAATATCTACCAAGCTTGGCTCTGTTAAAGACCATGGTATTATTCTGAGGGGGAGGATTTTAACAAGGTCATGGACCCACTACTCGATAGAAATAAAGTTCCCACCCAAAGAGTTAAGACCAGATCCCAAACTGCTCTGCAAGGTGTGATGGATGACTTGAATCTAGTTGACACCTGGAGGCTGGCTCACCTAACTGGCAGGGATTATACATTTTATTTGGCTAGGCATAACACATACAGTCAAATTGATCATCTGTTAATTTCAAAGGATTTAGCAGGAGATTTTTATAATGTAACCTTAAATTACATTTTCATATCAGATCATGCCCTTTTGAACCTCTTAATCTCCATCACAGGTGATCAGCCTAGATCACGCATGTGGAGGTTAAATTGCTTACTTTTAAATAGGGCAGACTTCAGAGTTTGGTTTGATAAGGAAATCTGTGGATATTTTACAGATAATGACAATGGAGAGGTGTCTTTTGCCTGTTTGTGGGACACCTTTAAGGCTTATATTAGAGGTAAAATAAGTAGCTCTTCATCTTTTAAGAAGAAGGAGGCCCAGAGAGATTTAGCAAATATGGAGGCAGAACTGGATGCTTTAGAGCAGGATTTTAAATGACCCAAAAATGCAGATGCCCAGCTGCTATTTAAAATCACCAGCCTAAAATATGACATAAACAAAATAATTAGCCAGGGCAGAGTATGCCTTGTTTAGGATGAGGCAAATGTACTGGGAGATGGAAGAAACATCTAGTAAGTTATGAGCATACAGAATGAAGGCAAGGCAAAACAGGAACACCACTGCAGGCATTCACAATAAACAAGATGCTGTGGTAGTGACCAATGAAGAAATTAATGAAGTATTTAGGGATTTTATAAACAATTGTACAAAAGTGCATGTGACCCACCAGGAAATATTAGTGAAATATTACTATATTTCTATGGGAATTCAAGAATGCATAGGATAGGCATAAGGCAGTCCTAGTGGGGGGTAGGAGGAAGTAAGCTGTTGGTTAACTAGGATCTGCAGCTTATCTGTTAGGTAGGAAAATGGGCAGACTAGGTGGGCCAAGCGGTCCTTATCTGCCATCAAATTCTTTGTTTCTATGTTTCTATGTTTCTAAGAATTTTTCAACTCAGTTAGCCTTCTGACCTTGTCAGACTCTGAAAAGGAAGACTTGAGTAGACCAATATCTTTTGATGAGATAACACTGGCCATCACAGCTTTGACCCCCAGTAAGGCCCCAGGTCCTGCTGGGCTAACATCTGAATTTTATAAGCACCTAAATAAGAAAACACATAAATACCTTTTAGAAATGTATGAAGAAATCCCTGCAAACAAGTCACTGCCTGGAACAATGCAGGAAGCTCACATTACCAGTATTTTAAAAAATGACAAATACTCATTGAAGTGCAAGAATGATAGACCCATTTTGCTGTTAAAAGTCTATTATAAGATTCTAACAAAGATTTTTGCAACACAACACAAGCAGTATGTTACTAAATTGATAGGAAAAGAGTGAGTGGGTTTTGTTCTGGGGAGATCTGGGACATAAAATGTGCATGGGCTGTTTAATGTTATCTGGACAGCCTCCAAACATTCTACTCCATCAGAAGTTATAGCCATAGATTTCTGCAAGGCATTGACTCTGCAGTGGAAATATTTGTATGAGGTTCTATCAAGAATGAATGTGGGTGAAGGGTTAGTTTCCTGGGTTAAGATCCTTTACAGTAAACCTTATAACAAATGATTTAGTCTCAAAGTCCTATAATCATTTTAGTGGAACCAGAGAGGGCTGTCCACTCTCACCTTATTTGCTCATACTAGCTTTAGAACCCTTGATTAGGAAAATATCAGATTAAGGAAGATTCATGTGGTGAAAAACAAAGTAACTAATAAAGTGTTTGCTTGTGCAGATGATTTACTAATCACAACAGATAATACCAGTAGGCCATTTAATGACTTAAGTAAGCTTTTGGAGGTTTTATCTCTGATATCTGGTTCATGCATAAACTGGGAGAAAATCTAAATTTTACCTATTGTCCTGCAAAATAAGATGATAGAGGAGTTTAGAACCATTGACGAAGTGTAAAGAGCACATCAAATACCTGGGGTTTACAATAATCTAAAGACATTGGCAAGATATTGGATCTATATGTGGCACCTCTATTAAACACTTAGAATGTGATCTTTTTAAGTGGCAAAGTCTAAACTTATCATCGTGGGGCAAAGTTAATGCCATAAAAATGATAGCAGCATGCAAAATCTTTTATCTTTTCCAAACAATTCCAGTCAGGATGCATAACAGTTGTTTTTTTTTTACAAATTGACAGAATGATAAGAACCTCTAAGGCTGTCACAAAAAAACTTAGAACTCCATTGCTGGCAGGTGGTTTTGTGTTACCAGACTGGAAAATATATCAGGTCTCTTTTCTGTTTAAACAAGCTTTTAGATATATCTCAGTGGATAAGTCTGATGAGACTCCACTGTGGTTTTCTGTAGAACAGGCACTTGTCTCTCCTTTGAAACCCTCAGATCTGTTGTTTATACCTACCACAAAGTTTATTAGGGACAATCCCTGTGTTGTATCGGCCATCAAAATACTCAGAGAGGAAAAGAAAATCTTAGGGTTCAAATAATTTCCAATAGCGCTAAAAACTATATGGAATAATACAGAAACTGGATATGGTGGCACATCACTGGTAGACACTGCATGGCTAAAGGCCAGAATAACAAAAAAACAAGAGATATAATAGATGATAAAAGCAGAATACTGCTCTCATTTAAGGATATTAGAGAAAAATATGGGTTACACAGATTCCAATTTGCTAAATTCCTACAAATTAGAAGGTCTCTCCAATATTCCATTCTATCCCCAGGGTTTACGCTACCAGAACACCCAGAGTGGGCTCAAATAAGCAGAATAGCAACATCAAAAATTGGGGTGGGTGGGTGTTATAAGTTATTAACTGATGCTGATTATGTTGTTTCACCTTCACAAGCATCCAAATTGAATTTGGAGGCCAAATTTGGGAGACCATGTCAGAGCAGGAATGAACTGGAGCATGGAAGAATGCTTACATGAGCTGCAGGGAGATCCCTGGTAGGACAGTCCAATTTAAGAATCTTCATTATTACTGCTATTCTCCAAAACATTTAGAAGAAATTGGTTACTTACAAGAAGGGCCCTTTTGGAGATGTTTAACAAAACATGCCAATCCTTTTACACATGCTATGTAGAGATGTTGCAAAATTTAAATTCACTGGTGAAATTTGCCGCAAAATTGGTAATTTCACCGTGCAAAATATTTCTCAAAATTGTGGCGAAATTGCAAAAATTTCACCCACAATTTTGCCCTCATCTCTAGGTATCTTTCTGAGTCCCTGGTGTCTAGTAATCCTGCCCACCCCGGCTGATCACTGGCTAAATTCAAATGAAGATTCCTCCCCCAGTCACCCTGAGCTTCAGCCCCTTATCTCAGTAAGAAAAAATTAAAAAATCCCATCCCATATCCCTGGTATCTAGTGCCCCAACCCCCCAGCCAATCACTGGAAGAATTTAAATTAAGAACCCTCCCACCTCCCTCAGTCACCATGAGCCCTGGCCCCATATCTTAGTAAAAAACAAAATTCTCTTCCCTGTCCCTGGTGTCTAACGAACCCCCCACCCTGTCTCAAGTCAGATGCTGAGCCCACCTCACTCCTTCTGTACACTGATTGGGCCACCAGCGCAGCCCTCCACTCACCTCCATGGCCAGAAGCCAATCTGAGCACTAAGTGAATGAGCACATACTTGTATAAGCACACACTCATTCACTGACAGATTCAGACAGCCAGCACTCTCACTACACTACCACATCACTAGTGTGTATGTTTCAAGAATGTATAGAATGGGGTTAGCTTTAGGGTTGGCAACCCTATGGAAGACTGTACCTCATATGTTTTGGGGTGAGGGTGGTGTTTTAGGGTTAGAGCCCTAAAACCATATTTTCCTACTTTTTCAGCTGTAGCCTAAAACCTAAATGTTGCTTTAATGCAGTTTTTGCAAAGATTTCCCTTACTTTTTGAGATAGTATCATTGTATCCTTATTTACCTGTGGGAGAGCAAGGCCCTGTGCTCCCATCCCTTTGTAGATGCATATACTAGATGTATGTTACTGTGGAACTGCGGGGTCCTCTGGGCCTCTGCTTCCATTTGTAGGACAACAGCAATCAAATTATCAGCATAACCTTCTTAATACCCACCTCATGTACCCAGTACTAAAAACTTTAAAATCCCTGCCAAAACATGATTCTGCACCACCACCATATCACTTCATGCCACAGGTGTGAAAAGACAGGTTGGCCAGGATTTAAAAAGTGACAGCTGTCACATTCATCAGGTGGTATAAGAAAATGGGTATGTTGAAAATTTGGGGTCAAAATATTTAAAATTACCAATCTTATGAGTGAGCATAGCAAATTTCAATGGATGCACATAGCTTTCGCATGTTTGCATATTCAGATCCAAATTTTCAACATACACTACTTGTGACTCCACCTCATGAACAAGTGTGGTGAAATTTTTCAAAGCCCACCTAAAAGGTAGTTTCATCATGTGACCTTTTGGACTTGATTTGCAAAGATCCACCACCATTAGTCATGAGGTGGGGTCCCAAAAAGGCCATGTTGAAAATTTTGAGTCAAAATATCCAAAAATGAAAAAGTTATTCATGGAAGTTAAAACTCTATTGATATACATTGAATCGCACTTGCCTTAGTTTCTCACATTGCATTTGGCAGTTCCTGCAGCAAGATGTGTCTTCCATTTCAAAGTGGATCTTCCCCTGTGACTTTCTCATGTGAGTGAGACTGTGGGGAGCTTCAGGGTGTTGGGTGCTCAGTAGGAGGTCAGAATGTGGTTAGATTGGTGAGGGACAATTTTCTTTTTTACAGGTGTCAAACAAAAAAGAAAACTGTGAAGGACAGTATTCTTTATTACAGTGTACATGAATGTCGATCGGAGTGGGGTGTAACTAGACACTAGTGAAAATGGGAAAAAGATGGGAACGTCAATCAGAGAGGTGTAGGGTGCCACGAGACACCAGGGAAACTGTGTAAAAAATATGGGAACAACAATTGAAGGGTGGTTGTGCCTCTAGACACCAGCGAAACATTAAAAAATAGAATGACTGCAATCGCAGGGTTGGGTGTGCTACTACACACAAGGAAAATGGGAAAGATTTAAAAATATGGGGATGGGAACTGGAGGGTGGGGACAGCAGTAGACACCAGTGATACAGTAACAAAATATGGGAATGGTGATCGGAAGGTGGGCGGAACCATTAGACACCAGTGGGAAAATTGGATTTATAGTTGTGAAACTTCCCATGTTATCCTATGAAAATCTGCAAATTTTCATTTAATTACTTTTTTTATATAGCCCATAGACATTTTTTGGGGGGGGTATGTGTTATTAGAATGGTACTCAATGAAACTTTTGTATTTGTTGGAGTAGTTGTTGAAAGGAAAATGGGTTGGGGGGACTGCAAAATCCTTCTCTGTTTGCAGGAATCTATTTCCATAACTAGTGGTGGGTGAAGTGGACTCAATTCGTTCTGCAAAGTGATTCATGGAGAGAAGGAGATTTTGCGGAGCACTCCGTAACGTGAAGCTGAGTAATTCGCATTATGATAGGTAACTCAAAGTCCTTTGAAAACAATGATTTTGCCTTACTCTTCCTTCCCAGACCACTACTCCAGCAATTTTAAAGGTGAAGTGCATTGAAAACAATGTACTTTGCCTCACTTTGCCTTGTTTTCAGGCTCCAAATGCAAATGTTGCTTTGATTCATGGGATTTCAAGTCACATGGGCTCTATATTGTTCTGCACAGCCTCAGTTCAGGGTAGTGTGTGTAGGAAGCTATAGGAGACAGTTTGCTCTAAGAACTTTCTGTGATTCAAACCTTCTAAAAGCTGTTAAAAATCTTTAAGTATTTTTTTTTCTCAAACTTTAGTTCATCAATTGTAGGAAAGTCTCCTGTGCTCATATCATTGAGCGTTTGTTGTCTGTGTGTGGATTTTGAATGTTAATGTACAATATTGAGTCTGTGTAGTAAAAGACAGTGAATGTGTGCTTTGGGGAGAGGTGTATCTGTGATGTAGGTAGATTTAGTTTGGGGAAATAGGGAGTTCTATGTTTTTTGGTTATATTTTTGTTATATAACTTACTGTGTTAATGTATACACAGTAATATTGTCTGTAATTATTGACATTTCTATGCTGATTGTGTGTTGTGTGGATTTGGTGCAGCAGTTCATAATTTCAGGTTGTTTAAAATATGTGGTATATTACTGAAGTTTTCAATTTGCTATGCATTACTTGTAGACAAATTGTGTGTGTGTGTGTGTGTGTGTGTGTGTGTGTGTGTGTGTGTGTGTGTGTGTGCGTAACATCAAATAATACACCTTTTATTGTGCCACAGTGTAATTACAGGTGCATCAATGTGAACCTGCCATCCACTGCAGCTGCAGGATTTTGTACTGCCATTGTAGTATTTTTTCTTTGTTTTGCTGCTTGCACTTGCGTAAAAATCTGCAGTCAGTGCTCACTCCCCCCACTGGCAAAAGGGATTCTTTTCCATATTGAAATGTTTGTGACTTCAGCACCACTGGTTAGTTAAGGTGTTGTTGAACTTGTTAATTTGTGTCTGGATCTGTTGCTGTAGCCACATTTGTTTTTTTTTGGCTTCACATCCAGCATCCCCCCCCCACCCAGAGTGAATGTTCCAAAATCTAAGTTTGTTTAGAATATTGTTGTTGATGCCCAAAATGCCCTCATTGAGACATGCAAACAAAACTGTTTCTCACCATGGCACTGCTACCAGTGATAAGGTTGTCTATGGGCATGGTAGTATGCAGATGCAGACATGCATTGCTGATGTGAGCAAAAGGTATTTCTTCTGTAATGTTTTTTACAGCCCAATCAGTAGCTTCACTCATAGTTGGAGGAGATGATGCCCCAGCTGTTGGTGTTAGTGCAGTTGTTGGTGGTATATTGCTGCCTCAAGTTCCACTTCTGACTAGTTTACCATGTCCAAAGATATAGCAGAATGTGAAGCAGTGCAAGTGAGTGGCAGTGTAGATGATGTCATACTTCCCAGTAACATCCCAGTAACTGAACATGAGGATTTTGATAATCAGGACAATGATAGCATAAGATGTGACATTTATTCCACCATGATTCAGGTCATGCATTTGCCATGTAGTGATTCACAGTGTGGTGAAATAATATCAGGTGATGGTGATGTTGATGATGATGAATCTGATGATAATGATAATGATGTTGCTGTGGTTGCAACATGCAGTCCACATGCCAGCATCTAAGCAGAAGATGTGGATGTAGGTGATGTTGATGAATATGATGATGGTGTAAGTGACCCCAGTTGGGAACTGGAGAAAAATAAATTCAAGGTGGGTATCTCTAGGTCTGTTTGCATTAATCCCCCCTGTAAAAAGTTGTGATTTACCAGTGTCAGTTGATGGTGATGATGATGACCCAGTAATAATGATAGGTAGTAGTGGTGGTCAGTTGCAGTCCAAGTGTGTCCTGCCCAGAAAATCATGTAGCACACCCCCCCACTTCATGGCTTAAAAGAATGGAGTCCAATAAGCAGCATCAGGGACATGTTAAAAGTAGAGCATCACAATCCATTGTTTGGGATTTTTTTGTACAAGATGCAAATGATGAGTCAGTTGCAATCGGCCAGGTTTGCCATGCGTGTGTGAGTCAAGGTAAAAGGGATAGCCAACTGAGCACAGGAGGACAGTATACACATCTTAAGAACAGTCACATGGCACTGTGGACCCAGCACAAGATGGCAGCTAATACCACAGTGGGACATTCACCCTCATCAGCAACCATAACGAGCATGTTATCCCCTTCCATGACTGTTAAATAAAGTAGGAAATTAAATGCATGCAGTAGTGATGAAATAAGAGCAGAGGATTATTTCAGGCTTGATGAGGTGGAGGAGCATAATGATTTTGAAATGTAGTCCAGTCCTGGTAAGGGTATCAGTTTTGGTGGTGGTGGTGGTGGTGAATGCAATGTCTAGTGAAAGCGGTAGATCAACCCCGGTTGGTAAATCTGGCAAAATAACTGCATTTGTGGGTTTGTCATCATCACCTTTGCAACCGTCTTCATCAAATGTCCACACTCCACCCCCTGCCATTCAGAGAGCAGAACCATTTGTCATCATACCCTATGTAAAATGTTTAAGTCAGTCCATGTTACAGAGTGTTTTTACGCATAAGCTGAAGTACCCACCCAATCATACATTGTCACGTGAACTTAATGCTGCTGTAGCTGAAATGCTGGCAATTGATCTTTTGCCCTTCTCCTTTGTGGAGAATTCTGAGTTCTGGGGGTTTGCTGCATGTGCCTGTCCAAAATGGAAAGTTCCATCCAGGACATACTTTTTGACCTGTGCTGTCCCTGAGTTGTACCGTACTGAGTCTGACTCAGTAAGACATGCTCTTCAACATTCCTCTTCTCCATTCATCCATTTAAGTATGGATATGTGGACAAGTGGCAAAACAGTGGGGAGTTCATATATGTGAATATCTGTACATTGGGTGCAGGTGCCGGGTGTTGTTTGTGCTGTTGGTAGTGTGAATAATCAGTGTAGTAAGGTGGAGTGCTGTGGTAGCAATCTTCCAGGAATTTGACAGCATGCAACAATTGTCATTCACAATGTGACCTGTTCACACATTGGAGAAAACATGTTGGAGTTGGCACTGATGGAAATTGACAAGTGGCTGAAACCCCTGTCCCTGAGAGCTAAGTTCATAGCAAGTGACAATGGGTCAAATGTAGTGAAATGCATCACAAATGGTGGCTTTGTTCATGTTCCATGCATGGACCACTGTTTGAATCTTGTGGTGCAGATGTAAAGGAAATGCTGACAGTTGCACACTGTAATTGTTCTCACTTTTCACGATCTGCAAAGGCCCGTGACCAACCGGCAGTTGCAGATACGAAACAGCCTCCCTCAGCACAGCTTGAAGTTGGAAGTTGTCACCCAGTGGAACTCCACTTTGTACATGGCAGAGAGGTTGTATGAATAATATTAAGCCATCTCAGAATATCTTGTCATGCACTTTAGCCATGACAGTTCCTGGGTCTCCATGTCTATGATGACTGAACAGTGGTGCCTCATGGACTCTAATTACAATTTTTTGGCCTTTTGAACATGCCACACAGGCAGTGAGTGGTGAGTCTGTCTCCATTAGCCAATCAATTCCACTGCTTCAGGTGCTGAGGCAGACATTGGTGAATGTACATCATGGTCTTGATGTTGCCGAAGACAGTGCTAGCAGTATGTTGCTGAAACACATGTTGACAGTCTTCGATCAGAATCATCACATCTTGAGCATTCAGCATAGTGACAACTTTGTAATAGCAACAATGCTGGACCCACAATACAAAAGTGGAATTGCCTCAGTACTGGAGGGAGGGCCTGAACAGGTAAAAAAATGACAGTGGGCAACTGGTGCCCTTGGTTCATGGGACACAGAAGTCACGTGCCAAGGTCAGCAAACCTCAGCAGCATAATTAAGCTGAAGGTGAACCTGGAGAAGTATCAAGCATATCCCTTAAGGGGAAGGGGACTGCAGTTCCAGGTGATCTGTCTTCCAAAGTGGTTGGTGTCAATTCACTTTGGGAGGCTTTGTCCCAAGTGGAGATTTGTGATTCCGAAGAACAGGATGAAGCATCAGCCACTGGACTTAGTGCAGCACAGAGATTGGTTGAGTTATATTTGTCTGAAAACAGGCATCTGTCAACAACTGATTATCCTCTTTTATACTGGAGTAGAAAGTTCTGTGAATGGCCAGAGCTAACTGCAGTGGTATTGAAGTACCTGACATGCCCACCCTCCACTGTAAGTGTTGAGAGGGTATTCAGCTCAGCAGGTGCAATAGTCAGGGATCATCATTCAAACCTCTCTCCTACAAATGTCAGTTTGCTAACATTCATAAAAATGAATGAGAGGCACATTCCAGCTCAGACTTCAACCTCAGTATTCATACCCTGGCCTAGTCATGGTTTTGGTGATGTACACATGGACCATCCTGCTGGCACTGGCAGCTGCAGCATGAAATGGCCTACCACTGATGCAGATGATGACACAATGGAGAAATCATTTCTCAGTGGTCAGACTTTGGACATAGATGACTGGGAGGGCAGCTTTCTTTATGAGGATGATGATGAGGTTAATGTTGGCAGGTTTTAAATTAAGTTGTTAAAAGGCTGTCACATTTGTTGTATGATACATGTTTTCTATTTCATAAGGTTCAATGAGTGTCTCACTTAGAGTGACTCAAATTCCATATGCCACGTCACATTTGTAACAGAGATCACAATATATCCTGGCCCCTGTACCACCACCACCATAAGACCGTTGTTAGCCACTACCACCACTGGGAATGACTTTGTGTGCACCCCTGGACCAACACCATAAGACCAGTGATAGACACTGCCACCACAGGGATTGGGAAATGAGTCTGTGTGCCCCCTGGACCACCACCATAAGACCACTGTTAGCCACTGCCACCACCACCACCAGATGTAGGAAGATGTCAGAGGGAATGTCATCATGTGCCGCAGATATGACCACTAGCACCCACCACCAGTGTCATTCTGACAATGTTTTTTCCATTATATTGAGCATGCCAAGGCAGAGGGGGTCAAACAGGAGACCACATCCATCAGCCACAGGCACAAGACTTCTTACTATTAAAACTATAAAGTGAGTATGTGTACTAATGATTTTTATGCTAGTCATCATCTTTTAGCTGTGTGTTTTGTTTTCTGTTGCTTTTCTGAGCTGCAATGGTCAAACACATATGGTAAACTTGTTTTGTTTTTTTACAGGTTAACAACAAATGATTCTCCTTTGCTGAAAATCGGTATCAATAGTACAGCAGCAGAACCATCCACAGAAACCTATGGAATATCCATTTGAAATCCATACTGTTAAGTATATATATTTTATTTCATCTGTTCATATTTTTTTCATAAGAGTGCAACAAATCCGACTGAGGACTCATAAACTAGGTGACATGTGTACATCACAGAAACTATTTCTGCAACATATCATGCACTGTATTCCAAACCTGCAGCTGTGCAGCCATGACAGTGTTGAAAAAGTTGGACCCAGGTTGTGTTACTTGACAAGATGTGGTTTTGAAAGGTAACTTGAGTTGAGATGCAGGGACACTGGAACAGTAAATTTGTTACACAGCCTGGTACTAAATTAAGTTGTGATCTGCTGATTGCAGTGGGACAGCTTGCTATATGTGTTAATCCAGATACCCGTGGAACAGCCAAGGCTTAAACATAATGTGTCACTGCTGCAATCAAGTTGTAATAAGTCCTTCATTTCTTTTTCATAGGAAACTTCCAGATGCTTTGTTGCATCATAGTTGCCTTTTCCAAAGAAGTTCTTCAACATCAGCTCGCTCCCCCCCCACCCCGGCTGGGGTAGACATGCAACATGCAGAAATAGTTTCAATCGATTACCATGACCGACCAGATTAGAGAAGGATGCAGATGAAATCTGTGAAGAAATAGCCAAATAAGAAGCCATGAGGAGACTCGGTGAAAATGCTGAGAAAGATCCAAACCAGACATCAGGAACAGTGATATCCCTTTTGGAGAATCTCACTACATAACTAGAAGTTAGATTTTCTGATCTCTGTTCTAATAAAAAGCACATATATGCCACTATGTTGGATCCACATTTCAAGTGTGAAGTACTATACCTTATAATGCCCACTCACAAGATTACGGAGTTTCAGAAGCAGATGTGCTCAGAACTTAGTTTCTGCATGCTTGGTTAGATGAGACCAGCAGGTAACCCTATCGATGTGCCAGTGTCAGAATCACAAACTGAAAGCAGTATGGAAAACCTTCAGAAGGAGGGTGACTGTTGGGCTGAACTCAGCTCATCACTACTTGCTGAGCAGCAGAATAGAACAGAACAGCAGCCATAGTTGTCACCCAATCTGCTGAACAATTATTTCAATGAGCCTGTGGAGTCATGCTCCATAACTCCAGTGGAATACTGGATCAAAAGTATGAAAGCATCTCCGCACTTGTCACAGTTGGTCCTTAAATATATCTGTTGCCCCCTTACCAGTGAAACGTCTGAGCAAATGTTCAGCACTGCTGGGGATGTTATGGAACCTCACTGATCTTCACTTGACCCAGCACGTGTGGAACAACTTTTGTTTATAAAAATAAATCTACCTCACCTTGGGTACACGTATGGCCACTAAAAAATGCATTAAATGATCATCTTTACTAGATACAACATTTGTGTGTTGTAGCATGGACCCATACACAATCCATTCTGTTAACCATCATTGTTTTGTAGCAAATAGGTACAACATGTTAAGATTTAGTCAAATATGTTCATCATATTCATAGTCATACTAACACAAATCTGTGGCCAGCACCCTTTTTCTTTATTACTTGCACTGTCATGGTGTATTCTTTTGAAAGTGCATGCCTGACACCCACCTATTTACTGCTGTTCCTAATAAAAAAATCCTCCTGGTGTTGCTACATCTCTCATCCCCTGAGTTGCCGGTACCCATATACCATCCATCCATTTAACAGCTTTCCAGATGCCAGTTACCAGTGTGGCATTGCCATCCTTAAGTATTTCCACATGTATAAAATATGGCAGTAATCAGTGTGTCATCTCCATTATCAGTGTTTCCCATGCATCACCAGTTTCAAGTATTTTGTGTGCTCTAAATATGGCTGTCATCTCCAGTCTCTTTGTGTGCATAAAATATGGCAGTTACCGGTTTGACATCACTAGTGCCAATGTTTCCCATGCCTGAAATATGGCAGTTACAAGTGCGGACTCACCAGTCTCAATGTTTTGTATTCCTGAAAAATGGCAGTTACAAGTGTGACATCACCAGTCTCAAGTATTTTGCATGCATAAAAATATGACAGTTAACAGTGTGGCATCTCCAGTCTCAGTATTTTCCATGTCTGAAATATGACAGTTAACAGTGTGGCATCTTCAGTCTCAAGTATTTTGCATACATAAAATATGGCAGGTGTGTATCTGTCATTTTGGGAAGAAATTGAAGTGACAAACTTAAGTTGCCTCTATGAATATTAAAACTAAGTAAAAATTGAGTTACAGCATCAAGATAGGCATTACTAGACAATGATATCTAGTTCCGGGATTGGAACAGGTGTGATTACCATGTATTTATTTATTTTATTTATTGAGAATATAGGATGACAACCTTTGAGTCAAGGACTCATTTACAAAGGCTCCTCAACAGAGTACAATAACCAGGCAGTATACATATATTACAGTGAATGTAGGAAGAAAAAGATAACAGGGTATGAGCAATACAAATCAGCTGGACAGTATAATCAACACAATGGTGAGGCCTGTATGCTAGCAAGTTGTGTGATCAGTTAGGATACCAACATTGTCAGAGCATGCAATTATAATAATAACCAATAGTTGGGTAAAGAGAAACTTTCACCCAAATTCTTGCCGTGCATCGGCAGCATCCTATTCTTAGTCGAAGCATTGGCAGTGAAGAGCAGAGATTATGTGGTCTTTGAGGGCTATTTTAATGGATCCTAGTCTTGCAATAGAGGTAATGGCCAGGGGGAGCTCATTGTACCAGGTTGATGCTCTGTAGGAAAAAGACCTTTGGGCAAGGGTGGTTGTGACCCTGGGAACAGCCCACATTAATTTGTCTGTCGTACAGGTGTTTGTTGAGGTATGAGCAGTGTGGAGGGTGGTAGAGACTCCATCGGGGGTAAGGCCTAGGTGGATTTTCTTAGTTAGGAGACACGTTTGATAATGTACTCATTCATCTAGGGTGAGGATATTTGTTAGTGCATACAGGGTGCAACGGTGGGTATGCTTATCTACTCCAGCTAGGAGCCTACAGGCTTTGTTGATGGCTTTGTGGATTTTATTTAGTGAAGTGCGGTCAGCGGCTGAGTAGATGGTTAGGCTATAGTCTACAAGGGAGAGAACAGAGAATGTGACAGCAATGTTTAGGGCCTCTGGCGTTAAGCAGGCTTTGTGCCATTACAGTAGTCCTGTGAGTATATTTATGGCAGCGGAGAGATTACTGATATGTGGGTGGAAAGAGAGGTTAGGATTGAACGTAAGGCCCAGATATTTATAGCTGTGGACCTGTTCCAGTGGGAGGAGGGTTTTGGAAAAGATTGTAAGCTGGGCATTATAGTCCTTGCTCTGGCTGTGGGCAAAAAGCATCAATTTGGTCTTTTTTATATTGACAATGAGCCTGTGGTCAGTAAACCAGTTTTCAATGCAGTTGAAGGCAGTTTGTATGGAGGACTGAAGGATCATAGGATCAGTGGGAGGCATACATTACCGCATCATCTGCATAGAGCAGAAGATTACTTGGATAGGATTTAGGTAGGGTATTCAGGAAGATGCTTAATAGTAATGGGATCAAGGATGGAGCCTTGTGGGACCCTGGAGCGGACTGGTAGAGTAGGTGAGAGGGTGCTGTTTACCTTCAAACATTGGGACCTATCAGTGAGGTAACATGTGAACCAAGCGATGGGTCCAGAGGACAGGCTGGTGCAGTGAAGAGTACTTAGGAGCAGGGAGTGTGAGACTGTGTCAAACACTTTTGACACGTCAATGAATACAGCTCCCGCTAGCTGCTTCTTATCTAGGGCATTGTGCAGTGAGTTGGAGAACTCTGAAGGCAGTAGTTGTGCTGTGTCCAGCTCTAAAACCATGTTGTTCCCTCCATAGGATGCCATGCACAAGCAGGTAGTCTGTGAGTTGGGTGGCAATGATTTTTTCCAATGCTTTAGAGAGGGGAGGTAGAATGGATATGGGTTGATAATTATTAGGTAAGGTGGGGTCCCCACTTTTTAGTAGTGGTGTGATGGTGGCCACTTTCCAGTTGGTTGGGAACTGCCCTAGGCATAGAGAGAGGTTAAGGAGATTGGTCAGGGGAGCGAGCACAGAGTCAAGTACCAGGTTAAGGATTTTCATGTTGAAGGAGTCTTTGCAGTTGTTTGAGCACCCTAGGGCTTTTTAAAGGTATGATCTCTCTTCCTTCATAGTAATAACGCTGAGGTAGAAAGGGGGGTAGGTGTTGTTTGGTTCTGGGGTTATAGTGGTGGGTTCAAAGAAGGTGTCTGGCTGAACTGTGCTTCGATCAGAAAATGCTGCATTTAGGCCAGAGGTGATGGTGAGCGGGTCTGAGGTAATGTTGTTGTTGACCGTTAGCTGGGCAGGGGGGAGGCATCCTGGATTTCCAATTCAGTTCCTTTAGGTTGTCCCAGAACAACCTAGCATTCCCTCAGGAGGAGGTTAGGGTGGATTTGTAAAAACTAGATTTGGCCATTCTAATAGCCCATGTACACTTGTTGTGAGCCATTTTATAGGCCAGCCTGCCTGCCTGCACACCAGAGGCAACTGCTTTGAACCAGAGGTCATTGCGGTTCTTTAGTTGCTGGAACAATGCTGGTGTGATCCAGGGGGTATTTCGTTTTTTGGATTGAACCTTAGTGAGTGGGGCAAATGTATCACATGCATTATTGAATGTGTGTGTGTGAGGTAGTCAAGGGCTACATTTATGGAAGGGACGTTCGTGATGGGGGACCAGTCACACTGTGCAAGGTGTCTCCTTAGTTTATGGAGGCCTCCAGGTTGAGGATGACGTCGGGTAAAACTGCTTGGTTAGAGTTGCTGCCACTGACATGACTAGGTGAAGACAATGAGGGAGTGATCGCTTAGAGAATCTGGGAGTACAGATAGGTTTGAAATTCTGTTTGGGCAATTGGTGAATAGGAGGTCAATCAGGGTGCTACTACCATTTCTGAGATTTAACCTGGTTGGTTGGTTAACTAATTGTGCTAGATCTAGTACTGCAAGGGTGTCTTTTATGGAGGAGGCCGAGTTTGATAACCAGTTCACATTAAAGTCCCCCAAAATAATGTGCTCTGTTTCAGGTGGGAAGCTGGAGATATAGTAGGCCAGGGATTAAAAAGCTGAGGCTTGGTTACGTGGTGGAATGTAGGCCACAGTAATGGTAACTGGGTCTCTGGTAGGGTCTGGTGTGAGCTTTATTGTCAGTGCTTGTGCCCCGTGATTCAGGGAGGGTGCTGGTAGGTTTTGGCATGGTAGTGAGTCTCGGATGTAGAAGGCACACCCTCCTCCCTGTTTGCCAATTCTGTCGGCTTGATAGTGGGTGAGGCCAGGGAGTGCTATAGAGGAGTCCGGGACCTTCTTTGATGGCCATGTTTCAGTGAGGGCAAGTACATCTGGTTGATGCTGCTGCATTAAGCATTGTAGAGGTGCTAGCTTTTTGGCTAAACTTCAGATATTCATTGCAGCCATACTAAGCTCATGGCGTGAGGTGCTAGGGCTGGGTGAGATGGGGCCTGGGTTGGGGTGAACATTGCAAGACATAAGGAATAGTAGAGCAAAGATTCTGAGGAGGGCCAAAACACTCTGTTTGCTGGTGTTGGCATGACACTTTTTTGCAGAGGTGCCACCTGTGCAGGGGATGGCCACGGAAATAATGGTGGGGAAGGTGAGGAACACAATGGGACATGGTGGGTGGTGGTGAGTAGGGGAAGGGCAGTAGAGTTATGGCAAAAGGGAGTGTAGATGGGAGCTGATGATGTGTTGGGGGATTGCCAGTGGGGTGGGCCACAAGCAGAGGATTTCCCTAAAGGAGGATGACAGAGGTGAGGAGTAAGGTAATCATTCTAATGCTGGTGCACTGCTGCTAGAGGAGATGCCGGGGTGGTAACCTATTACCTGTTTACGGAGTAAAAATAGAGGTTAGAAAAGTTCACTTTGCATAACGTTTAGCCCATATCAGAAGAATGTATAGTTGGTCACCACACAATATTCCACATCAGCAGAATACACCACCTTGAAAGATGAAATTTTTCAGTTGGTAAGTTGAAAAGGACATGAAATGTCAATGTCCAAAATCCATAAACTACGAACTGTTTCAGGGATAAATCCAGGGTTTCATCAAGCATTTGATGAAGATTCATAGTTCAAATTCAATGCATTTAGATTTTTCCAAAGCTTGATCCAAATGTTCTGGAGGCAGCAGTATTTTCAGAGGCCTCAGCAAGGGGTGCATTAGATTGCTCATTGAGTTTTACAATCAAATAGCAACAGTGTTCAGTTGAAGATGATCACATGGCTGCACAAAGTGTAAAGGTTTATGCCAGTTCTCTGTATGAGGTACCAGACAGGCATGGAAAACAAGCAGTGAAGAAAATGGATTTATTTTTTGTAGGTCAAATGAAGAAGAGTCTTCTTGCTGAAGTTAGGGGATTGCCCCTACCCAAGACTTGCTTCATAGTATGCATAACAATCAGCTTGATTGTAGAATCTTAATTGGGTGGACTTGAATACAGTTTATTTGAAAGTTCACAAGTGGATGCCTAATTTTGAGTTATTAGGGCTGTATTCACAAGTTGGTAATACAAGTTGGATGGTGTCACATCTACATAAAAGGTGATGATCCTTTCGGGTACAACATTCAATTTTAAGAGTCAGTCACGATTCCAAGACCTCATGGTAAACAATCAAAGGTGGCAGTTTCAACCTTTTCACGATAAAAGTTCCCATCAAGTTGACCAATAGAATGGATGGTTGCCAGACGATCAGAGATGGATGTTGCTGGATGAAAATGCAGCAATGGCACTGTGAAAGTCACAAACATGGTATCCTGGATTGTACAGGAATAAGTTTTGAAACATGGAACTGGTGTGTGTGGTGACATATCCCAGGTTCCATGCCATTGACAAGGGAATAGTGCTAGATTCAAATAAACATTTGTGAACACATGCAATAGTAGTGCAAAATGTGGCAATGCCACTGACCCATATGTCTGTCATGTATGAGATCATGGATGTATCCTAATTCCAGATCCTGGAAGAGATAACCAAAGGGTTGTAAGAACATAATAGCTGTAGGCAGTGCAAAGGACTTTCCTAGCTACGTGATGCTCATCTGCTTTCTTTTTTTTTTCAATTCAAACTTTATTAACAGATTTTCATAATACAGGGGACAGAAGGTTACAACATACCCTGCATTTGTACAGAATGTTACATGATCTGCCCCATCCCCCACCCCGTACAGCAGTAAAAAATCCATGTTGTAGTATAAAAACCTTACAATATGCTGACATAAATTAAGGTTCACTAATACAGTAACTCATTTATCTATTCTGATCATAATTAGAGTGTGAAGGGGATCCCAAATACTCTTGTATTTCTGCAACTTATTGTGAAGACTTGCTATTGCTTTCTCTGTATGAAGGTTAGCTAGGATTTCATTAACCCATTTTTGATATGTTGGACTTACCACATCCTTCCAATGCCAAAGTACAATTTTTTTAACAGATAATGCAATCATGGGAATGTGAAATCTCCTGATTTTAACTTTGATAGAGGATAGCTCTCCCAAGAAACATATGTCTGGGGTGAAGCAATCCTGAAAACCTAGAATAGGATCTAAATAAGTCTGGATAGCCACCCACAATGACCTTACCTTGGGGCATGACCAAAAAATGTGAAGAAGTGTGCCATTCTCCTGACATCCTCTGGTACAAGTCCCTGACCCTATAAGGCCCCATTTCCTCAACTTAACTGGGGTGTAATACATATTGTGCATAATATGATATTGCATAAGTTGTAATCTGTCCTGAGAGACATATATGTGACAAAACTTCCATAAAACCGACCAATTGGGACTATATTGGGGAAAAAAAGAAACCCAGAGCTTAGTGGGACCTTCAGGTCTCCCATACTTCCAGTGAAATAGAACTCGGTATATTTTAGAAATAACACCTGGTAAACCCATCAGGGAGGAGAGCTCGGGTACAAATGAAAAGACAGGTGGGTGAGGAGGGGTATTACCAAGCACTGCAGAATGCAGGCGTTTTAACTGGACCACCCTGAAACAGTGAGCTACCGGAATGTCAAATTTACGAATTATATTAGGAACTGGGAGCCATTCCTCTTCATCATCCAGAAAAGTAGAAATTATCCCATCCCCAATTTGGGGCAACCACATACGAGAGATCCTCCGTTTATTTATTGTGAAGGATGGGGAGTTCCAGATGGACTGAGACAAATCCAAATGTGAGGTGTACCGCAAAAAAGAGCAAAGCTGTATGTGAACTTTTAAGGATGTCTGAAGGGTGGGACATCTGCAAGCGCCTTGAAGGGATGCAGTTTTAACATGGAGCATAGTCAAGGGATCCATGTTCTCAGACTGGATAAAGTCTAACTCAATTTTAAGCCAGACTGGTCTTAGGTGCTCAGGACCCGGACTCACCCAGTGCATGTATTTTGCAATGTGACTGGCCCAGTAATAGATTGCCAGATGTGGGATTCACAACCCTCCATCCATTTTCTGAGTGGCCAGCTTATGATATGCCAACCTGGATTGCTTATTGGACCAGATGAAGTTAATAAAAATTTTGTGCATTCTCTGGAACCATGATAAAGGAATAAAGGAATTAAGGAGCGAGAGGGGATAAAACAAGCGGGGAAAAACATTCATTTTAATTGTATTAATCGGACCCCAAAGAGAGACAGGAAGCTTAGACCATCTATTGAGGTCCTGAACTATCACTTGGGAAAGGTGCTCCAAGTTCTCTTTGAACCAGGAAGAGGGGTTACGTGTCAAGTTAATACCCAGGTATCTAAGAACGCGGGGAGACCTACCAAGACCAAAAGGGGAAACATCACTCTTAAAAACCTTATGGTTAAGAGGGAAAATGGAAGATTTGTTGACATTCAGTTTATAATTTGAGAAAATACTGAACTTGGCTATTTCTCCTAACAAAACAGGGATAGATGTTATTGGGTGAGAGATATGGAGGAGAAGATCATCAGCATAAGCCGTGATCTTCACCACATTATTCCCTATCGGTATGCCTTGTATCTCCAGATTATTAAGAATATTTTGGATAAGGGTCTCTTAATATAAATTAAATAAAAGAGGGGAAAGGGGACAACCCTGCCTGGTACCGGAAAATAAAGAAAAGGGTTTGGAAAATGCTCCATTGCCAGAAACTCTGGCAGAGGGGGTCCGATATAGGGCCAGAATCCAATCAATGAACATGGTAGGAAAATCGAATACTTTTAGGACCTGAAACAAGAAATTCCAGTTGACACGATCAAATGCCTTCTTGGCATCCAGGGAAACCAATCCTGCGGGAAAGATGGCATCCCTGGATACCAAGAAGACATTCGAAAGAGTGTGTAAATGGTCTGACGATGAACGCCCCTTCATGAATCCCTCCTGGGACATACTAATCAGGTCCAGGAGGACCCTAGTTATTCTGTCGGCCAATATCTTCGAGAGAATTTTAACATCAGGATTCAATAGGGAAATGGGCCTATAACTTTGAACTGACTCTGGGTCTTTGTCAGGTTTTGGAAGAAGAACAATCAGGGCTTCAAACAAATGTGCATCTACCCTTACCCCAGAAAGAATGTGATGCTACAACCGGTGAAGTACCGATAATAGTTGTGTTCAAAACGTTTTGTAGAATAATGCAGAAAAAACGTCCGATTCCTGGACTTTGTCTGAGGGCAAAGCCCCGATGACCTCTGATATTTCCTCCAGAGATATTGGGGAAGATAACAACTTCCTCTGTGACGCGGACAGGGAAGGGAGAGAAGAATCCCTCAGGTATGCCTCTAGCACCTCCAAAGAAGGAGGACTAGCCATATCCCTATATAATTGCTCATAATACGAGGCAAATTCCTGTACAATCTCTGAAGGGGATACCTTAAGGGATCCATCTGCCTGGGCCCTGATTGGAGGAATAAACCTAGCAGATTCCTGCTGTTTTAATCTTAGAGCAAGCAAGCGACCTGCTTTTTCCCCCAATCGGTGTAGCTCACTTTAGTGCAGATAATAGACATCTCTGCCTTTTCCCTCAACAAATCTAAATATTTATCTTTAGCCACCAAGAGCCTACTCATATCCTGTTCCGAGGTGTTGGAGGATAAATTTACTTCCAGAGACCTAACTAGTGATAATGAGGATAATAATTCAGCCTCTCAAGCCCTTTTCCTCTTTGTGGCTAGGCTAACAATAATCCCTCTCATATACGCCTTGAAGGCGATCCATAACATATCAGGTGCCATACCCTCCGAGGAGTTGGTAGACAAAAAGTAATCGATCTGTTCTTTTATTAGGTTACAATATTTAACATCTTTCAGTAATTGTTCATTTAATTTACATTGGGTTTCTTTTTGGGGAATATTAAGAAAAGCCAGATTACAAATCACCAAAGAGTGATCAGACACTGGACCTGGCTGAATCGAGGCTGCTAAGACCCCCGGTAAGAGGGCCTGGGAAATTAAGAGATAGTCGATGCAAGACTGGGTTCTGTGCACAGGCAAGTTAAAGGCATACTCCCTGTCCTTGGGATGTAATACACACCACACATCACACAGTCTGCACTGATCCAGTAAGTCCCTGAATGCCCTCTGCCCGGGAGACAAACTCCTCGACCCACTACCAGATCTGTCCACTTCGGGATCCAAAACCAGATTAAAGTCTCCACCCATAATTATAACAATGGGAAGCATGGGAAGGATGATAGAAATATGCTTTATAAAGAAGCCCGGGTCATCTGTGTTTGGCCCATATATACTACAAAGTAAAATTGGTATGGACCAAAGATTCCCCTGAACTAGGACGTATCTACCGCCTGGGTCCCTATGGACTTGCTTAGAGACAAAGGGAATGCCTCTATTGACCAGAACCATAACCCCGCAACTGTTAGTGGACCCCGAGGTATTAAATACCTGTCCAATCCGTTGCCTCCTAAGTTGCAGAGTTTCACCTCAAGTAAATGAGATTCTTGCAAGAATGTAATCTGAGAAGACAATAAGTTTAAATGTTTTAGCACTTGATATTGTTTAACTTTTTTCCTTATCCCCTTCACATTCCAAGTAGCCAGATTGATACTACTGGCCATCTAAGTAGGAAAAAACAAGTCTCCTATATAACATTCGGAAGTTACTACAACAAAAATTAAGTGTCCAGAACCCCTGATTACTGCTGAATCCCCCTCCTAAACCAACATCCACCTCCCCATTCTAATCCCCAACCCCCCCACTAAAGTACCCCGCAACAACCCAAAAATTGAGTAAATTGAAGGACTTGAGTATAACCTTATACCTACCCTCCCCCACCCCAACTATCACGACTAACGTTCGGCAAAATACCGTTTTTCTTCCTCCCCCTCCAGCCTCCCCAATGTGTGCCCCAAAACCCTACCCCTATATTCAAACCTTCCTATTAACACTAATAAATGTTAGTATCTATGAAAGAGAATAATGGTGTAAATAATAACACACAGCCATTAAGCTCCTGAGATCCAGAAAAGGGAAGAGAAGAGACCAGAAGAGAGATCATTCCCCATTTGGGAGCTAGCTAGAGGACCCGAATGTCTGAATGGGAAAGCAGTAGTATAACATGCGATAGCTGAGCTCGCTATCGTAACTACTGCTACCAACGACAATAAAACCTTATAAAGCTGTTACTAGCTAGCAATAGGTCTAGATGCTCCCAAGTAAAGAATCTCAGTATGTTCCTAGGCCCCCACTAAGAAACTGTATCTGGGAAAGTAGGTTCTCGAAATAAGTAATGGAGCTGATCCACCAAGTTAATAGCAAGGGTGCCCTCTGGTGATATAAGCTCGGTGACGCATGACCATCCGAAATTGAAACTAGTGGGTCACTCTCCTGACTATTGTCATAACAGACTGAAACAACAAGTCTGAAGGCATTCACTCTGACATTTGAGCAAAAGGAGATACTCTGGTGCCCCTGTAAATGATTAATAAAATACGATCCATGCAAAGAGATAATCCCCCCCCAGGCAAAATATAACCCCATTGAAACAGTCTCATGGGATATGCAATTGCCCCATAACACTAAGCAGTAAAGTATGCAATGAGGAAAACATGATCCCGATGAGAATAGTCCCTTCAGCCGTAGCTCACAGGAACACACAAAATCAGACAAGCATTCTTTTTCTATTTTGAATAGTGGCTCGAGAAGAATTTCTCCCTTCTATCGCTGGTTTGACTAAGACCAAGAAAGTAGGTCAGGTGTCCCGAAACAGGTCAGGCAAGACAGCCTTGAGTCCCATAAGAGCAGCTTCAGGGTCCTCGTAGGTTGGCCAGGTACCAGCCACCAGTACCTGAAATCTAGCTGGGTAGCCCATTTTAAAATGAAGGCCTGCTGCTATGATCTTTGAAACAATGGGATGAAATGCTATGCATTTTACTCTGACCAACCCCTGTAAATCCTGTGTGATTCTGAGCCTGGCAATCTCCCATTTGACTTCTTGCAGTTCTCACACTTTTGCCAGAAAATGTTGCCGCACCAAGTAATTTAGAAAGCAGCATATAATGAGACATGGTGTTGCTCCTAGGGAAGGTTTGTGTCACAAAGACCTATGCGCCTTCTCTATGATATACTTGGCCCCGAAGGGAGAGGGACCAGCGATCTTTTCCACCAATTTCTGCACAAAGATAACTGTGTTCAGGCCCTCCTCTCCTTCTGGGAGCCCCAAAATAACTATGTTATTCCTTCAGCTGCTGCCCTCTAAATTTTCTAGCTTGGCTTCCAATCGAGAGAATTTCTGCCGCATAGCCACAAGATCGGGGTCAATTTTTTCCACTTGCTTCTCAAGGGAGGAGATTCAGGCTGCATTATCTGAAGTTCTCATTGAGACCTCTTTAAGCTTTTTGGAAAGGGATTTGATTTCAGCTGAGATTTCTTTTACTTCTTCACAAAAGGGTTTAAACTCTTAGAAAAATCTACTCAGTGTTAGCTGCTCTTGTTCAGCGATCAGGTTCAAAGGCTGTGGCTTATCCACTGCACTCGAGGCCCTTGATTTCTTCGGGGCCTTCTCAGGAGTGACCAGCGGGGTGTGCTTCTGTGGAGCTTTTTTCATATAAACCTCCATAGTCACCGAAATCCAGTCAGCAGGAGCACAGGGTTCTAAGAAGGTGGTAATGAGCAGCTTTTCCAGGTTTTAGGCAAATATAATAACCTGAAATAACAAAACTTTACAATTAGGAGGCTGGAGCTGTACAGAGGAGCTTCTACCCGGTACCCTGCATCACGTGATTCCCCTCTCATCTGCTTTCTTAATGTGAGCAGAAAATAATTCATTAATATGAACATTTGTCACATTATTCCGAATATTGTAAATGTACAGTATATTGCTGTCTATGAGCAAAATCATGCATACCATACAATGGGAAGGGAGTATGAGATTATATTTCATACTATCATGACACTTTAACATACTGTATGTGCATGAATAATGGCTAAATCATCCCTATTTAAAATATATATATATGTCAGAGCCAAATAGGCCTGAGTCTAAACCTGTGGTTGCTTTTTTTTTAAACAAACAAAAACAAAACATCTAGTGTGTTTGGGTAGGTTTACAGTCATTAATGTATCACTAGCAGACAGGATGTGAAAATCCTGTGTGTGTGTGTGCACGTGGTGCATGCATGCTATGAGCCCCTGCATTGTGGTCATTAATGGGTATCTGGTATGCTGCCAGGGTATCTAATAACATAATTATAAAAAAAATGTGGGAAATGTCTGTTGTGAAACAAAACAAATTATTTCAAGTTTAAAAGTTGAAATTTAAAATCACTGGGTTGTGCATAAGCTGCACATTATTAACTAGAGTACCTGGTTTGGGAAGTGGCTATTAGACTACTGGCTGGGCCAGGGTTCTGTTTTGGGCACTCAGTGTCAAGTGTCACAAATTATGGGGCATCATTGGGTAAAAACCTTAAGGTCTAATGACTTTTATTACCACATAAATTTTGGATGCTAAATTCCTGATTATTAATAAAATGTAAACAGGAGTCCAGATCAAGTCTAGCTGCTAGCATTGATCCAAAGCAATGATCATAACATTTAATAGGGCCTCACTACCCTCCTGGATGATGAACATGTCTTTTAGGACTTTAGTGTGAATTCCACAGAATGCAATTAGATGATGTGAGCTTGTGAAGTATTCTGTCTCAACAATCTGTTTAGGTTTAGTTCACTGGTTATTATCTGCAATAAAATGTGCAGTTTGGGCTTGTAAGAAGACCCACACTTTTAAAAAGAATAATAAGCATAAAAGCAAGCATCTCTCTTGCTCTCTCTCTCTGGAACCTAAAAGGAAAAATAAATCAAAAACATCGTTAATTTAGTACTATTCTGCCCATTGAGGTATGGCAAAGTAATTTAATCTCCTTTAAACAGGTTAATTTGATTGGCACATAGCCATTTATCAATGACTGTTATAGTGAGGCAGTCTAACTTGGTAGACTGGTGGACTGAGTTTATTTACAATGGGACAGGGCCTGTTGTTGGGCCTTGCCCATACATTGTGCAGCAAACAAGTGTAACTTTTGGATGTCTTTTTTGAGTTATCATCTTTATCTACTGATGCTCCATCAGCAGTGGCAGTACACAGGTCCAGAAGTAAATGTTCTGGGACTCTCATGAACCATTCAGTAATGATTTCAAAATGGGGTACACTGTGTACCTTCAGAGGGTGTCCCTCTTATTGCCATAAGGAATAAAAGCAAGAATGAATCCCAGTCCTTTGGGTTTTTCTGAACAAATTTATCATAACACAGCTTTGATCTGCCTGTTTATCCCATTTCATCTGTCCTGATGACTGTATGTGGTAAGGGATATAAAACTTTTATTTTACCCATAACAAATCCAGAATTTCCTGCATCACTTAGGCTGTAAAGCCATATCCCCGTAATCAGAATTTACATTTGCTGTCACTTTGGCTGTGTTGCTCCATTAACTTAGCGATCAGTAGTGAAAACTAGTTGTTTTTAGTGTTTGGCATAAGGCCAATGTAGTCAATCTGGATGCTGTTCCATAAGCCTGATTGCCCCTGGGATAAAAATGCATTTTTCCTAGCTGGTATAAGATTGTTCTGTGCACAGATTGAACAGTTACTAGTGTAGTGTTCTGCATCATTTCTCATGTGTGGCCATCTGACAGAGGATGTCAGTCTGTCTAGGGTTTTTATTGACTCACTGGTGTCCACCAGTTGGAGTATCTTGTACTTGGTCCAGCAGATAAAATCTACTCTCAGGTGTTCAGGAATTACCCATAACTTTTCATGAGTGTTACAGTAGTTATGTTCCAAATGAGTAGGCCATCACTGGAAAGGTGAATGTCATTTTTACTTTCTTATAAAAGCTATACAATTGGGGTATAAGGGCTTATTTCTGGACGTTATTCCTCAGTTCCTTTATTAAGAAACATATAAACTGCCCTCAAATGAGGGTTCTTTTACAATCTTTATGAATCTAGCTTGTATTTAAACTGTTAGTTTTGTGACGTACACAAGCAAGTCACTGTATTTCACAACGATACTATAGAGTGCTGCAACATAAGTTTGTTTGTGTTTTCCAGAGAAATTCAGTTTAGAGAGAAACTGATCCAATTAGAATCTATAATAAAAACATAGTATCTGCAGAGCTTTCTGTAATTATCTCAAGGACATTTCTTGAAGTGGGTAGAACTTGACTCTCTCATGGAATGCTGGTATCATTTTAAGTAAGGAAAAATCTCTTAACACAAGCTGTGTCTATCTCAAGGACTTTCCAGCTCTCTAAACTATCCACAAATATTTGTGGTAATAAGGAGACTCCTTGACTCCCGGCTTTTCATTTTATTTGCCAGGCATGTTTTAACATTGCCTGTGAATCATACATATACAATGATGCAATTACTAGCCGTGCACACTCTGTAATTAGAGATGCAGCAAATTTAAATTCCGCCGGTGAAGTGAACGCGAAGTGGGCAATGCAAAGTGCTCACTCTGCCTTGTCATTACCACTTCGCATTAAGGCGGAATGTCAACGCAAACTAAGGCAAAGTCATTGTTTTTAATAGACTTCTCATTCCTCATTATGATTCTTAGTGACCCACTTGGTGTTTCAGATTGGCAGCTCCCCCACACATCACATGGCTTACAGTACTGTAAGTCGCATGCTCTTTAGCTAGGCAGGAGCAAAGTGAGTCATACAATCAGACACTTTTACTTTCTCCTGTGTAGACAGAGAGAGAGTAATGTGTTTTGTGATTGCTGATACTTTGAGATCAGAGAGGAGGAGATTTAAACTTTGATTTAGACCAAACAGCTTTTTTAAAAGCTACATTTTTTTGTATTTTCTGTACACTTTTTTACTTAATTTGCTCTTTCTGTTTTTTTTTTATTTTTCTTACAGGCTTAAAATACATCCAAGTTACTATTAAAAAAAATCAATGTTGTGATTTGTGACGTGATCGTAAATCATGATTTGTGACTGCATTTGTGACCGTGATGATGATGAAATGCAAATGCCTATGGCTGTACTTCCCTAGGCCCTCCCCCAAGGAGGTGTGACACAAAACTCCCTGACTTAAAAACACTCATTAATGAGTACAATGGAGGAGTGGTGAAGCATGGAGAGATACTACAAAACAGGCTTACAATGCATCCAAGTAACTATTATAAAAGATTAATGTTGGGATTCATGACGTGATCGTAAATTGTGATTTGTGACTGCATTTGTGACTGTCCGTGATGATGAAGAACGTGATTTGTATGACGAATGACTCGTGATAATGGTCCTGACTTAAAAACACATATTAATGAGTACAATGTTCATGCAGAATTATGCACCACACCTGTCAAGTACTCTGAAGGGAAGTCTTAGAAACAACTGTGGCTTAAGTTAGAGATGGAGATTGGGCCCTAAAGAGATGCAAATGCACAGACAGATTAATATTGTGCTGCACACTGAAGAGATGCAGATGCAAAGGCACAACACCTAACCAATGCTCACCATCAGAAATTAAAAAATCTGAAAAATAATTCCTTTTCTGGTTGAGGCAGGCTGTGGGGGGGGCAGTGTATTGCACTGCTGCAGTAATAGTCACTAGTACTAGTACTAGTAAAGATACCACAAAGAAGTACAAAAAATACACAACTGCAGTGGATAGCATAGCAGGTTCACATTGCTGAAATTATGTGGCACAATAAAAGGTGTCTGATTTGATGACACTCGTCACACGCATACTCACACACACACACTAAGTAATGTGCAGCAAATTGAAAACTTCAGTAATAAAGCCACATATTTTAAACAACCTAAAATTATGCACTCCAGCACCACAAGAATCAGCAAAAAAATAGAAAGAATTATTGAAAATATTACTGTGTGTACATTAACACAGTTATGCAAGAAAAAATCACCAAAACAGAAAGCTCTGTCTTTTTCTCCAAGTTAATCTATCTACACCACAGATATGCCCCTCCCCCAAAGCACACTTCCACTGTCTCTCAGTATACAGACTGAATATTATAGATTAACATTCAGAATCCACACACAAATAATAAACGCTCGATGATATAAGCACAGGAGGGTTTCCCATAATCGATGAATTAAAGTTTCAGCAAAACAAATGATCCCAATAGGCTTTTTTAACAGCTTTTAGAAGGTTTGAATCACAGAGCTCTCAGAGCAGATTCTCTCCTACAGCTTCATACACACACTACCCCAAACTGAGGCTGTGCAGAACAATATAGAGCCCATGTGACCTGAAATCCCATGAATCACTGCAGAGTTTGCCTTTGGAGCTTAAAACAAGGCGAAGTAAGGTGAAGTACAATGTTTTCAATGTACTTCACCTTAAGAATTGGTGGAGTAGTGGTTTGGGAAGGTGGAGTAATGCAAAGTCATTGTTTTCAATGGACTTTGTGTTACCCATTATAACGCGAAGTACTCCGCTTCGCGTTGTGGAGCACTCTGCGAATCCACCTTCACTCCGCGGATCACTTCGTGGAGCGAATTGGGGCCACTTTGCCCACCACTGTCTGTACTAGGATGTACAATAAGAATTCCAAACCCTGCTATCTGACCCTCGCTGGTATGTGTAGCTGAGTCATCAGTCAAAACATAACACACAGTGGTGTTATTTAACACTTTCTGAGGTTTTGTCAGAAAAGGCCCTTGGACAGGTAATTCAGGAGGTTGGAGTAAACAATCATGGGTCTTTCCTGTAAATGTTAGGCCATAGGCCAACAAGGATGGAGTTTTGATAGGAAGGACACTGATGTCATGTTCCTGCAATATGATATACCAGTGTGTAAGTCTGGCATTGGATGCAGAGTCATCATTTATTGTCTGACAACAAAAAGTTAGTTGGAAAATGATTGGAATGCAGCACAATGGGTGTGTATCCAATGATGTACATAAAGTATTTCACTGCGCAGTATGTAGCCAAAAGATTCCTTTCACAAAGGTTGTATTTCAGCTTCTCTGGGGCAAGAAGCGGGAATGCACAAGCAATGGGTCTGAAGTGTCCATTGTATGTTTGGGTTAAAACTGCAATTTCAGTATACCCTAAGGCTGGGTTAGGATTAACCAATGCTGGGACCATGGTGAGTGATCCCAAAAGAAAAGACAATGATATCAGTATTAGGATACCTTGTACCTTCTTAGCAGAAGTGCCTGCTATATTTTGTGCTGAGAATAACACAGATGGTTTCTGACTTGCGTCTGCTTTTTCAGCTACAGTATGGGATGATCAAGGTGTCACTGATGGAAGGGATTCTGCATCACGTTCAGGGAGTGCTGGCACTATGAAAGGTGCCTGCACAGTGGAGAAAAGTGGTGTGCAAGTTACATGTATTTCTCCAGCTATAGATTGTGGTTCAGTAGCCATCAGGGTGGAGAAAATAGTACTGAAACTGCTGTCAGCCCAGGTTCAGAAATCAAACCTGTAACCCTCCCCCCCAACGTGGCCTGTGATGCTGAAAATATCACAGCCATGGAGCTTTCAGAATCAGGGTTGTCCCCTCCTCCATCAAATGTAAAGTGGGTTTCCCTACCAGAAGGTTGACGGATGGTAACAACATTGTTTCTAATGTTACAGCTTAAAGTATTAATGAGCTGCATATGACTAATGCTGTCAAAGTTAGAAACAACATCACATTTATTCTTCTCAGGGAAAGCTGATGTTAAATTGCATAGGGAAGAATCACAACATTTCATGTAATTAACTGCAACGTGTTCCTTAACCAAGGACACTGTATAGTAAAAATTGCTAGCAGAAGTTGCTTCTTCTGCAGCTGCAGTATCAAACACTGACTTCATGACAGATTGCTTACCAGCCTTATTCAAAAGCATGTCAACATTGTTTTTAATGAGAATCTTCTGTCCCTCAGAAACACTAGTCTTACTGATAACTTTATTAATCATGGCAAAAACCTCTGGTTTGTTTTGTTTGGTTATGGCAGCAATCACAGGTCCCTGTGTCTGCATGATTGAACCTCCATTATGTGGTGGTTAGACATTTTAGATTACCTCATTGACATCTTGGGTTACTGTGTTATGACCATCTTCACATGACCATGAGTGGCCATCTTGGGGATGGTATGGGGATGCAACCTGATGACATGTGTGTCCACCATTTTGAGATTCTAACAATTCTCCATTTTGTGAATCACAGAAAAACAAGTAGCTAGCCTTTGTTCTAGTCTACCCCACAGCATACTGTGAGTGTTCAAAATCAAACTCTTCAACATGAGAAGAGGCAAGATCTTTAGGCCTTAAGTTAGTATGCCCTGCCAATACCTCTGGCTGATGGCGCAAATTCACCATATCTGACTTTTTACTCCAACATTCTAACTGCTCAGATACAGGAGTTAGCACGCTGTAAAGTGCATTGTTTTCAGATTGCAGGACATTCTCATCTAGTAAAACATGCCCGTTATCAGCAGAAGTAGTGTCACAGTTTATATTCAAAACATTTGTTTCAAGTCTGCTGTACTGAACACATACTGAATCACGCTGTTCAGTAAAGGTCTGGTGTTGAAATGCTAGCATGTTAACTTTTTCAGTAATTAATTCAGACTTTTTCTCCCTAAGTTCCTTGTTTCCAAAACATAAGGAATCAATGTTACTAGCCAGAACAGCATTCATTTGAAAAACTTTTCTTCTAACAAGTTGCCTTTTCAGCGTTATCTCTTAAGGCATTCAGGTCTTGGCTGCTTCTCTCATTAAAGAGATACTCAATTTCATGACAGACAGACTGTAGCTGAGACTGCAGTTCATCTATCCTTTCTTTATGAGAAACCTTTTTCAGACTAATTTCCTGCTTGCAAGTAGCATTCTCCATTTTCCAAACAACATACTCAGATTCCAAAACAGATAGTTTATTTAGAACAGCATCAAAACATTTAAACAACATTGCAATTAATAATCCTTCAGGATCAACTCTTTTGGTACCATTTTTCAATTCCCCATAATGGGCAATCATATCCCTTAAAGGGCTACCATTGGTTTCTGCTACCTCAGCAAAATCAGACCAACCACTGTAAGCAGTTTGGTATGTTAAGTCATCCAGCCTCAACTCACTACTGATATTTTTGACATGTAATAAGGTAAGGAAACCTTAGCTGTCTGTGGATCAAAAACTTTGTCTGCAACCAAAGCTCATGACAGGATACAAACAGCATGTGGCATATGTGGACACCTAGATGAGTATAAACTTATTAGGATTTGAATCCACAAATGAAAGCAGTCTATCTGTCTGTTTGGTACCCCTTTACAGCTGTGTGTTCCCACAGAGAAAGAATAGGAAAAAAAATCATTACACAGAGATTGAATTTCTGCTAAGAGATTGTTTTGTCTGCATTGTGGTACACATGACAGACCAAAAAGTTAAACAGAAGACACTCTCAGCTGCTTGATACTGGATATTTCTCAACCAGTGTTTTAATTTACAGAGGAAATTAAAATGCAACTTGGCAAATACACAGACTCCACTCACGGTCATCATTCAAGTTACATAAACAATCTCAGATAGGAGAGTAAATAATAATAATACTAATAATACAGATTCTTGTGTCTTTGGAGTCTGCCGAGAAACACTCGCAAACAAGCAAGGATTACTAATAAAGTTTATTATACTACTTTTGCCAAGCATGTGACAAAGAAAATCACAAGGGAAATGGGTTTCTCACCACTCTCCTGAAAAAAGTACATAATCTCCAGGATTGTAGGATCTCAGGTTCTCCAAGATCTCAGTCTCTCTCCCTGTGGAACTTGGTTGCAGAAAGCTAAATACTGCAGATAACAGTATAGCAACAGAGATTACCTCATAGTTGCAGATATGAGAAACAATATGTATTGGTCCTAAGTCATTCTCCATTGGATGATGACTTAGGAGACAGACTTAATAATGAATATCATATGAGACAGAAAATGCTTCTATTAGCATTATAGCTTGGACAAAAGAAATGCTGACTGGGCTCTATTACATGTGGCATTTCTTGCTTATGTACAGTATAAGAAATAAAGACATAACAGAGGCTTTCTCTCTCTGTCAGCTTGCTTAGACAAAAAGAAGTGCTGTCAGGGCTCTATTATACATGGCATATCTGCCTAAGTGTAAAACATACACTACATATAATTAAATGAGAATATACAGTAAGTATACAATAATCACTGATGATCCCTCAGAGTCATCTTATCAGTGATTATTTAAATTATATATGGAAAATATATATATATGAAAGACAAACATAATCTAGATAAATATATTATAATGAGGTATAATTTATTTCATTTATTTAGTTTTTGTTGACCAGGTAAGTGCACTAGACAAATTCTGCCTATTTTCAGGCACGACCCGAGGGAAGGGGATACAGATGAATGCCAACTAACTTTTAACCAGATTAAGCTGCTGGTGGTATTTTAGTGAATGGGGGGAAATTTGGCTGTGCACTGGGGAAATTCCTCTACTTTTTTCGAGAAATGCCATGGGATATTTAACATCCACCTGAACTACCAACAGAACAGGCAGATGGGACCTCAGTTTAATGTCTCATCCAAAAGATGGCACCTTAGGAGTGTGGCTCCCCTCTCATCCTGCACTGCAATGTCAGTATTGGGATATTAACCCAAGTGCCTGGTGTGGGGCTAGAACTCACAGCCTTCTGATCTCCCAGCCTCAGAGGTGAGTGGGCTACCAGCTGAGCCACTGACACATGCATGATAAACATTAACATATATTAGCAGCAAAGCACATTCCTGGCACTCATGTTTATGTGATGGATGCCTAAATCTATATGTTAGTGCAAAATAGTAGTATTACAGTACAATAGACCAGGCATACAGTGTGAGGTGTTTGTGAGGTGTATGTGGGATGATAGGGGCATAACCCAGGTGTAACAGCATCACCAGTCTCAAGTATTTTGCATGCTCTAAATATGGCTGACATCTCTAGTCTCAGTGTTTCACATGCCTAAAATATAGCAGTTGCCAGTGTGGCATCACCAGTCTCAAGTATTTTGCATGCATAAAATATGATAGTTGCCAGTTTTTCATCACCAGTCTCAATGTTTCCCATGCCTGAAATATGGCAGTTACAATTGTGGCATCACTAGTCTCAATATTTTCTATGCCTGAAATATGGCAGTTACAAGTGTGGCATCACCAGTATCACGCATTTCACATGCATAAAATATGACAGTTAACAATGTGGCATCTCCAGTCTCAGTATTTCCCATGCCTGAAATATGGCAGTTACCAGTGTGGCATCACCAGTCTCAAGTATATTGTGTGCATAAAATATGGAAGTTAACAGTGTGGCATCTTCATTCTCAGTGTTTCCCATGACTGAACTATGGCAGTTACCAGCGTGGCATCACCAGTCTCAAGTATTTTGCATGCTCTAAATATGTCAGTTAACAGTGTGGCATCACCAATCTCATAGTTGCCCATGCCTTAAATATGGCAATAACAAGTGTGGCATCACCAGTCTCAGTGCTTAAAATATAGCAGTTGCAAGTCTGACATCACCAGTCTCTGTGTCTCCCTTGCATTAAATATGGCAGTTGCAAGTGTTGCATCACCAGTCTCAGTGTTCCCCATGACTGAAATATGGCAGTTGCAAGTGTGGCATCACCAGTCTCTAGTATTTTGCTTGTTTAAAATATGTCAGTTAACAGTGTGGCATCTCCAGTCTCAGTATTTATCAGGCTTGAAATATGGCAGTTAACAGTGTGGCATCGCCAGTCTCAAGTATTTTGTGTGCAAAAATATGGCAGTTAGCAGTAAGCATCACCAGTCTCAAGTATTTTGAGTGCATAAAATATGGCATTTAACAGAGTGGCATCTCCAGTCTCAGTATTTCCCATGCCTGAATTATGGTAGTTAACAGTGTGGCACCACAAGCCTCAGTGGTTCCCATTACTGAAATATGGCAGTTACAAATGTGGCATCACCAGTCTCAAGTATTTCACGTGGATAAAATATGGCAGTTATCTCCAGTCTCAGTGTTTCACACACCTGAAATATGGCAGTTAGCAGTGTAGCATCAACCAGTCTCAGTATGTGAAGCATCAGCATCACATGACAGCCTCTGGCACCAGTGTACAAGCCAAAGTGCCTTGACCTCTTCATCATCCTCCTTCTGAAGCACCATCAGCAGAAGAAGAAGAAGAAGAAGAATCAGCATTTATATAGTGCTTTTCATACACAGTGTATCTCAAAGTGCTTTACAAGTAATGATAGACTGGAAGTGAAGTGACAGAATGTCTAGAGGTGGCTATATCACACATCAACACCCACACACAGCCTGTCCAATTGCATGATCCTATCTTCTCCTAAACCTCTTTCCTTACCCTTGTTCTCTCTCTCCACCTCTCACATGCCCTCTCTGGCTTTCCAGTCTTCTCCTAAACCCCTTCCTTCCCCCACTCCCACTTTTTCCCCACTCTTATATCTTGTAAATATGTAATTTATTGTACTATGTATTTGTATTGTGTTGTATCTACTCCTGGGCAAGCTCTCCAGTTCCAGTTCAACAGTTTCAAGCCTACTCAAAGGATTATCAATGCAGGACCTCCCCAGACCAGTATTGGATTCATCATCCTGCTACTGAGGGAACTGACTTTCTGCTCACAGCACATCTTGTGTGTCTGTATATATATATATATATATATATATATATATATATACACATATCTGTCTCTCTCTCTCTCTCTCTCTCTCTCTCTCTCTCTCTCTCTCTCTATATATATATATATATATATATATATATATATATATAAAGACAAAGAACCTCAGTGTGCAAGCACTGAGGCAAGAGCTACCCCAAAGGGTACTGGCCGGGAAGCCCACTTTCAAAGAAATACAAAATCACACATACCCCCATAATCTCAAACAGTCTGCAAAGAATGCCAAAAGAAGACACAGACACATGTTTCATCCTACCAGGACTCATCAGTGTGCCTCATCTGTATGGCACCCCAGTGGAATGAACCAGCTACCCTAAGTTGATCTGTCTATGATGGGTTGTAGTGAGCCCAATAAAACAAAAAAAAAAGGTAAAAGACAAAGAACCTTAGTGCACAAGCACTGAGGCAAGGGTCACCCCAAAGGGTATTGGCCAGGAAGCCAAGTTTCAAAGAAATACAAAATCACACATACCCCCATAATGCAAAGCATCAAGGGTTGTATATGCAGATCACCACAAAATATTATGCCGGTTCAACTTTAAGCAGAAGTCCATGGTGCAGAAAGACCTCTCACATAGTCTGCAAAGAGTACCAACAGAAGACACAGACAAGTGCTTCATCCTACCAGGTCTCATCTATGTGCTTCATCTGTATGACACCCCAGTGGAATGAACCAGCTACCCTAAGTTGGTCTATCTGGTGAATGGGGTTCGTGAGTGAGCTCGGGTCACCAGGGGTTGGCTGGGGAGGGTTGAGGATGAGTGCTCTTGTGGTAGTATATGGTGGGTTGTCCCAGTGTGCTGGTGACCCTCCAGTGGAGGCCAGAGGCACTATAGCAGCCAAGACATGGACGCATCTAGCATGGACGATGCTGGCAGGGTTGCCGTGCACTAGATCATTGACGTGCACAATGCAGGGAGGGAGTGAAAGGGCTCAAAGAACAAGGGAAAACAATGGCACCATGGGCAGGTGATGGCACCTGTCCCCCATGCTCATCACTTCCCCAGACCTTCCCTGAGCCAGAGTCTGACTAGTAAGCACACCCAAGAGGAGAGGGTGACCCACCCCGGGTGGGTCAGACTGGGGGTACTAGCTATGGGGGAGGGGTGGAAAGAGAAGGTTCAGTTTGGGGAGGCTTCAGGTTGGGCAGGTAACAGTACTAGGTTGCCTGAGAGAGGCTCCATGGCACCATGACCGGAGGGATAAAGAGAAGTAAAACCAAAAAGATTGTCAATCTGGGATATGTTGTGATGAGCCCAATAAAACCAAAAAAAACAAGGTAAAAGACAAATAACTTTAGTGTGCAAGCACTGAGGCAAGGGTCACCCCAAAGAGTATTAGCTAAGAAGCCAAGTTTCAAAGAAATACAAATCACACATACCCCCATAATGCAAAACATCATGGGTTGTATATGCAGATCATCTCAAAATATTATGCTGGTTCAACTTAAACAGAAATGCATGGTGCCAAAAGGCCTTTCACACAGTCTACAAAGGGTGCCTACAGAAGACACAGACAAGTGCTTCATCCTACCAGGCCTCATCTGTATGACACCCCAGTAGAATGAAACAACTACCCTAAGTTGGTCTATGAGGAAGTAAGCTGTTGGTTAATTAGGATCTGCAGCTTATCTGTTAGGTAGGAAAATGGGCAGACTAGGTGGGCCAAGCGGTACTTATCTGCCATCACATTCTATGTTTCTATCTGAGTTGGGTTGTGGTGAGCCCAATAAAAACAAAAAACAAGCTAAAAGACAAAGAACTTTAGTGCACAAGCACAAGGGTATTGGTGGGGAAGCCAAGTTTCTAGGTATATATATATTTATATGTTAGTGGCACGGTAGTGCCACTATTGTTAGGGTTGAATACCCCATTTAAGGTTAGATCTGAAATTTGGCAGCTTAATAACTTTGCCACCGTACCACAGATTTGCCTGAGATTTTCATGCATGGTCTAGTACCATAGAGCTCTGGACCTGCAAGTTTTGTTACGGTCGGATGTACAGTTGCAGAGCTACAGCGCACCAAAAAACACACAAATTGCATAATTTTGTGCATTCTTTGCTCACATCTAGAGGTTGCACGGTTTGCATGACTGGTCCAAAACCTTCAGGGAACATGCAGTCGGGGTCCCCGATGTGCCTTTTGAAGATTTTGTGAAAAAAATATTAAATGGTTCAAAAGTTATTCAAAAAACAAGTTTCCCATTATAGTCAATGGGAAAAGTTAACAAAATATGCAAAAGTGTCACAAATGCAGTTTTTAGTGATGCAAATGACCCTTGTAGTGTCACAAATGTGCTATCTTGTTTTCAGTTGGTGGTCACAGAAATGCTTGCCATTTAAATTTTGGACCCTTTATGGACACAATTCTTGTGTTCACCTAGTCAAGCCCTGAGGATGATAGCCATGTCTTTTTTTGGGGGTAAAACACTCCAGAAATATGTTTTTTTTTAATCTTTGTAAAAAGTAGTGTTGCATATGCAACACTTTCGTGATTTCATTTGCGGAAGTGTCATGGTTTGCGAAAGTACTTTGCAGCACTATGGCCAGAACATTAGGGAATCTTTGTCACCCTGCTGCAAAAGAACGGTTTAGTATTTTGGGCTGAAATTTGGAGGGAAGAAAGCCAAGATCCCACTGATGTGCCTTTCGATAGTTTGGTGATAAAATATTACAGGGCTGCAATGTTACAGCACTCAGATTTTGATGACTTTTTTCCATAGGCTAACACTACAGTGTCCGCCTTGTCTTTTGGGGCCTGTATCTCAAAAACGATTCAAGATACAGACTTTTTGTTGGACGAATGCTTAGTCCCTCACTAGGGGGCTAAGTGCAAAACTAGCCTGGAAAGTCATAAATAATATGAGATTTTAAATTGTTTTGTACGTCGTATGGTTCCTGAGATACAGGGAGTTTAGTATTCCAAGTGCTGATTTTCTGCTCCGAAGGCCATTATTATGCATACATTCTTTGTATTCATTGTGCTTTTGAATGTACCTTTTTGGGAAAAAAAGGTTGTGCGTTTGCATCACTGTTGTCATTACCATTTCCGCTTGCGTTTCTGTTACCTTTTGCATTAGCTTTTTCATTTACAGTGGCGTGAAAAAGTATTTGCCCCCTTCCTGATTTTCTCTATTATTGCATATTTGTCACATTGGATGTTTTCAGGTCTTTAGACAAAATATAATATTAGATAAAGGGAACCTGAGTGGACAAATAACACTTTTTTTTTTTACTTATTTCATTTATTTAATGAAAAAAGTTAACCAACACCAACTGGCACTGTGTGAAAAAGTAATTGCCCCCTAGTTAAATCAACCCAATTAAAGGGATAATTAGAGTCAACTGATTGAACACAGCCAGGCTTGATTACAGCCAGCCCTGCTCAATATAAACCTCACTTATTTTGGCCCTTACCATCAGAGTCACATTGTCAGGACAAAGATTCAACAAGCACATTATGCCATGATCAAAGGAAGTTCCTGAAAGATCAGAAAAACATTTTGTTACCTCTATCAGTCTGGAAAGGGTTACAAAGCTATTTCTAAGGCTCTAGGACTCCATCGAACCACAGTGAGAGCCATAATCTCAAATGGAGAACACTTGGAACGGTAGTGAACCTTCCCAAGGAGTGGGCGGCCTGCAAAATTACTCCAAGGCGCAGTATAAAATCATCCAAGAAGTCTCAAAGGATCCTAAAACAACATCCAAAGAACTGCAGGCTTCTCTTGCCTCAGCTAAGGTCAGTGTTCATGACTCCACAATCAGAAAGAGACTGGGCAAAATGGGCTTCATGTAGAGTAGCAAGGCAGAAACCACTGCTAACCAAGAAGAACATAAATGCTCATCTCTCATTTGCCAAGAAGCACCTGGATGATCCATGAGCCTTTGGGAAAATGTTATATGGACAGATGAGTCCAAAGTGGAACTTTTGGACAACGTGGATCCCATAATGTCTCGCGAAAGCAAACACAGCATTCCACAGTAAGAACACCATACCAACAGTCAAACATGGTGGTGGTAGTGTGATGGTGTGAGGATGCTTTTCTGCTAAGGACCTGGATGACTTGCCATAATTAAAGGAACCATGAATTCTGCTCTGTACCAGAAAATTCTTAAGGAGAATGTCCAGTCATCCTTCCGTCAGCTGAAGCTGAAGAGTAGTTGGGTCATGCAGCAAGACAATGATCCAAAACACAATAGCAAGTCCACATCAGAATGGCGAAAAGAAGTAAAATTAAAGTTTTGGAGTGGCCTAGTCAAAGTCCAGACTCAAATCCGATAGAGATGCTGTGGCAGGACCTGAAACGAGCAGTTCATGCTCGAAACCTACCAAATGTTACTGAATTAAAGCAGTTCTGCGAGAAGAGTGGTTAAAATTCCTCCACAGCGATGTGAAAGACTGATATTGAATTATAGGAAGTGTTTGGTTGCAGTCATTGCAGCTAAATGTGGCGTAACCAGTTATTAAGTGTAAGGGGCAATTACTTTTCACACGTGCCAATTGGTGTTGGTTAACTTTTTTCGTTAAATAAGTGAAATAAAAAAAAAACAAGTGTTATTTGTTCACTCAGGTTCCCTTTATCTAATATTACATTTTGTCTAAAGACCTGAAAACATCCAGTGTGACAAATATGCAATAATAGAGAAAATCAGGAAGGGGGCAAATACTTTTTCACACCACTGTACGTCACCGTGCGCGTTACCCATTGTGTTTGCATTTGTGCTTGCATTTGCATTACTGTTACTATTTCCATTAACATTTTTGTTTGCATTTACTTTTGCGTCACCGTGTACATTACCCTTTGCATTTGTATTACTGTTACTATTTGTGTTTATGTAACAATTTGCATTAGCGTTTCCATTTATGTCACTGTGTGAGTTACCCTTTGTGTTTGTGTTTGCACTTGCATTTGCATTACTGTTACCATTTGCAATTCCATTACTGTTTTTGTTTGTGTTTATTTTTGCTCCACCATGTGCATTACCATTTGCATCTGTGTACGCACTTGCGTTTGTCTTTACATTTGCATTTGTGTTTCCTTTGGCGTCATCGTTGGTGTTACCCTAAGCATTTGCATTTCCAATTGTGTCACTGTGACTGTGTGCATTACCATTTGTGTTTGTGTACGTGCTTGCATTTATGTTTGCGTTAGTGTTTCATTTGGTGTCATCGTTGGTGTTACCATAACCGTTTGCATTTCCAAATGCATTACCATTACCATTTGCTTGTTCATTATCATTTGCATTTGCATTTCTGTTGGCCTTAATGTTTGCATTTTTGGTAGTGTTTCCATTGTTGAATACATTGCTGTTTCCTTCTGTGTCACTATTGCCATTACTGTTTGCATTTCTGTTTATGTTTGTGTTACCGTTTGCATTTTCATTACTGTTTTTCATTTCCATAAGCTGTTAGCATTTGCGTTATCATTTTCATTACCATTTGTGTTTCTGTTTGTGTTTGCATTACCATTTGTATTACCATTTCTGTTTTCATTTATGTTTGCACTTGCATTTCTCTTACCATTTGCGTTATCGTTTCCATTTATGTCACCATGTGTTACCATTTGCACTTGCGTTTGCTTTATCATTAGCTTTACTATTTTCTTTTACCTCACTGTTTCCGTCACTATTTGCATTAATGTTATCGTTTGTTTTTTTGTGTTTGCATAGTGCAGTGCAAAACATTGTTTTTGCTGGTTTTCTACACTGTCTTCTGTGATGCATAGCACAGCCAGTGTGTGGTTGATTGTTCAGATCCTTGTCACATAGAAAGACCTTTGTTAAAGGAACATGTCAATCTTTGTTTGATGAAAAAACTTTCTTCTGTTCCAGAGTTATTGCCATTTGAAGTTGGTTCGCTTTGCAGTTACTGATTTTTCTGCCACCAGATCGGCCATTTTACTGCATTTTCAGCTGTGATTGCCACCATTTTGTGGTGAAAGACTTCTTAAAGGTGCAGAAATGTAAAAATTGAAAAACTCTGGAACGGTTTGTTCTTTTTACATGAAATTTGGAGAGTGTTGAGTGGTTGTCCTGGAGATGTGACTTATGTTGCTTACATGTCTGAAAAATAATTCCCTGTGGAGATACTGTGTGATGCAGTTAATGTTTTGCGCATAGCATTCTGCATGATGCTACTGGCTAGAAATTTACAGTGTAGGTAGCTCTAGTGGTTTGGAGGTGCCTTGCAGTGTTTTGGTGTGTAAAACATTAACAGGTGTGGAATTATGCCACTCTGCCGAATGAAAATTTGGTTCATTATGCTTCAATAACTTCTGAATCATGTGTCCGATTTGCCTGGCATTTGGAATGGGCAAAGACTAATAAAACATCTTTGACTATGACAATTTTCAGGTCACTGGAACATTTGGTTGCTGAATTGTGCATATTACATTGTTTGGGCATAGCGCTGTGTGACTGTTGAATGCATGTACACTCAATTATGGACACACATTCCATTCACTATTTATAGTACACATTCTGAAAAAGAAGGGACATTCATGACAAATATATATATATATATATATATACACATATACTCTTTTGGACAGACTTATATCATCTGCACTTTGGCCCCTATAACTTTTTAAAAAGTAAGAAATAGTTTTTCTTTCATGTGTCTTCTGTAGCTGTATGCAAAAATATGTAATATACATAGGATCATCATTTTTGATCTGTGTATATTTCTTTAGTGGCCATTCAAGTGCCTTCTGAAACTCTTAAACAGGGCTTCATTTTGTGACATGAAAGTTAGTGTAGCAAACAGACTGAAATAATGCAGCTACACTAAGCATTGCATCAGCAACGGTAGTGCCTTTGGCTATTAAAGATTATCAATATGCCTTCTGACAAATTGGCTTAATTTAGAATAAATTGTATTTTTTATTATTAGCTTTTATATTGCCCCCTTATGTTCTCTACATGTTGTGTCCCTGTTTGCACTGTGTATATACAATGCTTTCTCCGATTTGCATTGCACTAAGAATTTGATGAAGCCACCATGCTGATACTGTAACTTGTAGCCTTTATTTGTCACCCCATATTTTATTCCTACCAATCTTCATTAGAACACATTTTAAGTTAGTTTTACACTGCCTCCGTTGGGTTCGAAATTTTTGAACGTATGGTGCGGTTCTGACACCAGTCCTAAAACTTGAGAAATATAAGTCGAGTTGATTACCCTATTTCATCATGATCAGAGGGTATAAATATGTAGGGATTGTGGTTCAGAGCCCGTTTCATCAATGTGTGTCCCACTGCAAACTCGTGTCTTCTCCTACTCTTGCGTGATAGCGAATGTGGTCCAACTCTGCTGAAATCTAGAAAGTCAGCATCTGTGCGCCTCACTGAAAGCCAGCTCTTCCAAACATTGGGATTTGACTACAAATTAAGGTCTTCAATGGCGTTGCTTGCAGGACATAAAGGCAGTACTAGATGACAGCATCAATTTGTAAACCCTCTGTTTTTTGGTTTTTTAACAAATGGTGTATAATTTGTGCAGTACTGTATGCTGTGGCAGCCTTAATTTTTGAGGGGGGTCCAACATCGTGAATTTTTTCAATTAATAACTGAAATTCACTGGTGCTTGCAGGGTTATAATGTGGGCAATACTGGAAAATAAAATGTGGGCACTATTGGAGGATAAAATGAAAATAAATGTGTAAATACTTTTTTTGAACAAATGGGGTCCACTGTACAAAGTCACATCAAACCACATCCAGTATAACAGTGGCAACCTACATTTCTAAGAGGGTTTTTTAAATGTAAGATGTGAAACAAATAATTTGAAATCCTAAATTCTCCATTTTTTTATGAAATATATGTGGCCTAAAGTATTGCAGTGCAATTACTCTGTTGCAAGTAAGGACCAAGTCAAGATTTTATTTCTTTGTTTTTTTAATTAGAGAAAAAAATGAACAGAGTTGTGGGAGAGATGTTGCTGGAAAAAGAGCAGCAAGATAAGCAAAAGAGAAAGCAGATGCTTATTTAAAGGGGGCATTTTGAAACTAAAATGTTGCTTGAGAACAGTGGAAATGGAGGGGGATGAGCTGCAACATTCTTTGCTGAGCAGTATAGTATGTTTAGGAATGTAACAAAAATGAAGAACCTTCAGTATGTTTGCCCACGTGGGAATCTTACAGAACAGAAGGGAGAGTGGTAAGTAAAGCATTTAGAAAATAATTTTAAAATGGAACAAACACAACTCGGTGCGGTGCCTCTGGAGTATGGCTCTGGTAGGGAGATTATGTTACAGATAAGTAAAATATGAAGAATAATTTTATGTATGTATGTCTTATTATTTTCTGTGGAAAAGAGGTAGAATAAAGTCCTGGAGCTTAAGAGTAGTTCTTTGGTGTTCCATGAGCTCAGGTATGTAAAGCCCTTCATGGCATTTTCTGGTCAAAAGAGATGTAAAATAAAGTTTTATAACAGGGGCCAACTCTGGCCTGTAACTGGCTTATAATTACCATCAATGCTAGTGTTTTTTCACATTTTGTAGGCTTTTTTGTAACATTTGGGCTGTTTGGTTGTTTCACTTGATGTTCAGTACAGGGGAAACTAAAATGGCTGCTTCCTTTGTTTTGAAAAGAATCTTGGACCAATCTCATAGCTTTAAATGCTAAATTTACATCTCTTTTCCGCAGATGCCTGCAGAGTTCTTACCAGTTTGTGTGTGAGCACCTTTGTATTAGAAAGTTTGTTTTGATGCATTTTGGAGCACATTCAGGTGCTTTTGAGTAGTTGTTTTGTGTACCATGTGCTGAAAGTAAAGACCTGCATGGCATTTTCTTCTGTAAGGAGATGTAAACTAAGGTTTGTAATGGGGCCAGCTCTGGCCTATAACTGGCCCATGGTTACCTTCGATGCTAATGTTTTTTCACATTTTTTAACTCTTTTGTAAAATTTGGGTTGTTTGGTTATTTCAGTCAATGTTCAGTACAGAGGAAACCAAAATGGCTGTTTCCTTTGTTGTGAACATAAGCTTGAACCATCTCACAGTTTTAAAAGCTGAACTTACATTTCTTTTTGCCAGAAGCCTGCATAGGTTTTACAAGTTTATCTGTATGCACCTTTTTCTTGCAAAGTGTGATTTTTGTAATGCTTTTCAGAGCAAATTCATGTGCTTTTGAGTAATTGTTTGGTGTACCATGTGCTGAATGTAATGCCCTGCATGGCATTTTCTGTTGAAAAGATATATGTATTTTTTTTTTTTTATCATGGGCCAGCTCTGACCTATAACTGGCCCTTGGTTACCTTAAGTGCTAGTGATTTTTCACATTTTCTGGCTTTTTTGTAACCTTTGGCCTGTTTGGTTGTTTTAGTTGATGTTTAGTATAGGGAAAATAACAAAAATGGCTGCTGCCTTTGTTTTGAACATAAGCTTGGACCAATCTCATAGCTTTAAATGCTAAATTTACATCTCTTTTCCCCAGATGCCTGCAGAGTTCTTACCAGTTTGTGTGTAAGTACCTTTGCATTTGCAAGAGTGATTTTTTTAAAGCATTTCAGAGTAAATTCTAGGGCTTTTTAGTAATTGTTTGCTGTACCATGTGCTGAAGGGAAAGCCCTGCATGGCATTTTCTGGTCAAAAGAGATGTAAAATAAGGTTTTATATCAGGGGCCAGAGCTGGCCTGTGACTGGCTCATAATTATCATCGATGCTAGTGTTTTTTTCACATTTTGCAGGCTTTTTTGTAACATTTGGGCTGTTTAGTTGTTTCAGTTGACGTTCAGTAGAATGGAAACTAAAATGGCTGCTTCCTTTGTTTTGAACAGAAGCTTAGACCAATCTCATAGCTTTATATTCTAAATTTACATCTGTTTTCCCTAGATGCCTGCAGAGTTCTTACCAGTTTGTGTATAAGGACCTTTGTATTAGAAATTTTGATTTGATGCATTTTGGAGCAAATCCAGGTGCTTCTGAGTAATTGTTCAGAGTACATGTGCTGAAAGTAAGTCCCTGCATGGCATTAATTGTGAAAAGAGATGTAAAATAAGGTTTTATAACAGAGGCCAGCTCTGGCCTGTAACTGGCCCATGGTTACCTTCAATGTTAGTGTTTGTTTTACATTTTCCTGGCTTTTTTTGTAACATTTGGGCTGTTCAGTTGTTTCACTCAATGTTCAGCACAGGGGAAACTAAAATAACTATTTCCTTTGTTGTAAACATAAGCTTGTACCATTTCACAGCTATAAATGCTGAATTTGCATCTCTTTTTGCCAGACACCTACAGAGGTATTACAAGTTTGTCTGTAGGCAACTTTTTTTTCAAAGTGTGATTTTTTTAATGCATTTCAGAGCTAATTGATGTGCTTTTGAGTAATTGTTTACTGTACCATGTGCTGAAAGTAAGGCCTTTCATGGCATTTTCTGTTAAAAAGAGATATAAAAAAGTTTTTTTTTTTTCATGGGCCAGCTCCGGCCTGTAACTGGCTTATAATTACCTTCAATGCTAGTTTTTTGTCACATTGTGTAGGGTTTTTTGTAACATTTGGGATGTTTGGTTGTTTCAGTTGATGTTCAGTAGAGGGTGAACTAAAATTTCTGCTTCCTTTGTTTTGAACAGAAGCTTGGACCAATCTCATAGGTTTAAAAGCTAAATTTGCATCTCTTTTCCCCAGATGCCTGCAGAGTTTTTACAGGTTCCTCTGTAAGCACCTTTGTATTTTGAAAGTTTGAAATTTTTCTTAATTTCAGAACAAAGGATGATGCTTCTCAGTCATGTGTTGTGTACCATGTGCTGCACGTAAGACCCAACATAGCTTTCTGTTGGGAATGGTAGGCAATATAGCCAAGAGGTTATAGTAAAAAGCCGTAAATGAGCTTGGTACATCCAGCAGACCAAACAAGGGTTTGAGTCTCATAACCTCCACTTGCATACTGTGTGACTCAGAGCAAGTCACTTAACCACCCAGTGCTCCCACATCACCCCTGAAAACAGGCACATGTGCCTGGTGGGCCTTACTTGGTTACCAAAGACTAAAATACATTATAAAATAATTGTTTGGAACCTGGCCAAAGACTGTCTTTTTATGTGTGCATCAAGGTATGCCAGACCATCAAAAAATGTACCACTGTCACCAACACTTCCAAAGCACATTTTAATGAATACCTTTCAACTGCTATGAATTCTGCATAGCGCTATGATTTTCACACTCAAATTTACCCTTGCTCGTCACATGTTTACTTATGTTCCTCATAATGTTAGAGCTGATCTGGACATATAAACTATTAGATCTTTGAACTAGGTTCATTATCATATCCCTGTCAACCCTTCCCACCTCCAAGCCTTCCCTCCTGCTAATCCTCTACCCTACACTTCCTTTTATCTATTCTCACCTGTCCTTGCCTTTTTATCCATATTTATTTCCCATACCTGTGCTATGTGTAAATCTCATCCCTTGTGTTAGCTTGGACAGAAGAAACAACTTCTTAACTGGACCTAGCGCTGCTAGGTGGCACCTTATCATGTAATGTTTTTGTTTTGTAATCTACGTATGCACTTTAATCAGTTACTTATTGCCAATGAATCCCTTATGTAATTTCCTCATAACTGTGTATATGATTCAGGACCTCCTTGTGAATGAGCTTGCTCAATGGAGTTTTTCCTGTAATAAACTTGAACTTGAACTGCAGACATAATATTGTTTATAATAAGAAAGTGCTACACATTCTGGCCCTGCGCTATGATTTTTGAAGGCCAGTGCTATGATTTTTAATGTTGAGAGGTTGAGAGATATGTTCATGTATAATTTGAAGAGCCATCCAAACTCATCCAACCTTTGAATCAAATTCCATTTATTTATTCTTTGGTAACTGGATAAAGCCCACTAGGCACAAGTGCCTGTTTTCATGTGTGACCTGGGAGCATTGGGAAGGTTAAGTGACTTGCTCAGAGTCACAAAGCAATGCAAGTGGAGGCTGTGGTAATAAAACACAGGCCTGCTGGATGTAGTAAGCTCATTCACAGCTCATTACGTTAAATTCTATGCAATATTCCCAGCCCCATTCAGACTGAAAGTATTTCTTGACAGAAATGCGGTGTGCTATTCAAAAACATGCTTTGCAGTTAATTGCCCATTTAGCTAAATGGTACAAGTCACACTTTTTCTCACACCTATTGTTTCAGGCTCAGGGCAGAGAAAATGTTTCTGATAGTCTGCCTAACACAGATTAAGTATTTAAAGCAGCAGTAATACATTACAATAATTTAAATAACTTGTTGGGCAGTTAGTAGAAATAAAAACATCAAGATACATGACTTTCATTTTGCTTTATTTCACTCCCAAGGCAAGGAAAATTATTTTTAGATTCTTAAAAGTTGATGGTCTTTTGCCATGTCAACAGTCATGGATGTAAGCAAATCAAGGTGGTGTGCTGCTAGTCCTCAGAAACATGTGCAAGAAACACTGTGAAATATCCGCATTAAAAATAGAGTCAGTGATGTTAATGCATGCTCTCTGGGGAGAATATGTTTGAAAGTTACTGGTGGCTGTCACCTTTATTATAGATCTATGGAAATTACAAAACTTGTAATTAAAAATGGTCTTAAAAATAGCAGATTGAATTTAAAATACCCCCATGAAGAGTCTAAGATTATCATGAATACATTACTGCTAAAAAAATGTAGGATGCCATTTGTTGCCGGATAGCTAGTACTGATGCTTTAAGTGTACTTATGCATAGCCAAATAATTTTAAAACCAAACAGTAGGCTTAATGGTTGGTGTGAAGATAGAATGTACCACTTTGTGGGACAGGAGATAGCAAAGGGGAAAGGTGAAATTGTTTAAGCAGGAAAGGCACACTAAGCCAGAGCTTATTTCCAGGTGCAACCTGGGAGCACAAGAAAGTTAGGTGACTTGCTTAGGGTCACACAGAATGCAAGCATAGGCTGATGGGATTCAAACCAAGGTCTACTGGTTTAAAAACATAGAAATTGATGACAGATAAGGACCACCAGGCCCATCCAGTCTGCCTGCATACTCTATATTAAATTAGCTGCCACTGACCCAATTGGTCTACTACTGCTCCCTCTCCTTCCCCCTCTTGGGATCCCTCATGGGTGTAGCCCAGTTCAGCGCATCATACTTTAGCGCTGGATAATATAGCACCATCAATTCAGTGCTAACTTATTAAGCACTGTGTTACTACAGCACCGTCTGATCTCAGCACTAACTGCATTGCTCTCCGTTCTAAAATGAATTAACGAATCAGATATTAGTTTAAAAAAAGTAATTTATTCAATACAGTAAGAGCATGTAAGGTTACCAAAAAAATCCATTGCTGTACATGCAATGCTATGATCCTTACTAAAATTGAAATACATGGCTGTACATTGACTGCAAAGCTCCAGGCTAAAATTGAACACAGTACATGGCTACAGTACAGAATTTAAGGCTACCAAAGAAATCCATGGCTGTACATGCAATGCTACGATCCTTACTAAAATTGAAATACATGGCTGTACATTGAATACAAAGCTCCAGGCTAAAATTGAACACAGTACATGGCTACAGTACAGTATTTAAGGTTACCAAAGAAATCCATGGCTGTACATGCAATGCTACGATCCTTACTAAAATTGAAATACATGGCTGTACATTGAATGCAAAGCTCCAGGCTAAAATTGAACACAGTACATGGCTACAGTATAGTATTTAAGGTTACCAAAGAAATCCATGGCTGTACATGCAATGCTACGATCCTTACTAAAATTGAAATGCATGGCTGTACATTGAATGCAAAGCTCTAGGCTAAAATTGAACACAGTACATGGCTACAGTACAGTATTTAAGTTTACCAAAGGTTACCAAATAAATCTATGGCTGTACATGTAATGCAAAGCTCCAGGCTAAAATTGAACACAGTACATAGCTACAGTACAGTATTTAATGTTACCAAATAAATCCATGGCTGTACATGACAGTACATGGCTGCAGTACAAATGAACACAGTAAATCCTATAAGTCCCTGACATTTCTAGCTATGCCTTCTAAGAGCTCATTAGCTGTTCAGCTACCAGAATTGTACTCCTTTGTTATTGCTGCTAGTCTAATGTTTAGGGACATATACTTCTGTTTCTTCCTCACAACTACATGACCTTTCATAATCTGGGTAATTATCTGGGTTAGAGCCTGCTCATCCTTTAGGAACCCAATCAATTGCCACAAATTAGGATGGTACCTACCAACCTTATGGTTGAACCGTCTGTGCCACGATTCTAGGTCATTATTTGTGCGATGTTCAACCATATACACACTCCGATATTGCACGGGGCAGTCTACAAGCCACTGTTTGTGGAAATACTCATAAAATGATTTTGCTTCTGGCCATCTTGCTAATGCATATGTCACTAAACTGTTAAAATTAAGTCATACTATCTGTGGGGGTGAAAATGCTAACCCTAGCAGATTTCTCACTTCAAGGTTAAAAGCAGGTTTATTTTTTTTCTTATTTAGTTGTTTAAGCAGGTATAGCACACTAAGCTGAAAGCTTTTTTACAGAAGTGACCTGGGAGCACAAGGAGGTTAAGTGACTTGTTCAGGATCACACAGTATGCAAGTAGAAGTTGTGGGATTCAAACCCAGGTCTGGTCTGCTAGATGTCACCAAATTTGCAGTTCAGAGCCTTAGACCACTGCGCTATACTGCCTCCTTTGATTTGATATAGACATTTTAATGATAGTGTTCCTAACTTCTTTATTATAGCTTGTGAGAAATGAAAGTAACAGCCTCTATGATTTACACTGGGGAACACCTTTGGTAATGCACTTATAAGACCAGATTCAAAATCAGAGACAATTATTGCTGGGCTAAGGTCATATCCTCTGGCAGCTGCTTCAAAAACTAATTTCTGCAGTGCATCACAGTATAGTTCCTGGGATTTATTTGCTAACAGTAGATATACTAAAGGGACTTGCTTACTACCGATAAATGCATGTATAGTAAACAGCTGTGCAAAAGTAACTGGTGCAGCACTGAAAGTCCCATCAATGTACCATTCAGAGTTACTAGCCAGCAGCCTCAAACTTTCATCAGTGCAAAAGCATATTGCATCATTGTCCTGTCGCTGGAATAACAGGAAACATTGCCCATTTAGAGTGTCACTGAATGCATCTGGTAGCTTGCAGGGGATCAAGCTAATCTCACCAGGAATTGGGGGCAAGCTTTTCTGTCTTGATCGATAGAGGAAGGCTCTCATGGAGTCAAATGTCGGGATGGCAGCACTGGATGATTTGGTAATTGCAGTACGAGCATGTTTGTCATTTATGCCTGGTACTGGTGCAGTTGATTGGGCAACTTCACCCTTTAGCATAGAGAGGAACCTGGTTCTGAATGCTGCATCTGGATTTGCTTCATGGTTATGCTCTCCCACCAGAATTTCTGAACAGTTAGATACATCTGTGTGTAGCCGCCCAAGGCAGTTGTCTGTTGTGCAGCGCCAACTCCTACACAAGAAGGGGGAGGTAGTTATCAGATTATGGGCTCGTGTCTCCAGAAAGTACTGATTTTTTAAAAATACAGTATTTGAAAGTTACCTTTTTTTACCTCCAGCAATGACCCAGTCAAGTCGATAAATATAGTCATCATGCAATATCAGCTCCTTCCCTCAGGCACTATGGACTGTGCAGGTCATGGTTTCAGATGCAATGTGTGGATCAAGGGCTGTAGCCCATCATTAAATAGTGGGCTAATTTAATTGATTGAACATCATTAATAATGTGCTGATTCTGGCAATGTGTAGATCAGGGGAAAATAGAAAGCAATTTGTGAACTAGAGCTCTAGAACTAGAGTTTTGATTCTTGACAATGTGTGGAATCCTTAGCTAATTGGCTAATTGGCAATGTGGATCAAGGGAAAATAGAAAGCAATGCAATAGAAGTGCAATAGAAAGCTTTGAAATAAGCTGCGCTGAAGTGAAGCACCTGGCAATTGTTGCAGTGCTGTAATTGGCAGCGATGTAATGAAAAGCGTTGAACATTACGGTGCTAAAATGTGAAGCACTTAACTGATCCACACCTTCCCTCATGTCTATCCCATGCCTGCTTATATCCCCCAACTGTGTTTGCTCCTAGCACCTCCTGGGGAAGGTCATTCTAAGCATCCACCACTCTTCCATGAAAAAGTACTTCCTGTCATTGTCCCTCAGTCTACCCCCTACCAGTCTTATGTCATGCCCTCTTGATTTTTTTTGAGCAGCTTCTGTTCTGAAAGATGCTACCCTCCTGTACCTTATTATTTCTCTTGAGGTATTTGAAGGTCTCTGTCATGTCACCCCTCTTCTTCCTTTCCTCCAGAGTGTACATACTGAGTTCCTGTAGTCTCTCCTCGTATTACATGTGGTGCAGGCTCTGTCCCATTTTTGTTGCCCGCCTCTGGACTGTCTCCATTCTGTCTATGTCCTTCCTGAGATGAGGCCTCCAGAACTGGATGCAGTACTATGGATAAGGTCTCATCAATGACCTGTATAGTGTCATTATGCCTTCCTTTTTTCTGTTTGTGATACCTTTCCCTATGCACCCCATAATCCCACTGTTTCTCACCACTGCCTTGGCACATTGATTGGTCACCTTTAGGTCATAAGATATGATGACCTCAGAACTCTTTACTGTTTTGTGTCAGCTAATATCTGCCCCTTCATCATGCAGTCCTTCCCAGGGTTCCTACACCCCAAGTGCTTATGATAAAATATGCCAACAGATAAAGCCCTAGTAGTCTATCAAGTCTGCTCGAATGTACAGCTAGCACCCTTATTATGCAGCTTCCCCTCCCATCCACTCTCTCCCTCTCCTTTGACCCTCCCTCTTGCCCTGTCTCAAGCCTTTTTGAAGCAGCTCACTGTTCAACTGGATACCACTTCCACTGTTAATGCATTTTACCCAGCTACCACCAACAATGTAAAAAGTGTCTCCTTGTCTCTCTCCTGAACCTTCCCTCCTCTAGTCTCATATCATGGCCCCAGAAGTCTTCTCTCCTTTACTTTGAACAGCTCCACCATACTGGTCTTGTTTATTCCTTTCACGTGCATGAAGGTTACAATCATATTTCCCCATGCCTCCTCTCCTCCAGTGAGTACATGTTCAACTCCATCAGCCTACTCTCCTATGGTAAGTCACCAAGCCCCTGGATCATCTTTGTCACCCTGTGCTGTACCACCTCCAATAATTTAATGTCCCTCTTCATATACTGATGACAGAATGGCATGCAGTATTTCAGGTGAAAGTTTAAATAGTGAACTATACAGTGGCAGAATCACCTCTCCCCTCCTCGAGGATATACCCCTTACAGTTCAACCCAGATTTTGTTGGCCTTTGCTGCTTCCTTCCTACATTGTGCAGAGTTCTGCATTGATCCTGTAATGTAACATAGAAACATAGAAACATAGAAGTTGATGGCAGATAAGAAAAAAATACTCACCTTAGTAATTATGTTTCTTCTATTGGAATCTTGCTGTATTCTGACTAATGCAGTTAGCCCCAGCCTTTAAACTGCCCAGGAGAACAGAGGGTTAAACTTTCTATGCAGAGCATAAAATGCTGAGCAAGAGCTCGGTTTATGTCTCTGTCTGTTTTCCTTTGAAATCTAACTGTTAGATTCTTACGAGCAAAAACTCACTAGCTATCCTATGTAGAAAATTGTAACGTTTACTATCCAACTGGCAACAAAAAGTTTTGGATTCCCAAGGAAGACTCAAGTCAGGAAACCCAAAACACAAACCCAATTCAAATAAGAATAACAACAATATAAACATCCAAACAAAAAAGCAGAGGGTGTAAAGGAGCACCCCTGAGGTGCAACACTGCGCCTGCCCACCACTTCCCAAAAACTAGGTTCTGAGAAGGGAGGCAGGGAGGGGGGTCAGAATACAGCAAGTCTCCAATTGAAGAAACATAATTACTAAGGTGAGTAATGTTTTCTTCAAACAACATGAAGTCTTGTTGTATTCTGACTAATGCAGACTACCAAGCAGTACCTCGATGGAGGAGGGACAGAACCTACTTTGGGAATAGGTTCTGAAGTACTGCTGTGTCAAACCGAGCATCACTCCTAGCCTGGATATCCAGAGAGTAATGCTTGGTAAAGGTATGGACTGTTTTCCAGGTGGCTGTTTGACAAATTTCTAAGAGGGGAATAGCCCTGGCAGCAGCCAGGGAAGCAGCTGTACCTCTTGTAGAGTGAGCCTTCAGGCCTGAGTGTGGAATCTTTCCCAGTTTCTAATATCAGAATTGTATACAAGACACAATCCACCTGGCAATAGTTCTCTTAGTGGCAGGTTTGCCCTTTCCCACTTCTCCATAAGTGAGGAACAACTGGAGGGACTCAAACCTGTGACCCTTGGTATGCTCTATGTAGAGGCTAAGGGCTCTTTTAACATCTAAATTGTGTAGCCTCCTCTCTCCTGAGGAAGAATGATCAGTGAAGAAAACAGGAAGAGACATAGACTGATTCAAGTGGAAATCTGAAACCACTTTGGGCAAGAACCTTCTATTGGTTCTAAGGACCACTTCATCCCTGTGAAGGGAGATAAAATCAGGTTCCACTGACAGGGCTTGCAATTCACTGATACGTTTGGCATAGGTAATGGCTACTAAAAACACAGTTTTCCAAGTCAAGTACTTCTGCTCTGCTGAGAACATAAGATCAAAAGGAGGTTGCATAAGTTGAGCAATGCAAACATTTAAATCCCAGGCAGGGGCAGGGTCTCTAAAGGGAGGATTGGTATGAAGCAATCCTTTACAAAATGTACAGAATACAGGAAGAGATGATAGTGAGGAAGACTTTCCCACTGACAGAAAAGCAGAAACAGCTGACAGGTGTACCTTGAGAGTAGCTGGTCTGAGGCCTAGGCCATTAAGATGGACCATATAATCCAGAACTGCAGGCAACTCAGCAGTACCTGGAGAAATATGCTTCTTGGAACACCAAATGGTGAATCTCTTCCATTTGGAGTTATAAGTCTATCTGGTGGAGGGCTTTTGTGAAGCTTTGAGAATATCCAGAACCCCCTGAGATAGATGCAAATCTGCAAACTATAAGTCTTCAAGAGCCATGCCTTGAGATTGAGAGACTGAAGATTGGGGTGCCAAATCCTCCCCTGAGAGGAGGTTAACAAGTTGTAATTCCTGGGAAGAGACAGGGGAAGATGGACTGCTAGGGACAGCACTGGGAGTGCCAGGGCTGTCTGGCACAGTCTGGAGCAATCAGAATCACATTGCAAGGTTGCGACCTTATCTTGACTAAAACTTTGAACAGAAGAGGGAAAGGAGGGAAGGCATACATAAATTTCCCTTCCCAGTTCAGAATCAGAGCATCCAGGGGGACCTAGTCCAAGACTGGGGGTCTGCCACAAAAGAGAGAAAGTTAGTGATTGTCTTAGGCTGCAAAAAGATCTGTCTCTGGCGTGCCCCACCTTGAAAAAATCACCTTCATTACCAGAGGGTCCAGGGACCATTCGTGATGGCCCTGGGAGATCCTGCTCAGTGCATCTGTTAGCACATTGTCCTTCCCTGGAAGGTGAACTGCTATCAGAGAAGTTTGCAAGGAATAAGCCAGGGACCACAACTTCATGGCTTCTGTGCACAAGGCCATAGACTGAGTGCCTTCCTGCTTGTTGATGTACTACATGGTGGTGGTATTGTCTGTTCTGACCTGAACCACCTTGTTCTGTACTGACTGAGAGAAAGCTTGCAGGGCCAGAAAAACTGCCCTGAGTTCTATGAGATTGTTATGGAGAAAGGATTCCTGAGGGAACCACAATTCCTGGGCAGTGAGGACCTCCAGATGGGCTCCCCAGCCCAGAAGGGAAGCATCTGTGGTAAGGACCACTGAATGAGACTGAGTGGCAAATGGGACCCCTTGCCTTCAATTGTCCTGATCCTGCCACCATTGAAGGGCTTGGATCAGGGTCCAAGTCACTGGAATCAGTTTGGTAAGGGAATCCTTCCTTGGGGACCAAAAGGCCCTCAGATGAAACTGAATACCCTTCATCTGGAAACTTGCCCCTTGGACCACTGCCTTAGAAGCTGCCATGTGGCCCAAGAGTTGGAGGAAATGCCTTTCTGGCTGAGATACCTGAAGGCTGAAGGAAGAGGCTCGTTCTATAAGAACCCTTGCTCTTTCCAGGAGAAGAAAGGCTCTTGTTTTGACTGTATCCAGCTCTGACCCTATAAAGCTAAGAAGTTGGACTGGCTTGAGAACTGAAGTGGGAAGATTGAGAAGAAATCCTAGAGAAGTGAGCACTTGCTGGGTCACTTGCAGGTCTGACTTGACTTGGTCTGAAGACTGGCCCACTATTAGCCAGTCATCCAGATATGGAAAAATGGAAATCTTTTGCCTCCTTAGAAAGGCAACTACTACTGCCAGGCACTTTGTGAAGACCCTTGGGGCTGAAGTTAGGCCAAAGGGCATTGCTCTGAACTGATAGTGACCTGAGGGCAACTTGAACCTGAGGTACTTTCTGTAGGAGCACCTGATGGCAATGTGAAAATAGGCATCTTTGAGGTCCAGGGAGGCTAGCCAGTCCCCTGGCCTTAGAGAGGGAAGGATTATTCCCAGAGTTACCATCTTGAACTTTCGTTTTAAAAGATGTTTGTTTAGCTATCTTAGATCTAGTATGAGTTGCCACTCCACTGTCTTTTTTGGGGTAAGAAAGTACCTGGAGTACAGACCTTTGCCCCAGTGTAGGGTAGGTACTCTCTCTATGGCTCTTAAAGCCAGCAGAGATGAATCCTCTCTCTCTAGGGCAAGGGTTTCTGAGAGACCTGCAGGTGAGAAAGATCTGGCTCTCATCTTCAGAAAATTTTTGAAGCTGAGAACCAGTCCCTGTCTTATTACTTCCGGGACCCACTTGTCTGATGTAATAGACATCCAGTCCTGGATGAAGTAAGTCAGCCTACCCACTACTGGAATAGGAGATTCGACCCGGGCAGGCCCATCAGGGTGTCTGCTTGGCAGGGGTCTTAGGCTGAGGAGTGGATGCAGCCCTGCTCATCCCCCTTCTGCCTCTCCCTCTGAAGAACCCCTCTGTGAAAAGGGAGAAGAGGCCTGTGCTTGGTAAAAAGGCCTATGAAAAGGCCTGCCCCTGCCCCTAGACTGCTGCCTTTGAGGAGTTGCCTGCCTCTCTTTGGCTTGAGCACTCCTGTAAGTGGCCCTGTACTCATCCATTTTCTTCATGTAATTCTCTGTCTGCTCCCCAAAAAGAGAATTACCCACTACAGGAAAATCCATGGCCTTAGCCTGGGTATCCTGCAAGAGGCTAGTACATCTGAGCCAAGTCATTCTCCGAAGACCCACAGATGTAGCCATGACTCTTGATGACACATCATTGGAGTACACAGCAGCATGAAACTGAACTTTTGATGCCTCAATCCCATCTGCAGCCACCTCCTCCAGCTCATTGGCTGGCTGGGGGGAGGCCTGTTTAGCCAGTGCCAGTACAGTGTCCCACCTGGACTTCTGGTACTTGGCTGTATAGGCCATATAATTTATCTGCCTGTGTCCCAAGGAAGATGCCATGTACTGTTTTTTTGGCATGGCATCAATCTTCCTGGAGTCTTTGTCTGGGGGTGTGAAGTCAAGGATATGTTTGCCTTACCACAGACTGCAGCCTGCACAACCCCAACATGACTGCATTGCTGATATAAAAACTCCATATCTGAGCCTGAAAGTGTATACCTCTTGTCCATTCTTCTATAAACAGGAGGTATAGAATTGGGAGACTTCAGGATTTCTTTGTGTCTGCTTCCCAAAAGATTTGTGAAGGGGAATAGAGTCTCCCGGACTCTGGGTTGTCCATCATTTCCACAAAATCAGGCTCCTCTTGATCTTTCATTGTCTCCTCCATAGGAAGCTGGAGGGTCTCAGCCACCTTTCTGTAGAACTTAAAGTGGGAAGGGGACTCAGAAAGCCTAGGAGGGGATACACCTGAAGGTCTGACTGAGGAGATGTCCGGTTCAACAGGCACATCCAGACTTTCACCATCATCATCTTCAAACTCCCCCTCCTATTCAAACTCTGGTTCATAAAATTCTTCAGGGGTATAATCGTGAACTGGAGGAACCTACCGAACTGAGTCCCTGCCAAAAGGTGCCAGATAGGTCGGAACCGGGCGAAGCGATTCCACAATCCGAATCGCTCTGGCTATTACCTCGGTGGTCGGAACATGGACTTCTGGATCTGAACCGGATGAATTCTCTTTGTGTTTTCATTTTGTCAGAACTGAACCCTCGGTATCGGCTCTCCTTTTGCCCGAAGAAGTATCGACCTGGTCAGAGGACACTCCTTCTGGTTCGGTTAGAACCGAACCGGGCTGGCCATCTGTGTCAGCGGACTTCTCGGCCTCCTTTTCCCTCAGTCTATCTAATCTCTTTTCAAGGGTAGATTTTGGAAAGTTTTTACAAATTTGGCAGTCTGAATCGAGGTGTTCAAACCCCAGACAATAAACATAAGTGGTGTGGGGATAGGCCTTAACAAAGACCTCTCTACACTCACTGCAGTGTTGAAACCCAGTGGGCCCAGTTTTTTTCTTGGGTTTCTCAGACATGGCCAACCTAACCAACTTACCCTTTTTTTGGCAACCACCAGGCAAGACTCCCTTATCGGTTCCTAACTGTGTCACGGGTCTTGGAAAAAAACATACCAAACATGTTTTTTTTTTAGAACTGATAAGAACCGGTAACCACACACTAAAGTAAGATACAAGAACCGATCCACACTTTTACAAGTTCCACACAGAAAAACAGTACAAAACCTATCTAGTACTCATGGTACCACAAACAGAGACTGAATCGACTATGCGTAAAATAAATTTAGGTAAAAAACCGACACTTCAACTGACTTTCGAACCGAGCTGCACCAGGAATCTCCGGAACGACTGTTCAGTGAGGCGGAGTAAAGAACCTGATGGTTAGATTTCAAAGGGAAAAAGACAGAGACATCAACTGAGCTTGTGCTCAGCATTCTATGCTCTGCATAGAAAGTTTAACCCTTTGTTCTCCAGGGCAGTTTAAAGGCTGGGGCTAACTGCATTAGTCAGACTACAGCAAGCGTTCATGTTGTTTGAAGGACCGCAAGGCCCATCCAGTCTGCCCATTTCTTTTTCTACCTTAGGAATGTGCCATCTGCCTTTGTTCTGTCAATGGCTTATCTATTCATACTCATCTGTATTGTGCACTGCCAGATCCTTTTCCTGTCTCTGCTAGCTGCACTCCCCCCAAGCTGGTAACTCCTCCTTGGATTGTTTGCCCCAAAATGCAGCACCTTTCACTTTCTAGCATTGAACCCCAATTGACATGTGTCTGACCAGGTTTCCAGCCTTGCCAGATCATCCTGCAATCCCTGCCACCCCCCTAGGTTGTCCACCACTGCTCCCATCTTGGTGTTGTCAGGAAACAGGCTGACCTTGCTCTTGATGCACAATGATATATCTGCAATGAGTATCCCAAACAACACAGGTCCCATCACCAAGCCCTACAGAACACCACTTGTCACTGCCCTTGTGGATGAGAGCTCCTCACCCCCCTTGTTTCCTTTCCTGAAGACAGTTAACTACCCATCTGACCAGCCTTGCACCCACCCCTGTGCCTTCTAACTTACTCCCAGCCTCCCATGCAGCACTGAATTGAATGCCTTAATGATGTCTGGGTACAGGACACCCACTGCATGACCCCCATCCAATTGCCTAGCTACCCAGTCATAGTTCTCCACCAGATTAGTTTGGCAGGATCTACCACTTATGAAGCTATGCCCTTTGGCCTCCAGGAAGGACACCAGCTTCTCTTTCAGGATAGTCTCCATCAGTTTGCCACAATGGATGTGAGGCTTACCAGTCTGTAGTTCTCCAGTTCATCCTTGGGGCCAATTTTGTGGAGGTGCACAACATGAACCATCCTCCAGTCCTGAGGTACACACTCTGAGTGTAGTGATGCATTTAATTGTTCAGCCAAACATCCCACCAAGACCTCTGACAGCTCCTTCAGTACCCTGGGGTGGATGCTATCTAGCCTTAGTGCCTTGTCCACCCCCGTACCCTCAAACCCTCCAGAACCCTGCCCTCCATTATTTCCCCATCTGTCACCCCCTTTCTTTCTGTCCTTTGCTCTAGATTACACATGTTGAGGTCTTTCAGCCCTCCTCATATGTCAAATGGCTGAGTCCTCACACCATTTTTGTTGCCCTCTTCTGGACCCTTTCTACTATCTCCACATCCCTCCTGAGGTACAGTCTCCTTAACTGGACACCACTATTAAGGATATCTGCCTCATCTTGATCCCCCTCCACCATCTCCCCACCCTTATTCCACAGCCACACTATCATACCCTTTGTCCTCCTCCATTAACTCACATACTGGTGGAAGGTTTTATCCGATAGGGCTATATTGTCTGCTATCCTTGTCTTTGCTCTCCTGACTTAAATTCCAGCCTCCTTTTGCCATTCCTTGTAAGTTTCTCTGTGTTCCTCCTTCTACATCCTTTTTATCTCCTGAATTTTTCTCTCTTCACCCTGACCTTTATTACAACTGCCCTACTGAACCATCGAGGTTTCCTCTTTTCTTCTGTTTTTACTGACCTGTCTGATACAGAGTTTAGTGGCATCTACTATAGCCCTTTTTATTTTGCCACATTTTTCTCTCAATCCCTCCTGATCTCCCATGCCTTACAAGAGTTTTCTTGAGTCTGTCTCCCATACTTTTAACGTCCACTCACCTGACATCTGGGACTTTTACCTTAGAGTGTTTCCTTTCTGGTGCTATCCTTAGCATTAACAACACTGTATTATGGTCTCTTGTGCCTAGATAGGGATCACACCATGCAGACCATGATCCCTGATATGGTGCTCACAAACTCAGACATGGTTGGTGCTGTTCGTGAAAGAGGCCACTGGAAAACAGTCACCACAACACAGTTTTGTGAGAAATGACCACTTCATCCCCATTCCTTAGTTATCCAGTCTGCAGGAAGCCAGATTTATTACCACCATTGTGTAGACTAATACCACCGGGAACTGCCCTGGTCAGCTTGATTAGCTGTCTTTTGTGGTGATTGAGTGGGATTGGTTACACAGGCCCTCTTCATTGGCAATTGTCTTTTGTGTCCTTGATAGTGTTTTGTGGTCACATAAAGGTCTGGATAAATAGGACAGTTTGTCTGGTACTATTTGTTATTGTTGATATAGGAAGCTGTGTTTAATGGATAGATCCACTGTATTTTTGCCACCAGTATCATCCAACTTTTCCAGTACAGAGCTGCACAGAACATATCAACATACAAGATGCTTGCTAGACTGCATCTGGAAGCCTGTGTGCAGTTGGAAAGCAAGCATCTAGAAAAAGATGGAGACCTGGAACTGCCCTTGGCTTTTATGGTAAGCTTTGTTTCTGCTGGCAGAGTTGGACTGATTACATAGACCATCTACTTCAGCAATTTTCTCTCGTGTCCCTGATAGTGTTTTGTGGTCACAAAAAAGTCTGGATAAATAGGACAGCTTGTCTGGTAGTATTTGTCATTGTTGTTAGAGGATATTATGTTTAATAAATAGATCCATTTTTTGCCACCAGTATCATCCACCTTTTCCAGTATAGTGGTGCACAGAACACACCACCATACAGGATGCTTGTTAGTCTTCATCTGGAAGCCTGTACACAGTTGAAAAGCAAAACATCTAGAAAAAGATGGAGATCTAGAACTGCCTGGGCCATTGTATTGAGCTTTTTTTCTGTCGGCGAGTTGCACTGGTTATGCAGGCCCACTACTTTGGCAATTGTCTCTTGCTTCCCCGATACTATCTTGTGGTCACAGAAAGGTCTATGGATTAACAGAACTGCTTGTCTGGTGCCAAGACCTGTATATATCTGTCAGTTGCACTAGCTAGTCTAGAGTGTATAATCTGAAATGTGCTTACTACTATATGTTTCCTCTAGTGTCAAATGATGTATTTCCCACATGTTTGTTACTGTGACAAAAAACTGTACTCTCTTTGCCATGTCTCCTTGACTGTTGTTCCTCGTGTTGTATTCTCCCGGGTTGTTCCTGAAAATAGGCATAATACTTGTCCAGTGTACCTACCTGGTAAACAAAAGTTAAATAAATAAATTGCATTGTGTGTAGTGTATGTCATGTGGATTTGCAGGAACAGGGTACTTTTCCCCATTGTCATTCAACTTTAAAGCTAGTGAGAGTGCAACTAGAGTGCCATGCACAGGTTGAAAGCCCATATATGACAAAAGACAGAGGACCACTGAAATCTTTATGGAGGATGGAAACACAAGTAAATGTTTACATTCATGATGAGTATTAGAGTGGGAAAATTATAATTTTTTTTACCGTTGTAGTCTGGAATCTAGATCAAGCCAGGCACTTATCCAACTAGATGGGCTTGGTGTCTTGTTCTTTCCATTACATTTATTCATTTAGTGCTCCCTTGATTATCAACATGCTTGACACGTGGGAGAATTCTGTTTCCCCAAAAAAGTACAACCTTTAAATCTGTCTTCTGGATCTTGTGTTTCTGCAAATTTTAGATGGAATTCCTGAGAAGTAACCTGAGACAGTGTCAACCATGGCATGATGTTGTTGCATCCACATCTTGCTGTGGTGGTGGTGGTGAGACTGCTTGATTGGATTCAGTGAATACAACAGGTGGTTGAAAGACACAACCAAGAACCCAATAAGAGTACATGAGAGAGTACCGTGCAATAATTAAAAATTATCCTGAAAAATGTAAAGCTAGTAGCCAGAATGAAATGGAGAGGGTGAGACAGTATGAAATGGCAATGCCTGAAGAGATAAAAGTACAGTACAGTGAAAAAGCTAGGCTTCAGATGCAAAGGTACAGACAAAATAAAAAGGCAAGTCAAGTACCTGATGGCACAGAAAAGAAGAAGCATACAAGGGTGGAAGCAGAGAAGATGAGATCATTATGGTGGGAAAATAAACAGAATCAGAGAGCAAAAATGTCAGCTCAAAAAAGAAGGTGGATTAATGAACGCAGGTGGTTTCAGGGTTTTAAATAATTGATTAGCATTTTTTTCCTGGGACAATACTAACTGTACAGAAAGTATTTATATAGGTTTTCTATAAGTGTTATGTTTGTTAAACACAATGAGGCAAGTGCTATGCATTTTTACAATGTTTTAACACTTTTATGAGCAAAACGCTAATCAATTTTTAGAGTTAAATAAAACCCTGGGTTTCTGCATGATCAGATGAAAGGTGCCAGACTGCAAACTATCACTGCAGAATCAAATGCACACAACTCAGATGCAGCTGAAATGCAGCATAACATTGTGACCTCAGATGCTTCCGTTTTGGCTAATCCACAAATAGACAGTGCACAGTGAAGCATACCACAGACTCCATTTAACAGTGTTGCTGCCAAAGGAAAAGCCATCTCACCATCACTAAAATCAATACCGAAAAGTCAAAATAAATGTGCTGAAGGTTTCTCTGTAATGCTACTAAAGTCAATACCATGAAAGTGCAAAGCTATTGAGGCGAAATCTATATTAATGCCATCCAAAAAGAAAAGGTTGGATTTTCTTGAGGAAACAAGCTTACAAGCCACACTGGAAACAATTAAACACTCAAGATAAAAAGATTATATTCAAATCTGTTGACTGCTGCACAAGTCACTGTGGGTGAAGAAAAAATTCAGAAAATTAGACTTATACAGAAAACTGGGATTTAGCTGGACACTTTTGTGTGTGCACTCAGTATATAGCAATGACTTCATCAAGAGGCATAAGAAGTGGAAACATGCTTTGCCAGAATTAATAATTCAGAAGATACAGGATGTTTACCAACATGGGGATGTCTCTTGAGATCTGCTCTTTGTGAAAATAATTGGGGAAAAAAGAACTTTTACCAAAGAAGGTTTTGGAATCATCACTCCAAACAACATATGAACAGTTCAAGGAAGAAAACCCAGATAAACAAATTAGTTATAGTCAATTTGTAAAACATTGCCCTAAAAATGTCTGTGTCATGTCCAGACATAAGCTTTTGCAGTGCCTATGTGAGTACTGCCTGAACATAGACCTTAAACTGAATAGTATTGCTTTATAATGTGCACTGTTAAAAGTACCAGACAGTGCCATAAAGCACAAATATGAGGCTTTGACTGTTACAATGTGCCACAGAGATGCTGAATTTCACAATAAAAGATGCATTAATAGGGAATGCTTGCAGTTTGGCACCAAAGGCACAGAGACAAAACTGATGGCACTTTTAAACAAACACATGACTTCTCCAGTCACCTGGAGAAAATGGCAACATGAGAAAGGAGGGGAAAGTGACACATTCAAAGCAAATGAGAATGCAAAACAAGACTGGAGTCCTAATAAAAGAACTGCAAGAAGAGCTGGAGCCATAGTCTAAGCACTTAGCAAATGCAAAGTGGCAGTCATAACAATTTGATGCTCTTAGAAAAAATGTACCAAATAACTGGGTTGTGTTCTGTCTGGACTTTGGAGAAAACTATAATTGCCACTATCAAGATGAAGCTAAGAGTACATACTGAGCCTACAATCAAGCAACAATTCATCCAGTTGTGGCCTATTATAAATGCCCTAAACCAAACTGTGGCATAAACATGCATAGCACAATTATTTTTATTACTGATGACCAAAAGCACAACTTCCATGCTGTTCACCACTTCACAAATATGGCTACCAAATATGTGAAATGACAGGGGTTACCATGGTGAATTAAATTCATTTTTCTGATGGGGCACAAACCCAGTACAAGATCAAGGGCAACTTTGCCGAGGCATCATTTGGTGTGGTTGATTGTGTTGTCTCCATTGAAAAACACTTCTTTGGCAGTCGGCATGGCAAAGGACCATTTGGTGGAGAAGTGGGTGCCTTGAAAAAGAGTGCATTACTAGCTGTAGAATTATGCAAAGCCATCTTTGACAGAGCCTTTGAATTATACCAATATGGCAAAAAATACCTAACATGTCCCACTAATGAGGAGGATCACGTGCATGTGACATGCAGTTTCTTTTTCATCAAGGAGGGCAAAATAAACAGGCAAAGACTTACTAGAACAAATGTGAAAACATTGTCAAACACACAATTGGTACACTGTGTAAAAGGAATAGATCCACATATCACATCTGTAAAATAGAGAAGCCACTTCTGTCAACCATGTGTTGCAAATGAAGGACAGTGCCCTAATGTATTATTCACAGGAGACTGGAGAACCTTTTCTTTGAAATATGGGACAGAGGTGACGTCATCACCTTTGCTATGGTCTCCAATGCCACCAACAGAAGCACTACAGTCAAGGTTGCCGTCAACAACAACATGGTCTCCCGCTTCACCACAGTCAAGGTCTCCTTCTCCACCACCACAATCAATGCATGGAGGGTCTCCTTCACCACCACCAGCATCAATGCAGAAAAGGTTTCCTTCTCTACCACCAGCATCAATGCAGGATAAGTCCCTTTCTCCACCACCAGCATCACCACAGGAATGATCTCCTCCACCACAACCAGATTCACTGCAAGAAAGGTCTACTTCTCCACCACCTCCAGCAGCATCAACAGAGGCAAGGTCTCCATCTCCACCACCACCAGCATTGTCACCTCAGGCAATGTCTCTATCTCCACCACCAGCACACCATCAATGCCACAGGCAAGGTCTCCATCTCAGTCACCATCACTAACACTAGCAAGGTCTCCACCATCAAAGGACATATCACCCTCTGTGTAAGTACCCATATGATTTACATTTTGTAATAGCCACCTACTGGCCTCATCACCTTATCCATACAGTTTCTGGTGTGCAAGACAGCACACAATGCTAAAGTAATAATGTGACTTACTGGAGAAGCTGGGTATTTTAATCCCTGGATACGTGTTCATGCATGCATTCATGTGTGCTACTGCATGTACACCATGAGAATAAAACCTTCATCATGCCAAATACCTGAACATATCACCCATATCCATTACTATGGCAGTAAATTTGGGAGTCACTTACAGGCCATTTGATTGTCCTTATGTAGTGTCTTGCCATTGGATTTATTCTAGTTCTTTAGTTTACTGCATAGGGATGTGCCATTCCCCATTATTTGTCTCCCCCCCAAACAGATTTCCGGTGTCTTGACAGTCAAAATGCTCAAGTGGATGATTTATTCATTTTATACTTTTTGCAGTGCTCTCCAGGAAGGTGATTTTGTGGCAGTTCTGTTCCAGACTGGGAGAAAAAAATATGGCCTACATGTACTTGGCAGAGGTTGTTTCATCCATGGATGAAGAAGTAACTGTAAAATAGGTGGTCAGGAACAGAAACTGTATTTGCCAGTGCCCAGATGAAGACATGGCTGAATACTCTACCCAGCCAATCTTGGACATTGTTTTCATATTTACTGAACCTTAGCAAAGTATGATAAAGAGTTGCACTTTGCTCCAGATGAATTTGATAAAAAAAAAAAAAGAAATCCCTTTGCAGGCCTTCAAGTACTTTTTAAATGATTTTCCCAAAACCCTTAGCTATGCCTTGCGCGTAAAACCTGACAGTCATTTTATCACTGCAATATTCTCATGGTTATAGGTTATTCATTTACTACATTGGATTCTATCATTCTTTCTCTGGGTTTGGGACAAGCTGGTATAATAATGGCTGAGACATACTATGCACGATTAAATACCTTGTACATAGTATAATCAAGTGTAAACAGTTTTTTTGTAAGTAGCTTAATTGTGTGTGTGTATGTGTGTGTGTGTGTGTGTCAGTATGACATTGTTTTATGAACAAATACCATTTAACTGTAATGTGTATGGTGAGACAGTATCACTCTGATATTGTGGTGTCCTGTAACACACGTTAACTTTGAAAAAAACTGCTAAAAAAATATTCATTTTTTAACCAGGAGATGTATAGTTGACTGATTTACATATTAGTGTGTTGAAAGCTGCACAGCATGGTTGTTCAGGGATATCAGAAAGATTCAAGTCACAACTAAACTGTTACATTCCAAAGTTTAACATACAATGGTGTCCTATGATAGATGGTTGTGAAGACCACTCCCACAATGAATAACAAAGAAACAATGAAAGATCCATACTACAGCCCATAAATAGAAGCAGAAGTCATGGTGTTATAAAAAAATATTTTATTTATATAGCCAGAAATTAAACAAGTGGGACACCATGTTACCCATGTTAGATTTTTCATATTCAGACTTTCAATACATGTTTCCATAACTTATACTTCATGAACTATCTTTATATTTGGGATAGCAACAGTAGCATATGTATGCATTGTAACAGAGACATAGTCATGAGAAACAAACAGACTTTATTTTTTGCCTAGATAGTCACAATAGTTCTCTTCAGTAGCAAATTTCTGTGTATGTATATATATATATATATATATATATATATATATATATATATTCTTTTGCCTCTGACTGTACTCATCCTCCTTATGTTTTACATCTTGCATCCAAGTCCTTAGTGTACCTAGTCATGGAAGTGTCGTTATTCCCTGGGTCACCCCTGAAAAAGGGACAAATCTGTCTCAGTGGGCCTACCTGGTTATCAAATTTCAAATAAATAAATAAATTATCCATTTTTGTTTTTTTTATGGGAAAGGGAATGTTGGCCAGGACACTGAGAATGCCCTCATCTCTTTACAAAGAGTGCCCTGGGTTCTTTTACTTCCACCTGGATGCCAATCAGGACAGCACTAGGATGGTTAGAAGGGAACTCAGTTTAATGTCTCATCCAAAGTACAGCACAGCCAACAATACAGCACACACCCCAATACTGAACTTGGGTACCAGCATTTTAGGAATGAATCTAATCCCGATGTGGGATGAGAACCTATGACCTTCTGGTCCAGAAGTGGATGTGCTACCAACTGTGCCACACTGGCACCAGTGTGCAAAAAAAGGTGCTGTGACCTCTTCATCCTCTTGCTCCTGAAGCACCAGCAGCAGCACAAGACAGCCTCTTGCACCAGTGTACAAGCCAAAGTGTCATTGCCTCTCATCCTCTTCCTCCCAAAGCCATTTTAAGGAGTTTTATAGCAATTCTCTTTAAAGGCAATTTATCTACCTGAATAACGAATACCTGGGACCTGAATACCGAATATTTGGATGAATATTTGAGAAATGGTATTCGCACAGCCCTAATAGAAACTCCTGCTCACCCCTAAATATTGTGGCATGACCGCACCACTATAATATATATTCTTTGCAAAAAACTGTTTTAAAGCACCAGTTAGGGTTCGAATTAAAGTGATAGAAGAAGGAAAATGAGGTGTTAGGGTTTTAACCCAAACACTCCACCCCTCAGCCGAATTAGGAATGTAGTTTTTCTTGGAGTTCTCAACTCTAACAATCACCCCATCCCATGAGCAAATAAGTTCAGATTTTAAGTATTTTATTTCTGTCAGGGCCCATAGGACGTTGGCAACATATGGGGAGACACAGTTCTGTATGTTTGAGGAGTATATAAGTAAGCATTATGCCACAACAAAGGTGGCATCTAATGGGGAATTAATGCATGGTTACGGGGGTGGCAAGAGGCCGAAGGCTGAGTGCCTACAACCACCCAACCATGCATTAATTCCCTATTAGAGTCCACCTTTGGAGTGGCTTAATGCACTTGTAACATGGCAAATGTAGAGAACACCGTGTTTTGTAGTAAATCAGTTTTGTGCATAAGTAAAGACAACCCAATAGTACCTTGCAACTATTTTCCTAGTGTTGCTTTGTATCTTGAACTGTGCGTGTGCACGTTCGGCACTTAGTACTCATTTATATCGTGACTGCCATTTATATTTTGCACCACTGCTTTCTGAAATGAAGCACAGACAAAACATCTGAAAAAGTGTGTGCCTTGCAATAAAATAACATCTGTGACCTCATTTGTTCTGTTTCATATTTCCATTCACTATTGCATGTAGGGTAAAGCAGTAACATTTGCATGTCTCTACGGAGCGATAATGCAAATGTTGCTACTTACCCAATGTGCAGTAGTAAGTGGGGCTAGAACACCGAGGCTGAGCACTTCACACAACTCTTATTTTTCATCTCTGCTGATTGATGGGCACTCACGTAGGCTGGCAGCTGGTTGATAGCAACTTGCATTTTCTCAGAAAACACCATGGTACTGCAGGCAACGCAGCACTCCACTTTCTGCATCCACACAGTGCATCATCTTTAGCAGTTTCTTTCCTTCACACCACCTATAGGTTGGATTCTGATATTTTCTGCACATAACACAAAGCTCCATTTTGTCTCTGGAAATAGCACCTTGCCTTTCACAGTGTGTCTCCAATGCACTAGCTATTGGTTGGAATCACCCTATACTAAAAGATAATGAATTACATGTGGGAAAAGCAATAACTTTTGAAGCACATTCACAATCCCAAGTAGACATTATTTGAGAATTAATACCCACTTGAGTTTGTACCATGGGTTGTCTTTCAACTAATGTAGTTGCTTTATTCATCTGTATGTTTCATTGCCATGTTACAAGATTGGGGCGAATCTTAGGGATGAGAATCCCAAGGAAGACTACATCCCTGATCTGATTGGGGAGTGGGGTTGGTGTGTTAGGGTTCAAAAGTCTGAAACCACATTCCCCTAATTTTGTCACTTTAGTATGAACCTTAACTGGTGCATTAACACAGTTTTTTTGCAAAAAATGTTGTTTCTTTTTGAGATAGTGGAATCATATTCTCATTCACACAGGTCCCAAAGGGACCTACATGAACAAGTGCACATGTGAAGGGTCCATTGGACCATGCAGTATGGAAAGACACCATAAGCCTACAGAGGTGCAGGACCTGACACATTCATGCTTCACAAATTCACTGTTTACATATGCACTCTTTACACATTCAGTAAACATTCACTCTTCACACACTCTTAACACATTCAGTAAACATTCACTCTTCACAGATTCACTTTTTACACATTCACTCTTCACACATTCACTTTTTAATTTTAATGCCAGATTTTCAAGATAGTCATTTAATGACTATTGTTATAAACATGACAGATAGCATTTGTAGTATATTGGCCGAAATGTAATTTCACATCAGAAGTGCGAAAACACATCTTGTCCACAATTTAAAAAATGACATGCAGTATGTCATGTTTATGAGGTGATGTGAACAAATGGCTATGTTAAGAGTTTGGAGTCAACATATTGAAAACTAGTGGAGTTATGAGTGAACATTGAAATAACATTGAAATGTTACAATGTTCAGTCATAACTTGGTCATTTTACCATATATGTACACCACATTTTCAGCATGGCATTCTTATTACCCCATGTAATGAACCCACCAAGTGAAATCTTTCAAATTCCCACCAAAACATGTGAAAACACATTTTGGACAGGGTTTGAAAAATGGCAGCTGTGATGCTTATGAGTTGAGAATAAATAAATGTTGAAAATTTGTGGTCAAAATATTGAAAATGATAAAACAGATTACTGACTGTAGAAACATTTTAATGTACACTCATAATTATGCCATTTTACATCTTTTTGCAAAAGGGAGCAGGGAAAGACCAAGGTAGGGATACTGAGGCTTAATAAAGGGGAGGGAATGTGGGCAGAGAGTGACATTGAAAAAGCAGGAATATCCAACAAATACTTCTGCTCAGTATTCACAAAAGAAGAGGAGGGGAGGTATCTAAACCAAACAATAGAAACACTCTGGATAGGGGGGTCAACACCAGCCCATTCACAGAAAAAGGGTTATGAAAGAACTCTTAAAACTGAAGGTGGACAAAGCAATGGGGCCTGATGGGAGTCACACCAGAAGTCTAAAATAACTAAGGGGTGAACTAGTGACACCACTGACTACCCACTTTAATAAATCATGAGAGGATGTAGTAGTACCTGAAGACTGAAGGAGGGTGAATGTGATTCCACTTGACAAAAGTGGGAGCAAGGCAGGGGCAGGAAATTATAGACCTGTTAGCTTGACCTCAGTGGTAGGGAAAATGATGGAGTCACTTCTGAAGGAAAGAATTGTCAAGTGCCTAGATGTCAGTGGGGCACAGGACCCAATGCAGCATGGATTCACAGTGAGAAGGTCATGTCAGACAAATCTGATAGATTTTTTTGACTGGGTGAGCAAAGTAGTAGACCAGGGAGTTGCTATGTACATGGTCTACCTAGACTTTAGCAAGGCATTTGACACAGTCCCACACAAAAGATTAATAAACAAATTAACCAGCCTTGGAGTGGGTCCCAAGGTGTAACCCTTGGTAAAATAATGGCTGGACAACAAGTAGCAGAGGGTAATAGTAAACAGAGTCCACTCTGAAGAAAGGGAGGTTACTAGCAGAGTACAGCAAGGTTCAGAACTGGGACTGGTCCTCTTTAATGTCTTTATAAGTGACATTGTGGAGGGACTGGAAGGAAAAATATGTCTCTTTGCGGATGACACAAAGATCTGCAACAGGGTTGATACACAAGGCGGCATGCAAAGGATGAGAAGGGACTTGGCAAGGTTGGAGGAATGGTCAAATGTATGGTAGCATAGATTCAACACAAAGAATTACAAAGTATTGCACCTGGGAAACAAAAACTCAGGGGAAGAGTACACAATGGGGGGGGTGAGACACGAGCAACAACTACAAAGGAAAGGGACCTGGGTGTAGACATATAAAAAAACCTAAAGGTGGGCAAACAATGTGAGAAGGCAGTAAGGAGGGCTGGGAGAATACTGTAATGCATAGGGAGAGTCATCACCAGAAGAAAACAGGAAGTTGTATCCCTCTGTACAGACAGTTGGTGAGACCCCATCTGGAGTACTGCATGCAATTCTGGAGACCCCATCTCTGCAAGAACATAGACAGGATGGAGGCTGTCCAGAGACAGGCAACTAAAATGGTGCAGTGTCTGCACCAGAAGCCATAAGAAGAGAGAGTAAAGGAGCTTAATATGTGTACCCTTGAGGAAAACAGGGAGGGGGGAACATAATAGAAACTTTCAAATACCTCAAGGGAGTCAACAAAGTCAGAAAAGGTAGCATCTTTCAGAAAAAGAGATGTGCAAGAACAAAGGGGCACAACTCAAAAATAGAGGGAGGATGGTTCAGAGGTAATGTGAAGAAGTATTTTTTCAGGAGAGGGTTATGGATGCATGGAAAAATCTTCCTGAGGAGGTCATGGAGTCAAAAACAGTGGGGAATTCAAGAACTCATGGAACAGACATAAGGCAATTTTAGTGGGGGGGGTAGGAGGAAGTAGGCTGTTGGTGAACTAAGATCTACAGCTTATCCATTAGGTAGGGAAATGGGCAGACTAGGTGGGCCAAGCAATCCTTATCTACCATCAAATTCTATATTTCTATGTGAATATTCAACATAGCCTTCTTATGACCCTACCTCATAGACAAGAGTGGAGAAAATGTACAGCATCCACCCAAAAGATTATTTCACGCAGGGACAACGTCATCCCTCACCACATGTATGAAAACACATTTTTTATCATGATTTGAAAAATAGCAACTGTGACACTCATTAGATGGTGTGAAAAAATGACAGGTTTGAAAATTTTGGGGTCAACATATAGATAATTGCCTAAGTTATGAGCGTGTGTTTCAAAATGTCAACCAATGCTCATAACTTTGTCATTTTTAAATATTTTCACCCAGACTTTTCAACATAGCCATCTTATGACCCCACCTCATGAACAGCACTGGTGAAAATTTTTAAATCTCACCTGAAATGCGATTTCTCCAAGTGACAGCAAAATAACCTTTTTAGCACTGATTTGCATAATTCCACCACCATTGCTCTTGAGCTGGGGGTCCCAAAAATGGCCATGTTGAGAATTTTGGATGAAAATATACCAAACTGCCAAAGTTATGCATTAAAGTTCAAATCCCTATTGAAATACATTGAACTGCAGTTACCTTAGTTTTCAGATAGCAGTTTCTGGTTCCAACAGCAAGACATGTCTTCTATCACAGAGTTGATCTTCACTGGGTGACCTGTTCAGGTATGTAAGGGTATGTTGGGTGTGTACTGAGGGTGTGGGGTGGTGACCAGTGAGTTAGAGGTCAGGGTGGGAGTTTTCAGATCGGTGAAGTATCATTTTCTTTTTACAGGTTTATGAGAAAACAAATAATCATTGGAAGGTGGGGGTGCCACTAGACACCATGGAAACATAAAGAATGGGGTTCATAGGGTGGTGAGTGTCACCAGACACCAGAGAAACATAGGGTATGGCGATCAGAGGATGGGGTGTCACTAGAAACCAGGGGAATATAAGGGTTAGAGATTGGAGGGGGGTGTCACCAGATATCAGGGACATATAAGGGACAGGTATTGAGGGGGGTGCCACTAGACACCAGAGAAAGATAAGGGATGGGGATGGGGGATACCATTAGACACCAAGGAAAATAAAATTATCCCCAAAGAGTTGGATACACAAAAATTCGGAAGGAAAAAATGAATACAAAGGAGGTAGGAAAGACACCATCTCGGGCACATGTAATTTCCCTTTTACAGCAGGTCATATGTTCGCATATAGGGGAGCTAGCATACCCTGCTGCCGTATAATCAGGAGCTGAAAAACCAAGCAAAAAAGCAATGGGTTAATGTTAACAATACACTGTAATCACTGTATGAGTACTAAAGCAAGGTACAAACAAGACAGCTCTAATGTTCTGGGTGCCATTCCTCCAGATATGAGAGAATAGACAGCATGGGGTGGAGTCCTAGCAACAGTAAGCACTTGGAGCAGAACACATATCTGTAGTGTTCTGCATATGCCCGGAATCAATTTAGTATGCTATATGTATACAGGCTATGTAGCTCATGCCACTGTTCCATCAGCACTTGATGATAAATATAGACAATAGCAAGCATGGTCCAGTGTAAACCAAACCAAATAGTTTATGTCCTTTGTGCTCTCTGGTGCATGCAGAGAAATTTATTTTATTCAACTTGTAGCTGCTCAGCTAGGTTTTTATCAGTTGTTCTCATTATAAGCAGTATGTGGCACAGAGGAGTCTCTACGAAGGTGAAGCTGAGAATAACTACAGTATGCAAGAGGTGTTTCAAGTCTGCCATATAGAGGGGCCAGCAAATGAAATCCTGCAACTGAGAGTGCAATGGGCAGAAAAAGGGGAGCCATAAAAGGGGACATCAGACCCATAGAGTGCATTTAAAAAAATAATGTCCATGAGTTAGAAAAGTCTGTACCTAGGGGCTGTGCGAGTTGGCTCTGGAGGCCTAGATTTGTGTACTGCCTGAGCTGTACATAACTCAGTGACAATAATAATAAAAAGGGAGATCCCTCTTGAGCAGGAAGGCCCAACTCTACAGGAGTCCATCCTGCCAGAGGACCGCCTCCTAACGGCTTTTCAACTGAACTATGCTCTCTATATTATTCAGCCTGCATGAAAGTTTAATATTTCAAATAACTTATGGGCTTCCAGGATGCTGACCCCTCTACAACCATGGCACCCCTAGAAGGGTCGCAAAGCCCCCCGCCCCACTCCCACCTCACCTACCTCACGCCTGCTGTCTACAAATTAGAGATTATGTCAAAGTGCCTTTAGATCATCATTGGTGCATGGCAAAAAGTTAAATGTTGAGCTATGATGTCAGTTTTCATGGAGGCAGTCTGCTGAAGTTAAAGTCATTGTTTACTCACATCAGCTGTATGCCATTGAGGTGGTTGTGTGTTGGAGGGTGTCAGGTCAGCCAAGCGCTTTGAAGTCAAAATGCCTCTGGAGGTGAGATCTTCTCTGGCCTCAGCAGCTTGTATTGTATTAACGTCTGCCATCTGGGAGCAGGACAATAAATCAGGTTGGGTAAAGTTCTATGATATTGATCCATGCTGCAAGATAAACATATAAGCTGGACTTGATGTCATGAATACTAATTTATGTTGATATCCCATTTTAATTGATGTTAACATCATTTGGCATGGTAAACAATGGGGAGAGCAATCAGAAGGTGTGGGGGGGTGTCACTGGACACCAGGGCAACATGAAACACATCCAGGAATGGCAGTAGGTGGAACTAGACACTAGGGAAATGGTGACTCACTTCTCTCACTGCAGCCCAATGCATGATTTCCAGTAGCTGTGGCTGCAGAAGTTCAGAAAGTATTGTTGTTTTCATACAGATAATGCAGATGAATGGCTCCTCTCACTAAGCTTTGCACACTAGATATTGGGGTGCCATGAAAAGGTGTTTCTGTCCATTATTAAAAAAAAAGAATTTAGCTAAATGAGTCTTGTTTAGCTAGGTTCTGGTGTTTGTTATTTTAAATTGCACCATTTTTTAATGTATTTTGCATGTTTTTTAGTTAGAGGAGTAAAAAAACAAGATGGCAGTCTCACAAAATGAAAAAATGCTTTGGGAAGTGAGAAGCAAGCAGTGAGAAACCAAAAAAAAAAGGTCCTGCAACACAAATTATCATTTCACACCCGAACATTAACTCAAAAACCCTACTACAAATGCTCAGAATGGGAAAACACAAAATATTAAACCCTTATAACTCTGGAACAATTTAATATTATTCCACCAGACCTTTCAAAAGCACTACCATAGGACATGATGTGTATGCCCTGCAAGTTTGGGGATAAAATTCCATTCCATGTAAGCTGTAGGTGAGATGAAAAAAATGGGCCATGTTAAGTGTAAGGAAAAAAATAACTATCTACAGAAAAATGACATGTATCTCAGAAATCACACAAGCTGCCCTCACAAAATTTTCCACAGATCAAGACCTTGCTTCATTGACAACACATGCAACATTTCAGCTGATCTGTTCAAATAGTGCCAAAGATATTAATGTACAAAGCTAGTGGTTTAACATTGAGCACCGTATTCAATCTTATCTATAGTGCCACTACCGTGCTACTATATATTTTAGTCACATGATGAGACAATTATATTTAGGGTTGAGCAGGGGTTTCTATTGTAAATCTCAAATTTTGTATTTTAATATCTTCACAACAATTCAACAGATTTGCAAGAAATTTTGCATGTGCAGTCTTTTTGGAGTAGATCTCTTGATGTGACAAGTTTTGTTCAGGCAGCTGTGTGGATTCTGAGATGGGGATAGTAAAAACAAATGCTGTTTTTTGATATTTTTTTGTCATCACCTTGCACCCAGATGGTTTGGAATTTCTGTCTGAAATGTTCAGGGTAGAGAGGGCATTGCCCATAGTAGTTCCTTTCACTGATTTGTTTAAAAAGAAATACTCTGTTCGAAAGTTATTAAGGTTTAAGATTTCAGTTCTTTGCATGCTCAGTAGAGTCTTTGGCTAGCTGCTTGGAACAAACAAACCAAAAAATTTGGTTCTTATGAAAAGGATATGTTTTCATATAGGGCCAATCCTTTTTCATGAGGAAAAAATATTTTTTTGCTTGAACACCATTTTCTTTTTACTGTTTAAACTTACAAACATTTAAAGTGCATAAAAATACTGTCTATAAAAAAAAAAAAAAACACCTCAGCTTTGCTAAATGGACCCATTTAGCTAAATGTTGGTGTTGGTTTATTTAAAACTTGCCAGAAATAACTTTTCTGGACACCCAAAATCCAGGATGCCCAGCATAGCAAGAAGAGCCATTTACCCGTGATTCTCTATATGAGAACAGTGGTGCGTTCTTGACTTCTTCAGCTAAGACTTGTGCTGCAGGCTGCAGTGATAACAGTGAGAAGCATTTTCCTGGTGTCTAGTGGCACCTCCCTTCCTGACTCTTTCTGTAGGTAATTTTTTTTTAAGTAATTATTTTTTGTACTGGGTCATAATGTCGTACGCCTAAAAGCGTACGGCATTATGGTGAATCTTGGACCTGTGCGCTCTCTGAGTTGGACCCCCTGGAGTTAGAATCTTTAGTTGGGGGATTCAGGGAGCACAGCCCCCCATAACATGGGGTGTGAGGGGCAGAGTCTCCACAGAAAAAAGATATCCTGTAATCGCACAGTGCGCATTCTACCGTGCAACATATTGACCCCATGCCACTTTTTTTATTGCCAGATTTAGTTTAGACAATATTAATCTAAATGCGGTATAGGTACAATTGACTAGCTTATGGAATTTGAATAATATCACATAATTTATTTATTCTATGTGTTGGACATTATAGTTGATTTGGGATTAAGTAAAAATAACAAATTAAAAACATTTGTCCAATAAATTCATAAGGATTGAAGCAAGTATAGTAGTAATATTAGAGAAAGGAACACATGGAACTAAGGTGATCATGGCAAGAGTTTTTCAAAAATGAAAACTGTGCACAAGGTAGGGATCCCTTTTACTCTGTGATATCCTGCAACACTGCATTCTTCACAATGGGATCCCTATCTTCTTTAATTAACTAGATGCTGCTATCGACTACCCTCCATCTGCTTCTCACAGCCCAATAGACCCCTCATCAACAACACACAAAGCCAGAGCACAAAATACCCTGGATCATTGCTTCAGATATGGAAACCACCCCCACCCCTGCAACATCCACAGCCTTTAAACCACAGGGCCCAGATGATGACCATTGGCTACTTTCACTGCAGGCCAAAAAGTGTGAAAAGAACAGAAACAAAACCCCTGAGGACCACACTGTAAAATCTGTCTGTTCACTTAGCAACAGTGACAGCCAGAGCAATGAATCTGGGCAGGAGGATTCATGTCCAAGTGCCATACTTACTATTAAGAGATATGCCCCAGACTTGGCAGAACAGACAGATCACCATCCTAACCCTGGTCTTGAGCAAGACCCACAGAACAGTCATGATCAGCAGCCTAAAACTGCAGTTCCCTATCAGGAACACCAAAGGGCTTCCTGGAACAATGTCATGGCAACCACAATCCTGCTTCCATCTGCCAACTCCTCTGATCCCAGGGAAGGACTGCAACCAGCTACAATGGTGCTGATATCTATCTCTAAAGCAGGCAGAAACAACAACAAACTAACCCACCATGACTCAGGTATGCATATCTTTCTTAAACTGAACAGAAGGAACAGTGGGTGGTGGGGACAACAGTAAAAGATGGCTGTTGGATATCCCTTGCTCACTCAGAACATCTCTTTATCTACACTAGCATGATCAACTGGTGTGAACAATGTCATTCACCACCCCTATTTTCTTTTCAGTTGCTGCTACATCATTTTCATTGGGCACTGTAATGTAATGTACCCTATGCCTTATCCAATGTCTACAGTATACTCCTGCCAATGTATGCAATCGATGTCTGTAACTAATCTGGATTGCTCCTGAAAAAGGGACCTCTGGTCTCAGTGAGCTTACCCAGTTATCAAAATCTAAATAAATAAATAAATGTTATTTTATCCTCATTGGGTATACCCCAGAGCTACAGGCAAAACCTTTTTACCAGGGAAAAGCTTAAAAGGCAGTCAAAGACTTTTCCATTAAAATGACAGAAATACAATACTGGCCTGAATGCACCATCAGGAAAAATATATGTGGAATAAATTGTGTGCAAGGGTGTTCAGTTTGTGGCCTTTTAATGAAATGAAGGACCTGGTGGGGTTGTTTGGGGCTTGGGACTTGACTTACATCCCACAGCCATCTGGCCAGTATCAACAAACTTCCACTTTTCTCACCATTATTGCCATAACCTGCATGTTCTTATTGAAGCATCTGCCTCAGTCTCCAAGAAAAATAATTGCTAATGCATAAATGAATGAACTACCTGCATGATGATCACTGTGATGCAGTGCCTTCCGTTATGGTCTCTGGACCTGATCTCAAATATATATCCTTTCACACAGTCTGATAGCCTTGGTATTTTGATAATAATTTTTAACAAAGATGAATATGATAAGTGTTGTGAAAGAATGGTCTAATATTTGTCCTTGCATGGGGACTGGTCATGGTTACTAAGTTTGGAGAAAAGTGCAGCTTCAGGTTTGAGGGGGTGCGAGAGGTATGGTCATGTTGTATAATATGGTAGGAGAAAAAACAGACAGCATAACTGCCATTTAGAACTCAGTGGAGAAGCTCCCCCCCCCCACTAATGTCTATGTACCTAGCCTAGCCTAGCCTGAGGACATGGGGAACCCCCCCCCATACCCTGGCAGCATACATAGGCCACCTAGGCATTTGTTAGGGTGTCTAGCCCTGATCAGATTCTTGGTGATAATTAGAGATGCAAATGAATCACAGCCAAGTTGCATATCAGTTATAAGCTTCCTTATTACTTCCGAAAAGGAAATCACAGTTGCCCTAAGCAGTTCTTACTGTAAGATGCTGGGAGCCAAGCCTTGTGTTCCCCAATACCCCAATGGGTGAAGAATGTCTCCGAGGGGAGAACGTAACACATTACATTACATACTATGATAATCATTATTGCTACCCTTAGTATAAAACATTGTTAGATACATGAGGTGAGCCCTAGTGTCCAATAGTTAGGTGGCTCCACAGCATTATCTATTCCTATACAATATTATCTAAGTCAGCTATATCTTAGAACAATGAGAATATACATAGTACATGAAAAACACAGGATGTAGTGTTATTATACATAAATCCAAAAGATGGCAGTGCAGACTAAGTAAATATCAGAAGATGACAAAGACATGAATGTCTTGGCTTACTGTGTACAGGTATCATGCATAAAGAAAGTAAACCATATTACAATCATTATATATCGTGACACTTACTCTTGTATGTTTGTGCCCTATGTGTTAGTATAGAATATGGATATTGGGCCCCATACATGAAGAAATATGGCGCCTATGCGCCACTGATCCGAGCCAGCTAGGCAACTGCATGGGTGAATGCCACACTGTGGGGTCCTGTGGACCCCCAGTGGCATTCACTAAGGGTGTGTAACTGCTGTGCAAGGCACTTACGCACCTGGATCCAAAGCCCCTCAGAGATGTCCATACAGGGTGTGTGTCGGAGCCTTGTCTTTACTATGTGGCATCCATAAAGCCATATAGCGCCTGGTGGAGACGGTACCGGGTATGTCTGCTGAGACTAAGCATAAACTGGTACACACCCCCATGTACATCATCCTCCTGGTGTGGTGGCACCACAGTTTGATCTCCTTGCCACCCCAGCCCACTATGATACAGGGGAAGGCTGGGGCAGTGGCGGGGGTGTCTGCCCATTGGATTGCGTCACTACAGTTATACGTGACTCCTCTCTGCCTCCTCTGCACCCTCTGCAAGGGTGCAAGGGAGCCACTCAGGGACCCAGTATGGGTATCCAATTGGATGCCCATCCAGGTCTGTGGCTCTGCCCCAACCATTCTCAGAAACATGCAAGCAGTGGGGGTGTGACCATGGACAGGCACCCTGCGGGTGTTAGTGGTAGTGCATACTGCTTATGATGCACCTGTCTGAGGCTGCATAGGTACGCGGGTGGGGTACACACCACAGGCACATATTACCCACCCCTTGGAGCATAAGACCCACTATGTGTAACATAAGGTTTGACTAAGGTGTACAGTGGAATACCAGTTAGGGTGTAGGGACCTCACAAAACAATCCCCCCTTGTTTATTTATTTATTGAAAATGTTTCACCTGGAAAGGCACACTGAGCAACAAGATGCTCATCTCACGGTGTGACCTGGGGGGGGGGGTACAAGGGAGGAGGATATACATAAACAATCAGTAGGTTGTACATAGGAGACAAGCAATTCAAAACAAGTGTTACATAGTTAAGGGTGGCTTTACAAACTTGCTACATGAGGAGACACTACATACATGTGCCACAATGAGGGTGACATTTACATACTTGATTACACAGCTTGAACCATTCGTACTTGCATAGGTGCCTACTATCTAGAGATTTATTTTGGAATATTTTACTCCGAGTTGGCTGATAGAACTGGAAACCTGGGCTAGGGACCAGGCAGAGGTGACAGGTCTGGGTAGTAAACAACAGGGAAAGATGAGTGGGTAGTCTTAGGGAGGATGTTGATGGGGTAATAAGAAGGGGGATAGAAGAAGTGCCATGAGAAGGTGAGTGCATGGGTTGTTTAGGGCAGTTTATAAGCCAGTCATTGGGCGAAGGCCAAGCCACTGGCCAGGCCATGTAAGGTGAAAAGGCAACAACACTTTTCGAAAGCAGTGAGAACAAACTGTCATTTACAGACCCGATGCACGAGCCTTGTAAAGGAATTTAAGCTGCTCTTGATGTTGTTTGAGCGTACTCCTTAGGCAGCAAAGTGTTAGTAGTAAAAAGAAGATACAAAATGCCTGTATTATAAAAAAAAAAATTAAAGTTATTTCTAACCAGGTATTAGAAAGTGCAGTATTTAAATCACCATCATTGATGAGGGCATTAATGGCATCTTCTGCGGCAGAGATGTTGTTACTGATGTGGATGAGGTGTTTGTCTTTCCTCTCTAGGAGTGATTTCAGTGTCAATGTCAATGGGTCTATGTGTACATTAAAAATGGGTAAATATTGAGATAGAGCAAGTAAATATTCAGGGTCAGTGATAATAACATCAGGTTGCGCAATGGGAACAGGAGTAATCACTGTGTGTCCTGTAACAGTAGTTTGATGAACAGTAAACAAAAGTTAGGATATGCTATTTCACAAACATTTTGACCATAGAAGAAAGTTTTATGGTTAGTGTCAATGCAGTACTGTCCATCACAATTATAAGTCATTTCAACAGTTGGCAACCTCCATTTTTGCAGTTGGACAGGGCAGGTATAAGACTGATCTGATAGGCTTGTAGTTAGCTGATGAATCTCTTTCATATAAGCCTTGTAGAGTAGTTCACTATTCACCAGTGGTGGTAGTGCTGATTGTGCTTCAGAGTTATTTGTGTCATTAGCAGTAATGTCCTGGTCAAAAGTGAAAGACCAATCAATGCTGTCAGAGTATCCACAAACAGGTTTGATAATACCGAAAATGTCATGACACAAATAATGATTGCCCTTTCTTGCACAACTATCCTGGTAAGGTGAAAACAATGCACCCAGTGTTAAGTGATAGACTAAAAGAGGTGGCAGTTTGATCCATTCTCTGCAAATATCCTTGTCAATGTGCCCAATGGAGTGAACTGTAGCTAGTTTATAAAATATAGCTGTATTTGGATCAAAGCATGTTAATGAGACAGTAAAGGTCACAAACATAGTGTCTAGAATACTACACCATTTAGCAGTGAAGCAGGGTCCTGTATTAGTATGCCTGGTAACAAAGCCTAAGTTTCTAGCAGTAGATATTGGTACGGAAATAGACTGAGACATACACATTACAATGCATGGAGAGAACTTAAAATGTGGGCAATACCTTTTAGAAACTCTTCTGTCGTGAATGATATCTGGAATACGTCCAGATTCCAGAAGAGGTTATTGACAGTGGTTATGGCATAAGAGCCATAAGCAGAACAGAGGAGTTTCCTGGCAATATATTGCTTGTCTACCTCCTTATCAATGTATGTAATGAGTTGATTTAACTTATCCTTGATATCAGTAAAACTTTTAGCAATTTCTTTCATATTGTAAACCACGTACCTTTCTTCTTGACTAAGGCCATCCACACCATGTAACTATGGGGATATTATCTGATTAATCATACATTGTTGGAATTTTCTGAGTGATCTATGATAGTACAGTAGCAATGTCTGCCCTGTTCCAGATAGACATAGTGCTACCAAAGATGCCAGTAAGTGTGCCTGTTGCCCCAGTGACATCAGCTGTTTCACGCCTCTTCTTCGAAGAATGAAATTTATTTTTAGACTGATTTGGTCTAGATCTAAATAAACCCAGATCTTCTACAGTGTTTACACCAGCTACTGGGTCTTGTGTACATGTCTGGTATGCTGCCAAACTATATAATAACATAGTACAGAAAAACTTTGATGTGTTAGTAGCAAAACACATACTAAATTCTTCCATTCTCCAATGTGTGAGATTGAAAAGTACAGGGACATGCATATATTGCAAAGTGTTGATAAGGGTACCTGGTGGTGAATTTGCAGTTAGACCACTAAGTGTTCCAGGTTCCTGTAGGGGACATTCAAGGAGTTCTGCTTTCATTGGAAGAATAACAGACAAATACATGATGGCTGAGGCTATGGAATTGAGTGCACAATATTCTTTTGCAGAGTCTTTGGAGAACCTCTCGCAATAGGCAGGGTCAATTAGAGCAGTAAGATTATATAAACCTGAATGTCGATGATTAGTGTGCTGAATAGATAAAGTATCATTTGGGGATATTTTGGAGTTTATAAAGTCATGGAAGGTTCCTTTGGACAGGCAGGACACTGAGAGAGTTTGTCCATTAAAATCTGTTTGCCATTCAATTTGGTGGGTAGATTTATCAGGGGCTACAACCGAGGCAGTGAGGTAGGCATCTTTTCCTTCCTGTACAGTAATCAATTTGTTTGGGACTGTAATTGATACTCCTTCTGGGGTGGCAGCAGGAGGATGGTCTAAATGTGAAAGGATATGATCTACTATGCATTGGATACAGGGGAAAACTCCAAAGATGAGGAATATCAGGTGCAAGATAGCCATCTTGCTGGAATATCTGTAAGGAAAAGAAAATGTCAGTCGGTATAATTCCGCCCAATGGGGTTAACAAAAGTAATTATACTCATTTGTATAGCTTTAATTGGTTTGCATGCAGCCATTTGTCAGTAAGTTATTTGTTTTGGAAAAGTGTAACTTGATAGACTGCAGGACTGAGCTCGTTGACACTTATTGGAGAAAGAGTCTGTAGGGTGAGCAAAAGAGAGTACCATTACCTGATCTCCGACTTGCCAATCCACTTCTTGTGTGTGTTTGTCTAACTGGATTTTGGATTATTGTTGGGCCTTGCCCATGTGGTGTGCAGCATACAGATGGGTCTTTACAATGTCTTCTTTGAGTTTGGCCACATACTTGTCTACATACACTCTGCCTGCACTGGGGGTGTTCAGGTCAAACAACAGATGTTAGGGTAATCTCATGGTTCTACCAGTCATCACTTCAAAGGGTGTCAGCTGGGTGGTGGTTAATGGTGGGCAAAGTGACCAAAATTCACTCCATAAAGTGATTCGCAGAGTAATGTGGAATCCGCAAAGTAATCCGCAATGCGAAGTGGAGTACTTTGCATCATAATAAGGAATGAGAAGTCCATTAACACCAAAGATTTTGCATAATTCTGCCTTCCTCAAACCACTTCTCCACCAATTTTAAGGTGAAGTACATTGAAAGTAATGTACTTTGCATCACTTCACCTTGTTATTGAGCTCCAAGGCAAATTTTGCAGTGCTTCATGGGATTGCAGGTCACATGGGCTCTAGATTGTTCTGCACAGCCTCAGTTCTGTGTAGTATGCGTGCAGTGAAAGATGGAGACAGTTACCTCTCAGAGCTCTGCAATTCAGATCCCCTAAAAGCTGTTAAAAAATCCTTTTTGAACAATTGTTTCTGCTCTAAATTTAGTACATCGATTGTAGGAAACCCTCCTGTGCTCATATCATTGAGTGTTTATTGTTTATGTATGGATTTTGAATGTTAATTTAGACCATTCAGTCTGTGTGCTGACAGACACGTGACGTGTGCTTTGGGGGAGGGCTGGATCTGTGGCGGAGGTAGGTTACAACTGGAAGAAAAAGGCAGTCTTTCTGTTTTGGTTATAGTTTTCTTTTATAACTGTGTTAATGTACACACAGTAATATTTTCAGTAGTTCTTGACTTTTTTTGCTGATAGTTTTCTTGCAGCAGTTCATAACTTCAGTTTGCTTGAAATATTTGGTTATATTACTAAAGTTTTCAATTTGCTATGCATTACTTGTAGTGTAGTGTGTGTGTGAGTGTGTGTGATGCATGCCATAAAATCAGACACATGTTATTGTTCCACAGAGTAATTGCAGCAGTGTGAGCCTGATACCCACCGCACCTGCACACATTTTTTCTACTGCTTTGTGGTACCTTTACTGGTAGTGGACTTTTACTGCCATGCATTAACCACCCCAACTGGGAAAAGGTATTCTTTTCCAGATTTGGATTTGTGAGTTGTGAGCACAGTTAGGTGTTGTTGTGCCTTTGCATCTGCATCTCTTGAGTGCACAGTGCAACCTTAATCTGTCCGTGTGTTGCATCTCCTTTGGGCCCTCTCTCAATCTGTAACTTAAGTCACAGTTGTTTATTTGGCTTCCCTTCAGAGTACTAGTGTAGTGCATATCTTTGCATGAACATTGTACTCATTGATGTGCATTTTTAAGTCAGAGTGATCATCATGAGTCTCTCACGATACAAATCATGTTCTTCATCTTCATGGTCACGATTCATGAATCACAAAACTGTAAGTTTTTTTGTAGTTAGTTCCATGTAAGCCTGTTTCGTAGTATCTCAGGTCTCAGCTTCAATCACCGTTGTAATCACTGATATCAGTTTTCAAATCAGGTAGTTTTATGTGGTGCAGGTAACGGAAGTACAGTCACAGGTATTCATGTTCCCATACAGTTTATTATCATTGGTCATGTCACACCAGACACTCATCATGAGGCAAATCATGTTCTTCATGAATCACAGTAGTTCATTTTTTTTCAGTTCTGATGATATGCTAAAGACTTGTAAAGATGACCAAAACATTGATGAATCTTTTTTAACTTTTTTCAAATAATGCCTCCCCCTCAAAAAAAATACTCACCTTCGCTGGCTTAACAGTATTTCAACACCAAAATTCCTCATCAAGCCAAGAATTGCACACCCCAAGTTTGACTGTATGACCTGTGGTATCAAAAAAAAAAGCAATGAGTACGTGTGTGTGTGTGTATATATATATATATATATATATATATATATATATATATATATATAAAATATATACTGGATATGAACATTTAAGGTCATCTTAACTTACCAAGGGTAGTAGTAATGTACACACAGAGGGCATTCTTCCTGTTAGGGGTCAGTGCAGCAGACATTGAGCAATGAATAGCATTATCACATCATCATGGACAGTTAACTCCATGGTTGGGTCATTCTTCTAGCACATCAGTTGGCAAGACACTGTGATCAGCCCAGTCAGGTAAAGATGCATTACATGAAATTCCCAAAAGCAGCAGCTGGGAACATACAGTACTGTAGTTCTTATTGGAGTGTGTGCACACATGACTGAGTGTGGCATGAGTTAAATGGATACTTTTCTTTCCATTTTATGTTCTCATTGCTCTTCATCTGGAGTCAGGAATTTTCTGGACAAAAGACAGTAACAATTTGGGGATGCACATTAATTCTGGTGACTGTGTGTGACCACTGCGTGCATGACTAAGTGTGCCATTAATTCTGGGAGACTTTGCATTTCTTGTTACACTCTCATTTCACTTTGTCAGCACTGGGGAATTTTCTGGACACAAAACAGTAGCATTTTTGGGATGCACATTAATTCTGGTGACTGTGTGTGACCACTGCACACATGACTGAGTGCACCATTCATTCTGGGAGACTTTGCATTTCTTGCTGTGCTCTTATTTCCCTTCATCAGCACTGGGGAATTTTCTGGACACAAGACAGTAGCATTTTGGGGTTGCACATTAATTCTGGTGACTGTGTCTGTGGGGTGCTGCCAATATTGTTGTCACTTCGCCTTACTTCACTTTAAGGTGGAATGAAAATGCAAAGTAATAATTCCAAGGTGAAGTGAGCCTTTCATATTGGCAATTCTGTATAGCTGAATGACAGTGCAAAGTGTTCACTTTGTGGGCACTTCACTGACGAAATTTAAATTTTCTGCATCTCTAGTGGTGGTTGAAGGTGTCCCCCCGATTGCCATAAGGAGTAACGGTAGAAGGGAATCCCAATCCTTAGGATTGTCCTAAATGAATTTGGAAAGCATTTGCTTAATCCATCTGTTGACTCTTTCTAATTGACCTGAAGATTGAGTGTGGTAACGTATGTGGAACATCTGGTATACCCCTAGAAGTTCAACAGCTTCTTTCATTAACTCACCTGTCAAGCTGGTTCCTTTGTCAGAGTCTACCTTCAGAGGTAGGCCCCACCTGGAGAAAATCTGTTCCACCAGGGTTTTCACAGTTGCTTTTGCGGTGCATGTCTTAGTGGGAAATGCTTCAACCCACTTAGAGAACAGGTAAGTAACAACAAGTGAATACTTGTTGTTTCTGCTGGTATTGGTCAAGGGACCAATAAAGTCAATTTGTATTGCATGCCAAGGTTCAGAATGTCTCTGTGATAGTAACTTGGTGTCATATTTGGTTGATATTGGATTGTTTTGTGCATAGATCAGACAGTTGTCAATATAGTGTCTGACATCCTTGGGGATGCCAGGTCACCACCCAACAGATTTGAGTCTCTGGAGCATATTTTCAACTCATTGATGTCCACCAGTAGGGATGTCACACACTTGGTAGAGAAATTCAGATCACAGTACCTGAGAGACCACCGACAATTTGTAGGATGAGTTCTCTGGTTGATAACAGAACAATTTTCCATCTTGTGACAAATGTAACCTACTTGTATGTCTCTTGTGTGGACTGTGGCTAGGTAAGTCTTTTTCAGTTCCTTTGTCAATGAGCCAGAACACATCTTTCAGTTGGGGATCTGCATGTTGTGTCATGGACAAATCCAATGGCTCAAATTGTTTGGTTTCTTTTTGGTAGCTGCTATTTATACAGCTGCTAGATCATTGGGGTGGTCCATCATCCACTTGCCCCCCAACACCCTCTTTTGCAAGAGTGTCTGCTCAGTCATTGTAGGAGTGGTAGGGGTCTGTCTTAGAATGAGCTTTATCCTTGTGGATGAAAAGCTTATGTTTAAAATTCTGAGCCAGTTTGTGAATATAAATCACAAGTGCTTTATATTTCACTGGGGTGCCATCAGAAGATGCAAAAGAATTCTTCTACCAGAATGGTAAGAATTCAGTGAGGGAGCAGCAAACCCAGTTGGAGTTTGCAAAAATGATGGTGTCTTTGGTTTCATGTTGTATGAACTTGGTGCAGGCCACAGCAGCCAGTTCTGCATACTGTGAAGATGCAACACTGCAGTGCTTGGAAATTCCAACAGTGTTGCCATTAGGATACGCAATGAGTACCCCAAGTCCAGCTATCAGTTCTCCTTGGTGATATGAGACTGAGTCATCTGTGAATATATGACACAGGAAGGTGCCTTCAAGGAGCTTTGGAGCAGCAGGGAGAAATGGGCCTGGATCAGGCAAGTCAGGGGGTTGTAGTGCACAATCATGTGGCTTTCCTTGGTAAAGGAGCCCATGGGTCATGATGGAAGGCATTTTGGAAGTGTGGACCTGGATGTCATGATCATGGAGAGGAAGAAAGCATTGAGTCAGTCTGTTGTTGGATGCTGATCCATCCTTTACTCTGTATGATAGCAAGAAGGTTGAGGGGGTGTGGTTGGTGTTTATGATAGGTAAGTACCCAGTGATATGCAAGAAATATTTCACAGCCCAGTAGGTAGACAGAAGGTTCCTTTCACAAAGGTTCTACTTTTTTTCCAGTGGTGACAACATTTGAGATGGATGTGCAATAGGTCTCAAAGTACCACTGACTTTCTGAACAAGGAATATAGACATATCAATGTCTGATGTGGCTGATTCCAGATGGAAGGGCAATGCTGGATTTGTGTTCACTAAGGCTGGAGCAGAGGCCAAGACCTGTTTCAGTGATTTCACAGACTGGATGTGTATGGGACCCAAAGTACAAGGGACTTCCCTTTTCAGGAGCTCATACAGAGGGGCAGCCTTCTGGGCAAAATCACAAATGAAATCCCTGGAGTAGTTGACCATTCCAAGGAAACATCTGAGTATTGCCACACTGGTTGGTAGCGGCAAATCTTGTAGGCCTTGGATCTTTTTCCAGGCTGTATTTCTGTCTTTGTCTGTTACATGTAAACCAAGAAAATGACTTCTGTCTTGCGGAGTTTTGCCTTTGCACAGTTTCATCTGAGGCCTGCCCTCTGCAGGAAGGTCAGTAGTTCATCTAACAGGTCAAAGTGTTGTTCCTTGGTGGTAGTTGCCAACAATAGGTCATTCACATACTGCAGAATACACTGTGGGTCACATAAACCCACCAGGGCATCCATCATGTGTCGATGGAAGAGAGAGGGGCTATTGTAAAACCCCTGGGGCAAACAGGTCGATGTGTACTGCCTACCTTCAAAGATGAAGGCAAATTTGTATTGGCTTTTGAGTGCCAGTGGCAGTGTCCAGAAACCATTGGAGATGTCAAAAGCACTGAACCACTTATGGTCAGGGGTCAGCAGTTTGAGCACATCAGGTGCTGAGGCTAGTGTCGGTGAGAAGCTAGGAATGACTTGGTTAAGTCTCCTGTAATCAATTGTGAGTTTCCAAGTTCCCATGGGTTTCTTCATCAGCCAAATAGGTGAATTGGCAGTAGCGACACAAGTCCTGATTACACCCTGCTTGAGGAGTGACTGAATGGTTTCTGTATGTGATGGTAAGACCTCTGCAGGAAAAGGGTATTCAAACAACATGAAGTCTTGCTGTATTCTGACTATATGCAGTTAGCCCCAGTACTTGAACTGCTGCAGAGAGAAAAGGGTTAACTCTATGCCAAGGCATACAATGTTGAGCTCGAGCTCAGTTTTCAAACTTCTGTCCCAGGTACTCCTGAGTGTAATTGTCAGATTCTTTACTCCGCGTAACTGAGAAGTCGTTCTGGAGATCCTCTCCTTCACTTCAGTTCAGTCACAGTAAAAATCTGTCTGTTTTTCCTAACCGTTTCTTTATTTTCGGTGAGGAGCTGGAGCGGGTGGCTGTGGATGGCATCAAAGATTCTAAGGTCCAGATCATGCTGTTGTGGACTAGAATGATGTTCATTCTAGAGTTATGGCTACATCTGTTTCCAGTTCATCACTCTGGCTTCCTCTTTTCATCTACTTGTGTCTTGGCCAGCCAGACACTTCTTGCAGCTCCTAGGCCACATGGCAGCCTGCACTGCCCTGGTGTAAGGGACAAGATTTCAGATGAGAGATATTCAATTTCATCTAAGAGCCTTTTGGTCTCAGAGAAAAAGGTCCCCTCTCCAAGTTGGTTCCAGTGTCTCTAACCTTGGTTCAGGCCCTCCAGTGGTGGCTGGAAGAGGACTATTTGAGGCAAGGGTTTCCATTCCTCTGTCAGGTTTTCACAGTGATTCTCACCACAGATGCTTCCCTGCTGGGATGGGGTGCCCATCTGGATCAGCATACTGCTCAGGGAACTTGGTCTCCTCAGGAGTCTCTTCTACACAGGCAACACCACAACCATGAGGTACATCAACAAGCAAGGGGGCACTCAGTCCTTGGTCTTGTGCACTGAGGCCATGCACATATTGTCTCTAGCTTATTCCCTGAAGGCTTCCCTGATTGCTGTGCATCTCCCAGGGAGGGACAATGTACTTGCAGATGCTCTCAGCAGGATGTCCCAAGGTCACCACGAATGGGCCCTGAATCCTCTCATTCTTCAAATCATTTTCAAGAGATGGAGCACTCCAGAGATAGACCTCTTTGTAGACCTGGACAACCACCAGCTCCCTCTGTTATGCTGCAGATCCCCTCTCCTGGGGTCTGTTCCTGTGGATACCCTTCTGTTGGATTGGACCAACAGGTTTCTCTATGCCTTTCCTCCCTTTCCTCTGATATTCAGAGTTCTCATCAAGATCAGATCCCACCCTTGCACAGTGATTCTAGTAGTTCCAAACTGGGTCAGACAACCTTGGTATCCTCAACTATTGTCACTATCAGTGACAATACCTCTGTGCCTTCCCCGACAGTTCAACCTCCTCATTTCATCTTAGGGGAGAATTCTGTACCCCATCCTTCATTCTTGCATGCTCAAGGCCTGGGTCTTGAAGAGCTAGAATATGCAGGGTTGCATCTCTCTCAATCAGCTCTGCATAGCCTTAAGGCTAGTAGAAAGCCTTCCGCTAGAAAAATCTATACTTCTAAATGGAAGAGGTTTGGGTTCTGGTGCTCCCAGAGGCACATTCAGCCGGACTCAGCTGACATTGCCACCACTTTGGATTATCTGGTGCATCTTAATAGTTTGGGCTGTCAGCCTACCACCCTCAAGGTGCATTTGGCAGCTATTTCTGCTTTTATTTCAGCTGGGGAAAGTCTCTTCTTTAGCCTCCCATCCAGTTTTCAGGACATTTTTCAAAAGGTTGATTCAGAGCAATCCTCCCTTCAGGGACCCTACTCCCCTATGGGATCTGAATATCTGTATTGCACAGCTGATGCAGTCTTCCTTCAAACCACTTTGCTCAGCTGAGCTCAAATACCTGACTTGAAAAACTGTGTTCCTGGTGGCTATCACCTTGGCCGGGAGGATCAGTGAGCTACGGGCCTTATCAGTGGAATCTGACTTCATTTCATTTCACAAGGATAAAGGTGGTCCTTCGCACAAATGGGAAGTTCCTTCCCAAAGTGGTATCAGATTTTCAACTGAACCAATCTATGACACTGCCTGTATTTTTTACTAATCACTCTTCCCCTGAAGAGAGCAGATTACACAGTCTAGATGTAAAGAGGGTTCTGAGTTACTACATAGAATTCCGCTAAACCCAATAGAAACTACTGCTCTCAGCTGTTTCATACTTATGGAGAGGTGGGTAAATTAAACCTGCTACTAAGAGAACTATTGCTAGACGGATTGTCTCTTGCATACAGTTCTGCTATTCAAAATTGGGTAAGAAGCCTCCATCAGGCCTGAGGGATCATTGCACCAGAGGTACAGCTGCTTCGGTTGCAGCTGCCAGGGATATACCCTTAGTGGAAATCTGTAAAACAGTCACCTGGAAGACTGTTCACACATTTACCAAGCATTACTCCTTTGACATCCACTCAAGAAGTGATGCTAGGTTTGGCACAGCAGTACTGCAGAGTCTGTTCCCAAAATAGGTTCTGTAGATCCCTCCTCCTTGGGGGTACTGCTAGGTAATCTGCATATAGTCAGAATACAGCAAGACTTCATGTTGTTTGAAGAAAAAATTACTCACCTTAGTAATGTTGTTTCTTCTAATGGAGTCTTGCTGTATTCTGACCTCCCTCCCTGCCTCCCCTCCTGGAACCTAGTTGTTTTGGGATGTGGGTGGACAGGTGTAGTGCTGCACCTCAGCGGTGTACTTGGTTGCCTTTTTTTCGAAAGAGGTTTTTGTTGTTATTACACTTTATTATTATATATTTAATTACCTACTTGGATTCTTTTTGGGGGTCTCGACTTGAGTCTTTGAACTCTATGTTTATATTTATTGCCTTTTGGCAGAAAATTTTAAAACAATTTCTGGGTTGTTAGTCAGTTAGTTTAGTGCTCTTGAGAATCTGACGGTTACACTCAGGAGTACCTGAGACAGAGGTTTGAAAACAGAGCTCGATCTCAATGTTCTATGCCTTGGCATAGAGTTAACCTTTTCCTCTCCAGAGCAGTTCAAGTGCTGGGGCTAACTGCATATAGTCAGAATACAGCAAGACTCCATTAGAAGAAACAACATTACTAAGGTGAGCAATTGTTTTCTTTCCTTTGCCTTTCATGGGCTGGGCCTGGAATTGTGGTGAATGTGTCCAAATGCTTCTGCAGGATGGGGAGGAGTCTTTTGAAAAACTTTTCATTTTGGAATAGAGCTACAACATCATATTTCTTGTCATTGTTGGTCATGGCTGCAACCACATGCAAATCAGAAATTATGACAGTTTGGTATTGTCCTCTGATTTGGATCAATAGCATGTTAGACAGATCCACTACACAGCCATATGGCATGCAAAAATCAATCCCCATAATGCTGGGAAGATTACACAACACCATAAGCTGAAAGGTATGGTGTGCTTTCAGTTTGCCTATAGTCACTGAAAGCACTATTGAGTGGTATGTAGATAGCTTTGTGCCATCCACACCAGATGTATTAGTCCGCTATCAGGTAAACCAAGAAGAGTTTGCATGGTCTTCATCATGTAATACAGACACAGCCATGCCTGTATCCAATAGCTTTGTCAATTGGTGGCCCCCGACCACGGCCTTGATTCAAGGCTTTCCGATTGTGTCCTGTGTCAACTTGTTCACAATATAGTCCATATTGTGAACAAGCTGGCACGGGGCCTGTAGTTGTCAATCTATAGGGTCAGCAGCAGGGTGCCCCTGGAAGGGTGTCTGGGCTTGTTCTTGTCAGGCCTCATCACTGTGCTGGGTGGCTCCCATGAAGGGAGTGGCATCAGGGTTCAGGCTTGTTGTGGCCTGGTGCCCTGCCATTCTAGAATCACAGTGGCATGTCGAGGCCTGTTGTCCCCCAACTGGAATTGGGGTGCGCATTGGGGTCATTGGTCCTAACTGTCACCCCATTCTCCTATTCCTCAGCTTCTTTCCACATGTGATGGGGTGAGAGTTAGGGCCGATGACCCCAATGTGCACCCCGATTCCAGTTGGGGGGGTGGACTGGAGTGGTGCAAAGGGGGTTTCAACCCTAACATCGAAGTTCCTCGCTTTTGTCGCTGTGGAACAACCCTAACTGATGCATTAAACTGAGTTTTTTGCCTCTAATATATATTCATTACCAGATCACGATGAAGTAGTGGGATCACTATGAAATGTTGATAATTCTGGTGATGAACTAATTGTTTTTACACTTTAAACTGATAAACCCGTGAATGGGTCAGTTGTGTTTATTACTGATGGATTCTGTCTGAGATTTATGGCATTCGATCCCTCCTGGTAATTTCTGTCTTACCTTTCAGATGCCTTGGGTGCCACACTTCATTGTCTGCATGAACTGTATGCAATGTTGCCCTGGTGCCTAGTGGCACCCCTCACCATCTGATTGCCATCCCCTTACTATATTTGCATTTCCCTGGTGTCCAGTGGCACCGTCACCCTCTGATCACTGTCCCCATAATTAATTCATCTGTCCCTGGTGTTTATTGGCACTCCTCTCTCAGATCACCATCTTCATAATTAATTCATCTTTCCCTGGTGTCAAGTGGTACTCCCCCAACCTCCATTGACAGTCCACATAATTTATTCATATTTCCCTGATGCCTAGTTACACCCATTTACCCACCAATCCCCATCCCTGTACTTAATTCATCTTTCCCTGGTGTCTAGTGGCACCCCCACACACTCCAGTTGTCATCCCTGTTAGTTTTCTGGCTTTCCCTGGTGCCTAGTGGCACCCTCCACCCTCCATGCACTGTCCCCAATCTGAAATAAGGACAACTATCATGCACATATTTTTTCTACCTGCAAAAAATAAAATGCTCTTTCTCTGATCTGACTTCCCTACCCCCACCTCCCACTCAACACCCACCACCTCACACACCCCAGTACACTCCCACACAACCTCACTCACCTGAACAGTTCTCAGGACAAAGATCCACTCTCCAATTAAAGATGTGTCTTGCTGCTGGATCAGCCGACTGCAATATGAGAAACTAAGGTAAGTGTGGTTCAATGTATTTCAAAGGGGTATTTAAACTTTGATGCATAACTTTGCCATTCTTGCATATTTTGACACCAAATTTTCAACATGGCCTTTTGGGGACCCACCTCATGACCAATGGCAGTGGAATATCAGGTCTACGTCAATTCACTCCTGCATTTTCGCTCCGGGTCAACTCACTCTTGACAACCCATTCCCTCATCAATTCACTCCCACAGATCTCGCTCCCCTACAACCCACTCCCACTCCCAATCCCAAAGCATCCTCAAAGTGACTTGACCAGCGTGGAACACCAGAACAGGCAGAGCGGCTGCACACTACAGTATATTACTGCAATTTCCTCAGTACTTTCTTCTCATTCTTTAAAAGTGAGTGGGGAGTCTTTCAACCATATACCTGTTATGGATTTTAAGGCAGCCACTACTAAAATATTCCAAATATTTATATTGTGAAGTGTTTAAGCTAACAGGTAATGGGATCCAAGCCACTGTTTCGCTCCGGTGTACACAGAGACTCTTGGTGGTGTTTTCTCTGGAATCGGGTAAATGGTAAAAGCCGAAGCTGCTAAACTGAACAGTGTACAGTGTAAATCCTCTCTTTAATCATGCTGGACTACAGTGTCAGAGCCCTTAAAAGAACTTGCTGAAATAATATTTATATTGGGAACTGTTTAAGCTAACAGGTAATGGGGTACAAGTCATTGTTTCACTTTGGTGTACACAGAGACTCTTAGTGGTGTTTTCTCTGGAATCAGTTAAACATTAAAAGCTGAAGCTGGTAAACTGAACAGTGTACAGTGTAAATCTCAGTAGGTGTTAGGTGCATCCGCAAATGGGTACTTATTTATTATACATCTGATTGACTTTAAACAACTGTTCTGTGTATTTATACATTATTGCAGACTGCCTGTATGGCATTAGCGGGAGTCAATTGACTGAGAGAGGGATGCCACAGGAGAAAAAAAACACGGAAGTGAATTGTCGGGAGTGCACTTTCCGGGAGTGAATTGACAGGAGCAAATTGACGTGCTCCCTGGAATATTGCAACTCTAGACTGAATGGCAGTTTTGCTCTTGATTGATGAAATCACCTTTTGGGTAAGATTTGAAAATTTTCACTGTCCTTGTTCATGAGGTGGTAACAGGAGAAGGCTATGTTAAACATTTGGGGTCAAAATACATAAAAATAGCAAAGTTATGTGCATATGTTGAAAGTTTGCCATGCTTGCTTGTAACTTTGGTAATTTTAAAAAAATTTTAACCCAAATTTTCAACATAGCCATTTTTCACACCACCTCATGAACATGACAGCTATTAATTTAGAAATCCTGGCCAAACCGTGTTTTTGCACCTGTGGCATGGAATTACATTGCAGTGGTGCAAAATAAAATGTTGCAAAAGATATTTGAACATATTCAGTACTGGGTTCATGATGTGGGGTAATAAGGAGGCTATGCTGACAATTTGGTTACTGTTGTGCTTCTACAGCAACATACATGCACGCATCTATGGAGGGATGGGAGCATAGGACAACTAAGGATATGATTATACTTTCTCAACAAGTAAGGAAATTCTTTGCAAAAAACTGTGTTCATGCAACATTTAGGGTTTAGACTAAAGCAACAAAAGCTGGGAAATGTGATTTTAGGGTTTCAAGCTCTAAACCTTCTCCCCTAACCTTGAAGAACATCAGGGGTGTAGTCTTTCTTGGGGTTGTCAACCCTAAAGCTTACCCCATTGTGGCAGCAAGAAAGCTAAGATGTGATGGACACAGGTGTGTGTGTTTCAAGAGTGTATAGAATTGGGTGGGCTTTAGGGTTGACAGCCCCAAAGAAGCCTGTACCCCTAATGTGCTTCAGGGGTGGAGGTGGGGTTTCAGGGTCAGAAACAATAAAATCACATCTCTCTACTTTTGTCACTTTAGTCTAAACCCTAAACATTGCAATAATACATTTTTTGCAAAGAATATATATATATGTATATATATATATATATATATATATATATATATATATATATGTGCCACAGTACATAGTTAGGTTTGCATGGCCAATTCTATATTAAACCCACAATGTTGCCCTTTAATAACTTTGTAACAGTTCATCTGATTTTCCTGAAATTTTGCAAGTGCTGTCTGGTACCATAGATCTCTAGATCTGGCAAAATTTGTTCCAGTCAGATATGCAGCTACGGAGCTGTGAAGGCCAACAAGTGTGAAAAATCCTCACTTTTTGGTAAATTCTTTACTTGTCTCTACAGCCCAAATGCTTTGTGGTTCTGGTCTGAACTTTTCAGGGTATATGGGGACTTGGTCACTGAAGTGCCTTTTGAAGGTTTGGTGAAAAATATTAATCCAGTCAAAAGTTATTAAACTTTTAAGCTTCCCATTATAGCCTATGGTGGGGTCCCAAATGGGAAAAATATATTGCAAGCTTGAAAACATTTTTGAAAGCACTTTTTATTGCCACAAATGGGATTTTTACTTTCGTGCTGCCACCATCTTGTTTTCAATTAGTGACACAGAAAAAATGTAATTCAAAAAAGACTGCATCTTTTTAAACAACAGTTGTGTTTACCTAGTCGGAGCCCAAGGAACATGATCCTGGCTTTAGGCTTTTAAAAAAGTGCCTGTAAATATGTTTCCACATTTTGGCTGTTGGTAGTGCCACAAAATGCATAAATGTTCACAAAACAAAGCCACAATTTTCATGCAAATAAAGGCACTATTTTGCAAAAATTGCAGCAATTTTCAGCACTACCTTAATGGGAAAAACCCATTAAGACCAGTCAAAGCCACCAAAACCGTTTCTGGTCATTTTTTGATGAAAATAATGCCAGAATCCTGTTTTTGGTCCCTGTTTAGGTAAACACCTGTTGGTGTTTACCTAATAAAAGGAGTTTTTATCTTTTTACAGCTTCTAAGGGGGCTGAGGCATGAGTTATTAAATAAAATTGTTTGTGCCGACATCAGGGTGCCCAATACCCATGCTAGCAGTAGGAATACAGTCCCTCCCACACTGGTCACTGTGCAATATTGGGTAGCCTACTCCCATTGTCCTGAAATGTATTTTTTTAAATGATTCTGTCAATATTGGGATGGCCAATCCCCGTGTCGGCAGTAGAAATCTGCCCCCTCATCTACCCCCCACCAATGTGGTTCACTGGGGAACCCACTCCCAGTGTACCAAAATATTTATTTACTTTTGCCAACATCAGGGTACCCAATCCCTAAGCTGGCAATACCCCAGACTGTCTGGGACACTGGGTAGCCCACTCTAAGTGTCCACAGTTACACGATGCAGTCCTCTGTACTGTGGGACACTGGGGAGCCCACCCCAGTGTCTTGATACATATGTGTACCTGTAAAACAAAGCAAACCATCCCCCAATTAATTTGTTTTTATTTTACACCTGGAAAGAAGAAAACAGTCCCTCATTGCCACCTCATCCTCCAACCCCATCCTGATGCTCCCACTGAGCAACCCACCTCTCCAAACACACCCTTGCCATATACTTAAAATTGGTCATTGGTTGCAATCTTCTGTGGACTGGGACACATCTGCACACTTCAAAGCCAGACCGCAAATTGAAGAATCAAGGTAAGCACCATATAATGGTTGTCAGCTGTGTTTTGAACTTATGTTGATATTGCAGCCATTTGTTTTGTATATTTGCACCAAATTTTCAACATGAGCTTTTTGGGATCCCACCTCGTGAACACTGGCACTGTCATTTTGTTAATTGGTCCTGATAGGTGATTTTGTGGTCACTGTGTGGAATGACCATTTGGGACAGAGTAAGAAAATGAAAGTACCACTGATCATGAGGTGGGGTCCCAAAAAACCCATAATGAAAATTTTGTACAGAAATATAAAAAAAAACACCTGAGTTACGCACGCTTATTGAAATTTTCCTAAGCAAGCATGTAACATTGCCAATTTTTAATATTTTCACTCCAAACTTTCAACATTGTCATTTTTACACACCGCCTCATCAACAGTGCAGCTGTCATTTTTCACATCCTGACTGAAATGTGTTTTCGCTACTGTGGTGCAGAATGACACATACACTGTGCTACGTCCCCTTTTGGAGCCAATTACTGAAATGTCAGTGCCACTGTTTATAAGATGAGGTCCCTAAGAGGCAATGGTAAAAATCTGGTGAAAAAAGTCCTAAAAATGCCCACATTATGTGCGTCGGTTGAATTTATTCTATGCACGTGCATAGCGTTTGTACTCTTCAATGTTTTGCCACCAAATTCTCAACATAGCCATTTTTTTCACACCACCTCATGAACAGTACAGCTGCCATTTTCCACATCCTGCCCAAAATGTGTTTTAATGCCTGTAACACAGAATTGCATTACAGTTTTGCATAATAACGGTTCGCCTTGCATTTCACAATTCTCTGTACTGGGGTACAAGAGGTGGAGTAATATGATGGCTATGCTGACAATTTGGTCACTGTTGTTTGACACATGGAAGTGCAGGGCCCTCACCTACATACATATGAGCATCTACAGAGGGATTGGAGTGCAGGGTATGAAAGTAAGGATACTATTATACTATCTCTAAAATAAGGGAAATTCAGTTAAGGAAGCAAGAAATAAGGCACTTGAGAAAGACAGAAGTGATCTACTCATTACATCAGTAGATTCTGAGAATGTACAGGAGGCAGTAACACTTAATGTAGAATATAATCATGTATCTGGCCAAGTGGGAAATATCATACATAAATACTGGACTACTTTAATGAACGACTCTACACTAGCTACTGCATTAGGAACTAAGCTTCATATTTCTTTCGGATGTGGTTGTAACATCAAATATATGCTAGTTCATAGTAAATATCATCCAATCATAGAAAATAAAGGACTCTATGTGGTTACTACCCCTCAAAGAGTTTCAAAAGATGAAAGTGATGTAATGTTTGCCAATATGCCAAGGAAAGAAATTGTTTTATTCATCCAAATAGTTTGAAAACATATTCCATCAGAGAATGCATAACCTATAGTACAACATACTGTATGTAGTATACTGCCTAGTCTGTCGCTGTGACATGTTAAAATTTGGAATGACAAAACACCCTTTTAAAAAATGCTTTCATACAAACATACAAACATATGAAGAAGCCAGCAGAAGAAGGCCATTTGGTCTAACAAGTCTGCTCATGTTGCATTGTCCACAGCTTGAGTTACTGTCCCTGTCCCTGCCCCTTCCCACTCCTCCCATTATCCCTACACATGACCATCCCCCTATACCTGTCCCAGCCTCTCTTAAAGCTGCCCATGGTCTTCAATGAGATTACCTCTTCTGGCAGTGCATTCTAAGCATCCACCACCCTCTCTGTGAAGAAGTGCTTCCTGACCTCTCTCCTAAACCTCCCACCCTCCAGCTTAAGACTGTGCCCTCTCGTGTTATAGTTTCCACACAGCTTAAAGAGACTCTCCTTTTCAACCTTATTTATCCCTTTTTAAGTACTTGAAGGTCCCAATCATTTCCCCTCTCTCTCTCTCCCCTGTCTTCCAGGGAGTACGTGTTCAGTGCTCTCAACCACTCCTCATATGCCTTACCATGCTGACCAGCTATCATCTTTGTAGCCCTCCTCTGGAGCTTCTCCAGCAGGTTAAAGTCATTTTTGAGGTGTGGGCTCCAGTACTGAAATTCATACTCTAGATGTTTTCTGGAACAAATTAGAAATATGGTCAATGTTAATGTTAACAGTTATATTATGATTCACTTTCAAGATAGGCCTTAAGTGTTTAAAATGTATGAGACTGGAATGTATATAAAAATGGGAAGCAAAACAGAGTGCCTCTAGTTGTAAAAATGCTGCATGGTAAAAGGTACTTGGATTTGGAGGTTAGTAAGTTTAAAGCCACAAGTGCTGAATGATATTCTAGATCTTTAACCTTATTTTTAGATTAATGGAGTTATATTGTTCAATAATGAATCATGGCTATATCATTACTGTACATATTCTTATTTATATTCTAACAGTTTTTGTAAGTTGATCCTTTAAAAAAGCAATTGTAAATGTGTTTGCCTCTCTGTTTTTTGTAGTTTTCTAAGAGAAGGAGCCTCATCCTTTTTTTTTTATACTTGCTTTATTATAGTTCACAGTTTCCAAGCACATCCCATTGTACATACATTTGACATAGTTAATACATCTTTAGGTAGGATGACAAGCTAGAAATCCATAAACAAATTATGTCTCATCATTCCTCTCTCAGTATTACAATCTTAAAAGATCTAGGTACATCTTTCTTTTCCACTAGTAACCATTAACAGTAACTGATTACCAGGTTATTACTTAACATAACTCTATCATCCTCACAATCTCACAAAAGTGCCAGGTTTTTATAGGACCCCACCCCCCATATGGTCAAGTTTTCCCTCTGTCCCTAACCACTGTTCTTCTCTTGGTCCCTCCAGGCTTGTTTCATTACTTCTGTTCATTCTTTTAGGGTCATGATTTTCCAACTCATCTCTCTATTGGGTCTGCCATTCTTCCTTTCCCTCATATAGAAGCCATCTTGTCCATCTATTCTGGTATTCCTGGTTTAGTTGCCTGAGAGAAAAGGTGATTTTCTCCATATCCATTATAATTTCTATTAATTTGGCAGATTCCCTCAGATCTGGACTGCCTCTCTCTCGCCCCCTCTTGGTAATAGATTTCAAAGCTGCAATTACAAGTATTAACTACAAATACTTTGCCTCTCTCCCTTTTATTTCTTGTGGGACAATACCCAAAACCATATGTTCAGGTCCCAGAGGTGTCTGGACCTCAAAGATTCTAGAAATGTATCACCTAACACCCTCCCAGAATGAGACAATCTCCGGGCAAGCCCAGAAGATATGTGCCTGGGATGCACTACCCTTTCCACATTGCCTCCAACACTCTGAGCCTATACCCAGGATAGAATGACCCAGCTGTACAGGAACCAGGAAGAACCAGGTCCTCACCTTCCAACCGAATTCCTTCCACAATGGGGAAGACGTGGTAACCCAAGTGCTCCTCCACACCTGGGACCATTGTCGAGCTGTAATAGAGATGTTCATGTCCCTCTCCCATCTTTCCTTGATATACTGTGAGGAGGTACTAAGGTCATTCAAAAAATGTCTATATAACATAGTGATCATGTGTTTAGCATTGATTGTAATCCAAATCTGTTGGAATGGTAGATCCCACCCTCCTGATCCCTAATCCCATTTCCTTTACCCAGCTGATCATTTATATAGTCCCTTAACTGATAATATCTTAATCTATTTTGTGGGGCTATACCAAATTTTAACTGCATCATCTCAAAGGACATCAGGGAGGATCCATGAAAAAGTTGATATGGTGCCTGAAATCCTTTTCTTGCCTGTCTTAGGAACCAGTTATCTAGTTTTGCTGGTGCAAAATTGGGGTCAAAGACCCACCATATGTATTTCCATATTTGTTTTTTGGTATTACCTCTACTAATGCCCCTTCTCCAACCCTCGAAAACTGCTGGCATCCCTGAGTAAGTCATAGTTCCCGGTAACCTACCCTCTACAAAAAGGGCAGCCTGTAGAGGGACCTCTCTAACCTCTGCTAGGTCCAGCCTTTTCCAGTGGGATGTATATGCCTGATTGCCCCACAATAATACAATCCTCATTTGGGATGCTATCCAGTAGCCCTGCAAGTGGGGAAAAGCCAGACCCCCTTTGTTTTTGGGGATAAATAAAAGATTTTTTTTTTTTAACCCTCAGTCGCATTGCTCCCCACAAAAAGCTTATAAACATCTTTTGCCAGGATTCAAGATCCCTCTAGGAAACAATGCAAGGGACACATTGAAATAAATAGAGCAGCCTGGGCAAGGCATTCATTTTTAATGACTGATTTCAGGCGTGCAAAGTTAGGGGGAGCAATGTCCATCTTCTAAAATCTACCTTTAATTGTTGCACTAGTGGGGGTAATTCAATTCGAATAGGCTGGTCGTGCTTTTACTGATCTTGATTCCAAGTACTTGATAGTTTCCATGTCCCATTTCATTGGGTATCTTTGCTTAATTTCAGCAGATGGGGTGTAAAAAAAACTAAGGACCTCAGTTTTACTCCTGTTCAATGTAAAGCCTTAAAGTGAGGCATATGCCTCTATCTGTCCAAATATGTCTGGTAGTGAACTATCTGGGTCTGACAAATACAGTAGAACATCATCAGCATATAAAGCTAATTTCTGCTCTTCACCCCCCACCCATTGAGATTCCCTTGACACCTCCATTCTGTCTTATATTCTGGGCCAGGGCTCTATATAAAAGGTGAATAATAGTGGTGAGAGAGGGCATCCCTGTCACGTTCCTCTTCCTAAATGGACAGCTTCTGAAACATGACTATTCACATGTATAAAAGTCGAGGGGGACTTATATATCTTAAACAGGGCCCTCACAAATTGCTGAGGGAAACCAAACCGGGAAAGGACCTGGCCTAGAAAGGCCCAAGATACTTTATCAAATGCCTTTTTGGCATCTAAACTCATAAGAAGGGAGGGGGTCTTTGTATAGTTAATCTGATCTATAACATGAGATGTTCTTCTCAGGTTATCCTGAGCCTGACGTTGTGGGACAAACCCAGCCTGGTCCATACCAATGAGACCAGGTAGGTACTGTTGTATTCTTTTAGCTAGGATGGACGTAAAAATGTTATAGTAAGTGTTTAGTAAGGAAATTGGTCGATACGAGGAGCATTTAGTAGGGTCCTTTCTCGGTTTGGAGAGCACTGAGATCACAGACCTGTCCCATGAGGGGGGTATTTGTTCATCCTCACTAAGCACAGCTTTGTATAAGCCCAAGAGGCCTGGGATTACCTTCCCTCTGAATGTCTTATAAAACTCCGATGGTAACCCGTCTGAACCTGGGCATTTACCTGCGTTCAGTCTTGAGATTTCTGCAGTCACCTCCGATTCCATGATAGGGTTAGTAATGACCTCCCTTGTTCCTCCGATAGCCCTTGTAATGCTAGTCCCTTCAGAAAAGCTTGTACTCTTTCTACACACGGTGTCTTATCAGGTGTATATAACTTACCATAAAATAATTTGAAGGCATCTGTTATCTCCCTAACCCCATGGACCATTTCTTTTCTCTGTGGATGCCATATTGATGTTATTGTGGCTTTAGCCATCTGGGCATGAAGCCTACTAGCCAGTAATTTCAATGACCTTGGTCCCCCCTCATAATATTGTTGTTTTATAAAATGTAGCTTTTGTTAGACCTTGCAGTCTAAAAAGTCATTTAGTTCTTTTTTAAGTGTCTACAGTTATTTAGTCCTTGTTTTGTCTATTTTACCTTTCTGGAGATCTTCCAGGTTCTTAATTTGTATGGATAACCTTAGCTTCTTAACCTCCCTATCCTTTTTCTTTTTGGATGCTATTGAAATGAATTTCCCCCTCAAAACTGCTTTTGCAGCATTCCACCTTATTGCCTGAGAGGTGTCTTGGGGTGGATTCTTAACCATATAGTTATCAAACGTTTCCTTAATGGTCTCCTTAACCTCTTGATCATTCAGCAATGATAGATTGAAATGCCAAAATGTATTTCTCTTGACCTCTCCTATGTCAGTCCTCATGAAAAGGGAAGCGTGGTCAGAAAGACCCAAGTCTCCCGCCCAACACTGTTTCACTCTGTACATATCTTCCCCAGGTACCAGAAAATAATCTAGCCATGAATACATGTGATGTGCAGCCAAAAAAAAGTGAAGTTCCTCCCTTTCCCATTAAAATACCTCCACACATCTTGGAAACCCAGTTCCCTCACCAATTTCTGCACCTTCCTCGCTGTCCCATGTATTGCTCTCGGTATTTGTGACATGGTATCTAGAGCAGGGTTCAGTGCCAAATTGAGATCCCCCCCACATATTATGGTACCCTTGGCCCAGCTCAATAGGGTGGTCAAAAAGGTCCTATATTCTTGATATCTAGAGCCCTGTGGGAAATACACGGAGGCCAAGGTGACCATCACTCCCCCCAATCTGCCTTTCATCAGAGCGTAGCAACCTTCCTTATCTGTCAAAATATCCATCTTTTCAAAATGAGTTTTGGCTGGAACCAGAATCACCGTCCCCCTTCTTCTACCTTTTTTATACAAAGATGCCACCATGTCCCCAAACCCACATTTCAGCAATTTAGCATGTTCTTGCTTTGACAAGAGTGTTTCTTGTAAAAAGAAAAAGTCAGCTGAAGTTTTCTTTACAAAACTCATAACCTTGCTACGTTTAACAGGGTTGGTGAGACCATTCACGTTAAAAGAACAGATTAGTGAGCCCGTCCCAGCCATCACTCCTGTAAATAAGGTAAAAACTGGCTTTCATAAAGCCATTACCTGAGTGCCTTATTAATCTGTCTCCCAAACTGGCTAACGTCATTAATATGAGCATCATTTGTACATTTAGGATGACAAGAGTTACCTGGTACAGTAAAATTAAATCCTTAACATTTCCATTAACACTATCAGCCAACATGGCTCCTATCCAACATTTTAAACAAAAGATAGCTGACTTCCAAGGTAGGAGATTCATGGTAAATAATCTCTAGTTACCCTCACACCTCCTTCCTGTAGATCTTAAGTGGAAGTGGAGAACAAGGTGAGGTACACTTGCCCTGTGCCAGAAGCCCTCATCTGGAGCCGACCTATAAGGGTACTCAGCTCCGTGAAACTATCAAGGGAAGGGGGGTGGAGGCCCCTCCCTTGACCTTTAATGTGTTGCAATAAACTGCAATAATAAAAGAAAAAATGTTAGAAAGATAGAACCCCACAATTTTGCAACTTAAGGAGTGCCAACAGAGTAGGTGGGTCCAAAAAAAAACAAAACGCAACACGCAGCAGATAATACTTGGTCTCTTATCCCATTGGCAGACAACCTTCGACCTGTTTTAGGCTGCATATACTCTTTCACCTTATGTGGGTATGGGCTAGGAAAGCAGGACACCACTGGGTGCTCCCCACCCGGGCAAGCCATGCATCATCCGCACAACAGGCTGCAGCACCAGAAGCCAGTATCCACATACCATCTGAAGAGACCCTTTGCATTCCTTTATTCGTGCTAGGGAGAGTATACTCATGGATTGAATGAGCCTTCTTCTTGTGGACCGGCCTTAGCAGCATTGAGCCTGGTTTCTAGTTCAGTGGGTTTCAGTTGTCCCGAGAGCTATCAGGCCCTTAGTGCAAACCAACCCATTCCTTATGATTTTATTTTTTATTTTTTATGTTTAGGCCTCTGCACAGTCTATTTAGCCCCTCAACCTCCGAGCTAGAGTTATGGTCATAAATTAGGGCTCACACCCCTCTCAGCACACTGCTCCCTGCTGTAGTGTTGGTCTCCCAAAGTTATTTGGCCCCTAGTTGCTTGCACCACCATGCTTCAGTCACCAGCCTCCCAGGGGTGAGAGCCCCATCAGTGCCCCCCGACACCGATCGCTCTCCCTCCCAAGCCCTTCCCAATATATATCCGTTTGTTAGACCATTCTCAGATTTTTGAATACAGTCAACCCAAATAGTACATTTGATCTGCAACAGTTTCAGAGAAAAAGGAAAACAAAAAAGAGTTCCTTTTAGCTTCATCAGCAACTTGCTATTTCAGTCATAAAAGACTAAGTCCACCACCTAGTCCTGATTACTCAAGCCCCAGAAAATGACCACCATTTCAGGTGTCTCCTTCCTCTTCCATCCCATCTTGCAGGTGTGAAGTCAAAACACCCTGCTCCTCCCGAACCACTTGCTGTTCCGAGTTCCTATCCATGGGTCTCTTTGTGCCTATCTTGTGCCACAGAGCTGAAGTGTCCCCCTTTTTCCCCGTTCCTTGACTTTTGGGCCCAACAACTGACCAGTTATTGTTTTGTAGTTGTCTCCAATTTTGTTCCACAGATAAATGAGGTATGATAATTTCTAATGTATGTAGAAACTCCTCTGCTGCTTCTAGCTCTTGAAAATGAATTGGGCCTTTCTCCATCATTATCTTTAGCTTAGCAGGGTATTCCACGAAAGCCTTATGGTTCTTCTGTTGCAACAGCTTCACAACCGCCAGAACCTGTCTTCATTTATTTAACAGTTGTGGGGTATAGTCCTGATCAAAGTACAAACGGACATCTCCAAAGTGAATTTCCTTTTTTCCCCAGGCTAACATTAAAACCTCTTCTTTTACCCTGTTGTCTAGAAAAGCTATCACTATGGAGCGTGGTCTTGCCTTCAAATTCCTAGGGCGAGGGACTAAGGATCTGTGGGCCCCAATTATATTTACTTCTTTATCTTGTGGGAGGTTCAGGATCTCATGTAAAAAAAGAACTCATGAATTCCACCATGTTTTTGGACTCTGTACCTTCTGGTAAACCGTGGATTCGAATATTGTTGTGTTGATTTCTATTTTAGAGTTCCTCCAGCTTTTGCTCTAGTCTATTTGCCCTCTAGTGAAGATTAAGCAGCGCAGTATTATGGGTATCTGTCGTGTGAGTATAGTCTGACATCATGGTCTCTAGTCTTGTTGTTCTTTGTGCTAAGTCCAAGATATCTTGTTTTTGAATAGAGACATTTTTGTCCAGGTGCAGTAATGTTTCATTCATTTGCTTTAGGGTAGAGCAAAGTTGTTTAGATGTTATAGTATAATCCTCCTCTCCTTGGCTTGCCCCCTCCATGTCATTATGCTGCATATCCATCGCTGGCTGCACCAGCACTCATGGGCCTAACTCTGTTAGCATTTTCTGTTGTTTATTTGTCCTGCCTGAGCAGTTTTCCTTCATTTTGTGTTTGGCCGGCATCAGGTAGTCCATTATTCTGTGTTTGAATGACAGGATGGGTTTTCTTATTTCTAGATTACAACGGATTTAGGTCTGGTTGTAGAGGAGCTAAAAAGCTAAGCTGCCATACTGGAAGTCAACCAGACCAGAAGTCGAAGGAGCCTCATCCTTAAGAAATAATAGCTGCTGAATGTTTACATCTTTAGAATAGTGAATGTGGATCCTGAGACTATACAGCACTTATCTATGAAACTACTGTAGATGGCCTGAGCAGAAGACATCGGAGAAACTGATATGCAAACATGAATAAGTTCTTTTTCAGTATTGAATGCTGATGTTTATTAAATCAAGGTTTGAGCAGAGGACATTGGAGGAATTGAGTTGTTCATATAAATATGGACTACTCTTGTACTGAATGATAATATTTATTAATTCATGATAGGTGCTTAAGAATTTATTTGAATTAAGAAGTATGTAAAACAGAGGATAATGTATTGTCTTTGGTTAAGAACTACACTGTAAACACTTTGAGAGGTTGCCATGACATCACTGTAAACCTCGAGAGTGCAGCTCAAGAGGTTTTTAGATGTCATGGCAACCTCAAAAAGTGTTTTCAGTGCAGTTGTTATCCAAAGACCACACATTATATTTTTTAGTGTATGGGCTACCAAGATTGTATAATTGCAGATTGAATTACTTTACTGAATTATGTTACAGAACATTGTTGTGAGCATTCCATTTTGTATACCATTGATATGACATATTCAAGAAGGGTTAACAACAGAGTGATGTCATAACAATGGCATAACAAGGTTGCAGTCTGCTTGATTTCAGTTAATAATAAGTGCTCTCCATACATTATATGTATATTAAAGGCAAAATCAGTGAAAAATCCAATATGTTTAAAGTTATGGATAGGTTATAACATTAAAAAAACCTAGAGAGCTTATATATTATTTGATGTAGGAACTATTCATTCATTATACCTGGAGGGATGACAAGCCCTTGAACTTGAATGAATGTTAAAATGAATTACTTAAAGAGTAAAATATTTTTTCGTGTTAGGTCTCAAGGCATTATATACTCTGATGTCATGAATGTCATTCATCTACTTAATTTAACTGTTCCAATTTGATGTACTAGGACCTTTTAAATAATTTTTAGTAACTGATTTTATGTTATGCACCTGCACTTTGGATGATTTAAAAATAAGTCTTGGGGTATCAAAGCCATACCCCTGATGAAGCTATTTGGCAAAGTGCTGGGGTTAGTGGTGGTTGACTATTGGACTGGGGTAGGTCTGAAATATGTTATGTATACTTGCACTTTGTACTTTGTATTTGCACTTTTTGCTTGCAACATAAACCTGTATTTGTTCTCATAAATCATAGTGCATTCTTTCAAATTCAGACCTACACTGGATTCTCACCTTCCCATTTGTGTTAATACACAAAGGTAACCAGAGTAAAACAGAATGCCTGCAATGTTCACAACAACAGTAAAAAAAAACTCTTTAGATTTGTTTCTGTTTTGCACACAATGGGGGCTATGCATCAATGTGAGGTTGAGTACACAAGATTCTCATATACCAAGCCTACAAAGCTCTTCACCTGTGGACAGATGCACAGTATGCACTACTGCCCTCCTCCACAGGATGCTTGTCTGTTTCCCTTTTCCACTGGTTTGCTGATTCATGGGAGGGATATCAATGGAGGCAGGTGGGCAGTGCTGGGTCCCAGTGGATCCCATGCTCCACACAAGCAGGGGACTGTGGGAAAGTGGGAAAGGAACAAATGAACATTTATGAGTGAATGTACAAATGGCTGCCTCAAGCCCTCCCTGTCTTACCAGAGGGGTCAGTCTGCATTGTGTGGGGGAGGGTTGTATCCACCTCAGCCAGCAGTTAAAATCTGGGGGGGGGGATGTACAATGGATATGGTAGGGTCTGTGACTGTGTATTCTGTGCCCCCTTGCCTTGCACTCTGCACATTTGTCAGTGGAGTGGAATGCACCATGACCCACAGACACACCCCTGGACTGACCTCACACAAAGCTGTGTGACTGGCTGGGGATCCTGTGTGTAAGGGTCATGCGTTCCTTCTGTGCATGTGTGCAGGAATCCACATAACACCTGGAGCACGGCCTTATCACTTAGGATTACTTAAGTGCCAAGGTTCTGCAACCCATAGGCAATCCACAAAACGGTGCATAGACCCCAATATACTAGTCTGACAGAAGACAAAAAGAAGAGAAATACTCCACCAAGCTTACTCAAAAAAGCAAATGTAAAAGTTATTTCAGGAGTCTTTGATCCCACAAGGAATTTTGTAGCACCATATCAAGGCCACTTCACTTCAAATAAATAACTATCTGGAACCATTTCTACTGCAATCAATAAAATAAAGATGAAATATGAGTGTTTTACAAATAACAAAGAGGAAGAAAGCAGCAGAACACTTTTACTAATCAGACTAGCCTGTCTTGTACAATTCCTATAAATTATATCAAGAATACATTTGGGAGAAAAAAACAGTTGTAAAATAATGCATTCATTTAGAAGTCCCATGCTGGTTGCATTTTGCCTTCAAACACATTTTCTAAATCCCTGGAGACATGTTACATTGTTTTCAAAATTAAGTCTCTAAAAGCTGTAATGTATTTATTTACTTATGAATGTAAAACCTATCTATTTCCCTGAGAAAGCAAGTACTATGAAGCACACATGAAATTATTGAGTAGACTATTAATTTCCCATGCCTCCAGCAAAGCAATAACTAGAACATGAAGCGTTGGGTTACCAGTTGCTTGGCTAACAGTTATGACCTGGTCACCAAAAAGTGACTTGAAGAAACAAAATCATATAATTATTGATTATTTTGACATGAAGCAGTAACTGGGGATAACATTATACTATCAATAAAGGATAATATGATGCACGCCTGTTTTCTTAATCCTACTTCCCTAAATATGGTCCTAATCATTCCATTTAATCCCACTTCTGCATAAAAGTATAGCAGTGGATTATTTTCTGAAAAGTTATGAGAACCCATTCAGAAATGAGTCAAGAAATGTTACAACTCTGAAACCCGCTTTTAGAATTCAGAATTTGTGAACCTACCTTGGTGCCCTTCTTTTTGAGGGGGACTGCAGTGTGCAGATGTGTTCCCAGAGTTGTCTCTTATTTCTTCCATTTCTCCCCTCCACCTGCCCAACAGTTGAGAAACTGAGGTTGCACCTTTCCTTCTACCAGAAGGACTGGCAAGTGACTCCCTTGACTGCTGATGCCTGTGCTGCTCCTTGACTGATTGGTGGAAATCTGTGCAATGGACAGGCAGCTTTCTGCCTCCCTTCCTCTCTCCCTCCTAGGGAATTGTGCACATCTCCCCTCCCTATCCCACTGCCTCCAGTGTATAATTGCAGATTGATTAGCAAAACCACAGACACTGCAATCTATCAGCGAGACAAGCAAAAGTGGCACTCACTGAAAGTTCACAAAGGAGCCATATGCTATCCAGTTTGGTTAGAGGAGCACCGGTGAGTCCCCTACCTTGGGGCTTCACATCACAACAAGACACTTCATTAGGCAATCCAAAGTCTCTTGTGTGTGTGGACACTGCACTCAGCCTGACCTGTTGGGCAGGATGAGTAGTACTGAGCATGATTTACAGCAGAGTAAGCCAGTATGGAATGCTCTATGATAAGCATGTCACACAGTCCTGCCACCTGGATTATATTGTGTCCCTGCAATATTTTGCAGCAGGTCACTAGCAGAAAATGAAAAAATAATGTTGCATTCTAGTAACTCAACTGTACATCTCAATTTGGCAATCATTTTGGAGTTACTCATTTTTTTTTATTAAAATAACTATTGAAACACTTTAATAAATTATACTCACATAACATTTTCCTCATAAAATGAACATATACTGTTTGCCAGCTACAGATTACAACACAATCAAATCAGTGTCACAACAAGTAATTGAAAAGATAGTAGAAAGCAGTGAAGTAACAAAATTTAAAAAATGGGTAACAGAGATTTCCCACACTCTGACTGATTAAATATTTATGTGCCGACAGAGAACAGGAAATAACAAGTCTTTATGCTAGCCAGCCATTGCATAAAAAAAATTACTGTGCAAATCAATTTTTCAGAACTTTCTGCTGCCATGTTTTTCCCTCTCTTCATGAAAGTTAGCTCACAAACCCCGTTCACTACTCCTGCCTCACAACGGGACTTAAAAAAAAAAAAAAAAAAACTAAAATTGCCATTATTTAGCTAAAAAAACAAGTTTCTTTTACATATCTGTAGCACAGATCATACATACCTCTGAGTGGAACTTGAATCTCCCACCTCCAGCTGCCCTCCCCCGGCTAGCTGCAGTGTCATAAGCTGTCAGCGCATTCCCATCTGCAGGAGATTAAGTGACAAAAGTCCTGCTACTCTCATGCATGCAGCAGTAAGTGCAGCTCATGAAACTTCACTGTTGCACAGTTTCATCCGCATGTACCACCTGCCCAGCTTCACTCTCTCTTAGCTTCAGTCCTTCTAATAACAAGAGTTGAAATAGACATCAGGTTGCTAAATTAAGAAACCAGGAATGGGCACAAACTGCAGGGCTAAGAGGGACAAAGGAAGACACTCAAAACAGGCACAGCAATAAACACAAAAACACCTTCTGCTGCAAATGCCAGCTGTGGAGTTACTACTTTAGAGAACATTTTTTTATTAACCTTAGTTATGAATTTATAGTGATTGTATTTATTTATTTATTTGTAAAATGCAGCACACATCTAACTTTCTAAGCACAATATCACCCTTTGGGGTGAGCCATATGGGCTACAGTGGACCTTCCAGGAGCAATAAGGCCATCTGCCTACTGTGGCTGGCCTCATTATGCCCCTGGGATAGTCCAGTATAGCCCAGTATGGCCCATCGTGTTGGTTATTATTGCTAGTTCAGTAGCATTTTCAATACATAAGATGCAGGTGAAGCACTTTGTCTTGGAGTAACTCTGCACTAGGCAAGCAGGAATTCCTAGAGAAAAAAGCCAAAAACCTGTGTGTGTGTGTGTGTGTGCTGGAGTGTGGCAGAGGGTATAGAATGCCCATGTCACTTCAGGGAAGATATAACAGGTTTGCAAACCTCCTGAATTGTGAAACATTGGTCTAGGGTGCACATAAGAGTGATGATGTAAGGCCCCAACAAGTTAAATTGGAGACCAAGGGATTTTTAGCCCAGTTCTGAGCATGACTAGAGAAAACATTGCTGTGCTCCATTCCTGTGAGGGAGGAGTGTCAGGGGTACACCATTTCTGGAACAATAATTTCTTTGCTTCAACCCCCACTGCTATCTTCCAGTGCAAGTTACGACACCAGGAGGGGGCAATCGTATTAATTTGGGGAAAAAAAGGTATGTGCAGGCCACCACTACTGTGTAAGTTAGTTGAATAGCAACTCAAATATGTTTCAGGACGTGGCATGAACACAGGATATTGTATAAGGACCCACCACTGTCCCCACACCTCCATCAGGTATCATTCTGTAAGAATTATAGAATCATAGAAGCTTGATGGCAGAAAAGGACAATATCAGCATATCTAGTCTGCCCTTTTTTCCCTCCTACACATCCCCTTCCCTGCCAGCCCCCACCCTCCCCCTGATACTCAGCCCCATATGCTTGTTCCATGCCCTCTTTAATTCGTCCACCCATTTAGCCCCCACCACTTTGTCTGGTAGTTTGTTCCAGGGCTCCACCACCCTTTCTATGAAGAAACACCCTCTCACATTGCCCCCTGTATCTTTTTCATTGCAATCTCTGTGTGTATATGTGTGTGTGTGTGTGTGTGTGTGTGTGTGCAGGAGTGTGGTAGTGGGTATAGAATGCCCATGGCACTTCACAGAAGATGGAACAGGTTTTTCACCTCCTGAATTCTGATACATTAGTCTAGGGTGCACATTGGAGAGATGATGTAAGGTCCCAACAAGATAAACTGGAGACCAAGGGATTTTTAGCCTAGTTCTGAGTATGGCCAGAGAGGATGTTGCCATGCTCCATTCCTAAGAGGTAAAAGTGTCAGGGGTGCACCATTTCTGGAACAATAATTTTTTTGCTTCCACCCCCACTGCTGTCAGCCAATGCAATTTAGGATCAGTGGTTATGACACCAGGAGTGGACAATAGTATTAATTTGGGGAAAAGAAGGTATGTGCAGGCCATCACTAATGTGCAAGTTAGTTGAACAGCCACTCAAATGTGTTTCAGGACATGATATAAACACAGGATATTTTATAAGGAACCACCACTGGCCCCACATCTCCAACAGGCATCATTCTGCAAGAATCATAGAAGCTTTATGGCAGAATAGGACCACACTGGCCCATCTAGTCTGCCCCCCCACACATCCCCCTCCCTGCTAGTCCCCACCCTCCCCCGATATGCTGCCCTGATACTCAGCCCTATATACTTGTCCCATGCTCTCTTGAAATCTTCCACTGATTTAGCCCCCTCCACTCCTTCTGCTAGTCTGATCCAGGGCTCCACCCTTTCCTTGAAGAAATGCCCCCTCACATTGCTCCTTTATCTTTTTCCTTGCATTTTATTTTTGTGAAAGAAGGCTGTGGCCATCTGGGCATGATTTTTTGGCCAAGGACCAACAGGAGCTCCAATTCTCCTCTCTGATTACCATATTAAGGGAGGATTTCTAGCATTGACGTGCCTTCTGGGTGAGATCAGAGATGGCATCAATAATACATTTGTACATAGTACTGGCCCGACTAATTAATGGGGACATAAACTGTAAAACAAAAATAGTGGAACATATCTGTCTTTCAGCAGAAAAAAAGGCTTAAGGTTCTCTATACAGAGTGGTTGAATTATTTCAAGGTTGTTGTAGGGACACCAAAAAGGGACAGAAGAAGGTACAGGTTGTCCTTTTGGAGTCACAAATTAAATTTATCACACAGCTAAAAGAAAGCCTGTATTTATCAATAGGTGTCTGTTAGGCACACATTTCAAAATATATTGCTTGCAGCTGTGATGACCCTACTGAGCCACTGTAGTCAAAGATTAGCTCCTTATTTTGTCAAAAAGAAACCTATTTGCCCCACCCTTCTTCTATGTACTATAAATGAAAAAAACATAATAGAAAATGCTAAATGTTTACACTGACACAATGTCATCCTGTGCATCTCACAATAAAAGAAAAAAGTCATGAGTTATTATTTGAAGTAGTGTTGTTTTTCTTATTTTCAAATGTCACTGTTACTGATCATTTTTGAATTCTACAGAATTCAGTTCCTACAGAATATGTGACATTGTGCATAGTCCCTCTTCTCCACACTGGACGTTTCTAATTTGAAATGGTGCAAACTCTGTGGAATATATTTTATAAGTGAAAATTCCATAGAAATTCCACCAGTCAGATTTCAGCATGCAAAATTAAATTCCAAAACACTTGTCGACAGATGTGAGCTAAAATGTATGCTTTTCACCTGTTATGCTGCACTGTTCACATAGAAACATAGAACACAGAATTTAACAGCAGATAAGGATGGCAAGGCCCAGCCAGTCTGCTAATTTTTTCCACCTTATGAATATGCCATAGGCCTTTACTCTGTCAATGGCCTATCTATTAATACTCATCTATATGACTCCCTTATGTTTATTCCATGCCTGTTTGAAGCCCTGCACTGTATTCATATCCACCACTTCCTGAGGTAGGCCATTCCATGCATCCACCACCCTTTCTGTGAAAAAGAACTTCCTCACATTACCCCTTGTTTGGCATCCCTCAAATCTCATGCTGTGTCCTCTTGTCCTGCTATTTTTCTTATGTTGAAATAGGTTAGACTTTTTACCTTGTAATCTCCGTAAGATGTTTGAATGTTTCAATCATATCACCTCTCTCCCTCCTTTCCTCTAGGGTATACATTTTGAGCTCCATTAATCTGTCCTCAAATGTTTTCTGATGCAGTCCCTGCACCATTTTGATTGTCCTTCTCTGGACTTTCTCCATTTTGTTAATGTACTTGTTAGGTGCGGCCTCCAGTACTGCATGCAGTACTCCAGATGGGGTCTAACCAGTGTCTTGTAAAGAGGGATTATTTTCTCCCTCTTCCGATTTGTGAGACCCCTATTAATAAACCCCAAACATCCCTTTAGCCTTACCTACTACTGTTGTAGTCTGTTTGGATGAGTTCAGGTCATCTGTGATGATGATGATGATGCCCACGTCTCTTTCTTCTCTTTTGATTGCTAGCAACTTCCATCCCAACCTATAGATAGCTTCTGGGTTTCTCTTCCCTATGTGCATGATCTTGCACTTCTAGGCATTAAACCCCAGTTGCTACTCTTCGACAAGTTTGCCAGTTTATCCAGATCTCTTCTCATTCTGCCCACCCCATCAGGATCACCTACTCGGTTGCAGATCTTGGTGTTGTCTGCAAACAGACAGACCTTACCCTCCAGTCCATCTGCAATGTCACTGATGAAGATATTGAAGAGGACTGGCCCCAGGACTGATCCCTGAGGTACCCTACTTGTGATTTACATCTCTTCTGACTGTATACCATTTACCACCACTCTCTGTTTTCTGTCTGCCTAGTTTTCCACCCAGTTGACCAACTTCTAACCCACCCTGAGCCTACCTAGCTTATTAATAAATCTTCTATGTGGAACAGTATCGAAAGCTTTGCTGAAGTCAAGGTAGGTGACATCAGCTGCACCCCTTTGGTCCATCACTGTGGTTACCCAGTCAAAGAAATCTATGAGATTAGTTGGACAGGACCTTTCTGTTGTAAACCCATGATGTTTTGGTCCTATGGATTCCAGGTGTTGCACTATCCTTTCCTTAAGGAGTGCCTCCATAATTTTGCCCAATACTGAGGTAAGATTGACTGGTCTGTAGATCCCTGCCTCCTCCTTGCTGCCAGTCTTGTAAAGTGGGATCACATGAGCCCTTCTCAAGTCTTCTGGAACCTCTCTTGTGCTCAGAGACTCACTAAACAGTTTTGGTAATGGCTCTGCTACTTCCACCCTTAGCTCCTTTAGTATCCTGGGATGTATGACATCAGGTCCCTTTGCCTTGTCCACCCTGAGCTTAGTGAGCTCTTGTAGGGCCCTTTCTTTTCACTTGTGCACACCTTTCTCCCCCTGTGTCAATGGTGCTGAGCTGTGGGCCCTGCCCTATCTTCTGCTCAGGAAATACTGCACAGTAGTATCTGTTTAGGATAGATGCTTTTCCTTTGTCCTCTTCCACACACTCCCTCTTATCCCCTTTGATCTTAGCAATACCCCCCTTTGGACTTCCTCCTTTCATTAATATATCTATAGGAAGTCTTGTCCCTTACTTTTACTGTGGGTGCTAGTGTTTCCTCGATTTGGTCCTTTGCCTGCCTTACTGCCTTCCCTGCTTCCCTTAGAGAACTTTGGTATGCCTCCCTGTCTTCGTCCCACTGCTTTCCCTTATATTTCCTTTAGGCCAACCTTTTGGCTTTGTTCTTTTCTGCTACTGTTTTTCAGATCCAATGGGGTTTCCTCCTTCTTTTGCTCTTGCTCTTGTATTTCTCCCTAACACAATGGGATGTCACTTCAAGCATTGCATCCTTAATTCTTGTCCACTTTGCCTGTACCCCCTCACGTGTATTTCTTCTTCACAACATTTACTATTAGCAACCATGTGCTCACACTACAGGGGGGGCCCTCTATGTGCGGCATGAGTAAGCAGTAATATATGACCAGGGAGAGGGGTGATAGTGTGGCTAGAACACTGTATGGACAAAAGGTCTCAGGTCTGATAGGGTGTCACGGGCAGACTGATGGAGCAGTGGTCTTTTTCTATAATCATTGTCTATGATTCTATGTAATGCCAAGCCCCAGCCCTGCATCAGCTGCCATTCTACTGTGACACATGCTGCTTACCGTTCTCAGAAATATCATTCTACAGTGTCCCAGAAACAATCTTGCAGTCACTGTCTAATTGCTGCAGAGTTACACCCCATGCCATTGTCACTAAATGACAAAGACCCACTGCTCTGTGGAAGCATAATACAGATGCCACCACAAATCCCTATAGAACATACTGGAATCAGTGGGGTAAACAGTTTAATTGTTATAAACAGTGTCAGTAACATGATGAAGATAGTAAATTATGAGGATTTTAGTCATGCAACTTGTTTTGCACACAAGTACATACACACACTGAATCTGGTGGGGACTCATGCTTGAAAAAATGTACTGTACAGCTGTGCACAATTTCATTTTGCTTCTGATGAGACTGCACTGAATTTTGGACATCCCAGCTCATTCTGTATAATTATATTGGATTTCTGAAAGCAGTTTGTGGCTTTTTATGTTTAGTCTAGTTTGTTTAAAACAACTGTAACTCACTAAAAGGTGGGTTGAAGTTTGATACAAGGAAAATAAGATACATATTAATAATTGCCAAAACCATTATATAATATCAAAACCAATTAAAAAAAAAGACTCTAATGTAAATCTAAAATTTATTTAACAACTATCTACATAGATTTACCCTAACTATTTACACAGATTTACCAACTTTCAAAGCAAGGATTTTCTTTTAGAAGGGTTTAGATTTACTTCAACAAGAAAAATACACTTAGTGAATGAAAACTGTGTAATTTTTCCAGTATTGCTTATTTTATTTTATAATTGACAACATTGGAGCAATAAAGAAGAAGAGGAAAAAAAGAAAGGATGTGATATTACACCCATATATTGAATACAAAAGGATTTCTCCTACACCTTTGTTCTTATTTGGGGCTTTTTCAGTGAAATAGTAATTTGTTGATTGCATAAACCATGGCTTATTCTTCCAGAGTCCATTGCATTTCATTTCATTTTTTATTTTTATATTTGTTAGCAAGATGAGTAAATTGCCCATTTTCACAAGCAGAACATTAAAACATATAATCAAAAGTGCACATTATATTAAATACTTTACATATTAACAGTAATACAGACATACATGTAATGATTATATCTTAATGAAAACAGTTACAGTCTGAAAAGGTATTCAGCCAATAAGCAAACTTATGCTTAAACAACCGAACTGTTCTGCAGTTAGTCACTGCTGATGGAATACTATTTAAAAAGGAAATAGCCCTATACACAACAGACTTCTGACCTACAGTCTTTTGATAAACAGGGATCTTAAATAAACCTCTAGGACTAAGACCTTGTACCTGAATGGATATGTAGACTTGGGGAAAAAGCTTGAATGGTAGATGGTAATAAACTCTGCATTCCCTTTTATACAAAAACTCCCAAATTAATTTTTATCCTATCTAAAAAGGAAGGACAGTTGGCTTCCCTTATCAATTCACTATGGTGGGTTTTCATGGGGAGACCAGTTATAAAGTACAAGATACTATGATATGTGATATGACATTTCTGTAACATTTTATTGCTGGTTCCCAAGTAAATCATCAGCCCATTGTCAAGTGCACAAAGCAAAAAACTATGAGCCAGAAGCCTACGAGATTCAGGAATAAGGAAGGGTTTAATCCTAAAAAGCATTCCTAACCTTTGATGTATTTTTTGTTAATAATTTTACTAACTTGGAGACCAAAAGAAAAATGAGAATCTAAAGTAACCCCCAGATAATTGAAACTATCTCCCAATCTGATTATGTTCCCTTTCAAATCAACTATAGGGACATTAATAGCTTTGATTTTCCTGGGGCATGTGCAAACCATTGCTTTAGTCTTTTGAGAATTTAAAACTAAATTAAGTGAAAGTAGCCATTTTTGAAATATTTCAAAGTCCTGCTGGACCTTACTTAATGCAAGATCTGGATTGAGTCCTAAAAATATTACTGCATCATCTGTGTACATGATTATATTGGACCCTGCACAGGTGGTGCAAGCTGCATTCATTAAAATAGAAAACAAAATTGGCTCCAAAATTGAGCCCTGTGGTACCCCACAGGAAATTAAATGGGGATCACAGCATGTAGAGCAATAAGGGTTCTGTGCTCCCTATCATGTAAATAACCACCTAACCAGAAAATAACATCCCCAGAGAAATGAACTTTGTTCAATGTGTCCAACAACTGTATGTGATTTACTAAGTCAAAGGCCTTGGTGAAGTCAACAAATACTTCAGTGACAGAGTGCCCTGAGTCCAGGGCACTCTGTATGCCACTTGTTAACCCCACCACGGCCATGTCAGTGTTATAGTTTTTCCTAAACCCATGCTGACAATTGATTAATAAATAATATTTTAGCAAAACATCCTGTATCTCATCAAACACAATTCTTTCTAGGATTTTAGACAGTGATGATAATAACAAGTGTGGTATGTAATTTGAAACAATATTCCTACAACCTGATTTGTATATGGGCTTAATAAGAGCTGACTTCCATTTCTGGGGAAAAATTCTATGGCATAAAGAATAATAAATAATGTTGTTAAATGGGTGGCTAGAACTTTTATTCCCAACTTCAATAATCTATAATCAGTCTTATCCTGTCCACTAATGGGTTTAGAATTACATTTGAGAACATAATCAGTAGCCATTGCAGGGGTCAAAAAATGAAAATAAGAAAGGGGATGCTCACAACCTCGAATCCCTTCTAAAAACAATTTTCTATCTGATGTGAGATTTTGATTTTAAAACTTTAATAAATCCCTAAAATTACTCATTAAACAATTTAGATACATGATTAGCATCACTCACTAAATGGTCCCCATCCTGAAGTGGAATCACTGTTTCAGCAACATTCCTTCCCATTAAATTATTAAGTATAAGGCAAGTTTGTTTTGAATTATCCAAAAATGACAAATGTTTATTCATGAAAAATGTTACTTTTGCTTTCCATGTGGCTGCCTTACATTTATTCCTAAGGATCTTATAATTCAATAAAATGTTGGGGTCATTACTTTTTTTAAAATAATTTCCAGGCTCTATCCTTTTGTCTCATCACTACTAATAGTTCTCTCATAGCCCATTCTTTTTTGTTAGTTCTAATTCTTATTTTTTTTTAAGTGGAGCTATTTGATTAGCAACCTGATGAAATAACTCACTGAATTTTTCTAGAATAAAATTTATATCATGAAAATTTTCAAGGCAGGTCCAACCAACTAACTCATATGCCTCATTCATAACATCAGTAGTAACCCTTTTTATATTTCTAGTTTCTATGTAGTGTGGTGGGCTATGGATTTGATTGGATGACTACAGACAAAACACAGGGCGGTGGTCACTAACTGCATCAGACAACACTCCTGACTCAAATATCTTGAGGGGGTGGGTGATCACAACCAATCAAGTATGGAGCCCCCCCCAACCTTGAAGATAAATCTGGTTTAGAGATGAAGCAAATTTAAATTTCACTGCTGAAGTGAACGTAAAGTGGACACTTTGCATTGTCACTCCACTATGCGGAGTGGCCAATACAAAAGGCTCACTTTGCCTTGTAAGTATTACTTTGCATTGTCATTCCACCTTAATGTGAAGTAAGGTGAAGTGACAACAATATTGGCAGCCCCTCACATACATGGTCACCAGAATTAATGTGCATCCCCCAAATGCCACTGTCTTGTGTCTAGAGAACTCCCCAGTGCTGACAAAGTGAAATGAGAGGGTAACAAAAAATGCAAAGTCTCCCAGAATTAATGGTGCACTTTGTCATGTGTGCAGTGGTCACACACCGTCACCCGAATTAATGTGCATCCCCAAAATGCTACTGTCTTGTGTCCAGAAAATTCCCCAGAGCTGACAAAGTGAAATGAGAGCGTAACACGAAATTCAAAGTATCCCAGAATTAATGGTGTACTGCAAATGTACAGACAGATTAAGATTGTGCTGCACACTCAAGAGATGCAGATGCAAAGGCACAATAACTCCTAACCAGTGTTCATAAGTCACAAATCCACATCTGGAAAAGAACGCCTTTTGCCAGTTTGGGGGGTAGTGCATGGCAGTAACAGTCCACTACCAGTAAAGATACCACAAAGCAGTATAAAAAATTCATGCAGGTGTGGTGGATAGCAGGTTCGCACTGCTGCAATCACTTTGTGGTACAATAAAAGGTGTCTGATTTAATGGCACACATCGCACGCACACTTACACACACTCTACAAGTAAAGCGTAGCAAATTGAAAACCTTTAGTAATATAACAAAATGTTTTAAACAAATTGAAATTATACATTGCTGCATGACAACATTTAGCAAAAAAAAGCCAAGAATTACTGAAAATATTACTGTGTACATTAACACAGTTATACAAGAAAAATGTAACCAAAACAGAAAGACTGCCTTTTTCTCCCAGTTAAGCTACCTACACCACAGATACACCCTTCCCCCAAAGCACAATTCACAGTATACAGACTGATTGTTCTAAAATAACATTCAAAATCCACACACAAACAATAAACACTCGATGATATGAGCAAAGGAAAGTTTCCTACAATCGACGTACTAAATTTTGAGAAAACAAAATGGCTCAAAAGGCTTTTGTAACAGCTTTTAGAGGATTTGAATCCCAGAGCTCTCAGATGAAACTGTCTCCATCTTCCACTACACACACACACACTACATAGAACTGAGGATGTGTAGAACACTCTAGAGCCCATGTGACCTGAAATCCCATGAAGCACTGGAAAATTTGCCTTAGAGCTCAATAACAATGCAAAGTGATGCGAAGTACATTGATTTCAATGTATTTTGGCTTAAAATTGGTGGAGAAGTGGTTTGGGGAAGGCGGAATAATGCACAGTCATTGGTTTCAATGGACTTCGCATTCCTCATCATGACGTGAAGTACTCTGCTTCGCGTTGCAGAATACTTCGCGGATTCCACATTACTCGTCGAATCACTTCAAGGAGTGAATTTCGGCCACTTCGCCCACCACTACTCTGGTTATATTTGAAATTAACTGTTGAACACCTAACTCCTGGAATAATTCTACCATGAAAGAGTTCTGATCAATGCCCCAATTAAGATTAAAATCCCCCATCAAAATCCACACCTATTAATTGACAATGATTTTTTAAGCACAGCTATTAAATCGAATCCTTGCTTAATCATGCAAGGAGAAAAATAGATAGAAGTAATCATGAGATGTTTATTAGAACCAAAAAGTAGATCTACCAAAATTATGTCACACCCTGATCTATTTGGTTGGGATGGCATTTCAACTGCCTTGAACTTCACTTTAGTATAAATCACCACCCACCCTGCTTTCTTTCCCACCCTGTCCAGTCTAAAAAGATTTAGTTAGGATGAGATATTTTTTTTTTATTTTTTTATTGAGTACCTTTTGTATTTCATGTACCATTTAACAATACAGAGCTGTCCAAAGTGGATCAAGAAACAACATGTAACACTTTTACATCAGTCTCATAAACTGTTAGACATTAAAGTCCTGAACAGGTGAATCGTATGTATATAAGCTTTGTATGCAAAAGACAAAAGACAAAAGGCAAAAGACAAAAGGAAAGAGATGTTTTTACAGTTTACCTGCATATATTCTGTCACTGCAGATTAAATACAACAAATTAATCAGAGTTACTTCGGACCTTTTAATTATATTGTTCAAGACAAAGAAAAATAAAAGGAGAATAATACCTTTAGATGTCAAAATGTAGTAAAATGAAAGGTGGCAGGAATGTGTTACTTGTCACCTATGCTACCTACTTCCATAGAGCTGCAGAGTGTAGGGGTTCACTCTCTGTTTTACCTGGCCAGCAAAATGTGGGTTCATGTATTATAATAGGCCACTAATCATGGTGGGTGGAATTTATTTCCAGTATAGATTGAGGTTGTAGCACAAGTCGATTTTCTTACATACTCATAACAGGGGGCCAAGGATGAGATATTTCAGTGTTAAGGATCTTGTCAGTTAACCAGGTTTCTAATGGTATTATTATATTAAAATCATGCTGGACTACCCAAGCTTCAAATAATGTCCTCTTGGCAACAAGAGTCTGCATATTAAGATGGGCAACCTTAAGTGCAGAATAAACTGACTTATCCTGGACACAGTTCTGAAATGGGCCATGGTGAGGGTGATCTGTACCTGATATTAAGAGAAGTACTAGAATTGTCCTTCTAAGCATTATTTTAAATTTAAGCCAGTCAGATTTTTTCAGCAAACTCCTAAAGCATTTACTTTTTAAGGGGATACCAAATCGAAAAAAAGGCTAGGCTATCACACTGTGAGAACCTAAAACACAGAAAGCCTGACTCGTGATTAACAATAAAATTACTCAAGTGGACAGAACTGACAGGATAAGATGTCATACTCCATTCAGTTATGTTCCAATGAGGTACACAGCTAACTGCATTTGTAATATCATAGATCCCAACTATAGCCTTGGGCCAATAAACACCACAAAGTAGCAGGGCTAGGCCCAGGAGTCTCATTCTTAAAAAACAAACTATGGTTTGCTGACTAAAATTTAGTATCAGTATAAGTTGCAGATAAAATTAGTAAGTCCTAAACTAAAAGCTTTCCTACAAAGCATTAAGTATTAACACTAACTAATGTAAGTTTTATTTATAGTGCAAAACTACTGTGCAAAAGTTTACTCTATAGTTCAGAACTACAATAAAACCTAAGTAGATTACAGTGGAACAGTGCTCCAGCTTTCCCCAGAGTAACTCACACAAAACTAATTCATAAGTCAGACATACCCTAATTACTGGGGAAAGGAGGAACAAAATGCCACAGTATTTACTCTGAACACCCTTTGATTAAGTACAAACTTTTCTAAGTGCAAAATGTTTTTTTAGTGGTGCAGCCACTCATGCTCATGCCTCCGGCCAGCACAGGCTTTTTGTAGTGCCCAACCCCACCACTTCTTGAGCCCGATTGGCTGCTAGCCCATAGCCAAGCAACAAATGGCAGCCAACTGAAGCACAAGGAGATAGCTCAGGATGAAGTCCGGTGGAGACCCAGGCAATAATTCAGCCTGACAGAGGTTAAAAATGTAAAAAAAATAGGGCTGGCAAAGTCCATGCAGAGATTGCAGAAGGAAGAGTTGGGCACCTGTGTTACAGATGCAGCTCTGGATGCTGATGCTCCTCTTTTGGCTGGCACAAGTTTTTTGTAGTGCCCAGCCCCACCACTTCTTGAGCCCGATTGGCTGCTAGCTCACCACCAAGCCCCCTTCACAAGCAACAAATGGCAGCTGACTGGAACACAAGGAGACAGTTCAGGATGATGTCTGGTGGAGATTCGGGCAATAATTCAGCCTGAGAGAGGCTCAAGATGTAAAAAAATAGAGCTGGCAAGGTCTGTGCCAAGATTGTAGCAGGAAGATTTGGGCACAGATGTTACAGATGCTGCTGTGGATGATGCTGCATGTAAACAATGGCTAAGATTTCCACAAACTGCAGAAAGCTAATCTGCAAGTATGTAAACCACAAGAAAAGTCATATTTGGTTTAAACTAAAGCACTTTCAGTATTCATCCGAATTTATCTGAATATTCTGAAAAGTATTTTGGAAGGATTCCACTGTATAATTCCATATTCTGTACTCCTACAGATAAAAGAAACACTTGATAATGTACAGGTTACTACAAAATGTTTCCATCATTTTCCCACATGTCTTGAGCTTATCAGTGATTACCAGCAGAAGCAAAATGCTCCTACACATTGGTTGAAAATAGATGTTTACACACTGTGTAACTTCTATATGATGGTAAGACTCACGAAATAGGATGATGGCTGGATTCCTTGCTATGGAACATTTAATGATATCGACTGTGTTGGATATTTGCTATGGGTTCAGTGGTGTGTTCTGTAAATCCTCATTCCACTTCTGTACCATATTAACTGGCAACAAACATTTTTAGTTCAGAACCAGCAGCCCTTAGCATGGTCCTTCCTATGGTGAGCCTATAATAAAGTCCCACAAACATTATTTTTGATCTTCTACAGCAATCCTACAAAGATCTGCTGGTGTTGGTAGCAGTGGTGGTACTGGTTGTGATTCTGATGATGACCACAGTGATGGTGATGAAAAAAGTGATGCTTCTCATTTATTCAAGTTCTTTTAACAACAGCAGGATGCTTACTTGTGGAAAAGGTAACACACACATTCCTTTCCCAATTTATAAACAGTTTTGATAGCATTGAATTGGATATATAATTTGCCCTAGCAGCACTGCTGAATCCCATATATAAAGACATATTCATTGCTATTGAAGTAATATGGTATATCTAACAGAAACTGTTGTGTACACTAATGCTGAAGCAACAAAAACACATGAAGAAAGCAATAGGAATGAGCATACGCACCTTCCTTATCCCAGTGCTTCTCCATGTCAGTCATCTCATGGTGTCAATGCTAGGCCTGAGCATATCATTAAAGACATCAACTGGTATGATCTCAAAATGCCTATTGACATTAAGAAGCTTTTGGATAATGCATGATGGCACCACTTAGAGATTTTGTAGGAGGACTAAGGTGTGTCACCAGAACACAAGATGTAGGTTAATACTACAGAAACAGTATCTAGTGAGATGTGTCACCTGAGCACAAGATGTAGGTTAATACTACAGAATAAGTATCTAGTGAGATGTGTCACCAGAGCACAAGATGTAGGTTAATAATACACGAGTATCTAGAGAGATGTGTCACCAGAGCACAAGATGTAGTTTAATACTACAGAATAAGTGTCTAGTGAGATGTGTCACCAGAGCACAAGGTGTAGGTTAATACTACAGAAATAGTATCTAGTGGAAATACTATTTAAGTCTAGTTCTGGCAAGACAGACTAACAAAAAACATTTGCCCTGGATTGACTACAGGGGCTTTATTTTTTCTGGGATGCATCCAGTATCTATTGCATGAGAAATATTTCACCACAACTGCAGATATTGCCTCACCACATCACTTAAAGCTAGAACCAGAGAATCTTGAATTGTTTGCCTTTCTCAAACTCATCATTTTGTGCCATGTATAGATTTTAACTTTTTATTTAATTATTTACACAGTATCTCTAACAAGTAATATATACTATTGGTAGGTATGAGCCCAAAGGTCCACAATGAATATTTACTATTCTACTGTAGCTCAGCTGGATGTGCAACTGTGTTCTCAATGGATACAGACTCTGCAGCACCACCACAAACACAGCAAACCCCAGCAGTGGCATGCCAACACCCCAGCCACAATGAAACACCCGTTGCAATCTTTGACATGATCAGATATTTCCAGGTATTTCAGAATATTTCTAGAGATTCTCTCTCTGGTGACCGTAAGGTGGTACTGCAGGCAGACAGGAATTTGTTTGGAGAGATCATAGAACCTTCAGGAAATATCTGGCAATGAAAATGGCTGCAACTGTAGAATGATAAATATTCATTGCAGACTTCAAGGTTTTTATTACCTCCTTGTTTGCCATCTACTTTACCCCATACTAATTATTGCATTTGGGCCCAGAGTGGTAAAGCCAGGTTATGGAAGTTGAACCAAATTCATGGGTTCCAGACTGAAGCTGAATCTTGTCCTACCAGATGCCCAATCCATAGTTTTGGACTGCTACTATACCACAGTACTGATATTATTCTTGAATTTATCCTAGTGGTCCAGAGTCACCATCCAAAATGTGTTGCATATGCTGTCTCTTGACTCCACCTGATTCCATCCCTTTAGTCTTGTTCACTTGCATGCTGTTTATATCACTGATTCCACAATGATATCCATCATCCACCAGCACCCTGTCTCTTAATCACACTTTAATAACTCCCCTAATTTGTGAATGTGGAAGAGTGGTTTGCAGGGTCATTTGAGCATAGCTGGGGGGGGGTCAAAAGCAAGGACTGGTGCAAATGTGCAGAACAAGCATGGAAACAAACAAAATAACAGCAGAAAAAAGACCAGTGTCCATCAGCATGCTCACATTGTCTACCTATTCCCCCATGACATATTGTCAAATAAGGTTTTTTGTTTGTTTTGTTTTGATATACCACCACCATCTGCAACAAGGAAGCTAGAACACTACATATTCATTGCTGACTGCAAGATTGTTTTCCCCACCCTCATACCTATATACTGCAAAGGTCCCTTGTGACTTCAAATTGAGAAAAGTATTTTTTGTTAAGCTTAAATCAACTTCAGGTCAATATAGGAGATTTTTATGAAAATTTACTTCAAACAAATTTAGGAAACTAAATAAAAATTCTTTACAAAATTAACTCTGCAGTAGATCAGTATGTACTGACATGTAAACGTAAAAACATACATTGAAATGAACATTCACCTCATTGATTTCTAAGACCCCTTTGCCAATCAAATAGTGGATTTTCACAAAGTGAAAGACACTGCTGGAAAGGACAATTAATTAGACTTTAAAACATATGGGGTGAGGGGATCAACTTTTAAGATGTGGTTATAAGGGGTCTCCAAGTGGACTCAGACAGGCCAGGAATGGAAAATAATTAGTTGAAGATGTGAGCTTTGGGGCCTTAATGGCTGTGTATGCCAAATCTAAATCACCAGCAAAACATGAAAACTGCCAGAAAACCATCTATGGCACTATGTCCAATATACAATACTTGATACAGAGTTTGAAATAACTTGGGACAAGGACCTCTGAATGTTAAAACTTAAGGTTAAAAATGTTTATGTTCACTGCAGTGTTTTTTCAGGTCACCTAAACAACGAAATAACATATTTCTGCAAATATCATACTTTTATGGAGGTATACACACCTGACAGTGACATTTCGACAGTGGGGTCCCCTACAGTGGCTACAACACCACGTCGCTGTAGGGAACCCACTGCAACCCAGCACTGTCTGTTGAGGGTCCTGCACCCCCCCAAATCAGCTCGGACTCAGAGTTGTAATCCTAAGGAGGGTGTGGAGGTGCAGTCCCCTGCTTGGGGGGTTCGGGGGTGAAGGCCGCTGAAGAAAACACTTGTTTGCCTCCAAAACCAGCAGTCTACTGCAAAATGCAGTCGACCTGCCAGTTTCACTGTGTGGTCATTCGACAAATATTCTGTCGATGATCAGTCATGGATCCACTTTTAGAGAGGGAGTTAATAAGTTTTAAAAACAATTTAGTAATAATGGGGGGGGGGATTTAGGGCCTGGGAGATAAGTGGTCCCAGAGGGCCTGAGACAAGGCCACCAATCTGGATTATGAGTAACAGTACACTGGCATGAAATGGTTCCTTGATGGTGTTAAATACCCGGTCCAATCTACAAATGTGATGCATTGAGTAAAAGTTATCTAATTAATCTTCTTCCAGTTAACTGTATCACCACGGTGCCTGGGGCTGTAAATCCAAAACTAAAGTTATAGTCAACATTTTCCACATTGACTTCCAGGATTTCTTATTCCTTCCAAATAACATATGCTCATCAATGGTAATATATGGTTAGAAAAGACAACTACTTGGCTTTCAAAATGTAGGATTTGAGGGGGCTCACCATTGGGCTTGGAGAAAAGGGTAGCCAAACTGTAGTTAGACAATACCAATATGGAAATAAAGAAACACAATGTTTATATACAGGACATTAATGGTGCTAACCACCAAGTCCTTCCCACAAATGTATTATATGCTTGAAAACTAAGGTTGACTGCCAGCTTAATGGTCAAGCCATATTGTCAGGATCTCCTCACCAAAATAGTATGGGAGGGTGTTCAGGCTTAAACAGCATACAGGAGAAGGAAGCAGAAGAGGGAGGGTGGGGGAACAAAAGAAGGAGAAATTGTTGGAGGAAGGACAGGAGAGGAAATGAATCATGGGAGAACGGATGCAGCAAAAGGGGGAGGGGTAAGGGAGCTTTGTCAGAGATTGATGGGAGTGAGCAGGGGGAAGGACAACAGAAAAAAGTATGCTTGAAAACTAATGCTACCTGCAATGGAAGTCACTTTGACAAAAGAAGAACACAACCAGTGTCTAGATGAGCCAAATTGTATTTCTTAAATGTGTCCTCACACTGTGTAATTTTCATGTTGATTGGGGATTGAAGGAGTTCTGAGCTATGAGGATGTAATCAGAGACAGACTGCAGAGAAGGAGCAAGAGGCAGGTTGTGTGCTGCACGTTACTTGACTGAGGAGACATCAAGGTAGCAGGAACATCACAAAGCTTTTTCCTAGGCTATAAAAGGTGTGCCACAATTGCCTATGCCTAGAGTGTAATGATCCTTTCTAGACAGGCTTATGAGGCCTGAGATCCAGTTACTGCCTAACCACTTTGATCTTTCCTCTGAGATGCTTGGAGTACTGAGGTGGGGTAGCCTGCCCCCCCTCCCGGGGCATGGTCCAGGGAGTCTTGCAGTGGACTGGTCACCATGAAACAGTGCTCGGAAAAGAAGAAGTTTTGTTCCTGTCTTATATTAGCTATATATTAGCTCCTAATTTCTCACTATATGAAAGTCTTAAGATTTCTGGCAAAACTAAATAATCGCTATCAGATTCTATCAGATTCTGTTCTCATTTTAAGATTTAAAGCTGTCTTGGAAGCTCCCAGCATAACCCTAGCATAAAGTGACAGGGAGATCCTGCCACTCTTGAGGACTGAACTTTTCTTAAATCTTTCTTAAATTGGTTGCAACAGTTCGTCTATTTCTTAGTCTAATCTATTCTTTACAACTTCTAGTCCATAAGGTTGGCCACCTAGGGGTGGCCTCTCCCCTTTCTTGAGTATGCTATAATGTCCTCTTTAATTTTCCTTTTCCCTCTTAGGTCCTCAGACAGGAAGGTTATTGTGGTGACCTCCCAGCTGATATAAAACAACAGACTGTGTGTTCCTCACTGTTGGATTTAGTATGCAATAGCATTATGTCATAAAATGCCTTAATGTATGTGCTGTATGTGTATGAAACATGTAAATATTGAAAATACCACAGCGCTAGGTGTTTTTGATAAAGGTAAAAAGTTACTAGGGGACTATATTATAAAAATGTAATTAGCTGTATTATTTAAAATGCATGTAAATTACAGATTGTTTGAGAGGCCCTTTGGCACCATGCACTCCTGCTTTAAGCTGAACCACTCTAAAAGTTTATGGTGATTTGTGTATAGATCCCATTGCATTTTATTTATTTGCTTTTGTTAACCAGGTAAGCACGCTAGACAGTCAAGTGTCTATTCTGAGGTACAACTCAGGAAGTTTAATGGTGCAAACAAGAACATCATTCAACAGACATTACAACAGGAGTCATAATACAGCACGGTACCAGCTTGGACAACAGTAGAACAAGCTTTCAGCATGAGCATGAGCATGGAACAGCATTCGAATGAAAGATGTGCATATAGGATCTGCCATACAGTAAGGGTAATTATGGCAACACAAATAGTACATTACATGGGTGAGGGCACATAGGATAGATTCTTGCTTGACATGAACAGCAGAGGCAAAGGTGGAAACCATATCATATGGTACAACTGACAGCTAGGAGCTAGCCAGCCAGTATAGCGCATTCAGTGTCAGGAGACTTACTTCCTCATCTGACACGGACAAGTTTTTCCACACTTTGGCCAGCCAGGTAGGTCAGGGGAGCTTCATTAAGCAGAGAGGCAGGTGGTGCCGATTAGAGGAAGCCCCATAGGGAGGATTTGAAGTAGGAGTGGGAGGAGGAGGAGCGAGTATTAGCTGGTAGGAAGGTCAACAATCTGGTGCATAGACAGCGAAGGCCCAATCACCCAGTTGGGTGTGAGTTTTGGGAAACTGGAGGACCTGGAAGTCACAGGATCTTAGGTGGTAGGTTGAGGTTGCAGGTTTGAGGGATGAGGCAAGTGCAGGCAGGGTGGCAGTTCTGGTGATGTTGTCGATGTAACTGCCTAGGACAAAAGTGCGGTGTTTTTCTCGGGGGAGCCATTCGAGTCTGGAATATAGCTCACAGTGGTGTGTAAGGCGAGGGGCAGAGAGCACAAAGAGACATATATTGTTGGAAGAAATACAAAATCACACATGCCCCCACAATACAAAGCATCATGGGCTACATATGCAAATCACCACAGACTATTATGCTGGTTCAACTTTATTGGGTATATGTGTTGATATGTTTAATTGAAACTTGGCTTTATTGCCAGTGCTCTTTGGGGTAACCCTTGCTTCAGTGCTTCTGCACTGAGGTTCTTTGTCTTTAGCTTTTTGTTTCTTTTTTTTTTCCTTTTTGAGCTCCCCTTCACCCAAACACACAATACAAGCCTAGGGAATCAAATAAAGATCAATGGGTCAGTAAGTGCTGACTAAGTGCAGAGGAAGGACATACATTATCTGTTTCTGCAAACTGATGTATTGAAGAAGGGATATGCCATTGCTTAAGGTTATTCCCTGTGTGCTAAATAAATATCACACATAGATTGTGTGTTAAATCTGAAGTTCTGTGTCTGGTCCATCTGTTATCCCACAACCCCTCCCCACATAAGAACTCATACCTCTATTTGAAAATATTTCTTTCATTATGTTTTTAGAAATCACTTGCTGATATTTTGTTATGTTATTGAGTCTTGCTGGTGCCTCGCTGGAGCTATACTTTAGTATGACCATATGACTAAATCTGAAAGACATTAATGTGCTTCTTACATAAATTGAACTTATAATTGTAGAATTTGGGATGACGTAAATTGTCCTTTGACTGTGTTTTAGATTTGTTTAAAACCAACTAACAGGGCTGGGTTGTATTGTCACAAACATTATAGATTGTGCTGCACTGTGCTACACTGCACTTTATAGAAAGATAATTGGTTTTAGAGAAACCCACGGGTCTTCATTGCTGTTAGACTCAGTATTTACTTACTAATCTGCTAACTTGATAATTTACAAGATACAAATTGCTTTCCTTGCTTTCCTTGTGGTAAGCTCTGCTAAAAGGCAATCTGGATTTCAAAACTGATAGATTTATGTTTATCAGATCTATTTTAAATAAATGAATTGAATTTTACATAAATCTTAGCAGAACAAGGAAGTATTAAGTACCGGGATATAATAAACCGAGTTGTCAACTCTAATCCTGGACATCTGTTTGTGGTCTCAATGTGGGTCTAGGTGATTGCCAGATTAATTGGTAGATTAATTGCACCCATGGAGAGCCATTATAACTCTCAAGCTATTGATTAAACAATTTATCTGCCCTAATTGCACCATTGCTATGCCTTTTTACATGTGCTAGGACATTAATTCACTGCACTTAGTGGTATAAAACTACAAATGCATTGTGATCTCCTCTGTTCGATCTTTGGTCTGCTCTTCCCAATAGCCCCTGCCTGCTCATCAGTAGCCACTGCCCTTGCTAATAGAAGGAGATCTGGCTGAAATTGAGTTGTGAAGGAGAAGGGAATCAAAAACAAACAAAAAAATAACAAAATCTGCCGTTCAGGGACAATTTTGTTGTACATCGCTGTGTTGGGGGAATTACAGCTAGTGGCTGGGCGGATCTCCCTTGTGTTCTTCCTGGACCTGAATTTTGTGCTCTGCTGCCATGGAGTTTCAGGGACGAATATATTTGAAGCTGTAGTTTTCCCTACCAACTGGATGCTGGATTTTCTCTGTGCCACCATTTTCTCCTGTTGGTGTTTTGGCCCCAACTTTGAAATTCTTGTGGTGCACCCTATTGGCTCCCAGACTGCTGTGATGATCTGAGCTCTGCCTGCACACAGGTAAGAGCAGCATCCAGCGGCCTTGAACATTTAGTTGCTGACTCTCCTTGAGTGAATGGGATGGTGTGGGGAGACCTCTGCCTGGTGGGTCACCCCCTCTTTTGCCTCTGACTTGGTCTGCTGCGTATTGCGGGTGGAGGTGTCGGCTCGCGGGATCGAGTGCTGGTGGGCCTCCCTTGCTTGCTCTGCCTGCTCGTCGGTAGCCACTGCCCTTGCCAAAAGAAGGAGATCTGGAGAAATTGAGTTGGGAAGGAGAAGGGAATCAAAAACAAACAAAAAAATAACAAAACCTGTAGTTCGGGACAATTTTGTTGTACATCGCTGTGTTGGGGGAATTACAGCTAGTGGCTGGGCAGATATCCCTTGTGTTCTCCCTGGACCTGAATTGTGTGCTCAGCTACCATAACCAAGAAGATTATTCCCCTGCACTTGAGCAGGAGTTTTGCCGTTCCTTGTTGGACTGAAAGAATTATTGCTGGACTGAAATCCTATTGGCTTACTTGTTGGGCTTTGTAAGAAGCAGGGTGTCAAGTTGGCTGGAGTTTTAGGGAGGAATATTTTTGAAGCTTTAGTTGTTTTCTGAACACCTACCTCATTCCCTTCTCCCCACCCCGTTCCCTCCTCCCCTTAAATGCTCACTGGCCACTCTCCCCCTAGCCCATGCCATTTTTTTTTCAGCCAATACTAATGACTTTGTTCGTACTTGTGCTCGCCTGGCATTGACTAACATAAACTCAGAACTGCCATAGGGATTAAGTTGAACCTGCTGCATGTGTAACATTGTGATTGTAAAGTGTGCTTCTGTAGAGAATATGTTGTACCTGTACCTGAGTGTGCTGCTTGTTGACTTGTACTAATTTCTGATGTGCATGTGGGGGATACTTGAACATTGTGGGTGTGCTGTGGGAATAATGTTACCCAGGCCCTTGACCCCAACAACAGGGGATACTGTATTGTTTGACCCTATCATAGGTCTCAAGTGCAGGCAAATCTGTCTTCCTGATCTTTTTACCTTAGACTTAGTGTTAGCATCTCATTGTTATGTAAATGACCCTGGTCACTTAATTGTTCATGGTCTTTAGGCACCTGCTTCGTGCTCAATTGGTGAGGGCCAACTCTGTGGGGGTCAGTTGTGCTGGTGCCACTGTGTCCTCCTTTCTGGGGCCCTTACTGCCAGACCTACGCTGCCCCCCTTCTGGTCCCCACCCTGATGGGGGATACTAAGCTTCTCAGCAGAGGGGGCCAAGCCCCGGCCCCTCACCAGCTTTTGTCCTTCGACTGTTCATTATGTTAGGCCTCCCTCTGCTTGTTGCTGACAATGTTCCTCCACTGAGAGCCCCTGGGTCATGCCTGGACAGCATGATATGACTGACTTCACCTTCTCAAATCTAATTGCCTGTGCCTGACAGCTTCTCTGGCCTATCTGCTGTCCTGTCCTTAGGAGTTTTCAGTATCCTGTCGGAATAGGCAGAATCTCGGGATATAAGCCACGTGGCAGGGGCGGTCTACCACCTCTGAGGCATCTCCTATGGCTTTTACTGGTGACACTAGCCCTGTCGGGGGATATTGAGCTCAACCCTGGCCCCATGCAACTCTCCCCCTTATCTGTGGGTTGGTGAAAAGGCAAAGGGCTGAAGATAGCCCACCTTAACATCTGTAGCCTCCTGCCCAACCTGGCTGACCTCCTTGCATGGGTCACTCACCACAAGCCAGACATCCTGGGCTTAACAGAAACCTGGCTGAAGCCAGCAACCCCTGACTCAGCATGTGCACTTCCTGGTTTCGACCTTGTCAGGCAGGACCACCCGGGGAAAAGCGGGGGGGGGATGGTATCCTGGTCTATTACTGGAGTCACCTTAATCTTATGGTTCTGACTGGACAACAGTCCAAACTGTATCCCTGTGAACTGTTGCACACAGTTTTGTTGCTCGGGAATACAAAAAAGATCCATATTGCCTGTACATACAACCCCCACCATGTGGGGCATAACAGGGCTGTCCTCCCTCCTTGACACTGTTGGGTCGCTGGCTGGGAACAATGAATTGTTGATACTGGGTGATCTTAACCTCAACTGGCTCAGTGGCAATACAAAGATGTATGAGCCACTGCTGGCTGGTCTCTCATTGTCCCAACTCATAAAGGATCCCACTAGGTGGTCCTCCACTGGTAGCTCAGATTCCTTCCTTGACTGGGTCCTGTTTAACAGGCCTGAGAGGATTAGCTCTTCTGGAACTTTCCCTGACTGCATCTCTGGCCACTCCCCAATGTTTTGTGTTTGGAAGGTCCCATCTCTGAAAATTCCACATAAAGTCATCCAAATTCAGGACTTTTCCCAGTATGACCTAGGGTCTTTCCAAGATGACCTTCAGCTTACTGACTGGTCTGAGGTTTGGAATGCCCAGGACCCAGCCTCAGCAGTTAGTCATTTTCTCAGGGCATTCCGGGTGCTGCAGGATAAACACACCCTTCTCATTAGGCGGAGGGTTAGAGGGTCTGCTACCAAGTGGTTGCATGGGAACCTGCTCACCCTCATGAGGGCTAGGGATAAGTGCTGGGCCAACTTCAAGGGCTCAATGGACAGGGCCATATTTCAGCGGTACATGAGGCTCTGGAATGAGTATAAGAAAGCAATTAGGGCTGCAAAAAGTGAATTCTGCAAAGTGGCACTGCAGAATTCGGCAAAAGACCCTAGGACTTTCTGGAGAAACATAAAAACCATAGTAAGTGGTTCATCCAAAGTGGAGGTCACTGAAATGCTCATTGGTGGTACCGGCTATAACAATCCACTTACCATTACCAATGCCTTTAGCAAACATTCCTCAGACCTGTCTACCTTCATCTCCCTCTTCTCTCCCTGTGGAGGTGTTAGCTGTGGCCAGGACCCTGCCTCACAACTGTCCACCCTCCCAACTGTCATTCTATTTCAAGGCAGTGACAGCACATGAGATGCAGAGATTGCTCTCTGGTCTCTCCCCCCTTCTTCAGTGCTGGCCATGATGGCATGGAACCTAGGCTCCTCCACCTTCGCGCCTCACACATTGCCTCCCTGGTGGCCCATATTGTCTACTTATCCCTTGCCTCTGGGGTAATCTCCAATATTTGGAAGGTGGCCAGGGTTGTCCCCATTCTCACAGGGCAACCCTAATCTTATGGACAACTACCATCCCATAGTCATACTGTCCGCAATCAGTAAACTCCTGGAGAAAGTTGCGGTGGGACAACTCACGGAATATATCCAGGCTCACGAGCTTCTGTCACCTGAGCAGCATGGCTTTCAAAAAGGGCATAGTGCATCATCGGCCCTTGTCACCACTGCATCTGGGATCAGAACTGATATGGACCAGGGTAAACTCTCTGGTGCCATTTTCTTCGACCTGTCAAAAGCCTTCGATCTAGTTGACCATGCTCTGCTCTGCTCAGCTTAGGTCACTTGGCTAGTCATCCCCTGTACTCTGCTGGTTCTCCAATTACTTGCAGGGCAGACAACAGCTGGTCAAATACAGCAAGGTCCTCTTGCACACCACAGCTGTGTCCTCAGGTGTTCCTCAAGGCTCAGTCCTGGGGCCCCTGCTTTTTTCCAACTTTGTGAATGACCTACCTGCTACCTCTTCCTACTCCAGGTCCACACTATATGCAGATGACCTGGTCATCATGACCCACTCCTGGGACATTGGGGTTATAAACCACCAGCTGAGTGAGGACTTTAAGAGTGTCCAGTCTTGGATCATGTCCCACAAGCTGGTCCTCAACCTCAATAAAACACAAGCTATGCTTTTTGGGTCCCTGGACAAAATTAAGGCCTCCCCTGCATCCCTGTGTATCACTGGTCTTGATGAAGCCCTGGTCCACATCACCAACTCCATTAAATACCTTGGGGTTACACCTGACCCTCAGCTCAACCTTGGAATACATATCCTCAGTGTCTGCAGAGCTGTTAACTGTAAGCTGGGTCTGGCCTATCGTGCAAAGAGCAATCTTATGCCAGCTGCCCACCTTGCATTGGCTAGAGTTGTGTTTCTCCCCTTCCTCTGCTATGGGTTTCTCCTGTTTGCCCGTACATCCAAAGTCCACCTCGCCAGATGGACTGCTGCATACAACAATATTTGTCATTTTGCGCTTGCTGCTCCTAGACTCACCCACAACTGTGACCCGTATAGAAGGCCTAATTGGCTCTCCCCATCCAACTACTTAAATTTTGTCCTGGGCTACTTCACGGGCAAGATCTTTGGTACCGGCATCCCATCTGGGCTAGCAGAGCTCCTCATTCCAGCGGTCTCACCCTCATACTGCCTCAGATCCCTGGGCAGTGCGGCGCTAAGGATCCTGGTGACACGCACCCAAATGGGTGACAGAGACTTTGCCTCATGTGCTCCCAAACTATGGAACTCCCTTCCTGCCCAGATTCACTCCACCTCCTCCCATGCTGGCCTCCGAACCTCCTTGTGGAGACACTAAAAGCTCTTGTCAGTGTGTGTATGTCCCAAACCTCCGTAATTTCGCCTGGCCTCCCGCACTGAACATTTCCTCCTTATGTTCTGACTGTCTGCATGGATTCTGTCCAGCACTCAATTTTATTCGGAACTGGATATTGCCCTGGCTGAGCCTCCCTTTGCTGGGGACTTATACTGTATATATTTGTATATATATGGACTCATACTGTATAATGACTTATATATAATGCGCTGCTCGTAGCTCGGTCTTACAGCTGTATTTTGTTATGACCATTGTACCTGCTGACTAGGTGTTGTTTTTGTTTCCCCTGACACTGTGTAATAGTCTAAAGTGTATCTTGGTGTACTATTTCTTAAGTGTATCTTGTTGTGCCATATCGTATTTCCTGCACTCTCTCGGGTCGTACTTGAAAATAGGCAATTTGTCTCGTCTAGTGTACTTACCTGGTTAACAAAAGCTAAATAATAAATAAATAGTGTTTTACTGCTGTAGACATTTTTGGCAGTTTCGGCTGATTTCTGTTGCATGCTGGCCTTGGAGTACTGGTTGTAGGAACTTTAAAATCACTTTGAAATTAAATTGTAACCAGAGTCCTCGGAGCCCTGAATACATTCTGTGTAACACGAAAAACAGATTGAAGCTTTAGGGAGGCTATAGGACCGGTCTGTTGGAGAACATTTGTCCTGGTGTTTGTGTCGCTTTTAAGTTGGACAATAATGGATCTTTTGGAAATAAGTAAGTCAGAGCAAATTGACAAATTTCACAGCAATTTGTAACAACTTGCAGTAACTCTAAGTTATTTAAAATTAGTATTTGACTGCAATGTTTTACTTCTCAACTTATATTATATGCTGGTTTATATTGTATATGCAAGTTTATTAATTTTTAAAAGTTTATAAGTAAAAGAAAGGTATCTTTGGCCCTTTGTTCCCACTGTTTTTTATTATTTATTTTACAGTTTCATGACAGGCCTTATTGGCATCATAGGCATACTGCCTGGATCTTACATAGACAAATAGCTCCTTTTGGATATTGATAAAGGAGAGGACTTGGAAACCAGAAGGTAGAATTGAAGAATCTGCCTGAAAATTGATTTACTGGTGACTTAACTTATTAACTTGAACATCCAGAGAAGGGCTGGAGATTCCAGGTCATTTCAGGACTTTGGTAAACAACGCTAAGCCTATAATCTACAGGAAAGGTGGACTGAGTCTCAGAACCTTTGGTATTTATTTATTGAAATGTTTCACCAGGAAGGCACTCTGAGCAACAAATTGCTTGCCTCCCAATGTGACCTGTGGGGAGCGGAACATGGGGATAGTAGACAAAGTTCTGGTACACAGTATAGAAACACATTTTGAATACATTCAAATGTATACAGAGATTTGGTAAACAATATAGGAATACAATTTGGTTACGACAATACAGTGAGCAATCAGTTCAAAAGTAGTGAATGGAGGAATGCTAACATGTATGGAAACATAGAAACATAGAATTTGATGGTAGATAAGGACCACTTGGCCCACCTAGTCTGCCCATTTCCCTACCTAATGGATAAGCTGCAGATCCTAGTTAACCAACAGCCTCCTTCCTCCTACCCACCCTAGAATTGCCTTACATCTGTCCCATGCATTCTTGAATTCCCTCACTGTTTTTGACTCAATGACCTCCTCAGGAAGGCCATTCCATGCATCTACAACCCTCTCTGTGAAGAAATACTTCCTCACATTACCTCTGAGCCATCCCCCTCTATCTTCAAATTGTGCCCTCTTGTTCTTGCACATCTCTTTTTCTGAAAGATGCTACCCTCTTGGACTTTGTTGATTCCCTTGTGGTATTTGAAAGTTTCAATCATGCCCCCCTTTCCTCAAGGCTATACATCTTAAGCTCCTTTAGTCTTTCTTCATATGTCTTCTGGTGCAGACTCTGCACCATTTTGGTTGCCCTCCTCTGAGCTGCCTCCACCCTGTCTATGTCTTTGCCGAGATGGGGTCTCCAGAACTGTACACAGTACTCCAGATGTGGTCTTACGAACTGTCTGTACAACGGGCCAACAACTTCTTGTTTTGTACCGGTGATGCCTCTCCCAGTGCATCCCATTATCACCCAAGCCCTCCTTACTGCCTTCTCACATTGCTGGCCCATCTTTAGGTTGTCTGATATGACTACCCCCAGTTCCATTTCCATTTTTGTTGTTGTCAGTATCTCACCCCCCATTGTATACTCTTCCCCTGGGTTTTTGTTTCCCAGGTGTTTTACTTTGCACTTCTTTGCATTGAATCTAAGCTGCCATACATTTGACCATTCCTCCAACCTTGCCAAGTCCCTTTTCATTTTTCTCATGTGACCTTGCGTATCAACCCTGTTGCAGATCTTTGTGTCATCTGCAAAGAAACATACTTTCCCTTCCAGTCCCTCTGCAATGTCACTTATAAAGACATTAAAAAGGACCTGCCTCAGTACAAAACCCCGTGGTACCCTGCTAGTAACCCCCCTTTCTTCTCTGTGGGCTCCATTTACTATTACCCATGGTGTCCTGTTGTCCAGCCAGTGTATTACCCAGGCTACTACCCTGGGACCCACTCCCATGCTGTTTACTTTGTTTATTAAACTTTTGTGCAGGACTGGTTCAAATGCCTTGCTAAAATCTAGGTAGGCCATGCCCACAGCGCCTCCCTGGTCTACTGCTTTGGTCACCCAGTCAAATGACTCAATTAGATTTGTCTGACATGACCTTACCACTGTGAATCCATGCTGCCCTGGGTCCTGTGCCCCACTGGCCTCTAGGTACTCAACAATTCTTTCCTTCAGAAGTGATTCCATCATTTTCCCTATCACTGAGGTCAAACTGACAGGTCTGTAGTTTCCTACATCTGTCTTGCTCACACTTTTGAGGAGGGGAATCACATCTGCCCTCATCCAGCCTTCAGGTACCACACCAACCTCTCATAATTTATTAAAAAGGGTAGTCAGTGGTGTTACTAGTTCTTCCATTAGTTCTTTTAGAATTCTGGGGTGAATCCCATCAGGCCCCATTGCTTTATCCACCTTCAGTTTTAAGAGTTCTTTCAGAACCCTTACTTCTGTGAAAGGACTAATATCAACCCCCCTATCCAGAGTGCTCCTATTGACTGGATTAGGTACCTCCCTTTGCTTTTCCATTGTGAATACTGAGCAGAAGTATTCATTCAGTATCCCTGCTTTTTCACTGTTGATCTCTGCCCAATCACCTTCCTCTTTATTCAGCCTCAGTATTCCTGCCTTAGTCTTTCTTTGCTCCCTACTGTACCTCTAAAAGGTATTATCCCCCTTCTTAACTGAGTTGGCTATCTTTTCCTGGTTTGGGCCTTCCCTGCTTCCTTCTACTTTAACTGGTACAGTTCTCTGTTCTGCTCCTTCTGTGTTTCCTTATACTTCCTAAATGCTATCTTTTCTCCCTTACCTTCCCTGCCACTTCATTTGAGAACCATAGTGCTTTTTCTTTCATTTTGATTTGTTTATTTGCTCCACACAAAGGCTTGTTGCCTCTGTGATAGCAGTTTCGATGTTTCCCCATCGTTGCTCCACTCCACCTTCTTGCCTATTTGCTATTGCTTTTCTGAGGCACTCTCCCATTTTGACAAAATCAGCCCTCCTGAAGTCCAGTACCTTCACTTTTGTGTGGCTTGACTCTACAACTAAGTTTATCGTGAACCACACTGTTTGATGGTCGCTTGTTCCCAGATAGTTACCCACTTCAAGATCAGAGATCCACTCTCTGTCTCCATTTGAGAGTACCAGGCCTAAGATTGCTCCCTCCCGAGTGGGTTCCAAAACTAGCTGTTTGAGGCATGCCCCTGTAGGGCATCGAGAATGACCCTGCTCCTGGATATGGCTGCAGCAAAGGTGCTCCAGTTAACATCTGGCATATTCAGGTCCACATCAGCAATATCTCCCCTTTCTCTGCCATCCCCAGGATGCCTTCTGTCATTTTCTTGTCCATTTCCTCCCCCTGAGATGGGGGTCTGTATACAACCCCTGTGTGGATTGTGGAGCCATTTCCAGTCTCCAGGTGACCCACAGTGCCTCCTCTCCTCCCTGTTTACCCTTTAGTTCTGTTGCTTTGATCCCTTCCCTTACATAGAGAGCTACTCCTCCTCATCTTCTTCCTTCCCTGTCCCTCCTGTAGTTTGTGTACCCTGGTATGTTGACATCCCAGTCATAGTTCTCTGTGTACCATGTTTCTGTGACCGCCACGATATCCAAGCATCCCTCTTCCATCAAGGCCACAATTTCAGGGAGCCTTTTACCAAGACTACAGGCATCGGTATTCATTACCCTCCATTTTTTTAAGGAATTATTTCTTTTTGCCCCATCCCTGTCCTTACTGCCTTTACCTTTTTCTCCATTTACACTTGCCCTTCTCCCTATAGACTGCTCTACGTTGGTGTTTATCTCACTAACTATCCTGATTTTTTGGGGGGGACTAGGATTTCCCTTCTCCTTTTCAGTGCCTCCTCCCTTGGCTAGTTTAAATGCTTGCCAGTGAAGCATTTAAACCTATCACATAGGATCCTGGTTTCCTTCCTGGATAGATGCAGACCATCACACCTGTATAGGCCTGCATCCCTCCAGGTGGAGCCCCAGTCCCCAATGAAGCCAAATCCCTGAGTCCTGCACCAATTTTTCAACCAGTCATTGAATCCCATTGTGCGGAGTACCCTAGCCTCATCCATGCCATAGACAGGTAGCACTTCCAAGAAAGTTACCCTGTGTGCTACTTGTCTGAGGCCCATCCCCATCTCCACAAACTCCCGTTGCACTGCTGTGATCCCATTCTCAGCCAGGTCATCTGTCCCTAGGTGAATAATAACATCCAGCTCACTCCCTCTTGCAGCTGCTCCCATGATCCTGAGGATTCATTTCCTGTCCCGCCAAGCCACGGCGCCAGCCAGGCACTTTACCTCCCTTTCTCCTCCATCCCCCAGTTCTACCCCCTAACAATTAAGTCCCCCACCAGGAGTTGTTTCCTTCCCCTGTGGAATCCTGTGCTACCCTACTGTGGGTCTCCATTGTGGAGATTACCAGCATCCTCCTTGGTCTCCATTGTGGGTGCCTCCATAGAGAAACCATGCTCCACCAGAGTGGTGAATCAATTTTGGAGAGGCACAGCTGGAGGGATGTGCCTCTGTTCTACCACCATCACCCTCCCTGAGCTCACCGTGGTCCAACCACTCTTCTTTCTTGGCAACATCTGAGGTTGTCGCAGTGACCTGGGTGGTTCCTGGGTGGGAGAGCAAGTTTCCCAAATCCTTGCCAGGTCAGCATGGAGATGAGCAACCTCCTCCCTCAGACCAGAGAGGTGCCTGCAAATAGGGCAGCAATGCAGTCTCCATAATGTCTCCTGGAAGACTGCTCTTCCACAGCCAGTACATTGCACCACTTCCCACATGTCTTTGTCCCTTCCTGTTATATATGCTTTTTTTTCTTTCTTGTTTTTTATGAAATGGATGGATTTGGAGCTAGCAGTGAGAGCTAGAATAAGTACAGTAACACAACTAGCATTTGGCAATTCCTGCTGAGGCATAGTTTTGTCATTAGAAAATGACAGAGTGGGATCAGGAGGATTGAACTAGGACATGGTGAGGAGAGACGCAGACAAACAAGAATTACTAGGTGAACAGAAGTGCAGGTTAGAGGCTGAGTATAAGTGCTTTGAGTTTAGGGATAGGTCAAAGACTAGGGTTAGTTAAGAGGGAGAGGAGGGGGTTGAAAGTAAAGTCAGGGGCAGTGGGGGTAGAATGAAAGGGAGGGGGAGGGGGAGAGGGAGAGAGGTGGTCTATCTCCTCCAGCATGCTGGTGACCCTTCCTGCACAAGGCAGTGGTCTAACACAACAAAAAGGAACAGGCTGAGGGCAGAGAGGGTTTAGGGTAAAAGCAAAGAGGAGTGAAGGGGGAGAGAGGTGGGCAATCCCCCCTCCAGCATGCTGGTTACCCTGCCTGCACAAGGCAGTGGTCAAGCATGACAAGAGGGGAAACAGGCTGAGGGCAGTGAGAGTTTCAGATAAAAGCAAGGAGGAGTGAAGGAGGAGGGAGAATGGTCAGCTGTGGCCTGGCAACAACAGTATGCAGAGGAACCCTGTCTGCACAAGGCAGAGGTAGAACATGGGGAGTAGGAAAACAGGTACCAGGTAGGGGAGGAGTAATGTGGAAGGGGAGGAGGCTGAAAGGTTAGGAGGTAGGAGTCAGGGGATCAAATCTGGGCCAAATTGCATGGGTATGGAGGTGGAGAAGGGTCACAGGTATTGCATAGGGGATGAAAGAGGGTGGGGAGGAGGCCGATAGCTTAGGAGGTAGGAGGCAAGGGATTAATCCTGGGCCAAATTGCATGGGTATGGGGGTGAATGTTGAGGGGGCTTATAGGCTGATAGATTAGGAGTGAGGAAGGGGAGGTGGCAAGGGAATAGATCCAGGTCAAGTTGGTGGATATGGGGGGTGGAGGTAGTGGGGCTTGCAGGAGCAAGGGCTGGGGAGTTAGGGGGGTCAAAACAGGAGCAGCTAGGTGCAATGAAGTTTTTGAGTGCTGAGCTGATGGAATAGCAGGTGGAAGAGTGATGAATCTGAGGGGGAAGGAAATTCCAAATTTTGGGGAGGCGATGGGAGTAAGTCAATGGACCAATGATGGTGGTGCAGATGGGAACCACCAAGGTATAAGAGTCGGTTGATTGTAGTGAGTGATTTGGAGGGGTGGGGGTTATGAAAGAGGATGTGAGGGAGGTAGGTAGGGAGTACGCTCAACCAGTGACTGGAGGTGAATTTTGCACAGTGGGAAAGTCTTCTATTTGTGAGGGAGGGGAAGGATGTGTCATGATAGAGAGAATGGTGATGAGTGTGGAAGGGAGCATCAAGGGCAAAGTGGCAGAATGAATTGAATAGGGTATCCAATCTGGCCAGAGAGGGCTTGGGAGCAGCACTGTAGACTATGTCCCAGTAGTCAAAAATGGGTAAGATCATCTTCTGAACAAGATCATGCCTGGCCATAAGAGGGATGCAATTATGGTTCCTGAACAGTGCACCAAGTTTGGGGTGCAGTTTTTTTCTGGATAGCATCAACATGATCAGAGAAGTTAGGTGTTGGTTCAGCAGACATCTAAGTACCTGAAAGAGGATGTGTCCTCAGGTGGGGTCCTGTCAAGGATATGGAAGGTGGGCAGGTAGGGAAGACTAGAGAGCCTCTGCCTTGTGCTAGAGGTCATGGAGATGGTCTGCTTGGCATTAATAAAAAGTTGGTGTTTAGCAAACCAAAGCTGAACACTGTCAAAGTTGTGCTGCAAGTTGGTTGTAACTTCTGCAGGGCTGGAGCCAGATGTATACAGGACCATATCATCGACGTACATAAGAATGGCAGAGTTGGGTGAGCAGTTGGATGGCAGGTCATTTAGGAAGACTTAGAATAATATAGGCCCTAGCACTGAGACCTGTGGGACACCTATTCTAATCTGAAGGGGGAGAGATGGCGTCAGAGATCTTGACAAATTGTGTTCTACCAGTGAGGTAGGCCTTGAACCAGTTTGTGGCTGAGTGGAATAGGCCAGCTGTTGAGTATGAATCTAGGGAAGGGAGAGGGAGACAGTGTTGAAGGCTTTGGCTAGGTCAACAAAGATAGCCAAAGTGATTTGTCCATTGTCCATCACTGTAAGGATGGAGTCAGTGAACTGAAGTAGGGAGGTGGCAGTGGAGTGATGTTTCCTGAAGCCAGATTGGAAAGGGGTGAAGAAGGACATGTCAGTTAAGTAAGAAGTAAGTTGGGAGAGAACTAGTGCTCTTGTAGTTTAGCTAGGGTGGGAAAGAGAGAAATAGGACTGCAGCTCCCAGGGGAGGAGAGGTCACCGCTTTTAGGTAGGGGGAGGACAACTGCATGTTTCCATGGGGAAGGGATGGCAGCTGTTAAGAATGAGAGATTTACAATAAGATAGAGAGTGGATAGGCAATGGTCAACGCAGAGAAAAATAGGAGTTTAGGGTCTAGGCCATCTGGGGAGAAGCCTTTAGAAATGTTAATTGCTTGGAGGGCCTGAACGGTGTCATGTGGGGAGACTGCAATACAGGAGAAAGGGGGATGGGAGTGAAGGGGAGGAGGGGGACCATTTGAGGGTGGAGCAGTGGAAGGGAAGTTAGGGAGCGATTTCAGTAGCTCAACAGCACATGAGGTGTAGTAGGAGTTAAAAGGGGCAGCTACAGCACCTGGGTCATCCACAAGGGAGCCATTTATGTTAAGTACAGGTGAAAGTGGTCAGGATGGAGGAGGGACAAGGTTGTGGACCACGTTCCACAATTTGGAAGGGAGTTTATGTTTGTATGGATGGCAGTTTTTAAATATTCTGATTTAGCTAACCTTGTTGCCTGAGTGCAAGCATTACAGAGCAAACAATAGGATGTGAGATTGTTACAAAGTTGGGTAATTTTATGGCATTTCCTGGCCTGATCTCTTGCTTGGAGAAAGGCAAGAAATTCTGGTGTGATCCATGGAAGGTGATTACCCCTAACCCTGGGACAGAGGCATTCCATTTTGCTAGGAATATGTTTTTAAAATATTTTCTTGGTCTTATCAACTGAGAGGATAGTGGTTAGTGGGGACCAGTCAGAGAGGGTTAGACTGTGCAGGAGAGGGTCTAATTCTAAGGATTTATATGTTTGAGATCAATTACTTCAATTATTTCCTCTGCTTCTTTATGAAAGGGGACGGAAGACGCACTTGTAATGCTTTATTTTTATTTGATTGTTTGATTTCATGATTGGTTTCATTATTTTCACATTGACTTTCTCCTTGAGAGGACGCCAGTAATTTTTCCCTAAGACAATCTAAAGCAGCTCTTATTGTAAATTACATCATGTCTTAGACTATTTATTTCCTCCTTTAACACCCAAAGATTCTCTAAGATCACAACATTGGAATAATAAGGATTCTTTACTGTTTCTAAAAATTGTTTGGACATGGCTGATGAGGCAGTAAAATCGACTTTGTGTATTAGGTAGTAATGCGTATGTTCAACATTGCACTCCTGACCATTATTATCTAATAATAATGAGGTCTTTCTTAGAGAGGTAAATGAACTCATTGGGGTTTGTGAAAAATCCACATAACACAAACCTTGCACAGACATTATTTTTTTATAATTGTTGGTGCAAGGAAGTTAATGCCAAAGGATGTTACTGAAGCAGGTATGCTGTAATTCCTGCTACTGCTGCTCAGTCCCACCCCTGACTCAGCAATGACACACACACACACACACACACACACACACACACCACATTCTCTTTCTCTCTCTATCTCTCCATCTCTAAGATTTTTTTTAGCATAATTTATCTCTCTTTTTTTAATATGGAAGTGGACCACACAGCTACTGCCTTTTCCTGATTACACAAGCTGTCTCCCAATGTCATGCCTAAAATGCTGCAGCACATGGATCAACTAGATGGAGTTTTATTTTTAAATGTAAGGGCAGGATGAACCAGATAAATACTGTTAAGAACGTCTAACTTACTGTAGTATATGGTGGAACGTCATTCTTCACTGAAATCCATCGCTGTCGAAATGTTGTTCTCCTACACTAGTGACGTTCGCAGTGCAGCAGAATGATTTTTTGTTCTACTGCACTGCACACATCACACACTGTGTCCTCGAGCAGCATTTGACAGTTAGGGATCACTCCATAGACAGGACACATAGCGAAAGCAGCAATGTTGGCGGCAGTACTATCAATGCCACTATCGGAATGGGATAGATTCATCCTCGATCAGGAAAAAAAAAATGTTAAAAATGTAAAGTTCTTAAACAGTTAAAATGTCAAGCATGAAAACGTTCAAAATGTAAAGTTCTTTTTTCCTTCTAGTAACCCAGTAAAAATGTTTTGAAGCAGAAACATGCTGTAGTGATTTTTTTCCCCGCAAAAAACGACGTTCCACCATATGTTATAAAGAAAAGTGCATGGGGAACAGTTGACAACAGGACTAATCTTTCACCTCGTTGGCACTATGATGACGGATTACCTCTCGAGCTGCGCTCTCGAGGTAATCCATCATCATAGCGTCAACTCGCTGAAAGTATAGCCCTGTTGTCAACTTTTCCCCATGCACTATCCTATATGTTGTCGTGAGCTAGCCAACTGCCAATAATTATATGCAACATTTATTTCTGTTATATATTGTTGCTTTTGATTTCTGTGTATGTTTAAATGCTAATGTAACACAGAATTGATTGTTTTCCTTTAAAATAGCTGATATGCCTATAACCTGGGATTCCTAGGAAACCAAGAAGATGAATTTCCTGCCTAGCTAACACAGGGGTCATAAACCAGCTTGTATAATCAGAAAATCTTACAAAATGCTTTTGATCTCAAAAACTATATTATGATATCACATTTTATGAAGTAACAAGATGTTTGAGTCAGGAATTGGATGGCAGATGACCAGTCTAGCAGTACCATGTGAAATTCTAACATGACACTGTAAATTAGCTTACAGGATGCTATATTAATACATCAAAAGTTTTAACAGTGACTATCCTGTTACTAGTCAATTATGGAGACAGCATTTGTGTTGAAGCTGAGTGACATCACCAAGTGGCCAGAATATTGTTGGTCACTAGTAGGAAAATTGATTACACTGCAGTTTTCATAAGGATAGTTAAACTCTCAGCACAGTCACTCAGTGCCATTCAGTTTGGGACTCTCTCCTGACTACAGGATTGCAGCTGCCAGCCTGAGACTGCAACATTTACAAACCAGTGATTTTTCTGAACTTATGAAAAATCTTCATAACAGATAGAGATGTAGTTAAACAGTTTTAAGACATTTATACTGTATACTTTCCAAATTTGTTTCCATACTGTAACCTAAATTAATATACTGTAAGTTCCCGTTTACTTGTATCTGCAGTTATTTTATTATTTTAGTAAAGACTTTTGTTTTTCTAAAGAAATTCTGCTTGTGTGAGATTCTGTATATTGTATGTGTGACTGTGAAAAGTTATTTATTAATCTGTGATGACTGTTAAATGTTTAGACAGGTCATCAATTAGCAGCCAAATTGAAAAGGGTGATTAGGGGATCCGTCAGGATTAAATAGAGTCCCAGAGTCTCATATGAGTCTGCAGGGATTGTGAACTGGGCTATTGCATGTCCTGTAGGGTGAAGGCCTAATCAAGTTTTTGTGCTGCTACCCTGAAGAGAGCGTACTTACCTGGGTCTTCATCCTTTGTGTAATGTCCAGGAAAAGGGTTCATATTTTGCCACAGGACTCAATACTGGTATTGTGCCCTGACCCAAAGTAAAGAGGGATGCTCTGGGGCCTCATGGTGAGTGTTCTGTTGTAAATTCAGTGAGCATTCTGGAAGGACGAGGAGGTTATCCCTGTTTTCCACCTTTCTGTCATGGATTGCACTAAGGGATGGGCACTGTGATCCCAGTGATCTGACCCTCATGAGTGAGTTTGTGACAAATCTGGTGCACAGTGGTGGGATCTGATCGATTTGGTTGCATTGTGATTCGATATATTGCTGGCCACAGGCATAACAGCTGGCTTGATTCTAAGTTCAGTGTGTCAGATTGTTAAACTGAAAACAGTCCACAAACAATCAATGCAGAGATTTTAAAAATATATAATTTAGTTACAGTGTCAAGTTCCTTACCTATTTTGTTTTTTTCTTGGGTGTAAGCTAGTGTAGCTGTAGTTAGGGAAGAAGATGACTTCCATCTACAGTGAATACACTACAGAATACCTGAAGCAGTTGTGCCAGGAGAGAGGAGTCTAATACAAAGGGTGAGCCAAAAAGCACCTCATGGAGGATCTTGTGACAGGCGATGAGTTAGCGGCTGCCCAGGACCTCAGGTCATAGAAGGTGACTGAAGGGGACCAGATGTTGTGCTTCTGGGTGCCAAGGAATGTCACAGTGTCCAGTACCAGGGAGGAGGAGGAGGACAATAAGATCAGAGTGAACCCCGTGCCACAGCAGCAGGGGAAGGTCACCACCATGCTGGAGACAGAAGGGATCAGGCTGCAGCTAGAGTTGAGGAGAATGGAGCTGGAATTTGAGCAGAAGAAGTTCCAAATGGAGCTGAGAATGCAGAAAAAAGAAAACCAGCATCAGAGAGAATTCAAGCTGCAGAATCTAAAACTCCAATGACCAGCACCAGAGGAGGGAAGTGGCAGGGGTGAACCTGGAATTCCAGGACTGGGGTACAAGTTAAATTCTAAATAAATAGCCAAATTTAAAGAGGAGGAGGATATGGATTCATTTTTGAATTCATTTGAAAAGATCTGTATTCTGGCAAAAATACCCATGGAGTCCTGGAGTTTCCAGCTATCCCCGCTACTTACTGGGAAAGGTCATGAAGCATTAGGTCAAATGCACAATCAGGACAGTAGTGATTATGAGAAACTTAAAGCTGCATTGCTTAAAAAGAAAGAGTTAACTCCTGAAGCATACAGAGTTAAGTTCCATAATCTCCAAAGAAGCCCTAACATGAGCGGCAAGGAACTCGCCAAAAAGGAATGTCAGTTTTGAAGCATTTGTGGGAGAGAGTGCAAGCATACTCTGTAGAGAAAATTAAGAAGGTGGTACTTTTCGAGCAATTCTTTTGGGCTTGCCCAGCAGAGTTGAAAACCTGGTTAGAGGACTCAGACCAAAAAACAGTGCAGCAGGTTGCTGAGTTCTTGGACCGCTATGCCAGGAGCACTCATGTTCTGAGAGGGAATGGGGCAGGTATGGCATCACAGAAGGAGAAAATCACGCCTTCAGAGCAGCTAAAATCCTCACTGTCTCTACAGAAAGGGGAAAACTCCAGGTTACAAAAAAAGGGATTTCTCAGGCAAAAGAAATGATGATTGTTGGTTTTGAAAACAGCCAGGGCATCTTGCAAGACAATCTCCTAAAAAGGTATGGAGCAGACAAAGTGGTACTCAAACAGAGTTGGGTGCACTGTGTATCCCAGAAAGCATGCCTATAAACATGAGGGAGCACAAACACCCAGTAACTTTAAATAGGGTTGACACCCATGGGTTAAGGGACATGGGGGCATCTCTTACTTTGGTAAAAGGGGATTTGGTTGAGCCTGAACAGTTTCTACCTAATCAGTTTGTAACAGTAAGGGGATTCACTGGGGAGGAGAAAACTCTGCCACTTGCTAGTGTTCTCCTGCAATGCAGTGAGACAGGAGAGAAGGTACAAAAGGTGGCAGTTGCAGACAATCTTGCCCTGGATGTGATAATAGTGAACAATCTCCAGAAGGGGGTGGTGTGTGCAGTTACCATCAGTTAGATGGCCAAGGCTGATTGTAGTTCCCTGGACCCCAAAGAAGCCCCTGTAGAAAACAATTGGAGGCTGATTCCCAAGCCTGTGTCTCTAGTCATGGTGAGTAGTGAAAGGGGGGTAGGAATTCCCCTTGTAGCCATTTACAAAACAGCTACAGAAGGTTACTCTAAGGTGGGTGGGGTAACCAATAGTCAAACGGTTAGGGATGGCAGTGAATATGAATGCCCTGACACTAGGACTATGGACCCTAGTTTAAAACTTAATGGGGCATGTCCCATGCCTTAGGGAAAATGCACTGATTTTGTAGCTGCTCAGAGGACTGACCCTAGTTTAGAGAGGCTGATTGTGCAGAATCTGATGGGACATGGGAAGGTGACGTGAGATATAGGATATTTTGGGATAATGGACTGTTATATATGGAGGACATAAGGACAGATGGAGGGGTGATGGGCAGGCAGCTTGTCATACTCTAGGGGTACTGTGAGCAGTTGTTCAAGATTTCTTATGATATCCCCATGTCCAGACATCTGGGAATTGTGCGCACCATGCAGTGATTCGTCCATAATTTATATTGGCCAAACTTCACCCAGCAGATGAAGGAATATTGCAGGTCTTGTCAACGTGCCAACAAATAGGGAAGGCAGGTAATAAAACCCAAGTCACCCTAATTCTCTGACCCATTGTGGAGGAGCCATTCTAGAGGGTAGGAATGAATATTGTGGGATCTTTGATTGCCCCAATTCCTCCATGAAGAGGATTATCCTGATGGTGGTTGATTATGCCACAAGATAACCAGAGGCAGTTGCCCCTTCCTCACTTAGGAAAGACAAAGTGGTCGATGCTTTGCTTGGGATTTTCTCCAATGTCAGATTGCTGCTGGGTGTTATCACTGATCGAGGGGGTTCCTTCATGTCAAACCTGATGAAGTGTTTGTGGGAGAAGAGTGGGGTTGAGCAGAGATGCACAACACCTCATCACCCACCAGTCAATGGGCTTCTGGAAAGGTTTAATGGTACCCTAAAGTGGATGTTCTAAGCCTTTGCTGAACATCATGAAGGGACTGGGAGAAATACCTTCCCCACCTGTTGTCCGCATACAGGGATGTGCCCCAAGAGTCAACATGTTTTTTCCCCCCATTGAACCCTTATATGGACAAAGGGTGCATGGACCCCCTAGACTTAGTCCTGGAAGATTGGGAAGTCAGGCACACCACCCAGGGAACTCCAATAGTGGAATATGTCCTTAAGTTTAGGGAAAAGATGAAGGAGCTTATAGAAACAGCCCCGAGCAACCTCTGAGCTGCCCAGCAGAAGCAAAAGGTCTGGTACAATGAAAGAGCCAGAACTCGCTTGTACAGTGTAGATCAAGAAGTCATGGTCCTAATCCCAGTCCAGAAGGATACGCTGTAGGCCGAGTGAGCAGGACCATACAAAGTAGTCAGACAAGTGAATAACATAAACTACATTGTAGAACTACCTGACAGAAGACATACGCATAGAATGTACCATGTCAATATATGAACATACAAACATATGAAGAATCCAGCAGAAGAAGGCCATTTTGTCTATCAAGTCTTCTCATGTTGCAGGGTCCACAGCTTGAGCTACTGTCCCTGCCCCGTCTCCCCACTCCTCTCATCCTCCCTACCAATGACCCTTACACACCCCCTATACCTGTCCCAGCCTCTCTTAAAGCTGCACACTTCAATGAGATTACCCCTTCTGGCAATGCATTGCAAGTGTCCACCACCCTATCCATGAAGAAGTGCTTCCTGACCTCCTTCCTAAACCCAACACCCTCCAGTTTAAGACTGTGCCCTCTCATGTTATGGTTGCCACTTAGCTTAAAGAGACTCTCCTTATTAACCTTATTTATCCATTTTAAGTACATCAAGGTCCCAATCATGTCCTCTCTCTCTCTCTCTCCTGTCTTCCAGGGAGTACATGTTCAGTGCCCTCAACCTCTCCTCGCATGCCTTACCCTGCTGAACAGCTATTATCTTTGTAGCCCTCCTCTGGCTCTTCTCCAGCAGGTTAATGTCTGTTTTGAGGTGTGGACACCAGTACTGAACTTCATACTCTAGATGTGGCCTTACCAGTGACCTGCACAAGGGCAGTGTAACCTCCTCTCTCCTCCTCCTGGTCCACCTAGATATGCATCCCAGCATCTTGTTTGTCTTTGCTGCTGCTTTCTTGCACTGCGTGAAGTGATTCAGGTCACTAGTGATCATCATTCCCAGGTCCTTCTCCTCCTCTGATGCAGTTACTCAGACTCCACTGTAAGAGGTATAAACCTCACTTTCAGATTCTTGATGATATTGGGAATGCAAGTAATCACAAACAAGTTGCATTTGAGTAATAAACAAGTTTATTACTACAAAAGGGGTAAATCACAGTTGTCCTAAGCAGTTCTTACCAACACGAACCGGGAGCCAGTGCTAAGTGTTCCCTACACCTCGAGGTTTCTCTGTAGTCTCTTGGGATCTCTCGGATCTCTGAGGTGTAAAGCCTGTGCATAACATTATATACTTGTGATAATTACTATGGTTACTAAAAGACAGAAACGTTTCTAGTTACAGAGATGAGCCCTATTGGCTAAATTAGTCCACGGTCCAAGATAACATTATATAATTCTGTAAAGACATCAGTTTTAGAACAAAGAAGTTCTTATACAGAGTCTTACATAACAAGATGTAGTGATGCACATCACCAAAGGATGGCAATGTTGCCTGACATATTATAGTTACTTCAAGGACAGGTGTCTTGGCATCTGACAAGTAAGAAATAGACAGAAAATACGTGGTATAATATGTGTGCATTAGCAAGCAAAGTGGATTACAACAATATGCATTCATATCCTGACATCTACTCTTATACGGTAGATGCCCTTAGCCCTATGTATTAGTATAACCTATGCCTAAGCATTAGCTGTCTACGGTGTACCTCTGAGGGTATCAATTAGGGTGCAGAGACCTTGTGTAACAATTCCCCCCCTTGTTGCCTCCAAGGGCAACACAGGCAAATCCAGGGAAAGGACAGGAGTAGTGGTCGTTTACAATCCCGACTCACGAGCCTTGTAAAGGAACTCAAGCTGCTCACAGTGTTGACGTAGTGTATGTCGTAGGCAGCAAAGCATAATAATCAAAGTGAATATCAAAAATGCTTGTATAATGACAAAACCTTTAAAAGTAATCTCTAACCAGGTGTTAGTTAATGCATTATTCATATCTCCATTGTTAATCAATTCAAGAACAGCTTCATTGGCTTTGGTTATATTATTGCTGATGTGGATGAGGTGTGTGTCCTTTCTGTCTAAAAGGGATTTCAGTGTGAGTGTAAGTGGGTCTATGTGTACGTTAAAGTATGGTAGGTATTCTGACAGTGTGAGCAAATAATCTGGGTTACCATCAATAATGTCTGCATCCATAATGGGGATGGGGGTTATAACAGTATGTCCAATAACAGTCTTTTGGTGGGGAACAAAACAGAAGTTGGGGTAATCAATTGCACAAGTAACAGAACCATCTGTATAAGATTTATAGTTTGTAACGATACAGTATTCACCATCGGAGTTGTACTGTGAGTGTACAGTAGGCAGTCTCCACTTTTGCAACTGGACAGGGCATGTGTAGGTCATCTTCAAAATCCGTGTAGACAGGCAATGAGCTTCCTCACGATAGGACTGGTATAGCTGATCAGGAGAAAAAGTTGAGTCGAAAGAGTTTGATGTCATCATCCATAGTAAAAGTCCAATCAATGCTATCTGGAGAGTAGCCACAAACAGGGCGTATAACATCAAACACATCACATTGGCAAAGGTAGATGTATTGCTTTTTCACACAGCAGTCCGTGTGCGGTGCCACCCAGGCATCCAGGAAAGAATGGTACACCAGTAGAGGTGGAAGATCCAGGCATTCTCTGTAGATATCTTCATCCAAATGCCCAATGGAGTGCGCCAGTGCCAGCTTGTCAAACAAAGCTGTAGTGGGATCAAAACATGGTAAGGAGACAGTAAAAGAGACAAACATGGTATCTGTTATGGAACACTTTTTAGTAGAGAAACAAGGACCAGTATTAGGGTGTCTGGTCACAAACCCCAAATTTCTCGCTGTAGAGAGAGGAATAGATAAAGTCTGTTGCATACACATGGGTACATAAGTAGAGAGTTTACATTTAGGACAATACCATTTGGAAATGCGTCTATCATGTATGATGTGAGGAATTCTTCCAGTTTCTAAATCACGGAAGAGGTTGTTGATGGCAGTAAGAATGTATGAGCCATAAGCGGAGCAGAGTATTTCCCTACCAATATATTGTTTTTCAGCTTCTCTATTGTTCTGTTGTATGAGTGTGTTAATCTTATCTTTTGAATCAGTGAAGGCTTTAGCAATGTTGTGCATGTTGTATACAGTGTATCTTTCTTCTTGACTAAGACCATCCACACCATGCAATAATGGAGGTAAAACATTATTAACCAAACCAGTGGAGAACTTTGCAGAATGACTTTTGATAGCAGCAATGTCTGCTTTATTCCAGATAGACATAGCAGTACCAAAAAGACCGGTGACAGTACCTGTAGCACCTGTAACATCAGAACTGTCAACTTCTCGTTTGTTATGTTTATGATTTAAACTACCAGGAGGAGTTTTCCTCCTAAAATTACCTCTATGTTCAGTAGAATAAACCCCAGTAAAGGGATCCTTAGTACGAATCTGAAATGCAGCTAAACTATCAAGCAATAACGTACTATAAAATGCAGATGTATTAGTAATGTGACACATACCAAATTCTTTCATGTTCCAGTAAGTAAGGTTAAACAAAACAGGTATATGCATAAACTGTAAATTATTAATCAAGGAACCTGGGAGGGCAGTGGCTGTGAGACCACTATGGGGACCAGGGTTATGTTTTGGACATTCCAAAAGTTGTTTTTCAGTGGGCTGTAACACAGAGAGATACATGGCAGCAGAGGCCATGTGGTGTACAGCACAAAATCTGTGAGCGGAATCTTTGGAGAGAGAATTACAGTAAGAAGGATCTATTAAAGCAGTAATGTTGTACAAACCAGAGTGTCTTAATGCAGTTTGTAACAAGGACAGTGAACCATTTGGGGATAATTTAGCATTGGGCAAACCCTGAAAAGTTCCCTTGAAGAGTTTGGCCACAGGGAGGATTTGTCCTTGTGATGTGGTTTGCCACTCAATTTGAAGGGTGGATTTGTCAGGAGCAATGACCGAGGCAGTGAGGTAAGCATCGGAACCTTCCTGGACAGTGATCACAGTATCTGGTATTTTGATGGAAACTCCCTCTGTAGGAGGTGCTGGAGGGTCCAGTTGTCGAAGGAGGTCCAGTACCGTGCCTTGGACGCAGGGGATCACTCCTGAAAGGAGGAGATATAGGAACAAGATAGACATCTTGTCAGTGTATCTGAAAAGGAAGATCAAAGATTAGTATGTTAGTACAATTCTGCCCAATGGGGTTAGGAAAAGTAAATTAAGTTCCTTTGTATAATTTCAACTGGTTTGCATGTAACCATGTGTCAGTCAATTTATTATTGTGGAGGAGTCTAACCTGATAGACTGCCGGACTGAGCTTGTTGACAATGGGGTATGGGCCTTCCCATTTGTTGGAGAAGGAGTGGGTGGGATGTGCAAATCGAAGTACCATTACCTGATCCCCAACCTGCCAATCCACTTCTTGTGCATGTTTGTCAAATTGTATTTTGGATTGCTTCTGGGCTTTGCCCATGCAGTTTGCAGCATACAAGTGTGTGTGTATGAGGTCTTTTCTGAGTTTTTCCACATACTGATCCACAGACACACGGTCTGTGGTGGGGGTGTGCAGGTCAAACAGCAAGTGTTCAGGTAATCTCATCTGTCTTCCAGTCATCACCTCAAAGGGTGTCAGCTGGGTAGTGGCTGAGGGTGTGCCCCTGATTGCCATAAAGGCAAAAGGGAATCCCAGGTCTTGGGATTGTCCTCAATGAATTTGGAAAGCATTTGCTTAATCCATCTATTGGCTCTTTCTACTTGACCTGAGGATTGAGGATGATAGGGTATGTGGAACTTTTGTTGAACTCCAAGGAGTTCAAGGGACTCTTTCATCAACTCACCCGTAAAACTGGTTCCTTTATCGGAGTCTACCTTGAGAGGCAGGCCCCACCTGGAGAAAATCTGCTCCACCAGGATTTTGGCAGTTGTCTTTGCGGTGCATGTCTTAGTGGGGGAAGCCTCAACCCACTTAGAGAATAGGTCAGTTACCACAAGAGCATACTTGTTGTTTCTGCTGGTATTGGTCAGAGGGCCAATAAAATCAATTTGGATGGCATGCCAAGGGCCAGAGTGTCTTTGTGGTAAAAGTTTGGCATTTTGTTTTGTAGGTATAGGATTGTTTTGTGCACAAACCAGGCAATTGTCTATGTATTGTTTAACATCTTTGGTAATACCAGGCCACCAGGCTGTGGTCTTAAGTTGTTGGAGGGTGTTCTCTGCTCCTTGTTGTCCACCAGGAGGAGTGTCGTGTACTTGGTGAAAAAATTCAGATCTTAGGTGCCTGGGGACTACCCACAACTTGGTGGTAGTGTCATCTGGTTGGAACCAAATTAGCTTGTCATCAGGGGATAAGTGCAACTTACCTTCATGTCTTCGGTATGGATTATGTGTAGGTAGTCTTTCTTCAGTACCCTTGTCAAGGAATCTGAACGCCTCTCTGAGTTCAGTGTCCAGGTGTTGGGCTGCTGAGAGGTCCAGGGGAGAAAAAGACTCAGATTTCTTTTTGAGGGCTGCAACATGTACAGCTGCATTAGCTTCTGGATGGTCCATCATCCAGATGTCCCCCCCTCGGGCCCCTTCCTTAGCAAGGGTGTCTGCGGTGTCATTGAAAGCATGATAGGGGTCATGAAGAGAGTGGGCTTTGACCTTGTGCACATAAAGTTTGTGTGTGTATTTCTGTGCCAATGCATGTATGCAGACTACCAGTTCTTTGTATTTCATTGGGCTACCATCAGAGGAGAGGAAGGATTTCTTCTGCCAGAAAGGAAGAAATTCTGTAAGGGAACAACAAACCCAGTTAGAGTCTGTAAAAATGATGGTATCCTGAGTTGCATGTTGGATGAACTCAAGGGCACAGGCCACCGCTGCCATATCTGCGTATTGTGATGAAGCTACACTACAGCATTTAGATATCTTGACAGTGTTCCCATAGGGATAAATTACCAAAATACCTATCCCTGCAATCTGTTCTCCCTGATAGTATGATGCTGAACCATCAGTGAAAATACGGCACAAAGAGGTACTCTCGAGTACTTGTGGCATGGCAGGGAGGAAAGGACCTGGATCTGGGAGGTCAGGTGACTGCAGTGTACAGTCATGGGGTTCTCCCTGAAAAAGGAGACCATGAGCTAGTAGAGACGGAACTTTGGTCTGGTGGACCTGGATAGCTCTATCCTGGAGGAGAAATGACCAATGTGTCAGCCTAGTGTTAGAGACTGACCCATCCTTCACTCTATCTGAGAGTAGAAAAGAAGTTGGTGTGTGGTTAGTGTTGAGAATCAAAGGTGAGTTCCCAATGATATACAAGAAGTGCTTTACAGCCCAGTAGGTGGCCAGAAGGTTCCTTTCATAAAGGCCATACTTCTGTTCCACTGGGGTCAAGAGCTGTGATGCATATGCAATGGGTCTCAAGGTGCCATGCATCTTCTGGGCCAGCACTGCTGACATGGCAATATCAGAGGTGGCACACTCCAGATGGAACGCTAGTGCGGGATTGGGGTTGACCAGTGCTGGGGCGGAGGCCAGAGCCTGCTTCAGTGATGTCACAGCCTGGGTGTGGACAGGTCCCCAATTCCACGGAACATCCTTTTTGAGTAGTTCATACAGAGGAGCGGCTTTCTGAGCAAAATCACAAATAAAATCTCTCGAATAATTTACCATGCCTAGAAACCTTCGAAGAGTTTCCACACTGGTAGGTAACGGCAAGTCTTGTAATCCCTGTACCTTTTTCCAGGTAGGGCTTCGACCTTGGTCAGTTATTTTCAGACCCTGAAAGAATACTTCCTTCTGACATAACTGTGCTTTTGCTGGGTTACATTTTAGGCCTGCTCTCTGGATGAGAGTCAGTAGTTCGTCCAAGAGATCCAGATGTTGTTCCTACGTGGCCGTGGCCAACAACAGGTCATCTGCATATTGTAAGAGACATTGGGGGGGCTGAGAAGCTCTGTAGGGCGTCCATCATGTGGAGGTGGAAGAGGGATGGACTGTTATGGAATCCTTGTGGCAAGCAAGTCCACGTGTATTGTCATCCTTCAAAGGTGAAGGCAAACTTATATTGACTCTTGAGGGCCAATGGCAATGACCAGAAACCATTGGAAATATCCAGGGCACTGAACCTTTTTTGGGCCGGTGTTAGAAGTCGGAGCACATCTGGTGCCAATGCCACAGTTGGGGAACAACTGGGAGTGACCTGATTCAGTTTCCTGTAGTCAATAGTAAGTCTCCAGGTGCCTGTGGGTTTCTTCATGGGCCAAACGGGAGAGTTGGCAGTAGAAACACAAGTTCTGATTACTCCTTGTTTGAGGAGTGACTTGATCATTTCTCGAAGAGAGGGCAAGGCCTCAGTTGGAAAGGGGTATTGCCTTTGCCTTTCATGTGCCCGGGCCTGGCACTTCAATGACAGTATGCATTCTACCACAGTCATGCTTGTTAACTGCAAACGCTTCCAGATGTCATTGCAGAATAGGTAAGAGTTTCGGAAAAAGTTCATGGTTCTTGAACAAATCTATGATGTCATACTCTTTGTTATTGATAGATATTGTTGCCACAGCATGTGAATCAGGAATCAAGATGGTATGGTATTGACCCTGGATCTGTATCAACAGCATGTTAGCTAAATCCACCACACAGCCGTGTGGTGCAAGGAAATCAATGCCTATGATACTAGAATGATCATGCAGTACCATTAGTTGGAAAGCATGTGAGGCCTTCAAATGGCCTAACTCAGCCGGTAAGGGTAGAGAACGGTATGCAGGCAGCCTAGAACCATCAACTCCTGACATATTGGTCTTCCTTCTGGTAGACCAAGGGGACGTGTCTGGGTGTTCGTCATGTAACACAGATACAGCTGCACCTGTATCTAGTAAGACTATTAGTTGGCGGCCCCCGACCTCGGCCTCGGTGCAGGGCCTTCCATTTGTATCCAAGACCAGCTTGTTTATAATACGGACTGGGGCCTGTAATTGTTAATCCGTATTGCCGGAGGCATGCAGAGGTTGGGCCTGACTTGCATGAATAACTTCACAGTGCTGTACCGATGCGATATAGGGAGGAGCTTCTGGGTTCAGGCTCGTATGGGCCTGAGGGCTTGTACTTCTGGTGTCTCCATGGCCAGTAGTGGCCTGGGCCGCTGGTTGTACCGCCGCAAGGGTCTGTGAGGGTACAGCATCCGCTACAGAGCGTACTTGTCCCAGGAGCTCTCGGAATATTCGGTTTTCTTCAGCTATTTCCTTGTATGAAGGACCCATTCTCTGTAATGGTTTCCCTCTGCCCTTATGCCTCCTGTTTTTGGGCCAGTTCTGGTTCCCATCCCACTGTTGTTATTGTTGGCTTTGCTGGGAGTTTTGTTGGTTACCAGCTGGAGGGGCCGACGGATGTTTGGTTTGCTGTTGCTGGGCCTGCCCTTCCACGGTATGGAGTGTGGCGGTCCCGGAGGCAGGTTCCACGGCAGCAACTTTCTTGGAACCGGAACCCAAATCACGGATGTACAGTTGATACACCCTCTCAGTTTTCCGAAGAATATCAGCAAACCTATCCGTGTTTGGGTAAGTGGCTGGCTCTACCTTTTCTCTTACTGCTGGGATCATGTTCCTAAGGAACAAGGTCTTATATTGAATAAGATCTACATCCGCAGCTTCTTGTGCCAGGTGTTTTCCTGCTCGGTAGGCCATCCAGAGTCTCTGGTGGTAGGTCGCTGGGCTTTCTTTTGCATTTTGCTTTAAGGGGTATGCCAGCATCACTCCTACTACACCTGGGCTATGAGCGGAGATGAGCTCAGCTGCAACCTCGTCAAAGGTAACATTCCCTTCCTGATGAACTGCTTCGGGGAGTTTGGCCCATAAACCAGGATCGATGGTCTGGCACAGTATTTGGACCTAATATTCTGCAGCGAGGCTGAGCATCTCACATTTAGAGCGCACCTTTTCCAAGTGACAGCTGAGGTTGTCGGACGGGCTCATCCGATCGATACTGTCAGCAATTTGCTGAACAGAGTAGGCCATTTGTAGGGGATTAGTAGGTGGTTGATCAGGCAAAGGTAACACATCTCACGCACTGTCCAAGGCTGCGTGAGCTGCAGCTCCGGCTACAGTGCAAACAACTCCTTCCTGAGTGCCAGCTTCTTGGAAAATTTGTCAAATCTGACTTTTAATGGCTTTCATGCTCCTTTCAGGAAGAGGAACATTACCTAATGCTCTATCAATCATGGTTTCAATCTCTTGCCTGTCTTCCACACTAATAACAGCTACCGGAGGCACCATCAGGACCAGGCTTGGGCCTGCTCCCCCCTATCATGAGCGCCACCATGTTGGCATTTCCCATGATGAGCGTCAAAACGTCGTCGACGTGTGACCTGGGGAGTGGTGGGAGGGGACCCGCCATACTGTGGATGGCTGGGAGGGGATTCTGGGCTATAGTAGAGGCGTGACTGGGCATTGTACTGTGAGACGTCATCATCAGATAACTCCACTTCTGATGACGAGTGAAAGGCAGGGGCTACGCCTCCCATTGCCTTAACATGGCCAGCCAAAACCTCTCGCTGATGGCACAGTTTGTCCATCTTAGCTCTACAATCATCATGATTCACACTTGCAACATCCATATCAACCTGATCCTGCTTCTGCAAAACACGGTAAACAGCGCTCAATTCGTGATTGTCCCTATAGGCTATTTCTAGATCATTACGTACCTGGTTGATCTCGTCCTGAAGCTCACCCATTTCATCACTCAACTGTGCATTAGCAGCACTCAACAAATCATTCATTTGCACAACCTGACTCTTATCCTGTCTCAAACTTTCACACTCCTGCTTCAAAGTACACATTTCTTGTTCACCAGCCTGTGCAGAATGATGCAATAGTGAATCCCTTTGATTTCGTAGAGTTTGGAGTTCGGACTCCAAGTTCTGCTGCAGTCTAATAATTCTGTTTCCTGTAAACCCATCTCTTGCTTAAGAGATGCGAGCTGCAGATCAAGGGTGCGAAACCTCACTTAGGAGGCTTCCAGAGCAGCGTAGAGAGCAGCGACCATCAACCTTTAGCTAAACGGTATTGGTTGATTGTCGCTCTGCGCACTGGGTTGAAACTCCCAGTACAGGGTTGTCAGATTGACTTGCGTCCCGTGCGAAGTCAGCCCATCCTCCATAGGAGGCAAGGAAGTTAGAGACATCAAGTCTCAGTTCTGCGCAGATATCTGATACTGTGCCATTGTGTGGGAGGGAACGAAAATTCAAACTGAAAAAGACAGCGTGTTGCGTATCGATCCACAACACGAGTACTTTAAACACAGCCAGGCTACTGTATAAGTTGCAGGCTTGCAATTCAAAGATGCTATGGAGTGGGTCAAGATGGCATCGACCACACCCAAAAAGTCAGCCAGACTTTGCAAGTGACTACAAACTGGTAGGAAAAATGGGAGAAGTGATACGGGAATGTACACCTACAGTCCTCGTGGGGAATGGAGAAGTTTCAGCAACAAGTGAAAACTTACAAACACCAAATATCGCCTGCACACGGTCACCAGTTTGTAAGAGGTATAAACCTTGCTTTCAGATTCTTGACGATATTGGGAATGCAAGTAATCACAAACAAGTTGCATTTGAGTAATAAACAAGTTTATTACTACAAAAGGGATAAATCACAGTTGCCCTAAGCAGCTCTTACCAATACGAAACGGGAGCCAGTGCTAAGCGTTCCCTACACCTCGAGGTTTCTCTGTAGTCTCTTGGGATCTCTCGGGTCTCCGAGGTGTAAAGCCTGTGCATAACATTATATACCTGTGATAATTACTATAGTTACTAAAAGATAGAAACATTTCTAGTTACAGAGATGAGCCCTATTGGCTAAATTAGAGGTGGCTCCACTGTCCAAGATAACACTATATAATTCTGTAAAGTCATCAGTTTTAGAACAAAGAAGTTCTTATACAGAGTCTTACATAACAAGGTGTAGTGATGCACATCACCAAAGGATTTATTTATTTATTTATTTAGACAGCAGTTTGGAAAACCTTTGAGCCGTTGGCTCATTTACAAAGGTACCTTGTCACAGTAAGACAAACGAAAATACACAGTATAACAGTATAACACAGTATAACAGTAACTTAAGACATAGATACAAACAAGCTGGTACAGGTAGGATTGATGCAAACAATACCAGAGTTGTGTTGTCCTTAGCAGCTTAGTAGTAAGCTTTGTCATTAGTATTGAGTACTGCAGGCTTGACTAGTGGCAATTACAGCTTCGGATGTTAACAAGGTGGTTCCATAAGGATGTTTTGAAGCACGATATAGTTGGAGCTTCGGAGATGGAGGGGGGCAGTGTGTTGAACCAGGAGGGAGCCCTAAATCTGAAGGCTCTTTGGCCATGAGAGGTCCCATCTCTAGGGATAACAAGAGAGGTTTTCCCAGAGGTCCGAGTATGAACTAGTGGGACAGAGCGGTGGATGGTGGTGGTCAATCCAGGCGGGGATAGCCCAAGGAGGGTCTTTTTTGTAAGAGTACAGGTCAGATATTTGAGGTGCTCATCAAGATCAAGTACCAGTGCTTTAGTGTACAGTAGACAGGTGTGTGTTAGCCTAGGTGCCCTGTAATTAACCTGCAGGCCTTATTCAGAGAAAAGCGAATTTTATGGAGTGCGGTCTGATCAGCAGCACCATACACCAGCAGTCCATAGTCCACTAGGGACAGGATAGAGGAGGTGACCGCAGAAGTCAAGAGCCTCTGGGGAGGCAGTGTTTATACCGGCGTAAGATGCCCACTGGATATTAGTGGCAGTGGCTAGGGCAGCAATGTGTCCATGGAAGGAGAGGGAGGGGTCAAAATGGATCCCTAGGTATTTATAGGAGCAAACTTGTTCGAGTGGGAAAGAAGACCCAGAGTGAATGAGGAGTTTGAAGTTGCAGAACTTGTTTTGAGGATGAGTGAAGAACATAGTTTTTGTTTTTTTAAGATTTATCGCCAATCTATGTTCCTTGAACCAGCCCTCGGCTTCAGCGAAGGACTTCTGCAGCGAGTCCTGGAGGGCAATAGGGTTACGACTTCAGGCAAAGATGACTGCATCATCAGCGTACGATAGAATGTTCCCTGAGCAAGAGCATGAAAGGGTGTTAAGGTAAAGGGAGAATAGTAAGGGGCCCAGAATGGAACCCTGGGGAACTCCTAGAAAGATGGGACAGATGTCTGAGTAGGTCCCATTAATTTTACACGCCTGTGAGCGGTCAGACAGATAACTGGTGCACCAGGAGATAGGCCCAGCAGCAAAACCAGAGAGACTAAGGGCATCAAGAAGGAGGGGGTGAGACAGTGTCAAAGCTTTAGAGAGGTCAATGAAGACCGCACCAGCCAGAGAACCAGTGTCTAAGGAGGAGTGGAGAAAGTTGGAGAACTCTAGGAGGGCTGTGTTGGTACTGTGACCCACTCGAAGCCATGCTGCTCAGGACATAGGACATTGTAGGTGGAGAGGTAGTCAGAGATTTGAGAGGCTACCACTTTTCCAAGGCCTGGAGAAAGGAGAGAATGGAGATTGGCTGATAGTTTCCAGCCACAGTCCTATCACCACTTTAAAGATAGGGGTACAGTGGCGACTTTCCAGGCAGTTGGAACCTTCCCAGGCAAAGAGAGTGTTGATGAGGCACGTGATCGGGTAAGGACTGTGTCTAAGACCAGCCGAGGATACACGGATCCGAGGGTGTCACTGCATGTATCTATTAATCTTGAGGGCAGTGACAAGGTGCGGCCTAAGTTCTTGGGCATAAACACGGCAGAGGAGAAAATAAGGGTGAGAAAGATTTAGGCAGGCGCTGGGGAGGAGGGTCAAAAATTTGTAGGAGTGATAGGGCTAAGGTCAGTGAATGAGGTGTTGAGGTGGTTGGCTATGAGGGTTGGTCTGAAGAGATCACATCATTAATGTTGATCTGGTGGGTGGGGGAGTGCACCCCATTTAACTGTTTAATGTTATCCCAGAAGGTTTTGGGGTTCCCCCATGAGGCTGTAAGTGAGGACCGTTAGTGCTCAGACTTGGCCTTTCTGATGGCCCGAGGGCACTTGTTTCGGGTGGCAGCATATAACTGCCTGTCACTGGGCCGGCCAGTCTCAATGGCACGGTGCCATAGGCAATGTTGCCTTACATATTATAGTTACTTCAAGGACAGTTGTCTTGGCATCTGACAAGTAAGAAATAGACAGAAAATACATGGTATAATATGTGTGCATTAGCAAGCAAAGTGGATTACAACAATATGCATTCATATCCTGACATCTACTCTTATATGGTAGATGCCCTTAGCCCTATGTATTACTATAACCTATGCCTAAGCATTAGCTCTCTACGGTGTACCTCTGAGGGTATCAATTAGGGTGCAGAGACCCCGTGTAACACCACCCAGGTAATACTCTGTATTAGGATTCTTGGCTCCAATATGCATAACTTTGCATTTCTTGGCATTGAAGCTAAGCTGCCAGATCCTGGACCAACTCCCTTGCTTTTCCAGTTCTTCCTTTAGGTCCTATATTCCTTCAGCTGTGTCCACTCTCCCACAGAGCATGGTTTCATCCATGAATAAGCAAATTTTGCCCTTAATGTCATCTCCAACGTCATTGATGAAGACATTGAACAACACCCACGCTTGTACCAAGCCCTGCAGGACCCCACTGGTTACCTGTCTTGTGCCAGATAACTCACCCCCAGAACCATCTTCTGGGTTATGTCCTTCAGCCAGTTTGCCACCCATCTGGCCATCTTTTCCCCAACCCTGAGATGCACCAACTTCCTGATCAACCTTTTGTAGAACCCAGAGTCAAAGGCCTTGCTGAAATCAAGATAGAGAATGTTTACTGCTTGGCCCCAGTTTACTGTCTTACTGACACAGTCAAAGAAGTCAATCAGATTTGTTTGACATGATCTCCACTCCATTAACCCATGCTGACTCACATCCTGGAGACAATGCTTCTCTAGATGTTCCACCCACCTTTCCTTTACTATGGTTTCCATGAGCTTGCCCACAATGGAGGTCAGACTGACTGGTCTGTAATTCCCTGGGTCACCCTTGGGGCCACTTTAGTGAAGCAGCACTCCATGTGCTTTTCTTCAGTCCTCCGGTACTATGCCTGTCTCTAGTGAATTATTAAATAGGTCTACCAGTGGCCATGGCAGCTCCTCAGCCAGTTCCTTTAGTACACTTACATTTACTCTGTTTGGGCCTGGTGACTTTTCCACCTTCAATGCCAGCAGCCACTCCCTCACTCTATCCTCCTCTATCACTACTTCTGTGTTCCCTTCCCCTCGCTCCTCTTTTCCCTCCTGAAGGCACTGGTCTGTCCTTATCCCTGGTGAAGTCAAAACAGAAGTATTCATTTAGTATCTCTGCTTTTCCCCCTAGTTATCCTCCACCCACTCCACCCCTTTCTTAAGTCTAACTATGCCTTCCTTCTTGCCCCTTTTTTTCAATTATATAGCTAAAGAAAGCCATCCCCTCCTTCTTAATTCCTTCAGCTATCTGCAACTCCTTCTGTGCCTTTGCTCACCTGACTTTCTTACTTGCCTCACTAGCCAATCTTAGGTAATTTTCCCTATCCACTTCTCTCGGTTTTCCTGAATTTTCAATAGGCCAACCTCTTTTCCCTTACTGCCTGGGTAACCCCAGAACTGAACCAGCTGGGTATTTTGGCCCTTGCATTCTTACCCCTGAGTCTAACACACTCATCTGTGGAAACCAAAATTCCTTCCTTTATGATGGACCACTTTTGGTCCCCACCCAAATTTATTCTGATGCCCACCAGATGGCTCCTTAGCACTTCACCCATTTTCCTGAAGTCTGCCCCCCTGAAATCCAAGATTTTGGTCTTAGGATACTTTCCCTGCCCATATCCAACTGGAGCATATAGTTAAAGTACCTGGGCTCCCCACACACACACACATACTCATTTTGCTGCATCAAAGCCAGAAGTTTTTTTTAAAGTAACTCCAATGTTCTTACTTGTCATATATTTCAGGGGGTTATTGGTCTCCTAATCCAGCTGAACCATGATTAACCCTGACCACTTAGGCAAAGTGACCACCTCCATCAGTCAGGTAAAAAGCATCACATTTTAACTTGCCATATCAGAGCTGAGGTCTCCCTATTTTCTCTATTTTAAATGAAGAGACCACTCTCCTGGCTTCATTACTTATATAGTGTGCTCTGGCCTATAAAGGGCTCACAGGTGTTTAATAGGGAGCTCGCCAATTAGAAGATGGCCACAATTCTCCTATGTTCAAATCAGTATAAAGGATTTGGCAAGCTCAATCCCTGCATTTACAATGCAACTTAATAAAATTAGTGGGGTGGCACCTGGTGTGTGACCAAACAGAAGCATATAGTTAAAGTACCTGGCCTCTCCAACCCCATGCATTTTGTTGCATCAAAGCCAGTAATTTTTTAAATTAACTCCAGTGTTCTTACTCGTCATACATTTCAGAGAAGATCTTGATCTCGTTATCCAGCTGATCCATGATTAAGCCTGACCACTTCGGCAAAGTAAACACCTCCATTTATTAAGTTGCATTGTAAATACAGGGGTTCAGCTTGCCAAATCCTTTATACATGTCCAACTGGAACCACATTGTGCAATGACCACTTCTTCCCAGTGGCTCCCTGACCACTATTTCCTGTACATGCTCCCCATTTGTGAGCATCAGATCAAGAATTGCCTCAGCTCTTGTTGGTTCAGTGATGCCCTGAGTCAGGAACCCACTCTGCAGTCCTTCCAGGATAACCTGACTCCTAGCACATGTCATGGATGGTATGCTCCAGTCCACCTTGGTCAAGTTGAAGTCCCCCATAATTATCACCTCCCCTTTCCCCGCAGTCTCCGATATTTGTGAGCTCAGTTCCCTGTCCCTTTCCTCATCCTGACTGGGTGGTCTATAAACCTAGCCCAACCTTACCTTTCTCCCTTTATTGGACATTAACTGAACCCAAAATTCCTCCACCTCCCCTTCCTCTGATTCCTCCCTCATGCAAGTTATTCCTTCCCTGATATAAACTGCCACCTGTTCCCGACTATCCTGTTCCTCCTGTATAGTTTATATCAAGAAATCACAAGGTTCCGTTCATGGTGTGATATTGCCCAAATCTTGATTACTGCAGCTATGTCCACCCTCCTGTCCGCTACTAGTGCCTGCAGGTCTACCATCTTGTTTCCAAGACTCTGTGCAGTAAGAGAGATGACCCTCCACCAAGAAGCTGACCATCATTCTCTTCCCTCTATGCTTCTATTCACATTTAGCCCCTCTATGTATACCCCTCCATGTACCCTTGTTATGTGTTCTTCACCCCTCCACTCTTTGCTAACTGTGTTCTTGCCCCTTCAACCTCCTCCCTCCAGACCTCTTCCATCACTGGAGGGGGTGTCACTGACCTCCTTTTCTCAGAGACTGTGGGCCTACATGTCCACTGCCCACCCAGTAGTTTAAATTAAGTGTAGTGTTTATGTATTCCCCAGTTTGTCCCTGAGTACCCTCAAACCCTCCCTACTGAGGTGTAGCCTGTCTGTTGAAAAGAGTGCTTTGTTTGACCAGGTTTCCTCCCAGTCCCCACTACAGATGAACATCTCCTTCCTGCATCATTTCCTCAGCCAGTCATTGAAATCTTCTGTTCTTCTTTTCCTGGCTGTGCTGGCTCTTGGTACTGGTATAACCTCTAAGAAGGCCAGCAAACTTCCTCCCTGCAAATCTTCCCTAACTCCCTGAATATACTTTGCACTACCTTCACCTCTTCCTCATCTAGGTCATTGGTTCCCAAATGTATAACTAAATTAGGTTTTCCTCCAACCTCCCTTACTATTTCCTTTATTCTTTGGCCCACCTTCCCCACTGTCATCCATGGCATACAAACCACCATCCTGCTTGTATTTGGGTTCCCTTTTCTTCTCCAGTGAATACCCCAATTATGGAGTCCACTATAATTGCCACCCTTCCATCTCCTGCATCTCCATCCCTGCTCCCTGTCCTTCCTTTCTTTCATTCGGTACTAGCTGCTTCCCTACCTAACTTCTCCCTCTGCACCCTGGTAAACTTATCTCCACATCCACAATATTTCTCTTTAACTGTTTTTCCATCTCCAAATCTGCCCTTCCCCCTTTGTCTATCTGTATCTGCTTTTTGTTTTCCCTCCCCTCTTCCTTTCATTTTCTCTCCCTCCTCCCTTCCTCCACTCCATTTTGCATGACAAAGCCATATGGAAATAGGGATGACATAGTATTTACAGTGAGTAATCCTGAGGAGGGGACAGACATAGCAGACCCTACTAGACTTGCTGGAGGAAAGTAACAGGGAGTCCTCTGAGGAGGCACTCAAACTGTTGCCCAAGTTGACCCTGGAACAGTCCCAGAAAGTGAGAGAGGTTTTAGAGGACTTTTTTCCCTTGTTTATATCCAAGCTGGGACATATCCTCTTAGTGACACATGCCATAGACACAGGAATTCAAGCACCAATCTGACGGTCAGTCCACCGTGTGTCCAAGAACATCTTAAAGAAAGTTAGGAGGGAGGTGGATAAAATGCTGGATTTAGGGGTAATCCAGAAATCCCACAGTCCCTGGGCCTTACCCGTAGTCCTTGTTTCCAAGCTGGATGGATCTACTCACTTCTGTGTAGACTATCATGGACCCAATGCAGTCATGAAATCTGACACCCACCCAATGCCACGGCCAGATAAACTACTGGACATGTTGAGAGGGGCGACATATCTCACCACCATTGACCTGACAAAAGGGTATTGGCAGGCAGAGTTAACTTACAGAGCTAGGGAGAGGTAGGCCTTCATCATTCCAATAGGATTATTTGAGTTCAGGGTAATGCCTTTTTGGAATGAAGAACAGTCCTTCCACCTTCCAAAGGTTGGTGAACCAGGTGTTACATGGTACTGAAGAGTACTCTGTGGCATATCTGGATGATATTGCCATCTTCAGTGCCAGCTGGAAGGAACACCTGTCCCACCTGAGGGAAATGTTGGGCAAGATACAGAGGGCAGGGCTCACTGTCAATGCTGAAAACTGCCAGGTGGAAATGGCGGAGGTGGCATACCTAGGAAATGTAGATGGGTGGGGGCAGCTTTTCCCTAATAAAGCCATGGTTGAGGTGATAGAGGTGTGGTCCAGGCCTGAAACCAAAGCAGGTTCAGAGTTTATTAGCAATCACTGGGTACTATCGTAAGTTTGTACAAAATTACAGTACCCTGTCAGCTCCCATATCTGGCATGCTAAAGAAAAGAATGGCTAAAAAGGTAAAATGGGAACCAGCCTGTGAAAGAGCCTTTACACAACTAAAGGAGGCACTGTGCGGTGCTCCTGTGTTGCCCAGTGCAGTCTACAGTAAGCCATTTGTAGTCCAGACAGATGCCTCGGATGTGGGGATTGAAGCAGTCCTTAGTCAAATCTCTAGCCAAGGGACAGATTGCCCAATAGTGTACCTTAGTAAAAAGTTGCTTCCCAGGGAGCAGGCTTATTCCAAAGTCAAAAGAGAATGCCTTTCACTGGTATGGGGCCTGAAGAAATTAGAGCCATACCTCTATGGGATGCACTTTGAGGCACAGACCGGTCATAACCCCCTGGTATGGCTGACTCTGATGGGGAAAATGAATGGCCATCTTTTGAGATGGAGTATTGCCTTACGGGGCTATGATATGACCATTACCCCCAGGGCTGGATTGGGTAATGCCAACACAGATGGTCTACCTTGCCAGTTAGAGCAATGAAAGAATATGTGAAACTCATACCATGCTAGGGATGAATTGACACAAATTCATTTTAGGAGGGAGAATTGTTGCAAGCTAGCCAACTGCCAATCATTATTTGCCACATATATTTTTGTTATATGTTGTTTTATGTGATTTCTGTTTATGTTTAAATGCCAATGTAACAAGGAATTGATTGTTTTTTCTTTAAAATGGCTGATATGCCTGTAACCTGTGATTCCCAGGTAACCGAGAAGCTGAATTTCCTGCCTAGCCAACACAGGGGTCATAAATCAGCTCGTATAATCATAACATTTTACAAAATGATTTTGATATCAAAAACTATAATATGATATCACATTTCATGAGGTAACAGGATGTCTGAGCCAGGAATTGGATGGCAGATGACTATTCTAGCAGTACTATGTGAAATGTTAACATGACACTCTAAATTAGCTTACAGGATGCTATATTAAAACATCAAAAGTTTTAACAGTGACTATCCTGTTACTAGCTAAGTAAGAAGGCTGAATTTGTGTTGAAGCTGAATGACATCACCCTGTGGTCAGGACATTGTGGGTCACTGATAGGAAAAATGATTACACTGCAGTTTTCAGAAGGATAGTTAAACTCCCAGCACAGTCACTCAGTGCCATTCTGTTAGGGAATCTCTCCTGACTACAAGATTGCAGCTGCCAGCCTGAGACTGCAACATGTACAAACCAGTGATTTTTCTGAACTTTTGAAAATCTTCATAACAGGTAGAGACATAGTTAAACAGTTTTAAGGTGTTTACATTGTATTCTTTCCAAATTGGTTTCCAAACTATAACCTAAATTAATATATGTTCTGTATTACTTGTAACTGCATTTGTTAATTATTTTAGTAAAGACTTTTGATTTCCTAAAGAAATGCTGCCTTTCCTTATATTGCATGAGTGACTGTAGAAGGATTTTTATTAATCTGTGACAACTGTTAAATGCTTAGATGGGTCACCAAATAGCAGCCAAACTGAAAAGGGTCAGTAGGGGGTTCCAGCAGGATTAGGGAGAGTACCAGAGTCTCATACGAGTCTGCAGGGATTGTAAAATAGGGTACTGCATGTCCTGTAGGGTGAAGGCCAAATCAGGTTCTTGCACTGCTACCCTGAAAAGAGTGCACTTACCTGGGTCTTCAACATTTGTGTAATACCCAGGAAAAGGGTTAATATTTGGCCACAGGACTCGAGACTGGTATTGTGCCCTGATCTAAAGTAAAGAGGGATACTCTGGAGCCTCGAAGCCGGTGTTCTGTGTAAACCCAGTGAGCACTCTGGAAGGATGAGGAGGGTATCCCTGTTTTCCAATTAATCCTCTGGTAAAGTGTGCGAGCAGGAATGTAGAATACCGGTGCTCATATAATAAGTCAGCCAGACCCAATAAACATGAAAACAGAAGATATATGGCACACAGGAACAGGGTGCAAAAAGTTTTAATTTATTGTGGCACACTTACCAAATTTGTGCAATCCTTGCCCCAAAAATACAACAAAAACACAGACAGACAAATGAGCCCCGGCGCTTTGACTCTAAACAAGAGTCTTCATCAGGGAGTATGGCCTGATGAAGACTTTTGTTTAGAGGCAAAGTGCCGCGGTTCCCAGGGCTATATTGTGGCATTCTGGAGATAAGGTATTCTCAGTGGCCACACCTACCCTGTGGAACTCCCTGTCTGTTTTTTAAGGGAGGCTCCCTTGGTAGAAGCCTTTAACAAGGGTCAAAAAACATACCTGTTCCAGCAAGCATTTTTATATTAATTGTATTAATGTTTCTGATTTTACTGTGATTTTACTGAGATAGATAGTAATTTTAAATGTACTATCAGTGGATTTAGTATGTTTTTGAGTTATATGATTTGTGTGTTTTTCATAATTATAATGTATGAATTGTACAGCACCCAGAGTCCCAGGAAATGGGAGCTTTTATTAATAAAGTATCTATCTATCTATCTATCTATCTATCTATCTATCTATCTAACCTCGGTGCCATAGCCTTCATTAGTTTTAGCTCACTATCAAACCACTGCGAGCCAAGATGCAAGTGCAGGGGATTTACATGCACTTGAGCTAACAAGTCAAAGACTGTAGAAAGAGCCCTATTGTAGGCAAACACTGCCTCTCCATACTTGCAGCATAAGCCGCCAATATACCAGAGGTGTAAAGCACCACGAGAAGATCCTGAGGGTTCAACCATCTCAAAGGGCAGTGAGTGACAACCTTAAAAGGGGAAGGTCACAGAGGAGTACCCAGAATTCAAAAATGATGATGCAATGATCTGACCAAACTGATCAGGTAAATCCTGAGGTTCTCAACCTCAAGCTCTGTATGGAAAACCAGGTCTAGCACATGTCCATACTAGTAGCTACTAGCAACAATTGCTTGTGACAGACCCAGAGCTAGCATGTTCTGGAGGAACTCATGTCCTAAATGTCATAGTTCGTCATCAATCCATGCATTGAAATCACCGTGGATAATCCACCTTTGTGACTCAAACAGCCAGTCAGCAATGAACTTCACAATCTCCTGCACAAAGTCCCCCTTATGACCAGGTGGATAATAGATAAGTATAACTTTGCACCCAGCACCTGCACTGCCACAGACAGACATGTACTCAAAGATCAAGGTGCCCTCCACAGGGTGCACCATCAGTCCCAGCTCAGATCTAAACAAGATAGCAACCACTCCCCTTCTGCTATCCTTCCTCGGGCAATGCACTACAGAGAAACCAGCCTGCACTGCCACCTCCAAAACAGGGTCAGCATCATCACCAAGCCATATCTACATAAAGCACACCACACATGGTCAACTGAAGAAAAGAAGCAAAATCTGAAATAATCACAGTCTTATTCCTCATTGACCTGGCATTGCAGAGCACCACCAAAAGAGGACACATACTGACAGCCAGTCCCTTTGCTACCTGTCCACTGAAGCCAGTGGATACCCTGGTGACAGGGACCAAATATCTACCTCCCCTTTCTGGTCCCTGTCTCACCTCAGGCTGTTTCCTGGCCTACAGTACCCCAATTGCCTCCCCCTCAATCCTCCTTTTCACACCCAACTTAATCCTCCTGTGATGCCTCCTTGAGATCTCTAGCCCCCTGCATTGATTATACACTTCTGCAGGGAGGGTGACATCCCAGAAGGGACACAGAGCATACAGCTGAAAAGAGGGTAAGTGATTCTGCCTAAAGGCTCAGGCAAGCACATTCCATAAATAATACAATGTTCAGTAAAAGCAAAATAAAAACACCCCATCCCTTCCCTCAACCTAAACCTATGCAAATCCACAAACAACTTAATCACTTAAAATATAGAGGATAACGTATGGTCATCGGGGCATAACCACGCTATGCTTGCCATTGAGTGGTTCCCATGGCAGCTCTGCTAAACCTCAAGAGTGCAGCTCGAGAGGTTTTTTAGAGCTGCCATGGGAACCACAAGATGGCAAGCTAAGCGTGGTTATGCCCCGATGACCATACGTTGTCTTTTATAATGTATGGTCATTGGCACAAACATGAAAAAAAAGTTTTCTGCCACTTCTAGTACTCTAACTGTGGCTGTGATTCAGGCCGTGGTGACTGCTGGTCACTTTTTAAACATAGGAATGTTTGGCTGTTATGGGAGTCATGGCAACAGCATCACGTGGTGGTTCGAGTCTGTTACACCATTGATGTGACGCATCGTGGATAGTATAACAAAAGTGTGATGTCACATCAATAGCGTAACAACGCTGTAAAAAGATGATTTTTGGGCCATAACAGCATTCTGCCATACATTATAAAATTATAATGCAGACATAAAACTATATAATCTAATCTAGCCACACACATATCCTAAAGCCCCAACCCAAACTTTACCACTAAAAGAAGATGTAGCAATTTCAACCCCTATTCATTTATTACCTTAATAAGAGATTCTTTACGCTGTCAGGACTTCTACCTGGCAAAATCGGTGGACGCGGCTTATGACATCTTTCATGAAATCATTACAGGAGCCGTAGATAATCTTGCTCCACTATGTAAGGTCTGTAATAGGGTGAAATCCTGCCACTGGTTTAATCCAGAGATAAAGATTGCCTTACAAAAAAGAGATGCACTTTGGAAAATGGCACGGAAATCTAAGCTGCCGGCTGACTGGACATTGTTTAGGAGGGAGAGGAATCTCTGCACCAAGCTGGTCAGAGAGTCTAAAGCCACTTTTTATCACAGGGAACTCGATGCATCCTCAAAATGCCCCAATAAATTCTGGAAAACCCTAAAAGAATTAGAAGGTTACACTCCTGGAAACACACTACCCGCTAAAATCCTAGTTGGTGGCGCCTCCATCTCTGATAAGCCCTCCATCCTGGATCACCTCAATAATCATTTTGCCACTGCAGAACTAGTCTTTGACACCTCTCCTGAAAATAATCTATGATCCCAACCTGGTGTTCAGGATCAAAGAATTCCAGTATCTAACTCCTCATTCTCCCTGCAACCAGTCTCGCTGAAGGAGGCTGAAGACCTCTTGTTACAGCTGGATGTCAAGAAAGGTGCTCTAGCTGCCTTTTTAGACCCCTACTACCTAACAATAGGTTATCAGGTACTGGCTGTTCCACTTACGCACCTCATTAACCTATCACTCTCCCAGGCTGCCGTGCCACCACTATGGAAGACAGCTCATGTAATTCCCCTGTTTAAATCCAGAGACCCTGCAGACCTTAACAACTACATGCCCATCTCCTTACTTCTGATCTTACCCAAACTGCTCAAAAAGGTTGTGAGTAACCAACTCAAGAAATATCTACAATCTGAAAATCTGATTAACCCCCTGCAATCCAGTTTTAGGGCACAACATAGCACTGTCACTGCTCTCGCAAAAGTGACCAATGACTGGCTATGTGGACTGGATGCTAAAAACTTTGTATGCGCAGTATTTTTGGACATAAGCAAAGCCTTTAATACTGTGGACCACAACCTACTTCTTACATCACTCAAGAACATTGGCCTGGACCACCACTCCCTAAAGTGGTTCACTAATTATCTTGCAGGCCGCTACCAGCAGGTCAAGACAGATGGGGAATTTTCTCCTTTAAAACCTTTATTGAGAGGAGTACCCCAGGGTTCCACATTGGGTCCTCTACTATTCACAATCTGTATTAATAGAATCAATGCCAATGTCAAATCTGCCAACATTCACCTCTTTGCAGATGGCATGGTGCTCTGTACTGACGGACCCACTCCCACTGCCGCTTGTGATGTTCTACAGAGTGAGTTTAACCTGCTGCAATTACAGTTGTCAAATCAGAAACTATTACTAAATGCCAAAAAGACCAAAGCAATTATATTCTCACCTCGTGCATACGATGCCATGTCCATAACATCCCCACAGATCACTACACTACTGGGAGAACCCTTGGAATTCGTGGATCAGTTCAAATACCTAGGTATCTGGTTTGACCATAGATTATCCTTTAATAATCACATTGAAGAGCTGCTAAAAAGCTCAGGCAGAGACTAGGTCTTTTTTACAGGATAAACCAGTTCCGGACAAGAGAGGCCAAGATGAGTCTGGTTCAGTCCATCTTCATTTCCTTTCTTGACTATGGAGACTCTTGTACGGTCAGAGCCTGACTGTTGCACTCTCTAAACTTGATACCCTTTACCACAGAGCCTTAAGATTTATCACAGGTCTCCCCTACTCGACTCATCATTGGTCCTTATACACAGCGGTGGGATGGTCATCTCTTAAATTTAGATGGCACAGAAATTCAGCCATATGGACGTTCAGAGCTATTTCCAGTAAGCTGCCCCAATATATTTGAGATTGCCTGCCCTCTTGTACAGTTGGCAAGTACTCATTAAGAAGCTCCTCCTTGATTTTGCTGCTTGTCCCCAAGGTGAGATCTTGATTTGGTAAGGCCTCAATAAGTCATATGCTCCCCTTGTTATGGAATCAGATACAAAAATCCTTGAAATTAGTTCACCCTTTGTCAGTAGCTGCTTTTAAAGCAAGCTATGCCTTCTTTTTCAAGTAATCCTGTAATTGTTAACATTAAACCAATCCTGTTCCCATCATGGAAAACTGGGGGTAAAATCCTGGTTACTCACTGATCTTTTTCCCACCCACACCTCTAGCACTTACCAGTACTCATTATCTCTGCTGTTTTGATCTTCATTCAACATGGCTATAGTATGGGTTTAGAACCAAAGCTACTCCATAACTTTAGTACTATCCCCCCCACCCCGGTTACCCATCAGGTACATGCTCTGAAAATATGCTCCTCTGAACCAGCACTCTGAGTTCTCAATTTCCTCTCCCTACAGTACCTCCCCTAGATCATGCTCTAAAATTGCCCTAGTGCCCAGCTTATCATAGACTTCTATATCACTTCAATTACTGGCACTTTCTCCCCATACCCTTTTACTGCCCTATCTTCTTCCACCGCTCATCACCACATCATCCGGTACTGTACTTGCCGCCATCCTCCCTCCTCTGGTAGCTTTGGGCATGGATTCCTTTACTTGAGCACAGTTATCTCACCAGCTCATTGATCTTGGGAAATCTATATAATGTACGTATTAAGGCTAGCCCTACTGATTGCATCATTTAATCTAGTACCGACCAAGGAAATGTCTGTATATACTGTACATACTATGTCTAATCCTGATTATGCCATTTAATCGCTGTTGACCAATGAAATGGGTATACACTGTAAATAACATGTCTAGGCCTACTGAAGGGATCATCTAGTCTCTGTAATTCTATGCTATTTTACCCCTTGACTTTTGTTCAATGTAAGTGTGGCTATATGTTTTGTCCAAGTCCATCCTGGAAATGAGCTTTGCTCAATGATGTTCACCTGGTAAAATAAATATTTGATTTGATTTGATAATCACCCAGCAGCATACTTCCAAACCCACCCCACTAAAACCACAAAAGTTGAGCAACAAAAAGAGGAGGAGAACCTAAGCAAAGGATTCACAGCTTAATAAGATTCCACAGGTTAATTTACAACTGCACAAAGTTGAATTCCAGAAGACTCAAGTCCACAACGGTGACCATATACACTAAATGAAAATAAAAACTGGGTTTTTAGAAGTTGGTGGCTATCCTTGCTCTCAATAAGAGGCCACAGACAGAATCAAAAAGTGCAGGTGCCAGCTTTGCTCTCTCACTGCAAAGCCTGTCTGAAGCCAGATTGCTCTGAATGTATGACAGAACAGTAAAATACTAAACCCAGACAAACAATGCCCATAAATGACCTTTGCAATTACTCCATAAATCTGCAAATCAAAGTAGCCTGCCTAAAGTTATGAGTCTTAACTCAGTTCTAAAACAGCCATAATTCTGGGCAGACCACAGGCTGATGGCAGACTGGCTGCAGTTTGTACAAAAGCTTGCTTGGGCAGGTGAACCCACGTTTTCAATTCTTCTGACATTATGAACTCAAAACAGCTGACAGCTCTGTAGTGAAAAAAAAGCAGTAATCCAGGATCCTCAGTTAATACTGATGAGTTTCAGCTATTTACAGCTTAGCACCAAGCTGTCAAATGTTGTACCCTCTGGCTCAACCTCAGTAGTGAGTAAAGAAGATAGCATCCTACAGCAATACACTGTACTGTTCACAGCCTGTCAGTTCCAGGACCCAATTCTGTTCTATTCATTTTCTGCTCCACTCTGCACAGCTCCTGCCAGTGCAGGCAACATTCTACCTGCAGCAGGCAAGATTACAGGGATTCAACTCTTGTGCAGCGATTAAGATGAAAGTATAAAATAAGATAGAAACAATGATGTAGTGGCTGCGGGGCTGTAGTGGCTATGGACTTGACCAGTACAGGAAAATAAAAAAAAAAATAACCGAGTTCCTAACACTAACTCACTGTGAGTCCCTAACTAATGCTCCCTATCTACTCTGATCAACTAATCAGTCAATCAATCAATCAAAATCTTTATTTATCCATGCGGGCACCATTGAGCAAGGCTCAGTTACAAGGTGGACCTGGTCATGAAGACATCAAAGTACAGTACAGTAACATGTTATACATAATGCAATATTATACAAAGAGGGGGAAAAAATATACAGTATATACAGTACATCAGCAAGGTGGAACAAACTGAAATATTATACAAGGTAGAAAAATCTGCTTATTTACAACAAAACATGAGCTTATGGGGCATAACAACAGAAAGCTTATTGATGAGTTCAGCTGGCATGTTCACTTAACGGGGAGAAAAGGCCATATGTGAGGTGGCAGGTTAAGGAGATACATAAGAGGAAGGAGATGTTTCTGTCGACTAGGGGGAAAAAGTGGACTTAAAATCACAGATAATGACAACAGCTGTGGTATACTAGTTTAATAAGATTAAAATGGAGAAGGGGTAGTTAACTGGCAAACATCTTGGGAAGGGGTGGTACTTGGCAAAGCTGGAACAGACAGGGATAAGTGAGAGAAGCAGGTATTTAAATTGGGAGTGAGTGAGAGGCAGGGGCAGAGGCATGGCGTGAGGCAGGGTCTATGGGGGAGCTGTAGAAAAAGTGAGCTAGCAGTGTGGAAAGCATTTGTAAGATTCTTTCATGTAGTGGTCATAGAGCTACTTGAAATTATTTAGACTAACAGGGCTGCTCAGCTTCAAGTTTTTTTGCAAGCTGTTCCACAAGGTAGGCAAGGAGAAACTTAAAGCAGCCCTGCCGAAATGGGTTTTGACCATCGAAACTTGGAGGGCAATTAGGGAATAGCTCCTGAGAGCACAGGTGCCTATCGCACTCTGGGGAATACAATCAGAGACATATGATGGGAGCTTGTAGGTCACCGATCTGAAGGCCAATAGTGTGGCATTTCTGTATCTTCTATAACGAAGGGAAGTCCAGCTGATCACTGAACACAGGGAACAATGGTGTGTGGAAAGAGGAAGGCCAGTTATGAACCTGATTGCTCTATAGTAGAGGGTGTCCAACTTAGCCAGGGCAGAGGCAGTGCAGTGGCTGTAGAGAAGGTACTCGTAATCTATTAAAGATAGAAAGGTGGCTTGGATCAATAGTAACTTGGCCTCCTTAGACAGCAGGTGGTTAATTCTGTAGAATAGTCCTAATCTTTGTCTTAGAGTCTTCTGTAATTCTTCACGATGTTCAGCAAAGGAGAGTTTGAGATTGAGCCATGCTCCTAGATATTTGAATTTAGACACATACTCTAGTTTTTCTCTGAGTACTGTGGTAATTTGTGGGATAGGCCCCACCCAAGCAGGATTTGCCACATACAAGGAAGGGAAATAGAGCATAGCTTTTGTCTTTTTCGCATTGAGCAAAAGCTTTTTGCTTATGAGCTGATATTATAAAAGGTTAAATTCAGCTTGGAGATCTTCACAGGCTGCCTCCAGCATGGGATGACTCAAGTAAAGTACTGTGTTGTCCTCGAATAAATGGATATTAGATTTATTGAGGATGTGATTGATGTTATTAATGTAGACCGCAAATAGGAGGGGACCAAGGATAGAACCATGGTGCACACCTATCAGCATATGTTTAAGTGGTGACAGATCTCATTCAGCTTTAACCTGCTGTTTCCATTCTCTGAGGTAATCAGCAAACCAGCACAAAGAATTATGGTCCAGACCTAAGTTACTTAGGGAGGAAAGAGGCAGGTTATGGTCGACTGTATTGAAGGCCTTACTTAGATCCAAGAAAATGGCACAGACATGCTTCTTATCATCAAGGTCAAGGAGCCAATCATTGGTCACTTTTGCTAAGGCTGTTATGTTGCTGTGCTTTGCTCTGAATCCAGACTGAATAGGGTTTAACAGGCTTCTGGATTCTAATTATGTCCTTAGCTCACCACTCACTATTTTTTTCTAATAATTTAGCCAGAATGGGGAGGAGGGAGATCAGTCTGTAATTATTTAGATCGAAGGGGTCAGCTGATTTTAGTACAGGGATGACATGGGCTGTTTTCCATTGGGCGGGGAGGCTCCCCTGGGAAAGTGACATGTTGAAGAAGTGGGTAATTGGCACAGCTAACACATGGTATGCACATATCAGATAGTAAGTCTCTATGGAGTCAGAGCCTGCTCCCTTCCTGGTATCCAATTGCAGCAGAGAGTCTTCCACCTCTTTTAGAGAGGCAGGCAGGAGGGAGAAGGCCTCTTCAGTAGCAGGGGACTCGTGAGTTGATAGTCCCTGTTGTGTGCAATGTCCTTGGCAGGGGAAATATCAAACACTAGCCTGGCTGTTGCAAAATGATTATTGAAGGCTTCCAATATCTCCCAGAAGTCAGAGATGATGCTGCTACTGGAATACATTTTTGATGGAAGGGAATTACTAGGTGCATGGCCAGACATGTCCTTTATTGTTTTCCAGAGTTTTGAAGGAATTACTGAGGCAAAGGCTAGCTCAGAGCGATAGAAGGTGGCTTTGGCTTCTCTGACCAACTTGATGCACTTGTTGCATGCTGTCCTAAATTGACACCAGTCAGAGTCATTCTTGCTTCTGAAAGCTTTTTTCCACAGTGTATCCCTTTCTAACACGGAAGCTTTTAGTTCAGGTGAAAACCAATGGCAAGTGCTGTTCCTAACAGGTACCTTAACCATGGGTGCATGCTTATTTAAAGCCACACTTAAAATATCATAAAATATAGTATATGCCTCATTATCCATTTTGGCTAGGAAGAAATTCTGCCATCATGGTGAATGTTTCAAATCATTGACACAGGCAAACAAGTCGAAGTTGTGTTTTCACCTCTTGATTGAGAACTCTGCAACAAACTGTGGATTGTGCACAGATCTAATACTGCTGATTATACAGTGACGGCTAATGTCAGAGAAAAATGTTTTGACGTGAGAGAATACATGTGGCTTGCTAACCAAAATTACATCTAAGAGGGAGCTGTTGCTAGGGTTCTTTTTATGTGGGTGAATTGGCTGGCCAATGAGTTGCACCAGCCCAAGGGTGTCACAAAAGGATTTCAAGTGAGCTGATGCATTTGATATCCAGTCGTAATTCAGGTTGCCAAGAATAATGGTTTCCAATGAACTAAAATCCAGTACAGAGCTTAGATGAGACAAGAGATGAGGTCCAGCAGAAGGGGGCCTGTAGCAGCCTATTACACAGAGTGCGCTGGAAGGAGAAAGATCAGTCTTTAGGGTCAAGCACTCAAATTCTTTAGGGATGGAGAATGCTTCTATGCATCCAACTGTGTATTTATCTATGATATAGATCGCCACCCCACCTCCTCTTGATTGCCTATCTGCTCTGAAGAGTAAGTAACTTGGGATGTTTATTTCACTATCTGGGGTGGCTGGCCTAAGCCAGGTCTCAGTGATCATCAGGACATCTGGTAGGGTGTGTCTCACCAAAGCCTGGATCAGGGTGTGCTTTTTCAACAAGCTACAGGCATTAAGATGCATAAATGACATTCCTTTAATACCTGCCAGATCTGATGGAGAAGCAAGAGTTTCTATTGGCCCCGGGTTCAGTTTGACATTGCCTGAGCACAATAGCAATAGCAGCAAGATTATATTCAAGGCAGCAAAATGTGTAATTTGTAGACACTATTTTTTGAGCGAGTGGGGGGTGGTGATGTTGAATAGGCCTGCTACCACTCCTGGTGCTATACTGGCCAAGGGTTGCAGCCACTAGGGTCCTGGCAGGAATTTGCCATGAGGAGGAAGCATCGAGACTGGATGGGGGAGTATTCTGCAGAGGCAGTTCAGGAGATGTCCCACTCCCAGCTGAGAAGTCCAATAATCCAATATAACCACCTGAGAGGAGTTGTAGGTTGCATAGCAGGGAGAAACACAAAGGTCATTCCACTTTAGGGAGGAATGAGGGTTCTGATAATTTGTGCTGTGCGCTAATAAAACAATGGACACACAGAGAAGCCAGCTGTAACCTCCCATGGTAGGTCTTAAACACCACAGCAATGGGCAATAAAAGTTAATGGCCAGCATCAGATGCTGAGCCTATAGATGTTTAGACAGATGAGCGACCAGTGGTGACTTATGGAAGGATGATGGATCCCTGGATGTCTACTAGTGTGAGAGGACTGTAGATGGTTAAAATCTGAGTAAACATTGTTCCAGTGGGAGTGGCAGATGTGGGAAGGTGCGATGAAGCATATATAATAAATGGAGGAGGTGAGGGATGGGTGGTCAGGTGAAAAAATGCGTATTTTGCCATACCTTGTGAGAGACCGAGTCCGGTCAGGGGGTCTCGGGTGGCAGATTGGTGAGCTCTGTTCTTCTGGTGTCCGAGAATGCCTCAGCTGGTGAGCTGGGGAGGCTTGGAAGGCTTCTCATAGCTGGAGGAGAGATGATAGGGAGGATTAAATAAAGGCAGAGACAAGTGGAACAGCAGAAACCAGCGGGAGTCCAATTTGCACCAGAATCGGAGAGATTTGGAATGGTGCCCGACTGTCTGGGATGCTACTGAACATTAGCACTGAAAGGGCTGAATTCACAAATAACACTCAGGGAATGCAGCTTAACACAGTCTAACAATTCAGTACAATTTGAACAACATTTTTTTATCAAGGCAGGAAATTACAGTGCTTTTTTGATTCAGTAGTATTGGCAAGAGTGGAAGAGGACTGCTGGCCAATCGGAATGGAGCAGAGAGAAGCACCCACATTCCAATTGGATGGTGGCTTTTGCCGTACCTTGTGAGGGAGCGAGTCCAGCCAGGAGGTCTCGGGCGGCGGCTTGGTGAGGACCGACCACCCGGTGTCCGAGGATGCCTCAGCTGGTGAGCTGGGGAGCCTTGGTAGGCTTCTTACGGCTTGAGAGGGAGTGAGTCTGGCCAGGAGGTCTGTCAGCAGCTTGGTGGCAAGTTGAGACAATAAAAAAGAAATAAACAAATACAAATAAAAATGAATTTAATTTGCTGGGTTCTCCACAAAACAGGTACAAATTTCAGCCAACTGCTCATGTCACCACAAAACATCTCCTAGAACAGAGCCTTTGTTGATAGCACACCCAGCCTGGCAGCCATCTTGCTTCTCCCGAGCAATGGGCAGGTACATATGGCCTCTCCCTTGTGTAGTGGAATCAAGTCTGTCATCCTCCAGTCCGAGGGAGACACCTCTTGATGAATAGAGTTATTGAACAGCCATTGCAATGGACTGGCTAACACCAGTGTCAGTTACCTTGGTACCCTCAAAAGCATCATCTTGGGCCTCAAGACCTTGTTTACCTTTAGGACTCTTAGACCTTTTCCACCTCTTTCACCAGTACATTTTTTCAGTTTCATTTTCAGGACTGCTCTATTAGCTGTCTTTATACTGCTCTCTGGGAAGGGCCTGCTATTATCCATAGAGAATACTAAACAGTAGTCATTTAGCACATTTGTTTTTTGCCCTTTCACCTCTAGTACTCTGCCCACTCCATTAGACTGACAATTCACCCTCCCATCTTTCTTTTTCTCTTCTGTGTCTAAATAATTATGTCCCTTCCCTTGCCTCTGTGCAATAAGCAGAGCTATGTATAGCTTTGCAATCCTGACCACCCTCTTGGCCTCTCTAGTTTTTCTCCTGGTACTTGTCCCATTCTTCATCACCCTGCCTTTCTTTCTACCTCATAAAGGTCCTTTTTCAGCCCCCAGTGCTTCATTTACCTTTCAGAGAACTAAACTTGTCACTTATACTTGTTTCTCTTGATAATAGTTCTTGTGCATTTTTGTTGCCTTGAGAATTGCATCTTTTATAACACAACATCTTCTTTCACATCTCTGATGGTGTCTACCCCACCTACTCTGTCCAGCACAAGTTCCATCATATGGCTGAAATCTTCCATCCTTAATTCTAGCATGTCAGCCTGAAAGGAGGGCTTACAGGTGCCCAGGGCCACCTCTAACCATGTAGTATTCTGCTCAATTGGCCTCAGTTGTTCCCAGACCTGTACATTGCCTACTCTTTCTGAGTTGGTGAGTACCACATCTGGAATGGCAGCATGTCTAACGAGATCTGTGACCTGTTGTAACAACATGCAGTCCTGCAGGACATCAAGCAGGACATGGATATTTGGTGCTGCTGGCCACTGGGATGTCCCAGTCTTTGTCTTGCAGGTTGAGATTTTCCACTATTACAAGCTCCCTTTTACTGCCACTCCCCACTTAAGCACCCCATTCATTTTTCTCTCTCTTCTCCCTTCCCTGTTTACCTGTAAGCCACCACTATTTTAATCCTACTACCTGTCAACTCTGTGAACTGAATCCACATGGATTCTACCTCCCCTTTCCCCCAAATGGGAGCATCCTTCTACTGCCTCGATCCCTTCTTTGATGTACATTGCCAACCATCACCTCCACCTGTCCAACTACCAGACCATCCCTAAACTTGGTTTGTAATTTGTGGGGCTAGTTGCCATCTCAGCCTTCACTGATACTGGACAACTGTATTGTGGCTTTGCCTTCCTGGAACCATTGAGGTATACCGCCCCCGACATGTGCCCACACCATTAGTGGCTAAACATTTTATTGAAATTTGCCAAACAGTGACATGCAGCAAAAACACATTCTTCATGAAACAGGTAACAGTTACGTGTCACACATACAGTTATACACGTTGCAGCTCATAAATATAAAGGATCAATTGCAATATAATGCCTTATGGTACTAATAACATATGACTTGACTAAAGCAGTTGGACCAGTGGTGAAAAAGACCCAACTGCATCTAAATACAGTATGAGTATCATCTTAAATGCAAGCAGAAAATACAGCAAGTGGTTTTCAGGCTGGTATTGCATGATATAGTTGCTTCATAAAAGTGGTTAGGAGGAGAGGACTGCTTTGCTGATCAAACATCTTGGGGTTCTGGAGAGACATTATGAAACCATTTAGACTTCAAAAAGAGGGACCACCATTTGTAGAAATTGCTCAAAGAACTAGAAGCAAAGTTGGACAGCCTTTCAAAAGTAGCTAGCTGTCTAACTGCTAAAAGCCATTTGGATACATGGGATCATTTGTCCGACCTCCAGTTACTGACCAGAAGTCTAATGGCTGCTGTCTCACAGCAGTGATCCATAGGGAGCCAGTATCTTATTTAGGAGTGTCAGGGTGTGGGTGGCACAACCCAGCAACTAAAGAGGAGCTTCAACTTGTGTCATATTCCCCAGAAGCTCTCGACATATGTCAGAAATACTTGCCCAGAAAGGCCGGATGGTAGGACAAGACCATAAAATGTGGTATAATTGGACACCTAGCTGATTGCATCACCAGCAGCATCATAGTTCAACAGACCCATTCAATATTGCACATGAGATGTTCTATACCATCGAAGCAAAGTTTTATTTTTAACCAGTCTGCTGTAGGCATCTCTACATGTCTTGTGTACCAGTATCCAGGAGTGATTCCATTTTTCATCTGAGAAGACACATTTCAGTTCTTGCTCCCACTCTCTCTTGGCCTATAGGAAGGGATTAGGAAGATTATCCCTTACCACCCTATATTTGCAACTAGCCCTCCGCTTGGTGATGGAGCACCATGTATGTAGAAGAGGAAGTACCTGGTTCACTAGACTGGAACTAAGCACTTAGCGTAGTTTTAAAATTGCATCTTTAATCTGCAGGTAATGCCAAAAATCTCTCTGAGGGTTGTGGTATCTCTCCTGGATGAAAGTAAAGAAGTCAATAACAGAAGAAACAGGCATTAGGATATCTTGAACTAAGCAGATACTTGCGAGTTCCAGAGTTTCCAATACACTGTAACCCCCCACCACTATTTTAATTAAGGGATTGTGCCACACCAGAGTGTACTGCCATTGTTTGGGGAGATTCTCCAAAGCTCTTGTGGGTCATCATCCAGTACAATACAGAGACCAACGTGGGGGGTGATAAGTCCAATTGGCCCTTGCATCCACTGTAAAGGAAAGTGGTAGGGAATGGGTTCCCAATGAGCCAATATTCAAGTCAAAGCCAGGCTGGAGATTGAACATCGAGAGGCAGAAACCATCTTGTAGTTTGGGTAGTGATATATGCCTTATGGTACCCTTGAAACCGGGGCAGACCCCCCCCCCCCAACAAGACTAGGGATGATGCAGTTTTAGTCGACTGTACCTGGGGTGTTATTCTCCCAGAGAAACTGACCTATAAGTGTATCTATTATGTGGAACCACATGGCAGGGAGTCAAATGAACAGATCGACCATCCCAAGAAGGAATTTAGGGGCTACAATAAGCTTAATAGCTTCAATTTTTTTGGCCACAGAAAGGTGTAGAGACTTCCACCTGTTCAAATCCAGTTTGGTGGAGGCCAACAAAGGTTCTAAATTGAGAGGGTAACTTCTTGGAGGTTGTGATGTAGCTTAATCACAAGGTAAGTGATGCCCTTCAGGGGTCCATTTGATGCCAATGGACAAAAAACTCTGGCCAGAGCCAATAGGGAAGCAGATGAGGAATTTGGGGTAAAAATAGAGAAAATGTGCTTTTTGATAATTTTAAACTGCACTTTCAACATAGTCTTTTTATGATCCTGCCTCATGAAGAAGGGCAGAGAAAATGTGCAACTCCTGGGCTAAAGGTGATTTTGCACAGGGACTGCAAAATCAACTTTCAGGATGCAGAAATGCAGTTTGGGCAGGAGCTGAAAAATGGCACCTGTTATATTCATGTGGTGCTGCGAAGAAAGGGCTATAGTGAAAAGCTGTGATAATATTTTTACACTAAATGTAAAACATAGCCTTCTTATCACCCCAGCTCATGAAGAAGGTCAGAGAAAATGTTCAACTCCTGTCTGAGAGGTGATTTCATGCAGAGACCACAAAATCACCTTCTAGGATATAAAAAAAGAAAAACATGTTGGCCAGGATTTGAAAAATGGCAGCTGTCACAGTCATGAGGTGCTGTGTAGATATGATTATGTTGTAAATTTGGGGTAAAAATATTGAAAATTACCAACGTTATGAGCCTGTGTTCACAGAATTCAATGTAGGCTGATAACTTTGTTGTTTTTTAATATTTTTATTCAAATTTTCAACATACCCTTCTGACTCTATCTCATGAGCAAGGGCAGAGAACTTTTTCAACTCCTGGCCGTAAGGTTATTTTGTGCAGGGATCATGAAATCACCTTTTGGTACAGATGCACTTAATGACAGTGCAATTGTTCATGAGGTGGGATCCTAATGAAGGCATGTTGAAAATTTGGGACAAAAATATGCAAAAATGCCTAAGCTATGCCACTAAGTTCAAGAACCCACTGAAGTACATTAATGCACACACTTGTTTTTTCAGTGCATGGTCTGGTTTTAAAGAGTGAAGACATGTCTGCAAACATAGAAACATAGAAACACAGACTTTGATGGCAGATAAGGACTGCTAGGCCCATCTAGTCTGCCCATTTCCCTACCTACAGGATAGGCTGCAGATCCTAGTTAACCAACAGCCTATTTCTTCCTACCCCCCACAAGAATTGCCTTATGTCTGTCCCATGCATTCTTGAATTCTCCCACAGTTTTAGACCCCACAATCTCCTCAGGAAGGCTGTTCATGCATCCACTACCCTCTCTGTGAAATAATACTTCTTACGTTGCCCTGAACCGCCCTCCTTCTATCTTTAAATTGTGTCCCTTGTTCTTGCAAGTCTCTTTTCTGAAAGATGCTACCCTCTTGGACTTTGTTGATTCCACTGAGGTACTTAAAAGTTTCTATCATGCCCCCTCCTTCTTTCCTCAAGGGTATACATATTAAGCTCCTTTAGTCTCCTCCTCATAGGCTTCTCTTGCAGACCCTGCACCATTTTAGTTGCCCTCCTCTGGACTACCTCTATCCTGTCTATGTCCTTGCGAGATGGGGTCTCAGAACTGGACACAGTACTCCAGATGGGGTCTCACCAACTGTCTGTACAGAGGGATAACAACTTCCTGTATTGTGCTGCTGATGCCTCTCCTATACATCCCAGTATACCCCAGCCCTCCCTACTGCCTTCTCATTGCTTGCCTAACCTTAAGGTCATCCGATATGATTACCCCAGGTCCGTTTCCTTTTTGCTGTTTTTACTACCTCCCCACCATTGTGTATTCTTCTCCTGGGTTCTTGTTTCCCAGGTGCATTATTTACACTTCTTTGCATTGAATCCTAGCTGCCATACTTCTGTCCATTCCTCCAACCTTGCCAAGTCCCTTTTCATCCTTTCCACACCTCCTTGTGTATCAACCCTGTTGCAGATCTTTGTGTCATCTGCAAAAAGCCATACTTTTCCTTCCAGTCCCTCTGCAATGTCACTGATGAAGACATTAAAAAGGACTGGACCCAATACTGAACCCTGCAGTACCCCACTAATAACTCCTCTTTTTCCAGAGTGGACTCCATTTACAATTACCTTCTGTGTCCTGTTGTGCAGCCAATGTTTTACCCAGGCTACCACCCTGGGACCCTGCAATACAATGCAAATCCAATGCAAACAGAATTACAGAATTGAACCCCTGATGAGTAAGCAAGGTCTGGGGTGTTGTGGGGTGGTAGGTGCTGATTGGGAGGGTCAGGTGGGGGGCAGTTAAGGCCGCAAAAGACATCAATGGACCATTTTCTTTTTACAGGGTTTTAATTAAAAAAAAAACACACACTAAGGATTTCTCAGGGAGACACTGGGGGATTGAGCACCCCGGGGGGCAGAGAGTAAGGGACGGGCGGCGGGATATCAGTCTAGATTTAAAAAAAAAAGAAGACATAACCATGCATGCGGTAGTGTGGGACACTGTGGGGGGGGCAACCAACAGGACTCTTCAGTGAGACACTAGGGGACTGGTCACCCACAGTGTCACTGCTATGTTTCCCGGGGGGGGGTGCTGAGAGGGAGGGTCAGGTGAAAGGTAATACGTAAGTGCTACTTCCTTGTCGACAGCAAGCGGAGTGCTTCACCATGGTCACGGAGGTGACATTGTTAACAGTTCAGCATGTTGTTCGTTCACAAAGCATGAAAGGAATGCAGAGTCTTTTATTGAAAGTGATAGGTCTGCTGGGCTCTGACCACTGCAGCCCTAGAAATTGCGTGACAGTTGAAACAAAACCTCTGTCATTTTTCTCCACTGGCTACTACAGAGAGTTCCACCACCTAAAAATTGCAGTTCCATCACACATAAATCTAAATCTGATTTCCCTCACCTAAACATTTCTAATTTAACCACTAGATAAACCACTCACCTGTCCCTTCTTAAGAGCAGTGATTGAATTAGAAGTGTGGGAAAAGTGAAATAGTGCTCTTATGTTTTTATATTTGTTACTGACTGGTAGCATGAATTCATATTAATTTCTGTTTTGAAATCAGAAGAACAGAATAATGACCAGCCTCTTCTAAGTGTGGGTCAGAGGGCTGTTGAGTGGTAAAATGAGGTACACACCTTCTTATATGAGACGTCTAAAAACTACTTGTTTGGAGAGGTGTGGTAACTATATCTTAGAGAAAATGATGCACACAAACTATCCTCTCTAGCTGTAGACAGATACTGTATCTACCCCATCTCCTTCTCCAGTGACCTCCACTCCTCCAACCCAGTGGAGCTACCTATTCATCCTCCTGCATTGTGGCGGTGAGCGGCAGCCCAGCTGCCAACCTAGTAACCACAAACAGCAACCAGTTCCTCCAGATTGCTCTTTTTCTTGAGATATTCACAAATTTGCATTTCATCCATTTTGAGAGCTGCAGCCACAGGAAGGTTACCTTCTGCACCTGCCCCCTGTACCATCATTTTGAAATAAACTCCTGTTTAAATATTTTGTACAGACAGGTGCTGACCGGTGAGCTGACATTGACAGTAAGATCAGCTGAGCACTCACAAATGACCAACTTAATAGAAGCTGCATCCAGCAGAGTCTGCCTTCCAATTAAAGTCAAATGTTTTATTAACATTTTGTAAAAGAAGCCATGGCATCTATTAGAAGATATACAGTCATCTGATTTTTCCTTTGTAAAGGGACTGAATTAATTATATATATTTTTTATAATTATGAAATAACATGTCTTTGTTCCATAATGTACCTTTTATTAAATGTAATTTTCACTTCAGTGACATAAAAAAATACACAAATGGGCAACCCTAATAGCTTAGTAAATGTGGCATTGACCTCCTGCCTGGTGAACTCTGTGTTCCATTCTGGAGGCTGCAGTCCTAACTGGTGAAAGGAGCAATCCCATGAATGCTCATTGTGCCAAATTGGAGAGTCTGTGTTTTTCTCCTCAATTAGCAGGCCCTGGTGGCCCAAGAGTACCAAGCTATTCTGCAAAGACACAGATATCATTCCACCTCTACCAGCAGCCCCTGCTGGCCCAGGAGGATCAAGCTATTCTACACACACACACACACACACACACACACACACACACACACACACACACATAATTCCACCTCGGTTCTTACCTTCAGGGCTCAGCCAGATTATCCATTTGTGGGATGGGGAAGAGATGCAGATGCCAGGCCCCAAACCCAATGTGGGCACACTTATGGCAGCACTGGGATCACACATCATGGCAGTAATGGTGATGTCTCTATTAAGGGAAAATAAACAATGTTTTATACATTTCATAATATAATTGTAAAGTTGGACCTGTGTGAAGTCTGTTTTATCACCTCACTGTTTGTTTTTTTTGTGTGTTTGTTTTGACATAGTCCTATGTTTTCCTTTTTTAGGGCCCTATATAAATGGAGCTTTTTTCCCCAGCCAGTATTCAGATTTTAACTAGTTAGTCATTCCAGAACCCAGTGACCTCAGTTGAGCTGAAGACTACAATGAATTAGAATATTGTGAGATCATCTGAGCTGATGTCACTGTGTTCCACTTAATTGTAGTCCTTAAATTCACTGCTATCCTTGACACGTGAACTGAGAACTTAAGCTGGACCAGGTCAGGGTACAAGATGCACGAATTGTTAAAGAGTATATTCTCTGCACCTGTTCTGTTGATGTGTCAACTAGAGAGTGTGTGGCTTTTTTAACTGTTAAAAAGTTTAATAAGCATCAGCTCGGTGTTGCTGAGGGTTGAGGTGCTGATCTCCACATCTCGCGCCTTGACGGCAACCCATGTTTGGGAATGAGCACAGGTTGCCGTGGGTCAGAAATAAGGAGATGGATCAAGCATCTGATGGACTGCTCTCCATCTCTGGAGGGAGAAACCTGTGACCAGTGCATGCCTGACCCCTATAGGAGGCTGGGGATTGGCGAAACAAAGCCACAACTACAAGGGGTGGGAGCACAGCAGACACCTGACATGACATGTATGGGAGAGTGCGTGACCATGTCGCAGAGGGGAAAATGGGAAAAAATGCATCCTTTGTTGTGGCAGCTTAGTGGCCATTCAAAAGGTGCCCCAGCCTTTGGGGCATCTCCGGAACTGGATCTGGACCTGGTGGGAGAGTTGGGGCTCTCTGCCATCCTGCTGTTGTGGGGAAAGCAGCGGGGGAAGAAGGTGAGCACCCTAAAGAGGCTGGAGGCAGACTGGATGGTGACTGGAAATAGGAAGCACGGATGGATGGTGCCGACCAGGAGCCAGAAGAAAGAGTAAGCAAAAAAAAAAAATGTTTAATGAGCATTAGCAGATCCTAATTATACAACAATCCAAAATAAAATGAATTTCAAATGTTAAAACTATCACCTTCATTTTTTATTATTTTTAATGTACCTCAGCCAGGGTCTTGAAATGCTATATGAAGAGCACAGTCCAACACATACAGCATAATTTCAAAACCACATAATACAAGCACAGAATCCATCCAGTAACCAGACCACATTAAAAGGATGAAAATGTAGATTACCAGGTATACGTAGGAGCTACACTATTAACGTAGAGCTCAAGTTATGGCTATTAGGTCAAATCACCCATTCCATTACTTTTTATTAGTTTATTTCAGTTGGTGACCTTTGAACCCCACACCTGCCCTGTAAAAAAAGGGTGTATAAAGGAGTGATGCTCTACAGCTCAAATAAACCAGTAAATATAAAGAGCATTTTATTCAGGAAGCTTTTATGGCAAGCTTCCTACGCATACTCGATATGCCACACTATCACCATTAAAAGGTACCTTCAAATGCCATGGAGGACAAATGGGTTTTTAGGGCCCTTTTAAAAACTTCTACTGAAAAGAGATCTGATGTAATTGTTAGGGCAAGGAGGTTCACAAGCATGGGAAAGCTGCACAAAGGCCCTATACCTCCTTCAATCACAAACAAACGTATGGCAGTTCTAGCAGATTTGACATGACAGAGAATACAGGCTGATCCAGAGTGTATGGGTTCAGGAGACCTTTCATCCAGCCTTGGTTATCATCAAGCACATTTTGAAGGAGGTGTATTACCTAACTAGCAACTAGTATAGATTGCTCAATGCCAGAGTGATATGACTAAATGCCTTTGCCATCTGATGCAACCCATAATGGGCCCTCTCAGTCAGTTTGTCGATCACAGAACATGTTCTCAACCAGGGATGATCCAGTCTCTGCCAGAATGTCTTCAGTCAGCTCAGCTCATTATCATATCAAGGAAAGCTTTGTGTGAGACCACAGAGAACACATATAAAGGAAAGAAGGTGTTGATGGCTGTCAAAAAGGATAAGCAGCCAACATACTAGAGATGTGCGTGCTACCAGGAACCAGTTAGGAACCAGGTTCCATTTAAAGTGGCACATAATCATCTTCAATGGGGAGGGAAATAGCTGAAGAACTCTGAAATGAAATTTGACAGCATAATGATCCAACCAAGCTAATGAATCACTCTCAACAACCATTAGGTCAAGTCCTGAAGCAAAGACTTGGTCCAAAGTGTGACCATATTCATGAGAAACAAAGGATTAGAATGAGGGTATATGCATCAAAACATAAACATTGTCCTCTACAGTTAAGTTTGCCATGATGTTATTTTGGAGCAGTGGTCACAATCCTCCATTTCTGACACCACAATCAGTTCTGTAGCAGCAGACTGTGACATCACAGCAGAGTATTATTATCATCCCCTTGTAAACCATTCCAAGCGTCACACTTGGAAATGAGCTCCAACTCTAGCCAACAAACTTAAATAATTAATTAAATAAAAAAATGACTTCAGCTCCTGAATAGCATCAGGACACACTGACCTGGATCGGGCAAGGGTTATGCTTTTGTACATAAAGAAAACAACAGCTTGAAATTTGGTTTACTTCAGAATGCTGTGTAATTTGGATTGGTTGATGCCAACTGATACCCAGCTCTACCTGTCTTTTGTTCTCAACCAGGATAGAGCTGTCTCGGTCTTTAATAACTGCCTTGTTGAAATCCAGGATTGGATGAATTCGAGCTGGTAAAAGTTGAATGCCGGAAAAGCCGAAGTGATGGTAGTGGACCCTGGTCACCGGATAGAGGGGTTGTGGGCGGCCAGCCCTCTGGACTTTTTCTTGGGGGCTCTCAGGTCTCTTCCTCTGAACGGGTGTGAAACCAGGGGATGGTACTTGACGACGTGCTGACTTTATGAACTCAGGTGTTGGCAGTCATGAAGTCTTTCTTTTATAATCTTAGGAATATCTCCAGGATTAAGCACCTTGTTCCATCTGGGGATCTACCTACGTTGAGCCATGCCTTTGTGACCTCATGCCTTGATTATTGCAACTCCCTGTAGTTAGGGCTACCTGGGGTTGATATCCGCCATCTGCAGCTCATGCAGAATGCTGCAGCACAATTGTTGATGGGGGTTTCTTGAGCCTCACATATTACTCCTGTGCCTCACAATTTGCACTGGCTGCTGATTAGGTGGCGGATCACCTTTAAAGTTGGCTTGCTGACTTATGAAGTCCAACATGGACTTGGCCCTGACTACCTGAAAGAGCTTCTTGTGCCTTATCGCCCAGTGCAACAGATCCATTCGGCTGACGAGAGGTTACCGGAGATTCCAAGGGTGTCGTTGAAATCTTTGGGGGCCCGTGCATTTATGCATGTGGCCTCTTCCCTTTGAAATTCTTTACCCTGTCAGCTTTGGGAGTGCATAGCTGTGGGAGGTTTTAAACAGGTGCTGAAAACCTACTTATGGCATCAGGCCTTTAGTGGCACAGAATTAGTATAACCCTTAAACAGCTATTACTGTATTTGTTGTCTGCTGATTTTATTGTTGCTGTTTCTATCTTTTTGTAAAGCGCATTGATGGCTTGAAAGGCGTTTATGTGAAATAAGGTTATTATTATTATTATTATTAACTGTGATTTTTTTTTATTGTAATTGGAGCCCCTCATTAGTCAGCAAAAAATTCAATCACATATATATTTTTTAGTATTAATATATGTCTGACATAATTAGATTTGGCATCAGTATATTTTATTTCCATAAGATCTTTTTAAAACTTTTTTTTATTAACAGTGTTGTAATTAATTACTCAAATTATTAAAGGTGGATGCCACTAGCAATTGTTGAAAATTTATTTTATGGAGGTTACTTCGACTTTATATGCTGGATTTACATTGTGGATGTATTAGTATGGTGCTAGCACACATTCCTTGTTTTATTCATTTTATTATATTCCTTCCCTGCCATCATATCAGGGGTATGCCCTGTAATCAATTAAACACCCCGTTCAGGCTTTCAGACTCATTGAGCTATCACTGAGATAGCAGGATTATTTTTGCCCCATTTTCTCCCTATTTACTCTCTCCAACCTGCAATCTAAGTGCCTTCATTGGCCTTGACCCCAGAATCCCCATAGTAAGTAGTGCAGTGGGGGGGGGGCAGTATGGCACTGGAACTCACTGTCACCCCTCCCCAACAGACGTGCATTGCTGGGCAGTAGGTACCTCAGTCAGTCTGTCCTGACACACCAACCAACTCCATTCTGGAACCCAGATCACATGTGAGGCAAGATATATAATGATATCCAGAAACTTGAAATCCTGAGCCTCAAAATCCTGAGTCAGAGATCCTGCAATGCAGGTTTCCTGACAGACCACCATCCTAATGACTGAAAGCCCAACACTGGACTTAAGCCATGCTTGTTGGTGGCTGGGGATCAGACCCCTAAAACCCCCATTCCGGGGGGCTTAACCACTGCACCCCATTCAAAAAATATAAAATAAAATAATACATTTATTTTGTTTCAGACTGTAGTAGTGTAAAAAAGTAAGCAAGTAAAAGTGCTTCTGGTTACTTGATTTCCGAATCGGATCCTAGCTCATTTTCTGAGTAGCTGACTGGTTCGTCCATGTCAGTTTCAGGTGCGTCTGTTTCACTGCAGTCTGATTCAAGGCCAGTGGGTACTGATTTAACTGAAGCAACATTTTTTATCAACTGCCCGCGAACACCATATGTGACTCCTCCCTCTTTGGTGCAGCTGATTATATCGGGGTCAGTACTTGTGATGGCACAGACCTGAAAAACAAAGAGTGTTGCTAAATTTGTTTTTCATTAAGTCACATTGTTTTGGGCAGTAGTAGTGGTATCATACCTGGAAGGATTTAATGATAACATCTTTGCTAATTGAGCTCTATGCTTGCTTTATCCACTGAATGACCCGCTCTTTACCAGGTGCTTTGGGGTTGCCAGCTGCAGCTACAGGGCGATTGCCCTCCTTTTCAGCACGTTTTGCTGCAGCAATTTTAAATTATAGATCAAGTGCTTTTCTTTTCGCCATTTTAGCTGGCTCCTGTCATTCACTCTCTCACATCGACTGCTCCCCCTCAAAGAATCAATGTAAGAGTGTTCTTTTAAACAATGAAAACAGGTGTTTTTAATTGACAGTCTGAAACTGTATTTTTTTTAAAGTTCAATACAAGCCACCTCTTAATATAAACCACCCTCGATCTAAAGCTGCTTACTTAATATTGCAATTGCGATTATAGGCCACAGCTTTAAATTGAAGATATACTGTAATCAATCTTGTATCATGGCAAGTTCCAGTGTTAGGCTTTCGGTCATCAGGCTGGTGGTCTGTAGGGCAATTTGCATGTCAGGCTTGTGATTTTGAGGCTCAGAATTTTGCATGTCATCATTTTCTAATACTCCTGTGAGGCAATGCCATGAACTACCACTGGTCCATTGTAGCACGTATTTCTGATGGTAAACAGCACAGCCTCACACCAAAATATTTAGTTATTCATAGTGATCCTGGTTAGAGAACAAAAATGTTTGAAGTTTGAAACCCCATGTATCAGTTTAGGAGGGACATACAATGAAGAGAAGAATAAATCTATATATGATTTTAGAAGAAATGCATAATTGCCAAAAAATAACCAACTATATGATTATTCTTTATGCTAAAAAATGCTGCTGCTTTAAGAAGTATAATAGATCTGGTAGTGCATGGTGCTTTAAGGTGGAAAAGATGAGAAACTGCAAATGTGGTAGCCAATCAGGTGGTGAATAGATGCCCTAGTGGCCTTACTTTTTCTCATGCTAGTGATTCGGGTTTGGTAAAGGACTCAGGTCATTGGGGGTTGGCCAGGGAATGAAAGGACCGCTCTCCTGGGGTGGGAAAGCAGGTTATTCCTGCCTAGGCTGCTCCCAGGTGGAGGTCTGGGTACAGAGTAGGTCAAGGAAGCAAAGTACTGGAGGGGACTGTAGGGAAAATTGGATGGGTGCACCTTCACAAACTAGTCTGATGCTTTGCAGTAGATCTGGGACTAGACAATGCCAAAAATGATACATCGGGGAACTTCAGGAAGCCAGGACCAGCCATCTCCGCACCCACACTGCCACTCAGTGTGTGACCCAGTGTGCAACAGATTTGTTGTACTGGATAAGGATGGCCCTTCCCCTCTGGACCTGCCAGAAGAGGGAAACTTGGGAGAACCCAATTGAGCACATAGCCAAGGGAGGTGAAGATCTAATAGGGAGAACCTGACAGAACGCATAGCAGAGGGAGGTGAAGAGCCAGCCCAGAGAGTCTGGGGACCTGGCTAATGCAGCAGACCCCAGGACAAAGGAGTAAGAAAAACCTATATGAAAAAAAATTACAAGTGTGCTGTCTTTCAAGAGATGCCATCCCAAACTCCACAGCTATGTACATTGATCAACAGGTCTCCTTAAGAAATTTCAGTAAAAATTAAACTGTATCTGCATTTCAAAGAGTGTAATGCACTGCCTCAAAATGTTGCAGCTTGGGATAGTGTGTGTGTGTGTGTGTGTGTGCGCGCGCACGTGTGTGTATTTTCTCTCATGTAGACATATTTGTTTATTTAGCTTTTGTTTACCAGGTACGTGCACTAGACAAGAATGTTGCCTATTTTCAGGCACGACCAGGGAGAGTTACAAACAATGGAACATTGTGCAGACAGGATATACAATGAGCATATCACAACAGGAACTAAGCAAAATTTGAACAACAAAGCAGTGTTTACAATTGGAATCAAGATAGTTAAAATGGTAAGAAGAACAGAGAAATGCAATAATTAAGTGTGCTAGACAAAAATGCTAACTATTTTCAAGCAGACAACCAGGGAGAGTGGCATGTGGCAGTACATGCAGGAGAACAGTATCCAACCCACAAACTGATTTATGCAGCAGTGTGTCCACAAGTCAGTCAATACAGTGGATCAAATAACATTTTGATATAATATTAAGGAGATAATACTCACGCAAGTGAATACAAGTGCAGATATGAGAGTAAGTGCCATTAGAAGAGCAGGTATAGCTACTATTTGGAAGGCACAGGAATGTCAGAGCAGGAGCAAGCATGGAGTATACTCTGAGCTATAGCAAGCCTTGTGGCAGAATTGAGGGAGTACCTGATTTTATAGGCCACCCCCAGTTTTATGTTAACTGCCTTACATGTGGCTGCAATGTGAAGGTTGAAATCAAGAGATGGGTAAAGTGTGACCCCGAGATACCTGAATGAGTTGACCATCTCCAGGGGGAGACTTCTGGGCCATGGATTGAGAGGGCAGCAGTACAAGATTTGATTCTAGGCAAGGAAGGGGGTGGCTATTTGAAAGAGTACCAGACCTGAAATAGTTCAACAGGCATTTTTTTTTAAATTGCTACAAGGATTATACAGTTGAAGTGTGTCTCACCATGGTAACAAATGTAAAGTTGGAGCAAAAAATTGCTTTGTAAATTACAATGCCTGAAAGTATTACTCAGCTCAACCAAATGTCCAGAAATCAAGAAACATTTTGTATTGATTCAAAAAGCTGTTACAAGCTAGAAACTTGTCAGTGAGTCGTGTGAGTCTCATTCTAAAGTTACACTGTATTAATTCAAAAGGTTGTGTTAATCCAAGGCTTGCAAACTTGCTGTGTTAATTCAAAAAGCTGCAGTTTGAATTGCCCCAAAAGTGTACAAGTTAAATGTGTTTCAGCATCATATCAAGTCAGAACAGCTCACATGGGGCAAAAATAAAATGAAATAGCTGCCCACCAAGAGTTCCATACATGCAGTCACAAAAGATGAACTGTACTGGAATGGGAACACAAAGCTATATCACGGTTGAATAAATTTCAGAAACTGACCTTAGATGATATAGCTCCAAATGCATGGAATTAATTCTGTGATAAAAGGAGATGTATTGTGTAGCCAGGACACCAAATTCCACCTGGGATCCAACAGTACAAATAAACTCCAGCACACACTGATCAAGCGAAATGGAGCCACTGTTTTCAATGTTAGCACACAAAGAGGAAAAAAAAAGTGCTATGTCTCAAGGCCAGCAAGCTTTTAAAAGGGACTTTGAGAGGAGTGTTTTTTTTGGTTTTTTTTTACCATTTGTACAGCTAACTCACACAATAAACTCTTTTTGAGCACTTAAAAGAGCTTTGGAAGCCCATTCTTTATAGCACGGACAGCGGGTTGTTTTTCTCTTCTTTGTGTACTGATATTGTGGAGTTTATTTGTACTGTTTGGTGTTCTATCATCTCAGGTCAGTTTCTGAAATGTATTCAAACCAGGATATAGCTTTGTGTTCCCATTGTAGTACAGCTTATCATCTGTGATTTATACTAGGATTCATACTAGGAAAGGTAGATACACAAAAGGCCTAAGCCCATAAGTGTGTTTCTCCAGTCATGCTGGGTCTTCATGCCTTATTTAATAGATATCTATTTAGATTGTTTTTAAAGGCTGTATGATTTGTAGATTATACTACTGTATTGGGTAAGGGATTCCATAGTGGTATAATTATCTGTGTGTAAAAGAAATGCCTTTTATTTTTCCTGGGATACGTCAGTGACAACTGATGCTTATGACTTCTTAGGTTTATTTCCCATTTGCCAAAGTTCATTCACAATTGTGACATAAGTGTGCTATCAGTAGATAGTTTATACATTAAGAGATCTCCTCTTGTTCTTTGCTGTTCCAGGGTGTACAAATTTAGATCAATGAGCCTATCTTCATAATCTTTATTGTACATATTTGTAATCATCTTAGTCGCTCTCTTCTGGACCCCTTCCAACCTATCTATATCCCTCCTCAGATAGGGGCTCCACAGAGGGGAGCAATAATCTAAGTGTGGTCTTATATAAGCTTTATAAAATGGCACTATACATTCCCTATCTCTTAAAGTAAAACTTTGTTTTATACAACCCACTATTCTGTTTGCCTTTTTGGTCACATGATTATAGTGTTCTTCAAAAGATAGGTCATGGGAGATCAAAGTACCCAGGTCATTATGTACAGTAACTGATGTGAGAACTTGTTTATTTAGTGAGAATTTATATTGGTTATTGGTAGGACACAAAGGCATTTGGACACATTTGCTGATGTTAAAAGACAATTGATTTTGATTAGACCAATTTTCTAGTGTTGCAAGATCTTTAGATGATAAAGATCTGTCAGCATCTGTTTTTACTTTGGCTGCCATTTTCCTTGTTTTTTTTTATTATTATTAACATATAAATAGAAACTTTCCCTCCATCTTTTATGTATGCTAGCTGATGCTCCAGTCTGTTTTTTTTTTCCATTTTGATTTTATTGTTACAATTTCTTCAGATATTTTTAAATTTCCACTTATTAAAATCAGTGCTATCCTTCTTCTTAGCTCTATTAGCCCTTTTATTATGTCTAATTAATTTCTGAATTTTATTCATTAGCCAGGGTGGTAACTTTCCCATTTTATTATTTAGTATTTGTTTAGTACATACATTTTATCCATGATACGGAGTTTGTCTTTTATCCTATCCCAGAGCTCCGATGGATTAGGGGATCTATAATCCCAGTTCCAATTAAAAAGTTCTTGCTTAAGTGCAGAAAGGTTAGCTCTCTTATAATCTTTAAAAATGGTTTTACCTAAATCTTGTTTTATACAAATATTGGTATTAAAAGTTATTACCATGTGGTCACTATTTTGAATGGGTGTTGTAACTTTTACATTTTTAATTTTTTCAGGAATGTCTGTCAGGAGTATGTCCAATACATTCATATTCCTATTTGGTTTGTTTATTAACTGATGTAGACCATTTTGAAAACATGTATCTAAAAAAGAGTTTTCAAGGTTATTAGTGCCGATGGCCTTAGTCCAATTTAATCCAACCCAGGAGGTTGAAATCACCCAAAAGTATAATTTCTTTATAATTGGATTTACAGTTTATTGAGTTCAGAATATCCTGATGCAGGGACAAATGAATATCTGGGGCCTATAACATAACTCTATCAATATTTTGGTTTGGTGTTCCCTTAGAACTTCGATCCAAATAACTTCAGTATCTGTGTTTTCACTTGGGTTGGTAATTGTTTTGTAATTTATACTATTTTTTATTAAAAAGGCTATCCCACCTCCTCTTTTTCCTACTCTGTTCTTACAATAGGTAGAATAACCCAGTATGATAGTATTCAATGCAAAAGATTCAGTCCACTATGTTTCCGTTATGGCTGCTATATCTGTCTTATCATTATTTAGTAGTATTTGCAATTCCTCTAATTTTGTACTATGTAAGCTCCTGACATCTATTGTAAGAAATGTTAAAGCATATTTGTTTGTATTTTTTTTACTGTTTACAATAATAGTATTAGTAATCTTTTGGTTGTTTTTAACAAGATTACCCGTAACATCCCCTAATCCTTTTCTACAGCTAATTATATCCCTTCGTCCCTCCTTTATCAGTTATTTGTTTGATTTGAAGTATGGAAAAAAGTGTAGCCAAGATGCCGAGATCCCTGTCTACTCAGATGTAGTCCATCATAGCCAAAAAAAGAGGGGTTGTTATCAAAAGCTCCAATGTCTTTATGCATGTTATTTTGTTTATTAGGCTCCATCTGCATAACCAGTTATTAAAGTTTCTGATGCTTTTATTTCTTGTGTAGCTTGCTCTTGGTATAGGTAAAATTTCAGAAATTATTAGGGTAGCATTCAGCTCCTGTATTGTTTTTATTGCATTTTTCATGTCATTTATTATGTCACTCACTTCCTGTTTACCAAAATCATTTGTACCCATGTGTAATAGAACAGTTTTGGGATTTGAAACATTCTGTAATATCTCTGGCAGTAATTTGGTAATATCTTTGATGGTTGCTCCTCTATAACTACAACTTGTAGTATTTTCTTTATTGCCCCTTGTCGAGTATCTGTCGGTGTATTTTGTAATTGAGTCCTCTAAAATAAAAATTTGCTCTTGTTCATTTATTGTCACATGTGTCTGGTCTAAAATATTATCTATGGGACTATTATTTAAGTTAGGCTTTTCTATTATCATACTGATGGTATCTCTTTGCTTCTCTGTGTTATTTTCTATAGGATTTGTACTAATAAGTTCTGGAGAGGAGTGTGAGACTGTCCTGATGCCTCTAATGCTGAATGCTCAGTACATGTATCCCATATCATGAGGAGTAAGTCTTGGTCAGCAGAGCGCACTATTGTTGATAAGGGAGGAGTTGATGGATTTACTACTGAGAGGCCTTCATCTTCTATTATTTCAATTTTGGGATCAAAGCTGTTATGCAGGGCTAGAGTAAAAACCTCCACGTTTCTTTCTTTTTTGATTTTCTTAGCTAGTCTGTTAGTAGTGATGGGTGAAGTGGCCCCAATTCACTCTGCGGAGTGATTCGCGGAGTCAAGGTGAATTCGTGGAGTGCTCCACAACGCGAAGTGGAGTATTTTGCGTTAATAATGGGTAACTCGAAGTCCATTGAAAACACTGATTTTGCATTACTCCACCTTCCCAAACCACTACTCCACCAATTCTTAAGGTGAAGTATATTGAAAACAATGTACTTCACCTCACTTCGCCTTGTTTTTAAGCTCCAAATGCAAATTTTGCAGTGATTCATGGGATTTCAGGTCACATGTAGAGATGCAGCAAATTTAAATTCCACCAGCGAAGTGAATGTGAAGTGGGCACTTCGCACTGACACTCCACTACGCGGAGTGGGTAATGCAAAGTGCTCACTCCGCCTTGCCATTACCACTTTGCCTTAAGGAGGAATAGCAATTCGAAGTAAGGTGAAGTCATTGTTTTTAATGGACTTCGCATTCCTCATTATGATTCTAAGTGATCCACTTGGTGTTTCAGATTTGGCAGCCCCCCCCACACACCACAAGTCTTACAGTACTGTAAGTCACATGCTCTTTAGCTAGGCAGGAAGAAAGTGAGTCATACAAGCACACAATTTTACTTTCTCTTGTGCAGATGGAGAGAGAGTAGTGTGTTTTGTGCCTGCTGATACTTTGAGATCAGAGCGAGGAGGAGATTTAACTTTGATTTAGACCCAACAGCTTTTTTAAAAACTACATTTTTTTTTGTCTTTTCTGTACTCTTTTTTAATTAATTTGTTCTTTCTGTAAATTTTATTTGTCTTACCTTTATAAGTAGTTAGTTGTTTGTCAGTGTCTGTGTGACTGTGTGTGTTGTGTGACAGTGTGAGTAGTGATTGCTCGGACTGAGGGAGCTCAGTAGGAGAGATGGACCAGGATGAGGGAATGTCTGGGGTGTGGGCAGCTCTAGGAGAGCGTCATAGTGGTAAGCGTCATACCATGCACATGTGTGGAGGGCATGGGCACCCATTCCTGTTGAACCACTCACAACTGTGTGAGTGCCCCCCCCCCAAAACAGGACCAGCACTGCCTCCTGTCCTGACTCTGAGGCAGTTGAACCACCACCACCATGTCAAGCACCAGGTCCTCTGGAGCAGGATGTGCCTGTTCCCCCAGGCCTAGGTGTGGATCCCATCCCTGTTCAGCACCATGACCAGCTGGCTGCCAGTTCATCTGGCCACCTTGCCTGTGCTTTGTCCTCCCCGCACCTCCATTGTTTGGCAGTTTTTAATGGTTGAGGGGACAGCAGTGTGGTCAAGTGCTGCCTATGTGAGGTGGAGGTGTGCCGTGGCCCTCAGGGGACTCACCTGGGGACTGCGAACCAGCACACCCATATGCTAAATCACCAGCAGTTGGAGTGGCAGGCTGCCACAGAATGGACCATGCCTGAACCTGCTGGCCATTCTATGGCACAGGGTGCAGCTGTGCATTGCAGCATCCATAAGAAGAGGAGGGAAGCACCTGCTGCTCCACCAGGACCCCCAGCTCCCCCCCCCACCACCAGCAGGTCAGCCTGTAGAATGTGTGGACCCCAGAGAACTGCATGTAACACAGACTGACTTAGCAATTCTTTGGAGTGCTGTCGAGGATAACAACAAGAGGGTGAGTGCTGTGGAGCAGTGGCTGGATCACATAAAGGGACATCAGTTGCAAATTATGTTCATGCTGGAACTGCTGCTGAATCACCATGAGATCCCACATTATTTTTTTTTCCTCACACCATATGCCCTCCTACACCTTCCTTGCTGTGTTATAAAATGTATTCCTCCACCCTCCCCAACCCTTGTATGTAATATGCCCTTTTTTTGTTGTCATCCATATGTGTGACACTTAGTATTCTCAGCAGTGCAAGTATATTGTACTAAACTGCATGTGTGCAGTCAGTCTTCTTTCCAGTCTGTGTATGTACTGCAGACACTGTCCAACTCCTTGACTTGAAAACAAACATTAATGAGAACAATGGTGGGGTGGTGAAGCATGGAGAGATCCTACAAAACCAGCTTACAATACATCCAAGTAACTATTAAAAAAAAATTAATGTTGTGATTCGTGACATGATCGTGAATCGTGATTTGTGACTGCATTTGTGACCGTGATGATGAAGAAATGTGAATGCTTACCACCTATGGCTGTACTTCCCCGATGAGCTGTAGCTTAAAACTCACAAACTTAATAACATGTATCAATGAGTACAATGGAGAGGTGGTGAAGCCTGGTGAGATACTATGAAACAGGCTTACAATACATCCAAGTAACTAGAAAAAAAATAAATGTTTTGATTCATAACGTGAATGATCGTGAATTGTGATTTGTGACTGCACTTATGATCGTGATTATGAAGAATGTGATTTGTATCACGAGTGACTCATGATGATGGTCCTGACTTAAAAACACATATTAATGAGTACAATATTCATGCAGAATTAAGCACCACACCTGTCCAGTACTCTGAAGGGAAGTCAAAGGAACAACTGTGACTTAAATTACAGATGGAGATTGGGCCCTAAGAGATGCAAATGTACAGACAGATTAAGATTGTGCTGTGCACTGAAGAGATGCAGACACAAAGAAACAACACCTAACCAGTGCTCACCATCAGAAATTCAAATCTGGAAAAGAATACCTTTGCCGGTTGGGCGGGCAATGGGGGCAGTGTACTGCACTGCTGCAGTAACAGTCACTTGTACTAGTACCAGTAAAGATACCACAAAGAAGTACAAAAATCACACAGCTGCAGTGGATCACAGCTTCACATTGCTGAAATTATTACATGGCACAATAAAAGATGTCTGATTTGATGACACGCATCACACACATAAACACACACACACACACACACACCAAGTAATGCATGGCAAATTGAAAACTTCTGTAATATAATCACATATTTTAAACAAACTAACATTATGCACTGCAGCAGTAACAGTCACTAGTACTAGTACCAGTAAAGATACCACAAAGAAGTACAAAAATCACACAGGTGCAGTGGATAGCAGCTTCACATTGCTGAAATTATTATGTGGCACAGTAAAAGGTGTCTGATTTGATGACACGCGTCACACACATACTCACACACACACTAAGCAATGCATGCAAATTGAAAACTTCAGTAATATAGCCACATATTTTAAACAAACTAAAATTATGCACTGCTGCACCACAGCAATCGGCAAAAAAATGGCAAGAAATATTGAAAATATTACTGTGTGTACATTTACACAGTTATACAACACAAATATCACCAAAACGGAAAGCACTGTCTTTTTCTCCAAGTTAATCTACCTACACCACAGATACACCCCTCCCCTAAAGCACACTTCCACTGTCTCTCAGTACGCAGACTGAATGTTGTACATTAAGATTCAAAATCCATACATAAACATTAAACACTCGATGATGTGAGCACAGGAGGGTTTCCTATCATTGATGAATGAAAGTTTCAGCAAAAAAAAAGACTCAAAAAGGTTTTTAAAAGTTTAACAGTTTTTTATTATTTGATATAACACACACACATTATAGAGTGATATACCAATGCCAGGCCAAACCACAACATTTGGAGAGGCCAGGAGATTATGGATAAAAATACATTACAATACACTACAAACAAATATCTATTGATATTGACTGAAAGTGTACATACCAGGACAAAACAGTCATCTGGTTAGGCATAGTTAACAAGGATCCGGCTGAGTACCATGCGCCTCTAGGGCTTATGGTACTTGATTACATTAAGTAAAAAGCATAACAAAATTAGAGTAGATAATCCTACCGGGTCAATTCCAATACCAGATTGCAACCATGTGTGTGCCTGTCTAAAATCCATGTGACCATATCAACTATATACAAATAGGCAATCTTTCACTAGATAAGGAGCAATATAAACGGACAGGCTGGGGCCAAGAGGGGAGGAGGGCACCACCTCCAGCGAAGGGCAGATACCCAACCCAAAGATAATAATAAGCTATGAGACAGGTCGAGTGGGGAGATTATGACAAAATTTAGACTGCAGGAGGGGTTGCCAACATTTCAGCAATTGGGCCATAGAGCCAACCGCAAAGCTGGAAATTCTTTCAAATATAGCCCCCTGGGCTAATGCCAGTAGAAAATCTTGAAAGGATGGTGTCCCTGAGGATTTCCAATTTAGTAGTATGAGCCGTTTGGCTACAGCCCCAACTGCAGTAGCCCACTTAGCCCCAGGGTTGCATTTGGACACATTAGGCTGCGCGCAGCCTAGAAACAAAAGTGGTAGATCTGAAACTATGTCTGGGAAAATTTGTTGACACATGTCCTGAATCGATGTCCAAAAGAAATGCAGGTTAGGGCAGTCCCAAAGAACATGAAACAAGTGCACCCCAGAATTGCCGTATCTCCAACAGGTTTCCATTGAAAGAAGACCCATCTTCTGAAGCTTGGTTGGATCCCTATAGTACTGTATCTGTGACTGGTCTTATTCATAGTAAGATGGGTGCGCACATCCCGACAGGCCATATGTGCTGTGATCCAGACACGTTGCCGCTGCCGGTCAGAGACTGAGAGCTGAAGGTCCCTTTCCCATTGTGCTTTAGCCCGCTGGGTAGGGTCTACAGTAGCATCCCTAAGAGCTGAATAAATCACACTCGCCCTGCCCTTATTTTTCTTCCCCCAAACAACTAACGGGTGAGGTTGGTGCTGCACCCCCCCCATCTTGTGGGACATTAGGAAAGTGAAGTATAGTATTCCTAATCTGAAGGTATCTCCAGAAGTGAGACTGGGGAGACCATATCTGTCTTTCAATGATTCAAAAGTATCCAGTGTGACAGTATTGGGGAGTAATAAATCCTGGATCGTAGAAATACCTTGGGCCTCCCAGTATTTCCAGTATTTGGGGACCTCCCTATCTGTAAAGCTGGGTTGTTCCACAGGGGCATATGTCTCCACGGGGTTGGATCTTGTCCCAGAAAAGAGAAGGCTTGCTTCCAGTACAAAATGGAAACATATATGGGGGGAGAGAAAGCCTGGGGTAATTTCTTCTTGCTATAGAGCACCACCGCCGGTGAAGGAGCCTGAGCTAATGATGCCTCTAAAGGGAGCCAAGTTGGGGAGGCCAAACCAATCCTAGTAAACCATCTAATAGTTAGTGAAGTAATGAAGGCCATATGGTATCTCTGAAACCAAGGAAGGCCCCAACCTCCTTTTCTCCAATTTTGACTTAATTTGAGTTTACTGTACCGAGGCTGGGCCCACTCCGATAAAAAGTTACCCACTAATGCATCTAGTTTCTAAAACCATCTCTGGGGGATAGCAATGGGTAAATGAGCTAGTAAATATAATATCCTAGGGGCAGCCATCATTTTGATGGAGTCAATCTTACCAGCAAGCGACAATCTTAAAGCCTTCCTCCTACCCATGTCCTGTCTGAGGGAGTCTAATACAGTCATAAAATTAGCGGAGAGCATTTTCCCTATATTTGAATGGAGGATAATACCCAAATATTTTATACCATTAGGGGACCAGTGAAGGCCTCTACTTATAAAGTCGGTTCCGGGAGTCTTGGAATTCAGGGGAAGCACCTCGGTTTTGGAGTGATTTATCTTAAGACCTGACACTTCGGCAAAGGTAGCCAAAATCTCGAGGATACTATCGATCACCTCAGGGGAGGACTCCGTGGTGATGAGCAAATCATCCACGTATAAAAAAGTTTTGAAAGTATTATCTCCCACTTTTAACCTGGGGATTTTAGATGATTCTCTAAGGGCGATGGCTAGTGGCTCTATGGCCAGGACAAAGAGAAGAGTGGAGAGAGGACACCCCTGCCTAGTTCCTTTTTGTAAAGGGAAGGATGGAGAAATAATACTATTTGTCAAGATAGAGGCCATAGGGGAGGCATATAGCAATTTTACCCAGGCAATAAAACCAGGTCCAAACCCCATTTTAGAGAGAGTGAGGAACAAAAAGGGCCACTGAACAGAATCAAAAGCCTTTTCAAAGTCAATTGCTAAGGCTACAGAGGGCTTATTACATAGTGTGGTGTGATGCAAAAGTGAGAGCAGCGATCTATTATGATCCGACCCCAATCGCCCTTGAATAAATCCCGCTTGGGCAGGGTGAGTCAAATCTAATATGAGGCATTCTAGCCTACTTGCAAGAAGTCTGGCCAGAATTTTAGCATCTGTGTTAATGAGGGAAATGGGATGATAGCTACCAGGGAGAAGAGGTTCCTTCCCTTTTTTTGGAAGCACTGTGATACTAGCCTCTCTCAGGGACGGGGGCAGAAGTCCAGCCTGTAATGAGTGTCAAAACATCCTGATCAAGTATGGAGCCAGGTTTGTTCCCTTGATTTTATATAAATCAATGGGGAGGCCATCCTTTCCTGCGGCTTTCCGAGGGTTTAAGGATGTAATAGCCCTCTCCACCTCTGCCACAGTAATAGGCGCCTCCAGCAGTTTTGTGTCAGAAACTGTTAAGTGAGGGATAGGGAGTTTATCCAGAAACTTTTGAATACTCAAAGGATCAGGGGGGTGAGGGGCTGCATACAGTGCCTCATAAAACTGGGCCATGATCCCATTCATCCCTTTGTGGGAGTGAGTTGGGACCCCATGTTTGTCTTTCAATGCATGAATAGTACGGGATGCCTGCTGTTGCTTAAATCAATAAGCCAGATGTTTGTTGGGCTTCCCCCCTTCCCAGTAGGAATGACGCAGCCGTCTGAGATTTAATTCCGCTTGCCGGGTCAGGTGGGCATTTAGAGAAATCCTGGCACTAGTCAGTTGAGCTAGTAAGGACTGAGAGGGGACTGAGGATTTTTACTGAGCTTCCAGGGAGGCTAGCTGCCTTTCTAGAGCCCTTTGGTCAGCTTGACACCACTTCCATCTAGCAGAGGCATATGCAATGATTCTACCTTGAAGGGTGGCCTTAAAGGCCTCCCATAGAGCTGAATCATTCACTTCCCCATTGTCATTAATTTCCCAATATTCTTGCACCACAGGCCCCAGCCAACGAGAAATGTCAGCATCCTCCAGTAACAGGGGGTCCAACTGCCATGTAGGAATCGGGGGGGGGTCAGATCCCAGTTTAATCCCTAACTCTAAAGGGTCATGGTCCGAGACATACATTGAATGCATATCAGTGCTGGTTACCTTTTCGTATAGACCAGATGAGAGAAGCCAAAAATCAATTCTACTAGATGAGCCATGAACCTGAGAAAAACAGGAATAATCATAAACACCCGGATACATAGTTCTCCAGGCATCCAGCAAAGTATGCTCTGACATTAATGTCTAGACCGCTTTGAGCGCTTGTCTATGAGGTTCAGGGATTTTGTTACTTCTGTCCATAGAGAAATCCAAAACTAAGTTAAAGTCTCCACCCACAATCACCGGAGCATTGGCTTCAATAAAGTCAGTAAGGGCCTGGTTGAAGGTGAAGAAGAACTGAGGGCAGTTCTGATTAGGGGCATAAAGATTGGCTAGAATCAGAGAACCCTCCGGGGTCTCTACCTCTGCCAGGATCCATCTTCCCTCTTTGTCATGTTTATGCCACTTCACTTTCCACACCAAGTTTTTGTGAAATAAAATGGAAACTCCCCTTTTTTGGGCCTTCGCTGCACTATGAAGCTCTGTGGCTACCCAATCCCGCTTGAGCTTCTTGGCTTCACAGGGACAGCTTTGTCTCTTGAAGAAACACCACCATAGGTTGCAATTTATTTAAGTGGAGCAAAACCTTTTTACGTTTAATTGGTGAATCAAGCCCCCTCACGTTCCGAGAGATAAATCTAGTCCACATATGACCATTGAATTAGCATGGCTGAAAAGAGGTACATGAGGAAGCCCCACTCAGGTGCACTATGCCCAATAGGCCCAGTCTCCCTACCTATATCCATAATATCATATATGACACTAGATTTCAGAGTGCCATGGTAACACACAGAACAACATTTTACAAAAGTATTTCCAAGGGCAAAAACTGTCCCTAACAAGAAAAAACACCAACTACTTATATGTAACCAGAAAACAGCCATAACATGAACCCACCCCTACCCACTGCCCAGACTCAAAAACAGTCCCTTATCTGACCAGCAACCGCTGAACGTACTGACCATTAAAATGGCCCAGATACCAGCGGAGATCGCTGGGGGTAGTATAGACAAGGACTACACTAAACAGGGAGGACTCTTCAAAATCCGATAACTACTACTCCCAACCCCCTATGATCAAATGAGTCCTTCTACCCAAGTCATCATTACAGAAGGAGAAAAAAAAATTGTTGAAAGTTCACATTAGACCCCAGCAGCCCAAAAAGGGGGCTAGGCAGCTTAATTGCCAAGGAGTTGAGCCAATTAGTCCATTCTCATATCCCATATAATCCAGATGTGGGGGATGTGCACAAGCAGTCCCTATGAAACCCCTCGAGTCATTGAACTAAGAGGAGTAATATTACAACAATTACTGGGTATAGTCCTCTCTTCATCCAACCTCCATTAGCCCTCGGGGGGGATGACAAGGGAAACGCCTTAGTAACGACAGTTATACAGAGGGAAGTGTCACAGAGGTCATATACCAGCCCAAACAAAAAGCAACAAGCATAATAAACAGAGGAGATATCAGCCCACGGCCTCCTTGACTGAAACCGAGTCTTCCTTTAGTTCATGGAGGTTGTTTGATGAGCCCGAAGCATCCCAGGATGGATCTTGTACCTTGGCTCGTGCGGTGTTTCTGACCCCTTTAGACCCGGTATCTTTGGAAGGGAAAGTTCAGGGAGGCAGAGGAGGGACAACCAGGGAGCCTTTGGTCGACAAATCTATCAAAGCCTGGTACTTATTGTTGCTCATATCAGGCTGAAAAGAATTTTCTGATGCAGATGAATCGGAGCTTCCACTCCGGCTTCTTGACCGGAGACAAGGGGTTTTATCAACATGTAGCCCCTCAAGCCTTTGCCGTCTCCTGTTTTGTCTTTTGCTGTCACCTCCCTGGGTTTTTTTGTGGGAATGGACAGTTAGGAGTGCTCTGATCTTTAGGGGGTCTCAGAATGGAGTGATCAGTGCCTTGCGATGATGCCTCCACTGGCGTTGACTTGCTAGAGTAGGCCTGTGGGCCAGAAAACTCATGTAGATGGTCCCAGGACAGTTTAGGAGCTTGTGCTGAAAAGAAATTCTCCGCAGCAGTAGGGTTGTCAAAAACTCTGGGGTCCCCATTATAGATAATCCTGAGTGAAGATAGATATCTTAGGGAATGCTCTAATCCCAGTTCTGCACAGGCTCTGTGGGCAGCTGTGAAGGCCTGACGCCTATTAGTGACCTCCTGAGAGTAGTCTGCGAAGATCTGTATTTTGTGCCCTTTCCATTGCAGATCCTTCTTAGTATGTGCCAGCCTGGTGATCATCTCACGATCCTGAAAGCAAAGAAAATGGGCCAGAATTGTGCATGGACGAGCACCAGCTTCGGGATTGGGAGCTAAAGTTCTATGGGCCCTATCTATTTCAGGTGGGGCCATACATTGCCAGTCCAGCAAGCCGAGCAGTTCTTTCTGCAAAAAGAGAATTGCATCAGTTCCCTCACACCCCTCTGGGAAACCGACAAATTACAAATTGTTCCAGCGGCTCCGGTTCTCTAAATCCTCCACCCTACCCCAGAGAACATGGATGAGACGTTCTTGCTCTTAAAGCCGGGCGCTCACTTTATGCCACCCATCCTCAGCTTCGGCCAGTCTATGTTCAGTAACACAAGCCCATTGAGATAGGTCGATAATGTCTGCTGAATTTTGTTTAGCTGCCACATCTAGCTTATCCTTACACTGCAGAATCTCAGTAAACATTTGCTGAATTTCGGGCATGTCGCCTTGCTGCTGGTTGAGATCCGAAACCGAATCCATCACGGCGAGTGGTTAGGCCCTGCAACTCGGACACAAACCGCCGAGAATAACGAATACAGATCAGCCGAGGACTAGGAATCTCTTTCACACCATGCAAAGGCTACCCGGACACTAGATATTAGTTAATCACACCATTTAGGTAGAGGAACAATGGATAAAATACAGAGTTTTTAGGGGTTTGGCAGGAGCTCAGAGATCAAGTGCCCATTTGGCTCAGTTGGTAGCCATGCCCCCAAAAAGTTTTTTTAACAGCTTTTTAAGGTTTAAATCGCAGGGAGCTCTCAGAGTAGATTGTCTCCTACAACTTCCTACACACACTACCCCAAACTGAGGATGTGCAGAACAGTCTAGAGCCCATGTGATCTGAAATCCCATGAATCACCGCAAAATTCACCTTTGCAGCTTAAAAACAAGGTGAAGTGAGGCGAAGTCCATTATTTTCAATGTACTTCACCTTAAGAATTGGTGGAGTAGTGGTTTGGGAAGGTGGAGTAATGCAAAGTCAGTGTTTTCAATGGACTTTGCGTTACCCAGTAATAACGCATAGAAATGCTTAAGCCGTGTTGAAGCACTCTGTGATTCACCTTCACTCCTCGAATCACTCCTCGGAGTGAATTGGGGTTACTTCATCCATCACTAGTCACATGGGCTCTAGATTGTTCTGCACATCCTCAGTTTGGGGTAGTGTGTGTAGGAAGCTGTTGGAGTCAATCTGCTCTGAGAGCTCCCTGCGATTCAACCTTCAAAAAGTTGTTAAAAAAGCCTTTTTGAGTCTTTTTTTTTTGCTGAAACTTTAGTTCATCAATTATAGGAAACCATCCTGTGCTCATATCATTGAGTATTTACTGTCTGTGTATGGATTTTGAATGTTAATGTACAACATTCAGTCTATATACTGAGAGACAGTGGAAGTGTGCTTTGGGGAAGGGGCGTATCTGTGGTGTAGATAGATTAACTTGGAGAAAAAGACAGTGCTTTCAGTTTTGGTGATATTTTTGTTGTATAACTGTGTTAATGTACACACGTAATATTTTCAATATTTCTTGCCATTTTTTAGCTGATTGTTGTGGTGCAGCAGTGCATAATTTTAGTTTGTTTAAAATATGTGGCTATATTACTGAAGTTTTCAATTTGCATGCATTACTTAGTGTGTGTGTGAGTATGTGTGTGAAGCGTGTCATCAAATCAGACACCTTTTATTGTGCCACATAATAATTTCAGCAATCTGATGCTGCTATCCACTGCAGCTGTGTGATTTTTGTACTTCTTTGTGGTATCTTTACTGGTATTAGTACTAGTGACTGTTACTACTGTGGTGCATAATGTTAGTTTGTTTAAAATATGTGGTTATATTACTGAAGTTTTCAATTTGCTATTCATTACTTGGTGTGTGTGTGTATGTGTATGTGTGTGTGTGTTTGAGTTTGTGTGTGTGATGCATGTCATCAAATCAGGCACCTTTTATTGTGCCACATAATAATTTCAGCGATGTCAAGCTGCTATCCATTGCAGCTGTGTGATTTGTGTACTTCTTTGTGGTATCTTTACTGGTACTAGTACTAGTGACTGTTACTGCAGCAGTGCAGTACACCCCCCCCGCCGCGGACTGCCCCAACCGGCAAAGGTATTCTTTTCTAGATTTGAATTTCTGATGGTGAGCACTGGTTAGATGTTGTAACTTTGCGTCTGCATCTCTTCAGTGCACAGCACAATCTTAATCTGTCTGTGCATTTGCATCTCTTTAGGGCCCAATCTCCATCTGTAACTTAAGTCACAGTTGATTCTTTGACTTCCCTTCAGAGTACTGGACAGGTGTGGTGCTTAATTCTGCATGAACATTGTACTCATTAATATGCGTTTTTAAGTCAGGATCATCATCACGAGTCACTCGTGATACAAATCACATTCTTCATCATCACGGTCACAAATGCAATCACAAATCACGATTCACGATCATTCATGTTATGAATCACAACATTAATTTTTTTTTCTAGTTACTTGGATGTATTGTAAGCCTGTTTTGTAGTATTTCTCCAGGCTTCACAACCCCATCATTGTACTCACTGTTATGTGTTTTTAAGTCTGTGAGTTTTAAGCTACAGCTCATCGGGGAAGTACATCCGTAGGTGGTAGACATTCACATTTCTTTATCATCACGGTCACAAATGCAATCACAAATCACGATTCACGATCACGTCACAAATCACAACATTAATTTTTTTTTAAAAGTTACTTGGATGTATTGTAAGCCTGTTTAGTAGTATCTCTCCAGGCTTCACAACCCCACCATTGTACTCATTAATGTTTGTTTTTAAGTCAGGGAGTTGGACAGTGGTTGCAGTACATATACAGACTGGAAAGAAGACTGACTGCGCACATGCAATTTAGTACAGTATACTTGCACTGCTGAGAATGCAAAGTGTCACGCATACAGAAGACAACAAAAAAGGGCAAAATTACATACAAGGGTTGGGGATGGTGGAGGAATACATTTTATAACACAGCAAGGAAGGTGTGCGGGGGCATATGGTGTGAGGAAAAAAAAATGTGGGATCCCATGGTGATCCAGCAGCAGTTCTAGCTTGGACATAATTTGCAACTGATGTCCCTCTATGTGATCCAGCTGCTGCTCCACAACACTCACCCTCTCATTGTTCTCCTCAACAGCACTCCAGAGAACTGCCAAGTCAGCCTGTGTTACATGCAGTTCTCTGGAGTCCTCACGTTCTACAGGGTGACCTGCTGGTGGTGGTGGTGGGGGTTGGGGTGCTGGTAGAGTAGCAGGTGCTTCCCTCCTCTTCTTATGGATGCCGCAATGCACAGCTGCACCCTGTGCCACAGAATGGCCAGCAGGTGCAGGCATGGTCCATTCTGTGGCAGCCTGCCACTCCAACTGCTGTTAATTGAGCATATGGGTGTGCTGGCCCCCAGTCCCCAGGTGAATCTCCTGGGGGCCACGGAACACCTTCACCTCACAAAGGTTGCACTTGACCACACTGCTTTCCCCCCCAGCAGTCAAAAACTGCCAAACAATGGAGGTGCAGGGAGGACCAGGCACAGGCAGGGGATGGCCAGATGAACTGGCAGCTGGCTGGTCAGGGTGATGAACAGGGATGGGATCCACACCTGGGACCGGAGGAACAGGCACATCCTGCTCCAGAGGAACTGGTGCTGGACTTGGTGGTGGTAGTTCAACTGCCTCAGAGTCAGGACAGGAGGCGGTGCTGGTTCTGCATCTGGGGGGGGCACTCACAAGTTTTGAGCAGTCCAACAGGAATGGGCACCCATGCCCTCCACACATGTACAAGGTATGACACTTACCACTACCATGCTCTCCTAGAGCTGCCCCCACCTCAGACATTCCCTCACCCTGGTCCATCTCTCCTACTGAGCTCCCTCAGTCCAAGCAATCACTACTCACACTGTCACACAAAACACACACAGTCACACAGACACAGACAAACAACTAACTACTTATAAAGGTAAGAGAAATAAAATTTACAGAAAGAACAAATTAAGTAAAGAGAGTACAAAAAAGGTAAAAAAAATGTAGCTTTTAAAAAACCTGTTGGGTCTAAATCAAAGTTTAAATCTCCTCCTATCTCTGATCTCAAAGTATCAGCAGTCACAAAACACACTACTCTCTCTACATCTGCACAGGAGAAAGTAAAAGTGTGTGCTTGTATGACTCACTTTCTTCCTGCCTAGCTAAAGAGCATGTGACTTACAGTACTGTAAGCCATGTGATGTGTGTGGGGGGGGCTTCCAATTCTAAAATACCAAGTGGATCGCTTAGAATCATAACGAGGAACGTGAAGTCCATTTAAAACAATGACTTTGCCTTACTTCACATTGTCATTCCTCCTTAATGCAAAGTGGTAATGACAAGGCGGAGCGAGCACTTTGCATTGCCCACTCTGTGTAGCGGAGTGGCAACGCGAAGTGCCCACTTTGCTTTCACTTCGCTGGCAGAATTTAAATTCGCTGCATCTCTGTCTGTTAGATTGTACTTCATATCAATCATTATTTCCATAATCATGCACTTCATCCTCCCTTGCTCTTTTTTCATTTAGAGGCTGCTTGTGGGTAGGGTCTGTATTTGGGTTAGGGATTCTATGTGATAAATTAGAAGCTTTAGTTGCACATAATGTTAAACTTTTTCCAGAGTGTAATCCTGATGATAAAGGGCTTTCTGGTGTTAATTTGTTAATATTTTCATTATCTGTCTCCATTTTCTCAATTGAGCCTTGTTGGCTGATTTCAAACGCTTTAAGACTTCTGTTGAACAGTGAGATTTCAATTTGCATTTCATTATTTTGTTTACATTTTAGACAGATGAATGAGGTATCTAATACTGGCACCTCTTAGAATAAATACATGCTACATGATAAACACTGCACACCAGTTCTCCCCTTTATAAGATCTGCAAACTCCATTTTATTTTATTAAAATAAGAGCACTACACAGGTCAGGTGGGAAGGAATCAGTAGTTTACAATCTTACAGGTAGTACAGTATTACAGGGATTGACTCACAATTTTAGATGAATTTTTTTAATTGCTTTGCTCTCTTCCACTCACCCAACATGCATAACACGTGCCGACGCATGTGTCTCTGCGCACATCTCCGCTCATGGCAACATGCGCTCTGCCCGTGCTTGCCCTGCTCACAGCAGGACTCAGTTAAATATCTAACCTGACCCGGAAGTAGTGCTAGAGGTCAGAGCACCCTCGCTGAGTCAAACTGCTCATTTTGTGATTAAAAACAATAAAATAAGGTTTCACAGGTCACTTATATAGTGCAAAACTCATACAAGGTACCAAAAATGAATAAAAGATGTGCTTCCCTAACTGTGTAATTCGCTATACAGCTATACTAAACTACACAGGTCTCTACCTACTTCCTGGAAAGTAGGGCTCAATACCAGGTATACACATAGCAAAATACAAACGGCAGAATTGTAACAGTTCTACTTAGGAATGTTTCATATATTCTAGCAGCTATTTTGTATGAGTACTGTGTTTGTAATGTAACACAGGCACCTCTTTTGTCGACCGCTTGCAGCGGGGCTCAATTAAATATCTAACCTGACCCGGAAGTAGTGTTAGGGGTCAGAGCACTCTCGTTGAGACAAACTGCTCATTTTGCCAGTAAAATCAGTCAAATAAGGTTCCACAGGTCACTTATATAATGCAAAACTCATGTAAGGTCCCAGAAATAAATAAAATACATGCTTCCCTAGCTGTGTAGTTCGCTATACAGCTATATTAAACTACACAGCTCTCTACCTACTTCCTGGAAAATAGGGCTCAATACCAGGTATACTCTTAGTAAAATACAAAACAGTAGAATTATAACAGTTCTACTTTGGAATGTTTCATATATTCTAGCAGCTAGATTGTATGAGTACTGTGCTTTGTAAGGTAACACAGGCACCTATTATCATCTGAGATTGTTTATATGAAACTCTTGGTGGGCAGTTGTATTACTTTTCTCCCTGCAGAGCAGGGCTTCTGAAGTGCACACCGGTGAGTCATTCTCAGTTCTGAGTTGTGTCCTCTTGCACATTATCGCTGTTGTCCTGTGACCCCTTTTCTGACCTTCCTAGTTCACTGAATTAAAGTTACTTTCTCCCTAGAGACAGGGTCACCTTCCTCTCCATTCTGGTTGACACTAATATATGATGCTTAGAATCTGCTAGCCGTGTAGTGGGTCAATTAACACCCATGATGCAATGAAGTGTGAATGTGTATACTTAAGGGTTGAAAATATGTGAACTTAGGTGGGATTTGTACTTAGACATGCATATGGCCCCTGATTTGTGCAAAGTGATAACAGATCTGGAAGCTTCAAATGAGGTTTCCGGGCTGACCAATAGAGTGATGACAGTTATCAAGTTAATATTTGCAATTTTTAGTGGGCTTTAGTTACTTTCACTTGATGCTACACAAAAGTTTATGACCTGGCAATGTTCAGTTTTTACATAAATTAAAAATAAAGGGATTTACTGTACATTGGGTTGTGGAATAAACAAAAATGTTCCAATGGCTGCAAATCTTTCTCCTTAAATTACTGATCTGTTTTCTAAAACATTGTTGAAATGCCTGGGTTAACTGCTTTTTTTTCATTGCAGTTTGCATTAATGGTGGCCAGTGGGGAAGAAAATAGTGTCTGCAGTTTCTATTTAAAGTTCATTATCTGCATTCTGATGAGGCATTCCAAGGAATGTAATATACGGTATTCTATAATGGCATGGTAGCACCCCTATTATTAGGGCTGAGTATGCACTGATATGATTTCCTCAATTGTTGCGCCATAATAATCTGCCTGCTACTGGACAGAGTAAAGTGAAATTTTACATGCCTGTGACCAGTGACACGATCTCTGGATCTTGTGAATTTGATGATGGTTGATTCCGCTGTTTAAAAGTTCTGAAAGTTTGGAAATACACTAAAATATGTTTTTAGGAACATTTTTTTACCAGTTCATGTAATATTTCATAGTCATGGTTTGTAGTGTCCCTATGTGATCATATTGGATGGCTGCCAATCACTGAGTGTATCAAATTTATTTAATGGAACACAACTGAGCACACATTCAATTTATAACTGCAGACAGTAAAACTGGAAAATGATTAAAGCAGATAAGCACTGTAATAGGTAAAAGGATAAATGGGGTAACAATGAACACATTTTGCCGTGACACAGTATTCATTTAAAACATTCACAAAGATCAAATAAGATATTGTGGAATGAAGACTCAAATGTAGCCACAGTAGTCAACATTCACAGCTGCAGAGATCTTTGTAGCAAGGACCATGAATGGACTTTTGAAAACTGTTCTCTGGAACATGCTTCTGTTTAAATACAATGATGGCGATGAAAGTAAAAAAAAATGCCAGTGCTGAATGTTTTAAGGAGGAGTCATCTTTATTTCACACACCAGCATGTTGTTGGTTCAGAAGGAATGTGGAGTCTTTCTTCTCAGTGATCATAAAAGGACTGCAAGGCTCCACTCACTGCAGCATTACAAAGGTTTCAGCAGTACATTGTTTGTTAAGGAGAAGGATCTCCATCTTAGGTTGGTTAATTTTAAGACCTGAGATAAATGTAAATTTGGAGAGAAGGGAGAGGGCTTGATGCATGGATTGAGAAGCATTTTCCATGGTGACGAGCAGGTCATCAGTATAGAGGAAAGTTTTGAAAGTATCAGACCCCAAATTCAGTCAAATATGGCTGATTCCTCCTGAATTCAACTAGCCAAGGATTCAATGGCAAGGACAAATAGGAGAGGGAAGAGAGAACAGCCCTGCCGGGTACCTCTAAAGAGATTGCAAGATGCCTGCAGGGCTACTTTCACTGTAGCCATAATGAAAAACATCCACTTCCATTAGTCAGACAGAAAGTGAGAGAGACCAATGAATTTAACAACAGACAACTGCAAAGTGCAGAAAATAAAAAATTAAAAAAATATTAAGGGAAGCAGAGTCAGACAGGATATGAGGAAGGACTCTGGCTGAAGGGCAAGGTGCCTCATTAATTTTGAGGGGTGCTTGTAGTGCCATAGAGATTTTGAAGTGGGGTGTCGCCATGTCTCAGACTCTGTGTTGCCCATCTTTGTGCTTGAACAACTACTACTAGGTCATAGATCATAGTGCCATACAGTTTGTGGTGGTGGTGGGGGTCACTCTCAGACTCTGTGTGTTGCTCATCTCTGTGTCTGAACCACTATTAGGCAAGGACATGGTTTTAATCAACCTCACAAAGGCATTCGACCAAGTGGATCACTTCCCTATTATGTAACAAACTAAGTAATTTGCATGTCTCTCCCCTGACCTTGAACTGGTTCAGAAGTTATCTTGACTACATGTATCAACATGTTAAAGTTCTTCACACCCTATCAAACCCTTTTGCTGCCATAATTGGGGTCACCAGGGCTTCTTACTGGGACCCCTACTCTTTTCCATTCACATACATTCCATACACACTAGTCTCATACACTGTAACCTACTTCTATATGCCAATGACCTTGCTCTCTACACTAGCCCCCACAGTATCCCTGAACTGATTAATCTTCTCAGTTCTGACCTCCACTCTATGCAATCTTGGTTTTAATTCAACAAGCTCCTCTTAAACATCACCAAGACACAAGCCATGCTATTTGGCTTGGCCCCTAAGTATAAAATTGTAATACCCCACTTACAATCCAGTGCACTGGTGGATTGATTCCTACTACAATAACTAAATTCATTTACTTTGGAATTACATGTGATACATCCCTAGACTTCTTGGTACATGTCTCTACAGCATGTGAGGCTGTTAATGCCAGACTTTGACTTTCATATAAAGTCAAAAACAGCTTTCACTCTTAGCCCTTATAGTGACTGCCTGAGGCATCTTGCTACCCAAATTAACATATGTGATGTGAGTCTACTACTCTGCCTCCAAATCCATCTTGCAGAAACTGGAAAAGGCATACCCAGCAGTGTGACCTCTACTCTAAACTTGGTTGGTTCCCTTCAACTGCCTTAACAAAATTTGGTAAGGACAGTTTGATTCATACAGTTGTGAACCAGCAATCCCCCAGGTCCCTCTCAGTGCTACTGAAACCTGATTGCCTAGCATTTCCACTCAGATATAGTATCCCTGGACTATTATGTATTCCTAGACCAGGACCAAACTTGCAGAGATGTCATTCTCCTTCACATTATCTACAGTACAAACTTCTATCCCAAGCACTGTCTGTCAGTGCACATCCACTCATGCCTTTAAAAGTGCATTTCAAACCTTTCTATGACAAAAACTTTATGCTCTTATACACAGGTACACAGATACATAAATGTTGTTGACAGATAAGGGCCTTCAGCCCACCTAGTCTGCCCATGATGGCTAGTAACTGTACTTCTTCAAGCTTTCCTGGAACTAAGTTGTACCCTTCCCTCGACTACCATGATTCCCCTATGCCTATCCCATACATTCTGAAATCCTGTAATCATTTCTGCCCCCACCACCTTTTCTGTCAGGTTGTTCCATTTGTCTACCACCTTCTCTGTGAAGAAGTACTTCCTCACGTTCCCTTGAAACATCCCTCCCTCCAGTTTCATTCTATGTCCCCTTTTCCAGGAGTATCTATTTCTTTGAAAAATTGTATTTTCCTGCACCATTTTCTTCCCCATAATGTACTTAAATGTCTCAGTCATATCCATACTCTCCCTCCTCTCCTCCAGGGAGTACATATTTAGGTCCTTCAGCCTATCCTCTTAGGGTTTGTGATGTAATCCCTACACCACCTTGGCTGGCCTCCTCTGAACCACCTCCACCCTATCTGTGTTCTTATATAGGTAAGGCCTCCTGAACTGGACACTGTACTCTAGGTGTGACCTCACTAATGTCCTGTATATTGAAATTATGACCTCCCTTTTCCTGATGGTGATTCCCCTGCCTATGTATCCCAGCATCCTGTTTGCCTTTCCTTCTGTCTCTTGTCCCTAGACTGTTCAAAGATTAGATGCTCTCCCCCTTCCATGGACTTCACCCCTGCTAGCTGTAAATATACAGTATACAGTGGAACCCCAGAGTTATGAACACTAGAGGTCCAGACTACCAGTGTTACAGACACCAGAGATCCGGACTGACAGTTCAATCATACACCCCACCCTCACCCACCCATTCCCTCCATTGCAACCAATTAAATTATCTGTTACCTGTTAAATCCTTCAGACTGTCACTGTTTGAATCACCTGCTGCAGCAGTGTCTTGCAAGCACAAATGAGTAATGCTGTCGATTGAGACAAAGACTGAAATAGTCTCCAAACTCGAGCGTGGTGTCATCATAAGCTCCTTAGCTGACGAATACAGTATCGGCAAAAAGCACTGTGTGTGATATTTGAAAAGGACAGGAAAAAAATAAAACTCATTGCAAAAGAACAGCAGGAGAGCGGTGAAGTGAAAAAGCACTGCATAGTATGGAAGGCAGCCGATGAGGACTTTGATAAAACCATCCACCTGTGGTTTACACAGGAGAGGTGAAAGGGAATGCAAATAAGTGGGGTGATCATTATGGAAAAGGCAAAGCTTCAACATCAGCAGATGTATCCATAGCGAGAGGAGACACATTTCAAAGCCAACTCTGGATGGCTCTTCTGATTTAAGAACAGGCATGGCATACAGCAGCTGGGATTTCAAGAGGAATCTACGTCGGCTGATACAGCTGCATCTGAACCCTTTAAAACAACCTTACAGGCAGTCATTGATAAGCATGGACTTACCCAGGACCAGCTCTTTAACTGTAATGAGACTGGTCTAAACTGGCATCTCCTGCCAAACAAAACACTGGCAGATGGTAGCGAGAAGCAGGTTAAAAACTTCAAGAGCTGCAGAGACCATGTTACCCTAATGGTATCTGCTAACGCTAATGGTGACTACAGGCTCCCTCTAGTGTTAATTCACAAGAGAGACAAGCCGAGATGTGTTGCTACTGTGAATATGCTCTCTCCCTATCTTTTATTACAGTCAAAGGATCGCATGAATGGACAAGAATATCTTTTCATATTTTTTTTTTATCATTTTGTGCCATTGGTTAAAGAAAACCTGACAGCAAAATCCCTTCCATTGTGTGCTGTACTGTTAATGGACAATGCCCCCTCTCACCCCACTTCTGAAAGCTTGACTACAGCTGACTATTATTTCAATTGCCTGTTTCTCACTCCCAATGTCATCAGCCTGATCCAACCAATGGATCAAGGCATTCTTAAAAACCTAAAATGACGCTGAAAAAGAAATCTGCTGAGGTGGCTGCTTCTTGGGTCAAAAGAATATAAAAATTATACAGCATTTGTGAAGCACCTCTCTATCAATTATGCCATCTACATATGTGCCTGGTCATGGGCCGAGATCAGCAATGAGCCCCTCCTGTAGTCATGGAACAACATTTGGCCCAGTGATGAAATTGTGGTCATGCAGGAGATCAATGACAGCAACCCCAAAAAAAAGAGTTGTCAGAAGTCAATTTACAGCTGACCTGGTGGTGCAGAGGGTTGAGGTTCTGGATGCCACACCTTGTGTCATGCCGTTGGCCCAGGTTTGGGAATGGACCCGGGCAGCCAGGGGTCGGCAGGTGGGGAAAGAGATTGAGTGTCCAGAGGACTGCTCTTTCTTCCCCAGGGAGGGTTGGGGTAGCAAATGCTCAATGAGTGACCTCTTGTGAAGGCTGGGGGGTAGCTGAATGAGCATCCTGGCATATACCAGGGGGTGGAGCCACGGAATGCATTGCCTTGGCAGCTGGGCTCCACAGGAAATGTAGCACACAAGGGGAAAAAACCCTCACTACGGATAGGCGAATGCGCCTCCCTCTATAGACCACACTCCCAGACATGGACTCAGCTCCTAGGCTATCACCCCCTATCTGGACCAGTGTCTCAACACTAAGAGAAAGAGTGTCATGGGCAGGTGTGGCCCTTCCTGGAAGGTAGACCCAGTAGATGCTTGGTGCCGGAAAGAAGCCTGCAGGCTAACACCAAGCCACGTTGGGACGTAGAGACTGTGGTTCCAGGAGGTCACTGGAGAGAATTCAGAGGTAAGGGGTGAAAAAATAAAGTTAAAAAAAAAGAAGTCAATTTACATGATGAGATGTTGCCGTTTGCACTCACCAGCGAAGAACAGGAGGAGTGGCTGACTGCTGACAGCTCAAAGAATGGACACCAGATCCTGAGCAACAGTGAGATCATTGATCTTGCCAGGGATGCACCCACTGACAGTGGGAGTGACACAGATGAAGAAGAGGAGGAGACAGCTGCAGTGCCACACAATAGAGCTGAGGAGTGCTTTGCTACCTATGTACAGTGGCTTGAGCAACAAGCTGAAGAAACTCCGATGAGCTTGATGTTGCTTCAAAACCAGCACACACTGGTTTCCAAAAAAGATACAACACCTTAAAACAAAGCTCATTCAAGCAGTTCTTCAAGCCAGCTAATATTTGTCTGTCTTAAGTAACAATTGCAGTATGTACTGCACTAAAAAACAGTATTATTTGTATAAATGTGTTAACTAGAGTTACTGAGCTAGCGGCTAGGGACCAATGAGGTAAAGAAGGATTTGGAAGCAAGCTAGTAGGGTCACATATGGTATCCAGCTATTGCTGTATAGACTGTGTGATAACAAATTGAGGTTATGTTTAAGTTAAGTGTGAATAATGGAGGAAATGAAAATGGGGCATTATGGGGGATCCTACTGGGGTGGAGGGGCACAAATAATGGTGACTGGAGACATTTTAATAGTGGTTGGAATGGGAGACACCATGGAGTGAGGGTGGCAGGCACAGGGAGGATGGAGGGGTGCAATGGTTGTTGGGTGGCTGTTTGGATGAATATATTATGGAAGCTCCGGGTTTGTCAAATTTGTTACAGGCTGATCAGACTGGAAAAGGAGGTACATGGACTCTGGAGGGAGCTGGAAAGGGTAAGGGCTGTGAGGGCTGGGGCAAGAGGGACCCCTGAGAGGAGTAGCGGGGAGAAGCAGAGGAGGAACAGCAGGGCTAAATCCTGTGAGAATGTAGGGAGGGGGAGAATGGGGGTAAGGAGAACAGAGGGATAGTAATTGGAGGGAAGGTTCAGGGCAGGGGGAAGGAAGAGATGGGCACCACTGCAGAAATAGCAAGTAAAAAATTTGCAGTGTTGGCTTCGGAGGTGGTAGGGGAGGTATCGAAGATCAGTAGGGGGGAGAAGAAGTCTAGTGAAGGCCCAGAAGTCAGGAGTCAGGCTGATAAAAGAAAGAAGTGGGGAGGGGAAGAGCAGTATAGAGGCAGAGGGAGAGGAGGAAACAGGGGGGCAAGATGTAGGAGTGGCAAATGGTGTGGATAGAAGTAATAAGGAGCAGGGCAGTGCGGAGTCTAGAAATGAGGACAGCGACAACAGGAGGAGGGGGTGTGGGACAAGAAGATGGGGGTACTAGTGCTGGGGGATTCTATACTGAAAGGATTCAGATGGGGAGGAAGGGGGGAGAAGGGCACAGTTGTATCTGCGTCGAGGCTATTCTGTGTTTGACTGTGGGCAGGGTGGGGAAGGCACTTCTCATGTGCGCACGGAAGGGGAGGAAGAAACCTAACATAGTGATGCACATGGGTACAAATGACTTGGTGGGAGAGATGGTAGAGGTGATAAAGGGTAGGTTTGAGGATTTGGGTAGGCAGTGTGAGAAGGTGGGGGGTCGGTGGCATTCTCTGAGGTAATCCTGGTACCATGTGCGAGTACAGTGAGGGAAAAAAAATAGAGGAGTTCAATGTGTGGCTGAGAGATTGGTGCTGTATCAGGGAGTAGGGATTAGCATCGGACCGGGGCAGGACCTTGGGCAATAATGACCTACATGCAGGGGACAGGTTACATTTGAGCAGGGAGGGGAATGGAGTACTAAAACAGGGAATACAGGGGTATATATCAACAAAGATGGATTTAATCTAGGATGGGGGGTGGTGAGGGGACCACTGATGGAAAAAGGGTCCGGAAAGGGGAGTCTAGTGAGCTCATCCCCTAGTTATGAGTAAAGGCAGTGGAGAAGTGGCACAGGGAGGGATACAAGTGGGGAAGAATAGGGTTAAGGAATGGTAGGAAAAAGGCTGGAGTGTGGTCTCACTGAATACAATAAGCCTAAGGAATAGAACAGCAGAGTTACAGGCTCTCTTGGTGGTGGAGGGAGTAGACATTGCAGCCATCACAGAAACGTGGGCCACCCAGTACCAGGACTGGGATATGACGATCCCAGGCTTCAGGTTATTCAGAAAGGATAGGGTTAAGGGAAATGGGGGGGTAGTGATCTACGTAAGGGAGGGGATAAAGTGAGTAAGGGAGGAGGGGCCGAGGGGAGTACAGAAAGCACTATGGATGAAGTTCCAAGATGCAAAGAATAGGGCACTGAGGATGGTGGTGGTGTACAGACCACCAGCTCAGTGGAGTGATCTGGATAGAGAATTAGCTGATCAAATTAGGAAGCTCTGCAGGAAGGGGAGTACAGTGGTGGTGGGGGACTTTAACCTACCAGGGGTGGAGTGGGGCACCCCAACCACCATGAGTACAAGGGAGTGGGTCCTGTTAGAAGCATTTCAAGACAGCTTCTTGACACAGCTGGTCCAGGGACTGACTCAGTTAGAAAGGACTCTAGACCTTGTACTGGATAACAGGGATAACAGGGAAGCTGTAAGTAATCTGGAAGTGGAGGAACCACTAGCTGGGAGTGATCACTATTTGGTGTGGTTCATGCTCAACATGGGGAGGGAAACAGGGGGCACAGGTACAAAGGTGATTGAGTTCAGGTGGGTGGATTTTAAGAAGATGGAAGAAATTTGGGGCAGGCTTCTGGCAGGTATGCAACCACACATGGGTGCAGACCAGATATGGGACATTATAAATGAAGGGCTGGTGGAGGCTATGGAGTCTTACTCTAGAAAGAAGAGGAAGAAGGAAATGACAAATAAACCCAGTCGGCTGACACAGGAGGCTATGGAAGGGGTGAGGGCCAAGAGGGCAGCAGTTTGAAAGTACAGAAAATCAGGAAGAGGTGTCGAAAAGGATACATACATGGAGAAATCCATGGAGGTTACCAGACTGGTCAGGGAGTCCAAGGAGCTGAGAATCGTGCAGGGAATCAAAAGTGGAGAAAAATACTTTTTCCTCTACATCAGAGAGAGAGAAGAAGGAGCAAGAATCAGCTGGTGAGGATTAAGAAGGACCGGGTGTGGGTGGAGAAAGGGGCGGAGCATGAAGAGGCGGATTAATACTTCTACTCTGTATTCATGCAGGATGATGGGGGGCAGATACCTTAGATGAGTGGGGGTTGGGGGGAGGAGATGACAGATGTAGAGATTACAGACAGCAGGATACTAGATAGGTTGAGGGCATTAATGGTGGAAAAAAGCACATGGACCTGATGGCATTTACCCTACGGTACTAAGGGAGTTGGCAGAGATCCTGGCAGGGCCACTGGCCAACCTGTTCAATATCTCCCTAGACACAGGATGTGTACCACAGGACTGGAGAATGGCCCTGCCAATGTGTTACCCATCCACAAAAGTGGCCCAAAGGATGAACCAGGAAACTAGGAGGCAGTACAGCGCAGTGGTTTAAGGCTCTGAGCTGCTAACCTGGAGACCTGGGTTTGAATCCCACAGCTCCCAGTTGCATACTGTGTGACCCTGAGCAAGTCATTAAATTTCCCTGTGCTCCTAGGTCACACCTATAAACAAGTTTTCAGCTTAGGGTCTTTCTCCTGGTTAAAAAAAAAAACACTAGGCCAGTGAGCCTCACAATGATCATGGAAAAGCTCATGGAAACCATCCTAAAAGAGAGGCTAGTGAGCTTCTTGAAGGAAAATGGTCTCCAGGATGGTCAACATCATGGGTTTGTAGTGGGGAGATCCTGCCAGACAAACCTAGTAGAGTACTATGACTGGGTGATGCAGGAACTGGACAAAAGCCATGCAGTGGATATCCTGTATTTAGACTTCAGCAAGGCCTTTGATTCAATGCCACATGGGAGGTTGGGGGGGACTGGAATATGTGGGGGTGGGACCAAAAATGGTGAAATGGGTCACAAACTGGCTAAAGGGAAGGCAGCAAATTGTGGTGGTGGTGGGGGACCTCTCATCACTAAGAGCGGTGACAAGCGGGATATAACAGGGATCGGTACTGGAACCGGTGCTGTTTGAGATTTTTATTGCAAATATTTCAGATGGGATCCAGAGCAGTCTCCATCTTTTCATAGATGATACCAAGATGGGAGCTGTGGTTGATGATGCGGAGTTGTGAAGGGGCTGCATGAGGACTTGACTAAGCTGCAGGAATGGGCAGAAACATGGCAGTTGGGGTTCAACATCAAGAAATGCAAGGCTCTGCACTTCACAACCAAAAACCAGGAGAGGGATTATCACTTTAATGGGGTAAAGATGTGAAGCTCCACAGAGGAGAAGGACCTAGGACTGATCATTACTGGGAGCATGAACTACTCTGCTCAGTGCAGGAAGGTGGCAGCAAATGCCATCAAATTGCTGTGGTGTATTGTAAGAGAGATCTCCTCCAGAAGGAGGGAGGTTATTCTGCCCCTGTATAGATCATTGGTCAGGCCCCTCCTCAAGTACTGTGTGCAGAACAGGCATCCATTCCTGAAGCAGGATATCAGGTTGTTGGAGAGGGTGCAGCGAAGAGTCACAAAGTTGATCCAGAGATTAGAGAGTAAGTCCTATGAGGACAGCCTGGGAGAGTTTAATATGTATTCACTGGAGGAGAGGAGGGATAGAGGGGATATGATCAGGACTTTTAACTATCTAAAGGGGAAAAACAAGACCAACACAGAATGGATTTTCCAGATGAGAAGGGGGGGGGACATGAAAGAGCATGGACTGAGACTGGAGGAGGGAGATGAGGAGACATTTTTTTCACTGAAAGAGTAGTGGACAAATGGAACATCTTACCCGATGAGATAGTATCTTGTAAGACGATGGGCAGTTTCAAGAGGGGATGGGACAGGAAAAGGGGAAGGGATACTGGGAAGAGGGGGGTGGGAGGGGCAGCCATGAGATGAGGTGCTAGCTGCACGCTCTAGTAGACTCGATAGACTGCGAGGCCTGTTACTGCTGGAAATTTTGTATTTTCATATGTTCGTATTAAATCTTAAAGCAGCAGTACTACGAAAAAAAAATTTGCGCTTTTTTGTCAGTTTATTCCCTGTGCCCTGCTAATCATATACCTGGTACTCTTTCTCGTCGGCATTGTACTATTGCCGAGTAATTTGCTCAGTTATTCTCTGCTTTTGTTTACATTTCTGCCACCCAGAATGTTGCACTGGAACCCCCTCTACTGCCAACTGCACATTTGAATGACTTGCAGAGACATCAGGAATGGTCATCAGAGGGTCCCTCTGCTGTTGTCAAAAGACATGATGTGACCTGAAGAAAAAGCGCAGCTGAAATTAATCAGCCGCCATATTTGTTGCAGCACTACAACACTTCAAATAAATTGCAAATATCTAAAAAACTAAGGACGACTGGGGAAAAATATTTACTGGTATGAAAATTGGAAATTTGGCCGCATGCTTACAGCTGAAAAACAGAATTTTGATTGGTCACTTCCTGATTTCGTAGTACTGCTGCTTTAATGTTTTGTAATTTTTTTTAAATGTGTGAACTGGCAAACATAATGTTTTGTTTTCATGAAGAAGCAATCTGAGAATTAAAATGCTTATGCAATTGAGATATTTATTTATTCGAAAATAGGTAAGTGGGAATGGCACACAGAGCCAGATCTTGTTTCTAGGTTAGAGCCAAGGGAGGGGGAACAAAAGAGGATATACCATCAAGACCACATTGGGACTGCAGTGCAGTGTGAAATTTGTGCTGACAAAACAGTGTGAATGAAAACAGCTACATGGACAATAACAGCAGGGATATTATAGTGCTGCTGTACATGTAGCTGGTTTCACTCATACTATGTAGTGTATGTCAGAGAGTGTGTGCTGCCTTACCATGCTGGCAGCATGGTGCAGAGGTTAGAGTCATGAGCTGTTAATGGATTTCCTCCATCCATCAGACATGGGTTCAGTCCTAATGGCTTCATTTCTTTCTTTTTTTTCTGTCGTGCCCTCCGGCATGTCCCCACCCAAGTTGCACCCCCCAGAGTTGAATAGTAAATCTTCCCCCTCCTGACTTTCTCACCCCCCTGAGTTGCACCCCAAGAGCTGAAATGCTTAATCTCCCCCTCCCCACTATCTCCCCCCTGAGTTGCTTTCCCCTTGGAGTTTGTACTATGTGTGCCTGCCGACGTCTTCACATAGCACAAATATTTCATTTAGCTGATTTCTGTGTGTGTTTTTCACCATACATTCTTCTATTTAATGATCTTATGGGTAACCCACAAAAGAGTACATAGTAAGAAGCTACAGCAGGAGTGAAGTTCAGGGAAGTGCATTAGTTTTAATTTTCTTGTTTCAATTTATTTTGATATTGAAATTGTTTGTGTTGTGAGGGGATTAATTGGTGGGGATTTACAATCAGTACTGTGAGATGCAACTGTTTCTGATTGAAATTCTGGACTATGGTATTTAATCTGTGCTGTTGAATAGTTTGGGCTGTTACTGAGAGATTAACTCAGGTGGAGCTAAAATAGGAAACTGCAGTTTGGCCTGCTGAAAGGGGTAGAGGACATATACAGCAGGCATTATCTTAGTTACAGTGTTTGTGTAGGACCTTCCTCTGGAGGAAGTTGCAGTGCTTGGAGGTGCAGTGAGGGGCAGACAAAGGGTTGATACACTCTTGTGAGAGTTGGGTGTAGGCCCTAATCCCACCTTCCCCCACCCTCCCTCCCCAGAGCCCGGCTCCTTTATAGGGGAACACCTGCCCTGCAATTGGAGGAAAAGGCTTCAGGTGCAGTTCATGTGGTTCTAGCCACTGGGGATTGGGTTTAAAGGCTGGGAGAGAGGAGCTTAGGGAGTGGTATACTTTCCCTACAAGTTTACTGTATAGTACTGCACCTAGTAATGGGGATACCTGTTTACTGTGAGACTGTATCTAGGATTAGTGGGTGACCTGATTAGTGGGTAGTGGTGTATCTTGGACTAGTTTGGGAACCCAGTGGTTCACCCAAGGAAACCTACTTGGAGAGGGATGGGACCACACGTCATTAGGGCCGGCTCCTACTTGGAGATGGATGGGACCACACGTCATTAGGGCCAGCTTCTTTGGGAGGGTGGCGGGATGCACAGAGTGTGGAGCAGCCATAATGCTGGACTGGGCTTGGAAATTTGGTGGTTGCCCAGTGTGCTAGCATCTGGCACAGCTTAGGGAGGAGGTTGAGGGGATTAGGAGACAGCTGGAGGGAAGGGGAAGGTATGGTTGGGGAATAGGACAGGGGCTCCCCCACTGGGTTTCACCAAGCATTAGGAGTGGGGCATAGGGAAAAGAGTGCAGGAGAGTACTCTGGGGTCACATAGGGACCCTGACAGAGGGGGCCCAAAAGGAGGACACTACCAAGGAAGCAGGCAGGTATCTGTGGACCCTCACGGGGGGTGGCCAAAGGGAGGACATACTCAGGGAAGTAGGCAGATGGCTGGGTCTAGACAGAAGGAAGCAAGAGGGGGAAGTGGATCAGACCTTAAGCTCAGTAACCACTTCAAATCTCTTCTTCTGCTTGGGGATTGGGGGGTGATGTTGCCATGACAGGGGTAGTTAGAGATGAAAAGGGAGTGGGGGCAGGAGGCGGGAGCCAGATAGCAGGAAGAACAGGACCTTGGAATGTGGGAAAATAGGGGGAGCAGGGAATCAGAGCTGGAGGAGGAGGGGGTAGAGGGACGAAAGCACAAGGAGAAGGACCAGTTGGGAGAAAAGGGCAAAGAGAAGTATCAGAAGTACAAGGAGGATACAGTAAAGGGAGCTGAGGGTTTAGGCCAGGGGAGCATGACAGGCAAGGAGGGAATGAACAGAGATGGGAAGGAAGGGAGGATGAGCCAGGCTAGTTTAGCAGATGGGGGGGAGGACCAGTCGAGAGCAGTAATGGGGGTACTGGGGTACAGAAGGATACTTGGGAGGAGGAGAGGCATAGGATCAGAGGGGAGGGTGTGGCTAGTGTAAATAAGGAGGGGGTGGCAGGTGGCACTAAGATAGGGAGAAGAGCAAGGAGTTGGCTGGGGGAGGGGCCAGTAGAAAAGATGAAGGACATGGAAGGGGGGAATGGAGGAAAAAGAGCGGTCAGAGTGCTCCTGTTGGGTGATTAAATGATCAGGGGTATCAAATGGTAAAGGTAGGGGGAAGTCTGCCCAGTTAGAACAAAATGCTTCCCTGGACTAACAATGCACAGGGCCAAGCATGAGGTATATCAGCTGGCAAAGGATTGTGGAGGATCCCCAGACATAATGGTCCACCTGGGTACCAATGACATTGAGGGAAATAGTGAGCTAGATATACAGGCAAGGTTCAGAAAGCTTGCCAGGGTCTGTCATGACATAGGATGTGCAATTTCCTTCTAGGAAATCCTCAAGGGCTAGTGGGGAACACAAGAGGAAGATTCGGGAGATAAACCAGTAGCTCAGGGAGTGGTGTGGGGCCAGAGGGTTTGGGTTGATGGGGGATTGGGGAAGACCTTGGAGTATAAGGGGCTGTATGCTAGAGATAGGCTCCATCTCAGTTTGGAGGGGAGGGAAATCCTTAAGTTGAAAATAGAGGGGTTTGTTGGTGAAAGGTGGGGTTTTAACTTATGAAGGCGGGAGGGATGGGAAAAAAGGGTGTCGATGGGGGTCTGATAAAGGAGGGACTCTGTCTCCATCCCCCTGGGAAGCTGGAGGAATGTGGGAAAAGCCGACTGGTATGGTGCAGACTGGAGAAAGAGAGAATCCAGATGGTAATGCGAGCAGGGGAAATGGAAGTATTGGGAAAGGGTGGATGGTAGTCCTGCTAAATGCCAGGAACTTGGGCAATAAAATGCCCGAGCTCCAGGTGATGCTATCTGAGGGAGAGATGGATGTGACAGTGGTCACTGAGACCTGGGCCACCACAGGGCATGACTGGGACCTGAACCTGGAGGGTTACACCATGTTCAGGAAGGACAGGAGGGATTGAAAGGGAGGAGGAGTAGCAATAATAGTCAAAAACTGCATTGGCATAGGATGAGTGGAGGAGGCTGAGGGAACTGTGGAAGTGATTTTGGTCACCTTAATAACAAGGCGGGGCAAGACAGTAAAAATAGGAGTGGTGTATAGACCCCCTGTGCTGGTGGAGGAGCTGGAGGAGAGTCTGGTGGCAGATGTTGGGAGAGACTGCAGATTGGGCAGGAGAAGGGTGGTGGTATTGGGGGACTTAAACATGCCAGGAACAGACTGGGACACAATGACATCCTCGGTGGCAAGGGAGTAGAGGTTGTTGGACATCTTTCAGGACACGTTCCTAACTCAACAGATCGGGGAACCAACCAGGGAGGTGTTGATACTGGATGTGGTCCTGGCAGACAGTGACTAGATTGGGGACCTGGAGGTAAGAGACCCATTGGCGGGGAGTGACCATGCCTCAGTCTGGTTCTGACTGGACCTAGGAGTGGTAGAAGGCTGCACAAAGACGGAGGTAACTGACTTCAAGGTGGCAGATTTCAAGGAAATGGGAAGGATCCTTAAGGAGCATTTGGATGGGATTGGGCCAAACATGGACACTGACAGAAGGTGGGAAATCATCAGGAGGGGGGTGTAGGATACTACTAGCACCTGTGCAAGAGTAAGATGAAAATGCAGTAGGGCCCAAAAACCCTGCTGGTGGACCAGGGAGGTTCAGGAGGTGGTAAGGGGAAAGAAGGCGGCCTATAGGCATTTCAACTGTTCAAGGAGTGAAAGGGATCAAGGAGAGTACAAGCTGATGACCAGAACGGCCACTAGGATGGTGAGAGTGGCTAAGGCAGGGAAGGAGCAGAACCTGGCCAGGGAAATTAGGAGAGGGAATAAGGGGTTCTTTATATACTTTGGGGAAAAACGAAGGGTGAAGGGGAAGATTACCAGGATTGAAACAGGGGAGGGATGGGCACAAGACCCAGGGGAGCAGGCTGAGGTACTAAATGAGTACTTTGTCTCAGTTTTCACAAAGGAAAATTTGGGGGGCTGCATCATACATGGGAGGAGATGGTGAAACTGAGGAGGGGATCCTTACTGATCTGTGGGTCTGGGAAGGGGGGCCATCACTGGCAGGAGGGGGGGATGAGGTAGCAGAGGTGGAAATCACAGCAGAGAGAGTGAGGGAAGCCCTCAGGTCCCTTAAGATGGAGAAAGCACTGGGACTAGATAAATTACATCCCAGAGTGCAGAAGGAACTTGCTGATGTCCTGGCAAAACCCCTGGCAGAGCTTTTCAGCATCTCTCTGAGGATAGGGTGGGTGCCCCAGGACTGGAATGTGGTTCATATAGTGCATGTCCACAAGGGGGATCAAGGAAAGTGGCAGGGAACTACAGATTCATTAGCCTGACATTGGTGGGCAAGGGGATGGAGGGCATTGTCAAGGAGAGGCTAAGGAGTGACCTGGAAAGGTTGGGGTGCCTGGACGATAGACAGCATGGATTCATCCAGGGGAAATCATGTCAGACAAACCTTGTGGAGTTCTATGACTGGGTGACGAGAGCCTTAGACCTGGGTAGACCAGTGGACATCCTCTTTCTTGACTTCAGCAAGGCGTTTGACTCTGTTCCTCAAGGGGTCCTGTTGGATAAGCTGGGATAAATGGGGGTGGGGAACCAGATGATCAGATGGATAGGCAATTGGCTCCAGGACCAGACCCAGAGGGTTGTGGTTGGTGGGTTAGTTTCATCCCCAAAGGAGGGTCATTAGTGGGGTCCCTCAGGGATTGGTCCTTGGGCCCCTCCTGTTCTATGCCTATGTCTCTGATATAAGGAAGGGTATCAGGAGTGAGATGAGTCTCTGCGGTTGACTCAAACCTGGGGGTGGTGGTGGATGGGGAGAAGGGGAGGGTGGCCCTACAGGGGGACCTGGAGGCTCTGGAAATGTGGTCTAGAAAGTGGAAGCTGAGGTTTAATGTGGGGAAATGCAAGGTACTGCGCCTTGGAGCCAGAAACTTGGGCCAAGTGTACACCCTGGGGGGGGGGATGCTACAAGTCTTGATGGCTGAGAGGGACCTAGGGGTGGTGGTGGATGTCAAGATGAACAACTCAGAGACTTGTAGGAAGGCAGCAGCCAAGGCCAACAGGATGCTGGGATGCATCACTAGGGGGATCACCTCCAGAAGGAGGGAAGTGATACTCCCTCTGTATAACTGTTTGGTGAGGCCACACCTAGAATACTGTGTGCAGTTTTGGGGGCCACACTTAAAGAGGGACATTGAACTCCTGGAGCGGTCCAGAAGAGGGCAGCCAAAATGATCTGGGGCTTAGGGTATAGGACCTATGGGGAGAGGCTCGAAGAGCTAAATATGTACACATTGGAAGAGAGAAGGGACTAGGGAACATGATAGAGGTCTTCAGGTACATGAAGAGAGTAAATAGGGGAGGAGCAGTCAGGGTGCTCCAAAGGAAGGAGAAGTGGGGACAACTAGAGGGCATGGGTGGAAGCTGGAGGGGGGTGGGAGATTCAGGGGAGAAAGGAGGAGGTGCTACTTCACTGAGAGGGCGGTGAAGCCATGGAATGTGCTGCCCAGGGGGCTGGTGGAGGCAGAGACAGTGGAGGGGTTCAAGAGGGGGGTGGGACAGGTATAGGAGAAAGGTTCTGGAAGCAAATCCAGTGCAGCGAGAATATCCAGGACTGGGAAGGGAGAAGCCAGAAAGGGTGAGGGGGGGCAGCAAGGTCAGCTCCCAGGGTGGGGGCTGACCAAATGAGCAGACATGAAAGATCGTTAGGCCTATTCTGCTGGCATTTTAGTATGTTAGTATGTTAGTAAGTACAGACAAATAACAGCACATTAATGATAAGATAAATAAGAAAAAATACCAGGTGCATTTCTTGATAAAACATACAATATACAAAATAGATGGCTTGCACTAGTGCAAATATTACCTGCAGAGAAAGGAGTGAGCTATAGCATAAGACTGTACATATGGTGCAGGTCAAGTAATACCCAGTCAAGTAGGTCAAAGAGGTCAATAGACAGTGATATAGGATAATAGCATGCAACGCTGAACACCAGCAGAGAGGTGTGGCTAGGGCAAAGGAAGGAGGGGGAAATGAAGTGTAGTAGTGAAGATTTAAGATATATAGGAGGAGGAGTTGTGAAGGTAGACTGAGAGTTTGTTCCAAATGGAAGAGAGCCTAAAAGAGAAAGCTGATTGCCCCCAAGGTAGTCCAGCAGGCAGACACAGAAAATATACAGAACAGAAAGGGTTAGACAACTCTTGGGCAAAAAGATGCCACAACACAGTTAGTCTTTAGAAATGTTCCTTTACTTAAAACCCCAACATTTCACCATGAAGCTAATGGATTCTTCTTGGGGAAATCTGAAATTGTAATGTAAACAAAGATGTCATTTAGAATACAAATATTAATACAAATCTTCACAGTACATTATAGCTTACATACCTGAAATATGCTTTATCATACCTATATCAATTCTCAAAACTCCTTACTGTCTAGGGGGATATAAGTAGTCAAATTCAATTTTATTGAGCTACAAGCAAAGTCAAAAAAGTTGCCATTGATAATGTACTCCTGAGCTACTGTAAATCTCCTCGTGCCACCACATACTGTACCAATCTTAAAGGTGCCAAATGCTACAACCACTATTATTACCAACCCCTAGATCCTGTCTGCCAGTGTTCAAGTTAGTATTTATCTGTATTTGTATTTAGAGGGTTCAAAATTACTAAAATAAACATCTTATAATAAACTAACATAGTTTCCAATAGTACAGTCAGAGTATCCAAAAGTGCAATCAGCCAAGGAATATGTTCTGATGTGTATAAAAAACTAAACAAACTGGAATAGTAATGAGTGATATCTCTTTTAGTATCACACAAGTATTTCCCTCTGAAAAAATCCAAAGGTGTACATAGTCACCTGTTTACACTACAGCCCTTTTAATTTATCAGCCATTAGAGTGAATCACAGTGTTTCTGTTCTTAATGCAGACCATTGCCTGATATTGTGGTATAATTCTGTAAACCCAAAAGTCAAACTTTAGTGGTTTAATTCTATAAACCCAAAATGCAAATATCAATATTTTTCTTTAAAAAAGGAACTCAATTGCATCTGAAATTTATCTAGAAGGATTTTACACTAACCACTTTGTGCACCAATTAGTGTGTGTTATTTAATACAAATTATACAATGGCAAGGGAATTTCCTGTACTCCTGTGTAGCAGAGGAATTATAGCTGGGGGTCCTCCAGGCTACGTATTACCTCGGGACCTAGTTGTACATTTATGATACAGATGACACAGACGCAGTCGGAAGAGTAAAAGATACGTTTACTTTAGCACGTTGCTATACAGCCATTGATGTTACATTTTCTCTTCTCCTAGGAAAAGCAAGCAAGCATATATATATATATATATATATATATATATATATATATACACACACATATCATCTCTACCCCCCCCCCAGCATAAAATCACCCATGTTCCAATAAAATCATTTTGTTATTAGCATCTAAGCAGAACTTGTCTAAACATGTTTGGGCATTCTTGAGTATTGCATTCTACACATTGGTTTCTGCTAGACCCATATAAGGACATGCAGGCTCATGCTGTTGTATGTTGCTATGGCGTGAGTGAAACTCATTGTTTCTCCTAGGTCAAGTTGACCCACTGTGCGTACATGAGCAGTTAGGCAGTTTGGAGCCAGTGGATGATGACATAGGTACACTTATATGGTTACAATCCCCCCTTGTACCTATCGAGACAGCCTCTCTCTCTTTTACCTCAGTTTTGGAAAATTTAGGTCTCCTGTGCAGTAGTGGAAGTCCTCTGATGGGGGCCCTATTAGGGACCCCCTGGGCGGCTTTTCCTATAAGTATGCAGTCTGGAGACTATTTATTAATTATGACATGGCTGCTCTCATAAGTCCTGCTCCACGCAGCATTTGCATTTCCTGTCTCATGCCTCTGATGGTACGCCTTAGGCAGCATGCACTAAGCATTAAAATGGCTACCAATGCCAGTTGTAGTACTAATTAAGGTTACCACCTACTCGGTTTTTGACCAAATGGATTCGATTTTCTAGGTCCAGATTCAGTCCTCCTGTTTTCACCATTGCAAATTCAGTTTTTATGGTGGGTCAAGCAGCATCTGTGAGATTCCCCACTAACTGTTTAATTTTCTTCTCATCTAACTGTAAGCCAGTGTCTTGACATTTCAGTGTGCTTGCTTGCATGCAGTGCATGCTAATCAGGAAGTGCCTTCATGTGCAGGGCACTTAAAGAGCCAGATGTGCCCCTGTCTGCTCAGTTGTCACCTCTAACTTCACACCAACAAATTGGAAAATTATTCATGAGAAGGATAAACAATACCACCTTAATTAACACTTTCATTTTTCTGAAACCCTTAGATGTTCAGACAGGCACCGCATAAGGGTAGCTTCCTGTCCCAGTGTGGACTGTACAATGTGTTTCAGAAACTTTACCTGCTAATCCAGTTTTATTCAGAGGTAGTACTTTTCCAGTCATTTTGAATGTTCACATACTTGTAAAACAGATTATGTTAAATCCTTCACCATTTTACTTGCATGTTCAGATTACAAACAGATTCTGATGTCATGCAGACCTTTGTTTGTATACCAGTCAGTCTGAAAGGTGTAAAGTAGGGCTGTTAATACCTTTAGCAGCAAATCAACCTAATAATTTCCAGGCTGCATTGTGAGTATGGTCTTTGACTGCTGTGATCAGGAATACTTGTATATCTTTAAATGCTCATCTTTTTTTTCATTTAGGGTCTGTCCTATATTTTAATATTTGTTACCCCTTTTGTTGTTAAATTAATAATCTAATATTTTATTTAATCTCTAGCAATACTACACCTCTCTCTTTCTCTCTCCTCAGTAGTTATTGCTGTCAATTTTCATACTACCTGGATATTCCAGGAAAGCCATTCCAGGCCTCTCAGATGAACAGCACAGAATAGTGTGGCTAATGTCATGCTAAGCCACAGAAATGAGAAAAGGAAGAGAGAGAGCGAGCAGTACCTGGTGAGGGGAAAGGAACACAATCTAGATTTGATGGCATTGCAAATTTAAGTAATTTATCAAACATTATTTTTTTTTTTTACCAGAAGAGACACACTAACCTGATGCTTGTTTACAGGTGCAACCTGGGAGCACAAGGGAGTTAAGTGATTTGTGCAGGGTCACACAGTATGCAAGTCTGGGCTGTGGGATTCAAACCCTGGTCTCCAGAATTGCAGCGCAGAGCCTTAAACCACTGTGCTATACTGCCTCCATGCTATATATTACATATCACATATGCTATCTGGCATGTATGACTGACATAGAAAAAAACTGGGTATTTAACAGCATAGAATAGTTCCTACCACTTTTAAAAACTTTTCTGACATTACAAATAACTTTAGGGTATGAGCAATGGGAGGGGCAGTAGCACATCTTAAAATGACAGATGGTATTTGTAATTACATCTCATCCACCATTACTGGTATAGTTTATTTATTTATTGAAAGAGTTTTACCAGAAAAGGCCACCTGTTCCAAAATAGCTGGTTGTCAGCGATGTCCTTGTAGTCACTTGATGTGTCAGCTAAGCTGTGTACACAGGATGGAAAGTCCCCTGAAACCCCACCAAATGTTAACACACACACTGAAATTTAAAATATTTAAATCTAAGTCAAACAAACCAAAAATAATAAGCATGATATAATTTAAAGAAGTAGTACACAATGCAATATCAGCAGCAATTCTGAATAAATCAAGCGAATCAGAGTCCAAGTGATGCCCTCATTAGTCATAAAAGGGGCGGGGTTAGGGGTGGAGTTTGGGGTGTGGTTTAGTATGCAGTTTTCAACTCATCCAAAGGTGGCAACCCTAGTACTAATAGGGCTTTAAGTAAGCAATAATGCCCAACAGGGTGGGTGGTATTGGGCAATACCGGACCGGCCAGGGGCGTAATGAGGCCCGACGCCGCAGGCGGAGGGCCTTATAGCCCTTGGCCGGTCCGGTATTGCCCATACCGCCCACCCTGGAGGGCATTATTGCGCTTAGAAAATGGGCTTTCATTTTTTTTATTTATAAAAATTAGTTTCTAGGGAAAAAACAGGTACAAAAGTAAATAACATATGAGAAACAGGAGTTTCTGTTAAATAGTCCCTTTAGGAGATGCCATTAGAGGGTGCTGCTGCCTATGAAAAGCTTGTTTTGTGTACCATTAGAGGGTGCTGCTGCCTATGAAAAGCTTGTTTTGTGTACATTCATTTGCAGTAGTGCACCCCCCCCCAGCATGGCCTTCCGTTTTTTTTTTTTTATTTTAAAATTTAAAGAGCGCGTTTCAACCGTCCCGATTACTGCATCACTTTCTTACTGCAGCTCATTGGTTCAATTTCTTTTCACCGTCCTACGTGGTGAAATTTGGTGGTTGAGAATCGGCCCTGCTCCGCAGCTAGGGCGCACAGAGAGAGAGAAGGAGTATTTGGAGTTTGAATTTTTTTTATTTAATGTTTTTTCTCATTTTTGTTTGTTTGCGGGAGTCGTCGCGGCGACAGAAGTGTATGGAAGTGTCACGGAAGATGCGAGGAAGCCACGGTATTTACAGCGCCAAAAAAAAAAAAAAACTGCAAGGGAGAGCAAGGGTCAGAAGTTTGAAATAAGCATCTTTTGAACTGATTTTTTTGCTGTAGACTGGGACGGCAGGTGGGGGAAGGTGGCGCATGAGATGCAATGCGCTGAGCACATCTCGGTGATTTAGCGAGAGCAAAACAATGGCGGCTGCTCATTATGCCAATTCGAGGTGCCCAGGGAGATTCTTAGGTAATGGGGCACCTCGAATTGGCACTTCTTTCAAAGCGGGCGTCTATCGAAAGTTAATGTACCCCCTGTTCTAGCTATCAGCCAATCAGAGAGCTGATAGTCTTTTGCCCATTTTCTCAATATTAACACACACCATGGTCCACCCAGTGTACTGTATATCAAGTGTTCATTATCAGCATCACTAAGTAATTCTTGAACTTTAAGCTGTATGTTATGTGCTGAATTCTCAATGTCAATCAGATGTGTGTCCTTACGGTCTAGCAGGATCTGTAAATTTAGAGTAAGTGGCAGTATTGGTACTTTAAATGCAGGTGCATAGTTATTAATTTGATATGCCTGATGGGGAGTTTGAGTCTGAATGTTAATTTGAGATGACTTATGATGTGATATAGGATGGAAGGTATAGTCTCCAATTTGTACATCACCATTAGGTACAAAGCAAAAGTTAGATTGGGTAATAGGACACGTTTTGCCTTGATGCGTTAATGTTTTAACATTTGTTACAATATAATACTGGTTAGTAGAATTATAAGTGGAAATTACATGCTGGGTGGTCCATTTTTGTATTTGAACTGGGCTCCAGACAGTATTATTGTTTATTTTTCTCATTGAAAGTTCTCCACAAACTGGCTGAATTTGTGACATAACATTGCACTGGCAGAGCCACTGGCTGTTTATCTCCTCACAACAATGTAAATTTGGTGCTACCCAGGACCCATTCTTATTCTGCACTAGTATATTAGCTGGGTTCACACGGTATGCGTAGTAATCCCCCTGGAGTTGACGTAGAGAATGGACCTTGACAACACTAGTATACCTTTGCTTGGCATACTGTACTTGGGGTAATTTTACAGTGAGGATTACCTTCATTGTGTCTGCTAGCGTGCTATTTGGCCTGAACCCTTGTGGTCTTGTATACACTTTGGCCACTTTTCTTACCCACCAAATGGGTGGGGCTATATTGTAAGCGCAAGGGTTTAAACAGTGGGAGTCATTGACATCCCAACACATGGGGCAATACCATAATTTGATTTGGGCATCTGACATTTGATTAGGCAATTTATTGTTGCTTAGTTGTTGTAACAGCTTATTTACAGTGGTTAGTACATAAGATCCATAAGCAGAACAGGTTACAGTTTTCCGTATAGTACGGTGCCCTACTTCTTCATTATGCTCATCTGTAATGTCATTTATTTTATTTTCAACTTGTTTGAACAACTTAGCTATTTCATGTATATTATATACGGTCAGCCATTCCTTGGCTACCAGTCCAGCCTGGTTGATTGCTAATGGTAGGAGAACCTCTCTCTCCTCCTGTAGGTTTACAGTATTTTGGTGTTCTCTAATTGCTTCCAGATCGGCTCGATTCCAGATACTCATTCCAGATCTAAAGAGTCCTGTTATGTCACCCAACAGGTCCCTTTTTCTTCTTTTTTGATTAGTAATCATGAATCCCCCCTCTTGGGCATGGAAAGCACTGACCATATCTAACAACACTGTGGCATAAAACTTTGATACATTTGTATTGGCACAATCACTTGTACTATTTAAGTCCCAACTAGAAAAATCAAACCTAACCGGTAATTTAATGTATTGTACGTTATTTACAAGAGTTTGATCAGTGGATGTTGATGTCAGCCCACTGTTTGGCCCTGCAGTGAGGTTAGGACATGTGGCAGGGTTAACAGTTAGTGTCACTTGTGCACTAGTCTCTTGAGGGTTAATTTTATGGGAGATAACTCCCCCCAGGATACTAGTAATATTTACCCAGGTAACTAAAGTATAGGTTGAAATAGTCACTGTGTAGGTGCCTGAATCTTCAGGGGCTACCTTTTCCAACACCAGGGTTCCAGTATCTGGTTTAATTCATCCTCAGTGGGGTGACCAAGGCAGGTCACAATAGGGTGTTTTCTATTTTAACAGTTCATTGACCGGCCCACTTCCTCTCTCAGGGCAAAACCTCAAGATGTTGATCTGTGTATTGTTTAGCATCCAGGTTATATCTCGGACATAGGTTGTAGCATAATTGCGGTCTCTGATATAGTTTATTCTCAAGTGAGCAGTGTCCTCATAATCTACGGCTACATGATTGGTCTCGACGTATACTTGTATGTCAGAAGACACTTCATAGTAGGTCGCCACTGTCAATAGTAGTAATGTAAGCATGGTGTCAACCTATAAAGACAAATCAAATGCAGTATCATTGTCTAGTCAGCTTTATCTGATACCTTTTTACACTGGTCAACATGGACCAATAATTCTGGCCTGGTCTTTTGTATTTTTTTTTTGTTTACAAAAGCTAATTGTCCCCCATATTGTTGTTGCACAGCTTGGGGCACTGGTTTGATTTCTTTAGTAATTCTCTTTACATATACTGCAGTCTTTCCCAATTTCTTTTGCACGGTATAGGGTCCTAGTCAATTGGAATCTTTCCAAGGTGATTTTTGTTCCTAATTTTAGACCATGACCACGTCCCCCTCTTTTATTGGGTTGGCCCATCCCATAGAGGGCTGTCTATAATTAATATTCTTTTCATGTGCCCTGGCCATGTTTTGAGTGGCAAATCCTAGGTATTGTTCCGGTTGTAACTGTACCCTGTACAGAAACTTTTCATGTTTTACCTTATCACTAATAGGACCACTTGGAGAAGGCACATCTGCTGGGTGCATTAACCTCATCTTTCGCCCCATCATTAGTTCGTATGGTGATAATTCAGTGCTTTTCTGGACAGTCCCTCTGACTGCCATTAGAATACCAGGCAAGTGATCTACCCAATCTTTTCCTGCATCTAAAATGCACTTTTTAAATGCATTTTTAAGTGTTCTATTCAGTCTTTCCACCATTCCCGATGACTGGGGATGGTATGGTAGGCGGTATCTTTGTTGGACCCCAATTATTTGGCACATCATGGCCATTACTTGATTTACAAAATGTGTGCCTCTATCTGATTCAATGATATTGGGGAAGCCCCACCTACTGCACACCTGGTTATATAGAGATTTTGCTGTTGTTATTACTGTATTGTTTTTGGTGGGGGATGCCTCCACCCATTTAGAAAACATGTCCATAATAACCAGCATGTACTTATATCCCCCCTTTGCCATTGGGAGTGGCCCCACATAGTCAATTTGTAATGTATCCCAGGGGCCATCTGCCAGTGGCAATGGTTGTAATTTTGGTTTGCCCCTCTTGGGGTCTTGTTGCAAACATATAAGACAGCGACTTAGGCTGTCTGCAATGGTATTATCCATATTAGACCACCAGTATTCAGATTTTATAATTTGCATGGTTTTGTTGGACCTCCCCATGGCCACATCAGCGGTGGTTTTCCATGACAATATCATGATATAATTGACTTGGAGGTATCCATTTTAGTGTTTTATCCTCCTCCTGTCTAAACAGGATGTTGTCTCTGATTTTAAGTTTATAGTTATTTTGGGGATCCTCCTTTGTTTGTGTACATTTATTTACAATCCAGGGATCCTGGCTTTGCAAATCTCCCAAATTTGCTTTGGGTAACAGTTTGTGAGTTGGCAGTAGCACTTTGATGGCTGGTTTAGTTTGCACAGAGTGAATGGGAGATTTGGTTGGATCCCTTTCCAGGGGTCTCCCATTTTTGCTGCCATTTTGGTGAGCTTATCTGCCCTATCATTTCCTAATTCTGCTGGAGTGGCGTATTTAGAGTCAACATGGGCCTTACCCTTTATGATGGCTATTCTTCCTGGCGTGGCATCCCCTTCCCTTAATATGGCCTGTAAAAGTTCTCTGTGTTTGACATGCTCCCCAGTTGCTGTTTTCATACCTCTGTTAGCCCATATGGGTAACCAGGTAGTAAGTGATCCCACTACAAACTGTGAGTCTGTATGTATGCCTAACCTGCCTTTGGAGTTTGCCAGGATAGCCTCATAAATTGCTACTAATTCTGTGAACTGGGAGGAGTCCCATGTTGACAGCTTTATGAGTATTCCCTGTTTGTGTATGGGCCTTTTATTCTCTAGATGGTAACACCCGGTGTCATGATACACTGCTGCACCTATGTATGGGACTCCTTGTTCCCAATACCTAGACCTGTCCAGGTAAGCCGTGTTATAGCCATTTGCACCATGCCCATCCACAAAAGGTGACTCTCTGGCTGCTATTTGCTGAACCTCCCCACAATCATGTGGCTTTCCCTGGTAATTCAGGTACTGTAACATGTGTAGCACTGTCAATTTCTCAATGGTAATGTTGTTATCTTGCAGGGCTAACAGCCACCTTGCTTGTCGGGTTAGGCTAACTCCCTTGACTTTGTTTTCTAACAATAATTTTAAAGGGGTATGTGTAGTTTGTATTATGATGGGGTTAAACCTAGTGGTTGCCTCACTTGCTTGTACAGCCCAAGCAATGGTCAGGACTGCTCTCTCGCACATGTTAAACCCTCTCTCTACCTCTGATAATTGTCTGTTTAGGTAGGTAACTGGTTCTGGCTTTCCATTTCATTTTTGTAACAGCACAGTGACAATGGTGTCATCCGTTGCATTGGCTTATAAAATAAATGGTTTTGAGTAATCAGCTTGTATTAAGGCTGGCGCTGTCTGTAATGCTTTTTTTAACTTATTAAAACAGTATAACTCTTCTCCCTCCCATATGAGCTTGTACTGGCCTTTTAGGTAGTCCTTTAACATACTAAATAATGGCTTTGTAATCTCTGAGTACCCTTCAATATAATCCCTACAGAAATTTGTCATACCCAATAATTTCCTTAAGCCAGTAATGGTAGTTGGTAATGGTAGGGTCTGGATTAGTGCTGTTCTGGCAGGGTCTATTCACCTCCCATGGTGAGAAATAATGGTTCCCAAAAAGGTGACCTTTTGGGCACCAATTTGTGCTTTGTCTTGATTTACCTTTAATCCTTTCCTTTCCAATAAGCCTATTATCCTATCCAGCAGCACTAGGTGGTCCTCCTTTGTTGAACTTTGCAGCAGGAGGTTGTCTAGGTATTGAACTACTGAGTCTCCCAACCCTTCTTCCTCCAGAATTTGTTTTATGTACCTGTGGAACAAGGTTGGTACTGAGTGGAAGCCCTGTGGCTATCAAATAAATGTGTACTGTTTCCCCTCAAAAGTAAATGCAAATTTATACTGGTCCTCTGCCTTGAGGGGCAGGGACCAGAACCCATTAGCCAAATCTAGGACAGAGAAGAATTTGCTCTCTGGCCATAATTTGTTAAAAATCTCAGTATTGGAACTAGTAACAGGGCTAACCTGAGGGGTTACTTTAAATTACGGTAATCGATGGTCAGGTGGTATTTTTCATTTGGCTTTAACACTGACCAGATGGGACTGTTAGCTGTTGAGCACACGTGCCTAATGACTCCTTGTTGCAACAGCTGTTGTATGACTGGTTTGATTCCCTCTACCTCCTCTTTTGGTATCGGGTACTGTTTAGTGTGCCCCTGACATGGACCTTCTACAGCTATTTTATGTCACTTACCTGTCCACAATCAGTGCCAGTTTGTGCCCATACCATCTCATGATTCTGTATAACTTGCTTAAATTCGGGGTGCTTTAATCGTGTCTCTAAACTTTTAACACTTGTTGCAGCATTTTTAAGGGTATGCTGATATTTGTAATTGATACAGCTGCTCCGGTGTCTATGAGTGCTTAAGCTGCATGTAGTTCTCCAGCTATGGATTGTGGCTCATTGGTCATCAGGGGTGGAGAAAGTAGTGCTGAGACAGCTGTCAGCTCAGGTTCCAAAATTAAACCTGTAACCCCCCCTCCCCAACATGGCCTATGATGCTGAAAATATCACAACCACGGGGCTTTCAGAATCAGGGTTGTCCCTTCCCCCATCAAATGTAAAGTGGGTTTCCCTACCAGAATGTTGCTGGATGGTAGCAACATTATTTTTAACATTACAGCTTAAGGTATTAATGTGCTGCATAGGAAAAGCAGTACATTTAGTCTCAGGGGAAGCGGATGTTAGGAAATGGAAACAACCTTTTATGTAATTAACTTCAAAGTGTTTTTTATCCAAGGCTATGCTAATAAAGCAAACATTAACAGCAGTAGCTGTTTCTTTAGCATCAGACACTGACTTCATTACAGATTGTGTATCAACCTCATTCAAAAGTACATCAACATAATTTTTAATGAGAATATTTTGTCCCTCAGAAACATTAGTGTTACTGATAACATTATTAATCATGCCAAACAACTCCTGGTTGTTTTGTTTGGTTATGGCAGCAATCACAGGTCCCTGTGACTGCAAGATCGAACCTCCGCGAGATGGTGGTCGGCCATTTTGGATTACCTCATGGGCATCCTGGGTTACTGTGTCATGACCATCATCACATGACCATGAGCGGCCATCTTGGGGATGGTATGGGGATGCAACCTGATCATATGTGTGTCCACATTTTGAGACTCTAACAATTCTCCATTTTGTGAATCACAGAAAAACAAGTGGCTAGTCTTTGCTCTAGTCCACCCCACAGCATACTGTGAGTGTTCAAAATCAAACTCTTTAACATGAGAAGAGGCAAGGTCTGTGGGCATTAAGTTAGTATGCCCTGCCAATACCTCTGGCTGATGGCGCAAGTTTGCCATATCTGACTTTTAACTCCTACATTCTAACTCAGATACAGGAGTTAGCATGCTATTAAGTGTCTTGCTTTCAGATTTCAAGACATTCCCATCTTGTAAAACATGCTTATTATTGACAGAAGCTGTGTCATAGTTTATATTGAAAGCCTTCATTTCAAGTCTGCTGCAATTAAAACATACTGAATCATGCTGTACCATCAAGGTCTGGTGTTGAAATACCAGCTCGTTAACTTTTTCAGTAATTACTTCAGACTTATCATCTCTAAGTTTCTTGTTTTTAAAACATAAGGAATCAGTGTTACTAGCTAGAACACCATTTGTTTGAAAAACATTTTTTTTAAGTTTTGCCTTTTTAGCGTTATCTCTTAAGGCATGCAGGTCATGGTTGCTTCTCTCATTAAATAGAGACTCATTTTCTAGATGGATGGATTGTAGCTGGGTTACTATATCTTGCTGCTCATGCAGCTTCTTTAAAAGTCCCATGTGTTGACGAGTTACCTCCTGGCTGTATAGCCACAGACCTTGTACAGCATTTGCTAGCTTCTCTTTTTCATTTTTGGTTGTTGAATTATGATTCAGCACTAGCCTATTAAAATACTCTCGGACTGACTTGTCCTCTGCAGGGGCATCGTATGCCCCTAACATGCATCTTTTTCCCAGATACTTGTGTATCTCTACCTCCATTGCTAACTATATTGCGTTGTGTTTACAGATTAATTCTGTGGGGTACTATACCTACAGTTTGATACTTATCCGTCTGCTAACTCTGACAAAGTATCACCCCCTTGTGCACCAGTGGTGACCTTGTATGGGCTAGTCTTATGACCCCCCTAGAGCTCTGTCTTGCAAGTAACAATGGTCTCTAGCCTATATTTTGTTCCTTAGAGTTCTGCCTCACGAGTTCAAACAGTAATCTCTAGTTAACATTTATCTACTTATTTAATCTCTGAGCATATGTTACCTTGTGGAGCCCCGTGGTTGGTCGAGGTGATCAGTCTCTCCAGTGGCACCAAACTTTCCAAGGATTAAATGCGCTCAGGGCAATTTCTTACTTTGTGGACAGACTACGTCGAGATCCCGAGTTGGTGTTCCCCCATTTAAAAGTGATCCGAGTCATGGCACCAATTGTAGCGGAGGAATTATAGCTTGGGGTCCTCCAGGTTATGTATTACCTCAGGACCTAGTTGTACATTTATGATACAGATGATACAGATGCAGTCAGAAGAGTAAAAGATACGTTTACTTTAGTGTGATGCTATACAGCCATTGATGTTACATTTTCTCTTCTCCTAGGAAAAGCAAGCAAGCAAGCATATATATATATATATATATATATATATATATATATATACACACATCATCTCTCCCCCCTTCAGCATAAAATCACCCATGTACCAATAAAATCATTTTGTTATTAGCATCTAGGCAGAACTTGTCTAGACATGTTTGGGCATTCTTGAGTATTGCATTCTACATATTGGTTTCTGCTAGACCCATTTAAGGACATGCAGGCTCATGCTGTTGTATGTTGCTATGGTGTGAGTGAAACTCATTGTTTCTCCTAGGTCAAGTTGACCCACTGTGCGTACATGAGCAGTTAGGCAGTTTGGAGCCAGTGGATGACGACATAGGTACACTTATATGGTTACACTCTGATTGGTCAGCGGATGTCTGGAACAGTGACGTTATTACACAATAACATCACTGTATGAAGTCTAGGCTCACATATGACTACGTAAAACTGAATTAAATCCCTCTGCCTGCTCAACATACTCAGAAGCTCAGGAATCACTGACCACTAAGCCACACGTACCATTACCATCATGGCTTCACTGCCCCCCCACACACAGACACACATTTCCTCCCTTGCTCCTTTAGGCAACTGAAATAGATGTCATCAGTTTTATTCAAGAAATAGCTGCTGAGTGTGACAGGCATCAGTGTTGCTGGCTCCCTGCCTTAAAGTGCCTATGCTCATTCCTAAGTGCTCGGCCATTTTCCACAAGAAAGTAGGCAATGGCTGTCCCTTTTTAAACAGTCAGCCATTTCTCACTAAAGCCACTTGAGTGTTGATTGACTAAAAGTGGTTTCCCAAAAGTAAAACAGATCGGTAACTTACTGATATGTTCTGATTGTTATCCACATATTGAAGTGGAGTGGGATATAAGAAGTCACCAGCCAGCTCTGTTCACTGTTTCCAAGTTTACTCTTGATGCAGTTTTAAGAAGAAAGGGAGAGAGAAATAAAAAAAGGAAAGCTCATGCTCAATGGGTCCAAGGGCAGGCAGCAGGACCACAAAACATTACCACAGAAAGAAGAGTTGGGGGAGTGGGGGGAGTGTACAAGTACACTGTATCAGCAGCAGCATCATCTACTGAGCTATACTGCACAATACAGCAGCACTATTTTTCTGCTATGTAGCCTTACCCAGTAAAAAGAAAATAATAAAAAATGATGTTTTAAACATATTTTGATTCTCTTTTCTTTATTATTTTATTAAAAAAGAGCCATTGTATAATAGCAATAAGGCATTCCAAGGTGTGTTTTATTGTGTAACAATGTCACATATTGGGTGTTGAATGCACTCAACCTGCAGCCTTGTGCTTCAACCACCCAAAATATGACATTATTAAACAATAATACACACCCTGTAGTGCCTTATTGTTTAATTATAAAATGGGAAGGCACAATCCTGTATTTTGATTGGTTGCTAGTCATGCATTAGAGGTGTCTAAAGCATGGATAGCAACAAGTTCAGGTAACCACAGCTGCATTTTGAAACATTATGAATTAAAAAGCCAAATGGAATGTTCATTTTTTAATAGCTGCCAGTTTTCTCCCACTATACAGGGACTTTCCCAACACAAAGCTGCATCATTTCCTGTCTCTCAAACACTGTAGTTTCATAGTTTAGTTATGAATTCAGTAGACAGAAATGCCTTCTAGTGAATTCACCTCCGATGAATCATGGGTGGAAATCAAAAATGTTTTTTTTTTCCTTTGTATTGATCTACTCTGTGTTTAAATATTGTTATGTCAGAGCTATCTACTATCCCTTGAGGTAGAGCATTCTAAACATTAATTATTCTTTGAGTGAAGAATTGAACCCTTTTTTATTTGATCACTTATCACCTTTAAGTTTCTGTGTGTGTGTGTGTGTTCTAGTTAGCATTTGTGTATCATGTGATACCAGTCCTAGTGTTTCCTTCATCAAGGGGGCTTTACTAGCTTTACAAGTCAAGCAAAGGTCTCCCCTTAGTTGCCTGTAATTTACTGAGTACAGCCCCAAGGTGTTCAGTTTTTGATTGTAACTCAAGTTATTGATATTAGTCATTTTTTGTTTAATTTTCTCTGAACTCATTTTGTTAATTTATTACTTCTTAAGGTATGGGGTACACAAAACTGAGAACAATACTCCAAATGAGGATGCACCAACAATTTACACAGTGGCAGCAGTATTTCTTTTATCCTGGATTTAATATTTTTTAAGATGCACCCCACTATTCTTTGACGTTTTTTGACTGTTATCCTTGTGTGATTTTCAAATGTTAGGTTGTCAGTAATCCATATTCCAAGATTGTTTTTTCATAACCATGCTTTCTATTATTATCCCATTTAATCTATATTGCATCATTGGATTATTGACACCTGAGTGCATTACCTTACATTTTATCTCATTGAATATCATTTTGTTTTGAGTAGCCCAGTTAGATATTAGGTCTAGATTTATTTGTAATTGCCTCCCATCTGCTACAGTTTGGACAATCCCGCCCAGTTTGCAGTCATCTGCATATTTGCAGAGCCATGCATTACCTGGGATTTGTAGACTGGATACAAGTACTGTATATTAAACAAGGTGGGGCCCAGAACAGAGCCCTGAGGTACTCCGCTTGTGGCAAAGGGCCAGTTTGAATAGTATCCTTTAATGGCAACCTTTTGTCTATGGGAATCTAGCCAGGAATTAATCCAGTTTATGATATTGGGATGTAACTGAATTGTGTTGCGTAGGGAAAGCAGAGTATTATGTGACACCTTGTCAAACGCCTTAGCGAAATTTGGAAAAACAATAACCACAGGAGCCCCTTTGTCCAGGGCAGCACTTAACGGTTCAAAAAATTTAATAAGGTTGGTGAGGCATGATCTGCCTTTAGTGAAACCATGTTGTAAGAGGTGTACCAGCCCTTTGTTGTTTATGTGCTGTAATATAAGCATATGGAGAAGTTTTTCCATGATTTTTACCTATTGTCGAGGTAAAGCTTGTTGGTCTGTAATTATTTGCATCTGTTAAGATACCTCCTTTATTGATTGGAGTGATTACTGCCTCCCTCCAGTCGGGTAATGATTTCCCTTCTTTTAACGATTTATTAAACAGGTATGATGATGGACCCACAAGTTCTTTCCTTAATTCCTTTAATAGTTTAGATGTAATACCATCAGAACTGTTATTTCTAAATGTAGATACTACTTTTATTACTTCCTCAAATGAAAACTCTGGAGTGTTAGGATTCAATTCAGTTTTAAGAAATGCAAAGTTTTATTTGGGCTCAAAGACACTAACAAAATATTCAATCAATTTTGAAGCTTTTTCTTTCTCTTCTGTAATAAAAATCTCATTCTTTTTCAGGGGACCTATGATCTTTTGTTTACCTTTTAAGGAACCCATGTAATTGTAGAACTGTTTTTGATTGTCCTTAACTTTAGATGCTAATTTTATTTCTAGTCTTGCCTTGGATTTCATTATTGCATTTTTAGTTATTTTAATTGCCCTCTTATAGTTGAGCCAGTTATCTGTAGTTAAATTATTTTGTAATTTTTATAGCGTTTCTTTTTGGTCTTACTTTGCCTCTTGATGTTTTTATTCCACTATGGTACTTAAAACCAAACTGACTTATTTTTAACATTTTATTTGGCATGCTGTCTCTTTATTCCATGCAAAGATCTGTGACCCATCCTCCTTCTCCCATCTACTGCTCTCTTCTGATCCCCAACCACTTCCTGCCTGCCGCTCATTTTTAGATTCAACCTGTAAGTAGCACTCTTCACATAATCTGCCTGGTTAAATAAAGTGATTGATTGATTGAAAACATTCTCTTGAACTTTTTTAATTAATACTGTGGCATTCTTTGCCTATGAGATTTGTCAAACCTACCCACTGGTCCACCACTCACTTGCTCCCTCCGTTAACTCCTCACTTTTCCAGTGTGACTGCAAGACAGTTTCCTTATTTCTGTATGCAGCCTCTGCAAGGGATGATACTCCTTGTCTGCCACACTGCTGCTTCTGTTCTTTAAGATGTTGCCACGTCTCTAATTGTCATTCATAGTAAACCTGGAGACTGTTGTTTTTGTGAACCACCCACTATCAGCAAAAAACGAGGCATCTTCTAACCCAATATGCCCACTAATTACAGCAACAATAGCACATCTGAAACAAAAGTAATGTGAGCCCATTTCTTCAGTCAAAGAAAGACAATCAGCAAAACTTTAAGTATTTTATTTATAGCACACACAAGAAATGGGGCGGGGGTAGGTATAAAAACACTAGACTTCAAAAAAAATATGGTGGCCACAGAAGGACAAATGTCCTAAGACAAATTAAAAAAACACAGCAGCTTCATAGAGACGGAGGGTCAACTTTATCAGAAAAATTAAGATTTACTTGAAGTTATACACATTTAAATCTTGTTTTGGTTTTTTTAATTTCTACTGTCAGATTAAAAAAATGACTATTTTATAAGCACAATGCGCCACTCAAGGATGTGCATTAGTTCTAATGCATGGCTAAGGGGCTAGACACACTCGGCCTGTGGCCTTGTGCTTCACTACACCCCATAGCCATGTTTTAGATATGTTTAATGCACAGCCCAATGTGTCTTATTACTTACATGACACCTGAGAGTTGTCACCAGTCTGGCTGAGAAAACAATTCATATCATACAAAGGTGAAATATCTGCCACATATATTCACACTGAAAACATTTATTCCTTTAATGCTGAATCACAATGCTATTGGGAATCTTATGACTGTAAAAGTCCAAATCATATGAGTTGAGATGATTCATGTATGTTGTTTAGAAGTATTTTTAAACCCTCATTTTGTATGTTTTTGACTAAAAACAAAACAGTATCCAACTGCTATGCTAATTGTTAAAACACTATCTGAATTTAGTTATCATGTGGCCATCAAAGTAACAACATGGCCGGGTTAGTGAAAACAGACACCTGGTAAAAGTTTTATTTTTTTTTAAACTGCATCCCTTCATGCTCCCAAATCATGAGTGACTGCTTATATTACTAACATACTAAAATGCCTGCAGAGTAGGCCTCATGGTCTATTGAGTCTGCTCAGGAGTCAGTACCTTGTATGGGTACTGTTACCATCCTCCTGGCTCCTCCCATGATCCCTGTTTCCCCTGCCAGAGTCCCTCCAGAAAAGTATTTCCCCGCTTCACCCCCCTGTACCTGTCCCAGCCTCTCTTGAACCCCTCCACCATAGATACCTCCACCAGCTCCTCAGACGGTGCATTCCATGGTTCTGTTATGCTTGGGTTATGCACCCTATTGTTCCACATACATCTCACACTCTATTCCTCGTCTATTGTACTGTAATACTGCTATTTTGCACTATGCTAATACTGATCATGCATGCTTCATTATACCTCACTATAATACATTTATATAGATTATGTTTGTCTTTTACATATATTCCATATATAATCTACCTAATCACTGATAAGATGACTCAGAGGGATCATCAGTGATTATTGTATACTTATATTCTCATATAATTACACTCAGGCAGATATGCCATGTAATGAAGCCTGTCAGCAGTTCTCTTTGTCTAAGCAAGCTGACAGAGACAGAGGCCCCTTTGTTATGTCTAATGTTTTATACTGTATGAAGCTAGAAATGCCGCATGTAGTTTTGAACTGTCAGCATTTCTTTTGTCTAAGCTATAATGTTAATGGAAGCATATTCTGTCTCATATGATACTCATTAGTAATTCTGTCTCCTAAGTCATTCTCCAATGGAGAGTGACTTAGGACCAGCACATATGGTTTCTCATATCTGTAACTATGTTGTAATCTCTGTTGCTATGCTGTTATCTGTAGTATATAGTTGCAAACCTATTGTTGGCTCTAGAGATACTACTGTAGCTGCTCTAGAAGGGCAGAGAGCTGGAGCGCGGGGAGAGATAGAATAAGATCTTAGAGAACCTAAGATCTACAATTCTGGAGATTATGTACATTCTTCAGGAATGGCGAGAAACCCATCTCCCTTGTGATTTTCTCTGTCACATGCTTGGAGTAAGTAGCATAATACACTATATTAGTACTCCTTGCTTGCTTATGAATGTTTCTTGGCAGACTCCGAGACACAAGAATCTGTATTATTATTATTTTTATTGTTTACTCTACACACCAAGAGTGTTTAGGCAACAGTTCCACCACCATCTCGGTGAAGTATTGCCTCCTCCTTTCCCCCTGAGTCTCCCACCCTCCAGCCTCAAACTGGGCCCCCTGGAGGCCCCTCCCACCATCCTCTGAAAGACCCCAAGTAGGCTTACCTCATTCACCCCTTTTTGATACTTGAATATCTCAATCATGTCCCCCCATCTCTCCTCTCCTCTCCTCCAATGAGAATATGTCGAGCTCGTCAAGTGTCTCTTCATATGTCCTATCCCCCAGACCTGGACCATCCTGGTTGCCCTCCTCTGAACCTGAACCAGGAGGTGAATATCTTTCTTTAGGTGCTGATGCCAAAACTACATGCAGTACTCCAGGTGTTGTCTGACCAGGCAATTGTACAGTGGCAGAATCACCTCCTTGCTTCTTGAGGTAATCCTCCAATATTATGACAGAAAAGTTAAATGCTGGTGCATGCTAATTACTTTTAAAAGTTAACATTTATGTCCATATAAATCACCAAAATCATGTCGCGTCTACCTAATAAACCTGGTAAGTTCATTTAGTGCTTAAAAATATTTTTGTGAATATATTTTAACCCTGTCTAGCAGTGACTAAAACTTCTCTGAATTTTATTAACATGAAATCGGTGACCCTGACTCACCAAAGCTGTCTATCATTATTACAGAGTCCTGTCTGTATTTCATTGCTTAAGTGAATTGTTCAGTAGCTTAGCATATTTTTGTGGGTGAATACAAAGATATTTATAAATTCAGAGTAAGCTTACTATGGTATTGTGCTACGCATGCTTCTGTGGACAAACTGGCAGCACTGAGCCCTTACAAGGATCTCTCTCTTGTATACTCAGCCAGGGTAGCTGTTGTTGGCACAGATGGCTTCACCTTGCTGGCTCTGTTGTCATAGCAATTACCTTTGAAAGCAGCCAAAGCTGTTTAGCTGGCTTGTGGGTTCTCAGTGGTGCTTGGGAGGTAGTATGAGTTTGGTTTATTAACTTAATGCATAATCTTTGTCATGGTAGTAGTTTACCAAATTGTTCAATAGCTTAACATATTTCTGTGGGCAAATATAGCAGCACATGGTACTAGCTCACAATACAGTGAGGCACATCAGGATGGCCTGTTTCTGTAAACAATGACAGCTGTAAAAAAAAGGTTTTACCTTAGCCACCAACCACAGCTAAAAGTAGACTTCACCTCTCACTCAGCTGCAGTCTGTCATTAGCTGCTCACTCAGTCTCTCTCAACTGCTGACCACAAGTAAGACTAGTCCAGGATCTGAAAGGATACTGATCACCTGGCCACAAATGACTAATAATAGCACATCCAATATTTTAAAAATAGAACAGCCATTCACCTGACCACAAATCACTCAGCCTGACACCATGCAAAGTATGTCATGGCAGCTGCCACTCCCTGACCTTAATCCATTGGTTTACCTATAGCGCTTCGACAGCGCTAGCGCCGACTTCCCCTACAGTGACGGCTGCAATGCTGACTGTCAACATTGTAGTGACAGGGATGTTGACGCACACAATCAGGGAGCTGTGCCACCCTAACCCCCCCCACACACACACTGGTCTCTAGGATTCTAACTCTGAGTCAAAGTTGGACCAGGGAGGTCAAACACCAAGCAAGGCAACCCCAATCACCACACAGACCAAAACAGAGATGGGCTGATTTTGTCCGATTCCTGTCAGTGTGGTGGTCTTCGCTGTGCCAGAGTCACTGCATTAATGGTATACCTAAACCATTTGGCCCCATCCATGTCGCAACAGAAGAAAGAAGCAAAGCCTCTTCCTGCCTTCAGTACTGCAAATAAAGCAGTTTGGCACCACCTACCAGAAAGCAGCAAACAATACAATTTTCAAACTGGATTTTTTATTGTATAGAGTAATTATTCATTTTTTAACATTTTGAATTAATGTAATTATAACAAATATATATATATATATATATATATATACACACACACACACACACATATGCAATGGGGTGGACATATATTCAATGTGATAAATGCATTTATCTGAGTCACTGTATGTGTAAATAAATGTATACATACAGTGACCATTTATACACACTTAGAAAATGTTTTTTTTTTATTTCCTAGGCTCTGATTGGCTAGTACCCCTGCCAGAGGGGTAAATTAACTTTCAATAGATGCCGAGGAAATAAAAGTACCAGTTCCAGTGACTCTTCACCCACTCGATATCCTTGTGCCCGCCCTGCATCCTCATTGGCCCAAAACACCTGATTTAATTTGAAATTGCTGCCATTTGTTTCTCTCACTAAGCAAGAGATACTGGCCCCACCAATACAGCTGGTTGACTATACTGCAAAGAACCTCAGCTGGGCTCATTTCTACCTACATTTCTTTTTTTTTTTTGTACTCAATTACAGTACCTCTTGTCCAATGCCCCTGATTCTGACTCCATGACTGCCAGAGCCGTCTCTCTTTCCTATGCCAGCCAGATGCCCACTCCTGAAAATGAAGCTGTTTCACATAGAAACTGGTTGACCAAGGGAGGTAGCCCTCCCAACCTCCACACTAGTCTGCCTTAGTTTTCTGAAAATTTAAAATAAAGAGTGGCCACACTTAGAAAAAGAAAAGTAGGAAAACAAAAGGGAAGCTGCCAGAGTGATCGGCTTCATGGAACCATCTGTTCTCACTGCAGATTTCAAAGTTCAGCTCGCGACTTTTCACAGCAGCTAAAGTCTCTAGTGCTGCTTGCCTGAGCTGCTTCACATATAGTGCCTACCTCCCACAAAAAAATAAAATGAGCAACACAGACTATGCAAAATGCCTTTCTGTACCCGACTTATACATCCCAAAAGCCTTTCAATAGAGCCAAACATTAGCGCAATGCACAGCTTATCTCAGTCAGGGATCGGTAACTCCAGCAATAGCGGCAGTACATGTTTTCACCTTTCTCTACAGCAACGTCTTTCCTTCTTTTCTTACTTCTGCATTTCCCTTTTTGTTCCACTGGCAGGACAATAAAAAAAGAAACTGGAACAATGGGGTGCAGAAACAAAACAAAGCAGGGGACAGACTAATATGAGGTAGGGTGTGCTAAAAAAAAGCCTACTGATCATCTTGATACTTGCCACCTCCATCTTTCTGCCCAATCCATATTCTCATTCATTTCTCATGCCCTTGCCTCAAGCTATTACCCGAGGTAATGGCTGATCTCCCTGACATAATGGCTCCATTGCTACACTAAACACGAAAAAAATGAAAGAAACAGGCAGCAAATATTAAAATAAAATATAAACAGACCAAAAAAAATATACTATCAAACGCAAGCCCTGTATGTGTGAGGGAGGGGGAGCAAATGAACACCAGAGGTTACAGCCATCTCCCCAAGTCAACCACTTTACTAAACAAAAAAAAAAAGCAGGCTGCAAAAGTAAATAAAAAATCAGAGATAAGGGCCCAGATATTCAAACTGCACCCAAAAAGTGCACAACAGCAGGAGCAAGCGCAAGTTCACTGCGCCCATGCGCAAAAAGCGCGATATTCAAAAACTGCGCAGGTCAAGATGTGCCTGCAGCACAAGACTGAATATCGCACCACCTGTGCCATAGGGCAACTAGGGCTGTGCAGTTGCACAGTCCAGATGCACCATAGCGCAACCAGGGATGCTCAGTGGAGCAGTTCAGATGCACCATAGCGCAACCAAGGATGCTCAGTGGAGCAGGGCAGCAGTGCAACAGCACAACCAGGGATGTGGAGGAACAGTCATCCAGTGCACAGGGAACAACACACACACCACAGACAGTGACTGATAGCTACTCCCACAGCATACTCACTTCCCCACAGATACACACACACACACGCACATGATTGCACCACCCCTGACGCCATGCACACCTCTGCAGCTGAGCACCTATAGCCCACTGCAAATCAGAGACCACCACACTAGGCATATCAAAGCAAATATATTGAAAAACAGCAAACAAAATTATATACAACTATTTACAAAAGTTTGGGGGGAGGGCCATAAACAAGGAGGGGTGAGTAAGGGGCAGGGGTGAACAAACGGTTAAGGGAAGGAGGGGTGTGAAGGTGGGATGAGGGGATAGGGGAAATCAGGGGCATCGGTAAGCTCAGCAGGAGCCCCGCTCCCCACTCTGGCTGCTTCTCTCACCATGACACTGTCTTACACCCAGCCTGTCTATCCTCTCCAGGATTTCCAGTGATGCCCTGGCAAAATGTAGGATCTCCCGCAGTGCCTCCCTGATTGCCTGCAGCTGCCATCTACCTATGACAAGGGGGCAGAGTCAATAGGTGTGAATGCACAACCCCATGCAGCCCACCTACTGAGCATGGCATATGGCCATGGGACATGTCTCTGTGATGGTGTGTGACCACCCACAGTGATCGCGTCCACAAGACCTGCCCACCCAGGTGCACACAGCCATGCAGACTGCTGCACACACTCACTGGCCAAGTCCTGCACAGCACCACCGTGGCTGCTCAGTGACATGGCTAAGCGGTGTGAAGTCAGTGGCACAGCCATGTACCCGGTGCATGCATGGACCACCATTGACACACTCCCAGACATGCAGTGCCACTGGACAGTGCTGACTGTACCAAGTTGCGTGCATGGCAGTGGTGTCAATGGATGGTGGCCATGTCCCGCTGCCCACCCTGTTACACAGCATGCAATAGTAATCATGGATGTAAGGCACTCACCATCATTAGGCTGGTCCCTCCACCTGTCTTGTTCAGCTGCCCTCTCAGCCTTCTGTTGATCACGGTGCAGCCTCCCCTCCCTCGCACACTGGCACTCCTCTGGACCTAGGGTGCAAACATGGAGAGAGGAACATCAGTACAATCCGGTAGCAATGTCCCCCTGCCCCCATGTGTGTGCAATCCCACACAGCCATACCCATCCTTCCCCCACCCCGATACCACCACCATGGCCAACACTGCATGGTGCCCCCATGCGCTGGACACATGCCACCGTGATACCCGTAAGGACGTTAACAGTGTATGGATGGGGCACCTACCTGGCCGTGGCACCATGCCCCTCCTGCCATGTTCCCACAGGCAGGCAAGCCTTTCTGGGTCTTGGTACTGCAGGTCACCATAGCAGTGCCTGCACTGCTCCGCGGTCCTCTCCTTACCTGTGGCGTCCTCAGGGCCACCATCACCTCCTCCCACTCTGCACTCCTGGTCCTGTCAAGGGGTGACTCCCCAAATAGGACAGTGGCATGGGGCTCCACTAACTGGACCAGATTGGCCAGTTCCAGTTGGCTCCAGATGGGCACCCATCTCCGTGCCATCCTGTACTGTTTTGGTATCAAAATGGTGCTCTATAGCACATGTTCACCATGTGCAGATACTGCGCGGTACTACGCTGTCATTCCCCATCACGCTGTCACCAAACAGCGTGATAAAAGTGCACCCATGCAGATGCATGGCGCCTAGGGGCAAAGGTTGGCACAGGGTCAGGGGTCTCTTGCGCACGGACTACCACAGCACGATTGGTACTCACCGCGTGTAGTGCAGTAGGGTGCCTGCGTGCCACTTCCTGTAGCAGCCTACCGTGCTGTGGCCCCAGTGTGCCTACAGCGCCCCAGTGCCAAAGCGCCATACATGTGAACAGTGCAGTAGCGCCACTGGCACAACGGTGGCCGTGCCCTACATTGCCTCCCATGCACAGCACGTCAGCAGGGCAGCAGACGTTGGCATCAGCACCCCGGGCATGCAACGTTCGGTGTCCACTGAGCATGTCACAGAAATGCGCCCTTAACTGAGCACGTTAAAAACAATTGCGAAAAGCGCAACAGCGCAACAGCGCGATATTCAGCCGGCATATGCAAATCAGCTAATCAGCTATTCAATGGCACAGATACTGCATTAGTATCCACTTAAAATTGCGCCTCACCTTATTTGCATGCATTGTTCTATAAAAATGTGACATTGGGCTGCAGTGGCCATAGTCTGTTATTGCAGTCTATTGTGGTGAGTTGCATGCTGTTTGGGAGTGTGGACTGTGATGTGTGGGACATGCATGGGACTGTACAGTCACAGGTAACACCTGTCATTCCCACAGGATCAAGAATGAGTGATTGTGAGGTAGAGGAAGAGGAACAGAGACTTGGGAGGAAGAGGAGGCCTAACTTCACCAAGGCAGAAACAGATGCCTTGTTTGAGGCCTACCTTGACCAGGAGCCGCTGCTCAGTGGACAGCGGGGAACACCACAGGCCTGTGCTGCTGCATGAGAAGAGGTGGCGCATGCCATCAACCTGCATGGCAGCCACCAGCGGTCTGTGCAGGAGTGCAAAAAGAAGGTGAGCACGGACAGGCGGAGGATTAAGGACAAGGTGGCTGCCATCAGGGCAGCATGGGCTGCGACCGGTGGGGGACAGCCAGCCGTGCAATGCCTGACCCCACAAGAAGAGCGGGTTGCTGGCAGCATGTGGCATTGTGCCATCGAGAGTGTTCCAGGTGGTGGATTCAAGATGGGTGGTAGCCCGTCACTGCATGGTAGGTCCTGATCTGACAATCGGGGAGGAGACATGGTAGGGCAGATACATTAATGCTACTGTGTTCCCTTACAGCTCCTGAGCATCTACATGGGTCAGCGGTGGTGGGCTTGTCCACTGAGGTGATACCATGGACATAAAGGAGGGCCCGTCTACCGCCATAGGTGTCCGAGGGTCAGGGCGACAGTGGGCCCATCTGACTGTCTGGACTGATGTTGGTGGAACATGTGCAGAGGAGGTCCTGCCCATGTCCCAGCATGCCAGCGTCCATGGATGCCATCATGCTGAGACTCGAACTGGTGCCGGATCTGTCGCTGATGATGATGGAGCTCACTTCATGGACAGTGATACGTGTGGGCCACGGGATGGCCACACAGCAGGTAACAGCATGGACATGGCCATGGATGGTACCGCTGTGGAGGCCTGCGTGACATCACAGTCCCAGCATGTGCCTGTCTGCACCAGTGGGGCAGCACTGGTGTGTGTCCAGGACAGTGGTGCTGTTGCGGCCACTGCGGCAGCACTGTTGAGCCTTGGAGAGTGGCAGCCAGAGGGGCAGTGTCAGCAGTCGGCCAATTGCCATGGGGGTACAGTGTCAGGGGTCAGCGTCAGTGCACCACCTGTGGACATGCCCAGGCATGGCCCTGGTGTGCAGGATCCACCCTCAAGGGGTACTGCCCATCAGGGCCATGGACACAGTGAGGGACAGCATGCCGATCAGACAGATGACCTCTTAGAAGAGCACATAAACAAACTCCAAGAATCAGTCAATCAGCAGCTGCAGCTTGTGATGGTGGTGGATGCACTCAATGTGGCCCTGCACCAGGCAGAGGATCAGTGCAGCAGGGACATTGGTCTGCTCCTGGCAGGGATGGACAGGATGTGGGAGGATGTGACCGCTGCCATTGACAGGCTGACACAGACAATCACAGCTGCCATGGCCACAGTGGGAACACAGTTATTTGCCCATGCGTCGCAGACACCACGCAGTGCAATGTCCACCCCCGATTCCCAGAGTCATGCGACAGCCTCCTTGTTGACACATGGTTCAGCTGTGGGCATCCCAAGCATGCCTGGCACAAGCATGTTCGGTGTGCTGCAGACCCCTGCGTGAGCACGGTCGCGTTCACGCAGCGGAACCCCTGGGGGACCGTCGGTGCCACCCCATGAGGCCATTGGTCAGCCTGTCACTGCTGGCGGGTCTCAGCGGGGCCGCCAACACATCTGTGGCAGCCCTGACACTGTGGCACATGACTGACCTGTCTCCCACCATGGCTGCTGTCTGATGCTTCCCTGTGTGCATTGTGTTGTTCAACGTGCAATGCACAGGTGGGGTACCCTGCACCTGCACACACACACACACGTTCCATCTGCACACCTTCCCGGCTGCTGTCCACTGTGGCATGTGCATGATGATGCCTGCATTGAGCTGTCCACCACTGGGCAATGGTGCCCAGCGTCTGACATATGCACAATGACAGGCACTGGGCGTGGTGGTCTGTGTACGTGTGTGTGGCTAGGGGTGGCGGTTGGGGTTGGCGAGCCTCCTACCCTTTGTGCATGTCTTGTGGGGGGTGTGTGTGTGAGAGTGTGTGTGTGTGTGACCTCGTGCCGTGTTAGACGTTGCCCATCCCTGATGATGTGTGCGGTTCCATGCTCAGCCAATTCCCTTAATTACATGCACCCCTGGGGTTTGTCCATGCATGTATGTGGGTTGTGCCTTTGCCACTGGTGGTTGCACATGGCCCCATGACTTACCTTGGTTGGTTGAAGTGCTCCTCTGTGATGGTGTCCCAGTGCAGCTGTGCCATCCAGATCAGTCGGGGGTCCCTTTAACCAAGGGTGGGCTACCCATCACCATCTTCACCAGTGTCCTCATTGTCCCCATCGCTGTTCCCCTCTTTGACCTGTATGGCTATCCCACAGTCATTGGCCATGTTGTGCAGGATGCAACAAGCCAGGAATAGCCCACAGGCCTTTGAGGGGCTGTACTGTAGGGCACCGCCAGACGTGTCCAGGCAACGGAAACATGTCTTCAGCATCCTGAACACCCGCTCGATGACATTGCTTGTGGTGGCATGTGCCTTATTGTAGCATTGCTGCGATGGGGTCGTGGGCCGCCGGTATTGTGTGAACAGCCATGGATGGAGTGGGTATCCACTGTCACCTGTGTGTAGAGGGTGGACATTAGTTTGGTGATCAGCGTCACCCTGCCATGAGCCATCTAGGCCAGTACCCATATCACATCTGACTATGCCTCTCCCAAGCTCCATGTCTTTCTTCGTGATTTGCATACTCACCCACTAGGTGGCCAGTGGGGATGTCCCCACTCTTGAACCTGTGGCACAGTGCAGACTAGTGCCAGATGAAGGCATCATGTGCTCCCCCAGGGTGCGTGGCACAGACATTGATTATGCACACCCTGGCATCGCACACCACCTGGCAGTTGATGCTTGCATACCCATTCTGATTTATGTATGCGGCCCCTTCGGGGCCAGGTGGCATGCAGATGGCCACATGGGTGCAGTCTATTGCCCTGAGCACACCAGGCATTTGTGCTACCCTGTGGAACTCCTGTACGTTTGCTGTGCACTCCTCCAGTGTGCTGGGGAAACGGATGTACTCAGCAGCATGTGGCAGCAGTGCGCTGAGGAATTGGGTGAGAAGGTGTGACATGGCCAACTGGGTTATGCCTGTTGTGTCCTCTGTTGGTCTCTGAAAGGTACCCGTGGTGAGCAGGCACATGGCAGCTGTCACTTTGGTCTCCACTGACAGAGCATGGCTCCGTCGTGTGGATGCCTGCATCACATCACTGCACAGCTCACAGAGCCGCCTCAGGATTGCCCGGTTCAGGTGGTACCGGCCCATGATCTCAGTATCAGTGTACAGCTCGAAGTTGGTGCTGGCTCGGTACTGCCTGTTGGAGGCATACTGCCGACAGGCCCTTCTACGGCCATGCCCCCCCCTACCTGCCTTCTCACCCCCCTCATAACTGTCTCCATCTGGATGGTGGCACTGGCCATGTCCCTGGATTGTGTTACCCCCACTGGAAGCTATTTTACTGTTCCCCCCACTGTCCTTACTGCTACTACCCCTGCACCAGGAACACCTCCCTGTAGTGGCCATACTGCCCACTGTCTGTGCCCTCAGTGCTGTGTGGCACTTCCAAATTTTGTCCTGCACTGTGGCACAAGCTCCCCACACCTTCCCTTTTCCTGGTGGTTCCAGGTACTCTGTCCTGCTCCTGCCCTGTCCTGATCACAGTTTCTGTGTGCCTGTGTGGCTGCCTGCAGTTCACCAACATGTGGCTTCCCTGTAGCGTTCTTGTGCCTCTCTCTTGTTCCTTTTTATTTTGGATAATTTCTGCTATCACGCAACTTCGGTTTGCTCCCCTATTGCACATGGCGCATGTTGTTGAATATCGCACTGCGCCATTTATGCATGGTTCCTCCCCCTTCACTTGTGCATGCATGCATTCATTACCATTGCGCTCTTGTGCATTGTGATTTGGGGGGCATATCTGCCTCCCACTGAATATCGCAAAATGGTGCATTTTCGGACTTGCGCTGGTGCATCCCTGTTGCACATGGCGCAACCCTTTTGAATATCTGGGCCAAAAGGTTTTTTTTCTGTGTCAGGAGGTAGCCAGGACAACTCCTTAGTTCAAAAATGTTTTTTAAAAAAGCAGGCAGAGGAACTATTTTTTTAACAATACAAATAAAATACTTAAAATATTAAGTTTTACCATACAAACTTATTTAGTTCATGTAATATAAAATACAGTGCCCATTTTCTAAGTACAATAATACCCTCCAGTTTGGGCGGTATGGGCAATACCAGACCTTCCAGGAGTTATAAGGCCCTCCACCTGTGGTGTTGGGCCTAATTACGCCCCTGGACAGTCCAGTATTGCCCAATACCACCTACCCAGTCTGGTATTATTGCTTACAGATACTATGTCACAAATCTCTTTAGAATTCATTTAGAATGTTCAGCCTCAGAAGCAGTACTAACCATATTCAAATGGGAATAACTTTAAAATGAAAAAAAGACAGCATGGTACTGTGAACAAGAAAATTGTTCTGCAGAAAATTATCTACAAAATGAGTAGTGTTTCATGTATAGATACCTTATAGATTTTTTTACAATTAGCAAAAAAACAGAAGAAAATTTAATTTTATCTTCACTTTTTTGACAAATAAATGTGAATAACTTTAAAATAAAAAAATGATAACATGGTACTGTGAGCATGAAAAATGTTCAGCACAAAAATATCTACAAACTGAGTGGTGTTTCATTTATAGATACCTTTTAGTTTTTTTTATAATTAGCAAAAAAAATCATAAAAGTCAATTTTCTTTTCCTTTTTTGACAAACAAATATGAACAACTTTAAAATGAAAAAGGTAGCATAGTACTGTGAGCATGACATTTGTTCAGCAAGAAATTTTATACAAAATGAGTGGTGTTTCATTTAATAGCAACCACTATGCTAGGCAGACATACTCTAGGAAAGTTAACCAAAACTCCTAGAAATTATCATTTAAAATAAAGATAAACAGTCAAAACCAAATGTTCCTGCACTGATAGAAAGCATCCCTATTGCATAAAGCAACTATACAATGCTGAGCTGTCAGAAAAATGATTTATCTACACTTGTGCTGTTTGACCTCAGACACCTCACTCATGGCTTATGCTACTTGTGACATTACCCAAGGTCAAACAGCACTTGTGTAGATAAATCATTTATCTGACAGCTCACCATTGCATAGCCCTCATTTATATGTATATAATTTTCTACCAGTGACCCATTTGATAATTGCATTAAGGTACTCGAGGGGTGCATTATGGTGGGATGACAGCCCCTCTCAGGTGGTGGAAGCATTCGGCTTCACATCATACGTCAAATCACCCAAGGCAAGCCATTATCCCACCATAATGCACCCTCTGGAGTGCCTTATTGCATAATTACATTATATAAGCTTTAATGTACAGTGAAAATCTGTCCTAATATTTGTATTCTAAATGGCATCTTTCTGGGCATTCAAATTTCAGATTTCCCCTAGAAGAAGCCATTAGTATCATGGCAAAACACTGGGGTTTTAAATAAATGATGATTTCTAAAGACTAATTTTGTTGTGGCATCTTTTTGCCCAAGATCAGTCCAACCCTTCCTCTTTGCAGCATAGTCACTTCACAGTACCAGCTTCGCCATTTTGTCATTTTGGGTGATTTCCCACTAAGACACTTCACAGTTGGAGAAAGAAAAAATTTGCAAGAATCTAAGGGTGGGAGAGTATTTGGAAGTTGCAAGAGTATAATATAGAAAAACAGGGAGGAGAACCAGAATTATGACAGAAGGGAGGCACTGTGAAGCAAGCCCTGTGAGTCACAGGAAGGGAAAGACAGGGATTGGTGGAGGAGACAGTGATGTATGAACCCTATGTCCCTTTTGTTATCATGATGCTATGCTACCATGTTAAAGCCAGCTCAAAAAAATCAATGGCATTCTGATCACATCTAATCAATTCCAGATGCCAGGCTCTGCAACATAAATGCTGAAGATAGATACAGAGCAAAAAAACATGTATGAAAGTAAGTTTGATCACCTAAACAATGTTATTTAGGAAGTCATACATGTAGCCCAGGACTTTAAAAATCAGTTTTAAAAAACAAAGTTGTGATATGTATACTGGGACTAGTGTTCAATCAATCAATCAATCAATCAATCAAAATCTTTATTTATTCAGGCGAACATCATTGAGCATAGCTCATTTACAAGATGGACCTGAGTGGTCATAACAATATAAGGTTACAAATTTTACACAAAAACATGGTACTGAATAGACACAAATACAATGATTTATGAATGAGACAGATATACAAATATTTACATATATACAAGGCAAAATGACAATAAACCTAAATCATATTAAAAGGAGAGAAACAAACAGTATAGTAGGGATAAAGCTCGGATAGTTGGACTTGAGTGGGCATTTTTGTGTGAAGTTGGTTGGAGAACAAGCTAGAAGAACGATAGACAAATAGGGGGTAGCATAAAAAGGGGTTGGGGGAAGGAGGGGGTGTGGGAGGACTAGGCCTTATGGAAGCAGTTGCATGATTCTGGGAATAGACTAGTGTACAGTTTTTGAAGGATGTTAAAGGAATGAGGGTATCAATTTCAAGGTCTTTTGAAGAGAATTCCAGATAAGTGCTAGGGAATAGCTGATTGCAGCCCTTCCATACCGGTGCAGGTGATAGGAATCTTCAGCATGATGAGTTTATTGATCCTTAGGGTGTAAGGCCTGGATGTGATCCAGTTGAAACAGTCTGAGATGTAGGAAGGGAGTTTGTTTGTCAGAGCTTTGTAGATCCAGACAGCAGAATTTTTGTTTCTTCTGTGTTGCAGGGATGTCCAACTGACTGCATTGTAGAGAGAGCAATGATGGGTGCTGGAGGGAAGATCTGTAATGAATCTAATAGCTCTATGATACAAGGGCCTGGATATTCAAACTGCGCTCAAAACTGGCGCAACAGCAGGAGCAAGCACAAACCAGTTGCGCAAATGCGCAACAGGTGCGATATTCAAACATGGAGCAGAGCACATTGCGCAAGCAACCAACGCCTGAATATCGCATACTAGCATTCATCAGGCTAACAGGAAGGAGAAGCTGAGCCAAAATGTTGCGCTATGGCGCAACCAGGGAAGCTCAGCTGAGCAGTCCAGAGCTGCCATAGCGCAAGCACAGCCCCCCCAGGGCAATGGAACTGCACATCCAGGGAGGCAGGCTGGGGCCCACCGCCAGCCATGCCACACATGGGCACAGGAACACACTGCAGAACCCACACCACACCGGCACACCCCAAGCACAGCAGCACTGGGGGTGGGATGGATGATCCACGTGCCCATGGGGACAAGCCAACAAAGCATAGCAGAGCCCCGACACCCAGCACAACCACTGGCAGGCGGGAGGGCCACACACAGGGATTGACAACCACAGTGCACATCAGCCCCCGTAGCACAGCACCTGCACTGTGACCCCAAGACACCACCCATGTGCAGTGCTTGGCACTTCAGGAAACCATACAGTCCCCCAGTACTCATCAGCCCCATGCAACACAGAAGCCTACAAGCCAGACACACCCTGTGCCCCCAGCACTGGGTGGCAGCAGAGGCAAGACCAACTGAAAGTCACTGCCATGCTGGAGATACCTCCCCATGCACACACACACACACACAGAGACCATACCAGCCCAGATGGCATGTACACACCTGCAACTGAGCACCCATAGCCAGCTGCAAATCAGAGACCGACACAGTATTCATATATCAAAATAGAAATGTATATTAAACATATTTCAACAAGAACAATAAAACTATTTACAAGGGGAGACGGGTACAAGGAAGGGGTGTTCAAGAGGAGGATTAAAAACTTGAGAGGGAAGGCAGGGTGGTAGGGATGGAAGAAGTGGGAAGGGGTAATGTGGGCTACTGCCCAGCCGCCCTGTCCTCCCTGCTGGCGCCCATTCCATCCCGGCCCTGATGGTGTCCATGCCTCCGGATGGCTTGCAGGATCCTGTGGTTTGCAATGCTGACCTCTGTGAGGCGACGGACATCCTGTTGCATCCTCCATGAGAACCTCGAGGCCTAGGAAAATGGGAACACAGTCAATGGCTGCTGACTGACCACAACCCTGAACACCACCCAACCTGCAAGTCATATAGCCCAATGTCCCGCACCTGTGATGGCATGCACCCACCCACAGTGAACATGCACATGGCCATCACAAACAGGGGGCACCAGCTATGCGCACCACCGCCCACACACACTGCCCACGTCAATCACAGTACAAACTAGGCTGGCAAGTGATGTGGCAATGTGGTGCGATGCCAGTTACACAGCTATGTGCCCAGTGCATGTCTGGACCACCAGTGACACATACACAGACGTGCTGTGATACTGTACTGTGATGCATGTCACCTGTGTCGTGCCTACATACATGGATACATAGACAGTGTCGGTAGATAAGGGCCTATGGGCCACCCAGTCTGGCCATTTGACCTTGTAAGTTCACTCTGTTGTCCTATAAGTCTGTTGCACCTTACCCCTGACCTCCAGAATTCCTGTATGGCTATCCCATGCATTCTTAAATCCCGTGACCAAGTCAGCCCCCACCACTTCCTCTGGCAGGGTGTTCCACTTGTCCACCACCCGTTCTGTGAAGAAATTCTTTCTCATGTTTCCTCTGAATCATCTCCCTTCCAACTTCATCCCATGCCCTCTAGTCCTGGAACATCTTCTACGCTTAAAAATAGTGTTTTCCTGCACTCTGTTCCCCCCTGTAAGATACTTGTATGTCCCCATCATATCCCCTCTCCTCCTCCTCCAGGAGTACATGTTCAGTTCCTTCACCCTGTCTTCAAAGGACTTGTGATGCAATCCATGCACCATCCGTGTTGCCCTCCTCTGAACCCTCTCTACCCAGTCCATGTCCATACGTAGGTATGGTTTCCAGAACTGTACACTGTACTCCAGTGTGGGGCCTCACTAGTGTCTTGAATAGTGGAATTATGACCTCCCCTTTGGTTGTGTTGTGCATGGCTGGTGGTCTCCCCCAGCATGCAATAGCATCCATGAAGTAATGATACTCACACTCCTCCAGCAGCTGGGTCTGCCGCTGCTGCTGATGCTGCTGCTGCTGCTGCGGTTGGGGCACAACACCCCCTGGCACCGGGGCCCTGGCATGGCCCACCTCACCCTCACCCGGCGTCCTCAAATTCCGGCCTGTGGGAGACATATGTTGAGACAAACATCAGTGTGACTCAAAAGCAGAGTGCCCCCTGCCCCAGTGAAAGTGCCTGCCCACACAGCCATAACCATCCATCGCACAGCTGCACACACTGACACAGCCAACCATGTCTGAGCCGGCACCTATGCACAGCCACCCAAGCACACACACACACCCTACAGAGAATATAGGTGCATAGATGGTACACTCACCTGGCCTAGGCACCATGCCCCACCTGGCATGCGAACGCAGCCACGTCAAGAGTTCCGGCTCCCTCCGGCGGAGATCACTGTACCGGTGCCAGCACTGCTCAGCAGACCAGCCCTGGCCAGTGACCTCCACCAGGTCAGTGGCCACTTGCTGCCACACATGGGTCCTAGGCATGGTGAGGGGGGCCTCACCATACAGTGCCTCACAGTGGGGCTCCACCAGGGCCACCAGGTTGGCCACTTCAAGCTGTCTCCAGGACACCGCCCTCCCTAGCCATGGCACCAACTTTACAGCAGGCAATATGCGCCTGCTGCGCGTGACCCGCATGTGGAGTTGTTGGCGTATAGACCCCTAGGCTCCATAACGCGCTGTTTGAACAGCGCCGTCACTTACATGGCGCTGTCACCAGACAGCGCCAATAAGATGTACATCATGGCATGCGAACAGCACCAGAGGGCAGAGGGCATACACAAGGTCACGGCAATGACACAGGCTACGCGCAGCGCCATCGGATGTATAGGCATCCTCGCGACTGCAAGCTGAGCACCAGTGCCACAGTGGACTGCTCCAGCGGTAGTGCCAAGCGCCATATAGTGCCCAGTGCTGTAGCGCCACTGGCACAATGGTGGCCATGGCCTGAATAGCCTATCACGCTCAGCAGGTCTGCAGTGTGATAGGACGTAAGCTGTAAAGCTGTCTGGGCATGTGTACGTGGCATCGCAGCCACAACCTTGCGCCATTGGCTCTGCTGGACCTTCCATATTGTGCAAAGCGCGAATATGCGATATTCAGCCGACATATGCAAATCATTCGATCAGCCATTCAAAGGCGCAGTGGCATGATTAGCATGTCATTAAAGTTGCGCCACACCTCATTTGCATGTGTTGCACTATAAAAATGCGACAGTGGGTTGTGCCGGCCAGATTTGGTTACTGCAAGTGAGAGGTGAGTTACATGCTGTGCGATGCTCAGGACAATGGTCATGGGCAGGGGTGCCGGAGGATGATAAAGGCTGAGGGGCTGAGCATGAAAGGGCACTTAGAAGGTCAAGGACCCCTTTCTATCAGTATCTGCCATCCGGAGAGGAAGCGGGGGGGGCCGGCAGCTATGCTCATGGGGAAATGCTGTCGACTGCACAGTGACAGGTGTCCACTTCCACCCATACAGATCACCATGACTGACCAGAGCCAAGCTGAGGGTGTGGACGGCGGGCGTAGGGGGAGGCCGAACTTCACCACGGCAGAGACAGAGGCCCTCCTCCAGGCCTACCTGGAGGATGAGCCACTATTGAATGGATGGAGGGGCACCCCTCAGGAGCGTGCAGCTGCATGGGAGGGGGTAGCTCGGGCCGTCAACCTGCACAGAAGCCACCAGCGCTCCGTGCAGGAATGCAGGAAGAAGATGGGACTGACCGCAGGAGGCTGAAGGAGAAGGTGGCAGCCTTCAGGCGGCGACGATGCTGGCACTGGCAGGGCCCACCAGTGGTGTTGCAGCTGACCCCTACAGAGGAGACACTGGTCACGGCCATGCAGCCAAGTGCCGTTGCGGGCGTACCAGGCGGAGGATTCCAGACAGATGGAAGCCCATCACTGCACGGTATGACATGGTGGTGTTGTTGGGGGGGGGCTGTTGTTCACATGCACTCACATGTACTCTCTGTCTGTTACAGATCCTGTTCATCTGCAGGAGATGGTGGTGGTGTTGGGTCCAGACAGTGAGGCAGACCTGCTGGACGTGGAGGAGGGACCATCCACCTCCACCACCAGCCTGCAGGCACTGCAGCAGCATGCAGGCTGGGCCAACAACTCCGGTGTCAGTGATACGGGTGCAGGGGGTGCATAGCCTGTGTCACAGCAGTCTGGCATGCAGGTATGCCAGCATGCTGTGCCTATGGCAGTGCACGCACCTGCACCATTGATGATAACAGGCCTGCAATGGGCAGTGATAGGTGTGTGTCCCATGCGGACACATGGCAGGCCACACGCGTGCCCCTGGGCCTTCCTGGTTCACACCTGTGTACCAGCATGCTGGCACAGTCCCAGGCTGTGCCTGTCAGCACCGGTAGGGCAGCACCGGTGGCTGTGCAGGTGTCTGGCACTGTTGTCAGCACGGAGGTGGAACAGGTGGACCTGGGGGCTCAGCAGTTGGAGGGGCAGCAGCAGCAGTCGCACACCAGGTCCGGGGGTACAGTGTCAAGCAGTGGCACATGTCCACCGCCCTTTGATCCGCCCATACCTGGTCCTGGTGAACAGCACCCACCCTCAAGGGGTGCTGTGCACCAGGACCGTCCACACCCTGGGGGTCACGATGCCATTGGGGCACAGCACCCATTGGACGCGCACACCCGCCTGCTGCAGGAGTCGGTACAGCTGCAGGGGTGGGTTGCAAGGTCCGTGGAGGCACTGTCTGTGTCCGTGGAGCGGCATAGCAGGGAGTGTGCTCAGGACCGAGCCGAGCTGCTCCTTATGCAGACAGATGTAACCGCTGCCATTGACAGGCTGACCCAGGCAGTGGTCTCTGTCGCGGACGCATTGGCCACACTGTCAGGTACCCCTGTACCACACACCCCACACAGTGTGCTCTCCACTCCCCGTTCCCGGCATCGTGCGACACCAGGTCTGTCGATGCCAGGTTCTGCTGTGGGCATCCCGAGCACCCCTGGTGCAAGTTTGTTTGGCAGGATGCAGACCCCTGTGTGGGCAAGGTCACGTTCACACAGTGGGACCCCTGGTGGTGCACCAGCGCCACCCGATGTGGCCCCTGCTCAGCCTGCCAGTGCTGCTGGGCCATGGCAGGGCCACCCACGCATCTGTGGTGGCTGTGGGACAGTGCTACCTGACTGAGCTGTCTCCCAGTGCAGGCCCTGTCTGGTGCTGCCCTGTGTGCAATGTGTGTCATGGTGGGCAGTGCACTGCTGGGTGCTCTGCTCACCAAGCTGACACTAGGACCACCTGCACACTCTCCCAACTGCTGTCCACAGGTGCGTGTGCATGATGATGCCTGCATTGCACTGTACACCAAGGTGCAAGGGTGCCCAGGTCTGACACATGGCGTGGACAGTCCAGGTGGTGGGGTGGTTGGTGGTGCTGTGTGTTGGCAATGTCATTTCCGCAGTGCTGTGCTGCTGCCCATGTATGCTGCCTGGTGTGTGTGTGTCCATATGAGTGCTCACCCTCTCTGATGGTGTGTTGGTATGCCTGGAACCTTCAACTCCCCTGACCTTCATGCAGTGTGTTCCCCTGTGTGCCTGTGGTTTGCGCATGGACAGTGTTGCCTGCACATGTCCCCTTGCCTTACCTGTGTTGGGCGTAGTGCTCTTCTGCAATGGTGTCCCGGTGAAGCTGTGCCTGCCGGGTCAGTCGGGGTCTATCCGTCCTAGGGGGCTGCTCATCACCCACATCACCGGCGCCACTGGCGTCCCATCGTCCCCTCTTGGACCTGTACGGCTATCCATGGTCTTTGGCCATGTTGTGCAGGATGCAACAGGCCAGGAATATCCCACAGGCCTTTTGGAGGCTGTACTGTAGGGCTCCGCCGGAGGTGTCCAGGCATCGGAAGCATGCCTTGAGCATCCCAAACACCCGCTCTACAATGTTACATGTTGCGGCATGTGCCTCATTGAAACATAGCTGCGCTGGGGTCACAGGGTGCCGGTACGGTGTGAGCAGCCAGGGACCGAGTGGGTATCCACAGTCACCTGTGTGGAGATAGTGGAGATCAGTGTCATGTCAGGTCCATATTGCCCATATCCTTGTGTGCCACTACCATGGCACCTGTCATTCCACCCTTGCCCAGAGTTTGCATTCCATACATGTGTACTCACCCACTAGATGACCCGTGGGGATGTTCCCACTCTCGAATCGATGGCACAGTGCAGACTGGTGCCATATGAAGGCATCATGTGCTCCACCAGGGTGTGTGGCACAGACATTGATAATGCGCCCAGTGGCATCACACACCACCTGGCAGTTGACACTGGAAAAGCCCTTTCAGTTCCGATAAGCCTGGCCGTCGGGGCCAGGTGGTGTGCGAATGGCCACATGGGTGCAGTCTATGGCCCCTAGCACGCCAGGCATACGTGCTACCCTGTGGAACTCCTGCATGTTTGCTGTACGCTCTGCCGTGGTGCTGGGGAAATGGATGTACTCCGCAGCATGAGGCAGCAGTGTGATGAGGAATTGGGTGAGGATGCGTGACGTGGCCGACTGTGTAATGCCTGTGGTGTCCCCTGTCAGCCTCTGGAAGGTGCCCGTGGTGAGCAGGCACATGCAGGCTGTCACCTTGGTCTCCACGGACAGAGCATGACTCCGTCGTGAGGGTGCCTGCATCACATCACTGCACAGCTCGCAGAGCCGTCTCAATGTGCCCTGTTCAGGGCGGTACTGGGCCACAATCTCGGCGTCTGTGTACAGCTCGAGCTGATCGCGGCACGATACCGCCTGTCGGGGCATACCACCGATGGGCCCTCCATGGCCACGTCCCCTGCAGCATGGTGTCTCACCTCCTCATTACAGCTTCCATGTGGAAGCTGACACGTCCATCTCCTGGCTTCTGCCCTCCTGGCTGCTGTTCCTGTGTTACCCCCGCTGCTCCCTGCTGCTTCCACTGCACGGCACCCCCACTGGCCTCTCTGTCCTCCTGGACCCACTGTCCCTCTCTGCCCTTCCAGCTCCTGTCTCTCTCTCTCTCTGTCTCTCTCCCCAGTTTGCAGCCTGCTAGAGTTCTTCGCCGCTTCCTTGAGCCTTTTATTTTGGCTCAAATCGGTACTGCGCAACTTCCGGCTGAGCCACTGTTGCGCATTACGCAAGTGTTCGGATATCGCATTGCGCACTTTATGCATGGACCCGCCCCCTTCGGTTGCGCATGCCTTCATTTCCATTGCGCTGTTGCTCAGCATGTTTTCAGTGGCGCAACTGGCCCCTTCTGAATATCGCAGAATGGCACAACCCTTTTGAATATCCAGGCCAAGGTGTCTAATTTATTTAAATGGGAGAGGGAGCAGTGGCCATAGAGGAAGTCAGCATAGTCAATGAGGGATAGGAATGATGCCAGGATTAGCCTTTGTTTGGAATCTCTGGTCAGGTAGTGTTTGATCCTATAAAATAGGCCAAGTCTTTGTCTAAGCTTTTTCAGGAGCTCTTCAATGTGGCTAGTGTAGTCAAGTTTATTGTCAATCCAGACTCCAAGATATTTGAATTTGTCCACATATTCCAGATTTTCACCAAGGATGGTAGATAATTGTGGGAGGTGAATGATGGGACAGTGGAAGAGCAGTTCTTGGTGGCAAAGAACACAGCTTTCGTTTTCTTGGCATTTAGTAGTAATTTCTTTTCTAATAAGTTGTGCTGTAGGAGGGAGAACTCAGACTGTAAAAGCTCACAGGCTTTTGATGTTGCGCGATTACTGACATATAGTACAGTATCATCTGCAAAAAGGTGAATGTTAGATTGTGAGATATTTGAGTCAATATTGTTGATGTAAATGGCAAAGAGGATGGGGCCCAGGATGGAGCCTTGCGGTACACCTCTTAGGAGTGGTTTAGAGGTAGATAGGTCACCTTCATTTTTACCAGTTGTAATCTTCCGAGATAGCATCTGAACCATTTAAGAGAGAGTGAGTCAAGGCCTATGGAGTTCAGAGAGAGATTAGTAGTTCATGGTCCACAGTGTCAAAGGCTTTGCTTAGATCCAGAAACACAGCACAGGTGTTATTCTTTTTGTCTAAGGCAGTCTGCCAGTCATTTGTAACTTTTGCTAAGGCAGAGATGGTGCTGTGCATAGATCTAAACCCAGATTGAGCTGGGTTAAGGAGATTGTTGGTATCAAGGTAGGCACTTAACTGAAAGTTTACTAACTTTTCAAGCATCTTGGACAGTACTGGTAAGATGGAAATGGGCCTATAGTTGTTGAGGTCCATGGGACCACCTGCCTTAAGTAGTGGAAACACTTGAGCTGTCTTCCATATTGAGGGGATAGAACCAGTGGCTAGGGACAGATTGAAGAGGTGGGTGAGGGGGGCAGCTAAGGCATGCAGTGCTACTTGTCAGTGATTTCAATACTATTTAGGTGCACTTTGGGTGGTAAGACAGTGTTGATTGGAGCAACTTCACCACATTGCCAACTGTGGGGAACATCCACTCTAAGGGCATGCTGGTAGGAGGCAGCAGAAGTATTTCATTGCTGGCTTTACCCGCTTTGGTCAATATGTGGGTCTTTTCTCCAGCATCACAGTGGGTCTACAGAGAACACCTAAACAACCTCTATAAAATAGTAAGGGATTTTCCACTGATTTTGCAGTTTGATCCTCTTCCTTTGCTCTGTCTGCAAAATGAAATTGAACTCTTCCCACACAGTTTCCTCCTGGGTGGTGACATGAGCTATTTATGTTGGTTTTGCACTAGTGATGACAGGTACTCTAGACAGGTTATACTTTTCTTCATGCCCCATCATTGTCAACAACCCCTGCATGTTATAATGATACTCAGAGCACTTAAAATGTGGGTCAAGCATTGTGATGAAAATGTAGTTTTTATTTTCCACAGCACTCTGCAAAACACACTCTCCATTTCACTTCTCAGGTGCTCAGCAATAATGATCCCTAGGAGTAAGTCTGGACTGGATTTTTGGGAGCTAGATCTGCAAATTGACTCAGCAATTTATTTAGTTTCTGTACTATATACAAAAGCCCATGGCATGCAGCCATATGTGACCAAAGATAGTCAGCCCATGCCTTCCTCCTCAGTTGCACATGACTTTAGGTATTCAGTGGGAAAAATCCTTAAAATACAGCCAGCCATAACCTCACTATAACTGCTATAAAGCCTTGGAATCTGTGCTATGGAGTTCACACGTTTAAGTCAAAACAGATAAATGAAAATGACAAAGACAATAACAGTATATGAACAACAGTGCCAACAAAATAAGTGATGAAGAATAAGAGCAAGCAGTGAAAACTGCAAAGATCAGAACACACAAAAAAAATCCTACCACAAGAGACAACTGGTGCAAGGAGGGGAATGGCGCTTGTGGGGGGGGGTCAGAAGGGGTACATATTTATTAAAATAACTACAGGAAAGGATGCAACTGGAGAAGCAGGAGAAAGTCAGGAGTGGGAAGATGACATATGCTCACTTGGGGGGCAACTCGGGGAGTGGGACAAAGTCTGGGGGGATGAATATAAGGGAGGGAAAAGTCAGGAGGGTAGAGACTGAACTGGGGTGAGGTGTGAAGGTGGGCAGAAAAAGGTCAATCCCCCCTCAAAAAAAAGAACCAGGAACTTCAAGTACCAAACCCTGGCCTGCTGAACATAGCAAGCGCACACAAATGTGGTGGCTCTAACCACTTTGCTATGATATTAGCATGGGTTTTAGCACACACTGACCAGCTGACATCGCTTAACTCCATTACTGCCTACATCACTAAAATAACCAAGCTCTATAAAGACCATGTAGCTAATATGACATTCACTGTTCTTCGTGTGCTGTTATTCATTCACTCAAATTTATTCACTATTTTGACAAGACACTGGGGTTCACACATTCCTCCCTATGATAATGTTTAATACATATGACAATTTATTAGGGAAATTATACAATTAGCCTCAATGCATTCATGGCATCACTCTCAGCTCATACATTCAGTCCAAAAGTACCTACAGCATTGGCCATGGAGGATTTGATACCAGATGTCAGCTGAAGGAGAGCTGGTGTGGTGACTGGAGTGAATCTAGGATAGCCGCAGTATCTGTTGGGCTAGTTAGAGACACTGGGTGTGGCAAGAAGGGTGTACACACTATGCTACATCCAAAGAGGGGGAATAGCATTGCTAAACTATATTTTGCACTATTGTAGTAAAAAAGGCTTATTCATGGTTGAAGACCAAAAAGTGACAATCAGAATATATGGGGTCCAAAGTGTTCCAAAAAGGTACTTGCATGCCCCTTATTTAGTTATTTTCATTTTTTAGAAGTTTGGCCCAGGTCAACATATTGATTCAAAGCTAGTGTCCAAGTACAACATGGGGAAGTATGAAGTAGAATAGAAAACAGAAGGTGGAAATTAGTTTTAAACAAAATATCAATCAGGAACTTTAGTATGAAAATAATGTATGCAATCTGTTCAAAAATGGGTGCTGGAGGCATTTACAGACAGACTATCAGGCATCAAGTGCGTGACTATAGTGTACAGGCATATACAATACAGGAGGGCTTACAGTATCGGGAGCAATAATGGATGGTGGTGGGGGGGCAGTTAAAGGTGAAGCAACAGAAAGAAAGAAATAGGAGATGCAATCTTCCCAAGGTGGATTGAAGGCAACACTGTAAACTGCATCACCAAATTTAAACACCAAGAGGACAATGTTAAATGTTACAGTATGTCACAGTGAGGAGAGGGTATACAAGATTTGTTCCAGTACAGTGCACTCACTTTGGGGAGAGGTTTCACATGATACCATTTACGTGCCAAAATAAAAGTGCTGATGAATCTCTATACCAATGCATTTAGGAATGTGCATTCTCCACAACTGAGCCATCCATAGTCTTGATGATAGGTGAGGTTGGATTATGGCCAACATCTGTCACCTACCAAAACTATAGATACCTAATTTAGTATGTAGAGTGACTTGGTTTCCTTGGAACAAGCCTCATAAATTATCAATGTCATGCTGGATCTCCACTGCCATCTCAGAGGTCAATACTCCTCTGAGCTTAAAAATAATGTGCCATCCACATACAAATGAAATTCTAAGGAGATACAGGTCTTAGAAAGTTGACTGAGGAAAACTGAGAACTGAATGGGGCCCAGAACTGAGCCTTAATCAACACTTGACATTTTGGGGTGGGAAAGAGTCTTACAAGCACTGATTAGCCCTGGTCAGACAGGCTGGAGTGCACCCGCATGACCAAAATACAGTATTACGCAGGCCAGATTAACAAAAAGAAGTGGGTGGATAACAGTCATAAATGCTTTCACAACGTCAACAACAATTCCAGAGGTAATAAATTCCTTGTCCAGCACCATTAGGGTAGAGTCAGAGGAAATAGTGCAGTAGTTTTCCATAAAACCCAACTGGAAGGGGTGGAGGAAAAGAAATAAAAACAGGATAGTAGAGACAGCATCAGTTTTTCATGAATTTTAGCAAGTGCCAGGGTGAGGAAGGTGTTCGCTGATATGTTCCAGATGATGAAGGCTCATCTTCTTAGAACTGAAGTATCTGTGCTCCCTTTCATTAATCAAAATCTGTACTTATGGAGATTCTGACCTATGAGATTATTGTACATTCAATGGAAGAGAAATAATCTGATATCCTGCTGAAGGCCAATTCTGCCAGGGTTTAAAAAGGAGATTCAGTGGCAGAACATGTAAAGACATCATATCCCTACACTCAGTCATCCTTATAAGGCATTCCTGAACTGGTTTGAAATGGAGACAGGCACCATATCTGAGGAAAAGGTGAAAGGATAAAGTGTAGAAAATGGTGGGCAGAGTAATGTGAAACAGCTGTGACTGAAAGATAGCAAACATTTTTAATCTTACTGCATTCTCTCTTCCTTCTTAAATGTGAAGAATTTCAGAAGCAAAGGATCATAGAATTATAGAATCATAGAAGCTTGAGGGCAGAAAATGACCTTAATGGCCAATCTAGTATGACCTTTTTCCCCTACACCCCCTTTCCTGCCAGCCCCCACCTTCCCCTGATATTCAGCCCCATATGCTCGTCCCATGCCCTCTTGAATTCTTCCACTGATTTAGCCCCCGCCACTCTGTCTGGTAGTCTGTTCCAGGGCTCTACCACCCTCTCTGTGAAGAAATGCCCTCTCACTTTGCCCCTGTATCTTTTTCCTTGCAGTCCAAGGCTGTGCCCTCTAGTTTTGACCCCCTCCTTTCTCTTAAGCAAACACTCTTATCCCACTTTATTGAGCCCCTTTATATATTTAAACATTTTAATCACGTGTCCCATTTCCCTCCTTGTCTCCAGCGTGTATAGATCCAGCTCCTTACACTTCTGCTCATATGACTTTCCCAGCATACCCTGCACCATCTTGGTTACCCTTCTCTGAACCCTTTCCAACACATCTATATTTTTGCAGAGATGAGGCCTCCAGAACTGAACCCCATGCCCCAGGTGTGGCCCCACTATGGCTTTTTAAAGGGGCATTATTACCTCCCTCTTTCTGCTAGTGTTGCCCCTGCCTATGCTTGCCAAGATTCCACTGACTTTCCCTCCACCCTGCTTCATTGAATTCCTTCCTTAAGTTTCGAGGAGACTATGAACCCCAGATCCATTTCCTGTTCTGTTACTTTAATTTCTTCCCCTCCTAGGGTGTACCTTGCTCTTCTGTTCCTACTCCCCAAGTGCATCACAGTGCACTTCTTGGCATTAAATTTAATCTGCCACTGAAATATTAGATATTACTGATATTGATTAGATAATATTAGATATTGGATATTAGGCTGGTCTGAAAACATGAATGTCTATGTTATCAGATGATGCAGCAACTATAATCTTGGATTTACTCTGCTCTGAAAATTGGCACTTACTATTCAGAGCATTTAAAAACTCACTATATTGATAACTTTGTACAATTCAGAATGTGTTGTTTTTGCAGTGTTAACTTCAATCTATTTGTAGGATTTTCTGCACAAGACTCTCGCTAATCTTGTTGGTGGCTCTTGATTTTGTAATTCTCCTGGAGATGTAACATTCAGGAGTCATGTGAGTTTAGTCTTCCCACTCTCAAAGTACAGTGTATATTAAGGGTGGTACAGCAGTACTAAATAATGCTTTAGTGGGTCATACTGTGGTAAGAACCAAGCCTTGGTATCTTTTGGTAAACCTACATCACTGAAAATGCAACTTGTATGCAGGCTGCTGCTATAGAAAAACATAAAGTGATGTTTGAGCAATATTGCGAATGGATGTCATGAGAACTACACATGGAGTACTGGGTCATAAACATATAGAATTTGTGAAACTAGAGTTAAGAGATTCATGAGGGTTGTAGGGGAAAAGCACCTTATATCACATTATTTAGGGAAAATACAGAAAATAATGTCAGGGCCCAGTTGACTCAATAAAGTATTTTAACCTTGGTGTCAGCATGTCATAAAATCAAGTCCCACACTAAGGACTAGGACTAACACACAATGCTGACATTGCAGTGTAGGAACAGATAAATGCAACCATGTTTAAGACACCATGCTTCAGATGAGATGCAAATTATTGCTTCTTCTGCCCATTTTGGATGTTTGGCCAGCTTCACTTTAGAAATCTTATGTGGCATTTAAAAAAAAAAACAGTATGAAATTACCTTGTCATTTTAAAAGGTTCTACTGCAGGTTTCCATGTCTGGGTTTGGATTGTTGCTTACTACATATTGTACACCTCCTTTTTGATGCCAGGAGATTACAGCTGTACAAGAATGTAACTCATTGTTTTGTAAAATAATTTAAGAAACAGATTTTCAAAGGGCTGAGAATGCTGCAAGCCTCAAGTCTTTAGAACATATGATGAATGGGGCATATGGCAATCTACTGGCTGGTGATCAGGATTTTTGATTCTGTATGCCAATTGTCACACGTTTGACCAACTTTTTTCTGGTCTAGCTTGTGGCAGTACCAGATACCCTTTCTACCATTTCTACAGGGCTTCTACCAGATATTTGGTGCAAGCTGCCGTAAAGTGAGAGAAGTATCATAACTACACCCAACCTTTTAAAATCAGGTGCAGTTAGTGGCAACAGAATTGGTGCAGCTGTATCAACAAATGGGTTTGACACAGGGCTTGATGGAAGCCATGTGTTGACCTTTGAAAATCAAACCCACAGTATTTAAAGCAGGTGACATGTGAAAAATTAATGCTAACCAATATTCAGTGACCCTGTAGCACATGAGAATATTTCTTAATGTAATTTGAGCATTTTGGAGACAGTTTCAAATGGAATTCTTGTCATTGCTCAGTGATAATGCTACAGTAGCAGCCACAGACACTGCCAGATATTTCCCCGAAATTTCTGTGCTATTTCCAGAGATATCTCATGCTTTCTCCATTTCCACAGTAGGGGCAGCAGAGAGAAACTCTTTAGAAATTGTGTGAAATATCTGGAAATAGCTGGCAATGTCTGTGGCTACTACTGTATTTCAGTTATCTCTAAGCACTCCCAGTATGTAGTAGTATAATTATTTGAAATTTACTTGGTGCTGGTCTAGCAACAAGAGAAGGGATTTTAATAGATGTTTTTGAGATACCTTGCTCTAATAAGTTGTTGTCATATAAGCTGGAGTCATGTGTCTAAGATTGAAAAAGAGAAGTATTCTGTTTTACTAGGCTCAGAAGCTATGTACAGCATTTTGCTTTCTGGGGAAAAGGTCAACCTTTTGTACAAGTTTATCAAAACCACCCAATGCTGGGCTTAATAGCAATAATTCAGCAGATCTTCCCCTGCAGTATAGAGTCTCACCTGACAGTAACTAAAATGAGGCAAAACATATCTATACCCCTTTATCTCTGTGATGCCTCATTAGAAATGATAACATAATTATTTCTCATTCCCCAGCTAAAAACTATTACTGCCTGGGGGAATTTTCTGAAAAAAAATCATTTATTTCTATGTTCCTGTTTTTGTTATGCATGCCTTTGTTAGGGAAAGAGAAGTTAGTTACAGAATAAATATTTTCATGGCCTTCTGTACTAAATCATCTTAACAAATTCAGTATACTCCCTGTAGAGACAGCTACAATATCAAATTGTTGCTGTAGAACAAGCATTCATTTCAGTAGGAAATTGCTAGTAAACTCGAGTATAGTCTAAGTAAAGACATCTACGTTTATATTTTGGGTATAAAATGCATTCCATGCTAATTGCATCTCTTCAGGGTATCCTTCATCAAAGTTAATTGGTACTGTATAATGTGGATTACCATTCTAAAGCATGTTAATTGAAAGTCAAAATTATATTCTAATTGTCATCCGTTTCTACTGCCTTCAGGTATCTGGAGTATGATGACAACAAGCATGGCATTTTATTACAAATTTGCTCATGGGAGAGCATGCATTAAGCTTTCATAAGCTATATTTAGGTCATTTATCCTATGAAAGTTGATCACCAGGAACAAGCACATTATCTTCTTAACAGTGCAGGATCTGGGATTATTTGAACACTGTTGGAAGTGAAAAGTTCTCAGGAATGAAGTCTAATCCACATCAAAACAAATCTTTTCTTGCTTCCAAAATGAAATTATTCTTGTCCAGTAAACACCTAGTATATGTGAGGATTACCTACAATTGGTTACAGATTACAGTATGTTCAATAGTAATGCTGCATTAAGTTTTAATAGAATTAATGATCTTCCTAAAATGGATTCCTGTTGACCAATGTCTTGTATTGATAGGCAGCTGGCATATTGAAAATTAATTATCAAATGTCTAATGAGAGTTATAACTGCTTTTCCAACAAACTCCTAATCAATTTATTAAATACAGATATTTTTCATTTGCAATTCATTTACCTAGAATATTAGCATAACTAAAACAGAAGGCTTTAATCTTTACTGTGAACTGGCATTTATCATATCTTGCTGCTTAGTGGACAGAAACACAGATAGGTAAAATAATTTACTTGCTGGCACATAATAAACTCAAGTCTGTGGTAAGATCTGAACCTGTGACCTCTTGCTTTACAGGTTAGTGTGCCGATCACTGGATCACAGTGTAGCAATAACTTCAAGAAGGAAGGTAAAAAGAAATTCTTGTATTTTCAGCTGTATGAGCAGTGTCATATGTTACACTTCTATATCTTTACAACTGTTCCACAGATTTGTATGAAATTGTGCATGTGCAGTGTCCTTTGGTATGTCTCTGGATGCACCACATTTTGTTTTGGTTGGCTGTGCAATTTTCGAGAGTTGGATAGTGAAACAAAGTGATTTTTCATAGTTTATTCCCCATTGGTTTAAATGTGATTTTCTTTCAGTTTGGCTACAGCCCAAATGGTTTGGAATTTTGGTCAGCAAATTTTAGAGTTGGAAGGTGCTGAGCCACAGATGTGTCTTTTGCTGGTTTGGTGAAAAAATATTAATTTGTTCCAAAGCTATTTAATTTTAAAATGTTCAAAAAATGGTTCTGAGCATGCAATGTAAGCAACTCAAGATAGCTGTTTGATACGAAAAAAATAATTCTTTTCTTTTTTATAATATGACATCATCCTTTTTCATTTGAGGAAATTTATTTTTCATATAGCCACCATCTTGTTTTCAGTTTTGCCTAAGAAATTCAAATTTGGAAACCCTCAGAAATGATATTCTGGGGAGGAATCAACATATGTAGCTTGCTTATTGGGACCTCCTTAGCTGCATCTGCACTTTACTGCTCAAGAAATTACCTTAAAATATGTTCTTTTTAACACTGAAATTCTTTTTTGTATCAGAGTCATATGAAAAAATATCTTGTTTCATATCACGACTCATGAAACAAGATATTTTTTTGTATGGGGAAATCAATGTATTTCAATGGGATTTTCAACTTTGCTGCATAACTTTGCCATTTTTACATATTTTGACACAACATGTTCAACAAACCCTTTTGTGAGACCCCTCCTCATGAACAGTTGGGGTGTCATGTCACAAATCCAACCTGTAAAGCAATTTTGTGCTCAGTAGGCAAAATTAACTTTCAGGTGGGATTTCAAAATGTTCACCATAATTGCTCATAGAGTGGGTTTATAAGAAGGGTATGTTGAAAATTTGGTGCTAAAATTTGTTAAATGCCATGCTGTGCACATCTGTTAACATTTCCCTATGTACACTCGTAACTGTTAATTTTCAATATTTTAACTACGTATTATCAACATAGCCATTTCTTTACCCCACCTCATGAATGTGGCAGCTGTCATTTCTAAAACCTTGTGCAAAATGTCTTTTCATGCCTCTACTGTGGAATTGCACTGCGGTGGTGTAGAATGATGTTTTTGTAGGGATTTCAAAATGTTTAATATTGGGTTGATGAGGTGGGGTAATAGAAAGGCTATTTTAATAATTTGGTTGCTATTATCCTACAAATGAAAGCATGGGGCTCTCTGGGCCCTGTGTTTCCCCATAACCATACATATATGCATCTAAGGAGGGTTGGGAGTGCAGGGACCAAAGGGACCTGTGCTCCATCACTCAAATAAGGATATAATTACACTATATCAGAAGCTATGGATCCATGGTACCACAGGGCCCAGAGGGCCCTGCACTCCAAAAGGAAAATACAGATACCATTTTACTATGTCAAAAAGAAAGGACATTCTATATATATATATATATATATATATATATATATATATAAACATGTTAATGGAGCATTTAGGATTGAGGCTAAATCAACAAAAGTAGTGAAATGTGACTTTAAGGTTCCCAATCCTAAAACCCCAACACCACCCTTAAAGCAAATTTGGGTGGAGTCTTCCTTGGTGTTGTCAACACTAAAGATCACCCCATTCTATACACTCCAGAAACATACACACCCAATGGGGTGAGCAACAAGCTTGACTACCCCAGGAACACTTTGCCCCAATTTACTTTAGGGGTAGCATTGGGGTTTTAGGGTTGGGAACCCTAAAGTCACATTTACCTAAATTTCTCGGTATAGACTCAATCCTAAATGTTGCATTAATGCTGGTTTTTGCAAAGAATACTAAGAATAAAATGGACATTTATTATCAGACATGAGTTATCAATTATACAAATGTATAAAACATACATAAGGCCATATTTAGATGACGGGTCACAAATATGGAGCCTACTGTACTGTATATCACAAGGGTGAAACAAAACTATTAGAAAAAGTACAACACAGAATTATTAAAATGGTACCTAGATTAAGAAATTATAACTATGAAAACATGTTAAATAAAACTGGTCTATTTTCACTCGAGGAAAGATGCATTAGAGGGAATTTGCTAGAAATGTTTAGAATTCTTAATTCAAATGAGATGATAAAAGCAGTGAACATTTCTTTTCATGAAAACAATTTTAACTTAAGTTCTCACAATGGAAACATAAAATTGCATCTGAACACCAAAAATAATAAGACAGTGTTTTTCACATAATGAGGAGGAAAGTTTTGGTTTAATTTGCCAAGCGAAGTTGTTGAAGCAACATATATACTCATATTCAGAAAGTGGCTTGACAATTATATCCTTGGTAAGAGAGAAAAAGTGTGTACTCACTAGTTGAGAGAGAGATAAAATGGGAACTCAGCCTTTTTTTTTATCTTATCTTCAGTATAGTATTCACTATAATCCCTTGAGGTTTATAGATATCTCTTGAATAACTCCAGTAATAATATGTAAAAATATCATGTAAAGAATATCATCTTAGTCAGTCCAACATTGTCACTAAAATGGCTTTCTATTCATACACTATTACGTATACTAAAAAACATTCATTATGTAAGGAATAAGAAATGATGAGGTCTGATTTATTGCCTGATTAAAGGACGTCCCAGGTGCATAATGAGGTATGAGGCACTTGTGACTAGTGTCATTAGCACTTGAAAAGTGCTCTTATCAGGATATAAATCACACCTTGGAGTGTCTTATTCTGCTTAAAAACTGGTCCCCCAGTAAAAAAGCTAATTAAAAATGGACATAAAAACATTACCTAAGAACAATAAAAGATATGATCTAATCATAATGACAAAAAGTTGTCCTTGTCATTGTATTGGAATGAATATGTTCACTTAACTGTCACTACAGGGTGGTGGTGTGCTTCTGCCCCCCCCAACACACACACACACAAGCCCAAAACCCTTCACAATATGCTTTCTATTAATTTATTTATTTTAATGTTTATTCGTTTTGCTGTGCTTTGTGCTCAGGTTTTCCAATGCTCAGTTGTGGGGGGGGGGGGGTGAGCTTGTTTCCCTCCCCAACACACACACAGAACATCTCCGTACTGTATATCTTTTACACTTTTTTTCACTTTTCTTACTTTGTCAGCCTTTTCATGACTGCCTGAGTGTTTACCTAGCTTCACTGAGAGCGAATGGGTGCAAGTGTGTGTCCCATATCAGCTGTCATAGTTAGTACTTTTCCTTGGTGCTTTTCTGAACTCAGTGCTGCAGGGATGCTGAATGAGAAATGCTTCCGCTGCCTTTTTAATAAAATAAAGAGAGATCATTTGCTCCTTGTAACTTAAGTAGCTGCACAATATGGGGGCTCTATTTCTGTGGTGGAGGCATGGGTCTCTGTTTGGAATAAGGCTGTTTCTTGGCAGCATGCGATGATGCTCGGTGGATCACATCCACCTCATTTTGAAGTAGAATTTGTGAGTGGCTTTTGTAACATGGGAAGAGCAGAGGTCAGAATTTTTCCTTGTAAATGTTTTACTTTACATCTGTATATTTGGGTACTGCTACTGAGTGGGGGGAAAGGGTGATGAGAGCTGCAGGTCAACCACTACAGGATGGAGTTCTGGGAGCCTTCAATGCAGCACAGACTTCGGCACAGTCATTTTGGTTGTTGTCAGTCCTCAATGGCTGAAGAGGTGCTGGTTGGCACAATGTGCCCTGATAAGTACATAGCTAGAGGCAACTCTCAGCCAATCAGGACACCAAAAACTACAGACCCATTTTATAATATCTCAGTTGTATAAGCATGACCACCGTGACCACTTAGAGGTAACTTAGCCATTTTTCTGCAGCACATATAATGCACAAGAGATACAGCCATATGTTTAAAGACTGCCATGTTCATTCTAGTTGTATACATTTATTCCATTGGAACGACTACATATTTATTTATTATACACAACAATGTTTCTATAAGTACATATTGTTCTACTGGCAACTAAAGCCTGCCTTTTTATGGTAAAGCATGTCTCTTGGCATATTGCCACCTCCCAACAATGCATATTATTAACCTTATGCCTATTACCCATTCAAAAAGCCTTTTGATGTATGTGCTTAAGTTATCAGCTCTTGGTTGTAATTAGTATTCAGTTTGCTAGAATTTAAGTAACTCTAAGTCTGATTATAGTGAGTATAGTACACCACATAAACTATTACGTAGAATTCACCTAATTTAGTGAACTTTTTAATGTTGTGTAATGCATATAGTACATCTTGCTTGTACATAGTTCTGAGGAGTTATATTTTAATGGCTTACCAAGCACTGGGCAAAATGCTTATCCTGTAGATTTATTTTCTGTATTTATTTACTGTTTCTATGTTCAGATCTCATAGTGACAATGCTCATATTGCATCTGTCCTGTGTGTCCAACCACTTTGGTCAGTGCTGACCTGCTTAAATACCAATATGGGTCTCTCAGGACATAGTGTGTTTCGTCTTTTGATTGTTTTAAATAATTCCCTTCAAATATGGTTCTGATAGTGGTTCGCTTACTAGAAACAACTTTTCAGATAGAATCCTAGTCTCAGAGTGTTAATTCCATATCTTGTTAACAAGCCATGGTGTAACAAATTACATTTAACTTACTTTGTTCTTTAGTCTTAGTTGCTGCTTATGATTATGGGTGGTCTGCATAGCCAACTAGCTCCTATTTGGATCAAAGTCAGGAAATGCTTTGCAGCTGTCCCATTTAAATGAATTAGGGACTGGGATACACCTTTTTATGGCTGTGAATGAGTTTGTTTTGGGCCTTACTATTGCTTTTTGCAGCTGTCATTTGGCTGCAAGGAGGAGATGGCATGAGAACCTTTTGAGCAAGTGGGGCTATTCTTGAGAATGTATATAAGAACATGATGGCAGATGGAGACCGTGTGGTCCATCTAGTATGCCTGTTATTTGACTTACCCCCCCAAGTATATTCCCTAATTTCAATATTCCACTATGTCTGTCCCTAGATATTTTAAACTCCTTAACCGTCTTGGCATCCATGACCTCCTACGGCAGCCTGTTCCATGGCTCTACCACCCTTTTGGTGAAGGAAAAACTTCCTAATGTTGCTCTGATATCTTCCTTTCATTAGACCACTGCGGTGGCCTCTAGCACGTACCTCCTTATTTTCTTGGAAGAGGTTCTGATTCTGCTCTGAGTGATACCCTTTAGGTATTTAAATGTTTCTATCATGTCTCCTCTGTTTTCTCCTGTGTTCCAGGGAGTACATGTTTAATTCTCTAAGTCTTGTCTCATGGGATTCATGGCGGTGGTCCTGAGCCATCTTTGTAGCTCTTCTTTGCACAGTTTCCAGATTGTCTATATCCTTTTAATGTGGGGTCTCCTGAACTGGATACAGTATTCCAGGTGTGGCCTCACTAAGGATCTGTGAAGTGGGATTATCACTTCATGCTTTCTGCTTGTGAGCCCTCTTCTAATGCAACTGAGGATGTTGCTGGCTTTCTGTGCTGTCTTCTCACATTGTCTCCCTACCTATAGATTGTTGGATGACTCCTAGGTCCCATTCTAGGTTTGTAATGGCTAACTGTTCACCCCTGGATAGTAATTTTGTCATGGGTATCTTTTCCCTAGATGCATGACCTTACACTTCTTGGCATTGAACAGCAACTGCCAAGTTCTGGACCATTCTGATTCCATTGCAATGGCACCTTCCTGTGTGTCTACCCTGTTGAAGAGCTTGATGTCATTTGCAAACGGGCATACTCCCCCCAACCCATCTGAGATGTTGCTGATGAATATGTTGAAGAGGACTGGTTCAAGCACTGGGCCCTGTGGAACCCCACTGGTCACCATCCCCTCTCTTGACAGGGTGCCATTCACTACAACATTTTGGGGCCTCCTCTGAAGCCAGTTTCTCACTCAATTAACAATGTTTCCAATTTATTAATAAACCTTCAGTGGGGGATGGAATCAAAGGCCTTACTAAAGTCTAGATATACAAAATCTACTGCCCAGCCTTGGTCTACTACTTTTATTACCCAGTCAAATAATTCTCTCATGACCTACCATTTGTGAAGTCATGCTGCTTAGGGTCTAGCCTCTCACAGGTTTTCAGATATGCCACTATCCTTTCCTTTAGTAACGATCCCATAGTTTTCCCGAGAATTGAAGTGAGGCTGACAGAGCAGTAGTTTCTTGGCTCTTCCTTGCTTCTGCTCTTGTGTAGGGGTACCACAGCGGCCTTTTTCCAGTCATCTAGTACCTGTCTGCTCTCCAGTGATTTAATAAAGAATTCGGCCAATGGAGTGCAGCGTTTCTCCCTAAGCTCTTTCAATACTTGAGGATGAATTCCATCTGGTCCCATAGCTTTGAATGTCTTCAATTTATTTAATTATTCTAGGACCCTCTTTTTTTTAAAGGGGCTTGTGTCTGCTTCTTGGATGTGGAGACCCATAGCTAGTGTTGGTGCCACTACAACTGACCTTGGTGATACACCAAAAAAAGTCATTTGATTCTTTAGCCTAGCACGCCTCACTATGATGACAAGAATGACAATGAATAAGCTTAGAAAGGAAGTAGTAAGTCTGCACAGCTTCATAAATGTCAAGCCAACTTTTCTTTTTTTCTTAAAAACAACAATTATATACAAAAAAACTGAGTTTTCATGCATCTGAGTTATTGCCATGCAAAAGGTTAAAGAACAACATAGCTTTCACAATATTTGATGCTTATAGGAACTAGAAAGTATCTCCCAACCTCTCTATCTAATAAAAAGAACAGTTGAGTTTCCAATCAGTTTGAGTAGCCTGACCATGGACTGGGAAAACACAGGTAGAGGGAGATTAGTTGCTGGAGCAAGAATGTGGGCAGGGAGAGGGAATTTGCCAAACAACACTTAACCAGCATGACTTTCATACACATTGTATCCCAAAGTTTTTTTTTTTTAACAATATATAAGAATTACATATAGGTATCCCAGGGAAATGTAGAATAGAACAGAAGTTCCACTGCTTAGACTTGCCTGATAGAGAATAAAACAAAAATGTGGTCCCCTTTCCCAACTATGGTACATGATGGGTCTGGTGAGCAACCCAGCTTATAAGGAATAAAAGAAATTTGTCCCCCTCCTAACTAATAGATGGGCCTAGTACCCAACCAAATCCACTGGGGAATAAAACAAATTTGTCCACTCTGCAAACATCCTGACAGATCCAGTACCAACTAACCAAAGCCACAAAAATAGAAGTACTCATGAGAATGCACTACAAAAAGCACATCAGAGAATAGTATGCAATGCAGTGTTTACTTTTATTTATATAGATACGATGAGCTCCAGCTGAATGCAGTAATAGTGCACAGGAATCACTCTTAATAGTCCTTTCAGTAGCAATTCAAAATGTCAAGCAGTTCAAAAAGCTCATTAAGTGGCTCCAGGGTACCAGGAAAAAGTCTAGTTTTGCTAGATATAACCAAAAAATAGCCCAATTTTAATCCACAGGAAACGAACTAGGAACCAAAGTCCTGCTGATGCTGGAGAAACACTGAATGCTAGAACTGTGCTGGAAGAAGAAGTAAACAGTAAACAGCCTGTGTGCCCCTGTGCTTTGAATCCTCAGATTCTTCATCAGGGGCATGACAAGGGCTTGGGAGTGCAATTTTTTATAGTATATCATGTGATGTCTGTGAAATGAGACACGTTTAGCTATGTAGTCACCATAGCAAGCCAGTGTTAGTGGGAATCACTGTGAGAAACACTTAGAAATACACTAAAAACATTTTGAAAGCAGCTATCTACAATTTTAAATCACAAACAATAGTAAAACACTTAATTCAGTTCAGGATACCCACCAATAGTTAAGTCAATAAATATTTTACATGAATGAATTTTTGCACTTTTACCAGCAGTCCTTCAAAAGTAAGCTGCTCAAATCCATAGCTAATGCCACTTCATGCAAAGGAAAAGAAAGACAGAAAAATAGCAAAGGTCAAGTAATTACCTTCTTGGGAAGGGGGCAGATGTTTTTATTCCATGATGCACCACATTGAACACTGATTCTGTCAGGTTGTTAGAGGAAGGGAATATTGTTTTATTCTGTGACATACAAGGTTGTTTACCAGACCAATCTGGTACTTTTGGAGAGCAGGACATATTACCAGCCAGATAGTTGGAGGGGGGAGGGTCTGATTTTTTTTTCATTCCCTGATGGGTAAGGTTGGGTACTGGATGTGAACATACCCAGGCTGGAGGGAATCATGATTCAAGTGGTGCAGGGTCAGTGCTCCTGAAAGACAGCTCACCACCACAAAATGCAATAACAAATGCCACAAAAATAGAAGCATTCTTGAGAATGCACACAAAGTAAATGGCACATCAGAGAATGTTCAAATGGTACTAAAGAACAGAATACTAATACAGGGGATATAAAACGAGCATCTAACAAGCTGAAGAGACTGCTTTGTAAGGAATTGGACCTGACATACAATATTATCACTCTGGAAGAATCTTTAGAAAGAAGACAAGCCCTTAGAGGTCTCAGGGTCACAGCTATTCCTTCTAGTAGACTTGACTCATTTAAAAAGAGAGAAAAATGGGATTAGACAGCTTTAACTTGACATAAAAAGTCTGTGGAACTTATAATTAAGGAAGATAAGAGCAAACTTGAGGAATTTACTACAGAAAACAGTGAAGCTATACAATCCATTTTGGAGTTTGAAGAGCATAGAGATTACAATGATTACAACCAAATTGTACCAAAAAAAAAAAAAAAACTAAATATGGAAAAGGCATTATACAGAGAAAACAAGTGAAATTGTAGAGACCAGGAAGACTGTGACAAAGACAGGGGCCAGATTTTGAAAGGACTCTTAGAGTGGTGCAAAATGCATCAAATGTTCATCTTGCATCAATTTCAGGTGTGTTAAACTGCATGTGCCAGATTCTAGAACAGAAGTGGTAACTGTGTCAAAGTCAATCAAATGGATGCAAGATGCAACCTGCATCATAAATGTGGCACATACGATAGGAGTGATGGAAGATGTGTAAAAAGAAAAAAGTGGTGCAAGCAACAGCCAAGGGAACAAGTCAAACAGTGATACAAGGAAGGACTGGGAAACACCAGTGGAAAAAAAACAAAAAAAACTTCACACATGAGGAAACAGACATACTTATAGAGGAGGTGGATGCACAAGTGGATGTGTTGCTATCCAGGGTGGGGGGGGCAAGGAGCTGTGTGACCGAAGGAAACAGTCCTGGGATGAGGTGGCCACTAGGGTCAATGCAGTAAGCACAGTCATGCACTCCATTATTCAAATCCAGAAGTGGTTCCATGACATAAGGTGGTGCTCAAAGGAGAAGATGACCCACAATAGAGGCTGTACCATGGCAACTGGAGGTGGACCAAGTAAAGTGTTGCCCCTGAGCAGCCAGGAGGAGCATGTGGCATCACACCTCAGTAGCAGCACTATTCAGTGGAACAGCAATCTGAACATCTTCAGACTTCAGAGTTAAGCAAGTTATGTCACAGGCACTGTAGCTACACAAGGGGTGGGGGAGTGAGGATCACAGACTCATATCACAAGCACACAAAAGTGTTCTAGGCCCATGCTGGTGTGCACAGCACAGAATGAACTTGGTGGACTGTCATGCCTGCTGCAATGCCAAATATCTGTACCAGCAGACAAGGGTAGCACATGTGTTGTGAACCACCTGCATATGTCACAGCCAAAGAGGCAGCCTACATTATGCGTGTCTTGTCCCTGGTACATATGTCCAGAACCATTAATGTGGTGAAGGGCTGGAAGTCCACAACAGGGCATAGCCTGTGTCTGACACCAGCAATGGGCAAAACATGGTCACTGTCAGCATGTCAGGTATGTTGCACCAAGCTGTGCATGATGGGAACAGAGCCACACTGTACCCAGAGCTGGAGCATGGCATGGCATCTCTGGTATGGGGGTGCACACTGTGGCACAGCCCCATACCATGGATGTGGAAGGCAGTTGGGACATACATGTAGGCTGCCAGGAGTGACATGTAACCTGCACTGCTTACAACAGATGTGGAATAAACTTCTTCAGCCAGAACATCCATCATTACAGGACAGTGTTATGTAGCATGCAGCAGTGAGGTGGCCTACAGGCTGGCATCAAAGGCCTGCAATGTGCAGGCATGATGATAGTGGAGGGAGGGGGATTGCTCTTGGACTTCCTACTGAGAGAAGGCTATAGAATATTCAGGCATGGGCCAGGCCGCCAAGGGTCAATGCACAACATAGGCACAGGAGGTGGCAGGTATCAAGGGTGGGGAATCACAAAAGGCTACAGAACGTGGCTGCCATAGTAGAGGTGCCACACATGGACTCAGCCTAGGGGTGTGTGGTGTGGGGGGAAGGAACCCTGTGCAGGTGGAGCATCCCACCCTGTACACACACACGCTTGTGTTGGTATCATGGTTCACAACACCCTACAGCTCTACTGCTGATCAGTGTCCTGCAGAAAGGAACTGGGGAACAACGCATGGGTAGTGTAGCTACAGCTGTACTGTGCATGCAGCAGAATTCCTGGTCCCACTATTATCATGCTAACCCTTACTCCCTGGTATTGCTCTGCCCATCCCAAGGCAAGGTATGCCATCGGCCTGCACACAGACATCATTATCACATAGCTGACGTGCACACCACACCACACCACTGTAAAAAAACAACTGCAACATGGGAGCCCAACAGGAGTAGGGAGGGTGTGTGTAACAGAGGGCATGCCAGCTGTATCCTAAGAGCTGAAAAAATACAGACCAGTGGTGCAGACACAAGTAAGGTGATGTACTTTTTTTTTTGTTTAACCAGGTATAGCACACTAAGCTGAAAGCTTTTTTACAGGAGCGACCTGGGAGCTCAAGGAGGTTAAGTGACTTGCTCAGGGTCACACAGTATGCAAGTGGAAGCTGTGGGATTCAAACCCAGGTCTGGTCTGCTGGATGTCACCAGATTTGCAGCTCAGAGCCTTAGACCACTGCGCTATACTGCCTCCACAGGACAGTAGGGATGGGGGCTTACAACACAGCACTAGCTAGCAGCTGTACTATGATGTATCCTGCACCATGTGTTGGCAGCCAAGGACCCCCAAGCAAAGAAGAAGGCAATGAGTGACAGGGCAGACAATAGACAGCAACCTACATCCATGGCTGCACAGCACAACAACTAAATCTGGAAATGTTTGTGTCTCCACAGATACCTCTGCTGATCAGCAACACCAAGCATGAGCAGCACCACTACACATGTACAACTCAGAGAAGTGGGCACAGCTGATACAGAGACAGGGTCAACAGATAGCAGTGGGGCAAAGTGACTGAGGATAACCAGTAGCAGGAGAGCTGGGCCAGACAAAACTGTCTGTGGTGACACACCAGACCACCGACATAGACATGGCTAACCTGAGAACACATGTCTACAGTGAGGGGTTTGAGACAGACATTGGAGAGCCAGTCCATGACAGAATTGCCCAAGAACTCTGTCACACACTATAGGAACATGAGGAGGTGATGGTTCAGCCACATGCACAGGACATCTACACTGCACCAATGGAGGATGATGAGCTGTTCCACTACTGTCACAATATGCTGGACATCAAGGTAGCCCTGAGATAGGAGATGATGGCATTCAGGCTGCCATGGACACACAGCACATTGCTGACAGAGCACACAACAGCTGCATGGATGAAGTCATGGCTGGGGTATGGGATGCTGTCCAGTCCAGAGTATGTAGGTAAGTATTTTATTTGTTTGACGTAAATCATTACAAAGATTTAAAACATAAAAATTATCTAACAGCATTATCAGACTTAATCATGATAGACTAAAAAATATTTTTACATACGTGCTTACATATATGCACAATAATGCAGTATTAATATAACATTTACCAGTTTAGTGATTTTAAAAAATGTCAACCATAACTCAATATCTTAGTGTTTATTGATACAAAATGAAACATAATCAGTTCATCAGAAGGAAGACTGAGGGGTGCCAGAATTGACGCCAACCAAAATTTTCTTTTGTGTTCGTACTTTGGTCAATGTAAAACTATATGTTTAAGATCATCTTCCAAGCCCAAGTTACAATCACAGTGAGATTTTGTTTCAACGCCAGGTCTTCTTTGAGAACAATATATATAATTTTACACAAATAATTCCATTCAGAATCTAGTCAAAATTCTCCTGTCATCTGGGTTGAACAATAGTAGCAGATAAGGTTCTAGTTGATGTTTGGTTTTCAAAATGTTATACCATCGGTAATTTTTAAGTGTGTTAATTCTCTTTCTGTTTGTTGACATTTCTATGTCTCTAAATCTTGACTTAACCTTTGTTGATATAATTTCAAATGGAATGGTGTAAATTTCATATAGAAGATGTCCCAATCCATTATGAAGTAGTAATGCCTTGATTTGAGTCATTGTTGGTGTATTGAAACCCCTTTTTTGATAGTCTATTTCCTCTTTGAGGCATTGCCTCAGGAGGTGAGTTTCATTTAGATGAAAAAGCTTAAGTATAAATAATGTGGTTCATTCTTAGACCAACATTGTTAAAGAATATTGGCTTAACTCAGTTCTTACAATTTCCGCAGGAACTGCTTGATTAACCCTTAGCATGTACAGTACCTGTACATTTTGGTCAAAATCTTTTCTAAGGGTAATAAAGTAACATTATTTGCCCAGAGTTCCACTGCGTATACTATACTTGTAGTAATTTTTGCATTTACAACTTTGAGGAGACCAAGAATAGAACCGTGTCCTAACTTAGCAAAGAAACATTTGAAGACAATGAGAGATGTTGATAACTTTTGAATCATTAAATTTAAATGTAGTGCCCAATTTGAATTATTTGAAAATCTTATTTATAGGTTATAATTAACTGTCAAAATCTTGGATTTATCAACAAAAACCGAGGGTTGAGATTTTTTTTTTATTTCCAGATATTAATAAGTTTGATTTTTCTAATTTTTTATTTTTACCTTATAATTTTTAACTAATACTGAAAAATGATTCCGTTTTCTTTGTAAACCTAGCAGAGACATGGACATTAGTACAAAATTGTCTGCATAAGCCAGGCAGGTGACAGATTTATTTAATATTTTGAGTAAATAAAAGTCATCGTTATTTAGTTGTTCTATAGTATGAGTAATGTAAAAATTAAAAGAATCAGTGCTAGTAAGTAGCCTTGTCGATCACCTAAATTTATTGAAACCTTGGATGTTAAAGCATCAGATTGTGAATGGTGGACCTGAAGCCAGGTATCTGAATGTAATCTTATTATAATGTCCCACAATTCAGAATCAATTTTATAGTCAGACAAGATTTTTCACAATAGAATACTACTTACTGAGTCAAAAGTTGATCTTAAATCTATGAAACAGCAGTAAACTTTAGTGTTTTTAAATTTTGTATACTTCAGTATGAAATGTTTTAAAACATAACCATGTTCTATTGTAGATCAGTGTGGTCTAAATCCATTTTGTAATTTGCTCAAGATATTTTCTTCAGCCCAAGTCTGAATCTTGGCCAACATGATTCTAGTAAATAATTTCTGAGTACAGCCTGTTAATCTAAAGGGCCTATACATTAAAGGATTATTACTATCACATTTTTTTGTAGAGTAGATAAATTATACTACCCAGCCAACTTTCAGGAAAGTGTTCTCCTTGTACAAAATAATGATTATGTAAAGTATGTGTATCCACCAATTGCTAAAGGATTTGAATATATCTGCTAATATTTTGTCAGGACCAGGGGCTTTAGTTAATGTGATTTTACTAATGGCTAGAATTATTTCTTCTGTTTGAATATATAACATTTTAGGATAATAAGAATTAGATGGGTTAATATTTTTGCCTGAAACTATTTCTGTAGGAGAAAAATACAGTTTTCAAAAGTGATTAATCCAGGTTGCAGGAGTAATGGTAACATTTATGTTTACGGCGTATTCATTACAGCTTTGTCTTACAAGCAACAAGAATTTTCTGGTGTCTTTAGAAAGGATTGCCTTTTTTAGTTTTTCCCACATTTTTATTTGATATTTCTTCCTTTGTACTTCGAATGTCCCTTTACATTGTTTCCTTGCTTTATTTATTGTGGTATTAGTTATTGCTGCATGTGGTTTTCTTGAAAGGCAAAGTATTTTATTCATATTTCTTTTTGCTGTTTTACATGAGTTGTTAAACTAAGTATTCCCCATGTTCTTAGGTGCCAGGGAAATTTGCAAAAATGACAGTCCTAAATATTTAATCAAATCTTCCCAATATTTTAAGATCTGGGTTGGTTAATTAAAGGAAATTATTTCTTTTTTCAGATTAGAAACATGATAAGATTCCAAAATATCGATACATTTAGTTATGGCAGTATGATTCCAACATATTCTTTTACAGTTTATTACTTCACTATTTGGTAATAGGGGGACAATTGTTACATTCTTTGAAAGTTTAACAACCCATGCAGTTAAAACAGGAAGATGTGAAGACTTTGTATGTAGAACAATTTTAAGATCAGAAAATAGACTAATGACCAACATATTAGACCATACTAGGTCTAAAATGGATGAGCCTGTTGGGCCTAAGAAAGTAAATGTTCTGAATTGGTCACTTTTGGACCTATCATTTAATAACATAAAATTCAAGGTATTAATAATAGCAGCAAGTGTTTTACCATGTTTGTTAGGTTTTTTATCTGATGTTTTTTCTGTTGTAGAATAGACTAGGATTTAATAAGGTTGTCTCTTTTTGCTCATTATCTAATATCTTGATATCCCCTAATATAGCTTTAAAATCTCCTAGCACAATAATAGGTCAGGATTCATTACTAGCAATTACCCTTTCTATAAAAGGATTGCACCCTTCCCAAAATCTTCCTTGAAAGTATTTTTATCACCTGAAGGGATATAAGTATTATTATTATTAAATGAGTATTGTTATAGAACAATTTAATGGATAATATTGTTCTTATCTGTGTTTATATTTCAACTATTTTAAAATCTAGTGATGTTTCAATATAAATTATCAAACCTTCTTTAGCTCTGCCATGTTTTTTATTCTTAAAGGCAGATATAGAGTATCCTGTAAATCCTGGAATTAAAGGAGGAAGAGAATTATTTTACCAGGTTTCTTGTAGGCATACTATATCAAATTCTTGTAAAAATGATATTGTATTGTTATCTACCAATTTATTAATAGCACTCTCTATATTCCATGTTAGGATTTTTAATTGCAAAAAATTACTTTTGATTACTTTTTTATTTACTTGATTTGGTCAAGCTACAGTTGAATTTTCCAAAACTTCATAGCAATTATTATCTTTGAAGTCTAATAGAATCTGTGACCTTTCTGATTGATAAGATAAAGTTGGCTTTTGTATCTCAGGTACTAAGTAATCAGCAATATATAATCCATATTCATCAAGTGAAGGGGCTGCATTCAGAACAAGATTAGACCATTTACTTGACCAAAAGGCCAGATCTATCTGTGGGGCATTAGTAAAGCCCTTATTGATTTTTATATATTTTATGATTGAGGGGGCTATATTCATTCTGAGTGCATTGGAAAGAAAATTAGTAATGTCCTTTTTAAAATTACATATTGATTGACCCTTAATAATTTCCCAGCCAAACAGAGATAATGTTTTTTTTCTACTCTTTTTCTTGAGATGTAGTATAAGATGAAATTACTTTTATAGTCTTTGTCAGCCATTCTCTTTCTCCTGTCTCAATTTTATTAGGGTCCTTATTATCTGGAATTTCACTCTCTTCTCTTTCAGCCAGGATAGGGACCTTTTTAGAGAGTAGTAAGCTAATTCCCTTGTGCGTTATGTCATTTTCCATTTTCCAGATATTTAAGCCTATATCTTCAGATTTACAATAGAACAATGCACAGTCTGGGCATAAAATAATCAGACAACTTATTGAAATATGGAATAACTGGCATAACTAAATCAGTAATTTTTTCCTGGGTTTCATCATAAAGATGTCTAATTCCATATAGTTTGATCATGTATTCATCTTTTTCTAGGCTTTTTATGCTTCATACCATTGCTTTGACAGTCGTTCAATGTCTTATGATCTTCATTCATCCAGTCAACCTGGATTTGAGGGCAAAACCCCTCATAAGTATAGCAGATTGCAGCCTGGCATGCAGAACATGCAACAGCATTGTACAGGCTCCAGGCCTCACACAGTGACAAACATACACTCTGGAGTGCATGGCATCAGTACTAGAGAGGAGCATTGTATTGCAACAGGAACAGATCACTGCCATCACTGCAGTACTACATAACATCACAGAAGCTATATGGTACAAGCAGTACAGCAGTGTTAGGGGTGCCACCAGCATGGTCACAATGTGCACAGTAGCTGTCAGAACAGGGTACCAGTCATCCACTATGACACCACTCACAGCATCCAGTAACAAAGTGGTCACACAACCCAGGCAAACATGGAACAGGGTGACAGTACAGCAAGTAGTTTGGACTACTGGGGTCTCAGTGGACCAAGGGACAGTGGTCTTGGTGGATATGAGCATGCAGGCCACATTGGGGTAGCATACACAATGCACAGTGAAAAGGGGTACAGTGTGAACATTACAGGGCAGCCCAGGATACACTGGCCAATGCATTAGAGTACACAGTACCTACAGGCACATAGTGCCCAGGTGGCACAAGTCCATACTGAAGCACAGACTCAGGATACAATACCACCTACAAAGGAGTCCAGCAATGTTCTTCAGTCAACAGCAACAGAATGTACCCCATCCTGGGCTCCAAGCACCTACATGGCAACACAAAGCACTATCATAAATACCCAGGCTGCTAGTACCCAGCATGGGCCTCAACCATGGGCAACCACCACCCAGGGTGCCACAACACAACAGGTCCCTGATGCCACCCACACCACAGGGCAGGCACACAGTGCCCAGCACACAACAGAGGTCAGGTCTTCCACATCTGAGGCCTTTGTGGAGACACAGTCCTACACGATTGTCTGTTGAAGCACCATGGTCACTAGGGGCTCCCACACACAGGACATCCCTGCTATGGGAGGAGACAGTGCCATAAGCATACCCCCAAGGAAAAGAGGCAGGAAGCTGAAGGATACCATGATGCAGGAGCATCCAAGTTTTAGTACATCCACAACAAAGCACCAGCCACAAGGAAGTCACCATGAACAAAAGTACTCAGTCCAGGGGGAATGCATTGGGATACAAGCAAGAGTAGAGCAGCCATGGAATCCCAGCACACACATACCTCACAGATAGAGGCTGTACAGACTCAGATCACATCGGTATGGGGAGGGAACTACCATAAGTGAAGCAGACCACTGATAATGTACACAATAGACCAATGGCCCATGCATGCTACACAGGCAGTGAAACCTGGACCATGGTGGACACATGAAAGTGGGACACAGCATTAACATATGATGGACAACATGGCTTGCACACTGTGGTGGTAGGGAATTAGTGTCTGCACATTATCGGGAGAAGAAACATGGGACATGTGTGCATTGCCCCTGTGGCCACCCAGATGGGAACAGCAGGAACATACAATGAACACAGGCTGACATGACATAAGGGCAGGACCCTATAATGACCTCGGTCATATGATCCCCCACTACATACACCACAGTCTCCATGAAGACCACAATAGCATGTACTGTGCATCTCTGAACATGCTGAAGCATGTGTGCTGGACAAGCAAGACTCGCATGTACCCCAATGACCCTAGTGTTATGCATATGGCTGGATGCCACAACAGCAAGTGGATACAGATAACCCAACACCCACCACTATGCACACCCCACTTGAGAGTGGGAGCACACAGGTGCCATGCCATAAGGTTCTGCACAACATCTGTGGTAGGCCCTATGAATCAAGATGAATGTTACTGATCACCTGATTGGCTGATCATATTAAAATTTGAAATTGTGTAGAATAAAAATAATAATGTTTTACTAATAGTGCATCATTGAATCAACAGTCTTAATGAATTTAAGTGCAGCTAAATAAAGGGTAGCTATTTAAATTGTATAAAAGCTTTTTCAATTTAATAAAAGTTGTTTTTAAATTAATAAACTTTAAGTCCGTTTGAAAACGTTTTTGAGCTATTGAAGCTTTTTGTAACTTTAAGTGAGTCTTTATAAAATGGTGGTGATTGTTGTGGTAGCACTTTGAATTGTATTGGTTAATTCACTTCATTTGAAATTGTCATTTGTATTATGACTATTTAAGATTGCACTTTTCTGTGTGACACCCCACCCCGCAATGTAAAGGATCTTAGCCCTCGACTTTCCAGGGAACCGGTGTATGTCCGAATACATTTATTTATTAACTTCATCCTTGTTTTGGGACTTTTCTCCAGTGTGCATTGCTGCTTTTTTATGTTTCTAAACACATCATGGGCCACTGGCCCATAGGACATATGACTGTCCCCAACAGATGTCCACTGCACACACTACAGGTGGTATGTTACTATCATCCAAGTGAACCAGAGTGGCAGGAGCAATGTGTTGGTCCTAAGCAGGTAGTTCCCCTTGTCACCCCTCCATCCCAGGATGTCCACCATGGCATTATGTTGTAGGTGTGCTGCCCATGACATTGCATACAGGAGAACCCCCATGGGTGGTGCATGGGTAGAGGTTGGTGTGCAGGTCCCAGGAGGACAGTCAGGCACCTACTCCATTTGTCAATTGACCCCAGGAACTGGCATCTCAGCAGGATACATCATGGTCCCACACCTATGTGGCTGTGGAGCCTTAGGATTCATCTTTCTTGATGGGCCAGCGGTGCCACCAGATGTTGGGTCTGTGCCCTTTGCCACAAGGTGACACCCCAATTTTGCAGTGATGTGGTGTCCACTGTGTGAACACTGTTTTGCATATCCTCAGAGAACCAGACCCTGTACCACCACTCAACTACCACCAGATACCTAAAGCAGGGGTAGAATGTAATGGTGGCAAACAAGCAATATAAAGGTGAACTAGTGACATAGTCACAGGAAACAGTCTGGCAAGCACTCAGCAGGTCCCACGGGAGGTCCCCCCAAGGGGCTCATACTGAACACAAATATATCAACAGGTTACAGGTGTTATAAGTCTTCTGCATGGATAGTGGATCTGTGTACCATTACTAATCATCAGTGTGCACATGACTAAACTTAATGATGAGAAACACTGTGTATGTGTGTCTTTTTTCAGACACACATGTGGCCCACCCACACACACAGCAATGGACTATACCACAAGGGTTATTTGCACCACATGAGTGGCAGTGGCCCAGCGGCATGTGGCATGAGTAATATACATGACAGGAAGGTACATCCAAGACCCTGAAAGGGACATGTAAATGAGAGGACTATGTCCAGGACCAGTTGAATGGACCCATCCCACACTACTCCAGAGGTGTCAGCAATGCCCAGCGTGTGAAAGCAAGCACTGGGGAAAATCCCACCAATGCTGGCCAGTGTGCACATGTGCCAGAGCAGGGATTTATGGATGCCATGGATGTGTCACTTGTGATAATCATGAGGGGCAGACCTTGCCACAGTCACAAAAGCAGACCATGCTGGGACACCCAGCAGGTGTGAGTCACATACAAGACATAGCTAGGTGGTGCATGTGTGTTACTAGCATGACAGTGGCATTGTGTCTGTGGCCGCCACATGCTGTGGAGCACAGCAGCACCACACAGCCACACAGGGCCTTTGCATATGTGGCCGCCACCTACATACATTGCTGCATGCAAGCACTCTGGCAATGGGGACACACTCCCTGCCCACATGTCCCACCACCTGCACACATGGCACTGTATGCTGTGCAAGTGCCACCACCCCAGTTAGCATAGCACCACAGTGAAGGAATGTCACAGACAACATCTGTCGAGTGACTTCAAACATGTATTCACAGTACAGTATAACAATATCAAGATAACAACAGTAAGAAACAGTACTCAGCAAAAAACAGCTGCAGTGAACAAAAATGAAACATAATTATATGCAAGCTGTTATCTAATAAGTGTTGCCAATTGATTTTGGAATGGGTGCAGCTGTGTAGTGGAATAGTCACTGTCTGTGATACATGGTGACAGCATCATATAGAGTGTGAAGAGAGCCCTGCAGGCATGCCACATCAGTTATGACATCAGTTATGATGGTTTGCAGGCCATCCCTAACAGTTCACATAAATGCACATAACCTGGGCTACTGGCACTCCTGTCCATTCTCCCCAGCATCCTCCTGTTCTGTGGTCACATCTTCTGCAATTTTCACTTGGCTCATTGTAACCAGCTGGGGTTGGGTGGCACATCATCTGCTGGTGGGAGCAGTTAATTGTCTATGTCCTCAGTGGGCATCACATCTTCCACCTCGACATCCCTGAGGTCCTCCACTGTAGCAGTCATAGGCACCACCTAAGCATGTGTCCCTGCCCCTGGCTCAGTAGTAGTTATCACAGCACTCTCGCCATCACTGGTCAGCTGGACTTCCTGGTTGATGTTGTCTCCAGTAGAGGTCCTTACCTCCTGCAGTCAGTGCCAGGTGCAGCCTGTGTAAGCCTTGACTTCCAGCTGTTTCTGCCTCCGCATCACTCTCTCAAGGGTGTAGATTCTAGGTGGACCCTTCTGCTTCACATGTACAGCACACTGGTTAGCAACTGTAAGGACAGGGGGGCAGCATCACTATTGGTTGGTAGTACAAAGTTTCAAAAACAGCAGGGCTCACTGAAAGAACAAAAAATAAATCCAAATCTTTGGAAAAGATTAAAACATTTATTTAAATGTTAAAAAAAAACCAGCAAGCAGCCACCAGCCACCACAAACAACCGTTTCACATAAATAGTTTTTTCAAGGCAAATTGCATTGATCAATCACCATGCTTGTTTTAAATAGCATTTTCAAATCACTATTTTGATTTCATTGGCTCAGCTTGTAGGTGATGTCAATTGCGTGTGTTTCTGACATGTTTTTCAAAAAGTTATCCTGTTCCATGCCAAATGCAGGTTGTTTTACAATTCTTAATCCATGAGGCACTCTTTTCACACTCAAGTATGCCTCCCTAGTCACACGTTGCCGATAAAGCCTGCATGCCCTAAAGATTTATTTTTCATGCTGAATAAACAGTTCTCTTATGTTAAGTGGCCTCTTTTCCTGATTTAATGTGTGTTCACTCCTTACACTTGTATCAGTTGAGCTGTCAGTATGACTTAATAAAGGGTTTGAATCTCCTACTTTGAAAAATGAAGACTCAATAAATTTGTCACCATTATTACTTTCATTTAAAAGGGGTGCTGCTGTAATTGTCCTGCCCATTGTACAGTAGCTTGCCATCTTGAATGTTTTATATTTTCAATTATTTTTCAAGTAGTCACATTAACTCCAAAAAGAATCATGCTCACTGTAGTTTTTATAGCAGGATTTCTATCAGGAGGAAGCACAAATTCAGCCTAGAGACAACAGCAGCACAGCAGACAGTACAAATTTCCAAAAAATGCTGGGCTCACAGAAAGGACAAAAAATAAATCCAAATCTTTGAAAAAGATTAAAACATTTATTTGAATGTTAAAAACCATCAAGCAGCCACCAACCACCACTAATGACCGTTTCACACAAAGTGCTTTTTCAAGGCAAATTGTATTGACCAGTCACTGTGCTTGTTTAAATAGCATTTCCAAATCACTATTTTGATTTCATTGGCTCAGTAACTTCAATCAAAATAACACTAGGAAGGAGAAAGGGACATGAGCAAAGAGGGTGGGGGGGAGAGAAACAGAAAACATAAAATGTCAATAAACCTTAAAATCACATTAAAGTTGATGGTATAAACATATTTACATAATTACATGAGTAAAGCATATACATATAATGCAATTCAGTATTTCATTTTATATTCAAGAATGGTTTTACAGAAAAGCATTCATTTAAACCATAGCCACTCCATGCTCTAAATTAAAATTGCCAGAATGCCTTTCTTTCAAATAAGATGCCTTCCAAGTCTCCACCACAAGGTCCTAAAATTACCTTTTCAATGCCATTAAAGTGAATTTATGATCTATTCCACATTTTTGAACATGTACTGACAATGCATTCTTCAAGTCTTTGTTTGTAATATACCTAAGTTGTTCTCCTATGAGCTGCTTAAACATTCGAGAGATTTTACCTATATAGAATTTTGTACATTTACAATTAGCCAAATATATGATTGCTGTAGTATTGCAGTCAACACAGTTATGTATTTTAAACACTTTATCCACATTTGCAACTGAAAATTCATCACCAATATGTGGAACTTCACAGAATTTACAATTCATGCATCTAACTGTTCCTTAGGTAACTCAGAAGTCTGCTCACTGTCTCATTCCTTAAAAATAACTGTGTGTCACCCTATCCCCAATGGTAGACCCTCTTTTGAAAACCATCTTTGGTTTTTGTACACTTAATGCTTCCAATTGTGCTTGTGTATTTAAAATATGCCAATTATCATTTATACTTTTTTGAATTTTGTATGACTGTGTACTGAACTTACTAACAAAATATATAGAATGACCTGTTGCAAATTGTGTGTTTTTCTTCTGTTTCCATTTACACAGTTCCTTTCTTTCTATCCCATTCACCACTGCAACAACCCGATCTATACATTCATTAATGTAACTTCTTTTAAAGAAATACGTTTTTAAGTTGTCTGCATTTTCTTGGTATTGGTCATCTTCTGCAGAATTAAGTTTGACTTGAATAAATTTCCCTTTAGGAATATTTTCAAGAATGGGTCCAGGGTGGTGTCTAGTAAAATGCGAAAGTGCATTACTTTCTATCTCTTTTCTAAGTAATTTAGTAGACAGTCTACACTTCACATTTTTATAAATAGTTAAATCTAAAAAAATCACTGTTTCTGACACAAACAACAGCCTATTGGTGTACCAAAACCGCTAGAGGTGTGGTGTGGTGCTCTAGATTTGGCAGACATGGCTTCACAGGTGGCCATGGACCAAGAAGCAGGGGAGTGGACTATGGTGTAGGATTGGTGGTGCTGTCAGCCTAGGGTAACAGATCAGTTGGTAGCACATCGCCAGTGACTTTGGTTGACTGGTCATTCACTGTATGTGTGATGCAGCAGCCACTGCAATTGTACCATGGGGGAAAACAACAGAAAGCACCTGCACCCAAGGCAGAGGTAGCCTGAGTGAGTCATCAGACACACAATGTAGTGGGGATGGCTGCTACAGGCCTAACAGCATGTCAGTGATAGGTCAAAGTGACAGGGGAGCATATGATTTGCCTGGTGGAATGGTGCACTAGGATGGCAGTAGGGGGCAGTGCATGTGTCACTGTGCCCCAGTGCTGGAGGTAATGGGTCACTTTTGGGGTGCTGCAGCACCACTGTGACTCCTGAGGGAAGGGTAGCCACTTCACACACATGTCACAGTGTCTGTGCGGGTGGTGGGTCCCCATAGATTAGGGTATAGCTCACAGGTGTGCATGCTCCCAACCCACATAGAGCAGTGACTGATGTGTGTGATATGTCTGGGGTGATGAGCACTGTGGTTAATATGGAGTAGTGGTGGTGGCATTGATATGGTCATCAACACAGTCCTGTGGCCTGCTAGGAAGTGGGGGATGTGCATCATCCCCATGTTGCATGCACTGGGTGACACACAAGCAGCCTGGGCTTGCATCTTAGTAGTAGTAGTAGTTTATTTCATACATAAAACGTCCATGAATGTGGATAATCCAGTTGAGCCACAGCTCATTTCCAATGGGGTCCAATATAACATAAAATATACAAGGTTACAAATCAAATAATACAAATCATTAAGCAACAAAATCAATGTAGAATATATACAAACAAGCAACACATAATTAAAAATACAAATTTCAAATTCAGTATACAGAACAAAATACAATATACTGCACAAGTCCCTAAAGTTAGACAATCATTTAAGATACGTGCCTTATTCTACTGATATTGTAGGTCATGTCAATCAATGTGATAAATATCTTCCTAATCTGACAGACCCACAAATAATTGTGGGACATCAAAAATAGGACAACAATGTAATGTGTACTTTGTAATATTAAAAAAAAAAACATTGTTTGATCTCACTGAATAATATTGGGTCTTTTTCTGGTCTCTATTGACAAGGTATGGATTTCAAAATTTCCGGGCCAAGGTAAAAGAAAAATGATCTCCCAGGATACATTCTTTTTCTAGGGAAGAGGAATTTTAGCCATAAGCAGCTCTTATGCCCTCATTTATATTTCTGAATTCCATATTATCTAAAATATATTTTGGTACTCTATTTTTAAAACACTGATACATATACGTGATTATGTGAAACTCCTTTCTTTTTTATATATTTAGCCATCCCAGTTCAGTGAACATGAGACAATGATGTAGTCACCAATGCACCTCAAGGATAAAGCAGACAAGGCTATTAAATACTGTATCTATCCTCACCAGCACCCTTCCCGAAACCCCAGACGATAATATGTCCCCACAATCCAAAATCAGAATTATCATTATTTACAGTGTGTTTCCCAGCCTCAATGGAAAGACACTTTTTCACTCTATGTAACATAACTAATTCTTTATTTATATATGCCACTAGTTTTTCAATATGGATATTCCAGTTACAATTTGTGTCCAGCCATAAAGCCAAAGACTGGTAGGAATTAACCTGCTCCAATCTTATACTTTCAGAGTTTTGAATTTGTAGTAGCTCCTGTGAAGGGCTTAGGTTAGAATTTCCTCCAAATACCATCATTTGGGACTTTTATGCATTAAGTACTAGTTTATTCTAGAAAAATAAATTTTGAACCTTATTAAATGTAGACTGTAAATTTGAGTGTATTTGCTTTAGGGAATACCTGGAGGCAATTGTGCCATTCATATAAAGATGAATTTGAGTTTCTTTATTGTCAAGAGAGAGAGATTATTCATGTGTAAATTAAAAAGTATGGGGCCTAACACTGAACCCTGTGGAACTCCTGATTTTATTTTAGCAACTTTTGATTTGTGATTTTTTATAGATAAGAGTTGTTGTCATTTTTTTAAGTATTTGATAAACTACTTTTTAACAGATGGTGATAGATCCAATTGGTATAGTTTGGACAGAAAGATGCCATGATCCAAGGTATCGAAAGCCTTACAGAGGAATATAAAGATGGCCCCCACTGTCATGCCCCTCTCCATAGCCTCCTGTTCATCACCAACCACTTTAATCAGGGTAGAAATACTGCTATGTTTTGGGCAAAATCCTAGTTGGACTGCCTTTAGAATATTGTTTTCATTGAGGAAGAATCTAAGTTGAGTGCTCACAAATTTCTCTAGTATTTTAGACACAATTTGAAAATGTGAGATTGATCTATAAGTATGTATACCAGATTTCCTTTTTTACCAGATTTAAATACAAGTGTATTCTTAGCAGTTTTCCATGCAATGGGAAATTCTCATTCTAACAGTGACCAATTTAATATTTTAGTTAGTGGATAGGCTATCACAGGGACAGCATATTTTAGCATTAATGGTGGGATGTTTTCAAGCGCTTTAGTTTTGTTAGTGTTCAAATTTAATGTTTCCGTCATTGCATCTTCTACTTTAATAGACATCAAACTATATTTTATAGGAGGTATTTGTATCTGTACATTATTAAGAGAATCAATCATGGTTGGCCCCATGATTGTTCCCTAGTAGCTCACTACCCATATTAATAAAGAATTTCTTCAACTATTCTACTGCTGTAGTACCTAGAGGAATTTATATCAAAATAGTCTTGAAAACTGTAATCAAGTTTGCTTAACAGTCTATATATTTCATTCCAAAACTTTTTTGGGTGATGTTTCCTAGTATCATCAAAGTTTTTTTTTTTTATAGTAATCTTCTTTAATCTTCCCTATACTCTTGGGCCCAGATATTCAAACTGCACCCAAAAAGTGCGCAACAGCAGAAGCAAGCAAAAGTCCACTGTGCCCATGTATAAGAAGCGTGATATTCAAAAACTGCCCAGGCCAAATGCGCCTACGGCCGACAACTGAATATCGAACCACCTGCGCCTTAGCACAAATAGGCAGGTGAAGCTGAGCATATCTGATGCACCGTAGCTCAACAAGAGATGTTCAGCTGAGCAGTCCAGATGTGCCATAGTGCAACCAGGGATGCCCCCAGCAGCAGGGCAGCAATGCAAAAGCACAACCAGGAATGCAGGGATCCAGCACCCATGCCACAGATGGGCAGAGAAACACACAGCAGAACAGACATCATCCCCCATACCTCATGCACTGCACAACTGGGGGAGAGCTGGAATAAACACTGGCCCATGAATACCAGCAACCAACCCATAGTCGGGCCATGGTGCCCCAGCACACCCCCTGGCAAGCCGTGACCGGCACACAAGGAGGGATGACCACCCTGTACCACACCATCCCACCAATGCAAAGTGCACCCTACACCATGATCTCCATACACCCTGCCCAGGAGTAGCACCCTACAGTGCAGGACAACCCATGCATGCCACCACCCCACTGTGACAATGCAACCCTGTGCACCATGGAGCCATGCAAGGCAGCCCCACCATGGGCACCCTGCAACAGGCGGCAGCAGACAGCGATGCAACAACAGCATACACAGTGTCACCCTGCACATCCCCCCCGAGGTACAGCTGAGAGACTGACCATGCATCAGCACATAAGGTACCTCACATGTGACAGGGCATGCCCTGAACTCCACCTCCAGTGGTACAGCACCCTGCACACCCTCCCAAGGACAGATCCCATCCTAGCACATGCCACAACAGCCAGCACAGACACGCACAGTGTAGCTTGGAGGCATGCACCACACAGGATGCAACACAGTGCATGGACAAACACCCACCCATACCCAAGGGCACACCAACATAGGGACACAGTAGTGGGTCAACCAAGCCACTGGCGTGTGGCCACAGCTGATGTGTACACATGGCCAGCACCCCTACATTGCACAGATGTGCCAGCCACCCTGCGCAGGCACCATGAAGCTGTATGCCACCAGCATGCTGTCGGAAAACAAGTGACAGACACTGAAGCACATCCCCTGCAACAGACACAAGCGACAGCATGGATGGGGGACAACAACAGAGGAGGCCACAGTGCCACTGGAGGCAGACGTGCACCATACTGGTGATTGCAGGCAACCTGGCATTGTGCCGGATACAGTTGTTTTCCAGCATGGACAGCCACCACTGACATGCCAGCAGACCTTGCATATCACAGACATGCAAGGGTGTCAGCTGCACAGGCCATGGATGGTCTGACAGGGGTGCCATGCACACAGTGCAGGCCCCGTGGACCACTGCACACAGGCATCCAGTGCACAGAGTATAACGCAGAAACCACAGACAGTGACTGATCCACCTCCCCACACCATAGGTGGTTCACCTCTGCACACACACACACACACACACACACACACACACATGCCCATGCATGCACCACCCCTAACACCATGCACACCACTGCAGCTGAGCACCTGTAACCCGCTGTAAATCAGAGACCACCACAGTTGTTATAACAAAATGTATATATTTAAATGATGTCAAGTAAAACTATTTACAATTATATACAAGGGGGGAAGGGCCACATAACAGGTGGGGGCAGGTAAGGGTCAGGGGTGAACATATGGGAGAGGGAGGAAGGGGTGTGAGGGTGGGTCAAAGGGGGGAAGGTGGTAGTTGGGGCATGGGGACATCAATGGCCACCCAGTCCTCCTCTTCCTGGTGCCAATGTGAGCTCCTCCTCCTCCTCCTCCTGACCCCGTGGCAGTGTATGCGGTGCAGGAGCTGCAACATCTCCCTCACCACCTACAGCAGCTCTTGAATATCCTGCTGGATCTGCAGGAGTCACTGGCCACCTAGGACGAGGGAGCAGAGTCGATAGGTGTGACTGTCCAGCCTCCTGCAGCCCACCCATTGTGCATGGCATACAGCCATGTGCCATGCCCCTGTGATGGTGTGTGACCACCCACAGTGACTGTGTCCACAAGACCTGCCCACTCAGGCAGCCACAGCCATGTGGACCACTGCACACACCCACCGCCCATGTCCTGCACAGCACCACCATGGCCATATAGTGACTTGACTATGCAGTGTGAAGGCAGTGTCACAGCCATGTGCATGGTGCACTCATGGACCACCATTGATGCACTCCCAGACATGCAGTGCCACTGGACAGTGCTGACTGTAACAAGTTGCGTGCATGGCAGTGGTGTCAGTGGATGGTGACCATGCCCCACTGCCCGCCCAGTTATACAGCATGCAATAGTAATCATGGATGTAAGGCACTCACCATCAGCAGGCTGGTCCAGGTGCCGCGGACCACCGTCACCCATCCTGTCCCACTGCTCCCCCATGTGGCGTCTCCTCTCCCTGTTGAGCCGCCGTTCTTTGGGCCCTAAGGTGCAAACTTGGAGAGAGGAACATAAGTACAATCTGGTAGCAAAGTCTCCCCGCCCCCATGTGTGTGCAATCCCACAAAGCCATACCCATCCACCCCACACCCCGATACCACCACCACGGCCAACACCGGACAGCCCCCCCATGTGCCGGACTTATGCAACCGTGATACCCGTATGGATGATAAAAGTGTATGGATGTTGCACCTACCTGGCCATGGCACCATGCCCCTCCTGGCATGTGCCCACAGGCGGCCAAGTAGGTCCAGGTCCCAGCACCTCAGGACCGCCTGTGGACATGCCCAGGCCTGGCCCTGGTGTGCAGTGCCCACTCTCAAGGGGTGATGAGCATCAGGGCCGCGAAAACCCTGAGGGACAGCATGCCGATCAGACAGATAACCTCTTAGATGAGCACACCTGCATACTGCAAGCATCAGTCAATCAGCAGGTGCAGCTTGTGATGGTGGTGGATGCACTGAGTGTGGATCTGTGCCAGGCAGAGGAGCGGCGCAGCAGAGACACCGCTCTGCTCCTGGCAGGGATGGACCGGTTGCGGGAGGATGTGACCACTGCCACTGACAGGCAGACACAGGCATTCACAGCTGTCATGGCCACAATGAGCACACAGTTATTTGCCCATGCATCGCAGACACCATGCAGTGCAATGTCAACCCCCCATTCCCGGTGTTGTGCAACACCATCCTTGTCGACACCAGGTTCAGCTGTGGGCATCCTGAGCACACCTGGCACAGGCATGTTCGGTGTGCTGCAGACCCCTGCATGAGCACGGTCATGTTCATGCAGTGGAACCCCTGGGGGACCATCGGTGCCACCCCATGAGGCCAGTGGTCAGCCTGTCACTGCTGGCGGGTCTCGGCGGGGCCACCCATACATCCGTGGCACTGTGGAGCATGACTGACCTGTCTCCCAGCATGGCTACTGTCTGATGCTGCCCTGTGTGCACTGTGTCGTTCAGTGGGAAATGCATTGGTGGGGTACCCGGCCCTGCATGCACACACACATTCCATCTGCACACCCTCCCGGCTGCTGTCCACTGTTGCGTGTGCATGATGATGCCTGCGTTGCGCTGTATGCCACTGTGCAATGGTGCCCAGTGTCTGACACACACACAATGACAGGCAGTGGGTGTGGTGGTATGTGGACATGTGTGTGGCTAGGGGTGGTGGTCTGGGTCGGCGTGCCTCCTACTCTTTGTGCATGTCTTGTGAGGTGTGTGTGTGTGTGTGTGTGTGTGTGTGTGTGACTGTGTGTACGACTATGGGCCATGTTAGACCTCGCCCATCCCTGGCGGTGTGTGCGGTTCCATGCTCGGCCACTTCCCTTGATGGCATGCACCCCTGGTGTGTGTTTGTGGGTTGTGCCTTTGCCACTGGTGGTTGCACATGGCCCCATGACTTACCTGGGTTGTCTGAAGTGCTCCTCTATGATGGTGTCCCAGTGCATCTATGCCAGCCGGAGCAGTCAGGGGTCCCGTTGCCCAAAGGGGGGCTGCCCATCACCATTGTCACCAGCGACCTTATCGTTCCCATTGCTGTCCCCCTCTTCAACCTTTACGGCTATCCCACAGTCGTTGGCCATGTTGTGCAGGATGCAACAGGCCAGGAATAGACCGCAGGCCTTTGAGGTCTGTAATGTAGGGCACCGCTGGAGGTGTCCAGGCATCGGAAACATGCCTTCAGCATCCCGAACACCCACTCATTGACATTGCATGTGGTGGCATGTACCTGTTGTATCACTGCTGCGGCCGGGGTCGTGGGCCGCCGGTATGGTGTGAGCAGCCAGGGACGGAGTGGGTATCCACTGTCACCTGTGTGTAGATGGTGGAGGTTAGTTTGGTGATCAGCATCGCCCTGCCTTGGGCCATGTAGGCCACTATCCATGTCACCTCTGACCATGCCCCTCCCAAGCTCTATGTTTGTCCATGTGTTTTGCATACCCACCCACTAAGTGGCCAGTGGGGATGACCCCACTCTCGAATCTGTGGCACAGTGCTGACTGGTGCCAGATGAAGGCATCATGTGCTCCCCCAGGGTTCATGGCACAGACATTGATTATGTGCCCCCTGGCATTGCACACCACCTGGCAGTTGATGCTAGCATAGTCCTTCCGATTGATATATGCGGCCCCCTTGGGGGCCAGGTGGTGTGCGGATGGCCACATGGGTGCAGTCTATTGCACCTAGAATGCTAGGGATACGTGCTACCCTGTGGAACTCCTGTTTGTTTGCTGTGCGCTCTGCCGGTGTACTGGGGAAATGGATGTACTCCACAGCATGTGGCAGCAGTGCACTGAGGAATTGAGTGCGGTGGCATGACGCGGCCGACTGGGTTATGCCTGTGGTGTCCCCTGTTGGTCTCTGGAAGGTACCCATGGTGAGCAAGCACATGCAAGCTGTCACTTTAGTCTCCACTGACAGAGTATGGCTCCGTCGTGTGGGTGCCTGCATTACATCACTGCACAGCTCACAGAGCCACCTCACAATTGCCCGATTCAGGTGGTACTGGCCAACAATCTCAGTATCGCTGTACAGCTCAAAGCTGGTGCGGGCTCGGTACTGCCTGTTGGGGGCACACCGCCAACGGGCCCTTCCATGGCTGCACCCCCTCTGCTGCCTGCCTTCTCACCCCCCCTCATTACTGCCTCCATCTGGATGGTGGCACTGGCCATGTCCTTGGCTTATGTTCCCCTTTGGCAGCTGTTTCTGTGTTCCCTCCACTGTCGTGGCTGCTACTTCCCCTGCACCGGGAACACCTTCCTGTGGTGGCCTCTGTGCTGTGTGGCACTTCCCCGTTCTGCACTGGCTGTGGCTCACCACACCTTCCCTGTGCCTGTGTGTTCAGGGTGCCCTTTACCTGTCCTGCCCTGTGTGTCCCTACTGCCCAGTTTGTTTGGCTAGAGTTCAGCCTCATGTGCCTTCCCTGTAGCGTTCTTGTGCCTCTCCCTTGTTCCTTCTTATTTTGGCTCATTTCCGCTATCGTGCAACTTCCGCTTGCTCCCCTATTGTGCATGGCGTATGTTGTTGAATATCACACTGTGCCATTTATGCATGGTTCCTCCCCCTTCAGTTGCCCATACATTCATTATCATTGCGCTCTTGCTCAGCGTGATTTGGGAGGCGCATCTGCCTCCTGCTGAATATCGCAGAAAGGCGAATTTTTGGACTTGCACTGGAGCAACCCTATTGCGCATGGCACAACCCTTTTGAATATCTGGGCCTTTGTATATAAATTCCCCAACTGACAATAAATTAACCCGTCCCTTTGAGTATTACCTTTCTTGGCATGTCTCCAATGTTTATCAGTTTGTTTTTTCAAGACATAGACTTTCAAAGTATACCAAGCTGAATTACTACTTTTTCTTTTTTTTTCTTTCATCTGGTGCATGCAAATTACATACCTTCATAAATTCTTGGCAACACAAAGACCAATACCATCAATTGTAGGTTCTAATTCTAACCTTGACCAATAAGTTCTTTCTTGGTCTCCACAAATAAGGCGTAATCAATATTTTTATAAAATCTATACATAACAATGTTTTTCATTTTTCATGCTTTGTTATTTTACCCATATACAATATATTAATTGCTGATCATTAAAAGAATCTGGTAAGACCCCATTCAACTTATAATTATCTTGTCTATTTGAGAAAATGAAATCAGTTTGGGTTGATTGAAATAGAGTATTATAATTACTGTAATTCTATTAGGCACAGTTTTAAGTTGTTCCATACCTAAATTAATCTGCACATCTTTTAAACTATGTGAGAGATTAATAGATGACCAGTTAACATTAAAATCCCCTGCCCACAGGATTTTGTGACTAAATCTATAATATCACAATGCATCTTGTAGGTTGTCGAATACTTCTGCCCTAATAATATAGTAGGTGGGTGATACAGACCCACCAAAACTAATGGAAGTACACAGGGAAGTTTAATCTCAATACACAAGAGATATAGTCCACCACACTTTGCTATTAAATCAATTTCTTTCCCAATCAAGCTGATTTTACCATAGAGAATCAAAGCACCCCTTTTTGTTACAATCTTTTCACATATTTGGTATTGCTCAATGCTAAGGGATGAATTAGAAATTCTAGAGCTTAACCAACTTTGATTATGCTCTTCCGCTGGCTCTGCTGAGCCTCGTTGGTAAAGCAAGCTGTCAGGTGTTGGTCACAATTCTTTGGGGCTTCAGATGCTTAGTGGCAGCTGAGGAGTTCTCTCTGGTCTTGGGCTGCAGGGTGCTGGCTGTAAATGCAGCAAGGGAGGCTGGTTTGTAAGTTTCAGTGTGGTGGCACTAGACATGGGCTTTTGTAAATAGTAGCCCCAGCTCCTTGATGACACTCCTCGATTGGTGCCACTGAGCCCCATAGGTACTGCTGGCTGTCTGCTGCTGGTATAAGTTCCTTGGGGCTTCAGATGGTTAGTGGCAGCTAAAGAACTCTCATTCTGGTCCTAGGCAGCAGGGTGCTGGCTGGAAATAAGCCAAGGGAGACTGGTTTGTGGCATTTTGGGATGACTGCATGGTGATCTCAGTTCTACACATCTGAGGACTGGGGCTTTAGGGCAGAAGTGGCATCCAACACAGTGGTATATATCATGGTTGTGGTTATGCTCATGTGGACCACTGGATCCTGGATACTGGCAAGGTGGTCATGTGGTGGCACTGGCCAGCCAGATGTGGTTCATGCCGGGTGGGGTGGACCACCACATGTGAGGAGACCCTGCACTCGGCAGATGCAACGCCCATGTATGGCACAGGCCATGGCTGCCTGTGCTCTAGGTGGCATGATGGACCAGGGGTGCATGCAGACACACTGGACAGCATGGGACCTTGTTGCACATATGTGTTATTGAGAACTGGACTGTGGGTGTTGTGGTCAAGTGCCATAGCTATGGTAGTGAAAAAGTCTGCTATTTGGTGAGAACAAGGCTATCCTGGTTACAATAGCCCTCTTTTGAGTGGGATCCAGAATCATGCCTGGCATCCTCAGACCCTCTGTGCCATGAGGCGTTCAATCAGGTACCTCCATTACCCGACTGACAGCAGTGTAGTCTGTGATTCTTTGTGCTACCCACCAGGTGTCCCATCCCAGCCATTCCATCTTGACACTGTTTCTCCATTCCTTACCATGACACATCATACCTGGCCCAGCTGAAGCAGCAGTACATCAGCCATCCCATGGCACCATCCAAATGACACCCTTTCCCACAGACTGGGGTCGGTAGACTGCCACCTTGTCTGTGGTACTGCTACCCGTTCATGGCCCAGGGCTCCTATGTAACACTGGTACAGGTGTGCCCAGGATGTCAGAACAACATCATTATGTCACATGTGGTACTGACCAGGTCTATGTTGACTCCTGCTCCCCTCCATTTACACCCTTGCAACATGGACATAAACATACTTCAGTGCTGTATATGGTGCAGTGGGGGTATGCTGGGGCAGCAGTATACCCTGGGGGGCTGGAAGCCACACTTGGCCCCAAGTGTGGCAGTGCAGTACAGATATGGACCACTCATGTGAACTGGATAATGATACCATGGTCCCTATAGGGGCACCCACTGCACTCTATATACATTGCTGGCCCATAGCCCATAGGAGGTGGTACCACTCAGTCAGCATAATGTGGGCTCCATAGCATCTCTCTGGGTGTGCTTCAACACACTGTAGGCTGTAGCAGCCATGCTGCTGTCCACACCCTGATGCAACAGGCAGCAGGTGCTGTGCCTCACTGGGCCTTGAGTGTACCACTCCAACTTTACAGTGGACCCCTGACATGAGAGCTTATCATTGACTGTATACCCCACTCAACCCATCCCCTTCCAGGAAGACCCCTGGCATGGGCATCACACCTCAGCTGCCAGCCACCAGCACAGAGCCCCTGTGGAACAAACATGGTTCAGTTACCACTTCTTGGCTGCTGCATTACTCAGTGCAATAACATGGGGTGAGGGCCCATGGGGAATGCATGGCTGCCCCATGTGTCCAACATCCCACAGCAGTGCCCTACAGGCACCACTGTGTGGCATGGTGTAAAACTGCAGGGCTGTGCTGTGCAGCTACAGACCTGGTATGCAGGTGTTCCCTTTGATCCCTTGTACATCCTGAGGATGGGAATCCTCCCTGTGATCCCCATGTAACCCTCCCCTTTGCAATCTTGGCCCCCTATCACTTACCATGCATGTACCATTGTGTGTTATGTGTGTGGGCTGCCAGTGCTATATTGCATGGTACATGCACACCCCCATTATCTATGAAGCCCCTGTGTCATGTGATTAAATATCCCTGGTGGACGTGCAGTGTTTGTACCCACCTTGACTGGTTCCTGGACAGGTACCACCATGAGTGTCCAGGCCCCGTCTGACTGGCAAGCATGTGCAAGGCCCATCCACAGGTTATATGGGCACTACATCCATATACAGATCCCTCTCATGTGGCTGACCAATGGTATTGCTCCATGGCCACCACTTATAATGCTGCAGGTCTACAGGATGCAAGAGACATGAGCATACCACCTAGCTGTGCAGCAACACACCGAGACATGTTATGTCCCTCAATCCCCATCACACTCATCATCTGTCACAACCCATCTGTCCAAGGTTGCAGACATGGCAACATGTGCAGGGCTACCCTGGGGTGCAGCAGCTGTCTGTGCATGCCATGGTGGCCACACAGCACTCTCACAGGGTGTGCCTTGTGGGTTGCTGGACCTGTCCCCAGTCAAGACCACTGTGGGTTGGTTCTGCAGGCCATGAATGTGTAGCTTGGATCCCGCAGTATTGGCCATGTATGCCTTCCACCTCATCATTCTGCAATATGCCATTACAGAGCATCTAAGTTGTACTGCACTACATGTAGTGGTGAGACCACTCTTAAAGAAACCATCTTTGGATCTGGAGGTCAGGTCAATTTACCAACCTATCTCCAATCTTCCCCTTTTAGTGAAGGTTGTAGAGAAGGTAGAGGTGCTTCAGTTGGAGGAGCACCTCATGACCCATGAGCTGTACTAACAGTTCCAGTCAACATTTTGGGCAAGGCATAGCACAGAAACTGTGCTTGTTCAGTTGCAGAATGACCTCTTCAGTGCTAGAGTTCAAGGAAAAAGGACAATTCTTGTTCTCCTTGACTTCTCTTCAGCTTTTGACACTGTGGACTGTTGTGTGTTGTTTGACCATCTCAGGGAACTCTGTGGACTCACTGGCACTGTCATCTGCTTGTTTGAGTCCTTTTCAACCAATAGGAAGCAACCGGTTGTGATGGGGAATTTCTCCTCCTCCCCAGCATCCTTTCCTGCGGAGTACCTCAAGGTTCAGTTTTGGCCCCAATGTTGTTTGCAGTGTATGTGCTGCCCCTGGGGGGGTCATTAGGAAGTATAGCTTGGGTTTTCATTGCTATGCTGATGATACCCAGCTATACTTATCCTTTGCCCCAGGAACATCCAACATGGTGGATGTGTTAAACAGCTGCCTTGTTGAGATCAATGACTGGATGGCATTGAGCTGCTTGCTACTGTACCCCAATAAGACCGAAGTATTGGTGGTGTAGTCGAACAGAGTGTGTGATCGGTTGACCTCCGATTCAGAGACTGGACTTGTTCTGGGTTCCGTCTCATTGAAGGCATCCTCAAAGGTGAGAAATCTTGGCATTCTTCTTGTTAGCAGTTTGACAATGGAGGCGCAGATTTCCTCTGCTGTCTGCTCCTGTTTTTTCCGTCTTAGAAATATCACCAGGATAAAGCCCCTTGTTCTGCCTCTGGGCCTCCTCTCTTTGATGCATGCCTTGATTACATTGAGGCTTGACAACTGTAATGCACTCTATCTCAGGGTCATGGGAGGATCTCTCCACAGACTGCAGCTAGTGCAGAATGCAGCTGCCATGTTACTTACTGGACAGACAAAGTTTTGCCATATTACACCGGTGTTGCGTGACTGGCACTGGCTGCCAGTCAGTTGGATGATCTTCCTTAAGGTGGGGGCTTCTCACCTATAAGGCCCTACGCAGTCCAGACCCTGGTTACCTGTTAGACCTCCTGGTTCCTGCTGTCTTGGTTTGCTTCCTCAATTCCTCCTGTTGAGGCTCCCCTAGTGGTTCCCAGGTGGAGGCTAAAATCCACTGGTGATAGGACATTTAGTATTGCCACCCTCATCCTGCAGAACTCGCTTCCCTCAGGGGTTAAGGGTGCCCCCACTTTGGAGGTATTCAAAGCCCGCCTTAAGGCTCTCCTATTCACCCAGGCATTTTTAGATTAAGTTATTGATTTGTGAGCTCTGATCTGAGTAGCGTAGTTGATAATTTGTCAAGTATTTTAATGTTTTTATGAAATATATGTAAGTTTATAATTACTGTTTATGTTCTTTTATTGATGTATTTTGAACATGTGTTTATTTACCTGTACTGCACCCAGAGCCTCCGGGAATGGGCATCTTTAAATACATTTTACCTTACCTTACCTACCCTAATACACATGGTGGTCTCATGAACTCCTATGGCATGTCTGTGTTGGGCATGCAAATGGTCACCTGTGATTGATGGGACATCTGAGAGGGGTACAGCATGTTGACCAGTAGTGGTGTTGATGGGGCACAGTACCTTATTGTTGTGACTGGGCCCGTGTGTCACCAGCCCACTCCTGTAGGGCGGGATTTCTCTCTGCATCACAGCGCATTCCTCCAGTGATGATGGGGGTCAGGGATACCCCTTCTCCATCCTTCTACCACGTTCACTGTTTTATAGCTGAACATGCACCAGAGAACCCCAGTACACCATCTCTTCATGCAAGGACATACAAATACAGTCTTGAGTCTGTGTTCCTGGGATAGAACCCTCTCTGCCAATGCAACATGAACCAGAAATCCACAAGCATGTAGAGGATTGGGGGGCCCTATGCACCCTATTATGTGTCTTTCCAGTGAAATGTAAAGCTCGGTTCAAACACCCAGAGTCTCACCCGAGACCCCTCATATTTCCTTCCCTCCTTTTGTCACAAAGTCCTTAGTGGTACTTCACTTTGGTAGTTTTTGGACTTAAAAACAGTCACACAGGTGTGGTATAGTTTGAACAACTTTTCCCGAGGCAGCATGCACACAAACAACATAGTCTCAATTATTTTAAAGCAAGCCAAAGACTTTATTAATTAAATTAAAAAAAACAGTAAAAAAAAGAACATAAAGACAAACATTTTAGACTTTGGTTACAGGATATTGAAAGTAAAATGGAAAATATACACAAAAACTCTTTTTTAAAACTCTGATATTAAAGTCTACCTCAAGTCCTTAGCTGATGAAGTTTGAAGTGCAAAGTCTTTACAAAGGCAATTGAAAATCTTGGTTGTTGGTAGTGCAGAAGAATCCTTGAAGAAAACGTCTCTGCTCTCTTAAGCAGGTAGACAGGGTCCCCAAATGAAAAAGGCTAAAATCCTAAAGGCTCAGATACTGTCTTTCTCCCTTGATTTATTGGATTTCTCAAAGAGCAGGTCCAGTGGACAGTGGCTTGCCCTGTGATTGGCTAGCATTCTGTTTCTATGGCTATATAACCAAATAGTTTTAATATTTTATTAAAAAAACACAAATATGCAGTTCTGAATAATAGAGGAAAAAAAACATAATAGACCACCTAGATTAAACCAGAATTCTTAAGGGAAATTCCAGCCTCACTCCTTGGAAATAGCTGCAATTAAGCTCCACTCAGTAAAGATATTCACTTAAATGGTAGACCATTTAAGTTAGTTATCTTTAATGGCAGGAAGACTTCTCTGAGCATGCTCATTTTCAAGGATGTCCTGTAAGGACAATGTTAAACAACAATGTACAATAAAAGTGATGACATAGCATACAAGTACAGTAATTGGTAGGAAAGAAAGTGCATATGTGGTCAGTAAAAACAATAATAAAACAAATTGGAATCTGGTGCCCAGGTAAGCAGCAGTGACATACCATAAGGTAACAATATTTGGTAGGAAATACATATAGGGTCAATGAAAAGAAAAACAATAGTGAAGCATACAGGAACCAAATCATATTGGGCTGTATGCATGAATGGGGTGGCGTGGCTATGCACGTGCATCTGGGGTGTGCAACCACTCCGCACCCTATGTGCTCCAATGGTATGCACAAAGGGGAGTGAAGAGCACATATGTACCTGATCTTCCTGCTGAGTGAGGCACAACATGCCGGGGATGAGTGAGGGGTGGGCCAGTACTATGCGCTATGCACTAAGGTGCATAGTGCTGGCAGCAGGGCTACATAGGGAGTACAGGATACACCAGGGAGAACCCTGCCTTAAATCCCCTATGCACCCCATGCACACCCAACAGGACAGGGTTAACAGCACATCGACCCATCTGGGCCACAGGATATGGCCTTTAGAAGCCAGCCACCCACCCCAGCACACTACGGTGAGTGTGGCAACCCTCCTCACCCACAACAACCATATCCCTCACAGGGGCACTGGCACATGGCTGCCACCCCCCCAGCAGCACCATACAGCAACCCACCCCCCACTACCAGCAGTACTGTTCCCCCAGCCCCCTAAGCCTGCAGGCATTCCCCCTATCCGTCCCACTGATCCAATCAGTGTCATTGGAGGGCCAGCAGCATTGCCCTCCCTCACCTGCCACAGCCACTGGTCATCAAATATTCATGGGATGTGCTGCCAACGTGTGCCCCACCATGCAAGGGATCCAGCGCAGGACCTGGTCCTGGCATCTGATTGGATGACCAACTGGACCCTCAATCCCGGCCACCATGAGGAGTCCTGCGTGCCAGTGGGTGGGGCTGCGGATAGGTGGCTGGGGGTCATGAATGCAGCCAGTGTGCACCTGTCCATGGGTGTGAAGCTGCATGGGTGGGGTATGCACGTCGTGCATACCCATGACTGATTGGTGCATAGGGCCCATCGAAATGGAGAAACAAAAAATTATATCAGTAAGAACTTATATGATTGCTGTCAACTTCCCAAGATGACTAAGAGTGCAGGAAGGAAGGAAAGAGGTAAGGAGAAAACATAACTACTTCTGATGAGGAATGAGTCCAACTGAGGGGGAAAGGGATAAGTGCAAGATGTGAGTGGATGAAAAGTAAGGGATAGAGTTGGGCAGTGATCAGGGATGGAGGGTTTAGATGGAGTCTTGGGCATAAGGATGGGGATGGACTAGGGAGGACAGTAGCTAGGGTGGATAGGGAGACTAGGGCAAAGGATACAAGAAGTCAGAGGGTACTCACTTGATAGAAGTGGCAAGAGACTGGCATGATTTGCAAGGACCTATGGAAGTGACAGACTACTGTGAAGAATTTGTAGGTCAGGGCTCTGAAGAAATTTAATGAGACAATAATGGTAAGCTTGAGTGATGTCTGGATGAGATTCCATGCCGATGGGAAGGTGTAACTAATGGCACCCTTGCCGAAGGAGGTACACATCAGGGGTACATTGAGTAGGACATAGGTGGAGTTCCTAAGGGATTGGGAGCAATGGGAAATAATAACAAGTGAGGAGATATAGGTAGGTAATTTGTTTAGTAGACTTTTGAGGTTCCAAGTACCTAAATGAGTAGCCGCTGGGTGGTTAGGGGTTGCCAGACAACTTCTTTATATAAGTCGCAGAGTACATGCTGAAAGGTGCTTTAGTAATGAAGCACAGAGCCCGATGGAACAGTTTGTCGAGCTTGCGAAGTTGGAAGCAGTGGCACAGTTGTAGATGATGTCACCGTAGTTGAGGAGTGGCAGGAATGTGACCTGTACTAGTCTACATCTAATGTCAGGCGGAAAGGGTGCTCTGTTCCTGAAGAAAAAGCTGAGTCTTGTTTTCAGCTTACTAGAAAGGTAGTAAGTGTGTGCACTGAAAGAAAGCTTGCTGTCTATCCAAATGCCCAGATATTTGAATTGATCAAACACATCTAGTGATCCACCTTGAATAGTCATGATGGGTACAGGTAACACACTGTGCCGAGAGGAGGGTCCATTGCTTGTAGGTGAGAAAAAAAACACCTTGTTTTTTTTCAAGTTGAGTAGTAACTTGGAGTTGATTAGGTTGTACTCTAACTGTGCAAAGTCAGCTTGGAGTGCATCATTTACTTTGCATAAGGTTGACTTAGAAGTATATATAATGGTATCATCCACAAAAAGATGTATTTTGGAGTTGCTGATATTGGAATCTACCGAGCTAATGTAAATAGAAAATAGTACAGAGCCTGGAGTCACATGATGTGGTGTGCTGTGTAGGATGCCTCTCTGCCTGCTCTGACCTACCGCCCGGTAAATATCTTTAAAACCCTGTTCTACGGTGTTATCTACCACAGTTCGCCTGACTGTCACCTTCCTGAATGTTTGTGCCCCTGTGATAAGAAGTCGATGGACGAAGAGATGTGGAAAATCACTTCCAAACACACGCCTCCTGCTACACCCGAGAAGGCCTCTAAGAAAGCCAGGGCCTCCTCCTTGCAATCCTCACTGCCTGCTACTACTGAGATCCCTGACACGGATCTTCTTACCCTCTCGAGATTTTTAGAGGAGTTGCAGCCTTTCAAGGCTGAAATGCAGAATATGGCAGGAGAAATAAAAGGCACCTCTAGCACCCTGGAGGAGCTCTCCAAGAAGACTGCTGACAATGAAGCTTGCATACGCTCTGTCGAAAGGAAACAGGACAAAGCTGAACTGGAGTTAGTGGTCTTGAGGCAAAGGCTAGTGAAGATGGAGAACAAGGTGGAAGATTTGGAGGGGCACAGTTGCTGCAACAATGCGGTCATTATAGGTTTGCCTGAAGGTGAAGAGGGCTCAGACCCCATTAAGTTTATCAAAAAGTTCATGGAGAAGGTGGCAGGCCCTTCCCCCTTTGGTGCAAGCTATATAATAGAAAGAGCTCATCGTGCACTATGACCCCTTCCCCTGGTTGGAGCCCCCCCCCAGGTCATTCATATTTCACTTTCTAAACTTCCAGCAGTGACAGCATTTCCTATACAAGGTTAAGGAAGTACAAGATTTTCAATGGGAAGGTAAAAAGCTGAGGGTGGCGCAAGATCTGCCTTTATTTGTACGCCAGAAACGAGCCACGTTTCACAAACTGGTCCTCAAGTTGATTGCCGCTGGAATCAAGTTTCGTATGGGTTTTCCTGCAAGACTTCAAGTTTCCATGAACGGTTCCTGGGTGACCTACGAGGAAGTGGAGTTGGCAACCACAGGGCTCAAGGAAGAGCTTCCTGACCTATTCAAGCCTGCATGAGAATCGACCTGGTATGGGGTGCTATGCTGAGCTTTTCATCAGTGGTGTAGTCTAGCTGCAGCAAATTATACTTCTCTATTATGTCTCTGGGGCTACGTCGGTGACAAACTGTACATCTGGCTATTTAACTCCATGCTGCAACTCTCAAGAATGGTCTCCTCTCTGATAGAAAATGGACATTTTGCTCCCGATTTGGTTCTGTTCTCCAGGACTGTCTAATTTCTTGTTGACTCTGATGTTTTGACTCTGGCTAAGTCCAGTCTCGTTTTTTTGCATTTGTGTGGGGTCACTGTGCTCAGGTCAAATTCCACTCTGACAGATCTGGCAAATCATTTCCTCAGGGGCGAGGTCCTGATTCTACGGAATGGGGGGGGGCAATGCTCAGCTTTCTCTGTGCTTATATTGTGTTTCTGTCTGTAGCTGCGGTCCCTTTCTGGTCCTGTTTGCATGGTCAGGTCTTTTCTAGGCTTCCCTCTCTTTTTCACTCCCAGTTGCCATTAGGCAATAAATATGATCAGCCTGAATACCAGATGAGGTTTCCACAGTTATAGACAGATGGAGATATCAGGGTTTCTGTACACTTTAATTGGCGTGGGTTTCCCCCTCCTGTATAACCCTGCTTGAGTGCTGTTTTTGGAGGACTCCCTGTTTCTTTTTTCAAATTTCCCCTACAGAAGTGAGATGGTCACTGTTTCTGGTCCAAGAAATGCCATCTGGACAGTGGCCCTGGAGCTCTCAGTTCTCCCCTATACCAAAGAAGGCAGTGATGGCCTGCTTATTCTCGACCATTTACGCCTGTCGTTCGAGGGCTGTGTCACAAGAGGGCATCTGAGATGATTTTTTCCACACATGATGCAAGTGTTTTACACACTTCATGCTCCATGGACCATGTTGATGCATGGTTCGTGGGGCTTCAGCAGGGAGGATTACTTTCTCTAAGGGTTTTGTGCAGATGATTCCCCTGTATTATTAAGGGGTGATGTCAACCCATAAGAATTGAGGACATACCATTCTCCATGGAGTGTGCTGGTTATGAAGGGGTAATTTTGTTCTTGTTTTCTGGTTCACGAGGGCAGGAGGTTGGAGGAGATGATCTTTCAGTCTGCGGTCATCATGTACCATGCAAAGATGGGTGGGTGTGGGGGGTCAGGGTTTATGGGTGCTTTGGGTGGGTGGGTTTCAGGGGGATGATTGGGGGAAAGGACTCAGTGATGGCAGGGTTGGGGGGGCATAACAACCCAGTGCATATCTCGTTTGGAGAAGTATTGATGCGAAATACAAATATAAGTGGTGCTTCAGAGGATTTCTGACTGGCAGCATGGGTGATGGCTAGAAATATTCAATTTATTATTTGGAACGTTAAAGGGGGGAAGCATAGAACTAAGCAATATAAAATTCTGAAACATATGAACCATCTGAAGGCAGAAATTATGTTTTTGCAGGAGACGCATTTGTTTAAGAGGGAGGCTGACAAAATGAGATGGCAACAAATTGGGCAGCTGTTTACGGCGGAGGGCACGACCCACAGCAGAGGGGTCATGATCCTTTTGCATAGGTCGGTTCCATTCAAACCTTTCCAAGTTATATCTGATCCTTTGGGCAGATTCCTGTTTGTAAAAGGTAGACTGCATACCCTGGATATTTTCTTGGGTGCCATCTATGGCCCTAATGTAGACTCCCCCAGCTTTTTTGCTCAGATAATAGAAGCCCTAACTCCATTTTTGGATATTCCCATGGTCATAGGGGGTGACTTTAATCTCATTTTTGATCAGGCTCTTGACAGATCAGGTCAATCCCGTCAAGGTCTCTCTCCAGCACAAAGAGCTTTTAGAGACCTGATGGACTCTATAGGTCTTTGTCATATATGGCGTGTATTACATCCCAATACAAGGGAGTATACTTTCGTTTCTCCAGTGCATGCAACTTCCTCGAGGATTGATTATATCCTCATTTCTCAATCTCTCTTACCAGGGGTTATAAGCTCTAGTATTGTCTCAGGGCCCCTGTCGGATCACTCTGTTGTCACCTGACTAATAGCCCTAGCTTCACTACCAAATAAAGGGGGCAGGTGGAAGTTGAATAATCAAATTCTGAAGGAGCCGAAGATGGTTCAATTATATAATATCCCAAATAGAGTAGTTTACTGCTTCCAACTCTAACTCCATGGGGAAGCCTGATATGGTTTGGGGTGCCTGTAAAGCATATTTAAGGGGGATTATAATTGGCCTAACATCGAAAAGGAAAAGAGAGAGGGCATCTCGGATCTCTGACCTTCTCTCTCAGATTAGGGATATGGAGACTGTTCTCTCTCCATCTTCCTCAGAGACATTTAAATATGATTTAACGAAATTGAGAGAAGCCTACCTAGCAATGTAAACGGAGCAAGCTGAATTTGCAATTTTGAAAACAAAAGCAGTATATACCGATCAGGGTGAGAAGGCAGGCAGAATGTTAGCGCTGCGTATTAAGCAACAGGAATACACCAGATTAATTCCCGCAGTCCACTCCCCCAAAGACAACTCCCTTAAGGTCTTACCCTCAGAGATAGCGGAGGAGTTCACAAACTATTTCCAGGATTTATATGGCCCTATGGCCAACTCCCCATCTAAGGATAGACTTTATGAATATCTGAGTGATTTGCAACTGTCAACTCTTACACAATCCCAGCAGAAAATTTTGGACTCTCCTATCTCTGAGGGTGAGATTGAAAGGGTAATTAAATCTCTCCCATCCGACAAATCTCCAGGCCCTGACGGTTTTACCTCCAATTTCTACAAAGTTTTCTCTAAGCAATTGTTTCCCATTCTGCTGCCACTCTTCCAGGCTATTCTCTCCGGTCAAGTATCCGATCCCTCCCTTACATAAACAGGACATTATTGAGTTTGGGCTCACCTGGAAGTCTGATTATATTAAATATCTGGGGCTCTTTCTAACTCGGGATACAGCACGGCTCAGACAACTAAATATTGATGCACTGGTACATAAAATAGACCTAGACCTTCGCAGGTGGACTTTATTTCCCCTTTCTCTTTGGGGCAGAATCAATCTAATCAAAATGAACATATTCCCCCACTTGTTCTACCCCCTTAACATGCTAAACATATGGCTCCCCCTGTCCTGGGTTAAAAAAGTGCACAGTATGAGCTCTACTTTTATATGGGGGTGATAAGAAGGCTAGGATGGCATTCCACAAGTTAGCGGCCCCAAAGGCTAAAGGAGGATTAAGACTCCCCCATATTGGGCTATATTACTGGGCCATTCAGGCCAATAAATATCTCAGATGGCTGACCATGAATGAATTATCCACGGCTGCCACGTACACCCTGACTTGGTTAGCCGTCAAGTCTGCTTCCATTAAAAAACGCGGTCTTTCCCCTGCTGCGCTGCTATACACCAAGGTCAGTTCCCTACCAGAATCTCTACATAGTTCCCCTACAGCTGTTTCAGTCAGGGTTCATACTCAATTGTGCGCATTTCTTAGGTATAAGAATCTCAAGGATTTATCTCAACCCCTAATAGGTAACCCTAATTTTTTGCTAGACGGTAAGCTTCTCCCAGCTAGTTGGATCCCTCAGATAAGAAACTGCCGTCTAGATGAGTTTATGTCATCCATTAGTCAATGGTGTTCTTCAGCTGACATTATGCACAAGTTTATGGTACCTCTCACAAGAATCTTCAAGATTTTCCAGCTTCATCATCTACTGGTTAAGGTAATGGGTTCAACCCCCCCCCAGCTCCCCATATCAGTTTTCAGGCTACCCTAACAGAGTTGGAGGGTTCGCCTCATGCTGTATCTAAAATATACACTGCTCTATTTACCTGGGCTTACCCTGACAACTACGCTCCCGTCTCCTTTTGGGCCTCTCTCTTTCAGGGCAGAGATTTGGATTGGTCTCTCTTGTGGCAAAGTTGTCATAAGTTCCTCAAGCAGGACAGACTTAGATTGATGCAATTCAAAATTTTGCACAACATTTATTATTCTCCTCAGAGGCTTGCCAGACTGGGTCTCGTGTCCTCTCCCCTTTGCACAAGATGGCAGTCTCAAGAAGGAGACCTCCTTCATATTTTCTGGAGCTGTTCTAAAGTTGCCCCACTTTGGACTATGATTAAACAGCATGTTGATCCTATTTTAGGGCTCTCAGACTTGTTCACCCCCAAAATATGTCTTCTTGGGGATTTCTCTTCCATTTTGGTAGTGAACAGGAGGTACCACATAGCCTTGATGTCGATGTCTGTTAAAAAAATGGTGTTAAGACACTGGAAGGATACGGAGGTACCATCTTATCTTGAATGGCTTCAGGAGTTACTTGTGAACCTCAGAACAGAAAGGACTATTGCCAGTCTATATAACAAACTTAAAAAGTTTGATAGGATCTGGGGTCCACTGCAAACTCTCTATGCACTACAGGATTAAGCACTACTAGGCTATATTCATAGGTGCTGTGCTAAAGGTGTAACCAAGCTGGGTTGTCGGGGTAGGTAGGGGGTAGGGAGAGAGAATCATCCTGTATTTTGTATCTGATGTATGGGGTTCGTGATCTACACTGTTATGATTCATTTTCTGTATTGGAAACTTTAATAAAATTTGAATTGAAAAGAAAATAGTACAAAGCCTAAAATGGAGCCTTGTGGCACACCTTCTTTTATGGGGATGGAGTCAGAGACCTGACCACTCACTTTGGCTTTCTGTACTCTACCTGTAAGGTAATTCGAGAACCACTGAAGTGTGGCTTTAGCTGCGTTGGTTTACTGAGACCACTGAGGATGAGATTGTGGTTGACAGTATAAAATGCCCTGCTGAGATCAAGGAATATGGCACCTGTGACTTGTTTAGAATGCTGCACGGTCAGCCAGTAGTTAGTGACTTTAGCTAAAGCAGAGTAGGTACTGTGTTTTTGTCTAAACCCAGATCGGGCAGAGTTGAGGAGTGATAACTTTTCTACATGGTCTTTAAGCTGGTGATGGATGAGTTTCTCTAGTAGTTTGGATAGGACAGGGAGGGTGGAGATGGGCCTATAATTGTTTAGGTAGCAGGGGTCACCCGATTTGAACAAAGGCAAGATATGACCTGATTTCCAACAGGAGGGGACCAAGGCTGAGAAGATGGAGATATTAAGGATATGAAGGATTGGTGTATCTAGATAATGGTAGCCTAGCTTGATGAAGATGTGATTAATGCCATCTGCTCCACTACCTTTATTGATGTTGCATTACTAAGATGGTCCTCTACTTGTTTGTAGGTCAGAGGGTGAAGATGGAAGGTATGAGGAGGCAGGGACTCATGGGTGGTGGGGTGGGGTGGAAGGCATGTTAGCTGTTCATATGGGGAGGAATCAAATGCAAGTCCAGCAGTGGCAAAATGGGAATTCAGTTTTTCTAGAATGAGGTCATGCTTGACATATTCAACTCTGTTAATGAGTAACTTGGTGGGGATGGACAGGGCTGCTTTGTGGCCCTCAACAGTCGTGATTGTTTGCCAGAGCTTGGCTGACTTGAAATTGAAATTTTCAAGGGATTCTACATAGAAGTTAGCTTTGGCAGATCATATTAGTTTAACACAAGCATTCCTGGCAGTTCTAATTGCCTGGCAGCTGGTTGCATTCTTTGTGTACCTTGCATGGGCCCAAAGTTTATCATGATTGTACAGTGCAGCTTTTAGGTTTGGAGTGAACCAGGGATGGGAATGTTTAAGGACCCTGTATCTAATGAAAGAGCATGTTTATTGGTGAGCTGAGTCAGTGTAACATTAAGAAAGGTGACCTCCTCATCCACTGATTTGGCGAGGTAAAGATCTTGCCAGTTTACATATTTTAGATCCGAGATATAGTTTTTGATGTTGAATTTGCTGAAGCTACGCTTGGTGACAAATATAGAGGAAGAGGGGTGCTTATCTTGGTTTCTGGTGCATGCTACAATATTGTGATCAGTACGATCATTATGGTTTGTGATAATAACATCCAGGATGGAGCTATTTGCATGATTTTGAGCATTGAGTCTTGTTGGCTCCTTAATGATTTGCGACAGTCCAAGAAAATCACATAGTTCTTTTAGGACATATGCTTTAGGCGAGAGCCAATCAAGGTTGAGATTGCCTAGAATGATGATCTCATTGTTGACGGTGGTAACAAGATTAGCTTAGGTAGCCTTGCAGAGACAAAGGAAAGCCAGACATCCAGATACCTCTGGATGCTGTTGGCCTATTCAAACACATATGGACATGCCAGTTGGCTAGCTCTGCTTAATTATTCTTTTGTCCCCTTTTAAATTACTTAATTAACTCTAGTCCCTGGCTAATAGCAGACAGATTATCTGCCCAGTAACAAGAGCTACAACTTCATACTCTTTGGTCCATGGCTTTCTGTGTACCCATGATCTCTTGCACTTACACTGGCCATCATGGGCTTCTCTGATGCATTATATATATAAAAGCATATAAACCATGACCAAAACAATAAGATATGGCCTTATCTTGACACACTCCTCCTTTCTTAACAGAACCTGGAGGGAACACACCTCTTTTAAAGCAGAGTTTCCACCAGTTATGTTGCTTACTCCAACTGGTGAGATGGGCCATCTGCATTGGCATTAGCAGATCCTGACCTGTGTTTAATGTCCATATCGTTGGCCTGTAGTGCAATGCTTCACCTAAGGGTCTCCCATTTGTCTTTTCCATTTGGCTTAGCCACAACAGAGGATTGTGATCTGGCTGTACCTCAAAGGGCCTCCCATATAGGTAGGGCTCTAGCTTCTTAAGTGACCACAATAGGGCAAGGCATTCTTTCTCCACAGTGGAGTATACCTGCTCCCTGTAAAGTAGCTTCCTACTTAGGTACACAGTTGGGTGATCTTTCCCCTGTCAGGATGTCTGGCTGAGGACAGCACCAATCCCCAAATCTGAGGCATCCATATGCAAAACAAAGGGTCTAGCGTAGTCTGGGCTTGCCAGCACTGGGGCACTGCACATTGTGGCTTTTAGCTGGCCTAAGGTCCTGTTACATGCTGGCTCCATTTTACTTTCCTGGGTTGCTTTTTCTTTAACAAGCTAGACAGAGGAGCTGCCAAGGTGCTGTAATTTGGTACACATTTTCTGTAGTACCGTGCAGTCCTCAGGAAGCATCTAACCTGCTTTTGGGTCTCCGGCCTTGGCCATGCATCAATGGCCTCCATATTGGCCTGGTTTGAACATAGTTGTTCCCTCCCTACTACATATCCCAAATATGATACAACAGCCATGACCACATGGCACTTTTCGACCTTTACATTAAGTCCTGCCTTCAGTATTCTGACCAGCACTTCCTTAAGATGGGACAGGTGTTCTTTCTAGCTAGTACTGAAGATTGCAATATAATCAAGAAAAGCCACTGCACACTCTTCAGTACCCTGTAACACCTGGGACCAATCTTTGGAATGTGGAAGTGGCATTCTTCCTCCCAAAAGGCATCACCTTAAATTCAATGAGGCCAACTGGGGTGACGAAGGCTGACCATTACTTAGTTCTGGCAGTCAACTCCATCTGCCAGCACCCCTTTGTCAGGTCTATGTCTGTTAAGTAGATCACCCCTCAACTTATTCAACCACTCAGCTGTTGGGGGCATTGGGTGGGTGTCAGAATTCGTGACTCAGTTGAGTCCACGATGGTCAACTCAAAAGCGGGTAGACCCATCAGGCTTGGGGATGAGGACTATGGGCGAGACCCAGGGACTGTAGGATTTCTGAATTCCCTCTAACTCCAGCATTTTCTCCACTCCCTCCTAATGTCCTTTAGGATGGCCTCAGACACCAGATTGGCTGTCTGTCATATGAAGCTTGTGTCTCCGTGTCCACATCATGAGTTGCTAAGGGGGTCTGTCTGGGCTTGGCAATAAATAAAGGGGGCAAAGTCCTCTAAAACCTTAATCACTTCCAGGTCTGTTCCAGGGTCAACTGGGGCAACGGCTTGATTGCCTCCATGGTTGACTCCTGCTATTTTTCCTCTGGCAAGTCCAGGAGGGGGTCTTCTTTGTCCATCCACCTCCACTGGAATACAAACAACAAATGTCATGCCGGGCCTTTGTACATATGGCTTCATCATACTGACGTGGTTTATTCAATGGGTATGTCTCCTGTCAGGCAGTTCCGCAATATAGTTCACATGATTTATCTGTTATACTACCTTGTATGGTCCCACTCACTTGGCCTGCATCTTGTCCTTCCAGACTGGAATGAGGACCAACACTTCCTGGAACGTGCTGTATGAGTGAGCTCTGGATCTGTGATCATAAAAGACTTTTTGCTTCTGCTGGACAACTGATAGGTTGCTTTGGGCCATCCACACAAGTTCCTTCAGTTTCTCCCTGAACATAAGGACATACTCCACTACAGGAGTCTCCTGAGTGGTGTGTTTGCCTTCCCAGTCTTCACAGATGAGGTCTAGGGGCCCATGCACCCCATGTCCATGGAAGAGTTCAAATGAGGAGAACCTTGTCGACTCTTGGGGAACCTCCTTGTATTTGGACAACAGGTGGGGAAGGTATTTCTCCCAGTCCCTCCCATGCTATTCAGCAAATGCTTGGAGCATCATTTTGAGGGTACCATTGAATCTTTCTATGAGCCTATTGGCTTGTAGGTGATAAAGTGCTGTGCATCTCTGCACCACCTCACATGTCTCCCACAAACACTTCATCAGGTCCAACATGAAGTTAGCCCCTTGATCAGAGATGACCTCCTGTGGAATCTCAACACCAAAGAAAATCCCTAGCAAGGTGTCTGCCACCTTGGGTGCCTTAATGGAGGAGAGGGTGACTGCCTCTGAGTATTGAGTGGCATAATTGACCACCATCAGGATAAACCTTTTTCTGGAGGGGCTTGGGGTATTCAAGAATCTCACAATATCCATTCCTACCCTCTTCAATGGATCATCTACAATGTACAAGGAAAGTAGGGCAGCTTTTGTTTTACTACCAGCCTTCACTAACTGTTGACACTGGTGACAAAACCTGAAATATTCCTTCACCTGCTGGGTGAAGTTGGGCCAATAGAAATTTTGGGCCAATCATTGCATGGTGCGAAAGATGTCCAGATAACCAGACATGGGGATACCATAGGCGACCTTGAGCAACCACTCATGAAACCCCTGGGAAATGACAAGCTGCCTGCCCATCACCCCCCCTTCTCACGTCCTGTGTATATAACAGTCCATTGTCCCAAAGTACCCAATGTCTTATGTCACCTCCCTGTGTCCTGTCAGATTCTGCATAAGTCCTCATCCTCTCCAAAATATAGTCAGTCCTCTGAGTGGCTGCAAAATCTTCACATTTTCCCCAAAGCATGGAACATTTCTTACTCAGTTCCTAAACTGGGGTCCATAGCTCTAGTGTCAGGGCATTCAGTCCTACCTCCCTTTCATGCTTCTCCCTTTCAAGAGACACAGGCTGGGGAACCAGCCTCCTATTCTTTTCCACAGGGAATTCTGTTGAGTTCAAGGAATTAGAAGCAGCATTTGTCATCGGACTGCGGGTAACCGCATACATCACCCCCTGCTGTAGATTATTCTCTATAATCACATCCAGGAGGATGACTACCACTGCTACATTTTGCACCCTCTCTCCTGTCTCACCCCAATCCAGAATAACACCAGCTAGTGGCTGTGTTTTCTCCTCCCCTGTGAATCCCCTCACAGTGACAAACTGAATAGGTACTGTATAAGCTGTTCAGACTCAAACAAACCCCCTTTTACCAGTGGAAACGATTCATCTGTGTCCCTTACCCCAATGGTCTGCACCCCATTTACAGTAACATGGTGTATCTGCTTCCTCATGTTTATGGGCTTACTCTCAGGGATACACAGTGCACTCACCTCCTTTCAAGGGACTCTTTATCAACTCTGTGCTTTTTTAGGACACTGTCTAGCCAGATGATCTGGCTGCTTTCATAACCAACCTTCATCATTCTTTTTTTCCAAGACCTCCTTTCTTGGTAACTTGGGGCTTCCCCCTTTCTGCAGAGACATTGAGGGGTTTTAGCTACCCTGAAGGCATGCTTTTCCCATTCTGTGCTGCAGCACCTGCTCCCCCACTTCCTTTCCGATCAAGCCTGCTCCTGCCATAGCAATCTGAGAGATCAGCGGCTTGCTGTGCTGTTTTAGGATCCCAGTCCTCCAGCCAGGTCTTCAGGTCCACTGTGCAAGCCCAAAAGAACTGTTCTAAAAGTATAACCTCCTCAGTTTTCCCCACAGAGTTTGATTCCACCACTTCCCACCAATGTTTTAAAAACTGCTGCTGCTTTGTGGCTAGTTCTTCAAAGCTCATGTCATGGCTTTTTGTGGTTTAAGAATTTAACCCTGGAGGCCTCAGGAGTTAGTTCATACATTTTAAGTAAAGCAGTTTTAAGTTTCACATAGACTTTGATGTCCTCATTATCCATTTGGCCTAGTACCTCATGCTGTACCAGCAAGCAGCGGGGATAGCTGAAGGCTTCAGGCCTCCCTGGGTACATTGGGCTAGAGTCAGACCTTTTCAAACAAGTTCAAAAATGCATCCATATCCTCCCCCTCTTTAAATTCAGCTACTAATTTGGAATTCAATTTATACCCCAGCTCTTGAGCTTCAGGTTCACCCTTGCCATTTACCTTCTCTGGCATTGGTCATTGGTGTCTTAGTATCACCATTTCAAACTCCCTCTGGCACTGCTTTTCCTCGACCTCTCTCTGAAGCTGTCTTTCTTTTTCCTTGACCTCTCTCTGGTGCTGCTTTTCCTGCATCTCCAGTTTGAACCTCTTCTGCTATCTATCATGCAGGGCTTCCAACTTTCTCTGCTCCAGCTCCAATTTCCTCAACTCAAATTGTAGCCTGATCCCTTCAAGCTCCAGCTCTGTGGTGACTTCCCCCTGGTGCTGGAGCTCTGGGTTCCCACTGGTCTTGCTGTCCTCCTCCCTGGGACTGGACACTGTGACATCCCTTGGTACCCCCATACCCAAGATCTGGTCCTTCTCATTCACTGGCTGTGACTAAGTGCCCTGGGCTGCTGTCTGTTCATCTGCTGTCTCAAGGACTTCCATGAGGTGCCTTTTACTGCACCTCTCATACTGGACCCTTCTCTCCTGGCACATCTGCTTCAGCTTTCTACAATGTAGTTGCTTGACTTGGGATTCCTTTTTCTTCCCTACACTACCACTAGTCTGTCTTTTACTTGCAGCACACACACAAAAAAAAACATGGTGTGGAACTATATCTTGTAACCAATTTTTCCTTTTTCCAAATTTCTGTGCTTTTGTGTGTGGTTGTTCAAACAGTTCACCAGTCACAAGGCTGCTAACCAAATCTGTCACAAGTCCACTCCTCTGGAGAGGGATTCTCTGCATCACAGAGAATCCCTCTTGTGACAGGGGGGTGATGGGGTCAGGGACACCTTTTCTTCATACTTCTATCATGCTCACTGTTTCACAGCTGAATGTGCACCAGAGTATACCAGGGCACATTCTCTTCATGCTAGGGGATACAAATAAGTCTTGAGTCTGTGTTCTCGTGATAGAACGCTCTCAGCCACTGTACCATGAACCAGAAAGCCACAGTCGTGTATAGGCTTTGGGGGCCCTATACACCCTATTATGTGTCTTTCCACAGAAATGCTGAGCTCAGTTCAAATCCCCAAAGACTCCTCCTATGACAGTCACACATTTCCTCCCCTCTTTTCATCAGAAAGTCCCTACGGGTGCTTCACTTTGATAGTGTTTCACCTTAAAACAGTCGCACAGGCGTGGTATAGTTTGAACAACTTTTCCCAAGGCATCACACGCAAAGAACATAGGAAGAATTACTTTAAAATAAGCCAAAGGCTTTACTAATTAAATTAATAAAAACAGCAAATAACATAAAGGCAAATAATTGTAGATGTTGGTTACAGAATACTGAAAATAAAATGGAAAATACACATAAAAACCTACACTTTAAAACTCTGAGATTAAAGTCTGCCTCAAGTCCTTAACTGATGAAGTTTGAAGTGCAAAGTCTTTACAAAGGCAGCTGAAAATCTTGATTCTTGGTAGTGCAAAAGAATCCTTGAAGAAAATGTCTCTGCTCTCCTAAACAGGCAGACAGAGGCTCCAGATGAAAAAGGCTAAAAGGTGTTAGTTACAGAATACTGAAAATAAAATGGAAAATACACATAAAAACCTACACTTTAATACTCTGAGATTAAAGTCTGCCTCAGGTCCTTAACTGATGAAGTTTGAAGTGCAAAGTCTTTACAAAAGCAGCTGAAAATCTTGATTCTTGATAGTGCAAAAGAATCCTTGAAGAAAATGTCTCTGCTCTCCTAAACAGGCAGACAGAGGCTCCAGATGAAAAAGGCTAAAATGCTAAAGGCTCAGATATCATCTTTCTCCCTTGTTTTATTTGACTTCACAAAGGGCAGGTCCAGTGGACAGTGGCTTGCCCTGATTTTGGCTAGCATTCTGTTTCTATGGCTATGCAACCAATCCGTTTTTAATATTTTATTACAAAACACAAATATGCAGTTCTGAATAAAGGAGAAAAAAACAACCTCAGATATCAGTTACCTATTATCAAGCTTGTACCACCAGTGAATGCCTGTGACACTGGTTGCTTTTGTAATCTAAGTGTCATGTACTGTACTGTTTTGTTTGCTGTGATGTATTGCTCTCTTGGCGAGGTGGCTTTGTAAATGAGTCTTTGACTCAAAGGTCTGTAAACCGATGATTTAAAAAATAAATAAACTTTAAACCAGAATTCTTTGGGGAAGTTTCAGCCTCCTTCCATGGAAATAGCTGTAATTAAGTTGCACTCAGTATAGCCATTCACTTAAATGGTAGTCCATTTAGTGGTAACAAGATTAGCCTAGGAAGCCTTGCAGAGACAAAGAAAAGCCAGACATACAGGTATCTATGGATGCTGTTGGCCTATTGAAAAACAAATGGATGTGCCTGTTGGAGAGATCTTCCGAATTATTCTTTTGTCTCCTTTTATATGATTTAATTAACTCTAGTTTTGGCTAGCAGCTGACAGATTCTCTTCCAAGTAACAAGAGTTAAAACATCATTCTTTTGGGCCAATGGCTTTCTTTGTACCCATGATCCCTTGCACTTACACTGGCCACCATGGTCATCTCAGGTGCATTATATATATAAAATTATATAAAACATGACCAAAACAATGAGGTATGGCTTTATCTCAGCACACTGTGTACTGGAATGTGGTCAGGTGATGTAAGCATGTGCCCAGGCTGCCACAGATCACATCTATGTGCACCTGAATTGTACTTGACCCTTACCTTGTCCACTGGTTCCTGGCCTGTTCTCCTGTGCAGTGTCAGATGCATTGCTGGTTCCTGAGCTTACTTGACCATCTGCCTCAGTGCTGTGGTTGTCAGCTGTGAGACGCAAATGGGGATAAAATACTGTAAGTATGGGTCCATCAATATCAGTGGTACACATAACAAATGCTGTCATGGTCATTGTTTCTGACCACATACCTATTCGATAGTGGTGTCCTCCATGCATGGATATGTGTCAGTGTCAGTGGCTCAGTAGGTAGCACACTCGCCTCTGAGGCTGGGAGATCAGAGGGCTGTGGGTTCAGTTCCCACATCTGGCACTTGGGTTAATATCCCAGTACTGACACTGTAGTGCAGCATGAGAGGGGTGCTACACTTCTGAGGTGCCGTCTTTCAGATGAGATGTTAAAATGAGGTCCCATCTGCCTGGATTGGTGGTAGTTCAGGTGGATGTGAAAGATCCCATGGCACTTATCGAAAAGAGTAGGGGAAGTATTTATTAAAACAAAAACACACTTTTTTTCCAAAATAAAAACAAATCACACAGTCATTATGATATCCATATTATCTACCCAATTCCAATAACATTTTTACACAGCTCTCTTGCTTTGTCTTCTCCCCATAATTTACATTCATCTTGAAACATTTTATCTATTTCATATTGAAACTTAAAAAAAAAAAACATCCGGTACAGTCAAATCCTTATTCTGCAAAAATCTTGAGTGCCTGTTTTGCCATATAGACCATTTCAAAACTGCCAAAATAACATAGACTGTATTTTTATTAACTTTTCCCCATTCTTTTGTTAACTGACCATAGATCAAAATCTCGTATGTCATATTTTTAAAAGTTGCATCCCCCAATAACTGGCTACCATACCCCAAAAAGGTTTAATACAATCACAATCAAAAAATAAATGCTGCATGCTTTCCTCTTTTGTCCCACAGTCTCTTTCTCCACATATTCTTTCCTCCATTCTTTTATGTTTATGGTTACCTCTGACATTTAACTTCCCATGACTACACATCCATACTGCATCTTTCATTTTTCCCGGAATTCTTTTTTCTAATGTAACAGCTAAAATTTTCTGCTCTTTTATTCCTTTTTCTACCTTAAAAACTTGTTTTTCCCAGAAATTCCTCTCCATAATTTCTTCATACATCTGTTTTCTGTTACCACTAATTAGAGCATCCACTGTTACCCCCCACTGGGTTAAATACTTCCTTCCAATTTCTATATATGTTGGCCACACTTTACCTTCTACTATATTCCCTTTCTTCCCAATACATTTAATGAATGGTACATTCCATTGCTGTGTTAACCAAGACCAAGCTTTGGTCTCACCTTTTACTAATGGTACTATATTTGAAAACACAAAAATATTAATATAAAAAACAATTGGATTTATCATGTTTAAACCCCCATCTTTTATGGTTCTATATGTTATCCCCCTTTTAATAGGCTTTAACTTGCTACCCCACAATAACTGAAAAAAAAGGCTGAATTTTGGATTGCATTTGAAATGGTACTGGAAAAATGTATGCTAAAAATGAAAATATTGGGACAATAAACGTTTTTAATAAGTAAATTATTTTCTCTCGTGTCATACTCCATTGTTTCCATTTATGTACTTTTATTTGGGCTATTTGATACTTTTCTTCCCAGTTTTGTTGTATTGCATCATCCCCTCCGAATCTTATTCCAACACCTTAATGCTTCCTTCTGCTATCTCCAAATCTCCTTTCTTTTTCTCCACTGCCCCAATGGATAAATTCTACTTTTCCCTTTATTTATCTTAATCCCTGTATATTGGCTATACTTATCTACTGACTCTATTAACTTATCCCCTGAACTCTGATCTTTTACTAAAACTAAGCAATCATCTGCATAAGTACTTGTTTTATTCAGTTCCCTATTTTGCCATACAATACTTTTAATCTCTTTCTCCACCTCTATTCTCCTCAGAAGTGGGTCTAGACAAAACACATATAGTAGGAGACTTAATGGGCACCCTTGCTGAACCCCATTCCTTATATACATTGAAGTCCCTAGATGCCCATTAACCATAGGACAAATTTACGCTTCCTTATATATTGCTTTTATTAAACTAATTAATTCTGTTGGAATTTTAAACTTTTCTAAGGTATCCCATACATACTGATGCTTTACAACATCAAATGCCATTTCTTGATGCAAGGTATACAAATACCCTTGCAAAGAATCTTCCTGTCCTTTATTTATGACTTCTCTAATATAAATTAAATTTTGTTGTATGCTCTGTCCAGGAATAGCACACGTTTGAGACTGCATTATCAATTTCTCTGAAAAAAGTCCTTAACCTATTATTCATTACCTTGGCTAAAAGTTTGTAATATGAAGTCAATAAACTAATGGGCCTCCAATTTTTAAATTGTGTTTTTTCTCCTTTTTTATGCAAAAAAAATTGTTATTCCTTTTTTCATGCTTTCTGCCAAATTGTCTCCATTCATTATATCATTGTTTACTCTTGTTAAAATTGGAGCTATTTGTTTTTCCAAAATTTTATAGAACATATCGGAATCCCATCCGCCCCAGGTGCCATGTTATTTGACAAAGATTTTATTGCCTCTTTCACTTCTTCTTCTTTAATTTCTCACTTTATCGCCTCTGCCTCATCTTCCTCCAACTCTGTCATCTCAATTGTCAGAAAAAAATCCTCACTTTTCCTATTTATTGTTGCTGGCATTTCTCCTTCAAAAACTCTTGTACTGTACATTTAATATTTTCTATGTCTGTATGAGTCCTCCCTTTTCCATCCTGTAATTTGTACATAACTCAATTTTCTATTCTTTCTTTACTACTGTCATAAGGATTTGTATGATATTTTGTTCCCTGGGTACCACTTTTTTGTTCCATAATTAAAGACATGACCCTATTATATTTGTATTCTTTCATTTTAACCTTAATTTCTTCAATTTGTTTAGATTCATCCACCTTATCTTTAACCTGCCTTGTCATAAGTTTATATAATCTAGCCCTTAATTTTAAATACTTCCCATCATTTGTTGCCTCTACTTTCTGTGCTTCTTTGATCATATATTGTTTGATTTCATTTTTAGTATCTTCCCACCATTCTGTTCCGCTATCATATAATTCCATAACTGTTAACTTATCTTCCAATATTATTTTAATCTTTTCTATACAAGTATCTTCTTGTAGCTAAGCTGTATTCATCCTCCAATAGCCTTTTCCTATTCTCATCCTATTCCCCAAGTTAATTTCAACTTCTACTGCCATATGATCTGATGTCTCAATCGGTATACTCCTAATATCAACTACCTCCACTTTTTTTTGTACCATCCAGAAATCTATACAAGTACAACGTGAACCCTTGAAATATGTGTGTGTTCTCCTTTTTCCTTTTTAACTTATATCCATCCTCCATCCCAGCTTTATCTAACATTCTTTTCAAGTGAGTCGTGTCACAAAAAATGTTTGATATTGCCCTCCCCCAATCTGCTCTAGATAACCCACAGTTAAAGTCTCCCCCCCACACCACAAGTTTTGAAGTATGCAAATAAGCCTCTATTTGATCTATTAGCATATTCCTTTCTTTTTTCCTTTGTGGATTATAAATTACAATAATTCTCACAGAATTCTTTTTTTAAGATAACATCAATAATCATAACTCTTCCAGGTACCAAATCTATTACTTTTAAAATTTGAACATCATGAGAAGAGAAAGCTACTCCCACCCCTGTACACCTATCTATCCCAAAGGACCATAAGGATGGCCCCCATGTCCAGTCTTTCTGAGTTTGTTGAATTCCGTCTATAGTGCATAACCTTGTGTCTTGGAATACATATAAGTCACTTTTCAAGTCATATAGTATTTTAAAAGTTACCAGCCTCTTCCTTCTATTTTTAATACTATTTGTATTATGAGTGAGGCATTTTAAACTTCCCATCTTGTTTTCCCTTCACTTTTACCCTGCCTCTTTAGATTTTTTCCTTTTCTTTGACACCTGGGTGTCCGTTGTGCCTCCATCTTCCTCTCCTGCACCTTCAGAAAGATCCGTGTTGAACTGATCAGAGCCCTCCTCCATAGTGGACCATTCCTTGTCTTGTAATAAGGTGTATTTATTTGTTAACTCTACACTTTCACAATCTTTTTCCAATTAAATTATCTGTTTTGCTGTACTCTTCTTTTTGTTTTTAGATCTTGTAACCATAGTAAATCCAGTTTCTTTTTCTGTCTTCCTTTCCATTTTAAAAGTCCCTGTTTTTTCTTTTGATTCTTTTTGCTCTGGTATTACCAACCTTTTAGTTCGAGTTTGTACCTTTATTCCTTGTTCCATGCCCTGTCTGATAATGGCTTCCCTTATTACCTTATCTTGCTTCTCTTTCTCTTTCTGTGCCACAGCCAGGTAGACATCCTGCTCTACTCTTTCTCCAGTTTCTGGGCTGTTATGGGAAGTCCAGAGACATTTTGCAAAGGTGTGCCCTTCCTCTTCACACAAACTACATTTAACTTGGTTTGTGCATTCTGCCCCAAAATGCCCAACAACCCCACATAGGCCACACTTGACTTTACTACAGACATTACTTAAGAGACCTCGCTGTCCACATTTGTAGCAGGCCCGCACTTGGCCTGCATAAAAAACATTGCCTCTATCTTCGCCTAGAAAAAAACAGTTCGGCAAATGTTGAATTTCCCCATCTACTTGTTTAAGTGTTAGTTTATATTTCCATCCACCTGTCCACAGACCATTTTCATCCAATATCGGTTCCGGGGGCCCATGCATTACACCCCTCTGCTTGATCCAGAAATTAATGTCGACCACATTGACGCCTTCATTTTGAAATAACACAGTCACTATCTTAAAAGCAGGTTTTGATAAGGGAATAACTGAGAAATCCTTCCATAACTCTGCATATTTCATTTGTGACATAATTTCCAAAAGCGGTCCAACCCTCCTCCATGTTTAAAACTTATGTCAAATTCTGTTCTTCCTGGTACATGAATAAGGGCATATATTTCATATGGATAAAACTTCATTTTATTCATTAAGAGCTCTTTCCCAATAAAAATTCTGATGGGCACATCCTCAGAGGGCCCTCTTAATCTCAGGCATACTGCGTTTCTTCTTTTAGCTTGCTGTGGTTTTATATCTTTAGGAAATAATCTTTCTTCAGTATTCCCACCACAGGGTTTCTCCTTCTGGCCTTCCCCTTCCTCCTGCATTTCTTTGTCTGTTAATATTGTTTTCTACTCAAGCTCCATAGATGACTCTTCATTATTGCTATCAAGTCCATTAAAAATTATCTCTTTTGTTTTATCTCCCTCTGATATTACATCTTTTTGTTTTTCGGCTTCATCCACTTTTTCCCCAAATTTACTTTTTACATCCCTTGTGTCTTCTTTTGGTTTTTTACTAATTCCTGATGTACTGGGCCTGTTTTGATCCCATGCAGATCCATCATCCTTTCTTTCCCAACCTGCTTGTAATAAGGCTTCTGTTACCCATTCAGGTGTGTCTGCAAAGTCTCTAAAAGTTCTCTCTTCTGAATCTGAAACCTCCTTTTTTTTCTCCTTTACTGTTTCCTAATGGGCCCTTTTGTTCTGTGACTTCCTCAATATCTTCAAAATCTGTGTTTTCTTTATTTGTTTCAGCTCTTTACTTTCTGTCTTGCTTTCTACAATCCTTTTCAGGCCAAGCTGTTTCTGACTTACTTTCGCCTTTCCTTTCTGTGCTGACACTTTCACTTGTTTTTTCCCCGTCTCAGCAGGTACAACTTGCTTTGATACTGCCACATCATTGCTTCTCAATTTAGCCTGATAGGAGTCCATCCTATTCTCTTTGCTTTCCTCAACAGAAATATCTGGCTCTATAAGACCTCGTGTTTCTTTACTCTTTTGCTGATTATTTTCCAAAACATTTATTTTACTCACGCTTGCAACATCTCCTCCCTCCATCTCCACGGAAGAAGTTTTCTCTCTTAATTCCTTCTTTTTCCTTTCCAGCTCCTCACTTCCATCTTCTTGATCCATAAAAGTGTCTGAACTCATTTTCAGGCCTCTAGTGGTATACAAAGCAGGGGAGGAGGCCCTCTCCCCTGCCACATCATCACTTCCTCCTCCTCTGCTGTCCAGCTCCAAACTGTGCTCCTCCACTCTGCTCTCAGGAAGTCAAGCCCCCTGCTGGCAGAGTGAAAAGAGTAGGGGAATTTCCCCGGTGTCCTGGCCAAATTTCCCACATTCACTAAAAATACCACCAACAGCTTAATCTGGTTCAAGGTCAGTTGGCATTCATCTGTATCCCCCTCCTCTGGGTCATGCCTGAAAATAGGCAGGATTTGTCTAGTACACTTACCAGGTCAACAAAAACTAAATATGTCATCCTCCTGGGCCATATCCCACAGGTGCTGGAGGGTGTCAGTCTCCGGCAGTTGTAGGTCATTCCACCTATGTTTTAACTATCATGGAATTTATCTTCTCCCGTGAGAGCCACTGTAGTTTTATAGCTATTACGTATCAGACCTTGTCCCTAGCTTTTGGGCAGTGCCTCCTGCCAAGGAGCAGTAGCACCCTCTTCAACCGTTGCAAGGACTAATGAGGGGAGAAGTCTCCTCAGGAATGGAACTTGTGATTCTGACCCTTGTAGATGCAATTTCCCAGATTATATTTACAGTCTTTGTTTGGGTGAAAAGGCATGTCCTAATGCTGGCAGTGCTGCCAGTATGAACTCACCATATGGGTCAGTGCTTAATTCTGCATTCAGACTCACCAGACATCAGTTTTAATGCATGTTGCCGGATTTCACATCTTGTCACAGCTTGCAGCAGAATCTAACCTGGAACTGCTCCAGCATGCATCATTTTGGAAGCTGAAGGAGAGTTGCTCACAAACCTGTTGGAAATGATGTAGCCTGTGTACTTTTTACTGCAGCATCATGATATTGCTGACCAGTGCAGTCTACATCTGTAAGGACTTCCCACAATCACCTCTCCATGCCAGTACCCATTTGTCTTGTAGGCCATGTGTACACTTGTGTTCAGACAACTGTTCCACCTATGACCACCACCCCCTTGGTATGTACACTGTACTGGAGCCACATTATGTGCTGATCATAGTGGGCACTGCTGTCATACCTGCTGGCCATGGCCATGGTTGAAAGCAGGGCACATGTTGTCATGGTTCACACACCTCCCTTCAGTTTGTACATCAACCCAGGTGAGCCAAAACTTTCCAGACACACTCCCACAGAGTCCAACACATCAGTTTGTGAGGACCACTTGATTGACTACTGTCACTTCCACTGGTTGCACAGTACCTCTACCTCCTCAGCTTTGTAGATCATGGGTGCATTGCATCTGTGGTATCAAGTGGTCTGCCTGGCTCATGGCTGCCATGGTAATGAGTGTGTAGGTGGGTCCAACTATGGTACAGGTCACCAGCTTCACATCCCCCTTGCTCGGGGGTGGGCGGTAGAATGCACTCCCATGGTCATAGCACCCATGCCCATGGCACACAGTACATACATGACTGTAGACATGATCTGGTCGCTATCATTGCCTTTTTGGGTTTTGCACCCAGACCCATATCAAGCAGTACCTCAACCATGTCTGTCATGCGGCTAATGGGGTTTCTATATCGGTCTCCCCACCTGACGCGTTGAATGTTTTCCTGTAGCATGTCATATTATTCCAGTATGCTTCCACCATGTGCTGTAATCATCCAGCCATCAACACTCTCCACATGCATAGTGCCATGAGCATCATGTTCAGGTGCCTGCTGGGATGCACTACTCTGCCACCTGGTGACTACCTACAGACAGTGGGCAGCATACCAGCAACAGTGCTCCCACTGACTTTATGCAGCACCAGATGGCATCACCTCCTACACAGTTCCACCCAGGCAAATATCCCCATATGGTGTATTTGCATGTGATCAGTCTGCAGTGACACAAGTTCTGCCTCCTTGGCCTCTGTACAGATTTGCTTGGATGTGGATGGGAGGATGGATAACCACAGTGCCCCAGTGGCATCAGTGCTGGTGGTCCACATCTGTGCATGGTTTTCCTTCCCCTGTGCAGCTGGTCATACAGGTGTCCAGTCATATGGACACTGCCTGTGGCCTCTGTGGGTAAAATAGTGCTTGTGGGAGTGGTGACATGGAAACACTTCTGTCTGGTTAGGTGAAGTGGCTGCTGATCAGTTGGGGTGTGTTGCAGTGTCCAGCTACTACTGTCTCTGCCCTGGCAGTCATCTGCACAGGTCTGGTGTCCATGTTGTCATCAATACCTTCATCATCATCTCCCAACTCAGCATCCACCCCTGGCCTGATTATTTTCTAAGCTGTTGGCTATGCTGTGGAGTATGCAGCATGCCAGGAAGATCTTATATGCCATTGTTGGTGTGTACTGCAGAGAGACCCCTGATCTTTGAAGGCACTGGAATTGTATCCTCAATAGTCCAAAGGTCCTCCCAATAACTGATTGTGAGGATGTGTGTGCCTCATTGTATTGTGTCTCATCCTCTGTTTCTGTATGTCTGAGTGGTGACATCACCCATGGCTGCTGTGGATATCACCAACATGCATTGGTTAATCCTGTGGCCATGTCACTAGCCAATCATCATTGCACTGTTTCAGTGTCTGACTGGCACAGGTTTATCCACTACTAGGGTAGGTGGCCATGCCTGTGTACATACCTTTTTCCACCCACCCACCTGTAGCCTCACTGCTGCCTCAGCCTACCTCTGCCATGATATTTACATGCTGTACCATGTCTAGCGGCCCCTAACACTGTGCCTATTCACATTGTGCACATGGTGGAATGTGTGTTCATCCCCAGATTGTGTCACACTGCATAGTCCACATGTCATACTTTCTGAAATGTGCACCTACCTATGATTCATCCATCCCATATGTCAGATTTAAATGCCTCACACAAACCAAAGTGTCTGAAGATGAATGCTTCATGATAGGATCAAGGGTACTGGGCAACTACATTACGGATTTGGCACTGACTGTCACATACCAGCTGCATATTCATGGAGTGATATCTCTTCCTGCTGACTTATATGTCTTCATCAATTGCTGGCACCTTTGTGGCAATATGTGTGCAGCCAATTGCACAAAGTACATGTTGGAAGTGCACAGTTCTGTAGAACCCCTGCTTCACACCCTGCTGTTGTTGTTCATCCTTGGGTGAGCTGATGTACATCTGTGTCCTGCATAGCAGAGCCTCCAGGAACTGCACACAGACCAGCAGTGGTGCATAGGTGGGTAGAGGACATCAGTGTTGTGGACTGGGCCCATGTACTGGGATGCAGTAAGGAGTTGTGGGCATGTGCCCAGGTCACCACAAATCACAACTATGTGCATCTGAATGGTATATGACACTGACATGACATATATGTTCTCATTGATTGCAGACACCTTTATGGCAATATGTGTGCAGTCAATTGCACTCAGTACAACAGGTAAGTGCACAATTCTATGGAGTCCCTGATTCACACCCTGCTGCTGCAGTTCATCCTGGGGCAAACTGATGTACTTCTGTCTCCTGTGTAGCAGTGCCTCCAGGAATTGTTTCAGGAACTTTTGAATGGAGGATTGTGAGATGCCCATGGTATGACCTGTTGGGGTTGGGAAGCTCCCTGTTGCAAGGAAGCAGTGTGCAGTGGCAACCTTCATGTCCACTGGTATGGGGTGTATTCTGCTCTTCAGTTCCCTTCTCAGCTCACTGCACAGCTTCATTATGGCAGCTTTGATAAGCTGGTAATGTGCAATGCACTGCTCCTCTGTCAGATCCTGGTACAATGTCCACTGCCAGTACACTCTTCCTGCATATCTCCTCCAAGTTGACCGCTATCTTGGCATTGTCCCTTGCCAGGTTGTTGCCAGACATGTCTCTGTCACCTTAACATGGCCACCCTGATGGCAATTAGGGCTGTTAGTCCTGGCAATTTGTACTCTCACCCCTCCAGTGCTTGTGCTGCGGCAGTAATGCTTCAGTCCTGACTCAGCTCTGCCTGAATACTGTGGGCCTACCAGATCAGTCTTGGTCTAACAGATGCATGCTATCTTCAGCACAATCATAGCAAGATCCACCTTTTAAAATAAAAATAAGGGGATCGTACATCATTTTTCTGACACAAGGCCAATTGTGATATGTGCACCCATTTTTTTTTTACACAATCCTAATGCAAGACACTTTGGCACAGGCCACACTGTTTTTGATGCAGCCTGCATTACAAAACATGAATTGACACAACATTTAATGCATCATGGTATTTGCAACAAATGTATTTGATGCAAGCACCTTGTGTCATTCTTGGCCCTTTGAAAATTGAGCACCAGGTCTGTAACTGGAAGAAAAAACTAAAAAAAAAGTCACAGAGCAGAGCTGCTGTAGAGTGAGATTCTGAGGAAGGAGTAAAAGCTCATACAGTATCTGTAGAAAAAGGGAAAACTCCACACAATTTTAAGAGACTGCAGGTAGCGCTGCAACTGATGAAAATCAAGATTTTCTAAAAGTGAGCAAAAAGCAAAATAACAAAAAGGAAACAATAAGCAAAAGAAAATAAAACCAGGGAGGGTGAGAGGAGAGACAGAAAGAAGCCATGAGCAAGGAAGAACACTGAGAAAGAAAAAGTATCAGAATAAAAATATTAAATGTGTCTGACATTACACCAATAAATGCACAAATATCAGTAATGAAGAAAGACCAGACCTTAATCCCAATCTCTTTAATAAACTGTTTCCAAACTCACATAGATCTCTATGAATTTTTCATAAAAATTAGATTAAAGTTCCACTTCAAAAGAAAAAAGTGTAGTGAGGCTACTGCAGATATAGAGGAAGAATTTTAAGAGTTAAGAGAAAATATGGATTATTTGTTAGAAGACATACAGACATACGAAATTTGCCAGCAAAAAAGGGCCTAGCGATCTGTCAAGTCTGCTCGAATGTGCAGCTAGCACCCTTTATTCTGCAGCTGCCCCTCCTTTCCACCCTTCCCCTTCATTAACCCTCCCCCTTGTCCTGTCCCATCCCCTTTTGAAGCAGTCCACTGTTCTACTGGATACCACTTCTGCAGGTAATGCATTCCACCCAGCCTCCACCCTATCTGTAAAGAAGAAGTGTCTCCTCATCTCCCTCCTGAACCTTCCTCCCTCCAGTCTTATATCATGACCCCTGGTGTGTCTCCCCTCCCTTACTTTGAACATCCCCTCTGTACCTGTCTTGCTTATTCCTTTCATGTATTTAAAGGTTTCAGTCATTTCCCCTCTGTCCCTCCTGTCCTCCAGTGAGTACATATTCAACTCCCTCAACCTCCTCTCATATGATAAGCCCCCCAGTCCCTTGATCATCTTTGTCACCCTGCGCTGCACCCCCTCCAGTAACTTAATGTCCCTCTTCAGATACGGGCGCCAGTACTGCATGCAATACTCCAGGTGCGGTCTAACTAATGACCTATATAGTGGCAGAATCACCTCCTCCCCTCCTCAAGTATATACCCCTTGCAATACAACCCAGCATTTTGTTGGCCTTTGCAGCTGCCTTCTTACATTGTGCCGAGTTGTTCATTGACCCTGTAATGAGCACCAGAAGATCCTTCTCCTCTGTCTGGGCTAGCTGCACTCCCCCCAGCTGGTAACTCCTCCTTGGGTTCTTCATCCCAAACTGCAGCACCTTGCACTTTTTGGCATTAAACCCCAGTTGCCAGGTGTCTGACCAGGTTTCAAGGTTTGCCAGATCATCCTGTAACCTCTGCCATCTCCCTAGGTCATCTACCACTGCTCCTACCTTGGTATCATCAGCAAACAGACTGATCTTGCTCTTGATGTCCCATGATATGTCTGCAATGAATATCCCAAACAACACTGGTCCCAACACCGAGCCCTGTGGAACACTGCTCATCACTACCCTTGGGTGTGAGAGCTCCCCACCCACCACCACCTGTTTTTGCCTTCCCTGAAGCCAGTTTCCTACCCATCTCACCAGCTTTGCACCCACCCCTGTGCCTACTAACTTACTTCCCAGCCTTCCATGCAGCACTGAGTCAAATGCCTTACTGAAGTCCAGATACAGGACATCCACTGCATGGCCCCTGTCCAATTGCCTAGTTACCCAGTCATAGAACTCCACCAGGTTGGTTTGGCAGGATCTGCCCTGTATGAAGCCATGCTGTCTGCTGTCCTGTAGTCCTTTGGCCTCTAGGAGGGCCACCAGCCTCTCCTTCAGGATAGTCTCCATTAGCTTACCCCGATGGATGTGAGGCTCAATGGTCTGTAGTTTCCTATTCATCCTTGGGCCACTCTTGTGGAGGGCACCATGAGCCATCCTCCAGTCCTGAGGCACACACTCTGAATGTAGTGAGGCATTAAATAGGTCTGCCAAAGGTCCTGCAAGGACCTTTGCCAGCTCCTTCAGTACCCTGGGGTGGATGTCATCTGGGCCTGGCGTCTTGTCCACCCTCAGTGCCTTCAAACCCTCCCGAACTCTGCCCTCCATGATTTCCCCATCTGTCACCCCTTCCCCATGTTTCTGCCATTTCTCCCCCCTTGGGTGTCACCCCCCCTTCTCTTCAGTAAATACTGAGCAGAAGTACTCATTTAGTGCTTCTGCCTTATCGCACCCTGCTTACACCCAACCCCCCCTTCCTAATCCTTTTCAGCCATCACCAAAGACTCCCATAGCAGAATTTGAGGATAGCCAAAACACAGGAGCTGCAGAACTTGATGACACAGCTCTTGTTAACCAGTGCAATTCAGGCACACTACTGGCTAAGAACAGCAGAACTTGGGACACTAATGAGTTAATGACAACAATGGTAGGGATTCCTAATGCTGTCAAAGAAGGTAGGGGTAAAATAAACTTTTAATGGTTTAAGAAACATACTGTTTAAAGGCAGATCTACATTTCCCCCAGCACCTTAAGCCCTACTGTCAAAGCATTTGAAGAAGTTGTTAAAAACATGCTTAGTGGGGCTATTTCTGAATCTGAATTTGGTTTCTTGTGGAATGAACACCTCATTACACCTTGGTTTTACATATTAACCAATGTACATGGATGCACTGAGGATCCCCTTGGGAGGCCAATTGTGCCTGGAGTTGGCTCTATCATGGAGAACCTTAGGAAGATTTGTTTGGCATGATCTTCCTGTGATAAAGCCATGCTGCCTATCGTCCAAGTACCCAGTTTGCTCCAATAACCCCGCTAGCCTTTCCTTGACAACACCTTCCATCACCTTGCTGACCACCAATGTCAGGCTAACGGGCCTGTAATTTCCCACCTCCTCTCTTGATCCCACCTTGTGGATTGGCATGACATGGGCCACCCTTCAGTCTTGGGGAACCCACCCAGTCCTCAAACAGATGTTAAAAAGTTCCACTAGAGGGACTGCCAGCACATCCACCAGTTCCCTCAGCACCCTGGGATCTATCTCACTTGGCCAAAGTGCTTTTTCTGTCCAAAGGGACCTGAGGCTTCCCTTACTCTCTCTACTGGAATTTCAGCCTCCACATCCTCCCCCTTTTCACCCTGCACTGCTGGGCCCTCACCTGTCTGTGGTGGCCACTCCCTTTCCCCAGACCCATCAGGGCCCCTGGTCTCTACCTGTCCCACCCCTTGCTCTGGTTTGCCCCTGCTCTCCTCGCAAGACATAGCCCCTCAACCCCCCCCCGGTAAAACTGAGACAAAGTACTCATTTAGGACTTCTGCCTGTTCCCCCTCCTCCTGTGCCCAACCATCCCCTATCCTTATCTTGCTGATCTGCCCCCTTACTTTCCTTTTTTCCCCTAGGTATCTAAAGAACCCTTCCCCCTCCAGATCCCACTGGCCAAGGACTGCTCCTTTTTTGCTTTAGCTGCTCTCACCACCCTGCTGACTCTCTTGGCTATCAGCTCATATTCCTTCTGATCCCTTTCACTCCTTGAGCACTTGAAGCACCTATAGGCTGCCTTCTTTTCTCTCCCCACCTCCTGTACCTCCCAGGTTCACCAGTAGGATTTTCTGGCCTTACCGAACTTATCCCTTTCCCTTGCATTGGATCTGGTAACCTCCTGTATTCCCCTCCTAATGATCCCCCACCTGCTGTCAGCATCCATATCCAGCCTTATCCTCTCCAGATGATCTTTAAGGATCCTGCCCATCTCCCTGAAGTCTGCACCACTAAAGTCGGTTACTACATCCTTGTTCGGCTTTCCTCCCCCCCCAAGGTCCAGGAAGAACCAGACTGTGGAGTGATCAGTCCCAGCCAACAGGTCCCTCACCTCTAGGCCCCTAATCTGATCACTGTCTGCCAGGATCAAATCCAGTGTCTGGGCCTCCCTAGTTGGCTCACCCACCTGTTCTGTTAGAAACGCATCCTGAAAGACATCCAGCAGCCTCTGTTTTCTTGCTGATCTGCCCCCTTACTTTCCTTTTTTCCCCTAGGTATCTAAAGAACCCCTTGTCCCCCCTCTGGATCCCACTGGCCAAGGACTGCTTCTTTTTTGGCTTAGCTGCTCTCATCACCCTGGTGACTCTCTTGGCTGTCAGCTCATATTCCTTCCGATCCCTTTCACTCCTTGAGCACTTGAAGCACCTATAGGCTGCCTTCTTTTCCCTCACCACCTCCTGTACCTCCCAGGTCCATCAGCAGGGTTTTCTGGCCTTACCGAACTTATGCCTTTCCCTTGCACAGGATCTGGTAACCTCCTGTATTCCCCTCCTAATGATTCCCCACCTGCTGTCAGCATCCATATCCGGCCTTATCCTCTCCAGATGATCTATAAGGATCCTTCCCATCTCCCCGATGTCTGCACCCCTAAAGTCGGTTACTACCGTGTTTGTTTGGCTTTCATCCCCCCTAGGTCCAGGAAGAACCAGACTGTGGAGTGATCACTCCCAGCCGATGGGCCCCTCACATCTAGGCCCCTAATCTGATCACTGTCCACCAGGACCACGTCCAGCATCTTGCCTCCCTAGTTGGCTCACCCACCTGTTGTGTCAGAAATGCATCCTGGAAGACATCCAGCAGCCTCTGCTCTCTGGTCACTGGTGATTTCATAGTCCCCCAGTCTGTTCCTGGCATGTTGATGTCCCCGCTTACCACTACCCTTCCTTTTCCCAATTTGCAGTGTCCCTTGAGATTTGCCATCAAACTTTCTTCCAGGACCTCTGCCAGTGCTGGGGGTCTGTATATCACTCTGACCTTTGCTCTCTTGCCCCCCCCCGCATCAGCAAGGTGACCCAAATAGCCTCCACATTCCTCTCTGCCTCCTCTACCCCTCCAATACCCATGCCATTTCTGACTAACAGTGCTACACCACCACCCTTCCTCCCCCATCTATTCTGAACACAGTGTAGCCCTCCAGATTTAGGTCCCACTCATGCCCTTGGGAGGCCCAGGTCTCAGTGACTTCTTCCACATCTACCTCCCTCTCAAATAGCATTTCCTGGAGTGCAGGCATTTTATTTCCTAAATTCCTTGCATTTATCAGTACAACTCTCCACCCATTTTCCCTCCTCTTCTTTCTCCCCCTTGAGCTCCCATTTCTCAGCTCCTGCACCCTACCTGGTGACCCATTTCCATATCTCCCTAGCCCCCTTGAGGAGTGGAGACCATGTCCCTCATTTATTATACCTGCTGGCACTGCCCCTTTTTTGATCCCTCCTCCTTCACAAGTTTAAACCCCACCTTTCTTGATGAACCCAGCTAGTTTGAGCTTTAGGAGTTCCTTCCCCTCCAAATTAAGGTGGAGCCTGTCCCTAGTGTACAGACCCTTTCATTAATTTCATTAATCTGTCCGAAAAGTGATTCCACACAGTGACCTCAAATTCACCTTTTGGGACTGGGTAAGGAAATAACAATAACAAGGTTCACGAGGTGGGGTCCCAAGAACCCCGTGTTGAATATTTAAGGTCAGAATTCCTAAAAATGTCTGAGATATCAACCTAACTTGAAACCCCCATTTACTGACATTATATGGTGCTTACCTTTGATTCTTCAGTTTTCGGTTTGGCTTTGAAGAGTACAGATGTCCAGAGAAGATCAATGTTCCTGAGTTCCAGAGGTAAGTATGGACAAGGAGGAGATAAGGGGAGGTGGGTGCTCAGTGTGAGGGTGAGGAGGGTGGAGAGGGGACTGGGGAGATGATGAGGGACTGTTTTCTCTTTTGTAGGTTAAAAAACAAAATTAAAGACATTGGAGACAGTTTTCTTCACTCACAGGTATTTTAAAAATATTACATATTTGGGCACACTGGGGTGGGCTCCCAGTGTTCCATGCTAATGTCTGTGTGTGTTGGGGGTTACACACATGCTCACATGGGTATTTGGCACCCCTTGTCAGCAACTGAAAACTACGGGCTTGGGGTGGCACCATCTGACACCGAGAGTGAGCATCCCAGTATCAGATCATTAAAATTTTAAAAAAATATATAGATTTGGCACTCTGGGGTGGGCTTTCCATGTGCTGTATTAGCGGGGGGTGGTGGCAGAGATACATGCCGACACAGGGATTGGGTACCCTGATGTTGGCATTTAAAGAATAAACACTCAGGCCATTTTTTTGCTAAGGGAAATCCACCACTGTGGATCCCTTTTCATCACTTGATCCCCGTTCGTGAGGTGGGATGAGGACCAGATGGCTCTGTCTGACCATCTGGTCTTCATCTCACAAACGGGGATTTTGACATCTCATGAACAGTGATCGGCTGATGAACAAAGATTTTGACACTTCATGAACAGGGACTTTGTTTGGCTAATCCCCATTTGTGAAGTGTCAAAATCCCCATTCATTAACCAAATCCCTGTTCATGAGGTGTCAGAATCTCCATTTGTCAGCCGATCCCTGTTTGTGAGATAGGGCCATCGGGTCCTTATCTCACAAGCAGGAATTTTGACAGCTCAAGAATGAGGAATGGCTGATGAATGGGGATTTTTACACTTCACAAACAGGGATTGGAAGCAAGTGACGAACAGAGATTTACTGTATCAAAAAATTTCCTTTTTTAATACACTGATGGAAAACAAACACATGGGTTTGTAGAGGGCATCAACCTGAACAAAACCCACGCATTGGTTTCCACAGAATACATCCATGGGGCAAGTACAAGCATTTTGTATTGGGCAAAAAGTGAAAACATGATGGCTGCTCACAAACAGAGATTTTTTTTCCCTTGAAAGGGGATTTAATAAATCCCCAATTGTTAGCTGTCATAATCCCTGTTCATGAGCCTGAATCCTTGTTTGCAGCTATGCAACTATCCAAAAGACTGAACTAAACATGCTCAGAACCCGAATTTTCAAAACTGAATAACTTTAGATCAGATTAATATTTTTTCACCGAACCAATGCTAGCTTGTTCCTTGGGGTAAGCTCTTACTGAATATGACAGGCAAAAAACCCAAATGGCGTGTGTGCAGCACGATCAGGAAAAATCTGGAAAAATGGGCAAAAAAAAGCTAAATACACACTGTTTGCACTATACACTTTGCAAAATTCTCATATCAGATCTACATGAAACTTTACTAGTCCGGAGAGCTACCTCACAGGACAGTACATACCAAGTGTTGTGCAAATCCGTCAAATGGTTGCAAAGGTATTAAGGTGCAAAGTTTGGAGTTTAACATTAAACTGCCTACTCAACCTAACTGTAAGGGCACAAACAGGCCCATATATATATATATTTATATATATCTATATATATATATATCTGTATATATACATATTTATAGTGGTGCAATTGCACCACTGCAGTTATGGTTAGGCAGGGGATTCGATGCTAAACCCCAAATCTTGTATTTTAATAACATTGCAACCATTCAATGGATTTGCATGATATTTTGCATGTGCAGTATAAGAGGGGAGAACACTGAATGTGTCAAGTTTCATTATGGTCAAATCTGTGGTTTCTGAGTTACGAAGTGTGCAAAAATTGATTTTTCGGGTGTGTTTTGCTGTTTCTAAACTTTTTCTGTTTTTACTTGCCTAACACCCAGATGGTTTGTAATTTTGATATGAAATTTCCAGGCCAGACAGGGGCAGGCCCACAAATGTGCCTTTTGCTGGTTTGGTGAAAAAATATTAATCCATTTCAAAGTTATTTAATTTAAAACATCTGTTATGACCATGTTCCGTAAGCATTTCAAGATAGCTGTATGAAATGAAAAAGAGAATATTTTTCATATGGGAATGATCCTTTTTCATTTGCCACCCTTTTGTTGTCAGTTTCTTCCTCCACAAAAAATCTCAAAACCCACAAAAATGACACCTGGAGAGAGACCAGCACCTCTGTTTTTCTTCGGAACTCCGTTAGGTGTAATCTGCACTTAACTGTTGGTTAAATCACTGGAAAAATGTGTTTTATTTACAGTTTAAATCCTTCTTTTTGTGACTCACTGATACTTTGTGATACAAAAGATGAATCCTTTTTCATATTGATGTAATCTTTTTCATGAGGGGCTTAGTCTTTTTCCATTTGCTGCCATTTTGTTGTCCGTTTTTTTTAAAAAGAAATTTCAAAATCCACCAAAAATAGTAGCCTGTAGAGATAGACCAACACATATATTCTTGTTCATCTGGACTCTATTATGTGGATTCTACACTTTACTGTTGGTGAACTGACACCAAAATGTGTCTTCTGTTATTGATTGCAAATCCTTTTTCATAACTTGCTTATGCTTCTTTTGTTTGGTTGTTCATACAGAAACATTCATATGAACAATAACTTCAGTAATTTTACTGTTCTTTGAACAAGTCTAGCACCCAGACAGTTTGGATTTTGGGTCTGAAATTTTCAGGGTAAAAAGGAACAGGCCCACAAATGTGCCTTTTCTGTTTTGGTTACAAAATATTCATCTGTTCCAACGTTATTATACTTTTCTTCATGACTCACTTGTACTTTATGAAACGAAATTGGAATCCATTTTCATATTGTCATTATCCTTGTAACTCACTTATACTTTTTTCGTATGGTCATTCATACAAAAGTGGTCATATGAACAATAACTTCAGTACTTTTGTACTGTTCTTTGAACAGGCCTAGTGCCAGAGATGGTTTGCATTTTGGATCTGAAATTTTCAGGGTAAAAAGTAGTAAGCCCACAGATGTGCCTTTTGCTCTTCTGGTAACAAAGTGTTCATCCATTTTCAAATTTATAATGCTTGTTTTTGTGACTCGCTTACGCTTTATGATACGAAAGAAGAATCCTTTTTCTTATTGGCGTAATCTTTTTTCATGAGGGGTACAATCATTTTTGCATTTAGTGCAATTATGTTATCCATTTGTCACAATTCTTTTTTTGTTTGCTGCCATTTTGTTAATCTTTTTTTGTGTTAAGAAATAAATTTAAAAACCCACAAAAATGACATCCTTGGGAGATACCAACACATGTCCCTTGCTCATCTGGACTCTGCTAGGTGAATTACACAATTAACTGTTGGATAACTGACCCTAACATTTTTTTTGTGTGTGATTTTAACAGCTTATTTCATGACTCACTGCCACTTTTTTCGTTCGTACGAATATTTTCACATAAATAAAAATTCAAATCCTACTGTTTTCTGGCGATACCTATAGTGGCCAGATGGTTTTGAATTTGTGCCTGAAATTTGCAGGGTAGAAGGGGGGGCTGGGCCATAGATGTGCAATTTTATAAAGTGGTGTTCTGAGCATGTTCAATAAGCACACCCAACTAGTTGTATGAAATGAAAAAGGAAACCTTGTCAGTGAGCATCAGAGTGCCTGCACCCATGCCTAATGAGTCCCCCCTGCACAATGCTGTGATGTGGCCAGCATTTGGTCATGCTCTGAAACACACTGGCATGCCAGTGTGTATCAGGATGCTTTATCAACACAGCTGTTCAGCCCCCTCCCCAAGCACTCAAAGGTGGTGAGCATGTAGGCACACTCTGCAACACACTGCCTTGCCATTGTGCATCAGGGTGCCAGCTCCAGTGCCTAGCGATGTCCCCATGTTCCAAGGTGGCCAGCATGCGTGCACAGTCTGCAACACACTGGCATGGCAGTGTGCATCAGGGTGCCTCCTCAACCTATTGGCATGGTAATGCACCTCATAGAACTATAGCAATGTGCTGGTGGAGCCCATCCCATCACTGTTCCATGTGCCATCAGTGGACATCCTGGCACACTCTCAGCACTCAGGCATGGCAGCTGACCTCATACAACTCCATTCTGGTGCTGGAGCACCATTGGGGTTATGGTGCAAATGTAATATTACCCATGTGTCCAACCAACACCCCCATTCAGTACCACCTCCCATCCACTACCTAAGTATAAATAAGGAAGCTAGACACCAACGTTCACAGTGCACATTTTTTGTAAAATGTTGTACTTAAATAATAATTACAAGAATAGAAAAGCATAAAAAATACAAATACATAATTTTAAAATAAAAATAAATAATTATTGCATTTATATTGTTTCATAAAATTATTAAAAATATATATTTTTTAAAAATAAAACATATAAAAATATTTTTTTCATCACAATGTAAGTATTTGTTAAACTAGATTTTTTTTTTTTTAATGTCATTCACTTTTTGGGGTCTAGGGATGCCTGAGGAGGTACACGCCCCGGTAGATCATGATGCCAGTCAGTACCTGAGTGAGACCACAAAAGGAAGCAGGTACTCAATGGTAGTGTTCAGGGTGGGGATTGTGATGAGGTGTGTCACAGCTCCTCCTCTTCAGGTGAAAACTGAGGAGGGTGCTATGACTGAGGCTTTTCTGGCTCCTTTCTTGTCTAAGAAAGGGCCTGGTCCACCCAGTGCAGCAGGTGGTTTTGCACTGTCCCTCCAAAAACTCACAGAGTTGACTCTGAGTGGTCTCCTGAGTTTCAGTGCTGTCCTCATCACTGTCAACAAGATCTTTGATACTCCAAGTAAGGACAGCATTGCTACTCTGAAGGCCACAGAGGGTATCGTAAGTTTAGAGGTCAAGTCTGTCATGATGGTGCACTGTATCCAAGATTTGCTTTTGGTTCTGTATCACCATTGCAACAAACTCTGCCAGACTTTTGAAACCCTCAGTCATGGTGCTGGTGAACTACTGGAGGCCCTCCCTCATTGTTGTGACTGCTGCTGAACATGCTGCAATAGAAAGAAAAAAAAATGTGTTGGCATCCTTTTTGTATTCTGTTGTGTGGTGAATTGGTGGAGGTCCTCCTGTGGTCCTGTGAATGCTGCTGATGATGCTACAATAGAGAACAAAAGAATATATGCTAGTACAGTTTGTAGAGAAGAATGGTGTCTCTGCCGCAGTGCTGCTAAATTGGTGGAAGTCATGCTGCACTGCTCTGACTGGAGCTGCAAATTATATGATACAAAAGAAAACAAAACACAGTACCATATTTTGTATGTTGTTCTATGTGTACTGGAACATTTGTTGTCCTTGTTTGTGTCATGGCGTGGGTGCCTTGATTGTTCCTGTAGATGCAATAGTAAAAAATTAACAAAATGCTGGTACTGTGCTTTGTATGTTCTGTTATGTGTGCCGGAAAAAAAGTGTTCAGAGTTGTTGTGGTTGTATGTATTCCAGTGTAGAGAGAGGAAATCCAAGTGAGCTCAAGAGGAAGAAGCACTCTGAGGTAATCTTCAGAGCATTTGGAAAATGCCATTACGGCTTACAAATATTTAGTCTTTAGTCATTTAACAACTGATTTAGATTCGAGTCATAGAAAAGGATTCAAATATTGGCTTCTGAAATTGGAAGAAGGTAAAATCGTTGGAATGAATTAAAAATATTAACAGAATAGGTTTACAGCCTTTCCAGTAAATGAGTATGTTTGTTTTGTAGGGTCAGGTTGTTATGTGGTCCTCACTACCTGATACGCCATAAGGCAGTGATTCAGAGGCATAAGAACAATTAATATATTTCCCAAGGTATGCATGTGGTTATGGGGGGGGGTCAAGTTTTAATTTCTGATGTTAAAAGCAGCAATATCATCTAGGTCAGTGTTTTTCTGTTCACTGAAGGATATACTTATATATTTTATTTATTTTTATTAGGATAGAAAGTTTGTCGACTGTTGAATTGTTTGCACAATACATGAAGTAATTTGGTAGACAAAAAAAGTTAATGGTAATATTTAAATACATTAAATACATTGTTTTTTCAGAATACATTTAAATTTGAGTATATTGAACTTGAATTAGTAATTAAAATGAAATTATCTTTCTATTTTAAACAGATTTCAAAATACCCCATGAACAAGCTCTTAGGAGCGAAATGTAGGGGGCTGATATTCTATTAAAGAAGCGGAACTTCAATACACTTGTCAAGTGTTTCATTGATGTAGAAGAATGTTGTGAACTCCCTGCTTTTACTTTTTGTGAGTTAAATATTGGGCACCTTCAAGGGATTTACAGTTTAAATATTTTCACCATTTCCCAAATTGTGCTTGTTGTGTTTGAAGCAGTATTATGGGTCTGGTACAGCCTTTAAATCTGGAAGTAAAAAGGTGATTATTCCATGGTGTTATACTTCTTATTTCTGTCTGTACCATCTCTGCATTACTGTTAAGGCAATGTGATATGTTGTATTTCTGTAATGAACAAGAATATTTAATTTTATTTATTTATTTATTTATTTAGTTTTTGTTGACCGGGTAAGTGCGCTAGCCAACAAGTGACTATTTTCAGGCACGACCCGGGAGGTACAGTTACAGAACACAGTGATACATAAGAGATTACACAAAGCAGGATACATTTGCAGGATACATAAGAAATTACACAGAGCAGGATACATTTGCAAAGGACAAAGTCACACAGTGTAGTCAAGCATAGCAATAAGGATAAAATTACATGTATTCAGTTGTTGAGAACTAGGGGGAGAGGTGGTAGGGGACAGGTGTAAGGGTAGGGCAGGAGAGACGGAGACAGGGGGTGGTAGGGTGAATAGCAAAAAAGGGGAGGACAGGAGGGAGGTTAAGGTGCCAAGTGCGGCATTAGTGGGAGAAGGTTACCACCTGTGGCTGGGACGGTGGAACTGGGAGTCGGCAAGAGAGACGGAGAGGTCGGGGAACAGGAAAGTGAAGCTATGGGTGCAAAAAATAGAGAGGAAGAGAGGGTGATGTGCAGGGAAGGGCGGTGGGGGGACTAGGTGCAAGGGTGAGGAGGGATTTGAACTAAAGGAATGGGGAAGGGGAAGGGTAGGTGGGAAGGGCAGGGTGTAGAGGGAAAAGGGATGAAGGGCACGGAACAGATAGGGAAATGAGTGGGGGTAGAGAGATAGAGTGCACCTAGTAAGAGCACAGCGGAGCAGAAGAAGGAGGAGGACAAGAGGCGAGGCAGTGAAAGCGGCATTGGCGGGTAGAGTAGTAACCTGCGGCCGAGCCGGGTGGAACTACGTAGACGGCAGGAGAGAGAGGAGTCACGCAAACTGGTGGGAGGCGGGATAAAATAGAGAGGGAGGGGTGAGGACTGAGCATAGGGAGAAGAGGGAAGAACAAAAGAAGGAGGGGAAAGCTGGCAGGGAGAGGGGCAGAAAGGTGAAAGAAAGGTAGGAAGGGTGGCGTCAAGTTACGGCATTAGCGGTACAAGGTAGCAACCTGTTACCGGGCCGGTGGAACCGAAAGACGGCAGAGAGGGGAGTGGAGGGCGGTTAGAGGTTAATGAAAAAATGTATATGATATTGTCTCTTCTGGTGGTGTGGAAGACATATAGAATAGTGTATGGTTGCTCATACACAACAAGGCTATGTTGCCATCGAGGGGATGTGATGACATCACACAGACCTCGAGAGTGAAGCTCGAGATGTCTGTGTGACAGAATCACTTCCCGAGATGGCAAAAATGCCTTGTTGTGTTTAAACAACCATATACTATTTTATATAGTATAAGGTTTCCCAAACTGTAGGAGGTTTGACTTTTGACAAGGTTCATACCTTGTGAATATTGTCATGCTCACTTGCTCTGTCAATCCCTCCCTCCCAGTCCATGCTGCAGTCGCCATCCAGTTCCATCACCAAAAATACTGGTGCTTCACTGCTTCCTGCGATCCTGCTCTCGGCAAAAGAAATTAAAAAAAAACTGGCAAACTGATAGTTTGGGAACACAGAGCCGAGTATGGCAGTCCGTGTCCCAACTATCTGACTGAATGGCACTACTGACTGATCGTTAGACACCGCCGCTATTTTAGAGTGCATTTTTTGATCAGCTCTGTTTTCAGCCAATCATGTAGCAGCTCAAGGATGAAAAGTTGTTGTACTATCGATCTGATGTCAGAACAATAGTACAACAACTTTTTTGACCTTTGAACTGTCCTACAACAACATTCGGGAAACCACTGTTTTCCATCTAGAATAAGCCCTAACCATATACTATAACTGTATTGTTCAGTGTTAATAGCTATGGAGCTTTCAATTACACCTGTTCACCTTTCTTCAAATAAACATTTCAGTTTAGTTGTGACATGCATTACCTATGCAGTTACTGCAGGTATATACAGCTGAATGCAGTTATATGTTTTTTAATATATGGATCTTTAAAATAATACTGTTTAAAAGCATACAAAAAATCCCTGGTAATACTATTGATCCCGGAGCAATAATACAACCATTCATGAGTGATAATACTATCATTCAGTTCCTGTAGTAGTATAATTTGAGACCTGAATGATAATATTATCAGTAAAAATCAACAGCGCAACTGCAAATCTACCACTTGATGTCTCCCAAAGTATACCTTCTTATTGGCCACTATTCCTTGTGGGCAGGCAGAACAACTTTTAAAACATGATGGCCATCTCTCGCTTAGAGAGAGTGAATCACATACTTGGCATTTCCAGGATTTTTTTTTTATTCTAATTGTTGCCAAAAGTGTACTTATCTGGTTGATCCTGCATTCACAATTAAAGGAAAAGGTAGGACTGCCACAACTTTACTTATATACTCTGCTTATGGGGGTACCAATACTCAAAACCGAGATAGTGCAGCGGCAGTCGGTCAGGACCAAGAGACTCCTTTGCTGCAGCAGCCAAAAGCCTGAAAAAAAAAATCACATCCATATATAAAAAAACAAAACAATGGAAAGGTCACTGGACATTACCGGTGAGTAATACCATCTTGAGGTTGTGGAAACAGGAACTTTTTGATGGTATTACTTACTGGTAATTCCCAGTGACCTAACAATCATTCTATTTATTATAGATAGTTACCATATTTATATACTGTTGCAGAGGAGAACAACTACTGTGTGCTTTGTTCGGAGCTATGAACATTTGCAGATTTGTATACTATTTGAGAAAGGCACCTTCACCACCAATTTTACATGCAATATAGAGTGTAGCTTAAGTGCAGGACATGCAGGGTGGAGTTTTTAGCAGTACAAGATACAGTAGTCATAGAAGGCAGAGAGTGGATACAGAGGTACATTACAAACTTTTGCATACTACCTGTGTGTTGTAAGCAGGGGGCAAGCTAGGTGTTTTAATGTAGAACCGTCACCACTGCTGCATCAATGTGTATGATACACAGAAGAAGATGAATACCATGTTGAAGAGACTTGAACTGTGAAACTTTCTTCAGTTTTCAAAATTGTTACCTGTTTAACATAACAAATATTGAAGTACAAAGAAAACAGTGAAACACAACATATCAAATACTGTTTTTATAATGTTTTGAATTATTTGGGAGTATGTCATATCTCTTATTGTGTGTGGCACTGTGGTGAATGCTGTAGTATGCAGGGCCCCTTGATTTAAAGTAAGTTAGCCATAAGGGCTCCAAATGTCAGACAGCATCACAAGCCTCAGTGCACCCATCCTGTTTCCATGTATACAATGCACCATCTACTGTGATGACTTCCAGCCCATGAACAACATGCTCCAACAGTAGCATCTGGCTAAAGAAAGTGCACAGCAATGAAATGCACATTGCAGCAACATAGGTTGCAGCATCCAGACACACAGCCACATTCCATGTGTGACCCAGACTTCCACTTCCTTCACCTTGCCATGCTCCAAATGGGTGATTAATCAGCACTCCAGCACGTCAAACTGTACAAGACTAAAAATCAAAAGAGAAACACTGTTATATTGATCAAAGCAAATACAAGTATACCACTACAAATTATGTGTTGGACTGTGCATTGTCAGATTCCCCCTTCCCCCTCTACACATGGTCTGTCTTCTCTGAAGTAACATCATGACCCTTGGTGTGCCTACCCTGCGACTGTGCAAACATGTGCAATGCTCTGTCCACTGTTGTGACTTACATCCATGTATGGTATTGTTGAACAGCAGCATATGGGTAAAGAAAGTGCACAGTAATAAGACGTACACCACAGCATCAGAATTTGCTGTTGTTAGACACCCAACCCCAGGCCATGTGTGACCAGACTCACTGCTTTTCCACCTTGCCATGATTTAGTTGCTGAACAATCAGCACTCTGGCACATCAAACTGTGGCAGACTACAAATTAAAAGATAAACATAGTTACACTGCTCATAGTGAACACAAGTACAGTATCCTAAATTCTGTGTGGCACTGTGGTGTGTCACAATAACGTACCCAACCCTCCATCCCATGCTCATGCATTTCTAAAAATGTTGGCTGTAAGCAATGACACCTGCGATGTCATAATAATATGTCTCACTGTGCCTGTAACCATGGCGAGCAGTTTGTCAATGTTTTTCCTTCAACTTACAGTAGAGCACAGCCAAAACACAATGGGAGTCTAAGCAATGATCTGCCTAGAGAGTGGCAAAGTGATAGTGCCGAGATCCAGTATCATAACATTTGTTGGGTGTGGGGAGGACAGGAATGAAGGATTTATTAACACAGCACACGACTGAAATGCAACAAACAGAATATAGCACATGTTTGGAAAACTGGAAGGCGAGAGTGGTGAGAATTGCAGTTACGGTCTGACACAGAGCCCTGCTTGACAAATGTTCAACATTTCAGTAATGCCAAAAAATGACTAGACTTTATTCTTTAACAAATTAGGGAGTCTGCTATGGTGTCTATTTATGAAGACTATGATTTACCTCTGTCAGCAGCAGCCACGTGGTGGCACTGGGGAGGTAGATCTATTGAAAGAGAAATAAAAGTATATATTTGGGAACATTTAAGTGTAACTGATAAAGGCATAATTAAGATTACCATTACTAGGTTTATGTACCATCTTTGGTGACTGATTGTTATCTGACAGCAATTGTACCACATAGCAGTTTGGCAAACTATAGCTAGTGGTCTGGAAAACTACCACTTTAATTCATACATGAAAACAGCACTGCATTTACATAACTTTTATATGATTATTACTAATCTAGCATCTGTTCAGAATGTATAACGCATTGACATGATATGGCTTCTTTCTAGAATAAACATTTTGCATGCTGGAACAAAACAGTAGCACACACACATAACTTTCTCAATGATTATTATACATCTATTATCTGTTCATAACCTTGCAGATAGTTTGTGATACAGAGACTCAGGTACATGATGGACTATATGTACTGTACAATCACGTACCCATTTACCATATTAAACATTGTGTTGGCAAAAAACAACAACTCCATTCCTATATGAAAACAACATTGCACCTATACAACTGTAAAATGCTTATTAATGATTTGCCATCAGTCCATAATGTATAACACATTGTCATGCTATTGGTTCTGTGTTGAACAAGTAATATTTTACTTATTGGAAGGAAACAGCACTGTATATACATAACTTTCTCAATGATTATTATAGATCTATTATGTGTGCATAAGCTTACACATAGTTTCTACAGCAGACAGGGTACCGCATGATGTGTTGTGGTGTGCTGGTATGTAGAGGACCAACAGTAAGATACAGTTGCATGACACTGTGGAATTCTATGAGTGTTACGTATAACAAGTTTCATGTGGTGCTGGTTTTGACTGGTGTGGGATGGGGGAGACAGTGCACATGTTGTGGCATGGAATCGTTCAACAGTGATGTTGTGCCTATCTAGTTGCACAGTACTCATGGGGTATGTCTGTGAGTGGTATCCTGCCTCATCCTACATACAAGTACCAACAAAGATACATAATAGTGGTGCACAGTGTAACAGGATGGTCAGACTTCGGGACCTGGTGAGATGTCCAACATGACAGTGTGATAAGACTAAGTAGTGGGTTTTCAGACCCCTGTTGTAGGACAAATGTGTCTGTGGGGGATGTATAATTCTTTGTGTGTGGATGTTGTGTGTCCTATGGTGTGCAGAGGTACTATGTATGTTTTCTGAGATGTTTGACAAAAGGTAAGGCAGGCTTACTGTTGCTGACATAAGGCTGTCAGTGAAGTCCTCTGCAATGGTGCAGGGGAGATGATGTGCACAAGTATACTGTATGAAGTTTCTAAATGCTTCTGGGTGTATACTGGACCCCTAATGTGTGTGATTGCAATGTGCTGAAAATACAAAACAAACCAGATGGACCGGGCTGGGGCTCCTTCTCATGCTGTTGTTTTGTAGTGGAGTTGCCAGCATGCAGTGGTGCATCAGTCTAGGAAACAAAGGGGCCTTGGTGTTGCTCTATCCCTCCCTCTGTGTCCTGCTCTGTGGCACCATAGGTGCCCTCTCTGATTTGTGGTTGATCTGCAATACACAAGAAAAAGAAAAGGACACACTTTATGATTATGTTAATACAGAGATAATATATTGTTGCTACATAACTTGTATCATATTAAATATTAAACTGTATTGCACTCCACCAGCTATTGCCTGACATACTGTAGGTTAATGTTAAGACTTACTGATCAACATTGTTGATCAGATACATGACAAAAACATATAAATTTTTATGTTACAGATGAATCTCTTACAGTTGCTATATAAGAGAGCTATACTATGATGATCAGTAATACATTTCTAAAATCATATTTTCAAAGTGTAACAGAAAATCATAAAATGTAATTTATTGTGAGACAACCTTTGGTAGTATGATAATACAGTCAGACTGGTACATATTCAGGAAACATGGAACTTTGGTATAATGGCTTACAGTATAAACATTTTCAGCTGCTCATTAATAAATTGAACTGGTACTGTTGGCTAGGTAGGTAATGAAAAACACAATGCTGCTTACTAACGTACGTTTCATGTGCACTTCACCAACAAAATGCTTTATCTCAGCTGTGTCATGCTGCTTAGTAACTTACCTTTCATGTGCACCACATTAGAAATGCTACAGTATATATGAGTTGCATGATGAATAACCTAAGTACTTCCACAGTTTTCAGGCATATGAAGATGTAGAAATCTAACCTGTTATGGTAGTGTACATGTTTGCAAACATAACAAGAAATTGAAGGACTGAAGGCGACAATCGTTACTGTGTGGTGGATCCTTTATCTAATTCAGTATCAGGTAGTGTCCCTCAAAGAACGATGGTGTGCTGGTGGCTCACTGTATGCACCCTAGTTACATGCTCAGTACTTGGGGGGCTGCAGTGAACTATTGGAATGTTGGGCAACATGGTTGCTGAGGGATTCAGAATATGTGCACCTCAAAGGGTTTTCTAGAGACCTACCTGGAGTCTATCATGCTTGTGGGGCACAGTATATTGTTTTGGATTGGTGGATGGACACAGATTGTGACGGGAGCAGATGGTGGGGGGTCTGAATATTGCAATCACATTGTGAGATTACCACTGTTACTATGCTGGTCAGTATCAAAATTGCTGTGACAAAGGATTTATCTTAGCAACATCTGTGATAAGTTAGTTGCCCCACTTATAAAGCATATGAATTGCTATTAATTAACTGTAGCATACTTGTGGATCTGTCTGTAAATAAAAATGCCTGAATAGTAGAATTTTCTGTTTGTTACTAGTTGTTGCAACCCAAAAGGGTTGACAATCACCATCTCCTGGATCCTCCTCCACCTGATCACTTGGGACTGGCACCAGCTGGACCCTTTGTCCCTCTGTGGCATGGAAGCCTAGATGTTCCAGTAAAAAGGGAAGATATTATGAGATACAGTATGACTAGGTTACTGTGTTCTATGCGTACCTGTTTTTAATGTACACATTATCTGTAAGACACAAGAAGAAATTCTATTATGTTGCAGTATAGTGCAATAATAACCACATGGTAAAAGGCAATCAGGTGTGTCTTGTGCCTCACAATGTAAGTTCTAAAATTATAACTTTTCTTTGCTGTATATCCTGTCAACTGTTACCTATAACTAGTTTCTTTTTTATACTTTATTTTTATTATTTTCTTAAAGACATATTCATTTAACTACATAAAACAAGATAGAGAGAGAGAACACTTTTAGAAATAAATCATTTAGTTATAATAAAGTAACCATTTTAGTGGGATTAAAAAAAGATTTCACATTATGAGATTATTCTAGAGCATTTTAAAGATAAAGAAAAAAAATTCATGTGTGCTCCAAGCTTTTACATCCCAACAATAATATGAAGAGAAAAAAAAATAAATCCAAAGCTTTAAGATTATTTTTTTAAAGTCCCAGCATCAGCTTTATCAAAAAAAGAAGGAAAAAGCAGAACAAAGAAAGAAAAAAATATTTTTATTCAAACTGGATGATATTCTGTAACTTCCACCTCCTCTTGTTCAGAATCCGAGGCCAGATCCTCCAACAACTTAATATTAGTCTCATAAAGCGATCATGCTGCATCTTGATCATCAAAGAAAAAAGTTTTCTCCTGAAATTGAATTCTGAGACGAGAAGGCACTAATAATGCAGCTGGTACTCCCGATTCTTTAAATTCTGTCATAATGGGCAAAAACCTTTTCCGTCTACATCGGGTTTGTAGACAGAAGTCTGGATATAAACGAATCCGAGTTCCTGCATAAAAGATATTTTTCTTCTGTCTTGCCATTTGGAGAAATGTATTTCTTTCTGTTAGAGTCAGAAAAGTAATTATAATGTACCTTGCTCCAAATTCTCTCCCATCTGGTTCCTACAGGTTACGTGAGGGGCAAAAAATTGCTTCCAAAGAAAAAGAAGTTTCCAAAGAAAATACTGCTGTTAATGCAGCTTCCACCACCTCTTTCAATTCAGAATTCAGGACACTTCCAGGAAAGCCAATAGGCCTCAGGTTGCATCTTAAAAGATTATTCTCAAGACGTTCCATCCTGGCTGCCTGGGCTATTTGTTCATGCAGTGTTGCTTTAACTGCTCCTTACAGAGTAAGAGTCCTAGCAGAAACTGCCTTTATTTCTTTTTTATTTAATTGAACAGCTTTCTCTGTGCCCTCAAGTCTACTTTCAATAACTGTGCATCAGGAGGAGATTTCAGTTAAGGTTGTTTCAATCCGTATATTTGACTGTCTGACCTTGGATTGAAAATCCGATAAAAGGGCTTGTACAGAAGCTAAAGATGGTTTAGCAGCTGCTCTGGATTTACCACCTGGTTCTGGGTGAGCCACTAATGTGGGAGAGCTCCCTGCTCCTTCTGCTCCGGACTGGTTACAATGAGCTTCTTCATTGCTTACTGCAACGGCTACTACCAGAAAACTGAATACAAAAATTTCACTAACATTTGTAAACAATCCTTGTGGACGGTTCTACATCAGATTAAAACTACTCTCTTAATGTACTTCATTGATGTTTTCCTAATACACTTTTTTTCTGTCACTTATTAATAAAGTCACTGTTTATTGTATACAATGGCAGAAATACCCATACTGTAGCACAAACATTTTGTTAAATATTTTTTTTTTCCTGATGACATTCTATTGGGGTACTTACTTCTGTGGAAACAGTCACCAAACTCAGGTTTTCCTGCCTCTTCCCACTTGTAGTGGGCCCACTGGTACCAATACTTGTCTCCATCTCAGAGACTGCCAGATGCTTTTTAACCTGTAGAATGTTTGCCAAACCTTCTTCCCATGCAGTGGCATGCATCTGAGGCTTTCTGGATGCCCCTCTCACTGAGGAACTGACAGACATTACCCCACATTTTTTTCTGTGTCAGGTACATGCCCCACATCATGATCTCAGCATGTCTACAATGCTGGACAGCCTCCAGCAGAGCAGATACCTCCTCTGTGGTCCAGTTTTTAGGCATTGTATCTGTTGTAAGACTAAAACAGAAAAAGAAAAAATATGTATTAAACATATAAATATGTAGTCATGTATAAAATTAAATATTTGTCAATTTATGATAACATGTTTTGCATTTTTTTCAGTACTACTATATTTTATATGTCACGTAACTGTAAAGGATCATAGCTATAATGTGTGGAATAATAACAGAATACAAAATTGGAGGAAGACTGATTTTGACATGTGACTGTACAGTCCTTTCCCTGTACTGTGATGACAGTGCTCTCACTCATGATGCCTGCAACTCAAAGGCATGCATAATGTGAGCACGTCATTCTGAGTGTCACTTCTCAAAGGTCTTCCAAGCATGAGCTATTACAATCCCACTAAGGCAGTTGAACTGTTGTGTGACCTGTTGTAGTGCTGCATCAGCTAATCAGTATTCCCTCCTTCTCTTTACCCTTTAATCAGTGTGACTATGCACTGTGGAAATTGCAAGCAGTGGGTATATCATCAAAACATTGAAAACATTACAGTGAGGACCATTACAGTAACAAATTCAGCATGGTCGCTGTAAAGGTTCTGCTGTATATTGATTCTGCTTCACCTGGTGTTTCACCCCCTTTCTAAATCAACTCTGACTCAGAGCTGATTATTTTAAAATCAGGAGGGAGGGTGCATGGGGTACAGACCCCCACATTAGGGGTGCATGGGGCACAGGCCCCAGAAAAAATCATTGTTTTTCTGATGGACACAATGCTGGCATTGTGTCTGTCATAGTAATGGATTTGACAGCTTAGTTGTAGAAGTAGCTTGGTGGAAATGCAAGCAGTGTCACCAACCTCTGTGTAGCCAGTCATCAAGGTATACACCTCCTGGGTGTGCCCAGTAAACAGCCTACACACTGTCCTACACTCAGTGATCAGGGTCATTAATGTTCCTGTACTGAACAATAGAAACATAGAAATTTGCCAGCAGAAAAGGGCACCTTGGCCCATCCATTCTGCCCATTTCCCCTCTCTTACTCCCTTTATGCCATGTCATTGTTTCTTTTATTTAGTTCCATGTATTTGTCCCATGCCGTTTTGAATTTGTTCACCGAATCTACCCCCCAACACCCGTTCTGGCAGCCTACTCCAAGAACTTATCACCATCTCAGTGAAGAACTGCCACCTCACATTCCCTCTAAATCTGCCCCTTCCAACTTGAATGCATGTCCCCTGGTTGATTTGTTTTCACTCATCTTGAATATGCTTCCTTCTCTCACTTTGTTTATTCCTTTCAGACATTTTAAGGTTTCAACTATATTCCCCCCCTCTCCCTTTTTGTCTCCCGTGAGTATAAGTTTAGTTTCTCCAGTTGTTCCTCATATGACGTCCTATGTAGTCCCTAAACCATTCTGGTTTCCCCTCTTTGGACCCTTTCTACCTTGTCCTTGTCTCCCTTTAAGTGTGGCCTCCAGAACTGAACCCCATATCCCAGATGTTGTCTGACCATAGTGTTGTATAGTGGCATGATCACTTCCTTCCTCCTACTTGTAATGCCCCTCCCTATTCAAGCCAAAATACTGTTTGCCATCCCCACCACCTTGTTACATTGGCTCCCAACCTTCAGGATATCCAAAATGATGATCCCCAGGTCCCTTTCCTGCTCTTTTGCCTCAAGTTCCTCTCCTGCCAGCCAGTATTTTGCCCTTTGTTTTTTTTCACCCCATGTGCATAATTTTGCATTTCTTGGCATTTAAGAGCATCTACCATTTCCCTGTCCAATCCTCCAGCCTGGACAGATCCTCTCTCATTCTTTCCACCCCTCCTGGTGTGTCCACAATGACAGTTGCCACAATTACTGCTCACAGCAGTAAAGTTGACCTCCAATACTTTACTATGCAATCATGATTCTGTCCTTCCTGTACCATGAAAACTTGGTACCTAAATGTTTACAGTCAGAAATTATTGTAATAAACATCTGTGTACCAATTAAGGGAATTAAGGGGAGTAAGAAGTCTACGTGGAGTCAGTAATTAGGATTTACAGTGTTACAGCACCATGGTGTTTGGCTACCATAACTCAACATACTGAGCAACGCTGCTCCCCAAGTACCCTGTACTGAGCAATGAGGGTCTGCACTTACATTGCCTTCAGTAATTAGAGTCCTGCAGCATCTGTGTACAATCAATCATCCTACCATCTGCCTATTACTGTGGAGCAACCAATAGTGTCATTCTGCAAGTCTCCATACTCTTAGTCATGTGATGCTGTATGGTACCTAATGTGTTACACCCCCCCAAAAAAAAAATACTAATCCTAACCTTTATCCACCCTGTAGGTAACAGTTATGGTCTATACTGTGTATGTGTCCACAAAACAGTGGCTCCACCAGTCCTGCCTGATAATTATCTGCTTTACACTGCCAACGTCCATTCAGAAACATAATTTTACTTCAGCAACTTTGCCCACCCCAACTGCCGTTCAATTGTAAAGGCTTCAGCTGTATTCAAAGCCTATAGTATCAGGCACATTACTAAAAACAAGCAAAAACAAGTGAGGTGTATGTTGTGCAGGTGTATCTGTTCTATTTTTTTACAACAGTTTATATGGCTCTGAAAAGTGCCATTGTGGGGCACCATCAGGGTATTGTTGATCAACATGATGACACATCAGAAAAAATGTTTGGAATCCGTGTTGGAGGCCCCCAAGGAAAATTTTTCATCCAGCATCTGAGAGATCCACACCATCTTTCAGACACAGATAATTTTTGTAATGCTTAATTTCTGGGTGACATGAAGTGTGCATGCCCAGATCATAAAGGAAGCCAAATATTTGAATGTTTACCTTTCTCTGTGATCTTTCAAGTTCAGGTGCATGTTGTTGACCTCTCCAGATCTTGTGCTCTGCAAAGTTTGAATACAGAACTATAGGGAGGCAACATTGTTGTAAGTGCAGCCGAATCTTAGATAGATAGATACATAGATAGATACATAGATAGATACATACTGTAGATATTGTATTTATATAGCACCCATCTCCATGGACTCTGGCTGCTGCACAATACAAATACATACAAAACATTTTAAAAATACAGTGATGACAAAATTTAAAGATCAACATATGGCTTTAAATTATATTGTAAATACATGGGTTGAGCTTGCAAACCTTTTGTACTGATGAAAATTAAAACATCAGCAGGATGCAACTGAGATCAGGACTTTATCTATCCATCGAGAAATACAATAAGTTGTAAAATATCATCAGTTAAAAGCATGACAAAATAAATAAATTTTGAGGCCCTTCTTAAAGTCTTCTACCAAGGGGGCCTCCCTTAGATAACCAGGCAGGGAGTTCCACAGGGTAGGCTCAGCAGATGCAAACGTTCTGTCTCCTGAACGCTGCAGCCTAACCCTGGGAACTCCAAGAAGGCCACACCTAGCAGAACGAAGGGCCCGGGTCAGAAGGTAAAGCTCAAGGAGTTCTTGCAGATAGACTGGACCCCTCTTGTGCATTGTCTTTTAGATCAATAGCCCTATCTTGAAGACAACCCTCTGCCAGACTGGTAGCCAGTGCATTTCGTGGAGCACCGGGGTGATATGTTTACATCTTTTTACCCCATCAATAACCTTGCCACCAGGTTTTGCACCAGCTGTAGTCTGCAGAGGTTGCCTTCAGATAACCCTAGGTACAGAACATTGCAGTAGTCTAACCTGGAAGTGACAAAAGCATGCACCAGTGTTGGTAGGTCATCAGGCAGGATCAGGGCTCGAATTTGGGCAATATTCCTGAGATGATAAAACCCACTTCCCACCACAGCCGACACCTGTGCATCAGGTATCAGACCATCATCCAGGATTACTTCCAAATTCTTCACCTGCCTAGAAGGGACTAAAGGCACATCTCCCAGCACAAGGTCAGGGGGTAATAACACCCCATCCCCGCCCTGATGATCCAGCTGCACCACCAGTACTGCAGCCTTGTCTGGGTTGAGCCTAAGCCAGTTGTGAGTCATCTACATCTGGATTTCCTCGAGGCAGCTGTTAAATACTGAGTATGACACCAGGCTATTGGGTGCACAGGACAGGTACAGTTGGGTATCATCTGCATAGCAGTGAAAACCCAACCTGTACTGCCTGATAATGTCCCCCAAAAGCAGCATATACACCATGAATAACAGAGGCGACAAGACCGACCCCTGCAGAACACTGCAGCACAGAGGTTTCAGATTTGATGAGAACATTCCCATGGTCACCCTCTGCACTCTGTCTTCAGGTTTGACCTGAACCAGTTGATGACATTTCCAGACAGGCCACACTAGAACTGCAAGCAGTCAAGTCACACCTCATGGTCCATGGTGTTGAATGCAGCAGAAAGGTCTAGGAGGACCAAGATGGTACGGTCCTTCCTATCTCTCACCATCAGGAGGTCATTAAGCACACTCACCAGGGCCATCTCCATACTATGCCCCGCGTGGAATCCAGACTGGAAAGGCTCATAGGCAGAGGAAGCAGCAAGACATCTCTCCAACTGTATGGCCACCACCTTTTCTTCAACCTTCCCTAAAAATTTGAGATTCAAAAAAGTTCTGTAGTTGCTGAGGCAGTCCAGGTCCAAAAATGGCATTTTCAGAAGGGGCCTAACCAAGGCCTCTTTCAAGGCCAAAGGAAAGATCCCACTCCTTAAGGAACTCCAGCCTACCCAACAACCACATGACCAATCATTTCCAAACATTCAACCAAAAGGCAAGTTAGGCCTGGATTTAAATCACAGTATGTCAGCCGCAGTTTAGAGATTATCTCTATCACCTCCCCAACCCCAATCAGCTCAAACTCATCCCAGACAGGAGGAGTGCTTTGACTCGACTCAGGCTAGACCCTGCAGCCCTTTCAAGAGACATTCAATTGGACCTCAGCTCTGATGGAGTACACCTTGTCAGCAAAACACAGAGTAAGCTCCTCACACCTCATGCTCGAACCCATCCCCCAGCATGCACACAGGCTGGATGTAAAAGCCTGTCCACTATGTGAAAGAGCTGAGCTGGTCTGTTTCTCACTGTAGCAAACTTCCTAGACAGAAACTCCACCTTTTTATAGGAGAGTGCACCCTGTTAGTCCATATAATGTGACCTCAGGGCCAATTTGTCCCCCACCAGACCAGATCTCCTCCAACACCTCTCTAACCTGCAGCCCCTCATCTTTAAACCTCGGAGATCCTCATCATATCAGTGAGATCTCTGACAGGTAGACAGGGGTCAGACATACAAGGGTGCTATTGAGTCAAAGGCTGCACCAACCGCCCCATTATAGGCAGCTTCTGCCTCCTCCGACCCAATCACACAAGCTGCCCTAACATCCAATAGGTCCAGCACCACCAATAGGTCCTCTGAGGATTCTTCCCTTAATTACCTGTACTGGACCATCTCCATGGGGCAGGACCATCCAGGAGGGGGGCTCTAAGCATGAACCCCATGGTGCTATGATCTTATCAAACCACCACATCTACAATAAGGTCCATGATATCCAACCCAGAAGAAAAAAAACAGATCCAATGTGTGGCCATCCGAGTGCATCACTGTCATTAGCTTTTTGTGTCAGGAACAGTGCCCCCATGCTCCCAAGAAGGTCTGTCCCAAATTTTGATAGCCCCCCCATCGAACCAGGCATTGAAGTCCCCCTGGATCAACCACCTGAGGGACTCCAACACTGGGCCTGCGACGAGCTCCTCAACCTCTCACAAAAAATCCCCATCATTACCTGGGGGTGGTAGAGCAGGAGGACACTGAAACCCACACTCACACCCCCTTGGGCAGCCACACACTCAATGAACCATACAGAACCCATAGACAGCACCATGAGGTTCAGGCTAGATTTAAAACATCTAGCTGCGTCAGTTATGCTTATTCCCCTTTTGTGCCCCAAAATCATTACCTCCATGATGGATAAGAAGTATGGCTGGCTGAATGTGTCTGTCTAAAGGTCTGTGCTTAGATTCCATGAGCTTCTCCAACCTCATGCCACCATTACCAAGCCAGTAGACATCACAGTTGTCCAGTTTCAAATCATTCATTGTCAGAATGACACTTCCTAGCAATCTGTGCAGCACTCAGTACAATTGAACTTCCAAGTACCCAGACAGTAGTCTTGTACCCTTCTGCTATGCTAAATCTTGTCATAAATGGTGCAAATGAAAGCAGTCTCTAAAATGTCTATGTCTTTCTCAACAACTTGTGGGAAGGAATGTTTGCCTTTCAGTGTCTTATTATTAAGAGGCAGACTGCTGAGAGAGCCAGTAATATATTTTTTTTTTAACACCTGATTGGATATACCCCATGTCTCTGTGCCAATCACAAAAAAAAGTTTCTATTATGTCTGCTATACACATTATTATTGGTCCATTATTCTGAAAAGAAACAACTGAAGAATTCCAATTGTAAAATATGTATTTTTTTGTTTTGTTGCATTATTAATTTCATATTTAAAAGTTTATTTCTGAATTCAGTACTTACATGAATCATTTTCACTCTCCATACTTCTAAAATGACAGTGCAATGTGGCACAATTCCTGTGCTGCTCAAAACTCAGAAAGGGCTTTTAATTGGTGGGTTACAGTCATTTCCTGTTTGTGTTGCTCAGAACTCAGAAAGGGCTTTACATTGGTGGTTTACAGGCATTTCCTGTTTGTATTAAATTTTTTTCAAGTTTCATTTTTCATCTGTGGATTACAAAAAAAGAATCTTGTAGAATGAAAAAAGAAATCATAATATAGCAAGAGTAATGAATTCTTATGGGAGTTTGCAATTTTCCCTTGTAACTGTTATATTTCACTCATTTTCAACACTGTATCTTCAACATATGTCTGTCAGGGTTGCATCTCATGGCCACATTCACTGGAATTGCCAAATGGAGTGTTTTGGATGTTTTAGGGGGTTGTTTACAAGATTGAGGAGATTCTTTTTTCATATCACCAGTGCAAAAAGGAATCTTGGAGAAAAAGGAAACTGTAATGTGAAAAAGGATTATTTTTTTGTATCAAAAAACAATATATCATCGTGGGATTTTTGGATTTTCTCATGTAATGTTTCCATTTCTCTCACTTTCAGCTCCAAAGCTTCAACAAATGTTTGTCAGGGTTGAGTCTCATGGCCACAGTTACTGGAGATGTCAAATGTAATGTTTTGGATGCTTTGGGAGGTTGTTTTCAATGTTGAGAGAGATCATTTTTTTCATATCGACAGTATGAAAAAAGAATGTCAAAAAAATAAATCTGAATACAAAAAAGGATTATTTTTCATATTAACAGCCCTTCATTTAAATGATTAATTCATTGTATTGGCATAGGATAACCATCTGTTGGAGCTTTGTCATGAAGCTTTCCAGATAACTTGCTTAACAGCCTGACTGATGGCCACTGCTGATGCATTTTTTGAAAACATTTTGAATGTGTTTTGGGACTACTTTGAAAACAAATGTTGCTGAGAATATTTTACTATTTACAAAAATTGTTTCATTATTGAACATAACTGTTTTGTACACCAGTGTTAAGAGTCACTGGCTGGGATATGTTAAAATGTTGCAGTCATGAGTATATGTATCATTTTTATTATGTCTTTTTTTTCCCAAACAACAGGACATTCTCCATATGATACCTTTTTTTTAGGTGGGGGCTTTTATTACAGTAATTGCTAATACCTTTTATTGTCTGTATGTGGTTTCAAAGTTAAGGGGACATATCATTTCTACAGTGCAGCATTTGTATGACACTAGACTTTTGCAACAGGACAGGTTTCAGGACACATTTATGATGAATAGTGTGAAATCTACCACTTCATTAAGTGCTGTCATGCACTGATTTTTTATGGCAAGGGTCTGAATAGGGTACAGGGAGCACAGATAAAAGGAGGGCACATGGGCACATTTAGAAAAGAAATAGGAAAGGCCCACGTGTGGCCTACTTATATCAGCTTCTCAGTTACAGTACATTGTATACAGTAACTGTGTTTTTGCATTTAACTTTTACTTTCTGTTTATAAAAAAAAATGTACCATTTGTTTAGCAAATAATTGAGAAATACAAATGTTTTCTGAGTTTAGAATATAGCCAGCTACCCAAATAAAGGATGGGTGGGGAGGGGCAGCAGGAAATTTCTAGGTATTCAGGTGGGCCAGTCAAATTCTGCTCATGGATTTCAAATTTTATTTCTAACATTACTAGGTCATAATTCTTTCATGGAATTACTATAAGTGTGCTATTTGGTTAGCAGAATGAAATGTTGCAGAGTTATAGGTACTATGCCATAACTAACTTTTGATATGAAATGATGTTTTCTCATTCTGTTGTTGCTTGTTATTATATCCCTGCATGGGCTGAAATAAGAGAACAGTGCATACTCTGTTTAGTTGTATTCATTACAAACCTGATAATAGTGTGATTATGTTTAAGTAACAGTGAAGTATGTTTGGATTTTAATTATTATAAAGCAATTAATACTACTGATACATACAGTTGTGGATGATTCTACTTTACTGATAGTTTTAGGTATTTTTTTTTTGCTAGGTAATAACTACTGTACCTGATTGCATCTTGCAGAAGCTAATCCTATCAAAAATGCCAACCAAGCACTGGAAAAGATCTATTTATAAAAGACAACTGTATTTAAGTAGCTGTGTTTTACATAAGAATGCAGTCAGCGCAATATCAAGTACTATCCAGCATGAAGTACTGATATGTCTGAGTCTTATAAAATGACAAAACAAAGCCAGCATGCCTTGCATGCCTTGAAACATCCCTGTTTGTCATTGAGTAGGACAGATTTATCTGTAGGTGTGAAGAAAAATAATCAAAAAAGGAAGCCAAAAGCAGTCACAAAAAAAGTCTTAGTGAAAGAAGAGACATCCAAGTATGGATGTGGCCAGAAATCATAATAGTAAGGTGAAATATTTCCACATGTTATCTTGTAAAGCTAGAATTGAGCAGATTGTATCTGATGTACTGAGATGACTTCGTAAGACAGAAAATTTGAATTGACAAAGCTATGCCTTAGTGTAAAACAGTATGTGCAGATGGCTGCCAGGGGTTCAATAATCCCTGTATAACTATGTCAATCCTAGAACAAATGGCATCCCGTGACCACCTCTGGCATGTTGCACATGCTACTAAATTTGCATGGAAATGGCAAAGTTACAAGGAGGCCAAGAATGCCTGTACATGCGCAGTACTTAATGCTAAAATTGTCCCCTTCCAAGAGTAGTTCTCCAACTCCTGGGGCAACAGCAAACTGTTCTGGAAGAACATAAACAATCTCATGGGAAAACTCTACAAATCCCTTCCCTCAATTCTCAACTTTAACGACATGTTCACTCAGGATCCTAAAGGAATTGCAGATATATTCAATGATGCATTCACAGACTGAAGTGGAATACTTCCTCCCAACTTCCACTTTGACCCTACCAACCTAGATGGTGGCCTAAATGTTTGACCCACTCCCAATACTCCCCCCTTCTGTTTTAAGCAGTCTCTCCTGGGACTACAAAAAAATATCCTCTGCGTGTCCTCTCCAAATCAAGATTTATTAGTGACACAATTGATCTTAAACTGCTCCTCCTCCCCCTTGATGCTGTTCTGTATCCACTCACCTCTATCCTCAACCTATCCCTTCAGTTAAGAAAATTCCCCTCAGTCCAGAAAGCCGCTATGGTAACACCAGTCCACAAGGATGGTGACAGGGCCCAACACTCAAACTACCAACCCATCTCCATCTTGACCCCACTTTCCATAGCTCTAGAGCTTATAGTTGCTGAACAGTTGCCCAAGTACTTGGACACCTCCAATATCCAATGTGCACAACAGCATGGTTTTAGAAAGGGGCACAGCACCACTACTGCCCCTTTAGAATACACTGACATTATTCATAAGGCGTTATAGTGGGGTCACCTTGTGGGGTCCATCTACATAGACCCCACAAAGGCATTCAACACTGTAAATCACTATCTACTACTTAAGACCTTACCCACCCTTGGACTATTCCAGGAAGTCACTGGATGGTTTAAAAGTTACCTTGAAGGCAGAACCCAGAGGTTAAAAATATATGATACTCTCTCCCTCAGCCACCCTGTTTGTTCCACAGTCCCCCAAGGCTTGATCCTGGGCCCTCTCCTATTCAGCCTTTTTTTATACTCCCTGCCTCAAGTATGTCCCACCAAGCTGCTTCTGTATGTGAACAATGCGGTGCTCTTCACCAGCCAGCCTGACCCCCTAACTCTCACCAACAGCCTACCACAGAGTTTTTCGGCAGTTGAGACCTGGTTTTCTAAACAGAAATGAGTCCTGAATTATAAGAAAACCAAAGCTATGCTTTTCACTAGCCCTCACAACAAGCACAAAAGTGCCCAGCTCCTTACTGTAAACAATCTCAGCTCACCCCTAGAACAACTCTACAACTTTAAGTATCTTGGCATTACCCTTTGTAGTCATCTATCCTATCAGGAACATATCAACATAATATCATGAACTGTCTGCATCAGGATAGGGTTTCTTTATAGACACAGGCATAGCATGACCCATGATGCACTTCACCTTGCCATCACTAGCTCCATCCTCTCTATCATTGACTTTGGGATCATTATCTATGGTGCTGTCACTAACACTTCCTTCAGGATACTAAGTGTTTCCCTCAGTAATGTGTGCTGCCTCATCATGGGTGCCCATCGCTACACTCACACCTGCAACCTTTATATTGTAGCAAACTGGATGAATTTGCAAGACAGAGTCTTCTACCAAACTTGCCTTTTCACAGAAAAGGTAAGACTTGGGCTAGCCCCCCCCCCCATCACTCCTGCCATTTCTCCTAAGGAACAGCAACTTACACTGTACCAGAAGTACTTCCAACCCCACCTTCCTAGTCCCTTTCTGCCATTCTGCCCAGAAACAAAAAAAACATTCATGTATTGGGCACCCAGCTGACTTAACAGCCTCCCACCAGACCTCCTAGCTGTCTCCAGACTTGGGACCTTCAAATCTAAACATAGAATGCATTCATTGAAACTCAACAGTTGCAATTGCCCAACCTAACTACCCTGCTCTCTGCCTCCTTACCAATACCTATCTCCTTTTTCCTCTCTCATACCCTCTCCCTCTCCCTGTCCTCCTTCCCACCCCTTGACTTGCTCCCATTCTCAAGCCTGCTACCTCCACCCTCTCCACCCAAGACTACTGCACTAGTGCTGCTCTACTCCCTTACCCCTTGTGACTTCCCGGCCCCTGCATTTCTGCACCTCCTCTCCTCCCTTAGCCTCTTTCCACCACCCTTATTCACTTCCCCTTGTTCTCTCTGTTCCCTTTTCTTGGCTAACCCCTTCCAGTTTCTACATCTTTCTCTAACCATGCTGTCTCCACTCCTCACCCCTGCACTTACCTTAGGGGTCTTTAGAATTTACCCCCCCAATAGTACAAAGCCTAACTTGGGCTGCTTAACTTTTCACCCTCCATCTGGTTTCTGCTCATTCCCTACTCACAAACCCTTGGCCTTTCCTCCTGAAGCCCTTGACAGGGTCATCTCTCTGTCCGCTCCTTGCCGTATGTCAACTGTTGGTATTCCTAATGATCGTTTGTAACCAATTGAACTTGTGTCATGTAATTCTGAAGCCTTGCACTCACTGCAACATGGTAGCACTTATTTTAATATTTTATCTTCTTTCTATTTGCACTCTGAATTCTGTACCTGGTCACCCTGTCTATTCTACAAAGTATATTGTTGCTTATTTCTCTCATTCTATGATGTGGAGCCTTTGTAAATGAGCCCCTGGCTCAAAGGTTGTAATTCTGAGATGGCAATAAATAAATAAATAATTAAAAACAAATGTGTGGGTACATTTGTGGTCAGACATGACGTCTATCATTGATGATTTCAAGAGAACTGCTTGCACATTAAAAATTGAAATGCAAGAAGTTGAAAATCTGAAGAGAGATAACTTCTAATTCATATTTGATGGCTCTTTGGTGCACACACAGAACACACAGGCATATTTCTGGGAAAAATGAACCACCCACAAAGTAAAGAAGTAACACTGTGTCTTGATGCAGGTGGAAAAGCATGGAGTGTTTTGCCACCAGTACATGATAATGACTCTGATGTATGTGAAGATAGTGATTTTCCAGCTGAATTCCACAGACATCAATATCACACATGGACATGTAATGATTCCTTCAATACAAGACAGTCTTCATTTGATGAGGTTAAGCATTTTATTCATTTTTTTTTATCATTACTAAGAGGACACACAGATACATACTTTTTTGAGAATATTGATCACTATGAAATAAGACAACATACTGGACTAACAGGCCATTCTCTGCCTTGCTTGCACAGTGGGGCATATACCAGTGGTTTTCATCACATGCGTATGATCACTGTTCACAGTATAGCAATGCATGAGTTTTTGTCTCTGCAATCTACCGCGTCAGGTGTGCTACTGCAAAATATACACATCTTAAATATTTGCTATATAATGGTGACATGGAAGGCACACTTGCTGTTGTGAAACAAGTCCAACGTGGTAAAACACCTTCACATGAAGTGTCACCTGCCACAACACATGGACATACTCTCTAGCTGTGTTACAGTAAACGAAACACAGTTGATTCAAAGGTTTGGAAATCAAATTGTTATATTTGAGTTGGTTTAGAGACAGATATTTGAAAGTGTCTGTGTCTCCCGTAACTGACTTTTCTACAGAGAACAAACAGTGAAGGCTGATCTCTCCAAAATCAACCCATTCAATCTGATGAGGGATTGTTTGGAGGTTTAACTACTCCTAAAGAATGATTTTGATTTAGACACTGAGATCCAGCTCTGTCATTACTGCTTTAGGAAGATAAAAAGCAATATGCTACCTCTGAGGTCTGTGTTAGAAAACATGGAGGCAATCTTACACCCCATGATATAGCTACACAAAATTTATTTGAACAGATCCTCATACAAACAATGAAACTGTTCCTATATCCAGTGGTATAGGCAAAGCAAATTGAGTGATTCAAATATGAGTGACTCAGTTTGTGCACCCGTAGGTACAGTGATAGTTAGGTTATAGCAAGGGGTTAGGGACAGAACAGCAACAGCGAAAGAAAGGGGGAGTGGTATGCTGTGATTGGATAAATGGTGGAGTGCAGCCGACTGCTGACAAGCTGGCCACCTGGTGTGGTGGCTATGGATTCTGCCCATGAACCAGATGGTCACAGATTCAGGACTACCTGCATATAGGTACATTTTTAAGAATATTGATGGTGTTGGACTTTGGCAATCTTTTGTGGCTGGCCACAGTATCCCCCTGTGTACTGTGCCCCCTGTGCATTATCTTGTTCCCCAATGTCCACTCCCCCCAGGAGATGATTATATAAATATGGGGGGTGTGGAGGGCTTGCTTCCCTCAAAGGCTGGTGCAGGGGGAATAGCCCCATCAATTAAACATTTACAAGTATGTGCCCATGTTGAACTGTACTACCATCACTCTACTGGCACTTATTGAGTTTGATGTAGTGCCACTTTTGTGTTTGGTGAGATGTACTCACTCGGTTGTGAGTAGCCATAATTATTTTGCTATTACGATATGGAAACAGTTGTTCCAGACAATTCTTAGACTAAATACAAAGATGAAGAACATGGCACAGAAGGAGATGATGAAATCATTAAGAGGCTGAAGAAGAATTATGGAGGCAATAGCTTGTGACAACATTCTCATCATTCTGGTCAATGGTATTCCAACAAAGTCAAAAGCTATTTGGCAGGAAATAATGTACAGAAGGTGAAGAATGCTCTGAGATATCTAAAAATCAGAAATCCTTTAAATAAGAATTTAAATGCTGATCACCTTTCTGACATTGATAAACAGTTTGGAATACTGAAACCCAGAAAGGCAATGATTGAGAAAGTCAATATGAATACTAATCAAAATGTGTATGAACAATACACAATTCATCCTCTTCATGCCAGGCATCCAGTGGGTGAGAACATTGAGTCGTACCAGATGAAGCAGGTTGAAGGCAAGCCTGTTAACATCTTGGAAAGCACATTGGAAGCTTTTTCTTTCCTGGTGTGTTACCACATGGTACAGGAGGGTGTTTGGATGGGCATGAGGTACATGTCCCTGGAACAGAGTGCTGAGCATTAAGAGTGTTACATTGTGATGTAAAGTTCAGACATAATACTCAAAATTTGTTTCACCTGCTATAGGAGAGTGAGCTATGTATTCTCTCTGCATCAATAGCATACACTCTGCAACTGACAACATCATTACATGGTATCATAGCTGCAGAATTTCTACAGAAATTAAAAGAGAAGGATGAGAAACTGTAGGTTAATCTGAGCTCCATCCTTTCTAGTATGCATGGTGCTAAAGAATACTGATACAGAAGACACTTTGAGGTGATGTTTATGCTGTGAGGATATGGTGCAGTGACTTGGTTTCTAACTCTGAGTTGTGCTGAGTACTGCTGGGATAAATTGGAAGACATATTAATGCAGCCAAATTCTGAAGTAGATGATATTTCATGTATGACTCTTGGAGAGATGTGTTCTTTAAACCCAGTGTCGGTCTCGTGGCACTTTCACCAAAATTTCCATGCATTGCTACAATTTATTCTCTTGAAAACAAACCCACCTCTTGGACTTCTTGAGCACAGTTTCTGGAGAGTGGAGTATCATGCATGTGGAGCTTCTCATGTTCACATGCTACTGTGTGTAAAGGATGCACCACATATTGGTGACACTGATGATGCAGATGTTCTGAAATTCAATATGTAGTACATTACTTGTCAGATTCCTGACAAGTACAGTATGACAGCCTAGTGCTATGGCAGCTGGTCAAAAAGTTCCATCTCTATCTTTATTGCAAGTACTGTCAATGGCACCTGAAAAGTCATAGCAAGTGATATACTCGGTGCCACTTTGGATTTCCAAGACGTGTCTGTAAGAATGATCATATGAATGAGTTATTCTCTGCAATATGGCACCATTTGAAAGCAAAGTCCACAAAGAAGGTGTACAAACTGCCCAAGAAGTAAAAATGAGGTGTTCATTAATGATTATAGCCCTGTTTTCTTGTTGATGTGGCAGGCTAATTTAGATGTCCAGTTCATTGCTGACAACTCCTTGCCTCTGGTGAGGTACGTGACATTGTACTTTACCAAAAATTAGCAAACCACTTTACAAGAACTGTGGGATGAGTTTGCAAATACCAACAGATCCATCACTTCATGGTTATGGTCTCTGGGATTGAATGGGAAAAGTGTTTAACCAGGAGTAGCACACTAAGCTGAAGCTTTTTCCAGATGTGACCTGGGAGCACAGGTAAGTTAAGTCACTTGCTCAGAATCACACAGTATGCACCTAGGAGGCTGTGAGATTCAAATCCAGGTCTCCAGATCAGAAGCTCAAAGCCTTATCCCACCATGCTATACTGCTTGAAAATGCTATCACATCATGTGTTAACCCCATTGTTTGTTGCAGTTGCACCAAACTCCTTTGATGCAACTGCACCCGAGTATAGTACATTGGGTGCAGTTGCAACACTTTCTGCACTTTACGGCAGCTTGCACCAAACATTTGGCACATGCCCCAGAAAAAAGGACCCCCAAATAGTGCAAGTTAGACCAGGGAAAAGCTGGCCTAACTTGCAACATTTGGCATTCAAGACTGAAAATCCCGATCGCCAGCCAGAAGAATGCTTCAAGAACCTGTGCTCCAAATGATTAGTATGCAATGGGCTTGTGGCATTCTCAGGGACCTGAAAATTGAGCCGCTTGTGTGATTTGATGCCAAGTCACAAAACATCATGGTGGACCACCATCTGCATGGTCCCTATTCTAAAATGCAAATGCCTGAATTGTCTTCTTTCAAATAAGGTGCACTGCCTAAATTTGCATACTTTAAAAAGGTGCAATTTTCTGCCAGTTTCAGGTGATTTGTGGGATCCTGATAATGGAGATAGCCATGCATTTCCCAAACATTAAACATATAAAACATAGCAGATTGAAACTTGCTCATTCATATACTTTTCATCAGTTTTCTCCTCAGAGGTGTCATTGTTATGGAATGAATCAGTCACAACAGATATTTCAGTGAACACTCTCCCCTCCATGGCATATCTTTGAAATATTAGAAATATAGAGAAGAAACATAGAATTTTTATAGCAGAAGAAGATTGAAAGTCCATAGAGTCTGCCTACTATACTACATTTCCCACAGACCTACTATTGTATCGGGAAGTTTCCCACCTCCCCTGCTCCCCTTCCCCTCAAACCTACATTGCCCCCCCTTTGGGTACTATGAATCCCCATGCTTGTCCCAACAATGTTTAAACAAATTAAAGGTAGTTGCTTCCATCACTTCTGCTAGCAGTCTTTTTCATGGTTCCTCCACCCTCTCAGTGAAGTAGAAATATCTCATATTTGTCTTGAAATTACACCCCACCAACTTCCAGTTATGCCCCCCCCAGTGACTGCATCCCTGTTTTTTACAAAATGTTCCCTACTGTTCACCTTGTATATATCCCTAAGGAACTTACTGTATATGTTTAAAATATGTCTTCTGGTAGGGTGCTACTGGTGTGAAACAAATCAGTTAAAAAAGAGAATTCAGTGACACCCATCATTGGAAATAGTTTAGATATCACAATTTTCTTGCTGCCTGAATTTGCTTCTTACTTATTTATCTCTAAGGAAAGTGAGGTTAATTTTGTACACCTTTCAGATCTCCATTGTTAATTTAAGCAAAGCTACCAAAAGTCATGAAGAGGGACTCACATGGTGCAAGTAGCCAACTCAGACAGAAAGAAAATTGCAATATTTGAAAGCTTTTCCTTTGGGGGCTGCACTGAATTGTCTGTTTTAATTGATTTGTTCCACACAAGCAGCACCTGTGGTGAGAAAAACAATGAAAAGTATGTGGATGATCAATGGTTGAGCTGGTAATTTTGACTTTGGGAGATATATGGCTGTATCCAACATCAGGGTCCCCATCAATAACCTGCTCATTGGTTGGTGAATGCAACTTATTCAAAGTAAACCAATTATGTCATGGCATCTTATTAAAAGAGGCCAATTCAGGCAGCTACATTTTACAATAGGGACCTAGCCAATGGGTGGTCCCTTTTGATGTTTGGAGGCTGGGCCTAAATTCACATCAGCACTCTGAAATGAATACCAAGAGCCCTCACTCTTATTTGAGCTAAATAAGTAAGTAGCTAATTAAGGCAAAAAGAAAATTGCAATATTTGAAAACTTGGTCATGGGGGTTGGTGGATGGTGGCACTGAGTTCTCAGTGTTACATAAAAATGCTTTTCAGAATTATGCAGCATTCAAAAATAAACCCTGAAAAACATTTCAGAAGTGGAATTGCAATGCCACACAAATTCTACTAGTGGAATTTTGCATTTCACACAGCTGTATCCCTTACTGTGTTACAAAATGAAGTCCCCATTATGTAGATTTGCAACAAAATGCACACTTTTAATGAGTCAAAGTAAACTGAAAGGAGACTACATCAATATTGTTGTTCTGTCTGCCAACACATACCAACTTTTTTCTACTGATCAAACCTACAGTACTTTAATTATAAGACAGCTGCTAACATGATCGAGCAAGCAACTAATTCCATGAATTTGCCTGCCCAATTAGCTAAATGAATATGTTTTAAAATGTCTTCTCTGGCTGTACTAACATCATCTTTGCTGTCAGTTCTACATGTGTGGAGCTAATACATCATAGCCTCATGCTTATAGAACTGCCAGCAAAGATAATGTTAGAAAAGCTAAAAAGCCAAATACCCCCAATCCTATTTCCAGCATATTACTCCCTACACAGAGCACCTACAGCCAGGTCCCATACCTCTGCACATCAAAAAGTTGATTTTCAAGGTGGAGCTGCAGCACTTGGACGGCCTTTCAGCAAAGATACAAGCTGGGCATTCTAAGATAAAATTTAAGTGTTATCATCGGAGAAAAGTTTTTAGAACAGATTCATTTAGCTAATCGGGCAGGTAGCTTCCCAGAATCCGTTGCCTGCTTGACATGTAAAATAGTATCAGATCCTCCCATAGGCTTTGGAAAAATCTTAGGCCTACCCTAAGTCTATGGGAAAAAATCTTTCCTATAATAAAATAACACAAATGTTTCTTTCAGTTTACCCTTACCATTTTTCACATACTACAAGAAACTCTCAATTTAAGTATTGCACTTATGAACTGAAAATATAGAAACATAGACATTACCATCGGATAAAGACCAAGGGTACATCCACTCTGCCAATAAAGAGTATTCCACCTATCTCCTAGACCTACTGTCTTGGGGGTTCAGCCATATTGTCTACTCCTAATCCCCCACACCCAACCGCTGCCCTGGCTCCTCCTCTTTCAATTATCAATCATCCAATAGAAACATAGATAAATAGAAATGTATGGCCCAAGTCTAATGAAAAAATAAAAACCTAAGTTTATTTTGGTACTTGAACATCCTTAATTATATTTATGAAATGGCTAGTGACTTTTAAGCAATCTGATTGGTTCTTAGTCACACACTAGAAATGCCTAACATATGGCTAGAAATGATCTAGGCGCAAACAGCTTCATCCCCCCTAAGGTAGCACTGCTGGCAACTCAAACGGCAGCCATATTGTTTCAGTAGCCAAAACTGTAAAAGTCACACTTACTTGCTAAAATACCACCATGGCAGCACTACCTCACTCAAATGTTGATCAAGCATTCACCGAAGAGGACATCCTTCATTTCATGAATCCAGAAAAATAAACAGTAGAAGAATGAGAAATAGAAACTGCTGTGCAGAATCAAATTGCTGAAATGACTACTTATGAGCCATCTGTGAGTACTCACTTTCACCACTACATTGCCAAAAAGCTTAACAACATTGAAAATGAACATACTGAAAAAAATCACTCTCAGAGTCACCACATGAGCTCTGAAAGTCTTCAATGAATGGGCTACCTATACTGACACAGTAGTGAATTGGGAATGTGCTGAAAGGTGCTCAGCTCATTGAGATATTTTGGTGCTTCTACACTGAGGCACAGATGACCACAGGAGAAGAATATGCTGTCACCATTTTCTGTGGTGTTCTTGTGGCATTGTGCTCCCCCTCCCCCAATTTCTTAAGAAGTACTTAGTTAAACTATATTTTAAAACTAGACTGGGACAAGATCAGCTGAATAGGAAGGTTGTTTTTTTTTTACGTTGACTATTGTTGAATTAGTATTACCTATAAATAAACTGCTTAATTTTTCATTGCAGTTTGGTGTACTGCCTGATATCTAGAAACAAGCTAGTGTTACACCATTTTTTTTAATCTGGGGACCAGGTCATTGTCTCAAATTACAGACCCGTCTCAATTTTGTCTCCCCTGTCCAGGAATCTGGAGTACATTGTCAGTGATCAATTGAAGGAATACATCTCCAGGTATGATGTGCTTGCTAAACAACAGCATGGCTTTCATAAGATGCATAATATGACTGCTGCTTTAACTGAGTTAACTGATAATCTTCATGGAGCCTTGGACCAGGTGAATATGCTGGAGCTGCCTTCCTGGATTTAATGAAGGCCTTTGATCTGGTTGATCATAAATTATTGATAATAACATTTAGGGAGATGGGACTGACATCCAATGCAATGTGTGGTTCTCTGATTATTTAGTTAATTGAACTCAAAACAGGGCTTCCACAGGGGTCCATTCTGGGACCCCTGTTGTTTAGTCTTTACATTAATACAATATATAATGTCCCTAAGTGCTCCAGGACAATTTTGTATGCTGTTGACACTACATTTTACATCATGGGCTAATTTTGACAAGATGAAGATCTGTTTTCTATATGGTTTTAAGTTAATCTGGGACTGGTTTGAGCAAAATGCTTTGATTAAATAATGCAAAAAACAAGCAAATAAAAAAACCTACTTTATTTGGCAATATGAAAAGTCTTGGGAAATGTCCAATTTTGACTATTACTGCTCTGAGTGGTAAGGATATTGAGAATGTTCAGCTGTTTTAATATATGGGGTCCTTTCAGATCCCTTCTTGTCTTTTACTTGCCTTGTTAACTACATTGTAAAAAGTATTAACAAAGGATTGGTCTTCTCTTTCGAAATAGAATAATTTTACTGGGGAAATCAAAAAGTTACTGGTAAATAACCTGATCCTTTCAATTGTTGATTATGGATTAGTTGTCTATTTGGCAGCCTATAAAACTATTTTGGAGAAAATCAATATTGCTGTAAATAATATTTGCAGATTTGTTCTAAATTTTAGAAGGGACGGTCACAGATGTCATTTATATAGTGATTTAAATTGGCTTCCACTTCATTTTCAAATTGATTTCAGTCTTGTCATTATGTGTAAAAAGTCACTTTTGGGTCATACACCAATTGTATTTTTTTTTTACATTTTTTAACCAGGGGCCCAATTTTCAAACATTTTGCAGCCACCACAATGGACTTGTGGATGAGAGTTCATTGCAAATGGCAACTTTTGGCATACCATGCAACAAATGTGATTTTTGAAAATGCATGCTGCAACCCACTGCTGCAAGTCCTTTGGGGCGACACAGTACTGTTATGCCATCTACCCCCTGGCATACCTTTGTGGCTGTGGGAGAGCCATAATAGGAGTCTTGTGCCATAGTTTTGGTGCATGGTGCCATAAAATGATGGTACTGTCACAACTTGCTTCCCGAGTTATATAATCAAGCGCAAGTAGTTGCACACCCTTGGCTGCAGGTGTGGCAGACTTTGTGGGGATGCAGGACTTGGCCAGAAGTTCTGTGTCCCCATTCGAAAATTGGGCCCCCAAGTCTTGAATAGGCTTCTTACTAGAAGCATGGCATGTCAGAGACTTCAAGTCCCTTACTGGAAAATTAACTTAGGACTAAGGTCCTTTTCTATCAGATTAGCAAAGATCAGAAATCAGCTTCCAGTTGAGATATGTGGTTTAGATAGTTTTAATGCATTTAAAAGCCTGGTACTAAATCTATTTTTAAATAAGTTGTTATGTAATTGTAAACAAAATTGTATGTTTGGTTGTCTATTACTATTGTTTGCTTGTGAATGATGTGGACACCTTTGAAAAAGGGCTATTTTAGTTCAAAGGTTTTCTGAATACAAAAATCAATATTAAACTGTCATATCCATCACAGTAAATATGTAGCTATCTAGTCTGTTTTCTCTATCTTATGTCCTACACATTGGAACAGCCCCCCACCTCCTCCCTGTACTCTCTCAAACTACTGTGAATGACACACTTCACAAAGGAATGTACCTGCAGCTAGGCTTCTTCCTCTTCTCTCCACAGTACAGCCACACTTGTCCTATCCATTATCTCTCTGCTATTTTACTTGTTTTAACCATTTTGCCTACTCAATTGTATAGCATATAACTCAATGGTCTCTGTAATCTAAATATTACATCTTATTGGTTATGTACAAAAGTCTTGCCCTACATTGGCACATGTTCATTTAGCTCTCAGCCTGGTTACCCCACATCTAATATACTGTGCATGTACATATTTTACATTCTGTTTGTATTTCCCTGAAATTTATTACTGGTATGGTGATTTTATAGTATATGGTTGCCCTTTGCTGTGTATGGAAATCCAAGCAAAGCAAATTCTGGTAACAATTTATTTTAAGTGTAATTAACCAATCAGGTACTCACTCTGGTTTGTACATGGAGGCTGTTGCCCGACTTCACCTATCGCAACTGATAACTAGCCCCACTCAACTTTCAGAAAATAGCGAGCATCAATCTCTCCTGGACTGGATAGCCACAAACAGAGCAAATAAAATGATTGCTGCAGGCACCTTTTCTGATTCTATCAGTGATCACCTACCTACCTTCTGCATTTGGAATGGCCACTGCCCCCATCCCCCACCCAGAATTATTCAGTTTCGGGATTTTGCCAAACTGAATCCAAGGGCACTTCTTGATGATATTAGTAATATCTACTGGTCGCCTATTTATATCACTGAGGATGTAAATACAGCACTTGACTACCTAAACTCTCAGCTTCTAGTCCTATAGGATCTGCATGTCCCACTGAAAAAAAAGGCACCGTAGGGGCTCTTCAAACAGATGGCTATACAAAGACCTCTTTCAGACTATGAGAAGAAGGGATAAGGCCTGGGCCCTGGCCAAGAAATCCCAATGGACAGATGACTGGGCTAATTATAGAAAAATGAGGAATGCCTGCAAAAAAGATATTCAGAGGGCAAAAAGGAACTATTGCCTTAAGCTTCTCCAATCTTCAATTGGTGACACATGCAGTTTTTGGAACCACATCAAATATTTCATAGGCCAAAGGCCCACAACAGCCATAACTGAAATGGCGCTAAATGATGCCAACTGTATCAATCTATCTACAATTGCTGAATGCTCAATTCTCTGATCTCTCTGAATACCTTGGGAAATTTAACCAGTCCCCTGCTCCATCTCCTGATAGCCACCATTCTTCAGGACCCTCTTTTCTGCTCAGATCACTCTCCACTACCAAGGTGCTGCTTCTTCTTAAATCTATCTCCCCTCATGGATCTGATGGTCAAGATGGATTACTGCCCTATTTCATCAAAATGGCCCTATTGCAAGAATTTTCAACCTATCTATATTAACCCAGACAGCGCCTACACTGTGGAAAATGGCTCAAGTTGTCCCTGTACACAAAAAAGGAGACACCAAAAACATGGCTAACTACAGACTGATCGCCATTCTCTCTACCTTAAATAAACTACTTGAGAAGACTGTTGCCACCCAGGTCTCAGAATATCTGCACCTTCACAACCTTCTAGCCCCTGCTCAACATGGATTCTGAATGGGGCACAGCACCACAGCTGCACTACTTCAGGTATCAGACAAAGTCCTCACAGCAATGGATAAAAGCCTGCTCACCAGGGCTATTTTTTTGACCTCACTAAGGCTTCTGATCTTGTGAACCACCCCCTTCTACTCGCCAAACTGTCCATTCTGGGTTTTTCCCAGTCTGCCATCTCCTGGTTTGATAGCTACCTCACTGGGAGGAGGCAATTTGTTCAAATTGCAACTGCTATCTCTGACCCCTCCACAACCTCTGTTGGAGTACCCCAGGGATCTATACTTGGCCCTCTCCTTTTCTCTCTTTTTATTAACAACCTACATTCACTTCCGTGTGTCACATCATTGATCCTTTATGCAGGTGACATGATGCTTCTCACTAGTGGTAAAGACCCAACATCAGTAAAGGTGAATCTTCAAGCTGACTTTGACTGCTTACAAGTCTGGCTTCTACAAAACAAACTCATAATTAATGCTAAGAAAACTATGGCTATGCTTTTTGGCTCTGCCTCTAGAATCAAATCCTGTGCTCCAGATCTTTCAGTGCTGTGTTTTGATGGCTCCCCGTTGGTATCTGTTAACTCCTTTAGGTACCTAGGAGTCACATTTGACCCATCTCTGGATTTTAACCTCCACCTCATGGCTACTTGCCAGGTTGTTAACTCCAAACTGTGTATTGCCTATAGAATTAGGTCCTCCCTGAATGATGCTACCCAGCTTGCTATTGCACAAGGTTTTCTCCTTCCCTCCTTTACATACTGCTCACAGGTATACCTTAATGCTAACAAAGGATCCCTCCATAAATGGAGCACATGTTATAACAACATATGCTGGTTTGTCCTCTCTGCACACAGACTGACTCATCGCTGTGAACTCTACTCTGAACTAAATTGGCTCTCCCTGACTTCACACAGACTCTACTCTACTGGATGCTTGATTGACAATATCATCAGAACAGGGACACCTGAGTATCTCTCAAGGCTGCTGTCTCATCCCTCCCAAGCATATCTCTTTAGGTCATCTGTACAAACCCAAGTTGAAATTCCCAGCTACCTCACAAAAATGGGGGAACTATCCTTCGCTATATCAGCTCTCAGCATCTGGGACTCACTCCATCCTCACACTAAACTCTCTAAATCCTACCTAGCCTTTAAACTGGGTCTCCATACCCACCTGACTGACTCTGATGGCTGCTTCTGTGCTGTAACTTGAGACTGACTCCCAGTAGCATTCCTTACCTACATGACACTTACTGTTTCCCTCCACTGTATAAAATCTGCATGTTTCCCTTCCCTCCACAAAATTGTTAATTAAAACTGTTATTTATTCTTTAGCAGTTGTCATATGTCTTTAATTATTATTGTTGTTTCATCCAGTGCAAGTAGCTAATGTAAGGGTATTTTTTTACTCTCAGTTTCCACAGAAATATGTCTTGCTTTTGTCAGCAATCTGCAAATTTGTTTTGTTCCCACTTCATGCTGCACCATGAACAATTGCCACTAATGTTTGTACCTTCTTTGTACCTTGCTCTCTTCTGATTGTACTCTCCTGGGTCATGCCTGAATATAAGCAATACTCTTGTCTAGTGTACCTATTCAATAAACAAAAACCAAATAAATAGAATAAATAAACTACACTGTAACTACTGTATAACTATATTGTAATTGCACTGTAACTACTGCTCATTTATCTGCTCTGGGATTCAAACCCAGTTCACAGTATTAGACTGCATGTTTATTAACCTGTAAGTTCATGAAAGACTGGAATAGAGACATGGAACATCATCTAAAGAGTTGCTAGTCAGTGCATTTAAGTGCAGCAGACTGAGGTTACATTGTATCCATATTTTAATTACCATTCTGATTACACTTTTAAGTTTTTCTGTGTGATTACCTTTTAATTAAATGTCAGCTAGACATAGACTGTTGAAACAGTTCACATGACCTGCATTCATATGTAGTTGTATTTGTAAGAACACATTTAATAATTCCAAAATTAATAACATAGTAGTTGCACAATAGAGTTGCTTTTATAATTTTTAATAACTATTATATGTGTAGTTGTCCTTGTAAGAACAAATTACATAGTGCCAGAAGAGATAAAGAGGTTGTTGCACAACAAATTTTCTGTTATACTTTGCGACAGCTATTGAATGTGTAGTTACAGTTGTCAGAATTAATTGACTTGTGTTGAAGGGAGACAGTAGTATTTGCACGTGTAACTATTATTTCATGCAAATTGCATAAGCACACAACAAGCAAATCTGAAACTAGTTAAAAATGACATAGTAGTTACATGGAACTGCACAGTAGTTACAGTGCAGTTACAGTGTAGTTACTTCATGCAAATTGTGTGGAAGTACAAAACACAAATGTGAAACTACTTAGCAAAAACATAGTTACATTTATAAAATGGGTGGGGATTTGTTTGTGTCCTGATTGGCTGAGAGGTACCTGTGGCCGTGTACTTATCAGGGTATATTGTGCCAAACAGCACCTCTTCAGCCACTCAGTACTCAGCACAAGAAAGATCATGTTGTCAACACTGCAGATCTGTGTGACATAGCTGGAGTGCCCACTCCTGCCCCACAAGACAACTGACTCTGACTCCAGCCAAATTGTACACTGCACAACACCATCCTTACTAGTTGCATCACTGGGCAAAAGCATTTATGTCTTGCCCCGATTTAAAAGTAAAACTCTGACATCTGCTGCTTCTAGAGAAAGCCACACTGATCCAGTTAGCATTATGTGTACACTTTCCAACTGATAGCAACCTGCCTGAGCACCCATACACCCACTGCTGCAGTCTGGACTACTTCTAATGAAATGTGAATAAAGCCACAATACTGTGCAGCCACAAAAGTTAGAGTGAGGGCCTTTTTGAAATGGAGTGTGATCAGGGTCTCTCATATAACACAGTGCAGCGTTTTGGAAAGCCATTGTAAAGAAAAATGCTTACTACGGTAGCCGATATGGGACACACTTGCTCTCACTAAAATTGGCTACACACTCGGTCACTCATCGCTAAACAGTGACAAAGTAAGAAATGAAGAAAACAAGAAAACTTAAGAAAACATAAATAAGCATATTGTGCAGGATTGTGTGTGTGTGTGTGGGGGGCAGGGGTGGGAACATGCTTGCTCCTACCAAATGTCTCTAAAACAGAGAATCAGAAAACCTGTCCAAAAACCAAAACAAAATAAGAAATATATAAAAATAAATAAATAACTAAATAGAAGTATATATGTTGCAGGATTTTGAGTGTATATGTGTGTGTGTGTGGGGGGGGTAGCAGATAGACACCAGCACACTCTAGTGACTTTTAATTAAGCACTCCCTTTGCAATACAATGACAATGACTATTTTTTCTTTATTTCTGTTGAAATTATCATATTTGTTTACTCTTTTTATGTACAGTTTTAATTTGCTTTTGTTAAATTAACTTTTTTCAGGGTGACCCATTTTATAAGCAGAATAAGACACTCTGAGGTGTGGTTTAGGGCCCTATAAGAGCACTTTCCAGGTGCTAAAGGCACTTGGTGCAAGTGCCTTATACCTCATTACTCACCTGGGGCGTGTTCTTATCAGGCCATAAACCACACCTCATTGTGACTTATTCATTATGTAACTGCACAGTAGTTACAGTGCAGTTACACTGCAGTTATACAGTAATTACACTGTAGTTAATGACCCCTGAAATAAAGTATTACCCATATTCTTGTAGTAGGACAGTTTAAAGGTAATGACAATTTGTTGTAGTATCGTTCTCACTTCAGAAAGATGCTACATCAACTTCTCATTCGAACCACCTAAGTGACTCCTTGACATTCCATGGCAGCATGTTCTGCGGATCTGGGTGGAGCCACTCAGTAAAGCCATACCATGACTGTTTCAAAATCAGCAACTCATTTAAGGTAATGGCGTTAAACAAAATGAAAATGATAGCAATTTTAAATTAATTATCAGGTAGATGAATGAGCAGGGGAAGGATGAATAAGCGTGTGAGTGGGAGGCTAATTGGCAACTGACCACGCATCTTTCCCTCACTCAAACACTCTAATCTGTAAACAATATAAAGTATTATATAAAATAGCAGGAATCACAGAGAACCCGTCACTCATAGAGGGACTTGCTTAAAATTAAGAATCACCAAGCCAGAAGTCCTGTTAATCCATTTATTGAAGTAGCATACACACAAGGAAAAAGGAACACTGACAGCAAAGATGCCCTGGCATTTTAACCATAATCTTTGTCAGGGGTTGGAATCTAATTGATAAGGGCCCCCACCCAAGTACCTGAATCTTCTGAAATGCAATCAATCCAGTATAGGTTGCTGCTTACATAATCAGTAGACAAAAGGAACAGGTTGGGGGGCAGCAATGAATCTTACAGTTTGATCAGATTTACATATAATACAATAAATTTAAACTCTTTGTAATCACAAACTGTAAGGAGCTAAACTAGTACTGCTAAAGGAGATCATACAGGGATGCAATACGATCATTGTTTGGGTTAAGCGACTGAAGGAACTTTACACAAATAGCAAATTGATCATTAGTACAGACTAACAAAAAATAGTAATGATGATACAGAACCAACAAAGAGCAGATCCCAAACAAAAAATATTAAATATTATTAGAATGAGAAGCATTCAGACAGATAGCTTATGTTCCATTACAGAGAAAGACATGGGAAACAATAAAGTGATGCTTCCAAAGGAGCAGCAATCTTCCCTGCAAGATCAAATGAATTCCTTTTCTAATGGCTGAGGGATCAGCCATTCCAGTTGTCCACTTGACTGAGAGGAGCTTAAATACGAGAGAGAGAGAGAGACAGAAACACAAGAGAGTTCGTCACATCACTGAATTTTCATATGAGGATCTCTAACAAATTCTTAGAAATATGGTTTAAAATCCCACTCATTATTAAGCCCTTGTGGTTGTATTGACCCCAGACAGAAATCCAAAACCTTTCTCTGTAGTAGAGTCCTTTCTCTGTCACCCCCTCTCTCTTGGATTTCTATATACCATTTCTAAACCCATAAAATGTACACCCACTGGAGAATCAGTATGTTTTTCCTGAAAGTGATCCTACTGATGTGTTAGTCAACCCCAAGTGGATGTTTCTTCTATGTTCCTGTATACGCTGTTTTAGCAGTCATACCATGTGGCCAATGTACAATAAAGTGAAGGAGCACCAGATGACATATACAACAACTCACTACTGCAGTTAAGGAAACTATGAATTTCCACATTCCTATTACAGCCTTCTAATTTGAATGTTTTTTCCAGATGTAAAAAAATGCATATATTACAATGACCACACTTATGCATTTCAATCTGAGATGGAGGCAGCCACTGCCTATAGGCAGGGGAAACTTGTGATTGACTAGTGATGTATCGGCTAAGGACCAATGTGTCCCTAAGGTTTTCAACCCCGAGCAGGTTATTCTTGGTTCAGCACTTAATTCAGTAAATAGAATAGACTCCTGTAGAAGTATAAGCCAGTATTTCTTAATGATCTGTTCTGTCTTACCCAACAAGCTACTGAATTTTGTAACAAAACAGACTGGTTTATCAGCATTGTGTTTTCCTTTTTTTGTTTTGTTTGGGGCACAATAAATCATTTCTTTGCTGATTCTTGGCGCTAATCCTTGCCTCCTCTAGTCTCCCACTATCATAACCCCTGTCTATGAATCCCTGTAATAACTCCGTGGATTGTATCTTGAAATCTTAGTTTCACAAGCAGTTTCTGTGGATATGCAGAAACTGTCCATAAGGTATAGAGTTAATAAGGTGGTGGAGGTGGAAGTCTCTGCTTGTAACAGACTATTTGTTGACATTGGTTTCCAGTAACCCATGGTATTAAACTTTTTGTTCATCATCAACACATGGTGTGATATCCAAAAATTCTAAACAGCTCTTATTGAAGTTACCAGTAAATCTGAGGCCAATGTAATTTCTATTAAGCTACTCCAGGAATCTATCAACCTCTTCCTCAGACCCTTTCCATACACAAAAAATTTCATCAGTATATCAATGCCAGGTAATTATGTGTCCCAAAAAGGGATTTTCACAAAAAGAGTATATGAGTGATTCATCCCAGAGCCCTAGTAAGAGGTTAACAAATGAAGGTGCCTTTGCAGTCCCATTGCTGTCCTACAGTGCTGTAGGTTTTAGTCATTGCTGAATTCAAAGTAATTCTGTCTCATTATGAACTGAAGTGATTCAACTATGAAGTCAAGTGGCACAGACTCCTTTTGTGCATGACATCTCAAAAAGTGTAGGCATGTATCAATACCCATAGTATGATCCATACGGGTGATAAGGATTCTACAACTATTACTAAGAATAGATCATTCTCTTTCCATTCAACATTACTGAACTTCCCTCAAAGCATCCATAGTATCCCTGTGAAGAAATGATAAATTCAATGCATACTCTTTGAGAAAAAAATCCACTAATTTGCACAAATTGTCAGTGAGTGATCCCATCCCAGATATTATGAGATGCCCTGCTGGTGACTCCAAATATTTGTGTATCTTTGGCAAGGCATACAAAGTGGGTTTTATCAGCGAATGTGTACAAACACTGGGTTTGGACACTCAAAGCCTCAAAATAGGGACACCAAAGACTGTATACAAATAAAAAATGTATTTTTTACAAAAAGGCACATGTCCTGTCTGATGCATTTTGAAATGATATGTTCCTTTATCAAAGGCTGAGGACTTTACAATCACAAAACATTTAAATACCCTTAATAAAACATGTGACAGTGTAACAACATACTTTTACACCAATATGGTGGCAATGAGAGAGCTGCTTACTTGAAGCTCTCAGTTTAAGAACCTTTTTTGTATAATTTTTAGGTGTATTTCTTTTTAATTTTTTGTATTATTTTGAATTATTATATGAAATTTTAGTTAGGGCTCATGAAAGAGTAAACTAGAAAGGACTGAAGCTTTTTTCAAGGAGTCAGTACTGGCGTTAATGCTGGTGTTTGTAGTTTAGAACTAATGCTAATGTTAAGTAGTTGGAAGTTGGAAGCAGACTTTAAAGTTTTGCCTGTGAAAATGAATGGTTATAGCCTGAGCCAAATACAGCATTTTTTCACTTTTTTTTTAACCAGAATAACTAGTAAAACACATAACATCATGAACATTTTCACCCATTATTCTCTCTGAGGCAAGGATTGGAAGCTGCCCTGGTGAATTGCCTGCCCACGGGTTGCATTCGCTGGTGAATTCTTGGCTGTTGGTTGTGGTCTGAGTGGAGATTGGAAGATCTTTGCGAGCAAGAGGAGGATGTGGTTGAAGATCCCCCTGACCAGGAGTCTGGTGTGGTGAAATAGCACATAACTCTGGCAATTAAGAGATATGGGGTGCTTAAACGAAGTGATAATCCTACAGATACCCTCTCCTTACTCCTTAATTATCGCTGGCTTGAAGCTATATCTGATCATGTGACTGGTCCATTTCAGCTGATTTTCAGTTGATTTTATTGTGATGCGAATGTGGATCTGAATTTGGGTGGTTACATATTGACTAGCAGGGCCAACCTAAATGTGAGCAGTGTGCCATCTAAATATCAGGCCTGACTGGTGGGGGTTGCCTTGTATCCATCAATGGGTAGGTAGGGGAGCTATCCTGGCTAAGGAGTCTGGGGGTGTGCCTAGAGGGGACACTGCCCAATGGACTGTAGGCCTGTGTTTGTAAGACTGGATGGCCTAGGGTAGGAAGCCCCTGCGATGGCAACCAGCTGGATTATTAGGCTTGAATTATGAAGGACAAGAAGGAGTGTTCGCAGGCATAAAAGGGCCTGAAAAGATGTACTTCAGCTGTTTGAAGATACCTGCAATGGGAAGGCTTAATACTCTTCCCAGAGTGAGATCACTGCTCTAACTTTCTATTGACTTTGATGAATTTTGGTTGACAGTCAAGTTCAATTGACTCATTTATTATTAAATCTGGAAAGAGTTTAGCAGAGCTGGGTGTGAGATGGCCTGATGAATTTGTTACTGGACATATTCCTCTCAATGGTGGGAGCACTGTGGGGGTGTATATTAATATAAATTGCGTTGAAATATTGTCATTGAAAGTTTTAAAGTGATGCTGTTAAATTTGGCTTAGGTTATGATCTGTTTGAGAAATTTGGTATTAGTGAGTGGTGAGTGTTGTAAAGGGGTTGAAAGATTATATTAGTGTGAGAGGGGTGTTTGATAGGTGTGCATTTGCTTGGGTGAGTGAGTGAGTGGATTTGTTAATTGGGGTAATGTGTTGTAAATAAAGGCTACAGACAGGCAGTACTCCCCCTCGAGACTAAGGGATCTGCACCCTTTTGATTGCCCACCACTTTCTCCAGTAGTTTATATTCAATGCCGAGTTTTGGGCATTGTGAGAAGGTGCAGGGGGAGGGGATTCTGAATGCCTCAAGGGGGATGGGAAAGGAGTGATCGGATAGCGACAGTGGGGTCCAGCAGATGCCCTGGGGTGAAATAGACATGGGATCAAGGTCTTCCTTATCTTGTGCCCATTCTCAAGGGCTCTGCTTTGGACAGACAGGTGGTGGCATCATCCTCTGAGTCTCATCCTTCCTGGGCAGTGTATGCAATGCTTGGTCAATTAGCAATACGACCACAGTGGTAGCAGATCTGGTCACCTCCACAGACCTGGCTTGCTTCACCAAGACCCAGCTGGATGAAAATGCGGGACCTATTTTAGCTTCCACAGTTCCAGCAGGGTTCTTGGTGATACCCCGTCCAAGAGTTGACTGTAGGGGTGGGAGAATCGCTGTCTGTTTTATACAAGAACTGGATGTCAGGGAGTTGCCAGTGGGTCGACCAACTCCTTTGAGTGCATAGTAGGAGTGGGTGCAGGTTTCAGGATCCTTCTCATTTATCATCCACCAGGTGATGGGAGGGCTTTCCTGAAGGAGGTAGCAGACATTGTTGTGGGCCTGGTGATGGAGGCTCCCAGATGATTGATTCTGGGGGACTTCAACACCTGGGTTGATGATGAACTATCACTGTTTGGTCAAGATCTCCTCCAATTGAATTAATTATTTGGGCCTGACACAGGTTTTTACTTCCACTGTCCATGGGAGGTGGCACTCATTGGACTTGGTGTTCCAACTGGTGATGGAAATCTCCGATATGGAGGTGGATCCTATCAGTTGGCCAGACCATCACACCCTGAGGTTCAGTTTCGCAATGCCCTGAAGTAGACTTGCCCCAAAGGAAATGGTACTATATCATCCTTTGCGAAGTATTGCCTCTGAAGGCCTAATGATGGTGCTGGACCTTTTGGGTATTCTGATTGTTAGCTCTGACCCAGCAGCCCTGGTACACACCTATAATAGGGCAGTGACCAGGGCCCTGGATGTCATTGCTGTGGTTCATGTTCACCCCCTTACTCTTCACCAGGGCACACCATGGTTTGATGGTGCACTTAGGAAGTTGAAGAGGCAAGAGCAAAGGTTGGACAGACACTGGTGGAAAAATCACCTGGAGGAGGGTAGACATAGATTGTTAGACCATTATGAGGTCTATCAATCAGCAATTTCTCATAAGAAGGCAGAGTTGCTGTCCAGAGAAATTGCTGCAGCAAGGAACAGGCCAGGTCAGCTCTTCCGTACTGTGGACATACTGTGCAATCCAGCCTATCTGCAGTTTGGTTGAGCATTATCACAAGAAAAATGTGAGGAGTTTTTGCAGTTCTTTGCTGATAAGGTGTCCTCCATTAGGACAGAGATCAGCCAATGCCTCCCCAATGGATGTTGTAGTGATCAACCAAGTGATACAGGTGCCCAGGTGACCTTATCTACATCTGGCCAGCTGGAAGTCGTGGATATAGAGTTGATCTTCCAGACTCTGCAGCCTACCTGCTGTAGTTTGGATCTGGGCCCAACTCACCTTCTTGTAGGGTGTGCTGAGGTCATCAGCCTGGTCCTTGCTGGGATAGTAAGGGTATCATTGGAGAGGGAGATCTTTCCAGATCCTTTAAAGAAGGTGGTGGTGTGTTCCCTCTTGAGAAAAACCCACCCTTCACCCTGACTGCCCAGTTAACTACAGACTAGTCTTTAACTTGCCTTTTGTAGGTAAAGTTATTGATAAGGCAGTCGCACTGCAGCTAGAAGATCATTTGATCATCCACAGTATCTATGACCCTCTCCAGTCAGGCATCAGAAAAGGGCATAGCACTGAGATGGCCCTGGTACAGTTACTTAATGATCTCCTGATGGCCAGAGATTGAAGAGCTCATTCATTCTTGGTTCTCCTAGATCTCTCAGTGTCTTTTGACACTGTGGACCATGGGGTGTTGCTCAAGTGTCTGCGTTTTTTTCTGTGGACTGAGGGGGTGGTTCTCAGTTGGTTTTGATTGTTCCTTTAGGGCAGGTGCCTGAGGGTAGAGTCTGAGGTGCATTTCTTGACCTCTAGGGGCCCACTCTGTGGGGTTCTGCAGGGCTCAGTGCTGTCCCCATTTTGTTTGCAGTGTATATGCTGCCATTAGGAGAAATTACAAGATGGTATGGGCTGAGTTTTCACTGCTATACTGATGATTTTTGGCTCTATGTGTCTTTTGTGCCAGTGCAGATTCTCTTGGTGTTTAATAACTGCCTCCAGGAAATACAGGACTGGGTGACTGTGAGCTGGCTGAGGTTGAATCCAGGAAAAACAGAGGTACTGGTTGTGGACCCTGATCTGAGGATGGCCAGGACATGGGGAGAGGCCCTCAGATTTATATATTCGGGACCCCTCCTCAATGCCTCAGGACAGGTGTGGAACCTGGGGGTGATATTTGATGAAGACTTGACCATGAAGGCTCAGGTGTTGGCTGTAGTCAAGTCTTCCTTTTACTATCTAAGGAACATCGCCAGGATGAAGCACCTGGTTCCGTTTGAAGATCTACCTACCTTGATCCATGCCTTTGTCACCACTTCTCTTGATTATTGCAATGCCCTCTACCTAGGGCTACTGGGGGTGGATATCTGCCAATTGCAGCTGGTGCAAAACATGATTGCAAGCTTGTTAACTGAAGCTTCCAGATCCAGCCACATAACACCTGTGTTTCGTGAACTGCACTGGCTGCTAGTGCGATGGCAGATCACCTTCAAGGTTGTGTTGCTGACCTATAAAGTCCTACACAACCAGGGACCTCAGTACCTGCAAGATCTATTGTTACCCTACCGTCCTTCCCATTCACTCTGATCCTCTGGTGAGGGATTGCTGGAGATTCACAGGGTACATCTGAAAACATCTGGAGGTAGATCCTTTGCCTTAATGTCTCCTACCCTGTGCAATTCTTTGCCTTGTCAGATAAGAGATAGCCTGACCATAGAAGAATTTAAAAAATCCCTGAAAGCCCATTTTTTTGCACAGGCTTTGATGATCATTGCTAATTTATTAGAAATCGGATTATGGTATTGTTTGCTGCATTGTGAGTGTGAACTCTTTTTAACAAATTTTAATGTTAATTTTAAGTTTATCTTTAATGTATTGAGTCTTAAAATTTGCATGGTATTTTTGTAAAGGTGCCCTGAGCTTTGAAAGGGTGCCTTTTATAAATAAAGTTTGCTTGCTTGCTTGCTACACTGGTTAAAAACATTTTAAATCTCTAATTGATTCTTAAAGGTCTGAAATGATTTCATTAAACATGGCAAACCCATAGTGATAATATTGAAATATAGGGGGATAGGATAGGAATGAGTGGGGGGGGGGAGAAAACAGGAAAAAGGAGGAAAAAACATTACATATACCACATGTATATATTAATGCACACTACTAACGAGTTTAAAAATTCACAGAAAACATTGTGTTTTACGCCTAGTGCAAATAGCTGTAAATAAAACTACATTATTTTTATAAAACTGGGTATACCAACAACACCCTTTCAAAGTTTTCTGAGGTATGGTCATACATTGAAATGTCCATTCAAAAACAGTTTGTTGTTCACCTTGAGTTTCAAAATCCAGACATTCTATCTCTTTAACATTCGGTTGTCAGTATCCCGTCCCCTAGGACTGTGGCTAACTCTGTCAATGGCCATGACTTTGAATGAATTTACCAAGTTATCTATTGCTTCCATAACATGACTGGCTGTGACATAAGAGCCATCTTTCTTGGTAATCGCTCTAATGTTCTCCCCCATCTGCGTTTTGAAGCACCGTGTTGTTTTGGATATGTAGAATGCATTACAAGAATATTGGCCATTGGCAGAGTTAGCCACCATCTGAGGAGAGGTGATTTTGACAAGCTAATGTTAAAGAGAGAGAACTTCTGGATTCTGAAAATCAAGGCAAACAAGAAACTGGGTTTGAACGTATATTTTGATGTATGACCATATCTCAGAAAACTTTGAAAGGATGATGTCGGTATACCCAGTTTTATAAAGGTAATGTAGATTTATTTACATCTATTTGCAATAGGCATATAACATAATGTTTTCTGTAACTCTCACCAGTAGTGGGTATTAATTTATGCATGTGGTACTGTATATATGATGTTTTTTTTTCCTGCTTTTTCCCATTCTCTCCCCCACCAACTGTTCCCCTTATACATGTTTTAGTGTTGATTGGTGTTTTAAATAATATCACTATGGTTTTGCCATGTTAAATGAAATTATTTCAGACCTTTAAGAATAAATTACAGATTTAAAAAAAAGATGTAACCAATGTATGTAGTGTAAAGGTACAGTATATGGTCACACTAGCACATGTTTTACTAAGGGTATTTAAATGTTTTGTGATTGTAAAGTCCTTAGCCTTTGATAAAGGACCATATAGGGCCAAAATGCATCAGGCAGGACATGTGCCCTTCTGTAATAAAGTAATTCTTAATTTGAATGCAGTCTTCGATGTCTCTCTTTTGCGGTGGTGAGTGCCCAAAACCAGTGTTTGTAGTATGTTCTTATTTTTCAGAGCACCACAATCCTACTGTGCACTTCTAAGTTTGAATATTATCAGAGAATCAACCCACAACAACTGAAATTGATGATCTGAGATATAATCACTTGCCTTGTCCCATTCCAGGGGTCACAGAAGCTTCCTTTTAAACAAATCAGTAGGATTTTGTTCCAGTTTTCTGAAATTGTGTTAATGTTGCAAGAGATCATAAACAGATTTAACATAATCTGTTTTATCCATAATAACAATATTGCTCTCCTTGTCTGCAGGTTTAATGATTATGTTTTTCAATTCACCCAGCTCCTTCAGAGCCTTTTGGGTCTGATTCACAAAGCCCCTAGAATTTTACAAGGTACCTGTATCAAACATTAATGACGCAAGTGACACTTTGCAGCAAAAGATGCCCCAAGAGCTACAGTATTTAGAAAAGCAGCCTGCAGCAAATGCAGGCTACATGTACCAAAGGGGGCTTGTGCCAGCCTTGCACCTCAAAATGGGCTGCAACATGGCACTAGGGAGCTTGCAGCAGATGCAGGCTGTCATATTCCCCAATGTGATATTCACAAAACCCTCCCAGAGGTCAATAATCTAAGCACTGTACTGTTAGACCAGTACACACTGCAGACATGTGTCCCTGGGAGGGTTTTTACATTTGCAGCAATGTGCTATGTCCCCGCAAAGCACTGATCCTAGTCAATAAATATAATAAAAATCCTTGGTGGTCTAGCAGACCCCCGATCAGTACCTGATCCCAGTTAGTAATTATTAGAAAAAAACAAACCTGGTGGTCTATCACCCCCTTCCTGATCAGCTGGATCCCTGTTAGTAATTATTAAAAAAAAAAATATATATATATATATATATATATATATATATATAGACTGGCCACTAGGGTCACTAAATAGGATTGCAGCTTAAAGAGCAGCTCGACAACCCAGAGGGAAATATCCTTAAAAATCCTTTTCCTACCAGCTGGTATTATATCCTCACTCTACTGTAACTTGTGGGGTAATACTCAAGCTACACTAATTTAGCTTCATTGATACAAAAAGCCTTCATTTGCCGTGTGGAAACTGCTATTTTACTGAACAGCATCCTGGACGAGGTAGGCCTGAAAATATGGCTGAAGGCCGCTTGCCACAAACCTGGGAGCAACCGTCAGTTGAGGCGATGTTCGGCCAACTTATGGCCCAGATGGCACAAGTCACTGTGGCAACTAATCGAAACACCCAAATGGTTCAAAATTTAGAAGTCAGGATGCTGCATACTGAACAGTGGGTCTCGGAGATGGAGGGGCATGTTAGAACTTAAGGGCAGAATTAAGAGATCAACAACAGACCATACAGATGCTGCGCAGTAAGATGGATGACCTCAAGAATCGAGATCGCCATAATAATCTTCACTTCCTGTGCTTCCCTGAGTTTGTAGAAGGCAAAGATACCGAGGGATTTCTACAATTAGCCATTGCTGAAATGCTGCAGTTGGACCCATTGATACTGCTCCAGGTGGAACGTGCACAGCGTATGTTAGCCCCCATGTCTCAAGGCCAGGACAGACCATGACCTATCATAGCCCAATTTATTGATTTTAGGGACAAAGAGAAGGTCCTAACTAGAGCTCATGAGTTACAGCATGTAGTGTGGAGATCGAATAGGATCCACATCTTTCAGGACTTCTCTAAGGATCTGACAGACAAATGCCGAGCATACTCTGAGACAAGGCATAAAATGCACAGTATTGGACTGTCCTTTTCCTTGTGTTACCCAGCCATGATGCGGGTTATGTATAATGGGGTCCCGAACAGTTCTGAATCTCCTGATGCACTCATGGATTTTTTACGGCGCAACTGACTACAAGAATTCACCACCTCTACCCCGGGAGCCCCTTCGGCAAAAACTGCTACCGACAGGTTGGATTGCAGGTCCTCTCCATCAGTGAGCAGGCCTGCAGTTGGGCAAGACCTCAGGGATCAACACTGGGAACTCCCCCCAAAAGCACACAGAAAGAGGCAGTCCTCAAAGAAACACACCCGCTGGAAGCATCCTTCGGAGAGAGGGCAAAATGACACAGAGGAGGACACAAGCATGGACACTGTTGCTCCAGATCCATTACAGGCCTACCACACCACTAATAGATATGAAGCTTTACGTCCCAGCTCTCTGGATCATCACCCAGGCATTGCAGATTCGACTGTGGAAGGCAGGCCTACTCCTATGTTGCAGCCCAGCTACCTGTCCAAGTCAGCAACTCCTCACGAGCCACAGAACGGAGCTACAGATAGCAGAGAGCAGCATCCTCCAAAGGCTATGAGGAAGGCCTTCTCTAGTAGCGGAGATCTCATCTTCAGTGTGGACCGTCTGGAGCGCTCTACATCTCTAGGGCAATTGATCAGAGAAAACCCACCGGCATGGTCAGATAAGTAGTCATCCTTTTATTTTCTTTCTATTCCTGTTCTTTTAATCCCCGGGGAGTTGTCGGTATGGGGCGAGTTTGGGGTGTCTAAATTGATCATCAGTGAAAAATCTCCTTGGCTGACCCAGCTGCTTCCTTTTCTCCATGTTACCCATGTAAGTGAACTTTAGAGCACCGTTTCACCCCAACCTTGACCTCGACTTGCACTGCCATATGACAGAGAAGATGCCTCTCTCCTATACTGAGAGGGATTCAACGAGGCCTACCAACAAGCTGTCAGTGGACGTCCTGATCAAAGGTCCAGACACATCTAGAAGGCAAAGAAGGCCTTTTTTGTACCATCTGATTAAACAGCAGAACTTTTGTGGGTTGTACCTCACTTACTTTTGTGTAGGGGTGAGGTCTGCTGGGAAGCTGTGTCACATAATATAAAAGTATTTGTCTGCATGCGTAAACTGTTGTGCTGAATGGGTAGCCAGGATGTGTTTTATGTGAGGCCCTAAGTGGTGAATGGCACAAGCCTGTGCCCCTCTGGTATTTTTTTTTATTATTATTTTCTATCAAGGGGAGATCTCCCAGCTCCCGCATTGGGTGGCTTACAGTACACTCTTCATAGGTGTGACGTGCCTGACCTCACCAAGATTTTTGTTGTAAGAACACGATGGCACCCATCAGCAATAACCTTAGGCTTGCCAAAATAGTGCGCAGTTCCCCCCCACTTTCATTCCTGCAAACCCCCACCTCATTAGAAGCATTGTGTAGTCCCACTTTAACTACCCCAGCTTCTGAGCTACACCACTGGAGCAACTCTCTCAACCCTCTGGGGTTGCAATGAGTCAAGTGGTCCAATCTTCTTATTGGGTTGCTCGATTCTCTTGGGGGGGAACCTCAACCCCTGCACTCACCATAGTGTTAAGAAAGCATGGATACCACCTGATAATGCCCGGGGAATAGGGGTTGGCCTACAGCAGAGCTCTGCGGCCAAAGAGATGCCTCTATTTCCCAAAATTGCATGGTACACTGTGCACAATGTATACAGTTTGTTAATGTGTTTATGTACGTTTGTTTCACAAGAGACACACACAGATGTTTCATTATTTGTTAGTATAAGGTCATCTGGTAGGGCAGGGTATATGGGTTTTACCCACTGTCTCCATATCTGGTGGTGCTCTATAGAAATTTGCCTCTTCTGGTTGGGCTGCCCTTGCCCTCTATCTGCTGGTTGTTCTTGATATATCTCTTAATAAAATATTTGCTCCCTATTACTAACAGGTGATATCACTTGTCTGACATGGAACGTCAGAGGGCTTAACACCGCAAACAAGAGGAAGCAAGTTTTGGGCCACCTTAAGAGACTGGGAGCGAGGGTCACCTTCCTGCAGGAGACCAAACTTACCGGGGGGGATCCTGAGAGACTGAAGAGGGAGAGGATAGTTCAGGTCATTCATGCCTCGGCCTCCTCTAGAAAGAGAGGGGTGGTGATTCTGCTTCACAAGCAACTACAATGGAAATTGCAGAGACAAGTGAGAGACCCTGAGGGTAGATGGGTGGTGGCACTCATGGATACTAGGGAGGGCCCTCTGATCCTGGGTAATGTATACGCTCCGAATGAGGACTCACCCTCCTTCTTTCACAAGTTGGCCCAGGTGCTGGGATCCTTAGTTCTGGAAAACATCCCCCATTTTATTAGGGGCAATTTTAATCTTACTCTGCACCCTTTCCTGGATAGAGCTTCTTCCAATACTGAGCCTCATTCCAGGGCTGTAATGGCAGTGGCTCAATTACAACAAGATTTGGCCCTTTCAGACATCTGGAGAATATCTCACCCCTCCCAGCGGGACTACACCTTTCATTCCCCAGTACATAGTTCTCTTAGTAGAATAGACTTCTGGCTCACCTCTCCTACTATTACTAGTAACACTGTTAATTCCCTTATTCATCCCTTAGTTATCTCGGATCATGCCCCTGTGCATCTTGCCTTCACATGGGGCCCCCCTCTCCCTAAGTCTCTGGCATGGAGGCTGGACCCATTGCTACTTCATGACCCAGACTTTCCCCCTTGGCTTCAAAAGGAAGCAACGGAATCTTTTCAGCATAACCACATATCAGATACCTCTGTGGGTACCACATGGGAGGCCTTCAAAGCTACTCTAAGAGGGGTGATACTAGGGTATGCGAGCCAGCGCCGAAAAAGGAGGGACCAACATTTGAGGAGGCTTGAATGACAACCCCCAGAAGCGGAGCTTGCTTTTAAGGCCCTTCGTGTCCATTCCCTTAGGTCAGAAACAGGTCACAAGGTCACCTCTCTGAAGATGCAAGTGAATGAGCTCATATCTAGAAAGGCAGATATTTCAATCATTAGATTCAAGCATAAATATTGGGAAGGGGGAGAAAAGTGGGGTAAGCTGCTGGCATACCGTCTCAAAAAGCAGCAAGCTGAAAGACATATAGCAGCTTTAGAGGATGCAGGGGGTAGGACCCAAACCTCGGTGCAAGGTATTAAGCAAATAATGATGGATTTTTACTCCTCATTATATAAATCCTCCAGAGCCCCAGAGCCCCAGGGGCTCCACCCATTTCTGGAGTCCCTACATCTCCCCAAAATCTCAGAAGCCCATGCTAATGCCCTGGATGCCCCAATCTCAACCCAGGAGGTGGCAGACACCATCCTTTCACTTAAAAAGGGAAAGGCCCTAGGAGGGGACGGTTTCCCTATTAAAGTGTGGCAGCTGTTGCATCCCATAATCTCTCCAGTATTGCAACAAGTATTTACTGAGTCATTGCAAACAGGGTCTCTCCCTTCATCCCTTAGGGAGGTGACTATTACTATCCTACCAAAAAAAGGTAGAGACCCTCTTAAAGCATCCAGCTACTGCCCTATTTCATTGTTGAATGCTGATAGCAAGGTGCTAGCTAAGATACTAGCTAATAGACTTAATCCTCTCCTTTCCAGTTTGATCCACCCATCCCAAGTACATAGATACATAGATACATAGACAGTGTCGGCAGATAAGGGCCTATGGCCCACCCAGTCTGCCCATTTGAGCTTGTAAGTTCAGTTTATGTTTTCCTAGAAGTCTGTTGCCCCTTACCCCTGATCTCCAGAATTCCTTTATGTCTAGCTCATGCATTCTTAAATCTCATGATTGTTTCAGCCCCCACCACTTCCTCCGGCAGGGTGTTCCACTTGTCCACCAACTGTTCTGTGAAGAAATTCTTCCTCATGTTTCCTCTGAATCGTCCTCCCTCCAACTTCATCCCATGCCCTCTAGTCCTGGAACATCTTTTTCACTTAAAAATGATGTATTCCTGCACCCTGTTCCTCCCTGTAAGATATTTGTATGTCTCTATCATATCCCTTCTCTCCCTCCTCTCCTCCAGGGAGTACATGTTCAGTTCCTTCAACCTGTCTTCATAGGACTTGTGATGCAATCCATGCACCATCTTTGTTGCCCTCCTCTGAACCTTCTCTACCCTGTCTATGTCCTTACGTGGGTATGGTCTCCAGAACTGCACACTGTACTCCAGGTGGGGCCTCACTAGTGTCTGGTATAGTGGAATTATGACCTCCTTTTCATGCTGGTGATGCCTGCCCTATGCAACCCAGCATCCTATTTGCTTTACCTGCTGCCTTGTCACACTGTTTCCCTACCTTGAGGTCATCAGAGATGATAACCCCAAGATCCCTTTCCTGCTTGGTGCATGCTATATCCTCACCCCCAACTGATATATTGTGCCAGGGTTTTGTGCCCCAAATGCATTATCTTGCACTTCTTTGCATTGAATTTCAACTGCTAAACCCTGACCATTCTTCAAGTTTCTGCAGGTCCCTTCTCATTCTGTCTACACCCTCTGGTGTGTCTACTCTGTTACAGAGCTTTGTGTCATCAGCGAACAGTGAAATTCTGCCTTCTAGGTCCTGCGCAATGTCACTGATGAAGATGTTGAATAGGACCGGTACCAGCACTGATCCCTGTGGTACCCCACTGGTCACTCTTCCCTCTGTGGAGTGACAGCCATTTACCACTGCCCTCTGTGTCCTGCCACCCAGCCAATTACCTACCCACCACACTACTGTCCTGAACACACCCATATTCCCCAGTTTGTGTAATAGTCTTCTATGTGGCACAGTGTCAAAGGCCTTGCTGAAGTCCAGATAGGTCATATCCACTACCCTCCCCTGATCCACCTCCCTAGTCACCCAGTCAAAAAATTCAAAGTAGGCTTTGTTAAGGGCCGCTTTAGTGTGGACCATATTAAATCATTTGTAAATTTAATCCATAAGGCCCAAACATTATCTTCCCACGCTGCTGCCATTGAAATAGATTTTGAAAAGGCCTTTGATTACCTGGAGTGGGACTATGTCGAACAAGTACTTTGCACTATGGGCTTGGGGGCAGAGTTTTGGGCCTGGATTGGGGCAATATATTCATTCCCAGCTGCACGGATACTCACCAATACGATACTGTCTCCCCTATTCATACTGGGTAGGGGTACCCTTCAGGGCTGCCCACTTTCCCCACTACTTTTTGTATTGGCAGTAGAACCCCTGGTGGCCGCTATTAGGCAAAATCCTCTAATTTCCGGGGTCCAGGTGGGAACAAGGGCATACCCTACTCTTATGTATGCAGATGACCTGTTGCTCCCTATAGCCAATATCGTCACCTCCTTCCCTCCCCTACTGTCCACCTTGTCAGATTTCTCTACATTTTCAGGGCTCAAGATTAACCAGGCCAAGACAGAGGTCATACCTTTAAACTCTAAGTGTACCTCTCAAATGGTTACTCAGTGTGGGCTCCGATGGGCCCTGGAGGGGATTACCTACTTGGGCATTACTATCTCTCCTAATCTGCATAAATTATGGGACCTGAATATGAAACCACTTTTTGTGTCCATTCGTACAGAACTGGACAGATGGAAATCTCTTCAACTGTCGCTTGTAGGTAAAATATCAACAATCAAAATGGTCACAGCACCAAATATTATGTATCTTCTGTCCCACATTCCTTTGAAAATAGCTCATTTTTGGTTTACTAAGTTAGACTCCCTGCTGGAATACTTTTTGTGGGAAGATAAGAAACCTAGGTACAGTAGAAATAAGCTCAGAGCTCATTGGTCGGAAGGGGGCTGTGGTCTTCCGTGGTTAGAGGGGTATAAATGGGCCTTCCAGCTGGCTCAGATGTTAAAATGGTTCCTTTTCCCTGAACACAATGCTCCCCAGTGACTGGATATGGAGAGAGGGGTATGTCAGTGTAGTCACTTGGTACTATTGTTATTTAACCATCCCCCTAAGGACACTCGCTCTCATCCTACTATAGGTCCCTCTCCCTCTTTGGGCCATGGTGCATAAGAAGTTGGGTGCCTCCCCATCTCCCCTAAGACTTACCCCACTATGGTGCAATAATGAGATTACCATCAATAAACAACCAGTTGCATGGCCCTCATGGGAACATGGTGGTATCTCTTTGCTTCATGATATGCTCATTCCTGGTACAGATACCATTTATTCCTTTGAGGGCCTGCAGAGCTCTTATGGGATCTCTCCCAAAGACTTCTGGTGATTCCTTCAAATAAGAAGTGCCATCCTTACGTACAGGCATAAGCAGCACCAAGAGCAACAAATCTCCCAGGTAGAGTCATGGCTGGCCCTAGAAAGAGGACAGTTAAGCCAGGTATATGCGGCCATTCGAAGCACCATCCCATCCCAATCAGAGGAATCCAACCATAGATGCGAGAAAGCACTGCATGCCCCTATTACAAACCTGGAGTGGAAGTCTTGTCTAAAACTAGCTCATAGGGCATATCCTGACACCAGTAGTCAATTAATACAGAACAAGATAATTCACTCCTGGTATAGGACTCCAGTGGTCCTCGCCAAGACAAAGCCGGCTCAGTCTGACCTGTGTTGGAGGTGTCAGGAACTCCCAGGTGACCTGTTCCATATACTTTGGTCCTGCAGGCTGATCCAGCCCCTATGGCAGGCTACCTGTGAGATGGGGTCCAAAATACTTAGGAAGCCTGTGCCTCAGTCCCCTGAGTTACTGTTATTAGGACTCTGGACCCCAGCCCCTCAACTTCGTCTCTCTGAGTTGAAACTACTTCTGACACTCAGTATGCAGGTTAAAAGACTCCTATTGTGTAAATGGCAGTCCCAGATAATCCCCTCCCTGGGGGAGGTACCTACCTCTATGACTCAAGTTGCCAACTGGGTCAGAATATCACATACTGTGAGCAATACCCTCTTTAAATATACTGCCCTCTGGACTCCCTTCCTTCTGTTTTTGAAACCTAGGGAGGGAATCAGCTGAATAAGCATAACCATGCTACTATAATGGTCTCCTCTCATGGTGCATTTAGGGGCAAGTGCTGGAGAGATTGTTACTGAGCTACAGGGGACCCTGCTCTATGGATGACATGGTATATTATCAGTAAAGGATAGTATCTTCTCTGACAGTGAAGACTTGTTTGCTTTGTGTGTGATCTCATGTATTTTGTAGGAGTAAAGTAGAGGACAGCAACCCAGGATCTCTCATAATTTCCGATGCTTTGTCAAATACTGCAGAATCTAGCAGGATGGGGCCAGGTAAGATATGTTTGTATGAGTTAGCCATAATGCAATGCACCAACTGCTAATACTTTCAAAGTTAATCTCCAGTTGGATAGGTGTTGTACATCTAGGCACAGAGTATTATCCTACTGCTTACCTGACTAGTATATTCAGTTTGTTACTATTTGGCCAGAATGTTCCGTTCTCTGCTTCTACAGACATATGTAACAGTCTGTAAGATCTTTGCAATGTATCCAACTGTTTTAATGTTTGTATCGTCTTAATAAGTCAAACCAATAAAACTTATTAACCACAAAAAAATATATATGGTGATCTAGTGGAACCCCAATCAGCTCTGATCCCTCTTAGGAATTATTTAAAGAAACCTGGTGATCTATAGAACCCATAGAAGAAAAACACCCTTGTGGTCTATCAGCCCCCTTCCAAGACCCATTTCCCCATTATGCATAATTAAACATCCCTGGTGATCTAGTGGCCCCCCACTCTGGCAGACAGTATCCCACCACCACACTCGGCACCCAATCCAAAACAGAGCCGAGTGGCCCAGCCCTCCTCATACCTCTGTGTCCAGCTGCCAACTGAGCTATCAATAAAGAGTGTGTACTCATTGACAGCTTAATTGGTGACTGGGCACAGTGGTGTGAGGAGGGCTGTGCTGGTCAATGGCTCTGTTTTGGATTGGGGAGCAGGGTGATGGGACACTGTCTGTCAGGGTAGGGGGGCCACTAGATCACCAGAGCTGTTTATTTATGCATAATGGGGGACTGCGGGGGAGACGCGAGACCACTAGGGTGTTTTCTTCTAGAATTCCTAACATGGATAGGGGCTGATGGGGGTCTGCTAGACCACCAGTTGTTGTTTTTTTAATAATTCCTAACTGAGATAGGCCATGATTGGGGTCTGCTACACTAACAGTTTTTTTGTTTTGTTTTGTTTTTAATTCCTGACAGGGATCAGGGCTGATCAGGGTTCTGCTAGGTCACCAGGGATTTTTTTATTTTATTTCTTAATTAGAGTTGGGGCTGGGGGGGGCAATAGCTACAGGGGCTTTTGTCCATGGTGCTATTGCCACATGGCTGCCTCACAGCTTGCACCACAACTTCAAGATGCACCATCTGTTTTGAGCAGTGCCATGTTTGCTGCAAGTCATGGGACATTGCCGACAGGACCCTAGTAATTAAGTAAATATTTGTTTAATTTAGTATCCAATCCTGGAAGCTCTAGATACTTTACAACAGATGTAAAAACATAGCAGAATTACAAACAATGAATATACGAGGTCAACAACACGAGCAACAATCAAAATTGGTGATAAAATAATAATAAAACCAATGCTGTAGCTAGTTAGGAAAGGTTTCTTTAAAAATGTGAGCCTTCAGACCCCTCTTAAAGGCCTCCACTAATGGGGCCTCCCTCAGAGAACTGGTGAGCATGTTCCAGAGGGAAAGGCCAGCTACCTCAAATGCTCAGTTCCCTGAGGTTTTCAGCCTGGCTCTTGGAACCGCTAAAAGGCCCTAGGTGGAGGAACGGGGTGAGTGCACCAGGTGGACAGGGGTTAGAAGGTCACTCAGGTAGCCAGGGCCTGGGCCATTTAGGGCCTTATACAGTAGGTGAGCAAGCCCACCTTGAATATGATCCTCCATCTGACAGGCAGCCAGTGCAGATCCCGCAGGCCTGAGGACATGTGACAGGATCTGGGAAGGCCCATCAGCAACCTGACCACTGCATTCTACATCAGCTGCAGTTGACAGAGGTTCCCTTCTCTGACCCTGAAGTAGAGATTATTAAAGTAGTTTAGCCTTGACATAACAAAGGCATATACCAGCGCAGGCAGGTCACCAGGTGGAATTAGGGGTTTAATCCAGGCGATATCCCTTAAGTGGTAAAAAACACTCTGGATGATAGCTGACACCTGAGCTTCAAGTGTCAAACCCTCATCAAGGATGACACCCAGATTTCTCACACAAGTGGATGCCAGCAACAGAGTAGGGCCAAGGAACAGTCTTGTTCCTAACCCAATAGTAACCACATCATGCCGGCAATCAGGCTATATCACCAGTACCTGTCTCTTGTCGGGGTTCAGTCACAGCCAGTTAGAGTGCATCCAGTCTTGGATCTTGGTTAGGCAGTTGTTTAGCACTTCCATGGTGTTACTTTTCTTGGGGGCAAAAGACATATCCAGCTCGGTATCAACTGTATAACAGTGAAAACCCAAATGGTAACATCTAATGAACTCCCTGAGGGGTAGCATGTACACCGCGAGCAACATCGGTGACAGGAACAAACCTTGAGGAACTCCACAGGGCAGGAGCTTCAGACAGGAGGAGAAATTCCCAATTACTACCCTTTTTATCTTGCCCATGAGAAAGGACTCAAACCAGTTGATGACAGTACCAGTGAGTCCACAATACTCTCTAAGGCAATCCAAAAGCATAATGTGGGCCACAGTGTCAAATGCTGAGAAGAGATCTTGGACAACAAGAACTGACCAATCTCTTCTCTGTCTCATACTGAGGAGGTCATTTTGTACTCTAACCAATGCTGTTTAGGTGCTATGTCTTGCCCTAGATCCAAACTGGAATGGCTCGTTGTAGATGTCAAAGGCTGCAAGGTGTGCCTTGAGCTGTAGAGCCATAATTTTAACAACCTTTGCCAAAAATGGGAGATTGTAGATAGGTCAATAATTCACCAAGATGTCAGAGCTGAGAGATGGTTTCTTCAGAAGAGGCTTCACCAGTGCCTCCTTCAAGGTGCCAGAAAAGACCCCCCTCCAAGAGCGAACACCAGGCTATCTTGGAGAACACTGGAATAATGGACTTGGCACATCCAACAAAGAGATAAGTCAGGCCCTGTTCCAGATCACAAAACATGGTCCACGTCTTTGAGATTACCTCAGCAACCTCAGCCACCTCCATTGGCTGAAATTGACCCAGAAAATAAGAGTGCCTCTGCCTACACAAGGCCTGCCACTGTAGGACTGATCTTGTCCCACTGGGGAGATTCCAGACTGAATGGAGGACATTCTGTCAGAGAAGAACTGAGAAAACTCTTTGCAGAAAGCAACTGAAAATGATCTTTCCAGCTGCAGACAGGCAAGATGAAGTAGCCAGCCCAAAGTCCAAAAGAGCAAAGCTGATTTGTCCTTCCCTGCAGCAATCTTCCCGGACAGAAACACTGGCTTCTTATATTCAACTGCCCTTTGATAGTCACCATAGTGAACTCTCAAAGCCAGTTTATCGTCCTTGGACTGGATCTTCCTCCAGCAATGCTCCAACTTCTGACCCTCGGTCTTCATCTATTTGAAAGCCCCATCAAAGCATGGGAGTCTCAAGTGAGAAGACCTGGGTCATATCCGGACTGGTGAAATGGCATCAGGCACACTGGAGATAGCCAAATTATCAGCCATCACTGCCTTGCTTGCCAACCGCACATGCAGCACTCACATTAGAAAAGTCCACTACCGCCAACAGTCCCTCTGAAGAAAATCCCCTTAATGGGCAGAAGCAGATAATCTCAAAAGGGGAGGGCTATTGGGGGAGCCCAAATGAGAACACCACCATGCAGTGATTGAACCAAATGATTGAATCAATCCTGAGGTCAGTGACCTCAAATCCCAGTGAGAAAACCAAGTCCATGGCATGGCCATGCTGGTGGGTCACAGAGGCAACCACTTGTGCGAGGCCCGGTGATGTCAATATTTGGAGGAAGTCATGTCCAAAATGTAAAAGTTCATCATTGATCTAGGCATTGAAGCCACCCAGAATCATCTATCTGAGTGACATCAACAACCTGTCAGTGAAAAAGTCCACAACTTCCTGCAGGAATTCTCCCATGCAACCAGGGGGACGGTAGACAAGGAGAATCCTGCAACCTGCACCTCAGCCCCCACGGACAGCCATACATTCAAATGATGAGGTAGAACTAATCGGATCCACAGAGAAGCTTAGGGTGGGACTGAAACAGATGGCCACACCCAACCCCTGCATTTCCTCATTGGGCTGTTCACTATACAGTAACAGGCTGGGACCAATGCTTCCAGGACTGGACCTGCATCGTACCCAGGCAGGTCTCTGTAATGCAAGCCAGACTGACTGAGGAAATCATGTCTGCCATAACTGCAGTCTTGTTTCTCATCAATGTAGGATTGCATTGCATTGCCAAAGAGGACCTGTGGAGACTGCAGACCCTTTAGCTACCTGCCCACTTGGTTAGGTGGGTGCCCTGTGGATGGGCACAAAACATGTCTTGCCTGTCTTCAGGTCCCATTTAACCCAAGGGCACCTCCTGCACCTACCCACCCCAATGCTGATCACCTCTGTTGTACCCCAGTGCTCTGCCACCAGCTCACTGTCCTCCTACCAACACCAAGTGAATCAGGAGCAGGATCTCTGTTACACCTGTGGTCAGTGCAAGCTTCCTTTCATATAGATTGTACCAACCTTTGTGAATCAAGCCTCTTGTCTCTTCTTTTGTGAGATTCCTGCAAACAAAGGGAGACAAATTGTTAAAAAGTCTGTCCACCTGTCTTAGTACCACATTCTTAACTGCTCTGATGGAGTCATTATTGGTAACAGGGAAAAAGGTGACTTGGATTTGAACAATGATTTCCTCAGTTCATTGCTAATTTTAATTGATCATAAATAACCTAATTACTACTACTTACAATTGCACTGCAATCCAATTCAGATTCTACATTTAACATCAATGCCTCAAGTTATTCAAGGTTATCTCTGTCTAATAATGACATTGAGTTAACTGTTGTACTATTGCCTTGTACCATAATATAATTTTGAACATAGGCGGCAGTGCAGGGTCAGTTAAATTTAATAAGCATTTAATAAGTAATTTGTTCAGGATCACAAGGTAGTGCTCCCCCAATAGCATGTAATTCATTACATTGATGTTCACCCATAGGTGAGTCCACATCTAATAGACCCATTTTAGAAGGTTGCATGCAGCTTGAAAAATACTCTCAAAGGTAAACCTTCCAAAAACACTTGAACAAATCAACCTGAACTGTAACTCTGTGTCAGTTTGGGGAATAAAGAGCAATCCCTTCTGTAGAACCGAAATTTGAGCAGGGCTAAAGATTACCTTGGACAGATTAACTATTTCTTTGCTATCTTGCTGTTGATGTAAACGCTTCATTTTTCTTTCATTTGTTCCCCTGTGCGTTTTTTTGGGGGGGTCCTGTCAATTTTTGTTAGTTCTTGTTCTTCGTGGATTGCAGATTCTCTTTCTCTAAAAAAAACTCTTGATTAGAGAAAACCTCTTCCACATCAGATTTGGAGTCATTTGTGTCACTCACATTGATGGCTTGTGTTATCATGTTTTTGCCAGACTTGTTTCTAGATCAGAAGTGCCCCCTGCTAGTGGATCTTTAGTTTCTGGCCAACTGAAGATGTGTCCCTTTAAGAAGTCATCCTCATCCCTTTCTAGTTTCTTTTGTTTGTGCTCAATTAGCTTTTTCTCATATTTTTCCAATTCTTTGATGAGCTGAGAGTCCAGTTCTTTAAATAGGACGTGATTTTTAAATTGTGCAAGTTCAGTTTTGATTTTTGCAATGTCCTCACTGATGTTAGTGTATTTATTACTGTCTTCCTCAATAAGAAATTTAATAAACATAGAAACATAGAAACATAGAATTTGATGGTAGATAAGGACCACTCGGCCCACCCAGTCTGCCCATTTCCCTACCTACTGGATAAGCTGCAGATCCTAGTTAACCAGCAGCCTACTTCTTCCTACCCCAACCCCCTAGAATTGCCTTATGACTGTCCCATGCATGCTTGAATTCCACGACTGATTTTGACTCCACAACCTCCTCTGGAAGGCTGTTCCATGCATCCACAACCCTCTCTGTGAAAAAATACTTCCTTAAATTACCTCTGAGCCGCCCCCTCTATCTTCAAATTGTGCCCTCTTGTTCTTGCACACCTCTTTTTTTGAAAGATGCTACCCTCTTGGACTTTGTTGATTCCCTTGAGGTACTTGAACATTTCTATCATGTCCCCCCTCTCCCTCCTTTCCTCGAGGCTATACATATTAAGCTCCTTTCATCTCTCTTCATATGTCTTCTGGTGCAGACCCTGCACCATTTTAGTTGCCCTCCTCTGGACAGCTTCCATCCTGTCTATGTCTTTGCGGAGATTGGGTCTCCAGAACTGCACACAGTACTCCAGATGGGGTCTCACCAGCTGTCTGTACAGAGGGATAATAACTTCCTGTTTTCTACTGGTGATGCCTCTCCCTATGCATCCCAGTATCCCCAACCCTCCTTGCTGCCCTCTCACATTGCTTGCCCACCTTTAGGTCATCTGATATGACTACCCCAGGTCCCTTTCCATTTTGTTGTTGTTAGTATCTCACCCCCATTGTGTACTCTTCCCTTGGTTTTTGTTTCCCAGGTGCATTACCTTGCACTTCTTAGCATTGAATCTAAGCTGCCATACATTTGACCATTCCTCTAACCTTGCCAAGTCCCTTCTCATCCTTTCCACCCCACCCTGTGCATCAACTCTGTTACAGATCTTTGTGTCATCTGCAAAGAGACATACTTTTCCTTCAGTCCTTCTGCAATGTAAACATAAAAGACATTGAAGAGGACTGGTCCTATACTGAACCCTGTGGTACCCCACTAGTAACCCTCCTTTCTTCTGAGTGGACTCCATTTACTATTACTCTCTGTGTCCTATTCTCCAGCAAATTCTTTACCCAGGCTGTCATCTTGGGACCCACTCCCAGGCTGGCTAACTTTATATTAATCTTTTGTGTGGGATTGTGTCAAATGCCTTGCTAAAGTCTAGGCAGGCCATGTCCACAGCCCCTCCCTGATCTACTACTTTGGTCTCCCAGTCAAAGAAATCTATCAGATTCGTTTGGCATGACCTTCCTGCTGTGAATCCATGCTGCCTAGGGTCTTGTGCCCCTCTGGCCTCTAGACACTCAACAATTCTTTCCTTCAGAAGAGATTCCATCATTTTCCCTATCACTGAGGTTAAACTAACAGGTCTGTAGTTTCCTGCTTCTGCCTTGCTCCCGCTTTTGTGAAGCGGAATCACATCTGCCCTCCTCCAGTCCTCGGGTACCACCCCATCCTCCCATGATTTGTTAAAAAGTGTAGTCAGTGGTGTCACTAGTTCTACCCTTAGTTCTTTTAGAATTCTGGGATGAATCCCATCAGGCCCCATTGCTTTGTCCACCTTCAGTTTTAAGAGTTCTTTCAGAACCCTTTCTTCTGTAAATGGGCTGGTATCAACTTCTGTATCCAGAGTGTTTCTACTGTTTGTTTTATGTACCTCCCCCTCTTCATTTGTAAATACTGAGCAAAAATATTTGTTTAGTATCTCTGCCTTTTCACATTCACCATCTGCCCACCCTCCCTCCCTTTATTAAGCCTCACTATCCTTCCCTTGGTCTTCCTTTGCTCCTGATGTACCTATAAAGTTTTATCCCCCTTCTTAACCGAGTTGGCAATCTTTTCCTCGGTTTGGGCCTTTGCTGTTCTGACTGCCTTCCCAGCCTCCTTTTGCTTTAACTGATACAGTTCTCTGTCCTGCTCCTTCTGCGATTCCTTGTACTTCCTGAATGCTTTCTTTTTCTCTTGAGCCTTCACTGTCACTTCCTTTGAGAACCATAGTGGTTTCTTACATCATTTTGTTTTGTTTATTTGCTTCACACAAAGGCTCGTTACCTCTGTGATGGCAGTTTTTATTATTCCCCATTGTTCTTCCACCCCTCCATCCTGCCCATTTGCTAGTGCATTCCTTAGGCACTCACCCATTTTAGCAAAGTCAGCCCTCCTAAAGTCCAGTACTTTTGTCTTTGTATGGCTTGACTCTATTGCTGTGTTTATTGTGAACCATACTGTTCGATGGTCGCTAGTTCCCAGATGGCTACCCACTTCTACATCTGTGATCCTCTCTCCATCTCTGTTTGAGAGAATCAAGTCTAATATTGCTCCCTCTTGAGTGGGCTCCAGTACTAGTTGTCTAAGGCATGCTTTCTGTAGAGCATCTAGAATAACTCCACTCTTCGAAGTGGCAGCTGCAACTGCACTCCAGTTAACATCTGGCATATTCAGATCACCCATCAGCAATATCTCCCCTTTTTCTGCCATTCTAAGTATATTTTCTATCATTTCCTTGTCCATTTACTCCCCCTGAGAAGGGGGTCTGTATACAACCCCTGTGCGGATTGTGGTGCCATTGCCTGTCTCCAAATTTACCCACAGTGCTTCTTCTCCTCCCTGTTTACCCTTTTGTTCTGTTGCTTTTATTCCTTCCCTTATGTAAAGAGCTACTCCTCCTTCTCTTTTACCCTCCCTGTCCCTCCTGTAGATAGTGTATCCTGGTATGTTTACGTCCCAGTCATGGTTTTGTGTGTACCATGTTTCTGTGACTACCACAATATCCAGATGTTCCTCCTCCATCAAGGTCACTAATTCAGGAAGCTTGTTACCCAGACTACAGGCATTGATACTCATTGCTCTCCATTTTTTGATGGCTTTACCTTCTGTTGCAGCATCCCTCACCGACTGTTCTACCTCGGTCTTTTTCTCATTTAGTACCCTGTTTTGAAGGGAGAGGCTGGGATTTTCCTGCTGCTTGTCAGTACCTCCCCCTTTGACTAGTTTAAAAGCTTGCCAAAGAAGCTGAAACTGATTGCTCAAAAGACTTGCTCCCTTCCTGGACAGATGCAGACCATCCTGCCAATATAGGCTGGTGTCCCTCCAGGTGGAACCCCAGTCCCCAATGAAGCCAAACCCCTATGCTCTGCACCATTTTTTCAATCATTCATTAAACTGCATGGTGCTAATTACCCTCGCCTCCCCCATGCCTTTGACAGGCAGCACCTCTGAGAAGGATACTGTGTGTGCTACTTGTCTTAGGCCCCTCCCCAACTCTGCAATGGCCTCCTGCACTGCTCTAATCTCATGATGAGCCAAGTCATTTGTCCCTAGGTGGACAATTATGTCCTGCTCAGACTCCCTTGTAGCTGTTCTCATGATCCTGAGGATGTGCTTCCTGTCCCTCCAAGCCATGGCACCAGGCAGGCACCTTACTTCAGTTTTCCCAGCTCCCTCCAGTTCTATACCCCTAATAATTGACTCCCCCACCAGGAGCTGCTTCCTTTCCCTTTAGTGTCCTCTGCCTCCTTCCTGTGGGCCTCCCTTGTGACAGTTGTCAAAAGTATTAGTGCAAAGCTCAACCACTTCCTCCCAATGTTTCCTCCAAAAGAAATTCTCCAAACTGTAGGATGCAATTTTTGTGACACTAAGCCCCTGAGGTTACTCCTGTTTCTCAAGATAAGTTTCAAGGGTGATAATGTCATAATTTAATTTCACTTCTTGAAGACGTAGCATTTCTAAAGTGGAAACTTGTGTTTGATAGTATTGGTGTGCCTATCAATAGAACTGCTGGTTCATTGTTAATAAGGTTACCCTTACATTGTAACTTTGTCACATAAATCTCCTCAATAGCACTCAGACATGTTGGTGTTTCAGTGCTCGGAGGTGCTGCCACTCCATTTGCTGAATGAATTCAATTCCCTGAACTGTCAGGTCTCATATTCATGCTGTGCATCTTTACTGTGTACCCCAGATGTAAGCAAAACTAGGACACTGAATTACTCTCACAAACATCCTGAAACCATTCCCCTCTCACACTCTACAGTGGAAATGCCATCACATCCCTCTAAAAGGATTGCCTCTCATTAGTGCTCAGCTGATGTTTAGAGCTACACCTGCAAGTAACAAAAAATACAGGAGAAAGGAATGTGGAGGTGGAGGGCAGTCCAGTGCAGGGTGGGCATAGCTGACCCCCAACACCATACAAAGAACTTCAGAGACCCCAGCACTTGTATAGAAACATGTAAATGAGATATGTCAATGAAAATGTCAAAGCTACAGAAATTCAGAATACACATAAGGATCTAGAAGAACTGTGGGTCACCCTGGAAACAGGAAATGGGAAATACAAGATGGGGTTGTCTACAACCCTCCATGCCAGTGGGAGGATAAAGACACATTACTGTTAGAAGATATACAAAATATGATGGCTAAAGGGGAGTTTCTGCTAATGGGAGACTTCAACATGCCAGATACAGATTGGTCGATATCAGCAGGAACATCTGCCAGAACTGGACACATAGAGGATTCCCTGCAGGGGGAGGGCCTCAAAGAACTGGTACAACAACCTGCAAGAGACAGGGCTATCCTAGATCTACTAATGACTAATGGGGAAAGGATCACAGATCTCCAGGTAGAAGGTCACCTGGGGACCAGTGACCATCACATGGTATGGTTCAATTTTCCCACTAGAACTTACCCATCCCATTCCAAGGCAAAAATATCAGACTTCAGAGGTGCTGACTTTGATAAGATGGCCAACAGAGTTAAGCTACTCCTGGCAAGAAGACATACAGGTGAGGGGGTACAGGCAAAGTGGGCAAGCATTAAGGATGCAATACTTGAAGCAACATCCTAGTGTGTTAGGGAGAAAACCATGAGCAAAAGAAGGAGGAAACCACTTTGGTTCTCAAAAACAGTAGCAGAAAAGGTCAGAGGCAAAAGGCTGGCCTTCAGAAAATGTAAGGGAATGCAGCGGGACAAAGATAGGGAAGCATACCAGATGTCCCTAAGGGAAGCAGGGGGGCAGTAAGGCAGGCAAAGGACCAAACCAAGGAAACACTAGCACCAACAGTAAAAGAAGGGGACAAGACTTTCTATAGATACATTAGTGAAAGAAGAAAGCCCAGAGGGGGTATTTCTATGATCAAAAGGAATAAGGGGGAGTGTGTGGAGGAGGACCAAGGAAAAGCATATATCCTAAATAGATACTTCTGATCAGTATTTACTAAGGATAAGGTAGGACAGGGCCCACAGCTTAGCACCATGGACACAGGGGAAGGGAGGTATGCACAAGTCCCTTCACAAAAGAAAGGGTCCTACAAGAGCTCATTAAGTTCAGGGTGGACAAGGCAATAGGACCTGATGGCATACATCCCAGGGTACTTAAGAAGCTAATGGTGGAACTAGCAGAGCCGTTGGCAGAACTGTTTAGTGAGTCTTTCAGTACAGGAAAGATCTCAGAAGACTGGACAAGGGCTCATGTGATCCCGCTCCACAAGAGTGGTAGCAGGGAGGAGGCAGGGAACTACAGACTGTGACACTTGGACAGCTGGTTCTGATCCCTGTATCATTTTTTTTAATATAAAAATGTGTGATTGACTGTCTGCCATGAGAAATGCTGAAACAGCATGTGAGATCACACACACACAGGTTTCAGATACAAGGTGTTAGCTGGAAGGCCAGAAGTTAATTACATACTTTTCTAAGTTAATTATAGCTTTAGCTGCTAAGAGGGAAATCAGTATCTCTTCCATGATGTTTCAAGGGGGAAATCAGGTTTAGTACACTGGTGCAAAATCATAAATGCGTTGGTGTCTGTGTGAGAGGGGATACTGCTCACAGATCAAAGAAATGTCATTTGAAAGAGAAAAATGAGTTGTGCTGAGGATTACAGAATTTAATACTTTGAAAAGACATCCTGTTTTTGTATAGATATATATTTTTTTATATATTATGACAGAGGAGGAGCTAGGTGACCTCACACAAAGGGGTTGGCAAGTACAGTTTTCTTTAAGGAATATTCTATTTTACTTCACAAAGACACTTCTATCTAGACTCTGACAAAGAAACATCTGTGAGCACTTTAAGCAGGTATTTAGAGAGAGAGAGAGAGAGAAATCTAAGTACTGTAGTATGAAATGCACTATTAAAACCTGTTTTGTTTTAGAGATGCGTATGTCTTGTGATATAATAGCTCTGTATTTTATGTGTTACATATTTTTTATCTATTTAAGTAAAACTCTTATTTTTAGAGCTTACTTGGTCTGTCTTTGATTTTTTTCCTTTGCAAGTAGAGTATATATGGTTAAAGCAGACATGGTACATACGCTTGAATGGTGATATCAAACTGCAAAAAGGTAAGCATTTTAAATCTGAGGTCTTTTATTACAGTTTTTAAGGGTTCATTGCTGTACACCTGGTTAGGTGCCCATAGGTAAATATATCTAGCCACCTGAAGACAGAATTATCTGAGCTTGTACATTGGGTATGCTAAAAAGAGGTTCACAGTTTGAGTCACTCCAGAACTTGAGACCAAATGTTGACTTGAATCCACAAAAACAGACAAGAGAGTTGCCTTGTTCTGTTAACTGTTCACAAGACTGTGCTTGGAGGTTGGCACTTTGGGAGTAAAGGGCTGACCTGCTGAGTGGGTCTGTGACAGATTGACTGGCAGCAGTGGCATAGTACAGTGGTCTAAGGCTCTGAGCTGCAAGTCTGGTGACATCCAGTAGACCAGACCTGGGTTTGAATCCCACAGCTTCCACTTGCATACTGTGTGACCCTGAGCAAGTCACTTAACCTCCTTGTGCTCCAAGGTCACTCCTGTAAAAAAGCCTTCAGCTTAGTGTGCTATACCTGGTTAAACAACTAAATAAAAAAAAGTTGGTATCACAAGCTTGCATGGCTCAGTGTGTCAGCAGAAACCTTAAGCTCACTTGCAAAGAAAGAAAAAGGCAGTGATTTATTTTTAAAAAGGAAACAGAACTATATCACTTGGTGTACAGTCAAGTTCCTACCCATTTTATTTTTTTTTCTCTAAAGTGCAAATCAGAGTAGCAGTAGTGAGGGAAGATGACTTCTGACTTCAGCAGGCACACTGTAGACTCCTTAAAGCAGTTGTGCCGGGACAGAGGAGTCCCGTTTGTGGTGAAAGCCAGCAAGCAGAACCTCATAGATTCCCTGATGGCAGCAGATGCCCAGAACAGTGAGTCATGGACTGAAAAGGACCAAACCTTGAGTGTAGCAGGGCTAGTGGTCAGTGCAATGTCCAGATCCAATGAAGAGGACAACAGGGCCACTGTCAGTGAAGGGCCACAGCAGCAGGGGAAGGTCACCAGTATCCTGAATTCAGAAGTACTCAGGCTGTAAATTGAGCTGTGCAGGATGGAGCTGGAGTTCCAGGAGAAGAGGGAGTGAGTGAGAGAAGTGAGAGGCGGACCATTAGGCATAGCGAGAACACAGAGAGGCAGAGTGGGAACAGTGGGAGGCAGACCGTGAGGAGCATGAGCACCAGCGAGCTGCAGAAGAGAAGACAAAGTGAGAATGCCATGAGGCAGAGGAGAAGATAGAGGAGCACCAGAGGCAACATGAACTGGAGAAGCTATGACTCTGACCAGCGGTACCAGAGCCGGTAAGTGGCTTGGGTTTAACTGGGACTGCAGGATTGGGTTACAAATTGAATTCCAAATTAATAGCCGAGTTTAAAGAGGGGGATGATATGGATGCCTTTTTAAATTCTTTTGAAAAAGTTTGTATTCAGGCTAAAATTCCTAGAGAGTCCTGGAGCTTCCAGCTATCCCCGCTACTTAACGGGAAAGCTTGGGATGCAATGGGTCAAATGTACAATGAGGACAGTAATAATTACAGCAAGCTAAAAGCTGCACTGTTAAAAAAGTTTGAATTAACTGCTGAATCATACAGAGCTAAATTCTGTAAGCTCAGGAGAAGCCCTGATATGAGCTATGAGGAGCTAGCTATGAAACAACAACAGTTTTTTAAAACATTGGTGGAAAGGAATTGAGGCAAACTCTGTTGATAAAATTGAAAATATGATTTTATTAGTACAGTTTTTCTGGGTGTGCCCAGCAGAGCTGAAAACCTGGCTGGAGGACTGAGATCCCAAAACAGTGGAAGAGGCTGCTGAACTCTCGGACCACTATGCCAAGAACAGACCTGCTCTGAGAGTGAATTGGGTGGGCGTGGCACCACAGAAAGGGAAAAGCATGCATTCGGGGCAGCTAAAACCCTCATTGTCTCCATCTAAACCAGTTAGCCCCAGGTTTCAGAGAAAAAAATTTTCTGTAAAGAGAAGTGAATGTTGGTTATGTAAAGAAACTGGGCATATTGCCAGACAGAGTCCCAAAAAAGGCAAGCAATCATATTCAAGGTGGTGCTAGAAAAGAAGTGGGTTGTTTGTGTGTCCCTGGAAGCACACCAGTGAACATGAGGAAATACATGCACCCAGTCATGGTGAATGGTGTACAGATGCAGGGGTTAAGGGACACAGGGGCATCCCTGACCTTGGTAAAGGGGGATCTGGTAGACCCAGGTCAGCTTATACCCAATAAATACATCACTGTACAGGACTTCACTGGTGAGGCAAAAACATTGCCTCTCACTAGTGTTCTCCTAGACTGGGGTGAAATGGGGGAACTGTGCAACAGGTGGCTGTAGCCAAAACCTTAGCAGTGGATATGATCCTGGGCAACAATCTCAAACAAGGGATGGTATGTGCAGTTAACCATAGCCAAGCAGCAAGGGAAAATTGTAGTTCCCTGAACCCCACAGAAGCCATTATGGAAACCACTGAGAGGCTGGTTCTCTAGCCTGTGTCTCCTGATATGGAAATTAATGAAGAGGGGGTAGAAATTTCCCCAGTAGCAAGTAACCACACAGCTACAGAGGGTTATTCCTAAGAGGGAGGGGTGACCCATTGTCAGAGGGTTGGGATTGGCAGTTGATCCTGAGTTCCCTGATGCTAGTGCTAGGGACCCTAGTTTAGTGACTGAAGGGGGACCTGTCCCATGCCTTGGGAATGTGTGAGGGGTTTGCAGCTGCTCAGAGAAGTGACCCTAGTTTAGAGAAGCTGAGGGCTTGGGCAGACTCTGACAGAGCACAGGGAGGTGATGGCAGACATCAAGTTTATTGGAAAAATGGACTTATGTATACTCAGGCTGTACAGACAGAGGGAGGGATGCTAGGCAGGCAGTTTTTCATTCCCCAGGGTATCATGAGCAGTTGCTCAAAATTGCACATGATATTCCCTTGTCTGGTCATCTGGGAATCACACACGCTATGCAGTGGTTAGCCCAGAATTTCTACTGGCCTAACTTCACCCAGCAGGTGAAGGAGTATTGCAGGTCTTGTCACCAGTGCCAAGAAATAGGGAAGGCAGGCAAGAAAACCCAAGCTGTCTTGATTCCCTTGCCCATAGTGGAGGAGCCATTTTAGAGGGTGGGAATGGATATTTTTGGGCCTTTAAATACCCCAGCTCCTCAGGGAAGAGATTCATCCTAACTGTGGTGGATTATGCCACCCAGTACCCAGAGGCAGTCACTGTATCCTCACTGAGGATGGACAAAGTGGCAGATGCCTTACTTGGGATTTTCTCCTGTGTTGGGTTTCCACAGGAGGTAATCACCGATTGAGGGGGTTCCTTCACGTCGGACCTGATGAAATGTTTATGGGAGAAGTGTGGGGTGGTGAAGAGATGCACAACACCGTGTCACCCTCAAGCCAATGGACTTGTGGAACAATTTAATGGTACCCTAAAGTCAATGCTCTGGGCATTTGCTGAACAGCATGGGAGGGACTGGCAGAGATACTTTCCCCACCTGTTGTTTGCATACAGGGAGGTGCCCTAAGAGTCAACAGGATTTTCCCCCTTCGAACTCTTATATAGATGCCAGGTATGTGGGCCCCTGGACTTGATCTGGGAGGACTGGGAAGGTAAGCACGCCACCCAGGGAACACCCATTGTGGATTACGTCCTTAGGTTTAGGGAAAGGCTGAAGGAGCTTATGGGGGACAGCCCAGAGCAACCTAGCAGCTGCCCAACAGAAATAAAAAGTGTGGTATGACTGCAGAGCCAATGCTTGCTCATACATGGGGGGTCAGGAAGTCATGGTCCTTATTCTGCTCTGGAAAGACAAGCTGCAAGCTGAGTAGGCAGGACCATACATAGTGGTTAGGAAGGTAAATGACATGAACTACATTGTGGAGTTACCTGACAGAAGACAGACACAAAGAATGTACCATGTCAACATGATGAAGCCATATGCAAATAGGGCTGACATGGTGTTTGCAGTGTGTAGTCATGAGGAGGGGACGGACGAAGGATACTCCCTCCTGGATTTGCTGGAAGAAAGTAAGCAGAAGTCCTCTGTGGAGGCAGTAAAATTGTTTCCCCAGCTGGCCCCAGACCAGATCCAGAAAGTAAGGGAGGTTTTAGCAGTCTTTGCCCCATTGTTTAGTGCCAAGCCTGGACTAACCCCCCTTAGTGATGCACAATGTGGAGACAGAGACACAGACAGCCATACGGCGGACAGCATATCGGGTGTCAGAGGCTGTCTGAAAGGACATTAGGAGGGAAGTGGAGGAGATACTGGATTTAGGGGTAATCCAGAGATCCCACAGCCCCTGGGCCTCACCCGTAGTCCTTGTGCCTAAGCCAGATGGCTCTAATCATTTCTGTTTGGACTATCGTGGACTGAATGCAGTCACAAAGTCAGACTCCTGCCCAATGCTCCGGATGGACAAACTCCGCGACAAGTTGGGGAGGTGACGTAAATTTCGACGATTGACCTGACAGAGGGGTATTGGCAGGTAGAGTTGACAGACAGAGCTAGGCAGAGGTCAGCCTTCATCACTCCAATAGGCTTATTTGAGTTTAAAGTAATGCCTTTCAGAATGAAGAATGCCCCAGCCACTTTCCAAAGGTTGGTGAACCAGGTGATAAATGGTGCTGAGGAGTACGCCGTGGCATATCTGGATGACATTGCCATCTTTAGTGTCAGCTGGGAGGAACACCTATCCCACCTTAGGGAAGTGCTGGGCAGGATACAGAGGGCCAGGCTCACTGTCAGAGCTGAGAAGTGCCAGGTGGCCATGGGAGAAGTGGCATACCTCAGTCATGTGGTAGGCCGAGGACAGCTCCATCCTAACCAAATAAAGATAGAGGTAATCCAGGCATGGCCCAGACCAGAAACACAGAAGCAGGTCAGTTGTTTTTTCAGGACAGCAGGGTACTACAGAAAATTTGTACCCAATTACAGTACCCTGGCTGCTCCCCTATCTGACCTGACAAAGAAAAGGATGCCCAAGAAAATTACCTGGGGCCCAGACTGTGAGGAAGCCTTTTCCAAACTAAATGAGGCACCGTGCAGTACTCCTGTTTTGACAAGTCCTGACTATAGCAAAACCTTTATAGTTCAGACTGATGCCTCAAACATGGGTATTGGGGCAGTACTGCGTCAGACATCCAGCCAAGGGACAGATCACCCAGTAGTGTACCTGAGCAGGAAATTACTTCCCAGGGAGCAGGCATACTCCATGGTGGAAAAAGAGTATCTTGCCATAGTGTGGGCCCTAAAGAAATTAGAGTCATACTTATATGGGCAGCATTTTGTGGTGCAGACTGACCACAACCCCCTGGTTTGGCTGACACAGATGGAAAAGAACAATGGTAGATTGCTATGATGGAGTCTTGCTTTGCAAGGGTATGATATGATAATTGTACATAGGGCTGGAGCCAAAAATCAGAACTCAGATGGGCTGTCTAGGGTCTATGAGGAGTGAACTGATTTGGGAAGCTCATCCCATGTAGGGGATAGAGCCCCCAAATTCAGTCTAGGTGGGGAGGTATTGTGACACTTGGATAGCGGGTTCTGATCCCTGTATCATTTTTTTGTAATATAAAAATGTGTGATGGACTGTCTACCATGAGAGATGCTGAAACAGCATGTGAGATCATACACACACACACACACACACACAGGTTTTAGATACAAGGTGTTAGCTGAAAGACAAGAAGTTAATTACAGACTTTTCTAAGTTAATTATAGCATTAGCTACTAAGAGGGAAATCAGTATCCCTTTTATGATGTTTCAAGGGGGAAACCAGGTTTAGTACACTGGTGCAAAATCATAAATGCTTTGGTGTTTGTGTGTGAGAGAGGATACTGCTCGCAGATCAAATAAATGTCATTTGAAAGAGAAAAATGAGTTGTGCTGAGGATTTCAGAATTTAATATTTTGAAAAGACATCCTGTTTTTGAATAGATGTATTTTTTATATATATTCTAACAGAGGAGGAGCTAGGTGACCTCACACAAAGGGGTTGGCAAATATAGTTTTCTTTAAGGAATATTCTGTTTTACTTCACAGAGACACTTCTATCTAGACTCTGACAAAGAAACATCTGTGAGCACTTTAAGCAGGTATTTAGAGAGAGAGAGAGAGAGAATCTAAGTACTGTAGTAAGAATTGCACTGTTAAAACCTGTTTTGTTTAAGAGATTTGTATGTCTTATGATATAAAAGCTCTGTATTTTATGTGTTACATAATAGTAAAACTCTATTTTTAGAGCTTACTTGGTCTGTCTTTGATTTCTTTCCTTTACAATTAGAGTATATATGCTTAAAGCAGACACGGTACATAAGCTTGATTGGTGATACCAAACTGGAAAAAGGTAAGCATTTTAAATCTGAGGTCTTTTATTACAGTTTTTAAGGGTTCATTGCTGTACACCTGGTTAGGTGCTTGTAGGCAAAGATATCTGGCCCCCCGAAGACAGAATTATCCAGGCCTATACTTTGGGTACGTTAACAAGAGGTTCACAGTTTGAATCCCTCCAGAACTTGAGACCAAAGGTTGACTTGACCCCACAAAAGCAGACAAGAGGATTACCTTGTTCTGTTAACTGTTCTCAAGGCTGCACTCAGAGGCTGACACTTTCGGAGTAGAGAACAGACCTGCTGAGTGGGTTTGTGACACAGACTAGTCAGTCTTACCTGAGTAGTGGGCAAGATTATGGAGGCACTCCTTAAGGAAAGGATAGTGCAACACCTGGAATCCATAGGAGCACAGGATCCAAGACAGCATGGGTTTACAACAGGAAGATTCTGTCAAACTAATCTCATAGATTTCTTTAACTGGGTAACCAGATTGGTAGACCAAGGGGGTGCAGCTGATGTTGCCTACCTTGACTTCAGTAAAGCTTTTGATACTGTTCCACATAGAAGATTGATTAGTAAGATGGGTAGGCTCGGGGTGGGTCTGAAGCTGGCCAACTTGGTGGCAAACTGGTTGGCAGGCAGAAAAAAGAGAGTGGTGGTAAATGGTATACAAGTGAGGAGGCAATATAGCGCAGTGATTTAAGGCTCTGAGCTGCAAATATGGAGACCTGGGTTTGAATCCCACAGCCTCCACTTGCATACTGTGTGACCCTGAGCAAGTCACTTAACTTCCCTGTGCTCCCAGGCTGTACCTGTAACCAAGCTTTCAGCTTAGTGTGTCTCACCTGGTTAAGCAATTGGAAAAAAAAGTGAGGTGCCTCAGGGATCAGTCCTGGGGCCACTCTTCTTCAATATCTACATTGGTGACATTGCAGATGGACTGGAGGGTAAGGTTTGTCTGTTTGCAGATGACACCAAGATCTGCAATTGAGTAAATGATCCAGTTGGGGTGGGCAGAAGGAGAAGAGATCTGGTTAAACTGGCAAAATGGTTAGAAGATTTGCAACTGGGGTTTAACGCAAATAAGTGCAAGATCATGCACATAGGGAAGAGAAAACCTAAAGCTACCTATAGTTGGGAGGGGAGTTGCTGGCAATCACAAGGGAAGAAAGAGACTGGGGCACCATCATCAGAGATGACCTAAAAACATCCAAGCAGACCACTAAAGCAGTAGGTAAGGCTAGAGGGATGTTGGGGTGTATTAGTAGGGGTATCAAGTTGTAAGAAGGAGGTAATAATCCCTCTTTACAAGACACTGTTTAGACCCAATCTGGAGTACTGTGTGCAGTATTGGAGGCTGCACCTGCACAAGAACATGAACAAAATGGAGGAAGTCCAGAGAAGGGCAACCAAAATGGTGCAGGGACTATATTAGAAAACATATGAGGACAGATTAACGGAGCTCAATATGTATACCCTAGAGCAAAGAAGAGAGAGAGAGGTGATATGATTGAAACATTCAAACATCTTAAGGGTGTTAACAAGGTGAAAGAGTCTAAAATGTGTCAATATAAGAAAAATAGCAGGACAAGAGGACACAGCATGAGATTAGAGGGAGGCCAATTAAGGGCTAATGTGAGGAAGTTCTTTTTCACAGAAAGGGTGGTGAATGCATGAAACTAGCTACCTCAGGAAGAGGTGGATATGAATACAGTGCAGGGCTTCAAACAGGCATTGTATAGGCATAAGGGAGCAATACATATGACTATAACTAGATAGGCCATTGACAGAGAAAAGGCCTATGGCACATTCATAAGGTAGAAAAAATGGGCAGACTGGATGGGCCTTGCTGTCCTTATCTGCCATCAGCTTCTGTGTTTCTGTGACTTGTTTAAAAATGAAGAATCATCAGTCAGAATTCCAGTTAATCCATTTATTGAAGTAGAATACTCACAACAGGGAAATGGGACAGTAACCATAAACAAGCCCCTGCGCTTCAACTCTAGTGTTCATCAGGCGGTGGTGTCTAAATTGTAAGGGGACCTTCCAACCCTTACATACCTAAATATTCCTTACTGCAGCCAATCTTGTATTGGTTGCTGCTTAAATATTTAATAGAGAAAAGGTACAGGTGGGGAGAGAGTAAAAGTAAGCAACAAATCTTACTGCTTAATCTAATTTTCATATAATACAATAAATTCAAACTCTTTGTAATCACAAACTGTAAGGAGCTAAACTAGTACTGCTAGAGGAGACCACACGGTGATTCCACATGCTAATTGTTTAGGGGAAGGATGTGAAGGAACTTCACACTAATAGTAAATTGAGCATCAGTACAGACTAGCAAAAAATAGCAATAAGGCACAGGGTCATAATGTCGCAAGACATTATGCAGCATGGCAAAATCACGCTGCCAATACAGCGCAATATTGCCATACAGCATAAGTCTTTTTTCCAGTGAACCATGGCAGCTGCTCAGCAGAAACCACTACCAGCAGAGGTCTCATCTTCTGCCTGGGAGTGTGTGACGGGTGCAGTACCATGTACAGCAGTATACGCAGTATTGCACCATTTGCTGTCATGGACAGCGCTGTTTCAGGTTAGTTATAATGTTGTACACTATTATGCATACAACATTATGACCCAGTAGGAAGTAATAATGATGCAGAACCAACATAGAGCAGATTTCTAACAAAGAATATTAAATAGTTTTAGAATGAGAAGCATCCAAACAAATAGCTTGTATTCCTTTGCAGAGAAAAAAATGAGAAAATATAAAATGATACTTCTGAAGGAGCTGCAATCACTCCTGCCAAATCAATTGAATTCCTTTACAAAGAGCTGGGGAATCAACCATTCCAGTGGTCAGCATAACTGAGAGGAACTGAATTAAAAGAGAAACAAGGCGAGAAACACAGAGAAGTTAGTCATATCATCAACATTTCATACAAAGATTTCAATTAGATTCTTATAAATATGGTTTCAAATCTCATTCGTAATTGAGCCCTTTTGGTTGTAATGATCCCAGACAGAAAATCCAAAACCTTCTCTCTGTAGTAGAGTCTTTATTCTGCCCTCCCCCCGATTTCTAAATACTTTTATAAACCATGAATTGATCACCCACTGGAGAAACATTATGTTTTCATGAAAGTGCCTCCTTACTGGTGTGGCAGCCAACCACGAGTGGTTGCTTCTTATATGTTCCTGCATGAGTTGTTTTAGCAGTCTTACTGTGCAGCCAGTGTTCCATACAATAAGGGACAGGAGCACCAGATGGCATATATAACAAATGTACTGCTGCAGTTGAGGAAACTACAAATTTACACATTCCTGTCACATACTTCTGATTGAAATGTTTTTCTCTGATAGCAAAAAATGCTTATAGTACAATGGCTACACTTATGTATTGCAATCGGTGACGGAGGCAGCCACTGCCTATAGGTAGGGGTAACCTGTGGTTGAATTTTGATGTGTCTGCTATGGACCAATTTGTCTCAAAGATTTTCAGCACCACAGTGGGTTATTCTTGGTACAGCATTTATTTCAGTATATAGGATAGGATCCTGTAAAAGTATGGGCTAGTATTACTTAAAGAGCTGTCCTATCTTATCTGATAACCTGCTGAAGTTTGTAACAAAACAGAGTTGTTCATTAACATTGAGTGTTTTTTTCTTGTTTTGTTTTTGTTTGGGACACAATAGATCATTTACTTGCTGCTCTTGTTGATTCTTGGCCCTTATTCATGCCCCCTCTAGTCTTCCTCTATTACAACCCCATGTATATGAATCTGTGTAATGACTGTGTGGATTATATCTTGAAATCTGTGGATACACAGAAACTGTCCATAAAGTATAGAGTTAATCAGTTTGCAAAGGTGGAAACTCTCTGCTTATAACATACTGTTCGTCTAAGCTGTTTTCCTGTAACATTTTGTTTGCAGCTTCTGTTGCTCACCTACATATACTGTGATATCCAAAAAATCTAATGAGCTCCTATTGATTTTACCAGTACATCTGAGGCCAAGCAATCAGTGTGTTGCATCACTATATGGTTTTCTCTGGCAGTACTAGCTTAGCTCTTTACAGTTTGAGGTTACACAGAGTTTGACTTTATTGTATTACTGTATATGCAAATCTGATGAAACTGTAAGATGCATTACTTATTTTTACTCTCTTCCCCCACCTCTACCTTTCCTCTACTGAATATGTAAGCAGCAACCTATACAGGATTGGCTGCAGTCAGGAAAATTCAGGTAATTAAAGGGGGTCCCCTACCACTTAGACACCACCCTCTGATGAAGTCTATGGTCAAAATACCAAGGTGTCTTTGTGGTCAGTGATCCTTTTCCCTCTTGTGTGTATGCTACTTCAATAAACAGATTAACTGGACTTTTGGCTGGTTATTTTTCATTCTTAAGTGAGTCTGTCTACAAGTGCTGGTCTCTCTGTGGTTCTTCATATGGTGTTGGGGGTTAGCTGCTCCCACCTGACAACAGACAGCCCTCCACCTGTGCACACCTTTCTCCTGTTTTTCTTCCCCCACTATGAAATAGTACAATATCAACCATATACTTAAAAGGGTGTGTTACTATGTCAGATGAGATGACATATCTGGACCTCAACAGCCCATGATGTCATCAGACCCTTTGATGGCAACTCAATATTGTTGTGTATGACTGAAAATTAAGTTGAAAAGAACACTGTTACTGATTAATTACTGAGTATTAAAACCAACATTCAGAAAAAGTAGCAAACTGTTTTTATTACTTTTTTCCAAACAATCATATAATGGTATGTATCAATGCAAAAAAAGGAATTGATACAGTACGCCATTATAAAAAAAAGTATCAACACTACGTATTTGTCATTTTTCTTTTTTGGGCTGTACTACAACTAAAAATCAAGTATCAATAATATACCGAAAAGGCAGGGTCAAATATTATCAATACACATAGAATAGTACCTACCAGCATATATCAAAAAATATCCTCCAAGCTAATGCTTAATGACTGGACTCCAGGCTTTCATTTAAAAAAAGTTTCTAGCCCCAATATTTTTAAAGTTAGACTATTCAAAATGCAATTTATTTAAAATGGGTTAACTTTGGAATTGTTTTGGCATGAGACTGTTTTGTTTTAAATGAAATCTTGGAGTCAGCTAAGTAGATATAGTAATAAGATAGTATTACCAGGAACATACATTAATATAAAAAAACATAAAACATAAAATGTTGAATATGAATGTAAAACACAAAATGGTTCACTAAACATTTAATGTCATGTCATTTGTAACAACATATAGACTTTTATAGACATGTAGCAGCACAGTATAACTGTATTGTTAGTATCTAAATATGTTGATCGAAATTTAGGCTTTCATTAAAAAAAACTTATGATTTCTATGAGGAATAGTTCAAATGTTATAGCTTTCAAAATATAGTTTCAAACATTATATAGTATCTTAAATGATTAGTTTTGGAAATGTTTGGAATATACCGGTGGTTGTTCTCTATAAGTATGTTCTACTTCTTTGCATTTTTAACCCCTTCCCTGGCTTTCCCAATCAACAGATCACACATTGATACATAACTGAAGAGAACGGCTTTCCTGATATTTATCATAACCATGCAGAGAAAATTAACACTGGCTTTTGCTATGCAGAAGGAGCAAAATTGATGGGCAGTGCTAAACTATCCCAACTCAACTGCTTTCTATGTTCCTATGTAAGCAATAATAGCCTCCAGGGTGGGCTTTATTGAGAAATACCAGACCACCCAGGGATGTAATGAGGTCTGACGTAAGAGGCGGAGGGCCTTATAGCCTCTGGAAGGTCCGGTATTGCCCACCCTGAGGGTACTTTTGCACTTAGAAAATGGGCACTGCAAAAAAAAAATGTTAACTATTGTTTATAAATAATTGATTTAAGTCAGCACTGCCGGCTGGCGTTTTTACTGCAATGATTAATTTTCATTGTGTCCATCTCTTTCTGTAACCATATGCTTCCCACTTGGAGAAGAAGAAGAAGTGTGACAGCACTTTATGTCCGATACAGCTACTGTGCTGGAGAGGAGTGGTATTCTCTTCATTTTCCACATCACAGACAGATGTCCATCTGTGGTAAGGAAATCTAAGAAAATACTGCTGTTATTAGAAACAACTACCTCTCCTACGTAATCCAGTATATAGTTTAAAAAACAGAAATTAGGCTTAGCGGCCCACAGTCATTTGCTGTTGAAATAATTGATTTTTTCCCTGCTTTTGGTTGGAGGAAGATAGCTGCCTAGCTGTTATTTTTTTTGCTAGCTTGCGAGTGGGGCATAAATGGTGACTGGCTCTTTTGAACATTCAGGGTTCCCAAGGATTGCTGAGTAATGGGGCACCCCAAGGAGGCTCTAAATTTTGATGAGGGCTCTATTGGAAAATAAATTAATCTCTCGTCAGATGTTTCAACCAATGAGATTTATTTATTTTCCAATACCATTTTCTAAGAATACGTAATACTTCTTCATGAATGACTAGTATATATAAATTGGATGTTCACTTTTTAAATTGCAATATCTTCTGTACAACTGACTTTTATATCTTTTTTTGTAGCTTGTAAATACTTTTTTTTTATAAAATATCACTTCATTATTTAGTTTTGGATACTACGTTGCAATACTTTAGCTGGCAAAGATTTAAATATTGCAGAAATGGAACAATAATACTCTAAATAGGAGTTAACTATATATGGGCAAAAAAAAAGCTCAATGTACTGTATGCATTGGCACCCAGCATCAGGCTCCATCAAAACTAAATTATCAGGATACTGCAGTCCCAGTGTCTACATTAGCCACTAGCCATATGTTTAGTGCCAGTTAGTGTCACTGTTTGTAAATGTAAAAATATACATCATCATCATCATCATTATCATCATCTGCATTATAGGGCTGTGCAAAATTAAACTGCTGGTACTGGAATTTTGGTGAAAGTTGGAATTTTGCTTTTGCAGAATTTCAGAATGCACTTTGGTAACTTTCATGGAAATTATTACTTACAGCAGTGGAATGAATGTATGGATTGTGGATTAATATATTAAACTGCAGACAGAAATTCTGCAGAACTGATCAGTACAATTTCATGTACTGTGGATTACTGTATTAAACTGTGGAAATGAATTCCTCATAACTGTCATTCTGCAGTTCATCTCTATTATTCCACAGTTCATCCAGAAAATTGTATGGAACAGGGTGAAAATTTGCCAGACACATTCAGAATATTCTGATTTTGCCTAAGACAGAAATTTGGAACATTTTGCTAAATTTACAAAATTTTGTGAACATTCTGACCGCTGAATTCACTTCTGCCCAGCACTGTTGCAGAGTTGTTGAAATAGGTTGTATTTTTCAGAAATAGTACTCCGTATGTGTATGGCTCCAGAAGCCTATTAACCAGCATGCTCTATAGTCAGCAAGCAAATTGCAGGACCATAGATCAGAGCAGTGTGATGGACCTGGCTATTTTGAAATGCTCTGCAATCAAGATAAATGACACAAGGGAACCTGATGTTGGGCACTACTGTAAGTTAATTATACATAGTTACATGCAGAAAAATTTTACATCAGCTCATCTTGTTGGGTTCTAAACATGAATTCTATAACCTTAACCTTGGATGTGTCAGGGTCCTGATTATTTGTGATAGGTTCTGCTTTAAAGTGCCCTTGTATTCTTGCACCTACAGTAACTCTGTCCCTCTCACACTCCACTTCCCTACTCCCCTTTCTTGCTGACCTGTTCCTCCCATGATTGGTTCTGACAGTTAAATGGTACATCCTTTTTAGCAGTGCACTTAACAATTAACACTTGTTCTTGACTTTGCCTCCTAACTTTTGTATGCAAGTTTGAACATCTGTATCATTATCATTTTGCACATTAATACTGCTGTAGACACCTCTCTTACAGTTGTAAAAGGCATCTCACATGCATTCCTAAAGTATAGGAGCTGCAAACTGAAGGTCAGCAGTTTGGATACCCTAATAATGTGAGCAAAACCACTCTTAAAACCATAAGAGTGGCCTCCATGTTGGTATTAATATATTATTTATAAGTGCTATCAATAATAGTTTTTTCTAAACTGCTCCAGAAGGTGCCCATTTCCAGGACATCTGCAAGTGAGACACTCATTACAGAATAGGACTTTCTGACATGCAGAGAACAGGAGTCTTCTGATTGGATGATAGCACTCCCTCGGTATATAATTATTAATTTTGTTATAGTGTAACAAATATTTTGACTTTTTCTTTTGCCTGCACTAGTTTGTGTTCTGTTTTCATGATCTAGTACTGTAATTTTCTCCATTGTATCTTCCTTCCTTCCTGGAGTCATACCTAAGAATGAGCCTTGACTCAGTGTGTCTTTTTCAATCTCCAGTTTCTACATAAATAAATGAAATAGATAGATAGATAGATAGATAGATAGATAGATAGATAGATAGATAGATAGATAGATAGACAGACAGACAGACAGACATACAGACAGACAGGCAGACAGATAGATGGATGGATGGACAAACAGACAGAGATAGACAAACAGACAGACAGATAGGTAGATAGACAGATGGATAAATGAAATAAATAAACTGCTAATAGCAAAAACATGAGCTCAAAAAGTATATATTTTTGTACCTACATTTTCTAAGACTCATTTGTCTATGGCATCCACTCTCTGCAGACTCCTATGGCCATGCTGGTTCACCCATGCATTTATGTACAGCTGGTCCTCTTTCCCACAGCCTTGGTTATGCCTCCCAGGTGATCTTGGAGGCAGGGTATATTCCCTCAAATTCTCTGGTTTAATCAGGCAGCTACACCTGATGGAGACACAGGCCCCTGGTTTACCAGGGTCCTTCACCTGTGGCACCATGGCAATTTTCCACCTGGTTTCTCCCCTGGCTGTCAGTATGCATGGTACGAAGTGTAAATATGCACATTGGAGTGCTATACACAAACCCAGACAATGGCATCCCTAACCTGCCTATCTCTGCTGTGTTGCCATCCATGGTCACTTAGGTGGCAGCAATGCAGTGGTGGCAGTGACTATCCCTCCACTGCCAACTCAGCACATTGTCTGGTGGGAGCACATTAATATATCACTGGTGAAGGAATGAGTGGCTCCCATGAGATGGCTGCCTGCAGCCTTGCTAAATGTAAGTATTTAGTCACTTTTTTAAACATAACTTTTAATATCAAAATGCAGTTAAAAATATATTTTTTTTACAGAGAACCACTAATCAGGGATATATGCACTGGCAGGATAGTGTACGAACATATTGTAAGTGGTGTTTTCTTTTAAATGATTATTAGTATACCAGAGGGTTTTCTAACTTATTAAATCTGATTTTTTAGCAAATTAATGTTGACAAATTCAAATCAATACTAGAACACAATCAAAAAACAGTTTAGTGTCCCAAACTTTTAGAATGTTCCAATAAATTTCACTAGCTAACTAATAACATGCAATAAATTAATTTTATGTTAGTAACCAGGTGATGTATTATACAACCCTTTCATATTAAAAATATAATTTTCAGCATGATAATTTCATACCTCAAAAATATTAAAATTGTACACTGAAATATGAGATGATGACTCAGTAGTAGAATGTCCTACCACCATGGAGGTGACATGGGTTCATGAGTTATCCACTGTCTCCATGAGTAAGTGTCCAGTGCACTGGGGTACATCTGATGGCAGTGATGCCTGACTCTGCAATAGACACCAAACCTTCTCATTCCCATAGTCACCCATGTTAAGAGCCTAATGGGGGATGAAGATACACGAGTCCCTGCCTCTTCCACTGAGTCACTATCGAGCCAAAGCATATGCCATCAGAAGCAGAAGTGATGAAGAGACTGATTAGAACTCTGGAGAAAACATCCACATCTGACAACGTTTGGCCCTAATATTCTCCGGTCTTATTCTGTTACCCTACAAAACTGAGTTTTGATTTTGAGAAGGGATGGAGATACAAGGAATAAATTGGGGGGCAGAGGCACTCTTGGTCACCCTGGAGACAGGGAATTGAGCAACTATTTGCACTGGAATGATCTATGGACCTCCAGCACAAGAGGAACAATTAGATAAGGTACTGGTGCAAGCCTTTGGCAAGATGGCAAAAAAGTGGGCGGTTCTGCTCATGGGGGATTTCAACCTGTCATATGTAGATTGGAGCATCCCAGCAGCAGCTTCGGCTAGAAGTAGGGACATCCTGGACTCTCTACAGGGGGCATTCCTCAGGTAAATAGTCAGTGAACCCACTCATAATGGGGCAATACTGGACCTGATACACAGTAACAGGGACAGTGTTACAGAGTCAAGGTGGTAGGCCCCCTGAGGACCAGTGATCACTGAATGGTGTGGTTCAATATAAGGATGGCTGTTGAATTGAACCACACAAGAAAGAGGGTCCTGGAAATAAGGAGGGCAGATTTCATAAAGATGTGTGAATACATCAGTGATGACCTGGCAGGGATGCTGGCCTCAGTGGGATGGAGTAAGACTAAGTGAAGCTAAAAGGGAGCATAGTAAAGGCAACAAAGCTCTGTGTCAAATAAGTAAGCAAAAGCAAGAAGAAGAGGAGACCACTATGGCTCTTGAAAGAGCTGGCTGAAAAGGTAAAGACTAAAATGGTAGCTTTCAGATGGTGTAAGGAGATACAGAAGGAGGAGGATATTGAGGTCTATCAGGAGAAACAGTGGGAAGCAGGAAAAGCAGTAAGGATTGCAAAGGTGCAAACTGTGGCAAGAATAACCCAGGAGGTAACAAAAGTGGACAAGATATTTTTAAGGAATGTAAGTGAAATGAGGAAGATCAGTGGTGGGATTGTAATTTAAAAAGTGAAGGGGAGAGGACTGTGCAGAGGGGGACCAGGAAAAGTCAGTCATCCTGAACAAATACTTTCACTCAGTGTTCACAAAGGAAGGAGAAGAGGAGGGACCAAAAAAAAGTAAAATATGCTTTGGACAAAGGGTTGTAGATACTGGTCTTTTTTGGAGGACAGCATCCTGAAGGGACTCACTAATTTGAAGGTGGAAAAAGCAATGGGGCAAATTGGAATGCATCCAAGGATATTGAGAAAACTCAGGGAACTACTGGTTGCATCTCTGACAGTCCTATTTAACAGCTCACTAGAAATAAGAGTGGTTCCAGAGGACTGGAGGATTGCAGATGTAGTCAAACTTCACAAAAGTGGTAGTAGGGAGGATTCTGGCAATTATAGGCCAATCAGCCCGACATTGATTGTTGGAAAATGAATAGAAGCACCGCTAAAGGAAAGGCTTGTGGCATATGATAAATCCAATGGGTAACAAGATCTGAGATAGAATGGGTTCAAATTGAGAAGGTAATTTCAAACGAATCTGATAGATTTCTTTGATTGGGTGACAGGAATTAGACTAGTTAGAGTGATGGATGTGACCTACCTAGATTTCAGTATGACTTTCAACACTGTTCAACATAGCAGACTAGTGCACAAGCTGGATAGCTTAGGACTGAGCCCAAAGGTGGTAAACTGCATAGGAAATTGGTTAGGGGATAACCAACAGAGGGTGGTGATAAATAGAGTTCACTCCAAGGAAGAGAGGGTGACCAGCAGATGCCTCAATGATCAGTACTGGTACTGGTCCTCCTTAATGTCTTTATAAGTGACATTGCTGAGGAGTTTGAAGGGAAGGTCAGCCTCTTTGTGGATGGCACCAACATCTGCAATAGGGTAGACATTCCAAGGGGTGGAAAGGATGAGAAGCAACCTGAGAAAACCTGAGGAGTGGTAAGTGGTATGGCAGCTGGGATTCAATGCAAAAAAGTGCAAAATAATGCACTTGGGGAACAGAAACCGAGGGGTGGAGTAAAAAACAGGTGGTGTGGTATTGATGATTAGTAAGCAGCAAAGAGACCGTATAATCATATCTGATGACCTGAAGGTGGCCAGGGATAATGGGATGCTGGAGTGCATAGAGAGTGGTATCACCAGCAGAAAGAGGGAGGTGGTGTTGCCTTTGTAGATTGCTGGTAAGACACCACACAAATTACTGTGTGCAGTTCTGGAAAGCACATCTCCGGAAGGACTTAAAGTGGAGGCAGTCGAGAGGAGTGTTAAAATGGTACAGGATCCACATTAGAAGCCCTACAAGCAGACTAAAGGATCTCAATATGTACACCCAGAAGAGAGGAGCGGGGGGATACCATAAATTTATTTAATACATATCAGGGTTAAATTAGGTAAAGGAGGGTAGTATTTTTCAGAAGAAAGGTGTTAAGAACCAGGGGACATGCAATGAAGCCAGAGGAGGGTAGTTTTAGAAGATATATAAGAAAGTACTTCTTCACAGAAAGAGTGGTAGATTCCTGGAACAGCCTTCCGTGGAGGTGGTGAGGGCAAAATCAGTGGTGTGGTTAAGGAATGCATAGGATATGCAAAAGGGAATCATACTGGAAAGGAAGGGGACGGGAGAAAGATCTGTAGATCAAATAGGGTCTGTGGTGATGATGTAAGTAGGGAGAAGTGGGTAGACTGGGTGGGCCAAGTGGTCCTTACCTGCCATAAATTTCTGTGTTTCTATGTTTCTTCAGTTCTTAGCATAAGAGGCAAGAATTATGGGATGCCAACAGGGAGACATTGTTGCTGGAGCTTGGAGGTCACCAAGAATTGGGACAATGGGGAGGCAGCTATCACAGCTAGAAGTATACACTCCTTCAACTTTTTAGCACATTCTACTGTATAACCAGTATGAGATCCTCAGGCATTTTTAAGCAAATTCCTAAATGACATATTTTAAACAGCACTGGATGTGATTCAATATAACATATTTCAGATCTTCTCTTCAACACTTTGTATACTGTAATTATTTATTACTTTCTTGTCCTTTTCTGTTCTGGTCCACAATGTAAATGGCGTGTTAGCCTGTGGACTAACCAGAATTTAAATAAATAAAAAAAAAAAAAAAAAAATCCATGTTGTAAATTTAAAAATCATGAAGAAGAACATGAAGTGTGCAGTGCATTCCACATGCAGACACATTGTCAGGATCATCAGACTCCTGCATCCAACAAACTGCACATCAGATGAAATTGAATTGCTCCCAGTTTTCAATTCATATGAGATGTAAGAAACAATATGGCCAAGGATCTTAAATTAAATGCACAGCAACATGTCTGGATCACTTCTCCCATTATTAAACTCCTATGCCATATCCTTTACTACTGAGGTAATTTATGACATTTCAGCAGCAGTCTAAACTGATTTGTTGTCACCAAAATGTGAGTGGCTCTAAAAGTAACTTCCATCTGCCAGTAAGCCCTGTGTTAGTTAAGGAGTAGGACTGCTTTATGCAGCAAGTTTAATGCACAAAACTGTACAGCTGTTCAAATCAAGGGTGAACCTCCTAGGTGAGAGAAGAACACACATTATTCTTGTTTAAATTATTTGAAAAGAGCTTAACTTGAGTGGGTTTTTCTCAACATATTTTTTCTGTAACACTCTTTGAAGGCTCAATATTTTCTCCTAAGGCATTTTGCATTCCAAAAAAAAACCTGTTAATTGGCAACAAAATCAAAACAAAATAGTCAGTCAGCTCAAACAAAATAGCTATGCACTTTAAATGTTATATAAATAATATGCACACATCAGTGTTAATCGTGCATCTACTGCTAGATGTGGGGCTGATACTCACATATTTAAGTGCACATCAGATGGCGATGAATCAGACTTTCCTTTAAAGGTGAAAAAACTTGTTAACATGCATTTTAATAGAGTCATTTAATTTTCAACATTGGTAACATTTGTAAAGGTTATCTTTTTAAGTTAGACAGTATGAGTATCACTTACACTTTGGCAGTTGGGCTGGGATGTATGTCAGTACTCAGACTCTGGAATAGTCACTGCCACATGACTGGATGGAGTAGAAAGTCTAAGATGGACCCAGTGTACCTTTTAGGGCAATGTAGATAAAAATGTTTTGTTCTCATATTACATATTTCATCACAGAAAGCTATTTTCATAGTTAAATTGCTGAAGTTTACTTTTTTCAAACTGTTTGGTGGAGGTTAAATACTCTATTTTGCAGTTTATGAAATTCCCTTTGTGTCCCATCCACCCCCGAAGCACAATACCTAGACCTTCTTGTCTGTCTGACTCACTTAGAAACATAGAAACATAGAATCTGATGGCAGATTAGGACTGCTTGGCCCACCTAGTCTGACCATTTCCCTACCTAATGGATAAACTGCAGATCCTAGTTAACCAACAGCCTACTTCATCCTACTCCACCACTAGAATTGCCTCATGTCTGTCCCATGCAATCTTGAATTCCCCCACTGTTATTGAATCCATGACCTCCTCAGGAAGGCTGTTCCATGCATCTGCAACCCTCTCTGTGAAGAAATACTTCCTCACATTACCTCTGAGCTGTCCCCCCCTCTATCTTCTAATTATGTCCCCCCCTTCTTGCACATCTCTTTTTCTGAAATATGCTTCACTCTTGGACTTTGTTGATTCCCTTGAGGTATTTGAAAGTTTCTATCATGTCCCCCCTCTCACTCCTTTCCTTGAGGCTATACATCTTAAGCTCCTTTAGTCTTTCTTCATATAACTTCTGGTGCAGACCCTGCACCATTTTGGTTGTCCTCCTCTGGACAGCCTCCACCCTGTCTATGTCTTTGCAGAGATGGGGTCTCCAGAGCTGTACACAATACTTCAGATGTGGTCTTACCAACTGTCTGTACAGAGGAACAACAACTTCCTGTTTTCTACTAGTGATGCCTCTACCTATGCATACCAGTATCCCCCCAACCCTTTGAACTGCCTTCTCACATTGCTTACCCACCATTAGGTCAGCTGATATGACTAACCCCAGGTCCCTTTCCATTTTTGTAGTTGTCAGTATCTCATCCCCCATTGTGTACTCTTTCCCTTGGTTTCTGTATCCCAGGTGCATTACTTTGCACTTCTTTGCATTGAATCTAAGCTGCCATACATTTGATCATTTCTCCAACCTAGCAAGTCCCTTTTCATCCTTTCCACCCCACATTGCATATCAACCCTGTTGCAGATCTTTGTGTCATCTGCAAAGAGACATACTTTTCCTTCCAGTCCCTCTGCCTTGCCACTTATAAAGACATTAAAAAGGACCGCCCCAGTACAGAACCCTGTGGTACCCCACTAGTAACTCCCCTTTCTTCACTGTAGACTCCATTTACTATTACTCTCTGTGTCCTGTTGTCCAGCCAGTGTTTTACCCAAGCTACCACCCTGGGAGCCACTTCCAGGCTGGCTAATTTGTTTATTAATCTTTTGTGAGGGACTGTGTCAAATGCCTTGCTAAAGTCTAGGTAGGCCGTGTCCACAGCCCCTCCCTGGTCTACTACTTTGGTCACCCAGTAAAGAAATCAATTAGATTTGTCTGACATGACCTTCCTTCCGTGAATCCATGTTGCCTTGGCTCCTGTGCCCTTCTGGCCTCTAGGTACTCAACAATTCTTTGCTTCAGAAGTGATTCCATCATTTTACCTACCACTGAGGTCGCACTGACAGGTCTGTAGTTTCCTGCCTCTGTCTTTCTCCCACTTTTGTAAAGGGGAATTACATATCTGCCCTCCTCCAGTCCTCAGGTACCACACCATCCTCCCATGATTTATCAAAAGGGTAGCCAGTGGTGTTACTAGTTCTTCCCTTAGTTATTTTAGAATTCAGAGGTGAATCCCATTAGGCCCCATTGCTTTATCCACCTTCAATTTTAGGAGTTCTTTCAGAACCCTTTCTTCTGTGAAAGGACTAATGTCAATCCCCCTATCCAGAGTGCTTCTATTAACTGGATTAGGTATCACTCCCTGCTGTTCCACTGTGAATGCTGAGCAGAAGTATTTGTTCAGTATCCCTGCTTTTTCACTGTTGCTCTCTGCCCAACCACCCTCCTCTTTATTCAGCCTCATTATCCATGCCTTAGTTTTTTTTTTGCTCCCTAATGTACCTATAAAAGGTTTTATCCCCCTTCTAAACTGAGTTGACTATCTTTTCCTCGGTTCAGGCTTTTGCTATTCTGACTGTCTTCCCCACTTCCTTCTGCTTTAACTGGTACAGTTCTCTGTCCTGCTCCTTCTGTGTTTCCTTACACTTCCTGAATGCTATCTTTTTCTCCCTAACATTCCCCACCACTTCTTTTGAGAACCATAGTGTTTTCTTCTTTCATTTTAATTTATTTGCTTCACACAAAGGCTTGTTTCCTCAGTGATGGCAGTTTTGATGTTTCCCCATTGTTGCTGCACCCCACCTTGTTGCCTATTTGCTAGTGATTTTCTGAGGCACTCTCCCATTTTGGCAAAATCAACCCCCCAAAGTCCAGTACCTTCACTTTTGTATGGCTTGACTCTATAGCTAAGTTTATCTCGAGCCACACTGTTTGGTGGTCACTTGTTCCCAAATTGCTACCCACTTCTAGATCTGAGAACTTCTCTCTGTCCTCATCTGAGAGTACAAGGTCTAAGATTGTTCCTTCCCTAGTGGGTTCAAAAACTAGCTGTCTGAGGCATGCCCTCGTAGGGCATCGAGAATGGCCCTGCTCATGGATGTGGCTGCAACAAAGTTGCTCCAGTTGCATATTCAAGTCTTCTGCACTTCATGGGTCCAATTCATAAAGCCCCCAGAAGGATGCAAGGTGCCTGTGTCAACCAGAAATGATGCAAGTAGCACCTAGCACCAAAAGATGCCCCTGGAGCTAGTCAGAAAAGCAGCCTGTGTCAAACTCAGGCCCCCTGCACCAAAGCGTGCTAGCATCAGTCTTGCACCACTAAACTGGCTGTGCCATGGTGCTAGAGGGCATGTTGCTGACACAAGCTGTCACATCCCCTAAAATGAGATTCACAAAACTGCTCCTGAGGGAACATTTCTAATTACTGTTAGACCAGCATGGGCTAGTCTATATGGGTACTTACAATATGTCCCTCTGGGATAGTTGGCCAATGTGCGGCAATGTGCTGCTGTCTCCTCATCCCTTATAGTGCCCATTATTGTATTAGAAGTAATTCACCATGATCTGTTAGTCAAGTGGTCCCCACCTTGATCTCTTATAGCACCCATTATTGTATTATAATTAACTCTCCATGACCTGGTGGTCTAGTGGCACCCCTTCCCTGTTCACCGATATTGCCCATTATTGTTTCATACATTAATTCCTCCCATTCTGGTTGTCTGGTGGTCCCCAACTCCCCACACCAGCAGGCAGTGCCCTCCACCCTACTCCCTCCAATCCCAAAATGCAATTGGCAACTGGCACAACCCACCTGATACCCCCATGGCTGGCTGCCAGACTGAACTATCATTGAGCAGCTACTGTATAGTGTAAGCACTCATGAATAATCATGAGCATGTACGCTATACAGTAGCTTCTCACTGGCAGTTCAGCCTGGCAGCCAGCCACGGGGGTGTGAGGTGTGCTGTGCCAGTCACTGACTGTGTTTCAGGTTGGGATGAGTGGGGTGGTGGGCACTACCTGATGTGGTGGGGGACCACTAGCTCATCAGAAATGGGGAAATTAATGTATGTAACAATAACTGACACTATCAGAGATTGCCGCAAGTGTGGGGTCTTGGACACGGGACCCCTTCTGTACCTTAATCTGGTGCAGGGTCTCAGGAACACCAGACTTCAGTGCAAGCTGCTGTTTGCTGCAGCTTGCGCCAATCTCAGTCCCTTTGTGAATCAGGCCCCATGTGTTTAATATAGACTAAATCAAAGGCAGAAGGTTTGCTTGCCTTGGTGGTTCTGGGGCGCTGCTTCTCTCAAGCGGCACTTAAGCATCCCCCCCACTGAAGTGCACCACCATCGAGAGGTCTCTCTTCTTGTTGGGCTCATTTTGCACTTAAATTGAATTTTAAATAGACTAACATAATGCTGCAAGAAAGTAGGCTTGTTTGCCTTCAGTGGTTCATGCTGCTACTCCTCTGATCTGGAACCGCAGCATTTGAGATGCAGCTCAGCTGACTCAACGGCATTGTTGTTTCAAGCTGGCACATGCAGTGGACATCTGGATCATCCAGCAACTCACGGCCTATGACCGTAAGATCTGACCTTGGCCTCAAAAAGATACACTGCCAACATACTGCCTTATTTCCCCCAGGCAAACACAGGATGCAAACAGACCAATGAGGTTGCACAGTGTAGCAAAGTCAGCAATCTGAACACCAATAGGGGGGCTTTGCCTGGATCTCAGCAGCAGTGAGATTCTTGGGGACATTTTCCCATAGTATGTGTCCATGATCCCTGATATTTTAAAATTAAAAAATGTCCTTCCCGTATCCTGCTTTTGTAATAAAAATTCCATAAAATACAGGAGTCCCAGTAGGTCTGGGAGCACTGCAACTGTGACACCTGGCTACCTCAGGATCCATACCTCTCACTCTACCAGGACCAAAATGAGTGACACTGCCCTTTAAAGTCAAGGGCAAATGCTCAGAATCTAGGACACCATTTTTCCTTGACATACAGTGCAGAGTCACAATTTTTACATCTATTCAAATGCACTCCACAACCTGCCCTAAGGGTAACACTGTGCGCTGGCATTAATACACACAGTGATCTATTGTAAAACACATGCATAGGTAAGCCAAAAGTTGATTGGATGAACAGAATTGCCACCATGTTACCAGTGATTACCCACAAATGAATAAAGAGGTAAAAAATATATTTGCATCTTGGCTATGTGTCATTACTGTGTAGACAATGTCTTGATTTTTAAAAATAAAACAAAACAAATAAAATCCCATATTGCAGCTAACTCAACATTTGTGTACAGCCAAGTGCCATCATAATACAATAACTTCATACAGTATTACCTATCATGGTGTCACTACTCTGAGTAGTATATTGCTTCACACTTGTTCACCTTGATTTTTCTCCCTCGCTTAATGCATATATTGTTACCAATTTGATTATCATGTCTGTGTAGTATAGTACAACATGAATTACTGTATGTGTGCCACACAGTTTACAGTATTGACACTGCACATATTAATAATTTTACAATATATCCATTTGAATCACATAACCTGTCAAACACAGAAACATAGAAACTGATGGCAGGTAATGATTGCTGAGCCCATCTAGTCTGCCTATATTTAATTATGATTGCTTTTGCTGCAGACACAGCTTGATCTACAGCACTGTCTCTTCCACTCCCTTCCTACCTCATAGGATTCTTTTGTGCCTATCTGAGGCATTTTTGAAACCCACCCCTAGTTTTACCCCTACTGTTTCCCATGGAAGGCTTTTCCAGGAATCCACTACCCTATCTGTGAAGAAGAACTTCTTCACATTTCTTCTGAATCTACCTCCTTCCAGCTTCATATCATGACCCTTTGTTCTACAGCACCTTTTTCTCTGAAACATATCTCCCTCCTATACAGTACCTTATTGATCCCCATGAGCTAGTTAAAGGGCTCCATCATATCCCAACTCTTAATCCTCTCCTTCAAGGTGTACACATTCAGCTCTTTCAGTCTTCTCTTATAGGGCTCATGATGCAGACCTTGCAACATTTTGACATCCCCAAGTATTTTCTTGTCTCTTTCTCCTCTTTCAAATTATTCCTCCTTCCTCACCTTTCTCCTTTGATTGCTCCTTCCCCTTCCACCTATGTTAACCCCCTGCTTCCTTAAATATCTTGCATTCTGGTGGGACTCTCTCCCCTCGGGATCTTCCTACTCTCTGTCTTAGCCTGTTGTAGCCCACGCTCTGCCTACCCCATTTCTTCCACCCCCCTCAGCTACTTTAAATGTCCATTGAAGTAACATTTAAACCATTGTAGACCTGCATGATCTACAGCCCCAAACATGGGCTATCATGTTCTATTATACAGCATAAGACATATTAGTATTTACTCATGCTTGCTGTGATGTGCTTGTAAACTATTATTCAGTACAGTTATTTTTGTGGTGTTAGTGCACCACCTACAGCTATTAACCACGATGCTAAGATCAGCATATTTTTATGAATAGCGTTATTGTTACCAAAGGTAGCTTATTTAGCTATATACTCATCACTGTGTACATATAAAACTAAGGATGATCTAACTGTCTCCAGGGTCCAATCGGCCCACCAAACTAGCCAATAGAATTTCTATAATCACTCTTCTGCCTTTTTGGCAGAGTATGTTCCTTAGTAACACACATTGTTTTCTCTGACTATGACACTGTGCAAGACAATTGCTCCCTGGGTTTTCCTATCACGACATTGCAGTGTTCAGAGGTTCTGAACTCCCAGCAGGTATGCAGTCCTTTTTAAATGTATTTGGGGAATAAACCTTTATTCTGTGACACCTCTCTTCTTTGTCATGTTTGCCATCAGGTTTAGAATCCTGATGAAACCCCAACAAATGATGACTATGGCAAGGACCTGATTGGACAGAAACATACAGGTATGCCAAAAAGGTATATAGACTACTAGGCACGGGAATCATGAAGGCATTTGAACCTTGGCCCTCCTGTCATCCCATACAATCTTGCAGGCTTTCCACACCATGAGCAACACTGGGAAACACAAAGGTGCTTGACCCTTCTCCCCCCTCATTCACCTACCGGCATTGGTCTGTTGGATTCCACACCCAAACGTATAACTGTCTAGCTGTTGAGCTCAAGGTGGATTGATATGCCTTGGACTCCTGGCTAGTGCAGGAAAAGGGGAACCAGTGGCACCAAGCTCAAACTAGACGTCTCAAATTTTCTGACCTCCCATGGAGTTTGGTGTGATTTTGCACTCGATGCAAAATCACAAGCCCACCCGATACAGTACATTTGCAAACTGTGTTCAGAGAAAAAAATTATTGTTAAGAAACATGACCAAAAAGGTGTAATGATTGCCGCCCTGTATACTACATTACAAGAGATGAGGCGGAGGTCCTAATACTGAAAAAGGAACTAGGCTCCAAGATTTGGGGTGGGGGGAGCAATGGAGGGAATTGAAATGAGAAACTGAAAAGCTGAGGAACAAGACCCAGAATGAACTTGGGAGTTCTGTGTAGGAAAAAGACGGAGACATTGTTAGGTTAAGAGAGGATTGTGAAACGTTGTAGCAGGAAAAGAGGCACGTGTTACGGTTGAATGACTGTTTTACTGATATGAATGATATGCTGCGGAGTGAGTATGATGAGTTGGAGGAGGAGTTAGGAAAATGCCAGGATGCATTGGACAGGGAGCTTAGGGAAAATCACAAAGTTAGCACCACGTACAGAGTTTTGCAGGATCATGTCAGTAAGGGACTGTACAATGGAAGAGTGGATAATTCAAGGTATAGAATCAATATGACAAAATTACATCAGTAGTTGTTAATCCTCAAGGGTCATGTGAAACCTATGCTGTATGCTCCACCTATCGACCTGTTATCATTGATGGGTGACAACCGTGATGACGGAGGAATTCAAGATTGTTGAAATTGACTCACATTAGAAGCAAGGAGTCATTAGTCACTGTGTGTCCATGGTCAGCTCCTCTATTTGGCCAGTGAAGAAGCCCAAAAATAGTTGGAGGCTCACCGCTGAATACTGAAGACTCAACCAAGTCACTCCCATTGTGCACCCACTGTGGCATCCGCCCCAGATGTGCTCAAACTTCTGAAACCAGAACAGAAGTGGTTCAGTACCCAGGACATCTCCAATGGTTTCTGGTCACTCCCACTGGCCCCTGAGAGCCAGTACAAGTTTGCCTTCACCTTTGAAGGATGTCAGTGCATGTGGAACTATATTCCACAAGGATTCCAAAATAGCCCCTTCCTTTTCCACATCCACATGAGGAATACCATATGAGGCTTCTCAACACCAGATTGCATCCTGTAGTATGTGGATGACCTTCACTTGGCCCCAACACACCTGGAGAGACACCTGGAGCTCCTAGATGAGCTACTGACACTTCGACAGAGGGCAGACCTCAAGTTCAACCCTGCAAAAGTTAAATTGTACCTCCCAGAAGTCTCCTTTTTGTGCCAGCATATCACTGCTGAGGGCAGAAAACCCACCTTGGACAAGGTCCAAGGCATTCAGGATTTGTCACTACATGCTAGTGTGGTTACTTTGAGACATTTCCTGAGTATGGATGCATAAAAAGTCAGGTAGGCACTGGGATAACGGTGTAACACAAATATTCAATAATTATAAGTCCTGCAGGTTTTTGGACACTCACCCCATTCCAAAATGAAAACATATGCTGCAAAATAGTTAGGTCATCAGCCCAAGCTGTTGTGAACTGCCAGAGAAATATGTTACATTTCACACCCTTCGGTGTTACATCAGAGATGCCAATTAATGCAACAGTCCTCAGTTTATACAAGCAGTAAAATTCAAAATATGTGTTTGGCCAATCATGGTGCCTATCCTTAATTAAATCATCATGTGACTTAATCTAGCATTTCATTCATAATAATGTTGAACTTAAAACAAAAACATTGTTGTGATCACCATCTAGTGGCTACAATTAATAATTACAATTGTAAACAAAACTGTTGTAAACAGCTTTACATACATAAGGAAAAAATCATAAAGCATTCATCAAAATATTTTTGCTGCTTCTTTCTGTTGTCCATTGGAATTTTCTTCACATAATGTATGTGATCATAACTCCCTTTTGAACTGTAGATACTTGTAGAATCTAAAAGATAATATATATACACACACACAGACAGGTCAAATGCACAGTACAAAATGCAAAGCAACTTGATGTAATGAAAAGTAAAGTAATTGGGGGGGGGTTGCAGTCTATATCACTTATTTGTTACCACTGTCTTTTATTTACTAGAAATAGTGTTATTTCATGTTTTCCATTCAGGCCAGGTGATTTTAATGTACCCAGCCTATAAATCCATTCCTGTTCTCTACAGTTCAGTTCATTCTCTAAGTTGCCTCCTCTAATGTTAATGGGTATTTTGTCAATTCCAATGGCCTTTTCCTTGTGTGCAGATTTATTATTTTGAGAATTAATGTTCATTGCCATTGCACAGTTAATATTATTATTTCTAATGGCCAATATATGCTCATTAATTCTATGGTATAATTGCCTTTTTTGTTCTCCCCACATAGAATTTGCCACATGAGCAAGATAGCATATAAATAACTGCTTTAGTATTGCAGTTTATTTCTCCTTTAATTTTTATGTTGATTGCGCGCATGTGCAAGAAACTTGTTGCGTCAGCTTTCTCCACAAGCAGGTTGTGGGGTGGCACTGTTGTTGCCCAATGCCCCACAGCCTTCTCGGGAAGGCTTGTCCCCTATCCCCTGAGTCGCCAGCACGCTGCTGCTGACACCAGTTCAGCCAGCGTACAACTTTCTAAAAATCAGCGGCTGCAATCGGGGCAAACCTCGGCACTGCAGCATCAGCCATCCGCTGCAATGAGGGCAACCCGTCATTACAGGGTGGGATGTGAAGCACTGATATTATTGTTTGTGAACTATGGCGGTGGCTTGCCACCTGTTCAAAACAACATACACCCTCCCCCAACGTGTTTACTTGCCAATCCCCATCGGCATTCTGTAAACCCCTTTGTTCCTGCCGACGGGGTGCCCAATCCCCATTGGCATAATGAACCCCTGCTTTGTTCCTGACAACGGGGTGCCTAACTCGCCAGCATAGTGAAACCAGCCCCTGTTTTGTTCCTGCCAATGGGGTGCCCAATCCCTGTTGGCATAATGAACCCCCATTTTGTTCCTGCTGATGGGGTGCCCAATCCCCATTGGCATAGTGAAACCCCACCATTTTGTTCCTGTTGATGGGGGTGCCCAATCCCCCATCGGCTACTGCTGGCCACCAAACTGAAGCCTCTGTTGGCACACTGGGAGCCCACCCCAGTGTGCCAGATGTCCCAGTGAAGCGAAAAACAGTCCTGTGACATCCTTTGGTTTTTTTCCCTGAAAGAAGGAAACTGTCCTTCAGCGCTCACCTTGCCCCCACCCGTAACCTGCACCCACCCACTGTGCACCTCCTCCCTCCCCACCCCCACCCATACTTACCTCCAGAACTCGGTGTGATGGTCTTCGGTGGACTGGGAACACGTCTGCACTCTTCAAAGCCAACCACGAACTGAGGAAATGACGGTAAGCTGTATAATGTAATAAATAGGGTTTTTTCAACTTTAGTGCATATCTCAGGCATTTTTGGGAATTTTTTCACCAAATTTTCAACATGGGGTTTTGGGACTCCTCCTCATGAATTCTTGAACTGTCATGGTGTTAATTGACCCCAAAAGGTGGTTTCGTGGTCACTGTGTGGAATCACCCTTCAGGGCCAGTTAATGAAATGACAGTGCCACGGTTCATGAGGTGGGCTCTCAAAAAGCCAATGTTACAAATTTGGTGGAAAAAGTCCAAAAAATGACTGTTTTACAAGTGTGCATTGCGCAGTTGCTGCCTACGCTTGTAACTGCGTGAATTTACAATATTTTCATGCCAGATTTTCAACATTGACATTTTGTCACACCTCCTTGTGAGCAGTACAGCTGTCATTGTTCACATCCTGGCTGAAATATGTTTTTCGCACTTCCAGCATAGAATAGCGTGATCACTGTGGGAAATCAGTATTCAGGACAGATTAAGAAAATGACAGTGACACTGTTCATCAGTAGAGGTCCTAAAATACCTATGTTGAAAATTTAGTAATGATACTCCATAAAATGACTGTGTTATGAGTGTGGGTTGCGCAGTTGGCATGCACGCTCGTAAGGCCACGAATTTATAGTATTTTCATTTCAGATTTTCAACATTGCCATTTTCCCAGACCTACTTATGAACAGTACAGCTGTCATTTTTCCCATCCTGGCCGAAATGTGTTTTTGCACTCCCCGGCGCAGAATAGAGTGGTCGCTGTGGGAAATCACTGTTCAGGACAGATTAAGAAAATGATAATGATACTGTTCATGAGCAGAGGTCCTAAAATGCCTATGTTGAAAATTTAGTGATGATAGCCCATCAATTGACTGTGTTACAAGTGTGCGTTGTGCACTTTCCATGCACCCTTGTAACTTCACAGGTTTGTAATATTGTCACACCAGATTTTCAACAGTGCCATTTTTTTTCACACCTCCTTGTAAGCAGTACAGCTGTCATTTTTCACATCCTGACCAAAATGTGTTTTCACAATTCCGGTGCAGAATAACGTGGTCACTGTGGGAAATCAGTGTTCGGGACAGATTAAGAAAATGACAGTGGCACTGTTCATGAGCAGAGGTCCTAAAATCCCTATGTTGAAAATTTGGTGACGAAACTGCATAATATGACTGTGTTACAAGCATGCGTTGAACTGTTTCCACGCACCCTTGTAACTTCGCAAATTTATAATACTGTCATGCCACATTTTCAACAGTGGCATTTTTCCATAACTCCTTATGAACACTACAGCTGTCATTTTTCACATCCTGGCTAAAATATGTTTTTGTACTTCTGACGGACAGTAGCAAGGTCACTTTAGGAAATCAGTGTTTGGGACAGATTAAGATTGATTGAGTGAGAGGGGGGAATGACCAAGCTCAACTGAGCTCTGTCGGGACTGGTGCAGATTTCTTTGTGTTCAGACAAAGGCCCCAACACAATAGCCCCATACCAAAGGGCAGCCTGCAGCACTGGGAGAAACAGAACTAGAGAGCGAGTGAGGGAGTGGGAGTGAGTGAACTCACCAAAGCACTCTCAGGACTGCTGCAGATTTCTTTGTCGGCAGTAAAAGGCGTCCATACAGGCAGGGGCCCAGTACAAAAGGCCAGCCTGCAGTGGTGGGAGAAACAGTATGAGCAAGTGAGACAAGGGGACTTACTGAGCTCAACGGAGCTCTATCAGGACTGCTGGGATTTCTTTGTGGGCAGAAAAAGGCACCAATGCAGGCAGGAGCCCCGTACAAAAGGGCAGCTTGCAGCACCAGGACAAACAGAATGAGCAATGAGACAAGGAGACTGAGTGACCTCAATGGAGCTCTGTCAGGACAGCTGCAGATTTCTTTGTGAACAGACAGAGGTGCCAATGCAGCCAGGAGCCCCATACAAAAGCGCAGTCTGCGGCGCCAAGAGAAACAGAATGAGCGAGTGACAGAGCAGTAGTGAGTGAGCTCAACGGAGCTCTAGTGTGACTGCTGCAGATTTCTTTGTGGGCAGAAAATGCGGCAACGCATGCAGGAGCCCAGTACAAAAGGCCAGCTTGCAGCTCCAGCACAAATGGAATGCGACAGTGACAGGGTGGAGTAAGCAAGCTCAGTGGAGCTGTGTTGGGACTGCTTCAGATTTCTTTCTGGCCAGAAAAAGCCACCAATGCAGGCAGGAGCCCAGTACAAAAGGGCAGCCTGCAGTACCAGGAGACACAGAACGAGCGAGTGATGGAGGGGGAGTCAGTGAGCTCAACGGGGCTCTGTTGGGACTGCTGCAGATTTGTTTGTGGGCAGAAAAAGGTAGCAGTGCATGCTGGGGCCCAGTACAAAAGGGCAGCCTGCAGTGGCAGGAAAACCAGAATGAGCGAGTGAGTGAGCTCAACAGAGCTGTATTGTAGCTGCTGCAAATTTCTTTGTGGGCATAAGAAGGCAGCAGCGCAGGCAGGAGCCCAGTAGAAAAGGGCAGCCTGCAGCGCCGGCAGAACAGAATGAGCGAGTGAGAGAAGGAGAGTGAGCGAGCTCCACGGAGCTTTGTTGGGACTGCTGCAGATTTCTTTGTGGGCAGAAAAGGTGCCAACAGAGGCAGGAGCCCAGTACAAAAGGGTAGCCTGCAGCACCAGGAGAACCAGAATGAGTGAGTGGGACAGGGGGAGTGAGCGACCTCAATGGAGCTCTGTCTGGACAGCTGTGGATTTCTTTGTGGGTAGAAAAAGCCACCAACACAGGCAGGAGCGCCATACAAAATGGCAGCCTGCAGCACCAGGAGAAACAGAATGAGTTAGTGAGAGAGGGGGAGTGAGCAACCTCAATGGAGCTCTGTTGGGACAGCTGCTGATTTCTTCCTCAGCAGAACAAGGTGCCAATGCAGGCAGCAACCCAGTACAAAAAAGCAGCCTGCAGCACCGGGACAAACAGACTGAGCCAGTGACAGAGGGCCACTGAGTGAGCTCAACAGACCAACGCAATCAACATTCGGCATTGACAAATGCTTGTTTTTTTCTGTTACCCCTGCTCTGTTATTGACAAATTCTTTTGTTTTAATCATTACATTACAAGCACTACACCTGCCACAAGGTTTACAATCTCATTTATCTTGGCCCTGGACAACTGTATCTTTTCTTGGGAGGTACCTGTGGACTAATCGGTCCCTCAAATTAGTCCCTCTTCTGTAGGAGATTCTGAGTGGTTTCTCAATTAGTGTGCCTAGCTGTGGTGTCCCCCTAAGTATGGGTAAATTGTTTCTGATGATATCCAGCACTTGTTTAGATACTGCCCCAAAAGTGGTGATACAACTTATTATTTGGTCCCCTTTTTTCTTAATTTTTGGTCTCAAAAGTGTTTCCCTTGGTATGCCATCTATTTCTTGCTTTGTTTTGGACATATTTTCATTGCTATAACCCCTTTCTCTTAATGTTCCCCCAATTCCTCAGCCCTTACTGAATACAGAGTATCATTGCCACAGTTCCTTCATATCCTAATAAATTGTCCCTTTGGTAAATTCTGTATGGTATGGCCCAGATGGCAACTCTGAGCATGTAATAAACTGCTTCTATCTGAAGATTGTACAAATCTGTCAAAATTGTGCCATCCTCCATTTTTTCAATAACCAAGTCTAAGAAATTTATTCTACTCTTGTCAACATGCACTTTAAATCTCAGATTAGAATTTGCTTGTTCTAAGAATTTTACAAATTCAAACAGTTCAGACTCATCATTTTTCCATACAAGGAATGTGTCATCGATAAAGCGTTTAAATACATCTATCATATCCCTATATGTGTTGTTATTGTCATCGAATACATATTTTTCCTCCCACTCACCTAGATATAAGTTAGCCAAACTTGGGCCTAATGTTGCCCCCATGGATGTACCTTTCAGTTGTTGATAATTTCTTCCTTCAAACATGAACACATTATTTTTTAAAACAATTTCAGTCAACTCTAGTAAGAAATTGATCTTAGTTTGTGGGATGTTTGTTTCAGTGACTAAGTAATGCTCAACAGCTGCAAGGCCTCCCTCATAAGGAATGTTTATATATAAGGAATCAACATCCAAACTTACAAGTAACCATTCTGCTTCTAGCTGCATCTTATTCAGGATAGTTAACAAATGCCCTGTATCCCTAAGGTGACTTCTTAGTTTAGGGACAAAAGGACAAATGTAGCTATCCACATATTTAGAAACTGGATCAGTGAGCCAGCCAATCCCAGAGATGATGGGACTTCCAGGGGGTTCCATGGGATGTTTATGAATCTTTGGCAATGTGTATATTGCCATTTTTTGGGGACAATCAACAGATAGGAAAATAAATTCATCCTGTGTAATAAGGTTATTATAGAAAGCATCAAAGAGGTAGGTCTCAACATTTTTCTGAATCTTGGAAGTGGGGTCAAAGGTCAAGTGTTCATAAAAAACATTATCAGACAACTGCTTATTTATTTCTGATACATATTTATCTCTGTCCTGTATAACTATCGAAGCCCCTTTATCTGCTGATGTTATCACTATTTCCTGATCTTGTATTAGAGCATTTAAAGCTTCTCTTTCTTGTTTTGTAAGGTTATTGAAAGACATATTGGGGGTTCTGACAAATCTTTTATACAGCATTCCAAATAAGTATTTACACTTGAATATAGAGGGGGCAGAAGGTACAGGTGTGTTTAAAAGAATCTCTATACACCCTATCAGTCTCATTATTATGTTCCTCCTGACTCTCAGTATTATTTTCAACTTCCTGTTTATGTGAAAAAAAATACTTTTAAATTCAGTTTTCTAATGAATTTATTAATATCTACAAAAACATCAAACTCAGTAAGTCTATATGTAGAAATGAATGACAGTCCCTTGGACAATACTTTTACCTCAGTGTCCGTGAGGTTTTTACTAGAGATGTTAATAACTGTTAGTATCTGTTTGCTACTCCAGGGGGTGGGCATCACATTCCACGTCCTCTTAATCCTTCTCTTGCGCCTCCTCATTTTCCATGTCCTGTTCTTAGTTCCCCTCTTCCTTTTGATGGGAATTGCAATCTCATGCTTTGTGTACTCCTCCTAGGTGTCACTCCAGGAGGACTGACCCCCTAAAAAAGGCCTCTCATTTTCACTATCATCGAATTCAGAGTGTTTTCCCCTAGTGCTATAATCCACATGTTCTGTCCATTTCAAAATAGAATGTATGGCAGTCTCTTTGTTGATGGTTCCTACACCAGATTCATTACTATCTGAAGCTGTTCCAGATGAGGCAGCAATTCTGGCAACAACAGGTTTCTTCCAATTAAATATCATGTTGTTTTTAAAATCATTGTAGTCCCTTAAAATGTTTTCCTTTTTTTGTGCTTGTATTTTTAAGTCATAATTTTTAAGGTGGTCCTTAAATTTAGACTCATAGGCCCAGATATTCAAACTGTGCCCAAAAAGTGCGCAATAGCAGAAGCAAGCACAAGTCCATTGCACCCATGTTCAAGAGGCACAATATTCAAAAGCTGAGCAGGCCAAGATGCTCCTACAGCCGATGACTGAATATCACACCACCTGCACCATAGCGCAACTAGGGAGGTGAAGCTGAGCATATCTGATGCACCATAGCACAACAAGGGATGCTCAGCTGAGCAGTCCAGATGCACCATAGCGCAACCAGGGACGCCCCCCAGCAGCAGGGCAGCAATGCAACAGCACAACCAGGGATGCAGGGGACCACCACCCATGCCACAGATGGGCTGAGGAACACACAGCAGAACAGACATCGTCACCCCACACCCCATGCACTGCACAACTGGGGAAGGGTTAGAATAACCACTGGCCCATGGATACCAGCAACCAACCCACAGCTGAGCCATGGTGCCTCATCACACCCCCTGGCAAGCTGTGACTGGCACACAAGGAGGGCTGACCACCCCATGCCACACCATCCCACCAATGCAGAGCACACCCTGCACCATGAGCCCCAGACACCCTGCCCAGGAGCAGCATCCACCAGTGCAGGATACCCCATGCATGCCACCACCCCCACTATGACAATGCAACCCTGTGCACCACAGAACCACGCAAGGCAGCCCCACCATGAGCACCCATCAGCAGGTGGCAGCACACAGTGATGCAACAACTGCATACACAGTGCCACCATGCACATCCCCCCTGAGGTACAGCTGAGAGACCGACCATGCGTCTGCACACGAGGTACCCCACATGTGACAGGGCATGCCCTGAACCCCACCACCAGTGGTACAGCACCCTGCACACCCTCCAAAGGACACACCCTGACCCAGCACTGGCCACAACAGCCAGCGCAGACACCCACAGTGGTGCATGGAAGCATGCACCACACAGGATGCAACACAGTGCATGGACAAACACCCACCCATACCCAAGGGCACACCAACACAGGGACACAGTAGCGGGGCAACCAAGCCCTCAGCATGTGGCCATGGAAACCATGTACACATGGCCAGCACTCCTCCATGGCACAGGAGTGCCAGCCACCTTGCGCAGGCACTATGGAGCTGTACACCACCAGCATTTGCCCAGAGCACAAGTGACAGACAGTGGTGCACATCCCCTGCAACACACACAAGCCACAGCAAGGAGGTGGGACAACAGCGGAGGCCACAGTGTCACCCGAGGCAGACATGCACCACACCAGTGACAGGAGGCAACCCGACATTGTGACGGGTACAGTGGCTGTCCTGCATGGACAGCCACCACTGACATGCCAGTGGACTGTGCAGATCACAGACGTGCAAGGGTATCAGCTGCACAGGCCATGGATGGGCTGACAGGTGCACCATAGACACAGAGCATGCACCATGGACCACTGCACACAGTCATCCAGTGCACAGGGAACAACACACACACCACAGACAGTGACTGATAACTACTCCCACACCATAGTCACTTCCCCATGGACAAACACACATGCAGATGACTGCACCACCCCTGATGCCATGCACACCACTGCAGCTGAGCACCTATAGCCCACTGCAAAACAGAGACCACCACATTAGGTATATCAAAGCAAATGTATTGTAAAAAATCACACAAAACTATTTACATATATTTATAAAAGGTTGGGGGGGAGGGCCATAAACAAGGTGAGGGTGGGTAAGGGGCAGGGGTGAACAAATGGTAGAGAGAAGGAGGGGTGTGAGGGTGGGTCCAGGGGAGGTAGAGAAAATCAGGGGCATTAGTATGCTCAGTGGGAGCCCCACTCCTCGCTCTGGCTGCTCCTCCCGCCGTGCCTCCGTCGGACTCCCACACGGTCTATCCACTCCAATATCTCCAGGGAGGCCCTTGCCACCTGCAGGATCTCCTGCAGCATCTGTCAGATGGTCTGCAACTGCCGTCCACCTAGGACAAGGGAGCAGAGTCAATAGGTGTGAATGCACAGTCCCATGCAGCCCACCCACTGTGCATGGCATACGGCCATGGGACATGCCTCAGTGATGGTATGTGACCATCCACAGTGATTGCGTCCACAAGACCTGCCCACCCAGGTGCACATAGCCATGCGGACCACTGCACACACCCACCGGCCAAGTCCTGCACAGCACCACCATGGCTGTTGAGTGACATGACTATGTGGTGTGAAGGCAGTGGCACAGCCAGGTACCCGGTGCACGCATGGACAACTATTGGCACACTCCCAGACATGCAGTGTCACTGGACAGTGCTGACTGTAACAAGTTGCGTGCATGACAGTGGTGTCAATGGATGGTGGCCATGCCCCGCTGCCTACCCTGTTACATAGCATGCAATAGTAATCATGGATGTAAGGCACTCACCATCATCAGGCTGGTCCCTCCGCCCTTCGACCCTCCCGGACAGATGGTCCTCCTGCTGGCGCCTCCTCTCCCTCGACAACCGGCGCTCATCTGGGCCTAAGGTCAAAACATGGAGAGAGGAACATCAGTACAATCCTGTAGCAAAGTCCCTCCGCCCCTATGTGTGTGCAACCCCACACAGCCAGACCTACCCACCCCACACCCTGATAACACCACTATGGCTAACACCAGATGGTCCCCCCCCATGCACCGGACACATGCAACCATGATATCCGTATGGAAGATAAAAGTGTATAGATATTGCACCTACCTGGCCATGGTACCATGCCCCTCCTGGCACATGCCCACAGGTGGGCAAGCAGGTCTGGGTCCCTCCGCCTCAGGTTCCCATATCTGTGGTGGCACTGCTCTGCCATCCACCCCAGACCGGTGGTCTCCTCCAGGGCATCGGCCACCTCCTGCCACACCTGACTCCTGGCCCTGTCCAGGGGTGCCTCACCAAATAGTGGACCAACAAGTGGCTCCACAATGGCAGCCAAGTTTGCCATCTCCACCTGGCTCCACTGTACTGCTCTCCTCCGCGCCACATCTATTGCTCGGTTAAGTCAAAATGGCTCTCTTCAGCGCGGTTCCACCACATGCAGATGCTGTGCGGTACAGCACTGCCATTCCCTATCATGGTGTCACTGAACAGTGTGATAGTGGTGAACCCATGCCTGACGCATGGCACCTAGGGGGCAAAGGTCGGGCACAGGGTCAAGGGTCTGTGGCACAAGGACAGCCACAGCGTGACTGGAACCCAGTGCATCTACCGTGATTAGGTTCCTGTGTGCCACCTCCTGTAGTGGCCTACCGTGCTGTTGCTCCAGTGTGCCTACAATGCCCCAGTGCCACAGCGCCATATATGTGAACAGCGCTGTAGCACCACTGGCATAATGGTGGCCATGCCCTGCATTGCCTCCCATGCACAGCACGTCAGCAGCACGGCAGGTGCCTGTGTCATCAACCCGGGCATGCGCAGTTAGGTGTGTACTGCGCATGTCACAGAACTGCGCCCTTGGCTCAGCACGTTCAACACAATTGCGCAAAGCGCAAAAGCACGATATTCAGTCGTCATATGCAAATCAGCTAATCAGCCATTCAATGGTGCAGTCACTGCATTTGCATCACTTATAAAGTTGCGCCTCACCTCATTTGCATGGGTTGCGCTATAAAAGTGTGACATTGGGCTGCACTGGCCATAGTTGGTTACTGCAGTCTATTGGTGAGTTGCATGCTGTTTGGGAGTGTGGACCATGGATTTTTATTTATTTTATTTTATTTATTGAAGTAATCAGATTTACAACCTTTGAGTCAGCGACTCGTTTACAAAGGTACCTCATCATTGGGGGGGGAGACAACAATAAGTGAGGTTTTAAGACAGGGATTACATACAGGTGAGATACGTACACACGTGGGAGTTACAGGCAGCAATTGTACAGGTACATGCATATGTTGAGATACACGCATCAATTAAATAGCATATTATACATCAATATATAACATCATTGTTACAGTCAGTATCCAGTCATCTAAGGGAACCAAAGGGCACAGGGCTATATGGGCAGGGTTTTGGTCAACTATCAACATTTACAACATCGACTGTCAATAATATGTTGACGGAGGGCGGTTTTGAATCGACCAATCCCAGGGATCTTAGTGATAACCTCGGGAAGGGGAGTTAAACCAAGGGGGGGCTTTATGATGAAAGGATCTTTGGCAGTGAGAGGTCCTAGCCCTGGGAACTATGAAGGTGGCTGCGATGGAGTTACGGGTTGGCAGGGGCCAGACAGCCAGCTGCAGTGGTGCAGAGACCCCTAGTGGGAAAAGCCCTGACATGGATTTTTTGGCCAGCAGGCAGGTATGATATTTCAGTCTTTCCTCAAGAGTAAGTATGTTGGCGGTAGAGTATAGCAGACAGGTGTGAGTTCTGCTGTTAGCACCGGTAAGGAGCCTACAGGGCTTTGTTAATAGAGGTCTGTACCTTAGATAAGGAGGTGGGATCAGCCGCTGCGTAAATAGGAAGTCCATATTCAGCCTGTGACAACACCGATGAGGTAATGGCTAGTTTTAATGCAGATTCTGGGAAGCAATCTTTGTGGTGGTAGAGGAGCCCAATCCTGGAGTTCATGGCCGATGTCAGGGCTTTGAGGTGGGCGTGGAATGTAAGGCCTGGGTCAAAGGTGATGCCCAGGTACTTAAAGGATGTTACCTGTTCTAGTGTGAGGAGCATGCTGGTGGTGATGTGAAGGGGAGTGTCCTTAGCACTGTTTTGCCGGTGTGAGAACAGCATGGACTTTGTTTTCTTCAGGTTCAGGACTAGTTGATTATTGAACCATTTTTTAGCTTGGAGGAAGGCGCTTTGCTGCGTGCCTTGGAGTAGGAGCGGGACAGGGTGTGATGCTAGGATTATTGCATCATCAGTGTAGAGCAGTATTTTGCTGGAACAGGAGTTTGGGAGGGTGTTTAGGACTAGACTGAACAGGGTGGGTCCAAGGATGGAGCCTTGCGGGACCCCTGAGAGTACTGGTAGGTTGGAGGAGAGGGTCCCATTTAGTTTAACTCTTTGGGACCTGTTATGCAGGTAGCTAGAGAACCAATTCAGTGGGCCAGATGAGAGTCCGAGTTGAGATAGGGAGTTTAACAGCAAGGGGTGGTGCACAGTGTCGAATGCCTTAGATAGGTCTATGAATACTGCCCCTGCAAGTTGACCCTTGTCAAGCGCGGAATGTATGTGGTGGGATAATTCCAGAAGGGCAGTGGTCGTGCTGTGGCCAGGACGAAACCCATGTTGCTCAGGGCATAAAAGGTTGTGCTTAGATAGGTATTCTGTGAGCTGTGTGGATACTATTTTTTCTAAAGCTTTGGATGGGGGGGAGGATGGAGATGGGCCTATAGTTATTTGGTAGTATACTGCGTCCCAGACTTATGGATGGGGATTACTTCAGCGTGCTTCAAGCATCCAGGGAATTGACCTAAACTCATAAGGATTTGTTTATGATAAGCGTGAGGGTTAGCATGACATCCAGTGTGGCGGAGCATCTTGGAGTCAAAAGGGTCATTACTTGGGTTATGAGAGGCGAGTGACTTTATAAAAAAAAGGTTTGGCATTGTAGGGTGAGAGCATCTGGAAGCGGAATAGTGGCCTTGAGATGTGAGTGTGGGTGGACGTGGCAACTGGGTCAAAAAAGTGGGCAGGGAGAACCGCACTTAAGTCTGTGAAGGTTTTATTAAGGCAGTCAGCAATACATGTTAGGTTTGTTGAGACAGCCCCGTTTATGTCAATCTGAGACAGAGGGGGGGAGCGAGTTTTACCATTCAGTTCTTTAATGTTGTTCCAGAAGGCTCTGGATGAGCCCCAGGTGGATGTCAACACAGCCTGATAGTATTTAGCTTTTGCCTGCTTGATGGCCCAGGTGCATTGGTTACGGGCTGCCCTATAGGCTTGTCTGTCAGCCACTCTACCAGAGTCATTTGCTATGTGCCAGAGATTATCCCGCTTTTTTATATTTGCTGGATCAGTGCAGGGGATATCCATGCAGCAGACCGTTTTTTTTTCCTAGATGTGGTGATGGGGGCAAACAGATCACAGGCGTGGATGAAGGCTGTAGTGAGGTAGGTTAGTGCAGAGTTTATGTCTGGAGCACAGGCCACTGGAGTCCAGTTGACTTGTGCAAGGTGGCGTTTGAGGTTGCCAAGACCCCTGGGGAGAAACCTGCATCATGGGGTGCTGCTGTACATGGGCTGAGAGTGGGGGAGGACCAAAAGCAGATGACGGGGGAGTGGTCGCTAAGTGAGTCTGCAAGGACAAGTACGGATGCCACTTTATGTGGCCCGGTTAGAGAGGATTACGTCCAAGAGGGAGCTAGTTCCCATTGCTTTATTAAGACAAGTGGGCCGGGTGACCAATTGAGACAGGTCAAGGGCTGCAAGCTCATCCTTTATAGTATCAGATGAGGAACTGAGCCAGTTGGTGTTTAAGTCACCCAATATTAGTTGTTCAGCCTTCTGGGGTAAGGTGGATAGATAGTCAAGGAGGGAGGTGACCGCTAAGTTTTTTGTACTCAGGGGTATGTAAGCCATGGTTAGGTAAAGGGGGCCATGACCAGGGTAAGGAGTGATCTTAAGAGTAATGGCTTGTGCCCCGTGGTTGAGCTCAGGGGTAGTGAGGGCATGGCCCAGGACCGAGTTGTGCAGGTAGATAGCACACCCCTCTCCCACCTGCCCAACCTATCAGCCCTGAACAGGGAAAAGCCTGGTAGAGAGACAGCTGAATCAGGCATGATCGAGGAGAGCCAGGTCTCTGCTAGCATGAGGATGTCAGGGGAGTGTTGCGTAACCCAGCATTGGAGGCTGCAGTTTTCTCGGGGAGACTGCATATGTTCATGAAAGCAATTCGGAGACCACTGCCACCGGTGGGCTTAGGCATGGCAGAGTTGGTGGGCCCAGGGTTAGGGTGCACATTGCTGGAGAGCAGGAGCAGCAGAACGATTAGGTGCCTCACAGGGTAGTGGTTGCTGAGGGTGGGATGCATATGCAGCTGCTGAGACCTCACCAGGGAGGTGCATGGGATGGGAAGAGAAAAGAACCAGAGACGCTAGCGAGGAGATTGACCACATGTGATAGGGTACATGATACTGGGGGTAGCGCTTAGGGGTGGGTGGGTGGGGTAGAGTGGTAGTCCAGGGTTCGGTATGGATTTGGGGGATGGTGTGGCAGTCCAGGGTATGGGATGGATTTGGGGGGATGGACAGAGGAGTAGATGTGCAATAAGCTGAGGGAAAAACAGGGAATTGAGAGTGGGGGGATTGTGGTTTGAAGGGGGGCAGATCAGTGGGAGATATAAAGGGGTTGAGGGTGAGCAGTGGGTGCCGTGGTAAGAGGAGTACCAGTATAGCAAGGATCATGCTTGTGAGTGATATATCATTAGAGAGAGTAGAAACTGAGTGCAGGCTCCCTCTAGTGCTGGAAGGGTATAACCAGCAAATGGGAAAGTCGACTGTTTGGTTCTGGCTCCCCATGTGAGCAACTCTATAAAAGGGAAAGCCAACCAAGGGTGGTGGTGGGGCGGTGGGGAGCCGAACACACAGCATTCGGCGGGGCTTCACCTGGCACTGTGTGAGAGAGGCTATCAGAGCGCGAGCCTGGAAAAGGCGCCAAAACACAAGTTTGAACCGACTGCAGGTTTGTCCACAGCCAGGAGAGCTCCCGACGGTTGCGACTGCAGCAGGGCACTTTGCTTGGTGATTACCTTGAGGCTCTTGTGTTGATTCTGGGCAGGGAGGGCTTTTCTGTCTGACCCTCATGACCTCCAGCTCCTCTGGGGGAGGGAGGTGAATCCTATCAGGGAGGGCAGTTCAGAGCAGCCCTCGCGACCTCCGGCTCCTCGGGGGGCTCGAAATCTGTAGGAGAGGGAAAAGAGCGAGGTTAAGTAGGCAGGTAGAGGGGATTAGCATGAGGGGGTGGGCAGTCTTAGGGAGGGTGAAGGACTAGTGGCTCTGCAGCAGCAGCAGCAGCAAGACTAGGACAGAGAAAATTACAACAGTTTACAACAGGCTAAAACATATTATACTTTCCCCCTTTTTTTTTTTTGTCCAAGGCTACAGAGTCAATCAGGCTAGCTACCTTAGGCACAGGGAATTTACAGAAATTGTCCAACAGAAATAGTAAAGTTCACTGGGACCTTCTGGCACTGTGTGAGAGAGGCTATCAGAGCGCGAGCCTGGAAAAGGCACCAAAACACAAGTTTGAACCGACTATAGGTTTGTCCACAGCCAGGAGAGCTCCCGACGGTTGCGACTGCAGCAGGGCACTTTGCTTGGTGATTACCTTGAGGCTCTTGTGTTTATTCTGGGCAGGGAGGGCTTTTCTGTCTGGCCCTCACGACCTCCAGCTCCTCGGGGGGAGGGGGGTGAATCCTATCAGGAAGGGCAGTTCAGCGTAGCCCTCGCGACCTCCGGCTCCTCGCGGGGCTCGAAATCTGTAGGAGAGGGAAAAGAGCGAGGTTAAGTAGGCAGGTAGAGGGGATTAGCGTGAGGGAGCGGGCAGTCTTAGGGAGGGTGAAGGACTAGTGGCTCTGCAGCAGCAGCAAGACTAGGACAGAGAAAATTACAACAGTTTACAACAGGCTAAAACATATTATCCTTTTCCCCCTTTTTTTTTTGCCCAAGGCTACAGAGTTAATCAGGCTAGCTACCTTAGGCACAGGGAATTTACAGAAATTGTCCAACAGAAATAGTAAAGTTCACTGGGACCTCCTGGCACTGTGTGAGAGAGGCTATCAGAGCGCGAGCCTGGGAAAGGCGCCAAAACACAAGTTTGAACCGACTGCAGGTTTGTCCACAGCCAGGAGAGCTCCCGACGGTTGCGACTGCAGCAGGGCACTTTGCTTGGTGATTACCTTGAGGCTCTTGTGTTGATTCTGGGCAGGGAGGGCTTTTCTGTCTGGCCCTCGTAACCTCCAGCTCCTCGGGGGGAGGGGGTGAATCCTAGCAGGTAGGGCAGTTCAGCGCAGCCCTCGCGACCTCCGGCTCCTCGGGGGGAGGGGGCTCGAAATCTTGATGCTCTTGTGTTGATTCTGGGCAGGGAGGGCTTTTCTGTCTGGCCCTCACGACCTCCAGCTCCTCAGGGGGAGGGGTGAATCCTAGCAGGGAGGGCAGTTCAGCGCAGCCCTCGCAACCTCCGGCTCCTCGGGGGGAGGGGGGCTCGAAATCTTGAGGCTCTTGTGTTGATTCTGGGCAGGGGACAGGCATGGGACTGCACAGTCACAGGTTACACCTGTCATTCTCACAGGCTGAGTCTTGACCGAGCGAGTTGTGGAGGAAGAGGAACAGAGTTGTGGGAGGAGGAGAAGGCCAAATTTCACAAAGGTTGAGATGGATGCCCTGTTCGAGGCCTACCTAGACCAGAAGCCGCTTCTCAGCAGATGCCAGTGAACACCACAGGCTCGTGCTGCTGCATGGGAGGAGGTGGCGCGTGCTGTAAACCTGCATGGCAGCCACCAGCACTCTGTGCAGGAGTGCAAGAAGAAGATGGGCACAGAGAGGAGGAGGATTAAGGAGAAGGTGGCTGCCATCAGGGCAGCACAGTCTGCGACAGGTGGGGGACAGCCGGAGGTGCTACGTCTGACCCCACAGGAGGAGAGGGTTGCTGGCAGCATGCAGCGTTGCACCATTGAGGGTGTTCTGGGTGGTGGATTCCAGACAGGTGGTAGCCTGTCACTGCATGGTAGGTCATGGTCTGTCTATTGGGGGGGATAGGGTAGGTCATGTTACACGAGGTCCCTGCACCCTAATTGATGCCCTCAGGGGTACACCGTAGACAGCTAATGTTTAGGCATAGGCTATACTAATACGTAGGGCTAAGGGCATCTACTGTATAAGAGTAGATGTCAGGATATGAATACATATTATTGTAACTCACTTTGCTTGCTAATGCACACACATTATACCATGTATTTTCTGTCTATTTCTTACTTGTCAGATGCCAAGACACCTGTCCTTGAAGTAATTATAATGTGTAAGGCAACATTGCCATCTTTCAGTGATGGACACCACTTCACCTTGTTATATAAGACTTTGTATAAGAACGTCTTTGTTCTAAAACTGATGACTTTACAAAATTATATAATGTTATCTTGGACCGTGGAGCCACCTCTAATTAAGCCAATAGGGCTCATCTCTGTAACTAGAAATGTTTCTATCGTTCAGTAACCATAGTAATTATCACAGGTATATAATGTTATGCACAGGCTTTACACCTCGGAGACCCGAGAGATCCCAAGAGACTACAAAGAAACCTCGAGGTGTAGGGAACGCTTAGCACTGGCTCCCGGTTCGTATTGGTAAGAACTGCTTAGGGCAACTGTGATTCATCCCTGTTTGTAGTAATAAACGTGTTTATTACTTGAATGCAACTTGTTTGTGATTATTTGCATCTCCAATATTGCCAAGAACCTGAAAGTGAGGTTTAGACCTCTTACAATTGGCGACCGCGTGCAGGCGATATTGAGTGTTGTAAATTTTCACTTGTTGCTATAAATTTCCATTTTCCTATGGGGACTGCAGGTGTACATTTCCGTATCACCTCTCCCGTCTTTTCTACCAGTTTGTGGATACTTGCAAGGTCTGGCTGACTTTTCGGGTGTGGTCGATGCCGTCTCGACCCACTCCATAGCAGCTTTGAATTGCAAGCCTACAACTTATACAGTAGCCCGACTGTGTTTAAAGTACCCGTGTTGTGGATCGATACGCAACGCATGGTCTTTTTCACAGTTTGAATTTTTCATTCCCTCCCACATAAATGGCCACCGTATCAGATATCTGCGCAGAACTGACGCGATGTCTCGAACTTTCTTACCTCCCATGGAGGATGGGCTGACTTCACGCGGGACGCAAGTCAATCCGCAAACCCAGTACTGGGGATTTCAACCCAGTACACAGAGGCGCGACAGTCAACCAATAGGCGTTGGGCTAAAGGGTTGATGGTCGCTGCTCTCTATGCTGCTTTGGAAGCCTCCGAAGCGAGGTTTCGAACTCTTGATCTTCAGATCGCATCTCTTAAGCAGGAGATGGGTTTGCAGGAAACAGTATGTGTTTGGATACAGCAGAACTGGGAGTCAGAACTCCAATCTCTGCGTAATGAAAAGGATTCACTATTGCATCATTCTGCACAGGCTGGTGAACAAGAAATGTGTTCTCTGAAGAATGAGTGTGAAAGTTTAAGACAGGATAAAAGTCAGGTGGTACAAATGAATGATTTGTTGAGTGCCGCGAATGCAAAATTGAGTGATGAGATGGGTGAACTGCAGGACGAGATCAATCAGGTACGTAATGATTTAGAAACAGCTTATAGGGACAATCGCGAATTGAGCGCCGCGTACCATGTTTTGCAGAAACAGAAACAGGAACAGATTGATATGGATGTTGCAAGTGTGAGTCATGATGAATGTAGAGCTAAGATGGATAAACTGCGCCATCAGCAAGAGGTTTTGACTGGCCATGTTAAGGCAATGGGTGGCGTAGCCCCTGCCTTTCATTCGTCATCGGAGGGGGAGCCATCCGTCGACGATATCTCACAGTACAATGCCCAGTCACACCCCTACTATGGCCCAGATTCCCCACCCAGCCATCCACAGCATGGCGGGTCCCCGCCCACTACTCCCCAGGTCACACGTAGATGACGTTGTGACGCTCATCATGGGAAACGCCATCATGGGAGGCGCCCATGATGGGGGGAGCAGGCCCAAGCCTGGTCCCGACGGCGCCTCCGGTAGCCGTTATTAGTGTGGAAGACAGGCAAGAGATTGAAACCATGATTGATAGGGCACTAGAAAGTGTTCCTCTTCCTGAAAGAAGTATGAAAGCCATTAAAAGTCAGATTCGACAAATTTTTCAAGAAGCTGGCACTCAGGAAGGTGTTGTTCGGACGGCAGCTGAAGCTGCAGCCCATGCAGCATTGGATGGTGCACGAGACGCGCTGCCCTTGCCTGATCGACCACCAACTAATCCCCTACAAATGGCCTACTCTGTTCAGCAAATTGCTGACAGCATCGGTCAGATGAACCCGTCCGACAATCTCAGCTGCCATTTGGAAAAGGTGCACTCCAAGTGCGAGATGCTTAGTCTCGCCGCAGAATACCAGGTCCAAATACTACGCCAGACCATCGATCCTGGTTTATGGGCAAAACTCCCCGAGGTAGTTCGCCAAGATGGGAACGCTACCTTTGACGAAGTCGCAGCTGAGCTCATTTCCGCTCACAGCCCTGGTGTGGTTGGAATAATGCTAGCATACCCGTGAAGCAAAATGCCAAAGAAAGTCCAGCGACTTACCACCAGAGACTCTGGATGGCCTATCGAGCTGGGAAACATCTGGCACAAGAAGCCGGATGTAAATCTTATTGAATATAAGACCCTGTTCCTAGAAACATGATCCCAGCCGTGAGAGAGAAAGTAGAGCCAACCACATACCGAATACGGATAGGTTTGCCGATATCCTTGGAAAACCGAAGAGTGTACCAGTTGTACATCCGTGATTTGGGTTCCGGTTCCAAAAAGGTTGCCGGTGGAACCCACTTCTGGGACCATGACACACTACACGGTGGAGGGACAGGCCCAACAACAACAGCCCAAACCTCCATCGGCCCCTCCAGCTAGCACCCAACAAAACCCCCAACAACAACATCAACAACAGCAGTGGGGTGGGAACCAGAATTGGCCTAAGAACAGAAGGTACAAAGGCAAAGGGAAGCCATTACAAAGATCGGGTCCCTCATATAAAGAGATAGCTGAAGAAAACCGAAAATTTCGGGAGCTTCTGGGGCAAGTGCGTTCTGTAGCGGATGCCGTTCCTGCACAAACACTTGCAGCAGTACAACTGGCTTCCCATGACACTACTGGCCATGGAGACACCGGAGGTATGGGTGCGCAGACCCATACCAGCCTGAACCCGGAAGCCCTGCCTTACATTGCATCAGTGCAACATGGTGAAGTCATCCATGCAAGCCAAGCCCAACCTCTGCATGCCTCCAACAATACGGATTGACAATTACAGGCCCCAGTCCGCATTGTAAACAAGCTGGTCTTAGATACAAACGGAAGGCCCTGCACCGAGGCCTAGGTCGGGGGCCGCAATTAATTGTCTTGTTAGATACAGGTGCAGCTGTATCTGTGTTACACGATGACCACCCTGAAACGCTCTCCATGGTCTACCGGACAGAAGACCAATATGTCAGGAGTTGATGGTGCTAGGTTACCTGCATACGCTCTCTGCCTTTACCGGTGAACTAGGCCATTTGAAGGCCTCACATGCTTTCCAACTGATGGTGTTGCACGATCATCCTAGCATCATTGGGATTGACTTTCTTGCACCACACGGCTGTGTGGTGGATCTAGCGAACATGCTGTTGATACAGATACAGGGTCAACACCATACTGTCTTAATTCCTGACTCACATGCTGTGGCAACAATATCCATTAACAACAAAGAGTATGACGTCATAGATTTATTCAAGAATCAGGAACTTTTCCCAAAACTTCTACCTATTCTGCAATGACATTTGGAAGCATTTGTAGTTAACAAACATGATTGTGGCAGAATGCATACCGTTATTGAGGTGGCAGGCCCGGCACATGAGAGACAAAGGCAATACCCATTTCCCTCTGAAGCCTTACCCTCTCTTCGAGAAACAATCAAATCACTCCTTAAACAAGGAGTAATCAGAACCTGTGTCTCCACTGCCAACTCTCCTGTTTGGCCTGTGAAGAAACCCACAGGTGCCTGGAGACTTACTAATTGACTACAGAAAACTGAATCAGGTCACTCCAGTTGCTCCCCAACTGTGGCGTCTGCACCGGATGTGCTTCAACTTTAACACCAGATCAGAAATGGTTCAGTGCTCTGGATATCTCCAATGGTTTCTGGTCATTACCATTGGCCCTCAAGAGTCAATATAAGCTTGCCTTCACTTTTGAAGGCGACAATATACGTGGACTTCTTGCCACAGGGTTCCATAACAGCCCATCCTCTTCCATCTCCATATGATGGATGCCTACAAGGTTTCTCAACCCCCAATGTCTCTTACAGTATGTAGATGACCTGTTGTTGGCTACTGCCACACAGGAACAACATCTGGATCTCTTGGATGAACTATTGATCTTATTCAAAGAGCAGGCTTGAAGTGTAATCCTGCAAAGCACAACTGTCAGAAAGAAGTGCTCTTTCTGGGTTTGAAGATAACAGATCAAGGCCGAGTCCTACTTGGAAGAAGATTCAAGGGTTGCAAGACTTGCCATTACCTATCAGTGTGGCAACTCTTAGGAGGTTTCTAGGTATGGTAAACTACTCCAGAGATTTCATTTTGTGATTTTGCACAGAAAGCCGCTCCACTGTACAATTTACTCAAAAGGACGTTCCATGGAATTGGGGCCTTGTCCATACCCAGGCTGTGATGTCACTGAAGCAGGCCTTGGCCTCCGCCAGCACTGGTAAACCCCAATCCAACATCCGTTCCACCTAGAGTGTTCCACCTCTGCATTGCTATGTCAGCAGTGTTGGCCCAAAAGGTACATGGCTCTTTGAGACCATTGCATATGCATCGCAGCTCTTGACCCCAGTAGAAAAGAAGTGACGCCTTGTGAAAGGAATCTTCTGCCACCTATTGGGTGGTCAAGCACTTCCTGTATATCATTGGGTACTTCCACTGATTCTTAACACCAATCATACTCCTACTACCTTTTTGCTCTCAGACAGAGTGAAAGATGGGTCAGTCTCTAACACCAGGCAGACACATTGGTCACTCCTCCAGGATAGGGATATTCAGGTCCACCAAACCAAAGTTCCATCTCTACTAGCACATGGCCTCCTCTTACAGGGGGAGCCCCACAACTGCGCTTTGCAGTCACCTGATCTTCCAGATCCAGGTCCATTCTTCCCTGCCACCCCTGAGGTATTAGAAAACACCTCCTTGTGCCATGTTTTCACCGATGGATCAGCATCCTATTATCAAGGTGAACAAATTGCAGGGATGGGTATCATGGTGGTGTATCCTTATGGGAACACTGTCAAGATATCTAAACGCTGTACTGTAGCTTCATCACAGTATGCAGAGCTGGCAGTGGCCTGTGCATTAGAGTTTATCCAACATGGAACTCAAGACACTATCATTTTTACTGACTCTAATTGGGTTTGTTTTTCCCTTACAGAATTTCTCCCTTTCTGGCGGAAGAACTCCTTCCTCTCTTCTGATGGCAGCTCAGTGAAATACAAAGAATTGGTGATTTACATACACGCATTAGGTCAGAAATACCCACACAAACTCTATGTACATAAGGTTAAAGCTCACTCCTTACATGATCCCTACCATGCATTCAATGACACAGCAGACACCCTTGCCAAGGAAGGGGCCCGAGGGGGGATGTCTGGGCGATGGAACATCCAGAGGCCAATGCGGCTGTACAGGTTGCAGCTCTTAAAAAGAAATCTGAATCTTTTTCCCCCTTGGACCTCTCAGCAGCCTAGCACTTGGACACTGAACTCAAAGAAGTGTTCAGATTCTTGGACAAGGATACTGAAGAAAGACTTCCCACACATAACCCTTACTGTAGGCATGAAAGTAAATTACACTTATCCCCTGATGATATTTGGTTCCAGCCAGAGGATGCTACCACCAAATTGTGGGTGGTCCCCAGACATTTGAGATCTGAATTTTTGCACCAGGTACATGACACACCCACTGGTGGACACCAGGGGGCTGAAAATACCTTCCAACGCCTCAAAACCACCGCCTGGTGGCCTGGGATTACCAAAGATGTTAAACAGTACATTGATAATTGCCTTGTTTGTGCACAAAACAATCCAATACCTACAAAACGGAATGCCAAACATTTACCACAGAGACATACTGGCCCTTGGCATGCCATCCAAATTGATTTTATTGGTACTTTGACCAATACCAGCAGAAACAACAAGTATGCCATTGTAGTAACCGATCTATTCTCTAAGTGGGTAGAGGCTTTCCCCATCAAGACTTGTACTGCAAAGACAACTGCCAAAATCCTGGTAGAACAGATTTTTTCCAGGTGGGGCCTGCCTCTCAAGGTAGACTCCGATAAAGGAACCAGTTTTACAGGTGAGTTTATGAAAGAGTCCCTTGGACTCCTAGGGGTTCAGCAAAAGTTCCACATACCTTATCACCCTCAATCCTCAGGTTAAGTAGAAAGAGCTAACAGACAGATTAAGCAAATGCTTTCCAAATTCAATGAGGACAATCCCAAGACCTGGGATTCCCTACTGCCTTTACTCCTTATGGCAATTAGGGGTACGCCCTCAGCCACTACCCAGCTTACACCCTTTGAGGTAATGACTGGCAGGCAAATGAGACTACCTGAACACTTGCTCTTTGACCTGCACACCCCCACTGTGGACTGAGTGTCTGTAGATCAGTATGTGGAAAAACTTAGAAAAGACCTCATACACACACACTTGTATGCTGCAAATTGCATGGGCAAGGCCCAGCAACAGTCCAAAATACAATTTGACAAACATGCACAAGAAGTGGATTGGCAAGTTGGAGATCAGGTCACGGTACTCTGATTTGCACATCCCACCCACTCCTTCTCCAACAAGTGGGAAGGCCCTTACCCCATTGTCAACAAGCTCAGTCCAGCAGTCTATCAAGTTAGACTCCTGCACAACAATAAACTGACTGACAAATGGTTACATGCAAACCAATTGAAACTGTACAAAGGAGCTTAAAACTTACTCTTCCTAACCCCATTGGGCAGAACTGTACTAATATACTAATCTTTCATCTTCCTTTTCAGATACATTGACAAGATGGCTATCTTGTTCCTATCTCTACTCCTTGCAGAAGTACTCCCCTTCACCCAAGGCACGGTACCGGACCTCCTTCGACACCTTGATCCTCCAGCACCTCCTACAGAGGGAGTTTCCTTCAAAATTCCAGACACTATGATTACTGTCCAGGAAGGTTCCGATGCATACCTCACTGCCTTGGTTGTTGCTCCTGACAAATCTACCCTTCAGATTGAGTGGTAAACCACATCACAAGGACAAGTTCTCCCTGTGGCCAAACTCTCTAAGGGAACTTTCCAGGGTTGGCCCAATGCTAAATTGTCCCCGAATGGTACACTGTCCTTGTTACAAACTGCATTAAGACACTCTGGTTTATATAACATTACTGCCTTAATTGACCCTTCCTATTGTAACTCGCTTTCTCAGGATGCTGCCCACAAATTTTGTGCTATACACCACATGGCCTCTGCTGCCATGTATCTATCTGTGCTACCTCCTACTGAGAAACAGCTTTTGGAATGTCCTAAACATACCCCTGGTCCCCGTAGTGGTCTCACTGCCACTGCCCTCCCAGGTTCTTTGATTAACAATTTACAGTTTATGCATGTAGCTGTTTTATTTAACCTTACTTATTGGAATATGAAAGAATTTGGTATGTGTCACAATACCAATACATCTGCATTTTACAGTACTTTATTGCTTGACAGTTTAGCTGCATTTCAAATATGTACCAAAGATCCCTTTACTGGGGTTTATTCTACTGAACACAGAGGTAATTTTAGGAGGAAACCTCCTCCTAGTACTCTTACTCATAAACGTACTAAACGTGAGGTTGACAGTTCTGATGTCACGGGTGAAACGGGAACTGTCACAGGTCTTTTTGGTACTGCTATGTCCATTTGGAACAAAGCAGACATTGCTGCTATCAAAAGCCATTCTGCAAAGTTCTCCACTGGTTTGGTTAATGATGTTTTACCACCTTTATTGCATGGTGTGGATGGTCTTAGTCAGGAAGAAAGATACACTGTATACAACATGCACGACATTGCAAAAGCCTTCACTGATTCTAAAGATAAGATTAACGCACTCATACAACAAAATAATAGAGAAGCTGATAGACAATACATTGGTAGGGAAATAATTTGTTCTGCATATGGTTCATACATACTCACTACCATTAACAACCTTTTCAGAGACCTAGAAACTGGTAGGATTCCTGATATTATACATGACAGACGTCTATCTAAGTGGTATTGTCCTAAATGTAAATCTCCATCTTGTATTTCCCTATGTATGCAACAGACTCTGTCCATTCCTCTCTCCACAGCTCGAAATTTGGGGTTTGTGACCAGACAACCCAACACTGGTCCTTGTTTTTCTGCCAAGAAATGTTCTATAACAGATACCATGTTTGTCTCTTTTACTGTCTCCTTACCACGCTTTGATCCCACTACAGCTTTGTTCGACAAGCTTGCACTGGCGCAGTCCATCGGGCATTTGGACAAAGACATCTACCGAGAACGCCTGGATCTACCTCCTCTACTGGTCTACCATTCCTTCTTGGATGCCTGGGTGGTACCGCACACGGACTGTTGTGCAAAGAAGCAATACATCTACCTGTGCCAATGTGATGTGTTTGATGTTATACGCCCTGTTTGTGGCTACTCTCCAGACAGCATTGACTGGACTTTTACTATGGATGCTGACGTCACTGAGAATGGCACCAACGCTTTTGAACCAACGCAGTCACCAGATCAGATCTACCAGTCATATCGTGAGGAAGCTCATTGCCTGTCAACACGGATCTCCAAGATGACCTACACATGCCCTGTCCAGTTGCAAAAATGGAGACAGCCTACTGTACGATCACAGTACAACTCTGACGGTGAATACTGCATAGTCACTAATGTCAAAATGTATTCTTATGGTTCTATTACTTGTACAATTGATTACCCCAACTTCTGTTTTGTTCCCTATCAGAAAACTGTTATTGGACACACTGTCATAACCCCCGTCCCCCTTATGGAAGCAGATATTATTGATGGTAATCCAGACTATTTACTCACACTTGAGGAATACCTACCCTACTTTAATGTACACATAGATTTGCTGACACTTACACTGAAATCACTTTTAGATAGAAAGGACACACACCTCATCCACATCAGCAATAATATAACCAAAGCCAATGAAGCCATTCTTGACCTGATGAATGATGGAGACATGAATAACGCTTTGACTAACACTTGGTTAGAAATTACTTTTAAAGGTTTTGCTATAATACAAGCATTTTTGATATTTACTTTGATTATTATGCTTTGATGCCTACGACGTACTCTTCGCCAACACTGTGAGCAGCTTGAGTTTCTTTACAAGGCTCGTGCCTCCAAATTGGTACAAGGATGGAAGGATGTGCAATAGTGGAGGTCAAAATTGCTAAAATGCATGTTAGCAGAGTTAAAAATTGTTAAATAAAGTACACAGAACCAAATACCGGTAAAACCGGATTTTGGCTTAGCAGACACCGGTGACAATACCATTTTTTACAATGTGCAAAATGGAATATACCCTTTCTCAATCCCGGTAAACCAGTGTCCCTGGAGATGGGGTCGCAGGCCACTGGTATGGTGTGAGCAGCCAGGGACGGAGAGGGTATCCACTGTCACCTGTGTGTAGAGGGTGGAGGTTAGTTTGGTGATCTGCATCGCCCTGCCCTGGGCCATGTAGGCTACTACCCATGTCAGCTCTGACTATGCTCCTCCCAAGCCTTATGTTTGTCCATGTGGTTTGCATACTCACCCACTAAGTGGCCAGTGGTGATATCCCCACTCTCGAATCTGTGGCACAGTGCCGACTGGTGCCAGATGAAGGCATCTTGTGCTCCCCCAGGGTGCATGGCACAGACATTGATTATGCGCGCCCTGGCATTGCACACCACCTGGCAGTTGATGCTAGCATAGCCCTTGTGATTCATGTATGTGGCCCCCTTGGGGCAAGGTGGTGTGCGGATGTCAACATGGGTGCAGTCTATTGCCCCTAGCATGCCAGGCATATGTGCTACCTTGTGGAACTCCTGTATGTTTGCTGTGCGCTCTGCCGGTGTGCTGGGGAAATGAATGTACTCCGCAGCATGTGGCAGCAGTGCACTGAGGAATTGGGTGAGGTGGCATGATGCAGCCAACTGGGTTATGCCTGTGGTGTCCCCTGTTGGTCTCTGGAAGGTACCCATGGTGAGCAAGCATATGCAAGCTGTCACTTTAGTCTCCACTGACAGAGCATGGCTCCGTCGTGTGGGTGCCTGCATCACATCACTGCACAGCTCACAGAACAGCCTCAGAATTGCCCGATTCAGGTAGTACCGGCCCACAATCTCAGTATCACTGTACAGCTTGAAGTTGGTGCAGGCTCGGTACTGCCTGTTGGGGGAATACTGCCTACGGGCCCTTCCACTGCCATGCCCCCCTGCTGCCCACCTTCTCACCCCCCTCATTACTACCTCCATCTGGATGGTGGCACTGGTTATGTCCCTGGTTTGTGTTCACCCCCACCAGAAGCTGTTTCTGTGTTCCCCCTGCTGTCCTGGCTGCTACTTCCCCTGCACCGGGAACACCTGACTGTGCTGGCCTCAGTGCTGTGTGGCACTTCCTCATTCTGCACTGTGGCTGTGGCTCCCCACACCTTCCCTGAGCCTGTGGGTTCCAGGTGCCCTTTCACTGTCCTGCCCTGTGTGTGTGTGTGTTGCCTGTGTGGCTGGCTATAGTTCAGCAACTTGTGGCTTCCCTGTAGCGTTCTTGCACCTCTCCCTTGTTCCTTTTTATTTTGGCTCATTTCCGCTATGGCGCAACTTCCGCTTGCTCCCCTATTGCGCATGGCGCATGTTGTTGAATATCACACTGTGACATTTATGCATGGTTCCTCCCCCTTCAGTTGTGCATACATTCATTATCATTGCTTTATTGCTCAGCGTGATTTGGGGGGCACAACTGCCTCCTCCTGAATATCGCAGAATGGCACATTTTCAGACTTGGGCTGGTGCAACCCTATTGCGCATGGTGCAACCCTTTTGAATATCTGGGCCATAGAGACTAAAATCAGCATGTTCTTCAAAGCCTGACACAATCATTTCCTGAGCTTTCAAGCCTTGTTTCACCTCCTCATGCTTTTCTGCGCTCACTCTATGGATGAGGTCCTTAAGCTTGTCTGATGACTCTAACATAATGATGCCCCATTCTTTTATGAAGTTCTGTCTGTCTTCTCCAAAGGTGTTTTGTTTTTATTATTCTATGCCCTCTCGGAACACGTTTTGCCATTAAATATGCTGCCATTGTTTTTTCCAGCCAATGTAAATGCCTGTCTCTCGTGGCTAGCTCTTCAAGGGTAAAGAATGCATTCCATATATTATTTTCACTCTATTCTGAAGCTGCATTGGTACTCACATTATTGCTCATGTCCATTCTGTAGAGTGTTAGATTCTCTGTGTCTCCAGTAAGCAGCAAGTCATAAATGCCTTCTCGGTGGTCACTTCCTTGTTCACAGTTATTTTCCTGAGTATAGTAAACTATTCCAGATACTTCATTTGTGATTTTGCACAAAAGGCCACACTACTGTATGAGCTACTAAAGAAAGATGTCCTCTGGCAGTGAAGACCAGAACATACAGCTTCTGTCACTTCTTTGAAAAGGCCTTGGCCTTGGATCCAGCTTTGGTCAACCCTAACCCAGAACAGCCATTCCATCTGAAATTGCCACTTCCAATGTGGGCATGTCAGTAGTCCTTGCACAAAAGGCAAAAGTCACCTTGTAGCCTATTGCCTATGCCTCACAGGTACTCTCCCTTGTGGAACATACATGCTCTCTGTGTGGGATGAATCTCTTAGTGACCTTATGAGCCATCAAAAACTTCACCTACATGATAGGGTTTTCCCCTACTGTGCTGAACATCAGCCACACCCCCACCAATTTCCTACTGACAGACAGAATCAAAGAAGACAATGTGTCTAACACCAGACTCATTCACTGGTCTCTCCTCCTACAAGTTAGAGACATTGCTCTGCTTCCCACCAAAATGCCCTCCATCTTGGCACATGGACTCCTATACCAAGGAGATCCACATGAGTTTGTCCTAGAGGCACTCACCCTGTCAGAACAAGGCCCATTCCTTCCCACTACCGAGTGAACCCTAAACGATCCTGCACTTTGCCAGATCTTTACAGATGGATCTTCCTCCTATAAGGGAGGAGAACAAATTGCAGGCTTTGGAGCTCTGGTCCTCTACCCAGCAGATGACACCTCTGAGCTGCCCAGGAAGTGCAGCATTGAATCTTCCCATTATGCAGAACTTCCTGCAGTTGCCTATACCTTGGATATCATCCACAGCAAAGAAGAAGAGGACACCATTATCTTCTCTGAAATCTTTCTGAGTGTGCAATTCACTGATGGAATTTCTTCCATACTGGAAACCCTTGATTTTTTTCTTTTTTTTTCCAATTGTTTTAACCAGGTGAGACACACTAAGCTGAAAGCTTGTTTACAGGTGCAACCTGGGAGCACAGGGAAGTTAAGTGACTTGCTCAGGGTCACACAGTATGCAAGTGGGGGCTGTGGGATTCAAACTCAGGTCTCCAGATTTGCAGCTCAGAGCCTTAAACCACTGTGCTATATATATTTTGCCTCCCCAGAAGGCACCTGTGTGAAATACAGGGGCTTATTCAAATATGTTGTTAGCCTAGCTAAGAAATTTGTTTTTAGGCTATACATACACAAGGTTAAGGACTACTCCAAGTCTAAGCCTTGCAATGAGTACAACAATCAAGCAGACACCTTGGCTAAGTATGGCTCTCGACAGGGGGAGATACAGAATATGCACTGAGGCCCACAGGTTGGCCACACACAAAAGGGCCAAAGTGATCCCTCTGGATCTAACTACAGTACAAATGGTGGATCCAGAAATAAAAGAGATATATAAATACCTCTCAAAGGAAAGAAACAAAGAAATGTCTTTGAATAACCCATTCAAAAGATATTCTGACAACCTTCACCTCTCTACAGACTAGCAGATGGTCCTGTACCACTCTGGTGATCAAAAACTGTGGGTGGTTCCCAAACTGCTCTGATCAGAATTCTTCCTTCAGGTCCATGACACCCCTACATGTGGACACCAAGGGGCAGACAAGACCTTGCAGAGATCTATGGGCTTGTGACCTGGTATAACAACTGATGTCTAGTGGACAATTGTATGCCTGTGCTCAGAACAACCCTATTCCTAGAAAGAAAAAGACCAGACTACTTCCACAGAGGCAATCAGGTCCTTGGATTGCAATTCAAATTGATTTAAGTGGGCCCTTGTCTAGTACCTGCATACATAACAAATATGCCCTTGTGGTCACTGGCCTTTTCTCGAAATGGGTAGAATCCTTTCTATGTACAGAGAACATGGCAAAAGCCACCACCAAAATTCTGTTAGATCAAGTCTTTACCTGGTGGGGTCTTACCCTCAAGGCAGATTCTGATAAAGACATTAGCTTCACAGGACAATTAAAGCAAGAATCTTTGGAGTTATTGGGTGTTTGCCAGAAGTTCCATATCACTTAGCACCTTTAGTCTTCTGGATAGGTAGAGAAAGCTAGCAGACAGATCAAACTAATGTGTAAATTTGCAAATGAGAATGCTAAAAGTTGTGATACTCTGTTGCCCTTACTCCTAATGGCAATCAGTGCTACCCCGGCTGTGGCAAGCTGGTGCACACTCTTCAAGGTGATGACTGACCAGCAAATGAGAATACCAGAACATCTGTGGATCAATCTGAATATCCAAAATGCAGACAGAGTGGCAGCAGATAGTTATGCTGCACAATTGAAGGACAACCTTGTCCAAACCCACCTTTTTACTGCCAAGAATTTGTGCCAGGCCCAACAGCAATCCAAGATGAACTTTGACAAGAACATCAAAAGGTCAATTTGCAGTTGGGAGACCAAGTCATGGTACTAACGTTTTTCACACCAGCCCACCCGTTTGCCAACAAATGTGCTGTTCCCTTTGACACCATCAACAAATTGAGCCCTGCTGCCTATCAAGTGTGGGTAACCGACCTCAGAAAACCCATAGACCAATGGTATTATGCCAATGAACTGAAACTGTACAAAGGTGATTAATGTTCCTTCCCCTGGATGGGGGGAGGGGAGGAGACCTGTCCTTTATTCTGTTATTTCTTTGTTTTACAGAAATGAAATTAATCTTGATAATCTGTTTCCTCATCATGGGCATCTGAAAGACACTATCACAACCAGTTCCACGGGAAACCATGAGGAATCTCCAGATAGCCCTCTGACCTCTAGACTACGTGTGCAAGGGTTCACGCTTATTTTCACTCCTACCTCCTTACCCAAAGATGGCCATTCAACTTCTGTTTACCCATATGACAGTTCAAGAGGGAAGAGATGCATATGTCAGCACCATGGTGGCTTCTCCGGACAACTTAACTCTGCAAATAGAAAGAACAACTGGTAATCCCACTGGACAAGAAATTCAATTAGTCCGCTTTGCCAAAGGAACTTTTCAAGATTGGCCCAACACCCGTATTTGTCCTAATGGAACTTTGTATATATGCCAAGTTAATCAATGCCATACAAGCCTCTACAACACCACAGCAATGATGAACCCATACTTTTGTTGCCAGTCTCCCAATACCACCATGCGCCAAAACTGTTTCAACCAATCTATTGTAACAACTGCACTTTTCCTTACAGTCATCTCACCATCCACATATGATGCTCTGCAATGCCCAGTTATGGAGCCAAGTCTGCCCAGTGGCTTGGCCACAACCTCTGTCCCTGGGACACTTATTAACAATGTTCAATTTATGCATGTTTGTTATTTTGAACCTTATGCACTAGAATATGGCTGAGTTTGGCCATTATTCCACCACTAATGTCTTTAAGTTTCACACTGTGACATTATTAAATTTAATGGCTGCCTATCAGGCAAGTGCACAAGACTCTGTAGCTGGGCACCTTACTATGGAGCACACATGAATGTTTCACCCCAAACTCCCTAAGGGAAGTTTGGGGGTTTCAGATGTTACAGGCATAGCTGGTACTGTTACAGGCATGTTTGGATCTGATATGACAATTTAAAAATGAGCCAATTTGGCTAAAATGTGTATGCATGGTAAATTATTTAACAGTAATTTATTGCAAAATATCATACAGCCCTTGCTACATGGTATAGATGGTACTGTATATCTCAAGGGAGAAGATTCACAGTGTATAAAATCCACAATATAGGAAGTTTATTCAATAAGACCCAAAACAAAATCAATGAATTGATCTTTTACGAAAACAAAGAAGCTAATGAGCAACACATAGGCAGGGAAATCCTTTGTTCAGTTTATGGTACATAAGCCATAAACACTATCATAAATCTCTTCCAGGATATGGAGTCAAGAAGAATTCCAGAGTTAATCCATGATAGGCATATGGTTAATTGGTATTGTCCTTATTGTAAAACCTCATCGTGCACAACAAAGTGCATGGCCAGGACTGTTTCCTTTTTTTTGGCCACTGCTTGGAACTTTGGCAATTTCACACCACACACAAATCAAAGACCCTGCTACACATCAGGTGACTACGCCATGAGGGACACATTGTACATTACATTCACTGTCTCCCACCCCATCTTTGACAAGAGCTCTTTAGTCTTTGACAAGCTGGTGAAAGTCCACACCATGTGTCATCCAGAGGCTAGCATCAACTGATAATGGACCAACTTGCCTCCTCTGTTGGTGTTTCATCCTCACCTGGACACATGGGTAGCCCCACTTACAGACTGTTGTGCCACAAAGGGCAACCGTTATTTGTGCAGATGTGACATTTTTGATATAACCACCCCAGAGTGCGGTTATTATATGAACTCTTTGGACTGCTCATATACGTTTGATAATAATAATAATCATAATAATAATAATAATTTTATTTATAAGGTGCCTTTCAATTGACAAGGAGTCGTACATAAATAACAAATCAAAACAGTAAAAATCATTAAAAAATACAATTAAATCAAATCAGTTAATCCTATTTGACAATGTTACTACTTCTGTTAATGTCACATCACCTCCTTTAATGCTGAATGCAACTGAAATTCAGCAGAAGACTGTACATCTCACCAGCCAGATGACAAAGTGTTTCCATTACATGCCCAGTACAACTCATGAAATGATGCATTCCTCAGGTTCATGTGACCTAGAACAGTGGCAGATAATACTGCATCATAACCAACTATGAGACATTCTCCTATGGATCTCTTATGTGTGATGTAACTATGCTCAACTTCTGTTTTGTACCTAATGAATGCACTATCAATGGCCATACAGTTATCACACCTGTTCCCACAACAGAACTTGATTACTTTGATAGTGACGCTGATTATCTGAATGTATAGAACAGTATTTACCAGTGTTTAATGTGCATATTGACCCTCTCACCATGCATCTTTGATCCTTGTTAGACAGAAAGGATACCCACCTTATTCACATTATAAAAGATGTTACTAAAGCCAGCAATTCTCTGAATTATCTATTTCATGATGGTGACTTAAGTACTGCATTGTCTTAACACTTGGTTGGAACTTACATTTAAAGGTTTTGTTATTATTTAGTTTTCTTGATTGTTTTTCTTATCATTACCTTATGCTGTCTATGTTGCACACTCAAACAACATTATGCATAGTTAGAATTTTTATATGTTCTACTCACTCAGCTAAATTGTAATGAGCCACACTTACCCTGGTGGTGTTGCCTTTTCATCAGGCAACAAGGGGAAGGGGTAATAAGTAGACCAACAGTCCCTAATGTGGTCTATCATGTTCTATTATACAGCATAAGGCACATTGGTATTTATTCATGCTTGCTATGATGTGTTTGCAAACTATTGTTCATTATAATTATTTCTGAGGTGTTAGCATGCCACCTACAGTTATTAGCCGCAATGCTATGATCAGCATATTTTTATTCATAATGGTGTTGTTACAAAAAGTAGCTTTGTCATCTATATACTCTTATCACTGGATACATGCAACACTAAGGATGATCTAGCTGTCTTCAGGGTCTGAGTGGCCCACTGAACTAACCAATAGAACTGGTATATTCACTCTGCTGCCTTTTTGGCAGTGCATGTTGCTTAGTAACACATGTTTTTATCTCTGACTATAAGACACAGTGCAAGACAATTGCTCTCTGAGTTTTCCTATGACAACATCATGGCATTCAGAGGTTCTGATCTCCCAGCAGGTATGCTGTCATTTGTTTACATGTATGTGGGAAATAAACCTTTATTTTGTGTCATGTTTTGCCTTCAGGTTTAGAATCCTTCCAAAACCTAAACAACATCCACTGAGAACTATGGTTCACTCCTTAATGGAAGCTGGCCATCACCTAGATATAGGCACTTATCCTTCCAGTTTGGTCATCATTCCCCATTGTAGCCACACCTCTCCTCTCTGCACCATTCTTTCTATCATTATCAGAAGGCATTGGTGAGAGCTACCTCTCCTTCCCCACATAGGACAAGATGCACTTGCTGCTCACATTTTAAACACATGGGAATCACAGGATCAACCAGATAAATTATCTAACTTAACTGAAAATGAAATGTACACAAAGATCTGACTATGGCAATTCATCTTTATGTTTAAGCACATGAAATACCTTATCAAGTGAATGCACTAGCAGCCATAGTGGCTTTGACCAGAGTTTGTTATTAATGGTCAGAACTAAATGAAAGCAGAGGAGGAATAAGCAAGCTGGGAGAAAAGTAACCTCTGAAGTTAAAAACATTTTGTTCTGTCTAAGTCAAGCCTATTCAAACTGTGCTCAAGAAGGCAGAGGGTGATTGTATGCACAAAACCAAAAACATAGAACCATCAGCTGCTCGACTAAGGCCGAAGAAAGAGTCCACAGTGTTCAGTTGCTGAATAGTGAAGAAGAAGAATCATCATTTATACAGTGCTTTTCATACACAGTATCCCAAAGTGCTTTACAAGCAATGCTAGACCGGTAGTGAAGTGACTGAATGTGCGGTGGTGGCCATATTGCACATCATCACCCACACACAGCCTGGATAATTGCATGAACTGGTTTATTGGAAGGGGAATGTTGGCCAGGAGACTGGGAATGTTCCCTGCTCTTTCCGAAGAGTACCCTGGGTTCTTTTACTTCCACCTGGACACCCACCAGGACAACACCAGGATGGGCAGAAGGGACCTTGGTTTAATGTCTCATCCAAAGGCTGGCACACCCCAGCAGTACAGCACCCCCCAATACTGCACTCAGATGCTAGCGATTTTTAGGTGCAAGTCCATCCCAGTGTGGGATGAGAACCCATGACCTTCTGGTCCAGAGGCAGATGTGCTACGAACCAAGCCATGCTGTAGCAATCTTCCACAACATTCATAGTGAGGTCTGTAAGCTGGTTAGGATAATTTTGATTTTTGAAAAAAGTAATTTAAATATTGCATTCACACTGACTCAGAGATGTGTGTTGTGGGAGCACAATGCACAGGTAAAATTAGTCCCACCAGCTAGGGTGCAGTGCATCTAGAATACCAATGAGCAGCTTTGGAATTTTGACATTTTAAATAGCAGCCATTTTTTCACTATCACTAGCTGTAGCTAGAGACAATGGCACCACATATTGCTTTGCTATTTCACCACTCCACCCTCCAATTTCCAGCATTAACATACATAACTATTCATTACTGTTGCAGTTTAAATCTGTGTCAGTTTAATTATTTAAGCATAGTGTTAGGTAATCTTACTCTAAATATTCTGCCATTTCTTAGTTGGCTTGATCTCAGTAATCACCGGGCTGTCATTGTTCAGCAACAGTTGCATCAACACTCTAAAAAACTGTATATGAGTATTTCTGAACTGCACAACTGACTTTTCTTGAAGGTGAGGTTCCAAGTAATGGGAGACTTCAAAATGCTAGATACAGATTGGTCAATACCAGCAGGAACATCCACCAGAACTAGACGCATAGTGGATTCCCTGCTGGGGGGGGGCTCAAGTAACTGGTACAACAATCCACAAGAGACAGTGCTATCCTAGATCTAGTAATGACTAATGGGGAAAGGATCACAGAACTCCTGGTAGAAGATCACCTGGGGGCTAGTGACCATCACATGGTATGGTTCAATTTGGCCACTAGAACTAAATCATCCCATTCCAATGCTAAATTATGGGAATTCAGAGGAGCTGACTTTGATAAGATGGCCAACAGAGTCATGCTAGCCCTGGCAAGAAGAAATACAGGTGAGGGGGTACAGGCAAAGTGGGCAAACATTAAGGATGCTGTACTTAAAGCAACATCCCATTGTGTTAGGTAGAAAAGCAAGAGCAAAAGAAGGAGGCAACCACTTTGTTTCTCAAAAACATTAGCAGAAAAGGCCAGAGCCAAAAGACTGTCCTTCAGGAAATATAAGGGAACAGAGTGGGACAAAGATAGGGAAGCTTACCAAACTTACCAAAGGGAAGCATGGAAGGCAGTAAGGTAGAAACGGCCCAAACCAATGAATCACTAGCACAAACAGTAAAAGAAGGGGACAATACTTTCTATAGGTACATTAGTGAAAGGAGAAAGTCCAGAGAGTTATCGCTGAGATCAAAGGGGATAAGGGTGAGTGTGTGGAGGAGGTCGAGTGAATAGCATCTATCCTAAATATATACTTCTTCTCAGAATTTACTAAGGAGAGGGTAGAGTGGGGCCCACAGCTTAGCACCATGGACACGGAGGGGTGTCCACATGTCCCTTTACAAAATAAAGGGTCCTACAAGAGCTTGATAAGCTCATAGTGGGCAAGGCAATGGGACAAGATTGCATAAAACCCAGGGTACTAAAGGAGCTAAGTGAGGAACTAGCAGAGCCATTATCAGAACTGTTTAGTGAGTCTCTGAGTACAGGAGAAGTCCCAGAAGACTGGAGAAGTGCTCATGTGATCCTGTTCCACAAGCGTGTTAGCAGGGAGGAGGCAGGGGACTACAGAACAGTCAGTCTTACCTCAGTGGTGGGTAAGATTATGAGGAACTCCTTAAGGAAAGGATAGTGCAACACCTGGAATCCATAGGAGCACAGGATCCAAGACAGCATGGGTTTACAACAGGAAGGTCCTATCAAACTAATCTCATAGATTTCTTTGTCTGGGTAACCAGAGTGGTGGACCAAGGGGGTGCAGTTGATGTTGCCTACCTTGACTTCAGCAAAGTTTTTGATATTGTTCCACATAGAAGATTGATTAATAAGCTGAGTAGGCTCATGGTGGGTCAGAAGTTGGTCAACTTGGTGGAAAATCAGTTGGCGGTCAGAAAACAGAAAGTGGTGGTAAATGGTATACAGTCAGAAGAGATGCAAGTCACAAGTGGGGTACTTCATGAATCAGTCCTGGGGCCAGTCCTCTTCAATATCTTCTTCAGTGACATTGCAGATGGACTGGAGGGTAAGGTCTGTCTGTTTACAGATGACATGAAGATCTCCAACAGAGTAGATGATCCAGATGGGGTGGGCAGAATGAGAAGAGATCTGGATAAACTGGCAAAATGGTCAGAAGAATGGCAACTTGGGTTTAATTCAAAGAAGTGCAAGATTATGTACATAGGGAAGAGAAACCCTGAAGCCACCTATAGGTTGGGAGGGGAGTTGCTAGCAATCACAGATGAAGAAAGAGACTTGAGCATCATCATCAAAGCTGACCTGAAATCATCCAAGCAGACCACTATGGCAGTAGGTAAGGCTAGGGGGATGTTGGAGTGTATTAGTAGGGATATCATAAGTTGTAAGAGAGAGGTAATAATCCCTCTTTACAAGACACTGGTTAGGCCCCCTTCTGGAGTACTGCATGCAGTACTGAAGGCCGCACCTTCACAAGGACACTAACAAAATGGAGGCAGTCCAGAGAAGGGCAACCAAAATGGTGCTGGGACAGCATCAGAAAACATATGAAGACACATTAACTGAGCTCGATATACATACCCTACAGCAAAGGAGGGAGCTAGGTGATATGATCGAAGCATTCAAACTCCTTATTGGCATTAACAAGGTGAAAGAGTCCAACATGTTTCAATATAACAAAAATAGCAGGACAAGAGGACACAGAATGAGATTAGAGGGAGGTCGATTAAGGGGGAATGTGAGGAAGTTATTTTTCACAGAAAGGGTGGTGGATGCATGGAACAGACTACCTCAGGAAGTGATGGATATGACTACAGTGCAGGGCTTCAAACAAGCATGGGGTAGGCATAAGGGAGCAATACAGATGAGTATGAATAGATAGGCCATTGACAGAGTAAAGGCCTATGGCACATTCGTAAAGTAGAAAAAAAAGGGAAGACTGGATGGGCCTTGCAGTCCTTATTTGCTGTCAACTTCTATGTTTCTATATTCATTCTGTACCCAGTGTGTATTAGTGGAATAAACATGAACCTGCTGCACACCTATGAACAACATCAACTTACTTCAGAGTGAGACAAAGCAGTTGTAGGGACTCGGCCAGTACCATGGACTCTAGTGGTATGGCAATTTGTTATTTCACGCTGATTTTTCCTTTTTTTAGAAAGAAACGCTTATTCTTCATTTAATATCTGTGTCCACCATGTACTGTGTACTTACTTTACCTTGCTGTATTGTATAGTATCTGACCACTCACCCAACATCAGACCTTTCTTTCTCAAAAACCAATGCAGGAATGGCTCTTCCAGCTCCCTAGCAGCACACGAGAAGGAATTTTGTGAATACTCAAACTGCAGATGGATACCTCTGCTGAATATATTTCCCTGCCATCTCTGTTTGCTATCTACAAGGAAGTACACCTTTACAGATCACATCCCACAATATAAGAATGCCACAATCTGATGCCTATTGTGCCTCTTATCTACCAGTTAATGGCACAGAGGAAGGCAGGTAAACTTTTATTAAATGATATTGCTTCAATACTGTACTGAAAATGTACTGTTCAATGCCACTATTGAAAGCTCCAAATGACCATTAGTAGTAGTAGTGCTAGTGTTTTATTGACATACACACACTTCCCCAACAGCACATGGTGCCTATTTAAATAAAACACTGCAACTGCCATTTCGTTAATTGGGCCCGGAAGGAGATTTTGTGGTCGCTGTTCAAAATCACCTTTTGTGGTTGAGTGATGAAATTTCACCACAAGGATTCATGAGGTGGGGTTCCAAAAAGGCCATGTTGAAAACTGGTGAAAAAATTCCTAAAAATGGCTGAGTTAAGCATTTAAATTTTTCTACGCACATGAATAACTTTGGTAATTTGCAATATTTTGAAACCAAATTTTCAATGTAGCCATATTTTCTCGTCACCACATGAACAGTACAGCTGTCATTTTTCATATCCTGTCCAAAATGTGTTTTCACACATGTGGCATTGAATGGCATTTCAGCATGGATTTGAACATTTTCAGCTATGGGGTTTATCAGATGAGGTCATAAGAAGACTATGTTGAAAGTTTGAGGTCAAAATATTAAAAAACAAAGATTTTATTAAGTAATGTTGTTTGCAGGGATGTCCTTTGCACTGCTGGGGAACATGCTTCCTTACCGTACCGGTGAGCTGAGCTCAGGAGTGAACTCAGTGAAGCAGTTTACTGGGACAAGGCTGATGGAGAAGGTGCTGCAGCATGCAGCACCAGCCCCAGCCTGGGTAGGGATGGAGCAGTGTTCTTGCACAGATGCCATACTCTGTGGTGAGTCAGGAAACCTCACTAACAAGGTATTGATATGAGTGCTGTAGCCTGCTGGGCCATGCACTGGGTCAGGATTGTCTTCAATATTGTGTTTATCTCATTTTGCAGAGGTCCCTTTCTTCATGACCTGTGCAAATAAGGACGCAATTCCACTATGAGTAAAAGAAGGGAAATTAATTGCAAAGCTCTTCATTAATGCAGACATTCATGTTGTAAAATGCAAAGTGCACAAAGAAGGGAAATAAAAAAAATATGGATTTGGGTCTACAGAGTATTTGCAAATTAGTGGTGGGGTCTTCCTTGGGGTTGTCATCACTAATGCCCACCCCATCCCCTTATTAGATTACCTCAGATGTGATGTCTTCTCGCAGTGCCCTCTGGGCCCTGCGTGAAGAAAGCTAGGACAGATTATGTTGGTTATACTGTTTTGCTATGACACACTAGCTTGGAGCTGTACCTTGTGCATCAAACAGGAGGCTATGGGCTTGGGGGGAGGGGGTTGGCATTAGTGTTGACAACCCCAAAGAAGTCCAGACCACCTATTTCTTTTTTTTCTGTCTCGATTTCTATCCTACTCAGTGGGCCGCTGCCTTGCATTGGCCTACCTTCTGGATCTGGGGGTTGCTCAAGAACTTGTAATGCTCTACATGTCCCAGCAGATCCCTTGATAGCCAGCCTGGAGACTTTCTCTTGCCATGGCCCCCAGGTTTTCAAATTTTCTTCCTGTTACCCTGAGGCCCAAGAATGCGGTAGCGCATGCACATGGAGGCACGCATGTGCACTGTGGCTCCCATGATCACCGCTTCTGTCCTGCCCCAGCATAACACCATGGCTCCTCATGCATAGCACCAATGCCCAGTCTCCACCAGGAGGTGGCCAAGCAATGAGGAGACCCTCAGATCCCTACCGAGGAAGAAAGCTACCAGCCAACAGCTCAATCGGCTCCTCGTCCTCCCCCGGCCAACCCCTGGTGCCCCACGCTTGAGCACAAACCTGGATCACAGGCATGGTGCTAAGTGTGGCATCCAGCACCTCAATGCTCAGCACCACTAGGCTGACCAACCAAATCCCTATTTTCTTTTTCATTTCCCTTCTTTGTGAGCTTTGCATTCTACTACCCTAATGTTTGCATTAACATAGTTTCTTGCAATGCTATATATATATATATATATATATATATATAGATAGATATAGATAGATATAGATACAGATAATGATATATATACCATGGGAGTGAGAGCTTTTTCAATAGGATATCCTGTGTTATTTCCACTGCAGTTAGGATACATCCTGATGACATCAGCAGAGTGAGGATATTGACATTTATGCATACTCTGCTGATGTTACCAGATTGAGGATAAATGCACTGCAGCTTGTATTCTAAAGGAAATTGCTTCAGAAAGTTTCTCTTTCTCACTGAAACTGCAACTTACTCAATTTGCTTTGCAAAAGACTCTCGCCTGTGTCCCATTGTACTTTTAACTTTCCTAGCCCATTACTGTGCTGATCTCAGCTTCAAAACAACCTTAAATCTAAATTAAACTCCTTTAGAAAGCAATTTATGTTTCTCAGTGCAATCTGCAGCAGTTTGTCTTGCTCAGTGAACCTCAAACTCACTCAATTAGCATTGCAAAACACTGTCAGCTGTGTTTCTCACTCCCAGTCCATTCAGAACACACACCCACACTGACAGCACACACAGAATGAGCAGGAAACACACAAAATCAGAAAAAATGTTCCTAAAGCTCTCACTCTGTGGTATAAATAGCACACGATGGGCAGATCATGGAATATGGAAAATATTGTCACTCCTGCAGAATGAGCTGCGTATTTTCACTTGTGCCTTCAGCACTCTTGAGAATACACAGCTCACTTGCAGAGTGAGAATATTTTCCATATCCACTCCTGTCCATCATGTATCCCATGTGTGTGTGTGTGTGTGTGTGTATATATATATATATATATATATATATATATATATATTATGGTACACGGTAGTACCCCATTTAAGGTTAAAGTGTGAACATTTTCACCTTAATAACTTTGCCACCATACAACAGATTTGCCTTAAATCTGGCAGGCATGGATCAATTGCATAGATCTTGGGATCTTCCAAGTTTCGGACAAGTTGGGTATACGGTTGCGGAGTTATTAAGTGACATTCTGTAGAACATTTGCACTTTTTTGTGCATTCTTTGCTCACACCTACAGGTAGCACAGTTTGTGCGACTGGTTCAGAAACATCAGAGAACATGTGGCCAGAATCCCCCAATGTGCCTTTTGAAGATTTCATGAAAAAATATTGAATGGTTCAAAAGTTATTAAAAAAACAATTTTCCCATTAAAGTCAATAGGAAAAATTAACAAACAGTTCGACAGTGTTGCAAATGCAGATTTTATTGTTGCAAATGACCCCAGTAGTGTTGCAAATCTGCCATTTTGTTTTCAGTTACTGATCACAGAAATGCTTGCCATTTAAAATTGGGACCATCTAGGGACACAATTCTTTTTGTGTTTACCTAGATGGACCCTGAGGATGCTAGGCATGTCTTTATTTTGCAGTTAAACTCCCAAGAAATATGTTTTTGAAATTTTTGGGAAAAGTAGTGTCACAAAGTAATGTTGAACCTGCAACACTTTCGTAATTTTTTTTGTGAAAGTGTCATATTTTGCAAAACTACTATTCGACACTATGGGGAAAATAACAGGAATACTTTGCCACCCTGCTGCAAAACACTGTTTTGGTCTTTTGGGATGAAATTTAGAGGGAAGAAAGCTAACATTCCACAGATGTGCCTCATGGTGGTTTGGTGACAAAATATTGCATGGATGGAAAGTTACGCTGTTCTGAAGTTGATGCTTTTTTCCATAGACTAACATTGTGGCATCCATCGTGCCTTTCGGGGCCGTATCTTGGAAATGCTTCGAGATACGGACTTTTTGTCACAAAAATGCTTAGCCCCCTCCTAGTGAGCTAAGGGCAAAACTAGCCAGGAAAGTCATAATTTATATGAAATTTAAATTTTTTTTCTACGTTGCACAGTTCCTGAAGTATAAGCAATTTAGTAATCAAGGTGCTTATTTTCTGCTCCGAGGCCCATTATTATGCATACATTCTTTGTACTCACTGTGTTTCTCAATGCAGCTTTTGGGGGAAAACAGGGTGTGTGCTTTTGTTACTGTTACACTTACTGTTTCATTTGTGTTTCTGTGAGTGTTTGCATTACCGTTACCGTCTACGCCACCGTGTACGTTACAGTTTGTGTTTCTGTATGCAAATATGTTTGCATTTGCTTGCGTCTTTACTTTGGCATCATTGTTGGTGTTACCGTTAGCTGTTCTGAATCCTGAGTGGTGAGGCACAACAAAACTAAAGCCATGGATATCAACGGTACACCTCTCTAATTGCAGCTGTACACAAGTTAGCAGAGTTAGGAGTTGCATGGTCTTGGCCAGGCAATGGCCTACCCCCCCAAGTCAAGTTACTGCATGCTGAATGGAGAACCACAGCAAAATTAAAGCCATGGACATCAACAGTACACCTCCCTGATTGCAGGTGCACACAAGTTAGCACAGTTAGGAGTTGTACGGTGTCAACCAGACAATGTCCCCCTGAGTAAATATTGCATCCTGAGTGGAGAGCCACAGCAAAACTAAAGCCATGGACATCAATGGTACACTTCCCTGATTGCAGGTGCACACAAGTTAGCACAGTTAGGAGTTGCATGGCCTTGGGCAGGCAATGCTCACCCCCAGACCAGTTACTACATCCTGAGTGGAGAGCCACAGCAAAACTAAAGCCATGGACATCAATGGTACACCTCCCTGATTGCAGGTGCACACAAGTTAGCACAGATAGGAGTTGCACGGTGTCAGACAAGCAATGCCCCCCCCGAGCAGGTACTGCATCCTTAGTGGAGAGCCACAGCAACAATAAAGCCATGGACATCAATGGTACATCTCCCTGATTGCAGGTGCACACAACTTACCACAGTTAGGAGTTGCACGGTGTCAGACAGGTAATGCACCCCCTGAGCAGGTACAGCATCCTGAGTGGAGAGCCACAGCAAAACTAAAGTCATTGACATTAACAGTACAAATAACTAATTGCAGCTGCACACAAGTTAGGACACTGAGGAGTTGTATGGTGTCAGTCAGGCAATGCCCCCCCCAAGCAGGTACTACATCCTGAGTGGAGAGGCACAGCAAAACTACATCAATGGATATCAATGGTAGACTTCCCTAATTGCAGGTGCACACGAGTTAGGATACAGAGGAGTTGCAGAGACTGGGCAAGGCAATGCACCCCTCCCACCAAGACCAGGTACTGCATCCTGAGTGGAGAGACACAGCAAAACTAAAGCCATAGACATCAATGTTACACCTCCCTGATTGCAGGTGCACATAAGTTAGCACAGTTAGGAGTTGCACGGCATTAGCCAGGCAATGCCCACCCCAAGACCAGTTACTGCATCCTGAGTGGAGAGCCACAGCAAAACTAAAGCCATTGACATTGATGGTACAAACCACTAATTGCAGCTGCACACAAGTTAGGACACTGAGGAGTTGTACAGTGTCAGCCAGACAATGCCCCCCTGAGCAGGTACTGCATCCTGAGTGGAGAGGCACAGCAAAACTACATCAATGGATATCAATGGTAGACCTCTCCAATTGCAGGTGCACACAAGTTAGGATACTGAGGAGTTGCACAGACTGGGCCAGGCAATGCCCCTTACCCCCAAGACCAGGTACTGCATCCTGAGTAGAAAGACACAGCAAAACTAAAGCCCTGGACATCAACGTTACACCTCCATGATTGCAGATGCACAAAGCTATCACAGTTAGGAGTTGCATGGCATCAGACAGGCAATGCCCACCCCAAAACCAGTTACTGCATCCTGAGTGGAGAGCCACAGCAAAAGTAAAGCTATGGACATGAATGGTTCACCTCCCTGATTGCAGGTGCACACAAGTTAGCACAGTTAGGAGTTATACAGCATCAGCCAGGCAATGCCTTCCAAGCAGGTACTGCATCCTGAATGGAGAGGCACAGCAAAACTACATCCATGAATATCAAAGGTAGACCTCCATAATTGCTGGTGCACACAAGCTAGGATACTTAGGAGTTGCATGGCATCAGCCAGGCAATGCACCCCCCCCGAGCTGGTAGTGCATCCTGAGTGGAGAGCCACAGCAAAACTACAGCCATGGACATCAATGGTAGACCTCCCTGATTGCAGGTGCACACAAGTTAGGACAGTGAGGAGTTGCACATACTCAGCCAGGCAATGCCCCCACAAACCAGGTACTGCCTCCTTAGTGGAGACCCACAGCAAAACTAAAGCCATGGACATCAGTGGTACACCTCCCTGTTTTCAGGTGCACACAAGTTAGAACAGTTTGGAGTTGCACAGCCTTGGCCAGGCAATTCCCCCCCCCCAAGCAGGTACTGCATCTTGAGTGGAGAGCCACAGCAAAACTAAAACCATGGACATCAATGGTATACCTCCCTGATTGCAGCTGCACATAAGTTGTTGCTCTGAGGAGATGCACGGACTCAGCCAGGCAATGCCCCCCCCCCACCAGGTACTGCATCTGGAGTGGAAAGCCATAGCAAATCTCACAAAATGGATTTCAATGGTACAGCTCCCTGATTGCAGGTGCACACAAGTTAGCACAGTTAGGAGTTGTACAGACTCAGGCAGGCAATGCCCCCTGTCATCACCCAGACCAGGTACTGCATCCTGAGTAGAGAGCCAGAGCACAAGCTGTCTGATAACAGCTGGAGACAAATTAGGACTGTATAGAAATAATCATAAACATTTAATACTAAAAATAAACACACTACGTACTTTTAGTTAGAAGAAAAATATTTTTATATATGTTTTAATATATAAAATATATTCAAATAAAAGTTATAATGTTTTTTTATAAAGATGTTTAACAATAAAATTGTAAGAAAATAATATTTATTTGTTGCAACAAAAAAGTCTTTCATTTTAAAAACATTGGGAGATGGGAAGGTGTGCTCTGTGGTTGAGGTGGCACAGACCAGGAAACTGGACACGTGTGGAGGTGCATCAGAAGTGGAAACTGCTGCACCGTGAGAAGATACCGGTCCTATGGAGGGCCTTCAGCTTTGCCCAGGGAGACTGGATTCTGCTGCATGCGGTGGAGTGGTGCTGGCCTGCCCCAAGGAATCAGTGGTCATGTTGACAGGCTCGGGCAGGAGGTTGACCATCCCCTGTTGTGCACTCAACAGGGACAGGATTTCATCCTGTCCCTGTAGCAGATGGTCAACCTTCTGCTCCAGTCTGTCTACACGGCCAAAAAGCCCACAGAGCGATCGTTTTTTTATGGGACCTGTGAAGAGAAAATAGACAAATCAGTATGGTACATTGATAAGTGTAGCTTTGTTGTACATGTTATTACAAAATACATTAATGACGATATGTTTGTATGGTTAATAGTTCACTGTTAGTAGTTGAATATTGCCATCATGCATAGCACCGCTCATGCCACAGCTGAAATAAAGCCATACAAATCATTGTTATGAATGTCTGATACCAGGTGCACACATGTTAGGACACTGAGGAGTTGAACGGTCTCAGCCATGGAATAACCTCCCCCACACACACACTAGTTACTAGACCTCTAGTGCAGAACCACAGCAAAAGTAAAGCTATGGACAACAACGGTACACCTCCCTGATTGCAGGTGCACACAAGTTACCACAGTTAGGGTTGCATGGACTCAACCAGGCAATGCCCCCCCAGACTAGGTACTACATGCTGAGTGGAGAAGCACAGCAAAGCTAAAGCCATGGACATCAATGGTACAACTTTTTGATTGCAGGTGCACATAAGTTAGGACACTGAGGACTTGCACGGACTCAGCCAGGCAATGTCCCCCCAGACCAGGTACTGCATCCTGAGTGGAGTACTATAGCAAATCTAAAGCCATGGACATCAATGGTACACCTCCCTGATTGCAGGTTCGCACAAATTGGCACTGTTTGGAGTTGCATGGGGTCAGTTAGGCAATGCCCCCCCCAGGCCAAGTACTGTATCCTGAATGGAAAGCAACAGCAAAAGTAAACCCTTGGAGATCAATGGTTTAGCTCTCTGATTGCAGCTGCACACATGTTAGGACACTGAGGAGTTGCACAGACTCAGCCAGGCATGCCCCCCCAGATGAGGTACTGCATCCTGAGTGGAAAGCAACAGCAAAACTAAAGCTATGTACATCAACAGTATACCTACCTGATTTCAGATTCACAAAAGTTAGCACAATTAGAAGTTGCACGGGGTCAGCTAGGCAATGCCCCCCCCAGGCCAGGTACTGTATCCTGAGTGGAGAGCAACAGCAAAAGTAAAGCAATGGAGATCAATGGTACACCTCCCTGATTTCAGGTGCACACAAGTTAGGACACTGAGAACTTGCACAGACTCAGCCAGGCAATGCCCCCCCCAGACCAGGTACTGCATCCTGAGTTTAAAGCAAGAGGAAAAGTAAAGCAATGGAGATCACTTGTTCACCTCTCTGATTGCAAATGCATACAAATTAGGACACTGAAGAGTTGCACAGACTCAGCCAGGCAATGCCCCTGCCTGCCCCTCCCAGACCAGGTACTATATTCTCAGTGGAGAGCCAGAGTAAAAGTAAAGCCATGGACATCAGCGGTATACCTCCCTGATTGCAGCTGCACACAAGTTAGCAAAGTTAGGAGCTGCACGGCATCAGACAGGCAATGCGGCCCGCCTCAAACGAGGTACTGCATCCTCAGTTGAGAACCCTAGCAAAACTAAGGCCATGGACATCAATGGTACACCTGTCTGATTGCAGGTGCACAGAAGTTACCACAGTTAGGAGCTGCATGGCATCAGGCAGGTAATGCCCTCTCCTCCCCCAGACCAGGTACTGCATCCTGATTGGAGAGCCACAGCAAAACTAAAGCCATGGACATCAACAGTATGGCTCCCTGAGAGTGACATGTAGAAGTGTTATTTCTTCTGTATATTGCAAATGCGTGTTCTATGTTGCAGTACTTACGCTCAGCACTGCCAGCTGGATCTTCCTTCACCACATGCAGTGGCTGGTCTGATCCAGTCTCCCTGGCAGCTAAAAAAAAAGACATTTCTGATAACAGATCTTATTGCTATCTCTATGTTTATTTAGAGTGGGATTGTTTTTCATGCTCTCTTCCCTGACTATGTGCTTCATGCTGAGTTGTGAGACATAAGTCAAGTAAAGTACTGGACATTAACATCACTGTTTTGGTGATAGCAGGTGAACACAAGTAACAACAGTTATTAGTTAGATGCATTAAACAAGGAAATGTAGCTGTTTCTCCCCCACCCCCAAAAAATGCACAGATATTGTGACCTGAGTCCAAAGTGAATACATTTGTTACATTTACATGAATATGTGCTACTGTACGCACAGAAGTTTGGGTACTGTACAACATTATCCCTTAGGAACTCAATAACGTTGCCACTCCACTCCCCGCACACACTCTGGACACGTTAGGTATTTGATCTCAGGTGATGAGTTGCAGGAGGATAGTGCTCACTCACATTGAATGCAAAAGATATAGGATGCTAAGTGCTAACACACAGCTGAACTTAACATACGTATGCCAATTATATAGGTGCCAGACACCACCTCACACAATTTGCTGCAGTATCATGTTCTATGTTGTTAGTCAACCAGTGGTCTCCCCCAATGAGACCACCCCCTTTCTCATGTGAAGAACATCTATTGGATCCACAGTGGTTAGCAACACATCTACAGAAGTTGTGGATAGTAATGACGGATTTAATTGAGAGTACTCATGTACAGGTTGTTAGAGTGAGGACTTACACAGGAACAGCTTTACAATGGGACCCCTCACCTCCACCCATGACTAGGAATTGTAAACTAAGTGATGACACAGTTTACTTTAAGACATGTACCTTTTTAGATTATAGTTCACTGCTAGCAGTCATGCAGAAGCTATTGCCCGGAGGTATTGCCCAGTTGTATTAACTAGTTAAAGAAATATTACCCTGTTACAACAAGCTGGTTATCTGTCATTGGTGTAGTAGTAATGGATTTCTCTTACCTTGTGACTCAATGAGAATTAGACTCTCATCTGAGTAATGGTCCTCCACAGTTTCTGTTGCAGCTTGCACTACCTCGGCCTGCAGTGGGGAATGCCTACGATGTTTGTCAATGAATAATAATACATATTTACACTGTTGTATTCATCACCATGTAGTTCAATATATATTGATTTAATTGTTGCTAGTATATTCTATAAATTATTTTTTTTCCTTCTGTTACTTTATCAAGAGTTGTGTACTAGTCTTTCTTTACTACTTAACACTATTATTAGGTTTCTTCACTGAGGTTTTATGAAACATAATCGAGTACAAGGAGTCAGCCATGCAATGCCCCCCCTTGCCCACCAGACTGGGTACTTGACCCTCAGTGCTGAGTCACACCATAACTAAAGCCATGGACATCAACAGTATACCTACGTGATTACAGTTGTACACAACTTAGCACAGTTAGGAATTGCATGTTGTTAGCCAAGAAATGCTCCCCCGAGAGCAGGTACTGCATCTTGAGTGTTGACCTCCAGCAAAACTAAAGCCATGGACATCAACGGTACACCTCCCTGATTGTGCTGTACACATGTTAGCACAGTTAGGAGTTGCATGGAATCAGCCAGGCAATGACCCCCCCTCCAGACCAGGTACTGGATCCTGAGTGGGGAGCCACAGCAAAACTAAAGCAATGGACATGAACGGTACACTTCCTTGATTGCAGGTGCACATGAGTTAGCACAGTTAGGAGTTCCGTGGCATCAGCCAGGCAAGGCCCCCCCTCCAGGCCAGGTACTGCATGCTAAGTGGAGAGCCCCAGCAAAACTAATGCCATGGTCATCAACGGTACACCTCCTTGATTGCAGGTGCACACAAGTTACCACAGTTAGGAGTTGCACAGTGTCAGCCAGGCAATTCCCCTGCCTCCCCCCGCCAGACCAGATACTGCATCCTGCATGGAGAGCCATGGACTTTAACAGTACACCTCCCTGCTTGCAGGTGCACACAAGTTAGCACAGTTAGGAATTGTACGGCATCAGCCAGGCATTGCTCCCCCTCCCAGGCCAAGTATTGCATCCTGAGTGGACAGCCACAGCACAACTAAAGCCATGTACATCAATGGTACACCTGCCTTATTGCAGGTGCACACAAGTTACCACAGTTAGGAGTTGCATGGCATCCGCCTGGCAATGCCCTCACCTCCCCCAGACCAGGTACTGCATCCTGAGTGAAGAACAACAGCAAAACTGAAGCCATGGACATCTATGGTACACCTCCCTGATTACAGGTGCACACAAGCTAGCAGAGTTAGGAGTTGCATGGCATCATCCAGGCAATGCCCACCCCTTCCCCCAACCGGGTACTGCATCCTGAATGGAGACCAACAGCAAATCTGAAGTGATTGACATCAATGGTACACCTTCTAGATTGGAGATGCACTCAAGTTACCACAGTTAGGAGTTTCATGGCGTCAGCCAGGCAATGACCCCCCCCAGACCAGGTACTCTATCCTTAGTGGAGAGCACAGCAAAACTAAAGCCATGGACATCAACAGTACATCTCCCTGACTGTAGGTGCACACAAGTTACCACAGTACAGAGTTGTGCAACAGCAGCCAGGCAATGCCCCCCTCAGACTAGGAACTGCATCCTGAGTGGACAGGCATGGCAAAACTAATGCAATGGACTTTATTGGGATACCTCTGTGACAGCAGTTGTAGATTAGTTAGAACAGTGAGGAGTTGTATGTCCTATGCCAGGCAATGCCGCCCCAGCCCAGGAAAGGTACTGGGTCCTGAGTGTACTGCTGCAGCTCAAGTACAATTGTTGAATCACTGACATTGCTACCAAATGTGACTTTGCAGCATTGTTGTTACTGTTTAACATTTTGTGTATGCTATTGAATTTGCTCTATACTTATGATGCTGTAGGTGCTCCCCAGCAGCAGGCTTTCCAACTGACTCCCACATCTCATGGGTGAGGTAGTAACAGCCAACATCATTGTCTGGCATCTCCTCACACTGTTTCAGGATGTAGAAATGCTGGCACAGCAGTTTACACTTCCTTTTGCACATCTCTGAGGTCTTGTTCTTTATTTTAAATCTGTAGTTCAGATGTGCATTGATGCGCCTCCACATATGGTCCAGTTTCCTGTTGGTGCTGTGATCAGTACCTTGCTGTTTCATTTAGTCTGTGCCGCCTCTACCAGACAGAACACCTCCCTTATGCTCCAGATGTTCATGTTGTCTTTTTGACTGGTTTTATTGCTGAAATAAATAAGAGATAGATCATAGTTATTTAGTATACCTGTGTATATGTGTTCGTGTCAGGGTAGGTGGATTTAGTTTTAACATTTTTCCACAGTTAATGTGGACACAGATGATCAGAACGATTTTACTTTCTGATATAAAACGTGTTAATGTTACAGCACTCATGCCCACAGTGAGTCACATAGACAATTAATCCCCCCCCCCCCACACTCTTCCCCTGGTCTGCTCCCATTATAGCAGAGATTGCATGTGTGTGTGTTATGTATGTTGTGTATTCAGCTTCTCTATTTTTTGACCAAGGTTTTGTGGCTCTTAAAAGAAACATTTTTTTAAAGGTGCACATTTAAACAGTCTGTGGACTGTGAGGATTCCATCTTGAAGGTGTCCCAGGAAAAAGGCAATTGCTAGCATGAGAGAAGTGCACACCATCTGCTAGGTATAGCCAATCATTACAATACTTAATTTCAGTGTGACGTATGGTGTGCATCCCAGACGTGCACAGATATCCAGATATTTGTATGTTTACCTTTCTTCATGCCCTGTCAAGCAGATAAATGTGCTGTTCTGCTTGCCAGACCCTACACTCTGTAATATCTGAAAAAAATGATCTTACAGGCAGGTAACATACCCGGTCCTTTTTAATGTCTTTATAATAAGTGATATTGCAGAGGAATTGGAAGGAAAAGTATGTCTCTTTGCAGATGACACAAATATCTCCAACAGGATTGATACACACGATGGAGTGGAAAGGATGAGAAGGGACTTGGCAAGGTTGGAGGAATGGCAAAATGTATGGCAGCTAAGATTCAATGCAAAGAAGTGCAAGGTAATGCCCCTGGGAAACAAAAACCCAGGGGAAGAGTACACAATGGGGGGTGAGATACTGACAATAGTAAAACTGGAAAGGGACCTGAGGGTAATTATATCAGGTGACCTAAAGGTGGGCAAGCAATGTGAGAAGGCAGTAAGGAAGGCTGGGGGGGGGATACTGGGATGCATAGGGAGAAGCATCAATAGTAGAAAACAGGAAGTTTGTTATCCATCTGTACAGACAGTTGGTGACACCCCATCTGTAGTACAGTGTGCAGTTCTGGAAACCTCATCTCTGCAAAGACATAGACCGAGTGGAGGCTGTCCAGAGGAGGGCAACCAAAATGGTTTAGGGTCTGCACCAGAAGACATACGAAGAAAGACTAAAGGAGCTTAATATGTATACCCTTGAGGAAAGAAGGGAGAGAGGGAGCTTGATAGAAACTTTCAAGTACCTCAAGGGAATCAACAAAGTCCAAGATGGTAGCATCTTTCAGAAAAAGGGATGTGCAAGAACAAGGGGGAGGGTACAATTTGAAGATAGAGGGGGGATGGCTCAGAGGTAATGTGAGGAAGCATTTTTTCATGAAGAGGGTTGTGGACGCATGGAACAGCTTCCCTGAGGAGGTCATGGAGTCAAAAACAGTGGGGGAATTCAAGAATGCATGGGACAGACATAAGGCAGTCCTAGTGGGGGGGTAGGAGGAAGTAAGCTGTTGGTTAACTAGGATCTGCAGCTTATCTGTTAGGTAGGAAAAAGGGCAGACTAGGTGGGCCAAGCGGTCCTTATCTGCCATCAAATTCTATGTTTCTATAATAGAGCAAGGTCCAATTTTGCTTCTGTCCCTAAATCTACCCATCGTTTGGTGTGTAAATTATTGCCTCCCAGATGAATCAGCAGTATGTCCGGATGAGCTTTAGTGCTCAGTAGTCTGTGCATTGTTGGCATGAGATGCTCCCACCTCATGCCTCCCCTGCCAAACCACCTAACAGAGCAATTTGGATGCTGCAGGTCTTTGCCAATATCACTTCTCTGAGCATACTCTGAAGCTCATCATACTATGCTGCTACCAATGACCTACACAGTCCATTTGCTGTTTTCTGCCATTCTGAGGTTTTAAACTGAGAAGTTGTCAGAGATCTACCAAAAAAATCAGTGTTTTGTCCTGCAGTATCTAGTCACTACTGAATATGAAACTGAAATTTCCCTCTCTGCTTCAACGTTGCTTTGGTGGGCTGTCCAAAAACACAGGGATTAACAAACTAATTGGTTAATGCTTTCTCATGGTTTACTATAGAGGTTGATGGCAGATAAGGACCACAAGGCCCTTCCAGTCTGCCCATTTTTTCTACCTTATGAATGTGCCACAATCCTTTACACTGTCAATGATCTATCTATCCATATTCATCTGTATTGCTCCCTTATGCCTATCCCATGCCTGTTTGAAGCTGTGCACTGTATTCATAGCCACCACTTCCTGAGGTTGGCCGTTCCATGTATCCACCACTCTTTCTGTGAAAAAGAATTTCCTCACATTCCCCCTTAATCGGCATCCATCTATTCTCATGCTATGTCCTCTTGTCCTGCTATTTCTCTTATATTTAAACATGTTAAACTCTTTCACCTTGTTAATGCCCTTAAGGTGTTTGAATGTTTTGATCATATCACCTCTCTCCCTCCTTTGCTCAAGGGTATACATATTGAGCTCCATTAATCTGTCCTCATATGTCTTCCAATGCAGTCCCTGCACCAGTTTTGTTGCCCTTCTCTTGACTGCCTCAATTTGGTTAATGTCCTTGTGAAGGTGTGGCCTCCAGTACTGCACGCAGTACTCCAGATGGGGCCTAACCAGTGTCTTGTAAAGAGGGGTTATTACCTCCCTCTTATGACTTGTGATACCCCTACTAATATACCCTAACATCCCCCTAGTCTTACCTACTGCTTTAGATGTCTGCTTGGATGATTTCAGGTTATGGGTGATGATGATGCCCAGGTCTCTTTCTTCCTTTGTGACTGCCAGCAACTCCCCTCCCAGCCTACCAATACAGTGGATGCATGCACTGTGACTACACTGAATCGGTGAAGCTCCTGTCAACCAGAAATGTTGCAAACTTTCCAGGTAGGAAAGTATTAAATTTTCATAGGCTAGTTCAAACAATCACATGTAAACAGACAGCTATGATTGGTTGCCCCTTGTGTTATGATACATGTGCTGCTTGCTTTCTGCCTCCATTTGCAGCTCTATCTGTGCCAGTAAGTACTCATTGACACTCTAACTTTAAACAGTAATAACCTCTTTTCACAGCACAACAGGTTATTTATATTGCCATAGTCAAATAGAGCAGTAAAAATGTTTTGTTTAATGTGATTTTTGTGGTAGTATCAGTTTTTATAATGCTAGAAAAATTGTATAGAAAATGTGATGTACTTACGCAGCATAAAGCAGGTTCTTTCAGATTCCCCTAAGATGGCTGCTATGTCCTTTTTCTCCAGTCTTCAGCAATTGTGATTGGATGCCTGACATGGCCTGATCAATGTTATGTTCCATTGGTGTGAGTGTCCGTCACTCAAATACAAAGCTGAGTCTGATTGGCTTAGCCTTAAAGAGGGTGTTTTTTAATGTAATTATTCAATACTTTTGTGCACATGACACTATTATTCGACACTTTCATGCTGACGACATCATTTTGTGACACTATGGTATATATTCAACACTATTATTTGACACTGTCATACGTGTGACACTATTTTACGACACTACTATTCGAAAGTGTCATGCTGACATCAGAATTTGCGACACTGTCATGCTGATGACACCAATATTTGTGACATTGTCATACATTCGACACTACTTTGTGAAAATGTTGCAAAAAACAGTTTTTTGAGTAAAATAGTGTGGATAGTTTACATTTTTATTATAATTTAGTTTCTGCCATATTTATATATATTTTTTCTTGTTATAAGTCAGCTTCTGTTCTGCGACATGTAAAAGCATGGTATGTTGCCTTTACTAGTGTTCTGCTGTGAGAAGGATTATCTGTGCAATGTTTTGTTAGCAGTGCTATTTATTCCCATAACATGACACATGAATAGTGTGTGTGATTATGTAATGTTATTACAAAAATGTTTGCTCACCACTAAATATTTATTTTTCTCTATTTCTTATACAGGTGTCTGATAGTTACAGAACATTGTCCCACACTACTGTGAATTTTGAGAGAAGAACGATGCCTTCTAAGCAGAGATGCAGTTCTATGCAGAGACGAAACAGGTATCATAGTACTACACTGTTGCTTAAGAGTGGTTCGAAAACCACTCATGGTACATCAAGACATAAACTGAATCAGCACTCCACTGAAGGAGTGACTTCACAGGTTGCACAATCCACAGAAACAATACATCCTTGCTCAACTGCAAGGCAAAAATGTACAGCTCAGCAACAGTTGTGGAAATATTTCAGATGGAAAAGTAATGTTGCAAAGGCAAGCATAAAGAAGCGTACTAAGTAACAGCATAAAGGCATGGCTGCTGATGCTCATCTGAGGAAGCAAAGTTATTTCCAATCACTAGCTTCTAAAGCTAAGATTGATAGACGTATTGCTGCTGTGATGAGATGTGAGCACAAAAAACTAAAGACTCATCTGTCTTTGATGAAAGTGCATCTCAGAGTCCATACATTTGTCAAGAGAGCACTATTTGTTCTTCAACGCTTATGGCATAAAATGGCACATGTACTTGAGCAGTTCAAAAAAGTTGTGTACAGCATTAAGATGACGCTACAACGCTATCCTGTCTTGAACCAACACAACTTCTATGACATTTTCACAGGTACTTGGCTACACACATAGCACTCAGATGCATATTTCTGGGAGGAGTCATATTACTCACAGAAAAAAGGACAGCGAGTTCTGCATTGATGAGTCCGGTAAACTGTGTAATGTGCTGAGTGTATGTGATGACATTACAATGCAATCAGATGATGAGTCTGAGGCAACTGTTCAGCCTTGTAAGCATCAGTGTCTGTCATGGACTTGTGATGCAACTTGCAACCAGAGGCAATCATCATTTGACAAAGTTGAGCACTTCAACAACCTGATTGTCATTACTGATTTTAAAGAAAGACATAAACTCTTTGAGACTATAGATATCTTTGAGATCCAGCCACATACTGGACTTATGGGTCATTTGCTTGCATGCCTAGATAGTGGTGTTTGCAACAGTGTATTTCACCACACGCAGATGCTGGGAGTGCATCAATCAGGGATGTGGAACTTTGTGTATAGGGTCTATGAGGTGTGACGAGTTGTTACATAGTATACTCATCTGAATGAGTTACTGCAGTCTGGTGACATGCATGGTGCCATGACATTTCTGAAACAGCTGCGACGTGACAGCAATGTCACAGATACTGTGATTGATCAGTCATCAATTGTTGATGGAATTCTATCCCAGTCTTAGAAACAGATATTCTCAAGCAGTTTGGGAAATCCATTGCCAAATCTGAGTTGGCAAAAACAGAGAAATTTGACTCTGTATGTGTGTCATGTAATTGTCTCTGTTACAAGAAACAAATGGTCACAGTGAACCTGGAAACTTTGTCACCATACAATGACATGTGGTTTCGACTGTCAGCATTTCTGATGTTAAAGTGTGACTTCCAGTTAGACCCAATCACTGCGATGTGCAAGTACTGTTTCTCCAAGGTGAAGGCTAACACTCTGTCACCAAGGTTACTGTTGAACAATATGGAGGCACATGTTATGTCTGCTGACATTGTCACATTGAACATGTTTGAACGGATTCTTATACAGACTATGACACCATTTCAAACTAATCTATATCTGAATACAAAAACATGGAACATTCCAAAAAAAGAACTCATTAGTTCTCTTAAGGGTTCTGTTGTGTATCTTCCACTTCCTTTGCAGGAAAATGTGGAGGCAATCTCCAATGAGAACAGTTTGGTGAGTCTTGTCAACGGTGTTCCAACAAAGTCAAAGGTCATTTGGTAGGATGTTGTCAATGTAGAGAAGGTGAAGCTTGCTCTTACCTACTTGAAGAACAACAATCCCTTTTATGCAGACCTTGACATTGATCATATGAGTACTGTGTGTGCTGAACATGATGTGTTAGATACCATAAAACCAATGATTGAGAAGGTCAATGCTGAGACAAATGATAATGTGTATGAACAGGACACAATACACCCACTGCATTGCAGAGATCCAGAGATCCAGTAGGTGATAACTTTGATCTGTACCAAATGAAACAGGTGGAAGGTGAGCCTATCAGCATTTGGGAGGCAACATTGAAGGCATATCGCTTTCCAAATTTATTCTCAAAAGGGTCAGGTGGATGTCTAGATGATAGACAAGTGCATGCGCAAGGTGCTGAATACTGCTCTAGTCATGTGCTCAGTAAAGATGGCAAATTCAGATGCAACATGCAGTACCTGTTCCATCTCCTCTGGGAGAGTGAGCTTAGCATACTGTCTGCATCTATTGCACATCCTATATGGCTCCGTGATCCCATGATATTCTCACTTTCATTTTGTCAAAGGACAATTTGCCTCTTGGTATTGTAAAGCATTACTTCTGGAGGATGGAATATCATGCATGAGTTGCTCCTCATATTCATATGTTACTGTGGATCATGGACACCCCGTGCATAGGCGAACATGAAACAGCAGAAATGCTAGCATTCATTAAGCGATGCATCACTTGCCGCATACCAGACAAGTATGACAGTCCTGCACTGCGGAAGTTGGTGCAGAAGTTCCAATGCCATATTTGTGCAAAATACTGTCACCAGGTAGTGAAGAACAAATCCAAATGGTACACAAGATGTCGCTTTGGATTTCCCAGCCATGTCTGTCAGGATGGTCACATGAATTAACTGTTTTCAGCTATGCAACACCACTTGAAGGCAAAATCAACCAAGAGGATATATTAGTTACCCAGGGATGAAAATGAGGTGTACATTAATGACTACAACCCCACTCTTCTTCTAATGTGGCAAGCAAACATAGATGTTTAGTCTGTGACTGACAACTCGTTTGCTCTGGTTTGGTACGTCACTTCGTACATCACCAAACATGAACAGTCTAGCTTGCAAAATCTTTTGGGATGATATTGCCAGTTCAAGCAAGTCACTGACATCTCAGTTGTGGTCACTGGGATTGAAGACCCTATCACACAGAGAATGTGGTGCTTATGAGGCCGGCAATTGCTTGATCGGTACACATTTGTACGGCAAATCTGATGCTGTGCGATTTCTCAGTGTAAACTACAAAGAGAAGTGCAAATGTGTACTTATTCCTCACTCTGAAATTGAGGAACTGGCTATCAACAGACCCTCTTCAAGACATATCTTGAAGAATAATCTCATTGACACTTACTACCCCCCATAGAGATGAAGGCATGAATGGTATGTCTCTATTTGAGGTGGCTAAATGGTATGACTTCAATATGGATGTCTCACCTGATTGTACATGTGACATTTACAAGGTCAGAGGAGTGGATGGCTGTCTCATAAAGAGACATAAGCCTTGGTTCATTGACCACTGCAGATTACATCTAGGCACATCTGAGAGTAGAGAGCATTACTACTTTGCCCTGCTGTTTTTATTTAAACCTTGGAGGAATGAGTCTGAATTAAAAGGTGACTGTGATACATTAGAGGAAAAATCCAATCACAATTATGAGACATTCAAAACTGAATTCTCTGACACATATATATATATATATATATATATATATATATATATATATATATATATATATATATATATATATATATATATATATATATACAGATACTAGACAAGACACTGAGAAGAAGCAGCTTGAAAAGGCACAGAAACAACTTGAAGAGGACAATCCTGTTAGTTGACAGGACAACCTTGATCTGGAAGGAGAAGGTATACTTGGAGTACCTCTGTCTCTGAATGTCCCAGAAGTACTCATGTTGGAAGTGGAGAGTGTTATGGAACATGGCACACACTGCACTGTCAATCCAGCAGAATTGAGAGAGAGACTCAATCAGCAGCAATGTGTGGTGCACTCTGCAGTCACTGATGCTGTCTGTCATGGTATACTACGTGAACAGAAAAAATGTGACTGTCTTGACCACAAGCCACTACTGCTGTTTGTTAGTGGCTCAGCAGGTACAGGAAAGAGTTTCCTTATAGAGGCCATCACAGCTGAAATATGGAAACTGACAGGCTTATCAATGTCTGTTGCTGTTAGTGCTCCCATTGGACTGGCTGCATACAACATTGGTGGAGTTATGTTACACCATCTCTTCATCTTGCCAGTGGAACATGGCAAAGCAGGAGAGTATCATACGCTGTCATTTGAGGTTGCATCACAGCTTCCTTCTATGTTTACTAAGATGAAGTTACTCATCATTGATGAGATTAGCATGGTCTCCAATTTGATGTTTGCCTGTATACACCTACATCTACAGGAGATCTTGGGGACTGACTATGGAGATGCATTTGTTGGTAAAAGCATCATTGTATCAGGAGGCCTTTTACACCTTGCACCAGTTAACACAGAACATGTCTTTGCAGCTCTGACTGTCAAGCAGGTTAAGAATACATTAGGCTGCATTGGAGGTTTTAACCTGTGGGAATTATTTACCTATGTCAAGTTGTGAGAGAACATGCGGCAGAGTGGTGATCTGGCTTACAAGGCACTGTTGGATCAAGCTTGTAAAGGTTCTTTGTTACCAGAATATCTTTCAATGTTACATGGTCAAACAATCACAATGAATACTACATCCATACATACAGCATATGATGTTTTCAGCGATGTGTACTCTAAGGGCATACGGATTGCGTGTCTTATGCCATGACTTTAGAAATGTGCTGAGTTCAACTGTGTTACGTTGCAAAGAGAGAATCAAGAAATTATCATACTGCATGCTGTTGATACAGTTGATGGTGTCATTCTAAGTTGTAAGCTGGTAGCAAAATGACTGAACAACTCTCTGAACTGAAGTTGGATGTTTCACGCACAGCTGGCCAGGAAGTTGTTCTTAAAGTTTGTAAGAATGCACGTGTCATGCTACGGCATAATCTTGATGTTGAGCGTGGCATGGTAAATGGTGCCATGGGTCACATCATCGACTTTGTATACAATGTTCAGAGACATTTATCGAGACACTTGTTGTCCACTTTGACAACATGGAACAGCCTGTGCTGATTGATCGTACCTGTGTTAAGTTCCAGGTATTTAAGGATATTTATGTCAACAGGAAACAGTTCCCAATATGTGTTGTGTATGCTGTTTCCATTCACAAGTCACAGGACTTGAGTTTGGATTCAGCAATGGTGGACATAGGCACAGACATTTTCAAAGATGGCATGAGCTTTGTCATACTTTCACATGTTCTCAGTCTTTCTGGGTTGCACATCATATCACTCGCATCACAGAAGATACATGCTGACAAGCGATGTATTGTCAAGTACAACAGATTACGTACTCTGTATCAGCCACAGATGTCTCTAATCCCACTACCTATGTATGTGGTTGTCTTACATCCCACAGTCACAGCTTCAGCTGGCAACAAGAGAAAATGAGCTGCCACTAGTGAATCAGCTGTGCACAATAATAACGTCAGAATGTGAAATGCAGATGCAGAGCCAGCTGTTGCTCAGAAGTCACTTGGTATGGCTGTTGTCCCAGTGTTTGATAACAGTACTAGAATAAACTGCTATGCTAATTCAGCTATGCAAGCTTTTCTCCATGTGCCACACTTTGTGCAGGCAATATCAGCTTCACAAGACACTCCCTTATCAAAGGCATTGAAGGAAGTTGTCAACATGACTTCTGATCAGTCAAACAATGTAGTCACTGACACCTCTATGGCAGTCTTAGGTACACATAATGGGTGCAATATGTTTGCTGCTAACATGCAACAGGACACCACCGAGTTTATGATGGCCATCATAAAGAGTTTGGATAAAGAGGGGGATTCCAATGCATCAGTAGTTCACTGTATCATAAGTTACCAGATATGTATGTCTGTCATGTGGTCATTCAGAGTGAAAAACCACTGAGGACATGCTTTGGATTTCTCTGTTTGTGCCTCAGTCTCAAAGTGTCAAGTTCTGGCAGCTGTTTACCAATGCTGAAAGTGGTCACTTATGTGTAAAGTGTGGAGGTACATGTACTCAGTCCATACGTCTCAGGACTTCATCTCAATATCTTATGCTTGATTTGCATAGATTTGACTCTAACAGACTCAGAGTTGACACATCTATCACATATTTTACCGCTGGTAGAATTGTATTTAACCAAGCAGTGTTTGACACTCAGGCTGTGATCTACCACTGTGGCCAGTCTGTACATTCTGGACATTACACTTACTGCTGAAGTACAGAACTGGCTGGGTTGAATGCAACAACTCCACAAGCACTTTTAAACAGAGACTACAGCAACACTTAAAAAATGCATACATGCTGATATTGAAGAACTACTACAGTCTTCATGCATCACAGGAATAATCACACAACATGTGACATAACTTGCTGTCCAATTTGTTACAGAGTGAGTTCTGGTAGATAAACCTTTTTTTCATGCAAATCTGCATTCAAGATTACACTGTTAACACATCACATAGTTTACATACATATATGTTTACTCAATCTGACTTGCAAGATTGTTGTGTTGATCAGTAACACAGTGGAAATAGTTGCAGTGGTCTTCAATCAGCCCCAACTGTCTTCGCAGTCAATAGAGAAACCACACTTACATGTCTAAGAAAGACTTTGAAATAGCAAAAGAGATATAACTATCTGGTCATCCTTTTCTGTCATTGTCTTTTCTTCTGAGTACATTGTGTGCAGCCATAACAAGTACTACTTGGCACATTTGCCAACTGTGTGCCTCTACTAAGGCACAATACTTGTCCATGTGCATGAAAAAACTGTGTAATGCATGTCTTTTTAGAGACTTGTCTGCGTCATGATATGATTTGGATCTTTTATAAGTAAAAGATATCCTGCTTTTGTGTGTGCCACTTCTGTGTTAGCACAATTAAACACTCTTTTTTTAACATGATCTTCTAACCTCTACATAAGAATAACATACTCTGAAATACAAATTACTCTGTGACATGTTGAGTATCACCAGGTGTGGCTTGTGCTTTTTTTTTGCCCGTTTGCGTCTTCAGTTAATACATCCATATTGTTCTGCAACAGTGTAGTACTATGCCTGTTTTCTTTCTGTACATCTGTGTTGTAATAATAATAATAATAACTTTATTTAATAGAGTGCCTTTCATAATATCAAGGCACTTCACAGATACATAAAAATTCAAGAAATTCAATAAATATCAATAAAATCACAGAAATTCAGGAAAAGCTTTGCCCCATAAGAAAGTCTTCAGTGCCTGCTTAATGCCCCCCACTGTCCTGCACTCCCGTAGCTGTCAAGACAGAGAATTCCAGAGGGTAGGGGAAACAAACACAAAAGCGCAAGCCCCAGATGTATGTAAGCTAACCCTCGGAATCTCCAGCATCCCCTCATCAGTCGAGTGGAGCTGTCGCACACTGGTGTAAGGAACAAGGAGCTCTTTTAACTAGTTAGGGCCAAGTCCGTGTAGGGCTTTGTAGGTTAATAAACCTACCTTAAAGGCGATCCACCACTGAACCGGCAGCCAGTGCAGATTGCGCAGCACTGGGGTAATGTGAGATCTCTTAGATACTCCAGTCAATAAATATGCAGCAGCATTCTGCACTAGCTGCAAGCAGTGGATATCAACCCCAGAAAGCCCTAAGTAAAGGGAGTTACAGTAGTCAAGGCATGAGGTCACAAAGGCATGGACCAAAACAGGCAAGTCACTGGACAGAACAAGATGCTTGATCCTAGCAATGTTCCTAAGATGGTAAAAGGCTAACTTGATGACTGCTGACACCTGATGATGAAGGGTCAGCCCATCAAGTATCACTCCCAGGTAATGCACCCATTCAGAGGTAAAGATCTGGGCGCCCCCGAAGACTAAACCAGAGGGCAGATAAGTCCTCAACCCCTCTGTCCTGTGACCTGGGTCCACCACCAAAACCTCAGTCTTTCCTGAGTTCAACTTTAACCAGCTAGAGCTCATCCAATCCTGGATTTCAATGAGGCAGCTGTTAAATACTGAGATAGCACTAACCTGGTCGGGGGCGAAAGACAGGTAGAGCTGGGTTTCATCAGCATAGCAGTGAAACCTCAGCCCATACCATCTTATAATGTCTCCAAGGGGCAGCATGTACACTGCAAACAACATGGGAGACAGCACTGAGCCCTGGGGCACCCTGCAAGGCAGAGATAAAGACTCAGAAGAAAATATTCCCGAGACAACTCTTTGAGTTCTACCAGTGAGGAAAGATGAAATCCATCTGAGCACTGTACCAGACAGCCCACAGATGGACCTCAGGCACTCAAGCAGGACCCCATGGTCCACAGTGTTAAAAGCTGAGAATAGATCAAGGAGTACCAAGATGGAGTGGTTTCTCCAATCTCTCACCATCAGATCATTGAACACCCGAAACAGAGCAGTCTCACTACTATGCCTCTTACAAAAACCTGATTGGAGAGGTTCGTATAAATTATGGATAGTTAAATGGTTCTCCAGTTGAGTTGCCACAACTTTCTCGATAACCTTTCCCACAGAAAGAAGGTTCGAGATGGGTCTGTAGTTTGCTAGAGTCTTTGGGTCCAAAGAAGCTTTCTTCAGAAGAGGTGTCACCACTGCCTCCTTCAGGGAGCTTGGAAACTCACCCAATTCCAAGGAGCACCAGACAATCTGAGCTAGGACAGGGCCAATGGTATCACTACAACCCAAAATCAGGGAAGTAGGGCCTGGATCTAAACTACAGCATGTGCGGTGTATGCCCTGGACAATCCTCATAATGTCAATGAACTCAGGCAGGTCAAAAGTACTCCAGGAAGCACCGGATATAGTGACTGAGCACCGACCAACAGCATCCCCCATAGAATGAGACTGACGTACCTCCTGCCTGATGTCAGCCACCTTATTCTCAAAGAATTGAGCAATCTCATCACACTCCATTTGTAAAAAAAATCGATGGAGCTGCAGACAAGCTGGGTTACACAACCTGTCCACAGTTCAGAAGAGTTGAGCTGGTCGATTCCGAGCAACAGCGATTTCCCTGGACAGGAATTCTGACTTCTTACAGGAAATTGCTGATTGACAGCATATATAATGCTCTAAAAAAATAAGGGCATTGGCATCTGAGGCAGATTTCCACCAGTGATGCTCTAACCTATGCCCCAACCTCCACAGCTCCCTCAGAGAGCCATCAGACCATGGGGTCAGGGGGTGAAGCAGAAGGGGGTGAACACAGATAGGAGCAATTAGGTCAAGAGCTGAAGAAATATCCTTATTATAGGCCATGACTAACAGTTCTGGATCTGTGCTGGTCTCACCAAACACCAAGAGGTCAATCACCATTGCCAGGTCTTCAGGGACCATGTCCCCCCAAAGGGCAGTAACTGACCATCTCCACAGGGGCCGACCTACACAGAGGGGCAGAAAAATTTAACCTCATGGTATAGTGATCAGACCAACTGAAAGGTTCCACCCCCAAACTGGAGGCTTCGATCTCCAGGAGGAAGACCAAATCAAGAGAGTGACCACAAGTGTGGGTAACTGAGGAAACAACCTGTGTGAAGCTCAGTAATGTCATCAACTGTAGGAAGTGTTATACAAAAAGCTAAGATTCATCATCAACCCAGGAAATGAAGTTGCCCAGAACCATCAGTATGGGTGATTCCAATGTCATGTAGACGGTGAAGTCTGCTACTTCCTGCCCGGAACAGCTTCTCATCACCTGGTGAATGGTAAATGAGAGCTATCCTGCACCCCATGCCAGTTACCACAGTGCACTCAAATGATACAGCCTCCTCAACCAGTACCCCAGTGAGGCTCAATTCAGTCTTGAAACAGACTGCTACCCCCCACCACAATCTAATCTCAGGCGATGTAACACCAAGTTCCTTGGGGGAATAGCTGCCTCCAAAATTGGGGCAGCATTTCCATCTAACCAGGCCTCAGTGATGCAAACCAGATTGGCTGTTCCAACAAAATCTGCAATAAGTGCAGTTTTGTTCTTAATGGATCTGGCATTGCATAACAAAGCCCAGGTCAAACGATATTCGTGAGCCATCCCGGTTACTTGCCCACCCAAAATGGGGGTGCCCTTGGGTATGGGGACCAGACATGGATCATCATGTTCCAGACATCATTTCACCCCAGGGCATCTTCTGGTCCTAACAACTCCTACAGGAGAGAGCCACTAAAATGAGCTCCAATGTCCGCGGCCCCCTGCCTGCCCCTGCCGCCCCCTGAAAGCAATCCCCAGCACCCAACATTGCTGATAAGTAAAGGCAGGCAGGGGGGAGAGAACAGGCAGAGGTCACAAAGAAAGGAGGCCGAATAGCACAGGACTGGGGGAGCAAGCAGGAACATTCCACAAAATGCCACAAAAACTGTTGCAAAACAACACAAAAAATCCTAATTTCTTAACACAATCAAAGGCAAAGCTGCAGTCTAAACTTAAAAAAACTTCTAAAAGACCTAAAACACAAAACACCCCAAAAAAAAACAAAACCAACAAAACAAAAATAAATTATAAATAAACAAACCATGAAACAAAACAATGACAAAATGAAATAAAATCCTCAGGCACCAGACTCTCCCACCTATCGGCACCCAAAAAAAGAACCCTTATCTAAATATTAATAAATAAAATAAAACCAATAAACAAAAACCAAATAAAAAAGAAAATATATAAATAAAATAAACCCCCAGACTACACAATACTCTCACCACGGTAGCCAGAGGAAACTAAATGGTGCTCTCACTTCCATTTATAACTGTAGAAATGATACAATAATAGAAATAAAATGACAAAACCGAAAAAGTCAAAGTTAACACAAAATGTAAATTAATAGTAAAATAACAAAATAACACTTTGCTGCCTCCCTCCCAACCCTTACAATACCATTAACTGTGCTACAATAATTTCCCCGACAACCAATAAAACCCAATGTACAGATAAGGCATATAATGGCAAAGGCAGACAGTAATTTAAGCTGTTAACTGTGAAACCAGTCACCGAATGTTTCTCATACGAATGATTTAATTCAAGGAGCTCACACCTCCACAAAATGAATCGTCCAAATGAGTTCTATCTGCACTACCTCTCAGTAGGCAAGGTAGAACCACAACAATATTGTGAGTGGAATAGTTAGCCAGGCACCCTCACTGCCTGAAAAGTTGCAATATGTCCAAATGAGTTCTATCTGCGCTATCTCTCACGTAGGCAAGGTAGAACCACAAAATTATTGTAAGTGCAGTAAATAGCTAGGCACTCTCACTACCTGAGAAATTGCAATATGGATATCAAAAATTAAAAAAAGGAGGTCCGACCATGTCCAGAATCAGACCCACACGAAGTTTCTAGAACAAACCTTCTTTCAGAGTTCTAGGGTCCAGGGTCACCTAGAGACTAGTGGGGGAGAGGCCCAAAACACTCTGCCCCAGGAAACCACTACCAGAAATATTTCACCATTGTAGCTTTGGCCCACAGCTAGCATTGGCCCAGCAGCCAACCCCCTGGAGGCCTAGGAGCACCCAGAGCTCATCAGCCAGCTCTCCAGCTGACTCAAACCCCAGTCTCCTGCACAGCAGTGGATCCAGCAGCTTAGCTACTGGGACAAAGTTGGACCCCCCTTCCATGCCAACAGTAGACCCCACAAATGGCCAGTCCTGGATCAGTGGCACCTCCTGTTCCCCATGGAGGGAGCAATGACAAAAATTCAGCAGCAGTCCTGCCAATAAGGAATGGTCCTAAACAATCAACTCCAGGCATAGCACAGCACTAAATCTTCAAGCAAGAAACTTCCTCCCACAAATCTCTGTCTGTGGCTCACTAGTAGCACCTCCTCTAATTCATCTCACCACTTTCTCACTACTCCACAAGCCAGGCCAGGATCAAGCCAGGAAAATGGTATGTCCATATATCGGTACAGAATACTCGTGATATAAAAATATTGTAGCGATTAGGTCCAGTCCTCTTGTGTGCTCAGGCCCTACCCTGGGCAGCATTGGGGACCACTGCATGTCTCTAATGCACACTTAAGGGGTGTAATAATCATATAAGTATATATGATTATTAATACTTTTTTTTGATTAAAGTCAGTACTGTTAGCTTTTAAGCAGTTGTATTAATTGATATTTAACTGAATGTATTAAACAATGTTAAGTATTTTGCTGTTTAACAGTATTTGATTCACAAGTATTTAAACATAGTCTTAATATATTTATTCGTATAACAGGTATTTAGTAGAACTTTTCTAGTCTGTAGTAATTTCATATAGGTATCATTAGCAGTAATATAGAGTGTTGTGGAAGAAATGTGTTTCTTACTAAGAGGTGACATGTTCTGAATTATAGATTATTTATGTAATATTCATAGCATTGTCTGCAACCATTACTTATTATTAATAAAAAGTTTTTAGTGATGTAGATACTTCATTAACTAACTATGAATGTTGATCATAGCTTTGATGATTTTCACTGATGTATATAGTACCTGTTACCATATACCATCTAATTTTGGTTTGTGTAAGAAGCTAATTAAATGTATGTATAGAATTGTGCACTATTGTAAATCAGACACTTTCACTGATAACATCTGATTTTTATGTTCCTGATAATATTTCTCGATTGCCTCTATTAAGGGGTCGGGTGGGAATTTTCCAAATGCACCCATAGATCTATATATCTTTACATGTATATGTATGTGTATATACAGTGTCTGCGTATGTCTGCACATAAATATATTACAATTAAATGTTTTTACATAGCTTAAAGTTGTATCTTTTTCTAGACACCATTGTGTTTCTGCTGCTATTATTTAAACAGTAGGCATCTGGTTTCTCGCCCACTCCAGGAACATTCACACTATCAGGCACACAATGACAATAACATCATCACTGTTTGATGCATCTAAGCAGTGTACAGAGATTATCATGGTGGCTGTGTTCATGTGTTGTGTGCTACTGTCACAACTTCCTCATGAAGTACCTGTCATACTGTTTAACATGTATTTTAAACTTTGATGTAATACTTTTTAAACATTGTTTTGTGAGACTGATTTTGTGTACCAATTGGACTTTTAAGTCAGCCTTTTTAATCAACTATTAATTGGACAATAAATATTTTTTAAGCTTATCTACCTGTGTTGTGTCTTTTATTATATGTTAAGTTACAGTGCTGATATGTATACTGGTCTTGGCATATTGCTGCATAGAAAGAAAGTGCAAGAGGTTCATCTGTGCATATTTTCTACTTAGCAGATTACATTTATTATTGGTCCATGTGGTGCACATATTACTCTCCTATTCCATTTATTTATGACTTCATTTTCATGTGAAAGGTGTAATACACGAACTATTGGCGGATGAATAGCATAAGACAGCTAAATATTCTAATAACGCTATCTATATCTTAGTCAGACTGTGGTGCAAAAAGGAAAGGCAAGCTCTCACCAACATATACAATATAGTATGAGATAATGATTTCTCAAAAAGACAGGAAATTCATGGCAAAAAAAGTTCTGTTTAATGCATCAGTTAGGGTTGTTCCACAGCAACAAAAGTGAGTAAATTCAGTGGTAGGGTTGAAAACCCTAATACTGCATTCCCCAAACCCACCCCCAGCCCCCATATACACACACACACACATGCAAGTAGGGGGGAGGACCAAGATAACATGACCAATCACAGACAACCAGCAGCAGGTGACAGAAATAACATACAACTGTCTAAATGTACTACAAGGCACATCCATCATCATGGGCCAACAATTGTAGCATTTGAACAGGCATGGGTGTACACAGTGTTGTGGACATCTTCACAGGCTCACATGTCAGAACAATAGTACTGTATACAGAATTCCTATGATATGCATTGTTTGGTTATGCTGTGATAATATCATGAGGTATCAACATAGAAGAAAGCATGTATAAAATGATGCATAATATAATATGGACATAGGTAGAAAAAAAAATGACAGTATGGGACCCTTTCAGTAACATGATTTGTCCAATGTACCCTTGCTCAAATCAAGATGGGCATGGTCACATTGACACACACATGTTGTATGAATAATGAGTTATGGTCACAAATCTCTTAATACATGCAGTGCTCAACCGTTTTATGACAGTTCTGTTATTTATGATTCAATATAGTATGCAGAATGAATATTTGGTTATTTTACTGCCACATGCAGAAGCACTAACAGAACTAAAAGTTGTATGAATGCAGCATGTTTCCAGCCTATGACAATAGTCATATTATTTTAAATATGGAAATGTTTGTATAATAATGTCAACCATGGGCCATGATGATATTTAACAGTTTTTGACCTACAGTGACCAGTAACTGCAAAACTGTTTAGGATTACATTACAGTGCAGCAGCACAGTGTATATCATTGTATTCTGATACATTATTTGCTACTGTTAGGGTAACATTAGGAGCCATTTACACACATGAAAGGTCGGTGTAAATGGTATCTAATATTATCCATTGATAGGTACAGAAGTGGTAGCATGGTGTGTTTGGCCAACCCTGTTACCACATAGGTAGGAATTTGTATACAAACAGAAACATGTGTTTGCACTTACAGACTCACAGCAAGGCAAAGAGAGTGAAGTGGTACAGTGCATGCCACTTGTAACAGACTAATTTGTCCACTATGAGTTTGTCCATTACAACCAGCGTCCACTACAACCATTTAACATTATTTGAAAATAAGAATCATGCTGAAGCTTAGCGCTGGTAGCATTGCACAAAGTAGTGATTTTTTTTTACAGTTCTTTTATGCTTTTAATTAGCTTTTGAGATTAGCCTGGCAAGCCACACCAGTGTGCTTTATTGTAAGCCAAATTTCTAAAAACAAAAGCAAAAAGCAAAGCAAACCCGAAAAAAAAAGTGCTGTGAACTGTGCATGCTCTTAAACTCTTTACTGTTCAACCTGGGAACCCTGAGAGAGGCTAAAGAAATCATTAATGCTTGTTTTCTTACTGCCAGTCTTTTTGTACCTCTTCCACATTGATTCTGTCAGGGAAAGCTGGTCCCATTTTGGAACAATGTTGTCCCTTTGTTCAACTGCACATCTTAGGGTTAGTAAGGCACTCCTCATATCAGCTGGTGTTACTTTTACTTCCTCCTCCTCCTCCTCCTCTTCTCCCACAGTCTCCTCATCCTCCTTAGCCTCCAAGTCATCAATCAGATTCATCCCCTTGACTGCCTCACTGATGTCATCAACATTAGACGTCGGTGCTTCATCACCTTGGTGACAGATCACCTCCAGCTCCTCCTCTGACAGTGGATGCTGCTTGTTTGTGGCCTCCGTAAACTCTGGTTCTTCAGCTACAGTGGTAACAAAAAAAAATGGACAAGACTTTGGTGGAACGAGGGGGGTTTAAGTAGGAATGCTAATTGTTTAATTGCATGATAACAAGATTGACAAAGTAGGTGAAAATGGCCACAATAGCCAAAAAAGTACCTCTTTGACACCGCCAAGTGGCTGTTACAAACAGAATCGCAGGTCCATTTTAACCATAGGTTTTAACATTAAAGTAATAGAAAAAGGCATTTAGCTAAATTGTTCACTTGGGAGCTTAAGCAACAGGTTGGTAGAAAAGAGGCCAGGAGTTATATTTTGTTTTAAACTGAAATATTTGAATAGTTGTAAGTGAAATTAGTTCTATGTGTTAAAAATTATTACCTTGAATTTGAACTGATACTTGGGCTGTGATATTGTAGGTTTGGGGATAGATGTTTGGTAGGGAAAATTAGAAGGTAATTTAAATGTGTTGTTTGCCTGGTGTTTGGAGGAGGGACATTAGCTGCAATTACTTGTCTTTAAACAGGAATTACTGTGGCTTTCATTGTTCACTTGGGAGCTTAAGCATCAGGTTGGTAGAAAAGAGGCCAGGAGTTATATTTTGTTTTAAACTGAAATATTTGAATAGTTGTAAGTGAAATTAGTTCTATGTGTTAAAAATTATTACCTTGGATTTGAACTGATACTTGGGCTGTGATATTGTAGGTTTGGGGATAGATGTTTGGCAGGGAAAATTAGAAGGTAATTTAAATGTGTTGTTTGCCTGGTGTTTGGAGGAGGGGACATTAGCTGCAATTAACTTGTCTTTAAACAGGAATTACTGTGGCTTTCATTGTTCACTTGGGAGCTTAAGCATCAGGTTGGTAGAAAAGAGGCCAGGAGTTATATTTTGTTTTAAACTGAAATATTTGAATAGTTGTAAGTGAAATTAGTTCTATGTTAAAATTATTACCTTGAATTTGAACTGATACTTGGGCTGTGATATTGTAGGTTTGGGGATAGATGTTTGGCAGGGAAAATTAGAAGGTAATTTAAATGTGTTGTTTGCCTGGTGTTTGGAGGAGGGACATTAGCTGCAATTAACTTGTCTTTAAACAGGAATTACTGTGGCTTTCATTGTTCACTTGGGAGCTTAAGCATCAGGTTGGTAGAAAAGAGGCCAGGAGTTATTTTATTTTAAACTGAAAATATTTGAATAGTTGTAAGTAAATTAGTTCTATGTGTTAAAAATTATTACCTTGAATTTGAACTGATACTTGGGCTGTGATATTGTAGGTTTGGGATAGATGTTTGGCAGGAAAATTAGAAGTAATTTAAATGTGTTGTTTTCCTGAGTGTTTTGTAAGAGCCCTCCCACCCACCCTGTTTTGTAGGCTTTCTTAAATACTGAAAAGCCACTGGGGGTTGGGATTGAAGGGCTGATATTTCTGTTTGGGACTGAAATTTGAAGCAACAGGAGTTGGTGGGCCTGTGACATCATACACGGTACCTGGTGTCTGCTTACACACACTGTTAGTGGGACTGAACACATACTGGACTGTATGTGTTTGTGAGACTTGGGAACTTTGTTGGTGGGATTGAAATTGGGTTTGTAAATAACTACAGTCAGTATAGAGAGAAACTGTACTCCAGGGGAAAGGGACTGAGAAAAGGGGGTGTGCTATTATAAACAGAGGGGGATAATCAGGGTGGCCATATTCCACCATGGCAGGCATCTTCGGAAGGGTTGTAGGCTGCACAGGCTGTGGGATGGCAATAATTCTAAATTGGGCCTGGAGAGAGGGAGGCTGCCCACTCTGTATACAGGAGTGAGGTATATCGGTTAAGGAGTAAGCTGTGGGAGCTGGGGGGGTGTCCAAGGATAAGTGGTGTGGATATGGGCAGCAGAAGGGTGGGGCTGAGGGGAGGCTGGGGCAATGCTCTGAAATTACAGGACATTATGCTACAGCAAGCAGAAGGGGGGATATTAGGGACAGAGGACCCTTAGATAGGGAAGTTGATGCTAAGGGGAAAGCGTACAGGGTGAAAATTCTGAATTCAAGGAGACTGAAGGGGGAAGAGTCAGGAAGGGCTGTTGTGCGGAAGCCTAAAACAGCAGACTGTGGGAAGGGAGCTCCTAAGGTGAACAGTGCAAGAGAGGAAGAAGAGGGTCAGTTTAGAAATGCAGTCAGGGGAAACTAGGGTTACTTGATGGAGGCTGACATAGAGTGTCACAATAAATTTGAGATACTAAGCATCCTAGAGGGGGAGGAAGGGGTTGGTGGAAATGAGGAAATTTATACAGAGGCCGGGGGGAGGGAGTCAGATACCCATAGGGCATCACAGAACAGCTATGGAAAGGATAGACATAGTCCCAGAGGGAGAAGGGGAAACATATATGTTAAGCAAATGGGGGAGATGCAACATATTCCAGACATGAGGGAGGAGAGCATGATTGGAGAGAAACTGGGAGACAAGGAGGTGGGAGAGGAGCCCCCCTTCAGCAGGAAGGTCAGTACCAAGAATGGGGCCCTAGCTAAAGGGGACCCACAGAGAGCCTCTGGAGACAGGGGTACTATTACAGGGGGATGGGGAAGGGGGAAGGGGAAACCATCAGGCCAGGATAAATGGTTCAGATAAGAGAGGGTTAAAGGGACACCTATTCAGAAGGGGTTTGAGTTAAGGGCAAAGAAAGCAAGGGAGGCAGGTGAGGGTGACAAGGGGTCTCTAATAAGGCAGGAAGCACCCTATGAAATTGCGATCATGAATAAAGTGGGGAGGGGGGCTGAGAGGACATAGTGGAGGTAACTATACATGATGATGGCGTTGGTTCTGTTACTGGAGACTCGATGATTAAGGGTATCCATTGGGAGGGACAGGGGGATGGATGCCATAGCCAGGTGAAGGTAGTGAGTATCTCTGGGCTGACAGTGCACAGAGCAAAGTTCATGGTGTATGAAATGGTTAGGGATTGTGGAGGGAAACCGGATTTCCTGGTGCATTTGGGAACTAATGATCTAGAGGGAAATAGCATTATGGAAATCCAAGCAAGGTTCCAAGAACTTGCCAGAGTCTGTCGGGATAATGGATGCAACATTTCCTTTTCGGAGATATTGCCAGTACCAAAGGCCTCAGTGGAGAAAAAAATGAATCTCACAGAGGTTAATAAATGGCTCAGGAAGTGGGGTGAAGAGAATGGGTTGGGGTGTTAGGGAACTGGAATGGAGTTTGGGAGGATAAGGGACTATATGCCAAGGACAGGTTTCATCTTGCCCCATTAGGGAAGGAAGTCCTTAAACAGGGATGGCTGACTACATACAAGAAAGGTGGGGTTTAAACCTTGTAAGGGGGAAGGGATATGAGGGGCTGACAGCCTTCCCTCCAGATGAGGGAGTCTCTGCTTCAAGGGGGAGGGGAAACAGACTGGAGGTGGAGGTTTCAGGAGGAGCAGGGAAGGATGGAAGTATAAGGAATCTGGGTGGGTTCACAAAAGGATCAGGGATAAGGGGTGGGGTTAGTGTTAGTAAATGCCAGGAGCTTGGGAAACAAGTTGCCAGAGTTCCAGGCCATGCTGTTCGAGGGGGTGGATGTATGCAGTCACGAAACGTGGGCACAACAAAACCATGACTGGGACCTAAATGTAATGGGGTACACTATGCTTAGGAAGGATAGAAAGGAGGGCAGAGGGGGTGGAGTGGCTATGTTCATTAGAGATGACATAGAAATGCTATGGTAGAAGAGGCAGAGGGAACTGGAGGCCTTATGGTCACCTTACGATCCCCAGCAGGAGATAAGGTCAAGCTGGGAGTAGCATATAGGCCCCAGGATGAGTGATGTTCTAGAGGATGGTTTGCTGGACAACATCATTGCCCAGTGTGGTCCAAAAGGGAAGGAGTGTGTTGATGGGGACCTTAATATGCCAGGTACAACTGGGAACCATGTCCTCTAAGGTGGCAGGAGCAGAGGTTGCTGGATGGCTTCCAGGATGTGTTCTAACACAGCATGTGATGGAGCCCACAAGGGAGGGGCATGTCCTGGATGTGGTTCTGGCAGATGGGGATCTGGTATGACACATGGTTGTACAGGACCCCTGACTGGGAGTGACCACAATATTGTCTGGTTTCAAATAAGCATTGGGGAGTGGGGGTGAGATCTAGGACACTGGCAGTGGACTTCAGGGGGCAGACTTTATGGCATGGGAAATATTCTCAAGGATCACTTGAAGGGATTACCTCAACGACAAGTGTGGAAAGGAGATGGAGGTCAAGTAAACGGGACTTCATGAGGCAGTCAGGATCTAGCAGCTGTTGAAACGAAGGGAGCAAGGTCACATAAACCATGCTGGTGGTCCAGTGAGGTCCAGGTAGCAGTCAGAGAAAAGAAGCGCTTACAAAAATATAAAACAACAAGAGGGATAGGATAAGGAAATGTACCAGCTGCATCTAGAAAAGTCACCCGTATGGTGAGGAGCAAAGTCCAGTAAAGAGCAATGGCTGGCTCAGGGATACATGGAGGAAAGGGTTCTTCTGGTACATTGGGGAGCGGAGAAAAACTAAGGGCCATCTCAGCAGATTGAGATCAGAAGAAGGGTGGTGGAAGAGGCGAGGACCAGGCAGAGGTATTTAATGAGTACTTTGCCTCTGTGTTCACTAGGGAGGGGATGGGATATCTACAAAGCAAGGCACAAAGGAGATGAAGCGGCAGGGAGTGGGATCAGGGAGCAACAGAAATGGATCAAAAGGAGGGAAAGGTACCCAGGGGTGTCACATCTGGATAAGGATAAAAAGACCAGTAAGGTGGAGGGGAGATGATGCCATCCCCACCCGTGGTGGGTTTGCCCTCAAGCCCTAAAGAAAGACAAATCTCCTGGATGATGGCATTCATCCGGAGTACTATGGGAATTGGTGGACATACTGGCTGCACTTTCATGGAGCTTTTCAACAGGTCACTTGAGACAGGGAGGCAAATTTAGATTGGTGAGAGGCACATGGTACCAATCCATAAAGGGGTCAAGGGAAGCACCAGGAAACTATAGACCCATCAGTTTAACTCGGTGGTGGGAAAATTAATGGAGAGTATACTAGAGGAACGATTGGGGGTTTACTTGGGGAGGTGGGAGGTCTGGATAGTCAGCAGCATGGGTTTGTGCCAGGTAGATCATAGTCAAACCAACCTTGTGGAGTTCTATGAATGGGTAACATCAGAACTGGACAGGGGTAAGCCTGTGGATGTATTATTCTGGACTTCAGCAAGGCGTTTGACTCTGTCCCCACAATGGTCTGGTGGAGAAACTGATGGGGTTAGGAGTAGGCCTTTGATGGTCAGATGGATTGAAAACTGGATAGCTGGATGCACTCAGAGTAGTGGTCTGTGGGGAGCTCTCACCCTACAGAGGTTGGTAGTGGGGTACCACAGGGCTCGGTCCTGGGTCCAATCCTGTTTAATGCATACATATCAGACATCAGGGATGGTATAGGTGTGAAATGAGTCTCTTCATGGATGACTTCAAGATGGGAGCAGTAGTTGAGGGAGAAGAGGGGAGGTTGGCCCTGCAAGGGGACCTGGACACCCTGGAAAGCTGGGCTCACACATGGAAATTAAATTTCAATATCACCAAGTGCAAGGTGTTGCATCTTGGTCGGGGAAACCCTAAACACAGGTACACCCTGGGAGGAGGTGCTGGAAGCCCTCAACAGGGAAAAAGACCTAGGGGTCATGGTGGATACATGTATGAATAACTCTGAGCAGTGCAGGAGAGCAGCTAGCAAGGCAAACAGGATGTTGGGATGCACTGAAGGGGATCACCTCAAGGAGCAAGGAAGTGATTCTGCCGCTGTACAATGGACTGGTTAGACACACCTTGAGTACTGTGTACAGTACTGGAGACCACACTTGAAGAGGGACATACAGCTCCTGGAGAGGGCAAGGAGGAGGGCAACAAAGATGATAATGAGGGCTAGGGATTTGACTTACGAGGACAGACTTGAGGAGCTCTGCCTTGTTTTCATTGGAGGAGAGGAGAGACAGGAGGGACATGATTGAGGTCTTCAAGTACCTCAAGGGAATAAATAGGGTAAACATGGGGGGATCTTTAGACTAAAGCAGGAAGGCATCACCAGAGGGCATGGTTTGAAGTTTGAAGGTTGAAGGGTGAGGGGAAAGAGGAGGAGGTTTTTCACTGAGAGGGTGGGGACCTTGGAATGCTCTGCCTGGTGAGCTGGTTCAGAGATCCACAGTGGAGGGCTTTAAGAGAGGGTGGGACAGACACAGAAAGTGGATGTATCAGATGATGGCCTGTCCCGGGGGGTGGGGATGGATGATAGGGGTTTCTGGAGCACAAGGGATGGGAGGGTCTCTGCACCCAACTAAGGATCTAGGTTCGAGCAGACTTGATAGACCATAAGGCCTAATCTGCTGGCAAATAGTATGTTAGTATGTTAGTATGTTAAATTAATTTGTCCATTACATCTGAATGTCTGCTTAAACTGAGTCCGTTACAACTGGAGTATACTGTATCGTGGAATAGGTTGGGCAACACAGTCCCATATACAACTGTGCAGCTTCAAATAATAGTTGAGAAGGACTTTGTTGTAGATAATACTGTACTGATTCAATTTTTTTCTTATGCCATGCTAAGATCAGTGGGTACTTAGACACATGAAACTGTGTTACAGTTATTTGTGGTCTACACAGTCATAAACACAAACATGTGAACATGGGGCCTTTGAACACCATGCTAGCAGCAATATATCAAATAGTGGAGAAACACACCTACTTGTTTAAAATGAGAAACTTTCCAGAACTCAGCTATTGTGTAGTGTGACCATGTGAGTTATTGGATCTAACAGTTCCACACAGATCTGCAATTCTACAATGTAAAATAATGGTACAGCAGTTCTGTGCACATAATAGTATACTGACACATAATTGTCTTATTCTGGGGTAGCATCAGGAGACATTAACAGTTAACAAAGGTCCCTAAAACCACTGCCAGATATTAGCATGTTATTAGAGTGATGATTACTGACACACTGTTATTCAGAAGAGATAAGAAATCTATTAGATATAAAAAAAATGTTTAATGTGATACAACAACAACTGAAGGGCAATATGCATACACAGCACCAAGTCACTCGGATGGCAGCAGAACTTCTACACGTGTTGGCCGATGACGATGGATGTATCTTGTAGTATGTTTAGACAGCTGTATGTTATTTCTGTCACCTGCTGGTTGTCTGTGATTGGTCGTGTTGTCTTGGTCCTCCCCCCTACTCGCATGTGTGTGTGTGTGGTGCTGGGGAGTGGGGAATGTGGGCTTAGGGTTTTAACCGTAACACCAAATTTCCTCACTTTTGTCACTGTGGAACAACCCTAACTGATGCATTATACAGAGTTTTTGTGCCATGAAAATATATATATATATATATATATATATATATATATATATAAATATACTGTACATACAGTGAAGCTCGCCACTGTGAAACCCAATTCTGCAGCATGCTGCATCACAGTTACTGTGGAAATCAATGTAATTTCAATTGCAATTAGTCCCTTTTGTCATGCAAGAAACTGTGACATTCACGTCATCCTGGCAGTGTCACATATTTCTGCATGACAAAAGGGATTAATTCCCATTGAAGTTACATTGCTTGCTGCAGTAACTCTGCTGCAGCACACTGCAGAATGTTTTATAAGTGGGTTTCATCCTGGTGAGCTTCACTGTATATATATGTTTATTGTTATTTATTTAGTTTTTTTTTTTTACCAATAACTTTATTTTAATTTTAAACAGAACAACAACACCATAAGACAATGTATATAGAAATGATAGAGGTACACAGGTGGTGTAGAACGGAATATACAAAAGCTAATATAATTTTGCAGTTAAACAAAACAAATAAATAACCAATAAAAGGAAAAAAGAAAACCAAATGATAAAAAAGGATATATAACAATCCCACCCACCCCCACCCCAGCTATCCAGAACATTGATAAAAGCAGGAAATAAATAATATCATATTAAAAACCATTATTTCAGCTAGAACAAAAAACTTTGAGGGGAAAAGAAAAGTATAAATTGATAGTGTTGGAGGGAGGAAAGTTAAATTGGTAGAAAGAAATATTATCCAAGTGGGACCAATGAGACCAAAGGTATTCTCAGTACCACTACCTTAGAAAAATGAACTTGTCCCACAGACATTGATTAAAGCCTTTCCAGTATTTGTCAAATTTGTGCTGTGTATTAGAGGCAACATAAACAGACCTTTCAGCAAGTAAAGCATTCATGAATTCCTCCCACCATTCCTTGAAAGAAGGGGTCCATATCTCCCACCAATGACATAAAATCACCAGCTTAGTGACCATTGCCACCAGTGCCATCCGGGCTCTAGAGGCAGTACCTGGGATAAAGTCATACCTCCCAAGCACACAAATCTCTGGTGAGAAAAAAATAGAAAGATCTTGAAAAGGCCTCAATCCCCGTTTGACCAACTCCCATAACTCACTACTTTTAGGGCAGGACCACATCTTGGGAAATGTAGTAGCTAAGGAGCCATTACAGTTCTCACAAGCTGGAGAGCAATTGTTATTCCAGCGAGACAACCTAGCCTGGGACCAATAGATGTTGTGCAGTAATTTAAACTGAATTTCTCTTAATCTATCCTGCTTAATAAAGGCATAAGTATCTGTCCAAATTTTCTCCCATACTGACTCTGACCAATTCAGAGACATGTTAACTGCCCAATGAAAGGGGATGGGAGAAGAGTGAAGGTCAGTCTTTTTAAGAATGCCCTGGTAAAGTTTAGAAACCAATTTACCTGATAGACAGGCATCAGATAGATATATCCAAAGGTCCCCCACTAGGTTAGATCCATTGCTGTGCTTCAGAAAAGACTGAATACAGCTCCTAATTTGAGCCAAACTTAACATAGCTTGGGGTTAACCTGAACTTTAATGCTAGTGATGAAAGCGAGATAGCATTGCCCACATAAAAGTCAGTAATTCGAATTTTAGATGGAAATATTGAGGGGAATTGGTATATAGGTTGATTACCAAATAATAGATTGGGGTTCTTTAAAAGAGGCTGCAACATATCGAACCGGGGGTTAATCTTTAAACAGGCATAAGCTGATGAATGGCCCTAATATCCCACCCTATAGGAGTATTTCTAATTTTACTCGGTACTTTAATCCAAGGGGTGTAAAGGAGGGATTCTAAATCTAGCTTTAATCCCTTAACTATAGCCCTATCTAACTCAAGGCCTATGGCAGGGGTACTAATTTTTCTGGTCCATAAAACCGCTCTAGCTGCATGAATGGCTAGGGTAGTATTTAAAAAGTCCGTAATTGTTGGCCACCCAACTTACGTAGTCGATAAAGTTTATAATAAGCTCATGGAGGTTTATATTTCCATATAAAATCTGAGCAGTACCTACATAGATTGTTAAAAAAAGACTTTGGAAGATATATATTCAGATTAAGGAGGGGTAAGAATTCTGCAGAACCACCATTTTTATAATATTGGTTCTCGAGAGAAGGACAATGGTAGTTTCACCATCTATCCAGATCTTCTCTGATAGATTTAAGGACAGGTAATAGATTCAGTTTGGCCAGCTCATCTAGGTTCTTGGAGATCTGGATGCCTAAATATTCAAAGGATTTAGACTGCCACTGTAAGCCTAAAGACACGCACCAGCTTTTCACAAGAGTGGCTGAGAGAGGAAAAAAGGTTGTTTTTGCAAGGTTTAGTTTAAAACCCGAAAAACCACTAAAATCTTCAATTAAGGTAAGGTCTCTAGGTAGAGATGAAGTTGTATCTCTAATATGTAATAAAACATCATCTGCGAATACTGACAGTTTATGTTCTTGGTCTCCAATTTTAATGCCCCAAATCCGTCTGTCCACCTTGATTGCTCTGATGAGGGGTTCTAGATACAAATTAAACAGATAAGGCGACAACGGACAGCCCTGACGAGTTCCCCTCAGTAACAGAAAAATATCAGATATCAGGTTATTGCATTGTATTCTAGCAGTTGGACGCAAGTAAAGGATCTTAATTAAATGTATAAATTGTTGGGGAAAACCAAATTTAACTAAAACCTCTAACATATGCACCCATTCCACGCGGTCGAATGCTTTTTCCGCGTCTAAAGAAATTAAAGATGCATCCTCATTAGAAACTTCAGAGGTGGACATTAAATAAAATAATTTTCTGAAATGGTCTGCCGAGGTGCGTCCCTCCATGAAGCCAGCTTGTTCCATGCTAATCAGATCTTGCCAGACACTCTTAAGTCTAGTAGCTAATATTTTAGCAAAGATTTTTACATCTAAGTTCAACAAAGAGATTGGTCTGTAATTACTAACAGAGTCGGTGGGCTTCCCTGGCTTAGGTAACAAAATTATTCTGGCTTCAAAGAGAGACGCCATCCCTCACTCCATGATCAAACCAAGAAGTAAATAACTCATTCAACAGCAGAGCCACTTCTGCTTTAAATAATTTGTAGAAGAAAGGCGAGAACCCGTCAGGGCCAGCCACCCTATCAGCTTTAAGTGAGTCAATAGCAGATATAATCTCTTCATTTGATATAGGGGATATTAATTTCACTTTAGAATCCTGTGGCAGGTTAGGAAGTGATATTCCATCCAAGAACCTCCGCATTTGTGATAACAAATGTGCGGCGGGGGGCCGGGTCAAATATAGGTCTCTATAAAAGGAGACAAAAGATTGTAGAATTCCCTTAGAGTCAGTGATCAAATTATCAGAGTCAGGAATTTTTAGGGCCGGAACCTATCTGGAGTCAGACTTGCATTTTAGCGGCCAGGCCAGTAATTTAATTTCCCGGCTTATTTATTTAGTTTTTGTTGACCGGGGTAAGTGCCCTAGACAAATCCTGCCTATTTTCAGGCACAACCTGGGGGAAGGTAGTACAGATGAATGGCAACTGTCCTTGAACCAGATTAAGCTGTTGGTGGTATTTTTAGTGAATGAGGGAAATTTGGCCAGGACACCAGGGAAATTCCCCTACTCTTTTCGATAAGTGCCATGGGATCTTTAACATCCACCTGAACTACCACCAATCCAGGCAGATGGGACCTCAGTTTAATGTCTGATCTGAAAGACGGCACCTCAGAAGTGCAGCACCCCTCTCATGCTGCGCTACCATGTCAGTATTGGGACATTAACCCAAGTGCCAGATGTGGCAACTGAACCCACAGCCCTCTGATCTTCCAGCCTCAGAGGCGAGAGTGCTACCTACTGAGCCACTGACACTGACTATGTGTGTATAGATATATTGTATATTGTATGTATATATATATATGTATATATATGTGTGTGTGTGTGTGTGTGTGTGTGTGTGTGTGTATACTGTATATGTGTGTGTATATATATTATATATATATATATTCTATGCATATTTTAATGCATCATTGGTTTTGTACAGTGATAAAACAGATCTGAGTTCGATATTGAGCCTGCACCCCTGGCCTTCGCCTCACTGTCGGGTGTGTTGGGGCCGTCTGCCCTAACTTTCACCCCATCCCATGTGTAAACAAGCTGTGGTGGTGCACTGTAGGAGAATTGGGTGAGAGTTAGGACCAAAGATCCCAACACACACCCCAATGCCTGTTGGTGGGGGCAGGATGGGGGGTGGGGTGCAAGGGGTGGTAACCCTAATGTCGAATTTCCTCACTTTTGTCACTGTAGAAGAACCCAAACTGATACATTAGCGAAGAGTTTTGCATAGAATGTCCTTACTTTTAAAGAAAGAATAGAAAAGTACAAAGTTGTGCAAGTTGATGGGAGCACATGGCCCTTCAGGCCCTATGCTCCTGCCATGTGATTTTGTGTGACATAGTAACAGTAAGTGCAATGCAAACACAAGTGCAAATGGTTACGCACATGGTGACACAAACGTAAATGGTAATGCAAACGGTAATAGAAATGCAAGTGCAAAGTGACGCCAAAGTGAACAGTGATGGAAACGGAGACACAAACAGAAGTGCATACAGAATGCAACTGGTAACGTACACATTCATGGTACCACAATTGGAAATGCAAATGCTAATGGTAACAGCAACAATAACGCCAAAGGAGACAGAAATGCAAATGCAAATGCAGGCACGTACGTAAATGCAAACCATAATGTGCATGGAAATGGTACCACAATTGTAAATGTAAATGGTAACAGTAACAGCAAGAATAACACCAAAGGAAACAGAAACGCAAACGCAAGTGCATACAGAAATGCAAACCGTAATGTGAATGGTCATGGTACCGCAATTGTAAATGCAAATGGTAATGGTAACAGCAACAATCATGTCAAGGTAAACAGAAACGCAAGAGCCTACAGAAACGCAAACTGTTATGCACATGGTCATGGTACCGCAATTGTAAATGCAAATGATAATGGTAACAGCAACAATAAATCCAAAGAAAACACAAACACAAATGCAAGCACTTATGGAAATGCAAACTGTAATGCACACGGTACCGCAATTGCAAATGCAAATGGTAACATTAACAGCAACAATAACGCCAAATGAATCAGAAAAGGAAATGCAAGAACAAATGAAAAAGCAAACCATAATGCACAAGGTGTCATAGACGGGAATGGTGACATGAACGGTAATGGAAGCGCAACTGGAAATGTTAACTGGCACGGTAATGAAAGGGCACGCCCTTCTTTTCCCCAAAAACTGCATTGAAAAACAGTGAAAACAAAGAATGTATACATTATAATGGACCTCAGAGCAGAAAATTAAGACTTGGAATATTAAATTGCTTATATCTCAGGAAATGTACGACATAGAAAAAAAATTATTTCTTATGAATTATGACTTTCCTGGTTAGTTTTATACTTGGCCACCATTTGTGGGGGGCTAAGCATTTTTGTGATGAAAAATCCAAATCTCACACTGTTTCCGAGATACGGGCCCTGAACGGCGCGACGGATGCCATAATGTTATCCCATGGGAAAAAAATTAAATTTCAGAGTACTGTCAGTTTGCCACCCTGTAATATTTGTTCACCAAAAGGCACATCTGTAAGATATTGTCTTTCTTCCCTCAAAATTTCAAGTAAAAAGACCAAACCGTTTCCGAGATATTAAATGTCAAAGATTAGTAAAATTTCCCTGTCTATTCCATTATAAAAAATCTGGCAATCTTGTCCATACTTTGCGATCAAAGAATTTGCAGGTTCACGATCAAAGAATTTACAGGCTCATGAACAAAGAATTTCAAAATCTTATAACTCAAAAAATTGAAGGAATTGCCATAAATCACATCCATTGTTTGACAGAATGAAGCCCCCTGAGTAAAACCCACCCATATTTGACTTTTGACTTCCATCGGGTACCCCTGAGCTGAGAAAATTGATTTTTTAATCTGGCCATCTTGTCCCTAGCTCTCAATGCATGATCGTGATCAAAGAATCTCACGATCAAAGAATTTGCAGGCTTGTGATCAAAGAATTTGCAGGCTCACGAACAAAGAATTTCAGAATCTTATAAATAAAAAAACTGAAGGAATTGCCGTAAACCATCACCATGGTTTGACAGAACCACATCCCCTGAGTAAAACCCACCCTCATTTGACTTCCTAGGGCACACCTGGGCTGAGAAAATTGATTTTTTAATCTGGCCATCTCGTCCCTTGCTCACAATGCGCGATCATGATCAAAGAATCTCACAATCAAAGAATTTGTAGGCTTGCAATCAAAGAAATTGCACACTCACGGTCAAAGAATAAAAAATGGTGAAACGTGAATTTTTCACCGATTTGAAGTGAACCAATGCCATGCCTCGATAGAACGGACCCTTCTGAGCAAACCCACCCTTATTTGTGTCCGTAGCCCACCCATGAGCTGAGATATTTGTGTTTTTAGATCATGATTCAAGATCGCGGTCAAAGAATCTCACGATCAAAGGATTTGCAGGCTCATGATCAAAGATTGTTAGCGAGCCACGAATTAAAGTTTTAAAAGCTTCTAACTCTATTTTTTGACTGATTTGTATGAAACCAAAGGCATGACTCAATAGATCGCAGACCCCTGAGTAAAACCCTTCCAAGGTTTACTTCAGAAGTGACCCCTGAGCCAAGATATTTGTGTTCTTCTGATCGGAAATTAAAAAAAACAAGATGGCGGACCTCGCGATCAGAGAATTTTGAAGATCCTCGGGGACAAACATTCTTGAACCATGAGGCTGCAAATTCTTTGATCACTAGGTGGGACCAGATGGTCAGAACCCCATTCTTTGTTCGCAAGGCATACATATACATTTTCCCTTTGACTTATAATGGGTACTTAAAAGTGGCATAACTTTTGAATGCCTTAATATTTTTTCACCAAATGAAAAGCGGCATGCTCAGCCACCAAAGCTCTTTCAAACAAGTCATCTCACAGACTGGCATGCCACACATCGGCCGTGCAGGGCCACATCCAAAATCCCAAAAGCTTCCTCCAAAAATAGATAATTTTATATTTTTCAGCGCTTTTGTATGGAAGACCATAAGTCTGACCGAAATGCAATTTAGCAAATCAAGAGATCAACCTTGCCCCACCAAGCTTTCCAAATTTCAGGCTAATCCATTAAATGGGTCCAAAATTATTAACACCCAAACATTTGACTTTAGTATGTAAGTGACCGCTGAAACCTAACAATAGTGGTGGAGCATACGCTTATACTTTTCACTATATGTGTGTGTGTATACTGTATACTGTGTGTGTATATTTATATATATATATATATATTGCTGTACCTCTCCCTCTCATTAGTGTTCTGTAAAGTTCAGTCTGTTCCCCATCTTCTTTTCTGTCTTTCTAAATGATCTCCCATTATCTGGTTTATCTTCAGTCATTTGTAAGTACTCAGATGGCACTGAGCTTTATGACCATACTTTGCCTCTGAGCTAATGTTCAGATTCCATCTTTATTTATTTATTTTTTTAAATTGTAGTTTGTCTTTTCCCACTACCTGTTGGCCCCAACCCTTCAGGGTATCCAAGAGGTCATCCTTCTGCCACCCTGCCCGCTGATACTTACCTCTGGATCCCCCATGTAGCTTAGGCTTACCCCTCCCGAGCAGGAATGAGGTGGGGTAGACCCCTGTAAATCAACTTTTGTAGGGTCTGGAGGTAGTCAGTGAGCAGGGGGAACATTGAAGGCACACCCCATGAAACCCATCTTCCCGAGCTGACAGGCATTTTGCCACTTTCCTTCCTCCCCCATGCAGCTTTTAACCCCCCAACATCATGAAGCTAGTCGCTGACATCTTTTGGGTGTTGAGCCACCCATATCCCTTCTAATGGGAGCTTGCAGTCCCCCGAGCCTCCGCCTGGAGTCATGCAAGTGCGATGGGCAATGGCCCTCCCACCTGACCCTCCCTTGGAGACAGCAAGCTGAAGTGGAATGCTCAAGCCGTACTCTTCCCAACTGACTCACCAGCGACCTGAGTCCAGTCCCAAACCTGGGTCATCAGCATGGAGTGGGGTGTGGCATCCAGCACCTCAACCCTCAGGGCCATCGGGCCCTCCATCTTTATTTTAGTACTATATAGTGATGGTTTGTATAGTCAACCAACTCTCTCTTAATACTACCAAAAAAATACTGTCTTAACTTTTGGATCTAGGGAGACTGGCCAAACTACAGTCTAACTGAGTCTTCAAGAATCATGATGGTGCACAATTAGCAGACATGTCATCCTTTAAATATCTGGGTTATGGCTGAATAGCCACCTTGACTTTGTCAGCCACTTTAATGCTATTCAGAAAAATGCCTTCCGAAACTTGGTATCTTATATTAGAACAAAGGTTTACTCCCCATCTTAGTCTGAGAAAAAAATTGTCATACAATGATTCTCAAATCATTTGACTATCAGGATGTGGTATATTCAGAAGTTCAGTCTCAAGTCCATCCTGGCCAAGCTGTATGTCCTTTTCCTTTCCTTTTGCCACTTAGTTAGAGATTGTGTCCTCCATACCTATCCTTCCCAGCATCTCTCTGCCCTCTAGTGTAGGTGTCTGTCTCACTTTAGAAAATGGGATTTTTATTTCCTGGCATCTCTTTGGCTGTTACCCTTGTGGGGGGGGTATATTAACTTTCAATTGAGCACAGGAATTAAAAAGTACCAGCCTATAATGCCTCTTCACCCACTGAAGTATCCTGGTACCCACACTGCTCCCTAATTGGCTAAAAGACCCAATTTTCATTTCAAATCACTGCCATTTTTTGTGTCACTTACTGAGAGATACTACCCATAGCAAGTCAGCCCTACCACATATGCTAACAAGCATGGCACAGTCCATGACCACAACTAGTTTGCTGTAAAAAAAAGAAGCTTAAAAGTACTCCATTCGAAAGTGCCACATGAACATCAGTTTAAGCTGCCCATTATAGTTGTCTGACACCCCCTGCTGGACTCCTGTCCTGTCAAGGATCCTCAACCAATTTCCACAAAACACCACCAAAGGTAACAAATGTACCTGCTTCTTGCAGGTTTGTTTTTTGTCTTTCCCCCACCTCAGTCAAGTCCTCCTACAAAGTCTACTGACCTTTTGTCCATGCTAGACTTCTCCATTAAAAAAAAGAAAACACAAAGTTAAAAGCACCGATTCTTTCTAGTGCTACAGACAGACATGCATGGAAGCCCTGTCACTAACTCCACTCCCACTATTTTAGAGAAAATGTAACTCAGACTGCTTTCTAAAAAAGAATTTCAAGTCCATTGAAAAAGTGCCCAGGTTTAAGCAACTCTTAACAGTATTAGCCTTGAGCAACTTATGCTTCCCTCTCCCCATTTAGGCTGCAGTGTTTCCCAGACTCTCATCCTACAAATACAGCAGCATTTTATCTCTGCCTGCTGAGTTCCAATCAGCTCTGCAGTGTGAGACAAACTGTTTATTTTTTCCTTTATTAAACCCCACTACTGTGAGAACATCCAACAGAATTCAGACTTAAAACAATACTTGCTCTCATCTGATGTGTCTGTAAATTTAACACAACACACTTGTGGGTCTCCAGCTATACATATGTTGAAATAGCAGAAAACCTTTTAAAAGATGAGAGTAATTATTGAAGGTTGTCAAACAATCCAATTTCTGTTTTCAGAAAAGAGCTATTTCAGATTTTAAATAAGGCTGCTGAGGATAAACTGAGAAGCAAAGATGAGTTTAGATTCCTCTGAAATGAACATCCAGTGATACCTAACCTCTATATTTTACCTAAGATACTGTACATACGAATTGATGTAATCCACCAGGAAGGCCATTTATATCAGGAAATGTCTCCTTAACTGAATATTTAGGGCATTTTATAGATTTCTTTTTACAGGACTGTGTGTTAGATCATCAATCATGCATTAAAGAGTCTAGTGATACACAAATAAATCTGAAACATTTGTTTGGAATGATGACGATGTATGGTTGAGAGTGGACGTAGAATCCTTGTATTCATGTATTAATCATGATCTGGGGATATGAGGATGTAGGTTTTTCTTAGAGAACAAAACTGAAAGGAATGTTCCCACAGACGTCTTGATAGAAGCACTAGATTTTATTTTGAAACATAACATTTTTGTCTTTAACAGTGAATACTATCTTCAATTCTGTGGTACTGCAATGGGTGCCAACATGGCACCCAGTTATACTAATCTGTTTTGGGGGTGGTTCAAGATGGTATGGATTCACAATAAGGAACATAATCCATTTTATGATAAAATCAAGATGTGGTATCAATTTATAGATGATTGCCTGTGTGTGTGGGAAGAAGACATGAATGAGATCCCCCTCTTTGTTCCATGGCTTAATGAAATCATTTTAATTTGAGATTTACCTACACATGTAGCAAGACTCATCTAGAATTCTTGGATATTTCATTTTCCAGAACCCCAGGTGAGATAGTAAGTACTAAAACATTTAGAAAACCTACTGCCACTAATTGCTTTCCCAGATCAGATAGTGCCCTCCCCTCCATCTTAAAAATTCTATTCGCTATGAGCAGATGTGGCAAATTAGGAGAACTTGTAGTAGTGAAATTAAATTCCAGTAACAGTCTTCAGAATTTACACAAAGATTTATACATAGGGGATATGATAAAGACCTGCTTAAACAAGTTAAGTAGAGGGCTGAAAACCATGAAAGGAGTTCATTGCTACCCAATATACCTGATAAAAGATTAGAATCCAACTTAGAGAATACACAGATTACACATGTCACAGAAATTTAATAGCACAGCTGGGAGAATAGGGAATATTGTTCATCACAATTGGTCAATTTTAATGTCAGGCAGGCTGCACGATAGTCCTATCAAAGAAAAGCCCATGGTATCTTTTAGTAGAGCCTCAAACATTTAGGTTAGGGTAGTATACAGCAGAATGAAATCAGTGGAGAGACAGACTGAGGGTGCACTTGGATACCCAAGAGAGCAGCTGTTTTTTACAAATGCATGAGATGTAATATCTGAAAGTATGCTATGTCAGGTAACCTATTTATTCATCCAGTAGAAGATGGTGTATCAGTTAAGATCTGCCATTGTACCATATGCGATACCCCATTTGTGATTTATGCACTTTGGTGCATATGTGGTAACGTTAATGTAGGCAAAACAACCAGGGCCCTTAAACAGAGACTACAGGAATATTTAAGATATATTGAAAATGGCAGGGAAGACACACTAGTAGAGGTACATTTTTCTTTGCACCACAAATCCAAGGCTGAGGTTTTAAAGTTTATGGGCAGAGATCATAACCCTGTCTTGAAAAATGGGGGCAGTAAGACCAATGCACTAAATAAAAAAGAAAACTTCTGGATATTTACACCGAAGTGTGAAAAACCATTAGGATTAAATGAAAATTGTACATGCATCTGCAAGTCTGTGTCCTCCAGCATGTCAAGTGTGGATGTGAGATGCAACATACCCTTGCTCCTAGACCTCAAACAACAGTCCTCTGTCATCAGTTCCTGCATACCTCTCCATGTCCATAGTGCTTAAGAAGCCATTGTGCTAGTACAGTATGACTGGTCTGTGAAGTGCCAACACAAACCTGCAAGGGTTGTTCTGCTGCTGATTCATTGGCATATCCTCCACTGGGACAGGCATGTTCTGTTGGACTGTCTGCTACTCCCACAGCCATGTGTAGCTGCCATTTTATGTGCCACTTATGCTTACCCTTGTAGTGCCCACATGAGTCCTACATACCACTGGGCACATCCATGCCTCCAGTGGCTGTGTCTGTACCTAATGTAGCACTCCATACAAACATGCAGCTTGTGAGCCATAGGCAGGGATGGTAGCAGGCTCTGTCAACTCTATCCTTTGTGCCATTTGTTTGATACAAGGAAGCAGTTGCAAACATTTTCTGGAGTTTGGATAGGGCACTGCTCCTGTACCAGAATCTGGTGCAGGGTCCCTGGTGCACTGGTCTTTGACACAAGCTGCCGATTGCCACAGCTTGTGCCCGTCTACCGAACTCTTTGGAAATGAAGCCCTTCTACATTATTATCAAATGTTATACTCATTCTTCCCCTTTCTTTGGGTATTCTTAAGAAAATAAGAGTAACACTTTATTTTAAATGTTCTTAACTGCACTGTAATTACTGTATACCTACAATGTAACTGCTATGTAACTACTGTGAAGTTGCATGTAACTACAATGTAGTTCGTAATTAGTTTCACATTTGCATATTATGTAATTAGGCACATTTCTATGAAGTAACTACACTGTTATTGCACTGTAAATACTATGTAGTCATTAATTATTTTCACATTTGACTGGTGTGCAGTTATGCAATTTACATGAAGTGGTAGTTACATGTGTAGTCACAACAATTCCTGTACTGACACAAATTGATTTATGCTGGAAGTGTAACTACACATGTAACAACTGTTGCAAAGTGAAACAGAAAAATGGATTTATGCTGAAAGTGTAACTACACATGTAACATCTGTTGCAAAGTGCATCATACATAGTTACACTTGCCAGAAAGAATTGATTTGAGACAGAAGGGAGACAACAGTAATTGCAGTAATTACCACTTCATGTGAATTGCATAACTACAGTATGGTACTACCAATCTTCCCTTTGTCAGTCTTCACCATTTATCACTGTCTGTGTGACAGCCAGAAGCACAGCACCCAGAAGAATTTTTTTTTTGTAGGGGTGGATCTAGAGCTGAAGGCAGTGTTGCCCTTGAGGCTGATGCATTACATGGTGCTCACGAGTCAGCCAGCAACAGTCATCTACTCCTCCTCCTCCCCAGTTCTGCTTCTCCCAACAATCATGAGTGCAGCACCCCTCACCTGCTGAAGAAATTTCATCTTCAACATTGCGGCCTAGTTAGTTGTTTCAACGTCGTTGTTGACACCATTTTTGCTCTCTTCCATTTCCACTGTCTGCCAGTAACTTGGTGCCATTTTCTGCAGGAATCTGGTAAGACCTTTCATTTTTCTTTCTTGAAGCAGCACAGAGTCTGTCTGTTATTATTATTTTAGTTACCGCTAGTCAACTTGAGTTTGTCTGGGGAAAAAAAGCACTCTTCTAAGGCAGGCTGGTCTCCTATGTGATGGTGTCCCTGCACTGGCAGATGTCCATCGTGGAACAGTATGACCAATACTTCATCTGCCTGGGTCCTTCTCATGATATTGATAGTTGCAATGCTTGCTTCTCCATGTGCCACGGAACACTGGAGCACTACGAGTAGAAAGTTAGCCATGCTCCACTGACTTTCGGAGGGCAGTGTTGTATGAGGGACTCCAAGCGCAGGTCTCTCCACCCTTTATTTAGATCCCCTAACAATTCTATACAGACCTGTGAGGAGGGGACCTGCTCTTCTTCTAGCCTTGCCAGGGAGAAAGTCTCTTCTGCCATGCTGGAGGATTGGTCCGAGTATCTTGGGGGCTGGGTTGGGATCAATGCACAGGCAGTCAACTCCTCAGAGGTGCAGACTCCCCTGATGTCATGGTCAATGCCTGCTGGGCCCAGCACTGGTGGCTCCTCAGCACTGCCCACTGGTGTCATTCCATATACAAGGGCCATTTGTGACTCTGGTAATTGGCACCTTGAGTAATTCTGGGACCTCCTCCTGTACTGCAAGTGGGACTGCAGGTGGGAAAACCTCTGGGGATGCTCGTCTAGAGGTCTTCTGGATCTCCTTCTCTCCAGTGCCAGATGCTTGGGAGGCTGATCTACATTGGCTGCCCAATTCCTCAGAGTCGGAAGGTTCTCCAGTGCCCAGTAACTCTGTTCCCTTCCAGGCATCCCTCACTTGGCACCAGCAATTATGAGCTGTGCTGGCTCCCACACCAGTGGTGACATCAGGAGCATGCCTGCCAATGGTACCCCTCCATCTGAGAGGATGGTGGTTTGGGTCTTGGGGGCCCAGATAGCTGTCAATCCCAGTGCTGTTCCCCCCCGGGCCAGAACAGGGACTCACTCTTCTGTGACTTCCCACAGGAGGCCTGTGGGATTGGAGCAGTACTTAGCTTTGGGAGTGAGGATGAGGGCAAACCTCAGAATTGATGGGATTGATGGGGCAGGACATAGGGCAGCATCCTTCTCCAGGGACTCTTTGGGTTCAAGGATGTGTTGCAGTGCTGAGCTTTTGTTATCTCTCTCTCTCGTCCTTTTCAAGGAAGGCCTTATTGAATGGGGTTGGGGTCTGCCCTTCTGGTTCTTTGCAGCCCAGGTCTCCTCACAGGGGAGTTTCCCATTCAGGGCTCAGTTCTGACCACTTTGAACTGGTTGAGTTGCCAGTAATGGCACAGATCAGTGGACCCCCAGGAAACATAGAAACAAAGACTTTGATGGCAGATAAGGACTGCTTGGCCCACCTAGTCTGCCTATTTCCCTACCTACAGGAAAAGCTGCAGATCCTAGTTAACCAACTGCCTATTTCTTCCTACCCCCAACAAGAATTGCTTTATGTCTGTCCTGTGCATTCTTGAATTCTTCAACAGTTTTAGACCCCAAAATTCCTCAAGAAGGCTGTTCCATGCGTCCACTACCTTCTCTGTGAAGGAGGTCCAAGATCGCCAGTGTGGTCCCCTAGCCCTGGAAGAAATAGCTCAGAAAAGGTGAAGTGTGTCTCCCCATTGACTCTGCAGCCCTCCCACATTTCCCAGGGCACGTGGTTCCTTCAGGGACTTTGACCTGGGAGCAGTTCAAAGCCACTGCTGCCACCTTCCTAAGGTATGTCAGGGCTATGGATAAGCAGGTCTTTTTTCTGTCTCCCCCTCAGCAGCCAGACTTGGGCTCTTCAGATTCATCAGCCTCCTCCTCATCTTTCTCCTTCAAGGAAGAGAATACCTCTGTCCATCTGTCCTCAGATGCTGATCAGATAGAGTATCAGCACTTCCTATCAAGGCTGGTCAGTGATCTGCACCTATCCCACATTGCAAGATGCAATATTGAGTGAACGATGAGGGTCTTCCTTAATGAATTCAGTGTGGACCACCGGGTCATCCTTTCCTGACTGATTCCCTTCCAGGAAGCATTATCCTGCACCTGGCAGTGCCCATCTGTCCCAATTCTAGCCTATATGGACTGCCAGCACAGGTACTGTTCACACCATGGGTTTCCAGGGACCTTACCTCATCCCACTTTGGGAGAGAGGGTACTGGATACTAATTCTGGGCATAGACACCTGATGTGCAACCAGACCCCAAATGTATACTCTGCAGAGTTTCCCCACTGGATATGGTTAGTGTTCTCTTTGGCTCAATCATGCTCAGCTTTGCCTCTCATCAGGCACACCATGCTGCCTACAACAGGCATCTGTGGTCAATGTTAGGTCACATGTTGACATTTCTGCCTGAAATGAAGGCAACCAGGCAGGCCATTGCCCTCTCTGTGCAGGCCTGGAGCTCACAAGGTGCCAGGCAAGGGTATTTAATGATGCCGATGAGGTAACTTCAAGGCTAGCAGTGGCAGCGATCTGCATTAGGCAGACAACATGACTTCATCTATTAAGGTTGTCATCTTTGGCACAGTGCAGGGTGCTGCCTCTGCTCTTCAGGGGAACCACCTTTTCTCCCACATGGCAAGGTGGGAACTTCAGGGGCGACTTCCATCTCCCAGGCAACAGGAGACCCCACCTCCCCCTGACCAGTCACAGGTCTAAGTGGCATATAATGGGTATTCTCCTTTCATGGTCCTCCCCGACAAGAGACTGAGAGACTCACATCCCTTAGAGAAGTGCTGGGCTCACTTCAGGGGGCTCAGTACTCACCTAGACAGTTATGAATGGTGCAGACTGACTAAGAGAAGAAGATATGAAAATGATATACCTCTCGTAATTCTTGATCTAGTTGTATATCTTCACCATTCATCACTGGCAGCTTCCCTTCTGGGCCTCAGTCCCTGGGCGATGCCCCCTCCCTGGTTGCCTTCCCCCTCCTTGAGGCCAATTATGAGCTGGGTCCTACTGGTACCTCTGGGTCCTCTGTTACCTTCCTAAGTGACTGAGCGCCCACCCTTGGAGGGAGGGAATGTAGGGCTTCTTGCCCTGGCCTAGGGGGGCTCCCCCTAGGTCCTTCCCTTCTCAGACAGGGGGGTCCCTCCTTGACATGGTCTGGTCCTCTGGTGGGGGATCTATCCTAGGCAGGGTAGAGAGAAAAGGGACCACAGGGACTCTCTTTCTCCCTCCTTATGTAGTTTTTCTTTCCCCTCACTTTTGTTTTGGGGGGTAGGACTTGTCCTAGACAGGATTGCCCCCTGAACCATGTGGAATCTCCCTCTCAGGACAATGGTAGCCAGAGGTGTTCTTCTTTACCTATAAATAAACTATCCTGTTGTACAATGCTGAACAGTTATAAGACTGACTGATTGCACATCATGTATATTGCACCTGCACTTTAGCTGCTACTCTGTTGTATTTCAACTGTATTCTTGCATTTAGTTGTACCTAGCTGTACTCAATATATTCAATGTACTCTATTTTCTGTACCTTTCTTTCTTATTGTAAGTATATTGTCTGTATAATCTATGTACCATCTTTATGGCCTGGGTCATACCTGAAAACAGTCCATTGGATCAGTACATCTAGGGACATATGAATGTAGGACATTTACCAACAGAAACAAGCCACATGGTCTACCAAGTCTGCTTGAATGTGCAGCTAGCACACCTACCTTGCAACTGCCCCTCCTACTCCCCTTCATAATAACCTCCCATCTCACCCTGTCCCATCTCCTTTGAAAAACCCCAATGTCTTGAGGATACCTGCTCCTATGGCAGAGAGTTCCATTCTGCCACAAACCTCTCTGTGAAAAAGCGTCTCCTCATTCCCTCCCATATCTACCCCACTCCAATATAAGACCATGACCTGTTGTGTCCCTCCCCCTGCTTAACTTAAATATCCCTTCTGTTCCTGTCTTGTTAATCCCCATTAAGTACTTGAAGGTCTCAATTGTACCCCCTCAATCTCTCCTCTCCTACAGGGAGTACATATTCAAGTCATGCAGCTTCTCCTCATATGGCCTTTCCCCCAGTCCCTGTAATGTCTTAGTTGTTCTGTGCTGTACCTCTTCCAGTAGTCTGATATTCTTCTTTAGATATGGGCACCAGTACTGCATGCAATACTCCAGGTGTGGTCTGACCAGGGATCTGTAGTGAGGCAGGATCACATCCCTGTTCCTGGAGGGTATTCTTGTCCCAATATACCCTAGCATCCTGTTGGCCTCTGCTGCCACATTCCTGCACTGCCTTGAGTTGTTAATTTTCCCATTTACAACCATCCCTAGATCCTTTTCTTCCTCAGTGATAACTAGCTGTACTCAACCCGGCTGATAGCGCCTCCCTGGGTTCTTTGCTCCTCCCTGGGTTCTTTACTCCAAAGTGTATCACCTTGCACTTTTCAGCATTGAACCCCAGCTGTCACTCTTCTGACCACTCCTTCAATTTAATCAGGTCATTCTGCAGTTCCTGCCGTCCCTCTATGTCACTCACCAGCACCCGCAACTTGGTATCATCAGCGAACAGGCTTATCTTATTCCTAATGCCATGCCAGATGTCCGCTATGAATATCCCAAACAACACTGGCCCCAGTACTGATCCTGCAGAACCTTGCTTGTAACTGCTGTTGGATATGAGAGCTCCTCCTAACCACTACCCTCTGCTGTCTTCCCTGAAGCCAGTTTTTGATCCAGTTAATCATCTTAGTACCAGCCCCCACATGCCTCAATTCCTTCCCCAGCCTCTCATACTGCACTGAATCAAAGGCCTTGCTGAAGTCCAAAAATATGACAGCAACCACATGACCTTTGTCCAGTTCCCTTGGTACCCAGTCATAGTACTCAACTAGATTAGTCTTACAGGACCTTCCCAAGACAAACCCATACTGATTACTGTCCTGGAGTCCATTATCCTCCAGAAATGTCACCAGCTTCTCCCTCAAGATTGTCTCCATCAGCTTCCCCATAATGGATGTCAGGCTTACAGGTCTGTAATTGTCTGGTTCATCCTTAGGGTCACTTTTATGGAGGGGCACCACACTGGCCATCCTCCAGTCCTGTGTCATGCACCTTGTGTCCAAGGAGGTATTGAATAGGTCCACCAGTGACCCTGTCAGTCCCTCCACCAGTTCCCTCAGCACCCTGGGATGTATGCTGCCTGGTCCTGGTGCTTTATCCACCCTCAGAGACCTCAGTCCCTCTAATACCTGCCTTCAGTGATTACCCCATCTGTCACACCTTCCCCCTGTCCACCTTTCCCACTCCCTGTGAAAGCTGCCTGCTCTTCCCTCTCATGAATATGGAACAGAAGTACTCATTTAGTGCTTCTGCCTGTTCTGCTACTTTCTCTGCCCACCCACATCCTTCATGATCTGCCCTATCTGATCTCTGCAGCTTCTTCTTTCCCTAATGAGTCAGAAGAATTTATTTTCCCTGTCTTTGATTCCATGAGCCAGCCTCAGTTCCCTGGAGGCCTTGGCTGCTCTAACACCCTTGGTAACTTTTAAAGGCATTCTGTCAGCACTGGCTAGCTACTGGAAACTGTCCCAAACCTGTCCTGAAGCCATTCATTAAATGGAGGTATGGAATATGGATCTGCAGCTACCCGCAAAGGTTGGATTTAGGCAATAGAGCCACAAATAAGTTTTTGTCAAGTAATAAGGACATGCAAGGAGGGTTGGGTGAGATTCAAAAAGTAGTAATCACTTTGAAAATTTGTTCTACTAGCTTGAACTTGTAACACTTTTTGAGCACACTGGTGTAGTGTCCTGTTATTCTTACAAATAAAAAGAAGTAATTTGCCCTCAAAACAAAATGACATAGAGTGTTGCATTTTTTGACTTGCATTTTGCTCCTCTAGTGTGTTTGGTTACAGGGCTGACAGAACGGCTTTAATTGTATATCGTATCCCCTAAAGGAGGAGCACTGCTTGAGGTTTGACTGTGGGGCATAATGACAGGTTATAAAATAATATCTGATAGTGCCCCAGACAGCACAAGCAAAAAACATTTAGAGTATAAACCCTTGGTAACTTCTTTGGACTTCCTCATGTACTCATCCCTATCTCCCCCCTCCCAGAATTCTTATATGTTCGGAATGTTGCTTTTTTTGCCCTCACCTTATTTAAAACTTCCTTACTCATCCAACTTGACTTCTTAGATCTTTTCTTATTGCTCTGCAGTTTGGTACCAGTCCCAACAGCTTCCACAAACCCCAATTTATTTTTCCCCCATTTCTGGTTTGCATCCCAGTGAGGTACAATTCTCTCCTAAGATTTCACCAATCCTACTGAAGTCAGCCTTTCTGAAGTCAACCACCCTTATCCCTGTACCAACCACCTCCCTGCTCAAATTGAGTGAGAACCACAAAGATTCATGGCCACTCCCTGTCAGTGGGTCCACCACCCCCACCTCCCTTACAGCCTCCATGGTAAACAAATATCTGCTGTGTAGACTAATAGTGGGTGGTAACAGATACACATGCAGAGACTCTTTCTTAGTCACTACATGCACATTTTCACCACCATGCCCAAATCTTCATGGTATAGTCAGGGGCTGTGGCAGCTCAGTGTGAATGATGGTGCCATAGCTGCCACCTCCTTCAGCTAGTGAGAAGGGTATGTAATGGCTAAGTAGGCATCCTGTCATGTGTATCTGGCATCACCCACCATAACTCCACAGAGTAGATTGGTGATATTTATTTATTTTTTGTCTTTTTGTTTGTTTGTTTACCAGGTAGGTTCACTGATGCAGTGGACCATTTTCAGGGATGACCCAGGCCATAAAGACAGCACACAGGTAATACAGACAATACACTTACATTACAAGGGAAAGGTACAGAAAATAGAATACATTGACTATATTGAGTGCAGCTAGATACAATTAAGTGCAAGAATGGGTAGCCTGTGGTTATGGCAACCGTGATTGAGTGCTTTCAAAAGGGTGACTCAATCATGGCACCTGTGCACAGGGCTACTGGGTAGGGAGGGCAACCGGATGGGTGGTCTGCTAATATAGCAACACGATGTCACTATATGTAGATGCATGCAGTGGGGAGCGAGCGTGCAGTGCGACAGGCAGAAGGGGAGGGAGGGTTTGTGAGGTGTACTGCAGGGGGGGGCTACTGAGCTGGCCCTGTGGCATGGCATGTTGGTGGCAGGCTAGGGTTGTGACAGTGCCAGGTTCAGTTCTGGGTGCACATTTGTTTTTTTTGTTACCAGCCATGGTTTTCTTTTGTCTGCTTCTTGTATCCTGCCCCTGACATGCACCCCCAGAGTTGAGAATCCTTTAGTAGGGGGTTGAGGGGGACACAGCCCCCACATAAAAAAAAGTCTTCAGCACCCTTTTGCTGTGCACCAGGAGAGTATATCACCGAAATAGATTTTCAGCAATGTACACTTGCCCTAATGGTGATCGTATTTCTGCTATCACTGTTATGACATGGAACCAAGAATACAGTTGAAACACAATAGAGTAGCAACTAAAGTGTTGGTGCAATATGCATGATGTACAATCAGACTTATGATGACTGTTCAGCATTGTATAATGGGACAGTTTAGTCTTTAGTATAGAAGACTTAGGACTGTCATTGAAGGGTAGCCCATGCCCCACCCCAGCCACCCACCTAGGCAGTAGCAGGACAGGGGTGTGGGTGCAGTAGATGTGTGGGTCACTCTTACAGAAGCAGCACATTTTAAGTTATGTAAGTGTACAATACGCATTGTGAAACTAGCTAACAACCACATAGTGCAGTTACAGTGTAGTTATACAGTAGTTATAATGTAGTTAGTGACACTTAAAATTATCCTTCAGAAATCACTCCCTAATGAAGCTACTGCAGTATAGCATAATGGTTAAAAGCACTGCCCTTAAACCTAGAGAACTGGGTTCGAATCCCAGAGCCATCACTTTTATACTGTGCGAACAACAACAAAAAAGAACTAAAAATAAACATACAATAAACATGCAATCTAACACTGTAAATTGCTAAATCATTAATTTGTTTAATTACTTATTGACTTTTAACAGTGCTGAAGTTGCTAAGAAATATGTTGCTTTTGTGGCATTGTTTCCACAGCTAATGCCTAACTAACATGTAATTTTTTTATTTATTTAGTTTTTGTTGACCGGGTAAGTGCACTAGACAAATCCTGCCTATTTTCAGGCACGACCCAGGGAAGGGGGATACAGATGAATGCTAACTGATGAGCCAGATTAAGCTGTTGGTGGTATTTTTAGTGAATGATGGAAATTTGGCCAGGACACCAGGGAAATTTCCCTACTTTTTTTGATAAGTGCCATGGGATCTTTAACATCCACATGAACTGCCACCAATCCAGGCAGATGGGACCTTGGTTTTGATGTAAACCATAGTGTTGTAGATTCTCCCACGGTTCCCTTTTATGTCTTAATTGAATAAATGATGATGGGGAGAGTTTGCCAGTTGGAGAATCCAAATAATCAAATAAAGAAATGCAGACTCTCTACCCTTGAAATTCAAAATTGCTTTACTTAATTAATAATATCACACAGTTCCAAATGGATTGAAGGCAATTATGCTTGTTCCACTTTTTTAAAGGATTTGATACACAGTTCCAAATGGATTAAAGGCACTTGTACTTATTTCACTTTTTTTTTATAGAAATTAGGTGAATGTTTTTGGAACCCACGTGTTGCTTCCTCAGACCAAAATATATTCCAAGTGCTACAATCAAATAAACAAATTATTAATAAATGAAAACTTTATAAAATGACAAATATCCAAAAATTATATATATTTTATGATGTATACAGTCAGGGGGAACACACCTGAACATGACTTTACATCAATAATAACATGCTGTTCCAAGCTGGCACTTCACTAGAATGAAATTAAAAGGGTTGTAAGTTTCCAGAATTGTTATCAACACACTTCAAATTCCAAAATTCTAGTATCAAAATTTGGTAATGAAATACCTGGATTGCTTAAATGTTTTTACTGTTCAAAATCCAGGTTCTAAACTACAGCCATCTGAAAAACATATTTGTTTTAATGAATACCTCAAATCCAAACCATGTCCATAGTATTTTTATGTATCAACAATCTTATGAACTTCAAAAAATGGGCTTTTAAGCTTACCAACATAAATTTTCATCTAGAACACTGTAGCCGACTGCATAGTTGAGATGCTAACCATAATGAATGTATTAGCTGCATTGCAACTAAAGCTTAACCAACTTTATTTTTAAAAGTGCCACCATAAGCTGGAATGCTATAACTACCTCTCTTCAGAGGATCAGATGAAGAAGGGGCTGGGCTGCTTTATCACGTTACCTGGAAGGTACGTGATGATGTCTCAAAGGTGACTCACTTAGCAGCCCAGTCTATAATAGAAATCAACACCTTACAATACATGCTTATCCCCCATTCTACATAATGCTTTTGAAAGCTAAACAATACTTAAATACAAAGTGACCAACATAACTAAGTGTCACGGTTCTCAATTGGGATTCAGGTGAAATTTTCACACACTTTCGAGAGATGTCTAAAAATTGACAAACTCAATAGTTCTAGTAGGAGTAGAACCAAATACTACTCTGAATTTAGTTTTAACATACATTTCTTGTAAAGCAAAATTTTATAGTGTTCTAAAAACCCCCTATTTCACATCTTATGTGAAAATCAGTGGCTCTGGTGGGATTTGAAGCCATGGACCCAAATTTCTTACTTTTAAACAATGAAACAAAACCAATATAAAACTACACATTTTGGAAATGATAACAAAAAGAAAATGAAAAGAAAGAAATCTATTATACAAAATACACTAACGAAAAGAAGTCCAAAGTAAATTTTCATTTAGACCATATTTCCTTTGATAAGTCCGTAAAGCATAAATCCACCATGCTTCTCTTTGTAAAAGTTTTGTGTCCCAATGCATCCCTCCTCTTGGTTTTGCTACTTTTTCGATTCAAAAAAAATTCAAACTGGAGATCTGATGATTACATTGTGAAAAATGTCTTGTTAGTGGAGAATGTTCATTGGCTCTTCTGATGTTACTTTTGTGTTCAGTGATCCTTATTTATAATGATCTTGTAGTTTCCCCAATGTAGTATAGAGAACAAGGGCAAATGATGCAGTACATAACGTGGACAGTATTGCAGGTTATAAAGTCTCTAATTAGAAAACTTTTATCTTGATATGTACTTTTAATTGATTTGCTTTTAACTGCACTATTACAATGTGTGCAGTTGCCACAAGGAAAGAAACCTTTAATATTGCTTCTTAGCCAGATTCCTTGTTGTGGAGTTGATTTCTGATGTTGTGTTTGAACCAATTCATTTTTCAAAGTTGTGGTTTTACGTGCTGTGATCCATGGTTTTTGTTCAAAAATCAAATGCCCATTATCTGCATTCTGCAAAATGTTCCAGTTACCTGTAATGACTTTCTTATTTTTTTTCATAACAAGAAGAATATTGTGTAGAAAAAGTAAGCTTTTCTGACATAGTTTTCTGTTTAGGAATATTCTGAATCAATGTATTATGATCCTTAGCTCTTACTTTAAATTCTGCTTTTTTTAAGGTTGCAGAAGAATAACCTCTCTGCACAAAATGTGCTTTGAGGTCTTCTAAATTCTTTTCAAATCTTACTGGATCTCTACTATTTCTTTTAATTCTTAACATTTGACTGCATGGAATGTTATTTTTTAGAGCTGGAGGGTGAAAACTGGAAGCATGTAATGTTGTATTTTTGTCTGTGGACTTTCTGTATAGATCTGTTGTTAAATGATTTTCCTGTTTGATAATTTTGAGATCTAAAAATGGTATCTCATTAATGTCATAATGTAGTGTAAATTGTAAATATGGAAAAATTGAATTAATGTAAGCATGAAATTCTAATAATCGTTCAACCGTATTAGACCAAATTAAAAAAAATATCATCAATAAAGCATTTATATAACACAAATGAATTTTTATACTGATTAGTTTCATTGAAAATGTGTTCTGATTCAAAAAAGGCCACGTACATATTTGCATAAGTTGGTGCCAACAAGGCCCCCATTGCTGTTCCAGTGATTTGATGAAAATTTCTACTCTCAAATTGAAAATAATTATTTTCCAGTACAAATTGTGTGAGTTGTAAAATGAATCCTTTATCAGGAGTATTTTCATCTCTGAGTGACAAAAAATGGTTCATGGCTCTTAGTCCTTGATCATGTGGGATACTGGTATATAAACTTTTCACATCTAATGTAACTAATTGACAATGTTTTATGTCAATATTTTGTAAGCTGAGTTCTTCTAGAAAAGATGGAAAAGACGTTATGAGTCCTTTGCTATGATAATCTACATAAATGAAAAAGGGTTCTGTAATAGAATGAACTCCAGATATAATAGGTCTACCAGGGGGACGAATAGGATCTTTGTGAATTTTCGGTAAGCAGTAAAAAAAGGGGAGTACGGGGTGATTTATTAATAAAAGCTGTAGTTAGCCATTCTGGTATGATATGTTGTTCTTCTGCTGTAGTGACAATTTTTTGTATCCCCTGTTGTAAAGCCTCCCAAGGAATTGTAGTCACTTCCATATAAGTTGGTATATCCTGTAATTGACTTAAACACTCAGACTGATAATCAGTATAATTCATAATGACTATTGCCCTTCCCTTGTCTGCTTCCTTTATAATAATACTAGAATCTTCCTTAAGACTTTTAAGATCTTGCTTTTCCTGGAAACTTATATTGAGGTTTTTGTTTCTCACTAGATTTAATAATGTTATCAATTTCTCTATCAACTTTCTCAGTAAAGGCAGTTATATTTGGAGGTTGCAATGAAATAGTATCAAAAGTAGATTTCACATGCAAAGCCCGTTTTAGACTATAATCTTGATTTATTATTATATTTCCATCTGAGTTATCACTACCCCTATCGAAAACATATTTTTTTAATCTTAACTTGCGATAGAACTGTCCAAGATCCAATTTTAGTTCAAATGAACATAATGGCTCAGCTAGTCTGAAATTGAGTCCTTTATTTAATAAATGTGTTTCAGTCTCAGAGAGTTTTTGATGGGAAAGATGAAATACTATTAACTCATGTTGTCCCTTGATCTGGTGGAATAGACTTTTCCTGTGTCTCTTTTTTCTCTGCCTCCTAGATCTCTTTGTCTTGTTGCCCCTGACATTAAAGGTTCTGGGGGTGTAGTGGGTGGAGAAAAATCCTGTCCCTGATGTCTGTCTCCCCTAGTCCACTGGGGCTGATAGAAATCATAATAGTCCCCTCTGTATGGGTCCTGAAAATTGTAATTATCTCTATAAGACCTTCTGTAATAATTTCATGACCTATAGGGTTGTCTATTATACCTATTTTGGTATCTAAAATTAGCTTTGCTCCTGTGGTATCTATTGTTCTGTGTGTCTGAGTCTGTTGTAGTATCTGTAATCTCAGATTCGTCCAGATCATAAACAGATGTTTGTTGACCAGATCTTTTCCATGAATAAATTCTACCCTCCTTATTATCAGTAATATCCCTCTTAAACTTACTCAGTTTGATGTTTTTTATATGGTTATCATATTCTTTTAAAGAATGTTCAATTTGTTCCAACAAAGCTTTCATTTGGTTTAGTTCTGAATTATTTTGTATTTCTTTTTCTAGCAGATTAATTTCCTGTAACAGGGATGCTTGTTCAGTTGTTATTGTTTCAATTAGTAGTAACATGAAATCAAATGAGCACTTAGCTTGTATCCCATCCCATTTATCTTGAAAGTTTTCATTTATTAATAATGTGTTTATTTGATTGTAGCACTTGGAATATATTTTGGTCTGAGGAAGGAACACGTGGGTTCCGAAAACGTTCACCTAATTTCTATAAAAAATAAGTGAAATAAGTACAAGTGCCTTTAATCCATTTGGAACTGCGTATCAAATCCTTTAAAAAAGTGGAACAAGCATAATTGCCTTCCATCCATTTGGAACTGTGTGATATTATTAATTAAGTAAAACAATTTTGAATTTCAAGGATAGAGTCTGCATTTCTTTATTTGACCTTGGTTTAACATCTCATCCAAAAGATGGCACCTCAGAAGTGCAGCACCCTTCTCATGCTGCACTACAGTGTTAGTACTGGGATATTAACCAAAGTGTCAGATGTGGGAACTGAACCCACAGCCCTCTGATCTTCAGGCCTCGGAGGCGAGTGTGCTACCTACTGAATCACTGACACTGATATTACAAAGTAAGTACACAGAAACAGATACTTAAAGTGTAAGAAGAAGGTGTAACAGTGCTGTAGTTACTAAGGAACGTGCTGCTTCTGTGGCATTGTTTCCACAGTTAATGCCTAACTAACATGTACTTACAAAGTAAGTATGCAGAAACAGACATTTAAAATAAAGTGTAAGAAGTAGGGAGTAACAGTGCTATACTATAGTTACTATGGAATGTGTTGCTTCTGTGGCATTGTTTCCACAGTTAATGACTAACTAACATGTGCTTATAAAGTAAGTATGTAGAAACAGATACTTAAAATAAAGTGTAAGAAGAAGGGAGTAACAGTGCTGTAGTTACTGAGGAATGTGTTGCTTCTGTAGCATTGTTTCCACAGTTAATGACTAACATACATTTGCAAAGTAAGTATGCAGAAACTGACACTTAAAATAAAGCATACGAAGAAGGTTGTAACTACTATACAATTAGATTGAAAGTCAATGCTGTAGTTTTGATACATGCTTTCTTTCAGAAATCAGTACCTCATGCACTTGCTGCTTAATAAACACACAATCTAATATTCTTAATTGCTAGTCAACTACATTGGTTACTTATACAATAAAAATAATTTACACAATTACTTATTGGCTTGTAACAATGCTGTTGCTACTAAGAAATGTGCTGCTTCTGTGGCATTGACCCACACCTCTTCTGTACCCACAGGTGGGTGGGTAGCTGGGGCTGGGGCATGGCTACATACCATGCACTTTACTACCAATCTGCTCTGTGAAGTGGTGGTGGGTGGTGAAGGATACACCACTATGGACCCTTCCTGGTATGTAGTTATACAAATTGCATGATGTCATAGTTACACATGCAACCACAACTGTTTCTCTTTTGGCACAAATGGATTTATGCTGTAAGTGTAACTACACATGTAACAGCTGTTGCAATGTGCAACAGAAAAAAATTGATTTATGCTGGAAGTGTAACTACACATGTAACAGCTGCTGCAACAGTAATTGTGGTAAATACCAGTTCATGCAAATTGTGTAACCACACTAAACCACAATTGTGAAACCAGTTAGCTACTACATTGTAGTTACATGCAACTACATAGAAGTTACATACTTACATTGTAGTTATACAGTAGTTTCAGTTTAGTTAAGGACACTTAAAATAAAGTGCAACCAAAATAAGTGTAACAGATGGAAGTTGACATGTGTGCCCATTCAGACTGTACCCTACTTCTCAGTAGTAGTACATGGCTGGATGTACAGTACCTGTGCCTAGAAGCAAGTGGAGATTTTACATAGAAACATACACAATGACAGCAGAAAAAGATTAATGGCCAATCCAGTCTGCCAATGGTCCCCTAACAATCACCAGACCTACTGTCATTACAGGGTGCTAGCCCTTCCTATCTACCCCAGTATTACCCTCCCTGTTAGTGCCGCCCTGAGAAACCACAGTGTACTTCTCTCTTTCCCAAACATGCTTGAAACAATTAATGGTTTTGATGCTACTATCTCTGCTAGTGAACTGTTCCACAGTCCCACCACACTTTCTGTAAAATAATACTTCTTCATATCCCTCTTGATATTCCCTCCTGTCAGTTTTTACTTACATCCTCATAACCTCAAACTGAAACTCATACTAAATAATTCCACGCAGCTCACCTTGTTTTTATTGCCTTGTAGGAACCTTTAGGTCTCTAACACATCTTCTATCTCCCTTTTGGTCTCTAGCAAATACATGTTCAGTACCTTGAGGTGCACCTCTTAAGACCTGCCCTGTTGGCACCAAATCAACTTTGTCACCCTTCACTGCAACATCTGTAGCCTGTCCTTATCTTTCCTAAGGTTAGAACTTTTGGGGTGGGTACAGTACTCCAGGTGTTACCTCACCAAAGATCTATCAAAAGTTAGTATTACCTTCTTTCTATTTCTGTTAGTACTGTACCTCTACCAATACATCCCAGCATCCTCTTTGCCTTACTGAAGGCCTTGTTGCACTGGATTGATTGCTGAGGAAGTCACTAATGATAACTTCTATGTACCGATCCTCAGCGTTAGTGCTAAGTTTTACCCCACCCATCCAGTATTCTGTCCTGGGGTTCTTGTTCCCTAGGTGCATCACCTTGCATTTCTGGTGTTGTATTGCAGCTGCCAAACTTTAGACCACCTTTCAAGCCTCTTCAGGTAACTCTATATTTGCCTAATTTACTCATCACTATCCACCTTCCCACAGAGTTTAGTGCCATTTGTGAAGAGACAAAACTTTCCCTAGATTCCTTTTCCAATGTTGCTGATGAACATACAGAACAGAACTGGGACCAGGACAGATCCCTGTGATACTCCACTCAGCACCTCCATCCATCTCCTCTGATTTGACCTCATTAACCATATCAATCTGCTGCCTCCCCTTTAACCAGATACCCACCCATCTTACTAGGTCCCTAGCCACATCCAGATCCTCCAGTTTCTTCAGCAGTCATCTGTGAGGCACTGAGTCTAAAGCCATGCTGAAGTCAAAGCCAATGAACTCCATGGTATGTTCCCTATCAATAACCCTCATCACACAGTCAAATAAAACTATCAGATTAGTCTGAGAAGATCTCCCTGCCACAGACATGTGCTGTTTACTATCCTGGAGACCACTGCTGTCCAGATAGTCCCAATGTCCTCTCTGACTGTTAACTTTATCAGCTTTCCTTAAGACTAACAGGTCTGTAGTTACCCACTTGTCCCCCCCTCCATTATGGAGTGGGAATGTGTTTGCCACTCCTCGTTCCTTCAGAACTACCCTTGACTGTAATGAGCTATTGAATAGTCCTACCAGGGGTTCAGCCATTTCCACTGCCAGTTCCCTGATTGTCCTTAGATCCACAGTGTGATTTTCTGGCCAAATAATTTTAATAATATATAAAGAAAGATATCCTCTGACCCCATATGGAGTGGATAGTGGGCATACCCATGATTCCACTGTTTGAAAAAGTGATATAAATTATGTGATTTGCTCCATAGTAGGGCTTATACTGTATAGAGGACACTGCAAGTTATGAGTTACTTCTAGTCAAGAGTTGGGTTGTACAGCTTTAGTGTTCATAATGGAGCCTTGACCATAACTGGGCAAGCTGGGTATCCTTCTAATGTGACTTTGTAACCAGGGGCAAGTGTTTTCCTCCAGCTGTGCAGAAGTCTCCAGGGAGAATCAGACTGGGCCTGGGCTGAGTAACTCCTGGGGGGCTGGGTGCCTCATCTTTCCACTGGTCCCATTGAGCCAAGAGCAGCTGGTCCTGCAAGGCCATTAAGGGCATCATTACTGTTTGTGATTGCTGGAGGGGAAAGAATGGATTGCAGTTGAGTAGAGCTGCCTGTGAAACCTGTAGTGCGAACTGAGACTTCCACTGGATCCTTAGATTGAAACTCTGAATGGGTTTGGGAATGCTTTGATGACAGCACCATTGTGTATTCAGCAGGGACCCCTTGTCACCCCTGGTCCTTCACAGTACAAAGGGCTTGTCAGGATCACTAACAACTGGAGAAGAATGAACTACCAGTCTAAGTTGGGTGGCATGCTTTCCAGACATTTTCTTTGAACCTGGCATCATGGCCTGTTAAGTCTGAACTTGACTTAGGTGGAAAACTATTGGGCTCATGAACCGGGTCACAACCACTTCATTCTGAACTACATTATTTAATGCTGTTACTTATTTTGCTCTCTGTTAATAGGTGTCCTACTCCAGAACACTATCAAGAATCAAGTCTTAGTGTCCCACATTCCAGATATGACCTGTGGGTACTGTGCAGCATTGAATACAAATTTACAAATGATGTACTGCTTTTCTGTTTTGTAAGCTGTGTGCATTTTCCTTCCTGCATGCAACACTAGGTCGAGCTGAAGTCAGAAGGTGAGTAAAAACCATTACATATCTTACCCACTTATTGGATCATGGAGAAATAAGTGACATTAGACATTCTGGTTTACATCAGAAGGTTCCATAATGCGTAAGTCATCCCAATTTATTTTCAGTGAGGTAGCAACAAGACAACACTAGCTCACATGTCCCGATTTCTTAGGAGACTCTCCTCTGAGTGCCAAGGTTCAATAATAATAATACTGTATACTGTATGTGCACTCTATATTTCTCTGATTATGCTAGACAATATCTCCAAATCATTAGCTTTTACAATAGCTTCACAGAATTTTTAACATTTGCAGCATTCACATAATAAATCACAGCTCCCTTGAGTCAATACAAGAGCATTGATTACCTTCAGCTTGAACAAATACCACAGTCCTGGATGAAGATAACAGATGTTATGCTGGAGCCAAACAGTGAAATGAAAGGCTGTATTTCTGGAGATGGATGTTATTGTCTTTATTGACTGGACAGCTGTAACAACTGGATCATTAGTACAACTAGAACAGTATTTGTGTATCAATGCAGTAAGCCAGTATTAATGTTTCACTGATCTCACTTACTGCTCTATCTCCCTATGCTAAGGTTCTATAGAGTAGATACTCTTTCTCCTATCTTGGTGAAAAAATGGATAACACACAGTCCTACCGTCACGTAGACCTCTACTGGTAAGAGTGGTCACTTCACTTCTAGCCTGTCCAGTCTCCCTGCTCAAACTCCTGAAATCTGGGTTGTGCAATTACTCTTTTAAACCCTCAGAAATTATCATATTTAAATGTCTTGTCTGTGACTGATCAATAAATGTTCAGGCCATTCTCAACACCAACCAGAAACAATCATCTGCTTGCAGTTCCTCACCTTAAACTGTCAAAACAATGTAAGCCACAATGGAATTTTGGCTTTGAATACTCTTTTAATCAGCTGTCTGCTTGTCTCCACCCCCATCCCACATTGTCTGATGAAAAATGAAAATGTTTACTTTGACTATTTTAGAAGTAAAAAAATACAAACATACCAATGTCTCAGTGACATGAAGGAAGCTTTGTTCACACTACTGCTCCAGATATAGTGAAACAAAAATAATCCCCCACCTTGCTCAGAAGTGGTACTATCTGAGTGCATATTGCCTCAAACATGGTGAGAAGAACATGCCGAAAAACATTATCTGAGAAAAGTCGTTTCAAGAACACATAACTGGTCTTGCCATTACATTTCTCCCATCATTTTACATGAAGAGGATACATTAGATTGAAAAAAAAACGTGATTTTAGAAAATGTGATTTGAGAAAAGAAGAATGAATTTGCTTTGCCTTTCTCAATTTAGTTTGAATGAAATAGGTAGGTTAGATGCAAGAAAACGTGACTTGAGAAAATGTGGTTGGTTTTGACTTTATATTTCTCACCTCATTTTACTTGATGCAGATGTTTTAGATTCAACAAAACATGATTCAAGAAAATGTGAGTAGCCTTGGCTTGCCTTCTCAACTCTTATTGCATAAAGTGTTTTGTAGGAAAACTTTGAAGGAATATATGCTGTCAATATTATAACTGATTATTGTGGTTTCATACTTGCTTGCACTATGAAATACTTTGATTATGAAAACCAACATGGCTGTAACCATTTTAGCATTTTGTTTTTCTCTCCCTCCATTTTGTCTTTGCATTATTTCAATTGTGTACTTGCTTTGTGATTGAATATAATCTTTCTTTAGAACATGGGCATGTACAGAAATGGTGGTTTGTGTTACTTAGCAATGGGTTCTTGTAAGAGACTTTTGCAATGAGCATAAAAGCTGCAAAACTCATGTTTCTGTTTGTACATTCTACTACAAAGCCCTGATGGAAAGTTTCTGCAGTCACCACACTTTCCTTTTAAGAAGACTGCGTTTAAAAAAAAATGTTTTTCTAACCTTTGAAAAGTCCCACATAACATTTGTCTCTCCACGTAAGCAAGCAATAACACATGACGAGGTGAGTTATGCCCTGATAAGAGCACACCCAGGTGTGTTATGACACTCGGGGTGCTTGTCCCAAGTTCCTTATGCACTCAGGCGTGCTCTTATCAGGACACAACCCACACCTCAGAGTGTGTTATAGAAATATACAAACATAGATTTTGATGGCAGATAAATATCGCTTGGCACATCTAGTCTGCCCACAACCCTATCTATTGGATAAACTGCAGATCATAGTTAACCAACAGCCTTCCTTCTATCCCCCACTATAACTGCCTTTTGCCTGTCCCATGCACTCTTAAATTCCCCCATTGTTTTTAACCCCACAACCTCCTCAGGAAGGCTGTTCCTTGCGTCCACTACACTCTCCATGAAAAAAATACTTCCTCACATTGCCCCTGAGCTGTCCCCCTCTATCTACAAATTGTGCCTCCTTGTTGTTGCACATCTCTTTTTTCTGAAAGATGCTACCCTCTTATACTTTGTTGATTCCCCTGAGATTGTTGGAAGTTTCTATCATGTCCCTCCCCCTTTCCTCAAGGCTATACATATTAAGCTCTTTAAGTCTTTCTCTTCATATGGCTTCTGGAGCAGACCATGCACCATTTTAGTTGCCCTCCTATGGACTGCCTCCATCCTGTCTATGTCCTTGAGGAGATGAGAGGCAGGATTCTCAAAGAAAGACAAAACTCCTGCAGCTGAGGGAAAAAGGCTTGCAGCACTGCGGAAATGCAGTTGCACGGTATTCTCAAAGAAAACTGCTGCAGAGGTGGATTTACGTAAAAAGTGCAGCAGGTGCAGTACTTCAACAGTCACAGAAATTGTGCAAGTTCTGGGAATCTGCAACTGTGGATCAGCAGCTGTGGAAAACAGCTTAGGAGGCACAGCAACAGTGAACAATTAGCTGGGGCAGCAGACTTTAACGTTGCTGCCACAATAAGAAACTAAAAGCACCCACAAAGTCAGCAGCAACCAGTCCCTGAATTGGAACTACTGAAGCACCACAGCCACCAGTACTACCTTGGCACCACAGTGTCTGACTGTCAATGTTGGTTGTCCCTCCCTGGGGTGTTCCTATTGCCTACAGGAGTAGCAGTCTCTTCAGGCTGGTCAGGCTCTACTGCCTGCAGGGCTCCATCATGGACTGCACTGGGTCTGGTGGTTGTTGCCTGTTACCATTTCATGGCACTGTGTGCTATTGTTGCTGTAACAGCAGCCACTGCTATACCCACTGGGATGCTATTACCTGTGCCTCACCTTCACCATAATTGATTTCAATTGTTGGGGCACTACTGAAGTTGCTGAGGGAGAGTTACACCTCACTCCAATGTGTGTAATTTTTTTTCACAACTGAAGAATAAATCTGGCTGGGAATAGCCTTTGAGGGTCTGTGCCTTACTTATCTATCACCTCTTATTCCTCAGGCACTTCCTCAGCTGCACTTTTTTCCACAGTCCATAGTGTTTTTTTCTTCAGCTGTGGAGGTTTTTGTGAATAGCACTCAGAGCAATCTCCCTTTCTTTTCCATAGCTATGACAGTTTTGTGGACTTAGGGAAGGTGTTGCACTTTCAGAATGCTTTGTGAATCCAGCCCGGGTCTCTAGAACTGCACACAGTACTCCAGGTGGGGTCTCACCAACCATCTCTAAAGAGGGACCACAACTTCTGTTTTCTACTGATGATGCCACTTCCTTTGCATCCCAGTATCTCCCAGCCCTCCTTACTGCCTTTTCACATTGATTGTCTACCTTAAGGTCATCTAATATGACTACCCCCAGGCCCCTTTCCATTTGTGTTGTTGTTAGTACCTCCCCCCCCCTCACTGTGTACTCTTTCCCTGGGTTTTTGTTTCCCAGGTGCATTACTTTGTACTTCTTTGCATTGAATCTAAGCTGCCATACTTTTGACCATTCCTCTAACCTTGCCAAGTCCCTTCTTATCCTGTCCACCCCAACTTTGTGTACCAACCCTGTTGCAAATCTTTGTGCTTTCTGAAAAGCGGCATACTTTTCCTTCCAGTCTCTCCACAATGTCACCTATAAATACATTAAAGTGGACCAGTCCCAGTACTGAACCCTGTGGAACCCTACTAGTAACCCCCCCTTTCTTCAGACTGTTCTCCATTTACTTTTATCCTCTGTGTTCTGTTGTCCAGTCAATTTGTTACCCAGGCTTCCACCCTTGGACCCACTATTGCACTTATAAAATGGGCCATTGGTAAAGAAGTTAGTTTTAAAACAAATGGAAATAAAAATGTACAGTACATAAAATCAGTAAAAACATGACTACATCTGTAGAAAAGAGAAAAAGCAGTCCTTGTTGGATTACAGCTCTTTAATTAAAAGTCACTACACAAGGACAAAATCTCTGTGTCTGCATTACCCACCCAGTGACTGTGTCTGCACTATCCAACCACAGAAATGCTCAAGCTCTTGTTTTTTTTTAATATTTCTTACTTTTCCCACAAAGTTTGACTTATAGCCTGCAGGACCGAGCATGCAACCAGTTAGGCTGATGTATTTATTCTGCTATTTGTTGCCCACCTACCGAGAGGCAAAAAGCATTTTTTTTATGTGCTTTTACTTATTTATTTCAAGCTTTGTTTTCTGAAATAATTTTTTGATTTGATATTAACTGGCTGGCTGACTGAGAGCAAGCATGTCCCTCAGCAGCCACCATAGATGTTCATTTCCCGGTTACCATTTGAGAAACCATAAGTTATATATTTAAAAGAGGAAGCTCCACTTAGTTTTATTTAGGCAATAATGTGGTGACTTTTTCTATAGATTTATGCTCTGTGTCATGGAGAAGGCAGCTGCTTGCCATCTCGGTATGTCATCGTGACTGGAGAAGGTGAGGACAGCACCAGGGAATGTAGACATGGTGATGCGGTGTAATTATCGGAGCAGAAATTCAGGTTGGGGAGATCACTGGCTTCACAGAAACTTGTGTCAGGTGTTACATGAGGTCCCTGCACCCTAATTTGTACCCCCACAGGTACACCGCAGACAGCTAGCATTTAGGTATATGTTATGCTAACAAACAGGGCTAAGGGCATCTACCATATAAGAGTAGATGTCAGGATATGTATGCACATTATTGCTATACACTTTACTTTCCAATATACACAGGTATTTCTTGCTTATAAGATGTTAGGACATCTATGTCCTTGTAATGATTATGATATATGTCGCCATTGCGATCTTCTGATGATTTGTATTACTACATGACTATGTACAAACTGTACCTCTTTGTTTCTACAAAGTGATGACTACTACAACATTGTATAATGTTATCTTGTACTGAGGAGCCACCTCTAATTTAGCCAATAGGGCTCATCTCTGTAACAAGAAATGTTTCTATCTTACAGTAACCATGGTAATTATTGTAGGTATATAATGTAAGACATTACGTCTTCTACCTCGGAGACCTCAGGAGACACAGAGATTCCTCGAAGTATAGGGAATGCTTAGTACTGGCTCCCAGTTCCTATTGGTAAGACCTGATTAGGGCAACTGTGATTTTCCTGTTGGAAGTAATAAACAAGCTTTATTACTCTTATGCAACTTGTCTGTGATTCCTTGCATGCCCATTATTACTAAGAACCTGAGAGTGAGCTTTAGACCTCCTGACAATTGTCGACTGTGTGCAGGCAATATTTAGTGTTTTCAAAATTCCACTTGTTGCTAAAAACTTTTGCCTTCCCAACAGGGACTGTAGATGTGCATTTCTGCACCATCTCCACTATTTTTCACCCACTTTGTAATCACTTGCAATGTCTGGCTGCTTACTGGGTGTGGTCAATGCTGACTCAATACACCCCACAGCTGTTTTGAATTGCAAGCTTACAAGTGCACAGTAGCCGGACTGTGAACTAGTGCACCTGTTGTGGATCGATACACAGCACGGCACCTTTTCGCAGTTTGATTTTTCATTCCATCCCACACAATGGCCACCGTATCAAATATCTGTGCAGAACTGAGACTCCATGTCTCAAACTTCCTTGCCTCTCATGGAGGATGGGCTGACTTTGCGCAGGACACAAGTCAATATGAAAACCCTGTGCTGGGGATTTCAATCCAGTACTCAGAGATGATACAAACAGCCAGAAAGCGAGAAGCTAAAGGGCTGTTGGTTGTGGCTCTCTATGCTGATTTGGAAGCCTCCGAAGTGAGGTTTTGATCCCTTGAACTGCAAATATCATCTCTTAAACAGGAGATGGGGTTGCAGGAAACTGAATGTGTGAAACATAGACAGGATTTGGAATCTGAGATCCAAACTCTGCAAAATGAAAAGGATTCCCTTTTGCATCATTCTGCTCAGGCAGGCAAGCAGGAACTTTGTATGCTGAAGCAGGAGTGTGAAAGTTTGAGACAGGAAAATGGGCAGGCTTTGCAAATGAATGACTTGTTAAGTAGAATGAATGAACAAATGCATGAGGAGTTGGGAGAGTTACAGGATGAGATAAACCAGGTATGTAATGACTTAGGTTTAGCTACTAAGGACAATCATGAATTCAGCACCGTGTATAGAGTGTTACAGAAGTAGATGCAGGATGAAGTGGATCAGAATGTTGCAAAAGTGAGTCATGATGAATGTGAATCCAAAATGGTGAAACTGGACCATCAGCAAGAGGTACTGGCTGGTCACATCACGGCAATGGGAGGCGTAGCCACTGCCTTGTCAATGTTAACTTGAAGGGGAGGAGTCAGATGATGACATCTTTCAGTACAAAGCCCAGTGACACCCCTACTATGGCCAAGACACCCCTACCCACCATCCATAACATGGCAGACCCCATGATAGTTGTGGAGCAGGCCTAGGTCTTGTCCCAATGGCACCACCTATTGCCATTATTTTTTTTATATATTCTTTTTTCTGCCTCCTCATACTCGCTGGTCCCTACTCCTTCAGGCTCCACAGGTCCCCCGCTAGTCCCACTGTCCTAACCCAGCTCTCCTCTAACTCCACGAATCACAGCCAATCCCAGGGATATCCCGGCATATCCCTTTCACCAGGTGGGTCCCCCTCCTCTGAGGTCAAGGCACTGGGGAGAAGGGATGACTCCAGCACACTCTCTACTTAGGGTCTGGGGATGCTGCCGCAGAGAAGGAGGCCCTGGGAAGGCACTGAAGGCACTCAGGGACAAAGAGCCATCATCTGGTGGTCAGCAAGTAGTATTTCCATTTTTTTCCCTTGGTGTGTGACATCCGAACATCAAGGCATTAGCCGACGTCTGTCACACACTGCCCAGCAGTGAACTCAATGTGTTGCCCTACCTCTGGTCTCCACCAGCCATCGCTCAACACTGGGTCGTGGCCCTCCCTCCCTCCCTGGAGACCACAAGTGGTCATGGGACGCTCAAGTTGTCTCTCCATGGCCGGCCCTCCAGCTACCCGAGCTCGTTTCCAAACCCGGGTCTCGGGCGTAGCAAGCGGAAATCCAACCACTGCACCAGCAAGCCAGCTCTACAGCCATTATTAATGTGGAAGACAGGCAGGAGATACAGAAAATGATTGAGAGTGCCTTAGGCACCATGCCCATCTCTGAGAAAAATAAATGGGTTCTCAAGACCCAGATTAGGCAGCTTCTACACGAGGCTGGAACTCAGGAAGGCATGGTTCATTCTGTGGCTGAAGTCATGGCTCAGGCAGCCCTGGAGGGTGCCTGAGGTAATCTACCTCTGCTTGATCATCCCAATAATCCCTTACAAATGGCCTACTCTGTTCAGCAAATAGCTGACAGCATTGGTCGGATGAGCCCATCCTACAACCTCAGTTGCCACTTGGAAAAGGTGTGTGCTAAATGTGAAATGCTTAGACTCACTGTAGACTACCAGGTCCAGATCCTATGCCAGAGCATCGATCCTGGCCTGTGGGCAAAACTCCCTGATGTTGTCTGCCAGAACAGTCACTTCACCTTTGATGAAGTGGCATCTGAACTCATTTCTGAACACAACCCAGGTGTAGTAGGAGTGATGCTCGCACACCCAGTAAAAAAGAATGCGAAAGAAAGTCCAGCGATTTTCCACCAGAGGCTCTGAATGGCCTACCGAGCAGGGAAGCACCTTGCAGGAGAAGCCTCAGATGTGGACCTCATTGAATACAAGACCTTATTCCTTAGGAACATGATCCCTGCAGTAAGAGAAAAGGCAGAGCCAACCACCTATCTCACCACAAAAATAAGAAACATCACAAAAACAACAATGGTAAACAACAAAGATCAGGCCTTTCGTACAAGGAAGTAGCTGATGAAAACTGGAAATTCCGAGATCTTCTCAGGCAAGTGCATTCTGTAATGGATGCCATCCCCAGTCAGGCCCTTGGAGCAATACAACTGGGAGAACAGGCCTCTACAAGCCATGGAGACACCGGACATCCAGGATCTCAGGCCCTTAGAGGCCTGAACCCAGAAGCAGCTCCCTGTATAGCATCAGTGCAGCATGGTGAGATGGTTCAAAGGGACTAGGCCCAGACTGTCTTTCAAGAGCTCCCCCATGCCTCCACTGGTACAGATTGACAATTACAGGTCCCAGTCTCGATTGTAAACAAGCTGGTCTTGGATTCAAATGGAAGGCACTGCACAGAAGCTGAGGCCAGAGGCAGCTTTCTGACAGTACTACTGGATACAGGTGTGGCTGTGTCTGTATTACAGGATGACCACCCAGACACATCACCTTGGTCCACCGGATGGAAGACCAATATGTCTGAGGTAGATGGAACTAGGTTACCTGCCTACCACTCCCTGCCACTACCTGTGACACTGGGACACCTGAAGCCCTATCAAACCTTTCAGTTAATGGTACTGCATGATCAGCCTAGTATAATTGGAATTGACTTCTTGATACCACATGGCTGTGTGGTAGACCTAGCCAGCATGTTACTGATACAAATTCAGGGACAATATCACATCATCAAGATCCCTGATTTGCATGTCGTTGCAGCAATCTCTGTGAACAACAAAGAGAATGACATCATAGATTTGTTCAAGAACCACAAGCTTTTCCCAAAGCTCTTCTGCATTTGCCACCAACAAGCATGACTGTGGCAGGATGCACACTGTCACTGAAGTGACAGGCCCAGCACAAGAGAGGGAATGGCAATACCATTTTCCACCCGAGGCCTTGCTTTCTCTTAGGGAAATAATAAAATCACTCCTCAAGCAAGGCATATTCAGGACAAGTGTTTCCACTGCAAATTCCCTACTGTGGCCTGTGAAAAAAACAGAGGTGCCTGGAGACTTACTATTGATTACAGGAGGCTAAACCAGGTCACCCCCAGTTGTGCCCCAACTGTGGCATTGGCACCAGATGTGCTACGACTAATAATCCCTGACCAGCAATGGTTTAGTTCCCTGGACATTTCCAGTGGTTTCTGGTCATTGCCATTGGCCCTCAAAAGTCAATATGAGTTTGCCTTCACCTTTGATGGTAGGCAGTACACATGGACCTGCTTACCACAGGGGTTCCACAAAAGCCCCCCATTACATTTATACATGATGGACACCCTTGAGGGTTTCCCTACACCCCACTGTGTCTTGCAGTATGTGGACAACTTGTTGTTGGCACAGCCACACAGGAACAACATCTGGGTCTCTTGGATGAACTACTGACCCTCATCCAGAGGGCAGGTCTCAAATGTAACCCTGCAAAAGAACAACTATGACAGGAAGAGGTACTCTTTCTGGGCCTGAGGATAACAGACCAAGGCTGAAGCCCTACCTGGAAGAAGATGCAAGAATTGCAAGATCTGCCACTGCCTACCAGCGTGGCAACCCTTAGAAGGTTTCTAGGTATGGTAAACTGTTCTAGAAATTTTATTTGTGATTTTGCTCAGAAGGCTGCCCCTCTGTATGAGTTACTGAAAAAGGGTGTCTCCTGGAATTGGGGTCCCATTCACACCCAAGCTGTGATGTCACTGAAACAGGTCTTGGCCTCAGCTCCAGCTTTGATCAACCCCAATCCATCTGGAATGTGCCACCTCTGACATAGATATATCTGCAGTGCTGGCCCAGAATGTCCATGGCACCCTGATACCCATTGCACGTGCATCACAGCTCTTGACCCCAGTGGAACAGAAGTACAGCCTTTGTGAAAGGAACCTTCTGGCCATCTACTGGTCTGTCAAGCACTTTCTGTGTGTCATTGGGCACTCCTCCCTGATTATTAACACAAACCACACCCCAACAACCTTTCTGCTGTCTGACAGAGAAAAGGATGGGTCAGTCTCTAATACCAGGCTGACACACTTGTCCCTCCTTCTCCAGGACAGAGATATTAAGGTCCACCCAACCAAAATGTCATCCATGCTGGCACATGTCCTCCTTTTTTCCAAAGAGAACCCCATGACTGTATACTGCAGCTACCTGATTTACCAGATCCAGGTCCTTTCCTTCCTGCTACACCAAAACTATTTGAGAACACCTCACTGTGGTGTGTCTTTATGGGTGGCTCAGCTTCCTACTACCAGGGAGAACAGATAGCAGCAATGGGAACATTAGTCAGTTACCCTTATGGTAACCCTGTTATGATTTCTTAGCATTGCAGTGTGGCATCATCAGAGTATGCTGAGATGGCAGCGGTGGCCTGTGCCCTCGAGTTCATCCAGCATGGAACAGAGGACACCATCATTTTTACAGACTCTAACTGGGTTTGTTGTTCCCTTACAGAATTCCTTTCTTTCTTGCAGAAGAACTCCTTTACTCCTCTGATGGCAGCCCAGTGAAACACAAGGAACTGGTAATATACATTCACTCACTGGCACAGACATTTGCACACAAACTCTATGTACACAAAGTTAAGGCACACTCCATACATGACCCCTATCATTCATTCAGTGACACTGCTGACACCCTTGCAAAGGAAGGTGCCCAAAGATGGGACACCTGGATGATGGACCATCCAGAGGCCAGAGCGTCCATACACATTTCAGCAGTCAGGAAGAAACCTGAACCCTTCTACCCCTTGGATTTATCAGAAGCCCAGCATGCTAACTCTGAAAGCAAAGATGTGCTCAGATTCTTCGACAAAGGTACTGAGAAGAATCTTCCTACCCACAACCCCTACCAAAGGCATGAAGGTAAGTTACACCTGTCCCCTGATGACAAGCTCATCTGATATCGACCAGATGACACCCCCACCAAATTGTGGGTGGTCCCTCATCATTTTAGGTCTTCATTTCTGCACCAGGTGCATGACACTTCTACTGGTGGACACCAGGGAGTGGAGAACACAATCCAAAGGCTTAAGACCACCCCTGGTGGCCTGGTGTCACCAAAGATGTCAAACAGTACATAGACAACTGCATTGTTTGTGACCAAAACAACCCCATTCCTACCAAACGTAATGCCAAGCTATTACCACAAAGGCATTCTGGTCCTTGGCATGCCAAACAGATTGACTTTATTGTTCCCTTAAACAATACCAGCAGAAACAACAAGTACACCCTTGTGGTAACTGATCTCTTCTCTAAGTGGGTTGAGGCTTTCCCACTAAGACATGCACTGCTGAAACTACTGTCAAAATCCTGGTGGAACAGATTTTTTTCCAGGTGGGGCCTACCTCTCAAGGTAGACTCAGACAAAGGAACCAGTTTTACAGGTGAGTTGATGAAAGAAGCACTTGAACTACTTGGAGTTCATCAGAAGTTCCACATACCTTACCACCCACAATCTTCATATCAAGTAGAGAGAGCCAACAGACGGATTAAGCAAATGCTTTCCAAATTCATTGAGGACAATCCCAAGGATTGGTATTCCCTACTGCCATTACTCCTAAAGGCAATTAGGGGCAAATCCTCAGCTACCACCTAGCTGACACCTTTTGAGGTGATGACTGGTAGAAATATGAGATTACCTGAACACCTGTTCTTTGACCTGCACACCCCCACTGCAGACTGTATCTCAGTGGACCAATATGTGGAAAAGATCAGACAAGACCTAATACGCACTTATTTGTATGCTGCTAATTGCATGGACAAGGCCCAGCAACAGTCCAAAATCCAGTTTGACAAACATGCACAAGAAGTGGATTGACAAGTTGGGGATCAGGTTATGGTTCTCAGATTTGCACAGCCCACACATTCCTTCTCCAATAAATGGGAAGGACCCTACCCCATTGTCAACAAGATCAGTCCAGCAGTCTATCAGGATAGACTCATGCAGAACAACAAACTGACAGAAAAATGGTTACATGCAAACCAGCTGAAACTGTATAAAGAAGTATAATTACTTTTCCTCACCCCATTGGGTGGAATAGTACTAATTTACTCATGTTTAATTTTCCTTTTCAGATACACTGACAAGATGGCTATCTTGTTTCATGTTCTCCTCATTTCAGGAGTTATCCCTTGCATCCAAGGCACAGTAAAGCACCTCCTTCCTCACCTTGATCCACCTGTAACTACCCCAGAGGGAGCCTCCATCTATATTCCCGACAATTTGATTACTGTCCAGGAAGGTTCAGATGCCTACCTCACTGCCTCGGTTGTTGCTCCTGCTAAATCTACCCTACAAATTGAGTGGCAAACTAAATATCAAGGACAAATACTCCCTGTGGCCAGACTCTCTAAGGGAACTTTCCATAGCTGACCCAATTTAAAATTATCCCCAAATGGTACTTTGTCCTTGCTCCAGACCTCTCTTAGACATTCTGGTTTATATAATATCACTGCCTTAGAAAATGGGCATTGCAAAAGTCAGAAGCTGATTGGCTAATCCCCCCTGCTGCCAGTGTTGTTATTTTTTAACAATGCCCAGCAAATAACAAGCTTTCCTTCGCAGTACCCATTACCACCTTGTATCCTTGTGCCCAGCTGAAACATCATACCAGCCAATTTTTTTAACTCTCTTAGTGATATACAGATACAAACGGCCCCCATGCAACTCAGTCATCCTCACACCAGTCCCTACAGCTCTTACACACAGTACGATAAAAAAAATCCCCAAAAGTTTTCCTTTCTTTCTTTTTAATAGTACAAACATCACCAGAACACCACTGTCCCTGTCACTCCCATCCTCTGATCACCATCGTGCTCTCGCACACACTAGCCGACAGCACTGCTCCATCTCTGGGGCTCAGTACAGGAAACCATTGCTCCACTTCAGGGCCTGACCATGATAGAACTCCAAAAAACAACCTGTTGGTTGCCCCAAACAAATCATCCCCACACTGTAAATCAAAATACCTTGTTTTTTTCCCCCGACTTCATCAGCCCACTCAATTTGTACCTTCCCATTCCAATCTTGCTTAACAGATGTCCACATTATTCTCGCTGCACCGCTACCACAAACTGTGTGCCTAAACTGTAAAAATAACACCACTTTTTACTACACAGATCACAATAGTCCAATGTGAAAACTATTGCAAAATTCCTTAAATACCAACAATAACAAAACACTGCAGTCCTTATTTAATACAAAAAAACTGCCTTCTCATAAGAAACAGCACCCTCTAGTTCCAGTAAATGTACTATTTTACAGAACCTGACTTTTCTGATAACTTCTTATCAATATTTCTTTTTTATAAACTTTATTAAAAAAATAATGTTGCCCCATTTTCTAAGTGTAATAATACCCTCCAGGGTTAGTGTTATGGGATATAACGAACCTTCCAGGGGCTATAAGGCCCTCTGCCTGTGGCATCGGGCCTCATTACACCCCTGGGTGGTCTGTTATATCCCAATAATGCCCACCCTATCAGGTATTATTACTTACTTAATTGACCCCTCATATTGTGATTTATTGTATAAAGACCCTGCCAGGAAATTTTGTGCTGTACACAACATGGCCTCAGCTGCCATGTATTTATCTGTGCTAACCCCTACTGAGAAACAGCTTTTGGAATGTCCAAAACAAAACCCTTGCCATCGTAATGGCCTCACAACCACTGCTTTACCTGGCTTTATTAATAACTTGCAATTTATGCAGATACCTGTTTTGTTTAACTTGACTTACTGGAATATGACAGAATTTGGTATGTGTCATACTACTAATACATCATTGTTTTATAGTACTTTGTTACTTGATAGTTTAGCAGCTTTTCAGATTCATAACCAAGACCCTATTGCTGGAGTACACACCACCGAGCATAGAGGCAATTTTAGGAGAAAACCTAATACAGATGATCAAAGTCATAAACATAATACCCATGACACATCTGATGTCACTGGTGCCACAGGCACCGTCACTAGTGTTTTCGGTACGATAATGTCTATCTGGAATAAGGCCGACATTGCTGCTATCAAATTGCATTCATAGAAGTTCCAAACTGGTCTGGTAAACTATATTATACCCCCATTATTGCATGGTGTGGATGGCCTTAGTTAGGAAGGAAGATACACTGTATACAATATGCATGACATTGCTAAGGCATTTTCAGATTCTAAGGATAAGATTATTGTACTTATTGCACAATACAATAAAGAAGCAGTTAAGCAATACATTGCCCTTGAGATATTATGCTCAGCCTATGGCTCTTACATTATTACTACCATCTACAATGTCTTCTGTGATCTAGAATCCAGAAGAATCCCTGATATCATACATGACAGACATATCTCCAAATGATATTGTCCTTATTGCATATCCTCTAACTGTGTCGTCATGTGTATGCTACAGACTCTAACTATTCCAATTTCTACTGATACGAATTTGTCTTTTGTGACCAGGCACCCTAACACTGGTCCATGTTTTACTTCTAAGAAATGTTCTATTAAGGATACTATGTGTCTTTCACTGTTTCTTTACCATGTTTTGATCCTACTACAGCTATATTTGATAAGCCTGCATCTGTACACTCCATTGGGCACCTTGATGAAGACATCTACAGAGAACGCCTTGATTTGCTTCCTCTATTGGTTTTCTATTCTTTTCTGGATGCATGGGTCATGCTGCACATGGACTGCTGTGCGAAGAAAGGGTATATTTATTTGTGTCGATGTGATGTATTTAATGTTATTAAACCTGTATGTGGCTATTCCCCAGACAGTATTGATTGGTCATTTTCCATGGACAATGACAACACCACTAATGGCACAGAATACCAGGACTCAACATCTGCTCCAAATGATTCCAAACTACAGAATACAAGTCTTACCAGGAGGAGGTTCACCACCTGTCAACACAGACTTCCAAACAGACTTATACTTGCCCAATACAGCTGCAAAAATGGAGACTGCCTACAGTGAAAATGCAATATAACTCAGATGGTGAATATTGTGTTGTTACTAACTATAAGACTTTCAAGTACGGTTCACAAACATGTTCTATTGATACTCCGAATTTCTGCTTTGTCCTGTATCAGAAAACTGTAAAAATAACACAGTTTTTTTACTACACAGATCACAATAGTCCAATGCGAAAATTAATGCAAAATTCCTAAAATACCAACAATAACAAAACACTGCAGTCCTTATTTAATACAAAAAAACTGCCTTCTCATAAGAAACAGCACCCTCTAGTTCCAGTAAATGTACTATTTTACAGAACCTGACTTTTCTGATAACTTCTTATCAATATTTCTTTTTTATAAACTTTATTAAAAAAATAATGTTGCCCCATTTTCTAAGTGTAATAATACCCTCCAGGGTTAGTATTATGGGATATAACAAACCTTCCACGGGCTATAAGGCCCTCTTCCTGTGGCGTTGGGCCTCATTACACCCCTGGGTGGTCTGTTATATCCCAATAACGCCCACCCTGTCAGGTATTATTACTTACTTAATTAATTGACCCCTCATATTGTGATTCATTGTATAAAGACCCTGCCAGGAAATTTTGTGCTGTACACAACATGGCCTCAGCTGCCATGTATTTATCTGTGCTAACCTCTACTGAGAAACAGCTTTTGGAATGTCCAAAACAAACCCCTTGCCATCGTAATGGCCTCACAACCACTGCTTTACCTGGCTTTATTAATAACTTGCAATTTATGCATATACCTGTTTTGTTTAACTTGACTTACTGGAATATGACAGAATTTGGTATATTCTATAAGACTGGAGCCTCAATTATAGCTAAGTATATAGCTTATATATTTAATTTATCCTTAAGTACTAATGAAATCCCTGATGATTGGAAAATGGCTTGTGTAATTCCGGTTTTGAAGGGAGTGATGAGTCTCATCCAGTTTTTTTATAGACCTATATCTATTTTGACACCTATTACTAAAGTCCTTGAAAAGTTAGTACATGGGCAGCTTGTTAAATATTTAGACAAAAATGGAATATTGACAAATAATCAAACCGGTTTTTGTAAAGGTCATAATACTATTTATACAGTATCAAAGGTAGTGTATGATATATATACTGCCTTTGATAAGGGTTGCTTGGTTCCTGCTATTTTTTGGGGATTTATCAAATGCGTTTGATTCTGTTGATCACAATCTGTTACTGAATAAGTTAAAGATTTCAGGTATGGGTATGGGTAATTTATTTTGGTTTTCTGATTATTTGTCTTCACGGTCACAATGTGTTAATGTATGGGATTGCTGCTCTGACTTAAATATGATTGACAAGGGGGTACCCCAAGGATCAGTACTTGGACCCCTGTTGTTTCTCATTTATATAAATGATTTGGTTGAGGGTGCATCAGCAGACACTAATTTACTTTGTATGCTGATGACACCATTTTGTATTGTCAAAGCAGGGATCCCCTAGATACCAATTGCACTCTGCAGAAAGAGTTTGATATTATTCAGCAAAGTTTAATTAATTCACGTTTATTGCTAAATGTAAATAAAACTTAATGGACCCTATGTTCTGGGAAATCTGAGGAAGATCATCAAACAACTTCAACTTTAAATATTAAAACTCTGGAGGGGTCTAATTTGTCTAGAACTTCTTCATATACATATTTAGGTATTATTTTAGATGAGTCAGTGAAATTTGAATTACATATTCATATGCTTTCTAATTAACTTAAGAAGCTATTGTCTTTTTTCTATAGGAATAAATCATGCTTTAGCTTTAACATTTGTAAACAGTTGGTTAATTCTTTATTCATATCACAAATAGATTATGGTGACTGTATCTATATGAGAACAACTGATGCAGTCTTAAAAGTATCAGATCCTCTTAATCATAGTGCATTAAGATTCATCCCTGGTTTTCCTAGGTGTACCCATCACTGTAATCTTTACTTTGAATCAGGTTGTCAACCTTTATCAGTTCGGAGACAAATTCATTGGATGCTTTATGTATATAAATTTGTTTTGAGTAAACTACCCCCATATTTGCCTGGATCAGTTATTATTAAAGAACATAACTGATATTCTCTTAGATCAGCTGATTATCCTCAATATTTCTTACCAAGATTTAAAACTAGATTTAGTAGCTATACACTAGGTCAGCAGTTGCAGTCCAAATGACCTGGTTATCTATCCAAAGAAAATTAAAATTGACAATTAGTATTACATTTCACACTTTAAAAGATTGCTTGTTAGATTTATGACATATGAATGTAGATGCTTTTTAGTGACTCATAACTGCATAATTCTGTGAATCTATGTAACTGAATATGTCTTCACATTTGTGTCTTTATGTATGTGTGTCCTTTTATGTTTTGTACTAATGGATGCAATTGTAAATGAGAGATTTTCTCTCAATTTTGCTCTCCAATAAATTGATTGATTGATTGATTATGCTTTGCTGCCTATGGCGCACATTACGCCAACGCCGTGAGCAGCTGGAGTTCCTTTACAAGGCTTGTGCGTCGGGTCTGTAAATGACCCTTACTTCCTATCCATTTCATTACTCCTGCTTGTGTTGCCCCTTTTGAGGCAACAAGTGGGGGATGTTACACGAGGTCCTTGCACCCTAATTGGTACCCCCACAGGTACACCGCAGACAGCTAGCATTTAGGTATATGTTATACTAACATATAAGGCTAAGGGCATCTACTGTATAAGAGTAGATGTCAGGATATGTATGGATATTATTGCTATACACTTCACTTTCTAATATACACATATATTTCTTGCTTATAAGATGTTAGGACATCTGTGTCCTTGTAATGATTATGATATATGAGTTGGCATTGCCATCTTCTGATGATTTGTATTACTACACTGCTATGTACAAACTGTAGCTCTTTGTTTCTACAAAGTGACGACAACTACAAAATTGTATAATGCTATCTTGGACTGAGGAGCCACCTCTAATTCAGCCAATAGTGTTCATCTCTGTAACTAGAAATGTTTCTATCTTACAGTAACCATGGTCATTTTTGTAGGTATATAATGTAAGACATTATGTCTTCTACCTCAGAGACCTCAGGAGATACAGAGATTTTTTGAGGAATAGGGAATGCTTAACATTGGCTCCCAGTTCCTATTGGTAAGAACTGCTTAGGGCAACTCTGATTTTCCTTTTGGTAGTAATAAATAAGCTTCACTACTCCTATGCAGTGTGTCTGTGATTCTATGCATGCCCATTATTGCCAAGAACCTGAGAGTGAGGTTTAGACCACCTGACGCAGGAAAGCAAAATTTAGATGAGATTGGCAGTTTTTATGCACAGTTTACCAGTCTTTATGTGGGAAAACAATGGAACTGCTGAGAGATTTTTTTTTGTTTTGTGTGCCACTGCTCTCCTGGTTCTCTCATATGCTAGGTGAGGAGCTGTGTTGGGAGAATGGTGGCATGCATTGCTTTCCTCCTGTGCTATGTTATGCTTGGCACAGTTAGTGCTGGTTGCAGGGTTATTTCCTAATAAGGGCACAGCTGAAAACCTGTTTCAGCGAATCAGCATTCATGATATTTTATGCCGATTTTATAATGGGTCTCAACATCATGGTATTATGCTACGTAATAATTAGTATATAGAGTGGGACAGCCCACTGGCGCAGTGGCTGGCTTTCCACTTGCGACACCAGTGACCTGGATTTGGGAATGGACCCGGGTTGTCAGAGGGCCAGCTGGGGGGGAGAAGAATTAAGCATCCTTTGACTGCTCTCTTTCTCTGGGGGGAGGGGGCATGTGTGGTCGGTGCAGCGGCTACACCCAGCAGAGACTGGGTTCATTGCAAGCACCGAAGCCTACTCAACTCAGGGGCGGGGTGGACACTGGTCATCATTGCATGTGCCCGCACCTGCCTACCAAGGAAGAAAAATCCTTTTTTGCCTGGCTGTCTCCATGAAGCCCTGCCCCTGGGTCTCAATTAGCCTCTGTAGCTGGCTCCCTGACTAGATCCTGGTTTTGCGGCACTGGTAAGGGGACGGTGCCACAACCTTGCCTCGGATGGGAAAGCCAGGGGGTAACTGGGAGAGTGCAGGTACTACTGGAGGTGGAGGTAAGGGGGTCCATGACCAGAGCAGACATCAACAACTAGGGCACAGCAAAAAGTATACCAAATATTAAAAAAAGAAAATAGTGCATAGAGAGGACAGATAGCCACATATGTTTCGAATAGTATTTTACAAGATAATAAGACATCTTCACCTACTCTCCAGGAACTCAAGTAAAACACAACATTGTTATATGAAGACGTTTTTGGATGGATATGATTTCAAATGTTGTAATATAGTTTACTCTGTATGTGTGTTGCATTTTTGCTGGTAACTGCAAGCAATAAAAATATTTTGCTGTAATTTACAAGATTCTATTTTGATTCACTGAACTGAAATTGACCAATTGAGTACTGAATTTAAACATATAATTTACATGGTAATATGTGAATATATTAGATTTGAGAGAATGTGATTCTAGAAAATGTTGCTAATCTTGACTTTGGGTTTTTTCATTTCATTTCACTTGAAGTGCAAACAGAGGTCACTGAAACCTGGAGAGGTCTCCAAAACTTGAAACACTTCACCTAGATGTACTATAGCTCAAAATAGCCATACATTGTTAGTACTGTAGAAGTATACATAGGAGAGTGTTTTACTCAGTTTCACCCCAATTCAGTTTTACTTGTCTTGCCAAAAGTAAAATTCAGCTTTGTAAAAGCATTATGTCTATTGTTCTTTATGTTGTGAAGTTCATTTGCATGAGATTGACTTGTTACACACCAGAAACTAATACATTTTATTGGATGCAATTGACATTCTAATTTTACAGTTGCGACATAGACACATATACATTGCCAGTAGACAAAAGAGACCAGTGGTCTATTCAGTCCATCAGAATAATTAGCCCTATCTCATGCCATGACCTACTGTTTTGGTGTGGTTTTCAGCCTTATCCCCCTACCTTGAATCTTCCACTGTACTAGCTAATTTCAGCATAACTATCAGACCCCTTACTCCATCCCAGCAATGCTTCAACCTGTTAATAGTCCTTGTCATTACCACCCCTGCAGTACCCTGTTTCATGGCTCAGCTATCCACTTTGTGAAGTAAAACTTCCTAGTATCACTCCTTAGCCTATCTACTGCTGACTGTAACTCATGAACCCATGTTACCAGCTCTTTTTTCTATTGAATAGACCATCACTGTTCACCTTGTTGATTACTCTTTGGAACTTAGATATCTCAGTCATGTCTCCCCTTTCCCTTCTGGCCTCCAGTAAACACGTGTTAAGGACCTCTAACAACTCCTCAAAGGAAGTGTCCTGTTGTCTCTGAATCATTCTGGTGACCTTTACTGCACCAGCATCAGCATCAGCTTATACCTGTCCTTCCACAGGTGCAGACTCCAGAACAAGGCTCAGTATTTAGGACCGTGTCTCACCATTGACTTATAATGGGCAATATCACTTCCTTTCTCATACTCTCAAAACCTGTCTCAGTGCTCCCCAATATTCTAGTGGCCTTACTGTAGGCATTATAATTAACTGGTTTGTTTGAGAGAATCACTTACTGTATGATGACTCCCAGCTCACTTTCATTGGCCTTTATACACTTGGGGTGTAAGACCCCATAAGCAGAGCTCCAAACCTGCAGACAGATGCACACCTGGTATCATGCATGACATCTGGCCACCTGACTGTGGCTCCACCCCTCTAGCACACAGGTTCACATGGGGCAGACTGGGTAGTGCTGCGGGCATGGGATGGCATCCAATTGGATGCCTATCCCATCTCCCTCAGTGGATCCCTTACATGGTAAGGTGCTCTTTGGCTGTGCACACCTGCAGATGTTGGATGGCTCGCTTCCATGGAGGTGTGAAGAGGGCAGTGCCAACTGCCAGTCTAAGCCATGGCACCAACAGAATGGAACGGGGCAGGTGGGGGGGTCAGTGCCATAGGGGTGGTGGTTCCGCTGGACACCCCTGTTTGCCTGGTGGGGCTGGGATCAAAGGATTGCAGACACACTCACCTGTAGGGATGAGGGCTTACCTGCACACCGCTGGGGACTGGGCTACATGTATGGGCAGTTGACGAGGGGTATGTCTGCCCTGTGACATACTGGAGCAGTGCAGACATGTGGGGACGTGTGCACCTGCCATAAGGGGATGTGGCTTGAGTGGTGAGGGGGTGGTCTAGTAGCAGTCAGGGTCAGGGAACTGCTGGGGGGTGGCACTCAGCACTGTCCTGTAAGGGGACTGGTCATACATGTCGGGGGGTCTGTGACACTGATGGGGTCAGGGCACACCTGTGTTTGCAGGGGTCTGAGTGCCACTAACTGGGTTGGAGTGGACATGTGTTTTGGAGAGGGGCTGCTTTGCACTATGGGACACAGTGGATCCCAGTACAGGTGCTCTCCTGATCAGCTACCCCAGCCCTTGTCATCTGCCTAGTGGGCTTGGTGCAACATGGTGGATGGCTTCCCGGTTCCACCATGACTAGTGGGGCATGTCCATGGGGGTGCATAGTGTGTTACGGCAGTGTCCCTCCTGCCATAACTCATTGTCTCCTAGCAGATGCCTGTAGTCATCAGTAACATACACTGGCGTGTCCTGAGGAAGCCTACAGAAGTCAGCTACTGACCTCCTGTATGCCCTTGCAACATCTGGAGACGTCCCTTATATATTTTAATATATAATATAACAGAATATAATATATATTTGATTGCATAGCATTGTTGGAAAGATAATGTTGTGCTGAACAACTTTGCCACTGATATTTTGTGTATATCTTGTATACTTTAGGAGTTATTCACATTTGTTTATGGTAAGGTGTGTATGGCTTATGTTGCCTATTTTAGTGAAAATAAAATATTTTTTTTGCTGTTTCACCCAGAATAGAAAACAAAAAAATTACGTATTATTATTTACATACCACCATTGGAAACGTAATTTGGTGCTGAACAACTTTGCCACTTATATTTTGTGTATATCATGCATACTTCAGGAGTTATTTGCATTTGTTTATGATATGGTTTATATGGCTTATGTTGCCTATTTTAATGAAAAACATATTGTTTTTGCTGTTTCAACCAGCATTGAAAAACAAAAAAAATCACATATTATTATTTGCATACTACCACTGGAAAGGTAATTTTGTGCAGAATAAATTTGCCTCTCATACTTAGTGTCTAGCACTTATGGTTCTAGAGCTATTGGGATTTGTTTGTGGCATGCTGACTATAGCCTGATTTTGCTTAGAAAGGCCCAGGATTCACTGTTAACAGTATACAGGAGACAAGTGGTGCAACTTCAGAGAGTTCTGGTGGAGGGCAATGAGATAACCTTTGCCTTCCTCCTCACCTCTGTGTGCTACACTATGTACCTTTGTGAATGGCACATAGTGCAGGCACGACCCCCACCCATCCTCCACCTGCCTCCAGCACATAGCTCTCTGCATGGCCAGGGGATAGTGCATGTACCAGTCTTGTGCCCCCTTCAGGAATGCCATGGGTCTACCACTCCATGGCATTCATGTGTATCAAGGCCTACACACCCGGTTTCCACTGTCTGTAGGTTTCATGCAAAAGGTCCATTGGCAGTAGATGCCAACATGAACCCTCCTTCTTGTACTCTGTCCTGGTTTCACATTCCTATGTACATTGTGTTGCACTTCCTAATGTTAAATCCCAGCTGCCATACTTTAAACCATCTCTCTAGCCTTTCCAGATGCCATTGCAACTCCATCACCCCTCTTTGCTGTCAACCTTGTCGAAAATTATTGTGTCATATGTGGCACTGTATACCTTCCTCTGTATCACTAATAAACATATTAAAAAGGACAGGTCTCAGGATTTACCCCAGTGTCACCCCACTTGTGACCTCTTTACCCTCCAATTTGCCTCCATTAGTCACCACCATATGTTGTCTTCCCCTGAGTCAGTTTCTCACCCAATCTACTAGCACCATCCATACTCCCAAGTCCTCGAACTTTGTCAGTAGTCCTCTTTGTGTCACTGAGTAAAATACTTCGCTGATGTCAAAGTAGAGTAAATCTTCAGCCCGTCCTTATTTACTGCCCTCCTAACCTGGTCACAGAGTACTATCAGATTGATCTGACATGACCTCCTTGCCAAGTACCTTTCTTGTGTATTACCCTGAATCTCATTTCTTTCCAGTGAGGACACCAGGCTTTCCTTGACTAGTGCTTCAATCAGTTTACTAACAATGGAGGTTAGACTGGTTGGTCTGTAATTACTTGGATCCACCATATCTTCTTCCTTTGGGAGCAGGTCCATGACAGCGGTCCTTTAAGCCCTCTTAATCACCCTGTACAGTAGTGAGCTCTTAAACAGTCTTCTTAAGGATCAGCCAGTTCCAGTGCATGTTCCCTGAGCACTGCTGGGTGCATCCCATCTAGGTCGGATGCTTTATCTAGTTTTAGATCAGCAGGACTTTGTCTTACTCTATATACCATAACTTCTACCCACCACATTTCCTGAATCCCCCTGTACTGTTAGCTTCATACCACTTTCAGGTAGAGGTCCACTTTTCTCCACCATGCATGAGCATAAGTTTTCATTTAAAATGGTTGCCTTATGCACATCATGTTAAAATAATCTCCTCCCCACCACCAGAAACCTAACAATTCCACCCCTCATGTTTCTTTTTTTCTTTGAAGTACTGGAAGAGCATTTCTTTTTCCACTAGACCCTCTTCCCATTTCCCTGCTTCATGTCTGCCTGCCTTTGCACCTCTGACTACTTCCTGGTTTCCTTCAGCTTGCTTTGGTACTCACTCCCTTCCTCCTCCTGTTGGAATTTCTTGTAATAATTGAAGGCGCTTTATAAAACCTTCACTATCTACCTTACATCCTTAGAGATCCAGATCAATGTCTTGTATTTCTTCCCCTTCCTAGTAATACTCAAGCATGATTTAATGAATTAAAGAGTAGCTCCTTTAATTTCTCCCCATTTTTCCTTCACTGCCCTGACCTGATTCTCTCCTTTCATTTTTCTCTATAATTATTTCCCTTATCTGGTCAAAAATTAAAGGGTGTCTTACCTTTACCCAGGCCAGTCCAAACCATATGGCATTATCATCATGGACCCCAGCAGTTCCCCAACCTTCATGCCATGCACCGTTTCTATGTTAGTATGAACCACATCAATAATGGCAGTTCACCTTGTGGGTTCCATGACCAGTTGTACCAGTAAGCAGTCCTACAATGTGTGAAGCAGTCTTGACCTCTGGTGCTTCTTGCTGCTGGGATCTCCCACTCTATGTCTTGTAGACTGAGATCCCCCATCACCCCTACCTCCACTTTTGTAGCCTCCTTCTTGATTTATTTCTTTGGTTTTAATTCTTTTCAACCCCCTGTCCTGGCAGTCTATAGACCACTCCTTTTAATAACATTTTTCTCAAGGATGTTTTCAGCTGCACCCAGAGAAATTCTACCTCTCCTTCCACATTCTTGATGAACCTGTCCTCTGTGGCCACTATGCCATCCCCTGGTTAGAGAGCAACTCCACTCTCTTACCTTACCACTCCTTACAGGGTATACCCTGGTATTGCCATGTTCCTGACTTTATTCCCAATGGCCTATGTGTCAACAAAGGCCAACTGATCTAACTCTACATCTGTGACCATAACCTGGAGCTCACTGATTTTATTGCCCAAGCTCCCAGCATTAAAGCACACCACCTTCTAGCTTCCAGTCTTACCTGTTGTCCTTCTGACAGTGCCTTGCCACTTGTCCTCCCTAAGTAATTTACTTTTAGTTTCTATTCTCTGGTAAAGGATTAGGACCAATCCAATGAATGCACTTTTTATGTTGGCGCGCTTGCGCAGCCAACATCTTCTGACAGTGTGGGGAGTTGGAGGCACAGTCGCTGTTCGCCAAATGCAGAGCAGCACCAGTAGGTGTGTCCCACATTGCCAAATCAGTCTGCATGCCAGCACCACACCATGCATACAAAATGGGGTTAGCACATCTAAGAAAAGGTCTGCTGCAATCCAAGCAAAGCTCATCAGATGCAGCAGTCCTTTTCTTGCTGTGCTCACTGCCATTATGTGCATGGTCAGTGAGCGGGCGGCCGCCTAACCTCTGCTGACTTCAGTGTTGGTTAACCCCCCCGCTGTCTTTGTGTGTGGATGGGGGAGCCCACTCCCTGTTAGCATTACTTCCTCCTCCCGGCCCCGTGTTGTGTGCCGATGAGGGTGCCCAATCCCTTTTCGGCCACTGACACCCCCCCTAACCAGTTAGGTGACATGCTGAGAGCCCACCCCAGTGTGCCAAATGCTCTGCAAAAGGAAAACTGACCCACGATGGCTTTTCCCAGGTTTTCCCCTGTGAAACCCAGCGGTCCCTCATAGTCTAAAGCCCCTCCCCACCGCACCACCCATTGGGCACCCTGCCTCCCTCACCCCTCACCACATACTTACCTCCAGAGTTCAGCGCAATGATCTTCTGTGGACCAGGAACACGTCTGCACTCTTCAAAGCCAAACTTGAACTGAGGAAATGCCGGTAAGCTGTATAATGGAATGAATAGGGTTTTTTCAACTTTAATGCATATCTCAGGTATTTTTGGGAATTTTGACCCCAAATTTTCAACATGGGGTTTCTGGGACCCCTTCTCATGAATTTTTGCATTGTTATGGTGTTATTCAGTCCCAAAAGGTGCTTTCGCAGTCACTGTGTGGAATCACCTTTCAGGACCGAGTAATGAAATGACAGTGCAACTGTTCATGAGAGGGGCTCTCAAAAAGCCTATTTTTCAAATTTGGTTGGGAAAATCCCAAAAAATGACTGTTTTGCGAGCGTGCATAGCAACTGCGCAACGCACACTCATAAGTTAGCGTATTCGCACTATTTTCATGCCAGATTCTCAACATTGGCATTTTACCACACCTTCTTGTGAACTGTGCTGCTGTCATTTTTCACATCCTGCCCAAAATGTGTTTTCGCACTTTCGATGCAGAATAGCGTGGTCACTGTGTGAAATCAGTGTTCGGGGTACATTACAAAAATGACAGTGATACTGTTCATGAGCAGAGGTCCTAAAATGCCTGTGTTGAAAATTTGGTGACAATACTTCATATAATGACTGTTTTACGAGCGGCATGGCAACTGCGCAACACAAGTTCGTAACTTAGCACATTCACAATATTTTCACTCGAGATTCTCAGATTTGGCATTTTACTACACCTTCTTATGAACTGTGCAGCTGTCCTTTTTCACATCTTTGCCAAAATGTGTTTTCACACTTTCGGCGCACAATAGCGTGTTTGCTGTGTGAAATCAGTGTTCGGGACACATTACGAAAATGACAGTGACACTGTTCATGAGCAGAGGTCCTAAAATGCCTGTGTTGAAAATTTGGTGACAATGCTCCATAAAATGAATGTGTTATGAGTGTGTGTTGTGCAGTTTGCACTCACTCTCGTACGTTCGCAAACTTCTAATATTCTCACTCCAGATTTTCTACAGTGCCATTGTTCTGTACCTCCTAATGAACAGTACAGCTGTCATTTTTCACATCCTGACCAAAATCTGTTTTCGCAATTCCAGCGCAGAATAGCTTGGTTGCTGTGGAAAGTCCGTGTTCAACACACATGATGAAAATGACAGTGACACTGTTCATTAGCAGATGCTCTAAAATGCCTGCGTTGAACATTTGGGAATGAAAGTCAATAAAATGAGTGTTTTATGAGTGTGTGTTGCACAGTTTGCATGCACGTTCATGACTTTCTGAATTCGTAATACTTTCACTCCAGCTGTTCATCATTGGCATTTTCCATACCTCATGGTGAACTCTCCAGCTGCCTGAAATGTGTTTTACCGCGTCCGGCTGGGGGTGCATGGCAGCTGTCTTGAAATCAGTTTCTAGGACAGTTTGAGGAAATGACGGTGACACTATTCATGAGCAGAGGTCCTGAAATGCCTATGTTGAACATTTGGTGCCAAACCTCCATACAATGACTGTGTTGCAAGCGTGCATTGCGCAGTTTCCATGCACCCTTGTAACTTCGTCAGTCTGCAATATTTTCATGCCACATTTTCACCACTGGCATTTGTGCACGTCTCCTTATCAACAGTCCAGCTGCCATTTTTAACAGCCTGCCCAAAACGTGTTTCCACAGCTGTGGTGCACAATGGCGTGCTTCCTGTGCGAAATCACCTTTTGAGACACATTCACAAAGGGACCCATTGGCGGGGAGTGACCATGCCACGGTCTGGTTCTGCCTGGACCTAGGAGGGCTAGAAGGCTGCACAAAGATGGAGGTAACTGACTTCAGGGGGACAGATTTTAAGGAAATGGGAAGGATCCTTAAGGAGCATTTGGATGTGATTGGGTCAGACATGGACGCTGATAGTAGGTGGGAAATCATCAGGACAGGGTACAGGATGCTACCAGCACCTGTGCAAGAATAAGATGAAAATGTGGTAGGGCCCGAAAACCCTGCTGGTGGACCAGGGAGGTCCAGGAGGTGGTGCAGGGAAAGAAGGCAGCCTATAGGCAATTCAAGTGCTCAAGGAGTGAAAGAGATCAAGGGGAGTATGAGCTGATGGCTAAAAGGGCCACTAGGGTGGTGAGTGTGGCTAAGGCAAGGAAGGAACAGAACCTGGCCAGGGAAATTAGGAGAGGGAACAAGGGGTTCTTCAGATACACTGGGGAAAAATGAAGGGTAAAGGGGCAGATTAGCAGGATTAAATCAGGGGAGAGATGGGCACAAAACCCGGGGGAGCAGGCTGAGGCACTAAATGAGTACTTCAACTCAATTTTCACCAAGGAAAATGGAGGTGCTGCATCATACATGGGAGGAGACAGAGATACTGAGGAGGGGGGGACCCTTACCGATTGACGGGTCTGGGGAGGCATCACTGGCAGGAGGGGGGAGGGCTAAGCAGGGATAAGAGGTACCAGAAGTGGAAATCACAGCAGAGAGAGAGAGGGAAGCCCTCAGCTCCCTTAAGACAGAGAAAGCACCGGGGCTGGATAAATTACATCCCAGAGTGCTGAAGGAACTTGCAGATGTCCTGGCAAAACCCCTGGCGGAGCATTTCACCATCTCTCTGAGGACAGGGTGGGTGCCCTAGTACTGGAAGGTGGCGAATATAATGCCTATCCACAAGGGGGGGTCAAGGGAGGTGGCAGGGAACTACAGGCCTGTCAGCCTGACATCGGTGGTGGGCAAAGTGATGGAGGGAATTGTCAAGGAGAGGCTAGGGGGAGACCTGGAAAAGTCAGGGTGCCTGGACGATAGACAGCATGGATTTGTCCCGGGGAAATTGTGTCAGACAAACCTTGTGGAGTTCTATGACTGGGTGACGAGTGCCTTGCACCTGGCTAGACCAGTGGACGTCCTCTTTCTAGACTTCAGCAAGGCATTTGACTCTGTTCCTCATGTGGGCCTGTTGGATAAGCTGAGAGAAATGGGGGTGGGGAACCAGATAATCAGATGGATAGGAAATTGGTTCCAGGACCAGACCCAGAGGGTCGTAGTTGGTGGGATAGTCTCATCCCCAAGGATGGTCATTAGTGGAGTCCCACAGGGATCAGTCCTTGGGCCCCTCCTCTTCAACGCCTACATCTCTGACATAAGGACAGGAATCAGGAGTGAGATGAGTCTCTTTGCAGATGACTCAAAACTGGGGCGGTGGTGGATGGGGAGGGGGGTGGCCTCCAGGGGGACCTGGAGGCTCTGGAAAGATGGTCTGGAAAGTGCAAGCTGAGGTTCAATGCAGGGAAATGCAAGGTACTCCACCTGGGGGCCAGAAACCCAGGCCAAGTGTACAACCTGGGGGGGGGAATGCTACAAGTCTCGATGGCTGAGAAGGACCTGGGGGTGGTGGTGGATGTCAAGATGAACAACTCAGAGACTTGTAGGAGGGCAGCAGCCAAGGCAAACAGGATGCTGGGATGCATCACTAGGGGGATCACCTCCAGAAGGAGGGAAGTGATACTCCCTCTGTATAACTGCTTGATGAGGCTGCACCTTGAGTACTGCGTGCAGTTTTGGAGGCCACACTTAAAGAGGGAAATTACTCTCCTGGAGAGGGTCCAGAGGAGGGCAACCAAAATGATTTGGAGCTTGGGGGACAGGACCTATGAGGAGAGGCTTGAAGAGCTAAATATGTACACATTGGAAGACAGAAGGGACCGGAGGGACATGATAGAGGTCTTCAGGTACATGAAGAGGGTAAATAGGGGAGGAACAGTCAGGGTGCTTCCAAGGAAGGAGGAGGGGGCCACTAGAGGGCATGGGTGGAAGCTGGAGGGGGGAAGATTCAGGGGAGAAAAGAGGAGGTGCTACTTCACTGAGAGGGTGGTGGAGCCATGGAATGAGCTGCCTAGGGGGCTGGTGGAGGCAGAGACAGTGGAGGGGTTCAAGAGGGGGTTGGATAGGTACAGGGGAAGGGTTCTGGAAGCAAAATCCAATGCAGCAAGAATATCCAGAACTGGGAAGGGAGAAGCCAGAGGAGGCGAGGGGGGCAGCAAGGTCAGCACCCAGGGTGGAGGCTTACCAAATGAGCAGACATGAAAGACTGTTAGGCCTATTCTGCTGGCATTTTAGTATGTTAGTATGTTAGTACTTGTCCCACACAGCAATGACCTCCAAGAAGACCAGAGATGTTTAATTGGTTTCAGTTTGTCCCATCTTCCAGAAGTTTAGTTTGACAAGTTTCAGAAACTGGTTTGCCAGATCATTAGTACCTGAATGTACCGGCACTCCAGCTTGCCTTTCTGATGTCTTCCACAATCTCAGTATATTTTCCATATCCCAAATAGCTGACATACCCAGAGGGTATCTGACCCCCCACCCCCCCCCCCAGTATGGAGTTCCCAACTACTAGAGTGTGTATTGCTCTCTTCTTCCAACCAAACCCTCTGGGTGTCACTTTGTCAGTCAGTTTTTTCTTCTCAGCCTGTTCATAGTCTCCTGGGGGAGTCAAGTACCTAAATGTCCTACAGTGGTGCAAAACAATTTGCAGTGAATACAAAGGGGGGCTTGCTTTTTTTTGTTTTGTTTTATTTAAACTCAGTTTTATAAAATGAATGCCATTTAATTCAACAGTGTAGCACATAGTTATTATGTGGAACATGTATATGGTAAAAAGTTCAGAAATTAATGCATAAACCAGTTACAGATTCAGTGTATATTACTAAAGCTTACCTATCACAAACTGAACTGGCAAACCGTACAACAATCATTGGTAGTGAACTCTCCTTGAGAGACCTTATCAGGTTGCAATATGGCTTATATCACCACTCATGATGGGGCAGTACTGGACCTGGTACTCACTAACAGGGACAGAGTTGCAGACATCATGGTGGGAGGCCATTTGTAGAGTAGTGATCACCATAGTGAGTGGTTCATTATGAGAATGGCTGCAGAATCAAACCACACAATGGTGAGGGTCCTGGATTTCAAGAAGGCAGATTTTAAAATTATGAGAGAATGCCTTATGGATGACCTATTAGGGATGAGTGACCTGGGTGCGGTGGAGAAACATTGGGCAAAGATAAACAGGAGCATAGTAAAGGCAACAAACTTCATCATGAAACAAGTGAGCAAAAGCAAAAGGAAAATGAGATCGCTATATGGTTCTCAAAAGAGGTGTCTGAAAAACTAAAAGCTAAAAGGGTAGCATTCAGAAGGTATAAGGAAGTACAGAGGGAGGAGGATAGGGAGATGCATCATGAGAAATAAAGAGAAGCAGTGAAAGCAGAAAGGAACACAAAGGCACAAACTGAAGAGAGAATAGCCCAGGAGGTAACAAAAGGGGACAAGGCATTTTTTAGATATGTAAGTGAAACAAGGAAGATGAGGGGTGAGATTATAAGATTAAAAAGGGAAGGGGGAGGCACTGGACTGTGCAAAAGGGAACCAGAAAAAATGCAGACATCCTGAACAAATACTTTATGTGTTCACAGAGAAAGGAGAAGGGGAGGAGCCACAAAAAAGTAACAAAAGCTTTGGAGGGAGGGAGGTGGACACTAGTTATTTTTTGGAGGTGAGAGTCCTGAAGGGACTTGCTAATCTGAAGGTGGACAAAGCAATGGGGCTAGATAGGGTGCATACAAGGGTAATGAAAGAGCTCAGGAAAATACTGGCTGCACCTCTGACAGTTCTATTTAACAGCTCACTGGAAACAGGAGTTGTTCTGGAGGGCTGAAGGAGGGCAGATGCAGTCCCACTACACAAAAGTGGTAGCAGGGGGGAGGCTGGCAATTATAGGCCAGTCAGCCTGACATTGGTGGTGGGTAAATTAATGGAATCACTGCTGAAGTAAACAATTGTGGAATATCTTGAATCCATTGGGTTACAAGACCCAAGGCAGCATGATTTCACAGGGTAGGTCATGTGAAACAAATCTGATAAAATGTGTTTGAATGGGTGACCAAGGAATTAGATTAAGGTGGAGTGGTGGATGCGGCCAACCTAGATTACAGTAAGACATCTGACACCATTTCACATAGTAGATTAGTAAGCAAGCTGGGTAGCTTAGGAGTGGGTCCAAAGGTGGTAAACTGGATGAGAAACTGGTTAGGGGATAGGTGACAGAGGGTGGTGGTAAATGGATTTCACTCCAAGGAAGGGAAGGTGACCAGCAGGGTGCCTCAGGGATCATTGCTGGGACCGGCTCTCTTTAATGTCATTATAAGTGGCATTGCAGAAGAGCTGTAAGGGAAGGTATGTCTCTTTGTGGATGACACCAACATCTGCAGTTAGTATGGACTCTTCGGGTAGGGGGATGAGCAGAGACCTGAGAAAACTAGAGGAGTGCTCAAGTGTGTGGCAGCTGGGTTTCAGTGAGAAAAAGTGCAAAATAATGCAGGAAGGGCACAGAATTCCAGGGACAGAGTACACAATGGGTAGAGTAGCACTGACAACCATCAAGCAGGAAATGGGATGCCAGGATGCATAAGGAGCCATATCACCAGCGGAAAGAGGGAGGTGGTGTTGCCTCTGTATAGATCTCTGGTAAGACCCCCACATAAAATATTCTGACCGCATCTCTGAAAGGACATAGAGAGAGTGAAAGTGGTCCAGAGGAGGGCAGCTAAAATGGTGCAGGGTCTACATCAAAAGCCCTGCTAGGAGAAATAAAGGGTCTCAATATATACATACTGCAACAGATGAGGGAGAGGGGAGATATGATAGAGACCTTTAAATACCTCATGACGGTAAGGAAAGTACAGGTGGGGAGGTAGATTCAGGAGAGATATGAGGCACTACTTCTTCACAGAGTTGTGAATTCCTGGAAAGGTGTCCCAGCGGAAGTGGTGGGGGAAAAAGCAGTGGGGGTGTTCAAGAATGCATGGGATAAGCACAAAGGAACTATAGTAGAAAGGAAGGGGGGAGGGGAAAAACTGTAGATCGGGCACATCTGATGTAATAGTGTAGGTATGGAGAAATGGGCAGACTGGGTGAGTCAAGCAGTCCTTATCTGGCATCAAATTCTATTTTTATATGTAAATAAGTTTTGGCAAAGTCCCCTAGTCACATGAGTTTGTACAGTGTATACTGTATATGTAGCTTCACTTCAGATTATGACATCATTCTCCTTAAATTCTGATCCCATATCTTTCAAAGCTCCAGAAATGTCTCCTTATTAAGTAGCAGTTCTGCTGTGATAAATTCCATCTTTTGGATCACTTTTATATGCGTAACCCAATTTTTACTCTGAGAGTTGACCTGGATGACCAACAGACTGTAATGTTCTTCTTTTTCATCATTTGTTTGTCCCCTGAGGTACCCCAGCTGTCCCCTTCCTACCAACCCCACTCCCCCCAGCCTTGTCACCTGTTTTTTTCCGGGGCTTACCTTCCCACCATCATCCTCTGCCACAGGACTGTGGGGGGGGGCCTGGTCACTGATGCGGGGCCTGCAAGGGGTCAGTCATCATTCTGCAATCAAGATAGTTTTTCACCGATTTTCTCCCTGGACCAACAGGACATGCTATGGGTGCAATGTGTGAGCTCTTCTTCCACAGTGACACTTCTGGTGCCCAAATGTGGGTTCCATACCCTTCTGGCGGTGTTGCATGTGCTGGCACACAGTTTTCTCTGAGTAGTAATCAGACAGTGAACTAGAGAAGTCCCCCCTCCACAAGGGAGGAGAACAATCCTACCTCACTTGGCCAGCCCCCCCGAGTGACCCACATCTGTTTCTGAACTTGGTTAGCCAGCATGGTAGGAAGTAAGATGCATGGCACTTCAGCCCTCCATATCACTGGTCTGGCCAGACCACAATGCTTTTGAATGTAGTGAGACACATAATATGAAGCAGAAACATAGAAACATAGAAACATAGTATCTGATGACAGATAAGGACAACTTGGACCACCTAGTCTGCCCATTTCCCTACCTAATGGATAAGCTGCAGAGCCTAGTTAACCAATATCCTACTTCCTCCTACCCACCACTAGAATGCCTTATATCTGCCTCATGCATTCTTTATTTTCCCCACTATTTTTGACTCTACAACCTCCTCATGAAGGCTGCTTCATGCATCTACAACCCTCTCTGTAAAGAAATACCTTCTCACATTACCTCTGAGCCGTCCTCCCTCTATCTTCAAATTGTGCCCCCTTGTTTTTGCACATCTCTTTTTCTGAAAGATGCTACCCTCTTGGACTTTGTTGATTCCCTTGAGGTATTTGAAAGTTTGTGTTATGTCCTTTCTTTGAGGCTATACACCTTAAGCTCCTTTAGTCTTTCTTCATTTGTCTTCTGGTGCAGACCCTGCACCATTTTGGTGGCCCTCCTCTGGGCAGCCTCCACTCTGTCTATGTCATTGCAGAGGTGGTGTCTCCAGAACTGTACACAGTACTCCAGATGTGGTCTTACCAACTGTCTGTACAGAGGGATAACAACTTCCTGTTTTCTACTGGTGATACCTCTCCCTATGCATCCCAGTATCAACCAGCCCTCCTTACTGTCTTCTCACTTTGCTAGCCCACCTTTAGGTAATCTGATATGACTACCCCCCCCAGGTCCCTTTCCATTTTTGTTGTCAGTATCTCACCCCAATTGCGTACTCTTCCCCTAGTTTTTTATTTCCCAGGTGCATTACTTTGCACTTCTTTGCATTGAATCTAAGCTGCCATACATTTGACCATTCCTACAACCTTGCCTACTCCCTTTTCATCCTTTCCACCCCACCTTGTGTATCAACTCCATTGCAGATCTTTGTGTCACCTGCAAAGAGACATACTTTTCCTTCCAGTCCCTCTGCAATGTCACTTATAAGGACATTAACAGAGGATCGGCCCCAGTACTAAATCCTGCAGTACCCCACCAGTAACCCCCTTTTCTTGACTGTGGACTCCATTTACTATTACCCTCTGTGTCCTATTGTTCAGCCAGTGTTTCACAAAGGCTACCACCTTGGGACCCACTCCTAGGCTGGCTAATTTGTTTATTAATCTTTTGTGTGGGACTGTGTCAAATGCCTTGCTAAAGTCTAGGTAGGGAATGTCCACATCCCCTCCCTGATCTACTACTTTGGTCACCTAGTCAAAGAAATCAATTAGGTTTGTCTGACATGACCTTCCTGCTGTGAATCCATGCTGCCTTGGGTCCTGTGCCCTACTGGCATCTAGGCACTCAACAATTCTTTCCTTCAGAAGTGATTCCATCATTTTCCCTACCACTGAGGTCAAAGTGACAGGTCTGTAAGTTCCTGCCTTTGTCTTGCTCCCACTTTTGTGAAGGGGAATCACATCCACCTTCCTCCAGTCCTCAGGTACCACACCATCCTCCCATGATTTATTAAAAAGGGTAGTCAGTAGTGTTATTAGTTCTTTCCTTAGTTCTTTTAGAATTCTGGGGTGAATCCCATCAGGCCCCATTGCTTTATCCACCTTCAGTTTTAAGAGTTCTTTCAGAACTCTTTCTTCAGTGAAAGGACTAATATCGATCCCCCTATCCAGAGTGCTATTTACTGGATTAGGTATCTCCCCCTGCTCTTCCATTGTGAATACTGAGCAGAAGTATTCATTCAGTATCCCTGCTTTTTCACTGTCACTCTCTGCCCAACCACCTTTCTCTTTATTCAGCCTCAGTATATCTGCCTTATTCTTTCTTTGCTCCCTAATATACCTATAAAAGGTTGTATCCCTCTTCTTAACTGAGTTGGCTATCTTTTCCTTGGTTTGGGCCTTTTCTATTCTGACTGCCTTCGCTGCTTCCTTCTGCTTTAACTGGTACAGTTCTCTGTCCTGCTCCTTCTGTGTTTCCTTATACTTCCTGAATGCTATATTTTTCTCCATAACCTTCCCTGCCACTTCTTGTGTGAACTATAATTTTTTTTCTTTCATTTTGATTTGTTTATTTACTTCACACAAAGGCTTGTTGCCTCTGTGATGGTGGTTTTGATGTTTCCCCATTGTTGCTCCACCCCACTGTCTTGCCTGTTTGCTAGTACTTTTATGAGGCACTCTCCCATTTTGACAAAATCAGGCCTCCTGAAGTCCAGTACCTTCACTTTTGTATGCCTTGACTCTATAGCTAAATTTATCATGAACCACACTGTTTGGTGGTTGCTTGTTCCAAGATGGCTATCCACTTTAAGATCAGTGATTCTCTCTCTGACCCCATTTGAGAGTACCAGATCTAAGATTGCTCCCTCCCTAGTGGGTTCCAAAACTAGCTGTCTGAGTCATGCCCCCTCTAGGGCATTGAGAATGGCCCTACTCTTGGATGTGGCTGCAGCAAAGGTGCTCCAGTTAACATCTGGTATATTCAGAACCCCCATCAGCAATATCTCCACTTTCTCTGCCATCCTAAGGATGCCTTCTATCATTTCCTTGTCCATTTCCTCCACCTGAGATGGGGGTCTGTATACAACCTCTGTACAGACTGTGGTGCCAATTCCAGTTTCCAGGATAACCCACAGTGCCTCCTCTCCTCCCTGTTTACCCTTTAGTTCTGTTGCTTTGAGCCCTTTACTTACATAGAGAGCTCCTCCTCCTCCTCCTCCTCTTCTTCCCTATCTACCCCTCCTGTAGATTGTGTACCCTGGTGTGTTGACATCCTAGTCATGGTTCTCTGTGTACCATGTTTCTGTGACTGCCACAATATCCAAGCATCCCTCTTCCATCAAAGCTACCATTTCAGGGAGCTTTTTTCCTAGACTACGGGCATTGGTACTCATTACTTCTCCACTTTTTTATGGCTTTATTTCTTTTTGCTCCATCCCTGTCCTTACTGCCTTTGTCTTTTTCTCTATTTACCCCGACCTTCCCCTATTGACTGCTCTATCTTGGTGTTTACCTCACTAACTCCCCTGATTTTTGTGGAGGCTAGGATTTCCCTTTTCCTTTTCAGTGCCTCCTCCTTGGCTAGTTTAAATGCTTGCCAATTAAGCATTTAAACCTATCACATAGAATCCTGGTTCCCCTCCTGGATTGATGAAGACCATAGTGCCAGTATAGGCCTGCATCCCTTCAGGTGGAGCCCCAGTCCCCAATGAAGCCAAATCCCTTAACTCTGCACCAGTTTTTTAACCAGCCATTGAATCCCATGGTGCAGAGTACCCTAGCCTCATCCATGCCATAGACAGGTATCACTTCTGAGAAAGTTACCATGTGTGCTACTTGTCTAAGGCCCCTCCACAACTCCACAAACTCCTGTTACACTGATCTGATCCCTTTCTCAGCCAGGTCATTTGTCCCTAGGTGGAGAATGGCATCCAGCTCACTCACTCTTACAGTTGCTCCCATGATCCTGAGGATTCGTGTCCTGTCCCTCCAAGCCATGGCAAGAGATGCAGTGAATTTTTAATCTGCGGGCGAAGTGGGTACTGCGTGTTATCACTTTGCCATTATGCCTTAACGTGAAGTAAGGTGAAGTGACAAATAAATAGGCAGCCCCCCACACATCACATGGCTTACAGTACTGTAAGTCACATGCAGCCAGGCAGGAGGGAAGTGAGTCAGAGAAGCAGTTTCACTTTCTCCTTTGCATTAGTAGAGAGAGAAGGCTTTGTGAGAGAGCAGTGTAGGAGTCAGTGACAAAGTGTTTTATTGCCTTTCTAAAACAACAGCTTTTTTAAAAGCTATCTTTATTTAGTTTTTGTATTGCGTTTGTGATTTTTTTTGGTAGTTAATTTTTTTTTTGTTTTTGTTTTGTGTGTGTGTGACTGTGTGTGTGTGTGTGTGTGTGTGTGTGTGTGTGTGTGTGTGTGCCAGGGACTTGTGTTGGAGGGATGGACGTGGACCCTGGAGAAGATGAGTAGCTAGCCCATGGGTGAGATCAGAGGAGGGGAGTGTGGACACGTGTAGGTGGTTGTGTGATGCTGGACTGCTCCCGAGTCCTGGGTGTTGCTTCCCCCCAAGTGGAAGCAACAGCAGCAGCACCAATGTCATTGGTGGCTGCTGTGCATCCACCTTCTTCACCACTGCCACCACCACTGGTAGCAGCTGTATGGGCTCCAGCAGCATCCCCTCCACCACCTCCACAGCCAAAGGAGGTGCCCCTGGAAACCATACATGGTGTGAGGACTGTGTCTGGTCCCCCGGCAGCTCCCCAGTGTGGGAGTTTTTCAACTCTCTGGGGGGAGACAGCACAGTCATGATGTGTCATCTGTGTGGTGTGCTGGTGCACCATGGCCCCCGGGGGACACATTTGGGGACCAGTGGCCAGCACACCCACATGTTCAAACATCACAAGGTGGAGAGGCAGGCTACCACAGAAGGGGCCAGGCATTCACCTGCTGGGCCTTCTGTGGCAGTGGCCGAGGCTGCTGCTGGGGTCAAAGTTGTGCCTCACTGCAGCAGGAGGAGGGCCCGTACAGCAGCTGCACCACCACCACCACTACAGCCACCAGCACCACCCTCTCCACCACCACCACTACCTGGATTTCCACCTGCAGTGGAGCCCACCACAGTCCTTGCAACAGAGGCTGACATCGTCCTGGTGTGGGTGGCCCTGGAGGATAGTAATCAGAGGGTTGGTGCTTTGCAGCAGCAGGAAGACACAATACAAAAACAGCAGCAGCAAATACTGACAATGCTGCACCTGCTGCTGGACCACCACGGCATCCCACGGCCACAGTAAGAGATTGTTTTCTGCCTCCCCACTACTGTGTTGTACTGTTTTTGTGTGTTTTTTCTTTGTTGTTGTTTAATATTACACATTTTCCCTTCCAGGGGAATCTTTCTTGCTCCACATAGTGCAATACAGTCTGTGAATCCCCCCATAATTTTATTACAGTGTGTCACGTGATGGAGGAATTCACGTTCTGAAATGCTGCCCACATTCTGCCCGCCTTCTCAGCAACATTAGGACGTGATGCCAGGGACAGCTCAGTTGCATGCTTTATTACAGTGAATGTCTGATTGCCAGGCAGCTTTCTGAATGTTTGTTTATGTTATAATGGTCAGTTTGTGGTGAAACGTGTGGGCACATCTCCAGTAAGAAGAGCCTTGTTAATGGAAACATTCCCACATTTCACCACAAAGTGAACCTAATAACATAACGAAACATTGGGATAGCTGCCAGACATTCACTATAGTGGATCATGCACCTGGGCTCCCCCGGCATCAAGTCCTAACATTGCTGAGAAAGGGGGGCAGAATGTGGATGGCTTTTCTGAATGGGAATTCCTCTGTCACATGACACACTGTAATGAAATTTCAGGCATTTTTATTAGAAATATATTGCACTCTGTAAAGCAAGAAATATTCCACTGGAAGTAAGGCCCCCACGTATTAATTAAGTGCATCACCATAACTATGTAACATGGCGAATCTCTGTAAAGCAGCAGCGCAAACAATCTGTTGAGAACTCTGACCAATATTGTTTAAATGCTATGTTACAACTTCCTTTACTTACATCCCGACTGGAATGATACGAGAATTTCCAGTAGTTGAGACTGCTGTACTACCCTTTTTCATGTGTGACATAATGAAAGGAGCATTCCTTTTAAATTGGTGCTGACCAGGTTTTGTCATTGTTTTCATCTGCTTTTCTCCATCACATCAGTTAGTTGTTATATATCACGTTTGTTGTAAATTAACAGTTATGCAGCAGGCAGTGTTCTATGACACCACGGAACAATATTTATTGAAAAGCAGCTGCAAATAAATGCAGACCTGGTCAGAACAATATTGAAAGGCATGCTCATTTTTTTTCATACATAAAAAAAAAGTAGTCAACTAAGTAAAGCAGACAGAAATTGTGAAAAGAAGTGTATCATTCAAGTCACGAGTAACTAGTGGCTGTGGCAATGTAAAGTAGCATAAAAAAGTACAGTTCAAAATTGTCAAGACATTCTTGCAATGCTGCTTTAATTGATAATGTCAGTATGACATCATGTGCTCACAACAATCACACAACACACAAAATGCATCCTCAGAACTAATGGCACACTCAGTCATGCGTGCAATGGTGGCGCAAAGTCCCCAGATCTTTTCTGCAGGCCCCAAATACATCCTCCTTGTGTGTAGAAAATTGACAAGTGGTAACACAGTGAAATGAGACTGCTTCAGCACATACAAAGTCCCCAGAATTTGTGGCACACTCAGTCATGCATGCAGTGGTGGCACAGAGTCCCCAGATTTTTTCTGCAGACCTAAAATGCATCCTCATTGTGTTCAGAAAATTTACAAGTTGTAACACAGTGAAATGAGAATGTATTATTTATTTATTTTATTTATTTATTTATGACTTTGATAACCAGGTGAGAGCACTGATCCCAGGTACCATTTCCAGGCATGACCCGGGCCATAACACATGGTGCAGAGTGACAGTGGAGTACAAGGTAACAGTAATACACATGAAACAGATTAGATACAAGCAAAAATAGTAAGCACACTATAGAGGTTTGATGCATAGGTCCATTTGAGAACAGTAAATACAAGGTTTCAATATCAGACATGAGAAGACTTGGTACAAACAAACAAATCATAGGCACAGTGTACAGTGTGAGACTGCATTGTCCAGTGAGCAAGTAATACACAGAATATTCAGTAAAAAAATGTATATACAAATAGCACATACAAAGTACCCCAGAATTAATGATGCACTCAGTCATGCGTGCAGTGGTGCCACAGAGTCCCCAGATTTTTTCTTCAGGCCAAAATGCATCCTCCTTGTGTGCAGAAAATTGACAAGTGGTAACACAGTGAAATGGGAGTGTTTCAGCACATACAAAGTCCCCCAGAATAAAATGATGAATGTGAGCATCCTATTGCTGGTCCAATGTGCTCTGCGAGGTGATTTGAGCAAATGCAATGTGATCATCTCAAGTGGATGGAAGGGTGCCCTTTGGCTGTACACTAATAGTAGCCTTGGTGAGTAGATGTATATAGGTATATGTGTGTATATTTTGTAGGTGAGGAGGGGGGTTGACATGGACATGTACTCATGGTATTATTCTGTATCACAGGTCACAGAAACTGTTGGTGTGGACATGCCAGTGCGCAATGAGTTTTTGCATTGAAATTGGAAATGTATAACTCTCAAGCATATGAAGTTAAGTATTTGTTTTTTTTGCGGGGGGTGGGGGATCATATTTGCAGGTTTGTCTGTAATGGTTTCTTATTTTGTTGCTTCTTCACAGATTTCATCTACATCCTTCTGGAGTCCACTTGTTAATGATGGTCATGGTCATCTATTGAATTGACTTCTGCATGTTGCATGTGTGCCCAATCTCGGGGAAGGGGGGTGCCTGATGATGTTGAAGAAATTTTTTGGATAAGGCCACTTTGACAGAACAACAAAGCATCTGGAAGTTTCCTAAAAAAAGAAACGAATGACTTCTTACAACTTAATTGTTATTTGTCCCTCCCTGGTTCATAATCTCAAGTCAAGTTACATTTCAAACCCACATCTTGTTTACTAACACAACCTGAGTGCAATATTTGCCGCAGTCATTCCAAAACAATGAAATGGATGAAATAAAATCTGCATACTTAGCAGAATCTATTTCACATGGATACATTGGTTCCTGTCTGTACAGTACAGTTGCAGTACCATTCCCATTGAGTTTTAGCGATGGAAACTTTTTTGTTAACCTAAAAAAAAAAACAAAATAAGTACAGCATATGTGTTTTACTGTTGTGGCTCTGAAAAACTACAGAAAATAAAATATGCAACTAAAGGAAGTGAAACAGCATAACAAACATGAGTACACATACTCACTTTATGATTTAAATATTAAGAAGCTTTGTGTCTGTGGCTGATTGATGTGGTGGTCCAGATAGTCTCATGCTCAATGGTGGCAGTGGCTAACATCAGTCCCAGTGGTGGTGGTCTGGGGGTCAGACAGACTCATTGTGGCAGTGGTGGCAGTGGATAACATCAGTCCTGGTGGTGGAGGTCTGGGGGTCAGATAGACTCATAGTGGCAGTGGTGGTAGTGGCTAACATCAGTCCCGGTGGTGGTGGTCCAGGGGTCAGACAGACTCATAGTGGCAGTGGTGGAAGTGGCTAACATTAGTCCCAGTGGTGGTCGTCCATGGGTCAGACAGACTCATGGTGGCAGTGGCTAACATCACTCCTGGTGGTGGTGGTGGTCCGGGGGTCAGACAGACTCATGGTGGTAGTGGTGGCAGTGGCTAACATCAGTCCCAGTGGTGGTGGTCCAGGGGTCAGACAGACTCATGGTGGCAGTGGCTAACTTCACTCTCAGTGGTGGTGGTCCAGGGGTCAGACAGACTCATACTCAGTGGTGGCAGTGGTGAACATCAGTCCTGGTGGTGGTGGTCCAGGGTCAGACAGACTCATGCTCAGTGGTGGCAGTGGCTAACATCAGTTCTGGTGGTGGTTGGTGGTCCAGAGTGGCACACCACCTTTTAACAACTTCAGTTAAAACCTGCCAACATTAACCACATCATCATCCTCATAAAGAAAACTTCCCTCACAGTTATCTATGTCTGAAGTCTGACCACTGGGAAATTCTTTCTCCATTGTGTCATCATCTACGTCAGTGGTGGGCCGTTTCAGGCAGCCACTGCCAGGGCCTCCAGGATGGTCCATTTCCACATCACAAAAAACACCATGACTAGGCTGGCTGATGAATTCCGAGGTTGCAGTCTACGCTGGTATGTGCCTCTCATTCATTTTAATGACTGTTATCAAACTAACATTTTCAGGAGACAGGTTTGTCAGACGATCCCTGAGTATTGCACCTATTGAGCTGAATACCTTTTTAACACTCACACTGGAGGGTGGGCATGTGAGGTACTTCAGTGCCACTGCAGTCAGCTCTGGCCATTCACTGACCTTTCCACTCCAGTACAAAAGAGGATCTTCAGTTATTGTCAGATACCTGTTTTCAGACAAATATGACTCAACCATTCTCTGAGCCGCACTAAGTCCAGTTGTTGATGCATCATCCTGTTCTCCCGAATGATTTATTTCAAACGTACCCACTTGGAACAAAGCCTCCCAAAGCTGGTTGACACCAGCCACTTTTGATGACAGACCACCTGGGACTGCTGTCCCCTTCCCCTTGCAGGACATGCTTGATAGTCCTACAGGTACACTTTCAGACGGATTATGCTGCTGAGATTTGCTGACCTTGGCATGTGACTTCTGTGCCCCATGAACCAAGCACACCTGTTGACCACTGATATTTTTTACCTATTCAGGTCCTCCCTCCATTACTGATGCAATTTCATGTTTGTATCATCTGTCCAGCATTGTTGCTATGGCAAAGTTGTCACTACGCTGAATGCTCACAACGTGACGATTCTGGTCGAATACTGTCAGCATGTGTTGAAGCAATATACTGCTACCACCTTCTCTGGCAACATCAAGGCCATGCTGTACATTCACCAATGTCTTCCTCAGCACCCGCAGCAGTGGAATTGATTGGCTAGTGGAGGCAGACCTACCACTCACTGCCTGTGTGGTATGTTCAAAAGGCTGCAAAGTTGTTATTACAGAGTCCATGAGGTGCCACTGTTCAGTCATCATAGACATGGAGGACCTGGAATTGTCTCGACTAGTGTGCATCACAAGATATTCTGAGATGGCTTTGTATTGTTCATACAACCTCTCTGCCATGTATAAAATGGAGTTCCATTGGGTGACAACTTCCAGCTTCAAGCGGTGCTGAGGCAGGCTGTTTTGTATCTGCAACTGCCTCAGTTGGTCATGGGCCTTTTCAGATCTTGAAAAGTGAGAGCAGATACATCATGCAACGGTCAGCATTTCCTTTACATCAGGGTGCTGCAGAAACTCCGGCACCATAAGATTTAAACAGTGGGCCATGCTTGGAACATGAAAAAAAAAAAAATTCGTGATGTATTTCACAACATTTGACCCATTGTCACTTGCTATGAACCCAGCTTTCAGGGACAGAGCGTTTAGCCATTTGTCAGTTTCAGTCATTACTATGTCCAACATGTTCTTACCAGTGTGTGAACAGGTCACATTCTGCATAGTAATCATTGCATGCTGTCGAATTCCTGGAAGATTGCAACCATGACAATCCACCTTACTGCACTGATTATTCACACTACCAAGATCACAAACAACACCCAGCACCTGCGCCCAGTGTGCAGTTATACACAAATGTGAATTTCCTGCTGTTTTGCCACTTGTCCACATACCCATACTTAAATGGATGAATGGAGAGGAGGAATGTTGACGGGCATGTCTTATTGAGTCGGACACAGTCCGGAGCAATTTGGGGACAGCACAGGTAGAAAAGTATGTCCTAAATGGGACTTTCCATTTTGGGCAGGCACATGCAGCAAACCGCCGGAACCCAGAATTCTCCACAGAAGAGAAGGGCAAAAGATAAATTGCCAGCATTTCCACTACAGCAGCATTAAGCTCACATGACACTGTATGATTCGGGAGTACTTCAGCTTATGCTCAAAAACACTCTGTAACGTAGACTGACTTAAACGTTTTACACAGGGCGTGATCACACATGGTTGCGCTCTGTGATGAATGGCATTGGCAGGGGGTGGATTGTGGACATTTGATGAAGACATTTGCACAGGTGATGATGACAAACCCAGAAATGCAGTTATTTTGCCAGATTTGCCAACTGGGGTTGATGTACCATTTGCACTAGACATACTGCATTCACCAACACCACCACAAAAACTGCTACTCTCACCAGCACTGGACAACATTTCAAAGACATTATGGTCATCATGCCTGTAGTAATCCTTTGCTCTTATTGCCTCAGAACAGCACACATTTAATTTACTTCTGGACTTAACAGTCATGGAAGGGGATAATATGCTCGTTATGGTTGCCAGTGACGAGGGTGAATGCCCCACTGTGGTATTAGCTGCCAGCTTGTGCTGGGTCCACAGTGCTAAGTGCCTATTCTTAAGATGTGTATGCTGTCCTCCTCTGCTCAGATGGCTCCCATTTTTTACCTTGACTCACACACATGGCAAACCTGGCAGATTGCAACTGACTCATCATTTGCATCTTGAACAAAAAAATCCCAAACAAGTGATTGTGATGCTCTGCTTTTAACATGTCCATGATGTGGCTTATTTAAGTCCATTATTTTAAGCACTGAAGTTGGGGGGGCACGTGATGTTTTTGGTACTGCCCACCTGGACTGCAACTGACCACCACAACTATCTATCATATTTATTACTGGGTCATCATCATCAACTAAAACCAGTAAATCACAACTTTTTATAGGGGTGGGATTCCTGCAAACAGACTCAGACACAGCCACTTTGAATTTCTTTTTCTCTGATTCCCAGCTGAGGTCAGTTACATCATCTTCATATTCATCAACGTCACACACATCCACATCTTCTGCTTGGATGCTAGTATGGGGACTGCATGTTGCAACAACAGCATCATCAACGTCATCATCACATTCATCATCAGCAGCTACACCACCAACATCTGATATTTTTTCACCACACTGTGAATCACTGCATGGAAAATGCGTGACATTAACTGCCACGGTTGATGGAATATCACATTGTATGCTATTGTTGACATGATTAGCAGAATCCTCAGGTTCAGTTACTGGAATGTTACTGGGAAGTATGACATCATCTACCCTTCCACTCACTTGCACTGCTTCACACTCAATATTTTTGGATACAGTACATTGGTGGAATTCAAACATGACACACCAATACATATACTACCACCACCACTAACACCAGTAACACTAACACCACTGGCTGGGAAAACATCATCTTCCCCAACTATGAGTGAAGCTACTGACTGGGCTGTAAAAAACATTGCAGGAGAAATACCTTTCCTCACGTCAGGAATTCCATTCTGCATCCGCATACTACCACACCCACAGACTATCTTACTGTCAGCATTGCTATGGCAAGAAAAAGCTTTGCTTGCACGTCTCTTTGTGGGCATTTTGGGGGATCAACCACAATATTATAACCAAATTTAGATTTTGATACGTTCACCCTCTGTTTGGGGGGACACTGGATGTGAAGCCAAAAAAACAACTGTAGCTTCAGCAAGAGATAAGAGACTAGTCTGTCACACAATGAAAACAACTTCAGGAGCCAGTGGTGCTGATGAGATCACAAAAACAATCCAATCTAGCAAAAAATTCCTTTTGCTGGTGGGGGTGGGGGAGCACTAACTGCAGATTTTTATGGCAGTACAAGCAGCAAAACAAAGAACAGATACCACGATCGCAGAACAAAATCAGGCAGCTGCAGTGGATAGCAGGTTCACACTGCTGCACCTGCAATTACACTAGTATGTGGCACAATAAAAGGTGTATTATTTGATGTCATGCAACACCGCACACACACTAACACAGAACAGTTTGTCTACAATGCTGAATGAGTAATGCGTAGCAAATTCAAAAGTTCAGTAATATGCCATGTATTGTAATGTAAACAACCTGAAATTATGAACCGCTGCACCAGATCACACTACACACAATCAGCAAGAACATTTCAACAATTACTGACAATATTACTGTGTGTACATTAACACAGTCAGTTATATAACAAAAATATAACCAAAAAACAAAGAAATCACTATTTCTCCAACTTAAATCTACCTACACCACAGATACGCCCCTCACCGAAAGTACGCTTTCACTGTCTTTCACTACACACACTCAATGATCACTACACACACTCAATGTTGTACATTAACATTCAAAATCCACACAAAAACAAAAATGCTCGATGATATGAACACAGGAGGGTTTCCTACAATCGATGAACTAAAGTTTGAGCCCCCCAAAAAATGCAACAATGCTTTTTTAACAGCTTTTAGAAGGTTTCAATCACAGTCAGATCTCAGAGCAGACTGTGTCCTACTGCTTCCTACACATACTACCCCGAACTGAGGCTGTGCAGATCAATGTAGAGCCCATGTGACCTGAAACCCCATGAATCACTGCAAAATTTGCCTTCAGAGCTCAAAAACAATGCGAAGTGAGGTGAACTGCATTGCTCTCAATGCACTTCACCTTAATATTTTGTGAATTAGTGGTCTGGGAAGGCGGAGTAACACAAAATCTTTGTTATAAATGGACTTCGCGTTACTCATTGTAACGCAAAGTACTCTGCTTCGCATTGTGGAACACTCCCCAAATCTGTCTTTGCTCCACGAATCACTTTACGGAGCGGATTGAGTCCACTTCACCAACCACTAGCCATGGCACTGGGCAGGCACCGTACCTCCCTTTCCCCTCCCTCCCCCAGTTCTACCTCCCTAACAATTAAGTCCCCCCAACAGGAGTTGTTTCCTTCCTTATGGGGTCTTGTTCCACCCTCCTGTGGGTCTCCATTCTGGAGGTTCCCAGCATCCTCCTTGGTAGACCCCAGAGCAGTCATTGGCAGTTGAAATAGTCAGTTTCAATTCAATGCAGTTGCAATTAGTTGCAATTGCATTGGATTGCAGTCATAAAATAGTGGAGTTGAAATCCACTGCAGCTGATGATTCCATGACCCATCCAGGTTTGTTTTTGTGCTACACTGCAATGTGTTTCTCTTTTTTCTTTCCAGGGGGGCAGGGGGGCCGCGAATATCTAGTGGTCCTCCACTGCCAGTACTGAGCCTTACAGCCAATAAAATGCACCCCTGGCTCCTGGGCATGAAGCATCCACCAATTAGGAGAGACAGAAGGAGAAGCCAGGAGCTTGAGAGTGTCTGTGACTGGCTGCATGAGGTGGCAGGGAGAGAATGCCTAAGTAGGAGAAGAGACTGTCAGGAGAGGAGGCATCTGTGTTGGTGTGTGGACAATGGAGTGAGCAGCATTTTTCTGCAGGGACAAAGTTTGGCAGTTCAGACTTTATTTAAAAATAAGTTAACTGTGTCCACTGTCCTGACATGTCCAGTGCCCAGAGAGAGACTAGTGTGTGGTTGTGCAGGTCCCAGTCAGTCCTCCAGCAAAGCTAGTCAGCAATCGTGTGACTGCAGCAAGTCGCTGTTCTGGTCGTGGTTGGGATCAGCGAATGACCCCATCGGCTGGGCCCATTGGGTGACTCTCATTCAGTCTCAGTCAGGTCTTCAGATTTGGTGAGAAGGAGTGGTAGGTGCACTAGTTCCACTGCGCGGAGTGGGGACATGGGTCTGGGTTGGGGACCAACTGTGTGGGTTGGAAGTATGGAGCACACAATGGCAAAAAAATACTGGCACCACCACCAAGTAGAGCAGCAGTGGCAGCCAGTGCTATGGAGCTATCCACTGATGCTGACTGAATCATCACCTGACACCTGACCAAACTGGCAACATGCTACTACAGTGAGCAAGGCACTGTATGGGATGTGTATGTAAGGCTTGCCAGGGCTGGGCAGTGGACAGTAGGAAGGAGGAGGAGGATGGTCTTGCACATTCTAATCAGTCTGTCTGTGTGTCTGCTGCATGCCTGGCTGGCTTGTCTGGCTGGTTCAGGGCTTGGTGACTGTGGGGCCTAGGGGGCCGAACTTGAAAAGCCAAGGTGATTGATCATCATCGATCTACTGCTGGTAGCCTGGCTGGGCTCTTTATGACTATGGTGGCATTGTGAGTAAGTCAGACTCCCCATGAGGTCAAGGAGCAAGCCAGGCACAGTTGGTCTGTTGGTGAGTTCCCGGACCCATAGGAGGCTGGAGCACGGAGCATTGTCGGTTGGGTCCCATGGACAAAATGTTTATTGTTTGCCACTGTAGAAATTGGATAGCCTAAATATTAAAGTCCTCATGGCAAAATGAATAACATTTTACAAAACACATTAGTGTACATGCTGAAAGCCAAAACAAGTTCAGAAACTATATCAGAAAATGTTTTTTACATATGCATGAGGTTTTTGTAGCTTTTAATTTAAACTATGGATACATCTCAGTTCTGGTATACCATGCAGGAGGTATTTCTAGGGGTCCTCCCATAAACTGTTTTTAGTTTCACAGATTCTACGACTGCTAGTAAACTAACATATTGATGGTTAGCTCTGTTTGCAGATGGGTACCTTCTAGCTTCTGTGGGGTGTCTAAGAGGCCTTACCTATACTGTATGTTAGACTCAGTTCTTTTTCTAAGTAACTAGAATTACTGCTGTTTATTTTTCTATACTGCATACTGTTTTACTGCCCTCCTTCAGCTTGTTACTTTCAGGGGCTTAATATATTTTGTTGTTATTTTGACTGGATATTGTGCTTTAGTGGGTCCCTACTGTGTGTAGATTTGTTTCACTGCACTTTGTATTTGAATTTTAAAGTGCACCCAGCTTCTTAGCTGCTGCTGCCTAGTTGCTGCTACTTCCAACATATGCAATACCTCATCTGCCCCAGAGTTGAGTGTCATAAATAATTCCTTTTGTTTCTGACCATTTATGAAGTTAGAATGCTGGTAAATTCCAAATCCTAAAAACAGAGCTGCTTCCTGACCTTAACCCACGAACACCCCCCCACATAGGCACATGCAGCCCTGTGTTGTGATGTCAGAAGGCGAAGGCTGTTTGTGCGTTTGTGTGTACCCCGTTGATTTCAAGGGGGGACTTTTCCATATTTTATTAACTTTTATAGTCAAAATTTTAATTTAAAAAAGATACAAAGTTAAAAAAGTACGACAAACTTGCGTACTAAAATTCAACGATGGTGAAAGTTGAAAAAATTGGTTGAATTTTCTTCAGTTAGTTGAAGTCATAAATTTCAAATTAGTTGAAAAAATCAGTCATAATGTGTGGTAAGTCAGTCATAATTGGTTTTTCAACTGACTCCGCAGTTGGTCTCCACTGCAGATTCCTCCATAGTGGAACCATGCTCTGCCAGAGTGGAGAATGAATTGTGGAAAGGCACAACTGGAGGGATGTGCCTCTGTTCCACCACCCTCACCCTCCCTGAGCCTACCATTGTCAAACCACTCCTCTTTCTTGGCAACTTCTGAGGTAGTGGTGGTGGTGGCCTGGGTGGTCCCTGGGTGGGGGGAGCAGGTTTCCCTAAGTCCTTGCCAGGTCAGCATGGAGATGAACAACCTCCTCCCTCAGACTAGAGAGGTGCCTGCAAGTAGGGCAGCAACACAGTCTCCAGAATGTCTCCTGGAAGACTGTAGCTTTCTTCTTTTCATGGAAGCTGTCTTCTTTTCCTGGAACAAATTCTAGTGACAGGAAACCCCATGACCAGGTGTTTGCAGTAATATGGGACTGACACTCCCCAAATGCTTTACAAGTCAGTGTTAATTGTTCTTCACTAACCCTGAAGTTGGAGGCATGAACAGAGCAAATGAAAGTGGGAAACATTTTGGCCACAACCTCTTCAATACAGGGCAGAGGCCAAAACTCCTTCAATAGATAGCATACTACAAACACACAAAATGTATTATTGTAAGGGGTGTGGTAAAATGGTGGCAGTATAGTGCAGTGGTTTAAGGCTCTGAGCTGCAAATCTGGAGACCTGGGATTGAATCCTACAGCCCTCACCGACATATACTGTGTGACCCTAAGCAAGTCTCTTAGCTTCCCTGTGCTCCCAGGTTGCACCTGTAAAAAAGCTTTCAGCTTAGTGTGTCTCACCTGGTTAAAGAATTGGGGAAACAAAATGAATACAAACACTGTACCTGAACTCCTGCCATCCTGTTGAAGCTGAGACCCCCCACCCTTGTTCCCACACTCACTCCATTTATAATGGGATATATTCAATCCCCTTATCAGTCTATCACTGAGCCTTGTTTTTAATTATTAATGCCCTCTCCTCCAACAAGCATTGATAAGCCCTAGAAAAATATCTCCCCCTGCACTAAGTGTGGACCCTGTAAAAATTATCATGTAGGGTTGCAGGGATCTTGTTATTTTCAGAAAACTCCCATGTGACTGTCTGTAATTCTGTAAGACTTATAAGAAGTAAAAGGGCAGCTCTCTTCAAGGTATCCCAAATGAGTCATGCAGTTTCTGAAACATTATGCAGGAGCCTTCTACAGTCAATTGACGAAATTTAGTGAATTTGCCTTGATTACATCTAAGGAACACTGCATCCAGACAAGGGGTTAAAAACTCAGGGTTTCCCACTATAATGGTAAGAGGTTCAATCTTATGTGGTGTACCTTTTAGAAGACTGGCTTCATGTAGGATCTTCAATATATGCTTTGCTCAAGGCTTAAATACCTCCTTCCTCAATACCACAGGTGTGAATTTGATAAAAGGGAGGGCTAACAGTGGGTCAGAGCGATCGGGAACATACTATACTCTAAATTGTACTGTCTTTTGTCTCTAATTTGCTTTACCCATCAGACCACCAGAGAGAACTGCACTGCTATATAATACAGCTAGAGATCAGGGAGACCTAGATCAGCACATGTCCTTGGTAATGATAAAATGGGTCAATGAATTCAGTGCCTCACCATTCCAAACAAATATCAAAATAAGTTTTTGCAACCTCCCCAGATTTTCTCAGTAACAAAAACAGGTAAAGTAATATTTGAAACACAAATAAAAATCTTAGGAGCACAACTATTTCAAATGAGTTTGCTCTCCCACCCAAACTTAGTGGCAATAGTTTCCAGTAGGCAAAGTCCCCTGACACATCCCTGAGCAATTTGTCATAATTTAGATCAAAAGGGACACCTATACAAGGGGTGAAACAGACCCCAAGAAATCAAAGTACATTATAAGGGGCCAATGCAAATGGAACATTTGTAGGTGGGCAGGAGGGCAACCACCACTCTATCTGTCCTCAAGTGAACTAATACAGAAAAGAGAATCATTTGCATACAAGGATAACTTATGCTCCCTTTTACCTTTCTTCATACTCCACATCTGAGGCTTACCCGTTATGACCACCACCAAAGGTTCAAACACAGGGGCAAATAATAGGGGAGGGTGAGAGGGCATCCTTGTCTAGTTCCCAGAAACAGAGAGAACCTGACTAATTGTACCCTATTAGCTTTAACTACAGCCTCTGGGCAAGAACATGGCACAGGGTTACTGCACCTGTGTACCTCCCACAGCCCCTTCTACTGCAGCATGTAGTGGACAATCTCCAATCCATTCAGTCAAACTCCTTTTCAGCATCTATAAATAGTGCCAACTTCAGTTCTGTTGACTACTGCTACAGGGAAGAGATAACACTCTTTTACCATTGTGATATAGATTTCTTCCCTTGATGGCTTCAGTCTGATCTGGGTAGATCAAGGACCTCACAAGTCTTTTCTCACAAAGACCTCTTTCCAATGACTAAAATATGAACATTTTTAAATCGATATTTGACATAGAGAACCACCCAGGGTAGTATCTTTCCCAGGCCTGTCCAGTACCAAAATATGAGCTTGATTCCAAGAGGCTGGTGCCCTCTTCCCCCATTCATAACCCACATATCCATCCTCCCCCCCAACAAAGATGTGAGAATTTATTGAAAAGACTTGTAGAATTCTGAATTAATGCTATTTTGGCCTAGATATTTTCCATTTTTAAGTCCATAATCACAGTTGAAATTACCCTGTTTGTTCCTGGGGCATCAAGATATTCTCTGGCCTCTTCTGATATTTTAGGAAAATCTACACTGTGAAAAAAATACTGCAGTAATCCCCCATAATGCTGCACCCTCACCAGAGCATATAGGGGAGGATAAAATGAAGCAATGTGCTGCACAGTCTTCTCTGGACCAGAAAGGCAGCCACTGGACAAGAACCATATCCAGATTTTAAGGATCACCCCGCTCTCTGCTTCTTTTTGTAACTACAAGAACAGGAGCTGGCCTGCCCAGTTGCTAGATTCATAATGCCTTTGCTTAAAATAACAATAAGATTCACCCAATCTTCTACTCCAGTAGCTCAGTTAATGTCACCTTACTAGCTTGTACTAATTGTAACTTGAGCATCTCATCCAAGGTAATCTTGTACTCCACTTCCAAGCTGAACATCCGATTCTCTTGTGAGAGTCTTTCTAACACCCCTTCCTTCTTCTCCCTTGCCACATAGCCAGTAGCCAATAATATGCCAGTAAGGAAAGCCATCAACTCATCCCACCAGTCTGCTAATAGGCCTGCCCCCAGTTTACAATACAGGACTCCCCATATTCCAGAATGTTCCCTTCTACCATCTGCTGCAATTCTAAATCATTTGGTATGGATACATTTAGTCTTCAGGTGGGATTTTTTTGATGGGTTAACAATGTTCAGTAGAAGCAGCACTAGTGGATGGTCTAAAGTTGTAATAGGCTGGATTCTGCAATCCTGTGCTACATTCAGACAGTTCATTAACATCAGAAAAAACTCAGTTTGTGAATACGCATGATGCAGGTTCAACCAAAGCATGTAATCCCTCAAGGTGGGGGTTCAAAAACCCCTGCACCTCTGACAGACCTAACTCATGGATCAATTTCTGTTACCCCCGGCCCACCACATTAAGACTTCCTCTATTAGTCACTAATAGGTGCAGATAAGATCATAGAACACAACTGAAGTCACCACTTAGTAGGTAGAGGCCTTTTTGTTCCTTAATCTGTGTTAGTAACACAGTTTTAAAAAAAATTCAAATTTTCTTCCTCTGCATCTGGATCATATATGTTAAGGTGTGTACAAGAAACATTACAATATGTTTTATTGATTCAATAAGAACCACCCCAACTAGTCCGTTACTTGGTTTACAAATAAGGGGCAATTCTTTCTGACAAGCATACCCATTCCTCTCTAGTTGGAGTGGGTTTCATATGTGGATGAATCACCCACTGTCTCCAGAGTTTAGCATGCTCCTGAAATGGCAGGTGTGTCTCCTGCAAAATCAATATCTACCATACATCCCCTTCTCTTGCAGCATAAAATTACATTTGACCAGACTCTGCAGCCATTTTACATTATACATAACTACTGATAAGTCAACTGTAAAGTCAGCCAGATCACTAGAGATGTCAGAGAGTGACCAACACCAGCTAAATCAGAACTCAGCATAAAAAAAGAACAGTAATGAACTTGTAACTCTTCTTCAAGGTGAGATTCATTCATCCATCACTCAGCCCGAGGCCTCTAGGGGTACTGAATTGTGTGGATTGGCGAACACTGCAATCACGACCTTTGAATCCTGCTTCAGACTACCAATCCCCATAGTGCTGTCCTGACATCCCCTCTAGGCTTTGGAAAGAGTGAGTGTAAGGCCTTCCTATACAAAATTTATATCCTGCTGTCTATACCATTTGTAAATTCAAAGCCCTAATAAATGCTTTCCCACCAAGGAACCAATAGGTTGTCTGGATGGTGTAGTTCATGACCTCTGAATCTACTTCCCATCATGCCTCCCTGAGTTATCTAATGGGTGGTAAGTGTTCTTTTCCAAAATCAATGAAGCAGAAACCTCAAATTTGATCCTACTTCTCCTCCAGCTTGTCACTTTCTGACCCTTCTGATATTGTTCCCCTTCCTAGGAAGTACACATCACCAGTAATCCAGCAGACACCCATGTGGAACCTCACAATATCTCACATATGCTGTACATCATTCCTAGCCCAACCAGAAATCTTCACTGTTCCATTTTCTTTCAGCTCTGACACACTGTAATCTTATAAAAGTCTGTCTCATTAAGTTTACTAGCCAACATGAAACAAGAAGAAAGCAAAGATAATGCAGAAAGAAAGCAAAACTACAGCACCTTGAGCACTAAAACATCATCAAGTCCAATGATACATTGAAAGAGTAGGCAGAGGCATGTGTACGTCTGTAAACAAGAGGAGCCAATAACATTGTGGATAGACTCCTCAGTGATAGAGGGCCTGGGGCCTCCCTTGGAACAGCATTTCTTAAAGGCATTGTAAATTGTGTGTTTCATAAATTTTTAAGTTCCAATAATGTTGTCAGCCCTTCTGTTCAAAAAAAGGTTACTTTTCAATGTTTACGTTTCAACTAAGCCCTTTCACTTTAAACCACTTTAGATTTTTAGTTTTGTTGAGGATAATCCATTTATTCTGCTCATACCAAAAATGATGGTCACACAGAAAAAGAGTGTCAGTCTGTACAGCTCTCATCACCTTCACAATGACAGAAAACTAACCTCTCAGCTTGCTACGTGCTGGGTATTGGGTGTTGAGGCTGTCCTTTAAAAATGTGATCGAGGATTGGCTTCACATCAGTGCCACTGCTATCCAGATGTCAGTCAAGTCTGCCTTGTCTGATCACATAAATATGAACTTGTACAAATTTATTTTTTTATTATTGTGCTTTTCTTTGTTTTACTAGGAGAGTGGGAATAAGCCTCAATGCCCCATTTTAAGTCACACTACCAGTGACTACATTGTAGCAAAATTCATATAGTTGTGAAAGACTCCAAACACTCCCAGAATGCACTGTAAGCATGCTGCCAATGTCACTCCTATCCACAAGCCAGAAATGGGCTGTCCTATCTATTTCTAATAGCAGTCACTGACACTGTAGTGAGTGCAGTAGCCTGTTGAACCATATTAGTGAACTATGAACATGCGAACATATGAAATTGCTGGCAGAAAAAGGCCCACAGATCTATAAAGCCTGTCCAATTGTGCAGCTCTTAGTTTCATATCACTACAGCTGCCCCACCCCCACCCAAACCACTCTCTTCCTCCTCTTTTCAGGTCCTTCCCCTCTTTGTGTTTTTGTCTGTACTAACCCTGCCCTTGTCTCTATCCCAAACCCGCTTAAAGCTATCCACTGTCCTTTGGGTAATTAACTCCTCTGGCAGTGCGTTCCAAACTGACACCACTCTGTGTGAAATAGTGCCTCCATCTCTCTCTCTCCAAACCTTTCCCCCTTCCAACTTCAGACTGTGCCCCCTAGTGACCCTTCCCCCCTTTAAGCAGAACAATCCTCCCTCCCTGACTTTGTTTATGGCTTTCAAGTACTTAAAGGTCTTTATCATATCCCCTCTTACCATTCTGTCTTCCAGAGAGTACATGTTGAGCTCTTTCAATCTTTCCTCATATGGCAACTCCCCTAGTCCCATGATCATTTCTGTAACCCAACGCTGTACCCCCTCCAGTAATCTCACTTCCTTTTTGAGGTGTGGGCACCAGTACTGTACACAGTATTCGAAGTGTGGCCTCACCAGTGATCTATACAATGGCAGGATGACCTCCCCCTTTTGAGAGGTAATCTTTCTGGCAATGCACCCAAGCATCCTATTTGCCATTGCTGCAGCTCTCCTACACTGTGCAGACACCTTCATGTCCCTTGTGACTATTACCCCCAGATCCTTTTCCGTCTCTAAAGCCATTACCTGCAATCCCTCCAGCCAGTAGCCATTCTTGGTATTTCTGGCTCCAAGATGCATGACCTTGCACTTCTTACTGTTAAACCTCAACTGCCACTCCCTATACCAGTGTTCGAGTTTAGCTAGATCCTCTCTAAGTACCTGCCGCTCTTCCTCATTGTCCACTTTTGCACAAATGTTGGTGTCATCCGTGAAAAGGCAGATCTTAATCTTGACCCCCTCTGCAATGTCTCCAATGAAGACATTGAACAAAGCAGAGCCCAGCACTGAACCCTACGGTACTCCACTCATTATTGGCCAAGGCTTGGATGTCTCCTCCTTTACAACTACCCTCTGTTGTCTGCCCTGCAGCCAGCTCTCAACCCACCCCACCAGTTTTTCCCCTGCTCCCATGTTCCTCAGCTTGCTCATTAACCTCCTCTGTGGCACAGAGTTGAAAGCCTTGCTGAAGTCCAGATACAGGACATACACAGCGTGGCCTTAGTCAACTGCCCTAATGATGCAGTCAAAGAAGTTGATCAGGTTAGTTTGGCAAGATCTTCCCATGACAAACCCATGCTGTCTCTCATCCTGCAGGCCATTGCTATCAAGAAAGGTTATCAAACTCTACTTCAGAATGGTTTCCATCAACTTCCCCATAATGGAAGTAAAACTCACTGGTCTGTGGTTGCCCGGTTGGTCCTTGGCTCCACTCTTGTGAAGGGGTATCATGTGAGCCATCCTCCAGTCCCTGGGTACATTCCCTGTCTCCAAGGAGGTGTTGAACAGGCCCATCAGATGGCCTGCCAACAACTCTGCCAGTTCCTTCAGGACCCTTGGGTGTACACCATCTGGTCCTGTGCCTTGTCCACCCACAAGCCTTTAAGGCCCTTCAGAACGCTATCCTCTTGGATGACCTCATCTGTTATCTCTGCCCCCCCTCCACTCTTGCACCCTTTCACCAGTGGTAGTGGACCATCCCTTCCTTTTGTGAACATCAAGCAGAAATACTCATTAAGTGCCTCTGCCTGTTCTTCCCCTTGTTCTGCCCATCATCTCTTTCTTGATTCTAACGATGTCACCCCTACAACTCCTCTTCTCCCTTATGTATTTAAAGAACCCCTTTTCCCCCCTCTGATCCCTTGAGCCAACTTCAGCTCCTTTGCTGTCATGGCTGCCCTGTCTGACCTGGTCACCTCCCTAGATGCCATTGAGAACACTTCTCTGTCCTGCTTACGCCCAGATTTTTTGAACTTAAAGAAGGCCAATCTTTTTTCCCTCACCTTCCCCTTCACCTCCTCGCTGAGCCAGCTAGGTTTTTTTGGCCTGGACTGCTTACTCTGAGATTTGGCACACGTGTTTGTGGCCTCATTTATCCCCTTTCTAATGATCATCCACTTCTGTTCAGCATCCACCCCTGAGTTAATTTCAGCTAAATACCCCTCTAGGATGCTGCCTTCCTGAAATCTAACACTCTTGTCCTGGTCTTAGCAGACTCCGTGTGTTGAGGAGAAACCACACTGAGCAGTGGTCACTTCCCGCTAGAGGGTCCCATACTACCACATCCTGGACTTGGTCTCCATTTGTTATCACCTCGTCCAGTATGTTCCCCTCCCTAGAGGGATCCATAACCCCTTACACTAGGTAACTGTCTTGGATAGCCTCCAGCAGCACCTGTTCCCTAGTGTGTACTGTAGTTACTGTCTGCCAGTCAACCCCAGTAGGTTGAAGTCTCCCACTATAACTGTATTCACTTTGCCACAGACCTTCTTGATTTGCACTCCCAGCTCCCTATCCACCTCCTTGTTCTGTGAGGGTGGCCTGTACAGCACCCCCATCCTGAATTTCTCACCTTTATGGCTTTGGAGCAATACCAATATGGCTTCTGGCCTCCCCTTGTTCCCTTCCTCCCTTGTACACAGTATCCCCTCTCTGACATACATAGCCACCCTTCCCCCTACCCCCTCCCTGTCCCTGAGGAACACCTTGTATCCTGGGATTGTGAGATTCCAGTCATAGTATTGAGTGGCTTAGGTCTCTGAGATGGCAACGATATCTACCTCCCCTCCTGCCATCATTTCCTGGAACTCTGCCACCTTGTTTGCTGAGCTCCTTGCATTCAAGGATACTACAGTCCACCTTGTGTCCTGCCCCTCCTCTTCCCATCTTTCCCTCTTCTAATTTTGTCTTGGTAATGTCTCCTCATTCTACTCCTCCATCTCTTGGTGGGGGGTGAGGACTTCCATTCTCCCCTGGAAGGTGCCTCCTCCCTGCTATCTGACTCAGCCTCTCCCCTCCACACTTTAAACATATGTTGTTTTTAATGTACTTCTCCAATCCCTGTATGAATGCCCTTGTACCCTCAATGCTGAGATGCAGCCTGTCCTTGCATAAAGCCCATTATTGTTCCAGGTCTCGCCCAACCCCCTACCCCATTTCTGAACACCAACCCTTCAGCCACCCATTAAACTCCTGTATGCTTAGCTTTCTTGCTGTGCTTGCCCTAGGTACTGGGAGAACATTGGAGAATGTCATTGAGCTTCCCAACTGATGCAGATATGCCCCACTTCCCTGAATGTCTCCAGCACTTCTTTCACTATACTGCCCTCTAGGTCATTTGTTAATAGGTGTACAATGATATGAGGCTTCCCTCCCACCTACTCCATACATTTCTGAATGCACTTCCCTAGTCTTCCCACTGTCATACCAGGCATACACTCCTCCCAAATTCAACTCTTCCTTGCTCCCTTACCTCCCCATCTCACCCCCTGAGCATAGAATCCCACAGTGCAAGCACCTGCTCCCCCATCCCTTGCACTGCCCCCATGGTTTGCCCTCCTGGCTAGGATTCAGGAAACCTCTTCCCCCACTCAGGAACCACCAGAACCACCACCGCTACCTCAGAGATTGTGAAGAAAGAGGAGTGGTTGGACCAAGGTGGGCTCAGGGAGGGAGAGGGTGGTGGAACAGATGAGCATCCCTCCAGTTGTACCTCTCCACAATTCATATGCTGTTCTGGCAAAGAGTGGTTCCTCTATGGAGGCACCTGCAGTGGAGACCAAGGAGGATACTGGGAACCTCCACAAAGGAGACCCACAGGAGGGTGGCACAAGACCCCACAGGGGAAGAAAACAACTCCTCGTGGGGGACTCAATCATTAGGAGGGTAGAAGTGGGGAAGGAAGGGGATAGGATGTTAAGGTGCCGGCCTGGTGTCATGGCTCAGCGGGACAGGAAGTGAATCCTCAGGATCACGGGAGCAGCTGCAAGAGGGAGGGAGCTGGATGTCATTGTCCACCTAGGGAAAAATGACCTGGCTGTGAATGGGATCTGAGCAGTGTAAGAGGAGTCTTTAGAGTTGAGGAGGGGCCTTAGATAAGTAGTTTGTAGGATAACCTTCTCTGAGGTGCTGCCTATCTATGGCAAGGATGATGCTAGGGTATTCTGCACCATGGGATTCAATTAATTGGTTGAAAAACTGGTGTGGAGCTCAGGATTTTGGCTTCATTGGGGACTGGGGAGCCACCTGGAGGGATACAGGCCTATACTGGCACGATGGTCTGCATCTGTCCGGGAGGGGGGGACCAGGATTCTAGGTGATAGATTTAAATGCTTCCTTGGCAAGCATTTACACTAGCTAAGGGGGGGAGGCACTGAAAAGGAGCAGGGAAATCCCAGTATCCCCCAAAAACCACAGTAGTTAGAGAGGTAAACATCAATGTAGAGAAGTCAATAGGGAGCAGGACAGGGGTACATGCAGAAAAAGGCAGTAAGGACAGGGATAGGGCTAAAAGGGGCAAGGTCATAAAAAAAAGGAAGGTGATAAGTACCAATGCCGTCAGTCTGTGTAACAAGCTCCCTGAACTAGTGGCCTTGATGGAGGAGGGATTCTGGATATTGTGGCAGTCACTGAAACATGGTACACAGAGAACCATGACTTGGATGTCAACATACCAGGATACACAGTCTACAGGAGGGACAGGTGGGTAAAAAAGGAGGAGGAGTAGCTCTCTATATAAGAGAACGGATTAAAGCAACAGAACTAAAGAGTGAAAAGGAAGTTGATGAGTCACAATGAGTCACCCTGGAGACAGAAAATGGCACCACAATCCGCATGGGGGTTGTGTACAAATCCCCATCTTGGGGAGAGGAAATAGACAAGGAAATGATAGAAGGCATCCTTGAAATGGCAGAAAAAGAGGAGATATTGTTGATGGGGGACCTGAATATGCCAGATGTTAACTGGAGTACCTTTGCTGCAGGCACATGCAATATCAGAGTAATTCTTGATGCCCTAGAGGGGGCATGCCTCAGACAGGTAGTGTTGGAACCCACTCAGGAGGGATCAATCTTAGACCTGGTACTCTCAAATGGGGAAGGAGAAAGGATCTCAGATTCAGAAGTGGGTAGCCATCTGAGAACAAGTGACCACCAAACAGTGTGGTTCACAATAAACACAGCCATAGAGTCAAGCCACACAAAAACAAGAGTATTGGACTTTAGGAAGGCTGGCTTTGGGAAAATAAGAGAGTGCTTCAGAAAAGCCATTAGCAAACAGGCAAGAAAGAGGGGTGGAGAAACAATGGGGAATAATCAAAACAGCCATCACAGAGGCAACAAACCTTTGTGTGAAGCAAATCAACAAAACAAAACTAAGGAAAAAAAACACTAAGGTTCTCAAAAGAGGTGGAAAGGAAGGTTAAGGAGAAAAAGATAGCATTCAGGAAATATAAGGAAACACAGAAGGAGCAGGACAGAGAACTTTATCAGTTAAAGCAGAAGGAGGCAGGAAAGGCAGTCAGAATAGCAAAGGCACAAACTGAGGAAAAGATAGCCAACTCTGTTAAGAAGGGGGATAAAACCTTTTATAGGTACATTAGGGAGCAAAGAAAGACCAAGTGAGGGATACAGAGACTTAATAAAGGGGAGGGAATGTGGGCAGAGGGTGACAGTGAAAAAGCAGGGATACTGGACAAATATTTCTGCTCAGTATTCACAACAGAAGAGAAGGGGGAGGTACCTAAACCAAACAAGAGAGAAACTCTGAATTGGGGTGTTGATACCAGTCCATTCACAGAAGAAAGGGTTTTGAAAGAACTCTTGAAATGGAGGGTGGACAAACCAATGGGGCCTGATGGGATTCACCCCAGAATTCTAAAAGTACTAAGGGTAGAACTAGTAACACCACTGTCTACTCTCTTTAACTAATCATGGGAGGATGGGGTGGTACCTGAGGACTGGAGGAGGGTAAATGTGATTCCACTTCACAAAAGTGGGAGCAGGACAGAGGCAGGAAACTACAGACCAGTTAGTTTGACCTCAGTGGTAGGGAAAATGATGGAATCACTTCAGAAGGAAAGGACTGTTGAGTACCTAGAGGTCAGTGAGGCACAGGACCCAAGGCAGCATGGTTCACAGCAGGAAGGTCATGTCAGATGAACATAATAGATTTCTTTGACTGGGTGACCAAAGTAGTTGACCAGGAAGGGGATGTGGATATGGCCTACCTAGATTTTAACAAGGCATTTGACACAGTCTCACACAAAGATTAATATACAAGTTAGCCAGCCTTGGAGTGGGTCCCAAGGTGGTAGCCTGGATAAAAAACTGGCTGGACAACAGGATGCAAAGGGTAATAGTAAACGGAGTCCACAGTGAAGAAAGGAGGGTACAAGCGGGGTACTGCAGGGTTCGGTACTGGGACCGGTCCTCTTTAATGTCTTTATAAGTGACATTGGAGAGCACCTGGAAGGAAAGGTATGTCTCTTTGCAGAGACACAAAGATCTGCAACAGGGTTGATACACAGTGTAGGGTGGAAAGGATGAAAAGGGACTTGGCAGGGTTGGAGGAATGGTCAAATATGTGGCAGCTCAGATTCAATGCAAAGAAGTGCAAGGTAATGCATCTGGGAAACAAAAACCCAGGGGAAGAGTATACAATGCGGGGTGAATTAATAACAACATCAAAAATTGATAGAGACCTAGGAGTAATTATATCAGATGACCTAAAAGTGGGCAAGCAATGTGAGAAGTTAGTAAGGAGGGCTGGGGGGATACTGGGATGCATAGGGAGAGGCATCAACAGTAGAAAACAGCAAATTGTTATCCCTCTGTACAGACAGTTGGTGAGACCCCATCTGGAGTACTGTGTGCAATTCTGGAGACCCCATCTCTGCAGAGACATAGACAGAGTGGAGGCTGTTCAGAGGAGGGCAACCAAAATGGTGCAGGGTCTGCACCAGAAGACATACAAGGAGAGACTAAAGCAGCTTACTATGTATACCCTTGAGGAAAAGAGGGAGAGAGGGGACATGATGAAAACTTTCAAGTATCTCAAGGGAATTAACAAAGTACTGTACAGGAGGGCAGCATCTTTCAGAAGAAGAGATGTGTAAGAACAAGAGGGCACAATTTGAAGATAGAGCGGACGGCTCAGAGGTGATGTTAGAAAGTATTTTTTCACAGAGAGGGTTGTGGATGCATGACAATGCCTTCTTGAGGAGGTTTCAGAGTCAGGAACAGTGGGAGAATTCAAGAAACATGGGACAGACATAAGGCAATTCTAATGGAGCATAGGAGGAAGTAAGCTGTTGATTAACTACTATCTGCAGCTTATCCATCAGGTAGGGAAATGGGCAGACTAGGTGGGCCAAGCAGTCCTTATCTGCCGTCAAATTCTATGTTTCTGTATTTCTATGTACCCCTTTTCCTCAGTTTCCTCTACTGTCATACCTGCCCTTCCCCCCTCCTTTCTGATCCAATTGCACCTCCACCTGCTCTCCTCCTCCTCCATCCTTTCTGTGCTCGCTTCCTTCCCCAACTACTCCCCCTCAACTATTTTACATCCTCCCACTGCCCCCTGCATTGTGCCACCTCCTCCCCCTTCCCAACATATTTTGTCCTTCCTTCCCCTTTGTTTAATTTGTTCATGCCAACTTTGCCTACTTCCCTGCCCCTTTCCACTTTTACACCACCGTCTTCTCTCTCTCTCCTTGAACTGCATACTCCCTCATTACCTCTTAGTCACCTGACTCTTGTTCTATGGTGGCTTCCTAAACATCCTGCTCTGTTTCATCAACCAGTATTGCGTACCTGTTTGTTGTCTCCAACCTCCTGCCCCTGTCCTCCCCTGAAATCCCTTCCTGCCTCTGCTTACCCTGAACCTCTTTCCTACTTCCTCTCCATCTATCCATGTTCCCTACCACTTGCGAAGAACCCCTTTTGGTGCTCCCGGGACCTTGTGGACTTGTCCCCCATGCCAAGCACCCCCTTTCAGCCTGTGGCAGCTTGGTCTGTCTTGCAATGGAACCCTTTCTGCCCCTGTGCCCCTTCTCCTCCTCAACCCCTCGTACCTGTCCCTGCCCCCCAGTTCCTGTCTCAAGCTCTCTATCTCCAGCATTAGTTGTCTGAACATCCTGCATACTGGACAACCCCCCACCTTCCACGGGGTTCCCAGAAACAGTGCTGCCTCCCACCCATTGCAGCTCACAATTCTCCCCACCTCCCTGTGCTCCCAACCCCAGTAATCCCAACCTCTCCACTCCACCCCTCCATTCCCCAACATGCCTCCTTGCCCTGGCTGCCACATACCCCTGTCTTAATCTTGAAATATTCCCCAAGTCTTTACAATTGAATCTGTATGTCTATAAGGGCTGTAAATCTGCAGTACTGCCCCAAGATTCTTACTCTCTCTCTCCTTCTGTAGGGACTTACAGCTTCTATCTACTCCTTTTGTATGTGCCCGTTGGACCTAGTTACTGGCTACACCCTTTGTAATTCAGTCTATATATTAGCTAGGCTAATGCTTGTGCTGCCTAAATTTTCCTGCCTCTTTAAGTAAGTGTGGCCTGACCTTCCACTATAAAGGCAGTGCACCTGGGGGTGGTTGGGGAATTGGGGTAGGTGGGTGGGGCAGCTCCTCTGGTACATGGTGTCTACAGAAACAATCGAGTAAAAAGAGACATGCTTCCATAAACTACAGGGCAAAAAACACAACTCTAGTTCACCATACCAGCAAACAGTTTCACCTATTCCTGCTCACTCAAAATGGGGACTCCAACTGAAGGTCTGTTAGGCACAGCCTTGAATTTCAGCCTTCACTAATCCCCTGTTGAAATGTGATGCCTGCAGTTAAGATACAAAACCTCAGCCAATTTTAAACAATCCCCTTCCAGCAACCAGTGTCTCCTACTCACTCAAAATGGGGACTCCAACACTGGCACTGGACATAAGGTGCTAAACAGGTGTGGGCATGGCATGGGTTACCCTCTTCCACCCAAGCATGCCTAGCAGAGTAGGGTTATGTGCTCCTGCATGAAGGTTGTCTGCATTGCTAAGGCCCTCTACTTCAAATCAAACTGCTAGTGTAACCTTAGTTCCCCAACAAAATTCTGAAAGGTTAACCACTCCCTCTTTGACACCCCACCGCAGCCCAGTCTGCTTCCTGAGTCCTCCTTGCAAATGACTCATCAGTCTCAACCCTCCCTCTATTGCTGCTCATTTTAATGAATTCTTTACCACCTGAGCTCTCCCCTCTCCTCAGTCTCCTGGTCCCTCTCCTCATATGACCTCTGCTGCCTCTTTCTAATCCCACTTCCCAGAGGGCTTCCATGTCCCTCTTTTTTCCCCTCAGAAAGTCTTCCTCATCCTTACCTCTTTTAAGCCTTGGAAGTCCAGCCTGATGGGCTGGACCTCAGACTTCTCTGTATCTCAGCTCTGGCCACTGATTCTCCACTGTCTCACCTTCTGAGTCCTTCTTTCTCCCTCAGTGCTGTCCCTTAGGACTGGAAGACTGCAAAGTTTTACCTCTGCACAAGTTGGAGACCCCTCCTTCCCTAGCAACATCCAGCCCTTCTCTCTCCTTGCCTCTCTTGTAAGGTTGCAAAAGAGTATCATCTACTTCAGGTTTACTGACTTCCAGCATTCCTCACATTTCCTTACACCCTTCCAGACTGATTTTGAAGCACCACTCTTCTGCCTCCTCCTTGTTGTGTGTGACTAATTGTACTCACTGGGATCTATCAGGGACACATCACTGCTGCAATATTCATTGATCTGGCCAAAGCTTTTGATTTGGTGCCCCATCCACTCATTCCAGACAAGCTGAGCTATGCTGGTCGCAAAGCTGCTGCTGTTCACTGGTTCTGCTTATACTACACAGGCCATTAACACTAGGTACAGGTGGGAGGCATCCTGTCCCCTCCCCTCCTCTCCTCATTCTAGCTGGGGTCTCAGAGGGCTGCATCCTGTGTCCTATCCTGTTCTCACTTTTCCTCAATGAACTGCCCTCTACTTGTGTCTCCTTTCATATCCACAATTATACAAATGCCCTTCTGGCCATGATGGCATCCATTGGAATGTGCCCATCATTAGGGCACCACAAGGGGAAATTTGCCATCCCTTCCCCGAGGTCAGCACCCCCCCGGAGTAAGAATAATTAGAAATGGGAGGTATGGGGGGTGCAGGGGCACAACCACCTACAAAAAGAGGAGATGATGAAATTGAGACTTGGTGCCCTGATGACAGGGTGCGTACTGGTGGACATGTTCTAGTGGTAGAACCATGCAGAAGACATGGTCATTTACATCTCCAGCCCTAGGCTTTCGCTGTGGCAGGTCTGCTCAAGCAAGATTTCCACAACATACTGTTTTGGTTCAGTGCTAACCAACTCAGGGTCAACACCAAGCAAATAGTGTCTATGACCGTCGGTACCAGACAGAAACTGGGTAAGCTCTAGTCCTCACCTGTCTTCTCCTCACTGGATGTCAAACCTCTGGAGGTAGTCCCTGCCTTCAAGTACTGTACCTCAATGTGTGGGTTGATATTAAGCTCGACTTCTCTGCCCACATTGATGCTATCCATTCCAAGCTTTATCCTAAGCTCAGTGCCCTGTACTGCAACAAGGACTGTCTTTCCTTCAAGTCCTCCAGAAGCTGGTCACCAAAATGGTTATCTCTGTTTTCAGCTATTCAGATGTGGTCTATGGCATTGCCCGTCCTCTTACTTTGCAACAATGAATACCATCTGCAATGCTATCTGCCATTTTGCTACCAAATTTCCACCCAGTACTCATCTCTCCTCCTTCTACTCCTCCCTTTCTATCCACCCACTCCCTTCAGATCACCAGTCCAACTGTGTCTCCATCATTGCTAAATACTGGCTTGGGTCCCATCCTTCTTACCTGCCTTCACTTCTATCCATATCCCCTCCTTCATTTACTCTCTCCACTTCAGGGATCTGCATACTTTCTTTATTCTCCACCAGCACTTCTCTGCTGGGTAAGCTGCCTTTTCCTACTGCCTCACCTCCCTACAGAACCTGTCTGCCTTCCATCTGCCTCTCCCTCTCCCTCCCAGACCTTAGATACCAGCTAAAACTCCTTTCTTCTCCGCCTTCCCCTGTCAAACCCCCTCTTGACTCTCCTTCTGCAGCCCTCCTGCATTTCCCTCCCCCTATTAATTTTAGGCTTAATAGTGGCTATGCCAGTGGTCTGATTCTGTACCCCCAAAGCACTGTCACCCCCTCCAACAGGAGCTATGCAGTTTACTAATACTTACATGCTTGTCTGTGTATCATTGCTATTAGTTATGGTGTTATTTTACCTGCTTAATCATCATCTCTTGCACCTGTGAAGTTGTCTATGCAACTGCATTCTGACATTTTTTTGTAATTTTACTATTGTTGTACTCTCTTTCCCCTCTCCCCATCCCACTTCGGAACAGTGTGCTGGATTACTCATTTTTAAATAAATAAATAACTGACTGAATAAATACATACATACAGTAAATAAATGAAAAAATCAATAAATTATGATGTATGAAGGTATTTACAGTTCAAGAAAATGGAGTTTAATTTTACACCTGGATAAAATTTAGATTGTGCAGTAGAGTCATTTACAGTTCAAGCATAAAGACTGCAGACATTTATAGAAAAAAAATGGTTTAAAAGACTTTTCCTTTAAAAGGCATCAGCCCTTGCTGCAACATTGCACACAAAGTGGAATGGCATTTGAGTCTTATCATTTTCTTACATTTTATAGATGCAAAAATATGAAAAATTATACCAATCCAAGCAATCCTTCTCCATCTCAGCTCCACTGCTTATACCCCTTGTTATTTCAAATACTTATCTAAGAGATGTTCCAGTTGTCAGTACCTGAGGCAAAATGACAGCTTCTAGAGTGACTCCACAGGAGCTTGCTACAAGATCAAAAAACACGTAACTCATGGAGCAAAACAAGTAATTTACCTTGTCAATTGTAAGAGATGTGAAATACTGCACTATATGTGGGTCATAACCTTTTTGATCCAGTAGGCAATAGTGTGAATGTGGCTGGGATACAGAAAAATAGGAACTCTAAAAATTATGCTTAGCACTGCCAGCAGTTTTCTCTCTGTGTCTATTAAGTGTTGATCTGAACACTTACACTCCCGATGATGGTGCTGTTACAGTCTATATGCTTTTTTTTATTATTTGTTTATTTTCATTTCCCTACATATTTTGGGGCAGGACACCCTGCTGCATTAATTAATTTGTTTATCCTGTCCTCAGTAGCTACTTTGTGAGCCATATCATGGCTTCTCATCATCAGTAAGGCATGGCATCATGTCTCCTCCTTGACTCCCAAGCTTCAGTTTATGTTCAGTACATAGTCATTGTAAAATTCTGGCCACATGCTTGCTCCACCATACAGGTGCATATGGCATCACCAGAGCTTCATTACTGCAGAGTACAACAGGTGTATCTGTCATTCAGAGCACTTCCACACTGCACAATGCAACAATCACAGCAGTCATCACCAATGCTTCCTCATTATGCAGAATAACATTTTTATCTGCCTTCAACAGTACTCCTTCATTGCACAGCATAACAGGTACATGGCATGAACATTGCTCTCTCACATAGCAGGAAGCAGGTACTTCTAGAATTAACAGTGCTCTCGAACTGCATAGTGTAACAGACAAACACTGAATCAACAGTGCTCTCTTGCTGTGTAGGGCATCAGGTAGATGTGGCATTGACAGTGCAGCTCAGTGCAATAAGTTTATCTGCCATCAGCATTCCCTCACTGCGCAGTGCAACAGGTGCACCTGTCATCAACACTGCTCCCTCACTGTACAGTGCAATAGGTACATCTGGCATCAACAGCACTCCTTCACTGCACAGTACAACAGATACATCTGACTTCACCTGGACTCACTCACTGCAGTGCAACAGACACAGATGGCAGCAACACTATTGTCTCACAGCACAGTGCAATATGTACATCTGTCATTAACTTTTCTCACTCACAGCACAGTGCAACAGGTAAATATGGGATCAACAGCACACCTTCACTGCACAGTATAACAGCTGCAGTTCATCTGGTACAGTATTAACAGTACTCCCTCACTGTACAATCCAGCAGGTACATCTGCCAATAACAGAACTCCCTCACTGCAAAGTGCAACACTTGCCCAGAGGTCTAGTAGCCAAATATGTGACACCAAAATTGTGTTTAACCAAAATCCCCTTAAAGAAAAGTTCCCCTATTCAGTCATGTGTTAGCTTGATGGAAGTGCCCTGCAGTGTGGAGCCATGTCAATTCTTAAACAAATTAGAAAGGTTATTATGCAAGGTTAGGTAGAATGGTAAATCCATGATTAGATGACTTTAAACCTTCTATACTTCACCAAAGGATAGTGCCTGTAGACGTCTGAGTATTCTCAGCAGTTGGTGAATGGAGAAGGGCACTTCTGTTTGAAGAAATCCATTGCAGTGTCCACCTCTTCAAATGAGGACCAGGATCCATCCAGGTAAACTTGCAGCTTTGCAGGGTATACCATGTGAAATTTTATTCCAGAAGCAATGCATTTGGATACTATTGGATGAAATGATGCCCGGCACTGGTGGACAGTTGCTAGCAGGTCCTGTGTTACTCAGATCTTTTGCCCTTCCCATAAAACTTCTTGCATTTCCCTCATCTTCTGCAATATGTGCTGTTTCTCCTGGGAATTGAGAAAGCAGAATAACAAGGGTCTAGGTTGGGCATTAGGTGGATGCATGGGCCTGAGCGCTCAATGTGCTCTCTTGAGGATGTAGGTAGGCCAGAAGGGGGGAGGCCCTGTTAGTTTGTTCAGCAGTTTTTGTAGGAATAAGATGGTGCCCAAACTTTCCTCCCTTTCTGGTATGCCAATTACCACCACATTATTACATCAACTTCTTCCATCTAAGTCCTCAATTTTATTTTTTATTTTTTAATGTTTTGGCAATTTGTAGTGATGAGTGAATCCATTCTGTCTGTCTACTTCTCCATGGAGATAATGCAGGCCTCATTCTCCGAAGTGCGCCTAGTAGTGTCTTCTAATGCATCCAAGATTGCCTTCACATCAGATACTAAGGAACAGATCTCATCCTTGAAAGGTTGGAAATCTAATAGAAATCATTCCAAGGTGAGCAGAGTTGGTTCTGTGGCTGTAGGAGGAGAAGCTGAGGCTGTTTGCAAGCAGCCTGTAGTGGGAGGGTTTGCACTGGGTTTCTTCGGCAGTTTCTCTGATGTGACAGGCAGCATATGATGAGGAGCTGCCTATCGCATCTCTGCTTCCATTTTAATCCAAAGTCTGCTTTCTGGGAACCGTGTAGCCTTCTGAAAGCAATGGAACTCTGATTTCAAACTGATTGTTGCTGAAATTATAAATAAAAGATGAAAAATCAAGTCGGGTGAGAGGTGCACAGACGGAACACATCCTATTCAGCTAGCTGCATCATCTGACTCATCTGTAAAGTGCAACACATACATCTATCATTAATAATATTCCATCATTGCAAAGTGCAACATGTACACTTGGCCACAGGAGCTAGCCTTTCTGCACAGTGCAACAGTTGTAGCATATCTGTCAACAACAGTGTTCTGTCATGGCAGTGAGGCAGGTTTAGATGCCATCATTACTCCGTCACTGAGAACTGAAGTGTGTGTACTGTTTGGGAATTATCATTGTTTATTCTTTAGGCAAGCATGACTGGCAAGAGAAAACTAGATCCTGATTTTAAAAGTAAGGAAAATGCTGTTCTAAACCAGCAAATAAAAAATATGGGTCAGACCTGTCTGATTTGATTGCTTTGCCACTCTTGTAATTGAAGAAGACATGAGACAAAATTACAATTTTGCATGGGAATAAAACCAGTGTCCCAATACCCACCTACCCACCCCACCCCACCCCTATGAACTGAAGCATATATTTGACAACAAGCTTGAAGAAAAACAAAACTTATTTTTTCAGGACTTTGGAATTTAATGGGCATAAGGTATCACAGTGTGGAGTAATGCTTGTGCAACATGATGATAGCTGAAAGTTAATAGTATGATTAGACTGGATTGTTTGACTATCATATCTAGTTGCTTTAGCCATTCACACTGTCTGACTGCTGAGGGGCTACCACTTTGTCAGGGTACTGTGAATGCAAAGGAACCCTCCTGAGGATGTTCCACTCTTAAAGGTGTAATGGGAATATGATTCCTTTTGGCTAAAGGCAACTTATAGTAGGAAGGAGCCCAACAGAACTGCACAGCAGGAGGTGCAAATGTAGATGAGCAATGTGATGACACAGACTTATGATGGTGATGTGTGATAGAAGACATAGGTGAGGCTTCCAGAGAAGAATGGAAATCGCAGAATTGTAGGATAAGGTGAGCCACCATCCAACCCCAACTCACAATGGAAATACCACTCAATACCAGGGACTATGCCATAACAGAAGCTGTGGCATCAGGCTTTCAGGAGAGAAGCACAAAATCCCCTGTGAAGGAACTCTGTAGGGATCCATGACCTTGGATGCCATTCTTCCTGACATGGGTAAGCTTGTTATGGCATCTTGATAATCTGTATCCTCTCTAGGTACAGCAAGGAGTTGTCAATTCTTCATTGCCTGGGCTGATGATGAAACATCCCATTTTTGTATGCAGTTCCTCCAGGTAATGTCATCCTTGGGCTTTGTGCAGACAGTTGCCACCAGTACCAACCAGCATGGCCATGCCTTGGATCTGGTCTTCTCAATATGTCTTGACATTAGTGATGTTAAGGTTGACCTGGTCATTCGGTTCAGATCATCATGTTGTTCAGTTCCTCTGTGGGGCTCCACATTTAACCCCACCTGTGGAGATGGTTGGGTATTGTTCTTTTCAATATCTGGAGCCTCAGATCATCCGGGCAGCACTGGACACCCAGCTAAAATCCTTGGATGATAGGGCATTCATTGTGGTGCTCTGATTCTTTGAAATGCCCTCCCCTAAGAAGTGTGTGGTGCCCTTCACTGGCCATTTAAAAAAAATCTTTGAAAACTCACTTTTTTGACTTGCATTTTGGCTAGATTCTTGATTGTTAATGTTTCAGATTTTGGTTAATTATTGTTTTATTCTCTTGTACTGTAAGGATTGACCTAGCAAAAAAAAGGATTCTTTCTCATGATATTTGTCCTTTTTATGATTGAAAAATCCTTTTTTGCCAGCCACCATCTTGTTTTTTTTTTCTGCAACCTATAAAGCATGGAAAATACATTAAAATTTTGTCATTTTAAAAATCAAACACCAGAACCTAGCTAATAAAACCAATCCAGGCAGATGGGACCTCGGTTTAACGTCTCATCGGAAAGACGGCACCTCAGAAGTGCAGCACCCCTCTCATGCTGCACTACAGTGTCAGTATTGGGATATTAACCCAAGTGCCAGATGTGGGAACTGAACCCACAGCCCTCTGATCTCCCGGCCTTAGAGGCGAGTGTGCTACCTACTGAGCCACTGACACTGCTATCTAGTTCTGCATCTACAGCTGAACCCCTGCTAGAAGCTGCAGTGTGAGTTCTTAACCCCCATTCTCCTTGGTGTATAGTGGCACACCTGTATCTCTTGTTTATTAATTTATATCATCCAACACAAGGATGCCCACCCCCAGTATCAGATGCCCCCTCACAGCCCCTTGTTTTATTATATAGCCAACATCAGGGGGTCCAGTCCCCATGTTGGCATTTAAAGCACCACCCCAGCAGTGTGGGACATGGGGAGCCCACCCCCAGTGCCTCAAAATATTTGTTTACTTTAATCCTTCAAAAATAAAACAGTCTCTTGATGTCTTTTTTTACCTGAAAAAAAAAATGGTCCCTTGTCATGCCCATCATCCCCTTCCCCCACCCCAACCCTCCCACTGAGTTTCCAACCCCTGTTACACTACACTTACAAAAAGAGGTCATAGGCTGTCATCTTCTGTGGACTGAGACATGTCTGCACTCTGCAAAGCCAAACCACGAACTGAGGAATCAAGACAAGTGCTGTATAATGTATTTCAATGGTATTTTGAACTTATGTTTGTAACTTTACCATTTTTAGGAATTTTGTCAACAAATTTTCAATATGGCCTTTTTGGGACCCCACCTCATGAACACTGGCACTGTCATTTCATTATTTGGGTCTGGAAGATGAGTTCATGGATGCTACGAGAACTCTCTTTTTGGGCTGAATAATTAAACTTCTCCAACAGTGTTCATTGGGCAGTGTCTCAAAAAGGCCATCTCAAAAATTTGGTCAACAAAATTCTTAAAAATAGTCAAGTTATAAGCATTTGTTGAAATTTTCAAAATAGATCTTTTTTCACAGCACCTAATGAACAGTACAGATGTCATTTTTCACATCCTGTCTGAAATGTGTTTCATCACCTGTGGTGAGGAATGGTGTTTTGGCAAAGATTTGAACATTTTCACTAACAAATTTATGATGTGGGGTCATAAGGAGACTATGTTGAAAATTGGGGGTCAAAATATGAAAAATGCCAAAGTTATGACCATTTGTTGCAATTTCAATTTGCCCTCTCATAACTTTTGACATTTTTAATATTTTGACCCCAGATTTTCAATGTCACCTTTGTATTGCCCAACATCATGTATGGCACAGCTGTTATTTTTCATATCCTGGCCAAAATGTGTTTTCACACCTGTGGCATGGAATGGCTTTGCAGTTGCACAGACTTACATTTTGGTGGGGATTTAAACATATTCTGTACTGGGTACATGAGATGGGGTAATAAGATGGCTATGCTGACAAGTTGGTCATTGTTGCCCTATAAATGGAAGCACAGAGCCCAGAGGGCCCTGGGCTTCCACAGCTGCATATATATATATATATGCATCTACAGATGGATGGGAACTCAGTGTCCTTCGAACACCACGCTCCCACAGGAAAATAAGGATACTATTTTACTATCTCAAAAAGTAAGGAAATAATTTGAAAAAACTTTGTTAATGTTCCAGTTAGGGTCAAAGCAACAAATGTTGAGAAATGGGGTGTTAGAGTTTTCTTAACACCACACCCTCCCAAACTTCTCAAACCATTCCAAACTTTTATGTCGCCAATGTGATTGTCAGCTGCAGCAGCCACTCTGCCCTGCACTGGTCGGTCGGCACCCTCCAAGGCCCCTCAGCTAATCAGAGTTCACCACTTTGAATTTCGGCTTCTTGGCACCAAAGCAGAAACTGTTTTAAAATCTCTGGATTGAAATCAAACTTCCTTGCATCAAGCTTTTGGCCAACTTTGGTAAATGTTTTATAAGTTAATTCTACAACTGTTAAATACTGTGAATCACTTGCACTGTGAATAAGCTAACTCTGCAATCAGTTTTAATTGCATTAGTATCTTTTTTCACTGTAATTTTCTGATGTGTGAATGTATCCTACTGAGACAGTCATTGAAATTTTTCTTAATGCAAGCTATTGCTGTCTCACCCCACTAACTCCCATCTTCCCTGGCCCCTTTGTTTAACCACAACCTCTCTGAAATTGAAATGTTTGCCCTGACATGGCTTTACCTCCGAGTCTTGAAACCCCCTCCATCTCTCTCCTACCCCTGCCTTGTACACACCTCCTGTCCCCATATCTGCTTTTTTCCACTGAAACTGTTTCTGTCTCTCTGTCACTGACTATCCCAGCCCTCACCTGCTTCTTATCATAATCTCCTATAGCTTGTGTTTTTGGAGCTCTGACCTCTTCCTCCCCTTCCCCTCTACTCTACTCAGTGGCTGCTCTTTGTCCTACCACCAGCTTGCTAATTTACACTTTCTTTGTGTGGCCAGTCTGCCTCATGTGAGTCAGTGTCACTTCCCTGTACTGCAATTAAGCCCTTTTCCCTAGCCTTGCCCCCTCTTTCACGCTCTGTCCTCTGCCCTTTGTATTGCTGCACTGACCTGCTCCCACCTTTGCTCTGTTAGCCTGATTTATACTGGTGCTTCTCCTAATTTCTTTCTCTTTTCTCCTATAGCCTGGCTTCAGGACCCACTGCCCCACAGAGTGCACCGCTGCTTGGTGGCATGGCTCAGAAGGATGAGCCAGTTGCCATGGTACTTTCCAGCCACTTTACAGGTATGGCCATTTGTGCTCATCTTGTGAACAGCAGAGGCTGGTTCTGCTGGACTTGTATGTTGCCAATGTGATTGGTGGCTGTAGTGGACACTCTGCACTGCACTGGTCGGTAGACACCCTCCAAGGCCCCTCAGCCAATCAGAGTTCACCACTCTGAATTTCGGCTTCTTGGCGCCAAAGCAGGAACTGTTTTAAAATCTTAGTATTGAAATCAGACTTCCTTGCATCAGATTCTTTGGCCGACCCCTTCCCCCACCTCCTACCTTAATTAAATATGCTTTGGCTCCACCCCAGGACATCTCTCTCCCCTCCTGCATTCTCCAATGCCCCTTAAAGAAATGGATGAATCTGTAGGTTTCAAATCATATTTCTGCTTTCCAATAACAGGCTTGGGTCTTTGTCTAACCCAACTAAACCTAGTAAGTTCCCTAGTGAGAAGGATGAGTTGTTTTCTCACTGGTCTCCTAGGAAATATATATATTTTGTCACCTGTCAATACAAACAAAGATGTTCTTCTCTGTCCTCTATTTCACTTTGTGCTCCTTATCAGGTCTGTTACTCATCACTAATTTCTGTGCCATCGTCCTTGCCTCAGACCAGGCTGACTTACAATTCTTCACCGAAGCACCATTATTCAATGACCCCCCTCTCAAACCTAAAGCACCAGCTCTCTCCCATGGGCCCTGCAATATTGGCTTTCCTGATTAATCATGATCAATGTCTCCTTGCTTTCTTGCTTCACTCCCTTACTATAACAGTCTGGGTTTAGGAAATCCCACTCCACCACTACCTCCCTTCTCAGGATTACTGATTCCATCCTCACAGCAATGGATGCTGGCCACATCACAGCTGCCATCTTTATCAACCTGGCTAAGGCTTTCAATACTGTGACACACTGTCTCTTCCTGACCAAACTCGTCAATGCTGGTCTATCCAACCTGGCCACATCTTGATTCCACTGTTACCTCACTGGCAGATCCCAAGCTGTCCGCATCAGTTCGTCCATCTCAGCGTCCCTCCCAATCACTTCAGGAGTACCACAAGGCTCTATCCTGGGCCCCCTCCTGTTCTCAGTCTTCCTGAATGACCTGCCATCTGCCTGCCTACACACCTACATCCACATGCATGCAGATGACATGGTGCTGTACACATCCGGCCCCTTGACCTCTGAGGTTGTGACCAGACTGCAGCAAGACTTTACCTCAGTCCAGCACTGGCTCCGCTCAAAAAACCTCCTCCTCAATGCCAACAAAGCAGTCTCACTAACATTTGGCACAAGGCAGAAAATGTCTAGGCTCCCCTCACCCATATTATTCCACACCCTAGAAGGGTCCCCTCTGGAGTCCTGCACCTCCTTCAGATACCTCGGTGTCTGGCTTGACCAGCACCTCAACTTTTCCTTGCACATTGACTCTTTACTCAGGAAGCTGCACTTTAGGCTTGGTGCACTTTACCGGAACCGTGACAGCATCCACCTTCCAGCCAGGATGGACATTGTGAAAAAAAAAATGATCCTCCCCATCCTCGACTATGGGGATGTAGTCTATGGTGCTGGCCCCAAGACCACATTAGCCAGACCAGCCTCTCTCTTCCACTCTTTCTGTCATTTTGCCCTGAACAGCCCCTACTCCACACACCACTGTGCCCTATATCAAGCAATGAACCTCAGCTCTCTTGACAATCGCAGACTGACCCACTGCACCAAGATCCCGGCCAAGTATTGGTCACAGCATCTCCCCTCCTACCTCACCAATGCCATAACCAACCCCAGAGCCCAAGCATACTCTCTCAGAAACTCAGACTCTAGGTCCCTAGCTGTCCCATACTGGTCTACTACCATTGGTCAGCCAGCATTCAGCTACTGCATTCCCACATTGTGGAACTCCCTCCCAGCTAGCATTCATCACTTCTCCACCCTCTCACACCTTAACTCCATACTCCAAGCCCATTTCGTCCCTACTTGTGTTTGTGTCTAGGCATTTCCCAGTCTCTAGTAGAATCTCAGTGTATGTCTGCACTTAGTAATTGCAATTAATCAGTGCCTAACTATTGTTCTCTCACCTTATACTGTTTCTCACATGGTCCAATTTTGCTAGTGGCCTGCACTATGAATTTATTGTACTCATGCTGTATTAACTGTGGTTACCAACTGATTCTCTCAACCCACTACTGTCAAGTAATCAGAACCAAATGTTATTGTTCTCCCACTATGTATTCACTTGTTTATACTGCCTTCAACTGTCTACCTATGTCCCCCTCCCAGGACGCATCTGAAATCAAGCAGTAAACTGCTCAGTATGCCTTTCCTGGTAAAACGTTTAATTAAATAAATAAATACCATCCCCTTGCTGGCTCTCCTCTACCTGCCACTGCCTCTTACTCATCCTACTAGAAAGGAATGTGGAAACCAACCCTGTTCCTCTCAAACATCCATATTGACCATGTCAATGTGGTCTGGACAGTGTGCTGTAGCCTATGGGTTGCACACCTGAAAGTGTGCAGCCTCCCAGCCAAATTGTTTGAACTCGAAGCCTGGGTATGCCTATACAAACCACATGTCCTGGGACTATCTGAAACATGGCTCAAGCCATACCACAGTGATGCCTCCTACCAACTCCTTGGCTACTCCCTACTGTGGCTTGATCGACCCAGTAGAAAGAGGGGTGGTGTTGCACTGTACGTGTAAGGCCATTTTAATGCCACCAGTACTACCCAATCAGCCCCATCCGAGGTTAGTGAGTGACTCATTGCTGAAATTGTCCTGTGTGCATCAATCTCCCTCAGGAGGAACACCAGGACTATATTGCTTCCTGAGTGGCCTAGCCTCTACCGCCTCCTCCATGGACACCATCATACTTGGGGATTTCAACCTCCACTGGACTGAATCCCTGCATCTGAATATGCACACCTTCTAAAGTCACATCACCTTGAGCAAGTCATCTCCTCTCCAACCAGGTACAATCCTTGCTCACCCAACCACTCCACCATTGATTGGGTTGTCACCAACTGTACAAACCTAGTCCTCCAAGCAGGCACTATGGCCAACGTTATCAGTGACCACACCCCCATGTATATTGCTTTAACCACCAAAGCAATATGTCCACCACATAAATTACTATCTTTTAGGAAATTTAAAACCTCCAACTTGAATCTAGTGCTAAGGGGTGCCTGGGACATAAATTGGTCCTCACTCTACCTATTTAAAGATGTCTCAATGGCTGTGGCAGCTTTTTCAGAAACTCTTTGTATGCTGCAGGGCAGATATTTTCCAGTCACCACCAGGATGATTAAGGGAGGCAACACCCACTGACTATCACATGAAATCCTGGCCCAAATGAAAGCAAGAGACACAGCATGAAGAGTCTTCAAGGCATCTCCTTTCCCTCCATTATGGAACGCTTAAAGGTCACTTTGTAACTCCTGTAAGCAGGTGGTGAAAACACTTAAAAGTAAATATTTTACCAATCTGCAAAATAAGTCTCTTAGTAACCCCCATAATTTCTTAGCCTCCATAAACACCCTCCTGAACCCAACATTGAATAAACCAATAAAGGAACTCACCTCCCCTGCTGGTCCCACAAATGATCTAGGTATCATTGTCAATACCTTCAACAGAATGTTCACTGACCTCACCTCCTATAACTCCAAAATCCCTCCTCAGTCCTCCTCTGTCCAGAACAACCAACAAAGACATCCTTATCCACCTAGCCCTGCTTTCTACCTAAGTACCATTGATCACAGGGTCACTGGTAAACTCCTTAGGGGGCTACTCACTGCGGCAGCCCAGGAAGTGATCACCTGCATCCCTCCTTTTTGAAAATTATCTCCCCAACCCTTGTTATGCCACTGACCCACATTTTTAATACCCATCTCTCATCCTCCACCATGCATGACTCATGGAAACATGTGCATGTGGTACCTATTTTCAAAGCTGGTGACCCAATTGCACCAGAAAACTACCTTCCCATCTCCCTCCTCCCGCACCTAAGCAAACTATTAGAAAAAATCATACACCAACAACTTTTGAATATCTTGAAAACTACAACCTCCTGACCCCACTCCAACATGGTTTCCACAAACATCCCAGCACCTGCTCTGCCCTGGCCCTTTTTCCAACCATGTTCTAAGAAGCATGGACATTGGCATGGCCACAGCTGCAGTGTTTGTGGACCTTTCTAAAGCCTTCAACCTTGTGGACCACCACTTCCTACATTCCAACCTGCTTAACCTAGGTTGCTCCATGGATGCTGCTACTTGGTTCAGCAGCTACCTAACAAACAGATCCCAGTTTGTCACTATAGGCAAGGTTACTTCTGCCACTCTGCCAGTCCACACTGGTGTACAACAGGGCTCCATTCTGCAGCATCTGTTCTGTCTTTTCATAAATAATCTACTGGCAGAGTGCATAAACTGCAAATCTCACCTTTATGCAGATGACCTCGCCATCTACCATAACACCAGATTTCTCAAAACCAAATCCTCCACCCTCATCACTAACTATGGACCAGCACAGAACTGGTTCCTTTCCAAAAAAACTCCTGGTAAATAAAAAAAATGAAGGCCATGCTCTTTGGCTGAAAGCCATTCCTCACAAAGGCTGCCAAAAACAAATGCCACACTACTGACAGTAACCCCTGCTGGACCTCCTCTTGACATAGCATCCTCCTTCAAATACCTAGGAGTGACTCTCAATCCTTCCCTTACCTTTAATGCCCATATTGATAATACTGAAGCTCGCCTTGCTAGCACCTGGGGAAATCTTCTACCTTTCCTCCACTATTGCTCTCCAGTTTTCTCCACCACTTTGGCCTCACTTCTCTCCTGGCTAAGCACCACATATAACTCTATCTGTCATTTCATCCTTCAGGTTCCTTACTCCACTCATCACTGTTCTTTTACCGGTCATTAGGCTGGCTATCCCTTCATGGCTGCTACGAATATGTCATGGGCAATCTAGTTGACACCTCTCTCAGGAACTCTCTGAAATCACTTTTCTCACTGATTCTCACTGCCCGTGTAGTTATTCATTCTCTCAGAGACTCCTCCATTCCCCCCCAGTAGCCCCCCCTATATCCACTGTCATGGGGAGTAAGGCCCTCTCTATTTCTGTCCCCTCTCTCTGCAACAAACTTCCACCTGCTATCAGAATGGCACCCTCTCATCAGTCCTTCAAATTGCAACAGAGAGAGTGGCTAAAGTCCCAGGCCTCCTTTACATGCTCACTAGGCATCCCCCCACCACCAAAGAGCCACCATAGAGGCCATACTGTATCTCTTGACTTACCTCCAGGGTGCCAACCACTAATTTGTACCTCTTAGCACTGCTTGCTTCTCTCTGGGTACATATGAATTATTGTAATGTATTTCCACCATGCACTGTTGCATATCCTGACTGATCAAATGATGTGTAGATCTAACAATGTGACCTCTCTACGTATAATTGTTCATGTATCTGAGACTCAGGCATGCACTCTTGTATTTGTTATGAAAGCTGTTGTGTTACATTTGTTGTATAATGTATCATTGGTGTTGATTTCATATTACTCAGTGTATATTTCTCCTTCTATATTGTAACCTGTGCCTATTGCTTCAACCTTGTATTGTATGCCACTGTCTGGCCCGGGTCGCAAATGAAAACGGTCCTTTGGAACAGCTTAAAACTAGGCTGGACAGCATGTGTGGGGTGTAACTTGGGCTTCTCAAGCCTAAGGCTCACCCCCATTCTCATAAAGTCAATACATCTGACCTTATTTACAGATGGAATGGGGTGAGTGACAAGTGTTAGGCTTGAGAATCCCAAGACACACCTCAAACCTGCTTTCCTGCCTGGTTTGGGAGGGTGGGGAGTTAAGGAAACCTTAACACATCATTTCCCATTTTTTGTCACTTTGTCCCTAACTGGAGCATTAATGATGTTCTTTGCAATATACATATATATGTATGTATATACATATATATATATATATATATATATATATATATATATATATATACACATTGCAAAAAACTTTGTTAATGCATCAGTTAGAGTTGATAGCACAGCAGCAAACATTTGGAAATTTGATGTTAGAATTCCACCCAAATCTCCCACCCCCACACTCCACACACCAACAAACGTTGGGGTGTGCTATGGGGTCATCAGGCCTAACTCTCATCCCATACTCCTATACTATAGCATATCAGCCTGTTTACACTTGTAATGGGGTGAGAGTTGGGCTTGAAGACCCCATGGCACACCCCAATGTCTGTTGGTGTGTGGAGTGATGGAGTGGGGGGCTGGGGGAACTCTAACATCATATTTCCAAACATTTGTCACTGTGCTATCAACCCTAACTGATGTATGGGATAAGAATCAGGGGTTCAGGAACAGTGGACAATGTTTAAAACAGGGATTACAAGAGTAACCGAATTATGCATTAAGCAGGTTAGCAAGTGGGAAAGGAAGAGGAGGCCATTATGGTTTTACAAGGAGGTAGTGGAGAAAGCGAAAGATAAAAAGATTTCATTCAGGCAGTACAAAAAGATGCAGGCAGAAGGGGATAGGGAGAAGTACCAGGAGAAGCAAAGGGAGGCAGGGAGATCAGTAAGGGAAGCCAATGCTCACACAGAAGAGTACATCACAAAATCAGTGGGTAGAGGGGATGAAACCTTTTACAGATACATAAGTGAAAAAAGAAAGGCAAAGGGAGGGATAGTAAGACTGAAGGGGAAGGGAAGAGGCCACGTGAAAGATGACAACAGTAAAGCTGACATACTGAACAGCTATTTCTGCTCAGTCTTTACTGAAGAAGAGGAGGGTAATGGGTCTGAAGGGAGTACGAGGGGGTGGAAATGACACAGAAATGGACACAAGTCCCTTTACACAGGAAAGGGTCCTATAGAAACTGGAAGGAATAAGAGTTGATAAATCAGTGGGGACAGATTGGGTGCACTGAAGGGTCCTAAAGGAACTAAGAGAGGTGGTAGCTGAACCTCTGGCAATCCTGTTTAGCCCATCACTGGAAACAGGGGAGGTACCCAAAGACTGGAGAACAACAGATGTAGTCTCCTTATACAAAAGAAGGAGCAAAGAGGAAGCGGGGAAATACAGACCAGTCAGCCTAATCTCAGTAGTGAGGAAGATCATGGAAGCACTACTGAAGGAGAGATTGGTAGAACATCTGGTTGCCAGTGGACTACAGGATCCAAGGCAGCATGGTTTCACAGGGGAGAGCTCATGTCAGACCAAACTCATTGAATTTTTTGACTGGGTGACAAGGGAGGTAGATCGGGGAGGGCAGTGGACATGGCCTATCTGGACTTCAGCAAGGCATTTGACACTGTGCCATGTAGAAGGCTATTAAACAAACTGGGGAATATGGGAGTGGGCAAGACACTAGTGTGGTGGGTAGGTAATTTGCTGGGTGGCAGGACACAGAGGGTGGTGGTAAATGGCTGTCACTCCACAGGGGGATGAGTGACCAGTGGGGTATCACAGGGATCAAGTGCTGGGACTGGTCCTATTCAACGTCTTCATCAGTGACATTGTGCAGGACCTAGAAGGCAGAATGTCCCTGTTCACTGATGACACAAAGCTCTGTAACAGATGAGGACTATAAATAGTGAATAGAATGTGGTGCTGGGAGCGCAGGCCCATCAGGCCCCATGCTCCCACCATGTGATGTGTAGTGACATAGTAATAGTAACTGCAACAGAAATGCAAGCACTAATGGTCATGCACATGGTGACACAAACGCAAAAGGTAATGCAAACGTTAATAGAAACACAAGTGCAAAGTGATAGCAAAGTGAACAGTGGAGCAAATGGAGATGCAAGCACATACATAAATGCAACTGGTAATGTGCACAGTCATGGTACCACTATTGTAATGCAAATGTTAAGTATTACAGCAACAATAACATCAAAGGGAACAGAAATGGAAAGCTGAACACAAGCGCATAATGAAACGCAAAGCATAATGTGCCATGATGATCATGATACCACAAATGCAAACATAAATGGTAATGGTAACAGCAAAAATAACGCCAAAGGAAACAGAACCAGAAAGGCAAACACAAGCGCATACAGAAACGCAAATCATAACATGCACGGTCATGGTACCACAACTGGAAATGCAAATGGCAATGGTAACAAGTAAAATAACACCAAGGAAACAGAAATGGAAATGCGAATGCAAGCACATGCAGAAATGCAAAGCGTTACATGCACGGTCACATTATTACAATTGTAAATGCAAATGTTAACGGTAACAGCAACAATAACACCAAAGGAAACAGAAATGTAAATACAAGTGCATACAGAAATGCAAACCATAACGCGCATGGTGACAGTACCACAATTGTAAATGCTAACGGTAATGGTAACAGTAACAATAAATCCAAAGAAAACAGAAATGCAAACACAATCGCAAGTGTGAAAGGAAACTCAAACCGTGACATGCACAGTGATGGTATGGTGATTGGAAATGCAAATGGTAATGTTAACAGCAGAAATAACGGTAAAGTAAAAAGAAATGGAAACGCGAATGCAAGTGCGTATGTGCAATAAAGAGAAAGGAAGAGTAACGACACTGTGGCGCATATGGAACAGTAATGCAAACAGGTATGGAAACACAAGTGGGAACAGTAACTGTAACAGTAATGGAAGTGCACACCCTGTATTTGCCCAACAGCTGCATAGAGAAACACAGTGTGTAGAAAGAATGTATGCATAATAATGGGCCTCAGAGCAGAAAATGAGCTGTTGGAATACTGAACTGCTGATATCTCAGCAACTGTATGACATAGAAAAAAAAAATTATTTTACATGGTTCATGAGTTCCAGGCTAGGTTTTATGTGAATGCATAGCCCATATTGTCATGAAGAAACTTCTGTATCTCGCACTGTTTTCGAGATATGATCCCCAAAATGCACGGCATACTCCACCATGTTAGTCTATGGGAAAAAACATCAGCTTTGGAATACCATAAGTTGGCAACCGTGCAATATTTTTTCACCAAGCCACCAAAAGGCACATCTGTGAGATGCTGGCTGCCTTTCCTCCAAATTTCAGCCCAGAAGATTAAATTGTTCTTTTGCAGCAGGGTGGCAAAGAATTCCTATAATTTTGGCCATACTCTGGAAAAGTAGTGTCTCAATTTATGAAAGCTTTTGCAAAAATTTGTGAAAGTGTCACAGATGCGACACCACTTTGTGACACTACTTTCTCCAGGAATTTGAAAATCATATTTCTGGGGTGTTTAACCCCAAAATAAAGACATGGCTAGCATCCTGAGAATCCGACTAGGTGAACACAAAAATAATTTTGTTCCTAGAGGGTTCCAATTTTAAATGCCAAGCATTTTTCTGATCAGTAACTGAAAACAAAATGGTGGATTTGTGATACTACTAGGGCCATTTGTGACACTAATAAGTGCATTTTCGAAAGAATTGAACTTTTTGTTAACTTTTCTCATTGACTTAAAGAATGTATGCTGGCCCTAACTCTCACCCCATCCGATGTGTGAAGAAGCAGAGGTATAGGAGAATGGGGTGAGAGTTAGGACCGACAACCCCAACGTGCACCCCGATGCCAGTTGGGGGTGTGGACAGGGGCATCCAAGGGGGACTTTCAACCCTAACATTGAATTTTCTTGCTTTTGTCACTGTGGAACAACCCTAACTAATGCATTAAATGGAGTTTTTTGCCCTAATTTCCCTTCTTTTTGAGAATGATAATGAGAAATAGTGAATATAATGCGGTGGCGGGAGCACGGGGCCCTTTGTCTTGTCGCATAGTAACACGGTGCCCACAAATGCAAATGGTAATGTGCATGGTGACGCAAAGCGAAACACAAAGATAAACAGTACTGTAGACACAAATGGTTAAAATAAGGCAAACGTAAGCGCAAATGAAAATGTAAAAGGTAACGCACATGGTGCCGTAGACGGGAACAGTAAGTGAAATGGGTATGGAACCACAAGCAGAACCGGTAAGGGTAACAGTAATGTAAGCACACAGGCTGGCTTTCTCCAAAAGCTGCATAGAGAAAGACAGTGAGTACAAAGAATGTATGCATAATAATGGGTCTCGGAGCAGAAAATGAGGAGTTGGAATACTGAATTGCTTATATGTCAGGAACTGTACGACATAGAAATTTTTTTTAAAGTCTTATGATTTAGACTTTCCTGGCTAGTTTTGTACTTCAGCCCTAGTAGAGGGCTAAGGATTTTTCTGACGAAAAGTCCGTATCTCACACCGTTTTTGAGATAAGGGCCCTGGAAGGTGCAGCGAACGTCGTAATGTTATCCTAAGGGAAAAAAAGAGAACTTTGGAGTGCCATAAATTTGGCTCCCTGTAATATGTTTTCACCAGTCCACTAAAAGGCATATCTGAGGGATGTTGGCTTTCTTCCCTCCAAATTTCAGCCCAAAAGACCAGTCTTTTGTACCAGGGTGGCAAATAATTGCTGTCATTTTCCCACAGCCTGGAAAAGTACTGTTGAACTTTGCCAAAGCTTTCGCAAATTCATGCAACAGTGTCTCAAATGCGAAAATACTTTGCAAAAGTACTTTTTCCATAAATTTGAAAAACATATTTCTGGGGTGTTTTACTCCAGAATAAAGACATGCCTGGCATCCTCAGGGTTCGATTAGGTGAATACAAGAAGAATTAGGTTGCTAGAGGGTCCCAAATCTAAATGCCAAGCATATTTCTGATGACCAACTGAAAACAAAATGATGGATTTGTGACATTAAAAGGGCCATTTGGAAAAGTAAAAACTGCATTTGTGACACTGTTGAACTTTTTGTTAACTTTTCCAATTGACTTATAATGGAAAATTGTTTTTTGAATAACTTTTGAACCATTTAATATTTTTTCACGAAATCTTCAAAAGGCACATCGGGGAGCCCGGCCACACATTCCCTGAAGATTTTGGATTGGTCATGTAAACCGAGTGACCTGTAGAGATGAGCAAAGAATTCAAAAAAAATGTAAACGTGCGCACAGATCATGCTTAATAACTCCACAGCCGTATAGCCAAACAGTACGAAAGTGGTCAGATCCCAAGATGTATGGATCTTGATTGTGTATTCCAAATTTCAGGAATCTCCATTGAACAGTTGCAAAGTTATTAAGGTGCAAAATTTTAGGTTTAACATGTAAATGGCTCCTCAGCCCTAACTATGGTAACACTTCCATGCAACCATTATATATACATATACATATATATATATATATATATATATATATATATATATACAGTGTTATATATATATATATATATATATATATATTTTATAGTGGCACAGTAGTGCCACTATAGTTAGTGTTGAGTGCCCCATTTAAGGTTAAAGTGTGAAATTTTGCATCTTAATAACTTTACCACCATATAATGGATTTGCCTGAAATTTGGCAGACACGAAGCAGTGCCATAGATCTCTGGATCTGCCAAGCTTCATAATGGTTGGATATACAATTGCGGAGTTATAAAGTGACATTCCATAGCGTATTTATGCTTTTTTGTGCATTCTTTGCTCACGCCTATAGGTCACAGGGTTTGTGCGACCGGTCCAAAAACTTCAGAAAACATGTGGCACGGGTTCCTAATGTGCCTTTTGAAGATTTTTGTGATAAAATATTAAACGGTTCAAAATTTATTCAAAAAACAAGTTTCCCATTATAGTCAATGGGAAAAGTTAACAAAAAGTTAAACAGTGTTGTAAATGCAGTTTTTAGTGTCACAAATGACCCCTGTAGTGTCGTGAGTCAGCCATTTTTTTTTCACTTACTGGTCACAGAAATGCTTGGCATTTAAATTTGGGACTCGCTATCGACACAATTATTTTTGTGTTCACCTAGTCGAACCCTGAGGATGCTATCCATGTCTTTTTTTGGGGGGTTAAACACCCCAGAAATATGTTTTTGAAATTTTTGTAAAAAGTAGTGTCGCAAAGTAGTGCTACACTCATGACACTTTCATGATTTCATTTGCAAAAGTGTCATGATTTGTGACACTATTTTGCGACACTATGTCCAAAATAACAAGAATTCTTTGCCACCCTGCTGCAAAACAATAGTTTGGCCTTTTGGGCTGAAATTTGGACAGAAGAAAACCAACATCCCACAGATGTGCCTTCTGGTGGTTTGGTAACAAAATATTACACAGATGGAAAGTTACGGTGCTCCGAAGTTGATGCTTTTTCCCATAGACTAACATTGCGGCATCCGCCATGCCTGTCGGGGCCCGTATCTCGGAAATGCTTCGAGATACAAACTTTTTGTCAGAAAAATGCTTAGCCCCCTGAATAGGGGCTAAGTACCAAACTAGCCAGGAAAGTCATAATTTATATGAATTTAATTTTTTTTTTTTTCACGCCGGTGATTGTTTCTGAGATATAAACAATTTAGTATTCCAAGTATTCATTTTCGCCCGAGGCCCATTATTATGCATGCATACTTTTATTCACTGTGTTTTCTATGAGCTGTTGATGAAAAAAGGTGTGTGCTTTTGTTACTGTCACAGTCAGTATTCTAATTTGCATTTCAGTAAACTATTTGCTAGGAGTTCCCGTCTACGCCACTGCATGCATTACCCTTTGCCTTTTTGTTTGTGCTTGCATTTGCATTACTGTTACCATTTGTGTTTCCATTACTGTTTCTGTTTGCATTTTGTTTTGCATCACCATGTGCATTACCATTTGCATTTGTGTAGTGCTTCTGTTTGTGTTTCCTTTGGCGTCATTGTTGCTGTTACCTTTAGCATTTGTGTTTCCTATTGCAGTACCGTGACTGTGCGCATTACCATTTGCATTTTTGTATGTGCTTGCATTTGTATTTCCATTTGCATTACCATTTCCATGTATGCTACCGTGTGCATTACCCTTTGTGTTTTCATTTGCTCTTGGATTTTCGTTACTGCTAAAATTTGCGTTCCCATTATTGTTTTTGTTTGCGTTTTGTTTTGCGTCACTGTGTGCATTACCATTTGTGTTTACGTATGCGCTTCTGTTTGCATTTCCTTTGTCATCATCATTGCTGTTACCGTTAGCATTTGCATTTCCTATTGCGGTACCATGACTGTGCACGTTACCATTTGTGTTTCCATATGCGCTTGCAATTGCATTTCCATTTGCGTTACCATTCCCGTCTATGCCACCGTGTGCATTACACTTTGTGTTTTCATCTGCGCTTGCGTTTGCGTAATTGTCAACATTTCTGTTTCCATTACAGTTTTTGTTTGCATTTCCTTTTGTGTCACCATGTGCATTTCCATTTGCATTTTTGTTTCTGTTTGTGTTTCCTTTGGTTTCATCATTGCTGTTACTGTAACTGTCTGCATTTCCAATTACGTTACCGTGCCCATGTACGTTACGGTTTACGTTTCCATATGCGCTTACGTTTGTGTTTCTATTGTCATTAACATTTGCTCTTGTGTTTGTATTACCATTTGCATTATCTTTTATGTTTGCATCACCATGTGTGTTAACATTTGTGCTTGTGTTTGCGTTGCCATTACTTCACTATTTATAGTGCACATTCTCAAAAAGAAGGGAAATTCATGAAAAAAACTCTGTTTAATGCATCAGTTAGGGTTCCTCCACAGCAACTAAAGCAAGGACATTCGATGTTAAGGTTCCCAACCTCCTTTCTGCCCACCTCTACCCTGCACCCACCAAAAGGCATCAGGGTGTGCGTTGGGGTTGTTGGTCCTAACTCTGACCCCATTCTCCTATACTGCACCACCTCAGCTTGTTTGCACATGAGATGAGGTGATAGTTAGGACCAATGACTCCAATGCCTACCCTAATGCCTGTTGGTGGGGGTGGGGTAGAGGTTGGGAACCCTAACATATAATTTCCTTTGTTTTGTCACAGGAACAACCTAACTGATGATAAACAGAGTTTTTGCATATGAATTTCTATATATATATATTCAAAGCAAAAACTCAGTTTAGTGCATCAGTTAGGGTTGTTCCACAGCAACAAAAGTGAGGAAATTTGGTGTTAGGGTTGAAAACCCTAACTCCCAATTCACCCCCCCAGCACCACAAAAACACAGACACACACACATGCAAGTATGGGGGAGGACCAAGGCAACACGACCAATGACAGACAACCAGCAGCAGGTGACAGAAATAACAAACTATTGTCTAAATGTACTACAAGACATCCTCACCCACCTGACCAGGTACTGCATGCTCAGTGGAGATCAACAGCAAAACTGAGGCCATGTACACCAGACGTACACATCCCTGATTGTGGCTGCACACAACGTACCACACTTAGTAGTTGCATGGCCTTACCTACTGATGTCCCACACCACACCACATGTGGTGGGCCACCTGAACAATAGAGTTGAGCAAAACCAAGGAGTTGTACAGATATAATATCTCTGATTATAACAAGGGTTTGAGAAATGCAGCTTTCTGATTGGCAGTAAACATTCTAACAGCCTTATGTTTAGTTTTTATTAATATACATGTAAAGCCTAACCATATGAAGAACATGGTTTAATGTTGTTTAAAAAAATAGTTGTATTATGATAGCAATAAGCCACTCCCAGATATTATGTTAATGGTCAGTTTATCACTGTCTAGTGACATGTGGCACTCGGCTACGCCTCATTCAACATTAACCCCCTAGAGGATGATTAACAGACCATTTAACATAACCGTTGGTCATGCCTTATTGCTTAATTACCTTCATGTGTAGATACTCTCATTCTGCTAGGCACTGCAGAAGCTTTGCAACACAGTGTCCCACCCAGTTACACCAACCACTGTCTAGTTACTGGAGAATGGCTGCGAATATGAACTCATGAAGATGAACAGTGTAACTTGATCATTACAGTCATTGAAACCTTAGTGTGATTATAACTGACAGTCAGTGATAGAGAATAACCCCTGCCATCCTAGTACACTTATCTCATTGTGACTTAAATCAATACTAAAAGATATTCTATTTATATCTGCACTATACCTACTTGATTCCTGTTGTAGCACAATTAACATAGTTATCACTTTGATAGCATCATTGACAGAATTGTGGCAAACCCAAACACAAGGCATACAGCCTGAGTATGAAACAACTGTTAAAAAAATTAGTACGTGTCCATAAGTGGCATAGATTACTCATTGCAACAATAGTAAATGTATCATTATTTCAATAAGTTAGTCATCACAGATGCAATGACATTGTCTTTATCAGGTACAACATACTCAGTAAGTGCCTACAGGAAAATCTATCCTATAGACATCTCCGATACAGCTATGTCATTGTTGGCTCAGTAGTGCTATGATATTTAGAAGTTGCTTAGTCTGATCTACGCAATTACATTGTTTCTTACAAAGAATACCTATTGCATCTTTACTATTCAAACACACCGAAGGTATATGTATGTACATCAGCAGTACACCTTCATCAGTAAGAATGCATCTGATACTGGCAGTACGAATTTCACAGCATTGAACAGGCAATGCTTTTCCATACGTTTACATCAGCCTCTCTATCTTGAGTAAACAGTTGCAGTAAATATACTACTATGTAAACCACATACTAAATGCAACACTACTTTTATCTTGAGCATGGCTGTGTCTTGCGGTTAATTTATGTAGTTCTCTTAATTAATGTATATTCACTAGTGTTTAAACCTTTGTACAACTGTGATCATACACCTTCAGAATTTATATTAAGTAATGGCACAGTACCAGGTGTGGTGTGGTGTGGTGTGGGGCATCGGTAGGTAAGGCCATGCAACTACTAAGTGTGGTATGTTATGTGCAGCTGCAGTCAGGGATGTGTACGTTTGATGTACATGGCCTCAGTTTTGCTGTTGATCTCTACTGAGCAAGCAGTACCTGGTCAGGTGGGTGGGGATGTCTTGTAGTACATTTAGACAATTGTTTGTTATTTCTGTCACCTGCTGCTGGTTGTCTGTCATTGGTCATGTTGACTTTGTCCTCCCCGTACTTGCATGTGTATGTGTGTGTTTGTGTGTGTGTGTGTGGTGCTGGGGGGGTGAATTCAGAGTTAGGGTTTTCAACCCTAACACCAAATTTTCTCACCTTTGTCACTGTGGAACAACCCTAACTGATGCATTAAACAAAGTTTTTTGCTATGAATTTCCCTTCTTTTTGAGAATGATAAGTATAAGTAGTAAATACAGATGTGGCACTGCAGTCACAGAATGCCAACAAATCATTCACTGTATGAATGCAGATGTGGTACCACGGACCCTTTTGCTCCTACAGTCTCATAATATCTTTTGTTATATCTATACTGTTCTGCCAGTGTACGTCCTATGGGCCATACAGTGACAGTATCTGATTTGGCATATACATGTAGTGGTACAGGGGATGGGTTCTTCAAGATGTACACTATCACTGCATGATGACCTGCATGGCTGCAGTGCTGCCACTGCCTACCCTTCTGCCCTCACACTCCCACCACATAGTCTGGTGTATAAATACAGTGGTAATACAGAAATAGTTCACATCCCACAGTACCAGTTAATCATTAACATTATGCATTTGTAGTGGAAGTACACACCTTTGGGATGCTGTTAAACAACCACACTATTTAATGTATGAAAGATGAAAGGTAAGTGTAAAAAAAAAAAACTAAACTAACATTTCCACCCACAGTAATGGAAAGTTAGAGAGATAAATACTTGCATGGTGTTATGAGCACATAGTATTTTGTGTTGGGGATCTATCTACTGATGCATTTCTATAACTGGTTTTCATTTCCATCTACTTAGCAGTGTAATACCACAGACAAAAAATGTTTTGCTGCTCTTTCAAATTCTTTGATTTTACAGTAACTGTTTGAGTTTCATACTAAACAGCATATGGCAACATGTTTGTGTGAAACTTACTTACTGATGTCTATATTTTCTCATGTTGTACCTCTGTAACTTGACTTTAAAGATATTGTTCAGATAACTGTATTCATGTTAACATATTTTCTGAAGAAAGTGATAAGAAATAGTATGTGTTTCACAATCTAACTATGTTAAACTCTGCTGTGTCTGTAATCTTATACTGCATAACAAATGTCACTGTTTGTTAATTAGACAATAATGGTTTCTACGCAATTATGTTAACACAATCTTTATAACCTTGTAGCAGTGTATTGTACCACAACATCTGCCGAAATATGAAATCTAGTCACATAGTGCTGAACTCACCATGATCATTATCTGTCATTGTCCTGCATTGTAATAATACTATATATATGTTGTCAAACACTGGAAAATATTGAACAACATATCACTAAACTGTACTAATATGGTAAATAAGAGATTAGCATAAGGCTGTTAAAAACGCTGCACTGTTTAACAGAATATCACCAGTTACGCCCTTGTAATAAAATCAGCATAGGAAAGACTTTGCAATGAATCATGTTTTTGACAGATGCTATCCATAAAGGGAAAATGAAACACAAGCAACATTTTGTTCAAGAAAATATAATGTTATTTATCTTTTAGTATACAAATATAAAAATATCACACGTGCTACAAAAAATAAAATGTGTGTTTCATACAAAAAATAAGTAATCATTAAATAAAAATAAGAAATGAAAAATTTGACTTTAACAAAAACAATTAGAAAAATAAATATGTTGAAAAAATAATAATTTTTTAAACATTTAAAAGGAACATGATTATTATTTATAGAACTATAAAACTATGTACAAAGAACATACTGTCCATGATAGAGAGAGGTGTAGCGCTGCTCGAGGCAGCCCAGTCCAGAAGTTGGACAGTATGTGGAGGCACAGCAGAAGTGGAAGCTGTTGTGGCAAAGCAGAGGGGGGAGACACACATGAAGCTGTGAAGGCTGGTTACTCTGTCTCTCCATGAGTTGTTGGTGGTGCAGGTGAAGCAGTGCTACTGGAGACACTGACACCTGCTGCTGTGTCCACAGGGTCGAGCATCAATTTTATGGTTGTCTGCTGCGCTGCGAAAAGGGACAACAATTTCTCTTGCCCCTCCCCCAGCGCAGCAGTTTCTTCCTTAATTGAATCAATTTTTTGCTCGAGCCTGTGGACACAGCAGCAGTGTACAGTGCATATCTCCTCACGGTGTTGTTCTGTAAAGATACAAATAAAATAGCAATTAATATATAGTTATAAATATTAAATTGTTTTCTTCTGTTGTATCTAATTATAATATTATCTTTTCCTTTTAAATATCATAAGCAGACATACATCTCTGCTACTAGGAATATAGATTGAAGTAGTGATTCTTAAAAGTTACTGTTCTTACTCAATATATAATATCAGTCACATATGATGAACTGTTACTCAATTAGTACTGTAAATGTTTAGAAATTGTAAATGTTATATATTTATATTATACATAACCTTTTGCATCAGATTTTTGATTCATACAATTGTTGCTAACTATCTATAGCACAGTAAGATATTGAGCAAACTAATGTCCTTTATACTCTTAAAGTAAAGTCTGTGCAACTACCACAATGTAGATGTACTGTTTTTGTTAACTAGTTCTTATTTGAACATGTCTGTTGTGCACCCTGACACTGTAACATCAGGTAGTACATATTAGTAAATGTTGATAAAAATTATTTCTGTTACATAGGAACGAGTTAAAAACAATGTTCTACTGTCACTGTTTACAACAAATATTGAAGAACCATCTTCTACTAATGTTAAACATAGTGGGCCAGATATTCAAACTGCACCATTCTGTGGTGCAAGCCCTTGCACTGCTCAAAGGAGTTGTGCAGGGGTGTGGCCAGGATGATACTCAACAGAGTTGCGCTATTGAGCAATTTTTTTGAATATTGACCCCTGTCCACAGCCACTGTGCATGGTGCCGTGGAACTTGCAGCATCGCAAGTGATCAGAGTGGACCATTCAGTTGCGCTGGCACAAGTTCCATTGCATCATGCACAAACCTGCGATATTCAAAAGATGACATGTAAATGAGGCCATGATTTTTGCAAGGTGCAGGGGGAGCCATTTGCATCTAATTACAGCCCCATTTGCATGCCATTAGCATGCAGGTGTGCAGATCTCCGACGAATTGCACCATGCATCCTTCCAGGCAGCAGCCGTCAGGGAGCGATGCCACCTGCAGCCCGATCGCAGTCATAATGTTAGTAACCCCCCCAAGCAGCCCGATGGTGGGCATAATATCAGTAACCCCCCCAGCAGCCCGATGGCGGGCATAAGATTAGTAACCCCCCAACCAGCCCGACCGGTCATAACATTAGTAACCCCTAAGCAGCTCAATTGAATGCATAACGTTATTTACCCTTCCAAGCAGCCAGATGCGGCATAACTTCAACCCCAAAGACCAATATCCCTGGTGGTCCAGTGTACTCGCGAAGCCTGATCGTGGGCATAACAAACCCCCATCTCCAATATCACTGGTGATCTAGTGCCCCCCACCCACCCGGAAACCACCATCCTGCTCCCCATCAGCTGGTGGTGGCAGAACACCACCTGCCTGCCGCCCTGCCACCCATCAACTGACAGCTCAGTAGAACTGCCGCCCGATAGTTCAGGACAAGAGCCAATGGGCGTGCGCTCTACTATCTAAGGCAGTCAGATATGTGAGATGAATTCATTCATTCACATATCTGAACTCTTTATGTGAAGCTGCATGCCCATTGACTCTTGTCCCTGAATCAATGGGCATGCAGCCTACTGAGCTGTCAATCTGCAGGCAGCAGGGTGGCAGGTGGGTGTGGTGCTGCCACCCACCGGCTGAGGGGGGGAGCGGGGTGGTGGTGCTTTATGGATGCATGGGATGGGGAGCCACTAGATCACCAGGTATTTTGGACATTGGTGAGGGTGGGTTTGACATTATGCCTTCGATCGGGCTTCGCGGTCCACTAGACCACCAGGAATATTGGTCTTTGGTGGTGGGGGTTTGACATTATGCCCGCGATCGGGCTGCTCAGGGGGGGGGTTACTACCGTCAGGCTCATGATCGTGCTGCTCGGTGGGGAAGGGTAAATAACATTATGCCCGTGATCTGTCTGCTCGGGGCGGTTACTAACATCATGCCACCGATCGGGGCTGCTGGGGGGAGTTACTAATGTTATACCCGCGATCAGGCTGCTAGGGGGCATAAATAACATTATGCCCATGATCATCCTAGTGGGTGGGCACTTCAGCCCATGATCGGGGGATTGAGGAAGGCTCCACCGGGAATGAGTGGAGGGCCACCCACAGGTGTCAGCTGCTGTGTTGCACCCTGCAATGCATCAGCTCACCTGTGGGTGGCCATTAACTTTATCCTTTTTTGGGGGGCTTAAAGGTGTGCAGGTGCAGGTAGGGGGTTGTGCCTGCATAACTCTGCATGGCCTGGCTGAATATCGGGCTGTGCAGTTTATGCATGGTTCCTCCCCCTTCAGTTGCGCATGCCTTCATTACCATTGTGCCATTGTTCAGCATCATTTGTGGGGTGCAACTGCCTCCTGCTGAATATCGCAGAATGGCGCATTTCAGACATACGCAGGCACAACCCTATTGTGCATGGCTCAACTCTTTTGAATATCTGGGCCAGTATCTCACAACAAATGGTAAGCATTTCAATATCAGACCTGTAAGTTTTTTCACCAACTCTTGCAACAACGCATTATGTTAAAACATATTTAAACTACACAATATGTAAACAAGAAATACAATAAAAAACATTGACTTTTTTATTTCCACATCATAACATAGTGGAATATAAAGCAACAGTAAATGTTACAAGTACTACTTAGAATTATGTACAGACTATCTCTCAAAATGTTACTCTTTTTCTCAGTATCGACAATACATTTTTCACAGTTTGATAATGGAAAATCAAGACACGGAGTTTCAACTTAGTGGTGCACATCACATAACAGATGCTCGTCACTAACCCTACAATGATATTTACATAAACAGTATTCAAAACAGTTATAATTATTCTGCATTCAGCAACCATATAGTTAAGCTATATCACACCAAACGGTATTGGTGATGACATCATTTGCCGATGTACTGTAGTGTTGTTTGGCAACAAGGCACACGCAAATGCCCGAAACACACCATGTGCGGGAAATCCTGCCACTACCAACATCCTCAAGTGGCACAGTGGAATTATACACTAGCTTGTGTTTTGGGTAAGATAGAAAGAAGTAAGTCAACGTAAATTCGCAGTATGTTTATGCAATGTTAGTGTGGTACTTGTTGCACTGAAAACAATACTTCCTAATTGCTACACTGCGCTGCTACTGAGGCTGTGTACTTTTGTATCATTATTATCAGTTTCACTGTATTTTCAAGGCACGCTTTGTGAGCAAGCAGCAAACTGAGATGCCAAACACGGGATTGGACAGCATGTTTCAGACGTAATTGTCTTGTGCTAGTTTTTTGGTACTCTGCTAATTGCAGGGTTCTGTCTGTTAGAAGAAGAATCAGCATTTATATAGCACTTTTCATACATCCAATGCACTTTACAAGCAATGCGTGACTGGTAGTGAAGTGACTGAATGTGTGGTGGCGGCCATATCGCACATCATCATCCACACACAGCCTGGATAATTGCATGAACTGGTTTATGGGAAGGGGAATGTTGGCCAGGATACCGGGAATGTTCCCTACTCTTTGAGAAGAGTGCCCTGGGTATTCTTTTACTTCCACCTGGACACCCACCAGGACAACACCAGGATGGGCAGAAAGGACCTCAGTTTAATGTCCCATCCGAAGGACAGCACACCCCAGCAGTACAGCACCCCCCAATACTGCACTCAGATGCCAGCGATTTTTAGGTGCAAGTCCAATCCCGGTGTGGGACGAGAACCCATGACCTTCTGGTCCAGAGGCGGATGTGCTACCAACTGAGCCACGCTGACACCTGGGATGATGCGAATGAGGTACCCATTTGCTTTTCTTTTAACAAACACTGTCTTTTGTTTAGTGAAATTGGTGTGTATACAAGTGACGGAGATGTTGTCCCATGTGAACCAAGATGGGTGTCATAGCGATTTATACACACTTATCAGTCAAGAGGCTGGCTGTCATCTTAGTTTGTCTAGCAGTACAATTATGAAACTAAAGTGTGTTTATATTTTGTTATTGAGCTTTAGCAGACAGCAGCTTAGCGGTGTTCAAGATAGTAGTTTTATTTCACAATTTCAGTGGTTACAAGGGTTTTAGAGATACAGTTGTTTACCACGTCTTCTGATGTGCTGATCGTAGTTTTAACAATGGCAGAACTGTGCAGACAGGCAATTAGATCACAGAAGTCACACTTCATTTTTATGCCCATTATATAATAGGAAATTACTTTTAATAAAAATGTACTAATCATAACATAGCAACTATATACTTCTGATTTCATACTTACGTTCTACAGTAGCACTCTCCTCCTCCTTCACCTGCACCACTGGTGTCACCATACCTTCCATAGGCACTATTAAAAAATATCACAATTGTACGTAATTATCATAATTGAAATATTTCGATATTTAACAAAACTCTTACTGTATTACATACAGATCACATACTGCACTACTGTCATCCAAGTATATGTTACAATTCCAAATAGCAAAACTAGAGCATTATAAAAATAGTACTATGAAAACTGCAATACACGGAAAGGCTACAATATTTGCACTGCAACACAAAGTGGTACAATCCTTGTTGTAACAGTACTGGGTGTTTAACAAAGTTTAACACAGCAAAAATGCTGTAGTGCTGCAACATGTTCACTACAAAAAAATGTGCTCTTTCACCACCTCCATCATGCGTTGCACAGTGGCACTGTGCCCCTGTAAGTCAACAGACAATAGTACTTCAACAACACAGCACCAGTGCTGTCTTACTAGGTACACCAACTATAATATTCAGCAATGGACACCCACATGTTAACATATTACATGGGAACTACAAATGTTAACATTGCTGTGTCAATGTGGGCCAGTTAGTATACAAGCAAGGCAATTAACAGTTAACTGTGTGTGATCACCTGCATGGCTGCAGTGCTGCTACTGTCTACCCTGCCACAGTGACCATTTTATACTGATTGCCATGGCCTTTAACTTCAATGTACCCCGTAGCCGAATTACATCCTCACAATATAAAAATGTTCCTTTGTACACCACTGCAGGCAACCACGTCACCTGATCAGAGTCTTACTATAAGAAATTTTCCTTGTTAGTCAAGTACTACCAACTATTCACCCAATCACACAGTTACCCTCTGGAAATATCCATACTGATGCAGTGAAGCAAAACGTATCACTCACTCACTCAGGGTATTTTCATGATATATATAACTATGATGTCCATCTGACGCCCACCCCATGGCCAAATGCAGACTTACCGTGCTATATTTAAAGCTAGAGGTGCACTGGAACCTTATCACAACCTCATTCTGACATAAATTGAAAAATCATTATGCTTCTTGGCCCAGTGGCTGCATACAGGGCAATTACAGCAAATACAATTAGCCAGTACACTGCTTGATAGTCGTACCCACCTACCAACCCTACCACTATGTCATGACAACCTGCCCACTCACTCAGTCAGCAGGAGACAGCAGCTTACCACCTGGCAAACAGGTATGCAGCCAACAACTGAAAGCATTGACTTTGCCTCTACTCTAATCTATACACAACATGAACACTGACTGTTCACACTGTAGTCTGTTACACAGTCCTAATATGTGAATCTGTGGTCTAATTAACACATTGGAACAGTCTACTACACTATATTCAACATGCCTATTGACCACACTGAGTGCCAATGTATACACAGTGATACTTTATGTTGTCAGACTATGCTCAGCCAGATGGGTTGGAGGTAGGTAGGTAGGTGCTGACCAACATTACAGGGAGGTGAAGTAAGGCAGCAACTCTGACTGTCTGGGTAGTTAGACAAGTACCGTAATGCACCACAGCATAGTCTCAGCATATTAACCACAATCGTGCTGGACACAACCACTGCACCACTAGGACTCAGATAAATCCATGAACCACGTGTGTTTATTCTGTCAAGGGTACAGTGCATGGCCATGTTATATATGTATGTCATTGAAAACCAGAATTTTGTAAGATGACTGCAATAGTCCCTGATGAATATATTTACAGCAGCAGAAGCAACATTGGCTCAGTACAGCAACATTTCCAATGAGGGATTGTAAAGCAATGCATACCCTAGCATTGGCATGTGTGTGTGTGGGGGGGGTATCATAGCAACACACAATAGTGGCAGAAATCAGATTGTATTCAGAGGGACCAGGTCATCTCTAGCACTGTGTAATATAGCAGCTTACCTCAGTTTGAGCAGTCATAGTTTTTTTGTTTGTGTTTTAACTTTACTGTGTGTGACAGTAGTAATGTAAATTAAGTTATCACAAGCACTAGAATGTTCTTTCCTATGACCTATTCAATGTCAATATACCATTGTTTCTGCTGCAGCATTCTTTTGTCAGTTTGACATTACTCATCATACATTGCCTGGTCTCTGATTGGTCAGTCTTGGGCTGGTCCGTGATCTTAATCAGTACAACATCACAGGTCTACTCTCTACCTCACAGTAAAGCTGTACATGAAGTTTTGCTTGATGCTGTGCTTGATGATCAGCTTGATTGTTGAATCTTCTTTTTAAAAAACAGATTTTTTCTTCCACACAAACATCTTTAAAATGATATTTGTTATTCTGTATACCAATGAACCATTGTATAATAGCAATAATGGCCTCCAGGGTGTGTGTTGTTTTGGATAACATCACGCCTCAGGTGTTGGACAAGCTTGGCCTGCGCCTTGTGCCCAAACACTTGAGGCGTGACATTATCTAACACGACACACACCCTGTTTGTGGTATTATTGCTTAATTATAGCCACAGGAAATACCTGTTAACTCTCTGTTCCTCACTTATCAAAAAGGCTTACTTATACCATACCCAAGAAGTACTCATAGGTGATAGTCAACATTATGAAAACAGGTGCATTCTTACCATCTGACTCCACAAAAATGACACTTTCGGAGTCAGCTTCTATCCGTGCTGGTACTATCTTGGCAACAGGTGGGGAGCACCTCTGATGATCTGTTAAATTAACATAAAAAAGGGTATTTAGTTACTGTATTATTTGAATCATCAGTTATTTAGAAACACTTAATATAAATAATTGACATATTTCTGCTACTTAACATGTTCCTTTATCAACTATTTTCCAGTCATGATACAGACATGTTAAATGTCACATGTGTTATCATGAATATTGCAAGCAAACAAATTATTTACATTATTCAAATTGTGATCAGTTCAACAGTGTAAGTTATAGGATAATCATTGCTGTTGAATGTAATAGTACTCTATATTTAGTATACACTTCCATATAACAACAGTTAGAGATATATATGCTAATACCTGATATACAGCTGATAACCATTGTAAAATCACGGCAAGTGGTTACTGCAGTGTCAGTTAACCTTGATAGCACAGCATAAGACAGTAACAGTTACCCTAGCAACCATTACAGATGATGACACTATGGTTGTCACCTGTACATCAGGTATTCTCATTTATAGTGTATGCAAGTTAACATGAGAAGTTACCTCCCCCCCTGCAACACAAGAAATTAAATCTTACCTTATTAACTCTGCTCTGCAGCCACATGTTTAACTACGATAACTATCTATTAGCATACACAGACTTAATGGCAGCGGTCAAAATAGCACCGTACTTCAAATCCCTATCAGACATACAGATTCACAGAATCAGTAACAGTTAACTGAGAGAACTAGGATGTGATTTGAACAACAACAGAACGTACAAGGCTTCAAAAGATCAGAGCAAAGAGTGATAATAACAGACACACTTTAGGGATTGTAGACACAGAATGCTGATACAATAAGGAGATTAGTGTTAAGAAGCACCTTCAGGCACAGCAGCATCTTGTTACAGTAAATTATCACATGGATGTGTAAGAGTAATCCCCACTGCTGTGGCACTGAAACACATGTTCTGTCATGGACACATTGACATCTACAGCCTTAATCAGGGCCCAACCTGAATAGTAGTTACAGTCACTAAGTATCACTGCATACAACCCGGACACCCATATGTCTGCCTGATACAAACAAGTCACCCCAACAGTGTAGTGGACTTGGCACTCCAAAGCATGACTCCTGTTTACCCATTCTACCATTTTACATTCTTCTTTTTTTCTGGTAGTATAGTGCCTCTACTCCCCCACTCTCCAAGTGCAATCCCAGACCTCAGACCCACATTTTTGTAAGGTTGCCCAAGTCTTGTACTTGTGTCCCACCCCCAATCATACTTTCTAACACATGTAGGCACATTAATGAATGAACAGCCCTCCCATTGTACTGGTACCCCCCATCCACTAAGCACGATCCTAACCCTGCATTGTCATGCTAACATCAAAATATATCTGCTGTTCCAGTAGAACACCCACCCCCCCAGCTGCAATTTCAAACCTGTCACCATGAGAAAGTAATGTTTAACTGGTGAAGTAGTACTCCCTCAGCCCCCAAACCACAATCCATTACTCAAAGCACTCAAATATGACAGCAATACCTAGTGTTTCACTACCCCAAAACTTGAAGTGTACTGTCCATCCTCCAATACACAGAGTAAGAACGGGTCTGATGAGCAGGCCAGTTCTCCTCTCACCATCACAACTGGCTAGAGACTGCGGTAGCAGTAATGCATACCACATTCATCAGACAGCTATGGTGGTCAGAAGAGTCCTGACCTGTTTGTCACTGATCTATCAATGTTCTGCACAGGAAGATGGCCAGCACAGATCTGGGCAGGGGCAGGCACCACTACAACAGCAGATATTCCTGTCATTGTATGACTAGTGAGAGTTTGCAATCATGCCTTGCGTGGGTGTACACATCACTAAAACACCAAGAAAATCATTAAAGTAAGTGAATACAGGGATCAAACATTGCAGTTGCTGTGTGGGTGAACCACAAAAACACAAAACACATGCTATCATTAACACAGCTACATTGGGTGTATACTGCTTGCAGAATGTGGCATACACCACAACACAACACAACTACTATTATCATGAAAATATTGATACTTTACTTATAGTGTGTAGCACGGTCCCCAGCTTGTGGCTTTCCAGCCTCCTCCCAAAGCTCATAGCCGAGGTAGTACCAACATGTATCCTGATCAGGTATCTCCTCCCTCTGCTTCAGTTGGTAAAAATGGTGCCTCAACAGCTTCCATTTCTTCTTGCATTGCAACAGTGTCTTGTTGTGAACTTTCAGAACTGTATACAAGTAAGTGTGTATGCGCCTCCACATGTTGTCCAACTTCCGGTTTGTGCTACGCATGAGAATGTGTGCACTACCCCGTGCCTGTACTGCCTCGAGCAGCGTGCACACCTCTCTCAGGCTCCAGATTCTCATTATTCTGAAAAAAAACCCCCACAAATAATACTATATTACTGCAATGTTCTGTGAAATATTTGACTTTCTGTTCTATTAAGTTTAACTAGTTAAATCTTTACAGCTGTATCTTATTAATTTTGTTATCATTATTACAAATATTTACATGCATGCACAAAAAATACTCTCAAAATATAATATATCCAATGAGTAGTAACAACTGTTGTACCAGGTAACATTTGAGCATTCTGTTTACTACAAAGTCAGTGCAGTGCAAATATTAAAAATTTGCAAACTTATGAGCGTCCGTAACAACTGCTCAACGTACACTCGTGAAACAGTCATTTTTAGGAATTTTGTCACCAAATTTTCAACATAGCCATTTTCAGACCTCAGCTCATGAACAGTGTCACTGTGATTTTCTTAATGTGTCCCATACAGTGATTTCGCACACCAGCTGCACCATTGTGCGCTACATAGGCGTAAACAAGTTTGGGGTGAGTTGCGAATAATGACAGCTGTACTACTCATAAGAAGGTGTGGTAAAAAGACAATGCTGAAAATCTGGAGTTAAAATATTGAAAATTTGCAAACTTACGAGCGTTCGTATGAACTGCACAATGCAGCCTCGTAAAACAGTCATTTGTAGGAACTTTTCCACCCAAGTTTCAACATAGCCATTTTAAGACCTCTGCTCATGAACAGTGACACTGTTATTTTCTTAATGTGTCCCACGGAGTGATTTAGCGCACCGACTGTGCCATTGTGCATTACATGGGCAGAAACACATTTTGGGCGAGATGTGAAAAATGACAGCTGTACTGCTCATAAGGAGGTGTGGTAAAAAGAAAATGGTGAAAATCTCGAGTGAAAATATTGAAAATTCGCACACTTAGAAGCGTGCGTACGAACTGCACAACACAGTCTCGTAAAACAGTCATTTTTAAAAATTTTTCCACCACATTTTAAACATAGTAATTTTAAGATCTCTGCTGATCAACAGTCTCACTGTGATTTTGTTAATGTGTCCCATACAGTGATATCGAACACGGACTGTGACATTGCTCACTACATGGGCGGAAACACATTTTGTGCGAGATGTAAAAAATGACAGCTGTACTACTCATAAGGAGGTGTGGTAAAATGACAATGTTGAAAATCTGGAGTGAAAATATTGAAAATTCGCAAAGTTAAGAGTGTGCATAGGAACTCCATAACAAACGCTCATAAAACAGTCATTTTTAGGAATTTTTACACCAAATTTTCAACATAGGCTTTTTGAGACCACACCTTATGAACACTGGCAGTGTCATTTCATTGATTGGTGTGGAAAAGTGATTTCGAGCAGTGACTGCAAAATCACCCTTCGGGGCCAATTAACGCCATGACAGTGCAAGAATTCATGAGCAGGGGTCCCAAAAACCCCATGTTGAAAATTTGTGTACAAATTCCAAAAAATGCCTGAGATATGCAACAAAGTTGAAAAAAAAACTATCTATCCCATTATACAGCTTGCCGGCATTTCCTCAGTTCGCGGTCAGCTTTGACGAGTCCAGAAGTCTTTCCAGTCTAATGATGATCGTCACGCCGAACTCCGGCGGTAAGTATGGTGAGGTGTAGGGAGGCAGGGTGCACAGTGGGTGGTATGGGTTCTGGGGGCAGGGAGACTGCGAGGACATTTTTTTGATTTACAGGGTTTTTTTTGGTTTAAAAGATGATGCAGAATGTTTGCCACGGTGGGGTGGGCTCCCAGCGTGGCAGCTGGGAAAACTATTTGGGGGCTGGAGTCGACGGGGCATTGGCACCCTCATCATCTATAACAAGCTTTCCCATGCTGGGTGTGCTCCCAGCGTGGCTCTGTGTACTGGGGGGGTGAACAGTGGAGACGACGGGGGATTGTCCTGACTACAGCCTGTTACAGCCCTGCTGCATTTTGTCCAGTGTTATTCCAGACCCTGTAATGGTCTGAATAATCCCAACTCATCTTTTACATCTGTGTGAGTGATGTTTACACCTGTTCTATTTTTTGACCAACATTTCTTGGTTCTGAAAAGAACCTTTGTTTGCACTTAATTATTTGTTCAAGCAGTCTGACATTCTTAGAGGACTTTGAGGATTGCATCTTGAACGTCTCCCAGGAAATGGCAATTTCCAGCATGCGAGAAGTGCACACCATCAGGTAGGTATAGCCAATCATAAGAATACTTAATTTCGGGGTGAAGTATGGTGTACATTCCATGCATGCTTAGAAAAGCAGATATTTGTATGTTGACTTTTCTGTGAGCTCTGTCAATCAGATACATATGATGTTCTGCTTGCCAGACCCTACGCTCTGTAATATCCAAAAAAATGATTATACAGGCAGGCAACATACTCATAATAGAAGCAAGGTCCAGTTTTGCCTCTGTAACTAATTCTACCCAACGTTTCATGCCCAAATCATTGCCTCCGAGATGTATTAGCAGTATGTCAGGATGAGGCTGAGTTCTCAGAAGTCTGTGCATGGTTGGCATGAGATGTTCCCATCTCATGCCACCCCTACCAAACCATCTTACATAGCAATCTGGGAGCTGCAGTTCCCTCCCAAAATCACTATGAACAGCATACTCAGATGCTCATTTCACGATACTGCTTCCAACTATCCACTAAGTCCTTTTGCAATTTTCTGCTATGCAAAGTTTTTACACTGAGAAGTGTACAGAGAGCTACCAAAAAAGTCAGTGTTCACCCTGCAGTGCCTAGGCAGTAGTGAAAGTAAGACTATTTTCCCTCTTTATTTCAAGCCAGCTTCACTGGGCTGATTCATAACACACAAATGAAAAAAAAACATTGGGTACTGCTCTGGCTTCATTAACCAATGTAGGGCATGCATTGACTATTACTATACTTCTGCTCCAGCTAAAATGTGCAAACATTGAGAAGTGGGAGAAATGCATCCTTTTCATAGTCAGTTTTAAACAATTACAACTGCAGAAACATGTCTGATTGGTTCCCTCTTCTGTTAGGGGTCCACGCCCACCTTCCTATCTCCCTCTATTTGCAGCTGTATCTGTACAAGTTAGTAATAAAATGCTATCTGACTTTAAACAGTTTTCTCTAAATAATGCAGCATGTTAGATGAAAACAACTAACAATGAAACTGAGAAGTTAAAAACATTTTGATTAATAGTATTAACATGTTGCTAACACTTTTTATCATACTAGAAAAATGATTTATAAAATGTACTGTACTTACAGTTATGAAAGTGCTGTCTCTCAGTTATAGCTAAGATGGCTGCTGTTGACTTCTTCTTCTTCAGTGTTGTCCGTCTCTGATTGATTGTCTCAGATGGCCTGACAAATCTTGCATTACATTGGTAGAACCAGCTGTCAGTCAAACACATTCAGATCTCATTCGATAATGAATGTATTTGCCACTCCCAAAAGTAAAATATGCGATACTTTTGAATGCACAAAAGTAATTTTGTGACACTTTTGCACTTCAACAGTATTTTTTCGATACTATCATATGCACAAAAGTAAGTTTTGCAACACTTTCGAACTTCGACATTACTTTTCATCGTACTGTCGAATGCACGAAAGCACAATTTGCTACACTGTCGAATGCACGACAGTACTATTTGCGACACTGTCGTGTATTCGACAGTAATTTTCCAAAAGTGTCTATTTTTTGCCTCAATTTCAGCCTTTATGTAAAAATAGCAAAATTTTCCATAATAAACACATGTATGTGCTCTGTAGGTATTTGGAAGTCAGTGGACTACAAATATTGAACATTTGCAAACTTACGAGTATGCGTAGGAACTGCACAATGCACACTCGTGAAACAGTCATTTGTAGGAATTTTTACACCAAATTTTCAACATAGGAATTTTAAGACATCTGGTCATGAACAATGTCACTGTAACTTTCTTAATGTGTCCCATACAGTGATTTCGCACACCGACTGCGACATTACATGCTACATGGGCAGAAACACGTTTTGGGTGAGATGTGAAAAATGACAGCTATACTACTCATAAGGAGGTGTTGTAAAAAGAAAATGGTGAAAATCTGGAGTGAAAATATTGAAAATTCTCAAACTTATGAGCGTGCGTACGAACTGCACAACGCAGTCTCGTAAAACAGTAATTTTTAAGAATTTTTCCACCAAATTTTAAACATAGTAATTTTAAGATGTCTGCTGATCAACAGTCTCACTGTGATTTTGTTAATGCGTCCCATGCAGTGATTTTGCACACTGACTGCGGCATTGCGCGCCACATGGGCGGAAACACGTTTTGGGCAAGATGTAAAAAATGACAGCTGTAATGCTCATAAGGAGGTGTGGTAAAAAGACAATGTTGAGAATCTGGAGTGAAAATATTAAAAATTCACGAACTTACGAGTGTGCACAGGAACTGCGCTACGCAGGCTCGTAAAACAGGTATTTTTAGGATTTCCTCCCCCAAATTTTCAACACAGTCATTTTAAGACCTCTGCTCATGAACAGTGTCACTATGATTTTCTTAATGTGTCCCATACAGTGATTTTGCAAACCGACTGCAGCATTGTGCGCTACATGGGCGGAAACACGTTTTGGGTGAGATGTGAAAAATGACAGCTGTACTACTCATAATGAGGTGTGGTAAAAAGAAAATGTTGAAAATCTGGAAAGAAAATATTGAAAATCAGCAAACTTACGAGCATGCATATGAAATGCGCTAAGCAGGCTCGTAAAACAGTCATTTTAAGGATTTTTTCCACCAAATTTTCAACATACTCATTTTAAGACCTCTGCTCATGAACAGTGTCACTGTGATTTTCTTAATGTGACACATACAGTGATTTTGCACACCAACTGTGCCATTGCATGCTACATGGGTGAAAAATGTTTTGGGTGAGATGTGGAAAATGACAGTTGTACTGCTCATAAGGAGGTGTGGTAAAATGACAATGTTGAAAATCTAGAGTGAAAATATTGAAAATTTGTGAAGCTACAATCTTGCGTAGGAACTGCGCAACGATCACTAATAAAACAGTAATTTTTAGTAATTTTTCCACCAAATTTTCAACATACAGTTTTTGAGACCCACCTTATGAATACTGCCAGTGTCGTTTCATTAATCAGTGCAGTTAGGTGATTTCGAGCAGTGACTGTGAAATCACCCTTCAGGCCCGAGTAAAGGCATGACAGTGCAAGAATTCATGAGGAGGGGTCTGAAAAAACCCATGTTGAAAATTTGGTGCAAAAATTCCAAAAAATGCCTGAGATATGCAACAAAGTTTAAACAACCCTATCTATCCCATTATACAGCTTATCGGCATTTACTCAGTTCGCGGTCGCTTTGAAGAGTGCAGGCATGTTCCCGGTCCACCAAAGATCATCACGCTGGACTCCGGAGGTAAGTATGGGGTGAGAGGGATGTGTGGGGAGGCAGGGTATGCAGTGGGTGGGTACGGGTTTGGAGGGGGCAGAGAGACTGCGAAGGACTGTTTTTTTCTTTACAGGGTTTGTGTTTGTTTTAAAAGACGATGCAGGATGTTTGACATGCTGGGGTGCACTCACAGTGTGGCAGCTGGAAACACTGTTTGGGAAACTGGAGCTGATGGGGGATTGGGCACCCCCATCAGCCATAACAAGCTTTGCCATGCTGGGGTGGGCTCCCAGCATGGCACCATGTACTAGGTGGGGGGTAATGGAGCCGATGGGGGATTGGTCACCCCATTGGCTATACCATGAGTTGCCACGCTGGGGTGGATACCTACTGTGGCATGTCCAACTCTGTTTTGGGGGTTGGGGAGAGCAGCACAGCCAACAGGAGATTGGCCACCTCATCAGCTATACAGTGTGGGGCGGTGAGCACAGCAGTGTGTCTCTCTGTGTGTGTAGGGGGAGCGCATATGAGCAGGTGATATGTTATCGCTGCTCACTGAAGCATCGCTCCCCCTTTCAACTGTACTACACTGCATTTGTGAGCTGTCATAGACAGCTCCAGCAGCCATTGGAGATCTAGGAATGCACCTGCAAACACACTGACTGAATTAGAAGACAGCTGCCACACCTCCAAAAACTCGGATGATGTCACTATGTTTCTTGCACATGCATGCAAGCAACATAAAAACAAATCAACAACCATGTGAAAAATGTCTGCTGTGCAATAGCAAAAATGTTGTAGTTAAATGGCAACCTGAAAATGTCACATGTAAATATTAAAAACTGCAGTAACTTGAAGTAAGTGTACAAAGTTGAATGATGAATGTGTCAGTAATTCACAGAGCAATTACCAATAAGTAATTGTGTTGCGGAACTGTCACAGAGAAATCATAAAAAAAAATTAAAAAGATTCTGACAATGTCATGCTACACAATGTGACTGAAATGAAATACAACTGTACCTATTGAATTACTTCTGTGATAAAAAGATTTAAAATGTAATTTTTAAATTTATGTGATACTTAACTCATAATTCTGTCAATGCACAGTGTAATAAGATATGTACAGAGGCATATTGTAACACTGTTTTTTTTCTCTGTCTTTCATACAGGTGCCTGATACTTCTGTAAGATTGCTTACTGCCACTCTGAACCATAATAGCAAAACATGCCAGCTAAATACAGACGTGGATGTATAGGGAAACAAGAGAGGTATAATAGTACTGCACTATTGTATAAAGGCGAAAAACAAAACAGTAAAGTAACATCACAAAATGAACATACACAGACCTTTACTGCAACACTGAGCCCTACAGCAACTCACTGCACAGCAAAAGCAAATGCTTCAACAGCAAAGAAAAAAGGAGGGGTACCTCTACTAAAGTTGTGTAGATCTCTCAGATGAAACACAACTATTGTGAGTGCAACCATCAACAAACCTCCAAAACAACGCCGTAGACTCACACCTGCTGATTTGCAACTGAGAAAGAAAAAGTATTTCCGATCACTAGCAAGTAAAGCTAAGATCAAAAGACTTATCGCTGCTGTGATGAGACACACCCACAAAAAGACTAAGAGTCATCTGTCTCTGATGAAGTTGCATCTCAAAGTGCACACTTTTGTCAACAGAGCAGTGTTTGTACTGCAGCGCTTGTGGCGTAAGATGTCTCATGTGCTTGAACAATTCAAGAAAGTTGTGTATGACATTTAAAAAAGGCTACAACAGTATCCTTCTTTGACTAATCACAACTTCTGTGATGTTTTCACAGGTCAGTGGATGCACACACAGCACTCAGAGGCATACTTTTGGGAAGAATCTTATGATTCTCTGAAAAAAGAACACAAGTTCACTATTGATGAGTACGGCAAACTAATAAATGTCCTCAGTATCTGTGATGACAATGCAATGGATACAGATGATGACTGTGATTCAACCACAGTCTTTAATAAATTGCACTGTCTGGCATGGGCATGTGATGTTACCTGCAACTGTAGGCAATCGTCATTTGAAAAAGTTGAACAGTTTGTCAACCTATTTGTGATAACAGATCGCAAAGACAGATATAAACTGTTTAACACAATTGATCATTGTGAGATTCATCCACACGCTGGACTCATGGGTCACTCACTAGCATGTCTCGATAGTGGTGTATGTGATAGTATTTTTCACAACAATGCGGATGCTTGGAGTGCATCAAACATGCATGCAAAACTTTGTACACAGAGTACGTGAAGTACGGTGAGCTGTACATCAGTACACTTGTTTAAATGACTTATTGCAGTCAGGTGACATGCAGAGTGCCATCACATTTCTCAAAAAACTACAACACATAACTTCTGTACCAGACACAACAATTTCTCAGTTTAACACTTCTGCAGAAACATTTGTTTCAGTCTTAGAAAGTAACATACTGAGACAGTATGGCAAAGAGAAATGGCTAAGTCTGAGCTGGCAAAGTCTCAGAAGTTTGACTCTGTATGTGTCTCATGCGACCGTTTGTGCTACACAAAACAAACAGTCACAGTCAACCTAGAAACCTTGTCACCATACAATGACATGTGGTTCCGTCTCTCAGCATTCTTGCTGCTGAAATCTGACTTTCACTTACAAGACACCATTGTGCTATGCAAACACTGTTTCTCCAAACTGAAGTCTAACATTTTGCCAGCAAGGTCACTGCTGAATAATATGGAGGCAGATGTTACACCAAGTGAGAGTTCAACACTGAATATGTTTGAACGCATTCTAATCTAATTCAGACAATGAAACCTTTCCAAACCATTCTACATCTGAACACAAAGACACGGAACATTCCACAGAAAGAGCTTGTTAGATCTCTGAAGGGTTCTGTGATGTATCTACCACTTCCTCTACAGAAAAATGTTCAAGCAATCTCAACAGAAAATAGTTTGGTGATTCTTGTTAATGGTGTTCCAACAAAGGCCAAGGTCATCTGGCAAGATGTTGTCAATGTGCAAAAGGTTAAGCCTGCTCTTACTTATTTAGAGTAACAATCCCCTTTTATAAAGACCTTGACATAGATCAGATGGCCAGTGTCTCTGTCCAACATGATCTATTAGAAAAAAGTAAAGCAATCATTGAGAAGGTCAGTGGACAGACAAGTGACAATGTGTATGAACAGTACACAATTCACCCACTACATGGCAGAGATCCAGTAGGAGACAACATTGATCTTTATCAAATGAAGCAGGTGGAAGGTGAGCCTGTCAGCATTTGAGAGGCAACACTAGAAGCACGCTGTTTCCCAGACCTATTTCCAAAAGGGTCAGGTGGACACCTAGATGAAAGAGAAGTACATGTACAGGGTGCTGAGTACAGCACTAGCCGTGTGCTCAGCAAAGATGGCAAATTCAGATGTAACATACAGTACCTCTTCCATAGCCTCTGGGAGAGTAAACTTAGCATTCTGTCTGCATCTATAGAACATACTATTCATCTCACAAGTCCACTAGATGGAATAACAGCTGCTCAATTTCTAGAGAAATTAAAGCAGAAAGTTGAAAATGTGCAAGTGAATCTGTCTTCCATACTTTCAAGTCTTGGTGGCACCAAAGAATATTGGCATCGCAGACACTCTGAAGTGATGATAATGCTGTGAGAGTATGGTGCAGCCACATGGTTTGTCACACTTAGTTGTGCTAAATATGCCTGGGACGAGCTCATTGAACTGTTGAAGTGGGCAAATTCTGATGCTGATGGCATTTCATCCATGACTGTCGGAGAAATGTGTTCACTTGATCCTGTGTCTATCACAAGATATTTTCACAAGCTGTTCCATGACATTCTGACTTTCATCTTGTCAAAGGACAATCCATCTCTTGGTATTGTGGAACATTACTTTTGGAGGACAGAATATCAAGCATGAGGTCCCCCTTATATCCATATGTTATTGTGGATCAAGGATGCTCCACGCATTGGTGAACATGAAGCAGCAGAAGTGCTAGCATTCATCAAGAAATATATCACTTGTCACATTCCAGGCAAGTATGACAGTCCTACACTATGGAAGTTGGTACAAAAGTTCCAGTGACATATTTGTGCAAAATACTGCCAGCGAGTAGTAAAGAACAAATCTAATTGGTACACATGATGTCACTTTGGATTTCCTAGACAAATTTGTCACGATGGTGCCATGAATGACCTTTTCTCAACGTACGACTACCTTGAAGGCAAAATCAACCAAGAGGGTATACGAGTTACCCAGAGATGAGAAAGAGGTGTACATAAATGACTACAACCCAACTCTTCTCCTAATGTGGCAAGCAAACATAGATGTTCAGTTTGTGGCTGATAACTCACTGGCCCTGGTGCGGTATGTCACTTCGTAGATAACCAAACATGAGCAGACTAGCTTGCAAGATCTTTGGGAAGATATTGCCAGTTCAATCAGAAGCCTGACATCTCAGCTCTGGTCATTGAGCTTGAACACTCTTTCACACAAAGAATGTGGAGCTTATGAAGCCAGTGACCGTTTAATGGGTACACATCTGTACGGGAAGTCTAATGCTGTATGGTTTCTCAGTGTAAACTACAAAGAGAAATGCAAATGTGTACTGATTCCTCATGCCGAAATTGAGGAGCTCGCTGCCAATAGACCTTCTTCAAAACATGTCTTGAAGAATAACCTGATAGTCACATACTACCCCCGTAGACACAACAATATGAATGATATGTGTCTCTTTCAGGTGGCTAAGTGGTATGACTACAAGGCAGATGTATCACCTGATTTAACATGCCAGATTTACAAGGTGAATGGAGTAGATGGGTGTCTGGTAAAGAGACACAAGCCATGGCTAATAGACCACTGTAAATTATATCTAGGCACATCGGAGAGCAGAGAACATTACTACTTCACTCTTCTATTCCTATTTAGACCCTGGAGGAGTGAGTCTGAATTAAAAGGTGACTGTGACACATTCGAAGAACAGTTCAATCTCAGTTATGAGACTTTTAAAACTGAATACTCACAGACATACATACAGAGACTAGAGGCTGAGAAAGAACAGCTTGAGAAGGCAGAGAAGCAGCTTCAGGAAGACACTCCTGTTAGTTCACAAGACAACCTTGATCCAGAAGGACAAGCTGTTCTAGGTGAACCTCTGCCCTTAAATGCCCCAGAACTGTTAATGCCAAAAATTGAGACAGCCATGGAACATGGCACACACTCCACTGTCAACCCAGCTGACTTGAGAGAAAGACTAAATCAGCAGCAGCATACAGTTCACTCTCAAGTAGTTGAAGCTGTCCGACATGGCCTACAACATGAAACAAAACAATGTGACTGTTGTGACTATAAGCCACTACTGATCTTTGTTAGTGGTTCAGCTGGCACAGGAAAGAATTTCCTTATTGAAGCCATCACTGCTGAAGTACAGAGCCTGACAGGGTCTTCAATGTCTGTTGCTGTTACTGCTCCGACAGGACTAGCTGCATACAACATTGGTGGAGTTACATTACAGCGTCTCTTTATGTTGCCAGTAGAACATGGGAGAACTGGAGAGTATCATAAACTGTCATTTGAGGTTGCATCTGAGCTCCGTTTCATGTTCACAAAGATGAAGTTACTCATCATTGATGAAATCAGCATGGTTTCCAATGTCATGCTTGCCTGTATTCATCTACGTCAACAGCAGATCTTAGGTACTGACGATGGAGTGCCATTTGGCGGCAAAAGTATAGTTGTGTTGGGAGACCTTTTACAGCTTGCACCAGTCAATGCAGAGCATGTATTTACAACTCTAACTGCCAAACAAGCTAAGAATATCCTCAGTTGCATTGCAGGCTATAACATATGGGAATTATTTACCTATGTTGAGTTGTCTGAGAACATGCGCCAAAGTGGTGATCTAGCTTACAAATCACTTTTAGATGAAGCTCGTACAGGTTCTCTATCACCAGAACATGTTTGTATGTTAAATGATTGCAGAATCACAGTAGATACTGCATGCATAGAAACAGCATGTAATGTCTTCAGCGATGTATACTCTACAGGGACACATATAGTGTGTCTTATGCCACGACTAAAGAAATGCACTGAGTTCAACAATCTATTGCTGCAGAGAGAAAACCAAGAGATTGTAACTCGGCATGCTGTTGATACAGTTGATGGCATTATTCTTAGTCGAAACCTAGTAGCAAAGATGACTGAACAACTAAGTGAACTCAAGTCAGATGTTTCACGCACAGCTGGCCTAGAAGCTGTTCTCACAGTTTGTAAGAATGCATGTATCATGCTGTAACGTAATCTAGATGTAGAACGAGGCATGGTAAATGGTGCCATGGGAAACATCACTGACTTTGTCTACAATGTCCAGAAGACATATATCGAGATGCTTGTAGTTCACTTTGACAACATGGAACAGTCTGTACACATAGAATGCACCTGTGTAAAATTCCAGGTTTTTAAGGATATCTATGTAAACAGGAAACAGTTTCCATTATGTGTTGCATATGCTGTATCCATTCACAAATCTCAGGGCTTGAGTTTGGATTCAGCAATGGTGGACATAGGTACAGACATTTTCAAGGATGGCATGAGCTACGTGGCACTTTCACGTGTCTGCAGCCTTTCTAGTTTGCACATTATTACTCTAGCACCTCAGAAAATACGAGCTGACAAGTGATGTATTCTTGAGTACAACAGGTTACGTACTCTACATCAGCCACAAATGTCTTTAATACCACTGCCTACATATCTGGCTGTCTCACATCATTCAGTCACATCTACAGGTATTAACAAACAGTGACAAGCTGCCAGAAGTGATTCAACTCAAAAGAGTTCAACAAAGGTCACAACTTCAAGTAAATATTCACAGCCAGCAATTCGGCAGAAGTCAGTTGGTGTAGCTGCTGTACCAGTGTTTGACAACAGCACTAGAGTGAACTGCTATGCTAACTCAGCTATGCAAGTTTTTCTACACATGCCACACTTTGTGCGGGCAATATCTGCTTCAAAAGACAGTACCCTATCAAACGCTTTGAAACAGATTGTCAACATGACTTCTGACCAGTCTAACAATGTACAGTCACTAACACCACTATGACAGGTGTTAGGTACATATGATGGATGTAGTACATTTGCTGCTGACATACAGCAGGACACTAGTGAGTTTATGATGGCTGTCATAAACAATCTGGATAAAGACAGCACCCCAATGCTGCACTACTTCACAGTAACATATGTAACAAAATATGTATGTGTTTCATGTGGCCATTCACAGTGTGAAACCACAGAAGACATGCTGTGGATTACTCTCTTTGTCCTTCAAACCAAAAGTGTCAAATTTCGACAGCTATTTGCCAATGCTCAATGTGGGCATGCCTGTCCAAGGTGTGGAGGCAGATGCACTCAGTCCATACGTCTCAGGAGTTCATCTCAATATCTGTTGTTTATCTTGCACAGGTTTGACTCCAACGGGCTCAGAGTTGATACTCCTATCACAGATTACACAGCTGGTAGTATAGTCTTCAACCAATCCGTGTTTGATACTCACAGTATAATCTATCACCATGGTGAATCCATGCATTCTGGCCATTAAACCTGTTTACTAAGGTACAGAAGTGGATGGATTGAGTGTGACAACTCTACAAGCAGTTTTAAACAGAGACTGCCATGACACTTAAAAAATGCATATCTTCTAATATTGAAGAACTATGATGACCTTCATATTTCAGAAGACTAGGACGCAACATGTTGAGGTTTTAAAATGACTACTTTGTGACAGAAACATTCGTAGGTCAGTACAATTGTCTCTAATCTACGACTCTGAATAAACCATAGCATTTCAACAAAATGCTATTCTGATAGATACATTCCATGCACTATGACATCTAAGATCTTGTGTGGATCAGTGACTACATGGAAATTGTTGTAGTGGCTTCAATCGGCAACAACAATATTCACAGTCACTAGAGAAACCATGCTTAATGTCTATCAAAGATTGTACATCTCAAAACTGAGGCCTTACTGCTGTCCTCTTCTGTACATATCTTTCATTGTTAATGTATCATACTCATACATAACAACAACTTCCTATCAGTTTTAAACTGTTACTCTTTGCAAAAAAAGATATGTTCTGTTATCATCGTAAATAACTGAGCAACACTTCTACCATTCATCAAACATTGCACTCTGTCACAAGTTGTCTATCAACACTTGTATTTGTCTATGACTCTTGCCATGTATACAACAACATCATTCGTTCACCATGCAACAGTGTAGAACTATCCTGCCTTCATTTGTAATACTGAAACTATACATATGTAGAAATAACAGACTTTATCAATAATGCAAGAAGCTGAATTATGCAACTGTAAATACCAAACAATTGTATTATATTATTAACTGACTTTGACGTATCTTTCTAATTACTTGTACATAATATTTACATTTTTATTCAACTTGACATCGTTACTAACTACTTTAATACTTGTACTAAAAGTATTATTATAAGACTAAAGTACAAATGAATGTTTAACATATAATACATCACTATACTGATTACATATAATTAACCATTTCTTTGATCAAAAATGCATACCATACACAGTTTTTAAATTTACTAGTTAATAATCAACATATAATCCAATGTAACAATTGAAAAAAACGTTATTTTTTCCTGCAAGAATATTCCATTTTTTTGTGTACTTGTCATATAAGTAATTCTAACCTATGTAAAAAATGTTGAGAATTGTAAATCAGACACTGTTACTGATCACAACGCACTGCATACCTGTTCCTGACAATATTTATGATCGCCTCAATTGAGGGGTCGGGTGGGAATTTTCCATGTGCGCCTAGTCAGTGACATATCATTAAATTCCATTAATCAAATGTCACTGAAGTGAAATTTTTTTATATTCTATTACTTTAACAATTAGCATATGATTTTTCGCCCACCCCAGGAACATCCACATTAGCAGTCACACAATAACAATGAAACACTTCTGTCTCATGTGTGTAATCACTGTTCACAAGCTACTGACATACCCTGATTAACATAGCACACAAGTATATAATGAAGCACCACAGGTTCAGCTTGAGTATCAGAAGTTCAGGAGGAATGTCAGAAAGCACTTCTTAACATAAAGAGCAGTGAGCACTGAAACATCACTGGTAACACAGAACACCTAATTAAAGACAGTGATCACCTAGTAAGGAAGCAGATATATGCATACAAGGCAGAAAACAAGCCCGACAGGAAAATATGGCACAACACTGCAATGATAGCAAATACCTAACTGCAATATGGGTACCTTGTAAAACTATCACAATAAATTGAACAAATCACCTCCTTATGCTACCTTTTTCTATAGTTTCTTATAATATCACATACTTGCTCCAATTCATATAATCCAGTTGCTATTATTCTCACACATTTACGTATATGACAAGCAATGATTACACACATACAAAGACTGTATTGTGAGACTGCCTCTGTAAACAAAATTACAGTCTTGATTGGCCCTTTTCTCAGTTTAACAAATTGGCAATAAATTGTTTTAAAGTATAAGCACCTGTGTCGAGTCTTTATCATCTTGATTACTATATTACTGTTTGTTATTATTTGTAGGAATGTTCAACAAAGGAAGTGTGAGGGGATGTCTATGTAGTTTAGGTGTGGTTTTTTTGTGGGGATGTAGAATGGGGAGAGAGAAGTGTTGGGGAAAGGGGGTTGGAGGGAGCTCATGTATACAATACCAGTGGATGGCTGCAACATACAAAGTTATAGGACCACTACTTGAACCCCCTCTCCTCAAACAGGAAGAATATGGGGTGCTGTGGTGTAATGAGTGCTGCTTATGCATGACAGTAATTCTAAATGGGTAGTCCACCAACGAAAATTATTTCCTTGACTGTTAATCAATCAAGGATCTTAACTCACTTAAAACAAAGGGTGCTGGGAGTAACATTTCACCAGAAAACCCACTTGAGGGTTAAACATCTCCTACAACTGTCCAAGCACTGGGTAGGGCACGTATTTGAACTGGAAATGGACTCTAAAAGAGCTGAAGTTGTGATCTTAATAGCTAGAGCAACTCCTTTCCAACTACTCACAGAACTAAGGAAGTCTGAAGGGGAGATATGTCATTATTAAGGACATCCTTGACAAAAGTGAGCTAGTACTGTCAACCATGAAGGCCCCTAACCAGGAAGATCCACATTTCTTTGTGGAGCTAATGAATACCCTGGCACAAACAGCCATTAAACAGATCCAGGAGACTCTAAACTTAAGACCCATGGACAATGTTGAATTTGCCCACTAAGAATTATAGATTTTTTTTCCTGTCCTCCTGGACATAATACAGCACAGTGGCCTGGAGGGGTTCAAAGTGAGTACTTCAACCCTAACATTGAATTTCCTCACTTTTGTCACTGTGGTACAACCCTAACTAATGTACTAAACAGATGTAAGGTCTTGATTCTGCATTCCAAATTTCAGGCAAATCCGTTGAACGGTTGCAAAGTTATAAAGGTTCAACATATTGCATTAAACATGTAAATAGCTCCTCAACCCTAACTACAGTACGGTGTTTTACAAATCTCTGGAAAAAGTACTTTAGCAAAGTAGTGTCGAACTCACAAAAGTGTCGAAAATGTTTGCAAAACCTTTCGCAAATTGTGACAGTAGTTTTCTAGGCTGTGGGAAAATGGCAGCAATTCTTTGGCACCCTGATGCAAAAGAACGCTTCAGTGCTTTGTCCTAAAATTTGGAGGGAACACTGCCGACCCCTCACAGATGTGCCTTTCAGTGTTGTGTTGTGCATTTGGGTCATCAGCCCTAACTGTCACCCCATCACATGTGGAAAGAAGCTGAGGAATAGGAGAATGGGGTGACAGTTAGGACCGATGACCCTATTACGCACCTGGATTCCAGTTAGGCGGGTGGGCTGGAGGGGTACAAAGGGGTTTTCAACCCTAATATCGAATTTACTCGCTTATGTCGCTGTGGAACAACCCTAACTGATGCATTAAACAGAGTTTTTTGCCTCTAGTTTTCCTTCTTTTTGAAAATGATAATGAGAAATAGTGAATGTAATGCGGCTGCGGGAGCGCAGGGCCCTGCGGGCCACGCATTCCCACCACGTGATGTCTTGTCTCATAGTACAATGGGCCCACAAACGCAAATTGTAATGTGCATGGTGATCCAAAGCGAAACAGAAAGAGAAACAGTACTGTAGACAGAAATGTTAAAAACAATGGAAACGCAACCGCAAATGAAAACGCAAAGGGTAACGCACATGGTGGCGTAAACATGAGCGGTAAGTGAAATGGTTACGGAACCACAAGCAGAAACAGTAGTGGTAACAGTAACGTAAGCACACAGGCTGGTTTTCCCCAAAAGCTGTATAGAGAAAGACAGTGAGTACAAAGAATGTATGCAAAATAATGACTCTCAGAACACAAAAATGAGGACTTGGAATAGTAAATAGCTTATATCTCAGTAACCGTATTGAACAGAAAAAAAATTTGAAAGTCCTATGAATTATCACTTTCCTGGCTAGTTTTATACTTAGCCCCTTTTAGGGGGCTAAGAAATTTTTAGACAAAAAGTCCGTATCTCGCACCGTTTTCGAGATACGGGCCCTGAAAGGCGCGGCGAACGCCATAATGTTATCCGATTGAAAAAAAAACAGAAGTTTGGACTGCCATAACTTTGCCTCCCTGTAATATATTTTCACCAACCACTGAAAGGCACATCTGTGGTATGTTGGCTGTGTTTCCTGCAAATTTCAGCCCAAAAGACCAAACCGTTATTTTGCAGCAGGGCGCCAAATGATTGCTGCAATGCATCGTATGCCGTAATGTTATTCTATGGGAAAAAGCATCAACCTTGCAGTACCATAACTTTGCCACCATGAAATATTTTTTCAATGAAACACCGAATGGTACATCTGTGAGATGTCAGCTGCATTCCCTCCAAATTTCAGCCCAAAACTCCAAACCATTCTTTTGCAGCACAGTGCCAAAGAATTACTGTTATTTTGGGCATAGTGTCACAAAGTAGTGTCATGATTTGCGAAAGCTTTTGCAAAAATTTGCGACACTTTCGTGAGTTCGACACTACTTTGTTAAAGTACTTTTTCCAGAAATCTGAAAAACATATTTCTGGGGTGTTTTACCCCAAAATAAAGACATGGCTAGTGTCCTCAGGGCCCGACTAGGTGAATACAAAAAGAATTAGGTTGCTAGAGGGTCTCAATTTTAAATGCCAAGCATTTTTCTGATCACTAACCGAAAACAAAATGGCAGATTTGCGACAGTAACAGGGCCATTTGTGACAGTAAAAAGTGCATTGCGACACTGTCGAACTTTTTGTTAACTTTTCCCATTGATTTATAATGGGAAATTGTTTTTTGAATAACTTTTGAACCGTTTAATATTTTTTCACGAAATCTTCAAAAGGTACATTGGGGACCCTGACCACACAGTTCCTGAAGATTTCGGGCTGGTCATGCAAACCGTGCAACCTGTAGGTGCGACCATAGAATTCCAGAAAAAGCATAAATGCACGCGCAGATCACACTTAATAACTCCGCAGCTGTATATCTGACCAGTACAAAACTTGGCAGATCCCAAGGCCTATGGTTCTTGGTCATGTATTCCAAATTTCAGGTAAATCTGTAAAACAGTTGCAAAGTTATTAAGGTGCAAAACTTTGGGTTTAACATGTAAATGGCTCCTCAACCCTAACTATGGTAGCACTACCGTACTACCATAATATATATATATATATATATATATATATATATATATGTTCATTGCAAAATACTTCATTATTGCTTCAGTTTTGGCCATTAGCACAGTGACAAAAGCATGGAAATGTGGTGTTAGGGTCACCACCATACAAGCCACCCCACCCCCCCTCCACACACTAACAGACTTCGGGGTGTGCCATGGGGTTGTCAGGCCCAACTCTCACCCCATTCCATGTGTAAGCATGTTGACATGCTACAGTATAGGAGAATGGGGTGAGAGTTGAGCCTGATAACCCCGTGTACCTGACAGTCTTTGTGTGTGGAGGGTGAGTGAGTCAGGAGGTATGGGTGGCAACCCTAACACCACATTTCCATGCTTTTGTCACTGTGCTATCAACCCTAACTGATGGAGGTTTTTTGCAATGAATTTCCCTTCTTTTTGAGAAAGTGTAGTGTAACTGGTAACTGGTGTGTGTTAGCAGGAACAACGGCCCTCTGGACCCTGTGATCCCTTCACATTGCCCATTTTTTGTGTAATGGTATGCATATGTGGGAGTGCAGGCCCTCTTGTCTCTGCACTCCCAGTTACACATAAGTACACAGCCAAACAGCTCTATAGTACTTCAAAGAAACCCTTGTAACATGTGTTTGACAATAACTCCATAACCATAGCAAGTGGGGAGAAAATTCCACTGCAGTTGTATTCATGACTTCCAGACCTCCATGCATGCCAAAAGGTGAACTAAGCTGCAGAGAACAAAAAATCTATATCTCGCACTGTTTCCTACATACAGGTGCCTAAAGTCACCGCTGGCACCACAATGTTATCCTATGGGAAATTTCTCAACTATGGAGCACTGTAACTTTGTAACCTCTTTACATTTTTCACCAGTCCACCAAAAGGCACATCTGTGGGGTACTGGCTTGCCACCCTGCAAATTTCAACTAAAAAGCCCTGTTTAGGTTGAGTGGTGTGGCAAAGAAATGGTATTTGTCGGTGCAGTAGTGTCACAAATTGTGACAGTACAGATGTGACAGTGTCATGATTTGCGACAGTATTGCAAATGTACTGGCGTGATTTGTGACACTATGGGGAACCCAGTTTTAAAAAAGGTATTTCTAGAGGTCCTAGAAAAAAAAACTGATAGCACCATTGTGTTCCTCAGGACTCATTTAAGTAACTACAACTGTCAGAGTTTACCTAGAGACAGTGGAATTTGAATTACAGATGTTTGTCTTCACCACTAACTGAAACAAAATGGCTACAGCACGACAGTAAAAGGGCCATTTGCAAAAGTAAAATGTACTGGTGGCAGCTTTCATGAGACACATATATGTTTCCCTTTGACTATAATGGGAAAATTAAAATCTGAATAACTTTTGAATGGATTAATATTTTTTTACCAAATCTTCAAAAGGCACATCAGTTGAGCTCATAGTGACAAAAGGTTTGAAATGTGGCATTAGGGTTTCCAACCCTAACACTGTACCTCCCCTCCAGGCAGCACAGCAACTGGGCATGCGATCAAGTGCCACAGAGCAGCCTACTTAAAGAATTACCTTTCAGGGTGGGGGTGGGGTGAGAAAGTGGAAGAGGGTGGGTCATCTGAACAGTGGCAGAGAAGCCTGTAACTGGGTCACACAGGGAAGTGCAATGACTTAAAAAAGGGCCAGAACTGGGGAGGGTTAGTGAAAAGTAGAGACAGACAGAGGAACTGCAGGGATCTCATGTATACCAATGAGGTAATATGATTCCATTCCACATGTACTATGTTATAAATGTTAGATCTGGTGGCACATGTCTAGACCCTGCTATCTCTCCTTCTCTGTCTGTTCTCAACATACCAGCATAGCTCTCACAATGCAGACATAAAAAAAATATATGCCTCTCAATGTACTGTATGACTGAGATTGCCCCCCCCCCACAACACGCAGATCTAGAAATGTCATATGGGGAGGTCTACATGTTTTCAGTTCTGTTCAGGGAAAAGATCCATGTAATTTTGGAATAATTTGGCAGTAACTAGCATCAAGGGAAAGGATGTTTCAACTATCTACTCCCCCAAAAGAGAAGTTGCATTTGGCTTGCGCATATGGGACCATATATTAAAACTGAGACATCATTCAGTGTTGCATGAGTTGCAGAGGCTCCCATAGGAGCTATGAAAGCAAACCACCATCCTCTGGTAACTGCTACACAGCAAATTGAATGAGGTAATTTTCTGTAGGATTTCCAATCCTCATTCTACTAGCCTCAACTACGTACCCCCACCAACAAAACTGCATGTCATCAGGTGTCAAGCAAATGTACATAGTAGCCTACAAACCACTGGGATTACAATTTTACTGCAGTTTATTCAGAGACACACACACAGACACACACACACACTGTGCTGCACCTTACACATACTGTACTTTACAATAATCACATTCACATTCACTTTCTGGAATGATCCAAGAAGTGAAATTTTGTATAAGCATGGAACTGCATTTGTATTCCATATATAAGATATTGGACTGTGTCCTTAAATAACATGTTTTTTTACAAACTGTTTTTATATAAATAACACTTTGTGAGGTTGTAATCTTATATTTGCTTAGGTGTAATGACTAAATGGTTGAACATTAACATATATTGATTAATTGATTGAAAAGATCCAGTTTGGTGATTTGCCATTAGATTGCACTCACTTGTATCTAATTTTAGTCATTTTAGCTCTGCTTCTCTGTTTCTGGTTTTTCCTCCAGCAATGTCTGTTCTCACATGTTGCGGAAAAAGTTACTTTTATTAAGACCAAACAGGAAGGGGACCGCTAAATGCTAGTCTCTGAAATGATTGGGAAGGGATGAGGAGAGGGAAGGAGCCTCTAGATGACAGGGGTTGATGCAGCTGGGAGAGGCCAGAAGATTCCAGGGATTTGACACAATCAGGAGGGACTGGGGAGAGGGAGGGGGCCACTGGATGTCATGGGTTTGACATGGGAGCAGATGAGATAGCGAGGTGGAGGGGAACTAATTGAGGGATTAGATTCAACACATTCAAGAGGGACTGTGGAGAGGGGGTGGTGCTGCTAGACACCAGAGATTTGACATGATCATGAGGGATGGGGTGGGGGCCACTAGAAGCTGGGGATTTGACCTGATTGGGAGTGGGAGGAGGTGGTTGGGGGTATCCAGTTTAGGTCCTATGATAAGAGGATGCCAGGTCCTCCAGAGTTCCATTTTTGGAACATGGGGTTGTTTTGGGTGGGGCGAGATCAAGTTGCTGTAGAGTGGCTTACTTTAATAACTAGTGAGGTTAGGGGACAGACAAGAGACACACAGAGAAATTGCAGGAACCTGCATGGTAGGGGAAGAGAGAATATGTAAGATGGGAGGGTGGGAATGTGGGATTGAGGGAGAAGAAGTGCACTTATTCATGCATACTTATTATGTGCTTCAACTCCACTGCATAGAGCAACATTATGAGATGCATTTGGTATTTGGTCACACACTTCCAGACTTCCTATATTCTCTCTGTCATTAGCAATACATAAGCAGAGCTCTTTTTATGCAGCCATTATGGATATGGTAGCTGTAATGCCATGGGCCTGATTGTATATAGTGTGCCTTATTTAAAAACAAGTCCTCACTAATTAATGGTAGGTCAAAAACAGTAATACCTGTACTGTAGGTGCAACTTCTGCATCCACTGAGAGGGCTTGTTCTGCACACTCACCATGGTAATCAAAAAATGTTTTTCTTTCCAAATGGTAATTAAAAAAAAAATAGGTTGTTGCTGCTAGTAATCTGTGTGATTATATGATTTGTGGGCTGAGGACAAAAAGAAGTCATCCCTTGCAATAGGATGCAGTAGTCTCTATCCATCTGACTGGGCATATTTGTCATGCAGTGCTTGAAGTGTAGCAGAAGTGGCACTGGAGCATGGTCTAGATGGGGTACTGTGGTCAAGGATGATATCCAATGGCAGACTGAAATTCCCACCCAGTAAAAAGGAGAGATTGATTTGAATAAATTGAGAAATAGTGTGAGCTAACTGACTATAAAAAGCATGGGCCCCTTGGTTAGGACGATAGATTTCTGCAAGGATAAAGAGCAGGTTGGGAGTATTGATTTCAGCCAGCACCCCATGACCCTCCAAGTCAACCTTAAGCTTCAAAATGATCTAAGGCAACCATTTATGAAATAGCATGGAGCCCCCCTGCTTACGTCTGCTAAATGTTGAGTGCAATTTAGACCCTACCCAATCCCTCATAAGATTCAAGGCCTCCACATGCGTAAGGTGAGTTTCTTGAAGAATTGCCACAGATGGTTTCTGCTTTTCAAAATAATTGAGGATTGCCTTGCATTTAATAGTGTGATTAAGACCTTTCAAATTCCATGTGACAAACTTATGCTCCATTGGTGTCATAATGATGCATATAAGGGAACCAGAGAAGGGGGAGATGTAAGATGTGTTGGTTTGACAGTGCATAATTCCCCCCTTTTACCCCATCTGCAAGCAACCCCCATCTGTAGAAGTTGGAAACCCCTCAAAAATAAGGTCAGTTGGCCTGCATCATCCAAAATACAGCTATTAAGAGATAAGGCTACTAAACACAACCAAAGAGCTATATACATAATGGGAAAAACCCTCCATAAACACAGAAAAATATAATACCTTATATTCCATGTAGGATCCCCCAAAAAAACAACCCTCCTAAAATCCCATAGAACCTCATTTCCTATTCCCTTAGGGCTGTCTTGTTTTCCAAGTAGAGGAAAGGGAACTCAGGGGTTGTTTGGAACACACTTATACACCCCAGCATATTTCACCTCAAGGATAAAGAGGTATAACAACACTCCTAATATAAACATCTTAATAGTGTAATATTGATGTGATAGGGACAATCAAGAAAGGATAATGTAGTGAAAGTTGAAGTGTAGTAAAGCAAGAGACAGTGAAAGGAAGGAAGAAGGACTTACCTATGGCAGACTGAAGAAAGTGAAAAGTCAGCACAACAGGAGGAAATCAGGGGAAAATTGTGGGCAGGTAGCCATTTCTCAGGCAAGGTGTGATGACATCCGAGGACAGTTGGTCTCCTCAGTAATAAAAGATTAGATCTGTGTAAGTACTTTGTAAAAATTAAAAAAGGGCAAAACAGACACTGATCTTTACCTGCAGCTTCACCACCCAGGTAGTCAGTTAAGTGCAGAAAAGAAGGGAAGGGGAGCAGAAAGGTGTCATACTGTAGAACAGACATTACCTATGAGAGCCACAGTGCATGGGGCTAGAGTAAGAAAAAAATCTTGTATCTCAGCAGTTAGGGAGACTGGAGTTCTATAGGTTTCAGAAAGGGGTAAAATGAGAAAAGAGGTGGACTGAGCCATCCATAGGGAGAGGTTAGCAACATTCAAGTCATGGAAAGGCTGTCAGCCCAAGAGAAAAAAAAAGAGAAAAAGAAAACTGAATTATTAACATCTTACATAAAACCTCAGGTTACATTTTTCTGTGAGCCCCCATTTGTGTTCTGCTCAGGATGAAATCCGATAACAAAATCCCATATATTTTGTACTGCTATATATGCAATTATAACTTGGGGGGGGAGGGGGCATACAAAAAATCCATATCAACCCACATGAAGCTTATGGAAAGAAACCACTTAAATAATGTGGTTACTTTAATGAATGGGGAATTGAATGACCTGCTGCTGTTGGGAGTTAGTGAAATGGGCATATTTCAGCAGTAGTAGAAGGCTCTCACAAACAAGCGCATAGGAAGCATAGTCCATGCAGGCAGTAACTGACTCATCTATGCTGCATGGGTGGGGGGATATCATCATTTGAAAACCGAGTCCAGTAAAGAGTTAAACTCAACCATGCCAGGGCACTGCCTGGTGCATTAAAACCTCTATGTTGTCTACAGCAATTCCTGTCCCCTATTATAAAGCACATTATTCCACTAACTACAGCAGTCAGCAGCCTCAGATGCCACTATAATTCACTTATTGGCCACAGACACAGGAATAGTCCTCATAATCATGAAGTGGCTGCAGTTAAGGCAATAGGCATTCACAAAAGAGGGGTTACTAGTTAGGTACTGCAGGGTTCAAGTTCTGGGTTCAGTCCTTTTAATGTCTTTATAAGTGACATTGCAGAGGGGCTGGAAGGAAAAGTATGCCTCTTTGCAGATGACACAAAGATCTGCAACAGGGTTGATGCACAAGGGGGGTGAAAAGGATGAGATGGGACTTGGCAAGGTTGAAGAAATGGTCAGAAGTATGACAGGTTGGATTTGATGCAAAGAAGTGCAAAACAATAATAATAATACATTTTATTTGTAAGGCACCTTATCAAATAGCCAAGGCTCCTTACAATTTAAAAAACAGGTCAAACATCAATACAGTTCAAACAAACATCAATACAATTAACATTAAAATAACAGTTTACCATTCATCATTAGGAAGATCAGTCACTGAATGCCTGTTGCCACAGAAAAGTTTTTAAAGCATGCTTGAATTCTTCCACAGTTGTGCACTCCTGTAACCGATGGGGTAGAGAAATCCAAAGGGTAGGGGCTGCATACATGAGTGCTCTCACCCCAGAAGATTTCAAATGCACCTTTGGAATCTCTACCAACCCCTCTTTGGCTGAGCAGAACAATCATCCAGGACAGTAAGGAACAAAGGGCTCTTTCAGGTGATCCTTGCCCAGTCCAAGTAGGGCTTTAAAAGTCATTAAACTGACTTTAAAGGTGATCCGCCACTGTACTGGCAGCCAGTGCAGTTCGTGCAGCACTGGAGTAATATGACAGGACCGAGCAGATCCCATCAAAAGCCAGGCTGCCACATTCTGCAACAGCTGTAGGCGGCAGATTTCCACCCCAAGAAGCCCTAGGTAGAGGGAGTTGCAATAATCTAAGTGTGAGGACTCAAAAGCGTGGACCAAGTAGGAAGGTCACCAGACGGAATGAGGTGCCTAACCTTGGTGATATTCCTAAGATGATAAAAGGAAGATTTGATGACAGCCGACACCTGTGAATGCAGGGTTAGCTCTTCATCAAATATTTCCCCCAGGTTACACACCCGTTCGGAGGTCAGGAGTGAAATGCCACTGAGAAAGGCCCCGAGGGCAAACCAACCCCCATATCCAGCGACCTGGGTCCACAACCAGCCCCTCAGTATTTTCCGAGTTCAACTTCAGCCAGCTGGAATCCATCCACTCCTAGATTTCTTTCAGACAGTTGTTAAAGATCAAGAGAGCTCCTATCTGGTCGAGTGCAAAAGACAGGTAGAGCTGGGTATCATCAGCCATATGAGGAGAGACTAAAGGAGCTTAATATGTATACCCTTCAGGAAAGGAGGAAATGGGGGGACATAATTGAAACTTTTAAGTATCTCAGTGGAATTAAAGTCCAAAAGAGTAGCATCTTTCAGAAAAAGAGATGTGCAAGAACAAGGAGACAGAATTTGAAGATAGAGGAGGATGGCTCAGCAGCAATGTGAGGAAGCATTTTTTCACAGAGAGGGTGGTGGATGCATAGAACAGCCTTCCTGAGGAGGTTGTGGGGTCTAAAACTGTGGGAGAATTCAAGAATGCATGGGACAGACATAAGGCAATTATAATAGGGGTAAGAGGGAGTAGGCTATTGGTAAACTAGGATCTGCAGCTTATCCAGTAGGTAGGGAAATGGGCAGACCAAGTTGGCCAAGTGGTCCTATCTGCCATCAAAATCTATGTTTCTATGTTTTTATGTAAATGCAAGAAAAACAGAAAATAAATCTGCCACATACCGATTTAAATCTGATGCATAAAATGTGATAATGATGAGTCAGCTGCCACTAGCATAGAAACATTGAATTGTATGGACACAAATTGTGTGTGTGGGGGGCGTGGCAATGTAAAAAGGCAGTGCAAAGACCCACACATGATATTAAGACACTGTCTGGTGCATTAAAATCCCCCACTTTGTCTGCAGCAGTTCCCCTATCCCCTACTATAAAGCACATTACTCCCTTAACTGCAACAGTCAGGAGGCTCAGATACTATTGTAATTAGTCTACCACAAACACAGGAATCACTATAATTGTGAAGCGGCTGCAGTTAAGGCAATGGGCTTTTGCAAATGCAAAAAAAAAAGAAAACAAATCTGTCACTTGTGTTTTATCTCTGAGGTGTAAAATGTAATAAAGACAAGTTAGTTACTGTTAGCATAGAAACAGTGAAATATACAGACACAAATGGGGTGGGGGGGGCATATAAGAGGGCAGTGCAAAGACCCACACATGCAACCCTTGGGCTTTCATTGCTAAAAGGGAAAAATGAATCTTTTGAACCTGCTCCCCATCATTCCAATAATGAACCACTATTCAACTACCAAGCAAGCATACAGTCGAGACTGTAACAGACACTCATGAAGGAGCCATTGCAAAGCTTTAAGATGTCTGCACAGCTGGAACACACTGCTTGACCCTTCAGTGATTAACAGATTCCTGTTTTTGCTGGCAATAGCCAGCTAATAAAATTGGTGTGTGCTGGAAGCCTGAAATAGAGCAGTTGCAGTCTTTATTACCAAATAATCTCCCCAGACCAATGTCATAATGTCCATTTACATGCCGAATTCTGAGCCATTTCTGCTGATGTACTGCACCTGGGTCATTGCACCTGGTCCCGTCTGAATGCTTTCATTTTTACATTTTCTGTTTTCCTGGGATCACTTGATGATTTAGGTGGTGTCACTGGCCATATGACCTGCCAACAACTGCTGAACCATTCTCCCACTCAATTACCCAGACTGTAGCCGGAAAATAGAATGACATCATCAGAACTTGAATGTTAACATTCAACATCAGTGCACAATGGGGCAGCCTGAACAAGGGGTCGGTCACCGTTTCTGAACCAGCAGACTGAATGACTTGATGTGCAGTGCTGTAGCAAGCTCCCATGTGAACAAGCCTTTTAATCTCCCAGAACCTCCAACTGCCTTCCCCTTCTGACAATAACACAGAAGTGCAAATGTGTGAGGCTGAGTATGTATCTTACCCCAATCATTCCTGTCACTATAGCTGACCAATCAAAGTCCCAAAGGAGCTGAGTGCAGCCTCAGGCTGTACCTGCTGAAGACCCAATGCTGCTTTGTGATCTGATAGCATTAACACTAGTGACACATCGACCCAGGGAAACATTTATAGATTAAAAGGTTTTAAATCCCCATGTTCAGTTTTCTTTGGTCCAGGGTGTAGGTATAGCAGCAAAAGAAGGAGGGACATCAACAGCATATAATTGATATTAATGCTGTTATCGGCAGTGGTGTGGTGTCTGGACACTCTTCAAAGAAATATCGGGACTACATTTTGAAGAAACTCAAAATTTAGGATCTGGACCAACCTCACTCCAGAGGGCCAAGAAGTCCCTGCTTCTAAACAAATCATGCTCCTTTTGAGTTTCCCTCATTCCACTCCAGTCTTGCCTGTACCTGCTGCCACAATCGGTGCCTTTAAAAATATGGATCTTCACCTGTTCAAAGCATGCTGCATTCCCATGGTTTAAAATAATTACATCTCATTCCCATAAAGCTGTTGTCATCACTCATCCCTTTGCTTTCATCATGCCTACCAACCACAACAGAGGCAGGGTCCATAGCAGCATAGTATTAATATTGATTCTATCGCTGGCAGTGGCCCATTGTCTCAATGCACCTCAATGAATGAGAGCCTGTGGGGGGGAGGAGCACACTGTATCATTATGTGCTTCAACTCCACCCTCTGTGGAGCAAACATTTGTGATCTGCTCAGTATCAGGACACAGTCTTCCAGAGCCCCATTTACCCTTCACAAAAAAGGATGCATTTTCATGACTCATGATATGGAAAACAATTGTTTTTTGTATCATGTGTCATGAAAAAAGATTTATAATATAAAAAAAATAACATTTATGGGGCATTTCACCAACAGTGAAGTGCTGATTGCACATAATGGGGTCCCAATCAGCCAGATAGATGTGTTGGTCTCTTCTTTCCCCAGGATGTCAATTTTGTGGCTTTTAATTTTTTTCAGAAAAAATGGAAACAAGATGGTGGCAAATAAAAAAGGATTATTCGAATATGAAAAAGGATTCCTTTTTCGTTTCATACAGCTATCTTGAAGTGCTTACTGAGCATGCTGAGGACCAAATTTTTCCAAGTTTGAAAATTAAATAACTTTGGAAAGGATTAATATGTTTTCACCAAACAAGCAAAAGGCACATTTGTGGGACAGACACTTTCCACCCTACAAATTCCAGACCAAAATTCTTAATCTGGACTGTAGGCAACTTCAAAGAAAAAAAAATAGCAAAGTCAATGAGCGAAAAATCACTTTTTGACCTCTCCGGAAGTCAGAAACCACAGATCCATTCAAAACACAACTCAGCACATCCAGAGAGTTACACTTGGAGACTGTGTATGCAATTTGTCATGCAAATCCGTTGAATGGTTGTGAAGTTATTACATTGTAAAATTTGGGATTTAACATTAAAGCACCTTCTCAACTATAACTATAGGGGTGTGGTTACACACACAAACACACATACATTTAAATAGATAGATAGATATAGATACAGTGAAGCTCATCAGGATGACGCACAGTGTCACAGGTTTACTGCATGACAAAAGATATTAACTCCCATTGAAACTGCAATGTTTGCTGCAATAACTCTACTGCAGAATTCTGCAGTGTTGCGCTTCATCCTGATTGGTTTCACTATATATTATATTATATTATATTATATTATATTATATTATAGTAGCACGGTAGTGCTACCATAGTTAGGGTTGAGGAGCCATTTCTATGTTAAACCCCAAAATTTTGCACCTTAATAACTTTGCAACCGTTTAACATATTTGGCTGAAATTTGGAATACACAATCAAGAACCATAGGCCTTGGCAACTGCCAATTTTTGTACCAGTCGAATACACAGCTGTGGCGTTATTAAGCGTGATTTGCACGCACGTTTACGCTTTTTCTGGAATTCTACAGTCGTGCCTACAGGTCGCACGGTTTGCGCAACCAGCCCAAAATCTTCAGGGAATGTGTGGCCGGGATCCCCGATGTGCCTTTTGAAGATTTGGTGAAAAAATATTAAACGGTTCAAAAGTTATTCAAAAAACAATTTCCCATTATAAGTCAAAGGGAAAGTTAACAAAAAGTTCAACACTTTCGCAAATGCATTTTTACTTTCGCAAATGGGCCTGTTACTTTAGCAAATCAGTCATTTTGTTTTCGGTTGGTGATTAGAAAAATGCTTGGCATTTAAATTTGGGACCCTCTAGCAACCTAATTATTTTTGTATTCACCTAGTCGGACCCTGAGGATACTAGCCATGTCTTTATTTTGGGGTAAAACACCCCAGAAATATGTTTTTCAGATTTCTGGAAAAAGTACTTTCGCAAAGTACTTTCGTGCTCATGAAAGTGTCGCAAATGTTTGCGAAAGCTTTCTCAAATTGCGACAGTAATTTTCTAGTCTGTGGGAAAATGACAGCAATCCTTTGGCACTGCACTGCAAAAGAACGGTTGGGGGTTTTGGGCTGAAATTAGGAGGGAACGCAGCTGACATCTCACAGAAGTGCCTTTCAGTGTTGTATTGAAAAAATATTACATGGCAGCAAAGTTACGGCACTCCAAAGTTGACAGTTTTTCCCATAGGATAACATTACGGCACCCGATGAGTTACAGAAATCCTTTGGCACCCTGCTGCAAAATAACGGTTTGGTCTTTTTTCCTGAAATTTGGAGGGAAGACAGCCAACAGCCCACAGATGTGCCTTTCAGTGGTTTGGTGAAAAAATATTACAGGGAGGCAAAGTTATGGTGCTCCGAACTTCTCTTTTTTTTCCTTAGGATAACATTACGGCGTTTGCCGCGCCTTTCAGGGCCCGTATCTCGGAAACGGTGCGAGATACGGACTTTTCTTTGGAAAAAATCTTAGCCCTCTAAGGGGGGCTAAGTACGAAGCTAGCCAGAACAGTCATAAATCATATGGCTTTTAAATTTCTTTTCTACGTCGTACAATTCCTGAGATATAACCTATTTAGTATTCCAAGTCCTCATTTTCTGCTCCGATACCTATTATTATGCATACATTCTTTGTACTCACTGTCTTTCTCTATTCAGCTTTTGGGGAAAACCAGCCTGTGCACTTACATTACTGTTACCATTGCCCTTTCCGCTTGCGGTTCCATACCCATTTCACTTCCGTTGGCGTCTCGCCACCGCGTGTCATCTGCTGCGTTTTCATTTGAGCTTGCGTTTCTGTTATTTTTGCCATTTGTGTCTCGTTCTGTTTCTCTTTCTGTTTCACTTTGCGTCACCATGCCCATTGACATTTCCATTTGCAGGCACCATGTTACTATGTGACAAGACATCACGTGGCACACTGTTCCCGTCTACGCCACCATGTTCGTTACCCTTTCTGTTCTCATTCTCGCTTGTGTTACCATGTGCGCCACTGTTAGCACTTCTGTTTGCATTGCTCTTCCTGTTACTATGCCACAAGACATCATGTGGTGGGAGTGCGGGGCCCTTTGGGCCCCGTGCTCCCGCTGCTGCATTATGTGCCAGGACCGTGGGGCCCTATGTGCATTATCCTTTGCGTTTTCATTTGCGCTTGTGTTTCTGTTATTTTTTGCCATTTGTGTCTACAGTACTGTTTCTCTTTCTGTTTCTCTTTGCGTCACCATGCCCATTGACATTTCCATTTGCAGGCACCATGTTACTATGTGACAAGACATCACGTGGCACACCGTTCCCGTCTACGCCACCATGTTCATTACCCTTTCTGTTCTCATTCTCACTTGCATTACCATGTGCACCACTGTTAGCGCTTCTGTTTGCATTGATCTTCCTGTTACTATGCCACAATACATCATGTGGCGGGAGCGCGGGGCCCAAAGGGCCCGTGCTCCCTACGCTGCAGTATTCACTGTTCTTGTTATCATTCTCAAAAGAGGAAATTAGAGGCAGAAAACTCTGTTTAATGCATTAGTTAGGGTTGTTCCACAGCGACAAAAGTGAGGAAATTCGCTGTTAGGGTTGAAAACCCTAACTCCGAATTCACCCCCCCAGCACCACACACACACAGGCACACACACACACTTGCAAGTATGGGGGAGGACTATGTCAACACAACCAATGACAGACATCCAGCAGCAGGTGACAGAAATAACAATTGTCTAAATGTACTACGAGACATCCCCACCCACCTGACCAGGTACTGCATGCTCAGTGGAGATCAACAGCAAAACTGAGCCCATGTACACCAAACATACACATCCCTGATTGCAGCTGCACACAACGTACCACACTTAGTAGTTGCATGGCCTTACCTACCGATGCCCCACACCACACCACAACTGGTACTGTGCCATTAGTCAATATAAATGCTGAAGGTGCATGATGACAGTTGTAAAAGGTTTAACACTAGTGAGTATACATTAATTAAGAGAAGTACATAAATTAACTACAAGACACTAGCATGCTCAAGATAAAAGTACAGTTACATTTAGTATGTGATTTACATAGTAGTACATTTACTGCAGCGGTTTACTCAGGATAGAGGCTGATGTAAGCGTATGGAAAAAGCGTGCCTGTTCAGCGCTGTGAATTCGTTACTGCCAGTATCAGATGCATTCTTACTGATGAAGGTGTACTGCTGATGTACATCATAGACCTTCAGTGTGTTTCAATACTAAAGATGCAGTAAGTATTCTTTGTAAGAAACAGTGTAATTGCATGGATCCAGCCAAGCAACTTCTAAATATCATACCACTACTGAGCCAACAATGACGTACCTGTATCAGAGATGTATATAGGATATATTTTCCTGTAGGCACTTACTGAGTATGTTGTACCTGATAAAGACAATCTCATTGCATCTGTGATGACTAACTTATTCAAATAGTAATATCTTTACTATTGTTGCAATGAGTGATCTATGCCACTTATGGACACAGTGTAATTTTTTTTAACAGTTGTTTCATACTCAGGCTGTATGCCTAGTGTTTGGGTTTGCCACACTTCTGTCTCTGATGCTATCAAAGTGATAACTATGTTTATTGTGGTACAACAGGAATCAAGTAGGTATGGTGTAGATATAAACAGAATGTCTTTTAGTATTGATTTAACTTACAATGGGGTAAGTGTACTAGGACAGCAGGGGTTATTCTCTATCACTGAGTCTGTCAGTTATAATCACACTAAGGTTTCAATGACTGTAATGATCAAGTTACACTGTTCATCTTCATGAGTTCATATTCACAGCCATTCTTCAGTAACTAGACAGTGTATGGTGTAACTGGGTGGGACACTGTGTTCCAAAGTTGCTGCAGTGCCTAGCAGAGGGACAGTATCTACTCATAAAGACAATTAAGCAATAAGGCATGACCAACAGTTATGTTAAATGGTCTGTTAATCACCCTGTAGGGGTTTAATGTTGAATGAGGCATAGCCGAGTGCTACATGTCGCTAGACAGTGATAAACTGACCATTAACACAATTCCTGGGAGTGGCTTATTGCTATCATAATAAAATTGTTTTTTTAAACAACAGTAAACCATGTTCATCATATGGTTAGGCTCTACATGTATGTTAATAAAAACTAAACATAAGGCTGTTACAATGTTTACAGTCAATTAGAAAGCTGCATTTCTCAAACCCTTGTTATAATCAGAGATATTATACCTGTACAACTCTTTGGTTTTGCTGAACTCTGTTGCTCAGGTGGCCCACCACAAGTGGTGTGGTCTGGTGTTGGGCATCGGTAGGTAAGGTCATGCAACTACTAAGTGTGGTACGTTGTGTGCAGCTGCAATCAGGGATGTGTATGTTTAGTGTACATGGCCTCAGTTTTGCTGTTCATCTCCACTGAGCATGTAGTACCTGGTCAGGTGGGTGGCGATGTCTCATAGTACATTTAGACAATTGTTTGTTATTTCTGTCACCTGCTGCTGGATGTCTGTCATTGGTTGTGTTGACTTGGTCCTCCCCCATACTTGCATATGTGTGTGTGTGTCTGTGTGTGTGTGGTGCTGGGGGGAGTGAATTCGGAGTTAGGGTTTTCAACCCTAAAAGCAAATTTCCTCACTTTTGTCACTGTGGAACAACCCTAACTAATGCATTAAAAGGATTTTTGCCTCTAATATATATATATCTATATATATATATATATATATATATATATATATATATATATATATATATATATATATATATATATATATATATATATATATATATATATATCTATATATATCTATATATATATATATATATATATATATATATATATATATATATATATATATATATAGATATAATATATATATCTCTATATATATATATATATATATATATATATATATATATATATATATATATATATATATATAGATAGATATGACATGGCCTGAGTGAAGATATGGGCCTGGATATTCAAGGGTTGCGCCAGCGCAAGTCCAAAAAATGCACCATTTTGCGATATTCAGAAGGAGGCAGTTGCACCACGGAAAACATGCTGAGCAACAGCGCAATGAAAATGAAGGCATGCGCAACCAAGGGGTGGATCCATGCATAAAGGCGCAATGCGATATTCAAAGACTGAGCAATCGCGCAATAGCAGCACAGCCGGTGCGCACTGAAAGCGAATGAGCAAAATAAAAGGCTCAAGGCGGCGCAAGAACGCTATAAGGCTGCCAAGTGGGGGAGAGAGAGAGATAGAGACAGACAGACAACAGACAGGCTAGGGCAGGCAAGGAAAGCATGGGCCATAGGCTGTAGAGGCCAGCAGGGGGTGCCCGGTGCAGTGGAAGTAGCAGTGAGGACAGCGGGGGTAACACAGCAACACCAGCCAGGGGTGGTCAGAAGACAGGGAGATGGACAGTGCCAGCTTCCACATGGAAGCTGTAATGAGGGAGCTGAGAATGCATGCTGCAGGGGCACGTGGCCGTGGAAGGGCCTGTCGGCGGTATGCCCCCAACAGGCAGTACGTTGCCTGCATCAGCTTGAGGCTGCACAGATGTAGAGATCGTGGGCCGTTACCACCTGAACAGGGCAATACTGAGACGGCTCTGTGAGCTGTGCAGTGATGTGATGCAGGCACCCTCATGACAGAGTCACGCTCTGTCGGTGGAGACCAAGGTGACAGCCTGCATGTGCCTGCTCACCACGGGCACCTTCCAGAGGCCGACAGGGGACACCACAGGCATCACACAGTCGGTCACGTCACGCATCCTCACCCAATTCCTCAGCACACTGCTGCCACATGCTGCGGAGTACATCCATTTCCCCAGCACAGCGGCAGAGGGTACAGAAAACATGCAGGAGTTCTACAGGGTAGCACATATGCCTGGTGTGCTATGGGCCATAGACAGCACCGATGTGGCCATTTGCATGCCACCTGGCCCCGATGGGGTCACATAGAGGAACAGAAAGGGATTCTCCAGTGTCAACTGCCAGGTGGTGTGTGATGCCACTGGGCACATAATCAATGTCTGTGCCACACATCCTGGCAGAGCACATGATGCCTTCATATGGTATCAGTCCACACTGTGCCATCGATTTGAGAGTGGGGACATCCCCACAGGACATCTAGTGGGTGAGTACACATGTATGGAATGCAAACTCGGGGCAAGGGTGGGAATGCCACAGGTGCCATATGGTAGGCACACAGGGATATGGGCAATATGGACCTGAACATGAGACTGATCTCCACTATCTCCACACAGGTGACAGCGGATACCCACTCCATCCCTGGCTGCTCACACCGTACCGGCGCCCCATGACCCCATCGCAGCAACGCTATAATGAGGCACATGTTTCCACATGCAACATCATAGAGTGGGTGTTTGGGATGCTCAAGGCACGCTTCCGATGCCTAGACACCTCAGCGGTGCCCTACAGTACAGCCCCCAAAAGGCCTGTGGGATATTCCTGGCCTGTTGCATCCTGCACAACATGGCCAAGACTATGGGATAGCCATACAGGGTTGAAGAAGGGGACAGCGATGGGGCGCCAGTGGCGCCGGTGTTGATGGTGATGAGCAGCCCCCAGGACGGTGGGACCCCGACTGATCCGGCAGGCCCAGCTGCACGGGACACCATCACAGAGGTACTATGCAGAACACAGGTAAGTCAAGGGGACATGCAGCCAACACTGTCCATGCGCAAACCACAGGCACACAGGGTAACACACCAGGGTGCATGACAGCCAGGGGTGGAAGGGTCAGGCATACAAACACACCATCAGGGAGGGTGAGCACTCATATGGACACACACACCAGGCACAGAATGTACATGGGCAGATGCACAGCACAGCAGAACCGACATTGCTAACCACAGCACCACCGACCACCCCACCACCTGTACTGTCCAAGTACGTGTGTCGAGATGCTGGGCACCCTTGCACCTTGGTGTACAGTACAATGCAGGCATCATCATGCCCCGCACCTGTGGACAGCAGTTGGGAGGTGTGCAGGTGGTCCATGTGTCGGCGTGAGAGCAGAACACCCAGCAGTGCACTGCCACCGCTGACACACATTGCACATGGCAGCGCAGACAGAGCCCGCACTGGGAGAAAGCTCAGTCATGTAGCACTGTCCACGGCAACTGCGGATGTGTGGGCGGCCCCACCGTGACCCAACAGCACTGGCAGGCTGAGCAGGGGCCACGTGGGGTGGCACTGTTGGACCACCAGGGGTCCCACTGCGTGAACGCGACCTTGCCCGCACAGGGGTCTGCAGCATGCCATACAAACCTGTACCAGGGGTGCTCGGGATAGCCACAGCAGAACCTAGCATCGACAGGCCTGGTGTTGCATGACACCGGGAATGGGGAATGGAGAGTGAACTGTGTGGGGTGTGCGGTACAGGGGCACCTGACTGTATGCCCAATGCGTCCATGACAGAGACCACTGCCTGGGTCAGCCTGTCAATGGCGGTCCGTCACATCTGTCCGCGCCTCTGAACCAGCTCTGCGGTCCAGAGCACACTCCCTGCTGTGCGCTCCACAGCCACAGACAGTGCCTCCACGGACACTGCAACCTGCCTCTGCAGCTGTACTGATTCCACAGCAGGTGGGTGTGCTCAGTCAATGGGTACTGTGCCCAACGTCATCCTGTCCCCAGGGTGTGGAGGTCCTGATGCACGCACCCTTGAGGGTGGGTGCTGTTTGCCAGGACCAGGAATGGGCAGATCAAGGGTGGTGGACATGTGCCACCGTTTGACACCTACCCCAGACCTGGTGGGTGACTTTGCTGCTGCCCTCCAACCGCTGTGCCTTTGGGTCACTTTTTCCACCGCTGTGGCGGCAACAGTGCCAGACACCTGCACAGCCACCGGTGCTGCCCACGGTGCTGACAGGCACAGCCTGGGACTGTGCCAGCATGCTGTTACACGGTTGGAACCAGAAAGGCCCAGAGGCACGTGCTGGCATGCTGTGTGTCCGTCATGGGACATACACCTATCACTGCCCATTGCAGTCCTTGCATCATCAATGGTGCAGGTACATGCTACAGCCATAGTCACAGTGTGCTGGCATGCTTGCATGCCAGACTGCTGAGACACAGGCTGTGCACCCCCCACACCCGAATCACCGACACCAGAGTTGGCGGCCCAGCGTGCATGCTGCTGCAGTGCCTGCTGGCTGGTGACAGAGGTGGATGGACCCTCCTCCATGTCCAGCAGGTCATCATCACTGCCTGGACCCACCACCACTGTCTCCTGAAGACAAACAGGATCTGTAACAGAAAGAGAGTACATGTGAGTGCATGTGAACAACCTTCCCCCCCCCCCAACACCACCACCATGTCATACCGTGCAGTGATGGGCTTCCACCTGTCTGGAATCCACCTCCTGGTACGCCCTCAATAGCACTCCACTGCATTGATGCAACCAGTGTCTCCTCAGCTGGGGTCAGCTCCAACACCACTGGCTGGCCCCGCCATGCCGCGCACGTGCCGCCCTGAAGGCTGCCACCTTCTCCTTCAACCTCCTGTGGTCTGTCCCCATCTTCTTCTTGCATTCCTGCATGGAGCGCTGGTGGCTTCCATGCAGGTTCACAGCCCGAGCTACCCCCTCCCATGCAGCCGCACGGGACTGAGGGGTGCCTCTCCATCCACTCAGTACTGGCTCCTCATCCAGGTAGGCCTGGAAGAGGGCCTCTGTCTCTGCTGGGGTAAAGTTGGGCCTCCTCCTACGCCCACCATCCTCACCCTCACCTTGGCTCTGCTCGGTCATGGTGATCTGTATGGGGGGAAGTGGACACCTGTCACTGTGCAGTCAACAGCATTTTCCCATGACCATTGTCCAGAACATCACACAGCATGCAACTCACCTCTCACCTGCAGTAACTGAATCTGGCCAGTGCAGCCCAATGTCGCACATTTATAAGCGCAATGCATGCAAATTAGGGTGGAGCAACTATAATGACATGCAAATCACGCCACTGTGCCTTTGAATGGCTGATCAGATGATTTGCATGTGTCAGCTGAATATCGCGAATTTGCGCTTTGCGCAATACGGTTGAGTCGGCTGAGCCAATGGCGCAGATCTGTGACTGTGTGGTACACTGCATTGCGCATGCCCAGATAGCTTACGCAGGCGTCTGCCATGCTGCTGACGTGCTGTGCACGACTGGCAATTCAGGCCATGGCCACCATTATGCCAGTGGCGCTACAGCACTGGGCACTATATGGCACTGTGGCACTACTGCACAATAGTCCACTGTGGCACTGGTACGCAGCTGGTTGGTTGCGCAGGATGCATATCGTCCAGATGGCGCTGTGCGTGGCCTTGCGTCATTGCCCATGACCTGGTGTCTGACCTTTGCCCCCTGGCCCTGTTCAGCTGCCATGTGTACGGCCCTATTGCGCTATGTGAAGTGACGGCGCTGTTCGAACAGCACGATTGGAACCTGTGGTGGTCTATTGCACAACATCTCCACGTGGGGTTACGGCGCAGTGGGGCGCCATATTGCCTGCTGTAAAGTTGGTACCATGGCTCGCAGAAGAGCAGTACAGTGGAGCCCTGTTGAAGTGGCCAACTTGGTGGCCATAGTGGAGCCCCACTATGGGGCACTTTATGGTGAGGTGACCCTCACCATTGCCAAGATGCAGGTGTGGCAGCAAGTGGCCACTGACCTGGTGGGGGTCACTGGATGGTGCCGGTCAGCTGAGCAGTGCCAGCACCGGTACAGTGACCTCTGCCTGAGGGATCCTGATCTTCTGGATCGGCTGCGGTCACATGCCAGGAGGGGCATGGTGCCTAGGCCAGGTGGGTGTACCATCTATGCACCTGTATTCTCTGTAGGGGTGTGAGTGTGTTTTGGTGGCTGTGCATAGGTTATGGCTCTGCCATGGTTGGCTGTGTCAGTGTGTGCAGGTGTGAGATGCATGGGTCTAGCTGTGTGGGCAGGCACTCTCACTGGGGCAGGGGGCAGTCTGCTTTGGAGTCACACTGATGTTTGTCTCAACATATATCTCCCACAGGCCGGGATGTGAGGATGCAGGCATGGGGTGAGGAGGGCTGTGCCAGGGCCCCGGTGCCTGTGGGTGTTGCGCCCCAGCAGCAGCAGCAGCAGCAGCAGCCGCAGACCCAGCTGCTTGAGGAGTGTGAGTATCATTACTTCATGGATGCTATTGCATGCTGGGGGGGGCAAGACCACCAGCCATGCACAACACAACCATGCAGGAAAGGGGAGGTCATAATTCCACTATACAAGACACTAGTGAGGCCCCACCTGGAGTACAGTGTACAGTTCTCGAGACCATACCTACGTAAGGACATAGACTGGGTAGAGAAGGTTCAGAGGAGGGCAACAAAGATGGTGCATGGATTGCATCACAAGTCCTATGAAGACAGGTTGAAGGAACTGAACATGTACTCCCTGGAGGAGAGGAGGGAGAGAGGGGATATGATAGAGACATACAAGTATCTTACAGGGAGGAACAGGGTGCAGGAAAACACTACTTTTAAGCGAAAAAGATGTTCCAGGACTAGAGGGCATGGGATGAAGTTGGAGGGAGGACGATTCAGAGGAAACATGAGAAAGAATTTCTTCACAGAACGGGTGGTGGACAAGTGGAACACCCTGCCAGAGGAAGTGGTGGGGGCTGAAACAATCATGGGATTTAAGAATGCAGGATAGACATAAAGGAATTCTGGAGGTCAGGGTAAGGTGCAACAGACTTATAGGAAAACAAAGTGAACTTACAAGCTCAAATGGGCAGACGGGTGGGGCCATAGGCCTTATCTGCCGACACTGTCTATGTATCTATGTATGTATGACGACACAGGTGACAGGCATCACTGTCCAGTATCACAGCACATCTGTGTATGCGTCACTGGTGGTCCATGCATGCACTGGGCACATAGCTGTGTAACTGGCATCACACCATGTTGCCACGTCACTTGACAGCCTTGTTTGTGCTGTGATGGACATGGGCAGTGTGTGTGTGGCAGTGGTGCACATAGCTGGTGCCGCCTGTTTGTGATGGCCATGTGCATGTTCACTGTGGGTGGGTGCATGCCATCATAGGTGCGGGACATTGGGCTATATGGCTTGCAGGTTGGGTGGTGTTCAGGGTTGTGGTCAGTCACAGCCATTGACTGTGTTCCCATTTTCCTAGGCCTCACAGTTCTCTGGAGGATCCATCGTGACATACGTGGCCTGACATAAGTGTCCATAGATAACCAGGCCATCCTGAATGCAATACGGAGACATGGCCTGCGGAGGAGGCATCGCAGGGAACAGTGGCACCGGGCACATGACGACCACCCCACTGGGCCTTAGGCCACATTACCCTTCCCACTTCACCCATCCCTACCACCCTGCCTTCCCTCTCCAAGTTGTTCATACCTACCCCTTGCCCACCCCTACCTTGTACCCGTCCCCCCCTTGTAAATAGTTCATTTATTGTTTTGTACTTTACTCTTTGAGAATTTGAGAATACATTTATATTTTGATATGAATACTGTGTTGGTTTCTGATTTGCAGCTGGCTATGGTTGCTCAGTTGCAGTGGTGTACATGCCATCTGGGGTGGTATGGTCCTGGGTATGTGTGTGTGTATTTGTGTGTGTGGGTGTGTGTGCGTGCTCGCGCGCGTGTGTGTGTGCATGGGGAGGTATCTCCGGCATGGCAGTGACTTTCTGTTGGTCTTGCCATCTGCTGCCACCCACTGCTGGCTGCACAAGGTGTGTCTGGCTTGTATGCTTCTCTGCTGCACGGGGTTGACGTGTGCTGGGGGGATGCATGGTTTCCTGCAGTGCCAGTCACTGCACATGGGTGGTGTCTTGGGGTCACGGTGCAGGGTGTGCTGTGTGTACGGGGGGCTGATGTGCACTGTGGTTGTCAACCCCCTGTGTGTGGCACTCTCAGCCTGCCAGTGGTTGTGCTGGGTGTCATGGATCTGCTGTGCTTTGTTGGCTTGTCCCCATGGGCCAGTAGATCATCCATCACACCCCAGTGATGCTGTGCTTGGGGTGCAGGTGTCTTGTTGGTTCTGCAGTGTGTTCCTGTGCCCATGTGTGGCATGGCTGGTGGTGGGCCCCAGCCTGCCTCCCTGGATGTGCAGTTCCATTGCTCTGGGGGCTCTGCTTGCACTATGGCACCTCTGGACTGCTCAGCTGGCCGCCCTGGTTGCACTATAGCGCAACATTTCTGCTCAGCTTCTCCTTCCTGGTTCAGCTATGGCGCGGTATGTGTGATATTCAGATGTTGGCTGCTTGCGCAATTTGTTCTGCTCCATGTTTGAATATCACACCTGTTGCGCATATGCGCAATTGGTTTGTGCTTGCTCCTACTGTTGCGCACATTTTGGGTGCAGTTTGAATATCCGGGCCATCATATTTATCTTCACGAGAGGCCAATGATATCATGATATCTCACGAGTGGAGAAGCCACGAGTGAGATATCTTGATGTCATTGGCCTCGAGTGAAGATAAATATGATATCTTCACTCAGGCCATGTCATATTCTGTTTATACAAACATATGTTTGGGCTGAATTGTAATGGAACCCTCCTGAATACAAATCAAAACACACCCACAACCCAGAACACAAGGGATAATGTTCTCAAAAATAAAACATATATATGGTAGATTCTACCAGTTTCAAAATATATAATATGTTATTTGGTTGATCCTGCCAATTACTTTTTCTAAAAATGTAATTTAAGCACTTATCTAGTTGATCCTGCCACTGTGATAGTCAGTGGAGCATATTACTTTCACTTTCCCCCTTCAGTGAAGCGTGACCCGGTGTGAAGATCGACTTATGAGATTATTCAGTAGTTAATAATAAGAGCTCTGCACCCATTTAGTTAAACAAACTGTGCAATTTATTTTATTTTGTGGAAATTGATGATAAATTGAAGAGTAGAGTAGAGTATCATAGAAGCAGGAGGACCGCGTGGCGTTCATTGCTATAGCAACACACGCTCGCGCTTCCTCCTGCTTCTATGACGCTGCCGACTCACACTCTGTCTTCTGAACGTAGTCGGCAATTTCTCACAAAGTAAAATAGAATTGCACAGTTTTTTTAACTGAATGGGTGCAGAACTCTTTATTATTAACTACTGTAATGTCCTAAGGGGTCAATCTTCACACCGCTTGGTCATGCTACTTGGAAGGGGGAAAGTGAAAGTAATATGTTCCGCTGACTATCACAGTGGCAGGATCAACCAGATAAGTGCTTAAATTACATTTTTAGAAAAAAATAATTGGCAGGATCAACCAAATAGAAGTAGGGGTGTATGTGTGGGGGTTTGGGGGGACAAGTTTTAAACAGAGGAGATGGGGCAATGTACAGTGACAGACTTTCAGTTTCGATTCAATGACGTATAGGAACATGGAGATATCACTATGACGTATAGGAACATGGAGATATCAATGATATCTTCATGGTCATAGTGATATCTCCATGACCTGCCTCAGATGCTACTTTTATCCATGAATTTATTCCCAAACATATGTTGTATAAATATATATATATATATATATATATATATCTATAGATATATAGATATAGATATATATATATATATATATATATATATATCTATATCTATATATATGATATATATATATATATATATATATCTATAGATATATATATATATATCTATATATATATAGATATATATATATATATATATATATTATATATATAGATATATATATATATATATTATAAGGTGCAGTACTGCCCCTATATTTAGGGTTGAGTAGGCACTTTAATGTTAAACCTTGGTGTGTCATTGGGGTTTTGAGGCCTAAATCTAACCCCATTATCCTTTACTATAGCATGTCCACCTGCTTACACATGGAATGGGGTGAGATTTGGGCCTCACAACCCTAATGACACATCCCATCATCTGTCAGTCTGTGGAGGGTGATGGGTGGGGGGATTAGGGGCAACCCTAATGCTCTCATTTCCTGACTTTTTGTGCTTTAACCCTAACTGATGCATTAAACATATTTTTTGCAAAGAATATATAAGTGCTCTAGGAGAAACAGTGGTAATAGGCAAGGTAAGAAAAGAATCTGGAAAACTAAAAGGTGATGATGGATATGAAAATGCATAGTAGGAGAGAATGGGCTGAGTAGTCCTCAAGTGGGGACTAATTAAGAGGGCCTAATGGGAAGGCTGAAATGTGAAAAATGTGGTGGAAGGATATAGAAATAGAGAGATATATGCAGAAAATAAAAATTTACAACACACACATACAGTGGCCATTATGGTAAAGTTGAGTGGTGCACCGGCATGATACAGTATTTGCAGTAGCTGTAGCAGCAGATGGAAAGTGGTATGTGTTTTGTGGTATGCGGTAATCTGGCTTAATTCTTTTTAGTTTCTGCCAAATTCCAAAATGCGCCAGGTGGCGCTGTTTCTGGATCAATTTACAGGCTAATTGTAGCTTTGCCAGCAGGTGTCTCCATAGTCTGCAAGAATAGCTGCCGGTAATCCAAAAAGCTGCTGACACCAATAAAACACATCTGTATTTAAGTCATTATTCTACAGCTACATTTCCACAGAAATTCATTTTTGACATTTAGCTCATTGTTCATTTATTGAATTTTGATGACCAGGTAGGCCCACTGGGCCCCAGAGGTCCCTTTTATGTGTGGAAATAATACAGTACAGTCAGCAATGAATGCTTTTTCATTCTCTGATTTCTGCATAAGTGCCAGAAATATAAAGTATAAAGATTGATCATCTAATCATAGCAGCGTTAAATAAACAATAAACACTGTTGTCCTGTTCTGCAGTAGTTCCTCCACAGTGTGTAAAAGTCATACCAGTGGGACAGTTCTTTAGACTTAAGAGATTCTGTACAAATGTTTGTGAGTATAACAAAGGGGTCAATACTATGATTAAAAGATTTATAGATAATGGTTATAACAAAACATGTTTGTGGAGAGTAGTTACTAGAGTTGATGGGTTACAAAGAGTTGATTTATTATCTGACCAGAGTAAGTTTATAGATCACAATGGTAGAAATCAGATACATTTCAACACCATATCCAAAAACATTGACACATTTTAAAAGCAGAGCTGAGACTAAATGTAGGGACCGCTGCACCCCTAAAGATTATATACAAGTGGGGCAGCAACACTGTGGATAGTGTGGTTAGGGGTCACTATATATAAAAAAAAGCACTTCAGAATGTAGACTCTTCCCTTATGGCAATTTTAGCTGTGGGTCTTATATTTTTTTGCAAGTACATTATTGTAGGGGAAAATGTTTACGATCAACAAAAAACAAAACATTTAATGTGAATGTGTTCATCAACTGACACACAGAAAATATGGTTTATAGGGTTGTTTGTACTTGCTGCTCTTTTTACAAGGATAAGGCCACATGTAAATTTAAACTATGTAAAGGCAAACATCTTAGAGCCATAGAAAAGAAAGATGATAACAATGCATAGGCAGTGCATATTCTATCAAAAGGCCCACAACATATGTTTTATCTTCAGGATTTGGGAAAAATTACTTCCCTATCAGAGGAGGAGATGTTCACAGAAATGTTCTCGGGTGGGAACGTTATTGACAATACACCCTGGGGTCCATAAAGGAATTAAGCTTACATAATACATTTCAGCTGTTACTATTCTTATGAGTCAATACATATATATTTATGAATTACATAGTAACTCCAGTGATCCATGAATATATGTTATGAGTTTTATGTTATTTTTTAAGGAGCTGATGTACCATATATATGTCTAGGGATTTAGTGTTGCATTATGGAATATTGATTTAATCGTACAGTATATATGTAGTGGCTTGTAACAGTATTTATTTATGTTTGCAAAAAAGCTATTTTAATACTGTATATTGTGATATTTATAGTGCAATTTGTATTATGATTTTACAATGTTTATCATGTTTTTCAACCCGATGCCTACCCCTTCCATCAGTTCCTTGCTCAGTCTGTGCTTTTACTATTTATTGTTTAATGGAATGATAGTAAGTGTGGATTGGTTTGTACTGTACTTTGTTTAATTAACTCAGTGTCTACATTGTTTTTAGGATTTAAAGATGTTACAGGTATGAGCCATTGTTACACCTTTAGAAACAGCATGTGAGGTTCAAAAAATGCTTGGCACACGGCAGGAGGGCTGCTTGTCTTTTAACATATTTTTTTATTAATATTTGTAAGTCAGAAAACCAAGTGTGGTTCTAATCTCCAGGTAGTAACCTTTGCATGGTCTTTTTTTTGTTTTAACATCTGTACACCTGACTATCGGAAAGGGTTTCTTTGGGGGGGGGGCAGAAAACCTATATCAGGAGGTATGCACAGCTTTTAATGACACCATTGCATTTGTAGTATAACAAACTGACATCGTGTTGTGTGCATATGTGTGTGGTGTGCGTTCATGCATATGTGTGTGTGTGGAGTCAGATGCCTGTTACTAATATGCACAGAACTGTGTGACATCAAAATGTTATGAATTATCTTTTCTTATTTCTTAACACATGTAACTGTCATAATAACTACATTCATGTAACACCTGAGCCAGTGTACAACGATTCTATGACAGGGTGATAGTTAATGTTACTTGGTTCTGGTAATTCTGCTTTATGCACGTCACCCTACAATTATGCTGAAACAATCCACATACAGTACATCTGCTGCATGTGAAATGTGGCAAAATGGTTAACTAATATTTTCAAATGTTTTGCTGCTTTCACAGTACTTGTCAGTGCTGTTTTACAGTAAAATAATTATGTAAGCATTGTTTAATGATACACTGGTTACTGTAATGCACCTGAATTACCATGAGTCGCACCTTTTAAGTGCTCTTACTTAATGCCACAAGTACTAGAGATTCAGCATGATATTAACACAAGACCATGACACATGCTAGAATACCAACAAAAAACAGTACACTCTCTGAAACAAAAAGTAACAACTGCTCACCACTGTTAGATGCAAAATAAAAACAATTTATTGCTAGCTGGTGGGTTAAAAATGTAAGCTGAAGACCAACAATGCAGAAAAAAATACACAGATTCTGTTTGTTGAATGTTACAGAAATAATGGGCAATTCTAGTCACTAATATTATTTCAGAGAGTAACAGTTGGCAAGTTTTACTGCCCAATAAAAACAAATCCTGTACTGTCATTATTAATTTAGAGACTTGTGGTACCATTTGTTTTTGGAACTTCATTCTTCACTACCTATGAGCAGCAGAATATTAGCAAGATTTTCAAATGCACAGTGGTAGAGCCTGCATATTTCCTTGAACAGAAAAGTTTTGTTTATTTTTTTTATTTTCTCTGACCACATACAGTATGTGGGTCAGTAGGTTATTCTGAAAAGAATGGGATATGGATTTGAAACTGGATAAAGATTTTTCTACAAACTACACTTGCAATTTATCTGCTTTCTTTGGTTATGTCACAGAAGACCAGATATCGATTCTGGAAATGAACCTAAATATTATTATGGCCATGGAGAATATTTCTTGCATTCTGTAAGATATACTTGTGGTTGAAATTCAATGGTGTTTAAAAATATGCCACAAAAACTCAAAATATACAGAAAAGTAAAAAAACAAGATGGTTCTAAACAGTGCCATAGCACCACGCATTATATAAGCTGAAGATCAACAGTGCAGAAAAAAAACACAGATTGTGTTTGTTGAACTGCTCACCATTGTTAGATGCAAAATTAAAATGATTTATTCCTAGCTGGTGGGTTAAAAATATAAAGTTGTACCAACTGCAGACTACACTTTATATGTATTTGCAATTGTTTAACCAGGAGCGGCACAGTAAGCTAAAATCTTGTTTACAGGTGTGACCTGGGAGCACAGGGAAGTTAAGTGAATTGCTCAGGGTCATACAGTATGCAAGTGGGGGCTGTGGAATTCAAACCCAGGTTTCCAAATTTGTAGCTCAGAGCCTTAAACCACTGCATTATACTGCCTCCCTAGGTAAATAGGTTACATTTTTATGCAACAGGAGCCACTTCTGATTTACAGTAAATGTGGCACAATGTTATATATTACCTGTGAGTGAAGTCCAGTGTAAGTTGCTAATCAAGCTGTTTGCCAGCGCTAAGAGGGACAGCCAACAACCAAAAGAAGGGTGTGTGTGTCAAACATTGCTCTGGCAGTGCACCCACAGACAGGCCGAGTTAACTTGTGCTCACAGATGTTGCACTGCAATATGTTCTGTTGCAAAGTGCCTAACAAATATTGCAATCATACAAATCAGCAGCAGTATTGGCCAGTGAGAATTTCCTAGTGTCCAGTTGCTTACCCCACTTTTCCAACAGTTTAAACACTGGTGTCTAATGCCCCCTCCACACACACACACACTAGTTCCAAGCATTCTTTCCAAGCATTCTTTTGTGCCCAGTTCTCCTACTCATTGTCAAATCCCTTTCTCATGTTTAGTGTCTCACCAGTACTAAACAGACTTTGATGCTGAGCCACCCTTACATTATTCTGAAACGAATAGGATGGGGATTTGTAACTCGATACTTACAAGTATATTATATCAGTTCCCCCACCACTGCTTCATTCTTGCATGAGGTATTGGTAATTTTAGACTGCATGTTGCTGCTTTGGGGTAAGCTGCAGAGCACTATACTAAATTTCCATTTGACATTTTATATAGTGGATCCCTTGTTAGAGAGCACCCAACAGCAGTAATCAGTTATACCCCCATTTTGTTGTTGTTGTTGTTGTGTTTTTTTGTTAATATCTGAAGTAACGGAATCAAACCTAGTAGCAGGTCTGACAGCCTTTCATGTTTATTTTTTTTTGTTCCATGCAAAGTTAAAGGGAAATTTGTGCTGATTTACCTTTCATTTCCTTTGACTGTATTCAGTATTTCTGACTTTTGTGTTGTAAGATTTAAGGATTTTTGAAATAAAAAAATGCATTTCTTCTTTAAGAAACAATTTTTTTTGCGTGTGTGTTTCCTTGCAACCAAAAACTTTGTTTCTGAAGTCTTTTATTTATTTTTTAAGGATTGCCTTATTATTATTGTACCTATATGAGATGCTGGCCTCATCCCCTCTGAAAAAGGGTCATTTTAGACCTGAAGTGCTGGCAGAGCAATGACACTGTGCCCAAAGTCTATAACCACAGGGTTTCTGCTGCAATATTATTCTAAAAAAAAATTGTAAGAATATAAAATGCTTTGTTAGGCAAGCTTCAAAGCTGGAAAAGAAAATAATAATAATATTTTATTGTTTTTGTTTGTCCTTTAGGGCAGCTCTTGGAGTTTCTGCTTACTTTGTTTTGGAAGAGGTGATTTATTGCTTGATTGCTCCTTTCACTGCCCCCAGCTAAGTTTTCTCACTGCTATCGGCCTTTCCTCTGTCTGTAGAGTGACCTTAGTTACTGCATCTTGGCAAACGATCAATTACTTTGCTGCTAGGCTGCCCTGCCTTCTGTGTCAATTCTTTATTTCCTGACAAGGATGTGTCACACTGAATATCAGTCAACAAACATGATCTGGTTATTTACACTTCATTTTCTAAGGGTTTTTTGTGAAAGGCCCTTAGACAGCACCTTCTTAGAGTAGCATCCTGAATGTCTTTTATGCAGTATTTCATATTACTGAACCAGATCAACTGTGAAATTGTTAATTTTATTTTTTTATGTAAGACTATCATATGGTAGTACAGGGATAACAAGTTTTAAAATCTTTGTACCAACAGAGTCACATTTATTTGATCCACCTACTCTGTAATAGGGATATGTTATAGTCTCCTATTTGTTACAAATCTGAGTGATTGTAACATGCATACTTCAACTCTGTTTCATAATGGCAGTTGTTTATAAAGTTGTTTTATTGAAACAGTAATGTTTGAAATATTTATAAATGGTATTACTATTCAACCATTTTTATTGATAATTTTAAAATCACTCTTGGATTTAAGTAGACAAATGAGAGCCTCCAGTCTAGTTTGGCAGTAGAACCTTGAATAGAACATATTCAGTGTGGTAGATTTTGAAAATGTAAGCCTTTGCATTAGTTCAAGTTCAATATTATTTCATCAGGAAAGCTTGAGGGACAAGTGACTGGAGATACAGACAGCAAGCAAAGAACCTGATACCCAAAAACATTTGAAGAAATACAAAAGTAATCCAGAGTTTGAGAATTAAAATAAAACTTACATGACTCAAATATTAAAATTAAAAGCTCCATTGAGCAAGCTCATTTACAAGGAGGTCCTGCCACAGGCAAAAACAATACAGCAGTAAACAATATAGAACTGAAATCACAAGGTTCAACATACAAGGTTGCATTAAATGCAAGGCTACAAATGGAGACCAGAAACACCTAATTAAAAATATACTTTAGTTGTCACTGAAGCAATCAGATTAAGTTAAATGTCCGGGATCACCTGCATCCCCCTACCCCACATACACTGCACTATCAAATAACACAGTACCACTGTCTTACCACAAACCCTCTAGCCCTACCCTTTAAAAACAATGAACAAGATATATACATAATCACACAACCACAGGTGTCAAACATATGAGATAGTGTTCATTGATCTGTCTATTGATGAGCTTTGATGGAGTTTTCTCCATGCCTAAGTCATACAGCTAGTTAAAATAGTAAAGCTGGAAAACACTCCCAAACTAACTTCACTCCTCATATAAAAGACATGCCTTTCAGAAGAAACAATAGTAGGAGTATCTGTTGTCATGGTGATTGATGCCTATTTCTAACACCCACTTAATTAAAGTGAAGTGAATTGAGTGGTAAGAGGTGGACGTGGAGGAGGGGGGATTTCTAGATCCCAGAATCACTGCAGTTCAAAAGTACTATATCAACATAGCAGAGAAAAAAGGATGCAGCACTCCTCCTAACAAAAATAGATAAATACATAAATAAACAAGTATTTGTCAATGCTGAATGTTTGCTTGCTGGTATTAGCATTGGGCATGCAGGAGTTAGACATATGCAGAATAGGAATGGTAGTGAAGTATTGAAATTCATGCCAACACCACCTCCATCCTGTAGAGACAGACCAGCATTGGGGTAAGTGTTTGGGTCATCGTCCATGACAGGAATGCCATGTGTCATTCTGTGCCACATGAACAAAATCAGAGATGGGGCAGGATGTGAAGAATGACAACTGTACCATCCAGAGGGAGGTGTGAAGAGATGGCAATGTTGAACAGCTGTACTGGGAATACAAAAAGTGCTCACACGTGCGAGCATACAGTATGTGGAAACTACGCAATGCATGCACATTACACAGTCATTTTATGGGCGTTCATCACAAAAGTTTCAAAATAGGCATTGTAGGACCTCTGCTCATGAACAGTGTCACTGTGATTTTCTTGATGTGTCCTGAACACTGATTTCCCACAGCAAGCATGCTATTCTGCGCCAGAAGTGGAAAAACACATTTTGGCCAGGATGTGAAAAATGAAAGCTCTACTGTTCATAAGGAGGTACAGAAAAATGGCAATGTTGAAAAGCTGGAGTGAACATATTACAAATGTGTGAAGTTATGAACATGACTGGAAACAGTGAAACGCACGTTTGTAACTCAGTCATTTTATGGAGTTTGATCACCAAATTTTCAACATAGGCATTTTATGGCCTGTGCAAATGAACAGTGTCACTGTGATTTTGTTAATGTGGCACCAACACTGATTTCCTACAGTTGCCACGCTGCTCTGCACTGCAGGTGCAAAAATACATTTCGGCCAGGATGTGAAAAATGACAGCTGTACTGTTCATAAGGAGGGCAGGAAAAATGGCAATGATGAGAATCTGGAGTGAACATAATACAAATGTGTGACGTTATGAGCATGCGTGGAAACTGTGCAATGCACGCTCGTAACACAGTCATGTGATGGACTTTCATCACCAAATTTTCAACATAAACATTTTAGGGCCTCTGCTAATGAACAGTGTCACTATCAGTTTCGTACTGTGTCCCAAAAACTGATTTTCCACAGCTACCGCGAGATTCTGCGCCAGAAGTGCAAACACATTTTGGTCAGGATGTGAAAAATGACAGCTGGACTGTTCATAAGGAGGTGCGGGGAAATGGCAATGTTGAAAATCTAGAGTGAAAATATTGTAAATGTGTGAAGTTATGAGCATGGGTGGAGACTGCACAATGGACACTCGTAACACATTCATTTTATAGACTTTTGTCACCAAATTTTCAACATAGGCATTTTAGGATGTCTGCAAATGAACAGCATCACTGTGATTTTCTTCTTGCATCCCGAACACTGATTTTGCACAGCGACCACGCTATTCTGGGCCGCAAGTGCAAAAAAACACATTTCACCCAGGATGTGAAAAATGACAGCTGTACTGTTCATAAGGAGGTGCGTAAAAATGGCAATGTTGAAAATCTGGACTGAAAATATTGCAAATTTGGGAAGTTATGAGTGTGCATAGCAACTGCTCAATGCACACTTATAAAACAGTCATTTCCTGGATTTTTTCCACCAAATTTGCAACATACACTTTTTGAGAGCCCACCTCATGAACACTGGCACTGTCATTTCTTTAATCAGTCCTGAAAGGTGATTCTGTGCAGTGACCACAAAATCACCTTTCATGACTGATTAACACCATGTCAGTGACTGAATTCATGAAGAGGGTCCCAAAAACCCCATATTGAAAATTTGGTGCCAAAATTCCAAAAAATGCCTTAGTTATGCTAAAAAGTTGAAAAAAACTTATCTATCCCATTATACAGCTTACTGGCATTTCCTTAGTTCGCAGTGAGCTTTGAAGAGTGTAGACATGTTCCCAGTCCACTGCAGATCATCGCGGTAGACTCCGGAGGTAAGTATCAGTGTCAGTGGCTCAGTAGGTAGCACTTTTGCCTCTGAGGCTGGGAGATCAGAGGGCTGTGAGTTCAGTTCCTACATCTGGCACTTGGGTTAATATCCCAGTACTGACACTGTAGTGCAGCATAAGAGGGGTGCTGCACTTCTGAGGTGCTGTCTTTCAGATGAGATGTTAAACCAAGGTCCCATCTGCCTGGATTGGTGGTAGTTCAGGTGGATGTTAAAGATCCAATGGCACTTATCGAAAAGAGTAGGGGAAAGTTTTATTGAGACATAAATCGTACAATATTACACAAAGCATGATACAATAAAAAAGAGAGGAACAGAATAGCTATTATACAAACAATCAGGTAACTGCAAAATCAAAGTCTGTGATCCAAGAAAGAGCCTTACAAAGTTCCAAAAGAGTCGTATCCGAATGTATAGTACGTTCATGCTTTTAAATGTCTTTTAAATCTTGTACAATCTTTTTTTTGAACTCCAAGTAGGAGCAGTCCTTTTGCTGCAAAGAAAACATGCAATGCGCCATCCAAATATTCCATTTAATACAGACAAAAACAAGGTTCAAAGTGTCCTGGTGCCATTTTGACCACTGGGGGGGAAAAAACTCCATATATAAAATTCAAATAAGTGACCGACTGAAACAAGGGGGTGGCCCATGCCTGTGCCAAAAAGGACCACCAATTTTTAATAAAGGAACAGTCAAAAAATAAATGAGGTATAGGTTCAAGTTCTGTTATACATAATAAACGAGAGCACATTCTATGTTGAGACTGCTTATGTTTGTGATTTGCTTTTACATTAACCCTTTCATGGCATGAAAGCCAATGAAAATCCCACATTTTGGCTGGAACCCTCTTACATCTCCACAAGGACAAAAGGGGGGTGTGGACCAGGACACTTGTCAAAGGGCACCGATACAGCACAAACCGTCAAGAGTAAATTCTTATATAATACTTTGTGAGAATGGTTTAATAACATCTGGACAGACACCTTCCATTGTTTGAGACGTATAAAAACATATGTTTTACGTAGGTTGGTATACCAACAGTTTGTCTTAACACAGTTAATGAATTACTTTCCCATTGATGAAACCAAATCCTGCAAGAGTCATAAAATTGGGGTTCCCACCCTCTTTGAGCGTGAATCAAAAGGTTCAGAGGAGGGCAACAAAGATGGTGCATGGATTGCATCACAAGTCCTATGAAGACAGGTTGAAGGAACTGAAGATGTACTCCCTGGAGGAGAGGAGGGAGAGAGGGGATGTGATAGAGACATACAAGTATCTCACAGGTAGGAACAGGGTGCAGGAATACACTATTTTTAAGCAAAAAAAGATGTTCCAGGACTAGAGGGCATGGGATGAAGTTGGAGGGAGGACGATTCAGAGGAAACATGAAGAAGAATTTCTTCACAGAACGGGTGGTGGACAAGTGGAACACCCTGCCAGAGGAAGTGGTGGGGGCTGAAACAATCACGGGATTTAAGAATGCATGGGATAGACATAAAGGAATTCTGGAGGTCAGGGCTAAGGGGCAAAAGACTTCTAGGAAAACATAAACTGAACTTACAAGCACAAATGGGCAGACTGGGTGGGCCATAGGCCCTTATCTGCTGACACTGTCTATGTATCTATGTATCTATGTAACAGAGGCCGAAGGTTTGCATTGAAAAAATACATGGAAAAAATAACAAAGGGTTAATCAAACAAACACCACCCTCCGGGATAGGTAAATAAGTAACATTCCGCTTTATTGGGTTTAACCTACTTCCCCAAAGAGCCTGGAAAAACAGGCTAAAGACAGTAGTTTCTAACTGTTGTGGAATAGGGAATACATAACTCAAAAAAAGGAAGGTGGAGATCAAATAGTTTTTAATCAGAAAAACACATTTCTTTTTCCCTATCTGCCTCCTGTTCCAGGAGGCCACCTTAAGTTTACCTTGTTGTAGTTTAACATTCCAGTTAAAAAAATCTGAGTCCTGTGTCCCCAAGAGAATCCCCAAAATATGAATAGGACCCTCAACTAAATGTAAAGGGCCAATATGGTCCGAGGGGGAGATTACAGAACCGACCCGAATAACCAGACTTTTAGTATAATTTAAAACAGCACCAAAGATGTTTCCAAAACTAGAGCACTCATGGAGAGAATGAACCACTGAGTCTGCATCAGTAATGAGAAAACAAACAACATCTGCATATGCGATTGCCTTATAAGGCGAGCATAAGGCATAACTAGAAATAGCCTGAATCTGAGAGTTAGCATTCAACCGACGAAACAAAACATCTAGAAAAAATACATATAACAACGGGCTTAAAGGACAGCCCTGACGAACCTCCCTTTTTATGGGGATCATGGGTCCTATCCAACCATTCACAACAGGCACAACAGTAGCCATTCTATAGAAAGCACGAATCCATCGTATCATAACATCAGGTACATGCAGAAAACGAAGTGCTTCCCATAAAAAATCATGCAGAACAGAATCAAAAGCTGATTTCTGATCTATGGAAACAACAAGTCCCGAAGCCTGATCTGCATATCCATGAGAAGATAATTCTCGAAGGAGTATCAAATGATCAGAAATTCTCCTTTGAGGCACAGAACAGGATTGAATGGGATGCAAAACCACCTCTGCAATCCTCACCAAACGCTTCACAATAATTTTCGTTAATAGCTTAAAGTCAGTGTTTGACATACATAAAGGCTGCCAATTCTCAAGAGAATGGATATCACCTTTCTGTTTATAAATGTAAATCAAAGTACCCTTTGTAAATTCCAAAGGGGAAATATTCACATGTTAACATGGAATTAAACACTGATGTAAGTTCCGGGACCAAATGGTCACCCAGCACCTTATATAAGGCTGCAGGGAGACCATCCGGACCAGGAGTTCTCTGTACAGGTAGGGAAGAAATAGCCAATGTCAAATCCTGCTCCATAATAGGATAACAAGCCTGGTCCAGACACAGCTGCGAGGGAGCTGGAATATCAAGGCCATTATACAAAGTCACACTGTTACCAGCTACTGCAGGGAGGGGGGAAAAAGGGTTGTAGTATAATTAGAGACAATTTGACAAATCTCAGTTTGTGAAGAACATAAGGTTCCTTCTGAATTTAGAAGACACGTCATATTTTTTCAGGCAGTCTGACGGGGAATTTGATTCAAAAGAACAAATAACATCACGTGTTCCAATAATACAAAATTTGTGTTGGTGATAAAGTTGTTGTGATTGCCGTAATTGGAAAGTCAACATATCATTCTGTAGGACTTTTATTTGTTGTGAAAGGTCTTGCCCCGTCGTGTACTCTATGGTTATTAATGACTGAAAATGTACCCCCTTCTGCAAATAGTCTAAATATTCCCTCCTACATTTTAAACCACTATACGTTTTAAAAAAAGAAACCAGATCATGCTTTGTGTCTAGCCACAACTGAATAGGATCTACACAACATATAAAGACTGATTTCCAGGCCTGTATGAAGGACAAAAGGGACTGGATAAACATCGGGACCTGCAACAAAGATGTGTTGAATTTCCAAATACCTGGACCTTTACGTGAAGAAACAACAGAACCAAAACCAACAGAAAGCAGCTTATGATCAGAAAACTCAACAGCTTGAACTTTGGTGGAAATAATTGGTACTGTATGAGAGGAAAACACATAATCAATACGAGTGGTTAGTTTTCCCTTTTGAAAGGTAGGGGTGTGCTGTGTAGTAAAGGAGAGATATGCATCAGTTAAGTGGGTGACTCAAAGCAATTTACCCAATTCATGGGAATCACAAAACAGTTTCTTTGTAGCAGCAAAGGAGCTCTTATCTTGAAGACTCAAGCCACAATTAAAATCACCAGCAAACAATATCTGAAAGGAAGTGTGCAAATACGGACGGAGTAAAGTAAATAAAGCTATACATGCAGTTTTGATTTGAGGGCCATAAATGTTTATCACCCGATAGGGACAGGACCCAACAACAAAATCTATAATGAGCGCCCTACCAGGGGCTACATCAAACAATTTGAGTAAACGAAAATCTGGGATATTAATTAAAGTTCCCAGTCCCGAACAAGAGTCCTGACCAATTGACCAAAAAGAAGGACCCAGTAACCAGTCCTGCTGTGCTTGTCGGATCTCGTGTGTAGTGTGAAGTCTAGTATCTTGTAATAAAAATAAACCCAAAGGCAAAAGCCTCAAAAAGGAAAAAATCAATCTCCTTTTAGGTATACGCTTCATACTATTTACATTAATAGTATGGCAAACAAAGTGAAACGTAGCACCAAAAAAAGAAAACAGACAAAGAATACACTTTACAATTTTCTTTTCCCAACCACCTTCTTCCCTTTAAGCTTTACTGTGGCCTTCCTCTTCTGAGAAAGGCCAGTAGCAAGTTGTAACTCGGAGTCAGTGGTACCATCAGGAAGGGAAGAAGCTAAGGAGGAAGAGTCTGACTCACCACCAGCATCATCAGAAAGGGGTTGGAGAGGCTCAAAAGAATTAGATAAGGGCACCGGGGGTCAGACCACATACAGTTGATGGTGCAACCTGAGGGTTATTTCTCATTGACCTTCGAAGTATAACACTTGTGGGCACTCGGGGGAGGGGGGGCATAGTACTGGGACCTGGGACCGGATCCTGAACAGGAAAAGTAGACTGGGCAGGATCAGGGACAGGAGAAATCACGATTAAGGGGTCATCCATAAAAGAAACCACCTGCGGTACAACCTCAAAGGATACAACAGGCACCGGGGTCTGCATTAAGTGCTGAACTGCCTTAGGAGGAGGTACAACCAGGGAGGTCCAGAGGCAGGCCTTCTGTGCTTGTGTAATAATAAAGCGCTGGTCCACTCCTCCATCATGAAATTCCTGATCATGCGCAGCCCATTTACAATTCTGAAAGGTGTGCCCCAGTTCATCACAGAGGTTACATCTACATTCATTCAAACAGTGTGCCCCTACATGGCCCAATTCCCCACAGATATTGCATTTCATTTTATCACACACATTACTAAGATGTGCAGGGTCACCACACCGATAGCAAGCCTTAGGCTGACCCAGATAGAACAAGACCCCCCTATCACGGCCTATAAAGAAAGAGTTGTCTCTTACCCCCCCAACCTGCCAAAATATAGAGTTTTACCACTTCTTTCTTGCTGCCTTTGCAGGCTTTGAACCCTGCACCCTCACTGTTTTAGTCAGCAGTTCCACCACTCAGCTAGCACACCTGTCTATTATTTGTGCAGGATTTCAAACTCTAAAAAACTCTCTGACACTGCTAAATTATTGTCTGATTGTTTCTGCAGACCTTGAGCCCAGCTCCCTGCTGCTACAGCCACTGTCTGGGGTCCTTCCTGCTACCCTGGGAAAGTCTTGAACCTAGTGCCCTGTGCACCTCAGGCACCAGCTCTGCCACTGTACCAAAGTGGCAACTACACTTAGAGGTGACCTCTCACTACTGTCTCCCCCTCTATCATCCTAGTTCCCCCATCTTTCTTCACTTCAGCTCTCTCACCCTTACCAATTATGCATGTGCACCTCCTGCCCACCTGCCTCCCTCTTCTCCTCCTCCTCCTCCTTCTGTCTTCCACCAACCCTATTGTCCCTGTTAACCCTCAGCCTCACTACTCCAGTGCTCCTACCTACCCTCCTGCCCTTCCCTCCTCCTATACTACTGCTCCTCCCCCTCCCTCCTCCTCCACACACCCCGTATGCTTCTCTCCACCTCACCCCCATCCAGACATTACCTTTCCTCCCCCCCGCTCCCTCGGGCATCTGATCATGCAAGCTTTCTCTGCCTGTGCTGCCCTACCCACCCCCTGTGCTACGAAACCCCCTTTCTCTTCCTATCGCTCCTGGCGTAAACTCTCCTTCTGCCACCCTCTGACCAGAGCAGTTCTCCTCCTTCTGCTCCTGACAGGGAACATGCATCCCAACCCAGGCCCTGCCCCCTCCCACCCACCTACTCGGCCCCCTGGTCTCCAAATAGCCTCCATGAGCATATGCAGCCTGCTGAAAAAATTTGACGCCCTACAGTGTTGGGCCATGGCTCATCAACCAGACATCATAGCCCTAGTTGAAACCTGGCTGTCCAAATCCACCCCTGACTCATTTGTCTCCCTCCCAGGCTAAACCTTATACCGGGAGGACCGAGTAGGCAAATGAGGGGGAGGCTGTGCAATCTACACTAGGGACACAGTACTTCGACACGTGCTCCCCACCCCTGCCCTTGTAAATGGGGCCCAGGCTCTTACCCTCAGACTCACCCCGGACCCCTCTAGGGGCTCTCTCTATCTCACCACTGCCTACATTCCCAAAAGAACCAGCACCTGGCCCTGGTATCTTTAACTGACTATCTGGCCTCCCTCCACCATAAGGCGGAACAAATCCTAGTTGGGGACCTTAACGTAAATTGGCTCAGCACCTCCTCTTCCATGATTAGAGACTCATTTGCTGCCCAAGACCTGACACAACTCATCAACCAGCCCACTAGAATAAACCCTAAGAAAGGAACCAGTACCCTTCTGGATGTTATTATCACCAACTGACCCCCAAAAATCCAAAACATCCAGGTCCTACCAGATTCCCTAAGTGACCACTCCCCTATCCTATTTCTTTGGGCAGTCCCCAATCCCAAACCCAAAGCCCAGAACACCCTCCGCAGGCACCTCCGCCCTGGTGGGCTGCAAAAACATAAACTATTCCTCACCCAGATAAACTGGTCCCCCATTCATCGTGCAACCGACATTGACACTGCCCTCGCCTTCTTCACACACACCTTCAACATGGCTTGTGATCTCTTTGCACCCTTCACCAAAACCCGATCCAAAAAGCAGAATACACCCTGGGTTAGCCCTGCCCTTCTACAATTACTAAGAAATCAGGATAACCTCTGGCACCTTGCCACTGAAACGGGTCAGCTGTCTGATAGGCAGGCTTACAATGCAGCCCGGAATAAGTGCTCTTGGGCCATCTGGAAAGCCAAGGCCGACCATTACCCAGGCCATCCTTACCTCCTCCTGGGGCTCGGCCTGGACTTTCTGGAATAATATTAAACAACTAAATGGAAAATCACACTCCCCTGCCCCATCCCAGCTCACTAGCAATGGCACTACCGCCACCAAGCCTGCCACCATAGCTAACTGGCTCAACACCGCTTTCACTGACCTTAGCTCAGTCCTCCCTAGTAATTTCTTTGACCTTCCCCCCAACCAACCTCCCCCTGTCCTCCAGCACCCCAGCTTCCACCTGCACAAGATTTCTGCCCGGGAAGCCAGAGCCATCCTAATCAAAGCTTTGAATAGCAACAGTCCCGGCAGTGACTCACTGGACCCCAGTATCCTCAGGCTGGTGCTAGATGAAGTCCTTGCCCCACTCACCAGCCTAATTAACAGATCACTCTGCCTGGGACAATTTCCCACGGCTTGGAAAACAGCCATAATCACACCCATTCATAAAGGGGGCGACAGGTCGTCGGCCAACAACTACCGGCCAATCTCCATCCTCCCCCCCTCTCTAAAGTCCTGGAGAAAGTGGTGGCCATTCAAATCACTGATTATCTGGCTAAGCATAACATCTTATGCTCAGAGCAACATGGCTTCTGTGCAGGTCACAGTACCAGCACTGCACTAATTGAATTCTCCAACTTCCTACACTCCTCCCTGGATACCAGCTCCCTAGCTGGTGCAGTGTTCATCGACCTCTCAAAGGCTTTTGACACTGTCTTCCACCCTCTTCTGCTGAATTCTCTCTGCCACACTGTTCTCTTGGCTGGCCCCCTAGCATGGTGCACAAGCTATCTAGCCGCTCGATCACAGTGTGTTAAAATCAATGGGATACTCTCTGATACCCATCCCATTCACTCTGGGGTCCCCCAAGGCTCCATCCTGGGCCTCCTTCTCTTCTCACTCTATCTGAACACCCTGCCCAGTGCATGCCCTGGCAAAATTCTCCTGTATGCAGATGACACTGTCCTTTTTGCCACCCACCGCAATCCTGTCTCCCTTCAGGACACCTTACAGCAGTCTTTCAATAATGCCGAAGCCTAGTTTAAGGCACGCAGACACGTCATCAATCTTAAAAAAAACAAAGCTATGCTCTTTTCCCACCCCCAAAACAAAGCTAGCAACCACCCACTCGATATCCTTCCTAGTACCAAACAGCCACTGGAACAAGTCTGCTCCTACAAATACCTTGTGGTTACCTTCAACTCAGCCCTCACATTTCACAACCACATTGATGCCCTAACATCCACCATGAACACACGGCTCGGCATCCTCTTCCGCCATAGAACCTGCCTTCCAACAAATGCACTCCAGCTCGCTGTTACGTCTTCCGTATTGTCCCTTGTAGACTATGGTCTACCAGTCTAAGGTGCTGCCGACATGACTGCACTCAAAAAAATTCAATTAACCCTGAATAAAGCCTGCAGATTGATTACTGGTGCCCCCAGGCTCACACACACCTGTCAGCTGTATGACGAGGCTAAACTCCTTACCCTGGATGAACGGCTCCGATATCAAACCTGCCTTCTCACAAAAAAAACCCTACTCGGGCTCTCCCCTCCTGGGGTGATGGCATCCATCCACAGGATCCCACCCACTATTGCAACATGGTCATCCAACAAGACCACTCTAATGGTCCCCAGATCAAGAACCAGCCATGGCCAGAGGTTCTTCTGCTACAGAGCCCCATCCTGGTTTAAATCTCTCCTGGCTCCCATCACCAATGCCACCACCATCTCCAAGTTCAAAACCACCCTTCGAAACCAACTCTTCAACACTCGTAGCTGCTCCTGTGTCTGAAGGCAGCCTCCATGACTTCTCATGACCAGCCCACCGGCCGGCTCTCCACCTAACCCTCCCCACCACCTCTTCCTGGTACACCGTACCTATGTCTAACCTGGCCAGTGCCAGCTGTTTCATTGTATGCCTATTAGATTGCTCACTTTCTGATACCAACTTGTGTAACACCTGTTCTCAATTACTTGTACCCTGTAACCTAAATGTATTTTGTCTGACCTCAGTGTGATGTGGCACCTCTGATGAATGCCTATTTTTAGCAAAACCTATGCTATGTAACCTAAAACTCTATGTTTGTCCTTAATGTGATGAGGTACCTTTGGAAACGAGCCTCTAGCTCAAAGGTTGTAAACTGATTTCACAAATAAATAAATAAATAAATAAATAAATAAATAAATAGTTGGGTAGATGCAAAACACCAGAATCATTAGAGCATATCAAGACTTTAACCTTCCAACCCCCAGTCCAGATGTTCTTGGTATCCAAAATGGGTTCAGGCTGACCCTGGACATCACAATGCTGCTTCAGCCAATAGACAACATCCTCCACCTCAACTCCCTCATTTCGAAACAGGATAGTAATTGTCTTAAAAGCAGGTTTAGAAAGAGGAATAGCCTGAAATGGGGTCCACAATGCAGTAGTCCGTAGAGCATTATACTTTGACCAAAAATGCTCCAAGTCCCTAGATGTTTGAAAACTAATATCAAACGTGGTTTCACCAGATATATGAATCAACGCATATATTTCGTGGGAAAAGAATTTTAAAGAATCCTTTATAAGCATGCGTGCCACATATACACGATCAGGTGGCTCAGGTAACCCCCCAGGTATGCCAAGCGAACAGCATTGTGTCTCTTAGCAGCCTGGATTGGAAATTTAAAGAAAGAAGAATAGGAATGGCTTGGTCCCGATATTTTGGGAGGGGCTGCAGTGGTAGGGGAGCCAGAGCCTCTGTAGAAATAGTAGAAAGAGAAGCCCGAGGTGGAGAACCCTTCAGACAATCCAACACAGGGTTCTGTGTGAGCTCCAGTTCTTGAGGGAGACACAAGGGTTCAGTAGAGACTTTTGATGTGCCTGTTGATCTCTGTAGCTCCGGGAAATCTTCAGGGCAGGGGGACTGTATAGGAGATGGACCCAACGTCCAACATCCTTTGACAGTGCTCTGAACCCAGCCAGCACCTCTCAGCACCGATTTAACAGTCCAGGTAGGTGCTGTATTTGATTCAACAGCAGGTGATTCTTGCACTAGAGGGGAGCTCCACAATGTTGTAGAAGTAGTTTGAATAAATGACACCGAATCTGTACTTACAGTAGGCAGCAGGGGAGCAGGCTATAGGGCTGCATCTACCGACTCACACGTCGGGTCTGAGGCTGTCACAGCAACAGGCAGTGAAGGAGACACATCAGGTAAACCCACAAAATCTTCCGACCGAATGGAAAATGCATCTTGGCTGTCGGCTCTCAGGCATTGCAAATCCTTTTGTAGTTTCATTTTCGCACTGGCAAAATGGCACTCCGCCATTGCAAAATGCTCCTGGATCTCTTATTCTGTCAAACAGTGGATATCAGAATCTGAGGAAGTAAAATCCTCCGGTAGGTCAACTGTAGGCATGCAAGTCACCAAATCAGCTCCATAATGAGGAAGCTTAGGGCTAGGCATATCAGCCTTAGTATTAGCAGCAGAACTTAAAGTAGAAGTAGGAGCTTCAACAGACAAAACATCAGTAATTGGTGTCGTGGTCTCCATTTGATCAGAGGTAGGAGCAGAGACCAGATTTCCCACCTCCATAGCTCCCTCCTCAGAAGGCAAGGGTGCGTCTGCCATCTTGGACAGAGGTTCCTCCTCTGACGAGTAGGGGTGCTTTTATTATAATAAGAATCAATACACAAAAGGTGGTACAAACTCATAAATTACAGAAAGGAAGGAAAAAAAAACTTCAAAGCAATATAATCAGAGAACAGGTGAAAAAGACTAACAATAAATAAACTAAGCATAACCCAAACAAAAATATCTTATAATAAACATGGAAACTAAAACCCCAAATCCTAACTACTTATGTTTAATAAGATGTGAAAGACCCCTCCTCCACCACCGCCTAACCAAATGTACTGAAAAAGTTTCCATTTCTTTAGAATAAATTTTTTGTAATTCATTAGATACATAAATAAAAAAGGCATGTCCTGATGTCCGCTTTTGGTACAATACCCATTGGCACCAAATTTGCCATAAACAAAATCGCAACACTGCCAAAATAAGCCATACAGTCTGTTTTTCATAGATACCAAATGAGGGGGAGAGATCACCAATTATCAAAAACTGGTAAGAAGGATTCAATAACCAAGGTAATGCCCAAGAGTTAGCTAAGAAAGTCCATAGAGGAACTGTATTAGAACATTCTAGAAAAAAAATGTTCCATGGTTTCTTCCATATTCATACAGTGTTCATATGGACAACCCCTTTCTTCCTTCGCTTTGTTTTTAGCCGTACCTCTAATATTTAGTTTACCGTACAGAGTCAACTATTGTAATTCCCACATATAAGGGGGTAATCGTAGATTATTTAATTGATCCAGTGCAACTGGAGCCAAAGAAGGGGGCAATTTCAAAAGACTGGACCTGTGGGACATTGCGATTCCATTATAGATTTATATAATGATTTGACTGAATTGTCACAAATCTGAGATTTTGTTAATTTCCATTTATATAATTTCTTAGCTAAAGGAATAAAATAGACTGGCAGAGGGAAATGATAATTAATTTTGGGAGCCAAGTATGTCCAAGATTTTAAATATCAACAAATACCTGCTCTAAACCATTGTTCATCATGCTTTGCTGAGGAAATTAAAGAGAATTTCAAAGAGTTCGCACAATATATTGAAAAACAAAAAACCACTGGATCTATCATTCCCACACCCCCATTGTTTTTTTCCAAATAGGTATACACCCGTTTAATTGGGTTTAGCCAGTTACCCCACAAAAATGGAAAACAAAGACTATAAATTTTGGTCTCAAATTGGGAAGGCAATGGGAATATTACTGCAATATACTGTAAACAAGGGAGAAGAAACTGTTTCAAGAGATGCACCCTTTTAAGTTTACTAAACCAAAAACGTTTCCAGCTATGAACTTTCTGTTCCACTTTGTCCAAAACTAATTGCCAATTTTCCACTGGGAGGTTTGGAGGACCAAATAATACTCCCAATATTTTAACCGGCTCTGGTAATAATGGAATTAGTGAACAAAGTACCCTCCCCCTGTGACCAGACCCCATCTGCAATCCTTTTGATTTTTTATAATTGAGTTCGGCATTGGCTAATTTGGCAAATATTCTAAATTCTTGAAGAAAGGAATCGATATGCTCCTTATGCTGGAAAAATAAACACACATCGTCAGCAAAAGCCTGTATTCATAGTCTGGATTAGGTCCCCAGGTATCCGAATACCATCCCATAAATTTTTAAATTGGACTGCTCTGAGAAGGGGTTCAAGGAAAAAATATACAATAGTGGACTGAGGGAGCAACCTTGATGAACACCGGTAGGTAGTTCGATAGGGCTCCCCAATTTCCCCTTTATGACTGGGAATACCAATGTAGAGTTGTACAAGCTTTCTATTACTTTCACCATTTGTAGGGGGATCCCAAAATAACCTAAGGTTAAAAAAAGGAACCTATAGTGCACCCTATCGAATGCTTTCTCAAAGTCTAAAGAAATTAAATTACCCCCAAACTTAATTCTGATAGATATTCGATCACATCCCTTATAACCGTTAAGATGGACTGTATTCTCCGATTAGGAAGGCCACAGTGCTGCGGTGGCGAAATGACTGTAGACCCGAGCCGTTTTATTCTATTATTCAACAAAGTAGCAAAAATGTTATAGTCTGAGTTCAACAACGTTATAGGCCTCCAATTACCAAATTTCCCCTTATTTCCAGATTTAAACAAATAAATTTGCAGGCCTTGGGTGAAATAGCTCGGGATTAAGTGATTATCGAGGAAGTAGTTGAAAACAGCACATAAACATGCACTCAACTCAACCCGAAAAATTTTATGAAAAGGATTTGATAGTCCATCCAGACCTGGTGAAGTGGAATCTTTCAAGTGACCAATCACCAACTCGATTTCAGAAATGGAAAAGGAAGCATTACCTCGATCAGTAAATTATGATCCAACCGGAGGAACAGATTGTAAAAATCCATAATATCTGATCTGATGGAGCGATGGAGGTGCCAAGGATCGAAAATAATGTTCGATGATTGAACTAATACCTGACACATCAGACACCCGTCCAGTAGGGGAATCTAGAAACTCAAGTGCAATGGAATCTTTCAGAGTTTTGCACAAGGCAAAAGGGTCTCCTATAACCGATTTACACACATGAATATTAATTAAAGCTCGCATAGATTTAGCCCTATCATATTGAAATCTTCTCATGTCTAGTTTTACTGCATCAATCTGAGTGGATAAATCTTGTTTTGAAGTATTCACAATAGAGTATAACATTTGCAGATGGGATCGCAATTTCAGATAAGTGCTGAACTGTGATTTCCTCCGGTAAAGTCCATAGGATTTAAACCACTGCACACAATCAGCTTTAGTTTCCACCCACCATAGACCCAAGTCGACATACAAAAATCTCACTGATAATCTAGCTTCCAGAATCAGTTTAATGGAATTCCTTACTTTTGGATCCTGAAGGCAGGATGAATTCAACATCCATCTACCAGACCTTGGGCCTTGCTCAGGGGAAATCACCCACTTTGATCTGCACCAGCTGATGGTCAGAGAATTCAATGGGTAAGATACAGAAATCCTGTACTGACAAAAATTTAGAGCAAAACAAATAGTCAATAGTGGAGCCCTTAGTCCCCTTATAAAAAGTATAACCACACTTAGCCGTGGAATTGAGGTTGCAATTATGCAAATCCACTTTAGATATCATTGAAGCCAAAAAATTGGAATCACAATAGATTTTTTTTTCGTTGTTAACCCTTTATAAATTAGAGAACAATTAAAGTCACCGCCCCATAAGATTGGTAAGGTTGTAACCAAATAAGGCTGAATTTCTCTAAAGCAGTTAATCCTGGCAGCCTTCATTTGAGGATTATAAAGATTTACAAAATGAAGGTGCACACCCTGCCATGCACCATCTAAAATTAATACCCATCCTGGTATTAAATCAATCAATTTATAGAGAGTAAAGACAGGCTTACCAAACAGGATTCCAATACCATCTGCCGTGTCTCTTCCAAAGGACCAGAATGTCGGCCCCCAAGGCCGGTCATTCTGAAAGGAGAGTACCTGAGCCTTTGAAAACATCCAGGTTTCCTGAACAAAGCATAAAAAAATATTCTTGTCATGGAACAACTGAAAAAGTGCTCTACGTTTCAGTGAATTCAACAAACTATGTGTGTTCAAGGAAGCCCAAGTGACCCCCATAAGACAGCCAGCAAAAACAAGTGCACACCTTACTTTTTCCTACGTTTCTTCTTTTTTCTTTATACTCAGTACACGGCCCTACTGGTACAGATTTTGTGAATCAGAGTCCCCCAGATCCATCTCCAAATCACCCCAGGCAGGAGAAAGGGCTGCATAAGTATTATGCATTTCCAAGTCTAATTTAGCAGGAGCAGCAATGGCCTTAAAGGTCCTACTAGACCGTCTGGGGGACAAAGCGATGGGTGCAACTAATGCAGCATCTTGTTTCTCCTCAGAATCTTTATAACATACTGGTTGCAACAAGACCAGGTCCTGGACATAATCCGCCACTCCGTGCGATGGGATCACAGAGGTGGGGGGAGGGGGAGGAGTTGCCACATTGTCTGAAGTTGCCGTAGAAAGCAACATACTTTTTTTCCCCACTTTAGAAAGATCAAATGTGGGAGAAACAACAGGAATCTTTTTGACAGCTGTAAGGACAGCCTCCTGGGCATGTTGAACTAGCAGATCAACATTTCTACTAGAGCTTTTATTCTTAGCTGCCCAAACACAATCCTTGAAAGCGTGGCCATAAGTCTAACAGAGATCACATCTGGTGGGGTTAGCACACTGCTGAATACCATGTCCCAAATCCCCGCAGTTATCACAACGGGGCCGTTCACAGGTGCTAGATAAATGGGTTCTTGAGCCACATTTATAACAAGCACGGGGTTGACCACTGTAAAAACAAACTCCCCTATCCTTCCCCAACAAAAAGGAGTTCGGGATGTGCTCTGTACCTTTCTCTGTTTGTCTCAATTTGACTTTAAATTTCCAGCCCCCTGTCCAGAACTGTTCCGTATCTAATATAGGTTCTGGGTCACCTTGTAATTCACACTTTAGGAACAACCAGTGGGTAATGTCTTCAACATGTATGCCTTCGTTATGGAACATAATTGTTACATATTTGATCAAAGGGGTAGAAAGGGGAATAACCAAAAAAGGAGACCATAATGGGGAAAATTTCACCTGTGCATATCGTTCCCAAAACAACTCCAATAAGTAAGCTGAGCGAAAACTAATATCAAAGTTATCCTCTCCTGATATATGAATAAAAACAAAGACATCCCGTGCAGAAAACCCCAAGGATTCCTTAATAAGCAGTTTCCCTACATGATGCCTATCTGGTCTGTCAGATAAACCCCCTTTGTAATGAAGTCTAACAGCATTGCGCCGTGGCGCAGCTTCCCTTTTAGCATTTACAAACAGAGCTGACATCAATGGTTTATCTGCTAGAGGAAGTGGAACAGCCCCTTCGGTACCAGTGGTAGACATTTCAGGCTCAGATCCTATAATATTACCTCCCCCTTCAGTGCAAACAGAAGAGTTATTGATCAATGGCAATCCATCCCTCACAGTAGCCCCCATCTTCCCTTCCTGAGGGTGCCAAACTGGAGATTGATTTTTAAAGTCAAAAACTGGATCCCAGTCCTGTGAAGGAGTCCAAACACCAGACCCTGATTGCCCCCATCCTGCAGCTTTTAAAGCCCTTTTGGGAGACCAGGAATTATTGTGGGCCAAAGGAACCTCAGCTTTTTGAATATCTGCCCCCCAAAAAGGAGTTTTTAAAGTATTTACATCAATTCTTGGTGGCCTTAGGCCCTGATCAGCCTGGGACTCCATTGTGTGGTTTTTTCAATCTCCAAAGCGAAATTTTGTCACTCCAGTCTGATCTCCTGGTGTAGACTGAAACAGAACAGAGCCCTGTATGGGGTTGAGGGGCATTTCAATGGGCAAGGGTTGGAACACAAACCCAGTGTCTTTATGTAGGGCAGAATCGGTAGTTGTACTCACCCCCATACTGTTTCTCTGTCCAGGCTCCAGTGACTTGATTGTCATAGATTGAAATGCTTTAAAAGACGTCTGAGCCGTATCGGGTAGATGGTTAGCAGAAACTAATGGTAAAGCTGGAACTGCCTGTATATTCCGAAAAAGGGCCACTTGAAAATGATGCTGCTTCCTCCTGAAAAGATTCCGCATTGTTGTGCAGCATAATGGGGTCATGCGAATCACTAGACCTCCCCCTGGAACTCCGTCAACCGCTTCCGCATTCAGTGCCACCGGAAACTCTACAGCCCGGTCCTCCACAGGATCTGCCCCACGATCAGGTACAGCAATTTCATTTTCTGTTACAAGATCTGTATCAAGCACTGAACGTGCTTCATGAAATACTTCTTCTGCCACAGTATTCATCGGAAATGCCTCCAAAGCCTGTTCTCGTAACAGATTATCCGTGCTCATCAGCGGTTCCCCTGCTAGCTCCTCCGAAGTGCTGCCCGAATGCAGCAGCCATCTTGCCAGCAGCCTGCCGGCCTCCTACTGATGATCAGTAGGGGAATTTCCCCGGTGTCCTGGCCAAATTTCCCTCATTCACTAAAAATACCACCAACAGCTTAATCTGGTTCAATTTCAGTTGCTTACCATCTGTATCCCCCCTCCCCCCGGTCGCCCCTGAAAAAGGGACTTCTAGGCCCAGTGGGCTTACCGGGTCAACAAAATTCAACAAACAAATAAACAAACAAGTATGGGGTGAGGGGGTGAGGGGAGGCAGGATGCAGAGTGGGTGGATGCAGGTTGTGAGGGAAGGGGCCAGGGAGACCTCGATGGACCGTTTTTGTTTTCCAGGTTGCAAAAAAAAAATTAAAAATCATTGCAGGATGGTTTCCTTTGCAGGGCAATGGGCACTCTGGGGTGGCTCCCAGTGTGCCACCTGAACTTGTTTTTGGGGGTGTAGCCAATGGGGGACTGGGCACTTCCGTCGGTACAAAAGTGGGGAAGAGCCGAGGGGGATTGGGCACCCCTCGGTCTCTCATGTTACTCTTTGGGGGCTGATGCTGATGGGGAGTGGGCTCCCCCATCGGTACATCACACAGTGAGTGGGACACCACTACCAATGGGAAGGGGGCTTCCCCGCTGGCAAGTCAACACCGGGGATGGATGACGACGGGGATTGGGGCCCCTGTCAGCAAAAACACACATCTGTGGGGACGGTCACATGCTGCTGAGGGGAATTGGGCACCCCCTCAGCTCGTTGATATTGTTTGTGAACATGGTGGCAATGTGCTGCCATGTTCATAAACAATATGACATCATCAGTGTTCAGCCCAGCAATCATGGGTTGCTCCCTCATTGCAGCAATCACTGAGGCTGTAATGACAAGGTGATCCGTGATTGCTGCAGCAAAAATGTTAGAACTTGGTGCACCTTCTCTAAGCCAGTGTCATCAGCACACTGTGCCTCCATTGGTGCACCAACTCCAGGCCCCCAAATGCAATGCTGCTGTTGGATGCCACACTGCTGTGCCTCCCCAATCCACTTCTCTTGTAAGCTGTCACATAATGGTTCTTGCGCATGCGCAAGCAAACATAAAAAGGATATTCACACCCCTACACCCCAGATGCTCAGATAGCTGTGAGTTCATATCCCCTACCTGGCACTTGGGCTAATACCCAATACTTTAAGGCAGCACTGAGGCAGGAATACTGAACTGTAGAGGTGCCTTCCTTCAGATGTGATAAATAAATAATTAATTGATGAACAGATGCCACATTTTGGTCCACGACCTCTTGAACAGTTATTCAACAAGTAGTAACACTACTGACAACCATTTTTAACAAATCATGGGAGGAAAGTGTGGTACCTGAGGACTGGAGGAGGGTGGATGTGACTCCCCTTCACAAAAGTGGGAGCAAGACAAATGCAGAAAACTATAGACCTGTCAGTTTTACTTCAGTGGTAGGGAAAATGATGGAATCACTTCTGAAATAAAGAATTGTTGAGTACCTAGAGGCCAGTGGGGCACAGGACACAATACAACATGGATTCACAGTGGAAAGGTCATGTCAGATGAATCTAATTGATTTATTTGACTGGGTGACTCACAGTAGTAAACCAGGGAGGGCTGTGGATATGGCCTACCTAGATTTTAGCAAGGCATTTGACACAGTCCCACACATAAGAATAATAAATAAATTAGCCAGTCTGGGAGTGGGTCCCAGGGTGCTAGCCTGGGTAAAACATTAGCTGGACAACAGGACACAGAGGTTAATAGTAAACAGACTCCACAGTGAAAAAAAGGGGGGGGGTTACTAGTGGGGTACCACAGGGTTCAGTACTAGGCCCAGTCCTTTTTAATGTCTTTATAAGTGGCATTGCAGTGGGACTGTAAGGAAAAGTATGTCTCTGTGCAGATGCCACAAAGATCTGCACCAGGGTTGATACACAAGGTGGGGTGGAAAGGATGAGAAGGGACTTGGCAGGGTTGGAGGAATGGTCAAATGTACGGCAGCTTAGATTCAATGCAAAGAAGTGCCAAGAAATGCACAATGGGGGTGATATACTGACAACAGCAAAAATGGAAAGGGACCTGGGGTAGTTATATCAGATGACCTAAGGGTGGTCAAGCAATGTGAAAAGGCAGTAAGGAGGGCTGGGGGGATACTGGGATGCATAGGGAGAGGCATCACCAGTAGAAAACAAGAAGTTGTTATCCCTCTGTACTGACAGTTGGTGAGACCTCATCTGGAGTACTGCATGCATTTCTGGAGACCCCATCTCTGCAAAGACATAGACAGGGTGGAGGCTGTACAGAGGAGGGCAACCAAAATGCTGCAAGGTCTGCACCAGAAGACATATGAAGAGAGACTAAAGGAGCTTAATATGTATACCCTCGAAGAAAGGAGGGGGGGCATGATAGAAACTTTCAAGTACTTTAAGGGAATCAAAAAAGTCCAAGAGGGTAGCGTCTTTCAGAAAAAAGAGCTGTGCAAGAACAAGGGGGCACAATTTAAAGATAGAGGGGTAATGACCCAGAGTTAATGTGAGAAAATATTTTTTCACAAAGAGGGTTGTGGATGCATGGAATAGCCTTCCTGAGAAGGTTGTGGAGTCAGAAACAATGGGGGAATTCAAGAATGCATGGGACAAACATAAGGCAATTCTAGTGGGGGGGTAGGAGGAAGTATGTTGTTGGTTAACTAGGATTTGCAGCTTATCCATTAGGTAGGAAATGGGCAGACTAGATAGGCCAACTGGTCCTTGTCTGCCATCAAATTCTATGTTTCTATGTTTCAGTTCCAATTTTTATCACCAGGAACATTGTATGATGTGCCTTAGCCTTACAATAGGGTGAAGCCACCACTAACTATAAAATGTTGTAGCAGGGTTCTATGTGATAACAGCAACTGTTTAAGTGCGAGCACTGTTACGGCGAAGTCAGAGTGCGGAAAATCAATTTCAACACTGACTCCCCGGCACACAACAAAACAGTGCCAGGGACTTGAATTGTTTTGTTTATGTGGGGGGCTGCTCACCCCACACCCCTCTACTTAAGGATTCTCAACTCCAAGGGGGTGCATGTTGTGGTAGGGGCAAATCATAAAAAAAAATTAAATTCAGGCTGGGCACAACAAAAATGAACCTGCACCAAGACCCAAACCCAGCACTCTAGCAACCAAAGCCACCAGGCAACCCGCTTCACCACTGGGCCAACTCAGTAGCCTACTGCAGTGTCACCCTTCAAATCCCTTCCCACCCCTCGCCGAGCTTTCTCGACCCCCCTCCGTGCATGTACCTGGAGTGTGCTTGCTCCCACCCCCCACACAATTACCTGTAGTAACTTCCTGTCACTACGGTCACCAACCCACCCCATCTGGTTGCTGTAGCTGCCCGGTAGCTGCTGTACCATGTGCCGTGACTTGAGTTTCCCTTTTGGGGGTCGCTCAATCACAGTCACGTACATCATGGTATACCTTGTAGCAATATGTATTGTACCTGTTTTGTGCCTCCCCTCAAAAAAAAAATCAAAGTTATTCAGTGCTGCAGATCAGGATTTAACAGCAGAGCCTGGTCTCTTGATGACTAGGTCAGAACAAGGTGTACAGGGAGAAATTAAGAATGAAATTAAACAACAAATGGTATACTGTTACCTTTGAAATAGACTCATACTGTAACTTTGAGCACTTTGAAGAGGTGCAGTATACAGTGCAATGTTAAAAAAGTTTTACCAAAAAACTAATACAATGTTGCTCTTGATTTCTTCTTTGTGTAGTGATGTCTCACACAGAGTGCAATGTTTCAGACTGATTGATCCTCAGTCATATATGAATGCCAGACAAATATTAACATGAATAAAGCTCCACACCCATTTAAATTATTAGGACCTGGTCAGAACTGGGCCATCAGCAGATCAGGTCCTGGTCAATACTATGCTCTGGAATAGGTCATAACAGAGTAGGGCCAAAAATTACTCTGATTTCCAGAGTCATGCACAGGAAGGCCATTTTTTAGGGCCCTGATCTGACATAGAGCCAGCCATCAAATCCTCAATCCCTCAAACCTTAGTATAGTCAATGCATTTAGTACATTGAAATTAAAGGTGGGGGAGAGGAGCAGGAGCCAGTGCTTACTGTGAATGGCAGGCTGAAAGATAGCTCTGGACTGCCACCGGCCTATTTTAAGTGATATTTCCCCTAGGTATTTTCTGAACAGTGATCGTTATAGTGGATTTAATTGGTGAAGACAAAATCTTAATTTTGATACCAAAATCTCTCTTCCAGTCCTCCAGAACAATGCCTGATTCATGTTAGCTGTTTAATAAGGCCATCAGCGGGACAGCCAGAAACTCCCTGATTTCTTTCAGTACCCTCAAATGTATCTTGTTTGGTAGTATAGCCTTGTTCACTTTCAGAGATGCAAGTCCTTTCCGAACTCTTTCCTGTGAAAATGGACTTGAATCTGTCTCTGCTCCTCTGTTTTTTTTCTGCTGATCATTGGTTGTCTTCCTCCCCCCAACATTTCGATGACTGAACAGATGTACTTGTTCAGGATGTCTGATTTCTCATTGTCCTCATATGCACAGTCTCCCTCTGCCACCTTCCGTATTTTGACTGTCCTTCCCCATGTGTTCCTTTTCTCGCTTGTGTAACTGAAAAAAGTCATATACCCATTTGCTATCCCTTTGGCTATCCTTTTCCCTGTCTGCTCCTTTGCTTTCCTCCTTGCCTTACCTGTTTCCATCAGTTTTACCTGCTACACTTCTCTGTTTTCCACACCTTGCATTTCATTATACCTCCTAAATGCCACCCTTTTCCCTTCAGCCCCATGACCACTTCCCTAGAGAAGTATAATGGTCTCTTTTTCCTTTTTCTTTAACTGATTTTCTTCACACTGAGAATGGTTTCCTTAATTTTTCCCTCTCTTATTTTCCCCCACTGTTCATCTCTCTCTCTCTCTCTCTCTCTCACTCTCTGGCATGCATCCCTACTAGTTAGTTTTTGAGGCAGTCTCCCATTTCCATAAAATCCACCCTCCTACAGTCTAGGAGCCTCTTTTTCTGTGGTTTGTCTCTGCTCCCATCTTAATCTGATTTAAAACATACTGTACCATGATCATTGGTACATAGAATACTGGCTACTGTAACATTTGCTATGCTGTGCTTGTTTGTAAGAATCAGGTCCAGCACTGCCCAATCCCAAGTGGGTTAATTGACTAGCTGTCTATGAAAGGCCTCTTGTAGGGAGTCAAAGGTTGGTCTGCTCCTTGCTGAAACTGCTGCTGGAAGGCTCCAATCTTCATTTGGCAGATTGAAGTAACCAACTAACGCCCCTCCCTGTTTTTTGCATTCCTGATGATGTCCTTCCCAAGCCATATCCAACTCCTCTCTCTCAGGGCCGGCTTTAGAGTTTTGGGGGCCCCCAGCAAGACAAGTCATGGGGCCCTTCCTCAATCCAAGCATACTTCATATTTTACTTTGTCCAAAATGCACATTTTATGTTCAATACGACCAGTAATATTTGTGTTTTTAGGGAGTGGTAGCGATGTTACTTTTTGGGGCCCCACTGTCCATTCAATCAATGTTTGTTCATTAGCCTCTGAGTGGACAGGGCATACCTTAGCGAATAATTTCATGAAGTTATAACACCACAAGAAAGGGTCCACAGAGCCTAGTGATGTTTTTCGGTGCTGTTTTACTTTCAGCATGAATAATAATAATTGAAAAGAAATGAAAGTGGTACTCTAGATCTGGCTGGGGCCCCTCATTAGCAGGGGGCCCCCAGCAACTGCAGGGTTCACTGGTGCCTAAAACCGGCTATGCGGTCTCTCTGTGTTGGAGGTCTAAATACCACTCCTCTACAGATAATGGCCCCAGCTTGGTGGTGAAAAGATGGAGGGCCACACCTGTAAAATGACAAAGGAAAAGTAAAGGGATAAAGGCGAGTAAGGAGGAGGTGGTACTGATCACACCTATGTTGATCACAGCCTCACATCTTTACTTGCATGGCCATAGCAGGTGGTGAGCCCCCCAGTTCTGCCACCACCATCTCAGCCAGCAGCTCGGCTTCAGATAAGAAATTAGATAAGTTGTTGAAGGCAGTAGTTGGAAGTTGCAGGAGATTAAAGTCAGCAGAAAGTTGTGTCATTTGAACAGGACAGAGCCATGAGGGACCTAGCATCAGTGGGATTCCATGGCCCTGATGGCTGGCAATTAAGTCAGTATGAATTGAATCAGTGGGGTCTCGTCTAATGGTATAGCATGACAAGAGCCACTGGAAAATTGTGCCCGCAATTTTTTTGTGGAATCCACAATTTTCACCATTCTCCACAAAAACTGACATGTTCCTCAATTTCTTGCACTTTTTGAGTTTTTATATTAATCTGTGTAAAAAGTATTAACATTTTTAATGAAATTCTCTCAATTTATTGACAATTTTGCATGCAGACTTGGGTTTGGTTGAAACAATGCAGTGCAAGGTAGAGCAAGGGTTTTATGCTACACTGATTTCTTTTAAATCTTTGTCTTGTTTGGTTTCCAAATCCACTGCCCAAGCATAAGTACACTTAAACACTTAACATTTGTTTTGTGTTAAAGCAGTCTATCACAAAACCTTTTGCTGACACAGAGACTGAAACAAAAGATAGGAGAAAAGGTGCTAATTATCCCATTCACTTAAATGGGATGCTAACTATGAAGCCTTTTTGTAAGTGGCAGGGCAAGTTATTCCTTGTGAGCATATTTTCATTCAGACTAGTTTTGATTCAAACAGCTGAAGATTTTTAGATGACCCTGCCAATTTTAAACTTGAATAAGCTAGTTGATTACAGTGCTTTCACTCTTAGCAACCACACCCTAGATACTCACATGCAAAGACTACAATGAAAACCCGACTAAAGTCTAAAAACTATTTATAAAACACAAAATGTATATGAACATTTATCTTCAACTAAACAAAATTATTGCAGCCAGAGTAAAACAAAGGTAAATTACAGTGTACCCTGATTTCTGTATGATGCAGTAAAAATATATATTTTTTTTTTTTACATTTTTTGGTAACCACGTAAGGCACACTAGGCACAAGTGCCTGTTTTCGGGTACAACTCAGGAGTACTGAAGAGGTTAAGTGACTTGCTCAGAATCACACGGTATGCAAGTGGAGGTTGTGGGAATCAGACCCAGGTCTGCTAGATGTTGTCAGCTCATTCACAGTTTGTTACTCTTACCTCTAGATTATACTGCCAGCTCCAATAACCCCCAGATTTAATGTTCAAATATGTGATTTCAAACATAGTTGACAGTACCTACAGTACACATTATGACCATTAAGAACTTTAACAACATTTTACTGAAACTCAATAATTCACCACTCTGTCTGCTTATTCTTTCTTGTACCAAAGTGGGTGAATAGCTGGCAGAGCACTGTAAACAGCTGTTGATTAGGCTTCATTATTCTACAGCCAGAAACAAAACAAAATATTTCTTCTGGCTTTATTTAATATTTATTCATTGTGGCTCACTTTACAGACTCTATTTAGCGCTGTATGAGGCAGATGCTTTTAAATTTTGGAAGATAGGCAACACTTATGATAGCTTATCAGTTTAGTATTCTTGTTAGGAACATACATTTTCTTTATGTTTTAAACATATTCAGGTATCAGTGTATTCATTTAGCAATTTATACTGACAAATATATGCTGCATAAAACATTAAAAGATTAATTCTGAAGCACGCAGGGTCTATAGTAGAACCCCCTGCAATTTCCCGTGACTTTTGCAAAATGCTCCGCAATTTTGGGTAACCTTTTCCGCAATTTTCCAGTGGCCCTGCCCATGACTTTGGTAACCATGATTGGGTGCCTACCGAAAGGGTGACTCAATTGTGGCACCTGTCATTGGGGTGACTGGGGAAGGTGGGCAACTGGATGGGGGGTTGCATGAAATAGCGACATCCTGTCACTACATGCCTACGTGTGCCGGGAGCAGAGCACGTCGAGTGTGGGTGGGAGGGGAAGGAGGGGGTTGTAGAGGGCTGTGCCATGGTGAGCTGCCGAGCTGCTTCCATGGCATGGTGGGTGACTTCAGGGCTGTTGCAGAAATGGTGCTGGGTTTGGGTCCGAGTGCAGGTACTTTTTGTTGCGCCCAGTCTGAATTTGTATTTTTTTTGCATTTGCACCCTCCCCAACATGCAGCCCACTGGAGTTGAGAATCCTTAATTAGGGGGAATGCAGGGGGCTGCACCCCCTGCATAAAGCTGAACATCCCAATTCCCCAGTGCCATTTTGCTGTGCACTGGGGAGTACATCGGCAAAAAAAATTTTTGGCAATGTGCCATCGCCCAGATGCCATTATCACATAGATCCTCATCTAATGGACAAGACTTACAAGCTAACTTGTGAGATGAGGTATGTGGAAGGGATTCCCATCTACAATAAGGCAAAAGAAAGCAAAGAGGAAAGGGGCAACAAAGGGAGGATACAGATGGGTTGATGATATTTGTCAACACAGTTGGCCAGGTTGTGAAATACTGGCCTCCTCAATTATTTGAATAGGATCATATGTGTTCACAAGCATAAGGATAGATCTACCTGGTTAGAATATGACAACAATTTCTGGAGTCACATACAGAATGAACCATTGAAGGAGTGAGGGTGTTCTGGGCAATCTGGTGATGGTGGATGTCACATATAGGTGAGTTATCCAGCACACTAACAGTGGCCTCTCTGTTAAAGGTGCCCCAAGGCAGTTCATGGTAGAACCCAGGCATGTGTAGACAATGGCAGGCCTTCGATATATTTTTTTGTTTCCACAATAGGACTGTGGCAAGATTAGCTGTAGATTTAGGCTTGAGTGCAAGACTTGTGGCAGAATCCATCCCCTCATGCCATGCAAATCAAAGAGGTAAGGCCAGGGTAGTTATCAGTTCATTGAGAAGAAATACTCCAATCTTAACACTGTCAGTAAAGAGAGAACAGATTAGGTCATGGTTGGATTTCTATGAGCCATTGAACCATGACCCTGCACAGTAATGGGCATTCATATTTCCAGTGGGCTCTGGATCCAGCATGAGGGCCCTTGATAGAGCTATGAGGTGGAAAACCTGAAGTCAGCCAAAGACAGACCACAGATGGTGTTGGAAAAGTTCACAAAGGTACTAGCTCTGAGTAGGGTTATCAGTTCCTTCCCCTACCCCCATACATGGTCCAGGTATCACTGATCAGGTGGGTACCAAAACAATCCCCAGACAAATTCTGCATGATAAGTAATCTGTTGTATCCTGAAGGGGATGCAGTCAGTGATTATATGGATCCACACTTTTTTGTGGTTTTCTATGTGTCATCAACAGGGTGGTAAAGTCATTGCCCAAGGTGGGCCTGGGTGTATTGATCACCAAAGCAGACACAGAGTCAACCTTCTGGTTGTTATCAGTGTACCAGCTGGACCAGGAGTTGCTGGAGATGAAATTGGAGGGCCAACATTATGTGAACAATTGCATGCTTAACTGTTGGACAGTGGCATGTGAATTTATATGTGGTACATTCCTTTACTGGGTTATGGTGAAGAGAGTTTATTGCAGGGGAATCATCCATTATTAGGATTATTTCCTGTTTCTAGGTCCTTCTGATATGGACAGCTGTAGCCATATATTGGGGACCTTCCAGAAGGTGTGGTGATAGTTCGGAGTTCCCTTAAACCCAAAGAAAACCAAAAGTTCCTGAATAATCAAGTCATTCCTGTGGATTGAGATAGACACACAGGTTGTAGAATGAGAACTCTCAACAGATAAGGTGAACGCTCCTTTTGGCATGCTGAGGAAAATAAAGGAGGCTAAAAAAATAATGTTACAAGAACTGCAGTAGCATTTAGGGCACCTTAATTTGATTTGGAGGTTCATTTTATTTATTTATTTAAAAGTTTTACCCGGAAGGCATGATGAGTGGACTACCACTCAATTCTAGTTGCATCCTGGGGGTGGGTGTAGGGGAGAATGGTTCCATGTGATAACGGTGACAGTGTAATAGCAACCACCGTTTGGGTGAGTCTACATCACCGAAAATGAATTTCAGCGATGTAGCCTCACTGCACAGAGCAAAAGGGTGCCAGACACTTGAATTTTTCTTTTTGTGTGGGGGGCTGAGCCCTCACACACCCCCCACTAAGTGATTCTCAACTCCGGGGGGGGGGTGCATGCTGAGGGTGGTGGAAAAGATGGAAAATAAAAATAAAACATGAGCAAGCACCCAGAATTGAACCCAACACCCTCCCAACCCTAGCCTGCCACCAACCCACCATGACACATGGCCAGATCAGCAGCCCACCATCACACTACACCCCACAAACCCTCCATCCTTTTCCATACATCGCACAGCATGGTCCCTCCTCCCGTGCGCATGTATGTATAGCTACATCCTGTCACTATAATCGCCAAACTCCCTATCCTGTTGTCCTCCCTGACTGGTAGCCCTGTGTAAAAGCACCATGACTGAGTCGCCCTTTTTAAAAGCCCTCAGTTGTGGTCGCTGAATACATGGGCTACTAGGGAGAATACATAGAGTAGATTGTATAATGAGCAAGCATACAAAAATATGCAGAACATATTGGTAACAGTTTGGTAGATTGAGCGATAAACAAAAATTTAGGGTCAATGATACATACATATATTTATTTATTTATTTATTTGTTTATTTCATATTCAGATTAATACCTTTAAGCCAAAATAGGTTCATTTAGAAAGATTCTAAGTCAGAGCATACAGAACAGGACATCACATCCATATAGCTTTGTATATGGCATCACATACAAGTTAGGTTACACAGAGGTAGAGGTTTCATTGGTTACACATTTATACAAGGGTGTAATACAAAGTAGGTAGACATTAGGCACACAAGTGATTTCATAACAATAAGTGCTAAGGAGAAGATGACAACTGCACTAAGGTGCATCACAGTGTGTAAGTGGTTACACAAAACAACTTGAGGCAAAAAGTTTCTAGATAGTAATGGAGCAGGTTTAGCTCTCAAAGGAGGCTTTGTTTCATGGGTCAGCAGAGAGCTAGTTAAAGTTAAAGGGGAAGGGGGAGGGAGAAAAGGATGGATAGATTGGGAGCATGAGAGTACTAAGGGGTGAGATGAGGGAAGTAGGGGTAGTCAATAGATAGCAAGGCGGAGGAAGGAGGATAAGGTATGGGAGTGCCAGGGGCAAAGCCATGGGAGGCAGGAGGGGTGTGAGGCAATGCAGTAAAGGAGGGAAGGATGTGGGGGGGGTGGAGTGAGATGAGGTGAAGGAATGGGGTAAGGTGGGGAGGGAGAAGAGAGGGGAGCTGGTAGGCTTAGGCTGATGTCAGCGGGTGCCGTGAGGAAGGCAGGAAATACTTAGGTCATGTGTTAGGGATAGCAATTACAGGTCATGTTACGTGTAAGGTAGGAGCATAGCCCTTGTTTGAAGTTACTAAGTTTGGTGCATTTGATGAGGGTGATAGGTAGTTCATTGAACCACCTTGGTCCTTGCTAGGACAAATAATTCTGAGCTAACTTGGTATGCTTAAACGGCACCTGAAGACCCCCTTTGGTCACACTCCTAGTGTTTTTTGTGGGTTGTGTGACTTTGAAGAGGCTACAGGTTAACTCAGGCATGAGTCCTAGCAGTGATTTTTTTATCAGCAAGCAGGTTTGTTACTGCACCCTAAGGTGGAGTGGGAATCAACCGGTTTCATTGTAAAGTGAGCATGTATGGGTCAGGTGATCAGCCCCTACATTACAAAGATCACCCACAAAAATGGAGAGTTAAACCCTCTATCTAGAGCGAGCTTAAATTGCATGTGCAGGTGGAGGAGAAGTGTTCCTTGAGGAGGGAGTTGAGGTCCTGCGTTGATGGAATGTGTCGAATGTCCTCATGAAGGGATTTCCATATTTTAGGCATGTGAAATATAAAGGCATACTGTCCTGCTGAGGTGGAAATGTGTGGGGCATGCAGCAGCCAGGAGTCAAAATTCCTGAGCAAGTATGCAGGAGGAGTTTGGGCTGTTAGGGCTGAAATGAGATAAGGGGGCAGGGACTGATCCCAGAATTTAGCTGTGAGCCTAGCACAGTGGGACTGCTTCTGATCCAGGATCGAGGGGAGGTCCAGGGACCGGTAGAGGCCTCAGTGATGGGTGGTGGGAAGACAGCCCAGAGCAAAGTGCAGGAGGAGTGAAAGAGTGGATCCAGTCTGGTTAGGGTGGACTTAGGAGTGGCACTGTAGACTACATCCCCATAGTCAAAAATAGGGAGGATCATTTTCTGTACAATTGCCTTGATAGCTGGCACAGGGATGCAGCCATAGTTACGGTATAAGGTGCCAACTTAGGGTGCAGTTTTTTGTGGATGATATCGATACTTACAGAAAAGTTGAGGTGCTGGTCAAGCCAGACCCCGAGATATCTAAAGGAGGTACAAGCCTCCAAGGAAGTCCCATCAAAGGTGTGGAAATTGGGAATGGAGGGGTGTTGAGAAAGTCTCTGCCTTGTGCCAAAAGTTAAGGAGACAGTTTTCTTGCTGTTGAGAAAAAGCTGATTTGAGCGAAACCAGAGCTGAACATCAATGAAATCCTGCTGGGGTCTGGATGCCACTTCAGAAGAAGTTGGGCCTGTTGTATACAGTACCATATCATCAGCCAACATGTGAATGGATGTATATGGATAGGCCGAGGGCAGGTCATCAGGGAAGACAGAGAACAGGATCAGGCCAAAGACAGAGCCTTGAGGAATCCCAGTGGTGACAGGGAGGTGGTCAGATGTGTAAGTGCCAGTTCTGACTGATTGGGACCTGCCTGCTAGGTGGAAGTGGAATCAGCTGGTGGCCGCACTGGAGATCCCTGCATGAGAGAGCTTGGACAGTAGAAGGGCCTGAGAGACAGTGTTAAATGCCTTTGTCAGGTTGAGAAAAATGGCTAAGGTGATGTGACCTTTATCCATGCCAGTAAGGATGGAATTGGTGAGTTTTAGGAGGGATGTGATTGTGGAGTGTGATTTTCTAAATCCAGACTGGTAAGGTGTAAAGAAAGAGGAGGAGTCGAGAAAGGAGGAGAGTTGTGAGAGGACTAAGTGCTACTGGATTTTGACTAGTATGGGGAGGAGGGAGATGGGCTGGTAGTTTCCAGGGGAGGATGGGTCACCACCTTTAGGGAGGGGGATTACTCTGGCATGATTCTCACTAAAAATGCTACCAACAGCTTAATCTGGTTCAAGGTCAGTTGGCATTCATCTGTATCCCCCTCCACCAGGTTGCTCCTGAAAATAGGCAGACTTTGTCTCGTGCACTTACCCAGTCAACAAAAACTAAATAAATAAAAATAAATAAATGTTTTCAGTCTGAAGGGATAGAAGTGAGAGAGAAAGAAAGGTTGAAGAGTGAGGCAAGGGGGGGGGGATGGCAATGGAAGGGGCTGATAAGCAGAGCATTTTGGAGTCCAATCCTGAAAGGCATTTACCTTTGGAAGGATTGAAGGTGAGCAGGGTGTTGAGTACTTTGGATGGGGTAACCAGGCTAAAAGAGAAGAAGGAGACTGGGAGGGTGGTTTGGGTGGGTAGGGATGCAATCTTGGGAGGCTGCAGGACAGGCGGGAGATAGGACAAGAGAGAGGGTGAACAGTTAGTGAAAAAGATGATGAATACAGAGGCCGCTGCATGAGGTTCCATGACAGTGGAGCTGCCTACATCTAGGACAGAGGTGGGGGGGCTGAGCAGGAGGGGAGAAGAGCCAGTTAATCACCTTCCAAAACTTATGTTATTGTGGAAGGAGGCTTTGAAGTAGTTGGCTTTAGCCTGTCAGATAAGCCTTGTACAGGCATTGCGAAGTGTGCAGTAGTGTTGGTGCTCCGCGGGGGTGCCGGATACCTTGTAAGCATTCCAAGTCTGGTGCCTGGCTTGGAGGTGGGTCATGAGGTCTGCTGAGATCCAGAGCAGATGTGTTCCCTTTACTCGGGCCCTTTTGAGTGGAACATAGTAATCTCAGATGGTGAGGAATCTGGACTTGAAGTAATCCAGGGCAGAACTGATAGGGTTGCCCTGGGGATAAAAGACCAATCTGGGTTTTTCAGGTCATTTAGGAGTGTATCAAGGTCCAGGGATTTATAGGACCTGGGGAAGAGAGTCCTTGGTGGGGGTGCCTTGGAACTGAATATTTTCCTTACCAATTAAATCATGTGGTGATCACTTAAGAGAGTCCGGTAGGAGTCCAGAGGCAAGTAGACATTGTGGGAGTGAGGTAAGGGCCCAGTCCAAGAGGGAATGATTCTGGTACTTGGGGTTCAGATGTGTGGGTTCAGTGATCTGTTGAAACAGGTTTAGTTCGGCCACTTGGTTAAGGAGCTTGGTTCTAGCACTGGAGAGACAATTCAAATTTAGATTGCCCCCTGATGTGAGAGATTTTTGGGTACCCAGGTGCTCTAAGACAGCAGGAATAGAAGCTATAAATATGGGAATTGAGTGGGGGAGAGAAATTTGTATTAGCAAGGCATCAATGAACAGCATTGGCACTGATAGCGAGACCGGTGTGAACTGGAGCAGGGATGAGATGTACATGGCTATGCCACTGCCTCTTTTGTTACACAGGCAGTCATGAAGAAGCCAGGTAGCCAGGAAAAGATAAATTCAGCATCCTGGTTTACTGGGGGAGGAGCTTCTCCAGGCACCCCAAAAGAATGGTTCAGGGGTTCAAGAATGACACCATAGGAGTAGAGTGAAGGAAAGCATGAGAGAAGATAGATCAGGGTGGCATGGTTTTGTCTCACCATAATGGGGTATTAATGTGTGCAACAGCAATCACAAGCATATACCAGGAGCTTTACATCAGGTGGTCTGTGTGTTGGGATTTACGTCACTTGCTCTTGATGCATGGCCTAATGGCCCACATCCTGGGCCTGTGAGGGGTGTGGCATACTGCCAGCAAGATGGCAGATTAATTCTTCAGCAGCTTCTTGCCCTCTGAAGAATCCCCTGTCACCTGTCTACTACCGCTATTAAGTTAGCCAGTAAATTTGAGACAGTACCAGCCCTTGTTCTGAGGAACTGATTGTGTTTTTTGTTTTACATTTTCAGTCAGTAGTGGTGCTTAAATTGGGTATCTCATCCAAACCCTCCACCCTCACTGTCTTTCTCAGTATTGCGAAACTACCATGAGGCCAAAACACAGTGCTTCAGGGCCTACCATCACAAATGGGAGAGTCAAGTATGTCAGTACATGTAGATATATCTCACATGTCAACTATGCTTAGCCAAATCCTTCAGGGCACTGCTGCTATCAAGGTGACTGCTGCCCAAGCAAACAAAGAATGAGTTGTGTTGGGCACTTGGGTGGAGGGCAATGAGTGGCATATTCTGGACTTTGAAGAGAAGGAGGACTGTCTTAATCCTTGACTTCAAGAGCAGGTTAGAACTATTAAATACCTGCTCTCAAGAGTCAGTGATATGGAAATCAGTCTTGCCAGAATAAACTACTGTATGCCTGATTGCATTCCCTGAGGGGATGGAAGGCACAAATTTGATTACGCTCCTCAAGTGCACTATGTTGACCTTCCTTAATGTGCCTAATTACCTGCCAATAGAAACACAGAGTGCCACATGTCACTTGCACATCACCCTAAATCTGGGCAGTGACCAAGACCCATCCTTTTAAAACTGCTCTAGTACCTTTTATTTTTTTTATCTTCTTTTTCTCACCTGCAACCTTGGAACTTCTTTCAGGAGTGCTACACTCAACCTGGACATCTTCTGCCCATTGCAAACCTCCCCTCCCGGTCTGATGGGATATTTGAGACACCCCACCTCCCTGCCTCCCCAGAGCCTGCCCGACCCCCTGGATCTAAGCTCCCCAGGGTGGGACCACCCAACTTCTTACCTGTGTGACCTTTCTGAAATCAAAGCAGCTGTGTCTAGAGGACAGGCGAGGGCTCAGGATGATGGCCAGAGGAATGTCCGGTGTTGGGCATGAGTGCCAAGGTTCCTGGAGGCCTCTGTCATCTTCTCGAGGTTCAGGTTTTTTCCTTGTTAGTTCCCTCCCCTTTGGCTTGGACATGCAATGCATCCAGCATGGGCAAGCATGCTCCCGTGCATGCCAACAGGATCATTGCTGCAAGCTTGCTGTGCCCCAGCCACCGCCAGGAGCTACTAGAGCCAAGGATCAATGTCTATTTCCCTCCTAAGATAGGAGAGCAGTCCTCTGAATGCTCAATCCTGTCCTTACCCTGCTGGTCCCAGGTGCCTCGAGTTCACTTCTGAACCCGGGTCACCGGCATAGTGCAAGTTGTGGCATCCAGCACCTCAACCCTCAGTGCCACCAGACTGGATCCAGTACCTTTTAAAGTAGAACGTATTGTGATTATCCAGCTTGTATGACCTTCTCCACTGACAGGGACACCGACTGCATTTTCCCAGGACTTTTCATCTGAGCTATCCCACTGCCACAAGGCATATGCCAGTTAACTGGAAATTGAACCTTTTGTGGTTAAAGGCATTTCTGCAAAATCCAACTTAACTTCAAGTGCAGTTTAATGAGACCCAGTATTAGTTTGATTTTCCAAAGGTCAAGGATGACTTTCTCCGTAAATACTGGCCGAATATAAATTTGCTGTGTACCACTGGGATACAGAAACCCACCAGAACCCCCTACCTCCATGGACATCTTAGCACCTCAAGCAAAAAAAGGAAGCAATGGGCCCTACCTCCTCTTCTCAGAATGGGGAAGATCAGTTAACTCAGTAATAGAGAGGCATGAGTAGAAGAGGCACAAAACTGAAGTCTGTGTGTCCGACATGAGCTTTGCTCACCACTCCTGGAGCCACCACCATAACTTCCCATCATTGGTGTTCTCCAGCAGCCCTTTATTTCAGGCTGCAGTTCTGATCCAGAACCAGTATGAATCATCTGGCCCCCCATCGCCAAAAGACCCAATGCCTCAAGAATCTGACCAGGTTTCCCACTCAATGATAACTCAGCAGTCATCATCAGGGCCTCCTACTGCATACCTATCAAAGTTGCAGACATGGGCTGATAGAGATTCCCCACCACCAGCATCCCATTACATCTATTCTGCCTCCCTAGGCTGTCAAAACCTGCAGAATCAGCCTAGATGAAAAGCAACATGCTTTCTTCTGTGAGTACTTTTTATTTTGATTTATTGACTCTGGAACTGAGATCCCACATCAGGGATAGTATGGATCTTCTTAATAGACTGCAGAATTTAATTTGGGATAAACTGGATTACAATTGACTTATAAAATATGTACGCTTCCGTATGGCACTGGCAGTGTTTTCAGGCAGTGGAGTTCTTTTTATTTAATAATGCTGCACAAGAACAACTATCTTCAGCATGTTTTCTCAGTGCCCTTGAGTTCATGTTAACTCACATTTACTTCACCTTTGACAAAAAAGCTTACTTACATAAATATGGTATGGCCATGGGGATGGCGGTTGCCCCTTCATATGCCAATCTCTTCATGGGGCACTTGGAGGAAAATCACTTATATTATGAATGCCAAAATCCTTATCTGAGCCATATTAAATGACAGACCAGATTTACCATTGTCATAATTTGTGTATGGGCAGAAGAACTACAGTCTCTTCCAAAATTCATACATTACAGTACCTTCACCAAAATAATTGAAATTCAGCTTTCACATACAGTATAAGACTGATAAGAGTACTGTAAAATTTCTTGATTTACAACTTTGTGGTTCAACAGGGAAGAAATTACATATGGCAGCTATTAGGAAGGATACGGTAACTAATTGTGTCCTGCATGTGCAAAGCGGGCACCTTAAATGCCTAATTTCCTTAATTCCATATGGGGAATTTCTCCACCTTTGACAAAATTGCTCAGATGTGGATACCTTTAAGGAACAGTCCAAGCAGTTGATTGAGATATTTCACAAGAGAGGTTACAGTATGGTGGACCTGAGGAGAGCATACAAAAAGGGTCTTAATCTGGATCATGGTAGCTACTGGTACAAAACAGTAAATGGGATCTGGGTGACACAAAGGAAGAGAAAAATGATCTCCCAGTAATAACATTTGTCACTGAGTACACTCCTTTAGGGGGTAGAGTGGGGAATATTGTCCATAAATTGTGGCCAGTGCTGCTCACTGACCCTATGCTTAAAGAAACTATGGCTCTAAAACCAAGAGTGACTTTTAGTAAGGGTAGGAGTATTGGTGAAAGGCTGACCCATAGCCATTAACTCCAAAAGAAAAACATACCTGGTTACTAAATAAGACAGGTGGCTTCTTCAAATGTGGTGACTGCAGCATTTTCCAACATGTAACAACTGGCCATACTTTCACTATGGGACAGAATCTGGGGAGAGCAGACATTTTCTGATGTGCACAGCAGTATTGGTGATTTATATGTGCTCATGCCCATGCAAGTTAAAGTACTTTGCTAGGACCATTAGACAGGTAAAGGTCAAGATACAGGAACACATCAAGTTTATTATTAATAAAAATCATAGAACTGCCCATGGTGCTCATATTGATGATAAACATCAATTGAATCCTCACTTGCTAAAGTTCATGGCCATTGACTACATACCTCCTCCCCTTAGAGGAGTGGATTGCTTATGTGTTTTACTGCAGATTAAACAAAGTGGATTGCCGCTTTTTTTGTTAAAACATTTTTTAGAAATTTTCAACGGTACAAACAAAATTCCTGAAGGACATGCACTCTGTACAAAACAGTACAGAACTTGTAATACAGTAATGAAATGAGTTAAAATATACTGTGGAACTTCCCAAATGCAAAGACTAATAACTATTACAAATCGAATCATAAAAAATTGTAAAGGTCAAAATACATAACATCATTATTAGGACACAGTGATCCCTGACCTGACAGATAGCCATTATCCACTAGCATTTTGCTATTCTCTGCAAGGCTCTGTTTACACACTGGGGGAGGCAAATCTATACCCTTTATGAAGGGGGAGGGATGACTGTTCTCATGACCCAAAGAGTGCATGTCAGTGTGACCATTCAAGAAAAAGTCCCAGACCCTGTGATATCTTTGGATATTGTTCTGAGAAATGTGTGTCGTTCTGTCATATCCTGACAACTTGTATAAGGCAGATAGCTATTCCAGCAGCAAGGGGGAAGTTTCTGTTCTCTAGTAGGAGCTGACATCTCACTTCTTGAGCTGCCGGGAGTAGCCTGACTTTCCTGCATTGCTGACATCAGACAAAATGGAAGTGTTTCCCAGGAGTCATAGACTGGGGTCTTTTGAGATACGCTTACCCAGGACCTCCCACAGAATGTATTCACCTGACGCCAGTACTGCTGAATGATCAGACAGGACCAGAGAACATGTGAAAGTGTGCCATGGATGCCATGGAATCATCAGAAGTATGTGCATCAGACCCATCCCCTTTACCATTACTAGAATTATGTAGCACCTGTGCAAGATTTTCTTTTTATCAGCTGGTATGCACCAGACAGGACCCATAGTCATCAGAGATGCTTGTCTGCAGCTCTTCCTCCCAGTCCTGTTTTTGTTTTAATAGCAGAATTTCCTGTACTGCAAAAATATAAGTGTACTGTATATGGCTCTGTCGAGCCTTCATTGCCATTTAACCCAAAGTGAAAGTGCCTCTGAGAGACCCCTTATTGATAATAGCCTAATTTGCTATATTCTCAGAGTCAGAGTGTGTCAGAACTGCAGATATCTCCAGAAGTCAGATTTTGGAAGTGTATACCTGTTCAGGAGATTTTGAAAGATATCAAGAATCTGTGACCCACCAATAAGATCCCATGGCTTGCCCAAGTATGCCATTGTAAAGGTGACTGGTCAATTGTAATGTAAGGGCCATCTCAAAGGGGCTCCAACATCCCCAGGGAATTGGTCTCCCATCTATGTCTCTTGGTAAGGGTTTTCCAGGTGGCAGAAGTAAACATAATAATGGAGGATGCTTACGACTGCCACCTTGCCACACTTCACGAGATCAGAATCCAGGAGAAATAGACATATTTGCACTCTCTAGATACAGTGGAAGTGGGAATGAGGGGGAACTTGATATTAATCCAAGGAGCACATGTTTTACTCATGAAGCCTACTGATAAGCCAATTGCCACAGGAGGCTCCATCTGCCTTTTACTCCTGAGTCACTTAGTTTCACAAGTGAGAAGTGAGGTCTAGCTCCCTCCTAGAGAAGGAGAGAAAAAGCTTTTCTATCCTTAGGAACATTTGTGTTGGGATGATGAGTTGGAGATTGTTTACACAAAAGAGGAGTTTGGGGAAGGCCATCATTTTATAGACTGCTATTTTACCCCCAACAGTGAGGTTAAGCTTTTTTCAACAGTGGAAATCTACCTCTAACTCCTTCAATAGGGAGTCAAGATTAAGATCTATAAGTTGCTACAGATCGTGCATGATAGACATATCAAGATAATTGATGTGTTTGGAAGACCACTTGAGATGCTATTTGCAAAACCTATCTTTGTGGCAGGTGGCATTCAGGAGTGAGACTTCCATTTTCCTTCAGTTAACCCATAAACCTGAAAGGGATGTAACGGAATCCAGAAGGTGCATCACACATGGCAGAGAGGTCTGTGTTCGATAGGTTGAGGAGAAGAGTATCCACTTATGCCAATGTCTTTGGTGTAACATCACCTATCCTAATTCCCTTGATAGCCACAAGTTGCCTTTTTCATCAGAGCAGGGGTTTCATACGGCAAGGAAGAGGAGTGGTAACAGAAGGCATCCCTATCTTGCCCCCCTATCTAGTGGGAAGGATGGCAAAACAAGACCTTTCATAAGGATGCAAGTAAAAGGGTTAGTTTAAAGGAGCCTTACCCACTGTATGAATGTGGAGTATATTCCCATAGCTGCCATAGTGGGATATAGATAGGACCACTTTACCTAGTCAAATGCCTTCTCACTATACATACTTAGAAGACAGGCCAGATTTTAGTGATGCATACAACCCATAGGGCTCTAAAATTGTCCATAGCCATACAGTCCTTTACAAAGCTAGTCTGGTGGTGGTCAATAAGGTGTGTAATTAAGATTTGTTTTATGAAGGCAATAATCTTGGCCATAATATTTGTATTGACATTGAGCAAAGAAATTGGATGGTGGTTGGACAGTTGCTGGCTATCTTTGCCTGGATTGTGCAGCAGCATTGTCATGGCCTCAGACATGGATGGAGGAAGGGGACCCTCTTCTTTCGCAACATCAAAAACTGTAAGCAGTCTGCCATTCAAATATTCTTCACAGAGCGAGTAAAACTCTGCTGGAAACCCATCTAGGCCTAGAGTTTTTCACTTAGCTAGGGTTTTGATTGCAGTTCTGACAGTGCTGGCTAAGTTACTTTTTCTATTACTTTCGATTACTTTTGGAAACTTGTTCCACAAAGCTCTGTGCAGTCACTAGCAAGTATGGAGAAGTACTGGAAAAAGTAATACACCTTACAGTTACAATTACTTGTATCTTTTTATACAAAAGAAATCTGTAACTGTAACTGATTATATGTATTTGAATGTAACTAGTAACTAACCTATTACTTTCAAAAAATGTAATCAGTTATAGTTATTTATTATTTTTGTATTGTTTTTGTATAAAAAGAAATAAGTAACTATAATTGTAATGTGTATTACTTTTTCTACTACTTCTCTATACTTGTTGGTGACTGCTCAAAGCTTCCTGGAACAAGTTTCCAAACATATTAAAAAGTAAAAAAAAGTAACTTACCCAACACTGCGTTCTGATCTCCTGCAAAGTATTCAGCTAGTCTAAGGAGTCAGCTTCAGCCTAAGTAAGAGTGGAGAGGATAGATGGTTCCCTAAATGATGCAAGTGTGGGAGGGGAAGGACCTAAGTGGAAGAAGAATATAGCTTGGCACAGACGTCCTTAAATGACTCATTGATTGCCACTTTTTCTGTAAGCAAAGCACTCACTTATGATGTGACCTGATGAAAGGAATGTGCTTGGCTACTTGCTAGACCCTGGTGTGATGGGCAAGCTTTTTGTCATATTTTCCCAATTCCCAGTCCTTATGGATGATGCGTTGGACCACTTATTGAGCCACTGTTTAGGTAACAGAGTTAATTTGTTACTTGATCTGAAGTATTTCCCAGCTCAGCTGGGAAGGGGAATTTATGAGTTTATTAAATAGGGTTTCCTTTTCATTGAGGTCCTTCTCTAGCTGACTGATACACACCTGTCTCTGTTTTTTTCTTTTACATGAGAGGCATAACTAATGATCCTCTCACTCTTTGAGAACATCCCAGAGTATTGGTCTTAGAGTTCCTGAGTGTCACTGAGGTCAAAATATACCTGAAATTCATGCTCAAGTCAGTCTTTGAATTTGGAGTTCCAGTAAACAGAATGTATTGAGGCACCATTTGGGCACTGAGGAGACTGTCTCTGATGTCTTTACTCTGTGTTATGTGAAAATCTTTTGACACAATGGCATATTTGATGCCAGTCTGTCATTTAATGCTGGATCCCATAATGCTGTAGTAGTTGTATTCCTTGCACTGAATCAGTAGATAACAAAATTACCCAGTTGCTGTAATGTTGTTATTCTGTCCTTGTGTTATTTGTTCCTGCACTGTTGTTGACAAATGATTGCTGATTTTACTTGCTCTGCATGGACTGTAATGGTGTGTAATCTAGCTGGTATTGTTTAATTTGAGATGTAGCACCTACAAATGATTGCAATCATGTTAGTTTGGAACTTCTATTCTCAGAGAAAGAGCACAAGGTGTAGAGAAAAGCACCTTGTTAACACAATTGCTACACCTTTAGAAGGCTGCAGCACCTATTACTGTCAGGCAAAGTTTCCTTTGTTTTGTTTTTTTTTTTATTGTGAGAAATAAAGACATGATAATAAAGTATGTATAGCCAGTCAAGGGAACTAAATCCATTTACTCATCATGAATCTCTTCCTTTACCATACCACCCAAGTAAGTAACAAAAACACGGCAGCTGTCATTAAAATCAGCTGTCCTTTTTGCAGCTAGTCTTCCCACTCCTGCATTAGCACTTCACTCTGAGAGTGAGTAATTAAGCTTACAGGGACTCACACCTGCATGTCAGTAGATTCTTACTGATGAAACAAAGCATCCTATTGTGAAGCCTGAGTCAGTTTTCTGTAACTGACTTCAATCTGACTTGGGCTTCAGAGCATTGATTTTATTCAAGACTGTAGCTGGAGTAATCCTAGCACTGCTGGATCTGTACAGAGAAATGATACAGGGAGTTAAAATTATTAAACAAAAAAAGGCACCACACAAAGTCAATAAAATGCATGAAAATTGACACCACGAATTACTTACAAATAAGTAAATACTTGCTTTTTAAATTCATAATTCACTTCATTCATTCACTGCATAAAATCACCTATTTCCTGCACTATACTAGACACACACCTTGATGAAGACCCTGTGTGGGTTGACTTGTTGGGACATAGCTGATGATTCTCAAACTGTAAAAATAAACTTTTGGGCCACTTTTGCACAGTTTGTTATTTTTTGTTGAGCTTCACAATAATAAAGGTTCTATTCTCTTTAACTGAGTAGCAGTCCAGCCACCTTGCTCTGCACTGCCAATTTTAAGGTCCTAAATGCACCTGTTCTGTCCTGTCCATCTCACCATATCTACCGTGCCTCTTTAGGCCATCAGGACCTAAAGAATCAGCCATTTTGAAAACCTGTCATGTTTGTTCTGTGAGTACTTTGACTTTCATTATGTGTGGTGCTGGTCCTCAACCTTTTCTGATTGAGCTAGTACCCAACAGTAGCTCCAGGCTGAGGTGATGCAACACTCATCTGGCATGGCTTTAAGCTCACATAGTAGCTGTAACAAGGCTTTTGATACTCTGCCTGTAGGCCTACTACTGTTAGATGACATTGTTTGACTGTACCTGCTGGGATATAAGAACATGCTTCATATTTTTCTCTTTCAATGATATGAGTTTGATTATATTTGATCTGCTTTTTTTTCTTTAAGTTGTGTGTTACCAGTGCTTTCATGATCCCTCTTCTGTCTAGGTGGTGACCTCTTAGCAGAGTATTATACCCCAGTGTATCTACTTGGCTATTAGGTGATGACTGGGGAAAGGTGGATGTTTGACTCTCCTCGCTCTTCCCCAGCAATGGAGGACCTTACCCTTGGCCTTGTCTCTGCGTATTATCTCCATCCCCCCATTTTACCCCAGAGCATCCCTGGTATGTTTTGTACTCTCTTGTTCATAAGATTAGCAGGTTTATATACTTTCTACCTCTCTTTGCGGGGGGGACTGCTCCCCCTTTTTATCTTCTATATATCTATTGTTTTCATGTGGTGTAACAATGCCACATTTTAAGGGTCTGCACTGTGGCGCTGTAACATCTGGGGTTGCTTGCATGACTGTGGGCATTCCCTGTCATGGGTTAGCTGACGTGTTCAGCTGTACTGGACAAGGGCTTGGGTGGAGCAGCAGGACCTGCTCCAGTGATGCTAAGTCATAGGTTACAGCTTTTTATTTTTGTTGTCTCCTCCCTCCCACCCACTTGGAGTCCAGCTCCTCCTAATGTTGGTCGGTGGAGTGAGGGGTTCAGATGTTGAAAGTAGCCAAGCACCTGGGCAGGTCTGCCCCTTCCCCTTAATAACAGTCACTAAAGGTATGAGCGGTTGTCTTGACCAGGGATTGTACAGGAGATAGTTTTGTTATAACACCCAGGCACTATGAGGTATATCCTTGCAAGGTACATCATGAAATCTTTTGGTTCAAACCCTAGATGTAGCCCTATATGCTTTTTCTCTCCCCCACCCCACGTCCTCTGATCTACCCTCTAATGGGGCTCAGGTGTCATTTTTTTAAATATCCAGTAGTGTGTCTTTTGCAGGGGGGTATCACTACCAAATTTTCCATGATCCTCTTTCCTCCCAGCCTGGTGAAGGTACTTCTTGGTTGCTCTGCCCATGAGATGAGATCCATCCTCCTCAAAGTCTTTCTAATGGACTAGGGGTTTGCTTCTTTTTTCCATGCTTGGTAGAATCCTCATAATGGATTGCTGGCCCTGCTGTTTTCTAGCTACTGTTACCAGTTTTTTAGGTAATAGAGCTGTCTGGTACTCCAACTGATTGGGTGGTGACCTTGATGGCTATCTGGCCCCTGGTCCCATGTTATCAGATTGAGTTAGATGGTTATCTTTCTGGACCCATATTTGCTCATGGACTTACAGTACTGCACAAATATTTATTTTTCTACTTCATGTAGTTCAGAGTTTAATGTTGGTGTGGATATTTTCTTGCTACCATTCTACAACACTTTTAAACTCTAGGTGTGCTATCAGTCAGATGGTTTACTTAGTGTCTTTGATGACAGATGGTGTACTGGAAGGAGGACTTAGTAGAACTCTGTTGTGGTATTTTTTAATGAGGGTCTGTGGTGGCCTAGTCAATATAATTTATTTTTCTCTACTTGAGTCCTTATCACCTTCACAACCTGTGTTACCTGGAATGTACAGGGCCTGAATTCACCAATACAAAGGAACTTAACCTAAGACCTCTAGCATTCCATGCTAGTAACTCTGCCTCTGATCTATGGTTCACACAGCTGCAGGGGCTGTCCAGGTCTTCCTTCAAATTCACATTCCCTTCCTCTGGCGTTGTGCAACTTTGCAACCTCAAAAATACATTAGAACAACAGCCAATCAACTCCTTCTCAGTGCAGTTTAAAGAAGTCACTACTAGGCAAATCTAGATTATGAATTACAATGAAGAAGGGTAATGGTGAACCATTAGGAATTGAACTTAGGACCTCCAGCATTCTGTGCTAGTAACTCTACCTCTGAGCTATGGTTTCCACAGCTGCAGGGGCTGTGCAGGTCTTCCTTCAAATTCAAATTCCCTTCCTCTGGTGTTGAATAACTTTGCAACCTCAGAAAGGCATTTTGCATTTATACAAAGCAAAAAGACTAGCGCACACCCTCCCTCCCCCACATAGCACAACATTTAAACTTTCAAATGCCAAAATTGGCTATATTTACCTTCAAACTCCATGTGAGGAGAGGGTACTCTTAGTTTCAGACTGGAATTCCAATTTGAGTGAGCTAAATCACCAACGTCAAGGTGGGGCCCATCGATTTAGTCCCTAACCTTCCAATGCCTCAATGGCTATTAGCTAACTGCTTTTATACTGTGCTCCCAGCAGGGATTTTGCAGAGGTGATTTAACTCTCATTTATACTGTGCTCCCAGAGGGATATAACACAGACATTTTAAAGGGAGCATGCTATAGAGGAGCACCATAAACTCCCCAAATTCAAGTAAAACCATAAAACCAAAAATAGCTGCTCAAACCTTTAAATTACTACACACTAGAATTCACATTTCTTATAAGGGGTGCTGCTAGATGGTGACAAATAAACAAAGCAAAAAGACTAGTGCACACCTTCCCCCCCACATAGCATAACATTTAAACTTTCAAATGCCAAAAATGGCACATGGAGTTTGAAAGTAAATATAGTCATTTTGGCATTTGAAAGTTTAAATGTTATGCAATAGGGGAGAAGTGAGCTAGTCTTTGCTGTTGATTTCTCCATCTGCAACACCAAAAATATAATTCCAGTTAATAAGGTTTGAGCAACTATTGAGTTTATGCTATTCATACCCTGCAGCTGTCTGAACCATATCTCAGTGTGCCTCATCTGTATAACACCCCAGTGGAATGAACCAGCTACCATAAGTTGGTCTATCTGGGTTGGATTGTGGTAAGCCCAATAAAAACAAAAAACAAACTAAAAGACAAAGAACCTCAGTGTGCAAGTACTGAGGCAAGGGTTACCCCAAAGGACACTGTCCTTTGGGGTAACAAAATCACACATACCCCATAATGAAAAGCATCATGAGCTGTATATGGAAATCACCACAAAAATATGCCGGTTCAAATTTAAGCAGAAATGCATGGTGCTGAAAGGCCTCTCACACAGTTTGCAAAAAGTGCCAAAAGAAGACCCAGGCACGTGTTTCGTCCTACAAGGACTCATCAGTGTGCCTTGTCTGTATGACACCCCAGTGGAATGAACCATAGTTCATACAAAGCAACATTACATAATCAAAATATTTACTTTGATCATTATGAATATCTAACAAAAAGGATATTTTTTATTTTTATCTTATATACCTTATGTACCGTATGTCTTAATAAAAAAAAATAAAAAAATAACAAAGATTTAAATCTCCTAAATGCATGTGAAAACAAACATAGCTGGTGTTAATAGTTATTAATTATGTCAGACCATATTTATATTCCTCCATAACTATAAAATTCAGATACAAGCTAATATATTTTTCAAGACTGATTTTGAGTCAGGTTACCAGGTCAGCAATGAAGATCATGTTAAGGGGTGATAACAGAAAATATATTGTCCTGTAGGAGTCTCCTGCGCTGCCATTCTCATATCTGTGGAAAAAAAAAATAAAGATTGGATTTGCATAATAACCCACATATTTGTGATTAAATAACCATATAAAGAAAGACAATGTGATTTTATTGCCTAAATGGAGAAAAACATGGCAAGATGTAGCAAGTACTGAAGTAAAAGTGGGTATGTATTTTTTGATTGGGGGTAGAGGGTAGGTATACTTACAGTAATGTCAATTACTGTGTACAAATCTGGCTTGAAATCAAGTTCCATATTATGTCCATCAGGAGTTAATGCATTCAAAGTATAGATCCAGAAGGTTTCTCTCTGTAATAACCTTGAAGTCTATTACACCCTCTGTGTCCTATCCTGACTTGTTCAAGGCCCATAAATTTAAAATCTAACTGTGAAGATTATGCTGATGGCTACCAACAAATGGCAGAGTTGGTAGCCCCCACTAGCATAACCTTTATGGTTGAAGCTGCCGGGGGTGCATGAGCTGTCTGCCCCGGGATCTGCATCGCTTATGCACAGGTCAAATCTTTGTAATTAAACTTTCCAGGCAGCAGGTAAATAAAAAATTTACTTTTATGCTAAAAGCCTTAATCGGACATTTCTGCACCAGCTGCTGCAGTTACCATGGTTATTGGAGTATCCCTTTAACAAAATAATATTTTCTGGTCCTCACTGCCTACTCTGAAGACCAGGAGTAAGTATACATAATTTCAGCAGTGCCCTCAGTGTAACAGCTGTGTGGGTGGCAGACAGGTGAGGGGGAATGGAGTGTGATTTAAAATGCGCCAAACATCCCTGAGGTAAAAAAGGAAAAAATATGCCAAATTTTCTCTATTAGAGTGTAGAATGAAAAGAGAAGATTACAAGGTAAGCAGTGGAGATTTAGGGGTGTGTAAATTTATTTAAAACAAGGTGTCCTTTTAAAGCGCAATGGGTCCGATATTCAAATAGACATGCAAGCATCGTGCAAATGCTTTTGCTGCACTTGTGCCCAACCTTGCAGCTGCAATATTCAGTTAGATAGTACATTGTGCTATCTGACTGAATAACAGGTCATACTGTTGCAGGGGTAAGTGAAGTAGTGCTGCCAGCATATACCTGTGCTGTATATAGCCCACATGGAATAGCACTGCCCAAAACAGGACGCCGCCAAGATCCCTATGGGCAATATTCAGCCCCCACATGTAAATGAGCCCATTGAGCATGAAAGGTGCTAAGGTAACATTTCCATGCCCATTATGGGTTCATTTGCATGGAGCACAGCAGCCCCTTAGCACCATTGACAGTGTTCTGGAAGGTCTGTTGGCTAGTGTTACCCCTCCGCTCACCTATTCTAATCACAGTCAATGCTCCCCAGAGTCTAACCCTCCTCTCACCTTCTCATCCAGCTGCCATATAAGCTGTCAGTGGGTGTGCATTCAATATCACATGTACTAACAGCTCACATGGTGGCCAGCTGAGGAGGTGAAGGGAGGGCTGTGCTGGTCACCGTAATGGATTGTGATGATCTCTGGCCAACCTGGTAGGGGAGTGTTGAGAAGTGGTTTGTGAGCAGGCCGATCAAGTGGGGCATTACTGGACCACCACTGATACCTTGTGGGTATCATAACAGGTGATGAGGTACCACTAGCCACCAGGGAGCATTGATGGCAATGGAAATGGGTGATTAAGGACACAGTAGACCACCATGGAGCACTGAGAGTGATGGGAATGGGTGATTAGGGAGGACACACTAGACCACAAGAGAGCATTGACAGTGACGGGAACAGTTGACTGGGGGCTGGCAGCTGCAGTAAAGCCACCCTGCCTTTGGGTTTAAGGTGAAGCATTCATGCCCCATTTAAAGCTGGTTTTCGGTGGTGATACAGTGCCACTTTGGAGGCTGTTTACCACTGCTGCAAACCTTAAAAAATGTCACTGCCTTAATATGCATGAGGGGACCATCTCTTTTGCACAGGAGGTATTTTAGTGCCTGGGCACTGCTGGACTTAGAGGGCCCTACATGGGCTTTTGAATATGGCCCTGCCTCGCCCCAAGTGCAAGCGCAAACCTTGGTAGTGCTGGTGCAAAACACATTAGTGATGGTGCTACCTTTTGAATATGAGTCCAATGTTCTAAACTGGCACAGTGATTATTTTTATGTTATGGGGCACTCTGGCACCAATACTTTTTCTTCAGTGAGCATTGTGTACAGATAAATGCACAGCTGCCAGCCTGTCACAGCCAATCAAAAGCATGAACAAATAGGGAGGGGGGAGTTGAAAAAGGCTTCCCATACTGCTTCTGTAAGAGGTCACCAAAAATGAAATACCTCAGTTTGACTATCCTTGATAAATAAATGGCTTAATAAGTGAGTTCCGTAATATAGCCCTCCTATATTAACCCCCCCCCCAATTCAATTTGCTGTAATAATTAGTGCATCTTGTAAAACTGGCCTTTTTTTAAAATCATTTTTATTGTGGAAAAGAACATCACATACATTACATAGGCTCTTATCTACCAGGAAGAATAAAATTATTATACAAGTTATACATCAGGCTTTTAATATTTTTTTTCAGTTTAAACATCTAATCATACAGTAAGAAAAACATATAACTCCCAAAATTCATTGGGGCATCACAAGATGCATACAACATAATTCCTCATATGACTTCCTGAATCTTCTCCATATTGGAATTAGCAGTTGAAGAACTCAGGACTTGGAGAACTGCATGGATTAGCTGGATTTACACATTTTGCAGGTACAGTACCATATTTAGACAGAAAAGACTTACCAGTTTTTATTCTGAGAAAATATGGATTAACCTGCAGATTGATAAATAAATATTTATTTACTGCAGATATTTAAGTGTTTGATCGTGTGTGGAGGAGGGGTAGGGGGGTTATGCTTTCTGTATTTCATATTGTATTTGATTAAAACATTTGCTTACGTTAATAGTAATGCTGGGACGCTTGTACTTGTTCTTTGGGGGTTATAAAGCTGCAGACTGTTGGTTATGAAAATATCTCCTTATATACAGTATTTGTGGAGGAATTTATATTTGCTTACATATCCTGTTTGTTCATGAACTGATTCGAGGTGAGGTGAAAAAGCTGTGCTTTTTGCATTTGATATTGTGTTTAATTAAAACTTTAGCATATGTAATTCCATTCCATTAAATTAAATTAAATAGTAATGTTGGGATCAGTGTAATGTATGCGCTTTTTTTTTTGTTTTTCTGAAGACTGTTGATTATTAAAATCTCTTTTGTGTATGGAATTTCTTGAGTCATTTTCCTGTTTCTGAAAAGCATGCCCTTTTAACCTATTCTTTGAATTCATGTAGCTGTTTATTTTAAAGATGCTGTGCTCAGTTTGAATTTTGGAATATGTTCTGTATGTTAGTGTCTCTCATTTTATTTACACTAGATTGCGAGGTATGGGGTCAGTGATTGTGGAAGGATGATATGGGAAGAGGGTCTAGTTTCAGGGAGGGTGGTCTGGGAGGTTCTGCTCTGGAGGAGGAGGCGGGTCCAGCTCCTGGGAAGGGTGGCCATATGGGTGTCCTGCTCAGGGAGGGGATTCAGCTGGGGAGGCCATTCCATTGGCATGAATGATAGTTGCAGTGGGTCCAGCTGCAGGGAGGGTTGTCTGCTGGGGAGGCTGGTCAAGGGCATGCAAAGGTTGAGCCAGCTGCAAGGAGGGTGGTTGGTGGGGGGGCTAGTACAGAGATGGGAGGGAGGTCCATCTGCAGGGTTGGTGTTCAGCTGGGAGGGCTGGAACTGGGCTTGTGGTGTGTTCAGCTCTATGTAGAATGGTTGGCTAGGGGAGTGCTGGTCCAGGGGCTTGAGGGGACAGCTGCAGAGACTGTGGTCTGTTGAAGGGAGGCTTGGGGGGTGTTACAACTACATGGTGGTTGTTTGACATGTGGTTAGAGTCTGGTCCAGATGCAGGGAGGGTGGTAGGTAGGGGAAGAGCCTGTTCTCTAGCTCCAGTGAGCTTGCTCATCATGGGAGAGGCTGGGGCTAGAACGATTGTCCAGCTGTGTGGAGAATGGCCTGGTGCTTGGAATGATGATTTAGCAGAGAGAAGTATAGCTGGCTGTGGTGGTGAGGGGCAGATTGATCCAGGCACTGGATGGTGTGGGTGGAGGTCACACCAGAATTGTCAGAATATATAATGGGAAACCTTGACTTTTCAGGATCAACTATTGACTATCAATAGTCATAACTACTGTCAGTCAGTAGTCATCCATTATTGTACATATTTTCTCTCTATAGCCCTCAACCGATAAGGATAGTTCTGCCAGCTCCGCACTGTGCCATGTGCACTCCCCTCATGACAGTGTCACGTGCATTGCCACCACCTCGCTGTTCTGCATGCACTGCCGCCACTGTGCTGTGCCATATGCACTGCCATCACAGAGCATTTCCACACGAACTGCTAACTCTGTACTGCATTATGTGCACTACAAACACTGCAGTGCAACATGCAGTGCCACATGCACTGTCACCACCTCACTGTTCCACACACACTACTGCCACTGCACTGTGTTACATGCACCACCATCTTTGTGTGGTGCCATATGCCCTGCTGACTCCATGCTCTGCCACATGCTCTGCCAATACCACACAGTGACTCATGTATTGTTATCACTGCATTACCATATGCACTGCTGACTCTGTTGTGCCATGTACACTGGCATCAACACATGGTGACACTTGCATAGCCTCCAGATTGCTGTTCTATGCACAATGCCACCACTTGCAGTGCCAAATGCACTGCCAATTCCATACTGAGCCACTTGCACTGCTATCAATGTTGGGTGCCATATACACTGCCGATGCTGCTGGAACTGTGCCTGTTGTTGACCATTGCTGTGCCCTTGCTCGTTGGCCCTGGGCTGGAGGCTGCAGCATGTGTGGCATCAGTTATCGTCATCCATCCATCCTTGAAAGCCCAAGTATTGATACATGCTGTTTTGGTCAGGTAGCATCTATGGGCAGCAGAATTAAGAACTGTTATGTTAAAATTATTGCATCATTATGAAGGCCTACATTTTAAGGCTATGGTTTGTCTACTCCCCTGACCAGTTCTCAATGACAGCCAAGTTCAATCCAGTTTTAAAGCTGGGAGAGTCATGTGACATTCCCAAGGTCAAATCCTGAGCCAGTGACCATGGTGAGATTTGAACTAGGGATCACTTAGCTCATGTATGTAGCTCATGTATGCAATATCTATGATCTCTCTGTAACTCATGTACCTCTCTGGAACTCTGTGTCTACTCTTTCTTTTATTCTTTCCTTATACTAATCCTTTTTTTTTCTTTATTTCTACAGGTTTGAGAGGGCACTAACCCTGGTCTGACAGGACACAGACTCCCTGCATATCCGATAAGTATTGCTTATGTTTAGCCAGCCCACAGGCACAGTGGTTGGATTTCCATTTGCAACACCGATGACCCAAGTTTGGATGGAGCTCGGGGAGTCAGAGAGATAGCTGGGGGGAGGAGAATCGAGTGTCTGATGGACTGCTTTCCTCCTTCTCCTCCTCTGGGGGGAGGGTGGGAAAGCACTCAGTCTGTGACTGACTCATAGTGGAGGCTGGGGGCCAGTGCAGGTGAGGCATAGTAGTTCTGGTAGGTGTACTGGATGTGGGTGAGTGCACTCATAAGTCATTGCATGACTTCTCACTTATTTCTTATTTCTTATTCTTACTTCTTATCCATGAGTTCTCTTACCACATGCCTCATGGTAGCTGTGCTGCCAGCTTGATTGCATTGAAAAGTCACTCTCACTATTCCCAAGCCTGTAATGTGACTATTGTAGTAAAGTGGTTCAGCTGGAAGCACACTTCAATCTCTGGTGTCAGTGCTCAGTTATGTCCCTCTGTTCTCCACCTGATTACAGCCAAACTCATTCATAGGTCACAGTATCTCAGCCTATATGCTGTCTGTGTAAAGAAAAACAATGAACATAGACTACTAACTGGAACTGCAGGCATAAAACACATGGGCACATTTATTTAAAAACTTCTATTTCTAATAACATATTTATTGCTACTGCCCAAAACCTGAATGATTATGGCTCAGTAGATACCATAGCTCCACTGGTGATGTAGGAACTATATTATCTTAGTTTTAAACTTTTAAATCATTTGTTTTTATTTTTATAATTTGTTAAAAGTTTTTTTTTATTTAATTTCATTCCCAGCTTGTATAAGCAGTAAGACACTCTGGGGCATGGCTTGTGCTGAGTATACCACATGCCCAGGGTTGACAGCACTCTGCCTGTGGTGCTGTGCTTCACAATGCCCCTGGGCATGTAGTAAACCCAATAAAAGTTTTTCCCTCTTCTGTCTTGTTGCTTAATAATTCATCATTAGGGGTCAACATTTAAACATTCTGTCATGACTGACATAGCTCTGGTCAATAACTGCTTTCTTAAACCTTGCCCGAGTTATTTATCAGGAGCAGATAGGGTAATATCTCCCAGTTCTAATGAACTATTGCCTGGTTCTGTAGAATTTTTGGCTGATTCTAGTGAAGTATTTCCTGGTTCTAATGAACTATTGCCTGTTACTTTGTTTTGATCCAGGCGATAGCAAAACATTTTATGTCATGAAACTAGTTCTGGTCCACTTGGAGGCTAGAGTTGCATCTATAGTTTAATAATAATGGACTATTCTCTGACAATTTTAATTTATAGCCAGCCCATTTACACAGGCACATGGATCCTGTTAATTACACCAGCATGTCAATTTTAGAATTTAACTAGTACATGGGGGCTAGCCTAGGGGAGGAGTACTGAACACACCAGAGAATGCTTACCTCCTCTGGAGATGAAGGGATTTTTCAAACCATCACTAGTCTGCCACCTGGGTGACCGCAAGTGGGAGTGCAGCAAAGCAACCTGGGAGGGTTGGGACATTGATGAATTTGGTGAACCAGCAAGTGTTATATGCATGTATTCTTCTTAATGTTATCAAGTACAACATTGTTATGGAAACCAGACGAGGTACAAAAGAAAACCCTGTTTCAACTGTATGATTGGTCCAGTACACTCAGAATCTGAGTAGCCTTCCAGTCACCTCTCAACAGTAGTAGGTTTGGAGGTTGTTGCTGTTCCCTCTTTACACATGTCAAAAGACGAAAACCACAGGATGGAAAAGTGAGGTTGCATTTTCATGTGGCACAATAAAGGGGACAGAGAAAGTGAATAGTGGGCATGAACAGAGGATAAAAAATTATGTATTTCTACAAAGAACTGAAGACCTGTCAGTAACCACATTTCTGTCTGTCAAGAGAGAGCTGGAAATGACATTGACAACTGTGCAGCATGAGGAGATCCTGATCTTCAGGTTTGCTGATTGGCTGCTGCAGATCATGTGGTTTGCATAAGGCAAGTGTATGATCCCTGCCCAAAAGGGGCAATGTACTGTACTGTAAGTCTCATCAACTAGTGGCAGTCAATTATGTCTTATTTTCTCTGCCCACAGAGTAAGGGTGACCCAGTGCTGAAGATGAGTTCAGTAGACACATGAAAAACCAGCAGTTCTAACTCAGAGAAGGGTTTCCAAAGTTTACTAACACTTTTTCAGCACTTGTTGCAGTAAGTGTTGAATAAAAGCTAGTAAACTTTAAAAACCCTTCTTGGAGTCAAAATATTAGTTTTTCATGTGTCTGCTGAACTCATCTTCATCACTGGGTCATTCTTACTCTATGGGCAGAGAAAGTAAAACATCGATGACTACTGATTCTTCCTTGATCAACATTATAGTATATAGAGTAAAATGTTACATACAAGGTAACGTATTATCTTCTGGGATTTTCCTTCCAATCAGAAGCATGATGTGACAAATATCTTCCATTACCTTTTTGAAAACTAGATATGAAATTTATTACATCAGAGATATAACTTTTAATTTTAATGATTACATTTGTTCCCCCTTTTCTCAGCCTACTTCCTACTACTACGATCTTGGAACAGTGATCTTCACCTGTTTCTTCTGGCAGACAGCTATGTCCTGGTTCACCCCCTATGTTTGGTGTTGTACTGTAGGTCAGTCTCCATATTGGGACACCAAGTCAAAGGGATGATGACTATTACCTACAGCCATCATTTACATGCAATGGGGGGTGAGATGCTGACAACAGTAAAAATAGAAAGGGACCTGGGGGTATTTATATCAGATGACCTAAAGGTGGGCAAGCAATGTGAGAAGGCAGTAAGGAAGGCTGGGGAGATACTGGGATGTATAGGAAGAGGCATCAATAGTAGAAAACAGGAAGTTGTTATCCCTCTGTACAGACAATTGGTGAGACCCCATCTGGAGTACTGTATGCAGTTCTGGAGACCCCATCTCTGCAAAGACATAGACAGAGTGGAGGCTGTCCAGAGGAGGGCAACCAAAATGGTGCAGAGTCTGCACCAGAAGACATATGAAGAAAAACTAAAGGAGCTTAATATGTATACCCTTGAGGAAAGAAGGAGAGAGGGACATGATAGAAACTTTCCAAGTACCTCAAGGAATTAACAAAGTCAAGAGGGTAGCATCTTCCAGAAAAGAGATGTGCAAGAACAAGGGGCACAATTTGAAGATAGAAGGGGATGGCTCAGAGGTAATGTGAGAAGTATTTTTCACTGAGAGGGTTTTGGATGCATGGAACAGCCTCCCTGAAGAGGTCGTGGGGTCAAGAACAGTGGGGGACTTCAAGAATGCATGGGACAGGCATAGGGCAGTCCTAGTGGGGGGTAGGAGGAATTAAGCTGTTGGTTAACTAGGATCTGCAGCTTATCTGTTAGGTAGGAAAATGGGCAGACTAGGTGGGCCAAGCGGTCCTTATCTGCAGTTAAATTCTATGTTTCTATGTTTCTATGTTTAAGGGAGATCTTTCTCTCATTTCCATCCCTCACACCTCACAGAAAGGATGGCTGCAGAAGTAGGCACTGTTTGTCCCCCACCACCAATTCCATGTACAGTCCTATTACACCATTCCCACAATTCCACCAACCTGAAAAAGGCAGTCATGTTCCAAATCTGCCTTGTGCTTCCTGTCAAACTCCATTCAAGCCACAATGCTAATTAGCAATGTCTCTTGTTTCTTTAAAAATTAAATGACCAAATGTGGAATTTGTAGCAAAGAATCATGTTTTGTTTACAGTTTATTTGCTAAGTATATTCTATCTGAAATATATCATGTTTCTAGTGGAGTCCTGATTTAGCCCATTTTTGAGGTTTAGCAGACTAGAGCATTGGAAGGTTAAGTGAGATGCCTAATGTCACACAGTGAGTATTTCGTTATTTTGGGATTTGATCCTGGCAACTCCTGGGGCCAGAGATTCAAAAGTGGAAAATTGTACATATGTGGCAAAAAAAAAAAGTTGTGCAAAGAGAAGGTACCCTTTCACAATTGCATTTCTTTCCACTTGCCCACAATTTTCATAAAGGTTACATATGCATAATCTTTTCCACATTTATGACAGCTTGCAGAGATTTGTTTGCATAATAATGCAAAAGTGTTATGCCTGGTATTACCAAGTGTAGCATTTTGTTTGCATTTACACAAAGAAGGAAAATGCTACCTGTGTGAAAAAAATGTTAAAAATATAATTTTTGTCATGACAAGGATTTTCTACTTCACCAGCATGTTGGCATTGGAGCGTTGTTTCTAGACCATGCCAGGGCCTTTGGAAAAAAAAGGCAGAAAAATTCTCTCTTATATTTGCTCCAGGGTGACAATCCTGGTCACACTGGAACAATATGCAATTCAAGTCAGATATAGTGAATCATGAGCACATTTAATGAACTTGTGTCAGTGCAATATAATACCAGCAGTGGATATGAAAAATCAATATAATTATAAATAGTGAATTCAGAAGTGTCATATGTTAGTCCACTAATTACCCAAGATGCCCAGGTGCTTTGCTCTGATAAGCTTCAGCAGAGGGCCTTTTGAAAAAAAAAACCTGATGCCTTAGCCCATGCTCTAGCTAGTAGATCTCATTGTATCCCTATTTTTAACCTTGTAGGGCAGAGAACGTGACTATTAACAATAGCCAGCAACATGTTTCCTACAGGAAGATAATTTCATGGCAGGGAGAATGCATTCATTCATTTCAATCAGTACTGTATGTTCTTATAGTAACTGGTGATCCCCTTTATCACGCTGATGATCAGTGTGATCAGTCAACATAATTAGAGGATGTGATATCATACCCAGTTATTACAGTGACTGGAGCACTGGCACTTACATAGATACATAGATACATAGACAGTGTCGGCAGATAAGGGCCTATGGCCCACCTAGTCTGCCCATTTGAGCTTGTAAGTTCAGTTTGTTTTCCTAGAAGTCTATTTCCCCTTACCCCTGACCTCTAGAATTCCTTTATGTCGATCCCATGCATTCTTAAATCCCATGATTGTTTCAGCCCCCACCACTTCCTCTGGCAGGGTGTTCCACTTGTCCACCACCCGTTCTGTGAAGAAATTCTTTCTCATGTTTCCTCTGAATCGTCCTCCCTCCAACTTCATCCCATGCCCTCTAGTCCTGAAACATCTTTTTCGCTTAAAAATAGTGTTTTCCTGCACCCTGTTCCTCCCTGTAAGATACTTGTATGTCTCTATCATATCCCCTCTCTCCCTCCTCTCCTCCAGGGAGTACATGTTCAGTTCCTTCAACCTGTCTTCATAGGACTTGTGATGCAACCCATGCACCATCTTTGTTGCCTCCTCTGAACCTTCTCTACCCTGTCTATGTCCTTACGTAGGTATGGTCTCCAGAACTGTACACTGTACTCCAGGTGGGGCCTCACTAGTGTCTTGTATAAGCGGAATTATGACCTCCTTTTCCTGCTGGTGATGCCCTGCCTATACATCCCAGCATCCTATTTGCTTTACCTGATGCCTTGTCACACTGTTTCCCTACCTTGAGGTCATCAGAGATGACAACCCCAAGATCCCTTTCCTGCTTGGTGCATGCTATATCCTCACCCCCCAACTGATATATTGTGCCAGGGTTTTTGTGCCCCATATGCATTATCTTGCACTTCTTTGCATTGAATTTCAACTGCCAAACCCTTGACCATTCTTCAAGTTTCTGCAGGTCCCTTCTCATTCTGTCTACACCCTCTGGTGTGTCTACTCTATTACAGAGCTTTGTGTCATCACTTTAACTGTTGGGAAACTTGATTTTTGTGCTCACTTCCCTGCAACAGTTATCATAAAAAATAAAACATAAGTGACTGTGTGCTTATAAAGGATTTCCTGTACACCTTCAGTGTGTGATGACTGCATAAACCTCTCAAGCTTCACTCTTGAGGTTTATGGGTTATCTCACACTTCAGGTATGTAAAAAAAAACTTCATAGCACACAGTAACCTATGCATTATTCTCTCTTTAGTTTATGCTTTGTATAACAAACTACATATTTACTAATTATAGCATGTTCTGGTCCTATACTCTATCAGTAGCTTTTTTCACTAAGTAAAATTAATTTTCTTTGTTATAAGAACAAAGCATAAAAAGCAACTCTTTAATATAATAGCAAAGTTTAAAATCTCTAGATGTTTACCACATATTTTTTAAGCTGTAGTGTTTTAAGTTTGGTGTTATTTTCTATACTTTTCCTTGTTACTGGTCTACTAAATAATGCAGACAATGTACTACTTATTTCAGAGTCTTTAAACATGTATCTGGTTCACCCTTCTAACATCATAATTGCTGTTTGTGACATCACAGTTTGCTGCCATGGACAGAACTATGCTGTCATACACAAAAGCACTGTGAGGTTAACAGAGGAGAGGCAAATGCTTTTTAAACAGACTTTTTAAATAGACTACTAAGATGAGATGGAAATGATTGAAAGGAACATTGAAAATGAACAAAATTATTCTTTATTAATTTGTAATTGATGAAGCATCATAGTTATGAAAATATGCTGAAGTGCAGACTTGTTCTAGAATAAAATATACTCAAATTAAATGAAACACATCTTTGTCTCATGCTATTGCCTCTCACTAAAGGGACAATGAATAATTTGTTGAAATATTTGGGGCATCTGCTCTCAATAGACTGGAGCTAGACTGGAAACTTAATATGATAAAATGTCTCAGATAAATCACAAAACCTCATACTGAACAATTAGAGTTGTAACAGAGTTGCTTAGCTACAGAATTTATGCCAAGGATTGATTTGCAGCATTTTTCTTTCTTTCTTTCTTTCTTTCTTTCTTTCTTTCTTTCTTTCTTTCTTTCTTTCTTTCTTTCTTTCTTTCTTTCTTTCCAAAGTTCAGCACAAATCAAACAGATCGGAAGTACTATCTCTGCTCTTGTGAGGCTTTTCAAGTGTTTAATTTGGAACAGACAGTGACAGAGACAGAGAGAGAGAGAGAGATGACATTGCACAACAAAAAAATTATTTGAGCACTTGAAAGAGTCACTCTTGATATTGTGCCACAGACTTATATGTTTGAAATACAAAAGTGATATCTGAAGAACTATGCATATCAGGTCTGAAAAGTACTGTTTGAAGTTCTGAAGATCAGGTGTTGATATTGTTTCAGGGCAGGGATTTCTATGTCAGATTTCCATCTGTAAGTGATGACCATGTTTCCACATACACATCTAATGAAGAACAAAACAAATAAACAAAATAAAATGGTGCATCATGTCTTAGAAAAATAAAAACTGAAACATGTTTCTATAAATTAGACAAGGGCTCATACTATGGTGCAATGAGCTGAATTAAGAAAAGGTGTCCATTTAAACTACCCCAAGCTTTTCTGTGGTAATAGTCCAAATCAACTCCTCCCATCATAAACATATCCAAATGTGTCAAGAATCTCAGCTTGCCTTTATAGTACTTTCTACAACAAATGTCATCAGTTTATTCCAAATGGCATAAAATGCCCACAGTCTCTTTATGCAAAATTACTTACTGTACTTTTGTCCTGCTCTATATGCGTGTCCTCACCTTCAAGATATGTTCTCTCACAGGATGAGTATTCATCTTGAATTCCATGTTCGTGTGCGCCGTTATTTTGTGATCTAGTAAAATGTTGCATAGTTTCCCAACTTCTGTAGAATTTCTATCTGACATGCAGATTTTTTTTATTCATGATGCTGCTTTTTTATTTACTTGTGGAAAAATAGTTGTCAAGTCCAATGTGTTCGATTTTTTATAGATGCGGAATTATCAGTGTTTATGCACAATTTTTCTCCAGTAATCTGTAGGTGTGAGCACTTCTTCCGCATGTCACGTATTCTGTTTTATGCAGTCTGTGGAAAAATAATTCTGCATCTGTAAATAGCAGTCATGTAAGTTGCTGAATTTCTTGAGAATATATATATTTTTTTTAAAATCCCTGTTTTTTTGCTTGTGGAAGTTGGAAATTTTGCAGTTATAGGCTGAGAAAAGACTAGAGAGATAGGTTTTGTACTAGGGGACAACTGAGAGAAAGTGATTTCACGTTCTGTATGTATTATGTCAGCAAGTCACAGTAGTGTGGAAGATTTACTTATGGGCAGCACCAGCCAGGCCCATGAAGAATGATTCCAGAGCAGCAGGAGCAGCAAGAAGTACAGAGTGCGGACCAGAGTGGGCAGCCAGTATAGCCACAGCAGGGCCAGGGCAATACAGATCAGGTCACTAAAAAAAATATCGCACCCACCTCCATTTAGTTGCAAGGATGTTGCAGTTCTGGTGAAGGAGGTCACTAGCAATGTTGACAAGGTGTTTGGCCCAAACAGAGTTCCTGTCAAAGAGTCAAGAGTGGAACAAAATTTGGCCATCCATTCAATCCACCCTGGACACAGATGGACAGGGCCTGTGCCATGCTCCATCCATCAGATTAAGCACAAGTGGGATAACCTACAATGTAGCCACAGTGAGTTGCAGACATTTGGTCTTGTGGTGGACCATCACCACAAAGTAGAGTAGCAGCAGCAAAATGAAATCTGAGAACGCCAACACCAATACCAATGGATCCCCTGCAGGGAAGAGGAAGAGGATGCATATGGAGGACAACAGTGGGACTAGTGAGTATACTTTTTGTCTTTATTTACTCTTTTTGCTTCTTCCCCAGACAGATGTCCTCCCTTCCCAATTGCTCTGTTGCCCTGCTGCACTGCTACTTGTAGTCACCTGGCTGGGGTGATATTCAGGTTCCCAGCTTGACACTCGCAGATATTGCTACCTTGTGGGCGCTTGCAGCAGTCATTTCCTTCACTGCTGATTTTGGTATTTGTGCTGGCCTCTGTGTTCCTACCTTGCTGCGCATTGTGGTAGGGTTTTGATTCCCCGGTCATGGAGTGAAGACGACAGAGCATGCAGTTTCTCCTTCACCATGATCAGGTAAATGAAGAATTGAGTTGGACATGGGACACTGAAGGTAATGCGGGCATGAAGGATTGACTGCAGAATTGCAGGGTGTCATTGATGTTCAGATTCTTTTAACCAGCCATCATCCTGCTGCATGCAGTCTTTATCATCACTGAATACTTGCAGAGTCACTGCCAATATTGGATGATTTCAGCTCTTTGGCATGCGTTCCCTCTCTGTCTCCTGTCCTGTCCATGATGTCATTATCAAGTAGGAAGAAGGACTATTTTGTCATAAATTTCCATATTCAGCTAAGTTTTTTTTCTATAAAAAAGCATAATTTTTCTGAGTGTAACACACACAAAAAAATGTAATCCATTTTGTAAATGCAATAAGACACTCAAGGTGTGTGCATGGAACATATTTTACCACATGACAGGGGCTAAAGGCACTCAGCCAAGGCATTGTGCCATATTACAACCCTGGCTGTGTGGTAAAATATGTTCCATGCACACCCTGTCATGTCTTATTGCTTATGTATTAGTACTGTATGGCTACATCAGAGATTTGGAACATCATATCAATTCACTACCCAGCAGCACCTATTCACCCACCTGTTACTACCTAACGTGCAACAAAGCATTTATTTCTATCACTTTCTTAGTGCTCTGTCCCCCCTTTGCCCACCCTACCCCATACCTGGCCTTATTTCTGTAACTGTAAACAAATGTATCCAATTCCAATGTATTTGTACCTGTTTGTGGAAAAAGAAGGTCAAAGTAAAGCAAGCACCAAAGATACTTACCTGTGCATTTCTAATTGACAACAAACCATGATGAGGCAGTCTTGGCTGTTGGGTAAATTCAGGTTCAGATCATCTGTGGCTACATCTGCATCTATAAACCATTACAGTGTCAAACCTGAAACAGCAATCACACCCTTAGTTACAGAGACACAATGGAATAGATTACTATTAGTTTATGTTAAAAATACCTTCTTTACCTGAAAACCCACTCAGAACATAGTTTCACTTTGCATGACCCATATGCATCAGAACTTAAGCCGGTAATCCTCCACCATTACTATTACTACTGTCCACACCCCCCTCACCATCCTCCCCACCACCAGCAGTCTGTCTCAAAGACCATCAGGGCCTACACCTATCTCATTATCATACACTTATTTGTTATTTAAAAAAAAATATTAAGGACTTACCTAGGCAGTTGGGTGATAAACACATCAGGAAGCCACAGGCCTTTCAGAGTAAGGGAGGATCACAGCAGCAGCAGTAGAAGCAGTGGCAGCAGCAGGCATAAAACCATAGTGAGGCAAACCTGAAAGGGAAGCACATGTACAGTCACAGAAACACAAGACAAGTATGATTTTATTTTTCAAATTTTTTAACCAAGAGTAGCACACTAAGCTGAAAGCTTGTTTACAGGTGCAACCTGGGAGCACAGGGAAGTTAAGTGACTTGCTCAGGGTCACACAGTATGCAAGTGGGGGCTACAGGATTCAAACCCAGGTCTCCAGATTTGCAACTCAGACCCTTAAACCACTGTATTATACTGCTTCCTTATTGACAATTGACAATACTTAGCTTATGAACAACAACTGCTCTGTTAGTCAGGAAAAAAAACAAGAAAACTACTTTATCTTTGCCTAATAAACCTTCAGCTTCCACAGAAATGGTCTGCTGCACCTAGTGCAGTGGATAACCACTGCCACTGTACCATCCACCCCCCTCCCCACTGGAAACTGAACTCAAAATGCATGTCTCAAAGACGGTCAGAATCAACCCTTAATAGAACAAATAAATCAATTGCATCCTGTCATTAAAAATGAAAATAAATAATTCATACTTACCTGGAAAGTTGGCATGGCCAAGTCATGAAGCCACAGCGCGGGGTCAGCAGCAGCAGTCAGAAAGCCTTAGGGAATTCCGAGGCAGGCCTGAAAGGGAAACCACACAACAGTTGCAGAAATATATCAGAGAACCATAATTGTGAGTATTTTGTTAAAACAAACAGCAGCAGTTATGCCTGACTACCTCTGTGTTTTTTAAAAAATATGTTACTCAAAAATTTAAAATAACAGCACTAGACCTCATGTAAGCAATAACGCCTTAACAGGGGTTATGTTAATGGCCTGGTAATCACCCTTTATGGGTCTAATATGGCACAAGGCATAGCTAAGTGCTACATGCCCCTAGAGGGTGATTAACTGTCTGACCATTATCATAACTCCTGGTAGCATCTTACTGCTATTATAATAAAATTGTTTTTTATACTGTTCAACCATGTTCAACAAGTGATTAGGCTGCACTTGTATGTTGATAATCAAACATTAACATTGGGCTGATAGACTGTTTACAAGCATTCAGAAACCTCCATTTCCCAGACCCTTTTTATAAGAAAGTGAAATGTCCTGACTTCCACACATTATTTGCGGAAATTAAACTTCACATAATTTGTTGTAGTCACTGATAATTTCTCAATTCTGAGATGCATATAAGTGAAAATGATTTCATAATATCAAAACTAAAATACCACAGTTACGGTGACCTTTTTCGCATGTATGTATTTTATCGTGAAGATAAAGTTCCACAGGTTTCATACTGTGTTCCAGTTACAAATGTGAGATTACCCTTCAAGTGTGGAAAAAAGTCACAATTCAAAAGACAGAACTGGAAATCAAACATTTCTCCACTTCCTGTGTGGCGATTCTGCGATTGTGAGAAACACAGGAAAATTCACAGAGTCAGACTCAGACTGAGAGATAGAACAGCTAGCTTAGTTGAGAGATTGAGAAACATGTCTGCAACTGCAGAATCAGGATTGAGGGGGAGCAGCAGGCATCTGGAGGAGGAGGAAGGTGACTAGCAGCAGCAGCAGAATGTGGGGGAAGGGGAAGTTTAAGTTGCTGAACACAGAAACAATGGTCAGCAGCAGGAGCAAGGCCAGCAAGATCAGCCTCAGGCTCAGTCCTCAACCAGTGCTGATGATGGCACTGCTAAAAAACTTGCAACAGCCTTCACATATAAGGAGGTGGCAGTGCTAGTAAGGGAGTTGACAGCATATGCAAAAGAACTGTACGGCCTGAGCGACTCACCATAAAACAGAGGGGGAAACTGTGGGAAGCCATACAGACAAGTATTGCTAAAGAGGAAGATGGTGTCCAACACCACTCTGTGAAGCAAATTAAACATAAGTGGGACGACATCCAGAGGTGTGACAGGAAGTTACTGGAGGCACTAGGAGGAGCTATGACCCTGAAAGGGAGTGGTGGTAGTAGGAGGAGGAGGAAGAGGACGTAGCGGAAGAAGCAAGCAGAGACCAACACTGGAGCCACAGTGGAGGATGACAGCACAAGTGAGTATATTACTTTTATTATTCTAACTTTTACTGCCATCAGTTACCAGTTGCCATGAGATAACATTGGAGGGATGGTAGATCAAGGAGGGATATGAGGAGTCATTTATTTACGGAGAGGCTGGTAGAAAAGTGGAATGCACTACCAGCTGAGGTGGTGGTGGTGGTGGCATGTAACACAGTGGCATGCTTCAAGAAGGGGTGGGACAGGGCAAAGAGGAGGGCAAAGAGAGGTATTGGGAGGTGGTTGGTTGGGGTAGCTGGCTGATGAATAGGGAGATAACTGCAGGCTTGAGCTGCTTAGACAGACCATGATTGCCTTTTGCAGCTGGCAATTTTCATATGATAGTATAACAATAATAGTGACAAGCAACCTGTGATGACTAGACTACAAATATTGCCACAACTGCATTTCATTAGAGTATTCTTCTTTTTATTGTTAATAGGTGCTGCCAGGAGCAGCTCTACTGCTGCTTCCAGCGCTGTGGAGTCCAGGACCACAGTTCCAGCAGATGGAGTGGATGTAGGAGCAAGCAGCAATGCTGTGGAGATCTCCAGCCCTTCTGGTGGTAAGATGATATTTTTTTTTATGCAGATAAGGATTAAGTAGGGTCATAAAATAGATTGTGCACAAATTGTTATTTATATATAATTACTGTTGTGCACTTTTTCCCTAAGGAAAACATCAAACAAGGTTGATATGTGCCATAATAATAACTGTCTACTTATTACATGAAACATTCATGGGGTTCCATGACTCTTTGCATGTGCTAGCTGCCCTCTCCCTTTACTCGTGATGGACACCTGCAAGTGCCACAACCACTGCTCTGCAGTAAGAAATACCGATTACTTTGTTTTATGTTACAAAACTGCTGTGGCAAAAAAGCACACACCAGCAATTATATAAAAAAAAAAGATGGTGTGGTCTGTAAAACTCAATTTTACACAAACCCTCTGTGTGGGATGCTTCTCATAAACCCCTTCAGCTCTTACTTGGGGTTTATGAAACATGCCACACCTCCAGTGCATATAAAAGCTCATGACACACACTGCCACATCATTTATTATGAACATACTAAAATGCCAGCAGAAGTAGGCCTCATTGTCTATCAAGTCTGCTTGAGTGTGTAGCTAGCACCCTATATTGCCACTGCCCCTTTTTCATCTTCCACCCCATTGGCCATTCACCTCACCCTGTTACCCCCCTCTTGAAACTGTCTGCCATCTTGGATGCCACCATCTTTCCCAGTTTGATGTTTCACTTGCCCACCACTCTCTGAAGAAACATCTCCTCATCTCTCTGTTAAACCTAACCCCCCGACCCAATCTAAGCTGGAGACCTCTGGTAACTCTTCCTTTTCTCAGCTTGAAAATCACATCAGTTTTATTCTCACTTATACCTTTCAGCTACGTAAAGGTCTCATTCATGTCACCCCTTCCCTTCTCTCCTCCAGGGAGTACATATTCACCTCCCATAGCCTTTCCTCATAGGTGTTACCCGCAATTTCCTGAATCGTCTTTGTAGCTGTCCACTGTACCCTCCTCCAACAATCTGATGTCCTTCTTCAGGAATGGGTGCCAGCCCAGTACCACATGCACTATTCCAGGTGGGGCCTGACCAGTGACCTATACAGGGGCAGGATGTCCTCCCGACTTCTTGAGGAGATTCCACTAGCTATGTACCCCAGCATTTTGTTGGCTGTTGCTGTCACCGTACTGCACTGAGCAGAGTTGTTCATGCTTCTTATTATGATCACCCCTAGGTCCTTCTCTTCATTGCAACATCACAACTGTATGAAGCCAATAGTCCCTCCTGGTTCCAGGCTCAGAACTTAGTGCAGAGCCTTGCAATCTTGGCATTGAACACTGGCTGCCATTTGACTGCACACTCCTGCAGTTTATTCAGGTCAACCTGTGCTGCAACCCCAAAATCACCCCCTTCATGTCATATACAGTAACACAGCTGCCATCTTTGTAATGTGAGCAAACAGACTGATTTTACTCCAGATCACATTTGAGATATATGCAATGTAAATCTTGAATAGTAGTGGTCCCAGAACTGATCCCTGTGGTACCCCGCTTCTCACTGGTGCACCACTCTTGATGATGACAGCCCCACCTTATCAACACCCTGTGCTGCCTTACCATCAGTCAGTTTTTAATCTATGTCACCATTTTTGGGACCGCCCCTACATTTTGCAGCTTCCTCTGAATCTCCCATGTGCCACTGAATCAAATACCTTACTTAAGTCCAATTCCAGAACATCCACAGCATGGCCCTTGTCCAGTCCTCACATCACCCGCTCTGTCATAGAACTCTACCAGGTTTGTCTGGCATGATCTTTCCACCACAAACCATTCATCCTGAATACCATTTGCCTCTAATAAGCTCATAAGCTTCTCATTTTGGATGGTCTCCATGACTTTTCCCACAATCAAAGTGAGACTCAATTGCATGTAGATCCCTGTATCATCCCTCAGCCAATTTTATGGATGGGCACCACATGTCAAATTCCAAAGTCATGAAATACACATCCTGTGTACAGGGAGGTATTGAACTGGTCATGCAGTGGCCTTGCCAGTACTTCTTCCAGATCCCTCAGTCCCCTAGGGTGGATGCCATCCTCTTTAGGCACTTTGTCCAGTATTATAGCCTTCAGCCATTCCAGCACCATCTGTAATCCCTATATCTGTTGTCATCTCCCACCCTTGCCCCCAAGTTGCTTGAGGTATTTGACCCCACTTCTCCTGCGTAAACATAGAGCAGAAGCACTCATTCATTGCATCAGCTTGCTCCAGTCCCTTTTCCTCCCACCGCCCCATTTTTCTTACTCCCCACTAGTTGTTCCCAGCTTTTCCTTTTCTGTCTTATGTAGTGGAAGAAGTATTTATCTCCTCTTTTGATCCACTGAGGTAGCCTCAGCTACCTTGACCCTTTTACCACCCTAACCAGTCTGTATACTGGTGCTGATGAACCTTCAAAACGTATGGCAAAAATTTTCTATTTTCTCACCCACACTGTGATGATGGTGATTGTATGACTCATTAGTAGTATCTGATAGTGTAAAAGGCATTTTACTGCTGTGGTAATGAACCTCACTAAAATTGCTTCTGTGGGTTTTTGTGATAATTCAAAAAATGTCCTGCTTCATTGTCACGGTAACCACTGGAATTGCTCACAACATGTGTATGAGTGACTATGATCATACATTATGTAAGCAATAACACATGATGGATGTGTGTTGGTAGTACTGAGATACCTGCACACCCCCGAGGCATAGCTATGTATGAGACAATAGGCTGAGTGCCTTCCTTTCATTCTATGGCTGTATGGGTATTTCAGCACTAAAAAACACACAGCCTTGTCTTACTGCCAGTGCTTAATGCTTATATTAAATGATCCCACAGGCAATACTGCAAAACAAAAAGTAATTCTAAAAATTTTATAAGTCCACCCACAATACTGAAACCTTGCTAAATAATGTATAATCCTTGACTCCTCCTCCTGCTCCTTAGATGTTTCTCACTTGTCAGTCTGTCATATGTCTTCCTTCAAGTGCACACCCAATACATTGCATGATTATTTAACATGGAATAGGTATAGGAAAATGCAAAGCTTTACATTATTCTAGTAGTACAATGCACCTCCCCCATACACACAGAATGATAACATGGAATACATGTATTCTGCCCGCTTCAGAGCTCAATTGGTTTGCAAACAAAGAAGACGCACACATGCCTGAAGTGTAGCCAGAAACGCAATGTTTGTCTGTCCTTACCTTCACCAGCCTATCTTTCTGTACTGCAGCACTGGTGACCACCTCAACAGTGACTGAAGCCCAGATGGCAGCCAAGGAACACTGTACCTGGAGAAAAAACTATCACAAAGATCCAGCACGAACTGGCCAGGCTGGCAACAAGGGACACTGAACAGCAGCCATCAAACACAGGGGGAGTAAGTGCAGCTGCTGAAGACCAGCAAGCCCCCCAGGATGTAGAACATGGTGAAACAAGCACCAACCAGAGGAAGGACTGGGAGTGCAACATTTTAAAAAGGATCAAAGTACTGGAGGTCAACCTAGCAAAAATTACGGAGAACCAGGAGAAAATGTTATTTCTGCTCATGAAGCTGACTGCTAGATAAAGATGACATACTCCTAAGATTAATCACCACTGGTCAGCACTCCGCCTCCACCATCATCTCCAGATTCACAAACACAGACTTTCATGTGTTGCCAAACCAGCCAAAAAATAATTACCAGTTAAGTTACTTAAACATAGTTTTATTCATGTTTTGTTGATACCTGTTGGCTGGCAGTATAGCCTAGAGGTTAGAGTAATGAGCTGTGAACTAGCTGGGTACATCAAGCAGACCAGACCAGGGTTTGATTTTCACAACCTCCAGTTGCATGCTGTGTGACTTTGAGCAAGTCACTTAACTGCCCAGTGCTCCCAGGTCACTCCTGAAAACAGGCATGTGTGTCTAGTGGGCCTTACCGAGTTACCAAAGACTAAAATAAAAAAAAAAAACTGTTTGATTGTAAATAGTTCCTGTTTTATTATATTGTTGTTCATCATCATCAGTCACTTTTAACCTTTTCCTGTTGTGTTTTGAAATATACAAATAATCTGTTCACAGTTGTGTTCTCTTCCTTGTCTTTGGATGTGATGGTATGGGATGTGATGATATTATTGATTTACTGTATCACAAGGTTCAATAAGGGTCACACAAATGCTGCAGCAGTCTGATTGACTGTTAGGATTCCAACAGCCTTACATTAATCCATGTTATACTGTCATGGACAGCCCGATCACTGTGGAACATGGATTCTTCCTGTCAGCATTCCATCCTCTAGCACTGTTGAATGACTGGAATGCTGTAGTCTGATTTTGAACCAGCATTTTTACACTGCTTGTGGAAGAACTATTTTAATAAAAATCTCCCTCTAAATTAAGAAATTATTCAAAAAGTGAACTTTTAACAAATTTCTTTTACAATATTTTTATACTGGTAATAAGGCACTCCCAGGAGTTAGAGTAACAGTCAGTTAAACACTCCCTGGGGCAATAAGGCACTCAGCTGCTTCTCACACCACATTACACCTCTAGGGAGTGATTAACAGACTGTTAATCTAACCCCTATCCTTATTGCTTAATTAAATCACCATACAATTTATTCTCTAATAAAAATAGAAAGGTTATATTTCACTAAATTTCACTTGCAAAAAATTACTTACCTGTGTAGGTGGGATGAACACATTATGAAGAAACCGTGATAGCAGCATCAGGGGTGATCATGACAGTAACTGCAGAAGCAGTGTATGACAGGCCTGGAAAGGAAATAAGTCAGTCTGAGATAGTTATACAAATATAGGACATTTGACTAGGCAAGTCTGTGACATTTTATCTGGCTTTGTGAACATTTTCTTAGATACGGTACTATCTTTGAGAGTCGACTATCAACTGTTCCTGCTTAACCAACCTACTATCCTAAAATTTTCTGACAACCTGTCCTCCACCTTGTGTGTGCCCCTTCCCCCAAACAACCACTCACTTGCTATGCCTACATCTTGACAAATGACACTAGGCATACCGCCACTAGAGTGCTTACCTGAATCCCTGGCTGACATTGACAGAAAGAGAGCAAGGGTACTATGAAATAGAAAGGTTTTCAAAAACTGTCTTACCTGATCAGTTGTGATGATGAAGACAACAGGAGGAAACACAATACTAGAGCATCAGATATGATCTTGGCATCAACAGCAGCAGCAGCAGCATATGACAGGCCGGGAAAGGAAATAACTGACTGTTACATAAAGAAAAAAAGTAAATTTTGACAGCAAAAACTGTTACCTCTTGTCTTATCTTATCAGGCATAATGAACAGTGTCTTATACATATGGTACTGTCATAGCATGCATTCAAACAAAATGAAGTCTTGCTGTATTCTGACTAGTGCAGTTAGTCCCAGCACTCAAACTGCCCCAGAGAATAGAGGGTTAATTTCTACGCAGAGCATAGAACGTTAAGCTCGAACTAGGTTCAAACATCTCTCTGCTGCACTTTGAAGCACAACCGTCAAATTCTTTACTCTGCCTAACTGAACAGTTGCTCCAGAGATTTCTTCTTTGCTTGTGGTTCGAAAGTCAGTTAAAGTCCTTGGTTTTACCAATTATTTTTTGCAAATTTCGGTTCAGATCTCTGTCTGTGGTACAATAAGTACTAGGTAGTGAACTAGACATAGTAAACTTGTGGAAATTATAAAGACTGATTTTTCGACCAGTTCGGCTGAACCGGCTGTTTAGTGAATTATATATTCTGTCTTTCTTTCTAAACTTAGAGTGTGTTTACCGGTCCTTATCGGTTTTAAAAAAACTGCATTTTCTTGTGTTTTTTCCAATACCCGTGACATGGTTAGAAAACCGATAATGGTGTCAATCCTTGTTATTTGCCATAAAAAGGGTAAGTTTGTGGTTAGGATGGCTACATCTGAGAAACCCAAAAGAAAAACATGGGCCCACTGAGTTTCAACACTGCAGTGTGTGTGGGGAGGTCTTTGCTAAGGCTGATCCCCACACTACCAGTGTTTTTTGTCTGGGGTTTGGCCACCTCGACTCAGACTGATAAATCAGTAAAAAATTCCCAAAGTCTGCCCTGGAAAAAAAGATTAGGTAGGCTTAGGGATAAGGAGGTTGAGAAGTCTGCTGACCCAGATGGCCAGCCCGGTTTGGGTCAGACTGAACCTGATGGAGTGCCCTCTGACCAGGACAATACTTCTTTGGGCAAGAGGAGAGCCGATCTTGAGGGATCGGTTCCTACAAAAAGAAAAGAAAAATCATCCGGTTTGGATCCTGAGACCCATATTCTGACCACCAAAGATATTGCCAAAGTGATAAGGATTGTAGAATCGCATCACCCGGTTCCGTCTGATCCAGCGTCTTCTGGCAGGGGCTCGGTTCGGTTGGTTCCTCCAGTTCAAGATTATGCCTCTGAATATTTCTATGAACTGGATTTGGAGGGAGATAAGATTATGATGATGATGATGACAATGATGATGGTGTGGAAGGTCTGGTTGAGCCCATTGAACCAGACATCTCCCCAGACAGGGCTTCTGGTGTTTCCCCTCCTAGGCTTTCTGAGTCCCCTTCTCACTACATGTTTTACAGGAAAGTGGCAGAAACTATGCAGCTCCCTGTGGAAGAAACTGTAGAGGAACAGGAGGAACCTGATTATGTGGAGATGATGGACATCCCAGAGTTCACGAGACTGTCTATTCCCCTTGATAAGTCTTTTGGGAAACAGACACAAAAGATTTAAAAAACTCCAAATTATATACCTCCTGTCAACAGAAGGATGGACAAAAGGCACACTTTATTAGGTTCAGGTACAGAGTACTTGTATCAACAATGCAGCTATGTTGGGGTTGTGCAGGCTGTAGCCTGTGATAAGGCTAATATACCCTTGGCTTCACACCCCCCAGACAAAGACTTTAGGAAGCTGGATGCCATGGCAAAGAAACAGTACATGGAATCCACCATGGAACTCAGGCAGGCTAATTATATGGCCTATGCAGCCAGGTACCAGAAGACCAGGTGGGACACTGTACTGGCACTGACTAAGCAGGCCTCCCTCCAGCTAGCCTCGGAGCTGGAGGGGGTAGCTGCTGATGGGAATGAGGCATCTAAGGTACAGTTCCATGCTGCTGTGGACTCCAATGATGTGTTATCTAGAGTCATGACTACATCTGTGGCTCTTCAGAGAATGGCTTGGCTCATATGTACTTGCCTTTCACAGGACACCCAGGCTAAGGCCATGGATTTTCCTGTGGTGGGTAATTCTCTGTTTGGGAAGCAGACAAAGAATTACATGAAAAAGATGGATGAGTATAGGACCTCCTATAGGAGTGCACAGGCCAAGGAAAGGCTGGCAACTCCTCAAAGGCAGCAAGGTAGGGACAGGGGAAGGCCCTTTCATAGGGCTTTCTACCAAGAACAGTCCTCTTCTCCCTTTCCTCAGAGGGAGTTCTTCAGAGGGAGAAGCAGAAGGGGGATGAGCAAGGCTATATCATTCCCTCAACCTAAGGCTCCTGCCAAGCAGACACCCTGATGTGTTAGCCCGGGTCGACTCCCCCATTCCTGTAGGAGGCAGGCTGGCTTACTTTGTCCAGGACTGGATGTCTGTTACCTCAGACAAGTGGGTCCTGGCGGTGGAAGCCGGGGGCTGGTTCTCAGCTTCAAGAAATTTCCAAAGCTGAGGGACAGATATTTTCCACCTGCAAGCATCTCCAAAACCATTGCCCTAGAGGCAGAGGTTTCATCTCTACAGGCTCTAAAGGCTGTACAGAGAGTTCCTACATTACACAGGGACAAAGGTCTGTATTTCAGTTTCTTTCTTACCCCAAAATAGACAAGGTAGTAGTGACCCATTCTAGACTTAAGATACCTGAACAAACATCTTTTAAAACCAAAATTCAAAATGGTGACTCTGGGAATAATCCTTCCCTCTCTAAGGCCAGGGAACTGGCTAGCCTCCCTGGACTTACAAGATGCCTACTTTCACATTCCCATCAGGTGCTCTCTCAGAAAGTACCTCAGGTTTGAATTGCCTTCATGCCATTATCAGTTCAAAGCTATTCCCTTCAGCCTGACATCAGCACCAAGGGTATTCACAAAATGCCTAGCAGTAGTAGTGGCCTTTTTAAGAAGGACAAATATTCCCATATTTCCATACCTGAACAACTGGCTCATTGTGGGTCGGTCCCCAGACCAAGTCAAGTCAGACCTTCAAGTGACTCAGCAAGTGCTCACTTCCGTAGGATTCCTTCTCAATCTTCCAAAGTCAGTTCTTGAGCCTGTACTGCTCCTCACTTTCATAGGAGCAGAGTTGGATACCGTCAGCACAAGAGCTTTTCTTCCCCTGGAAAGGGCAAGGGCTATTGTAGAGCTGGCTTCTTCATTCCACCTTCTGGTCTCTCGGCCAGCAAGGCACTTCCTTCAGCTTCTGGGCCACATGGCAGTTTCTACAGCAGTGGTCCAAGGGGCCAGATTTCAGATGAGGGATATTCAGTTTCACCTGAGGGCCTTTTGGTCTTAGAAGAAAGATTCTCTAGCCAAACTAGTTCCAGTGACTCAGACTCTGATCCAGGCTCTCCAATGATGGCAGGATCAGACAACCTCAGGCATGAGTCCCATTCATCACTTGGTCTCACTCTGTGGTCCTAACCATGGATGCTTCTCTTTTGGGGTGGGGACCCCATCTGGGGGCTCTCACAGCCCAGGTACTGTGGTCCCCCAGGAATCCCTTCTTCATATCAATCTCTTGGAACTCAGGGTGGTCTTTCTGGCCCTGCAAGCTTTCTCTCAGTCAGTGCAGAAGAAGGTGGTTCAGGTCAGGACAGACAACACCACCACCATGTGATACATCAACAAGCAGGGAGTCACTCAGTCCATGGCCTTGTGCACCGAAGCCATGACATTTTGGTCCCTAGCTTATTCTCTACAGTCCTCTCTGATAGCAGTCCACCTTCCAAGGAAGGACAATGTGGTAGCAGATGCATTGAGCAGGATCTCCAAGGGCCATCCCGAATGGTCCCTGGACCCTCTGGTGTTGCAAGTGATTTTTTCAAGGTGGGGCACTCCAGAGATAGATCTCTTTGCAGCCCCAGACAATCACCAGCTTCCTCTATTTTGTTACAGACTCCCAGTCTTGAGCTCAGTCCCTCTGGATGCTCTGATTTTGAACTGGGAAGGGCAATTTCTATATGCCTTCTCTCCCTTTCCTCTGCTGTTCAAGGTTCTGGTCAAGGTAAGGTCACAACCTTGAAAAGTGATTCTGTTTGCTCCAGACTGGGCCAGGCAGCCTTGGTACCCCCCTGTTGCTGTCCCTAGCAGTCCATCTTCCCCTGTCTCTTCCCAGGAATTACAACCCATTATCCTCCTCTCAGGGGAGGCTTTGGTACCCCAATCTTCGGTCTCTCAATCTCAAGGCATGGCTCTTGAAGAGTTAGAGAATGCAGATTTGCATCTGTCCCAAGGGGTTCTGGATATTCTCAACGCCTCTTGAAAGCCTGCTACCAGAAAAATGTATAACTCCAAATGGAAAAGATTCAGCATTTGGTGTTCCAAGAAGCATATATCCCCAGACACTGCTGAATTGTCTACAGTTCTGGATTATATGGTTCATCTTAATGGCCTAGGCCTCAGACCATCTACTCTCAAAGTACATTTGTCAGCTGTTTCTGCTTTTCTGTCAGTGGGAAAGCCTTCTTCACTGTCATCTCACCCTGTATTCTGTAAATTTTTCAAGGGATTGCTTCATACCAATCCCCCTTTTAGGGATCCTACCCCTGCTTAGGATCTTAATGTTTGCATTGCTCAGCTTATGCAACCCCCTTTTGAGCCTTTGTCTTATTTATTTATTTAGCTTTTGTTTACCGGGAAGGTGCACTAGCCATGGCAATGACTATTTTCAGGCACTACCTGGGAGGGTACAATACATCAATGCATACAGAAACAAACTTGACTGATAGCAACATACTTTAACAATAACCAATATTTCAATTGACAAAGAGGTAGAACAAATAGGAGTAGACAGAGCTTAAGTACTTGACTTGGAAATGGTGTTCCTGGTAGCTATTACCTCTGCCAGGTGTATCAGTGAATTGCAAGCTCTGTCAGTGGAGCCTGATTTTATCTCATTCCATAGAGATAAGATGGTCCTTAGAACTAATAGGAGGTTTTTACCTAACATGGTTTCAGATTTTCATCTGAACCAATCTATGTCTCTCCCTGTGTTCTTCACTGATCATTCTTCTTAAGGAGAAAGAAGTTTACACAGTTTGGATGTTAAAAGAGCCCTTAGTTACTACATTGAGCTTACTAAGGCTCACAGGTTTGACTCCTTCCAGTTGTTTCTCACTTATGGGGAAGTGGGAAGTGCAAACCTGCCACTAAGAGAACTATTGCCAGGTGTGTTGTCTCTTGTATTCAATTCTGCAATGAGAAGCTAGGCAAAATACCTCCCTCAGGCCTGAGGGCTCATTCGACTAGAGGTACAGCTGCTTCCCTGGCTGCAGCCAGGGATAATCCTTTGCTAGAGATATGTAAAGCAGCCACCTGGAAAACAGTCCATACATTTACCAAGCATTACTCCCTGGACAGCCAGGCTAGGAGTGATGCTCTGTTTGGTACAGCAGTACTGCACAGCCTATTCCCAAGGTAGGTCCAATTCCCTCCACCATGGAGGTACTGCTTGGTAGTATTCAATAGTCAGAATACAGTAAGACTTCATGTTGTTTGAAGAAAAAATTACTCACCTTAGTAATTATGTTTCTTCTAATGGAGTCTTGCTGTATTCTGACCCTAACTGCCTCCCCTCTCAGAACCTGTTTCTGGTAAGTGGGCTGGCAGGTGCAGTGTTGCACCCCAGGGGTGCACTTGGGTACTCCCTCCCTTTAGAGAGGGGGAGTGGGTTATATTATTAATTTAATAGTCTTATGTTGTTCACTACCTGTTTTTTAATTTTAGATTTCTTGACTTGAGTCTTTTGGGATCCAAAATATTTGGTTGCCATTTGGCTAATAAAAGTTTTACAATTTCCACATAGTAGTTAGTATTAGCTGGTAAGAATCTGATGGTTGTGCTTCAAAGTGCAGAAGACAGAGGACTGAACTGAGCTTGAGCTCAATGTTCTATGCTCTGCATAGAAATTAACCCTCTACTCTCTGGGGCCGTTTGAGTGCTGGGGCTAACTGCAATAGTCAGAATACAATAAGTCTCCATTAGAAGAAACATAATTACTAAGGTGAGTAATTTTTTCTTGCTTACCATGTCTACCCTAACACTGACTATCCTAATAATCTTCCTAGAACCTTCACCTTGTGTATGTTCCCTCCCTCAAACAACCACTCTCTTGCTACCCCTATGACAGCCTCTACATCTTGATGAATGACAGTAGGAATACCACTGCAATACTTACCTGCCTTAGTGACTGACATAGAGAGAAAAATATCAAGGGTATCACATAGAATGGTGTCCATACAATATAGCTTACCTGGTTAGTTGTGATTGACACATCATGAAGAAACTGTCAATGGAGGCATCAGGTATTACCCAGGCAGTAGCAGCGTGTGACAGGCCTGGAAAGGCAATAAGTCAGGGTGACATAGTTACAGAAATAAAAGCAATGTTGATGTCCAAGACCATGGTAAATTGCCATGTTGTAAGGATTCACAAAATGTTTCTTACATACGTGACTATCATGGTCAATTCCTGACATTCCAGCCTAGTACTCTGACTGCCTACCTATCATGGAATGACCTAAACCTTGTGCAGACCCACCATCCTTCGCTATCCATAATAACACATTCCTGTAGTATGGCATAATTAGGATAATAATGATAATGCAAAGCAATGCCTACCTGATTAACTCCTGTTTTTCTTTACTAAAAAAAAAATAATATAGTACCACCATGAGAGATTTACATGGCAATGGACATTTCCACAGAACACATTCAATGGCCACAAAAAGTCTGAAACTGGTAGTTGGTCTAATCATCACATGAAATAGGAGCAGTGTGGAAGAAGCAGCATCGATCATCATATTCTGACCTACAATATAAATTAAGAAAAATAACTTTATGGAAGCAATAACATTACTGAATACAACTCTTGTTAACAGCAGTTTAAACAGTATGTAACTAAACTGCTACACATGCACACATCTCTCTACAAAGACACTTTTTTATGACATAATATGAATACAGAAAAAACTTACTGACACGCTCTCCTCCCTGGCCCTGGTGTGTGTCTGCACACCCACACTGCACTGCAAAAACAATGCATTTTTCTGCAGGATAACCTCTTAGGTGACTTAACTAACACTAACAATGCAGTATTTACTGTTATTAACATTACTTAAGTAATGCATATCATGATGTGAGAAGAATGAACTGTCAAAGTGATAATACACACCTGTAGTATTGTTGTGGGTTCAGAATCAGCAGTAGCATCTGGATTCGGAAGCTTTACTGGAATACTGGGCAATGGTAGTTCCTCTGTCTCTTTTTTTTATCAGAATAACAAGATCAGAATTGGTGGGTAGATTTGATGATTATGAAAGACTGTGATGGTGTAAGATGAATTAGTTCTCATGTGCATACTGTTTAATCTTTCTGCAGTTCTGCATGAAGCGTCAATTTACACATCATGGTGGAGGTGGTGATGGCTTCTGGAAATTGTTCATCACCAGCCAGCTTGCTGTGGCACATTACTTCCTTTGGATGTTGTTATTTGGTACAAGAAACATGATCCAAGGGTATGTTGTCCATAAGGAATGGTTCATCAGCACAATTTAGGTAGTGCACAGTAATTCCTGAGGATGTAAAGGAGAAAAAGGTATCCCGAGTTGCTAGGGGTTACAATCTACTGCTGGAACCTATTTTCTAAATGAAAAAGTGATTTATTTTAAATGAAACATTGATTTTATTGCTAACTCTGTGTGGTCTGGAGCCCTGTCCCACTAAGAGGAACAAGAAGAAGGCAAGTAGTTTTCTGACACTACGAGGAAAACTACAGCCAATTTAAACCTTACAGTTTATGCTTTTATCCACCCTGGGGATTATTGTTGTTTTAAAAGCACCTTAGGAGATTGCTTTTTAGCTACTTTTGTGTCTTAAATCTTTAACTTTACTCAAGCCTTGCTGAGTGACCCTGGGAATACATCTGGGTCACTGACCATTATTTATACTTGGCCTGCAGTGAGCAGGGCAAGCCAAGCAGGGTGAGCATGTGGCATCACTCGTGAAGATGTGCATTTGCATGTGTCATGCATGTCAAGCGTAAGAGTGACAAACCATAACAAAGCAATAGGCAAGTACCAGACTCTAGAAATAAGTGTGCAACAGGCAGAGACAAGTAAGTAGAAAGGCTGTACCCTGAGAGTAAGATAAAATGGATATAGACATGACACTGACAATAACATTAGTGGATGAGGTAAAAGCATTTGAATGTGAAATATGCAAGATGTATCAAATTAATAGGAATACTAACACTCACTCAACATTTGCATGTAGTAAATGTAAGGATAACATTGTTACTGCAAACAAAATACAAATGTTTAGTACTAGACTTTGAGCCCTTGAGGAGAGTCAGCTGCAAAGGAGAATAAGGTTTCAAGACAAAGACATAGACAGTACATTATCTGACATACATTCAGATAGTGCCAGAGAACAATGCAATGAAATTAAAGGTGGTACCCATAACGAAAGTCAAATGACTGAAATATCACTGGAAAAGAATGTAGAAAGAGAAAAACAAAGTAAAAACATATAAGACAGGATGAAAACACTACTAATGAGGAAATTGAATGGTTTCAAGTCCAGGCAAAAAAGGTAGCTAAAAAGGGAGAAGAGCAATAAAGTTTCAATTACCTATGACAAATCAATTTGATCCCCTAATTACATGTGAGGAGACACATATTGAAAGGGAACTATGTGAAAATGATAGCAGTTCCCCAATACATCAAACATAACAGGTACCCACAGGTATAGAGTATAAAAACTCAAATGTGGAAAGCACCAATGGAGATGAAGGATCTGTCTCAATTACTGTCAAACACACTTCAGGGTCACCCCCACTGGAGAATGCACATGCTTCTGGGCCATCAGAGAACTCAATCTCATTTGCAGGTAATGTAATGTTGCAAAAGTTATGGCGTATGAACAAAGAGACAACAATAACTCGGGAGGCATTAGTACTGGGTGACTCAATGATCAAACACCTCGATCGGGCTATTTGCAATCCCAACAAATGTTCTAGAACTTTGTGCAGCTATAGGGGGGCATAACTATTGGATATCATTAAAATGGCAGAGAACATTGTTAGAAATACTGGCAATAATCCCTTGGTTATTGTGCATGCTGGGGAAAATAATGTACTTAATAAGCCTTTTACAAAAATAAAGCAGGACTATATAGCACTGACTAATAAGTTTCTTGATTTAGGAAGTGAAATTGTACTCTCAGAAATACTCCTGATACCCAAAGCAAGTGGTTACCAGCATAAAAAAAATGCACAACTTAATAACTGGTTGATAAGGTGGTGCCTACAACAAAATATAAAATGTATTATGCATTGGGAGGAATTTAATGGATGGAATGAGTTATATTGCTGGGATTGTCTGCACCTCAGCAGAAGAGGGAGCAGACTACTAAGGAAACATTTGGGTGAATTTATACAGAGCTCTTTAAACTAGATAATGGGGGAGAGATGGGCAAATATGATACCTCTCTGGAACGTGTACCCATTGGCCAATTACAATATATACCTAAGAACAATAATAGGGGCAAGACACAAATAAAGACTGATTCAGATTTTAAATTTCCATTAATAAATGCTAGACATCTTCAAAATAAGATTGATGAGCTTACTCTTTTTCTCCATAAAAATGATATAGATGTTTGTGGAGTAACTGAATCTTTTTTTTTTCAAGTTGTTTAACCAGGAGTAGCACACTACGCTGAAAGTTTGTTTACAGGTGTGAACTAGGAGCACTGGAAAGTTAAGTGACCTGCTCGGAATCACACAGTATACAAGTGGGAGCTGTGGGATTCAAATCCAGGTCTCCAGATTTGCGGCTTAGAGCCTTAAACCACTGCGCTATACTTGGCTCAATTATACTGACTGGAGGACAGATATAAAAGGCTATACTAAAGTATATAAAAATAGAAAAGACCGAAGGGGCAGTGGAGTGGTATTCTACATAAAAGACATTCTAAAAGCATATGAAGTAAATTAAATTAATGAGGAAATTGAAATTATCTGCGTACAGATTAAGTTGAAAAACAAACTTCTCACACGGGGATTCTGCTACAGGTCACCGGGATTTAATAATGAGGAAACAGAGCAATTTCTGAAAAGTTTGGAACAACACAAATACATGGATAACACTATAATTATGGGAGATTTTAACTTTCCAAACATTTATTGGAATAACTTGGTCCATAGTAACCAAGTTGAGAACAGATATATAGACTTTACAATACATAATAACCTAGACCAGTTGGTAACAAAGCCTACCAGGGGTAGAAATATTCTTGATTTGATATTAACTAATAGTATTGAAGATATATATGACATTAGATTAGTAGCACCTTTAGGAGACAGTGACCATAGGGTAATAGAGTTTTCATATAGGACACACTATAAACAAACAAAAGGAAAAACAGTGATTAAAAATCTTCAAAAAGCAAATTACAACAAAATTAGGGAGTACTTGGCAAAGTGGGACTGGAAAGGGGAATTTCAGAATAAGGACTTAAATATGATCTGGAATAATATCAAAAACTGTCTGGAACATTGTATAAAAGAATATGAGCCAGTGATTAGCAAGTATCAAAACAATAAAAGACATCCTCCTTGCTGGAACAGGTCAACAAAAAAATGATGTGGAAAAAAGAGAAGGCTGTATAGCAAGTGGAAAAGGAACTCATCTGATGTCATAAATGCAAAGTTAAAACAATGTAATAAGCAGTTAAAACCTACAATTAGAAAGGCTAAACAGAGCACAGAATTAAAATTGGTAAAAGTAAGGACAATAAAAACATTTTTTTTAATTATATAGTGACTCTGAGAAGTAATCAAAAAGGGATAGGGCAAATAGTTATAGCAAATAAAACTATCACTAATGAAAGGGAAATAGCATCAGAACTAAAGATGTATTTCCTAAGCATGTTTGAACCAAAAGAAACACTCTTAAAAAAACAAAAGACTCACACAAAATGTATATATTCCAATTACCGAAAAATAAATTATAACTGTAGTAAAGGGGTTAAAATCAAGTTGCTCAGCTGGGCCAGAAAGCATAACTCCGAAATTCCTGCAGGAATTGATAAATTAATTTGTTGGACCTATTACATATCTCTTTAATATATCATTAGAAAATGGAATAACAATATCTGAATGGGGGCAAGCATATATTACACCGATACATAAATCCGAGGCAAGGTCAGAGGCTAAAAACTATAGACCAATAAGTTTGACATCAGTCATAGGTTAAGTACTGGAGTGGGTTATTTAGCATAGGATACTTGGCCATTTGGAAAAGGAGCAGATAGTTGATATCTCACAACATGGATTCACTAGGGGTAGGTCATGCCTCATTAATTTGATAACTTTCTTTGAAACTGCGAGTGAAGCCCTAGAAAAAGGAGTACCAGTAGATGTAATATACCTAGATTTTGCCAAAGCATTTGATAAGGCATCACATAGAATACTAATAGAACAGCTATATCAAATCAGTCTAGAAACCAATATAATAGAATGGATAACATCATGGTTAAAGGATGGGAAGCAGAAAGTGATGGTAAATGGATACCAATCAGAGTGGAAGGAGGTGACAAGCGGGGTTCCCCAGGTGTCAGTCCTGGGACCGATATTGTTCAATATACTTGTAAATACACTTCAAATGGCAGATAATGCTTGGATAAGTAAGTATGCAGATTATTGCAAACTTGGGGGTCTGGTACAAAATCTTTCGGATGGTCAAAAATTTCAAGATAATTTAGATAAACTTTTAGATTGGACTATAATAAACAAAATGATGTTCAATATATCTAAATGCTAAGTGATGCACTTAGGTACCAAGAATCCAAAGTTTGTATATAAGTTAAATAAACAAATATTAGAAACAACTACAGAGGAAAGGGATTTAGGAATATTCATAACATACATATTATCAATGGATGTGCATACAAAAAAAAAAAAACAGTTAAAAAATGTCAGAAAATATTGGGCTGTATTCTGTCAATTATCAAAAGTAGAGATATAGAGGTGATTCTCCCACTTTATACCAGTCTGGTAAGACCACATATGGAATATTGTTCCCAGTTCACCTTCGCAACTACTGTAGGAAGTCAGAAATTGAAAGGAGTGCAAAGAAAAATAACAAAAAATGTGAGAGGACAACATAATGTGCTGTACAGTAATAGGCTACAGAATCTGGGACTATACTCAACTGAATATAGACAACTAAGAGGGGACCTATGTCTAGTATTTAGAGCCACCAAAGATCAAGAGGTAATGGAAAGCATATAAATTAAAAGATGTGAGGAACAAAATAAAAAAAAAAACTAGATCACACAACTAGATTAAAAGGTGACATAAATATGACCAAAAAAGTTTGGATTTTTTTACTCAAAGAGTAATAAAAAGCTGGAATAAATTACCCAGATACTTGATTGAAAGTGAAACTGTGGGAAGTTTCAAATATAAATTAGATGAATACATGGGAAGTATAAAATATATGTACCACCAATAAAGTAATTAGGTGGCTAGTTCATTAAGGACAAATTGTCTACAGAACTCAAAATTAACTATGAACCTATGTAGTTATTTGTTATGGGCCTGGCAGGACTCTCAATGGTTGCAGATGCAGTTAATATATCAGTATCAGCTGCAGTGCCATTTATTGTGGAGGACCAGTACTTAATCAGTTTGTTAAGTTTTTCCTGGCTGTCACTCACATAAAATTTGTAGTATTCATATTTTTCTATTATTCCAACTGAAGTACTGGGAGGAGCCAGTGGCAGAAAAGTGTAATAAGCTTGCAACATTTGTCTGACACTATTGTTAACATACATGAATAATAGATCTGCAATTCCATAACATAAAGGTATGCAGCTAATCACTTCAAACACTGTTAAAAACATTATTTTGGGAAAATTCTATTTGCTTTGGTTTTTGAGGGAGCAGTGAAATGGCCATTGTTGGAAAACTTGGAAAAGTGCATCACTTTACTAAACACTATGAGTAGTTGTAAAAAAACAATAAGGGACAAGGAAAGATGTGTCTGGTTAGGTAAATATTTTTTGGTATTTCTATTTATCTTTTTAAGGGGATGGACTCAGGGAGGGCCAGGAATATCGGCCAACTTGGAGGAGAGTAACTAGAACCATCTGACTGCTGAATGTTAACCCCAGCAAGTGGTGTACCACAGAACCCAGAAATGATTATTAAACAGGAGGGAAAAGCAAACATGTGTCCTCAAAATGTTTTTGTTATTTATGTTTTTTTAGGGGTGGGGGGGACATCAACCAACTGGGAGCGTAACTATAACCACCTGACTGCTGAGTGTTAACCCCAGCAAGTGGTGTGCCACAGAACGTAGAAATCATTATTAAACAGGAGGGACAAGCAAACATGTGTCCTCAAAACTGTTTTTGTTATTTACTGGAAATTCTCCTGTTCTATGTCACTTGTTGGTGCTTGTTATTTGAAAACTCAATAAAGTTGATTTAATTAAAAAAATGTATTTATGTTTTTTTAGGGGTGGGGGGCCAAGAACATCGGCCAACTGGGAGAGTAACTAGAACCTCCTGACTGCTGAGTGTTAACCCCAGCAAGTGGTGCACCACAGAACACAGAAATCATTATTAAACAGGAGGGACAAGCAAACATGCGTCCTCAAAATATTTTTTTATTTATGTTTTTTTGGGGGTTGATGGGGAGGGCCTGGAACATTGGCCAACTTGGACAGTAACCAGTCACAACAGGTGGAAACTGGAATTAATAAACTTCAGCGACATAGGCATTTGGCCCATTTGCTCATAATACAGCTGTAATCAGCACATTCTTGCAGTTTGCAGACACATGAACTATGTCTCTCTCCTACTTAGGAGAACTCAAACCCCTCAGCTGTGTCTTCATCGGAGGGCACTGCAAAATTATCTTCATACTCTGATGATTCCTGCTGCTCACAGCCTTTTTCACCAGGATCATGGAATCTTGGGATTGTTGACAACATGTACTGCTTTGGTAAGAAGTGGGACTTCATTTTAACAAATGTTAGTTATTCCACATTATGTTCTAACAGACGGCTTTGATGATCAGTCACAATTGAGCCAGCAGCACTAAAAACTCTTTCTGAGCTTACACTGGCAAAGAGGGTGCTGAGGTACTCAATGGCAATAGCAGCAAGTGCAGGCAAGATTTTGAGCTTGCTGAGCCAATATTGAAGGGGTTCAGCCTCAATACTTAGCACCTGTTGTTCATCAAGATAAGACTGCACCATGTGGTGTGAAAACAACTGAAGCTCTGTGCTTTCCTCAGGTGGCTGTCATGTGGAGACACCAATGTCATTCAGCATGGACCAGAGATGGTTTGTGCCACCACTACTAACTTGTGATAATGAAGGTGAAGGAGCAGACACTATACTGGTGGAGGAGAAGGATACTGGGTAAGAGATGGTTGAAGCTTGATGTTTGTTCCCTGCTATTGTTTTTTCCACCCTTACCTCTGACTTACTCATCCAGTTTTTGACTTTGCCATGAAGGATAACCACATAATGATCCAGATCATCCTTTCTGCCAGGAAGAAGTGCAGTCATGCCCTTTTTCTACCTGGGATCCAGCAAGGTTGTCAGGATGTATGCCTTGGAGTTGTTAATAAAAATGACATGGGGATCATTATCACAAAGATGCATGATGAGGTCAGCAAGCTGAACTCCAGCTGTGTCTGCAGCCACTTCAAATTGTCCCTTTACAGTGCACAGTTCATGGCATACCATATCCAGCAATGGTATCACCTGGCTCAAGCATGCCTTGTCTGCACTCACCACCTGTGTCGCCTGTTCCAGAGGTTGTAGTACCTGGAAAATGCTATCCTTCAAATACCATTTGAATGGAGTCAGCAACATAGCTGACTGTGCTTCCCAATCCCACATGTGCATGACATACTCATGGAGTGGCTTGTACTGTTCATACAGCCGCTCAAGCATATATATAGAGAGTGGAATTCCAGTGAGTTGGCACATGAAGCTTCAAGCAGTGCTGTGGTACATTGTTTGCCTTCTGTAGAGTATGAAGGTCTGTTCTAGCCAGTGCCAAATGACTAAAATGACTGCAGATTTTATGGATGACAGTCAACATGGCACTAACTGCTTCATGCTCCAGAAAGGACCTCAGTGTTAGATTCAGCACATGCACAAATCAGGGGACATGATGAAAACAGCCATCAGTGATGGCTTTGATGGTGTCAGAAAAGACTTGCCTGCTTCTGTTGGAAACTGAGAAACTTGCTATAGGAAGGTAAGCTACGCTTTCTAGAAAAAAATTCATTTTTTCTTATTGGCATTAAGAAGAGAATTGAAGGATTCCATTAAAGTGTAGTAATTTTATAACCAGAGGGGGTGAAACACAACTGAATTTGCTTGATTCCTGTGCTAGAGACCTAGGATTTGGAAGGATATTTGTGCAACATTTTGGAAGTGTCCTGCTGGCTGAGCAGTGAGTACATTTTTATCCCCGGACTCAGTAGAGTGGTTTGTGTAGGAGCAGTGGTCTAGTAAATTGTGATGTTTGTTGACTTACTATAAAGGGCAGTACTCACCAGGGTGGTGGAGCAGTTGTGTATTTGATTGTTTCTAACAGTCACCAGTGGGTGTGGTCTACCTACCCACCCTTCCCCTCACCTCACCCACCCCAGGTGTGGCATTTCCTTTATAGCCAAGGTTCTGACATCACTTCCTCAACAGATCTTGGGGCAGAACTGTCATATTCTTAATAACCCAGCACAGTGCATAAAGGGTAAGTACACACCAAAAAAAACAAAAAACAAAAAAAACACTTTTTGTATATATTACTCATTGTATATTATAAGGAAAAGGGACATGTGGGGAGTGGTGCAATGCACTGGCTGTGGGGCAGCAGTTTTCTGGGAGACATTCTGGAGCTTCCATTGCTGCCATATTTGCAGGCAACTGTCAGCTCTGAGGGAGGAGGTTGCCCACCTCCAGGCTGAATTGGCAAGGACTAAGGAGGCCTCCCCCACCGGAACAGCACCAGTTCCACAACCATTGCCTCAGAGGCTACCATGTGTGAAGAGCAGAGGGACCACAGAAGGTTCTGGGAAGATGAGGGTGGTGGAACAGAGGCACAGCCTCCGAGTTGTACCTCTACACAAATCATATGTCAGTCTGGCAAATCAAAGTTCCTCTATGATGACACCCTCAGTGGAGACCAAGAAGAATGCTTGGGACATCCACAAGGGAGACCCACAAAAGAGTGGCAAGGGACACCACAGGGGAAAGAAACAGCTTCTGATAGGGGACTCAATTGTTAGGGGTGTAGACCTGGGGAAGGAAGGGGAGAGGAGAGGGAAGTAAGGTGCCTGCCTGGTGTCATGGCTTGGAGAGACAGGAAGCAAATCCTCAGGATTGCAGAAGCAGCATCACAGGAGAGGGAACACCACTGCACTCAACAAAATTCACCTAACCCTGAATAAAGTGTGCAGATTAATTACTGGTGTCCCCAGGCTCACACACACCTGTCAGCTATATGTCGATGCTAACCTGCTTACCCTGGATGAATGGCTCCGATACCAGACCTGTCTCCGCACCAAAAGAACCCTACTCAGGCTCTCCCCCCCTGGGGTAACAGCATCCATCCACCAGAGCCCTCCCCCCATTGCAACACGGTCTTCCTACAAGACCACTCTAAAGGTCCCCAGAATGAGAACCAGCCATGGCCAGAGGTCCTTCAGCTATAGAGCCCCAACCTGGTTTAACTCTCTCCCTGCCACCATCACCAATGCCATCACCATCTCCACATTCAAAACCGCACTTCGGAACCACATCTTCAGCACTCGTAACTGCTCCTGTCTCTGAACATAGCCTCCACCTCTTTCTCTTGACAATGCCCCCCGGGCAGCTCTCCACCCTACCATCCCCTCCACCACTTCCCTGTACACCATGCCTAGGTTTAACCTGGCCAGTGCCAGCTGTTTTCAATGTTTATCTACCAGAATGCTCACTTGATACCGACTTGTGTAATACCTGTTATCAATTACATGTACCCTGTACCCAAATGTATTTGTCTGACCACTATGTGTACACTCACACTGGTGAATGCCTATTGATTCTTTGCAAATCTTTGCTATGTGACCGAAATGCAATGTATGTCTTTATGTGACGAAGTACCTTTGGAAACGAGCCTCTGGCTCAAAGGTTGTAAACTGATTCTTAAATAAATAAATAAAAAAAAACTAGATATCATTGTCCACCTCAGGACAAATGACCTAACTAGGCATGAGATCAGTGCAGTGCAGGATGAATTTGTGGAGTTCAGGAGGGGCCTCAGACAGGTAGCAAGCACGGTAACCTTCTCAGAGGTGCTGCCAGTCTATGGCAGGGGTGAGGCTAGGGTACTTCACACCATGCAGTTTAATGAATGGTTGCAAAACTGGTGCAGAGCACAGGACTTTGGCTTCATTGAGGACTGGGGGTCCACCTGGAGAGATGAAGGTCTATACTGGAATGATGGTCTGCATCTGTCCAGGAAGGGAAACAAGCTCATAGGTGAACAGGTTTAAAGGCTTTCTTAGCAAGCTTTTAAACTAGCCAAGGGGGGAGGTGCTGATAGGAAACAGGAAAGTTCAAGCCTCCCCCCACAAAACATGGCAGGTAGTAGGGTAAACACTGAGGTACAGAGCTTGACAGAGGGCAGGACAGGGGTAAATGGAAAAATAGACAAGGGCAATACGAGCAGGGATAGGGTAAAAAAGGATAAGCCAACAATAAATGGAGGGCAATGAGTACCACTGCCTGTAGTCTGGGAAACAAGCTTCCAGAGCTAGTAGCCCTGATGGAAGAGGAACACTTGTGTCTTGTGGCAGTCACAGAAACATGGTACATGGAGAACCATGACTGGGATGTCAACATACCAGGGTACACAATCTACAGAAGGGACAGGGAGGGTAAAAGAGGAGGTGGAGTAGCTCTCTACATAAGGGAAGGGATCAAAGCTACAGAACTAAAAAGTAAAGGGGGAGGAAAAGAGGCACTCTGGGTCACCTTGGAGACAGGGAATGTCATCACAATCCACACAGGGGTTGTATACAGACCCCCTCCTAAAGGGGAGGAAATGGACAAGAAAATGATAGAGGGCATTCTCAAAATGGATGACAAAGGGGAGATACTGTTGATGGGGGACCTGAATATGCCAGATGTTAACTGGACAACATGGACTGCAGCCACATCCAAGAGCAGAGTCATTCTCGATGCCCTACAGGGGGCATGCCTTAGACAGCTAGTGGTGGAACCCACTTGGGATGGAGCAATATTAGACCTGGTACTCTCAAATGGAGAGATGATCACACATTTAGAAGTCAGTAGACATCTTGGAACAAGCGACCACTGCACAGTGTGCTTCACAATAAACACAACCATGGAGACAAGCCATACAATGACAAGGATACTGGACTTTAGAAGGGCTGACTTTGGCATAATGGGTGAATACCTGAGGAATGCATTAGCAAATGGGCAGAAAGGAGGGGTGGAAGAACAATGGAGAAAAATGAAAACTGCCATCATGGAGGCAACATGCCTTTGTGTGAAACAAATAAAGAAAACAAAGCGGAATAAAAAAAAACACTATGGTTCTCAAAAGAGGTGTCAGGGAAGGTTAAGGAGAAAAAGGCTGCATTCAAAAAGTATAAGGAATCACAGAAGGAGTATGACAGGGAACTGTATCAATTAAAGCAGAAAGAAGTGGGGAAGGCAGTCAGAAAAGCAAAGGCCCAAACCGAGGAAAAGATAGCCAACTCAGTTAAGAAGAGGGATAAAACCTTTTAAAGGTACATTAGGGAGCATAGAAAGGTTAAGGGAGGGATAGTGAAGATTAATAAAGGAGAAGGGAGGTGGGCAGAGGAGGCAATGAAAAGGAGAGATACTGAATGAATACTTTTGCTCAGTATTCACAAGAAGAAGAGGAGGAGTTACCTAAACCAAACAATAGAAGCACTCTGGTGAGTGGGATTGACACCAGTCCATTTACAGAAGAAAGAGTCCTGAAAGAACTCCTAAAACTCAAGGTGGACAAAGCAATGGGGCCTGAAGGGATTCACCCTAGAATCCTAAAAGAGCTAAGGGAGGACCTAGTGTCACCACTAACCACACTTTTTAACAAATGATGGGAAGACGGGGTGGTACCTGAGGACTGGAGGAGGGCAGATATGATTCCCCTTCACAAAAGTGGGAGCAAGGCAGAAGCAGGAAACTACAGACCTGTTAGTTTGAACTCAGTCTTGGGGAAAATGATGGAATAACTTCTGAAAGAAAGAATTGTTCAATACCTACAGGCCAGCGGGGAACAGGACCCAAAGCAGCATGGATTCACAGCAGGAATGTCATGTCAGATAAATCTAATTGATTTATTTGACTGGGTGACCAAAGTAATAGACCAGGAAGGGTCTACCTAGACTTTAGCAAGGCATTTGACACAGTGCTGCACAAAAGATTAATAATCAAGTTAGCCAGCCTGGGAGTGGGTCCCAGGGTGGTAGCCTGGGTAGCAAACTGGCTGCACAACAGGACACAGAAGGTAATAGTGAATGGAACACATTCCGAAGAAAGGAGGCTTACTAGTGAGTACCTCAGGGCTCAGTACTGGGTCCAGTCCTCTTTAACATCTTTATACTGTAGGTGACATTGCAGAGGGTCTGGAAGGAAAGGTATGCCTCTTTGCAGATGACACAAAGATCTGTAACAGAGTTGATACACAAGGGGGGGTAGAAAGGATGAGAAGGGACTTGGAAAGGTTGGAGGAATGGTCAGACATATGGCAACTTAGATTCAATGCAAAGAAGTGCAAAGTAATGCACCTGGGAAATAAAAATCCAGGAGAAGAGTACACAATAGCAGGGGAGGTATTAACAACAGCAATAATGGAAAGGGATCTGTGTGTAGTCATATCAGATTACCTAAATGTGGGTAAGAAATGTGAGACGTCAGTAAGGAGAGCCAGGGGGATACTGGGATGCATAGGGAGGGGCATCACAAGTAGAAAGAGGGAAGTGGTTATCCCTCTGTACAGACAGTTGATGAGACCCCATCTGGATTACGGCGTGCAGTTTTGGAGATCTCATCTACGCAAGGACATAGGATGGAAGCAGTCCAGTGGAGGGCAACTAAAATGGTGCAGGGTCTACATTAGAAACCATATGAAGAGAGACTGAGAGACCTTAATATGTATACCCTTGATGAAAGAAGAGACAGGTGGGACATGACAGAGACTTTTAAGTACCTCAAGGGAATCAACAAAGTCCAGGAGGGTAGCATCTTTCAGAAAAAGAGATGTGTAAGAACAAGGGGGCACAATTTAAAGTTAGAGGGAGGACGGCTCAGGGGTAATGTGAGGAAATTATTTTTCATGGAGAGAGTGGTGGACGCATGGAACCACCTTCCTGGAGAGGTTGTGGGGTCTAATACAGTGGGGGAATTCAAACATGCTTGGGACAAACATAAGGCAATTATAGTGGGGGGTTGCAGGAAGTAGGCTGTTGGTTAACTAGAATCTGCAGCTTATCCAATAGGTAGGGAAATGGGCAGACTAGGTGGGCCAAGTGGTCCTTATCTGTTGTCAAAGTCTATGTTTCTATGTTTCTAAGTGTTATGGGCATTGTCACTGGCAATATATGCTGTGTTGAATCCATGGGGCTTTAGCCAGTGTGTAAAGGCCTCATTGATGCGGGTTAAAATTCTGTCTGACGTATGGGACCCATGCATGTTCTCCATGCTTAATGTGGCATGCTGTCAACAGCCAGTAGTACTGATGCCAGCACTCAGGGGAAAAGTAGATGGGGGACAGTGGTGCAGAGCATATACATGAGGAAAAAAGCCCAGTGTGCAGTAATGCACATATAACTAACATTAGATGATGGGCCACTGGTCCAAATGTTTGTGGTGAGGTGAATGCTGGCTACTTCTGAGTGTGATAGCATGTGACACCATGCAGGCAAGGTCATTGTACATAGCTGAAATAGCCTTAGTGCTAAAATACATTTGACTAGGAACTTTATATTTAGGCACAGCCTTCTCTATCAGATCTCTAAATTCCTCATTCTCAACAAATGAAAATGGCAGGAGGTTCCAGATCTTCTTCTTTATCAGTTCTCCATTACATGCTCAATCCTTACACACTGGATGAAGGTTGGGACACTCACAGAGCAGACCCAATATCATTCTTTATGACTTCAAATAGAAAAGACCCTTGCCTCCCTACATAATATATCTCTCAATACTCTCATATATTCTTCTTCTAAGAATTTAATCAAAGGTTTTAGGAATTTAACCATTGGGGTAACACTTCAAGTGCATGCTCAACTTTGCAACACATTCCAGATATCCTTGCTGAGAGATGTCTCCCAACCTATATGTGGTAACCTCAACTTCAGGATCGGGAGACTGCCTCTTCCATATAACTTTTGGCCAGGGAACACCCAGCTCAAAGTTATAGACTTACTACAGGAACATAAATTGATGTCATTCCAAATAGCTTGTGCGCAGTTTAATCTCCCTAACTCTTTCTGCTTTAAATACATCTAACTACAACATATGTTACTGCAACATTTTGGGGCCGGTTCTTGGACACAGTACCTAACAGGCCCGCTTCTCCCGGCCATTCCCAATTTACCCTCATCCTACCTTATCTCTTTTCTCTATCGCCTCCTAAGGGATGACATAGAGGAACTGCAAGGAGCACCATACTACATCTGGGAGCAGGCACTGCCCTCAGAATCCCCAATACCATCATCATGGTCTAAAATCTGGTCACAACTATATCAAGATGTGAAGTGGATCAGATATCGCATTCTACAATTCTATGTTTTACATGACCTATACTATACTCCTGCCAGACTTTACCAAATGGGGAAGCTTCCCTCTAATCTTTGTTCCCACTGCAAGGAATGTCCTCGCATGCTACTGCATATTCTATGGGAATGTAATAATATTACATCCTTCTGGTCCATCATCAAATCCAATTTGAATCCTCTCTTAGGTCTCTCTGAAGCCTTTAAACCGGAGATTTGCATAATAGAGGATTATTGGGAACTTTTGATTGGTAATCAAAGTAAATACATGACACTAGTATCCCTATGTGCCAAGAAAGTAGCTGGATTAGAGCATTCCCATGTACACAGAATGGTTAACAGAGATGCTCTTTGCTTTACAAGCAGAATACACTCTCACCCGAATAATGAAGAGGCCACACTATTATCAGAAAGTATGGGCCCCCTTACATACTCTAGTAATCATTTAATAGAACAATTTACAGACTATAGCAAGTCTTAACAATTACTACCAGAAAAGTCAACATATATCTTTAGGTACTTTCCAGTAATTGTATCCAGGGTCAATATAACCACAGATTAACCTCACTGCATATCTGAGGGTGGGAGGATGGGGGGGTTGGGATCAAGGGGGAGGACAGGGGGAAAATAGGAGGACAAAAAAGTGTATGTTTCTTAAGTTTTGGAGTGATTTGTAAAGAGAATTATAATAATATCCATCACTCATCAAACTTCTATGTGAATATTTAGTATTGTAGAATTTCTCCAACCTACAGTACAGGTATGTTGAAATGAAACATGTAATATTTTCTTCTCAATGTCTGTAACAAATGACAAGAAAAATCTTCCTAACAATAAAACATAGTCAATCTGAAAATGGCAAAAGGTCTTTTACAAGCATCTTGGCCACAGCCGTATTGAACTCTTTTGTCACCGGGTGTTTACGATGATATTTTGTGTACTTGCTTAATGCTGATTTGATGTCTGGCTGCTTAAGCCTCTGAGTACGCAGGACTGTGGGTTGTGGTTTGGCTTTGCCAAGTATGGTCGTGTGGCTTTGGCTGACTTCAGCAGTATCAAGGACATGCTGGCACTGCAGAAACCTCTGTATGGGTATAGATGGATCAACTTGACTAATACCTTCATGTGTATCTGCACGTGTAAGGGTAGAACACAATAAGGGGTCAAATGTTACATCATTTACTGGTTGTGGACCCTTGCTTTCAGTAGTAGAAGTAGATAAAGTGGGCTTGGATGCCAGCCTCTTATGTTGGGTCCATTTAATGAGGTGCTTGCTCTGCATGTGACTATGCATGCCAGTCATGCCATAGTGTAAACCTGTTTGCCATGCCTAATCTTGGAATGACAGATGTTGCACAACATAACATTGTCATCACAGTCATCAATTACAAATAAATCTCACTGTAATGAATGTCCCCCCACATGCTGATGTTTTGTGGGTGGTGGGGCAGATTAGGATGGTGACACAGACATAGTGGTGGGCAAAGTTGTTTTCTTTGCATGCTGCTGCTTTCCCACAGATCTAATTTTTGCTATGTGCTGACCCTTGACCATGGCAGATTGCTACTTCGGGAGTGATAGAAGAGGGATTACTTTCCCCTTGCTAATAACTGTTTTGGCTGCTGCTTGTGGACATTGTGGCTGCCAACTAGGGTATAATACTGGATCATCACCCTCACAACCATAATCTGTACTATCCTTCATACTTTCTGTAATTTCCATTGGAGAAAGTAAAGGCTGACTATGTACAAGGTCTGCTTCCTCAGTGACATTCTCTTCAACATGAACATTGCCACTAACAGTGTGTTCACTACAATAATGTGTGTGCTCCTCAGACACATTTGAAAGTGGTATCTGCTGCTGTCCATTATCTACTCCCCCCACAGTAATTGGTCCTGCAACACACTTACTGTCAACATCTGTCATACTGCCTGCCACTGTACCAAAACCCTCCTAGCTCTTACTCACTACCAGCTCCTGAGCTAAATCATGGGTTTCCTAGGACTGAGACAGTTGACTATTTTCAGGCTCATCCTGAGACCCCTGGGACTCACACAGTAGCATGGCAGTATCAAATGCAGTCTTTTTAAGCTGCTGTTTAGAGCGATGAACTACACCAGCACTGGGAGTAGCAGTACTGTGCTGAGAGCCAAAGAATCTTGAGGGTTTGATTCCTTGTGAAGCCAACACTGGCATAGCATGTGATATGGATGGCATTGCAGTACCAAGTCCAGTAGAATGTGCAGTGCATCTACCAGTAGCACTTTCCACAGAACCCTCTCCATGCCCCTCTGATACCCTTTTGACTGATGCAGTACCTATGACACTTTTAATTTTTCTACGTCCTCCACGCTTACCACTGCCTTTGCCTGACATGTTCTAATGCCTGTACTTTGCTGGACCCTGAAATACCAGAAAGTATTACAGAAATAAAAGAGACATTAATAAACAGACAGACTGCAGAAGACAGAGTAACACAAGATACTGTGTTATCAAAAAAATTATGAACTACCTGTGAGACTGTGACTCAGCAGTCAAAGTAAAGATAAAAGCAAATTATATTTCTTCTACTGAAGAAAACTGGTGGATTTAATCACTCAAAAAGACTGTTCTGTACTGCAGAACAAACACAGCTCTTCCCTCTTCAGAAATCAACTTCAGAGTGACTAGCTATTCAGAAAGAAATGTGTCCTGGCTCCTGCCCCTTCCCCTGAACCTCATGTGGCTGCAGATCTGAAAAACATGTGATCAGAGCTAGTAGTGGTGTAATTTGATCTTCCAGTGGAATTTCAGTGGATAGCCATGGAATTTACACTGAACTGCAGACTTTTAACTAACCAGGCTGCACACCATGTGACTGCAGTACTGAAAAAAATGTGATCAACGGTACTTGTGGAAAACAATGGCCATATCCGTGACATTTCTGACCTTACTGCGGAATACCAGGCTGCACACCATGTGACTGCAGAACTGAAAATCATGTGATCAGAGCTACATGTGGAAAACATTTACCTTTCTATGACATTTAGGTGCTAACTGAGGATGTTTTTCAATACAGTGGAATTCTAAGAAACGCAATATGCAACATTTCAGCAAAAAAAAAAAAAACACAAATGATTACTTTTGGACAATACAGTTAAGATGCTTAACAGACAAGGTGACTACATTTAGTATGTGACAATTGCAATTAAGATACCACCTTCAGAAAATGAAATATAGACACACATTGATGGCGGGAAAACAACTACCACATTATCACATTTAAATAGTGAAAAATATATGCTTTGGTGAAATTATTACCTAGAAACATTATTTCTGCATTTTTAACAAAAAAAATGTATTTAGAAGTGTGTTATGCAGAAATAGGTGGAAATCCATAGTTTATAGGTAAAAGTTTGGAATTCTGCCACAGGCAGAAGAGCGGAAAATTCTCTGAAATTTTCAAAATTTCACGGAACTTCCGCAGTGGCAGATATCTGCACTTTCACCCACCCCTAACAGCAAAGTATAGGTAAAGTAAATCACTCATAGTAAAGGTGGCTGTAAATGACTGATACATTGTGTAACGTATTATTTAATAATCATAATTTGGTGTTACAGTTTGTGCTAAGTTGTTTAGATGACTTTTGTCATGTACTAATGTACTTAACTTAATTTCAGCTTGTGGCACACTATCTTACATGTCATTAGACCACAATAATAAGTCCTGTCATATGGCATCACTTAAAGAATACATTTATTAAATGAGTACTGTTGTTTTCCACTGTGAAACATATTAATTTAATATTGTAAACATAAGACCTCATTGGAAATGAACTTCCACTCAATTGAATAGTGTAACATCTATCCTATTCATAAACTATATGAACAAAATTCATTACTACTACTAATGTGGTTAGTATGGTTATCAATGTTGACGTGCTGTTCACTATATATTAAAAACAAATCTACTCATAAACATTGTACCCTTTATGAAATCCTTCCTCTCTAAACTACACCACCACACAAAATTTCAGCATTTGAAATGTATCTTTTTTTTTTCTTTAAATGATAAAATGGTACCTGCTGGCATACCATCTCATTAGCAAACAGTAAAACTCTTCTGTACATGCTGTGTAATAACTTTCAGCCCTGATGCATACTGATCTTCTGTACATGTGCTGTGTTAACTCTCAGTCACTTTTTCAATCTTACAGAAAGGAAAAATGAAAAACAATTTACAAACCTCACACACTTATAGAAAATCCTTCCTCCCAAACTACATCACTACACAAAATTTCAACATCAAAAATGAATCCAGGTTTTACCTATGTAAGGAAAAAAAGTACCTATTGCAATAATAACTCATTTGGGGGGGATCACGTGATGCAGGCTACCGAGCAGAAGCTCTTCTGCATAGCTCCAACCTCCTAACTGCAAATAATCACTATTTTGGTCATTATTTCTCCCTAAAAACCAGAAAGATTACGGATTATTGCCTTCTTAATATCCTGGGCTCCTGCTTGCTTGTTTCCATCGATTATGGAGGTCTACATGAAGAAGCCTCTGCAGAAGCATACACCGCTGGTCACTCCCAAGAAGGCCCGGAAAAAATCAAAGGCCTCGAGTAATGTGGATAAGCCAGAGCTTCAAAGCCTGATCACTGAGCAAGAACCCCTAACTTTGAGCAGATTTTTGGAAGAGTTTAAGCCCTTCTGGGAAGAAATCAAAGAAATCTCAGCTGAAATTAAATCCCTTTCTAAAAAACTTGAAGAGGTCACGATGAAAACTTCAGATAATGCAGCTCGAATTTCATCTCTTGAGAAGCAAGTGGAAAAGATCAATCCTGGTCTCGTGGTTATGTGGCAAAGGATTTCTAGTTTGGAAGCTAAGTTGAAAGATTTGGAGGGCCACAGCCGAAGAAACAATATAGTCATCTTGGGCCTTCCAGAAGGAGAGAAAGGCCAGAACATGCTTGCATTTGTGCAGAAGCTGATGGAAAGGATCACTGGCCCCTCTCTCTTTGGGGCTAAGTACATATTGAAAGGGCGCATAGGTCCTTGCGACCCAAGCCATCTCCAGGAGCAATGTCACATCCCATTATTTGCCATTTTTTAAATTACCTGGAGCGACAGCATTTTCTGACAAAAGTGAGAGAGCTGCAAGAAGTGAAATGGGAAAATGCCAGGCTCAGAATTGCCCAAGATTTACCGGGGTCAGTCAGGGTGAAGCGCATTGCTTTTCACCCTATTGTATCGAAGGTTATAGCAGCAGGCCTTCACTTTAAAATGGGGTATCCAGCTAGATTGCAGGTATTAGTAGATGGCACCTGGTCAACATACGAGAATCCTGAAGCTGCTCTCTCGGGTCTTAAGGCTGCTCTGCCTGATTTGTTTTGGGACACTTGATCTGGTTGGTTGGTCTCATCCTACCCTGCTATGGAAGGGAGAAGAATTTTCTCGTGCTACTGTACAAAAAAAGGAATGAATAACTGTCTGGTTTTGAAGGTTCTTGAATATCATGACGGAGGGGACTATCCTCATTGGAATCCTGATCTCTTATACTTTACATCTCAGTGCTCAGTGTTTTGGAGCAACTTCATATCCCAGGACTTTCTCTCTAGGGGGTTGTGTCTCGTCTGGCAGGAAGTTCCCTTTTTTCTCACACGGATCACATACTCCGGTTTCTCTTTTGCAAGGACACCTAACTATTTCTCATGATCTAGTTAATATAATGAAAGCCCTCAGGCTTGGTGTTTTAGTTTGCTAGGGCACTAGTTAAGAGAGCGACCTTCTGGTATCAGCGTTTTTGAGATAATATCACCAAAGGGCACTCTTGCAGTATTTTTGGTGGCTCAACCCCCTTTATTTGTCTCTCAAATTTATTTTTCCTGGATAAAGATAACAGTGGGGCCTTGGGAACAGATGGAGATCCACTACTTGGGAGCATTTAATTCTTTGGCTAATATATGTCACTGGGGAAACTTTCAATCTTGCTAGTGGCAGCAGTTACGAAAGCATATTCTGCTATTACGCTTTACATTGCTTGTTTCTTTCTCAGGTATTCGGGTTTTCTGGATTGCTTCCAAGTAGGGGTTGCTCTCTTTCCCCCTTCTCGCTCTCACTCTCTGCTTTCCTGGATGTCAGGAGTCCAGTACTTGTCTATCACCACTTACATTATCTTTACCTTCGATTAGATATTACTGACCATCATGTTTGTATAAAGAGGTTCACATATTAGGGCAGGGTTTTTGGGTACATGTTTGGGAGGTTGGAGGAGGAAGGAAAAGCGGTATTGTGCTGAATGTTGCTGTGACAGTTGGGGTGGGGAGGGTGATATTGTGTCTATGATTTTCATTTTACTTGTTCGTTGGACGGGTTCAGAATATTTTGGGGGCAGGGGAGGTGGGTGGGAGGGAAGTTGATGTTGGGTTGGGAGGGGCATGCAGCAGCAAACATGGGTTCTGGTCACTTAATTCTGATTGTTGTAATTCCTAGATCTCACATAAGAGTCTCCTTTTAATTTTTTTTTATTAGATGACCAGTAGTATACATTTTGCTACATGGAATGTGAAGGGGATAAGGAAAAGAGTCAAACAGTACCAAGTGTTAAAACATTTAAGCTTATTATCTTCTCAGATCACATTCTTGCAAGAATTTCATTTACTGGAAAGTGAATCTCTGCAACTTAGGAGGTAACAAATTGGGCAGGTGTTTACTGTCTCGGGTCCACTAACAGCTGTGGGGTTATGATTCTGGTCAATGGAAGCATTCCCTTTATCTCTAAACAAGTTCTCAGGGACCCAGATGGTAGATATGTCCTGGTCCAGGGGAGTCGCTGGTCTATGCCAATTTTTCTTGGCAGCATTTATGGGCCTAATGCAGATGATCCAGGCTTCTTTATGAAACTTATCTCCATACTCCTTCCCATGCTTCCCCTTGGTATAATTATGGATGGGGACTTCAATTTTGCTCTTGATCCTGAAGTGGATAGGTCTGGTAGTGGGTCAAGGGGCTTGTCGCCCAGACAAAGGAACTTTCTGGATCGGTGCGGACTGTGTGATGTGTGATGTGTATTACACCCTAAGGACAGGGAGTATACCTTCAATTCGCTTGTGCACAGAACCCAGTCTCGCATCGACTATCTTTCTCTCTCTCAGGTCCTCCAGCCTGGGGTCTTAATGGCCTTGATTCAGCCAGGTCCAGTGTCAGATCACTCTCTGGTGACTTTCAATTTGGCTTTCCTTAACATTCCCTACAAAGAAACCCAATGGAAATTAAATGGCCAACTGCTCAAAGATATCAAATACCGTGACCTAATAAAGGAGCAGATCAATTTCTTTTTCTCCACTAATTCCTCTGAGGACATGGCACCTGATATTTTGTGGGGTGCTTTCAAAGCGTACATGAGAGAGATTATTATTAGCCCAGCCACAAAAAGGAAAAAGACTCGAGAGGTGGAACTACTAGCTTCATTATCTCTAATTAGGTCTTTGTAAACCAAGTTATCCTCTAATACCTCAGAAGAGGATATGAGGAGGCTTTCGGTAGCTAAAGATAAATACTTAGATCTGTTGAGGGAGAAAGCAGAGTTATCTATTATTTGCACCAAAACAAGCTATACCGATCAGGGGGAAAAAGCAGGTCCTGCTAGCCTTAAGGTTAAGGCAGCAAGAATCTGCTAGATTCTTTCCTCCAATTAGGGTCCAGGTGGATGGATCCCTGAAGGTGTCTCCTTCTGAGGTTGTGCAAGAGTTTGCCTCATACTATGAGCATTTATATAGGGACATGGACAATCCTCCTTCATTAGAAGAGCTTGAGGCCTACCTGAGGGATTCCTCTCTACCCTTCTTATCTGAATCACAGAGGAAATTCCTATCCTCCCCAATATCTCTGGAGGAAATATCAGAGGTCATCGGGGCTTTGCCCTCAGACAAGGTCCCAGGACCCGATGTTTTTTCCACTTTATTCTATAAAATTTTTCAATCACAATTATTACCAGTTCTTCACCAGTTGTATTGTCACATTCTTTCTGGTGCAAAAACAGATACACATCTGTTTGAAGCGCTGATTGTTCTCCTCCCTAAACCCAATAAAGATCCAGAATTAGTGCAAAGCTACAGACCAATCTCTTTATTGAACCAAGATGTTAAAATTCTCTTGAAGATATTGGCCGATAGAATACAACGGGTCCTTCCAGATCTGATTAATATGTCTCAGGTGGGGTTTATGAGGGGACGTTCATCAGCTGACCATCTACGTACCCTGTCACACGTTGTCTCGGTGTCCAGGGATGCTGCCTTTCCCGCGGGATTGGTATCCTTGGACGGCGAGAAGGCGTTTGATCACATCAACTGGAATTTCCTGTTTCAGGCCCTTAAAGCATTTGGTTTTCTGGTCAAGTTTATAGACTGGATTCGGGCCTAATATCAAACTCCATCTGCCAGAGTATCCGGCAATGGAGCATTCTCTAAACCCTTTCTTTTGTCTTCCGGTACCAGGCAGGGATGCCCTCTCTTATTTAACTTATACTTAGAGCCCCTTATCCGAAACATTCTCAATAACCCGGAGATAAGTGGTATCCTGATAGGTAATCAAGTGGTGAAGATTACGGCTTAAGCTGATGATCTCCTCCTTCATTTATCTCATCCAAAAACATCTATTCCCATCATGTTAGGGGAAATCACCAAGTTCAGTACTCTCCCAAACTATAAGCTGAACATAAATAAATCCTCCATTTTCCCACTTAATCATAAGGTTTTCAAAAATGATTTGTCTCCTTTTGGTCTCGGCTGGTCTCCTCGTGTTCTCAGATACCTTGGTATTAATTTGACGCTTAACCCCTCCTCCTGGTTTAAAGAAAATTTGGAGCCTCTTTCCCAAGTAATAGTTCAGGACCTCAACAGATGATCTAAACTCCCTCTCTCTCTCTGGGGTCACATTAATATAATTAAAATGAATGTTTTTCCTCACTTGTTTTATCCCCTCACACTTCTTAACTCTTTTACTCTGCTATCATGGTTTCAGAAAATGCATGGAATTTTCACAAATGTTATCTGGTCCAATAAACAAGCCAGGTTAACATTTTATAAGGTAGCCACTCAGAAAATGGATGGGGGACTGCTGATCGCCCATCTGGCAATTTACTACTGGGCCAGTCATATTGCAAAGTATATGTGTTGGGTGAACCCAGGTCCGGAATATTTAAGACTGTTCTAGCTCAAAATTGAGTTAGACTTTATTCAGTCCGAGAACATTGACCCCCAGAAGATGTTCTATCTTAAAATAGTGGCCCTTCCTGACACCGTTAGCTGTCCCACTATTAGAATGTCCCTCAGAGTTCACACGCAGCTTTGTTCATTTCTACGGTATTCCCCATACTTGGACCTGTCTCAGTCCATTCGGAATTCCCCGTCTTTCACAATAAAAAAAATGATGATATCTGGTAAATGGTTACCCCAAATTGGGGATGGGATAATCTCTACTTTTCTGGATGACATAGGGGAATGGCTTTCAGTTTCTAATATAATTCGTAAGTTTGACATCCCGTCAGCTTTTCACTTCAGGGTGGTTCAATTGAAGCATCTTCTCTCTACAGTATTTGGTAACATCCCTCCTTGCCCAACTGCCTTTCTCTTTGTATCTGATCTCTCCTCCTTGTTGGGGTCACCAGGTGCTATTTCCAAAATATATTGTGTCCTATTTTATTGGAAATATGGGAGACCTGAAGGCCCCACTAGGCTCTGGGTCTCTTTTTTTCCCTCAGTATACTCCCAATTGGTCAGCTTTATGGAAGTTCTGCCATAAATATGTCTCTCAGGATAGACTATGCCTTATTCAATACCACATTATTCACAACATGTATTATACCCCTGTGAATCTGAGGAAATGGGGTCTTATAAGTTTGGGGGCTTGTACCAGAGGATGTCAAGAGGATGGCATGCTTCTTCACATCTTTTGGTCATGCCTCAAGATAAAGTCATTGTGGGAAGCCATACAGACTAACCTAGACCCTATACTGGGTTTGCAGGATTACTTCACCCCAGACGTATGTTTGTTGGGAGATCTATCCTCTATTAAGGTGAGAATCAGGAGATTTCATATCTCCATGATTGCATTATCTGTTAAAAAAATTGTGCTTCGGCATTGGAGGGATACAGTAAGCCCAACATATCAGGAATGGGTTAATGAAATTTTGGCTAATCTACATACAGAGAAAGCGATAGTGAGCCTCCATAATAAGTTGCAGTGGTACAAAAATACTTGGGATCTCCTTCACACGCTAATCATGGCCAGACTAGTAAATGAGTCACTATAATCAATGATCTTTGATTTATACATTATATAGTATTTTTCTATTATTGTACGGACTCTGCTGCTGTATGGGTGGGGAAGGGGGGTGGGGACAGCTCATGTAACATTCGGTGTATTGCATAGTATGTTGTAACTTTCTGTCCCCTGTAATAGAAAAATGTGCTAATAAAATATGAATTAAAAAAATAATAACTCATTTGCAAATAGTACAACTCTTTAGCACATGCTGTACAATTACTTTCAGCGCTGATACATGCTGATCACAAATGGGAAAGCAACACTTTTCGAAACTGACAAATAATAAAAGTGAAAAAATGCACAAACCTAGCATTGCATAGGAAATCATTCCTTGCTAAACTACACCACCACACACAATTTCAACAATTAAAAGTCATCTTTTTTTCCAACACAGCAGCAAAATCAGTGTTTATCAGCATACCAACTTATTCAGAAACAGTAAAACTCTTTGGCACATGTGGCATGGTAACTCGTAGGCCTGACACTTGCCAGTCACAAATGGAAAAATAGCACTTTTCAGACTTACAGATATTAAAATTGAAACAAACACCAAGCCTCATACTCCCATAAGAAATCCTTCCTCTCCAAACTATAACACCACATCGAATTTCAGCATAAAAAATTCATCCTTTTTTCTCTTGCATGAAAGCAAACTCAGCACCTATGGTCATACCAATTTATTTGTAGTATGTTGACCCTGTCCTAATGCTTACTGATTGCAAATGAGAAAACAACACTTTTTAAAACTTACAAATATTAAAATCAAAATCACTCACAAACTTCACACCACCTAAGAAGTTCTTCCTCCTCAAATTACACCAACCCCCAAAAATTTAGCATTTAAAATGCATCCATTTTTTTTCTCTACCCAAGATCAGAATTGTTACTTATTGCCCTACCAACTCTTTCACAAACATTAAAACTCTTCTGCACATGTGGAACATTAAGTCTCATCCCAGATGCTAACCAATGGCAAATGATAAAACAACACTAGTCCATACTTGCAGATACTAAAAACACTTCACAAACTTGCAATGCCAGGGACAATCTTCGTCCCCAAACTACACCAGCCAAAACTGACCATTTAAAATTGTTCATTTTTTCCCTGTGGGTGATAGCAAAACTTTAGCATAAACCACTATTAAAAATGTTAAAAAAAAATTATACTGTTTCCACACATTAATAATTTTAAACATGTTGGAACAATTTATATGAACCTTTCAGGAATTGTTGAGTTTGCTACAAACAGCAACTGCAGAAAATGTTGTACAACACTGTAAGACCTTCTTTCTACAAGTGGTAAACCAAACAACAGGTTTAATATAGCAGTCATCAGTGACCCTAGCTATAGTGGTACCATTGCACCCTTGTACTATAAGAGAAAGCTCAGTTGCTGCTGAGTAAAGTGAACCTTTAGGAAGATCTAAGGGCACCACAAAACTACATTATTTATTTATCAAAAATGGTCAAGCATATCAGATTACATAACTGCCACAGGAAGGGAAAATGTTTGTGCATATATATAGGATCATTAAAGTCCAAAAATGCAGAGACATGTTTTCCAGTTGGCCCAGCTGAGTGGACCTATGCTCTCTGTGCCTTTACTAGTGTTTTGTTTACTGACTTTAAAAAAAGAATTGCATACCCCTTGGCAGCATTGGCAGCTTGGATTCAATGTACAAAAGTGTAAAAACCTGTACTTGGAGCACAAAAATCCAAGAGAGGAGTATAGCATGGGGGGGCGGGGGGACTGGTAGTCACATTGCTGGAACAGGACTTGGGGCTAATCATATCAGATGACCTAAAAGTGACTAAGTAATGTGAAAAGGCTGTGGGGAAAGTCAGTGGCATGCTGGAGTACATAGGAAGAGGTATCACCAGCAGGAAAAAGGGGTGGTTACGCTGCAATATAGATCACTGATGAGATCTCAGCTGGAGTACTGTGTCCAGTTCTGGAGACCACATCTCTGGAAAGACCTAGGATGGAGGCATTCCAGAGGAGGGCTACAACCATGGTGCAGAGGCTCCATGAAAAGCCATATGAGGAGAGGCTGAGGAAACTAAATATGTACTCCCTGGAGGAGAGGAGAGAGGGGAGATATGATCAAAACATTCAAATACCTCAAGGGTAAAAACATGATAAAAGGTGGTAGCATCTTTCAGAAAAAAGAGACAAAAATAAGAGGGCATAAGATGAAGTTGGAGAGGGATAGGCTTATGGTCAATGGGAGAAAGTACTTTTTCACAGAAAGAGTCGTGGATGCTAGAAACTGCATCAAAACGGAGGTCGTGGGAGCAAAATCAGTTAGGGAATTCAAAAATGCATGATATAGACATAAAGGTACCCTAGTAATAGGAAAGAAAGGATAAATCACAGATCATTTAGGATCCTTGGTTTGGTAATGGATAGGCAAATGGGCAGACTAGATGGACCAAACAGTCCTTATCTGCTGTCAACTTCTAAAATCCTATGTCTCTATGTTACCCCCATTTTCTAGGTGGTGATCTCCATTTTCTCACTGCTTCTTATGCTGCTCTCTGATCCTGTTCTTTTTCATTGAAATATATTTTATTAAGGTCAGAGTTCAGTACAGTGGTACAAATTAAAGGCTGAGTTTCAAAACATTTGATCTTAAGCTCTGATCAAGTTTAAAATACAGAAAAAAAACAAACCTTAAACATTAAACAGTTAAGTGATAATGATCTGATATCCTAGCAGTTCTACTGAAAACATTAATAACACTGGCAAAGTAATGGTGTCAAGAAAGAAAAAAATAATAAAGGAGCCAATTCCCAACGGTATCAAAGAACCCATTCCCTACTGTATAAGACTGTTTTTCACACATTCCATATGAAGATTTCATCAATATTGTATACACAAGTATGCAGAGATGCTTTGGTTTTTGTTTTGTAAAGTCCTAAACTAGGTTCCCTGTGCCCCTGGGCTGTTATTTAAGTAGGCTTCAAAGCCCTACCAAGTATTATTATAGGTGTGTTCCTTTCCATTGGTGCTGTATACTGTTTTGTCCAGCATCATACATTCTTTCTTCATATTCAGCCAAAAACTGAAAGCTGGTGGTTGCACATGTTCCCTTTCTATTAGTATACCAAGTTTAGTGGCATTAATTGCAATAAGTATGACTTTTTATGCTCTGGTTTCAATTCCTCTGTGTCTTCCCATTCTACAAGCATAACCTTCATAGGTGAAAGGGACACTTGCTTGTTCAGTGGTGTTGCTATGATATTTTCAATATCTTTCCAATACATATTTAGCCTTGGCAGTTACTCATCATACTGTATGTAATAGGTCATCTTTCTGATGACCATACCTGGGGCCTTCACCCTCCACATACAGGCTAAATTTGGCAGCTCTGTCTGGTGTGTAATAAGCACTCTGGGTGGTCATGAAATGTATCAACTTGTATTTGCTCTTTATGGTCTGTCTCCATCCATCTTATAAAGTCTTTGCCCAGCCTTCAGCTGTAAATTCTCCCTCCAAGATCTCTTTCCACTTTGACGGTGCTGCTCAGAGGAAAAAGGTACTGAATTCATGAATGATCGATAAATGTATGTTACCAGACCCTTTGTGTTTTCTTCCCCATGCAGGGCACTAGCCAAGCTTGATGGATCCTGCAGTTTGTAAATATGTTCTATTTTCCCTCATAGGAGGTGTCTGAGTTGGAGGTACCTAATAAAATGTGAGCTGGTATACCATATATTTGCTGTATGTCCTCGAATGACATCAGCACCCCTCCTCATGTATGTGGCCCAGGAGTTCTATACCTTTATTCACCAACATTTGAAATCCTAGGACATGTACAAATTTAGGAATGAGATAGTTTTTTTCAAATGGGGGTAATCGCGATAAATTGTGATTCCGTTTTTTTAAACCTGTGGGTTTGGTGCCATACCTGTAGTAGGTGTTGTACTGTGGGATTGTTCTTATCACATCTTATGTCTTTACTATGTGAATTGTATAGTAAAACACTCAGCCTCTTGGTGGAAGTCCACTCCCTTTCTTGGAGTGTTCCTTCATTTTGCATTTCAGATTATACCATTCCCTAAAATTAGCAATTTGTATGGCCAAGTAGTAGTTTTTAATGTGAGGAACACCTATTCCTCCCTAATTTGGGGTATTCATTAGTCACTCATATTTGATTTGGAGTGTCTTATTTTGCCACGGCCGTGTTGTATCACACACCCTGAGTTGCTGAAGAAAGTATTAGGTATATGTAGTGGCAATACCTGAAAAAGTAAAATCTTAGGGAGAATCATCATCTTAAGCTTTTTGAACCTCCTTAATATGGCAGAGGAAGGTTCTGCCATTTTGTACATAATTCCTTGACTTTATTGAGCACTGGTGATTAGTTAACCTGATATATTTCCTTTATTTGCTCTCTGATCTGAGCCCCCAAATATCTGAAGCCTTCATTGAGCCACAAGAAAGGCAATTTTTTTTTCTTTCAAGATTCATGTGCACTCAATTACAGAGTAGTATCACAATAGTTTTGCCCAGGTACACATTGTAACCTGATGCAGCCCCAACTATGTGCAGTACTTCAACCAGACATGGCATAGGATTCTTCGGTTTAGTAATATACACCAGAAGATCATCCATGTACAATGATACTTTCATTGTGGTCCCTCCCAGGTGTACCCCTTTTATCTTTTCATGCTGTCTAAATGCCTTTGCCAGGGCCTCAAGTACCAAATCAAACAAAAGGGTGGGGGGGGAGTGTGGGACACCCCTATCTGGATATCCTATGTAAAGGGAATTTGGTCTGTTAGCCATGTGTTGGTCTACACTGCCACTGATGGGCTTTTGTTTATAGCTTGGACCCAGCCTAAAAACTTCTCTCCAAATTCCATTTTCCTCATTGTGCACCAGAGGCGGTTCTACTTGATCCTATCAAAAGCTTTCTCTGCATCCAGTGAAACCACCACTGAGCAGTCACTTGAGTATTTCTGTTGCTCAGCCAGTACCTGCAGCAGGGTTCCTAGATTTGATGGTGCATCCCTACCCTTCATGAAACCCATTTGTTTTTTATGTATTAACTTTGGTATGACCTTTCCAATCTTCCTACCAGAATATTAGCATATATTTTGAAATCTGAGTTTAACAGGGAGTTAGGCCTGTATGTTGTATTCAGTATTCAGTTCTGTTTTTCTGGTCTGTGAGAATAATGGGGGGAGTTGCCCTGTCTTTAATGTGTAAGTTAGTGTCTCATACAGAGGGCCTAGGATTACAGGTGCCAGATTTATATATATATATATATATATATATATATATATATATTAGAGCAAAAAACTCTATTTAATGCATTAGTTAAGGTTGTTCCACACTGACAAAAGTGAGGAATTTTGGTGTTAGGGTTGAAAACCCCTTGGCCTTCTCGTTTACACTCCAACTGGCATCAGGGTGCGTAAGTACAGTTATCGTGCTACACTCTCACCCCATCACATTGTAAAGAAGCAGAGGTGTAGGAGAATGGGGTGAGAGAGTTAGGATAACAACTCTAATGTGCACCCCGATGCCAGTTGAAGAGGTAATGGTATGAAAACAAGTGAGACTTTCAACTCCATAACATAAATTTCTGCTTTTATCGTTGTGAACAACCTAACTAATGCATTAAACTGAGTTTTTGCTCTAATTTCCTTCTTTGAGAATGGCAACGAGAAATAGTGAATGCAATGCAGTGGTGGGAGTGCGGGGCCTGCCACATGATGTCTTATCACATAGTAACATTGTGCCTGCAAAAGCAAATAGTAATGCACATCATGACGCAAAGTGAAACAGAAAGAGAAACAGTAGTGTAAACAGAAATGATAAAAACAACGCAAAAGCAAGCACAAATGAAAATGCAAAGGGTAACGCACATGGTGGCGTAGACGTGAATGGTAAGTGAAACGGGAACGGAACCACAAGCGAAAACCTAGTCTTTCTATTTCCCTACTAACTGCTGCAGCCCCAGATCCTATTTGATCTGTGGCTGTCCTGCTCAGCACATCTCCAGGATACCCTTATGTCTATCCCATGCACTTTTGAACTCCCGTATTGTTTTTGCACCCACCACTTCTGCTGGAAGGCTGTTCCATGGTGCCACTACCCTCTCAGTGAAAAAGTGCTTCCTAATATTACCCCTGAGCCTTCCACCCTTCAGCCTTTCATAATGCCTCCTTGTTCTTGGGCAGAGATTTCTCTAAAATATGCTTTCCACCTGTACCCTGTTTATTCCCCTGAGGTACTTGAGAGTCTCTATCTTATCTTCCCTCTTCCATCTTTCCTCCAGTGAATAGATAGTAAGGTCCTTAAGTCTTTCCTTGTGGGACTTCTGGTGCATTGCATGTACCATCTTTGTTGCCTTTCTCTGAACTGCCTTTATTTTGGCAATGTCCTTCAGGAGATGTGGTCTCCAGAATTAGACACAGTACTCCAGCTGAGACCTCACCACTGGTAGTCTTTTTTTTTCTTTTCTAGCTCCTCTATTTTCTTGTGGAGTTCTTCTTATTAAACATAGAAACATAGAATTTGACAGCAGATAAGGACCGCTTGGCCAACCCAGTCTGCCCATTTCCCTACCTAATGCATAAGCTGCAGATCCTAGTTAACAAGCAGCCTATTTTTTCCTACCCCCACCCCCTAGAATTGCCTTATGACTGTCCTATGCATGCTTGAAGTCCACCACTGTTTTTGACTCTACAACCTCCTCCAGAAGGCTGTTCCTACTTTGTTTTTTGAGTTTACTGGTGTAAACTATGACCAACCCCTAGTAGATGCCTCTAATTTGTCCCATACCTGACCTACATCCTCCACTGTGCCTTTATTTAGTGTCCAGAATTATTTAATTTCTGCACTTAGCTGCTATGGGAATTCTTCACTGAGAACTAAAATGGGATCCATTCTCCACACCCTCCTATTCTGAGTATCCAGTAGTTCAGAGCTCCACACCATATTTTTGGGGATGTAGTCCAATACTACAATAGGCAGATTGTTCTAGAAACTGCATCCTTAATTATGAGGCCAAAACCATCATTTCAATACAGGTGTGAGATTGATGTACACAGGAGTAATAGGAATAGTCTCTTAGAATGGGGTGATCTACCCTCTATGCAGCTACAATTCCTATGTCTTTCTTCTGGCTATTTGGCAGTTTGGCAGCTTTCTAAAGTTAGTAACAGTGGGATGATTTGTAACATCATCTAGTATAAAATTAAAATCACAGCCCCAAATTATGTTTCCTTGCTCTTGCCCCAGTGTGGGAATAAGGTCATGGAGGAAATGACAGTAACCTTATTAGAGCACTATATATGTGTGTGTGTGTGTGTGTGTGTGTGTGTGTGTGTATATATATATATATATATATATATATATATATATATATATACACAGTATGGATCAACTGCTTCCCATAAAGTGTGTTCTGCACCATTACCCATCAGCCCTGTGGATCCCCTTTATATGATATCAATTTAAGTGGCAAGTGTTCATGGATTAGTATTGCTACTCCCCTAGCATGAGACATAAAGGAGAAATAATATACCTGTCAAGAAGGAGGGGTGGGGCAACAATGGGGAAACCTCAAAACTGCCATCACAGAGGCAACAAGCCTTTGTATGAAGCAAATAAACAAATCAAAATGAAAGAAAAAACCACTATGGTTTTCAAAAGAGGTGGCAGGGAAGGTTAGGGAAAAAAAGATAGCATTCAGGAAGTATAAGGCAACACAGATGGAGCAGGAAGAGAACTGTAGCAGTTAAAGCAGAAGGAAGGAAGCAAGGAATGCAGTCAGAAAAGTGAAGGCAAAAACCAAGGAAAAGATAGCCAACTTGGTTAAGAAGGGGGATAAAACCTGTTATAGGTACATTAGGGAGTGAAGAAAGACAAAGGGAGGGACACTGAGGCTAAATAAAGAGAAGTGTGGGTGGGCAGAGAGGGGCAGTGAAAAAGCAGGGATGCTGAATGAATACTTCTGCTCAGTATTTACAAAAAAGAGGAGGGGGAGGTACCTAATCCAGTAAATAGAAGCACTCTGGATGGGGGTTCGATACCGGTCCTTTCACAGAAGAAAGTGTTCTGAAAGAACTCCTAAAACTAAAGATGGACAAAGCAAGGGGCCTGATGGGATTTGCCCCAGAGTTCTAAAAGAACTAAGGGGAGAACTAACAACACCACTGACTACCCTTTTTAACAAATCAAAGAAGGATGGTGTGGTACCTGAGGACTGGAGGAGGGCCGATGTGATTCCCCTTCACAGAAGTGGAAACAAGACAGAGGCATGAAACTACAGACCTGTCAGTTTGACCTCAGTGGTAGGGAAAATGATGGAATCACTACTGAAGGAAAGAATTGTTGAGAACCTAGAGGTCAGAGGGGCACAGGACCTAAGGCAGCATGGATTCACAGTCAGAAGGTCATGTCAGATGAATCTAATTGATTTCTTTGACTGGGTGACCAACGTAGTAGACCAGGGTAGGGTTACCACCTTTTAAGAAGCCCAAAGTGGGACATTTCTTATGGAAACAAGATTTTTCATAGGACAATATGTAACCTCAACCAATACAACAGATTTTTTCTCTAAATAATCAGAATTAAGGCTAAGTGTTGCTGTTTTTTAGATGTTCCCTAGTGTTTCTAATCATTTTAAGGTAGTTTAGTTAAGGTACTATAGTTTTTGCCACACTTAGAGGAAAGTCTGAAAATATTCTTTTGTACTATAATGTCAGGACATTTAGTATTTTTCATGCTTTTTCGCAGGACACAGCTGCCCAAATCAGGACTGTCCTGTGAAAGTAGGGACAGGTGGTAACCCTAGACCAGGGAGGGGATGTCAACATGGCCTACCTAGAGTTTAGCAAGGCATTTGACACAGTCCCACACAAAAGATTAATAAACAAATTAGCCAGCCTGAGAGTAAAACATTGGCCGGACAATAGGACACAGAGGGTAATGTCCACAGTGAAGAAAGGAGGGTTACTAGTGGGGTACTGCAGGGTTCATTACTGGGTCCTTTTTAATGTCTGTATAAGTGACATTGCAGAGGGACTGGAAGGAAAAGTATGTCTCTTTGCAGACAACACAAATTTCTGCAACAGGGTTGATACACTAGGTGGGGTGGAAAGGATGAGAAGGGACGTGACAAGGTTGGAGGAATGGTCAAATGTATGGCAGCTTAGATTCACTGCAAAGAAGTGCAAAGTAATGCACCTGGGAAACAAAAACCCAGGGGAAGAGTACACAATGGGGGGGGTCAGATACTGACAACAACAGAAATGGAAAGGGATGTGGGGGCAGTTATATCAGATGACTTAAAGGTGGGCAAGCAAAGTGAGAAGGCATTAAGGAGGGCTGGGGGGATACTGGGATGCATAGGGAGAGGCATCATCAGTAGAAAACAGGAAGTTGTTATCCATCTGTACAGACGGTTCTATATGATAACGGCAAAAGCCTTAAGGCAATCACCGTTATCGCACAGTCAGAGTGCCAAAAACATTTTTGGCATTGTGACACCCTGACGCATAGGACAACGGCAACGGGGACATAAATTTCAATGCTTTTCTGTGGGGGCTGCACCCACCACAAGGGGGCGAGCCCCTGCACCCCCCTACTAAAGGATTCTCAATTTAGGGGGATGCATGTCATGGGTGGGTGAAACATGTAAAATTAAAGGTTGGGGCCAGGAGAATAACATCACACCAGCGTCCAGACCCAAACCCGGTACCTCACCCACCACGACCACAGACCAACCCCTGATGCCATGATGCATCTCAGCAACCCACTGCAATGCCACCCCTTCAGCTCCTCCGCCCCCTCCCAGCCCATACTTGCCGTGCTTGTTCCCCCCACATGCGTACTTATTGAGGCATCCTGTCACCCATTTCACCCACCCCCCATCCGGTTACCCTACCCTCCCATAGCTGTCAGGGATTTAGAAGGGAATGAGTTACCGTTATCGATGGCACCCATCCCCATGTGCCCTCCTTACAGGATACCTGTATGGACAATTGGTGAGACTCCATCTGGAGTACTGCGTGCAGTTCTGGAGACCCCATCTACGCAAAGAGATAGACAGGTTGGAGGCTGTCCAGTGGAGGGCAACCAAAATGGTGCAGGGTCTGCACCAGAAGACATATGAAGAGAAACTAAAAGAGCTTAATATGTATACCCTCGAGGAAAGGAGGGAGAAGGGGGACATGATAGAAACTTTCAAGTACCTCAAGGGAATGAACAAAGTTCAAGAGGGTAGCATCTTTCAGAAAAATAGAGGTGCAAGAACAAGGGGGCTCAATTTGAACATGGGAAGATGGCTCAGCGATAAGGAAGTATTTTTTCATGGAGAGGGCTGATGATGCATGGAACAGCCTTCCTGAGGAGGTCATAGAGTTAAAAACAGTGGGGGAGTTCAAGAATGTATGGGACAGACTTAAGGCAAATTTTAGTGGAGGTAGGAGGAAGTAGGCTGTTAGTTAACTAGAATCTGCAGCATATCCATTAGGTAGGGAAATGGACAGACTAGGTGGGCCAGGCAGTCCATATCTGCTGTCAAATTCTATGTTTCTGTTTCTATGTTTCAATCCCACCCCCTCCAGCTTTAATTTCTGGTGCTCTGTATTGTTCAGGTATATCTCCTCTAGATAGCATATGACTGTTTGCTGCTTTTTTAAGTGCCCCTACACGCTCTTTTTTTATTGGGTGATTAATACCCTTTATATTTCAAGTTGTTACATGGGCTTGATTACTCATGGGGCATCTGGATAACAGTAAGCAGACTATTGTATTCTAGGATCCTTCCCATGTCTCCCTTTTCCTGCCATAATAAGCACATTTGCTTTTACCACCTTTGCAGCTGTGACTGCATATTGTCTGTTCAATTGGGAAAAACCTTAACAGTTTAACCTGTATAACTATAAATGAATTATAAAACACTTAAGTTTTGTAGAGTGCAAACTTTCTGATACCTTATATGCAAATGAAGCGAGATGAATAAAGATAGCTTAATTTCTAGTGGGTGTGGGTGGCACTGAGAGAGACCCCCCCCACTCCCCTCCCCTCCCTGCGCCGTCCTAAGTTGTCAGCCTCCATATTGTTTGAGATGCTCAATTTATGCACCCTAGGTGTGGTTCACACAGCAAGAATAAATTGATTGAACATGACATCTGATCATTGGCGCCTGGTTGCAGTTTGACTAGTACACTTTACAGGAATCACTAAGTAACTGGCCAATCAATTTGGGGTATGTATTTCTGGGTAAATATGCTTTGTACATCCTTGTGTCGGGGAATGTATTGCTTCTCTAGCTCCTTGAGAGTGCAGTGGTCACCTGCTTTGACTCCCCACCCCATGGATCCCCTGCAGCATTAGACTTGGTGTCTTCATCTGCTTTAGACCACAACGCAGCCCAGCCAATGATTGGTCATCCATTCCCACTGAAATGGGGTAACCATGATATGCTGAGTGCATTTAAACTTAACCTTGTATGTGGATACCCTGCCTTTTCCTTTAACCTTTTACCATTTTGTGTTTTATGCCTGTGAGGAACAGACCCATACATACATACGTACAACTGAACACTGAGAGTCTATGTTCATTTTACCAGCCCAGTTATATACAATGTACTGTGGTAAGACAATGTGCATAGGGTGGGGGTGATGGATTGAAAGCATGGCAGTGGAGGTTTGAAGCACTGGAAATTTTCAGTAATTGAGCCCAGGTGGTTGTCCCTCCTCCCTGTCACTGAGAGAAAGCAGGGGAGAACCATATGATCACATACTAAGCTTGTTTATTGCTTGATGCTATATTCCTTGGTCCCCCTAGAGCAGGATGACAAAGGTCTGCAAGGCTTGCCTTGTAGTTGCTTTGAGGTGCGAGACACCTGCCATATAGTGGTCACAATTGCAGCTCATCTGTGTAGTTTATGCATACTGTCTCTTTTACATTATGGTGGCCCCACCCAAAAATTCCAGTTACACCACCACTCATCCCACCCTAATTCACAACTTACATTGAGTCACCCTGCCCCAAATTCTTAGGATTCCATTATTAACATGTTAGTATCATCATCTTTTTTTTTATTTTTATTTATTTTATTTATTTTGTTTTTGTTGACTGAATAAGTGCACTAGACAAATTCTGCCTATTTTCATGCACATCCCAGGGGAGTGGGATACAGATGAATGCCAAATGATCTGAACAAGATTAAGCTGTTGGTGGTATGTTTAGTGAATGGGGAAATTTGGCCAGGGCACTGGGGAAATTCCCCTACTCATCTGTAGGGGGAACCCTTGTCCATCAGGACCAAGATGGCTGATGAGCAGGAGCCAGGAGAGAGGATGGATGTGGCTGAAGCAGGGGAGCAGGCCTCCTCCTCTGCTTTCAGTAATCTAGAGTCCCCAACACAGAGAAAATCAGCAAGAAATCCAGTAAACAATAGAGAATCAAAGTATTGAGGTACTGAGTTCAAAAAATAAACAGCTTTAAATGTTAAAGCAATGTCTGAATCAAGAACAAATGCTCCCTTGATGCTAAAGAAGCAGAACATTTACAGAATGTATTACATAAAGAACAACTGTTTGCAGAAAAAAAACAGCATTGAAAAAACAGCTTTTGGAGATGCAACAAACTGCAGAAGTTACTTTAACAAATGACTCAGCTGAGTCTGACAGACAGCTGAATCAAATTGGACAAACAACAGCTGTAATTCCAAAGACATGCCTGTTTGGTCAGAAGGAGATTGAGACTCCACAAACAAGCAACACAGCTGGCAGTAGAAACAGAACTCAATATGTGTGCCTAGAGCTGAGCGAGTCTCAGCATCAGAAAGAAAAGCCTGAGAAAACTGGACAGACAGCGATATGACAAAAATCTCTAAAACAGCTAATATAAATAGTAAGGAAAATGCTAAGATGCCTTGTTCACAAGAAATGAGGGAAAGTGAGCATAATGCAACAGATAACGAAGCGCAAGAAGATGTAGATCTTGTACCAGAAAAAATAAGTGACTGGTCAGTAGAAGCTGCTTTACAGTGAGCTAGTGGGAGAAAACTGTGGTTGGGACACAATGGATTTCACAGCCCACACCCATTAATATACATTCGATTCCTAAAAACACAATATTGCAATCTCCCCTGCATATTACACAGGATTTACAGTTACAAAACTCTCCTGTTGTAAATATTTTGCCTTCAGAGAAAGGTGCTGAACCAGTACAAAATGAGACTCATATAAACAAGATACAAATAAATGGTCATACACCTTATGCTTCTTTATTCCATCTACCAGTTGCTCCTGCTAAACGGCATAATACAGTGAGGTTGTTGTACAAAGGAGGTATAGAGACTTTGCCTGACCAAACCTACATAGGAAAAATGTTGTTAAAAGACTCTCTCAAATTTTTTGTAACAGAAGTGTATGCACTTATGCATGCATTGGGAGAACACACATATGAGATAAGTTTTAAGACATCTGGAGGACTAGAGGGATTATGGAAATAGTTTAATGAAGTAAAAAATACTCCTTTACGGATTCCTTTTGAGGCCATTCCTCTCGCAAAACGGTCTATAAAAAACATTACTGTATTGTTCCGAAATGAGGGGTCAGTGTGTCAGACTTAAGATAATGGGTGAAACAACACTGTCATGTCTTGGAAGGCCCCACTGTGATCTTTGACAATGAAAACTATTGGACAAGTGGTTGGAAATATAAAGTTTTACTGAAAACAACCAAGGAAGGAGTTCAAAATCTACCAAATTCCTTTTTTAGCGGCCATGACCGAGGTGTTTTATTTTATGCAGGACAGCCCAAGGCCTTCTATAAGTGTGGGTCGGTGAGCCGTATTAGTACTATGTGTGGCAAGGTCAGATGTTCGTTATGTACAGAACTTTGGCATGCTAGCAATCAGTGTCTAAATGAAATAGTGTGCAGTTTATGTGATGAAAAGGTCCACTCATTTCAAACCTGCTCATGGGCAGCACACAATATTAATCCACAAGCAGATAATGAGGAACAACATTTAATTATCGCTATGGCCCAGAGAAAACAAAAATAATCCCAAAACCAGCCACCCCCTCCCCTTCCCAAGCCAGAGAAGATCTCCACGGTCAACATTAATCTTATTCCTGAGACCCCTCCACCCCACTCAACCCCAGTTAAAGTTCCTAACACAGAAATTTTAGATGCAACAACAGTGGAGATAGCTCCAGTACCTGGCACTTCAGAAGAAATGCCACCCCCCAAGTTGATAGGAAAGGCATGTTAATACGGAAAAGTTCTGACAAAAGTGTTCCAGCATCAAAATTGGCAAAAACACATACCATCACATTGACTAATAAATATGACCCTTTATCACAAGAAAGCTCTGAGTCTGATACTGATTCTTCTTCTATTAGGTCTTCCATTTGTGATGAAATGGAGGGGATGCCCCTACCAGGAAAATTGGAAATATGGAGCGTAGGCAAAAGCCAAAAGTTAAGCTCCAGGCTAAGACTGGTACCAAGAAAATACAAAAGAAAAAAATGAGTGTATTTCTTTTACTCTGCATTTGTATGGTTATGAATTTAAACTGTTTTTCCATTACTGTAAATAGTGTAAAGAGCAGCAGGAAACATATGTTAGTATTTTCCGCATTATTATCTGGACCTCCAGGTATCTATTTCATACAAGATACTCAGTTGCATAGTCTTAGGGATATACAAAATGTAACTTCTGCATGGTATATGGGGCCATCATACTGGTCAATTGGAATGGACCAGTGTTCAGGAGTAGGGATTCTTTTTCATTCTACAGAAATCCAACTAATTAAATTAACAGATTTATATACAGGTCATGTGTTAACACTAGATGTCATATATATCAGAGTCAGTGGTTTTGCCTAATCAATATTTATGCAATGCAATCTAAAGCAGAACATGTGCAGCTGTTCAAAGATATACAGCCATATTTACATACTGCACAACAGGTAATATTTGGAGTAGACTTCAATTGTGGCTTGACTAAACAGGATAGAGGGAAGAATACCTCAACTAATAAAATATATAGAGCTATGAACTGCCTCACCAAAATTGTGAAAACAGCAAACTTAATAGATGCCTCTTTGGTTTATCAGGGAAACGTAGTACTTATTTTTCATAAAGGCATAGAATCTACTAGCATAGATTTTTTCTTTATCTTAAAATCTTTACACATTGCTAAAATGTCTTCTTTGGCGGTAGAGTATATTGATCATTCTATGTCAATGTTAAATCTAAAGATTTCCCATAATTTTAGACCAGGTGTTTAGAAACTGAACTCCTCATTTTTGGAAGAGGGAAGCTCTAAGTTTCAGATATTATATTTCACACATGCAAGGAAAACTATGCTTTGTATGTATGATTCAATAATACAATGGTGGGAAGACACAAAATATGAATTAATAAAATTATTGAACTTTATTAGTAAAAATAATGGACATGATGCTTATTTTTCATATCTTCAAAATAGGAAACAACTCCCAAAACTAATTTCTTTATCTTATAGTTCAACTCATGATTACTCTAGCCAAATCAGGCAACTTATAGTCGAAATGTCTCAATACCATACAAAAAAAGCAGAAGCTATAACATTTCAGCAAATGTTTGGGGTAAAAGGACATGCTTTTTCAGCATGCCCATATCACACATGTAAAACAAGGGCACAGCAAAAACAAATGTTATGTCTTCAGGATGCAGATGGTAACATACATACTGACTATAATAAAATAAGCCAAATAGTAACAGACTATGCTTTAAAGTGTTTCTCAGAAATAAATACAGACCAGAAAGCTGTGAAACAGTTTCTAGGAACACTACATATACCACATTGTTCATCTCAGTCTATGCATGAGATTGTACAGGATATCAAACCAGAAGAGGTAATAACAGCAGTTAAAGCTCTTCCATCTAATAAGTCACCTGGGAGTGATGGACTAACCTGTGAATTATACGAATTAGTATCAGAAAGCTTAGCAGAAGAGTTGCCTATTATTTTCACAGAAATGTTAAATACTGTATTTCCTTTAAAAATGATGGAAGGTTTATTAGTATTCATATATAAAACTGGTGATAAACAGATATTCAAAAATGCGCCAAAGCCCTGCACAAGTCCAGTGCAGCACAAATCCAATGCACCATGGTGCAACAGTAGCCATATTCAGAGGTTGTGCAGGCTGAACCATGCCAGCACAACATGGCTGAATATGGTAGAGGTGCACCATGGCGCAAACAGAGTTGCACCATGGTGCAAACAGAGATGCTCCAGTGCAAATGTGGGAGCAGAGCAGCAGAGCAACAGAGGGGGGCATGGCACAGAGAACAGATCCAGGGACAGAGCCATGGAAGCACAGTGACAGGCCACATGGGGGCTCCACCAGCAGGGCACAGCAAGACACACACAGAAACCCAGACCTGACCCCAGAACACAACAGTGGCATGGACAGCATGTGACAGGAGGTGCTGATGGCCTATTGAGGGCCACCCAGGTTGCCCCCCACAGGCTGCTGGCCATGCCTCACCCCCCAGACCAGAGCAGGCCACACTCAGGACCATGCAGCCAAGCACACACATGCCACACAGCACACAGAGAGCTCAAACAGTGGGCACTGCACAGGCTGGGTGGCAGGCAGTATGGTGAACCACATGGGACAGGCTGCACAATGCCAGTCAGGGGACCCCAACACAGTGCACAGACAGTACCCAACCAATGGCCATGGCCATGAGCCACCACCATGCATACACCCACCACACATTCCTGACTGCTGCCCTATGGGCACCCCAATGCACAGCCACTGACCCAGGGGATGGCCACCACCACAGTGGGACTGACCACAGCACTCAGCAAGGGGTCATGGGACCACAGCACATGCCTCCCACATGCTCACAACATGGATGGACACTGGGCCACTGCAGCATAGAGCCCCATGCTACCTGCAAGCAGACATGGACACATGCAGGTATGCCAGTCAATAGACATGTATGGAACAACCATGTACAGAAACAGCAGGGGCAGGGGATGGGTGGTGACAGTAAGGGAGGGGGACAGGGAAAAGGGACTGTGCAGTGGGAGGGGGAACTGTAGGGAATGGCCCAACAGGGGTAACAGGGAACACAGGGGTGACCCTAGTGATGGCCCTGGCTGGCCGTCCTGGCATGCCATCCCTCACCCCTCCACTGCCAGCATCCATGCAGGGCCACCACCACTCCAAGTATGCCCAAGATGAGCAAGGTCTGCTGCATAGGCCAGCTCAGCATCTGGTGTGGTGGTGTCCACACTGGAAGCTGCACACCTATAGCAAGGGTCAAGGTTGGTGCCAGTGCAATGGCCCAAGGAACCATACCCCACCCACAGTGTGTTTGTGTGTGATAGGGGACACGCCAACATGCACAAAGTGTACATTGCTGGCCCTGCGCAGCTTGCACTGTGGAGCTACATCATGCTGGTCACATGGCCTGCACAATTGACACCATGGCAATGCAGTGCATATGTGCACTGCAGGTCCGAGCACTGACATGCGTGGCCATTGCACCACCCTTGCTCTGGTGCAATACCATTGTGCACAGTGCAATATCCTGATATTCAGACACCACATGCAAATTAGCTCATAAGCCAATGCGTGGTGCAGTGGGGTGCATTAGCATATCATTACTGTTGTTGCGCATAACCTCATTTGCATGCATTGCACCACAGAAGCACCACTGAACAGCACAGACTATGTACCGGTATTACAACCATGACAGGTATGGTGGATGCTGCAGCAGCACACTGGGAGCTGACAGCACTGCAGGGTGGGATGGGCCAGGGAGATGCTACCAGGGCCTCAGCAGGTGGTGCATGCCATGGTTAACCCTGTGCCATGCTGTGCCATTCCCCTTGCCTGTCCCTAGCACCCACACCACCATGTATGCCCTGCCCACCCCTTCCCCCGGACTGAGCTGCCCATCGCACCTGTGCCACACACACCCACCAGGCAGCCTGTGGGGTCATCCCCGCATTCAGCTCTGTGGCATGGTGCAAGGCTGTGCTGGATGTGTGGTGCAGGCATTGGTGTGTGCCAAATGGCATTGCACACCACCTGGTGGATGATGCTTTGGCACCCCTTCCTGTTAATATGCACCAGTCCCACAGGGAAAGGTAGCTTGCAGCTGCCCATGTGGGTGCAGGCACAGGCCCCACTTGCACCAGACATGCATGCCACCCTGTGGCTGTCCTGCATTGGTGATGTTTTCTCTGTCTGTGTGCTGGGGTGATGGCTGCATTCTGCAACACATGGCAGCACAGATGGGAATATCTGTGTGGGGTGGCAGACCACAGCCACTGAGGTGCTGCCAGTGGTGTCCCCTGTTGGTCCTTGGCCAGTGCCCATGGCAAGCAGGCACATGCCGCTGGTCACCATCATCACTATGCTATTGCACGACTCTGTCTGGTAGGTGCCTGCAGCTCCATGTTGCATGGCCCACAGGGCTGCATCAGCATGGCCCTGTTTGGTAGTGCCAGCCCACAATCTCAGTGTCACTCTTGTTCCCATTGGTGCTGCGGGCACTGTGCCACCTGTGTCAGGCATGCCACCACTGGGCCCTTCATTGGCCATGTGGCTGTTCCTCCTGTTGCCTCACACCCCTCTCCACTGCCCCCATCAGGGCAGGTACACTGTCCATGTCCCCTGATTTCCACTGTGCCCCTGGGTGGTTGGCTGCTGGCTGTGTGCCACCCCGGTACACATGCTTTGTGTGTGTGTGTGTGTGTGTTCCTCTCTCTCTGCCCCTCTCTCCCCCTCCCATGTCACCTCTCTGTCCCCCTTCCTCTGTGTCTGGTCGTGTACCTTTCTGTCTGTCTGTCTCCATGTATCCTTCCCTCTCACTCCCACCCTTGGCACAGCTGCTGTCTGTGTGCTTGTGCCCTGTTTTACTAGGAACAAGTCTGCTTGGGGCAACTTTGATTTGCTTGGCACTTGCGCCATGGCTTCACGGTTGAATATGCCACTGTACTGGATATTCATGGGACCAACCCCTGCTCTTGCACCTGCATTCATTAATGTTGTGCATTGGTGCAATGGATTTTGTGCTGCACACTGGCTCCCACTGAATATGGCTCCTTGGTGCAATACCGCACTTGTGCTGGCACAACTGCTCTGAATATCTGGGCCAAAATAACAAACTGGAGACCAATATGCCTTCTTAATACAGAATGTAAAATATTAACAAAAATATTAACTCATCGTTTGTCACATCTAGCATCATATATAATTAGCCTGGCACAAGCTTGTGCAATACAAGAAAGAAATATTACAGATCATCAGATGTTATTGAGGGAAATAGTTTATAGTGGTAATAGGAATGAGATTCAGGGGTTTATTAGCTCCTTAGATCAGAAGAAGACTTATGATGCTATTAGTCACATATATTTCTGGGAAGTCTTGGATCACTATGGGATTCCTGCAAATTTTTCTGGATGGCTGAAGAATTTATATCATACAGTTACAGTAAGGCCATATGTAAATAGTAGAGTTGGGTCATTAATCCCTATTAAAAGAGGAGTATGTCAGGGATGACCGCTCAGTCCTTTGTTGTATATTTTTTGTATAGACCTTTTATTACAGTTAATCAATAACAATACCATTTTAAGACCACTAAGAACTACACAAGAGGTTATACCATACAATTGCATTGTTTATGTAGATGATTTATGTTTATTACCAGAGGATGAGACATCCATTAAAGAAGCACTTCATATATGTTGTTCACATTATTGTAAAGTCTCAGGTGCAAGTTTAAACCTAAGCAAATGTAAAAGTATACAGTTAGGACCCACTGGACCTTACATAAATTAAGACGCAAATATTCCTATATTACAAACCGCAATAAAAATATTGGGAATTTTTTTTGGCCCAAGTGAACTTGATTTATTAAATTGGATGCCAAAGATAGAAACTCGGAGGTCAATGGTGAATAACCGGAATAAATGGCAACTTAGTGAAAGAAAAATAATTTTTCTGATCAAAACATTTTTATTGTCACAGTATACATTCATTAGTATGGTTTTTCCTTTACAGAAAGACTTAGAAGTCATCTTACTTAATATATTCTTTCAGGTTTATGGGGGAACCATCTTAATCCCCTAGAAAGGAATATTACATATTTATCAGTATACAAATGGAGGTATTAACATGATAAACCCTGTGGTGTTTCTTTTCAATATCTTCATTTATGTTAATGTGAGATGTCTGTTAATTAATTTAGAGAAAGTATGGATCCCTTTTTTCTATAAATCTATACAAACATGGTTTCCTGCATGGGATTCAGCTACTATTTCTGTTATTAAACAAGTTCCCTGAATTCCAACATATTATAGAGAACGGTTTGTGAAATTTAGAATGTGGAGAATTATTAGCAGAATGCTGATCTCATTTAACAGAAAGCAAACATGTACATATATTATGAATGAATGTTTTACAAAAATTAATACATTCCCTCTTTACCCAATGGAATGCCAACCTTTTTTACTAAAGTTTTCAGTAGAATCTTGAATTCCTGAAAAAATGTGGGATTTACATTGGCTAAATTGTCATGAAAAGATTAACATTAAAAGTAATCAAAAACATAAACAGTTAACAGAACTGTACTGTTCAAGGATTTTATGCATACAACAAGAAGCAACCATAACTCATCTTTATTTCTCAGGTTCACATATAATACATTTTTGGAAAATTTTATCAAGGCATTGGTCTATGCCAGTACTTTCGAAAGTAAATTACAAGGTTCTTATGTATGGTTCACATTCAAATGAATGGAAAAATACCATGCAAGTACACTTAATTTTATTTTTGTAGTTATAAAATGGTTTATTTTGAATGCACACTGTGGTTTTTCCTTACAGCAAATGAACAATCCAATCTTATGTTTAATATCTCAAATCACGGAGGAATTACAGTGGATATATCAAGAAAAAGCAAAGAAAGAACCCCAACAAATAAAAGAAGCTCACTGACAGAACTTGTCATGGGTTACAAATACAGATGTTCCAGTGACATGAATTGGACAATTTATTTTAGTTATTCTTTTTTAGTTATTTTTCCTTTTCTCTTTGAATATTTCTGTTTAAAGGGTGCTCATGTGTCAATATGATTTGTTGTAATTGATATTGTTGCATTAAGTTTGATTTTTTTCTTAATAAATACCCCTACTCTTGCCACTAGGGGGAACCTCTGGCCATCATTGGATGGCTAAGTCAATCTTAGGTCTGGCAAGTGTGGAAATGGATGTGCAGATGGCTGGGGAGTTTGTCTCCTCCCCAGCACAAGTAAATCCAGAGACAGAAATATTCTTTGATTCAGCAACTATGGAGGTGGCAGAGATGGTAACTGAGCCTACACTGGACAGAGAAAATGGTTAGAAGGAAACTGAGGGAGCAAAACATGGAAATCTTTTTTTTTATTTATGCACCTCCACAGCTGGGCATCCATCCGGTGTGCTCTATCGACAAGACTTTCCCCCCCTGCCTGAACCCGATCTTGGAGAGGCTCCCCTGACAACTCAGGCAGACCTAGCTTCCTGGATCACCCCTTGGGATGGGTCCGTTCTCCTCTAATGCCCTATCTGCAATTAGAAAGGCCTTACCTGGGTGCTGGGTTGGGCATGGAACTCCAAGTAGATTGACTGGCAATGGGATGTGAGTCTTGACCCTGTAGCCCCCATCATCTCCACAGTCCATGGTGGGGTTTTTCTCTTAGTTTTTTCCCCAGGAGTGTGGCATGCAATAATGTCCATGCATAGCTGCCCTGCTGATGTCTGCTGCACTCCTCACCCTTACATTGGCTGGTATGTCTGTGCTGCCTCTGATCTCCATAGGGGGTCACCAGAACACTGAGCAGCCCTGGATACCTCACCAGGAAGAGCAGAGCAGTCCTCTGCACACTCTATCCTCCCCCCTCCCCTGCTGACCCCCAGCAACCTGAGTTCATTCATGAACCCAGGTAGCTGGTGTGGCAAGAGGTGTGGTGTCCAGCTCTTCAACTCTCAGTGCTTCCAGGCCTGCTTAACATGGAAATCTTAATAAAGTAAATGAGCAACCTCAAAACATGGCAACATTAGTGGAACGTTTACAAATCAAAGAAGAAAAATACTTGAAGAAGAAAAAAGCAAACAGATGTATTTGCAGGACACAAGATGGAAGTTGCAGCTGAGGCTTTGCAGGTCAACATTAGCAGTGGTGGTGGTGCTCCCAAGGCAATGAAGCAGTCAGATAAATCAAAGGCTAATCCTGTGGTTTTTCATATAGCTGGACATGACCAAAATGAAGCAAATGTGTTTTCTTTTTCGGCACAGCAGGAGAAGTCGAGCTTGAGTGGATAAAGAAAAATGCATTACTGAGTAATCTGAGTTGGGTGGACACACCTGTTAATGACTCAGGTCAATGGTCAGTCGGAAGCTCATTACAAGTGGCAGGTTGGGTCCGATCGCCAGAGTCGCAAAACTGGATTTCCACCCTTATTCCCATCCAGATTCTGGGAGTGAATCTGTGACCTTTGGGAGAGCATAAACAGTGAGTAACAAGAATACCTTTCAAACTAAAGAAATAAATGCCAGTAACACTGAGAACAATATAGGGGAAGTGCACTCCCCATTACAGTTACCCAAGGAACTAGAATTTACAAAGCACCCGGTACTGGCAAAGTTAGATAAGACCATCCCACAAGCAAATGAAACAGAAGAAAATGAGGACAGGTTAAGTGTAATTTCTGCTATATCAGACATACCATGCAGCATTCCTAAAGAGATCAGAAACCAGCCCAGTAACAAAAGGGACAATGATGCACAATCTAATAATGCTAATGAATCAAATGGGGAAAAGAATGCAAGGCCTAATGCCTCTCTGTTTAACCAACCAGCATATCGAACTAAGCAGTATAATGCCATCAGATTATTGTGCAAAGGGGGTTTAGATATACAGTATTTCCTGACAGGATACATGTAGGGAAAAACCTGTTAAAATAGAATATGCAGTTTAATGTGACAGAATTGTATGTGCTGATCCGTGTCTTGGCAGAAGCCACTTTTGATGTAAGTTTTAAACTTGGGAGTGGCCTAGACAAATTTTGGGCAAGATATCAATAGGTTAAGAACATTCCTCTATGGGCCCCCTTTGAAGTGATCCCATTAACCAAACCAGCACACAAAACAATCACAGTTCTTTTTTGCAATGAGGGGTAAGCGTAACAGATCTCACCCATTGGTTAAGACAACGATGCACTGTTATGGGTCACCCAGAGGCCATTTTTGACTCAGAAGGTATTTGGACAGGGGGATGGAGAGTCAGAGTCATACTGAGAACAGACAAGGCAGGGTTGCAGCACTTGCCAAATTGTTGTTGTTTTTTAAGGGAAAGACAGAGGTGTGTTCTTTTATCCTGGCCAACCCAAAACTTGTCATAAGTGTGAGCAACCAGGGCACATAAGTAGTGCATGTGATCAGCTAAAATGTACCTTATGCCAGAACACAGGGCACACTAGCAGTCGGTGCAGAAGCAAAGTTATTTGCAACCTATGTTGGGAGAAAGGGCATGCTTACACCACCTGTCTAGAGGCAGCCCATAGGAACCCCAATACAACAGACAGTGAAGAACAAAGGTTGTTGGTTACTTTAGCTAAAAGAGCATACAATAAAAACATTTCTACTAGGACCACACAAAAAAAAAAAAAACATTTGCTAGGGAACAGGCAGATGGAGACCTGGGGTGGCATGTAAGACAGGAGAATGCAAAACCTACTTCCAAGACAGACCCACAGGAGAAGACAACCCCCTCATCCAAAACTGGTTAGTTAAAAAGGCAGCCTGTGGGAACAAGTGTTAACCCTCTTTCAGTAGTGCAAACACAAGATGATAGTGCTTCCATGCCACCCCCACCCCTACCCAAGCAGGAAGGTGACCTGGGGATGAAAATGATAACCAGAAGTAGACAGGCATGGTCACAGCCAGTCCTGAAAGTACCCCAAATCAACCCCACAATCACTTCTAACAGATACCAGGCATTGACAGAGATGGACATATCTGACTATGACTAGGAATGCTCCTCAGTTGAGTCAAACCAACAGGAAGAACAGTCAGACACGTAGATTAGTGAATCCAACAGCTTAAATAAGCATAAAAAGAAGGAGAAGGGAAAAGCAAATAAAAAACAAGGTAGCAAAACAGTTAGAAAGAAGTAATAAAGGAACTGTGTAAGAAGAGGAGAATTTCCTGCTTTGCATATCTTAAAACTTTAATTAACCATGCAACAGCCTCTTGCATTATTGTCATCCAATGTCAACAGTATTAAGAATCATTTGAAAAGAGGGGCTAGTTTTAACAATTTACAGTCAAATAACCCAGACTTTTTTTACTTCAAGATACCAGACTGCATACAATCATAGAACTTCAGAAAGCTACTAAACAGTGGATAACTGGGATTACATACTGGTCTACTATCTAGAACAGTGTTCAGGGATGGGTATTCTATTTCATAAAATATAACCAACAGTAATTAAACTTATGGATCTAGTCACAGGAAGGGTGCTAATAGTGGACATAAAACTAAATACTGTATACTATTGGATAATAAATATATACGCACCACAAATCAAAGCAGAATGGACAGCCATCTTTCAACAAATTAGCCCATATTTATATTCAGTCCATAATGTAATATGGAGAGGAGATTTTAATTGTGGATTAAGTAAGCAGGACAGGAGCAAACAAACAACCACAGATTAAATCTTTGGTGTTATGGCTGCTTTGAATACTAAGATTTACACTGCAGATTTGAAGGATGCATATTATGTATATACAGGAAAATGGGATGCAACTTATTTTAAAGGGAACTTGTCAACACAAATAGATTTCTTTTTTATCACTAAATCTCTTCAAATACAGGCAGCATCAGTGATACCAGTAGAATACTCTGATCATAAAATATTAACTGTCAAAATAGGCTTTTCAGAGAACACAATTGGCCCAGGTTTCTGGAAATTAAACTCTTCTATATTACAATAAGCATGGTTGCAACAAGATATTACATACATTTTAATCTGTAGGAAATCCCTATTTGACCTATATGACAACCCCTTCCACTGGTGGACAGATACAAATATGAATATAGGAATCTGCTTATTTCTTTCAGTAAGTATATCAGGAATAAGGATTATCAAACTTATTTAAAAGATAGAAATCAGTTACAGCAGTTATTTATGTTAGCTCAGTCTACAAAACATAATTATACAGAACAAACCAGTAATATAAAAAAGAAAATGTCACAATACCACTACAAGCAAACAGCAGGGCTAGAAATGCAACAACAGTATGGAACACATGGCACTTTTGACAGCATCTGTCTTTTAATTAGTAATCAAGACAAACTAAATAAGAAAGTGATGACAGCAATATACGATTCACAGGGTACTTTACAAACAACATCCAAACAGATTTTGTGGGAAGTCTCATGGTACGTAACAACCTTGTTTAAAAAACAGGGCACTGAAAATATCAACTACTCAGCTTTTTAACAATTTAGAACTACCGAAAGGGCCTCAGGACCAAATAGAAGCATTTAGAAGGCCTATTGAACACCTGGAAGTAGAGGATGCAATATCATCCTCGGCAACAGGCAAAGCACCTGGACACAATGGCCTAACATCAGATTTATACAAAATAATTGGACATGAGATTTCAATAGAGCTTGCCCAAGTATATCATTTTCTTCTAAACAACCATGCCATACCACTAGAAATGGCCTCTGGAGTTTTCATTTTCTTACACAAGAAAGGGGACAGAACAAATTTGCTAAACTGGAGACCAATTAGCTTATTAAACAATGGTTTTAAAATAATGATGAAACTACTGAATAAAAGACTATCTGTTGCTAAATACTTAATTAAGCCAACTCAATCATGTATTATCACAGGAAATCTTTTTTTTTAGTTGTTTAACCAGGTATAGCACACTAAGCTGAAAGCTTTTTTGCAGGAGCAACCTGGGAGCACAAGGATGTTAAGTGACTTGCTCAGGGTCACACAGTATGCAAGTGGAAGCTGTGGGATTCAAACCCAGGTCTGGTCTGCTGGATGTCACCAAATTTGCAGCTCAGAGCCTTAGACCACTGCGCTATACTGCCTCCAAATTCTAAATTATAAATTGAATCACTGATCAATTAATCTTGCTAAGAGAGCTATTCGATAAAAATAACTTAACAGCATTGAAAGGGTACATTCTCTCTTTAGACCAACAGCAAGTTTTTGGCAATGCCAATCATTCCTTTTTATGGCAAATCCTACTAAACTATGAAATTCTCAGAACTTTTGTATGATGGCTACAAGTGTTATACAAGACGGCAACAGTAAAACCTTTTATGAAGGGTTACTTAGGCCCACTAGTCCACATACAAAAGGGCATATGACAGGGTTGTCCTATTAGCCCTTTGCTCTACATGTTTAGTATAGACCCAATTCTCAGTCTCTTGAATACAGCAATTGATATACAACCAATACAGCTGCCACAACTGGTGCTACCATACAAGGCACTGGCATGTGCAGATGATGTGGTGGTAATGGTAGAAAATCAATACTCAGCTGAGAAAGTGACTATATTATCTCAAGAATATGGGAAGTACTGAGGAACAACATTAACTACTAAGAAATGTATTGGGAAGGTATTGGGAACACAGGAAACGAGCAGAGACAAGTGACTGGAATTAATCTCACTATGGGTACACTAAAAATAATAGGAATTGAGTTTGGCCCAGCACAAATGGACATACTGAATTGGGATCAAAAACTACAGGTGGGCACACAAATATTTAAAAAATGGAACCAATGGACCATGACTAAGCAAAAAAGAATCTACCTTATAACAACATATTTAATACCAGTTGTCTTCTTTTGCAGTAATATCTTTCCAGTTCCAAAAACAAAAGAAGCACAATTTTATAATCTGTTCTTCCAGGCCTTCTGGGGGAGCAGATTAAACCCTATCAAAAGGAATATTTTATACATACCCATAGACAAGGAAGGGCAAACAATGGTGAATCCTGTTCTCTCCTTCTTTTGCCAATTTATAAATGCAAATATAAAGCCACTTTTAGTCAACACAAACAAGTATTGGGGAGAGATAACATATGCTACCATATCAATATGCTTTTCAGCCTGGGAAAGAGATCAATTAAGGGCTATTAAAAATCATGATCTATCACCCCCATATTTAAGAGATGTTTCTGTGAAATTCAGAACATGGAACATTATGAGTACCATGGTGACTACACAGAATAAAAAGCAAATATATGCAACAGTGATAGATATGCACTTTAAAGAGGCAGACATTTTTCCAAAATGTCCTAGAGAATATAGAACAGCCCAAAAATTTTTAGAGGCAGAGAAACAAATACCAGCAAAATGTAGAGAACTACCATGAGCACTTAAATATTAAGGCAAATCAAAAACACAAGAAACTAGAGGAAAAGGCATGTTCTAGACCTCACTGTATAAACCAGTTAGAAACAACAGCTCATTTATTCTTTTCATGTTCTTATATAAGCTCCTTTTGGAACTATATGTCCTACCTAACGAGAGAAATTATTTTCACACAGGACATACCCAATACTAATGTATGGAGAATATCCATGTGCTTGGAATAAATGAGAGAGGAGCACTTTGCATATAATATTTACAGTAATAAAGTGGTACATCTGGAACTCCAGATGTTTATTTTCCCTGTAACAAAAAAATATAAATTATGCAGAACTATATGGGAAAGTAGTTGAAGAATTGCAAGAGATACATTTTAATGAAGCAAAAATTGTCTCTAGACAAATGTTAAGGAAATACCAGAGAACTCTAACTTGGATTACTGATAGTGATGCACCTATTACATGATTAATACATGTATAAGACAGGGAAACTGTTTTTCAATGAAGAAGGTTGTTTTGATTGGTTTTATTCAGGAGAAAGGAGGATTTTCTTTTGTTGAATGGAAACATTACTGTATAACTGAAGTTTATTTTGTATGTGCAAGAAGAATGTACATTTTTCTTTGGATCCTTGTATGATTTCATCAAATTAAAAATTCCCTTACTCTTTAAGAGAAGTGCCATGGGATCTTTAACATCCACCTTAACTAGCACCAGAACAGACAGATGGGACCTTGGTTTAACATCTCATCCCAAAAGACTGCACCTCAGGAGTGCAGCACCCCCCTCATACTGCATTATAGTGTCAGTACTGAGATTTAACCCAAGTGCCTGGTGTGGGGATAGAACCCACAGCCTTCTGATCTCGCAGCCTCAAAGGTGGGTGTGCTACCTGTTGAGCCACTTACACTAATGCTTGATTTATCTTTATAAATCAAGCTTTCTGCCTGTTTATTTAGCACATTCCTGCTTCCACTGGTATAGCATGGTTGATTGGCTTGCAGCATGGTGATGGCAGCTCACAAGTAGTTTTTGTGGCCCCTAAGAAATGTTCATTATTTGCTTTAGTCATTTTATCAAATGTGATCTACACTCCTGCGAATAGTTCATAATATTCTCAGTCTATATCAGCATGTTATGTTTCAGAATTTCTCAGCATACTCCAATGCCTTGAAAGGGTATGTGAAAAAAACAAGTTTTTCCCTCATTTGTTACCATCAGCTTTGCTGGCATCAAAAGCACAAAATGATTTTATTTGTTTGTGTCAGCCTGTTTTTCACCACAGTAGATTCCCTTCCCTTTGCAAACAACTCTGAGCTAATATTCAGGTAGAGTTGCAGTGTATACTTCTAATACCAGATTCCTCCCTCATTTCTTACCTTCCTCATGATGAGCACTTTCACTGTAAATTTATGCAATTTCATCAACATGAATCCGGAAGCCTCTTCTGGTCCTGGTGTGCCCTGGAGGACCCTATGAGCCCAATCAATTTCTACCTCTCTCCAGAAACCTTAAGATGCTAAGAAGTCCTTAAAGAGTTTACCAAAGAACTGTTCTGGGTGATCTCCTTCTAGCCCCTCCGGTAGACCTATCAATTTAATATTCTGCCTTCTGCTGTGATTCTGTAGTCAGTCTACCTTTTGCTGTAGCACTTGTACTGTTTTATCATGTTTTATGACGAGCTGGTCAAAGGGTGCTAGGGAGTTTTTGTTAGTGCTGACTTGCTGTTCGATTTAGTTTACTTGTTTGTCCAGGTCTGATGTTTTGGAGGTGTTTACTGCCCAGTTTATCATTAATTCCTGTGAAGCCTTGTCTCATTTCTGCCAAAAGGAAGTCCAAGTTGCTGTACTGTGGTGACCCTGCTCCCATTTTGTTTCCAGTTGACTTCTATGTGGCTTGAGGTCCTAGCTTGTTGGCCTGGATTGCCTGTGTTTTTGTAGGTGTAATGGCATGTTTCTCACAGAAGGTTCCGATATCCTGCACTCATGATTTTTGTTTCTTAGGCTTCTGAATGGTTCTGCTTATATTAGTCACCAGTTTTAAGGATTTTTTGCAGGTGGTGGGTTGAAAATTTACAATGCTGGTACACAGCTCAAGTGATCAGCAGTTCTTCAGTTGGTGACTTTCTTGGAAATCCTCTCTGACACTGCTAACCATTATTCAACAGATATTGCTACACTGACAAAGGGCAGGATTTTCAAAGCATGGCACAGGGCTTGAGTCCAGTCCTGTGCCACGACACTTAGGTTCTGGTGGTGTGATAAACACCTTCACCAAAACTGAGCCCATTTTTTCAATCTCAGGTGCAGTTGCAACAGTTTCCACTATTTATTGCAGCTTGTGCCAAATTTCTGGTGCAAACTCTGCAAAAGAGACCCCCGGAACTGCCACAAGCTAAGCCACAAAAAGTTGATCTAACTTGTGGCAAGTGACACATGGGCTAGAATATCCCAATTGCCAATGGGTGAATGCCACAAGCTCCATCTGCTGTACATATGGCAGACCCGTGGCTTGTGGCATTCACAAGCATTTGAAAAATCCTACCCATAGTCTTGTTCTTGCTTAAGCAATTGTGCAGTATAATATTACATTAAGCTGACTACCAACTTAATTATATACATTTGTTCCCCTACTTCTGTATGTTGCCAGTACTGTCACTAATAGTGAATGGATTTCAGGCCATTCTCAAAAAATGTTACTGCTTCTTGATGTTTGAAGGTTGAGGTTGTCTTGTATGCTTGGTTGCATAGCTGAGTCTGTCTCAGTAAGCTGCTTGTGGGGGCACTGCTGTAACAATCTCAGGAAAAAAACAGTCATGACAGTTACATGAATATATCATGTTCTACCACTGCTAAGAAGGTTTTGAAACAAATTGAAGGTAACTATTTTATTTCATACCTTTGCTTCTGTCTGCATTGTTATTCCAAATAAACAGACATGTTATAAAGACTAATGGGCGTTCTGACATCAATTCAATTTCAATTCAATTTTATTTTTATACTAGAGAGTATATGAGCAAAAAAATGCCCATTTTCACAAATGTTCAGCTGTACATGAAATTATAAGGAAACAATAGAAACAATTTACAGTATACATAGTACATACAGGTTGTGGTAATATCTTATACACAGGAATCATACAGATTGTTGTAACATCATATACATAGGAACTAAAAAGCAGGCAAGAGAGAACAAAAGTGCATAGTACAATAATAATTTACAGGACATAATTTCAAAAAGCGTTTGAAGTTATTTGCAAAATCAGGATAACCAAGAAATAAAGAGGGAGGGAAAAGGTGGATGGTGGTAGGAGGGGGGTGGAGGAGAGGTAGCTGAAACAAGGGGAGGGGTGGAGGGAGGATGATGGGAACATAGCTGGGGGAAATGGAGTGGAATGAAAAGAGGGGGAGTAAGGATCAAGAGTTAGATTCTCACAGTAGTAGGGGAAAAATGCAATCAAGTTTTAGTTGGAGGTGGGTCTTGAGGGACCATTGGAAGGCACGTATATATTGCTACAGGCAAGGATGTCAGGTGGGAGCAGGTTATACTGTTTTGTTCCCTTGAAATCAATGGAGTTTTGTGTTACTGTGGTGTGGAAAAATGGGATGCTAGTGAAAACATTGCTAGAGACTCCTCTGGTTTTGTGGGGAAGATCAGATTTGGGGAACAGAGATGTAACGCTATGAGGTAGTTTATTTAGGTGAATTTTATGGTGGAAAGAAAGATATTATAGGTTGAAACGCCCCTCTAGTTGGAGCCAGTTGAATGCTTCGTAGTTGGTGCAGTGGTGTGTGTTCTCCAGAGAAGCCCAGTGACAAAACAGATGATATTATTATAGCTCAATCTGTGTTTATAGAAGAGTTGAGGGTTTGCTGAGGCAGTGTAATTGATGAATCCATATTCCAGAAATGGTAGAGGATGGAGATAGCTAGATGAAGTTTAGATTCAGGAATTAAGAACTTCCATATCCTGTAGAGTAACCCCAGCCTCATGTGAACCTTATGTATAATGTTAGAGACATGAAGGTTGAAAGACAGGTGGGTATCAAGTAGACTTGCTTTTTTCAGTTTCCGAGGTCATCTTTCCATATGTCAATGTAGCTCTTAAGAACAAAAGATATTTCACCTATTAGCAAATGGAGGCATACAGGACTGTTACAGGGGGCTACTGTTAGTAGTTAAAAACAAACAACTCAAACTTTTCAAAGCCCTAACAGTTGCAGAAATGTGGCTGACGGTGACAGTAAACATAAAGGGTATCGGTTTAGGTCTCCTCTAACTATGCAAAAATCCTTACGTATAAGCTTTAAAATAAATGTTTTATCTCTTCAGTTGCTGTAGCTTGAAAACAGCTTGGTGTTAATGCCTCAGGGATGCCCTGCAGAAATAGAGGATCTGAGGGAAATTGAGGAGCTATAGGCAAAAATAAAGGGCAGTATTGAAAGAACAACACATCCCTGTATCTGGCAGATTAAAAAGGGCGAGAGAAAAAGAATACCACTATGATTCTCTAAAGACATAGCAGAAAAAGCAAGGGCAAAAAACAATAGCATTTAGAAAGTACAAAAGACACAGAAAGAGGAGGATAGGATAAATTATTAGGATAAACAAAGGGAGGAAGGGAAGGCAGTTAGAAGCGCAAAGGCACAAACAGAGGAGAATATTTCCCAGTCAATAAAAAAGGGGATAAAACTTTCTTTAAATATATAAGTGAGAAGAGGAAGACCAAAGGGGGGAAAGAATGGATAACAGGCAAAAGAGGAGTTTGTGAGGAGGAGGACCAAAAGACGGCAGACATACTGAACAAATACTTTTGTTCAGTATTTATAGAAGAAGGGGTAATTGACAGGACAAAGATAAGGGACAAGGGCATAATTGGTAGGGAGACAAACATGAGTCCTTTTACAGAGGAGAACATCCTCAAAGTAATAACAAAATCAAAAGTAGCCAAGGCAATGGGGCCTGATGGGAGTTCACCCTATGATACTGAGAGAGAGCTTAAAGTAGTGCTGGCTGCTCCTCTGACTGCACTCTTCAACTTATGACTAGAAATGGGAAGGGGGTTTAAGAGGGACTAAAGGAGGGCAGATGTGATCCCACTTCACAAAAGTGGAAACAGGGAAGAGGCAAGAAATTACAGACCTGTCATCCTCACTTTGGTAGTGGGTAAAGTAATGGAATCACTACTGAAGGAAAGGATAGCGGAATACCTTGTAACCAGTGGACTGCAGGATCAAGGCAACATGGTTTCAAGGGGGGGAGGTCTTGCCAGACAAACCTGATCAAGTTCTTCAATGGGGTGACCAGGGAAATGAATCAGGGAGGAGCATTAGATATATCCTACCTGGATTTCAACAAGGCTTTCAATACAATTCCACACAGAAGACTGGTGAACAAGCTAGCCTGTCTGGGAGTGGGTCAAAAAGTTATAAACCAGGTAAGGAGCTGGTTAAGCAACAGGAGTCAGAGGGTCGTCATAAATGGAGTTCACTCTGGAAAAGGCAAGGTGACCAGCAGGGTGCCTCACGAGTCAGTACTAGTCCCGGTCCTCTTCAATGTCTTTATTAGTGACATTTCAGAAGGGCTAGAAGGGAAGGTATGGCTGTTTGCAGATGATGCAAAAATCTGCAACAGGGTGGACACACAATAATGGGTGGAAAAAATGAGGGATGATATGAAATAGTTGGAAGAATGGCTACTTATCAATTGGAAGGGGAGGTACTGGCAACTTCCAAACAGGAAAAGGATCTGGGGGTAATCATTTCTGATAACCTGAAGGTAGCCAAGCAGAGTTATAAGGTAGTGGGAAGGATAGTAGGATTCTTGGGTGCATATGAAGGGGTATCATAAGTAGGAAGAAGGAGGTAATATTACCCCTGTTCATATCACTGGTAAAACAACAATTTGAGCACTGTGTCCAGTTCTAGTGGTCCCACCTCTGGAAGGACATACTGTAGATAGGGTAGAGGTGGTTCAAAAGAGGACAACCAAAACAGTGCAGGGCCTGCATCAAAAGCCCTATGAGGAGAGACTCGGGGAACTAAATATGCACTATCTAAAGGAAAGTAGGAAAAGGAGGAATATGATCGAAATATACAAATACCTAACAGGTATTAATAAGGTATAGGAAGGTAACATTTTCCAAGAAAAAGAAGCTCAAGGACAAGGAAATGTGCTATGAAGCTGGGGGGATGGTTCAGAGGAAATGTGAGAAAATACTTCTTCATGCAGAGGGTGTTTGATACCTGGAATGGCCTCCCAGCAGAGGTGATGGGTGCCAAAATGATTACAGGGTTCAAGCATGGGACAGGTACAAGGGTACCTTGGAAGCAAGGCAATGTGTGGAGATGACTGGAGATCAAGTAGGGTCTGCGGTGGCACAGTAGATGGGGAAAACTGGGCAGACTACGTGGGCCAAGAGGTTCTTATCTGCCAACAACTTCTATGTTTCTATGTTTCCATGTTGTTAAAAAAAAATGAATGCAAGGTACTCAGTTTATAGACCAAGGGCCATATAGTCAAAACTTTGCCCTGGGGCAAAATTAGCACTGTCCAACATGCAAAAATAGCCTGGGACCATTTGCATGCTATATTCAAAGGAATAGCCTAGGGGCTAAATCAGTTGAATATAGCATGCAAACGAAGGTGTACAAACAGGGCTGAGAGTGCAGTGAAAAAATAGCCATTCAAGTAAGACAGCTCTGAATATAGCAACTGGGCAGTGCAAACTGCAACAGTAGCCCAGTGCACACAGAGGTGTAGAAAGGAAGAGTTGCAGTAGGTGGCCAGTGTGGGTGATAGTGATGAAGTGGTGCACAACAACTGCAAACAACATTGCAGGCCAAACACAGCAGAACTGTGCTATGGTTTTGACATGTTTGCCAGGGGCTAACTCGTTTGCCCGGCACTAACATATTTGCTCGGTGATAACACATTAGCCTGGTGCCAAATTTTGCTATAGTCAAAGCTCCTATGCAAATGAGCCTACTTAGGCAATCCGTGTGCAGATAGCCACATTAGAATCTCATTATGGCCTACTTTGCATGCATTGCCAGGTTCTATTGCATGGTGCACACAGCTCCATCTGTATGTCAGTCTGAAACTACAGGTCAGTAGCTGCAGGCTGGGTGAGCTCACAGTTCCATGTGTAGGTCAGACATGATAAACAGTTCGGTTGCTGCAGTCTGGGTTTGGACACAGAAGCACAGACTATTGTGGCCAAGGGGACTAGAACCACAAGAACGGGTGATTGTGCTGCATGCCATAGGCATATTGTTATTCCAGCTACAGTGTGTATCAAATGGTACAGTTCCATAGTAGCCAGTATTGTGAGGGACACAGCAATGTCTATGGTGTGTCAGGCAACAATGACTGCTGCTATCCACACAGTGACATGCTCAACCGGCAGCTGTGTTCAGACAGTGGATACCACAGACATACCATCCTTTGACTCACATATGCTGCACCAGTGGTATGGGAGTCCCACACTAACATGCACATGGCTGGCCATGTATGATGGGGAACCTGGACAGGTGTGTGTGATATGTGTCCCATTGGGGGCCAGACACATACCATCATACAGGCACACTGATGTGAGGGGCATTCCCATTACTGGCACATGTGCACTCTGTGGACAGCCCCAGCCATGTGGCAGCACCTACTATGTGGTACAGCCTGGCCCCCTGTACACCCTCCCCTCAGTACCCTCCATTCCCCCAGTGCTGCATGTGTGTGCTGGATTGTGTAGGTGTGCCCCTGGGGGGGACTGGTCATGTCTGCTGCATGGACGCATTGACAAGGTGTCTACTGGGTGCTTTGGTACCCACAAATGTGTGGTTGGGACCGGCGCCAGATGATGGCGACATGGGTGTTGCCATCTGTGTGCAGCATGTCTCTTCCATGGCATATGGAGTGACTAAGGGTGGTCAAACCACCCTCTCTGCCTGCTCATTGGCTGCAGTCATCAGGTGCACCATGATACTATTGTTGCTTTCAGCCATGTTGCCTGTTGCTGCTGTGTCCTCACCCTCTATCCTTGTTTTGCACAGAGTTAAGACTACCTTTTCTGGGTGAAAATTTGTGCTGTGCAAAGTGTCACACAAAGTCGTGCAAACACTTTGTGTGGCTCTAATGCACTGAATATAGCATAGTGCCTGTATTCATGCACACGGCCCCTCTCTTTGCACAGTGCCTACATTATAATTTTGGCCAGCGCTAATGCAGTTTGCCTGTACTTTTTGGTCTTTTGAATATAGGAGACCTGCACAAACCAGCTGCAAACCCAGTGCAAATGGTGTGTGCCCAGTGCAAAGTTCTGAATATCTGGCCTCAAACTAAGTAAATTGTTATGTTGTCCACCGGATTGAAATTCACCCACATTAATGTTTTGTTCGTGTGTGTGTGTGTGTGTGTGTGTGTGTGTGTGCATTATTCGATTCCAGTCATAGTTTCATAGTTTTTCAGAACACATCATTTCTATTTGCAAGAAAATAAACCAAGAATCAAGAGCACTTCAGTAATTTAAAAATTGTTTAACAAAAGAATGAAAATTGGATATTGCAAAAGGATCCTCACTCCCAATACTTGATTCTAACTATTTCTTTCATTTGATGCTTTGATTACAGAGCTGAATCATTTACATTTTGCTAAAATCTTTAGCATCTTACTGTTTATTATAGATACTACACTTGTACAGTAAGCCTAATTCCTCACTGATCTGGTTGCCTCATGCTGTCTGACATATTTTTGGCTTATTCTGTTTTGTTGATAAATCTTTAGGACTAGCTCATATGGTACTTACTCAGTTGTTGATTTATTTTGTCCCTAAATCATCAACACATTGCCTTTGATTGGATGACCTGCATTTTTAACAGAAATGCAGATTACTACTGTATTGGGGAAATCATATTTTTCTTCTTTGCCCCAAAACAGTGGAACCAACTTGCCTTTGATAATTTATTTATTTGTTTATTTCCTGATTACAGGTAAGTGCCTTCAGAAAGTATTCACCCCCCTTGGATTTTGTTACATTTTGTGATGTTGCAAACTCAAATTAAAATACATTTATATGGGATTTTTTTGTCACGTATCTACACAAATTACTCTATAATGTCAAAGTGGAATGAAAATTCTGGAATTTTTTGTACATGTAATTTAAAATAAAAACCTGAAATGTCTTGATTTGATAAGTATTCACCCCCTTTGCTATGACACTCCAAATTGAGCTCAGGTGCATCTAATTTCCTTGTGAGATCACTCTAAAACTTGAATGGAGTCCACCTGTGGTCTGTTCAAATGGTTGACATGATTTCAGAGGAAATACTCCTGTCTATATAAGGTCCCACTGTTGACAGTGCATGTCAGAGCAGAAACTCTACCATGAAGACCAAGGAGCTGTCCGTAGAACTCTGTGATAGAATTGTGAGGAGGCATAGATCTGGGGAGGGGTATAAAACATTTCTAGGGTGTTGAAAGTTCCCAGGAGCACAGTCAAGTCCATCATTAGGAAATGGAAAGATTACGGAACCACCCAGACTCTTCCTAGAGCAGGCCGTCCACCCAAATTGAGCAACCGGGCAAGAAGGACCATGGTCAGGGAAGTGACCAAGAACCCAATGACCACCCTGACAGAACTACAGAGTTCCATGGCTGAGATGGGAGAACCTGTCCAGAGGACAACAATCTCTGCAGCACTTCACAGATGTAGCCTCTAAGGGAGAGTGACTAGACGGAAGACATTCCTGAGAAAAGGCCACATAATAGCGTGCCTGGAGTTTGCAAGAAGGCACGTGGCAGACTCTGAGACTATGTGGCAAAAGATTCTCTGGTCTGATGAAACAAAAATTGAACTCTTTGGCCTGAATGCAAAGCGCTATGCCTGGCGCAAACCAAACACAGCTCATTACCCATGTAACACCATCCCTACCATGAAGCATGGTGGTGGCAGCATCATGTTATGGGGATGCTTTTCAGTGGCAGAGACTGTGATGCTTGTCAGGATAGAGGGAACAATGAATGGATCCAAATACAGGCACATCCTTGAGGAGAACCTGCATCAGTCTGCAATAGACCTTGGACTGGGGCGAAGATTTACGTTCCAACAGGACAACGACCCCAAGCATACAGCCAAAGTAACAATGGAGTGGTTTCAGAACAAGAAAGTAAATGTCCTTGAATGGCCCAGCCAAAGCCCAGACTTGAATCCCATTGAGAATCTGTGGAAAGCCTTAAAGATTGCGGTTCACCGACGCTCCCCATCCAACTTGACAGAGTTTGAGCAAATCTGCAAGGAAGAATGGGTGAAAATCCTCAAATGCAGATGTGCAAAGCTTATACAGATATACCCAAGAAGACTCAAAGCTGTAATTGCTGCCAAAGGTGCTTCTACAAAGTATTGACTCAGGGGGGTGAATACTTAAGTAAACAAGATATTTCAATTTTTAATGTTTCATAAATTTTTGTTACACAATAAAAATATTTTGGCCCCTTTAAATTGTTGAGTATGCTGGGTGAATCAAGGGGGAAAAAATAATTTCAATGCATTAAAAATTCTGGTAGTAATACAATAAAATGTGACAAAATCCAAGGGTGTGAATACTTTCTGAAGGCACTGTTTGTGCACCAGACAAGGAATTGTCCATTTTCAGGCACTACCTACAGAAAGAGGTTACAGTGAGATATAAACATCAGAAAACAGTTTTTCTTACAATACGAAATGGGCAGAGATGTGAAACATGTTGGCTTTTACAAAAACAGTACAGCTAACAGAGAAATAATGGTACTCTGCAGATCATTTTATGAATACAGAAGTGTAGGAATAGAGTTGAACCCACATATAGTGGATACCCTTATAACAGATAAGCATTTCCCTGTTATACTGTTTAATTATGTTGCATATACTGGACCTTACAGTCTGCCTATTATAGACAGTAATGACATTAGTGCCTTATGCATATTCATTCACAGCTCACCAGCAGTCCTCCAGTCAGTCACAGCCCTTCAGTTATCATGATGTGCCCCACTGAGATTGAACAGCTACCATGCTGGTTCACGCAAAAACAAAAGTAATTTTCAAAGCAGATGTGGTGCTGTCCATTTTGGAAAAACACAGTTCCCAGCAGCTACAGTAAAGCAATTGTGCACATCACCTGGGCTACCATTCACAAAACACTGTAGAAGATTGCATCACTGAATTTGAAACATTAGGGTGTAGTTTCCTTGCCATGTCTGGCTTATCTGCAGGATGGTCCACAGAGTATTATGTTTAATAGTGTTTAATATGTTTAAAGTTCACATTACAGAGGCTTTAGTGAAGTACCACTGGAATGACAGCAACTGTGCATGGATTTGTACTTGCTGCTATAGAAAAGGGACAGTAGAGCAAACATTATTTGGGCTGAGCAGCATGCTTCATGTCAGTAAACAAGTTGGGAGTGCTATGCTTTCTGAACTTTATCCTAGAATTTAATAAACATTTGCTGCTGCTTCATTTAAAAAAGCCTGGAACTGATATTTTGAAAAGTTATAAGAAAATGTCTATGTTGACCCTTTTTCCTGCCACCATGTAATGCTGTCATTGTTGTACTGTGCAAACTAAGTTATCTGCCTGAGGAACTAAGAGTAAATACTGGCAGACCTATCAGAAGAAGGGAGCCACATCTGATACATGCTGCAGTTTAAATGTACCTGAGAAAATAATCATGATCGAATTCACTAACCCTGCTGTAAACCCTGTTCTTGCTACTGCTCAAGTCAAATCCAGGAGCAAGTTTAATGTGATCACCCTGTTTCTACTGGATGCAGTAGTTGGTTTTAGTATTTTTGATTGACTTTGCACCTCTTAAAGCAATACAGATATGATTAAGTTTAAAAGGATACAGCAGACACCTGCTATGATGGACAAAACCCAGTTGCAATGATGTGTCCATTATAAACAGGTTCTACTGTAATTGGGGATAGAGACTACTTTATTGGAACAAACATTAAACATGCATGCAATACAACAGCAATATGTATAAGAAATAGGTAAGCACAGATAGCTTGATCTATAGGTGGAGACAAAATGTAGTTTTTGATATTTTTCAGTAACCTACCATAACCTTAGAGCAAAAGCACAATTAGATACAGGGTACAGGAGCATATATACTTCCGTGGCAGATGTTTCCTAAGGCTAGATCTCAACATCTGAACATTTGATGCGTTGGGCTACAGTCACTCATTGGGGGGGGGGGAATGAATGCATATACTGATGTGGGGGAAAGCATACTAGTCCAGCGTGAAGGGTGCAATGATGTGTTTGATGTGTTGTAGGGAAGGAAACAACTCCTGGTGGGGGACTCCATTGTTAGGAAGGTAGAACTTGGGGAGGAAGGGGAGAGGGAGATAAGGTGCCTGCCTGGCGCCATGGCTTGGAGGGACAGGGAGCAAATCCTCAGGATTGCTGGAGCAGCTGCACAGGGGAGGGAGCTGGATGTCATTGTCCACCTAGGGACAAATGACCTGGCTAAGAAAGGGATTAGAGAAGTGCATGAAGATTTTGTGGAATTGGGGAGAGGCCTTAGTCAAGTAGCACGCACAGTAACCTTCTCGGAGGTGCTGCCCATCTATGGCATAGGAGAGGCTAGGGTGGTCGCAACATGGGATTCAATCAGTGGTTGAAAAACTGGTGTGGAGCTCAGGGATTTGGCTTCATTGGAGACTGGGGGGTCCACCTGGAGTGATGCAAGCCTATACTGGCATGATGGGCTGCATCTGTCCGGGAGGGGAACCAGGATCCTAGGTGATAGGTTTAAATGCTTCATTAGCAAGCTTTCAAACTAGCCAAGGGGAGGCACTGGAAAGGAGCAGGGAAATCCTAGCCCCCCCCAAATAATCATGGTAGTAAGTGCGGCAAACACCAACATAGAGGTGTCGATTGGGAGAAGGACGGGGTAAATGGAGAAAGTGACAAAGGCAAGAAGGACAGGGATGGGGCAAAAGGGAGTAAGGACATCAGGAAATGGAGGGTAATGAGTACCAGTGCCCATAGTCTGGGCAACAAGCTCCCTGAGCTGGTGGCCTTGATGGAAGAGGGATGCCTGGATATCGTAGCAGTCACAGAAACATGGTACACAGAGAACCATGACTGGGATGTTAACAGACCAGGGTACATAACCTACAGGAGAGACAGGCAGGGAAGAAGAGGGGGAGGAGTAGCTCTCTATGTAAAGGAAGGGATAAAAGCAACTGAACAAAAGAGTAAACAGGGAGGAGAGGAGGCACTGTGGGTCACCTTGGAGGCTGGAAAAGGTACCACAATCCGCACAGGTGTTGTGTACAGACCCCCATGTCAGGGGGAGGGAATGGACAAGGATATGATAGAAGGCATTCTTAGAATGGCAGAGAAAGGGGAGATACTGTTGATGGGAGACCTGAATATGCCAGATGTTAACTGGAGCACATTTGCTGCAGCCACATCCAAGAGCAGGGCCATTCTTGTTGCCCAAACAGGTGGTAGGCATTAGACAGCTAGTTTCGGAACCCACTCATGAGGGAGCAATCTTAGACCTCGTACACTCAAACGGGGGCAGTGAGAGGATCTCAGATCTAGAAGTGGGTTGCCATCTGGGGACAAGTGACCATCAAACAGTGTGATTCACATTAAACTCAGCTACAGAGTCAAGTCATACAAAAGTGAGGGTACTGAACTTTAGGAGGGCTGACTTTGGCAAGATGGGAGAGTACCTTAGAAAAACACTAGCAAACAGACTAGAAGGAGGTGTGGAGCAACAATGGGGAATTATTAAAACTGCCATCACAGAGGCAACAAGCCTTTGTGTGATGCAAATAAACATATCAAAATGAAAGAAAAAGCCACTATGGTTCTCAAAAGAGGTGGCTTTGAAAGTCAGGAAGAAAAAGATAGCATTCCGGAAGTATAAGGAAAAACAGAAGGAGCAGGACAGAGATCTGTACCAGTCAAGGCAGAAGGAAGCAGGGAGGGAAGTCAGAATAGCAAAAGCCCAAACTGAGGAAAAGATAGCCAACTCAGTTAAGAAAGGGGATAAAACCTTTTATAGGTACATCAGCGAGCATAGAAAGACAAAGGGAGGGATAGTGAGGCTGAATAGAATGAACGGTGGGTGGGCAGAGGGGGACAGTGAAAAAGCAAGGATACTGAACGAATATTTCTGCTCAGTATTCACAAAAGAGGAGGGGAAGTGCCTAATCCAATTAACAGAAGCACTCTTGATAGGGGGTTCGATCCCAGTCCTTTCACAGAAGAAAGGGTTCTGCAAGAACTCCTAAAACTGAAGGTAGACAAAGCAATGGGTCCTGATGGAATTCACCCCAGAATTCTAAAAGAATTAAGGGAGGAACTAGTGAAACCACTGTCTACTCTTTTTAATAAATCATGGGAGGATGGTGTGGTACCCGAGGACTAGAGGAAGGCGGATGTGATTCCCCTTCACAAAGTGGGACCAAGACAGGAGAAACTACAGACCTGTCAGTCTGACCTCTGTGGTAGGGAAAGTGATGGAGTCACTTCTGAAGGAAAGAATAGTTGAGTACCTAGAGGCCAGTGGAGCACAGGACCCAAGGCAGCATGGGTTCACAGCGGGAAGGTCATGTCAGACAAATCTAATAGATTTCTTTGATTGGGTGACCAAAGTAGTAGACCAGGGAGGGGCTGTGGACATGGCCTACCTAGACTTTAGCAAGGCATTTGACACAGTCCCACACAAAAGATTAATAGTCAAATTAACCAGCCTGGGAGTGGGTCCCAGGGTGGTAGCCTGGGTAAAACATTGGCTGCACAATAGGACCCAGAAGGTAATTGTAAATGGAGTCCACTCTGAAGAAAGAGAGGTTACTAGTGGGGTACCGCAGGGTTCAGTATTGGGTCCAGTCCTTTTTAATGTCTTCATCAGTGACATTGCAGAGGGACTGGAAGGAAAAGTATGCCTTTTTGCAGATAACACAAAGATCTGCAACAGGGTTGATACACAAGGAGTCGTGGAAAGGATGAAAAGGGACTTGGCAAGGTTGGAGGAATGGTCAGAAGTATGGCAGCTAGGATTCAATGCAAAGAAGTGCAAAATAATGCACCTGGGAAACAAGAACCCAGGGAAGAATACACAATGGGTGGGGAGGTAGTAACAACAACAAAAAAGGAAAGGGACCTGGGGGTAATCATATCAGATGACCTTAAGGTTAGCAAGCAATGTGAGAAGGCAGTAGGGGGCTGGGGGTATACTGGGATGTATGGGAGAGGCATCAGCAGCAGAAAACAGGAAGTTGTTATCCTCTGTACAGACAGTTGGTTGAGACCCCATCTGGAGTACTGTGTCCAGTTCTGGAGACCCCATCTCCACAAGGACATAGACAAGATAGAGGTAGTCCAGAGGAGGGCAACTAAAATGGTGCAGGGTCTGCAAAGAAGCCATATGAGGAGAGACTAAAGGAGCTTAATATGTATACCCTTGAAAGAAGTGAGAGGGGGGACATGATAGAAACTTTTAATTACCTCAGTGGAATCAACAAAGTCCAAGAGGTTAGCATCTTTCAGAAAAAGAGACTTGCAAGAACAAGGGGACACAATTTAAAGATAGAAGGAGGGCGGTTCAAGGGCAATGTGAGGAAGTATTATTTCACAGACAGGGTAGTGGATACATGGAACAGCCTTCCTGAGGAGGTTGTGGGGTCTAAAACTGTGGGAGAATTCAAGAATGCATGGGACAGACATAAGGCAATTCTTGTGGGGGGTAGGAAGAAATAGGCAGTTGGTTAACTAGGATCTGCGGCCTATCTTGTAGGTAGGGAAATGAGCAGACTAGATGGGCCTAGTGGTCCTTATCTGTCGTCAAAGTCTATGTTTCTATGTTTCTTGTAGCCAGCAGAAAATGACAGGTGCTATTACATGCATCTTCGACCTTCCCCATCCCTACTCTGACTCCCGGCAGACGGCGTTCTTGTACTGCCTCCCACATATTTAGAATTTTTTCCCCTCCTCACTCTGTTTATCGCCCACTCTTCTCTCCTTTAAATGTACCCTATCCCTCTCCCTCTCCCTCCCTTCAACTTGCTCTTGCAACCCTCCTTTAGTCCTCTCCCCAGTATTGTCCTCCATTCCTCCCACCTTCTCCCCCTTTCCCACTGTCCTACCAATCTTTTCCTCCTCTCTAACCCTCCCTCCCTCTCTCAATTCCTTTTGCATTTCCCCCTCTGTTTACACAATTATATTGTACCACTATGTTTTACCTGTTTTATTCATACTTGCTGTATCATTCTTTGTTTCTGTACCTGTACTAAATATCTCAGCCTGGCTAATTTTTTTTTGTTGAATATCTTGTAATTTGTACTTGTATTTTTACTCCCTTATTCCCTTCCCACGGGTTGCACCTGGAAATGAGCCTTAGCTCAGTGTGCCTCTCCTGGTTACCAAACCTTAAATAAATAAATAAAAACATGTAGCATCCCACCTTTTCAGGTTAGTCTCAATATATTGTGAGAAGGACCCCTTAATACATTGTTTAAAGAAAGTTTTAAAAATGAATTACTGAAATGTTTCTATGTAATTGTTTCTAATACTCTATAACATTTTTTTCCATTATATGTTTTGTTCAAATGTATTGCATGTTACTTTTAACATCACTTGTAGACTATGGACCCAGGTCATTCCTCACAATGGGTCTTTGGCTCAGAGTGGTCATCAGTTAATAAAAACTAAATAAAATAAATGCATTCTAAAGGATAATAGAGAGAGCATTCACCCTCCAGTGCAGTATAGGAAGCACATTGCAGGGCCACTCACCCTGTCCCATATCATCTCTGTCCAGTCTCTGGCAGATTTCAGATTTTCTTCTTTCTACCTTTATACAGAATCCTGAAAACAACTCAGAATCCTTCAGTTAGCAGGTGGGCTGCCTTGCAGTCCTGGTAGCTCTCCAACCATGGTTTAAACAAATCCACACTTACTGGGAGGGCAGGCTTACCCCTGTAGGGTTTGTTGAACTTCTTCCTAAAGGGGCAGTTGCCCCCTTATGTGGGATTGTTAGGTTTGCACTGAATGAGGGAGGTGCCTTTTGCCACAAGCAATGCATTTGTACCAAAACTTGCATTGGTTCTTATTTTAACTCCCTTTAATAAAGTTAAAGCTAATTTAGGCTGTTGAGCCAAAGGATTCAGGCCCATGCAGTTGTAATGCTTCTATGGGCAAGTCACTGTCCATGCTGAGGACCTGATCCTCGTGCATGATCTCGATGAGCAAGGATATGTCCAGAATGCCCAGTCCAGTGTCAGATCAAATTGCATGTAGAGTTTGACTTCTTCATTGTACTCTAACCAGCACCCCCCCCCTTACCACCTGTGGGAAAATACACTCCTGTTAGGTAGTGGAACAGGTTGATGCCTCTTTTGGGGGGTGACATCTGGCAAATTGTACTGGCAAAGACTATAAAACCTACTAGCTAATAACCAAAAGCACATTCTACCTTGACTGTCTTTTTATCCTGGTCCCCTTTTTTTTTCTTTGGGGTCCTCTTGCATGCATTGGAGGTTGAGCAGTGAGAACATGTCAACATACTCCTAACCAAAAATATATTGTTGGACCTTGTCCATCAAGTGGGAACCCATGGGATTTGCAACACTGACACAGTGCCCTGGAGGTGGTGGCAAAGCAGCCTGTGCTGCCAACTGCTGCGTGTAGCCCCTGTGAACACCTGACCGAATCTTCTCCATTGCTGGGCCTGACCCTAGTGTTGGGCTTAGCTGGAGCAGGCACCAACTGGGGTGCTCTGCTGGAAACATACAGTGGCGTGAAAAAGTATTTGCCCCCTTCCTGATTTTCTCTGTTATTGCATATTTGTCACACTGGATGTTTTCAGGTCTTTAGACAAAATATAATATTAGATAAAGGGAACCTGAGTGAACAAATAACACTTTCTTTTTTTTTACCTATTTCATTTATTTAATGAAAAAAGTTAACCAACACCAACTGGCACTGTGTGAAAAAAGTAATTGCCCCCTAGTTAAATCAACCCAATTAAAGGGATAATTAGAGTCAGCTGATTGAACACAGCCAGGCTTGATTACAGCCAGCCCTGCTCAATATAAACCTCACTTATTTTGACCCTTACCATCAGAGTCACGTTGCCAGCACAAAGATTCAACAAGCACATTATGCCATGATCAAAGGAAGTTCCTGAAAAGATCAGAAAAAAATGTGTTGCCCTCTATCAGTCTGGAAAGGGTTACAAAGCTATTTCTAAGACTCTGGGACTCCGTCAAGCCACAGTGAGAGCCATAGTCTCCAAATGGAGAACACTCGGAACAGTAGTGAATCTTCCCAGGAGTGGGCGGCCTGCCAAAATTACTCCAAGGGGCGCAGCGTAAAATCATCCAGGAAGTCTCAAAGGATCCTAAAACAACATCTAAAGAACTGCAGGCTTCTCTTGCCTCAGCTAAGGTCAGTGTTCATGACTCCACAATCAGAAAGAGACTGGGCAAAAATGGGCTTCATGTGAGAGCAGCAAGGCGGAAACCACTGCTAACCAAGAAGAACATAAACGCTCATCTCTCATTTGCCAAGAAGCACCTGGATGATCCACAAGCCTTTTGGGAAAGTGCTCTGTGGACAGATGAGTCCAAAGTGGAACTTTTTGGACGACATGGATCCATAATGTCTCGCGTAAAAGCAAACACAGCATTCCACAGTAAGAACACCATACCAACAGTCAAACATGGTGGTGGTAGTGTGATGGTGTGGGGATGCTTCTGCCTAAGGACCTGGATGACTTGCCATAATTAAAGGAACCATGAATTCTGCTCTGTACCAGAAAATTCTTAAGGGAATGTCCGGTCATCCTTCCGTCAGCTGAAGCTGAAGCGTAGTTGGGTCATGCAGCAAGACAATGATCCAAAACACAAAAGCAAGTCCACATCAGAATGGCTAAAAAGAAGTAAAATTAAAGTTTTGGAGTGGCCTAGTCAAAGTCCAGACTTAAACCCAATAGAGATGCTGTGGCAGGACCTGAAACAAGCAGTTCATGCTCGAAAACCTACCAAATGTTACTGAATTATAGCAGTTCTGTGAGGAAGAGTGGGTTAAAACTCCTCCACAGTGATGTGAAAGACTGATTTTGAATTATAGGAAGTGTTTGGTTGCAGTCATTGCAGCTAAATGTGGCATAACCAGTTATTAAGTGTAAGGGGGCAATTACTTTTTCACACAGTGCCAGTTGGTGTTGGTTAACTTTTTTTCATTAAATAAGTGAAATAAAAAAAAAAAACAAGTGTTATTTGTTCACTCAGGTTCCCTTTATCTAATATTACATTTTCTCTAAAGACCTGAAAACATCCAGTGTGACAAATATGCAATAATAGAGAAAATCAGGAAGGGGGCAAATACTTTTTCACGCCACTGTATATTACCAACTGCTTAAACTCTTCTCCTGATGACTCAGAAACACCTGGCATGGTTTTATCTTCCTGAAGTTTCTTGGGCACTTTAGTTGGATGGGCTGCTGGCTCCTTTCCTAGCCACTTCTACTTCTTGGACACCTTATTCTCCTATGGAGCAGTGGCCCCCAAAACATCCGACTAATACTGCCCCCAAACACTTAGAAATCATGCCTTGTCAGTTAAGTTTTTTTTTTAGTTGCCCTAGGTCATCAACCATGCTGCCAGTTATGGCCCATCTCCAAAGCCTGAAGGATCATGAGGGACTATAGTAGCTGTCAGGCTTTTCTTATCCCTTGTGTTAAATTTACTATACAATGACTGGTACAAATTCTCTTTATCCTCTTACTACTTATTGACTGTGCTGTGATACTGAGCCAAGAAGCAGCCTGCTTTAAATGCCAGTTTGTGTTCTGTGAATCCACTTCCTCTAATAGGGACACAAGTAAAGTTGGTGTAAGACTATAAACTCTTTAATTTGCTGATGACACATTAGTTTACTGAGTGCCCTGTGAAAAGCTTACTTAGTTCCAGAAACCCAGAAGCAAACTTATCAGCAGAGATTAAGCCCTTTTATACATTCTGACACCTGTATATCTCCATCTTGTGGTAATGAAAATGTATATACCCAAGTCAATGCTTTTAAAACCCAGCCAGAAGTTAACTTTATGTTCTACTTAGAATGTCCTCCTTTGCTCCCTGCTGGTATTGGGACCTTTCTTTAATTAATTGCAGTATGTAAATACTTCATGATGAATGGCTGATGTGGAAGAGTAATGAAGTCCTTATCCTTATGAGTCTACTTGGAAAAGTTTGCCAGACTGAAAAGTATAAGTGGAAGAAATGCTGTATATTTGATGTTTTAGTCAGTATATTAGACAGTCAGCCATTCGTAGGGATAGGAAATGAACCCACACCCTCTTGCTTCGGAGGCAGGTGCCTTGCTTATTAAACTACATTGTCCCCACCTGGCATGTAATGGACATCGCCTTTACTGCTACCTGTAAAGCAAAATTGCAGCACATTGCAAGACCAATCAGAATGTTATAACAGATTTGGTAAACACATTGCATCAATAGGTGCCCTGATTTCAAGGCTAAGACACCTGAGAAGAGCCTGCTGAACCTTTGATCCATGACCTGGACCGCTTAGCGGGTCCATGGGTTGACTCACTATCATTGCAGTGAAGTGACCAATACACCATCCATAATCTGCCCAAATTTGATGCTTAAAGATCAGAAAGGGGGATGGAAGTGTATGCTGGCTGCCATTGAAGCACCTTTGCTGTTAGTGGGAGTGTCGATAGCAAAGAGTACTCTGCTGTATCTTTTGTTTCACTTAACCATAATTTCACCATAAGTTGTATCTTATTCCTACTTTTGGACAGAAAATATATCTTAGGGCTGCTTATTCCTACAGGCATGACCCATGGGAGAACTTAGATAGCAACCTGTTCAACCTCTTCTGATTATGTGTGTGATAGGCCTGATGTCTCCTATCAGAGTTTAAGCAATTAGATATGCAGAAAGGAAAACAAGAAAGAGGTTGAGGACCTTCTTCCCATGTTTCAGGCAGAGAAGTCCTTTTTCTAACCTGTGTCCTTTATTTCACCCAGGTCTGGCCAGATAGGGTCCATTGCACATATTTTCTGTCCTATTCCCTCTGTTTTCGCTCTGTGGCCTGGAACATACTCCCATCCCTCATTAGTTGGGAAGTTTCCTAGTACAAGTGCTCACAGCACTGCAGCTCCATAGAGAAGCCAAAAGGAAAAGAATACTATATCCAGATGTAGAAAGCCATCTGGAGTGGGAAGCTGATAAAAAGAAAGAGGAAATGATATAATGTATGCAGAAACAGTAACACGTAACTAGATGTATAGTACCATCTTGTGGTGAAAGAGAAACAGTGCAGAACAATTACAGCAGATTTACAGTACTGGTTTATTCTAGATTTTTTATGACGATTGATCTAGACAGCATGTACCACACTTAAGATAATTTTTGTTTTAGATTTTTGCCTATTTCTTATATATTTATAGTAATAAGGCTAGTTTTGATATTGAATAAACATAGACTGTACTAAATGCAGTACCTGTTTTTTGTGCTTAATGCTATATTACTGTTGTGTACATTCTAGTACTTTCTGTGAAGACTGATATTCTGTGAAGCCTATTGGAATTGAAGGTGGAGTTTTCCCTCTAAAGGAATCACTGCTGATTGGGACTTGAGTTAGATAATATCTGGTCACTGCAGAGGAAACATTACTTGCTGGAGTTACTGAAGAAGGGGACTGTGAATCTTGGACAGATCTTGTTGGCACAGATTGTTTCACAGACACTTTAGACTTGCCACCTACTATCCCTTAAAGGTTCCACAGTACCAGCATTTGATTACGATTACTGTGATATTCCAGTTTTTTATTTATTATTTTATGTTGCTTGTTTCTTCAAATAAATGCATGCCTAATGCATTTTCTTTGAAATTTGCCTATGTGTGTACTTCATGTACACCCATGCTATGATAATTTGATGTTCAAGTGGGATTTACTGGTCAGTGGATAACTAAGTTGCTGAGCCAAGCATCAAGTAAAGAACATTGAGGATGCTGTGAGGACTAGGGTGTAGTACAGAAAGAAGGGGTCCATCTTTTCCTCTGAGTGTGTTGACCAAATTATGACTACAAAATTTGAGGAAGAGTCAGTGGTTCATCCTAAGGACCCGGCTAGGCTAATGGATTCAAACATAAGCAAGGAGGACATGGGAGAAGAAGAGGAAAAGAAAGATGAAACAATGTATTGTGAAAAAATGCCCCTCCCGTGGGACTTTCTGAACTTCTCAAATAGGTGACTCTGAGACAGGAAGAGGCAAGTTATGAGAGAGTACATGAAATGAAAAATATTCATCAATTGTTAGAGTCTGTACAAAAGACTGTACAAACAGCTCAGCCAAGTGCAACTGAAGGGGGATACTAGCAGTATGTTTAGAGAAATGAAGATAATGAAACTGGGTCAAGATGATGACACTGAGGCCTGTATCATGACTTTTGCAAGGGTGGCCTGGAATGCATGGGAGCCCCAGGGCTCTATATTAAGGCCCCTACTTTTCTCCATCTTCTTAAATGAATTTTCCTCTCTTTGCTCCCTCTTCACCACTATACACATTTATGCCGATGATACAGCCCTGTATGTATCTGGCTTCTGTCCTGCTGAGGTTACAACCAGCTTACATTAAGACTTCAACAAGGTCCAGCTCTAGTTTGCTAGCCATTAGCTTTTCCTCAACACCAAGAAGACTGTCTCCATGACCTTTGGCACAAGGTGGAGACTCTCTAGGCTTCCCTCCCTACCCACTTTCCACTCCCTTGATGAGACTTTACTTGAGGACACATCCTCCTTCAGGTACTTAGGTGTTTGATTGGACCAACACCTAAACTTCTCTGGACATATTGATGCCATCCAAAAAAAAAACTGTGCTCCAAGATTGGTGCCTTGTTCAGGAACCGTAGTTGCATCCCTCCTACGGCTAGGCATGAACTTGTTCAGAAGATGATACTGCCCATTTTCAACTATTGTGATGTAGTCTGTAGTGCTGCCCCTAAGTCCTCCCTGGCCAGACTGGACGCTCTCTTCAATTTCTTCTGCAAATTTACCTTGGATGCCCCCCCTCGCACTCACCTTTGTAATCTTCATTGTGCACTATCCTTTCCCTCTCTTACAAATAGGTGACTCTCCCACTGTGCTAAATTCACCTCCAAGGACTGGTTGGGTGAGCTCCCTGCCTATCTAACTCCTCCTTTATAAAAATCCCCGCATCCTCCCATTCCTTTAGATCAACCGACTCCCACACCCTGGTAGTCCCCCAAAGATCCACCCTAATTAGCCAAGCTGCTTACTCTCACTGCCTCCCAAAAATTTGGAATTTACTCCCCCCCTCAAATACAGCACTCATCCTCCACCTACTCCTTCAGCTCTGCCCTCAAAAATTACCTTGCGTCCTGCTGCTCCTGCCATGTTCCTCCATAATTCCCTCCTGTAAGCCCTGAATAAACCCTACCCCTCTACCATCATCTTCATTTTACCCTATGCACCCCCACCCCCCCAAATTTCTAGCTCTCCTCCACTTCCCCAAATTGCTCCCCCTTACTGGTCTCCCTTGATCTCTTGCAGAATGTAAGGGACACCAAATGCTCTCCATGGGTCCCTCTCCTACCCCTCAAGGGGCTTGTATCCCTCATCTACTCCCTTCCCCGTACATCCCTCCACCTCACTCCCCCTTCTTTCCCACTTTTCTTTCATGTAAGCATGTGTTTACTTACTAACCCAGCACTTATTTTTGTTCACTTTTTCTACATATTATGCACAACTGTGTTTTAACACTGTTTGTTACACCTGCCTTACAACTGTATGTTAATGTTGATCTTGTAACTTTAATGTAACTTGTAAATTACTCTTCTCCCTCTCCCCACTTCACCCCTCCCTCTCCTTTCCCCCTCTCACCGCCCCTTTTCTTTTCTTTCACATAAGTACTTGTTTACTTATTAACCTGGCACTTTTTATTGTCCAGGCTTTCTACCTATTATGCGTAACACTGTTGTACCACTGCCTGTAACACCTGCCTTAAAACTGTATGTTACTGTTGATCTTGTAACTTGAATGCTTAATGTTTCACTTCTATTTTATCCCTTCCCCCAAGCCACACCGGGGGACAAATGACTTGTCACTCGGTGTGCCTTCCTGGTGAAACACTTCAATAAATAAATAAATGCCACTGGCCCAGAGATCAGTAGCTAATACATCTCATACCTCATCTTTCTGCGCCAGCAGAACTTTCCTACAGTCATATGGACACCACCATGGCTAGCAATTATGACAGAGTCAAAGTGCCAACCTAATGCAATATGACATCAGGAGCGAGATGCATAGACTGAAGTGTCAAGTTTTGAGATACTGAGCAGGTGACTATTTATGAGAATACTTGGTAAGACTGAAGAAATTATGCTGCAAATGGCTGCAACCTGGAGAGTGCACAGTACAGTACATCTGATCATCGAGGAATTGGTACTGAAACAGTTCATCCAGGGCCTACCAGAGGACCTAAATGTTTTTTGTAAAAAGCATTGACAAGAAACAAGTGACCAGGCCATTAAGCTTGCAGAGGACTTCCAACTTGCTCCACAAACTACACCAATCACCCTAAGAAAAGATCAGCAGGACCAGAGACTGGTAAAACCTTTTCAAACCCCAAAAGTGTCACCCTCTGATCCACACCCCACAAACACTAATAAAAAACAATAGTAAAGGAACATCCTCCATACATAGATAATGTTTGTCATCAATGTGGGGAAAAGGGATATATCAAGTGGAGATGCCCCACTAAGAAAACATCTCTTGTAACTCTTGCTCTATCTAATTGTGAACCATATTTAGTGGAAGCCAGGGTTGGCTTCAAAAAAGCCCAATGATTGGTGGACACAGGAAGTAGACAAACTCTGGTCTGTGAGGATGTCATCAATTGGGGATATGTTAAACATCCTGGGACAAGGGTGATATGTGTTCATGGATATTTTGATTGTTAACCCACTACTGCCATACCTCTCTGCATTAATGGAGTAGAAGTTCAAGTGAAGGCAGGTGTGTTCCCTACTCTTCCAGTATATGTCATATTAGGTCATTACCTGCCAGGATTTGACTCTCTTCTTCAAAAGAAATACTTGAATCCTTCCTCTGATGTGATTGCAGTGACAACTATGGCTCAAGCCAATTCCCAATGGAAGCAACAGCTGGTTACTATATTCCCCTTTGAGGACTTGGACTTATTCAAGTCTAGGGTACATTTTAAGAAGACCAAGGGGAAGGGCCATAGCAGCCAGAAGGAGTGATATTGCAGAAGCACCACAGATTGTCACCTTAAAACATGAAGGACTTGATAACTGATCCAAAAATGATAACACATTAAAACCTTTGTTTGCTAAGTTGGGGATTGTGGATGGGAAAAAAAAACAAACATGTATTGGTGTTGAAAAATGAGATCTTACACAAAGAACGTATGAATACTTAAACTAAGGAGGTATGCAAACAGTTGGTGGTTCCTTGAAAATATAGGCAGCAGTTGATGAAACTGGCATATGATATCCCTCTGGTTGACCATCTTGGGGGAGAGCGCACTTTAAGTAGAATGTTCCATAGGTTTTATTGGCCATCCATACAGCAGTAGGTTGATGATTAATGTCAAATGTGTTAGGAGTGCCAAAAAGTAGCCCCTTGTGCCCATTTATGTGACTGATGTACCCTTCTGGCGGGTTGCTAAGAATTCAGTAGAATCCCTGGAATTAAGTAGAGAAGGCAACAGATTAATTCTAATTCTCAGTGACAATGCTCCAAGATACCCAGAAGTAGTCCCTATGAGAAATATTACTGCTTCTAGGGTAACTGTGGAACTATCCAAGATTTTTATTCAGATGGGTATCGGTGAAGTTATTCTAACAGATCAAGGGACACATTTTACCTCCCATTTACTGCAGGAATTGTACTGGGTGCTAGGAATAGCAGCCATTAGGGCTTCCCCCTACCTCCCCCAAATGGACAAGCTAGTAGAGCAGTTCAATCAGACACTTAAAACAAATGTTAAAGAAATAATGTGTCTAAAGAAGGGAAAGATTGAGACCTTTATCTCCCTTACTTGCTGTTCACCTACAGAGAGGTGCCCCAGGCATCTACAGGCCTGTTCCCTTTCGATCTTATTTATTGTAGAGCACCTAGGGGACCATTTGATGTTTTAAAGGAGACATGGGAGGATAAAAGTGATCAGAAACAGAATGTGGTACAGTGCATCATTGACTTACGCCAGAAAGTGGATGAATTCATTCTGGTTATCCATGAGAACTGTCTGTAAGTTCAGGAAAGGCAGAAAGGATAGTATGATGAGGGGCTACAGGGCAAAAGTTTTAACCCTGGGGATACTGTCTTGTTATAACTACCGTCACATGAAAACAAATTGTTGGCAAAATGGCAAGGGCCTTTCCAGTGGTGCATGCTACTGAACAGGTGGACTATGAAATAGGGATCCCAGGGAAAAGTGTAGGTCTTGTATTTATTATTCCAACGAACTGAAGCTATGGAAGGAGAGACAGCAAAATAAAGATGTGTCTCAACTCATGTGCACTGTGCACTACTTCGTGAACAATCCCTTTGTCATGTGGGATTCCTCAGGGATTGGTGTTGTCCCCCATGTTGTTCACAGTGTACATGCTGCCCCTCGGAGTCATTGTAAGAAGATGTGGGCTGAGATTTCACTGCTATGCTGATGATACCCAGCTCTACCTTTCTTTTGCCCCTGACCAGGATGGAGCTCTCTCAGTCTTTAACAACTGCCTTGCAGAAATCCAGGACTGGATGGATCTAAGCTGGTTGAAACTGAACTCAGAAAAGACTGAGGTGCTGGTTGTGGACCCATGGTGCCAGATGGGGGGGGGGTCGGGGGTAGGTTCGCCCTCTGAGCTTTTTTTGGGGGGCCTCTCACTCCTGCCCTCTGAACAGGTGCAAAACCTTGGGGTAATTTTTGATGAAGGGCTGACACTGCATTCACTGGTGCCAGCTGTCTTCAAGACTGCCTTTTACCATCTGAGGACTATCTCCAGGGTTAAGCACCTTGTTCTGTCTGGTGATCTTCTTACATTGATCCACACCTTTGTGTCCTCATGCTTGGATTATTGTAACTCCCTCTATCAAGGGCTACCAGGGGTGGAAATCCGCCATTTGCGTGTAGTGTAGAATGCAGCAGCCTGGCTTTTGACAGGAACCTCTCGGTCCTGTCATATTTTTCCAGTGCTCTGTGGTCTGCACTATCTGCCAGTACAGTGGCAGATTGCCTTTAAAGTCAGTCTTCTGACTTATAAAGCTCTACACTGACTGGGCCCAGACTACCTGAAAGAGCTTCAGGTACCTTACTGCCCTGGGCGATCACTCCGTTCAGCTGACGAGGGGTTGCTAGAGATTCCAAGGGTGTGTTTAAAATCTTCTGGGGCCAGGGAATTTAACCCCATCAGTTACAAGAGTGTATGACTGTGGAGGGATTTAAACAAGCTTTTAAAACCCAACTCTGCTACCAAGTATTTGGTGACTGATTTATTTTTTAGTTCTTTAGCAGTATTTTCTGTTTTATTTATCTATGCTGCTATGAAATTTTGATATTCTTTTAATTATTTGTTAGGCACCTTGGTTTTGGAAAGGCATTATAAAAATAAAGCTTTATTATTGTTATTATTATTATTATTGTATTATTATTAAGGAGAATTAGAACAAGCCTGTCACAGGCTTGACAAAAGCAGCTCTGATATTGGCATTCCCCAAGTAAAGATAAATCCCAACCTGGAACCCAGTCAGCTAGCCATTATGAAGGGGATCTTATAGGAATTTAAGGCAGTGTTCACCATGACACCAGTAAAAGTTAATCAGATTAAGCACATTATTGATACTGGGTCAGCTTCACCTATATGACAGCAGCCATACCGAATTCCAGAAAGAAAAAGAAAAATCAACAACAACAACATTTGGCATAGCCAGCTCAACTCTTCTCAGGGATTCATGTTTGGAATCAGCAGCAGGCTCATGCAGAGCAGCTGCATCTCTTGTAATTCCCTTTCTTACACAATGGGCCAATTGACTAATTACTTATTTAACCATGAAACGGCTCTCTGTTTCACTAACCGCAGCAGGCAATCTGGCTAGCATTGCCAAATTAATAAAGAAAAGTCAGGACATATCACAGTGGCCCTATAGAAGAATGCCTTATACAGCTGTAATACTAATGACTGTATTTTGGAAACAGTAGCTGGTTTGCTTAAACCAGCTGTGACTGTCTTACCTGAGTCCAGATAAATCCTTTTGAGTAGTTTTCTCTGTTTAGGGCAGTCGAAACAAAGTCCTTCACATTTTGTTATAGTCAGGGTAGGATAATAGGGTAGTAGAAAGATTTGGGTAGTAACTATCCTACCCTTACCAACTACCATTTTGCAATAGGGTATTTTTAGGTTATTTAGAGTAGTTTGGAGGTACCCATTGGTAATGTTTTGTGTAGGGTATTTTACTACTCACTCAAACCTAAAAAAAAATGGCTTTTGTTACCTCTATGGGATTGTTCCAGCTCACAGTAATGGTGTAATGGTGTTTGGTCTCCATGGGGGACCTGCCACATTCCAGTGTTTGATGGACAAGCTTTTGGCCCCATATCACCAATGTAGTTCTGCCTATCTGGATGATGTGGTGGTATATAGACCTACTTGACAGAACCATTTGTCACACATCAAAGCATTTATATCTGATACTGAAACATCAGATACTGATATCAGATATCTGTTACTGAAACAGCTGATCTCACCATAGACCCTGAAAAATGTGCACTAGGCATGATGGAGACAAGATATCTTAGATATGTACTGAGAGATGGTAAAGTTAAAGACGTATCCAAAGTAGAGGCAGTTGCTAACTGCCCTATATCCAAGAGGCATGTACAATCATTTTTGGGTTTAGTGGGCTATTATTGATGTTTTGTTAATGGTTTCTCTGAGCTTGCTGTATCCCTGACAGGTCTGATAAAGAAGAACAAACCCAATAAAGTGAAATGGACACCAGAATGTAATCAAGCTTTTAATGCCATAAAATCCCAGTTATGCTCTTCACCAGTTTTAAAAAGCTAAACCCTGCTTGCTTCAAACGGATCCTCAGAGGTTGGGCTGGGGGCTGTGTTGAGCCAGAAAAGTGATGAGGGAAAACAGCACATTATCTATATTAGCCGTTAACTCCATGATAGAGAGAAAGAACATTTTGGGTATCGAGAAGGAGTGCTTGGCTGCAAATTGAGCCATTGAATTATTGCTTTTTTATCTGACTAGAGCTGAATTCACATTGATAACAGACCACAACCCATCAAAATGGTTCCAGGAAATTAAGGTGACAATTCAAGAATTACTAGGTGGAACTTGGCTCTCTAGACTTATAAATTCAAAGTGGAGCACTAACCGGGGTAATGCACAAAACCATAGACTTTCTATCAAGCTATGGGGCGAATGTGTAGTTGAAAATGTAGAAACTGGATAATATAACTGTGGAATGAAATGCACAAACTGTATGATGTAACTGTATGAGTTCATATCTGACAACTTATTAAGTGAGTTTTTATATGTTTTTACCAGCGTATAGGTAACATGGCTCTGAATTACAGAGTTGGGAGGCTCCCTAGGAACAGTGTTGGTGTGTGCATTTGTGTTCTGATATATCTATATATATATATCTATATATATATATATATAGATATATATATATATTCATCTGTATTATGTTTGAGACATATCAGTGTGGATCATCTCTGCACTTTCTTAAGGTCCTTAGGAATGGGATTCCTGGTGAGGGTGGGAATGAATCACCTTAGCTACCACTATTATTGGAGAGTATGTCAAAACCCTCCTGAGTTTGTTTTATGGGGGGAGCTACAGGATGTGATAGGTCTGATGTCTGTTTATGCAATTATTAATATAGAAATGAGAGAAAGCGAAAGGTAGAACCCCAGCCCTTTGCCCCTTTTTGGGCAGTGGAGTCCTTTTTTTTCTGTCCTGTGTCCTTTATTTTATTTAGTTTTTGTTGACTGGGTAAGTGCACTAGACAAATCCTGCCTATTTTCAGGCACGACCCGGGGGAGGGGGAATACTGATGAATGCCAACTGACCTTGAACCAGGTTAAGCTGCTGGTGGTATTTTTAGTGAATGAGGGAAATTTGACCAGGACACCGGGGAAATTCCTCTACTCTTTTCGATAAGTGCCATGGGATCTTTAACATCCACCTGAACTACCACCAATCCAGGCAGATGGGACCTCGGTTTAACGTCTCAAATTCATGCCTGATCTGTCCAGACAGGGTCTCTTGTGCATATGTTCTGTCCTACCTCCCTCTGTTTTCCCTCTTTTGCCTGGAACATACTCCTTTCCCTTGTTAGCTGGGTAGTTTTCCTGATGCCAGTACTCAAACAGTGTTGCAACTCCATACAGATGCAAAAAGAACAAGCATTTGTCAATGCCAAATGTTTGCTTGCTGATATTAGCATTGGATGTGCAGGAGTTAGACAGATGAAGAATAGGAGTGGCAGTGAAGTATTAAACCCATGCCAATCCCACCTCTACCCTTCAGAGATGGACAGGCATTGGGGTGTGCCTGTGGGTCGTTGCCCATAATGCTCATGGCATTTTACCTCACCCTATCCTGTAGACAGCGACAAGTGTTAAGGTGTGCCTTGGGGTGCTTGGCTTCACAGTCACCCTATTTCATAAGGACATATACAAAATGGGTGCAGTATATGAGAATGGGGTGAAGTCTGGGGCTGAAGAGTGCAAGGCACACCTTGATGCCTGTCACTGGCTTCAGTGTGAGGGTGGCATGGCCTAAGCATTACAGCTGGTGATCCAAAATTACACCTCTGATGCCTGTCAGTCTGTACAGGGTGAGACGTTATGGTTAGAAAACCTAACCCCCCAGGCGTGTGTTGGTATTTGCACTAGAAATTTTCAACATGGCCTTTTTATGACCCCCACCTCATGAAAGAATTTGGGACCTCTTCTCATGAACAGTGGCAGTATGAATTTGTTAATGTTTCCCGAACTTCGAGTTCCCACAGTGTCCGTGCCATTCGGCAACAGATGTGAGAAAACACAGATCAGGCAGGATGTGAAGAATGACAGCTGTACCATCCATAGGGAGGTGTGAGGAGATGGCAATGTTGAAAATTTGTAAAGAAAATATTAAAAATGCTCGAAGTTCCGAGTGTACGTGGAAACTGCACAACACATGCTTGTACTGCAGTCATTTAGTGGAACTATTTCACCAAATTTTCAATATAGGCATTTTGTGACCTCTGCTCTTGAACACTGTCACTATGATTTTCTTAATTTGTCCGAAACATTAATTTCCCACAGCGACCATGCCATTGTGTGCCAGATGTGCAAATGCATATTTCAGGCAGAATATAAAAAATGACAGCTGTACTGTTCATAAGGAAGTGTGGCAAAATGCCAATGTTGAAAATCTGGACTGAAAATATTACAGATTTGTGCACTTTTGAGCATACATGGAAACCGCACAACACACTCTTGTAACACAGTCATTTGATGGACTTTTATCACCACATTTTCAAAATAGGTATTTTAGGTTCTCTGCTCATGAAAAGTGTCACTATGATTTTCTAAATGTGTCATGAACACTGACTTCCCACAGCGACCATGATATTCTGCACCGGAAGTCCAAAAACACATTCCGGCCAGGATGTGAAAAATGACAGCTGTACTGTTCATAAGGAGGAGAGGAAAAATGCCAGCGTTAAAAAATCTGGAGTGAAAATATTACAAATTCAAGAAGTTATGAGCATACGTGGAAACTGTGCAATGCATGCTCATAACACAGTCATTTTTTGGACTTTCATTAGCAAATTTTCAACATAGGCATTTTAGGACCTCTGCTCATGAACAGTGTCACTGTGATTTTCTTAATGTGTTCCAAACACTGATTTTACACAGTGACCATGCTATTCTGCACCAGAAGTGCGAAAGCACATTTTGGTCAGTATGTGAAAAATGACAGCTGTACTGTTCATAAGGAGGTGTGGAAAAATGCCAGTGTTGAAAATCTGGAGTGAAAATGTTACAAATTCGCGAAGGTACGAGCATGTGTGGAAACTGCGCAACACACACTCGTAAAACAGTAATTTTTTGGATTTATTCCTCCAAATATGCAAAATAGGCTTTTTGAGATCCCACCTCATGAACCCTGGCACTGTTGTTTTGTTACTCAGTCCCAAAAGGTGATGCCATGCAGTGACCAAAAAATCACCTTTCGTGACTGAATAACACCATGACAATTGCTGAATTCATGAGGAGGGGTCCCAATAACCCCATGTTGAAAATTTGCTGCCAAAATTCCCCAAAATGCCTGAAATTTGCAACAAAGTTGGAAAAAACCCTATTTATGCCATTATACAGCTTACTGGCATTTCTTCAGTTCACGGTCAGCTTTGAAGAGTGCAGGCGTGTTTCTGGTCCACTGAAGATCATTGTGCTGGGCTCCGGAGGTAAGTATGGGGTGAGAAGGATGTGGGGGAGGCAGAGATCACAGAGGTGGGGCGCAGGTTGGGGGATGGGGTACCAAACTCAATGAGGGATTGTTTTCTGTTTTGCAGGTTGTAAAAAAAAAAAATTGCTGGACCTTTTTCTTTTTTACAGGGACAATTGGCACACTTGGGTGGGCTACCAGCATGCCACCTGAGTGTATTTTTGTGGAGGGCTGTAGCTGTCAGGGGATTGGGCACCCTCATCAGCACATACTGAGGAAGGGGAGTCGAGGGGGATTGGGCAACCCCTTTGGCACACAATAAATTGGGGGGGTCATTATGCCAACTGGGAGTGGGCTTCCCATCAGCAAATTGAACTGAGAAGTGGGGACTGAAGCTGATGGGGATAGGGCCCCCCATTGGCAAAGAAAGACTGTTGAGGAGGCACCCCCTCAGCGTACAACAAATGGGGAAGGGGGTTATAGTATGTCGACGGGTAGTGGGCTTCCCCATCGGCAAATGAACTGGGTCAGGGATGGCAAGTTACCGACCTGCAATGATGGGTCGCTCCCTCAGTGCAGCGTCGGATTCATTTCAAGGTGGATGCATGCTGGCTGAACTAGTGTCAGCAGCAGCATGCCACCGCACTGGGGAAAGCGGGCCAAGCCTCAAAAGGCACTGGGGTCATTGGACCCCACAGTGCCACACCTCCAAAGCCCCGCTTCTCTCCTAAGCTGTGACGAAATGTTTCTTGCGCATGCGTGCAAGCATACATAAAAAGGATAGGATACCCAGATGCAGAAAGCCATCTGGTGGGGGACTTGGAAGCTAACAAAAAAGAAAGAGAAAGTGATATAATGAACGTATGTGGACTCAGTGTGAAGGTAACTAGATGTATTGTGTCATCTTGTGGTGAAAAAAAGCACTGCATTGGAATTACAGCAGTATTACTGGTATAATTTAGACTTTTAATGACAACTGATCCAGACAGCATGTACCTTGCTTCTTGTTAAGTTAGCAAACAATTCTTAGGTGTTTGCCTATTTTTGTATATTAATAATAATAAGGCACAATTTTGATACTGAATAACACTGATTGTACTAAATGCATTACCCGTTTGTTATGCTCAGTGCTATATTACTGTTGTGTAACTTCTACTACTTTCTGTGAAGACTGATATTCTGTGGAGAGTGTGGGAATTTGGAGGTGGGATTTTTTCCCCTAAAAGGAATCCCTGCTGATTGGCACTTGTGTCAGTTGGTGTCTGGTCACTGCAGAGGAAGGATTACTTGTTAGAGGCACTGAAGTATTGAACTGTGACTATTGGAGAGATCTTGATGGCACAAATTGCTTCATGGAGACTTCAGGTTTGCCACTCTGTATCCCAGAAAGGTTCCACAATGCCATAATTTGATTAAGGTTGTAATAATATTCCAGTCATGTAGTTGTCATTTTATGTTGCGTGTTTCTTCAAATAAATACACACCTACTCCATTTTTCTTGAGATATGCCTGTCCTTGTGCTTCCAGAATGTGCAAGCCATGACACTGTGCAAAAATGGAATTGTGTCCATTTTACTATTCACAAGTGAGGTAACCATGTATCCAGTCTCAGTTCTAGGTAAGGGCATATGCCAATTGTCCTCCATGTGGCCCATATGTCATGGCGACCTCTCGAGCCTTTAACGCAGCTCAACAAACATGCCATTGTATGTAGTCCCTTAACTCCCATGCTGTACCCATTTATGCAAAAGCAGCATGACCAAGCCTCTACCAGGAAGCATTAGAGCTATCCAGCCATTAATCTTAAATTAACAGTCCTTATTGTGCTTGAACAGTCTTCTTGACACTGAATAGCTCATTAGAGAAAGCAGTGTGAACACAGCCATAAGGGGTGGGTTAAGTGATATTGTTTGCCTGCCATATCTCCTGTCGTGGTGACCATACCAACTTTGTAGCCATCTGTGTTGGAGGCCTCCAGCTGATGCACAGCAACTGGTATGAGGACCTTGGGTGGTGGACCAATGGCAATGATAATACCATTCAGTACCATACAATGTAATGCCCCTTGCAGTGATAGCACGGAACCAACAAATAATTGACAATAAGAGACCAAGGGCTGAGCATTAAAAACTATGGTAACTGGGATTAAACCCTCCAACTCCAGATTTCAAAGCTAAAGCATTGCTCTGAACTGGAAAAAAAGACTTGAGAACAGAGAAATGAATTCACTATGACCCCACCCAACCTTAAGGGAACAAAGGGGTGCTTGTTAAAATCCAACTGGGATTGTGGGAACCATGCACCCACAGGCCACTGCATTCATTGGCTAGCTAGACCAATGATGCTCACCATGTGGCTGTTGGTATGCCACAGACAGCTGTCCCCACTTTTCTTGAATATAGGCATCAGTCAACCAGCCATTTTAGAGTCACAGTCCCGGTCTTCATTCAGGCAGCAAACAGGTAGCCTAGACCTCACTGCATATGTGGACCCACCATCAGGGTGGGCATGAGAGGGAGCTGTAGTCTGGGGTTCTGTGAAACCCCAAGAATGCATACAGCCACCAGAGCTTCAATGAATTGCTTATACTTTACCATAATATCTGGCAGTCTTACGCTGCTACAACTAGGGCATTAGCCTAATCTTCCCAGAGCTAAGACACAGCCAATACATAGCAAATATACCATAAAGCCAAAAAAGCCTTATCAAAGTGGACAAAGCTGGAGCAGGGTCTGTTATGTGCTAGTGCCCACTGGAATCTTCTGGGAAATCTGAAGAGAGTGAGGAAAGTGATGGGGAGTGCCAGATTCAGCTCTTTTTAGCCACTCACTCTCCACCTCTTCAAGATGCCTCCCACCCTGTAAGTTGCCCCAGTGGTTCCTCCCATAGGGCTGGTGCCAGGGCTACTCTCCCTCCCTCATGAGATTAATTATACCTGCCTGCCTATAAACAGCTTACAGGGGATGGAATATAGACAAGGGGACATCTTGCTGCAATGCTTTGGCAGACATTTTAAGAGAGTTTATTGATTTGGTCAATCAGGTTGTGCTGCATTTTTTATTCACCACACAATTTTTGATGCCCTCCTTTGGACTGTTTTCAATGTCTCAACATGTCTCTTTGTGTAAGTAGCCAATAACTGTGTTCCATTGTCCAAATAAGGCCTCACATAGGATCTGTACAGTGTAACAAACACAATTGTTTTATTTCTGCTGCATACTGTATACTGTAATCCTTCTGCTCTGGTTATATATTTCATTTCTTTTAACACCCATCACACTGCCTGGTGTCTGAAATCATTTCTTGGCAATGTTTCTAGATCCCTCTCCTTACTAGTTTTGTTTAACCTTACCCCTTGAAAACTGTATTCTGCCTTTCTCTCTGGTCAATGATATATCACTTCATCTTTATTAACAACAAACTTCAAACCCAATGTATCAGCACGTGCATTGATTTTGGGTAGACCTTCCAGCAGTCCTAGTACCTTTGTGCTTTATTTTACTAAGATACCATTCTTGGTGTTAGCAGCATATTCTTCTATCCAAGATATAATAGCACTGTTTATATCATTGATATACAGTTAGAATGGCACTGGCCACAAGACCAACCCCCTGGGCACATTACAGACAACCCTGCCTTTTGACAGAAATCGAATAAAAGATGTTCAGTATGATTTTTTTCTCCAACCATAGTTTTAGCCAATTTAAACATTCCTCTCAGTTACCAAAGTGAACCCATTATTGAGATTTGCTAAAATATGTTGGGTGGCTTTCCCTCGATCTTAGATACCAATTTCCATTAGGGATTCTCACAAAAAAAGTGATTTCAAATAAAGTTCCCACCTTTTTTTTTTATAAAATTTTCAAAAAAAACACACTAGTTTAGTTACTACTTATTTCTCTGGACATCAATACTCTGATATTCCTAGAATGAAAACTTCAACTGGTCAAAAATGTAGCATTTTTTTTCAGTACTATTTCCTGAATAACTGCATGTTTTACTGTCACTATTCATAGTTTAATTTTTTTTCTTAAGAAATTTATTGAATTTTCAAGTAAACATAACCAATCACAGTTACAAGAAGTAGAAACAAGGCTATGTATAGTTTTAGATGAACATCGAGAAATGATTTATTTTCAAGGAGCCATTGTAAATGTTTTACAATTAAGATGTACCTTTGTCTTGTTGTATTGGCTGTTCTGTAGTCAACTTATTTACTATATTGTTGACATGTATTTGTGTGTTGATCTGGTCACCCATTAAAATGAGTCTTCAGCACATGGATTTACCAGATTTTAAAGAAACAAAACAAAAACAAAACTTACTGTCCAGTCTAAGCTTGTCAAGTTTAATAGTATTAATTGTTGGTTGGGGCACCAGATCAAAAGCCAATGAAAATTGATAAATATTGCATTCATAAGGTGGTCCCTATCCAATTTTGTACTGAGGTTTTCATAAAAGCATACTAGATTGGTTATACCGGACCTCACCTTCCTATATCCATGTTTCATATCATTCTGTATATGACTGCTAGAGATCTTACTAGCATGATTTTATCAAGTATTTTATGATTCTTCCCACTGCTTATGTCAGGTTGATTGCTCAGTAGTTTGAGACATCAGTTTGACTGCCAAAGAGGTACTGCATTTGCCATCCACCAATCCATCGGTACCATTTGTCCTGCAAGTGACTTGCTAAAAATAAATTGGTGTAGTCTGACTATTTCTTGACTTCCAAGTCGAGAGATAGTCTGCTGAGTAAGTTGGGGGATAGTCCATATGGACCTGTTTATTCACTTACAGCTAGATTTTAGGCCCATTGAAATATTGTGTTTAGTAAACACCAGCAACAATGATTTATATTTATAGTTCCAATATTTGCTCTCTGATCAAAAGTACATAGTAAAATAGTATTGTGATAATAGAATGGACTTATTGTTAGTCATTACTATGTATGGATATTTACATCCTCAAAAGCCCTGTATATATGTGGAACTTATCATGTGTATGGGGCAGATGTTAGAAAATTCAGTTTTGTGTGGTTTCTTACGTAAAGAGTAAAAACATAACCTTACATTACAGCTTTTCAGACCCTGACATCCTTGTGTCTTTATGCTTGCTTTACTAACATGTTATACTGTGATCTCTCCCTTAACCACCTGCCTGCCACACTAACAAATCTCTCAATTTATTTTCAACTCTAAATACCCACCACATATTCAGCTGCTTAATGCCCACCCACTTGCTGTAACAAAATATATCAACATTTGTTAAAGATAGAATAACTCTAGTACTAGTCTTATTAGTTTAATGCATTTTCTCCACTAGGCTTTGCCTCACTCACTAAGCCCTTTGGTTCCAATATTCAAATGGCAGCTGGAAAGGGTACAAGTGGTTGGTTCATGCAACTGAGTTGCACCAGAGTGCAACATTGCTATATTCAAATGAGATATGCAATTGTGCATCTCATCCGAGTAAGCAAAAGATGAGGGTGACGCAAATGGGGACTGCCAAAGATGCACCGGTACATCCCCCTGCATGGTCTGAATACCTGGAATGGGGATACATGGTGCATCTTGAAGATGCATCAAGCACAAATTCGAGATATTCACACCACAACATGCAAATTGGGCTATTAGACATGCAAGGCACAAATGGGGCCATTTGCATGTCATTATGGCCTCATTTGCATGCCCAGTGCAGGGATGCACCCAGCAGGATGTGCTGGGCACCCTGCAAGTATAATAGTGGTCATAGTTCCTGGCAGTCTAGTGCCCCCCACCCTGTACACCAATTGTAGTGTGCCATATCATAATGCACAATTCCCTGGTAGTATAGTGGCCCCCCTCCCATCCCCAAACCCTCCCTGTATAAGAACTAAATCCAGAACTTCCCTGTTAGCCCAGTGGTACCCCCTACCATGTCAAGCCCTTTCCATATAAGAATTAAATCCTGAACATCCTTAGTAGTCCAGTGGTACCCACCTCCCCTTCCCTGAACCAATGCAAATGACATATCAAATCCCAGAATTCAGTGGTAGTGTAGTGGCCTCCCTCCCAGCCCCAATCATAAATAAAAAACCCTATCCCCAGATGTCTCTGGTAGTCTAGTGGATCCCCACTCCCCCACCCACTGAGAAACCCACACCCCATCCCTGTTCCCCTCTCCCAGTATGGCCATGCACTCAGCGGGCAGCACCACCCACCTGCATACCTCCATGGCTGCCCGCTGACTGAGCTGTCACAGAATGGCAGCTTACAGTATGCACTACAGTACCACTGGTCAACATTGTCGATCAATGGACTTGCAGTGCGTACTGTAAGCTTTCATTCACAAAGACAATGCATCCATAATTGTGTGACATATCACCACCTTTTTGAATACGGTCCAGGGGCACATTTTGGGGCAACTCCGTTTCTCTGGACACATCTCCTTTGAATATCTGGGCCTTTGTTTTAATAACTGTCATGCTCATCAAACTGAAAATAGTGAGAGAGTGAGGGTCATCATCTGGTGTGGGACATTTTTTGAAAGTAACAAGACATATTCTCTTAAATTCAAAAAGATGGTACTTTTTTATAAGGAGCTGGTGGGTATTAATCAGATGGGTGCTTGGTGGGTTTTTAAACCATACTTCAAGTTCAAGGATCCATGGGGGTCACAAGGAATGTTGTGATTTAATCACATAAAACTATAGCATGTAACAAAATAATAATATAGGAAATCATGCACAAATCAGCTTGTGTTACCATCTCAGTACTGAGGTGGTTTCATGCACCTCACAAGCTTTATTCTCAAGGTCTATAGGATGTAGGTAGTCTCACCCACCCAGTGGAAACACAGACTTGCTGAGCTTGGTTGCCCATACGTTATTTTATACTGTATATTGTCCATCTTGCCTTTATCTTCTTATTACATTGCAGTTGCTATAGTATAGCAATTCTAGTCTGAGTATGGACACTATTCAAACATTGACAATGAAAATGCTACCTCTTCTCATGCTTTGTCGTTTTCAGTTTGCTCCTTCTTCAGTAATATGTCTAATCCTGTTATGAAAGACCATACAGTGACTGCTGCCACAACCTCTTCAGGTAGGTCATTCCACATCTTACCTACTATCTGTGTGAAGTAATGCTTTCTTATTTTTCCCATTCTCCTACACCATTTCTCTGTTTAAGGGCATGCCCTGTACTTCTGGTTGCAGGCCCCAGTAAAACTGTGAGTAATGCAGAACTGCTCTGATGAAATTCATGCTGAATGATAATTCTGATTTATAAGTGCTCTTCAGAATTTTACTTGAATTCCATGGAATTCCAAAAAGCATTTTTCTGTAAACGCTGAATAACTTTCCATGAATCATATAAATTGTGGAATAATCAATCAATCAAAATCTTTATGTATCCAGCCGGGCACCATTGAGCAAGGCTCATTTGCAAGGTGGATCTGGTCATGAATACATCAAAGTACAGTACAGAAGCAGGTATACAAAAAGCAATAATATACAAAGAAGAAAAAGTATATACAGTGTATACAGTACAGTACAAGATTGAAATAAATAAAAACAAACACAGCATTATTTTATAATTGAAGAAGTCAGCAGATATACAATCAAACATAGGCATACAGGGTTATAAACAGAGATCTTTTGAGTGAGGCAGCCGGCAACTACACATATAGGGGAAAGAGGCCATGTATCGGGTGGCAGGAAAGAGAGGTAAAGAAGAGGTGGGATATGTTACTGACGACTGAGGGAAAAATTGGGCTAAAACCTCAGAAAGTGATGATGGCTGTCATGTACTTGTTTATTACGATAATGACAGAGGAGGGGTAGGTAATTGGGACACTACTATGGATGGGTGGGACTTTAGCCAGTCTGGAGTGGACAGGAAAGGGTGGGTGCAGCAGGAAGTGTTAAGTCCTCTGTTGTTGACTGGTATGAAAGCTACCTGACAAATAGAACTCAAGTGGTGAAATTTAATTCCTCTCTACTGAACGGTACCACCATTAACATTGGTGTACCTCAGGACTCCATCCTAGGGCCCCTCCTAAATTCTCTTTATATAAATAACATTGGAGCTGCTCTAAAATCCTACTCTGCTATTCTATATGCTGATGATCTTGTCATCTATACAAGTTCTACTAATATAGACACTATCATTACAACCCTTTCCTCTGACTTTAACAATATCCAAAACTGGTTATATGACCACAGACTGGCTGTCAACAGTAGCAAAACTAAAGCCATGCTGCTTCGATTGGCCCCAAAGCTCCAGGCTTGAACAACATCAGTGATGGTGCAGGACTTAGAAGGTCAATTACTGGAATGTGTAACCTCTTTCAAGTACCTGGGCATCTTGCTAGATGAATCTTTTGATCTTAATCTTCATGTACAGTCTGTTTGCAGAGCTATCAACTCCAACCTGGGTGTTGCATATAAGACTAGTTATATGCTCATGCCATCATCGAAAATGGCTATTGTAAGGAGAATTCTGCTCCCCACCCTAACCTATGGGGCTCCCTTATTTGGGGCTGCTCATAAAACTGACCTACTCAGATGGGATATTATGTATAACAACATATGTCGCTATGCCTCTTCTGCTCCTCGGCTTAAACACCACTGTCAACTTTATAATGATCTTGGTTGGCTGTCTCCGTTAACTAGTAGGAAATACTACCTTGGCTCTCTTATTGATTCGATAATTCAAAATCAAACCCCTAGGTGTCTTGCAGCTATACTTGTTCCTCAGGACACACTCCATGGTCTACGATCAGTTGATAAATCCTTTCTGAATTTGCTGAGGTGCCTCACTAGGAAAGTAACTGTTGCATTTGAGCATGCGGCTCCACAGCTGTGGAATTCCCTTCCCCTCGACATTAGACTTTCTAGCTCTCACACATGCTTTAAGAGAAATTTGCACTCAAATCTGCTGATTGCTGATACCTGTTTCTGCTTTCACCCTACCTAATGACTGATGTCTCTTGCCATAAAATAGTATTTTCTCACCTCTATATAACCCTCTTACTGCCTTAGCCTGTCCTGGTTTCCTTTCCCTGCCCATATACAATCTTGCACTGCAGGCATCTCCCATACACTTTCATATACTCATATGATCTAATTTCATGGCTTGCCCCCCTTTTCCTCACTTACCGACCTTTCCCTTAATGACACCCCCTGCTCTCAATGGTTATTTCTTCCTCTTGCATTACCTGCTTTTGTTTTTGTGTACCTTGTTCTGTTTATATGATATGTCACCTGATAATTTATTGTCCAAGATCCTCTCTATTCATTGCATAGGTACAGTAGGCTCTTATGAACTTATGAATGGTCTACTCTGTATGTCTCTGATATATTGTATTCACTTTACCTCATTGTATGTAAAGTGCTTTACTTTGTATGTTCCAAGATATTGTATCCTCTTTAACTCATTGTATGTAAAGCACTTATAAATTGTCATCCTGTTAAGTTTCTGCATGTCTGTACTCTCCTGGGTCATGCCTGAAAATAGTCATTTTATGGCCTGTGCACTTATCCGGTTAACAAAAGCTAAATAAATAAATAAAATAAAATAGGGAAAGAGTGAGAGCCAGGGATAGAAACATGGCAAGCGTCAGGATGGAAAGGGGGAGTTGCGGAATTAGTGGGCTAGCAGTGAGGAAAACATTTGCAAGGTGCTTTCATGTAGTGATCATAGAGCACCTTGAAGATATTCAGGCTAACAGGGCAGCTCAGCTTCAAGCTCCTTTGTAAACGTTCCACAATGTGGGTAAAGAGAAGCTTAGAGCAGCTTTGCTGAAACGAGTGTTGACCCTTAGAACTTGGAGGGCAATTAGGGAATAGCTCCTTAGAGCGTAGCTGCCTAACACACTCCAGGGAATACAATCTGAGACATGAGGGGAACTTGCTGGTCACCACTCTGAAGGCCCATAGGGCGGCATTTCTGTTTCTTTTATAGTGAAGGGAAGTCCAACCTAACGATGCGTACAGGGATCAGTGGTGTGTGGAAAGTGGAAGGCCAGTAATGAACTTGATAGCTCTGTGGTAGAGGGTGTCCAACTTAGCCAGTGCAGAGGCAGTGCAGTGGTTGTAGAGCAGGTCCGCGTAATCTATTAAAGATAGGAAGGCAGCTTGAACCAGTTGAATCTTGGCCTCCTTTGTGAGCAGGTGGTTAATTCTGTAGAATAGTCCTAATCTTTGCCTTAGTTTCTTCTGTAGTTCTTCGAGATGGTCGGCGAAGGAAAGTTTATGATCAAGCCAATCTCCTAGATATTTGAATTTAGCTACATACTTTAGTGTTTCTCTAAGAACTGTGGTAATTTGTGGGATAGCCCCCCCAGCAGGAATTGCCACATGCAAGGAGGGAGAGAAGAGCATGGCTTTTGTCTTTTTCTCATTGGGCAAAAGCTTTTTGTTTATGAGCTGATATTGTAGAAGGTTAAATTCAGCTTGGAGGTCTTCACAGGCTGCTTCTGGTGTTGGACGACTCAAGTACAGTACAGTGTCATCCGTGAATAAGTGAATGTTGGCTTTTTTGATGGGGTCATTGATGTTGTTAATGTAGACTGCAAAGAGGAGGGGACCAAGGATAGACCCCTGAGGCACGCCCCTCAGCATAGGTTTTAATGGAGAAAGATCACCTTCAGCTTTAACCTGCTGTTTCCGTTCTCCGAGGTAGTCTGCAAACCAGCATATAGATTTATGGTCCAGGCCTAAGGTACTTAGGGAGGAAAGAAGCAGGCTGTGATCGACTGTGTCGAATGCCTTACTAAGATCCAAGAAAACGGCACAGACATGCTTCTTGTTGTCAAGGTCTAGGAGCCAATCATTGGTCACCTTAGCCAGGGCTGTTATGGTGCTGTGCTTTGCTCTGAATCCAGACTGAACTGGGTTTAATAGGCTTCTGGATTCTAAGTATACCCCTAGCTGGTCACACATTATTTTTTCTAGTAATTTAGACAGGATGGGGAGAAGGTAGATTGGTTTATAATTATTTAGATCACAGGGGTCACCTGCTTTTAATAGAGGGATGACATGGGCTATTTTCCATTGAAGGGGGAGGCTACCTTGGGAGAGTGACATGTTGAATAGGTGGGTGACTGGCACTGCAAGCATATGGTAGGCACATTTCAGATAGTATGGCTCTATGAAGTAGGTGCCTGCTCCCTTCCTGGTGTCCAGTTGCAGCAGTAGGTCTTCCACTTCTTTTAGAGAGACAGGCAGGAGGGAGAAGGCCTCCTCAGTAGGGGGGAACTCATGGGTTGGTGGGACCTGAGCTGTGTGGAGGTCATTGGCAGGGAAAGTATCAAATGCTAGCCTTGCCATTGCAAAATGGCTATTGAGGGTTTCCAATATCTCCAATCGGTTAGAGATAACGCTGCCACCGGACTTAATTTTTGCTGGAATGGAATTACCAGGTGTGTGTCTAGACATGCCTTTAATGTTTTCCAGAGCTTTGAAGGATTTCTTGAGGCAGAGGCTAGCTCCAAACGATAGTAGGCAGCCTTGGCTGCTCTGACCAACTTGGTGCACTTGTTATGTGCTCTCTTAAAAAGACACCAACCTGAGTCATTCTTGCTTCTTTGGGCTTTTTTCCATAAAGTATCCCTTTCTAACAGGGAAGCTTTGAGCTCAGATGAGAACCAACAGCAGGTACTGCTCCTGACCCGCACCTTAACCAAGGGTGCATGCTTATTTAAAGCCTCACATAAAATATCATAAAAAGTAGTATATGTCCTGTTAACAATTTTGGCTAGGAAGAATTCCTGCCATCGCGGTGAATGTTTCAAGTTGTGGAGGTATGCAAACAAATCGAAGTTGCGTTTGCACCTCTTGATAGAGAACTTTGCCACAAACTGTGGGTTGAGCATGGATCTAATCGTGGTGATTCTACAATGATCGCTAATGTCTGAGAAAAATGTTCTGACATAAGAGAACAGATATGGCTTGTTAACAAACATTACATCTAAGAGGGAGCTGTTATTAATATTATTTTTATTTGGGTGAGTAGGCTCCCCAATGAGTTGCACCAGCCCTAGAGTGTCACAAAAGGATTTCAAGGGCGCTGATGCACTTGATAGCAAATCGTAGTTCAGGTCACCAAGAATAATGGTTTCCAAGGAACTGAGCCCCAGTATGGAACTGAGGTGAGACAGGAGATGAGGCCCGGTAGAAGGAGGCCTCTAGCAGCCTATTTCACAGAGTGCACTGGAAGGAAAAAGTTTGATCTTTATGGTCAAGCACTCAAATTCTTTGGGGGAGGATGATGCATCTATGCATGTGGCTGAGTATTTGTCCCTTACATAAATTGCCACCCCACCTCCTCTTGATTGCCTATCCGCTCGGAAGAGTAAATAGTTTGGGATATTGATTTCATTGTCTGGGGTGTTTGGCCTAAGCCAGGTCTCAGTGATCACTAGGATGTCAGGTAGGATGTGGCTCACCCAAGCCTGGATAAGGGTGAACTTTTTCAGCAAACTACAGCCATTATGATGTATAAAAGACATTCCTTTGATACCTGCCAGGTCTGATGGAGAAGCAAGGGTGTCTAATAGTTCTAGATTGAGTTCGACATTGCCTGAGCACAATAGTAAAAGAAGCAGGATTCTTTTTAAGGCAGTGAACTGTAATTTGTAAACACTATTTTTTGGGTGATAGGGGAGGCGGTGTTGATGGGTAGGCTTGTACCCACTCCTGGTGTTATACTGGCCTAGTGTTGCAGCCACTAGTGTCCTGACAGGAATTTGCCATGAGTAGGAAGTCTCAAGTCTGGATGGGGGAGTAATCTGCAGAGGCAGCTCGGGAGTTGTCCCACTCCCAGGCAGAGGCAGCTGAGCAACCCAGTCATCCAGAATGGCTACCTGAAAGGAGCTGTTGGACGCAGGACAGGGAGAAGCACAAGGGTCATTCCACTTTAGGGAGGGATGAGGGTTCTGAAGAATTGAGCTGAGCACTAGTAAAGCTAGTGACACACTGAGGAACCAGCTGTAACTTCCCATGGTAGATCGAAATGCCACAACAGCCAGCAGTAAAAGTTACTAGAAGCCTAGACCAAACGGCGATCAGATGTCATAAATTCAAAATCCTTTTGTTGGCTGAGAGGTGGTTTTGGCACTCAATGTACCTGTGGGGAAACTCTTTGCAGTTGAGCCAGTGAGATGGTTCAAGGCTGCAATCCAGTGTGGCAAGATTGGTCTGTAGCTTTCGTTTCTGTTTCTGGCCCTGCTCCACCAGTACAGAATGGGAGTGGGGACAGGCATTCAAGTCTTACAGCCTTAGTGGATGAGCATGGTTCGGCCTGAGAAACAGGCAGAAAACCCATGGGGATGGTCCTCAGAAAAAGAGGTATCCCAGGTCCACTATAGCAGAAAAGGAAGTAGAAAATATAATGTGTTTCCTCTTTAACAGAAAAGATAGCTGTTGTAGCCCTCTAGTGGCTATGTAGTATAAAAAAATGAAATTCTTGCTTTACAAAAAAAAAAATAGTCCTAGGGTCAGCAGCGCTGATAAATGTCTCTAATGAAGCAAGGTAAAATGGAGACCAGCAGGAGGAAGTCAGTGAGGCTGAGATCCTCCAATCAAAGAGTTGGCGCTGAAAATTCAGAATGTTCAAAGGCACCATATACCAACGTACCTGATGGGGTATACAGCTTTTGGCTGTTTCTGTAGATTTCTGGGCCCTGCAATGAACTGGAGTTCAGGGGATCCCATGCGGCAGTTTCAACAGGGGAAGAAAGCCTCAGGGTCTGCTAATTTGCAGTAGCAGAATCATGGGTTGCTTCCCAGGGCAGGCTTGGAGCTTTTCCTCTGGCAGTGAGGTGCGAGCCCCAGGTGGGCACGATACACATGAGGGGGAGAGGAAAGGAGATGGATTAAGTAGGGGCAGGCAGGGGAGGTGTTGTTAACTCAAACAAAGAAACAGGGTGGTCACTATTATTTGGAAGGAGGAGGATAAACTACAAAATGTGAAACAGAAACAGGGAGGAGATGTAAGTGGGTTAGAGGGCAGACAAGTTGCAAAGCGAGAGGCAAGGATTGGGTTTTTGATTTAGAATGCTAGACAGTACACTGAAAAGTCTGGTCAATTTAAAACTACAGCTTTACACAGAAATTAATTCTAAAAAGGATTCAACTGTTCATTTAGAATAATAGTGCAGTACAGGTCTAATAATCTTAAGACTCTACAGTTTTACACTCAGAATTAATAATAAAAAGGATTAGGCTGTAGTTTTAGGATATTAAGGAGTGCATTAAAAGGTCAACTTAAAACTCTTCAGCCTTTCGCAGAGAATTAATTCTAAAGAGGGATGTAATCACAGTGCATTCAGAGCAGGTAAATCACTTTAAACAATGGCAGTATAACACTGAATGGCCTAAACTGGATTGATAGATGAGGAGAGAAACAGTGGGTGCAGGTGGGAGGACTTTCATGCCATACTAGCTTTACAAAACAGAACAATTTCTTTACAAAAACCAAAAAACAAAAAAAACAATGAAATTCTTGCTTTAGAAAAAAGGATAGTCCCAGGGTCAGCAGCACTGATAAACGCCTCTAATGAAGCAAGGTAAAATGGAGACCAGCAAGAAGAAGTCAGTGAGGCTGAGATCCTCCATTCAGGGTGTTGGTGCTGAAAATTCAGAATGTCCAAAGGCAGCAAATACCAATGTACCTGAGGAGGTATACAGCTTTTGGCTGTTTCTGTAGATTTCTGGGCCCTGCAATGAATCAGAGTTCAGAGGATCCTGGGCAGCTGTTTCAACAGGGGAAGAAAGCCTCAAGGTCTGCTAATTTGCAGTAGCAGAATCATGGGTTGCTCCCCAGGACAGGCTTGGAGCTATTCCTCTGGCAGCGAGGTGTGAGCCCCAGGTGGGCACAACACACCTGAGGGGGTGTACGGCTTTTGGCTTTTTCTGTAGATATCTGGGCCTTGCAATGAACCGGAGTTTGGAGGATCCTGGGTGGCAGTTTCAACAGGGGAAGAAAGTCTCAGGGTCTGCTAATTTGCAGTAGCAGAATCGTGGGTTGCTTCCCAGGACAGGCTTAGGGCTTTTCCTCTGGCAGCGAGGTGCGAGCCCCAGGTGGGCATGACACACTTTCCACAGACTGCAGAAAAGGAATTAATGGGTCATGCAAACAGTGGATTACTAATCCACAAACAAAAATTGTTTTTGAAGTTCTGGTACCAACATAATTTCACAGAATTAGGCAGAATTCTGTGGGATTCTGTTCCATTGGAATCTGAAAATTCTGCACAGAACTACTCACCACCTCATACATCTGTACATATTAAACCATGTCTTTCCAGTTAACTTTTCTGGCACCTTAGCCAGGCAGCCCCCTTCCTGCTGTCTCCTGCTGTGATCCCCACCCAGCTTACTCACCCACCCACTCCCTTTGCTTTGTCTTTAACCCATCCCACCATTTAAGCCAATTGGGCTAACTTTGCTTATCTTCCCTAACAGCTTCGCCCTCCTTCCTGTAGATTCAAGCCCTTGACTCAGGCTTTTGAATCAGCTATGGCCTCCTCTTCAGTGGCTGGTGGCTGCAACCTCCCAAGCCCGCCTTGAGCACCTGACTGCAGGAACCCTGAAAGGTTCCAGCCCTTGACTCAGGCTTTTGAAGTGGCCATGGCTTCCAATGGCCAGTGGCTGCAGCCTCCCAAGCCCACCTTGAGAGCCTCACTGCTGGGACCCTAAAATGTTCCAGCCCTTGATTCAGGCTTTTGAAGCAGCTGTGGCCTCACTCCAATGGCTGGTGGCCGCAACCTCCCAAGCCTCCCTTGAGCACCACGCTGCTGGGACCCTGAAAGATACATCTCCAGGGGTTTCCACGCTCCTCCAGCAGTCACGTGATTGGTTGCTTACCACTGGGCTAGATGGCAATTGGACACTGTTGCTCTCTCTGGGCCACTATTGGCTGTTTCTGCATCCTGTTTTTTTCTGTGTTTCTGGCCGGCTGTCCACAAGCCGAAATGTTAATTTAAACTGTTTATGTAGAGTTTTTAAATTTTCCCACACACCCACCCCAACCCTCTCTCCTAGTGCCATTCTCTCATAGTTCTACCTATAATGTGCACACTCACACTAAATGTCCTTCCTCATTTGCCATCTTCTCTATATTTCTCAGCCACTCTGGTTGTCCATCCTCCGATAGAGCAAACCATCCCAACAATGATCTTGACAACAACCCCCACTAAAATATAGGCTGTATAACAAGGAACTTTTTCAACCTCAATAATGGGCCATGATCCCCTTTCTTTATACACCCATGACCTAGAGACTGGCCTAACTATAACAAGCATGTTCATATCTATATCCACCTGGATCCTTCTATCCTCCTTGTAATGAGCAGAAAAAATAAAAAAATACCTCTGTTCCAGAAGGTATACTAAATGCACAACTAAGCTACAATGAATGCACCTCCTTATGATTGCCCACATGCTGCTGATGCTATTGGGCAATATCCACCCTAATCCAGGACAAATGAACAAATCTCTAATCAGTGATCGTCCTAAACGTGGCTCCATTAACCTTGACACAATCAGCTTTTGCAGTCTCCTAAATCAAATGGACATCCACAAAGTCTGGGTTTCACTGCACAACCCTGACATACTATCAGTCATTGAAACCTGGCTGTACCCCCAAATTCTGGATGCAATGGTTGCCCTACCATGCTATACAATATTTAGGCTGGATAGGTATTCCAAACATGGTGGTGGCTGTGCTATCTATTTAAAAAAACTTGCTAAAAGGGCTGGCATTGCCAGGGATTGATCTCGGATGCCCTGCTCATGCACTGGCAGTATACATGCTGCTGGGGGCACACTACAAAACTCTCACGGTACTCTCAGTCTATATAACCCCTAAAGACCCGGCCTCTGGTCTCCATAGTGTTCTGGACTATCTCCATGCCCAAAAGCACCTCTTTGAGACAATTATAGTGGGTGACTTCAGAATAAACTGGCTATCACCAGCCAATGGGGCCATAAAGGATACCTTAGTGGCCTTACACCTCACTCAACTCATCAACTCTCCTACCAGAATAAATTATAAAACTGGAACCATCACCACCATTGACTGGATAATTTCAAATCACCCTGATCACATCACCAATGTAATGGTTTACCTCGACTCACTTAGTGACCACTCCCCTATCACCTGTAGCTGGTCCAACAAATTCCACACTCCCCCACCCCTAACTATCTACAACAGAATACTAAAGTGTAGTCACCTGGACCTCTTAAAACAGCAGCTCCAATCTCAGGACTTGCTCCTACTGGACTCTGCTGATGATATTAATGCAACGCTGGAGCACTTCATTAAGATCTTCAACATGGCCTGTGATATACATGCCCCCTTTTAAAAAATGAAGGTACGTGGAACAGTTAATTCCCTGATCATGCCTGATCTCATAAACAGTATGAGGGAAAGGGACCATCTACAGCACTGAACAAAAGCGTCTGGTAAGCAGCAGAATCTACAGGCTTATAAAGTGGCAAGAAATGCCTGCATGTGGGCAATTCAGCAGGCAAAAAGTAAGCACCACAGAGAGATGCTGTCAAATTCATGCGGTGACAGTAGGAAATTTTGGTTGAACATCAATGATATCACTGTCAAAGAACCAAAGATATCCCTGACAATGCTAAACCTATACTGTACCCCCATTATTGACCCACTTACAATTGCAAATACTTTTAATATTGCTTTAACTAATCTGTATGGTGTCCTTCCACAAGTCTTCTTTGATGATACCTCTGTAATGCTGGCTAGGTGCTCTGAGAATGAAACTCCCAAACATCCTCCTTTCTTCTTCAAGCAGGTCTCAGCAGCCCAGATCAGAAAAGTTCTAACTAAGGTTTTGTGGGAAATCCAGGCATAGTGGGGACTCTCTAGACCTCAAACTCATCACACTTACCCTAGAGGAAGTACCTCCTGCCTATAACCAAGATACTTAACCTCTCCTTCACTCTATCATAGTTCCCTGAAGTATAGAAAACTTCCCTGGTTACCCTGGTGCATAAATCTGGTGATTATACTCAGCATAGCAACTTCAGGCCAATATCTATCCTCCCCTGACTCTCGAAGGTGCTAGAATATACTGTTGCCAGCAAGCTTGTGGATTATCTTGATAGCTACTTCTTACAATGCCTTCAATAACATGGTTTTTGAAAAAGACACAGCACAGTCACAGCTCTGTTAGAATTTACCAGCTTCATTCAACAGTCCTTTGACAAAGGCATTCTTGTAGGAACGGCTTTCATAGACTTAAAGAAGGCTTTCGACACCCGTGAATCACCAACACCTTCTAGGTCAGCTCACTAAGATTGATCTCTGAACTAATACGCTACAGTGATTCAGAATCTACCTTGCAGATAGATCACAGTGTGTTAAGATATCCAATATCATCTTAGAACAGCAGGTCATCAGATCAGGTGTGCCCCAAGGGTCTATTCTGGGTCCTCTCCTTTTCAGTATCTTCCTGAACAATTTACCATCTGCCTGTCAACTACAGACTCTCCTCTAGATAGATGATGGTGTCATCTTTGCAAGTCATTCAGATCCCACCATGCTTGAAAGCAACCTACAACTTGGTTTCATGGATGTTGAACAATTGTTTCAATCACACAAACTTGTACTAAACTCCAAAAAAACAAAAGTTCTGCTGTTTTCATCCTCTCACCATAAGTACAAATTGCATGCTGTCACAGTCAGGAATAACCTAGAAGCCAATCTTGAACAAATTCAGCACTTGAAATATCTTGGTGTAACTTTGGACAGTCACCTCACCTATGTACCTCTCATCGAAAACGTTGCTAGAAATCTTAATACTAGAACAGATCTCCTCTATAGGCACAGAAGGATCCTGAATCCAGAAGTGCTCAAACTTGCTATCTACAGTTCGGTTCTGTCGGTCATTGATTACGGCTTGGTAATATACAGAGCCCCCTCAGCCACATCACTCAAAAGGCTGACAACTGCCCTGAACAAAGCCTGTAGACTAATAATTGGTGCTGCTCACCTCACCCACACATGTGATCTCTATACTCAGTCTGGATGGCTCCAGCTAAATGGTAGGATCAAGTACCAAATGTGCCTGCTTGCCAAAAAGGTGCTACTTGGATTTCTGCTACCGGACATTGACTGCCTTTTAACCAAATCTCTCAAGACCCATCACACTTGGACCTTCAAAACTGAGCATTTCCTCATCCTATGGATCTGGACTGCTCAGTGCCAGTGATCCTTCCTCTACAGAGCCCCAAGCTGGTTTAATGGTCTGGGCAGTGAACTGACTAACCTACTTTACCTTACCCAGTTTAAGCATTTGCTCCACCAGCACCTTACAACAGAAAGTGCCTGAGAATGTTCCAACTAATCCTATTATTGCCTACACCCTCCTCCTTACACCCATTGTGCTTCTTTGCTGCAATGACAAGGCCCTTTGCTGCTTTAATTCCACCTGCCATGCTCCCCTTTCCCCTCTATCTCTCCCTACCTCTAACTACCCCTCTTGCTACATTGTCAGTGCCCCTGGTTGCTACCGTCCTCCATCACACAAGCACCTTATTTACCTCACTACTTCTATCCCTGAATTAGACTTCTTCCTCCACTTTGCATTTTGCAATTGCATTCTGCTGTTTATCACTATGTATTATGAATTGATGCTGTATGTTGTAAATCAAATTATTTTCCCGTATGTCTGTTTTGTTACCACCCTCCCAACCAACGTGGAACCTTTGTAAATCAGCTACCTGGTGTTCAAAGGTATTTTGTAATCTGAGATTGAATAAATAAATACATAACATTTCCCTCTTTAGTATTTGGTAAGCTGTGATTACCTACAGACCAGAATACAACACTGGAATTGATAAACATATGCACCCAGATGGAAATTACACTGCCTTTGTCCACTGCACAAATGTGTAAATGACATACAGTAGCTCCATCCTACTGAACAACTCAGACTGGCAGGCATTTTTCAGCAAAGTTCCCCAGCCTGCAACTACTTATACACAAGTGCAACATTTCTGAAATATAGAGAATATTTAGGATAACTTACAGTAGATACATTTTTGTTGCAATCATTTCATTATATTTTATGTAGATTAGGTAGTGGCTATCAAGTGCAAATGCTATATTATATTATCTAGCTGGGCTACTGTAAGATCCAAGCATGCTATATTATCAAAACTTTAACATTTAGCGTAAGATATATTATATTGATGAGCTTTAATATGATCCTCTGTTGTAGTCTGTCTAGCATCACTTACTGATGTTTGGCTTACTTCCTTTCCCACATGCTAAAGTTATCAGTTCACAGTTTATATTTTCAGTCAGTCAGTGTGTACTGCAGGGTAGAGAAGGTGGATGACTTAGCAGCCTGAAGCTACATTCCATTCAGATAGTAAAAAGTTGACACTTTATTACAGTAGACCTGGCATAACAAGCATTTGACAATGCCAAATGTTCACCACTGGTATCGCTGTTGTACCTGGTCTTGCTTGTACACATTTTTACTATATATTTGCCTAGCACAAAGCAAGTGACAGGCAATGTCTCAATTTCAGTGGTGTTCTGTTTTACCCCATTGTTAGGTTTTAATTATCCAGGACTGGTTCAGCTGAGAGGCAATAGTTACTTTTAAGTGGGTTACCAAATTTTGATCTAAAATATCTAAGTCTTTTTATGACCTGACCTGATGATCAATAAAGGGGAAATGTTTAAAATCCCATCCAAAAGGTGATATTGCTGTGTTACTGTGAATACAAATTTCAGAGGGAATTTGAAAAATGTCACCTGCCATGCTCAGGAGGTGGGATAACACAAGGGATATGTTGAACATTATTGGTAAAAATTTGCAAAAAATAATGTTATGAGTAAATGCCCAAACCATTTCATTTCCTCTTAACTTATTTGGTTGTTCATATTTTACCCCACATTTTCAACTTAATCATTTTCTGACCACTTCTTCTTAGCATGACAGGTGTCATTTATAAAACAATTGCTGAAACTTTATTTTGTGCCACAAATGTTAAAACACATTTTGGGTAGGGTTTGAGAAATGACAGCTTTCACCTTCATGAGGTGGTGTGAAAAAATGGCTATGTTAAAAAGTTGGGGGTCAAGTTATTGAAAATTACCACAGTTGCAAGCGTGCATTGAAAAATTGCAACATAGACTCTTAACTTTGTTGTTTTCTCATATTTTTCCCCACATTTTCAACATAACCTTCTTATGACCCCACATAGCCTTCTTATGAACCCACCTAATGAACAAGGGTGGATAAAATTTTCAAAGCCAGGCCAAAAGGTGATTTCACACCACAACTGTGAAAACACATTTTGGGCAAGATCTGAAAAATGACCACTGTCACATCCATGAGGTGCTGCAAAGAAATGGCTATGTTTAAAATTTGGGGTCAAAATATTGAAAATTACCAAAGTTGCAAGCCTGTGTTCATAAATTTCTACACAGCCTCATAACTTTGATGTTTTTAAATATTTTTACCCCAGATGTTCAAAATAGCCTTCTTATGAGCCCACCTCATGAACAAGGGGTAGAGAAAATGCTCAGTGCCTGACTGAAAGGTGATTTCACACAGTGACTGCAAAATCATTTTTCGGGACAGATTTGACTAATTTCACTGTTATTGTTCATGAGGTAGGGGTAAGAAAAAAAAGGCATGTTGAAAATTTGGGGCAAAAATATTCAAAAATCTCCAAGTTATGCTAGTAAATTCAAAACCCCTTTGAAATACATTGAGCCACATACCTAATTTGCTCGGTTCATAGTCTGGCATGGCATTGAAGAGTGAAAACATGTCTGCACTCCAAAGAAGAATATGGTGTTGGAATACTGGTGAGTGAGTAAGAGCTTGGGGGTGTGTGGGGTGGTGGGTGCTGAATGGGAGGTTTGTGTGGGGGGGAACAGTGTTAGCGGTGGCAACAGACACCGATGGACTTTTTTTTTTACAAGGTGTTTAAAAAAGCTATGAGACAGTTTTCTTTTTTTCAGGTACTGACACTGGGATTGGGCATACCAGTGTCAGTTTTAGACCTATTCTGTAAGACATGTGCCTAATATAGGGAGAATGCCATAGAGGCCTCAGGCAGCAATCTGGTGATAAGAAATTTAGACAAGATTTTGATGTCCATATTTAAGTTACAGCAGTCTCCAGGTTCTAAGATCCAATTTGTCCCCTTTCTAAAATACATAAATAAGGAAAGACTTTAATATCCCTGTCAAAACTATGTGCTGTTCTAGAATGCTGTTGTATAGAACCACAAAACCAGGTCACAATATTTCAGCAAATTTCTTACAAAACTCACAAGTGATGCCATTGGGCTCTGGTGCTGTATTGTTATTTTTTGATTGCATCTTGAACGTCTTCCAAACAAATGGGCTAGACCATTTGAGAGACCAAATGATCTGAAATCTGTGGCTCAGACATATCTCATATTGAACAGATATTTCTGCTCAGTCTTTACTGAGGAAGAGGAGGGTAATGGGTCTGAAGGGAGTACAAGGGGTGAGAATGGTGCAGAAATGGACACAAGTACCTTTACACGAGAAAGGGTCCTGAAGGAACTGGAAGTAATAAGAGTTGATAAAGCAATGGGGCCAGATGGGGAGCACCCCAGGGTCCTTAAAGAAGTAAAAGAGGTGGTGGCTGAACCTCTGGCTATCCTGTTTAGCCGATCACTGGCAACAGGGGAGGTACCCAAAGACTGGAGGATAGCAGATGTAGTCCCCTTATACAAAAGTGGGAACAAAGAGGAAGCGGGGAACTACAGACCAGTCAGCCTCACCTCAGTAGTGGGGAAGATCATGGAAGCACTACTAAAGGAGAGATTTATGGAACATCTGGTTGTCAATGGACACAGGACCCCAAGGCAGCATGGCTTCACCAGGGGGAGGTCATGTCAGACCAACCTCATTGAATTTTTTGACTGGGTGACTAGGGAGGTGGATCAGGGGAGGGCACTGGACATGGCCTATCTGGACTTCAGCAAGGCCTTTGACACTGTGCCACATAGAAGACTATTACACAAACTGGGGAATATGGGTGTGGGCAGGACAGTAGTGTGGTGGGTAGGTAACTGGCTGGGTGGCAGGACACAGAGGGTGGTGGTAAATAGCTGTCACTCCACAGAGGAAGAGTGACCAGTGGGGTACCACAGGGATCAGTGCTGGGACCGGTCCTATTCAACATCTTCATCAGTGACATTGCACAGGACCTAGAAGGCAGAATTTCACTGTTCGCTGATGACACAAAGTTCTGTAACAGAGTAGACATGCCAGAGGGTGTAGACAGAATGAGAAGGGACCTGCAGAAACTTGAAGAATGGTCAGGGGTTTGGCAGTTGAAATTCAATGCAAAGAAGTGCAAGATAATGCATATGGGGCACAAAAACCCTGGCACAATATATCAGTTGGGGGTGAGGATATAGCATGCCAAGCAGGAAAGGGATCTTGGGGTTATCATTTCTGATGACCTCAAGGTAGGAAACAGTGTGACAAGGCAGCAGGTAAAGCAAATAGGATGCTGGGATGTATAGGCAGGGGCATCACCAGCAGGAAAGGAGGTCATAATTCCAGTATACAAGACACTAGTGAGGCCCACCTGGAGTACAGTGTACAGTTCTGGAGACCTTACCTACATAAGGACATAGACAGGGTAGAAGGTTCAGAGAGGGCAACAAAGATGGTGCATGGATTGCATCACAAGTCCTGTGAGGACAGGTTGAAGGCACTGAACATGTACTCCCTGGAGGAGAGGAGGAGAGAGGGATATGATAGAGACATACAAGTATCTTACAGGGAGGAACAGGGTGCAGGAATACACTATTTTTAAGTGAAAAGATGTTCCAGGACTAGAGGGCATGGGATGAAGTTGGAGGGAGGATGATTCAGAGGAAGCGTGAGGAAGAAATTCTTCACAGAGACGGGTGGTGGACAAGTGGAACACCCTGCCAGAGGAAGTGGTGGGGGCTGAAACAATCACTGGATTTAAGAATGCATGGGATAGACATAAAGGAATTCTGGAGGTCAGGGGTAAGGGGCAACAGACTTCTAGGAAAACATAAACTAAACTTACAAGCTCAAATGGTCAGACTGGGTGGGCCATAGGCCCTTATCTGCCGACACTGTCTATGTATCTATGTATCTCCCCAAAACTGGTCGACATTATGCAGAGGTGGAAATCCACCAAAATTATGTTGTACCCAATGTTCTAGTACATTTAAAAAAATGGTGTTGAGGATGTTGTTGAGGATGTGAGTGGTGCCACAACAGGCTGATCATGATAGATCAGCTGTGCTTGCTGGGCAGTGTTATAAGATCAAAGGAAAGAGCTGCCCTATGATTGGATTGGCTATTTTCTTTAAACTGCCCAGCAAGCCAGAATAGTGTCATGATCAGCCTGGCTGATAACTGGTGTGACACTGAGGATCCCCTTGCAGGCCATTCTGCATTGGACTGACAGCGTCATACCCCTCAAAAGCCACCCTCAAAGCAAAATATTTGCCATGCGAATGCCCACACTGTGAACATAAAAATGGCATCCCAGCACTTCTGGTGGAGGAATATGTATTTTAAAAGATGCAGGGTCCCTTGAATCAAAAGCTGCATGTACTGCAACTGAAAACAAAATGGGCAAAACAGAGACAGGGATACAAAAACTCCAGTGACCACAAACATTTGAAAATGTTCCCAATGATAACTCTGACACATAAATGCACCCATCCATCACCACTTCTAAGGACCACACTAGAAGCAGCATCACGTATCAACCCTTCTGCCATCTGTTTCATCACTGCTTTTTATTGACAACTTGCAGCAGGAGGAAGAGAATGTTAATAATAGCTGTTTGAAACATATTGTGGAAGCAACATTGTTACGCTGTTACACTGTCCAAGATATTTCAGAAGTAGCCATGTAAACAAGAACATTAACATTGTCTGCCTAAATAGTACATCCAGAATTGTCTTTTATGGCAATACATTATTCAGAACAATACATTACTCAGGACACCCACAAACCAGTGCTACTCAGAAAGAGTTGAGATCATTAGGAGCCATGATAACTGACAAACAGTCAAATATGTCACCCAAAATGTGTAGCTGTTCACATTGATAACCATGAATAGACACCTAATCCCACACAGCATCATATATGTGCTCTCACAAACTAACAAAGGGCTTGATTCAGAATTCCTGCCTGAATTCCAAGCTGATTCAAATTTAGGCAATAAGGATGAATGGCAGGTGATTTCATTATTAAAAAAATGCAAAAGAAATCTGATGAAGATGATGATGATGGTGATAATGATTCCATGGACCTGACAATCTTAGAAAAATTCTTCAGAGTACACCAAGGCTCCTCTTCCTCCTCCTCAGCAAATTAGTCTTGCCAAGTGTCTTGCTTCAAGTCACTCCAAGCTACATCAATCTCCTCCTGCAACTTAATCTACACCATCATTGACTATGCCCCCTGCTTGCCATCCTCCCCATTCCCATCACTTCTCCCAGATTTACCCTACTCCTTCCTCCCCATAGTTTACCACATATGGCAGGGGTGTAGGGGTTCCTAAACTTCCACAGTGGTCTGGATCTCATATGAAGAGTTTCAAAGTTCATCAGTGTGGGTCCTGTGGGAAGCCAGATTTCATCCAGACTGGTAAGGATATTTTTGATTTTTCAGTCCCAGATTTACAGGATGCCAGCAGGGAGGCTGCACGTGCATTCATTCATGTGTAGCACTGCACTACTGAGTTCCCCTATTCACATAACCACTTCTGACTGAACTGACAGCCACTTGTTGTCACCCAGGTAGCCATATTGCTATGGAGATGGCTGCCCTCCCTCCCCAGAAGAGGTGAGCACCCTTTGGGACATTGAATCATTCTTCCCCCCCGCCAGACCTCAACAATCCAGGCACATTTCTATACTGAGTTCACCAGTGCACGTAGCAGTAGCCCTGATGATCATAAGATCAAAGAGGTGGCACTCAAAGAAGGAGGCAAAAGTTAGCAGTAATTAAATTATTTCATTTATTGCAGCACAAAACGGCTAAAAAACACAAGGCAAGTAGAAGCCCTGGTGCTTTGATCACATGGGTCTTCTTGGGGGAGTGTCATATGATCATAACAAGTATAATTTTTAAAACTTGGATGGATTGCCTATTGCATGGGCTGCAGTATCTGCCATTCTGCATGCAAAAATAGATTGCTTTTACATGTCAAACAGGAATATTTTCTGAAACAGTGGTGCCTACACCTGTGGTCTGTTGTATATTCCTACATCATCCTGATGGGAAAAATAAATATGAGCACTGCTGACACCTTTCACTTCCAAGTACAGCTATCAATACTGACTGCAGTCAGTAATTGATGAAGTATATCTGCTAAAACACATTTTTAAAAGCCAACTCACTTTCACACACAGCTCAGGGCAGTCAGAATAAGCACAGTATAACTTTATTTATTTAAGTCTCAGATTACATATACCTATGAGCTAAGAGCTCTTTTACAAAGGTTCGATGTAGTGGTGGGAGAAGTGGGCGGAATTTGCTTCATGGAGAACTTCGTGAAATTCTGCCCTTTTTGCATAGCCGAATGCAAAATTTCGCATGGCAGAGTGGTGAAATTTCACCTGATTGAACGGCGGAATTTTGCCTTCCGTAGCAAAATTTTGCCTTCCGTCCTACGGTGAAATTTCACCTTGGAGGGTGTATAAGTTAAAATAATTAGATCCCTGGTGGCTAGTGGTCCCTCCCCCCACCTATCCCACATGTAGAGACAAATCCCTGGTGACTAGCGGTCCCTGTCCCCCCCATCTGTCCCAGATGTAATTGTAAATAATTAAATTATTTATCCATGGTGGCTAGTGGTCCCTCCCCTCTACCCAATAGTAACCCACCCTGTTGCCCGCCACAGAAATATACAGTAACCCCCCCACCCACATCCCTCCGTAAGTCCATATCTCCTCCTTTAGTCCTTAATTATCCTGTTAAAAAAGAAAAAAGATGGTGGTCTAGTGGTGTTTTTTGCAAATTTTAACCCCCCTCCTGAATCTGATCCTCAGTTCCCATTCCCAATTCTATTCCCTGGTGATCCAGTGCAACCTCCACTCAGCCTCCCCAGCAGCCAGATGTCCCCGCCACAACCTCGCTCCAACCCCATGATCCATCCTAAATCCCTGCATGGCAGTGGCAGACCAGCACAGCCCTCCTCTCTTCTCCATGGTCAGCTCACTGACTGAGCTGTCAATGAATGAGCTTCATTGACAGCTCAGTCAGCAGCAAACCATGGAGGAGAGAAGAGAGATGTCTACTGCTGCCATGCGGATTAGGAGGAGAATGAGAAGGTGAAGGTGTAACAGGGACATCGCTGCTGGTGAGCCCACTGAATCCTCAGAATAAAGTGGGTGAGATCAATGTATGAAAGTAGTGGTAGACCAATATGAATATTTACAGCTTCAGCATCATTATCTGTATGCACCCCTTATGATAGATTGCTGTCTATGGTGACTACAAGACACTTAAAGAACTGTATCTGTTTGAGGGCAGTACCAAAGCATTTAGTGATAGTCAGAGGATGTTTACTGTGCTTGTTATGGGAGCTGCTAAAGAGCATTAGCTTAGTTTTTTTTATAGTTTAGTGTCAACTTGTGATGACTAAACCATTTCTCTACCGAGGTAAATCCGACTTGTAGCTGGTTTTCAATGGGTATAGGCTCCTGGTGAGTTGTGTAAATTATGGCATCATCTGCATAGAGTAGGATTTGTTCAGAGCAGGAGCTTGGAAGACTGTTTAGAAAAAGACTAAATAGGAGTGGGCCCAGGATGCACACTTGAGGAACCCCAGAGCAAACAGGTCTTGAGTCAGAGAGGACATCGACAATTTTGACTTATTGAGTGTGGTTGTGCAGATAATTTTTAAACCAGGCATTGGAATCAGAGGAAAGCCCTGCATTAAGTACTTGTTCCAGTGGTAGAGTGTGATGGACCATGTCAAATGCTTTTGTTAAGTCTATGAAGGAGCACCAGCTAACTGACCATGGTCCAGGGAGCTGTGTATAGAACAGGTGAATTCCATAAGGGCCGAGGTGGTGCTATGCTCTTTTTTGAACCCATGTTGTTGGGTGCAATGGATCTTATGTTTGTCAAGATGTTCAGTAAGCTGGTCAGCTACGATGCATTCAACAGCATTAGAGAGAGGTGGTAATATGGTGATAGGCTGGTAGTTCACATGAAGAGTCCTGTCTCCACTTTTGTTGACCTGGTAACTGTGACTGATTTCTATTTATCAGGGAACTGTGCAAGTTTGAGTGAGAGGTTAAACATCCTTGTTAAAGTCACTAACACCTTATCAATGCTGAGGGACAGTAGTTTGACGTCAATGGAGTCCACACTGTGTCTAGATTTACCAGTTGCTTTACAGATATATTTTTGGGCTTCATGCAATGAGACTTCTTTGAAATTGAATGGTGGGTGACTGGTCATTGGAGGAGACCTTACAGGATTGGCCGGGGTGACATCTGAATCAAAAAGTCAGGTGAAAGAACACTGCTAAGGTTTATGAAAGTGTTATTAAAGGTATTGGCAATAGTTAAGGGGTCCAGAGTTGTAGTCCCATCAACGTCAAGTAAAGTGGGTGATGTTTTCAGGTTTTTCCCTGTAACCACTTTAATATTGTTCCAGAAAGCTTTACCATTGCCCCACATGTCAGTAAGCACTGTCTTGTAGTATTTATTTTTCTCAAGATGGATGGACCTTGTGCAGTCATTCCACACTTTTTTGTATTTTTGAATGTCCGATTGCATGCCGGTGGCTCGAGCCTGAAGCCAGAGGTGGTCCCAAGATTTCATATGAGCTAATAAAGTCTGCAGAGAGCCAGGGGCTGCAAGTGCCTTTGATTTTCCAGTTTTTGTAAGGGTGCATTGGAGTCACAAGCAGCATTAAAAGTGTTGATGAAATAATCAAGTGCCAGGTTGACAACTTTCGCACTGTCGACAAATACTTCAAATAAATAAATTCATTTTAAACCATTTCCCTTGCAATCACATCTTGAATATTTAATGCAAGCTGTACTGTACCACATCATGCCATTATTGATAAATTACAGCTCAGAGGGGTTAACATCAAATTAGTCAGAGGGATTTCAAGTTGGTTTGAAGGGAGGAGGCAGAGAGTGGTTCTGAATGGAATCATGTCTGACAAAGGAGATTTGACTAGTGGCATCCCCAGAGCTCTGTACTGGGACCATACATTTTTTATATATTCATAACAGACTTCTCATCTGACTTGAATTCTTGGACTAAAGAGTATACAGATGATCTAAAAATAGGCAGCGTCTGCAAAACAGCTGAAAACAGATCAAGCTTACAAGCAGACTTAAATAAAGTTGCAGCATAGGCCAATAAGTGGGGCATGACCTTTAACGCTGATAAATGTACCAATAACCAAAAGCAATCTTATTATATGAGCAATAATCTATTAAAGGTAACATCATGTGAAAAAGATCTGGCAGTATACACCGCAGAGGACTTGTGTTTCAAATATCATATAAATAAAAACATCTGTAAAACTAACAAACTTACTTGAACTATGAAAAATAATATCAGCTCTAGAAACTCTGCTATAATGCTTCCACTTTACAGGTCTTACATCAGCCCACATATTGATATTTGTTCACAATTATTGTCCCCATACAAGTCTGGAGAGATTGGAGTCATCAAAAAAATACAGAGAAAATTTACAAAATCAGTTACAGGATTACAAGATAAAAGCTATGAAAACAGCTTGAGCATTTTAGGGTTAATTCCCGTAGAAGTAAGGAGATACAGGGGTGATTTGTTGTTTTTCTGGGGCATAATAAACAATGACCATTTGTTTACCGAAATGGGATTCAACTTTAAGCAAGATGCTTTAGTTACTAGAGGACATCTACTTCAATTGAGAGGTATACGGTATAATACTGCACACACAAAGTATTTCTACACCGGAAGGATAATTGGCATGCAGAATTCTTTATCATTGGTTGTTATATTAAGCAAGGACAAACAGGAATTTAAAAACAGACTGGATAATTGGTCGCTGTCACATGACTAACAGTCAAGTGAAAGGAGTGATCTTGGGCTTAGTTATGCCTTTTGCTCCTGCACCTTACCATAGTATGAACCATAGTATAAGGTATGAAAAAATAACTACACTAAATCACACCAAGTTTCAGTTTTTGATGTTCTTCATAGCACAAATGAGACACAGCACCTTCTTCAAACCATGTAGGGCTACATGTTTTTTTGGGGGGGTTGGAACAACATAATTACATCCCCTGTACTTCCTGCAGTAATGTAATCATGTGATCATCCTTTCACACAGTATGTGATCTGCTCAGGATTTTTCCCTTTAAGAAGAAGCACTGACTTCACTTGGAAATCACCTCACATAGATTCTCAAATTAAACTACAACCATAATATGTTAAAGTGGGGTCACCTTGAATGGTCTTCATGAAATCCGAAGTTTATGTCTTCACCATATCTTCGCAGGTGAAGCAACATCTCTATTCACAGGAGAGTGACGTCCCTAGGATCACGATTGATTTCAGTTTGGCTGCTCATATAATCTCCACATAAAACTACATCATGCTTGTCTTAACTATTTTGTGTCTGCAGCACACCTGCAAGATGGCTTCCCCTTATTCTGGTATCCCAATCATTTCCTAGTCAACTGGATCTCTTTCAGTGCCACTAAGTCCTCTCCGAGCCTTAAAAAAATATTTCCCCCTAGATCTTGCCCATTTTTTCTTGATGTGCCCCTCATATTGGCTTCCTTACAAGTATCACTGAACCTTTATGTTTTCTCTTTTACTTGGGAGTCTACGTGTGCTGCTCCCCAGCTCTGCTATCCTTCCCTCAGTGTTTTTCCTGCCCTTGGTGCACCTTTGCACACCAACTCCTTCCCCACTCCTGTAGTCTAAATGCCCATTACTGCCATGTTTATTTTCCTGGCAAGTATTCTGACTCTCTGTTGGTGCAAGTGCAGTCTATTATGTGTGTGCAAGTTTCTTTTGTCTCAAAGAGTCTCTATTTGGCCAGAATACCATCCTTCTTTGCATCACACATTTAGACAATCATTTGCCAGCCTCATGCTTACATGCTTCTCCCCAAGAGTACCAAGGACTGGAAAGATCTCAGAAAAGATCACACTGGATACAGTATCATTTCTTTGGGGGATATGTCTGGTTTTGTGAATGACAATCTTGTGTCCTCATGATTTGTGCCATTGTTTGTTGAGTTTTTGTGAACATGGGTGATGAAGACGTGGTCCTTCACCAGCTGTGTTGCTTGGCCCTAGGTAGTACTCATTTATCCAATACTCCAACTAGGCAAACTGCCTCTCTTAATCTTCCATACTGGACCAGTAATGTCCCTTCCACCTCACCTCACCTACTGCCATACTGTAGCTATGGAATTATGAATGACTATTACTTTCTTTCAACTTCCACAAATCTTTTCCTTCCATTACCTTTTCATTTTTGTTTTATTTTGCAATTATTTGGCCAGGAAAGGTAACTAAGCTGAGAACTGTTTCCAGGTGCATCCTGGATGCAAAAGAAACTTAAGTGACTTGCTCACGGGCATGTATTGGCTGTGGGATTCAAACCCAGTTCTCCAGGTGTGCAGTTCAATGTTCTTAATCACTAGTCTTTACTGACTTACCCTGGCAGGTCTGATGTCCTGCTACATGGACTTCCCCTAACAGACCACTTCACTGATTGAGCCTCCTTAAAGATGATAGGAACAGTGCAGGTAATTACTTATGTACATTAAAGATCATGTGCAAAATGTCTATCTACAATTCAATTCACTTATGTGTGTGTGAGTCACTGACAGGCTGCTGAAGGGTAATCTCTGGTGATTTCTGGTGCTATGTTGCTGAAACACCCAGATATTTATGTCTTTTGCCCGCACACATACTGTATCTGACATTTTGCCTTCATTGTGTATTTCACCCTGCACTTCCTAAAAGATGTCTAGCATAATGACATCATTAGGTTGGTGAGCAGGACTGTAGAGGGACTAACAGTACAATCTCCACCTTTATTCAGTGCCTTACAAAGTGTTTTCATTGAATAAAGTCATGGCAGCTATGTAGTTTGCATTAAGTTCCCTCACACAATCCCTCTGTATATTTTTACCCTGCTTAAATTACAACTTTAACTTACATTAAAATGAAGATTCTGTAGCCGCCTTGCCTGCTAGTCTTGATCTGTCCCTCCATGCTCACATTCTAGGATGTGCCTCCAGCTGATGACCCCAAACAGCGTGCAGACTCATGCAGGTGGTAATTAGCATATTGCGGCCATATTATTCTAAATAGGTTTTCCAACACTGTGATTAATGCTGACTTTAAAAAAGCATTCCTTTTGTAGAAACAAGCACTGAAACTATAAAAATTAACTTGTGAAATAGTAGATATGTGGCTCTGTGCATGCGCACCTGCATTGGACCTGACACGCATGCACAGAGACACAGCACAACTATTTCTTAAGTTACTTTTCATAGCTGCAGTAGTCATTTCTATGAACAGATTGCTTGTTAAAGTCAGCATTAATCACAGTGTTGGAAAACCAATTTGGCATAATATGGCTGCAATATGCTAATTAGCCCCTGAACAAGTCGACACACTGCTCAGCATCATCAGCTGGAGGAGCATCCTCGGATATGAGTGAAGAAGGACAAACCCAGACTAGCAGGCACGGGGGCTACATAATCTTTGTTTTAATGTAAGTTAAAGTTGTAATTTAAGCAGGGCAAAACTATAAAGAGGGATTGAGTAAGAGAGGATAATTCAAACTACATAGCTAGCATGACTTTATTAAATGAAAACACTTTGTAAGGTATCTAATAAAGCAGAAGACTGTACTGGCAGTCCCTGTACAGTTCTGCTTGCCAGCCTAATGATGTCATCATGCTACTGACTTCTAGTATACAGAGTCTGTGCAGATCAGGGACAGCAGAATCCAAGTGGGCAACAGTTTTAAGTGAAATTAAAGAGTTTATTTTAATAGATATTGTAAAGCAATGAAAGGACACAACTTACAAAGGTGTTTTGCACTGCTGGGTGAAGACTGTAGGTCACTGCAAAGTGTTGCAGATGATCTTCTAGCAGTATGCAATTATGTGCAGTGGGCTGCCACTGTCAAGGGTTTCAATTTTTTCCCTGTATGTTTGTTGCCATTTTATGTGAATCTAAGTCTGACCACTGCATCTAAATTGAGATACTGGTTGGTTGGTAATGGAAAATTTATTCTTGATTTTCATTTAAGACTAGACCTCTGTTACATGTTGGATAGTTGTGCAGAAAGTCATTTATTTTCAATGAAAAACTTATTCATTTATCTTCATTTGTTGTAGTGCTACTGCTTTTTGTCACTTTCTTGCATAACAGACCAAGTCTGAAATGCATAGGCACATTTTCAATGAGTGTGGTCACATAGCCATGCTCTTATACTTTTCAATGACACTGCCATGTAAATAGTAGTAGACTTGCCATTAATTATATTATTCAAATAAAACTGTATGCCTTTTTTATATTCACTGCTGTTATGAGTATTGGTGGTGGTGGTGGGCAGGGCGGGCATAGGGACAGGGTTGTTACATCAATACTACACAGTCCTCCCTAGAATCGAACTCAGTGATATAATATATCCATTTTTACTGTCAATTGTCAACATTTTTAGTTTCAAGATTACTTGATTTAAACATTGCAGTTAAAGCAGCTCAAAAATGAACAATGTTGAGAATCAGACAATCATTTAGTGTATGTAATCAGTAGCAGGATCTTTTTGCATTAAACAATTTTTTTTATAAACTTGTATCAATAAATTGTAATAGAATAAGACTCTGTTTTGAAATTGTTTATTTTCCCTTAATTTTGTATTAATGTTTTGCCTTTTATGTTTGTTTCTTTATTGTTAGTGGAGGTGGAGGGGTTGGGAAAGAATAAAACACCTTTGTAATGATGATATGAGAATTTCATTGCACATTGAACCAATACATTTAACAAAGTCATTATATCTTTTTACTTTTATTTGTGGAAAATCTGCCGAATACGTAATAAATGTATATGTGGATGGCTTGACTTTTCAATTTCTTTTTAAATTTCTTCTGATATACCAGACTTCCAATTCAGCCATGACAAAGATGACTGCTTAACTGAAAAGCTCCTCACAATGCAAAGTAGTGCAAAGTAATGCGCCTGGGAAATAAAAGCCAAGGGGAAGAGTACACAATGTGTGTGTGTGTGTGGGGGGGTGTACTAACAACAACAACAATGGAAAGGGACCTGGGGCTACTCATATAAGATGACCTTAAGGTAAGCAAGCAATGTGAGAAGGCAGTAGTTGAGGGCTGGGTTATTACTGGAATCCATAGGGAGAGGCATCACCAGTAGAAAGTAAGAAGTTGTTATCACTCTGTACATACAGGACCCCATCTGGAGTACTGCATACAGTTCTGGAGACTCCATCTCCACAAGGATATAGACAGGATGGAGGCAGTCCAGCAGAGGGCAATCAAAATGGTGCAGTGTCTGCACCAGAAGCCATATGAAGAGAGAGTAAAAGAGCTTAATATGTTTACCATTGAGGAAAGGAGGGAGAGGAGGGACATGATAGAAACCTCAAAGTACTTCAAGGGAATCAACAAAGTTGAAGAGGGTAACATATTTCAGAAAAAAAAATGTACAAGAACAAAGGGGTGCAATTTGAAGATAGAGGGGGGACGGCTCAGGGGCAATGAGATGAAGTATGTTTTCACAGAGAGGGTGGTGGAAGCATGGAACAGCCTTCCTGAGAAGGTCATGGGATCAAAAACAGTGGGGAATTCAAGAATGCATGGGACTGACATAAGACAATTATAGTGGGGGTAGGATGGGGTAGGATGGGGTGAGGAGGAAGTAGGCTGTTGGTTGACTAGGATCTGCAGCTTATCCAATATGTAGGAAAAGGGGCAGACCAGGTGGGTCAAGTGGTCCTTATCTGCTGTCAAAGTCTATGTTGATATGTTTTTATGTTTCTACATATGTTTCTATGTTTTGTTTTGTTTTTATTCATATTTTAATTAGTAAAAACTCTTTCAGTGTTGTTTTTGAGCTAAATTTGTTTTATTTTGTTCTCCAGAAACAAAATATTCTTGATTTGCAGTGGGTTAAGTGATTTTTCCTGTCAGAGTTAATTTTTGAAAACTTTCTTCTAGTATGACTAGAATAGCTGTTGTGGCTAGCCTGTCATCTCCTGTGGGACATACTCTGGATCCAATGATTCAGAATGTGTTAGAGCAAATCATCTCAGAAGTGACAGTTGTCAAAAGTTCAATTCATAATTTAGAAAGCAAAATGGATGATCTCGGCTTACAATTGGGAGAAAATGAATATGCCCTTGGGCAGATGGACATGAAGGGTGACCAGCAGGATACAGAAATACAAAGAATATACAGAGTTGGTACTTAGATGGGACAAACAAGACAACCTGGAATATTGTGGTCATCATAACAATATCAGGATTTTACAAGTGCCTGAGGGCACTGAGTGGTAAAATGTAATGACTTTTGTGCAGCCCTTCCAATCAAAACTCTTCCAGTTAAATAACTGTCTGTGGGCATTCAGATAGAACATTGGACTTTGACACCCAAGCTAAAAGTTGGAAAAAAACTATGATTAATACTAGCCTGTGTCTTGAGATTCACAACTATAGACCACTTGTTGAGGCTAGCCAGGGGAAAAGGAACACTAATGTGGCATGAGCACTGCATATCCCTCTATCAGGATTTTTTGGTCCACTTAATGAAGAAATGGATGGTCTTTACTGACTTGCAACACACTACAGAAGATTGGCATCTACTACAAGATGCTTTATCTGCCCACATATAGAAATGAGAGAAATGGAGCTTTTCATGACTTCACTAATATGAATGAAGCATCTGCCTTTGCCCAGGAGACCTGTGGTGCAAACCTAGTTCCCCTAGTGGGCAGAGCCAACAAAGGTAATGTGACAAGTCAGCAATGAGATTCACACCCCATGGACACTGCCCAGTATTTGCCAGCACCCTCCACCAGCAGTACTCCACCTGAAATGTGGCAAACAAAGAGCCAGAAATAGGAAAAGTGCTTCTCATAATGCAAACAGTAATTCAGCTCAGCCCAGAACACACAATAGCAGGAGTAGAAGCTCCAGGGACTCAAACAAGGAATCCTCCCCTTTAGATGCATCACCAGAGAGACCCACTCTAGCCACTTTACTGCCCAGTACATCTGGTTTCTATAAATACTTGATGAATTCACATGTTACAGGTCAGAAGAACACAGTGGCAGCTGAGCAAGAGATTCAGAGGTCTTGGGCTAATGTAAACAGGAGATATTACATCCATGCTGAGGTCACCAACATAGCCTTATATGCTAGCTGAACACTAACCTGCATCTCACCAGTGAATGATTTTGCTGGTATCCGTTGTTAACCTGGTTTATACAGAGCTGCTAGTTGGCACTTGTACCAATAGGTAGAATACTTTATTGTTCCCCTAAGATTTGTGCTGCTCTTTATTCTTTTAGAGTGTGTGGTCCTGGGATGTAGTTTGTTACCTATTCAGAGGACTCACTGCTTTTTAAAATCTGTGCCTTATTCCCAATCCTTCAAGCAGTGTGGTGCATTTGGAACAGGGTGGTCAACAGTCTTGTTCAGTAATCATTTTTACTCTGCTCCTAATGCCAATGGGTGGAATGAGAGGGGAAGGGACCAAGAAATAAACAAAACATTTCTATAATATTTCAGATATCATGTCAAAATAAAACAAATAGTGAAAAACAGTAACACATAAAGCACATTCATAAAACACATAAAAGCAAACCATAAACCAGTGCTAGAATGCAACAAATTCACTAAACTTACCACCAACAGCTTAATCTGGTTAAATCTCAGTTGGCATCCATCTGTATCCCCTTCCCCTGGGACAAGGCTATAAATAGGCAGAATTGTCTAGTCCTCCTTTCCTGGTCAACAAACACTAAATAAATAATAAAAATAATACTATAAGCTATTATCTGTATGGTTAAGATTTATTTATTTATTTGTTTTGATTAGGATTTATACCTTTGAGTCAAAGACTCATTTTCAAAGGTTCCAAGTCAAGGACAAAAAACAGTACAATACAAATACAATCCTATGCAATACAATACAGATAGCAGGGATCACATGGTAGGCATCATGAAATCATTGTAGTGTCACATGAGGTTCAAGACTTGTTAGTTTCAAGTACATCTTAACAATAGATAAAGTGCATTACATTATTTGTTGCAGGGTAGTGCTAGCCTGGTAGGAATGAACATGTCAGCAATATGGAAGTGCTATGTCAGGGGGATGATAGGGGAGGAGGTAAGCAACCAGAGCTGAGTTGTCAAAAATGAAGGTGGTGTGGGTAGGGAGAAATGAGGAGGGTTAAGGTGGTGGTGAAGGGTGGTAAGTCAAAATTATTGGGGGGATTGTGGGGGAGAGGGATTGGAAGGAAAGGCGGGTAAAAAACAAGAGAATGTGTTGATCATATGGTTGCACAGTTACAGGTAGTTACACTCTTAAGATGGGACTGTAGTCCCCCTTTGAACTGGCTCAGCTTTGTGCTTCCTGTCAGCATACCAGGTAGCTCATTAAACCATTTGGTGCCCTTAAAAGAAATGGATTTCTGGGCCAAAGACATGCACTTCAAAGGGACTTGAAGTCCTCCTTTTGTCGCATTTCTGGTTTGCTTAGTATGCACTGCCTTCTTGAACAGACTAGTTATGGATTCCGGCATAAGACCTAGTTGCACTTTTTTTATGATCAGGCATGTTTGGTTTTGGGCTCTATGTAAAATGTTACTGTTTTTATTGAGTTTCGATATTTACTGTATGTTCCCACTTCTATTTCTGAGTCCATGTTTATAAATGTTTATGCACTAAATGCTTCTTGGGCATTTATGAATGTTCTAGTTTATGCTTGTTTAGCAGTACTGGTAGGGTATTTTCATTGTCAATTAATTGTGAAGTAATCCAAATTACTATTGAGTTTGTTCTTTACTGAGACTTTCCCTTTTCTGGGTGTGCATGGCCAAAGGGATGAAATGCTGCTCTTACACTGTATGTTGTTAAAGGCTTACTGCTTTATTTGGAAAAACATGAATTCAATCTTAAAATGCTAAGAGGTGAGCAGAGTGGGTTTTTCAAGTTCTACTCATGTTCCTATGATTGATAGAGACCTTTTTCCCTACTGTCTGATACTGGTCAGTTTCCCTAAACTATCAACCCAGACTAATTGGCCTAATGGCAGCTAATCTAGTTCAATTTGCATCATGGAATTTCCAGGGAATAAACTCTCCTGTCAAGCATAAGCAGATTTTAATCTACTTAAGAAAGGAAAGCGTGATATAGCTTTCCTGCAGGAAACCCATCTTCTGCAGTAGAAACTGCTAAATTTGCACAGGAGTGGGTTGGTCAAGTCGTAGGTAGTTCATTTTCAAAAAAAGTCAGTTGGGTGGCCATCTTGTTGCATAAAGACTTACACACCCAAGTGCTCATTCAAGTGAGTTCCTCAGAAGGTAGTTAGGTTATGGTCCAGGTACTTCTTAATTTGCAGCCCTTTTTACTTGTAAACCATTATGATACAAATTAAGACATTGTCTCCTTCTTTTCAGAGCTGGCAGATGCATATGCTAAAACTCAAGTGAAAGGGGACTTAGTGATAGTGGGAGGTGACATTAAGGAAGTATGGCACCTCCTCTTAGATCATCAAAGAGGCCATCCCCTTCTCCTCACAGAGATAGAATAGCTCTCCACAATATGGCTGAAGAGCTATCTCTTGTTAACCCCGGAGAAGTATGCACCAAATGGCAGAGACTTTACTTTTTATTAAACCCCTCATGATACCAGTAGCCATATTGACTTCTTCCTGGTGTCAAGACAGGTGATGCAAGATGTGCAGCAGGCATCTATTAGGCCAGTAGTTATTTCAGACCATACTTGTGTTAGTTTGACTTTGCTAGTAGGGCAGGGCTCCCCTTGAATGCCTCAGACAGTAATCTTAAAAGTAGAGATGTCCAAGTGTCTCCAATAGTTTTGTTTCCTCAGCAGACCTGGTCCTCCCTCACCTGTAGACACAACTGGAAACTACACTGTTTAGGCCCTATGGAACCCCTATGGAACAACTCGTACATAACAGTAGATGGCTGATCTCTAATTTGAAAGCATTGGGAAAGTGTAGGTTTCACAATGTTGACCCACCTGATGGATGAGCAGTTAAGAGAACTTGACTCATTTGTAAATCACTTCCTCAAATTTTCTCTCCACAAAACAGAGTTTTGGATATTCCTCCATCTAAAAGCAACAGTAAGATCCAGATTAATGCAGGCCACACCCATACCGCAAGCAGAACTACCCAGGTTTATGGCTGATTGGTTACAAAATACACAGAGACCTTGAGGTAAAATTTATGATTTTATTCTCAGTCTTGTCATCCCTTTGCTACACAATAATAGACTAAGATGACAATCTGAACTCAACATATCTATTTCTGCAGAACACTGGAAAATTCTGCTCAGGCAAGCACACACAGTCCTCAGAGACTTGCACTATCAGCATATCACCCCCCAAAAAAATCCTCCATCACTGGTATCGAATCCCAGACAGGCTGAAGAGGATGAACCTTATGTCCACCAACATATGCTGGCACTGTCACCAACAGGCTAGCACATTATCACATGTGTTGTGCTCTTGTCTTAAACTTACAGAGTAAATCTGCTTTCTGCATTTCCACAGTAGGGGCCGCATAGAGAAACTCTTTAGAAATTTTGCAAAATATCTGGAAATATCTGACCATGTCTGTGGCTACTACTGTAGTTGGACAAGATTATTAAACATTGTGAGCTGGTAGTGGGTAGTTATTTACAATCTGATCCACTTCACTGGATCATGGGTGGATGTTTATTATTAAGGGACATGCCTAACTGCCAGAAACAATGGCTGTTCACTGGTTCTTTAGAAGCTAAAAGACAGATGCTGTTAAAATGGAGAACCCAATCTGCCCCACTGCTTGCTGAGTGACTAATTTCCCTCACTAAAATATCTGAATATGAATGACCGATCCACCTTACTAATGGTAAGTTAGATTTCATGCAGTATGGGACCCCTTCTTAAACCAGTCATCAACAGAGCATTATAGATAATATAATCTATGTTTGTTCTTACCTGTTGCATTATAGTATGACCAGTTGTTTAAATATATATATATATATATATATATATATATATATATATATATATATAGATATATATATATATATATATATATATATATTACCTGTTTTGATAAATTTGCTTGTTTTGTTTTGTTTGTGTTCATTGTAAAACACTGAGCAAGTAGATAGGTTGTTTTTGTGTTAGGTAGTTTTTGATTATAGCTTTACCTAAGTGTTTAAACTTTGACGTATTGTCATTTCTGAATTGATATGTTTTTCTATTGTTATTGAGTGTTCCATATATGTATTGTAAATTACTTATATTTTCTCAATAAAATTGTGATTAAAAAAAATCTTCTGATATGTCTTGAAAGAACTTTCATTTTACATGCCAGCACAAACATGTACAAAATATTCTGAGGGTCTCATTGACTCTGAGTGGCTGTTATCTTTCCCCTAGTGGGCGATGGATTATCTGGTGGTGGTGTGGGGGATATTACTAGAGACCAGAAAATGCTTTGTATCAGAGTACAGCAAGAATCAATGTAAACATCTGAAAATAAGATTGCAAGCAATAAGATAATTGCCACTGCTTTCATTTTGATTTGTTGGTACAATACTTATCACAAACACCAACTAGTATGTAAGTTTGTCATGGATGAGGTTTTAATAACTCATTGGTTGTTCATGAAATAATTAGTAAACTTTGTGGCACTGTCATCATTGTTATGTTTTGATGACAATAGTGAAAGCCATGGAAGTCCTGAGTAAAGACCAAACATCATGGAATCCATGATATATATAACTGTCATGACAAATTTACATCCCGTTATGCATCAAGTACAGTTCTGCCAGGGAAATCAGGTGTTTAAATAGCTTTACTATTATAAATATTTGAAACAAATTTTATTTAAAATTTTATTTCATTATTTTTTTAATATGCAACCCATGGTAAGTCATAAACAAATAGAAACAGAGAAAAATATGATGGCAGAAAAAACTAAGGCTCATTCAGTCTACCCATACACCTCATGTAGATCTAGACACCTGATGTTCCACAGGGTCTTCACTCTTAAAACCTCTTCCATTTCTTGCCCAGATGCTGATGCCTACAGCAACCACTACACCGTTTATTCTGTCCCAACCATGCTTACAGTGGCTAATTTTTTTTTTCAATCACTATCTCATATTTCTACCTGTTCCATGGACTCACCACTCTCTCTGTAAGTAGTATTTCATAATGTCCTTCCTGAGACTCCATCACACTACTGCAGCTCATACTGTTTCTGAATTGGTGCACACTACATAGAACATTGTGGTTTGCAGATAGCCATAGATTGAGTCCACCTGGGCAGATATGTGTCAAACCTTTCTTTGCATCTGCCATATTATTACAAGCCCTCAGGTGTGTGATTGTACTAGCTAAGATCCCCTTTGTCATCTATGCTATTGATTTTCCCATAGTCACAGTCTCCACCAAAGTTGGATTAAATGTCATATACAGATGTCATACTTCTGCTCAAGATTGATGTCCTTCTCAATTGTCAGCCAAAGTTTGTCACCCTTGAAGAGTCTACTGTCACAGAAGTTTACTCAGTGCCCCACAAAGTGGTACCCATTATTTCTGGTTTGCCAGATCATTCATAAATGGTATACCCCCCTGACAGTGACACCAATACAGTGAACTACATTGGTGCCAATGAAATGCCGACAACAATGACAGTTCACTGCACTGGTGAACCAGAGACCCGGGCACATTGTCTCCCTGTCATGCACCTCCTCCCTGAATCAACTCTGACTTGGAATTGATTAGATTTAGAATGGGGATGTGGGGGCATAGCCCCCCACATGGAGGGTTTTGGGGTCAAGGCCCCCGAAAGAAACAGTGACCGGGAGTCCTCTGGGATTTATGTCAACCGCAACTTGTGGTCAACATAAATTCCATCGCTGTAATGCCGATTGATGAAATTGTTGTCGAACCGGCATTGTAGAGCCTTTATAAACAGGTGTACCAACACCCCAGTATACTCATGTTTCACTATTCTAATATCATCCCAATCATATCAAGATTCACATAGCCAATGTCTCATGAAGGCACTAGACAGTCCCTTTCCCAGCCATTCCTCTTTCCACCACTCTGTCTACTCCACTTGAGATCCCAACTATTAAGAATCTCATGCAAGACCTGCTTCTCCTTGGTTATCTTCATACTGACATGATTTGTCACGTTGACAGCAACTGATATTCTACCCACAGTGTCAGATATCTTTACCTCTTATAGGTGTGTTATATTCGCCGTCTAGAGGGAGAGAGGCTGCACCACCTCTTTCTGGCTGTTCTGGCTTCTTTCCTCTTCCCATCTTCCTGCCACTGTTCACTCCCACTAGACCAGTGAAACTCTGGGTGATTGTGTATGTTGGAGGGTGTTGGCTTCTGGCGAGCTGAGGATGTGACTAGGATATTTCCACCATGACTGCCATCAGCTGAGCCTGAAGATCTGTCAAAGACCTGACAGTTATTGTTTGTCATCAGTTCCCCCCACAGTGGAAACATAAAATGAAATTTAAGAACAGTGAACTGGACTTCAGCGTGTCAGTCACTGCCCATGGCACACAACAGACAGCAACCTTATGGGTGACCTTCAAGATTGGCTAAAATTCTGTATCTACCATGAAAATTTCAGCTCCAGATCTAACTCTCAGATAGATAATGGACTATTTTGCCTCACAAATAAAGTAATTTAAGAAAAATAAAAACAGTAATCTATAATTAGTTCTTTGAAATTGCTATAACAGTTGTAAGCTACTCCATAGGGTCATGTATCACTCATTTTCATCTCGTGCCACATGCCATTCATAGTTTGTGATTACCACATGTTACTGAAACCCATGTTCGTATCTTACTGTTTTATTACGTTCGCTTGTGTACATGTGCAAGGAATGTCTTGCAACAGTACGAGTTTTGGAGGTGTGTGACCCTCCTCCCCAGAGCACTGCTCAGTGTAGCAGGCACAACCCTAGGGAACCAATACATGCCAAGCTGTGTATGACAGCAGTTTGGCTGTGTAGGTCTTCACTTCTAATAACAGGTCCGCTGCAATCAGCAGTGGTAGCGTGTATGCAATTAGCATACATCAGCCAAACTGCTGTCATGCACAGCTCAGCAATCCCTCCTGCTTCCTCCCTCTGCTAATGTACTCCCCCTCCCTCCTTTTGTCCATGGCCCCCACCTTGTGTGCCAAGGGGAGTGCCCAATCCCCTTCAGCTCATGAACCTCCCCACCACACTGTGTGGCAAATGGGGGTGCCAATCCCCCATCAGCTGTGGCCCCCCTCAAAAAAAAACAATTGGCTCACTGGGAGCCCACCCCAGAGTGCTTATGCTCCCCCCCAGCACACACACACTGTATGGCCAGTGGGGGTGCCCAATCCCTACTGGCTCCACTCCCCCACCCCAACAAACAGGTCAGTGGCACACTGGGAGCCCACCCCAGCATACCATAAGCATCTGTTTCTGTTTTGGCCGGTGGGGGTGCCAACTCCCCACCAGCTCCACCCCCCCAACAAACAGGTAGGTGGCATGCTGAGAGCCCACCCCAGTGTGCCAAAAGCATCTTTTTTTTTAAATCCTGTGAAAGAAGAAAACGGTCCCTTGGTGAGTCCCTGCCCCCCCACCAACCTGCACCCACCCTCTGTGCACCCACCTCCCCACACCCTCCCTTACCCCATACTTACCTCTGGAGCCCTGTAAGATGATCTTCGGTGGACCGGGAACACGTCTGCACTCTTCAAAGCTGACCATGAACTGAAGAAATGCCAGTAAGCTGTATAATGGCATAAATAGGGTTTTTCCAACTTAGGTGGATATCTCAGCCATTTTTTTGACTTCTGACACCAGATTTTCAACATGGGGTTCTTGACTGCCCTTCTCATGAATTCAGTCACTGTCATGGCGTTATTCTCTCTCAAAAGGTGATTTTGTGGTCACTGCACAGAATCACCTTTTGGGACCAAGTAATGAAATGACAGTGTCTGTGTTCATGAGGTGGGTTCTCAAAAAGCCTATGTTGCAAATTTGATGAAAAAAATCCAAAAAATGACTGTTTTATGAGCATGTGTTGTGCAGTTTCCACATACACTCGTAAGTTCATGAATCTGTAATATTTTCACTCCAGATTTTCAACATAGGCATATTTTCACACCTCCTCATGAACAGTGCAGCTGTCAACTTTCACATCCTGGCTGAAATGTGTTTTCATACCTCTGGTGCAAAATAGTATGGTTGCTGCTAGAAATCAATGTTTGCTACAGAGTAAGAAAATCACATTGACACTGTTCATGAGCAGAGGTCCTAAAATGCCTATGTTGAAAATTTTGTGGCAAAAGTCCATAAAATGGCTGTGTTATGAGCATGCGTTGCACAGTTCCTATGCACACGCGTACATTTGTGAATTTGTAATATTTACACTCCAGATTTTCAACATTGCTATTTTCCCACATCTCCTTATGACCAGTACAGCTGTCATTTTTCACATCCTGGCAGAAATGTGTTTTCACACTTCCGATGGGCAATAGCACGGCAGCTGTGGGAAATCATGTTCTGTATAGAGTAAGAAAATCACAGTGACACTGTTCATAGGCAGACATCCTAAAATGTCTATCTTTAAAATTTGTTGCAAAAATTCCAAAAAAAGACTGTTTGATGAGCGTGCATTGTGCAGTTTCCATGCCCACTCGTAACTTCACGAATTTGTCATATTTTCACTCCAGATTTTCAACATTTGCATTTCTCCCCACCTCCTTATGAACAGTACAGTTGTCATTTTTCACATCCTGGCCAAAATCTGTTTTCACACTTCCATCCCAGAATAGCATGGTTGCTGTGGAAAATCAGGGTTCGGTACACAGTAAGAAAATTATAGTGGCAATGTTCATGACCAGAGGGGACAAAATGCCTATGTTGAAAATCTGGTGAAATAATTCTATTGAATGACTGTGTTACAAGTGCAGGTTGCACAGTTTCCACACAGTCTCATTCCCTTGAGCACAACCAGGGCATTAGGGTTCCTAAGACAGACACTTAAGAAGTATGGGGTGAAATGTTACTCAGATGCAAGAGGAGTTACAGAGAACACTGTTGGGATATGGATGCTCAAGGGACATGGATACAACTGGAGGGGGCCTGCATAAATGTCAAACGCCAATGCAAGTACCAGCAAGCGAACGTTCGGCATTGACAAATGCTTGTTATATGTGCTATGATATATTCAAAATTTTGTAGTAATGAATTTCAAAAGTTTTTTTTTATTAAGGTAATTAATATTGTATGTCTTATAAAACATTGACTGATAAAGTACGAAGAAATAATTAGGCTACTTTTTTAATGGTTTAAGAATTAAAATTAAGAATTCAGATCTTTCTTTTACCAATATATAGATGGTAAAATGTGTTACATCATTTTACAATAACAGAGAAGGTAAAGGTAAAGTGTTCTACATGTTTCCAAAGAGCAGTGATACACATGAAAAGTGGAAGTCATTCTGTGACAGGCCTTCAATGTGGCAGCCAATCGGCAGCACTGTGATATGTGAAGATCATGTCAATGACTCTGATTTTGCTGTCATTCCACATGTTGCAAAGCAGTGTTGGTATAAAAAATCAAATTGAAACAGAGTGTTGTTCCTAGCAAACATTGTCACTCAAAGGTATGCCATATCTTTTTTTTTACATGGAATATATGCAGATATGGAAATTATATTCTACCATCATTGTCCTGGATTTTCCCTCCCCAGTGAATACACTGCACTCAGTATTGGTAGTGCTCAGATCAGCAATTACTCTATTAATACATATCCTACACATTTATTAATTTCATGGTTGCCATTTTATCAATTATTCAACCTTGTCCTTATTCACATTATTTTCCCAATAATTCTTTCATTATAACATTAACATTAATTATACATTATCTTTTCTTCTCCTTCTTTCTTCTACCTTCCTCCCTCCCAGGTGTAAACCTGGGTGCTTCTTCTTCTGTTCTTCTCAGAGGTACACGGTGTAGACCACTTTTTCAACTTCTGTTTCTGTTCCTCTTGTCTATTTTATTCAAACCCCAACTCTCCCCATCCTTCTTCCCCCCCTTAGCCCCCTCTTTTTAATTATAATTTTTCTTTTATTTCCTCCTATTTACAGCTGTCTGCCCCAGCTGAGCCACTTGTCAAGATGACCACCATCATCTCCCCCTGTTTAGTTAATTACTTCAACTGCCGTCCACCTTAGGCAGCCTGCCCAACTCATCTTCCAGTACTGACCCATTATCTTAACCTTTTTCTACCCCCCTTTCCTTTCTTTATTCCTATCCCTATCTTTGCTGTAGGGTGGATGGGAGGTACACAAACTTTGTATGAGTAGCAAATGAAGAAGAGGACCAGATCCCCTTGTGCAGCTACTTAAATGAGGTTTGTTTTAACTCCTCCCCCTCATGTTCTCAACCTATCCCCCCCATGTCTCCTGGTCCTGGTCCCTCCCTTTCCATGATGTCATCATGTGACTCATTGCCTGCATAGGACCCCCCCTTACTCCTCCCCCCTTTCTCTGCCCTTCCCATCATGGTCATTGGGGGGTGCCACTGGGACAACCTGGTCTGCCTATTAATAGGCAAACTTTATTGTCCTGAATTTTCCCTTCCCATTGAATACGTTACACCTAGTTTTGGAGGTGCTCAGATTGGCAATTACTTTATTATTACATATCCTATACATTTCTTAATTTCATGGTTGCCATTTTATCCATTATTCAACCTTGTCCTTATTCACATTCTTTTCCCAATATTTATTTCATTATAACATTAACATTAATTATCCGTTATCTTTTCTTCTTCTTTCTTCCTGCCTCCCAGGTGTAAACCTGGGTGCTTCTTCTTCTATTCTCTTCAGAGGTACACAGTGTAGACCATTACTGTTTTTTCAACTTCTGTTTCTGTTCTTCTTATTTTATTCAAAACCCCCTCTCCCCACTTCCCTTTCCTCACCCCCTTTAGCCCTCTTTTTTTAATTATAATTTTCCCTTAGCCTGTCTCCAGCCTGCGTTGGATGACAGACCTTCCCCTTCATTCATCTACTCACCTGCCTCTGCCAAACCTCAATACATCCCATGGTTTCTGTATTGAGCATGTCTATCCCCAAGTCTGAAAGTTGAACCCCATCTGATCTATAAAAGTCATCTACCCACTCTTGTACTCCCCTAAGTATGACCCAATCTCCCATTGCCTGGAATAGCCTGCCTACTCTCCTGTTCATCTTTCTCCTAGCCCTCTCTATAGTCATGTGATTTTGTTCATTCCACCATACCCTTCATGGTGTCATATCAGACTATACTAGGGTCACTGATGGCCACCATTGTTTGATATTTTCCAAGTCATGATTCATTTGTAAGACAATGTCCAGCCATGGCCTGGACCCAATGTCATTTTCTCCCAGATGAACCATGATCAAATCCAATGTAGGGTATTGCTCCCTCATCTCTCACAGCGTGGGAAGTAGCTGTGCCCATTTTATTCCCCAAGTGTCTTTTTAGGTTAACCTATACTATCTGACATCCTGGTACAGTTGTTTTCCCCCGCCTTCTTCTTGGCTGTCCTTTCTGCCCAGTAAATGTAGTAGTGTCCACAAAGCCACATTTCTGTGCGATGGGTGCATCCTAGTAATGAGATACAATTATCAATGAGCCCAGCTGTGTTTTTTTGACCTCCTCCCTCCCCTTTTCCCTCCCTTTTCTCTCAGCCGCTTTCCCTTATAAATTATAATCATATACCCCCTTTTGTAATCCTGGAAGGCAAGAAAAAAATGGTTAATCAAATTACTCCTGAACAGGTCATATGTATCTCTTATAGCACTCTTTAATCAAATTATTCCTGAACAGGTCATATGTATCTCTTATAGCACTTCATCTCCCAAGCTCCTGCAACTGCCCTATGGACCCCCCATCCACAGCCGTCTGTGATGCTGCACCAATCCGAAAAGAGTGGGAAGAATACCCCACTGGTCCTCGCCAAAAATGCCATGCCCTTTTTAAGTGTGGCTATAATCTGATAGGCCTTGACCACTTTCCCATCCCCATATGTAAATAATTGGCTATATTTCCTTCATCTTATTGTGGCATATGCCCACAATGTTTGCACTGGACAGGTCACCAGATTAGTGTGTTGCCTCAAAATCATACCATAACCCCTACCTTCTTAATCTGTCTTGGATCTCCTGATCTTCAACTGTATCTGGCTCATCCCCCAAGTGACATCCCCTCATTCCAGTCTGTTTGGTCCTCCCACCTCCCATGTCCTACTGCCTCACTCACCAGCAGTGCCCCAGCAAACATTATCACATATATTGCCTGAAATAGTGAAGCCTCATCTGCTGTGCTACATATTTTGAATAACACCCCTACCAGCTTGTCCAACAACTTTCCGGAAACTGGCCTCCTCTAGTCGCTGCTTCTCTGCTTCAGCCGTCCCCACCCTTGCAACATTCACTTTACAAACATGCTGTTGGTTGAGTCTTGCCACCCTTTTAAGTTACACACTAAACTGATTCCTGCCAACTGAACCCCCGTCATGGTGTGGATCAGCCCTTTCTCCCATTGGGTTACAATACAGTTTCCTATCTGTTCATCTGTGACTGGGCCACTTACCTCCATGAGGTACAATTCCTGAAATGCTTGAAATGTCTGCCAATCCCCCTCGTATGCCCTCAGGGTCCTGGGCACCCAGGAGTTGCAAAACAGCAATTCTGCTCTTCAAGCCAATATCCCATATGTCCAATGAAATAGGGGTTTTGTGTCCCTCTGCCTTTGGAGCCATGGCCCGGCACTTGTCCACCTGCAGACAGGAAAGGATGTCAGCTAATATGTTTTGCACCACATCTATGTGCCTAGCTCTGAATGACATGTTCAACTGCAGCCCCTGCAAGACCAACTGATGTAACACTCTCAGTACTGACTCTGACTTCATCCCTTTGTTATTAAGTATGTCCACTACTGCCCTGTTGTCACACCAGAAAGTCACTTTCTGATTCCACAACTCTTCAACCCATATTAAGGTGCTGACCCAAATTGGTGTGGTATCTAGTAATGTAATGTCCTTACACAATCCTCTCTTAATCCATTCCTTTGGCCATGGCTCCGAAAACCATTTTTCCAGAAAATACCCTCCCATGCCCAACCCTCCTGCTACATCTGTGTACAACTCTAAGTCTGTATTGTATATCCACTCCTCTTGCCAAAAGGACCTCCCATTGAAATTCTGCAGGAATGTATCCCAGACCTGTCAGTCATTTTTAACCCCTCTAGATATGTCTACCCCGTGGTGCAGCCTGGCTGCCCCTGTTGTTGTCCTAGCCAAGCACCTTTTAAAAGCTTGATCAGAGCCTATTGCCCTTCAGGCAAAACTGAGGTGCCCCATTAGTATCCATCTTCTGACCATGTGCTCCCCCAACAATTCCTTAAATCTGTTCACCATGTTAGCTGGTAAGCAGAACAACTGCCCGCTTGTGTCAGTCTCTATCCCTAGAAATTCCATGGTCCTGTCTGGGCCTTCTGTCTTGTCCCCTGCTAGTGGCACATCTAGCTCTCAACACATCCCCTGAAAACCGGAAAGCACGTTGTCCGCTTCCTGCTTTCCATTCCCTATGAAAAGGAAATCATCCTGATAATGTATAACCACTTTATACCCCATTCTTTGTTGGAAAATCCATTGAAGACACATGCTAAATAACTGTAACATTCTTGAGCAAAAGTGTCCCATATCTGGTAAAAAAAAAAAAGCATATGCTGACCACATTGGTTATTTGTTTCTCTTTCATTTCAAAATATTTTAATCTGTACCTCAACATTTCGCCACCATCTGGCTTCTTCTGGGGGACTGTTAGGTAAATATAGAAAAGATAAAATATTTTTACTTCATATGCTTGATGCAATAATTTCTTCTATATCAATGTTAAACATCTTTATGAATCCCACCAACATAATGGCTGAATCAACTTACTTCAATCAGTGTTATCATCACCAAAAGATCAATTTACAATGCTAATTTATCTCATCATCATGTAAAAAACATCTGTGCCATGATAATTTTATACTAGCCAAAGTAGCTACCAACTTAATAGCTTTCAATTTCCTGCCTCCATTTGCTAAACATCATATAATTATCATACAAATAATATAGACTTCACTCAATTGTTATGATTGTAATCACAGTTTTTCATTTATATCAGCTAATTATATAGGAACGTTATCCCTTTTAAATAATATAAATGTTCAAAACATTGGAGATAATTCCTATTCACCTGTTATATTGTTGTGTCGCTCTCCAAAAGGCACTCTCTGAGTCTTTACTGCCCATATAGTAGTAGTAGTAGTAGTAAATCATGTTTTATTCGAATACGAATAATTAGATACATTCAGTTGAGTAAAGCTCATTTTCAATGAAGTTCCAAGTTTCATTAAGAGGTTCCACATCAATTAACAATACAACAAAAGTAATACAACACAAAAAATAAAACAAATAACAATGCAATAATAAATAAGGTTAAAAAAGAGCAAATCAATCACATAACAAAAACGTACTTTAAAGTGCTAACAATTATTGCATGTTGTAGTATTGTTTAGTACAGATGTATACCATTTCCTTAGTTCACTTATATTGTGCCTAGTTTTATTACTTCTCAAGACTGGGGGAGATTCATTCCATAAACTAATACCTCTGGCAAGTACAGATGATCTTCCAATATTCAAATTACATTTAATCGGAACAAATTGGATTCCAGCGGAGGCCCTCAAGCTTTTCTTTATTTTCCTAACCTCAAATAGGTCAATAATATAATTGGGTACTTCCCTATACCATACTTTAATCATAAGTTGTAGCAGGTGTAAGTCTCTTCTCACTGCAGGCCTAAGCCAATCTAGTTCCCTAAAAAGTAGACACCTATGTGTTCTATAAGGGGCATCCAAAACAAAAAGAGCTAACCTATGAAAAACTGAATCTACACTACCTATATGCTTTTCTATAGCTCTCCATAGAGCAGATCACCATAATCAAGCACTGGAAATAAGAGAGAATTAACCACAGTCAGATGAACTTCTCTAGACATGAACCTTTTACATTTATATAAGGCGCTCAATTTCCTATTGATATTTTTTATAAGGTAGTCTATATAAATATCCCAACCTAGGCTTGGGTCTAACCAGACCCCAAGATGTTTGTATGAATCCACCTGCTTAATTGCAATGCCATCCACTGTATAAATTTCCAAGTGCAAACCTTTTTTATTATTATTATTTTTAAACAACAGTGATTGTGTTTTGTTAGTATTTAAGATAAGGTAATTCATCTTAAAAAAAATCCTTTATTTCATCAAAAGCCAGTTGCAGCCTCATATTAATGGATTCTACCATATCTCCCTCAGCATACAGTACCATGTCATCTGCGCACATATGACACTGGGCAGCTGTAAATACAATTTTGAGGTCATTCATATAAACATTAAATAATAAAGGCCCCAAAATCGAACCTTGCGGTACACCATATTTTATCTCCAGTACCTTAGATTTATAGGAGCCTACTTCTACGAATTAGCTATGACCCATCAAGTAGGAAGAAAACCACTTAACTGATCGAAGGGACAAGCCAGTCTCACTGAGTCTGGACAGGAGTACCCGATGATTAAGGGTATCAAATGATTTTGAAAGATCTATAAATAAGGCTCCTATCATTAACCTCCTGTCCAGACTCAGCTGGAGATTGCTTACAACCTTTACCAATGCTGTTTGTGTACTATGATGTGCCCTGAAACCTGATTGAAAAGGTGCCAATTTATTGTTATCCTCAAGAAAACCTTTCAACTGACAAGATACAATCTTTTCAAATATTTTGGAAATTTGAGACAAGAGAGAGATGGGCCAATAATTGCCCAACTCGCTCTTGTCTCCAGCTTTAAATATAGGTCTAACCTTTGCACTCTTACATCCATCAGGGAATTCCCCACTTTCAATAGATAAATTGAAAATATAGGCCAAAGGATATGCCACACAAGGTGCTGCGTATTTCAACAATCTATAAGGAATCTCGTCTGATCCTTTCGCTTTGGAAGTATCCAATTTCAAAAGTTCAGAAAGTATCATTTCCGGGGAAATATAATCAAAATCAAAACCACCTATTTCTCCATCCTCTATGCTAATGTCTATATGGTTTGACTTCAAGGTCTCATATCTAAGGAGCTTGATAAGGCCACCTTAGAAAAATAGTTGTTAAAGAGTTGACCATTCCTTTACCCAGAGGCAGTGCAATACTGTCCTTCTATATTTTATTTACACAAGTCTGTTTATTTTTCCCCATTAAATTCAAAATAATTCCCCAGAACCTCCTCGGATTCGTTTTGTGATTGGCCTCCAATTTAGAACAAACAAACTGTTTTTTAATAGCCCTAATTTTAGTAGTGTAAAGATTTCGAGCCTGTCTATAGGAAACCCAATCTTGATTTAATATTGTTTGTTTTGCTTTCTTCCATTTTTTATTCCTATCTTTCCTAATTTTATATAACTCAGGGGAAAACCAGGCATTACCTTCATTTTTTGACATTCTTGATTTTAGGGGTGCATGTTTATTACAAATATTCATAAACTCACTTAGGAAAAATTCCCAAGCAGCTGATGGTGTAGGAATCAATTCCAATCTATTCCAGTTGATATTTTCAACATCATTCATGAAACTAATATAATCAAATTTTTTAAAACATCTCCATAATATTTTTGACTCAGCACCTAATTAAGCCACATTATTTCTAATCGAGTAAATAACCTGGTGATCTGAAAAAGATTCTGGAAGGACTCCAGCCTTAAAATAAAGCTGGGGGGAATTAGTGAACATCATGTCCAGAATTGTAGATCTCTTAGGATCTCTATGGTTAATTCTGGTTGGTTCCAGAATTAACTGGGTCAAACCCAGTCCAATCTGAAAATCAACCAGTTCATGATTCCCATCTACAGTCAGCCAATCTACATTAAAATCTCCAGTTATAAATAATTCATGGGAATCTCGATAGCCCAACAAAAACTCACGTAAGTCTGAAAAAACTTGCACCAAAACCTTAGGTGATTTATAAAGCCCAATTAACAATAAAGGTTTTCGAAAATGTGCATCTATCTCCAGTACCAGCACTTCCAATCCGTTACTAAGAAAGGGATAATATGTCTCATGCACAGTTAAATTGCAGTCGGTATAAACAATAATTCCACCCCCCCTTTTTTTGTCCTGTCCCTTCTAAATAATTGGAAACTTTCCAAGTCAACAGATGAATTCAGAGTTCTACCATCCAGCCAGGTTTCTGTTAATACCAGAACCCCCGGTTTAACTTCATTAACCTAATCCCTCATCTCATCAAACTTATTTCTCAAACTTCTAATATTCAAATGAGTAATAATCACAGATCCATGTTTCATATTAATTTCTTTTTCATCATATAACATATTAGGAGGGCCAAGATTTGGATGTACATCACCACAGATTAACAAACAGCACACAGTAAGCCTAGTAAAAACACCCCTTAGATTCAGTTTCCATATTCCTTTGCGGAACAGGCCTTTACAAGGCCTATTTCCCAAAAGAAACAAAAACTGTGGTACAGTTTTCACCAAATACACTCTAAGGAATGTATTAAAACATACATTAGGTAGAATCTCAGATGAAATATATACATTCTGGGGAACATTCAATGCCCCTGGTCCAATAAAGGAGTGATACTGGAGGTCAGACAATGTTCCTGTATAACTATGTGCAAACTGAAACGCACTAAACATATTAACTACAAACAAACACATTAAATGTTTAAGACAATCATTTTGTAGGATCCTCCCATTAACATTCAAAGAATATAAAATCTAACAAGTGACCAAAAAGCATACAGCAACCAGGAAGGCAGGTAAAAATAATATAACAAAACTAAAACTAAAATACTTACAATCCTTCCTGGGAGCTGCAATACTCAGGTCAAAATAAATGAAACAATGAAAAACTTTTCCTATTAAAATATCGCTCCAAAAATCCCACCAAAGCTTTAAATCCCAAGTACAATCAGCAACCCCTCAAATATTTTCCTCTACTGAGTGGCGCTTGCTCCACTCACGCTTGCTCTATGTACTCGCGCTTGTGGACAATGCAGCTATTTAAAAGTAGCGCCAACTCCTCCCTTTTGCTGATGTACAGCTGCTGACCCACTTCCAAGCCCCCACACCAGTTGATTCAATGTTCCAATAGATTTTGATATGGGCAGGAGAAAGCAGTCATTTAACAGCATGTGCAGGAGATGAAAAAAACAGTGCAAATAGGCAGTCAGTAAATAAGAAGAGGCACCAATACTTTTAATTCAGCTGCTGGCAAGATGCTGTACAAGCCCCCGACCATCTGCACTTGACCTCGGTGTGTTGTTGTAGCGTGGAGGAGTCTGCTCACACTTGTGGACAATGCAGCTAAAAAGTAGCGCCAACTCCTCCCTTTTGCTGACGTACAGTTGCTGACCCACCTCCGAGCCCTCACACCAACTGATTCAATGTCCCAACAGATTTCGATACAGGTAGGAGAAAGCAGTCATTTAACAGCATGTGCAGGAGATGAAAAAAACAGTGCAAATAGGCAGTCAGTAAATAAAAAGAGGCACCAATACTTGTAATTCAGCTGCTGGCAAAATGCTGTACAAGCCCCCGACCATCTGCACTCGACCTCAGTGTGTTATTGTAGCATGGAGGGAAAAACATATTGCCTGAGGTTAAGTCTGCAGTGGTTTAAACATTTAAAACACTTCCCCAATATGTTTTTAATCTTTTTACCTACAAATCACAGTTCAGTCTATTGTCTCTCCTATTTTTCAAGTGGACATATTCGAAAGTGTTGCTGCTCTTTTGTTTCAACCTAGAAAACATGTGTTTTCTATTATTTAATTGTAATATCCAATATCTTTTTTAATATTACAATTTTCTATTCAAGTCAGTACTACTCACTGAATGACTTGTTTAAATTTTAATTCCATTTTATTGCCAACACGCATAACAGAATCAAATAGTGCTGTTTATACATGAAAAGCCATTTTATGCACAGAAAGCAAATTTCAAATGTATGTTGAAGTTACTTACTCGTGATGAGCATCTTAGTGGCTTCTAAAGATTCATGTGGCAGCAAGAGGCTGGCATTGGCCTGCTTCTTATTATATTCACGTGGAGAGTGCTGTGATGTCATCAGCCGGCACACATAGTGTCATTGCCTGGCAACTGAATTGCTTGACAAAACTCATACCACGCGGGTATTTGAAGGCACAGATGGGCCATTTTTATGATTTATTGGTAGCGCTATGTACAGTTTTCAAAATCAGCTAGTAGTGCCTGCATTAGAGTCAACTGACTCCTCTTGCCAAAAGGACCTTACATTGAAATTCTGCAGGAATGTATCCCAGACATGTAAGCTATCTTTTACCCCTCTAGATATGTCTACCCAGTGGTGCAGCTTGGCTGCCCCTGTTCTTGCCCTAGCCAAGCACCTTGTAAAAGCTTGACATGGGCCTATTGCCCTGCAGATGAAATTGAGGTGCCCCATTCATTTCTGTACTTGTTGGAGCTGCATCCATCTTCTGATCATGTGCTCCCCAACAACTCCTTTGATCTGCTCACCTTGTTAGCTGGTAAGCAGAACAAATTCCCTCTTGTGTCAGCCTCTATCCCTAGAAATTCCATGGTCCTGTTTGGGCCTTCTGTCTTGTCCCCTACTAGTGGCACCCCTAGCTCTCGACACGTCCCCTGAAAACAGGAAAGCATGTGGTCTGCTTCCTGCTTTCCATTCCCTATGAGAAGGAAATCATCCAGATAATGTATAACCACTTTATACCCCATTCTTTGTTGGAAAATCCATTGAAGACACATGCTAAATAACTCAAACATGGCACAGGCCACAGAACATCCCAAAGGCATGGACTTGTCAGCATAATACTGTCATCCACCTTGAAACCTAACAGGTCTCAATCCTTTGGGTGTACTGGTAGATATCTAAATGCAGATTCAATACCTGTTTTTGCCATCTGTGCCTCTGGGTTGGCCCTGATAATTTGTACTGCCTCCTCTAATGTGGCATAGGACACCTTGCTGTCCTTTTCTTCAATATAATTGTTGATTGATTCCCCTTCTGGGTATGACAAGTGATGATTGACCCTGTACTCCCCTGGCTGCTTTTTAGGCACCAGTCCTAAGGGGGAGACCCTCAGGACTTTCAAGGGTAGATCCTTGAATGGTACCTCTACCCTCCCTGCTTCCTTTTCTTTCTGAATCTTCAACTTCAAAACTTCCTCTTATCCTTCAACAGAGTTTTTTTTCCTCTGTGGATACCCTAGGCCCTTGAAATTATAAAAAGAAACCCCTTTGAAAGCCTTCTATGAGCATCTCAGCTGCTGCCCATCTGGTTAACCCCTTAACTGGCTTGCCAGTGCCTCCACCTTGATGGGGGTCTATGCCTGCCAGAATTTTGCCTGCAAAACTGACTACCCAATCCCCCCTCCCTGTCCCACCCTCTCTAATTGTACTGTACCCCCCATGCCCTCTTTTTGGTTCCTTATGTTCCTCCCGAAAGCCTCAATGCTTTGTCCCCCCTCCAGCCATAACCCTTCCCTCTGGTAGTTCTGCCCCATGTCTGCCCCTATACCCCTGCCCACCCCCACGATAAGGCAGATTGGGTACACCTGATGTCCCCGTGATGTGACTCCCTTGGTTTCAATTCATCTAGCACTTAGGCACCAGATGGGTCTCTCCACATTTTGAACATGCGTGCCAAAATCTGCAGTGTGGCCAGGAAAAGAATGCCCTGTTATTTCCCCAACAACATTTTTGTGTCAGGGTAGCCCTTCTGTTGCCTTCCCCCTCTGGTGTGGATTGGTCCATGACATAGTCCATCCATAAATTCAGTTGCTTCGTGTCCCATCTAACATCCCCATAGGTTGTCATCCGCTGTCTGAAAAACTCATCATAATGCAGCCACCCGAAATCCCCTTTTGCTTTTGCTCTCCTAATGATCAAGGAATAAGTAATGATGGGTATCCCCATCTCTGGTTTCTTTTCCATGACTGTTGCTGAGTATGTGGCAAAACCTACATACCACCCATCCCATGTCTTCCCTTTTGTAAACTTGTCCTCCTCCTTCTTCCCTAGTAGTACCACTGCTGCAGCCATTTCACTCTTCCCTATGCTTTCCAACACATCATACTTTGTCACCTCTTCTCTGCTCACCAGTGCAAAAATGTCAACAAATTAGCAAAATGGTTGGAAGAGTGGCAACTGGGGTTTAACGCAAAGAAGTGCAAGATCATGCACATAGGGAAGAGAAACCTTGAAGTCACCTATAGACTGGGAGGAGAGTTGCTGGCAGTCACAAGGGAAGAAAGAGACTTGGGCATCATCATCACCAATGACCAGAAATCATCCAAGCAGACCTCTAAAGCAGTAGGTAAGGCTAGAGGGATGTTGGGGTGTATTAGTAGGAGTATCACAAGTCGGAAGAGGGAGGTAATAATTCCTCTTTACAAGACACTGGTTAGGCCCCATCTGGAGTACAGCGTGCAGTACTGGAGGCCACACCTTCACAAGGACATTAACCAGATTAAGGCAGTCCAGAGAAAGGCAACAAAAATGGTGCAGGAACTGCATCAGAAAACATATGTGGACAGATTAACTGAACTCAATAAGTATACCCTAGAGCAAAGGAGGGAGAGAGGTGATATGATCGAAACATTCAAACACCCTAAGGGCATTAACAAGGTGAAAGAGTCTAACATGTTTCATTATAAGAAAAAATAGCAGGACAAGAGGACACAGCATGAGATTAGAGGGAGGCCGATTAAGGGGTAATGTGAGGAAGTTCTTTTTCACAGAAAGGGTGGTGGATGCATGGAACAGCCTTCCTTAGGAAGTGGTAATATGAATACAGTGCAGGGCTTCAGACAGGCATGGGATAGACATAAGGGAGCAATACAGATGAGTATGAATAGATAGGCCATTGACAGAGCAAAGGCTTATGGCACATTCATAAGGTAGAAAAATAAATGGGCAGACTGGATGAGCCTTGCGGTCCTTATCTTCCATCAACTTCTATGTTTCTATGTTTCCCCTTTCCACATTTTTTCTTACATGGCTAGTGGGATGTGCTTACCTATCTCATCCCTGGGGACCCAATTTCCCTTCACCCCATCCCAGTTACTGTACCTTAGGATGATTCCCCTCCGTCCCTCCCTGTCCCCCTTTAATCTCTGTCAAGGCTTTTTCTAATTTCCACAAACCCCCTGAACCTAAGGAGCCTATCATTAGCTCCACCTATTCGTTTATGCTGCCCCCCAGTCCCATTCTACTATTACCTGTTAGTGGAGCTGCCGCTGGCATGGGAGCTGGCCCTGGCAGTGGCCCTACTGGAAATGGGCTCAATATTTTTTCTGAAGGCTGTTCTGGTGTCTGAGATTCAATGGGAACTGGAGCAGGTAGTGGACTGGGCTGTGGCTCAAACATGGGGGCCAGCACCGGTGCCACCGGTTGAATGGTCTCAGGCTGTGGGAGAGGCTGGCAGGGAATACTGGGTTGAGGCCACTATGGACTAGCTGGCCAGTCTGGCCTTGCTGGTTCTGGGGGCCTCTCCAGGCTGGCTGGCTTCTTTGGTGGCCTCTTTCTCTTTCCGCCCCTGCCTCTCTCTGCCTTTCTCTTCTCTCCCGGTTGCCCAGGTTCGATACCATTGATCATCTCCCACACTTTGCTTGCCCTGTCTGCCAACTCCAAGATAGTGTTGTAAGCATCTTCTCTGGTTGGCTTGACCTTCCTTGGCACCATGTTCCTTGTACCTGTAAGATTACAGCAAACTGAAAAACAGAAAAAATATTCTCACTGACTGCACTTCCCATCCCCCTTCTTCCAATGGCATTTCATTTCCTAACCTGCCTTGGTCCACGCTGCACTTTTTGTTGAATGCCTGTTGCTTGCACAGTGGCTTCTCCTGCCCCCTCTGTACCTTTAATTCTCTTCAGGGTAATCCCTTATCTTCTTTTGAATTAATGTGCTGTGATAGGAAAAAAAATGCCTACGCTTCATCGCTTTCATTGGATTGTACTGGTTTTGTTTCCAATGCTTTCATTTAGGTGAAATGTTACCAGATGGCCCACTTTCACAATGTGATGGCTTTAAACCATTTAGGTCTGCTGTTTCTCTTTTCATGCAAGTTTAGAGGTTTTCAATATTTTCAACCTAACTGCTTTAAAGACCAGTGGATGCCTCCATGGGAACTAAAACAAACATAATATTTAGGCACAGTCAGTTTATATTTCATGTGTGGTGCATATTTTGTGTCCCCCCCAACTATTACTGCGACCCTTCAATTCTGTCCCCTACCACCTTTTAGTCCTTGGTTAACCCACTTAGTGCCTTCCTACTTCGATCTGCATACTGCTGTTGGTCTTTCATGCCTGAATCATTGGGCCATCCGCATCAAAATGCAAACAACTCACTAATATTCCTTGTCTCTCTTTTTTTTATATTTTGTCCTTAATGTCTGCTACCATTTCAGTGAGAAATTTATTGCAGCTCCAGCCCGATGTGCGCCATGCTGTAATGACGTCAGACGCCATTCACTGCATGGCTCAGTCCCATGCATGGTTCCGGCCTATGTCCAAAGGCTCTCCCCATCCTGACTTTGCGCCTTTTCTCTTATGATACATTTAATCCCTAAGAACATAGCTCATTTGAAGAGATTTATTTCATATTTCTTTATATGTATATATATCCCTGTCATCTCAAATGCATTCTTTTGATTTCCCCTTAGGTCCAGTCAACCTGTTTGCCTCTAGGTGTGCCAAACCTGGTAAACAAGTTCCGTGCAGCTGTAACCTGAGGTGCTCCATGTGGTGATGATGTCAGATGCCATCTCTGCATTGTCCGGGCCACCTCAATGGCTCAGGCCTAGGCCAGCCAGTTCCTCGAGTCCTACCCACCTTTTCTTTCAAAACTTTCCCCATCATCCTTAACCTGCCTTTTCTGTTTTCTAAACACACTGAGGAAACACCACTCAAGCATAACCTCCTTTTCTAGCTCCCCCACGACCATGTCCCACAAACATTCCTCCCCGTCTATATTTTTGTGTTGTATATAACTCTGCTCCTCTCTGGAGCCTACTCAACAAACAAACCCCCCCAGTGTTCACCATTACCTCCTGTTTCTGTCCCCCTGGAGAGAGAGGCAGGCTTAGTTTTTTCAACACTTACCTCTCAGTTGCACATCGTATCTCCTCTGCTCTACTCAGTAAAGCGGTGCCTACCGATTCTCTCTCTTCTGCTGCTGGACTACAAATGCAGCTCTCCACAATCTCCAAATTATGCCTTCTGACCCGGGAAAAAATGTTACCAATTCTACCAACGATAAATATGCTGACTCACGCATAGAAAAAATGCTAATTTGTTGTGCTGCACATTACAAGAACTTTGTACGAGTAGTAGATGAAAAAGAGGACCAGATCCCCTTGTGCAGCCACTTAAAAGGGGGTCGTTTCGACTCCTCCCCCTCATGTTCTCAACCTATCCCCACCTGTCTCCCAATCCTGGTCCCTCCCCTTCCGTGACATCATTCTGTGACTCAATGCCTGCATTGGACACTCCCCCTCCCTTACTCCCTCTCCTTTCTCTGCCCTTCCCATTATGACCATTGGGGGTGCCACTGGGACAACCTGGTTTTCCTTTTAATAGGCAAACTTCATTAACACTATTAATCCTGCACAGTAGTTTTGCTGTGGCTCACTGGTCAGCCTACTATCCTTATACTAAGCTTTCAATTATTGTCATACATACATACATTTATTCTCAATCATATTACACAAAACATTGCATATTGTTATAATTGTTTTAATAACTGGTGACCCTCCCATAATCACTGGATATCCAGTCTTGATAAAATGCCATAGTAACCCGCTCAATTCTGTAACTCAATTGCGGGTTATTATGGCATTTTCTCTTCCTGTTCTCACTTTTCTGAAGGGTGAAAGAGAACAAACTGTTGTTGTACAAGTACAATGGCTGCTCAAGGACATGCTTGCACAAATATAGTTTTTCTCTGTGTCGAAAACTTGCACCAGTTATTATAAAAAAACAATGCCTGTGCAGTTTGTTTTCTTAGGATTTTTCATACATCTTATGCATGTGATAATCTCATAAACCACTCAAGCTTAATTCTCAGGGTTCATGGATTATCACATACCTCACATGTCTGAAAAATCCTCATCGCATACACCTGTATAGGCATTATTCTCTTATTTATGCATAATAGTGTTTTGTGTGATGTTCTTTTTGCAGTAGATTCTCATCCCCAAACTTGCAGTTTGAAGTGATCAATTACCCATTGGTTACATGTCTTTGTAGCACGTCATTTCAGTAAATCGATTTCAGCAAGTCAGTTTCAGCAAAAGCATTTCAATGATAGCAATTACAGTGACTGGTAAAGTTCAGTGAGCATAACATTTCAGCAACTGACAACCTGTGCAACAGCAAGCATTCCACCTGCCCCTAAGTCCACTTGGGGCTTGACGTTAGAATATAAAAGATGAGGGGGTCTGGGGGTGCAGCCCACCAGTGTTACAATAGTTAGGTCAATTGGTGGCACAGTTGCAGAGTTTTGTCTCCTTCACCTGATCCCTGTAGTCCAGTCACAACTCTGTTTCCCGTGTTCCCCGGAAAAGTAATGTAACCTGATGTGGCACTCTCAGACCCGACTCATCTCTCATGTAAAAATGAAAGTGCTGCAGTCAGGTCAGGAATTACTGATTGATCGATGAGTAAATGTCTACACAGTCAATTGGTCACTGAAATATACAAGCAATGTAATGTACAGCCAATGTATTTATAATCACTGCAATTACTTCGTTGTAATTGACATTTGTCAAAATTGGCTAGCTGTAATGACATGGAGTCCATGTCTTTAGCTGGTGGTGGGCAATTATGTATTATTCTAGTTTCTTTGAAGGTCGATGCTATGCATCCTATACATACATATAAAAGGAATGATGTAAAAACTGCATTAGCAATAACTGATCTCAGTAACAAACCAGAAATGTTTCTCTTTCATACCACTGATTATTGTGACATTGATACATTCACTGTAAGTGCTGATCCATGTTATGAATGTTTCAGTAATGCCCACGCCACACACACACACACACACACACGTGCACGAGGCATCAATCAACTTATATGACATGTGCCATGCTGTACTTTCATTTATTTATTTTTTCATTTTTAAGCCCAACATGCCAACCAATGTAACAATGCACTACTTTTACATGATGGGTGTTATCCATTTACATGAATGCATTTTGCAACACTGTAATATGTCATTTGTTAAGTCAATATACATTTATAATATTGGTATTCGACTATGGTACTGGAATGGTAACATATGAGTCTTATTTAAACAATAAGACACAACGGGGTGGTGGTTGTCATGGGTTAATGCATGCTAGGGTGCGTAGTGAGAAATGAGATGCTTGGCACTGCATTAACCCATGATTACCAGCACCCTGGTGTGTATTATTTTGCTTACAAAATGGGTCCCCTTGTCAACAAACTGAATAAAAAAAAATAATGTTTTGGTAAAAAATGAAAAACAGATTACATTTCTGCAGTAGAAAATTAAAAAATAGCACTGTGTCGACTCTTGTGGCACTGAGTGATGGAGTCAGCTCAGCAAGCTGGTGACCCGGGTTCATGCTCTGAGCTTAGGTACCAGTAGGTACCAGGAGCAGAGACCAGCAGGGAGGGAGTGAAGAGCGTCCATTAGACTGCTACCCTCCCAACAGGTGGGCAGACCTTTGGAACCTGATGGTGGATTGGAGACGTACTGTACTAGGTGATGTGCTGCCTCAATGCACTGCCATACGTCTCCATCATGGGGTGTCCATGATAGGCTCAATGTGGGAGGTGGGAGGGTTCAGAGAACAGAAAAAGACGGCAGCCTATGGGCCCAGATGATGGCAGCTCACCGCTCTGTCACTGCGAAGCCCGGGATAGTCCTGAGCTGTACCCTTGCCTCCCCCGGTGAGGATGGTAAAAGTGTGTGCCTTCAGGCACGTGACAGTCTCCCCACCCAGTAGTGACCACATGAGGCAGGGCTTCCTGATGAAGGGATATGTAGGGTTGGTCGGGAGTGGTATGATGAGGGGCAGCGGATGGCACCAGGAGGGAGCAAGAAGATAGTAAAGATCTTGGCTGCCAAAAGGAGTGGGTAGCAAGGTTGGCAGTTGGAAAAAAAGCATCATACAAACAAAAAAACAGCACTCATATTTAACATTCTGTGTGCTGCTGTTGTTTCAATTTGCCACTATGTGGCATTGTTTTGTTTTGTGATAGCATATTTTACATATCCTTTTATTATTGTGTATTTGAATGGAACAAGCCAGGAATTAGTTGTTTCAAAACATCACAGTTGTATTACAGTTACTTGCTGTGCATTTTTGTGAAGTAGGAGAGTTTCAGACAGAGAGTGATGGTACATTTTGCTGCCTGTTCCCAGGAGAGAGATAACATGTGCTGGTGCATTCTGAGAGATAACAGGGACAATTTTTAAATGGGAAACTTTGGTGCAAGGTGCCCGTACCAAATGACTTTGATGCAAGTGGCATCTTGCATCAGTGTTTGTGGCAATCCCAGTTTTTGAATGCAGGCTGCATTGAAGTCAGGATGCTGTGCTCCATAGCTGCTCTATGCCACCTCACCACATGGTGATGAGGTGCCACATGGCTGAGGTGCTACGTGCTCATACAAAGAGGAAACCGGATGGGGTACATGGGGGGCTGGCTGGGATGGATAGTGACCAACTCCTGGTGGACACAGCCCTAGCACCTACACCTTAGGTTTCACTATCCCCGACACTGTTGGTAGGCAGCAACCTGCCACCATCTGAAGGGGTGGGTACCAGGAGACTGTTGCAGTGCCCATGTAATGTACCCATCCCCAGCTTGCACCTCACAGCCAGCAGCCACTGCTGCCTGACCTACAGTGTTGGGGAAAGTGATACCCATGGAGCAGGTGCCAGGGCTGTGCCCACCTGATGCTGGTCACAGTCGGTCCCTACCCCCCATACCCATTTTAATCAATTCTCTGTATGTGCACATGGCACCAGTGCTGAGTGCCACCTCACCACACTGACTTCCCATCATGCCCCCATCACCACTTAGGACACCCCATGCTCCCTCAGCCCTCAGTCCCCTCCTTGCTGACATATGAGGCCTCCACCTTTTTGTTCCCTCAAGGATTGCACCAGGTGGGGGTTGTTGGATTCCTGAGTCAACCCCGGAGGTGCGCCACATGTTTGGCTGATCCCTGCAGTTGCAGCAACTCCTGGTTCTTTGACACAGCGATCCTCTTTTTATAAAATAGGTTGCAGTGTCCCTGATGCACCTGGACTTTGCCACAGATCTAGATTGGCCCAACTTGCCCCACATTTTTATGCTGCATAACAGCAGCCATTCAGTACAATCCAGAAGAAAAGTGGGTTCTGATGATCAAGAGAGAGAGAGAGAGAGAGAGTCAGAGATTGGTAGTGACACCTTAGTTTGTTTTGTTTTTGCATCTGGTCCATGAAAGAGTGAGCACTTACCAGCCAATTGCCAGGATACAGATTGAGAGAAAGCTAAGATAGCACACTTCTATGAAGTGCGGGCTGCTGCTATTGATAATGGCAGTGAAAGCTTGTCTTCTGTCCTCTGGTAAAATTCAATATCTTAAGAAAAAGGAAAAAGAGAATATAAAAAGATTTTGAAGCAATGTGGTTGGTATCCAGCCTAACTGCAGTTTGCGTAGTTTGCAAAGGCCAGCCATCTAGCATATTTATGCACAGTATCTTTTCAGTTTTGCTAGTATCCTTCACAAATGTGTGATGTGGTTGGCTTTCACAAAGCAATTTGCACATTCCTGAATGCTGGACACCTCAAGCAGTTGTTCAGGATACTGATGATACTGAAAGGATATCCTCCACAAATGTGCGAGGTGAATGATTTTCAAGAACATGTGAATGTTGGTTGGCTAGGCTGAGTGAACTACAAAACAAGTAAGTAAATAAAAATTCTGGAAGCTATCAAAAATCATAACTGGAACATGATCCAGAATGAGGCTCTTCGCCATGACTACAGTAAATAAGATGTGCTCACTCGAGGAGAAAATGTACGCCTCTTTGTGTCTGAAGTGAAGTGAATAATGTCTGCAGGAACTCAACTAGTTAGTGTCACTAACTTTTGAGGATTGAAACTTGTAGATGAAAAGTATATCAAAATATATTTTTCATGCCAGTGTAATATTTTACAAATGTATTTTTCTATTTCCTTCCCACTTGAAAAAAAAAGACAAAGAAGATTTCATATCTACAGAACTATGTAATGCTGAGGGTTTATATGTAACCACAAGAAGTTCAGAACATAAACAGTTATTATTTACCTCTTATTCACAGTGCATAGCTTCGGAAGTAATTGTGGCACAGTGCAGCACTCCTAAACCAGCAGGAACAACTCTGGTTAGTTATATATGCAAGCAATAACCCATGATGGAGTGTGTGGTTAATGAGGATTATGTGAGGCATGAGATGAAGCCGAGTGTCCTCATAGCACCAAGGGCGTTGATTAATTTATTTTATTTTATTTTGCTTTTGATCCCCAGTAACCACACACCCTGGAGTGGGTTATTGCACTTATAACATGGGGTTACAACAATGTGACAAATATTAAGTATTATTAACTCCTTGTTGAGTCTCCCTTAAGAGAACTCACCATGGAGTCTCCCTGAAGAGAACACAGCCTGTGTGAAGCCTGCATACACTGCAAGGAATCCCTGTCCCACAGAACTCCCCACAAAGTCTCCCTTGAAGAGAACATAGCCTGTGTGAAGCCTGCATACACTGAGATGCTTCCCTGTCCCACAGAACTCCCCACAGAGTCTCCCTGAAGAGAACACAGCCTGTGTGAAGCCTGCATACACTGCAAGGTATAGAAAAGAACCTGACCTGCATTTGGTGAACAAGCTACACTGGACTGAAGCTTTAATGTCATTTAACATACTAACTGCCAGCAGATTAGGCCTTACGGTCTATCGAGTCTCCTTGAACCTCAGATCCCTAGTTGGGTATCGAGGCCCTCCCCCTTGTGTTCCAGAACCCTTTCATCTATCCTCACCCCCGGCCAGGCCATTATCTGATACATCCGCATTCTGTGTCTGTCCCACCATCTCTTGAAGCCCTCCACTGTGGATCTCTGAACCAGCTCACCAGGCAGTGCATTCCAAGGATCCACCACCCTCTCAGTGAAAAACCTCCTCCTCTTTCCCCCCCTCACCCTTCCACCTCCCAACTTCAAACCATACCCTCTGGTGATACCTCCCTGCTTTAGTCTAAAGATCCCCTCCGTGTTTACCCTATTTACTCCCTTGAGGTACTTGAAGACCTCAATCATGACCCCCTGTCTCTCCTCTCCTCCAATGAAAACAGGCAGAGCTCCTCAAGTCTGTCCTCATACGTCAAATCCCCTAGTCCTCGTATCATCTTAGTTGCCTTCCTCTGTACCATCTCCAGGAGCTGTATGTCCCTCTTCAGGTGTGGTCTCCAGTACTGTACACAGTATTCTAGGTGTGGTCTAACTAGTCCATTGTACAGCGGCAGAATCACTTCCCTGCTTCTAGAGGTGATCCCCCTTATGATGCATCCCAACATCCTGTTTGCCTTGCTAGCCACTCTCCTGCACTGCTCAAAGTTATTCATACATGCATCCACCATGACCCCTAGGTCTTTTTCACCTGTTGATGCCTCCAGCACCTCCCTTCCCCTCCCAGGGTGTACTGGTGTTTAGGGTTTCCCCACCCAAGATGTAACACCTTGCACTTGGTGATATTGAAATTTAATTTCCATGTGTGAGACCAGCTTTCCAGAGTGTCCAGGTCCCCTTGCAGGGCCAACTTCCCCTCTTCCCCCTCAACTACTGCTCCCATCTTGGAGTTGTAAGCGAAGAGATTTATTTCACACCCTATACCCTCCCTAATTTCCTATATGTATGCATTAAACAGGATCGGACCCAGGACTGAGCCCTTTGGTACCCCACTACCGACCTCTCTAGGGTTCGAGAGCTCCCCACCAACCACAACTCTCTGAGTGTGTCCAGCTAGTCAGTTTTCAATCCATCTGACCATCAAAGAGCCTGCTTTCCAGTCCATCAGTTTCACCACCAGACCATTGTGAGGGACAGAGTCAAATGCCTTGCTGAAGTCCAAGAATAATACATCCACAGGCTTTCCCCTGTCCAGTTCGGATGTTACCCATTCGTAGAACTCCACAAGATTGGTTTGACACGATCTACCTGGCACAAACCCATGTTGCCAACTATCCAGACCTCCCACCTCCTCCAAGTACACTCCCAATCATTTCTTTAGTATACACTCCATTAATGTTCCCACCACTGAGGTCAAACAGATGGGTCTATAGTTACCTGGTACTTCCCTTGACCCCCCTTTATGGATTGGCACCACATGTGCCTCTCGCCAATCTCTAGGTACCCTCCCTGTCTCAAGCGACCTGTTGAAGAACTCCACCAAGGGTGCAACCATTATGTCCACCAATTCCCACAGTACTCTTGGATGAATGTCATCTGGCCCAGGAGATTTATCTTTCTTTAGGGCCTTAAGGGCTAACCACATCCTTTTGGTGGAGATAGCATCATCTGTCCCCTCCACCTTACTGGCCTTTTTATCCTTATCCTGATGCGACACTCTTGGGGTACCTCTCCTTCCCTATTTCTCCATTTCTGTTGCTCCCCTGATCCTACTCACTACTGCTTCTATCCCCATTGTACCTTGCTTTGTAGATATCCCATCCCCCTCCCTAGTGAACACAGAGGCGAAGTACTCGTTTAATACCTCTGCTGGTCCCTCGCCTCTTCCACCCACCCTCCTTCTGATCTCAATCTGCCGAGATGGCCCTTAGTTTTTCTCCACTTCCCAATGTACCGGAAGAACCCCTTTTCCCCTCCCCATATCTCCTGTGCCAGCCGCTGCTCTTTACTGGACTTTGCCCTCCACACCATCCGGGTGACTTTTCTAGATGCAAGATGGTACATTTCCTTTTCCCTATCCCCTCTTGTTTTATATTTTTTGTAGGCAGCCTTCTTTTCTCTAACCACTACCTGAACCTCACTGGACCACCAGCATGGTTTATGTGACCTTGGTCCCTTACGTTTCACCTTAGTGCAGGTCCTGACTGCCTCATGAAGTCTCCGTTTGATGACCTCCCATCTCTTTTCCACATTTGTCATTGATGTAATCCCCTTCACATGATCCTTGATAATATTTTCCATACCCACAAAGTCTGCCCCCCTGAAGTCCACTGCCAGTGTCCTAGATCTCTCCCCCCCCCATGCTTATTTGAAACCAGACAGTATTGTGGACGCTTCCAGTCAGGGGGTACTCTACAATAAGGTCCCTTGCCAGATCCCCATCTGCCAGAACCACATCCAGGACATGCCCTTCCCTTGTGGGCTCCATCACATGCTGTGTTAAGAACACATGCTGGAAGCCATGCAGCAGCCTCTGCTCCTTGGCCACCTTAGAGGACATGGTTCCCCAGTTAGTATCTGGCTTATTAAGGTCCCCCATCAACACCACTCCCTCCCCTTTTGGTCCACACTGGGCAATGATGTTGTCCAGCAAACCATCCTCCAGAACATCACCCATCCTGAGGGGCCTATATACTACACCCAGCTTGACCTTACCTCCTGCCAGGGTTCGCAAGGTGACCCATAAGACCTCCACGTTTCCCTCTACCTCTTCTACCCTAGCAATTTCTATGTCATCTCTAATGAACATAGCCACTCCCCCCCCTCTTCCCTCTTTTCTTTTCCTCCTAATCATAGTGTACCTCTGCACGTTTAGGTCCCAGTCATGGTTTTTGTTGGCCCACATTTCCGTGACTGCCGCCACATTCACCCCCCTCCCCACTCGAAAAGCATGGCCTGAAACTCTGGCAACTTGTTTCCCAAGCTCCTGGCATTTACTAAAACCACCCCCACCCCTTATCTCCTTTGTTGAACCTCACCCAGGTTCCTTATACTTCCATCCTCCTCTGCTCTTCCTGGAAACCTCCTCCCCAGTCTGTTTCTCCTCCCCTTGGGTTTGAAGGCTACCCCTCATCTGGAGTGAGAGGGCTTGATCAGCCCTCCCTTATCCCTCCCCTCACAAGTTTAAACCCCACCTTTCTTGAATTTAGTCAGCCACCACCTGTTTAAAGACCTCCTTCACTAATGGGGCAAGATGAAGTCTGTCCTTGGCATACAGTCCCTTATCCTCCCAAACTCCTTTCCAGTTCCCTAACACCCCTGACCCACTTTCTGTATCCCACTTCCTGAGCCAGTCATTAACCTCTGTGATTTTCATTTTTCTCTCCACTGAGGCCTTTGGTACTGGCAATATCTCCAAAAAGGAAATGTTGCATCCATTATCCTGACAGACTCTGGCAAGTTCTCAGAACCTTGCTTGGATTTCCAAAATGCTATTTCCTTCTAGATCATTAGTTCCCAAATGCACCAGGAAATCCGGTTTCCCTCCACAATCCCTAACCAGTTCATATGCCATGAACTATGCTCTTCTGTTTCCATCGGCAGACCTGTACAGATAGTTTTTTTGGCCTCCTCCTCCTAATTGGCTCTTCAGAACTGTATTTTAGCCTGTTTCTCTTTTGTGTTTTAAGATCATTTACTTTGCTTACCACATGCTTTCTGGCAATAGCGCTGATGCTTAAATGAGGTTTAGACTCTGGCTCCTTAGTTTAGTTTGGTCTGCAATTTCAATCTACTTAGTGTTTTTTTTTTCTTTAGAACTTCCATGTTGGTTTTTAGAGTGTTTTAATTCATACCTTTGTATTCTGACTGGTGTTTTGTTTTAATCCAAATTCCAGTGTTTCCACATTCTCCACACTGCTACTCTGAGTCCTCTCACTCACTCAATGCATGTGCAGTTGTGGACACCATCCCTCATCCTCTCTGCACCTCCTTCCATACCCCTTCCCTATTTTTCCACTGAATACTCCCCCTCACCATCTCTCTTTTTCCCTCTTACAGGCTTCCCTCTCCCACAGAACTCCCCACAAAGTTTTCCTGAAGAGAACACAACCTATGTGAAGCCGCAAACACTGAGAGGTATGGAAAAGAAAATGACCTGCATCTGGTGAAGGAGCTTACACTGGACTTTGTTAGCCCATTGATGCTTTGCATCGACTGCCTCACCCAACCTGGTCCATCCCCAGATATATAGGTCACAATGATCATGTGACATGGTCAAGTGACCTCTTACAAATGTGTCAAATACTCTTGTTTCCCATTAGTTTTTTATATGAAATCACCACTAGGAGTCACTACTGAGCCATCTGTTTCTCTCATTCCATATTGCCTTTTCACCACTGTTGTCAAAGTCCTACCCCTCCTTTCATGTACCTTGACACACTGCACCAACTGTTGCTCCCTGTTTGCTCCCTTTTTGTCCCTGGTCAGACTCAAACCTATGAACTTATACACTAAGGGCATGCACTCTAACCACTACACAACTGAAGCATCCCTACTTCCTAATGTTATTTTGTGGGCCATATAATTTATTGCCTTTCCACTCTCACTCCACTCTCCCACACACTTCTGATCCCTACCTCCCTTGCCTATCCAGGTCACCCCTACCCAGGGTCGATTTAGACTCCTCTTATGTTTCTAACATGTTGTCCTTGTACTCCCCCAGCACATTACATTTTTTCTCCTCCATCTAATGCTCATCTATATCAAAACTCTCTCTGACCCAGGAAACATTGCTCAATCTGCCATAGCCACTCCCTCCTCTAGCACAACCCCTCTACATTCACGCCTGACTGAGTTTGCTAATTTTACCACTGGCCCCCGCCTCCACACTTGCCACTTCCACTCTCTCTCATCTCTCTTCCCTAAGTTTCCCCCTTCAATGTAACTCCTAAAAATCAAGCTCCTTGGCCTAGACTAGCAAATATCAAACAACTTAAAACCTGCCTCTATAGGATCAATCGTTTACTGCTTCTTATCTCTGGAAATGTTCACTCAAACCCTGGTCCTCTGAATGCCCTACAAATGGACAATGCAAAGAATGATGTCCTTAAACTAGCATCCCTTAACATTCAGAGCCTTCTGACAAAACCTGATAGCCTTCAGGTCAGGGTGACTCAACACAACCTTGACATGCTCACACTGACTGAAACCTGGCTATTGAAGAAAACTCCTGACTCAGAACTATCTGTCACTGGCTACACACTATATAGGCAAGACAGGGTAGGCAAAAGGGGAGGGGGATGTGCCATCTATCTGAAAAACTCCCTGAAGGATCAGGCACTACCCAATACCTCTATAGATAATCAATCTCAAATCCTTGTTATCAAAATTCTTCTAGGACAGCTTGACAAAGCCTTATATGTCTTCTCAGTACACCCCCCATGAAATCAAATTAGGCATTAATCTGGTTATTGATCACCTAGAAAATCTACCAAATCAATCTGAGGTTGTTGTCATGGGTGATTTCAACATCAACTGGTTGGATCCGGAAGCCAACCATCTCAAAGATGTCATTGTGGTGCACAGTATCACCCAACTGGTGACCTCCACCACAAAAGCCAACCTGAAAACAGGTAATAGCTCCCTTCTGGACCTAATTCTCACCACACACCCACAAAGACATATCAGTACTCTGATGCTTCCAGACTCAATGAATGAACATTCACCTGTTGTTAGCTTCTGGACAAATAAAGGCACCAACTCCCCCCAAAAAATCACATGTCAATGGAGGCTAAAAAAGGGAAGCTTGATCAATTCAGCACCTTCCTTGCAGAGTTCAACTTGTTGTCACTGGGCTCCTTCCCCAATAATGACCTCCCATTGAATTACCTCATCACACATTTTAACAAGCGTGCAATCTCTTTGTTCCAGCCCATAAACCTATGTTCAGGGGGAAAACCAACCCATGGATCACTGCTGATCAGTTAAACAAAATAAAAGCCAGGGACAATCTTTGGTACATTGCTCAGGCCTCAGGTGACCAGGCTGATAAACAACGCTATAGATCTGCTAGAAATGCCTGCACCCAGGAAATCCACAGGGCCAAAAAAACTACTAGCAAAATGAGTGCATGAACTCTAGGGGTAACAGTTGGGTTTTTGTGGCAGAAAATTAAAGACCTCACTGGTAAGCCAAAAAAGGCAGCACCTACTATGTTGGTTGTAAATGATTCCCTGTTGAAGGACCCTAGTTCTATAGCTGAAGCTTTTAACTCAGCCTTTACAGATCTCAGTATGATCCTGCTGCCCAACTTTTTCAATGCAACCAAGTCCAGTGACACCTCAGATACTGCTGCCTTCCCCCCACATCCCCATTATACTTCAGGAGACTCACACTCGCTGCTCGCTAAGGCAAAGAAATATCTGCTTAGAGTATTAGGTAAAACCAGGTAGAGCAGTGACCACCTGGACATGAAACTACCATACTTATCATTTGATGTCATGCTACAATCTCTCACCACCATTCTTAACCTTTTCTTGTCACTTAGTCAGTTCCCCAAGCAGTGGAAGGCTGTGGTTGTCATGCCAGTATACAAATGTGACAGATCACTGGTCTCAAACTACCAACCTATCTTGATCCTCCCGCCCCTATCCAAAGTGCTTGAGAGAGTTGTGGCCAACAAACTGACTGAATTTCTCAACAAATACAGCATCCAATGCCCCCAGCAGCATGGCTTCAATCCAGCAAATAGTACCACCACAGCACTGTTGGAATATACAGATTATAGTCATAAAGCCTTAGACTGTGGTCACATAGTTGGGTCAATTTATATTGATCTGACCAAGGCTTTTGGTACTGTGAATCACAGCCTCCTCCTTAACTCTTTCCCATCTGTTAGCCTCTCCTCTTCCATCACAAACTGGTTCAAAATCTATCTTGCAAACAGAACACAGCAGGTTAAAATAAACGTCTCTCTTTCAAGTTGTCTGCCAGTCTGCACTAGTGTCCCTCAGGGGTCCATCCTTGGACCACTGCTGTTTAGCCTGTACCTATATACCCTAGCCAAGGCCTATGACAACAACATCATGCTATCCATGGACAATGCCATACTTTTCTCTATCCACACTGACTACTCCCCCTCACTAGTGATCTGTAGTTAAACTTTTTAAAAGCTGAAACTTGGTTTGCCAACCACAAACTGTTAATGAATTGCAAAAAGACAAAAACAATGCTCTTTGCAAGCCCCCTGTAACAAATACAAATACAACCTCTTAACCATCTATAATAATGCCAACCAACCCCTTAAAAAGGTGCAAGAATTCAATCTTATAGACATCACACTGGACAGCTCCCTTTCCTATACCCTGCATGTTAATCATATTGTATAGCAGGTTATATTTGCTTTCCGAATATTTTCGCTGTATTCGCTGATTAAATTTATCAGTGAAAATATTCTGAACGCGAATATAGCCTAGTAAGTAGCTTCTACCACTATAGCTGAAAAAAGAGTTTTGAACCATTTCCATGTGCATTTAAAAAAAGAGCTTTATTAAATGAGCAAAGCAAAAAGATAGTAAGTGCTATATTTCATATGTTGCAGATATGCAAAACACTGCCGACATCTGCGTCTTCTTTTGTTATTTCCTTTCACTTTGGATCTGCATCTACATTGGTGAGTAAAAATAAGTTTTACAATGTGCCCAACTGTACACAGACTACAGTATTCAGATTATTCAATTTAGCAATATCGGTGACTGACTTACCTCAGAATGGCAGTTAGTGTGAGCTTTTGTGCTTTCACATGTGGCACCAGGATCCTTTTGATAAACTGCAATGGTCCAATGGTTGTCTGTTTGAGTAATGTGCCACTTAATAGGGAATGGGTGTCAAGGGTGGCAGGCAGGACTGCAGTCTTTGTAAATTAGCTGGGAAGGCATCATTTGGCCTGCTAGGGTGCAAGCAAGTACAGCTGTGATTTCGGCAAGATCAGGACCAGACACAGTGCTTTCCTCAACAGAATACTTTCTCTTCACAGGCTGTGAGGAGTTTATCAACAATTACCAGAGCTTGATTATCTGCTCTGTTCAAGTACTTTCCACCACCTCACCATTTACTGCATTAGCAGGTGACCACAATGCGAATATAAGCGGGAGCGAATAAGTGTGGTAACAGAGCACCCGCAAAATAAATCGGACACAAATTCAAACTGCTATACAGTATCTTCAAGATTGTAAACAGCAGAGTCAGGGTCCTCTTCAAGCGTAAACACTGGCTCACACCAGTAGCACTTAGGCTTGCAGTCACCAGCTCTATATTGTCCATCATTGATTATGGCCTACTAATCTACAGTGCTGCTACTGATAACACACTTAAGTGGCTGATGATCTCATGTAACAAGGCCCGTAGGTTAATAACTAGTGCCGACAAGTGAACTCACACCTGTGACCTCTACGAGCAAGTCAAATGGCTCAACCTGCAGGATAGGATAAAAAATCAAACATGTCTTTTTGCCAAAAAAATTATACCTCGCCTTATCTCCCCAAGCACCCAGTCTCTGCTTCTTTCCTCGACAAACCAACGCAGTACCTGTAGCTCTGCTAAACTGGTCTTCCATGTTCCCCACTGCCAGACCTCACAAGTGCAGCATACTTTTAGCTGTAGAGCCCCTACTTGGTTAATTGACCTGCCACCTGAAGTCCTTTCTGAACCCAAACTAGGAACATTGAAAACCAAGCTCAAGGGTCAACTTGTAACTCTTAATAAGTGTGACTGAACCCATTAGTTCCTTTGCTCTGCCCCTGCCTCCAAATGTCCCTCCCCTATTATGCCTTGTACCTTTCCCACCTGCTGCTACACCCTCTCCCTATTCTCTCCTTTCCTCTCCTGTTCCACCCCCTCCACCCCATAGACTATCTCCCCTAGGCCCACTCCTTTCTATTCCTTATATTAGATGTTATTAGACAAAGTCTGCTTATTTTTGGACTGCATACTTAACTTCACTGGTGTACTCTGTTATGGAATATTTATGTCAAACTGTTCTCACAAGACACTATTGTAACACATTTGCCTAACTGCAATCACCTCTATAATTGCTGTCTTTGATTTCTTCACTTTGTTTTAATTTTATTATGTTAAATTGTTCCTTTCTTTGCCTATTGTCTTGCATTGTTTTACATCACTTGATGTGGAACCTTTGTAAAAGAACCCTTGGTTCAAAGGTAATTGTAATCCTAGTTATGAAATAAATAAATACATACATAAATTCATAAATAAATATTAATTGTTGTTCTTAAAAACAGCAGAAATGTATTTATTTTGCAATTACCCTCCCCCTTAATAAAGTAGTACCTTTTAAGAAACATGTTTTTTGAGATGTTTTGCATTGTTACATAGTGCTATGTTTACATACTGTATTATCTATGTGGCAATACATGACTTTTACACATTATTTGTTGTAAAGATTTTTTTATAGTGAAAATTAGAAATACCTCATGGAAGTTCGGGTTACAGAAATTCACAAATTCTTCGTCATTATGGACATTCATTAACACATTCCTGATCATTCCTTCCAAGATGTGGTAACAACATATTTATGTTATTTTAAAATTACACTAGGAAAAACATGCATAAATCATTCTCCAACTGTGTTATTGCAATGCGAGCATTTTCCGATATAGGTGAACACAATTAAGGTTACTGCCTTGTGCTTTAACAATCTCTGAGCTATGGAAACAGCAGTTATGTCTTTAGTTCCACATCAGAATGAGAAACGTGCATATGTGGAACACATTAGTAAGAAAACAATGGCATATATTAATTTTGGAACAAGGCACTACAAAATTCTCCTCTTCCTGTAGTTTCAAAATCATTTCTAACATAAAGTAGCAGCTTTACTGCAAAACCATGTTTTTGGCTGATGTTTCTGTGCTGGAAATGATTACGGGAGTACATGTACTGTAAGTGCTGCACATTTTTAAATCCAAAAGTCTGATTGTCATGGAGCTTGACTAACACCATGGATTTCACTAAACTAATTGTCTCTGTGTTGTATGGCTGCTACTTATTGTACAATTTGTATGTTTGAACTGGGAGAAACAAAGATAATATTTGAAATTAATTGGTTACATGGAGACACAGTGACATCATTGGTGCGGTTGGGTGGGACATCCTGGTCACTCTCTCATAGAAGCTCGCTATTCAGTCTGTCTATGGCTAGTGTGCTTTGTGTGTGTCTGCAGCGAGAGTCAAAGATAATATTTCAAATAACTTGATTACAGGAAGACACAGTGACATCGTTGGGGAAGCTGGGTGGGGCATTCCTGCTCTCTCTCTGTTATACAGGCTCCCTGTTCAATCTCTGTGCATTTGCAGACACAGAGAGAAAAAACAGTTTTCACTTTCTTAATTACTTTAAGTTATTCAAGTAAACCACCTCCAATTTGTTTTATACTCTCTGTGCTTTAGTACTACAACATAGTTTGGTGCGAGTACAAATGCAATCACCGAGGTGGATGGAAAAACTAAACAAACTCAAATGTTACTTAGGGAAATAAAAAAAATGTCTAGTAGTCCCGACACAATGACAGATGAGAGCAGGGATTCTCCTCACAACCTGCTCATTCTCAACATGTTGGATATGTGTGAGACATGTTAAAAGGAGTGCTCCTTTTATTATTTCATACATGAAAAAAGTACTAAAGCAGACTCAGATTGTGGAAAGTAGGGTATCATACAAATTAGGAGGTAAGTGGCAATCTAAAAACAGTTTCGGTAAAAATTTTTATCAGATTGATGCACTGCTGCTTTAAGCTGGTTTAATGAATCTGGGACCTGTCAGGTCCCAGCCAATCAATTATTGAATTTGGAAACCCCATGTTATAATACATTTTATTATACTGTGTTTGAATTATTATATATAAGCTGTTGCCCATACGTTAGATTGAGATTTTGCTTGGTAAGTGACTTTACCAAATGTGATACATGATGACTGGTGAATATGAAATGCAAGACATATGTTGTGGTTGGATAATAGCACAAATCAGGACTATCTGAAAGTTTTTTAAAGCACAGTTGCAAAAGCAGTGTTTGTGATTGCAATCAGGGATGTGCAATTAGTATTGATTTTAGGGTAAAGAGGCTGCTGGATCATTATTTAGTACTGTTCTAATGAAATAACAGCACTGTTACAGATGGAACTTAACAAATCAGGTTTTATGATGTTTAAAATCAATGTTATAAACATAGTTAGTGCTCCTCATGTATTCACCATTGATTGATACCAGTGGATAGTTGAACCTAATTGGTTGAGGACTATCTTTACCAGTGCTGTTATCTGAGAATAGCAGCACCAGATAAAGATGCAGCAGCCTGTTTACACTAAAATCAGTACTAATAGTTAATGAATTAAGCAATAAGACATGATAGAGTGTGATTGCTTGTATGCGTTAGAAAAGGTAAACAAGCCAGCTGTCCTGGTGCGGTAACACCAATATGGTGTCTTGAGCTTCCAATCAGTATTGCACTAGAATGGAACCTCATTTCACTAAAACAATGACATAATGAGGTACAGGAAACAATTTGTTAATTTAATTTTAAAAAAATGACGTTTAAATTTTATCAAAATCGAGGTTAACAACGTCTCTTTAATCCACAAGTTATACATTCATTCCACAGCTCAGTGGTCAGCTCTGCAGATTTGATTCCCACAATTTAATACAATAATCTGCATTTCATACATTTATTTCATTGTTCTAAGTCAGAATTTCTGCAAAAGTTGCCAAAGTACATGCTGAAATTTCTCAAAAGTGAAATTCTGACTTTTGTCAAAATTCCACTGACAGAAGTTTAATTTCATGCAGCCCTAAGAACCAGTGTGTTCTGCCACAGATGGGTTCTGATTCTCTCTGACTGCGAGAGTGAAGCTCGACAAGTCCATGGGAATAAGAAACACGATGTGACAGAACACACTGCTTGTCCATAACGTTGTTTATCTTGTATTTTTTATAGTGTATAGTATTACTGAAAATTGTGAAAAGTAGTTCTTTGACTTCCAGAAAGAAACATAATGGTGAAGGCTCTAGAAGTCTCAGAATGCTATTGTACCACAGAAGGGTACATTCACATTCCATGATCTTTGAACTGTGGTACAACAGCATTTTGAAAGGGATGTAATTCTGTACAGAATAATGCTCTATTATAATCCATAAATTGGTTATGTATCTATTTTCTTTTTAAATGTTGTGTTATGCCCTTTCACACTTCAAGTGTACCTCAGTCTATATGTCCACTGCAGTTAGTCATGACATTTAAAAAGTCACTAATATAAATTAGAATTCAATCACTGGGCATGATTTTCAAATGTAAATCTATGATGCAAGGCACCTGCGCCACTTGGTTTTGATGCAAGTAGTACCTTGTGTCATAGTCTGGTGTGAACCTGATTTTCAAATGCAAGCTGCAGCAAATTCAGGATGCCATACAGTAATGATTCCCCCCCCTCACTACTCTTGCAGCAAAAGTACCAGTGCACCTGGTCACAAGGGAGCTTGGGCCATGGCAGGGCTGTACCATTCCCTTCTGTGTTATTCTAAAAACCCCACCACAGTGGCGGAGCCTGGGGGGAGCTGGGGGGTCGGTCTCCCCTCCTGGTTGGCCCACTGTGAGTAGTGGCACCCCATCACCATCTTTATTCACTGTTTAGTGCCCATTGTGGAGCCTGTGATTGACTGAATGGCCCCGCCTGGCTCCCAAATGCTCCAAAACCTGGCTCCGCCACTGCCCCACCATGGTCACAACAGGGGGATGCCTTTAGATAAACCTGAAGGTGGTGTAAGGGCCAAACACTGCAGCATGGCAGGGTGTCATTTGGGGAGGCTACAATGAGGGAACCAAGGGCACAAGGAACATGGGGTTCCCTAGGAGGTGACAGGGGCATGTTGTTGATGTGCAGGGGATTTAAGTGGCACCAAGTGAGGGTGCTCTGTGCTATTAAAGACAGATGATCTTCCCAGGTAAAGGGGGCTGGCTGACAGGGTCTGAGACCCAACCACCCAACGGATAAAGCCCTGGCACTTGCCCAATAGGTGTTACTGACCCCATCACCTTCACTGAGCAGCAGAAGCTGCAGGTAGTAGGGTGCCAGCAGTGGTTGGAAAAGTTCCAGGGCACTGTGGCAGTCCTCTGGTACCTGGACCCTTGCATGGAGGCAGGCAGCTGTTCACTGACTGTGCTGGGGTCAGTGACTTCAATGGGGTAGGTGCCAGCACTGTATCCTTTGGAGGGCTGGGTCCCGAACCCTCTCTGCCATCCTCCTTTACCCCGGCAAATTGGCTATCCATAATAGCACAGGGAAGCACTGCAGACTGCCAACTCAACCTCTCTGCATATCACCACAATGCCCCTGTTGCCTCCTAGAACACTCCTGTGCTCCCTATGTCTTCAGTCCACCTTCATGGCCCCTCAAGTGTTCAGTGGGGTGGGGTGATGGATGGAGCCATCCTCCAAACTCCACAATTGCGCCACCTGTCTAGTGCCACCCTGCAGATATGGCAAATCTCAGGTCTTGGATGCAGGGAGCTTCATTTTTATAAAATATGGAGCAAGGTTGCTGACACACCCTGATATTGCCGTAGCCCTAGATCCATGCAAATTGCAGTGATTTAAGGGCTCTTTGAAAATCTAGCCCATTATCTCATTCTGTGATATAAGGGGTTGCCCCATTAAAGGGCAGCCTGAGTTGTCACTAGCCTCCAGGAATCAGAATGGCCCAGGCTAGGCTAGGATGGAAGGGAGGAAATAGGGGAAGGGGAGAACCAAGGAGTTAAAGCATACAGTGAACAAGGGGGGAGGGGGGACATAGAGGGGAGGGACAATGAGGTCATGGGAGGGGGTGAGGTCACAAAAGGGAAGGCGCAAAGGAAGGATGAGGTGGCAGAAGAACATTGGGCACCAGGAATGTGGTAGGATTGGTTTCTGGGGTTTTGGTTCAAGCAAAGAAAGAAAATGGGATACTGTTAGCACGCAGCAAAAGGGGTTTTTGGACAAGATCAGTATGTTTGCAAACAAATAAGCAGAAAGCAAAAATATTTACTGTCTTTCTTCCTGGTGGCATTTTTGTACAGAGAACTAGGATTACAGTGGATTCTATTTGCAGCATTAGTATACAGAGTAAACGTGTAACATTGGCTAACTGTAATGTGGCATTACAGGCAAAATACTAGTAGGTAGGGATCTGGAATTTTCATTTGACACAAAGTGTTTTTTTGGGGGGAAAAAGATGGCTACTTCAGCCTCCTCAAGAACAAGGGGGTAATAAAGAAAAAAAATAATAAAGCAGGAGTCAACGAGCAGTGCATCTCATCCCACGGTTTTGCAATGTTCGATGAAATAGCAAAGGAAAGTAGGAGGGACTGGGGGACTGCAATAGGGAGCAGATTTTACATTTTTTTCTACCTCAGACAATGTCCCCAAAATGGGGAAGGGGGAGACCACAGGTGGAGGGGGTAGGCCTGGTGGTTCATGGGATGACCAGGTGGTCAGGGGGGCATTGGATTGTTGGGAGGTTATCTAACAAAATGTTATCTCAGTTACAGGATGGCCCCCAAAAAGGCACCAACCCCAAAACTGAAAGCCAGCGAGGTGCTGGCACAGAAGGTTGTGGACCTGATGGAACAGTTACAGGCTATAATTAAAGAACCAAGAGAGGCAGAGGAGAAGGAGAGGCAGGTGAACAAGAGGAAGAGGCCACAGCAACAGAAGGAACCACTGAGAAAGAAGGTAACCAGAGGCACCCGGGAGGTCACGGGTGAATTGTAGCCAGAGGAGGAGGGTAAGGTGCCGACTATGAACCTGTCGGTCGAGGGTAGCCTGAAAGAATATTTATCAGGTTTGATGGAAGAAAAAGAGGAACAAGGATGGGAGGATGTAGATAAGGCATGGCAGGCTCTGAAAGCAGAGGAAAAAAGGGAACAACAAGGAGGGGCAAGGAGCGGGAATGGAGGAGGGGATAAGCAAAGGGGAACTGGATGGCTGCAGGGTATGACTCTGGGTGACCACGTCTCCCAGACCCTCAAGGAGAAAATCTGGAAGGGAGAGTATATAGACATGTTTGCATCGATAGACAAGGACACAGTGAAGAAATATGAGCAGAAAGAATCAGTGGGTAACTCAGAGATGGCAGTAGCACTGGCCACTGTGAGGAAGACAAATGAGGAGGTCAACTACAAGGGTAAGACTTTTGGAGCATGGATGGAGGGTTTCATGCATTTCAGTGCCATTATGCTTCTAAAGAAACCTGAGCTGGCTATAACATTGCTGTCTTACTTGGCCATTATATGGGATGCCTATAGGGTCAAGAGTGGGTATGGGTGACTCATCTATGATGAGAAATTCAGGCAGAGGAAGGTGTTGCATGGCGACATGAGATGGGATGTCACACTGTCTGAACTCTGGATAAGGACACTGTCAGCACAGGGCAGGAACACTAATAAAGAAAAAAAAGGGACAGGGCCACCTAATGGGAAAGTATGTTGGACTTACAGCAAGGCAAATTGCACGTGGCCAAGCTGTAAATTCAAACACATATATTCAGAGTGTGAGGGTAACCACCCTGTTACACATTGCAGAATGCAAGGTAAGAAAGGGGGTCACCAGGCACAAGGGCAGTTTTTTCTAGGGGGCCAGGGAGGAGGAGGAGGAGGAGGTTATGGGGGGCAAGGACATAATTACAGATGGCAAAATGGCAGAGGGGGTTTTGGGGGGAAGTAGGGACCCCAAAGGGGGAAGGGGTTACGGGGGCATGTTCAGCAATGCAGCGTCCCTAATAAGATTAGACGTACTAAAGATCTGGACAGCTAAATACCCCAACCAGTTGGCTGGGGAATTCTGAGAGAGGGTTTTGAGGGGGGTTCCCCTATGTATTTCAAAGTGGACAGGAAAAACATGAAAGGCAAAAACTTGGCATCCATAAATGTTAAGGAGGAAGTAGTGGAGACGATGATAAAAAAGGAGGTGGACGTGGGCAGAGTGGCGGGGCCATTCGAACTCTACCCCTTTTACCCAGATTCAGGGTGTCAACTTTAGTCATGGTCCCAATAAAGACACCTGGGGAATACCAGTTAATCCACCACCTATCCTACCCTAAAGGTGATTCTGTCAATGACTCCATCACACTCGAAAGGAGCAAGGTTTCATACGCCATGCTGGATGAGGCGGTTGAGGCCATAAGGGTGAAACAAGGTGCATGGCTCGCAAAGACTGACATAAAGTCAGCATTCCATTTGCTGCCAGTGTGGTCACAGGCAGCAGTGCAACAGGTAGGCAGGTGGAAGTCACAGGCATACAAAAGATACATTATAAAATGACAACCTGACTATCTTGTTTTTGCTTCCAGGTGGAAGACAGCGCAGAGTGGTGTGGATTGTTGGATACTCTAGTATTCACTGGGCAGAGCTGTGGGCAAGGAGGACAAGGGGCTGTTCCCAGTTGGGACAGGAGGTGGACAGAATGCTGATAAAGTGTCAAGGATGAAGGGGACTGCAATGGAGGTAATTATACCGCTGGTCAAGTAACAGAGTCTGGCATGGCCCACACTGGACTTAATTGTGATACATGCGGGGGATAATGATTTGGGAAACATACCATGGGTGGTTTTGGTACGGAGCATCATGAAGGACTTGATGACCCTTAAGGGATGGTGGTTGCAGCGTAAGCTGGCTTGGTCAGAGTTGATCCCCAGGAGAAACTTGAGGCAGGCCAAGAAGGCACTCACCCTTGAGAAAGCCAGAAAGAGGGTTATCAGGAAAGTGGCAGCCTGGACCAGACAGCAAGGGGGGATGTACATCAGGCATAGTTTGATCACCTATGATACACAGGGTATGACCCCAGAGGGCTAATGGAAAAAAATGGGTCACATCCAGAATAAGGGTGTCTGGGCAGGGGAGAGCTTCTCATTGGGCAGTCACCCCAAGGGGGCAGGGCTGGGGAGCAGGTGGGACACCTGAACCCAGACAGAAGATACCAGAAGATGAGGCACCGGGTCAGTACACCCAGGCCAAAGGAAAATATATAGCTGTAAATTAACAATTGTTGTAAATGAAGGGGGCCACCCCAAAGATGGAGGTGGAAAGAAAATTGTACAGAACTATGGTGATGGGTTTTAAATTATAATGTCAAGGATGTATATTTATGAAATGTAAAAATGAGAATTTGAGGATGCAAATCTACCTAATGAAAGCCAGTGGTGAACCAACTGGAAACTGGTGTGTGTGTGCACTGATTTTGGGAGGGTCCACAGGGACAGGATAATTTTGTTTTTCTTACTGTACTGGCATGTGAATTCAATTATTTTACTGCATTGACATAGTTTGTATATTTAGGGATGCCTCTTTGTCATTTATGAATATTGTAGAGTTCATTTAAGAAAGTGACTAATTTGGTGAAGAGTAGAAATAGATCGACGCAGCTAAATTATTCTGCATGGTAGCAATTAAAAATCCTCACAAACAAAATTCAAAATACAATTCCCCAACTGAGAGATCAAGGCATACAATGCAACTTGTGTGAATGCTGCAGTGAATAACTGATTTGAATGACAACGGTTACACATATGAAGAAAGTATGAAAAGTGACCCAGATTGGAACATAGAATTGGCTGAAAATGAACATGATTATGAGGCAGAAAAATCTGAGATATTATATGGAAAAAAGTAAGGAGCAAATGTTGTAATACATATAAGGGCATGGTCTGACTGCCAGAGCAATGGCAACTTAACTTTTTCAGCTCTCCCTTCCTGAGATAACATCCGCGCTCTGGCACTGCAATCTGTGGACATTGGGACCCCTTAACCCTTGTAAATGTTCGGATAGTTCGTTCTCTACTGACCGGTGGCATTTGTTGGCGGATTCTGACACGATTTGCACTCTTCACAGTGCTGGGTATCCGCGAGTTGCTCTGGAGCCATTGGCCGCATAGGCCCTACTCTGCCTGACTCAGTTTGGAGGCCTGCAGAACTGGTACCTCAACCAGCCTACCTGTACACTGCTTTGTACGCCTGCTGTGCCACCTACCTTTATTGTGGCTTCTTCTCCTCTGGGACTATGTCTAACCCCAATTTTCCATCCTCACAGCCTTGGGTCATCCAGCCACCAGCCCCTTCTTCTTCCATGAGAGATTCTCTGCAATATATCACAATTATGCTAGAGACCTTACTGGTTCATGTGGATGATATTATCCTCTCCCTTACTATACTGTGGCAGATGTCAGAGAGCTACAAGACAAAATTAATGTCTCGGAACAATGCTTTGACACTTGTGAGCAGCAACAGTTTAAATTGTTACACAGGATCCAAATGCAAGAGGAAAGGCTCTCTACTTTATGGGACAGGGTGGAGGATCAAGAAAGTCGGACTCGGTACAATAACTTGTGCATTATTGGGCTGCCCGAATGGGTGGAAGGCCAGTCCATGGACCGATTTCTAAATGAAAATCTTCCAGTTTTGCTTGAGGACAGATGGAGAGGCCCTATGGATGTTGAGAGGGCACATCGTGTGACTGGCACGTGGAACAAACACTCTCAAGACCCTAGGCTCATTGTAGCCTATTTTCTTTGCTACACTATAAAGGAGCGCATTCTGAGGGAAGCCAGGGTTTTAGGAGAGATCCGTTGGCAGGGATCCCTTGTATCTTTCTATCACGACTTTGCCCATGAAACTGCAGCCAGGAGGAGGGCATTTGGGCCCCGTAAGGACTTCTTTATCAGCACAATTTTCAATTCCGTTTTCATGGATTTATAAATTTGCTGGTTTCATGGATGGGCGAGAACTGGTGGCTGATCACCCTGCAGTTATTGAGAAATGGATCTGTAAGTTTTGCCCATTCCTACTACAACTCTCAGAATGCTTTGGGTACCAGGCTTCAAAGCAACCACTAGAGGGAATGGCTTAGTGAGCAAGTAATTGCTGGAGGACTCTTTCCAGCAGGATGTGCAGCAGCTCATACTTGTCCCCCTGTTTCAGCTGCTCCATCGGACCAGTCACCTCCTCTGCCAATGACTGTCGCTACTGCTTCCTCCTTCCCACCTCGGACATCTGGCTCTACTACCCGCCAGAGTCAAAGGGCACAGAGTGGAACCCCTCTGCCTCCTGAGCTGCACCTGAATGCTCCTCCAGCAAACATTTCCAAGGAAGACTATGCCCAGGCAGCCTCTCCTGTCCAACCGGAATATCAGGACTTACCAGTTATGGACATTGACATAGCTCTGGACTGGGTGGACTATCCGGATGCCTCCTTAGTTGAAGTTGTGGATGCCTAGACTCCTGTGAGATCTGAGCTTCTGACATATGCTGCTGTGGTGTCATCGGGACCATCAGATTTCTCTTCTGACCCCTCAGCCCTTGCCGGACAGGCCAAAGGTTCCAGTGGCTAGGATAGGGACTTGATTTTTTGAGTGATTTAAACCTGCATGATGTCTGATAACTGATCTATTCTTTTCCCTTCTGCTGCACTGGAGTCTGACCTCTGGCCTTCCTGGATGGGGGGCTCAGTGGGTTGGCTTTTGTGGGCTTCCCCTTGAGAAGGATCAGGCTTCCATGTGCACGCTGGTTTATATTCATTTTTTCTGAGAGTTAAGTTTCCCTGCTACTTTTAGTGTTTGACCCTGGCAGCACTCGGATTTGGAGGATGGCCAGGTGATCAATTTATGGGCTTGGGTCACCTATAGTAGGCATACTCTGACCTGGGATTTGTCTCCACTGTAAGGCTTTTAGTGTTTGTCCTCCCCCCCCTCATTTTAAGGGGTACGGCTTAATAGCACAGTTGATATGCTCGGGTAGAGGGACTGCCCTCTACTCCCCCCTAGAAGGTCCTAAGTCTCCCCTCCCCCCGACCTCTCCCTAACATTCCTCTCCTCTCCTCTCCTCTCCCCTCCCCGCCCCTTATTTTCCCTGTCCCTCCTTGATGTCCCGGTGCCCCACCTTGGGACAGTTGTCTTTTAAGGGAGACTGGTTCTTGTCTGGTTATGTGCACCTCCCCTGTATTGGGTTCTCAAGGCAGGCATAGCTGAAAGTACTGGATCTCCAGAAGTATCTTTTACATTTAGCCTAGGATCCACCAGTGTAGTTACACTTGTTTGTAGTTTCTTTGTTGCATATTACTTGGGTATTGTTAGTATTGTATTGCCTTATTCACATTTAGTATCTGTAGGTGTTGATCCTTTTTCTCTGTGTTTTTTCTCTTTTTAGACCATTACCTGTGCCAGTGTTTTTTTGCAGCCTATTTCTGCTCATCTGTGCCTTCTCCAGTGTGGCGCTAAAGGTTCATTCTGTGGTGCTCCCTTGGGGTGGACCATCATTCTTTCAATTCTGGTACCTATTCATCCCTTCCCTAGCTTGTGTGGTCTGAGTAAGTATCTCTTGCTTTATCTTTCTAGGACATGTCCCTCTCGTTGTCCCCCACTGGCACCCTCTTGGTCTCCTGGAATGTTAATAGCCTAAATCACCCCATTAAGCTTACAAAGGTGCTGCACTACCTTCAATCTCTTCACACAGACATTGCACTACTCCAGAAAACGCATCTCCTGAGTAGAGTGGTGCCCTGGCTGAAGAAATCCTGGGTGGGAAAAGTACATGCTAGCTTGGTCCCTAATAAATCCAAGGAGGTGGCTATTCTATTGAGGCATTCCTCATCTTAGATGGATGATGACACCCAGAGGAACTTGCAAGAGAGGTGGGTGGTGGTTAAGCTATCATCTCCAGCTGGGCCACTTATCCTTGCTAATCTATATGCTCCTAATGAAGACCATTCTGACTTTTTCCCTGCTATCAGCCAGGCTATATCCTCCCTGACCACTGATGGCTCAAACATCCCTACCCTATTCGGGTGATTTCAACATGGTCCTGTATCCTTTCCTGGATAAATTGAATCCCCTTCCCCAGGCACGCCCTAAAGCCAGGGTAGCCTTACAATACTTACAGGATGAGTGGGGCCAAGCAGATATATCGAGATGGGATCATCCAATGGGATGGGATTATACATTCTACTCCGATGTCCATGTCACCCATAGCAGTATTGATTTTTGGCTGGCTAATGTAGCAGTAGCCTCGGGCCTTTCTGTGAACAAAATAGTCAGCATTCTTATCTCTGACCATACTACAGTTTTCACTACTTACAATTCTGTGAGGCAACAGTCCCCAGGCACGAGGTGGAGGTGTAACCCCCTACTTCTTAAAGACCCTGAGTTCCACCACATGATCTCCCAGGTGGATCATGACTTTATTTCTATCAGTTCAACTGGCAATGTGTCCTCAGGTGCAGTGTGGGAGGCCTTCAAGGCTGTTTTAAGGGGCTGCATTTATAGTAATCTCTGCTGCAAAGAATAGGGCTCGCAGAGTGACCTTGGCTACACTGCAAGCAGACCTTGCTGGCTTAGAAAAGAGATTTCAATCACTGCAGTCCCCAGCCAGGGATACCTCCTTCTGTTCCTGGATAGTTGGCTTGAAATATCAAATCATCACCATTCTTAATCAGAAGGCAGAGTGGCTCCTCCTAAGGGTGAAACACATTTATTGGGATGGGGTTGAGACGAGCGGCAGGCTTCTGTCATTTCGACTGTGCAAACAACAGGTTTCCTCAAGAATCCACACCCTCATAGATGCTTCTGGGAAAGTTGTCCATGAACTGCAGGATATTAGCAATACCTTCCTTGTATCAGTCACACTTCTCCTTTTCCCCTTCACAGTTGAGACAGGGCTTAGCCCCGGTTTTGTCAGGTTCAGTCAGACCAGCATTAACATCAGCCCAAGCTACGCAGCTGGATGCCCTGCATACTGGCCTGGAGTTGAAGCAAGCCCTATTCCAAATGGCGACGGGGAAAGCCCCAGGCCCAGATGGTATAATGGTGGAACTCAACCATGCTCTTGGGGCTGACATAACAGGTCCTCTACGTCAGGCTCTTCAGGAAGCCCATGAGGCCCAATCTCTACTGCCCACTATGAGAGAGGACCTTATTACCGTCCTCCCTAAAACATCCAATGACCCTTTCAATTGTGCAAACTTTCACCCCATTTCTTTCTTGCCAGTTGACATGAAGATTCTAGCCAAAATCCTGGCCCCTAGACTGCTGGACGGTTTACCCTCTATTATCCACTCAGCGCAAGCTGGTTTCATGAAAGGCAAATTGGGCACTGACAATACTAGGTTGCTTCTCAATCTCAAGTGGGTAGCATCCTGGTCATCTATCCCTATGGCAGCCCTTGTTGTCGATTTAACTACAGCTTTTGATTCGATTGAGTGGAACTACTTGCATGAAGTACTTCAGAGATATGGTTTTGGCCCATACTTTTGTCAGTGGGTGCATACTTTACATAGTTCACCCGTAGCCCACATTCTTATGAATACCACCATTTCAGCCCATTTTATTCTGCAGAGGGTGACCTGGCAGGGCTGCCCTCTTTCTCCCCTTCTTTTTTTGATTGCTTTAGATCCCCTAGTTTGGACTTTTATCACCTTCAAGACTATTTCTGGTGTTGAGGTGAATGGCACCTCCTATCTGGTGGCAGCCTATGCTGATGATCTTTTGCTCTCCCTTTCTCACCCTCATCACTCACTACCAACAGTTCTATCTATCCTCCAGGACTTCACTTTCCTCTCAGGGTTGAGTACTAATCAGAAAAAGACCATACTGGCCCCTATGAACTCCGCCTGCTCTAAGCACTGTCTCAGTGGCACAGAGCTAGCCTGGGCAGATAAGGGGTTTATGCATCTAGGCATCTATGTCCCCAACCAGTGGTCAAAGCTGGAGTCCTCCAACTTTTCCCCCTTCTTGACTCAACTATCCTCCGAGATGGAAAGATGGCATAGACTCCAGCTGTCCCTGACTGGTAGAATGGCAGCTGTGTGCATGTTGCTCCTTCCTAAGGTCATGTATCTCCTTAACGACCTGCCAATATCCCTCTCTCCAAAACTATTTACATTTTTGGAGAGTCTCATGTCCAGCTACCTTTGGGATGGCAAGCTCCCACAGTGGAGCAAACATAAGATGAGGGCACACTGGTCCTGTGGCAGACTGGGGGTCCCTTGGTTCAAAGGATACCATTTAGCTAGCATGGCCACCTCTGCATGCCATTGGTTCATGCCAGGGTACATCATGAGATACCCTGGTTGCAGATGGAAGTTGGGTTGATCAGTGGTGATCCCCTGGTGGTGTTGCTTAATCCAGAGGCCAAGGCTCCCTGCATTCTCCCCCCCATGTTGGAGACTTATAAGCCATGGAGAACACTCATGTCCCTCTCAAGCATGCCCCATGCAGCCTGGGCTCCTCCTTTCAATTATGTTGCTCTCTGGAATAACCAACTTCTTAAGGTTGGTGGCCTGCCCTTAAGTTGGCCTACTTGGGAGTCGAAGGGCATCCTTAGGGTCCAAGATATATGTGTTGCAGACTCCAATGTCTTGTTCTCTTATGAACAGCTTCAAGCCAAATTCCAACTCCCCTCTGTGGATTTTTGGAGATATCTCCTGCTGTGTAGTGCTTTGCAGGGGCACTCCATCCGATCTGAGTCTGACAGCAAATGGACATGGCTGGCAAGGATTCTTAAGTCCCCCAGGCTGTGTGGACTCATTGGCCATTTCTATTGGACCTGAAGAGATTCTCAGCCAGACTCTTCAGTCAGTAGTGGGCTCAAATGGGTGGGAGTCCTTAAATGCGACATTCTGGAGGATGCTTGATCTCAGTACCTATGGCACATGCACAGGCACTATAAGGATATGAAAAGCCTCTTTATCCAGCTTAAAATCTTCCTACATTGATATTGTACCCCAGCGGCCCTGTGTGCTCGAGGTCTGCTGGGTCATTCTAATTGCTGGCGTTGCCAACAACTGGGGGCGCACTTACTGCATGTCATGTAGACTAGCCCCCCTTTACTGCTCTTTTGGTCCTTTCTGGCCCTGGATTGTTCCCAGGTGGTGGGCTCTGTGGTATCTTTGGCAGACCCAAAACTCTTGCTTGGGGACACAACCTCACTCGGAGCTCTCTCTGCCCTCCTACAGGAGTGGATGATGCTGGCCCATATGGAGGCCAAGTGCCTTCTTCTGATGTACTGGTGCCAAAATAGTGCTGCCCTCTCGGAAAATCTGGCATGCTACTTTAGCTCACCTAGCTTCTCTTGAATGCCTCTCCTATGTCCATCTAGGCCATCTGGACAGTTATGGAGGGAAATGGGATGGCTATCTACACTCATCTCTCTGCAAGACTCCGTCCCCCACAGTAACCCTCCCATCTGAACCTTTGGCACCTCTCCTACTATTGATGTTGTTTTTACTTCCACTTTGGTGGTTCTTCCCTCCGTATTTTCACTGATGTCTACTGTCTAGCACTGTTGCTTGGCTGCACTCCTAGTGGTAGCATATATTAGTCGTGTGTTGGTGATCACTAGCTGTATTCTTTGTACTTGTGACTATTGTGGTCGCACTATGCTATATGTTGCACTTTCTTTTAACAAAATTAATGACGATCTTCTATGATAAAAAAAAGTAATACATACACCTTTTCATAATATTGTTTTAATGTTGCCATCTTGCAAACATGTTTTCCTATGTTTTTGACATCAAGAAAGTATGGAAGTATTTTTAAGCAGAAAATGTGATGAAGAACAAAAGGACATACTATGAAGCTGGAGTGTGGTTGATTCAGGATACATGTGATGCTGATGTACTTCTTCACATGAAGAGTGGTGAATTCATGGAACAGTATACCACTGGATGTGATGTGGGAGCTAAAACAGTGGATGAGTTCAAAATTGCATGGGGTTGTTGCAGTGCAATCATAGTGCAAAAACAAGGGGGAGAATGGGGAAAGAGATGTAGATCTAGTAATGCAATGTAGGTAATGAAAAAGAGTCGACTTTTCTTTCACAAAATTATACACTTCTAAGATCTATGTAATGATTATAGATAATAGACAGTTGGTCTGATATTCAGAAGTTTGTGCAGGCGCTAAACACTGTTTGCCCAAGCAAAATTGTGCTTTGTGCTGGAGCCCAATATTCAAAGGGTTCTGTTGCACCAGCAAACAGGGATTGCACCACTCAAACCATAGGGCAGTATGCAAATAGTGGAGTGGAGACAGTAATATCAGTGTAAGTCAATATTCAACAGATTTGTGCAGCACACAAGAGTTTGCACGGTCTTTTTACGATGTGCAAATACCGCCAATAAAAACCTTTTCTTATTCTGCACAGCTTTAGTGACAGCCAGAGGTAATGCAGCCAACCAACCAGTTGGCTGCTAGGGAAGCATACCTGACCCTGTGGTCAGTGCCCACCCCATCTTCATCATCATATTAAAAAAAAATTCACTGGTGCAAGTGGTCCCACCCTACTCTCCAATTGCCAGCCCCTAGTGTATTATTAAAAACCCTGGTGCTAGTTCTTCCCACCCACCATCTGATCATCATCCCCAATTTTATTATTAGAATTCCTGGTGGTAGGGGTTCCCCATCCCACCCTCTGCTCCCCAGCTCCAGCTGTTAAATAAAATGAATCCCTGGTGGTATTGTACCCCCCCCCCATTCTCTGTTCTCCGGCCCCACAGTGGGAAAAATCATTCCTAGTGATTCTGGTCTCCTCTCCACACAAACCCCCAGCTGGGAATTAAAAAGCAAGCCATCCCTCACATCCAGTGGTCCAGCCACCCTCCCAGACAGCAGCTACCTCCATCTCCACTCTTCTTTTCTGTATGCCTATGGCACCTTGCACAGCCCTCCTCACACATCCTCGTCACCATGAAACAAAATAAATTAATCATTTTGTTTCCAGCAGGACTTGTATTGTCTGAAATGGGAAGTGAAATACCTTAGTGAGAAAAAATATTGTAATTAACCGCATAATGTGTTATGTTGCTGCTGTAAACCATGAATATATATATATATATATATACATATATACACCATTCCTATAGATATATATAAATATACACATATATAATAGAGTTTTAAGATTATAAATGGTATGTTTCAAAATTCAAAAGATGTATGTTCCATTTGATTATTACTCTATAGGTATTATGAACTCACAACTGCCAAGGCAGTCATCAAACAGAGGTGGTTCATAGTATATGAATCTAGTCTAGCATACCTACTATCAAGTTGCCCTGAATGTTCTGCAGTGTGCAGACCTTTTTTTGACAATCATAACCAGAAGCTGCATTGCATTCAGCCACATCTGAAGAAATGGACATTGTACATAAATGGTTTTCACAGCCTAAACTTGGTATAATGACTGCTAATGTAAATTTGGATTTGGTGTTTGCAATCTTTCTAACATGCATAACACCCATGAATAAATTAATATGTTCAAGTCTCTGGAGATATCATTTGTAACATACTAGTCATTTACCTCACTGTATGATTTGTATGTTGTACCTAGCATTTTGTTTTCTGGAAATGGTAACAGGCAAAAATTTTGGACTTTCTGACCGGAACTAAATTCAACATTGGCAGAGAAGCATGCTGTTGTTCTTTGGGCCATAATGCTAAATATGGAAGCTACTCCTTCTTGGAACTAAACATAAACAAGGTTAATCATGTTGAGCTTATTCAAGTGAGTGTGTTTCTGTATTGCCTTTGAAGTAAGTAATATTAAGTGGTCAAACTGCAGCTAATGATTTGAGTGTACTTAACATAGAGGATAAGGTAATGATTGACAAAATTGCTTGGTAACAGTGAAAGCATTTCTTTTATCTTCTAAAGACCATCAATGTACAGTATCTATGTCATGTGTGACAACAGCTAACATCGTGATTCACTAAAACTGTTTTATAGAATTGTTAATTATATAACATTTGTACACTGGTCACCATGAAATGATATCAATTATGTATTTTGTTTCCAACAGTCAAATGAAGTACATAATTCTAATGCCATGGAGTTGGAGCGTCTGAAAAGGAGACTGAAAACCATAATGAGAAAAATATGTTAATCAACAGCATAACCACTGACAGACACCCTCAAGTTCAAAAATATTTACAGGAACAGTGGCAAAATATTTAACATTGGTATGATGTATGGCACATTGCATAGGGTATGTCAGTAATACAGAGTTGGCTGATAATATAAATTTAATATAACTTTGTATTGCACGTATTAATTTATTTTTTTCACTCAAGGTTTAAAGAAAAATATGGAAGCAGCAGCAATAAAATCAACATGTAATATATTTGTTTTTTGTACATCCTCCCTGACAAGTCATTTACAATGGTGAGCAACCACAAGTAATCATGATGGTCAATTAATAAAACTGAAATGAACCAGTGTTGGAAATCATGTTGCAAATATACATACATCAAGGCCATAGTGAAGTCTTCTGTCAGGGTGCACACAATAACATTGGTGAATGTGAATGGCTAACATTGAGTGAAGTTTTATTTGTATACATGCATTTGATCAGACAACCAGAATTATGCCATGTGCGCATACGCATACTGAAAAATATACAGTGGATGACATACTGAGAGGGGATTAGCCTTCTGATACCCCACGTATGGTGAAGGCATGATTGGGATTTCAATTAACCAGTACCCTCAAACAAAATTTAGAGGTGATGTCATCACATGTAATAATTGTTTAATGCAGTAGTTATTTATTTTCCTTTGAACTTCAAGTAATTTCTGACTTAATTGTCCACTGAAGTCACCTATGACATGTAACCTTCCAAGTGTAACTGCAGATATCTAAAAGTGAAATCAATCATCTGTGTACCATTGGTTCAAAGCCACACAAAGAGTTGATACTAATATCATACAACAAACAATGATGAATGACATAGCTCAGATGTCTGCAAGCAAGTAAGCATTGTGTGTCAAAGCATTTCACAAAATCATTATTCAGTTTGCATTTAAGAGTTTGCATTAGTTCTACATGGGTATGAAGGCAAGATTAGAAATGTAAACATACATATATGAGAATAAAATTTATATATATACCCTACCAAAAATATGTAGAAGACATTTAGGGGACATACTGAAATAAACATGTATCTTTACCAAGAAGTGAACACAACCATTGTCTAGTATGCAAGTTGTACAGTTCCCCCAGTCAACCCAGTTAATTCCTGTTATGAGCATGAATCTCATGTTCCTCTGCAAGATTTAAGAACTATCTAAAAAACTGTGAAAGTGTAAAGTAACTACATAGTTATTTTAATAATGTGATGACAAGACATTGATTGCACTACAAAATAAGCATATGATAGACTTGCAGTTATGCATTGTACACACACAACTGGATTTTTTTATGTTATGTAATTGTTTATATTCTGTATTATGAAGTGTCACATACAGTATAACAGATAGATAGCTAGATAGACAGACAGACAGACAGACAGACAGATAGAAAGCAGAACTGCAAATGTACTCCCTTGAGCAAAGGAGAAATGGGGGATATGATATACACCTTCAAATACATAAAGGGCATGAATAAGGCACAAGCAGACAACCTATTTCACAAAAATGAGACCACGCGAACGAGGGGGCACAGTATGAGACTAACGGGGTAAGTTTAAAATCAGCATTTGTATTTGAAGTTCTACTTCACCAAGAGGGGGGTAGACCCTTATAATAGCTTACCACCAGAGGTTGTGGAAGTCAAAATAGTCACTGCTTTTAAGCTAGAATGGGACAAGTACTGTGGTAATCTTGGAAGAAGAACAGAATAGGGTGGTAGGCAATCTGGGCAGACTTGATGTATCATACAGTCCCCTTCTGCCAACACGTTCTTATGTTCTGATAGATAAATAGACAGACAGCTAGACAGATAGACAGAACAAACAGACAGATACAGAAAATTCTCCATTAGGAAGTCTCACATATACTAGAAAGACAGAGAGAGAGAGAGAGAGAGAGAGAGAGAGAGAGAGGAGACAGCTAGATAAATAGATATAGAAAGTGAGAAAGAGAGACAGAGACAACATCGGACAGAGACAGAATCATGGACAGAGACAGAAGGGAATCTCACAGACTAGGCTAAACTTAATACAACATGTCCAATGCATAACTAGAGGAGAAATCCTTTTAGACATTATTCTATCAACCTAAGGTACAAGTATACAAAACTGTATTGTTGATACACTTCTTGGAGACAGTAATCATAATTAAGTCATCTCTGAATTAAATATGAATATAAAAACATAGAAACATAGAATTTGATGGCAGATAAGGACCACTTGGGCCACCTAGTCTGTCCATTTCCATACCTAATGGATAAGCTGCAGATCCTAGTTAGCCAACAGCCTACTTCCTCCTACCCCCCACTAGAATTGCCTTATGTCTGTCCTATGCATTCTTGAATTCCCCGACTGTTTTTGACTCTACAACCTCCTCAGGAAGGCTGTTCCATGTATCCACAACCATCTCTGTGAAGAAATACTTCCTCACATTACATGTGAGCCACCCCCCCATCTTCAAATTGTGCCCCCTTGTTTTTGCAAATCTCTTTTTCTGAAAGATGCTACCCTCTTGGACTTTGTTAATTCCCTTGAGGTATTTGAAAGTTTCTATCATGTCCCCCCTCTCCCTCCTTTCCTCGAGGCTATACATCTTTAGTTCCTTTAGTCTTTCTTCATATGTCTTCGGATGCAAACCCTGCATCATTTTGGTTGCCCTCCTCTGGACAGCCTCCACCCTGTCTATGTCTTTGTGGAGATGGGGTCTCCAGAACTGTACACAGTACTCCAGATGTGGTCTTACCAACTGTCTGTACAGAGGGCCAATAACTTCCTGTTTTCTACTGGTGATGCCTCTCCCTAAGCATCCCAGTATCCCCCCAGCCCTCATTACTGCCTTCTCACATTGCTGGCTCACCTTTAGGTCATCTAATATGACTACCCCCAGGTTCCTTTCCATTTTTCTTGTTGTCAGTATCTCACCCCCCATTGTGCACTCTTCTCCTGGGTTTTTGTTTCCCAGGTGCATTACTTTGCACTGATTTGCATTGAATCTAAGCTGCCATACATTTGACCATTCATCCAACCTTGCCAAGTCCCTTTTCATCCTTTCCACCCCACCTTGTGAAACAGATTTAAGGATGTTGAGAAATGTATTTATACCAGTCTGCAGATGTAACTGAGATTATAAATTAAATTGACCAATTAGACTGGGATAAAAAAACACTCCAGGAGTCTAGTATTGATGAAATATGGAAACTTCTTTAAAGTACCATTCAGTCAGCTTATGACTGATATATCAAGAAAGTTAAAAAATACAACACCAAGGGTATAAACCAAAATGGCTGAATAAAGGAATTCTCAAACTGATATAACTAAAAAATAAATTGTATGTAAAATATAAAAAAATGAAAGACCCCACAGATTGTTTAAAACAAAAATACACATAAAGGACAAGTAAACATAAAATTAAACAGTTAAAACAAAGCATAGAATATAAATTAGCATCCAACTGAACAAAAAGCAATGTTCAACATCTTTATAGCTATGTTAATTCTTTAAGATCTTTTCATACTAGATTATGTCCTCTAAATGCTGAAACTAGACAAATATCAAATCCCAAGGATATGGCTAATATCGTTAATCAATATTTTTGTTCAGTTTTAAGCAATGTTAAAGTATAGCCAGTAAATCAAATAACAGTGATACATAGAACGCTGACTTACGTCTAATAACTGAAGAAGAAATACTTATAAGAATTGGATTTTTTTCAATTTAACACACTTTATTTTTTGAAAGATACAACTATGAAACAAAAATAGCAGAAGCAAAGCAATGACATACAACCAGACACGTAAACTTCCTACCCAAAACAACTTCCACCTCACCTCCCCCCCAAAAGAATACTCCCACCCTCACACCACCCCAAACCCTGGTGCACACCATCAAAATCACCACACTATCATAAAAAATTGAGAAAAGGCTGGGTAAAGCTGTTAATTGGGCACACATAAGTGGCCATCAAGGGGGACTAGTGATAGAGACCACCATTTGAGGAATCTGAGGAAGGACCAAGATGGTCAGCAGGGCCTATAACGGTTCCCAATGTGATTGAAAAGAGGATTACCTACTGTGACGATGGGCAATCTGCCTCTCCATCATGAGTGCCAGCATGATCTCCTGATACCATTCCAGATAGGTAGGGACAAGATCATCCAACCAGTATTGACAAATAATCAATTTTGCCATAGTCGATATGAGGGACATATAGGCCTGGCAGGGTCTAAACATGTCTGCAGGAAAAATGCCAACCAGGTGGACCTTGGGGGTAAAGAAAGAGTCCAGTCCTAACAAAGGGTCAAGGAAGTGGTGGCATGGTATAGCAACTGAGGAAGATGGCAGCATAGCTCTGTATCTCTCACTAGACCTTAACCCATCCATGCTCGGATGTTGTGATCCCATGGAGTCTCCCATCATAATCGACGGCTTAATGCATGGGTAATGCCCTACTTGCTGGGTGGCATGTCCTTTCAGTGGATTTCAGAGCAAATATCTGATTTTGGTGGCACTGTGATCTGGACTCACTTCAGCCCATTTGGAGCCTAGGCCACATGGGACTCGGCCTTGTACACCACAAGTTTGACAGTCAGCGGGTCGTTTACACCTCTATCCCTCCCTCCCCTAGAGGATGTCATTGGTCCATGAATCTCCTACTACCTTGCTGACCATAATACAGACCTTTTATATCATCTCAAACATTGGTGAGTCACAGCCTGAAAATTTGAACAACCAGTGGCTGTTGGGGAATCCTTGCAACATATTACCAAATTCCTGGAAACTCTAATTACCAGAGTCAATGATATCAACCTAACTTTATCAAGCACTACTAAAGATGTCCAGCAACTACAGGACAGAGTGAATGTGGCAGAGCAAAGAGCCAAAGCTTGTGAAGCTCAGCAAGCCGAGGAATGGCAACAGCTTCAGCAGCATGAAGAAAGGCTTGCAGAGCTTTGGGAGAGGGAAAAAGATCATGAAAACCACAGCTGCCACAATAATTTGTGGCTTGTGAGCCTCTCAGAGGGGGCTAAAGGACAATCAATGGAGCAATTCTAAAATGAAAATCTTTCTCGCATGCTAGGGGACCGATGGAGAGGCCCAGTTGAAATTGAGAGGACTCACAGAGTCTCTGCCTGAGTAAACAAATACCCCAATACACCCAGGCCAATTGTGGCCTATTTGCTACATTACACTACTAAAGAGAGAATCCTTCAGGCTACTAGGGACTTAGGGGAACTTTCCTGAAAAGATGCCTCAATTGCCATATACATGGACTTAGCTTAGGAAATGACTGCAAGGTGGAGAACATTCATGACTATTAAAATATTTCTTTATTAACATTACTTCAAATATAAATTCAAAAATCTTACTAGATTAATTGTTACCAAGGATGGTCATGAGCTCATCGCTGATAACCCAAGGGACATAGAAAGGTGGATTGCTTGATTATAGTCAGGCCTTTAGTGTCCTACTACAAATACCAGGAAGCTTTGGGAGCCTCCCCCAGCACCGCCTCTAGGTTGGAACCTTTTGGCTACATATGGTTCTCCTGCATCCTATTTGCAACCCGGACAGGTCCCATTCCAAAAAGGTCCCCCAGCGAAGAGTGCCTCTCAAACAGCTGGCTCCAATGCCAATTCATTATCACTGGCTTTACAGGTGTCCAATTTGCAGCCCTCCCTTCCTCAGCAGGGATTAAACCCATCATCTAAACTAAGACAGAGCCCTAGGAGTGGCCCACAATATTCACCTTCCAAATCCACGGCAGCTCCACCTGCAAAGATCTCCAGGGAGGAACTCTCTCCTATGCTGAACCGGGGTATTTGAGGCTGATAGAGTTTGGAGGAGAGTGTGATTGTGCTGGCCCACCAGTTTCTGCTGCCTGATTGTGAGGAGATTTAAAGAGGATTCATTCTTTTGGATTTTATGGCTTTTATGGTGACCTTAGGTTGGAGGTGTGTTGCGGGATAGTTGCATGGGGTGGTTGATGCTGGCTGGGCCCGAGGCGGGTGACTCCGGCCTCGACCTGCTGGTGGGTGGGTGTGAGTTGCTGGAAGTCTCCTGAACCTACCGGAGGGGTCTACCAATGGGCGGACACCGTTCCGGGGGTTATCGCTGTGGGTCCGGCTTGGATCAGTAGTCCACTCTGGGGCGGCTATTCTCCATCACACGATTGCTGTGATACCTTTTCCTCTGGACTAGAACTGCTAAAGTTCCATCCTGCCCACAAGACAGCCTGACTCTGATTGTCCGGGTTTTAGAGAGCCTGGAGTTCCTAAATTTGAACAATGGATTATTTTAGTTTCTGTGCTCCGACCCTGAATATGCCCTATCTCTATTAGCATTGAGATTTTGGGGTTTTGAAAGATTGGGACTGCTTGCATCCACTCTCACATTATAGTGGAAATTTTTGCTGAGCAAAAAATTTATATTATCTGGTTTTTAGACTCATTTTCCACCTTTTTATGCTTACACAGACTTTATGATATTATTTGAGTCTATATCTTGTTACTGGATTAATAGTAAAATTTTAATATAATTTTATTATTCGTTTTATTTTATTTTATTATAGGTTCTGTTTGGTTAGTATAATATTATTTGTTTAATTAAGATAGGTTTGTCCTAAGTTGAGATAGTTTGTTAGATATTGGTTGTTAAGATGTGTTTGATGGGGTCTACGACGGTCAGGCGCTATTCTCCCGCTCTGCTCCAAAGCCTCCGTCCTTTTCACTGTCCCCACTTGCCTACTGATGTTTTTAATAAATGTCATGCAGCGGGGATAGTGAGAAGGCATTTAAGGGATGGTTGGGCTGGACAGAGTGGGAGAGTGGGAGACTGAAGGGGAGTGGGCAGATAGGGATAGTTGGGACGAGGAGATGCCCTGGGGTGAAATGGGATCAGGAGAGGGGTCCTCCTTGCCTGATTCCCATACTCAAGGGCTCCACAGATTGTGGGCAGGTACTGCGCTCCTCTCCGAAAACCCATCCAACCCAGGCAGTGTTATGTAATGCCAGGTCCATTAGGAACAAAACTGCAATTATTGCAGATCTTGTTGCAACATCTGACCTGGCATGTATCACCGAGACCTGGCTGGATGAGAACGCAGGTCCTATATTAGACTCTGCTGCTCCGGCTGGGTTCTTGGTGGTGCACCGTCCGAGATTGGATCGTAGGGGCGTGGGAGTAGCCATCTTCTTTAGAACAGATCTGAGCCTTGTGGATGTGCCAGTGGGTAACACCAGATCTTTTGAGTATATCCTGGCAGCAGGTGCAGAGTTTAGGATTCTCCTCATCTACCATCCACCCGGTGATGGTGGAGAATTCCTGAGGGAGTTTGCAGACTTCATCGTTGACATGGCATTGGAGTCGCCCAGATGGTTAATACTGGGTGACTTCAATGCCTGGATCGACGATGAACTCTCGCACTTTGGAAAGAACTTCCTCCAACTTATGTCTATGTTGGGTCTGTCACAGGTAGTTACCTCAGCTACCCATATAGGGGGTCACTCATTGGATCTGGAGTTCCTACTGGATTTGGATGTCACGCATCTGGGGGTGGAACCAAATGTGTGGACAGACCATCACACCATAAGATTCAGCTTTGGGGCACCTCCAATAGACCTGCCTCTACAGAGATGGTCCAGTAACGCCCTTTAAGGGGAGTTAACCCAGAGGGCCTACTAGCGGTACTGGACCTATCGGGTATTTCGGGTGAGAGCATGGGTCCAGTGGACCTTGTTCTTGCCTATAATAAGGCAGTGAGTGAGGCCTTGGACCAAATTGCTCCTGTTCATGTTCACCCACTCACTCAGCGCCCAAAGATTCCATGGTTCGATGACTCTTTGAAGGAACTGAGGAGAGTGGGGCAAAAGCTAGAGAGGGCCTGGTGGAAATTTTGCCTGGATGCTGACAGACTTAGGTTGATGTATCATTATGTTATCTATCAATCGGCAATAACCCATAAGATGGCAGAATTCCTGTCCAGGAAGATTGCTGCTGCTTGGAACCGACCAGCTCAACTCTTTCAGACTGTCGACAGACTGTGCAATCCACTCTGTCTACAGTCTGGAAGAGATTTTTCACAAATAAAGTGTGATGAGCTTGCTAGGTTTTTCACAGATAAGATTGCCAGCATTAAGTTGGATATCAGCCAGGCTCACTCTTTAAGGGTTTGTGGTGATTGGCAAGGGGAAACAAACACCTGTGTCACCTGGTTTGACTTTGGTAAGCCGGAATTCATGGATATTGTGAGGATTGTCCAGACTGTACGTCCAACCAGCTGCAGTTTGGATACGGGCCCTACGCCACTATTACTAGATTGCGTAGATACTACCTGTCCGATCATTGCTGAAATTGTTTGGAAATCTCTGGAGCAGGGGGTCTTCCCCGATCCCCTAAAGGAGGCGGTCGTTCGACCACTCCTGAAAAAACCTTCACTGAATCCGAACTGTCCAGCCAACTACAGACCTGTCTCTAACCTGCCCTTTCTGGGTAAGGTTATTGAAAAGGTGGTTGCACTACAACTGGATGACCACCTTACAAATCACAATATCTATGATACTCTTCAATCAGGATTTAGGAAAAGACATAGTACTGAGATTGCCCTTGTCCGGGTTCTAAATGATCTCCTGATAGCGAGAGATCGAAAGGCTCATACTATTCTAGTCCTTCTTGATCTCTCTGCAGCATTTGATACTGTGGATCATGATGTGCTTCTGGAATGCCTGCGGCTCTATTGCGGACTGTCTGGTACAGTTCTGCAATGGTTTCGATCTTTCCTCACGGGTTGGAGACAGAGGGTCGTCACCGGAATTTATTCCTCTGATACCGTCCTCCTGCCCTGTGGGGTCCTGCAGAGTTCCATTTTGGCACCCATGTTGTTTGCTGTCTATATGCTGCCATTGGGAGACATTATTAGGTGATACAGTTTGGGTTTTCACTACTATGCAGATGACACCCAACTGTATCTGTCCTTTAGTCCTGGACAGGAAGATGCAGTCTCTATACTTAACAGCTGTCTATCCGAGATCAAGGATTGGATGAGTGCCAACTGGCTGAGGTTAAACTCGGATAAGACTGAGGTGTTGGTGGCGGACCCAGGTCACCTTGAGGTGGGTTGTAGGGCTGGGCTTCCTTCAGACATATGGATCGATGGTGCCCAGCTCCCAACTTCAGACCGGGTGCGTAACCTGGGCATTATTATTGACGACGGTTTGACTCTGAAATCTCAGGTGTCATCCGCTGTCAAATCCTCCTATTACCATCTTAGAAATATTGCTCGGGTAAAACACCTAGTTCCTCCAGCTGACCTTCTGACAATGGTCCATGCCTTTGTTACCTCTTGCCTTGATTACTGCAATGCCTATACCTAGGGCTACCGGGGGTTGATATCCGCCACTTGCAGCTGGTGCAGAATGCAGCAGCCAGGCTTTTGACTGGGACATCTATGAGAAGTAATATTACGCCTGTGCTGTGTGAACTGCACTGGCTGCCGGTTCAGTGGCGGATCACCTTCAAGGTCGGGTTACTGACCTACAAAGCCCTACATGAACAGGGACCGCAGTATCTTCAAGATCTCCTTATTCCCTACTGTCCCTCTTGCTCACTCCGATCCACCGATGAGGGATTGCTAGAGATTCCCAGGGTTTGTTTAAAAACATCTGGGGCACGGGCATTTTCCTATGCTGCCCCCACCCTGTGGAATTCTCTACCTCGTTGGATACGAAGCTGCCTGACCGTTGAGAGTTTTAAGTCGGAATTAAAAACTTATTTATTCTTATAAGCATATGGAAACTGATTTTATTGTGATTGTACTGTTACTATTGTTGTTGATGTTATAAGTTTGTAAATTCTAATTGCCTGTCCATTTGTACAGTGCTTTGGTTTTGAAAAGCGCTTAAAAATAAATTTTTACTTACTTACTTACTTACTGAACCAGGTGGTGAATGGAATCCAAGATATGGACACTGAGCAAGTGACAGACTGGGCGGATCTCCCTGAAACATCCTTAGTGGAATTGGTAGACACTCTTTCACCAGCCCAACTTGATCTCATCAGTTACATAGCTGCAGTGGTGCATGCACCTTTAGATCCTTGATGTACCCCTCGGGCTGCCCCGAGATGGCTGAAGGTGAATCTGTTGGATTCCCTGGAATTTGACTGCTTATGTAATTCTGTATTAAAAATGGGTAGTATGATGGGGGGCGAGTTTACACTCCACAATTCCTTCCTCTTCCCCACTACATGCCTCCCAGCCTATAGCATGGTTTTGGTGTGGCCACGTGGATCTTGTTGTACCTTTTACCTTCCCCCCCAGAAAGATTAAGGCTGGCTACATATATGCCTTAATACAGCCCCTTTTTGACCACTTGTTTTTGGTTTTTTTATCATTTAACATTTTTTACCTGTAGCCACAGCCCTGCTCCACATCCAGCCAATGCTACTCCATTTTACCTCCAACCCCGAAGCTCCAGCTGGCAAACACCTGCAAAACGGGTCCCCACTCGTAGTCCCCACGCCCGGTGAGGAACCATTACCGGAACATGCCATTTAGGCATCGTAGGCCGGTGAAACTGTGGCCATCAAACTGCTGCAAGCTTGTGCTGCCTTTTTCTCTTATATCCCCAATGGAAGCACGGGTATGCCATGACATCAGTGCACTAGCATGCAGACATCTGCCATGCTTCCCCCACTAGGTACCCGCACCTCTGTAGTTATGGGTCGCTTCTATAGTTCTTGGAGAGACTCATAATCCAATACAACTTTGTCTTGCAAAAAGAAGTGGGAACCATATATTGGCTCTCCCATCTCCGACACTCAATGGACCTCTTATCTTAAGGGTATATACCATACATACATACAGTGATACCAATAGACGCTTCCTACAGTTAAACATTTTATTGTTGTGGCACTGCACACCAGTGATTCTCCACTCTCATGGTTTGTTTGGCCATAACAAGTGTTGGCATTGCTCCCAGGGGGAGGCACACATTCTTCATATTTTATGGTCCTGTCCTAACTTGTTAACTTATTGGAAGAAGGTCACCTCGGACATTTCTTTAGTACTTAAGCAACCAATTGTTTTGACTGATGTCAAGCTATGTTTGGGGGACACTTTCACCTTGAGTCAGCTATCTAAACCCCTTAAGGATTGGACCCATGTAGCTATCCTGGAGGCTAAACGCCTTCTCTTCAAGTTTTAGCGACAGACAGGAATTCCTACTCGTACTGCCTGGCATGCAACTTTGGCTAAGCTCTCTCTGTTTGATAGGCTTTCCCACCTCCAGAGGAGTAATCTTCACCACTATCATCAGAAATGGGATCCATATCTTAGCTCCCCTCTTTGCAAAATCCCAGAGCCACCTTCTAACCCTCCTATCTAACAGGCTGACTGTACTCCGCTAGTTATATTATAAATAATGTTATGGGAAGATATATATTCATCGTAAGATATAAGCATCTGCCCTTATCTAGGGCTCAGTTCCTTTCTATGTAGTACTCTCCTGGAAAGAATTATATTCTTAAGATAATTGTAATATGGAAATTTAGATATCCAGTTGCTCATGACTTATAATGAGAATACCTGTGTAATGAAGGATAACATTTCTTTCCATTGTACCTTTTGGAAAATACCATACTTAGTCATTGGTAGACTGTGCTGCTTACCTTCTACTGTAATAAGACACTTAAAATGCCTCAATAAAATATTATACAATAAAAAAGGGTCAAGGGAGTGCCAAATGGCTGTCCAGAAGGAGTGACCTTCAGGCAACCCCAAAGGACATGTTTCAAATGACCTTCTGCTGTACCACAATGGGAACAGGTAGGTGATGCAAGTGTTCCCATCTTGTAGAGTCTGGAGGGTGTAAAATAGAGGTTATGTAAAATTTTTAAATGAGCAGGTGGTAACAGTCTTGTTTCATAAGGCCATAAAACCTTTTCCAGGCACCCTGCCATACTTTAACATTCAGCAGGAGGTGAAGGGCATGCAACCAGTAATAACAAATCCCTTCCAAGCTGGCTGGGTCCTTCGACTGGAAGAATTGATAGAAGCCGAACACATAATGAGGCTGAACTACTAGTCAAATAAGCTGTGATAAAGTCTTTGCCAGTGGGGCAGACCAGGGAAGCAGACCCAGAAAAAAGATCAATGCTTTAGTAAGCTGCATGTACTTAAACAGGTGAAAAAAAGTGATGGCAAACCTATTCTGGAGTAGCGCATGGGGAGCCAATGTTCCCTCTTCAATGATGGACAAGAGCGAAGCTCTCTGGAGTGGAGTGCAGAAGAGGGGAGGGACAGGCTGATGCTCAATCCATATGTTAGGGTTACTCAATGAGGGTTGTGACCAATCCTTGCCCCACTCCCAACCCATAGATACACAAAGTTGTTTGAGTGCTCTAATGGATCACCACAGGGGTGAGCCTCAGAGTGTACATGACAATAGCGAGGGTTTGTGATAAAGAAGGCTGCAAAGCTGCAGACTCACTTGTTGACATAGGTGCTATTCCAGAGTCATCCAAAGGGGCCAATACTCCACAGCATCTGGGGCTAATGAGGGGAAATCCCAAAGAAAGAATTCAGAACTGTGCAAGGCACAGTAATACAAGAAAAAGTTTGGAAGGTGGAGGCCACCCCTCTCCCTGGACGGGGTGAGCTTGAAGTAAGCCCTACGTTGAGGCCCTTTTTTCCAAAGGAAGGCTGATTTAGCCAATTGAAGTTTAACAAACCAAGCCTTGGAAAAGGTATAAATCCAACATTCCCATAGGGTATAGAATGTGGGGTAAAACATTCATCTTGACCATGTTCACCCTACCCGAGAGGGAGAGGGGAAGGTGAAACCACCTTTGAAGATCATTGGAAATTTATTTTATTTGAGTGGTTAAATTCTCCCTCTCTAGTGTGGTTAGGTTCCAGGTGACCCGAATACCCAAATAAGTAAGGGAATGCCACTCCCAAAGAAGGTCTATGATCATGATCTGCTGATGAGAAACATGAACATTTAGTGGTAGAACTCTAGTTTTGTCGGAGTTGAGTTTGTAACCTGCCACCACCGAGAAACTGCTTATCTCATCAAGTGCTGCAGGAATGGAGGACTGGTGGTTGAGAAGATGCAGCAGCAAGTCATCATCATAGGCTGAAAGCTTGCAACTGAATCATCCCACCTGAATACCCTCCACCATCAGATTATTTTGTAATTTACACAGGAGGGTTTCTAGATAGAGGTTGAAGAAAAAGAGGGAGAGAGGGCACCCATGATAAGTGCCATGCTACAACGTAAAGGGAGCTGACACTATGCCATTGCAACTAATCTGGGTTGTAGGGTTAATAATAATAATAATAATAATAATTTTATTTATATAGTGCCTTTCAGTTTCCAAGGTGTTGTACAGTTTAAAACATTACAAATCGAACATTAAAATCAGATAACAAACACAAATAAAACCTATAAAAAGTCATCAACTACAAAGCAATCAATTTTCTAAAAAGGTCATTTGCCATAGATGTGTTTTCAAACCCCGCTTAAATTCCTCCACGGAGGTGCATTCCCATAACCGGCAAGGTAGAGAATTCCAAAGAGTGGGTGTAGCATAAGAAAAAGCCCTACATCCAGATGATTTAAGATTCACTCTTGGAATCTCAAGCAACCCCTCATCAGCCAAGTGGAGTGATCAGCTTGGGCAGTAAGGAACCAAAAGTTCTTTCAGATAGGCTGAACCTTGATTGTGGAGGGCTTTGAAAGTTAATAAATTGACTTTAAAGGTGATCTGCCACCTTATAGGCAGCCAGTGCAGTTTGCGCAACACTGGGGTAATATGACAGGACCTACTGGAACCAGTCAGAACCCAGGCCACAGCATTCTGTACTAGTTGCAGGTGGCAGATTTCAACCCCTGAAAGCCCAAAGTAAAGGGAGTTGCAATAGTCCAAATGCGAGGACACAAAGACGTGGACCAATGTTGATAGGTCTTCAGATGGAACCAGTTGCCTAACTCTGGCAATATTCCTAAGATGGTAAAAGGAAGTCTTGATAACTGTTGACACTTGTGACTGCCTGTCATCCAATACAACCCCAAGGTTATGCACCCTTTCAGAGGTCAGGAGAGAGACGCCGCCAAGAAAAATTCCTGAAAGCGTCCCAACAGAAGACCCCTCTATCTGGCGATCCTGGTCCACAACCAATGCCTCTGTCTTTTCTGAGTTCAACTTCAGCCATCTAGAGTCCATCCACTCCTGGATTTCTTTCAGACAGTTATCAAACACCGAGAGAGCTCCGTCCTGGTCGGGTGCAAATGACAGGTATAACTGGATATCATCTGCATAACAGTGAAAACTCAGCTCATACCATCTTACAATGTCTCTGAGGGGCAGCATATACACAGCGAATAACATGGAAGACAGCACTGAACCCTGAGACACCCCACACAGCAAAGATGTTGGGCCTGAGGAAAAAACCCCGGACACAACTCTTTGTGATCTCCCAGTGAGGATGGAGGAAAGAGGTGAACCATTGGAGAACAGTTCCTGATATCCCACAATTGTGCCTCAGGAATGCTATCAACACCATATGATCCACAGTGTCAAAAGCTGAAGAGAAATCAAGAAGAACCAAGATGGAACGTTTCTTTTGATCCCTTGCCTTCAGAACCAGCGCTGTCTCGGTGCTATGTCTTTTATGAAAACCGGACTGGATGGGTTCATAGATGTCATGGATGGTTAAATAGTGCTCCAATTGGGCTGCCACTACCTTCTCAATCACCTTCACAATATAGGGTAGGTTAGAGATAGGTCTGTAGTTTGTGAAACAGTCTGGGTCCAAGGTAGCTTTCTTCAAGAGTGGTGTCACCACTGCCTCTTTCAGAGAGCTAGGGAACTCACCCAACTCCAAGGAGCACCAGACTATTCACACAAGGACTGGACTGATGACGTCACTGCAACCCAAAATAAGGGAGGTCAGTCCAGGGTCCAAACTACAACATGTAGGGCACACACTATGGATAATCCTCATGACATTGATGAAATCAGGTCGACTGAAGGAACGCCAAGAAAACTGAGATACTGTGAACTCGCATTGTTCAACAGCATCCCCCCTCGAGGGTGCTGGTTGCAGATCCACCCTGATATCGGCCACCTTAGCTGCAAAGAATCGAGCAAGCTCCTCACCTTCTGATTGCAAAAAGGCTTTCTGAACTGTAGACAGGCTGGGTTGCACAGTCTGTCCACAGTTCAAAAAAGCTGAGCTGGTCAATTTCGTGCAACTACAATCTCACTGGACAGGACTTCTGCCTTCTTACGGGTGATTGCAGTTTGATAGACTGAATAATGGTCCATCAATCTAAGGTGGTTGGTCTCAAAGGCAGACCTGCACCAACACCGTTCTAATCTTCGCCCCTATCTCTGCATCTCCCTCAAAGTCCCATCAAACCAAGGGGACTTGGGATGAAGGGATAGCGGCACACACCAAGAGGAGCGATAGAATCCAGAGCCACTGTAACAGCCGTATTATAGGCCGACACGATGGCCTCTGGACTACTGCTTGCAAACGCGGGGGATGAGAGGTCAAGGACTGCCGCTAGGCCTTGGGGAGTAATATCCCTTAAAGGGCGGTACCTAACCATCTCCACAAGGTTAGGCCTTCTCAAGGGGTTGCAAAAATTGAACCTCACTGTGTAGTGATCTGACCAGGTGACTGGTTCAACCCCCAGATCGGATGTTTCAATCCCTAGTAGGAAAACTAAGTCCAAAAATTGTCCAGATTTATGGGTAGCAGTGGAAACCACCTGTGTAAGGCCCAAAGAAGTCATTAATTGGAGGAAGTGCTTACCAAATTGCAAGAATTCATCATCGACCCAGGCATTAAAGTTGCCCAGAACCATCAATCTGGCTGACTCAAATGCCATGTCGACGATGAATTCTGCTACTTCCTGTAAGAATCGCTTCCCATCTCCGGGTGGACGGTAGATGAGAAAGATATGAATGCCTACACCTGCTACTACTGTACACTCAAAGGACTCAGTTTCTCCAACTACTACATTTGTGAGGCCCACTTCAGTCTTGAAACAGATTGCAACCCCCCCCACAATCCAATCTCTGGCAGTGTATCACCGAATACCCAGCCGGAGACATAGCCTCCAAAATGGGGCCTGGATTTTCATCCAGCCAGGTATCAGTGATGCAAGCCAAGTCCACCTATACAACAAGATTAGCAATAATGCCAGTCTTATTCCTGGTGGACCTGGCATTGCACAACACCACCCGAGTTGGATGAACCTCAGTGGCTGTCAGGCCCATCTGCCTAGTACACTCAGTAGTGCCCTTGGGTATGGGCACCAGACATGGTGAAGCATGATCAGGATTCCATTTCACCCCAGGGCACCTTCTGGATCTGACTACCCCAATACAGTGGCCCCCCTCATCCATCCTCTTCTGTTCACAGTCCCCCACCCTCCTTCCTCATCTATGGGTAATCCCCAGCACTCTACAGCACTGATACGTCTCATATTGGAGGGGGGGAGAATAAAAAAGGGTGGAGGGAGTGAAGAGAGGAGGCAGAATAACAAACCACCATGGGGACTGAAGGCCAACACATGCCGCTACAAATCAGTTAAAATTAGATCATAAACCAGGAGACTAAATAAATAAAAACAAAATATCAAATCTGGGCCAAGCTAGAGGGCCACTAAAATCTTCATTAAACTCAAAAATAAATATAAAGGGTTCGCTCACCACCCCACTTTAAACAAACATAAATAAAGAGCATACACCCAGGCACAAAAACCTTCTGGTAGACCAAACTTTAAGAGCATAGCAGAGAGGAAAGGCCATGAAACCCTATCAAAAACTTTCTCCATGTCAAGTGAGACCAAAGCCACTGGGAAAGAATTAGAAAATTAAAGAAACAAAATTATATTGGGCCCTATGGTATCTCTACATGTATTCTCAAAATAATTGCTCCTTAAATTACCTGTCCCTTTAACACACTGTTCCAACAGCTGGTAAAATTAGGAGTCATACCAAGTGACTGCTTATTTGTGGATGTTTTCATTTATTTGTTTTAAATTTTAGTAACTGGGATAGGCTTACTGAGCTGAGGCTTGTTTCCAGGTATGACCCGAGAAGGGGTTACAGTACATCAGGGAGCAGGTAAGTTGACATGAGGTGATACAAAACACAAGGCCTCAGAAATGAAATGCATGACAAACAATGGTTGATTACACAGACGGTGTTACAACAGAATAAAAAATGAACATGCCTACAGGCAGGTTAAATGCAGAGGCAACAAACAAGCAGTTTATGACCAGAGAGGGGGTAAGGGAGTATGCAGGGAAGGGGATGGGCATGGGTTAAGATGCAGAGGGAGAGTATTGAGGCAAGAGCACAAATGGTGAGGAAGGTGACATAATTGCAGTTTGAGGAAGGAATAATAGGGAGAGTTGCAGAATTGGAAGGAGAGATGATTCCAGAGGAGGTGGAGTCTGTAGGAGAAGGTGGATTTGCTTGCTGAGGTATGGGGCCAGGGGAGGGACAAAGAGCTGGGGTCCATTGTGCACATATCGTAGGAGAAGGTGGCTGTAGGGGACAGCACAGCAGATAGATGGGAAGCAGACCAAACCAGAACTGGCAAGAAGAGTTAGTGAATGGATAGAATGCCTATGGGATAGAGGCATGATGCCGAGAGAGGAGCAGAGATTGCAATGATGAGTATGAGGGGGAAGTTGGATGCAAATTGACAGAATGAGTTCAGAACGGTATCCTGCCTGAAGAGAGAGGAAGCGAGGGCTGTACCATAGGCAATATTGGCATAATGGAAGATAGGAAGTATCATCTTGGACACTAACTGGTTGTGGATATGGAGGGGGAGGCAGTCTTCATTTCAACAGACCATACCGAGTTTCGGTTGAAGCTTGGTGCTGACGGCATCTATGTGGACTGAACAATCCAGGTGTGAGTCCAGCCAGAGTCCAGGGTGTGGTTCCAATACTCAAGAAAGGTAGCAAGGCTGATTATAAACATTAGAGACCAATTAGACTTACATATATTTCATGCAAATGTCTTGAATCCATACTTAAAGATAAAATCAATCATCATCTTAATAAGACTGGTAACGTTGACATTGAGCAGCATGGCTTCACTACACGGATATTCTGCATCACAAATCTCAGTTTTTTTTATAAAAAGGTGTCATCAAAGTTCAATAATTGTAAACCTGTAATCTACATCTTCTTTGACTTTGCAAAAACATTCAACACATTTCCCCACTGGGCGATCATAGAAAAACTTTATAAAAGTGGCCTAAACAAATACATACGAACATACGAATTTACAAGCAGAAACAGGCCACATGGTCTATCATGTCTGCTCAAGTGTGCACCCTTACCTTGCAGCTGCCCCACCCCCTCCCCTTCCCAATTATCCCACCACCCTGTCCCATTCCCTTTTGAAACTACCCACTGTCTTACAGAATACCACCTCTTCCAGCAGAGTTTTCCATTCTACCACAACCCTCTCTGTGAAAAAGTTCTTGTCATTTCCCTCCTATATCTCCCCCTTCCAATCTAGGACCATGACCTCTCATATCCCTCCACCTCCTTAGCTTAAATATCTCTTCAGTACATGTCTTGTTTATCCCATTTAGGTAACTTAAGGTCTCAATCATATCCCCCAATCCCTTCTCTCCTACAGGGAGTACATATTCAACTCACTCAGCCTCTCCTCATATTGCCTGTCCTCCAATCCCTGGATCATCTTCATTACTCTACATTGTACTTGTTCCAGTAATCTTACATCCTTGGGGAACATTTTTGAAAAACTGGTTAATGATCAGTTAGCTTCACACTTGCAGCTCGGTGGTCTCAGGGCTCCTGAGCAGCATGGTTTTAAAAAGTACCATGGTACGGGAATAGCCTTGGCCAGGTTCATGGACCACATCTGAAGAGCTATGGATGGTGGCATGCTCACCGGTGCTGTGTTTGTGGACCTGTCCAAGGCTTTTGACTTGGTTGATCATTCCCTGCTGTTCGGGAGCTTGAGTACCTTTGGGCTTACAAGTTAGCCCTTAGACTGGTTCAGCAGTTATTTGCAAGGAAGCCCCTTAAGGGCCTTTTATGGAGGCACATTATCTGTAAACATGGAACTCAAAAGAGTAGTCCCCCAGGGCTCAATACTGGGGCCTCTCCTCTTCTTCTTATTTATTCATGTAAGTCCCTCTAATTTGGTAAAACCAAACAAAATTCTATATGCTGATGATATTATTCTGTACAAAAGTCCCAGTTCAATAGACACAATTAGCTGCTCTTTAAACAAAGATTTTTTTTTCCTTGGAAACCTAGTTAATTAAACTAAAATTAGCACGGAATTGTTCTATAACAAAATGTATGATGTTCGGTTCCATGATAAGATTAGCTAAAACTGCAGAATTATAAATATTTAAACACTCAGGTTTGGTTTTGGATCAAGTTAACTCATTTAAATATATAGGAATTTATTTGGACCCACAACTAACATATTCAAATCACATTGGAATAATCACAAGACATGTCAACGAGAAACTTTGGGTTATTTTTAAACTCCAACATTGCCTAACACTTCAGGCTAGGATTGTTATATTTATTTTTATTTATTTTATTTATTTCATAATTCAGATTTACAACCTTTGAGTCAAAGACTTATTTAAAAAGCCACCTTGTCACAGGGAGGGTAGACAACAATTGGTGGTGGAGTACAACAATGGAGAACATTACAGGTGAGATACAATAAAAGAACACACAAAGCAATTCCAGTAATACAAAGGTGTACAAAGGCTTCAATTAGTTACAGTTAGTCTAGTATATAAATAATAAGGTACCGCTAGGGGTTCTAGGGGGCAATACCTGGGGGGGAATGGGTGGTTGCTGGGGGAGAAGGCAGCCCAGAAGGACGTTGTCTGTAAATTGGGCCAGGTATATCCCAGAGTATATTGCTATCCCATTTATACTATAATTCTTTTGCATTTACACATTTACCAAAACAAGTTTTGACTATTTTGAATACTACATTTCATAGTATTTGTCATTTTTTTTTCAAGTACTATATCAGGCTCACCACTGTCTTTTATGTCAGGCAACAAAGTTGATCCTGCCAGATCAACACAATTTATACAGCCATTGCTGTTTGGTTGACAATGTCATTAGACAAAAAAGATCTTTCACCTTTGTTTTCATTTTTTTTTATTTAAAAGTGTCTACAAGAGATTTGAGATCAAACACTACATCTGATTTTCTGGTTCCCAAGACAAAAACTTTAATGGGTGATTGAGCCTTTTCAGTCAAGGACCCACACATTTGGAATGACCTTCCTGATGAGTTACATGACTGTACAAGTCATGATATTGTCAAAACAGAATTGAAGAAAAACTTTTCAAAAAGTTGATATGTCAGTGCTATTCTTAATTGTTTTTTTTTATTTTGATGTTATTTGTAGTCATTGTATGATATTTGTGTCTGTTATATTGTATTTATTGTTTTATGTAACATCTAGACAATCTTTGTTACAGTCCTGGGTCATACATGAAAAAGTGCCTTGGCTCAGGTGCTTACCTGGTGAACAAAAGTTTAAATAAATAAATAAATATATTCTTCAGATGTGGGGGCCAGTACTGCATGCAGTACTCCAGGTGTGGCTTGACCAATGACCTGTAGAGAGGCAGGATCATCTCCCTCCCTACTGATGGAGGAGTTTCTTCTCACAGTACATCCCAGCATTCTGTTGGCCTTTGCCACCACCTTCCTACACTGCTCTGTATTGTTCATTTTCCCGGTTACAACCACCCCTTGATCATTTTCCTCCTTCGTGATACCTAGCTTCACTCCTCCCAGCTAATACCCCCCCCCAGGCTCTTTGCTCTGAAGTGCAATACTTTGTACTGTTTAGCATTGAACCCCAATTGCCACACTTCCAACCACTCCTCAAATTTGGTCAGGTCATTTTGCAGCTCCTGCCATCCTGCTATGTTGCCCACCACTGCCTCCACTTGGTGTCATCAGCGAACAGACTGATCTTATTCCTAATATCATGCAAGATGTCTGCTATGAATATCTCAAACAACACCAGCCCCAGTACCGATCACTGAAGCATCTCACTCATCACAGCCCTTGGAGATAAGAGCCCCCCCACCACTACCCTCTGCTGTCTCCCCTTCAGCCAATTCTCAATCCATTTAACCATCTTAGCCCCTAACCCCACATATGTCAACTTTCCCCCCAACCTCCCATGTGGCACTGAATCAAAGGCCTTGCCGAAGCCCAAATATATGACATCCACTACATAGTTCTTGTCCAATTTCCTCATTAGTCAGTCATAATACTCAACTAGATTAGTTTGACAGGATCTTCAGAAGACAAACTCATGTTGATGACTGTCCTGGAGCCCACTGCCTTCCAGAAAGGACACCAGCATCTCCTTCAAGATTGTTTCCATCAGGTTTCCCACAATGGATGCCAGGCTTACTGGTCTGCAATTGCCTGGTTCATCCTTTGGGCCACTTTTATGGAGTGGTGCTATATGGGCCATCCTCTAGTCATGTGGTATGCACCCAGTGTCCAGGGAGGTATTGAATAGAACTGCCAGTGACCCAGCCAGGACCTCCATCATTTCCTTCAGCACCTTGGGATGTATGTTGTACATAGTTAACTGGGTAAATTGCAGGCTCTGGGGCAGAACACAGAGAGGTCATGCTGGAGCAAACAATGTCCTTAATGATAATATACAAACAATGAAACATGAATATGTGGCCCAAATCAACAAATTAGTAGAACAAAACTGTGAAATTGTTTTATCTGAAATGCTGCTGACCCCCAGAGCTACACAATGGATGACCAATAAGATTAAACAAATAAATAATTGGTTACATAAATGGTGTCTTAAACAGGAAATTGAATGTTTAACTCACTGGGAAGAGTTTAAGAGTAAAAGGGGAATGTATTGCTGGGATGGCCTACACCTCAGCAGAAAAGGAAAATACTTGTTAGGAAAACAAGTAACACATAATAAATAAATGTTTAAACTGAATGAGAGAGGAGAGGGTTTCATAAAACAAGACCAATGAAACAAGATGGATATCATTACATCTGACATAAACCGATGGAATAACAAAACATAGAGATGATGTTAAGACATAATTAACAGTACCTCAACCAATACCAAGAAACATCTAGCATAAAAGGGCAAAAAAGATATCCTGATTTTATTACTCAGTGATAGAAATTTAAAAGTCAAAATGGATGAATTAAGACACATCCTGATGGGTAAATAAATAGATTTATGTGAAGTTACTGAATCTTGATTCAAGGAGGATGAAAGGCATATGGACATTCCAGGCAATACCGAAATCTATTCACAAAATTAAACCACAGTCCCTGATTAATGATGAAGCTGAACTAATTTGGGTACAGCTCCAGCTTCCAAACAGAAAACTTAAAGTAGGCTTAAGATACCGCTCCCCAAGCTTAGGTCTAGAAGAAAATGAGGCATTCTTTGCTGAAATAGAACATATGGAGATATTGGGTGATTTCATTCTCATGGGAGACTTTAATCTACCCACCATAAATTGAAACTCTCTAGAGGGAACTGGACAGCTGGATAAGTGTCACATTGATATATCCATACATAATAACAGAGAACAACTAGTCACCAAAGCAATGTGAGAAGATAACAGCTTGGAATTGATTCTCATGAACATATATGATGGTGTACCTAAACTCACTATTTCACAGCCTTTGGGGGATAGTGATCATATAATGATAAACCTTTGTCTACCAATCTACACCACTACAATGGGAGGAAAAACAAAGATATTAGACTATCAAAAAGCAGACTATCTACCTGGCTGGAACTGGGAAACTGGTCTAAATAATTTAGGTTTGGATGAAATATGGGAAAAACTCAATCATAAGATTAGCAAATGCATTCAAAACTGGGTCCCTGAAAAACAAAAATACAATAAAAGTCATAGAGTCCCCTGATGGTGGAACAGGGATATCAAAAGCAGTTTACATGAAAAAAAGGTATATGCTAAGTAGAAAAAACATCACACAGAAGCTAACAAATCAAAATTAAAAAAATTTGCTAACAAAACAAAGGGTATGATTAGGAAAGCTAAAAAGAATCTAGAATTAAGAGTTGCCAAAACATCTAAGGAGAATAAAAAATAGATTCTTTAATTATATTGCCTCAATGAAAGTTAATACGGGGGGGGATTTGGACCTTTAATAACCAGTAAAGGCCTCATAGATGACAAAGTCAAAATGGCCCAGGAGTTAAATAACTATTTTATTAGCATATATATCCCTAGGGAAAGAACAAATCTAGCCAACAATCTACAACTGGAATAATTTTCTCCCTTTACTGAGTAAGATGTATTATCTGCTATAAACCAAAGCAAAACAAACAGTTCTGCAGGTGCAGATGGGATCACCTCAAAGTTTATTAAATAATTGACTGTCGAATTTGATTGGTCCACTTACTTGGTTATTTAATTCATCTCTAACAGAAGGTAGAACAATTCCATAATAGAATACTGCAAAATTGAGTCCATTTCATAAAGGTGATAATAGGCAAGAGGAGGGCAACTACTGTACAGGCCAATTAGCTTGACCTCGGTCATCGGTAAATTACTTAAATGCTTAATCAAACAACCATTATCAAGAACATACAAGAAAATGGTTATACTGACATAACACAACATAGATTTATTTCAGGCAGGTCTTGTCTAACAAATTTACTGAACTTCCTCGAATCAGTAAGTGATGCCTTAGACAAAGCATTACTGGTGGATGTCATCTTTCTAGATTATTAAAAGTCATCCAATGCAGTCTCACATAAAATATTAATAAGTACAATAATAAACTAAATATGCATCCAAACATTATAACATGGTTTATATATTGGCTGGACCTTAGACAACAACGTGTATCTATCCAAGGACATGTGTCCTCTTGGGAGATGGTTACTAGCGGAGTGCTGCAGGGCTCTGTTCTCAGCCCAGCCATCTTCAGTATCCTGGTGTCCACTATGCAGACTCCATCCAATACATGGTTTTCAAAATATGTAGATAATTGGAAGGGGGAGGGTCATCTATAATAAAGAGTCTACCAAACATTTTCAAAAAAAAATTAGATATTTTGATTATTTGGGCTGAAAAAAATAAAATGTCATTTAACATCAGTAAATGTAAAGTAATGCACTTGGGTAAAAAAAAATCCCAAAACACAATACACCCTAAATGGCATAATGCTTCAAACAACTACTAATGAAAAAGAACTAGGGGTAATAATCAATGACTCCTTGTACTCCAGCTTGGTAAGGCCGCACTTTGAATACTGTGTTCCCTTTTCTAATCCAGTTACAAATGCATGCAAAATAATGACTGAGAAAGTCCAAAGGAAGATGACAAAAAAAAAAAAAAAGAAATATGCATGCTCTTAGTTATAGTGAGAGATTATTGAACTTAAGCCTATACTCCTTAAAATATCAGAGGACTAGCAGGGACTTATATCTAGCCTTTAAAGCCACAAAAGATCTGACACTTTTAGAAACCATAGGGCTAGTAAATTATAATGCCAATAAGACTACAAGAACACACAACTATAAATTAAATAACAACATCAATAAGATGGCAAAAAGATGTCACTGGTTCTCCCAGCGAGTACTGATAATTTTAAATAGTCTACCATCCAAAGTTGCGGAACATGATAATATGCAGTAGATCTCTTTAAAAAAGACTAGATGAACATATGGGAATGAGAAGACCGTTTTTCCATCATTAACTGAAATAGTGGCAATTTCAAAATAGGTCTATGGCCTTCACATTTGTACCCTTCTATGATTCTATGAGTTTGTGTGCAGCGTCATTATTCTACACCTTGATGGGTAACCAGTGGTGTGCCACAGGGCTCAGTATTGGGTCCTGTACTTTTTCTTATATTCATCTCATATATACTTGACAAAATCCAGAATTGGGTCATAAATTACGCGGATGACATACAACTTGTAGGGACTGTCTGCAATATTTCACAAGTTGAGTCAATTCAATCTGACTTAGATAGTATAAGTAGATGGGTTTTTAAGTGGGATATGAGCTTCAGTATGAATAAATGCTGTGTAATTCATTTTGGAGCATCAAGTTATTCACCACTCTTATACACTATGCAATACATTAATAAAAACTGTTGATTCTGAATGGGATTTATGAGTACAGATAGAAAACAAAAATTCAAACAAAAAAATACATTTCTCCTATTTCAAAGGCAAACAGGATCATTGGGATCATTAGAAAACATTTTACTAGCAGAAATGAAGAGGTTTTGATGCCCCTCTTTAGGTCTTATGTAAGCCCACTGCTGGATTATGGGAGTCAAATGTGGTGTCCTTATAAAATAAATGGATGTAAGATAGACAGAGAATATCCAGCACAGAACTATAAAAATGGTACATACTGAAAAACATTAATTTGAGAACCGTTTAAATAATTTAAGATTTATATCCCTTGAGACCAAAAGAATCAGGGATGATCAGTTGCTGATGTATGACATCTGTGCCAATCCTTATTTAATAAATTAATTTAACTTAGACTTCAAAAATAATTACACAAGGACTAGAGGGCATCCAATACAATTTTCAAACCGCAAATTGAATACTAAACATAGGAAATATTAATATAAACAATAGGTAATCAATCCATTAAACAGCTTGCCATGTTAGGTTATTATGAGCAGAACAAAAAAGGAGTTCAAAAACAGACTGAAAAAATACATCATTAATGTGGCTCAATTAAAGTAGTAAATAATAAGAGCAAAATTGGGCCTACATCTTCTCTACTCTTTGCACCTTAGTATGAACCATAGACTTTATGTGTTACTGTACAGAGTACAAATGTAGTGTTTTATCATTTCATAGGCACAACCAACAATTAAGAGTAATTCTGGCAGGAATTCATTTTAATGAAAATTCATCATGCAAATAAGCAAAAACAAAATGTGGTGATCGTCAATAGAAAGTATTGCACACAAAATACAAATTCAGTAGTGGCGCTCTAAAGGAAGTTAAGGATCTATGTGCATAGGCTGGCAGTATAGTTTAGAGGTTAGAGTAACGAGCTGTGAACAAGCTTAGTACATCAAGCTGACCAGACTTGAGTTTGGTTCTCACAACCTCCACTTGCATACTGTGTGACTCTGAGCAAGTCACTTAACTGCCCAGTTCTCCCAGGTTGCCCCTGAATACAGGCACTTGTGCCTAGTGGGTCTTACCTGGTTACCAAAGACTAAAATAAAAAATAAAAATAAATATAAGTAATTAAAACAAATTACCACTAAAGAGTAATGATGTAACTTATAGAGCTACACATCATCTGTTCATTCACAGAAGACTTGCCAGGAATCCAAGTAAGTAGTATAATGAGACAGTGTTTGATTATTTGATGTCAGTCCCCCTTCCAAACCCCCTTGTAAGAATGAGGACTGAGAGAGATGTTCTCCTGGCCTGACAAAATGTTGAAATGGAGCCTGGGAGCTAAGGAGTTTGTTAATCTCGTCTGGGAAAGAAGAGTCATCCTGTCATGCCACCCCCCTTACCTCCCGTATGGCAGCTGTTTTTTTTATTTTATTTTTGTATTTTGAAATTGGAGTTCCAGGTCTCTCTCGCTCTCTTGGCTCAGCTTGTACACTACTGGCAACTGGGCTGGCTAGCTCAGGAACAGCAGAAGCAAGGAAGATGCAAGTGTGTTTTTTTCCTTTTTGAACTGGAGAGGAAAATACATTTTTTATGTGCATTGTGAAGAGGGTTTATTTATTTAAAAGACTGGTAACCAGGTGTGGCCCAAGGGAGAGAGGAAAGGGGGTACAAGTACAGAGCAATAATACAGAATTGCAAATTCATAAGTGCAAAAAAGATGGGAAGGTAACAGGTTATACAGAGGTGCAGGCAGGCATAAAATTATACATGACTTTGTGTATAATAGCAACAGTTAAGCAATATATTATGTGGCCAGTTAAAGGGGCTCACTGCCAAGATAATTTCTCTTCTGAGAGTACTGTACTATTTCCACACAATAACAATTGTACTGTTTATAAATGAGTACAGTGGTCTGTCCCTGTTTCATTGAAACTTATGAAAGTGGTGCTCTTATATAACAGGCATTGAAGTCATGGTAGTCAGTAATTCTGCAATGAAACTATCAAGTAAAATCACTAGAAAACCTTTGTTACTGCTTTACCTATTAGTACCAATGTTTGCCTTAAGGTGTGCAATTTGTTTATATTTAGAAAATGTATCAATTAATATAAATAGTTTCTGACTTGTTATTAACAAATGAGTGACATCATTAATTTCTGTAATTTCTAGATCTCACATTTTATTCACTTATTACAGATTATATTGGAGATGTAATTGCACTCATACAGAACCACAGACAACAGTATCCAACATGTACTGCCACACAATTGTGTCTACAAGAGCATAATTAGGCTATATCTAAGAGTTCATCATCAAAATTTGAAAAGGTTGACAATGATGATGCTGTTAAGAACCATAAAAGCAGATTCAGTATATAACTAACGTACAGATGATTATGTATATTACAAACAAATTGGCTAATATCATACTTTTATATCTGCAGCATGAATAAATATGTATTCTTCTTTAAAATGGTACTCAACTGATATATCATTTGACCAGCAATACACTGGTAGAAATATAAACACACTGATTTTACTTCAGTGACATTAGTATGAATAAGCACATCTGTATTCATTTAAGCATGTACAAGACAGTTGTTTTTAGACTTTATTGATGTTTGCTATTCACTAAATATGCATATATTCATATATTCAATAGAAGCAGACTAAACAGACAGAAACAGTAATATTGTATGTTGTATTCTTACACTGCAATAACTATATTTGGTTATATAAAGCTCCTGTTTGTCTTGTAACACTTCATTTCAAAAGGTCACGTGTGGAAGAATGTCCAACTCTCGGTACTTGAAACTACAGTACTCTTCAAATGGGAAAGCATTCCTTATCAGAGTGATGACACATGAGGGTAAAACACTGTGATTTGTCCTCCTTAGTCTTTTAAAAATCCATCAAGCGAATTGTCAATATGCCAAATACTGGCACTGTATATCCTACAGAGAAATAGGTATTACGTACAGTAAAGCACACTTAATACAGTGACTTAAACTCATGAACTACCATCCTATGTCTATAAGCAAAATATTTGGATTACTTCAGGCTGATGCTAATTGTAAATGGAAAGCAAACCCCAACTAACTGTATGACTGTCATATATTATCAGTCTACTATGGAGTTGAGTAGAACTCTCAGCTCTCCATACCACTCCTCCCCCTATCCACAGTGATAATGTTAAGTTTTCCTGATGTCCACTGGTACCCACACTCCAACCCAAACACCTGTTGTGGTAAGGCATTAGTTTTCATCATGGATAGTTAACTTCCACCCACAACATGAATATATATCTCTTTGCAGATGACACAAAGATCTGCAACAGGGTTGATACACAAGATGGGGTGGAAAGGATGAAAAGGGACTTGGCAAGATTGGAGGAATGGTCAAATGTATGGCAGCTTAGATTCAATGCAAAAAAGTGCAAAGTAATGCACCTGGGAAACAAAAACCCAGGGGAAGAGTACACAATGGGGGTGAGATACTGACAACAACAAAAATGGAAAGGGACCTGGGGTTAGTCATATCAGATGACCTAAAGGTGGGCCAGCAATGTGAGAAGGCAGTAAGGAGGGCTGGAGGGATACTGGGATGCATAGGGAGAGGCATAACCAGTAGAAAACAGGAAGTTGTTAGCCCTCTGTACAGACAGTTGGTAAGACCACATCTGGAGTACTGTGTACAGTTCTGGAGGCACCATCTCTGCAAAGCCATAAACAGGGTGGAGACTGTCCAGAGGAGGGCAACCAAAATGATGCAGGATCTGCATCAAAAGACATATGAAGAAAGACTAAAGGAACTAAAGCTGTATAGCCTTGAGGAAAGGAGGGAGGGGGGGACATTATAGAAACTTTCAAATACCTTAAGGGAATCAACAAAGTCCAAGAGGGTAGCATCTTTCAGAAACAGAGATGTGCAAAAACAAGGGGGCACAATTTGAAGATGGGGGGGACAGCTCAGAGGTAATGTGGTGAAGTATTTCTTCACAGAGATGGTTGTGGATACATGGAACAGCCTTCCTGAGGAGGTCGTAGAGTCAAAAACAGTGGTGGAATTCAAGAATGCATGGGACGGACATAAGGCAAGTCTAGTGGGAGGTAGGAGGAAGTAGGCTGTTAGTTAACTAGGATCTGCAGCTTATCCATTAGGTAGGGGAATGGGCAGACTAGGTGGACCAAGTGATCCTTATCTGCTGTCATATTCTATGTTTCTATGTTTCTATGACCTTCTGGGATAATGTAAATTATACAGTGGTGTCTAGATGCACACCACACTCTCCTGTCTTCTGTCCAAGTCTGTGTGACTGATTCAATGGTAACTAATGGGAACCTCAAAATCCATGTCATCGTTCACTGCTAGTGTAATTATTTAAAAACTAATATTTGCATGTTTGAACAATATGCTTTTTTATAACTTATTCTTAACACTGTGTCATGTACTGTATTGTGTCACTGCAATTCCCTGCTCACAAATTTTGCAGAAATATACACACAAAAATATTCATGCCAGTTAGGCAGACTTGTTTTATCATATCTTACTTAGTTGAATGGCTACTTATTCAAGCTATGGTTGTTAAACATGTTTAAATAATGTTATGTAATGTATTATACTCATGAATCGGTTCCTCATTACAATGAAGGCCATCTTGTTCAACATATGTATAATAAACTGTTTCCAGACAGTATATGTTCAGATACTTAATTTCAAAGACAGGATTTCATGTGGTATAATGCAATTAGTTTCGACCTGAGCCATTCTTGATCTTATTTGCACGTAACCATGGCAGCAAATATTCTCAATCAATGTAGGCATAGCATGACAGTTACCACATCTGCATCTGCAAAAAAGACAAGTTAAATTTGACATAATTACAATGAGAAACAGGCTAGAAAGTCATCATCAAATGTAGGTGTTGCACATAGGGGCTGTTGTTGCTTGCAGCAGTAGCCACATGTACAGTGGGACCCCATCAGACCCCCTTAACTGTTCCCCCAACCCTGCAAACCCAGAGTGACACATGCAGGTAGGACAGCACTGTAACTCCAGAAGTTCTTTCTGAAGACTGCTGTCCCACTAGTGCTGCAATGCACCATTCAATTCATTCTCTATTCCTGCTCCACTTGCTCACACTGTCATTCTTTCCCTGAACTCAGTAAGGCAAAGATGTAGACAGTACAAGTTACCAAAATTAAATACACAGCCTTGTAATTGCATTAACTTAGGTATGCATACTTGAACCACCTCACACAGCTTTTGTCCCCAACACCCCCACTGAAACACTGTTACAATATTCCATCACTCTTTTGTGAAGAAGTGCTTCCTGTCTTCTGTTTTTGCAAATACCCATCTTGAGCTCCTTATCATGCCTTTGTCCTTGAGCACCTTTGTTTTCCTGAAAACAACTCCCAACCTGTATCTTATGCAGCCCCATGAGGTTTATTGGTCTTTACTTTATTCCATCTATATCCTGCCTTCCAGTGTGTACATATTTAGGTACATTGGCTCAATTTTCAAAGATCCCTTAGAGCAATGAAAATGTTGTTGCTCCAGGGCTATAACATGCTCTGTGTGAATCAGGTGCCATTCACCTAATTCTATAAAAGGTGGTGTCACTGTGCCAAAAACCCAGGGGTTGCCACAGCTGCAGGCTAGCATCAAACCTCTGGTACACCTGAGGGAATTGCCTCTGGGATCCACCCCCCAGGTTGGTGCAATACTAGAGTGGCCACAAGGGTTAGGAGGAGGGAATCAGCATGACTGAAGGGGGCTGGGGCAAAAGGGGCACAGGAGTACCCTAGGAGGTGTTAGAGAGACAATGGGTATGACAGGGAGTGATGTGGCACCCAGCAGTTGATGCCCTTTGTAGAGCCCTACAGCTGATTTGATGGGTCTGCTTCATGGGGGGAGGCAAAAGATGAACAGTGACATGGCATCAGGTGGGCATAGCCCTGACAGCTGTCTGCCACATTGTGGAAGGATGGGTACTGGGGAACTGTGGTGGTGCCCAGAGAAAGAGTTTTCCTCACAACTTGCAGTTCTCAACCAGCAGCTCCAGCTTCCTGCCTACAGGGTTCTGACTTTGTGCACCTAAGGGGCAGCTGCTAGGGCTGTGCCCACCAGGGGCCATGTTCCTGTCTGTTCCTGGCAACCCCCCACAAAGCAGTCCTGCCCCAATTAGCTGTAGAGCTCTGCAAAGAGCATCCTCACTGGGTGTCACATCAATGCCTGTCATGCCCACTGTCTGCCTGATTACCCCTAGGGCACCACCTGTGCCCCTTCTGCCCCAAGCCCCCCACTTTCACATCTCCTCTATTTGCCATAGTGTGTGGCAGTGGAGCAAGTCCCTTAGACTACTTTCTGGCTGTTCTGATTTGAGACCCTTGTTGCATCCATGCCAGGGCTTCCAAAATAGCAAACAAATGGATGCTGCAGCTGCACCGTGGCACAAGCCCCCTTGTGACTTAATGCATGTGCCTTTTTGTTGCAAGGGTGGCACAGTGTAGCTTGGGTGCAAGGCATCCCAATTTCAATGCAGCATGATTTCAAAAATCAGGTTTGGTGCAAAGTTTGATGCAAGATGACTCTTGCTTCATACACCTCTGGTGCAGGCACCCTGCATCTAGCATATGATTTTGTTAATCTGGCCCACATGAGTCTCTCATCATAGAGCTTTTGATGCAGACCCCACACTATTTCAGTTGCTCTCCTCAGGGCTGAATCCACTCTGTCTATTTTCTTCCAGAAAGGTGTTCACCAGAACTGGACACAATACTCTAGGTTGAGTATTACCAGCAATCTATACAGAGGCAACACTATCACCTTCTTTCTGCTAGTGATATCCATTCCCTATGCAACCCAATATCTCATTAGCATTCCCTACTGACTTCTCACACTACCTAGAAACAGGAATGAATAAAGGAAATGGTGGGTGATAGAGAAAACTATGCACAGAATAAAGAGTTAGTGAGAAAAAAATGGTAGTGTTTTAAAAATGAAATATCTGTGTGGCACAATGAATCTTGTACTGTGTCTTGCTTTTGAGCAGTTGCTTTTTAGCTGTGCATTAGACACTTATATGAAATGGCTGAATCAAACAGATTATCTGGTCAAAACTGCTCACATGAATATATAATTGAAAATGACAGGGTACACAGTACTGCTACTGAAGGTGGGTTGTGAGGCATGAGGTGCGGTCAAGTGACTTCAGCTACTTGTGAAGTACAAAAGTTTAATACACTGAATTGTGTTACTACACTTATAAAATGGTTTTAAGAATTTCAGAACAGGAAAAAGAAAGTAAAATTAGAACTGTTCAGTAACTGATTTGAATGCACTGTTGTGATCAGTTTGCTTGTCTGATTCAAGCCAATTTTTAATTTCAATTATACCATGGGAATAAAGAATCCCTGTGCTCTGACTGGGCGATGTGAGACTGGAACCATGATGTTATCCCAGCACAACATAACAGATGTAGTCTCAGCCACACATAACCAAATCACATGACAAAAAAAATCACTACACATGACATGTCCAATTTGCCTATAGTGGGCATACAGGCTCTCAGTTTTCACAGTAATAAACACAATTGTAAAGATGCAATTTCTTCCCTTCCACAATACATAAACCAGAAAAAGTAAAACCCAGAACCCTCACAGATTCCCCCAAACACAAACAGTTTTGTTTTCTTAGTCACAAAAAACAAATAAAATAAAAAAGAGCCAGGTGGAAGCCTTATTTACAACCAGTTTCAAAGCAGTCTCACACTCCTCTGACAGTCTACACACCATGAACACCATTTATTTGACTTCATTTTTTTGTTAGAAAAAAGAAATATCACACTTAAAGCCATCACATCAGCTTTAGATCCACCCACCACAAATCCTCTCACTCTCAACACACTCCCCGCTGCCGAATGCTAAGCTGTCATTATGTTTGGATTCACAGCAGTCCCTCCCACTGTCTGTGCACTATCCACTGCCATAGTATTTGAGCAGATAAGAAAGGCCATGCTTCAGTTATTTACCTCATCACCATTTTCTGCCTTCAATTTTCCAACTGCAATAGTTAGCTGAGGGTGGGGTAGTCTGTGTGTAGAAAATTGCAACAGCATCAACAGGGTTGGGGGCCATGAGCTACTTCCACAAGCTGGCAACATACCAATCGAGGGAGGCAAAAATGAGAGATAACTTATTGTGAGACAGTACAGACCCACAGTAACATCATCTCCACATACTGGGCAAAACTTTCAATCAGCAGTATCTACTTCCATTTTGTTGCATTTCTTAACTCTAAAAAACATTTTAGAAGCACAGTAACACACTCCAGGGTATGCAGTAATGCCATAAATTACCAAACTTCCTAGGTGGTTGAAGACACTTGACCATCACCTTGTGCCATACAGACCACATGAGAAGTGCAGTATTTTATAATGTGCTATTGCTTACCAGTTGCATGACTAATGAAAAAACAGGATGCAGGATTTTGCCATCCCATTTCATAAATACATTTAACAATGTTCTATAGTGATAATGCAGAACTCCACCCAATCGCAATCACATAAAAAAATATTGTTATAGTCCAGCCCACCAGCACAGCAATAGCACTACCTCTTGCGATGCCATTGACATGGGTTCAGGAATGAGCCTGGGAGGACAGAGGGCTGACCTGCGGAGGAGGCTTGAGCATCCAGCAGACTGCTTGTCTTCTCCAGGGAGGGTGGGGGTGTTGAGGCTCAGCACATGGCTGACCTCTGGTGGAGACAGGTGGAGTAGCATGCACCAGTGTCAAGAATGAGGGATTGGGGCATGACGAGCATTGGTGATTGCACCTTGACATCTGGGCACATGTTATGCCCTCCTTAAAAATGGAAAAGTGCTCTCAGGCACTAGGGAGATGGACCACCAGTGGAGATCCAGAAACTCCAGCCTGTCTGTCCTATCATTGGAAGAGCAACAAGACAAGAAGACTTTAGGTTGAAGGGCCCCACCTTGTTCTCTCCTGGGGGTATAATCATGGCTCCATGGGGTTCCCTGTAGGTAAAGGTAGGTTAAAGAAGTTGGGCAGACACCATGGTGACTCCTGATGGTGTGGTGTTCCGGGAGCTTGGGTGGAGGAAAAAACAGAGGGTTAAAAAATATTGCTATACCGCTCTCAACTAGATGCCATTAAAATCAGAGTCAAAAAACAAAATCAGGGCTACATCCTATCAAATGGTGATAACAAGTAAGGAAACAGGAAGAAAACAGCTTCTGATAGGGGACTCAGTTGTTAGAGGGGTAGACCTGGGGAAGGGAGAGGAGTGGGAAGTAAGGTGCCTGCCTGGTGCCATGACTTGGAGGGACAAGAAGCGAATCCTCAGGATTGCAGAAGCAGCATCACAGGAGAAGGAACTAGATATCATTGTCCACCTTGGGACAAATGACCTAGCTAGGCATGGGATCAGTGCAGTGCAGGATGAAATTGTGGAGTTGGGGAGGGGGCCTCAGACAGGTAGCAAGCATGATTACCTTCTCAGAAGTACTGCCAGTCCATGGCAGGGGTGAGGCTAGGGTACTACACACCATGTAGTTTAATGAATGGTTGCAAAACTGGTGCAGAGCACAGGGCTTTGGCTTCATTGGGGACTGGGGGTACACCTGGAGAGATGAAGGTCTATACTGGCACGATGGTCTGCATCTGTCCACGAAGGGAACCAAGATCTTAAGTGACAGGTTTAAATGCTTCCTTGGCAAGCTTTTAAACTAGCCATGGGGTAAGGTGCTAATAAGAGGCAGGAAATTTCAAGCCTCCCCCCACAAAACATGCCAGGTAGTAAGGTAAAAACTGAGGTACAGTGCTCAACAGAGGGCAGGACAGGGGTAAATGGAAAAATAGACAAGGGCAAAAAGAGCAGGCATGGGGGAAAAAAGGATAAAGCCAACATTAAATGGAGGGCAATGAGTACCAATGCCCGTAGTCTGGGAAACAAGCTTCCTGAGCTAGTAGCCTTGATGGAAGATGAACAATTGGATATTGTGGCAGTCACGGAAACATGGTACACAAAGAACTATGACTGGGATGTCAACATACCAGTGTACACAGTCTACAGAAGGGACAGGGAGGGGAAAAGAGGAGGTGGAGTAGCTCTATACATAAGGGAAGGGATCAAAGCTACAGAAGTAAAAAGAAAAGGGGGAGGACAAGAGGCACTCTGGGTCACCTTGGAGAAAGGGAATGGTATCACAATCCACACAGGGGTTGTATACAGACCCCCGACTCAAGGGGAGGAAATGGACAAGAAAATGATAGAGGACATTCTCAAAATGGCTGAAAAAGGGGAGATACTGTTGATAGGGGACCTGAATATGCCAGATGTTAACTGGATGACATGTACTGCAGCCACATCCAAGAGCAGGGTCATTCTCGATGCCCTGCAGGGGGAAGAACTTACACAGCTAGTGCTGGAACCTGCTTGGGAGGGAGCAATACTAGACCTGGTACCCTCAAATGGAGAGAGGATCACAAATTTAGAAGTAAGCAGACATCTGGGAACAAGCGACCACTGCACAGTGTGCTTCACAATAAGCACAACCATGGAGACGAGCCATACAAAAACAAGCAAACTGCACTTTAGAAGGGCTGACTTTGGCAAAATGGGTGAATACCTGAGGAATACACTAGCAGATGGCCAAAAAGGAGGGGTGGAAGAACAATGAAGAAAAATCAAATCTGCCATCATAGAGGCAACAAGCCTTTGTGTGAAACAGACAAAGAAAACAAAGCGGAGTAAAAAACCACTGTGGTTCTCAAAAGAGGTGGCAGGGAAGGTTAAGGAGAAAAAGGCTGCATTCAAAAAGTATACGGAATCACAGAGGAGCACGACAGGGAACTGTATCAATTAAAGCAGAAAGAAGTGGGGAAGGCAGTCAGAAGAGCAAAAGCCCAAACCGAGGAAAAAAAAAACAATTCAGTTAAGAAGGGGGATAAAACCTTTTATAGGTACATTAGGGAGCATAGAAAGGTTAAGGGAGGAATAATGAAGATTAATAAGGGAGAGGGGAGGTGGGCAGAGGGAGACAGTGAAAAGGCAGAGATACTGAATGAATACTTTTGCTCAGTATTCACAAAAGAAGATAAGGAAGAGTTACCTAACCAGACAATAAAAGCACTCTGGGTAGGGGGGTTAGCACCAGTCCATTTACAGAAGAGAGAGTCCAGAAAGAACTCCTAAAACTCAAGGTAGACAAAGCAATGGGGCCTGACAGGATTCACCCAAGAATCCTAAAAGAACTATGGGAGGACCTAGTGACACCACTGACCAAACTTTTTAACAAATCATGGGAGGATGGAGTGATACCTGAGGACTAGAGGAGGGCAGATGTGATTTCCATTCACAAAAGTGGGAGCAAGGAAGAAGCAGGAAACTACAGACCTGTAAGTTTGACCTCAGTGGTAGGGAAAATGATGGAATCACTTCTGAAAGAAAGAATTATTGAGTACCTAGAGGCCAACGGGGCACAGGACCCAAAGTAGCATGGATTTACAGCAGGAAGGTCATGTCAGACAAATCTAATAGATTTCTTTGACTGAATGACCAAAGTAATAGACCAGGTAGGGGCTGTGGATATGTTCTACCTAGACTTTAGCAAGGCATTTGACACAGCCCCACACAAAAGATTAATAATCAAGTTAGCCAGGCTGAGAGTGGATCCCAGGGTGGTAGTCTGGGTAGCAAACTGGCTGCAAAACAGGGCACAGAAGGTAATAGTGAATGGAACACATTCCGAAGAAAGGGGGGTCACTAGTGGAGTACCTCAAGGCTCAGTGCTGGGTCCAGTCCTCTTTAACATCTTTTTAGGTGACATTGCAGAGGGTCTGGAGGAAAAGGTATGCCTCTTTGCAGATGACACAAAGATCTGTAATAGAGTTAATACACAAGGAGGGGTAGGAAGGATGAGAAGGGTCCTGGCAAGGTTGGAGGAATGGTCAGATATATGACAACTTACATTCTATGCAAAGAAGTGCAACGTAATGCACCTGGGAAACAAAAACCCAGGAGAAGAGTACACAATAGCAGGGGAGGTACTAACAACAACAAAAATGGAAAGGAACCTGAGGTAGTCATATCAGATAATCTAAAGGTTGGTAAGCAATGTGAGAAGTCAGTAAGGAGAGCCAGGGGGATACTGGGATGCATAGGAAGGGGCTTCGAAAGTAGAACAAGCATTTGTCAATGCAGAATGTTGTCTTGCTGGCATTGGCATTGGTAGTGCAGGAGTTAGAGAGATGCATAATAGGAATGTCAGTGAAGTATTGAACTGATGCCAACCAACCCCCACCCTGCAGAGACTGACAGGCATTGAGGTGTCCCTTTGGGTGTTTGCTATACTGCTCATGCCATTTCACCTCTCCTTATCCTGCAGACACCGACAAGTGGCGCGGTGTGCATTGGGGTCTTTGGGCTTTACGCTCACTCCATTCCATAAGGAAATACACTGAGATGGGTGCAGTATAGGACAGTGGGGTGAACTTTGGAGCCAGAGCATCCAAGTCACATCTTGATGATTGTCACTGGCTGCAGGGTGAGGGTGGGGGTGGAATGGCATGAGCATTATGTCCGACAATCCCAAGTCACACCCCTGGCACCTGTTAGTCTCTACATATGGGTGTTCGCACCAAATTTTCAACATAGGCATTTTAGCACCTCTGCTCATGTCCAGTGTCACTGTTATTTCCTCAAAGTGTCCCAAGAAGTGATTTTGCACAGTGAGCATGCTATTCTGCACCGGAAGTGCGAAAACACATTTTGGGCAGGATATGTGAAATGATGGCTGTACTGTTCATCAAGAGGTGTGGAAAAATGGCAATGGTGAAAATCCAGAGTGAAAATATCACAAATGCACAACGGTACGAACGTGTGTGCAATCTGCCAACACATGCTCATAACATAGTCATTTTATGGAGTATCATCACCAGATTTTCAACATAAGCATTTTAGGACCTCTGCTCACGAACTGTATCGCTGTCATTTTCATAATCTGGCCCAAGCACTGATTTCCCACTGCGACTGCACTATTGTGTGCCAGAAGTGTGGAAACACATTTCGGGCATGATGTGGAAAATAACAGCTGTACTGTTCACAAGGAGGTGTACAAAAATAACAATGCTGAAAATATGGCATTAAAATATCGTGAATGCATGAAGTTACGATCCCTGCGTAACCTATCTGTCTGCATGCCGTCAGAAACAGGCATTTGTTGGATTTTTTCCACCAAATTTGGAACATAGGCTTTTTGAGAGGCCACCTTATGAATACTGGCACTGTCATTTCATTAATGGGTCCCAAAAGGTGATTTTGTGCAGTGACTGCAAAATCACCATTTGAGGCTGATTAATGCCATGACAGTGATAGAATTCATGAGGAGGGGCCCCAAAAACCTCATGTTGAAAATTTGGTGCCAAAATTCCAACAAATGCCCGAGATATGCAGCAAAGTTGAAAAAACCCTATTCGTTCCATTATACAGCGCGTAGTCGGCTTTGAAGAGGGCAGACGTGTTCCTGGTCCACCAAAGATCGTCATGCTGGACTCCAGAGGTAAGTATGGGGTGAGAGGTGTGGGGGTGTGTGGGGACACAGGGTCCACAGTGGGTGGGTGCAGGTGGGGGGCAGGAGACTACGAGGGACCTTTTTTTGTTACAGGGAAGAAAAAAAATTACATTGCAGAACAGTTTTTTTTTTCAGGGGACGTGGCAGGCTGGGGTGGGCTCCCAGTGTGCCACCTAACTGTTTTTGGGGGCAGTGCTGCAGCTGACGGGGGATTGGGCACCCTTGTGGGCAGAAAATGGTGGGGTGAATTTATGCCAATGGGGATTGGGCACCCCCGTCGGCACGCAATAAAAGCGGGGGGGAAGCAAGAACCAAGGGGGATTGGGCACCCCCTTGGCATATAGGAAATGGGGGGGGCTGCTTGTGTGACCACAGTAAGCTGCTGGGGGATTGGGCATCCCCGAAGTCGGTCGTGGGTGGGTGGCTGCCCGCCATGCTGCTCATGTGGTGAGCACGCAGGAAGGGTCCGCTGTGTCTGACAAGCTTTGCTCTGATTGCAGCGGACCTTTCCTTAGATGTGCTCACCATATTAGCATGCATGGGGCATGCAGGCTGATTGGGGAATGAGGGACGCACCTACTGATGCATGCCCTGCATTTGCCCAACAGCGGCCGTGCCTCCAAATCTGCACTACCGCAAGATGTTGACTTGCATGCAAGCTCGGCAAGCCAACATAAAAAAGGGAAGTGGTTATCCCTCTGTACAGACAATTGGTGAGACCCCAGTCTGGAGTACTGTGTGCAGTTTTGGAGACCTCATCTATGCAAGGACATAGACAGGATGGAAGCAGTACAGAGGAGGGCAACTAAAATGGTACAGGGTCTACATCAGAAACCATATGAAGAGAGACTGAGTGAGCTTAATATGTATACCCTTGATGAAAGGAGGGACAGGTGGGACATGATAGAAATGTTCAAGTACCTGAAGAGAATCAACAAAGTCCAGGAGGGTAGCATCTTTCAGAAAAAGAGATGTGTAAGAACAAGGGGACGCAATTTAAAGATAGAGGGGTGATGGCTCAGGGGTAATGTGAGGAAATTTTTTTTCAAGGAGAGAGTGGTGGATGCATGGAACCGCCTTCCTGGGGAGGTTGTTGGGTCTAAAACAGTGGGAAAATTCAAACATGCATGGGTCACACATAAGGCAATTGTAGTGGGGGGGTGGCAGGAAGTAGGCTGTTGGTAAACTAGAATCTGCAGCTTATCCAGTAGGTTGGGAAATGAGCAGACTGGGTGGGCCAAGTGGTCCTTATCTGTCTTCAAAGTATATGTTTCTATGTAACAGATGGTACAATGTCCTAATTGTAAAAATACATTTGTGAAGAAAATACAAGTGTGATGTGTCACATTAGTAATGGGTTTCTAGTATCCCCTGATTAGTCAATGAAACCAAATTAGAAAAAAATGAGGCACAGTCATAGATATCCGTAAAACTCTGACAGTTTTGAGATTTGATTGTACTACAAATACATAATTAAAGTGGATGATTGAACTTTCTACAATGCACCAGATAAATGGGGGCTAGATTTGACTCAATGTAGCAAAAACTACTTGTCACCCATTTCACTGAACACACTAAAAAACAAATACTCCATTCAGCTATCTTAAGGCATGAGGTTTATTCATTATTTAGACAGTCAAATACATACACTTCTCAAATTGTGTTATGGCACAATATGTAAAAGGGAGTAACTGCTTGACCATCAAAAGAAGTGATATTACAGTTTTGTAAAACAGATTGCATTCAATGGCAAAACAGTCAGATTTAGATCACAATAGCTGAAAACACACACACATGCACAAACACACACACACACACAAACACACACAGAGAACACGATTAATGGTAAAATGCACGTCAGCATTACAAACAATATTTGTTGGCCACTCAGAGGTTAATACGATCAAATATCCTCAACTCACAGAGACATAAATGTGAAAATTATAAGCAAAAGATGAACAGTTTTTTCTCCTCACAATTGGCTGTACACTACCAACATTCCCACCCCCACAAAAAACAACAGCAAAGTGAAATACAACTGCCATAATTTTTTTTATAATATTTATTTTGTATTGCAACAAAATAAGCTTAGACTAGCATCTTGCAATGCACGGACACACAATTCTGGCACTGTTGGCACATCTTCTGTTCCAGTGGCAGACGGCTTAGATGAGACAGACTTGCTGGTTGTTCCATTAGCCCTACTATGGCTGTTGCAAGGAGCAGGCTCATACATATAGGGATGAATCGTTCTTTCTCTCACTTGGAAAACATACAATTGATCATCATCTGACTCCTCACTGTATTCATTCTCCTACTCAGTGAACTCTTTGACTACCAGTGCTTCCATTATGTAAACAATGTCTCAAGGTAGTGCGAGGGAGTTACTGACATCAGATTGAACAGCAAGGCATGTGGAAACCACAGCAATAAAACAGTAATGGTGATCACAATCCCTAACTACCCACAGCATCAAAAAATTACTAATACACACAAACAAAAAGATGAGAAATGACTTTTCAGTAAAGAGCCTTAAATCCCAGCAGATAAAACATTAAAAGAATATACATGGGCTTCATAAATATAAAATTAATTTCCTATCCCCTTTAAACTGACCACCCAGATGCTGATCCTTGTTATAAGTATCCCTTATTACTGCACAATTTGGCTCCGTTTTCCACTCTGATTCATCCTCCATCTCTATTAAAGGAAATCATGCTTCCTGCCACCCTCCTCTTTACCCTACTTTTTTTTTCCAGTCAAACCCCCTCCACTGATTGCCTATGTACTTTAACTCCTCTTATCCCATCTTCTTCAGCTTCCTGCTCAACCAGCCTGGCAATGTATTATTTGGATTATAGGATCTCACAAGGAAAACTACATTACCCATCATTTCACAGGAAATTAAAAGCTCTTATTAGTAATGTCAGTGTACTATTCCACAGTCAAGCAAATACAAAGAGCAGGACTTTGGCATGCTCAGTATACACAGTCACTAACTGCTTATGTAATCTGAAGGCTGATTTGATCACCTATCAGCATCTAAACATTGGATACAGTTGCCATGATATGCTCCAAATATGGTGCTGCTTTAGGAAAACAAAAATGACTTGACATTTTTTTTTGATGTAGGTTTCTCCAGATCATGAAAACTGTTGTATAAACTTTGGTACCTTTAAAATGGAATGATTCGACTGGAGCAAAACATTAACACATGCATTAGTATTTGCCCCTTTTACAACTCCTGCCTATTTTCTTCACAGTTAAAATCTGCACATCTCATAATGCAACACTGAATCACAGAAAACCATAAAATGTTTAAGTAACTTTTTTTTGCCCCATAAGTGTAGCAACAGTCTACAGAAACTATATTGTTTAAACAAACGGGTAACATTTGAAAAATAAGGTATTGGGGCAATCAGAAGAGAAGATCCTTGTGTCAGTCAGCATCACTATTTGTAGATTTCACACACATATTTCAACCCACATTATTAAAAACACCAGTAACTATCAACTACTGTATGAAATCACTGACACCTAAATTGTAAAATATTATCACATTAAAAAACAGAAATGCCTGAAGCAGAAAATGGAAACACCTCTGCTTTTGGCCCAATAATCACTAATTAGCAGCATTATGCCAGCTCTGCTGCACAAACATAAAAAGTGCTTACTTGCTATATTTACAATTATAAACAGCAGCATTTGAAGTCTGAATGACTGTGACAAGAGTTCTCAGTGTGTGTGTGTGTGTGTTTGTGTGTGTGTGTTTTGGGATGAAGCTCCTTGGCAAAGTAGAACAAGCCATGGATGTCAGAAATGAAGGGTAAGGGTGCATGAGGTCATGTTTGAGGGATAGGGAATCAAGGATCAAAATCCACTCCCGGAGTAAAGAACTGACAAGACTACATACTGTAGATGTACAGGAGCAATCACTGGTTACATGCTATCTTGACCAGTCTCAGACCTACAGTTTTAATTTTACTTTGGCATGTCTTAAATAAAAGAGGACAACATGCAATCCTAAATTAAGCTGTTCTGTAACATCATCCTTGGAGTAATATTTTATTAGCATAATGGGTTTACTAACTCACTTCTCATATTTTATAGGCTAATTTTTCTACATAATCTATACCTTTAAATGATACTTCTACTTGACTTATACATTGAATCTTTAGAAAACTCTGTGTGTGTGTGTGTGTGTGTGTGTGTGTGTGTGTGTGTGTGTGTGTATTGATGGCAAAAAAAACTATGTTAATGCAAAAGAATGCAAAACCTACAAAGTAAAGAAATGAAAAACATTAGTGTTTTTTGTTACTTCTCTTTCTTCCCCACCCTGACATTACTGCCCTTCATGCCAGTCCCCACAGTCCCATCATCCCAGCTTCCCCCAGGCCTACCTAGCTTCCTCATTGTGGCTGGGTGGTGGAGAGTGCACTTGACCCACCAGATAAGGTTCAGGTGGCTGTGCCAGAGTTGCCAGGTTCAGGTCCTGCAAAGAGTGGTGGTCATCCATGACAGCCAGGTCTGTTTTTAACCCTTTATGTGTGTTCATTCTTCCCTTGTGGCATGGAGGAGTGGTATGCAATGACATCAATGGCAGCACTACACATACTCTTATGTGTGACATGCTGGATGTGCCAGTCCTCCACTTACCTGATACACTTGTCCCTATCTTCCAACAGAGGGCAGTGCTGTGCTGGGCACTGCACCTATCCTTCCCCACAGGGGGACAGAAGTCCTTTGGATGGATGATAGCCTTCCCTCAGCTGACCCTCTGACATCCTGTGTTTGCTCCTAAACTTGGGTCGGTGATGCCAGAAGTGCGTAGTGCTACTGCTGCATCTGCGGGCCGGCCAAAAATAAAAAAAAAAATAAGAAAGGTTTGTAGGCTCATGATTATTGGCAAATTGGTGGTGTGCTGTTCCTTGGGGTTGTAAGCCTTAGTGCCCACTAACTTCCCACAGTGTGTAGCCTGCTGTCTGATGCACAATGTACCTCTCCAAGACAGTGCTTCGCAGGCATGTACTCTTTGAAAGTAAAGAATTATGCCTTGCCACATGTGATCAACATAATCAGTTATAGCATTCTTTATGCAAGGCCCTGTGGGCCCTGTATGAAGCAAGAGATCAAGTACATCCTTGTTTGCTGATGGGAGGGAGTGGGCATTAGGTTTGATGACCAGGAGGAACATCACACCACTGATTTGCCAAGATTCCTGAAATTACAGTCCTCAATGTTTTTCATTTCTGCAGTTTGTATGCTTTCTGTTCTTCAACCCTAATAGTTGCATTAACATAGTTATTTGCAACACATTTCACATCTTTTTTATTGTGATAGTGGAATTATAAACTCATTTGGGCAAATGAAATACACTGAATGGTAGAGATTTTTCAAGCTTCATTTTTCTTTCTTTCTTCCTTCTTCCAACATGGCATATGGCCCTATAAGGCCTCAACATGTATGTCAACCCCTTCTGAGGGAAGGCTACACAGCACTTCACAAAGTACCAGGCACACAGGAGAAATGCACTTCCAGGTTCCCAAGCTGCTGCCCTTTCCTCAAAGCTGAAGCAGGAGAATACATAAACACACAAATAGGAAAGGCGTTGCTCAAATTAAAGCCTGGCACTGTAGTACTGTTTTTCAAAGTTCTAATGTATTCTGCTTCACCCAAGACAAACAACAGGCATGGTTATTATCATCATATGGTATAGGCTAGTAGTCATGCCTTTTATTTGTACTGGGTGAAGCAGAATAAGTTAAAACTTTGAAAATCAGTCCTACAGCACCTGCCTTTGACTTGAGCAGCACCTGCCCTTTTTGTGTGCTTATCCATCACAAGGTGTCACACATGCAGCGGAACACCATGTAATCTCTTCCCAGGCTAGAAACAGTGGTACACGACAGAGTTGGTCCTTATCCTCATACAGCCTGACTTCTACCTGAGCTCACTCCTGAGCACAAGTCACTGACATGGGAGAACAACATGCTACCTACCGGGCCAATGGCTGATCCTACACACAATATTTCTTCATAAATTTTGTTTACCATTTTGACAACATTTTCAGGATGGTCTTTTTATGACCCCTATTCTGAAGATGATAGTTACCCTTTATAATGTACTGCTTAAAATGCCATTTTACTCCTCAGGGGCAAAAATACATTTTGAACGAGATTTGAAAAACTCCACCTGCCCACCAGCACAGTGGTTTGATTTCTGCCTGCGACACCGACGACTCGTGTTTGGGAAGGACTCAGGTGTTGAAGGGCTGGCTGGGGAGCGATAACTTGAGCAGCCAACAACTGCTCACCTTCTCCTGGGAGTGAAGCAGTACACAGCACTATATTTGCTGGCCCCTGGTAGAGGCCAGGGGGATGGCAACAAATTGGGCCTTGCTGTGTGAGGGAACATGATGGACATTGGCTTGCACCTTGATGTAATGTGGCACATCACACTTCCTGAGAAAATGGGAAAAAGCCATTCAGCTGGCCAACTGGATGATGGCTGCTGGTCCCTCCACATGCCCAAAGCCCAGACAAGAGCATCCATGCTGAACCCCGCCATACCTGGGATACATTAGAAGGCATCTGGGGTGATTCTCCTCCCCTGGCAGCCTCCCACAGGGGTAGGGGCCCACCTGACAAAGGGTTACATTGGGTTACCTGGGGACATGTTGAATAGGGGCATTGGATTGTATTTGGGACTTGGCAGCAGTGGTATGGGCCTTGGCTGGCCTGAAGGAGTGGATGGCCAGGGGGTCAGATGAACAAAAAAACAAAAAACAAAAGCAAAACACCTGTTACATTTTTTTTTTTTTTAGTTGTTTAACCAGGAGTAGCACACTAAGCTGAACGTTTTTTACAGGAGTGACCTGGGAGAACAGGGAAGTTAAGTGACTTGCTCAGGGTCACACAATATGCAAGTGGAAGCTATGGGATTCAAACCCAGATCTGGTCTGCTGGATGTCACCAGATTTGCAGCTCAGAGCCTTAAACCATTGCACTATACTGCTTCTCCATTAAGTGGTCCATATTCATTAGGTGGTGTGAAAAAAAATGTCTATTTTGAAAATTTCATGTCAAAATATTGAACATTATGGAACCTACAAGAAAACATTGAAAGATTCCAACATAACTTTGTTGTTTAATTAATATTTTTGACCAAATTTTTAACATAATCTCTTTATGATCCCACTTCATGAACCTGGTAGGTGAAATTTTTCAAATCCTACCCAAAATTTTATTTCCCAGAGCAACAGCAAAATCTACTTTCAGTATGGATATTGTACATGAGGTGGGGTCCAAAATTGGCAATGTTGAAAATTTGGATAAAACATGTTAAAAAAATGATCATGTTATTAGTAATAGTTTAAAATGCATCACACTGACCATGCTTACCTTTTTATGTTGATTGTGAGCATGCGCAAGAAACATATTGCAGCAGCTTTCTCCACAAGCAGGTTGTGGAGGTGTGGCACTGTTGTAGTCAATGCCCCCACATCCTGTAAAGGCTTGCCCCGCTTCCCCCAATGCTGTGGCATGCTGCTGCTGACACAAGTTCAGCCAGCATGCCACCATATAGTAAAAAATTAGCTGCTGCAATCAGGGTCCTCCTCATCATTGCAGTGTAAGCCATTCACTGCAATGAGGGAGCGACCCATCATTGCAGGGCTGGACCTTGAACCATTGAATATTGTTTGTGAACATGGCAGCGGCTTGCCTCCGTGTTCACAAACAATATTAACCCCCCCCGACGAGGGGGTGCCCAGTCCCCCTTGGCAGCATGTGCCCCCCCGTGTTTATTTGCCGACCGGGGCCCCAATCCCGGTTGGCTTCAGTGCCCCACACTTATTATGTTGCTGATGGGGAGCCCACTCCTGTTGGCATTATGTAAACCCACTCCCCGCTTTTGTTGTCTGATGACGGGGTGCCCAATCCCCGTTGGCATAATGTAACAACCCCACCTCGGTGCCCCCCTTTCTTGTGTGCCAATGGGGGGTGCCAACCCCCGTCAGCTACAGCTTCCCCCCCAAAAGGCAAGACTCTGTTGGCATGCTGGGAGCTCACCCCATCATGCCACATGCCCCTATAAAAGAAAAAACAGTCTTGCAATGTCTTTTTTTTTTTTACACCCTGTAAAGAAGGAAATGATCCCTCGGTGGTCTCCCTGCCCCCCCACACAGCCCGCACCCACCCACTGGGCAACCTGCCTCCCCACACACCCCCTCACCCCATACTTACCTCTGGAGTCTGGCACGACGATCTTCGGTGGACCGGAAACACGTCTGCACTCTTCAAAGCCGACCGCAAACTTAGGAAATGCCGGCAAGCTGTATAATGGAATAAATAATTTTTTTTCAACTTTGATGCATATCTCAGGCATTTTTTGGAATCTTGGCACCAAATTTTCAACATTGGGTTTTTGGGACCCTCCTCATGAATTCTATCACTGTCATGGCGTTAATCAGCCCCGAAAAGTGAATTTGCAGTCACTGCGCAGAATCACCTTTCAGGACTGATTAACAAAATGACAGTCCATTGTTCATGAGGTGGGCTCTCAAAAAGCCTATGTTGCAAATTTGGTGGAAAAAATCCAAATAATGACTGTTTTATGAGCATGCATTGCGCAGTTGCTACGCACGCTTGCAACTTCGCAAATTTGCAATATTTTCACCTCCAATTTTCAACATTGCCATTTTTTCACATCCCTTGTGAACAGTACAGCTGTCATTTTTTACACCCTGGCCGAAATGTGTTTTCGCACTTCCGGTGCAGAATAACGCGGTTGCTGTGGGAAATCAGAGTTCAGGACAGATTATGAAAATGACAATGACACTGCTCATGAGCAGAGGTCCTAAAATGCCTACATTGAAAATTTGGTGATGTTAATCCATAAAATGACTGTTACGAGTGTGCATTGTGCAGTTTGCACGCATGCTCGTAAGTTCACAAATTTATAATATTTTCACTCCAGATTTTCAACATTGCCATTGTTCTGCACCTCCTTATGAACAGTACAGCTGTCATTTTTCACATTCTGGCCAAAATGTGTTTTCATAGTTATGGTGCAGAATAGCATGGTCACTGTGGGAAATCCATGTTCGGGACAAATTATGAAAATGACAGTGACACTGTTCATTAGCAGAGGTCCTAAAATGCCTATGTTGAAAATTTGGTGATGAAAATCCTTAAAATGAGTGTGTTATGAATGTGTATTGCGCAGTTTCTATGCACACTCATAACTTTGCAATATTTTCACTCCAGATTTCCAGCATTGCCATTTTGCCACACCTCCTTAAGAACAGTGCAGCTGTCATTTTTCACATCCTGGCTGAAATGTGTTTTCGCTCTTCCGGCACGTAATAGCACAGTCACAGTGGGAAAACAGTGTTTGGGACATGTTAAGAAAATCACACTGACTCTGTTCATGAGCAGAGGTCCTAAAATGCCTATGTTGAAAATTTAGTGATGAAACTCCATAAAATGACTGTGTTACGAAAGTGTGTTGTGCAGGTTCCACACAATCTTGTAAGTTTGCAAATTAGTAATATTTTCACGCCAGATTTTCAACACTGGCATTTGTTCACACCTCCTTATGAACAGTACAGCTGTCATTTTTCACATCCTGGCCAAAATGTGTTTCCATGCTTCTGGCGCAGAATACCGAAGTTGCTGTCGGAAATCAGTGTTTGGAACAGATTAGAATCGAACGACTGGGGGTGACCGAGCTCAACTGAGCTCTTTCGGGACTGCTGCGGATTTCTTTGTGGGCAGGAAAAGGTGACAATGAGGGCAGGAGCCCAGTACAAAAGGGCAGCCTGCAGCGCCGGGAGACACAGAATGAGTGAGTGAGGGAGGGGGAGTGAGTGAGCTCAATGGAGCTCTGTTGGGACTGCTGCAGATTTGTTTGTGGGCAGGAAAAGGCAGCAATGCATGCAGGGGCTGAGTACAAATGGGCAGCCTGCAGAGGTGGGAGAAACAGAATCAGCGAGTGAGGGGGGGTGAACGAGCTCAATGGAGCTCTATCATGACTGCTGTGGATTTCTTTGTGGGCAGATAAGGGTGGTTATGCTGGCAGGAGCCCAGTACAGAAGGGCAGCCTGCTGTACTGGTAGAAATGGAATGAGCAAGTGAGACAGGTGGAGTGAGTGAGGCCAACGGAGCTCTGTCGGGACTGCTGCAGGTTTCTTTGTGGGCAGACAAAGATGGCAACAGAGGCAGGAGCCCAGTACAAAAGAGTAGCCTGCAGCACCAGGAGAAACAGAATGAGCGAGTGAGACAGGGGGAGTGAGCGACCTCAATGGAGCTCTGTCAGGACAGCTGCAGATTTCTTTGTGGGCAGGAAAATGTGCCAATGCAGGCAGGAGCCCAGTACAAAAGGGCATCCTGCAGCGCTGGGAGAAACAGAATAAGTGAGTGAGATAGTGGGAGTGAGCAAGCTCAACGAAGGTCTATCATGACTGCTGAGGATTTCTTTGTGTCAGGAAAAGGCAGCAATGCAGGCAGAAGCCCAGTACAAAAGGCCAGCCTGCAGCACTGGCAGAAATGGAACGAACGAGTGAGAGAGGGTGAGTGAGCAAGCTCAACGGAGCTGTTTCAGGACTGCTGCAGATGTCTTTGTGGACAGAAAAAGCCGCCAATGCAGGCAGGAACCCAGTACAAAAGGGCAGCCAGCAGCAGCAGGAGACACAGAATGAGTGAGTGAGGGAGGGGGAGTGAATGAGCTCAACGTCTGTTGGGACTGCTGCAGATTTCTTTGTGGGCAGAAAAAGGCAGCAATGTACACAGGGGCCCAGTACGAAAGGGCAGCCTGCAGTGGTGGGAGAAACAGGAGGAAAGAGTGAGAGAGGAGGATTGAGTGAGCGAGCTCAATGGATCTGTATCATGACTGCTTCAGATTTCTTTGTGGGCAGAAAAGGGCAGCAATGCAGGCGGGAGCCCAGTACAAAAGTGCAGCCTGGACTGCAGGCAGAAACAGAATGAGCAAGTGAGATAGGGGGAGTGAGTGAGGCCAATGGAACTCTGTTGGGACTGCTGCAAATTTCTTTGTGGGCAGAAAAAAATGTCAACAGAGGCAGACGCCCAGTACAAAATGGCAGCCTGCAGCACCAGGAGACACAGAATGAGCAAGTGAGACAGGGGAAGTGAGCAACCTCAACGGAGATCTGCCAGGACAGCTGTGGATTTCTTTGTTGGCAGGAAAAGGTGCCAACACAGGCAGGAGCCCAGTACAAAAGGGCAGCCTTCAGCGCTGGGAGAAACAGAATGAGCGAGTGAGAGAAGGTGAGTGAGCAAGCTCATGGAGGTCTATTGTGACTGCTGCAGATTTCTAAGTGGGCAGGAAAAGGCGACAATGTAGGCAGGAGCCCAGTACAAAAGGCCAGCCTGCAGGCCTGGGAGAAATGGAACAAGCAAGTAAGAGAAGGGAGTGAGCAACCTCAATGGAGCTGTGTCAGGGCTGCTGCACATGTCTTTGTGGGCAGACAAAGCTGGCAACGGAGGCAGGAATCCAGTACAAAAGGGAAGTCTGCAGCAGTGGGAGCCACAGAATGAGCAAGTGAGGGATAGAGAGTGAGTGAGCTCAACAGAGCTCTGTTGGGACTGCTGCAGATTTCTTTGTGGGCAGAAAAAGGCAGCAATGCACACAGGGGCCCAGTACAATAGTGCAGCTTGCAGCAGCGGAAGAAACAGAACAAATGAGTGAGAGAGTGGGAGTGAGTGAATGAGCTCAATGGAGCTCTATCATGACTGCTGCAGATTTCTTTGTGGCCAGAAGGCAGCAACGCAGGCAGGATCCCAGTACAAAAGGGCAGCCTGCAGCGCTGACAGAAATGAAATGAGTAAGTGAGAGAGGGCAAGTGAGCGAGCTCAACAGAGCTCTGTTGGGACTGCTGCAGATTTTTTAGTGGGCAGAGAAAGGCGCCAACAGAGGCAGGAGACCACTACAAAATGGCAGTCTGCAGTGCCAGGAGAAAGAGAATGAGTGAGTGAGACAGGGGGAGTGAGCGACCTCACTAGAGATCTGTCAGGACAGCTTCAGATGTCTTTGTGGGCAGAACAAGGTGCCAACACAGGCAGAAGCCCAGTACAAAACAGCAGCCTGCAACACTGGGAGAAACACCATGAGTGAATGAGAGAGGGGGAGTGAGCAAGCTTGACGGAGCTTTATCATGACTGCAGTGTATTTCTTTGTGGGTAGAAAAAGACAGCAACACAGACAGGAGCCCAGTACAAATGGGCAGCCTGCAAACACCACCAGAAACAGAATGAGCGAGTGAGACAGGCGGAGAGAGCAACCTCAACGGAGCTCTGTCAAGACAGCTGCAGGTTTCTTTGTGGGCAGAAAAAGGTGATAATATAGGCAGAAGTCCAGTACAAAAGGGCAGCCAGCAGCGCTGGGAGAAACACATTGAGCAATTGAGAGAAGGGGAGTGAGCGAGCTCAGCAGACCTCTATTGTGATTGCTGTGTATTGCTTTGTGGGCAGAAAAAGATGGCAATGCAGGCAGGAGCCCTGTACAAAAAGCCAGCCTGCAGCGCCAGCAGAAACAGAACAAGTGAGAGAGGGGTGTGAGCTAGCTCAATGGACCTATGTCAGGACTGCTGCAGATTTCTTCATGGGCAGAAGAAGCCGTCAACAGAGGCGGGAGCCCAGTACAAAAGGGCAGCCTGTAGCACCACCAGAAACAGAATGAGCGAGTGAGAGAAGGGGAGTGACCCACCTCAACAGAGCTCTGTTGGGACAGCTGCAGATTTCTTTGTAGGCAGATAAACATGCCAATGCAGGCAGGACCGCAGTACAAAAGAGCAGCCTGCTGCACTGGGAGAAACAGAACAAGTGAGTGACTCAGGGCCAGTGAGCGAGTTCAACGGACCAACGCAATCGACATTCAGCATTTACAAATGCTTGTTTCAATTCAGTTCCTGGTAGCTGTTTAAGGAGCAGGTGTCTTTGCAGATAGTAAATGTTTGGTGGTGGGCCTTTTTCAGGTGAGTGAGTTGTCTGGGGTGGTGGGTGCTGAATGGTGGGGGGGGTGTTGGGGTGTCAGGCAACAGCTGTTGGACCATTTTCTATTTTTCAGGTTACAAATTAAAAACCAATTCCCTCTTCCTGTTCTGATTCAGAGGGGGTCTTAACTAGCACTGGAGGTGGGCACCCTGTGTATACAACATATAATGATATAACTGTGATGGGGTTGAGTGCACAATGGTTTTTGTTCTGTTTTTTTTTAATAAAATGTGTTTTGGGAGGGATGGAGATCTCGACAGTGGAACTGGGCAGCAGCCAACTGGTTATATTGAAACATGTTACTAGCAAGTTATGAGCTACTATCCCTCTTCCTGCGGGGTGCACCCCCAGTCTGCTCATCACTGCACCTCCTCTGCTTACAGTAGTACTGAGTCTATCTACCCATTCTACCCTGGCACTATGCCCTTGTACCTAATGTTACCTACCAGTTTAGTAACTCACTTCTCCTATATGTATCCTATATCATTTGCCCAGCTGTATGCAGGCACTCAACCCCCCATTGCATGATAGTTGTCCCCTACTCACCTAATTTTGGAGTTACCCACTCCCTAGGGTGTATCTGTACCACTATATAGCCTGTATTTGCGTATGTTACTGTGCTGATTTTCGTGTGTGACTTGTAGTTATTTGTTCTTTCTCATACTGTCACATTGTATTCTCAAGGATGTATCTGTACCATTTGTATGCTTGTGATATTTCATCTATAACTGTTTGGATATTGTATGTATTAATTTCTCTACTACTGTTTCCTCAAATATTTGTAATGTACATTATGCTTTCTGTCCCATCCTGTGGCCCAGGTCATGCCTGAAAATGGTCCTTTGGATCAGTGTTCTTAGCTGGTTACCAAAGACATAACTGAATAAATAAATACATGTGTAGGGAGTGAGGTGGTCTATGGATAGGGGGTTTTCTGCATCAGCAGTTTGATCAGAAGTAATTTCTTTCACACTGCTTTTGTCAGCTGCAGCTAGGGAAACCATTTTCAGTTGAACTGCTAACAAAAAAAATCCAGCTATCTTTAGAATGTTGATTTTTTTTAATTTAGCATACTCAGAAAATTACGCAGTTTTAACTTATATTAAAAAAAACTGTGTAAGTTAAAATCATACCACTTGCAAAAGCATGTACCCTGGGCCAGTCTATATCAAACCAGAAAAGTTTCATGTTTCAAAACAAAACAGTTTTTTTTTTAGTTACAGGTGAGCAAAACCAAAAAAACAAACAAAAACTCTTAAAAAGAGTGAATTTTAGTGTTTTTGCACCACTATAACTTTGCCCCCAGGAACCAACTGTCACAATTTTTTTAGGATCCAGAGACCCTTGCACGTAAGCCACACCTGCCAAATTTCAGTCAAAGCTGCTGAATGGGAACAGAGTTATTAAGGTGAAAAAATAGGGCTTAACACTATACTGTATACATTATGGTCCAGGCTAATTATAGTTAAACTAATTTGAATGTTTCCCCTAAGTCAGTAAAACAGCAGTGTTCTACCTTGGCAAAACATAGTGTTACTATCTGTAATGTGCTACATTACAGATAGTAACACTATGTTTTGCCAAGGTAGAACACTGCTGTTTTACTGACTTAGGGGAAACGTTCAAATTAGTTTAACTGTAATTAGCCTGGACCATAATATATACAGCATAGTGTTAAAAAGGACGTGAAATCATTTCTAGTTGGCAGCTATTTATAAAGTTGTTATTCTCAGAAATGATATGCATTCCCCCTAAATTATCTATGTTTAACTGCAGCCAAATAAAAAGTGATGACAAAAACTGTATTTTGCTTTGTTTTGTTTTTATGGGCAGCATTCTAGTAGGGTTCTCTTCATGAAACCAGTATTTAGAGTTTTAACTATGTCACTGTTTGTGAATAGAACTCTAAGCATAGTTCTGATAGGTCAACAGCTCATAATTAACATTCTGTGCACAAGCCATAACATAGTTTAAACTCCAGATCACAGGTTCTATGACGAGAACTGTGACTGAATGCTGCCCATAAGAACAAACACTATGTAAGATCCAGCTTTTGTACAACTTTTTATTCAGGTACAGTTACATATGGATAATTTTGGGGAATGCATATAATTTCTAAAAATAAGAACTTAATAAACAGCTGCCAATTAGGAAGGATTTCCCATCCCCTTTAAGCCCTAATTTTTCACCTTAATATCTCTGTTCCCATTCAGCAGCTTTGACTGAAATTTGGCAGGTGTGGCTCATGTGCAAGGGTCTCTGGATCCTAAAAAAACGGTGACAGTTATGAAAGTAAATATATATATTTCGTAAATATATATATATTTCGGTATATATACCTCGCACAGAGGTTCTTTGTCTTTTAAATGTTTTTTTTATTTTAATGGGTTCACCACAATATATCCCAGGCACACTGCCTTAGGGGTAGCTGGTCCAGTCCACTGGGGTGTTAAACAGACGAGGCACACTGATGAGTCCTGGTAGGACGAAACACGTGTCTATGTCTTCTGTCAGCACCCTTTGCAAACTGTGTGAGAGGCCTTTCGGCACCATGCAATTCTGCTTAAAGTTGGACCAGCATAACATTCTGTGGTGATTTGCATATGCAGCCCATGATGCTTTGCATTGTGGGGCATGTGTGACTTTGTATTTTCTTGAAACTTGGCTTCCCAGCCAAATGCCTTTTGGGGTAACCCTTGCCTCAGTGTTTACGCACAGAGGTTCTTTGTCTTTTAAATGTTTTTTATTTTAATGGGTTCACCACAATATATCCCAGGCACACTGCCTTAGGGGTAGCTGGTCCAGACCACTGGGGTGTTAAACAGATGAGGCATACTGATGAGTCCTGGTAGGATGAAACACGTGTCTATGTCTTCTGTCAGCACCCTTTGCAAACTGTGTGAGAGGCCTTTCGGCACCATGCAATTCTGCTTAAAGTTGGACCAGCATAACATTCTGTAGTGATTTAGATATGCAGCCCACGATGCTTTGCATTGTGGGGCATGTGTGACTTTGTATTTTCTTGAAACTTGGCTTCCCAGCCAAATGCCCTTTGGGGTAACCCTTGCCTCAGTGTTTACGCACAGAGGTTCTTTGTCCTATATATATATATATATATATATATATATATATGCACATTACAGATAGTAACACTATGTTTTGTCATGGTAGAACACTGCTGTTTTACTTACTTAGGGGAAACATTCAAATTAGTTTAACTATAATTAGCCTGGACCATGATTCAGGCAACAAGGCAGAGTTCAGGATGCTTGCTCCATGGCTGAGCATTTAAATTTGTTTATTTATTGTTTTACAGTTTTTGGCCATGGACTTCCATGGCCCAAACTTATTTATTTATTTATTTTATTTTACAATTTTGGACCAAGAAAGAATCCTTAAACTGGTTTCCATGTGCATTCTGGGAGCACAGGGAAATTATGTGACTTGCTTATGGTCACACAGTATGCAAGTGGTTTCTGTGCAGTGGAGATTTAGTGAAGCTGACCTTAGTCAGCAAAGTTGCCACAGTGTTGTAAAACTTCAATTTCAGAAACCTTTGCTAAGTTCATATTGGCATCACCATCTTTGCCTTTGCCAACTACCCAACAATTTTCAGGTGAACTGACAACTTCCTGAGTGAAGCTGGGTCATTTTGTAGAAAACAAGTTCCACTTCACCTGGCAAGAAAATGTGAAGTCATCACTTCAAACTTCGCAAAGTTTGCCAAATTCACAAAGTTCTGTCAAAGTGAAGTTTTCTCAACTTTGCACATCTCTGCTGTAAGATTCAAACCCATTTTCTATGTTTGCAGGTCAGCTCTGTTAATAACTGTGCTAAACTATCTCCCTATTTTTTGGTAAAATCAAACCAAAGCCTAAGTTTGGTCTGAAATACTGCAGGACAGAGTTCAAGATATTTGGTCCTTGATAAAAAAATGGAAGCCCTACAAATGTTTCTCTTCCATATTGGCAAAGTATATCCCATTTCTGCAGCTGCCATTAGCCCATCCTTAATTTGTCTTTCTTTAAGCCATTAAAAATATATTTTAGAACTGTCCCATTATTACATTTAATATGTAACTAAGAGTGTGAAAATTCCTCTGTTCCCTCATCCTCATCCACCCTAGTTCTGCATACAATTAACAGTGGTGAGTTTTGTGGGGTACATTGAGGAAAAAGGAGGTATACCTACTGTAGATCATAACTAGTTTTGGAAGGTTTCTCCATGATGCCCAGAAGTACAGTAGATCACCATAATTCAAGGTTGGTAATGACAATAATATCGACTATGCATTCTTGCACTTCTGTGGGTAGTTATTTTTTTAACTCCACATTACAGTACATGTAGAATAATGCATGGGGTGATATGTTTAATGAGATTTTACACACACACCCTGAGCTGTTGGATGCTACATAAAACCCGAGAGCAAAGCTTGAGGGGTTTATTAGAAGCATCCAGCACAGAGTGTTGTGTGTAAAATCTTGAGTTAAACACACTTGGGGGTGTTGGTTTATAAAACAGTATCCATTCCCTAGCATAAGCCTGTTTTGGAATTATACTTCTAGACTTAACACAGATAAACACAAAATTATTTTCCAGTCAATGTCCCTGCAGCCAGACCATTTCCATCAAATGGGGCTGTGTTTGTATGTATAGAAACATAGAATGTGTCTGCAGAAAAGGACCAGTAGGACCATCTCATCTGCCTTACTTTCCTTGCCTAACACTACCCCTTCCACTCTATTTGATCACAGGTCTTCCTCCCTCCTCCCTTACCTCTAGTTATTATACCCACGTGACTATCCCAGACATGTCTGAAGCTCCAATCTGTCTTTGCCCCTGGTGTAGAGAGAGAGAGCTGGAATCCATGAGTGAACTGTTAGTTTATTTCATCAATTTATTGGGTGCACCTGCTTTAGTCCTATAAATCATATCTGAAATGTAAAGGTAGCTATGCCCGCTGAGAAAGAATTGTTTTTTCCCTCTAAGTGTTTGGGCTCATCAGGTTGGTGGTTCAGCATGATTTTACTATGAATTTAATTGTTTTGCACAGTTATAAAATAATTTGTCTTCTCAAACAGTGGAGTCCTTGTCAAGTTGTGTTTTGCTGTTTGACTTTTATAAGCACCTGGTCCTAGCTGAGAGTGCAGCCCTTTTTTGTTTCATGTTGACAAATGTATTTGGCTTAGCAGACGAGGCGGGCAACCGTGACCTTCTCTATTAAGGATTAACATTTCTGGAAATGATTTAGATGATCTAGTATTTCACCTGAAGAATTGTAAAAGTGGTTTTCACAGAAAGGTGCCATGGCATTTACACTGACAAGCACAAGCTTGGCTACAAGGAGAGTTGAAATAGTAATTGATGTAAAGACTGTACTGTGTCCGGGAACAGAGAAGCAGGTACTGTTAATTCCTTTTTTTATAATCAAAAGGTATAAATATGAATTCAAAGCCTGTTTGGTTTTGTTTAAAATTCTAACTAAACAAGATAAATGTTATAGAAATCCAATCCTATAAGAAGTACAACAACCATATTGAGAACTGGAAAAATATAAAATTGCAACTTCAGTTAAAGAACTGGATTCTAAATTGACAGACAGAGATGAACCTTTATAGTAGGCCTTTAAGCGGAGGGAAATGGAAGTCAAGTAGCAGGACAAGCAGGTTACACCATAGTACCAGATTCATTTCACCAACCTATTTATGGAGTGTGCATTTTGCTGAGCTGAGAAAAGGAAAAAAGTGCAATGAGAAGGGGGGCATGGGTCGTGGAGTGGCAAGATTTTGTTACAATCTCATACTAAAATGAAGCAATGGTAATAGACATTAATTTACCAAAAAGGACATGTCTGGAAGCACATGGGCTTACACAAATTCTCTTGTATTGGGGTGAAAGAGATTTAATATGCCTGAGCTGTGAGAATTTATGTGGACATGCAGACTGAATACTTTAAAATCAAATGGCTTTAATTATAATATGAAATGGGAGCCATTTTTTGGGATTATTGTTTTCTAAATAGAGTATGCTAACATAATGATTGTATTGTGTAACAGTTTGCTGTTATAAGTACATAATTCAAGGGTATTACATTTTTTTGTTTAAAACTATGTGTATTCTTCAATGGTACATGACACGCAGGATCTAGTGTTTCATTTTAAAAGACCACACGCACACATGAACACTTCAGACTTCATTGTGCTATTGGTACCCCAGTGACCAGCAGAGCTATTTGTGATGTTACTAGAAAGCCAAAATAGCTCTATGATCTTTTTTTGAAATTAAAATAATTTTGTACTAAGGCCATGCAGTTTCAATAGTGCTTTGTTATTTTCTTGAAATAAAAATCGCCATCTGAGCCAATGAGTTTTCATAAGCAGCTGTGGCAGGACCTGTACAACTCTTTTAGTATAATACCAAATTGTAATATGTAACATTTAAAGGCTATTCTGATTTGTAAAAATAAAATATTGGAGTAATGTGCAGAGTTTTAACCAGATTGATTTTAAAATTTGTTTTTAATCTTTTCTTTTCACATATTCATGTAGGGGTACCATAAGCACTTTTGAATTATTGATCTGCCCTTTTTGTACTAATACTCATGGGTTCCAACTTTGTTTCTTCATGCCAGGCTTGTAGTTAAATTATTGTGGGTTGAATGGATACTGATCCTTAAAAATGAATGGACTGGCATGGAGACTGACTTGGAATCCATGAGTGAATTGTTAGCTTGCTTAATTACTTTATTGGGTACACTGGTTTTAGACCTTAAATTGTGTGTAATATGTGTAGGTAGCCATGCCCCAACAGAAAGAGGTGGTTTTTGACTCAAAGCAGTGGAGCTCATCAGTTTTGTGGTTCAGCGTGATTTTACTATGACTTTAATAGTTTTGCACAGTGATACAATAAAATAATTTATCATCCCAATACAGTGGAATGCTTGCCAAGTTGTGTTTTGCTGTTTGAGTTTTACAAGAACCCAGTTCTAGTTGACAGGACATCTTGTTTTTTTGTTTCATGTTGTCTACATCAGTCATTCCTTCTGCAGGGACTGCATTAATTTCCCCACAACTGATGTGAGACAGATTGGTCTGTAATTGCTAGCCTCCTCCCTACTACTACTACTAATGTGCAGAGGGATCACATCAGTCCTCTTTCATTCATCTGGGACTACAGCTGCCTCTAATGAGGTGCTAAATAGTGTTGCCAGAGGGGCATCTAGTACCATGCTCAATTCCTTAAGTACCATTGGGTGGATCCCATGTCTCCAGATCTTACTAGAAACATACACCAATGCATATTAAAGGTTTTTACCTTATATGAATTTACTTTCTGCACTAACAGACTGTAGCATAAGTTATAGAGTTTCCAGCTTGTGGGTCTCAGATCTTTGCTAATAAATCCTGAGCAACAGGTTCTGAGAGTCACCAGTTTCATAAAATTACATAACACCACCTCAGACAATATGTTTTGATTAAAAGTCATTTTTTTTAATCCATTAGCTGGAACATGTGCATGACATGCATTCCAGATCTATACATTAACTAATCCCACATCAATTGCTTTAGGTTAAATTATCCCCTTTGGCAGATCCTTAGTTCAGCTACCCCTCTACATAATTTTTACATATTACTAATACTAGTTTACAATTTTAAGAATAGTCTGGATACCCCAGAAGACAGGCAAATGTAAGACACATGTTAGGTCCACTTATAAATGTTGTCAGCAGAGGTCTTGGGATTACACAGTGCTAGATGTTTAAAGGCATCTGGTAACCATTAGTGCAGGTTACGTATAACATGACAGATGTTACCAGTCTGGGATGTAGGCTATGGATATATTGTGTCAGTATAGACATAGAAACATAGACTTCGACGGCAGATAAAGACCGCTAGGCCCATCTAGTCTGCCCATTTCCCTACCTACAGGATAGGCCACAGATCCTAGTTAACCAACAGCCTATTTCTTCCTACCACCCACAAGAATTGCCTTATGTCTGTCCCATACATTCTTGAATTCTCCCACAGTTTTAGACCCCACAACCTCCTCAGGAAGGCTGTTCCATGCATCCAGTACTCTCTCTGTGAAATAATACTGCCTCACATTGCCCCTGAACCGCCCTCCTTCTATCTTTAAATTGTGTCCTCTTGTTCTTGCAAGTCTCTTTTTCTGAAAAATGCTACCCTCTTGGACTTTGTTGATTCCACTGAGGTACTTAAAGTTTCTATCATGTCCCCCCTCTCCCTTCTTTCCTCACGGGTATACATATTAAGCTCCTTTAGTCTCTCCTCATACGGCTTCTCTTGCAGACCCTGCACCATGTGACACTGCAGGATGATATCAAAGCCACCAATAAAAGGTCCACCCAAATAGGGTGTTAGCACATTATGAGGAGGTTTGAGGAAAGAGAACCAAGCTAGTGTTCACTAATATGCAACTGGTGTGCTCTAACGGCTAACGTGGTGATAGCTGAAAAAGCAATATTTCTTTCTTGACTCATGCTCTGTTTCTAGGTTAACACTGAGTAAGCTCTTTCTCTGAAGGGTTACATAGTACTATCAAACAGTATGAATATATTATAGCAGTGGATTAGTTAGAGTTGATATTAAACTGTAAAAAGGAGGGAAGTATGATATTAGGGTTTCCAAACCTAACACCCCACCCACACCCAGCACACCCCAGCAGGCATCAGGGTGTGCCTTGGGGTTGTCAGCCATAATGCTCACCCCATTCCATAAGTAAATAAGCTGAGATGGGTACAGTATAGGAGAACAGGGTGAGTGTTAGGGCCGACGACCCGAAGGCACACCCCCAACATCTGTTGGTGTACCAGATGGGGATGGGTTGTTAGGGTTGGAAACCCTAACATGATATTTCCTTCCTTTTTAGTTTGATATCAACCCTAACTGATGAATTAACATAGGTTTTTGCAAAGAATATCCTTACTATTTGAGATAGTGTAATTCTAGCCTTATTTGCCTGTGGGATCTATAGTTTTTGAAACAGAGTAATCGGATTGTTATTTGCCAGTGGGAGTACAGTGCTCTCCATAGATGTGTATATGTATGTTGCTGTGGAAGGGCCCAACACTTCCATTTATAGGACAACAGTGACCAAACTGGCAGCATAGTCATCTTATTACCCCACCTCATGTACCTGGTACAGTAAATTTTCAAATCCCTGCCAAAATGTAATTTCGCACAACTGCAACATTTCATGCCATGGGGGAAAAAAATGTGGCCAGGATTTGAAAAATAACAGCTGTGTCATACATGAGGAAGGGTAATAAGAAGTCTATATTGAACATTTTGGGTGATCATTTTTAAAATTTCCAAAGTTATGAGAGTGCAAAGCAAAATTGCAATGAATGGTCATAGCTTTGTCATTTTTACATATTTTGACCCCACATTTTCAACATAGCCTTCTTATGACCCCACCTCATGAGCAATATGGCTGTCATTATGCAAATCTTGCCTGAAAGGGTTGCATAATGACAATAATATTGTTCATGAGGTGGGGTTCCCAAAAGGCAATGTTGAAAATCTGGGGGTCAAAATGTTAAAAGAATGGCTGAGTTATGACTAAAAGTTGAAGTCCCCATTGAAATACATTGAACTGCATTTACCTTCATTTCTCATTTTGCAGTTGTGGTGTGTGGAGGTGTACTGGAGGATGTAGGGTGGCGGGTACTGTGTGGGAGGTCAGGGTGGGGGGGCTGATTGTTGAGGGACTGTGCTGTTTTTAAACAAAATGCATATCAACAATGTTTTTCTTTATTGCAGGTACACGGACAGAAATCAGAGGGTGGGGGTACCACTAGATACCATGGAACATAGCAAAAGAAGAGGGACAGTAATAGGAGGCTGGGTGTATCACTAGACACCAGGGAAGACATCAAGACACAAGGGGGACAGCGATCTTGGGGTATTTAAAAAGTTTTACCAGGAAAGACAAACTGGCTGATAACAGTTCATTCCAGGTATGCCCAATGGAAAAGGGGTACAAGACACAGTTCAATAGTAGAAAAAATAGGCAGTGTTAACAGCAATACAAAAAAAGAACTCCTAGACAGAAATGCCTTATATCAAAGGACCATAATGAAAAACAATGTAAGGAGGGATAGTCGGTGGGTAGGCAGTGCCACTAAACACCAGGGAAACAAAAGGGAGACAGGGCATGGACATCGGAGGGTGCCACTAGACACCAGAGAAATGAAGGAGTAGGGGTATTGGGGAGTGTGGGTGCTTCTAGACACCAGGGAAAAACATTACAGTAGTGAGGATGGCAATCAGAAACATAAGCATGGATTCAGGATTCACAAAAAAAGTATCCTTTTTCTTGATTCATGATATTAAAAAATATCATGGAGGGAGGCAGTATAGCACAGAGGTTTAAGGCTCTGAGTTGCAAATCTGGAGACCGGGGTTTGAATCCTACAGCCCCCACTTGCATACTGTGTGACCCTGAGCAAGTCACTTAACTTCCCTGTGCTCCCAGGTTGCACCTGTAAACAAGCTTTCAGCTTAGTGTGTCTCACCTGGTTAAACAAGTGGAAAAAGGATTCTTGTTTTGTATCATGTGGTCAAGAAAAAGTATTCATAAAAGTAAAAAAAAAATCCAGGACACGTCTGCAAACATGAAGTGCAGATTACACCTAAGGGGGTCATGGTCAGCCTGACAGGTGTGCTGCTCTCTCTCTCTCTCTCCAGGATGAATTTTTATGACTTTTGAGATTTGTTTAAGAAAAAACAGAAACAAGATGGTGGCAAATGAAAAAAACATGTTTTCCCATATGAAACAGGATTCCTTTTTTGTTTCATTCAGCTATATTTTACAGTTTACTGAGCATGCTTAGAAACATTTTGTTTTACAAATTTTAAAAATGCAATAACTTAATAATGGCTTCTTATTTTTCAACAGACTAGCAAGATGCCCATCTCTGGGCTAATTCCTTTCTGTCCTAAAAAAATCAGATACAAATTCTCTACTGTCTGGGATGTATGCAAGTTCAAAGAAAAATCCCAGCAAAGTCAATAAGGAAATGCTTTTTTTCACTTCTCCAGAATTTGAAAACTGCACATCTGACTGGTATGTAATTTATCACATCCAAAGACCTACCCTGGGCAATGGAGCAAGCAAATATGCATGCAAATCAGTTGAACAGTTGCAAAGTTATTAAAGTGCAACATTTTGAGTTTAATATTGAAGTGCCTACTCAACCTAACCATAGGGGTGTGATCGCATCCCTATATGTGTGTGTGTGTGTGTGTGTGTATATATATATATATATATATATATATGTATACTGTAATAGTTGTGCCATAGTGCCACTATAGTTAGGGTTGAGTAGACAATTTAATGTTAAACTTCAAATTCTGCACTTTTCTAACTTTGCAATTCAATGGATTTGTGTGAAATTTGGTATGTGCTCTCCTGTGCAGTAAGTCTCTTAATTTTCCAAGTTTTGTTTTGATCAGATTTGCAGATTATGCGCTGCAAATAGTGAACAAAGTGCAAAAGTTGCTTTTATTTGTCTAGTTTTGCTGTTTTTTCCTCATCGTGCTGCAACCTCAATGTTTGGCATTTTGCCCTGAAATTTTCTGAGTAGCAAGAGCTTGCCCCAAAGAAAAAGCCAACATTGGTTTGATGAAACAATTTTTTAATCTAGTTCAATTATTTAGTTTTGAAATTTTAGGATCTGATCATGCTCAGTTCATTCTTTTGGATAGTTTCACGGTATAAAAAGGGATTTAGGGCTCATGAAAAGGGATGACAGCTCACTAAGAGTGATTTATAAGATCCCTCTTCGTCAGGAAAAAATCCCTTTTCGAGGGCCGCCATTTTGTTTTCAATTTTTGTGCCCAATCAAAAAGTTATTACACTCCCCAGGGGTGTCTTCTGTAGACATCCGAGTATGGGCTTTTTTCATGGTGATGTTCTGCTCACTTCTGTGCCTTTAGTTTACTTTAGTTAGTCAAAAAACACTAATTTTTAAGTTAAAAAATCATTTTTTGCTGCTCACTTCTGATCCCTTTTTGCAAGCTGTCATGATCCCTTTTCATGGGCTGATGCCTTTTAGCAAGCTGTCAAAATCACTTTTAATGAGGGAAAATGGTTTGACAGCTCTAAGGATCAGCTCACGAAAAGGGATTCTGACAGCTCACAAAAAGAGATTACCTCTTATAATCCCTTTCCGCGAAGTGTCAAAATCCTTTTTCATGAGAAATCGCTTTTTGTGAGCTGTCAAAATCCCTTTTCATAGGGGATGACAAGATGACCCTACTTCTCAAAAAGGGATTTGCTTGGGAAAAGGGATTTTGACAGCTCATGAAAAGGGATTCGGCTCATGAAAAGAGATCTTGAAGCTTATGAAAAGGAATTTTTAAAGGTTACCTTTTTTTGCCATGCCACTGCAAAACAACGGTTAGGACTTTTGGCTTGAAATTTGCAGGGTACAATGGAGTGCCCAATGAATGTGAGTTCGGTTGGGTTAGTGAAAAATTGTGCATCAATTCCATGCTAATAACATTCCAAAATTTAGAAATTTCCCATAGGATAACGTTGTGACATACGCGGTACCTTTTGGTGCCTATTTCTCAAAAATGGTTCAAGATATGGATTTTTCACTAAATGCAGCTTAACATACCATTACTAAGCAAGTATGCAGGTTGCCAGGATATGATTACAACTGCTGTGGAAGTTTTTCCAGTGGTACTATGGTTGCTAAGATATTGCTGTATTTGCAGTAGAAGGGTTACTTCTAAGGTGTATAGTGCTGCACTGTGCCTGTACAGTTAGAGATTGATGGATGTGTATAGCCCCAGAGGGCCTTGCAGTGCCATATATGTATGCCACTATGCAGTACTGACACCACAGGGTACTCCATTTTAGATGAGGGTTACTTGCAACAGGCCTTATGCACTATTGGTGTGGACTGGCTATGCGTGCATATCTCAGGCACGTAGCCACTCCACACCAACTGCACCCCCCACATAGCATGCATGAAGGGGGTGCACAGACCCACCACACCCAATTCCCTACATCTGTGGGCATCTCTGCACAGAGGACATTCTGTGGGCATGCCAGCACTATGCAGTATTCGCTAACCTGCGTAGTGCTGGATGCATGGGTGTGGAGGGTGGCATAGAGTACACCAGGGAGACCCTGCCATAACCCACTGTGTGTCCCCATGGGCACAGGCCTGGATTCACTGGGGGACTGGGACAGTTTCCACCACACTGCCCCTGACCACTGGGCAGCAGGAGGCGGCAGGGGCGGCTGGCCAGGTGAGTGCCTGAAGTGTTCTTGAGCAGTGGCACCTGGACTGGAAGGTATCATGTGGGTTCAGGTGCCTATGATCAGCATGTACAGCCCAGACTTGAGCCACCCTATGCATGGGATCCACTATGGGTCCCAGGGGATCATCCTATTGGATGCCTTCCCAGGATGATGACTCCACCCCTGGCTGCCCTGCAGAGTTCTGCCAGCCAGGAGGAGCTACAGACATGTGGCCAGCATTGATGAATGTCAGTATGGGTGCAATCCATTGTGCATGGGGCACAGGGATGCTGGTGGGGTACGCAACTTTTCAGTGTACACCACCCACTTGATGCATAGGATCCAATGTCTGTAGTCCTAAGGGTAAAACGGAGCCCTGCACTCGCTCATATGTACACAATCATGTACTGATGGAAGCACAGGACCAAGAGGGCCATGTGCTTCCACAGGGAGATAAGGGTTACTGAGAGGGTCTCTACAGTTATAGCTACATAGGAAAGCAGGGGCTGAAGGCCCTGTGCTTCCACATGACAATTAGGTTACACAGTCTTAAAAAGTAAGGAAATTAATTGAAAAATACTTTGTTAATGCAACAGTTATTGTTCAAGCAAGAAAAGCAAGGAAATCAGGCATTAGGGCTTCCAACCGTAACTCCTCCCCCAACACCCAACCCAACCCAACCACCCCACCCCCACCCTCCACAGACCAACTGTTGCTGGGGTGTGCCTTGGTGTCATCAGGCCTATCTCTTACCCTATTCTCCTATACTGACCATCTCAGCTTCCTTAAAATTGGAATGGGGTGAGAGTTAGGCCTGATGACCCCAAAGCACAACCCGACACCTGTTGGTCTGTGGAGGGGTAAATGAGATATTAGGATTGGGTGTTTGGGGTGAGGTGTTACGGTTGGAAACCTAATACCTCATTTCCTTAATTTTGCTTCTTCAACCAGAAATGTTACATTAACAAAGTGTTTTAAGGAATATATATATATATATATATATATATATATATATATATATATATATATATATATATATATACTGTATATTATAGCAGCACGGTAGTGCTACCATAGTTAGGGTTGAGGAGCCATTTACGTGTTAAACCCCAAATTTTGCACCTTAATAACTTTGCAACCGTTTGACAGATTTGCCTGAAATTTAGAATACAAGATCAAGAACCATATGCCTTGGGATCTGCCAAGTTTCGTACCAGTCGGATACACAGCTGCGGAGTTATTAAGTGTGATCTGTGCATGCATTTACGCTTTTTCTGGAATTCTACAGTCGCACCTACAGGTTGCACAGTTTGCGTGACCAGTCCAAAATCTTCAGGGAATGTGTAGCCAGGGTCCCTAATGTGCCTTTTGAAGATTTCGTGAAAAATATTAAACGGTTCAAAAGTTATTCAAAAAACAATTTCCCATTATAAGTCAATAGAAACAGTTAACAAAAAGTTCGACAGTGTCGCAAATGCAATTTTTACTGTCGCAAATGGCCCTTTTACTGTCGCAAATCCACCATTTTGTTTTCAGTTAGTGATCAGAAAAATGATTGGCATTTAAAATAGGGACCCTCTAGCAACCTAATTATTTTTGTATTCACCAAGTCGGGCCCTGAAGATGCTAACCATGTCTTTATTTTTGGGTAAAACACCCCAGAAATATGTTTTCAAATTTCTGGAAAAAGTACTTTTTGCAAAGTACCTAGCATGCGACACTGTCGAATGCATTTGCGAAAGCTTTCACAAATTGCGACAGTACTTTTCTAGGCTGTGGGAAAATGACAGCAATTCTTTTGCGCCCTGCTACAAAAGAACGGTTTGGTGCTTTGGCCTGAAATTTGGAGGGAACGCAGCCGACATCTCACAAATGTGCCTTTCAGTGTTGTGTTGAAAAATATTACACAGCAGCAAAGTTACAGCACTCCAAAGTTGATGCTTTTTCCCATAGGATAACATTACGGCATCCGACGCATTGCAGCAGTCCTTTGGCGTCCTGCTGCAAAATAACGGCTCAGTCTTTTGGGCTGAAATTTGGAGGGCAGACAGCCAACATACCACAGATGTACTTTTCAGTGGTTTGTTGAAAAAATATTACAGGGAGCCAAAGTTATGGCACTCTGAACTTCTCTTTTGTTCCCATTGGATAACATTATGGCGTTCGTGCCTTTCAGGGCCTGTATCTCGGAAACGGTGCAAGATACAGACTTTTCATTGGAAAAATTCTTAGACCCCTGATGAGAGCTATGTACAAAACTAGCCAGGAAAGTCGTAAATCATATAACTTTTAATTTTTTTTTTCTACGTCATATGGTTCCTGAGATATAAGCAATTTAATATTCCAACTCCACATTTTCTGCTCCGAGACCCATTATTATGCATACATTCTTTGTACTCACTGTCATTCTCTATGCAGCTTTTGGGGAAAACCAGCCTGTGCACTTACATTACTGTTACCGTTGCCCTTTCCGCTTGTGGTTCCTTACCTGTTTCACTTACTGTTCACATCTACGCCACCATGTGCGTTATCCTTTGCGTTTTCATTTGCGCTTGCGTTTCCGTTACTTTTTGCCATTTGTGTCTACAGTACTGTTTTTCTTTCTGTTTCATTTTGCGTCACCATGCCCATTGCCATTTCCATTTGCGGGCACCATGTTACTATGAATCAAGACATCACGTGGCGGACCGTTCCCGTCTATGCCACTGTGTGCTTTACCCTTTCTGTTCTCATTCACGCTTGCGTTACTATGTGCGCCACTGTTAGCACTTCTGTTTACATTGCTGTTCCTGTTACTATGTCACAAGACATCACATGGGGGGCGTGCGGGGCCCTCTGGCCTCTGCGCTCCCGCCGCTGCATTATATTCACAATTTCTCGTTATCATTCTCAAGAAGAAGGGAAATTAGAGGCAAAAAACTCCATTTAATGCATCAGTTAGGGTTGTTCCACAGTGACAAAAGTGAGGATTAATTGGTGTAGGGTTGAAAACCCCTGGACCCAGCCACCCCAACTGACATTGGGGTGTGCATTGGGGTGTTGAGTTCTAACTCTCACCCCAATCTCCTATACCTGTGCTTCTTTACACATGTGATGGGGTGAGAGTTAGGGCCCACGACCCCAATGCACACCCCAATGCCGGTTGGGGGTGTGGGCTGGGGGATCCAAGGGGGTTTTCAACCCTAACACCGAATTTCCTATATATATATATATAGAGAGAGAGAGAGAGAGAGAGGGAGAGAGAGATTTAAACAAACATTTGTTAATGCAGAATGTTTGCTTGCTGGCATTAGCATGGAAGTTCAGGAGTTAGATAAATGCAGTGTAGGAATGGCATTGCAGTATTAAACTGACACCAACTCCACACTCAACCTTCAGGGATGGACAGGCATTAGGGTGTGCCTTTGGGTTGTCACCCATGAATGTCATGACATTTCACCTCACTCTACCCTTCAGACACTGACAAGTGTTGAGGTGTGCCTTGGGGTATTTGGACTTCACATTCACCTCATTCCATAAGGAAATATGCTGAAATGAGTGCAGTATAGGAGAATGGGGTGAACTCTGGGGCGAAAGAGTCAAAGGTGAACCTTGATGCCTGTCACTGGCTGCAGGGTGGGCTGGTATGCCATGAGTATTACTGTTGACAATCCCAAGTCAAACCCCTGATGCCTGTCAGTCCCTACAGGGTAGGGCATTAGGGTTGAAAACCCTAATGCCCTGGGCATTTCTTGGTATTTTTACTCCAAGTTTTCAGCATGAGCTTTTTGTAACCCCACCGCATGAACAGTGACACTACCAGTTCATTAGGTGAAAGGTAATTTTGCACAGCGACTGCGCCATTTGGCTCCACAGGTGCGAAAACACATTTCAAACAGGATGTGAAAAATGACAGCTGTACTCTTAATGACTAGGTGTAAAAAATGGCATTGTTGAAAATCTGGAGTGAAAATATAAAAAAACTGCTGAAGTCATGAGCATGCGTAGAAACTGCACAACGTACTCCCATAATGTAATTAGTTTGGGGAATTTTTATAGCATATTTTCAACATAGGCATTTTGGGACCTCTGCTCATGAACAGTGTCACTGTGATTTTCTTAATCTGCACCAAACACTGATTTCCCACAGCACCTGTGCTATTCTTCACCTGAAGTGCGAAAACACATTTTGGCAAAGTTGTGAAAAATGTCAGCTGTACTATTCATAGTGAGGTGTGGAAAAATGTCAGTGTTGAAAATCTGGACTGGAAATATTACAAATTCCTGAACTTACAAGGGTGCGTGAAAATTTTGCAATGCTTGCTCGTAACACAGTCATTTTATGGACGTTTGTTGCCAAATTTTCAACATAGCCATTTTATCACCTCTGCTCATGAACAGCATCTCTCTGATTTTCTAACTCTGTCCTAAACATTGATTAATCACACCGACCAAGCCATTGTGCTCTACATGTGTGAAAACACATTTTGGGTGAGATGTGAAAAATGACAGCTGTACTGTTCATAAGGAGGTGGGATAAAATGGCAATGTTGAAAATCTGGTGTGAAAATATAAAAAACTCTCAATGTTATGAGTGTGCATAGGAACTGTGAAATGTACACTCATAAAACAGTCATTTTGGGGAATTTTTTTCACCGAATGTTCAGCATAGGGTTTTTATGGGCCTACCACATGAACTGTGACACTGTCATTTCATTATTCGGTCTTGAAAGGTGGTTCCACTCAGTGACTGTGAAATCACCTTTTGGGACCAAATAACAAAATGACAGTGACTGAGTTCATGAGGTGGGGTCCCAAAAATCTCATGTTGAAAATGTGCTGAGAAAATTCCCTAAAATGGCTGAGATATGCACCAAAGTTGAAAAAAAAAACATTCATGCCATTATACAGCTTACTGGCATTTCTTCAGTTCGCAGTAGGCTTTAAAGAGTGTAGATGTGTTCCCTGTCCACTGAAGATCATCGTGCCAGCCTCCGGAGGTAAGTATGGGGTGAGGTGGAGGTGTGGGGAGGTGGGGTATGCAGAGGGTGGGCGTGGGTTGGGGAAGGTGGCAAGATAGTCAACGAGGGGCCGTTTTTTTCTTATAGGGTTTTTTTTTTTTTTTACAAAGACAATGCAGGCCTTTTGCCATGCTGGGGTGGGCTCCCAGCATGACACCTGGAAGTCTGTTTGGTGGGGGGTAGGGGAGCCAATAGGGGATTGGGCACCCCCTTCAGCCATATGGACATTTGTCATGCTGGTGTGGGCTCCCTGCATGGCACCTGGAAGTCTGTTTGGGGGGCCAGTGGAGGCAAAGGGGGATTGAGCACTCCCATTGGCCATACAGTATGCCGGGGTGGGGGGTGAGCATGAGCATGCTGGGGTGGGCTCTCAGCCTGCTACTTGAGTGTTTGTTGGGGGGGCACGGGAGAAGATGGGGATCACAAGAAAAAAATGGAGTTGTCTATGACAGCAGTTCAGATGCAGTGCTGATGTGTACGCAGTTCGCATACTGCCTATGACAGTATTAAAATTGCCTGCCGACGGCAGTATGCAAATTGCCTACACGTTATGACCTCTGATTGTAGCTGTCTTTTACTTTGAACTGTACACCACTGCATCTGAACTGCTGTCATAGACAGCTCAGACATTTATTGGTGCAGTGCGGCTGCACCTGCAAAAAGGAGCAGGGAGTTAGAAGCGGGGGTTACACACCTAAGAAAACTCTTATGGTGGCACTATGTTTCTTGCACGTGCATGCCAGCAAACATAAAAATAGGTGAGATAAATCAGTAAAAATGATAATTCATGACAATACATTATCCCACAGTGACCACATACCTTCACACCTTTCTATTTTTCACCCCCCAAAACAATTTTGGCAATTTTATGAGGCAGAAAATCTACTACAGGGCATGCGGTTATGCTCTGATATACACCCACACCTTGAGTGGCTGAATGCATTCAGTCTGCGGCCTTTTGCCTTACAACACTCACCTAAGCATGTGTATATCAGAGTACAACTTTACACATTGTAGTAGACTAACTGTTACATCCATATGTAACAGATATATCTATATATATATATATATATATATATATATGGCAAAAAACTCCATTCAGTGCATCAGTTAGGGTTGTTCCTCAGTGACAAAGTAAGGAAATTCGGTGTTAATTTTGAAATCCCTAACTGTGCATCTTCCCTACCCCCACCACCACACACACACACACACACATATACATGATTTGGCAATATGGCTATATGGTCTGACAACTTTATTACTGGCTTTCAGTCTGGTGACAACCACCTTAACATTTCCTTATTTGCTGATGATCTACTTATGTTTCTTAATAACTTGGAGGTAGGTCTCCCCAGAGTACACCAAATATCAAATATGTACAGTAAATTCTCCAGTCACAAAATTAACTGGTTCAACAGTGAAATTCTACTGGTCATCCTGGGTACCATTCCAACTTAACTAATAATCCCCTAAATATAAAAGTGTCTAGTGTGTCAACATATTTAGGAGTCTAAATCTCAAAGCCAGGGTCTACATTATTCCAAGAGAACTGAGGCAGACTCTTGAACTTGATTAGACAGGATTGTAAGAGATGGGAAGGCCTTCCTCTCAGTTTTATTGGCTGAATTAACACCATTAAAATGAATATGCTTCCCAAATGTCTTTGCCTTTTTCAAAATCTTAGCATACGGGTCACAGAAAGTCTTTAAAACTCTTAACATTATCTTAACTAAATATATGTGGGGAAGATAAAAAGTCAGAATCCCAAGAAGCATTCTGCAACTCTCCTTAATAAAAGGAGGCCAGGTATTACCTAATATGAAATTATGTTACTGGGCTGCAAAATTTGACCTTCTGTTAGATGGGGCCGGTGAATATTCACCTGACTGGTTAATGTTAGGGGAAGAAAGGGATGAACAGGGCTTGTTAGGTAGTAATTTGTTTCCCGGTTTGACCTGGGACCTGCTTGCACTGAAAGGCAATCCCTACATTTGCCAACTAAGTAGAATTTAGAATGGCACCTACAGATTTGTTAATCATCCAAAGGGGTTGTCTCCATGGGTAGGGCTGGTATCTAATTGTAAAAAGATGAAAGTTTATAATATCCCCTTGCATCAGCCCTTGCTAAGATGGAGCAAAAATGGGCTCAGATATATAGGGGATTTATGTGAGGGAGAGATGTTGAAATCATTCTCTATGATAAAAGAGGAGTTCTTCTTACAAACAGGTGATTTCTTTGCTTCACTCACCAGCCACACTGGAATCTTAGAGACGAAAGGAGCTCAGGTCACTTAAAAACAATCTTTTTCTTCCTTCCCTAGACATGGAACCATCAGAAATAAGACAGCAGTGTTGCCTCTGCTGGCTTACCTATCACCCTCCTCACAGTGCACAAAACTAGTTAAGTTCCTTGCTCCTACTGTAGCCCACTGGCTGAATATTATGTCCTTCTGTATGAACATAGATAACTTTCATTGCAGGGCTAAAAATCTGGGGTATATATTTCAGCATACCTGGGATCCTCTACTCTGCTCTGCTATGTACTATCAGTAACAACACAATCTCAGTGTAGATGATTTGTAATACTCAACAGCTGAATTGTTTATATCTGAATCTACACTAACTTTTTGTTTCTTGTCTCCTTGCCAGGAATATGTATAACTAATATCCTTTTTGCCATACCAGAATATTTGTTTAATCTCATTATTGAGCCATGGTTGCTTTTGTACATTTTGGGCAGGATTTTCAAAAGTATTAGATCACCGCAAGCCTGGGAAGAACCAACAATACAGTTCAAGGGGCATATGGTGATCTAATGAGATTTTCAATCTCTTGAGGCAATTACTGTAAGTTAGACCAACTTTTTCTGGTATAACTTGCAGCAATTCTAGAGGCTGTTATTATGGAGCTTCCACAAGATATTTGGTTCCAGCTGCCGTAATCCATGGGAACTGTCACAAATGCACCCAAGATTGTAAAATTGGGCGCAGTTGTGGCAAAGGGTTTGGCTTACTGACAAAACCTAAGTGCCATGGTGCAGGGCTTGGCGCAGGCAATGCACCACGGTTGGAAAATTTGGCCCTTTGTTTTTTCTTTTTCTCTGGATCGTGATATGGAAGTCTGGGCTGCAAATGCCTATACTCTTTACTGTCACTGTATAATTGCTATATGTTTTTTATGCTACATATTCTGCAGTATCTAAATCCAATATGTTTACAAAAACAAAATATGCATAAACTGGGAAATAAAAGGATTTAGCATAGTTACTATGCACTGATAGATTTTATAACAGTTCTAAGGGCCACTTTTGAGTATTTATGATTGCACTTTGAATGATTGTAACTGTTTTTATATGTAATTACTTGTTGTCTATGCATATTTTGTATCAATAAACTTTGAACAGTTGACTAATGTATAAGTTATCCTTGGTGGCCAGTGTCCCCCACCCAGCCAACTCATACCACTACCCATCCACCCCTTTTATCCTGTTGCCCTTCTATTTCTAGTTAAGCTCCTTATTTTTACTGATTGCACATTCACTGCCTGCTCATATGGTGGCTAGCTGAGGAGGTGAGAGAAGATCTGTGCCAGTCTCTGTAAGGGGCTTCCATGGATGTAGATGTACAACAGGATAGGGGGTGTAGTGGGGGTGGTATGTGAGTGGTTGGGGGGTAGGGGGACATTGGCACCTCAGTGATTACTCATACATTAGTAAATGGGCAACTGGGCAGTGGACACCAGGCATGTCTTCAGGTGTCAAAGAATGGTGATCAGGGGTGGGAGTGCCACTAGACACCAATGATATTTATACAGACCATGGAACAGGAGTCTGGGGAGTGGGGGTGAAACTAAACACCAGGGATATATACACACATTACGGAACAGGTAATGGGTGGTTCCACTAGACACCAGGGCATGCAGAACATACACTGCAGCATGGGTGCTAATTGACTGCTGAGCACATGTAAATTAGCCCATAATGGACATGTAACTGGCCCCACAACATCTTGCATGCCCAGTGGGCTGATTTGTATGTTGTAGCTGAATATAGCCCACAGGGGTCTTGGTGCAATCTTTTTCAGGAAGTGCTATTCCCTGTGGGCTATATACAGCCCATGTCTGTGTCAGGGCGGTGCAGTTTCACTTAGCGCTGCCCCTATTTGGTCAAATATTCAAGCCAGATAGCACTAGCAAACTATCTGAATGAATACATCAGCCACCAGGTTGGGCACTAGTGCAAAAGCAGCACAAATACTTTCACTGTGCTTCCAATCCTGTTTAAATATCTGAACCAGATACTGTTTCTGTAGAATGTAAAGCTTTTGCTCTATTGTGTTTACTTTCTCTTCACAATTTCATTGCCTCTGCTACAACTCTGAGACTCTTGTTACTTCCTGATCCATTGTTCTGCCATTTTGTTCATTGCTATTTGAAAGACAGATAAGTTATATTTTTGCATCTTCTGAGTTCTCAAGTTCTTTATGGATTCCTTGGATACCTTTCTGCCCCTGTAATAGCACTTCCTCTTTCCAATATCTTGAATCACTCTTTCTACAGGTCCCTTAGGTCTGGAAGATTGCCCAAGTTCTTCTCCTGCACAAAGGTGGGAACACCCTCACTCCAGGTAGCTATCGCTCCACTCCCTGCTCCCTAGCTTGGCCAAACTTCAAGAGTCCCTCGCCCTCTCATGTCTCACTGAGTTTCTCAACTCCTCAGATTCCCTCTCCTCCTTTCAATCAGGATTTTGGGCAAATCACTTTACCACTACCTCACTCCTTTGCACCACAAACTCTGTCCTTTCTGGCATGGACCAAGGACACATAACTGTCTCCATTTTCATTGACCTTGCTAAGGTGTTCAGTTCTGTCTCTCACCCTCTCCATCTGGACAAGCTTTCCTGTACTGGCCTCTCTTCCATATCAATAAACTGGTTTCACTCCTGTCTTTCTGCATGACCCCAACAAGTCCTTGTTGGGAGTGACCCCCCCCAGATCCATGCTGGTGTTCCCCAGGGCTCCATTTTAGGTCCCATATTATTCTCTATTTTCTTGAATGATCTCCTGTCTGCTTGCTCTGTGGCTAATATACAGATGTATGCTAATGACACTGTCTTGTTAACCTCTGGCCCCTCTTCCTCTACTCTCCATTCCCAGCTCCAAGCAGACTTCCACTCAGTCCTTCACTGGTTCCATAAAAACCTACTCAGTGTAAATGTCAACAAGACAGTGTCTATGACTTTTGAAACACCTTAAACATTTGCCTCCTTCCCCTCCCCTCTCACATTCACCACCCTGGATGGCACATTAATCTATGTAGTCACTCATTACAAATACTTGGGGGTATGGCTCAGCTCCCAGCTTTAATTTTCCAAGCATATCGAGCACATTCATGCAAAATTAAGCCCAAAACTGGGTGAGTTGTATAGATACAAGGATGCCGTCTCACTAAACACTTGGCATCAGATTCTAACCAGGATGATCACCCCCTCTTTTGACTATGTCAACGTAGCATATGGCACTGCTTCTGCCTCCTCCCTAGCCAGACTTGACTGCCTATACAATGCTTTCTGCTGCTTTTCTCTAGATGCCCCTCTCCAAACACATCGTTGCTCCCTCTAGTCATCCCTTTCCCTCACCTCCCTTAATCACTGCGGACTACTCCACTCTTCTTTTTTCCATCTCTAAATTCTGGTTTGGTTTCTTGCCATCTTACCTCTCCTCACTCTTGTCTCCTTCCCCTGTGGCTTCCTACCCTCTCCAGTCTAGGGACACCCATATGTTCTCCTTCTTGTGGCCCTCCTCTTGTCCTGGTTTGTCTGCTTTCTTTTACAGACTGCCTTATTCTGGAACACCCTCCACATCCATATCAGGCACTCTATGTCTGTTGGTCTCCTGAAACATGAACTATCCCAGACATCGAATCTCCTATGGAAAAATGCTAAAAGTGCTGTTTATCTGTCTTAATACCTGTTTAACCTTGTGATTCCTGCTGTCTCTGTGCCCAACATTTGATGCCTACTCCCCAACATGTGTCAGCTGTTAATCTTCTGTTACCCCAATGTCTATGTATGTATTCATTGTAACTAAATATGTATTCACTCAATACTATGTATGTATTCATTGTAACTAATCCCGGGTCACCCCTGAAAAAGGGATCTCTGGTCTCAGTAGGCTTACCCGGTTACCAAAATCTAAATAAATAAATAAACATCTGTGTTCCCTGTCTCCTTCCCCTGTAATGGCTGATCTCTCCCCTTGCCCCCTGAACACTCACCCTTTGCTCAGTTAAACAGACTCATCCCATGCACTCAACCATCAGCTTATCTCACTCTCTATATTACCTCTTGGCACTTTCTCTCCTCCTTCCTCATTTCCCTTCTCCATCCACTAACTCTCCATTACAAAACTCATCTTTGTATTCATCACATTTAATTGTATCTGTAATCCATGTTATTTCCCACTAAATTATTTTAGTATTGTACTCTGCATACCAGTTTAGCCTATGTATTTTATACCTCCCAAGCACTGTACACTCCCAACTCCCCTTCCCCAGGGTCAAACCTGGAAATGAGCCTTGGCTCAATGTGCCTCTCCCAATTAACAACTTTAAATAACTAAATAAACAATAAATAAACTTGGAAATATTACCAAGGCCTATTTGGTAGGGGCTTTCTCTTCTACTAGTCTTCCATGTTCATCCTCTTTTGATCCTGTGTTTTCTATACTGGCTTCTAATCATGTCTGTTCTATATATATTTGACTATGTGATGTAATAGTTTTCAGGATTTTGTTGACTTTAATCTTTATCCAGTCCTATTGTCAAAGTTCTAGGGTTTTTTGTTTCTTTGTTTATTTAATAGTTCTCTGGAGTAGGAGGATGTACAAAATAAGAAAGAACAGAAGTTTTCAAATAAATTATGTCATTGACATCTAGGTTTATATTTAGACATACATATTTTAAGTAGTTACATGAGTATGGGCCTTACATTCTGCAAGTATAACCTACTTTTTCTTCCAATAATATAATAGCCATTATAATATTTCCAGAGGTCTCGTTACCATAGCTTGATTTATCATTTTATCAATTGCAGTTTTAAAAATGTAGCTATATTTGGTTAAAATCAGCTGCTTCTTTTCATTCAGTAATAAATTGTTTCCATCTGTATCATTTTAAACATATAATTTATCCATTGCCCAATATGAGGAGGCTCCCAGTGTTCTTACCAGTTTGTTAAAATAAATATACAACGGGCCTTAACAAAACCATAATATTAGTGTAGTTTTGTTTAATTCTTCTTAACAATGTAGTTTCCATGCCAAGTAAAATTGTTGGGACATTTTGTTCTGTCTTTGTTTCTTCTGCTTAGTTCAATATTTGGCATATCCTGTTTCAAAATTGACATACATCTAGTTCTCTGCAAATGTATATTTTTTAAAAGGATGGCAGTACCCTTGAGTTTGTTGATTGAAATGATGTCCCATTCTTATTTCAATAAGAGAAACTTATTTTAAAGTTTGATGAGTTTCATATAAAATAACACACTTTACACTATGCCTATCCATTTATTTTAATATTTTCACAGACTTGACCATATTTTAAGGCCTTTTCCATTTCATATAATTAAATTCAGCTCATTGATAATTTCTTTATTTTTATAATAATTATTCTCATATACAAATCAGTTTTCTATTTACAATTATTCATTTGGATTTTTTTGTCTTTGAATAGCTATAGTCAAAACCTTCATTTGATGTGTTTTTAAATGTATGCCCTCATATTTTATGCCCATAACATGCATTATGAATACCCCTCTTCCCCACACCACCCTCCTTCCACCAATAGAAACAGAACTCTCACCTTCCTCCACCCAAGAAAAGACAATGTTACAAATGTAGCACATTTGCTCCACTGCCTATCCTGGTGTGGAAGCAAAGGAAGTCTTATTTTTTCTTTTTTTTTTAAGGGTACCATAGTAAGTTATTTCATTTCTTCATTTTAAAAATGGAGCATAAGATATGTCTCAGCATATCATATCCATATATTTATACTGAAGGAGTGTATCATACAGTACAGACCCCACAGTTTGATTTTTCTATTTTTACTAAGTCATTACATTTTCACCAATTTATGATCTTCTAAAACACATTTTTTACCTTTTCGTTGCCCCTCTCAGTGCCCCCTTTCATTGGTAATCACACAGTTTCTATTATTTGTGTATTCACATATTTGCTTATACATTGCAGCATGTTAAATGCTAGTTAGGCACTGTATTAGAGCACTCTAAGCTGATTGTCACAATAGTTCTGGGATATGCAGCGATCTGCATCAATGCATACTTTGCCTAAATTCTTAAAAAAAAAAACTTTAAAATAATTTAACTGTTGATAGTATTCACATGGATTTGTTCTGGTAAAGTAATAGAAATACAAATGCAGCAAGTGTGAGATATTGATCTCCAATGAGGAATTACATAGTAGCATAGTAGCAGGATGCAGCATATATTAGTACAGTCAGAAAAGGCTGATTTATCTCAGTGTCACTACACAGATGAGTGCTACATGAAGAAACATGCCCCACAATAAGTAATAACCAATAGTGAGAGTTGCATGTCACCTCATGGACATGAGGGACAGAACAGAGCATGTAGGTCAAAAAAACAGCTTCTTAGCAATGAGAGTACATAGACACATATCAGCAGATGGTATTAGTGATTTGCACCATATAGTGCATGAACCAACCCAATGGGAAAGGAGCACATTAAATTTTAAAAAAGTTAATTGTGTTTAATTATGTCTAATCATCGGGGCAGTTAATAATTCTCAAGGGGTATCTAGTTCAATGAATATAACAAATCCCACAAATGTAGAGTGGTTAGGAGTATACAAATGCAAAAATCAATGGAGAGGTTAAATAGCAGACCCAGAGATCAAAAAGTCAAAAAGATTAATCAATACAGAGATAATATTATCTGTGTTATTCCATTTGTTATGTAGTGCATCCAATTAAATTGGACAGTAATTATTTTGTTAAATGCTTATCGTGTAACTATTCAGGAAAACCTATCTTGCAGAATGAATCATGTTTAAGCGAGTTTAACAAGCTTAATATATGGGAGATTATTGTTTATAAAGCATGTAAGTGGAAAGCCAGCTACAGGAAACACTTAAGGGGGTAGGTTCACACTGAGACCCTTTGGAGATATTGACTTAATCTTAAGAATCAATGTCCAAGAAAAATTTTTATTTTTTTTTTAGCTGGTCTTGTGTATGTATAATTATCCTCTGGATTCCATTCTTATTCAGTATGTCAGCAGTGTAGGGGTGCTGAAAGTGTTGTGCATATTTGGTATACATGGGTTTGTTCTTTGTTCTGTGGAAAAACCAAAAAAACAAAAAATATATATATATATATATTTTATCAGCACAAATGACAGCTACCTGTATGTGAGTAAAGAAGACTCTCTGCTACAGTAGATATTGATTCATCTTGCTGTCAAGTGCTATAGTAGTAGTTCAGAAATGTTTGATCTGGGAGTGGAGTGCACCAGAAAAAATTAAAAAAAAAGAATACCAAGCAAATGAAACCTAAAGCGCATCGATATGTCAGCTTATAGGAATGAAGCACCTGATCCCGACCACCTTTGCACTCTCTGCACATGTGGCTTACCACTCCAGGTTTTTAGGTGCAAATATATTCTTACTTTATTCAAGTTTTCATGCATAATTGTTAAAAACTTTGCACTGGTGTACATAATTTCATACAGATTCAACAAACAGCAGTAGCCAAAAGATGTGTCCAAAGCTCTTGGCTACTACTCTAATGGTAACTTTGCATTAAATTATTCACACCAATGGAAAGCTTTTACCATTAGTGCATGGAAACATCAATACAGAATGATATTCCAGATAAACAGGTGTTTTAGCACCATTTAAGGTCACTTATTCAGTTCTTTTTAAAGATTCTTGCTTTTTAAAATTTAGATTTGTCTGTAAATTTATATCTTGATCTGATGTTTCTCGTCTCAGTCGTATCCATTTTATCTGCTTTTGTTCTACTTTTTCTTCTTTTTTAACCTAATTTTGTCCCTTTTTTGGTAGATTTTTTTGCTTTCTTTTTTGGAATTATTCCATGACACATCCCCAACAAGGTATCACTACTCAACTCCTTTGCCACTCTGGCAGGGTGGGAATGTCCCATAGAGGCACCCACAATAGTGACCAGGGAGAATTTGGGGGTCCTCTTTATTGGATACCTAAAGAATATGGAATAGGACCCCAGAGGAGAAGGAAGAAACTCCTGGTGGTGGACTCATTTGTTAAAGGGATAGATTTGGGGACAGGAAGGTGGGAGAGGTTAGGTGCCTACCCAGTGATGCTGCTCAGAGGGATGGAAAGCAGAGCATGGAGATCACTAGGACAGCAGGAAAGGAGGGAGAACTTGATGTCATTTTCCATCTAGTGACCAATGACCTGACTAGGGATGAGGCTAAGTTACTGCAGGATGAGTTCACAGAGTTGAGGAGGGGTCTTAGGCAGGTACTATAGAACATTCAGTGGCCTTTTTGAAAGTATTACCTGTCTATGATATTGAAAAGATCAGGGTACTCTACACAGGAGATTCAACACATAGTTGAAGGAATGATGCAGATAAGAGTGGTTCAGCTACATTAGGGACTGTCCTGGAGGGATGGAGGTCTGTACAGGGGAGATAGCCTGCATCCATCTGGGAGAGGAATCACAGTCCTCAAAGAATGGTTTAAATGTTACATTGGTGAGCATTTAAACTAGCCAATGGTGGTGGTAGAAGGAAACAGGGAGATACAACTGTCTCCCCCTCAAACTGAAGTAGGCAGTAGGGAGAATCCTAAGGGAATGAAATCCAAAAGGATATCCAACAACAAAAGAAACAATATGAGTGACGCAAAGAGAGATGGGAATGAGATCAGAGGGGGTTCAGAGAGAAGGCAAAATGGGACATAGGATGTTGACAAACAAGGTGTAGCTCATTCTGGAATGCCATATGTGCAAATGCTTGAAGTCTGGGAAACACAATCCATGACCTAGAGGTCATTATGGCAGAGGCTGACCTGGACATTGTTGCCATTACCAAGTCATCGTGCAGTGACAGCTATGACTGGGATGTAGTCATAGCTGGCTATACTCTGTTCAAAAAGGATGGGGGAGGGGAAGGAGTGGCTTTTCATGTGAGGGATAGCATAAAAGCTACTGAGATGCAGGGAAATCGGGGGGATGGAGGCACTGTGGGTCACCCTGGAAACAGGGAAGGGAGCCCCTATTTTCACAGGAGTGACCTGCAGGCATGCAGTACTGGAGAGGGAGTTTGATAACATTCTGGTGGAAACCATCCAAAACATGTAAAACAAGGGAGAGGTGCTGCTGTTGGGAGACTTCAATGTACCAGATATAGATTGGAGCCTCCTAGTTTTAGCTTTAACTAGGAGCAGGGACATCTTGTAACATAGAAACATAGACTTTTACGGCAGATAAGGACCACTTGGCCCACCTAGTTTGCCTATTTCACTACCTACAGGATAAGCTGCAGATCCTAGTTAACCAACAGCCTTATTTCTTCCTATCCCCCCACAAAAATTATCTTATGTCTGTCCCATGCATTCTTGAATTCTCCCACAGTTTTAGACCCCACAACCTCCTCAGGAGGCTGTTCCATGTGTCAACCACCCTCTCTGTGAAAAAATGCTTCCTCACATTGCCCCTGAATCACCCTCCCATCTTCAAATTGAGTCCTCTTGTTCTTGCACATCTCTTTTTCTGAAAGATACAAGACTCTTGGACTTTGCTGATTCCACTGAGGTACTTAAAAGTTTCTATCATGTCCCCCCTCTCCCTCCTTTCCTCAAGGGTATACATAGAAACATAGAATTTGACGGCAGATAAGGACCACTTGGCCCACCCAGTCTTCCCATTTCCCTACCTAATGGACAAGCTGCAGATCCTAGTTAACCAGCAGCCTACTTCTTCCTACCCAACCCCCTAGAACTGCCTTATGACTGTCCCATGCTTGCTTGAATTCCACCACTGTTTTTGACTCCACAACCTCCTCTGGAAGGCCATTCCAAGCATTCACAACCCTCTCTGTGAAAAAATACTTTCTTAAATTACCTCTGAGCCGCCCCCCATCATCAAATTGTGCCCCCTTGTTCTTGCACACCTCTTTTTTGAAAGATGCTATCCTCTTGGACTTTGTTGATTCCCTTGAGGTACTTGAAAGTTTCTGTCATGTCCCCTCTCTCCCTCCTTTCCTCGAGGCTATACATATTAAGCTCCTTAAGTCTCTCTTCATATGTCTTCCAGTGAGATCCTGCACCATTTTAGTTCCCCTCCTCTGAACAGCTTCCATCCTGTCTATGTCTTTGCGGAGATTGGGTCTCCAGAACTGCATGCAGTACTCCAGATGGGGTCTCACCAGCTGTCTGTACAGAGAGATAATAACTTCCTGATTTCTACTGGTGATGCCTCTCCTTATGCATCCCAGTATCCCCCCAGCACTCCTTGCTGCCCTCTCACATTGCTTGCCCACCTTTAGGTCATCTGATATGACTACTCCCAGGTCCCTTTCCATTTTTGTTGTTGTTAGTATCTCACCCCCCATTGTGTACTCTTCCCCTGGGTTTTTGTTTCCCAGGTGCATTACCTTGCGCTTCTTAGCATTGAATCTAAGCTGCCATACATTTGACCATTCCTCTAACTTTGCAAAGTCCCTTCTCATCCTTTCCACCCCACCTTGTGCATCAGCTCTGTTGCAGATCTTTGTGTCATCTGCAAAGAGACATGCCTTCCTTCAGTCCCTCTTCAATGTCGCTTATAAAGACATTGAAGAGGACAATCTAATACTGAACCTCTCACGGTGCCCACTATGTAACCCTTTTCTTCTGAGTGGACTCCATTTACTATTACTCTCTGTGTCCTATTCTCCAGCCAATTTTTACCCAGGCTGTCATCTTGGGATCCACTCCCAGGCTGGCTAACTTGTATATTATTCTTTTGTGTGGGACTGTGTCAAATGCCTTGCTAAAGTCTAGGTAGGCCATGTACAGCCCTCCTGATCTACTACTTTGGTCACCCAGTCAAAGAAATCTATCAGGTTCGTCTGGCATGACCTTCACACTGCGAATCCATGCTGCCTTGGGTCCTGTACCCCTCTGGCCTCTAGATACTCGACAATTCTTTCCTTCAGAAGTGATTCTGCAAAGTGTCATCTGCAAAGAGGTATACGTTTCCTTCCAGTCCCTCTGCAATGTCACTTATAAAGACATTAAAAAGGACTGGACCCAGTACTGAACCCTGCGGTACCCCACTAGTAACCCCTCTTTGTTCAGAGTGGACTCCATTTACAATTACTCTCTGTGTCCTGTTGTCCAGCCAACGTTTTACCCAGACTACCACCCTGGGACCCACTCCCAGGTTGGTTAATTTGACTATTAATCTTTTGTGTGGGACTGTGTCAAGTGCCTTGCTAAAGTCTAGGTAGGCCATGTCCACAGCCCTTCAATGGTCTACTACTTTGGTCATCCAGTTAAAGAAATCAATTAGATTCATCTGACATGACCTTTCCACTGTGAGCCCATCTGTCTTGGGTCCTGTGCCCCACTGGCCTCTAGGTACCCAACAGTTCTTTCCTTCAGAAGTGATTCCATCAGTTTCCAACAACAGAGATCAAACTGACAGGTCTGTAGTTTCCCGCCTCTGTCTTGGTCCCACTTTTGTGAAGAGGAATCACATCCACCTTCCTGCAGTCCTCAGGTACTACACCATCCTCCCATAATTTGTTAAAAAGGGTAGTTAAAGGTTTCAATAGTTCTCTCCTTAATTCTTTTAGAATTCTGGGGTGAATTCCATCAGGCCCCATTGCTTTGTCCACCTTCAGTTTTAGAAGTTCATTCAGGACCCTTTCTTCTGTGAAAGGACTGGGATCAACCCCCCTATCCAGAGTGTTTCTGTTAATTGGATTAGGCACCTCCCCCATCTCCTCTTTTGTGAATACTGAGCAGAAATATTCATTCAGTATCCCTGCTTTTTCACAGTTCGTCTCTGCCCACCCACCGTCCATTCTCTTCAGCCTCACTATCCCTCCCTTTGTCTTTCTATGCTCCCTGATGTACCTATAAAAGGGTTTAGCCCCCTTCTTAACTGAGTTGGCTATCTTTTCCTCAGTTTGGGCCTTTGCTATTCTGACTTCCTTCCCTGCTTCCTTCTGCCTTAACTGGTACAGCTCTGTGTCCTGCTCCTTCTGTGTTTCCTTATACTTACAGAGTGCTATCTTTCTCTCCCTGACCTTCCCTGCCACCTCTTTTGAGAACCATAGTGGCTTTTTCTTTCATTTTGATTTGTTTATTTGCTTCATGCAAAGGCTTATTGCCTCTGTGATGGCAGTTTTATGTTTCCCCATTGTTGCTCCACCCCTCCTTCTAGCCTGTTTGCTAGTGCTTTTCAAAGGCATTCTCCCATCTTGCCAAAGTCAGCCCTCCTGAAGTCCAGTACCCTCACTTTTGTATGGCTAGACTCTGTAGCTAAGTTTATCGTGAACCACACTGTTTGGTGGTCACATGTTCCCAGTCGGCAACCCACTTCTACATCTGAGATCCTCTTACTGTCCCCATTTGAGAGTATGAGGTCTAAGATTGCTCCCTCATGAGTGGGTTCCAAAACTAGCTGTCTGAGGCATGCCACCTGTGGGGCATTAAGAATGGCCCTGCTCTTTCATGTGGCTTCAGCAAATGCACTCCAGTTAACATCTGGCATATTCAGGTCTCCCATCAACAGTATCTCCCCTTTCTCTGCCATCCAAAGAATGCCTTCTATCATATCCTTGTCCATTCCCTCCTCCTGACATGGGGTTCTGTACTCCCTTAAGGGGGCATTCCTCAGGCAACTAGTAAAAGAGCAAACTCATGAAGGGGTAATACTGGACCTTGTACTCCCCAACATGGACAGTGTTGCAGACGTCACAGTGGGTGGCTACCTGGAGACCAATTATCAACATATGGTGTGGTTCAATGTAAGTCTGCTGGTAAAATTGAACCACACAATGGCCAGGGTCTTGGACCTCTGGAGGGCCAATTTTAAAAAGTTGTGGGACTACATCAGGGATGGTCTTGTATGGGGGGACTTGGAAGAAGTGGAGAAACAGTGGGTGAATCTAAAAGAAGGGATAGAGGAAGGTATAGAGAAAGCAACACACCTCTGTTTCAGACTTGTAAGGAAAAACAGGTAGTAGGCAAGGTAAGGTTAAAAAAGTTAGCATTCATGTGGTATACAGAGACACTGAGAAAGGAGGATAGAGAAGTGTATCAGGAGAAACAAAGGGAGGCAGGGAAAGCAATTAAGATTGCAAAGGCACAAATGAAGGAGACAATAGCCCAGCATGATCGAAAGGCTACAAGGTATTTTTCAGGTCTGTAAGCAAAAAAGAAAGCCCAGGTCAAGGATAGTAATGCTTTGGAGTGAAGGAGGGGAGTGCATGGAGGAAAAAGCAGACATCTTGAACAAATACTTTTGTTCAGTATTTACAGAGGAAGGAGAAGGTGAGGGACCACAGATAAGGGCCAGGAGCATCAAAGGAAGGGAGGCAGACACTAGTCCATTTACAGAGGAGAGAGTCCTATAGGAACTTACAAATCTGAATGTGAACAAAGCAATGGGGCCAGACGGGGTGCATCCACGGATATGGAGGGAGTTCATGAAAGTGATGGCTGCACCTCTGACAGCCCTGTTCAACCACTCAAATGAGACAGGACAGTTTCAAGACAACTGAAGAAGGGCAGATATAGTCTCAGTTCAAAAAAGTGGGAGCAAAGAAGAGGTGGAAAATTATGGGCCAGTCAGCCTTACTTCAGTGGTGGGGAAATTAATGGAATCACTACTAAAGGAGAGGATTGTGGAATATCTTGAATCTAGTGGTCAACAAGATCTGAGGTAGCATGGATTCACTGGGGGGAGATCATGTATAACAAATCTGATAGATTTATTTCACTGGTTGACCAGGGAGGTAGATCAGGGTGGAGCAGTGGATGCGGCCTTCCTTGATTTCAAACCTCCTGAGGAAGACCACACCTTAGTCGAAGTCCTGGAGAAAGAGTTTGGAAGGGAGTAGCACTAACTCCATGCTGTGAGAAGGACCTGGATTGTGTTTGAAATTACCAATAAATGCATTGGATTTGAAATATGGAATGGTGACCATGTCATCTTTATGTGCTTGAAGAGTGCAGAGCATCTTGGACGTGTTTCTAACTAGATTTCAGCATGTCCACATAGGAGACTCATAAACAAGCTGGGAAGCCAAGGAGTGGGTCCAAAGGTGGAAAACTTGGTGAGAAATTGGTCGGGAAACAGGAGACAGAGGGTAGTGATAAATGGAGTTCACTCTGAGGAAGGAAGGGTGACCAGCAGGGTGCCACAGGGATCAGTACTGGGAGTAGTCATATTTAATGTCATTATTACTGACATTGCAGAGGGGCTAGAAGCAAAGGTATACCTCTTTGCAGATGACACTAAAAACTGCAACAGGGTAGACACTATGGGGGTGGTGGAAAAAATGAATATAGATCTATGAAAACTAGAGGATTGGTCAAGGGTGTGGCAGCTAAGTTTCAGTGAGAAGAAGTGCAAAATAATGCCCTTGGGGTAATGAAACCTAGGGGTGGAGTACAACATGGGACAACTGGCATTAGCCACTACCAAACAGAAAATGGACCTGAGGATAATCATATCTGATGACCTAAAGGTGTTCAAACAGTGTGATAATGCAGTGGTGAGAGCTAGTGGAATGTTAGGCTGCATAGGGAGGGGTATCACCAGCAGAAACCTGTTAGCACCTGAAAATAGGCATCTGTTTTTGTCTAGTGTGCTTACTTGGTTAACAAAAAGTAAATAAATAAAAGAAAAGAATGAGAGAGGTGGTGTTACCACTGTACAGATCACTGGTGAGATATCACCTAGAGTATTGTGTCCAGTTCTGGAGACTACACCTCTGGAAGGACAGAGACAGGGTTGAGGTGGTCCAGAGGAGGGCAACCAAAATAGAACAGTGTGTTCATCACAAGCCCTAAGAGGAAAGACTGAAGGACCTCAATATGTACATGCTGGAGAAAGGGAGGGAGAGGGGGACATGATAGAAACTTTCAAATAACTTATGTTTATAAATAGAGTTCAAGAAGGAAGCATTTTTCAGAGGAAAAGATGCTCAAGAACAAGATGATATTGTATGAAGCTGGGGGGGAGGCTCAGGAGAGGTTCAAGGAAGTACTTTTATACAGAAAGAGTGCTTGATGGCTGTAACAGCCTCGCAGCAGAGGTGGTGGGGCAAAAATGGTAACAGGCTTCAAAAATGCATGGGATAGACATAAGGAGAACATTAGAGGCAGAGAAAGGTATGTGTGGGGGGTAAGCCAGAGATCAAGTAGGGTCTGCAGTGTTACAGTAGGTAGGGAAAATTTGCAGACTAGGTGGGCCAAGCGGCCCTTATCTGCCGTCAATGCATTATGTATCTTTCTATTTTTTGTATATAACTTTTTCACTTGTGCAGAGTGATTACTGCATATGTTTTCTTCCCAAATGGGTCCATGGTTTAAGTCACATTAAATAAGTTTATGGGCTAGTTTTTTTCTTTTTTTAATAAATCACAATACAGTAGTATACCTTTATGAGTGGTATTACCATATCCATTGTACATCTATTTTGTCTACCATTCTTTTCAGGATGTTTCCGATATGGCTAAGCTTTGTTCTCATGCCCCTGTCCTCAGTTGTCAGTCCACAGAGCTGCACGGTTTTGTCCTTCATAGAAACATAGAAGGGTGAAGGCAGAAGGAGATCAAAAATCCAACTAGTCTGCCCATTTGTTTGCATGTACCTCTGTTGGACCATGCCTACTAGCATTGAACTCTTACTCAAGATGAGTCCCCCACCCTTGACCCTGTGTTGCATGTATGTCCTGTCCCAATCCAGTTTGAATGAGGTGATTGTTTTGGCCTCCACCACCTCAGCAGGTAAACTATTCCAAGGTTCCACCACCCTCTCAGAGAAAAAGAACTTCCTGACATCACATCTGAACCTCTCCCTTTTGAGTTTTTACTTGTGCTCGCTAGTATTAGGGTTGTGGGATCTAGTAAACAGTCCATGGCACTTTGCTGATGCCTTTCAGGTACTTAAATGTCTCGATCATGTCCCCCCTTTCTCGTCTGGCCTCCATCAAGAATAACTTCGGCTCTTTCAGGCATTCCCCATAAGGCAGATCATGTAGTCTTGTTATCATCTTTGTTGCCCTTCCCTGGACCCCTACCCGGATCAATATTGTGCATGAAAGACAGCATGGTGAATACCACAATGCCTACTGAGCGCATGTAGTTTCAGCAACAGGGGTAGAACAGCACTAGTGAAAGAGCTCTAGCCCTGTCATTGTATGCTTTTACCTGGTGTCATCAAGTTGCCGTGTGCTGGGGGCTTGGTTGAGCCACTCCTCTGGTGGAGTGGCTAGAGCACTAGCACATGGCAGAATGGGAGCTCTAGGACCATGGTTTGGTTCCCCCCAGGTCTTCCAGTGCTGCAACCTTTTGCTGGTTTTTCTTCAAAAAAAAACAGCTTCCCCCAACAGTGTTTTTCCCCCATCTCCAATGTTCTCACCACCCTGAGTTTGTTATTTAAATTCTGGGTGGTGCTGAGTGTAAACCCTGGTGTTCTTGAGAATGTGGGGCAAGCCCCACAAAAAACTAAAGCCCATAGATTGTAAGCTTGCTGCTTGTGTTCATCGGTGTTTTGCCTCTGGATGATATTGCAGCTCACACTATTATGGTTGCAGCATTAAGTGACACGTAATGTTTCTATATGCAGTAATTACCCAATGCCCTCTAGATCGTCTCCAGTCTGTTGATGTCCTTCTTTAGGTCTGGGCTCCAAAACTGGACACAGTACTCCAGCTGAGGTCTCACCAGGGATCTGTAAAGAGGCGGTATAATGTTTCTGCTCCCATGTTCAAAGCTTCTGCTGATGCACCCCAACATTTTGTTGGCCTTGCTGCATGCAGAGTTACTCTGATTGATTGCCTTTAGCGACTCGTGAATTAACACTCCTAGGTCCCTTTCCTCTGAAAAGGTATTAAGCCCATTCAACCAGTATTCTGTTCTAGGGTTGTTTTTGCCCAAACCCATCACTTTACATTTCTTTGCATTAAATCCGAGGTGCCATTGGTTGGACCATGCCTCAGGATTTCCTAGGTCAGCTTGAAGTTTGCTGATGGATTCCACGGTATCTATCCTTCCTCCCAATTTAGTGTCATCAGCAAACAGTGCTAATCTGCCATTTATGTCCTTACCTACTGTATGTCGCTAATGAAGATGTTAAAAAGCACTGGAATGAGGACAGAACCATGTGGAACCCCACTTATAACATCTCCCTTCCTTGAAGCGACTCCATTGAATACCACCCTTTGGCTTCTATTTTGGAGCCAAGCTTTTATCCAGTAGATAAACTGGTCTAAAATACTAGTGTCTTTGAGTTAAGGTTACAGACGCTTGTGTGGAATGGAGTCAAAGGCTTTATTGAAGCTGGAATAAAGCAGGCCCACTAGGTTCCCTATGTCAAATGTGGTAGTTATCCAATTGAAGAATGATGAGATTCATCAAGCATGGACTTCCCACGATGAATCCATGTTGCCTGGAGTCTTGGAGGTTGTCCTTGTCCAGGTAATCAACTATGTTTTGTTTAAACAGTGTTTTCATCAGTTTGCACACCACCAAGGTCAGATTAATGGGTCTGTAGTTTCCAGTCTCCTCTTTGCTCCCACTCTTAAGCAGGGGATCACATTGGTGTTTTTCCAATTCCCTACCACTACCCCAGTCCGGAGGGAGAGGTTGAATTGTCTGGCAATGGTTCTGCTAGTTCCTTGTCTAATTCTTTTAGGACCCAAGACTCAATGTCATCTGGGCCGGGTGATTAATCTTGATTTAGACTTTTGAGAGCTTCCATAACTCTTTTGGTAGTAACGTTTGAGTTCCCATAACTTCTGGTTTGCTCAAAATGCCAATTATTGGCATGGTCCCATCCTGCTCCCTGGTAAAGACTGAGCAAAAGAATTTGCTGAGAATTTCTGCCTTTTGAGTATCATCTTTGACTATTGTCTCACCATCTTTTAGTTTCGCCACCACTTGAGAAGTCTTCCTTTTTTCCCCGATATCTAAAAAAACTACTTTGTCCCATTACTGATGTCAGCTATGCTGAGCTCTGCACTTTCCTTGGCTTCTCTTAGTGCGCTCTTGGCTTTTTTGCTTAATTCCAGATATTCTTCTCAAGAGGTATGGGTAGGTTTGGTTTTACCATAGAGAAAGACTCTGTGTTTGTCTTTGATAGCTGCCTAGACTTCCATGTCAAACCATATAGGGTTTTAATGCTTGTTCTTTTTGGTTGTTGCCTTTGTAAAGGTGGTTGCGGCATCCATAATTTTTATTTATTGTTATTTATTTATTTAACAAATTGGAAAGACCTTTGAGCCAAGGGCTCTTTTACAGAGGTTCCACATCAAGTAGTTTGATAGTTTGTTTGATTACCATCCAGAGGTCATTGACGCTGGAACATTGCATAATAGCCTCTTGTCTCTTGTTGGTGAATTCTTTCATCTTAGTGAAGTTTGTTCCTTTGAAACTGATAACTGATGCCCAAGATTGGGAATAAGAAGCTCCAATGCATACAGTGATCCATACCATGGCCAGTAGCCAGTCCTGCTCAAGCTAACAGACTAATTTGTCATACCTATAGGTGGTGTCATAGGGTGTTCAGGTGGTTTTTATTTGTCTCTCCAGTGCGGTCTCCTCTTGGCCAGCATTTTTATTGTCACAGTCTATCCTCCCATGTGTGCTGTCTGTGGATGGCAGGGTACATGTTGTGGTACAGCACTGTGGGATATTTGGATGTTGTCATGTACGGCATGGCTACTACCTCACACATCATTCATCTGTATGGTATTATTGGTGGGGACTCACAATCATGGCACCATAGGAATGTCAGTGGGCCCATCATCCATGGTTCCATCATGCACTGTACCTTTTGAGTGCAGTACTGCAAACAATGCTGTATGCTGTGGCTACTGACAGTGTGTACATATTTAAGTCTATACCTGTCAGGGTGTCCAGGCCTTCCTCCTCTCCATGCATTGCTGCCTGGGAGAATGTGCCCACTACTGTCAGCACTATTGTTATGAGGCAGTCATGGTAGACAGTGCGGGGATGATCTTCTCTGATGCCAGCCATGAACTGCTTGCCAGCCATGAGTTTTTCATTACATCTGTAAGGGGGTCATGACACTTATGCATGATAGTAGCTAGTGATGTCCCTGGCCATGAATGCAGGAGGGCCAGAGGCATCACTAGCTACTATCAAGCATAAGTGATGCCTCAGGTGGCCATGACTGCAGGAGGGCCAGAGGTATCACTAACTGCTAGTGATTCCTCTGGTCATGAATTTAGGAGGGCCAGAGGCATCACTAGTTGCTATCAAGCATAACTGATGCCTCTGGCCATGAATGCAGGACATGCTTGACAGCAACTAGTGATGCCTCTGGCCATCCTGCATTCATGGCCATCTAAAATCCAGCCATATCCATGCCTTCCTGATCAGAAGGGGCTTTGAGGGCATGGGATCCTCACAGTGTGCAGTAGATCTGATGGATATACATCACCACAGTGCCCACCTACTGGATGGTGAAGTTGGTAAAGCAAAATCTTTTGGCCCCATGGAACTTTCCATGTCCCAATACTATCAGTTGTCCAAAGGCTGTGTGTTCCCATGCCTCCACTATTTGCCATTCCTCAGGGGAGGCTGTTCAGTTGCTTGCATGTGTTGTTGTTTGATTCACCTCTGCCATGTTGGTATGCAGTACTGTGTACTGTATATACATTTTGCAGTGTGCAAGACCATTCCAGTGCATTCTTCTATTTATGTTAAGGTTAATTGGCAAGGCTCTGCAGTTCTGCACCACCCAATGAATGCTCCATACCATCCTCTGTGTTTCTACAGAGGTGTCACTGCACACTTAGTATACTGTGCACCTTTTACTGTATGTGGAGTAGATTTCTTCAGATATGCACCACACATGGGCATGATGAGTTTATCTCCTTTTTTTGTACAGTTGCTGCCATTTTGTGCATAAGGCACAATGACTGGACACAAAGGCACAAGGAGGAAATCAAAGAATCTGGCAGGAGTCAGAATCAGGACAAACATCAAGAAATAGTTATTTAAAGAGGAGCCTGATACACCAGGAACCCTGCACCTGATTTTCTAAAGACAGAGTCATGGCAGCTAAGTCCCTAAGCTTGCCATTAAGCCAGACCAGGCACCAAACATATGGTGCAGCAGAAGAGTTTGCCTCAAGCTGTGAGGCAGATGTGCACCAGTCCAGCAGGGCCCTTGGGTACTAGTGCCCCTTTCTGCCCTGATATGCCCACTCCTACAACATTAATGACATTTATCCTAGTGGTCTAGTGGTTCCTCCCCCCACCTCTATATGGCCTGGTGTGCCCATTACTATTTCAGTTACCCTGGTGGTCCAGCGGCCCCGCCCTCCACCCTGGCAAGACGTGCATAGCACCCCACATCTTCCCCAACCTGTACCCTGAGCTGGGACTGGTACAGCCCTCCTCACAACTCCTTGGCCATCCCCAAATGAACTGTCACTGAGCACATAATACAATATAGTAGGTGCTTACTGGTTCATTGAACACCTACTGTATTGTATTACTTTACATGCTCAGTGACAGTTCAGTCAGGGTCAGCCAGATGGTGTGAGAAGGGTTGAGCTGGTCCTGGCTCAGGGTATGAGTTGAGGGTGTGCATGGTGGTGGCCACTTCTTGCCTGGGTGGGGGGAGGGACTGTTATACAACCAGGGTAACTGAAATAATAATGGGCATATCAGGGCTAGAGGGTGGGACTGTTAGACCACCAGGATGAATGAAATAATAGTGGGCATATCGGGACAGGGGCAGGACCACTAGACCACCAGGATAAATGAAACAATGTTTTCAGAATGGGCATATCAGGAAGGGGGGAAAACATGTTCCAAGCAGTCTGTAGGGGTAGATCAGGGTGCTACACTGCACCAGGCTTTCCCAGAGAGAGATATTTCTAAGTGTGCTTAGACCAGCTCTGTCTGGTCTATGAGTACTTAGAATTTATCCCTCTGGGACAGTTTTGAGAATCCCATTTGCAGGGGTGTGGCACATGTCACCTAGTGCTGTGTTGCAGCCCATTTGTGGTTGCAGAGGCAGCGCAAGCCCTGTTTGGGGCAGGCAGCCTGTGGTTGATGCAGGCTGCTTTTGAGAATAGCTCCGGAGACAATTATTGGTGCATGGTGCCACTTGCGCCATGTCTGTTTGGTGCAGGCACCTTGCCTCACTCTCAGGGCTTTGAGAATCGGGTCCATTATGTTCTGATTAAATCCTGGTGATCATGCATTTTACTGAATATGAGTTCCAGGTATGATAAGGTTGAGAATAATACTGCTGGATAATGGAATTTGTATAAAGAAGTTAACCAATTATAGGGTCTTCTGTTGTGCAGATCTAAAGCACAAACTGGAGAATATACTATAAGATACAGTGATGTTTGCAACTCTTTGCATTAAGAATAAATCCTCAACAATTGTAAGATGTGGCATCTAGTTAGATAAACAAAGACTTGGCAGAACTATGACACTCAGAGTGCTGTGAATTATAACTTCTCACATGAATTGCTGAAGAAGTGCCAAACTTCAAACTTTTTAAAATGTTTTCATTAAAAAAATAGATTACCATCAATACCCTCTAGGAGCATCCTACCACCCTCTTACCCCACCCTGCCTTGCATAGTTTTTATTAACAACCACCCCTTTTCCACATCCAGTACAACAGCACCAACCACCCTCCACCCCATCATGGCAGAAATAGCCCACTCCCCCATCACAAACCATTCAAATTCATAACCTCCAACAACCCTCAGCTACAATGTAAAAATAAGTGGAGTCAGCTTATCATGTCTGACACAATAATTACGCTTGAAGGGGAAACAGGTTTTAAGTGCACCAGTTGTTTCATGTATAATTTAATAGACAACCAAGTAATCGATGGGGAGTTTGTTGTCATAAAATGCAGAAATAATAAACTGCAGGAGGAAATTAACATATTTTATAACAAGCTAAAATTGTTAGAAAAATGCCAGAATGAAATGGCCAATAAGATGAAGCCATATATAATAATAAACAGTTCTATCAAAACACCACTAACATAGACCCTAATGACCAAGACAACAAAAAGAAACACCCTGGAGATGAAGATTTGGTTGAGAATGACTAGTGTCTTGTTTCATTAGTTAAGAGGAAAAGGTGAGGATGAAATGCACTCGAGATCCCAGTAGACGTTATCAATAGAAATAGTGGCTCACTGCTGAGCGACTGTGAGGTTATGGATCAAGATGATAAGAATGAACATAGTGACTGTTTGTCTGTCAGCTCTCCCAGGAGGATCAAGAGGGGTAGAAGGGGCACGGAAGATGAGATTTCCCTAGCAAACAGATACTCAGTCTTGGCAGATGTGGTGGATGAGGACAGTAGTAAAACTGAGGAAAGGAGTATTAACTCTTTTAACACTAACAAAGAAACAATGAGTCTAAATGAGCAAGGCCCTAGACAAACCGTAGTTTTGGGTGACTCAGTTATAAAATATACAGTCAAGTACATTTGTAAATCTGATAAGGAAAACAAAATGGTCATCAGTTTCTCAGGGGAAGAGATCCATAATTTGGTTGACATGGCAGATAATATTCTACATGGAGGAGGTGACAGACCACTGACGTTGATACATGTGGGCATCAATGATATTGGAAAAAAAGTGAGATTGAGATATAAAGTGATTTTATCAAATGTGCAGACAAATTAGAAAACAAAGGATATGAAATTATCTTTTCAGCGATATTGCCAGTACCCAGGTCCTCATATCATAAACAACACAAAATTCTCCAAATCAGCTATTGGGTTAGGACATGGACTATTGAGAAGAATTTTCGGTTCATTAGGCCTTGGGATACCTTTTGGAACAAGCCTGATATTTGTTGTAAAGATGGCCTTCATCTCAGTTACAAAGGGAGTAGACTACTTGTAGAGGGCAATACCTGTCAATTTAAACTAAAAAATCTGAGGGTGGTTTAAATAGTGCTGCAGTCTTCACCAGCTAGAACTGCCACCAACAGGCATATGGTAAACAAGAGAACAAAAGCACTATCCCCTAATGCTAGGAGTTTGAATAAGAACAAGCTATCTGAATTGGAATGCATTATAAAGGACAACAAGCCTGATATAACTTGTGTAATCAAAACTTGGTGGGACAGGGACAGAGCTGTCAGTGGTTAACAAGTTTTTAGTATTTATTTATTTTTATTTATTTAAAATTTGGTGACTGGGTAGGCCCACTAAGCCCCAAAGGTCCCTTTTTCAGGGGTGACCCGGGATAACAATATATATTTTCATACAGAGAAAGACTTGGGTTACAGAGTAGTTTCAGGTGTGTGAGCAGTTTACAGCCATGGTTATCATCATGCATCAGTCCTTACAAATATGTTGACAGCAGAATTAACAAAAGGTGCAGAAGAAATGTAATTTTACATGGTAAGCTCATTGTTTACTACTGGCATGGTTCAGTGGAAAGTTAGCTGTGGTACTATGCCTGGAAGGAAGCACTGTGCAACCTGATAAGGTGCTTGGATGATCTGGATAATAGGAGGATAGAAGCAAGTGGGGGGGGGTCATGAGCCAATGCAATGACAAGTGCTAGTATCAGATATATAGGCTTTGAGTCTGGTGCGGAAGTTCATCAGTGAGGAGGCTTCCTGCACTAGGGGTGGGAGTTTGTTCCACAGGTAGGGGGCTGAGTAGGAGAACGACCTGCTGCCAATGTTAGTTCTGACTCTGGGAACTTCAAGCAGTGTACATCCAGATGTCTGTAGGCTCCTGTGGTTATGTTTGAGTGCAATAGTTCCAGCGATGCTGGGTGGAGCTGAAGGGCTGAGTAGCATGAAGGTCATGCAGAGCAGGGGGTAGTGGAGATGAGAGGTCAGTGAGGGCCAGCGTAGCTGGGATAGTGTGTCACAATGGTGCCTTTGCAAGTGGTCCTGGGTAGCAAACCAGACTACCTTGTTATACAGGATTTGCATCTTGGTGACCTCCTGCTTGGCCATGCCCTGTAAGATCAGGGCAGCGTAAGTCAGGGTAGGGAGGAAGACACTTGTGGCAATTGAGGTCCTGGCCTCAGGGATGAGCTGGTCTTTTAGCTGGTACAGAGTACCAAGTTTGCGGTGTATGGTCTTGGTGATCTGATCCATGTGCTACTTGAAGGTAAGGCAATGGTCCAATGTTAGACCTAAGTATTTTAAGGAGGGCACAGCCTCGAAGTCATTTCCCGAGAGAGCAGTGAGTTTCAGAGATTTAGACCAGTCATGTTCAAGGGCGTTGCGTCCAAATAGTATCGCCTTAGTTTTGCCTGCATTTAGGACCATTCTATTTGCTCTCAGCAGGGCCTCAAGAGATGCTAGGTTGACTTGGAGAAGGGCACCTAGAGCTGCAATGTTATCCAGGGATCAGAAGATGACAGTGGCATCAGCGTACTGAACGACCAAGCTTCCCCCACAGTAAAGGCTTAGGTCATTAGTAAATATGGAGAAAAGAAGTGGGCTAAGGATCGAACCCTGCGGTACTCCCTCTGTAAGGGGTACAGAACCCAAGGTGGCACCCTTCCAGATCCATACTTCCTTGATCCTCCCTCTTCCTATAGGCTTTAAGCAGAATATATTACTTAAAACATGTTCTTTAGTTCCCATTCGTAGTCCCCATTTTTCTTGGCCTCCCTTCCCCCCTTTGTGGTCCCGTACCAGAAACAAAACAGATGACATGTTAGTCTCCGTATTGCAATGCCTGAATATACCTCTTGTAACTGGCAGACCACCAGTGCACTTTTTCCAACATCTTGGTCACCATCTTCCCTGCAGCTACCCACTGTGATGCAGCCCCTATTCAAAAAGAGTGAGAGGAATAATTCTCTGGGTCCTCATGCCGCATGCCTTCCTAGAGCATGGCTGTGACCTGATAGCTGGTGACTTTTGTGCCGTCCCCATGAACAAATAATCTCCCTGTTCTATACCCACGCTCTGCGGTGTAAGCCCACAAAGCTTTTACTGGGCACACTGTGTCCTTCTTTTTGGATTTCAGGGTCACCATGCAACCTTTTCCCCCTTGATCTGTCATTGATTTCTTGATTAGTATGTGTGTGTCCTTCATCCCCCAGCTTATATCTTCCCATTCCAACCCCCCTTCTTCTTCTTTCTTGCCATGTCCCACAGCCTCGCTCACTCTCATGGCCCCTGCAAACATTACAGGGTAAATTGTGTGAAATAACCGTGCTTTGTCTCTTGATCTGCAAATTGCCTGCATTACCCCTTTTCATTTTGCAAGCCACTGTTCCCCTATAGGTCGTCTACTATCCGTGGGTCTTTGCTTCAACCTTCCCCATTCCTCCATCATTCTCCTGATCAACATTGACTTCGTTGGGTCCCCCCATTTCTTAAGGATGCAGATTAAGCTAATCTCCTCTAGGTACAGCACCCATTGTGTTGTGAGCTGTTCCTCTTTCCCACTGATCTACTGTGAACTTCCCTAACTGTTCCTCCATGATTGGCCACTTGCCTCCATGTGGTGTGTTGCCCTGAATGTTTAGAACACCCACCACACCCCTTCGCAGGCCCTCAAAGTCCATGGTGCCCATGAGCTGCAAAACAACAGTTCTGCTTCCTCTCAGCAATGTCCCAGATGTTTGTTGGTACGGGTGTTTTCCGATCCTCTGCTGTTGGTGCCAGCATCCGGAAACAGTCCAGCTACAGACAGAAAAGGCTGTCAGCTAGGATATTTTGTAGCCCTTCTATGTGTTTGGCCCTGAACGACATGTTCAATTGCAGGGCCCTTAAAACTAATTGTCTCAAAGCCGGCATTACCGTTTCTGATCTGGCTCCCCTGTTGTTTAAAACTTCCACCACTGCCTTCTTGTCACATCAGAATGTGACCTTCTGATTAAGCAGTTCTTTTCCCCACACCAGGGTGCAGGCCCATATGGGCATGATTTCCAGCAGTGTGATATCTTTTACTTTCCCATCCCTCACCCAACTTGTAGGCCATGGTTCTGCAAACCATCTTCCTTTCAAATAGCCTCCCATACCAAAACCCCCTGCTACATCTGTGTAGAGCTCAAGATCCGTGTTATATACCCATTCTTCCTGCCAAAAAGAACAGCCATTATAAGTATTAAGGAACTCCTCCCAAGCCCTGAAGTCTTCTTTAACTCCCTTTGTTATGGCTACCCAGTGGTGTGGTTTGGTTACTCCCGCTGTGGCCCTTGCTAGCCTTTTTGTGAAGGCCCTTCCAGGCCCAATTGCTCTGCACAAAAAGTTCAGATGTCCCATGACCTGTTGCACCTGATTTAATTGCACCCTTCTCCTCCCTGTGACCCCTCTAATCAGCTCCTTCAGCTTAACCACTTTGTTGTCTGGTAACCTAAAGACTTAATTCATTGCATCTATTTCTATGCCTAGGAATTCTAAAACCTTACTGGGCCCCTCTGTTTTATCCGGTGCCGGCGGGACCCCTAACTCTCTGCACAACTCTTGAAAGCTGGCCAACATTTTCTCTGTCTCCCTCTTCCCACTGCCTATTAAAAGGAAATCATCCAGGTAGTGTATTAACACCTTATAACCACTCTGCTCCTGAAATAACCACTGTAAACAGGTGATAAATGCTTCAAATGTTGCGCATGCTATGGAACACCCCATGGGCATTGCTTTGTCAAAATAGTATTGTTCCCCAATCTTAAAGCCCAATAAGTTGCAATCTTCCCTCCTAACTGGAAGCAATCTGAATGTGGACTCTACATCCGTTTTGGCCATCAAAGCATCATTAGTCGCCTGGATGATCTGCACCGCCTCCTCTAATGTGGCATAGCTCACTTTACTATGTTCCTCACTTATGAAATCATTCACTGAGTCCCCCTCTGGAAATGACAAGTGGTGAATCACTCTGTATCCCCCCGCTGTTTTTTGGGAATCAACCCCAATGGAGAGATTCTCATACTCTGCAGTGGTGGTGTAGTATACGGCACTTCTACTCTACCTGCCACTTTTTCCTTCTCAATTTTCCTTCTTAAGATGTCCTCTTTCCCTCTCACTGAACCCAGATTATTCGCCTCTCTCATTCACCTCAGGCCTTCACATTTTAAAGGGAAGCCCATCTCAAACTTTGTCTTAAGTGACTCTGCCACCCCTCATTGGGATATTTTCTTTGCCACTTTTTCCATGCTTCCTTCTTAATGGGCATTTTCACTGCTTGGAACTGATCACCTGTTCTCTCCCCCTTATTTCTGTTATAACCCCCTTTTTCATCCCTTTCTCATTCCCTGTATTTAATAATTCTGGCTCCCCCTACCTGTGTGCCCTCTACCTCTCCCCTTACACCAAGCCTACCCCTATATCCCTGTCCTTCCCCAAAAAACTGTTGGCCTGTGCCTTGCCTGCCCTTGTGCCCATGCCATTCTGCATCTACTTGCCGGGTGCAACCCCCCCACATTTTGAACAAGCATTCCAAAAATGACATTGGGGCCAAGAGCAGAATGCCTGATTGTAGGCCCAGCAACACCTGTGAGGTGCCCCTCCCTTTTTTTCCATCTCTCCTTCCGGTGTGGACTGGTCAGTTACATAATCCGTCCACAGATCCAATTGTTTTGTATCCCATCTTATGTTCCCATAGGTCGCCATCCTTTGCCAAAAGAATTTGTCATAATATATCCAGTCTACCCCACCTTTCACCTTTGCTCATCTTATTATCAGGGAATACGTGGTCAACGAGATGCCCAGTTCAGGTTTCTTCTCCGGCACTGTAGCTGAGTACGTAGCAAAACCTACAAACCATCCATCACATGTCTTTCCCTTGGTAAATTTGTCCTCTTCTTTCCTGCACAACAAAACCACTGCAGCCAACATTTCACTCTTCCCGATGTTCTCCATTTCCTCATATTTTGCTGCTGCCTCCCAGCTCACTAACGCAAATATGTCCACATACTCACACTTCCAAATCTTCTCTTTCATGGCCAGCGGTACATGCTCCCCTATTCGCATCACCGGACTTCCTATCTCCCTTGTTCCCTTACCTGCGTTCTCTAACCCTTTTTCATCCCCTTCTATTGCAGCTGAATCTGACCTAATCTCTGCCAGTGCATATTCCATTTGACCCAACCCCCCCTGTCCCGAGCGCTGCAATAATTTGACCTATGTACTCTTTTATGCTTTACTCCTATTGCCCTGGCTACTTTACCTGTGGCCTTGTCAGTTTTCTGTGGCCTGCTGGACTCGGGATACCCTGAGTTGTCCAGTTGTACTATTGGCTGAGGGAGGGCTGGTGTGCTCATGGGATCTGGTCTGGGTTTTGCTAGGGGAACTTCTACCTGGTCTTGGGGAGGTACTGATGGGACAGGGACTTGGGGCTGTGGCTGTACTGGCCTGGCTGCTCTTGAAGGTACTCCCAGCTGGGGCTGCACCCTGGTAGGGCTGCTTGGCCTTCCTGCCAGCCTCTTCCCATCTTCCCCTTTTCCCTTCACCACTTTCCGTTCTCCCCCGATCTCCCCGGCTCACCCCCTTCCACCATTTGCCACACTCTGCTGGTCTTCTTTGCGAGCTCCACTATGACTTTGTGGGCATCCTCTTTAGATGGCTTGCTCTTCCTCTGTGCCATCCCCTTTTGTTGGTAGGTGGAAGCTGTAGAGATACTGGCCAAAAACCAAGAAATTTGAAAGTCATATTAATCACTTTGCCTAAATTAACCTTGCATTTGCATTTTTTTAATAAAAAAAGCATATATCAGGGGGTGCCATTCCACGTGGCCTTCTAGGTAGCATGCTCCCCCTGTGGCCTTCTAGGCCTCACATTCACCCTTCATGTGCCCCAGACCCCCCAATCTCTGTAGGCCTCCTCTGGGCCTTGGTGCCCCATTTTACAAAGAGCAGTGTGTCATGCCACCTGCTCCGGGCTTCTGTCCTCATCCCATGTGGCCATTCTGCTTACTAAACCCCCCTGTCCTGGGGGCTGCTGGCCTACCCCCATGGCCATCTAGGCATCCTTGATGAGGTAGTGACTGGGTGACACACCAGGCCCTTCCTTATTTCTTCCCCCTCTGGTGCCTTCTCCCCTCTCAATCCCTTCCTGAGCACTGCTCAGCTGTGGCATCTTCCCCCCTGCCACATGGCCTTCCCGACTAGACATTTGCGCCTATGCCTACTGTCCACTGCCTTCTAGCCTCCCGACCCCCAAGCATGGTGATGCTTGCCCTTGTACCTCCCATCTGCAGGCCTCCACCAGGCCCCCTTACTCCCCCTTTGTGCCCCACTCCTCTTTGTGGCCTCGGTCCACGGCGGGTGACGTCATGTCACATGGCCGCCTGAGCTGGCTCCGCACTATCCCCCTTTTTCATCAGTTGCAATTTGCCGGATGCCTTTTTTGGCATCAACACAGCCTGCTGGTGTCTGAGGGTCACTACCTGGCCCCCCACCCTTCCCCTATGCCCTGTTCATCTCGTGGCCCTCACCCCATGGCGTGTGATGTCATGCTACGTGGCCGACCGTGATGGCTCCATGCTATCCCACCTCCTCGGCCTTTGCCATCACCAATCTCCTTTTTTAGCCTGAAATTCAGCCCACTGGCTTCTGAAGGCTACTACTTAACCCACCACCCTTCCCCTATGCCCTGCTCATCTCATGGGCCTTCCTCCCATGGCATGTGATGTCACACCACGTGGCTGACTTTGTTGGCTCCCCATCTGAGCCCCAGCCCCATCGCTTTCTCCGCAGGCCAGCACTTGTGCTGTCTTTTCTGTCCCTCCCTCCAGGTCTCTTGCTCCCTCCCCAAATCATATTCTGTTTTCATTTTGCTCTCCTGGCACATCGCTGATCAAGCGCCATCCAGCAGAGCTTGTCCAGCCCACTACAGCTCCACACTTGTTCCCCCAACCCAGTGAATCAATCTTCTTCTCACTTCAGTACTAAGGCCAGAAGGAGGGCTAATCGTTACCGCTTCCTGATCAATTTTTCATATTTAATGGATGAAACCCAGGCTTTTGCTGAACTGTAGGAACAACCTACAAGCTACCAATGTAGCGCTTGCTTCCAACTGCTCAAGGCCCTTACCAGCCACTGTGCTAGGCCCAGCCACTCAACCAACAGAGAACCATGTGTATAAATGTTCTGTCCCCACTCTCCCAACAAGAGAAAACATACCATTTGGAGCAACAATTCTTATTTACTACTTTTTTGTCTACAAAGCCTTTTAAAGCCATCTGGGCTCATGCCCTGCCGATTGAACAAACTACAAACCTCGTAGTTCTCTCACCCTTCTAAAATAGCCATTCTTCAGCCGGTATATCTGCCCCAATGCTAAATTTATCACATACTGCCTCCTGGCATTGTTCCTGCATAAAAAAAAAAATCTTACATTGCTACCTATCATCGACTAGCAAACTCTCTCTCTTTTTTTTTTTTAACAAAGGCTTTCTGCTACTTTCTGGCTCCTGTTTCACATGGCCTTGACACAGATTCACTGAATAAAACCCAGGTTATTATTATTATTTTCTTTTACCATATACATCTTTCACTTTAGCCTTGGCTCCCATAGTTGTTTGTTTCCTCTGTTCCAATCAATGCCAATCTGATGTGCTGCAGTTTAGAATTATCAAAACTTCAGCGAAAAGTGGCTGAATAACTCCTGTGATGTTCATTATGTACCTCCTTTAGCCCCTCCCCTTCCTGTTGTCTGCCTATTGCTCTGTCCCCTTGTTCCTCCCCTTCCCTTCTCCCTTCCCCTCTGAGCACACCATCTTCAGATAAAGGGAAGGGGTGCACCAGGACAACATGGTCTGCCCCTTAAAGGGCAAACTCCATTATGACACAAATTTATTGTTCCTCTAAAAAACATTTTTACTTTTAAAATGCATGGCCAGTTATTTTTTGGATATGCTCTTCTACTGTGCATACTGTGGTAGTGGGGGGTGGAGAGGGATGTGTGTGTGTGTGTGTGTGTATATGTGTGTGTGTGTGTGTGTGTGTGTCTGTGTGTCTGTGTGTGTTTGTGTCTGTGTGTGTATGTGTGTATACCACAGGAGGATTTTTACTTGTTCGAGTACGGGTAGGCAACCTGGAGCAAGGTTGCGCTGGATTTTATCAATTTTTTTTATACATTTACAGATGAAAGATACAAAAGATGCATTTATTCTGTTATCATTTGACTAAAAACACAAAACAAAAAACAACTTCTGACCACAGAAGATTTATACTAAACAGATTTATTGCTGAAACAGGAAGTGACGGGCAGAACAAAACAGTGCCCCTGCAATAGGGGGTGGAGGGGGGGTTGTGAGGTCCACAGAGGGGAGGCCAGTGGAAAAACAATGCAGTGAAAATGACTGCATCACTGTGTAAGATCAAAGGAAAGCTGTCCGGCCAAGTCCCCTTTATCTTCTTCTTCATAGCAATAAGTCAGCATGGCTACACCCGTGCAGACTTAGAAATTAATATAATTAAAAAAGAATCACTATACAGTTATGACAAAGAGCAAATCAGTAGAAAATACAATAAAATATAAATCAGCATTGAGGCAGTTAAAAACACTACATAAGGAAGGAGTGGATGTGTACAGAAAAGACTAGCACATGCTAGAAATGACCACAAGGCTTTTTATTCTTATATCAAAAGGACAAGTGGTAATTCAAGAGTGATTGGCCCAGTTACAGTTCAATTTTATTGTTCCAACAGCTCATGTCATTAAAAAGTCATTATACAAAAATGTTAAAAATATATAAGTAAGAAAAAAATAAGCATTCATTAACAGCACACAAATGAATCTTAGGTACTGAATACCAATACAACAATATCTTATTTAAAACTCAAACAGGAGCTGGCTCGGTGGTGCTGAGGATTGAGGTGCTTGGCATCACACCTCATAGCATGCCAGCAACCAGGGTTCAGGAATGGACTCAGGCCACCGGGGCTCAGCTGGGGAGGCAGAGGATCGAGAGTCTGGAGGACTGCTCTCCTATCCTGAGGTGGGCAATGGGCCTTGCATCACTCACCAGTGGCTCCCGATGGAGATCAGGGCACTGCAGGAGTGATGCAATATTGAGGGGTGGAACAGCAGCAGATGTCAGTGTGTTAGCTGTGCAGATGTCATTGTATGTCTGTGCTCCAGCAGCAACACTCAAGAGAAAAAGCCCCATTCCCTGTGTTGGCGACGGCACCTCCCATGCCCCACTGCCACATACCCAACACTGGGCTCAACCCACTGGCTCTCCCAATCCCAAATCCTGCCTTGGTTCCGGTGAGTAGTGGAGCATTTATGGACCAGGTAAGTGGTGCATGTCCATCCCTGATTTCACAGTGGGGTGGGCTTCAGGCGAGTGGTAGTGTGTTGGTGGTGAGCAAGTATGCCTGAGAGAGTTCCAGGAGTGGTGGAGATAAACAGAATTAACAAAACAAACAAAAAAATTGGTCTGTCTACTAATCAAGTATAAACAGTGTATAGTTTATACAAATTATAAGATTTTTCACTTCAGTATTATTAAGAAGAAAGACCACAGACTCCAGTGCATTTACAGATTTTGATTTGAAAAGGTAAGCGACAATATTTATGTGTTCCAATTCTAGGTGGGTAATTGTTTTACGCAAAAATGTTGTTCTATATTTTGATTACAGTGGGCACAGCACAACTGAATGCATTAAATCTTCTGTCCCCAACCCATACCTGCATAATTCCTCAGAGCTATTAATTTAAAATAATCTTTTCTGTCTTTGACTGTCATGATATTCAAACCTATATCAAATAAACAATTTTCTCCTACAAGGATCGACTAAAATAATTAAATATAGTTCAAACCCAAAATACCTTTTATTTTTTGGGAGCCAAGATTTGATTTTATATTGGGTGCACAAACATAATTATTTTTGCCTGCTGATATCACTGATTCTTTTCTTTATCCTAAGATGTATTTCTTTGGGGAAGGTGGGGTCTAATAAATATATCAGTGACACACTCAAGAAGACTATATGGTTTTATAATAGTTTCTAATATTAATATGCTGGGGAATACTAATTTTAGTTTTAGATAATTTATTGATTCTTCAACACATTTTCTAGGCAGTCATTATTCACTCATAGCATAGGTTTTTAACCAATAAAAAGCTAATCTCTCAAGTATTTATTTATTTATTTATTGATGAGTATCAGAACACATACCTTTGAGTCAAAGACTCCTTTTTAAAGGTTCCAAGTCAACTGAATACAGAGTCATCAAAAACAATGGAAACAGTTAATCAAATACAATGGAAACAGTGAGACACAGAAGTAACAAAGGAGCATGTATTATGACAGTACAGTATCAAACATGGTTACAGGTAACAGAGCAGTGCAGCTGTTAATACAATGAAACATACAAAAACATTACAAAAAAAAGTCTGTTCTCCACTGGGAAATGGCTGAGCAATGTAAAGTTCAGAGAATTGCAAGAATAGGAACAGAGTACTGACAGTAACAGTTAACAGAGTACATACACTACAGGATGATGGAACAGTCATGCCCTGTAAGTTATTTGCAAGTTCAGGCTGGACTGGAGGAGTCCATTGTCAAATATAAGCACACTCTGTGGTGGCAGGAACAGAGAGGTCCATAGTCAGGGGGGGAAGGGTAGGGCTTGAAAATCAAGGACAGTTACAGACTCACCCTTGAGAGATTAGGTCTTGAAGGTGGGGCTTGAACCTGACAAGTTTAGGTTCTGTGAGGAGGGTATTAGGGAGGGAGTTAGGTCAGTCAGGGGCCAGGAACCTAAATGTTCTTTTAATTTTTTTTTATTTTTTTTATTTTCTTGAAATCTAGGATTACAAATACCTTTGAGCAGGAACTGCTCATTTACAAAGGTTCCACGTCGAAGGAATGGGGGGTATAGATACATACAAAGGTCAACATAATAATACATAGTTACACAATAAAAAGAAGTAAGAGACTGAGGCTTAGGAAATTCCAGTAATTAAAAATGTGCCAAATGTTAGGTAGCATGACATACCAGCCAAGGGCAATCTTAGAAATAAGGACTGCAGGTGAGAGGAAAGGGGGTATGCAGGCAGGAAGGCCATTGTCAGAGGGTAGAGGGTGAGGACAAGAGCTCTAAAGGGAGGGAGGGAGGGATAACATTCAGGAAATGCCGGGGAGGAAGGGAGAGGGGCAAGAGGGTAGGCAGGTAGAAAGGGGTAAGATGGGGAGAGGTAGCTGTTAAGACTGAAGTGGAGGGCAGTGAGCAGTGGGCCCCTGATTAGGTGAGGCAGTCACAATAACTAGTTGAAATGAGATGAAGTCAGAGTTGTCTCTTAAAAGGGCCAAGAGCAGCAGCAGTAAGAGTTTTTTTGTTGAGAGTATTGTACCACTGTGGTGCTCTGTGGGCAGAGGCCCTCTGGCCCATGGTAGTCTGGCATCTGGGGACAAGGAGAGTTAGTTGTGAAATTCTAGTTTGCTGGGTGCTGTGGTGGTCAATGAGGAACTTTTCAATGCTCAGGGGCATGACCCTGAGGAGGACTTTTTTGGCTAAGAGGCAGGTTTGATACTGTATCTGGCTGATGAGAGGAAGCCATCCTGCTGAGTGTACAGGTCACAAGTGTGTGTAAGTCGGTCAGCCCCAGTTAGCAGCCTGCATGCTTTGTTGAGTGCAACTGTAATTCTGTGGAGCGCAGAGACGGAGGCAGAGCCATAAATTGCTAGCCCATAATCGATGATGGAGGTGACAGAGCTGTTGATAGCCAACTGGAGAGTGTCAGGAGTCGTGCAGTGTTTGTGTCTGTAGAGCAGACCTATATGGATGTTGGTGGCTTTGGCGACAGAATCTATGTGCCAAAGGTAGGAGAGTGAGCTGTCCAATGTGACACCTAGGTATTTAAAATCAGGAATGTGTTCAGGTAAGGTCCCTGTTTGGTTTAGGATGGTGAGGTCATGGGATTTGTACTTGCTCATGGCATTGTAGAATGTCATAACCTTTCTTTTGCTGTAGTTCATGACCAGTTTGTGTGACTTGAACCATTCTTCGATGCTCATGAATTTAAGCTGTAATTGTTTCTCGAGGTGCTCTGTATTTTGGTGGTTGGTGAACATGACTACGTCGTCACCATAGAGCAGTAATTTCTTGTTGCAGACACTGGGAAGGTCATTGAGGAAGAGGCTGAAGAGTAGTGGCCCCAGGATGGACCCCTGTGGGACCCCTGAAAGGACTGGCTTTTCTTCCGAGGTGACACCGGCAATGCTAACCCGCTGGACCCTTTCCCCAAGGTAGCTTGAAAACCAGAGCAGCGCTTCATTGGCAAGCCCAATGTTTGATAATTGCTTGAGTAGGAGTGGGTGGTTCACAGTATCAAAGGCTTTCATAAGGTTGATGAATACTGCCCCTATAGTTTTCTTGATCGAGTGTGGTATGGATGAAGCCCGTGAATTCTAATAGTGCAGTGGTGGTACTGTGCCTTTTTCGGAAACCACGTTGCTCAGGACACTGGTTGTCATATTTTTCCAGGTACTTGACAAGTTGGTCTGAGGCAATGTGCTCCAGGGCCTTAGACAATGGAGGGAGGATGGAGATAGGTCTGTAGTTGGAGTGCAGTGATTTGTCTCCACTTTTGTGTACTGGTGTGATGGTCGCCTGTTTCCAGCAAGATGGGAACTGGGACATCCTTAGTGATAGGTTGAGGACCTTTGTCAGAGGTTCAAGGACTTCTTCAAGGACAAGTGCTAACAACTTCAGGTCAAGGGGAGTCACCGCTGTAGCCTGCGTTGTGAATGGCCTTCTGAATATAGGTTCTGGCTTCATGTACTGGGATCTCCTTGAAGTAGAATTGTGGGGCAGGGTGTAGGAGAGGAGTAGTTGCAGGAGGGTTACTACCAGAGGGGGCATCAAAGAAATTAGAAGGGAGGACAGTATCCAAGTTGGAGAACGCATTGTAAAAGGTGTTGGTAATTGTGTACAGGTCAAATGTTGGTGTTCCATTTATGTTGAGCATGGTGGGTGGTGACTTAGGGTCCTTGCCTGTAAGGTCTTTCAAGTTACTCCAAATTTTTTTTTCCATCACCCCAGGAGTTGGAGAGAGCGTCCTTGAAGTATTTGCTTTTGGCTCTCCTAACTGCCCAAGTGCACTCATTTCTGGCAACTTTATATTTATGAATATCCCCAGGTTTGGATGTTGCACAGGCACAGTGCCAGAGTTGATCCCTATGTTTGAGTAAAGTGATTGGATCGGGGGTTATCCAAGGGTTAGCTCTGCCCCTGACCTTCAGCTTTTTGAGATGTGCAAAGATATTGCAGGCCGCAGTGAAGTGGCTGATGAAAAGGTCTAAGGCTTGGTTTACATCAATGGCAGAGTCGATTGGTGTCCAGTCCAGGTGGCTTAGGTTTGACTTTAGTAGCTCAAGGTACCCCTGTTTAACACTCTAGTGTGGATTGTTTTAGGAGGGGGCTTAATGAATTTGCTTGTCCAGGTACATGTGATGGGTGAGTGGTCACTGATCCCATCAGGGAGCACTGAGACTTTTGAGATTCGTTCAGGGTGATTAGTAAGGATCCAGTCCAGAAGTATGTGCTACCCTGTCCTATAGTTGCATCTGGTTGGGGGTAGTAACAAGCTGGGTGAGGTTCTGTGACGTGACAGCATCCTTGTAGTTTCTGGCCTCCAGTGATAGCCAATTTATGTTGAAGTTGCCTAGTACTATGAGTTCAGAGTTATGGTGTAGTCCCTGTAGGCTTTCCAATATGCTCATAAATCCATTGGGCTGATCTTTAGAGGGTAGGTACACAGAGGCAATAGTGAGTTCCTTGTTGTGTGCCCCTAGTAGAACTTTAATAGTGAGAACCTGAAAGGGTGGTTTAGGATTTGAGAACGGGAATACTTGACCCAGATAGGAATTCCTCAGGTAGATGGCACAGCCCCCACTTCATTTGGAAACCCTGTCTTGCCTGAATATAGAGTATCCAGGGATGGTGACTGCAGCGTCTGGTATCTTGGGGTTAAGCCATGTTTCGACAACAGAGAGTACATCAGGGCCATGTTTCTAGACCCAGGTTTACAAGATGTCAAGTTTGTTAAGGAGGCTGCAGACATTGATTGAGGCTAAGGTGAGGGACCCTTCCCACCTTTTTGTGGCATGGGGTGCTAGGCCAGTAGGCCCCGGGTTAGGATGAACATTTCCAGATGTCAGAAGTAGTATAAGTAGTATCCTAAGAAGATACGCTTTAATCATTTTGCAGACTAGTTTTGTTGTAAGGCATCTAGTCCTCTTGGCCTTGCTGGTCTGCATTTGCCCCGTGATATTACAGAGCACAATATATAAAGCCATGTTCTCAAAGGTGCCACGTGATTGATGAAAAGTAATTAAATCCACAGGAAATGGTGAACTACCGGGGACCAGAAAACTGTTACTGTAGCTCAAAGACCCAGAATGTGATAAATTCCTGAAGGGGTTAAATTTATGAAGGTGATGAACATTGACCTGGGGCATATGCAGGATGTAAAAATCTTTTGTTAGTATCTTCCCTTTGTTCTCCAAAATGGTTGTGAATAGACCTCAAGGACAAGTACACATCTTTTAAGAACAAGTCAGACGGAAATGTGGATTCAATGCAGCACTCCACAACTCAGTGCTTGTATAACAGATTTACTGACCTTACTTTTGGCTTTGATGGCTTCCAAAAAAGTTGATTTATGATGAGAATGCCAATACCTGGTGGTGATGTTTTGCAGTTTCTTAGCCAAGGAAATGTTCATAGATGTTATGTCCAAGAATAGTCCAGTTCCTCCAAGCAGAAACACATGAAAATCCACAAAAACTAAACTACTGACAGAGACAAACACAAACAGCCAGCCACACAGGCTCTAGTCCTGGTTCTTTGACCCAGGAGGTCTTGCAGTGGGGAAGCTGGCAGTGGATTGTTGCCATTTGCTGAGTGTGGCGGGTGGACAAGGGTGCTTGGGGTAGGGGAATGAGAGCAGGAGAGAGTCACCCTGCAGTTATTTTTTTAGCGAAGAAGAAGGTGTGATATTTGAGCCTCCTGTTGAAGTTTGGCCAGTTGGTGGAGGACTAAAGGTTGCAGGTATGTGTGAACCTGATGCAGCCAGTGACTAGCCTACAGGCCTTATTAAGGGCCATCCTAATTTTGTTGAGGTGTGTGTTGTTGGCTGCTCCATAGATTATGACACCATAATCTATGAGAGATAGAACTGAAGCTGATACAGCTAGGTGTAGAGTTTGGGGGGGGGGGGCAGTGCTTGTACTGGTGAAGCAAACCAATACACACATTGACAGTGGTGCACAGTTTTCAGATGTGATCGTGGTAGGTGAGCCCTGAGTCAAGGGTGATACCCAGGTATTTGAATGAAGTGACCTGCTTAAGGGGGTCATTTTGTGAGTTCAGAATGAGCAGGGGTAGCCCATAGTTCTTGTTTTGGGCATGGGCAAACACCATAGATTTTGTTTTTTTTTGTAGTTTAGTACTAGTCTATGCTGAAAGGACCAGGATTCAGCTTCTGAGAATGATTTTTGGAGGGCATTTCAGAGAGCGGTGGGATCAGTGTGGGAGCTGTAGAGTATGGCATTAACCGCGTACAGGAGAAGCTTCCCCAAACAATCCTTGGGCAGGGAGTTGAGGAACAGGGAGAATAGTAGAGATCCAAGAATGGAGCCCTGCGGAACCCCTGAGTTGACTTGTAACGGGGAGGACCGTGTTTGGGCAAGTTTGACTGTCTGGGTTCTCTTGGACAGATAGCTGGTAAACCAGCTAGTAGTCTCAGGAGACAGGCCTATTTGTGTGAGGGAGTCCAGAAGAAGTCTGTGGTGCACCTTATCAAACACCTTGGCGAGGTCTATAAAAATGGTGCCAGCAATGTGGCCTGCGTCAAGAGGTGTCTGGAGGACATTAGAAAACTCCAGGAGGGCCGTGGTGATACTGTGGTTGTGGCGGAAGATATGCTACTCTGGACACAGGAGGCAATATTTGGATAAGTAGTCTGTAAGCTGGGTGGCTACAATTTTCTCCAGGGCTTTGGAGAAGGGAGGCAATGTTGAGTTAGGGCAGTAGTTCCCAGGCTGGGTGTGTTCTCTGCTCTTATAAGGATGGGTGTGATGAGAGCAGATTTCAAGTTAGAGGGAAACTGGCTCAGTGATAGTAAGTGGTTCAGGAGCATGACAAGTGGGAGGAGAACTTCATTAAAGCTGAGCCTAAGTGGCTTGAGGACAAATGAATCGCTACTAAAACATGACTTGCTGAGAAGAAGGGCGGGCAGCTTCATGCTGCAAGACCATTTTAAAGTGGAACATGGGGTAGAGGGGGAGACAGAGGGAACTGGGGGGTGGGGGAGAAGAAATTGGGGGGGAGGACACTACTTAGGTCAGAGAAGGAGGCATTAAATGTGTTTGCAATCAGGGCAGGGTCTGTGGTGATAACCCCGTTGGCCCAGAGTTGGGATGAGGGTGCAGTGGAAGCTTTGCCAATGAGCTCCTTGAGGGGAGTCCCAGAACTTGTGCCCTGAGCCCCATGTGGCAGTGATCAAAGCTTGGTAGTATTCTGCTTTGACCTTATGAATATTCCAAGTGCATTTATTTCGAGCCTCTTGGTAGCGCTGCCTATCAGTGGGCTTCCCAGTTTCCAGGGCAATGTGCCACAGGTTGTCACAATCTCATATTTGGTCTAATTGGGCTTGTGACATCCACAATGTATGTACCCCTTTGATTACCTGTTTGCTTAGGGGCATGTATTGGTCATAGACAGAGTTAAAGGTCTCAATGAAGTGCTCTAAGGCAAAGTCAATATCCCCAGCGGTTGAGATGGGGGACAAGTCACTAGTTGTGAGACCTTGTTTAAGGGACCAGAGTTCGCCAGGTTTGAGGTAGCATTGGAGGATAGTTTTGGGAGGGGCCTTTTTAGCAATATACGACCAGTGATAAAGCACCGGGGAGTGATCACTCAGGGCATTGGGTACTACCCGGACCTGGGTTGTTTGTGGGGTACATTGGTAAGCACCAGATCAAGGATGGTGGCAGTGCCAGTCCTCAGGTTGAGTCTAGTGGCAGTGGTCACTAGTTCAGATAGGTTTTGAGAGGCTGCCACATCCCTGAGAGGTGCAGATGTGTCAGCTAGCCAATTGATATTAAAATCCCCTAAGGCATTAATTTCTGGCTTTTCAGGGAGTGTCTGTAGGTGGGCGAGGACAGAGTGGAAGGCACTCTTCTGATGTCGGGGAGGAATGTATACAGAAGAGAGGCACAGGGGGGCTCTGTTAGGTGCAAGAGTGATTTTCAAAGTGAGGGCCTGGGCCCCATTTTCGAGGGTTGAGAGGGGGAGGGCGAGACATTGTAGTGAGTCCTGGACATATAGTGCACATCCACCACCTCTTTTAGAGGTTCTGTCAGTGCGGTATAGCATAAACCCAGGTAGGGAAACTGCGGAGTCTGGGGTACGGTAGTTGAGGCAGGTTTCTACTACCAAGATGACATCAGGGCTATTGTGGGCAAACCAGCACTGGAAAGAGCATTAAGCATTCTACTGGAAGTTGGCCTAACTCCACCCTTACCAAATCTGAAGGTACCCCAGATGGAAACCCCAGTAACTTTTTATAGTAAACATTAAGGAACCATTCAATATTTCCTTGCTTTTGAGTATTCCAGACTTTTTATTTTTGAGTTAGGTGTGTTAATGCATCCCTTATTCAAGTGTCCCCCAAATTTAGACATTACTGGTAGAAATCTCTTGACTTTTGCTTCTATGTCTGTAATGTGTTTACTCCATGTTAAATCATCCGAAATTATAATTCCTAATTAACAGTAGTTTCTCACTACCTCTAGCTTGTTGTTGTCTACTACGTATCTATATTTCTTGTGGTTACCACCACACACCACGACTTTTGTTTTTTCATAATTTATCTGCAGGTTGGCATGTTTACATTCCATAGAAAACTTCTGTAGGAGTCTTTTTACCCCTAAAAACTGGTTGATAATAGGGCTTTGTTATCTCCATAAGCTAAGTATGGACAATGACAATTTCCTATTTTTGGCATATGGACACTTTCATCCTACATTTTTGTTAATGTATCATTAAGAAATAACTTAAACAATATTGGGGGAGAGAGAACAGCCATGTTTAATACCTCTTCTTTTGTTGAATTTGTTGTGGTTCCCACTGCCCAAATTGTAGCTTACCTGGGACATGTTATCTTGATATAACAACTCAATAAGCTTAATCAAAGCTCTATCTACCCCATATTTTTCAAGCACTGCCCATAACAGTTTTGCATTTACTTTGTCAAAAGCCGATTTCAAATGCATAAAAATACAGTACAGCTTTTGTTTTGTTTTTTATTTCCTATCTTTATATATCAGGGCCCACATATTTAAAAGAGATGCACTGCCCAAAAAGGAGATGCGCGGCATATCTCAGAAAATGCATGGAAGCGCGATATTCAAAAGGGAGAAATGCATCACACATTTCTGAATGCGCAATCATGTAGAAATAATGTATGTGGCACAAAAAAAGGGCAGGTACATGAATATGCTGAGCATCGGTATATTCAGCAAAATGTGTAGTGTATCTGCCGCACAATGTTAAGAAGACAGAAGGATGATCTAAATACACCAGCCACCCACAGGTAGGCCATGAAACTGAAGTCAGGCCATCCTGAGACAGCTCTTGGAGGTGCACCAGGATGTGCTCCAGGTACCCATACACAGGGGTCATGCCAGGACGGAAGTACACAAAGCCACAGGTGCTGGCACACCATGAGCACCACCCAAAGAGCCATCACCCACACCGTACCCCAGGACATAGAAACCCAGCTGCCACATATTAACATACAAAGAAGTCAGCAGAAGAAGGCCATTTTTTAAGTCTGTTCATATTTCAGGGTTGACAGCTTGAGCTAATGTCCCTGCTCTCCCTCCCTGCTCCTCCCATCGTCCCTACCCATGATCCTTACCTTCCCCTTATGCCTATCCCAGCATCTCTTAGAGCTGCCCACTGTCTTCAACAAGATGACTTCTTCCAGTAGTGCATTCCAAGTGTCCACCACCCTCTCTGTAAAGAATTGCTTCCTGACCTCTCTCCTAAACCTCCCACCCTCCAGCTTAAGACTGTGCCCCCTCTTGTTATGGTTGTCACTGAGCTTAAAGAGACTCTCCTTATCAACCTTATTTATCCCTTTCAAGTATTTGAAGGTCCCACTCATGTCCCACTCATGTCCTCTTTCTCTCTCCTGTCTTCCTGGGAGTATATGTTCAGTGCCTTCAACCTCTCCTTTTATGCCTTACCCTGATGACCGGCTATTATATTTGAAGCCCTCCACTGGACCTTCTCCAGCAGGTGAATGTCCTTTTTGAGGTGTGGGCACCAGTACTGTGCTCCATACTCTAGATGCAGCTTTACCAGTGACCTGTACAAGGGCAGTATAACCTCATCTCTCCTACTACTAATCCCCCTAGCTATGCTTCAAGCATCTTATTTGCCTTTGCTGCTGCTTTCTTGCACTGTGTGCAATGCTTCAGGTCACTAGTGATCATCATTCACAGGTTCTTCTCCTTCTCCTCCTCTGATGCAGATACTTGGAATGGAATTAATAGAGAATAACATCCTGAAAACTAGATACCAAAATTTATCTAAGACTTGTGAAAAGTGAGACTGTAAAAAAGGGGTTAGGGAAGACTTACTCCAGGTAGTACTCTGTCCTGAGATTCTTTGCTCCAACATGAATAACTTTGCATTTCTTGGCATTGAAGCCAATCTGCCAGATCCTGGGCCACCTCCCCAGCTTTTGCAGATCTTCCTGTAGGTCCTGTATCTCTTCAGCAGTGTCAACTCTCCCACAGAGCTTGGTGTCATATGCAAATAGTCACATTTTGCCCTTAATGCCATCCCCAATGTCATTGATGAAGACATTGAACAACACCGGCCCCAGCACAGAGCCCTGTTGGATCCCACTGGTTACCTCTCTGGTGCCAGATATCTCTCCCCCCCCCCACAACCACCCTCTGAATTATGTCCCTCAGCCAGGTTTCTACCCATCTGGTCATCTTTTCCCCAACTCCAAGATCCATCAACTTCCTGCTTAACCTTTTGTGGGGTACAGAGTCAATCGCCTTGCTAAAATCAAGATAGAGGATGTTTACCACTTGGTCCCTGTCTACTGTCTTACTGACACAGTCAAAGAAGTCAATCAGATTTGTTTGACATGATCTCCCCCCCCCCCCATGAACCCATGCTGCTTCTCATTATGGAGACCATGCTCCTCTAGATATTCCACTAACCTTTCCTTTAGTATGGTCTCCATGAGCTTGCCCACAATGGAGGTCAGACTGACTGGACTGATCTGTTATTCCCTGGGTCATCCTTGAGACTGCTTTTGTGAAGGGGCACTACATGTGCTGTTCTCCAGTCCTGTGATACCATGCATGACTCTAGTGAACAATGAAATAGGTCTGCCAGTGGCTCTGCCAGCTCTTTAGCCAGTTCCTTTAGTACTCTTGGATGTACTCTGTCTGGGCCTGGTGATTTGTCCATTTTCAGTGCCAGCAGACCCTTCCTCACTCTATCCTCCTCTATCACTACATCTGTGTCCCCCCCTCCTCTTTTACCTCCTAAAGGCATTGGTCCATCCTTCTCCCTAGTGAAGACAGAACAGAAGTATTCATTTAGTATCTCTGCTTTTCCCCATTATCCTCCACCCACTCCACCTGTTTCTTAAGCCTAATAATCCCTTCCTTCTTGTTCCTTTTCTCACTTATATAGTGAAAGAAAGCCTTCTTCCTGTCTTAATTCTTTGACTTATCTGCAGCTCCTTCAGCACCTTTTTTTTTTTAGTTGTTTAACCAGGTCTAGCACACTAAGCTGAAAGCTTTTTTACAGGAACAACCTGGGAGCACTAGGAGGTTAAGTGACTTGCTCAGGGTCACACAGTATGCAAGTGGAAGCTGTGGGATTCAAACCCAGGTCTGGTCTGCTGGATGTCACCAGATTTGCAGCTCAGAGCCTTAGACCACTGCGCTATACTGCCTCCACCTTTGCTCACCGGACTTCTTTATTTGCCTCACTAGCCAACCTTTGGTAATTTTCCCTATCCGCTTCTCTCTCTTGGTCTTCCTGAATTTTCTATAGGCCAATCTCTTTTCCCTTACTGCCTTGGCAACCCCAGAACTGAACCAGCTGGGTGCTTTGGTCCTTGTGTTCTTCTCACTGAGCCTAACGCACCCATCTGTGGCAGCCACTATTCTTCCTCAATGATGGGCCACCTTTGGTCCACCATCATATCTGCTCTGATGGCCACCAGATGGCTCCTTAGCACTTTGCCCATTTTCCTGAAGTCAACCTCCTGAAATCCAAGATTTTGGTCTTAGTCGGGATGGTTTCCCTGCCCATTTCCAACTGGAACCAGACTGTGCAAGGGTCACTTCCACCCAGTGGCTCCCTGACCATTATTTCCTGTACATGCTCCCCATTTGTGAGCACCAGATCAAGAACTGCCTCAGCTCTTGTTGATTTAGTAATGCCCTGAGTCAGGAACCCATTCTGCATTTCTTTCAGGATCACCTGACTCTTAGCACATGTTGTGAATGGTATGCTACAGTCAACCTTGGGCAGGTTGAAGTCCCCCACAATTGCCACCTCTCCTTTCCCCACAGCTTCCAATATTTTTGAGATAAGTTCCCTGTCCCTCTCCTCATCTTGACTGGGTGGTCTGTAAACCACCCCAAACCTCACCTTTCTCCCTCTATTGGACCTTAACTGAACCCATAATGCCTCCACCTCCCCTTCCTCTGACTCCTTCCTCATGCATGCAATTCCCTTCCTGATATAAACTGCCACCCCTGTATAGTTTATATTCAGTTATCGGATGGTCCCAGTCATAGTGTGTTGTTGCCCAAGTCTCGGTTACTGCAGCTATGTCCACCCTCCTGTCTGCTAATAGTGCCTGCAGGTCATACAGCTTGTTTCTAAGACTCCAAGCATTCAGAGATACCACCCTCCATCTAGAGTCTGACCTTCCTTTTGTTCCCTCTTTTCTTCTATTCACATTTATCCCCTCTGTGTGCACCCTCCACATACCCTTGTTATGTGTTCCTCACCCCCTCCACCCTTTGCTAACTGTATTTTTGCCCCTTCCACCTCCTCTCTTCAGACCTCTTCCATCACTGTGGGGGGGAGGTTCACTGACCACCTTCTCTCTGAGTCTGTGGGCCTGCACACCCAGTGCACCCTTCTTAGTAGTTTAAATTAAGTGCAATGGTTATGTATTCCCCCAGTTTGTCTCTGAGTACCCTCAAACCCTCCAAACTGAGGTGTAGCCTGTCTGCTGAAAAAGATGCTTTGTTTGACCAAGTCTCCTGCAAGTCCCCAATCCAGATGAACCACTCCTCCCTGCACCATTTCCTCAGCCAGTCATTAAAATCCTCAATTCTTCTTTTCCTAGCTGTGCTGGCCTTTGGTACTGGTATCACCTCTGAGAAGGCCAGTGAATGTTCTTCCTCCATGCAGATCTTCCCTAACCCCTAAACCTACTTCACATGCCAGTGCTATCGGGTTACCCATAGTACACCTGCGAAGCAGATGGCCACACTGCAGCACATGTACCAGGGGACATGGCATGCACCAATGAGGCCTGTAGGGTGCCACTCAGTGGTGGTATGCACCCAGGGTAATGTGTGTGGCAATGATGCCCAGGTTGCCTGGTGCTATGGAGAGGCAGCCTGGCTCAGGCCTGGAACTGACCTGTGGTGCACACCCACGATGGTACACCATAGGTGCACACAGATAGGACCCACCCACTCAGGTACCTGGTCACCATCTGCACACTGCAATTCTTTGCAATTACCACAATATTACTCTCATATGGGGAGTGCACTACAGGTGACAAAGCTGCATAAGGAGCTGGTGTATCACATGCATATAGTATACCAATTACTGTATCACTCTGTGCCCTCCCCTGTTGCTTGCCAGGTGGAACCCAGAGACCACTGTCCTGTTGGGACCCCATACCCCAGTCCAACCCTGCACATGGCTATAGGTAATAATACTGTACCCAGGCCAGTGCAGTCCACCCACCCACACACAAACATTCCATCACACCTGCCTGCTAGGTTGCAGTACCTCCTGTTCACCTTTGTGGGGTAGTTGGGCAGCCCTGCAAAGCTGGAACTGTGTATGCCTGGGGAATGAAGCTCTAGATCATGAGCACTTGTTCAAAGCCACATTTATTGACTTAACGAAGGCCTTCAGTATGGTCAACCATGGGCTCTTTCTATCATTAACTGGAATATCCCTGTTTCTTTACAGTGATTTCAAAGCTTCTTTGCGGATCAAACCCAGCAAGTAAAAATACTAAACAATCTTTCTGACCACTGTAAAGTTTCCACCAGGGTTCCCAGGGCTCAGTCCTGGGCCCCCTTCTCTTCAGTATATTTCTAAATGAGCTACCTTAGGCCTGTCAAGGACAAGCTGTCCTGTATGCTGTTGATGATGTTGTGCTGTTCTCAAGTCAACCTAACCCCACTGACTTAGAAGAGCAAACACAAACCAGCTTTGCAGCCATTGAGACTTTTGTTCCTAAACCATAAACTTCTTCTCAACTACGAGAAGACAAAGACCATGATCTTTGCTTTCCCTCAGAATAAAGACAAATCTCATCTTTTGCAAATTCACAACAACAAATAAGAAGCTCTAGAAATGGTTCACACCATTCTAGAAATCGTTCTGGTTCAGACAGCCAGGAGAGATGGCACCATCGCCGTAAGAGGCGCCTAATGGCAGCATCCTCAGCCGCTTTTGCCAGCCCCACTGACACTACCTGACCGCCCTCCTGGAACCCTGACACGGATTCCATACCTGAGGGAGAGCACCAGGAGAGAGGGCACCATCGCTGTAAGCGGTGCCTAATGGCCACATCCTCAGCCACTTTCGCCAGCCCAACCGGCACTACCTGACCACCCTCCTGGAACCCTGACATGGATTCCATATCCGAGGGAGAATGCCAGGAGAGACGGCACCATCGCCGTAATCGGCGCCTAATTGCCGCATCCTCGGCCACATTCGCCGGCTCCACCGACACTACCTGACTGCCATCCTGAAACCCTGACACGGATTCCATACCCAAGGTATGTCCACTCTTAAGCGATGGAGCTCAGTTCTCAGTAGCAGTAAACCGATTGGCCTGCCCCCACTGCTGGTGGCTCGTGATTGGACCAGAAGGCATCAGACAGCACGGCCATTGGGGCGCTTTTTGCTGGGTCTGCTATAAGGATTTCTGACTCTCCCTTTGCACAGGATACTTTTTGAATTACTTGCCAGAGCATTTCCACTGCTTGCACTGCTCTACTGTTTCTACTGCTACAATACTATTGTTGCTGCTGTGTTAATCTACATTTTTACTGCTGTATTTGCTTAGCTGTGTTACTGAGAACTGTGCAGCATTTGTATCTATCGTTCTCCTACTTTCCCACTCACTCCACCCCAACCTCTCTGTCTACCTTTTTGGGTCGGGAACTTTCCCAGACACAGCCCCTTCCTCGTTACCTCCCTTCATCTCTTTTTATTCTTCAATGAAATCTCTTGTTTTTTGCTCACATTGACTCCTCCGAGCTATAGTTCAACTCCACCTTCCCCCTAGTTCAAGTCCCTTCCTTTCTGTTAAGTGCTGCCTCTCACCCCTCTGTCTCACCTTCCAACCCCTCCCTCATACACTGTATCTTCACCTTTGTTATTCAACTTCACCAGCCCCCACCCACTGACTGTCTGCAGCCACTCCCCAACCCCCCCTTTCACAGTAATTACAGCCCTATTAATTGGCTTCTCTTTAACTTCCTTCTGGGGAGACCGCCAAGAAAGACAGCACCATCGCCGTAAGTGGTGCCTAATGGACGCATCCTCAGCCGCTTTCGCCGGCCCCACTGACACTACCTGACTGCCATCCTGGAACCCTGACATGGATTCCATACCTGAGGTACGTCTGCTCTTTAGCGAAGGAGCTTGGTTCTCAGTAGCAGTAAACCGATTGGCCTGCTCCTACTGCTGGTGGCTCATGATTGGACCAGAAGGCATCAGACAGCACAGCCATTGGGGCGCTTTTCGCTCTGTCTGCTATAAGGATTTCTGACTCTCCCTTTGCACAGGATATTTTGTCCCACCCCCTCCTCCTCATCCCAGGCCTCCTTTAAATAACATTAAGACCCTCCCACTCTGAGTGCCCTTCTCCTTTTGGGTCACCCATTCCTGACTGATCACTCCTTCTTCTTGTTGTGCTCTCTCTTTCTCTCTCTATAACCGGCTTAGCTGCCGCTGCTGCCCATTAATGAATCCCCCCTTTCCCCTCTAAGTTCTCAATCTTAGCTGCATACAATTTTCCTGACTTAAGATGTTGATTTTAGTTACTATATTTGTGCTTCTCAGTACCTCGCCTCCTGTGAGTAACCCTTGCCAATCTCACCGGCAGAATTTACCACTCTTTGACCTGCACTACACTCTTGGTACAGCCACAGGGACACATAACACCAAGTTTCTGGCCCTCCACTCCCGCATTTGTCACCTTGGCTACCTTCTCAAACTTCATGAACTAAACCTCCCAGTGATCCCTCAGGCTATGCTAGTACTTTACAACTTATCCAGGCAGTGTCTGCGCTGTGGTGACAAAAGGACTAGGGTCTCAACAAACAAACTCGTGTGCAACATGCTCAAATCCTTTCTCCTATGACTTTTACTTATGCTGCTCCTGCTCTCAGGAAATATACACCCCAATCCAGGACCTTCTAAACAGCCCACGGATTTAACAAATAAGAGGGAAGGGTCTCTCACCTTGGCTTCTATTAATGTCTGCAGCATCCTCGGCAAGCTTGATCACCTCCAATCATGGCTCCAACAGCACAACCCGATATACTCTCTGTCATTGAGACATGGCTAAACCCTAAGATCCCAGACTCATCAGTCTCAATTCCTGGCTACTCCGTATTCAGGCAAGACAGGATCACTAAATGTGGTGGGGGCTGTGCCATATATCTAAGAAACACCTTCTTGGGTGATGTCATTCCTTCTCTTAACCAACGTACCTCCTCTCAGGTCCTTGCTATCAAAGTCCTCCTTGGAGCCCATAATAAGGAACTCACTGTTATTTCCATTTACCTACCCCAAAAGGACCAGGCCATTAACTTCAACAACATCCTGGAATACCTTAGGAGCAAGCTAACTCTGAAACCATAATACTAGGTGATTTTAATATTAACTGGCTCTCCACTTAGGCCTCTGTCTATAAGGATGCAGTCACAACCCAGCACCTCGCACAACTTGTCCACACCCCCACCAGATGCAACTGTAGGACTGGTACTCTCACACTAATAGATTGGATTCTGTCTAACCACCCTGAACAAATCTCAAATGTTTCAGTTCTCCCTGATGCCATAAGCGACCACTCACCTGTCGTCTGCTCTTGGACCAACAAATTCCACAAACCCCCTCCCAAACTAATCTACACAAGGGTAATCAAGCAAGAACACTTACAGCTGCTAAAATCCCACCAAACCAGGCTTGACTGGGCTATGCTTGACATGCTTAGGGACATTAACACAGCCTTGGACCTGTTCATCAAATGCTTTAATACTGCCTGTGATATCTATGCTCCACTGAAAAAGATGAAGGTCAAAGGTTGGTCTAACCCCTGGATTACTACAGAACTTGTAACTCTACTTAAGCACAGGGACCATCTCTGGCACTGTGCTCATGATACACCAGCGCAAGATAATATACAAAAATACAACGCAGCCAGAAATGACTGCACTCAGCAAATATTACAAGGAAGAGCTGACCAACTCCTGGGGAGATGGGAAAAACTTCTGGAACAACCTGAAAGAACTGACAGGCAGGGATCCTAAAGTACCTCCCACCATGCTCAATATTCTGGACATTCCAATGCTAGATCTTGGTACCATTACCAATACCTTTAATAATGCATTCTCTAACTTAGATAATGTTCTTCCTGCTGATTTCTTTGACTACTCCCCCTCCAATACCTCCATATCACCCCCCAACATGTTCGTACTGTTCCTCAATTCTTTTTCAAAGAGGTTCCTCCACAAGCGGCCTATAATTATATCAGCAAGGCCATATGCAAGTCTGGGTACAGTGGAGACTCTCTTGACCTAAAACTATTGTCACAAGTCCCGGATGAAACCCTTGAACCCCTGACAAAGATCCTTAACCTCTTTCTAAGACTGGGACAATTCCCCTCTCTCTGGAAACAGGCAACTGTCACACCAGTGCACAAAAGTGGAGACTAGTCTCTTCACATCAATTACAGTCCCATTTCACTCCTCCTCCCATTATCCAAGGCATTGGAACAAATAGTTTCAGACCAATTAATTGAATACCTTGAAAAATATAAAGTCCAATGCCCAGAACAACATGGCTTCAGAAAAGGGCACAACACCACCACGGCCCTACTGGAATTCACTAGCTTCATCCATGACACACTTGACAAAGGAAACTGTGGGGGAGCAGTATTCATAGACCTAATGAAGGCCTTTGACACCGTTAACCACCCTCTACTCCTCAGGAAACTATCCTCCATCGGGCTCTCCAACGATGCCATTCCATGGTTTGATAGTTATCTTGGGAATTGGGTCCAACCTGTCAGGATTGCAGGTGTTGTGTCTAATCTAAAGCTAGTCCTCTCTGGAGTCCTCCAGGGGTCCATTATTGGCCCACTACTCCTCTCTCTATTCCTCAATAGTCTCCCCAGTGTCTGCCACCAAAAAATACTAATGTACACAGATGATGCTGTCCTGTTCTCTAGCCACCATGACTCCAAAATCCTTGAAACCCAGCTGTAGCTTGACTTCCAACATGTTGAAAACTGGTCCAGAATGCATAAGCTTGTCCTGAACTATAGTAAGGCCAAAGTTATGACCTTCGGTAATCCACGGAGCAGGCACAAAACTCTGTCTCTCACTATCAAGAATAATGCTGGGTACTTGCTTGAACATGTTCAGGAGTTCAAGTACCTTGAAATCACACTGGATAGTGCCCTCTCATATACTAGGCATGTTGACTCTGTTGCCAAGGCCGGCAACATATGGATTTATCTGTTACATAAGCTCAAGCACTGTATGACTGAGAATGCCCTTAGGCTGGTCATCTACAGTTCTGTCACCTCTATTATTGACTACAGACTGGCCATTTACAGCTCTGCTTCCATAACTGCCCTACACAGGATCTCAACCTCACTCAATAAAGCCTGCAGGCTCTTAACGGGTGCTGACCAACTTACACATACCTGTGATCTCTACGCACAGACTGGCTGGCTTACACTCCACAACAGAATACAATACCAGACCTGCCTACTATCTAAAAAGGTTCTCCTTGGACTTATGCCTCCTGGTGTTAATAAGCTCCTCACTGCCTTCAGTGGTAAATACCATACACATAGTGCCCAATACCAAACCTTCCTGGTTCCCAGATGTTGTACCTCCACGGGTCAATGGTCATTTATCCATAGGGCCCCACAGTGGTTCAATTCCCTCACAAAGAAGTGCTCTCCTCTGCAATGCTTGGACCCTTTAAAAGGAATCTCCACAACTACCTCACCTCTACCACTTAATGTGATTGCTTCTCCTAAAAGCCTGATCCAACCTCTGTCTAAATGTTAAAAACTTGTAACCCGCCTCCATCCTGAAAATTACCCTCTATGACTCCTGCTCCTCTTGGTTACCCTTTTTCTTTTCCACCCCCTCCCCTCCCCCCACACTCCTATGCCCAACCACAAACCTATTACCTCATTCCCCTCCTAGTCCCCCTTCCTCTCTCTCCCTACCCTTTGACTTATGCCAATATTCCACTGTCCTAGTCTACCCTCCCCCTCTTGACAATGGCCTCACTGCCTGCCTATTTTCTTTCCCCCTTCTTCACTATCTCCCACAGATAGTCCATCTGCTTCTTAATTCCTTCCTCATGTCACCTCTTCTAGCTGCCAATGTTAAGTGTGCGTTAGTAACATCTTTTATTTTCAAGTGAGTAACAACTGTTTAACTAAGTCAAACATGCCTGTGTTTCAAATGTATACAATTGCTTTGATTGTATACCATTATTGACTGTATACCATTTCCAACCTCTGTTTGTATGGTTCTCCCATTCTTTGACATGGAACCTTTGTAAATGAGCAGATCCTGCTCAAAGGTCAATGGTACTTGTAATCCTAGAGTTTAATAAATAAATAAAATAAATACGTAGCGATCATCCTTGACTGCTCTCTATCCTATGTGCAGCATATCAGTCTGGTTGCTAAAATGGTTAACTCCAGAACTGCCATTCTATTCAAACATAACACTGCCTCACTGATGAAGTACTCAGGCTCGATGTGTCCAGCTCTGTCCTGTAAGTCATAGACTATTGCTTTGTTGTCTAGCTGTGGTCACAGCCCTACAGAGAATAAAGCTGACCCTTAAAAAAGCCTGCAGGTCCCAATCTGGGGCCCAACAGCTAACGCATATCTGTGATATCTTCATCCATACGAAGTTGCTCAACCTGGACTGCAGAGTCCAATACCATACCTGCCTACTTGCCAAAAAGTCCATCATGGACCTCACCACACCTGGGGTTACTGGTCTCCTCCTCCCCTATAACCCTAACAGGAGTACCAGGAGGGAGGGTATTCAGACACTAAAAATCCCCTTCCATCAGACCTCTCAAGGTCAATGATACTTTGGGTATAGAGCCCTTCGATACAAGCAGTTTGTAACACCCCATCTGGAGTACTGCATGCAGTTCTGGAGACCCCATATCCACAAGGACATAGACCTCAAGGGAATCAATAAAGTCCAAAAGGGTAGCATATTTCAAAAAAATAAATGTGCAAGAACAAGGGGGCACAATTTGAAGATAGAAGGGGGACAGCTCAAGGGCAACATGAGGAAGTATTTTTTACACAGAGAGGGTGGTGGATGCATGGAGCAGCCTTCCTGAGGAGGTCATGGGGTCAAGAACAGTGCGGGAATTCAAGAATGCATGGGACTGACATGAGGCAATTATAGTGGGGGGTAGGAGGAAGTACGCTGCTGGTTACCTAGGATCTGCAGCTTATCCAAGAAGTAGGGAAATGGGCAGACTGGGTGGGCCAAGTGGTCCTTATCTGCCATCAAAGTCGAAGTCTATTGGCTAATTCAACATAAAGAAAGATGATGGTCTTCCTGCACTCTTATAAACCCAATTTCCCAAGATTTCCACACATCAAAATCAAAGCTAATTGATCTAAAAAATAGTTATCTACTCATTTGCATATAATTACAATTGTTTAAATTTTAGGGATCTTAAGCACTAAAAATATTTATACACATATACACCTTTAAGATTCTATTGGATTATCCAGACAGTTATATCAAAACATGTTAAAAGATGTACAAAAAGATGTGAAAACAGCAATTCACATTTATAACAAAACAAAAAACACACACACAAACTTACAAATTCAATATTAAAGTGCAATAATAATGCACAAGCAGCCAGGAATATCAATCAATAAAGTTCTTTCTTGCTTTAAATTATTTTTTTTTTCCCAAACATGTTTAACATATGATGGTGTTACTGAGATTTGTCTTTGTAGTATACAGCACTTGCAAAGTAGTTGCAGCATAACACCTCTCTTTTCTTTTATATTACTCAAGTTTTTCTTTTGTTGTGGATTTACTGTTTCTTTCTGGTTTGTTATGGTTTAGCAATATAGAGTAAAATAACTTCAAATAGGAAAAAAATAGTTCAAAAAGCAAAAAAAGAAGTTTCTACGAAACCAGTATGAAATCCTTTATGCCCTTTATGTCCTTCAAGGTATCAAGATGATTGTCATGTCTTTACTTGTAATATACTTTGCTGATCATGGTTTTCATGCTTTGCTCCTCTCATTCATCTAAAACACAGATGGCTGACCCAAGAATTATAACTTTTGCCAGTGCATATCCAGCTAGAACTTGTATGTGCAAATAACTCAAAGCCTCTCAGTTCAGTCCAAAAAATAAAAAGAGGAGAAAAATTTGGAATACAAGTTTATTTGGAGAGCGTTACTCTCTCTCTTTCCTTTTGTATGCTGTCTGAAAAGCAACAATTGCACAGCAAATGACATCATAGTGGCAATTCACTGTTGCTGCTGTAGTGTACCCACAGGGCCCTGGCACTGCTTTAACTGTGTATTTCACCCCACCCCAAATCAACTCCGACATGGAGTTGATAATTCTAAAAGATGGCAGTGTGGATGGCAGAGCTCCCTGCATGGGAGGTTTGGGGGTGAAGCCCCCTTAAAAAAAGACAGTTTACCTGATGGATTTATGCTGGCCACATCTTGCAGTTATCATAAATCTGTTGCTGTAACGTCAGTCGACAACATTGTTGTCGAACCAGTGTAATTTATTCCTGTCCTTTTTATCTTATTATCTATACTCAGTAGTCTCTGGCAGTCTCTATGGATCATTAATCTGTACTCCCCTTTTTCCATTGGCTGTGCTGTATCCTGTGTTACAGCCCTCCCAAGAGGCTCCTCTATGCTCTCACCATACAGCTTCTACTGTTCTCTGGGAACTTGTCTCTCTCTTCAAGTTTTCCTTCAACTGTTCAAATATCAAAGTACGCTTGTTTCAGATCATGCTTCCTCAGCTCCTCCTCAGCTGTGGTAGCGTACACAGCCTCCATCTTGTCTAATGACTGGTCCATTAATACTTGAGTGAGTGACTTACTGTAGTCCTGAGGACATGGCTAAGTCATTTAAAGAATATTTCTGTTCGGTATAAAATCCAACTGAGGAGACCAAGGGATACACATTAAGGGACTTTGTTGTTAACAATCATAGCAACATTGTAAATTGTGAGTCTATTTATGAAAAATTTTCTACACAGGACGGCAGCAAATCAACAGGTCCTGATGGATTACATCCTAGATTATTGAGGAAGTTGGCCAGAGAGTTGTCACCTGTAATATCTGACTTTGGTAATAAATCAATAAAGGAAGGTTGTGTTACGCTTGATGGTCATACTGCAGTAGTGGCCCCATTTATAAAAAGAGGAGTAAATCCATTCCAGGAAATTATAGAACATTAAGTCTGACATTCAGTGTTGGAAAAATAATTGAGAGCACCGTCAGGGATATGTTAAATAAACATCTAGTCGATAAGGGCTTGTCAGACTGTAAACAACATGAATTTGTAAAAAATAGATCCTGTACCGTGAATACGTTTTTATGACTTTGTAAGTCAGAACATTGACCATACTGTATAAGTGGATGTCATATTTCTGGATTTTAAGAAGGCATTTGATACACTACCCCATGGTGGCATAATATCTAAACTACTCTTAATGGATATAAACACATCAATTATCAGATGGATAAGTAGATGGCTCACTGATAGGAAACAGAGGATGAGACACAATAGACTACTATCAGTTGATTTAGATTTGACTAGTGTGGTGCCTCAGGGCTCAGTTTTGGGCCCACTCTTGTTCAATATTTTGATCTAGGATCTCCAATTAACAAGTGGCACCAAACTGATAAAGTTTGCTGATGACACTGAAATAGGTGGATTGGTCAACTGCTGTTCTAGTAGGATCAGTATGATAAAGGATCAAGAGAGTATTCCTGAATGGGCAGACATAAATCATATGCAGCTTAATATAGGGAAATGTGCAATCATGCACTTCAGGAAAAATAATATAAAATAATCAAAATAATAAAAATAATATACTGCAGGAGTATTACATACATGGAATCAAGCTACAAGCAGTTGATAATGAAAAGGATATTGGTTTAGTGATTAATAATAACTTGAAGAGTAGTGAACATTGTGAACATATGGTAAATAGAACAGATTACTTAATTAGTTGTGTTATGTGAGGCTCTTTTTAGTCTGAATCTGGCTTAATGCCTCTATGTAAGTCATACATTAAATGGCACCAAGACTACTGCTCATAGTTTTTGAGTCATTATCTTATAGATTCCAATTTGCTGGAGAAAACGCAGCACAGATTCACCAAACTAATCTCAACGATTAGCTCGAAGTCTTATGAAGAAAAGCTTGCTGACTTGGGGTTATGGTCCTTAAGTCAAAGAGGATTAAAAGGGGATCTGCTGTTCTCATACAAAATATTGGAGGATAGTGAGGTAATGAATGAATGAGTTGGGTGTAAAGTTAAAGGTCTATAATCATAATTTGAGAGGCCACACACATCAGTTTATAGATTGTACACCCTGAACTGATCTGAGAAAATATCCTTTTATGCCTAGAGTAATTAAATTGTAGAATCAGTTACTTGGGTAATTTGTATATGCACCAAACCTTTCAATATATGAGGCTAGACAAGTTTCTTCAGGAAGGTTACTCTAGCAGTTACAGCCGCTGAGTAGTGGAGACAGCTATCATGGGCTTATGCCTTCTACTGTCCTAGATTCATAGTATAATCCACATTATGAAATGGGCTTATGAAATCCAGCAATCCAATTGGCTAGTACATCTTCTGAGCCATGTCCTTATTAGAAGATATACTAGACAACCAGCACTATCCTCCACTCATGAGCCCCATAACAACAACAAATCAGTGAGCTGTGCCAACTATAAACAAAACCACAGACTGGCTCAACTCACAGTGCAACAGCTGGAAAACAGCTGCTGCATGGGGAGAGCAGTGCCAGCAACAGAGAAAAAAGAAACATGCCATGGTTATGTCCAGAGTCGAGCACCCCCCGACAACAAAGTTTTCAAATTTAGTACCTTATCTACTTTTTTTATGATGGCCCATCTCTGTCCAGCAATTGTGCAGCGCTGACCATATTCTCAAAAGTAGACCAGAATTTTTGAAGCTGACTGCAAAACTGGAAGTTGGTTCTCAGCGGTCTATTCATGCAGCTGTTAACTCCAGCTGTTGAAAAGATGCCAAACGTCCCCTTTCTTTTTTTATTTATTTATTATACTTTTTGTCTGCAGGGGGCACCAACATCAGCCTTGGTCATGGACCTCTGGCTCCCACCTTCCATCATCGGCTCTGTGCTTCCCACAGAACCCCTGGCTTACCCCTCAGAGGGTGGGGTCATGGCACCTACTCCCCGTTATGGGTGCCACAATTCTAGTATCTAGTGGGGAAGTGAGCCATGGGAGGCTAATTGAAGCCAGAGGTAAGGCTTCATAGAGGTGGCCTTGCAGGATTTTTCTTCCCCCTTTTATGTGCAGGGGCAGGGATGTGCAATGATGGCCACACGTCCACCCCGCCCCTGAAGCTATTCTGTGTCAGTGTGGTGCGGCAACCCCACCCTCTACCGGGTGCCACTGTTGCACCAATCATGATGCCACCCTCCCCCCGGAAAAGGAGAACTTTCCAAGGGATACTCAATCCTCCTCCCCCTGGCCAGCCCTCCAGCATACTGAGTCCATTCCCGAACCCGGGACACTGGCATCGCAAGTGGAAATCCAACCACTGTGCCAATAGGCTGGCCTGACACGTCCCCTTTCAATGAAAATAAAGAAGTAGACAGTATACCAAAATCAGTTACATTGGGATTTGGGAAACCTGACCACAGTGCCAACCACAATCTACAAAGCTCACTGGAAAACCGAAAGTAAAACTTCAGCGGTCAGCTCAGTCAACCTTGGTCAGTAAACCTCTGAAACAAAAGTGACATCTATCCCCTTTTGAAGTCAGGCAGCAAAGAAAAAATGCTGAAAATGAAGCAGAAAACCACACACACGTATAAAACAATAAACTAAATAAAATCTCAAGGTTGGGGGGTGGGAGGGTGAAGACACTCTTTAGTGGTCATCTCAGTCTCAGGCTATCATTTGACTCAAACCAGCTGCTTGCTGTGGCAGTGGGGAAATAACAGCACGTGGAGAGGGGGAGGACAGTGAAGATTAACAAGACAGAAACAATAAAAACACATAAAATAAAAAAATTAATTTGAGCATCGTGGGGTGGGGAGGCAAGAAACATCACAGTAAATGCTGAAAAAGTTCCACTAAAACACAATGACAGGGACTATTTTTTTCTACTAATATGATCATATTTTTTAATTAATTTTATATACAATTTGCAATTGCTTTTTTATAAATTAACTTCTTTACCGGGGGCCCATTTTCTAAGTGCAATAACACACTCTAAGGTGTGGGTTATGTCCTAATAAGAGAATGCCCAAGTCCATTAGGCACTCAGCGCAAGTGCCTCATGCCTCATAATGCACCTGGGCATGCTTTTTTCTGGACATAACCCACACCTCAGAGTGTGTTATTGTTTGTGTATAATCCACATTATAAAACAATGTCACCTACCAAACCCACACTGTGCAGCACCCATCCATTCTTCACCACATTCCAGGTTGACTGACCCCATCCCAAAAGAAGATGCATATCCTATTCTATCCTACAGTATATATAACTCAACGAGTTGAGGGAGTTTGTCCAGGCAAATGGCAGCATATGAGAACTGGAAGAGAGATGCAGACAATAAAGGTGGCCATGCTCAAGGCATCTAAGTTAAGCAAGAGTCCAGTAAACAAAAGGAACCATATACCAATCCCACAGTGAAACCTTTACAGTGAACATGTCAATTCCAATGACATTGACAGTTCACTCTACACTCTGACCAGGACCCCAGCACTCTGTCCCTTGATCCTGCACCCCCTCCCTGAATCAACTGCAACTCAAAGTTGATAATCCCTAGGCCCAGGGGGTGTGGGGGCTGAGTCCCTCCTGCATGGGGGGTTGGGGTGGCAAAGCCCCCAATAAACACAAAGAGGTTCTACAATGGATTTATGTTGACTGTTAATTGCAGTCAACATAAATCTGTTACTGTAGGCTCACGTCAGGAAGATGTTGATGATGCAGCTTTGTAGAGTCAAAAGGAACAAGTTTAAGAGACCATTATGGGTCTTAGCTTAGGTCAGAGATATGGTGAGGACAAAGAAAAAGTCCTTCTACAGGTACAAATAAAAGCAAGTGGAGGACAAATAGGGAAAAGAGTCATTAAAAAATAAGGAAACAAAAAGGCGTTAAGAAGGTAAAAGCAAGCATGGAGTTGTACATTGCTGAGGGGGTCAAGGGCAGGGAAAAATATTTCTTCTGGTATATTAGGGAGAAAAGGAAGAAAGAAGGGGAAATTGTTAGGCTTTCAGAGGGGGGTACTGTAATAGGGGAGGACAGACAAAAGACTGCCATCTTAAATGATTACTTTTGCTATCTTCACTGGGAAAGACAGCAGGCCTTGCAGAGAGTGGCATAAAATCAGCCACAAATGGGGTCCTATAGAGAAGGAAGCCAGTATTTACAGGCTAAAGGTTCCAGAAAGGGCTTGCTGCCTTAATTATAGTTAAGGCACAATGACCAGATGGGAAGCACCTGAGCATGCTCAGGGAACTGGCAGCAGAACTGGCTGAACCCCTGGTAAAGCTATTCAATAGCTCATTAGATAAAGGGGTCGCACTGAAGGACTGGATGGTGGTGGTTATACAGATTATTCTGCTCAATAAGGTGGGAGACAAGGAACAGGCTGGTAACTACAGACCTGTCAGTCTTGCTTCAGTTGGAGAGAAGCTGATGCAGTCTCTGACCAAATAGGACCTTGTGGACTACCTGGAAAGCAGTGGTCTCCAGGATAGCAAACAACATGAGTTCATGGACTGAAGGTGTTGTCAAACTAACCTGATAGTGTTCTTTGATTAAGTGATGATAGAATTTGACAGGGGCCACATTGTGGATCTACTTTACTTCAACTTCAACAAGGCTTTTCAGTCAGTGCCTCATTGATGACTGTTGAAGAAGATGAAAGATATAGGCACTGTTATGGCCGTAGCAAGATGGTCAGGCAACTAGCTGAGGGGGATGCAGCAAAAGGTTGTAACAAACTGGGTCAGGTCACTAGAGGATGAGGTCGTGAGTGGGTACCACAGGGATCTGTCCTAGGCTCTATCCTCTTCAATATGCTCATCAGTGAAATTATAGAGGGAATCTGGGGCAGGTTGTGTATGTTTTCAGATGATGCAAAGCTCTTTGGGAATATGGATAATGACAATGGAATCAGGGAAATCTAGAGATGTGATCTAAGATCTGGCATTTGAAACTTAACACCAAACAGTGCAAGGTGATGCACCTAGGGAACAAAGACCCCAGGACTGAGTTCTGGATGGGGGTAAGAAGCAGCATTATGGCTGAAGAATGGGACTTAGGAGTTATCATCAGCTACTCAAACAATCAAACCAGTGCAACAAAGCCTATCATAAGGTGAACAGGATGCTGGGGTTTATCAGTAGGTGTACTGACTGCAGAACAAAAGAGGCAATTTTCCCCCTTTATAGATATTTTAGATAACTCACCTGGAGAACTGATTAACTGGAGACAGTGAGCAAAAAGTGAGTAAGATGATTTAGGGCAAACACAGCAGGTCTTGTAAGGAGCATCTCAAGGTACTGAGCACACTGGAAACCAGAAAGGAGAGGGGTCATTTGATATTGCCTTCAATATCCTAAAAGAAATAAACAAGGTGGACTATAGGGAATGATTTAGCATGAGTAACAGCTCAAGATCATGAGGGCATGAATGAAAACTGACAGAAGGGAGCTTCAGAAGGGACATGAGGAAGAATTTTACAGAAAGGGTGATGGAACAACAGTGAATGTGGTTGCTCAGGATGACAGAAACTGGGAAGAGATTAAGGGAGGCTGATAGGGAGAGCTAGGATCTTGGATGGACAATATGCCCTGGGGTTACATAGAGTACCATGGAAAGACTGGATGGTCTTTTTCTGCTACCATTATTCCATGTTTCTGTGTTATTTTAGAGGGGATGCTGACTGGCACAAACCCTCTTTTCACTGCCTTGTCCAGTGACTATTTGAATAAACAGCAGCACACAAAGCTTGTCATCAGTTTTTTTTTTTTTTTTTTTTTGGTAGGAGCCCACACTCCTATTCATTCAGATGGCATACAGTGGAGGTTGTGATAGGAAGGTCTCTGGGCTGCTGATTCTAACAGTTAAGCTCCATACCTTTTTTGAAATATATTTCTATGGGCATTAAAAATTTGAGGCCCCTAGAAAACTTTCATTCTCCTTTAAACATTAAACTGTGTGTGTGCATGCGTGCATGTGTGTGTGTGTGTGTTTAGCTGATTTTGCATAATATCTCCATATTCCAGCCAGGCTTTCTGTGAGCCAATAAAGATGCTGCCAGGTTGAGATGAGACTTAGTTAAGAAATAAATTCCCAGCCATAAAATTATATATATTTCTTTTAAACTGAGAGATCGGTAATAAAAAACAATTATTGGATATAGCAGAAAAAGACTCACAGTACTTATCACATCATGCCTTTTCTTTCCTTTGATAATTTGACAATGCAATTTACATTTTGTACTATTTATAGCAAGATGCATCTCCTGTAACTGTGTGGCACACACATGAAGGCTATAGAACAGAAATTACTGAACTGTATCAGAATCATTGGGAAGTCCTGATTTCCCTGAACGCTTTTGATCTTGCAAGCACTAACCATTTCCTGAGCATAGACTTGACTTGCATTTACAGATACGAGTCAGTACAAGTGCAAGGTAGGAATAGAAACATTTAAAATACATTGTCCACTTGGTTATTAAAGTAATAATCTGACTGAACAGTCTTAAGTAATTGTATTTATTTTTACAATTTACTTACTCAGAATACCCAGCTGGGATGTAATATATTTTCCATGTCAGGTTGCTGCTTCAATCAATTTCAGAAGCTAGGTGGACTGGAGCAATGGGAGGTCAAACAAGTTCCCCAAGACCACACAGTGTACATTTGGCTCTAGTGGGGATTATATTTGTGATCTCCTGCTCCAGGCTGGTTTCATAATCACTAAACCACACTACCTGATTTTAACTCATAATTTAATAATTATGTTGTACTGTATTTTGTCAGATATTTTAATATAAACCTAAAGTAACTGTCTGTTCTGTAATGCTCTAAAATATTACAGTGTTTGTAAGACAGAAAACATAAGTTTGAAAACAAGCAGCCATACAAGGGGCTAGCATGATTTTGAGCTGCTGCACAATTAAATACATTATTTTGATAGCAAGATTTAGGCTTGAAACTCAGTTTTCTTACATGTATGTTTCAGTTTTATTGTGTTAGCTACTGTATTTTGCTCTGCTAACCAAACATTTCAGAATATGGTACTTTCTTTTAAAAAATGGGACTGTCAGCTTAATGCATGACATGAAGTTCAGTTTGGGAATAGACTGTCCCTGAACATGCTATGATGAGCCCAAGAATTACTTATTGCATTTGCTGGCACTACCAGTAGAAGAACAGTTTAATTAAGTTCTGCTTGAGGAATATCAGCAGTATGTGGCTGCTGAAATTGCACTTGAACATGCATCAGATTGCTTTAACACATGCAGTGGGAGAATCAGTTTCCACTTACTCATGCTCCACATCCACTGTAAGCTAACAAAGAGCAGTAAGTTTTATACTACACATGGGCAAAGACAATGTCATTATTCTTTGGAAAACAATAAAAGATATGATCATTCTGCAAAGCAAATTTTAAAGCCTTGATGGATAATACTGTTTCAGAATGTTCTCCATAGAATTGTACCAATAAAGATATGTAATACTTTGGGTAAGTACATATGAATGTGATAAGATACAGATAGTCAAATGGTTAAACCAGGATAAATGACAGGAAGTAAAACAATGGCTTCTACAAGGCAATCAGGCCATTTCCATCTGCTAAAAAACATTGGGCAAACTTGAAATAATATTTTCTGCAAGAAAACTTTAACCAAGCACCTTTAAAGAGGGCCTTTCATACCCTGATACAAACTGGCCTCCATAAACACCACTAAGGACCTTTAACTTCCATGAAGTTCAAGGCTACCAAATGTAGAATTCTATATTCCTTTTTTGGGGGGAAGGAAGGGATCATCTTTAGGCTCTGAGTTGAGAGCCTGGCCCTTTCCACTTCCTAATATTGTGTTCTGCCCCAGCCCTTGCACGTGCAGTAATGTGATAGTCTGAAGAGTGTGAGGGCATGCTCTATGGGCTTACGTAGGACCTTTTTTTTTTACATTTTTTTGTCTTTTAGAGGGTTGATTTGAATAAATCAAAGCCACTGCTGAGCTAACAAGGGCTAGACTTCTACATCACAAAATGTGTGAGAGTAGAGATGGAGCTTAATATTGGGAAGTGGAAACGAGTTGGCTTTTGACTCCATGGATCCTAAATTTATTTATTTATTTATTTAGCTTTTGTTCATCAGGTAAGTACACTAGACAAGACATTTGCCTATTTTCAGGTATGACCCAGGAGAGTACAATGAAATACAAGTTCATACAGAGGACAACATGATACAAGTTAGGCATTACACAGAATCAGGTAGAACCAGATGAACATAACACAAGCAGTCAGTAAACACAGTTGGAATAGGAACAAAATATATACATAGAGTCACCAAGGCTATGAACAGTGCGTTATACACTTCTATGCAGCTCGGAGCCCCAAAAGCAAAGCTACAGTCAAAGCATCACCTGAAACAGAGAGTAAATACATTATATACACAGCAGAACCCAAACAGGCAAGATGCATCAGCAGGACCTGTGCAAGGGTACCAAAAGAAGGACATGTAAGTCCAGTGCAGCTGACCAAGGTTAGTTATAGTGGCTTAGGACAACCATATGTAGAGGAGAGCTTCAAGTAATTCCACAGGAGCTCCAAAGGCATGAGTGGGGAGGAGTGGACCTGGGCGGGAAAGGAGTTTCATACTCTGGGGGCACATGAATCAAAATCCTTGTCCCCTATTTGCATTCGAGTGGCAGGAACTTAGAGAACAGCAGGGCCCAATGACCTAAAGGAGTAAGAAGAAGAGGCAGCTGGTTTGAGGAGCTCAGTCAATCCTGGGGGGGGGTGCCAGTTCTGAGAACCTTGCCTGTGAAGCTGTCTAAGACAAACCCCATGTAGTTGAGTGGGGAGAACCAGTCAAGTTTGTTATACAGGTTGCAGTGGTGGGTGAGGCAAGGGGCAGCAAGTGCAAAGCAGCAAATGTTGTTATAGGCTATGTTCCACCTAAAGAGGTGAACTTTGGAGGTACGTGCAGACAGAATGAGTCCATAACAGATAGAAGGGAGAAACACACCTCTGGCCAGTGCAAGGCGAGCAGCAGAAGTAAGATTGTTCTTCGCTCTGTAGGCCAGACTCAGTTTGCAGTTGACAGCTCTACATACATTTTGGATATGATGCCCAAGGTCAAGCTGGGGGTCAGGTATCACCCCAAGGTATTTGATGGTGTCAGTGATTAGGACAGGAGTACCATCAATACCAGTAATAGTCAATGGGGCAGGGAAGGCCTTTATCTTGGCCAGGGACCCAAAAAGAATGGCATGAGTTTTTTTAAGGTTGAGGACCAGCTTGTGGGTCATTATCCAGCACTGGATATTCCTGAAATCCTAACTCAGTTGATGGCTGATGACCCCAATGTCACAGGCATGGGTGAGGATAACCAGGTCATCCACATATAGGATAGAGCTACAGTTAGAAGAAGTAGAGGGAAGATTATTGACAAAGATAGAGAGGAGAAAAGCCCTAGGACTGAACCCTGGGGAACACCAGAGGTCACAGGAGTGGTGGCAGAGAGGACCTTACTGAATTAGTTAGTTGCTGTCTGCTCTGGAGGTAATTAGTGAACCATCTTAGGACAGGTGGGGATAAATCAAGAGACCGAAGTAGAGAGCAAAGTAAGACATGGTCAACTAGGTCAAAGGCCTTAGATAGGTTAATGAAGATGGCGCCTGAGAGCTTACCCTGGTTCATAGCTGCCCTGATCCCAGAGGAGACAGTGACAAGAGCAGAGGACATACTGTGCCCTTTGCAAAATCCATGCTGCATGGGAGACAGTAGCTCATAGGCCTGAATATATTCCCTGAGTTGCCCAGCCACAACTTTCTCCAGAAGTTTACTGATAGCCGACAAGATGGCTATTGGTCGGTAGTTGTCAAGGATCTTGGGGTTGCCCTGTTTGAGAACAGGGACAATCCTCATCACCTTCCAGAGGTCAGAGATAACTCCAGAGGCTAGGGACATATTGAAGATATTGGCCACTGTGGAGGTAATATCAAAGGCACCAAGATGGAGGAGTTTAGGTTCCATGCCATCATGACTAGCACTAGAGTGATGGGAGAGACCAGAGAGAAGTCTCTGTGTCTCCTGTGCCATCACAGCCCTGAAGTAGAGTAATGGACAGGAGATAGGGGCTGACTGTGGGGCAGAGGACGGGACACAACTATCACTCCCACCAGTGGAGTATAGGGAGGTGAAGGCAGACAGATCCGATAAGTGGGAGTTGAATGCATTGGCGATGGTTAGTGGATTGTTACAATTAGATCCATCTATGAGCATATCAGAGACCCCGCAGTTGGAGGAACCACTTATTAAATTTTTAATGTTCCTCCAGTAATTCCTAGGGTCCTTAGCTGAGTTTAGTAAGGCAGTTTTGCAGTACTCACTTTTGGCAGCCCTGATTGCTTTTTTGCATTAATTTCTGAGGCTCCTATATTGCTGAAATATGGTCTGGTCCATCATGACCTTGAAGGTGGCCAAGCACTTGTCACTAGCCCTCATGAGGGCTAGGAGGCTCTCATACAGCCACTTAGTGGCAGACCCGCTAACCCTCCACCTGATAAGAGTGGCATGCTTGTCCTGCAGTGCCCCAAAGGTGCTGAGAAAATGACTAATGGCAGTGGAAGAGTCCTGAGCATTTAACACCACCACCTCAGGTCAAACCTGGAAAAATCCCTTACTTGGATGATTTTGTGAGGAATTTTCCGGGAAGAGATCTTCCATATGTAGTACACAGGGGTGTGGTCAGAGATAGAGTCAGGAAGGGTAACAGAAGAGCTAATCCTCTCAGGTCTATTGGACAGAACCCAGTCCAGGAGGGAGATAGTACTGCCAGTGATTGACCACCTAGTGGGCTCCTGAATAAGTTGAGACAAGGAGAGGCCAGCAAGCAGAGGTTCATACAGCTTGGTGTTTCCTCCAAGCCAGTTTAAATTAAGATCTCCCAAAATGATTAGCTCATTATCCCCAGTCTTAGCACCAACAGTATCAAGGAGGTATAATAACCCCGACAGACCACCCTTGGGGACATTGCATGTATAGATGATGTGCAGCTTCTTAGTGTTCCCTAGTAATATGACTGTGTGAAGCCGCTCACAAGAAGACAGTAAGGGCTGTTTGGTGGGATACAACAGACAGGTTTAGGTGAATCTTGTAGTACATAGAAACATAGAAACATAGAATTTGATGGCAGATAAGGACCGCATGGCCCACCCAGTCTGCCTATTTCCCTACCTGATGGATAAGCTGCAGATCCTAGTTAACCAGCAGCCTACTTCTTCCTACCCCCACCCCCTAGAATTGCCTTATGACTGTCCCAGGCATGCTTGAATTCCACCACTATTTTTGACTCCACAACCTCCTCTGGAAGGGTGTTCCATGCATCCAAAACCCTCTCTGTGAAAAATACTTCCTCAAATTACCTCTGAGCCGCCCCTTCTATCTTCAAATTGTGCCCCCTTGTTCTTGCACACCTCTTTTTGAAAGATGCTACCCTCTTGACTTTGTTGATTCCTTGAGGTACTTGAAAGTTTCTATCATGTCCCCTCTCCTCCTTTCCTCGAGGCTATACATATTAAGCTCCTTAAGTCTCATTTCATATGTCTTCCGGTGCAGACCCTGCACCATTTTAGTTGCCCTCCTCTGGACAGCTTCCATCCTGTCTATGTCTTATGAGACTGGGTCTCCAGAACTGCACGAGTACCCAGATGTGGTCTCACCAGCTGTTGTACAGAGGGATAATAACTTCTTGTTTTCTGCTGGTGATGCTCTCCCTATGCATCCCAGTATCCCCCAGCCCTCCTTGCTGCCCTCTCACATTGCTTGCCCACCTTTAGGTCATCTGATGACTACCCCCAGGTCCCTTTCCATTTTTTTGTTGTTAGTATCTCACCCCCCATTGTGTACTCTTCCCCTGGGTTTTTGTTTCCCAGGTGCATTACCTTGCACTTCTTAGCATTGAATCTAAGCTGCCATACATTTGACCATTCCTCTAACCTTGCCAAGTCCCTTCTCATCCTTCCCACCCCACCTTGTGCATCAACTCTGTTGCAGATCTTTGTGTCATCTGCAAAGAGATATACTTTTCCTTCCAGTCCCTCTGCAATGTTGCTTATAAAGACATTGAAGAGGACCGGTCCTAATACTGAACCCTGTGGTACCCCACTGCTAGCCCCCCTTTTTTCAGAGTGGACTCCATTTACTATCACTCTCTATGTCCTATTCTCCAGCAAATTCTTTACCCAGACTGTCATCTTGGGACCCACTCCCAGGCTGGCTAACTTGTAGACCAAGATACCACCCCCACGCTTTTTTCCAAGCCAATCTTGCCTAATGATTTCAAAGCCAGGATGCGCGCAGGCTGAGTCGGGGGGGGGAAATTTCAGCCAAGTCCCAGTAATACCAAGGATGTCAGGCTTGTGGTGAGTGACCCAGGCAGAGAGTTCAGCCAGATTGGGCAGGAGGCTATGGATGTTGAGGTGAGCTATTTTCATAACCTTGCCTGACAGCCAGGCCCCAGGAAATGAGGAGGCTTGATAAGAAGGACCAGGGATAATCTCAATGTCCCCAGCAAGGGCTAGTGTCACCAGGAGGAGCCAGAAGAGTTGCCTTATAGGGGAAGAACCACTTCCAGACGAAGGCTTGTGAGCAGGGCACCTGACCACTATGGCAGGATACAGAAAGTCCCTGAGGTCAATAAGCAGATAGTCTGCCACAGGCTATTAGACTGGAGAAGGTGAAGTCATGTTCCTCATGCTGTTCAGGTGTAACCCAGGGGCCTCCCAAGGGAAGGGAGCAATCAGAAATAAATAGAGGGGGGCATAAGGGAGTGATAAGGCCAATGATGAGTGCACTAATAAATGGTGATGGCATAGCACCCTACCTGATGAGCTTAGGAATCCCCATGTCAAAAAGGACCTGTCCCTTGGACTAACCAGGGCACTGAAGGGAGAAGATATTATGGACAGGTCAGGTAGAAAGATCAAGGCTTACCAGAAGCCAGAGAGGTTATTTTGTCAAACACTAGAAAGGGTCCAAGGAGAGAACCAAGCAGTGCTTGCCCACAAGACCCCATTGGCTGTCCAAGTGGGTCCCAGAGGAGCACCAAATTTGTGAAGATCTATCCTAAAGATGCCCCCACAACAAGGGTCAGTAGACAATGCTCCCTTATGTAGGAGTACACCACCAGCTACTGGAAGGATTACCAGCTTCTGTGGTAGTAAGCCTCACTGGAGGCAAGGCTAGTAGAGATAGCTAGTGAGCACAATACATTAACCAGCTAATAGAGACATTTCCCTGACTAAAGTTGCTGAGACATGATAGATAGACAGGCAGAAATTATTCAGTAGATTGCAGTCGATTCCCACCACAATTAATTGCAGTCAACTACAGTAGTCAACAGCGGTTGTAAAAAATATACTCAGCCAGGCCCACTCGGGATAGAATAAGCTAGGCTCAAGCTTGTAACAAACTCAGGATAAAGATTACACAGTACTGAATACACCAACAAGAATATTAGCTGCAGTAAACATCTATCAAACTGTGAATATGGTCAAATAGCAGAAATATATTTACTGGCGCAGAGGTGTGACTCCTAACTATTCATACCCAGCAGGTTAATTAGGCACACGATTGACCACCCAGGAGTCCCACCCATACAGCAATTCAGAGTGGACAAGCACAATACGGAAGTCCATAAGCAGATGAGAGTTCTGTGTTTAGAGAGAGCTAGCAGCAGCAAGTGACAGATTTCTAAGAGTTCTGTATTTAGATAGCTTTAAGCTCCTGAATTCTACTAGTGGACGTCAGTGGGGGTAGGACATGGTAGGGGAGGGAGGAGCTTAAGTATATTTAAAGGTGACCTCGGAGAGGGAGGGGGTGTGGGTGAAAAATTCTGATGCAGAAGCAGAAGCTGTGCAGGTCCGGGCTGTGTATAGAAACATAGAAACATAGACTTTGACGGCAGATAAGGACCGCTAGGCCAATCTAGTCTGCCCATTTCCCTACCTACAGGATAGGCCGCAGATCCTAGTTAACCAACAGCCTATATCTTCCTACCCCCCACAAGAATTGCCTTATGTCTGTCCCATGCATTCTTGAATTCTCCCACAGTTTTAGACCCCACAACTTCCTCAGGAAGGCTGCACCATGCATCCACTACCCCTCTGTGAAATAATACTTCCTCACATTGCCCCTGAACCACCCTCCTTCTATCTTTAAATTGTGTCCCTTGTTCTTGCAAGTCTCTTTTTCTGAAGATGCTACCCTCTTGGACTTTGTTGATTCCTTGAGGTACTTGAAAGTTTCTATCATGTCCCCCTCTCCTTCTTTCCTCAAGGGTATACATATTAAGCTCCTTCAGTCTCTCCCTCATACGGCTTCTCTTGCAGACCCTGCACCATTTTAGTTGCCCTCCTCTGGACTGCCTCTATCCTGTCTATGTCCTTGCGGAGATGGGGTCTCCAGAATTGGACACAGCATTCCAGATGGGGTCTCACCAACTGTCTGTACAGAGGGATAACAACTTCCTGTTTTCTGCTGCTGATGCCTCTCCCTATACAGCCCAGTATACCCCCGGCCCTCCCTACTGCCTTGTCACATTGCTTGCTAACCTTGAGGTCATCTGATATGATTACCCCCAGGTCCCTTTCCTGTTTTGTTGTTGTTACTACCTCCCCAGCCATTGTGTATTCTTCCCCTGGGTTCTTGTTTCCCAGGTGCATTATTTTGCACTTTTCTGCATTGAATCCTAGCTGCCATACGTCTGACCATTCCTCCAACCTTCCGAAGTCCCTTTTCATCCTTTCCACGCCTCCTCGTGTATCAACCCTGTTGCAGATCTTTGTGTCATCTGCAAAAAAGCATACTTTTCCTTCCAGTCCCTCTGCAATGCCACTGATGAAGACATTAAAAGAACTGGACCCAATACTGAACCTCAAGGTACCCTCACTAGTAACTGCCTTTTCTTCAGAGTGGACTCCATCTACAATTACCTTCTGTGTCCTGTTGTCCAGCCAATGTTTTACCTAGGCTACCACCCTGGGACCCACTCCCAGGCTGGTTAATTTGACTAATAATCTTTTGTGTGGGACTGTGTCAAATGCCTTGCTAAAGTCTAGGTAGGCCATGTCCACAGCCCCTCCCTGGTCTACTACTTTGGTCACCCAGTCAAAGAAATCTATTAGATTCGTCTGACAAGACCTTCCTCCTGTGAACCCATGCTGCCTTGGATCCTGTGCTCCACTAACCTCTAGGTACTCAACTATTCTTTCCTTCAGAAGTGACTCCATCACTTTCCCTACCACAGAGGTCAGACTGACAGGTCTGTAGTTTCCTGCCTCTGTCTTGGTCCCACTTTTGTGAAGCGGAATCACATCTGCCTTCCTACAGTCCTCAGGTACCACACCATCCTCCTATGATTTATTAAAAAGAGTAGCCAGTGGTTTCACTAGTTCCTTCCTCAATTCTTTTAGAATTCTGGGGTGAATTCCATCAGGACCCATTGCTTTGTCCATCTTCAGTTTTAGGAGTTCTTGCAGAACCCTTTCTTCTGTGAAAGGACTGGGATCGACCCCCCTATCAAAAGTGTTTCTGTTAATTGGATTAGGCTCTTCCCCCTCCTCTTTTGTGAATACTGAGCAGAAATATTCGTTCAGTATTCCTGCTTTTTCACTGTCCCCCTCTACCCACCCACCGTTCATTCTATTCAGCCTCACTATCCCTCCCTTTGTCTTTCTACGCTCGCTGATGTACCTATAAAAGGTTTTATCCCTTCTTAACTGAGTTGGCTATCTTTTCCTCAGTTTGGGCCTTTGCTATTCTGACTTCCCCCTGCTTCTTTCTGCCTTAACTGGTACAGCTCTCTGTCCTGCTCCTTCTGTGTTTCCTTATACTTCGGAATGCTATCTTTTCTTCCTGACTTTCACAGCCACCTCTCTTGGGAACCATAGTGGCTTTTCTTTCATTTTGATTTGTTTATTTGCTTCACACAAAGGCTTGTTGCCTCTGCGATGGCAGTTTTGATAATTCCCCATTGTTGCTCCACACCTCCTTCTAGCCTGTTTGCTAGTGCTTTTCTGAGGCACTCTCCCATCTTGCCAAAGTCAGCCCTCCTAAAGTCCAGTACCCTTACTTTTGCATGGCTTGACTCTGTAGCTGAGTTTAACATGAACCACACTGTTTCATGGTCACTTGTCCCCAGATGGCAACCCACTTCTAGATCTGAGATCCTCTCACTGTCCCCGTTTGAGAGTATGAGGTCTAAGATTGCTCCCTCACGAGTGGGTTCTGAAACTAGCTGTCTAATGCCTGCCACCTGTAGGGCGTCAAGAATGGCCCTGCTCTTGGATGTGGCTGCAGCAAATTGCTCCAGTTAACATCTGGCATATTCAGGTCTCCCATCAACAGTATCTCCCTTACTCTGCCATTCTAAGAATGCCTCATCCAAATCCTTGTCCATTCCTTCTCCCTGACATGGGGTCTGTACACAACCCTGTGCGGATTGTGGTGCCTTTCAGTCTCAAGGTGACCCACAGTGCCTCCTCTCCTCCCTGTTTACTCTTTCATTCAGTTGCTTTTATCCCTTCCTTTACATAGAGAGCTACTCCTCCCCCTCTTCTCCCCTGCCTGTCTCTCCTGTAGGTTATGTACCCTGGTATGTTAACATCCCAGTCATGGTTCTCTGTGTACCATGTTTCTGTGACTGCTACAATATCCAGGTATCCCTCTTCCATTAAGGCCACCAGCTCAGGGAGCTTGTTGCCCAGACTACGGGCATTGGTACTCATTACCCTCCATTTCCTGATGGCCTTACCCCCTTTTGCCCCATCCCTGTCCTTCTTGCCTTTGTCACTTTCTCCATTTACCCCTGCCCTTCTCCCTATCGACACCTCCACGTTGGTGTTTGCCACACTTACTACCGTGATTGTTTGGGGGGCTAGGATTTTCCTGCTCCTTTCCAGTGCCTCCCCCCTTGGCTAGTTTAAAAGCTTATCAATGAAGCATTTAAACCTATCACCTAGGATCCTGGTTCCCCTCCCAGACAGATGCAGCCCATCATGCCAGTATAGGCTTGTATCACTCCAGGTAGACCCCCAGTCCCCAATGAAGCCAAATCCCTGAGCTCCATACCAGTTTTTCAACCACTGATTGAATTCCATGGTACGGAACACCCTAGCCTCTCTATGCCATAGATGGGTAGCACCTCGGAGGAGGTCCACTGCATGTCTACTTGACCAAGGCCCTCCCCAATTCCACAAACTCTTCCTGCACTTCTCTAATCCCTTTCTAGCCAGGTCATTTGTTCCTAAGTGGACAGTGACATCCAGCTCCTCCCTCTGCAGCTGCTCTGGCAATCCTGAGGATTCGCTCCCTGTCCCTCAAGCCATGGCAGGCAGGCACCTTACCTCCCTCTCCCTTCTTTGCCCAGTTCTACCTTCCTAACAATGAAGTCCCCCACCAGGAGTTGTTTCCTTCCCCTGCAGGGTCCCCTGCCACCCTCCTGTGGGTCTCCTTTGTGGAGGTTCCCAGCATCCTCCTTGGTCTCCACTGTAGGTGCCTCCATAGAGGAACCACACTTTGCCAGAATGGCATAGGAATTGTGGAGAGGTACAACTGGTGGGATGTGCCTCTGTTCCACCACTCTCACCCTCCCTGAGCCCACTGTGGTCCAACCGCTCCTCTTTCTTGGCAACCTCTGAGGCAATGGCAGTGGCACTGGTGGTCCCTGGATGGAAGAGGAGGTCCCACAAATCCTGGCCAACTCAGCCTGGAGATGAGCATAGATGAGATGAGATGAGTATAGGCTGCACCTGATGCTTGTGTCCAGGAGGCCAGTGGCAGCAGGCTTCTTGGCACTGAGAGAGGTGCAGAATGGTGTCCTGGCATGCAGGAGGTGTACCGCAGATGGCAGTAGGTAACCCAGTGAGCTACAAGGATGCCTGTTAAAAGAGAGACAGCACAAGGATTAAATAGCACTCCGAAGTGGTGGGAGTGAAAATAAAATTTGCACACAGACAATGAGCTGCAATTTACTCAAACAGGGTCAAATCAGAGGTCAGGAAGCAGACAGCTAGGCACCAGCTCTGTAGCTGAGATTTGTAAAACAAGGGTAAAACAGTCAGGGGTGGGGTTGAAACAAAGGGAGAAATTAAACTGGTAGCTGCACTGGATTCAAATAAAACAGATCAGCTGGCTATGGAGACTTTCAGCAAAGATAATCCTGAAATTCTAAAGTCCAGTAAATCCTATACTCTAATAATCTTAGACACAGCAACAAGAGATACCAAGTTAAATACAATACAAAAGATGGCTCTAAATAGTGACACAGGGAATTCTCTGCAAGGTGGAGCTGTGTGGAACAACTTGGCACACTGAAGCTGAAAATCGGTGCTAGCAGGGAGACAGGATTCCCGTAAGTGCAGGGATTCAGCTGAGCTATAGGAGGGAGGATAAAAACAAATATACTTCTTTGCCAATTCCTGATTGATTGAACAAAGGCAGACCAAATTAATTCACTAGCTTAACATCTAAGAACTGAGTCCTTTCCCTCTTAAAAATCCAGGTACCATATATAAACTTCGACATTTGCGATCCTTGAACTTTAGTGTAGGTAAGGGTCCTGGGGGATATTTTATTTCAACCAGAAAAGGTACTTTTTTATGATTGCAGAAGCATTTGATATAGAAATGAAAGGTTTATGCTGTTTGTAATTTACTAGATATTGAAGAACAGTAATTTTTTTATACTGCAGTGGAAAATCATGAGTAGGTAGTTTGCTATCCACTCTCTGACTCTTTCTCTCCCCCTACCCTATTCAGCTCTCTATTTCCTTTTTATTACATGACTGTTGAACCAATTTCAGCATAAACAGATGTCTTGAACCCCTTCTGAGTGGCCTTATGGAACACTAAAAGTGAGCTGAATCCAATAAATTAACTATTTGCTAGCACCTCTCTGGACCCCTTGCAAGAGGTCCCTTGATAGGAGCAATGCAAGTCAGACTACATCATGAGCAGGTCACCTGCATAAATTTAGTATAGTCACCGAGTGACCTCCTGTGTCCCTGTTTTGCAGTGTACCTGACTCACTTTTGCACCACCTACTCTCCAGTTTAAAAGATGCCATACTCCAATGTGCACTTCCTCATTCTTACTCCAAGCAATAGAGGCACTTGGCACACTTGCAGTTACTACAACTCAGTCCTGTGCATTCACACCAGCTCAACTGATGTTGGCCTCTTTAGTGAAGGGCAGGAGAGCAGACACATGTGCAACAGAGCGTTGACAACATGGACACCATTTTGGCCACAGTAGTGGCCATTTTAGATGCCTGCAGTCACTCAGTCTGCACACTGCTATGGATACTGAAGCAGGATTCATCAAAACTACCCCGTTTGTTTTTTTCATTGTCTTTCTCCAGCATACTAACTAGTAGACGGCTACAGAGACATATTGTTATTACTAGTAGCAGCATATTACAGCATCTGGTGTACAAACAGATATATAAATTGATATTATTACTATGGCACCCCAGTCTCACAGACAATGCAGTGTCATCTTGAAGCTCTTCATGGCCCAGATATCAGTTGTCTCCTTCCATCACACACAACCCTATATGCTTCTCTTTGGCCAAAATCACTTCTCTATTGTAGATCAGACATAAAACTGCTATGCAGCTGCTTTCACTACACCCCATGCAGGGGCCAAAGGCATACAAGAAATACAAAACAAATTGGATTGTTGGAAGACCTACATTAAGCAACCTTATTGTCTTGTTGCCCACATGCCACTATAATGGTGAAGAAAGTGCAGTCATGCCATTACAATGTGGATTCTCAGATAGGAGTTGTCAAACATTTCCAACCAATAACAGGACTAGGTGAAATGATATGAACAAACAAAACTCCCAGTTCTGGAAGAATTTAATGCGCTAAACTTCATCAAAATGCACTTAGTCATAATGTCTGCAGTGGGAAATGAAGTGTAGACCGACTCAATCACAAATGAAGAAAGAGGTTATATTGTCATGAATGACTTCAACATCACAGGAAACAAAACATCAAGAGAAAAAAAAATCTCCAAAGCACCTGAATATCCTGAAAGATAAAAACAAGAACTACAAAGCATCCAGCACAAACACAGAAGACATCAACAGGACCATTAGTCTGGAGAGAAAGAAGAACAAGGCATCAAGGAAAATGAACTAGCATTCACAAGGAAACTGACAACTGACACAGTGCTGGAACTGTTGAGATCAGTCAAAGATTCAGTGGGTGTCGACTCCCCACAGCTGCCAGAGCAGTCCAGTCTAATTCCCCTTATCTATTCAAAGCAAAAAATAAGGAGTTCTTTCTTATCTGCTATTTCGTTTCTGAGGTCATATTAAATAAATGTGAATTGCCGGACACATACAGAACTTCTGGGAAGAAGACTTTTAACAGATTTTGCCCCATTTAGGAGGATGTTATCAAAGTGTGGTTCATACTACTAGTGGTAGACCATCAGATGTTCTCCTTAACTTGAAGGACAGTACTTCAGTAAGAGGGTATGGCCTCACTGAAGGATCCCACCAACAAAAAGATGGAAGAACTCATGAAGAAAAACATTAAGATGGAAGGTCTGGCATGCAGGGCTATGACTACTTCTGTTTATACATCCAGCACCTTACTTTCATGTTGAGAAAAACTAACCTCATCCCTAGATCCCGAGTTCAAACAAGTTGACCTTGTCTAGTATGCTATTGAGGAGCTAAATACATAGCAGATACATCTGTGGATGCCCTAAGCATATTTGTGAGATCAGCAGCCATCTCCAACTGGGCAAGAAGACTTCTATGGCTGAAACTATGGAACACTGACACAGACTCAGAGGCCAGGCTCCACAGGCCCTCATACAATGGGAATTTGGTTTTTGGTTAAGGTCTAGAGAAATTAATCAAACCTAAAGAGGACAGAAAGAGTTTGGATAAGGACATGTCAGCATGCAACTCATATGTCCCATCCTAATGTGGCAGATTTCTTGCTTACAGGGGCAGACAAGACAGAAAGACACAAAAGCTATTGCTTCTCACAGGGCCAATCATATAACTTCATGCTGGCCTACTTCTTGAACAATAACCAAGTCAAAGCCAGAGGACACAGACACAGAGGCTGTTTCACCAACTCCAGCTCATGAGGAAAAGCAAGTTACACATGCCTACCATACTATCTCACTACAATGTCCACTACTGCGAAAGCTTGTAAAAGATCCACCAGTAGGGGCAAGACTACTCAAGTTAGCATGTCAGTGGAGAACAACAACAATGTACAAGTGGGTAAAAGTAATGGTAGTGGTTTACTTGCTAAGCACCCAATCCTTTTGGGTCTGAGCACTGTACATCATTTAATGCAAATCCAAAACTCAGAATAAAACAGATAAAACACAAGTAAAGATATATAACCTAGAATGTATAAATCAAAGTGCATAAATATCTAAAATGAACCAGGGGAACTGGCTCAACACAAAAGTCTGTCTGAAAAGGTAAGTCTTTAGGAAGTTCTTAAATGCCTCCACTGAGCTGGCTTCCCTAAGAGAACTGGGAAGCAAGTTCCACAGGGCTAGACTAGCCACTTCGGAAGTGCAATCCACTGATGTCTTAAGTCTGACCTTTAAAACTTCTGCAGTGCTCAGCTGGGAGGAATGGATAGGGCAGGCAGGGCAATAAGGGGACAGGATATCACTCAGATAACACAGGCCCAGTTTAAATAGGGCTTTATAGGTTAGCAAACCAGCTCTGAAGGTGATTCACCTCTTCAGAGGCAGCTAATTCAAGTCATGCAGGACCAGGGTCAAATAACATGTCCTTAGGATTCCTTTCAGTAAACTGGCCAGCATCTTCTGCACTAGCTGCAGGTGTCACAGGACCCCTTTACTAACCCCACGATACAGAATATTATAGTAGCTGAGTCCGTAAGTCACAAAGGCATGTGCCAGTGAGGGCAGGCCTTCTGGTGTGATCATGGCTTTATTCAGGAAGATGTTTCTGAGATGGTAAAAGCTCTCCAGGCTATGGATGACACATGAGCATCAAGTGTCAGTCTTTCATCCAAAATGATGCCCTGATTCTTCATCTTAGTAAAGGTTACCAGGCTGGAGTAACCAAGCACCAGGTCAAGTCATCTCTGTTGTAGCCACTGCACCCTGCTATTGACCAGACTCAATCAACAATACCTCCATCATGTCCAGGTTGAAGATTAGCCAACTAAAGGACATCCAGTTTTGGATTTTGACCAGACATAAATTCAGTACATCAACCATGCCAGGCTTCCTGCATGCAAAAGACAGCTATACCTGGATATCATTGCATAACAGTGAAACCCAGACAGTAGCATCATTGATATCACCTAGTGGCAGGATGCACACAGCAAGTAACATGGGTGAGAGGACTGAGCCCAAGGGTACATCTCAGAGCAGGGACTTTGGGAGTGAGGAGCAATTCTATATGACCATCCTCTGCATTCTGTCACTGAGGAAAGACTCAAACCAGCTGATGACCATAACAGTGAGTCCACAGTACTTCCTTAGGTGATCCACCTGCAATCCATGGTCCACCATGTCAAATGCTGAAGACAGATCCAGCAGAATGAAAACTGACCAATCCCCTCTATCCATAGCCCTGAAGAGGTCATTATGCACCCGGACAAATACAGTCACCATACAACGCCTGGATCTATATCTGAACTAGAGTGGCACATAGATGTTAAAGGCCTTGAGGTGTGCTGGAGCTGCAAAGCAACTATCATCTTAATAACCTTTCCTAGGGTACAGTCTGTTTAAAAATTTACCAAGCAGACCAGGTCCAATGATGTTTTTTTCAGAAGAAGCCTCACCAAAGTATCCTTCAATGTGATTGGAAGGAACCCTTCTGAAAGGGGGCTCCACACCATCTCAGCAAAACAATGGGCCCAGAAATCTCACACTACTCATTAGGAGGCATGTTGGACCTTGGTTCAGTTCACAATAGCAGGGCCACATTTCAGAGATCACTTTATTTACATTCTCCATTGACAACAGCCTAAACTCACCCCAGACAGGAAGAGTGCCCTTTGTGACAACCCACTCCCCACTGCTGGGCTGTGACAGCCTAGTTTTGGATTGTTCCAGACCTGATCAAGGACACCCAGTCAGAGAAGAACTGAACAAATGCTTTGCCTTTACCGGCTGGAGACATGCAGGATATAACAACCTGTCTACAGTCCGGAAAAGCTGAGGCAATTTGTTCCTCCCTGCTACAATATCCCTGGACAAAAATGCTGCCCTCTTACAAGCAGTTCCCCTTTAATTCTCACTTTATTGAGTTCTCAGAACCTGTCTGCCTTCCTCAGTCCTGGACTTCTGCCAACAATGCTCTAATCTTTGACCCATGGCCTTCATTTCCATAAGCTACCCATCAATCCACAAGGGTTCTAAGTGAAAAGTCCTGGGTCATATATGAACTGGTGTAAGAGTATTGAGAGCTAAGGCAATGGCCCTGTTATAGGCCACCAATGCCTCCCATAATCTTAGCCCAGAAGCAGCCATCACCATCAAAACCAGCTAAAACTTAATGCTAAAAAAAACAGTTTCTATGTTCTTTGGCTCAAGTCAAAGAAGGGCCAGATCCCAAAACCCTCCAACTTTCACCAACCTCGACTACTCATCTTTACAGTCTCTCAGTTCATTTAAATACCTAGGGATCTGGCCGGATAGCAACCTCAATTTCTCAGGCCACATTGACTCCATCTGATCCAAACTTTTCCCCAAACTCGTAGACCTCTATTGACACAAAGAATGCCTCCCTCTTTCTACTCGTCAAGACCTAGTTACCAGAACCATCCTCCCCATAATAGAGTACACTGACATTGTCTATGGCTCTTCTCCTGCTACCACACTTGCTAGACTTGATATGATGCTAAATTCATTTTGCCGTTTTGCCACCTCCTTCCCTCTTCACTCACCATTGTTTCCTCTACTCCGCACTCTCCCTCTTGCCTCTACCTTCTAGGTGCCAGCTTCACAGCCTCACCTTCATAGGCACATTTTGATTTAGAACTCTTCCTCCTACCTCGAGATGTGTTGTCACATAGTAACATAGTGCCTGCAAACAGAAATGTCAATGGCATGGTGATGTAAAGTGAAACAGTAAGAGAAACAGTACTGTAGACGAAATGGCAAAAAATAAAAGAAACATGCGCAAATGAAAACACAAGGGATAACGCATATGGTGGTGGACGCCAACGGTAAGTGACATCGGTAACGGAACTCAAGCGGAAAGGGCAACAGTAATGTAAGCGCACAGGCTGGTTTTCCCCAAAAGCTGCATAGAGAAAGACAGTGATTACAAAGAATGTATGCATAATAATGAGTATCGGCACAGAAAATGAGATCTTGGAATACTAAATAGGTTATATCTCAGGAACCGTACGACGTAGAAAAAAAATTTAAAAGTCATATTATTTACAACTGTCCTGGCTAATTTCAATCTTAGCCCCAATAGGGGACTAAGAAATTTTCTGACGAAAAGTCCGTATCTCGCACCATTTCTGAGATACGGGCCCTGAAAGGCGCGGCGAACACCGTAATGTTATCCTATGGGAAAAAAGGAAAAGTTCTGAGCACCATAACTTTGCCTCCCTGTAATGTTTTTTCACCAAACCACTGAAAGGCACATCTGTGGGCTGTTGGCTGTCTTCCCTCCAAATTTCAGGAAAAAGACCAAACCGTTATTTTGCAGCAGGGTGCCAAAGGATTTCTGTAATGTTGGGCGCCGTAATGTTATCCTATGGGAAAACTGTCAACTTTGAGTGCCATAACTTTGCTGCCATGTAATATTTTTCAATACAACACTGAAAGGCACATCTGTGAGATGTCGGCTGCGTCTCCAAATTTCAGCTCAAACTCCCAACGGTTCTTTTGCAGCGCAGTGCCAAAGAATTGCTGTCATTTTCCCACAGACCAGAAAACTACTGTCGTAATTTATAAAAGCTTTGTAACTTTGGCGACACTTTCTGTGAGCACGAAAGTAATTTTGCAAGTACTTTTTCCAGAAATTTGAAAAACATATTTCTAAGTTACTACAAAATAAAGACATGGCAAGCATCCTTAGGGCCCGACTAGGTGAATACAAAAAAATTAGGTTGCTAGAGAGTCCCAAATTTAAATGCCAACCATTTTTCTGATCACCAACTGAAAACAAAATGGCCGATTTGCGAAAGTAACAGGCCCATTTGTGAAAGTAAAAATGCATTTGTGAAAGTGTTGAACTTTTTGTTAACTTTTCCCATTGACTTATAATGGGAAACTGTTTTTTGAATAACTTTTGAACCGTGTAATATTTTTTCACGAAATCTTTGAAAGGCACATTGGGGACCCTGGATGCACATTCCCTGAAGATTTCAGGCCGGTCACGCAAACCGTACGACCTGTAGGCGTTACCACAGAATTCTAGAAAAGCATAAATGCGCGCACAGATCACACTTAATAACTCCGCAGCTGTATATCTGACCAGTACGAAACTTGGCATATCCCAAGGCCTATGGTTCTTGATCAAAAATTCCAAATTTCAGGCAAATCCATCAAACGGTTGCAAAGTTATTAAGGTGCAAAGTTTTGGGGTTTAACATAGAATGGCTCCTCAATCCTTATTATGGTAGCACTACATGCTACTATAATATATATATATATATATATATATATATATATATATATATATATATATGTATATGTAGATATATTATAGTGGCATGGTAGTGCCACTATAGTTATGGTTGAGTACCCCATTTAAGGTTAAAGTGTGAAATTCTACACCTTAATAACTTTGCTACTGTATAATGAATTTGCCTGAAATTTGACAGGCGCAGAGCAGTAGCATTGATCTTGGGATCTGATAAGTTTCTTACCAGTCGGATAGAAGGTTGCAGAGTTATCAAGTGACATTCCATAGCTCATTTACACTTTTTTTGCATATTCTTTTCTCGGGCCTACAGGTCGTATGGTTTGTGGGACCAGTCCAAAAACTTCAGGAACCATGCGGCCAGGGTCCCCGATGTGCCTTTTGAAGATTTTGTGCAAAAATATTGAACAGTTCAAAAGTTATTCAAAAAACAAGTTTCCCATTATAGTCTATTGGAAAAGTTAACAAAAAGTTTGACAGTTTGCAAATGCCATTTTTAGTGTCACAAATTACCCCAGTAGTGTCGCAAATCTGCAATTTTGTTTTCAGTTACTAATCACAGAAATGCTTGGCATTTAAAATGGTGACCCTCTAGGGACACAATTATTTTTGTTTTTACCTAGACAGACCCTGATGATGCTAGGCATGTCTTTTTTGTGGGGTTAAACACCCCAGAAATATGTTTTTGAAATTTTTGGGAAAAGTAGTGTCGCAAAGTGGTGTCAAACCTGCAACGCTTTCATGATTTTTTTGCTAAAGTGTCTTGTTTTGCGATACTAATATGCAACACCGTGGGCAAAATAACAGGAATTCTTTGCCACCCTGCTGCAAAACACTGGTTTGGTCTTTTGAGCTAAAATTTGGAGGGAAGAAAGCCAACATACCTCAGATGTGTCTTTTTCTGGTTTGGTAACAAAATATTGCACAGATGTAAAGTTACAGTGCTCTGAATTTGACACTTTTTCCCATAGACTAACATTGCGGTGGCCGCCGCGCCTTTCAGGACCCATATCCCGGAAACACTTTGAGATACAGACTTTTCATTGCAAAAGTGCTTAGACCCGCACTAGGGGGCTAAGTGCAAAACTAGCCAGGAAAGTCATAAATAATATGAATTTTTATTTTTTCTATATCGTCTCGTTCCTGAGATATAAGCAATTTAGTATTCCAAGTGCTCATTTTCCTGGACCGAGGCCCATTATTATGCATACATTCTTTGTACTTCACTGTGCTTCCTTATGTAGTTGTTGGGGAAAACCAGTGTGTGCGCTTCCGTTACTGTTACAGTTAGCATTTCCACTTGTGTTTCTGTACCCGTTTGTGTTAGCGTTCTTGTGTATGCCACCGTGTGCATTACCCTTTGTGATTTCATTTTGTGCTTGCATTTGCATTACTGTTATCATTTGTGTTTCCACTACTGTTTGTGTTTGATTTTTAAATTTGCATCACCATGTACATGTCCATTTCCATTTGTGGTTGCTCTTCCGTTTGCATTTGCATTTCTCCTTTGTTTGGCATCATCGTTGTTGTTATGTTACCATTTGCATTTCCAATTGCTTAACCGTGACCGTGTGCATTATGGTTTGCATTTCCATATGCACTTTCATTTGTGCTTCCATTTCTGTTTCCTATGGCGTTATTGTTGCTGTTACCATTACCATTTGCATTTCCAATTGTGGTGCCATGACAGTGTGCGCTACTAGTTGCATTTCCATATGTGTTTGCGTTTGCGTCTCTGTTTGCATTACTGTTGATTTTGGCATCAGTTTGCACTTGCATTTCTCTTATCATTTGCATTGCCATTTATGTTTTTCATCACCATGTGTGTTATCATTTGCTCTTGTGTTTGTATTGCAGTTACCATTACTATGTGACAAAAAATCATGTGGTGGGAGCATGGAGGATGAAGGGCCTGCACTCCCACCACCACATTCAATTCACTATTTATATTCCTCATTCTCAAAAAGAAGGGAAATTCATGGCAAAAAACTCAATTTAATGCATCAGTTAGGGTTGTTCCACAGCCACAAAAACAGAAATTTGATGTTAGGGTTGAAAAAAAAACACCTTTTACCCTCCCACCCCAACCAGCATCAGAGTGTGTGTTGGGTTGTCGGTCCTAACTGTCACCCCATTCTTGCTTATATACACATGGGATGGGGTGAGAGTTAGGACCAATGACCCGAACGCATACACCAATACCGTTTGGGGGGCAGGGTGGGGGTGCAAAGGGGTGTTCAATGGTCACTTCAATGTCAGACTCAAAATTTTGCACATTATTAAATTCACAACCATTATACTGATTCATGTGAAATGTTGCATGTACCATCTGGTATCAATGTTCTCTTGATGTGGCAAGTTTTGTTCCAGATGGGTGCTGAGATACAGAATGTCAAGAAATTTGAAAATTACCATTTTTGTGTAAACTCCTTGTCACACCATTGCACAAAAGCTGTGTGGAATTGTGGTCTGAAACATTCAGGGTAAACAGGTCTTGGATCACACATTTGTCTTTGGAAGGTTTGTTTAAAAAATATTAATCCATTCCAAAGTTGTTACATTTTAAAGTTTCCCAATATTTCAAATGGGAGCAGTTAGATGTCCCACGTAAAAAAGGATACTGTGTCACAAATGTTTTGTTTTATTTTATTTATTTATTAGAGTCTAGGATTGCAATTACCTTTGAGCCAAGTCTCTTTTACAGAGGTTCCACATCAGGATGAGAATAAACAAGAAGGACATTAATTATTACAGGATAACAGGTTACAGTTGTTTATCATCACAGATTAGGCAGTACTAGGGGTATGCACAGGACAGGGATAACATTGATAACGAGAACTTGGTAAGATATGAGAAGAAGATGTTGCCAGAGGCAATTGTCAAAACACACAGGAAGTGCAGGTGGAAAGTGCAAGTAAGAGGAGGAGGAGGGGGGAAGGTAAAGAGAGAGAGTAGGGGGGTAAATGAGAAGGGACAACTGCCAGAAAGGGAACAGCAGGTTAGAGAAGACAGTCACATGTGCTAGAGGCAGAGAGGAATAGGCAGAGGTTAGATTTGAACAGGCCTAACTTAGGTAGGGAGGAGATGTCCCTTGTGAGACCATTTAGCCAGCTGGGAGCTCTGATGGCAAAGGATCTTTGTCCCTGTGAGGGCTACCATCTTGGAATATGCAGTAATTGAGATTCAGAGACCCTGGTGAGGTGGGGGTTCTGTGCAGGTTGTAGCAGAGCTTGAACTCCAGGGGGAGGGAAAAGCCCATCAATGTTTTTTTCAGCCATTATGTATGTTGGATACTTGATGCGGCTCGAGAGTTGAAGCTGCAAATGAGTAATCTGTTGCCACAAATGGGTAATCCTTTCTCACAAATGGGAAATCTTTTTTTTGTGTTGCAGCCATTTTCTTTTACAGTTAGCGAGGGAAATAAGCCCACCATCCTGCAAGTAAAAAAACACAGCCCTGCTCCGAGCGACATGTTACCCACAAAGTAAAAGTAAAAAAATAAAACAAGGCAACGGATGAGAGTTTTTCCAGTACTAAACTTTTTTTTTTTATTATTATTGTAGCCTGAGTTGAAATGTTAAAAATTTGTTTACCATGTGGTCCAGGCACGAAGTGATCAGAAGGCATACGTGATTTTTGGTATTTCGGCATTTTAACAATATATGCCACTTTGGTGACATTTTCTATCAGTTTGAGTTGTCTTTTTATGTTTTACCATATTGCATCTTCTGTCGGTCCTGCCACACTGTCTCCGTACTCATAGCTCCTGACACACTGTTGGATGCTGAATCCTGACTGATACATTCTGATGCACGGGTGATTCAGGACATGTTGACTAGACAAGTGCCTCTTTCTGTATTGTTACTTTCTTATTTAAACTTAATTTCAATGATGTTTACAATTGTAATGCATTTTGGGGCAGTGCATTTTTTGCCAGACATGTTGACACGCTAGGGGTTCAAGATACACGTATCAGTACTACAAGCAGCATGGCAGAAAATTGGCTCTTCTTAGTTACTCACATATTCCTTACTCAGTATTATCCTTTATGATATTTAACCCTTATTAGTGTCATTGATTCAGCAGGTTGCACACTCACCTCTGAGGCTGGAAGATCAAAAGTCTTTGGGTTCTTGCCCCACACGAGACACTTGTGTTAAATTGCAATATTGACACTGTAGTGTATCATGAGGGAGATGCTGCACTCCTGAGATGCTGTCCTTCAGATGAGACATTAAACCGAGGTCCCATCTGCCTGTTCTGGTGGATGTTAAAGATCCCATGGCACTTCTCAAAAACAGTAGGGGCATTTTTTATTGTGAAGAGGGCTACAATTCTCAATATGTACAACAATGTAATACAGAAAAGTAAGCACTATTCATTATAAATACAACATAAAAAAAAAGGTTGTCCATAGTTATCACTACCAAAAGGAGACTGTATTTCTTAATGTACCAGTTTTTCACAGTGCACCCATAGTTTCTTAACTTTTTCATGCAGATATCTTTTACTATCTTTCTGTAGTATAGTTTATAGAGAAAGTTGCACATTTTTATACAATTTCACACAGGATAGAAGTCTCTGCTGTGTAATCCCAAAACACCTGGCCTGCCAAGTATGGTATCTAAGAACTGAAAAGATCACGTATAGTGTGTCTGAGTCATAATGACTGCATCCACTAGGTAAGACACCATATAGCAGGCCTAACTATGTCAAAGATGACTAGAAAGTTTCTTACCTTATTTGACTAAAAAGTTTTCAAAATGCTTTACTGTATGTATAGTCTAAAAAAGATGTTCCTGTGTTTCTAATATTGGAGCACATGACTCCCTGGGGCAGCATCTATCTGTAAGCTGTTTGTGCTTATTATTGTTTTTAAGTCCTAAGCTGGATATCAATGAGTTCCATGATGGGCAGCAACATGGGTCTATCTCTGGAAGATCATGCCAGACCAACCTAATAGAATACTATGACTTGGTCACAAGGCAGTTGGACAAGGGCCATGCAGTGGATGTCCTATATTTTGATTTCAGCAAGGCCTTTGATTCAGTCCACCATAGGTGACTGGGGGCAAAGCTGAAATAAATAGGGGTGGGGGCTAAGATGGCTAACTATATCAAGAACTGGCTGGAAGATAGACTGCAGTGGGTAGTTGTGTGGGGGAACTCTCATCTCCTAGGCCAGTAACCAGTGGTGTGCCATGTGGCTCTCTGCTGGGGCTGGTGTTGTTTAGTCTGTTCATATCAGATCTTGCACACAGGTTTTGGAGCAAGATCAGTTTGTTCACTGATGACATCAAGATGGGGGCTGTTGTGGATGACACAGAGGGGTGACAGAAGCTACAGGTTGACCTAACCAGACTTGAGGAGTGGTAGTCAAGGTGGAAATTGGGATTTAATGCAAAGAAGTGCAAAGTTATGCACTTCAGGGTGAAGAACTTGAGGAGGGAGTATTGGTTGGGTGGGGTGCAGTTGGGTGTCATTGAGGAGGAGGAGAAGATTTGGGGGTCATAGTAAATGGGAGCATTAACAGCTCTGCTCAGTGTAGGAAGGCTATGTGAAAGGCCAATGGGATGCTGGGGTGCATAGTGCAGGGATTCTCATTCAGACACAAGGACGTAATCCTGCCCCTGTACATGTTCTTGGTCAGGCTGCATTTGGAGTACTACCTACAGTACTGGCATCTGTATCTGATGAAGGATGTCAGCTGCTCAAGGTGGTGCAGCATAGGGAGGCAAAAATAATACAGGGGATGGAAGGCAGAACCTATGAAGAAAGGCTGAGTCACTTGAGTTTGTACACCCTGGAAGAGAGAAGGGATCAGGGAGATATGATTGGAACTTTCAAATACTTGAGGGGGATCAACAATTCTGGCACAGTGGGGTTATTTTAGCTGAGGAAGTGAAGGGACACAATGGGGCATGGGCTAAAACTGGATGATGGCAGATTTAGGAGGGAGATGAAGAGACATTATTTCACTGAGAGGGTGGTGTCAAATTGGAATGCTCTACCAGAGGAGGAGGAGATGGCATGCAAGATGGTGGGCAGTTTCAAAAGAGCATTAGACAGGGCAAGGGGGGCAGAGTAAACAACACTGCACAGTTTCTGAAGGTGAGAGTGGGGATGGGGTGAGGCAGCTGCAGTATAGGGGTGCTAGCTGCACATTTGAGCAGACTTAATTGAACACAATTAAGTAGACTAGGTTTTTTATATTTCCATGGGTCTATGCTGGGACTCAACCATGCCAATAGGAAAGGTTTCCAAAGTTTGTTACCTGGTTTTAACGCAAGTCCAAAGTTAAATGAAATAAAAATACTGCATAAATAAAGCTATTGGGTTTATCATGTTCACCTTATCTTTCTATAAAGCAAGCAAGCAAGCACATTTTCATTTCATAGAGCACCTTTCCATAAAACCAAGGCACTTTACATTTGCAATACAATATATTAACATAAAATGTACCTGTCAGTGCAAGGTCACTAGTGGCTGGTGCAAGGGTCAATACCACATTGTCCGCATAAGCAAGGACTTTAACTGGAGAGTGACCGGGGATAGGGGAGATACCCTGCATCCTATCATTAGCTGCCATGTGTCATAGAAGGATGTCTAGACTGAAAGTGTAATAGCAGTGGGCTGAGGGGACAGCCAAGTCTGATTCCTTGATGCACAGCAATCTGTCTACAGTACCATTCATTAACATTAGGAATCTGAGTTGCCTTATAATACATGCATTTAACCCAATTCACAAATTTGGTAGGAAGGCCAAATGCTTGTAGTACTGCAAAAAAAGTATGTGCCAGTTTATCGAAGGCCTTCTCCTAGTCTAGTCCTAAGACATAACCTTTGACCTGATTCTCATTACCCTTATGAAAAAGCTCTCTTATAAGAATAAGTTTGTCCTGCTGGTATCTATTAGGAATAGCTCTTGTCTGATTAGATCTTATCTGTTTATTCACTAATTTTGTTAGTCTATTCAAAAGAATTTTGCTCAAAATCTTAAAATCTGTATTTAAGAGGCTCAGTGGCCTCCAATTTTTTAAGTGTTCTTATGTCCCTTTATATACAGCAAAATTAATATAGCTTGATTCATGGAGTTTGACAATGAGGTAGTCTGTAACATATGGTTAAACAAGATCACCAGTGCTGGAGCAAGTTCAGTTGAGAAGATTTTATATAGCTCTGAGCCTATCCTGTCCATTCTAGGGGCAGTGTCTTTTTTAAGTGTACAGATTGCAAATTGTACCTCTTCCACCATAATGTCATCTGTCAGCTCTAGTGAGTCCTGAACTTTAGCTTGGGGAAGGTATACATTTTTAAAAGCCTGAGGGTCCCACTCAGCCTTAGGAGAGGTTCCAATCATGGTGTATACATGTTGTCCCACTAATTGCAAAAGTCCAGTGAGAGTGGTAACTGATTGTTCAGTGTCTGAAATCAATTCAGTCACTATTCTAAGTCCAACATGATTTTTACATTCTTTAAAGATATCAAAACAGCCTTTCTTCATATGGGTGCCAAATCTGAGTTATTTTTCAATTGATTTAGCCCTCTCATACTAATTATTAGACATTTGTTGCTTTATTATTTTAATTTGGGAACGGTAATCATGTTTGTCTGACTCTGACCTTGAAATTAATTTTTGCAATTATCCCGTCAGTTGAAGATAACGCAAATAATCTTTATTAGCAATATTCCTAGTCATATTCTAAAAAATGTTTGCCATGATTGTTTTATGTCTTCCCACCAGGTTGAGAGGACATTATAAAGTTCTGTTACAGACAATGTAGCATTCCATTCTCGTTTCCACTCCTTTTGTGTTTCTTCTTGCGTTAACAATGCACCATTCAGCCTCCAGTTATTTTTTTTTTTTTGCATCTCAGAGAATTGTCCCATTGTAGTTAGATAGTGATAGATTTATTGACTGAGAATTCCCAGGCCTGCATGTATAGCTCTTGCGTCTTTAAGGTGGTGGATAGAAATATGTAATCTATCCTAATGGAAATTGGCATCTGAAATAAATATTACCCCCATTGGGAATCCACACCTAGAGTACATGCATCCACTAATCAAGCAATGCTAACTATGTTTTGTAATGCTACAGAGTCACAAAAAAGATTTTCAGTTCTGAGCCCTCTGTCCTTCTGTTTTAAACCACAATTGAAATCCCCCCAGCCACATAAACTTTGGTGACATATGTCAATATGGCTGAATCTCTTTAAAAAGAGCAACACTTGCCTTGGTAACCATGGGGCAGTCTAGATGTACCTATGGTCTCCTACTGCCGTCATCTTCTGTGTTTCTGATTGCCATATGCTCCACAGATCACATTAGTGAACTGAGTGATCTTTCCTACAAAGAACCATTCCTCATTATACATAACAAAGGGATGTCACTACAGACAGTTCCATCTTTCACACCAAAAGTGTTATGCCCATTCGACACAGCTCAAATGCTAGAATTCTGACCATTCACAGTTTGGGCCCCCATGACCAAGATGGCTATACAGAACAACTGCACCTAAGAGAGTTGTCACAATTTACTTGGATCAGACTAGACTATACTATTAGAGAAACTGTTCAATGTACCTAGTGGTTCAAGGAAAGAATACGCAGCAGCAAGATCAAGATTGGCCAGCTGAATTTAAAAGACCTTTGAGGCCCTTCCATCCTCCTGAGCCACCTTTTAATACCCAAGTCCCAGCACTACATCCAGCTCAAAGTGCACCTCAGTTTCATGACACATGGGGAATGCCATGAGATTTCCTGCAATAAAAGTATTTACGGGTCCACACCTATCCCCTCAGGTTAAAATCTTGGAGACTGAGACATTACCTTAAAGCCTCTAGCAGTATAATACTTGTTCTACTCCTGTTAGCTGGAAATGTTCACCCCAACCCTGTTAGTAAACTCAGATCATAAAAAGAGCAGTGATGAAACATCTTTGATAAAGCTGATTCTGGTGAAACGTCGTGTGTTTTGTGGCTGCTCCCCCACGGTGGCTCTATGTATTTTTTGCACTTGCACTGAGCATTTTAATGTGGAATAAATGTCAAATGAATTCTGAGACACATTCTACTCATGACTCCAGTACATTTTATCAAGTGTGAGTGCTGTGACTGTGCTTTTTTTGGATATAAGTTGTTGTCACTAGAGCACCTAGCTCTCCCTGAGCAGCTCTGATTTACTCTAACCTCAGATCTTGTCCAGGTAGACAAGGGAAATGGGACGTTGTCTCTCTAAACATAGGTAACCTGTTACCTAAACTCAAACAACATGAAGACTGAGCAGAAGCAGTCCAACTGGATATCATGTGCCTTACTGAAACTTGTCTCAGTCCCAAAATACCTGATTCAGCCATTTCCCTACCAGGGTTCAACATCTTTAGAGTGGACAGAGTAGGCAAGCAAGATGAGGACTGACTCATCTATCTCAGATACAAAGTACAAGGCTCCAAACTAGAAATAAAAGAATTGTCTAAGGGCTGTAAATGCCTGGCTGCTAAAATACTGCTGGGTCAAGGAAAGAAATCTTGCCCTCCTGTCAGTTTATGTATCCCTCCTGGCAAGCACCAATCTGGCCTTGAGTGCTTCACTACTTACTTCAGACATGAAAAAAATGAGGAATGCTTAGTTACTAGAGATTTAAATGTTAACTGGGTTGCTAAGACTTGCACAGGACACAGGGACAAAACTGCTATGCTATTTCTATCTCAAATGGTCTCAGAACAAACCAGAACCAGTTGTAGAACTAGTGACATGTGACTAATGAATTGTTTTCTGCTAACCTACCTTGTCAGGGTAAAAGCAATCAAAGTTTTGCCTGACACCCTTAGTGATCACTTGCTAATGCAATGTGTGTGGGCAATAAAAATGTCCAAGCCGCCATCACCAGATTCATCACTAGCCATGTTCTAAACAAGTGCAAGATGCCAGGTTTTAAGTCCCAAGTGGATCTAATTGACCAGAGTTTCCTGGACAGCATACCTAATATTTACTCAGCCTTTGAATTCTTTATTACACAGTTCTCAAAAGTTTGTGGCAAGTATGCACCCTTCAAGAAAACATATAGAGAGGGTTACACCATCTGGTCGGATCATACTCTAACTTCTAACCCTTGTGAAAGATAAAGAATGTCTGTGGCACTGGTCAGGGAGACCTGTTCCCTAGCACACATACAAAAATATGAAGAAGGCCATGAGAACTGCACTAGAAAAATTAGACTGGACAAATCAGAGTATTGCAAGGCACAGCAAATTTAGACTTGAAGTAATGGAAAAAGCTTCTGGAAGAATGTCTCAGAACTCATAGGTAAGAGTGAAAAAATACTGCTGAAAATGCTCCTTTTCAATGGGAATGAGATCATGGAACCTAAAGATATTGGTGACTATGCATGAACGGGTGGAAAGTACATGCCAGAGGCGTGTGCCCCACTGGCATAGCTCCGCCCCTGTGGACAGGTGCTCCCGTGCTGGTCTGGACTATCACCAGCCACCTGTCCTTACCACCTCCTGCACACAACTGCACGGAGGACAGATGGGGGTAGAATTGTAGACCCAAGCAGACAGCCAGTGGGATTCCCATTCTAGGTCTCAGAGTGGGTCCTCTATGCAGGAAGGCGCGGGCCCATGTGCATGTATAGCATCTGCAGGAACCCAGTCTAAGCACTGCCTGTCCCCCTTGCTGTGTGGTCCCCCCTGCCCAATATCCACCCCTCTGTCACCATGTATCATCCCGCCACATCAGATCCCCCACTCCTGTCCTGTATGCCATACCCCCCAACACAAATGTTCCCATAAATGAGCAGCCCCCCACAGACACATCTGTGCCCCATACCTGTTCATATAAGTGGGAACACCTCCTCACATTTACTGTGTTGATTCATTGTAAAGTTGCATCAGTCAGCCCTAGTTTCTTACACCCAATCCCACAATAGTCAGAAGCAAAACAAATGGAAAACCAACAACAAACCCATCTCTTGTTTGCATTCATTCTGATCCCTCAACCCCACAATTTGTTATGGAATGGGTGTACTTTGTAATGAAAACTTATTCATATGACCTCTTCAGTATAGTATTAAGACACCCAACAGTTTCATAACCTCGCCCTGTCATGGTGGACCTGCTCAATACATCACATCCCGACAAACCCTCCCACCTCACCCCCCACCATGATCACAGCTCCCTGCTCCCTCATTGGTGGTCAGTGGTCCCCCATGGCACTGACAACATCACCCTCTGTCCCCCATACCTGCAAGTCAGTGCTGTGGCTATGCATGGTCAATGACACATCCCTCTGCACACCTAACGCAGCCGCCAGCTGTCCAACTGATGGTGGGAGCACACTGATGTAAATAGGCAGTGCAGTCCCAGTATCAGTTGGATGGCCAGCAGCTGAAGAGGTGCACAGAGGGATGTGCAGCACAGACTTGCAGGTATGGGAGGTGGGGGTGGTGTTGTCAGTGTCACTAGGAGGGGGTCACTGACCACCAAAGAGGGGGCACAGAGCCATGACCTGGGTTTGGGGGGCAGTTTGGATGTGATGTATTGGATGGGTCTGCCATGATGGGTCTCTGGTTGGGGAGGTTTGCACACATACAGGGATGGGGCCCAGATGTATGAGTGGGGGGGGTTGTAACAGATATGAATGGGGACGGGGCCCTGAAGTGTGAGTGGGGGAGTGTTGTAACAGAGATGAACAGGGACAGGGCTCAAAATTGTATGGGGGTGTCATTTACATGAATGACAATCGGGCAGCCATGTGTGCATGTGGAGGGTTCTCCTTTATGTGAATGGGGATGGGGCACTGATGTTTGTTTGGGGGGTAGGGGTGGGCTGGCATATGGTACACTGGTAGGGGTTATATTGTTGTGGGGGCCCATCTTGTGCAAGGACCATTCAGGGGTTCTATTTGAGGGGGTTGTCTCCTGCAGCCAGAAATGGGCAGAGGTTATATGTGCATGTGGCACATACAACACTTGTGGCAGAGTCCTTCCTACTGTACCCAGTGCCCACCTATGCCTCCCTGTGCACAGCATTACATGCCATTGTGAATGGTGTGTAGTATGGGCAAGTTCCCATTTCCACCCCGGACCGCACTGATATGTGCACCTGGCCAGTGCACCTTTTGTGAATGCCACCAGGGATCCAAGGAACCCCTGCTGCATGGTATTCCCACATATGTAAGCCTAAGCACCAGGTTTCTGTGGTGTGTTGGCATTGTGCATCAGGCTCATTGCTAGTAAATTCATTGAAGCCTTCATGGACCTAAGCTCTGTCATCCCCATTGAGCCAGACCAGCAGCCCCTTCAGTGTCAGTGGTACTGAAAATAAAGTGGTGGACCTAGATCTAAGGCACTCCAAATTCTAATTAAGCAATAAGGCATGACATGGTGTGTGTGTTACTATGTAATAACGTCAAGCCTTGGGTGGCTGAAACACGAGGACACAGGCTGAGTGCATTCAACACCCAAGAAGTTATGTTATTATGCAATAGCACACACCATGGAGTGCCTTATTGCTAATGTTCAATGCCTAGTTGATAAAGAAAAGTAAAAACATTAAAGCAATCTTTTTTGTTTTCTTTATTTTTGGTGTGTGTAGGTTTATGTTTCGGAAAAAAAAATCCTCAGCACTTGTTTTGCACATTAGATGATGCTGTTAGTCTAAACTGCATTTTATTATGCTGTCTGGTGGTTTTCTTCTCTCCTGGTTTACAGGTCTGCATTTGACTCTGTGTGAAAATGACATTATTGTACACTCTGCCTCCTGCTCTGCAGTGTTACATTTCTATTTCTTTATTTTGTTATGTTGCTAATGAAGATCTTTAGTATGGATTCCCTAAGTGACTGATGGAGCATAAACTGATTGGCAAGTGCTGGCAGTGAGCAGGAGACAATTGGAGACTGGTGGTACTCTGGCTGTGTTGTGGAGGGGAAAGCAGAAAGGTAAGGCTTTCTTGAAGTGCTTATGTACTTGATCTTACTTTTTTGGGGGTGTTTTTTTTTTTATTTCAAGGAACACTTGCCTGCAATGTCACTGACTGTGAAGCACAGTGTCTGCCCAAGCCCTGCAATGGATACTCTTCATAAATAACAGGGGACTGAGATGCAGCTGCTACGGCTTTTTGTAACTTTTGCGTTTGGGACCCATGCTCATAAAACAGATCATGAGAGTTATGGGGCTGGGGGTCTGAAGTGGCCATTTCTTAGTTTGTCTATGGGGCAGGATGTGAAGTCATGTAGTCTTTGTGGTAGTAGCAGGGAGGGATACCTGTTACTGAACTGCGGTCATCTTTGAGACTGACTTTGACACAGTGTTGTTATCGTGTAATAACATTAATGTCTCAAGGGGGCAACAGCCAATCAGGTTGCTAGATTTTTTCTTGCCATAGTATAATTAAGCAATAATGCATGACAGAGTGGGATATGTCATGGGATATCGTCACCCCTCATGTGGTTGGGCATGAGGCCGCAGGCCGAGTGAGTCCAACTGCCCGAGAAGTGAAGATATCCCATGATATACCACATCCTGGAGTGCATTATTGCTATTATGAACAGGAATAACAGTTTTAGCAGTAAAAAAAAAAAATCTTTTAAATCGTTCTGAAAATGTGTTGTGTGAGGTGTTGGAGAAGTACCTTTTAATAAAATAGCTTCTGGACAGCTCCGAACAGCAGGTGGCACTGTTGTAAGTCGAGTTCATGGAGGAGGGGTGTACTGTATGTCTCTCTCAAAACATTGTTTGTGGCAAGCAGAAAGCAGCAATGTAAATGGGAAGAATGGACATCTTCCAGTAAGTCATCTGGAAATGTGAAAATGTCACTTGGACGGCTGTTAGTACGGTTAAGAAAACAAGTCATGGGCCGGTTTTGGATTTTTTACTGTTTTTTTAAAAAAATACTCGCTCAAGGCGTGACTCGTGGCATTTTTGCCCTATACACAGATACGACGTGCTGTGCGACTGCCTCCTAATGTTACATTTCTGTGGGGAATGAAACCGTAGGATGCGGAGGATGTTTTTGGCAGTTTGGCCGTTGTTTTTCCCGGCTCCCAGCAGCTTGTGTTGTGCTGCATTCTGTCATGGACAGATTTGTGAAGAATTTGTGTTTTTTTAAAAAATAGTGGTGAACTGGATATCCAACTTGGACTGTGGGAAATGAGGAACACTGCACGGTAAGTGAGGAGGCTGGTGGCCGGAGGTTTTCTGAAGCCATGATGATGTAACCCGATATCATCACGGCTTCAAAAGCCTCTTGGCCAATCGGCTTGCTGTATTCATGATCCCCAGTTCATAATTTGGGATAGTGTCAGTCTAAGACACCCTTAAAGATATCTGTAAAGTTCCTGGCAAAACAAAAGAAGGGTGGAATGTACTTCAAATGCAGCTCATAGCCTTGGTTGTGGAGGATCTCCACTACCATATTACCAACATTTTCTATTTCTCTCTGTGCTACTCCCAGTTTTCTGAGTAATGGAAATCTTTTCTGATCATTACAAACAAGCCAACTGTAGACCTATTTCAATTCTTCCCCTCCTCCCTAAGATCCTGGAAAGTATTTCCATCACACCAACTAGTCAGTTATTTTGAAAAATACAAAATAGAATGTGCCCAGCAACATGGCTTTAGAATACTCCACAACACCACAACATCAGTGATAGAATATGCCAGCTACATGCATGAGGCCCTTGACAATGATAACATGGTTGGAGCCATACGTATTGATGTAACTAAGGCCTTCGATCTGGTCAACCATAAGCTCCTGTTCAGTAAATTCCATGTCCTTGATCTATTCTGGGATTCTGTATCCTGGTTCCAAAACTATCTCTCATAAAACACTCAGTGAATGAAAATTGATGGCTCTTTATCCGATGTCTGGATGGTGTCTGTTGTTGTGTACAGGGTTCCATACAAGCCCACTCGACTTTGGCCTCTTTATTTATTGCCTGCCTGATGCATGTCAATCAGCAAAACTTCTTCCATATGCAGATGATTCTATCTACTCAAAAATCAACCTTGATAAACTCACCATTAACCTACAATGCAACATTGATGCCTTGGAAAACTGATTCTGAAGGAACAAATTGGTCCTCAACTAAAAAAAAAAATGCTCTTTACTTGCCTTCACCTGAAGAGGAAGCCCCCCACCCCACCCCCGGCATCCTGAGCAACAACAATCATAAACTAGAAAAGGTGGAAACCTTCAAATAACTTGAGATAGTTGTCAATGATACTCTATCGTTTGCCTCTCATGTAAATAATTTGGTACTCAGTAAACAGACACTTAGGTGTTTTGTACAGAAATAAAAAAAAAACCTTATTGCTGATGCTTGTTGTCTAATAGTGCCCAGCTCTGTGTTGTTCTTAGTTGATTATGGTTTGCCTGTTTACACAGATGTCTGTGACACAGTACTAAATGGGGTTCAGGTGATTTGCAATAAGGCATGTCCCTTTGTGTCAGGGGTTCACAAATGGACCCATAGTTGAACCCTTTACTCAGTAGCCAATTGGCTTCCCCTACCTAGCAAATAAAGTTTCAAACCTCCCTAGGCATGCTGACCTTTAAAAAAAGTGTTTGTAAGGCTACTGATATATAAACGCATATGTTTTTGTTAGTTTGCATTTAGTTCGGGTCCCTTGACCATTTGCAGGTGTGCTGAACTCCTCCATTTCTACTGGAACTTGAATTGATTGAATTCACATACACTCCTTGGTATGTGCACCCCCCTCTCAGGTGAGTCTCCACATGTGTGCATTTTATGTTTCATTATTTGAGATTTGGAGTGAATTTCAGTGGGGAATAATAATTTTCTTAGCTCCCTGTGCACAGCAGTATTTTTCTAGTGTTTATTACTGCTTATATGTCAGCACTACGGTCTCTGGGTCAACACCTACTATGAAAGTCCTATCATTTTCTGACAAGACTGGCAATGAAATCACTCTAACAACAGACTAGATTTAGTTGCTATTATCAGGTATTATCCTGACTAGCACACAAGATACCACATATTTTAGAACATTAGAAAATTAAAAAAAGAAAGAGATCAGATTCAATCTGCATGCAACCTCATTATCATAATACTGGTGAGATAAAAGGATACCACAGGGCCTAAGGATACAAAAACTGCCTTCTTTTGGGATGGATGATGTAGAGCACCTGTCTGATTGTGAAAAGATCCTAAACAAATGTAGCCAGCATCTGATGCTGCTAACAATCAAAAAAGCTAAGAAAAAGGCTGATAAAGCTGCAACAGAATTGGCCCAACTCAAGCCAAAACTTAAAAAGAAATTTACAACATCTGAGTTTGATGAGCATCAAAATAAAATCATTGTGACTACTATTAAATATAAAACAGAATTGTCATCATACAAACAAAGGAAACATACAAGGGATACTAACTATTATAAACATGGCACAGTATACCATTGGCATGGCCAAAGAAAACACACTAATCCAGTCACTAGACATACAAATTTTTGCATTGATTGGCAAGAGGTGTCATTAGGGTGTGCTGACCGGACGGTGAAACCGTAAGAGTGAAGACCATCACAATGACAGGATTTCAGCAAATACCTTGGGTCACTGTGATGGTTTCTGCTGGCACTAGAACTGCATTGCTCGGTGTTTCACTCCCTCCCCCAAGACAAATCTGACTCAGAGTTGTATCCTTAGAGACTGGGGTGTGTAGGGGTGCAGAGCACCCCACATGGGGGTTTCTGGGCACAGCCCCCAGTAGAAACACTGAGACATCCCTGACAGTGTAATGCCGACACTTGGCATTGTGGCTGTCATTGTCAGGGATGTCGGCAAGGCAGATGTCACCTCACTGTAGTAAAACCATCATCAGGACCAGAAAGTGATGGGGGGAGAAGAAAGAGAAAGAGACAGAAGCAGATCAACTAATATTTTTTTTCCTAAGGGACCACAGGAAATTGGATCCTGACCCATATACCCCCAAGGAGGGAGAAAGACCAGAAGGAGGATGGGGAAGAGGCAGCAGGATAAGAGGCAGAAGAGGAAGAAGACATTGACAAAGAGGCAGGGGAGAATGGACCGATGTTGGAGGTCACCCAGAGCAAGAAATCAGAATTGGCAGTCATAAATTTAAGTAATATTTTACTAACTGATGAACATGTTAAAGTTCTCAGCAAAGGCCTCACCTTTGTCCCATCAACCAAACTAATTTATTTAAAGTTGAAGTAGATCTCTTTACATTTTTCAGATGGTTACAGCTTCAGGAATTCTTTGGGGAGAACAGAAACAAAAACACTAGTGAGAGTAACATCAGTAACACAGGTGTTAGAGAAATAATCTCCTTTAGACCCAAATCATCCTTTTGCCAAGCCACAAACAATCCCACCCTGATTACGTTCTGCAATTTGGTAAAGAATGATGTAAAATCTTTAATAGAAAGTAAAAACAATAATTCCTATTAAAACATCACACAAAGTGAGAGGAAAAGTATTAAGGAACTAAGTGGGATGAAGGAAATAATAATTAAACCACCAGACAAAGGGGGCGCAATTGTGGTTTGGGGCAGGGAGGAATACCTAAAAGAAGCAAATAGTTAACTGTTTTAACATGGGTTTCTATAAAAAACTCAATCATGACCCAACTTCTTAAGTTTCCACAAAAGTCAAAAAACTTATCAGAACTGGCCTTGAGATGAACTGGATAATTAAAGCAGAATCTGAATTTATAATGGTCACATCTCCAAAGAAACCTGCCTTATATCTTCTCCCAAAAGTCCACAAAAATACAGATCCAGTACCTGGGAGACCTATTGTCTCAGCCATAGGTTCTATTACTAAACCTATATCTAAATTTGTGGACTTCTATATCAAAAAACCTGCCAGTAATCTCTGTTCATATCTAAAGGACACAAATCACACCCTTTTATTCCTGCAGGAAATTTTCATCACAGAAACAGACTGGCTAGTTGCTATCTGTGTAGAAAACCTCTAGTCGAACAGTCCCCATAAGGGTAGCCTAAACTCAATAAAAAAAGCCCTAGAACATTGTGAGGGCTTGCTTCCCCCAAATGAGTACATCGTGGAACTTGTCCAATTTTTTCTAGAATCAAACTACTTTGTATTTCAGAATCGATTCTACGTTCAACACAAAGGGATGGCCATGTGCACCACCTTTGTCCCCAGTCTGGCCAATTTATTTATGGGGGCATGGGAGGACAAGTTCATTTTTGACAAAGACATGAATAAATTTCATACAGACTTTAAACTTTGAAAATGCTTTATTGATGACTGCTTCTTAATATGGAGTGGTAGCCTTGAACAGTTGGAATATTTCAACTCCACTTCAGAGCATTTGAACTTTACTAATACTATCGATTTGATGGAGATTCCATTTCTGGACATTACCTAGTTCATATCTAATAGTAAGCTCTAAACTAAACTGTTCAGAAGTCCACATTCTCAGAACACTTTTCTCAAAATGGAAAGCTGTCAGCCAAACAATCTTGTTAAACATATCCCGAAAGGCCAGTTTATTTGGGCTCAGAGAGTATGCTCAACCTCAAGTGATTGGCAGGCAGTAAAGCGCATTGGTTTAATGTTCTGAGCTACAAATCTGAAGACCTGGGTTTGAATCCCACAGCCCCCACTTGCATACTGTGTGACCTTGAGCAACTCACTTACCTTCCCTTGCTCCCAGGTTGCACCTGTAAACAAGCTTTCAGCTTAGGGTGCCTCTCTTGGTTAAACAATTGGGAAAAAAAAGAAACATTTTTCGGAAGCAGCAGATAACATTACCACCAGATTTGTACACAGAGGATACGCTATAGCTTTAATTAATGAAGCAAGGAGCTCAGCTATATCACTTAACAGGGATGAGATTCTCAGAAATCAGAGAAGTGTTGATAAAGAGGAAAGCCCCACTTTTGTGATGCAATACAACCCTGTCCCAGCACAGATCGGAAATGTTATAAAAAGTATTGGCCAATGCTTCCATCTGTTACAAGACTTACACATTTATCGAAACAAACACCACAAATTAAGTATTGGAGAGGCAAGAACTTAAGAGACTTATTGGTCCATCCAATAGTTGACCCTCTACCAAATCCGGGAAACTGCCTACCCAAACCACCAACTGGCAATTTCAGGTGTGGGCACTGTACACACTGCTCTAACACCACCAATACCCATTACTTTATCCACCCACGTTCAGGGAGAAAATTTGACATCAATCAATTTATTATCTGTAGTTCATGTGGTGCTATTTATTTACTTACATGCCCATGTAGGTTAGGATATGTAGGACAGATTAAACATGTGCTAAAGCAAAGGGTTGGTGAACATAAAGCAGTCATTCACAATGGCAATATGTAATACACAATAGCCAGACATTATTAAGTGACTAGACATGGATCTGCAGCATCTCTTAAATTTGTGGGAATTGAAAAGGTAGAACTGAATGTGGGGGGGGGGGGTGGTAACCTGAAAGACAGATTGCTGCCAAGAGAGGCATTTTGAATACATACATTAGACACATTGTCACCATATGGTCCAAATGACAATATACCAATGCACAGTTACCTCTAAAATGTGATATTGATGAATACAAAGGCAAGACAAGGTGAGGCAAATTTTATTTAAAAGACACCCAATCCCAGAGGCTCTGTGCGCTGTACATAAAGCCAACACAACGCAACACAACATCAATAAATAAGATAATCATAAAAATACAATACAATTAAATATAGTTCAACAAATAAGAAAAAAAATCAGGACAGGTAATATGAAAAGTCAGTATGGGGCAATATTTACTATGCTGGGTTGGGAAAAGCCTGCTCAAACAGCAAGGCCATGAGGTGTGTCTTAAATACCTCCACCGAAGGGACCTCCCTTATTGATGGAGAAAGCAAATTCCACAGTACAGGGCCAGCAATGCTAAAAGCTCAAACGCTGGTGGTTTTCAACCTCATCTTGGGAATCACAAGGCGGACCCTCAAGAAGGAACCAAGGGAGCAGACTGAGGCAGTAGACATAAGAAGGTCTATCAGGTAACCAGGGCCAAGGCCATGTAGGGCCTTAATGGTGAACAAGTCCACCTTAAAAAGGATCCTCCACTTGACCAGCAGTCAGTGCAGTTCACACAGCACTGGGGTGATGTGGCAATACTTACTTTGCCCATCAGCAACCTAGCAGCTGCATTCTGCACTAGCTGAAGTTGGCAGAGGACACCTCTAGAGAACATGAGGTAGAGCACATTACAGTAATCAAGCCTCGACAACATGAAGGCATGCACTAACATAGGGAGGTCCAGGGGCAAAACCAGTGGCTTAATCCTGGTGATATTTCTCAGATGGTAAAAGCTGACATGGATTACAGCTGACACCTGAGCCTCAAGTGTCAAACTGCTGTCCAGAATAACACACAGGTTATGCACCCTGGAGGAGGTCTTCAAAGGCACAGAACCCAGGATGAGTCCTGTCTCTGCACCCAAGGCCATCCTATCATGCCCTCTGTTTGACTCCACTACCAGTACCTCCATCTTATTGGGGTTCAGTGACAACTAGCTGGAGTCCATCCAGTTGTTGATTTTGGAAAGGCAGTTGTTAAGCACATCCATTGCATTGGCTGTCCCTGGTGCAAAGGAAAGATACAGTTGGATATCATTGGTATAGAAATGAAAACCCAAGCCATATTTTATAATGAGCCTTCCCAGGGGAAGCATATACATGACAAACAACATTGGTGACAAGACCGAACCCTGGGGTACTCCATAAGACAAGATACTAGGTGAGGAGGAGAAATTCCCCATCACTACCCTTTGCCTCCTGTTTGTAGGAAAGGACTCAAACCAGCAGATGAATGTGCTGGTAAGTCCACACAATTCCCTGAAGTGGTCAAATAGCACACAATGGTAAACCGTGTCAAAAGCTGAGGCGAGATCGAGGAGAATGAGAATTGTCTCCTCCCATTGATCTCTCACCCCGAGAAGGACATTTTGCACCAAAACTAATGCAGCTTCCATGCTTTGCCTCTCCTGAAACCCCAACTGGAAAAGGCTCTTATAGCTCAAAGGCCATGAAGTGCTCCTCAAGCTGCAGCACCACAATCTTCTCAGCAACCTTAACCAAGAATGGAAGGTTGGAGATATGACAGTAATTTGCCTTGACATTAGGGTCGTGAGATGGATTCTTCAGAAGGGGTCTCACCAATGCCTCCTTTAAATCATCTGGAAACACTCCCTCTGAAACATTATGGCGTTTGGGAGAGCATCATTGCACAAAGTGAACTGAAGCAAATCAGATCTGATAGAGACAATAAATCATTCAGATCCTTTTCACCTCCCACAAAATTGCGCAACTAAAAAAAGTAACACAAATCAAATATTTAGGAATCGATATGATTCGAGATCTTACTAAAATATGTGAACTGAATCATTATAATATGATTAAAAAATTACCAAATATAACAAATACCGGTTAACAAAATTAAAATAAATAATAAATAAAGAAATTAAAAATAGTTTGGAACACTGGGAAACTTTCCACCTAACTTTCATAGGAAGAATCAATGGTGCCTATGCACGAATGTGCAGAAAATACATGGAAATCAGTAGTATCCACGGTGTGCAGCTACCAGGTGCACAAAGCACAAGCAACACACGGCATGCATGAATGGCACCACGGGATGTGTGCACCTAGAGGGGCATGTCAGAAGGGAACATGTAGCATGATGTGCACCCCACAGAGGCAGGACCTGGGTACGCAGGACCGCCCCTTGACCCCACCACATTTGGGCATGGCACATGCCCATTATAGCAACATGGATGTGAATGCTGCACAGCACACACCAATGCACAGTATGGTGGATTTGTAAGGCGGTACTGAGGGCAGCTCCCCACCACAGGAATGGGAGGAACAGGCATCTGCCCATAGCAAGCTGCTCCACAGCTGTGTATGCACATGTGGTGGTAGACAACCCAGAGCCCCAAACTTCACAGGCAGCCAGATTGCAGTGATAGTCAGTGAGATAAGGCAGCACACTACAACTGGCTGTATGGGTTGCAGGCATTGACTACTACTTCTGAGATGAAGGCCTGACTATGGCTGGATATCCAGGCTGGTGTTAATGCTGCTGGATCAAAGGACTGATCCCTGACTGCCATCAAGCATAATTGGTGTGACTTGTGCACTGCGCTCTAGAAAAAAGTGGCAGCACCCACATGGGCATGCCAGGGCATAGGGAGTGAGCCACCGAGTATAGACAACCAGCTCACACACCACTGGAAAGGATAATGTCCGAGACCCTAACAGATGCCTCTGTCCAAGGAAAAGTTGACGTTGTGGATACCATGGCAGGTAGTAGCCAACAAATGGGAATGGGACACATGGAGAATGATCCCAGTGCAATAGTACCTGCCATGCATTGCACCACAGACATGAACACCAGTCCACAACTGGCTGCAGTGGGGCCCACGCAGTCCATGGCCATGACTGATGTACAGCAGGCACTGGGAACCAGCAGCCAGCAACTGGGCACTTCAGGTAGGTATGCATGCCAAAGGCAACACAGGTGGGAAGTGGTGGTGATACAGACACATGATGTAGTAAAGTGCGCATTCTATACCCACAGGTACACAGATGGAGATGGAGATGCAGCATGACAGCAACACTGATGGGGAGAGCACAGTCGTACCCCATGATGATTATACTGTGTCAGGTGGCAAAGCACCTGCTGCAGGAAAAGCATGACATGTGTGTCATGCAAGCCCACCACCAGATTGCAGAGCACAAGGCGAAGTGCCATGCACCCCCAGCAGCACCGTGAGAACACCTTCCCCATCCATGGGAAGAGGTACCAGGGGTGAGGTACCGCAATCATATCTGGATGACAGTGAGGATGAGAGGACCTCATCATGACCACCATGATGCAGCCAGGCACCGTGTGTGCATACCTTCATGAAGGCATAGTACCGTGTGCTACAGCAGCTTAAAGAAACAGTGCTTGTTAATACACATACATATTTTTCAGTAATAAGGTTTGTCTGGCAAAAACATCAAGATACATATTTTTATTTTCATTTTCTTTGATTCCTGAACCAAGATATGGGGTCTTGAAGTTTTTAAAAGTTGCCACACCCATGCCACACCTTGCCACACCCACCATTAAAAACAATCATATTTGTTGCTGTATTCTGTCAGAAACATGCAGAAGAATCATCATAATGTAACTACAGCATGAATCTAGCATCTAGCATGCACATTCATCAAATAACAATGGAGGAAGAGAATAAAAAAATGGAAAATGGTGGCCATCTTAAAGATGTGACTCATTAATTGCAAGATCAGCTATGTAAAAAGTCATAACACACCTGAGAAAACAAAACAAAACATATACTGAGTATGAATCTTAGGTTGTCAGAAATACATTTATGCCCCCCAAAAAATACATGATGAATTTTTTCACCGACTAACAAATATTGCTGCTTTAAGAGGGACAGGCTGGAGGCACAGTGACACAATACAGTAGCGCTCTTTACACTGACACAAGAGGAAAGGGGAATGCACAGTGGCATTGAGAGGTGTACTGCCAAACATGAGCTGATACTGCAGCACCTACATGGGAACTCCACCCCATCCATCTATGCAGCACACACACCTCCGCCCATGGTGGACATGGAAACCCAGTGGTCCCCACCCATGGAAGAACCTGAGCAGATCCAGGTTGCTCACCTGCCACCCCGCCAGCGGTTGAGGCACAGCATGAATTCCACACCACTTACACTGTTCCAGGGAACCCAACACACAGGCAGTTCACAGTCATGGTGGGGGCACATAGGTGGACACAGCCGATGATGTGAGCAGCCAGGACACAGCTGATGGTGATGTGTCAGATATGGCATCAACCGACCTATCACTGGCTGCCAGACAGGCATGTCATGGGCCATGGCACTGTGCACACACAAGGCAAACTGGCACATGAACCTTTGCATAGCTACAGGCAAAGCCGGACGGGCAACCTACAGAATAGCACCACCACCATGCCAGACAGTCAGGTGCACAGCAGTGGTATGCCGGTATGCAGGCCAGGGGATGCACCTCAAACCATGATGGACATGCCACACATGACCACCACCAAGGTACTGTATGACCCCTCTACCCACTGCTATGATACACGACACTGTGCTGTTGCATGCACACTCCCACATTACTGTACCATGCACCCAGCACACCTGTGCAACCCTCACATCTTTACAATACACAACAAACTTTGATACTGCACACTTCAAACCACATCACTGAACTATGCACCAAGAACACCAATAGCCTCACCACACAGTCATACAGCACATGTCACAGAAAGAAAAATAGGCCCTGCCACTCTCCAATCACCCATACACCTGGACAAGATGGGCAAAATAAAGCCATGTCCTGATTTTACTGTCAAGCATGCCCCAACCTCCAGCATGGGTGCACTCAGTGAGTAGTAACATCATCGTGCACCCACATCACATGGCATCTGCAACACACACTGCCTTTGAATGTGTACTGTGGCCCCATGGGGTGCACATGGCTCAGCATGACAGTATGGTATGCAATGAATGGGGACACATACTGTTTCACACTCAGCACCGCACAGGTTGGCTGTGCCGGTGGTCCTAACTATCATTGGAATGTTCCCTCGACCAGTACCTCCTGTGCCACATGGCCACCTACTGTCCAGAGCACCTGGTGGGGCACCTCCTCAGCCTCATCATCCTGAGGGTCTGCAGGTGGTATCTGTGGCAACATTATGTAGCATGGCACATGTGGTGAACACCCTGCATGCCCTGGTGGGAGCCAGCATAATAGTCCCCTAAGTATGGTAAAGGTACTGGAAGTGCATCTTCAGGATCCTGATGGTCCTCTCCGTGATGTCCTGTATCTTCCTGTGGGCATTGTTTATGCCTCCTCTGCAGGTGTGTTTGGGCCAGGAAAGGTGTCATCAAGAATGTGCAGAGAGGGTATCCACTGACACCAGCAAGGGGGGGAGAACACAGGGTAAGTACCATGTCATGTGACTACCATTATGCCTGGTCAATGCATGTGGCATTACCATTCTCACCCAGCAACCAGACATTCAGACATCCTGCACACAACATGGCACCAAGTCCAGATGAGTCCAGTATATAGGCATCATGTGAGAAGACTGGAAACTTTGCAGACACATTGGTGAAGATGTCATTTGCGTCACACAACACCTGGCAATTGATGTTGTGGAACCCCCTTCCTGTTACAGTATGCCTCCCCTTCCTGTTACAGTATGCCTCTTCATGTATCAATTGTGTCAATATGGCTAGGTGCATGCCATCAATGACTCTGATCATGTTCGGCATGTCATGCATGTCATAGAATCCCTGTTTGGTGGCACAATAGTCATACATCACTGTGACGAACTGAATATGCTTGTCCATGTATATGTGCAGTGCATTGGTCACCTGTGCCACTGCACAGGGCACAGAGGACTGTCATGTGCCCACCGTGTCACCTGTCACAGGTGGTAACAATCTGCTTGCATAGTATGGAAGGGCACACATCAACTTAATCTCCACTGTCATCACCCTTGACTGCTGTGTCCATAATGCAATGGCATCACGGCCCATGCTACACAGCTGTGTGTGACAGTGGCCAATGGGAAGTGGAATCACCCTATGCAATGTGTGTCTCTCCAGTAGTGTTGTTGATCCATGGTCAGAACACCTGGGGCAGTGGCCCTCTCCTCCTCTGCCTATCAACTTCATCTGCTATAAGATGCGCATGCATAAGCACTCTGGGACACATTCTCCAGGCCCATTATCACTTCCTGTCAGCCTGTGCATCCATCCCAGCATCCCCTTTTATGTAGCCCCTGACACCTGCCTGCATCTTTAAGTGGGTGTGTATGTGGCCAGGTGTGCCATGCTGTCACCTGTGCAGGTACACTTTCACCCAGTGTCACCGTTACTGTTGAGTACTTTGGGTTGCGGAACTTTACATTACAATGATGGCAAGCAGCGTGGACTGATTTAACTGTTTTTTAGGATGCTTTGGCTAGTGTCCAAGGCCTCCTTCATGGACAACTATGGAGCTGGGATACTATGGCGTGTGTCTGGATATGACAAGATATGTGGTGGCCATTGGGGTGGGGCTGTGGGACACTGAGGGTTGTGGCAACTGTCTATGTCACTAACGTGATGTCATTTGTGTCCCCCAAAGGATCAACATGGTAAGCCGACCTGCCTATAGTTCTTTCAGCTAGAGCAGCCGGATGGTGCTGTGTTTTATGTCAGCAACCCCCCATGCCACCAGAGACACTGGCAATTGCCCTACCTGATCTACATCAACCTGCGACTTTATGGGCAGGTGCTGCAATACAAAGATCAGAACAATGGCTTGCAGAAGGTAAATGTGCCCACAGCAGTAGTTTCATGGTCACTGGGCAGGGGCCCTGTGGCCTTTTTCTGTCATGGTTGCATGGCACACATCACTGCAGTGGCTTTATGATGTCTCCCTTTGCCTTACAGTGCTACAAGGGAGCAGTACAGAGGATGATGTTGCGATATGTGTGGGTCACACACAATGATTGGAATGAACCAGACAACAGCAGCAGGTCCACAGAGTAGAGAGTAAACATGCCATGTGTGTAGCCATTTACCTCACTGCTGGATGTGTAGACATTGAGGGGTTGGAGGTGGTTGTCCTGGTTGGGGATTCTGGCGTGCATCATCATTTTAATGGCTGGCTAGTTCCCCAGTACCCTTAGTTACCCTCTCTCTCTCTCTCCTCCTCCTCCTTTCCGCTCCCTATCTCAATTTCTAATTCCTTCCACCCCACACCTTGTCCACCCCATTCCCTTATCTCTCACCCTAACTTATCATCTCCTAAACAAGGCTAGTGAGCTGCTATCTAGCAACATGTCGGCACTTCAGACAAATCCCTGGCAGAAGCTTTCCTCAGTGATTGACCTTTCCCTTCTCCTCTTACCCCACTCTATGTCTCTCCACTTACTTGCGTGTTGCTCTCTGGTGCTGTCACCATGGTTACTCCCCCCTTACACTTAGCTCTGTCCTCTTCCCTTTTTCTTCTTCTTCTCCCAATTAAAATAACTTTTTGTCTCAGCCTCCAAACTTATCTAGTCCTTCATGATCCCCCCTTTAATATTTCTTACAAAGCCTTTATCAGGCAGCTATTTCTTTCTACTGGTTGAAATTAGTAATAAAATTGGTGACTCATACTGCATAGTACAGCTCATTCATTTCTCAGTCGGCAGCCAGCCGTGGTGGTGAGAGGAGGGCTGAGCCGGTCACTGGCTCCATTCGTGGGTGGTTTTGGGAGGAGCGGGGGCCATCACTGCTGGGTGGGGGGACACTAGACTACCATAGCATTCTGTGATTTGGGGTCGGGTCTCATGCTAGGGGGCTGGGGGACCGCTAGATTACCAGGGAATATATTTATACTAGTGGCTACCGGGATCAGGAATCATGCTGGGGGGGTTGAGCGGGGGGCCGCTAGACTACTACAGAATATATTTATTCGAGCGGCTACCAGGATCAGGAATCATGCTGCGAGGTGGAGGGACCGCTAGACTACCAGTGAATATATTTATTTGAGCAGCTGCCGGGATCGTAATCATGCTGGGGGGTGGGGGACCGCTAGACTACCATGGAATATATTTATATGAGTGGCTACCGGGATCAGGAATCATGCTGGGGGGCTGATGGGGGTGGACCACTAAACTACCAGGGAATATATTTATTCGAGCAGCTACCAGGATCAGGAATCATGCTAGGGGGGTTGAGTGGGGGGACCACTAGACTACCATGGAATATATTTATTTGAGTGGCTACCGGAATCAGGAATCATGCTGTGGGGTGGGAGGACCGCTAGACTACTAGTGAATATATTTATTCCAGCAGCTACCGGGATCGGGAATCATGCTGGGGGGGCACTAGACTACCAGGGAATATATTTATTTGAGCAGCTATCGGGATCGGGAATCATGCTGGGGGTTGTGAGGGGGACCACTAGACTAACAGGAATATATTTATTCGAGCAGCTACCAGGATCGGAATCATGCTTGGGGTGTGGGGGGACCACTAGACTACCAGGAATACTGTTGCTGTAGCGCTGCTACAGGGTCCGAATATGATGGGGGGGGAGACTAGACTACCAGGGATACTATTTATGTAGGGCTGCTACGGGGGTCCAGAATCATGCTGTGGGGGGGGAACTTTGTTTCCTTTAAACTAGCAGTTGTGTTAATCACTGTGGCAGTTTGCAGCTATGTCACGCTATATGGTGAGCTTTATATCATGGCTGCCAATGACTGAATCACCGGCTCTCTTGGGTTGGATCGCAGCAGTTTTGTGGCTGTATTGACAGTGTCTGCAGTGCTGCTATGGGGGTTGGAAATCGGGATGGGGGCTGTCTTCCAGTGCATGTTTGGACTCAGGCAGTATAGATATACAGATATATATATTTATATATATATATATATATATTAGAGGCAAAAAACTCCGTTTAATGCATTAGTTAGGGTTGTTCCACAGTGACAAAAGTGAGGAAATTTGCTGTTAGGGTTGAAAACCCTAACTCCGAATTCACCCCCCCAGCACCACATACACAGACACACACACACACACACACACACACACATTCAAGTATGGGGAGGACCAAGTCAACACAACCAATGACAGACATCCAGCAGCAGGTGACAGAAATAACAAACAATTGTCTAAATCTACTACGAGACATCCCCACCCACCTGACCAGGTACTGCATGCTCAGTGGAGATCAATAGCAAAACTGAGGCCATGTACACCAAACGTACACATCCCTGATTGCAGCTGCACACAACGTACCACACTTAGTAGTTGCATGGCCTTACCTACCGATGCCCCACACCAGACCACACCACATGTGGTGGGCCAAATGAGCAATAGAGTTGGGCAAAACCAAGGAGTTGTACAGGTATAATATCTCTATTATAACAAGGGTTTGAGAAATGTAGCTTTCTAATTGACTGTAAACATTGTAGCAGCCTTATGTTTAGTTTTATTTAACATACATGTAGAGCCTAACCATATGATGAACATGGTTTAATGTTGTTTAAAAAACAGTTTTATTATGGTAGCAATAAGCCACTCCCAGGTATTATGTTAATGGTCAGTTTATCACTGTCTAGCAACATGTGGCACTCGGCTATGTCTCATTCAACATTAAACCCCTACAGAGTGATTAACAGACCATTTAACATAACTGTTGGTCATGCCTTGTTGCTTAATTGTCTTTATGAGTAGATACTCTCCCTCTGCTAGGCACTGCAGCAGCTTTGCAACACAGTGTCCCACCCAGTTACACCATACACTGTCTAGTTACTGGAGAATGGCTGTGAATATGAACTCATGAAGATGGACAGTGTAACCTGATCATTACAGTCCTATGAAACCTTAGTGTGATTATAACTGACAAAGTCAGCGATGAGAATAACCCTGCTGTCCTAGTACACTTACCCCATTGTGAGTTAAATCAATACTAAAGACATTGGCCCAGATATGCCAAAGGTTGCGCCATGCGCAACAGGTTCTTGCATGCGATCCAAAATGCGCCATTCTGCGATATTCAGCAGGAGGCAGTTACGCCGACTGACAACAGGTTGTAACGAGCGCAATACAAATGAATGCATGCTCAACAGGAGGGGAGGAACCATGCCAACTACGCAACCCGATATTCAGTCGGGTTGTGCAGGAGAGTTGCATACGCAACCCCCAACCTGCGCCTGCACAACCTTGAGCCAAAAAAAAAGGATCAAGTTGAGGGCCACCCACAGGTGAGCTGCTGTATTGCAGGGCACAACACAGCAGCTGCCACCCCTGGCTGGCCCCCAACTCGGTCCCTGTGCCCCCCCACCAGCCCGATCGTGGGCAGAATGTAAAAACAACCCCCCACCCACACATCTCCCAAAGCCCAATTGCGGGCATACAGTAACATGACCCCCGCCCACATCTCCCAAAGCCCGATCGAGCATACATAACATGACCCCCCGCCCACATCTCCCAAAGCCCGATCGGGCATACAGTAACATACCCCCTACATCTCCCAAAGCCCGATCGTGGGCAGACGGTATCAACCCCCAGTGCCCGATCGCGGGCAGAATGTAAAAGCCCCCAACCAATATCTCCTGGTGGTCCAGTGGATCGTAATGCCCGATCGCGGGCAGAATGTCACGCTACAACCCCAAACATCTCCCTGGTGTCTAGTGTCCCCCACCCACCCACGAAGCCCCTCCCGGCAGCGGTGGGCGGCAACATCCACCTGCCTGCCCACCGCCCGCCGACTGACTGTCGGTAGGGCTGCACGCCCGTGGTGCAGAGCTACAGCCAATGGGCGTGCAGCCCATACCATACATGACAGTCCAGATTTGTGAATGAACATCATCACTTTTGTCGCTGTAGAACAACCCTAACTAATGCATTAAATGGAGTTTTTGCCTCTAATTTCCCTTCTTTTTGAGCATGATAATGAGAAATAGTGAATGTAATGCAGCAGCGGGGCCGCGGGGCCCTCTGGGTCCCGCGCTCCCGCCACGCGATGTCTTGAGGCATAGTAACAGGAACAGCAACACAAACAGAAGTGCTAACAGTGGTGCACATGGTAACACAAGCGTGAATGATAACAGAAAGGGTAACGCACACGGTGGCGTAGACGGGAACGGTCTGCCACGTGATGTGTTGTCACATAGTAACATGGTGCCTGCAAACGGAAATTTCAATTGGCATGGTGATGCAAACTAAAACAGAAAGAGAAACAGTACTGTAGACACAAATGGCAAAAAATAACAGAAATGCAACCGAAAATGAAAACGCCAAGGATAACGTACGGTGGCGCAAACGTCAACAGTAAGTGAAACAGGTACGGAACCGCAAGTAGAAAGGGCAACAGTAACAGTAATGTAAGCACACAGGCTGGTTTTCCCCAAAACCTGCATAGAGAAAGACAGTGAGTACAAATAATGCATGCATAATAATGAGTATCGGAGCAGAAAATGAGAACTTGGAATACTAAATAGGTTATATTTCAGGAACCGTACGACGTAGAAAAAAAATTTAAAAGTCATATTATTTACAACTGTCCTGGCTAATTTTGTACTTAGCCTGTACTAGGGGGCTAAGAAATTTTCCGACTAAAAGTCCGTATCTCGCACAGTTTCCGAGATACGGGCCCTGAAAAGCGTGGTGAACGCCATAATGTTATCCTATGGGAAAAAAAGAGAAGTTCGGAGTGCCATAACTTTGCCTCCCTGTAATATTTTTTCACCAAACCACTGAAAGGCACATCTGTGTGCTGTTGGCTGTCCTCCCTCCAAATTTCAGGAAAAAAAACCAAACCGTTATTTTGCAGCAGGAATCCAAAGGATTTCTGTAATGCGTCTGGTGCCGTAATGTTATCCTATGGGAAAAACTGTTAACTTTGGAGTGCCGTAATTTTGCCACCATGTAATATTTTTTCAATACAACACTGAAAGGCACATTTGTGAGATTTCGGCTCTGTTTCCTCCAAATTTCAGCCCAAAACTCCAAATGGTTCTTTTGCAGCGCAGAGCCAAAGAATCGCTGTCACTTTCCCACAGATGGAAAACTACTGTCGCAATTTGAGAAAGCTTTCACAAAAAAGTTCGACACTTTCATGAGCACGAAAGTAATTTGCAAAAGTACTTTTTCCAGAAATTTTAAAAACATATCTCTGGGGTGTTTTACCACAAAATAAAGACATGGTAAGCATCCTCAGGGTCCGACTAGGTGAATACAAAAATAATTAGGTTGCTAGAGGGTCCCAAATTTAAATGCCAACCATTTTTATGATCACCAACTGAAAACAAAATGGCTGATTTGCGAAAGTAACAGGCCCATTTGCGAAAGTAAAAATGCATTTGCGACACTGTCGAACTTTTTCTTAACTTTTCCCTTTGACTTATAATGGGAAATTGTTTTTTGAATCACTTTTGAACCGTTTAATATTTTTTCACCAAATCTTTGAGAGGCACATCGGAGACCCCGGCTGCACATCCCCTAAAGATTTTGGGCTGGTTGCGCAAACTGTGCGACCTGTACGTGCGATTGTAGAATTCCAGAAAAAGTGTAAACGTGTGTGCAAATCATGCTTAATAACTCCGTAGCCGTGTATCCGACTGGTACAAAACTTGGCAGATGTCAAGGCCTATGGTCCTTGATCATGTATTCCAAATTTCAGCCAAATCTGCCATACAGTTGCAAAGTTATTAAGGTGCAAAGTTTTGGGGTTTAACATAGAAATGGCTTCTCAACCCTAACTATGGTAGCACTACAGTGCTACCATAATACATATATATATATATATATATATATATATATATGTTGATGGATATATATCTATATACTGTTTTGGACTGCTTGCAGTGCTGCTTGGGTGAGGTGTATGCACCACTCCTGCCTGCCAGCACCCATATAATGCAGTATCCAGCCTGTATTTCCATTCTGACCAACAGGGGATGCTGAGGGCATGCCTTACCCTGCAGAGTCCAGCCTGTACTTCCATTCTGACCAAAAGGTGGAGCTGTGTGCTCCATGCAGTAGCACCAGGCAAACTGCATGGTAATGTATGCTAAGCAGCACCTAATGGGATGCAAATATACCTGTTTACCCATGGATTGCCTAAGTAGGCTCATTTGCATGGGAGCTTTGAATATAGCTCCAGTTTGTACCGGGCTAATGTGTTAGTACTGTGCAATCAGGTTAGCCCCAGGCAGACCTCACTTCAGCATAGCTGAGTTCTGCAGTGTGTGGCTTACATTGTTGTTTGCAGTCATACCTCTCAACTGTCCCTGATTTTCAGGGACGTCCCTGATTTTATCTCAAAGTTTTACTCTGTCCCTCCTAAAGATTGTGTTTCCGTGACCAAACAGTGGGGGTTGTAAGCATTCAATAATGTCAAACATTAATGTTAATGATGTATTCTTCCTTGGAAAATGCATTTTACCTTACACCACTTATTCTACCAGCTTCCTGAGTGGATATCATCAGTTTTTTAAGGTGTTTCCCTGATTTTAAACATTTGTCCTTGTTTGTTTTAAGCCTTGTCCCTGATTTATGTGGCAGGAGGTTGATACGTGTGTTTGCAGTAGCTGTGAGACATCTCTGTGTAATCACACAAAATGTTCTCCACCTGCAACACTGGCTTGGTACATGGTCTAATGAGCTGCAGTTGCAGTTTGCACTTCCCTGTTGCTATATTCAGTGCTGTCTTATTGCCGGGCTATTTTTGCCCTGCACTCCCAGACTGGTTTGCTCAGCTTCCTTAGACTGCTATATTCAGCAGGATTAGCATGGGGCTATTTCCTTTTCACTATAGCTTGCTTTATGCTCCGTGCTAAGTTTGCCCACCGGGCAGTGCTGATTTAGCCCCAGGGCAAAGTTTTGAATATCTGGCCCTTAGACTGGAAAAAGTTCACTATACTGCAATAAATAGCAGAGAATACTATAATACAATGTGGATATCATTCACACATATTTTAGTTTCTGTGGAAGTATTGAAGGCTGTAGTCTCCCTATTTATTAACAACCTCCCCTCCATCTGTAATTCCTCTACTATGCATATGTGCACAGATGACACCGTCATCCATACCTCCGGTCCCTCTTCCATCAGCGTGAAATCCCTTCTCCAGCAAGACTTCAACAGAGTGCAGTCTTGGTATCAGTCTAACCAAATGAAATGTAATACAAAAAAAAAAAAACATGGCCATGACATTTGGCACTAGACAGAAACTGGTTACCCTTCAGTCCTATCGCAGAGGTGAATGGTTCACTGCGCCCGCCCCTCTTGTTGCTAAGTACTGGTTTGGCACTCTCCCTCCCTACCTCGCCTCCCGCCTCTCTCAAGCATCTACTTCTACTTACTCCCTCAACCACAGAAACCCACATACATTCTCTATCCTTCACCCCCATTCTGCCATGGGCCAACCTGCCTTCTCTTACTGTCGCCCACTTCTCTGGAATAAACTTCACTCTGACCTTCACCTATCCACATCTTTCTCCATCCTCAAAAGTCTCCTCAGACTTCTCCCCTCCCACTTTGCTCACAGTGCTTTCTATCCTCCCACTATGCAAGTGGCCTTCCTCCCTCAGTAGCCAGTGACACCTCACCCTAGCCCCAATTACTCAGGTTGTGAGAAGCGCACTCAACACCTAATACAAATAACCTGTACACTTCTAATGCCTATGTGTAACTAGTCTGTCTTAAGCCTGTGTTTTATTTTTGTAATCTGTATCTGTATTTGTGATTTTTTTTTTTTTTTAAGATTTCAACACTGTATTTGGTCATTGTAACCATGACCTATCTCCTTGTTTGTAACAATGTTCAATTCCCTATGTTTCCTTGTCCCCGGATCACACCTAGAAACAAGCCTTAGCTCAGTGTTCATTTCCCATTTACCAAATTTTAAACAAATAAATAAATAAATAACAAGCTAAAATTGTGGCAAGAATCCAGTTCTGGAATATCTAGTTAAACTCCTGCAGCAAATGCACATTCCATGAGTGACTTTAAAGTTTTTTTCTTGTATTTCTTTTTTTTCTTTTTCTTCTCTTTCTCATTTTAGTTCAATAAATAAATGTATATTTTGTTACTCAATGTTTGTACTTATCATTCTGTTTTTAAATATGACTGGAGCTGTATCTAATCTGACCAACTGAAGCTGAATAAGACTTATGTATTCTTTAACTACGATCATTGGGACTCATGCACTGTATTATTTAAATAATAAATTTCAAAAAAGAAAGAAACAAAAAAAAACAGTACACAGCTCCCTGTCCTGAACTTTCTTGCTGTGCTTTGAACTCCAACAATAATACACACACCTTATCTTGCAATTGTACTTGCTGTTTTTTTCTCCTATAACAGTACACACTTCCTTGTCCTGCACTTGTTGTTGCTGTTTTTTTATACCCCTACAACAGCACAAAGCTCATTGTCCTGCACTACACCACAACAGTACATACCTCTTCTCCTGTTATTGCTGTTTTTACCCCAACAGCTCTACATACCGCCTCATCCTGTATTTGTTCTTGCTTGTTTTTTTATCACAATATTACACACCTCCCTGTCATGAACTTGTTCTTGCTCTGTTTTTTTGCCACTACAATAGTACACACCTCCTTATCCTGCACTTGTTCTTGATCTGTTATTTTACTCTTACAACAGTATACACCTTATTGTCATTCACTTTTTCTTGCTTGTTTTTTTACCCCAACAATAGTACAGACGTCTCTGTCCTTCATGTATTCTTGAAATTGTTTTTACCCCAACAAAAGTACACAACTCCTTGTCCTGCACTTGATCTTTCATTTTTGTCCCTACAACAGTATACACCTCCTTGTCCTGCACTTCCTCTAGCTGTAATTATCCCTACAACAGTAAGGCAAGGCAAATTATATTTAAAAAGTCACCCAATCCTGGAGGCTCTGGGTGCCGATACATAAAATAGAAACACATCACAATATCAATATAGAACATATTCCTAAAATTAAAATATAATTACATAGAAGCAAACAGTTAAACACAGAAATAATGTAATAGGTCAGTTTATAAACAATATTTACAATACTGGATTTGGGAAAGTCTGTTCAAACAGGAAGGCCTTGAGGCATGCCTTAAAAATCTCCACTGAAAGGATCCCTCTTATTGGTGGAGGAAACAAATTCCACAGGACAGGGCCGGTGATGCTGAAAGCTCTATCACAGGCTGTTTTTAACCTCATCCTGGGAATAGCAGGAAGGCACCTCGAGAGGAACGAAGGTAGCAGGCTGATGCAGCTGGGGCAAGAAGGTCCACCAGGTAGCCTGAACCCAGACCATGTAGTGCCTTAAAAGTGAGCAAACCCACCTTGAAGAGGATCCTCCACCTGACCGGTAGCCAGTGCAGTTCACACAACCACCAGGGTGATGTGGCAATACTTACTTTGCCCCATCAGCAGCCTGGCAGCTGTGTTCTGCACCAGCTGAAGTCTGTGGAGGATGCCTTCTGATACCCCGAGGTAGAATGCATTACAATAATCCAACCTGGATGACAAAAAGGCATGCACTAAGGTAGGGAGGTCCAGGGGTAGAATCAGGGGCTTAATTCTGGTGATATTTCTCAGATCGTAAAAACTGACATGGACAGTTGCCAACACTTGGGCCTCAAGTGTCAGACCACTATCCAAGATAACGCCCAGGTTATGCACCCGGGAGGAGGCCTTCAAAGGCACAGAGCCCAGGACCAATCATCTGTCTGCACCTGAGGTCATCCTATCACACACTCTGTTCAACTCCACCACTAGTACTTCTGTCTTGTCGGGGTTCAGTCACAACCAGCTGGAGGCCATTGAGTAATTGATTTTAGCGAGACAGTTGTTTAACACGTCCACCTCATTGGATGTCCCAGGAGCAAAAGAAAGATACAGCTGGGTGTCATCAGCATAGCAGTGAAAACCCAAGCTGTATTTTCTAATAAGCCCTCCCAGGGGAAGCATGTAAATGATGAACAACATTGGTGACAAGACCGAACCCTGAGGTACCCCACAAGACAGGATGCTTTGGGAGGAGGAGAAACTCCCCATCACTACCCTTTCCTCCTGTCTTTGAGGAAAGACTAAAACCAGTAGATGACAGTGTCAGTAAGTAGACAGAATTCCCTCTGGTGGTCAAGTAACACACAATGGCCCACCATGTCAAAGGCTGAGGAGAGATCGAGAAGAATGAGAATTGTCCCCTCTCCTCAATCACTTGCCCAGAGAAGGTAATTATGCACCTGAACTATTATGGTTTCCATGCTGCACTTCACAAGAAACCCTAACTGGAGAGGCTCATATAAGTCAAAGGCCCTGAGATGTTTCTCAAGCTGTAGCATCACAATCTTCTCAACAACCTTAGCCAGAAATGGAAGGTTGGAGATAGAATGGTAATTTGCCTTGATGTCAGGGTCCAGATATGTTTTCTTCAGAAGGGTCTCACCAATGTCTCCTTCAAGGCATTGGGAAAGACTCTCTGTGAGAGAGACTACTAGACAACCAAGGCAAACACCGGGCCATCAAAGGAATAAAAAATGAAGGTGGATCACAGGATGGAAACCAATTGCTGGCTGAAATTTAAAAAAAAAAATAGAAGATTCAGAGATAAAAAAGTGTATAAAGTGAGTAATCCTAAGGGGGTAAGTTAAATGGAAAATTTCTGTTTGAATCACCACAAAAAGGGTTAACATATTATGGAGAAAGTAGAAGTGAGGAGAGAGAAAGGCAAAATGGGACTTTAAAGATAACTGGACAGTACAGTGGAGGTAACTTGGTACAGGATTTAGCACAGGATGGCAGGATCCAAAGTAGAGGAATAACAACTCCTCCAACTTTGGAACAAGGCAATGAGAAAAATAATAGGGGTTATAGATCTTTTTTGTATGATTTTGAAAACTTTATTTCACCCTATATACAGCATTTAAGTATGGACCCTCCATCTGGTTCCCCTCCAGATGTACTACATTTGTGGCGGACTGTGGAGGAGGGGAATGGTAAAAGGACTAACCCTGAGAAAGGATCTGTGTTAGAGGTGGGGGCAAAGCTCAATACTGAAAAGACACAGTTGCCTGCAGTGGTGGAATCATTTGTGAATCATAACCTAATTGTTATGGGATTAGGCAAAATTAAGAGAGAAACTGGAAGAGCAAACAAACTATTAAGAGACTGGATTAAATTAACACATCATGGGGAACAAGTGAGACAGGAGAATGAAGATTTAATAAAAGGAGTACAAAGTAAGGAGTGCCAGCAATCTGCAAGGCCTGAGCTTCAAGAGGAAACTTTGGAAAAAAAGAAGGGAGAGAGACATATAATTACTGAGAAGATAAGGCAGTAAGAGCTAAAAGAAGTGGAGGCTCTAAGAAAAGAAAAAAAATACAGAAAGGGAAAATAGTGATAATAAATGTAAAGTATCTTGAAAATGTCCATATTGCAATCAGAGGCAGGACATAGGCTAGAAGCTTTAACAGAATATAGAAGTGGGGTTGGGACATATAAGAACACAAGGGAAAGAAAAAAGGTGAACCAACAAGGAGGAAGGAGAAAAGGACTGCCCAAAATGAAATAGAAGTAGTGAAGAGGAGAAAAATATCCAAATTAGCTGCTAAAGATGCTGAAAAATTGGACAACTTGGACAAAAAGGAGATGTTAATAAAAAAAGGGGAAATTGTTGCCCACTGTATTTCTCAAAGGGTTATCTAAGGTAAAAAATGAATACTCTTTTACATTAAAATTGATGGCATATAATTCATGTAAAGGGATCCTAGGAAATGCTATTGGTTAGATAGACTTGATTACAGTATACTGATTCCAAACTTAGGGTGAAAGAGGATGGGTTTATATCACACTGAAGAACCCTGAAATCAGAGCAAAAATTCTAAGGAACAAAGATGATTTCAAGAAAATGGGTATTAATATGAATGTGACAGTTTTACAGCCAGAAATAATACATATAAGAGAAACTGAAAAGCAGGAATCTAAAGGGAAACTAGTAAGGATGGAGCTGGATGACCAAACCAATAAGCAGAAACAACAAAGAATAACTGAATAACTATAACCAAGGGTTATGATTCATTCATTTGGCAGTGATGCTGAGGAGGAAGTAGAGACCTATGTAAGAGGGAGTAAATATAGAGGTGTCAAAATTAACACCAGTGTGGTGTTGGAGATGAGTTCTATGCTAGCCTTAGCTACATCCTCCCCAATTCATGGTGTATGTATAGAAAAATGGTAGGTGGATATGATTGATGAGAGACATAAAGAAGTCAGGATAGTAGTATACCCCTTATTGAGCTGCAAACGACAGCATGAATGGAAAAGTGTTTAGCTCAGATTGCCCAAGGAAGAGGGTGGATCAAACTATTGAGCTGGAATATAGCTGGATTAGATGGAGAGCTGGAGAATGCACAGTGGTTGCAAAGCATGAAAAAGTATCAGGTTATAATGTTACAGGAAATATGGCTAGAAAGAGTAGAGGTAAACATGGTGGAAGGTTACCATATGCATTATATACCTGTAAAAAGAATTACAAGATATGGACATGCATGAGGAGATTTGGTAACATTGATTTCAACAGAGGCATTTAGAAATACAGACAGGGTGGAATGGGGTAGTCAGTACATCTTAGGAAGTATGCTGGGTTGCAAGAATAAACCTTCCTTGACTTGTATAAATGTATATGTTCCACCAAAATTAAATAGGAATATGGAGAACTAGATATGACACAAATTATAGAAAAAGTGACAGAAAACTTTGGTTCCAGTCCTATATGCATAATGAGTCTTATCAATGCATGAATTGCAGATTAGATAGAAAGATATTCAAATAAATGGGGATAGATGATCTATACCAATTAGAGCCTTGAATGATAAAGTATTAAATTTAAGGGACAAGAAACTGCTTAATATTTTAGCAGAAAATGGATTGAGGGTTTTGAATGGAAGAACAAAGGGGGATTTTGCTGGTAATTATATATTTCCATTGAAAAATGGTGGTTCAGTCATTAATGTCACCCTTACAGATGTGTGGTCATTCAATAAGGTTAAAGAATTTGTGGTTATTGAAGACTAAGAGAGTGAACACTTTTCTATAGTTGTGATTATGGATTTAGAGTATGAGATGTATTATCAACATCAAGGGGAAAAAAACTAATGATGCTAATGACCACATGGTAGTCTTGAACAAAAAAAAGATAATGTGGGATCCGTATAGCTCAAATAAAATTATTGCGCTACTAAATGAAAACAACATGATCAAAGAGCAGATTACATCTGTAGTTAATTTGAATATTTACAATGGTAGCAATATATGGATACAAAGCTTAGATGATATTTTTAGTATTATAGTAGAATCATTAGGTAAAGAGGACCGAGTGAAACACATACACAGAAAGGTGACAAACAAAGGATGGTATGACAAGGACTGTGAGAGATTCAGAACATTGGTAATAAGAGCTGGGAGATGTAGTAAGGGACTTAATAACATGGGAGTGAGAGAAGCCTACCTTAAACTTTAAGGAAGAATATAAGAGACTTGCAAAAGAAAAAAAAAAGGACAACATAAGAAAAAATTGGAGACATGTCTACAAGACGCTATTGTGAATAGGGACTGTAAGTTGTTTTGGAATCTGGTTGCACTTAGGACAAATAATACAGAATTAATCATAGAAGGAATAATCATGCTAGAGGTGTGGTTTGAGTATTATGATAAATCGTATGGGAGTATACCAAGTTAAGATGTTATAATAGAGAATGTGGAAAGTAAGGTGGAATTCTGGCCCATGGTTACAGAAGAATAAGTGGTATGGGCAATAGATGAGCAAAAAAAATAATGAAGCATCAGGGATGGATGGCATACCGGCAGAGGTTTTCAAAGCAAACCCAGAATGGTGGACCAAATTATTAGCTCCCATTTATTCATACATAAATAATAATCTAAAAATGCCAACTAGTTGGAATAAAGGGTGAATTGTATCCCTTTTTAAGAAATGTGAAAGGGTAAATACAGCCTGTTATAGACCAATCACCTTATTATGCACTTCAATGAAGATCTATACTAGGATTATATTACAAATATTAGAAGCCTGGACTATAGCACAGAAGTTATTATCTGTATACCAGGCAGGATTTAAGAAATCATATAGCGCAGTGGATCACATATTTGTTTTGAATTATCTGGGCCAGAAATATGTGAGGCAAAAAAAGGGAAGCTACGTATGCATACCTCTCAACTGTCCCTGATTTTCAGGGATGTCCCTGATTTTGCCTCAAAATTTTACTCTGTCCCTCCTAAAATGTGTTTTCGTGGCTAAACAGTGGGGGCTGTAAGCACAAAATAATGTCAAGTATTAAAGTGACAGACTTCTTTTTCTTTAGAAAATGTATATTGCACTAAGCCCCATATTCTACCAGATTTCTGAGTGGATATCTCTAATTTTAAAGATGTGTCCCTGATTTTGGTCTTTTGTCCCTGATTTTTTTAAGTCTTGTCCCTGATTTATGAGGCAGGAGGTTGAGAGGTATGTATGTATGGCTTTCCTGGACATTAACTCTGCTTTTGACAATATCAATAGAGAGATCTTATGGCAAATTCTAGAAGCTTTGAATGTTAACACATGACTATTGTTAATACTGAACATGCTGCATTTAAATACTTCAGCCAGGGTTAGGGTATCAAGACAAGGGGCATTAACTGATGAAATCCATATAGATAAGGGAGTCAAGCAAGGTTGCTTATTAGCACCATTATTGTTTGCAATTTTTATTGAAACATTGGTAAAAGAATTTGGGAAGATAGGTACACATAGCCCACAGATTAACAATCAAAATATACAAATTATATTGTATGTGGATTATATTGTCCTATTATCAAGACCACCGATTAGTTTAAGAAGAGGTTAGAATAGTACCGTTGAACACCTGGAAACTTTACATTTAAAGGTAAATGCAGCGAAAAGTAAAATAATGGTCTGGGGGAAAAAGGGAAAAGCAGTTGGAAAAGGGATAATTAAAGATCTAGACCTATAAGTTGCAGAGTTTACATGTTTACATGTATAGGGGTAACATTTAACCAACATGGAACTTGGAAAGATTATGTAGATAGAATAAAAGAAACTGGAATAGTCTCTGCAAAAGCTATAAACAGATTTGCAAAACAGTTCGGAGGCAACTCAGTTATTGCGATGAGGACAGCCTTTGAAGGTAAAGTAAACAGCCAGCTCCTATATTGTAGCAAAGTATGGAGATTGCAAGCTATTATAAAAAATATATAGACAGTGCAAATTTTTTTTATAAGACTAACATTAGGTGTACCAAAGGATACCCCAACTGTGATTCTTAGATTAGGATCAGGGATAGAAAGAATAGAGCAACTGATATATAATAGAGCATTGAGTTATTGGAAAAAAAAAATTAAAATGGAAGACACACAGTTGCCCAAACAATGCTGGGAAGAAACAAAAATGATGGCCCATTTAAATTCATGGTTTAACATACTCAATAATAAACTGAGATACTTCGTCCTTAAGCCAATTTGGTTACAGGGATATCAGGAAAATGTGAATGTGTATGTGAAACATGCAAAACAAAGGATGGTAAATGTGTATTATCAAAATGGTATGGAAAAAATAGAGTTTTTACCTAGTGTGAAGCTATACAAGAGTTGGAAAACATATAAGAAATTAGAACACTATCTCAAGATGGTAGAAAATAAAAGAGATAGGAATGTGATTTGTCTACTAAGACTTGGGGTAATTAAGAAACAAATGTGGTGGAATAGTTATTGGACTGGAACCAGTGGTGATGAATACTACAATACACTAGTAGGGGACCTCAATATCAACTGGCTTAGCCCCTTGGCTGCGTCAACAAAGAACTTGTTCTTGGCCCTTGAAATGGTCCAATTAGTTACCCAACCCACTAGACTTCACCCATCTACTGGTACCCACAACCTCCTAGATATCATTATCTCTAACAGCCCCAATAAAATCCAGGATATAAAAGTACTTCCCAACTCCCTAAGTGACCATTTACCTATCCTATTCCAATGGACCTCTTCCACACCCAAACCCATAACCCAAAAAACCTTCTGAAGGCGTCTCCACCCAGGAGGGTTAATAAAACTTAAACAGCTGCTCACCCAAATAGATTGATCCCCCATTAATATAGCCCCCAGTGTCGGCATTGCACTCAACCTGTTTACACAGGCCTTCACCAAGGCCTGTAACCTCTATGCTCCACTCACCAAACTCCACACCAAAAGGCAACATGCTCCTTGGATAACCCCCTCCCTACTCCAAATGTTGAGAGATAGGGATAATCTCTGACACAAAACCACAGAATCTGACAGGATGGCCAACAGACAATCCTATAATGCCACTCTCAATAGATGCATTCGAGCCATCCGTAAGGTCAAAGCAGACCACTATCAATCCACTCTCAGAACCACGTGGGGGTCTGTGAAAACCTTCTGGAGTAATATCAAAGAACTCAATGGGAAATCACACTCCCTGCCTCCCTCCCAGCTCACCATAAATGGCACTACCTCCACAGATACACTTACCATAGCAAACTGTCTAAACACCACCTTCTCGGATCTCAGCAGTGTTCTCCCTAGTTGTTTCTTTGACCCTGTGCCTCAATCCCAACCCCCAACCCTGCAGCATCCGTGTTTCATCCTCCACAAAATATCCACCCATGAAGCTTGTCCTTACCTACAAAAAGTGCTAAACAGCAATAACCCTATAAATGACCCCCTAGATGCCAGGCTCCTTTGATAAGTCCTTGACGCGGTCCTTGTCCCTCTAACAGACCTGCTTAACAAATCCCTATGCCTAGGGCAATTCCCTAGTGCCTGGAAAACAGCTGTCATTACCCTCATCCATGAAAGTGGTGACAAAGCCTCCTCAAATAACTATCAGCCCATCTTCATTCTCCCCCCCAAAGCATTAGAAAAAGTGGTTGTCACCCAACTTACGGAATAACTAGCAAAGTATGACATTCTATTCCCAGAGCAGCATGGCTTCCATTCAGCCCATAGCACCACTACAGCCCTCCTAGAATTCACCAACTTCCTGCACTCCTCCCTAGATGCTGGTAACATTGCAGGAGCTGTGTTCATAGACCTATCCAAAGCCTTCGACACGGTCTGCCACCCTCTCCTTCTCGACTCTCTCCACCAACTTGGTTTCTCTACAGGCCCCCTAGCCTGGTGCTCCAGTTACCTTTCTGCCCAGTCCCAATGCATCAGAATTAACAGAACCATATCCAACACACTACCCATCTGCTCCAGGGTTCCCCAGGGCCCTATCCTGGGGCCACTTCTTTTCTCCTTCTACCTAAACTCCTTACCAAAGGCCTGCTCCACAAAAATCTTACTATATGCAGATGATGCAGTGCTGTTTGTGTCACATCATAAACCTACGCCCCTTCAGGACTCCCTCCATCATACCTTCTCTCAGGCTGAAACATGGTTTAAGGACCGTAGACTGGTCATAAACCTAAAAAAAAGACTAAATCAATGATCTTCTCTCACTGCCAAAACAAAGCAAAAAGTGCACCTCTCCGCATCCTCCCCAGCACCCAGCACCCCCTTGAACAGGTATACAATTACAAATATCTTGGACTTACCCTCAGCTCAGCCCTTACTTTCCATGACCACATAAACACCCTTGCTGCCACAACAAACACCTGGATTGGACTCCTTTACCGACACAGGGACTGCTCCCCCATGCCCTTAGGCTGGCCATCACCTCATCAATACTGACCCTAGTGAACTATGGGCTCCCTGTATATGAGGCAGCAGATAACTCTGCACTCCAGAAAATCCAGGTCTCCATAAACAAGGCCTACAGCCTCCTAAATGGTGCACCGAGGCTCACTCACACCTGCTCCCTCTATACCTCTGCCAATCTTCTCAACCTCAATGAAAGGCTCCGCTACCAGACCTGCATACTGTCCAAGAAAATACTGCTTGGACCCTCTCCCCCTGGGGTCTCCACCTCTCTTCATCCTGCCACACCCACTATCTACACTCACAACTCAGAGAAAGCACCACTGGCTGTGCCCAAGATAAAAACCTTCCTTGCTCAGAGATCTTTCCACTCCAGGGCACCCACATGGTTTAATGCACTCCCAAACACCATCACTAGTGCACCCCAAGATCGCCCACTTCAAAACCACTCTGCACAACCACCTCTTCAATATCCACACCTGTAACTGCAACTAACACTTCACTCTCTCACCCTCTCTGATCCAAATTCTCTGACAAAGTCCATTATGGATTGCAACCTACGTCAATAATATCAAACCCATGAATAGGACTGACTACTCTGTTTAGATGCTTTCTCAAGCTAATAATCTCTCTCTGCTGTGATGATGTAAATATGGTCATCCAAATATTGTAAATAAAGTCTGAAAATATCTACATCCTGTACTTACTGTAAATACTGTAAATAATGTCAATGACAAATGTCTGTAACACATGCTCTATGTAACTGTTGTTATACCCTGTCTGTATTAGCTTCTGTCTTACATGTGATGAAGTATCTTTGGAAATGAGCCTCTGGCTCAAAGGTTGTAAACTGATATATCAAATAAATAAAATAAATACGTGTGATATAAACTAAAATAGAACTTTGACACATCTATTGCTGTATTGTCCACTACTGTTAGATGAAAGAAGTAAATGTATATTATTCTGTATGAAAAATTATGATACAGTAGAGAAAAAATTAGGGACTCTCTTGTTCCCGGAGAAACAAGCTAATTACTATGCAGTGGCTAAATTTACACATAAAATGTTCTCTATGCTGGGTCTGTACTAGATGAGGATCTTATGTTGTAGAGATGATTTTAATGTTAATATGTGATAAACTGTGTGTTTTATACATGTTTTTGTCATAATAAAGAATCTGCATCTGATTCTAAATCCCCGCCTTGTGTATCAATCCTGTTGCAGATCTTTGTGTCATCTGTAAAGAGGCATACTTCTCCTTCCAGACCCTCTGCAATGTCACCTATAAAGACACTAAAGAGAACCTGTCCCAGTACTGAACCTTGTGGTACACCGCTAGTAATCCTCCTTTCTTCGGAGTGGACTTTGTTCACTATTACTCTCTGCGTCCTGTTGTCCAGCCAATTCCTTACCCAGTTTACCACCTTGGGACCCACTCTCAGGCTGGCTAACTTATTTATTAATCTTTTGTATGGGACTGTGTCAAATGCCTTGCTAAAGTCTAGGTAGGCCATGTCCACAGCCCCTCCCTGGTATACTGCTTTTATCACCCAGTCAAAGAATTTATTAGATATGTCTGACATGACCTTCCCACTGTGAATTTATGCTTCCTTGGGTCCTGTGCCCTGCTGGCCTCTAGGTACTCAACAATTCTTTCTTTCTGAAGTGATTCCATTTTCCCTACCACTGAGGTCAAACTAACAGGTCTGTAGTTTCCTGTCTCGGCCTTGCTCCTACTTTTGTGAAGGGTAGTCACATCCATAATCCTCCAGTCCTCAGGTACTACACCATCCTCCCACGAATTGTTAAAAACAGGAACAGTGTGAGAAACTTAAAGGAGCCATAGCAGAGACAACAGGCCTCTGTGTAAAGCAAGTAAACAAAGCCAAAAGAAAAAAAAACACTATGGTTTTCAAAAGAAGTGGCAGTGAAGGTTAGGGAGAAAAAAATTGGCATTCAGGAAGTACAAGGAAACACAGAGGGAGGGAGACAGGGAAATGTACAAGGCATAACAGAAGGAAGTGGGGAAAAAGCAGTCAGATGCGCAAGGGCACAGACTTGAAGAAATAGTAGCACAGTCAGTAAAAGAAGGAGACACAACATTATTCAGGTATATCAGGGAAAGGAACAAGACCAAAGACGAGATTGTAAGGTTAAATAAAGGTGTGTGTGTGTGTGGAGGGGGACATAGAAAAAGCAGAGATTCTAAATGAATAATTTTGCTCAGTATTTACAAAAGAATGGGAAGGAAAAGGACTAAAATTAGAGAATAGAGACACACATTGGTGTGGTGGACCCCAGTCCATTAATGGAGGAGAGAGTTCTAAAGGAACTCTCAAAACTAAAAGTGGACAAAGCAATGGGGCCAGACGATATGCATCCTAGAATACTGAAAGAACTCTGGGAGGTACTAGGGGCACCACTGACTGACCTATTTAACAAATCACTAGAGGAGTGAGTGATATCAAAGGACTAGAGCAGGGCAAATGTGATACCACAACACAAAAGTGGGAGCAAGCAGGAGGCGGGAAGTCACAGGCCAGTCAGCTTGATGACAGTTATAGGGAAAATAATGGAATCCATGTTAAAAGAAAGAATTGTGGAATACATTGAGGCCAGTGGGGCACAAGACCTGAGGCAACATGGATTCACCACAGGGGAATCTTGTCAAACAAATCAGATTTCTTTGACTGGATAACCAGAGTGGTGGATCAGGGAGGGGTATTGGACATGATCTACCTAAATTTTAGCAAAGGCATTTGACACCATCCCACACAGGAGGGTAGTAAACAAGTTGCACTGTCTGGGAGTAGGTCCAAAGGTGATAAACTGAGTCCGAAATTGGCTGAGCAACAGGACACAGAGGGTGGTTGTAAACAGAGTTCAATCCCAGGAGTGGGGATGACAAGCAGGGTACCACAGGGCTTAGTTCTGGCACCTGTCCTCTTCAATGTCTTCATTAGTGACATTGGAGAGGGGCTGGAAGGGAAGGGAATCCTCTTTTCTGGATGACACCGAGATCTGAATAAGGTAGACATTCCAGGTGGGGTGGATAAAATGAGAAGAGATCTAGGCAAATTGGAGGAGTAGTCAAAAGAGTGACAGCTTAAATTCAATAAAAAAAAGTGCAAAGTCATGCACTTGGGCAAAAGAATCCTGGAGAGGAATTATGAATGGGGAGAGGGTACTAACAACAACAAAATTGAAAAGAGACTGCGGGTAAACATAACAGATGACCCAAAAGTGTCCAAACAATGTGAAAAGGCAGTGGGGAGGGCCAGATGGATGCTGGGGTGGATAGGGAGGGCATCACCAGTAGAAAACAGGAAGTGGTGATGCCACTGTATAGACAACTGATCAGTTCGCATCTGGAATACTATGTTCAGTTCTGGAGACCACATCTCCAGAAAGACATTGACACAATGGTGGTGGTCCAGAGAAGGGCAACAAAAATGATGCAAGGAATGCACCAGAATGCATGTGAGGAAAGACTGAAAGACCTCAATATGTATACTTTGGATAAAAGGGGGGTTATGATAGAGACTTTCAAGTATCTCAAGGGAATCATCAAGGTTCAGAAAGGCAGCATATTTCAGAAAAAGATGTAAAAGAACAAAGGGGCACAGCATGAGGCTTGAAGGGGGAGATTTTGGTGCAATGTCAGGAAATATTTTTTCCACAGAAAGGGCAGTGAATACATGGAACAACCTCACAGAGCAGGCTGTAGAGACTAGAACAATATGTGAGTTCAAGAATGCATGGGACAGATAGACGGCAACCCTAGCAGTAGAAAAGAGCGGACAAGTTGCAGATCATTTAGGATCAGGAGTTTAAAGTAGATAGGGAACTAGGAAGACTGTGTGGGCCAGGTAGTCCTTATCTGCTGTCAAAATCTACGTTTCTAACAGTGCACACCTCCTCATACTGCACTTGTTCTTCCCCTGTTTTTTAACCCTACAACAACACTCACCTCTCTGACCTTCACTTATTCTTGCAGTGGTTCTTCCTTATGCTGTATAAAGTACTTCTCCATGTTCTGCACTTGTTCCTGCCCTGTTTTATTACCCATACAACAGTGCACACCTCCTTTTCCTGCACTTGATCTTGCTCTATTTTTTTATCCATAAAGCAGTACAAACCTCATTGTCCTGCATTTGTTGTTGCTGTTTTAACCCCTACAACAGTACACACCTCACTGTCCTTCACCTGTTGCTTGTATTATTTACCCCTACAATAGTGCACACCTCCATGTCCTGCACTTGTTCTTGCTCTGCTTTTCACCTCTACAACAGTGTGTACCTCCTTTTCCTGCTCTTGTTCTTGCTTGTTTTCACCCCTACAACAATACACACTTCCTTGTCCTGCACTACCCCATAACAGTACACAACTCTTATCCACACCTGTTCCTGCTCTGATTTTTTACTTCACAAGAATACACACCTCTGATCCTGTTCATGTTCTTGCTCTGTTTTTTACCCCTACAACAGTACACAGCTCGTTGTCCTGCACTATCCCATAACAGTACGTAACTCTTATCCACTCCTGTTCTTGCTCTGTTTTACTATGTAACAGTACACACCTCTGAACCTGTACTTATTCTTGTTGTTTTTACCCCTACAACAGTACACACCTCCTTGTCCTGCACCCATTCTTGCTATGTTTCTTTTACCCCATAGCAATATTCACATCTTATCCTGCACTTGTTCTTTTTCTTGCCTTTTTATACTCCAACAGAACATTCATCCTTGTCCTGCTTTGTTCTTTCTCTGTTTTCTTACCCTGCAACAGTAATCACATCTTATCCTGCACTTGTTATTGCTCTGTTATATGAAACCTAAAATACACCCTTCCCTGTCCTGTGCTTGTTCTTACCCATTTTTTACCCATATAAAAGTACACACATCTTATTGTGCACTTGTTCTTGATCTGTTTTTTGGTCTCTACAACAGAACACACCACCCTATTCTGTATTTCTTCTTGTTCTGTCTTTTTAGCCATGCAATAGTACACACATCTTTTCCTCCACAATTTCTTGCTCTGTTTTGCACTCCTACAATAGTACACACCTCCCTGTATTTCACTTGTTCTTACAATGGTTATCCCTATTCAGGACACAATGTTCTTGTTCTGTATTTCACTTCTATGTACGTTGTAATAGCAGACATTTTTTGATTAACTTGACATTGAATAGCTATTGTAAAACATCCCTACCAAATAAAATAACAAGATACATAAAACATCGAGGTCATGAGCTGAGTTAAAACTTCACTATTGCACTAATATCATTCTTCAGAATTATCAGAGGTTCTAAATTACTGATAGGGCCTTCTTCTACTTTTTATTATTTTTAGATAATTGACACATACAGTATGACTGTAAATCATTTATTTTTTTGGATATCCACATATTCAAGTGTTTCTCAGAAGGATGTAAAGATTAAGCTTGGGAATTACCCAACAGTGTTTCCCTAACTTATAACATCTTGGACTAAACAGATCTACATGGATTTTATGTTTGAAGACTCGAAGCCTACAATCACACAGTGTAGCTTCATATGTATATGGGGAACATGAATATGTTGCATTCAGAACTTAGATGTGAAACACTGAAACCTAAACTTTTTAAGAAATTCCTCAATTTGGGGCCAGAAAGCTGAATCAAATATTTCTCAAGTTCCTATGCAGTAATAGTTTACTCCTCCTTGTCCTGCAGTTGTTCTTACAAAGACTTTTTCCCCTACAAGGGTAAGTTTGGTAATCTCAATGATGTGGCCCACATATTGTGAACTGGACCCAGTCCTAACACATCTCCTTGTGGGATGTGTGGACTCTCCTGGCCCAGTTTTCACCAAGATAGTCGAGTGCTTGCTTTTGGAGGGGTTGTTCCCAAGTTCCCTGAAAGAGGCACTGGTGAAGCCCCTCCTGAAGACACCATCCTTCAACCCTGATGTCTTGGTGAATTATAACTCTATCTCTAACCTCCCCTTTTTGGGTACAGTTATTGAGAAAACAGTGGCTCTGCAGCTTGAAGACCATCTTAATGCTTTTGACATCTTTGAGCCCCTCCATTTGGGATTTAGGTCTAGACAAAGTACTGAAACTGCCTTAGTCAGAGAGTACATTGATCTCATCAGGGCTACAGATAGAGGAAAATAGTCTTTCCTCAGCTTTTGACACTGTTGACCATGGTGTTTTGTTAGAATGCCTAAGAAAGTTCTGTGATTCACCAGCACCGTCATCAAGCGGTTTGAGTACTTCTCACTTGTAGGATGCAGAGGCTGGTAATGGAGAGTTTCTCCTCCCACCCTAGGCCCCTACCACACTAAGTTCCCAACCTCTTGCCCATGTTTTTTGCAGTGTACATGCTGTCCCTGGGTAAGTTATTCAGATGGTACAATGTAGGTTTTCACTGCTGTGCAGATAATGCCCAGCTGTATATGCCTTTTGCACCTGGGACTCATGAAATCCTGAAAGTTCTAAATGTGTGTCTTCCCAAGATTCAGTACTGGATGACCTCTAAGAGGCTGAGGCTCAACCCAGAGAAAATGGTGGTACTGGTGATAGATCCTGATTGTTGGCATGAGGCATAGACTGCTGGGGTTGGAACTGGCTTGAGCTTGGTGCTATCCCGCTTGTGGCCTCTACCAATGTGAAAAATCTGGGTGTTATCCTCAACAGCAGATTGACACTTGAGGCCTAATTGTCATCTGCTGACTGGAGTGGTTACTTCCATTTGAGGAATATCACACAGATCAAAGCCTTAATCCCACCAAATGACCTTCCCTCCCTGGTGCACGTGTTCATGATATCCTGACTTGACTACTGCATAACCCTCTATCCTAGGGTTAGTAGATGGGTCCTGCATCACTTGCAGCTAGTGCGGAATGTAGCATCCAGATTGCTGATGGGCTCTTTGAGGTCCTGTCCTGTGACCCAACCCTGCATGAGGAGCAGAATCACCTTCAAGGTGAGTCGTCTTATACAAAGCCATATAGGGTTTGGGTTCTGGTTACCTGAGTGACCTCCTGACTCCACACCACTCCCAGCACTCCCTCAGCTCCTCCAAGGAGGGCCTTCTAGTAATTACCAGGGTCTGGCTAAAAATAGCAGGTGATTGTACATTTGCAGTGGCTGCATCCACCCTGTGGAATTTCTTCTCAGCGTCTCTGAGAGAGGCCCCTTTTTGGAGGCCTTTAAGTGTGGCCTGAAGGCATATCTATTTAGGAAAATCTATGAGATTTAGTATCGAACATACCTTTCATTTACCCAGTTGCTGTTTTTGCTATTTTAATTCATTATTTATGTTTTACTCAATATGTATTCATTATTATTTACTGCCACTGTCTATACATTGCCAGAAGGGGAAGGAAGGAAACATATTCAATTCAGTGCTTTAGAGTAACTGGTAATTGCTATTTTCCTTTTAAACTTAGATTGTGGGCTTTTAGTGACACTGTACTTTCTTTGTTGTCTTTACTTATAATTGTTTTTGGGCTGTTGAAAATTTAAAACATAGTGGTGGTGTAATTCTGTGCTGTCTTTAATTGCTGCAAATTTTCACCCCCCTCCCTACCCCCAACTCTTAATTATATGCCCTGTTAAATCTGATTGACAGGAGCTAAACACAGGGTATAGTAAGGGGTGTGAAGCAGGAGGGGTATAAGCGGGAAGAAGCCCACCCTCAGCACGACAAGTGTTTTGACTCATTTATTTATTTATTGGTTTCTTTTTTTAAGAAAATTATCTGAGGATCAGTGGCAGGATTTTTAGGACAGTAAATTAATAAAAAGGGAACTAGGAGAGCTTCAGTAGCAGACAAGTGGTGAAATTGCAGTATAATGTGGGGAGTGGTGCAAAGCAGTGGCTATGGGGCAGCCATATTCAGGCAGACCTTCTGGACACTGAGGTGCTGCCCTATCTGCATGCATCTCTCTGGACTGCAGGATGAGGTAGCCAGACTCAGAGCAGAAGTAAACTGGGTCAGGAGTACCATCAACCCTATCCACAGACCACCCAGTCCAATACAACTGCCCCAAAGGATGCCAAGAACGAGGAGCACTTGGATGACAGTGGGCTCAGGGAGGGTTAGAGCGGTCAGGTAGAGGCACATCCCAGATCCTATTCTGCTCAAGAACTCATATGCCACACTGGCAAATGAGGACAACCAAATAGAGGTACCCAGAGAAGTGGAAGGAAAGGATGTGGAGGTTAGCCAAGAAGGTGACCTCAGCGGGGAAAGCAGTGGACCCCAGAGGAGGAGGAAGTGAATCCTGGTGGGGGACTCCATCATAAAAGGGATCCAGCTAGGAACACAGGAGGAGGAGGACAGGGAGGTGAGGTGCCTACCAGGTGCCACAGCATGGAGGGATGGAAGAAAGATCCTGTGGATCACTGGGAAGGCAAGACAGGAGGGTGAGCTGGATGTCATTATCCACCTAGGTACTAACGACCTGGTGAATGGGGAGCCAAAGGAAGTTCAGGAAGAGTTTAGGAAATTGGGGAGGGGTCTCAAGCAAGTAGCTACTTCTGTCACTTTCTCAGAAGTACTACCTACAAGAGGCAAGGGAGAGCATAGGAGTGCATGCACAAGGAACTTTAACTCATGGTTGAAGAACTGGTGCTGTGAGGAATGGTTTGGATTCATTGGTGACTGGGGACCCACCTGGAGGGATGGAGGTTTGTTCAAGCCTGATGGCCTGCCTCCATCCTGGAGGGGAATCCAAGCACTCAATGATAAGTTTAAATGCTACATTGACAAACATTTAAACTAGCACAGGGGGGTGGCAGGCCAGCAAGGAGGGTACCTACTTGCTCACCCCCCACAACTAGCAGTGGAACCAGTGAACCAGAGGAGTGGCTATCTCTGCAAATCAGTGTGCAAAAGATGGAGATTAGTGCCCAAGAGGTGGATAGGCAGAAAAGGGGCAAAATTCAGCAGAAGAGCAGACAGCAAGGAGAACCAGGGATACAGGACAAGCAAGGAAGGGGCTGGAGTAGAACAGTGAAACAGTCTAGGGAGGTCAAATCATGGAAAGCCATGTGCGCAAATGCCAGGAGCCTTAGCAACAAGATGGAAGATCTGGAGGCTGCCATGGTGCAGTCAGACCTGGACATTGTGGCCATCACTGAAACCTGGTGTAATGATAACCACAACTGGGAGATGGCCATACCTGGCTACAACATATTCAGAAGAGACAGAGCAGGCAGGAAGGGAGGAGGTGGCACTGTATGTGAAAATGACATAAGGGCCACAGAGATCCAGGAGGAACAAAATGGGGAGAGATACTGTGGGTTAAGCTGGAAGAGAAAATGGGAACAGCCATCTGCACAGGTGTGGTCTATAGACCACCAGCCCAGGAGGAAGAAACAGATAGGAGCTGATGCTAGCCATCCAAAGGATGGCAGACAAGGGCGAGTAGTACTGGTTGGAGACTTCAATATTCCAGACGTGGACTGAAGCATCCCAGCAGCAGCATCAACTAGGAGCAGATTTATCCTGGACTCCTTCAGGGTGCCTTCTCAAGCAACTGGTCATGGAACCAACTCGCAGAAGGCAATACTGGACCTTGTGCTCACAAACAGGGACAGTGTGATGGGGTAACAGTGGGAAGCACCTGGGGAACAGTGACCACCAGTCATTGTGGTTTGAAATCACAAAAGAGCAGAACCAAACCACACAAAACACGTATCCTGGATTTTAGGGGGCAGACTTTGGGAAAATGGGGAGATACTTGAAAGAGGCATTAAGGAAATGGGACAGGAATCAGGGGTTGAGGAACAGTGGGCAGTATTTAAAATGGGGATTACAAGAACAACAGAATTATGCATTAAGCAGGTTTGCAAAAAGGAAAAGGAAGAGAGACCATTATGGTTTCCAAAGAGGTAGCAAAGAAAATGAAAGCCAAAAAGATTGTATCTAGGGCAATACAAAAGACACAGGCAGAAGGGGATAGGGAGAAGCACCAGGAGAAGTAAAGGAGGCAGGAGGTCAGTAAGGAAGCCAAAGCTCAGACAGAAGAACATATTGCAAAATCAGTGGGTAGGGGACAAAACCTTTACAGGTACATACTGTAAGTGAAAAAAGAAAAGACAAAGGAAGGGATAGTGAGACTGAAGGGGAGGATGGGGCGGCGTGGAGGATGACAACAGTAAAGCTGACATATTGAACAGGTATTTCTGCTCAGTCTTTACTGAGGAAGAGGAGAGTAATGGGTCTGAAGGAGTACAAGGGGTGAGAATGGTGCAGAAATGGACACAAGTCCCTTTACACAAGAAAAGAGTCCTGAAGGAACTGGAAGTAATGAGAGTTGATAAAGCAATGGGGCCAGATGGGGTGCACCCCAGGGTCCTTAAGAACTGAGAGAGGTGGTGGCTGAACCTCTGGCTATCCCTGTTAGCCGATCACTGGAAACAGGGGAGGTACCCAAAGACTGGAGGACTGCAGATGTAGTCCCCTTATACAAAAGCGGGAACAAAGAGGAAGCAGGGAACTACAGACCAGTCAGCCTCACCTCGGTAGTGGGGAAGATCATGGAAGCACTACTGAAGGAGAGATTGGTGGAACATCTGGTTGTCAATGGACTACAGGACCCAAGGCAGTATGGTTTCACCAGGGGGGAGGTCATGTCAGACCAACCTCGTTGAATTTTTTGACTGGGTGACTAGAGAGGTGGATCAGGGGAGGAAAGTGGACATGGCCTATTTGGACTTCAGCAAGGCCTTTGACACTGTGCCACATAGAAGACTATTACACAAACTGGGGAATATGGGTGTGGGCAGGACAGTAGTGTGGTGGGTTGGTAGCTGGCTGGGTGGCAGGACACAGAGGGTGGTGGTAAATGGCTGTCACTCCACAGAGGGAAGAGTGACCAGTGGGGTACCACAGGGATCAGTGCTGGGATTGGTCCTATTCAGCATCTTCATCAGTGACATTGCATAGGACCTAGAAGGCAGAATTTCACTGTTCGCTGATGACACAAAGCTCTGTAACAGAGTAGACACACCAGAGGGTGTAGACAGAATGAGAAGGGACCTGCAGAAACTTGAAGAATGGTCAGGGGTTTGGCAGTTGAAATTCAATGCAAAGAAGTGCAAGATAATGCATATGGGGCACAAAAACCCTGGCACAATATATCAGTTGGGGGTGAGGATATAGCATGCACCAAGCAGGAAAGGGATCTTGGGGTTATCATCTCGATGACCTCAAGGCAGGAAACAGTGTGACAAGGCAGCAGGTAAAGCAAATAGGATGCTGGGATGTATAGGCAGGGCATCACCAGCAGGAAAAGGGAGGTCATAATTCCAGCTATACAAGACACTAGTGAGGCCCCACCTGGAGTACAGTGTACAGTTCTGGAGACCATACCTATGTAAGGACATAGACAGGGTTGAGAAGGTTCAGAGGAGGGCAACAAAGATGGTGCATGGATTGTATCACAAGTCCTATGAAGACAGGTTGAAGGAACTGAACATGTACTCCCTGGAGGAGAGGAGGGAGAGAGGGGATATGATAGAGACATACAAGTATCTCACAGGGAGGAACAGGGTCCAAGAATGCACTATTTTTAAGCAAAAAAGATGTTCCAGGACTAGAGGGCATGGGGTGAAGTTGGAGGGAGGATGATTCAGAGGAAACATGAGGAAGTATTTCTTCAAAGAACATTTGGTGAACAAGTGGAACACCCTGCCAGAGGAAGTGGTGGGGGCTGAGACAATCATGGGATTTAAGAATGCATGGGATAGACATAAAGGAATTCTGGAGGTCAGGGGTAAGGGGCAACAGACTTCTAGGAAAACATAAACTGAATTTACAAGCTCAAATGGGCAGACTGGGTGGGCCATAGGCCCTTATCTGCCGACACTGTCTATGTATCTATGTATCTATGTATTGCACAGTGCCCTTGAGCATCAGGGATAGGGTGCTTCAAAGATAAAATGTTACTTACTTACAATTTTATACTCCTCCACATCCTGCACTTGTCAATGCTTTGGGTTATTGCCCTGCTGTAGTTTACTCCTCTGTATACTCTTCCTAGTCCTGCATGTTGTAATGGATGCTGTTGCTCCATTACAGCCTAACCACCATCTTGTAAATAAATGTACAGGCAAAAAAAAACACTCCTTGGTGTCTAGTGGGATGGAGACATCTGGCCCTAGAAAGGAGTGTAGCAGGTATGGAGCCTGGTTGGAGGAGTGCCACATAACTGAGTATAGAGAGGAGCTACAACTCAGCGCAACCTCAATCACAGAAATTTGAAAATGCAAGCTGGAACATCAAACTCCCAGCCCATGCAGAGCACAAGCTACAGGTTGCTCAGTATAGGTCAGAGGGAAGGTGGGGAAAATATGTTAGGAGGTGAAGGAGGATGTGGCAAGAATTCATATGCCTACCCAATCTGCCAATTCTGCAACTATTAGTTTAATGCTTGAGGGGGCATGGAGGGGACAGACTGCAGTGGTGCCGACCAAAGCTGCCAAAGTAATGACACTTTGGCATCTTGATCAAATGCAGCAGTTTGAACAAATGCCCTGAGGGGCTTAACTCAAAATTAATGAATGTTTTGGGGTTAGTTGGCAGAAGAAGAGAAAGAAGCTTTCAGCAGAGGAGCAAACAGACAGCTGGTGCTGTTTAGAAAGATCTGCAAAGAAGATGATGTGTGAAGAACCCAGAAGGGTTAAATTAAATAAATAAATAAATTCCAGTCTCCTGATGGGGAGAATAGATATACAAATAAAAAAAGACTGTTTGGTTCAGATTTTACTATTCTCCTGAGGGACCAGTTAGCAAATGTTGAGGCACAAATGCTGTTATGTCTTTATTAACTAGAAAAGAATGTGTTTATTCATAGACAGAGAAACCACTAGTATATTTCAACTATTTCCAAAAAGAATATTATATGACACTTTACAATGTTTCAAATTATATTTTAAAAGCTGTAACATTTGAACTATTAATCATAGAAATGTAAGTTTTTTTTTTTAAATGAAAGCTTGTAGTTCAGTCAACATGTTCAGTACAGTATATAGTCTAATGATACTCTTCTGTGTTGCTAGCATACATGTCAATACAAGTTGATATATGTCAACAAAAATAACAGGACTTTAAAAACTGTAGTAAATCATTTTATTTTCTTTTTATATTTTGGTATGATTGCTGTGCTAATATATTATCAATAAATATACTTAGAAGACTCCAGACTTTCAAGTCTATAGCCTTAATGGTACCAAAGTTATCATATTGTAATGAAATTAACTTTTGAAAAGTCTAACTTTGGAATTGTTGGGACTTGAAACATAATTTTTTTTTAGATAAAAGCTTGGAGTCGAACACTGAGAATATGTTCAGGTGACACTCCTTTTTGTGTGGATAGTATTCTATATGTCTGGATACTATTTGAACCTATTTTTGCATTATATTATCAATACATGTTTTTAGATGTCCACAGCCAAAAAATAGCAAGTACAGAGGGCTCATATCTATTTTTAATGATAAATGAGTCTGCTGTAAGATAGCAGCCGATGGACCACTGTCTGTGGCCCAACCCCCTGCTACCTGACAGATAGGTAAGGGAAGGGTCCATTCAACCTGGGGTTTAGGGCTGGCATGGGAGCCACACCTCCAGGGGAGGGACCACTATGCCCACCCTCAAGGTGGGGGCTTCAGACTGGATGAAGGATTAAGGGTTAGAAAAAGCCAGTCCTGGGGCTCCCCTTCAGTCTACCCCCTTCAGCCAGAAGATCAGGATTGTTGTGAGCCAGAGACAACCATAGCAGGCAGAGCACCATACAATACTGCTGAGATATAGGAATGGGCAGCAAAATGAGGGGGTTGGAGATGTGGCTGCTTTGAAAATGAGGAGGCTGCCAGTTTACCTTTTCAAATGAGGACTGTATTTTGAATGAATAAGCACTGTTAACCCTCTAAACAGTGAACTGGCTACTTGCATTTAGCCCTCTTTTCCTTGGATAGCACCGGCCAACCACATAGCATGGCATTACAATGTCTGCCTAGGCTGCAGTGGTACACCAGCGGGCCATGCAATGCACAGACTTACATTTGTCCAGCTGCCCTGTTTTGCTCAGCTGAGCAGTTTGTTGACTATAGTTTCTAATGCAGCTGGTCCATTGGTATTAATTTTGAGATTGCTCTCAATCTGCAACTTTCCCGTCCCCCAACATTAGATACTATCAGCTAAAATGTTCAAACAGTGTATGTAGAGAGCTTCTCTGTACAGCAGAAATAAAAGACAGCACTAGAATGAAGAACCCATTTTTAGGAAATTAGAATTTCCACCCCCTCAAAAAAAAAAATTTCTAAGCCATGGCTTCAGGACACAATTACCATATCTGGGTCCCTTATCTGATCGGGTCCTGCAGAGTTGGGAAGAGAAGGTTAAACTCTTCTCCCAGGTTGACAGAATCAGGACAAAGCAGCTGGCTCATCAGCCACACATTTTCTGTAGCTGCAGGATGGTGACTGGAAAACAATGGTTGACCAAATGACTTAGCATTATGGGATACTAGCAAGGGATCAGGGACAATGTGGCATGTCATCCTAGTTGGCAGAAGAGCTGGAGTACAATCAGTTCAGCAGCTCAAAGGAAAGTTCATGTTTCCCTTCCTAACTGGACATTTAAAAAAAAGAATAAAATAATAAGTGTCAGCAAGATCTGGGGAGTGGCAAAGAGGGGCAGAAGTCGGCCTTCCTGGACAGATTGGATATTCACCAGGTGGGCATTTGGGGTGCTTTTTTGTTGGACCATAAGTATACTTTAAAAAAAAAGAAAGAGAAAACACCACCGGCTATGTGGCATTATGTGCTGGCCAGCTTGGGGAAGGGGGAGGGTTGCATGTGTGACCCCAAAGATGTTGGCACAAACATGGGCAAAAAATGTTTCTTTTTTTTTTCAATAGCACTTTTGGGACAACTAACTTTGTGGTCTGCTTGCATTGATCCAGAAAACCTGGAATGTAATATGTGAAGTTGTTACTCAAAACTGGAAATGGCTTGCTCCTTTAAATATCTTGGGGTTACCCTTGACTGTGCCCTTTCCTACTCACACCACATTGAGGTGGTTGCCAAGACAGCCAACACCAGAACTGGCCAGCTGTATAAGCAAAGGCACTGTCTCACAGACAAGGCACTTAGACTAGCAGTGTCCAGCTCTGTCACATTGATTACCGACTATGGGCTAGTGATTTATAGTGCAGCAACTGATTAAACCCTTAATAGAATCATGGTAGCCCTCATCTTACAGTCTCACCACCTGACCCATAATTGTGAGCTTTACTCATGCATTGGATCGCTCAACTTAGATAATAGGATTCAATACCAAGTCTGCCTCCTTACTAAAAAGGCCATCCAGGGCCTTACCACCACGGGGGTCAAAGGCCTCCTGCACTTTGACTTAAATTCCAGGAACACTCTTAAAGTGAGTAGCAGATGCTAAAAGTTCCTTTCTGATGGACAGCACAAGGCCAGCTTTCTTTCCCTTATATGGCTCCTATCTGGGTAAACTCTCTCAGCACTGAAGTTCTGTCATGCACAAAAATTGGCCACTTCAAATCCTTGCTGAAGGCCTACCTGGCACCCAGCAACCCTAAGTGTGACTGTGGCCTTAGCTCAGAGTCTCCCCCCTTTGATGGAAGTACACCCACCCACCCTTGACCCTTCCTCTTGACAAGGCCTAGATGGTTGATTCCCCCTCCCCCCTTCCTCTCCTTACTTCTCTCTTTCCTCCACTCTCCCCTGGCTCCTTAATTATTGAAAATGTTTGTATTTATTGGGATGCCTAATGACTCTGGTACCTCTAGGTACTGTATTTTTACATAGCCATCATAGATGTTCAATCTCACTTGTCTATGTTACTTTTTACATTTTCATTGTTGCTCTCTGTTATGACGTGGGACCTTTGTAAATGAGCTATTAGCACAAAGGTGTTTTCTCCTTGAAATAAGAAAGAAGGAAAGGAAGGAAGGAAGAAAGGAAAGAAAGAAAGAAAGAAAGAAAGAAAGAAAGAAAGAAAGAAAGAAAGAAAGAAAGAAAGAAAGAAAGAAAGAAAAAGAAAGAAAGAAAGAAAGAAAATTCTGAGTGCTCTAAATGTTCTTTTTTTCTTTCTTTCCTGATTTCAAGGACTTGGTGTCCTTATTTGGGGCATGGCAGTATACCTAGAGGGTAATGAGCTGCAAATGAGGTTAGGGATTTTCAGCAGACCTGGGTTCAATTGCCAGGACCTTGTGGTCAAATGTAGCAGCCAACCTTAAATTAATTTGCAGCTACTATGTTTTTCATTTCATATATTAAAGAAAAAAAAATAAAACTTCAAAAACATTAACTTTGGATGACCATTGTTTGTGAGATTATAAAACAAGGTCAGGCATGATGAACTAAGCAGTCTATGCAACCTTAAATTATTTATGTGCTGCTATGCTTTTCATTACATTTAAAAAACAAACTCTGGTCAGAGTCGATATGGCTGCACCGAGCTTTTACTAGCATCACCAGAGTTTGCCATGCCAAGATGGCAGCGACGACTGAACTGCGCATGCAAATTCTGATTCGACGCCGCCATCCTGTGTTAAGCATCAGTCACTTCCTCAGTTGTGGAAGAAAAATAAGTACCTCTGAATTGGATGTGTTTATGTGGCCAGTGAAGGGGAAGGGTCGCATAAACACAGGCACTGGAAACTGTGCCACAGCACTGTGGAAGCACACCAGACAGTGGTCCCGTCATGTGCTTCCACAGTGTTCTTCTGAGATTTTGGTATAATGTCTGCTGAGCTCTGCCCATGTAGTCATAAAAAATGCAAAATCCTAAATGGTGGGCAATAATCACTTCTAGTCAGTGTATTAGATGGCTCCAGACACAAGGTAGGGCTGGAGATACATGGTATATTTGGCCACATTTAAAAAAAAATAGAACAACTAGTGCTCACCAGGGAGCAGCAGCCGATTAATGCAGACTCAGCAGCTGATGTCTTAAGCTTACCTGCACAGGGGCTGCCTCTGTAGATGAAAGGTCAAACTGCTCAGGATCCTTGCACATGATGCAGTATCATGTATATAAACAAGCATTTGTCAATGCCGAATGTTTGTTTGCTGGTATTCGCATTGGAAATGCAGAAGTTAGACAGATGCAGAATAGGAATGGCAGTGAAGTACTGAACTTCACGCCAACAGCACCTCCTTCCTGTAGAGATGTGCAGGCATTGGGGTAAGTGTTTTGGTTGTCACCCATGACAGTCATGCCATGTCAACTCACCCTATTCTGCAGACACCGACACATGTTGAGATGTGCCTTGGGGTGTCTGGCTTTACAGTCACCCCATTCCATAAGGACAGATGCTGAAATGGGTGCAACATAGGACAATGGAGTAAAGTCTGAGGCTGGAGAGTCCAAAGTATGCCTTGATGCCTGTCAGTGGCTGGGGGGTGGGGGTGGGATGGCATGAGCAGTACAGTCGGCAATCCAAAGGCAAACCCCGATGCCTGTCAATCTGTACAGAGTGGGATGTTATGGTTAGAAACCCTAGCACCCTGGGAATTTGTTGGTATTTGCACTAAAAATTTTAAACATAGTCTTTTTGTGACCCCAAGTTATGAAAGCATTTGGGACCTCTTCTAATGAAGAGTGGCAGTGTGATTTTGCCAATGGGTCCTGAACTTCGAGCTCCAACAGTGACCGTGCCATTCTGCACCACATGTATGAAAACACAGATCAGGAAGGATGTGAAGAATGACAGCTGTACCATCCATAGGGAAGTGTGAAGAGATGGCAATGTTAAAAATCTGTATTGGGAATATTAAAAATGCTCACACTTCGAGCATAAGTGGAAACTGCACAATGCATGCACGTAACACAGTCATGTTATGGACTTTCATCACAAAATTGTCAACATAGGCATTCTAGGACCTCTGCTCATGAACAGTGTCACTGTGATTTTCTTAATGTGTCCTGAACACTTTCTTAATCCTGAACTTTGCAACATAGACTTTTTGAGTTCCCACCTCATGAACTCTGGTACTGTCATTTTGTTAATCAGTCCCAAAAGGTGATTCCACACAGTGACCACAAAATCACCTTCTGGGACTGAATAATGCCATGACAGTGGCTGAATTCATGAGGAGGGGTCTCAATAACCCCATGTTGAAAATGTGGGGCAAACATTCCCCAAAATGCCTGAGATAGGAGAAAAAAAAAACTATTTATGCCATTATACAGCTTACCAGCATTTCCTCAGTTTATAGTCAGCTTTGAAGAGTGCAGACGTGTTCCTGGTCCACCGAAGATCATCATGCTGGGCTCCGGAGGTAAGTATGGGGTGAGGGGGGAGGTGTGGGGAGGCAGGGTGTGCAGAGGGTGGATGTGGATTTCAGGGTGGGTTCACCAGACTCAACAAGGGACCCTTTGGCATGCTGGGGTGGGCTCCTAGTATGCCACCCAAGTGTTTTTTTTGGAGGGGCTGCAGCTGATAGGGGATTTGGCACCCCCATCAGCACATACAGTAGGGCAAGAGCTGAGGGGTATTGGGCACCCCCTCAGCACAAAACCAAAGTTTTTGGGGGGGACATTATGCCAACAGAGAGTGGGCTCCCCCATCGGCAAATTACACTGGGAAGAAGGGGGAATGAAGCCAAAGGGGACTGGGACCCATGTCGGCACATGATGCTGAGGGGGATTGGGCACCCACTTTGCACTGGGAGCTGTCTAATATTGTTTGTGAACATAGTGGTGGCTTCCTGCAGCGTTCACAAACAATATTACACTAGGCAACATTTCGTCCTGCAATGACGGGTCGTGCCCTCATTGCAGCAGAATGGCTGGCACTGCAGTGACGCGGTGGCTCCTGATTGCTGTGGTGAAAATGTTACAATTTGTTGGCACTTTTGGAAGCCAGTGTCATCAGTACACTGTGCTTCCATTGGTTAACCAGTGCCAAGCCCCCAAACGCAATGCCTCCATTGGCTGCCACAGTGCTGCGCCTCCACAACTCACTTCACTCCTAAGCTGTCACATAATGTTTCTTGCACACACGCGCATGCAAACATAAACATAAATGAAATAAAAAATTAAAAAAAGAAATATACGAGGCAGTAAGAAATTATTCAATGTATACACTTGGATCATGGTTTCAGGTAAATTGCACCATGATACATATGCTCAGACAGTTTTCTTTGGCCAGATAGCTGCCTAGAGGCACAATTCCAGCTACAAAAATTGAATATTTTTTTTCTCAGTGAACCTTAGGCTAAAAGTCTAATGAAAGGACTGTCACGAAGCATAGGTGGGCACAGCTTACAAGCCACAGACTGCGTAGCTCATAGCAACAGTTCAAGATATGAAAACAGATTCAATACTTATGGTAAAAGACACCAGTTGCAAAAGCTGTGAGATTTCAGATTGCTTTGAAGAATAGATCACACACACAGAAACAATGTGCCTTACATACAGATGTTACTGTATATGAAATTTTGGTATTACATAATATTGTAACATTATTCAGTTTTGTATTCTGCCATGTGTAAGTATCTAAGGTTTCTTTAGTAAGTTTGGCATGGATCTTGACAATAGTCTCATTGTTGCTACACATATGGAAAATGAATTGTGATTAAGGGGGTTAAAAAAAGACGAAAGACATTTCATATGAGGCTAACCTATTTAAGTTGCAAGAATGCGGGGCCAATGTGCTGATGGTCCATGGTGTAGGCCAGGGGTGACAGAGCAGAGCTCACTGGGGCTTTTTTATACATACAAAAAAAATAATAAAAAAAGTAAAATCATAATAACAAAAATATCTGTGGGACAGGGCAGAATGAGAAGTAATCAAATGTAACAGGATGGCATATATAACTGGTTGTTTCTTTTGTTAAAAAAACAGTTTGTTGTTTCTGCTTCTGTTACAGGTACAATGCCCAGCAAGAAGTCTTTCAGCTCCCATACCCAGATGGCTAAGGCCCTCAAACAGCAGCTGCAGAAGATGTACAGAAAGAAAGAGCATGGTTAGATATTTGTTTACAGGGGACATCTGCTCCGGAACTAAAATTGCCCACATGGAAGTAGGACTGGACAACAGACATGGTGGGGCCTCTAGCTAAGACCCTGGGCAACTGGGAGAAGCCAGGAAAGGGGGGCAGGTGAAGATCAATGTAGTCTCAGAAGTGTAGTTTCAGGAAATGTTGGTGTGCTTTTTTAAGAACAAAGCTCCCCCCCCCAGCTCCCCATCAACTGGTCCCAGTCAGGAACTACCAGCAGCACCAGCTCCACTAGAACCAGAGACAGTGGTCATAGATGACCAGCAGTTTCAAACAGTAGAACCAAGCAGGGCCAATCCAGGAGTACAAGGTAGAATGCCGGCCAAACAGAAGTTGGACAAGTTGTTAGAGGCTGTAATGGGTCTCATGGCAGCCATGTAGTGGCAACCTCTGAAGGGTGAAGTTAGACTGATGGGGGATGGAATACATGTGGCCAGAGCTGTGGACACTTGCTCAAAATCCCCAAATACATACTCTAATATGGCTGAACCAGTGGGAACCCACCTGCAGGCCAAACTCTAGCAAACACTAACAACAGACTAGGAAGTACACAGATATTTTTCCTTACCCAATAAACCCAGTGAGCCTGATGAGAACAACAGCAAGAAGGGTGAGGACCAAGACCAGAAGAAGGGCAAGTTCTAGCTCTCCTTCAAAAACTGATTAGCAGGGTTTATAGGTTTGGCCATTACCATTTGTCAGGTGAACCTCAAAAAGAGTGTCAGCCTATTCAATTACTTGCACAGAAACATGTGTACATTTAGGCGTAAGGAGGGACTATGATGGCTGGAGTATGGTGAGGTGTTTTGCCAGCAAATGCAGCAGGATTGGTGTCCCTAGATCTGCATCTAATGGTGGAAATCATGCATGGGGGTGATCCAGTCTGCTAGTGGTGTACCCATGTGGGTTATCAGCAGTGCAGTAGGGAAGGCTACTTATCAGGAGCTGGGGGAGGAGGCTAGAGGGCCAAGTGTGATTTGGGTTTAGTCGAGGAACATGTTCATGGACCTGGTGCGCTACATGCATGTGTGCTTTGCCTGTGTGCAAGGATATGCTTTCCAGCAATGCAAATCATGTAAATAAGGTCAAGGCAGCTCAGGGGGCAACAATGGCCAACATCCCTTTTGGAGAAGGCATGGCCACTCCCGGCAGAGGGTGGACTCCTCTCACCAATAAAGTTGGAGCAGCTTAGGCCATAGCTCTCTTGGTATGTGAATCAGCCAGCAATGTCACTGCTTGAGGAGGGATTCCTGGTTGGCTTCAGGATTCCTTATGATGGACCAAGTTGAGGATATGAAGCCAAGAACCTCAAGTCAGTAAGGAACACCTGGAAACTGTACAGTAAATGCCTTAGAAGAAGACAGCATTAGGTAGGATTAGGGGCCTTTTTCCATTGCCACTGATGCCAGGGCTGCGGGTTCCTTAGACACTGCAGTGCAGGAATGCAAGGTGCAATGGGACAATGTGGAAGCTCTGATGGTCCTGTTGGGCAAGTTCAGCACAGCCAAGAAAGTCAACTTAGAGGAGCTGCAGCAGCTGGTAGGCCACCTTAATTTCATATGGAGGATCATTCTGATGGATCTCATACTTTAACAGCAAATGGTGAACTTAGGAGTGTGGACCCAAAAGCCTCATCGCAGAATTCAGGTGACTCAAGGCCTTTGGGATGACTTGGTGATTTGGCATTTATTACTTACCCCCTTGAATGGGATGGGGATGTGGCTGTCCACAGTTTTGGCTGATGAACTGGAAGTGTTTACAGATGCATAGAGCGGCATGGGGTTCGGGGCATATTTTCAAGTGGCATTGAGCACCAGAACATGACCTCCTTCATGGGTTGCTGCGGGCCTCCTCAGGAAGATCACATTGTTGGAGTTTTTTCCCATAGTGGTTGCATTGGTAATTTGAGGCCACATGCTATGGGATTGGTCTGAAAACACAGGGGTGATACAAACCATTAAATGGCAACTTGGCACTAAGGGACTGTTAGGGAATTTGATGCACATATTTGAACTCAGGTTTTTAGTGTTGAACATTCAGTTCAAGGTCATTCATGTACCTGGAATAGAGAATGATATTGCTGATGGATTGTCATGTTCACAGTGGCAACATTTCAGGAAATTGGCACCTGCAGCAGATGTGAAGGCACAGCCAGTGCTGATTTACTTCATATGGAAGTTGGTGATAGTGAAGCCGATGAATGGTTAAGCAAAGCAATCATACTCTGAACATATCTTCACGGTGTGGAACATATTTACAGGCATCAGATTTTTGTTGGGTTTTACCAAATAGCTCACCAGTTCTGGCTGACCACCTGTGCAGTTACATCGTGGAGTCCATCAAGAGGGGGGCTGCACCTGGGGGCAGTGGGAGCACACCCACCAGGTTGTCCTGGTTCTCTGGGGTATTGGGGTTTAAGAGTTTACCAGAGCCTTTAAAGTTTGCAAATTTCTTCAAGGCTGGAGTACTGTAGGTGGGCACCCAGAACAGTGGATCAGAGGAAGCCACTCAGTCCCAACACACTTAAGAGGATTTTGGAGGCCTTGGAAAAGGTCTGCCACTCCCTCTATGAGGTAAGGTGCTTAAACCTGCCTTTTTTCTGGCATTTTGTTGGGTCATTCAGGTGTCTGGATTGGTTCAGCAAAACTGGAAGAGTGGGCGCCCCCCCAGTAACCAGAATGTAGCAATCAATTTGGGTAATGTATGGGTAACGCTCCTATGGAGCAAAATGGATCAGAAGGGCATGGGGTAGTGGTATGCCATGAGGGCTCCTCCCCAGAGTGGATACGACATGGCCATGCTGGTCTCCAGTTATATGGCTCAATGCCCAATGAGTGGGTGCCCTTCCTCCACCATGCGAAAGGTGCCCCAGTGATGGCATATTAGTACCATCATGGACTCAAAAGTGGAGCAGGGATCAAGTCATGATCTGTCAGAATTTAATACCAACTCCTTTTGGATTGGGGTGGTTTTATCCACTAAGGTCCGGTCTAGGAATATTTGGATGAAGAGATACAGGCCCTAACAAGGTGGAAAACTTGGGCCTTTTTGCAATATTTGAGGCCTCATTTGCTGTAACATTATTTCTTTGTATTGCAAGTGCCCATAATGGATTCAAGCTGGTTTTAATGTGCAGTCATTCCTTCATTCACTGGGCAGCAGAGACAGTAGAATGCTGACTGGTGGGGGGACCTGTCAATTTCCTGCAACAAGGTGCCACTCCGGTGGTTGGGTCAGCAAGGGATGTGATGGGAAGGCCTCTTGTTCAGCTTGGAGGCAGCAGAATGAAAGGGAAAGGCATCAGACATGATTGTGCTACATTTGGGTGGCAATGACCTGGCTCAAAGAAAATCAGTTGCTCTCTTGCTGAAGATGAAGGAGGACACACGGTCCTTTAAAGGCATGTTGGCTGGAAACCAGGCTACAGGAGCCTCTTGTTATAATGAAAAGATTCAGAGCCATAACTTGGGTTTGTTGCAGCTCTCTGTTCATAATAATGAGGGATGCTGAAAAATGATAAAAAAGCAAGGCTGATTACTGAGTGCTATTGCAGTACTAACACACTTCGGTTCCATAATACACAACCATGCTTATTGCAGGCACATTTTTGTATTTAACCTAACTGATTTTTGCTGGTTACTGTCTGCTCATTTTTATAATTGTATACATTTGGTAGTGCCCCCCCCCATACTCGCTGCTTCTTTTCCCTGCATTACACTTCCCCAATGACTGACTAGAGAAAGACAGGTTCTGTACAGCATTATCCTCCTGCCCTTATCCTGCTCACATTGTGGCTAATTACAGGTACAAATTCTGTGTTTAACTTACTCTGGCTTCTTAATGTGGTGAATGAAATTGGTCCAGTGTGCGTCTGCACTATTCTCCGACATTACACTGCAAGTCTAATATTACCACTCTTTACATGTGTGCAGTCTCTCTCTCTGTGATTAATTAGACAGCATGGCGTGGACTGCACTACTACAGCTTGTGTGTGTGGTAGCTAACAGGTTTCCACTGCATCAGTTTGTGTGTGGGGAGACCTTTTCCTGGTATGGCTGTGCAAGGGAACCAAAAAAACTTTAAACCATCTGACTATAGTCAGGAGCCACAAGGACCATTTGTTATAATTGGGTGTTCGGTACAATGAGGTTTTGTATAGTGAGAGGCTACTCTATTTTGGTCCCAAATCATCCAGAGATGTAAGTGGAGATACATGAAAGACTACCAGGCCATGGACAAACCGTTTATATGCATTGACAGGGAGATGTGGGCCTTTATGGATTCCATAGGGGGCACTGTAGTTCAACATGATAAAATTATCTTGGCCATATAAGGTTCATATCCAGAGCTGTAGTCCATCTAACAGATGTGGGCTGGTACTTGTTTTTGAACTCAGTGCAACAGGCTTCGATGGAACATTTAATGGAACAAGCAGCTTGTCAGGGTTGGACAAGGTCCTCCTGTGCTGGCTTGGGACTCTTGCAAGATGATGGTAAAAGGGGTAAAAGAAAACAGAGTTGCATTCTTCCGATAGGCTTCATTCCCTAGTCGGCATGAGTTGGAGGCCATGTGACCTGGTGTCTAGTTTGGGGGGCAGTGGCAAAACTTTTTCAGGCTGAGCCATGGCTACAGCACCACCAGATGAGAATGGATGCTCAACACTTGGCCAGATGACCATCTACTTGCTGGGATTTGAGGTTCAACCCTGGGAGGTACACCCTTTCCTTGGTCCATTCAGCCCTTTTTTGAAAGGGAGCAGAGGACCTAAGGTGCACTTTGTGGGATTTCCAAACTATACACGTCGCTACAAAGTTATATAATATTGTTTAATAAATTCATGGCTGTGGCCATTTCTTCCAAATGATCAATGTAGTGTGTGTTTGTTCAGGGGCAGTGAAGTAGGGGAATATCAGACAATAGATTGTATCAATACTATTTTTGGGGGGAAGGTTATGCATGTAGTTCAAAGAGTGAGCAACCAGCCACATCCCCTTCCTGAGCTATATAAGCAGTTCCTCCTAGTCTCCTTCTGAAGCACTTTTTCTGTGCTGGCTAGAGGCTCTGTCATTCTGTCTTCTCCCTTGAGGGTGGCTGGGGCTCACCCTTCCCCAGCATTGCTTGTGCTTTGGGCTCTGCTTTGTTTGTGCTGGACTTCTGTTGATTGTGTTCCTGCTGCTTTTAATTAGTATTCTTTTGCCTCCAGCTGCTGCATGCTTCCGTGTGTGCTTATTTCCTTCTTGGTCCTGTACTTGTGTTGCTTTTGTTTGTTTCTTTTGGGTGTTTCTAGTTTTCTAGTGCCCTGTGTACACATTGCTTGTGTGTGATTTGGATTACATGTTGTTGTTTCCCTACCTTAAGCTGCCCTGTGCCTGTGCTCTCAGGCTCCCATTTACTCACATAGATTTTGTAAGCCCTCACTCAACTGCATTGTTATTATATGCTTCAGCTCACACTGCTATTTCTTTGCCTGTTATCTCCTGTGCTTTTCACCTTAATTATTTGCTCCTGTTCCAGGCTTTATCCTGCCCAGTTAGCTGCCACTCCCTGTTGTGCTATGTGTGTTCACCAGTTCTGGTCTTAATTCACTCAGTCCTAGCTCCACCCAGCCAACTGCTGGATTGCTATACCAAAAACTTTCAGCTATTACATTAGCTGCCTGGTCTCATGGTGCTCTGCTTGTGGCTCTCTGACATTCCCATTGTGAGGGACTATGGTGTCATGGTGGGGCATCATGGCTCCAGATAGCAGAAGCATACTTTAGGTAAATTATATGAATCACTCTGCTCCTTGCCTACATGGCGTTCTGTTATGCATGCATAAATAGTTTATCCTCACATCCTTCATGGCTTTCAAGATTGTCATTGCATTTCATTGCTATGCTGCAAATGCTCTTCACTGGAATAACCTAACTCTGTCTTAATGGCATCTAAGGTATCCATACCATAAACCAGCAAAGTTTCCCAAGGTTCCTTTTAAAGTTAATGGTAAAACCGGGGAGAAAGGAAAATAGGATACTCAGTTAGCATAATGAAAACCTCTCTCAACCCTGACACAAATAGTATATGTGAAAGAGGTACATACAACAATTCCATAAAAAAGTATATTTTTAATGATACATAATGTCTTCACAATTTAAAAAAAAATCATGATAGAGCTCCAATATATATTTTTTGTTGTAATGTTTCAGAACACAGGTTACTTCATCAGACAATGGAGCATTTTTTCTAGAAAATAAATCAGAAAAAGAAAATCTTATCAGTTTACATTTTTTTATATGCTATATCTTCAAAAATACATTTATCCCAATGGACTTCTAAATACATTAATAGCTTCAGGTGGAACTGACCTGCATAATAATACCAGAAACATCAAAAACTGAGTCTGCCGAAGTGAAACTCTTTATTTCACCACTACTGTGGCAGACTCAGCTTTTGATGTTTCTAGTATTATTATGCAGGTCAGTTCCACCTGAAGCTATTAATGTATTTAGAATCCATTGGGATAAATGTATTTTTGAAGATATAGTATATACAAAATGTAAACTGATAACATTTTCTTTTTCTGATTTATTTTCTAGAAAAAATGCTCCATTGTCTGATGAAGAAACCTGTGTTCTGAAACGTTAACAACAAAAATATATATATATAGGAGCTCTATCATGATATTTTTGAAATTGTGAAGACATTATGTATCATTAAAAATATATTTTTTATGGAATTGTTGTATGTACCTCCTTAACATATTCTATTTATCTAAGGTATTCGTGCCACTCATATCAATTCACTATTCATGCTGAAACCATATCAATCAACTGCTAATCCTCATTGATTCAGGATGATAAACCTCACTGGTTCAATTACTGGTGTCTAAGCCTCTTGCTACCTAACCCCCCCTTTATGTCACCATTATTTTGGCTTCCTTAATGGACTTGGTTGGCTTGGTTTCTGCTGGCTGCTACCACTATCAACCTTCAATTGCTGGCTCACACTACAGCCTCCTACCTTACCCATGCTGCTGGCTTCACCCGGCCTCCTTATCACTAATGCCGCTGACTTTGCAAGGCCTTATCAACAATAGCCTTCTACCTAATCTGCAGCTGCTGGCTTCACCCAGCCTACTTCTATCTAGCCCATCAAAGTTGATTCATGTGCTCACTAATAAATAGGAGGCATGCCAACCATGTCCACTATGTTTTTTGACTCAGGGCTTGCCCTGTAGTTGATGGTCTTACTCTGCACCCATAAAGTCCACATCTTCAGCATTTGAAGCTCAGGCCAGGGTCCTTCATATCTGGCCCATAGTGGGACTGTTGTCACTCTGGGTGGAGCTTTAGTTGTCTAACTCATTCATAGCACATCTTCATGTAGAATTTATGACTTCAGCTGCCGAGGGGTGGGGCCCTTAAGCCCAGGAGCACTCCTTTGGCTATTGCAACACCGTGGCACATTCAAAAGTTATTCTCCCTATGACCGCCTCTGGTTCACCTGAGCTGTTTTAGTCAGTAGGCTGGCTGAGTGCCTCAGCAGTCATTGATCTCCTTCTCCTGCCTTGAGGGTATGCTCTCACTGCAGACTTCTGTTGCTGTAGAAGCCTTTCGCAACCCTTCACAGTATTCCTATTAGAGGGATTGTGAGTGCTTTTCACCAGATTTGAATATTTCCTCCCCTTAGATTGGGTTTCCAAATTGAAGTAACAGAGCCATCACTAAATAAACTATCCCTAGCCTGGAGGAAAGGTGACCTAGGCCTTGGATCTCCAGAGGTTTCCTCCTTTAAAAAGGTTTAAATTGCCTCTCCTCCATACCAAACATTATAATTTGTAGTTAGTAGTTAATTAAGCAATAAGGCATGACAGGGTGTGTGTTATTGTGTAATAACATCACTCCTGGGAGGGTTGAAGCATGCAGCAAAGCCAAGTGCTTCCACACCTCCAGGACTGACGTTATTACACAATAACACACACCCTGGAGTGCCTTATTGCTATTATACAATGGTTTGTTATAGTTAGAACAAAAAAAAAATCAAGGATTACACATTTCATTTTGTTTTTTTAAATGATCTATTATAGTGGAAGACTGATTACTGAAAAGGAAGTTCCTTTTTAGTGGTTGTGCAGCAGATGGCATTGTTTACCCTATGCTGTTTGTCCCTCTGTGTTTGTCTCTGCACCCCCCCCCCCCCACTGTTTCTCATTGTTGGCCTTCTTTTTGTTTGTGCTTGCTTTTTTGGCAGGGCAGTGGGATCTTTACATTTACTGATCCACATGAATTTGAAGAATGATGAGTGACTTCAGCAAACATGAGCTCGGTGAGCACCTCATGGGAAGAGATGCACTAAATGTGAATGTGAGTGTAGCAGGTTTAAACTGCTGTTTCTCACTGTTGTCAAGGGCTTTAATGTATTTGTACATGGTAGTGGGGTTTTAGTTAAATAAATGGGACCACATGGGAAGCTAATTTTTAAAAAAAGGACTTGTCTGGCTCTGGACTGAATGAGTGGTATACCGTGCAGTGCACCATATGAATTCTTGTGCTGCTCTGTTCAGCTGCCCACATGCTACCTTTGCGGTTGTGCCAAAGTAAAGAAGGAGGAACCGTTGAGAGTTTTCAGCAATTTTTTTAGTTGGATTTCAGTTAAGGGGCATCGATGGTGATGGGGGACTGAAAACTGTTGCTCTTTGAAGGGGCCTGTGAAGCTGCTCTGGCTCCAAGTTTGCGACGGCGTGAGCAGGAAGGGAGGGAGAGATTTTGATCAGAGTTCTGCGGTCATCTCTGTGTCTACCCTAGATACAGTGATGTTACTGTCTAATAACATCACTGTGTCTAGGGCCATCTGACCAATCAGAATGCTAGAATTATCGTTGCCATTGTATAATTGTATATTCCCTAGTTTTCTTAGGTAGGTTTTTGCTGTTGGATGGAGATGGATGGCGGCCCTACTTGCAGTTCCCTCTCTCCTTAGGAAGCCCCCTTATGACACCAGTGGAATCTATTTTATCAGTGCAATCCTGACAACTGGCACATCTCATTCATATTCTTCAAGCTGTCTCACTGCTGTCACTCTACTCTTAACCTGGTAGTCAATGTTTTCTGCTAAATTCTTTTTTTTGGGCTCCTTCCTAAGGTACCATTAGTCAAGGAAACCTTTCCTGTGGCACCTATAGGGGTGGAACCCTCTTTGAGGGTTCCTTGCCTTCGGTACCCCTACAGGGTGGTAATTCCTCATGGAATAGAGAGTGTGAATGACCAAACAGTTATCATAGTTGCACAAGCATAACACTACTATGGCTGTGTAAGCACATTAAATTGGAAGGCTACACCTGCAGTTCAATGAGGTGAGCAACCAGCAACACCCCCTTCCTGAGATACATAAGTAGTTCCTCCCAGCCTCCTCTGAAGCATGTTTTCTTTGCCCCACCATCCTCCCCTACTCCTCCAGTGGCATTCCTCTTTTTTCCGGGGCCCTTCCTAAGGTACCTTTATCCTCCTTCCAGCCATATGTGCGTCCTTCCAAGTGCACCCATCATTAGGGTGCCAAACTTTCAAATTTGTCACCCCTGTTTCTGAGGTCCAATCCCCCCCAGAGTTGGAATATTTAGTTGGGGGGGTGTGGGGAACACAGCTCCCCGCATATACAATGATCAGAGAAATTAAATCCTGGCACCCTAAAGACAGGAGCACTCCAACAGATGCGTTCTGTGGGTGGAACCCCTTTAGCCAAGGGAATCTTTCCCACAGCACCTTTATGGGTGTTCCTTGACATAGATACCCCAATAAGGTAGTAATTTCTGGTGAAACAGAGATTGTGAATGGCCAAACAGTTATCACAGTTGCACAAGCAAAACACTGCTCTGGTTGGTTAGACCCATTGAAGCATAAACGCACAAAGTTAGATGATGGTTAAAAAAAATGTGAGTACAAATATTTGTAAACTTTAATTAGTAACTGTGTAGTTTCAACATCATTTTCACTCATCTTGTGATCTTAATCTTGTTGTGACCATTTCAGTCCACTACACCAGCAGTACCAAATCTTTATTACTTTTGCAGACTTTGCCTGCAGTAGCATCAGAAGAAAAATAAATAAATAAATAAATAAATACAGGACGCTCACCCCAGAAGCAATCTTAATGGCTGCAGGCAGATAACTGATGTAGAAAATGGAGGACTAATTTGAGTGGAGCTGCTTCTGAAGATGGTCTGCTTGTTCTACAGCAAACACAAGTTTGCAGTCAGTCAGACAGAAATGAAACGTCCTAAATGAATCAATGCTGATGCAAAACTCATAAGGTTTTTACTGCAGCAGAAAAGTTCTGAGAGTGTAGCTCAGAAACCTTGAACTTCCTGACTGTAGTATGTCCCTTCATAAGAGGATGTGGCTGCTTCACCTGTGCACCTGAATTTATTGTGCCATTCTTAAAGGTGTAGTACAACTAAGTGGTGAAGTGGTACTTCAGTGAATCCCGTCTAATTTCATAAAGCTGGGGGCACAGCTTGGCCACCGTTAAAGATGGATGCCTAATTCTTAGTCACTGCTTAGCCCTGTTAATAATCTGTCTAGAATCACTGCTTAAAATATTTATCGGCTAATTTGTTTTAGTCTGTTGCCACTTATCTTTTGCACGAAAAGATACTTTCCACTGCCTGCCACCACTCGGTAAGCTGTTGATTGTTCAAACAGTGCCTTTCACTGCACTGCAAAGGAGAAGTGAAACACAGAAAACCACACCATGGCGACAGCTGCCAAGACACTTCTGGACCTGCACTATTAGGCTATATAGAGCATGTTCCAAAAATTGCTGGGCAAATGAATAAGCTTGAACTGGCCACTCAACAAATCAATGCCAATATTATTATCAGCATTTCCAGCCAAGTTAATGTAACTCAACAATGCATCACTGATACAGAGGCTAAATCTGACAGGGCCATGTCCTACTCCAGGATCAAGACAGAGCAGCTACAAGACCACATTGAAAACTTGGAAAACCGGGCCTGTTGCAATAATCTCAGGCTGGTAGGCTTTCCAGAGGGCTGCAATGGGAAAAGTGTCATTGATTACCTGCAGCAATCATTGCCTCAGCTCCTATCTTATAACTGGACAGGTTCTCTAGAAACTGACCATGCTCACTGCTTACTGACCCCCCAAACTGCCTCCTAGTGGCTGCTCACAACCCACCCTCAACAGATTTTTATATTTTCACAACAAAGAACATACAATGACTCTTTGTCAAGGAAACAGGAGCTCTTTACTGGCAAGGACACACAATATGGATTTTCCTGGACTTTTCACAGGCCCTCTCAGAATGGTGGAAGGTCTCCACTACAGCTCAGAGGGTCTGCTTAGACCTTAACCTGCTGTATTCCCTCAGATACCTGGCCACGCTCACATTTACTGTCAATGGAGTCACTGAATCTCTTGACTCCCCTGAAATGGCAGAAACATTCATCACTGCCCAGTGGACCAAAATCAACATTAACCACTTCAGACCAAGACAGGAAAGATACCAGGATGATGACCCTGTACAGGATATGGACACTCAAACCCACCACCACCGAGGTCCCCATGGCAGAAGAGTGGCCTCCACCACCAATACCAGTGAGTGATGAGGAACAATGGCCGCTTCCTCCAAAGCAGAAAAGGAAGCAAAAGAGCAGTCAGACAGGTCCACAGAAAGAATTTATCTTCACAGCTCTCATCCCACAACCAAAATCACAGTGCTGAATCCAAGGCCTCCACCAGCTCAGCTCTTCTACCATTAGCACTTAACAAATATGACACCTTTTCCTCACAAGAAGACCCAAGAAATCCTCATTTTCCACTGATTCCTTCAAAATCTCTGGCCACTTCACCTGCCAAGATTCATTCCTGGGCTGAAGCTGCAGCTGCTGCTCCTCTTTCTGCCAGTGGACACAACAGTGCAATCAATGAACATCTCCCTGATGGTTTGCCGAAACAATGCCATCCAGCTGAAACTTGACTTCCTAATGACTCACATGTTTGTAAATGTATACTCCTTTTATAAAATCTAATTCCTCACAGGGCACTAGGTAACATAAGCAGCTGGGTTTTCTTTTGATCTACCTCAACTGCCCTATCAATATTCCTTAGTAATTAAGAAACTATGATCCCTTAAAAAGGCCATTTTGTAAGTCCCCTTGTCTGCATTGTCTCTAAAGGACTCCCAATATTTCCCCCTTTAAATCAGATCCCAGATGCATACACCAGCCTGAACCATCCTTATCCTGCCTGCTCAGATTATTTCCATGACAAGTTGCACACCTGTAGAGTGGCTGTCTCCAGACTCCATTTTTTTTTCAAGTTTTGAGACTGTTTATCCAGGTGACTCTACTATTTGATCTCAGTAGATGTGTCCAGTTTAACTGCTGATTGGGGGAGGAGGATCCCATGCTTCCTCAGGCCTTATGGGGTTCTCAGTTCTGGGAGGAGAGGGGTGAAAAATACAGTAGGTACGTTGTCCTGTTCACTCCTAGGGGTAAGACAGCTGGCTCTTTTTTTCTGCCTTTCTCCGGTAACCATATATTAGTAAGGCAAAGCTGCTTACGTCCCCTCAACAATGAAAGCTGCTTAAGGGCACAACTTACATCTATCCTATCACATCTCTACATTCACTTTTCTCTCTCTAGGAATACCAGACTGCAGAGGTGGGAGTGTTGGGTGTAGGCAGAATATAAATGCATTAGCAAACCCCTGATTTTCCAGCCTTCCCTCTCAAGAGTCATACGAGCAGATTACTTTTTCAGGCACATAGCATGCCTTATTTGTGGTTCTATGGCCTGCGGCCTTCAGGAACTTATTAGTTTTTAGTGTAATGGTTTGATTCACTTGGGGGTGCTTCTGTGTCTGCATATGCCCCGAAGCTGTCCACAGTACAGACCTTACTTGCAGACTGAGGATCCCACAGAACAGGCAGCAGCTCACACATATGTGGGCACATCAATCTAAGTGACTTTTGTACCTTCTACTGCTCTTTTTATCCCTCTTTTGGGTGTGACTGAGAGCATATTGGCTCAGTTGGAGCTCATGCCTTACTTGGCTAAGACTCTTCGATTGGGTTGGGGGGGAGGATTATGGGATTTCTATCTGTGTTTACTAAGTTGTCATTGTTATTGATGTTGAAGTCTTCTTTTTTTTAGCATTTAACATTTTCTCCTTCTGCAGCCACAGTCCTGCTTTTACATCCAGCCACTGCTCCACTCCGCCGCCGATGCTGAATTTGCATGCCCAGCTGGCAGACGCAACTACACCTGTGAAAGGGGCCCCTCCATAGCCCCCCGAGCCCGGCAAGGAACCAGTACCAGCACATGCGGCTACCAAGCTGCCTTGGACCCATGCTGCAATTTTCCTTGTTCTTTCCCCATTGGGACCATGGACGTGCAATGACGTCTGTGCACATACATGCAGATGTCCGCCATGGTCCCCCCTCCATTGTACTGCTGCCTGCGGTACCTCCAGCCGTCCCCAGCGGGTCACTGCAGTGTGGTGCGAAGTCCCCATCACACCCCAGAACTAGGAGAGCTGCCTCTCTATGCTTAATCCCAGTCCTCCCCTGCTGACCCCCGACAACCCAAGCTCATTCCCAAACCCAGGTCGCCAGTGTAGCATGAGGTGTGGTGTCCAGTGCCTCAACCCTCAGCACCACCGAGCCAGCAATGTTGAATTCTTTAACAAGTTCAAGTTACCTTAATGCATTTGAATTTACTCTGGGTACCTACTGTTCATTATTCTGGGAGTGGGATGGAAGGGGAGGAAGTATGGGTGGGAGCAGAAGGGGAGCGCAATGGCATTGTTCATATGATATCCACAATCAATCTTTATAATGGAAGTTAACTTCTTGAGCTGGAATGTTAGTGTGATAAAATCCCCAATTAAAAGAAATAAGGCATTGTCACATGTTAAATGCCTTAAGGCCCATGTAGCATTCATCCAGGAGGCTAAATTCTACTTTGCAGAAGCCTATAAACTCAAAAAAGATTGGGATGGTGAGAAAGCTGATTGTGTCACAGCAAACTTTAAATGGGTGGTTTCTATTCTAATCTATTAATTGTTCAGGTTGGGGGTGGATTCCTGCTGCATAGATAAAAAAGGTTAGGTGGATCATTCTTAAAGTTTCTAGCTCAACCATTCATATGATTCTCTGTAATATATGGGCCTAACATGGATGACCCTGCCTTCTTTCATTCCCTCAGCCAAAACCTCAGAGGGTTAGTTATGTTCAAGGCCCCTAGAATTCTGCGGCCGCAGAATTTCGCACGGAACTTGCAATCTACCGCAGAACTTCTGCAGTGCGGCAGAATTCACTCTCTTGGTGATTTTTTATTAATATTTCTGTTTATCCATAGAATCCGGTTCCCTTCCCCTCTTTTTATATCCAAACCACCCCTGTATGCTCAGAATGTGATGTTATCATTGCTATAACATCCTACTTTTGCTAATGAAATGGCTGTCACTTATCTACCACAGCTCCCACTGCCAGAGACTGTGGCACAGCACGTAAGGCATGGTGATTTGCTCAACCTGCACTACAGCCTAATACAATTTTCAGTCTTACATTATTGCACTAGGGCCAACTTAAACAAAATCTTGTCAATAGCATAGACCTGTTAAGTCCATACCTCACTTTGTACAAACCTATTTGTGCCTTTAAGGTATAGAGATGCCATCTGATATGAATAACTGATAAAATGAATTTAACTGTCATTTTTATGAAAAATAAAATAATTATGCCCAGAAAAGTGGAATATAATAATGTGTAGACCTGTTGAAAGAATAGACCTGTTAAGTAATTGCACTGTACGCATTTTTGCCAGGGTTATTATGTATTGTCATTGGTTGATAGAATCACCTAAATGTTAAGGAGAAATGTTGTGTGCAGGGACAGCTGTTGGGCCAGAGGGTAGCATGCTGTGTTTCCGTGCTGGCAACTCAGGTTCAGAGACTAGCTTTGGGAGCTGGCTGGGCAGCACAAGGATTGGTGGAACACATCACTGCTCGGAGTCTGGGAAGGTATGGTGCAGTGTTCTGTCACATGGTGGACACATTGTGATGGGCTGGAGAGCTCTGTCTCACAATCGGTTCACATGCATGTCATGGCCTGATGGTGTTATGTAGTGTGTCAGGGGAAGCAGGTTGACATGAAAAATGAGTTTTGTAATAACTCTTCTATTCCATTTATTCCATTTCCAGTGGGACCTGTATGAATGAGAATGCAATTTCATGGCAATATAAAAAAATATATATATATAGATTATATATATATATATATCTATATATATATATATATCTATATCTATATCTATATATATATAGATATATATATATATATATATATCTATATATATATATAGATATAGATATAGATATATATATATATACTATATCTATATCTATATCTATATATATATATATATATATATAGATTATGTGTGTGTGCATGTATATATATATGTATATATATATATACTGTATATATATATACACACACATTCAGTATCTCTGTCTCACTACACACACACACATTTGTATGTATGTTACAGGTTGCATATTAATATATAAGTGGTATACAGTGGGAACCTCGTGAGTGGTGTAGAAAGCACATACAAATACTTAAGTGATAGACAGTGGAGACCTCATTAGTGGGATAGATAACTGCCTATAGAAATACCTTATTTATCACATAAGGTCCCCTCTGCATATGTCATTTATGCAATAGGCTAGGACCTTAAGGGAGAGACATTTGTTTTGCTTTTTTAGGCATAAAATAATTTCTATAAGTCTGTTAATTTTTGAACTAGTGTTACTGTACTTTCCACCATCCTGATTGCTATAACCACTGAAATGAAAGTGAAGTCAAGATGACAAGCTGATGCTCTGATGTGGTAGTTTGTTAGTGCCGCAGAACTTCAGCAGAAATTACAAACCACTGCCACAGAAGTTCTGCGGCAAATGGTAGTCTTGCCGCAGAACTTGGTCCCACTGTGCCACAGAAAAGTAGGGGCCTTGATTATGTTACTGCCTCCATTGTACTAGTGGAAGATTTAAATGCAACTATCAGGATAGGAATGGAAGGTCAGGGGAATCCCACACTGGAGCATAAAAGGCCATGGCTGCTCTGATGAGCGAACATGGAGTAATGTATGCATGGAGGGCACGACATCCTAATTTGAGGTACTATACCAATTAATCCCCAGTCTTGGACTCCACTGGCTGGTGAGCCCACAGACAATTGCTCAATTAACTGATGCCACTATCCATCCAGTGATTATTTGTGACTATGTTACCTTAGAGATAAAGGTCCTACGGGACCCCTCCCCAAAAAATTCCTTAAACTGGAGGTTAGATTCCCTCCTCCAGGAGGATTCAGATTTTTGTAACTGTTTATGAAAAGAGGTCATATCATACTGGCAGATGAATGACAATGGAGAGGTGTCTGAGGTCATATGATGGGAAGCCTTCAAGGTCACCCTTAGGGGCAACATTATGGCTTATGATGCCTACAGACAAAGACTCGGAGTGGCAAAGCAGCTAAACTTAGAGAAGGATCTTTAAGCTGTGGAGCTGGTCCTCAAATTCTGTCCCTAACCCCTCCATGATCAGTCATAACTAGGATCAGTAATCTAAAGTTAGGCTGAATGCCCTCCTTATCAGAACAGCAGAACTGGCCATTTGATGCCTTTGTCAAGCATTCTGGGAAGGTGGTGAAAAATCCAGCACAACTATTAGCCTACCATTTAAAATGCAAGCAAACTAGTAAGCTGATTGCAGGCCTAAAAGATACAACAGGTGGATACCAAGCATGATCCCAAAGACAAATTCTATCATGCAGAAAGTTTATGCTGATCTCTATGTTTCTCCTGCCCCCCCCCACCCACATTAGCCTCTTCGGTAGAAGATTTCCTGTGAACCCTGCCCATCCTATCCCATTCCTCTGCACAGGTAGAAGCACTGGAAAATCAGTTTACCTTACAAGAAGTTTCACAAGCTATAAAAGCACTGAAGCCACACCAATCTCCAGGACATAATGGGTTTTCAGCTGACTTTTGCCATTTGTTGTAGTTGGAATTGTCCTCTTATCTCCTTAGACTCTTTAAATAGTCTTTGTTTCATGGAACCCTTCCCCCCCTCCATGTGGGATGCTGTAATAATGGTGTTAGCAAAAAAAAAAGTAAAGACCCTACATGTCCTGGAAGCTACCGCACCATTTCTCTTATTATTGCTGACCCCAAAATCCTCTCTAAAATTCTTGCAGCTACGCTTGACAAAGTTCTACCAGGGCTTATACATCCAGCTCAGGTAGGTTTTGTAAAAGGGAGGATGGCATCCGACCATTTAAGAACCCGAGTGTCCTCAGTCCACAAGGCCCAGGGGATTATTACTCCTTCCACTGCTCTAGCGGTGGACTTTGAGAAGACTATCAATTTGGTCAAATTATACTATCTATAGACCATTCTTCAGGCCATGAGCTTTGGACCCACTTTTTGCAATGGGTCAGTACTAATGAATGGCCTCCAGTCAGCCTCCTTCCACCTGCAGAAAGGGACAAGGCAAGGTTGTCCCCTATCACCACTGTTATTAATCCTTGTATTCGAACCCCTAGCTATTGCCCTGAGGGAACACTCCCATATTCACTGCTTAAAAATAGGAGCTAAGGAATATACCACCTTCCTTAATGCTGATGACCATCTGATCATGCTGGACAATGCCCCTACTGCAGTTCCCCATGTACAAGCACTGCTTGAGACCTTTACAAAGGAAGCCAGTCTAAGAGTAAATCCTAGCAAGACTGAAGCCCTCCCTCTGAACAAACTTTGTACACCTGACATTTGAGTAAATAAGAGCCTTGTGTGGGAACCTGAAGACATTACTTATCTTGACATCAAACTACTTAATGATTTCCCAAAAATGGTACTCCCAGAATATAGAAGCTCTACTGGCCTTGACAAAAACAAAACTGCAGAGATGGACAGCTCTGCACTTTTCCCTGGTCGAAAAAATAGATGCCTTTAAAATGATTATTGCCTTCAGATTCCTGCATTTGCTCTCTCATCTTCCTGATCACATTCTTCCTGGTATGGTTTCATGAGATTGATAAGGTATTAGATGATTTCCTCTGGGAAAGGATATCCCAAGTCTTAGTAAGTCTAAACTGAGATGTCAGTGAACCAGGGGAACATGTGGCCTTCTTTGGTTTTATGGATATCATGTAGACTTTATATTAGCACAGTCTGTCTGGTGGTTCCAGCCAGCACAACATGATGCCCCCTCCACAGAGAAGGCATGAACCAGATCTAAGAGCTGGGCACTCCCCAGCAGTGCTAATTTACTCCCCATAGGGGTCCCATAAAAATATCTCACCTACTATATCTATTTCCAGAATGTTGTGGAAAACATTACACCTCTGGCTAGGGCAGGAACATGCTCCATGGACGTGGTCCCCCCATGGGGTATTTCAGAAATTCGGATTGGAGGATGGCCAGTGCACTGTCCAGTCTGAGAATACCAAGGCATCTACCTGATTAAGGACCTCTTTACCCCGGATCAACCTTATATTGACTCCTTCGAATGCCTAGTCCTGAGGTACCAAATCCCAAGAAATTTTGTTTAAGATTCCTACAGATATGTGATGCTATTTTAAAACTAAAATTAAAAGGCAAATATAAGGATACCCCACCTTCCCTGAAAAAGTACCAGCTACACCAAATCAATAAAATACAGCAGGGCAGGGTTAGTTTGATATATAAGTGTCTGAGGGATGCCCAAGTAGATCCTACTGTGCCAGCTTGCTTGGCATGGTAAAAGGACCTACATGTGCAGCTATCTCCTAAGCAATGGGATCACTGTTGGGACAGGATCCACAAGGCCTATAGAGATGGCAGAAGTAGGCTAATTCAAAACAAAAGTATGCATAGATGGTATAGAATGCCCAGCATGCTTAAGACTATGGGCCTGTTAGACCAGGATCTTTGCTGCAGATGTCCATTCCCAGTGGCATCCCTGTCACATATTTTGTGGTACTTTCCTTCTCTCTGGTCCTTCTGGACCCCGATACAAACTATATGCAACTCATGATTTGCCATATAACTCTTGATTATCCCCAGAGCCCAGATGTTCTTCTGTTTTCTGGAAACCACACCTAGGTCTTCCCCTGCATCACAATGGATTACTGCCATGGGAGTGGCCTCCAAATGCCTCATTCTGTACAGGTGGCAGTCACAAGAGGTCCTTACAGTTATGAAATGGCTTCTTGCTCTCATACAAGTGTCAACATATGAACGCTGGTCTAGTTTTGCCAATCATACTTCGAATCAAGTTTATTCAGTGCTGGGCTCCCTTTTAGGATTCCCCCTTTTGCTGACCATAATATGAGACTTGTCTCTGGCTGATTTTTTATGGCCTCCTTATTTGCCTTTGCCAAGCCTCCCAGCCATGTTTTCTGTGCACTCCCATGTATATGCTTTGAAATGATAGTATGAATCAGCCTATGCAGGCATAGTTGGTTTGTTATTGTTATTGTTAAAGTTTGATGTTTTTCTTTTTGCTAGTAGATGATAGTTTCTCTGCTTCTGGGTTTATTCCACCTTCATTTTACAATATTGTTTCAGAGAAGACTGCTTTTGAAGCCATGTGTTAGTCTGTTCTCAATGCAAGATATGTCACATGTTCAGGTATATGTGTGCACAGATGCTGGTTGCTGGATACTGCCTTTCTGGTCTTTCAACAGAAATACAAACTGATTAACCTCAAAAATTGCATAAAGCTTTTTTAATAATTTGTAAAAACTGTATTTAACTATGCAGATGTGCCCCATTGGTAATACAAAATAGTAACGTATAACAGAATACCCTTAAGACCTACTGTAAAAAGGCAAAAAAGCAAAGATGGGAAGGAATAGAGTGCACTAAAACTGTTACTAAGGAATATAACAGTGGGCTGCTATGTGGAACAATCTAACAATTATAAAAGCATACAGATAGCACAAGCTGAAAAGGACATAGGCAGACTGGAAATCCCTCTAAAAATAGGAGGTGGGGTTAAGGTAAGCAGGCAGTATGTCATTACAATGGTAAGGGACTACTAATGCCAACAAGAAAAAATAGAAGGCAGTGTGATATAAAGGTTGGAATCCATATGAAAAGGGGATAGGGTGGAAAAAAGTCAAAGTACCAATGGTATTGAAAGGCACCAGTCTCCATTCTGAAAAAATATTAGTTGATGGCATTGATGGAGGAATGTTCTATTTATTTATTTATTTTTCAGAATTACAACACCTTTGAGCCAGAGTCTTTTTTACGATTGTTCAATATCATGAATACAATTACAATTGGAATGGTTATACAGTAACAAATACACACATAAGAGCTGAAAAAGTGCCAATAATGATTACAGCAGTGGGTAAAAAGTAATTATGTGCAGTCAGTACAATGACATCGTCATAGGCTAGGTTGAGACAGCCATATCGGTAGGGGGTAAAATAGCCACATTGGAGGTAGAAACAAAAATAGAACTCAGAAGATTACCACAGATATCAGGAATTATTGCAAAGATTCAGAGCTGTCAGAAGTTGACTTAGTAGGTGGGGAGAAAGATGGAGAAGGGATTTAGGGGAGGCCATGCCATAGTAGATTGGACCAGTAATGCTATGAAAGCATGGGGTTGCTAGTCAGGTGAGGTGGTAATGAAAGAAACAGAAAGAGAAGAGGTAGTTAATTGAGAAGGGTGTGAGGAGGACAGGGGACTGGGGAAGGTTGGAAGAAAAGAGGTAGGAGTGACAGAGAGGGAGTGAGTCAGTATGAGTGTAGATAAGGATGGAAATTGAAAGTGGGTGACAGATTAGGTGGAGCAGTCACAGATTCAGCACTTGGAGAGATGTTGACAGAGTTTGTTTTTAAGTGGTCCAATTTCGGGTTCATTCAGGATGCTAGAGGGGAGGTTATTGAGCCAGCTTGAATCTTTAAACATAAAAGCCCACTGGGCTTGTGTAGTCCAACAGAAAGGCACTTGATAGGTGAGTTTGGAGACACTTAATGTACTGCAGATGTTAGGCGCCCATATAAGAAGCTGCTATGCTGTGGTTGGTGTTAGCTCAAGGCTAATCTTTTTTGCTAGCAGACAAATCTGGAAGGAGATCCTACCCTGGTGGTCCAACCAGTTGGTTTCAGCATAAAAGGTGTAACTGTGAGCACCAGTGAGCAGGCGGCAGTCTTTGTTTAAAGCAATACTAATTCTTCTGAGGATAGCATCTGAGGCAGAGCCATAGATTACAAGACCAAAATCAATAATTGAGAGAACTGAACTGTTAGGCAGAGCGCCTCTGAGGTCATGCTGTACCTATGCCTGAAAGGAGCCCAGATTTTATGTTGACAGACTTAGAGATTATATTGACATGTCCATTGTAAGATAAGATGCTGTTAAGTTTTAAACCAAGGTACTTAAAGCTGTGGACTTGCTCAAGAGGTATGCAGAGGCTATTTGAGATGTATAATTAGGCATTTTTGTTCTTATCATGTAGACTATCAAAGAGCATCACCTTGGTTTTTGTATAATTCATAATTAACTTGTGATGGACAAACCAGGCCTCAACAGCCATGAAGTTTATTTGTAGGCTACTGGCAAGGGATATTAGATGAGGCTGACTTGTGTATAACACAACTTCATTCACATACAGGTGCAGGTTGCTTGAACATACTTGGGGAAGGGTGTTAAGGAAGAGGCTAAATAGAAGGGGATCCAGAATTGACCCTTGAAGGACTCATGAACACATGGGATGACTGATAGAGAGAGAGTATCTTGGATTTTTACCTGTTGTGTTCTGCTTTCTAGGTAGTTTTTAAACCAGGATGTAACATCATGAGATAGTCTTAGGGCAGGTAGTATCTTGAACAGGAGGGAATGATTCACCGTGTCAGATGCCTTAGTGAGATCAATGTAGACTGATAAAACTAGGTGTCCATGGTCCAATGCTTTATGTATGAAGTTGATATATGCTAGAATGGCAGTGGTAGTATTATGTTCCTTCCTAAATCCATGCTGCTGAGGACACTGTATCCCATAAATGGCTAGGTATTCGGTTAACTAGTCGGAGACAGTTCGCTCAAGTGCTTTGGAGGAAGGATGGAGATGGCGGCAGTTTGAGTGTGAGGCTGTATCTCCACTCTTGTGAGCAAATGTCACCACTGCCACTTTCCACTGTTGGGGGAACTGATCAAGGCAGAGGGATATGTTTAGAATATTGATGAGAGGGGTAAAGAAAGCACTTAGGGTGAGATAGAGCAGTTTCAAATTGAGTGAGTCACAGCTGAATCTAGATTTCCCAAGTATCCACAGCAGGTTTTTTTTTTTTTGCTTCATTAGGAGTAACTATTCTGACGTGGGGGGGGGGTGTTAGGGGTGCTGGCCATGTAGAGAGAGTTGTCCAGGCTGGAAGGTTATTTCTATTTCCTGGATAAGATCCTGTAGCTAGTTATCCATCCAGCAGTGCACTCAACCAGTATGCTGCCCTCACTATTCCACTGTCCCATACCCCAACACATTACTTTCTCCCCACCAGGGTCAATTAGCAGTATTTGAATTGGAAAGGATATTAATAAATGTTGACTCCCATACACCAGTGTAAAGGATCAAAATAGTGTTTTACTGCCCAAACATACCACAGGGAGTGACAGTCCTGCATGGTTGACCAGCTATCTGAAAAATAGACATAGAACACCCCACACTTCATGCTCTGAACTAACATGTTTTAAAATTCAGTTTGGGGCATGTTATGGTAGCTTTGATACTTTGATTCAGTTTGTTTCCTAGGTAACAGCATATGGAGAAAGCTTGTAAAAGAGACTTGAATTTCCACACAGTAATAATGTATATGTTCAAACACAAAGACACATGCTTTGTGCTCACACAGAAAGATGCACTTGTATACAGGGTTGAACACTTATATTCACATATACATATGCACATGTACTCACAGAAATACATGCCTACACAGATAGATGCATAACTGCACACAGAGATACGTGGTCCCAAAAACAGATGCAGAGTCTTTCATAGATTGATGCTTACAAAGACAAGCAGTTCTGCAGACAAGCATACACTTGCAGACACAGACTAACACTTGCAAAGACCCATTCTCATGCACATACTCCAGCACACACACACACACACACACTCTCTCTCATGGCTGCAAGTGCACACACATACACTTATGGCCACACACAAATACACGCTTTGACACAGACACACATACCCTAACAGCTCAGCATGTAGTTGCACATGAACAGATGCACATACTTATGTTCATGCATACAGAAACACACAAGCTTGCTGACACACAAATGCTTATGCCCACAGATTTATGCAAGCCCATTGACCCACAATGCTCATGCCCGCACACACAGATACAATCACTCCTCCATAAATGCATGCTCATATACAGCACATACAGACACACACACACACACACACACACACACACACACACACACTGTCACACATGTACACACCCACAATGGCACATGATGTATGCATTTTATAACTTGGAGCACCTCTTTCCCACAAGGTGGGTGACTTATGACTCTATTTCCTTTCTGGTGCTCTTGAACACTCCTCAGCTGTTTGGGCCAAGTGAGCAGTGGAGGGACAGTTTGCAAGCAAGCCTGTAGGGGAACCAGCAATACCAGACTAAGGGGGGAGGTGGTAGAGGAGGACATACAGAGATGGACTGAGCTGTGTGACTGAAGGCACCCAGTTGGCTGATGGTACACTCATGTCAGATGCACACATGCTCAGTCTATGTAACAAAGAAAGTGTCTCCGTAGTCTGTGTGGCTGGTGTGGAAATCCAGAAAGTCACCAATTTGTGGACTTGGTAGGGAAAAGTTTATACATTGGGACCGCGCTATAAAATCAGCTGAAATTAGGGGCATCCCAGCTAAATTGGGACAGTTGAGAGGTATGCTTGTCACTGCAAAACTGAATGCACTTGGGAAAAAGTAATAGCAGGGCCAAATATATAATCTCTGGACTGGAACCCGGAGTAAAAACTAAAAGAAACCTTGTGATTCTGATACAGAATTACCTTAGCTTTGTAAAAGACTATATGGGGATAATCAAAAATCTGTTACAGCATCTTAGTCTGCATTCAAAGGCATATCACAAGCAGGGATAGAAGGCTGTTGATATTGTGTATGGATCACTTGTGAGGTCTGATTTGGAATAATTTAACGAGTTTTGGGCACCATACACAAAAAGAGGTATTAAATTCTTAGAGCAACAATAGAGAGTGGTGGAATTCCACTGGTCGCTGGTGAAATTCCACATTTTGCTGGCAAAATGTGTGATCTCACAGGTGAAATCTGCAATTATGACAGAGGAATTTTGCATTTCACAATTGTGAAATATTTTGTGAATTACACGAAATTTGCAAAATATTTAGTGGAAAGAAATATGTACATTTTGCACATCTCTATCCTTGGCAAACCTCCTTGAATTCCAACACTGGCCAGCCAGCTATGATCCACCTTGCCACCCCATATATGGTCATGTTTCCACACTTTAGGTATCCTGTGTAATCAAGACAACTTAGCCTCTAGCATGTTTACAACAATTCCACACCTAACTTGGGTAGAGTTGTCACCAAACAGAGATGCATGTTCTCATAGTCTCTGGCAGTCAAAGTACCAAAAAATAAACTCTGTCCAGAACCAACAGGGCTACAGGTGAATAATTTGGTGTAAAAATATTGAAAATCACTAAAATTACGGGCCTTCATTTACAAAATGTAAGGTAGGCTCCTAAATTTGTTGTTTTGTAATATTTATACATCAAATGTTTAGCATAGCCCTGTTATGACCCTGTCTCATGAAGAAGGGCAAACCAAATGTTCAGATCCTGCCATAAAGATGATTTCATGCAGGGACCTCAAAATCAACTTTCAAGACACAAAAACACATTTTAGGCAGGAATTGAAAAATGACAGCTGTCACACTCATGAGGTGCTGTAAAAATATGGCTATGTTGTCAATTTGGAAGGAAATAATGAAAATTACCAACGTTACGAGCCTGCATTAACAAAATTCAATGTAGGCTCATCATTTTGTTGTTTTCTAATATTTTTGCACCAAATTTTCAACATAGCCTTCTTATGACCCCACCTCAAGAACAACAGCAGATAAATTTTTCAAATCCTGCCCAAAAGGTGATTTTGTGCAGGAACTGCAAAATCACCTTCTGGGATGTAAAAAAAAAAACAGTTTTTCTAGGATTTGGAACATGGCAGTTGTTGCATTCATGAGGTGATGTAAAGATATGGCTATGTTGTAAACTTAGGGTAAAATATTGAAAATTACCAAAGTTATGAGTCTGAGTTTGCAAAATATAACATAGTCTCATAATGTTAATGTTTTTTTAATAGTTTTACACCACATTTTCAACATAGCCTTCTTATGACCCCACCACCTGAACAAGAACAGAACAAATTTTCAAATCCTGCCTGAAAGGTGATTTCACACAGATTCTGCAAAATCACCTTTCAGGACAGAACTGCCTAATGAAAGTTTTATTGTTTATGAGATAGGGTCCTGAAGAAGGCATGTTAAAAATATGTGCCAAAAATGCCAAAGTTATGCCACTAAGTTCAAAACCATATTGAAATACATTGAACAGCATACCTGTTTTTTTCAGTTTGTCATCCGGCTTTGAAGAATGAAGATGTGTCTGCAGTCCAGAGAGGATTACGGTTTTGGATGCCCAATTGGTAAGTAAGGGCTTGGGGGGGTCTGGATGGGTGCTGAATGGAAGGGTCAGGTGGGGGCAGATATTGCTGCAAAAGACATTAATGGACCATTTTCTTTTTACAGGGTTTTAATAAAAAAAATCAAGGAGGATTCCTCAACAGTGACATTGGGGGATTGGGCACCCCCGGTGTTACTGCTATGTTTCTGGGGGGGGGGGTATGGTGTACTGGGTGCTGGAAGAGTGGGTCTGGTGAGGGAGATATCAGTATATATAAACTAAAAATAAAAAAAGAAATGACCATTCATGTGTGGTAGTGTGGGGATGCTGTGGGTGAAAAAAAACAAAACAGGAGGATTACTCAGCAGGGCACTGGGGGATTGGGCACCTCCGTATCACTGTTATGTTTTTTGGGGGCAGTGTGGATTAGTGGGTAATGAGAGGCAGGGTCAGATGGAGAGGATATTAAATATAAAAGAAGAAGAAGAAATTACTCACATGAGCAGTACTGCGGGGACGCTGTAGGGAAAAAACATTGAAGATTCTTCATCAGGACACTGGGGGATTGGGCACCCCCAGTGTCACTGTTATGTTTCAGGGGGTGGGGTGGTGGGTGTTGAGAGGGAGGTCAGTTGTGGGAATATCAAAATGATAATTTCCTGCCAATAACAAATGGCGTGCTCCACTATGGTCACAGAGCCGACTGTGTTGACACTTCAGCATGTTCATTTACAAAGAATGCAAGGAAAGCACAGTACTTTTTGAAAGCACTAGGTCTTCAGGACTCTGCCACCTGCAACCCTAAAAAACAGACCAAGCAGGACCAGACCTATGCCTACATTGATACAGCTCCATGCAAAGTCTATGAAGCAAACCTAGGCAAATCACAAAACGGATTCTCTGCTGTAGTGTCAATGGGGAATAGTTTCCTACTCATCCAACTCAAAAAATCTGAAATAAAATAGTTACACTGACAATAGGCTTCAAACTTTATTTGGTGGCTGAAAAGTAAAGGTCAACATTGTTACCACTAACATGCACTGCTGCCCTAAATGGAATGCATTGCCTAACTAGGAATATGCATGGTATTCTACATATGTGTTTGTGTTAGGGGGCATTATAATTCATTACTTTGCCACCACTGATGTATGTTCCTGCTTCTTATGCTAGTAAGTTACTGTCCCACCCCCTCACTTGATGAAAAGGGAAAGGCAACACTTCTCCATACATGCACTCTTAACTGCCCTGCTGTTTTGAATCTCACACTGAAAAATGTGCTTTAGTCTGAAATCTTTATTGTTCACATTGCCTAGCAGGTTTATACTCATCAGTACGAAATAAGTTGGTACCATACATAATGTGGGTTACCATTTTCCAAAACATAATTTGAGTAAAGCAGTAACAGGTAGTCTATGACAATTTGCATTTTCTGAAACCATATGCTGCAATGGATCATACTTTTCATGGACCCAACATTTCTTCCCAGTCTCCAGCATGTTAACAGATGCCACAAAGCAAGACCACAGGTACCCATTTTCATATCCCTTTAGCATGTTTGCTATTCTGTGTTAAAAAGGGAAATGCTACAGTTTCAAGGCAGATTATTTTCAAGTTCAGAGGTCCCATTATTGCTGACTTTTCTGAATAAATCAAAAGCAAAGTATCTTTTTGTGCTCATTTAGAAGCAGAACAATATTCCTTGTTATGTATTCCACATATCATAAGAACACATTTTTAATTTAAAGAACACATGGAAAAAAATCTATAAGAAGAAAAGAATTTGAACATCAAACAAATGGGGTGGTAGTTGGGACAGTGGTATGAAGCTTTCTAAGATAGGAATACAGAGTAGCAAAGTGTTTTTACTTTTGATATTCTAAATGTCTCATAAATGTTAGATAAAGCAAGGAACTGTGCAGTACACTCGTTCAAGTAAAACCCAATGTCAATTAGTTTGCATTCTTATAATCATACACTGCAAAATTATGCATTTTCATATTCTGTACTTTTCCTTTTATGTACTATACAGTACATCAGCACAGGCAGCAGAAAATGAGACTTCTCTTACAGTGTGTGATCCACAGACCTGATTTTGTGGAAGTGAACTCATTAGTTCATCAGCACCTTGGATCACTGGGCTAGGATGATGAGCCTTAGAGGCAAAAACGTAAATTACCTTCAACTAACTTAACACAGTCACAGTATGGCTGGATCTTTAGTGTCACTGTCAAACACAACAAAGTGAGGTAAGGCAAAACTAAACAACTGTCATCATAAAAGGAAATAAGCATTTCAACAAAGAAAAAGAGGGACACTGCAGCCAAAGAAGGATAAACAATGCAGTGATTCACAAAGGAAAGCCTTATTCCTAATGTGTATATTTAGGGAAAAAAAGATTATTTAAGGAAAAGGGCACATCCTGGAGCTTTGAAAAACTACTGTCAAGGAAAAAGTAACAAGGATGCAAAAATTCTAATTTGTTCAAATGCTGTTGTGAACTCCAATTTGACAGTTGCTTTTACTTCCAGATAATATGGTGGTACAGTATATAGAGTGACCCCTTGCTTTAACACACCAAATGGGAGCCATAACATGATTACATTACAGCTCCCTTTTTGTTACATCAAGAGATACTTGAAAACAAGCATTGAAGCAAGGTTGGGCACTAAATGTGCTATACTGAGTATTACAGATACTGCAGTCTGGTAACTTGCAATGGGCTCCTCTATTAATGTCTTTTATAGGCACTCCATTACTGTACTTTATACCATTATATCTTCATACACTTGGGTGTCAGAAGATTGTAGAAGATAAGAAGGACACATATTATGATATAAAGGGCAATTTTTTCCAAACCAGTTTTTGATAACACATACTGAAATACAAGAATTGCATGTTTCCTATGAATAAAATAATGTAAAGATTAAGCAGAGGAGGGCACCTTCAGTCAGCAGTAGAGGGTCTGTATGGAACTAATGCTTCATGAGGTCCCTATACCCTTATTGGTACCCCCAGAGGTACACTGTTGACAGTTAGTACTCGGGCATGTGTTATACTAATATATAGGGCTAAGGGCATCTACCGTACAAGAGTAGATGTCAGGATATGTATGCATATTATTGTTATACACTTTGTTTTCTAATACATATATACTGTTGATGTATTTCTTACTCATAAGATGTTAGGACATCGGTGTCCATGTAATGATTATGATATGTAAGTCAGCATTGCCACCTTTTGGTGATTTGTACTATTACACTGATTTGTGTAAGAACTGTACTCTTTTGTTTCTCAAAGTAATGACTACTACAAAACTGTATAATGTTATCTTGGACCATGGAGTCACCTCTAATTTAGCCAATAGGACTCATCTCTGTAACTAGAAGTGTTTCTATCTTACAGTAACCATAGTAATTATCATAGGTATATAATGTGAGACACTGAGTCTTATACCTCAAAGACCTAAGAGACCTGAAGAAACCTCAAGGTATAGGGAACACTTAGCACTGGCTCCTGGTTCATATTGATAAGAACTGCTTAGGGCAACTGTGATTTATCCCTTTGGTAGTAATAAACAAGTTTATTACTCTTATGCAACGTGTCTGTGAATTCTTACATTCCCAATATTGCCAAGAACCTGAAAGTGAGGTTTAGACCACTTGACACTAGCATCATTCAGCTACAGTTGGCATTTCATCTGATTTATCCCTCTCTCAAGAATAGAAGCATAACATGCCCCTAAGCATGCATCCAAGGGGCATGAATGCATTGGAGAGCCCACAACACACATATCCTTCCCTCTCCTGGACAAGCCCAATATGTTGCTCCTCCCATGAACCCACATGTGGCATTAGGCAGTGGGTCTCAATCACTCCCCATCCAAAGGTGGAGAATGTCTACTGGTAGACATTCAAGTCTCCTCCTACTTGTGGCCCTCAGTCAGCCCAAGTCCTTCTCAAACCCAGGCCACCACTGTCACAAGCAACAACCCTGAAGCTACACCACCAAGACAGCAAAGGTGTAAGTAAGATGTAAAAGGTAATGAAGGCATATAGAACCTTCAACATTAGTACTCTGATCAAGTAAAACATTATCTCAATCTACAAGTGTTTTTTAGCACTCTGTATTTTGCAGTACATGATCACATGAAAGAAGCAAGAAAAGCAAAATGTATCAGTAGCATTATCAAAAAAATGTACAAGAAATCAATCCTTATCTTTCTTTTTGTGCAAATTGGTTCCAAATTGATACTTTTTGGCTTTGTGCTCCAAAATATACAGGGCTGGATTCTCAAAACACTTTGAAGGTGCAAAAAATGTACAAGTCTCCCAAAATTGCACAGATGCAGAAAACAGTGTAATTACACTGCATTATATTCACAAAATGTCCACAGCTGCAGAAAAAAAATTATACTGTGGATTGTGGAAAACACACAGCTGCTGATGTTCTTGTGCAAAAAAAGCCATTGAAAAGTATGTATTATTCCCTTAAAGGCAATTCTCAGTCACTGATTTTTTGCAGTTATAGAAAAAATGCTGTGCACATGCGGCACTAAAAAGAGTGACAGGTAACTCATCCTGAGCTAAAGACAGTGCACTATCAATTGATAAACAATTATAGTGAAGATTCAGGTACCATGCAACAGCAAAGTAGAGGTCCTTATAGTAGTGTCAGATGTTAGACCACAAATAGTACACATTTCAATTGAAATTCAACCAGTTACAGCCACATGACCTGGTGCAGCCCATAAAGGAGCCAAACAGCCAGTAGATGCAGAGGCGGAAACAGCCAACAGTTTGTGCTACAGAAGTAGGCAAAAGAAACACCCCAGAGAATGACACAACCAACAGTTACAAAATGCCACTGGGTGCAGTGTCCTGCTGGTATAGGTGGTCCTGCTGTAGTCCCAGTTGTGAGACTGGCTGCTGGCCTCACTGGGATTGCTGATTCTGCTGCATTTGTTGAAGACTGTCAGAGTTTCCTTCTTCACTTAATATGAATCATGTTTTTCTGCCTTCTGGGCCTTTTATATTATTTCCACACTTGTGGATCTACATGTGCACATTTTTCTCACGTGTGGAATTCCATACCTCACCTGTTTTGTGAATTTCTTTTCCACACCGGTGAAACTTTGGACTGTGAATCTGCAGCACTTGCATTTCTGCACTGTTGCAAGCCTTTTTTCTGCAGGTGCAGAATTCTTGGCTCTTTTTGTGAATCTAGGCCACAGTATGTGCCATGATTACTATTAATTAAGTCAGAAGCACAGGCAGACTAGATAGATCATGCGGTCCCCATCTGCTGACATGATTCCTATGTTCCTATGTTCCTAATTGTGTTCAGCGACCTGTGACTTTTTTAAACTGCAGAAGTATTTTTTTAATTTTTTTTGGAAAAAAAAACATTTCTACACTTTTAAAAAGTGATCCATTTGGAACCAATTTTCAAAAAAAACAGTGATTTTTTACATTAATACTTTTCAATATTTTGCATTCACAATTTTTGGCTTTTATTTGATTTATGTTAATGAACCCCCTCCCCCCCCACACACACATGCTTTCTGCCATGTGTAGCAAACACACACTGTCATGCCTTTGTGTTAAAAATATTTTCCTTCTCAGCTGTATTCTGATCAACCACAAATTAGCAGCACATATGACTAGAATGCACATGTGTTGTAGTGCAAATTTGATAAGCATGGGGTGTTTGAGATAGCAACCAGTTATGAAAAAAAATCAGTGGGTTATGAGAGCAAGCACTCAGAATTTCATTCACCAACCAGAGTCAAATTACCTTGTGTTAGCTGCATTTTTGTAAAACAAAATCAGTATAGAGTATATTGCTACTTGCAAAATGCATTCTCAGCAACCCAGCCAGTTATTTTTATGCTTGCTTGCTCATGTACAAGAAGCATTTTGTTACAATAAATGGCATTTCAAAGGTGTGTCACTGCAAAGCCCTTTGCAACTCAAGGTGGGAAGGGCTCGGCAGTCCAGACCAATGACCATACACTATGGCCATGACACTACTCACTGCTTACTGGGTGGAAACTTTGTGCAGTTGAAAGGAACACAGTCACTCCTATCACAGTGTGTTTTGGTCCTTTCATTTGCAAGAAGCCATCAGAGGGACACTGGCATGCAGACTGCAGCTTTTAGCTGATTTTCAAGTCCCCCAGTACCACTTCTCTTGACCCTCCACCCCCTCCAGATCACTCACCCCCTTCCCTTTTATAGGTGGTGGCACTAGATTACCCACCCCAGTTCCACCAAACATAAGCCAGACACTGGGGTGCTCAATCCCCAGGGTTGGAATACACCTGAAATAAATAAAACTGTCCCTTTGTTTTTATTTTTTGTAAACCTGTAAAATAGAAACAATCCCTTACCATTCTGCCCCATGCACACTCACTCCCCACCAACCCCCTAATCTCCCTCTCAGCACCCACCACCCCATACCCCCGACACTCCCTAGACACATCCTCACTCACCTGAACATATTCCAGGGTGAAGATCCACTCTCCGATTGAAGACACATCTTGCTGCTGGAAGCAGTGACTGCAATATGAGAAATTAAGGTAAGTGTGGTTCAATGCATTTCAGTGGGATTTTGAATTTTGAGGCATAACTTCCTAATTTTTGCATATTTTGGCCCTAAATTTTCAACACGGCATGTTTGAGAGCCCAGCTCATGACCAGTTGTAATGAAATTGTGCAAATGAGGTCCAAAGGGTGATTTCATGGTTGCATTGCAAAATCACCTTCCAGGAAGGATTTCAAAAATTGTCACCACCCTTGTTCATGAGGTAGGGGTCATAAGAGGGCTATTTTGAATATTTGGGGTCAAAATATGCAAATATGGCAAAGTTAGATGCATATGTTGAAATATTTCTATGCTCACTCATAAGTTTGATAATATTAATGTTTTTATCCCAAATTTTCAACTTAGCCATTTTTTACACTGCCTCATGAATGTGACAGCTGTCAGTTTTCAAATCCTGGCCAAAATGTGTTTTTGCATCTGTGACTGAGAATGACTTTTCAGTGGTGTGGAATGACATTTTGGAAGGGATTTGAAAATTTTAACATACCGGGTTCATGAGGTGGGGTGATAAGAAGGCTTTGCTGGAAATTTGGTGTACAAAAACAGTAAAAAGTGTCCAGTCAAAACTATAACAGCAAATACCTGTGGTTAAAAAATACATTGACATAACAGTACTGCTCAGTTTTCAATTAGTATATCTAATCTAGTGCAGTTTTGGACTGCACGGTTTTGTACTGATTACATGGCTCAGTTACTGACTGTGCTGTTTTTGACAGCATGGTCTTGACATAGCACCATGGTAAAATGCCCAGGTTATGACTGAATGTTACAGTATTTCTATCTTCACTCATAACTTCATTAATTTGCAATATTTTGACTCCAAACTTTCAACAGAGATAATTTTCCACAACACCTCATAAACATGACAATTGTCATTTTTTAAATCCTGGATGAGATGTGTTGTCGTAGTTCTGGTGCAAATGACCTTTTGGCCAATATACTATAAAAGGTACATGTCATGTTTATAAGGTGACTCATAAAATGAATATCTTGAAAATCTGTGGTCAGAATTAAAAAAAAAAATATATGATTGTTAACAAACTTTGTGTGTAGTGCCAGTCTTCACCCCATTGGCCATGTCTTGTGATTCTATGATGCAAAGCTGTGGTCGGGAATGAGCTCAGTGATACAGTTGGATGGGGTAAGGGTGGGGGACTGGCACTGTTATGTGACACCCACACTGCCAGGGAATGAAAGGTACAGGGTGACCACAAAGGGCCGGGTACCATGTAATGAAGACAACTGTCCCTTGGCATAGGGCCCTGGAGCTCTTCACCTATGGGTGTCAGAGTGCCCTGTGCATAGGCTGACAGAGGCGGCGCTCTTTGCCCTGTGTATCCGTATCTATGGCCACAAGGAAATGCAGGGACCACAGGGCCCTGCACTTTTGCAGCCCACCATACAACCCAATGAAATCTTCACTTCAGTCACTGAGCAGAAGTACAGGTGCCTTCAATAAAATTCAGTAACATTCCCCTAGTGCCAAGCTGCTACTGCTGTTTAATAAATGTCTGACTTCAAGCCTCTTTTCCATCTCAGCCCCCCCCCCCCAACTAGACTGTCATGATGCTGGTGTGTTATACATTTTATTATGCTTTTCTGTGCACATCCACCAAATAGGAAGTTCTACCTTGTTTCACACAACCCACGTGACTATTTCACTATTATAACTTATGTTTTAATTTATTACGTATCACCTCTGCATTATCAGTACCAAAACCTGTACAGCACATACATACAAGCAAACAATTGACATTGACAAATTCTTGTTCTATCTATTGTCCAACAAAGCATCTTCTAAGGTGTTAACATCATTCAGTGTTTAATAACCAAATGGAGAAGAGCTCTGGTTCATACTGATTTACACTTATCTTTGTTTTACTGTCAAGATTGCTGCCACTTGTAGTAGTAGTACTAGTAGAAGTAGAAATAGTATTAGTAGTAGTGTAACAGGATATCATTTCAAGCTACAATTAATTTCACATCATTTGCAGGAAAATACCCAGTGATATGCATCTTACTGTGCTGCCTCTGTCCTAGGCTGGAATCAGCTGCCTCACCACTGAAATCTTTAAGCAAGTTTGGGTCTCCTACTGCTAGGTCATACATTTTTCAACTGCATTCAAATTAGCTGCACTGATGGATTATTGAATTATTTGTCTATTTAATCTATTGCTACACATCTCAAAATTACTTTTCTAAACTATAAAAGTTAAATAAACAGTTGGCAAAAAAAAAGAAAGAAACTTCACCTTTTCTCCTCCAGTTATCCATTCCCATCTGTAATTGCATGAGACTATCAGAAAAACACAGACAAATAGAATTTGTCCGTAGAAGAAGACAGGTAAGCCCATCTAGTCTGCCCTATTTTCCCATCCTATTATGATACCCTGGACTCTATGTGGTCACCGGTGTCCCTCCTGACTCTGTTTTCTGTTCTTATTATGCCCATGTTCCCATTTCTTGCATGCTTGAAGCTCCCCTCTGTCTTTGCCTCCCTCCTCACTTCTTCTGGCAGGCTGTTCCAGGCAGCCTCCACCAAGTCACTTTGAAAACAAAGTTGTCAAAATTCCCTACTGTGACAAGTGAAATGCCAACAGGTGAAATTTTACCAATCAGAACATTACTATACTTTTTGTGGAGAGCTATGCCTCCCCCACCCTCCTGATTTTTTAATAACTAACTTCAAGTCAGAGTTAATTTGAAGGGGGTGAAACACCAGTAAAATAGCAAAATTCATACAGCAGGGCCATTACAGTGACTATCTTGATATTGTTGCTGTACTGGTCTTCGCTGTACAAATGTCAATGTTTCATTGTTATACATTCCAGGCATCCATCACCCTTTCTATGAAGAAGTATTTCTTCACATCTGTCTTAAACTTTCCACCTTCAAGATTCATTGCATGACCCCATGTTCTAGTGCTCTTCCTTCTCTGAAAGAGGCTTCCCATCTTTGCCTTGTAAGGTATTTATAGGTTTAAGTCATGACCCCTCTCCAATCCTCTTCTTCAGGGAGTACATGTTGAGATCCCACAGCTTTTTCTCATATGGTTTCCTGTGCAACCCCCACAACATTTTGTAAGCCATCCTACTGTAGCTTTGTTAACTGCCTTGCACACTGCAGTGCCACCTTGAGATCATCAGGTATGATTACTTCAAGGTCCCTTTCTTGCTTGGTGACCATAAGTACTTTCCCTCATCTTATACACAGCTCCTGGGTTTTCTGTCCCCAAGTGCATCACTTTCCTCTTTTTGGCATTTAAACCCAGCTGCCACACCCTACACTACTCCTCTAGCTTCCCCCAGAGTACTTTGTATTCCCTCCACTTCATCCTGAGTTTTCACCCTGTTGAAGATTTCTGTGTCATCTGAAAAGTCACACACCTTCTTGTCCAGTTCCTCAGCAATGTCACTTATAAAGACATTAAACAGTACTAGGTGTAAATCTCAGGTGATTGAAAGGACTTCATAGCTGTGAGGTTTAAATTACTTTTAGAAAGATCTAGTAAGTAGGGGGAATGGCTTAGCTAGAAGAAAGCTACATTTAAAGACTGCCTTAGAGAGATTCTACCAGTAGCTTGGCAGAAGACACCAGGAGAAAGGACTGCTGTGTGACTGAACTTCTCTGCTGGGACTATATTGCCCTCCTTCCCCCCTCCACCCCCCACCCAAAGCTAGTTCTACTTTTATAGGAACAGGATTTGACTGACAACAGGAACTTCCTGTTTGGAAGCAGGAAGTGAGTGATTACAGAGCCACCAAAGACCCACCATCCTAGAAGGGCAAGAGTAGCTCTCCGGCCCTCTAGCTGCTGGAGATCTGCCTCTGAGCAAGTAAGGGGTCTACTGAGAAATACAGGATATTCTTGTCTCAGAACAGGACAATCAGGAGCTTAAAGGGCACACAGGCAGAAAGTAAGTAGAGAGAGAAAAAAAAACAGAGGAAAGAGTAAGGATTGCAAACAGTTAAGGGGCCAGAAATAAGACATGATGGGAGTGGTGCAGTGCAGTGGCTGTGGAGCAGCAGTCTTCCGGGAGACATTCTGAAGGATGCGGTGTTGTCCCATCTGCAGGCACCTCTCTGGGCTGAGGGAGGAGGTTGCTCATCTCCAGGCTGAGTTGGTCAGGATTTGTGGGACCTCCTCTTCCATCCAGGGACCACCAGTGCCACTGCCGTTGCCTCAGAGGTTGCCAAGAAGAGGACTGGTTGGACCACAGTGGGCTCAGGGAGGGTGAGGGTGGTGGAACAGAGGTGCATCCCTCCAGTTGGCCTCTCACAATTCCTATGCCATTCTGGCAAAGGGTGAGTTCCTCTATGGAGGCACCTGCAGTAGAGACCAAGGAGGATGCGGGAACCTCACAAAGGAGACCCACAGGAGGGTGGCAGGGGACCCACAGGGAAAGGAAACAACTCCTGGTGGGGTACTCCATTGTTAGGAAGGTAGAACTAGGGGAGGAAGGGGAGAGGGAGGTAAGGTGCCTGCCTGGCACCATGACTTGGAGGGACAGGGAGCGAATCCTCAGGATTGCCGGAGCAGCTGCACAGGGGAGGGAGCTGTGTCATTGTCCACCTAAGGACAAATGACCTGGATAAGAATGGAATTAGAGAAGTGCAGGAAGAGTTTGTGGAATTGGGGGGGGCCTTAGACAAGTAGCACGCACGGTAACCTTCTCAGAGGTGCTGCCCATCTATGACGTAGGAGAGGCTAGGGTGTTCCGCATTATGGGATGCAATCAGTGGTTGAAAAACTGGTGTGGAGCTCAGGGATTTGGCTTCATTGGGGACTGGGGGTCCACCTGGAGTGATGCAAGCCTATACTGGCATGATGGGCTGCATCTGTCCAGGAGGGTAACCAGGATCCTAGGTGATAGGTTTAAATGCTTCATTGGCAAGCATTTAAACTAGCCAAGGGGGGAGGCACTGGAAAGGAGCAGGAAAATCCTAGCCCCAAAAATCACTGTAGTAAGTGCGGTAAACACCAACATAGAGGTGTCGATAGGGAGAAGGGCAGGGGTAAATGGAGAAAGTGACAAAGGTAAGAAGGACAGGGATGGGGCAAAAAGGAGTAAGGCCATCAGGAAATGGAGGGTAATGAGTACCAATGCCTGTAGTCTGGGCAACAAGCTCCCTGAACTGGTGGCCTTGATGGAAGAGGGATGCCTGGATATCATAGCAGTCACATAAACATGGTACATGGAGAACCATGACTGGGATGTTAACATACCAGGGTACATAACCTACAGAAGAGACAGGCAGGGGAGAAGAGGGAGAGGAGTAGCTCTCTATGTAAAGGAAGGGATAAAAGCAACTGAACAAAAGAGTAAACATGGAGAGGAGGCACTGTGGGTCACCCTGGAGACTGGAAAGGGCACCACAATCCGCACAGGGGTTGTGTACAGAACCCCCATGTCAGGAAGGAATGGACAAGGATATGATAGAAGGCATTCTTAGAATGGCAGAGAAAGGGAGATACTGTTGATGGGAGACCTGAATATGCCAGATGTTAACTAGAGCATTTTCTGCAGCCACATCCAAGAGCAGAGCCATTCTTGATGCCCTACAGGTGGCAGGCCTCAGACAGCTAGTTTCAGAACCCACTCATGAGGGAGCAATCTTAGACCTTGTAGTCTCAAACGGGGGCAGTGAGAGGATCTCAGATGTAGAAGTGGGTTGTCATCTGGGAACAAGTGACCATCAAACAGTGTGGTTCATGTTAAACTCAGCTACAGAGTCAAGCCATACAAAAGTGAGGGTACTGGACTTCAGGAGGGCTGACTTTGGCAAGATGGGAGAGTGCCTCAAAAAAGCACTAGCAAACAGGCTGTGGAACAACAATGGGGAATCATCAAAACTGCCATCACAGAGGCAACAAACCTTTGTGTGAAGCAAATAAACAAATCAAAATGAAAGAAAAAGCCACTATGGTTGTCAAAAGAGGTGACTGTGAAAGTCAGGAAGAAAAAGATAGCATTCCAGAAGTATAAGGAAACACAGAAGGAGCAAGACAGAGAGCTGTACCAGTTAAGGCAGAAGGAAGCAGGAGGGAAGTCAGAATAGCAAAGGCCCAAACTGAGGAAAAGATAGCCAACTTAGTTAAGAAGGGGATAAAACCTTTTATAGGTACATCAACGAGCTTAGAAAAGACAAAGGGAGGGATAGTGGGGCTGAATAGAATGAATGGTGGGTGGCAGGGGACAGTGAAGCGGGATACCGAAATGAATATTTCTGCTCAGTATTTACAAAAGAGGAGGGGGAAGTGCCTAATCCAATTAACAGAAGCACTCTTGATAGGGGGGTTGATCCCAGTCCTTTCACAGAAGAAAAGGTTCTGCAAGAACTCCTAAAACTGAAGGTGGACCAAGCAATGGGGATTGATGGAATTCACCCCAGAATTCTAAAAGAATTAAGGGAGGAACTAGTGAAACCACTGACTTCTCTTTTTAATAAGTCATGGGAGGATGGTGTGGTACCTGAGGACTGGAGGAAGGTGGATGTGATTCCCCTTCACAAAAGTGGGACCAAGACAGAGGCAGGAAACTACAGACCTGTCAGTTTGACCTCTGTGGTAGGGAAAGTGATGGAGTCACTTCTGAAGGAAAGAATAGTTGAGTACCTAGAGGCCAGTGGGCAGCTGGACCCAAGGCAGCATGGGTTCACAGTGGGAAGGTCATGTCAGATGAATCTAATAGATTTCTTTGACTGGGTGACCAAAGTAGTAGACCAGGGAGGGCTGTGGACATGGCCTACCTAGACTTTAGCAAGGCATTTGACACAGTCCCACACAAAGATTAATAGTCAAATTAACCAGCCTGGGAGTGGGTCCCAGGGTGGTAGCCTAAGTAAAACATTGGCTGGACAATAGGACACAGAAGGTAATTGTAAATGGAGTCCACTCTGAAGAAGAGGGGTTACTAGTGGAGTGCCGCAGAGTTCAGTACAGGGTCCAGTCCTTTTAATGTCTTTATAAGTGACATTGCAGAGGGACTGGAAGGAAAAGTATGCCTCTTGCAGATGACACAAGATCTGCAACAGGGTTGATACACAAGGAGGTATGGAAAGGATGAGAAGGGACTTGACAAGGTTGGAGGAATGGTCAGAAGTATGGCAGCTAGGATTCAATAGCAAGAGCAAATAATGCACCTGGAAACAAGAACCCAGGGAAGAATACTCAATGGGGGAGGTAGTAACAACAATAAAAAGGAAAGAGACCTGGGGTAATCATATCAGATGATCTTAAGCAGCAAGCAATGTGAGAAGGCAGTAGGGAGGGCTGGGGTATACTGGGATGCATAGGGAGAGGCATTAGCAGCAGAAAACAGGAAGTTGTTATCCCTCTGTACAGACAGTTGGTGAGACCCCATCTGGAGTACTGCATCCAGTTCTGGAGACCCCATTTCCGCAAGGACATAGACAGGATAGAGGCAGTCCGGAGAAGGGCAACTAAAATGGTGCAGGGTCTGCAAGAGAAGCCGTATGAGGAGAGACTAAAGGAGCTTAATATGTATACCCTTGAGGAAAGAACGGAGAGGCGGGACATGATAGAAAGTTTTAAGTACCTCAGTGGAATCAACAAAGTCCAAGAGGGTAGCATTTTTCAGAAAAAGAGATGTGCAAGAACAAGGGGACACAATTTGAAGATGGGGGGGCGGTTCAGAGGCAATGTGAGGAAGTATTATTTCACAGACAGGGTAGTGGATGCATGGAACAGCCTTCCTGAGGAGGTTGTGAGGTCTAAAACTGTGGGAGAATTCAAGAATGCATGGGACAGACATAAGGCAATTCTTGTGGAGGGTAGGAAGAAATAGGCTGTAGGTTAACTAGGATCTGTGGCCTATCCTGTAGGTAGGGAAATGGGCAGACTAGATGGGCCAAGCGGTCCTTATCCGCTGTCAAAGTCTATGTTTCTATGTTTAATCAGAGCCGATATGGCTGTGGCGAACTGTAAAATATCCAAAATTCTGGATGTGCATAGAAAATTTTTAATCGCGATTATACGCCCATTTTTTGTAGTTGTTTCACCAAATTTTTAACATGTCCTTTTTGGGACCACACCACATGAATAGTGCCACTGTAATGTTGTTCACTTGTCCCAAAAGATGATTTCACAGATTGGCTTTGCCATTCTGTGCCATAAATGTGAAAACAAATTTCAGGCAGGATGTGAAAAATGACAGCTCTACTGTTACTAGGGAGGTGTGCAAAAATGGCAATTTTAAAAATCTGGAGTGACAATATTTAAAACTGGCAAAATTAGTAGCATGCATAGAAACTGTGCAATGCATGCTTGTAACACAGTCATTTTTTGAAATTTTTTCACCAAATTTGCAAAATGGTCTTTTTGGGACCCCACCTCATGAACAGTGGCACTGTCATGTCATTACTTGGTCCCAAAAGGTGATTTCATCCAGTGACCGCAAAATCACCTTTCAGGACCAAGTAATGAAATGAGGTGGGTCCCAAAAATCCCATGTTGAAAATTTCGGGCCAAAATCACTACAAATGGCAGATATATCAACATAAGTTGAAAACCTCATTGATTGCCATTATACAATTCATACCTTTGATCCTTCAGTTTGCAGTTCAGCTTTGAAGAGTGCAGATGTGTCCCGATCCAGAGAAGATGACAGCGCTAACCTCCAGAGGTAAATATGGGGTAAGGGGCTTGTGGGGAGGGGGGACTGGCATGATGATGAGTGACAGCTTTCTTTTTTAAAGGTGAAAAATACATAAGAAGTCAGGGGTCGGTTTCCTTTATTTACAGGAAAAAAATAAAGCATAAATCTGGTCACACTGATGCTGACATGGGGATTGGGCACCCTGATGTAGGTGTGGGGAAGTAATAAAACATAAATTTGGGCACACTGGGTTGGGCTCCCATTGTGCCACATGAGTTGGGGGGTACATGATGCTGACACAGGGATCGGGCACCCCAATATGTATTTATTTATTTAGTTTTTGTCAACCGGGTAAGTGCACTAGGCTAATCCTGCCTATTTTCAGGCACGACCCGAGGAAGGGGGAAACAGACGAATACCAACTGACCTTGAACCAGATTAAACTGTCGGTGGTATTTTTAATGAATGAGGGAAATTTGGCCAGGACACCAGGGAAATTCCCCTACTTTGCAGTAGGGGGAACCTCTGGCTGTCGAAGGATGGCTGAGTCAGTTGTTGTGCTGCTGCTTGAGGAGATGGACATGTGGCAGGATGAGGAGCTCGTCTCCCACTTGGCTACAGAGCTGCTTGCTACGGATGCTCCTGCTGAAGCTAATGGGTCTGAGCGCCCTTTGGAGGCTGCCTGTTCGACAGCTTTGCCTGTTTTGGATGGCTCGGTTGAGTCAGTATTACCTACTGTGGAGTCTCCTGATGTGGAACTACAAAAGCTGTTGCAGTTGGAAGAATGTCAGTTTTTTCTAAAGAAAAAGGAACTTTTGGAGAGTTTTCAGTCAAAATGTTCAGTGCCTGGGGCTGGGGCTTCTGGTTTTGTTGTTGACGCTCATCAGTCGGTTTCCATGGTTACGGATCAAATGGAGGTTAGGGTTGAACCAAGCATAGTCTTTCACCGCTCAGGACAGGACCAAGCTGCTGCAACTGTTTTTTCTTTCAACACTGCAGCAGACAACCCTCGCATGGAGTGAGTTACTCGTAAGGGGTGCCCCAGAAAACTTAGTTGGACTGATGCTCCTGTTGTGGAAGGAGGTCCCTGGACTGTGGAGGACTCATTGCAGGCTGCAGGCTGGGTGCGCTCCCCTGATACTGGGTCTTGGATCTCGGGCTTTGCACCCATTAAAATTCCGGGAATGAAGCTATCACCTCCTCCTACTACTCGTACTTTCTCAGAGACTGTAAGTACTAATCCTGACACTGTAGCTACTGCATTAACTGTTGGGGTTTCTCTACCTGCTTTCCCTAAGCCCACTCCAGATCAAGAATCTTCACCAGCTAAAGACAATTTACAGCATTCTCCTCTCCACTTGCCTTTGGATTTGGAACTTTCTCAAACCCCAGTTTTACAGCAGCTTAGTACAAATAGGGCTAGTTCTCCACTACGTGAGGTAGAGGTAGCTGAACCAAGTGACATTTCTGACTTTTCAGATATGCCTAGCAATATTCCAACTGATGTTAGGAATTTTCCACAGGCCTCTCATGGTGCGGGAGAGTAGCCCCTCCTTCTGCCCCTCCTAAAACTGCTCTGCCTTTTGCATCCCTTTTTCATAATCCTGCTCCTTCGGCTAAACACCATAATGCTGTTCACCTCATATATAAAGGGGGTCTAGATACCTTTCCTGATAGGATTTATGTGGGTCGTACATTATTGAAAAGCAGTTTACATTTTCATGTTTCTGAATTATATGCCCTAATTCATGTGTCTGGTGAGAATGTATTTGATGTCAGCTTTAAACTGGGGAGTGGCCTTGACAAGTTCTGGGCACGTTATCTCCAGGTAAAAGCCACTCCCTTGTGGGCCCCTTTTGACGTTGTTCCTCTTACCAGGCCTGCTCACAAAATCATTTCAGTACTCTTTCAAAATGAAGGGGTCAGTGTTACTGACTTGTTGTTTTGGCTTAAACAATGTTGCACTGTAACTGGTCATCCAGAGGCTATATTTGACTCTGAGGGAATCTGGACTGGAGGATCGAGGATTCGGGTGATTTTAAACTCGGAGGTTGGGGGTCTCCGCCATCTCCCTAATAGTTTTTTCTAGGTAGGGATAGAGGTGTTCTATTTTATCCTGGTCAACCCAGGACTTGTTATAAATGTGGGCTCCCAGGTCACATTAGTAGTGCTTATGACCAGATGAAATGTTCCCTTTGTCACAAGACTTGTCATCTTAGTGGTCAATGTTCAAATTCAGTTCATTGTAACCTTTGTGGGAAAGAAGGACACGTTTACGTGGCCTGTCCTGAGGCAGCTCATAGCAAATCCTCTTCTGCTGATGGGGAGGAGCAGCGTCTCTTGGTTACTTTTGCCCAGAGGAAATTTAATAAAACACCTACCACACAGTTAGCTGAGGATGTTCCTCCTTCTACATTACCTGTTTCTACTACCCCAGGCCCTCCACCCACTAATGTGTCTGTCACTTGTTCTGTTCCAGTTTTGCAGGAGACTTCTCCTCCTTTAGTTGTAGAACCTCCTGAACACCCCCCTGTTTTGCAAGCTGCCTCAGTACCCACCAGTGTTACTGAGGTTCTACCTGGCTCCATGCCCCCCCCTGATGTTGAGGGTCCTCCTGAAAGGAGAATGCCGACCAGGAAAAGGTCTACTGGGGCCTTGCCTACTCCTAAAATGCCTAAAACTTCACTGCATGATTCCTCTAATAGATTTTCAGTTTTTTTGGATGCTGATCACTCCGACATTGATTCAGTTTGTTCCTCAGCAGATTCTATTCTACCCAAAGATGCTTCTGATTTTTTGATACCTGATGAGGGTGAAAACCTCTCACAACCCTCACATTGAAAAGGGAAGCCTAGGAAGAAAAAGCATTGATTTAGTCTCCCCTGTTTTTATAAAATGCCTTTTTCTCCCCATTCTTAATTTTGACGTCTAACGTCAATAGTATTAAGAATGCAGTTAAACGGAGTTCGGTGTTTTCATTTTTATGGACTTTCCCTCCTGGAGTCTTTCTTTTACAGGATACTAGGCTGCACACTACTCTAGAACTCACTCTTTCCACTAAAGCATGGCTCTTGGGGATTTCCTTTTGGTCGATTGGCCCAGAACGTTGCATGGGGGGTTGGTATCCTTTTTCACCATATTCAACCTAATGTGGTTTGGGTGTTGGACCTCGTCCCTGGTAGAGAATTGTTACTTGATTTCATTTTGGACACAGTCTTTTTTCGAGTAATTAACACTTATGCACCCCAGACTAAAGCAGAGCGTACACTTCTTTTTCAACAAATTAGTCCCTTTCTACATATAGCTCACTATGTCATTTGGGGAGGTGATTTTAATTGTGGATTGAGTAAATTGGATTGGGGTTCTGTCACCACGATGGAAAAAATATTTGGTGATATGGCTACACTGAATAAGGCTGTGCGGGATGCTCGTCTCAAGGATGCTGCTTTTTCCCATACAGGTGTGCGGGAACAAACTTTTTTTAAAGGGGCATTATCTACCCATATTGATTTTTTTGTTTCTGTCTCTTTCTTTGTTACTCCAGACTGTCTCTGTGGGACCAACTGCTTATTCTGACCATAGGCTTTTGAAGGTTTCCTTGGGCAAAGTAGTTGCTCCTATGGGACCTGGATACTGGAGATTAAATTCTAGTCTTTTGCAGCAAGCTGATTTTCTACGGCTCATCTCTACTTTTTTGACCTGTAGGAAATCTTTGTATTCCTTATATGATGATCCAGTGGTGTGGTGGATGGAAACTAAATCGGACCTGCGCTCTCTACTTATTTCCCATAGCAGATACTTTAGGAAGGGGACTTATTTTTTGTATTTATAGGACAGAAAACAGCTACAACACTTGTATTCCCTCTCACAACTTACCCAACATGATTTTTTGGCTCAGATTGCTCATTTTCAGAAGAAGATGATGCAATATCATTTAAATGTAACAGTAGATCTTCAGTCACGGCAGCAACATGGTACACAGGGACCATTTACTACCACTTGTCCCTTACTTAGCCATCAGGAGAAGGTCCAGGCTAAATTTATTTCCGCTCTTTATGACCAACAAGGGGGTGGTCCACACTGAGCAGAGTAGTGTTTTATGCATTGCATCTGCCTATGCTGCTTCTTTATTCACTGCCCCACCAGTTCGGTCTTTAGATTTTGTTTCTTTTTTTGGTAAAATTCAGGTTCCCCAGGCACCGTCAGATCAGCTTTTAGGCTTAACGGCTCCTTTTCAGGCCCAGGATGTTGCTGCTGCCATTCAATCTTTATCTAAAGGTAAAGCCCCTGGTGTGGATGGTCTCAACTCTGACCTTCACCATTTTTTTACATGGAGAACTTTTGGGAGAACTAACCTCAGTTTATAATTCTATGGTGCTGACTCAAAATGTCCCTTTTGATATGACTACAGGAATTCTCATCTTTATCTTTAAGAATAAAGGTGATAAATTGGATCTATCTAATTGGAGGGCTATTAGCCTCTTGAATACTGATTTTAAAATTCTTTCCAAACTTTTGAACACAAGGCTGTTAACAGTGGCAAAGTTCTTGATTTCTCTGGCATAATCTTGTACTGTGCCTTGGAACTCAATAACAGATCAACTACTTTATTACGGGATATATTTTTTCATGATTCTGTTTCACCACTGGATGGTTATGTACTTTCCCTAGATCAGAGGCAAGCCTTTGTAATGTGGCGCATGTCTTCTTATGGCATGTACTAAGCCATTATGGTATTCCTGCCACTTTTATAGCATGGCTACAGGCCCTTTATCATACTGCCACTGTTCGCCCCCTGTATTAATGTTTTTTTAGGCCCTCATGTTCTTATTAAGAAAGGTGTTCGACAAGGGTGTCCGATCAGTCTCCTTTTATATGTATTTAGTATAGATCCTTTATTAAGGCTTCTCAATTCAACACCCCGGTATTGCTCCAATTCAGATATCGAATGTTATGGTTCCTTATACTGCCTTTCCCTATGCAGATGATGTAGTTCTTTTGGTTGGGAATACCCATTCTGCTGAAATGGTGCTGACTGTATGTACCACTTATGGTACATTCTCAGGAACCAGTCTGAACCTATCAAAAAGTATTGGGAAGCCCCTGGGTGGTCAGAATGTTCCTACTGATCACATAGCCGGTCTCCCTTATACGTTAGGTCCTTTAAAAATCTTAGGCATTGAGTATATGGGTCATCCCAAATGGATAATGCAAACTGGGACAAAAAAATTATTGATTGGATCACAAATGGTTTAGAATTGGAATAGGACCAAAATGAGTTATTGCAAATGTGTTTATTTAATAAGGACTTACCTGGTGCCTCTTTTTTTGTTTCTTAGTTCAGTTTTTCCTGTTCCCAAGTCAAGGGAGGTTAAGTTGTATAGCCTATCTTTTCAGTCCTTCTGGGGCAGCCATCTGAATCCCATCAAAAGAAATATATTATATTTACCTCACAATCAAGGTGGACAGCACATGGTTAACCCGGTGTTGTTTTTTTTCTGTTAGTTTTTGTCTGCTAATTTGAAACCTTTGTTTATTTCTCCTGATAAATATTGGTGTGGTCTTTTTCTTCAAACCATATCTCCCTGGTTTGTAGCTTGGGATTTGGGTCATTTACATAACATTAAGCAGGTAGTCACTTCTCCATTGTATTTGCGTGTGGTCTTTGTCAAGCTTCGGGCATGGGGGATCACTAGTAGACATGTGATCTCAAAATCTAAAAAACAGTTACATGCATTTGTTATGGAGAATTATTTTAGTGAGTTGGACATCTTTCTGAAATGTCCAGAAATACATAAAGGGGCTTTATTAATCTTTCTGAATGGGAAGAGAATTCCAAACAAATTTGAAGATCATCACTGGCTTAATTGCCACGAAAAACTGAATGTAAAGGCTAATCAAAAGCATAAATGGGTGGAGGAACGTATTTGTTCTAGATCTCAGTGCATTAATCAATCAGAAACCCTGCTGCATTTATATTTTACTTGTACTTATAGTGTTGATTTTTGGAAATTCTTATATGACAAGTCCCGTCTTTCTTTTTTTTCTACAACTTACATATCCTGCACTTGTGTATGGTAGTTATCCTAGCAACTGGAATATTTGTGACACAAGTACATTGACCGTAATTTTTACTATTATCAAATGGTTTATCTGGCATTCTCGATGTTTGCTTACTCTTCAACAGCATGAATTTTCTTACTATGATTTGTATGGTAATATTTTCAAATCCCTACAGGATGTTTATTTTTATGAATCTACAAGTCTCAGTAGGATCCGTTTGTGGGCCATCTGGTGGAATTTGCCCTGGATTATTGACAATGACTTTCCAATTACTTGAAGACTCTCATCAAGGCTTGTCCTTTCCTTTTCATTGTGTCTGTTTATTTTGGTTACTACGGGAACAGCTTGTAATTTTTTGTTGCAATGAGTAATTTTGAATTCTGTGTTGTATGAATTCTTTAATAAAGTCTTCCCCTACTCTTTTCGATAAGCACCATGGGATCTTTAACATCCACCTGAACTACCACCAATCCAGGCAGATGGGACCTCGGTTTTACGTCTCATCCGAAAGATGGCACCTCAGAAGTGCAGCACCCCTCTCATGCTGCACTACAGTGTCAGTACTGGGATGTTAACCCAAGTGCCAGATGTGGGAACTGAACCAAAAGCCCTCTGATCTCCTGGCCTCAGAGGCGAGTGTGCTATGTACTGAGCCAGTGACACTGATAATATCAGCATGGGTAACAAAAAAAGATAAAGTTGGGTACACTGGTGTGGGATCTCAGTGTGCCACATGACTTTTGGGGGTACAGGATGCCAACATGGGGATTGGGCACCCCGATGTTGGTGCTGGGATGGGGAACAGAGGGAGCGGGAAGAACTGCAGCATTGGGAGGGTGCAGGAGGATTGCCATCCAAAAGATGGCGGCAGTGATGCCGCTGCACATGTGTGGCACTTGCGCATGCATAGTTGCAGTGAATGGCATTCTGCCATTCAAAAGATGGCAGCACCAGTGGAACTGTGCATGCCCATGAGTTGCATATGCGCAGTTCTTGCCCCAGAATGTGGAAGTAACAGCCAAAATAGTGCAGCTGTTACTCCATAGTTTCTGTTACTCCATAGCTGCTGATCGTGGTGGAGTGTTTCAAGCTCCATTGGACTTTCAGTAGGATACTTCCAAAAGTCAAATGGAAGGTGCCCCAATTGGCCATTTTAAGGTAAGACATGCCAAAACGGCAGTAGACTCTATCCACAGCTGTAAAATGGAATACAAAAATGTTTGAAAAAAGTGTAACAAAAAAGCGTATCAGTTCTCAGATGTTGCTAACAATGTAGTACTACCATTAAATATAAGACAGTGATATTGTAAAGTGATGTACAGTTTGCAGCTTGATACCTTTATAAAAGGATAGTTTGTTCTGTGGAGTGGGTTAGAAAACAGAAATAAGGAAAAGGGATGAGAAGAGAATGAGGGGAAAAGATAATGGTGGAGTCCAAAATCATACAGATGAGTTCATCTGGTGTGCGTGATGAGCCTTACATCATGATCACTTCCTTCAGATTGATTACTCAATTTGAGGACATGGTGTGTCAGCTGTAGGTCAAATGTCCCTTTCAGGATTGGATGAAGAGGACTGGTAGAATGAAAAGAGAGATAGACAATAGCAAAATTAGATAACTAAGCAAAAATGACATATGAATAGCAATAACACATACATAATTACAATTTACATTGCACTAACTAAAAACTGCATAGTGGGATCTCAGATATATTTTATAATTTTTGATCACATGAAGAGTTTGAAATCCCAGTCATAGCTGAGACCTCTGAGGACAGGGTTCCCACTGAGAAAATCCAGTAACTTTCCTTCTTTAGTAATCATCTCAATCTGTCCCCTCCCCTTTTTTCCTGTTGTGATCAGCTCAACCCCCATAAATCATAGAGTGTTTGGATTTCCATCATGATGCACAAGGAAGTGTGCTCTAACTGAAGAGTCTTTCATCTTGTTTATTATATCTCTCAGGTATTCATGAATCCTCTGGCTCAATATGAATATCTTGTGCCACCAACAAAGCAGCCCCCAGGTTTGGATACACCCACACCTACAGCTTACTGACTACCACTTTCCTATTTCAAGCAGATCTCAAGAACTGAGACAATCAAATATGTCAAGCAGGTCCTAGGCACGACCAGGATGGGAAGTGACTTAATTGACCTGAAACTGGTTACCCTAACCATGTAGGACATAGCTTACCCCCTCACTTAGGTTTTTAACTTCTCCCTTAGGTCGAGTGTGTTCCCAGATGCCTGGAAGCTGGAACTAATTACCCTTGTCTTCAAAACTGGTGACAGAGCTAACACATCTAACTACAGGTCGATCTCAATCCTCCCCCCCCCCTTGAAAGCTTTGGAAAGGATGGTCCCAGATCAGCTCACTGAGTACTTGGAGAAGTGTAATCTGATAAGCCCTCAACAGCATGTTTTCCATAAAAACCTCTCAACACTTTCAGCACTAGTCGAATACACCTCCCAGCTCTATGACGCTTTGGATAAAGGAATGGCAGTGGAGTCTGTATTCATAGACCTCACTAAGGCCTTTGCTTCAGTGAAGCACCACCTTCTCCTCAGCAGCCTGTCATCAATTGCTCTATCTCCAAGCATCTTGACTTGGTTTGGAAGTTATCTCTCCCATAGAACTCAACGAGTCAGAATAGGAGACACATACTCAGAGCCCATTGAGGTGAGTCTAGGAGTCCCCAGGGATCTATCCTTGGCCCTCTACTCCTTAGTCTGTTCATAAATACCCTCCCCTCTGCCTTCTCTGCCCAAATTGTGCTCCATGCTGATGACGCTGTCATATCTGACCCAGGCAGAGACCTGCATACCATCACTACTGAACTGCAGGACAGCTACCATACGCTCAAATCCTGGTTCTGCAAGAATGATCTCCTGCTCAACCACAGAAAAACAAGAACATACTGTTCACAGTTCCCAAAAATAAAAAGAAGTTCAGCCCACTGCAAATCCTGAGCCCTAAGGGAGACACCCCTGAACAAGTCTTCATATATAAATACCTAGGAATTTACCTCTACGACACTCTCAATTTCTCCAGTCATATTGACCATGTCATCAAGACCTCCAACATGAAACTGGGTGTTCTGTACCACCACAAGCACTCCCTATCACCTGCAGCTCTGCAATTGGCCATAAGTAGCTCGATACTATTCAACAGTGACTATGGACTACCAATCTATGGAGCAGGCTCTGACACTGCCCTTAAGAGAGTCAGCACTCTCCCAAGGTGCCAGTTGTGACATTTGTGTTTGACTCAGGCACCTTGCGTCAGTCTATGGGCTTTGAGAATTGGGCCCAATGTCTTTATTTAAACCAAGCCATTCCTTGAATCAGTGTTGAAGATCCAGTACCCTTTACATACGAAAACTTTCTTGTTAAAATGCCCCTCCAATCAGGTGTAACTTTTTCCAGTCCAATAAATTTAAAAGCATGATTCTCGCCCATTTGTGTATGTTCAGAAGTGACATATTCTTCGTTGTTGCCCCTAAAGGCCCTCAAATGCTCATCCACTGTCACTCTGACATTTCTGATAGTCGTTTCAATATAGAAGCATCCATTCTGGCATACTAATGCACACATGACCCCCTTTGTGTCACACATAACCAGTGGCCCTAATGGAACATTTTGGCCTGTTTAAGAATTTGAAAACCCACAGACCCATGGAATGACCTAACAGGAAATACATCTGCCATGTGGAGCAGAGCCCACAGGGGAATCTGCCAAAAGTGTTTGCTTGTTTCCAAGTGATTGAGCAATGGACCAAACATTCTTTTAAATTCCTTCCCCTTCTAGGTATCATTTAGGTTTATCTACCCCTACCAGGCCACAGTCAATATTAAAAATTTTCCAGTTTCTCCATAGTGCATCATGTACCTGACCTGCATGTGGGGAATAGGTAGTCACAAATTTAATGGTTTTTTGAAGCACTGATTACTCAAGAGTTTTAAAACTATTGTTCATATACAAAAGGCTCACTCTGTGTGGTCAATGGCATGTTGCTCAGCTACAGCAGTCACTTTACAGCTGTACCCCATATTCCTGAATCTATTATCATGATCTACATACTGTTCTTCATTTTTTTCCTTTTAATTTGAACTCCAAATTTGTAATTTGAGCTAACAGCTCTAAAAGCATTGTTGTTATTTTGATGCAGATAGATCAGTTTGTCTGTGTGCTGGCATTGCAGGTTAGTAGTTTGTCATTTTTACTGTATTTACTGAGTATGTATTGAGTCTCGGATGCTAATTTTGTTAAGAGATTGAGCTCTGGAAGACCCGAGAGGGTGGTAAGAGAGAGATGTGTGGGTTTTGGGACTTAAGGAGGATGGTGCATGATAACCTAGATGATTACCAAGGTGGAAAAGGATGGAGTGTTTCCTTATTGGGCACACTGGTCTGCCTGCTCAGCTTACTAATGTAAAGCAGCAGTGCACGATGTCAGTGAAAATTTGGACCTATACTTTTGATTCTATTTGATTGCTCCTTATCTCCTACCTTTACAAGACCCTTCCTTCCTAATTCCAAGCTGACATTAGCACTTTCTTTCACATTTTAAATAATAAAAGGATCTCCTTTACATAAGACTTGCACCAGGTTTTCATCCATTTTCTTACTTGTTTTTGTACATGTGTAGTCCCATGAGGTCAGGGAGCTGTTTCACCTGTATGCTAGTGCATTTTAATCGCACATAAAAACAAAACATAATGCTAAACAATAGGTGCTCAAACAAAAGAGAATACTGATAAAACCTGGTCAGAACTATATAGAAATGAACGCTTCCATTTATTATTTCAACTGTACAAAAAAGGTGGGTATAATGAACTCAAAATGGTGGAAGGGTATCGTACAAGTCAGGAGAAAAGAGGAATCTAAAGAACAAAATAGTATAGGCCAAACGTTCACCACTGTCATGCACCGCTGTTTTCTCAATAAGCAACAGTATTTGTTAATTGGCCCCAAAAATGTCATAGGTTTTATTTTAGCTATGTGTATGTCTGACAACCTGTATTGTCATGAGTTTACTTATTTTCTCAGATATTTAAAACTGTTCATACAGTTAATTGTTGTAATTTGAAGTTGATTGTCACACGCAATTTTTACCATGATCACCTGTTTGAACATACTAGAATAATACTTGGGTGTATTAGAATGGTGCTACCATGTGCTTCTGATGGAAAGTGGCATGGCACAACACTGTACCAAGATATTTAATCTGTAATTTCAAGGCATGACATGGGAGAAGGAATTAAAAATCCTGTATTAGGATGGTGCTACCATATTTCTGGCAATCAGCATGGCAAAGCACTGTACCAAGACATCCTTTGAATATAGTTGTTTTCATTATAGACTGATTTCATTATGGACATTTTGGCATTGTTTGGTTAAAGTTACTATTAAAGAGTTAATATGTTTTGGAAATTCTAGGCATGCAACTTGTTCTTTTTCTACAAATTGTATAAAATTACCTTAATACAGGTCATGATTGGCTGAACAATCTTTTTTTATAAAGCTTTTAAAGACTGGAATTCTGTCCCATCTACTTTGCATCAATTCATGTCCTGTACTGTTTTCAAATTCAATTTATATCAGTATTGTATTAACACCTCTAAATTCAATTGTCAGATTCATATTTGATATATATAGTTTGTACTGTCTAATATATTATACTTTGCAAGCATTCAGTTTGCAATTTTTGTTATTTGTCTGGGTCCTCAAAGAAAACGGTCATGAGTTACACAGTTACCAAATTTTAAATATAAAAAAAAAACATAAATAAAACATATTTAACTTACTTAAAGATAGGCAGGAACTTTCAGGAAAAGGGGTATATTGATTAAAAAAAATATGATGCTGAAATATATACATGGTGACCAACACATGCTGCAGAGGTCAAGGCTGCCTATTTCAAGGTCGCTTATTTCAAGAAGTATTGTGTTTGGCACTTTAATATTAAGATGAATGCTAGGTCCATCGTGCCCCCCAAACTTCCTGCAGGTGTGGGCTGTTGTGTTTGGGATCAGGAATAAGTGTATATGAGTGCCTTTTTAAGGGGGATATTTACTGTCCATGGCTGCCTGGGGTATGAATCGTGAATTTTGGTTTCACCCAGTAGGGTCCTTCCTGAGTGCAATGTATGAGATGAGTCTTGTCCCATCCTGTGTGTGTGTGTGTGTGTGCTTTAGAGGTCAGAACATTCCATCAAGTATGCACGAATGAGTGCAGGTGTGGATGGACCGCAGTAAGGCTGGCTATCTTGATGTGGTATACAGGCTTATCACAATGCATTCTAAACAATGTAACTGAAAGCCTGATGACTTCTGTCTGGCAGTGTGTGTGTGTGCATTAGATGAAATAAAATGTTGTAAATCTATTAGGAGCATTGATTTAATGCATATTTAACTGAAATGTGGGGGATATTGTTTGTGTGGTGTTTGTGTTGACATGGGAGGCAAAATTGAATGCTGTTACACCTAAAATAGCCAATGTCTTAAAAATGTATTAGCATGTTATACTAGAGGACAGACCACTATCTATCTCAATGGGGGATGCACTTAGGGTCAACTATTGTAGGATCAAAACAAAAGTGTCAGACATTCTTGCCCAAAGCCTTCACAATACTGTACAACAACCCCAGACATATGTCTGAATTGATAACCTCTCTCTCCCCTTGGCCCTCACTTTTGCAGACAGCTGCAACATTTGCAAGCTAGTAGATGGTGCCCAGGCCCTTACCCTCAAACTTACTCCAGACCCATACAAGAGCCCGCTCTATCTCACAGTCTCCTACATACCCCCAAGGAACCAGACCCCAGCTATATCATCGCTCACTGAATATCTCTCCTCCCTCCCCAGTAAAGCACAACAAGTCCTAGTCTGAGACCTCAACATGAACTGGCACAGTCCCTCTGCATCACCAATAAAAGACACCTTTGCTGCATTAGACCTGACCCAACTCATCTCCCAACCCACTAGCTGTAACCAAGATACTGGGACCTGCACCCTCCTACACGTCATTATCTCCAACAGCCCCCAAAAGATTCAGGATATTCAAGTACTCCCAGGCTCCTTAAGTGACCGATCCCCTCTCCTATTCCTTTGGTCTACCCCCACCCCCAAGCTTGTAGCCCAAGCCACCCACCACAGGCGTCTCCACCTAGGCATACTGAAAAAACTCAAACAGTTCCTCTCTGACATTGATTGGTCTCCAATCTGCCATGCAACCAACATTGATGCTGCCCTCGACCTCTTCTTACAAGCCTTTAACATGACCTGTGCTCTGTTTGCTCCCTTCACCATGATCCAGTCCAAAAGGCAAAATGCACATTGGGTCACCCCTACCCTACTCCAACTGCTCAGGGACAGGGATCACCTCTGGCATATAGCCACTGAGACTGGCTGGATGGCTGATAGACAAGCATATAATGCCACACGTAATAGATGCACATGGGCCATCCGAAAAGCCAAGGCAGACCACTACCAGGCCACTCTCACCTCCTCATGGTGGTATGCCCAGAACTTCTTGGACAATGTAAAAGAAATGAATGAGAAATCACACTTCCCCCCGGCCCAATTTACAGTCAATGGCTCCACCTTTACTGACCCTACTGACATTGCCAACTGCCTTAACTCCTCCTTTACAGATCTTAGCCCTGTCCTCCCAAGTAACTTTTTTGACCCAACCCCTGACCCACCACCCTCAGATCCACAATGCCCCCAGTTCTACCTACGCAAAATATCCGTCCGGTAAGCCAGACCACTCCTGCCTAAAGCGCTAAACAGCAACAGTCCAAGCAGCGACTCCATGGACCCATAAATACTCCAGCTGGTCCTGGATGATGTCCTGGTCCCACTCACTGACCTAGTAAATCAGTCCCTCTGCCTGGAGCAATTCCCCACAGCATGCAAAACAGCTATAGTCACACCAATTCATGAAGGAGGTGACGGGTCCACCCCCAGTAACTATCATTCTATCTCCATCCCCCCCCCTTTCCAAAGTCTTAGAAAAAGTGGTGGCCACTCAACTCACTGAATATCTAGCAAAATATGACATTCTTTGCCTGAAACAGCATGGCTTCCATGCTGGTCACAGCTCAAGTACAGCGTTAATGGAGTTCTCCAACTTCCTGCACTCCTCCCTGGATTCTGGTTCCCTAGCTGGAGCAGTGTTCATTGACCTCTCTAAGGCCTTTGACACTGTCTCCCACCCCCTCCTACTAAATGCCCTCAACCATACAGGGCTCTCTGCTGGCCCCCTTGCCTGGTGCATGAGTTACCTAACAGCCCACTCCCATCATGTCAAAAATAATGGGATACTTTCAGAAACCCATTCCATCCACTCAGGGTTCCCCCAGGGCTCTATCTTGGGCCCACTACTCTTTATCCTCTACCTAAACACCCTGCCCAGTGCCTGCTCTCGCAATATTCTCCTGTACGCTGATGATGCAGTTATTTATGCCGCCAACAGAAATCCAACCTCCCTCCAAGACTCCCTCCAATGCTCCTTCAATGTTGCTGAAAACTGGTTTAAGGAGAGCAGACTAGTCGTTAACCTCAAAAAAATAAATGCAATGCTCTCCCCCCCCACCAGAAAAAGCCAGCAACAACCCCCTCCAAATCCTCCCCAGCACTCATCAACCAATTGAACAAGTTTACACCTACAAATATCTTGGGATCACTTTTGACTTGGCCCTCACATTTCATACCCACATTACAGCCCTCACTTCCGCCGCTAATGCTCATCTTGGCTTACTCTACTGTCACAGTATACGAGGATGCCACTGGATATGAGGCTGCCTGACTGTCGAGAGTTTCAAATCTGAGCTTAAAACCTTTTTGTTTTTAAAAGCATTTGAAGAATGATTTTATTGTTAATATTATGTCTGTTATTTTAAATGTTGTTATTGGACAGCGCTTTGGTTTTGAAAAGTACTTAAAAATAGCATTTTACTTACTTACAAGGACTGCCTCCCACCTGATGCCCTCAGACTTGCCGTAACGTCATCAGCAATGTCTCTTGTCGATTACGGCCTTAAAGTCTATGGTGCTGCTGACTCCACAGCCCTCAACAAAATTTGGCTCACCCTAAACAAGGCTTACAGACTAGTGACCAGTACCCCTAGGCTCAACCACACATGTCAGCTCTATGACATGGCAAATTAGCCTCAATGAATGCCTCCTATACCAAACTTGCCTATTAACTAAGAAAATTCTGCTCTGGCTCTTGCCCCCTGGGGTCTCTGCCGCCATCCAACTCAAACCTTCCAGAGTCAATACCCGAACCACTGACAAGGTCACACTACTGGTACCCAGAACTAGGACCACCCAGGCACAGAGGCCATTCAGCTACAGAGCCTCATCCTGGTTCAATTCGCTCCCTGCATCCATTTCCAATGCCACCAAAATTGCCCCCTTTAAAACTGCCCTACAGAACCAATTGTTCAACACCCGCTGCTGCACCTGTCTCTAAGAGATTGTCCACTGCTCTCTATCACTATTGACATAGCCTTATGGGCCGAACTATCCCTCACCCCTCACCTTCCCCCCCATGGGCTCCTTCTCCTCTGCCAGTACCTGCTGGTACCAACCTGTCATGTCTAAAATATATTTTTTAATTACTCTTTATGTTCAAACAACTATGTAAACTATGTTACTGTATTATTGTATTCTGTACGTATGTTGACTATGTATGTCATCTCTGTGACGAGGTACCTTTATAAATGAACCTCTGGCTCAAAGGTTGTAGTAAATCTGATATATACAATAAATAAATAAATGAAGATACTGCAACAATGGTCCCATTGTGCATCATATGAAACACATGGCTGTAGATATTCAAGAATTCATCTATTTACACTCGCTTCTCTGTGAATGTTATTATATGCTTTTGCCCAAACACATATGTTGGCCAGACTGTGTGATCACTTAGGAAAAGAATCCAAAAGCATGTCTGCTCAGTATGAGTAGCAACAGCAAATAACCCTTTATGGGCCCACTGCAACCATTCTAAGGACCCTAAACATTTGACCTCTATGGAACTAGATCATGCGCTTACTAATCTCAGTGGTGGAGATAGGGTTAGAACTCTGCTCCAATGGGAACTGAGATGGATTTACTCACTGGATTCAATGCGGCTAATGATAATATTGACTTAGTACCATTTCTGTGAAAAGCCATCCTGACAATATAAATAACATTGCAATTTGATAGATACTGTAAATTAACATACATACATACAAATTTGTTGTTATGCTGTTTCTTGCAGAACTATGTTACTTTTCTCAAGATAGCACTTTGCCAGCCTTGCTGTAATTGTGTTTATTGTTTTTTTCAGGCACCTGCCGTGCATCTCATCATTATTTGATTTCTATTTACTCTTTGTCCACTCTCTGTTTTACTAAGTCTGTGTTAGTCTGTATACTATTCATTAATTTTCTAGTGTGACTCTATCTATTATGCTGCTACCCACCCCTCCACACACACTTTTTGGATTCCAGCTTTTATAAGATACTACTGTCTACTTTTTCTTGTTGTGTGTCTTTAGTACTCCCTTGTTCTTGGGTCAAAAATACTGGCTGTTAAGCTTAACTCCCCCCTCCTATTTGTAGATGGATTCCTAGTCTGTCCAGCTCCCTTTTAACTTTTTTTTTTTAAATCTTAAGTTTTTTGCAATATTTTGTTTACTGCCATTAATTGCTTTTCTCTATGCCTACTGTTTTTGCTTGTAAAATATTACATGTGATATGCATATTTCTTCAACATAGCAGCCCACTGTTGCATTCCTTGGTAACAGCATTTGGGCACTCTGTTCTTCTGCCCACTCCCCCTGCTCTTCAACATTTCTAGGTTTAAGAATAATTGTTACACTTTACTATTTTGTATTACTTTTGGGAACTTTTGCACATGTAAATAGAGTTTGTACAACTTGTTAAAAAGCTTTATAAAATTTGACCGTATTCCCTGACCTGCTGTTTTACTGTTTATTCACAGTACACCTTTAGGAATTACACAATTCAAGTACAATTGTGAAACAGCCAGGCCCCTGACGAAGGAACACACTACAGGCCTGAAGTGCCTGGGTTTCTGAGCTGCAATAAAAATCATGAGTGCTTTGCAGTGATGCTGATTCACTTTGGACTATTCATTTCTCTCTAACCGAGTGCAACCATGTGTTTGTGATTTGCCACTTCTTGTTTTCACCAGCTGAAGCATCTCTTTGCAGGTGGTTCCTTTGTGTTTTTGTACTTGGTCTTCAGGCAGGCAGGCTAGTCCTGGGTAAGTACTTCCTGCCTGGGGAAGTAGCTACCACCACCCTCTCCACTGCTCATACTTTAGACATCACCTATGGGACATACATATGAATATATGAAGATGGCAACAGATACAGGCCTTATGGTAAACCTTGTCTGCTGATTGCGCAGATCCCCCGTGTCTACAGTGGGACATGCACCCCCTTCCTAAATCCCACTGACTCTCCTCAATTCCCCCTCCCCCTTCCCCCCAGCAGATTTCCCATCATTCTCTCCCATCATCTCTTGAAGCCACCTTCCATTTTCCAGGACACTACCTCCTCCGGCAACTCATTCCACTTGGTCAACACTCTGTCCATAAAAAAGTGCTTCCTCATCTCATCCCAGAATCGTCCCCCGATCAGCTTTATGATATGCCCTTAATGGACTTGTTTCCATTAAGATTGAAGAGGCTCTCCACATTCACATTATTAAATACCTTTAAGATGTTTGAAGATCTTGATCATCTCCTCACCTTCTGTTCTCAAGGGAGTACGTGTTGATCCCATTGAGCTTCTCTATGTGGGTGTTGCCCTGATGGACCCGGGTCATCCTAGTCACACTTGTCTGTATTGTTTTCAACAAGCTGACATCATTCTTAAGATAAGGGAAGCAATACTGCAAACTGTACTCCAGCAGCCATCTTACCAGTGACCTGTACAGTGGCAGTATGACCTCTGACTTCCTGCTGGTAACCCCCCTGGCAAAGCAGCCCAGCATCCAAGATGCTTTTGCCAAAGCTCCTCTGCAGGGTGCCAAGTGCTTCAGGTCACTCTTGATAATAACCCCCAAGTCCTTTTCTTCATCAGACTTGGTGACTTGCACACCACCCAGCCAGTATTTGGTCATCTTGCTCCTAAGTGCATAACTTTGCACTTTTTAGTGTTGAACCCCAGTTGACAAATGCCAGACCACTTCTCTAACCTAGCCAGGTCTTCACTTAGTTTCTGTCTCCCCTCCTTTGTGTCCACCCTCCCACAGAGCTTCATGTCATCCACAAATAAGCAAATTTTACACTTAATTCCATTTGCTATGTCTGTGATGAAGATAGTAAACAACACCAAACTGAGCACAGAGGCCTGCTGGACCCCACTGGTTACTTGTCTGGCTTCTGAGAATTCCCTTCTAATCACTACCTTTTGGCTTCTGTCCTTTAACCAGTCTTAGACCCATCTAGCATGCTTTACCCCCACCACCCGACCCTCCAGCTTCCTGCCCAATCTGCTATAAGGCACAGAGTCAAAGGTCATCAGCCACTTTGTCCCTGTCCTCTGTTTTGGTCACCCAATTAGAAAAGTAATCCCATTAATTTGGCAGGACCTCCCTGACACAAACCTGTCCTGCCTCTCATCTTGCAGCCCATTTTCCTCAAGAAAGACCCCAGTCTCTCCTTCAGGATAGTTTCCTTCAATTTCACCACCATTGAGGTAAGACTGACTGACCTGTATTTCCCAGGCTCTTCCCTTGTATTGCTCATATGGAGAAGCACCTTGTGCACATGTCTCCAGTCCCAAGGCACACTCCTGGACTATAGACATGTTAAACAGGTCTACCATGGTGCTCACTAGCATCTCTGCCAGTTCCCTTAGGAACTTCAGGTGTACTCCATCTGGTCCTGGGGATTTGTCCACCTTCAGGGCGTTAAGGCCCTTTAGCATCCTGTCAACCTCTATTATGCCTTTGGTGAAACAACTGTTACTGCTCCCACCCCTCCTACTATCTTGTGGCACTGATCCATCTTTCTGTCTAGTGAAAACTGAGCAGAAGTATTAAATTACCTCTACTTTCTTGTCCCTACTTTCTGCCCAACCCCCCCTCCTTGTTAACCTATTTCATCTTTAAAATCACTCTTTTTCCTTACATATTTGAATGTCTTCTCACCCAGTTTTTCTCCTCATGCCAGCTGTTCTTCCCTAGCAACCTTTGCCTCTCTAGTTGCTCTTCATGCCAAGCTTGATTTACCATTACATATCTTCATATCCTCTTCATTCTAAGTACATTTGTACTTTCAGATGTTTGCACTTTCGGGAGTATCAAATTGTGTCAAAACCCCAAAACCTTATGTTATCAAACCAAAATGTTATGTTAACTCTCTTAGGGAGTTTTCTGTAGAGAGGGGTTATGTTTATGCAATTTTTTTATTTTTCTTTTTAATTATGACAGTTCCTGTCTGTGTTTATTTTTTTGTGTGTGTTGGGGGGGTTCTGTAGCAAGGTTTCAGAAGATGTTTTTTATTGCTGCATATCCAGGCCCAGATATTCAAAAGGGTTACGCCATGCGCAATAGGGTTGCACCAGCGCAAGTCCGAAAATGCGCCATTCTGCGATATTCCGTGGGAGGCAGTTGCACCCCCCAAAGCACACTGACCAATAGTGCAATGATAATGAATGTATGTGCAACTGAAGGGGGGAACCATGCATAAATGGCGCAGTGCAATATTCAACAACATGCGCCATGCGCAATAGGGGAGCAAGCAGAAGTTGCTCGATGGCGGAAATGAGCCAAAATAAAAAGGAACAAGGGAGAGATGCAAGAACACTAAAGGGAAGGCACATGAGGCTGAACCATAGCTGCAGAAAGAGGGCAGGAGGAACACACAGGGCAGGCCAGGAAAAGGGCACCCTGAACAGAGAGGCACAGGGAAGGTGTGGGGAGACACAGCCAGTGCAGAAGGGGGAAGTATCACACAGCACAGAGGCCACCACATTTAGGTGTTCCCGGTGCAGGGGAGATAGCAGCCAGGACAGCGGGGGGAACACAGAAACAGCTGCCAGGGGGGTGAACACAAGCCAGGGACATGGCCAGTGCCACCATCCAGATGGAGGCAGTAATGAGGGGGTGAGAAGGTGGGCAGCAAGGGGGCACGGCATGGAAGGGCCCGTCAGCAGTATGCCCCCAACAGACAGTACTGATCCCACACCAGCTTCGAGCTGTACAGCGATACTGAGATCATGGGCCGGTACCACCTGAATCGGGCAATTCTGAGGTGGCTCTGTGAGCTGTGCAGTGATGTGATGCAGGCATCCACACGACGGAGCCATGCTCTGTCAGTGGAGACTAAAGTGACAGCTTGCATGTGCTTGCTCACCACAGGTACCTTCCAGAGACCAACAGGGGACACCACAGGCATAACCCAGTCGGCCACATCACGCCACCTCACCCAATTCCTCAGCACACTGCTGCCACTTGCTGCGGAGTACATCTATTTCCCCAGCACACCAGCGGAGTGCACAGCAAACATACAGGAGTTCCACAGGGTAGCACGTATGCCTGGCATGCTAGGGCAATAGACTGCATCCATGTGGCCATCCGCACACCACCTGGCCCTGAGGGGGCCACATATATTAATCGGAAGGGCTTTGCTAGCATCAACTGCCAGGTGGTGTGCAATGCCAGGGGGTGCATAATCAATGTCTGTGCCATGCACCCTGGGGGAGCACACAATGCCTTCATCTGGCACCACTTGGCACTGTGCCACAGATTCGAGAGTGGGGACATCCCCATTGGCCACTTAGTGGGTGAGTATGCAGACCACACTGACAAACTTAGGGCTTGGGAGGGGTATGGTCAGAGGTGACATGGGTAGTGGCCTACATGGCCCAGGGCAGGGCGATGCTGATCACCAAACTAACCTCCAACTTCTACACACAGGTGACAGTGGATACCCACTCCGTCCCTGGCTGCTTACATCATACTGGTGGCCCATGACCCCATCGCAGCAACGCTACAATGAGGCACATGCCACCACACTTAATGTCATCAAGTGGGTGTTTGGTATGCTGAAGGCACATTTCTGTTGCCTGGACACCTTCAGCGGTGCCCTACAGTACACCCCTTCAAAGGCCTGTGGGCTATTCCTGGCCTGTTGCATCCTGCACAACATGGCCAACGACTGTGGGATAGCCGTACAGGTCGAAGAGGGGGATAGCAATGGGGACGATGAGGACGCTGGTGACAATGGTGATGGGCAGCCCCCCCTTGGGTGACTGGACCCCCGACTGCTCCAGTTGGCACAGCTGCACCGGGACACCAACACGGAGGAGCACTTCAGCCAACCCAGGTAAGTCATGGGGCCATGTGCAACCACCAGTGGCAAAGGCACAACCCACAAACATGCATGGACACACACCAGGGGTGCATGCCATGAAGGGAAGTGGCTGGGCATGGAACCACACACACCATCAGGGATGGACGAAGTCTAACATGGTACGCTGTCAGACACACACACACACACACACACACACACCTCACCAGACATGCACAAAGGGTAGGAGGCACATCGATCCACAACGCCATCCCCAGCCACACACATGTCCACAGACCACAACGCCACTGCCTGTCATTGTGCATGTTTCAGATGCTAGGCACCATTGCACAGTGGTGTACAGTGCAATGCAGGCATCATCATGCACACTCAACTGTGGACAGCAGCTGGGATGGTGTGCAGATGGACTGTGTGTGTGCGTGCAGGGCCGGGTACCCACCCGTGCATTGCCCGCTGAATGACACAATGCATACAAGGCAGCATCAGACAGTAGCCACGCTGGGAGACAAATGAGTCATGCGCCACAGTGCCACGGCCGCCACGGATGGATGGACGGCCTCGCCGAGACCAGCCAGCAGTGACAGGCTGACCACTGGCCTCATGGGGTGGCACCGACGGTCCCCCAGGGGTTCCACTGCTTGAACGCGACCGTGCTTGCGCAGGGGTCTGCAGCACACCGAACATGCCTGCGCCAGGTGTGCTTGGGATGCCCTCAGCTGAACCTGGTGTCAACAAGGATGGTGTCGCATGACGCCGGGAATGGGGGTGGACATTGCACTGCGTGGTGTCTACGATGTATGGGCAAATAACTGTGTGCCCACTGTGGCCATGGCAGCTGTGATTGTGTGTGTCAGTCTGTCAATGGCAGCGGTCACATACTCCCGCATCTGGTCCATCCCTGCAGGAGAAGAGCGGTGTCTCTGCTGCGACGCTCCTCTGCCTGGTGCAGAGCCGCACTCAGTGCGTCCACCACTGTCACAAGACGCATCTGCTGACTGACTGATGCTTGCAGTATGTGGGTGAGCCACAAGAGGTCATCTGCCTGATCGGCATGCTGTCCTTCAGGGTGTTCATGGCCCTGATGCTCATCATCCCTTGAGGGTGAGTGCTGCACACCAGAGCCAGGCCTGAGCATGTCCACAGGCAGTGCACTGATGCCGCCCCCTGACACTGTACCCCCATGCCTATTGGCCGACTGCTGATGCTGCCCCTCCGGCTGCCGCTCCCCAGGGCTCCATGGTGCTGCCACAGTGGCTGCAACAGTCCCACTGTCCTGTACACACACCATTGCTGCCCCACCGGTGCTGACAGGAACAGGCTGGGACTGTGATGACATGCAGGCCTCCATGGCAGCACCACCCACAGCCATGGCCACAATGTAACCTGCTGTGTGGCCATCCTGTGGCACACACGAGTCACTGCCCATGACGTTAGCGACATCATCATTGGTGACGGATCTGGCACCAGCCCAAGCCTCAGCATGCTGGCATCCGTGGACGCTGGCATGCTGGGATATGGGCAGGGCCTCCTCCGCACCTGCTCCACCAACATCAGTCTGGATGTCCAGGCGGGCCCACTGTCGCCCTGAGCTGTGTATTCCTGAGGAGGTGGATGGGCCCTCCTCCATCTCCATGTGACCGTCCTCAGTGGAGAAGCCCACTACTGCTGACCTATGCATACGCTCAGGAGCTGTACGGGAAAACAAAGTCGCGTTACTGCATGTGACCTACCCTGTCCCCCCCAATAGACAGACCATGACCTACCATGCAGTGACGGACTACCACCCGTCTGGAATCCACCACTCGGAACACCCTCAATGGTGCAACGGTACATGCTGCCAGCAACCCGCTCCTCCTGTGGGGTCAGGAGTAGCACCTCCAGCTGTCCCCCACCTGTCGCAGACCATGCTGCCCTGATGGCAGCCACCTTCTCCTTAATCCTCCACCTGTCTGTGCCCATCTTCTTCTTGCACTCCTGCATTGAGCGCTGGTGGTTAACATGCAGGTTTACAGCACGTGCCACCTCCTCCCATGCAGCAGCAGCAGGGGCCTGTGGTGTTCTCTGGCATCTGCTGAGAAGCAGCTCCTGGTCTAGGTAGGCCTTGAACAGGGCATCTGTCTCGGCCTTAGTGAAATTTGGCCTCCTCTTCCTCCCACGACTCTGTTCCTCTTCCTCCACAACACTCTCGGTCATGATTCAGCCGGTGAGAATGACAGGTGTTACCTGTGACTGTGCAGTCCCATGCATGTCCCAAAATCCACAGTCCACACTCCCAAACAGCACGCAACTCACTGCAATAGACTGCAGTAACCGACTATGGCCAGTGCAGTCCAATGTCGGACTTTTATAGTGCAACCCATGCAAATGAGGCGATGCGCATCTTTAAGTGGATGAAAATGCAGTGACTGCACCATTGAATGGCTGATTAACTGATTTGCATATGCCAGCTGAATATTGTGCTGTTGCACTTTGCGCAATTGTGTTGAACATGCTGAGCCAAGGGTGCAGTTCTGTGACATGTACAGTACACACCTAACTGTGCATGCCTGGGTTGATGACACAGGCTCCTGCCGCACTGCTGACATGCTGTGCATGGGAGCCAGTGCAGGGCATGGCCACCATTATGCCAGTGGCGTTACAGTGCTGTTCACCTATATGGTGCTGTGGCACTGGGGCGTCGTAGGCACACTGGGGCAACACCATGGTAGGCCACTACAGGAGGTGGCACACAGGCACCCAATCATGCTACACACAATGGGTTCCAATCACACTGTGGCTGTCCGTGTGCCAGAGACCCTTGACCCTCTGCCCGACATTTGCCCCCTATGCACCATGTGTCAGGCATGGGTGCACCACTATCATGCTGTTCGGTGACAGTGCAATAGGGAATGGCAGCGCTGTACCGTGCAGCATCTGCATGTAGCTGGACCATGCTGCAGAGTGCCATTTTGACTGAACTGAGCAGCAGAGATGGTGCGGAGGCATGCTGTGTAGTGGAGTCAGGTGGAGCTGGCAAACCTTGTTGCCATTGTGGAGCCACATGTTGGGCTTTTATTTGGGGAGGCACCCTGGACAGGGCCAGGAGTCAGGTGTGGCAGGAGGTGGGTGATGCCCTGGAGGAGGCCACCAGTATGGGGCGGATGGCAGAGCAGTGCTGCCACTGATATGGGGACCTGAGGTGGAGGGACCCGGACCTGCTTGCCCACCTGCAGGCACTTGCCAGGAGGGGCACAGTGCCATGGCCAGGTAGGTGCAACATCCATACACTTTCATTGTCCATACAGGTATCATGGTTGCATGTGTCCGGCACATGGGGGGGGCCGTCTGGTGTTGGATGTGGTGGTGTTATCGGAGTGTGGAGTGGGTGGGTCTGGTTGTGTGGGATTGCACACACAAGGGGGCGAGGGAACTTTGCTACAGGATTGTACTGATGTTCCTCTCTCCATGTTTGCACCTTAGACCCAGAAGAGTACAGGCTGGTGAGAGAGAGGAGGCACTGCCAGGAGGACCAGCAGGCCGGGAGGGGTGAAGGTCCGCAGAGGCACAGGGACCAGCCTGATGATGGTGAGTGCCTTACATCCATGATTACTATTGCATGCTGTGTAACAGGGTGGGCAGTGGTACATGGCCACCATCTATTGACACCACTGCCATGCACGCAACTTGTTACAGTCAGCACTGTCCAGTGGCACTGCATGTCTGGGACTGCATCAATGGTGGTCCATGTGTGCACCGGGCACATGGCTGTGCCTCTGCCTTCACACCGCATAGCCAAGTCACTGTGCAGCCATCGTGGTGCTGTGCAGGACATGGGCGGTGGGTGTGTGCAGTGGTCCACATGGCTGTGGCTGCCTGGGTAGGCAGGTCTTGTGGACACAGTCACTGTGGGTGGTCGCACACCATCACTGGGACATGGCACATGGCTGTGTGCCATGCACAATGGGTTTGCTGCAGGGGGCTGAACAGTCACACATATTGACTCTGCTCCCTTGTCCTAGGTGGACAATGCTGGATGGCCCTGGAACGGGGCATACAAGAGCTTCTGCAGCTGGCATGGGTGTCCCTGGCAGTGTTGGAGCGCATGGAGCGGCATGGGGTCCGGAGGAGAAGAACCCGGAGGCGCCACAGGAGTGGAGAGCAGGGCACAGAATAGGCCCTCCATGACCCCCTGACACCCATAACCCCTGGACCCACCCTCACACCCCTTCTTCCCTCTCCCATTTGTACACCCCACCCCATGCCTGCCCCCACCTGGTTTGTGGCCCTTTCCCCCCACCCTTGTATATATTTGTACATATGTTTGAGAGTTGTTACTTTTTAATACATACATTTTGTTATAACAACTGTGGTGGTCTCTGATTTGCAGTGGGCTACAGGTGCTCAGCTGCAGTGGTTTGCATAGCATCAGGGGTGGTGCACGCATGGGCGGTGTGTGTGTGTGTGTGTGTGTGTGTGTGTGTGTGCAGAGGTGAACCACCTATGGTGTGGGCAGGGGGATCAGTCACTGTCTGTGGCTTGTTTGTTGTACTCTGTGCACTGGATGCCTGTGTGCAGTGGTCCATGGGGCCTGCACTGTGTGCATGGCACCCCTGTCAGACCATTCATGGCCTGTGCAGCTGACACCCTTGCATGTCTGTGATATGCATGGTCTGCTGGTGTGTCAGTGGTGGCTGTTGTGGCCAGTGCTGGGATGGGATGTGTACTTGGGTGGGTGTGCAGGGTGTTGTACCACTGGAGGTGCATGCCCTGTCGCATGTGGGGTACCTCGTGTGCTGACACATGGTCGGTCTCTCAGCTGTACCTCAGGGGGGAACATGCAGGGAGGCACTGTGTATGCATCTGTTGCATCACTGTCTGCTGCCGCCTGCTGCAGGGTGTCCATTGTGGGGCTGACTTGCATCACTCCATGGTGCACAGGGTTGCATTGTCACAGTGGGGGTGGAGGCATGCATGGGGTATCCTGCACTGTTGGGTGCTACTCCTGGGCAGGATGTATGGGGATGATGGTGCAGGGTGTGCTCTGCATTTGTGGAATGGTGTGGTATAGGTTGGTTGGCCATCCTTGTGTGCCGGTCACAGCTTGCCAGGGGGTGTGATGAGGCACCATGGTCTGGCTGTGGGTTGGTTGCTGGTCTCCGTGGGCCAGTGGTTATTCCAGCCCTCCCCCCCAGTTGTGCAGTGCATGGGGTGTGGGGGGACAATGTCTGTTCTGCTGTCTGTTCCTCTGCCCATCTGTGGCATGGGTGGTAGGCCCCTGCATCCCTCTTTGTGCTGTTACATTGCCGACCTGCTGCTGGGGAGCATCCCTGGTTGCACTATGGCTCATCTGGACTGCTCAACTGAACATCCCTTGTTGCGCTATGGTGCATCAGATATGCTCAGCTTCACCTCCATAGTTACGCTATGGCACAGGCGGTGCGATATTCAGTCGTCGGCCGTAGATGCATCTTGGCCTGCGCAGTTTTTGAATATCGTGCTTCTTGCACATGGGCGCAGTGGACTTGCGCTTGCTCCTGCTGTTGCGCACTTTTTGGGTGCAGTTTGAATATCTTGGCCCCTGTCTACAAGCTCAGCTAAGTGACTAATACATTATTTTAATTAAAAGTAGGTTTTTTAGTTACATAAATATAAATGGTGATGATTGGGTGACAAAAAAAATGTTTAAAATGTGATTGGCAGCAGGAGATGGATGAGCATTTGGTGTAACTATTCCTTTGTGGCTTTTGCTGCTCCTGATTCCAAAGTAGAGAAAAGCTGGTAAATTTAAATTGAGGGATTTAAATCCAGGACAGGGAGAATGATGTTTCCTCCTCCATTATGTTAGATAGTGAATGTGGGTTCTTAAGGGGGTTTACGAGGGGTTCAACTGTCAGTCTGGGGAGTTTGAGACTAAGTAAGCTACAGTTTAGGTAGGGGAAACAGGACTGGAGACAAAGGACTAGATTCATAAAACTCTTCAAACTCCTGCAGCTGCGAGAAAAATGCAGCACGAGTGGGTTGCCACTTCTGGATCGGCACTGTTCTGCTGTTTTCTTGCAGCTAGAGGTATTCACAAAGGTGAAGTCAGATTATGACCGGCTCCACGATTTATGGCACCTTGCAGGTGGTGTTGCCAGGGAAATCCCTGCAGCTGTGGAAAAATGTGACAGCCAGTGGGACCAGTCTTAACATCACCCGCAACTGCTGCACTGTGCATAACAATCTTCACAGCTGTGGAGATTTCAGTCTGCAAATTTAGTGACAGAGTGGGACATAGTCCCAGAAAGCTTCATGAATCTAGCATAAGATCTTTTTAACATTTCTCAGGCCTAGGGAAGTAAAAGAACATGGACAGAGACACAGGTTCTGCCTGACTAGAGTAGCACAGTTAGTGCAGTATGTGAGCTACAATAGGGCAGGCTTATTCTTAGTGTTCTGTTAACCTGTTCTGCATATCTAGAGAAGAAAGAAGAAAAGAAAGGAATGGAACATTATCTACCAATTTATCCACAGCAGGGTTTCATCATCAGGTTCCTGACATGAAGCCTTTGCAAAAAAGTTCTTTACTCAAAGGGTTGTAATTCCGATTGCCTAATAAATAAATACATACATACATACATACATACATACATAAATAAATATATCACTCCCTGGGTATCCACATTAGTTTTAGTTCTAGGAAGAACCAACTCCACTGCACAGCAACCCTTACCAGAGGACTAGGAATCTTCATTTTGATCTGTTTCCCCTTCCTACTGGTCAGACTTTGGGACTCAAGGAGGGGTACAGTGGCAGTCACAGTGAAATGTAAAATTGGAATTTGAAGTCAAAAAGTCTTGACCAAAGCTAGCCTTAGGTATTGGCATGGTTTAATTCTTATGTTGAATGTGTGTGCCTAAAACATTTAAAAAATATTATTGATTTTAAAACCTTGCTAATGTCAAGTTGCACTGTTTACATTCTAAAAATAAATGCTCATAATAACTGGTCAACAATTTTTTCTAAGGCTGACAGAGTTGATAGTCACTGTAATAATCTGTGGGTTATTACAGCGAACACATGCTCCATCTGTCAAACTGGGGTGCTCTCTGATTTGCTCTGGTCTAGTGTGTGAGACAGCATAATGTTTCATCAAACATGGCTGCTCCAAATCTCCATTAGTGTGGAACCACCTGCACAGTTACAGAATTTTTTTTTTATCTATCCAGTGGATCCTGATTTTAAATTAAATAATGATACTAAAAACAAAACTTTTCTGGTTGATCCTGCACTTCATTGTCTTCACGAACTACAGAGTGGGACCTGGAACAGTTCTGTTGGTAAGCACAATCCCGATTTCAACAATAAGTTAAAATGAATGAATGAATGAATGATTAAAAAAAAAAATAATTATGAGGCCAGACAGCAAGGAGGGGACACTGTGTGTGTGTATTTGTGTGTGTGACAGGACTCGGACTGGAAACAAAATTGCTGACCAGATATTATATAAAATAAAAGATGAGTAATTGCCTTGAAACTTGAATTTAATGCATATCCTCGGTGTGGGATGTTTTAATAAACCCTATTGGATTACACACTACCACATTCTTTTTCTATATTTTATTACTTCTGCAGCAGATATTGTGTGCATATCTCTGTTTGAATGTGAGTGCATGCTTTGAATCATTTAAAGCTTTGCTTGTTGCCCAGTTACTGTGCCATGCCCACCTAGAAGTCACAGGTTTTCTTTGCTTGACAGAGTAATAACAATCTCAGAGTCTACAATGAAGGGCTGTGTTGTGGCACCCCACCACCCTCCGATCACAGGAAGCCCCATACACTTAATGTTTTCCTGGTATATAGTAGCACCACCCACCCTCTGATAACCAGTCACCCCATACTTTTAATGTTTCCCCTGGTGTCTAGTGGCACCCCCCACCTCCCAATTGCTTGCTGCCCCATACATTTAATGTTTCCTAGGTGTCTTGTACCCCCCATCCTATGATTACAAGTCACCCCATACATTTAATATTTCCCTGGACCCCACCCTATGATCACTGTCCCATACATTTAATGTTTTCCTGGTGTCTAGTGGCACCCACACCTTCTGATCACAGGCAGCCCCATACACTGAATGTTTCCCTGGTTCCATAGTGACACCACCCACCCGCTGATCACTGGTCAGACCCATACTTTTAATGGTTCCCTGGTGTCTAGTGGAACCTCCCCAACCCTCTGATTGCTTGCTGCCCCATATGTTTAATGTTCCCTAGTTCTCTAGTGCCCCCCATCCTATCATTACCATCCACCCCATAGATTTAATATTTCCCTGGTGCCTAGTGGTGCTCCCCATCCTACAATTGCCAGCTGTCCCATACATTTAATGGCTCTCTGGTGTCTATTGGTGAACCCACCCTATGTTCACAGTCCCATACGTTTAATGTTTTCCTGGTGTCTAGTGGCACACCCCACCGTCCAATCACTGGCAGTCCCATACACTGAATGTTTCCCAGGTTCCATAGTGGCACCACCCACCCTCTGATCAATGGTCACCCCATACTTTTAAGGTTTCCCTGTTGTCTAGTGGAACTCCCTCAACACTCTGATTGCTTGCTGCCCCATACATTTAATGTTCCCTAGGTGTCTAGTGCCCTCCATCCTATGTTTACTAGCCACCCCTTACATTTAATATTTCCCTGGTGCCTAGTGGTGCCCCCCAATCCTACAATTGCCAGCTGTCCCATACATTTAATATTTCTCTGAACCCCACCCTATGATCACTGTCCCATACATTTAATGTTTTCCTGGTGTCTAGTGGCACCCACACATTCTGATCACAGGCAGCCCCATACACTGAATGTTTCCCTGGTTCCATAGTGACACCACCCACCCGCTGATCACTGGTCAGACCCATACTTTTAATGGTTCCCTGGTGTCTAGTGGAACCTCCCCAACCCTCTGATTGCTTGCTGCCCCATACATTTAATGTTCCCTAGTTCTCTAGTGCCCCTCATCCTATCATTACCAGCCACCCCATACATTTAATATTTCCCTGGTGCCTAGTGGTGCCCCCCCAATCCTACAATTGCCAGCTGTCCCATACATTTAATGTTTCCCTGGTGTCTAGTGGTTACCCCACCCTATGATCACTGTCCCATACATTTAATGTTTTCCTGGTGTCTAGTGGCACCCCACCACCCTTCGATCACTGGCAGCCCCATACACTTAATGTTTCCCTGGTTCTACAGTGGCACCACCAACCCTCTAATCACTGGTCACCCCATACTTTTAATGTTTCCCTGGTGTCTAGTGGCATCCCAATACTTTGATTGCTTGCTGCCCCATACATTTAATGTTTCCTAGGTGTCTAGTGGCACCCCCCATCCTACCATTGCCAGCCACCCCATGCATTTAATATTTCCCTGGTGTCAAGTGGTGTCTCCACCCTATGATCAATGACCCATACACTTAATGTTTTCCTGGTGTCTAATGACACCCTCTCATCCTCTGACTGCAGGTATTGTGTTTTCTGATTTGTGGCCCTTGTGACTGAATCTCAACAAAAGTAACTGTCAGCTCAGCACTCACTACCATCCCATTTCTTACTCTTCACATTGTGCAGTAGTCATGGAGACCATCATCATGACTACGGCATGATATAAATAGTAAGACTAAGGCAGTATGGAGCTGGTGAGTGGAAGGTGGGGGTGCCACTAGACTGCAGGGAAACATTAATTGTATGGAGACAGTGATTGGAGGGTGGGGGTGCCACTAGACACCAGGGAAACATGAAACATATGGGCTGGCTGGCAATCAGAGAGTTGGGGGTGCCATTAGACACCAGGGAAAAATTAATTGTGTGGGGCCAGTGATTGGATGGTTAGGGGTGCCACTAGACACCAGGAAAATATTACAAGAATGGAACAGCCAGTGATCAGAGGGTGGGGGGTTCCACTAGACACCAGGAAAATATTAGTTGTATGCAGCTAGTGACAGGAGGGTTGGGGCTGTCAGAAGATAATAGGGAATCATTAAATGTATGGGGTGGCTGGTGATCAGAGGGTAGGGGATGCCACTAGACACCAGGGAAACATTAACGGTATGGGGCTTGTGACTGAAGGGTAGGGGGGGCTGCTAGACACCAGGAAGACATTAATCGTATGGGGCAGCTGGGGATCGGAGAGTGGGGGCTGCCACTAGACAACAGGGAAACATTAAATTGTAACACTATCCAAAGGAATGCTATTACATGACTGTAATGTTTCTTATGTAAACTTTGCGGTAGCTCTACCTGAACTGCAAAGCAATCTTCTGGTCAGACACTTGCTTATATAATACTATTTGTTCTGGTTTTCTCTGAAAAGTCGGGGAGATGAGTGCTGCAGAGATGGTAAGATTGCTGCATTCTCCTAGCCTTTCGCAGTTAGCAGTTTGGCAATAGTCTCCTACAGAATATATAAATATTTGGGTTACACATGACTCTCTATTTACTTTTACTCAAAAGGAGGATTTTTTTCCTCTGAACTTATGCAAGATAATACATCTTTTCATTGTATATTTATGCTGCATTACTGATTTTATGTGATGCATATGAGGGTCTACTTATCAAAGCAGTTATTTGGGTTTTGCATTATTGCAGTATTATTCATTTCCCATGATGTGTTTAGCTTTAGTGGCTTGTTTAGAAACTGGATAATTCAGATTACAGTAATATTAGTAACCTTTTAGTTGCCACTCGTTTCTATTTATTTATTCTGGGTTGCAGAAATCTATGCATTTGGGAGACTTCGCAAGTTGATTGGGTACAATACTTTCACCCTTCTTTTCTGATGCTCTATTGCATACTTGAGCTCTTGCAGCTATCAGCTTTTAAGTTTTTATTTATCTCTTTGCTCAATTCATTTTGGTATTTTTAAAGGCTTTGGTGTGTGATATGCCATCACAGTATAAGACCAAATGCTATTTTTGTGGTTTATCTAAAATGTTGCTGATAGGAAGTATTTTAAAGTTAGAGATGAGTCAGTTTTACTAATGTGATCTTAATTAGGTTTTCCTGGCTGAGGCTTGTATGATAATTTGATGGTTCTGATTCTTAAACAAGAACTGATAATCTGTTAATACATATGACACGCTTTTATTAGCCAGAAGTTCCTAGCACTTCAAATTCCAAATTATTACTGACTGGTATTGTAAAATCTGACGTGTTTTTTTTTTTCTCTCTCTCTCTCTTCCTTTGCTGTGTAACCCATCTGCTCTACTTCTCTTTCTATTATATCTCTCTCGCCATTATATCTTAATTACTTGGGTGTAATCCTAGATGTATACATTTGAATGTGGCCGGTTATTATGTTTCTGTCTCTGATAATACTGCCTGGTTCTACTTTACAAGATGCAAGAACATTTTATGAAAAATACTACAATGGTGGTTTTCATTTTTCCTCTATTGGTCATCAGCGTTTACGCTGCCTTGGACTTTGTAGAAGTGTGGTGGTTGTTGTCAACACAGTAGATTGCAACCTACTGGTCAAAGATCAGTACCTATTTTTATTAACAACTGTTTTTTTGTAACACCTTGTTAACAGCTTGATTCCTGTTTAGTTAATTTTTATTCTTTTAATTCATTCATTTGATTTACTTCTGTAGCAACTATTTGTTTTTTGAGCCTGAGTTTTGTTGACACTCCTCTAGATTTCACAATATTTTACAATACTCATAGTGCAGTCATTAGGAATGGCTTTATTCAACTTAAATGTATGCTCATGGAATGTAAAGGGTTTAGGATCCCCTATCAGTGGAAAAAGGTCTTATCATATTTAGCCAAAAATAAGATTGATATTGCGTTATTTCAAGAAACTCATTTATTATCAGCAGAGGCTGATAAACTAGCTAGATCCTGGGTTGCCTCAGTTGAATACTGCTCTTTTAACTCAAAAGCAGAGAGGTACAGCTATTTTAATAAGGAAGGGAGTAAATTTTAGCAAGTCAGATCACTTCGTAGATCCAGAAGGTATATGGCAGTTTTTGACAGGAGCCATTAACGGATGCAAGAAAGTTATTGGAAACTTATATGCCCATAATTTGCAGAAACATTCTTTTTTTGATCATATTGCCGCCAGGATTAGCCCTATCAAAGATCATGAGATCATTTTGTGAGGGGACTTTAATGAGGTTATAGAGTCCATGCTTGACAGTAATAGAACTTCTGCACTTGGTAATGATTCCAAATCTCAACTCTCTCTCTGCAAAATGGTTGAAGACCTGAGTTTAGTAGATACCTGAAGATAAGCTCATCCTACCAACAAAGATTATTCTTTTTATTCAGCGAGGCATAATTAGTATAGTAGAATTGACTACCTATTTCTTTCAAAGAATCTGATAGGGGAAATTAACAATGTATGTTTAAATGATATTACTATTCCAGACCATGTTTTTTTAAAAATTTCAGTTTCCATTGGAGGGAGTCAGGACAGATCCAGGAGATGGAGATTAAATAACTCTCTTTTAAAGGATGAAGATTTTAAAATTTGGCTACGGGCAGAGGTAAAAGAATATTTTCGAAACAATGACAATGGGGAAGTTTCATTTGCATGCTTGTGGGATGCTTTTAAGGCATACATTAGAGGTAGAATAATAAGTTTTTCATCCTTCAAGAAAAGGGAGTCCAAGGGAGAGCTGTTAGAAAAAGAGAAAGAAGTGCACTTGCTAGAACAGAACTTCAGAAGTCAAAAAAATTCAGATGCACAACTATTATTTAAAATTACCCTTCCAAAATATGAGATAAACAAGATATATTCTGCAAAAGCAGAGTATGCATTGTTTGAAACAAGAGAAAACTACTGGAAAATGGGTGAAAAAGCAGGTAAGCTTTTGGCATATATGCTAAAAACAAGGCAAAGTCAAAATGTTATTGTTGGTATTAAGAACAGTTAGGATCTAGTGGTGATAACTAACAAGGAAATTAATACAGAATTCACAAACTTTTACTTAAAGTTATATAAAAATTGTGAGGGGGCTCCAGATAATAGATTAGGTGAGTTTCTTGGTCAGTTAGCATTCCATCCCTGTCAGATCTTGAAAAAGAGGATTTAAATATGCCTCTGTCTATGGAAGAGGTTGTCGCTGCAATAAAAGCTTTGCCTCCTAATAAAGCTCCCGGAGCAGATGGTTTGTCGACGGAATTTTATAAGCATTTAAGTGATCAATCTAATTATTATCTTTTAGAAATGTTTAAAGAAATAGTGACTAAACAGACTTTACCAGGTTCCATGAAGGAGGCCTATATCATTCACATCTTAAAACCGGACAAAGATCCTTTAGTTTGTGAAAATGATAGACCAATCTCTCTCTTGAATGTGGATTATAAAATCCTTTCAAAGGCTTTAATGGATAGGCTTAAAAAGTATGCTGTCCAATTATTAGGTAAAGTGCAAGTGGGTTTGTTCTTGGTAGATCAGGTGCAGATAAATTTTGGAGGTTATTAAATGTTATGTGGTCTGTTTTTAAGTTGAACACCCCAGCGGCTATAATAGCCTTGAATTTTTGTAAGGCCTTTGATGCTCCGAAATGGAAATACTTGTTCTCTGTTTTAACAAGTATGAATATAGGAGAAGATATGATTACCTTTATCAAATCCCTATATAATAATCTGATGGCCAGAGTGGTAACAAATGGCATATTTCTGAACCATTCCAACTGTATAGAGGGTCCAGACAGGGTTGCCCCTTATCTCTTTATTTATTTATTTTAGCCATAGAACCCTTGACAAGGAAAATTGTGGATGAAAAAAGAATTCCTGGGATTAAGACAAAAAATGTTCCTAATACAGTCTTTGCTTATGCTGATGATTTGTTAATTTCAACACTTATATCCAAGAATTCTTTTAATGCCATAAGCAAGCTATTAGAGGATTTTTTAAAAATCGGTGGTTTGAAATTAAACTGGAACAAGACACAGATTTTATCAGTTGGCCCTCAACTTACAAAGTTAGTAGGAATGGGTGGGATGGATCCAAAAGAGCAATTTAAGAGTCAAATTAAGTATCTTGGTCTAAACTTAGTTAAGGATATCAGCAAAGTGGTAGATTTGAATATTTTGCCTTTACTGAGGTCTTTGGAATGTGACCTGTTAAAATGGAAGGATTTACACTTATCGCTATTGGGCAAAATAAATGCTATTAAAATGATGGTAGCCACAAAGATATTTTACATCTTCCAAAGTATTCCTCTCAGAATTAGTGATAAGGTATTTAGGTGAATAGACAACTGATACGGAACTATATATTGGAGGACAAGCCTCCTAGGCTGTTCCTTAAAAAGCTAAGAAGCCCATGGCAAAAAGTGGGTTATGCTCTCCCAAACTGGAAAAAGTACCATGTTGCCTTTTTGTTCAAGCAACCTGTTAAATACTTAGTGGATGAAAATATATCTAGTGATCCAATGTGGGTAGATGTAGAGAAAGCACATGTCTTTCCTCTTAAACTTTTTGATATGCTATTTATTATGGTCCCCAAGCAATTTAAAGACAACCTATGTATAGTATCTACAATTCGCATGATTGAAGAAATTAAAAATACCCTTGGTTTTACATCTTTTCCCACTAAGATCACCACAATTTGGAATAATTCTAACATAACTATAGGGGGAAAACCATTAGAGGAGGAGGACTGATTGGGAGCAGGAATAACTAATATAGGGGATTTAATAGGAAAAGAAAATCAATTACTTTCCTTCTCTGAAGTGAGAAGCAAATTTAAACCACAAAAGTTTCAATTTGCAAAATATTTGCAGGTTAGAAAGGCTTTACTAAACTCCATACTGGACTCTGATTATACTTCACCAAAGCACACTGAATGGGTTCAATTAATAAGGCTGGCAACACTTAAAAATGAAGCTGGTATGTGTTATAGATTAATCACTGATTTGGAAAATATTATTTCATCTTCACAAGCATCCAAAATGAAGTGGAAATCTGACCTGGAAGAATCTCTGGCACATAAGGACTGGATGAATGTATGGAGAAATGCTTATCTGAGCTGAAGAGAGGTACACGGTTGGACAATCCAATTTAAAATCCTACATTTCTACCATTACTCTCCTAAGTGTTTTGAAGAAATGTAATTTTTACAAGATGAGGTTTGTTGGATGCGTCACTTAAAGCATACGAATCTTGAGCATATGTTATGGAATTGTCTAGTCATTGCACCTATTTGGCGTAAGGTACATAAAGTATGCGAGGAGGTAATTAAGGTCAGCATCCCTTTTTTAAGTAAATTGTTTATTTTGGGTTTGGATTCAGAGGTATTTTTCCTAAGCAAGTGGCAGAAACTCTGGATTTTTGCAGTGTCCCTTGCTCTGAAAAGAATGGGTCTACGACATTTCACTCCCATCATTTTGCTCCCGCCACTTTCACTCCCATCATTTCACTCTCACATAATTTCACCCCCATGCACATTTACTCCCAGGCATTCCACTCCCCTACTGAAAATCATGTCCCCTTTCCTCGATTTGTTTTAAAAAAAATTAATTTACCATGTTGCTCACAATACAGTATCCCTTTTTACCAACATTCTTCCACCACAGATACACATGATTAAGTAAAAGATTGGCAATTTTAAATAAACACCCTGTGTTCAATAATTCTTTATTTTGGGTGGCAGTAATCTTGAGAAGCATAATCATTTTATAATGCTTTGACAGAGGCACAGTTAGCCTTAAACTTGCAATGAAATAACCCAGTTGTCCCAATTCAGAAGCTTCAAATGCAGGTAGATAGCTAGATAGACAGACAGATAATAATATAAATACCCTGTGTGCAATAATTCTTTGTTTTGGGTACAAATTTCCTTTGCCTACATCAGACAGTGATGTTTCGCACAGGTATGTGTTCCACAAGCTGTATGCTATGGCACAAAAACAACAGCTGACTGGTGAGAAAGGATGTCAAGCTAAAGCACAAACAGAGATAATGAGAATTCAGACCTGTACGGAAAACATCAGTAAGTACAAGCACTGTGCTAGCTTTATGTTACAGTTAGGAGGTAAAGTTCGCTGGCGTCAGTAAAAGAAAAAGGTGGTACACAATAGCACCAGGCATGCCACTTGTCTGTAGACAGAGTGTAGAAGCCACCAGCGATGTGCAAGGTGTCTGATTGATTGCTGCTATCAGGGAGGCAGTGCTCTGGATGCAGCAGCAAAAGACTCAGGGAGTGAAGGAGAATGCAGGTTCTCTTTACCCTCGCTCCTCCGATTTAGTCTACCCCAATATACCTGACAGTCAGTCTGTTCAGTCAGTGTGTGGCACCTATGAGTCCAAAAGCAGGTCCTCATTTTTGAGCAGGCTGTGCTTTGAATGTGCTTATACATAAAGCAGGAGAGGATTGGGAGTGTAATGATTGGGAGTGAAATGTCATGGGGTGAATTGGAGTGGGATCAAGATGTAGGGAGCAAAATGAGGGGAGCATAATGTCATGCTCCCAAAAAGAATAATACTGTCATGTTGGAAATCTCACAACCCTCCTTCATTTAATGAATGGTTCAACAGCATTAGTTTAGTTGTTTGTAATGAGAGAATTGCTGCTATAGCAAATGATAAGCTTGAATTCTTTGAAAAAGTTTGGTTCCCTTTCCTTTCATATCAGAGTTACTGATTAACTGATATTGAAAGATTGTGCAATTTGAAATCTAACGGGTTAACAATGTGTAAAAGTTTAGATTTTCTTGACCTTGCCTTAATATATAATGTACAATATAGTCTACTGTAATATTCTGAACATACCTGTATTAACATTTGATGTTAGTTGTTTTTCTTATAACATGTTACTGCCTTTTCATTGTACATTATTCTGTTATATGTATAAAAATGAAAATTTTTGATGCCCCAAAAACCAAAAAAAGAAGCCTGAAGACATTTCACTCCCACCTCTGAGCTTTATCAAGGACTAATGTACAGTATACCAAGTAGAAAATGCTTAAATAGTACTGGTTACTATTACATCCTGTTGACCCACCCTCCCAAATTAAGAACAATATCATTTAATAGATATACAATAACTAATACAAATACTGTATATACTATCTAAAATTACATCCATAGCAAACTATCTAAGGGATTGGAAGTACCAAGGCCCACTCACCAAAAAATGAAAAAATGTATTAAAGTCTTTCAACTCCTTTATTCATAACAACCAGACTGTACATAATCCAATGTTTTGAGTTTTACCCTTCTTCATGGAGTCTGATTGTACATTTTTGGCTATTGATTTTCTTATATTTTCCTGTGTGCCTTTAATTAATTCTCATACAAGTGATATCCTAAGGATCAGACGTTGCCCTTAGATGTTTTTTCAGAACTTTTTCTTTTGCTTTTTTCTTAAACTTGAAAGACAAACTTCACCCTTATGGAATCTTCCCCCAGCATTTCTTTGTTTCTCTTTTTTCTGTAACACTCTACTTCTTTACTTTTATACTTTCTCTCATTTCTGGTACAGTTCACTCAGGATTTTCACTTCTATTACGTTGTTCTCCAGTGCCTCTCTGTCTGCATTGTGTCACCTTTTGGTCTGTGGGTAAGTGAGTAAACATCCATAGCACCAACACCAAGCCCTTAAAATTAGATTCAGCCAAACCACCATCATCTTAATTTATCTAAGGTCCCTTTCAATATAACAGTAATTCTTAAAAAGACTTTAACTAAGTTACCTTATTAAGCTTGAAATTATGTATGTATTTCTTAATTTAAAATTCAAAGATAGCATATAAAATTCTCCAAGGTCCCAATATATTCCTTTGAGAAACTTTAACTCAATAAACTTAGCAAGCTCTGAATTACATATGTATTTCTAAGTGAAAGATACATCGATGTCATCTCAATTTCTCCATGGTCCCAGAATATTCATTTATGTATCTCATCCAGTGAATAAGTCTTCCATATTCCTTGGAGTTTCTGTTGATGGCTTCTGGACTTCAGAGGGTCATTCCATAGATAGCTTGCACTGGTTTTCTCTTACAGTCCATGTACCTGTGGTTGGAGAATTGGATACACAATATAACAACCAAAGTATTCCCCCACAGGTCTGACAAGATCAAAATTCCCAGATTCTAAAAAAGACAAAAAGATAAAAAAACAGCAATTTTAATGATGAGATCTATAAAACTTAATTATATATAATAGCTCAAACATAAAGAATTAATTGGCACTCCAATCTATTAAATTTGACTCAGACAATGGTATATCTTAACATGGTATCCATTCATAAAAAATGAATCACCTCAAACCTTGCATTGAGTCCTGGGGAATGTAATGTTCCTATGGTGCAAGTCCAAAAAGCCTCATGCTTTAATGTTAGATACTCAATGTCTCCACCCCTGGGGATTATCTGTGCCAATGCAATGCTACAAATGACCAGAAATGCTGACTCTGACCATTAGTGAACTTAATATGTCCTAGTAGTATATTTTTTGAATTCTCCTCTTCAATAACCCATATATGTTCACCAATGTGGGTCTTAAAGTTTGATTAGTTTTCACAACATAACATGACACACATTTACAGTTTACTGTATAGATAACATGTAATGTGTCACAAGCAATTACATCCCCAGTTAGATCCCTAGTCTGATATATCCTTCCTGTATTAGGATTAAAAAAAAATATTTTGAAAACATGCTTATCAAATTTACACTCCCTACTAGGGACACAGCCACTGGTGCACTGCCCCTAATGAATCTGTTTTTGTTGCCTACTGTATATGGCTGTAAAGAATGCATCAACACATCTCCTTGGTTCTGGGCTTGTCTGTATACAAAGTGAGTGGGTCCATTTATGACTCTACACAAAACTGGGTCTTCCTCAATGATATTCCAATGGTTTAAAAGGATCTATCTAATATTGTTAGCTTCTGGGGTATACATACAGTAGGAATAAATTTAACCCTTTCTTCTCTCTTCTCACAGTGTAGTTCCCTAGTGGTCAAAAGGTTATTGCTAACTTGTTCCACAGCCCAGTTTAAAGGACTAGCTACATCTTTCTTGTTATACCCTCTTTCTAGGAAGTGTTATTCCATCTTCTTAGCCAGCTCCTGGTGTAAGTCTTGTGCAAAACAATTGTGTCTCAAACATAAAAAACAGTTACATTGAAAATGTTTGATAAGGTGAGCTGGATGGCAGCTATTAGCTAATAAAACTGCATTTTTATCAGTATGTTTACAATAAAAATCTATCATAATGTGTCCTTCTCTTTTATTAGCATTATATAGGAAAGGAATGGACATCTTATCATAAGTTAATGAGAGCCTTAAATTGGTGTTTGACTCATGTAAATATTGTACAGATCCATGCAGTTCCTCCTCATAAGAGAAATAAATCATCAGTAAACTGTTGATTCATGTTTATACAATTGTAGCATTGTTTCCTACTGGGGTCTTGCATGATCAGCTTCTCAAACAGGCCAAAATAGAAATTGACATAACAGGGGGCTAAAGATGCCCTCATTGCTTTATCCTTGACCTGTAAATAATGATCATAAAGAAAGATGAGCACCTTGAACCCTCCCCCCCCCATGTGGACTATTTGTGCATAATGCTTCCCTATGGATGGTAACCAAGAACCATGATTTTTCCACCCTCAGGTTTCAAAATTATGCCAAATAAATCTGTGGAGTCCCTAATGTAAGAGGCCAGCCTGGAAACAAGTGGCTTAGCAAAGTTGTCAACATATTTTGAAAGTGGCTCTGTGTGTGAACTGATACTTGCTACTACAGGATGACCTGGTGAATTTACCAATGTTTATGTATTTTAGACAAAATATGAAAGGTGGCAAGTATCAGATTTATCTATAGTCAACAACCTCTTAACTAGACACCAGGGAAACATTCAATTGTATGGTGCCAGCAATTGGAGGGTGGAGGGTGCCATTAGACAACAGGAAAACATAAACTTATTAGATGGTGAGCAACGGGGGATGGTTGGTTCCATAGACACGAGTGATTGGAAAACATTATTTGTTATTTATAAATACAGGGCGAGGAATATACACTGGCATTTCTTGCATTCATTCTCCAGTTCAGTGACTTTATGAACTGTGGAATAAATCTATGAATTGTGAATAAATGTATTAAACTGCCAAAAGAAATTCTGCAGAACTGACTTCTGACAGTGATTAGTTCTGTGGAATTTTGTTCCACAATTTAATACATTAATATGCAGTTTATACATTTATTCCACCATTCTACATAGAAATTTCCACAAAAGTTGGCAAAATGATTTCCGAACTTTCAAAGAAGCAAAAGGCCAGCTTTCACACAAATTCTGCTGGTTGAAGATTTATTTTCACACAACACTAATCCTTGCAGTAGCAGGCCAGTTATTCTCATTCCTGTTATAGCAAAATAATCTTGTGATTGCTCTGCACTTAGACCAGCATATTGCTTCTTCTGAGCTTGACAAGAGCTTAGTAGCAGACAGTTTTTCCCCCTGAAAACCCTTCTTTTGATATGTTCTCCATCTTGCCTGAGTCATTTAACCCCAGCAGAAGCCAGTAATTGCCAGCAAATACCCAGAATAGCTAAAGCTATATATACTGCTTCCTTGTTTCTGTTGTAACATTAGCACCCCTTTCAGTCATTTTAAATTAAAGAAATTTATTGAAACATTTTATAAAAAGTTACAACATGAAAAACAAACATCACAACTATAATAAAACAAATAAAAAAATGTATAAGCAAAACCACAACACCATCTAATAACACCATCAAGTATAACTACTCCAAGTACAAGTATCACTACTCAACGAGAAGCTTCGGTCCCAGGCTCCTCCCACCCTTAGTCCAAAGTACAATCTAATATAAATAAATATAATACACTGTGTTAATGCATTAGTTAGGGTAAAAGTGACAAAAGTAGCAAAATATGGTGTTAGGGTTTCCAACCCTAACACCACCTCCAACCATACACAGGCCAAGAGGCATCGAGGGTAGACAATGGGGTTGTCAGTCCTAATGCTCACCCCATTTTCTTATGCTGTACCCACCTAGCTTATTTTCTAATGGGATGGGGTGAGCATTAGGGCTGACAATCCCACTGCTGCCTCTTAGTCTGTGCAGGGTGGAGCGGTTGGGGTGTTAAGGTGGAAACCCTAACACCATATGTCCCTACTTTTGTCGCTTTAACCCTAACTAATGCAATAACATCATTTTTTGTGTTTTGTTTTGTTTTTGTTTTGCAATATTTTTCCTTATTTTTTGAGATAGTATAATAGTATCCTTATAAAATGGTTAGGGAAAATCTTGTATTTTGATTGACTGCCAGCTGTACATTAGAATTGTCTAATGCACTGCTAGCAACAAGTTTAGGCAACCACAGACTCATGTAAAAGATCAGGCATTTATATACTAAATAGAATGTTCATCTTTTGAATAGTCACTATTTTTGTTTTTCACAGTCAGCCACAAACTTGGCAAAACCCTGTAAACCTCATAATCATTTTTGATGACACATGTCCATACAATCTTTATTGCAGACCAACTTCTGATATTTGAGGAACTTTGATCACTCCCGAAGCTTTGGAGCCTTGACAGTCCCATTCTCTGTCCTGTACTGTGTAGGAGTTGCTGTCCACCCACTCGCTGTCCTGCCTGCTCTCTCACTAATGGTGTAATGGTGTACTCATTCAGAGTACAGAACCGACAAACAAAGTAAACATTTTTATACTAATTCTGTCCCTGGCTACTGCTGGAATGTCAGCATTGAAGTATTTCTCAATCCCACCAAACTAGATCACTTACTTCCTCACAACTTGCCGATCACAGGTAGTAAGTCCTCTGTCCTGTACTGTGTAGCAGCTGTTTTCCTGCCCGCTTGCTGTCTAGTCCACTCTCTTGCTCACAAATGGTATACTCGTTCAGAGTACAGAACCAGCAAACAAAGTAAACATTATTTGTAGACTAATTCTGTCCACGGCTACTGCTGGAACATCTCCTCCATCCTAATAAACTAGACCACTTACTTGCCTGTGGCTCACTCATTACAGGTAGTCAGTCCTGCTAAAAACTGTTTCTCATCCACTGGAATGCTACCACTTTGAGAATGTATTCTTGAGCAGTTCAGGCTGTCACTGGAGATCCCTCAATAATACTGACAGGCTGTATAGTTTTAAAATAAACTTTTTTTTTGAAAAAGACACTGTTGTTTGACTATTCCCTGTCATTCCCAATGGAAGCCTGCTTCACACATGCACCTCTTCTCAGATCCTAAATCAGTTTTGCTGTCCGATTTAAAAACAGAGAGAAAAATCCACCAGAACTTAAGAACAAACCATTAAATGAGAAAATGATTTGGGGGGTGGGTGCACACAGTAACAGAACTACTGCCCTGGCTTACATAAAAAAGTATGATTATGGGGACAATGGTAGGAAAAATGTTCCCAAGTAAAAAAAAAAAAAAATCAAAAACTCATGCAAGTGGAGGAACTATATTATGTTCAATTTAGACAAACATTTTACTTTTTTGTTATCTAAACCTATTAATTTTAATTTTTACATTGATATGAAATAGACAGTCCAATTTTATAAGCTTAATAAAGCACTCCATAGGTGTGCTTTTGACATTTCTAATGCACAGCCCATGGCTGAGGGCACTCGGCCTGCGGCCTCATGCCTCACTACACCCCTGGCCATTCATTAGAAATGTCTAATGCACACCCCCTCATGTCTTAGTGCTTGAAGGACCCTGTGCTCAATCCCTCTGTAGATGCACATGTGTGTGTGTGTGTGTGTGTGTGTATATACATATATATATCAACTCTCTATCTATAAACATACATATATATATGTATATGTGTATATATATATATATATATTAGAGGCAAAAAAACTCCATTTAATGCATCAGTTAGGGTTGTTCCCAGCGACAAAAGTGAGGAAATTTGGTGTTAGGGTTGAAACCCCCTTGAACCCCCTGCCCACCCCAACCGGCATTGGGGAGCACATTGGGATCATCAGCCCTAACTCTCACCCCATCACATGTGTAAAGCAGCAGAAGTATAGGAGAATGGGGTGAGAGTTAGGACCGACAACCCCAATGTGCACCCCAATGCCGGTTAGGGGGGTGGGCTGGGGTGTCCAAGGGGGGTTTTCAACCCTAACACCGAATTTCCTCACTTTTGTCGCTGTGGAACAACCCTAACTGATGCATTAAATGGAGATTTTTGCCTCTAATTTCCCTTCTTTTTGAGAATGATAACGAGAAACAGTGACTGTAATGCAGCGGCGGGAGCGCGGGGCCAAAAGTTCCCACGCTCCCGCCACATGATGTCTTGTGACATAGTAACAGGAACAGCAATGCAAACAGAAGTGCTAACAGTGGCGCACATGGTAACGCAAGCGCAAATGAGAACAGAAAGGGATAACGCACACGGTGGCGTAGACGGGAACGGTCCGCCACGTGATGTCTTGTCACATAGTGACATGGTGCTCGCAAATGGAAATGTCAATGGGCATGGTGATGCAAAGCAAAACAGAAAGGCAAACAGTACTGTAGACAGAAATGGCAAAAAATAACAGAAACACAAGCGGAAATGAAAGCGCAAAGGATAACGCACATGGTGGCGTAGACGTGAACGGTAAGTGAAACGGGTATGGAACCGAAAGCGGAAAGGGCAACGGTAACAGTAATGTAAGTGCACAGGCTGGTTTTCCCCAAAAGCTACATAGAGAAAGACAGTGAGTATAAAGAATGTATGCATAATAATGGGTCTCGGAGCAGAAAATGAGGAGTTGGAATACTAAATAGCGTATATCTCAGGAACCGTACGACGCATAAAAAAAATTTAAAAGTCATATGATTTATGACTTTCCTGGCTAGTTTTGTACTTAGCCCCCACTGGGGGCTAAGTGCTTTTCTGACAAAAAGTCCGTATCTCACACCGTTTCCGAGATACGGTCCCTGAAAGTCACGGCGAATGCTATGGGAAAAAAAGAGAAGTTCGGAGTACCATAACTTTGCCTCCCTGTAATATTTTTTCACCAAACCACTGAAAGGCACATCTGTGGGCCATTGGCTATCTTCCCTCCAAATTTCAGGAAAAAAGACCAAACCGTTATTTTGCAGCAGGGTGCCAAAAGATTCCTGTAATGCGTCGACTGCCATAATGTTATCCTATGGGAAAAACTGTAAAATTTGGAGTGCCGTAACTTTGCTGCCATGTAATATTTTATCTGTGAGATGTCGGCTGTGTTCCTTCCAAATTTCAGCCCAAAACTCCCAGCCGTTCTTTTGCAGCAGGGTGCCAAAGAATTGCTGTCATTTCCCCACAGCCTAGAAAAGTACTGTCGCAATTTTCAGTAAAGCTAATTGCACTTTCGTGAACACGAAGTGCTTTTAGAGGGCATTTTTCCAGAAATTTGAAAATATATTTCTGGGGTGTTTTTCCTGAAAATAAAGACATGGCTAGCATCCTCAGGGCCAGACTAGGTGAATACAAAAAGAATTAGGTTGCTAGAGGGTCCCGAATTTAAATGGCAAGCATTTTTCTGATCACTAACTGAAAACAAGATGGCAGATTTGCAAAAGTAAGAGGGCCATTTGTGAAAGTAAAAATGCATTTGCGACACTGTCGAACTTTTTAACTTTTCCCATTGACTTATAATGGGAAATTGTTTTTTGAATAACTTTTGAACCGTTTAATATTTTTTCACGAAATCTTCAAAAGGCACATCAGGAACCCTGTCCGCACATTCCCTGAAGATTTCAGGCCAGTTGCACAAACCGTGCGACCTGTAGGCACGACTATAGAATTCCAGAAAAAGCGTAAATGTACGCGCAGATCATGCTCAATAACTCCGCAGCCGTGCATCCAACCGGTATGAAACTTGGCAGATCGCAAGGCATAAGGGTCTTGATCATGTATTCCAAATTTAAGGCAAATACATCAAACAGTTGCAAAGTTATTAAGGTGCAAACATTTGGGTTTAACATGTAAATGGCTCCTCAACCCTAACTATGGTAGCATAATATATTCATTAAAAAAAACTAAATTAATGCATCAGTTAGAGTTTTTCTTATTAAAGCATTAAACATTGGGAAATTTGACATTAGAGTTACCAATCCTACCACCCCACTCCCACTCCCCCACCCTCCACACACCAACAGGTGTCATGGTGTGCCTTGGGGTCATTGTGCTTAACTCTCACCCCATTCTCCTGTACTATACCATCTCAGCTTATTTACACATGGGATGGGGTGAGAGTTAGGCCCAATGACCCCAAGGCACACCCCTGCTACAAATTGTTACATAATGATATGTATAAGTGGGAGCGCAGTGCCCAGAAGCCCTGCACTCCCACTTACATATAAGTACAGACATACTGTAGCCCTATAGTCATGAAAAGTAACCCTTGTAACACTAATTTAGCAATATCTCAGTAACCATAGAAACTACGGAAAAAATTCCACTGTAATTGCAATCATCACTTCGAAACCTCCACAGGTACTTAGTTCAACTAAAGGTAGACTAAGCTGCAGAGAGCAAAAAAGCTGGTGCCACAATTCAACAGGATGCACGTAACTCAGCATTTTCAGTATTTATTTCATCCAGTTTTCAACATGGCCTTTTGGGGATCCCACCTCATGAACAATGTCACTGTCATTTTGTTAATCTGTCCCAAAAGTTGCATTTGCACAGCGAACACACCATTTTGTGCCACAGGTGCAAGAGCACATATTGGGCAGGATGTGAGAAATGACAGCTGTACTGTTCATGAGGAGGTTTGAAAAAATGGCAATGTTGAAAATCAGGAGTGAAAATATAAAAAATTGGCAAAGTTACGAGCGTGTGAAGAAACTACACAAAGCATGCTTATAACATGGCTGTTTTCTGTTTTTGCAACAAATTTTCAACATGGTCTTTTTGGGTCCTCCCCTCATGAACACTGGGACTGCCATTTCATTAATCAGTCCTGAGGGGCACGGCTAGACCACCGGAGCAATGACTGCTTAATCCCTATAGTTCTCCCCTATATAATCAACATCCACCATCTGGCACCACCATCCATGAACATCTGAACCTGATAGCCCTCTCTAATGTTTGGATAGCCTGCATCTAATTGACCGATGGCTTTTTCAGTGGATTCAGTTGCAATTTGCTTCTTCTGCAGTGCCGGGTATCTGTGAGTTGTGTGGGTCCTTAGGACGCATAGGCCCCAGTTTGCCAAATTGAACTCGATGCTATCGGCGATAGCCCCTGTGACCTGCCTTTGGAGCCGTGAATTGCCAGTCTGCAGTTTTTTCCTTGGGCATGTTCTTTCTGGTGTGAAATGAGACCATGTCCAGTTCAGGGCTACCAGCCACACATCCCAGAAGCACCCAATCAACATCACAGCCCACTTCTGTTGCAGATTCCCTACAATACATTACTAGCATGCTTGAAACTCTACTTGTGCAGGTAGATGATATTAATACCTCACTCAACAACACAGTGGCTGATGTCAGGCAGTTGCAAGACAAAATGAATATGGTGGAACAGTGCTTGGACACTGGTGAACACCAGCAGTCTACATTACTACAAAGAGTACAGTTGCAGGAGGAGAGACTTGCTACCCTATGGGACTGGGTGGAAGATCAAGAGAACAGGGCCCTGCGTAACAACCTACACAACATAGGTCTTCCAGAAGGGTTGGAAGGCTAATCTGTGGAACATTTTTTGAATGAGAATCTCCTGGTTTTGCTGGGGGATAGGTGGCCTGGCCCTATGGATGTGGAGAGGGCCTATCGGGTGTCCAGTAGAAAAGATAAGAATAATCAAACCCCGAGGCCCATTGCACTTAGCTTACTTTCTTTGCTACACTACCAAGGAGCGAATTCTTGGCGCAGTCAGAGATTTGGGAGAGGTACATTGGCAGGGCTCCTTGGTGTCTTTCTACAGAGATTTCACCCATGAGACAGCAGCTAGATGGCAGACATTTGGGACAATTAATAAGTTCCTGTATCAACATAATTTTCAAATCCACTTTAGGTCACTCACCAACTTTTTGGTATCTAAAGATGGCCGAGAACTGCTAGCTGATCACCATGCTCTGGTCAAAAAATGGCTCCACAGGTTTTGGCACGAGCTTCCACCTCCAACTACAACTCCCAGATGTCTCTGGCACCATCTCCTTTACCTGCCACTAGACGGACTCATAAGGCACGGCAGCAGGTGCTGGAGGAATCTTATTCAGACGGAGGTGCAGCTGTGAATACTGGTCCCCCTGTGCCAACTGCTTCCTCACCTCATTCACCTGCTCCACAGCAAGCAGTTGCCCTCTCTGAAGCTAACACCACTGCCTCATTACCACCTTGAGGGACTTATTTCATTTCTAGACACAGACAATTATCCCGGAGTGGAACCTCTATCCCTCCTGAATCCTTACTGCATTCTCACCAGCAAAAATCTCTCAGGAGGATTATGCCTCCTCTACCTCTCCCATCTATCCCAACTGCCAAGACCTCTCAAATATGGACACAGATACAACTCTTGAATGGGTGGAATACCCAGATGCCTTGCTGGTGGGGGCAGTAGATGCCTAAACTCCTGTGTGACCTGGAGTACTGTCCTACACTGCTGTGGTGTCATCCAGACCTCAAGATCCTGCTGCTCTCCCCCCGGTCATTACTGGGAATGCCGAAGGCCCCCATGGCTAAAGATTGGACTTTTTCTTTTTTCCCTTAATAGCATAAGCATGTCTAGGTGGTAGGCTATAGGGTTAGTATAGTCTTCCTCTCCCACTGTTGCACTGGAGCTGACCTTCTGGCACTCTTCCCCAATGGGAATATTAAGTCAGAGGTTTGTTTTCTCCATGTGCGGGTGTAGAGTTCACACACGGGTGGTGGTTCCCCCCTGTTCTTTCCCCTTTGTCCCTTCAGGGGCGTGTTTCTAGGCAATGGTTGGTGTCTAGGGCTATCCAGCCAGGAGTTCTACAAGTTCTAGCTTGCAACTGTTTGCAGCATTAAAGTTTGGGGTTTATCCTCCCTTTTATGCCTACCTAGTTTCATAGGTGTTTTTGTGGGGCTACTGCACGGCCCCCTAGCACCGCTGATATATTTGGTTGGAGAGACTACCTCTGTTCCTTTTCCTACCCCCATCCCTCCCCCCCTCCCTACCCCATATCTCCTAGATCCTCCAGTCCACCCCCCCATCCCCAACCAAGGATGTCCAACTGTTTGTTAGATATTCTGATGGGGGCTTGCCTTTCACTGGGTTTCATACACCTCCCTCTACATGGATTCTTTGGCTGCCATAGCTAAGAGTGTTGGCTGACAAACATTTTCTTTCACACTTGGCCTAGAATCCATTAGCGTATTTACGCTTGTTCACATTGCTCTCTGAGTACACTACCTTAGTCATGTTTAAAACAGTTTTGTATATCCGTTGCTTTTTTGTTGTTGAAAAAGTTAATATTCATCATTATGTTCAGCTCTTTCTCCCATTCCCTTCCAGTACCAGTGTATTATCTGCAACCTCCTGTATATAAAGGTTAGCACAAACGGTTCGTCAGTGGTCTCTTGTATCCCAGGTGAGTGGAACCTTCTCTTATTCTCACTGGTATCATTTATCTATTGCCCTGTCTTGGTGACCAGAGTAAGTACCTTTTCCCCTGCTTTCTTTTTGTTTGGGGACATGGCCCCACTGGTACCTAAACCCTCCCCAGGTACTTCTCTGGTTTCTTGGAACATTAAGGGCCTTAACCATCCTATTAAATGTACCAAGGTGGTCCACTTTCTCTGCTCTCTTCATACAGACATCATTCTCCTCCAAGAAACGCATCTTCTGGGCAGAAAGGCCCCTTGGTTGAAAAAGTCTTGGGTGGGAGAGGTGCACGCAAGTTCAGCTGAAAACAAAACCAAAGGGGTAGCCATTCTGATATGCAGGTTGTCTCCTTGGAAGATGGAGGACACTCGTAGGGACACTTATGGCAGACTGGTAGTGGTCAGGTTGTCTTCTCCAATGGGGCTGCTTATTATAGCTAACCCCTACACACCTAACGAAGATCATGCTGACTTTTTTCCAGCTGTTAGCCAGGCCATTGTATCACTAGCTGATGAAGGTTACAGCATTCCAATCCTGGCTGGTGGTGACTTCAATATGGTCCTAGACCCCTTCTTAGATAAATCCAAACCTCTTCCTTGATCTCACCCCAAGGTGTATGCCTCCCTCCAGGGCTTGTAAAATGAGTGAGGGGCTGGCAGATGTTTGCCAGAGAGACCACCCAACAGGACGGGACTACACATTTTACTCTCATGCCCATGTCATGCATAGCCGTATTGATTTTTGGCTGGCTAACATGGCTGCAGTCCAGCACTTGTCTAAACAAAATCGGAAATATCATAGTATCTGACCATGCCCCGGTCCTAACTACATGCTTTCCCAATGGGCAACGACCATAGAGCACCCGCTGGAGGTGTAACCCTCTCTTCCTGAAAGACCCAGAGTTTCACAGCATGGTATCTCAGACAGCTCAATAATATTTTGCCATTAACTTGGCTGGGGAATTAACTCCAGGTATGGTCTGGGAGGCCTTTAAAGCAGTTCTTAAGGCTGATCATAGCCTTTGCTGTGGCAAAGAACAGATTCCATAGGGCGACCTTAACCTCCCTTAAAACTGACCTTCCTGGTCTAGAACATAGGTTCCAATCTAGCAGCTTCCTGCGCAGGAATACCTCCCTTGTTTGCCAGATAGTGGGGTTGAAATATCAAATCAACACCATTTTAAATCAAAAAGCGGAGTGGTTACTCCTTAGGACAAAGCACACCTACTAGGATGGGGGGGAGTGGCCGATTGTTAGCATTTAGATTACATAAGCAACAAGCTTTGTCCCAAATCCATGCTCTCTGGGAAACCTCGGTATAAAGTGGTTTATATCCCGCAGGATATCAACCTTACCATGTGATCCTTTTATGCCTCCCTTTATGAATCTCATTCTCCCCTGTCCTCATCCCAGATACAGAATTGATTGGCCCTAGTTTAGCCAAAAATCTGAGGGGCTGACCCTCACACACGACCAGGTGTCTTGGCTAGATGTCCCTCTCCGGAATGGCACCTGAGAAAGCTCCAAGTTCTGATGGTATGACAGTCAAACTCTATCGGATTCTAGGACCTGAAATTATAAGACCCCTACTTAAGACTGTCCAAGAAGGCCATACACTGCAACTGCTCCCGCCCTCAGTGAGAGAGGCCCATATTACCCTTCTCCCTAAAAAATCCAATGACCCCCTGAACTGTATAAATTTCTACCCAATTTCCCTATTACCGGTCGACATGAAAATACTTTCTAAAATCCTAACCACTCGCTTGTTTGATGTTTTCCTCTCCATCATTCTCCCGGCCCAGGTGGGCTTCATGAAAGGGAAATTGGACCTTGATAATACCAGGTTGTTGCTCAACATCAAATGGGCAATGTCCCTATCCACAGTCCCTATGGCAGCCCTTGCTGTTGAGTTCACCAAAGTCTTCAACTCGATCAAATGGAATTTCCTATTCACAGTACTTTGGAATTATGGCTTTGGCCTGGGTTTTTGTTGGTGGGTACATACCCTGTACAGTTCACCGGTGGATGTCATTCTTATCAACACCACCATCTGTGCCCCCTTCCCGTTGCAAAGAGTGACCCGGCAAGGTTGTCACCTCTCACCTCTTCTTTTTTTGATAGCTCTAGACCCCCTTATCTGGGCTTTTCTAGCCTCACAGTCCATCTCCGTCATTGAGATAGGTGTCACTTCCCATTTAGTAGCGGCATATGCCGATGGTCTCCTACTTGCCATCTCACAACTCCATCGGGCATTCCCGACTGCTTTGGCCATTCTACAGGAATTTTCCATCCTCTCGGGATTAGATGCTAACCAGAAAAAAACTATCCTGGCTCCCCTGAATCCACAGTGTTCCAAAGACTGCCTTGCTGGAACAGAACTTGCCAGGGTGGAGAAGGGATTCTCCTACTTGGGTATCCTTATTTCTTTTTTTTTTTAATTCAAACTTTATTCACAAAGTTTTTCACAATACAGGAGGTAGTAATGCAAGTATGAACAACCAGTTTGTATTACAATCCAACACTGGCCCCCAGCCCCCTACCCCCCCCCCAGCACAGCAGTTCCTTCATGTGTTGTAGTGACAAGCTATACGAAATAACCAAATACATGTTAAGATAACAGGTAACCAGTTGCACTTTAAACCCTAGCAGTAATAATTAAAGTGTGAAGGGGATCCCATATAAAATTATACCTTTGTAACCTGTTATGGAGGCTTGCTATAGCCTTCTCTGTGTGAAGATTTGCAAGACTTTCATATGTCCATTCCTGGTATGTTGGACAAATCCCATCTTTCCAATGTCTGAGAATAATTTTTTTTAACTGAGATTGTGATCATAGATATATGAAATTTCCGAATTTTGACCTTAAGGGAAGACAAATCTCCCAGGAGGCAAATATCCGGTGTGAAGCAGTCCTGTAATTCCAATCAGGGATTCAGATTGGTTTTAATTAAATCCCATAATGAAACTACCCTGGGGCACAACCAGAATATGTGAAAAAGTGTCCCATCTTCCTGGGAACACCTAGTGCACCTATCTGTATTGAGAAGACCCCATTTCACCAATTTGACTGGCGTATAGTACATATTATGCAAAATGTGGAATTGCATAAGGCGTAATCTATCTTGGGACACATATTTATGACAGAAAATCCAGAGAGATGGCCAGTTGAAGGTAGATTGAGGAAAAAATGAGTTCCAAAAGCTAGTGGGGCTGTTACCACTACCAAACTACCATTGGTACAGTACTTGATATATCTTAGAGATAACACCTGAGGATTCAAGAAGAGACGAAAGTTCAGGTACCAATGCAAAAGTCGTTGGGCAGGGAGGGACGTTACCAAAAACCGTAGTTAACAAGTGCTTTAATTGAAAAACCCTAAATAACTGGGAATCCGGAATGTTGAACTTTCTGATAATTTCAGTAACCGGGAGCCAAACCCCTGAATCATCCAGAAACGAGGAAGCTATCCCCTCTCCTAACTGAGGCAACAGTGTACAAGAAACTTTCTGCTTATTTATGGTAAAGACCGGAGAATTCCAGATAGACTGACACAGGTCTGTACTCGGGTTGTATTTCAGGAAAGAGCACAACTGCGAGTGCACTTTTAATGAAGTCATGAGGCTGGGGCATTTACTAACATTCTGTAAGAGGGACACTTTAACAAACAGCATGGTCGAGGGGTCCATGTTCATAGCCTGGATAAAGTCTAGTTCAATATTGAGCCAGACTGGTCTCAACTTTTCTGGACCCGGCCTTACCCATTTCAGATACTTAGCAAGATGACTAGCCCAGTAATAAATTGCCAGATGAGGAATCCGCAGCCCCCCCCCTCATTTTTAGGGGTGGCTAGCTTGTGGTACGCCAACCTGGAGTGTTTATTAGATCAGATAAAATTAGTGAAAAGTTTATGCATTTTCTGGAACCAGGATAAGGGGACAAATGAATTGAGATGTGACAGGGGTTAAAAAAGGCGGGGAAATACGTTCATCTTAATTATGTTAATACGGCCCCATAATGAAATTGGAAGCTTATCCTATCTCTCTAGGTCCTGCACAATCATCTGAGAAAGAGGCTCTAAATTTTCTTTAAACCATAGGGAAATAGTGCGTGTTAACTTGATACCTAGGTATTTAATAACACAGGGTGACCAACACAATCCCAAAGGGACAATGTCCGTTTTGAAAACCTTGTGATTAAGGGGAAAAGAGGACGTCTTGTTTGCGTTCAGTTTATGATTTGAAAAAAGACTAAATCTGGTAATGTCTCTTAACATAATCAGAATAGATGTTACAGGGTGGGCCAGATGGAGGAGGAGATCATCAGCATATGCTGTTATCTTCACCACGTTGTTCCTGATCTGAATACCTTGTAGTCCCGTGTTGTTAAGAATATTTTGAATAAGGGGCTCCAAATAAAGGTTAAATAATAAGGGGGAAAGGGGGACAGCCCTGTCTTGTACCTGAATGTAAAAGGAAAGATTTGGAAAAAGCCCCATTACCTGAAATCCTCGCAGAGGGAGACTGATATAGCGCCCTGATCCAGTCTATGAACATGGAGGGAAACCCAAATGCTCTGAGGACTTGGAATAAGAAATTTCAGTTCTCCCAGTCAAATGTCTTCTTGGCATCCAGGGAGACCAGCCCCATGGGGAAGGTGCCATCCCTGGACTCCGAGAAGACATGCGAGAGGGTATGTAAATGGTCTGATGATGAGCGTCCCCTCATAAACCCGACTTGAGACATACCGATCGGATCCGTGAGGACCAGAGTTAGCCTATCTGCCAATATCTTCGAAATAATTTTGACATCCTGATTCAACAGGGATATTGGCCTGTAGCTCTGAACTGATTCAAGGACCTTGTCTGGTTTGGGTAATAGGACTATCAGGGCTTCAAACAAATGGGTGTCTACTACAACCCCAGAGAGAATATGGAGGTCGAGCCAGTGAAGCACAGGCAATAGCTGTTCTCTGAAAACTTTATAAAATAAAGCGGAAAACGCATCCGGTCCCGGAACTTTATCCGAGGGCAAGGCCTTTATAACAGCCGAAATTTCCTCCTGCGATAAAGGAGAGGATAAGAAATTTTGGGGGGAATTTGACAAGGAAGGAAGGTGAAAATCCCTGAGGTACACCTCCAACTCCTCTAAGAAAGGAGGGCTATCCATATCCCTAGATATGAGCTTGTAATATGTAGCAAATTCCTGCACTATCTCTGAGGGGGATACCCTCAGGGAGCCATGTACCTGTGCCCTGATTGGAGGTATAAATCTTACAGACTCTTGCCCTGCTTTTTCTCCTTGATCCGTGAAACTTGCTTTGGTACGGATGATGGCCAACTCTGCCTTCTCTCTTAACAATTCTAAATATCTGTCCTTAATTACTAATAATTTCTGCCTCTTCTCCTTAGAAGTGTTGTTTGATTGATTAGATTCTAATACCTGCATTTGAGATAGTAATGATAATAGTTCTGCTTCCTGGGCCCCCTTCCTCTTTGTAGCTAAACTAATGAGAATACCCCTTATGTAGGCCTTAAAAGCTCCCCATAAAATGTCCGGTGTAGTGCTTTCTATTGGGTTAGCAGAAAAAAAGAAATCAATCTGGTCCTTCACCAGTCCACGGTACTTCTCATTTTCTAATAACTGTTCATTTAATTTCCATCTGGTCTCTTTTTTGGGAATGGTAAGGAAAGCCAGATTGCATAACACCAGAGAATGATTGGATACGGGACCCAGGTGTATCGAGGTGGACAGCACACCTGGCAGAAGCTCCTGAGAGATTAATAGATAGTCAATGCGAGACTACGAGCCGTGTACTGGTGAACTAAAAGTATATTCCCGGAGTTGGGATGCAAGACTCGCCATACGTCACACAGTCCACATTGATCTAGCAAGTCCCTAAAGGCCCTTTGCCCAGGACACAATCCTCTCGACCCATTACCGGACCTGTCTATATTAGGATCCGAGAGTAAATTAAAGTCTCCCCCCATAATAATGGGAATAGGGAGTATGGGAAGAATTGTGGTAATCAGCTTCATAAAAAAGGTGGGATTGTCCACGTTTGGTCCGTAAATGCTGCCAAACAATAGTGGCATGGCCCACAGAGTACCCTGGACTGGGACGTACCTGCGCTCTGAGTCCTTGAAGACCTGTGTAGGGATAAATGGGATGTCTCCATTAACCTGCATCATGACCCCACAGCTGTTGGTGGATCCTGAGGCATTGAAGACCTGACCCACCTGTAGTCTCCTGAGTTGCAATGCCTCAGTATCTAGCAGGTGAGATTCTTGCAAGAACATTATCTGAGCATGCAGCAAACTCAGGTGTTTAAGCTCCTGATATTGCTTAGATTTTTTTCCTAACCCACTTCACATTTCATGTAGCTAGGTTAATATTGCCATCCATCTATATTGACAAAAGGTGAGCCCAGAGTTAACCTTTGGCAATTACTACAACTGTGATCCAGATACCCCTGTACCACTAAGACTGCTGTGCCATTCTCCTGCCCCCAAACCATCACAACCGTACCTGAACTATCCAATGCCTCCCCCAAATAACACCCAAGCATGACATAACTTTATCAAACCAAAGAATTTACCTTTGAACCCGCCCTCCCTATCCCCCAACTGTCACCAACGACGTTCAACAACATATCGTTTCTGTCTCCCCCAGCCCCCCAACATTACGCCTCTAAACTTGAGAAAAATCTATAAGCCCCCTATATAAAAACAAGAAGGTGGTAAATGACCTGAATTACATTAACTACCTGTAAAGTCGCCAGTTGATTGACTTCTGATAACCAGTGGGAGTAGCACTATGTTAGTAAGGCATAGGCACTGGGACTATCTAAAATTGCCAAACCTTCATGCCTTGCCTACTGAGGGGAACACAGCTCCATGGATGCTGTTAGAGCCAGGAAAAGGGCGATGTGGCCAGTCCACCAGGAGGGCCGTGCCCACAGCAGGACTCACTTGCCCCGGGGATGCGGATCACGCCACTCCCCATCTAGCTGTAAAGCCCTTGTGCCAAGAAACCCCCCCCATCCCGGGTCATTAAGACCACTGGCCCATATTACTTGAGTCTCAAGCTCCCTCTGGTGATACAGGAGCAAAAGCGCATGACAGTGGCTATAGTGAAAAAACTTCAGCACACGCCCTAACCAACCTACCATATTGTAGGTATTGATACTCTGCAGGGTGTAAACCTTAGGCCTTGAAAAAGCCCTTCCCCCTCACATACCTGCTGGGGGGGTATTAGACTAAACTCTTGCAAAAATTTCTCTCCCCAAAGCCGGTAAATGATAAAATTAAACAGTCTGTTTAGAAGGAGTAATAGTCCAAGACAAAATTAAGGCATAGGCAACCATTCAATGTCTGATTAATTTTAAAGAAATTGTGTTCCTTCATCCCTCTAATCAGGCTTAGACAGGAATGCAATGATTATTTATGCTTATCCCAGAAGAATTCTTCAAGTGACAGCCCCTTCACTTAAAACCAGAGCTCTTCCATTTAAATAACGAAGGGCCTCTCATGTATCCCTGAAAAGATCAGGCAGGGACAGTTTTAAGCCAGCAAGCGCAGCCTCAGGATCCTCATAAGAAACCCAGGTACCGGCCACTTGCACCTGTAACCTGGCCGGGTACCCCATGCGAAACTTAAGTCCAGCAGCAACAATCTTGGAAACTACTGGGTGAAATGCTGTACGTTTCAAACGAACAGAGCCCAGTAAGTCCTGCGCTATCCTGAGTTTGACTTGCTCCCATCTGACTTCTTGAATTTCTCTGACTTTATTCAAAAAGTGCTGCCGCTCCAGAAAATTAAAAAAATGTCATATTATATGGTGAGGTGTTGCTCCGGGGGCTTCAGCCTTAAGGATTTGTGGGCTGTCTCGATTATATATTTAGCCCCAAAGGGAGAGGGGCCAGCGATCTTCTCCACCAACTTCTGGACGAATGCTATAGCATTCTGGCCCTCTTCTCCCTCCGGCACCCCAAGGATCATAATATTATTTCTAAGACTACGACCCTCAAGGTCTTCAAGTTTAGATTCAAAACGAGCAAGCTTCTGCCACATAGCCACCAGCCTAGGATCAAACCTTTCTACTCATTTCTCAAAGGAGGAAATCCTGGCTGTGTTATCCGTAGTCGAGACCGAAACCTCTTCAAGCTCTCTGGTTAGAGATTTAATCTCCGACACCATTTCTTTTATTTCTTCCTGAAATGGCTTAAATTCCTCTAGGAATCTGCTTAGCATAAGTGGTTCCTGATCCAAGCCCTGATTCGCAACCTCTGGCTTCTCAACTCCACTCGAGGCCTGTGATTTCTTCGGGGTCTTCTCAGGGGTGACTAGCGTGGTGTGCTTTTGAGACGCCTTTTTCATGTACACCTACATTATTTCTCTAATTCACCAAGCAAGAGCACCCAATGATGGGAAGGAAGAAATTGTAGGGTTTTAGGCAAGTTAAATGCTCCAAAAAACACTTTTAAAGAGTTGAGAGGCTGGAGCTATGCAGAGGAGCTTCTGCCCGGTACCTAGCATCACGTGGTCCCCTCGGGTATCTTTATCTCTAATCGATGATCCGACCTGGAGTCTTCAATTTTCTCACCATTGTTGGCCCAACTCACTGCAGAGGTTGAGCAGTGGCACAAGCTACAGTTGTCCCTACCAGGCAGAGCTGCAGCGGTGCACATGCTACTCCTCCCTAATGTTCCGTATCTTCTGAACAACTTGCCAATTTCCCTTTCACCGAAACTATTTGTGTCTATGGACCGCCATATGTTTTGGTTTCTTTGGGATGGTAAGCTCCCACACTGGAGCCAACAGAAACTCCATACATATTAGACTCATGGGGGGTTAGGAGTCCCTTGGCTCAAGGGCTATTACTTAGCCTGCCTAGCAGCTGTGGCCACCTGCTGGTTTGTACTAGGGGCTTCTCAGGACCTACCAAGGGTTCAGGCAGAGTCCGGTCTGTATTGAAGTGGCCCACTAATGGTGTTGCTTAGCCTGCAGGTTAAAATCTCCTGCAACCTTTCTCCTCCCATGCTAGCTACACGCAAGGCATGGCACACTCTCATGGCTCTATCCCATACCACCATACAGCCTGGGCCCCCCCATTTCGTTATGCCCGCTGTGGCACAATCCTTTCCTGACAGTTGGAGGTGCACCTCTTAACTGGCCCTCCTGAAAACTGAAATGGATTTCCAAAGTTCAAGATGTTTGAATAGTGGGCTCCAATGTCTTGTTCTCCTATGACCAGTTGCAAGCTAAATTTCATCTCCCCTCTTTGGATTTATAGAGGTATCTCTAATTGCGCAGTGTCCTGCAGAGCCGTTAAGCGCAGTTCCACACAGACACTAAATGGGAGTGAGTGGGCCGGGTACATAAATCTCCTAGCATGAAAGGTCTTATAGGGAAATTTGACCATGCTTTGAGAGATGCCCAGCCAGACCCCTCAACCCAATGTAAGCTTAAGTGGGTGGCAGCCCTCCATTGTGATATCCCAGATGCCACCCGGTCCCAATATCTGTGGTCCGTGCACACGCACTGTAGGGACATGAAAAGTAGAGTCATCCAACTTAAGCTCCTCCTCTATTGGCTCTGCACCCCAGCGATTTTGTGCCATTGTGGCATGCTGAATCATTTGAACTGCTGAAGCCTGAAGTGAACCTCTTGCATATCCTGTGGACTTGCCCAATGGTCTTGCCCTTTGGATCAGCAGTCACTTCTGATTACTCCCAAGTGCTGGTCTCTATGATTTCAACCACAGATGCAAGACTTCTTCTTGGGGATGTGACCCCTCTTAGCACCTTGTCTACCCCCCCAGAAGAATGGGTGATGCTGGCCTTTATGGAGGCCAAGTGCCTACTTTTAATGCAGTGGTGCCAAGGGCTGTTACCCTCTCAGAAGAGCTAGCATGAGGCCCTTGCTCATTTAGCATTGCTGGAACGCCTCTCTTATGTACACCAAGGCCGATTGGATAGATCATTCATGAGCTGAAATCCTTGTTTGCAGCTATGTATCTATTCAAAAGAATGAACTGACAGGCTCAAAACCTGAATTTTCAAAATTGAATATCTTTCGATCATATTTATATTTTTTCACCAAAACCATTCTGGCTTGTTCCTTAGTGAAAGCTCTTTCTACCCTGAAATTTCAGGTTAAAATCCAAAACAGTGTGAGCAGAGGACAATGAGGAAAATTCATGAAAAACTGGTGAAAAAAAGTGAAAAATATGGTTCTTTCACTATGTGCTGCACAAAAAACATGCATCTGATCAAAACAAAACGTGGCACATCAGGAGATCTACCCCATGGGACTGCACATACCTAATTCCATGCATATCCATTGAATTGTTACAAAGTTACTAAGGTGCAAATTTGGGGTTTAACAATAAACTACCTACTCAGTCCAAACTAAAGAAGTGCAATTGCACCTCTATCATATTTTGGTAGTCTGATATGACTACCCCCTGATCCCTTTCCATTTTTGTTGTTATTAGTACCCCCCTGTGTACTCTTACCTTTGTTTTTTCTTTCCCAGGTGCATTATTTTGCATTTAATCAAAGCTGCCATACTTTTGACCATTTCTCCAACCTTGCCAATTCCCTTTTCATCCTTTCCACACACCCTTGTGTATCAACCCTGTTGCAGATCATTGTGTTACCTGCAAAGAGGCATACTTTTCCCTTCCAGTCCTTCTGCAATGTCACCTATAAGGACATTAAAGAGGACTGGTCCCAGTACTGAACATAAAAACATAAAAACATAGAATCTGTTAGCAGTTACGGACTGCTTGGCCCACCTAGTCTGCCCATTTCCCTACTTAATGGATAAGCTGCAGCTCCTAGTTAACCAAGAACCTACTTCCTCCTACCCCCGATAGATTTGCCTTATGTCTGTCCCATGCATTCTTGAATTCCCCCATTGTTTTTGTCTCTATGGCCTCCTCAGGAAGGCTGTTCCATGCATCTACAACCCTCTCTGTGAAAAATACTTCCTCACATTTCCTCTGAGCCATCCCCCTCTATCTTCAAATTGTACCCACTTGTTCTTGCACATCTCTTTTTCTGAAAGATGCTACCCTTTTGGACTTTGTTGATTCCCTTGAGGTATTTGAAAGTTTCTATCATGTCCTCCTCTCTCTCCTTTACTCGAGTCTATACATCTTAAGCTCATTTAGTCTTTCTTCATATGTCTTCTGGTGCAGACCCTGCACCATTTTGGTTGCCCTTTTCTGGACACCTTCTACCCTGTCTATGTCTTTGCAGAGATGGGGTCTCCAGAACTGTACACAGTACTCCAGATGTGGTCTTACCAACTGTCTGTACAGAGGGACAACAACTTCCTGTTTTCTACTGGTGATGCCTCTCCCTATGCATCCCAGTATCCCCCACTAGTAACCCCACTTTCTTTGGAGTAGATGCTGTTTACTATTACCCTCTGTGTCCTGTTGTCCAGCCAATTTTTTACCCAGGGTACCACCCTGGGACCCACTCCCAGGCTGGCTAATTTGTTTATTAATCTTTTGCATGAGACTGTATCAAATGCCTTGCTATAGTCTGGGAAGGCCTTGTCCACAGCCCCTCCCTGATCTACTACTTTGGTCACCCACCAAAATAAATCTATTAGACTCATCTGACATGACCTTCGACTGTGAATCCATGCTGCCTTGGGTCCTGTGCCCCACTGGCCTTTAGGTACTCAACAATTATTTCTTTCAGAAATGATTCCATCATGTTCCCTACCACTGAGGTCAAACTAACAGGTCTGCAGTTTGCTGCCTAGGCCTTGTTCCCACTTTTGTGAAGGGGAGTCACATCCACCCTCCCCCAATCCTCAGGTACCACATCATCCTCCCATGATTTGTTAAAAAGGGTAGTCAGTGGTCATTAGTTCTCCCCTTGGCTCTTTTGAATTCTTTGGTGAATCCTGTCAGGCCCATTGCTTTGTCCACCTTTAGTTTCTGGAGTTCTTTCAGGCCCTTCCTTCCTTGAATAGACTGGTATCGACCCACCTACCCAGAGTGCTTCTACTTTTTGGTTTAGCTATCTTCCCCTCATCTTTTTTTGTGAATACTTAGCAAATGTTCAGTATCCCTGCTTTTTCACTGTCAGGCTCTGCCCACTCCCCCTTTATAATTCTTCACAACTTTAACATCAGTCAGTGTCACAGGTGTGAATGCACATTTGGCAAGGATTTGAAAAATTACAGCTATGGCATACATGTGGTGGTGGTAATAAGAAGACTGTTGAAAATCTGGGGTCAAAAATATTTTAAATTTCAAAAAAATATGAGCAGGCATGGTGAAATTGCAATGAATGTCCATAACCTTAGCATTTTTTATATTTTGACCCCAGAATTTCAACATAGTCTTCTTATGACCCTACCTCATAACTCCCAATTGGTGAAAACTTTCAAATCCATGCCAAAATGACATTCTGTGCCACAGGTGTGAAAACACGTTTTACACAGGATGTGAAAAATGTAATCTGTATGGTTCATGATGTGGTATGAAAAAAACAGCTATGTTAAAAATTTGGACCCAAAACTAAAGTTCTGCAGGTACATAGAACAATTTCAATGAATGCTCATAACTCGGCCATTTTTAGAAATTTCCCACTGAATTTTCAACATGGTCGTTTTGGGACCCCACCTCACAAACACTGACATTGTCATTTTGTTAATCGGGCCTGGAAGGTGATTTTGTGCAGTGACTGCAAAATTACCTTCCTGGCCCAGTTAACAAAATGACAGTGATAATGTTCATGAGGTGGTGTCCCAAAAAGGCCATGTTGAAAATTTGTTGCAAAAACTCCAAAAAATAGCAAAGATGTCAACATAAGTTCAAAACACCTTTGAAATAAATTATATGGCACTTACCTTTATTCCTCAGTACATGGTTCAGCCTTGAAGAGTGCAGACTTGTTCTGGTCCACAGAAGATGACAGCTGATGACCTCCGATGGTATGTATGGGGTAAGGGTGTGTGTGTGTGTGTGTGTGTGTGTATGTGTGTGTGTGTGTGTGTGTGTGGGGTGTGTGCTCAATGGGAAGGCAGGAATGGGGGACAGGGGAAACAACATGGGACTATTTCCTTTTTTTCAGAATAAGAAAAGATGTCCGGGACAGTTTTCTTTTTTGCAGGTTAATAACAAATAAACCTACTTTAGAGCACTGGGAGTGGACTGCCGAGTGTCTCACTCTGCTTGGGGGGATTCTGAATACCAACACAGGGATTGGATCCCCCAATGTGGTCTCATTAACAAAACAACAGGTTGCAAGGGTCATCTGACACCAGTGGTCGGCATCACAGTGTCAGAATATGTACAGTAAATAACATATGAAAGGGACTAGGGAAGGGGGAAGCACAGTGACAGAGGACAGTGCTGGACTTTGATAGTGATCGGAGGGTGGGGGGTGCCACTACAGACCAGGGAACAGAGAAAACAAGCAGGGAAGGTGATCAGAGGGTGGGGGTGCTACTAGACACCAGGGAATAAGTAAATAAAAACTGTGACAGTGATTGGAGGGTGGGGGTTGGCAAAAGACACTAGGAAATACAGGGAAATTATTCTCAAGTCATGAAAAAGATCCTTTTTTGTGACTCGTGATACGAAACAATATTTTTTCATATCACTTGATCACACAAAAAAGTTTCTTTACAGTAAACAAAACACATTTCCGGGGTACATCAGTAACATTGAAGTGCAGATTGTACCTAACAGGGTCCTGTTCAGCAAGCTAGGTATGGTGGTCTCTCTCCAGGATGTCATTTTTGTGACTTTTGAAAAAAAAAATAGGAAAAACTGAAACAAAATGGCAGCTCGTGAAAAATGATTTTTCTCTCACAAAAGAAGGATTTAAATCTTGCAAAAAAGGTGTGGCTTATAACAATATTTGTAATTTTATACTTTCTGTTCCATCAATGACTCATCACTGTATTTATGTTCCACTTTAGGCTGGCTATCACCAAAGTTAAAATTCATTTATTTTCTGGGATGTTTGGTTCATCAAGCGATATATTCCAAAAGCTCTTTTCCATTGTCAGATTTAGTTGTAATTAGAGAATCATAGGTTAATTTGAGATCTAATAGGGGTATTGTTTTAGACACCAATCCAGTTAAAAATAAGTATGGTTCTCACTCTTATGTTTATGTAGCTCCAAACTTATGGAATGACCTGACATTGTCATTACTATCAGTTACTTCTTTGCCTGGTTTCCAAGCACAATTCACAACTTATCTACTGTCTTTGAATGTATGTAATTGTTATATGTGACAGTGTAAGTGTTTTTGTTGTTGTTGTTTGTTTTGTTTATTGTCTGGGTCAGTCCTGAAAAATACTTATTTGTATATGTATCTGATGGATTTTTACGAAATTTGGTATGCCCTATCCTGTGCAGTACACCTTCTGAAGTACCAATTTTCACTTTGATCAGATTGGGGGGTTTCGCTTTGCACATTGTGAAAACATTCTAAAATTCACCTTTTTTAGTTGTTTTTTCCTCATCATGGTGCAGTCAAACTGTTTGGAATTTGGGTCTGAACGTTTCAGGGTAGAATGAGCTTGCCCCAATGAATAAGCCAGCATTGCTTTGGTAAAAAAAATATGAATCTGTTGTAAAATTAATACATTTTGAAATTTCAGGTTCTAGGCAAGCTCAGTTTAGTCTTTGGAAAGCTGCATGGAAGGAAAAAGGATTTTGCTCTGACAACAAAGGATATTGACACCTCACAAACAAGGATACTTAGGATCCATGTTTTTCAGAATAAAATCTTGTTTCATCAGTACCATCTCTTTTTTTTTTTAGTACTAACAAACTGCCATAACTGTGCCCAGGGATGCAGGGATGTCTTCTACAGACATCTAAGTATGTATCTTGTTTATCAGCACATCCTTTATAGATTAGTGCATTTACCTTAATTGTATGAATCCTCAGAATGTTTATTTTAATTTTTTTAAATCCTTTTTCATGACTCACTTCTGTTTCTTTTTCATAAAAAGAAAAAGGATTATGACTTCTCATGAAAAAGGAATTTGTCGAATGAAAAAGGATTAGGTAGTTCTCCAACTAGATGGCTCTACTGGTATTCCTTTTTTGTTAGACGAATTCCTGTTTCATAAGATGTTATAATCCTTTTTCAAGTCACAAAAAAGGATTATTACATCTCACAAAAAAAAGCGATCCACAGGGCCATCTGGTCAGAGAAGTCCTAATCCTTTTTCACATCAAGAAGAAGGATTAGGGCATCTCACAAAAAAAGGAATTTGGTGACAGAAAAGGATTAGAACTTCTCACAAAAAAGGATAACTTTCTTAAGTCCTTTTTTGTGTGATGAATTAATCCTTATTCATAAGCAAATTCCTGTTTTGTGAGATGTTCTGATCCTATTTCATAATGCAAAAAATGATTAGGAGTTCTCCGATCAGATGGGCCTGGTGATAACCCTTTTTTATGAGATATAATAATCCTTTCTTGTGATGCGAAAAAGGATTAGGACATCTCATGAAACGGGAATTCATCTGAAGAAAAATGAATACTGTCAGGGCTGTCTGGCTGGGAAGGCCCTAATCATTTTTGTCAGACAAATTCCTTTATCATGAGACTTCGCAATCCTTTTTCATATCACAAAAAAGGATTACAAAGTCTGAAGAAAAGGAAAAAAGTGCATGTGCCAAACAGTTTGTTTTTTCCTCAGCTTTATTTATTATATTAACTCCATCAGGGTTCTGCCTGGTGCCTAGTGCTACTGCTCGAGATAGTGTGGGGCACTGTCACCCCTTAAAATGTTGCAGTGTAGTGTCTTAGAGGCACTGTGACACTGCCTGAGATGTTGTGTTGGTGCCTGAGATACTGTTTTGGACCCTGGACTCCCACCCCTAAAAGTGTTGCAGTGCAGGGTTTGTGGGGCATTGTGCTGGTGCCTGAGCTACTGTCACAGTGCAGGGTCAGAAGGACCCTGTTCTCCCACCCCTAATGATGCTGCAGTGCAGAGTTTGTGGGGATTTGTGCTGATGCCTGAGGTACTGTTGGAGCATCAAGTCAACCAGAAAAGACTGCTCTAGAACCTGCTGTGCATGGACCAAACAATATAAGAGTTGCAAAACAGCCATCACCAACACCAGTAAATTAGAATTATTTCTTCATTTGTTCAGTGCATAAGTTGTGTCCAGTCCAAACAGAAGTGAAAACACTTACTCCTAGGAAGGTCCCTGTGCTCCCACCTTCAAAAGTGTTGTAGCGCAGGGTTTGTGGGGCATTGTACTGCTGCCTAAGATACTGTCGGAGTACAGGGTCAGAAGGACCCTATGCTCTCACCCCTAAAAATGTTGTAGTGCAGGGTTTATGGGGCATTGTGCTGGTGCCAGAGATACTGTAGGAGTGCAGGGTCTGAAGGATCCTGAGCTACCACCACTAAAGACATTGTAGCACAGGGTTTGTAGGGCATTGTGCTTGTTTCTGAGACACTGTGGGAGCGCAAGGTCCAAATCCCACCAATAAAAATTCTGTACTTCAGGGTTTGTGAGACACTGTGTTTTTTTTTTTTTTTGCATTATGTGTTTATGTCCTCCTCCCGTGCTTCACTGTCCCCTACTCCTTAAGGTTCTACAAGTTCCCTTCATCCCCACTGACCTTAGCCATCTCTCCTCAGGTCCTCAGATTGCAGCCGACCCCCAGGATACCCCGGTGTATCCCTATCACCGGGCGGGTCCCCCTCCTCCTTGGGGGAAGGGCACCAGGAAGGGGGAAGACCCCAACACACACTTCATCAGGGTCTGGGGTTGCTGCTGAGGAACAGGAGGCTGTGGCCAGGTACTGGGGGCACTCTGGGAATGGAGAGCCATCATCTTGGTGGGCAGTGAGCAGATTTTCCACTTTTCCTGTGGGGGAGTGACGTCTGACATCAAGGCGTATGCCGACATCTGCCACCACCCCCTAGAACACCGTTCCATGGCTGTATGCTGCACTCCCAGCCTCTGCCAGGAGTCAGCCTACGTGTGTATGCAACCCCTACCCAGCCCCCGGAGAAGGAGAGCTGTCTCTGGAGGCTCTAGCCTTCTCCTCCCCAAGCCAGCCATCTGGCAACCCGAGTCCATTCCCGAACCTGGGTCGCCGACGTCGCAGGCGGAAATCCAACTGCTGCACCGACGGGCCGGCGTGGGACACTGTGTTGGTGCCTGAGATACTCTGGAGAGTGCAGGTTCTTAAGGTCCCTGAACTCCCATCCCTAAAAACATTGTATTGCAGGGTTTGTGGCCCAGTGTTCTAGTGCCTGACGTACTGTTGGAATGTGGGGTAGGAAGGACCGTGTGCAGCCATTGCTAAATATGTTGCATTGTGGGGTTTCTGGGGCTCTGTGGTAGTGCCTGAAATGCTGTGGGAGCATAGGTTATTACTTCTAATTATGTTTTGTTGTAGTCTTGCACCCCTAAAGATGTTCTGAATTTCTGTGCTGTTGACTGAAATATTGTGGAAGTGTACGGTTGTGTGCTTTCAGAGTATCTCAACTAGTAGCACAGTATCCAATGATAAACATTCTATGACTAACATTCCTTTTCTTGAATTTTGAGGTTGTCAAAGCAGAAACTTTTTAGAGCAAGAATATAATGACATCATAAATAACATATTTTCAAGTGGGTGGAAAGATTATTTTATCATAAATGAATAGCAGGAAATCTGTTGCTTCTACACATTAAACATAATTTGCAGAACTGGAAAATGTAAAAAAAAATACCCATTTAATAAGTGCAATGAGACCACAAAACACGGTAATTAGTGAGGTAAACACCAAGGTAGAGAAGTCATTTGGGAGCAGGACAGAGGTAAATGTAAAAAAAGGCAAAGGCAGTAAGGACAGGAATGGGGCTCAAAGGGGTAAGGCCATCAAAAAGTGGAGGGTGATGAGTACCAATGCCCGTAGTCTGTGTAACAAGCTCCCTGAACTAGTGTCCTAGATGGAAGAGGGTTGCCTGGATATTGTGGCAGTCACAGAAACATGGTACACAAGAACCATGACTGGGATGTGAACATACCAGGATACACAATCTACAGGAGGGACAAGGAGGGTAAAACAGGAGGAGGAGTAGCTCTCTATGTAAAAGAAGGGATCAAAACAACAGAACTAAAGAGTAAACAGGGAGAAGATGAGACACTCTGGGACACCCTGGAGACAGGAAATGGCACCACAATTCGCATGGGGGTTGTATACAGACCCCCATCTCAGGGGGAGGGACTGGACAAGGAAATGATAGAAGGCTTCCTTAGAATGGCAGAAAAAGGGGAGATATTGTTGATGGGGGACCCAAATATGCCAGATGTTAACTGGAGCACCTTTGCTGCAGGCACATCCAAGAGCAGGGTCATTCTTGATGCCCTATGGGGGGCATGCCTCAGACAGCTAATATTGGAACCCACTCGGAAGGGAGCAATCTTAGACCTGGTACTCTCAAATGGGAATGGAGAAAGAATCTCAGATTTAGAAGTGTGTAGCCATCTGGGAACAAGCAACCACCAAACAGTGTGATTCACGATAAACACAGCCATACAATCGAGCCATACAAAAGCAAGAGTATTGGACTTTAGGAGGGATGACTTTGGGAAAATGAGAGTGCCTCAGAAAAGCACTAGCAAACAGGCAAGAAGGAGGGGTGGAGGAACAATGGGGAGTAATCAAAACAGCCATCACAGATGCAACAAGCCTTTTTGTAAAGCAAGTCAACAAAAAACAATGAAGGAAAAAACTGCTATGGTTCTCAAAAGAGGTGGCAGGGAAAGTTAAGGAGAAAAGTGTAGCATTCAGGATATATAAGGAAACACAGAAGGAGTAGGACAGAAAACTTTATCAGTTAAAGCAGAAAGAGGCTGGTAAGGCAGTCAGAATGAAAAAGGCCCACACTGAGGAAAGGATAGCCAACTCTGTTAAGAAGGGGGATAAGACATTTTACAGTTACATTAGGGAGCAAAGAAAGACCAAAGGAGGGATACTGAGGCTTAATAAAGGGGAGGGAATGTGGGTAGAGGGTGACAGTGAAAAAGCAGGGATACTGAACGAATATTTCTGCTCAGTATTCACAAAGGAAGAGGAGGGGGAGGTACCTAAACCAAACAAGAGAAACACTCTGAAGACGGGGGTTGATACCAGTCCATTTACAGAAGAAAGGGTTCTGAAAGAACTATTAAAATTGAAGGTGGACAAAGCAATGGGGCCTGATGGGATTCACCCAAGAATTCTAGAAGAACTAAAGGTAGAACTAGTGACACTGCTGACTACTCTCTTTAACAAATCATGGGAGGATGGGGTGGTACCTGAGGACTGGAGGAGGGCAGATGTGATTCCCCTTCACAAAAGTGGGAGCAAGGCAGAAGCAGGAAACTACAGAACAGTTAGTTTGACCTCAGTGGTAGGGAAAATGATGGAATCACTTCTGAAGGTAAGAATTGTTGAGTACCTAGAGGTCAGTGGGGCACAGGACCCAAGGCAGCATGAATTCACGATGGAAAGGTCATGTCAAATGAATCTAATTGATTTCTTTGACTGGGTGACCAAAGTAGTAGACCAGGGAGGGGCTGTGGACATGGCCTACCTAGATTTTAGCAAGGCATTTGTTACAGTCCCACACAAAAAATTAATACACAAGTTAGCCAGCTTTGGAGTGGGTCCCAAGGTGGTAGCCTGGATAAAAAGATGGCTAGACAACAGGACACAAAGGGTAGTAGTAAATGGAGTCCACAGTGAAGAAAGGAGGGTTACTAGCGGGGTACCACAGGGTTCAGTACTGGGACCGGTCCTTTTTAATGTCTTTATAAGTGACATTGCAGAGGAACTGGAAGGAAAAGTATGTCTCTTTGCAGATGACACAAAGATCTGCAACAGGGTTGGTACACAAGATGGAGTGGCAAGGATGACAAGGGACTTGGCAAGGTTGGAGGAATGGTCAAATGTATGGCAGCTCAGATTCAATGCAAAGAAGTGCAAGGTAATACACCTTGGAAACAAAAACTCAGGGGAACAGTACACAATGGGGGGTGAGATACTGACAACAGTAAAAATGGAAAGGGACCTGGGGGTGATTATATCAGATGACCTTAAGGTGGGCAAGCAATGTGAGAAGGCAGTAAGGAAGACTGGGGGATATTGGGATGCATAGGGAGAGACATCAATAGTAGAAAACAGGAAGTTGTTATCCTTCTGTACAGACAGTTGGTGAGACCCCATCTGGAGTACTGTGTGCAGTTCTGGAGACCCCATCTCTGCAAAGACATAGACAGAGTGGAGGCTGTCCAGAGGAGGGCAACCAAAATGGTGCAGGGTCTGCACCAGAAGACAAATGAAGAAAGACTAAAGGAACTTAATATGTATACCCTTGAGGAAAGGAGGGAGAGAGGGGACATGATAGAAACTTTTACGTACCTCAAGGGACTCAACAAAGTCCAAGAGGGTGGCATCTTTCAGAAAAAAGAGATGTGCAAGAACAAGGGGGCACAATTTGAAGATAGAGAGGGGACGGCTCAGAGGTAATGTAAGGAAGTATTTTTTCACAGAGAGGGTTGTGGATGCATGGAACAGCCTCCCTGAGGAGATCGTGGAGTCAAGAACAAGTGGGGGAATTCAAGAATGCATGGGACAGACATAAGGCAGTCCTAGTGGGGGATAGGAGGAAGTAAGCTGTTGCTTAACTAGGATCTGCAGCTTATCTATTTGGTAGGAAAATGGGCAGACTAGGTGGGCCAAGCGGTCCTTATCTACCATCAAATTCTATGTTTCTATGGGGTATGTGCATGGAACATATTTAGCACACTTGAAGTTGTTGCAGGTACTCAACCTGTGGCAATATGTTTTATTACAACTTGAATAGGAACTAAAATCTGTTTTCATACACGCCCTGTTGTGTCGTATTGTTTACTTGTGTTGCGAGTTCAGACAGTGCAGTTGTGCAGCATTCACATGGCTATGTGCTCTCACAACTGGTATTTTGGAAGTACATGTGTGGAAGTGCACTGTGTAATTGTCTTACATTGCATAGGATCCTTGGACCCTAAAGGTACCAACAATGGCAGTATGAAAAAGTCAGCTATCAATGTTTCCGTGTGTCCAACCTTACTTATTTAAGTTTAATATGTGAATGAAAGAGTCAGGCAAGTTTTAAACATGAACTATCTTTTTTTGTTTACTTATTTCTTTACACACAATAAAGAAAACATTCATTCTTGAAAAATATTTCTTTTTTAAATTATGTACTCATTCATCATAAAAGGTTTATTTACATTAAAGGGAAAATACTGTTTGTAATAGAATAACTTAAATTGTCCTGACTTGTACACAAATACACATTTATGTTTTCATTAAAAAAAATAAACTGAGGTATAGTAAAAATATGCTTTCATTTTGCAAACATAAGATTGATAGAAAAACAAGAAAAAAATCAAGTCTTCAAAGTGGTGTGGGCAGTAAGCAATGGTCCATTGGAAGGACGGGTATGTATTTACCCTCATATCTGGATGAGGGTGCCTTGGGGAGATTATGGAAGTGGAAGCAGTAGTCCACAGGAGAGGGTGGTGGGGGTCAGGTGGATTAATGTCCCTCCTATTTTGGTGACAGTTCAGAAGGGGCTTGAGGCAGAGGATCCCTTTAGTCAGCAGGTGGGAGAGCCTGGTCCTGGTGGTGTAGCTGCAGCAGGTGGAGGTGAACAATTTGCTGGATGCCTTCAGAGGCCTCTAACTGTCCCTCCACTAGCCACTGCAGGAGACTGTGAGTCATCTCATGGACTGCATCCTGCTTCTCTGTCTGGTTTCGCAGTTTGTGTAGTGCATGAGTGAGACTCTGGTTGCAACCTCGGAGATGACGGATGGCCTCCAGTGTCTGACACTCAATCTGCACATGCCAGTGCACATTGCTGAGTGTGACTGCACAGTATCCATTCTCGTCGGCTTTCAGCAACTGGCAGAGGGTCTCCTGTGTGGCTTTTAACTGTTGAGGTTGTGCTGTAAGAGAAATGATAAAGAGAAACAGCAAATAAGAATTTTCTTCACTATTTGGGGAGAGGAGGGTTGTTTTCTTGACTTCTTTCCTTGGCTGGCTTCCTCGGAAATCAGCTACATCAATTTGGATAGCTAAAGGTAAACAAGCTATCATGTGAATTAAGCTTATGGTGGCTATTCTGTTTTTCGCACCTGTGAAATAATGTTTTTTTTCAAAAGAATAATTCTAACAGTCGTGAAGTGGAAATGAGTATAGAAATATGTTTATTGAAGCCAGTTGTTTTTTTTTTTTAAATAATAACTGTTGATAGTTTTCCCCAGAGCTATGTAATGTCCTACGGATGAAGTCTGTGTCATATATCACAATCCTGTATCTGTTAATTAAGTCACATTCTACTTTATATTAGTATTGAAATGAGCTGAACTGTTTAGTGTTCATTTACTGCTGTTGTGACAGGAGATTACTGTATGTGCTACGCCACAGTCACACAATTATAAATGTATGGGTGGCATATATATATATATATATATATATATATATATATATATATATGGTATGGATGAACACAATTATGCACAGAAGTGATATATCAATGTACCATATGTAAACAACTGATTAAATATGATTATGTCATAATTGGAAAAGTCATAAGCTATCCATGCTTATTATTCTTACTATAAAGCCATGCAAGCTACGTTGTGCAAGTTGTGCAGAGAGGGAGGTTCATATAGTTTAGGGAAAAGCCACAAAGCACATTGTATGCAGGTGCAAGCACTAATGCTATAGTGTACTTTGCTACTTGACAAGCACATTAGCATACCAATACAGTGTTTGCATTCCACATGTGTTACATATGCCTTACTGATTTGTTTCTTCAGGTTAATTGTTGCACTGTAATATGAAGTGGTTTTGAAACAAATGAAAAAGTGATTATACCATCAGTACATTGTTAGCACATTTTCATAGTTTTTGTAAACACCTTGACTGTATTTTTCATAGAAGTTATTTGGCCTTGTATCTCAAAAGTGTCACAGTCATAGTTTTGAAGATACAGTCAATTCCACTTGTGTGCCATTTGGATGTGAGCACATTCCATTTTTGTGCACAAAAATGTCAAGTCTCAATTCACTGCCTATACATGCCCATGTTAATTCAATCAGATGTGTGCACAGGGATTTTCGGTTGTGTGCACACATTAAAGCTGAAATCCAGCAGTCAGCAGTCTTTTCAGAATCTTTCATAGGTGTGAATTGGGAGATTAGTGACCTTGGTGCTTGTCCAACAGATCTGGGCTGCTGTAATTAGTTTCAGTGTGATGCTAATTGGATGCCTAAGTGTCAATCATTGGCAGCCTATGGTTACCAGCTGATTGTTCTGGTCTTAATTGTTTACTTAATTGTCTTTGCTTGAGTTAAGCATTGTGGTGTCTTCCATTATTAGAGCAATCTGGAATGATGGAGAAACTCTCCAGAACAGTCCGAACACTGGAGCAGAAGGTGCAGCTCTTGGACAAGGCACTGTTCCCTGGCATGACTAGAAAAGAGCTCGCTGCCGAATTCTTTATTAAAATCTCCTGTGTTGGCTGCATTTTAAAAAGAGAAAGGCAATTTTGACAGAGTAGAGTGCTGGGGACAACAAACACAGAAACATAACAGAGAAGGCAACGATGTATGTGTGGAGGATACCCTATTGTTATGATTTACCATAGCACAAGACCATGACATTCCCTTGTCAGGCTAAATCCTCCTTTTTAACGTGGATGAAACCGCACTTTGTTTTTGAGCCACACCTGATGGCACCCTCTCCTTTATAAAAGAGATGATGTCTGGTTACAAGAAGGCAAAGGAGAGGGTGTCCATCATGGTGTGTGCTAATAGCACAGGTACAGAAAAGTTCCCACTGTTAGAGGCTGAAATTCCATTAGCGCATGTGCCCCCACCCCCGGGGAGTTCCTGCTTCTCAGTTTGAAGAATTTGTATCTGTGGACATCAACAAGCCAGCAAGTGGAGAACTGACAGATGCAGACATCTGTGCATCTGTCATTGGGGATGTAAACGCTCTAGATGAGGACAAGGATGAAAAGGAGGTCCAGGTCCCTGCAACTGCTGACGAGTGGCACATGGTTCATTTGCGAAAGTGTCATGATTTGTGACACTACATTGTGACACTATACCCAAAATAACAGGAATTCTTTGCCACCCTGCTGCAAAACAATAGTTTGGTCTTTTGGGCTGAAATATGGAGTAAAGATTGCCAACATCCCACAGAGGTGTCTTTTCGTGGTTTGGTGACAAAATATTGCACGGATGGAAAGTTACGGTGCTCAGAAGTTGACACTTTTTCCCATAGACTAACATTGAGGTGTCCGCCGCACCTTTTGGGGCCTGTATCTCAGAAACGCTTCGAGATAGCGACTTTTCATCAGACAATCTAGCCAGGAAAGTCATAATTTACATGAAATTTTACATTTTTTCTACGTCATATGGTTCCTGAGATATAAGCAATTTAGTATTCCAAGTGATCATTTTCTGCTCCTAGGCCTATTACTCTACATACATTCCTTGTATTCACTGTGTTTCTCTATGCAGCTGTTGGTAAAAAAAAAGGGTGTGCACTGTCGTTACTGTCACATTTAGCGTTCCCACTTGTGTTTCCATAACTGTTTGTGTTAGCATTCCCGTCTACGCCACCATGTGAATTATTCTTTGCCTTATTGTTTGCACTTCCATTTGCATTACTGTTACCATTTGCATTTCCATTACTGTTTCTGTTTGCATTTCATTTTGCATCACCATGTGTATTACCATTTGCATTTGCGTATGCACTTCCATTTCCTTTAGCTTCATCGTTGCTGTTACCATTAGCATTTGCTTTTCTTATTGTGGTACAGGGACCGTGCGCTTTTACCATTTGTGTTTCCATATGTGCTTTCATTTGCATTTGCTTTACCATTCCTGTCTATGCCACTGTGTGTGTTACCCTTTGCATTTTCATTTGCGCTTGCATTTGCGTTACTGTTAACATTTGCATTCCCATTACTGTTTTTGTTTACATTTTGTTTTGCATCACCGTGTGCATTGCCATTTGCATTTGTGTTTCCTTTGGCATCATCGTTGCTGTTATCGTTAGCTTTTGCATTTTCTATTGTGGTACCATGACCGTGCACGTTACCAGTTGCGTTTCCATACGCGCTTGCATTTCTGTTGCCATTTGCATTACCGTTCCCGTCTATGCCACTGTGAGCATTACTCATTGCATTTTTGTTTGCCCTTGCATTTGTGTTACAGTTAACACTTGTGTATCCATTACTGGTTTTGTTTACGTTTCGTTTTGCGTCACCGTGTGCATTATCATTTGCGTTTCCGTACATGCTTGTATTTGCATTTCCATTTGTGTTACCATTACTGACTATGCCACAATGTGCATTTCCCTTTGCATTTTTGTTTGTTCTTGTGTTTACGTAACTGTTAATATTTGCGTTTCCATTACTGTTTTTGTTTGCGTTTCCATTTGCTTCATTGTGTGCATTTCCATTTGTGTTTGCATATGCAGTTCCATTTGCGTTTGCGTTTCTGTTTCCTTTGGTGTCACCGTTGCTGTTACCGTAACTGTCTGTGTTTCCAATTACATTGCCATGCCCGTGTGCGTTATGATTTGCATTTCCTTTTCCGTATGCACTTGCATTTGCGTTTCTGTTTTCATTAACATTTAACATAGAAACATAGAAACATAGACTTTGACAACAGATAAGGAGCACTTGGCCCACCCAGTCATTCCATTTCCCTACCTACTGGATAAGCTGTAGATTCTAGTTAACCAACAGCCTACTTCCTGCCAGCCCCCACTACAATTGCCCTATGTCTGTCCCATGTATGTTTGAATTCCCCCACTGTTTTAGCCCCAATAACCTCCCCAGGAAGGCAGTTCCACGCATCCACCACTCTCTCTGTGAAAAGAAATTTCCTCACATTACCCCTGAGCCATCCCTCCTTTATCTTTATATTGTGTCCCCTTGTTCTTACACCCTAACAACGAATTTCCTCACTTTTGTCGCTGTGGAACAACCCTAACTAATGCATTAAACAGAGTTTTTTGCCTCTAATTTCCCTTCTTTTTGAGAATGATAACGAGAAATAGTGAATGTAATGCGGCAGCAGAAGCAGATGCCAAGGCCTATGGTTCTTGATCGTGTATTCCAAATTTCAGCCAAATCTGTCAAACGGTTGCAAAGTTATTAAGGTGCAAAGTTTTGGGGTTTAACATAGAAATGGCTCCTCAACCCTAACTATGGTAGCACTACCGTAGATACGGACTTTTTGTCAGAAAAGTTCCTAGTCCCCTAATGGGGGCTAAGTACAAAACTAGTCAGGACAGTCATAAATCATACGACTTTTAAAATTTTTTTCTATGTCGTACGGTTCCTGAGATATAACCTGTTTAGTATTCCAAGTCCTCATTTTATGCTCTGATACCCATTATTATGCATACATTCTTTGTACTCACTGTCTTTCTCTATTCAGCTTTTGGGGAAAACCAGCCTGTGCACTTACATTGCTGTTACCATTGCCCTTTCCGCTTGCGGTTCCATGCCTGTTTCACTTACCGTTGACGTCTACGCCACCACGTGCATCATTCTTTGAGTTTTCATTTGCGCTTGCGTTTCTGTTATTTTTTGCCATTTGTGTCTACCGTACTGTTTCTCTTTCTGTTTCACTTTGCATCACCATGCCCATTGACATTTCCGTTTGCAGGCACCATGTTACTATGTGACAAGACATCACGTGGCACACCGTTCTCATCTACGCCACCATGTTCATTATCCTTTCTGTTCTCATTCACGCTTGCGTTACCTTGTGCGCCACAGTTAGCGCTTCTGTTTGTGTTGCTGTTCCTGTTACTATGCCACAAGACATCATGTGATGGGAGTGCGGGACCCTTTGGGCCCCACGCTCCCGCTGCTGCATTACGTGCCAGGAGCACGAGGCCCTATGTGCGTTATCATTTGTGTTTTCATTTGAGCTTGCATTTCTGTTATTTTTTGCCATTTGTGTCTACAGTACTGTTTCTCTTTCTGTTTCACTTTGCGTCCCCATGCCCATTGACATTTCCGTTTGCAGGCACCATGTTACTATGTGACAACACATCACATGGCAGACTGTTCCCGTCTATGCCACCGTGTGCATTGCCCTTTCTGTTGTCATTTGCGTGCGTTTCCATGTCGCCACTGTTAGCGCTTCTGTTTGCTTGCTCTTCCTGTTACTATGCCACAAGACATCATGTAGTGGAAGGCTGCCCTTTGGGCCCCGTGCTCCGCCCACATTACATTACTATTTCTCATTATCATTCTCAAAAGAAGGGAAATTAGAGGCAAAAATCCATTTAATGCATTAGTTAGGGTTGTTCCACAGTGCCAAATGAGGAATTCGCTGTTGGGTTGAAAACCCTAACTCCGAATTCACCCCCCCAGCACCACACACAGACACACACACACACACACACATGCAAGTATGGGGGAGGACCAAGTCAACACAACCAATGACAGACATCCAGCAGCAGGTGACAGAAATAACAAACAATGATCTAAATGTACTATGAGACATCCCCACCCACCTGACCAGGTACTGCATGCTCAGTGGAGATCAACAGCAAAACTGAGGCCATGTACACCAAATGTACACATCCCTGATTGCAGCTGCACACAACGTACCACACTTTGTAGTTGCATGGCCTTACCTACCGATGCCCCACACCACACCACAACTGGTATTGTGCCTTTAGTCAATATAAATGCTGAAGGTGCATGATGACAGTTGTAGAAAGGTTTTAATACTAGTGAGTATACATTAATTAAGAGAAGTACATAAATTAACTACAAGACACTAGCATGCTCAAGATAAAAGTAGTGTTACATTTAGTATGTGATTTACATAGTAATACATTTACTGCAATGGTTTACTCAAGATAGAGAGGCTGATGTAAATGTATGGAAAAGCATTGCCTGTTCAACACTATGAAATTCGTACTGCCAGTATCAGATGCATTCTTACTGATGAAGGTGTACTGCTGATGTACATGCATAGACCTTCAGTGTGTTTCAATACCAAAGATGCAGTAAGTATTCTTTGTAAGAAACAGTGTAATTGCATGGATCAGGCCAAGCAACTTCTAAATATCATAGCACTACTGAGCCAACAATGACGTACCTGTATCGGAGATGTATATAGGATAGATTTTCCTGTAGGCACTTACTGAGTATGTTGTACCTGCTAAAGACAATCTCATTGCATCTGTGATGACTAACTTATTCAAATAGTAATACATTTACTATTGTTGCAATGAGTGATCTATGCCACTTATGGACACAGTGTAATTTTTTTAACAGTTGTTTCATAGTCAGGCTGTATGCCTAATGTTTGGGTTTGCCACACTTCTGTCACTGATGCTATCAAAGTGATAACTATGTTAATTGTGGTACAACAGGAATCAAGTAGGTATGGTGTAGATATAAACAGAATGTCTTTTAGTATTGATTTAAATCACAATGGGGTAAGTGTACTAGGACAGCAGGGGTTATTCTCTATCACTGACTCTGTCAGTTATAATCACACTAAGGTTTCGATGACTGTAATGATAAAGTTACACTGTTCATCTTCATGAGTTCATATTAACAGCCATTCTCCAGTAATTAGACAGTGTATGGTGTAACTGGGTGGGACACTGTGTTGCAAAGCTGCTGCAGTGCCTAGCAGAGGGAGAGTATCTACTCATAAAGACAATTAAGCAATAAGGCATGACCAACAGTTATGTTAAATAGTCTGTTAATCACCCTGTAGGGGTTTAATGCTGAATGAGGCATAGTCGAGTGCCACATGTCGCTAGACAGTGATTAACTGAACATTAACATAATACCTGGGAGTGCCTTATTGCTATCATAATAATGTTGTTTTTTAAACAACATTAAACCATGTTCATCATATGGTTAGGCTCTACATGTATGTTAATAAAAAATAAACATAAGGCTGTTACAATGTTTACAGTCAATTAGAAAGCTGCATTTCTCAAACCCTTGTTATAATCAAATATATTATACCTGTACAACTCCTTGGTTTTGCTGAACTCTATTGCTCAGGTGGCCCACCACATGTGGTGTGGTCTGGTGTGGGGCATCAGAGGGTAAGGCCATGCAACTACTAAGTGTGGTACGTTGTGTGCAGCTGCAATCAGGGATGTGTACTTTTGGTGTACATGGCCTCAGTTTTGCTGTTGATCTCCATTGAGCATGCAGTACCTGGTCAGGTGGGTGGGAATGTCTCATAGTACCTTTACACAATTGTTTGTTATTTCTGTCACCTGCTGCTGGATGTCTGTCATTGGTTGTGTTGACTTGGTCCTCCCCCATACTTGCATGTGCGTGTGTGTGTCTGTGTGTGTGTGGTGCTGGGGGGGTGAATTCGGAGTTAGGGTTTCAACCAACAGCGAATTTCTCACTTTTGTCGTTGTGGAACAACCTAACTAATGCATTAAACTGATTTTTTGCTCTAATATATATATATATATATATATAGATATAGATAGATAGATAGATAGATAGATAGATAGATAGATAGATAGATAGATATCTATATACATATATATATATATATATATATATATATATATATATATATATATATATATATATATATAATGGTAGCATGGTAGTGCTGCCATAGTTAGGGTTGAGTAACACTTTTAAGGTTAAAGGGTCAAATTTTGCACCTTGATAACTTTGCCACTATTTAATGGATTTGCCTGTAATTTGGTATGTTCAATTGGGAATGCTAGATCTTGGGATCTGCCAAGTTTTGTACTGGTCGGATATACAGCTGTGGAGCTTTTAAGCAACAACCAATTGCCGCAATTACGCTTTTTAGTGATTTCTTAGCTCTAACCTACAGGTCGCACAGTTTGTGTTACCAGTCCAAAAACTTCAGGAAATATACAGCCAGCATTCCCAATGTGCCTTTTGAAGATTTCATGAAAAAATATCGAACGGTTCAAAAGTTATTCAAAAAACAAGTTCCCATTATAAGTCAAAGGGAAAAGTTAAAAAGTTCAACACTTTCACAAATGCAGTTTTTACTTTCACAAATGGGCCTTTTACTTTCACAAATCACCATTTTGCTTTCATTTGGTGATCAAAAAAATGCTTGGCATTTAAATTTGGTACCCTTTAGCAACACAATTATTTTTGTGTTTACCTGTTCGGACCCTGAGGATGCTAGGCATGTCTTTATTTTGAGGTTAAACACCCTAGAAATATGTTTTTCAAGTTTCTGGAAAAAGTACTTTCACAAAGTAGTGTCGCACTCACGAAAGTGATGCAAAATTTTGTGAAAGCTTTCGCAAATTGCGACACTACTTTTCCAGGCTATGGCAAAATGACAGCAATTCTTTGCCACCCTGCTGCAAAATAATGGTTTGTTCTTTTGGGCTGAATTTTGGAGGGAATGCAGCCAACATCTGACAGATGTGCCTTTCCATATTTTGGTGAAAAAATATTACAGGGTAGCAAAGTTACAGCACTCCAAATTTGACACTTTTTACCCATAGGATAACATTACTGCATCTGCCGCATTACAGGAATCCTTTGCCGCCCTGCTGCAAAATAACGGTTTGGTCTTTTGGGATGAAATTTGGAAGAAAGAAAGCCAACATCCTACTGATGTGCCTTTTTGTGGTTTGGTGAAAAAGGTGAAAAAATATTACAGGGCAGCACAGTGATGGCACTCCAAATTAATGCTTTTTCCCATTGGATAACATGACAGCTCCCGTCATGCCTTTCAGGGCCCGTATCTCGGAAACGTTGCGAGATACGGACTTTTTGTCACAAAAATACTTGCCCCCTCATTGGAGCTAAGTACAAAACTAGCCAGGAAAGTCATAATTTATATGAAATTTACATTTTCTTTCTACTTCGTACGGTTTCTGAGATATATGCAATTTAATATCCCAAGTCCTCATTTTCTGCTCCGAGGCCCATTGTTATGTATACATTCTTTGTTTTCACTGTGTTTCCCAATGCATTTTTTAGGGAAAAGAAGGGTATGCCCTTTCGTTACTGTGCCAGTTAGGGTTTCCAGTTGTGTTTCTGTTACTGTTTGTGGCACCATTACCGACTATGCCACCGTGTGCATTAAGGTTTGCGTTTTTGCTTGCATTTGTGTTTCTTTATAGCTTGGCATTATTGTTGCTGTTACCATTACCAGTTTCATTTGCAATTGCAGTACCATCCACGTGCATTATGGTTTGTGTTTTCATATGCTCTTACATTTCTGTTTCGTTTCTGGCTCCTTTGGTGTTATTTTTGCTGTTACTGTTACCATTTGCATTTACAATTGGGGTACCATGACCGTGCATGTAATGGTTTATGTTTCTGTACACGGTTGAATTTGCATTTCTCTTTCCTTTGGCATTATTGTTGCTGTTACCGTTACCATTTGCATTAACAATTGGGATTCTGTAACCATGCATGTTACGGTTTGCATTTTCATATGCACCTCCATTCCCATTTCCATTTCTGTTTCTTTTGGAATTGTTCTTAATTTTAACTTTACCATTTGCATTTACTATTGCAGTACCATGGCTGTGCGCGTTATGGTTTGAGTTTACATGTGCACTCGCATTCGCGTTTCTGTTTCTGTTCCCTTTCGCATTCTTTTTGCTGTGACACTTAACATTTCCATTTAAAATACCACTGCCATCACTGTTCACGTTACCAGTTGTGTTTTCATACGTGCTTCAATGTCCGTTTGCATCACTGTTCACTTTGCCGTCACTTTGCTCTTGAGTTTCTATTAATATTTCCTTTACCAATTACATTTCCATTACCATGTGCACCACTGTTGGCACTTCTGTTTGTGTTGCTGTTCCTGTTATTATGTCACAAGACATCACATGGTGATTTGGGCCCCATGCTCCCGTCACTGCATTACTTTCACTATTTGTTGTCATCATTATCAAAAAGAAGGGAAATTAGAGGCAAAAAACTCAATTTAATGCATCAGTTAGAGTTGTTCCACAGTGACAAAAGTGAGGAAATTGAGTGTTAGGGTTGAAATCCCCTCTTAGACCCCTGACCCACCCCAACTGGCAGCAGGGTGCCGCGTTGGGGTCATCGACCCTAACTCTCAAACCCATCACATGTAAAGAAGCAGAGGTATAGGAGAATGGGGTAGAGTTAGGACCGATGACCCCAATGCGCACCCCAATGCCAGTTGGGGTGGGCTGGGGTCCATGGGGGGGTTTCAACCCTAACACTGAATTTCCTTACTTTTGTCACTGTGGAAAAATTGAGATTTTTTTACTCTAATTTCACAATTTATGTAGGATATGCAATGGGCTACTGAAAATATCAGTGATATTTTCAGTAGCCTCATTGTGTATGTCATTTATGCAATGGTGTTGCCTTGGTTTTAATTTTAATGCTTTTTTATATATGTATTTTGATTTTTTTCTGCTTCATTGTTTTATTGCTTTTTTTGTTGTAGGTAGGGTTGCTAGCATGGTAGCTAGGTTCTGTAAATGCTTGTGTAGCCAAACATGGCATTTTACTGGTTGTTTGTAGTGTGTGGGCAGGCTAAATAAGTTTTAAAACATGGCGGCGTTGCTCCTGCTTAGCGAGGTTTCTGTATGGCAGCTTAAGCATTTTTTTCTTTTAGGTTTCTTTTAAAAGATAATTTATCTCATTGATCTTTTTGTATTGCTCTGTAGAAGTGAAGCAGGATGGAGTGAACTCCTGAGGAGCGATTAGTTCTGCTGCCACCTGCGTAGTAGAGGAGCTGGTTGCTGTGTATCGGGAGCAGTGTGAGTCAGTCGGAGGTTGGCTGGAAATGGAGGTAAGAAAGTTTTTAGTATTGCATTTCATGGAAGGATATAAGGGGATTGTAAGAATGACAGGGGCTTACACTTTGGTGGAGGAGTTCCTATTTTGCATTTCGCCAAGTACATTAGTTTGTTGCTGGTTACGGGGTATTTTGGAGAAGTGTTCAGAGGAGGCCTTTCTGTTGTTGGGAATTGAGAAGTCTATGTGGTCGGGGAGTGAAGGAAGGCAGCAGTGGTGGGTCAATGGGGAAGCTGTAGAGTGTGAATTAGTAGCTGTGGTGTGTGCAGGGATTTACCAAAAAAAATAATTTTTTTTAGATGTGCGATGTGGGGAAAGTTTGGAGAAATGTTTAGACAAGCTCTATTGTTGGTGATTGTAGAGTTGTTGCTGTGTTGTTGGAGTTAAAAATAAACTGTGAACCAGTAATGTGGCATGTTGGGGTGCAAGGGGAGTTTATAGAATTTTTATTTTTAAATTTTTTTGAAGGAGCTCCCCAAAGTCTGTATCTCCTGTTTCTGTTGTTAAGAAAAGATTTGGGGAGAAAATGAAAGTGTTCTGTGTGCTGATGGACAGAAATGAAACTGACAGTGGGAGATGGCATGCAACTGAGCAGGTGAATTCTGATTGTGCTGCTCATGCTGCCAGCTCCCACCAATCAAAATGTTTTTGAGCAGTTGTGGTAAAGTGCAGTTTGTGTCAAAAACGTTATTACCTACAGTGAGAATAAATGAACTAGAGTGAGAATAAATGCGCTATTCTCACTGTAGGTCTGTGCAGGCAAAAATACTGCTGTTATTTGCCAGTTTTTATCCTCAACCCATTGCATATATATATATATATATATATATATATATATATATTAATATAAGAGGCAAAAAAACTCTGTTTAATGCATCAGTTAGGGTTGTTCCACAGTGACAAAGCAGGAAATTTGATGTTAGGGTTGAAACCCCCCCTTGGACCCCCCACAGCACACCTCCCTAACCAGCATTGTGATGCACCATGGGGTCGCTGGCCCCAAGTCACACCCCATCACATGTGTAAAAAATCTGAGGTGTAGGAAAATGGGGTGAGAGTTAGGACCGACAAACCCATTGCGCACCACGATGCTGGTTGGGGGGTGGGCTGTGGGTGTTCCAAGGGGGGGTTTCAACCCTAACACTGAATTTCGTCACTTCTGATGCTTTGCAACAACCCTAACTGATTCATTAAACAGAGTTTTTTGCCTCTAATTTCCCTTCTTTGTTAGAATGATGATGAGAAATAGTGAATGTAATGCGGCGGTGGGAGAGCGGGGCCCTTTGGGCCCCATGCTCCTACCACATGATGTATTGTGACATAGTAACAGGAACAGCAATGCAAACAGAAGCTCCAGCAGTGGCACACATGGTAATGCAAACGTAAATGGTAAAGAAAACCTTAATAGAAATGCAAGCACAAAGTGACGCCGAAGCGAACAGTGACGCAAATGGACATTGTAGCGCATATGAAAACACAACTGGTAACACTAACAGTGATGGCAGCAGTATTTAAATTGAAATGTTAAGTGTCACAGCAAAAAGAACGCAAAGGGGAACAAAAAACGGAAACGCGAACGCAAGGCACACATAAATGCAAACCGTAAAGTGCACAGGCATGGTACAGCAATTGTAAATGCAAATGGTAAAGGTAACAGGAAGAATAATACCAAAGGAAACAGAAACAGAAACGGGAACAGAAGCACGTATGGAAATGCAAAATGAAACGCGCATGGGCACAGTACCGCAATTGTAAATGCAAATGGTAACAGTAACAGCAACAATAACACCAAAGCAAACAGAAACTCAAAAAGAAATGCAAGCGCATATGGAAATGCAAACCGTAATGTGCACGGGCATAGTAAAAGAATTGCAAATGCAAATGGTAACAGTAACAGCAAGGAAGATGCAAAACGAAAGAGAAACGGAAATGCAAATGAAAGGGTTGCTGTAAACAGGAATGGCAATGCGCACGGTGACGCAAATAAAAATGCAAAGAGAAACAGTAATGTAAACACAAATGGTAACAGTAATGAAAACACAAGCACAAATGACAGCGCAAAGGGTAACGCACACGGTGGTGTACACGGGAACGTAAATGCAAACGGGGACAGAAATGCAAGTTGAAACAGTAACTGCAACAGTAACGAAAGCGCATACCCTGTTTTTACTGAACAGGTGCATAGAGAAACACAGGGGCCCAGATATTCAAACTGCGCCAGGGTGTGGCACAAGCCTGGGTGCAGCGCAACTTGGCTGCGCTGGGGTGTTGACTGGGCGATATTTAACGGAGCTGCGCCATGGCTCAGCATCATTGAATATCACACCCTGGCCACCTACAGTGCGCATGGTGCAATGATACTGCACCAGTGCAAGTGGCCAGAGTGGAGCAGGAGGATGTGCTACCGCAAGTTCCATTGCACAAGGTGCAGCAACCACGATATTCAAAAGCTGACATGCAAATGGGGCCATAATGTATGCAAGGCGCACATGGGGCCATATGCATGTCATTTTGGCCCCATTTGCATGCAGGTCTGTCGATCCCTGACGACTTGTGCCTGGTGCCCAGCCAGGCAGCAGCCATCGGGGACCGATGCCTCCTGCAGCATGGCAATGTGCCCACAGCCCAATTGTGGGCATTAGTAATATATAAAAGATTCCAATATCCCTGGTGGTCCAGTGGACTGCTGTAATCCCAATCACAGGCATTAGTAAAATAAAAAAAGAGTCCAATATCCCTGGTGGTCCAGTGGACAGCTGTCAGCTCGATCACGGGCATTAGTGAAATAAAAAAGAGTCCAATATCCCTGGTGGTCCAGTGGACCGCTGTCAGCCCGATCGCAGGCATTGCTAAAATAAAATAAGAATCCTATATCCCTGGTGGTCCAGTGGACCTACTGTCAGCCCCATCGCGGGCATTAGTAAAATAAAAAAAGAGTCCAATATCTCTGGTGGTCCAGTGGACCTCTGTCAGCCTGATTGAGGGCATTAGTAAAGAAAGAAAAGACTCTTATATCCCTGGTGGTGCAGTGGACTGCTGTCTGCCCGATCATGGGCATTGACCACCAAGGATATAGGAGTCTTTTATTTCTTTACTTAAGGCCATGATTGGGTAGACAGCGGTCCACTGGACCACCAGGGATATTGGACCTTATTCATTTTAACTGATGCCCGCAATCGGGCATGGGGGGTGCCACCACAGAGGTGCAGCCAGAGCTCGGGTGGTCCCCTATAGGTGGCAGCTGCCATGTTGCGCCCTGCAATATGGCAGCTCACCTGTGGGTTGCCAGCCTTTTCTTCTTTTTTTTTGATCAACTTTGGGAGGCACAAGTAGAGGTTGTGCATGCATGGCTCAGCACATCCCGTGCTGAATATCTGGATGTGCAGGGTATGCATGAGCACACCCCCGCCCCCACTTGCACCTGCATACATTACTGATGCGCTCTGGCACATTGGGATTTGTGCCAGGCACAATTCCCGTTTGAATATCGCACCAGGGCACATCAGTGGGTTGCGCTTGGTGCAACACTGTTGCACCATGTGCAACCCTTTTGAATATCTGGGCCAGTGTGTAAAAAGAATGTATGCATTGTAATGGGCATCGAAGCTGAAAACGAGAATTGGAAGTACTTAATTGCTAATATCTCAGCAACCACACAATGTAGAAAAAAAAAATAAATTTCACAAAAATCATGATTTTCCTGGCTAGGAAATTGCTATTACATAGCCCATTGGGCTATGCAGCTCGCAACAAAAAATCTGTATCTCGCATCATTTTCAAGATACGAGCCCCGAAAAGCACAGCGTACGCCACCATGTTAGTCTATGGGAAAAAATGCCAACTTTGGAGTACAGTAACTTTGCAGCCATGCAATATGTTTTCACCAAACCACCAAAAGGCTCATCTGTGACATGTTGGCTATGTTCCCTCCAAATTTCAGGCCAAAAGACCTAACCGTTCTTTTGCAGCAAGGTGGCAAAGAACTCTTGTCAATTTAGCCATAGTGTTGCAAAGTACTTTCGTGATTTGCAAAAGCTTTCACACAGATTTGCGAAAGTGTCATGAGCATGAAAGTACTTTGCAAAAGTACTTTTTCAAGAACTTATTTCTGGGTTGTTTAACCCCATAATAAACACATGGCTGGCATCCTCAGGCTCTGACTAGGTGAACATTAAAAGAATTGTGCCCCTATATGGTCCCAATTTTAAATGGCAAGCATTTCTCTTATCACCAACTGAAAACAAAATGGCAGATTTGTGAAAGTACTAGGGCCATTTGCAACAGTAAAAAAATGCATTTGCGCAAGTGTAGAACTTTTTGTTAACTTTTCCCATTGACTTATAATGGGAAATTGTTTTTTGAATAACTTTTGAACCGTTCAATATTTTTTGATAAAATCATCAAAAGGCACATCATGCGCCCCGGCCGCATGTTCCCTGAAGTTTTCAGACCCCTCGCACAAACCGTGCGACCTGTAGGCACACGCAAAGAATTCACCATATAGCATAAATGCACGCACTGATCATGCTTAATAACTCCACAATAAAATATCCGACTGATACAAAACCTTGCAGATCCCAAGATGTATGGTTTTTGATCATGCATTCCAAATTTAGGCAAATCTGTTTAATGGTCATAAAGTTATTAAGGTGTAAAGTTTTGACCCTTTAACCTTAAAAGGGCTCCTCTACCATTAAATATATATATAAATATATACCTATATATATATCTATGTATATACACGTGTGTATGTATATGTATATGTGTGTGTATATATATATATATATATATATATATATATATATTCATGGCAAAAAACTCTGTTTAATGCATCACTTAGGGTTGTTCCACAATGTCAAAAGTGAGGAAAGTCTGTGTTAGGGTTGCCACCCTATGCACCCCATGCCCACCCTGCCCCCACCCACCGGCATCAGGCTTTGCATTGGGGTCATCGGCACTAACTCTCACCCCATTCCATGTGTAAATAAGCTGAGGTGGTTCAGTATAGGAGATTGGGGTGAGAGTTAGGACCGATGACCCAAACACACTCCCTGATGCCTGTTGGTGTGGGTGGGGTTGGCGTGGGGTGCAAGGTGTGGCAACCCTAACACCAAATTTCCTCACTTCTGTTGCTGTGGAACAACCCTAACTGATGCATTAAACAGAGTTTTTTTGCCATGAATTTCCCTTCTTTTTGAGAATGTACACTATAAATAGTGAATGGAATGTGGTGTTGGGAGTTTGAATTTTGCCACTTCACTGTGCAAAAAGTGTATGACCGGCTGAAATGAAAATTGGTAAATGAAGACATGTACCATACCACAACATGTATAACAAATGTTATCTGAATCTGTTCAACGGTTGCACAGCATCACGCCGGGAAACTGCGCAGGAGTTCCAAAAAGAACATTTTTGCCACTTCGTTACACAAGAAACATATATGCGACAGAAGCAAAAATTGTTAAAAGAAGACATGTGCCATAGCACATCGTGTGTCCAGAATTATGTGTACATTCATTCAATGGTCGCACAGCGCCACGAGCAAACAATATAACAAACATGCACAATTCAGCAACTGTAAGTGCCAGCGACCCATAAATTGTTACAGTCAAAGATGTATTATACATTTTTGTGCATTCCAAATGCCTGGAAAATCGGACAAATGGTTCAGAAGTTATTGAAGCATAATGAACCAAATTTTCATTCACTGGAGTGGCATTATTCTACAACTGTTAATGTTTTACACACCAAACCACTGCAAGGCACCTCCGTTCCACTAGTGCTACCTACGCTATATATTTCAAGCCAGTAGCACTATGCAGAATGCTATGCACAAAATGTTAAATGTGTCATGCAGTATCTCTGCAGTAAAATTTTTTTACAACATATAAGCAGCATTATTCACATCCTACATACATCCACTCAACACCTTCCAAATTTCATGTAAAAAGACTAAACCATTCCAGAGATATTCAATGTTTATGTTTCTGCACCTTTAAGAAGTCTTCCACGACAAAATTGCAGAAATCACAGTGAAAAATGTGCTGAAATGGCAGACCTGTCAACAAAAAAGTTTGTAACCATGAGGGGGGCCAACTTCAAATGGCAATAACTCTGGAACAGAACAAAAGTTTTTCACCAAACATAAACTGGCATGTTCCATGTATAAAGGTCTTTCAACAAGGCATATTTCAGATCAATCAACCATACACTGGCTGTGCTATGCATCGCAGAAGACTGTGCAGAAAAATAGTAAAAACATAATATTTTGCACTGCACTGCGCAAACGCAAAAACACAAATGGTAACGTTAATGCAAACAGTGATGGCAACAGTGAGGTAAAAGAATATAGTAATGCTAATGGTGAAGCAAATGCAAGTGCAAATGGTAAAGCACATGGGGATGCAAATGGAAATGATAATGCAAACAGTAACAGAAACTCAAGCGCAAACTTAAATGAAAACAGAAATGGCGACACAAATGGTAATGCGAATGCTAACAGCAGCAGAAATGCAAAAGGTAATGAAAACAGTAATGAAAATGCAAACAGTAACAGAAACGCAAACAGAAAAGCAAACGGTAACAGCAGCGGTGACGCAGAACAAAAGTAAATGCAGTCAACAACGGTAACGCTACTGAAAATACAAACACTAAGGCCAACGGAAACACAAATGGTAACGAACACGCAAACAGTAATGCTAACACATTTGGAAATGCAAAAGTTTATGATAACACCAACGATGACACCAAAGGAAACAGTAATGCAAACAGAAATTCAAATGCAAGCACATATGCAAATGCAAATGGTAATGCACATAGTGACACAAAAGTAAACGTAAACAAAAAGGGGTAATGGAAATGCAAACAGCTACAGTAACGCAAATGCAAGTGTGAATGCAAATGCAAAGGATAACACACACGGTGACATAAACAAAAACACTAATGCAAACAGTAACGGAAACGCAAGCGAAAACTCTAATGGTAATAGTAACACAAATGCACACCCTTTTTTCCCCAAAAAGGTATATTCAGAAGCACAGTGAATGCAAAGACTGTATGCATGATAATGGCCCTAGGAGTAGAAAACGAACACTTGGAATACTAAATGTTTTATATCTCAGGAACCGTACAACAAAGAAAAAAACTGAAAATCTCATATTATTTATGACTTTCTAGGCTAGCTTTGCACTTAGACCCCTAGTGGGGGGCTAACAATTCTTCAGACGAAAAGTCTGTATCATGAAGCATTTTCCAGATACGGGCCCCAATTTGCGCGGCAGATGCCGTAATGTTAGATTATGGGAAAAACCATCAACTTAGGAGTGCTGTAACTTTGCAGCCCTCTAATATTTTGTCACCAAACCACAAAATGGCATATCTGTGGCATCATGGCTTTCTTCCCTCCAAATTGCAGCCCCAAAGACCAAACTGTTCTTTTGCAGCAGGGTGGCAAAGATTCCCTACTGTTTTGGGCATAGTGTTGCAAAGTAGTGTCACAAATCATGACACTTTCACAAAAAAAAAATCACAAAAGTGTCAAATATGTGACACTACTTTGTGAGAATACTTTTTACAAAAATGTAAAAAACATATTTCTGGGGTGTTTAACCCCCCCAAAAAAAGACATGGCTAGTATCCTCAGGACTCGACTAGGTGAACACAGCAAGAACTGTGTACCTAGAGGGTCCCAAATTTAAATGGCAAGTATTTCTGTGACCAGTAACTGAAAACAAAATGGCAGATTTACAACACTACAGGGGTCATGTGCAACACTAAAAACTGCATTTGTGACACTGTTGAATAGTTTGTTAACTTTTCCCACTGACTATAATGGGAAACTTGTTTTTTGAATAACTTTTGAAACGTTTAATATTTTATCACAAAATCTTTGAAAGGCACATCGGGCACCCTGGCTTCATGTTCCCTGAAGGTTTCAGACTGGTCACTCAAACTGTGCGACCTGTAGGCATGACCAAAGAATGCACAGAAAAGCATAATTAGCACATTCTACACTGCTATGTAGCTTGGCAACTGTATAGAGATATATGGTACTGCTCCCTGCCTGCCAAATTTCAGGCAAATCCATCACATGGTGGCAAAGTTACTAACCTGCCAAATTTCACACTTTAACCTTAAATGGGGTACTCAACCCTAACTATAATGGCATGACTGTGCCACTATAATATATATATATATATATATATTATAGTGGCACGGTAGTGTCACTATAATTAGGGTTGAGAGGTCAGTTACATAATAAAGTTAAAAGTTTGGACATTAATAACTTTGGACCCATTCAATGGATTTGCCTGAAATTTGGTACACAAATTGGGGTGTACTAGTTCTCTTGATCTGCCAAATTGCGTTTCTGTCAGAGTGCCAGTTTTCATGTACAAAAGTGCTGAAAAATGTAAAATTATCCATTTTTGGAGGAATCTTTTGGCATTCTTAATGTGTTTCTGCACAGCCATTGTGTGGTATGCCACTCTGTGAGATGGCTTATTTGAAAGAGATTTGGTGGCCGAACATGCAGCTTTTTGTTTGGTGAAAAAATATTAAGGCATTTAAAGTTATGGCACTTTTAATTTCTCATTATAAGTCAAAGGGAAAATTTATATGTATGTCGTGCGATCAAAGAATCGAAGTTCTGGCCATCCCATCCCATCCCTCCTGGCATCAAAGAATTTGCAGCCTCACAGTTCAAGAATCTTTGATCCTGAGGCATTTCAAAAATTCTTTGACCGCGAGGTCCGCCATCTTGTTTTCAGTTTTCCAATTGCACAAACATAAATATCTCGGCTCAGGGGTAACTTCTGAAGTAAAACTTCGATGGGTTTTATTCAGAGGACCCCAATCTATCGAGCTATGGCTTTGGTTCCATCCAAATCAGTCCAAAAATGGAGTTTTTAGCTTTTAAATTCTTTGTTCGTGGCTCTCTATAATGATCTTTGATCGCGAGCTGACAAATTCTTTGATCTCAAGAATCTTTGATCGCAATCTTGCATCGCGACCTAAAAACACAAATATCTTGGCTCGGGGTGGAATAGGGACACAAATGAGGGTGGTTTTTGCTCAGGAGGGTCTGTTCTATCGAACCATCATCAAAAAAATCACGTTTCACCATTTTTTATTCTTTGATCATGAGCGTGCAATTTCTTTGATCAAGAGCCTGCAAATTCTTTAATTGTGAGAATCTTTGATCGCGATCGTGCATCATGAGCGAGGGACAAGTTGGCCAGATTTAAAAATTAATTTTTTCAGCCCAGTGGTGCCCTAGACTGTGAAATAAAGGTGGGTTTTGCTTAGAGGGTTTCATTGTGCCCATCTGCATGCTCAAAATAATGCAATAGTGATTCCTGGTAGACTAGTTCACCCCCCCCAAAGAGGTGCTCTGAAAATATTTCTGAGCTCCTCTTTGCACTACCACTCATAATGCAGACAGTTGCTGGCTGGCCATGGAGGTGAGAGGATGGCTGTGCCAGTCGCTGGCTGGCAAAGGGTATGGGGGTGCTGGTTGGGCTTGGATGGATGGGTGGGGGTATGGGGGGCCACTAGACTACCAGGCATATTATAAACTTAATATTTCTTTCATTATGCTGGGGGGATGCTAGACTACCAGGGATATAAAGATTCACATATTATAAGAAAATAGAGCTAGGGGGGCCAGTAGACTACCAGGGATCTAATAGAAAACAGGCGGTGGGGGACACTAGACTACCAGGGCTTTACTTCCTTCATATATTTTATTGGGGGGCCACTAGACTACCAGGGATCATTATTATATAATCTTGGGCATGCAGATGGGGCACAATGAAGCCCCCCAAGAAAAATCCACCTTTATTTGACAGTCTAGGGCACCCCCTGGGCTTGCAAGGATGCAAATACTTTGACCACGAGATTCTGTGATCGCGATCGTGCATCACAAGCGAGGGATGAGATGGTCAGATGAATAAATCAATTTTCTCAGGCCAGAGGTGTTGTAGGAAGTCAAATGAGGGTGGGTTTTACTCAGGAGACTTTGTTCAGATAAATCATGGTGGTGGCTTACTGCAATTCCTTAAATTTTTCGATTTATAAGGTTTTGATCGTGAACCTGCAAAACAGAAAGAGAAACAGTACTGTAGACACAAATGGTAAAAAATAGCGGAAAAACAAGCGCAAATGAAAATGCAAAGGATAATGCACATGGTGATGTAGATGTGAACGGTAAGTGAAACGGGTACGGAACCACAAGCGGAAAGGGCAACGGTAATAGTAATGTAAGCACACAGGCTGGTTTTCCCCATAAGCTTCATAGAGAAAGACAGTGAGTACAAAGAATGTATGCATAATAATTGGTCTCAGAGCAGAAAATGAGGAGTTGGAATCCTAAATTGCTTATCTCTCAGGAACCGTCCGACGTAGAAAAAATTTTTAAAGTCATATGATTTATGACTTTCCTGTCTAGTTTTGTACTTTGCCCCCAGTAGGGGGCTAACCATTTTTCAGACGAAAAGTCCGTATCTCGCACCATTTCCAAGATACGGGCCCTGAAAGGCGCGGTGAACACTGTAATGTTATCCTATGGGAAAAAAAGAGGAGTTCGGAGTGCCATAAGTTTGGCTCCCTGTAATATTTTTTCACCAAACTACTAAAAGGCACATCTGTGGGATGTTGGCTGTCTTCCCTCCAAATTTCAGCCCAAAAGACTAAACCGTTATTTTGCAGCAGGGCACCAATGGATTGCTGCAATGCGTCGGACGCCATAATGTTATCCTAGGGGAAAAAGTGTCAACTTTGGAGTACCGTAACTTTGTCGCCGTGTAATATTTTTTCAATGAAATGCTGAAAGGCACATCTGGGAGATGTCGACTGCGTTCACTACAAATTTCAGCCCAAAACACTAAACCGTTCTTTTGCAGCAGGGTGCCAAAGAATTGCTGTAATTTTCCCATAGCCCAGAAAAGTACTGTTGCAATTTGCAAAAGCTTTCACAAATTCATTCGACAGTGTCACAAGTGCAAAAGCTACTTGAAAAGTACTTTTCCAGAAATGTGAAAAACATATTTCTGGGGTGTTTTACCCCAAAATAAAGACATGGCTAGCATCCTCAGGGTCCGAGTAGGTGAATACAAAAATAATTAGGTTGCTAAAGGGTCCCAAATTTAAATGCCAAGCATTTTTCTGATCACCAACTGAAAACAAAATGGCAGATTTGTGACAGTAAAAGGGCCATTTGTGTAAGTAAAAACTGCATTTGCCACACTGTCAAGCTTTTTGTTAACTTTTCCCATTAACTTATAATGGGAACTTGTTTTTTGAATAACTTTTGTACCATTTAATATTTTTTCATGAAATCCTTGAAAGGCACATTGGGGACCCTGGACGCAAATTTCCTGAAGATTTTGGACCAGTCGCGCAAACCGTGCGACCTGTAGGGATGACTGTAGAATTCCAAAAAAAACATAAATGCACGTGTAGATCACACTTAATAACTCCGCAACCATATATCCGACTGGTAGGAAACTTGGCAGATCCCAAGGTGTATGGGTCTTGATCATGCAATCCAAATTTCAGGTAAATCCATTGAACAGTTGCAAAGTTATTAAGGTGCAAAATCTTAGGTTTAACATGTAAATGGCTCCTCAACACTAACTATGGTAGCACTACCATGCTACCATATTATATATATATATATATATATATATATATATATATATATAGGACAAAGAGCCTCTGTGCACAAACATACTGAGGCAAAGGTTCCTAAAGGGCATTTGGCTGGGAAGCCAAGTTTCAAGAAAATACAAAATCACACATGCCCACACAATGCAAAGCATCATGGGCTGCATATGCAAATCACCACAGAATGTTATGCTGGATCAACTTTGAGCAGAATTGCATGGTGCCAAAAGGCCTCTCACACAGTTTGAAAAGGGTGCTAACAGATGACATAGACACGTGTTTCGTCCTACCAGGACTCATCAGTATGCCTCATTTGTTTGCACCCCAGTTGATCCAGCATAACATTCTGTGGTGATTTGCATATGCAGCCCATGATGCTTTGCATTGTGTGGGCATGTGTGATTTTGTATTATATATACAGTATATGTATATACATACATATATATATATATATATATCTGTACACACACACACACTAAACTGTTGCTCACCCAAGCTGTTACATTATGCCTTATTTACAGTGCAAGTATTTTAAGTCTTTACAAAGAACATCCTGTATTTTTTGCAGTTACACATAATCATGTAACATGGGTTACTCAGTGAGAGGCAGTGGAGTAAGAATGTGGGAATAAAACAAAGTAGAAAAAAATTGAAGTTTCTTTCTTATCAGTATCAATCTAAAGACATGCTTTTGAAACCAGAAACCTTTTTTGCCATGTAGGAACAATGATTTGCAATACAAGTTGAGTTAACAAGAGAAGTCATTCTTTTTATTTATTTTCCTTTTTTGACTAAATAGCTTAAAGGCATTGTCTTGTCACAATATAACTGTTGTGTATTCATGACAGTGGGATTTCACAATAACTGATGTGATATTCTCACTTGACTTGCTGCCTTGTGAGTAAATATAGAAGGCATGGTTACATACCAGCATAATGGAGTTTTCCCCTTTAAAGGGCAGACCAGGTTGTCCTGGTGCACCCCTTCCCCCATGCTTAAAATGGTTTGTGCTCAGAAGGAGATGGGGAGAAAGGGGAGGGGCTAAGGGGATAGAACAATGGGCAGACAAACAGGAAGGGAAGGGAAATAGGGAGGTATTTAAGGGACAGCACAAGGGGGCCTCAGCCACTTTTGCTGGAGTTTTGATCTTTCGGAACTGCAGCACATCGGATTGGCATCAGAGCAGGTTGGTTGAATTTAGTGCGGTAAGCAGTAACAGATTTTTCCAAGCTATAATGATAGGAGTGCCTTAGGTAATTTTGAACAGATTAGCCTCAAAAAAAAATAAGAATAAGAAATGAGAAGAAGCTGCTCTGGTAGGGCATGGGTAATTTTGTTCTCCGACAGCAAAAGGTAAAAGTTTGGTGTGGTTTGGTTTTTGTTGAGCCATTAAAAAGGTGAAAGCAATTGAGTAAAATCATCAGATTGAGTATTAGTATGCCTGCCCCCTGTTTTAAGAAGCATGATAATGAAAAGGCAGGGCTAAAGGCAAGAGTGGTGCGCGAGCGAGTTGAAACAGAATTGTGGTGATTGGTAAGGTCAGAGGAGGCACGAGAACAACACGCCGAGGACATGGCGTTTTCGGTTGCTGGGGGCAGGCTCCCGAGTCCCCAGGGCATTAGTGGCTGTGAGAAGGACAGCGAAAGTGCTGCACGGGCAAGGTTGTAACTGTTAGGCAGGACAGAATGCCCGTTGTTGTAGGGAGAAGGTCCGAGGGACCAGGGGAAGGCAGCAGTTTGAGTGGAGAGCAAGGCAAGGGGGGCAAGAGTGCCACGAGGTCTGGGTGTGTGGTTTTTCAAAATGCTTTACACTGTGCCTGCTTTTTCTCCTCAGCAGATAGCAGGGCAGGTAGAATGGAGAGGGAAGCAAGGGGGGGGAGAGTGCCGCATGGTCCGGGCGTGTGGTTTTAAAAGGATGCCCAATTGTTTTCTGTGCTTTACAACTGGGCCTGCTTTTCTCCTCTGCAGCTAACAAGGTAGTCACCCATATCAGCGAAGGCAGGAGAAGTAATTATCCATTTACCTTCTTGCACACGATGTGTAAGGGGCCGAGGGAACATGAGGGCAGTGTTTTACTGAAGGGGGCACTTTGCAGCAATTGATGTAAAACTTTTTGTGGGTAGCGTAGGGAGAGGCAAGCAAAGAGCCGTAAGTGTGGGGGGGGTAAGATGGACACGTGCCGGGGGGCCGAGGTTGTGCCTTCAGACAAGCAGGGCAGTCACCTGTTTAGGAAAAGGGAAGGAGCAGCAATTGTCCGGTTTGTCTTGCCCATGATGGTTGAGGGGAAGTGTTGAAGACTAGGGCAGATGACTCAATGACCGAGTGGCACGTTGCAGCAATTTTAACCATTTTTCAGTATCGTGATGACTGGGTTAAAGGGTTTTGTTTGCCATGGGTTTAAGGGCGTGAGGAGCGGGCATAGCGGAGGAAAAACGGCATGACGTCACACGCCAAAAATTTTTGCAGGCAATACAAGCAGGGCATTGAAATAGAAAAGGGAGTTTGGAGGCCTGACAGGGGCTGTGAGGCTGGGAGGAACCAGAAGGAGAAGAGAGGGGTAGCGCAAGGCATGCGCTACCCGGGGGTGGGGTCTCAGCAGAAGCGTGCACCTGCTATTCCAGCCTTTTTACTTGGCAAGGTCACATGTCACAGAAGTAGCATTTACCAAATCTTTGGGGTGGGGGCTAAGGGGCCAGAAGGAAAGGTATGGCAACGGTGCGCCCATTCTTGCTGGAGGGATATGTTATGAAGGCCTGGGGTTTTTGTAAAATGACCCCCATTAAGTTTTTCTTCTAAAGCTGAGGCACCGGGTCCCGAACTGAGGGTTGATGGCCTGATAAGCACCATGGATGTTAAATCATGAGGGAGTAATAACTTCATAAGGGCGGGTTTTTTTTTGGGTGTGGGCCTGCATTTGGCAATCTGAGTGCTGGTGGTTATCGGTACCTCCCTAATGGGGGTTGGCCCACAGAATACAGCATTTGCAATATTCGGCCCACTAATATCAGCACCTTGGGGTTTAGTCTAGAGATTGATAGAGAACATAGCGTGAGGGACGGCCTGGCACATGCAAAAAAAAATAAATAAATAAACAAAGGAAAGTGAAGGCAGGGGACGAGACCCTATTCCCATTGCAAAACAGAGGGGATTACCAAGAGTGAATGCTGAAGGGACAACAATGGGCCAGTGAGCGGTGCCTGGGTTAAGAAGAGAGGTTAAACGGGGGGCGGGTTGTTGCTTGATGATGAATGGGAAGCCTCAATGCAGACAGCAAGTGGGGGCTTGCTAGGACCAGAGAAGGGAGGACCGGATGGGGCACAAATGAGTGACAGAGAGGGGCAAGAATCAGGTCAAGAGAAAATGGGGTCTTGACTGTTGACCAGACTGTGGAACAGGGTGGGGGGGTACAGCCAAAAGTGAAAGTGCTCCGGATGGTACAGTTATACAATTAACCTTGTTTTCCTCTCGTAGTTGTTTTCACAAGGATAAGAGAAAGAAGAAGACAATGGCACCAAAGAAGAGCAGGCCATCAAAAGATGAGGCTTACAAGGCTATAATGGAATTGGTGGAGAAAGCAAACATGATGTGGGAGCCGGTGGAGGGAGAGGAACCAAGGAGACCCAGGGACAAGAGAAAGGCAGCCACAGGAAAAAGAGGCAAGGAAAAATGACCAGCCAGAGGGTTGCGTGGTACTGGGAAGGCACCGCCGGTGGTAGCGGGGCTGGCCAAGATGGCGGATCCATTACCCCTGCATCCTACGGTCACTGTGTCACCAGTCCCCCACCCAGATCAGGGTGGCATCCCCCTGGGTGAACCCAGTCACGAAGCCCAGAATGGTTTGCTCCCTCCACAAAACCCAGCAGCCCACCCCCTCCTCAGCCACTGGGAGAAGCAAAAAAAGGACCTTGGAAGACTCCAGGCAGGATGGCCTGGACAAGGTCACAGGTAATACATCCAGTGCAGTAGGGGACAGTATAAAAGAATATATAGGGCAAATTGTAATGGCATTAGGGGCAGGCGGTATAGGGCAGATGGAATCGGCACTGGCAGAGATCAGGAGGGAGAAAGAGGGGACAGAAAGGAAGGAACAGGGAACAGAGAGAGAGGGAAAAGGGACAAGAGAGATCGGTGCCCCTGGAATGAGGATAGGCAAGCAAGTGCTGCTGATCACGAAGGAAAACATTTGGAAAGGGGATTATGTGGACATATTCACCTTGGTGAGCCGCGAGGCCGCCGCCAAGTATGAGGAAGCTGAGGGCATAGGTAAGAGTGAGATGGCGGTGGCTATAGTGCTTTTAGGGAAGAAAGAGGAAGATAAGTTCACAAAAGGGAAGACTTGGGATAGATGGTTCCTAGGTTTTGCTACTTTCTCAGTCATCATCATGGAAAAGAGGCCGGAGTTAGGCATCCCGCTCATTACCTATTCCCTGATAATTCGGAAGGCAAAGGGCGGGATGGGGTGGTTATACTATGATGAATCCTTTCGGCAGAGAATGGCAATGTTTGGGGACATGAGATGGGACACCAAACAGATAGATCTATGGACAGATTACATCACGGATCAGTCCACGCCTGAAGGGGAATGGAGCAAGAAGGGTTTTGGGACCCAGAGATGCTGCTGGGCATATAACAGAGCCTTTTGTTCCTGGCCACAATGTCACTTTCGGCATGCATGCTCTAGATGCGGGGGAAGCCACCTGGCAAGCAAATGTAGAATATCATGGGGCCAAGAGGCACAATGGCATGGGGGGCAAGGAACAGGCCAACAGTTTTTTTGAGAGGTACAAAGCTTTAGAGGCCAAACATGGAACAGGGAGGACGGGGAGGGGAACACGAATGGGGGGGACAGAGCCATTGAAGATTGAGAGGTCAGTCAAGAAGAGATAGAGGGAAAAGAGGGGAAGGGCAGGGGATGGGATAAGGAACAGTTTGGGATGGCCAGAACCCCCATCAAAGCAAAGGCATGGGCAGGTTACATGGACAAATATCCAGACACAAGAGTGCGGGATATGATTTTGAAGGGCTTTAGCACTGGGTTTTCATTACAGTTTACGGGACCTAGGTGAGCAATGGAGGCCAGCAACCTAGGGTCAGTGAAAGAGAAGGAGGAGGTACTGAGACAGAAGATAGAGAAGGAAGTAGCAGCAGGTAGGGTAGAGGGCCCGTTTTGATAACCCCCCATTGCAGAGCATGCGGGTCTCACCGTTGGGTCTGGTACCCAAAAAACGGGAAGGGGAATACAGAGCGATTCACCACCTGTCCTATCCAGAAGGGGAGTCAGTGAATGATTTCATCAGTGAGGAGTACAGTAGGGTGACTTATGCGACACTATAGGATGTGGTACGGATGAACTGGGCTACAGAGGAGGCATGGATGGCTAAAACGGACATTGAGTCTGCTTTCAGACTGCTTCCGGTCAGGATGGAAGACTGGGATCTATTGGGTTTCAAAAGCAGGGGAAGATACTATTTTGACAAAACAATGCCAATGGGTTGTTCCACAGCATGTGCTACATTCGAGGCTTTCAGCACCTGTTTGCAGTGGATATTTCAAGAAAAAATGGGTTATAGGATGGTCATACATTATCTGGATGATTTTCTATTCATTGGAAGAGGAAAAAAGGAGACACAAATGATGCTGGGTAAATTCCAGGAATTGTGTCAGGAGTTGGGGGTACCACTAACCCTGGAAAAGACAGAGGGGCCCAGCAGGGTTATAGAATTTTTGGGGATTGAGATAGATGCCCCGAACGAGGTATTTAGACTACCGGAAAAGAAAGTCAATAAGCTGAAACAACTAATACAATTGCACACCAGCAGGAGACAGGTACAGCTAAAGCTGGTACAACAAGTGCTGGGGCACTTGAACTTCACCTGCAGGGCCATCGGGCCAGGGAGGACATTCACAAAAAGGTTTGCCAGGGCTACAGCAGGGGTCACCAGATTGCATCACTGGGTAGACTTGACGTGAGGGGTTAAGGAGGATTTTATGATTTGGGAAGAGTTCCTTAGGGAGTACAACGGATGCACTTTCTGGCAGGAAGAATGGCTATACAACACAGATCTCGATCTATACATAGATGCGGCTGGGGGACTGGGCATGGGGGGTACATGAGAGGTAGATGGTTTGCAGAACCCTGGCTGGCCAGTTGGGTGCAGGATGGGAAGGTGAGAGACACTACATTGCTAGAGATCATGCCCATATGGGCGTGTACTTTGGTCTGGGGGGAGGAATTACAGGATCAAAAAGTAACTTTTTGGTGTGACAATAGAGCAGTGGTAGATGTGTTGAACAACAGGGGAGCCAGATCGGACACAGTCATGCAGGTATTAAGACATTTAGTTTTAAGGGCATTGCAACTGAACATGTCATTTAGAGTGCAACACATAGAAAGGGTACACAACACTCTGGCTGACAGCTTTTCCCATCTGCAGCTGGACCATTTTCAGAGGCTGGCACCAGCAGTGGAAGAATTAAAAACACCCATATCAACGAACATCTGGGACGTTGGCAGGAAGGAGCAGAATAGTTGTTTCACAGCTCATGGGCGCCTCAGACTCTGAAGGCCTACGACGGGGCCTGGCGGATGTTTCAAACATTCAGGGCAGAGCACCAGATGAAGGTAAGTAGGCCACTCACAGAGGAACAGTTGGGAATGTTCACAGTGGGACAGTGGTGGAAAGGCACAGCCCACACCACAATGGGAGTTTATCTGGCTGGGATTAGTCTTATCTACAGTCTGAAAGGGTGGAGGGACCTGACAAAAACATGGCTCATCAGAAGAATGATGCAAGGATGGAGCAGGTTGAAACAGGGACCAGCAGATAGTAGGAGGCCTATAGGGGAGCAATGGCTTATAAAGCTGAGGAAGGTGCTCCCAGCAGTATGCAGATCACGGAACGAGGCCCAGCTGTTTCACATGATCTGTGTGATAATGTTCACAGGTGCCAAGAGAGTGAGTGAGGTGGTAGGCCACGGGAGGGAAGACGAGGAAGGGGGGCTAGACTGGGATGACATAACCTGGTGGATGACTGAGATACAGATCAGGATTAGAAGGTCTAAGACAGATCAAGGGGGAAAAGGTTGCATGGTGATGTTAAAAAGTCAACCAGAGGATACAATATGCCCAGTACAGGTGCTGTGGGTTTTCACCACAGAGCAGGGGAGCAGGACAGGAAAATTATTTCTACACTGGGAAGGGAGTAGGGTGACTGGATACCAGGTCATGGCAATACTGAAAAAGGGCGTGCAATTCTTGGGAGAAGACCCAGCCAATTATTCTTCCCATTCCTTCCGGGTTGGGGCTGCCTCACAGTGGGCAGCAGCAGGCGAGACGGTGAGCAAGATATTGGAAAAGGGACACTGGCAATCAGCCAGTTATAAAAGATACATTAGAACACTGAAATAAAAAAAAAATAAAAGGGAAATGAAACTATGGAGGCATAGATAGATATATATTTTGACATAAGGGAATTGTGGGGCTCTTGGCTGGGACCACAGCGATGGGGGGGCAAGAAATGGGAATAGACAGGGAGGGGGGCATGAAAAAGGGGGGATGAATGTGGGAACGACTCTATGAGTTAGTATAGTAACGATTTTGCTTGCACCCCATAGGTAGAGGGAGGATCACGAAAGTATGGATCTGCGGCCATTCCTACATTTATTGGGCCAGAAAGAGAGCAGAGAAGAAGGCTGGGGGAAGGCAGCTATACCAAGATGTGAGAAGGTGTAGGTTGTTTTGGCATGGCATACAGGGGATGAGGTGGGCTCACCTGCTTCCCACATTAAAAGACCTTGGAAAATGGCGGCCCAGGACAGACCTAATTATTATACATTTGGAGGCAACGACCTGGCAGGTAGGCCTTGGGTGGACACATACTTACAGATAGAAAAGAGCTTAAGAGCCATACGGCAGTGGTGGCCACAAGTGTGCATCACTTGGTCAGATATGATACCAAGGAGAGTGTGGAGGCAAGAGCACAGCCACAGAGCGGTAGAAAGGGCCAGAAGGAAGATGAATAGGAGGGTTGGAACATTGGTAAGGCAGATGGGAGGACAAGTGATACTGAGGGAGGTAGAAGAATGAGTAGATAAATTTTACAGGTCAGACGGGGTGCACCTGTTGGATATAGCTGTAGACATGTTCAATACAGAAATGATGGGATTTATAGAAGAATGGAGGAGACAGACAAACAATGGGAATTAAAAAAAAAAGGTAAATAATAGCAGATATAGATGGAAAAGGAGCTCCCCTGACCTAAGGGTGTATGCTACCCTAGAAAAGGGGGAAGCCAGCCATCCAACACAAGCTGGAGACTGGCTAGTGGGGAAAAGGAGGGGAGGACAGGAGGGGGAGTAGGAAAAAGGAATAACACAAGAAGAGAAGGAAGATGAAGGAAAAAGCAGTCTCGGTTTTCACCGTTACCTAATGAAAAAGGAGAAGAAGAAGGCACCCAGGTTTTCACCTGGGCGAAGAATAATCAGAGATTGATATATGGATGGAATAAACAAAAATATTGGAAATATGATAATAAAGGAATTGGAATGGAATATGGAATTATGAATCTAAATAAATTAATTGCCAATCTGAGCACAACAACAAACAGTGGTGTCTGTCTGTTGTGGGGGAAGAGGGGGGAATCCGTGATAATGGAGTTTGCCCCTTTAAAGGGCAGACCAGGTTGTCCTGGTGCACCCCTTCCCCCATGCTTAAAATGGTTTGTGCTCAGAAGGGGAGGGGGGAGGAAGGGAAGGGGCTAACGGGATAGAACAATGGGCAGACAAACAGGAAGGGAAGGGAAATAGGAAGGTATTTAAGGGACAGCACAAGGGGGCCTCAGCCACTTTTGCTGGAGTTTTGATCCTCCACCCACCCTGTCAGGCAGAGTGAGTAAGGAAGACAGTCAAGATGGGACTGTATGTGGGTATGCGAAGGTGTAAGGCAAGTACATCCGGTCGGACAAAATTGGACTGCCAAAGGTGGATGGCAGGTAATGATATGGTTATGGACTGCCAAAGGTGGATGGCAGGTGGTAATATGGTTAAGGACTGCCAAAGGTGGATGGCAGGAGCAAAGATGGGGAAAAGGGGGGGGAGGAGGGAAGGAAAAAGGAATAACACAAGAAGAGAAGGAAGATGAAGGAAAAAGTGGTCTTGGTTTTCACCGTTACTTAACGAAAAAGGAGATGAAGAAGGCACCCAGGTTTTCACCTGGGGGAAGAATAATCAGAGATTGATATATGGATGGAATAAACAAAAATGTTGGAAATATGATAATAAAGGAATTGGAATGGAATATGGAATTATGAATCTAAATAAATTAATTGCCAATCTGAGCACAACAACAAACAATGGTGTCTGTCTTTTGTGGGGGAAGAGGGGAGAATCCAGGACAATACACAGACTGTATTGGTACTTTATTTACATAAGCAATGAGCGGGAGCATATGCCATGAAGTGATAACGTCTTGCTATGGGTATGTTGAACCAGTGGATGTTTCTGAGTCCCTGCACTACTCAATAAGGTCATTATATTTTCACAACACACCTGGTGGAGTAGTTTAATCAATTCATGAGATGGTTCCTTTTTTTTTTTAGAACAAACTTTCATGCATTTAGTAAACTAATCACTTTTTGGTTACTTGTTGGTACTGGGATAATATCTTATCTTAAATCAGATACAATTCTGCATTACATACAACAATATTGCCTTGTAGAAATACATGTATAGTTCACATTCTATTTTCATCTATGTGTTGTTTTACTATATGTTAATAACAAAGAAGATTATTTGTACTTACCAGCTGGGTTGACCATGATGAGCTACTCGATCAAGGGATCCTCCTCGACCTGATCCCTGGGGATTGTTATGAGGTGTATTCTTTTGTGGGAAGTGGCAGTGAAGCATTCATGTTCTCTTGTGATATAATAGACAAACAAAATATGTATTATGATCTAATGGTGTCAAATGAGTGGTTGGAATGTGACAGGCAAGGATTGCAAACATTGAAAGCATTTGCATTTCTTGATTATGTGTTTTTATTTCTATACACATTGTACTGCTGTATATATGTGTGAATACATGAATCCCTTTAGCATTTAAAAAAAAATATTTATTTAAATTAACATTAAAATATGTTTTCTTAGCATGACACAAAAATATCCTAGAAGTATAACAAGTCTCTGTTTGTATCAAGAGGTTTTATTGAAATTGCCTTCCTCATCAGTGAGCCTCAGTAGTTGCACTGTTTGTTGTAAGACAAACAAAAAAGAAAAAATTGAGATGAAGACACAAACGTGTGTGTATATGAATGATCATACATTATGCTGTATCATACATGGCCATCCAAGCCTGTTTCAGAAACTGAACTTCATTTCAGTTAAATGCCAGATTGGGGGGGGGGTGGATGTTAATTGCACAATTAAATTACTGACATGGTGTGCAACAGATGTTACTGAGAGTTGAAGTTTAATCAAACAAAACAAATCTGCACAATTTGATAGAATACAGTATGCATGTGGTATTGTTCTAAGTTGTTATGCAGCATGCTTTTTGCCATGTGTGGTGTAGCACACCCGAAAAAGAATTTGAGCACTATAGTAGAAGAAGAATAATACAGGGATACAATGGGATGTGCAACAGCATATGTGAAAATTAATTAGCACTTTCTATTAATTAATTCTGAAGATGCATAGTACTTGCCTCAATTAGATTAGGAAATTTAAAAATACTAAAAATGTGCATACATACAATTAAAAAAAATTACCCTGAATAAAAATTCTCATTAAGACTAAATCTGTCTTTGTGTAATCTGTTTCACTACACAGACACAAGCCTAATTGTAAGTATAGCCTTGAGATAGGGTAATGAGCTCTGAATTAGATTGGTACATCCAGTAGACCTGGGTTTGATTTTCACAACATCCACTTGCATACTGTGTGACTCTAAGCAAGTCACTTAACTTCCCCTGAAAACAGGCAGTTGTACAGTATCTAGTGGGCCATACCTGTGTACCAAAGAATTAAGACACCTCACTCACTATAGTAGACCTAGGTTTGATTCCCACAACCTCCACTTGCATACTGTAATAATCTGAGCAAGTCACTTAACCTCCCTTGGAAACAGGCACTTGTAAGTAGTGGGCCATACCTGGGTAACAAAGAATTAACAGACACTCCACTCAATGAGACTCCAGTAGATCTAGATTTTATTCCTACAACCTCCATTTGCATACTGTGTAACTCTGAGCAAGTCACTTAACCCCTCTTCCCCCCGTGCACTTGGGTCGCTCCTGAAAACAGCACTTGTATCTAGAAGTGTGCCATACCTTGTTACCAAACAATGAATACAGACCCCACTCAATCACAGAGCAGCAGCACTGAGGACAACACTCCTTTCCTTCTCTGAGTTCACTTCACTTTTGCAGCATGTTAACTGTCTTCTCTGTGGTGACACCAAACAATTGCTGTCATGTGGGCCCAGCAGCTACACTTGGTGCCAAAAACCCAGAATGAACAGGCTCCTGGGGGCAGACTGGATATGCAGCAGTGGGGGGGCACAGTCAGAGTGGAGGAACAATTTGAGAAGCCAGAGAGACCGACTGCTTCCCCCCTCAAGTGCAGAGGTGTTTTGGTGCTGCTGCAGATAGTATACTGTAACAACCTCATCGCCATAGCTCCCGAATGCTGGCAATCTCTCCCAATAGTACTTTGCAATACTATTGGCAGCTGAAGTGAATGGGGGAGGATCACAGAATGGATTGCATTTTTTTTTCAATTCAAAGTAGAAATGGGTCTCATGAGCAGCCGGTGACTATATACAGTATTATGTCATACTTACGGCCTTGGTGTCTATCACCAAATTCAGCCTTCCCTACCTTTTCTGACATTTGGAAAGCTGCTTCGTACCACTCCTAGTCTCTCCAGTGGACCTGTCCAGTGGCTTTGTTTTTAGAAAATTTTTGCTGAACCTGCTTCCACTTCCTTCAGCATTCATCTGCTAACTTCTCAATGTCTTGCTCCCCCAAGGCTTGACCAACCTTCCTCCAAGTTCAGAGGAAAGATAGGTTGCTCACCTTCATCACAATATCTGCATTTACATGTGCTTTGATGGCATTCAAGAGGGCAAATACATCCCCATCACTCTAGTTCTTGTGCTTGTTTTTTGGTTCTGTTCTGTATGGGAAGAAATGAGAGACATTTATGCTAATTTGTTGTCACCATGTTTTATTAAACAACTTACAAATACACTGATTTTCCCTTCTGACACCCCCCTCCCCACACAATCACCCACCCACTGTTTAGAATATACAGTATATATCAGGCTGTTGCTTTTTATGAATGCTGTTAGACAACTGAGTATGTACTGTATGTAATGTATTACACCACAAATCATTTGCTATGTTGAATGTGGCATGCCACTTACATGACATTCAAAGGGGGGAGTGCATATACTAATGATATACAATGGGACTCAAAACATTGGTCACATTTTTTAAATACTATTACTGTTCAAAACTAGTATATTGAAATGAACAGATCATGCAAGAATCGGTCTGCATTTAATGTCATTTCCTGACATTTGGTGTCACTAGGTCTGCAATGGTTACACATCTATAAAAACCTGTCAGCAAAGACCCTGTGCTGCCAGTCCTACAGACATTGCAGTGTATGTTGTGTGGGTTACAGTGCTGCTGCCTGATATACTGTAGAAGCATAGGCTACGAATGACCCAGTGTTTTCACACCTAAAGACATTGTAGTATAGGGCATTTGGTGCACTTTGCTGCTGCCTGAAATAGTATGGGAACACAGGGTATGAAGAAGCCTGCAATCTGAACTGTAAATATGTTGTAACATAGCATCTGAAAGACACTGTGCTACTGCCTGGCATACTGTGGGAGTGCAGAGCCTGAAGGAACCTGTGCTCCCACCCCTAAAGACACTTTAGCACAGTGTTTGTGAGGCACTGAGATGCTGCCTGACATAATGTGGGAGTGCAGAGCATACCTCTCAACCTGCTAGGACCAAAATTAGGGACATTCACCACAAAAATCAGAGACAAATTACCAAAATCAGGGACACCATATTTTATTCAGCGTGGCATTGTGCCATCACAAGACATGTACTTCTCATGATGTAGTACACTACAACATATGTAAAGTCCCTTTAGTTTATGCTTTTAAAAATGTCAAACTTATTTGCATACTACCAAATGGCAAAATAAAAAAAAAAAAAAACCACAGGCAATATTTTGCATTTTCTTTCTGTTAATTTACCTACTTGAAACTAAAATGTAACATGGACATTGCTAGAGAAATCATTTTCTTTAGGATCCAGTGTTAGGTTAATTTCCAGGCTTTTAAGGATCCAGTGTTATTTAATTTCCAGTCATGACTGAACGGAAATATGTGGTATTGGAATGCAAAGTATGTGTGTGTGTGCGTGCATGCATGTGTGTGTGCGTGCATGCATACATGCGTGCGTGCATGCGTGAGTGTGTGTGTGTGTGTCTGTGGGTGTCCCTCTCTCTCTCTCTCTCCCCCTCAGTCTCATTACAGAAACAGATAAGCCTGTGGAATGCAGCAGAAGGGGGCTGTCTCCACCAGACTGCTTGCATCTGCTTAGTTTAACCCTTGCTGTGTTGCTGGTTGATATATCAGTCCAGCATTCCCATGCTTGTTAATTCTGTTAGTAACTTTTGGGTTAAACAGGACTTACTAGACTTGCATACTGGCATTCTAAAAATCCATAAAAGAAGCAATTAATTAATGGACTGCAGGACAAGGAGTCTAAATTTGTGAAGTCTGAGAAAAATCCAGGACAGTTGGGAGGTATGGTGCAGGGTCCGTAGAACCGTACACTCGCACCTCTAAAGACATTGTAGTGTAGGCTTTGTGTGGAAAGTGCTGCTACCTTCAATAGTGTGTGAGTGCATGTTACGAAGGATCCTGTGCTACCATCCCTAACTGTATTGGAGTGTAAGGTCTGTAGGGCAGAGTGCTATTTGCAAACATACCATGGGAGTGCAGAGTCTGTAGTACTCTGTGCTCTCACTGCTAAACATGTTGTAATTCAGTGTCTGTTTGGCACTGTGACACTGCTTGAGATACTGTGGGAGTGCAGGGCCCAAAGAACTTTGCTCACTCACCTGTAAACATATTGTGCTGTGGCATCTGTGGTTCACTATGCTACTGTTTGACATAGTGTGGGAATGGAACATCTGAAGGACCCTTGAACTTCTACCCCTAAAGATATTGTAATGCTGAGTTTGTGAGCCACTGTGCAGGTGACTGACATACTGTGGGAGCACATGTTCTGAAGGACCATGAACAGTGACCTCTAAACACGTTGTGATGTAATGCCTCTGAAACACTGTGCTACTGCCTGACATACATGCCTTATTAGGGACCCATACTGCTTGGTACTGTTGTGTGTCTAACCATTCTGATAACATGATCCCATGACAAATGCCAATCATGGAGTGCAGTGTTATGATGGTACCCCTTTGCATGGTTTGCAGAGATGCGTGTCATTCTTCTATGCTGTATAAATGGTACCAATCTCTCTATCTGTTTCTAAAACCACTGGAAATATCTAGCAGAAAAATGGACCAGAAATCTACTGAAATGCCGGAAGGTAGGATTTATCAGAATCAAATAGAATGTATAAATACAGCACAGAAATACAAGATTATGCACCAGAACAGATGCTGAACAAAATGAGAATTACAGAATATACAGTGAAAAAGCACCTATAGTGCTTCACATTGTGGTAGAATTCCCACCAAAAAAGAAAACAGGCATGTGTCTTGGTGCCATTCTGTGCTGTTTACATCCCCCTGTCATCCCTTCCAATTCTATCATTTTTTTAGAGAATACAAAAAAAAATAACTTCTATAAAATATTTGACCAATGTATGGAAAATAAAATATGATAAGTATGCTGTGTGTGTTGTGTCAGTGTAGTTCTTCTATTTTTTCACCAGATATTTATGTGGCTCCTGAAAGAGCTGTTTGGGTTTGTAGGCATCATGGTACTGCACATTTTGGGAGCTACACATTCAGAGCAGTGAAAATATTCCATCTCATAGGTCCCCCAGGAAAACAGTATTGCCAGCATCTGGGAGATGCACACCATCTTTTAGATAGAGCCAATGTTTGTAGTGTTTAATTTGGGGGTAGCATATAGTGTGCATTCCCAGAACATAAAATAATCCAGAAATTTGAATGTTTAGATATTGATGTGATCCTTCAAGTACAGGACTGTATTCCTGACCCCTCCACATCATCTGTTTTGTAATGTCTGAATACAGAATCTTACAGGCATCTAACATATGTGCAAGAGCATCCAAATGAGTTTTTGCATCCTCTAATAAATCTTCTCCCCTTTTGTGGCCTAAATCATTATTTCTGAGATGGATCAGGAGTATGTCTGGTGCAGGGTGTGTCTCCAGTAGTCAGTACATACTGTAGTTGGCATGAGATGCTCCCATATTATGCCACCCTTATCAAACTACAAGACATCTAAGTTTGGCAAATGTAAGTTATTCCCAAAATAACTTGTTCTGGCTAACGCAGCTGCCCGATGCACAAGGCTACTCCCCACAATCCAAGCACAAACCCTGCAGCTTTCTGCCTTGCAGTATCTTATCAAAGATCCTGTAAAAAATACAGCAATCTCAGAAATGTGATTGTCTCTCTGAATAGCCCTTTGCCTTACTGGGATTACTATGGGATTACATTGTCAGTGTACAAAATAGGTGAGTCATGCAGATAGCATTGGTTAATTTCCATAAGTAATGTCCAATCAGTTAATTAATTATTGTTGTTTCTACAGTACTATTTGCCATTGGTAATTTGTTTATAAAGCATTCTTTTGTTTTGGTTGGAGAAGGTAGATGTTTGATTGGTCACCTTATGTAACATAGTAATATGAACATATTCTATTGGTCCCAGGCAATGAGGGGATCCTGTGACAGACCCTGAGTTCCCTCCTTTTCGAGCTGACTTCCTAGGTGGCAAGATCGCCCTTTCACATTTCATTATACTATATTTATATTCACTGTGGTGAAAAAAATATTTGGGGACAAAAATAATTTCAGATACTCTGGTACTTTTCTAAAGTTTTATTAACTGTATTGTTATTTTTTGAGAAAAAAAGAAATACAAGCTGTTGATTTAGTGAACTGCATAGTGGTAAGTTTAAAAGCAGTGATGCTTTCTATGTTAGATACAGTGCAGAGTTAAAAGGATCAAATATCTACATTCCACACCACTTTGACAATTTCTCAGCATGCATTTGTCTTCATTGTCATTTTACAGCTTTGTCTGATCATTTTTCGATGTTTTACTTGGTGTGCTGTTTCTCTTAAAATGAATCAGAGAGACAAGCCTTAAGGTGATAAACTTTAAACAGTTTTTTTTTGTCACAAATCTTTAAAAATCAGGCAAACATATCATCTGGAAGCCCACACAGTCTAATTTTGGAATATGCTACATTTGTGTAACTTATTCTTCTAGTAACTGTTTAAAAGTTGTAATGATTTTTAAAGTTACTTACTGTGCTTTACTGTGAAAAGTACCCCTGGTTCCAGTCAGAATCTAAGATGGCATGCTTCTTGTTGTTTTCCTGCATTTCCATTGATCCAGAAACAACATTTCCTATTTAGTTTCAAATCTTGATTTGCCAGCCATCAAATTCCTTTTCTGTGAGTGAATCACGAAAAAGGATCCTGTTTCACCAGTCGTCAAAATCCTTTTTTGAGAGAGCATCATGAGAAAAGAGCTCCGAGTGGTGGAACAGGATCCTGTTTCATCAGAATTATGGTTTCTTGACCATAACATTTGGTGGCCTGTTGTCTGTAATGCTTTTCCAACACTATGCCTTTTTATGCGAGGAGCTGCCAAAAAAATGAATACCAAGTGTCGAAAAAGGATCCTGTTTCACTAGCCAACAAATTCCTTTTTCATGAGAGTCTTACGAGACAAGAGTTCCGAGTGATCAAAAAGGATCCTGTTTCACTAGTCAACAAATTCCTTTTTCAAGAGTGTTTCACGAAAAAACAGTTCTGGGTGTTGGAACAGGATCCTGTTTCACCAAAATTATGTTATATGTAGTATAAACATTGTTATTCTGTTGGTTGTAATCCTTTTCTGCACTAGGTATGCATTTTTGGCTGAGAATCTGTCAGAAAAGTAATACCAAGTGACGGAAAGTGATTCTGTTTCGTTAGTTTACACATTCCTTTTTCACAAGTGTCTTGTGAAAAAAGAATACCGAGTGACAAAAAAGGATCCTGTTCCTCCAGTGCAAATGTATATTTGCAGGCTACAATTGCTGTTTTTTTTTTCATTTTTTTCTATTTTTTTACCAGTGGATGCAAAAAGTAATAAATAGTCATGGGAAAATATACAGTAAGTAGACAATGGGCTATTGAGTAAATAACATAACTATTAGTTAAACTACTCTATTATGCAGGATTTTTTTAACACAAACACAGAGTAATTTTTTTTTTGTGAGACACTGATGAAAAATAATTTCCCAGTGGTGAAAAGAAGGTCCTGTTTTGTCATGGATACTATGTGAAGAACTGCTCATATTGTTTGTTAGTGACCTTGACTAACTTGTCCTGTTACACTTAATCAATTCTTTTTTAAATAGGATTATTCTGTGGTGTATGGAAAAGAACATACTGTGGGAATACACCATGGAAAAATTAAATACAGAACCAACACTATGGTAGACTTTTTTTCTCCTATTTATGAACTTTGCACACCATTATGGAAAATACCTGTGACTACTACTAGTATTGGTTAGTTAAGTCATACAGTTGTCTCATGAGTTACTAGTGCATATTAATTTCCCAATAAGGCTAATTTAGACATTGCATGTACTATGTTGATCACATAGTCACAGTTCTTTTGATGCATGAGGGACATCTGAGTATGTTCAATACCCATATTTTGTACATGACCTAGTACAACCAGAGTACATAAACTGAATTAATGTTTACATAGAAAAATGACTCTGACACAACTTTTGTCATGTGAATACCTCAATAATTCACAAATTCTTAAACCAATGAAGGCAAATGTGTGGTTGATTGAACCAGTGTAGGTAGGAAGTTGTCAAATCTATGTAAATACTATGGAGAGTGTGACAAGGTAATGATATGTCACTTTAAAAGAACCAGTTTGAGTTGAAAAGTTCTGGACCCACACACTTCTTTTGTACACACACACAAAAAAAAACTGGGGTGTCAGAGCTGAAACAGATTTACATTACATATGCAGATACATTTATTTATTTGTTACAATCTTGGATTAACACCACTTGAGCTTAAAGCTCTTTACATAGGTTCCACATCATGATCACAATACAAACAGAGTAGTATAATACTACAGTGGAATGTAAACAAACAGAGTAGTACAATATTACAGATGAATGGAGGGGGGAATTATATACTGGAACAACAAATGAGTTAGGATATAGGAAGTGGAGGCTATCAAACACACTTGGGGGTATTAGATGCCTGATGGTGAAAACCAATCATTTGTCTGCAGCGACAGGTTTAGTAGAGAGCTGATAAGTACAAGGTGAGGAGATGATGCACCCCAAGTGCCAAGTGAGCAAGCAATACTGGGAGTAATTAAACTGGCAGGGGTGATGGGAGGTATGAGGGCAGCAGGTGAGGGTGAGAAGAGAGAAGGTAGGAAGGGAGGAGCAGACACATGAAAGAGTAGGGGTGGGGGTAAGAGGTGAGAGGGTCAGAGTGGAGGGGAGGGCTCAAGAGGAGTTAGGTGTAAGTTGGGGGTGAGGGGATGGGAAGGGGCAGGGCTAGGGGAAGTAGGGGGAAAGGGCCAGGGGCAAACAAGGGAGCAGCAGTGAGGAGATGGGGTGGTGAAGATATGGGTGACAGTCACAATGGGCTACATTTAGCAAGAGTTGCTTAAGGTGGACTTTGAAAGCACCCAACATAGGTAGACACACAAGATCTTTCTGTAGAGAGTTGAACCAAAGTGGGGCACAGTGTGCAAAAGTCCTTTGGCCTTGGGAAGTATGGCATTTTTACATAATGAAGGACTGGCGCTCAGAGTTACGTGTGCACCACAGATTAATGCAAGGCACCAGGAGCTGACATAGCAATTAAGTGGCTCATTTTGCCAACTGTTTCAGCGTGACAATAATCTTCATTTAGATAGTTAATTGGCCATGACATGTGTAATTCATTCACTGAATGGTTGTATAATATACTGCACTACAGGTAATGTTCACTGTCCTGTAATTTTCACTATGTTCGCTGATCCACACAAATAGCTAAATTAAAAGGAGAGTGATTACAATGGTGTATAATTATAACTGATCATCAGGGCACTAAAATTAATGGATGTGAATGTGTTGCAATAGATGAAAGAGCAAACTTTAAAGGGAGTGAACATATTTTGTAGTACAGTATTATGATAATAGGATGTCTTTTTTACTTACTGTACATTCATGAATATTCTGTTTTCTGAAATACTTATTTTGTTTTCCCTTCTCTTTCTGTTACAGATTCACAGGACCTGTACCTGAGAACTTGTGAAGTTTGGAACAGAGAAAAAAGCCATGGCTAATACATCACTGTCAAAGTCTGATTAAAAAAATGTATTTTGATGGTTCTCTCTAATGCAACAATGTTAAAAGATCTGTTTTTCAGAGAAAACAGCTAGCTGTTTGTTACTCTTCTGAAAGGCAAGTAAGCAGAAATGCCACACAGAAGAAAATATGTGTGTGTATTGGTATAAACTATCTTCACCCATTGGAAAAAAAACTGTCTGTGTTCTTGAAAAAAGCTGCACTGAATGGTCATACTTCTCATGCTAGCTCATTGAAGGGAACAGTTAATTGTAGAACAAGCAGCTCTGCTAGCACACAACACAGCAGAGTTTGCTACTTTAAGAGAATGGCACAGAGAGCAAGGATGGAATGGATAATATCTGAAATGATTAGACGCAGCAGAAAGAAAGTTAAATGAAAACTTTCAATAATGAAACTATGTCTGACAGCAAGATACTTTGCCAATATGGCTATGAATATATGGGAACAATTATGGTATGTTATGATGTCAGCCATTAATAAACTTGGTGTCAAAGTTCAAAACATGAAAGACAAACTAATGCCTCTGAACACCTCAACAGAGACAACCTTTGTTTTTGTATTTGAATGCAAGTGGATACATTCAGAGCATTCAGAGGCATACTTTTGGGTGGAGGCATACCGTGTGCATTACAGGAAAGTCACTCAAGCTGTTGATGACTCTGCCAAAGTATAAAACATTTTAAGTGTACCACAAGATCATAACATTCTTGATGATGATGGACAATCTAGTAAACAGTGCACACAATGAATCACATTGTGCTATGTGGTCATGTGATTACATGTACAATATAAGGAAATAAACTTGACATGACACAGACACATCCATGGACACATTACTTAATACAAAGAGATAATAAAGATACATGTTGTTTCACACAATTGACAAGTGTGACATTAGGCCATTGAGTGGCCTGATGAGGCATTCACTGTCTTGTCTTCAGACTGGAGCATGTGAAAGCATATTTCATCATTTTCACATGACTGCAGTCAGTATACAACTCTGACATGTGCAAATTCATAAGACAATTGTATCGTATCAGATGCACACTTAGAGACTTTACATTTTTTGATTGATTACTGACTGCTGGTGACATGGATGGTCTCATTGAGTTTATTAAGGGACTACAGTTAAAGAAGAAACCCTGATGGTGTTGAAACATTTAATATTGCAGATGTTACAAACACTACTGTACTGCAAGAGACACAATTACTCAGAATATCTGGGAATGAAATCATCAAATTTGAAATTAGCAAGCACCAGAAATTTGATATTGTTTGTGTGTCCTGTGAACAACTATTTTACAAGGAACAAACAGTGACTGTTGACCTGGACAATATTCCAAAATGGAATGAAATGTAGGGTCAGCTAACAGCATGCTTGCTGTTGAAAACAGACTTTGCAGTTCAGCAACCAGTTCCAATGTACATATATTGTGACCTTAAGATTAAGCCTGACACTTTGCCTCCTAGATCAGTTCTAAACAGAATGGATGCAGACAAAACACCTGATGTAATTGCTGGCTTGAGCTAGTTTGAACAAATTCTGATTCAGATAATGAAGCCATTTCAGACCATTTTGAGACTCAACACTAAGTTGAAAATTATGCAACAGAAAGAGCTCATTACATCTTTGAAGGGCTATGTCATGTATCTCCCTCTACCACTGCAAGAGAATGTTCAGACTATCTCCAGAGACAATAGCATTACTATTCTGGTGAATGGAGTGCCAACTAAGGCAAAAAAAAGAATATCTGGCAAGAGACTGTGAATGTGGAAAAGGTGAAACATGCTCGGCAGTACCTGAAACAACACAATCCATTTTATGAGGATATTGACATAATACACTTGGTGATGTTGACACCCAGGTTGAAGTGGTTTACTCCTCCAAGGCCATGATTGAAAAGGTTGTAGTTGCTACCAATGAAAAAGTATATAAGCAATACAGTATCCACCAACTACATGGAAGGACCCAGTGGTGTATAATATTGATTTGTACCTGATGAAACAGCTTAAAGGGACACCTCTCAGTATCTGGGAGAGTACACTTGAGGAACTGTGCTTTCCTGATCTCTTCCCACATGAGGTATGCATTCATGGAGCTGAATATCCAGTGCCAAAACTGTTATATTCAGATGGCGAGTTCCGTAGACACATACCGTATGTCTTTCAACTTTTGTGGGAGAGTGAACTAAGTATTCTGTCTGCAATCATTGTGCATACATTGCTTCTCAGCTCAGAATTGCACAATATGAGAGCTGTACAGTTGCTTTTGAAACTGCAGCAGAAAGATGAGATTCTACAAGCAAACTTTGCTTCAATTCTGTCCAGTATGCATGACACAAATGAGTACTGGTACAGATGACACTCTGAGGTGATGTGCATGTTAAGACAGTTTGGGCCAACCACATGGTTAGTCACTCTCAGGCATGCAGAATACACCTGGGATGACTAGCTGACATTCTCACTGGCAATCTCAAATGTAGATGGCATACATAGTATGACTCTTGGTGAGATGTGCTCTCTGAATCCAGTATCTGTGTCACAGAACATTCATTACTGCTTTCAGGCAGTGTTGAGATTCATCCTATCAAAAACCAAGTCACCTCTTGAGCACTATTTCTGGAGGATGGAATACCAGACAAGTACAGCACAACACATACAAATGTATAAATACATGCTATTGCAGTTGAAAGATGCTCCACATATTGGTGACAGTGAAGAAGCTGACATGTTTGACGCAAGCACCTTCCATCATTCTTATGGCTTTTAAAATTCTGCCTTTGGTTTTTACCATGGTCGTGGCAGTTTTACCAAAATATATGATGTGCAGAGGTCAGATGTTCAATTTCCTAGCACCATATCACATTTATAAAAGTTTTTTCCTTTTCTGGCCACAGACATTTGGTTTTACGCTCTAAAGGAACAGCCACACAATTTGGCCACAATTCAATTTAAATTTTCCAAAAATATTTTTTTTACAAACCTATTTTCTCTGTGTTGTGTATTTTCTAGAATGTAATTATATTAGCTATATGTTGTGTCACAATTATCACTGACATTATACATATAGGCCTGGATATTCAGACTGCGCCAGGCTGTGGTGCAAGCCTGAGTGCAGCGCAAATGGGCTACACGGGGGCGTTGACAGGGTGATATTCAACAGATCTGTGCCATGGGACAGCATCACTGAATATTGCACCCTGGCCACCCCGCAGTGTGCATGGCGCAGTGGCACTGTGCCAGTGAAAGTGGCCAGCGTGGAGCAGGGGGATGCACTAGCGCAAGTTCCATTGCACTAGGCACAACCACGATATTCAAAGGTGCACATGCAAATGGGGCCATAATGCATGCAAGGTGCAAATGGGGCCATTTGCATGCCATTATGGCCCCATTTGCATGCAAGTGCACCGATCCCCGTTGACTTGTGCCTGGTACCCTGCCAGACTGCTGCTGTTGGGGACCAACGCCCTCTGTACAGCCCGAAAAGGTGCTCCACCACCCGATTGCAGGCATCTGTTAAAAGACAACATGTCCTATATCCCTGTTGGTCCAGTGGACTGCCTCATGCCCGATCACGGGCTTCAGTATGAACATAAATTGTCCAATATCCCTGGTGGTCAAGTGGACTGCTCATAGCCCGATCGCAGGCATTAGTAATAAAAGGAAAGGTCCAATATCCCTGGTGTTCCAGCGGTAACCCCCTCCCCACCCGACACTGAGTCAACCACCCCACTCCCCTCTGTCAGCTGTGGGCGACAGCACCCCACCCATCTTCCACCCTGCCGCATGCCAAATGACACTGTACGATAGGGCTGCATGCCCATTGGTCCACAGCGTGGGCCAATGGGCATGCAGGCTAATACTACCCCGTCAGATATGTGAATGGATCCATTCACATATATATGAATCGTAGGTATGGTATGGGCTGACGCCCATTGGCTTACGTTGTGGACCAGTGGGCACAGCCCATTGTACGGGTGTCAGTCGGCGGGTGGCAGGCGGGTGGGTGCTGCCACTCTGCTGCTGACCAGGGGGATCAGGCAGTGGGGCTCAGTGGGTGGGTGGGGAGGGGGTACCGCTGGACCACCAGGGATATTGGACCTTCCTTTTATTTCTTATGCCCACGATCAGGCTGTGAGTGGTCCAATGGACCACCAGGGATATTAGACCTTTCCTTTTATTACTTATGTCCGTGATCAGGCTGTGAGAGGCCCACTGGACCACCAGGGATATTGGACGATATATGTCTATACTGAAGCCTGCAATCGGGCATGAAGCAGTCCACTGGACCACCAGGGATATTGGATGATTTATGTTCGTATTGAAGCCCGCGATCGGGCTGTGAGTGGTCCACTGGACCACCAGGGATATTGGATGATTATGGTTTATGCTGAAGCCCACAATCGGGCATGGGGGGGCGCTGCCACAAAGGTGCAGCCGGAGCTCGGGTGGCCACCCACAGGTGGCAGCTGCCGTGTTGCACCCTGCAATATGGCAGCTCATCTGTGGGTGGCCAGCCATTGTTCCTTTTTTTTTTGGCTCACCTGTGTGCAGCGCAGGTAGGGGTTGCACATGCATGGGCTCAGCACATCCTGGGCTGAATATCAGGATGTGTGGAGTACGTATGGGCACGCCCCCCCCATCTGCGCTGCATACATTACTGATGTGCTCCGGTGCATTAGGATTTGTGCCAGGCTCAATCTCCATTTGAATATCACGCTGGGGTGCATCAGTGGGTTGCATGGTGCAACACCTTCTAAATATCTGGGCCCCAGAGTATTTGACATAGATTGATATCACATAAATTCTTCATAGGCAGAGAGCTGTCTACATGACATGTTATGCCAGTATAGCAAACCAGGCAACTTTCTTGAGTGCAATTCATGGCAGAAGAAGACTTTCTTGATATGTTTTCAGTGTAGGCCAGCAGGGCTGCACAGTTGTGGTGTCAGTATAATACATGTTGAGAGACTATGCCTTTGAAACAACTGGTCACAAAAAAAATCTAAATATGGTATATATAAACTGGTTGTGAATTAAACAGAGCCTTATTATAACAATGCAAGTGCAATGAATGCCTGCCACATCAATTGCATATAAACAGTATGCCTGGCTTACAATGGCAACAGTCCAAGTTGGGGGGGGGGGGTATTGGTTGCATGCAAAGTACCATGAAAAAGTTCTTATGGGGACAAAGCATTTATATGTGGTGCACACAGCTGACATGCAACATCCTATTTTATAGTGGACTGGGGGGAGCATGTGCTGTACTCCTGTTTATGCCAGCCGCACAGTTTAGTACCAATAGTTTTGATTCTTACACAATAAGACAGTAAGTACAATGTGTGTGTGGTAAGTGGTTCTTACGGTATCTTGACAGAATGTAATATTTTGGCCCATGAATGTTGACAATGTAATATTAATTCAAAGACATATTTATGTGAAAAGTGACAGAATTAAACCAAACTTCTTTCATGACTATAGCTGTGAGGCAAGATGACTTACGTTGTTTCAGATTATCCTCTTGGAATCTCCAATTACCTGGAAAAAAATAACACATATTTTGTATATGCACACGGAAGTGTGTGCGTGCATCTGTAGTACAGCATGACCACTGAATTATATATTCAATGTGTTGTTGACAAAGTTATTATTATCAATGAACCACAATTTATATAGAGACAGGTTTTATGCATATTGGTCTGATTACATCATATTGCATGCCTTGACACATACGATACATGGTGGGAGATGTGGTAACCTACAGCAATATGTACATACTTTATCATGCCAGCATTTAAATATTATTTCTAAAAGGATGTGTACTATGACAAAATGACTGAAGCAGGAACCATCATTTCATTGACAGCTAGCTCATATCTTAATGACAGAAATATTATTTGTAGATATACTGTAGCAAGTATTATGCCACACTAGACTTGTGGTGAAAAAAAATAAAAAGCTTATTTACGAATTTCTTAAAAAGTAAGGAAATTCATTGCAAAAAAAACATCATAAATGCATCAGTTAGTGTTGCTCTCAAAGTGACAAAAGTATGAAAATGCGATGTTAGGGATTCCAACCCTTACTCCACACCCCCCAACAGGCACACACACACACACACACACACACACACACACATGCAGGGGAAGGGCAAAGCAACACAACCAATCAGAAACAGCCATCATCAGGTAAGATAAAGAACACAGAGTTCTGTGAACATACGACAATAGACATCAATCATCATGGTTCACCAACTGTTTGAGTTTTGCTGCCATCCCAATGTCTTGGGGGGGGTACACCCACCTGCTGTGCAGCCATGTAGGATGGCCAACTTCATGTACTGCTCCCAAATCTTCTCTGTAGGAATGTGGGACTGCAGGTCACATTATGTAATAGTGATGTGTAAGTGGTAGCACAGGATCTGGATGATTGTGCGCCACCGCATAGTAGCAAAATTAGGTTTGGTTTGGAGTATAGGGTTCATCTACACTGCATGTTCTATACCACAAACTTTGCCATAGAGATGTGAGAGCACAGGGTCCGATGGATCCTCTGTTCCCACATCACCTAATAATGATGTTTAACTGGCAGTGCATTGTCTGGAGGAATCTGTGCTCCTACATAATATCAAACTTAGGTTTGCTTTGTGATATAGAGTCTGTGATACTGCATCTACTGCAAGACAAAGTTTTCTGTAGAGATGTGGGAGCACAGGGCCTGATGGAACCTGCATTTCCATATCATGTAACAGTAATGTTTAACTGCCAGCACAGAGTCTGGAGGACCCTGCACTCCTACATACAGTAGTAAAAAATTAAGATTGTTTTGTGGTATAAGGTCTGTGTACACTGCCTGCACTGCATCCCACATTTCTCTGTAGAGATGTGAGACCACATAGTTTGAAGCCCCTGTGCTTCCATATCATGCAATGGTGATGTGTAATTGTCAGTTCAGACTCTGGATGATCCTGAGCTCCTAAATAGTAGCAAACCTATGTTTGCTTTGGAGTATAGGGTCTATGTGTACTGCACTGACAGCACCCCACACGTCTCTGAAGAGATTTGGGAACACAGTGTACTTCAGAATTAGCCCAGTGTATAGTGCAATGTATGGTTCCATACATAAAAAAGGCACTATGGGTGATACTACACAGTGCAGCAGATTGTGCATTATTACTTATAAAAAAGGATATATATTGGTGCAGAACACACAGAGTGAAAAGCACCTGCACTACAACAGTGTAGAACAAATAAGATTGTCGGGAGTATACACTCATTTTGGAGATTGTACTTCTACAGCCTTCGGAAAAAAATGTCTATCTGTGTGAAGAGAGAATGTACAACACTGTAGCATGTGATTTCAAAGCATAGTCAACTTTTGTAAGTATGGTAGCATAGGGCACAGACTATGGTACAGTCCCATGGGAAATGAATATGATAAAAGAGTCAAACTGCAGGGCACAGAGGAAGACACAGTCATTTAGTATATGAAAAATTATGTTAAAGAGGGAAGGGATGGTCCATCGGGCCCTGTGCTGCCACCATACATACAATATTTTTCTATACATCTGTTTATATCTTAACAGAAATACACATCAACATGTCTGTATGGAGAAGTTTGCGGTGCAGTGGATGCAGTGGGCTATCCTCCATGGTTGTACAGCATGTGGGTGTAACCCCCAAGACACTGGGATGGCACCAGAACTCATACAGTTGGTGAGCCATGATGATGGATGTCTCTTGCAGTATGTTCACATAGTTGAATTTTTTTTCTCTTACTTGATGATGGCTGTTTCTGATTGACTGTGTTGCCTTGCCACTTCCCCTGTTTGCATGTGAGTGTGCATGTGCTGGGGGGATGCGGAGTTAGGGTTGAAAACCCTAACTTTGAATTTCCATACTTTTGTCACTTTGGGAGGAACTGTAACTGATGCATTAACGCAGTTTTTTTTCCAACGAATATATATATATATATATATATATATATATATATAAAGGTGCATGCAATAGCACCTCTATAGTTAGGGTTGTATAGCAGTTTCCATGTTAAACCTAGAATTTTGCATTTTAATAACTTTGCAACCGATCAATGTATTTGCACAAACATTGGTATGCATTGTCCTGTTGTGTAGATCCCTTTATATGGCAAGTTTTTTTGGTCGGATGTGCAGATTCTGAAATCTGGATAGTGAAAAACAGTAAAAAAACACACATTTTTGCAGTTTTTTCCTCATTGCCTTGTGTCCAGATGGTGTGGAATTTCTGCATGACTTTTGTAGAGTATAAAGAACTTTGATAGCAGAACAGACAGTGAAAATTTGGTGCAATAATATTAATCCAGCCTCTAGCTGGTGACTGCACACTGCCCTCCCCCATTGCCCCACCCTTAGGAGGTGTCACCACCAGCCCTCTGCTACCACTCCTAGCCCTCTTCCTCTTCACTTTCTGTCCATCCAGCCCCCCTCACCCCCCATGTGCCATGACAATGCCTCTTAATCAATGCCAGAGGCTGCTTTCTCTTCCCCCTCCTCCCCAGGAAGGGGATATCACCTTTTTTATTCATTTATTTATATATGTATTTATTTATTGAAATTTCTGATGACATCTTTGAGAACAAAGTCATTTCATAGGTTCCACATCAGATGAACAATACATATTGGGAAAGTATGAGATGTATAACTAACAAAATAAGGAATTATACAAGACATTACAAGAGTGTATAACTAGAGAAGTTCCAATACATGTGGCATTGTGCAATGTATGCCATGGTGCATATTTTACTAAAACCTGGAATTCAAAATGTCATATTAGAGGGGGTGAGGTCTTATGAAATGACCCTTTACAGGAAAATGAGAACAGACTCAACCTAATATCTAATAATCAACAAGGTAATGGATGGCATCAGGCCATGGGCCTTGTCAGAGGTGAGAAGGTATGGGACAAAGCATTTTAAAGTGAGCAAGAGAGCACAGGAGATAAAATGGAGGAGGGGAGATGGGGGAAGCCATAGAGGGGTGAGGGGAAAGAGTGGAAGGGATCAAGAGAAAATGTGAAGGAGAATGATTTGCAACTTAGAACAGTTATTTACATGCTGAGAACAGTTATGCATAAGGTCAGGACAGCATAAGGTTAGAATAAGTGCTGGTCACAAGAAGGAAGGAAGGTTATAGGAAGCAGTCACAACTGGCATCAGCAACTAGCCGTTGCTTAAGTTTAACCTTGAAGGAGCCCAAGGTGGATGCTGAAGTGATGTCATGGTGCATCAAGTTCATCCATAGTGGGGCACAGTAGGCAAAGGACCTTAGTCCCAGAGAAGTGTGACAGCAGGGTATATTAAAAATCTGACTAGTAGAGCTTCTGGTGCAACAACGGTTGATAGTGGGGATAATAAGCTTTTGCACTCCTGAGGGCATTTTGCCTAATCTTACTTTTTTGGACAGTAAACATGTTTGGTACATAAGCCTACCTTTGAATTGGAGCCAGTTAGCCTGAGCGTACATGTCACAGGTATGGGACAGATGGGCTGAGCCAGTAAGGAGCCCGCATGCTTTGTTGAGTGCAACTATGATGTGGCAAAGAGTTGTTTCAGTAGCTGATGCATAGATTGGTAAGCTGTAATCAATAAGTGAGAGAAGAGAGCTTTAAATTGGCAGGTTAAGAGCCTCTGGGGCCAAACATTGCGTATGCCTATAAAGTAGCCCAATGCAGGTGTTAACAGCCTTAACAATGCTGTCAATGTGATAGGCATAGGTCATCATATTGTCAGTAGTAATCCCTAGATATTTAAAGAGCTGAATTAGCTCCAGGGGAGAGTCCTCTAAGTTGATGATAGAAATAGGGTAAGTTCTGTTGCATAGTTTTAGTCTTGTTGTAATTCATAACTAACTTGTGCTTATGCAGTCATCTTTCTACAACTACGAAATTACTCTGTAGCCTCGATTCAAGAACCTTAGGGTCTGGATCACCGGAAAACAGGACAGCATCATCAGCATATAAAAGGATGTGACCCTCACAGGAGTAAGGAAGGTTGTTGAGGAAAATACTAAATAAAAGCGGGCCCAAGATGGACCCTTGAGGAACTCCAGATAGAACAGGTCTGCTATCCAAGAAGGTGTTATCAATCTTCTTCTGCTGTATATGGTTGTGCAGGTAACTTTCAAACCAGGTTACACTGTCCTGAGCTAGGCCAATGGTGGTAAGCTGTTTGACCAGGAGGGCATGATTCACTGTGTTGAAAGCTTTGTTTAAATCAATGAAAGCAGCACTGACCAGGTGTTCTTGATCTAAGGAGTTGTGAATAAAGCCTGTGAACTCCAGAAGGGTGGTAGTGGTACTATGACCATTTCTGAACCTGTGTTGTTGCAGGCATTGAATCTGTATTTTTCTAAGTATTCAACCAGTTGGTCAGCCACTATATGCTCAAGAGCTTTCAAGAGTGGGGTCAGGATAGAGATAGGCCTGTAGTTCCCAGTAATTGTGTGATCCCCAAACTTATGAACTGGTGTCACAGTGGCAGATTTCCATTTCTGAGGAAATTGAGAGTATCTAAGTGACATGTTAATAATATGTGTTAGAGGTGACAGAATTTCATCCAGCATTAGGGATACAAATTTAAGATCCAGGGTATCACCACTAAATCCTGATTTCCCTAATACCTTGAGTAGGTAATTCCTGGCTTCATGGGCTGAGAGGGTTTTGAAGAAGAAAGGAGGATGAGAAGGGTGCCAAGTTTCTTTCTCATAGTATTCACTTGTGAGGGAGTGAGAGAAGTAGCCAGGTGGCAGGACACCACTCAGGTTCGTGAAGGCATTATTAAAAGTGCTAGCAATAAGTCTGGGGTTGAGTGAGGGTGCACCATCAGTGTTAAACATGGTAGGGGCAGATCTGAGGTCTCTCCCAGTGACCTCTTTAAGGTTGGTCCAAAATGTTCTGCCATTATTCCAGGTTCAAGAGAGCACTTCCTTATAATATTGATTTTTAGCTGCACGAATAGCCCTTGTGCAGTTGTTTCTAGCCAGTTTGTACCCTAGATGTCAGCCTGGTTACACAGGGACCTAGACCTGTGCCATAGATGGTTCCTGGCGTTCAGAAGCTCAAGGAGGTCCAAAGAAAACCAGGGATTACAGCGGCCTTTGATGTTACGCTTTTTATGGGGCAGGGCGTGCCTATCACAAATAGTGTTGAACTGAAGAATGAATTGGTCGAGGGCAATGTCAGCGTTGTTAGTTGTGTAAACCATTGACTAGTTCTGATTATGCAGGTCAGCTTTTAGTGATTCAAGATGCCCATGGATGAGTACCCTGGTGTTAATTGTTCTAGCGGGTGGTTTAGAGAATCTGTTTGCCCACTGAAATAAGACTGGAGAGTGGTCACTAAAGGCATCTGGGAGTACAGTTGTGTCTGATATATGATCAGGGTGGTTAGAAAGCACCCACTCCAGTAAGGCACTGGTCCCAGAATTATAGTTCATTCTAGTGGGGACTCGACTAACTTGGTGAGGTGAACTGCTGAAACTGCATCTTTGAAAGGGCGTGTGTCAGGACAGAACCAATTGATACTGAAAACTCCTAACATGATAATTTCTGAATTAAGACTCAGAGAGCCAAAATACTTCAGGAGTGAATCAAAGCAGGAGGCCGTCTGTCTGGGAGGAATATAGATTGAAAACACACTAAGGGTTTTATTGTGTGCACCTAGAAGCACTTTCATGGCAAGGGCTTGCATATGATCATCAGTTTTGGGCAGAGTTAGGATAAGACCTTAAAGGTTGTTTGGGAGGTAGATCACACAACCGCCCCCTTGCTTCAAGAGATGATCCTGTCTAAAGACTGTGTAGCCTGGGATGGAAATTGAAGCATCCGCTACTTTTGGAGAAAGCCATGTTTTTATGACTGTGAGGATGTCTGGGTTATGTTGTAAGATCCATGTATTCAGTACATCCATATTGGGGAGGAGGCTGCATATATTAAGTGATGAAATTTTAAGTAACCCAGTAGATGACTGTGGGTATGCCGTAAGTTGTGGAGGGCCAGGGTTGGGGTGAATATTGCCAGAAAGCAGCAGCAACAGTAAGGCCAGTCTACACAGATATTCCTTTAACTGCTTGTTTGCTGAGATTGGGAAGCTTCCTCTGAGTTGAGCTCACTTTACAGTTGGCTTGTAAGTTGAAGATCCCAGGGAGGCGTACCAAAGGGGGTAGCCAGCTAGGGCGATGAAATGACAACCCCCAGTCACCAGGGGGAATGCAGGTTTCATGGCACAGTAAGAGAGTCATAGCATTGGGATAAGGTGATAGTGCTATAAATATATAAATGATTACTATCCAATCTTGGTAAGGTAGATGTTAGAAACGTATCACAGGCATGTCAGATAGGGTCAATAGAGAGAGCAATATAATGCCTCTATTTTTTTTTTATTTTATTTTATTTATCAAGTCTAGGATTACAAATATCTTTGAGCCAAGGCTCTTTTACAAAGGTTCCGATTCAGAGAAATACAAATTATGGGGAACATCAAGACAGACATTACAACAATGTGGACATTGCAAACAGATTACAGATTAATACAACTCAAGGGTAACATTGTAAGCAAGGCAGCCAGCAGCATTTGTCAGAGAAAACAGACAAGAGATAATAAGTGCCAGAGTCATAGGGAGAGGGAAGAGGGTGGGGGGGAGAAGGAATGTAGGTAGGGTGGGGAGAGGGTGAAAAGTGCACCAAGATGTGAGAGTAGAATCCAGTGAGGAGGGGAAGGGGGACCACTAGAACAGGCAGAGAAGTGGAGAAAACAAGGTTAAGTTGGGCAGTCACATGAGCTGTTGGAAGTGAGATAGTCCAAGAGCCTAGTTTTAAACATACCAATTGCCGGGGCAGAGGAGATGGTGGAGCTGAGGCCATTAAACCAGAGTGGCTCTCGATAAGCAAAAGAGTGTTGTCCCTGTGAAGTGTGACAGTGGGGGACTTTCAGTAGCTGTAGCATGGATCACCAAAGGCACCGTTTGTGGGTTCAGTGTTGTAACAGAGTTGAGACCCCAGAAAGTGCAAGGCCAAGGTAGATTGTTTCTCCATGGAGCAGGTGAGAAACTTTATGCGGTTTGATAGTTGGAGCCAGCCTGTCTGGCTGTACAGGCCACATGTGTGGGTGAGACAGTGAGCAACAGTGATGAGCCGACATGCCTTATTTAAGGCAGTTGAGAGGTGTCTAAGGGTTGTGGTTGTGGCCAAGCCATAGATGATGAGACCATAGTCTATTACAGAGATCACAGAGCTCAGGACTGCAACCTTCAATGCTTCTGGCATGAGGTGTTGTCTGTGTTTGTAGAGGAGACCAAGCCATGTATTAGCAGCTCTAGCTACATTATCTACATGAGGTCCATAGGAGAGATTAGGATCAAGCTGTATCCCTAAGTATTTGAAGGACCCCACTTGATCTAGAGTGTTCCCCTGGGTGGGTGGAGATAGCCAAGAGGTGTAGCTTGCGTGGATTATAAGAGCTGCAGAAGAGCATAGATTTGGTTTTCTTGTCATTGAGGACCAGTTGTGATTAAGAAACCATGTCTCTACAGAACTGAAACCAAGTTGAAGGTTGTGTTGAAGAGTTGCAGGATCTTTGTGAGTGGAGAATACAACAGCATCATCGGCATATAATATGATCTGCTCAGAGCAGTGGTAATGGAGGGAGTTTACAAAAAGGCTAAAAAGAGGGGGCAGTATGGATCCCTGTGGGACACCCGAGCGAACAGGTAGGGTATAAGAAAGAGCATCAGCAATTTTTACTCTCTGTGACCGGTTTTCTAAGTAACTTTTAAACCACAGAGAAGAGTCACATGATAGCCCGGCATTCAGTAGTTGGTCAATTAGTAGTCCATGGTGTACTGTATCAAAGGCCTTGGAGAGGTTGATGAAAACTGCCCCTGTGAGAAGGCCATTGTCAAGGAATTTGTGCAAAGCTCCGGTGAACTCAAGAAGGCTGTGGTGGTGCTGTGACCTTTCCAGAAACCGTGTTGCTGTGGACAAGGTATATTGTATTTATCCAAGTGGTCGGTAAGTTGATCAGCCACAATGTGCTCGAGTGCCTTAGCGAGTGAGGGCAGTATGGAGATAAGGCGATAATTTGAGTGATTCATCTTATCCCGACTTTTATGTACAGGTGTCACGGTGCCTGTTTTCCATAAGTCTGGGAATTTTCCACAGCTGTGAGAGAGGTTTAGGATTTTTGTTAATGGATGAATTACCTCATCCAGGGTGAGCAACAGAAGCTTAAGGTCCAGGGTGTCGCTACTAGATCTAGATTTAGAGATAGCTGCAGTAATATAGTAGCAACCTTCATTCAGCCTTACCTCCCTGAAGGAGAAGAGGGGATGGTTAGACTGGGGGGCTGAGGTATTTGGGGAGTAGGCCCTGTTTTCGAAAAAGTCAATGAGGTAGGACAGCACTAAGGTCTGAAAAAGCTGTGTTAAAGATGTTTGCGATCACCTTGGGGTTGCAGGTTGAGGATCCATCAACCATTAACATGGCTGGAGAGGTTGTTGGCTGCTTCCCCGTGACATCCTTGATATTGTACCAGAAAGCACAACCATTTCTCTGTGTATTGCTGAGAGTGTCTTTGTAACAGGTGGATTTTGTGAGCCGGATGGCTTTTGTGCAGGCATTTCATGCTTGTTTGTGATTTTGGATGAACAGTTGTTTGCCAGTGGCCCTGGCAACTGGCCAGAGGTGGTCCCTTAGTTTCAGCTGTGAGAGAAGAGCTGTGGTGAGCCATGGGCTAGAGAGATATTTTGTTTTGTGCCTTTTAGCGGGGCCAAAGAGGTTGCAGGCTTTGTTGAAAATTGAGATGAAGTGATCAAGAGCCAAGTTAACATCTGTTGCTTCATAGATAGGTAGCCAGTCTTGTAGAAGCAGGTATTGTTTGAGATGTGGAAGTTTTCCACGAGGAAGGACTCTGCTAGCGATAATTTTGGGAGGGGGCTTGAGGAATTTGTTAGACCATGCACATATGACTAGGGAGTGGTCACTGAGAGGGTCTGGGAAAATGGTCATACGAGAAATCCTTGTGGGGTGAGTGGTGAGGACCCAATCCAAGAGGGTACTGGTGCCAGTCTTGTAGTTAATCCTAGTAGGGGAGTTTACCATTTGCATGAGGTTATCAGCTGAGATGGAGTCTTTATAGGCACTGGTGCGCGATGCTAACCAGTTTATGTTGAGGATAATGAGAGTTGATAAAGTTTAGGACATTGTTGAAGCCATGTTTAGGGTCCCTGGAGGGATGTATATGGAGACAATAGTCAGGGCTTTATGGTTGGGAACTAGGATGATTTTTATTGGCAGAATCTGGGCCGAGGCAGAAAGTGATGGAGTTGCTACAGGGTGCCTTGACAGGGAGTCTTTGATACAGATTACGCAACCACCACCTTTTTTGGATATCTGGTCCAGCCTGTGGACATTGTAGCCCTGTATTGTTACTGCTGAGTCAGGAACTTTAGGCATCAGCCAAGTTTCCACCACTGCAAGGATGTCAGGGTTGTGTTGGCATATGAAGGCTTGGAGTGCATCCCGCTTTGGTAGTAGTCTGTGGATATTAATGGTTGCAAGGATAAGGGCACCTGGAATTTGTGTGTGGCCTGAGCTTCTAGGGCCAGGATTGGGATGGACGCTGCCTGAGATGAGAAGGAGGAGGAGGAGTAGGAGTTTTAAGAAGTAGAGTTGCAGCTCTTTGAGAGATAGTTTTGATCATTGTTTCCGGGAGTAGAGGTTGCAAGGTTCCAGGAGGTATCCCATATGGACTGCAAGGTAGTACAGTGTAGAGAGGTGGCCACACTTGTTGAGAGTAGTGGTTGGGGTGAGTAACCAGGAATATCCAAATGGTGGAGCAAGCACAAGTCTCGAGAGGAAGTGGAGGGTTCTCTTGGAGTAGCAGTGGAAACCAGAGTAGAGGGTGGTGGGGGCGAGGGTTGTGGGGGTAGCTAGGACCAGGGAGAGAGAAGGGGGGGCAGGGCAAGGTGGGGGAGGAGAGATGAGAGAAAGGCAGAGAGAACCCACATGGCTTGCAGACTAGCACAGTAGGGGTGGGGAAGCGAGTTGAACAGGAGGGAGTAACTTGGTTAGCAGGAGGCAGCTAGAAAGAGAGATTGAGAAAGAGAGCACCTCAATCAGTAAGCACTACGTGGGATGAGAGAAGGGGGATGGGAGGCATAGACAGAGCAGAGGAAGCTACAAGTGTTGGCCAATAGGCAGTGGGAGATGGGGTATGTAGGAGGGAGGGAAGAAGGGTTAGAGGTCTATTTAAATAAGGTGGGAGGTGAGGGGTGGGTGAAATTTTGCTGCAAAACTAATGCAAAGTCAATGGGTGCAGTGCCTGGAGAGCAAAGCAAGGCAGTGAAGACAGGGCTGGCCAATCAGCTGCTGTTTGAGAGGTGTGTTTACAGATGGTGGGAGAGCATCTACATTTAACCCTGTAAGTAGACTGGAGCTAGAAGCACAAGTGGTTAGAGGTGAGAGTGGATGGCAGGCTTATCTAGTTTTCAAGAAGGGAGAGAGAGAGGAAAAGGAGAGCCCACTGAGGAGGGAGCATTGTGATAATAAAAGAACAGAGTGTGTGATGTGCCAGATAGGATATGAGCTGCTACCAGACATATAGCCATATAGTGGTGAGAGGATATAATCTGTTAATGGAAAAGTCAACAAAAAAAAGTTCAAAATTCACTTCTAATATCAACTCAGAACTTAAAATGACTGTAAGGATTGAACAAATTATGAAACCCTGGCACATAAATTCAACTAGAGACACACAGAGAGATACAGTAGTTAGAGATGTGTTCAGTAGGAGATAGTGTGGGCCAATTGGAAATCAGCTTCCACTGGTACCAAATCCAAAAGTTTGGGCTAGTACCTTGCAGAATCAGCTGAGATGTAGCTCATGGAGGATTTCTGAACCACTGTTTAGGTTCAAGAAATTGAGGGGTCCCTGGCCTAGTCAAGGCTCACTGGATTCCTTGCAGAATCAGCTGAGCTGCAGCTCATGGAGGATTTCTGAACCACTGTTTAGGTTCAAGAAATTGAGGAGTCCCTGGCCTAGTCAAGGCTCGCTGGATCCCAGCATCCCAGGATCTAGGAACTGGAGCTGTTATAAGAGACATTATGATACCAAGAAGTGCAGCATTAAGGGCATGTGCAAGGTCCCAGCACAGTGCAAGGTTAATTATACTGGTGTTTTTTTTTTTGTGCATGTTTTTTTTTTTTCTTCAGAGCACAATATGCTAAAAGTGAGAAACAAGGGAGGGGATAACAGTGATTAGAACAGGAAAAAGGCAGAGTCAAGTTAGATAAGTGGGTTGGAGGTTTAATCAGAAAAATAAGATGTCTCAAGTGGCAGATCAGTATAAACTGCAAATGGGAAAACGGGAGAAAAAAAAAACCTTTCTGAAAACTAAAATGAACTCTAAGAAATATCTACATCAGACTAAACATTACTTAAAGTGAGAAATCAAAACATTTCAAGCAGAGATCAGTCCTATCATTAATTTATTGGCAGCAGTTCCTAGGAGACTTCTGGACTGCTGCACATAGTGTGAGGAACACTGGCAAACAGGAGCAAGTCAGATTCCTCCTGGGGTAGATTCAAAAATTCAGAGTTCCAACCCATGCCTTGCTTGGAAGGTGAGCTTTGGGCAGCTTCACCTTAGGCAGGTTATCAAACTGCAGAATGCAGTTTGCTTGAGAGGAAACAGCCCAAAAGGGCACAGTAGTCCCCTGATCACTGCCTGTTCACTGCTGTCACCTCTGTGCCCACATCTCTCACAGGTCTCCTTTCTGCACCCCCCCTAACCTGGGCCCACCAAGCCTTCTGCTGGGCCTCTACAACTGTTTTATTATCCAACAGTATTTTTAATACATCCAGATTGTAACAATGTCTATTGTATCCCGTACCATTACTGATTGTATGTTTGTGATCTGTCCCATGATGTGGAACCCTTTTAAAAGAGCCTTGGCTCAAAGGTTGTTTCAGAAGCATAAATAAATAAGTAATAAATAAATAAACAAACAGACAGACAAATAAATAAATAAATAAATAAATAAATAAATAAATAAAAATAATATCTGTTGAAAAGTTCAGTTTTTTAGTTCCCATTATTTCCTATGGGAGTTTTATCAACCTTCCAGTCTTTAGGATAGATATCTTTTCTTGGAGAAAAGGATTTGATCTCAGGAAAAATGATTTAGTCTCGTGAGAATGACCCTGTTTTACGAGAACAGAAAATCCTTATTTCTGAGAAAACATCCCATTTCATGAGCCATCATCTTGTTTTCCATTTTTTGTTGTTTTTTTTTTTTTAATTGAAACCCCACAAAAATGCAGTTAAACAGATACACCAAGGCATTTATCTTGTTCATTGGGACTGCTTTACATGGATTCTGTAGTACTTGTATGGTAAAGGAACTTCGGAGGGTGTTTTTTTAAGCTTTTAAATTCCTTTTTCCTGACTCGCTAACTTCCTTTTTCATGAGCCGTTCCCTTTTAGTGAGCTGATTCCTTTTTCATGACTCACAAAAAAGGAATTTAAAAGCTTAATAAAACACCCTCTGAGGTTCCCTTACCAAAAAACTACTACAGAATCTGAGTAAGGGAGTTCCGATGAGCAAGATACATGCTCCGGTGTATCTGTTTAATTGCATCTGAATCCTAATCACCACCCTTCATTGGTATACACACTTTTTTCCTATTTTCCCAGGTGGCTAGCGGTACACCCCCACCCTCCGATTGCTGTCCCCATGATTATGTTGAATTTCCCCTGGTGTCTAGTGATACCTGCCACCCTCCAATTGGGGTCCTGTGATCGCAAATTCTTTCACTGTAAGTATTACCTGAGCAACCACTCCCGTCATCACGGGGCAAAAACCACACCACTGAGTTTTGTCTTAACGTCGCTTTATTTGATCAAACCTTACACATGCATGCGGGAGATTCTGCAAAGGAGAAAGCTGTCCGATTACAATTTACAGCAGCTTTTTATAAGCTAGATTCTGCACTTCTTATCTTGAAAAATACCAACATTTCAGTCCAAGCCAATCATAAAGCAGAATAACAAGTTGATACCAATGTAACAGAAAAACAAGTTGATACCAAGTACTTTTCCACTGCTTATTCCATTTCTTTCCCAATACTTCTTGATACATATGCCTGGGTCAATCTGACCTGAGTGAAACAATGAATTTTCACTCACACCATAGCAACGTACAGCTTGCCTTCAATGCCTCAGCGTGCTGTTATCTTATATTTTGTCCGAGCCTGTTATTCAGGCTGGTACAAACAATTTTGCTCAGTTTTATCTTGCTTTCCATTTTTACAAATGTACCTCAAGTAACCTCAGTATCATTATATAACCCTGTAAAAAACATGAACTCAGAAATTTCTACTACATTCATTATGACTTTGTTACAGCATGGCTTTCAAAGCAAGCATAGCTTCAAGGCATATAATAGCAAATATAGCTTTAGGATATATAAAAATTCCTTCACACTCTCCCCCCTTTTGATACTATGTATCAACTGACCAATCCCTTTTTACTTTTTCTCACTTTATATTTTGGTCACAATCTGGCTCGTTTTGTAATGGAAAACCCTCCAGTTTTAACGGGGTCCTTTGTTCGGGTTGTGGCAGCAAGGCAGGTGGGTGGCATCCCATGACACCAATAGTGTTGCACAGGCATCGAGGAGAAGTTTGATTAGGACAGTCAGTAGCCAGAGTGCCAATATGACCACTTACAATACTGTCACCCAATGGAGAAGAAGTAGCACCCCAGTCACCAACCTAAACATTAAGCCATGACCATGGGTCCCATATTTATGTAGCAAGCTTAGAAAAAAAATGCGAGGCTGGAATTTCCCAAGAAACTATGACAGCATAGCCTGGACACCTGTACATTAATACATTTTCATAATTAAAGTTTTTTATACATTTTGTAGCTACAATTTTTGAGACATCCCGTAATCAAATTTCTTGGTTACGAGATGTACCTGACATTTTACCAAGACAGGGGAGTTATTCTCACCCTTGGAGGGGAAAACAAATAATGACAGAATAGTATATTTATCTCAAATAACTTTTGTTTTGGGAGCCAGAAAGCATATGAGAGAAGTGACTAGCTTGCTACAAATGTCAAAGTAACCTTGTACCAGCAACTAAATGAGGTATCTCATTATTTCTTATCAGTTTTCTGTTAAACATGTTTTTTTTTTAAACTTTATATCTTTATTTTTTCAGTCAAGTATGTAATTACATACAAGAAGAGACGAAAGACAAAAGGACAAAACAACAATTTTTTTTACATGTAGATGTTACAGTTATTTCAGTTAATTCAGTTAATTCTGTTAATTCTCATAGGCAAGTTCATAGATATAATCAATAGTCTGACTAGAAGAGAGGAAAGTTGCTTATCAGGATTTTCACTAAATGTATACACCTGGGAAGTAATTTATCTGTTAGGTCTGCACCTATCCTTTATATATAAATTGCAAAGGAGATGAATCATCGGTTTATATAACCTTATTATTTCATTCCAGGCCAGATTGAGTTAGAATTTTTTCCCGTGAAAGGGTTCGTCACCACAAAGAGAGGCCCCAGCCTGTCAAGGGACAAAGTCTGGTCTTACTCTCTGCCATAATAAGACCCACCGTCTCCATAGGATTTCAAACCGTGGAAGCCTCTTATTCAGGGCAGCTGACAGCGCCTCCATTCTATAAATGCTTATCATAATCTCTTGGCATTTTTTTAGTGATATTGGTTTCGAGGTTAACCAATTCTTAGTAACCACTTTCTGGGCAGCCAGCATTGAAATTTTAAGAAACCTGATTGAGAGTGGATCCCTCACTAACTCCTGGGAGTCCAGGAAGAAGTAACACATAGGGGACACCTCCAGATTCATGTTAATTATTTTCCTTAGGGCCTGCTGCAGGTCTGATCAGAAGCTGGAAAGAGCCGGGCAATCCCAAAATATGTGTGTCAATATTGCCTGCTCTTGACCACAGCCCTCCAGCAAGCTGCAGAGGTGTTCCCGTAATTTTCCGTAACAAGTCTGAGAGCGGAAGAACTGGGCAAAGATCTTCCATGAGAAGTCCTGCCAGGAGATTGCAGCCAACCCCAGTGTGACTTGGATTGGGCTCTCACCCATACTTCATCCGGTACCTGGTCTCCCAACTCTCTCTCCCATGCCCTCCGTATGGACTCGGTAGTGTCCCCCTTCCATATCTGTAAGTCTTGATATAGAATAGAGATTATGTGGTCCCTACTGAAAGTCCCCTCCAACATTTTTCTAAAGGTATAAGCAATCTTAGGGGGGGAGAAATCTGCCCAGCCAGATCCCCTGATCAGGTTCTTGACAAAATTTCTAGCTTGGAAGTATCTAAATCTGTCCTGCCATGGAATCTCAAAGCGGTCAACCAAATCATCAAATGGCACCACCTCCCCCTTTTCTACTAGGTGCCAGACTAGATGCAAACCCTTTGCCTCCCATCTCTTAAAGCCTCCATCCCATACCCCTGGACTGAAGGCCCCTGTGTATGGAAGAGACAACAGCAGCGTTCTCCAGCTAGCTGCTCTTTTGTCTTTCAGTATTGTGTGCCATACTTCTAGTGTGGATACTGTGAAAGGGTTCTCCTCTCGGTCCTTCTCCCTGAAGTGCCCCTGACCAAGGAGAATGCTATGGAGGTTTGATAATGCTCCCTCTTTAAGTTCTAGACTTTTCCATTTTGCAATATATAGGCTGTCCAACCAATATGTTATTGTCCGGACTTGGGCAGCAAAATAATATAATTTGAAATTAGGCAATGACAGGCCTCCCAGCTTCTTAGGAATCTGGAGCACTGAAAGTCTTATCCTAGCTCTATGTGATCCCCATAAGAAGCGTGAGATTGCCCTATTTATTAAATTAAAATAAGAATCTGGGATTTTGGTGGGAATTGTTTGAGCTAGGTATAGAAATTTTGGGAGAATGACCATTTTAATAGCATCTACCCTCTGTGTCAATGAGATAGGAATCCGAGACCAGTGTTCAAGTTCCAATTTGATGTCCTCTAAGATTCGGACAAAGTTAAGAGTGAATAAATCTTTAAACTGGAGTCCTATCTTGACCCCCAAATATTTAATATGAGTTACATTCCATTTAAAAGGGTATTTCTGTCGAGTCTGCATTTCTGGTTCGTAACGTATTTTTAAGACTTCCGTCTTGGAGGAATTCAATTTGTATCCAGCCAATGAACTGAACTCAGATAATACAGCCCACAATTTATCCAGTGTCCATTCTGGGTCTCTCAGATAAATTAATAAATCATCCGCATATAGAGCGAGCTTGTGTACTTCCCCTCCAAGCTCCCATCCCTCGATTCCCTCATCCTGCCTCAGTGCTTGGGCCAGCGGCTCTAGGTACAGAGCAAAAAGGAGCGGTGAAAGGGGGCACCCCTGCCTAGTACCCCGCTGCAGTAATATCGGATAGGAAACTTCCCCATTTATTTTAACATAGGCCTTTGGGTTAGTATATATTCTATTTATAATTTTTATGAAAGCTTCTGAGAAACCAAACTTCCCTAGGGTCAACCCAAGGAATTTCCATGCCACCCGGTCGAAGGCCTTCTCGGCATCTAAACTCAGGATCAAACCAGGGACCCCCGACCGGGCGGCATGGAACATCAAGTGCAGAGTTCTCTTAATATTATCCTGTGTTTGCCTGCCTGGGATAAAACCTGTTTGATCATGATTAATCAAGCTGGGCAAAGTTCCCTCCAGTCTCCTTGCCAGAATTGAAGCATATAGTTTGTAATCTATGTTTAAGACTGATATGGGGTGAAATGACCCACAATGGGTGGGGTCCTTCCCCGGCTTGGGGATGCTCGAAATGACTGCATAGTTCCAAGACTCTGGTAACACCTCCCCCTCCTGGGCTTGTCTGCAGGCTCTCAGTAGTGGATCACCCAGTTCCTTTTTAAAGAATTTAAAAAATTCTGGGGTATAACCATCTGGGCAGGGTGATTTCTGCGTCTTAAGCCTCGTGATAGCTGCGGCTAACTCCATTTGAGAGATCAGAGCATCCAAGGCATCCCTACTCTCTTGTGATAGTTCCGGCAACTGTAACCTTTCCAGGAAAACTTTGATCCTCTCCCTGTCTGGGGAGTGGTCCATTTTGTAGAGGGTTGTGTAAAATTCTCTAAAACTTGTGAGTATCTTTTCTGAGGATTTCCCTATTATTCCTGATTTGGGGTCCCTAATCTGTGTGATCGTATTATCCGCTATTTACCGTCTAAGTCTGTGTGCCAAAAGTCGAGAGGCCCGGTGTCCGGACTCATAGAATCTTTGTCTTAATTGTTGCAGCGCCTGTTCTGTTCTGATATCAATAATGCCCTGTATCTTTTGTTTAACTTTCTGAATTTCTGGTTGAGTTGAAGTCTCCCCCACTGCCCCTTGATTTAATAAAGTCTGGAGTTGGCCCTGTAATTGTTCCAGCTGTTTGTTTTGCTGCTTTTTGAGATATGTCGCAAACTTAATGCAGTCCCCCTCTAAAAACCACTTTCACAGTATCCCACAATACAGTATCTGAGATCTCTCCAGACTCGTTATCCTGTCTAATTTGTATTAGCCTTTTCTTGGCCATTTCAGTAAACTCCTTCAAGTTTAGAAGGTAATTATTGAATTTCCAGAGGGAATGACCTCTATTATTTCTCCAATTCAGGGTCACAATTACCTGTGAGTGATCTGACAGGACAGAGGGGATGTGTTTACTTTCTATCAGCTGCCCCTGATGTTCCCCTGATATTAGAATATAATCAATTCTGGCAAAGGACCCATGTGGGTATGAATAATGTGTATATTCTCTTCGGTTTGGATTCTGGTTTCTCCAGGTATCCACCCAGAAGGCACTTTTCAGATGCCTCTTTACAGCTTTCCCCGCTGGAGACTGCCTAAAGATTTTTGTTTTAGAAGAATCTTTTTTGGTCCCAAATCTGATTCAAGTCTCCTCCTACCACCAACACCCCTGTATGTAACTCAGAAATCTTAGTGAGTAGGGATTCCATGACTTCCCTCATGGAACCAGTGCTCTAGCGAGACCAGAGTGACAGGGGTGCCCTCTAGATTACCTACAAGTATGGCCAAGCGGCCCCAGGGTCTGTATAGCTATTAATTTTTTGAAATTGCGTCCCTTAGCTACCATCATGGCAGTTCCTCTTCTCCCTTCCCATATGAGTCGCAACTATCTGTTCATAACCAAACTTCCCAATTTCTGATGTTCCGACTTACTAAGGTGGGTCTCTTGCAGCAGAAGGAAGGAGGGTTCTCTTTTTAAGGTCGTCATGATTTTATATCGCTTTACAGGATTACTCAATCCATTGACATTCTGGGAACTAACTCTAATCTTTTATACTTCTCCATTTACATAAGTTCTGTTTTACCTCAATTGTATGGAATTAGGTTGCCCCATCCCATCATCCTTTGTATTCTTAATCCATTCCAACTGTCCCTCCTTCATCTACGAGATCGTCCTGTTAGCAACAGCACCTCCTGTGATTTTTTATGAGACTATATCTTTGCCTATGTAACATTACACTAAACTTTAAAACATAACAAAACAATAGAACATACAAAGCGAACAGCAATTAACAACTTGCTTGGTGCCCTTAATTGGGCAACTTCTATTTCCTGATAAGATTTATTGATGTCTTGACTCCCAAGGCAGGGGAGCATATTGTTCTGCTCCCTATGAAGGCAAGTAAACTTTGCTCGCCTTGGAGGAGAAGGAGCCCCATGTAAGGCTCGATCCTCCTGGAACCAATAGCCATTGGGTCCTAGCCAGATAACATGGCATATCGCCAGCAGCAGAAACACCACAAAGACCATCAGGTCGGGTGGTTTCCATCCATCCCACCTCCCGTGAATGAAAGCCAGGGCGCTCAACGAGCCACCCCGCCTCGAAAGGCGCCACCGGTCCATCCAATCATGAAACTGAGACCCCTCCCCCCGTCAGGCCCATTCTTTTACTTTATAATTAAGAATCACCTCTAAGGATAGTTTACTTTTATCTTAAATGCCTCATGAAATACCGAGCTGTCTGTCTTAATCTCTGGATTAGCTTTTGTAAATTTAAACCCATTTGTATGCATACTGTTTTCCTTCAGAGGTATCCAGGAATCCCAGCCAGGAAGAGGAGAGAAAAAAAAAAAAACCCAACCACCTCTTCTATACCCCGAGATAGACGGTGTCTTATCCCCCCCTCGTTACCTCTGTCCCAGCTCATCCCCCCTCCCCACCCAAACATCCACCTCCTAGTGTTGCCTGCTAAAGGCTCTGGAATTATTTGGCCCTAAAAGGGGAGGTCTCACCTCTGCCATCTAGCCATTCCCTATGCAGGGTCTCCCATCTGTCTATTCAATCAATGGTTCCCCGAGCCCACCGAAGTCAGCCCGCAGGCCCCATCTCTATCCCACCCTCTCCTCGAGGTACCCCCCTCCCCATCCCAGTGTGGTCGTGAATACGGGACCATCGCATCTGTGTATCCCATTTCCGATCCCCCCTCTTCCCCCTTAGAGTTTACCCTCTTAAAATATAAAAGTCTCAAAAATACAAGTTTTCATTTCGTCTTAGAGAGAGGAAGCATAAGGCCCACACTTCCCAACAGCCAAATCTTCCTCCAGCTAGATGGGACCTCAGGTCACCACTTGTTCAGTCTGCAGGTTATTTCCAGAGTGTTGCGATGTCGTTAGGTTGGAAAGCAGAGCTTTAATGTCCTTTAGAGTGTTATTTGCCATCTTTTTTCCCTCCTTGCTTCTCACTTGCAGTCCGATCGTTTGCCAAGGATTCTGTGTTGTCTGGGGCCGAGCTCTATATCCAGAAACTAATTCAACTTCATGCCCCCTTTCTCTGAAAGCTTTTAAAGCTTCCTCTGCCGAATGATAAGTTTCAGTGCCTGATTCCCATCCCACTCTAAGCTGTGCCGGATAGGGGGTTTGAAATTTTAATTTCAAGTCTTTAAGTTTCCTGATCAATGGAGCATATGTCTGCCTTTGTTGCTGAATTACTTGCGGATAGTCTTGATCGAAAAGTAGCCGGGCTCCGTTGTACTCTACCTTGCCCTGTCTCCACGCAGTTCTCAAAATCGCTTCTTTATCTCGGAAGCTTGAGAATTTTATTATTATTGAGCGAGGCCTGGCAGTGGACGAAGCTGGTTTGTGAACAAGGGCCCTATGCGCCCTCTCGACTTTAAACGTGAAGGCCTGGGGCAGCTCTAATACGTGTCGCAAGAGATCCTCCACAAAATTATTCATTTTCCCCTACTTCCGACGTGATTCCGTAGACCGTGATATCCTCATGTTATCTCTCCTGGAGCGAGCTTCTAGGTCCAAACATTTTGATGTGATGCTCTCATTTTGTTGCATTAGAATTCAATTACTCCAGAAATCTGTTTCAGGTCATCTTCGGTTGCCGAAACCCGCTCCTCCACCTCGGTTACTCTGTGCTCCATTTTATTCAGGTCTAAATGTAATTTACTGAATTCCTGCTTTACCTCATTCCTAAATTGTTTTATCTCTCCTAGAAGTGTTTCAAATCTGGTTCTGGAGAGGTTAACTGTCTCTGTTTCCATGTCGCCTCCTAGCATGCTCTCTGGAGATTCTCTTCCACTCGCTGCTGAACTGTTTGGGCTCAGTCCAGGGTCATCCCGCTTTCCTGCTGCCTTTCTGGAGCGAGATCTCTTTCTGTTTGTTTTCCCACGATCTAATGTATGCATTTTTGCAGTTATTTCAGGTTTTGGTTTGTGTGGAAAGGTTTATTCGCCTTCTCGTGAGGGGGAGCTTTGCAATTAGGCTTCCATGTTGCCGCTAACGTCACCGGAAGTACTAAACATATTTTTTTAACATGAGAGAATTATATGATGAGAAACTTTTAACAGCCAATGCTAAACACAGCTGTGTGCATATCTCGGCCACAGCCTCATCTTATGCTTTCAGCTATTTTTTTTTCATTGTATAGAATTTTACAATTAACCCTTTTAAAGTCTTACACGCACACATATTAAGTGACATGGTGGTATTTAGCAACTTGCAGCCTTTTGCTACTAGATATACTAATTTACATGTTGGCATGATTTAGTCATTTACTAAACATTTTTACCTTTTACTAGCCCTTTAGCAATCTACACTAGCCATTTTACACCTTTCTATTTCCTCAATCTTTTGGTTAGCTAACTACATATTGTTGATAAAAGTTTGGTCACTGATTACTAAAACCTTGGCCACTGACCACTTTTAATATTTTCCACCCTGAAGATAGGAGGCCCTGGGGACTCAGAACATTCACAAAATTGAACATAAATGTAAAGATATTAGTTAATAACTGAAGGTTAAAAAAACTAAACATTTCTACTTTTAGACTGTTAGACTAGGTGAATTCTGGAGTTGGTACAGGGGTGGCTACAGACGGAACACAAATCGTGAGTTTGTAAAACGTAATACAGAATTGAGGGATGTCAACACCACAATTGAAATATGTGAAAAAATGCTAACATGTGACACCACATATAACACAATATAACATAACAATTTTGTTGATGAAAAAGAGCTCATGGAATCCACTTTGAGAGTGAATAAGGTAGATGCTACCTTGTGTTGAGGTGTGGCACACCCTTTGAGCTTGATTGAAGAATCTGTTGATAATGTCTCTTGACATATAAGTCCTTATAAAACATAACAGTTCATGAAATTAACAGTTCATAAGTTCATATAAGTATCCACAGGTTGATGTAGTTACAGTACAGATGAAATGTCATTTGCAGAATGGTGTAACCCACAAGGCACATGGGGCAATGCAGACAGTAATTTAAAACAAAACACCAGCATAGTAGAAAAGTCAGTGTTCATTTTGCTGGCTGCTGGATGGCTGATTAGCAGACACACTGGCCAGGGTGCATTGAGTCCTTTAATGGAGTAGCCACACACAACACTGGCATGGCATTTGTTTTGTGGTAGTTGATTACACCCCAGCATAAAGATTAACAGTCCATAAAAGGTAACAATTGACAATAAACCATTAAGAACACAGTCCATAACAGAGCAATAGGGTTGTAGAAAGTACCAGCCATGTTTGGAACAAGCAGCAGTGAAGAAAATGGATGTATTGCTTGAAAGTCAATTGAAGAAGAATCTTCTCGCCGAAGTTAGGGGATTGCCCTAACCCAGAACTTAACTTCATAGTAAGCAGAAACAATAAGCTTGATTGCAGAGTCTGAACTGACTGGACCTTCTTCAGTTGATTTAAAGTTCTACAAATAGGTGTAATTTTGCTGAAAACATTACACTTGCAGAGGTAATAATAACTGGATTCATGCATAGTCCTTATAAGGAACCAGTCAGGCAAAAGATGGTGATAACATTAAAACTGTGGCAGTTGTTTTTCTTTTTAAGGAAAAGATGAATGTCTTGGCAACTTAGCGAAAAGTATTACTGTTGTTGAACGTGGAGATCTTATGTGTGCCACACAGTGGAAACCTGCAAACTTGCAAAGTGTGTTAGACACTGAGTTAAAAACACATAAATAACAATCTTTAAACCATTTACTTTTTGTTTTGTAAAGAGTGTGACAGAGCCTAAATTCTGGCAATTGGAAAGAGAAAAATAAAATGGGACATCAACCGTACACCTGGGGGTGCAGGCCGAGGTTCAATTATACCATTTGACCATCTGTAAATCATGACAATGTTATGGTTACCTCCTGCTTTTAAATCACAGAAGCAGTTATGACAGTGATGAACATTATTTCCCTGTCTGTTGCAAGCAGGCCTGACTGAGACCTGAGTTATAAAATCTTGTAATGTTACAATAACACACTTCAAACATATAGTTCATAGCAATATGCCTGTTACACAATGCAATTAGTGGGACAAATATATATGTTGTTGGCCTATGCCAATTTAATAACAGTGCCTATTGCACCTGTGACAAGTGAAAAGGTCTACCTTCTTTACCCTGTATAGTGAAATACTCCAAAGTACTGAGTGGGGTAAGGCTTGAAGCATAGGTTTGGAGTACAATCTAAATTCTGCATATTATAATTGTTAAAATTTAAAATGACAAAACCTGCATAGAGTGCACTTATTCTTCAGGGGTACCTGTGAGTAATAAGACATTAATTTTACTTTTGGTTTTGCTTTGGAACATATTGTAGGGGTGGATCAGCAATGCTGGCCCCAGTATTTAGGTCTAGTTATGAGCATTAAAAACGTTATACATGTGGAGCACTTTTCTGAATACACACATGATACAGTGCAGCAAGATGTATATCAAAACATTATAACATAAACGTGAAACATAAGCATGTTTGTAATAGAACAATTGCAGTATTAAGCATAATGCATAAAATACATTTTAAACAACACATATAGACTGTAAACTTAGCTTAGAGTCCAGAAATGTTAGAGTACTGTGAATTTACTGGTTGAAAAAAAATGCATTCATTGCTGTAAGGCTATGACAAAAGTTTTTACATTTGTTTTGACAGGATAAGAAAGCTGAAAAGACAATCAAAAGAATGAATATGTGTGGACATACATACACAACTTTACCCTCCAACGTAACTGATTACTTGCTGAGGGCAGAAACCCTTGTACCAATACAAGGTGTGAGATTTAACTGTTTGCACTAGAAAAAAACAGAAGGGCTTGGGCTGGGTTATGCTGTTAAAATACCTTGGGTCTTTTTTAAAACTTGTAAATAAGAAACAATAATTGGCAAATATAAATTTTCTTTATTTACCTCTTTGGGGGAACAGTGATGTACCTTGCAACCTTTGTGGGTATTACACTGGAAGGGAGGAAGGTTAGCTTACCCCCTCCCTCCAAGCTCCTACTGGTGGAAGAGACAGCTCGAGGTGGAAGAGACAGCTCGAATACTGTAGCAATAAAAAGGCTAGCTGTGGATGGTGACATGATGTCAGTGTCAGTGGCTCAGTAGGTAGCACACTCGCCTCTGAGGCCGGGAGATCAGAGGGTCATGGGTTCAGTTCCCACATATGGCACTTGGGTTAATATCCTAGTACTGACACTGTAGTGCAGCATGAGAGGGGTGCTGAACTTCTGAGGTGCCGTCTTTCGGATGAGATGTTAAACCGAGGTCCCATCTACCTGGATTGGTGGTAGTTCAAGTGGATGTTAAAGATCCCATGGCACTTATCGAAAAGAGTAGGGGAATTTCCCCGGTGTCCTGGCCAAATTTCCCTCATTCACTAAAAATACCACCAACAGGTTAATCTGGTTCAAGATCAGTTGGCTTTCATCTGTATCCCTTCCCCCGGGTCATGCCTGAAAATAGGCAGGATTTGTCTAGTGCACTTACCCGGTCAACAAAAACTAAATAAATAAATAATTAAATAAAATGATCCCCACCTACTACACTTTAAATTATAACAAGATAATATTACAATTAGTTTAGTAAGTTTCATACCTTACTATAAAGATGGGGAACTCTTTTCTCTAGAAGAAAGAGAAGAAACACAGACAAACAACAAAATACTAAACCTACACAAGTTTAAAAATAAAACAAGATTATTTCCATAGGATAAAAGAAGCCAAGCGTCCCTGGGTTCCCTTATCCTAAGCCGACAAAATGTCAGCTGAGTTTATAAAAAATCCGGATTGATGGTAATACCGTACGTACGTATCTCTTATAATGCATTTTAAAAAGAAAAAAAAATGATTATACCATGGTCACACATAAAAACAAAAGCCATTGTTTTTAACTGTAGATGGTAAACTCTCAAAAACAGCTGCAAGTCAGAAGAAATGAGAAGAGAAAAAAAGTTTGTTCCTTTTTACTTAGAATACTAGTTTTGCAATAAAAATCAAATTACATGGTTCACTCTTGGTGTGTTTCATGAAAACATACATTATGTGTGAAAAGTTGTGCTTTAGGTATGGAATACACATCAAGTTTGAACTGGTAATAACATTGAATGTTGAAACACAAGAAGGTCAAATAATGTGCAAAAGGTCACATTGTGCATGCAAGGGTCGTTCAAAACCAGTTATTTTTTTTTTTTAGTGTTCTTGAACACTACTGATATTAAATATCTTTAAATAATAATAGAGCATACAATAAAACTGCTGGCCAAGACAGTACACATACACAAAAATAAATACTTAACACAAAATAAGACTGACATTATTTGACACCGATTTGCTGAGGTAATGCCCATAGTTTCATTAGAAAACTGTACGTGTTTTAGATATATGTGCTGCCTCCCCCTGTCTTGTAACCCTGTCAATTTTTTTTTCTCTTTTAAACCAACAAATTTATACATATCTCCATGCCAAATCTTTCCAGAACAAAACACTTTTTAAACACATTCTAACTCCTTTAAAATGCAGTACAACACACCATCTGTAAGTGAACACATCTAGTATAACATGGTTACACCTTTTGGCGCATAGCCAAAATATGGCACCCTGCCATTTTGCAAAAAGTTTCTGGTTTTAACTAGAAGTATGATAAAGCCATTTATAGCTGTTAACACATTACATTTTCACCTAGAAGTGGCTTGGCATGTTGCTTGCAAACTACAAATCTTTTTGCACATTGCAATATATGACGTCATAACTCTTCACCATCAACACTACCTGCTCCAACCAACAACTACAAACAAAAGTTCTTCACTGACCCTATCTAGGCAGCACAAATGTTCCATTAAAAATAAAACCAATTAAAACAGTCAGCTATGAGGCAAAGAAGCTTCTTCTCTTTTTTTTTACTGTAACATGTTGTGCACCGAAGGCAGTCAATCCTATCTCGCAACCTTGACAACAGAATATAATTACAGAACACAGATATAAGCTAGAAAATATGCACGAGAAAGACAGAGCATTACCTTGTTTAGTATATGTATTACAGAAATAAAACAGACAGGCATAAAACAACTTTAAATAAAAAAAATTCAGACTTACCCCGTGCCAAGGTATTTTTCTTCTTCTTTTCTGATACACTGATCCAATTTGAGAAAACCGACTGCAGGACCTTCATGATAATTTTCAAACACTGCAGCTATTAACCCTTTCAAAGGTTTTAACCCTTTCAAAGGTTTTCTTTTGGCCATTTTAGTAACCTGCCAAACCAAGTCTTTTTCCAGAGCTCTGGTTTGCAGTTTAAAAACAAAACAAAAAAATCTCTAACAGTACTAGGTTGAGATCCATCTGGTAGAGGTTCCCAGTATTTGGGTTTGGGATCAAATGTTTCAGCCTCTATAGGAGGCAAGTGAATTTGAAATTGATACAGAAAAACTTGAAAATACACAGATAGACAACATGGGGGATTTTCAAACCATCCCGTCTGTAGTCACCTACTGTGCGTACATCCACAGTAGTTTATTTTTCTTTCTCTAGATGTTGCTTATCTAACGTTACTTAATCAGCCGCTGCTTTTCTCCTAAAAGCAGCCTGAACTGTGAAAGCCATCATTGGCTCTAACAGTATATACTTGCAGAAGCACAAATTACAAGGGCAAAGGGCAGTGCAGTTGCCCTTGTAATTTGTTTGCCAAACTTGTCAAACATACATTTTGCGGTCCAGATAATACTAACTCTGGACCCAGCTATTTTTCCCTTGTTTCCCATATTATCTAGGCCTGTCCTTTATAGTGCACACTCGCTCCAAGGTATTCTTGTACTTACAGTGATGATGAGTGTCGCCGGCCCCTAGGCGTCATGTCCTGATGGGGTTCCACAAAAATGTCTTTCTTTTTGTCCAAGGGAAACAACCCGATCATGAGGTGACACGGACAGAAGAACTCATCCTGCCGACTACGCCAAAACTGTGATCGCAAATTCTTTCACTGTAAGTATTACCTGAGCAACCACTCCCGTCGTCATGGGGCAAAAACCACACCACTGGGTTTTGTCTTAACGTTGCTTTATTTGATCAAACCTTACACATGCATGCGGGAGATTCTGCAAAGGAGAAAGCTCTCCGATTACAATTTACAGCAGCTTTTTATAAGCTAGATTCTGCACTTCTTATCTTGAAAAATACCAACATTTCAGACCTAGCCAATCATAAAGCAGAATAACAAGTTGATACCAATGTAACAGAAAACAAGTTGATACCAAGTACTTTTCCACTGCTTATTCCATTTCTTTCCCAATACTCTTGATACATATGCCTGGGTCAATCTGACCTGAGTGAAACAATGAGTTTTCACTCACACCATAGCAACGTACAGCTTGCCTTCAATGCCTCAGCGTGCTGTTATCTTATATTTTGTCTGAGCCTGTTATTCAGGCTGGTACAAACAATTTTGCTCAGTTTTATCTTGCTTTCTGTTTTTACAAATGTACCTCAAGTAACCTCAGTATCATTCTATAACCCTGTAAAAAACATGAACTCAGAAATTTCTACTACATTCATTATGACTTTGTTACAGCATGGCTTTCAAAGCAAGCATAGCTTCAAGGCATATAATAGCAAATATAGCTTTAGGATATATAAAAATTCCCTCACAGTCCCAAGCTCCCTTTTCTATTTCATTTATAATTATTTCTACATTCCGACACCAGGATAACCACACTCCGTGTTGGATGACCCTTGCTGCCTGCAGCCCATTGCTTTAATAATGTGCCAAAATTGGGGGCCCAATCCCCATGTCAACATCCAAAACCACCCCCCAGCAATGTGGGATACTGGAGAGCCCACCCACACTGTCCTGAAATCTTTATTTTTTGTTTGTTCAGCTGAAAAATAGAAAACAGTCCTCAACATTTTTATTAACCTGAAAAAAAAATGGTCTCCTGTCGTCCCTAATGCCCCCACATCCCCACCTTTCCCTATACTTAAAAAATGAAGGGGAGGGCTGTCATCCTCTGTGAACCGGGACATGTCTACACTCTTCAAAGCTGAACTGCAAATTGAGGAATAAAGGCAAGTGCCGTATAATGGTTGTCAATGGCATTTTGAACTTAGGCTCATAACTTTGCCATTTTTTGGAATTTTTACACCAAATTTTCAGCATGGACTTTAAGGGATCCCACCTCATGAACACTGTCACTGTCATCTCATTAATTATGCCCAGAAAGTTATTTTGTGGTCACTGCATGAAATCGCCTTTCTGGACCGAATAACGACAAGACTGTGCCAGTGTTCCTGAGGTGGGGTCCCAAAAAGCCCACATTGAACATTTGGTGCAAAAATCCCAAAGAAATGCCCAAGTTATAGGCTGCCATTGAATTTTTCCTATGCATGTGCATAACATTGGTACTTTTCAATATTTTGCCACCAAATTTTAAACATAGCCATTTTTTCACACCACTTCATGCCTTGTGGTTGCAAACACTAAAGTTCACCACATTCCAAGAGTAAGTAAGCTAACATGGATATAGAATAAGAGAACAGAGTGAGCATTAGTGTTCACAACCCCAAGGCACACCCCTCACACCTTTTCCTGCATGCAGGGTGGGGGTGGGATATTAGGAATGGAAGTCAAGGGTGGGGGTGGAGTCTTAGGGTTGAGAAGTCTAAGATCTTATTTCCCAGCTTTTGTCACTAGAACCGCAATGGTGCATTAACACAGTTTTTTGCATAGAATTTCTCTATTGTTTGAGAAATATAATCATTAGGAACACTAATGGTGCATTAACAAAGGTTTTTGCAGAGAATTTCCTTACTTTTTGTAAAAGTATCTTCATAGCCATAGTCACCTCTACTGTACTCCCTCCTTTCCTACTACATTCTCTCACCCTTTCCACACTCCCTACTTATCTTCACAGATGCTCTGCTGCTCCTTGGCCATTTAATGTTCATTCTACCCATGAATGATGGCAGCTGACCCTGATAACAGTTTTTAGCTTGCCAAAGCTGCCTGCATTTTACCCTCACCAGTGCATCCTTAAATACTCGCCTAACTCCTGGGAGTCCACAACTACATAAGGTGTCACCTCATTCTGCCACACAATACCCCAGAGATGGCTTCATCAGCCCACCTTTTCCTCCTTGGCTTCATCCTCCTTATAACATTGGAGCCAATTTCGGATTCCAGGAAAGACTCATCCTGCCCAAATACTCCAATAGGCCAGGAAACAAGCCCAATAGTGTCTTCCACCCAGTTAACTCCCTCCAAAGGCAGTAATCCTTACACATCTTCAACACTTCACATCCTCTACTGCCCAACACTCACTAAGCAGACCCCCTTTACCCTCTCTGTTAGGGTAGTATTATCTGCTCTGATCAACTTTTGATGCCCACCAAACTCCCACTTTGCTGCCCTTGATAGCGTCCAAAGCAAACAAACAAAGCCTTCCTGAGATTCCTGGTAAGATGTCTCAGGAAATTCTTAGTTCTACTGCTACTCTGTGCAGGCAGTGTGGCACTAAACCTGTCCCCCCCTTCTGCTAACTGCCTTGGGGGAACTTCCACAGCAAAAGGGCCTGAGCTTCCTGCATATGAACACATGCAGCCTTGCCAACAAACTTGACCAGGGTCAAGCCTGGGTGCTACATGCCGTGCCTGATGTAGCAGTGCTCTTGGAAACCTGGCTGCAGAACATCGTACCTGACAATGCATTTAACATACCAGGATATAACTTGATCAGGTGTGATAGGTTGACCAGAGGTAGTGGTGTTGCAATATATATTAAAGATAAATTCCTAACCAATGATATTGTCCACGCAGCAATGCCCAAAGAATATGAATACTTTGCCTTCAAAATTAACCTCTCGCCTGGTATGGCCATACTGGTAACTGCATGCTATAGACCGCCAGCAGCGGGCTTGTGTATATTGCCTCATATTCATTCTCTCCTGGAAAAAGCAAACACGGAATGCATCATTATGGGTGACCTTAATCTTAACTGGAATGATGCCAGCTCCTACAAGCTTGAGGACTTCTGTGATGAGCATGGACTTACTCAGATTACCCCTGAGGTTACCCAACCTAACAAGAAAAATCCTGACTGAAGCTCTCTTCTGGACCTTATACTTGTCAACAAGCCACATAATATCTCACATGCAGGGGTCTTCCACAATTACCTGAGCTATCACTGTGCAGTCACCTGCATTAGGTACTCTTCACACCTCCCCCCTTCTCTACCTTCAAGCTAAAGTGCAGCCTAAAATACTTCTGTCTCCCGGCCTTATTGACAGATCTTGGGAACATAAAGTAGCAGGATTTCTACCTTGCACCCTCTGTGTCTGAAGCATTCCGTGTCTTCCAGGATCTGCTACTAAACATTATTAACCAACACACACACCCTTAAGGAAAATCAAATCCAGGAACCGTGCACCTGATTGGTTTAGCCCCAATTGTAGAGGGCCCTATTGCATAGAGACACACTTTGAAAAAGGGTGAGGAAGTCACAGTCTGGCTGTCTTTCCGGGTAGCCTGGAATTCCTGCACCAAATTGGTACGGTTGGAAAAACAATGGTTCTTCCTGTCAGCCCTGGAGGCAAACAAAAACTGTTCCATCAAATTTTGGCAGATTCTGAGAGAGGTCGAGGGACATTCCCCTGCCATCCCTATCCCAGCCAAAATTGTGGCAAATAACACCTCCTACATAGATAGGTCTGAGATCCTCAATCAGCTCAATATCCACTTTGCTAACGCAGGCCTCGCCTTCAACACATTGCATGTTAGTAAACTGTGCACCACAAGTACTGCCAGCATAGCTTCTAGCCCTACCATAGCCCCCTCTACTGACTGCCCCCTCTTCAAGTTCCAGCCAGTCTCCTTTAAACAAGTGGAGGACCTTCTCCTCTCATTGGGCACCACCAAGGGCACTGGTGCCGATTTGCTGGAACTCTTCTTCTTAAAAGCAGGTTCCTATTTTCTGTCAGCTCCAATTGCCCATCTTTTTAAGAGGTCATTATCCTAAGGGGAATTGCCACCAAGTTGGAAAAACAAGCACATTATCCCCCTGTTCAAGTCAGGAGACCCCACTGACTTAAATAACTATAGGCATATTTTGTTGCTTCCTGTTTTATACAAACTACTTGAAAAAATTGTTAACTCTCATTTAAGGGAGCACTTGGATCATGAGAACATCCTCAATCCAGTCCAATCAGGTTTCAGACCTAAGCACAGTACTGTGTAGGCTCTTGCCAAAATGTCAAATGACTGGATAAAATCTCTGGACAGTAAACAGCACATCTATGCACTCTTCCTTCACCTTAGCAAAGCATTTGATGCAGTTGATCATTCCATACTTCTTGATACCCTGAGTAGCATTGGTCTAAACTCTGCTGCAATAAAGTGGTTTTGTAGCCACCTCACAAATCATAAACAGCAAATTATAGCTCAAGGGGAATCCTCCCCACTAAAATTGCTGCCCCGAGGCATTCCACAAGGTTCCATTTTAGGACCTATCCTCTTCGCTTCGCCCTTTACATCAACCACATCAACTCTGGCCTGATTGCTGGAAATGTTCATCTCTTCACAGATGCCACAGTCCTTTACACTACCAACCCCTCCTTGGAACTTGCATACATGGAGCTACAGCAGGACTTTATCATCCTCCAGCAAAATCTGCTGAATCTGAAGCTATTGTTAAATGCCAAAAAAACTAAAGCTCTGATTATCTCTCCATCCCACAATATGGGGATATCTGGGACCCCACAGATTATTACCCTCCTTAGTGAGCTACTAGAGCTAATGAATACATTTAAATATCTGGGAGTCTGGATGGATAACAAACTCACCTTCAGTGTGCATCTAAATGAGTTAATCAAAAAGCTAAGGCAGCACCTTGGTATTTTCTTCTGCATAAGACGCCTACTCACTCTGGAAGCTAGAAAGCATCTGGTTCAAACAACCTTTCTTCCCCGATTGACTATGCTGACTTCCTATACAGCCACTGCCCCCAGGATGCACTCAAAAAGTTTGATACACTCTATCATTGTACATTGTGATTTGTTCTTGACTTACCCTTGGAGACTCATCACTGCTTATTGTACCAAGCATTAGACTGGCCATCCCTCTCCATGAGGAGGCAAATAAATGCCCTCATGTGGCTCTTCTGGGCTTTGTCCAACAAACTACCACCTTATATATGTGACCTGTTTGAATGCTCAAAGGGTGGCTATGGACTAAGGAACTCCTCTGTTGTCATCCTTAAGTTACCACGGACAAGGACACGCCTTGGATCTACTGCCATTAGCTCCTTTTTACCAGTACTTTGAAATAACATGCAAAAATTACTTAACATCTCCCTGCTGTCCAGCCACTTTACATTCAGGTGGCTGCTCTACAGAGGCCTGAAAATGGCATGTGACTGTTTCAAGTAAAGTTTTGTCTTGCTCAACTGAGTCACTTAACTTATGATATCCCGGGCCAGTTATTCCCCCTGTTGGCCAGCATCCCTTTAGGGTAACCACCTCCACCCCCAGTTACCACCCCCCTCTCCTCAATTATCTTCACTGGGGGACTTCTTCCAGCAGGATGCCCTATTCCCTCTTCACTAAGTGTCTGATACCCTCTCTTCCATTTGCCCTCCTCTATGTCTTTCCTTCCTCTCCTCACTTGTACATTACAATCTAGAACCTGGTTATGCTGCACTTTAAATGCTTGTACTTGCACTTGCCTTACATGTCTTATACATCCTATTACTGATTTTGTATACTGTAACAGCCTCTATTGATGTCTACTATAGAATGAAGTGTTGTGTACTGTGAGCAAATGTGTCCTTTGTGTCCAGGACCATCTTGAAAATGAGCTCGCTCAATTATTTAACTGCCTGGTTAAATAAAGTTTGATTGATTGATTGATTATTTATGGGAGCACAGGGCCCTCCAGGGCCTGAGCTTCCATCTTTCCATAAGTATAGAGTGATTATAATTAACCCTCATTCCTCTGTGGGAGCACAGGGCCTTTTGGGCCCTGCACTGCCATAAGTCCATAATGCTATCCACACCTCATTTGTATGTGGGAGTGCAGAGCCCTTTGAGCCCTGTTCTCCCATCACTCCATAATGGTATCCAAATGTGCATTGTGCAGGAAACCTTAACACCACATTTCCATACTTTTGTTGCTTCCATTCCCAGCAGTCCATAACGGTATGCATTCATATTGTAAATGTTCCTCAAATAACATTGTAACAGGTTTAATGGTATGTTGCACCACAAAACTTTAAATAGTGTTATGATTTTTAAACATATCTACATTAGCACAGCAATACATACATTTTCAAGCACGAAACCATAAATGTTGTTGTGCCACTATTTATACTATCTTGAAACTATAAATGCTGTCACACCACCTTTTATAGTATTATTCCATCAAATATATGTATTTGATGGCATGATAGTATAAATAGTGGCATGACAACATTTATAGTTTCATGCTTGAAAATGTACATATTGCTATGCCAATGTAGGGGATCAATGACACGGCTTTGACAACTTTGTCTCAATGCGACATGACAGCGATGGATTTATATCCGACCGCAAGTTGCAGTCAGCATAAATCCATTGGGAAACTGTCTGTTTAATCAGGGTGCTTCACCTAAGAACCCCCATGCTAGGTGCTGTGCCCCCCACACCCTCTGTAACTATAGATTATCAACTCCAGGTCAGAGATGATTCGAGGAGGGTGGTAAACCCCAGAGAAAGCAGTGCTGGGGTCCTGAGGGTACATTACAGTGACAGGCAACAGCAACTTGCTGCTTTAATGTACTTCACAAATGTTGCTGCAGTATCGGCAATGCAATGCAGGTATGCTATGATCATGACACAATAGTATTTATAGTTTTGTGGTGCAACATACCACTAAAAATGTTACAATGCTATTTACAGTATGATATAATGTGACAACCACATGGACATATGGATACCATTATGAAATTATGGTAGTGCAGGACCCGGAGGATCTATCCATAAGTTTAAAGAGATTATAATTAACCCTCATCTCCCTGTGGGAGTGCAGTGCCTTTTGGACCCTGTGCTGCCATCAGTCCATAATGCTATCCATCCCTCATGTACATGTGGGAGCCCAGAGCTCAATGGACCCTGTTCTCCCATCACTCCATAATGGTATCCATATGTGCATGTAGGAGCACAAGTCCTTCCAGACCCTGTGCTCCCATGCATGCATATTGTAATTGTTCCTCATTTGCATGTGGGAGCACAGGGCCTTCTGAGCACTGCACTCCCATCTATACATAAGTGTAGAGACATTATAATTAGCCCTCATCTTCCTAATTTCATCCATCCCTCATTTACATCAGGTCAGCAAAAGGGACATCTGGTTTGGGAAAGGGGGGAATTCTTTTTCGCCAGCTGATTTCCTATTTCACCATGACAAATATGGATGGCGAAAAAAGGAATCTGAGTAGCAAAAAATGATTTTTCCATGGCCATCTGTTTATGAAAATTGGGCCCTCTTGTTTTGGAAGCTGGGCCAGCTTGTCATACAAATAGATCCTTTGTTGCCAGACAAATTGTTTTCCACCAACAGAGCAAAAGATTGGCAGAAAAGGATTGCCGATGAAAAAATATTCTTTCTTCATATACTTTTTGAATGGGTTCTCATTTGAATCCATTTGCAGAAAAATCCCTGGTGTCTAGCGGCAATCCCACCCTCAGTACTCATGTATTATACATAATATATGATAAAAAATGTTGTTTTTGTTGTATTTTTTCTTCCATTGTCGAGTTCTGCCACTTTGCTCTTTATCCCTGGTGTCTAATGGCACTCCTCACTCTCAATCTGCATATATATTGTTTTTACACACACACACATATATATATATATATATATAATTATTTATTTATTTTTTAAATATACCCCCAGTGTGGTGTTCTGCCACTTTGTGCATTATCCCTGGTGACTAGTGCTTCCCCTCTACCAACACCCTCCAATTTTCCTCCAGGGTGCTCATTGGTGGTTAGTAGCATCCCCCCACACACACACACACTCTGGTGTAAACCTGCAAAATCAAAAAATGATTCTTCATTGTCTTTTTTTAAATTTAGACTGTAAAAAAACATGGTCCATTGCCGATCACACCCGTACCCCCACATGACTTCCAACTGTGGACAATCCTCCCCACACCCCACTGACATCCTCAATGACCCTCACTCACCTTAGTAAGTCCTAGGTTCAAAACTCACTCTGTGGACTGAAGATACATCTTGCTGCTGCAACCAGTGTCTGCAATTTGAGAAACTTAGGTAAATGTGTTTCTATGTATTTCAAAGAAGGGGTTTCATCTTTACCCATAACTCAGCGTTTTTTTGGAATTTTGGCACCAAATTTTCAACATGGCTGTTTGGGGACCCCACCTCATGAACAATATGACTGTCATCAAGCAGCTCCTGCCAGAAAAGTGATTTTGTGGTTAGTTGGCGAAATCACTTTTCCAGTGGGATTTATATAATGACAGTCATATTGTTCATGATGCAGGGTCATAAAAAGGCTATGTTGACAATTTGTGGTCAAATTTCCAAATAAATGGCTGCATCATGGGTGTTCATTGAAATCTCTGTATGCACACTTGTAACTTTGGACATTTTCAATATTTTCAACATGGTCTTCTTTAATGCCCCACCTCATGTATGTCAGATCTGTCATTTTTCAAATCCTGGCCAAAATATGCTTTTCACCTGTAGTGTAGAATGGCATTATGGTTGTGCAGAATCCATTTTGAAGGGGATTTTAATTTTTTTTTTTTGTACTGGGTACATGTGGTGAGGTCATAAGAAGGTTATGTTGAAAATATGGGATCAAAATTATTTCGGATGGCATAGTTATGACTATTTGTCACAATTTCACTATGTCTGTGTGTAACTTTGGTAATCTTAAATATTTTCAACATAGCCTTCTTATTATACCACCTCATGTATGTCACAGCTGTCATTTTTCAAATCCTGTCCAAAAAATGATTTTTGTGGATTTTTTTTTCAATTGTTTATCCAGGAGAGACACACTAAGCTGAAATCTGAAAGCTTGTTTACAGGTGCAGCCTGGAAGCACAGGGAAGTTAAGTAACTTGCACAGGGTCACACAGTATGCACGTTAGGGCTGTGGGATTCAAACCCAGGAGTCCAAATTTGCAGCTCAGAGCCTTAAACCACTGCGCTATACTGCCTCCCTAATTAGTGTGGATTGGTGTTGCACTTGCACAGAGTTATGTTTTGGTGGGCATTGCAAAATTTTCTGTACCGGTAACATGAGGTGGGATGATAACATGGCTATGGTGACAATTTGCTGACTGTTATGCTATGACTAGAAGTGCAGGGCCTGGAGTTCCCTGTACTTCCAAAGCTACATACATGTATGCATCTATGGAGGGATGGGTGCGCACAGTCAATAGGATCCTGCGCTCCCACAGTAAAATAAGAATATGATTATAGTATCTCAAAAAGTAAGGAAATGCATTGCAAAAAATGTTGTCAGGGTTAAAATGACAAAAGTAGGGAAATGTGGCATTAGGGTTTCCAACCCAAACACCCTATTCCCCACTCTGCACAGAGCCACAGGTGAGAGGAAAGGGGCTGCTTGAGGGTCATGATCATGAACCCTAATGCTCACCCCATTCACCTATGCTGTAGTCATGTTAGCTAATTCTGGAATGGAATGGGGTGAGTGTTAGGGTTCACAGCCCCCAAGACAGCCCCTTCCCCCCATCTGTGGCCCTGTGCAGGGTGGGGAATGGGGTGTTAGGGTTGGAACCCTAACACCACATTTTCCTACTTTTGTCACCTTAACCCTAACTGATGCATTATCAAAGTTTTTTGCAATATATATATACATATATATATATATATATTCATTGCAAAACAACTCCGTTAATGCAACAGTTAGAGTTAAAGTCACAGTGACAAATGTTTGAAAATTCAATGTTAGGATTACCACCCCTACCATCCTACCCTGCAGGCACCAACAGGCATTGGGGCATGCCATGGGATAGCCAGGCCCAGCTCTCACCCCACTGCATGTGTAAACAAGCTGACACTCTACAGTACAGGAGAATGGGATGAGAGTTAGGTCTGACAACCCCATGGCACACCCCAATACCTGTTGGTGCCTGTAAGATGGGGGGTGGGGTGGTAGGGGTGGGAACCCTGTCATAAAATTTCCAAACTTTGTTGCTGTGACATCAGCCTTAACTGATGCATTAACAGATTATTTTTGCAATAAATTTCCCTTTTTTTTGAGAAAGTGTAATGTAAGTGGTTAGTTGTATGTGTTTTTGGGAGCGTGAGCATCCGGGCCCTGCACTGCATTCATGTTGCTCATATTTTTGCATAATGGTATATATATTTGGGAGTGCAGGCCCACTGTGCCCTATGCTCCCACTTACACATAAATACAGAGCCATACAGCATCACCACAGTACTGAAAAGGAACCCTTATAACATGCATTTCGCAATATCTCAGTAACCTTAGCAAGTATGTAAAAAATTCCACTGCAGTTATAATCATGACTTTGAAACCTCCACACAGAGTAGCAAAAAATCTTTATCTCAATTTTTTTCAAGATACAGGTGCTGAAAGGCACCAAGGGTGTCACAGTGTAATGCTATGGAAAATTTCTCAAATTTGGAATGCTGCAACTATTGGCCCATTGAAAGTTTTGGGACCAAACCACTAAAATGCACATCTGTGTGACCAGGGCTGGCAACCCTGCAGATTTCAGCCCAAAAGTATGATCCATCTTGACACAATGAAGTGACAAAGAAAACAACAAATGGGAAGATGTTTTTGAGCAGTGTTTTCATAACTTTAGTGTGTTCTCGGCACTCCTATCTCTATAATGGGATAGCTTTGAGAACAAAAATATGTTGCCGAGCCAACTTTTTTTGTGAGTGAGGTCATTGCCGCGCACACAAAATTGTTTTTGCGGCAACAAAATAGCAAGATAGTGGAAATATGTTGAAAAGCATATTTCGAGTCTACCTACACAAAAAACTGATGCCCGGGTCATGTTCATTAGCACCCAATTAGGTAAATACAGGTGTTGGTGTATAGCAAAAGGCAGTATTTTTTTATTTACATTTTTTGTCTCTCGCTAACTGAAAACAAGATGGCAGCAGCAAGAAAACAAAATTCCAGAGCACAACAACAAAAATGTGTTTGCAAAAGTTTTCGCAGTGCACACATAAACTTCCTCATATGCTAAAATGGGACATGAAAAACTTGCATAACTTCTGAATGGATTAAGATTTTTTCACCAAATCTTCAAAACGCACCAGTTTAACCAAGGCTGCATATAAACGTGCAAATTTGAATCCACTCAGATGCATTCTTCAGTCCTTTAAGCCCAACTGAAAAATGAGCAAACATTGAGGATTTTTCACTTTTTGACACTCTGCAGTTCCACAACTGTACATGCGACCATAACAAAACTTTCCAGATCCTAAGATCTATGGTTGGATGCTGCTCATGCAGGAAAATCAGAAAAATGGTTGCAAAGCTATTAAAGTGCAAACTTTGGGGTTTAACATTAAAGTGGCTCACCACCCCTAACTATACTGGCCCTACCGGGTCAGTATAATATATATATATATATATATATATATATATATATATATATATATGCAATAAGTGTGGAGACAAAATCCATTGCATAAATCCATTTATCTCCACATATGTGGGATAAATCTAAACATCCAAAATTTATCCCACATTTCTGTGGGATAAATGCAAGCTGTCAATCACCCCAACCACTCTCAGACACCTGCCAACATTACTTCCCCTGTACCATTCACAACATACAAACCATTCCTTCACTCAGCAGTGCTGCAGCCATTCATGCTGACCCATCCCCACTTTCATTGTACACAGTAAATACATCTTTTTTCTACCACACTATCTTCATTAAGCAAAACTGCAGCCATGATCCCTCCTTGTGTTTATATGCCACAGTCAGCCCCAACTGCTACCACTACCCAGATCCACCCACAACCAACCAGTATCCAAACCATGCATTCTGATAAAAAAGTTTTTCCCCAGGAGCAGAAAATGAATCAACAGCCACACACTCATCTCAGAAAGAATACAACATGGACTGCCCTGTAATTGCCTTGCTCTACTGACTCATCCCACACAGGCTCACTTCTCTGATCTGTGTCTCCACTTCTCAGCAACACACTAAACTGCCTCATTTCTCCTCTCCACACTGCACATTTCTTTTTCTGTCTGTGACACAATCACAGCCAATCAAAATGCCAAGAGAACGTTAAAACAAAACAAAGAAACAAAAAAAACACAGAAAAAAATACTACAGAGGCTCTCTGTAGCTCTTATTAAGTGAGAAAATGACCCACCATGTTTTTTAAGCTCTGTGGTCTGCCCACATGCAAACTAACAGCCAATGAAACTGCCAAAATTAATATACAGATGTGGTTTTCCCAACCAATGGTGTTGTAGTCCATAACAACCCTCTGTATCTGAGCAAGGATACACAAAATAATTCCGCTTATTTTATAAAAAAAAAAAAATGTAAAATGAAAAAAAAAGAAAACAATTTCTTCCAACTCTATTCCTATTGCATAAATTGGATATACAATAGGGATATCATGAATTAAATGATTTATCTGCACTTTAGCAGTTTGACCTCGGACACCTCACTTGTGGCTTAGGCCACTTGTGAGATTACCCGAGGTCATACTGCTCTTGTGCAGATAAATCATTTATTCCACTCATCCCCATTGCATGTCATATATATATATATGTATATATGGCAAAAAAACTCTGTTTAATGCATCCATTAGGGTTGTTCCACAGTGACAAAAATAAGGAAATTCAGCTTTATGTTTGAAACCCCCCCCGGACACCTCCAGCCCGCCCCTCCAGCTGGCATCAGGGTGCGCATTAGGTCATTGGCCCTAACTCTCACCCCATCACATGTGTAAAGAAGCAGAGTTATAGGAGAATGGGGTGAGAGTTAGGACCGATGACCCCAATGCGCACCCCGATGCTGGCTGGGGGGTGGGCTGGAGGTGTCCGGGGGGGGTTTCAACCCTAACACCAAATTTCCTTACTTTTGTCACTGTGGAACAACCCTAATTGAAGCTTTAAACAGAAATTTTTGGCCTCTAATTTCCCTTCTTTTTGAGAATGATGACAAGAAATACTGAATGTAATGTGGTGGCGGGAGCACGGGGCCCGAAGGAACAGCAACACAAACACAAGGTGGAAATGCAAATGGTAACAGTAATAAAAACACAAGGGCAAATGACAACTCAAAGGGTAACACACACAGTGGTGCTCACGGGAACAGTAACAGTAACAGGTACATAAACGCAAGGGGAAACAGCAAATGTAACAGTAACAGAAGCGCATACCCTCTTTTTGCTGGAGAACTGCATAGAGAAACACAGTGTGTACAAAAAATGTATGCATCGTAATGGCAATGGAAGCTTAAAACGAGCATTGGAAGTACTTAATTACAAATATCTCAGCAACCGTACAACGTAGAAAAAAATTGTAATTTCTCAGAAATCATTATCTTCCTGGCTACTGTTTTGTATTACATAGCCCCCTATGTAACTCGCGATGAAAAATGTGTATCTAGCACCATTTTCAAGATACGAGCCCGAAAGGCACGGCATATGCCATCATGTTAGTCTATGGGAAAAAGCATTAACTTCGGAGTACCGTAACTTTAGAGCCGTACAATATTTTTTCACCAAACCATGAAAAGGCACATCTATGACATGTTGGCTGCCATCCCTCTAAATTTCATGCCAAAAGACCTAACCGTTCTTTTGCAGCAAGGTGGCAAAGAACTCCTGCCATTTTGGCCATAGTGTTGCAAAGTACTTTTGTGATTTGCCAAACCTTTTGCACAGATTTGTGAAAGTGTCATGAGCATGAAAGTACTTCGCGAAAGTACTTTTTTCAGAACTTTGAAAGACATATTTCTGGGGTGTTTAACCCCAAAATATATATATTTATTTATTTTTTTTTATTTATTTCAGATTGCAGATTAATACCTTTGAGCCAGGAGGGCTCTTTTACAAAGGTTCCATGTCAAATGGACGAGAGACAAATGTACATAAACTCATTACAGAACAATATGAGTAAGCAGTAGGTTACAGAACATTAGGGGGTACACAAAAGGTTACTGAGCATTAATGGTATTCAATCGGTTACTGAACATTCGGGGTTCACAATAGTTTACAGGCAGTCCAGGTAGCAGGCAAATAGGCCTCAGTTAAATAAAATAAAAAAATAAAAAACATGGAAGGAGACAAACAGATGATTTTTCAAATGAAAATGTGGGAACAGCCTGGAAGGGCTCTGTCACAAAGTGAAGAAAGTGGAGGTGAACGGGACAGTTGGGTTAGGTGGTCAGCGGCCATAGGGCTTTGTCAGGGAGGGGTGTGGAGAGAAGTGGGTGGAGGAAGAAGGCAAGGGGAGGTGAGCAGAGGGGTTTAAGGTTAAGGAGAGAAGTAGTCACAGAAAGTTTTTGCCTGCAATCACGTGTGTTATTTTGGGCCAGAAGGGTTAGTAGTTCTCGTTTGAAAGGTCCAATTTTAGTGTGCTCCATGGTGGAAGTAGGGAGTTCATTGAGCCAGGTGGGCCCTCAATAGGAGAGTGAATGCTGTGCAAGGCAGGTTCTTTTGAATGGAACATGTAGAGCACCCTTAGTTGAGCTCCTGGTGACTTTTGAGGAGTCGGCATGCTGGAACAGTGCGGTGGTGGAGTTTGGAGTGAGACCCAGTAGGGCTTTTTTGCCAATAAGGCATGCTTGATACTTCACTCTAAGGTGTAACGGGAGCCAACCAGTAGAGGAGTAGAGGGCGCAGTATGAGTTTGGATGTTAGCCCCCAGGACCAGGCAGCAGGCCTTATGATTAGTACTTTTACTTAATTTAGGCTGAGTCATTGGCTGCACTGTATATGACGAGTGCATAGTCAATGACCATCAGAATTGAGCTCTGAGTAACTAGACTTAATGCTTCATGGGTCATGGTTTGCCTGTGTCTATATAGGATTCCTAGTTTAATATTAGCAGATTTGATGACATGGTCTATGTGGTGCACGAAGGAGAGAGTGTCATCAATGTGTACCCTGAGATATTTAAATGTTGAGACTTGCTCAGTGCAATCCCCTTTATTACTATAGATAGCTAGGTGCTCAGCCTTCCTCTTTGCATGTGGTAAGGTTAGGTGCATAGTTTTTATTTTTTATAGTTTAGAAGGAGTCTGTTGTTGGTGAACCAGTTCTCGAGCATAGCAAAGCAACGTTGTAGGTTTTGTGCTATATTTGATGAGTTGCTGCCAGGTACTGAGATAACTGCATCATCTACATAGAGCAGCATTTTAGCGGGACAGGCATAGGGAAGAGAGTTAATGAAGAGGCAGAAGAGAAGTGGTCCTAGGATTGATCCTTGGGGAACTCCAAGGGTTACCTTTATGAGTTCAGAGGTAACCCCCCGCCATCCTCACACACTGCATCCTGTGTGAGAGGTAGCTATTAAGCCAAGAAATGGTATCTACAGACAGGCCCAGGGTCCTTAAGTATCTAAGCCGGATTTGGTGGTTGATGGTGTCAAAGGCCTTAGTGAGGTCTATAAATATTGACCCCACCGTTTTTCCTGTGTCAGGGGCTTCATAGATATGGGAGGTATAGTCTATTAAGACTGTAATGGTGCTATGTCCAATACAGAACCCATGTTGCTGCGAACAGAGCAGATTATACTTGTTTAAGTATTCAGTGAGCTGGTCAAAAACAACCCTTTCAAGCACTTTAGAGAGAGGTGGAAGTATTGAGATTGGTAGGTAGTTTCCCAGGTTAGTTCTGTCCCCATTATTAAATACTGGGGTGACCAAGGCTGTCTTCCACCTATCTGGGAAGATTCCAGAGTGCAGGGAGATGTTGAAAATTAGGGTTATTGGGTAGGCAAGTTCATCCAAGGCTAGAGCTAGTAACTTCATGTCTATAGAGTTACTCCCAACCCTTGTTTTGTTTAGAACTTTTTTACATATGTAATGGTCTGGGCCCTAGTAATTTGCCTTAAGTAGAATGGTGGTTGGCCTGGTTTGAGGATGTGTAGAGGGTTAGGGTCTGTACAGTCCCCAGTTGGCGGGGTCTGAAGAAATTTGGGTGGGATGATGGAGCTGAGATCAGTGAAGGCATTATTAAAGGCATTAGCCAGGTCAATAGGTTGCTATAAGGGGCCCGTTGTTGTTACTATAAGATTTGGTGGAGCTGTGGATTCTTTGCCGGTGAGGGACTTAATGCTTTTCCATAATTCTCTGCCATTGCCTCAGTTTCTATTAAGTTGTTCTCTATAGTAGGTTTCTTTGGCATTTCTTATTAGTCTGGTGCATTTGTTCCTAGCCTCTTTATAAGCAACACTGTCAGTAAGCCTGCCTGTCTCCCTGGCAATGTGCCAGAGGTTGTCTCACAATTTCATCAGGCCAATTAGGAGGACCATGAGCCAGGGGTTAGCAGCTCCTATTTTTTTGACAGTCCTGACAGGGGCAAAAATGTCACAAGCCTTGTTGTGGGTAGATATTAAGTAGTCCAGGGCATTATTAGTGTCTATGCAGCCGGCAAGTGGGGACCAGTCTGTATCCTTCAGATACCTCTAAAAGTTGTCCACAAGACCCTTTTTGAGAAAGTGGCTTTTGGAGATCTGGGGGGGGTCTTTAATGCCCTTATTAGTCTAGGAGCAGACTACAGGTGAGTGGTCGCTTAAGGTGTCGGGCAGAACAGAAATGTTTTTGATGTGCTCGGGGTTGGTGGCAAGAAGACAGTCTATGACCGTGCTTGTGCCAGTGTAGTAATTCAGCCTTGTAGCCTGCGTAACAATCTGAGTAAGGTATAGGCCATGTATATGGTCCCTTGTAGTAGCAGAATCTTGGCAAGGCAGTTAGTGTTAAAGTTCCCAAGAATAACCTGCTCACAGTCAGTATTGAACTTGCTATGATGGTCGAAGAAAAGGTCGAGCCCAAGGGCTTGTTTACCTGGCTGTATGTAAACTGTGGTCAGATACATTGTTTTCCCCATCGCCCGATAGCTAGCTTGATGGAAAGGAGCTGGGCTTCGATTGTGTTTACACTGTGTGGCTTAACCTGGCCACTAATTGTGTTGCTTAGATAGACCAGGCACCCACCCCCACTCTTGGATTGTCTACCAAGCCTGTAGGAGGTGTATCCATCAAGTGAGATGGAGGAGTCAGGGATTTTCTGAGACAGCCACGTTTCGGTGAGCGAGATGATGTCCGGTTTGTGGACAGCAACCCATGCCTGTTACAGGGGTAGTTTGGGTAGGAGACTCCCAATATTGATTGATGCAATTTTTAGGCATCCATGCGTGGATGGATACCCAGTGCCAGGAGGTCCAGGGTTGGGATGAATATTCTCAGATAGCATTAAAAGAATAATGATAACCCTGGAGAGGTGTCGATTCCACCTGGATTTAATGACACAGTACTTTATGCACCTCAAATTTACCTGGTTAGGGCGATGCAGCATAATGTTATTTGCACACGTCAGTGCCAAGGCATCCTCCGGGGTTAAGGGGGGTGGCTGGTTCAGTCTTATCAAGTAAATTAACATCCTGAGGTTTCTGGATGCAGAATCCTGGTGCTCCAGAGTACCATGTTTGTTAGGTACGGTGCTAGTATGTGTATGTGAGGCTCTAAGCTGTGGATCATTAGATTTGCCATCAGCAATACCGGCCGGGGGGAAGGGTAAGAATGGCCAGGGGGTAAATGAGCCAAGGAGAGGTATGTGTACATGGCACAATATTAATCATAGTGCCAGTATTTGAGAGATGCTTTAAGAGAATGAAAGTGATTCTGGGGGGATGTCAGAACTGTGACAGTAATTGATAGTAAATCCAAGGAACAAGACTAGTGGAGGTGGGGTGGAAGGGCAGATTAACATAGCACAAAGGGCTGCAGGGGGAGTCACTTATGCTTAGCAGTAAGGTGAAGCAGAGACCTGAGATTCTTTCTCACAATAGTACAACCTGTTTGAATTAGGGAGCTAAGCAGCCTCTAGTGGCAAAGTGCTATGGGCTGCAAATGGTGAAGTGGATTGATTGGTTCAGCAACAGCCGCAGACCCTGTAAAACTTCTATAAAAAGACATGGCTAGCATCCTCAGGCTCCGACTAGGTGAACACAAAAAGAATTGCATCCCTAGATGGTCCCATATTTAAATGCCAAGCATTTTTCTGATCACCAACTGAAAACAAAATGGTGGATTTACGAAAGTACTAGGGCCATTTGCGAAAGTAAAAAGTTCATTTGCGAAAGTGTTGAAGTTTTTGTTAACTTTTCCCATTGACTTATAATGAGAACTTGTTTTTTGAATAACTTTTTAACCATTTAATATTTTTTTCATGAAATCTTTGAAAGGCACATCGCATGTTCCCTGAAGGTTTTGGACCGGTCTCTCAAACCGTGCGATCTGTAGGCGAGAGTAAAGAAATTGCAAAAAAGCATAATTATGCAATTCATTGTTGCTTCATAACTCCACAGCTGTACAGGTGACTGGTACAAAACTTGGCAGATCCCAATATCTACTATGCCCAATCATCCATACCAAATTTCAGGTAAATCCATTGAACAGTGGCAAAGTTATTAAGGTATAAAAGTTGACCATTTAACCTTAAAAGTGCTACTCAACCCTAACTATGGTAGCACTACGTTGCTATCATATATATATATATATATATATATATATATATATATATATATATAAATATATATATAAAACAAAGATGAAACAACAATATATAATCTAGAAATAGAGTAAACATGCTGGTACAGTAAATTCTTAACAATCCACTAATGATGTAATAACACTGAAAAATTATATATGGCAGGATGAATCATGTGGAAAAGAATTTAAGAATATGTAAAAATTCCCAGTTTTCTGCGGTAAGTTTCTGAGTGATCTGCAAGACTGGCAATAATTTTTCTCTGCTTGGGAAGCAAGCAGAATTTCCCTATACCATTCCATGTATGTAGGTGTGTCCTGATCACACAAATGTCTCAGGATAACTTTTTTTGAACACTCAGAAATTAAAGCTATTTGGGTTTTTTGTTGCTCTATTGATTTATTCTTATAATCACCTATTATATAAATGTCAGGGGAAAACATATGATCTAATTCTAATAAGGGGTCTAATTTTCAATGTATTGAATCCCAAATGGGAGTAGACTTAGGGCATTCCCACAAAATATGAAGTAAAGACTCCTTGTTTCCATGACATTTGTTACAGAGATCAGAGGGCAGCCTACCCATCTTATATAGTTTAACAGACATATGAAACATGTTATGTAATACCTGGAATTGCATATATCTAGATCTATCATATTTAACATATTTATATAAATCTCGCCAGATAATTGGCCATTCATATTCTTCTTGCGGTGCTGGAAGAGTTTGATACAAATGTACATCTATGCTTTGTGCATTATTAGGGTGTAATATATAGAACTGAGTGTACAAGAAAGATACAACATGAGGAGAACAAGCTCCTTTTACTAGTGGTAAGATTTTTTGAGCATATTCACTGGACCAGTGACCAGGACCAAAATGAAGAAGCAAGAGATGGGTGAGATGAATATATGTGAAACACATCTTATAGGGGATATTGTACTTATGTTGGATTTCAGCAAATTTTAGGAAGATTCCATCAAAGATAATTTGCTCCTCAGTTTGTATGTCAGACAAGGGCCAAAAAGAAGAAGTAAGAAGGAATAACTTTCCTGTCACCTTAAAATTAGTATTGCCTGGAGTGGGTTGTGACACATCCTGCTTGGATCAAGGTGAAGTATTTTACAAATCTGTCTGTGGGCTCTCAGGGAGACTGCTATGGGGTTGTCCAAAGGGGCCAAGGAATAAGCTTGGGGGTAAATATAACAAAGAAATAGTATTAATAATATACTGTTTGTCTAATGAAAATTCGATATCTAGCCATCAGGGGTGTATTGAATAGAGGGCTCTCCAAAGGTACCTCAATATCACTGGAGATATTTACTACTGTGGAGAGCCAGATAGTATAAATAGAAGTTAAGGAGACAAAGTCCTTCTTCTGATTTAGGGGCAGTAAGTTTAAAAAATGCTCTATGAGGAGTTTTACTCTGCCAAATAAAATCAGAACTAAGACTATGCAGTTTAGTGAACCATGTTTGGGGAAGAACTAAGTTTAACATACTAAGGGGGTAGAAGACTCTAGGCAGGAGATTCTTCATAACTATGTCAACCCTACCCCAGAGAGTAAGAGAAAGATGAGTCCAATGACCAAAATCTTGCTTTATTTTGTCCAACAAGTTATCCAGGTTATACTTCTATAGCTTTGTGGGAGACATAATCAAATAAATACCTAAATATTTAAATTTTTCAGAAACCCATACAAACCCCAAATCATCTACCTCAGATCTAAAGGTTTGAGTATTAAGTGCCATCATTTCAGTTTTATCAATATTTAGTTTGTAATTGAAGCTATGGATAATATCTAGTATGGCAGATAAGGATGTTGGGGATTGCATGAGGTATAAAAGGATGTCATTAACATTTGCTGAAAGTTTGAACTACAGGGTCCCACCTACCACTCCTTGTGCTACAGGTGTTGTGTTAATTTTCCTAATTAATAGTTCAAGAAATAAATTAAACAAAAGCGATGAAAGGGGACAACCATGTTGAGTACCTTGCTGTAAGGTAATTACTTCGGAGTATATTCCATTACAAAATTTTTTACCAGTAGAATTCATGTAAAGCATGCAGATCCATTTATTAAAGTCCTGTGGTATACCAAATTTCAGTAACCCAAAGAATACATAATTCTATGAGACCCAATCAAAAGCTTTCACCACATCCAGGGACACCAACACCGATGGTTCTTGGATCTCCCTGTAGGAGAAGAAAACATGCCCTATTTTTCAAAGGTAGTCTGATGATAGTCTTCCAGGGACAAACCCACCCTGATGTATTAATCAAGGGGCCCCAGACTGCATTAAGATGTGTTGCTAAGATCTTGGATAAGATCATATAGTCTAAGTTAATTAATGAGTTAGGGCAATAACTAATCTCTTAAGAAGGGCCTTTAACAGGTTTTAACAATACTACAATGAGTGCTTCAATCAGAGTTTGATCCAAGGTCCCATGGGAATAAATGTAATTAAAGGTCCCTAATAGAACTGATATTAATAAAACTTTGAATTTTTTATAAAAATTAGGAGGGAATCCATCAGGTCCTTGAGCTTTATCAGAGGAGAGGGAATCGATGGCTTCCTTCACCTCCGGCAGTGCTAAAGGAGTTTGGAGAAAGGTTGGTGAGTGGTCAATGTGAACAACTTAAGATCTTGAAAAAAGGCATGCAGGTTAGCCCAAAAAATTATCATTTTGTTCTTGACTGTACAAAGATTGATAAAATGTCTGAAATTAAGTTGCTATTTCTTTGGGTTAGGTCACTGTCAAACCATCATCTGAAATAAGAAAAGAGTTGATCTGATCTGCTAATTGTTGCTGAAGATGGAGTGCAAGTAGCTTTCCAGGATCTTTGCCCTGATCAAGTGATTTAATCTTTGTTTTAAGTATAGCATGTTCTGCTTGCTCATGCAGAAGATCACGGTATTTCACTCTTAGGTTATTAAGTTGGGTCCATGTACTCTCTGGGGTGGAGCGAGAGAGAGAATATGTTCCAGGTCACAAATTTGTGTTAACAGCAGGGAATAGTCTTGTTGCCTGATGGCCTTACGTTTGGAGGCTAAGTGAATGTATTCCCCCTTAAACTACATCTCAAAGCTCCTCATATGTGATAGCATGTCCCCTGTAGCCAATCATTGCTGTATAAGAGTGGTTTCATGCACCTTCAGCTGGAGCAGGAACAGCAAAGCAAAGCTGAGCTGTTCTGGCTCAAGCAGAAGGCAAACGAAACCACTCTTACACAGCAACAAGTTGCAATGGGGGATGTAATAATATATTATTGATCAAGAGCGACCAATAATATATATATAAAAAAAAAAACCTGTTCCCAGAATGTGCTCATTTCCAGGGCATCTGCACATGAGATGCTCTTCACAGAATAAGAGTGTCTCACATGTAGGGGAAGAAGAACTCCAATTGGTCAGGAGCACACCCTTGATCTATAATAGCTTATCTAACCACATTCAGTTTTTACCTACATTAGAGGTCCTTGTCATATACAAACATATGAAATTGCCATCAGAAAAAGGCCCACAGGTCTATCAAGTCTGCCTGAATGTGCAGCTCTTAGTTTCATATCACTACATCTGCCCCACCTCCACCAAAACACCCCTCCCTTCCTCCTCTTTCCCAGTCCTTCCCCCCTCTGTGTTCTTGTCTGTACTAACCTTGCCCTTGACTCAATCCCAATTCCACTTAAAGCTATCCACTGTCCTTTGAGCCATAAACTCCTTCGGCAGTGTGTTCCAACCCCCCACCACTCTCTCTGTGAAGTAGCGCCTCCTCTTCTCCCTCATAAACCTTTCCCCTTCCAACTTCAGACTGTGCCCCCAGTGACCTTCCCCCCCTTTAAATGGAACACATCTCCCTCACTGACTTTGTTTATGCCTTTAAGGTACTTAAAGGTGTATATCATGTCCCTTCTTTCCATTCTCTCTTCCAATGAGTACATGTTGAGCGCCTCATACGGCAACTCCCCTAGTCCAATGTCATTTTTGTAGCCCTGCGCTACACCCCCTCCAGTAATCCCCCATCCTTTTTGTGGTATGGGCACCAGTACTGTCCACAGTACTAAACGTGTGACCTCTCACCAGTGATCTATTCAATGGCTGGATGACCTCCCCATTTCTAGAGGTGATCCCTCTGGCAATGCACCACAGCAACCTATTGGCCAGTAGTGGCAATTCCTGTACCTTTATATAACTTGGAACTGTTATCACCACTTATTTTTTCAACTCTCCTCACTAAAGTAATAATTAAAATGTTTTCATTTGCCTGACCTAGTGGGGTAAGCAAAATATGCTACCACACAGGGTTTGAATTGCAGGCCAAACTGTTATGACTGATCTTGAAGAGTCTATGGTACATACAGTGGTGCCCAGCAGGATAAAGCACAGCATTGCAGAATTCTGCAGTAGAGTTACTGCAGCAAATAATATAGTTTCAATGGGAGTTAATCCCTTTTGTCATGCAGTAAACCTGTGACACACCACTTCATCCTGGTGGGTTTGACTTTGCATTGTTGATGCAGTATGTACAGACTGGAGGAGTGGTGAGTTGTCCATCCATTCAAGAGAGTCCTTCTGCAGGACTAAGGAGAAGCATCAGACATTATGTTCTGCCAGAGTGCATGGTATCCTTCCCACTAAATAGTGGTATGGCAGGGAAGGTGCTACATAGAGGAAGGGGGGTGGTATGAGCTAAATGAGCTTACAATCTGAGAAGTAATGGCATCATGACATCTCCTAACACAGTATTAATGGCTCAATAATATCCCCCAAAGTCCATATTTTCATACTGGATCCTGCAGTTTATGAGTGAGCCACTTTGGGAAGAATCCATGGATGCGCTATATAAGGTGGTTGCAAGAAGGAGAACAACTGGGTGGATGGCCTTTGGTGTTATAGTGGGAGTCTGGAACAGGCTGAATTAAGGTGGTCCACATGAAGAGGAAAAACGATAACAGTTTTCATTTAGTTTATTCTTTTTCTGACTCCTTCTCTTGTCTTCATTCTTTGTCCATTGCAGTGGGAATATTATCATTTGCACATGTAGAATATAAAGTAGACAGTACAAGTATGTGTGGAATATTGAATAAATACCTTCAACCCTCAATTAGACTCCTCAATGGTCAGTTACAATATATGTGAGCTACCAAAAGCTCAATTGCTACTGTACTTGATGTAAATGATAATGCTAAGTTTAGTGACACCACACAAATTGTGAAGGCAAATAGGATAGTAGTCCAGATTCCAATTATTTTATCTAGTCCATAGTTTCTGAACGGATTGAAAATGGAAGACAACACCTACAGTAGATAGGAAAGTGCTGCTTACAATCACATTAGCATACATTGAGATAGAGATAGAGAGAGAGAGAGAGAGAGTGTGTGTGTGTGTGCGTGCATGTGCGTGTGCATGCATGTGTGTGTGTGTGGTGGAATCCTGTATTCACACATCATTGATTGTAACAACTGCCTCTTAAAGGCGATAGGAAATTATTTTTACAAAGTTAAAACTGTACTTCCATCCTCCTTTCCATGCCAGTTATGTATTCTGATATGCATTCATGATGTTTTAATAAATAAAAAATCCAGTTTTGGAATGCTTTCAGACCTACATAGCATTCCACTCTCTTCTTCGCTACTGTATTGTTCTTTCTTTTCATATTTCTAAGACATTCTATGACATCAATAACTCTTTTGCCATACTATTCATCTGAATTGCCTGGAATGGAATTTTTGCTTCTAGAATGTTTTTCCTTCTGGTGGCCCACATTCTGGCAGCCCTCCAGCCCCATCCCCCGACATCCACTGGCACAAGCTGTGACCCCAAGGGCTTACTCCCCAGTGGAGTCAGTGGGGGAAGCGCGCATCCCCGCTTCAGCATGGGTCTAGTCTGCTGGTCTGACTGGCCGGGGGTGGGACCTACAAATTGCACCATCATCGAGTTGCCAGTATTTTGGCTTTTCTCCTCTGCAGAGGAGGGCATTCAAGGACTCCAGTGGTGGTGCTGTGCAAGCTCCCATATGCTGCACACCTGGAGTCTGCCCCACCCTGACCCTCTTTCTTTAGTATCAGTTGGCCAGCCCCTAGTCTCTGCTAGGGGACAGGCTAACACTGACTGCTGCAAACCCCCCTCCCTGGAGGAACAGAGCTGTCCTGGGGATGCTCAATCCTCCTCCTCCTCCTCCTCCTCCTCCCCAGCCAACCCATGGCAGCCCATTGGTACCATGAACATGGGTCGCCAGCATGGCAAGAGGTGTGGCATCCAGTGCGTTAACCCTCAGCACCACTGGGTTGACCCTGGAATAATATTTTTTATGTCATAGAATGCTGAAGGCAGTATGAAAAGAGAGAGAAAGGCAAATGCTAAGGAGAGTGGGATTCAGGGTAGTTAAAAAGGCAACCCACTTAGATTAATTAATTTAACAAAAAAGACCAAAAACATATCACAGTGCTGGGTAAACAATAAAAGAACAACTGGAGGGGATCTAGAAGTGTAAAAACTGTTTCCTATCACCTTTAAGATTAATATGGTAGAGAACTGGTGGTACAACAACAGAAAATGGAATGGAAGTTGAGGAAGTCAGCAAATCCCTCTAGGCAAAAATAGAGATAATATAAAAAACATGTCTAAGTGCCTCCCTTTTAAAACAGAGTTGGATTCTTCCCATTTCCTCACCCATTTTAATCCCTGACCATCATGTTATTGTATTCACTGCATTTAGTATGTGACACCCTGAGTGTTAGATGATTGGCCTAATTCTGTATAATTATTATTCTATAGTCTGAATGTACAGTACCTAATGTTTTGTTGTGCTTTTGGTTTACTGTTTAAAAAAAAATAGCCAACATGTTCCTAATAGCTATCACCAGTGGCAAAACTTACCTCCTTGTGGTCCATTTCCCTTCTCCACAAGAAAGTTCTTCTACTCTCTCTATCTGGAGTAAATATTGGAAAGGAAGGGGGATGGAGAAATGGCTGTAGATTGGGCATGGTCTGTAGTAATAGTATTGGTAGGGAGAAATGAGCAGACTGGATGGGCCAAGTGGTTCTAATCTGTCAGTAAATCCTATGTTTCTGTGTTAAATATTGTCCACGAGGATGTCTTATTACTGTAAAAATAAAAGAGAGACTGACACTTGTTGGGAGGACACTTCCTAGAAGCACTCCTTTCTAAAGTACTGAAGTAGAACAATTAATCATCATTCTAGGAGCTTGTTCTCAACCTGAGTGACTTAACTTGATCATATTGTCATATTTGCTTTACGGGGAAAAATACACAGAACTTCATAACCCACCACCCCTTTTCAAGAAGCAGTAATGAGCATTTTAAAAGGTCTTAGGAGAAGATTCGATCTTTGACAGTTTGAATTATATCCAGTGGAGGCCAAGAAAAAGGGCACGCTATCTTCAAGTTAAATGAAATGACATTTTCTTAACAGGCTTGTTATTGTAAGGGCAAGTGAAATCAGGAGCTTTGTTGGATCCTGGCATTTGTTTTGCAGTGAATCAGCATTTAATCAAATAAAAATGATACAGAGCCTTGCACTTCTTACTGATTACAATTATCAAGAGTTATTTATGTTCTTTGTTAATGTGGATCATTAGCATTCTAACAACACTGAATTGTTACATTTCCTAACTACTTTGCTATCTTTAAATATCAATCTTACAACAGGTACCTCAATAATTGCTTTCTTGCTTATTGGAACAGTAAACTGACCTAAGGAAGGTTTTGTCATCAGAGGAGACAAACTTTTAACCCATGTGTTACAATTAAAAGTGCTGTCCCTTCTTTTAAGCTTTCTTACCTATTAGATAGAGATAGCCTTCAAATCACTGCACAAGAGAGTAAGTGAAGGTTACATCTGAAAATCACTGGACAGCTACAGGGACAGATAGCCTGAAGTAAATTGAAAAGCTATCCTGAATACTGTGCTTTCACTGAAGGCCAATTTAGCTGCTAAATATAACTCTTTTGCACTTTGCACTTTTTAAATCACAGCCACAGTTGCTGAATAGTGTCTGCAAACATCCCTGATTTCTATCTAGCCTCCTAAGTGCTGCATGAGATGGACTGAAATTGCTTCAGTTGAGTGATATTGTACTAATTATTGGAAGTTACATTACCTCTAACTGTAAAGAAAAGGTCAAATGGTTGGTTCTCACAAATCATAATTTTAAAGGAGTATAAAAAAAGGAAATACAGACAGAGTACTGGTTACTCTGAAATATTAAACTGTGCTTCTTCTGCATGTCCCCATGTCCAAAACTGGATAAGATTTGGATTTCCAAGCAGTCTTGCTTTCTCATTTATTAAGTGGTAGATGCATGTGCATATATGGTTTTCCTAGTGAGGATAAAAGCTATTCAAATCAAGATGGCTGAGCTCTGGTGACTGTTCTGACAATGTGAGAGCAACTTTTCTTTTAAATCAAGTTTTCATTAGTATTGAAATAGTTTTATTGTTCAACAAGGAAGTCATTCCAAAGTTTTACAAAAATATTTTGTTTAAAAAATCCTAAAAATCCATACATTATGAGAAGCGACACAACAAGCTACAGTATATATGCACTCCATTATCAAGTGATCATATTCCAATATTCAATAATTATTACGTGAGAATATGGAAAAATGCCCCTCACTAATTCTAGTTTAAAAAATAAAATGTAAACAGGACCTTTTGGGGTTTGGGTGTACTTACCTACATCCCACCCCAAAGCTAACATAACCCATAATTTCCTATGCCTAATACAATGTAAGATGGCCACCTTTCGACCATGTAAGGGTATATTTACAACTATCCTCCATAGGGACACTATCTAAATCTTTATGATTATTAATCAATGACTTTATGGACATTCGCTTAACAAGCAATTAAATATACAACCTACAGCAATAAATGTTATGACCTTATTTCACTGGATTTGCTTTAACCCTTTGAACTATCGTTATGTTCTTGATCCTTATAGTATGGTATTTGTAGAAGAAATTTAGCACATTTCATCAACATTTTGCCCTCATCCAAAGACATAAGAATGACTAAAATATATTTTGAATATTTAAATTGCAAGTAGTCACTTAAATAGTTCGCATGAGATTGCAGTACATCAAAATTTAAATAGCACATGATCCAGCTCCTACAAATCTTTGATACACAGTCACAACAGAGACTGTATGAGCTAGTACCTTTTTTCTGGATCTCTAGTCAAGTAATTTTGATTGGAATGCACTAAATGTATAAAAAATCAACACTCGCCTAAGGTCAAGATTTTTGTTATGAGTTATAATTACAAGGTGTGCACAGTCTTAATTTTCTTATACCAAAGTTTTACTTTAAGCCCTCTGATGGAAAGCATATGCTTTTACTTACTTACAATATGTAAGTCAATCTTTTCTTGATTACTTTTATATAGTTTTCATTTGTTATAACCACAGCTGACTACAGTGACACCACATATGCATCCTTGTGTTTTGTAGTAACATGGAGAATAATTAATGGGCAACCATACTTAACAAGGCTTGGTTTCTATTGAGGTGTTAAGATGACAGCACATGAACCTGAAAAATAAAGCTCAAGAGGTCCATGCTGTCATCTTAACCCCAAGATGGAAACACATGTCTAGTTGTGTGGTCGCACATATATGTTTTTTCACACAGGAGTGACAGACCCCCATTGAAAAGAAAACAAAAAAGAAAATCTTGCCATTGCTTTGTTCTGTTCAATTATCAAAATCAAATTTACAGACTTTTGAAAGTTAAAAGGTGCAGCCTTAGACACTTGGTGGATAGGAAGTAGCCAGGTGTGGCATAAAAGAGAAATTTAAAATTGTATGATCTTTGAACTGTGCAGAACAACTGTTTGGAATACACACAACAACACTTTGGAATGCACACAACTGTTTAGAAAGTGAACAACAAGGATTTTTACCAGGCTGATTTTTCTGCAGGTAGCCATACACTACAATATAATATTTCATAACCATTTTGAATGATGCATCTTTCCCTGAAAATGCACTTTCTGTATTATCTGTACAATAGTCTTCACATAATTCAGTCCCATGTGAGATAATCAAGACTAAGAATCTTTGGCTATCACTGCTAATTCAACTGTAGTACACCACCAAATTTATAGTTGAAAGTCAATAAAGTTTGCATTGCTGCTTTTGTCTTGTGCTACTATAGGCTGTATAATTCTTTCCATTTACCAGTGACTGAGAACAAAACACAATCGACATAAATTCTCTATCTTGTTCAACAGACTTATAATTTAGTTATGTTTTAGCTTAGACGACAAACTTATTTTTTATTAATAATTGTAATTCTTCATTTAGTAGATGAAGTTGTTTTTTTTTACCTTCTTTGAGAAATCTCCAGAGTTGTTGCTAAAAAGGCTAGACCATTGCCATACACTAGGATGGAACACTGCCTGTCCAATATTGTGTGTAAGTTATACTTGTATATGCCCATGCTCTGTAAGATTTTATTTATTACATCATGAGTTTATACTAAAACACAGAATTATAGTACTGTATGGTGAAGCAGAATTGGTCTGCCCTTTCCATGCTACCTAAGGGTCAGACAAAACAATTTTACAAAACAATGTTCTTACCTAGATAACTTGACTACTTTTACAACACAGAATAAATTATTTCAGACAAAAAAAAATTAGATCCTCTAAAACAGTGTTTTAGACAAAAACAATATAGTAAGATATTTTAAAGCAGCAGTGCATGCTAGCAGTGCCAATTTTGACCTACAGTATATCTTTTTTATTTAACTTTTTTGTATGCTACCGTTTTCCCCCCATTTTACGCCTACTTTAGAAATAGTTTACTTTAAACTAGTAAGAGGAGTGCTCCCTTAAATATAGCTATGCCCAAGTTTTCATTAGTATTCCATGCTGATTTTCAACACATAAGGCTTGATTGAGAAAGCTAGGCACAAGCCAAGGCAAATGGCAGCTTGCTCCAATCGCTGGTGCACCAGGGACCCTGCACCTGATATACTATTGGATGGCGTCCTAGCACCAAAGACCCACAGCTTGCATCAAATGTGGCAATATGGTAAAAAGACAGTGCACCCAAGAGGTTTGCCATAAACTGTGGGGTGGTCAAGTGGGATCTGAGCCCAGGACAAGAGACCCTCAGGAAGGCTGCTAGGGTCATGGGAGGGCAGCATTGCATGGGGAGAAATAGAGGCATACAGATGGGGATGGGAGAGGTGGCACCAGCACCCCGATGGGGCATCAGAGGGGTCACTGTGCTGCCAGATTGTGAGAAACCCATACACTGGGTCCTGGGGGGTGGTGCTGCAGGCTAAAGCACCACAAATAGCTCCCTATTGGTATCTTTCAGGAGGGTGTGGGTACAGGGTTGATGCAATAGATGACTACACTGCCAGGGATCACTGACAGGCAGCAGCACATGTTCCCTCCTGCCCAGGGAGGGTTCCAGGGATAGCACACTGAGAGTTAGACCATCACCTGGCTGGTCTAATTATCCCAGACTGTGTACCCTCTGGGAGGGTTTCCTGAACCCCCCTGTTGTAGATATGGCAGCTTGCATCTGCCATAAGCCACTTAGCACCCTGGCACAACCATATTCCTGATGCAGGCTAGTCTGGTGCATTGAGTCCCTGGTTTTGCACAGAATGCGTTACCCAACTGGGAAGTATGCAAATTGTTGCTCAAGGTGTCACTTTTATCAATTCTATTTGTCACAGGCATCTTACACCAACTGCAGGGCTTTCTGAATCAAGTCCATATTGTTTAAACCACCAGTATTGGTTTCAGGTTAAAATGGTTTTAAGTAAAATGCATTTATGGTAACACAACAATATATGCATCTTTCTTTTTAGTTTATTTCAATCATGAATTAAGATATTAGGATTTATAGTATTTTTTAAATGCCTGCTCTCTTGCAACACTATGAATAAGCTAATAATTTTCACGTCAGACTGTGCAGTTTAACATCAGAAATAATTACCACCATCATCCTGCTACATTTACAGTAAAAACTCAATATATTACATCAGAAAGTAACCTCAAGGGAAGGGACTTTTTAAAGTTAAGAGTGGCAGCCATATTTAATGACTTACGTCACGAATTGCACAATAAGTAGTAAACAATGTTTTAAAATATCTGAGAGAAATAGAAGTATTGTGATGATGAATTTAATGCTGTCATAAATATAATACAGCTGAAACATATGATAAAAATATTTTCCAACTAACAAATCTAGTACTGAATAAATCATGCAGGCTCATCCTAGGAGTAAATAGCCTAACTCACACCTGTGAACTCTATGCTAAGTCTGGATGGCTTATTCTACATAGCAGGATTAAGTGCCAGGTGTGCCTACTTGCCAAAAAGGCCAATCTAGGTCTAACACCACTGAGGGTCCAAAATCTCCTGTGCCAAACAATGATGCCTAGGTTATCTAGAGGGGATTATAGCAATATCTTCAAGGTGCCTTTTCAAAGGACCACTCAAGGGCAATGATCATTTGGGTACTGTGCACTAAGCTGGCTTAACTCACTCCCAAATGACTTGGTAGAGGTTTCTAAAATCAGGCACTTAAAACTAGTGCTTCAAACACACCTGACTGCACTCAAAGTCTATGACTGTAGCCACTAATTACTCCACCTGTTTTACCACTGGGAGTACTATTGTCCTACCCTAGCACTTACCTAGCCCCTAACTAGAGATTCCTTAGCCCAGTCACACCACCTCTCCATATCCTAATCCTCTCCACTTCCTCATCCAATATCCACACTCTGCTCCACCCTTTCCTCATCTGTATTGCACCCCAAACCTTAGTCTTACTTTCTCCTTCCCTATCCTCTGCACCTCTTCCCCTCCTCATACACTCATGCACACACCTCTCAACTCTCATAACTGCTTCTCCTAACAATGACAAGGCCCAATGGCTACTCCTATTTATTTATTTATTTATTTATTAGGTCTCAGATTACAATACCTTTGAGCACATAGCAGCTCTTTTACAAAACTTCCTCATCAGTGGGAAGGGTGACAGACATACAACGGATGGTATTATATAAAATATTGACAAGAAAGTATTTAAAATGACAATATGACATTAATACTGCAACTAAAATTAAAACTATGAATTTGTTAGGAAATAAAAAAACAACCTAATAAAAGGAGGCAGCCCAAGGTGCTTTGTCAAGTAGGTATAGTTAGATTTGTGTGAACAAAAGTTCAGGTAACCGAAAATAAACAGTGGAAAGAAGGTGGAGGGTGAGGGGGTGAGATGAAAGAAGGATCAGGGAAGGAGGCAGTAAATAAGGCAGAGCCATTAGGGTGAAAGTGGTCATTCGCAGAGAAAAAGAGAGAAGTAAATACACAATTATGTGTCAATACTGCTGAGGTAGTGTCATGTCAGTTGAAACAGTCACAGGAACTATTAGCTGTAAGATGCTGTTGAAGAGTGCCTTTAAATGGTTCCAATTTTGGTAAGGAAGAGATATCTCTGGGCAGCACATTAAACCATAGTGGTGCTCTATATGAAAAAGATTATTGCCCTTGTGTAGTCTGACATCTTGGGACAAAGAAGAGTTGGTTGACTGAGCTACTGGTATGCTGGGAGCTGCAAGATGGATTGAGTAAGTTTCTAACACCAGAAGGCAGGAGCCCAAGAAGTGCCTTTTCAGTTAGCAAGCAGGTTTGAGAGTGAATCCTCCAATTTAGCCAAAGTCAGCTTGTTTGCGCATACAGTTCACAAGTGTGGGAAAGGTGTGCTGCTCCAGTAAGAAGTTGGCATGCTTTATTGACTGCCACTAATATTCTGCAGAGGGTAGTCGTGGAAGCTCAGCCATAGATAACCAGACAATAGTCAACAATGGATACTATGGAGCTATAGATAGCTAGTATAAGTGCTTCAGGCGTTAGATTGTGTTTATGTCTGTGAAGTAACCCTATCTTGATACTGGTGGACCTGGCAACATTCTCGACATGCTGGGCATATGATAATGAGCTATCCATGGTTACCCACAGATACTTGAAATGTTGAATTTGTTCAAGCGGGATGCCAGATGAGTTTCTGATGGTTAGGGCACTGGATCTGTGTTTACTGTGAGCACCGCTGAATAACATGACTTTTGTTTTTTGTAGTTTAGAATCAGCTTGTGTTTCCTGAACGAGTCCTCCACTTCCTCAAAGTTCAGTTGAAGCTGGTATTCCAGTGGTTCAGGATCAGTGTTGCTAGTGTATATGACTGCATCATCTGCATACAGGAGGATCTGTTGGTGACAGAAGTGAGGGGGATTGTTAAGAAAAATGCTAAAGAGAAGGGGACCCAGTATGGACTCTTGTGGTACTCCAGAATGGATTTTTTGATGGTCAGAGGTGACCTCAGCTATTTTCACCCACTGGGAGTGGCCTACAACATAGCTTTTGAACCAGGACACAGTATCTGCTGAGAGGCCAATTGAGGACAGTTGCTTGTGAATTAGAGCATGGTTCATTGTATCAAAGGCCTTTGTGAGGTCTATGAAGGCTGCACCCACCAATCTACCTTGATCCAAAGATTGGTGAATGAAACCAGTGAATTCTAGCAGTGATGTGGTATTCCTATGTTACTTTCTGAATTAATGCTGCTGGGGGCACTGGATTGAGTATTTTTCCATATATTTCACCAGCTGATCTGCAACTAAATGCTCAAGTGCCTTAGACAGAGGTGGAAGAACAGAGATAGCTCTATAGTTTGTGTGTATAGTGCAGTCTCCACTTTCGTGAACAGGTGTAACAAGGGCTGACTTCCAGATTTGGGGGGATCATGCCAGTCTCAGTGAGAGGTTTAGAATCTTTACAATGGGCACCAGTATTTCTTCAATGGTAAGGGCAACTAATTTGAGGTCTAAGGAATCACCACTATGCCCTGACTTCCCGAATAATTTTATTAGGTATTTCCTGACCATATACAGTGGGACCTCTTTGAAGTAGAAAGGAGGTGGTGCAAGCAGTGAATTATCTGCCCACTGTTCAGTGTCTTCAGTGATGTTCTTGAAGAAGTCTGGTAGGAGTACACTGCCCAGGTCAGTGAATGCTTTTTTAAAAGCATTGGGTATGGTCAATGGGTCAAGGGTGGGGATCCATTAATATTTAGCATGGTGGGTGCAATCTTAGCATCTTTATCTCTTACATCTTTTGCATTGTTCTAAAAGTTCTTACTGTCACTCCATGCGTTAGTAAGCTGTTCCATTCGGTACTTGCTTTTTTTCTATACGAATAGCCTGGATGCACTTATTCCTGGCAGTTTTATTTTCTTGTACATTTGCAAGCTTACCAGTAGCCGTTGCATGACACCAGAGGTGATCTCTGTGATTCATCTGACTAATTAAGTTAGCGGATAACCAGGAATTGATGGTGCCTTGGATTTTCATCCTTTTCAAGGGGGCACGGATATCGCAAGCTTCATCAAAGTGCTTGATTAAGTGGTCCAGAGCTATATGTATATCCTTTGTGGCATCAAGTAATTACCAGTCAATGCTATGGAGGTATTGTTTTAGGGGTTCTGGGTGTCTCTGCTTCAGCACCCTCCTGAAAATTGTTTTGGGGGGTGGTTAATTACATTTATTTGACCAGTTACAGGTAATAGGGGAGTGGTCGCTTAATGCATCAGGGAGAACATTCACATTTGTGATATGAACTGGATGACTGGACAGTATCCAATTGAGAAGGGTACTCATACCTGTCTTATAAGTAGCCCTAGTAGGTGATGGAACAAGCTGGGTAAGGTTGACAGCGGAGATTGCATCCTTAAAGGAACCTACTTCAGGGGAATGCCAGTTGACATTGAAATCACCCATAATTATCATCTCAGCATTATGGGGCAGGTTTGTAACATACTCCATCAAGCTATGGAAGCCTTTGAATTGGTCCTTAGGTGATATGTAGATGGACACAATTGTTAGAGCTTTATTGTGGGCCCCAAGTAGAACATTGATGGCTAATTTATTTATTTAGCTTTTGTTGACCGGGTAAGTGCCTGGGTGACATTGCCTAGGCTGTCCAAAGGCAATGTATGTACGATGAGTGTATTGTTGATTTATATGACACAGCCACCCCCTTGTTTTATGAGTCTATTCTGTCTAAAAATGGCGTAATCAGGTATAGCAACAGCCAAGTCAGGGATCTTTGGGGAAATCCACTTTTCCACTATGGATAGGATGTCAGGGTTTTGTTGCATGACCCAAGCTTGGAGTCTATCTATCTTACATAACAGGCTGCAGATATTTATAAATGCCAATGCAATTGAACCAGTCTTGTTTGTGTTGTTAGGAGAAGCAGATCTTGCTAGGCCAGGGTTAGAGTGAACATTTCCAGACACTAACAACAACATTAGTATGAGTCTAAGCATGAAACCTTTCACTAGACTGAAATTCAACTTGTGAAACTGACATGAGTTTGAGCTCTTCCTTGTTTTTATGTGCATCACAGTAAAGCTAAGTGATAATGACAGTGGCGAGCAGGGCCCACGTTCCCTGATGGATTGCAGCTGCACCAGCAGCCAAGGAAGAGTTCACAAGACTTTGGAAGTGTATAACATATTACTGGTTACAATGCCAGGGTCATAGTGGATGTTGTGTAGGAAGGTAATTCCTTGCTGTTATTGTTGCGTAAGTTCTTGTGGTATATTGTGGCTGAACACAGCAATTAAGAGAAGTATTTTTAGTGTGGTTTGAGGAAAATCCATTGCTTTTGGCAGCATGATAGGGTTGTGAGGCATCACAATCCAGTGCTTGAAAGTGATGTTAGCAAGGGAAGTGAGGCAGGAATTACAGTAAAAATATTAATAAGGCCCTCTCATGCTATGCGCATATAGTCTACCAATCGAAAACTAGACACACAAAAAAAAAACAGATGGGGGGTTAGCAGAAGAGGTTGATCAAATGTGCAATTAGGTAGAATAGGTGGGAACAGAGGGAGTGAGATAGCGGGGTGCGAGCAAAAAGAGCTTACAGAAGGCAGAAGCAGAAAGAGAGAAGTTTAGCAACAAATTATCAGTTTGAACAGCAATTACAAAACAGTTTTTTGTACCAATAAAATGCAGTTAAACAGTATACAAAGTCTAAAAGAGCTGTGACACCTGAGTAAAATAGAGCAAAGAAAACAGAGAAGGCTAGTGAAACTAGCCGATCAGTAGCCGCTGCCCCAGTAAAGTACCCAAACAGGTAAAAGTCTTATTTGAGCTCAGCAGTTGAGATGCGGCAGTGGTTCAGGCTACCGTACCTTGCTCAGGTTGTCTGGGGATCCATGGGGAATCAGGTGAAAGCAGGGTCCAGTGGTGGTCTTGCTTCTTCTTTCCAGTGAGGAGGGCAATGAGTTAAAATCACAAGCCATGATGCCAGTGGTATTGAGTCCCTGAACAGGGCCCTCACACTGGGGAGGGAGGAAGAAAACACAAATTATTATAGTTGAGGGGGATCAGGGGAGTAGGAGACAGAGAGGAGACTGGAGATAAGCCGAAGGGCCAGGGACAAATAGGACAGCTAAGTGGGGGGGTTAGCAGAGGAGGGCAATTAAATGTGCAGTTAGGTAGAATAGGTCAGACTATGGGGTGGGATAGCAGGGGGAAGAGCAAAAAGAGCTTACAGAAGCCAGAGGTAGAAAGAAAGAAGTTTAACAGCACATTTTCAGTTTAAGCAGCAATTACTAGTTTTTTGTACCAATAAAATCTAGTTTAATGGTATACAAAGTCCAGAACAGCTGTGACACTTGAGTAAAGCAGAGCAAAGAAAACAGAGAGGGCTAGTGAAACTAGTCAATCAGTAGCCGCTGCCCCTGTAAAGTACCCAAATGGGTTAAATTCTTATTTGGGCCCAGCAGTTGAGATGTAGCAGCGGTTCAGGCTGCCGTACCTTGCTTAGGTTGTCTGGGGATCCCTAGGGAACCAGGTGAAAGCAGGCTCCATTGGTAATGAACAGCCATCTGTCCTCAGCTTCCCCCTTTCCTCCCTGCAAGGGCTATTATTACTGATTTGTAACTGCTACTGAACTGAAAATGAATATAACCTTGTGTAATTCGCATCTGGTATTCTCCTGCCTTTTATGTATTGTTCCATTTGTTCTTGTATCTGTTTTTGTACTTATAATGTGGAACCTCTGTAAATGAGCTTCTAGCTCAATGGTTGTTAATCCAAAACTTCAATAAATGAATAAATAAATAAATACTGCTGCTTTGACATCAGATTTCTTGTGACTAAAATGAACTAGCATGTGACCTAATGGGACAATAGGCCCAGATATTCAAAGCGGTTTCACCAGTGCAACCCCGCATTGCACCCTGATGGGATATTGAAAAGGCTGCCTGGCAGAGCGCAACTCCTGATGCACCGGGGCTCAATGTAATGATATGCAGTGCAGATACAGGGGGCGTGCCCATGCATATGCGGCACATCCCGATGTTCAGCCCGAGATGTGCGGCACATGTGCTAGCACAACCCTGCATTGCACTGCATATAGGGGCTCAAAGTTGAGCCCCTGCAGAGTAGGAGCAACTCCTGGGCACCCAAAGGTGTGCTGCAGTACTGCAGGGCACAACACAGCAGCCCAGCCTAGGGTGGCCACCTGCCCACCCAGAACACATAGAAACATAGACTTGGACGGCAGATAAGGACCACTTGGCCCATCTAGTCTGCCCATTTCCCTACATACAGGATAGGCCGTAGATCCTTGTTAACCAACAGCCTATTTCTTCCTACCCCCCCAAAAGAATTGCCTTATGTCTGTCCCATGCATTCTGAATTCTCCCACAGTTTTAGACCCCATTAACCTCCTCAGGAAGGCTGTTCCATGCATCCACTACCTCTCTGTGAAATAATACTTCCAGACATTGCCCCTGAACCGCCCTCCTTCTATCTTTAAATTGTGTCCTTTGTCCTTGCAAGTCTCTTTTTCTGAAAGATGCTACCCTCTTGGACTTTGTTGATTCCACTGAGGTACTTAAAAGTTTCTATCATGTCCCCCTCTCCCTTCTTTCCTCAAGGGTATACATATTAAGCTCCTTTAGTCTCTCCTCATACGGCTTCTCTTGCAGACCCTGCACCATTTTAGTTGCCCTCCTCTGGACTACCTCTATCCTGTCTATGTCCTTACGGAGATGGGGTCTCCAGAACTGGACACAGTACTCCAGATGGGGTCTCACCAACTGTCTGTACAGAGGGATAACAACTTCCTGTTTTCTGCTGCTGATGCCTCTCCCTATACATCCCAGTATACCCCCAGCCCTCCCTACTGCCTTCTCACATTGCTTGCTAACCTTAAGGTCATCTGATATGATTACCCCCAGGTCCCTTTCCTTTTTTGTTGTTGTTACTACCTCCCCACCCATTGTGTATTCTTCCCCAGGGTTCTTGTTTCCCAGGTGCATTATTTTGCACTTCTTTGCATTGAATCCTAGCTGCCATACTTCTGACCATTCCTCCAACCTTGCCAAGTCCCTTTTCATCCTTTCCACGCCTCCTTGTGTATCAACCCTGTTGCAGATCTTTGTGTCATCTGCAAACAGGCATACTTTTCCTTCCAGTCCCTCTGCAATGTCACTGATGAAGACATTAAAAAGGACTGGACCCAATACTGAACCCTGCGGTACCCCACTAGTAACCTCTCTTTCTTCAGAGTGGACTCCATTTACAATTACCTTCTGTGTCCTGTTGTGCAGCCAATGTTTACCCAGGCTACCACCCTGGGACCCACTCCCAGGCTGGTTAATTTACTATTAATCTTTTGTGTGGGACTGTGTCAAATGCCTTGCTAAAGTCTAGGTAGGCCATGTCCACAGCACCTCCTGGTTTACTACTTTGGTCACCCAGTCAAAGAAATCTATTAGATTCGCCTGACATGACCTTCCCGCTGTGAACCCATGCTGCCTTGGGTCCTGTGCTCCACTGGCCTCTAGGTACTCAACTATTCTTTCCTTCAGAAGTGACTCCATCACTTTCCCTACCACAGAGGTCAGACTGACAGGTCTGTAGTTTCCTGCCTCTGTCTTGGTCCCACTTTGTGAAGGGGAATCACATCCGCCTTCCTCCAGTCCTCGGTACCACACCATCCTCCCATGATTTATTAAAAGAGTAGCCAGTGGTTTCACTAGTTCCTCCCTTAATTCTTTTAGAATTCTGGGGTGAATTCCATCAGGACCCATTGCTTTGTCCACCTTCAGTTTTAGGAGTTCTTGCAGAACCCTTTCTTCTGTGAAAGGACTGGGATCGACCCCCCTATCAAGAGTGCTTCTGTTAATTGTATTAGGCACTTCCCCCTCCTCTTTTGTGAATACTGAGCAGAAATATTCATTCAGTATCCCTGCTTTTTCACTGTCCCCATCTGCCCACCCACCGTTCATTCTATTCAGCCTCACTATCCCTCCCTTTGTCTTTCTACACTCGCTGATGTACCCATAAAAGGTTTTATCCCCCTTCTTAACTGAGTTGGCTATCTTTTCCTCAGTTTGGACCTTTGCTATTCTGACTTCCCTCCCAGCTTCCTTCTGCCTTAACTGGTACAGCTGTCTGTCCTGCTCCTTCTGTGTTTCCTTATACTTCGGAATGCTATCTTTTCTTACTGACTTTCACAGCCACCTCTTTGAGAACCGTAGTGGCTTTTCTTTCTCGCTTTGATTTGTTTATTTGCTTCACACAAAGGCTTGTTGCCTCTGTGATGGCAGTTTTGATGATTCCCCATTGTTGCTCCACACCTCCTTCTAGCCTGTTTGCTAGTGCTTTTCTGAGGCACTCTCCCATCTTGCCAAAGTCAGCTCTCCTAAAGTCCAGTACCCTCACTTTTGTATGGCTTGACTCTGTAGCTGAGTTTAACATGAACCACACTGTTTGATGGTCACTTGTCTCCAGATGGCAACCCACTTCTAGATCTGAGATCCTCTCACTGCCCCAGTTTGAGAGTACAAGGTCTAAGTTTGCTCCCTCATGAGTGGGTTCTGAAACTAGCTGTCTAATGCCTGCCACCTGTAGGGCATCAAGAATGGCCCTGCTCTTGGATGTGGCTGCAGCAAATGTGCTCCAGTTAACATCTGGCATATTCAGGTATCCCATCAATAGTATCTCCCCTTTCTTTGCCATTCTAAGAATGCCTTCTATCATATCCTTGTCCATTCCTTCCCCTGACATGGGGGTCTGTACACAACCCCTGTGCGGATTGTGGTGCCCTTTCCAGTCTCCAAGATGACCCACAGTGCCTCCTGTCCTCTCTGTTTACTCTTTTGTTCAGTTGCTTTTATCCCTTCCTTTACATAGAGAGCTACTCCTCCCCCTCTTTCTCCCCTGCCTGTCTCTCTTGTAGGTTATGTACCCTGGTATGTTAACATCCCAGTCATGGTTCTCTGTGTACCATGTTTCTGTGACTGCTACGATATCCAGGCATCCCTCTTCCATCAAGGCCACCAGCTCAGGGAGCTTGTTGCCCAGACTATGGGCATTGGTACTCATTACCCTCCATTTCCTGATGGCCTTACTCCCTTTTGCCCATCCCTGTCCTTCTTGCCTTTGTCATTTTCTCCATTTACCCCTGCCCTTCTCTCTATTGACACCTCTATGTTGGTGTTTCGCACTTACTACCGTGATTATTTGGGGGGCTAGATTTCCCTGCTCCTTTCCAGTGCCTCCCCCCTTGGCTAGTTTAAAAGCTTGCCAATGAAGCATTTAAACCTATCACCTAGGATCCTGGTTCCCCTCCCAGACAGATGCAGCCCATCATGCCAGTATAGGCTTCCATCACTCCAGGTGGACCCCCAGTCCCCAATGAAGCCAAATCCCTGAGCTCCACACCAGTTTTTCAACCACTGATTAAATCCCATGGTGCAGAACACCCTAGCCTCTCCTATGCCATAGATGGGCAGCACCTCCGAGAAGGTTACCGTGCGTGCTACTTGACTAAGGCCCCTCCCCAATTCCACAAACTCTTCCTGCACTTCTCTAATCCCTTTCTTAGCCAGGTCATTTGTCCCTAGGTGGAAAATGACATCCAGCTCCCTCCCCTGTGCAGCTGCTCCGGCAATCCTGAGGATTCGCTCCCTGTCCCTCCAAGCCATGGCGCCAGGCAGGCACCTTACCTCCCTCTCCCCTTCCTCCCCCAGTTCTACCTTCCTAACAATGGAGTCCCCCACCAGGAGTTGTTTCCTTCCCCTGCAGGGTCCCCTGCCACCCTCCTGTGGGTCTCCTTTGTGGAGGTTCCCAGCATCCTCCTTGGTCTCCACTGCAGGTGCCTCCATAGAGGAACCACACTTTGCCAGAATGGCATAGGAATTGTGGAGAGGTACAACTGGAGGGATGCGCTTCTGTTCCACCACCCTCACCCTCCCTGAGCCCACTGCGGTCCAACCACTCCTCTTTCTTGGCAACCTCTGAGGCAATGGCAGTGGCACTGGTGGTCCCTGGATGGAAGAGGAGGTCCCACAAATCCTGGTCAACTCAGTCTGGAGATGAGCAACCTGCTCCCTCAGCCCAGAGAGGTGCCTGCAGATGGGACAACACTGCATCCTCCAGAACATCTCCTGGAAGACTGCTGCTCCACAGCCACTGCACTGCACCACTCCAATCATGTCTTACTTCTGGCCCCTTAACTGTTTTCAATCCTTACTCTTTCCTGTTTTTTTTTCTCTCTGTCTCCTTACTATCTGCCTGTGTGCCCTTTAAGCTCCTGATTGTCCTGTTCTGAGACAAGAATATCCTATATTTCTCAGTGGACCACTTACTTGCTCAGAGGCAGACCTCCAGCAGCAGAGGGGCGGAGAGCTACTCCTGCCCTTCTAGGATGGTGGGTCTTTGGTGGTTCTGTGATCACTCACTTCCTGCTCCCAAACAGGAAGTTCCTGTTGTCAGTCAAATCCTCTGCCTATAAAAATAGAACTAGCTTTGGGTGGGGGTGGAGGGGAGGGAAGCAGGGCAATATAGTCCCAGCAGAGAAGTCCAGTCACACAGCAGTCCTTTCTCCTGGTGTCTTCTGCCAAGATATAAGCAGAATCTTTCTAAGGCAGTCTTTAAATGTAGCTTCCTTCTAGCTAAGCCACTCCCCCTACTTACTAGATCTTTCTACCAGTAATTTAAACCTCACAGCAGTTAAGTCCTTTCATTCACCTGATATTTACACCTATAACTGTTCAGATACCCATTCAGCTCAGTTAACCCAGACAGACACACACACACACTTTTTGTTTTTGTTTTGTATGTTAGTTTTTTTACCCTAAATTAAAGGTCCAAGTACAAAAGTTCTTCTACTTTAGTCCCAGCAGAGAAGTCCAGTCACACAGCAGTCCTTTCTCCTTGTGTCTTCTGCCAAGATATTATCCACAAGCTCTCACTGAACCCGCCCCCGTATCCATGATTGCGTGGTATACATATAAAACAAATCATGGTAGTCTAGTACCCTCCCAGTCCCTGAAATATATTTTACATGACCATCCCTGGTGGTCTAGTGGTTCCCCCCCCTCCCTCCTGGTTCCCAGATACATGTTACGATGTCCTGCCCTGGTGGTCTATTGGACACCCCCGCCCATTGCCTCTATCAAGTAAATGTAAATACAACAGTCACTGGTAGTCTAGTGGACCTCCCTCCTGCCTGAGTCCCTGATTGCAGTGTCAGTGGCTCAGTAGGTAGCACACTTGCCTCTGAGGCCAGGAGATCAGAGGGCTGTGGGCTCAGTTCCCACATCTGTCACTTGGGTTAATATACCAATACTGACACTGTAGTGCAACATGAGGGGGGTGCTGCATTTCTGAGGTGCCGTCTTTTGGATAAGAAGTTAAACTGAGGTCCCATCTGCCTGGATTGGTGGTAGTTGAGGTGGGTGTTAAAGATCCCATGGAACTTATTGAAAAAGAGTAAGGGAGTTTATTGAGGGAAAAAATCATACAAGAATGCAAAACATACATCAAGAAACAAAATTACATCACAAGTCAGTCAATGCCTAACAACAAGGAATGATAAATAAATAGATATTTAACAATCATTAAACAGAATGATCATATCTAATACAACTCGAACAGGAACCTGTCCACTCTCTTTTTTTTTTTTTTGAAAAGAAAAAAATAGTATTAACCATCAAAAAAGAAACTAGGGAGAAAAAATAATGAGAAAAGGAAAAACAAAAGTAAGAACTTCTGCATAGAACAATGCGTATAATATACTCTCTTAAGAAAGCCCCTTCCCAAGTCATACTTTAATAAACAATGTGACATGTCATCCACGACCCCCATCTTATCAAGTCACAGACACATCAGAATCTGTTACCCAGGGCATGTGTTTCCAGATCCTATGCAAAGTTTTGGAATGTAAGAACCGAATATCCTCATTATATTGAACTTTTAGATCCCCTGTAATTTTGCCTATAAGTTCTTCATGAGATCAAAATTTTTGTTGCAAAGAAAACAAAGATATACTATTCCAAATATACCACTTGATCACTAATAATACCTTGTGTAAAGTTTCAACATGCCAGTAACACCCCACCACTGGGTATATACCTCACATTAAAGCTTCCATGTTAATGGACTGAAACCATGGAGCATTCCAGATAGTTGCCAGTAAGGACCAAAAAGGTTTATTATATATGTAGGTTAAAAAAAGTTGTTCAGTTGTTTCCGGCTGTTGAATGCATCCCAGTCTAAGTCACAAACACTCAGTCATTTGTTTGTGTTTTTGGTTAGCCTTTACATTGATCCTGTAATGATAGCTCAACCAATGGAAGTCTTTTAATTTATCTGGAATCCTAGGGGTATTCAACAAAACCAATAATGCCCCTCTATGTTGAAGTGGACATCTCAGAAAGGTTTCAGTTTCTGTAAATTGAGTTAGCATCACCCAGCTATATAAATCCTTCCATTGTTTGGACATTAAGATGTGACTAGTTATTTTCCAACATTTGAAATATGCAAAAGTTTCCCTTATATAAGATGGGACATACATAGAAACATAGAATTCGATGGCAGATAAGGACCGTTTGGCCCACCCAGTCTGCCCATATCCCTACCTGATGGATAAGCTGCAGATCCTAGTTAACCAGCAGCCTACTTCTTCCTAGCCCAACCCCCTAGAATTGCCTTATGACTGTCCCATGCATGCTTGAATTCCACCACTGTTTTTGACTCCACAACCTCCTCCAGAAGGCCATTCCATACATCCACAACCCTCTCTGTGAAAAAATACTTCCTTAAATTACCTCTGAGCCGCCTCCCTTCTATCTTCAAATTGTGTCCCCTTGCTCTTGCACACCTCTTTTTTTGAAAGATGCTACCCTCTTGGACTTTGTTGATTGTCTTGAGGTACTTGAAAGTTTCTATCATGTCCCCCCTCTCCCTCCTTTCCTCGAAGCTATACATATTAAGCTCCTTAAGTCTCTCTTCATATGTCTTCCGGTGCAGACCCCGCACCATTTTAGTTGCCCTCCTCTGGACAGCTTCCATCCTGTCTATGTCTTTGCAGAGATTGGGTCTCCAGAACTGCATGCAGTACTCCAGATGGGGGCTCACTAGCTGTCTGTACAGAGGGATAATAACTTCCTGTTTTCTACTGGTGATGCCTCTCCCTATGCATCCCAGTATCCCCCAAGCCCTCCTTGCTGCCCTCCCACATTGCTTGCCCACCTTTAGGTCATCTGATATGACTACCCCCAGGTCTCTTTCCATTTTTGTTGTTGTTAGTATCTCACCCCCAATTGTGTACTCTTCCCCTGGGTTTTTGTTTCCCAGGTGCATTACCTTGCACTTCTTAGCACTGAATCTAAGCTGCCATACATTTGACCATTCCTCTAACCTTGCCAGCTCCTTCTCATCCTTTCCTCCACCTTGTGCATCAACTCTGTTGCAGATCTTTGTGTCATCTGCAAAGAGACATACTTTTCCTTCCAGTCCCTCTGCAATGTCACTTATAAAGACATTGAAGAGGACCAGTCCTAATACTGAACCCTGCGGTACCCCACTACTAACCCCCCTATTTTCAGAGTGGACTCCATCTACTATTACCTCTGTGTCCTATTCTCCAGCCAGTTCTTACCCAGGCTGTCATCTTGGGACCCACTCCCAGGCTGGCTAACTTGTATATTAATCTTTTGTGTGGGACTGTGTCAAATGCCTTGCTAAAGTCTAGGTAGGCCATGTCCACAGCCCCTCCCTGATCAACTACTTGGTCACCCAGTCAAAGAAATCTATCAGATTTGTCTGGCATGACCTTCCCGCTGTGAATCCATGCTGCCTTGGGTCCTGTGCCCTCTGGCCTCTAGATACTCAACAATTCTTTCCTTCAGAAGTAATTCCATCATTTTCCCTACCACTGAGGTTAAAACTAACAGGTCTGTAGTTTCCTGCTTCTGCCTTGCTCCCACTTTTGTGAAGGGGAATCACAACTGCCCCCCTCTAGTCCTCGGGTACCACCCATCCTCCCATGATTTGTTAAAGAGGGTAGTCAGTGGTGTCACTAGTTCTACCCTTAGTTCTTTTAGAATTCTGGGATGAATCCAATCAGGCCCCATTGCTTTGTCCACCTTCAGTTTTAAGAGTTCTTTCAGAACCCTTTCTTCTGTAAATGGGCTGGTATCAACTTCTATATCCAGAGTGTTTCTACTGTTTGTTTTAGGTACCTCCCCCTCTTCCTTTGTAAATACTGAGCAAAAATATTTGTTTAGTATCTCTGCCTTTTCACAGTCACCCTCTGCCCACCCTCCTCCCCTTTATTAAGCCTCACTATCCCTCCCTTGGTCTTCCTTTGCTCCCTGATGTACCTATAAAAGGTTTTATCCCCCTTCTTAACTGAGTTGGCTATCTTTTCCTCGGTTTGGGCCTTTGCTCTTCTGACTGCCTTCCCAGCTTCTTTTTGCTTTAACTGATACAGTTCTCTGTCCTGTTCCTTCTGTGATTCCTTGTACTTCCTGAATGCTTTCTTTTCTCTTGAACCTTCACTGCCACTTCCTTTGAGAACCATAGTGGTTTCTTACCTCATTTCATTTGTTTATTTGCTTTACATAAAGGCTTGTTACCTCTGTGATGGCAGTTTTACTATTCCCATTGTTCTTCCACCCTCCTTCCTGCCCATTTGCTAGTGCATTCCTTAGGCACTCACCCATTTGACAAAGTCAGCCTCCTAAAATCCACTACCTTTGTCTTTGTATGGCTTGACTCTATTGCTGTGTTTGTGTGAACCATACTGTTCGATGGTCGCTAGTTCCCAGATGGCTACCCACTTCTAATCTGTGATCCTCTCTTCATCTCCATTTGAGAGAACCAGGTCTAAGATTGCTCCCTCTCGAGTGGGCTCCAATACTAGTTGTCTAAGGCATGCCCCTGTAGGGCATCTAGAATAACCCCACTCTTAGAAGTGGCTGCTGCAACTGCACTCCAGTTAACATCTGGCATTTTCAGATCACCCATCAGCAATATCTCCCCTTTTTCTGCCATTCTAAGTATACTTTCTATCATTTCCTTGTCCATTTCTTCCCCCTGAGAAGGGGGTCTGTATACAACCCCTGTGTGGATTGTGGTGCCATTGCCGGTCTCCAAATTTACCCACAGTGCTTCTTCTCCTCCTGTTTACCCTTTTGTTCTGTTTCTTTGATTCCTTCCCTTATGTAAAGCTACTCCTCCTCCTCCTCTTTTACCCTCCCTGTCCCTCCTGTAGATAATGTATCCTGGTATGTTTACATCTCAGTCATGGTTTTTGTGTACCATGTTTCTGTGACTGCCACGATATCCAGATGTTCCTCCTCCATCAAGGCCACTAATTCAGGAAGCTTGTTACTCAGACTACGCATTGGTACTCATTGCTCTCCATTTTCTGATGGCTTTACCTTCTGTTGCAGCATCCCCCACTGACCTTTCTACCTTGGTCTTTTTCTCATTTAGTACCCTGTTTTGTAGGGAGAGGCTGGGATTTTCCTGCTGCTTATCAGTGCCTCCCCCCTTGACTAGTTTAAAAGCTTGCCAATGAAGCATTTAAACCGATTTCTCAAAAGACTTGTTCCCTTCCTGGACAGATGCAGACCATCCTGCCAGTATAGGCTGGTGTCCCTCCAGGTGGAACCCCAGTCCCCAATGAAGCCAAACCCCTGTGCTCCACACCATTTTTTCAACCATTCATTAAACTGCATGGTGCAAAGTACCCTCGCCTCACTCATGCCATTGACAGGCAGCACCTCTGAGAAGGATACTGTGTGTGCTACTTGTCTTAGACCCCTCCCCAATTCTACAAAGTTCTTCTCCACTGCTCTAATCTCATGATGAGCTAAGTCATTTGTCCCTAGGTGGACAATGACGTCCAGCTCAGACTCCTATGCAGCTGTTCCCGTGATCCTGAGGATGCGCTTCCTGTCCCTCCAAGCCATGGCATTAGGCAGGCACCTTACTTCAGTTTTCACTGCTCCCCCCAGTTCTAACCCCCTAATAATTGAGTCCCCCACCAGGAGCTGCTTCCTTTCCTTGTGTTGTCCTCTGTCTCCTTCCTGTGGGCCTCCCTTGTGACATTTAACAATCTATGAAATATAGTTAATTCCCCCCATCCCATTGTCTAAACCAAGTTACACAATTCTGCTTTAACACAGTCACCCAGCTTTGATCAAAAAATATTAACAACAGTCTAAAATTTGTGTCCATAAAGATGCTCTAAAAAAATAAAATGGGGTTCGCCATCCCCAACCCCCCATTCTGTTGTGAGATACACAATATTCCTTTTAAGCAGGTTTAGTCTACTGCCCCATACAGCTTGGAAAAAAAGATTATAAATAGCAGTTACCAACTGACAAGGTGAAGGAAAAACATAACTAATATAGAGAAATATTGGAATAAGGAATGTTTTAATCAGGTGTACCCTTTTCAGTTTGCTTAATTTCCATTTATTCCATTGGGCGAATAAAAGCTCTACCATGAAGTAGGCAGGGTTCCCAATTCAAGAAACACATGTCCCTCTAACCATAAATAATAATTTTCAATTGAGTAGCCATTAGGCTGATGCCGGCCACTTCCAGACCAGGACGAATAGCTGAACCAAGCCATTTGCCTATACATTTATCCAAATTCAGACTTGTACCTGAATTTAAATTATATGTTGTACAAATACCTAAGTCCTCACTGATAGAGGCCTCATCTGCCACTAAAATACAGAGATTGTCCGCATAGCCTAGTGACTTATAATGTAAAGGAACTGAAGTGACCACAATAGGCCTTAAAATTAAGAACTATTAAGGAGCCTTAACAAAGGGTCTATACAGAAAGTATATAACAGAGGGATTAGTGGGCAAATCTGATGCACCCCTCTCTGCACTGTCAACATAGACCATTTCCAACCTCTAACTAAAGAAGTGACTGTGGCTGTTTTATATAAACATTGAATCCAGCGAATAAATTGCAGGGGTCTACCATATTTCTTTAATACTTTCCATAAGAAAGTGTGGTTAACTGAGTCAAAAGCTTGTCTTTGATCTAAAGAAAGCACAAAGCCTTCAGCTCTATGCCTAGTACCATGCTCAAAAATCTATCTTAAAAAATTAAGTGTTCTGTAATGCTTCTACCCAGAATAGCACATGCCTGAGCCTGAGATATAATATGTGCTGCTACCAGTAACAAATGACTATTCAGAATTTTAGCTAAGATTTTAAAGTCCGTATTTAAGAGTGAGATAGGCCTCCACTGATCCATATGTCATTTATCCCCATTTTGTTTACAAATATGAATCAGTATATCCCCTGTCAGATGTAGGGAAGGAGCCCCTGATAAAAGAATTGTTGTAAAGGCCGCAGCCAATTCTGACAGAATATATGGTCATATAAATTTAAATAACTCTCCAGTCAGCCCATCTCCACCCAGTGCTTTATTATTCCCCAAAGCCTTGATTGCCCTCTCTACCTCTTGAGGTGAAATGTCAGCTATTAAGGGTGCAACCAAATTGTTAGTGAGATTAACCTTAGGAACTGAGTCAAGATATGTCTCCAAGTCATCAGTTTGTACGGGGGGGGGGGGAGGATTGATGTGTGCATTGTGTCACAATATCAAGCACTTGTCCAGGTTCAGTACATAGCTTGCCATCCTTGTCAAACAGACTATCCATCATTTTATTTAAATTCCTAGAAGTATTTCCTTCATATGGACAAATTAAGCCCTTCCTACCCTGAATGCAAAAAGACTGTTGGTGTTGCAAATGCCGCTCTTGTTGTAAGAGGTATTCCACCATTTGTTGTTTTATATTTAGAATTTGTACAGTAAAATCATGTTTTACCATAGCTGCTAATGATAGCAATTTTTGAAGTTGTAACCTATGATTAAGATAAGCCCCATACTCATTATCCCGGATCACCTTTCCGTATGATTTTAAAACAGCCGACAAATCCTGAACAGTATCCTCCCACCAAAAACTAGGATCCTCGTACACATCAAACACTGATTTTCTGGCTTGGATAAAATATACCAAATGTTGATGGATATCCTCCTTATCTAAGAGTAATGCATTTAATTTCCAAAAACCAGGGCAGTTATGGGGCAGATCTGTTCTATCCAGCAGTAAATATAAAATGTTATGAACTGAGAATTTTGCAACTAAAGTTTTTGCCCTAGAAATCTGTAAAAGTGGAGAGATGAAAAAATAATCAATCCTCGTAGCAGAAGTGCTTCTGTAAAAAGTGGGGGCAGCTTTCCCAACAGTGTTGAAGTAAGCATCCCTTAGATTAGCATTTTGGATCATGGTGGAAAGAAAAGTCATATCACAAAATACTTTACTACTGATGGTAATTCTGCCCCTGTCCCTCAGTTTCAACCCACAGTTGAAATCACCACCAGGAATAACATGGTGTGCAGAATATAGGTAAGGTCGTATAACCTGAAACAGCTCAATCCTTGTCACCTTTGTTTGACCTGCATAAATATTAATGAAACAAAATAATACATTATGTAGTTTCACATATAGAATCAAAGCCTGACCAGGGACTAAATCTATTATGTTAATATTATGAACTTCAATCCCTTTAAATAAAATAACTACCCCTGAGCAACTATCATCTCCAAGTGACCAAAATGAAGGACCTGAATACCAAAATTTAATCACTTGTTTCAATTCAGATATAGTGTGTAACCTGGTATCCTGTAAAAAAAAATACCTGATGTGAAGGTTTGTAAATGAGAGAATACTGCTCATCTCTTCCATAAACTCTTAGTGCTATTAACATTAATAGAAAATACAGATAAAGAAGGATTAGCATTACAAAGAGGTGAGCAATAGTCCCCTAAACACACAGTCTCATTCATGGAGGTTTCTTGGAGGAGGCTTTTGTGGTTCTAGCATGTTTAAGTTTCCCTGATTTTTTTCCTAAAGCTGAAGGAGGATGCACTTTATCTTGTAGAGAATCTTCTAATTCTGAACCAAGGTCCAGTACTGAAGAGACCACAGAAGAACCATCTGACTCATACCCAGAGACCTCCCCTTCTATAGGTAAAGGAGTAAACCTATTTTTGGTATTGGTTTCAGATATTTTAGGCATTTTTGCCACTGGTTGAACCCAGTTTTGTAGATGTCTGTAGGGCCTAACCTAAACCTTTGGGGGTTGATGAGATAATTCTATAACATGCTCTGGCTGGGACACCACAACCTCAACAACAGGAGTTTCTACTGATACATGTATACCTGTCTGCTGTTGAGGAGCTTCTGAAACAGGGTCAATGACAAGTAATTCTAGTGGAGGCATAGCTGACAGCTGTACCTTTACAGAACCTTCGGATGCAGGAACAACAGCTTCTGGCCTATCAGAAGGTATATCCTGAGGCCTAGATGCTGCACGATGAGCATTAGTACATTGTGCCAAAGCTATTGTCACCCTTTGCTCATCCCAATCAGCTTGCTCTCCCTGATTATGTGCTGCTGAGGGACAAGATTGATATGTATGACCTTTTTCCTCGCACAGGTTACAAACCTGGTCATTTCTACATAATCTTGCACTATGACCTAGCTCATTACAATTAGTGCACTTCAGTCTATCACACATACTGCTCAAATGTCCTATGGCCCCACACCGATAGCATGCCTTTGGCTAACCAGCATAAAACAAAACCCCTCTATCTTCACCCAAAAAAAACTGTTTGGTAAATGAATTAGTCCAGTGACAGATGTATTCAAAATTACTTGAATTTTTCCACCCTCCATTCCAGATATGGTCATCATCAAAGATAGGTTCTGGGTTTTCCTGAACCATGCACCTTTGTTTAAGCCAGTATACTAAGTCAGAAACACTCACCCCCTCATTTCTAAATAACACAGTAATCATACGGTGTGCTGGTTTGGTCAAGGGGACTACCTCAAAGGGGGCCCATAATGTAGAAGATTTTAACTGGCGATATTGAAACCAGAATTTCTGCAAACCACTCCCCTGTTTAAAAATAACATCAAATACTGGGTTTTCTGAAACATGAATCAGAGCATAAATTTCAACTGGGGTAAAATGCATGGAACCCTTAAGTAAGGCCCTAGCCACGTGTTTGCGATCAGGGAAAGTATCTAAACCCCGCTTATGAATTAGTCTGATTGCATTGTGACTCTCAGCTGGAAAAACTAGGGCTCTAAATAAAGAAGCAAAAGATTTTGTAGGTTCAGCATGTCCTTTTGAATTGTTCTCCGGTTGACTCTCGGAGGGTATGATACATGGGACAACAGAACAGTTGGACCCACTAGGTCGAGTTTCTACAGTGTGTAGTAAGGGCAGAACTGGGTGCTGTGTTAGTTCCAAGCCCTCTGTTACATGCAGAGGAGAAGTAATGTCCATTTCTGAGCCCCAATCCTTCGGTCTAGTAACTTCTGGTAACAAACAGTTCTATGTGTCAGGGATAGATTTGTTACTCGTAGCAATGGTGATTTTTGAAGATCCTGAAACCCAGGAGCCAGTTTCGGACTATTCCCAGGCAACTGCAATCAAGGCTTGATCTACTGACCATTGTGTTGCATTTAGCAGTGATTCCCTGGATTCTACTGATGTCTTAGTCCCGGAGCCTTGTCCTAGGCCAGGTAACGCCATACCAGAAACTGCCATTCTTGGTGAGGCTCCCTCTGATTCCTTAAAAAGGTTCCCCTCAAAGACAAACAAAGGTGCTTGCCCTGTACCTCAGGTAAAAGAGAACAAACATTTGGGATCATCCTGTTTTGCTGTCTGTGCATTCTCTACTGCAGCTGTGGTTGACAGCAAAGGTACTGTCTGGGGAGCTGCCACGTCAGCATCTGGATCTGCAAATTTCACTGCTGTCGATTCCTTCTGCTCAGGAGAAGAGCGCTGATCCACTGCCGCAATTGCAGCCTTCAATTCGCACTGCCTTTTCTGAAAATGATCATCCTCCTCCAATAGCTGTTTCTGCAAGGTAACCGAATCTGCAACATCATCCATTTGAGTTTTAGATACCACACTTTCACTTGCTTTAGAAATAATAACCTCCTGGTTTTGTGGTGAAGCACAGTTCTCAGAAAAACTTTCAGGGATATAGTTATTCCTTACAGGCTATATCTCCACACTTGGTGCATCAGAAAAAACTTTTGGCATCCATCATTTCTGTTCTCATAGGAGCATCTTGCTCTACTGCTTCAGGCACTTCCATCCTCTCCTCTTGCACAGCACAAGTGGCCATTACACTGACCGGCGGTTCTCCTACAGAAGAGTAGGGGAATTTCCCTGGTGTCCTGGCCAAATTTCTTCCATTCACTAAAAATACCACCAACAGCTTAATCTGGTTCAATTTCAGTTGCTTACCATCTGTATCCCCCCTCCCCCCGGTTGTCCCTGAAAAAGGGACTTCTAGGTACAGTGCGTTTACCAGGCCAACAAAATTCAGTAAATAAAATAATAAATAAATAAATAACCCACACTGATGTATCTGGGTTCCAGTGGCACCCACCCCTCCCACCCACAGAGGACAACATACCCACCCTCTCCCCCCATCATCAGTGGGTGGCAGCATTCCACCCACACACCGCCCGGCTGCTAGCCGAATGACAGGTATAGTATGGGCTGTAAGTCCATTGGTCCCATGTGTGGACCAATGGGCTTGCAGGGCATACTGTACTAGACAGTCCCAAATATGTGAATGATTCACAGCAAGAAGTTGGGGAGTTCTGCTAGACCACCAAGGTGGGTAATTGTAACATGCATTAGGGAACCAGGTGGGAGGGGGTACCACTAGACCACCAGGGATGGTCATGTAAAATATATTGTGGGGACTGGAGGCCACTAGACTACCAGGGCTTCATTTGATACATATACTGTGTGATCGCGGACACGGGGTGGGGGATTCCTTGGGATCCCCACAGCACCCGTTATGCTGTGCATGGTGCTAGGAGCAAGTTGCTGGGCTGCCTATGCAAGGTTTTCAAATGGGGCCATAATGACATACAAATGGCCCCATCTGAACCTTGCATATATTATGGTCTCATTTTAATGCTCCCTGCTGAATATCATGGGTGTTGCACCTAGCGCAACTGCACTTGTGCTGACACATCCCCATGCTACCTAGCAGTGGCTTGTGCCAACACAGTGCCACTGCACCATGCACAATATGTACACTGGCCCTGCTATATTTAACGGTGCTGCACCATGGTGCATCCCCATCGAATATCACTTGGACCTGGCCCCAGCGCATCACAGTTGTGCTGCACCCAGGCTTGCGCCACTGCCTGGTGCAGTCTGAATATCCAGTCCATAATGTACAAAAAACAGCTGGCAATACTTATAAAACCTGGCCCAAGTTATACTAAAAGACCACTCTTTTATTATTCTGAATGTAAAAAAAAAAAGGAGATAAGGCAGACTTAAAATGGTAAAATAATGGTATCATAGAAGACTGGAGGTAAGAAAAAATTTATAATAGAGTAAAAAGGTACAGGTAAAAATTATCTTCATAAAATGTACTGCTGCTCTAAGTGTTGCATACGGTCACTGCCTTTGCTAAGTATACATAGAATGAATTATGGATAAGGGTGGTATACAAGTATGTATACCCATCAAGGGGGCTAAATGGGGCTATAATACCACATGCCCAGAGGCCGAGTAGCTTCATTGCCCTAATTAGCTCCTTCAATTGTCATACTTCTGAGTGTTCATCCCTTACCCATTGTTTGTTGAATATAATTCAATAGGATGGTTATTCCTATAGAAATTGCAGTTATTTATTTAGTCAAGTTAGTTTCTGTTGATGGGGTAGGTGAACTAGATAAGAGTATTGCCTATTTTCAGGCATGAGCTGATTTACAATTATGTTATAGCACAGAAGGACTCTTACAGCAAGCAGAGTATGTAGTAAGAGCAGGCTAGGAGCTTGGGAGATGTCTGGCTTTGGGAGGGTTTTGTGTTGTGTCTTTTTTCCCATGTTCTTTTGCAGCTCTGTTTGGCTAGCTTCCTAATTCTGTGTTGTGTTATTAGTGGTATCTCATAGGGTTTAATGTAGTGCAGTTGTGTAATTTTTATTAGTGCATGTATATACTTTTAATTGTTTGATTAGTGTAGGTATAGAGCTTTAATTAGTTCAGGTATATATATCTGTAATTGATTGATCAGTGCAGGTATTGTATATAACTTTAATTGATAGATTAGTCACAGATATACAAGGAAATAAGTAATGGCCTTTTCTGTGGGGAAAAATGCCCATCCATGTATTTTATCCATTGATAGATAGGTAGATAGACAGATAGATACAGTAGATATATAGATAGATAGACAGACAGACAGATAGAAAGACAGACTGACTGACATAGAAACATAGAAACATAGAAGTTGACGGCAGATAAGGACCGCAAGGCCCATCCAGTCTGCCCATTTCTTTTTCTACCTTATAAATGTGCCATCGGCCTTTGCTCTGTCAGTGACCTATCTATTCACAGTCATTTGTATTGCTCCCTTATGCCTATCCCATGCCTGTTTGAAGCCCTGCACTGTATTCATAGCCACCACTTCTTGTGGTAAGCCATTCCATGCATCTACCACCCTTTCTGTGAAAAAGAATTTCCTCACACCCCTAATTGGCTCCTCTAATCTCATGCTGTGTCCTCTTGTCCTGCTATTTTCTTATATTTAAACATGTTAGACTCTTTCACCTTGTTTATGCCCTTAAGGTGTTTAAATGTCTCGATCATATCACCTCTCCCCTCCTTTGCTCAAGGGTATACATATTGAGCCCTGTTAATCTGTCCTCATATGTCTTCTGATGCAGTCCCTGCACCATTTTGGTTGCCCTTCTCTGGACTGCCTCAATTTGGTTAATGTCCTTGTGAAGGTGTGGCCTCCAATACTGCACGCAGTACTCCAGATGGGGCCTAACCAGTGTCTTGTACAGAGGGATTATTACCTCCCTCTTACGACTTGTGATACCCCTACTAATACACCCTAACACCCCCTAGCCTTACCTACTGCTTTAGAGGTCTGATTGGATGATTTTAGGTCATCAGTGATGATGATGCCCAAGTCTCTTTCTTCCTTCTTGTGACTGCATAGCACTCCCTCCCAGCCTATAAGTGGCTTCGGGTTTCTCTTCCCTATGTGCATGATTTTGCACTTCTTTGCATTAAATCCCAGTTGCTACTCTTCTGACCATTCTGCTAGTTTATCCAGATCTCTTCTCATTCTGCCCACCCCATCTGGATCATCTACTCTGTTGCAGATCTTGGTGTCATCTGCAAAGAGACAAGCCTTACCCTCTAGTCCATCTGCGAGGTCAATGAAGATGTTGAATAGGACTGGCCCCAGGACTGATCCCTGAGGTACCCACTTGTGACTTGCATCTCTTCTGACTGTATATCATTTACCACCACTCTCTGTTTTCTGCCAGTCAACCAGTTTGCCACCCAGTTGACCAACTTCTGACCCACCCCGAGCCTACCTAGCTTATTTATCAATCTTCTATGTGGAACAGTGTCAAAAGCTTTGCTGAAGTCAAGGTAGGCGACATCAACTGCTCCCCCTTGGTCCACCACTCTGGTTACCCAGTCAAAGAAATCTATGAGATTAGTTTGACAGGACCTTCCTTTTGTAAACCCATGCTGTCTTGGATCCTGTGCCCCTATGGATTCCAGGTGTTGCACTATCCTTTCCTTAAGGAGTGCCTCCATAATCTTGCCCACTACTGAGGTAAGACTGACCGGTCTGTAGTTCCCCGCCTCCTCCCTGCTACCACTCTTGTGGAGTGGGATCACATGAGCCCTTCTCCAGTCTTCTGGGACCTCTCCTGTGCTCAGAGACTCAGTAAACAATTCTGCTAATGGCTCTGCTAGTTCCTCCTTTAGCTCCTTAAGTACCCTGGGATGTATGCCATCAGGTCCCATTGCCTTATCCACCCTGAGCTTAGCAAGCTCTTGTAGGACCCTTTCTTTTGTGAAGGGAGTAGTGCTCACCTCCTCCCCTGTGTCCATGATGCTGAGCTGTGGGCCCTGCCCTACCTTTCTTCAGTAAATACTGAGCAAAAGTATCTATTTAGGATAGATGCCTTTACAGGGTCCTCCTCCTCACATGCTCCCTTTTCTCCATTAAGCTTAGCAATACCCCTCTGGACTTTCTCCTTTCACTAATGTATCTATAGAAAGTCTTGTCACCTTCTTTTACTGTTCGTGCTAGTGTTTCCTCAGTTTGGGACTTTGCCTGCCTTACTGCCTTACCTGCTTCCCTTAGGGCAGTTTGGTATGCCTCCCTATCTTCATCCGCTGTGTTCCCTTATATTTTCTGAAGGCCAGCCTTTGGCTCTGACCTTTTCTGCTACTGTATTTGAGAACCAAAGTGGTTTCCTTCTTCTTTGCACTTCCTTTTCTGTCTAACACAATGGGATGTTGCTTCAAGTATTGTATCCTTAATGCTTGCCCACTTTGCCTGTACCTCCTCACCTGTGTTTCTTTTGCCAGGCTAGCTTAACTCTGTTGGCCATCTTATCAAAGTCAGCTCCTCTGAAGTCCCATATTTTTGCTTTGGAATGGGATGATTTAGATGTAGTAGCCAAATTGAACCATACCATGTGATGGTCACTGGCCCCAGGTGACCTTCTACCTGGAGATCTGTGATCCCTTCTTTGTTAGTCAGTACTAGATCTAGCATAGCCCTGTCTCTTGTGGGTTGCTGTACCAGTTGTTTGAGGCCCTCCCCCTGCAGGGAATCCACTATGAGTCTAGTTCTGGCAGATGTTCCTGCTGGTATTGACCAATCTGTATCTGGCATGTTGAAGTCTCCCATTATCAGAACCTCCCTTTAGCTGTCATGTTTTGTATATCTTCTAACAGTAATGTGTCTATGTCCTCCCTCTGGTCTGGGGCCTGTAGACAACCCCAGTTCTTATGGCTGTCCCATTTCCTGTTTCCAGGGTGACCCACAGTTCTTCTGGCTCCTTATGTGTATTCTGAATTTCTGTAGCTTTGATATTTTCATTAACATACAGGGCCACCCTCCCCCTTTTGCACCTCGGTCTCTTCTGAACAATACATAGCCAGGTACTGAAGTCTCCCAAGTGTGGTTACTGGTAAACCACGTCTCACTAATTGCTACTATGTCCAGTTTAGCCTCTGACATAATTGCCTGCAGGTCTGGGATCATATTTCCCAGGCTGTGAGCATTTGTGTACATGATTTTCCATTGGCCAGATTTTGGTGTGTTAGTTGTTGGGTGAAGTTTGGCATTACCCTGTGCATCGTATGGGAGACAAACCTTTTTCTTACCTGGTGATGCAAATGAACGGCAAACACGCTGAATTCCTGTTTGACCACTAGCTGAGGGGGGAGGGGTGTTCTTCCCATTCGACGTATGGGGTGCTGCACCCCTCTCCCCATTTGCTAGTTTAAATATTCTGCAAAGACGTCAAACTTCTGCCCCAATGCACTGACTCCCTCTTTAGTCAGATGCAGTTCATCAAATTTAAAGAACTTTCGCTCCCAGAACTGTTGCCAGTTCCCTACAAATCTGTGTCCTTTTTCCTGGCACCAGTCCTTGAGCCACGTGTTTAGCTCCCCTATCTCCCCTTCTCTGACCTTCCGTCCATCTGCTCCCTTCTCCCAGACTGGCAGGATCTCAGAGAAGGAGATGCCGGACGAAATAGATGATAGTTTGTCACCCAGCCTAGTCAGGTGTTCCTTGGTCTCCACAACTGACCGGCTGGCGAGATCATTAGTCCCTATGTGTACTAGGACATCAATGTTTCTCCTGCTTTGTGAACAATCTTAGTAATGCGGTCAGTGTCTCTCCATGCTGATGTACCTGGAGACATCTGACCATCACCCCTGGCTGGAGATGGGTATCAACTCCCCGAATCATGGAGTCTCCTATGATCAGAAGTTTTTTGGATTTCCTTTGTGCTTGTTTAGTTTTGGTTCCTGATTTGGGTGAGTATTGTTGTGCTAGCTCCTGACAGACAGACAGACAGACAGACAGACAGATAGATAGATAGATAGTTAGACAGACAGACATACTGATAGATAGAGACAGACAGCCAAACAGACAGAGAGACTGACAGACAGACAGACAGATAGAGAGATAAATAGATAGACAGCCAGACTGACAGACAGACAGACAGATTAGATAGATAGACAGACAGACTGATAGATAGATAGATAGATAGATAGATAGATAGATAGATAGATAGATAGACACCAAGACAGACAAACAGATAGACTGAGAGATAGATAGATAGATAGATAGATAGATAGATAGATAGATAGATAGATAGATAGATAGACAAACTGATACAGTAGATATATAGACAGACAGATAGATAGATATATAGACAGACTGATAGATAGCTAGCTAGATAGGCAGATATATAGATAGACAGGCAGACTGATAGACAGATAGAGAGATAGCCAGACAGATATATTGATAAATAGATAGATAGATAGATAGATAGAGAGATATAAAGATAGACAGACAGACTGATAGATACTGTATATAGATAGATAGATAGATAGATAGATAGATAGATAGATAGACAGACAGACAGACAGACAGATGGATAGATACCCAGACATACTGATTGATCAATAGATAGATAGATAGATAGATAGATAGACAGACAGACAGACAGATTGATAGACAGACTGAGAGACAGACAGATAGATAGACTGACAGAAAGACATAAATAGACAGACTGACAGACTGACAAACAGGCAGACAGATAGGCAGACAGACTGACAGACAGACAGACAGATAGATAGATAGAAAGATAGATACATACATACATATACAAATAGACAGACAGACTGATAGATAAATAGATAGATAAATAGATAGATAGATAGATAGATACCCAGACAGATTGATTGATTGATAGATAGATAGATAAATAGACAGACTGATAGATAGACAAACTGATAAATAGATAGACAGACAGACAGATAGACAGAGAGACAGACAGATGGATAGATAGACAGACAGATAGATAGATAGATAGATAGATAGATAGATAGATAGATAGATAGATAGATAGATAGATATGTAGGTATGTAGATAGGCAGCTTGATAGATAGCTAGACAGATAGATAGACAGACAGACAGACTGGCAGACAGACAGATAGACAGATAGATAGATAGATAGATAGATAGATAGATAGATAGATAGATAGATAGATAGTTCACTTATCAGTTATGTGGACTTTTTTCTCCAGAGTTTAATAGAATAATCCACAATTTATACATTAATTCCACTGTTCTAAGTCAGAATTTTCTGCAAAAGTTGCTAATGTGATGTCCTGATTTCCACACTTTTGCAGAAGCAAAGGTCCAACTTTTGTGGAAATTCTGCCAGCATAAAATATTTTTTACACACCTCTAGGCACAGTAGTGCCCCTATAGTTAAGGTTGTGCAGGCTGTTTAATGTTAAACCCCAAATTTAACACCTTAATAACTTTGGCATCATATGATGAAACAGCCAACAATTTGGAATGCAGTCAGACTGTCAGGGTTTTATCCTGTGGTAAGTTTTGTGATGACATCATGTACGTTTTTTGAGATACAGAGCACCACAAAATGGAAAAAAAAAATTTTAATGAAATGTTCTGGTTTGAAGGGGGCCAATGACCAGGGTGTGTCTTTTGGAAGATTTTGTTGAAAAATATAATACCATCTTAAAGTTGTAATGATTTTTGAGTTAATGTTCCAGTTGAGTCAAAATGTAAAAAAAAAAAAAAATATATCTTGAGTGGTTATTTGTATGATTTACTTGTGGGGGACAGTCAAGATGGCCACCATTTTCTTTTTCCCCTTTAAACTTACAAACATTTAAAGTACATAAAAATAATGTATTTTAAGTTACCAGAAAAACTTTTCTGGGCACCAAAAATCTATGGTGTCCAGTTTAGCAAGAGGAGTTGTTCACCCATGTTCTCTGTATTAGAAGAGGGGACTTTCTTGAGTCCTGGAGCTGTGGTTGGAACTTGTGCTGCAGGCTGCTCTGAGTGCAGTGAGCCATTCTTTCCCTGGTTTCTAGTGGCACCCACCCACCCTCTGATTGCTGTCCTATTATGTATATTAGGTTTTCCTGGTGTCTAGTGGCATCACCAACCTTCCCATTGCCATCTCCATATTGAAATAATGTTTCCATAGTGTCTAGTGTCATCCCCACCCTCTGATTGCCCTCCCCATATTTATATAATGTTTCTCTGGTGTCTAGTGGCTCCTACCACCCTGTGATCAACAGCTCCATATTCATATAATGTTTATATGGTGTCTAATGGTGACCTCCACCCTCTGATCACCATCCCATTATGCATGGAATGTTTCCTTGGTGTCTAGTGACACCCCCTACCCTTCAATCACCATTCTATTATGAAATGGTATGTTTCCCTGGTGTCTAGTGGCACTTCCACCCTCCAATTGCCATCCCCTCATGTATGTTTTTTTTTTCCTTGTGTCTAATGGCACCCCCCAACTCTGCAATCACCATACCCTTATTTATGATTTTTTCCCTCATGTCTAGTGGCACCCTCCACCCTCATATTATCATCCCCACATTCAAGTTACCTGTGATAAAGAAAACCATCCATCAAATTTTTATGCCTGTAAAAAAAGAAAACAGCACCTCGCCAATCCGACCCTCCCACCCTGACCTACGACTGAGGTCTCACCACCCTGCACCCCATCACACACACTCCCCACACACCCTGACTCACCTGAACACTTTCCACTACTAAGATTCACTCTCCAAATTAAGACATGTCTTGCTGCTGGAACCGCCAACTGCAATATGAAAAATTAACGTAGTGTAAGTGTGGTTCAATGTATTTCAATTGGGTTTTTAACTTCAATGCAGAACTTTGTCATTTTTACATATTTTGACCTCAGATTTTCAATATGGCCTTTTGGGATCCCACCTCATGACAAAAGGTGGTGGAATTACAGTATGTAAATCAGTTCTGAAAAGTGATTTAGCTATCACTTGGTAAAATCACCTTTTGGATGGGATTTGAACATTTAACCACCCCTGTTCATGTGGTGGGGGCAAACAAAGGCTATGTTGAACATTTGTGGTTAAAATATGTAAAAATAGGAAAGTTATGCATGTACCTTGAAATGTTTCTATATTCGCTCATAACTGGTAATTTTAAATATCTTGACCCCATATTTTTTTTTAAATAATAATTTTATTGTTGACAGGAGACAGCAGAATGTTTGTTACATCACCATGGATCTCATACATATATTAGGTATCCCATCAACTTTTTTTCTTTTCCTTAAGAGTTAAAGATTGGAGAAAAGAAAAGAACAATTGTTAGAGGATAGCTAGACAGAGACGTAGGAAGGAAGAGCAGGTAGGAAAGGAGTACAGAGACGAGAAAGAATAGATGACAGAAAGAGGGACTTGCTAAGAAAAAAAAAAACAAATGAGCTACTAATTAATATCTTTCAAGTTCCATGAAGAAAACTGTCATTCTCCCTAAATCACATCCAGTACAACTCAAGTCTGTTATGTATTTCATTCATATATGGAAGAGTTGGTTCTTACTTTTATCAGGCTGGACCAACTATTGTTTTATGTGTACATAGCCAACAGAGTTAGCATATCAACACTGTCTCTTCTGCTCATCAAATGGAAAAAAGGCAACCATCTCACTTTAAATAGATCTAGGTATTCTGATTACAAAATTTTTAAACAAATGGAGTACCAGGTATCTAAAGTTGGTTTGTCTGGTGTTAACCAATTTGTAGTAATAGTCTTTAAAGCTGCCCCTATTACTATATTAAACAAATATTTCTGCGTCCTTTTTTTCAGAACTGTGGGGGGGGGGGGCAAGTAACCAGTGTTGTGAGTCCAGTGGGAAAGAAACTTCAAATAGATCTGACGCTACCTTTTGAATTTCTTCCCAGAAACTCATCACCACTGGACAGTTCCAAAATATATGGGAGTATGAGCCCCTCGCTTGACATTGACACCAACATTTGTCTGAGAGATGGTGCCCATAATGTTTCGTCACCACTGGGGGTCGAAAAAATCTCACATTTACTTTACAACAGAACTCCCTCCAAAAAAGAGATGCTGTTGTTTTATGTATCTCTTCCCGTATCTTATCCCATTCCTCTTTAGATAGGTCAAGTCCTATATCTGATACCCATGCCTGTTTAACCTCCCTTAAACAGTCCTGATTTAGGCTTTGCATAGTTCCCACCAACTTCAATATGATCTTATTATTTTCTCCCACAGTTACCACTCTCATTAAGAAATCCCTCAAGAGACTAACTGGGATGTTATCACTGTCCCACACATTCTCCAATTTGGATCCTAAATAATTTCTAAGTTGTAAATATCTAAAAAATCTGATTGTCTCAGACCAAACTCCTGCTTTAGCTGTTCAAATGATTTGAGAATCTGGCCTGAATAAAGTTGGCCTAACCACTTTAAACCATATCTCTCCCAAGTTCGGAATGATATGTTCAGTTTTAGTGGCAGAAAATCTTGACAACTAGTTAGATGAGTCTGGGGAGTGAAAAACAATGGGAAACCAAATCCCTTATTCACTTCCAACCAAACCTGTATTGTGGTCTGTAACCATGGATTTGAAACTTGTAGTTTAGATAGGCAAGAATAATCCAAGTGAAAAATGTCTGTCACTTTCAATGTTGGCCAGAGATTTAATTCAAGCTCCACCCATTTAGGAGGGGAGGATCTCGTTAGTGTGCTCAACACCTGCAACTGAACCGCCCAATAGTATATGTGCATGTTTGGCAACCCCATTCCACCTTTACTTTTGGGTGTCATTATTATTTTCCACTTAACTCTAGGTTTTCTACCTCCCCAGATAAATTTAGAGAAGGCCGATGATAAATCCTTCCAAAACCAGGTGGAGGGCCGAACAGGAAGAGCACTGAAAATAAAAAGAAAATGGGGAAGAACATTCATTCTGATTGTCTCTATTTTCCCTGAAAGGGAAAGAGGCAGTTCTTTCCATCTATTAAGATCTTCCCTGACTTCCTGCAACAATTTCCCATGATTTTTATGGTAAAGCTGCTTCAGATCCTGAGGGATCCATACCCCCAGGTAGCGGAAACTGTGTGTACACCACTTAAAGGGGTCCAGCTTTGGTAGGGTTCCTCCCACCTCTCCCCCCACTGGATAAAGTTCTTACTTCTCCGCATTCACTTTATAACCTGAAAAATGGCCAAATTCTTGTAATATGTCTTTAATGGATGGAATTGCCAGGGTTCGATTGGAAATATTTAACAGGGTATCATCTGCATACAAGGATATTCTTAACTCCTCTCCCCCAACTCGTATGCCCTGAAAAGATGCTGTCTGCCTTATAAAGGTGGCCAGTGGTTCCAAACTGAGAGCAAAAAGCAAGGGTGAGAGGGGACAACCCTGTCTGGTACCTCTAGAAATTGAAAAAACTGGGGATAGTGTCCCATTTACTTTGACCCACACCACTTGGCTTGAATATATACCCTCCATCCATGCCTTGAATCTGTCTCCGAAGCCGAACCTCCCCAAGACCACATTCAAATACTCCCAATCTACTCTATCGAATGCTTTTTCAGCATCTATAGTAAGGACCGCCCCTAGCTCCTGTCTCTGGAGAGGTCCAGCTCTGGAGAGTACATTCAAAAGCAGGTGTATGTTGTCCTGTAAGTGCCTTCCCAGGATAAATCCTGATTGATCTGGGTGCACTAGATCAGATATGACTCTTTGCAACCGATTACTCAAAACTTTAGTGAATATTTTAGCGTCTTGATTTAATAACGCTATCGGCCTGTAACTGCCACATTTTGTAGGGTCCTTCCCCTCTTTAGGAATGACAGCTATTATAGCCTCCTTCCATGTCCCGGGAACTGCTGATGGATCTAAATTTGAATTACAAACCCTCATCAATAAAGGGGCAAGATCTTCTCCAAACTCCATATAAAATTCATCCGTATAGCCTTCTGGGCCTGGCATTTTCCCAGTAGGGAGAGTTTTAATTACTGTCAACACCTCCTGTTCAGTTAAGGGGGCCTCCAAAATCATTTTCTGGGGATAGGATAAAGTAGGGAGGGTTACCTTATCCAAAAAATTCTTGATGTGTTCAGAATGTTGAGAACTCTTTTCTGCTGCATGTAAGTGTTCATAATATTTTTTATATACTCCTGTAATTCCTTCTAGGGAGAACTCCTCATGGGATGGGTTTTCCTCCTTGGCCACCTTCTCCACATATCTATCTGCTGCCTATTTTCATAATCTTTGGGCTAACAGCCTACCTGCCCTGTCACCTCTCACATAATATTTCTGCCCCAGAAACCTAAGACTATTTTTCACCCATCTCTGCAACAACAAGTCATATTTATCCCGGGCTTGAGAAAGTTTGGTCTGGGTCAAGGCTGTGCCTGTTCTCTTATGCTCATCTTCCAAATTCCTGATCTGATCTAGGGCCTCCCTCAACTTGGCCTGGTGTGATTTGTATTTATATGAAGCATAAGAAATTGAGTGGCCCCTCAGCACCACTTTTAATGCATCCCACATATATTTGGGGGTTGCTTCTGCATTTTCCTTTATGAACTGCTGCACCTCTTGTTTAACTAATGCTTTATATTGGGGATTGTTTAATAGCCCTGTATCAAATCTCCAAAGTCCTCTCGTCCTAGGTTCCCCCCCCAATCCACTCTTGCCTTTACTGTAGTGTGATCTGATAATGTGATCGGGAGGATGCTAACTTCTTTAAAACTATGTACAAAATCTTTCTGTGTATAAAACCTGTCTAATCTCAAATAAGTGTTAGAAGACAATGAAAAGAAGGTATAGTTTCTGACCTTCGGATTATAACACCTCCATGGGTCCACTATTCCAGCCTCAATGCACATGTTTTTTAATAATCGTGAGCAGGCTCTAGAACCCAGCATCTTTGGGGAACTCCAATCATCGGCAATGTCTTCGACGCAGTTCCAATCCCCCATACATATAATTTGCCCAGGAGAGAGGGCCGCCATAGTCGTGAATAAGGCTCTAAAAAAATTCTCTTCAGTAAGGGGTAGGGGCATACACTTCCAACAAATGGAGCAGTCTACCTTTATATAACCCTGTGAGAATCACCCAATGCCCAGAACCTGCTCTCTGCACCTTTTGAAGCTGAAACGGTTGACCCCTTCTAACAAGAAAAAACACCCCAGCTTTAGTAGCCGTGGGATGTTCATCTGAATAAACACTGCCCACCCATGATCTGTGAAGTTTAAGATGTTCAGTTAAAGATAGCTTGGTTTCCTGCAAACAGGCAATATCACAGTTTTCTCTCCTCAGTTCAGTGAGTATCTTGGCTCTTTAACAATATTGTTGATGCCCTTGACATTCAATGAACAAAGTGTTAAACACGCCACTACATGTATAAAAATAATATTAACCAAAATCTCCTGGAACCCTCCCCAGCCCTCATTTGTCCAGTGCTATTCATTGCAAACTTTGAACCTTTAGTACCTTTAAAAGTATAGGAAAGAAGGAAAGAAGAAAGAGATCGGAAATCAGAATATAGATTAGTGAAATCGGTACAGAATTCCATCACCACCAATTCTGTTAACATTACTTGAACTCCTCTGCTCCAACTACCCACCCTGTACCTAGTAGGCTTGGAGGAGCAACAATTGTTTGGTGGAAGGAAAAAGAAAGCTCCGCCCACACCACCTTCTTCCAGTGGTGCTATCCCTTAATAGGGAATTTTAGCCTAAGCTATTGAGGGATAAGCACCCTAACGTCTGGGTGCAAGGTCGGAGAGTCACGAATGAACCAGAACCCTCCTAACCTATCTCCTCTAGACAGATAGCTGAAAAAAACAAAAGTTACCAGTGAGGCGAAGCTGTCCTTAGCTTTCTATACCCCAAACTGCATATATAATGCCCTGATTTCCAGACACATCATCACCATTTTACTTAAACCTATAATTTTTACACTCTGGACCTTTTAAGCCCCTTAGATCCTGTGTAATATTACTTCATATTAAACTAACATGGTATCGAGGGATACGGAGGATTTAGAAATTATACTTCTGTGTAGTTCAAAGGCAAAAACAAAAGTAAACAGTAATCACTGTATCATTTGTCCTGAAGTCCAGGCTGGTACTGAAATAAAAAGAAGAAAAGCAATCCCATTTTACTGGGATGTCCCATTAAGATTCAAACTCCCCATCTGATTATGTCCAATTAAAAGACGAGCCCTGGCGATATTGCTCCTCTCGAAGGCCTACGATCTAAGTCTGAAAATTGAATAAGTTTGTTGATATTCTCGATGTTTCAAAGTAAGTCCCAAGGCAAAGGTCACCAATGCAAGCGAATCTCCCAGATCTCCAACTAACAAGTACAACCTTCGGACATCTGAAGTAAGCACAATTTCCTGTCTGGTTGTCTCCATAAGTAAACGATTGCCGCCATTACTGATCGCACAGTTCCCATCACCCACCATTAGCTATCCTTCCAACCCACCAAAACAAGGTGCTGTCCATAGTTCGTCCAAAACTATCCTTTCCTCTATTCAGTTTGGTTGATTTTGCTGAAGCCATTTCGACAGATCTGCATGAAGGGGGAGCAGCGCTTCCGCTCTGGAAGCCGGGTTTTGGAGTTTCTTCTCTCCTGGGGATTGAGACCATAGCAACTATTTCACTTCACTTTCCGCAATCTCCTCTTTTAAATCTGGCAATGAAACACCCTCTGCAACCAGTGTCTCTCTTGTGGTTAGCAGGGATTCAAAGATTTTGGGACCCCCGAGAATCCAGCTACACCTGTAGCCGGGTAACGAAGCTAGGCCCTTTGCTCCTTTTCCTTCAGCTGCTTCACCACCCACAGTACTTTTCTCCTTTGAGCTGCCAAGGGGGGGGGGGAGTCCTGATCTATATACACTCTGGTCCCGTCTAGATTAAGATCTTTCTTTGCCCACACTCGATGCAGCACTTTTTCTTTGATAGGGTACTTTAAGAACTTGATAAGAATAGCTCTCGGAGGTGCCCCTGGTTTTGGCTTAGGACCCAGTGCACAATGTGCTCTTTCGATTTCTAGAGGGATATCCTCCTCCAGGCCCAACTCCATTTTTAGCCATGACTCCATATAGCTTGCCATATCGTCTTGCTCTACACCCTCCGGAATTCCAATCACCCTTATATTATTACATCAGGACCGGGCCTCTGCATCCTCCATTTTCACCATTAAAACCCTCTCTCTCTTATGGAGGTAGACCAGGGATCGGCTATAGGCCATGTTTTCTCTCTGGAGAGTATCCATATGCTTCTCTATATCAGTTGTTCTCGCTTCCAGTTTTCGAAAGCCTCTCTGAATCTCTGTTACTTTGCCATCAATTCGTTGTAGAAGTCTCAATATTTTCCTCATTTCTAATCTCATTCCCATGGATCCTGAGTCAGAACATGAGTCTTCCTCCCCTGAGCCCGAGATCACAGAAGATCGAGAGGGTGCAGGGTTCAGGCCTGGAGTTGCTCATCCCTTGTCGCTCCACTTGACCATTCTGGGGCTCGTGGCACCTTTCTTTTTAGTTCTTCCCATTCTTGGTACCTAAGTTTTACTTTCTTAGTGAAATCTGGGAATAGATACACCTGTGATTCTCCGGATTGCACACAGATATTCACGTATGGGGTACGAGCTGAAGGCTAAGCCACCATATTGGATCGCAGCCTCACCGGAAGTCCTGACCCCATATTTTTAAAATAGGCATTTTTTTCACATCACCTCCTGAACATGACAGCTGTCATTTTTTAAATCCTTGCCAAAATGTGTTTTTGCACCTGTGGCACAGAATGATGTTTCAATGGTGCAGAAGTGCATTTTGGAGGGGTCTTGAAACTTTTCACCTACCAGGTTCATGAGATGGGGTAATTAGATGGCTATGCTGATAATTTGGAGTATTTATTTTTATTTTATTTATTTATTACTAGGATTACAAATACCATTGAACCAATGGTTCTTTTACAAAGGTTCCATGTCAGCAATGGGTGCAAGCAAAATAGTGGTAAGATACAATACAGGGTCAGGAGGTTAACATAGAAGAAAGCAGAGGTAAGATACAATACAGATCAGGAGGTTAACTTAGTAGCAAAAGACAGTGCATGTGTATAGACTAGCACAGTAGCAAACAGTCAGTGGCAAATAGTGTACAATTAACAATACAGGTGTCTATATATAGCAAGACACAAATACAAATAAAAACCATCCTGGGGTGACATAAGTGGAGCAAGGGGTGGGGGATAAGAGGGGGGTGGGGAAAAGGGGGTTAGGCAGTTAAGGACTTGACACTGTCGTAAGTGCAAGAACAGAAAGATAACTGCTAGGTAGTCTGGGGTGGAGCAACAAGAGATAGGGTGATAGGGAGGGAGAGACAGGAGGAGAGGAGCAGGAAAGGGGTAGAATGGTAGGTGGGAGGTGAGGGGGTAGAATGGTAGGTGGGGTGGGAGAGAGATAGGGAGTAGCAGGGGATGGAGGGGTGGAGAGAAGTGGGGAGGGTAGCAAGGTAGGAGAGAAGAAGAGGGAGAGGTGAAACAAAGCCACAAGCCTAGGCAGAGCAGTTACAACTGCTGAGGTCAGTGAGGTGCTGGCAGAGTTTACGTTTGAATGGGCCAAGCATGTTTTCAGCTGTAATTTCAGGGGGAATGTTTTTAAGCAGCAGGGGGGCCCTGGTGTGGAAAGCATGTTGAGTCTAGTTGGTACAACAGAATGGAACAATAAATGTTGGTTTGAGGGAACTGCGCGTAAAATGTGTAGTGACTGTGGGCAACATTAAGGCATGAGTTGCAGGGGGTGTGAGGTTAAGACAAATTTTCTTATCCAGTAGGCAGGTCTGGTAGACAAGTCTACTATTTAGATTGAGCCAGTTGGATTGCTTGTAGAGATCACAGGTATGCGCATGCTTCCCTGCACCTGTGAGAAGTCTACAGCATTTGTTAAGGGCTGTCTTGACCCAGTTTAGGGTGGTATCAATGGCAGCCCCCATAGAAAACAATTCCGTAATCAATGACGGGTAGAACTGAGGCAGTTATGGCTGTGTGCATAGCTTCTTTGATGAGACAGTGACGGTGGTGGTAGAGGACCCCAGTTCTGGAGTTAACTGATTTTGAGATGTGTTGAACATGTGAGCTGAAAGACATTGTGCAATCAAGGGTAATACCGAGGTATTTAAACTCCTACACTTGCTCAAGTGGATGTTCAAGTTCATTATGTATGGTGAAGTTTATGGATCTGTATTTCCTGTGAGGGCTATGGAACAGCGTGGATTTTGTTTTTTTGTAATTCATCAAAAGCTTATGTTGAAGAAGACAGGTTTCAACTAGGCTGAAGTTCGTCTGTAGCATCTTAGAGAGCGAGACAGGGTCAGTATGGGAGGAACAGTGGACTGCTTCATCGGCATAGAGTATTAAGTTATTATTGCAAGCTGCAGGAAGAGTATTGATGAAAAGGCTGAAAAGTAGAGGGCCAAAGATGGAACCCTGGGGCACACCAGAGCAGACAGGAAGGGCACTTGAGAGAGAGTCAACGATTTTGACTTTTTGGCTCCTTGCCGAGAGGTAGCTTTCAAACCATTTGGCTACATCATTAGATAGTCCAAGGGAGGACAGTGAGTGAAGCAGGAGCTGGTGGTTCACAGTGCCAAATGCCTTGGTCAAGTCAATGAACACTGCACCCAGTAGGTGGCCAGTGTCAATCACCTTATGAATATGGCTCATGAAGTCAAGCAGGGCAGTGGTAGTACTATGGTCTTTTCTAAAGCCGTATTGTTGCGGGCAGAGTAAGTTATATTTGTTGAGGTGTTCAGACAATTGGTCAGCTACAATTCATTCCAACACCTTGGAGAGTGGTGGGAGGATAGAGATATGGCAGTAGTTAGAGAAAAGAGACCTATCACCACTGTTATTAACGGGTGCGACCACTGCTGAGTTCCAGAGCTGGGGGAATTGTTTATGAGAGAGTGAGAGATTCAGAAGTTTAGTGAGAGGTTGTAGGACAACGTCGAGAGAGAGAGAGAGAGGAGTTTGAGGTCAAGTGTATCACTGCTGAAACTGTCTTTTCTTAGCACTTTGTTAAGATATCTTTTAGCTTCAGACATGGATACCCTCTTAAAGTAGAACGGAGGGTATTACTGTGGAGATCGATTTTATTATTGAGGCAGGGCTGGGCAGAATTCTCAAAGAAGTTGAGGGAAGGACATTGCTAAGATCAGTAAAAGTGAGATTAAAGGAGTCCACTATTTCTTTGGGGTCCTGTATGGAGCCCTTAACCTCAGTCATTGTGAGGGAAGATATGCTTGGTTTACCTGTGAGGCTCTTGATGTTCTCCCAGAAGGGTTTGCTATTTCTCCAGGAGTTAGTAAGTTCCTGGTTGTTAAAGACTTTCTCGGCTCTGTGTATAGCTATTGTGCACTGGTTCCTAGCCATCTAATAGAGTTGCGTATCGTGTGGTTTCCCTGAGTTCATGGCTCTGTGCCAGAGGTTATCTCAGTTTAGCATCATGGAGATGATTTTGGAGTTAATCCAGTGATTAGTGATAGACTGAGTTCTGCATTTACGTAGTCGGCAAAACTGTTACAAACTGTGTTAAACTGGGCAATGAAGAAGTCAAGTGCTTGGTTGACACTGCTCAAGGAGTCAAGGGTTGTCCAGTCAACCATTGACAGGGCAGCAAGGAACTGTGGAAGCTTTCCTTTTGTTAAGATTCTTTTATAGGAAAATGAGGACTTAGGTTTAGGTGCCTTGTTTGACCAGTGGCAAATAACTGGGGAGTGATCACTGAGGGAATCTGGGAGAACTTCCGTGTTAGTGATTCTGCTGGGATGAGAGGTGAGGATTAGGTCAAGTAAGGAGCTACTACCAGATTTATAATTAAACCTAGTCAGAGAGATGACCATTTGAGTAATGTTTAGGGCAGCAATGGCATCCATATATGAAAGATTTATGAATATGTATAAATATTGTAAAATTACCTAGTTATGAATGAATGTTGCAGTATTTCAACATACACTCAACACTTCACTAATTTTAAACATTTTGCCTCCAAACCTTCAACATAGCCATTTTTCCACACCACCTCATAAACATGGCATGTGCCATTTTTTAAAATCCTGGACAAGATGTGTTTTCAGACTTCTGGTGCAAAATTGCATTTCATCCAATATACTATAAATTGTACATGGTGAATCATAAAACGAGTATCTTAATAATTTGGGGTAAAAATCAAAAAAATAGTAATTATTAACAATTTTATGTAAAGTGCCAGTCTTGATTCCAGCGGATATGTTTTGCGATCCCATGCTGAAGAGCTGAGTTCAGTGGTGAGATCAATGACCCAGCTGGATGGAGTGAGGGCAGGGGGAAGGCGCTATTATGTGACAACCCTCCAGCCAGTAATTAAAAGGTCCATGGTTGTCCCCTGGCTACCATACAGTAAAGACAACTGTCATCTTTGCATAGGGCCCTGCACCTCTCCCCCCTTGGGTGGCAGAAGACACTGAATTTGCTGACAATACACTCATTGCCCTCTGCATCTGTAGCTGTGGTCACAAAGAAGTGCAGGAACCACAGGGCACTGCACTTCCACATTCCACCAGACAGCCCCATTAATTCTTCACATCTGTCATTGCACCAATCCACAGGGCCTGCAATTTGTGGGCCCTCCACTTCTGTAGCTTGACAGCATGTTTTCTTTGTGTTGGGCATCTGTATCTGTTAACACAGGTCTCAAAGGAATCTGCTTGAATGAGTATACAATTCCACTATCTCAAAAAGAAAGGAAATGCTTTGCAAAAAACTTTGTTAATGCATCAATTTGGGTAACTTAACACCACAAAAGTAGGGAATTGTGGCATTAGGGTTTCCAACCCTAACATCTCACCCCCCAAGCAGTAAATGGAAAACCATTAGGGTTTTGGGTTTCCATAGTCTTGGTGACTCAGTGGTGTGGTCTTCCTTGGGGTTTTCAACACTAATGCCCACCCCGTTCCAAGAACAAACAACATCACACATTATTGCCTTTCTTCATGAAGTGCCCAAGAAAGCTACAACAAATTGTTTTGCCAACATGAGGTGAGACATACTTCTCTACCTTTGAAGAGTGTATCATTATGAGAAACTGGCTTGGAGCCATACCTTGTGCTTTGGACTGAAGGCTGCAGGCTGCAGGGATGTGCATTAGGGTTGACACTGCCCAGGAAGACCTCACCACTGATTCACCAATACAACACAGACACAAAACCCTAATGGTTTTTCCTTTTGCTGGTACTGAGTTGAAAGCTTTGCTGAAGTTAAAGTAGAGCTAAACCACAGCATGGCCCCTAGCTAATTCCCTAATCACCCAGTCAAAGGAAACTATCAGGTTAGTCTGACAAGACCTCCCTGTCATGAATTCATGTGCTTACTCTCTGGGAGACTGTTGCTCTTCAAGTAATCCATGAGATTATCTTTGACAAGTGTCACCATCAGTTTTCTTACAAAAGAGGTAAGACTTAAAAGTCTGTAATTCCTTGCTTTTTCCTTGCCCCACCTTCCCTTATGTAACAGAATTATATCTGCCATCCTCCAATCATTTGGAACCAGCCTGTCCTTAGAGAACTGTTGAATAAACCTACCATGGGATCAGCCATTTTTTGCTGCCAATTCCCTGAGTATCCTCAGATGCAACCCATTTGGTCCTGGGTCCAGGTCAATCTTTAGGGATCCCAGCCCTTTTGGGACCCTTTTGCTAGTATATGTTGGCTGCATCACCTCTGGGACCACCTTAATGGCTGCTTTGATGCCAGTCTCTGGCAAAGGCCCATGGTCCACCCTAGTGAAAACCGAGCAAAAGTAATTGTTAAGGGTGGTGACCTTTTGCCTATGTGCCTTAATCACCCTATATCCTTCTGTTAGTCTCACAATCCCCCTTTCATGTTTTCCTTTTTTTCACTAAAATGCCTAAAGAACTGTTTTTCTCTGCTGTTGACCCCCCTCTGCAGTATGCAGTATGCAGCTCCGTGTCTGCTTTTTTTTTCTGTATAGGTTTTTTTTATCACTCCTTTGGCAGGCTCAGTGGCTGGATAATCCCTGTCCCATAGCCCATGGCCATTCTGAGTCTCTGTCCACCTTCCGAGACTGGGTTGGCAGCTGGTGCTAGAAGGGAGGGCTTCATCAAGCCCAATCTCCATTATTCCTCTTGATTTTCTCCCCAGGGCACAACGATACATGCAATGATCATGCAAGCTCATTTGATCTCTGAGGAGGTGATCCAGCACTCTGTATGCTGGCCCTTCCCCCTAACTATGAGACTCGCACATGCAACCACTTGGCTTCCGCCAGGTGGCAGTCAAGCTGCGAGTCATGGGATCCCCCCTCCACAAGGACAGAGAGCAGTCCTATGGATGTTCAATATTCCTTCTCCCAGGTGGGATCCTGAGTGACCCAAGTCCATTCCTGAACCTAGGTTGTCAGCATGGCAGTAGAGAGGCATGGATATCTCAACCTGCCATGCCACTGGGCTGGCCCTTTGTGTCTGCTTTTGCCTCCATAACCACCTCTTTGCCTCCTTATTTTTCAGCAAATGTTCTTCCCAATCTTACTCCTCCTGCTGTTCTTAATATTTGTAGAAGGCCTTTTTCTTGGTCCTCACCACTTCCCTTACCATTGCCAAGAACCATATGGTTTCTTGAACGCATTCTGTTTGTGCACAGTTCTCATGCATACCTTAAATGCCCCAAAAATGAACCTTCTTAATTGTCCCATCGCTCTTCCACCCCATCTATGTTGTCCACCTCTACTAACTTATCCCTGAACAGCTCCTTTAGCCTATTGAAGTCTGCCCTTCTAAAATAAATAACTTCAGCTAACAATTGTGGTTAACCAGACCCAAGTGCCAATTTGAAACAAATGGAGTTATGGTCATTGTTCCCTAATGGCTCCCCTACCATTACAGCTCTTACTACCTCTGAGTTGATGAGCACCAAGTCCAGAATGGTGGTCTTCCTGGCTTCTGGTCATCCTGGCTGCTGGAACATCCTGATTGATGTCTGACAGTTTATGATCACCCACTAATACTACTTCTTCCCTCCTAGCTATCCCTGTTTCCAGTTCTTCCCTGAGCTCCTTGTTCCTCTCCTCCCCTTGCTCTGGCAGTCTATGGATCACCCCAAATCACAGTTTCTTGCCTAATACTTCCATGAGTTGCACCCACAACAATTCATTTTCCCCATTACTACCCCTGATGCCCTCAACTTGTGTCACCTCTATGCACTTCTTGACATAAAGGACTACTCCTCCCCCTCTACCTGTTCCTCTATCCCTTCTGAACATTGAGTACCCAGAGACCATAACTTCCCAGTCATTATTTTCTTTTTTGTTTTCTTCTTTTTCACCAGGGGCTACTGCTGGCAGGTGGGCTTCGGCTCTCTCTGGTGAGGACTCACATCTACCCTGGGAGCTGTGTTGCTCTCTCCAGACCCCAGTACATATCCTGGAGAATCTCCCATGGATTCTCCCCTATGGTGGGACTGGGGGGAGGAAGGCCTTCCCTCCCACAGGCAAATACAGTTTTGCACTGGGCTGAGTCATGGATCAGGAGCATGGTCTGGGCGTCAAGCAGTCTGCCAGTGCTCTCCCCATTTTCTGTTTCTCTTCACCATTTCTCCCCATTGATGGGGCACACATGTCAGCATGTGCACATGGAGGCACATGCACAGTGCAGGGTCCTGCAGCACCCTCCTGCTGTTTGGCATCCCCAATCTGCACTACCCTCATGCCTCCACCTGGGAGTAGTCATTCAGCAGGACTGCAAAGCCACCCACCCTGCCTGGGAGAGGAGAGTTGTTCTCAGGATGCTCAGTTCTCGCCTTCTTCAGCTGACTCCCAGTAACCCATTTTTGCCACCGAACACGGGTCACCGGTGTGGCAGGTGTGGACATGCAGCAAAATTAATTTTCTCCGGCAAAGTGAACATGAAGTGGCCACTTTGTTTTATCATAATGCTACATAAAGTGGCTATTGGAAAGTGCTCACTTTACTTTGTTATTATGACTTTGCATTGTTATTCTGCCTTAACACAAAGTAAGGTGGAATGACAACAATATAGGCAGCCCACCACACATCACATGGTTTACAGTACTTTAAGTCACATGCTTTAGCTAGGCAGGAAGGAAGTGAGTCAAACAAGCAGATTCTTTCACTTTGTCCTTTGCAGAGGTTGAGAGAGGAAGCATTTTATGTAAGAGAGGAGAGTTCGTGTTAACAAGTTTCTATCTTGAGCAAATTCCAAATACCTAAAAGCTTTTTTTAAAAGCTAATTCTTTAGGGTTTTTTTTGTACTGTTTTGTCAGTTCTTTTTGGTGACCAATTTCTTTGTTTTACAAGTTTTGTTTTGTGTGTGTGTGTGTGTGTGTGTGTGTGTGTGTGTGTGTGTGTGTGACTGTGTGTGTGTGCCTGTGTTGTGTGAGTGTGCTGAAGTTGCTCATCATGTCAGAGAGGGAAGGAGTGTTTTTTTGTGCGATGGACCAGGGACAGTATGTGGCCCATGGATGGAGAGGAGTGCACAGGTGTGGGGGTTGTAGCTGGGTGGTGTTGGACTGCTCCAGACTCTTTGGTCCTGCCTCCCCCCTTCAGAAGTAGCAGCACCACCAGTGCCACTGCCATGACCACCAAGTCCATCACCACCACCAGTAGCAGCTGCAGGAGCTACAGCAGCACCACTTCCACAGCAGCACATGGAGCCCCAGGTGAGTGACCATGCTGCTGGCACTGCATTTGCCCCTTCTGTGTCTGGTGCCCCCTGCAGTTCCCCAGTTTGGCAGTTTTTCAACTGTATCGGGGGGGCAGCAGCCATGTGGTGTGTCTGCTTTGTGGTGAGCAGGTGTGACATGGCCCCCGGAAGACACATCTGGGGACTGGGGACCAGATCACACATATGTGGAACCACCACAAGGTGGAGTGGCAGGCTGTCAACAAACAGGCCAGTCCTTTACCTGCTGGTCCTTCTGTGGCAGTGGCAGGAGGAGGGCCACAGTAACAGCTACTCCACCATCACCACCACCGCCACCAGCACCACCCTCACCACCACTACCTGGTGCACCCCCACCAGTGGACCATACAATGTCTGCAACTCAGGCAGACATAGAACTTTTGTGGGCTGTGGTGGAAGAAAATAATGAGAGAGTGGGTGCTGTCCAGCAGCAGGTGGAACAGACAGAGTGATACCAGTTACAGATTGTGTATATGCTCCATCTGCTGCTTTAACATCAGGGGATCCCCAATTAGCTTTTTTTTCAGCACACTCCCCCACCATCACTGTAGTGTTTTGTCTTTTGGTTATGTTTAATAACAGACAGAGGGAAGGCCACAGTACTAGTTTAAATGGAAGCAGTCAGCAACAGGAGATACCACCCTGCAAGGCTTACCTTCCGGTTAGGCCTTTTAAGTATGGTGTGGCATTTTTCCCATGTCGCAACATACTTTATTTTAATAAAGAAAAGTCTGTGACCCGGAAGTATGGTGGAAGCTATGGGGGCTCCATTATATGTAAAGGTGCAATGGCAACTCATCATGCACTTCAATACAAAAGTATTGAAGGGCATTGTGCTTCGCCGCCACACCTTTACACATAATGGAGTCCCAACAGCATCTGCCATATTTCCGGGTAGCTGACTTTTCATTATTAAAATAAAGCATGCTGTGGCATGAGAAAACACCTGACATATATGAAAAAGCAGCAAAGGGTAAGCCGCGAAACAGAGCTCCTGTTACTGATTGCTTCCATTTAAATATATACATACACATACAGACATACATGCTCCTTATTGCCTGTTATTATAATCCAGTGCCTCAGCAATGTTTACTTTCTGTTGTGGAGTGGTTGTGGAAAAGCAGGTGTGAGCAGTGCAAGTATGATGTGCTAAATCGCATGTGTGCAGTCAGTGTTGTTTCCTTTTTGTGTGTGATGTCAGGCATTGTCCAGCTTCTTGCAAACATATATATTCTGACTTGTTGCAGTGTTTATGGTATGAAGAACAGAGATAAGAATATATAGCATATATTGCATTGTCACCATCATCAGCAACAGACTAAGTGATATGATAATTTTTCAGAGGTGTCCGGCCAGAGTGCATCTTAGTCACATACTGCACACATGACTTTTAGGAGAGCATGTATTTTTTGTGCTATAATCTCTGCAAAGTCATGCGTGCACTGTGAGTGACTGAGGTGCACAATGTCCTGATACTTCTGAAAAAATATCATCTCACTTACTCCACTGGTGCTGATGGTAAAATAAAATATACGTCATATATTCTTTATTCTTTACATACTGCAACAAGTCACACCATATATATGTTTGCATGAAGCTGGACAATGTCTGCACACAAAGGAAATAACACTGATAGCGCACATGCAGTTTTGCACAATATACTTGCACTGCTCAGTTCTGCTCATTGCGAAACACTGCACAATTCCGAACACAAAGTATACATTACTGAGGCTCCAGAAATATTTCTTTTTTGAAATAGACATTAAAGCAGCAGTGCAACAATCTGGTGAACATTTTGACCTATACTTTCTTATACTATTTTACACTGCCACTTTACTTACCTCCTGACTTTTATGATACCATTCATGCCAGTGTCTGTCTGCTTTAATACTTTTTTCATGCCTGAAATAATAAAAGGAGCACTCCTTTTAATACCGTGTAGACCAAGTCTTCATCTGTTTTTCTGCTGTTTTTATCCATCAGTTGTTTATATATTACTTGTGTTGTAAAATTAACAATCATGCTGCAGGCACTGTTTTATTATCTCACATAACAATATCTGTTTTAAAACAGCAGCAAATAGTGATGAAAATCTGATCAGAGCCATATTAAAAGATGTGCTCCTTTAATTTTTTCAGACATGAGAAAAAGTACTAAAGCAGACACAGACTGTGAAAAGAAGGGTATCATACAAGTCAGGCGGTAACTAATGGCTGGCAATCTAAAATAGCATAAAAACGTATGGGTCAAAATTTTCACCACATTGTTGCACTGCTGCTTTAATTTATAATTTAATTATGACATTATGTGCTCACAATCACAGCACACAAAATGCAACTGTCTTGTGTCCAGAAAATTGCCAAGTGCTGATGAAGTGAAATGGGAGAGGTACACCACATGCAAAGTCCCCCAGAATTTATTGCACAGTCACTTATGCACGCAGTGGTCACACAGTGTCCCCATAATTTTTCTGCATCTCCAAAATGCAACTGTCTTGTGTTCAGAAAATTACCAAGTGCTGATGAAGTGAATTGGGAGCTGTACACCACATGCAAAGTCCCCCAGAATTTATTGCACAGTCACTCATGCACGCAGTGGTCACACAAAGTCCTCAGAATTTTTCTGTATCCCCAAAATGCAACTGTCTTGTGTCCAGAGAAGTAACATACTGTGATGATGATATCATGACCATGATGCACTGTGTCTTGCCAAACCGTGTGAAGAAGGAATAACATGACATGAATCCATTCAGTGTTCCATTAGAAATGATGACCGTGACGGAGAACTGTTGTTGGTCCAAAGTGTGCGCAATTCCTGTGAATGTATGCAATGCAATCACCTCAACCGGATGGAAGGGTGCCCTTTGTGTGTACACTAATAGTAGTCTTGGTGAGTTGATGTGTATATCTAATGTCATATATATACATATACTCATTGTATCATTTTGTATCACAGGTCACATACTGTTGGTATGCACATTGCAGTGCTTGATGAGACATGTTGGCATTGAAACTGGAAATGGAATACTCTCAAGCCAATGAAGGTAAGTGTTTTTTTTTGGGAGGGAAGCATATTTGCAAGTAGGTCTCATTAATGGTTTATTATTTGGTTACTTCTTCACAGATTTCATCTGCATCCTTCTCTAGTCTGGTAAAAAATGGTCATGGCCATGGATTAAAACAACTTCTGCTTGTTGCATGTCTGCCCCAGCCTGGGGGGGAGCATGATGTTGAAGAAGTTCTTTGGATTTGGCAACTATGACACAGCAAAGAATTTTGAAGTTTCCGACAAAAAGAAAGGAAGGACCAATTAAAACTTGATTGCAGCAGTAAGGCATTATGTTTAAGCCGTGGCTGTTCCACCACGGGTATTTGGATTAACACGTATAACAAGCTGTCCCACTGCAATCATCGGATCACAATTTAATTTAGTACCAAGCTGTGTAACAAATACACTGTGTCACTGTCCCTGTGTCTCAACTCAAGTTACATTTTAAAACCTCATCTTGTAAAGTAACATGACCTGGGCCCAACTTTTTCAACACTGTCATGACTGCACGGCTGCAAATTTGGAATACAGTGCATGATATCTGTTGCAGAAATATGTTTTATGTTGTACATGTCACCTAGTTTATGATTCATCAGTCAGATGTCTTGCACTCTTATAAAACAAAAAGGAACAGATGAAATAAAATTGATATACTTACCAGTATGGATTGGAAATGGATATCCCATAGCTTCCTTAGACAGTACCACTACTGCCATTGATACAGACCTTTAGTGAAGGAGAGTCATTTGCTGTTAACCTGTAAAAAAACAAATAAGTTGACAGTATGTGTTTGACCATTGCAGCTCAGAAAAGCAACACAAAACAAAACACATAACTAAAGGAAGTTGAATAGCAAGAAAAACATTCATATGCATACTCACTTTATAGTTTTAATAGTAAGAAGCCTTGTGCCTGTGGCTGATGGATGTGGTCTCTTGTTTGACTCCCTCTGCCTTGGAATGGTCAATGTAATGGAAAAACAATGCTACAGATGACGGGTGGTGGTGGTCATAGCTGTGGCACATGATGACATTCCCTTTCACATCTTTCTGCATCTGGTGTTGGTGGCAGTGGCAAACAGCAGTCTTATGGTGGTGATAGTCTGTGGGGACACACAGTCACATTCCCTATGGTGGCAGTGGCGAACAGTGTTCTTATGGTGGTGGTAGTCCGGGAGGACACACATTCACATTCCATATGGTGGCAGTGATGAACAGCGGTCTTATGGTGGTGATAGTCAGGGGGTCAGGATATACTGTGCTTTGTGTTATAAGTGTGACGTGACATATGGAAGTTGAGTCACTATGAGTGGGACAGTGATTTAACTTTATGAAAAAGAAAACATGTATCACACAAGACATGTGACAGCTTTTTAACCACTTAAGTTAAAACCTGCCAACATTAACCTCATCATCATTCATCATCACCTCATAAAGAAAGCTGCCCTCGCAGTCGTCTATGTCTGAATTCTGAATATGGGGAAATTATTTCTCCATTGTGTTATCATCTATGTCAGTGGTAGGCCACTTCATGCTGTCACTGCCACCAGGATGATCCCTTTCTTCAACATCAGCAAAACCATGAGTATGCCTGGGTATGAACACTGAGGTTGCAGTCTGAGATGGTATGTGTCTCTCATTCAATTTTATGAATGTCAGCAAACTGACATTTTCAGGAGAGAGGTCTGTATGATGATCCTGCACTATTTCACTTGGTGAGCTGAATACCCTCTCAACACTCAGACTGGAGGGCGGGCATGTCAGGTACTTCAGTACCACAGGGGTCAGCTCTGGCAATTCACTGACCTTTCCACTCCAGTATAAAAGCGGATCATCAGTGATGGACAGATGCCTGTTTTCAGACACATATTACTCAACCATTCACTGTGCTGCTCTAAGTTCAGTGGTTGATGCATTATCCACTTCTTCTGTATCATTTAAAGTCACAAATCCCCACTTGGGACAAAGCCTCCCAAAGTGGGTTGACACCGACCACTTTGGATGACAGACCACCTGGAACTGCAGTCCCCTTCCCCTTACAGGATATGCTTGATACTACTCCTCCAGGTTCACCTTCAGCCTGATTATGCTACTCAGGTTTCCTGACCTTGTCACGTGACTTCTGTGCCCCATGAACCAAGCACATCAGTTGCCCACTGACAATTTTTACCTGTTCAGGTCCAACCTCCAGGACTGAGGCAATTCCACAATTTTATCTTGGGTCCAGCATTGTTGCTATTGCAAAGATGTCACTATGTTGAGTGCTCAAGATGTGACAATTCTAGTTGAATACTGTCAGCACGTGTTTCAGCAACACACTGCTATCACTGTCTCCAGCAACATCAAGGCTATGCTGTGCATTCACCAATGTCTGCCTCAGCACCCGCAGCAGTGGACTTGATTGGCTAATGGAGACAGATTCACCACTCACTGCCTGTATGGGATGTTCAAAAGGCCTCAAGATTGCTATTACAGAGTCCATGAGGTGCCACTGTTCAGGCATCATAGATATGGAGTCCCTGGAACTGTTACAGTTAGTGTGCATGCCAAGATATTCTGAGATGGCTTTGTACTGTTCATACAACTTCTCTGCCATGTATAAAGTGGAGTTCCACCATGTGACAGCTTCCAGCTTCAAGCGGTGTGGCTGTTTCGGATCTGCAACTGCCGAAGTTGGTCACGGGCCTTTGCAGAGCAAGAAAAGTGAGAACAGATATGTTGTGCAACTGTCAGCATTTCCTTTATATCATGGTGCTGCAAAAACTCCTGCACCACAAGATTTAAACAGTGGACCATGCATGGAACCTGAAAAAGGCACCATTTGTGATGTATTTCACCACATTTGACCCATTGTCACTTGCTATGAACCCAGCTGTCAAGGACAGGGGGTTCAGCCACTTGTCAATTTTAGTTAGTACCGGGTCCAACATGTTTTCACCTGTGTGGGAACATGTCACATTGCGTATAGCAATCTTTGCATGCTGTCGAATTCCTGGAAGATTGCTACTACGACACTCCACCTTACTACACTGATTATTCACACTACCAACAGCACAAACAACCCCCTGCCCCTGTGCCCAGTGTGCAGTTATACACAAATATGAACACCACACTGTTTTGCTACTTGTCCACATACCATTACTTAAATGGATGAATAGAGAGGAAGAATGTTAAAAGGCATGCCTTACCAAGTTGGACACAGTACAGTATAACTCGGGGACAGCACGGGTCGAAAAGTATGTCCTGGATGGGACTTTCCATTTTGGACAGGCACATGCAGCAAACTGCAGGAACCCACAATTCTCCACAAAGGAGAAGGGCAAAAGATCAATTGCCAGCATTTCAGCTACAGCAGCATTAAGTTCACATGAGACTATATGATTGGGTGGTTAGTTCAGTTTATGTGCAAAAACACTCTGTAACATGGGTGGTCTTAAACATTTTTCATGGGGTGTAATGACAAATGGTTCTGCTCTGTGAATTGCAGGTTGTTGTGGAGTGTGGAAGTGTGATGAAGATGGTTGCACAGGTGATGACAAACCCATAAATGCAGTTATTTTCCCAGATTTACCAACAGGGGTTGATATACTACTTGCACAAGACATATTGCATTGATCATCATCACCAACAAAACTACTACTCTCACCATCATTGGACAAGACCTCAAAATCATTCTGCTCTTCCACCTCATCATGCCTGTAGTAGTCCTCTGCTGTTATTTCATCACTACTGCACACATTTAATTTTCTACTTGATACTACACTCACGGAAGGAGATAACATGCTCATTATGGTTGATGACGACGGTGAACGCCCCTCTGTGGTACAGGTATTAGCTGAAATCTTGTGCTGGGTCCACAGTGCCATCTGCCTATTCTTAAGATGTGTATGCTGTCTCCGTGAGCCCAGATGGCTCCCCTTTTTACCTCAACTCACCCACACCTGACAAACCTGGCAGATTGCAACTGACTCCTCATTTGCATCTTCCACAAAAAAATCCCAAACAAGGGATTTTGATTATCTAGTTTTAACATGTCCCCCCGATGCTTTTTATTGGATTCTGTTTTTTTAAGCCATGAAGTGGGGGTTGTGCTACATGATTTTTAAAGCAGTACACACTCGGACTGCATCTGACCACCACGACTGCCTATGATTATTACTGGGTCTCATCATCAACTGAAACTGATAAATCACAACTTTTTATGGGAGATGGGAAATGCAAACAAACCCAGACACAGCCACCTTGAGTTTCTTTTTCTCCAGTTCCTAACAGGGGTCACTGACATCATCATCATCATATTATTCATCAACATCATCCACATCTTCTGGTTGGATGCTGGCATATGGACTGCATGTTGCAACCACAGCAACATCAGCATCATCAGCACCACCATCACCTGAAAGTTTTTCACCACACTGAATTGCTGCATGGCAAATGCATAACCTGAACCACGATGAAAGAAATGCCACTTTGTGTGGTATTGTTGACATGATGATCAGAATCCTCATGTTCAGTTACTGGAATCTTACTGGGAAGTATGACATCATCTACACTGTCACTCACTGCCACTGCTTCACACTCCACTATATTTTTGGACATGGTAAACTGGTCAGAACTGGAGCTTGAGGAAACAATACTCATCCCACCACCAGCCACTGCACTAACATCACCAGCTGGGACAACAAAATCTCCTCCAACTATGAGTGAAGCTACTGATTGCGCTGTAAAAAACATTGAAGGAGAAATACCTTTCCTCACATCAGCAAAGCACTTCTTTGACTGCGTACTACTACCATGCCCACAGACAATCTTACCACTGGCAGCAGTGCCATGGCGAGAAACAGCTTTGCTTGCATGTTTCTTTGCAGGCATTTTGGGGGACCCACAGGAATATTCTAAACAAATTTAATTTTGGAACATTCACTCTAGGTGGGGGCTGGGAAGGGTGACGCTGGATGTGAAGCCGGAAAAACAACTGTTGCTTTAACAACAGATACAGATGCAAACTCACAGCAAGCTCAATGACATGTTAACTAACCAGTGGTGTTCTCAAGTCACAAACAATCCAATCTGGAAAAGAATACCTTTAGCCAGTGGGGGGCACTGATTGCAGATTATGGCAGTGCAAAACCAAGAAGAGTTACTACATTGGCAGTACAAAATCATGCAGCTGCAGTGGATAGCAGGTTCACACTGCCATGCCTGTAATTACACTGTGGCACAATAAAAGGTGTATTATTTGATGTCATGTCATGCACCGCACACACACACACACACACACACACACACACACACACAATGTGTCTACAAGAAATGCATAGCAAATTTAAAACTTCAGTAATATACACACGTATTTTAAACAACCTCACTGCTGCACCAGGTCCAGACCACAACACACACAATCAGAAAAAAAATTTCCACAATTATGGAAAATATTATTCTGTGTACATTAACACAATCAGATACACAAGAAAAATATAGCCAAAACACAAAAAACTTCCTATTTCTCCAACTTAAATCTACCTACACCAGATATGCCTCTCCCGCAAAGCATACTTCCACTGTCTCTCAGTACACAGATTGAATGTTGCACATTAACATTCAAATTCCACATACAAACAATAAATGCTCAATGATATGAGCACAGAAGGGTTTCCATCAATCAATGAACTAAAGATTCAGCAAAAAAAATGACTCAAAAAGGCTTTTTTAACAGCATTTAGAAGGTTTGAATTACAGAGCGCTCTCAGAGCAGGCTGTCTCCTACAGCTTCCTACACACACTACCCCGAACTGAGACTGTGCAGAGCAATCTAGAGCCAATCTGACCTGAAATCCCATGCATCACTGCATAATTCACCTTTGGAGCTTAAAAACAAGGTGAAGTGAGATAAAATATGTTGTTTTCTATGTACTTCATCTTAACATTTGGTGGAGTAGTGGTTTGGGAAGGCGGAGTAATGCAAAGTCATTGTCTTAAATGGACTTTGAGTTACCCATTATAATACAAAGCACTCCACTTTGCATTGCTGAGTACTCTGAGAATCACTCTGAGGAGCGAATCGAGGCCACTTCGCCCATCTCTATTCAGGAGGTAAGGCACAATGCCTCAGCCCTCTATGCCATAGTGCTGGCTATAGTCATTATTTTCTGAAACCCATGTTTCTGTTATGGCTACAATGTTCACCACAGTGTCTAGCATCAGCACCTGTGCCTCACTGATTTTAATACCTATGCTCCTGGCATTAAGGATTGCCCCTTCCATTTGACCCTTGATCCTGGTTTGATACCACCCTTGCACTTCACATGTCATCTAATCCCTTTGTTTTTCTTGGTGCTTGCACCCTTTGTGTTCCCCCTCTCCAAAGTCCCTTCACCAAGTCCAGTATGGGCCACAGCTTTCTTTGTACCTGCTATGCTGCTACAAGCCCCCAGATGTGTAGGAGTACTGGCTAGCATCTCCTTTGTATCCCCTGCCATTAAGGTTCTGCTTCACCAAGTCTCCCCTGCAGTCAGTTTAACAGACTGATATAGAATTCATACATCTGCCCCAGCACACAGGCCCCCTCTCTTGTCAGGTGAAGTCCATCTCCTTGAAAAGCCTCCTGTCCAGAATTCCCCCCAGTCCCCCACAAAGTGGTACCCCTTATTCCTACACCATTCTTTAAGCCATTTGTTAAACTCCTCTATTACCCCTGCTATAGCATGTCCTGCTTCCTCTCTCTACCCTAAACAAGGAAGGACTTTATCAAAGGTCATGGAGGCCAAGTGTGCTGCCAATCTGTCCCCAAGCTACATAATTTCAATTTCACCATCTCTACCAGCTGTATCACCAGATCATTGGTACCCAGTTGTACTTGCACCCCCAAGCTCCCCTTGCTGTCTTCCATTAGCTACTCTAGCATGTCTAAATCACAGATGTCAGATGCTCGAGGCACAAGACATCCCCCTCCCATTCATCCACCAACCTCTCTACCCTCTTCATCATTGAATTCCCCACCACTAAGACTTTCCTAGTAAACTTGCTCCCCATGTATGCCAGCATGCTGTCCTGCCCTTTCCTGTCGAATGTCCTGAAGGCCACTCTGGCAGAGTCACATGCTGGAACCTCCTTCAGGGTTGTGAAGCTATTTGCCATCCAGAAGGAGATGGACTTGAAAACTGCCTTATGGTTACCCCTGCTTCACATCCCCATCCCACTCCCCACCACTCCCTACACCCCTGGACAGGGGGGTTTCTGGGAAGTAGGGGTGTGGAGTGTGGTCTGTTGTTGTGAACAGATATTACAAAGTTTTACTTCACTGACAAAGTTCAGGTGAAGTTGCAAAATTCACTTTTGCTGGCATATTGCACTAACCTCCCACATCTCTACTGCTGAGTTGATGATGCAGCTAAGATATTTCTACCCTTGCTGCCACCAACTGATTCTGGAGCTCTGCCAAGGTCCAGCAGATGGACCAGGGCCTCCTCCTTCAGAGCATATCCCTGCATAAGAGTATCCCACAGCTGGCACAACTGATTGCCTTGTCTCTAAGCCCCATACCATAAAGATCTATATTAATTTATGTTACAGTGCTTGCCCAGATGGGGTCTAGTTGTAAGGCTCAGCTACAGCACAAAAAAACAGGGATAAAACAAAACTACCTTGTAGTGCTCACCCAGATATTGTGTAGCTGCAGGCTAGGTTATGGCACAGAAACAAAGGACTTACATCTACCTTGTAGTGCTCACCCAGATGGGTACCCTTACAGTGCTCATAACACTGGCATTATGGTGCTGGGCAATCAGGTTGCCAAATATGGGATTCGATGCCCCCTTCCTGAGGTCTGCTCCCCCAGAGTAGGAATCCATAAGTAGGGAGGATGTGGGGGACACAGCCCTCCACAAGAGGTGTGTGGGGGGTGCGGTAATTGTCAACATTGCTGAGTGGTGCCCTAATTGCCTGGCACCAGAACACTAGTGTGTTCTGAGGGTGGAACCAATGGGGTAACCACTACTTATACAGTACTTTAAGTGGTGATTATTTGGTATCCTGCCTGAAAAGAATTGGTGAAGGGTTGAACAGTAATTCACAAAATGCTATCTGATAGCATAGAGACTGATGCGAAAACAGCTTTTACCAATGCTGGGATAAGACCAAAAAGCTATTCAGATAGAACTACTACTAAATACAGACATAGAAAGATAGAATTTATAAGCAGAAAAGGACCGGTATGTCCACCTACTATAGTCTGCCCCATTTGCTTGTCAATGAATACACTCGGGCCAGGAAATTCTAACTGTACCCAGAATGGGCAAGGGTGCCTGCACAGTTCAACTGAGTTGCACCTGAGCACAACATTGCTATATTCAAATGAGATGTGCTATTACACATCCCATCTGGATATGGCAAAAGATGTGGCAGCACAAACAGGGAGCATCGAAGATGCACCAGCACATCCCCCTGTGCTGTCTGAATACTTGGAATGGGGATGCGCCGCGTATTTGCGAGATGCGCCAGGTGCAAATTCCAAATATTGAGACGATGACATGCAAATAAGAGCATTATGCATGCAAGGCACAGACGGGGCCATTTGCATGTCATTATGGCCCTATTTGCATGTCTGTGGCAGGGATACGCCCAGCAGACTGTGCCGGGCACCCTGCAAGTGCCACAATAAAAACAGCACACCACTCCCCCCGGTAGTCTAGTGGCACCCCCATCCTCGATCATGCCATGCAATAAAAATAAACACCAATACCTGGTAGTCTAGTGGCCCCCTCCCATTCACGATCCTGTAATACAAGAGTACCTTTCTCACAACCTTGGTAGTCTAGTGGTAACCCCCTCCCTTCCCCGAACCCCATCCATATTGTATAGTCATATCGAAATACCAGCTCGTAGCATAGCACACACAACCTCAAATTGCACTGCTAGTCAAGTGGACTTCCCACGCCCCGCACACTGAGGCACCCACACCCCACCCTGCTCCCCCATGACTGCATTGCCACTGTAATCAGTGGGCATAAAAACCCACCCACCCACACACCTCCATGGCTGCCCCTGACTGTGCTGTCACTGAATGACAGCTTACAGTAAAAACCACAATAACATTGGTCGATGCTGTCAGCCAATAGTCTTGCAGTGTTTATTGTAAGCTGTGATTCAGAGACAGCACAGTTTGCTGGCAGCCGTGGAGGTGTGTGACTGGGTTTGCTGCCCCGCGACTACAGTGGCCATGCTGGCATGGAGGAGCGGCATGGGGTGTGGGTGCCTCAGTGGTTGAGTGAGATGAGGGTCCACTGGACTACCACAGCAATGTGAGGTTGTGTATTTTATGCTACGAGTGGGTGGTTTGGTATGAACTTACAATACGGATGGGATTCGAGGAAGGGAGGGGAGGTACCACTAGACTACCAGGGTTGTGGGAAAGGTATTCTTTTATTACAGCAGTGGGGATGGGAGGAGTCACTAGACTACCAGAGATTGGGGTTTATTTTATTGCAGTGGCTCAATTAGGGTGGGGACAATAGACTACCAGGGATGTGTGTGTTTATATCTTTCATTTTTTGATCAGGGCTTTTGGGGAGGTAGCCATCCAGGGACTGGGCTGCTGTGTTTCACTGTGCAATACAGCAGCCTGCCTGTGGGTGGCTACAACTTAGGCATGTTTTTTCCATGCCTATCTTTGCATGGCACATCTCCAAGATGTGCAGGCAGCTGCACTCCACATCTCATCTGAATATTAAGATGTGCTGTGTATGCAGGGGAATGCCCCCACCGGATGCACTGCACACATTATCTTTGCACTGCTACGCATCTGGACTTGTACAGTGCATTAACCACTTTTGAATATGGCCTAGGGGAGCATTTCGGAGATGCGTGAGTGCAACTCAGTTGCGCATGGTGCATCTCCTTTGAATATCCTGGCCTAAGAACCCTATTTGGTCTCAGTTGTCCCTCCCACCTCCCTTTCCTCTACTTATTATGCCCATGTTCCAATCCCACCCATGCTTGAAACTCCCCACTGCCTTCGCCTCACCACATCTTCAAGCAGGCTGTTCCAGGAATCGACTACCTTTTCTGTTAAGAATTTCATAACATCCCTCTTATGCTCCTCCCCAAAGCTTCATTGCATGCCCCAATATTCAAGTGCTCCACTTCCTCTAATAGCGACTCCCTTCCTGCAACCTGTTTACCTCTGTGAGGAACTAATAGGTCTCAGTCATACCCCTTTTGATTGCCTCTCTTCCATGGAGTACATGTTAAGCTCCCGCAGCTTCTCTTCATATGATTTCTCATGCAGCTCCACGCTATTCTGAAAGCCCTCCTTTGGACTGCTTCCCCCACTGTCAATGTCAATGTAGAGGTGCAGTCTCCAGAACTGGACACAATGATCTAGGTGCGGTCTCAATAGCAAGCAATACAGTGGCGACATTACCTACCTTCTGCTGCTAGAAATCACACTGGCCTTGCCTACTGCCTTCTTGCACTGCCCTGTCACCTTGAGATAATCAGAAATGATTATCCCAAGTTCCCTTTCTTGCTTGGTGACTGTTAGTACCTCCCCCCATCCTATCCTATGCACTGCCTCAGGGTTTCCCTGACCCAGATGCATGAGTGCACTTTTTGGCATTGAAGCACAGCTGTCACACCCTAAACCACTCCTCTAGATTTCACAGATTCCTTTGTATTGTATTGTCTCCACACCATCCTGGGTTTCCACCCTGTTGCAGATTTTTGTATCATCTGTAAAGAAACACACCTTCCCTTCTAGTTCCACATCTATGTCAATTATGAAGGCATTTAAGTGGACAGGACACAGTACCAATCTCTGTGTCATTCTACTGGTCACTGTCCTGTCCACCGAGTTACTGCCACTCACCACCAACCTCTGCCTCCTATCCTTCAATCACTTTGATACCCAGTTTACCACCCTCTCTCCAACCCCCAGGTTGCTACATTTCTTAATTATCCTCCTGTGTATCATAGTGTCAAAGGCCTTACTGAACTACAGATAAGCCACATTCATTGCTTTCCCTGATCTACCTCACTAGTCACCCAGTCAAAGAAATCTATGAGATTTGTTTGACATAACATTCCCCCTGAGAAACCATGCTGCTGGTTGTACTGCAGACCATTTTCCTGCAAGCACTCCATCAACCGCTCCTTTAGCAAGGCATTAATTTTTCCACCACTAATGTGAGACTGACTGGCCTGTAATTATTTGCCTCCTCCCTGCTGACACTCTTGTATAGAGGACCACATCAGCCCTCCTCCAGTCCTCTGAAATTACCCCTGCCTTCAATGAGGTGCTGAATAGTGTTGTCAAGGGGCAGCTTGCAGTGTGATCAGTTTTTGTAGTGCTCTTGGATGAATCACATTTGGCCCCATTGCATTGCCTTTCTTTAGGGCTTCAAATCTCTTTCAGACTCCTCTGAAAATGGACTAATGCCCACTCCCCCTCCTCCCAGTGCTTACCTATGTAAGTTGGTACATCCCCTCTCCCCCTACTACAAAGACCAAGCAGAAGTAATCATTTCAAACTGCTGGTTTTCTTTATCTTTTCCTGCAGTCTCAATCTCCTGATCCTCACTATATCACACTTTCTTCTTTTCGCTCACTTACCTGAAGGAAGTTTTCTCCCTTTTTTTACCTTCTTGATGATCCTTTCCTCATTTTGTGCCTTAGCTGCCCATACCTTCATTTCTGTCTCCCTTTGTTTATCTCCCTACCCTCTTCCATTTGGGTCTTCTTGTACTTATAATTACTAGAAGCTGTTTTTTTTCTCCCTTACCACCTTACACTCATCCTTTGAGGACCATAGTGGTCTTTTCCTCCTCATATCCTTGCTTGCTGTACTTTCTTCAAACAGCTTGCAGTTACCTAAATTATTCCCTCCTTGATTCTTTTTCATTGTGCCTCCACTCCGCCATGGACACCCCCTCAAGGAATTTTATTGAGGCAGTCTCCATTTTCTTTAAAATATGCCCAAATGAAGTTCAGAACCTTCATCCTAGTGTATTGTTTCTCCTTCCCAAGGATGTCACATCATACAACATTTTTGCCAAATTACACCATACGATGATTGCTCATACCCAGGGGCTACCACTGTGATGTCTGCAATGTTGTCCCTATTCACAAGGACTAGGTGTAACACTGCCCCATCTGTAGTGGGCTCTGTATCCTGCTGCCTGAAAAATTCTCCCTGTAGGGAATCAAGCATGGTCCTGCTTCTTGTAGCTGTGGTGAGAAGGCTACAATTTACATCGGGCAGATTAGAGTCCCCATTAATCCATACCTCCCCTATGCTGCCATTCTGCCAGTGGCCTACTCCAAAACCTTGTCTAACTCCTCATCCCATGTTGGTGGCCTGTACACCACTTCCACATGGATAAAGGCAGTGAACCCTGTCTGTAAGCAAATGCACAGAACCTCCATTCCTTCCTTGTCTCCCCTGAGTCCCTGTATCTCTGTTTACTTTATACCTACCCTCACATATAAAATAACTCAGCCTTTCCTCTCAGTCTTAGCCTTCCAACCCATGGTGTAACCTTGAATGGTCACATCCCACCTGTGGTTGTGGGTGCACCATGAATCTGTTATAGCCACCATATACAGGTCCACCTCTCCAATGGTTGCCTCAAGATCAGGAATTTTCTTTACAGTTAAATATTTAATTGAGTTTTCAAAGAAAAGAGCACCATACAAAATCATTCTAGAAGCACAGCTCAGAAGTGCAAACAGAGAACAGCAATTTGTACAAAATCACATAAGATGTGTACAGATAAAATTATCAAATAAGGGTGTATATAAGAAGAACCAGTTCTTGGGCACAAGGAACAATGTTTTAAGTACGGGGTGGAATAACATCAGTAGTCACAAAGGGAGACATCAGGAAGAGTGCCTATAAAGAATGCTATATATATTGGAGATTTTTCTGATAAAATGGGGTATCCTGTCCAGGGTTGCTAGGCTTCTCATCTCTGAGAGCAACTGCTTCAGATATGGGACTGTGTCCATTCTTCAACTTTAGAGAATCAGCTGCTTGATCTTCACACTAACTATAAGGAGGAAGTGGAGAGACAATGGGGGTAGGGCATGAGTAAGAGATACTAAGCCTAGCAAAAAAGGTGAGTTGCCAAAGAAACTTGACAACCCATAATCTGAAAGCAGGACACTTGGATCCTAGACCAAAAAAGGTTAGTCTTGAAGTTGTCTCTTCTTTCAGTTCCTTTTCACCTCCTGTGCCCGTTCACTCCTCTCCTCCTCTTCTTCATTGTCCTCCTCTCCATCTCTTTCTTCTTCTCTTCTCTTCCTTCTCACTCTATCCCTGAAACACTCTCTCTTTTCTATTTTTCTTGTTCACCCATTATTCCTGTTTTTACTCTTAGGGCCGTTTTGGCTCTAAATCCTCACAAGGGTGGGAGTCTTAATGGTCTTGACCTGGATTCCTATTTCTCTTCACTCATGTCATTGCATTCCCTATTACCTATCTTCTTAACCTCTCTTTCACTTTATCATGTTAGCCTAACTTTTGGAAGATGGCTACTGTTATTCCCCTTCCCAAAGAGGTTGATATCTCTTCTCCTAGTGACTTCTGACCTATTTCTCTCCTTCCCACTTTGGCTAAGTTCCAGGATGCCTTGTTCTATCTCAACATTCCCCTTTTTTCAACCCAATCTCCTTCTTCAATCCTTTCCAGACTAGTTTTAGAAAGTCGCATTCCACTTCCACCTCTCTCCTTTGTCTCATTGATGTTATCCTGTCTTGCAGGAATCAAGACCTTGTCACCTCAGCTATTTTTGTCAACTTAGCCAAAGCATTCAACACTGTAGCCCATCCCATTATCCTGGATAAGCTTAAGGAAGCTGGACTCTCAGTATCTTCAGTTGAGTGGTTGTATTCTTCCCTCTCTTGATGCCAGGTGCTTGTGTTTCTTTTATCTCCAAGTTTGGTTTGATTCTCTTCCCTCGTATCTTGCCTCTCTCCTCTTCTTTCCCCTTTCGTCCTCTTACACTCTTTGAAATGCTTGTGCTTGCTCTTTTGCTCTCCCTGAAATGAAATCTACTGCTAGTCTAGTTGCCTTTTTGTATAGTTTCCCTAAATTATGAAGTTCTCTTCCCCCTTTCTATTAGTTCTGCTCCTTCCATTCCTGCTCTTTAATTTCTCCTCCACGATTTCTCTACTCACTCCTGCAGTTGCTTCTGATATTGGTTTGGACCTCTTTCACCTGTAACTCCTAATCACTGACTCCAGCACCTCCCACTTCCCTAGCATCAGTCATTCCTCTGTTCCTTATTTTGATATGTTGATTGCCATTTAAAATTATTCTTTTGCCAATTCCACAATGTACTGTATGCAACTTATTGTCTGTTTATTCTTAATTATTATGGGCGTGTTTATTTTGATATATTTATTTCCATTTTATGTATTTTATACTCTTTATTTTGTATCTCTTCTATCTTCTCTTCCCTTTTCCCAAGGATGCATCTGGAGACGAGAAGATTTCAGCTCTGTATATCTTTCCTAGTAAAACCATAGAAATAAACAAATAAATAGGTAAGTAAGTAAATGAATTATAAATAAATGGCCAAAAAGGGTACAGCCTGTGGGGGGAGTAAGGATGGAGGAAAATAGTAGCCAGTCTAGTTCCTATACATCCCCACGCTCAGAGGAGATAGTGGTATCAGACATGGCCAAGCTCAACAGTCCCTGACCACATACAGTACTTTTCCAAGATATCAAAGATGTCCAGAGCAGCCAATTAGGTATGAAGACACCACACCACCACCAAACTCCCAAGCCCTTGTAGCTCAGTACATCAAGGACAAGAGGAGGAAATTAACCAGTACTAGGGGAAAGGGAGTCAGCATGGACCTTCAGTGATGGAAGAAGTTGAGTAATACTAGCCCAGGGAAAACACGTAGTTTAGTTGAGCCATTCCAGAGGATGTTTCTGCATCATGGGCTCACCAGGCACCATGACTGAAGCAGGATACAGTTGTGGACGAGCCAGTGGAGTGAAGGCCCTCTCCACTCAAGAATGAGTGTCTATAGGTGTCAGCAGCCCTGGTGATGGTTGGGAGGCCTGTAGTCCAGAACTGTCAGTAGCATGAAAAGTGGCTGGCTATGCCTGCTTCTTGTAGTGCTAATAGGATCAAAGCTTTTATGCCTCAGGATGGAAGGAATCACCACCAGGCTGTTGGAGGTCTCAGATAATGACAGCTCAGTCTAGCATTACAAGAATAATGCCCCTTCTTCTCATTACACAGAGGAACCACTGCCTTTTTCCTTTTTCTATGGTGGCCCTTTTTCTTTGGAATCCATTGCAGATCATCTTCTGTAAGCTAGGTAGAGGCACTGGCAGGCTCAGTCTTCACTGGTGGTTTACTTTCCATGACTGCTGCCACTGAAGACCAGGGTGGGGTTCTCATACTGAGAAGCAGGGAACATATAATCAGTCAATGGCCAGTAATAAAGTCCTTCACCACAACCAAACAGTCAGACTGCTACAATGCTCCATTAATGTTGACCCACAGGGACACTGGATAGCACAAAGCTCTCTGGGCACTTAAATGATGGAGTTTCCATTTTACAAGGCTATATGCCTGATGGCACATGGACAGCTCAGTTCAGGTATCCTGTTAGGAAGAAATAGTGTGTCCTTCCCAGGGAGAAATCTCTCTTTCTTATCAGTCTAAGAATTTTGTCCTTAATTGGACACATCTTAACAGTTTGAGAAAGCTAGGTTGGGGTCAGTTTCAGGCTTGGGACAGAGGCAGGATCAATTCCCCATCCTTCCCCAACCTTCCATAAAATGTACATTATGGTGTGTTCTTGCTCCTGGAATTTGGCTTGCAAGTCATCCACTCTACATTTCACCTACTACAGGCATTGCTCCATACCCCCAACTCAGTGTTCTAGGCTTGCAAGGTCATTGTTAATTTTTGCACTCACCCACTTGCTTAAGATTGACCATGCCCAGTAGTAATTTTTGAAGTAAGCTTGTAACAAGGGACAGGTCTGGGAGAGTTGTCAGTGCTGCTGCCCTGCTGCTTGGTGGAGAGAGGTGGGGATAAGGTCAGACATTCTGGCAAGGCCCCATCGTGTACACTTTCACTTTCAGCAGATATGGTGGGAAAGAAATGCAAAGTATGGGGAACCAGTGAATTACTACATCCCAGGTGCTGAAACAGGGCTCAATTGCATCAGCATGGTGAGGGCTACCACATAGCATGCAGGTGTGAGGTGGGTGCCATCAGTTTTCATGGATGAAATGTGATTATCCCTGGGTAAGTGCTGTGACTCAGAATTATCCTCACCCCCAAGGTCAAGAATTTTATTTCTTATGCTCCTTCTATTGCAACACATGACTCTCTAAACCTTTTTGTCCCCCCCACTACTTTTTCCTCCCTTTCCAATTCCATCCTGTGCCCTACCTAGTCCATTATACTGTCCACCACTTATTTCATTCTCCCTCTTCCAGCACTCCTTGATTCTTCTATCAACCTTAGAAACACCTCCTGACCCTATATTCCTTTCCTCCCCCCTTGTCCCTACATCCCTCTACCCCTAGCAAATTTTATTCCCCAGGTGTCTCCTCTATGATGCTCCATTTTATTTTTGGGGGGTGGTTTTCACTGCCTATTTTTTTTCTGCCTGTCCCCTTGACTACTGTAAATGCCCATTGAAGTAGCATTTAAACCTTCACACAAGACTGCCTCACCCAGTCCCTAATGTAACCAAATCCATCCTCCCTGCACCCCCAAACCTTCAACCCTGCACCATGCCTTTAGCCTTTGTAAATGAGCCTCTGGCTCAAAGGTTTTGTAATTCTGAGACTTCAATAAATAAATAAGTAAAGCCAGTCCTTGAAGACTGGTGCAGTGTTCCCTAGCCTGTCCCCAGCCATATGCAGGTAGCACTTCAGTGAAGGCCATGATGCTGGCTACCGTTTTAAGGCCTCTCCAAAGCCCCTCAAACCATTCCTGCACCATCCCTGCTTCATCCATTGCCAGTCATTTGTTCCCAGATGGGCAATGACATCCAGCTCACCCTCCTGCCCTGTCACCCTAGTGATCCAAAGTATCCATGGGAATTCCCCATCCCTCTGTGCTAAGGTGCCATGTGGGCACCTTACATCCATTTTGTTCCCTTGTCCTGCTCTGAAATCTATCCCTCCAACAATTGAGTCCCCAACCAGAAGTTGCTTCCGCTTTTGAAGGGGTCCTCTTCATAACACATTTGGACCTCCCCTATTGAGGATCTCACATCCTCCTTGGCCACTACCATGGATGCCTCCTCCAGGCAGGCCCATCTGACCAGAGCAGCAAAAGAGTGTGTAGCTGCACTGGCTGAAGAATGTGTTCCCAACCCTGCCAATCCTCACCCTCCCATAGTCTACCACTTTCCAGCTGGCCCTCCTCCACAGCACACTCTGAGACAACAGTGGTGGACTCAGTGGCCCCTTGGTGGGGGGAAAATGTCCGCCTAATACTAGTCAACATGGACTGAATCTAGTGACCTCCACCCTCAACCCAGAGAGGTGCACAGATGGGGCAGCACCCCAGTCTCCAGAAAGTGGAGCACTGCTTAAAGTTATGATGGGTAGAGTGCAGGATTTGCAAGACAGTGGTGACCTATAAGGTTTGCTAGGATCAGGATCACTACCTCAGTTGAAGGAGATTCCATGCCCTGAAGACTGAGTTTGAGGCTGTGAGGGTTTAGATATACTTCCTAAAAGCAAATGCCAGTGGGGCAATAGGGCTACTACAGATTACACTATCTCACAAGGTCCGTCAGCCCACTAGAGGTGGATGGACACTAGTAGGGGGAGGGGAAGAGGAGGGATACATAGAAATATAGTGTGCACAACTCCAACAGGTAGCTACTTTTATTAGAAGAATATCTCTAGGGTCCTGATTCTGTTTGTTTTTTTAGCTAGCTCTTTTTACCTCCTTTTTTCTGGCCACCTAGTCTGCTCCCCTCTTGACCTCACATCCTTCTTGAGATTCCAGCCACCATCCACCTCTACCCTGGTCTGTTTTTGGTACCATGACCCCTACGGTTGTACCCTCCACAACAGGGATGCAGGGAGCCCCCAACTCCCCACAGAACTCGTATCCATCTTTAGTGCCCAACAACCAGGTGAAGCTTACAGACAGCCATCAAGCCACTCAACTCTGGTACCCTTCTCAGTTTTTTTCACCCAGGAGCTGAGGATGTGCAATGGCATCGCTGGAGGGGCGTGCTCATGTGTCCACTCATTCTCCATCCAGAGGTCTGCTCCCAGTGCCACCCTGATGTGCAGTGGCGTGTGCAGTCCTCCAGCCTCTGCCAGAAGGCAACCATGCACTGACTACCATGGACCCCCTCCCCAGAGAAGGAGAGCAGTCCTTCGGTTGCTCAATCCTTCTCCTTCCCAGCCAACCCCCAGTGACCCGTGCTCATTCCCAAACACCGGTTGCCGGCATGGCATGAGATGCTGTGGCCAGCACCTTAGCCCTCAGCACCACTGGGCTGGACCAGGGGCCTGATTCTCAAAGCCCTAGAATTAATGCAAGGTGCTTGCACCAAACAGGAGTGGGTCAAGTGGCCCCTTGCATCAAAACTTGTGGAGCTATTCTAAAAGGCAGCCTGTGTCAACTGCAATGCTGTCTGCCCCAAACAGGTCTTGCACTGTCTGTGCACCCTCAAATGGGCTGAAACACAGTGCAAGGGGAGTTGTAGCAGGTGCATGTTGCCACAGCTCCAATATCGGGATTCTCAAAACCACCACTGAAGGAGAAATTCTAAGAAAACTTAGACCAGCTAGGGCTAGTCTAAGGGTACTTAGAATTAACACCATCAGGGAGTGTAGACCTTCAGATCCCCGAATGTGCCATGTATTGCACTGTCCCCCTCCTGAGTATTGATGTTACCATTACAGGTACTACTCAAGCCGCCACCCTTCCCCGATTCCCAATGTTGCCATAGGACTTAGCAATGCAGCTGTCCCCCCTGCCCAATTCCTGATGTTGTCATAATATGTAATAAGCACCCATCTCCCCTGCCCAATCCCCAATGTTGTTGGTAGCAGTAGTAATACAGTCCCATGCACCCCTCCCCTGATAGTGCCAGCACTAATAATAATAGTCTGGGCCAGTGACCAGAACAGCCCACCACACACCTCTGTGGCTAGCTGACTGTACTGTCAATGTGCCTACTGTAATCCATATTACAGTAGGCTCATTTCCAGTGCAGTCAGAGGCCAGACATGGAGGTGTGTGGTGGGCTGTGCTCTTCGCCAGCCCAGACTATTATTATTAGTGCTGGTACTATTGGGTTGGGGAGGGGGACATGGGACTGTATTACTACTGCTACCATCAACATCAGGGATCAGGCAGGGGAGATGGGTGCTTATTAAGTATTATGGCAACAGCAGGACTCATAGAGGGGGATGGCTGCACTACTTCATATTATCACAACATTGAGAATCGGGCAAGGGGACAAGTGATGTTTTAATTATCCAGGCTTCATCAGGGACCATGTGGGGGACCGCTATGCCACCAACAGCATTGTGTCGGGTTGAGACAGGGCACATCAGGGAGGGGGTCTGCTAGCCATCAGGGACTAGAACGGTGCACTACCATCCTATGCCCTGTGACACACATCCGTTTGGTGCATGGCCCAAGTTACCACAAGCAGTGGGTCTTAGTCACCAGGACCCTGCCCAGTCATGAATAGGGTGTAGAGTCCCTTTCATAGAGGCATTGGCACAAGCTGATTTCTCACAGCAGCTTGTGCCACTCCAAGACCCTTTTGTGAATCATGTCTCAGAGTCCTACAGAGTAGTGAAGGGAACTAACAAAACAATAGGAGACATCTTCCAAAAATAATGAACCAAGGATCTGAGAAGCCTCCAAAAGGGAGACACAGTAAAGCACTAGTTATTGAGGACTCCATAGTCTGGAGGAAGGTGAAGATGTGTCCCTCTCCCAATGGTCAGGAGTCAGTTAAGTATAAACCTGGGGCCACAGTTAATAGACTCAGGGCCAGGGTGATTGAAATCATCAGGAAGGAGTGAGTGAAGTCACACCTGGGTAGTACACATAGGCACAAATGATCTGGTCAGGAGGAGCATAGAAGAAGAAAAGCAGAACTTCAATGACCTAGATCAGAAAATAAGTGAATGAACATGAGCAGTAGATTTTTTAGAGATCCTACAATGACCATGATGCAATGCAAAATATTAGTTTATGATATAACAGTTCAAAGCATTGCAGAAAGATAGGTGTGAGGGGGGGGGATTTCAGTTGCAGGGTGACTGGGGCATTACCTGGGGTGCTGGAGGCTGTTCAAGCAGAATGAACTACACACCAATGAAGAGGACACCATGATACTGATATGAAGGTTTTCAGAGGACAGAAAGGCACATTTAAGCTAGGAGAGAGAGATATGCACTTCAAATGGAGATAGGTACACCCACTCAAATGTGGGAGAACAAACAGGCTTCTTCCCAGTGCCAACATAGACACAGAGGATGGCAAAGCAAAAAAAAACAAAAAAACTGGAGATTGGGAAAGCAGTAGAAGAAATAGGAAATCTAGGAATATGAATACAGAAGATTGTGTGGTGGGATATGGCTGGGCCTGAGAAAAGTAAGTGGCAGAGTGGAAGATCAGAATGAAAAGTTCCTGAGCAGAGGTGGAAGCAGAGGCCTAGAAGGCTGTGTACAAATGCCAGGAGCTTGGAAAATTGGGCAGTAGTGACAGAAGACCTCGTGCACTTGGTCGTGGTCACAGAAACAAGGACAGCACATCATTTTTACTAGGACTTGGCCATTCCAGGAATGCAATGTTTACAAGGGACAGGGATCAGAGAACAGAATGAGTAGTGGCATTATATGAAAGGGCAAGCATAAAAGCTATGGAGGTCATTGTACTCATGGAGTGCAAAGTTACAGAAAGAGTGTGGTGCAGCTAGTCACAGGTGGGCCAAATAACATCTGGTATATATAGACCAATATCACAGAAAAAGCAGATGATAAGAGCAGAGAAGGGGAGGTGCTACTAATGTGAACCTTTTAATATGCCTGATGTGGACTGGAAATTCACAGTAGCAGCAAGTTCAGTGAACCATGTGCTGGTAGAGGCACTTCAGGAAGCATTTTTTAATACAGAAAGTAGAGGAACCTACAAAGGAAGGATCCATACTTGATTTGGTCCTCAGCAACAGAGACAGCATTAGGGAGGTAACGCTAGGTATTGTACTAGGTTGGTAAGACAGGCAGAAGGCTATAAAGCTCATTTTGACTGTCCCCCCAGTACATGGGGGGGGGCGGTTTATTAGGAGTTCAGGAGGTAATTGTCTAGTCTTGATTTAAATGTTGTTTAAATGTGCTTCAATCACCTCTGATGGAAGGCTATTCCAAAAATGTACAACTCTCTGTGTAAAATAATGCCTTCTCTGGTTCTTTTTAAGGTAAGTAAGCTTGAGCTGTAATTTGTGGCTTCTTAAGTTACATACATACATACATACATACACAGTGTCAGCAGATAAGGGCCTATGGCCCACCCAGTCTGCCCATTTGAGCTTGTAAGTTCAGTTTGTTTTCCTAGAAGTCTGTTGCACCTTACCCCTGACCTCCAGAATTCCTTTATGTCTATCCCATGCATTCTTAAATCCCGTGATTGTTTCAGCCCCCACCACTACCTCTGGCAGGGTGTTCCACTTGTCCACCACCCGTTCTGTGAAGAAATTCTTTCTCATGTTTCCTCTGAATCGTCCTCCCTCCAACTTCATCCCATGCCCTCTAGTCCTGGAACATCTTTTTCGCTTAAAAATAGTGTTTTCCTGCACCTTGTTCCTCCCTGTAAGATACTTGTATGTCTCTATCATATCCCCTCTCTCCCTCCTCTCCTCCAGGGAGTACATGTTCAGTTCTTTCAACCTGTCTTCATAGGACTTGTGAAGCAATCCATGCACCATCTTTGTTGCCCTCCTCTGAACCTTCTCTACCCTCTCTATGTCCTTACATAGGTATGGACTCCAGAACTGTACACTGTACTCCAGGTGGGGCCTCACTAGTGTCTTGTATAGCGGAATTATGACCTCCCTTTTCCTGCTGGTAATGCCCCTGCCTATACATCCCAGCATCCTATTTGCTTTACCTGCTGCCTTGTCACACCAGTTTCCCTACCTTGAGGTCATCAGAGATGATAACCCCAAGATCCCTTTCCTGCTTGGTGCATGCTATATCCTCACCCCCCAACTGATATATTGTGCCAGGGTTTTTGTGCCCCATATGCATTATCTTGCACTTCTTTGCATTGAATTTCAACTGCCAAACCCCTGACCATTCTTCAAGTTTCTGCAGGTCGCTTCTCATTCTGTCTACACCCTCTGGTGTGTCTACTCTGTTACAGAGCTTTGTGTCATCAGCGAACAGTGAAATTCTGCCTTCTAGGTCCCGTGCCATGTCACTGATGAAGATGTTGAATAGGACTGGTCCCAGCACTGATCCCTGTAGTACCCCACTGGTCACTCTTCCCTCTGTGGAGTGACAGCCATTTACCACCACCGTCTGTGTCCTGCCACCCAGACAGTTACCTACCCGCCACACTACTGTCCTGCCCACACCCATATTCCACAGTTTGTGTAATAGTCTTCGATGTGGCACAGTGTCAAAGGCCTTGCTGAAGTCCAGATAGGCCATGTCCACTGCCCTCCCTGATCCACCTCCCTAGTCACCCAGTCAAAAAATTCAATGAGGTTGGTCTGACATGACCTCCCCCTGGTGAAACCATGCTGCCTTGGGTCCTGTAGTCCATTGACAACCAGATGTTCCACCAATCTCTCCTTCAGTAGTGCTTCCATGATCTTCCCCACTACCGAGGTGAGGCTGACTGGTCTGTAGTTCCCTGCTTCCTCTTTGTTCCCACTTTTTTATAAGGGGACTACATCTGCTGTCCTCCAGTCTTTTCCAGTCAATTTGAATTTGTGCACAGCAAAATGTAAGCCTAGATCATTCATTAGATTCCTGTCTTTAACTATTTTGAACATTTGTAACATACCCCCCCAATATGTTAATATGTTTAGTCTCTGACGGGTAAAGTTTTAGTCTCTCTAACCTAGTTTTGTATGTCTCCTCACTGATTCCAGTTATCATCTTGGTAACTCTGCGCTGCACCCTCTTGAACTCATTACAGTTCCTTCTGAGATAAGGACTCCACTGGGAGTTGCAGTAATCCAGATGTGGTCTAATGAGTGATCTGTACAAGTGAATTATGCAAGCTCTATGTCTGAATACAAAGGATCATCTAATAGTGCTAATTATTCAGTAAGTTTTCTTTATTACTTCATTGCAATGTCTACTGAGGGTTAAATCATTAGTGATTAGTATACCTAGATCATTTTCAATGGTTATATTTTTAAGCAAGTATTATTGAGTGTGTATACATGCTGTTTTTTGCTGTTACCAAAATGCAAAACAGCACATCTGTTGCTATTGAATTGCATACCATTTTTGTCTGCCCAACTCTGGACTTTTAGCAAGTCCTATTGTAGACTGCTTGATTTTCTATTTTATCCAACTTCTGCACCTAGTTTTGAGTCGGCAAGCTTCATACACTTATTAGTGACACCATCATTCATACCTGAAATGAAAATGTTAAATAGAATCAGACCAGAAACTGACCACTGCAGGACACCACTGGTGACTGCTCCCTGGTCTAAGTGTCCTCTAATACAGACCCTTTGCAACCTATCCTGAAGCCAGTTGTTAACCCATTTAATAATTTGTTTGTTTATGCCAAGCTGAATCATTTTCTGAACCAACAAGGAATATGATACTTTATCGAATGACTTTTGGCAGTCTAAAAACATTGCACCCACAGGTTTCTGCAGGAGAACAGGCAGAGAACAACAAGAGGAAGAAGCTGCTGTTATAACTATACTTCTCTACTGGGACAAAAGAGCTAGAACTCAACTACTGGGACCTTCAATTTAGGGTAAAAACAAAACAAAAAAAGTGTGTTTGAGTTGGCTGGAGTGAATTGTTATCTATGCAGTTATCTTGGTGTTTGTCTCAGGTGGATGAAGGGAATTGTTATCTGTGCAATTAAATAAGTGTAGAAAGAGCTGTAAAGTAGGGGGAGTGGCTTAGCTAGAAGGAAGCCAGGTTAAAGCCAGATTTAAAAACTGCCCTGGATAGCTTCTGTCAGAGAACAGACAGAGAACACCAAGAGGAAAGAGCTGCTGTTATAATTATACTTCAGTATTGAGACAAAAGTGCTAGCACTCTACTACTGGGATCTTCTATTTAGAGTAAAAACAAAACAAAACAAAAAAAAAGTTAGTGCGTTTGTCTGAGTGGGCTGAAGTGAATTGTTATCTGTGCAGTTATCTAGGTGTTTGTCTCAGGTGGCTGAAGGGAATTGTTATCTGCGCAATTAAGTAAATGTAGAAAGAGCTGTAAAGTAGGGGGAGTGGCTTAGCTAGAAAGAAGCCAGGTTAAAGCCAGATTTAACAACTGCTCTAGATAGCTTCTGCCAGAGAACAGGCAGAGAACACCAAGAGGAAGGAGCTGCTGTTATAACTATACTTCTCTACTGGGACTATATTGCCCTCCTTCCCTCCCCTCCACCCCCCACCCAACCTAAGCCAGTTCTACTTTTATAGGCTCATGATTTAACTGACAAGAGGAACTTCCTGTTTGGGAGCAGGAAGTGAGTGAACACAGAGCTACAAAAGACTCACCATCCTAGAAAGAGAAGAGTAGCTCTCTGCCCCCCCCCCAGCTGCTGGAGGTATGATTCTGAGCAAGTAAGGAGACTACTGAGAAATATAGGAAATTCTTGTCTCAGAACACGAAGACCAGGAAATAAAGGGCACAGAGGCAATAAGTAAGTAGGGAGAAAAAGACAAAAAAATGGAAAAAGTAAATATTCCAAACAACAGTTAAGGGGCCAGAAATAAGACATGAAGGGAGTGGTGCAGTGCAGTGGCTGAGAAGCAGCAGTCCTTCAGGAGACTTTCTGGAGGATGCAGTGTTGTCCTATCTGCAGGCACCTCTCTGTGCTGAGGGAGGAGGTTGCTCATATTCAGGCTGAGTTGGCCAGGTTCTGGGGGACCTCCTCTCCCAGGGAGCACCGAGGCCACTCCTGTTAATTCAGAGGTTGCCAAGAAAGAGGAGTGGTTAGAGCACAGTGGGCTCAAGGAGGGTGAAGGTGGTGGAACAGAGGTGCATCCCTCCAGTTATACCTCTCCACAATTCATATGCTGTTATGGCAAAGTGTGTTTTCTCTATGGAGGCACCTGCAATGGAGACCAAGGAGGATGCTGGGAACATTAACAAAGGAGACCTACAGGAGGAGGGCATGGGATCCCACAGGGGAAGGAAACAACTCCTGGTAGGGGATGCCATTGTTAGGGGGTAGAACTGTGGTAGGAAGGGGAAAGGGAGGTAAGGTGCCTGCCTGGTGCCATGGCTTGGAGGGACAGGGAATGAATCCTCAGGATCACCAGAGCAGCTGCATGGGGGAGGGAGCTGGATGTCATTGTCCACCTAGGGACAAATGACCTGGCTGAGAAAGGGATCAGAGCAGTGCAGGAAGAGTTTGTGGAGTTGGGGAGGGGCCTTAGACAAGTAGCACACATGGTAACCTTCTCAGAGGTGATGCCTGTCTATGACATGGATGAGGATAAGGTGCTCCACAACATGGGATTCAATCAGTGGTTGAAAAACTGGTGCAGAGCTCAGGAATTTGGCTTCACCAGGGACTGGGGGTCCACCTGGAGTGATGCAGGCCTATATTGGCATGATGGTCTGCATCTGTCCAGGAGGGGAACCAGGATCCTAGGTGATAGGTTTAAATGCTTCATTGGCAAGCATTTAAATTAGCTAAGGGGGGAAGCACTGGAAAGAAGCATGGAAATCCAACCACCCCAAAAAAACATTAGGGTAGTAAGTGAGGCAAACACCAAGATAGAGATGTCAATCAGGAGAAGGGCAAGGGTAAATGGAGAAAATTACAAAGGTAATAAGGACAGGGATGGGGCAAAAAGGGGTACAACCATCAAGAAATGAAGGACAATGAGTACCAAAGCCCGTAGTATTGGCAACAAGTTCCCTGAACTGGTGGCCTTAATGAAATAGGGATGCCTGGATATTGTAGCAGTCATAGAAACATGGTACACAAAGAACCATGACTGGGATGTTAACATACCAGGGTCCATAACCTACTGGAGAAACAGGGAGGGGAGAAGAGGGGGAGGAGTAGTTCTCTATGTAAGGGAAGGGATAAAAGCAACAGAACAAAAAAATAAACAGGGAGGAGAGGAGGCACTGTGGGTCACCTTAGACACTGGAAATGTCACCACAATCTGCACAGGGATTGTATACAGACCCACATGTCAAGCAGAGGTAATGGACAAGGATCTGATAAAAGGCATCCTTAGGGTGGCAGAGAAAGGGCAGATACTGTTGATGGGGGACCTGAATATGCCTGATGTTAACTGGAGCACCTTTGCTGCAGCCACATCGCTGAGCAGGGCCATTCTCGATGCTCTACTGGTGGCATGCCTCAGATAGCTATTTTTGGAATCCACTCATTAGGGAGTAATTTTAGACCTTGTACTCTCAACTGGGGACAGTGAGAGGATCTCAGATCTAGAAGTGGGTAGCCATCTTGGAACAAGTGACCACCAAACAGTGTGGTTCATGATAAACTCAGCTACAGAGTCAAGCCATACAAAAGTAAAACTACTGACTTAAAGAGGACTGACTTTGGCAAGATGGGAGAGTGCCTTAGAAAAGCACTAGAAAAACAGGCTAGAAGGAGGGGTGGAGCTACAATGGGGAAACATCAAAACTGCCATCACAGAAGCAACAAGCCTTTGTGTGATGCAAATAAATAAATCAAAATGAAAGAAAAAGCCACTATGATTCTGGGAGGTTAGGGAGAAAAAGATAGCATTTAGGAAGTATGAGGAAACACAGAAGAAGCAGGACAGAGAACTGTACCATTTACAAACCTTTTATAGGTACATCAGGGAGCATAGAAAGACAAAGGGAGAGATAGTGAAGCTGAATAGAATGGATGGTGTGTGTGCAGAGAGGGACAGTGAAAAAGCAGGTATACTGAATGAATACTTCTGCTCAGTATTCACTAAAACAGGAGTAGAGGGAGGTGCCTAATCCAATCAACAGAAGCACTATGTATAGGGGGGTCGATCCAAGTCCATTCACAAGAAAAGATTCTGAAAGAACTCCTAATACTGAAGGTGGACAAAGCAATGGGGTCTGACAGAATTCACCCCAGAATTCTAAAAGAATTAAGGGGAGAACTAGTGACTTCACTGACTAGCCTTTTTAACAAATCATGGGAGGATGGTGTGGTACCTGAGGACTGGAGGAAGGCAGATGTGATTCCCATTCTCAAAAGTGGGAGCAAGACAGAGGTAGGAAACTACAGACCTGTCAGTTTGACCTCTGTGGTAGGGAAGGTGATGGAATCACTTCTGAAGGAAAGAACTGCTGAGTACCTAGATGCCAGTGGGGCACAAGACCCAAGGCAGCATGGGTTCACAGTGGGAAGGTCATGTCAGAGGAATCTAATTGATTTCTTTGACTGGGTGACCAAAGTAGTAGACTAAGGAGGGGCTGTGGACATGGCCTACCTATACTTTAACAAGGCATTTGACACAGTCACACACAAAAGATTAATAATAAAATTATCTAGCTTGGGAGTGTGTCCCAGGGTGGTTGCCTGGGTAAAACATTGGCTGGACAAAAGGGCACAAAGGTACTTGTAAATGGAGTCCACTCTGAAGAAAGGGGGGCTACTAGTGGGGTACTGCAGGGTTCAGTACTGGGTCCAGTCCTTTTTAATGTCTTTATAAGTGACATTGCAGAGGGACTGGAAGAAAAAGTATGCCTCTTTGCAGATGACACAAAGATCTGCAACAGGGCTGGATACACAAGGAGGCGTGGAAAGGATGAGAAGGGACTTGGCAAGGTTGGAGGAATGGTCAAGTATGACAGCTTGGATTCAGTGCAAAGAAGTGCAAAATAATACACCTGGGAAACAAAAACCCAGGGGAAGATTACACAATTGGGGGGGGGGGTAGTAGCAACAACAAAAATGGAAACGGACCAGGGGTAATCATATTAGATTATCTTAAAGTTAGCAAGCAATGTGAGAATGCAGTAGGAAGGGCTGGGTGGATACTGGGATGTATAAGGAAAGGCACCACCAACAGAAAACAGGAAGTTGTCATCCCTCTGCACAGACAGTTGGTGAGATCCCATCTGGAGTACTGCATCCCATTCATGAGACCTCATCTCCAAAAGGACATAGACAGGATGGAGACAGTCCAGAGGAGGGCAACTAAAATGGTGCAGGGGCTGCAAGAGAAGCCATACAAGGAGAGACTAAAAGAGCTTCATATGTATAACCTTGAGGAAACAAGGGAGAGGGGGGACATGATAGAAACTTTTAAGTACCTCAGTGGAATCAACAAAGTCCAAGAGGGCAGCATCTTTTAGAAAAAGAGATGTACAAGAGCAAGGGGACACAATTTGAAGATAGAGGGGGGATAGCTCAAGGGCAATGTGAGGAGGTATTTTTTCACAGAGAATGTGGTGGACAAATGGAACAGCCTTCCTGAGGAATTTGTGGGGTCTAAAACTGTGGGAGAATTCAAGAATGCATGGGACAGGCATAAGACAATTCTTGTGGGAGGGGGTAGGAAGAAATAGGCTGTTGGTAAACTAGGATCTGCAACTTATCCTGTAGGTAGGGAAATGGGCCTACTAGGTGGACCAAGTGGTTCTTATCTACCATCAAAGTCTATGTTTCTATGTTTATTGTTGTCTAATAGGTTGCTTACCAGGTTATAGAAAACCAACATACTGTGTTAGTTAGACTTAAATGACGTCTCTTAAAGCCATGTTGTGCTTCATCTTTTATATTTTTACTATCCAGATCCTTCTCTAATCTGTCCCTTAATAAAGACTCAAAGATTTTACTCAGTAAAGAAGTCATCCTTATTGGCCTGTAGTTCCCCATATTGGATCATACCCATTTTTTATAGATTGGAATGATATCTGCCAACTTCCAATCACTAGGCACCTTTCCTGATGCCAGTGACAAATTAAAAAGTTCATACAGTAGTTCTATTAAACAATCCCTGGTTTTCTTCAGTAAAATAGGGTGACGTTTATCAGGTCCTGCAAATTTGGAAGTCTCAGTCCTACTTAATTTATCCGATATTTCATTCCTTGTAAAAACAACTACCATATCATTTGATAATTCAGTTGGACACGATATATTAATCTGAGATGCTTGTTTGTTATACAAAGAGCAACAGTAATTATTAAAAGCAGTTGCCATTGCTTCTGGGTCAGTATGTATCATGTCGCCAGATTGAATTGGACCCTATTGACTGATTTATTATTAATATAAGCATAGAATGTCTTATCATTGTCCTTCAAGTGTTCAATTCTAAATTCCTGTTTTCTCTTTTCTTTCCTAATAAGTGTTTTAGTGATTTTAAGATGTTCTTTATATTTGGCCTGTTGTATTGATTATTGTCCCATTTCATGACATGATAAGCCTGCTTTTTTTGGCTAACTGGTGTCTTACTGTGTTAGTATATCAAACCAGTAATTTAACCTTTTTATTATATACTGTTTTGTTTGCTATGAATTCTTTTTCTAATTCTAGAAGTTTGGATTTATTCTCTTGCCATGGGCCATCAGTTGTATTGTTATGACTCTCCCAGTTCCAAGTTTTTAGTTTATGTGTGATCTTATTAAAGTCAGCTCTGTTATAGTTTTTGAATACTGTTTTCCCTGATAGCGTTGTACATTTAGAACTGTAACTGAAGAGAATTATGCTGTGTTCACTGAATATTAAATGTTCATCTACAACTAGGTCCCTAACACAGTCTACCAAGTTTGTAAGTATTAAATCCAACACATTATTCTGGCTGGTGGGTTTGTCCACCATCTGAAAAAGCCTGTTGTCTGAGCATAAGTTTATTTATTTATTTAACAGACTTTAAGATTGCAACCTTTGAGTCAGGGACTCATTTACAAAGGTTCCGCATCAGAAAAAACAAATATAAATACTTAATACATACAGACATAGAATGGCAGCTAAAGGTTACTGTTTTTTTTTTAGTTATACAATATTGCAGAATCAAGATTAGCTATACATTGCGTTGAACGTGTTACTGAGAGCTGTATTTTACAGTTTACAAGAGAACAACAAGTTTGCTGATAGAGGGAGGAAGTAACAGGTTAGATATTTTCAGTGAAGTAGAGAATTAGACAGATATTTTGTGAGTGCAGCCAAAGGAGGCATTGTTAATAGGTAATGTTTGGTAGCCATATCGGTAGGAGCTCAGTGGCGGGTGGTCCCGTAAGATGATGGATAGATGACCCAACACTAGCTGGTACATTAGCAGCGCCATGAAGCAAGAATGTGCTCTTTGAGAGCTGACTTGAAAGGTCCTAATTTGGAGATGGAGGAGATGTCAGAGGGGAATTTGTTGTACCAGGTTGGGGCCCTGTGTGGAAATGACCGTTGGGCTAAGGAGGTTCTAACCCTCGGGATGGACCACACCTTTCAGTTGGCAGTGCGGGTGTTCACCGAGGTGTGGGAGGATAGGAGAGAGGCAGAAACTCCCAAGGGGGTAAGCCCCAGGTGTATTTTCTTTGTGAGGAGACATGTTTGATAAAATAGCCTTTCATCCAGGGTGAAGAGATTTGTCAGGGCATATAGGGTACAGGTATGGGCACACTTGTCTGCCCTGGAGAGGAGTCTGCATGCTTTGTTTATGGCAAGGTGGATTTTGTTAAGGGCTGTGTGGTCAGCAGCCGTGTAGACAGCAAGCCCATAATCGACTAGGGAGAGGACTGAGGAGGAGACAGCCAGATTAAGGGCTTCTGGAGGTAGGCAATTCTTGTGCTGATATAATACGCCTATACAGATATTTATGGCTGATGATAGAGTGTCAATGTGTGAATGGAAAGAGAGGCTGGAATCAAATGTAAGGCCCAAGTATTTATATATATGGACCTGTTCTAGAGGAAGAAGAGAGTGGGAGAGGATTGTTAGCTGCTCATTCTTGGCCTTATTCTGTCGGTGGGCAAAGAGCATGGTCTTTGTCTTTTTTACATTGACCACAAGTTTTTGCTCTATGAACCAGTTTTCAATCTGGTTAAATGCATGTTGGAGGGAGGACTGCAATACTGTGAGATCTGGGTGCGAGGCAAAAAGTACCACATCGTCCGCATAGAGTAGGAGGTTGCCAGAGCGGGAACTGGGCAAGGTGTGTAGGTAGATGCTGCATAATAGAGGGCTGAGGATGGAGCCCTGGGGAACCCCAGAGTGGACTTGCAAGATGATTAAGAGGGTGTTGTTTATTTTGACACATTGTGATCTAGCTGTGAGGCAACTGGTAAATCAGGAGACTGGTCCTTGGGACAGACCTATGTGGCAGAGTGTGCTTAAGAGTAAGGAGTGGGAGACTGTATCAAAGGCTTTTAACAGATTGATGAAGACAGCTACAGCTAGATGTTTTCTATCCAGGGTGGAGTGAATAAAATTAGTGAACTCATTGAGAGCTGTAGCTGTACTGTGCCCTGATCTGAAGCCATGCTGCTCCCTGTAAAGTAGGTTATGAGCAAGCAGGTACTCAGTGAGTTGTGTGGCTGTAATTTTTTCAAGGGCTTTTGAGAGTGGTGGGAGAATGGATATGGGATGGCAGTTATTGGGGGAGGTGCTGTCACCATTCTTCAGTATTGGGGTGACTGTGGCAGTCTTCCAGGCTGTGGAGAACTGCCGCAGACTTAGGGAGCGGTTAATGAGGTCAGTCAGTGGGGAGAGGACTGTATCTAGTACTAAATGTAGGATTCTCATATCAAAAGAATATTTGCAATAGCAAGAGCCACTGAGTGCTTTAATGAGAAAAGGCCTTGCCTCACTCGTAGAGATCATCCAGAGATGGAAGGGGGGATGCTGGGTGTCAGGGGTTGGGGTTGCAGGAATGGGGTCAAAGAAGTTATTTGGTTGTACTGCACTAAGGTAAGAGAATAATGAGTTGAGGCAGTTGGCGATGGCCAGTAGGTCAGTGGTAGGGTCATTGTTGACAGTTAGTAGGGAGGGAAGGGGGAGCCAGGATTTGCCGTTGAGTTCCTTGATATTGTCCCAGAACAACCAAGCATTCCCCCAGGAGGAGGCAAGGGTCACTTTGTAGTAGCCTGATTTGGCCTGTTTAATAGCCCAAGTGCTTCTGTTACGAGCTGCTTTATAGGCTTGCCTGTCCCCCTGTGTGCTGGATGCCACTGCTTTATGCCAGAGATCATCTCTATGCTTTGGCTGTTGGAGCAATGCAGGTGTGACCCAGAGGGCATTATGTTTCTTGGATTGCACTTTTGCTATTGGGGCATTGATGTCACATGCTTTATTAAAAGAACAGATGAAATAATCAAGGGTTTCATCTACAGTAGGGGCCCGGGAGACGGGGGACCAGATCCATTGAGTTAAGTCTTTTCATAGTTTTGTGAGGCCTCTGGGTAGGAGACAATGCTGGGCAACATTGTTTGGTTTGGGTTTCTGCTGAAGACATAACCAGAAAAAGAGGATGGGTGAGTGATCACTTAGGAAGTCTGGAAGGACCACCAGATCAGAGATTCTGTGGGGACGGTTGGTGAGGAGAAGGTCGATCAGTGTGCTAGAGCCATTAGTGGGGTTCACCCTGGTAGGTTGACTGATCAGCTGGGTCAGGTCCAGTGCAGCGAAGGTGTCCTTGCTGTGGGACACTGAACTGGCTAGCTAGTTCACATTAAAGTCTCCAACTATGATGTGTTCCATTTTGGGGAGGAAGCTGAAGATGTAGTTAGCAAGGGATTGTATAGCAAGAGCTTGGTTTCTTGGGGGGGGCATATGCAACAGTAAGAATTACAGGGACTCTGGAGGGATCTGGAGTAAGTTTAAATGATAAGGCTTGGGCACCATGATAAAGGATGGATTGGAAGGGCATGGCATATCATGGAGTCACGGACGTACACAGCACACGTCCCCACCAAGTTTGCACATTCTGTCAGCTCTGTGAAGGGTGAAGCCAGAGAGGGCAACCAAAGAGTCAGGTTTTTTTTGGAGAGCCAGGTTTCTGTCAGTACTAGCACGTCTGGCTGATGTTGCAGTATCCAGCAATGGAGATCAGCTGTCTTTTTGGTTAAGCTGCAAATGTTCATTGCAGCTATTCTAAGCCAGGTGCAATAGGATAGGGCTGGGCAAGATGGGGCCTGTGTTAGGATGAACATTTCCTGAAAATTAGTTGGGGTATGGCAAAGACTCTGAGGAGAGCAAAAGATTGTTGCCTTATTGTCAAGGATAGCTGCCGCCTAGTTATAGTGGGGTAGTACAAGGGATGGCCAGGGTGATAAGGGTTAGAAAAGATAGGAATGTAATCCAGCATGGAGGTTAATGGTGGCACATGACTGCAGAGAGATATGTGTGGTGGATGTGGGATGCATGAGAGGTAGTGGCAGTGTAGGTTGCAGTCGGTGATGATTCGTGGGGTGGGAGGTGTGGGAAGAAGACCCTTAAGGGGAGGGCTAAGGGGTCCAAGATGTAGGATAGTAAGAGCAATCAGTAGGAGCCTGGCTGGTCCATGTGACAATGGGTGCCCAGCAAGTGGTGATAAGGGGGCAGTGGCCCAGTGTCGGTATAAAGGGGCACTCCAGTACCCATAATTGTGGTGGTCTCTATGGCACAGCAAAAGTGGTGACTGGCTATGGTTTGTTAGGGTGTAGTAATTTGCTTTAAGGAAGAAGGACCCAGGATGAGAAGTGCTTAGAGGAGAGCAGTGGGAAGAGGAATGCAACCTCCAAGAGTTTTTGCCTTCTGTGGCTTTGCAGTATAATTTGCAACTGGAAAAGTAGACAAAAAAAAAGTGTAGGCTCCTGGCCATTTGAGGCTGATCAATGCCAGGATCACTGAAATATCCTAGTAATAGGATGTCACAATTTCACATGATATTATCTATTGTGTGTATAAGGTCTGTGTTGTTAGTAATATCAGTATCTGGTGGTCTATATATGACACCTACCAAGAGTTTTTTGCTCCCTTCCAGGGTAACTTTCATCCATAAACAGTCACTTGAAAGGGGTGACGTGTTGTGATTAGTATGTTCTTCACAATGTAGTCAATCTTTCACAAATAAAGCTACACCACCCCTTTTTTACCTTGTCTATGTTTTCTGAAGAGGTTATAGCCTTTTATTGTTGTACATACATTGTCCTTGTCTAACCATCAGGTCTCAATAATAGCTATTAAGTCAACATCTTTTTTAATGATGAGATGTTCTAGGTCAGCTCTTTTAATATTGTTTAAATTCCTGGCATCAGTCAAAATAACTCTGATCCCTTCCTTAAATTTCTTATGTTTTTAGTTTTGCTTAATCCCTGGAGTTTTTTCAGTGTGATTATCCATGTTCCCCTCTATTTTTAGTTTTTTTTGATTATTTCCATTGATTGCAGCACGAAACATATTTCCTAGTTTACTAGTGCCCTTTTTGTTCAGATATAACCTATCTTGGCTTTAGTAATCCACGCAATCGATGAACTCTTCATAACTTGTAATACATTTAAGTTTATTGAGTAGGCACCATTTACGTAACCAGTTATTATAGTATCAATTTCTGGTAGCTCTATCCTTGTCTGCCCTGGGTACAGGTAAGATCTCAGAGAAAATAACTGATGTGGTATTCTGTTTAATGATTTCATACATCTGCTAAGTTTATTCTATGTTATCAATTACGGAACAGTACCCTAAGTTATTGGTCCCAGTATGTATGAGTACCTTCTCTGGGGCCTGAACTCTGTTCAACATGTCAGGTAACATGTTAGAAATGTTGTGGATTTTTGCTCCACTATATGAGCAGGTGGCTGTATTTTATTTATTTCCCCTGGCAGAGTATCAGCTGGTGTATTTCACCATTGAATCCCCCAGGATAAACACCTATTAGGCCTGCTCATCTTCTCTTGTTAAGATGTTCTGCTGTTGCATGGTTGTGCCGTTACCTAGGTGGTCAAATATAGAGGTCTGCATTGCTTCTTCTGATGAAACATTTTGTTGTTGCATATTAGTGACATTAAGTAAGGAATCTGTTATGAATATCTGGGTTGCTTCTTATTGAGGGTTGCTCTGTTGTTGTGCAGCTATATCAAAAACTATACTGTGTACTGTAGTATCTTTAATTGTATTATCATGTTGGACTGTAGTATCTCTGGTGGGATTAGTTGCATAATCTGAGGGGTTTGTGATATTATTAATGCTAGTTAGGTCCATTAGCTCCTGGGTTTATTCTTCTATGGCATATATAAGGCCTACTAGAGGTGAATAGTGATTTTGGCTTTCAGGTATGACAGCAAGGGCCATGCATCTGACATTCTTTTGTCTTGTCCCATCTGAAACTACGGTCCAGTCAACCTGATTACTATCATCATCTTGATTTTCTGCATCATCATCTTCATCTTCATCTTCCACAGGCCTTTGCCTCTTAGTTTTGGTACACCCAGTAACAATTGACTTATTAATTGTGTTCATAAAGTCATCTAACTTTACTTTTATGGCATCAATTGTTTTTTCTTTCTGCACTGTAGTATCCCTTGCTTCTTTCAGATCTATACATCACTTGCATGTATACAATTCAAACCCAGTGTTTGGTTCTAATGAAAACATACCACAGCCAGAACATTTAATACCAAAAATCCCAGCGGCAAGCTCTGTTATATTTGACTCCATTCTGCTAGATTCTAGTTTCTAACTGCAATATTTTTGAGAGAGAAGGTCAGGTATTTACCTGGCAATGGGCTGTTCCCTGGTCCAGCCATCCACACTGGACACACAAGTGCACACTCTGCCCATGCTCACTCTGCTCATGCAGAGAGCTCCTAGTAAGCCTCTAGACCCAGAAGTACCAGCAGGCCACGTGACTCCTCACCACGTTCATGTGTACCACCCTATAGCTTTTTAAAACCATCTGTTTTTTAAAATATCTACCCTGCCTGTGCTAACAAGCACTCTAAGTGCTTGAAGCCAGTGGTCTAACAGAAAATAAGGTTAAAAATCCCAATGTTATTCTACAAGCTTCAGAAACTGCAGTAGTCCATCTCAGTACTAGAAGACTACAACCCCCAACACACTTCTTGCAGTCACACTTCATAAAATAAAGCACTGTAAATGTGTATTAAATGCAAGCAATTCACATTAGTCTGCACCCTGCCAAGTCTGCCTCACACCACTAAGGTGTCTCACAGTAGTAGGACAGGGATTATGAATAATCATTCAGTACACACAGGAAATGGGAACCAGTGATCACCATACCATGTGGTCCCAAATCATATTAGAGGGAAGTAGAAAGCAGTCATAGAATAAACATCAGATATAATACATAGCAACATATCTTATTCAGTTTCAAGTATATATGTTCAGCTATAAGACCATAATAGAGTTCAGAAAAACACAATATTACAAAAACGTAAAAGGGAACATCATACACACTGGGAATTAAAATGTTTAAGAAAACACAGTAGATTTAAAAAATATGCATCAGAGGGAGAATATCTAATGATTTATGAAGACAATTGATCCTGTTTGATTCCATGATAGAGAGCATCAAAAACACATTTGCAATAATATCCAGGTTTATGAGTAGAATAAATATTAGCTAATGCTACTAAAGCTAGCATATAGACCTAATTTCAATTCTAATGGTTATGGTGTGGATACCTAAAGCCCAATAACAAACTAATCTGGTAATTGTGTACGTTATATACAGTCAAGACTGTTAGGTCAGATAGAATCCTGGTGCAGACCTGACATTTAAAACATATTTGTTTTCTGTCTTGCCATTTTTCTTATTCTTTTCAGCTATTCAGTCATATTGTTAATGTTAACAAGTGTTTTGCAAAACTTCTTGCTTTTTAAATTCTCTGTTCAGATGTAATGTTATCTTGAACTTTGTTTAAGAACACCAGTAGATAATTTACACTGAATATGTGTAAACAAGTGCATCACATATAGCAGAACCAGCATCATAATACGATAAGAATCACAGAACTGTATTTATTGTATCCAACCTTCCCCCTTTTTGACCAATGGGATATATTAAATATTTGCTCAGTTCCCTTTTTCAATCCTGTCTTTTAACTGTTGCAAAAATATGAGGTACAACTCAGGCAGGCAGTTCACATATATGTAAATTACAATATGTTAATTATTTAATATTATATTCTAGTGTATGTAACCAATAATATGCATGTTGCAGCAGCAAATTTGGACATTCTTAAATATATGGATGTGTAACATGTTTTGTAAAATGTGAAGTAATGCAGTGGACACCCCCAAGGTATGCATATATTATACAGCGACCACCCTTTATTTTGAGATTCCATTTCTCATTCCAATAATATCCATTGAAGTGATAATGCATGTAATGTGAGGGACATTTTTGTTGTTGTACCATATAATTATATAGGGGATATAACACAGAGCTACTGCTGATATCATAAATATATTTCAGTTATATTGCTTGACCCCATACCTTATTAATGGTGAAGCTGTGACTAAAATATATTTCTAATGTCAACTATAGCTCTATTATTTTTGAGTTATACAACATGTTCTTAGTTTTTTTTTACTCTGTCTGATATCGTCTAGTAGAGATCGCAATTTAACATCAAAAATCGATAAAAAAAATTGTTTTCCAAATCTGTGACAGTGAGTGACAATATTGTATGCAGCTAGGTACAATGTGTTTTATTGTTTTTTTTATCTAGCTAGATTAACACCATTAGGACATGCATGAAACCTGTAATTGAACAGAGACAATTTAAAGGATCTGGTGATGCAGCTAGGATATACTGTACAGTATATATCATGTTATGACTCATCTAAGATGTAGATTTTAATAATATCTACATCCTAGACCTGGCATAGCTTTGGCTATAATTTTTATCTTCACAACCACAAAAGGCTGCTCACCAGTGAGGTACTCAGAACCAAACTAAGACTGAAGCACAGAAATGTCCAGCACTGAGGTGCCAAGTACAACAATTAACTTTTCCTATTTATATTTCAAATGTTTTATTTCAGAATAATAGCAGAGTTAAACACATGTACAAAAAGCCATACTGCATCACCTAGTGAGTCATGCCACCTGCTCCCCAATGTTTTGTCAAGGTGAAAATGCCAGGGAGCAGGAGTAGACACAAATGCTAGGTACTACAGTGTGGCTCTGTGTGCCTGTAATTAACTGTTCTGCTATGTGAAAATCTTTGTAAATGGATGAAAAGCAATAGTACCTTTTTTTCTTATAGTATGCTTTATTAAAATGTTCCACCATATACATACATGAGATGAGATCAGCAAAATGACCATACAATGTCATACATTACTCATCTTCCCTTGGCATGTAACTCGTTACAATACATTTACCCTCACCCTCCTTCCCTTCCCACCTCCCCTAAACCCCCCTCCCCTCCACCCCTTTAATCCATCCCCATAATTCACCGCTCTTTACCCTACCCTACCCCCCACCCCTTAAGAGGACTGCAACTGCCTTACTCCAAAATAATGCCCTGGACACTTCATCTTATGAAAATACATGCTTTCCTTTGTAACCTTCCTGCTTACTCTCAGTCTGGGATATTACCCTCCGTCCAATGAGTTGAATCTCCCAGTCAAAAATTCTGAAAATTGTTTCCATCTCTCCTTAAATTTGTCCATATTGCAGAGTTGCATTGCGATCAATTTTTCTGCATAAAACACTGTGTAGATTTCTTGAATGCATTCTCTAAGAGGTGGCACAGTATCCTTAATCCAATACCTAAGGATAAGAAGCAATGCAACTGCCAAGATAAGGGCAAAGTAATATTTAAATGTTTGGGATGGCAAGGCTGAGAGATTGCCCACAATGCAAGTCTCTATATCGAAATGACACTCTCTTCCAAACAGTGGCTCTACAAATTTAATTACCTGTTGCCAAAAGACCTGGATTACTGGGCAAAACCACAGCATATGGATTAAAGTTACCAGATCTTGCGAACACTTATGACATATCCCTTCTTGACTCTTACCCATTAATTTAAGTTTTGTGGGAGTATAACATAGATTATGTAGAATATTAAAGCAAGGTAACCTTAATCTATCCTGCTTCAACTATCTACAATGAGACTTCCAGACTTGTTCCCATGTTTCCGAATCATACAATATACCTACAGAATGTTTCCAATAGAATGCGATTGAGGGGTGATTCTGCCAGAATCTTACCAATCAAAATTTGTAGATATTAGAAATAGCTTTAGGCTGACTTGCTAAATGAAATATTTGCCCTAATATTTCCGTCATTTTAGAAGACCAGGGTGGGTTTCCTACGTTTGCCAATTCACACTTTTTAAGTTGTAAATATTTTAAAACAGGTAAGAATCTCATACCCAATTTTTTGTTGAATCTGTCCTGGGGAATCAAATTTATTATCTGATATGAGATCCGACACCGACACATCTTTGAGTTCATACCAAAAGCTTGGAGAAATGGGTTTGCTCCCTATTTTCAAATTACCATTATAACATACTGGCTGCCCCAAGTCCCTTCTTCTATCGAAACTATATAATGCACACCACTGGGCATGTGCTCTCACTGACCATATTATAGGAGTATCTTGCCAGGATTTGGGAAGTTTTTTTTTTTGTGGGAGATATAATAGGGCCTTAATCGATAGATGGTGTTCCCGGGCTCTAACTCCTTCTATCTTAAGTCACGCCCATTGTGCTTCCTTGTTATTCAGTGGCGTCAACCACTTGAGATACTTACTACTCTGAAAAGCTAGATAATAAAGAAACAAATGAGGTATCCCTAACCCTCCCTTTTTTCATTCCATAGTTAACTTCCCTATTGCTCTTCTAGGTCTTTTACCCTTCCACAGAAACGATGACCACATAGATTCTACCCTTTTAAACCATGCTTTGGGGATAAATACATTCAACATAGGAAGTGGGTACATAATCTTAGGGAATATCGCCATTTTAAGCAAATTTGCTCTGCCCCAAAGAGATAGCGGCAATGCTTGCCATCTTACTAGGTCCTGTTGCATACACTTAATCACAGGGTCAATGTTTAGTGATTTCAGGTTCTTAACCTCTGGGGAAATCTCTATTCCTAAAAAGGTAATTGATTTCGAAGCCTATCCCAATCCCAACTCCTCTACAACCCCCCGAGTGCATGTAGAACTCAGTGAGAGAACCAATGCCTTATTACGGTTTAATTTGTATCCAGATAAGAGACTAAACTGCTCTATTACCTTTAGCACTCCCATAAAAGACTTTTGCCAATACGAGAGGTGTAAGAGGATATCGTCCACAAACATTGACATTTTATATTCTTCCTCTCCTATAGCTATACTCCTTATTTCCTTTACCTTACTAATTTTCCTAGCCAAGGGTTCAATATATAAATTAAATAACATAGGGGATAGGGGACAACCTTGTCTAGTCCCCCTTGTGAGTCTAAAACTGTCTGAAATAACCCCGTTACAACAGACTCTTGCTGAGGGAATTGTGTACAAAACCTTAACCCAAGTGATGTACTCTAAAGGTATTCCATATCTAGGCAACAAGTCGAATAGAAATTTCCAACTCACTCTATCAAAACCTTTTTCTGCATCAAGGGACACCAAGACCTTGTCTGTATTGGTGTTCCCCGATGCAGAACGCAAATGCCATAGTTTCCTAAAGTGATCATTCGAGTGTCTGCCGGAGATGAAGCCCACCTGTTTGGATCTAGTAAGATCTACCCATACTTTCTTAAGTCAAAATGCCAAAACATTCACCAATATCTTTATATCAATATTTAATAAAGAAATTGGTCTGTAATTTTCTGGTCTGGTTAAATCCTTCCCTGGCTTCGGCAGTACCACAATTCTCGCCTCCAACAATGCTTGCTCTCTATTTGGGGAAGAAAATAAATATGTATACAAACTCCACAAACAAGGGCTAAGTTCTTCTTTAAAAGTCTTATAAAATAAGGCCAAATAGCCATCCGGTACTGGAGCCTTGTCCAAGGGTAGTCTATCTATAGCCTCCTCTATCTCTTGTAAGGATATTCCTCCCTTCAGTTCCTTTTGCTGGGTTGCCGTAATTTGCTGAAGATTAATGTCACCCAAAAACTCCTCTAAATGTTGGGGATAGCTTATTTCTGGGGGCTGTGTATAAACTTAAATAATATGTCCAGAAATTATTTGCTATGTCTATCAGATTAGAATTTAATTTCCCTGTGACCCCATCCATTAGATTAACTACCCAGTTGGTTTCCTTCTGTTTCTTTATTCTTTGGGCCAACAATTTGCCTGACTTCTCCCCTTGTCCTATATATGTAGCTTTCCATTTTATTGCCACCTTCAGTGTATGATTAAGCAAATATGCTGCATATTTCACCCTCAGGGCATGCAATTCCTCCCAAATAGACTTGTCCATTGCCTGATGCAGACGGGATTCTATAAATTATATTCTGGCCAGCTATTTTTCTACCTGCACCAAAGTCTTATATTTCCTTGTGGATGCCATCCGAATAAACTCACCTCTCCATATCGCTTTCATTGCCCCCCAAAGCATGTCTTTGCCCTCCACCGACTCACAGTTATTATGCCAAGAATTTCTAATAAAGGTTCTCATATGGTTTACAATTTCCATCTCCCCTAAAAGTTGGTTGTTAAGAGACCATGATTTGGAAACCCTGAAATAATTTTGAACTTTCAATTTTATCCAAATTAGGGAATGGTCTGACAAGACTGTGGGATATATGCCTGTTTCTTCAATCCCCTGTAAAGCCACTTTGCTTATAAGGAAATAATCTATTCGGGAGTATGTTTTGTGTGGTGGGGGCAATAGTACCTTTTTATGGCTGCATGGGTGGAGCCTGCAACCATTTTGCAAGCGCCTTAAAAATGACTGACCGGATCTATCTGAACAACAGATTTGGAATTGCAGCACAATCATTCTGCAGGTCTAAAACACTCCTCTAGCACCCCACACCCTCACGAGTGCCCTCCTTTTTTTGCCATCATCTGCCATGCTCAAGATGGCTACCAGAGCTCAGTGTACATGTGTGAACAGTTGCACATGCATGACTTCACTTCCCCAGTTGTGATGAACTTGCACACCCATAGAGAGCTCACAGTGGAACAGTCCACCATGACCAAGATGGCTGCAGGAGCTCAGCACACATGCACAACTTTACCACAACTGCAGAAGTGAAGTTGTGCATGAGCAACTGCTAGCACATGTGTACAGAACTCTGGCAGCCATCTTGGGAACTTCAGATTGTTCCACCAGGAGCTCATCAAGCATAGCTGCAGCTGTGTTGTCTCTGGCCAGAGTTTGTTTCACTGGGGACAGGAGTACTGATCATTTTTATTTAGTAAAAAGTAACTTTATAACAAAATAAACAAGAGCCCAATACTCACAACTTTCAACATGCTACTGAACAACCCAACCTGTCAAATAAAAATAAAGGAAAAAATATTTATGAGACTTGGTTGACTTTTATCAAATAAACATTTATTTAAATTATGAGTGTGCAGGTCAGTATTCTGCTTCCAATGGATCAGGTTAGGCAATTCAGAACCTGAACTAAAACAAGAATCAAAAATTTAGTGTACAGTACAGGGAAAATAACTTATACACCTAATATAAAAAAATAGAATATAGTTGATTAGCATCTCTAAGGTTACTTCAATTATAGGGCCAGTGTTAGCAAGGGGCTTCACTTTTGGCCCCTTCTATGCTACTGTGACCCAACAAACCATTTTGAAGTCACCAACGAAGGGAAATATATGACCCCATCACCCCATAGACCTTGAATAATTCTATTTATGCAATAGCTATGAGGATACAAAACTGATCATAACTGACATTTTTGTCACCTTGGACCTAGAATGGGAATATAGTGATATTCTCACTCTAGATCCGCTATGCAAAAAAAATTCTCATTGTAGATCCTAATTGGTTAGAGCCACACATGTGAGCAGCATTCTTTTATTTTTAGATTACTACAACTGACTTGCATCCCAGCTTCCACTCAGTGATAAAGTCTGTTCCTTAACAGACTACTGTCAACACACAACATTTTAAAAATCACTCCCTGTAAAGCTGAGAGCATTTAAAAAAAATCTCATAAACATAGGTAAAATAATAATACAATAAGTAAAACTCCATATTCACTATAACTGTAAACCACAAACTTCACTACCCATCTTACCACTCACTCCATTCCGCCAACAGGCACTGTCTTCACTGTCAGACTGCTGACATGCTCCCATGAAGTGGACAATATTCTGGAAGAGCTTCACTTCCCCACTAAGCTGCATCTTCCTTCAATCGCTTGCTCTAACAACACTCATAGAATTTACATTGAAACATAGAATTTTTCAGCAGATAATGACTACTTGGATCACCAAGTCTGCCTATTTTTCCCTGCCTATTCTGCTACTGCACACCATATCTGATCTCCAGCCACCTCCTCCCTTGCTTTGATACCAGTTTTCCTTTATACCTCTCCCATGCATGCTTGAAGCTCACCATTGCTTTTGTTGTCACCATCCCTGCTGGAAGATTGATCCATGCATCTACCACTCTCTCAGTGAAGAAATAATTCCTCACATCCCTCCTAAACCTCCTCCCTGCACACTTACATGACTCTCACCCCACAATTACACATCACTAAATATTTTGGTTAGCACCTTGTTGTCTTTTCCTTACACTGGCCAGTCACATTTATGTTGTTCCCTCCACATAATACGGCATCAGGGACTGCAGTCGTCAATCAAATTAGGTGGTGTCTGGAGGATGGGTGCAGGGAAGAGAGCTGTGGTCCTTAAGAGAGGCTGAATTATTGTTCCTGTGGATAGGATGGTCAGTGATTTTTGGGTAAGTTGATAAACAAATCAGGCCATAACTTGCATCAGACAGACTGGATCTGACCTGATTCTGGCCCAAAAGATTGAACCGGGCAATAACCACCTAGTCAAAATGTTTGACCTGACCCACTGCACACCCTAATTTGAAATAAGTACTCCAGAATCATAGACATAACAAAGGCTTACCTTTACTTTATATCAACTGTTGAATTAATTTATATTTTGGAAATAATATACAGTTGAGTAAATGTTCATACTGTGATTTATGGATACCAAGGGTGTGTTAGTGCGAAGCATAGCTAAATGCCTTAAGCAATCCATAGTGTATACAAGGTATGACAGTGCATTCCAAACCGTATGTTATATCGCCTTCTTGCACAGAAACTAAAACTTGTTATTTAACATATTGTTACTGTTTTGAGTTGTACTGTACTCTCCATCCCACTTACTCACAGGATAAATCTGGAAATGAGCTATTACCAGTTCAGAATTTCTTTCCAGGTAAAACGTTTGAAACAAATAAATATGTACTGTAACTACAATTTCAAAAGCCTATTAAAATATGATTAGAAACATTCTGGAACTAAAACACATCAAATATATCATGAACTGAAAGAGATGAAAAGTTTGAATGATGGATTTGTGTTTTTACAGTAAACTAAGCTTTAGTAATTAAGGGATGGGGAAATGAAAGTAAAATTAGAATGTATGATCAGAAATGTTTCTGACTGAACTGCACAGTACATTTATACTCTAGACAGTTCCACAATAACTCTGGGCTGTCAGGTTACTCAAAAATTCTTATCTGTTAAAAAATTTATCTATATAAAATGTGTTCCAGAAATCCTACATCTTCATTGGTCAACTTGTACCACATGACAGAGGGATAAGAAAGCACATACTTGATCTCAGGGACTTTTTCAGCATAGTAGTTTTTATTGATTTTTGTTTTGGTGCCCTTCCCTGGCAGCCCAGGACACCATTAGAAAAGTAATACATCAGCCCAATCAAATGCTACAAGTCCACATAAGCATAAAAATAAAACTCAAAAATCACAAATAGATTAAATGCTCGAGCAAATAGATCAGTTTTAAGTCCCTTTCTGAATGCTTCAACCACGGTGACCTCGATCACAGCACTCGGTAGTGAATTCCATAATACCAGTCCTGCCACCCTGAAGGCACTGTCCCCAGATTTTATTAGGCTAGTCTTGGGAACCACCAGGAAGCCCTCATCAGAAGAATGGACAGAGTGAGAGGAATAATATGGATGCAAGAGGTCATGCATGTAACCTGTACCCAGTCTGTTCAGGGACTTATAGGTTAACAATCCAATCTTAGAGAAGATGCGCCACTTGACTGACAGCTAATACAGTTCCCACAGAGCCAGAATAATGTGGCTTGACCTAGAAAGGCCTGTCAACAATCTCACAGCCATGTTCTGCACCAGCTGCAGGTATCACAGTGCACCTCCACTGACCCCGAGGTAGAGAGCATTTCAGTAGTCAAGATGAGATGTTACGAAAGCATGCACCGGTGAAGGCAGATCAGAAGGGGGGACAAGGGAACAAATTCAGCAGATATTTCTAAGATGATAAAAACCACTCTGGATAACTGCTGACACCAAAGCCTCAAATGTCAGGCCTTCATCCAGAATGATGCTTAGATTTTTCACCTGTTGGAAAAAGTCAAGACCAGAGGTACTGAGGCGAAGGTTCGATAACCTCTCTGACACTGTCAGTTCCACATTCCTACCCAGCTTAAGCACCAGTACTTCAGTCTTTTCAGGATTGAGTCTCAGCCAGCTTGAGGTCATCCAGCCATGGATCTTGGCCAAACATTTGTTCAACATCCACCACCCCCGGTCCTGGGGCACAAAGGACAAATAGAACTGAGTATCATCTACATAGTAGTGAAAGACAACACCATACTGCCTGATGATCTTTGCCAAGGATAGCATGCACACTGAAAACAACATGGGCAAATGTACCAATCCCTGGGGTACTCCACAAAGCTGGTCCCTTGGGCATGATGAGAAATTACCAATTACCACCCTTTGAAACCTGCCCTGATGAAAGGACTCAAACCAGTTAAAAACTGTGCAAGTGAGTTCCACATATTCCTGAGACAGTCAAAAGCAGACCATGGTCAGTGGTGTCAATCTCAGAGGAAAGATGTAGGAGAGCAAGAACTGATCTCACTCCTGTATCACTAGCCATCAGCAAATCATTGTGCACCCTGAACAAAGAGGTTTCAGTGCTGAACCTCGACTTAAACCCCGGCTGGAGAGGCTTATCAATATTGAAGGTCTCCTAGTTAGCCTCCAGCTGCAATGCAACTACCTTCTCAATAAGCTTGCCTGAGAATGGCAGGTAAGACAGGTCTGTAATTTGCTAGGACATCTGGGTCCAAAGTCATTTTTTCCAAAATAGATCTCATCTGCATATTTTTTAATTCAGCCAGAAAGATACTCTCCAACAAGGAACGTCAGATGATCCCTGTGAATACTGGAACTAGGTGCTCTGCACAGCCCACTAAAAGCTGAGTTTGGCTTGTGTCCAGTTCACAATAGGTAGGTTGCAGCCTCGAGATCACCCTGATGATCTCCTTCATTGACACTGTCCGAAACTCATTCCGCAACCTCTGACAGTCACCATGGCATCCTATCACCCCACTGCTAGACAGTAACCGTCCAGAAGAGGAGAACCCAGCCCAAATGGAGGACACCCTGTCTGAGAAAAAACAAGCAAGTTCATTGCATTTTGTAAATGATGCAATTTTCATGGGCTCTAGACAGTCTGACTGTAAAAGCCTGTCTACAGTCCAAAAATGTTGAGCTGGTCAATTCTTCCTGGCAGCAATCTCTCTGGATGGGAATTATGTCTTCTTAGAAGAGATTGCCCTTTGATATTCACCATAGTGAGTATTCAGAGGCAGTTTGTCCTCCTGAGCACTGGATCGTCTCCAATGCAATTCTAACCTCCAACCCATAGCATTTCTCGACCTTAGCTCAATCTATGGTGAGCTAAGATGTGAAAGCAAAGTATGAACATGGACTGAAGTTATCAGATTGAATGTTACAGTGATAGCCCTATTGTAGGTTGCCTCTGCTTCCCCTGTACCCACAGGTTCCTACAGCACAGGCTGCCCATATACCTGATGTGTCAAGTGCCACCAGAATACTCTCAGGGTTCCATCCTCACAAGGGGATGACTGCAGAGGGGTGTTCTGAACTCAAAACTGATAGCACAATGATCCAACCAACTGACTGGATTGATCCTGAGGTCCTCCACCTCTAGCCCTGTATAGAACATAAGGTCCAAAGAGTGTCAGAGATGATGAGTTCCAGTAGCAACTGTTGTGCTAGGTCCAGAGCTAACACATGTTGTGGAGGAACTGCCGCCAAAAATGTGATGCTTGTCATTGACCTAGGCATTGAAATTGCTAAGGATAATCCACCTTGATGACTCTATGGCCTGTCAGCATCGACCTCCTCAACCTCCCACAGAAAGTCCCCCTCATATATAGGAGGACGATATATGAGGAGTACCCTAATCTGACAGCCAGATCTGAAGATGCAGACAAAATCACTACACCAGACTCACTGCTGACACATTATTTTTCTCTAATATTATTGTTTCAGAACTTCTCTTTTCCATTCTGTCTCTCTTTCAGTACCTCTTTCCATATTTCCATCCTTCTTTTATTGCCTTTTATGGCCTCTCAGAAGCTGCTTTGTCTGCATATCTCACTCTCTTTCATAGACAAATTGAATTTGTCAGCAGTAAAGGACTGGCAGGTCCATTTAGTCTGGGCTATTTTCCCCTGCCTACTTTGACATCCCGGACCTTATTTGGTCATAAGTGTCCCTCCCACCTCTCTTTCCTCTACTTACTATGCCTATGTGCCTATTCTATGCTGTTATAGACTCTTCAATGCATTTGCCACCTGCACCCCTTATGGCAGGCTGTTCCAGGAGTTCACCATCCTTTCCATGAAGAAGTATTTCCTCACATCTCTCTTAACCCTCCCTTCCCCCCACCCCAGCTTCATTGCATGCCTCCATGTTCTGGTGCGCTTTCTTTTCTGGAAATCATTACTGGAGTACCTCTGGCAGGTGCCATCCATAGAGATTTTTTAAAAAACATCTCAAAACCTTCCTTTTTGAACAGGCTTTTGGGACCTGATGAATCTATTCTGGGCCTGCTAGACAGCATGGGAATTAATTTGTCTGTGATTTTATTGGGGTTTATTTATGGATTTTATATATTTATGTTACTGTTTCCTGATTGTTGTTTGTGTTCACTCTATTGTAAGGGTGCCCTGGGCCTACAGAGAAGGGTGCCCAAAATAAACAAACTCTACTATTACCTTGTTCACCCACATGTGGTACTTACAGATCTCAGTCATGTTCCCTATTGTCCTCTCTTCCAGGGAGTTCATGTTAAGATCTCACAGCCTCTACTCAGATGATTTCTCGTGAAACCAAACACCATTTTGGTAGCCCTTCATTGGACTGCATCCACCCTGTCAATGTCCTTGCAGAGGTGCAACCCCCAGAACTTGACACAATACTCTAGGTGGGATCTATCTAGTGAGTGATACAGTGGCAACACAACCCCCTCCTCCTGTTAGAAATCCCCTTCCCTATGCATCCAAACATCCCACTAACCTTGCCTACTGCCATGTCACACTGCCCTGCCACCTAGAGATCATCAGATATGATTACCCCAAGTTCCTTTTCTTTGTTGGTGACCGTAAATACTTCCCCCCATTTAATACACAGTTCCTGGGTTTTCCTAACCCAGGTGAATGAGTTAGCAGTTTTTGACGTTGAAACGCAGCTGCAACAATCTCTAGACCACTTCTGTAGTTTCCCCAGATCCCTTTGCATTTTCTCCACCCTTTCCTGAGTGTGCACACTGTTGCAGATTTTTGTGTCATCTGCAAATTGGCAAGCATTACATAGAAACATAGACACTATTTGCAGAAAAAGGACCTTTTGGCCCACCTAGTCTGCCCTAAAGTTCCTACCTACTGTGCTACCATAGACCCTACTTGATCTCCTGCCTTACCCCCCACAGCCCTGTTGCTAAGGTCCCCCTAGTCTATTCCATGCATATTTGAATCCTGCTACCATTTCAGTACCAACCACCTCTATTGGGAGGCTGATCTACACATCCACCACCCTTTTCTTAAAGAAATATTTCCTCATATCCCCTCTAAGTCTTCCCCTTCCATCTTGTTATAATACCCCCTTATTCTTGAACATCTCTTTCTATGTAAAATGTTACCCTCTTGTACCTTATTAATACCTTTGAGGTATTTGAACTTTTCTATCATGTTTCCCTTTTCCTCATTTCCTCTACAGAATACATATTTAATTCCAGTGCAGGCCATGCACCATTTTGGATGCCCTTCTCTTTACCACCTCCACCCAATCTATGTCTTTCCAGAGATGGGGCATACACTACTGGACACAGTACTCCTGGTGGGGCCTCACCATCAATCTATACAGAGGGAATACTACCTCCCTCTTTCTGCTGGTGATACCGCTCCCTGTACACCCCAGCATTCTACTACCCTTCCCCACTGCCTTATCACACTCCTTTGCTACCTTTATGTCATCAGATATGATGAGTCCCAGGTCATTTTCCTGTTTTGTGGTTCTTACCTCCCCAACCCCAAATGATACATTGCCTTACATACTTTTGCACATTTTGGCATTGAAGCCTAGTTGCCAAACCATTGACCAGTCTTCTGGATTTTTCAGATCGTCCCTCATTTTTCCACCTCCCCCTGGTGTGTCCACTCTGCTGCAGAACGTGCCCTCCAATTTCTCAGCAATGTCACTTATGAAGATATTGAACAGGCATGGTCCCAGTGCTGATCCCTGTGCACCTCGCTGGCCACTCTCCCATACCTCTACTGTCTACCATTTATTACCACTCTCTGCCTTCTATTCTTCAACCAGTTTGATAACTACCTTACCTCCTTCTCACCAATCCCCAGGTTGCTCAGTTTGTTTATTAGTTTCCTGTGTAACACAATGTCAAAAGCCTTACTGAAGTCCAGATAAGCCACATACACTGCCTTCCCCTGACCAACCCCCCTAGTCACCCAGTCAGAGAAATGTATTTATGAGATTCATTGATATAATCCTCCACCCATGAAACCATGCTGCTGGTAGTCATGCAGTCCATTTGCCTCCATGTACCCCATCAGCCTCTCTTCAGTAGGGTCTCCATTATTTTCCACACCACGAATGTGGGACTGACTGGTATGTAATTGCTAGCCTTCTCCCTCCTGCCGCTCTTGTGCAGATGGACCACACTGTCCCTCCTGCATTCCTCTAGAGCAATACCCATCTCGAATGAGTTGGTGAATAGTGTTGCCAGAGTGGCAGCTAGCAACTTGCTCAGTTATTTTAGAACCCTTGGGTGAAACCCATTTCATACCATTGTCTTGTTTTCCTTTAAGACTTCCAATCCCCTTCGGATTCATTTTCTGAAAATGGACTTGTGTCAACCCAACCCCTCCTTCTGCTTCCTGCTGATACATGTTGGTTCATCCCCTCCACCTCTCAGCTGTAATGACCGAGCAGAAATAGTCATTTCTCTCGCTATGTTTCTCTCTCACTCTTTCTCTCTCACCCCCTTTAGTTCTCTCTCTCTCTGTCTCTCTCTCTTTCTGTCTATCTCTTTCTCAACTAAGTGTGCAGCTAAATCTGCAGCAGTAGATGCATGTTAATCAGCATAAGTACCCAGAGCCTGTGACTGCATTTAAAGGACCAAAAAGAAGTTACAGTACTTCAGTTTAAGTAGTTTAGGTGATATTCACCCTTTCACTGCTACTCAACTTAACTGTTTAGCAAATTATTGGCCACTATAAAAGATCCATTATCAAAATATTCAACAATTACGCTAATGGAAATGCTATTGAAGGAAAGAAATAGTTTGTAAGACCCATGGCAGCACAGATTCACAGAGGGAAGGTCTTGCAAGTGAAACCTCATTGAGTTCTTTGACTGGGTAACCAGGAAAGTGGATCAGGGTGGGATAGTAGATGTGGCCTACCTGGATTTCAGTAAGGTTTTTGACACTGTTTCACATAGAAGACTGAAAAACAAGCTGGAAAGCATAGGAGTAGGTATTAAAATAGTGACACGTGTAGAGACTTGGCTGTGCAATAGGACTCAGAGGGTGGTGGAGAATAGCATTCACTCTGGACTAGGCAGAGTGACCAGAGGGGAGCCAGAGGGGTCAGTGCTGGGCCTGGTCCTCTTCAATGTCTTTATCAGTGACATTACAGAAGGCCTGGAGGGGGAAGTTTGCCTGTTTGCGAATGACACAAAGCTGTGCAATAAAGTGGACACATCAAGTTTTGGAGGGTGGATAACATGAGGGGTGATCTAATAAAAGAGGAGCAGTATACCACTGGGTGGCTGCAAGCAAATACAACTGAGCCAAAGAAAAGTGATACTCACATAGCAGACAGCAAATTCTCGACTATCCCATCACTGCTAGAGATTTAGTTAGAGGAAAGTTGTTCAATGCAGCAGGATAAAATTCCAAAAAGCTTTATTGTTGGAAACCAGCAGATAAAAGTGAAAGGCTTGAGAAAGTGCTATTTTGGTGCAAAAACATTAGACTGTTTTGGTGGGGAAGGATTTTTGCTTTTATCTTCTGGTTTCCAACAATAAAGCTGTTTGGAATTTTATCCTGCTGCATTGATCAACTTTCTTAAAACTGAATCCCTAGCAGTGATGTGATAGCCGAGAATATACTGCCTGCTATGTTAATAAAACAGGAGGAATGGTCAAGGTATTGGCAGCTGGGGTTCAACACTAAAAATTGCAAAATAATGCACATGGATCACAGAAACCTGGGGTAACATACCAACATGGAGGGGAGGTATTAGCAGCTTCAATGCAGGAAAGGAACTAGGGGTAGTCATTTCTGAGGACCTGAAGGTTACTAAACAGTGTAAAAAGGCATTAGAGAAGGCTAGCAGGCTACTGGGATGCACAGACAGGGGCATCACTAACAGAAGAAAGGAGGTAATAATTCTATTGTATAGATCACTAGTGAGACCACACCTTGAATTCTGTGTCCAGTTTTGGAGGCCCATCTTCAAATGGACATAAAGATGATACAGTCGGTTCAGAGGAGGGCAACCAAAATGGTACTGGCTGACATCAAAAAGCCTACGAGGAAAGGCTTAGGGAATTAAATATGTACTCCCTGGAAGAAAGGAGGGGAAAAGGGGGATATCATAGAAATATTCAAATACCTCACAGGGAAGACAAGGTACAGGAAGGTATCATATTCCAAAGAAAAATATGTTCAAGGATAAGAGGGCACACTATGAAGCTGGAAGGGGGGGATGTTCAGAGGAAATCAAAGGAAATACTTCTTCATTGATAGGGTGGTGGACACGTGGAACAGACTACCAGCATAGATGGTGGGGGCAGAAACAGTTACAGGATTCAAGAACGCCTGGAATAGGCACAAAGGGATCTTGAAAGATGGGGGGGACCATAAACCGAGTAGGGTCTGTTTGGTCACTGTAGTTAGGGAAAATAGGGCAGACTGGTGGACCAGAGGGCTGTTAGCTGCCAACAACTTTTATGTTTCTGCGTAAGTTATATCATGTTTAGTAATACGTCACAGTGACAGGTAACATTATGTTGTTTTGTTTAGAGAGGATCTACTTTCTTTTGTAACACAATACATCCACAAGAACAAAAAATGACTTCTGTTATTCTTAAGTATGCCTCTTTTTTACAGCCAATATCCAATTTTATAGGTACAGCAAATAGCCTGAGAGGATGCAGGCTGGTGTTCTGATCATCAACTCTATTGGTGATTGAAACCACTCACCTGTGCCTCATGATTCCAACACATGCATAGCATGCACTATTAGAGCACAACCCTCAGTTCTCTCATGGTCTATTGCTTACTTGTAGTTAATGTCACCTGAATTTGTTGACACAAGTGAATCAGGCAGCACTTAGCATTGGCAATTTAACATTAGCGAGGACAACAAGCTTTCTATTTTTCTTATCCTTGTTGTTGATTTTAACATACTGTTCATGACTATCAAAATATTATATGAATAGTTTTACTGTCATGAAAATGTGATCCCAGTGTGTGTGTGTGTGTTGGTCAATTAATCTTTTTTTGCCATTTCATTCAGCAACAATAAAGAATGCAATTGCTATTTCTATAAAATGCTTCATATTTGAATTCTTGGCTTTGGCTTTTTGTTTAGGGCATATCCCTTAGGGAGGTTAGATATGTGCGTTTTTTTTTTGTTTGTTTTTTTGTACTTGATAGTGGAATTGTACTGTGCACCATGCAGACTGTTGGAGCTGCTTTTTGTAGAATAGGGCTCTCAGCTAGCTGTAATTTTGTTCTATATTCTTAAGTGTGTAACTACTACCATAAGTACTCATCAAGATCCTAGTAAATAACTACAACTATGATAACCACAGACATGTTTTATTTTTTTATTTTGTTTTTCTATAGCATCTAGTCTATAGTTTTCCAAAATAACCTGTATACATTATTCATGTCCCTTTCATGAAATACATTGTAATATTAAAGTTGTTTTGGCAGTTTCAACCATATAATTACAATTGGAATGAACTGATCTGAAATATTATAGCAGTTTGAGAAAACCAAGTGTGTGGAATTCCATTCTTTACTACTTATGAAAAGCATCTGCATTAAAACTGGTTCTGTATGCCCTTGACGACATTTGTTCCTCTTGCCCTAAAACAATTATAAGAATATGCGTGCAGAATCAGATCCATGGCAATAGGTTGCAATGCCACAAGCAGAGGATTATGACTTCACAGCAGGAAGAAATACTGCAAACAGATTCAGTCTATGTGGATAGCACCCTGTTTTAATAAAAAAAATTCCTTCAGCAATGAACAATGGAAGGTACTGAAATTCAGATTTTATGGAAATTCTATGTAACAAAATCCTGCTGATGTCAACTGCAAATTATACAATGTCAAGAAAGAATGGGCTTTGAATGGTCAGTCTGAGGCTAGACCAGTGATGTTATCCCTGCACAACATCATGATTCAAATCCCAGCATATACATGATAGCATTAAATGTTAAAAAAATCATTCCACAGGCCATGTGCAAGTTATTGACACGTGACATGTCTGCCATTGAGTTTGCTCATACTTTTCATTTAAAAAGATGTAAACCCTCCCCCTCTCCAAAGTGTCAAACAACTAAATACAGTACCTGTTTATTACTTCTCACCCAACAATTCCAGCCAAGGATGTTTGCATATTGCCCTGATTTAGACATTAATTCAAAAAGCAAACATAAAGCCATAACTACTGATGCCAGAACCTCTGTGACACATGGTGTACTGCTTCCTAGGCTACTTTATGCTCTCCCCACTCTATCTCATGCAAATGAGGGTATCCTTCATAAACGGGACACCTCATATAACAGCATCTCTAGTTTTGTCCTCTCTGTCCCTCGCCTTACTCACAACTGTCTCCTATACTCCTCATTGCATTGGTTGTCCCCTAAATCACAGCGTTCCTTCTCTCTGGGTTGTTTCATCGACTGAATGAGTAGAGTACCCCACCCTGACAGTATTGTAGCCATGCTCTCTCCCATGATCCATTCCCAAACTCTGAGGTCCTCAAATCTGTCTCTGCTCCTCGTCCCTCACTGCTCGACAAAAATGGGGGCACTTGCTTTCACCCATTTTGCCCCTAAATTCTGGAACTCTCTACCTGCCTACCTAAAGGGCTCCTCATCTCACTCAGCTTTTAAATCTGAATTTTTTTCCCACCTTCATGCACTTGATTCCTGGGTCTGTACCTAATTTCTCTCTGTTACCTGTGCCCTGCTTACTGGTTTCACTTACTCTACTGTGTTTGCTCTCTTGACTGTCTTATAACCCTAGCCTTGTTGTTACATTTCTACACCCTTAACTGGGTCTACAATTGTTATACCTAATTAGTTATATCCCAGTGATCTCCTGTAGTAATGTACTACCCTGCATTTTTTGGAAACTGCACTTTGTGAACTGTATGTAATTACCTGTTTGTAAATTGTACTCTCCCGGGTCGTGCTTGAAAATAGGCAGGATTGTTGCCTAATGTACTTACCCGGTTACCAAAAGCTAATAAATAAATAAATAAAATAACTATCATCAGCTTCACTGTTCCAGTCGGAGGTGTATATTCATTGAAATGGAGGCTCCTCAAGGAAGTACAGTACTGACAAACTGTCATTTGTAAGTGAGAAAAAGAAAGAAACCTGAAATGAAGCCATCAGTACAATCAACTTTTTTTTTTGGTATATATTTTTTGGATTCCTCTATGGCTGGGGGTGTTACCTGTGCCCCCCCCCACAGTCAGGCTGGTCTCACAGCTTCAGTGCTGCTCTGAATATCATGCTCTACCCCTTCTCTGATCTGCACATGGTCCACTTCATGGTGGGTATGTATGCCACCACTGCAGAAGCTGGGGGGGGGTCGGGACCAAGGGAGACCATCTGGAGTCAGAGGCACTGTCGGACCAACCCTCATCGTGCATGTCGAGGAGTATTTTTACATGATCCCTTGTTCCCCCAGCATGGGTGTGCAATGGCAACAATGATGCCGCCATGCATACTCCCCTGCTCTGTGCATCAGACGCCGCCCGTGCCAACCCACTTTTTGAGCCGCCTGCCTGCAATGACCCTCAGCCACTGCCAGGATACAGCAAAGCCACAGCTTCCCCATCCTGCCCTCCCTGGAGAAGGAGAGCAGTCACAAGAATGCTCAATCCTTCTCCCACCCTGGCTGACCCCGATGACCCAGGCTCATTCCCAAATCTGGGTCACCGGTGTGGCATGAGGTGTGGCATCCAGCACCTCAACCATCAACACCACTGGGCCCACCACAGTAAGCTTTACTTGCTGCACAATTCTGCCTAAACTCAAACAAGCATTTGTCAATGCTGAACGTTGGTTGCTTGTTTAACGCTGGCACTTCCATGAGCTCATTTTATACCATGCAGTGTACCTCATCTAGTCCCATAGCCTTATGTATTTTAAAGGCAGCAACTGATTTCAGTAACACCTGTTTAAATCCCACCCTCCTATGCACCCAGCACCCATCCAAAAAAAAAATTAATAGAGATAGCAGAACCCGCCCGCATCCACGGCCAGCCCCCATCTTATAAACTAATTTAAGTGAGAGGCAGCAACACCAAGAATGCAGAGTAATCCCTCAAAGTTAAGTGAGAGGCAGCAGCACCAAGAATACAGGGTACCCCTTCGCATCAACAATCAGTGACCTGACCACTCTGGCAGTCCATCACTGCACCGCACCCACACCCGCAGCCACACCAGGCACCCAGCACTCAGTTCTCCTTATTTATTTTTATTTTAGTCTTTGGCAACCAGGTATGGCCCACTAGGCACAGGTGCCTGTTTTCAGGGGTGACCTGGGAGCACTGGGTGGTTAAGCGACTAGCTCAGAGTCACACAGTATGCAAGTGGAGGTTGTGAGAATCAAACACAGGTCTGGTCTTGTTGGATGGATCAAGTTTGTTCACACCTTGTTCCTCTAGCCTCTAGGCTATACTATATTATTAGGCGAAGGCAATTGTCACTGCCGCTCACCAGCACAGCACAGCACAACCCTCCCTCCTCCATTGCCAAGCGCCAGCTTCTAATGCATTAAACCACATGGCTTGTTGTTATAGTACAGTCAGCAGATCAGTTTGCAAAAAAGTATATTAGTCCATCAGTTAGTATTTTTATTAGATTGTCAAAAAACTTGGAAATTCAATGTTAGAATTCCCACCCTACCACCAACCCCCACCCTCCACACACACAAACAAAGGGTGTGCCATGGGTTCATCAGGCCGAACACTCACCCAATTCCATGTGTAAACAAGCTGACATGGTACAGTATTGGAGAATGGGATGAGAGTTAGGCCTGATGACACCATGGCACACCCCAGTGCCTGTTGATGTGTGGAGAGTTTGGGGGTGAGGTCGTAGAGGTGGAAACGCTAACATCAGATTTCCCAGCTTTTGATGATTTAATAAAAAACTTAACTGATGCATCGCCATAGTTTTTTTGAAATGAATTTCCCTTTTGTTGAGATAGTATAATAGTATCCTTATTTTATTGTGGGAACGCAGGGTCCAAATTCTGAAAAGTTAGGTGCGTGCATAGAATAAATTCAACTGACACACATAACTTGAGCATTTTCAGGCATTTTTTTCACCAAATTTTCAACATGGCCTTTTGGGGCCCACACATCATGAACATTGGCACTATCACTTTGTCAATATGTCCCGAAAGTTGATTTTGCAAACCTATCACGCTATTCTGTGCAACAGGTACTAAAACATGTTTTGGTCAAGATGTGAAAAATGACAGCTGTATACCGTTCATGAGGAGGTGTAAAAAATGACAATGTTGAAAATCTGGAGTAAAAATATGAAAAATTGTCAAAGTTACGTGACTGCGTAGAACACGTGCAATGCACGCTAGTAACATAGTCATTTTTTGGGACTTATTTCACCACATTTTCAACATGGGTTTTTTTTAGACATCCCTTCATGATCACTGGCACTGTGATTTAGTTAATAAATCCCAAAAGTTGATTTTGCACAGCGACTGTGCCATTCTGCACCACAGGCTCAAAAACACATTTTGGGCAGAACGTGAAAAACGACAGCTGTACTGTTCATGAGGAGGTGTGAAAAAAATGGCAATGTTGAAAATCTGGAGTGAAAATATAAAAAACTGGTGAAGTTACAAGCATGTGTTTAAACTGCACAACACATGCTTATAACGCAGTCATTTTTGGGACTTTTTGCACCAAATTTTTAACATGGGGCTCTTAGAACCCCACCCCATGAACACTGGCACTGTCATTTCATTAACCTGTCCTGAAAGGTGATTCCATGCAACAACCACAAAATCACCTTTTGGGACCAGTTAATGAGATGACAGTGTCAGTGTTCATGAGGTGTGGTCTCAAGAACCCCATGTTGAAAATTTGAGGTCAAAATTCCTAAAAATGGCTGAGATACCAAGATAAGTTGAAAGCCCCTTTGACAGCCATTATATGGTTTACCTTGATTAGTTCAGTTTGCGGTTCACCTTTGAAGAGTGCAGACATGTTCCAGTCCAGAGAAGATTGCAGCCACCAACCACCAGAGGTAAGTATGGGGTAAGGATGGTGTGAGGAGGTGGGTGCAGAGAGGGAGGGTTGGCATTGGGAAGGGGGGATGTGGGGAGATGACAAGGGACAGTTTTTTTTTCCAAGTTTACAAAAAAATATGTTGGGGACTGTTTTCTTTTTAAAGGTACATTATACCTTTGGGGACACTGGGAGTGGGCTACCCAGTGTCCCACACTCTCAGTGGGAGTGAAGCTATTGCAGACATGGGGACTGGGCATCCCACAGTCAGCAAACATAAGGGGGGGGAAAATGGCAACACTGCCGGGGGGGACATATTGGGGACACTGGGAGTGGGCTCCCCAGTGTTCCACAGCAATAAATGGGGATTTTATACACAACTGGGGACACTGGGAGTGGGCTACCTAGTGCCCCACACTGTTTGGGGGAGAGGGGCTACTGCTGACACTGGGACTGGGCACTGTGCTCTTGGCAAACCTTAGATCAAGAGGGCACACTGCTGGGGGGGATGGGTGCTACTGCCAACACAGGGATTGGGCACCCTGCTGTCGGCAACCTTAGATTAAGTGAGGAGAGTGGGGGGGCCTATTTTTGTTGGTCTGGGGAGGCGCTTTTTTTTTGGAAGCTGCTGTTGCAAGACTTCCCTTTTCACTCCACAAGCCTATCAACTGTTTACTGACATGGGCTTTATGCAAATCAAAGGACCAAAGCCCTATCTGATTGCAGCGGCTCCAGCCTTTTGAAGTGCATAACCGTTCAGCCCACCTAGCATAGAGTTGTGTCAGTACCACACTGAGTGGTCATTGGTGCAGACTTCAGAGCCCATTACAAGCCTCTGGTTTTGTATACTGCAATGGGCTTGGCAGCGACACACAGCCAAAATCCCGTACTGCAACAATACGTTAGTTTACGAATGTGTACAACCAACATAAAATTAAAAATGAAGTCATAACCACAATCATCTTCACTGTTTCCCACTCTGCATCCAGGTTCACTGATCCCACTCTGCAGCATTTATTTCTTGTAGCGACGGCAGTTCAAGGAAGTACAGTACTGGCAAACTGTTTTATATAAGTAAAACAAAGGAAACATGAAATGGAGCCATCAGTATGATTGGCTTTTCTAGCTCCACAGCTCTGTCTGCTATGTGTGTGTATGCTTTTAAACAGTACTACATGCTAAACTCACCCATGGCCACTGGGCACTTTGTCCACTTCCATATCATCATCTCCTGGTACAACCTGTAATTGAACCTTCTGTAGGGGGAGAAGCACACATGAAAACACAGTGGAGAATAACGAGAAACAACTGCACTAAACTAAGAACTTCAGACAGCACTGTTATCAGTCAAATACTTTACTTGTTTGAGGCTTGATGAGTCATTACAATAGCATTTTACAGAAACATTTTTAAATACAATACATACTTTGCATATATTTTAAAAGAGAAAAATATAATATACATATTTAAATTTCCACATGAAGAAGTAACATTTTTGTTCCAAACTGTGCAATAGGGACTGTAATGGGTGCAATCATTTTGTTCTTTCTTCAGTTCACATAGGGCCCTATGAATCAAAGGGCACAAGGTAGGCACCTAAGGCATGTACCCCACCCATGCAGCTACACACCCATGGACAGGTGCACACCAGCTGATATTCACCATCTCAGTCCACCTGTGCATGGTCCCACACCCCCCGGCACCCAGGTTCACGGGGGACATTATGGGTGCAGAGTTGTTGACCAGGGTAGCCATCCAATTGGAGGCCCATCCTGTGTCCCAGACTTGATCCCTTGCACCATGGGAGGAGGGGAGTGTGGGAGGCATGGATGCAAAAATTATAGCAAAGCTGGGTACACATCCAAATGGCTGCCCCCAGCTCTCCCCACCTGCCAAGATGGTTGGGGCAACATGAAGGCTCAATTCCTGCTCCCACTGTGGCAACATGTATCATCAGTGGGGGTGATCACTGGTTTATGGCAGGGTCCCAGCTGCCATAACCTGCACCCCGCTGTGCCTGGCACTAAGCACCTTAGTGAATGGTGCATAGTGCAGGCACACCCCCTACACTCCCCTAGGACTGGCCATGGGGTGTAGATGCCCACGTGGCCAGAGGATCCAGTGTGCAACTGGCATGCACTATGATCATGAATGCTGCCAGGGGTCCACAGTGCAGCGTTCACACTTAGGGTTGCTTACATTCCTCCGATACTCAGCATGTAGGTAATCTGCACTTTGATGCATAGTGCCCATTGTTTATATATTTTATTATTTCAACAGTACAATATTTTACAAGTGAATATAATGTGTGTTTACTAGTAGACATTAAGTAAAATATGGGGGAAAAGATTATTGCCTTAACAACAATCTGCATAATAAATATATGTTAATCTTTTTGTGAAATAATACATTCCGTTGGCTAAGACTTTAGAAAACGCTATACTCTAACTTAGAGTAGTATAGCATGTAAACAATACATTCTACCAGGGACTAGTTTAAAAGTGAAGTAGCTTGTAGTCTCCAAAAATATCCTATAATTGAATATCACAAACTGTTCCTCATTTTAAGAAACCATAAAAAGCTGTTACTCCGATGGAAAATATCAGCACACATTTTGTTCACACCTATCTTGAGAGTGAACTTGATGGTTATTATGCAACATTTCTGAATAAATCCATGTTAAGTACCTTACCATGTCTTTTGTGATATAGTTCAAAGGAGGATACATAAGGATCCTTACATTCTCTTCCTTTGTGAATACCTTAGATGAAAAATAATGTCCAATGAATGCATTTCTCATAGGTTCATATCTTGGACAATAAAGAAGAACAAGATTAGAAACTTCCAGCTCATTTTGCCACACTTACAATATAGATATTGAAAAGTAGATTTGTTTTAGAGAAGATGTATTGCAAACATTTAGATTGATATAGCTCAAGATGAAACTTTATAAAGATAGCTCTATCCTTTTTGTCAAAAAGAAAAATTGGGCAGACTAGGTGGGCCAAGTGGTCCTTATCTGCCGTCAAAGTCTATGTTAATTAAATTTTGTTCTAGAATGTAATTTATTTTATTTCATGCATACCACTCATGTAATTTCAATGTTCTAATTCTCTGCATATTAATATTGAATGACATTTGCTTTCATGTATGTTTAATTAATTTTGCATAATCTTGTGAAATAATTTCTTCTTAAGTTATCCCATTTCACAAGTTTTAACATATCTAAAACCTCTTTCAGACATGGTGAAAAATAATTTCTGATAATCCGCAATGTTTTTTTTTATCTATGCATTTTTTTTATTCAGCCTGGATGATGATGATAACATTTTATTTTTATACTGGATACAAATTGTTAGGGATTACTCCTATTTACAACAATGTCATGTACAGTACATAAACACATACTTTAAAACATATAATGACATAACACATTGTGCATTATTTCTGCATATTTTTTACATTCAAGTTGATTTATGGGTCTATATCATGAAAAACATTTACAATTATAGTGTAAATATTCCTTCAGATGCAATTTGAAGTTTGTGATTACATTTATAGACTTTAATTCATTCAGCAATTCATGCCAAAACCTGGTGATAGTCATCTGCAAAGTGGCATCCCCCCAACTTTTATATGTCCTACTGTATGTACAGGTAAATTTAAGCTAATATTTCTTAAATTATGTTGCTTATCATTTGGAATCTCCATTCTCACCAAATTACGTAATGGTTGAGTCCCTGAAGTATTTATGAACTTATGACACAAGGTCAACCAAATATATTGTATTTTTCAGAGAGGACTCAGCCAATTGAGTATTTCATATAACCTGTAGTGATGAATTCCATATTTACTTTTGTTTGCAAACATGGCTAGTCTGTAGTACATCTGATCGATCTTTCTCAATGATGTTGGGGGCAAATTGATGTATAATTGAGAACCATAATCCAAGACTGTAATTGGCAACTGTCTGATCAGTTTACTCCTTATCTCCTTTGTGAGACAGTTTGAAACCCTTCTCAGTGCCAAAGCTTGTACTTCTAATCCAGTATGCTATTTTAACTGAAAGAGCTAAGTATTTAATTCTTGCACAACCTAGTTCTGCCCTAGCTATTTCTGAAGTTGTTGATCTAGGTATTTTTTAATATAGTTCTATATAATTGAGTAAAATGTTTTTCCAGCTGTTCATCATTTTTATCATGCCATATCTCAACTGCATAAAGAGCTACTTAATTCATCTTCAGCTCTGCTGCAAGTAAAATGGAAGCTACAAATTAACCTCCATATCTAACATTAAACTTCAATAAAGCATTCTTTTTATTTATTAGGTTTATACAGTATTTCTCCATGATATGATGCAAAATAAAACACTGATCTATGGTTGAATAACTTCTACTAAAGCCTACAAGATATGCTGTATGTTTAAATCATTATGGTATTCTAACTAACTGTTTCATCTAGTCAAAATTATTCATGCAAAAATCTTCCCTAGGCAATCAATTAGACTTATTGGTCTGTAATTTTCAGGTAGATTTGGATCTCCTTTTTAAGAATTGGTACTACTATATTCCCTTTTTGTGCATGAGGTATATATTTATATGCTGTAATTGTATTGAATAGTATAGCCAGGAGGTTACTCCACCATTCAAAATGTATTTTATAGAGGAATGGAGGGATCTTATCAGGTTCAGGAGTTTTGTTTGCTTTAGTTTGTTAATAGCCTCAGAAACTTCATATGGAGTAATATTCATAGTAGGTGGGCATCATATAATTTTAAAACAATGTAATTTCTAGAATCAGTTACTATATTATTGGAAGACATTTTTTGTAATAGGTGATCCATGTCAATGGTGGTATATGTGCTTAGATATCAGAGGCATAATTACCTGTCCCATTGCCACCAACAACCAACATTTTCTTGAGTCATGTGATTTTATAACTCCTATCATATGAGACCATTGTTTTACCTGGAATAAAAGGCACTGAGAAAGCAAAAGTTTATTGTATTCCTTTCTGAATTTATTCAGAAATGCATGATTCCCTTTTGATGGAGTAAGCCTTTCAAGTCTTGTAAGTCATGAGATAAACATTTTAAATTTGCTACAGTCTTTATTAAACCAAGTCTCAAATGTTTTTGTTTTGACTGGATGATATAAAAGTGGCAGAGTAGACTCACTGATGTCCTGGACAGTTAAGTATATTTCCTTTGCTGATGAGCTAGGAGTTAGAATACTTATTTTCTCTTGGTTGTTCATATTAATTATTACCGCTGCTACTTTTGCTTCTATTTCTGAGGAAAATAAAACTCCTCTTTGATTTCATATTTCTATATGAGGTACAAGAAAACTGACTTGATGAATATTTTCTGTATAACAATTTAACTAAAGTGCAGAGGTTAATGGTCACTCCCAGGCTGAAGAATGATATAAAATTCTAAAAAATAGTATGTTTGCTAGGGGAATGCAAAATGTAGTCCAACACTCTAGCTCCTTTTGCATTTAGAAAAGTATAATAGGATGAATGTTTTACCCCCGATTTAATAAGATTAATCCTATTTTTTTGACAACATGCAAGAGCCTTCTGCCACTTCTATTTACGATTTTTCCCTTCAATGTTCTGTTTGAAATAGGAGTTCCATCTTCTAAAAAAGCAGATAATGACATAGAACCCAATTTGGCAATAAAGTCACCCATAAGCAGTACCCCAGCTTCAGGTGGATCTGCCATAGCTTTCTGGAGTTGAATCTCTAAGTTTTCCCAAATTTGTATGTCTTAATGGCTTGTATTTTGGGGCAGTAAATAGCTATTTCACACATAAATCATTTCTTTGTTCCAATGTATATGAAGAATTATTAAATTTTGTATAACAACAAGACAGGATGTTATCACTAAGTTTTTCTGCATCTTGACAAAAATCATTAAACCTACTGATTTGCCATATTTTGTTGATTTTTTTCTGCTTTATTTATTTATTGAAAATGTTTCACCAGGAAAGGCACACTGAGCAAAAAGATACTCGTCTCACGGTGCGACCTGGGGGGAGGGGTTATAGTGGAGGCAGGTATACATACAAAAGTTGAATTTAGAAGTAGAGCAATACAGATAATGTACATATGGGATTACATTTGAACTTGTTACATAAGAGGCACAGAACAGAACATGGTCTTCAAGGACAGGGTATACATATCATGGGTACACATTGAGGGCAATACATGATTACATAAGTGCCAGTAACAGAACTTGAGTGCCAGTAACAGAACTTGAGCTGAAGTGAGATGCACCAAGTTGACAGTAGGAGTTGGAGAGAAAAGATAGGGGGTAGAGGAGGTGGACTAGTAAACACTAGGTGTGTGAGGTGGTGGTTTAGGTGCTGTGGGGAGGAGGGAGGTAGTAGCTGTGAGTAAGGCTGAAGAGCGTAGGTTATTTAGGAAGGAGGGAGAAGGGAAGGGATATATTAGGAGTGAATAAGAGTGAGTAAGAGTAAGAGTGTAAGTGCGTAGGGCAGTGTGTAAGCCAGACAATTAGGTGAAGACCGAGCCGCTGGTCAGGCACTAAGGGGGGATAGGGGAAGAGAAGCTATCGGAGGGGAGGTCAGGGGCAGTTGCAATTTGGTGCAAGGAAGTTAGTGAGGGCAGTGCCTAGGGAGTGTTTGGATGAAGAATAGTGGATCTGGGCTGGCAGGCCATTCCAGAGTTTAGGGAAGAGGTAAGAGAAGGCTGATTGGCTGGCAGTGGTCCTTCGGTGAGGGATGGCTAATAGTCTAGCATCAGTAGACCTGAAGGCGTGGGTGGGGGTAGGTGGGTAAGATAGGGAGGATACAAGGTAGGGAGGGAGGGAGGGAGCCGAGCCAGAAGTTGGAAGTGAATTTAACACTATGTATTAGGCGCCGGTTACTCAGGAATGGCAGGGCCAGTGAACGGTAGAGCTCACAGTGAAGTGAGTGGGGGTATCAAGGGCAAAGTGGCAGAAAGCATTAAAAAGGGGGTCAAGTTTGGCAAGGGTGGTCTTAGAGGCAGAACTGTAAATGACATCACAGTAGTCGAAGGAGGGTAGAATCATTTTCTGGACTAATTCACGTCTGACGGGTAGCGGGAGACTAGTGTGGTTTCTATAGAGGGCACCAAGTTTTGGGCACAGTTTTGAAATGATGGCATCCACGTGTGTGGAAAAGGAGAGGTGACGATCAAGCCAAACCCCTAGATACCCGAAGGAGGGCACTTCATCAAGGATGGTGTTATTTAGGGTATGGAAGATCAGAGGGGAGGTGAGTTTGGATAGATGCTGTCTAGTGCCAAAAGACATAGAGACAGTTTTCTTGGCATTTAGGGAGAGTTGGTTGGTATTGAACCAGTGTTGGATTTTGTTGAAATCGGTTTGAAGTTTGGAGGAGACTTCTTCGTGGGACCAGCCGGAGGTAAAGAGGACAGTGTCATCTGCATACATGTGGATTGCGGAAGTGGAGCAAGACTTAGGCAGATCATTTGGAAGGATGGAGAAGAGGATGGGGCCAAGAACTGATCCTTGGGGAATGCCGATGGTGATAGGGAGAGGGGGGGGAGGTGTGGTCAGCTATTTTAGTGGATTGGGTTCTATTTAGTAGGAAGGTACTGAACCAGTTTGTGGCGGATGCTGCTTACCCAGCCCCTGATAGGCAGGATAGTAGGAGAGAATGGGATACTGTGTCAAAGACTTTTGCTAGGTCAATGAAAATAGTGGCAGTGATTAACCCTTTATCCATCCCAGTGAGGATGGAGTCCGTGAGTCTTAGTAGGGAGGAGGTGGTAGAGTGGTGTTTTCTGAAACCGGACTGAAATGGGGTGAAGAAGTTAGTTTCTGAGAGAAAGTGGGAGAGTTGGGATAGCACTAGGTGTTCCTGGAGTTTGGCGAGGGCGGGGAGGAGGGAGATGGGATGGTAGTTAGTTGTGGAGGTAGGATCACCACCTTTTGGAAGGGGTAGGACAGTGGCATGCTTCCAATCGGAGGGGAGTGACTCGGTGGTGAAAGAAAGATTTAGTAGGGCCGTGAGGGGAGTGATGGCAGAAAGGAAGAGGAGTTTGTTATCAAGACCATCAGGGGATTTGCCTTTGGGGGGGTGCAGGGAGTGAAGGGCATCTAGGGTTTTGGTGGGGGAGATGTGCCTGAAGGAATAGGGGTTCCTACAAGACTGTAGGGGGATAGATGTCTGGGGAGCGGGTGTGGTTGCAGGAGGTAGGCAATCTAGGAGGGCCAGGGTGCAAGTAGTAAAATAGTAATTAAACTCGGAGGCTACCTTCAAGGGTCGGAGAGAAGAGTCCCTTGGGCGAGGAGGAGAGTTGGGGGGCTTGCTGTTTGGGGAGAGAAAAGGGAGTTAATGACTTTTCAGAATTTAGAAGGTCTTCCAAGATTTGCATTTAGGGTGTTGTTAAAATATTCAGCCTTAGCTAAGCGGATGGCCTTTGTGCACTTGTTGCAATTTTACATGTGCAATCTTCTAGATATAAGTTATCCATAGCCAAAGTTTCCTGAAGACAAGTCACAGTATGCTTGGAGAGAATTTTTTTTTCAAACTGGGTCAATACTTCTCTTTGAATAACCCCTTACATTCCAGGATATCATGGAATCAACATTCTCAGCCTACTATATTCCACCTTACACTGCTATATTGTGCTGTCTATTTATTGTCAAACTGATTATTATGTTTTGCACATTATCACTCTGTATTTCCAATGTAACTTCTGAGGAAAATTGTGAGGCACTACTCTGTACGTATTTTAGTACTGCATTATACATATATATATATATATATATATGTATATATATATATATATATATTAGAGGCAAAAAACTCCGTTTAATGCATTAGTTAGGGTTGTTCCACAGCGACAAAAGTGAGGAAATTCACTGTTAGGGTTGAAAACCCCCCTTGGACCCCCCTGCCCCAACCGGCATTGGGGTGCACATTAGGATCATCAGCCTAACTCTCACCCCATGACATGTGTAAATCAGCAGAAGTAGGAGAATGGGGTGAGAGTTAGGACCCCACGATGATGCGCACCAATGCGGTTGAGTGGTGGCGAAAGTCAGAGGGTTTTCAACCTAACAGTGGTTTCACTGTCGTAACGATCTATCGTGTTAATAAATATTTCTATCCACTTCTTTGAGAATGATAGCGAGAAATAGTAAGATATGATACAATGGTAACTGGCTTCGAATGAGGAACAGAAAGGGAGTAGCATACATGGTGGCGTGAGCCAGAATAGTCTGCCATGATGTGTTATCACATAATAACATGGCCTGCAAACAAGAAATATCAATGGGCATGGTGATGTAAAGTGAAACAGTAAGATAAACAGTACTGTGAACAGAAATGGCAAAAAATAACAAGCATGAAGCAAATGAAAGCATAAGGATAGCATACATGGTGGGCACGAGCGTCAATGGTAAAGTGAAATGGAATGCGGATCCATAAGTGGAAAGGAGCAACAGTAACAATAATGTAAGTGCACAGGCTAGTTTTCCCAAACCCTGCATTGAGAAAGACAGTGAAATTATAAAATAATGTATCAAAATAATGAGTATTAGGCGCAGAAAATGAGATCTTGGAATACTAAATACATTATATCTCTAGGAACACGTCAGACGTAGAAAAAAAAATTTAAAAGTCATATTATTTACAACTGTCCTGAGCTAATTTAGATCTTAGTCCCAGGAGGGCTAAGAAATTTTCTGACGAAAAGTCCGTATCTACGCACCGTTCCGAGATCACGGGCCCTGAGCCTTGTGCGGCTTAATAATGTTATCTATGGGAAAAAAGAAAAGTTGAACACCATAACTTTTGCCTCCCTGACAATGTTTTCACCAAACTACTGAAAGGCACATCTGTAGGCTGTTGGCTGTCTTCCTCAAATTTCAGGAAAAAAGACCAAACCGTTATTTTGCAGCAGAGGCTCCAAATGATTTCTGTTAAATGTCAGGTGCCGTAATGTTATCTAAGGAAAACCCGTCAATTTGAAATGACTAACACTTGCCGCCATGTGATATTGTTTCACCAAGCTACTGAAGGCACATCTGCGTACTGTTGGCTGTCTTCCCTCCAAATTTCAGGAAAAAAGACCAAACCGTTATTTTGCAACAGGGTGCCAAAGGATTCCTGTAATGCTTGGACTTACGTAATGTTATCCTATGGAAAAAATTTCAACTTTGGAGTGCCATAACTTTGCCGCTATTTAATATTTTTCAATACAACACTAGAAAGGCACATCTGTGAGGTGTTGGCTGCGTTCCTCAAATTTCAGCCAAAACTCCCAATGGTTATTTTGCAGTGCAGTGCCAAAGAATTGCTGTCATTTTCCACAGACTAGAAAATTACTGTCGCAATTACGAAAACTTTCATAAAAATTTGCTTTTTACTTAACGTAAACATGAAAGTAATTTGCGAAGTACTTTTCAGAAATTTGAAAAACTTATATTTCTGGGGTATTTACTACAAAATAAAGACATGGCAAGCATCCTCAGGGCCCGACTAAGTGAATACAAAAAAATTAGATTGCTAGAGGGGTCCCAAATTTAAATGCCAACCATTTTTCATGATGACCAACTGAAAACAAAATGGCGATTTAACAGTAACAGAGCCCATTGCGAAAGTAAAAATGCATTGCGAAAGTGTTGAACTTTTGGTAACTTTTCCCATTGACTTATAATGGGAAACTGTTTTAAAATAACTTTTGAACCGTTTAATATTTTTCACAAAATCTTTAGAAAGGCACATCAGAGGACCTAGCTGCACATTCCCTGAAGATTTTGGGCGATCACTAAACCGTCACGACCTGTAGGTGCGACCACAGAAATTCAGAAAAGCGTAAGCGTGCACAGATCACACTTAATAACTCCGCAAGCGTATATCGATCAGTACAAAACTTAGCAGATCCCAAAGCCTATGAATCTTGATCACTACATTCAAATTTCAGGCAAATCCATCAAACAGTTTCAAAAGTTATTAAGATTGCAAAATTTTAGGTTTAACATGGAAATGGCTCCTCAGCCCTAACTATGGTAGCACTACCTTGCTACCATAATAAGCTGATATACATATATATATATATATATATATATATATATATATATATATATATATGTATATATATATCTATATATCTATAGATATATAGATATATACTATATATATATATATATATTATGGTATGCAGTAGTGCTACCATGAATTAGAGGTGAGGAGCCATTTCTATATTTAAACTCAAAACATATATATATGTATATATATATCTATATATCTATAGATATATAGATATACATATATATATATATATATATATTATGGTAGCAATGTAGTGCTACCATAGTTAGGGGTGAGGAGCCATTTCTATGTTAAACCCAAAACTTTGTACCTTAATAACATTGCAACTGTTTGGATGGATTTGGCTGAAATTTTGAATATACAATCAAGAACTACAGGCCTTGGCATCTGCCAAGTTTCATACCAGTCGGATGCACGGTCATGGAGTTATTATGAAGGACGGCGACATCGCCACGCTTTTTCTGAATTCTACTATCATGCCAGATAGGTCGCATGGTTTGAGTGACCGCCCAAAATCTTCAGGGAACGGGTTGGGGTCCCTGATGTGCCTTTGAAGATTTGGTGAAAAAATATTAAACGTTAAAAGTTATTCAAAAACTATTTCATTATAAGTCAATGGGAAAAGTTAACACAAAGTTCGACAGTGTCGTAAATGCATTTTTACTTTCGCAAATGGGCCTGTTACTTTCACAAATCAGCTATTTTGTTTTCAGTTGGTGATCAGAAAATGCTTGGTATTTAAATTTGGGACCTCTAGCAACCTAATTCTTTTGTATTCACCTTAGTCGGACCCTGAGGATGCTTGCTATGTCTTTATTTTGTGGTAAAACACCCCAGAAATATGTTTTCAAATTTCTGGAAAAAGTATTTCTTTGCAATTACTTTCATGCTTATGAAAGTGTTGAACTTTTGCAAAGCTTTACAAATCATGTATAGAAGCTACCTGTGGAAAGTGACAGCGATTCTTTTACATTGTGCTGCAAAAGAACGTTGGGAGTTTTGATGAAATTTGGAGTGTTTCCTCAGTCATTATCTCATTAGATTGCCTTTCAGTCTTATACTGAAAAATATTACGGGCGGCAAAGTTACGGCACTCCAAAGTTGAAATTTTTTCCATAGGATAACATTACGGTGCCCAACGATTACAGGAATCTTTCTCCCTGCTGCAAAATAACTGCTTGGTCTTTTTCCTGAAATTTTGAGGAAGATAGCCAACAGCCCACAGATGTGCCTTTCAGTAGTTTGGTGAAAAATATTACAGGAGGCAAAGTTATGGTGCTCCAAACTTCTTTTTTCCATAGGATAGAATTATTAGTGTTCGTCACGCCTTTCAAGGTCGAGATCTCGAAACGTGCGCTGATCACAGACTTCTTTCAGTGAGAAGGTTTTGAAGCCCCTAATGGGGCTAAGTACAAAATTAGCTAGACAGTTGTAAATAATATGAGTTTTACATTTTCTTCTATGTCGACGGTTCCTGAGATATAACCTATTTAGTATTCCAAGTCCTCATTTTCTGCTCTGATATCCATTATTATGCATATATTCTTTGTACTCACTGTCTTCTCTATGCAGCTTTTGGGGAAAACCAGCCTGTGCGCTTACATTACTGTTACTGTTGTTCTTTCTGCCATGGTCCCATACCTGTTTCACTTACTGTTGCTCGCTCATGCCACCATGTGCGTATTCTTGGCATTTTACTTTTCAGTTGCGCTTGCTGTTTTTTTTTGCCATTTGTGTCTACAGTACTGTTTCTCTTCTGTTTTAGTTTGGCGCCACCATGCCCATTGAAATTGCATTTGCAGGCACCATGTTACTTACAGACAACACATCACGGACAGACCTTTCCTGTCTATGCCACCGTAGAAGCTAATCACTTTCTGTTCTTATTCGCTACTATGCTACCATGTGCGCCACTGTTAGCGCTTCTGTTTGCATTGCTGTTCCTGTTACTGTGCCTCAAGACATCACGTGGCAGGAGCGCCCCACGGCTGTATTACATATCACTATTTCATCATTCTTCAAAAGAGGAATTAGAGGTAAAACCCCATCGACAGGTTAATGACAGCGACAGTGAAATTACTGTTGAAACTCTCAGCCCACCCCCCAACCGGTATTGGTGCATTGGGCCGCCGGTCCCAACTCTACCCCATTCTCCCATATACTTCTGCTGCTTTACACATGGATGGAGTGAGAGTTAGGGCTGACTACTCAATGCACACCCCAATGTTGGTTGGGGGGGTGGGGTCCAAGGGGGTTTCAACCTAACAGCGAATTTCCTCACTTTTGTCGCTGTGGAACAACCCTAACTAATGCATTAAACAGAATTTTTTGCCTCTCATTTTATATATATATATAATATAGATAGATAGATAGATAGATAGATAGATAGATAGATAGATAGATAGATAGATAGATATATTGTATCTATTGTGTCGACCCACACCAACACTGTGCTGTATCTTGTATGCAACTGATGCAACTGTCTCTTTATATGAAACTCTTGTCCCCCCTCTTACCTGGGTCACACCTGAAAAAAGCAATAGTCTTGGCTCAGTGTGTCTTTCCCGGCTACCATTCTTTCAATAAACAAATACATATATAAATAATTCCACCTCCATATTTTCTACCATATTTCCTTGTTTACATGGTGTTATTGAGTCTTCTGGAAGTCAGTCCTGTTCCACATTTGCTAAACATTGTTATTGATTTTGTATTGGGATATTAATTTTGAGTATGCATGTTACTCATAAATTCAGAAATTTACCATAGCCGAAGTATATCCATCTTTTCCCTCAGAAAGTGTATTACCCTGGTGGTCCTAAGTCTGTAAATCAGGCCATTCATATAAGAGGATGTTCAATTTAGCCAAATTATCAGCTTCAGTCAAAATTAGATTATACAAACTAATATCCCAAACTGCAAAGGTTATTTGCCCCTGGTCTGAACATCCATTTTCTCTCTAAACTAATTCCTCTCCCTTGTATAATGGCCGTATCCCCAGTATGTTTGTTAAAATATAACAAACTATTTTCAGAAGTGAGAGTTGTGTCTCATAACTTGATTTTCCAATTTCATGGAGTACTAAGAGATACTGATGTTTTTCCTGTAGAGTTCTACTAGTTTTGATAAGTTTTCTTAATCTTATTTGGGATTTAAGGTCAATTTTAGAAATACATTTACCTTGTGAGTTCTTCTTTGATTTATGTAAATGATTCATTATAGTTATGGGTGGCTCTGCAGTTAGACCTAGATATTGGAGTGAGAACATTTGTTTCCAGACCCCTTTAGAAATTTCCATGTCTTAGAAAAGTAAATAAATTGGTGACCATACTTCGGTGAATCCCTGGTTGCAAAATGCAGATTGTTTTTACCATTTGGAATCATCAGTTCTCTTTCCAATAATTGTATCACCAAGTTAATCTAATAATCCGGAGTATGGTTAGTGTTTTGATGAATGCCATGCATTTTTATAATGCCTTCATTATGAGAAAATCAGAAGCTATCTAAGATTTCTTTACTAGTATCCAGATTAGACTAAATTGTTGTATTTAAATATGATACTAACTTTATCTCATCCACAGAGATTGGAGCTATCATTTTTTTGAGGTTTTGAGATTTCCTTCTTTACGTGTTCTGATTTTTTCTGGAGTAATCTCAATTACTGATTTTTTTTTTTTTGGGGGGGGGTCTTGATTAACAGTACTATTACACCAAGCCCAATGTGATATTATTTGGGATGGTGACTTTAATATAATAATTGATAACACTTTAGACCACTCCTCTACCTGACCTTATCAGATGCATAAAGTGGCAGAAGTGGTAAAATAACAGACAACAGATTTAGGCCTTCAGAAATCTGGAAAATTCTGCACCCTACCATGAAAGATTACTCTTTCTATTCCCCATGTCCATATAACCTGTACTTGAATTGATTTTGTGTATATCTGTAGCCACTTGATAGGAGACGCACAACAATGTTGCTATCTTTCCACTATCCTTTTGGATCATGCCCCATTCAAAATAATCATTCACCTGGGGGGTGAACAAATGCTAGGTACAAATATATGGAGTATGGACCTCCTTCTGCTGAACAGGGAAGAATTCTTAAAGTAACTAAGATCAGAGATAAAAGAACTCTGGTCACTCAATAAGTGCACAGTAAATAGTGTAGGTATAGTTTGGTACCTGCTGAAAGCCTTTGTGAGAGATGGGACGATGGTATACACAGCCAAACTTAGGAAAGAGAACAAAGCAAAAATTCAGCAGCTGGAAAATTATCTTACTGTATAGACATTGAAACTGAATTGAGAAAGGTATATGATGCTGAAAAATACTTTAATCTAACCAAGTTAAGAATGAGGTATAATGAGCTTACCTCCCAGCAGATGTACTAAGCCCTTAATTATCAGAAATCTAGACATTAGGGGCAGGATTTTCAAAGCCCCAGGCATGATGCAAGGAGCCTGAGCTAAACAACAGTGGCACAAGACAGCTCTGTGTCAAACACTGCTTCAGACCCAAATTTCAAAGGCACCCTGCATCAAAGCCAGACAACCCTGCACCAAAGGTGATTGCATCAGCCCTGCACCAAAAGAATGGCAACGCCACAATGCAAGACAGCCTGCTCCACAGAAATGGTGCAAGATCGCACCCATGGGAATTTCAAACATGCACCCCTGACAACTAACAGGTCAAAGTCCTATCAGCCTCTAGACCAGCCAGAGCTGGTCTAAGCAGCCTTAGAGCATACAAAAAGGCACACAGCACAACAGACAATGCTGACAGCTAGACACGGCTGAGGATCTGAGAGAGAAAGAGGTGGAAGACAACACAGAACAATGCCAGCAGCAGCTACAATACTCCTCCACATGGCAGCAAGGCAGCAAGGAGGTGACGACGTGCCAGGCAGCAGTGACAGGAGGCTGCCAGGAGACTAACACTGGCCAGATAACAGCAGCAACAACACCCAGCACAACACCCATATAAGCCAAGGGAGTTCCGCAGAAGAATCATGTGCACAGACATGACAAATGAACAGTGCCTGTCACAGTAAAGGCTGAACAACGACACCATCACACAGTTATACAATGAGCTAAGGGAAGACCTACAAAACAGGACAGGCAGAGGCAACCCTCTACCAGTGGAGATAAAGGTCACAGCTGCACTCAGGGTCATTGCAAAGGGCACCTTCCAGACGCCCACAGGAGACACACTGGGAATCTCACAATCAGCAGTCTCAACAAGCCTACGTCAGTTCTTGGAGGCACTACTGCACAGGACAGCACAGTACATCAGATTCCCATGGGATGCCCATGAGCAGCAGGCCATCCAGCAGGGCTTCTACAGTGTCACCCAACTATCATGGGTACTGGATGCAATAGACTGCACCCACATCACTATAAAGGCACCATTGGTGGATGGGGATTCATATGTGAACAGAAAGGAATACCATTCAGTGAACATCCAGGTCATATGTGACAGTCATTGTAGGATCCTGGACATACTGGCATGGTACCCAGGGTCATGCCATGATGCCTACATCTATAGGCACAGTGGCTTGTAGAATGGATTTGAGTGTGGAGTAATTCAGGATGGCTGGCTAATAGGTAGGTGCATGTGCAACATTATGCAAAGTGACACACAGGTAACACTGAACATAGTCAAGACTGAACCTAGGACATGCATGGTGTCTCATGAGGTAGGGGAAAACACTGTCGACATACAAACACACACAGCAGGTGCACATGACAATGTGCATGCACCAGAGGACTGGCCATGCACAGAACCTCCACCCATGACAGGTAACACACATGCACACATGACACAGTGACAGGCAACACAGGAATGGCACTGGGAGTGCCCCTGGAACCCACGGTTCCACAGGGAGCACAGCACAACATGCAACTGTGACCAATACCAGGATGGCAGTGCCCATGGAAATCAACCCTCGGCCCAAGTGCACAAACACAGACATGCGTGTCACAATGGATGTCCCCCCACCTCCATACACACATGCCCTGACACACCACCACACAGCAACACAGCCATGCAGTGTAACACAGGCAGCGGCCATTGGGAGGCATACTGGCCACACACACACATGCAGGCGGCAGCAACACAGCAGACACAGGGAACACACACGCTACAGTCGTGGACATGAAGGAAGGGGCAGACAGTGCAAGATGGGTGCAACAGCCATCATGGTAACTGCAGCACATAGCATGCATGGCGGGTGGAGGACAAAGTAGGATGCCAGAAGAGATGCACACAATACCAACAATGCAGGCACAACAACTAACCATTGCCATCATGTTCACAGATGACAATGGATTCCCCCTACTTCTATGGCTAATGACACCAATCAGAAGACCACAGAGTACAGCTGAAGCATGATACAATGAAGCACATGCAACCACAAGGGCTGTGATCAAGCAAACATTCGGACTCTTGAAAATGCAGTTCCAGTGCCTGGACCACTCTGGAGGTGCACTACAGTACACACCCTGCATGGCATGCAAGATCACTGTGGCCAGCTGCATCCTCCACAACATTGCCATTGACAACAGAGTGAACATGCCGGATGAGGAGGATATGGATAACAGTGGTGATGAAGAGGGTGACAATGAAGAAGCCAATACAGCAGCGGACAACAACCAAGGACAACACCCAAGAGGAATAGTGGCAGCTGGATATAGGGCCAGGGCAGAGCTGATACAAAGTCACTATACATAACACCATGCCAGAGCACACAGCACCATGAGCAAGACAGAACAGCCAATGGCCACAACCGGAGCACACCCCACACAATGGGTACACGCTAACTGTGCGGCACTGCACCATGGTGCCATATGAACATGCAGACCAAACCAGGCCAAACACCCATAGAACATAGATGCCAGAACAACATCTCTGGACATGCATGCTTTGCCATAGGGTGCTTGTCAGACAGAGACCAGTGATGATGCACAGACACTGTCTGCTGAATGACCAACAGTCCATGGCAGCAGTACACAGCAACAACCAGAGAAGGACCATGGCAACAGGAAAGGCTCACACATCATGGTACCAGGCGGTGTGCACTGTACAGAGTGGATGTGTGCATGGTGGAGCACATGCCTGGAAACCCATGATAAGCACATGCTGAGGTGACTGTGACATGGCCAATGTGAGGACGTGCCTGGGTGCTACTGAAGGACACCATGTCAACAGGCATATCAAAACACAGACATACAGAAACACACCACAACAGATGGGTGTAGGCACCATGGGCAGAAGTGTGGCGACATGGCACTGAACAGTAACCAGGTGGGTGACGAGTGCTTCTACATGTCCAAACAGGTGTGCTGATGGATGCACAAATACAACCACCACAAGGCCCAAGTGCCTCGCTGACCAAGGATGACACCATCGCTGTGTAGAATGGATACCACACAGTACAGACAGCCAGGCAGTGCACAGATGTGGCCTGGGTCCCTGGACCATGTGCACCAATCGGATGACATAACCAGACACACATGGCCAACATGGAGGATGGGCACCAGCACCTGTGCAACAAACACACTCAGGGTGGCACATGCAGTGGTGACTGGCCAAACACACCCAGAAGGCACACCCATGGGGAAGTGGCACCAAACACCACCACCACAATGGAATCCCATGTAACATGGGGATAGGGGGTGCAGGTCACAGACATGCCAGATGTGGGGTGCAATGCCCTGACAGCACTGCACCATCACTGGCATGGCACATGGCCGTGGACATCATGATAGGTCCCAACCCCCCACCAATAAGGCACGGTGTATGGACACCCCATGTGGCATGGCAGTGCCAGTAATACACACATTGGAATGCATTGCCAACAGCCATGCTACCCCATGCACCACAACACCCACACACAGTGCCCCACTATCCCTGGCAAGTGCCACCTACAGGTACAGGCCACTGCACCCCCCACAGCCAGCAGCAGACCCACCACTGACTGAGGAACACCACAGCAATGTGACACAGCATGCCACATAATGTAGTAGTCACAGTGTGAAGCAGGGTGACGGCATAGGACAGATCCCATGCAGTGCAAAGCCAAACTCTATAACAGTGTGGTGACATGTGTGCAGCTGACACCACTGATGGCACACACAAACATATGTACAGACGAAGCAGCCAGCAGGAGATGGCCAACTGGACTAACATGACTGCTTGGATTGCAGGGTCCACAGCCTGAGCACATGTCCCAGCCCTCCCAACCCAACCCTCCCAACCCCCACCCAAGAGTCCTACCATCCCTGTATGTCCTTCTCAGCCTGCCACAATGCTGGCCACTGGCAATGATGGGAAGGCCACACCCGGCAGCTCAGACAGGTGTCCACCACCCACATAGTGAAGAGGTGCCTCCTGACCCCCCTGCCCAAACCACCCACCTCACAGCTGATGTCTGTGCCATCATGTGATATGGGTGCCACGTGGCCTAAGGTGACTCCCCCATGGACCATATGCATCCCTGGCAAGTACCTGTATAACCGACCCATGACACCCCTACCCCCACCTGTCAACCAGGGAGTACATGATCAGTGCCCCCACCCTACCCAGGTATGCCATTCCCTGCTGATCAGCAGTCAGCCATGTATCCTTCCACTGTTCTGTCACCAGAAGGATGACATCCATGGGGAGGTGTGGGCACTTGTACTGAACACCGTACCCTGGATGCAGCCCTACCAGTGACCTGTATGAGGGAAGTACATCCTCCCCACCCCTACCACCGATCCACCTAGCTACGCATCCAAGCAGCATGTGTGCCTGTGCTGCTGCATATCAGTACAGCATGGTGGGCATCAGGTCCCCAGTGTGCATCACTCCCACAGCCCCCTCCCCCTCCAATGCAGGATAATGGTTCCCAGCCAGTTAATAATCTGTCCTGGATGTCCATTCCCCAAGATGCATAACCCTGCAGTCCTTGGCATTAAAGCCAAGCAGCTGGACCACAGACCACCTCCTCAGCCATTCCAGAATGCCTTGTGTGTGCCCAACCCCATGCCCTGCACAGTGATGTAGTGGGTGGGTTGTACATGTGTGATGCAGACACCATAGCGTCATAGCCACCAATGGCCTCCAGGACCCTGTGCCACAGTGCGGCACAGCAGGTGACGCAGATCCACTGCAGCAGAACCCCATGCCTGCATCACGGTGCATCACTGCAAGTGATGCAGAGGCCAGTGTGGCAGAACCCCAGCCCTACATCACAGTGCATCATGGCAGGTGACACAGAGACTGTTGTGTGAGAGCCCCATCTCTGCATCACGGTGCATCATGGCAGGTGACGAAGAGATCATTGTGGCAGAACCCCGGCCCTGCATTATGGTGCGTCATGGCAGGTGATGCAGAGACATTGGTGTCAGGACCACAGCCCTGTGTATCTCTGCGTTGGGGTATCCGATGCACATGCAGCTGGAATGCGTCATGCTGCACAGAGGGCAGCTAGTGGAGACACATTGTGTCAGAAGCCTGCATGTGGAAAACTGCCATGGTACATGCTGCCCATAACAGTGCTCACAGGGGTACAAGAACACCTCCCCAGCCTACTGCACCACATTCCCTTTGGTAGGCACTGCAGGGCCCTCCCACAGCTGGAGGCCAATGAAGGCAAGTCTAGGGGAACTGTGGGCCACAAGCACAGCTCACCCCTACAGGTGTGGTACATAGAGACACCCTGTCCCCAGAAGGTGCAATAGGTGTGGCTGACCCAGTACTGCACATCATGGCAGGCCCAGGGCCCAGGATACTGAACTTCACTGATGATGAGACCACCATGCTGGTCAGCTGTGTGAAAATGTGGTCAAGGCTGCTGCTGTCACCATGTTCGGCAAAGCACCCCATGAGGGACAGGGACAGGGTGTGGTGCAGCAGAGCCTGAAAACTGCAGATGCTAATGGGTGTCAAACGCACAGTCCAACAGCTGAAGCACAAACTGAATGATATGTCTCACAGGGAACCAGGGATGCTAAAGAGCCTCACAGACCAGGCCAGAGAGGAAGACATACGGATGCATGGTGGCCATCATAGACAGACAGGTGGGTGGCACACCACATGCATATAGTGGTAGAGACACAGCCTCCAACAGGACCCATACCAACCACATGTCTAACTCATGTGATGTCACTGTCTCCACAGATCCACAGGTGTGTGCCACTGCAGAGGAACATGGAGCCACATAGCAGGATGCCGAGATGACCAAGTAAAGTAAGGATGGCTCAAGTTCAAGTGAGGAGGATAAGTGACACATGCCATGTGTGTGTGATGTGTGCATGGGCAACATGATGGATGCACAGATGAGGGCTGGGGCAGCCAGCCATGGCTGTGCATAGGTGTACAGCCCAAACGATAACAAAGGCAGCAAGGCAGCAATTCAAGGTGTGCTTTGGGGGGGTCAAAGGGCACCTGGGCAGATATGCACAGCATGTGCAGGTACTGTGTGCCACTGTGCCCCACAGCATAGTGCTCCAATGAAACCAAAGCACAGTGCTGTAGATGGCAAAGGTGACATCAGACTACCCCAACACAGTGAGCCCATAGCATCTCTGCAACAAGCATACTTGGGGGGGTGTGCCAGGGTACACGTGGTGCTGTGTGAACAATGCAGGCCCGGCATGTCACATGACTGACAGGGCACAGATACAATCCCACCATGCCACTGGCATGCAGAACATGTATGCCTGCACACATATACCTGGACAAGCATGACAGTACCACTGCCTGTACATGGGCATGCACATGGACAGTGCCATCCCACAGTGTGACACTAGACAAGGTGTATTTGGACAGGGGTAACCGACACCACAGGCGAACATGGTACAGCTGCATGGGTGTAATGAACAACCAATAGCAGCCATCTGACAACCAGTACACACAGATGTCATAGCATGGACACAGCCAGGCACAGTGTGTGTCGACCCACACCAGCACTGTGCTGGGCCATGACACCCTGCTGCTGGCACCACAGTCCCCTATGGCTATGGCAACCCTGAACTTGTACAGTGCCCACAGTCACAGGGGGAGTGGCATAGCACATGTAGGTGCACATCACTGGAGCATTGGTAGGTGTGTCACCCAGGACATGGTGGAGGGACGTCGGCACTGGGTGGCAGAGAGGGACGGTGGTACATGGTGTGCACACACCCTGCACTACAGTTGGCATCTGTACCCATATGGTGGTGGTGGGCAACTGACATGCACACCACCATGCTGACCACGGTATGTGCCAGGATGGCACCATATGCATGCAAGACAGGGCGCAGGGGTACATGCCACACTGTCCATGTAACACAGCACCATGGTTACAGCCGACACTGCTAGGTATGGCCATCATATGTGACATGTGGAGTGTGTCCACAGACGGCTTGGGTGACTTTGTGTGCATGCACAGCTGGATGCTACTCATGGCCCACCACTATTGTCATTGCAGGGGACAGTGAGGATGATGAGGACGATGTGGATGAGTCAGATGAGGAAATGCCAACACAGCATCTGAGAGCCCTCATGGCGGAAATGAAGAGCCTGAAGTGGCAGGAAGCACAGAGTTATGCAGAGTGGACACGGCAGATGCAGGTCCGTGTGTGTCCGACAACAGGTAGAGGACATGGTGGTGAGTGGTAATCAGTGACCCATTCTGGGTGCAGTATAGCTCAGGGCACACAGTCAACTGCTGTGGAACATGTGCCCCAACAATGCACACGACAGCTGGCTGCTGCCTCTGCCACAGTGGTGGGAACCACTGCAACTGCAGGACTCACAGGACAGGACAATGTGGACAGTGGTACTCATGTGGACCAGGCCACACGGCCTGCTGTCCCTGCTGGTGATGGCCATGGACATGATGATGCTGGGGGGGCTGTGGGCATTGCCCACCATGATGCCCATGTGCAGCATGTCGCTGCCACCACCAGGCAAAAGCTACAGGATGTGGTAAAGCTGTTGGGTAGTCTACTGGTGTCCATAAGGGCAATCATGGACATGCTTGGGGAGTTTGAACATTAGTGTGGTGCCACCACTCATACATGACGTCACCTCGGTGGTGTAGAATGGATCTGTGGTGTGTGCCATGCCACACAGTACTGGCAGTGTGGAATGTGTGTACCACATGGCCTTGGGGCAAGGGGGTTTGTTAAACTGTTGTAGTAGACCGTCTCTTGTTATGTAGTGTAGCATGTGCCAAACGGCTGGGTTGGCACAGTCACCACAGTTCTTGGGTGTGCATATACGTGTGTGATGGGTCATGCTGGTGTGTACACAACTGGGCTGTGGCACATGGCAGCACCATTGAACTGTTCACTGTTGCTGTACTGATTGTACCACACCTGCAGCAGAGGGATTGTACAGTTGTTGGTTGTACTTGTTGTTACTGTTCTCACACAATACTGTATATTCACTGTTGTGTTGCCACACCCATTGTTGTCTGTGTCATTCCTACACTGTGGTGTTCCATGTGTTGCATGGGGGGGGCTGAGACAGACATGTATTGTAGGGCATTGTGCAATGTACAGGTATGCGCCAGCACATGCACGGCATGTTGCAGACAGGGCACAGGCCATGTACACGCACAGGGCACTGTCACTCGGTAGGATCAGTGGGTCTGCCTTGGTGGCCACCATGAGCAACAGTCCATGGCCATATAGGGACTGGCATAACAGTGTACGCCGGTGGCATTGATGGAAGGCATGGCTGTGATGCTGTGATGGCTGGGGGTACAGGAGTGCCACACTGCTAGGGGATAGTAGACATTGTGGGTGACCAAGGGCACACTTCTGTCCTGAATGTCACTCACTCACTCACTGATGATGGCTGCACTAGAATAAGTCTGTGTGTGTCAGCACACTGACCTGGCATGCACTATCCTGGACATGGGGATTGCAGGCAGGGCGGTGGGTATGCACGCGTCTCGGCCCACCACATGTGTGGCATGCACAGCGGCCCACCCACAGACAGACCAGTAGGCCGCACGGTACATAACATGGACAGTGTGGACAGTAGCTGAGTGCACACCCTGCATCAGCTGCCCTTTGACCACTGGTTCACAGCCTCACACATGGTCATCCCCCAGGTGATGGTGTATCAGGGCATACTGCTACGTCTCCAACCCATACACGGGTCGTACACAGCTACAGTACATAGCAGTTACAGAAGTCTGTGATACTGTAGAACACCACTATCCACATGGCCTGTGTTCTAGTGTCATGTGTGATGGACAGCATATGTGCACAGTGTGACAGACACATAGCAGTGTAGGCAATGGCAGGTGCAGCAGCGCACAGTGCTAGTGGTTGGGCACAGCATATATGGGGCTGTACAAAAGCCTGTATGGGAGACACACGTTTGTAGGGTGGGTATGCCTGGCCACAACATTGCCCGCACACAGTGTCTGACATCACCTGTCAGCGGACCCATCACAGGTGCATGCAGCCCTGTCTGGGTTCCTGCCAACTGGGTATGTTGTCACTATGGGCCCCTCACAGGTGTCACATGGCAAGCATGCCCAAATGAGTGTTTGGACTGGGCAATGAAGGTACGGTGTGTTGTCCATCTGATGCCCATACAACCGCTGTGTGTGGGTGTGTGTGCACCATTATGCGTCTGCAGGGACCCACTTATGGAATGGTTGGGGGCACCAACATGGGGCAGGGGCAAGGATATTGCACTGCCATGTCAGTGTGGCAATGGGAGACGGTGGTGGGTGAGCACCCATCCAGCTTTGTGTAGCATGGCTGGTAGCCACAGGGCTGCAGGCAACAACCTGTGCACACACTGTCTGCCATGATGGGTATGAACCACGGCAATAAGTGTTGGGTTGGTGTCTGTTCGGTTGTGCCTGTGCTGGGACAGTGGTAGCACACACTCAGTCGACCAGTAGTGGACGTCACATATGAGGGGTTGTCTGCGATGGTGTACAGGGGCTATGCCACATGACAGGGCACACATGTGGCCCACTGAGCATGGCACCAGGGAAGGGTCACAGCACTGCACATGGATCAGATAGTCTATAGCATGGTATGGACCGGCTGTGGGTGCCCATGTCCAGTCACATGGGCCATGCAGCAGAGTGCACATGGGTGGCATATTACAAGGAGAATGTGTCTGTATCATTAGCATGTTGGGTCCCTGGCTGATGTTGGGCCAGGCCCCACATCAGGCACACTGGTTGGCACTCCAATACTGCCATCATATTGCAGTATGGGTGTGGCGGCGTCCATGGGCATCCACCATTCGGCAGTGATGTGTGATGGGGCCAAAATGGGCAGTAGTGCTGCCTGTCCCCATGGCCACCGGGGTCCACATGTCTCGGACCACTCACAGTACTGGCCTGTCCCCATTGGACTTGGTATATGTCCCCCAGTCATTGGCCCACACACAAACAACCCCATCTGGTTCACCGATACCTGCCAGTTATCTCTGACAGTATGTGGGGGAGGCGGAGCCACTATGTGTTGCTATCCACAGACAGGCATGCAGACACGCCCCACCTTTTGTTGCCACTGGCTGTTGCCCATGACAGTACGTACACCCATTGTGTGGTGGTGGCCTGATCGTCACCGGCAGGCTGTGAGTCGGCAGCTGACGTGCAGTGTGGGCACACTGAGATGGGCCAGGTGCCAGGGGGGGACTGACCACCACTGGCAGCATGCCCACTGTTACTGTACACCCTGGTGGTGTTGTGGATTCACAGACATGTGAATGACATCTCTGTGTACATGTAGGGCACTGTCAGACCAGGCAAGTATGTGCTATTCTAGCCAGTGTGGTGGTGCAGCACAGAGGCACATGGAGCCATATTGTTGACGGGAAAGTACCAGCAGTGCTGTTGAGGGGTGGTGCACTGCACAATGCAGGCCATAGTTACAGTTGCCCATGCACTACCCAATATGGTATCCTTTGGGTGGGTGGGCGGCTGTGTCAGGGCATGGCACATGGTGCACCATGTGGCCAGAGTGGAGGCGTGTGGGCGGGTAGGTGCCGCTGTGCCATGTGAGTGTGAACTGCATATACAGGCATGCCAGATGGACCCCAAGGGCTGTATCTGCCACCTAACATGTGTGTCCCATGCCCTGACCATGTATACCAGGCATGTGTAATGTGTAACATATATTGATGTGCATTGCATCTGCTAGCCAGACAGGGCACTTTTGCCATGTGCCACTGTGCCAGTCTACATGTGCAGGTGTCTCTATGTGTAGGTTGTGCATCCAGGGGCACAGGACGGGTGACCAGTGGTGTACCATTGGCCTCTGTGCAGGGGCAGTGCCAGTCACTGCCACCCCCAGTGTTCCTGGGGATGTCATTGTGTTCAGCATGTGCCCACTGATGGGGGCCCTAGGGGTGGTGGGAGTGTGGACACAGCAGTTGGGCTACAGGACCCACAGGCCACACATGCATGGCTGGAGTGGTGCTCCAGCATCTAACAGCATGGCTCCACTGATAGCCCATGCAGGGTTGTGCACAGTGGGACATGTTTCAGAGGAAGCAGGTCCACCTGTGTCTGCTGCCAGCAGCTGCATCAGTGGAACTACTGGTCCTGGGGGTGATGCTTGCTGGTGGGCTTATGCACACCATGTGGTGTGGGACAGCAGCACCAATGGCACACAGGCAGCTGGGATGCATAGCCAGGGGTCCCGGTAGTGGGTGTGGGGCTGTGTGGCCACCCGTGTGCTGGTCACTGCCTGGTCAGTGGCACATGTCAGGTGGTCAGCACCATTGCCCACAACATGACAGAGACTGTGCCCTACCATGGTGGGTCCACAGGAGTGATGCACTACCAATGGCTGGACCACAGCGTATGGCATCCGATGGGGCTTGTGTGCACAGCACATGTACACCCTAGATGCCGGGGGGCATGTGTGGGACCCACAGGTCCATGACGGGGATCATCATGGTGTATATGGATGTCTCCATCCAGCTGTGTGGCAGCCTTAGTGTGGGGGGGAGCACTGTCAGTGGCTGGCAGGTGGGGGGTGTTGATGGGTGGCCAGGATCCAGGACCACATGGTGTTGTCGGTGGAGCATGGTATGATGAGCATCCAGTGGGACTGCACTCCCACAGGATAGTGGGCAGGTCACAGTATGGCTGTGACAGAGCATGGGCAGGGGTGAGTGCACCGTGCTCCCTGGATGGGTGGCCTGGGGCATAGGGGTTGGGTCATTGCCACATGCTGTGCACCCTACACCACAGGCATGCCTGATTGGCCACATGGCCATTGTCTGCTGACATCATCCATTGCTCGCAGGGGCTGTTTGTGTCGCTGTCAACCATCTGGACATCTTCCTGTCCTGTGTTACATGCCCTTGTGTGTTCACCACCCAGGAGCATGGATTCCTATGACTGGTGTGATTGGGGTGTCCTCAGTGGCTGCTGCATTGTGCAGGGGCACCACCAGGTGTGTGTTGTGTGCACTGCCATCACATGTTCAGCTGTGTACTGTACTCTGTGCAAGCGTGGCCACAGATGAGTGCATGTGTCATCAGAAGATGCATGTACCTTAGTGCACTGGAGGGAGTGTAGTGTATTGCTCAGTAGACTCGGTCACCTGTGGGACAGTGCCATGGGGGGAGGGCCAAAGGGTTATTATACAGGCCACATGGCAGAACAGGTGTACACCACATGTGATTGGGGGGCTGCGGAATACAGCGTACTGTGGGATGTATATATCACAGCATGGGTGGTGGCTGCATGGTGCAGTCTACCTCATGGTGTGACCATTCAGTATTCTGTGCAGGGCATCACACAGGCATGGTGGAGGCATGTGGGGGCAATACAGTTGTGTCTGTATTACTAGGTTGGTGACAGTGCAACAAGAGAGGACACGTTCATTGGTTACACATAGGCATGGGTGGACTGGATGGGCATTGCAGGACTCCTGTGATGTACCCTCTACATTCCAGTGTGTCCATCCCTACAGTGGTGCATTGTATACCTGTCATTTCAGAGGTCAGCACATCATAGGTTGCCACCGGTGGTCCATGGGTCTATCCTACCTCATGTGTGTGCATTAATGTGTGTGTGTCTCCGTGCAGTGCTCACCATGCAGTGTGTTTGTCGTATGTGGGCATGTGTGTTCAGGGACCACAGTGTTGTGTGTCTGGGGCTGTGGGGTGCTATGTGCCATGTTAACTGTCCCAGCCACTGTTCATTGCTATGTGTGACAGCCCCATCAGCTCGGCTGCTCCATACGATGTGGTGTGTGTGTGTGCCATCCTAGCACTGTGCATGTGTGGTGGGTGGGGCATGTCATTCCGTGTCTGTCTTCGGCATCTTCCCTTGCTGTGCAGTGGTCACTTCTGTTTGCACTGCTGCTGCCACCCTTTTGGAGCATCAGTTCCCTGATGCACTGGTCCAGCACCTCTGCACATCCATGGTTCCACTCCCAGTGATGTCCATGGCACCAGTGGCTGCTGCACTGGATACCACACATGCCTCCATAGCAGTCATCTGCGCTGTGCTCGCCCTTGCCCTGTTGACATCTGTGTTCCCAAGTTGTCCTGCACTGGTAGCCTCACATGCCACTGCTGTGTCCACTGCTGTAGCCCCACTGGGTATGACAGTTACCTTGCGTGGCCTTCCCTCCTGCATACAGGCTGTTGTGCTGACTCCTGTGCAGCCTTGCTGTGTTGCACAGTGTGTTCCGTGGTGGACTTTGCACTGTCGATGCTATCAATAGTAGACAGTGCTGTATGCAGACCTGTGGTGTGATCCATGCTGCTGTGCCATGCCTGTGGTTTCCCTGTTGCTGTGTGTGGACATGTGTCACCTGACTGTTTGTCTGTCATGCTCTGTTGGCCAGTACACTGTGCAGAGGTGGCATGTGTGTGTCCATCCATGCTGGCTGTGTCATCATGCAAGGTGGTTGCCTGTGCACCCTGGCCGCATGTTGCCTGTGGTGCTGTTTCACTGTGGGACTGTTGTGCCATGTTGGGCTAGTAATGTTCCGCTGTGCTGCTGTGGGTCTCTGTGTGACTGTGGACCATTGTCCCCTCTGTGGGTCTGCATGTCCCACCTCTGCTGTTGTCACCCGTCATGGTGTAGGATGCTATGGTGGTGGCCCGTGTGTTGCCATACTCTCCAGTCTGTGGTGCCGCTATGCCACCTGTGTGTTGCTCCTGCTGATAATGCACATTGTCCACAGGATACACATATGTCTGGCAGATGATTTGCTGGTCTGCATTGCCTGGTGCGAATACGTCTTGCATCTGTGGGTGTCCTGCCTGTCGCATGACATATCCACTGCTGTGCCCATGTCCACTGTTCATGTATGGTAAATTCGGTGTGCATTGTATGCCTTCATACACAGGTGGGTGTTCCTCCACATGGACATGTGTAGCAGTAATTCCATATGGTGCCATTGATGGTGCCATGTATGGGCCGGGCTGCACTGGCACTGGGCATGTGTCAGTGTGTTGGGCATGTGCAGTGGGATACACATCACTGAGGATGTTGCTGTTGTGTGGCCCATACCACTGGGTACTTCCCTCCATTGCTGTTGCTGACAGCACATTGCTGATGGGTGCCATATATGGGGTGGTGTATTGTGCATGTGCTGCACATCCTGCCTGGTTCATGTTGTGGTATGCGTCCTGTGGCCCTTTGCCATGTGCTGCATTGTGGCATTGACTGCCCCACCATGCATGGCATGGCCTTGTGCCTGACCACCGACCATTGCCTGGGACATCACCTGCAATGCTGTGGCCATGGCTTGCGTGGCCTGTGATTGCTTCTGCTGTGACTGCACCCATTGCTGCAGTAATGCTGTCATCATCTCCTGACTGTTTTACTGCTGTTGGATGCTTGCCTGTATTCCAAGCAGTATGGCCTCCATGTGTGCCTGTTGGCCCTGTGTATTGGCCACACTGGTCTGCACCATTACATGCACCGCAGCTAAGGACCCCTCTGTGCTGCCTAGGCTTGTTGTGGTGGCAATAGTGTGTGCCTCAAGTGCTGCACGCACCCCACTCATGCTTCCGGCCATGGACTCCTCGGCATGCACCACCTGCTGGAAGTACTGCCTCAGCCCATAATCACTGGGAGTCTGTCCTCCATCACTGTCCTCTGTCCATTGTGGAGTGTCTACGTGCATGTCCACTGCTGACGTGCCATCACTGTCCGTCTCCCCTGCTTGGCCATGCACACCCTGTGTGGTGCCACCATCCTCATCAGCTGACTCTGCAGGGTCCGCCACTGAATCCTCCACATCCCCTGTAGTGGTGGCTGTTGCAGGGCTGTCTGTGTCTGGCAGTTCACCTGTGTACCACCCTCACTGGCCCTTGCGTGTGGCTCACTGTGGTGTTGCTACACTTCCTCCTCCACCTCCTCCTTTTCCTCCTATGTCACTGCCTCTGTGTACCTGGGATGCTTGGTGGCATTGTCGAGATGCTTGCCTCGCTGCCTGTCATAGACTTTCTGTCCTCCCTGGTGTCATCTATGGATATAAAGCACATACATTATGTGGCTGGGTCCTCATCATGTGTTTCCCATTGGTGTCCCCATGTTGTTCTGTGTGGTAGCAGGTCTGTTTGTGTCATGTTTACACCTGCCTGTGTGCAGTCCGCAGTACATGTCTGTTGCATGGTGCAATTGGGTTGAGCCTGCCCACATCCCCTTGCATTGCATTCCTGGATCAGTGTTGCAGCTGTTGTGTGGCTGCCAGCTGTCTGTGTGGTGTTACACACATGCTGTGGGGACGGCATGGTTGGTACCATGCTGTGTGCCATGGGGCATTACATGTTTACACAGTGTTGGCCAGATGGGTGCAGGGGGCCGTGCTTGTGTCTTACAGTGTCCCTTCTAGACATGGACTGCAGGATACTATGTAGCCTGTGTACCTGTTCACATTCCCTTGGCCATGGCCAGGTACTGGCAGGGGGTGGGTTCATGGGTACTGTAGGGGTGTAGTGCTGTACAGGGGGACATAGGACTGTGCCCTGGTCTGTGTGCTGCATTGTTGTGTGCAGGTCTGGATTGTGCATTCCACAAGCCTGGGTCATGCTGGAGGGCATGGTGTGTACTGGGGGATACCGGTGTTGCGTGCATGTTGCAGGGGTGTGGTGTGTGTTGGTGCCCTGGTGACTCACCACGTACTGTTGATTGTTGGAGCCTGCCCTGCCTGGTTGGAGCTGTGTGTTACCCCATCAGCATTGTCCACAGTACTGTCACATGCATCCTTCTTGGTGGGTATCTGTCACATTACCCCTGTGTGTCCATCTAGGCGTACACTTGTTGTACCCACTCCATTCTCCACTGTGGTAGGTGTCATGGAGGGGGTGCGGGGTAGGGTGTTCCGCCGGCAGCAGTGTTGCCCTCTCCAGGGATCCCTTCACCTATATGCCCCCCCACCACCACCACATCCAGTTGTATACTGGCTATGTGCATGTCACTACTCTGTTGCTACTTCTATATCAATCCTGCCACATGCGGTCTTCTGTGACTACAGCTATACACAGCGTACTGTTTGTGGTGATGCCTGGCACAGCTGCCACTGTCATGGGTTGCCCTGCTTGTCACTTGCCAGGGCCTACAGTGCTGCCCTGTGTAGCTTGTTACATGGGGGGCAGGAAGGTTCCCATCCAGGCCCTTCTGGCCACTTCCATTGTCTTTCCTCTGTGGTACCTGCGTTGTGTGGCATCTGGGTTGTTCATACTGGTGGCTGTCACATGTCACCCATTCTTTCCATATTGCAGGTGTGTCTGGCCTTTGGCTGTCTCACTGTCCATCCCACAGACTTGGCTGTTGTGTTCAGCTACATGGCCTGTCCATTGTGCAGAGTGTTGTGGGGATTCAGCCTTGGCATTTGCAGCATGCATGCTATGCATGCTGGTGCCTGTTGCTGGGTCAGTGTTCTGTGCATCTGTGTGTCTCACATTGTGATGTTGGTCATGTGCCTGCACCCATGCTCTGGCTGCCTTGATTGCTGCCTTTCCATGTGCATTGTGTGCAGCGGCCATGCTGTTTTCCAGTCCTGTTCGCATTGCTGTCATGGGCAGTACATGGTCGGCCTGTCATGGGTGGCTGGTGCAGGGGCAGACCCACATTGCAGGTGTGCTGTTCCTACTGGTGGTGAGGGGGATGCTATGCATTGGTTGGTGTGTGTGCTTGTAGTTTGGCAGTGCCCAACCTCATGTTGTGTGCTTCAGCTCTCTGCACCACCTACTATCGGGTTCCCACTGCTGTCCTGCTCTTATGGCTGCTGGTGGTTGGGGGGGGTGTCTGGAGGGCTTTCGATGTCTGCACACCTCCCATTACTCCAACTGTGTACCCTCTGCTGTGCCCTAGTTTCCATCAGTTCATCTCCAGCCTGCTCACTGTATGTGCTCATGGTTCCTTTCACACCCCACTGCAGTTCCCTGTGTGTTGCTCCACACTTGTATCCGCCACTGCTTCTGCCCCCTGGCTGGGACATAGTACAGCAACAGGCTGTCTGCATCCACACATTGTGGTTGGGTGGGTCTCAGGGTTCACTGTGCCTTGTATCGGTGTGGCACGTGGTGCCTTTGGGGACAGGCATGTTGTTTGCCATCACATTTCCATGTGTGCTGGCTGTGGTGTGGGCAGTTATTTCCATTTTGTACACAGTCTCCTACAGTTGCCCCCCCCATTGCTACATGTCCACATCCCATCCACATGGTGCCCCCTTCCAGACACATTGGTAAGTTTACAGATGATTCCTGTCATGACTACTGGGGTTGGCCATGTCCCAGTCTTCAAACCAGAAGTGCTTTCCAGTGACACACTGCTCAGTTGCCTACATTGACCCATTACCTACTGATTCAACTGGACATGTTAACAGGCCAGCATATGCCTGGCTATGGGCGCTCAGCAGTACTGTGACCATCTGGGTACTGTGTGTGTCCCTGCCTACACCCTTGTATCCAGGGGCTTTCAGTGCCTGTGTTACACCTCCCCCTAGTGCTGTTCTGCCTCTGCATGGTGTGTGTACTATTAGCCTCTGTTAGCTTGTACAAGGTGTGGTGGTCTGCTGTCTGAAGAGGTCAAGGTCACTGTCTTCTCCAATGGTGCAGTGCCTCAGGTGGCTGGCAACACTCTCCTCCTGTGGGGTGGGCACCTGGGCTTGTGATGGGCCACCTCCTGTGGCTGCAGCACATTGTGCATTGTATGCCATTTTATCCTTGGACCACCTCTTGAGGTCATGGTACCATTTCTGCAGTTCCCTGATGGTTCAGTTTGCTGGTGCAACGGCATTCACATTTTTTGTCACCTGTGTCCTTGCCTGCTGCCTCTTGTCCCTTTGTTGCTTATCCCCAGACTGGGATAGCAGTAGTTTGTGCTGTTTGTGCACCTCCTCAATGAGGACGTCTGTTTCTCTGTCCATGAAGTTGTGTTTCTGGGTATGGCATGGATCCCCTCTCCTTCTGGTAGCCTGTGCCGTTCTTCTTGCCGCAGGCCTTCTGGGTACCTTCCATCATTCCATGCCATGCATCATATTTATGGGGCAGGCTGGTTCTTGCATCATTCTCCTGGTCTTTGTGGCTGCGGGTCCATTTCTTGCAAAATCTGGCTTACAGGGTTTGACGCAGCATGTTTAACACAGGGTGGCCCTTTGGTGCTCTGTGCTCCACTCTATGGCACATTTGAAAATCTGGCCCTATGAATCTAGTCATAAATTATGTAAATTGTTGGCCTTTCAGCTAAACAAAACAGCAGACCTTTGGATTGTAGACTTCTTAAATAGAAAAGATGAAATCCTACTGACTAAACAAAAATGTACTAATGCTGAATTAGTTAACTTTTATACTGATTTGTACACCTCAGGCAAGGATAGCCCTGTAGGTAACCCCAATGGGCACCATTTTTATTTTTTAATTATCTTCCTAAACTACAGGAGCAAGACAGAGAAGGCCATGAAGGCATATTTGCCAAACAGGAGATCTTGACTGCCAAGGCAAAACTGACATCTGGAAAAAACCCAGGACCAGCTGGGTTACCAATTGAATTCTATTTTAAAACAGCAGTGGAGATCCCGGGATCCCTAATGAAAACCCTGCATGAGGCTTTTAAAGATGAGAGACTGCAGAAGTCTTCACTGAAGCACCAATAACAGTAATAAATACACCTTCCCAGTCAAAGGAACAGGTGGTCTCATATCACCCTATTTGACTGCTTAATGCAGATTTTAAAATCTGTAGTAAGATTTTAGACACTAAGCAACAGCAGCTCCTTTTCCCAAATAATATCACTGGACCAAGCTGGATTTATGAGGGACACAGGACCACACATAAACATACAAACTTTGGTACAGATCCTGGCCAGAGGCCAATGCAATAGAAAATGACTGGTGGTGGTCTCGCTCTATGCCAAGAAAGTTTTCAACCAATTCGAGTGGGACTACCTCTGGCACACAATGGAACATATGGGCTTTGGACCAAAGTACATCAAACTGGTCCAGGCAGTCCATCTAAACCCCATAGTAACCATCCAGGCCAAGGGTTAGGTAACTGAGAAAATATCTTTAGAAAGGGGACCCACAAAGGTTGTACCTTCTCATCTCTTCTTTTTAGGATTGCATTGGAATCCTTGTCTTTAGTAATCCAATCAAATTCATACATCTTAGGGATAGGTATCTCCTTGGTCACTGTACCAGTAACCCTATACACAGATGACCTATTGGTCAGTGTCACCCACCCTGAAACCTCGCTGTATACCCTAATGTAAGTAAGTGAAGCCTTTGGGGCAAAAGCAGGCTACAATGTTAATCTTACAAAATCTTTGGTGATGCCACTCTGTGACTATGGGCATCAGGAGCTGTACTCAATACTGCCTTTTCAGTGAGTAGAATCTGGATTCAGATATTTGGGAATTAACATATCTTAAACAATTCAAAGTCTCTATGAAGTTAACTACCCACCTTTGTTGGCAAATATCTAAGAATTAGTCAACAAATGGAATACTCTGCCCCTCTCCGTATTAGGCAGGGACAATGTGCTTAAAATGGCTGTGTTGCCAAGTCTCCATTACCTTTTCCAGGTCCTACCAGTCTGTGACTAGTGATAAGTGCTGCTGGCAGAATATGGGGCCCAATCTCAAAAATGTAATTGCCCAGTTTTGTTTCTGTTGTGCATTTGATTTCTGTGAGCACTGCTGTTTCTTGGAGCAGCCTTTTTCCTTTTGATTGCAGTGTTGCAGTAATCCTAGTAGCAGCAGTAATAATACTGCAGCAGTAATAATCATGCTTATTCAAAAGGAATTACTGCAATGCACCATTGAGAAAGTTCATTTACAAAGGTTTCCAACAATGTCAAGAACAAAAAATACAGAAGCATTATACACCTGCAACTATTGCTCATATATTGTTCAGTGTTAATTAATATTAATTTGCACTAATACCATATCAAGGGTTTTATAAAGCATGAACATTTAGCACTTCATTAAAAGTGATGCCAACCACACTTCTGAGGACTTTATTACAATACAATGAAGAGCTGCCAAATTAGCTGATGCTGATGCAGAAGCATGCATAAATCAGTAGCATACTATAACAAGGTTGGTCCTTGGCATTAATAATATTTTAGAGAGTTGTTCTTTGTAATTTCAAATACTGTACAAGTCTTATCCCCAATTTGGTTAAAGTTCTCATCAGCTTACTAAGTGTCAACATCATCAGCTGTGATACAGTCATGTTTTTTTCCTTTTTGTTTAGCCTATGTTTTATACTTTACTCAGATAGCCTGTGTGCATTATTCATGTCTCTTAAATAGAAATTCCAAGGCAGACCCCATTTACATTGTCATGTTTATCATACATTCAGAGTTTAAAGAAATATTTCTCTGACAAAAACATGTTCTAAATGAAACATTTTTTTTACCAGTTGTTTATAGTCTACTTATTTTAATCGTATTTGTTTATATGTCATATTACCATCTGTTCATAGTATGACTAGAATGTAGTTGTTATGATCTTAAACTAGTTAAATAATCAAAAAGCTGCTTAAATTAAAAAAAGCTTTGTCAGATAGAGACATTTAGTAATTACAGTCGTTCTTGGATTCATTTGAAATTACCTGTAAAGTTTCTTGAATTTTCATTTCCTTTTTCTAACGATTTTTTTCCCTCTTATTGGTATTACAGTTTGTAAAAGAACCTGCATAAAATGTTACAAAAAACAGTCTCTTAAATGTATATAATAAAAAAATATTTTAGCGATAACCAGATTATGTAGACAGTCTGCATGCTCTTACTTAAACTAAAACAAAATGTCTGGAGATGTCATAACACTATGTCATTGGCACATCCAGTCAACAGGCAGAGCTATGTTTACTGTACACTATAGCCTGGATATTCAAAAGGGTTGTGCATGGTGCAACAAGGATTCATCATGCGCAATCCACCAATGCTCCCCGGTGTGATATTCAAAGTGGCAAGTTGCGATGCACAACCCCCAATGCACTGGGGTGCATTGGTAATGTATGTGGCACAACTGGGGGGGGGGCATACTCATGCATATGTGGCACATCCTGAAATTCAGCCTGGGATGTGCAGCACAAATGCTGGCACAGCTCCACCTTGCACTGCTCGGGGGGGGGCACAAAGACGTACCTGGGAAAACCAGGAACAAATTCTGGCCACCCACAGGCAAGCTGCCATATTACAGGACATAACACAGTACCCGCCAGTCATGGGTAGCCACCCACCCACCAAGAACACTGTCCAAAAGCCCCCTGCCCTGGGAGCATTGTGTCCCCCCAGCCCTGATGCCCGATCACAGCCAACTGTATTAAAGCAATACCTTGTTGGTCCAGTGGAAACCCCCACCTTCAGTCGAGAGCATAAGTAAATACATATTCTCGAGGGTCCAGTGAAACCTCTACTCCCGACAGGGTGGGACAGACCAGACACTGAGGGTCCAGCCTTCACCCACTCCACCGAAAACCACTTCAGCACCCCTGTCAGCTGCAGCTCATTCGCATGCCACCTGCTACCGCCAAATGACAGCACAGAGTACGGTCTGTATGCCTATTGGTCCACTGCATGGACCAATGGGATTGCAGACCATACTGTACTACACAGGCCCGATATGTGAATGAACATGTTCATTCCCATATCGGGCCTGTGTAGTACAGTAAGATCTGCACACTCATTGGTCCACACAGTGGACCAATAGGTGTACAGACTGTACTGTACACTGTCATTTGGTGGGTTGCCGGGTGGCATGCGGGCAGGGTGCTGCCACCCACCAATCACGGGGGTGCTGGGTGGCGGGAGACCCCAATGGGTGGGTGAGGGAGGTACCACTGAACCATCAGTCTAGTGCACTTCCGCCTGCAATCGGGTGATTGGGGTTTTCCACTGACCACCAGGAATTTATTTTCACTTATGCCAGTGATCGGGTGATGGGGGGTGTTTCCACTGGACCACCAGGGAATTTAACATTACTTCTGCCCTTGATCAGGCGTATGGGAGTGGGCGACTGCCATGGGACTGCAGGGTGTTAGTCCCCGACGGCTGCAGCCTGACAGGGCGCCAGGCGCAAGTTGCCGGGGATTGGCGCACCACATGCAAATGGGACCATAATGACATACAAATGTCCCCATTTGTACCTTGCATGCATAATGGCCTCATTTGCATGCCCAGTGCTGAATATCATGGTTGATGCACCTAGCGCAACTGCACTTGTGCTGGCGTATCCCCCTGCTCCCGTTCTGCCACTTGAGCTGGCACAGTGCCACTGCACCGTGTACAGTGCATGTGCCCTCAGTGTCATATTCAACAGTGCCATGCCCATGGCGTAGCACCATTGAATATCATCTTGTCATGCCCTGCAGCCTATAGTTGCGCCAGCTCGCTTGCTTCCTGCCCGCATAGTGTGAATTTTTTTCATTTATTTAGAGTCTAGGATTATAAGTACATTTGAGCCAAGGCTCTTTTACAAAGGTTCCACATCAATTGAGGTACAATACAAACATTACATAGAGTTGAGTGACAATGCAGAAATGGTGCACAGACATTTTTAAGCAGCTGAAATACATTACATTGAGGGAAAGTGAGTACCAGGGGCAGGGTAGCCAGAGGTAACTGAGGCTTGGAATGGACACAAAAAGATTGGTGCAGCCCTGGGCATTTGTCAGGCCTCAAAAAAATGCTTGAGGATAGGGGGCAAAGACAGGAGGGGATTGTAGGCTGTAGGAGGAGGAAGAGAACAGGTAGGAGTAGAAGTGCTAGGAGGTAGATCAGATTATGAGTGACAGTCGCAGGAGCTAGAGGCAGCAAGGTGGAGATGAAGGTTGGCTTTGAACGGACCTATCTTTTACGGAGAGAAGATGTCTTTGTTGAGTCCATTAATCCAGCTAGGAGCTCAGTATGCAAAGGATCTTTGGCCCTGAGTGGTGCGGCACCAAGGAATGTGCATCATTTGATTTTCTGAAGCCCTGGTGAGGCGGGGGTTGCGTGCTGTATGGAGAAGACTTTGGGCTCCAGGGAGAGCAAGATGTAGCATAATTTTCTTAGCCATTAGACAAGTTTGGTACTTGATATAGTTTGATAACTGGAGCCACCCTGTTTGGGCATAGAGGTCAGACGTATGGGTGAGTCAGTGGGATCCTGTGATGAGTTGGCAGGCTTTGTTTAGTGCCAAGGATAAGCGCTTGAGGGCTGTGTCAGTTGCAGAGTCATAAATAATCAGAGCATAGTCAATTAGAGAGACCACTGAGCTCTGTACTGCTATCCTTAAGGCATCTAAGGTAAGGCATTGCCTGTGCCTGTAGAGGAGACGAATGTGCGTGTTTGCAGCTTTGGCGATGCTATCTATGTGGATGCTGTAGGATAGGTTGCTGTCTGTGGTGATCCCCAGATATTTAAAGGAATATCCAGCCCTATAAGTTTATAACTCCCAATGTAGTCAAAACCATAATATATTATACCGTTTGTAATGCAGCATTACTAACTTTGAACCTGGCTTATAGAGTTGTGTTAACTCATAATCATTTAGAGGTTAAAAAAGTAAATTTTAAAACAGTGAAGATTCTGTCATGTACAATAATTAAACTTAGAGACTGCCTCTTTGTGATTATATCATACGATATCATCACAGGTCAGAGTCTTCCACTCCTATCAAGCCTGCATTCCTTTTTGATATCAGACAGCCATATCTGAGCTTGAAAGTTCTCTTTTAAGATGGCTACAACAATACCATTACCACTGCTGCCTCTGTTTTACTTCAGCTTCTCTATGCTTGGCATAAAAAAAAAAAACGGTCTTTTACCACTTCAAGATACCCCAATTTTCTACCCAACTCTCTATTCAACCCCTGGCCATCTTAAAGCAATCAAATGTGGCAAGATTGCTTCTTTCCATCTCTGGTGTACAGATACAATAAATTAGCAGCAATGCTACCACCCATCCATTAAACAAAAATGTTTAATTTCCTCACACCTACTACAATCGTCATACACGTAGGCTTAGACATTGGGGATCATGAGTGCCCTGAAACATCCCTCCTATCTTGCTTCCATTATTTGTATATTTAAAACTTGGGTGTCATTGGGCTATATAATGGTATGTTTCTTAGTCAGCCCTCCCATTCCCAAACTGTGGCTGTACCCTAATACTGCTCCTGCAAGTGACAACCCAACAGCACCTTGACCTCTGCTATGTCTAAATTAATTTCATATTCCTACATCTTCACTCTCCCAATTTTGACAGCACAACAACCATGCCACATGGTATTGGAAATTTAACATTCTTCACCTTACCCTGTTCTGTATCATTATCTGCTGACTCACTGTTGTTTACTTCCCTAATAGGCAGCAAATAATTACTCCTCTAGTGTTGTTTACTGAACTATTATAACCCTACAGCACTACTTATTAGTTCTAATTAAAATGTGAAGAGCACTTTAAAACAGAAAAACACATATTTGCTTGCTTTTTTATGTAGATCAAATGAAATATGTTGATCAATGTTATTATCAATTACATTTTAAACATCATGTAGTGGACATGATACATTTAACAATTGCCTCAATGAAATCCAAGACTGGATGAAGTCCAGTTGGCTGAAGTTGAACCCTGGGAAGACGGAGGTGATAGTTTTGGATCCTGGTCACCAGATAGGGGGGCCGGAGGCAGGCTGCCCCCTGGGATTGTTCCTTGGAGGCACTGAGCTTCAGGCCTCTGAACAGGTGCAAGACCTAAGGGTGTTGTTGGACGCAGGGCTGACACTTCATGCATAGGTGTCGGCAGTTGTTAAGTCATCTTTCTACCATCCAAGAAACATCGCTAGGATCAAGTACCTTGTTCCGTCCTGCGACCTGCCTACACTGATCCATGCCTTTGTGACCTTGTTTTTAGATGACTGCAACTCACTTTACTTTGGGCTACTGGGGGTTGGTATCCGCCACTTGCAGCTGCTGCAGAATTCAGCAGCCCAGTTGTTGATGGGGATTCCTAGATCTTCCCATATCACGCCGGTGCTGCGGGAACTGCACTGGCTGCCTGGTCAGTGGCGGATCACCTTCAAAGTTGGGTTACTGACATATAAAGCCCTACATGGACTGGGCCCTGACTACCTGAAAGAGCTTCTGATTCCTTATCACCCTGGGCGACCACTCTGCTTGGCCGATGAGGGGTTGCTGGAGATTTTGAGGGTGGTTTTAAAATCCGCTGGAGCCTGGGCATTTATGTTCATGGCCCCCACCCTCTGGAATTCTCTACCGCATTGGATTAGGGAGTGCATGACTCTGGGGGGATTCAAACAGGCCCTAAAAGCATTTCTTTGGAAAAAGGCATACGGTGATGATGATTGCTGATTTGGTTTAGCACTGGATATTTTAATATGATGTTGAGACTGTTGTATTTGTTTTGAACTGTTTAACTGTACTGCACCTTGGTATTTGAAATGCGTGTTATAAATAAAGTATTGTTATTATTATTATTATTATAATAACTAGGTATCGTTTTTTCCCATAGAGAAAAACGTTTATAATTTGCCGTTATAAAGGAGTGTTTATAACGGCAAACATGCGCCACTTCTCTATTGGAAAAAAGGCATGAGCCACCAGTGTCTCTCGTGACCATTTGAGCTGTCTCTCGTTGTCACATTATAAGCACTCTCGCACACTCATCTCAAAAACGGCAGCCGTAGAGCAGAACCACAAAATCACTCTATCAGTAAATCTTATTTCAAAATATTACCCAAATCACTTGAAGTAGTGGACTTCACACACAATCCCTAAGTGCTTCTCATCTCCATTTCTTTTCCCCCCGCTTCCTCCGCCGGACACATGCTACAGTTGCTCCGGTAACCATGACCTCCTGGCAACTGTAACTGTAAGCTAGCAACGGACATTGGGACAAATTCTTTCTTTTTTTTTTTTTTTTTTGCAAAAGCTTTACTTGTTCTTCTTGAAAATGTTCAGCGGTTATATTTTAGCAGTTCAGGCTACAGTTCTCCATTGATATTTATTCTGAATAACATGTCCAGCAACGATACCGAGGTAAGACTGTTCCTTCTATTCATCCCGATTGACACAATTTTTATATAATTGCCATGGCAAAAAAACGATACCCAGCAATTATATAAAATAAAAAATGGTTTGGGTTGTGTGTAAAACTCTATTTTACACACCCTCGTGTGGGATGCTTATCACAAACCCCTTGGGCTTCGCCCTCGGGGTTTATGTAGCATCCCACAACTCGGGTGTGTGTAAAATATCATTACACACCCCAACCCATACTTTATTCTCTATATTATTTATTTTGTTCATGGTGATTGCCCCCTGTATGGTGCCATCTGCCTGCATCATGTGCTTCTACCGCAGTTCCTTCTGTCCTGTCTTGCAGGAAACTGCAGGAACATAATGTAATTCTGTGGAAACTGCTCAAATCTATCATTCAGTAAACTGTGAAATCTCATACAGAGTGCTTGATCCTGGTAGTTTGAACTGTATTTTGATAAGCACTTTTGCACTGTAATTACACAGACTGTAACCCTGGCCACAGCTTTCAGTTAGTTGGTGCTTCTGCAGATGAGGCTTCATCATTTCTGGGATTGGAATGGTTGCTGCTACATTGAGAGCTCCTCCACACTTTCAACCCCCCCACTGTAGATGTTCTCTGCATTGTGGGCCTCTGCTTATCCCATTGTGATCATGAAGGTCACTTCACTAAAGGGATGATTTTGAGTTACAGAGGAGACCCAACATAAGGGCTTCAGTTTCAAATCTGGGCACAGACTTCAATTCCAGCCCCAGCTTCCATGGTGATCGACTCTTCTCCAGATGGGGTGTCATAATTTTTATGACTGGAAGGTTGGGAGCTGCATTCCAAGTTCCTCTTCCCTCCACCAAAGTCTACCACTCCAGGTACTTCAGTCTGCTCCCTTGTGACCTAGAAGGGCCCCACCAAATAGGGGAACACAACAGAAGTGCACCATTTAGTCAGTAACTTGAGTTGCAGAAGAGGTTCAACAAATAAGGTGCTAGATTCAAAGCTGGACACAGATGCTGGCCTGCTGGCATAGTGGTAGGGCTTTCACCTGCAATGCTGGTTCCTTAAGTTTGGGAACAAACCCAAGGAGTTGGAAGGCCAGCCAGGGGCAGAAGGATTGAGCACTCCATGGACTGCTCTCATCCTCTGGGGAGAGGGTGGGTTAGAAAGTGGTGCTTTATTGACCCCAGGTGGAGACCAGGGGGAGCAGTGACAGGAGCTAAGCTGCTGGGTGGCGTGCTGCATGTCAGCACTTTGGTACCTTACATCATTGCATGCCATGCTGCCTGGGGGACTTAAGCATGCAAAATGCCAGCTCTAACTAATGATGCCCTGCTTCTTGGTCCAGCTACACCCTCTGTGAAACTTGGTTGATGACTTAGTTCAGTACTCTGTCAGGACTGGCTCTACCCTGTGACCCCACACTGAGGAACACTGGCAGTAGAGGGGCCTGCCAGAAACCTTGATGTCTATCTCTGATGGGGGCTCACCTACTTGGCAGCCATGCCTGGTGTAAGCCTGGGAGTATTGCCAGCCAGAGGTAATGTCCTGGAAGAGTGGAATAGGTAAGTTGGGGGCGCTACCGAGGTATCACACCAAAAGAAAAAAAAAAAGCTGGACACTTACTCCAACTCTAGCCACAAATTTCATTATGAATGATGCTTCTCCAGATGGAAAAACATTGTTTCTGTTATTGGAAGTGTAGGCGCTACATTCAGAGCTCCCCTCCTCCACTGTCATCAGCTGCAAGCGGGCCTATGCCTGTCCCATCATGATCTGGAAGTTGCCTGTAAAAGTGAGGAGTCTTAGAGATGTGCTCCAATCAAGTCTCAACTTGAGTCACAGAGGAAAAATCAACAAAAAAGGCCACCAATTTTAAAGCTGAGCAAATACTCCTACCCCATACAGAGCCTCAAAGAGCAACTGGTGCTTCTTCAGATGGGATTGCATCATTACACAACCATATTGAGTTGTCCTGAATATATTCCACTGGGACTGATAAAAAAATATATTGTACTGAATTTAACCATTTTATCTGTCTCCGACATGGAACCTTGTAAAAGACCAACTTTGCTTAAAGGTACTTTCTGAATGAATGAATGAATGAATACATACATAATACATACATAAAAAACATAAAAACATAAATACATACCTGGGATCATAAAACTGAGAGTTGCACTCCAAGATCCCCTTCACCCCTCCAATGTCCACCACACCGGAGGCATCTGCCTCCCCCAGTGTGAACAGAATTATCACCTGGACAAAAGGAAGAGCCTTAGAGTTGTGTGCCAGTTGCATGGTCCCTTGAGTCACAGAGTAGAAACCACACTGACTCTTGACATGCTATGCTTCTAGCAGTCATCCTTGCAGTGGGCAAGAGTACAAGGGCAGGAGTTAAGGGCACCATACTGTGGGCATCAGCTGTGAAGGCAGCAAGCAGTCGAGTTTGTTGCCCTTCTCTCACCCGTGTATAACACTCCAACCCACTATAACTGGGGAATTACCTACAAGAGTGGCCATAAATAGTATTATTTTCCCAAGTAACTCTCTGTCCCTTTCTACCAAAAGATTTCTTCAGCTAAGCTACTTGTTTCCATCAAAGATCTTCTTCAATATTTCTGGCTCTAGTTATCTAATGCTGCTATGGCTCTTTTAGAGCTTCTCTTGGGTCCTGTTACATTTAAATTCACTTCTCTATTGCAGTTACAGTTCCTAATAAAGCTGATGCTTGTCCACATTGTATTTTATTTTCTTTGCTGCATTTGTTGCTCCTTGGGTTCACCTACTGGACTGTATCTACAATTTTTTTCAACTGATTTTGTGGTTCCTGACAAAGTGGATTATCATGTCCCCCATATTCCAATTTGCTCTACTGTTTTTGTGGTTCCTGACAGTGTTACTGCTTGTGTCCCCTTATATACCAATTTCTTTACTGATTTTGTGGTTCCTGATAAGGTTGCTACTCTGGTTCCTTATACTGTATACTGCTTTCTCTACCGATTTAGTGATTCTTGACAAAGATGATGATTGTGTCCCCTCATTTACCTATCATGCTGATGCTTTGGGTGATTTTAATACAGCTTCATCCAAGGCCCCTTTGCATCTCATTTTGCACTTAGGTTTATCTGTAAGTCAGCATAAGGGGGATAGCATATCTTCCCTCATACTAGTTTACTTGAATCCCCCATTCAGTTACCTGTTAGTCTCACTCCATTTGGCCTCCTATTTGATTTTTGTTTCTCAAATATGTGTGTGTATTTCTGCCCCATTCGAAAGTCCTTGTGAATTCTGAGGCGCAGAATAGTTTTACTCCTTGAGTATATTTCTGGCAGTAATTTTGGTCTCACAATTTTGGTTGTGTTAGCCTCACTAGGCCACATAACTTCACCATTCTCTAATTAGAAGCATCAAACTAGACCTGGTTGTCCAACCCTAAGCCCTACTTCTCTGACTTGGGCAGGGCCTTTAGGGAATCAGGGTTGCCCATGTAAATATTTGGAGCCTCTTAGCCAACAATCAGATCTTCAGACATGGGTTGTCCACTGTTCTCTCAACATCCTGGGTGTCTCAGATACCTGGATAAAACCTGTCTTCTCTAATACCACCTACTACATACCTAACTACATATTTATCTGTGCAGACTACCCCACATCCATAAAAGGATGGGGAGCTTGCTCTGGTTCTACAGAAGTCACTTCTGTGTCTTAGCTGTATAATTTACCCCATCACAGGATCCCTCAGTGAGGTTATCCATGCCATTCTCCAACTAAGGAATATTAAAACACTTCCCTTGATATGCATCTACAACCCTAAAAGTCCCCCCCCCCCATATCTCCACCCTTTCTGATCTCATCTATTTAAAGGTTGGCTGAAATGAGATTCTCAATTTGTGGATCTTAACCTTGATTGGCTTGGCCCCAATCCAAAAGCTATGTGAGTCAGCAATTAATAAACTAAATTTATCTCAGCTCAGTACTGAGCCTTATCACTAGACATGAGCAAATTTAGAAAACTTCACTTGGTGGAGAAATTTGCAAATGTTGTCAAATTCATAAAGTTCTCCATCAAGGTGAAGTTTTACTTTGCCTTAAAGGAGAACTTTGCAAATAGCAAACCTGTGAAATTCACCTGTGAATTTTGGCTCTAAGGTGAAGTTTGCTAGGATCCACGGTATTGTAGGTGGCATGGTACTGCAATGAGCTGTAGTGACATGCACAGGCTTAGTTCAATGCTGTGTGATGAAGAGACAGTTGGTGTTAAGTGTGCTATGCGTCTTTATGCCTAAAATCCTTTGGAAAGCATTTGAAACACCCAGCTTTTTCCAACAAATCACTCCATTAAGTGTCTACTGTGCTTTTTGCCTTTTGATCACCAATTACTTGTTGTATGTTTTGTAATTTAGTTAGTTTAATGTTGTTTAATTTTCTGGATTGTGTAGTGAGACAGTGCTGTTGTTGGGGCATTAAACCAATAATTGCACTGGAAATGAGGAACTGCATACTACAAAGCAAGGTTTATTGAACTAATACACATGCAGTATACTGCATTAGCCCTGGCAGTCCAGCTTTAAAAGAAAGAGTAATGATCAGTTACCTTCCCCTGGGAGATGAACCAGGCAGGCATGAAGGCTTCAGGACTTCATTTTGGGGTTCATAGCTTCTCACCCTCTGCCTCTCACAGTTAATCTTAGGTACTATACACCTTCCACTTGCTATCTTACAAAACTCAGCATATGTCCATACAAGGTAATTAGAAAATGGGGTAGATTGCTGTATTGTACAGTCTTTTCCAGTCTGAAACTGCATATTTTGTACAGCCAAAAAGCAAGAGACAATGGCCTTTCTTATTTCTTTATAATCATAACAAGCTGAACATGGTGTACTAACTCTGTTTATTCAGCAGCAGGGCATTAACAAGGAGAAAGCCTTAGAACAGAAATATTCTCTTTAACCCTTTTCCTTCTCCTGCTAGCACATTACAATATTTCTTTATACAAATTGTATAATATTCCTGCACCTTGGGGGCTTAGCTGCAGCAACATCCAGCAAGAAAAAAGCAGGTTTGGCAGCCTGTTCTGTCTTAGCACTACTAATGCTGTTGTAGTCAGTGTTTTGTGTGATTTTTTACCATTTTCTTTGTTTCTAATTTTAGTTCTGTAGAACAATTAGCATTTCCTGTGTGCACAGTAATATCATTTTAATTACCTGAGTTCTTTCATCTTGCATGTGTCCCCTTAGTTCATGAAATCCCTGTTGTGTATTGTTTGTGAAGGAAAAAAGAAGAAATGCTGGTGGCAGTGTGGGTGCTGTTAATGATGCTGGTTCAGGAGGAGATTGAAGTTCAACAGAGGGTGCTGCCACTTCCACAGGGTGTGTCTGACACCCCCTGTGTCAAGGGAACTTCCCTTATACCCTCCACTAATAGCTACCAGCATGAATGGGCTACTACTCCCACTCGCCACTTCCCTCTCCTTTTCCTCCAATATGGCCTGGTGATTTGCCTTGAGATGGGTCCTCTGGCCCCCAGTACCCATATGGGTCCCCTGCTTGCCCAAGGGGAGATGTTTGTTGCATAGGTTGCAAGGGATCACACTAACCCTAACCCTAACCCTTACACTAACCCTAATGTCCTGTATGATAACAATGCAGCTTTAATGATCCATAACTCCATCAGTCTTTGGAGTTATGGGACACTCTGTACAACCATAGAAAGGTCTAAATGAATATTTATCACCCCACCTTCCCTCACCACATCCTCCCACACCAAAACCCCATGGAATTTTCCCCTTTCAGCAAACCAGTGACAAGGCCCTATGGCTGTTCCCATTTTCTCCACCTATTCTCCCTTATTTCTTCCTCACCTACTTAGCAGTCTCTCAGCACCCAGCAGCTGTTGTTACCAGTTTCTGTCTCCATAGTAAGCTACCTTTCCACATTGTCATCCCTCACAACGTACTTATTGCTTAATGTGATTGAATTTTGTAATTTTAGTTACAAAAGTGTTGAACATCATTTCTGCATCCAATGTAATGTTGTGCCTACTATCTGTATTGTTTTGCTGTATTTGTGTCATTTGTTGTTGACGTGGAACCTTTCTGGGTTCTTGGGAATCTCTGCATTCTGGGGACATGGGAACCTCAAGAGTGAAGCTCAGGAGGTTCCCTGTCCCCTGAACCTTGAGATGGTATTAATCCTCAGTGATACAGACTCACCTATTTGTTATTTTTTGTAAGATATGGATATGCCATTTTGATATCACACTAAAGCGTACAAAAAATGTCCTGAATTCAAGAAGAGGCATTCAGTCTGTTTTGTTACTTTAAGTGTAATTGTTTCCTCAATGGTGGACAGAAGTGGGGCAGCATCAGTGGAGGAGTGGCTGTGAAAGTGAGCTCTAGGGAGGTGTAGGGCAGAGCATTAGGGACCCACCTGTAGGACCACCAAAGAAAGCAGCATGGAAAGCATTGTCTTCTGTTTCTAAAGGGGCAGGTTGCCGGAGTTTCTGGCAGAGTGTAAGGTTAATTGAAGGCAGGATCAACCAGATATTACTGTGGTTGGATTTAAACATGCATGAGACAGGCATAAAGTACCATTGAGGTAAAGCAGTAGCAGGGTCAGAAGCTGTAATCAAGTACAGAGCTTACGGGCAGACTGGATGGGCCTGGTGGTCCTTATCAGTTGACAATTATTGTGTTTCTATGTAACCTCTGTAAGCAAGCTTATAGCAAAAAGGTATTAATCTCAGAACTGAATAAATAAATAAATAAGTAAATAAATTCCCCTGCAAAAATTCATGGGATATGCACAACACCCCAAAATTACCTCTGAAAATCATTATAGTGCCAAATGCACAACTTAAGTCTGATACTCATCAAAAATGCACCACGTACGCATCTCCTATCAGACTATAATCTTACCAAGTGTCAGAGAAATTCATCAATAATTGGCTGAGTTACACCAAACAAAAATCAAAAAGGAGTAGTTGGTGGTAGTGGGGTGGTGGCATCTGTGCTGCCAAATTATTCTCTGCCACATCTGTGGCATTTATGCAGGTAAATGCTGTGGGAGGCCACAACAAAGGGATCAGTCCAAGAGGTAGCAAATCTCTGGCTCAAGAACAGTAGTCAAGGAGGAGGTTACTGGTTGTCCCTTGACTGCATGTGGTGTGGTAGCACTGAGCCTGATCTTGATAATAGGTCCCCGTTATGGTTATGTGAACCAATAACCAAACAGCTGGTAGCTCCTTTCTGTGCATTATGGCACATAGAGCAGAGGTATCTGGGGTAGTATTTGACTCCTGCCAGGGAACAAATTCCAGTAAGCCCAACTGCAGTGTTAGCACCACTCTGAGTATTTGCCAGCATGGCACACTGGCAATGAAGAGTGTAAGTGGATCACAAACACAGGTCAGAAAATGTTATAATTGCTGCATACTGAGACTGATGAGTAGACACATCATGTGGTGGTAGTACCATGGGGAGTGGGGGTGGCAGAGAGACTTAAGGCTGAGGAGTGGGGCAGGAAACTGCTTACCTTGAGACTTTTGTATATCAGTTGCCTAATTATGACCCAACTTCGCCTTGATGCACCTCAAGAAAAAGTTACAGGTGAAGTTGCAAGTTTAAGTTACCAATAGCAAATTTCCTATTAAATGGACAATTTTGTGAAATTATCCACAGAGACGAATTTGGTGACTTCACCTTAACTTTGGCTGTGAATTAAAATGACACAATATCTCTATTTATCACCACTGAGCCAACCAAGGTTATCATTCCCTAATTGAGTGGATGCTTTCTAGAAGAAAAATAAGAGTACTACTATCTAGAGCACTTCCTGATGCCATGAGGGACCACTTCCCTGCTTTTTATCTTTAAAATCCCTGAGCTCCCCAAACCCTCTAAAATTCTGTTTCCAAAGGACTACTACCCTTGAGGCCCTTCTCACTTCATTCTGAACTATCAGTGATTGATTGACCCTTATACTGCCCTCTGGCAGCATCAGATCCACCCTGAGCCTTTCACAGGCTTCTACTACTATGTTCCAAGATAGTCTTGTACCTATAACTAAGATGAGAGTTAGAGGTATAGCCACAAGGTGGTTGTATGGGAGCTCCTGTCCTTGTTTAAGGTGAGGAGCAAGTGTTGGTTGTCCTATAAGGCTTCCTCTATTACAGCTAACTGGTATATGTATAAGAACAAATGTAAAAGGGTAAACAGTGTAGCAAATAGTTTATACTGTAGAGAGCAATTGATTGCTTTGGCCAGGAATTTCCAGAGAGTTTGGGGACACAGTTAATGGTCTACTGGATTGTCCCTAAATGAAGGTGCAAAATCATATGGTTGACATGCTGATGAGGAGCTGCTACAGAAATTACTTTTATGCCTAACTGTATTTTATACTAGTATGCCACCTTTGCTTATGGGAGATATGTATTTATTTTATTGATATATGTTAACTGCATTGCTGTATTTTAATTTTCTTTTTAACAGTAAAGATGAGGACAAGGATGAGATAATTAGCATTCCTGAGGAAGTTTTGCCTAAGTTGTGTCAGGCTGAGCCGGCAAAAAGTAAACAGTGGACTGAAAGGGATTGCTGGTGGAGAGCCAATCATACACGTAAATGGAGTGGTGGAGAGCAGAAGGAATGGAGAGAACAAAGATGAAGAAGAGCACAGAGAAAGTATAGAAAGCTAGAGGGACCCCAGTGAAAAACTTGGCAGGATGATAGGCAGAGTATCAGCAGGAGCCAGGAATCAGAAAAGGGAGAGGATTCTTGGGAGCTGTGGAGATATGTAGAGGAGGTGAATAGTTGCTAAAAATGTAAGACACTAAGGGGTCGATTAACAAAGGTTGGTGCAAGCTGCACTAAAGGTGGCATGTGCCAATTGCCTGTGTACCAGGGACCTTGCACTTACTTCACTATTGGGTAGGGTCCAGACTGCAAATTCTTATGGCTTGTGGCAACTGTAGGCCTGAGCCAAACAGAGGGCTCATCTGGAAAGCATGCCAAGAGTCACAGGGCAGCCATGAATCAATAGAGCCATGGACACTGTCTCTGGTGGCTAGCAGTCCCCCCACCTCCGGCCACCTGTTTTTGTACAGTAATTATATCCCTGTTGGTCTAGCTGACCATCCCAGCACCGATCCCTTTTATTAATAAACAAACTGTGTCCTTAGTGGTCTAGTGGACCAACCTAGCCTGGATCACCTTTCACTATTAAACAAACCCTGTCCCTGGTGGTGTAGTGGACTCTCCAGCCCCGATCCCCTTTCATTAAAAAAAAAAAACATGTCCCTTGTGGTCTAGTGGACACCCTCCCTATTCTTGATCAGCCCATATAATTTGTAGATATCTGTCCCTGGTGGACTAGTGGACCCCCATCCCGGCAGGCAGTGCCCCACCACCCCACTCCCCCATCCTATCCCAGAGCCGGCACCCGGTGCCTGGCACAGCCCTCTGCTCTCCACTATGCTGAGCACTGACTGAGCTGTCAAGGAGTATGTACTTTATACAGCATGCATGACCTGTCAATCAATGAACGTGTACTGTATACAGTACTCGCTCCTCAGCAGCTCAGTCAGCTCCCAACCACGGTGGAGAGTGGAGGACTGTACAGGCACCTGCTCTGGGATTGGATAGGGGGAATGGAGTGATGGGACACTGCCTGCCAGGGTGAGGGGGATGGCCACTAGGCCACTGGGGACAGATATCTGTAAATTTTATTGGAAGACTGAGGATAGGGATGGAGTCAGCTAGACCCACAGGGATGTGGTTTGTTTATTAATAAAAGGCGATCAGGGCTGGGGGGTCCACTAGACCACCAGAGACATGGTTTGTTTATTAATTAAAGGGGATTGGTGCTTGGGGGGTCCACTAGACAACCAGCAATGAGTTTTTTCTATTAAAATGGGAATTGCTGCTGGGGGGAATACCAGCCACCAGGGTTGGATATTTTTTCTACAATTGGGGTCAGAGATGGTGAGGGGGCGACTGAGGCACAAGGGTGCAAGCTTCTCAACCCTACTTAGAAATTTGCCCTCTGGGAGTATTTTGTGAATCCTGAATTAAAGGATATGGAAGCCTGCATTTGCTGAAAGCCCCCTAGCACCATGTTGCAGCCTATTTTGTTCTGTGAGGATGGCACAAGCTCTCTTTGGCACATGCAGCCTTCGTTTGATGCAGGCTGCTCTTGTGAATTGATCTGGAGTGAATTTTTTGGCACAAACCACTCTTTGCATCATTCCTTGTGGTGCAAGCCCTTTGTGCCATTCAGGGGGATTTGTGAATCATGCCCAAAGACTCTAAGAAAAAGAGGAATTGGAAATTAGCTGGCTTTTTGGCCCCAATGGCTATTGTTTTATAATGGTATTCTGTTCTTAATGATATTATTGACCCTTAGTTCTGAGTCTGCTTGAGTCAAAATTCTATGGCTGGGTTAAAAGGGGTAAAACAAATGTCAAGTACTGGCAGGGTTGAGCAGTTTGAGTGATATACTAATTGATAAACCTAGCATGATTGGGCAGTGTTCTCTAAATAGAAACTAGTATTTTTTTAAACTTTTTATATATCAGTATATTTTTCGAGCTAAGTGTTTAACAGCAGGCAATTTCCCAGATAATTGGGATAACAATTTGCCAGTGGTTGGCACCTTTGTTTTTTTTTTTTGTTTGTTTTTTTTTCACAGTAATCTTTTATATTTTGAGGAAGGCAGGGAGGATGCTGGAATGTTTTCAAGTTCCATCTTTTTGCAAGCTGCTTGCCGACAAACCCCACAATATATTTTATCTGGCCCATTGAGTGGATGGACGAGTTGTGACAGTTGTTCAGCTACGTGCTCTCTATTTTGAGGAGGAAAATAAAGAAGCAGGGAGACATTGCTTAAAACCTTTTTTATAAAAGGTACACCACCATTACCTTTTTAGTTTGTCTCCTTTCCAGAAGTTCTTTTTGCTGGCTCCAGTCATGTGCTTGTTCCCTGCTCTGTCTTTTCTCTGTTCACAGGAGGAAAGACCATCTGTGGCCCACGGTGCTGAGTGCTCCCAGGAACAGTGACGGATTGTGGACTTAGTAAGAGGAGGCCTTTGGAGTGGCAGTAGGGGTGGAAGAACACCGCACTAGTAGTGAAGTGTCCCCAGCGATTCTAGCAGGGGTGTCATTGTCCAGTCTGCGTTACTGCTGAGAATCTTTTCCATTTCCAGTGCCACAGAAAGAATATGATGAATTTGGAGAAAAACAACAGTGCCTAAAGGAATGTTTTGTCTCGTCTTTTTCTGCAGTATTGTATTGTGTTTTTATTTGTGTCTTGAACTGTTTTGTGTTTTTTTTATTAATACAAGTTATTTAGGAGTTATAGGTGTTATAGGTTACTTGTGCTGCAATGCTGTTAGTGTGTCACTGTGAGACGGAAAGGTATAAACAAATTTTATTGCTCAGTGTTTAAAAAGTTTAAATAGTTTTATGTTTGATTTTTTCATATTTTGCGCCATATGTAAATTTCATTCACGTGATCATTGTGGATTCACGGTATGAAAGGCACATGCACAAATCCAGACCTAATCATAGTCTTACACAGCTTAGCTGCTTGCAGTTTGCTGTTTTTTGCCTCAGCCCTGGCTTAGAGTGTGTGTTTTGACTCAAGCTTCAGTTTCATCTTGTCTGCATTTTTAAAAGTATGCTTTAAGCAGACGCTTCGGGAAAGCACTACAAGAGTGGTGCCTGTTTTAATTTTAAGGTGCTGGACTGAAGCAGAGTAGCCAGGGTGCAACGAAGCTCTTAATTCATTAACTGAAACCATATAAAGCATTCTATTTTGTGTTTGCATTAAGCTACTCTGGTAAATCTGGCAATTTTGGTGCCTTTTAGAGAAGTCTGTACTTTCAGCCCATATTTTCAGCAAAAGTAAGCTCATTTACGTTTTTTGTGATATATTTTAAATATCTGTTTTATTGGTTGAAATGAAAGATTTGATAAGAGTTTTGTTTTTGACTGTTGTGTGTTTTTATATAGCATCTAAGGCACTTCAAGTATTTCGCTTTAATGTTTTTTTTATTTTAAATTGGTATTAATTTTAACTATCACTGGGTGTTCCAGTGCAGTGTGTGCTTATAATCGTTTCCACTTTTTTCTCTTTTAGTGAGCTCTTCAAGGGAGTCAAGAGAGATCTGGAGAGTCAAGCTTATTTCAAAGTACTTTTAGTCCTGCTATTTTATAAGGCCCATGAATGTCGTTATAGTCCTGGTTTCCTCTAGCAAGTTTTTTGACTTTTTGCTGAGCCACACCATATTGGAGGACCTGCATGTGAACTTTCTGGATCCCAGCAGGGTACCATGGAATCCCTCTGAGTGTCCTTTTCTACTTTTTATGAAGCTGCAACATTGAGGATGCAGACTTGAATGATCAATTAGCAACTACTAATTATCAACAATAATTAAGCAAATATCAATCAATAATTAACAATTAATAATTGTGTATCAAGCATTTAGAGCTTTTAGATCATAGTATATTATAGTGTTAACATGGAATCAAGTCCATGATATGGACCCAGGTAGGGTCTCTTTAGTGCCCTCTGATCGCTTTGTTTTATCTGAGCATTTAGGGTCTGCTAGTACTGTTCCAACTGATGATTGCTGTTTAGATTCCATTTTTTTCTGAGTTTGACACTCATTCTACTCCTTTACAAGGCTATCAGGCAGTGGTTATTACTAAAGGCAAATGAAATAGAAAGCAAAAAGGCTTCTAAACCTTTTAAAGCTTCCAAAAAAGTTCAGGGAAGCAATTTAACTAATCAATATTCCTCTAATAGTAATATTAGGAGTTAAAAAAAATGGACATTGTTAAAGGGGCATACCCACTCTGAGGCAAAAAAACAACTTTTTGGGCAATCAGGCAGTTTCAAGACAGACTAAAATCTTGGACCATTTTGAGCCCTTAGACACTGAGATTCTTGGTGTCAGGGATCCTGATACCTTGGTGTTGGGTGCAAATTAATCTGCACTTGCACCTATATCCCTGGTAGTGGTTGATTTTAATCATGGCATTATTGCCATTGAGGACAATGACATTATTGATGTAATCAATACAACAGTGCTGTCTGACTGTTCTGGTATATTGGAACACAATCTGTGTCCTACTTCTGGTGCTGAGGCAGAGTAACCCATTTATGATAACTCACTATCCTGCAATGCTGCCTACTCCCTGTTTATGAGCACAATAAAAGTAATTCAAGATCCTTGGAATTCTCACCGGAACATTTTCCAGAATCTAATTCTAAACCAGCATGGAATAATGATTCGAGAGGTATTCTATCTGATTTACAAGAAACTATAAATGGGTTGAAATACATTTATATACAGAGTACAGTAGGTGGGGACTTACAAGTGGGGGTGGATTTACAGAGGTCTGATGTACAGAGGGGGTCAAGGGTTGATTATATCAATCCTGCTGATTTGAATATTAACCCTCCTATTAGTTTGAGGAAGGATCTAAAAGAACTGTCCAGGATCCATATATTGCTAATCTCATGATTATTGAGTATCTGGTTAATTTGCACCATAAAATAGATACCCTTAAAGGGAACATGGCAACTAATGGCAGCAGATTAGATGCTATCTTACCTAAACTAAAAAAAAAATACTGCCAGATCCTGATTCCTCTTCAATAGTAGTGGAGTCTGCTCTACCGGTACATCCTGATTTTTCTACATTTATAATTCCAGTCTCCCCAGTTAATAGTAGACCCAAAAAAGGTAAAGGGAAAACAAAAACAAATGGAAAACCCAGTGGAAAAAAATAATGAAAAGGTTACTAATTCTACTAGTTCTCCCCAAATTGCTTTCCAACATGTCAATGTTAATAAGATAACTGACTCCTTGTCAGAATCAGAAGCTGATAAAATCCCTTCTTCTGTAGATAATGGTAAGGTAATCTATTTTGCCCCTTCAGTGACTATTCCTGTCCATTTTCTAGATAATATATCCTCTCAAATGAATAACCTAGAATCTGAAATCCAATTTATTAGAAAGAAATGGAGGGATCATTTTCCCTTATGTGTTAATGAGGACAATTTTTCTAGTATTCCTACAACTACACTGTCTGTGGCTGTGGCCAAATCTCCTCATATGGATGCTACAAATTAGACTTTTGACATTACTGATTGTGCTATTCTCTGTCTATATGGTGTAAGATTCCCATGTGAAATGTGTTACAGTTCTATTAAGGAACAGATTGTGCATTTGCTTAGAGTAGCAACTAGTGCAGATACTGCTCTAGTGGATATTATACACATCTGGAGAGATAAAGAACATTTAGGTAAAGACTGTTATTATATTAATTTTGCTCTGCTCCTCGTATAGCAACTCAGATGTGGTTAAATAATGAAGGGCTGATAAACATGGGGTACGCTATTGATTTTGTTAATAGGGAATCTTTAAATTCTATTAGCCCCAAGGAATTGTATGACCCAATTCAGTTGTGTATATTTGGGCTGAAGCCCTGTTCAAATGAGACTCCATTTAAGCTGCGACAAATTTTACACACTTTATTGACCCATGTTTTAAAGATATCAACTATTGGTCTCAGTGTTGAGAAGGTTTTCAGACATGAATCTCTGGGTAAATGTGGCAGAGTGGACTTTTAAATGAACATTCAGGCCCTGGCAAGCAATATATTGTCTAAGGTTTCTATTTTAGACAACGTAGGTATTCATATTCTAAAAAGTGAAATTCTAACCAAGCAGACCCTGATAACGTCCAACAAGGCTGTTGCTGATAAGACTCTGGCATCCTTATGTTTGTATAGCCTTGGTCGCACTAAAAAGGAGAATTCCAGAACGTTACAGTGTACTGTATTGGATCTAATTGAGCAACTTTTAAATATCTCTATTGATGATCTCACAGCTCTTATGGCATCTAGGCAGGGACTGGACCCTGACTGTGACCTTGTTTGTTTGGAAATTGTTTATAAGAGCCTTTTTAATAACATAGCAGAGAATGCTGACCTATTGGATTTGATGGGTTTGCTTGTTGTCCACTCTGATAGTGTGTTTGGCTCTGTTTCATGTATGGACACTCCCTTGGTCAAGGTCCCTTGCTCTGCAAATTTAGATGTCAATTTAGAGTATAACATTCCAGTGAAAAACAGATTTGAAATCCTTACCAACAATGTTGGTTGACTAGGCAATTTGGAGGTGGCCAACTCATCCACTGTTAAGTTAATTTCTTGGAATATAGCAGGACTTAACTCAAAATGGGCAGATTCTGAATGATTAGAATTAATTAGAAGCCATTATTCCATTTGTTTACAAGAGCCCAGGCAATATTCAAATCAAGATCTTTCCTTGAATGGTTATGTAACTTATCATGTACCTGGTCATAGGTCTGATAATTTTGGCAGACTTGTTGGTGGCTTAGTCACATGGATCAGAATTAGTACATCAATTAAGGCTCACATTATTCTCTCTAATTTTAATTTTCAAGTGTTTGTTATCACCCAGGCCCTACACGTCTCCTAGTGGGTTGTGTAGATAAAATTGGCCCGGTCCTGGCTGAGATAGTCAGGAGGTCTTTGGAGAGGGGGATTTTCCCAAATCCTCTAAAGGAGGCAATGGTTCAGCCCCTTCTTAAGAAGCCCTCCTTGGACCTGGACTGTCTGGCTAACTACAGACCCATCTCTAACCTGCCCTTTGTGGGAAAGGTTATTGAGAAGGTGGTCGCGTCGCAGTTGGATGATCATTTAACCAGCCACGATGTCTATGATTCTCTCCAGTCTGGATTTAGGAAGAGACATAGTACAGAGACAGCTCTGGTCTGGGTACTAAATGACCTCATAATAGCGAGAGATCAAAGGACCTGTTCTATCTTGGTCCTTCTTGATCTCTCTGTGGCATTTGACACCATGGACCATGGTGTGCTATTGGAGCACCTGCAGTTTATCTGTGGGCTGTCTGGTACAGTCCTCAGTTGGTTTCAATCCTTCCTCGAGGGTAGGACCCAGAGGGTGGTGTCTGGGATTTTTTCCTCTACATCATTCCCCCTATCCTGTGGGGTGCCACAGGGCTCCATTTTGGCATCCATGTTGTTTGTGGTGTACATGCTGCCATTGGGAGTGATCATCAGGTGGAACAGTTTGAGTTTTCACTGCTATGCAGATGATACTCAACTGTACATGTCCTTTGTACTTGGCCAAGATACTGCCTTTTCAGTCTTTAACAACTGTCTTGCCGAAATCCAGGACTGGATGAATGTGAGTTGGCTGTGGTTGAATCTGGAAAAAACTGAGGTGTTGGTCATGGACCCAGGTTGCCAGGAGGTGGGTTTGTTGGCAGTATCTCCCTCAGGCTTGTGGCTTGGGGGTATCCAGCTAACTACCTCAGCCTGGGTGTGGAATCTGGGCGTTGTATTTGATAACTGTTTAACACTTAAATCACAGGTGTCGGCAGTTGTCAAAGCCTCTTTTTACCACCTAAGGAACATCACCTGGGTGAAGAACCTGGTTCCTCCTGACGATCTTCCTACTTTGGTCCACGCCTTCATTACCTCTCATCTTAACTACTGCAATTCCATTTATCTTGGGCTACTGGGGGTTGATATTCGCCGCTTGCAGCTAGTGCAGAATGTGGCAGCCAGGCTATTGACTGGTTACTCTAGGTCCAGTCATATAATGCCTGTGCTCCGTGGACTGCATTGGCTGCAAATATGCTGGCATATCACCTTCAAGGTCAGTTTGCTGACCTATAAGGCCCTACATGATCAGGGACCTGTGCTACCTGAAAGATCTCCTTCATCTCTACTGTCCCTCCCGCTCTCTCCGATCCACTGATGAAGGATTGCTAGAGACTCCCAGGGTCCATTTTAAGACCTCTGGGGCCAGATCTTTTAGCTTTATGGCCCCAACCCTGTGGAATTCTCTACCTTGTCAGGTACGAGATTGCCCGACTGTCCAAACCTTTAAGGAGGCACTTAAAACATATCCTTTTAAATATGCATATAATGATTTTTAAATGTTATTAGGGTTGGATTAATTTTATTGTTTTAGTAACATTGTTTCTATTATGTGATGTACAGGTGCCTTGCTTCTGGAAAGGCACCTTTTACAAATAAAGTTTTGATTGATTGATTTATCAATTTAAAAAAAAGTGTTTAATTAAAGTGTATATTCCGCATGTTAGATCCAGAAATCATACAACAGAAATTTGGAAAATATTAGAGGAAGCAATTCATCTGGCATGGGCCAGTACAGACTCTGAAGAAATACTATTGTGTCGTGACTTTAATGCCAGGATTGGTAATTATGATGGGTACGGGGACTGTAATCTTCATCTTATTTCTCATCAGCAATCTTATAACTTGATCAAGGCAAGCAAAGGATTTGAAGGTTAATAGCTCTGGCATTAGGTTAACTGAGCTACTGTCATCACACTTCTTAGCCCCAATTAATGGTGGTATTAAGGGTGACTGTGTGGGTGACTTTACACTCTATTCTGCAAGGGGCCCATCTATCATAGATTATCTATTTTAAACAAGCATTAAAATCCTTTTTATGGACTATGACTTATGGGGAAGAGGTTGATCTGGTTGTTGTTATTATTTCATCATGCTGTTTGATGTGATGTATTTTATTGGTTTGTATTGTAATGTTTTATCCTGATGTGATTTTATAATCTGTTCTGCACCTTGATTTTTGAAAGGCGCATTAAAAATAAAGATTATTATTATTATTATTATTATTGTCTATTGTGGAATGGTGATATGCTGTCCTGGGAGTCATGCTAGGTGATTATAAGAGCAGAAAATGACCATTTTCCCCCTTGTTCTTTCATCTAGTAAGTTAGCTGAGGTTTCTGAGCAATATATTCCCTTGCCTCCTACTGAAATAAGAAACCAAGCAAGAGTTAAATGGCAGATGTTCAAAAGTCATCAGATTAAATGTATTCTTCAAGAGACAATTATTAGACCAGATATTTCTGAGCTAGATTATCTTACCATTACGGATATTCTGGAGTCAATGTTTGAACAAATAAGAAAACTCTTATTTGTTAAGGGAAAAAGGTTAAATTCTACACATTCAAATCATCATTGGTTTGATAAGGAATATAGGGCAGCTAAGTCTCAGTTAAATCAATTAATTAGAAGTTGTAGAACTGATCCTCTCCATGCAAGTTATAAGAAATGAAATAGTGCTAGGGATAGTTATACAAGTTTGTTTAAAGCAATAAGAAAACAATTTCAACAAAATCAGTGGAATAGGATGCTGGATGTTATCAACTGTAATAATAGTCAATCTTACTGATTGATGGTGGTCAATGGCACTAATAATCTTAAATTTGAAATTGACTCACATATCAGCCTTGACACTTGGGTAAATTACTACAAGTTCTTTCTCCCCAGTCTTGAGCAGAATAAGCTGATGGATATAAGTATGTCTGGTTTTAAGTTATTTACCAGATCTGAGGTCTATTTAATGATAGCTTCATCAAAATGTAATAAGGCCTCAGGGCCTGATCTCATTCCAATGACGTTTTTCTTGCCTCAATTACAGATTGGTCAACTGTTCTAATTCATTTCTTTAATCAATGTTGCTCCTAGTTAGGCTTCCCTAAATTTTGGAAGGGAGCTATTATTATATCCATTTATAAAAAAAGGTGATAAATTGGATCTATTATTGTATCTCCCTATTTCCTTACTGGATAATTTAGGGACAATCTTTACTAAATTAGTTTTGAACAGATTGATGGACCAGCTTCAATTTGTTGGTGGACTATCTGAATTACAATCAGGTTTTAGACAAGGGTTTAGTACAGTGGACAACTACTTTGTAATAATGCATCTTTTTGAGAAATATATTCTATCAGAAAACAAAAAACGTTATGCATCTTTTATAGATTTTAATTTGGCCTTCAACACACTAGGCAGAGCTCTATTATGGTTATGTTTGAAAGAAAAAGATTTCTCACATGAATTAATTGCTATAATTCGGGAACTCTATACCTAGAAGTGGGCCCAAGTGAGGCTAGGCAGAACTGGTCAACTTTCTGCTGATTTTGAAATAAATACTGGGGTTAGACAAGGCTATGTTCTTGCTCCAACATTGTTTTGTCTTTATATAGATAAATTACTTAATCAGTTACACTCTTCAAATACTGACTCACTGAAAATTTAAAACCAGCATGTTGCAGCACTCGCGTATGCTGATGATTTAGTTTTGTTTTCTCTCTCAAAATCTGGACTACTTTGTAAACTTAATATCTTGGCTGATTATATGGACAGATATAAACTCAAAATTAATGAAGATAAAAGTCAGGTTTTGGTGTTTGACTCCAATCACATGCATAAAATGTGGAAAGCCGGTTCACATGCTCTCAATACTATTCCTCATTATACTATTTGGGCCTAGTTTTTTCCTGGAATGGTAAATTGACCAAACGTAGTAGTAACTTAAAGACCAGACTAAAGCAAACTGCCAGTTCACTTGGCTGTTTTAATAGGAAATTTGGGGGTGACTCTATTAGACCATTAATATCAGCTATTGAAGCAAAATATTATGCCCACACATCTTTTAATGGTGAAATCTTGTCTATAACTAATAGTAACCTGCTGGAAGTTCCTTTAAATATCTTATTGAGGTCCAGTATGGGACTCAGTAATTTGGTTACTTCTTTTATTTTAAGAGCCGAACTGGGTCTAACAAGTTTATGTGCAATTTATGCAGTGAGAAAAATAAATTACTGGATTAAGCTGTTACAATACAAGCCTAATCACATACCTTATTCTGCACCTATTGAAACATATTCATGGTTCAGTTTTGGGCATTTGCAATTAAAATGGCTTTTAGGTATTTACCAGATTCTTGGCGAAAATGACTTGGATTATTTGAAATCTTTTCAAGCTAGGGGTATAAAAATTAACTTAAAATATCAAAAATATGTCTTGAATAAAACTGCTGCCAATTTTAATATTCAGGATCTGAAGATTATTTCATCTCTTCATGTTTCCCCTTGGTTAAGACAAAATGATAGAGCCCATTATTTCTGTCCATATCTTGATATAATTACAGATAATAAATCTAGGACACTGTATACTAAATATAGATTAGAAGTGTTTCCAAGTTCTATACTTTTAGCTAGACATCAAACGAGTATTAATTTACACGATATATAATGTCACTGCACCTTACAACATATAGAGAATTTGACTCATGGTATTTTTGATTGTATTTGGTATTCTGAGTATAGGAACTGGTGGTTAAAACCAAGTTTCAACTCAATATTGACTAAGGAACACTCTGTCTTGTTGAAAATACTTTTTTACTACATGTGATGAAATTACTGTACTTGCAGTATCAAAATATATTGATGTAATGTTCTGGCAAAGGACAAGGCTATATAAGTCTGCAGAAGGATCCTGAAATATTTATTTAACTTGTCCATTTTTTTACAGTGCTGTCAACATTGATAAAAATGCTTTAGATGTTAGTTTGCATGGGAATCTAACATTGTTAAGTAAATGTTTTATTTAATGACTTGCTGATTTATAAGCTGATATGTGCAATCAGGGTCCATTCTGGACATCATTGATGCATGATACTTATGTGCTGCTTGAATATTCTATCTAGGATTAACTTATTGTCTCTTGTATTTTTAATGGTTTGCATTTTATTTATGTTAATATGTGCATACTGTATATGTGTAAAATGGTAATGGTCTAATGACCAATCAGTAAATATTACTACTACTACCATTTAGTGGAGTTTTGGGAACAGCAGTAAAGTATTATACAGCAATACTATTGTTGGTGATATTCTGTTTTTTGATTTCTATTTTGTATCAAGAAGTGACTTAAGCTGCTCTCTCATATTAAACTCCATTTGTAAGGATCTTTTTTTTCTTTCCTTTTTGTCTTGTTTCCCTTTATAGAAACATCTTCCTGGTGGATTTATTCTGTACATGAAATAATTCAAGTAATTACAAACTGTACAAGTGGCAACTGTCTTGATGTTTACCAGGACAGGATGTAAGCTTTGAATTTTGAATTCAGTGGTAGGTTATAAAACATTTTTTGATTGTACTGAATTTCAGATTAGTGTGTGTCAAGTTATTACTAAATTTTTTTTTCTATTTTGGGAGCATGTACTAAAAATTGGATGCAAAGATTATTGAAAAGCTTCCTGAAGTTACCTAAAGATAATTGCTCTCAACTGAAGATCGTTTTGTTGCTGGTATCCATCAATCCTAAACAAAATCACTGATAGCAGCCCAAAGGAGGTATTTGTAGACCAAAGCCTTGATTCTCTAAGGTTTGTACTGCCATAAGGGGGCTTGAGGTAAGGAGAAATGGTGCATGTGGCTCCTTGAACTGCACATTGTGCCTGTCACAATTTACTAAGGGGCCATGTGCCACTGGGGAGCCACCATCTAACTTCCCCTGGTGCACCATGGCAAAAGGGGACTTTCATTGGGGCAGGGCTGTAATATCTTCCAACATTGGGATTTTTAAACCCCACCAAGGGGTACACAGATGCTGCAGTTAGACCATCCCAGAAATGATCTAACCTGATGTGCACACCACCCCAGCACATACTGTGCGCAAGGGGGGGGTGACCCTGTGCCCCCTGGAGAAGGTACCACAAAAATCCCAGCACTTGCCAGACCACCACTGTAGCAGCCAGTGATCCCTGGCAGGTAAGATCCCACAACCTCCTCCTGGTGGTGCTGATGTGTCCACCTCCCTACATGGACCAGAGCCATCCTTGATGTCCCCTGTCAGGGTAGTTGTCACCCCCCAGCCAGACCCATACTATTCCCCCACGAAGCAGGTCATCCTCCAGCTGACCTTGTAGCCATGAATGCAACTAGATGGTGGGTCACCATCACCACCACTGATGCCACAAGCCTGTACTACAGCATGCAACAGTCCCCTTCCACGTGCTGTTTGGTTGGCACACAGGTTGGCTTGTGACAAACTTGTGGACTTTGGTGTTGGGAATCTTGTTTTCTTCAAATCTGCTGCAGGGTTCCCAGCACACCTGAGTTTGCTGCAGTTGACAGTTCACCACAAAATGCACTGATCTAAATTGGCTTTTAAAATGGAGTCCCTAATTTTTAAAGAAAAAGTGTTCGTAAATAATATTTTAGATAGTGCATCCATCATTATTTATCTTTAATTCTACTGTAACATTATGCATTTTATTTAATATTTTTATACAATTGTAGATTGTCAACTTATTTTTATAAGCACATCATTTAAGATGAATGTGAATAAATCTAGTCATGTGCAGCAGCTAAAACTGTGTATTGTTAAAGTAGGCACAGGGTGGGTGAAACTTGGCAGTTTCACTCCTGCAGAACTTCTGCAGAAATTAGGGAACTTCTGTGGAAGTTTCTGAACTTCCACCTGTGGTGGAGTGGAAAACTTCAGCAAATGTTAGTAACTTATGGGTGACATTTTGCCCATTAATTAGGCTCTGGAGTCCTGGACTGGCTAGTGGTCCTTCCCCCAACTCACCCCTTGTGTATTAAAAAAATCCCAGATGGCTATTGGTACCTCTCCTCCGCCTGCCAACCACTGCTGAAATTGTGCTGTTTCCCCCCTTCTCTCTTTATATTATATTCTAATCCCAGGTGGGCTAGTGGTAATTGACAAGTAATAAAATAACCACTTGTCCCCTTCCCATCCCTGATTCCTAGTCCCATATTTTATAGCTGTCCCTGGTAGTCTAATGCCCCACTCCCCCCACCCCAGCAGATGCTCACCACCCAGCTCCCAACCCATCATAAACCCACCAGAGTGGGCAGACTGGCACAGTCCTCCTTTTTTCTCCACGGCCGCCCTCCAACTAAGCTTAATGAAGGAGAGTATTCCTGTACAGGAACATGCTCATTCATTAAGCTCAGTTGGTGGGCCAGCCATGAAGGAAAGAGGAGGGCTGTGCCTGTCCACCCACTCTAGGGGGTTTACGATGGGGGTGGAAGTGGAGCGGTGGTCACCTGCTGAGGTCGGGTGTGGGGGCAAAAGACCACCAGGGATAACTATAAAATATGACACTCTAGATCGAGAATGGTGAAGTGAGAAGGGGTTACTTTATTACTTATCAATTACCATGAGACTACCAGGGATTAGAATACAATATTGAGAAAGGGGTTTACTGTTCAATTTCAGCAGCAGCTGGTGCATGGAGGAGAGAGACCACCAGCCACCAGGGATATCTTTTTACATGTGGGGTGGGTGGGATGAGGGAGTACTAGCCACCAGGGGCTTGGGGATGATCATGGCCAAGGGCAGAATTTCCACAGAAGTTTTGAAATCAATTTACAAACTTCTGCAGAAGCGAAAGTCAGACTTTTGCTTGAACTACATGGGCAGAATTTAATTTTCACACACTTCTGGTGGTGGACAGGTACAAAAAAACAAAACAACAACAAAAAAACCTGAATTTACTAAACATTTAGAAAAAAAACAGTCTGGATTTAATTTCATTGTCTGAGCCCAAAATGTTCTCACCTAATAAATCAAAAATTGTCTGCAAATCACAGAAGGAGAATTACATGATTAATATAATCAAATAACTTCAATCCCAGTAAGTCACTACTCACCAGGATGCTAATCAGTCCTCATCATCCCCACTAATAATTCATTAGCGCCAAGTGAAAACAAGTTAAAAGATAAAGCTAGGGACCCTGTACATGTAAACCAGGAGGGTATAGACATGAACCCCTCTGACTTAATTGAAAACACCACCATATTGGATACTGACAATGATTTCTTAAAGGAATTTTAACACTTTATAATTCCCTATGTAGCAAAGGGAAAGTTAGATTTTTCCTCTAACATACCTGATATACCCCTGCTCTGGTCTTTAGATAAGGTAACTTCAAACAAGGGTTATTGAATACTGATCATCTAGGGTTGTCCAAACAAATCTTGGAGAGTTATTCAGTGCAAACTAATGAATTAAAAGTAAAATAATTGGTTGAGATTAAGACAGAACTGTTGTTCTCTGCAAAAAAAAAAACTTTGTTAGTGCACCATTAGGGTTAATGCAACAAAAGAAGGGAAATGTGGTCTTAGGGTTCCCAACCCTAAAATCCCACACCACCCTTGCTTTCCAACCTCAACACCCCACCTCCACCCTGCATGCCCCCCATTCCATGAGTAAGTAACCTGAGATGGGTGCAGTATAGGAGAAACATAGAAATAAAGATACATAGAACATTTACAGCAGATAAGGGCCTTCAGCCTACCTTGTCTGCCATGATACCTCCAGTAACTGTGCCCTTTTAACAGAATGGAGTCAACATTAGGGTTCGCAACTCCAAGGCTTACCCCCACACTTCTTTCTGCATGCATGCATGCAGGGTGCGGGTGGGGTTTTAGGGTTGGAAACCAAAGCTGTGGGTGGGGTCTTAAAGTTGGGAACCCTAAGACCTAATTTCCATACTTTTGTAGCATTGATCCCAATAGTGCATTAAGTTAAAGTTTTTTGCTGAGACTTTCCTTACTTTTTGAGAAAGCATGTCTGTAGTCTTATTTGGTTGTGAAAGCTCCCAATTATCCATAACTGTGGAGTGATTCTAATTGAATACTTTTTTCCCTGTGGCTGCACAGGGCCCTTCAGGCCTTGTGCTCCCATCACTCTATAATCCTCTCTGTATTTGCATGTGGGAGTGCAGAGCCCTCTGGGCCCCTTGCTGCCAAGTACACATAATTCTGGAGTTCCCATCTTTCTATAATGGTATTCATATTTGTGTGTGTGAGCACACAGTGCCATCCATCCATAATGTTTGAGCTATTGTAATCATATTTCTATTTCTCTGTTGGAGCACTGGGCCCTCCAGTCTCTAAGCTCCCATCAGTCCTTAATGTTATCCATATTTGCATGTGGGAGTGCAGGGACCTCTTGGCCCTGTGATCCCATCTATGCATAATTTTTGAGATAGTGTAGTGCTACCCGTCTTTGCCTATGACAGCCCAGGGCCCTCTGGGCCCTGTGCTCACATCATATAGTGTACAGACCCAAGGAAACATCTAGCATTGCAATGTGATCCTATAAAAAAAACACAGAAAAATGTGAAACCTGTGTAACTTGACACCAAATTAATATATTTTCATAGAACTAGAAAAGGCACCTTGATGGGGCAAGCCCTTTGTAACTTGAAAATTTCTAGACAAAATTGCAAACCATTTCTTCACAGTGGAGTGACCAATAAACTCCCATTACAATGTTATCCTATGGGAAACAAAGCAAACTTTTACCCCATAGAACTCCAGAGCAAAGTAATATATTTTCACCAAACCAGCAAGAGGCACATCTCTGGGGCAATGCCTTTATACCCAGAAAAGTTCAGATCAAAATAACAAACCATTTTGGAAATATGCAGTGACAAAGGAACAGCTGTCTTAAAAATCCTTGTTCACAATTTGTGGTAAAAGAAAATCCTTTTTTGCAAATTTTGATAAAGCATCCTTATTCATGATTTTTTTTTTTGCAATTTGAGGTAAAATAAAATCCTTTTTTGCAAATTGAGGAAAAAGATCCTTTTTCCTAGCAAAAGTTTTCCACAGTTTTCAAAAAAAGTTTTTCTGAACCTAAAAAAGCTCATTTCTTACTAACTAATCAAAAAATGAACCCCAGAATCTGATTCTACGGGCCCCAATTAGATAAACACAACTCCTTTTTTTTTTAGTAATTTAATTTTGTTGCCACCAGTAACTGAAAACAAGATGGTACAGTACTAATAAAGATTCCAAATTTGCAGCAAATGATCCTGCTTTTGTGAAAAAGGATTCTGCGTTAGCGATTAACAATCCTTTTTTGAAGTGAACATATAACTTTTCCCATAGGAAATAATGGGAAAAATTGAAATGTAATAACTTTGGAATGGATTAATATTTTTTCATCAAACCTTCAAAAGGCACCAGTGTGACCCAAGACCTATATACTCTAAAAATTGCAGACAACAATTCCAAGCCATTTTTGTGCAGCTATGCAACAAAGAATTTCACAAGAAGTGGTAATTTACATGTTTTTGGACACTCTGTATTTCCGCACCCACACATCTGACTGGAACAAAACTTGCCACATCAAAAGATTTTTGATCCTTGATGGTGCTTTCAAAATTTTATGTGAATTGCTTTAATGGTTGCAAAATTATTAAAGTCTCAGATTTTCAGTTTAACATACAAGTGAAGATTTAACCCTAATATAGGGATGCTACTGTGCCACTATAATATATTACTACAGTATATATGTATATGTATAATAACTATTATAGAAACACAGAATTAAATTCTGTTACAAGGTACTAAAGATGATTCCAAGGCTAATGAGTTGAAATGCAGGGAACGTGAATTTAAAAATGAATTAGTCAAATAAATTACGGAGGATGTAATTAGAAAAGAGCAGGAGGAAATCTTTAACAAAAAAAGGAGACTGATATGGAAAGAAGAGTTCAGAAGGTGAGCATATCAGAAATGAGAACCAAAAGGAACATACACACACAAAAAAACATCTAAAGATAAGTGGATTAAGACTGTTCCAATAGAGTAGAAAAAGAAAAGAAATGTTCACAACAGCAGACTCAGACCTGGATATTTGAGCTCAAACAAATAAGAAACAAACCAAAAATGTCAAAAAAGGTGAATACAAATACTGTGAAACTGCCTACAATCTATTTCAAAGGAACTGTTGGCTAGAAATGAAACACCCTTACTTTTGGAAACAGCTGTTTACACCATACTGAAATCATTATTAAACAAGCATTTGTCAGTGCTGAATGTTTGCTTGCTGGTATTGGCATTGGTAGTGCAGGAGTTAGAGAGATGCATAATACAAATGGCAGTGAAGCATTAAACTAGCACCAACCCCCCCCCACCCTTCAGAGACTGACAGGCATTTGGGGGTGTGCCTTTTGGTTGGCCATAATGCTCACTCCATTCCACCTCACTCCACCCTGCAGATACCGACAGGTGTTGTGGTATGCCTTGAGGTTTTCAGCCCTTACACTCACCCCATACCATAAGGAAATAAGCTAAGATGTGTGCAGTAGAGACGAATGGGGTGAACATTAAGGCCAAAGACCCCAAGGCACACCTCAATGCCTGTCACTGGCTGCAGGATGGGGTTGGAATGGTGTGAGCATTACGGCTGATGACCCTAAGTCACCCCCCGATGCCTGTCAGTCTCTACATGGTGGGGTATTACAGTTAGAAACCCTAACACCCCAGGTGTTTGTTGAGGGATCCCACCTCATGAACAGTGGCACTATTATTTTGTTACTCAATCCTGAATGGTGATTTCACACAGCAACTGTGACATTCGGTGCCACAGATGTGAAAACACATTTTGGGCAGGATGTGAAAAATGACAGCTATACTGTTCATGAGGAGGTGTGAAAAAATGGCAATGTTGAAAATCTGGAGTGAAAATATGATAAAATGGTGATGTTACAAGAGTGCATAGAAACTGTGCAATGCATGCCTGTAATGCAGTCATTTCTGGGAATTTTTTTTCCCCAGATTTTCAACATGGGCAATTTGGGACCTCCCTTCATGAACAGTGCCACTGTGATTTTGTTAATCTGTCTCAAAAGTTAATTTTCCACAGTGACCACACCATTCTGAGCCACATGTGTGAAAACAACATTTCGGGTAAGTTGTGAAAAATGGCATCTGCCAATGTTCATAAGGAGGTGTTAAAAAATGACAATGTTGAAAATCTGGAATTAAACTATTAAAAATTGGTGAAGTTACAAGCATGTGTAGAAACTGTGCAAAGCATGCTAATATTGCAGTCATTTTTTGGAATTTTTTCACCAAATTAGAAAATATGTTTTTTTTTGGGACCCCACATCATGAACAGTGGCACTGTTGTTTGGTTAATCGGTCCTGAAAGATGATTCTGTGCAGCAACCTCAAAATCACCTTTCTGGACAGAGTAACCAAATGACAGTGACATTGTTCATGAAGTGGGGTCCAAAAAACCCCATGTTAAAAAACTGGTGCCAAAATTCCTAAAAATGGCTGTGATAGCAACCTAAGTTGAAACCCCTCTATTAACTCCCATTCTACAGCTTTTCCATCATTTCTTCAGTTTGCCGGTAGGCTTTGAAGAGTGCAGATGTGTCCCAGTTGATAGAAGATCGCTGCTCCCAACCACCAGAGTTAAGTATGGGGTGAGGGCGGTGGAGGAGGTGGGTCTACAGAGGGTAGGGGAGGGGAATGGGGCAATGAAGAGGGACCATTTTCTTTTTATAGGGAAAAAATTAGTTCAGGGATGGTTTCTTTATTTTACAGGTTACTAAAAATATTGTAAGCACACTTGGTTAGGCTCCAAGTGTGCCACAATAGTGTGTGTGGGGGGGGGAGGGGCATTCTGACATGGGGATTGTGCACACCAATGTCGGCACTTGAAATATTCAGATGTGGGGTCATCTGACACCGGGAGTGGGCATCCCGGTGTCAGAAACATAAATTAAAAATTATTTTGGCACATTGGGGTGGGATCCCAGTGTGCCACATTAATGGGGGGGGATATATGCCGACACGGGGATTGGGCACACCGATGTTGGCTTTCTGGGGCATGTGTGGCAGGCGGTAGGAGCCACAAATGTGGAAAGCCTCACCATGGCTCATTTATTTATTAAAATGGTTTACCAGGAAAGGCACACCGAACAAACAAGGTGCTCGGTGGCAGGAGCAGAGAAGAACTGTAACTCCGGCCATGCGCATTACTGTGCACTGTAATGTGCATGGCCAGAGTTTTGACAGCTCCTACCAACAGAGAGAAGGTATGTCATTGTACTTGGTTGTGAGGAAGAGGGACGGTACCACTTCAATGAGGAAACTGTCCCTCATCACAGTGGCAGATTTCTTTCAAGTGCAGTCTTCTCGCTCAAACTGCTGTGATGGACAGCTCACCGATTCATTAGTGCTTGAGGGACAAGCTCCATAAAATGTCAACTCTTAACCATCGCCGATTGGAGCACCACTTTTCTTTCAAGTGAAGACCACCTCTCAAACTGCTGTCATAGACAGCTTGCCAATTCATAGGTGCCTGAGAGAAGAGCCCCATAAAGCACCAACTACACTGGACAGAAACTCACACACCTCTAAAATGTACTTTCCCATGATGTTTCTTGTGCATGTGTGCTAGCAAACATAACAAGTGGTATTCTTGGTGAAATAACAAGAGTCAGAATTTTGGCATTCCGCCAGGTATTCCACTCAATTTCCAAAGATTTTTAAATTTTTTAAAGCTAGAGCATTTGAAATACACAGAATTTCTTTATGAAAACCCCCAAAATAAACATATTTGACAAAAGGAAATGATTTGTATGTCTCTTCTAGTTATAATTTTAAGTTTGAAGTATGCAGCCTTATCTCTCTGTACCACCCCACTCATAGTGTCACAATCTCTTTTTCTCTCTCTGACCCTCTCACCCCCAGTAACAGCAATCTGGATGCAGGTGGTTCCCTGCTCAGAGTCTTCTATCTGAGAAAGTTACTTTTAACAACAACAAAAATAAAAAAAGTCATGACAACTCTCTCTTTTTTTTTCAGTCTCACAATCATGGTCCACACAGGAAAAGAGAGAGAGAGAGAGAGAGACAGAGAGACAGAGAGAGAAGAGAGAGAGAGACCGCAGAGGAAGTTGGTTGACATCAAGGAGGGCATCTGGGGAGGACCTGTAAAAACCAGTAAGAACACTATTTCTAAAGGTTGTCCCACCACTTGTCCCCCACATGACACTGCTGCACCAAACACCATTATTTTCTTTATTCCATTAACAGAGAAATACCACACAGTAAACTGGGTGCTGCTGTAAGGGACAGCAGATTAATATGATTTTTGCAACACTCAGTAAAGGACTAAACACTACAGAACAGGTGTCCCTGATTCTTTGAAAGATGATGATGCTCCGTTTTTTTCCCAAATGAATCTGCAGTCACTTATGGCAGCACCCAATTCCCCATGCAGTATTTCTCTGGCAATGGAATAAAGAAAATACTAGAATTTGGTGCAACGGTGTCATGTGGGGGACAAGTGGTGTGACAAACTTTAGAAATGGTGCTCCTACTGGTTTGTACAGGTACTCCCCAGATGCCTCAATGTCTGCCAACTTCCACTGATGTCCCTCTCTGTCTCTCTATTTGCCTGTGGTCAGGAGCTGGTACTGTATGCTGATAATGAGAAAAATAATCTGGCATTTTAAGTGCAATACCAGGGCTCAAATGTTGGTATTCCGGCATGAAATTTGGTACCCAAAATGTACAGAATACCACTAAATTCAAGCCCTGCTGCCTCTCTACAAGGCATTGGTCAGGCCGCACCTGGAGTACTGCGTGCAGTTCTGGCACCCATATCTGAAGAAGGATGGGAGATTACTGGAAGGAGTACAATGCAGGGCAACAAAGATGATCCAGGGATTGGAGGACAGGCCATATGAAGAATGACTGAGAGAGCTGAACATATACTTCCTGGAGGTGAGAAGGAATCAGTGGGGGGGGGGGATATGATTGAGACCATTAAGTTCATAAAAGGAATAAACAAGGCAGGCACTGAAGGGATATTCAGGCTAAGGAGGGGAGGGACAGGACAGTGCATGGCCTTAGAGTGGAGGGGAGAAGATTTAGGACAGAAATGAGGAGACACTTTTTCACAGACAGGGTTGTGGCAGAATGTAATGCTCTACTGGAGGAGGTGGTATTCTGTAAGACAGTGGGTAGTTTCAAAAGGGGTTGGGACAGGGTTAGGGGGGTAATTGGAAAGGGGGTGGGGCAGCTGCAAGTGATGGTGCTAGCTGCACACTTGAGCAGACCTAATAGACCAGGTGGCCTATATCTGCTGGCAAATTTGTTTGTTTGCATGAATTTTAAGGAGGGCAGGGACTGTGCTGCTCCCTGAATCTGTAGTACAAGACACATGACCAACAATCTAAAATATTGTTTTTGCTAATTAATCTGTGTCTAGTGCTACGCAAATTCATATTTACAGCCACCATTGTTCTGCAAAAATAGAAAAATGGTATTAAAAACAGAATCTGCCATTTTTGAACACCACTTAAAAATGTTGTTTGCAAGTGTGGACTCTGCCCAACCACAGAACCAGTTATGGTAAACCACACATTCACTTGCTGAGGAAGCTACTAGCAGGCACAAGCAGGACTGAGGAGGTACAGGTGGACTGAGACTGGCCAGCGGTCAGGCTATGTATGTAAGGGTAGGAAGAGGAACTGTACAGGAGACCAGGGCACAACTGAAGTGCTCTCAAGAAAGTTCTGCACAATTAATCCTACAAAAGTTCTATTAAAGGTACCCAAATATTTTGGTTAAAGGAGGGGGGCTAGGAGGTTTGCATTGTCAGAAATGACGAGAGTGGCAGCCTATTAAGTCAGTGCATGTTTAGTAGTTATTGGCTGGGGTACTGCCCAAAATGAAATTCATACAAGAAGTCGTATGGCATGTAGGAAGGACAATGAGAGATGAGTGAAGGCAAGAAGAATGTGGGGGCCTTGTGGGCTGCAGTAGTTGTGGACTGGCCATCTTCTGAGAATTGCTCTGAAGGTGGAGATGTTGCTCAGTCTGCTGAAGGCTTGCAGCACTCAAAATCACACTAGCCTCGGTGATGGCTGAACTGAACCTTCTCCATGGCAGTGTCCGGTGGCAGCCGAGGCAGTCAGCTACTGCTCTTATCCTCCAACAAACACCTATGGCCCAAAATGGAGAATGAACAGTAGTCATCAGGAGACAGGGGTCTGAAAAGGGGTGTTCCTATGGAGGATAGACAAAGACCAATAATAACAGAGAACTGCTTTGCTTCCCTGAGCTGCTTCACATTTACAAACTCTCCCCACTGGGAGCAGGAGGAATCTGCTGCATCACAGGAGTCCAGGTCTGCCAGGAAACTTGCACCTAAGAAGGTAGATAGTACTAAGGGCAGGACTGAGACTGGGGAACATTCTTTACCCAAACTTGTGAAGTTTGGGTAAAGAAAAGCCACGCTGTGGCACATCTCTTAAACTGTATTTGTAAGCAGGAATAATTAATCTTTCAGATAAATAAGTAGGAGTCTGGTTATTGGCTGATTAACAAATAAGAGACAAGCACTGAAGATTATACCTGGAGGAGGGGAGATAACTAACTGATGTAGTAAAGAGCAGCAATGCTCATCCCACTTTGATTTTAAATGAAATGAAGTAACTGAAAATAGATGGTATTTTAAGGGAGGAGATGTGAGTCAAGAGCATGGCAATTTGATAGTATGGCCATAATCAAGAATAGAGAGAATTGCTTGCTCAGTAATACGTGTGGTGTTCTTTTTTTTTAATTGTAAAAGCACATTGCTATAAACAACTATAAAATACTCTATATTAATATACAAAACAGAAACAGCTATAATCAGGTTAAAGGAAAGCGGCCCAAATGCTGCCTGATTACTGCTGCTGATGTCATCAGTGACGTTATGCACAATCGCTGTTTATTTCTGTATCCCACTAACCTTTTCTATTTTTTTCTTGCAGGTTTTGCAGTGGATCGCAGGTGTTTTCCCCAAGCAGATGAGTGCCATGTGTGAGTCACGGCCGCACTGGAAGAGAAGTTCATGCATGTCCCCCTTTGATTCCCATGCACATGCTCATGCTGTACATGTGCATGTTTGTGGTCACACTTCCTGGTTTCTGTCTCCCACTCATTCAGAGCTGTGCCAGTGTATCTTGCCTTATGCAGCAGTGGATCTAGCCGCAGTTCTATACTTCTTTCTGAAGCAATAACATTTTATTTTATTTAAGTTGTTTTAGTGCCTTTGTTCTTGTTTTCCTTTTGATTTCCCCACACACTGAGGCCAGATATTCAAACTTTGCCCCGGGCTTAAAAGTAGCACTGCCAGTGGGCAACAGCCGAACACAGAGCCACGCTATATTCAAAAGGAATAGCCCAGGGCAAACAGCTTCCGAATATGGCATGGTAATGAGGCCATACAAACTGGGCGGGAGTGCAGGGCAAAAATAGCCCTGGAATAAGACAGCACTGAATAAAGCAACCGGAAGTGCAACCCACAACAACAACACAGTACACAGCAACATGAGGGCAGGTACAGATGAACTACGTGGCCAATGTGTGTGCCAGCAAATGCATGGACTCAGTACAGCTGCAGGAAGCAGCAGATGTGAAAGAACAGTGATCAAAACTGTATAATATTCCCGTACCGTTAAGCGCGGCGCTAACACATTAGCGGCAGTAAGCCGAGCTAAGCAGTTAGCCCAGAGCAAACACGTTTGCCGGGGCTAAATGTGCCATATTCAAAAGTGCCATGCAAATGAGCCTACTTACTTAGTCTCTGGGCAAACAACCGGATTAGTATCTCATTATACCTGATTGCATGCAGTTTGCACAACGTTACTGCAGAGTCCACAGAGCCACCTGTAGGTCAGTCTGGAAGTACAGGGCTGACCAGGTCAACCGCAGCTCCACCTGTAGGTCGGTCTGGCAGTGCATGATGATAGCTGCAGGCTACCTATAAACAGTACAGCATAGCATATTATACCCCAGGGACAGGACACCATAGGCACAGGTGGTGATGGTGCTGCATGCCACTGTCACATTGTAGGGCATGCTACAGTGCACAGCAGAAACTACAGTAGCAAGGGGCCAGTAGTGCATGGACACAGCAATGCCTATGGTGTGTAGGGGCAGTGATGATGACTGCACTAAACACAGTGGCCCAACCTGCGGATGTTTTCTGACACTGGACATTACTGTTACGCTGTTGTGTGACCCACAGATGCTGCACCTGTGGCATGGATGCTCGCAGTGACATGTACATTTCTGGCTTTGTATGCTATGGCAGTTGTACAGCTGTGCGGTATGTGGCCGGGGGGGGCATATATTATCCGAAAGGCACACTGGTGTTGGGGTATTCCCAATACTGACCCATGTACACTGCATGATGTGTCCCAGCCTTGTGGCCACACCTGATCTGTAGCACAGCCTACGCCACCCGTATATGCTCCCCTCAACATCCTCCATGCCCACAGTGCTGCATGTGTGTGCTGGCATCTGTTGGTGCCACGGAAGTGTGGTCCACAGGTGTGTGCTGTATGGCCACACTGCCGTGCTGTCCACTGGTGGCAGGGTCACCACTTACTGCCTGGCATGGCTGGGACTGGTGGCAGATGATGGCATCATTGTGATGCCATCAGTTAGCAGCATGCTTCCTCTATGTTTGGCTTTATCTATGTGTCATATTTATTTGTTAGGGTCACGCAAAACCCGCGCTAAACCCGCGCAAACGCCGCGCAAATCCATAATGCCGCGCAAAGCTGATTGCCCAGGATTAAGACCAGCTTTTCCTGGGCGGTAATGTGCACCGCGCTTTGCGTCAACGTCACAAGAAACCACTTTAGCGCTACGCTTAGTCGTTGAATATAGCATTGCGCCTGTATTCATGTCAGTTTGCCCCTTGCATACATTATAATTTTGCCCGGCGCTAATGCAGTTTGCCTGCGCTATTTGGCCTTTTGAATATGGCAGACCCGCGCTAATCCCGCGCTAAACCTGCGCAAATGGTTTTAGCCCAGGGCAAAGTTTTGAATATCTGGCCCTGAGTGTTTTATTTGTTTCTGTGACAGTTTTCGTTTTTTACAGGGTGTTGTCAGGATGCCAACCTACGTGGTGACAGGTTGTTCCAACACATCTGGAAAGATCAGGTGTGCCTACAAAGTTAGTTTCCATTGGTTTCCCAATGTGGAGCCACTAAAGACACAGTGGATTACTGCTCTAAATAGACATGACTTCAATGGAAACAGTTTTGTACCCAAGAAGTACAACGTTGTGTGCTCTGAGCATTTTAGGGATGCTGACCATTTTGTTCAAGGTATCTTTGTGCAAAGCTGGAATGCTATGTGTTGCTATCCAGTGTACTATTTAATGGTAAAGTGCTGTCAGTTTGTTGAACAAGACTGGGAGTACAGTTAATTTCCCATTGCTGTGTGCACACCCCCCCCAAAAAAAAAAGTACCCTTTAAAATCCTGCCACCACACACGTGTTTTATCACCACCTAATAGTTTGCTGCATTGTACATCCACAGTACATTGAAGCAACCTTTCTAATTTGCTGTGGTTTTCTTGTGACTGCGGTGTGGAACAAGATTTACTTTGCAAACCATCACCATGTGATAAACCACTTTGTGCACATTGGCATGTACTTGTGCTACCTTGTACAGTATTCTGAAATGTAGCATGTATGTTACAGTGAAATTAAATGTGAAGTAATGCAACTCTTATGAGAAAAGCAATGGCTCTCATACCATAAGGTGTGGTGACTGATGATATGCACTATGTAAGTAGTGAACCATGTGTTTAGCATTATTGGTGGCATAATGTTTTCACCTGACAGTGTGAAGGCTGCATCAAGGTATAGTGGCATGATGTGATACATAGGCAGAGGTATGGCTATCGCAAGCAATGGTACTACTGCTGCTGTCACATTCATTAGCTGTAGCACAGTATGTCACTTTTGGAGGATGCACCTTGTAAAATTTCTTTATGTCATACCCTCTGACATGTTCGTAGGATTGCCACATAAACCATTAGGTTAGATGGATGACTTGACTGATCACTCAGACATGAGGTGCTCATTAATGTACCTTAATGGCCAAATTAATGTACAAGTGTGAATGTTTTGCATCAGTGATGGAGTAGTGCAACAGGTGTGCAATGTATGATACTGTTTGTTATCATATTTTGGGGGAATGTCAGTGTTTGTCATTCATGCGCATGTTGATGGGAACATGGGGTACTATGATACCAGCTTACAGGACCCTTTTTGTTTGAGGGAGGTGAAGTTGATATAGGTTTTAGACGGAGAATGGATGTCTCCATCATTTCTTAGCTGACATGTCATTATTTTTATGCAATGGACCAGAATGCAGATTAATTATTTTCTGGCATATGCTAATTGAAGTGTACATTCATATGACTACTGTGACATTGAACTTTCTATCACCTAAAGACTCATATGCCCATACAGTTTGGTCATAAGCCCTACTCCTTCTTGTGGCCTGTAAGCCTATGTGTTGCCTGTGTTTTACATAATTGTTTCATACATTGAGCCTTAATATTCCATGTGTCCATGGGTCAGTAGAGATTGCAACACTACCTCACATTCATCCTTTACATTTCATCTTATAATGTCCTGTTGTGCCCTCTCTTGTTGTTCTACACATAGAGCGCACCTCGTCTCCCAACTGACGCATGTTTATTCTTACAAGGTGCTGTACAGTTTACATGACATGTTAACAATTGTTACTGTGATCCATTGACTACAGGTTTAGCATACTTCAGTACTTGACAAATGTTCATGTGATACTTCGTCTTCACTGCTATTTCTCCTCAAGGTCCAACATTCACCATTACTCTCTTTGTGAGGCTGCGATATCCATAAATGGTAACAGTGCTGTAGTTGTATGCTTACCACCATTTGTTGCTCTATAATCACCAGCTTCCGCCCTCTTCAACTTATACCTGTGTCCATGTACCAGTATACTACTCTTGCACTGTCTACTGCCTTTGTGCTCTGCATACCCAGTTGCAGTCCACAGTGTATGAAAATTAAGTTACTCCCTACTGTAACAGTAATTTTCAAGCAAGCACCGCACAGCCACTGTACCATTGTCTGTGTACATTGTTCCCTGTTACCAGTTCCATAACTAAGTACTTCTGTGAATTGTTCCTTACCTTTGATAGCCAACATTATCCCTCAAGCTTTTGTGCCCCATGACACTTTCTATAAGTTTTCACTCCTAATTAAATCAGTATTACCCAAGTATGGCATATATACTGTTTACATTAAAAGCAATAGGTTGGTTTGTACCACCAGTATCTGTTGACTGTATCTGACTGTCATTATCTGCACAGGGGAAGTAGAAGGATGTATTAAAGCAGAGGATAGTGGATACATAGAAATAAAGGCAGATTTAAAGTATGTTGCTGTTGCTGGGGTGAGTGGACTGCTGATAGGCTGAGATCTCACAGAGGGAAGCAAAATGACGTGACCCCCCAAAGGTAGTGGTGAGCAAATCTGAGTAGTGTCACAGGATGGTGGTAAGAGGGGTGATAATACGGAAGGGAAAGGATCAGGTTGGGGGTTGGTGTCAGAGAATATGAGAAGACTATGTAATAAATCAGCTGAGCTACAGGCTCTCTTGGCTGTGGAGGGTGGACATTGTGGCCATCATGGAAAAGGCTGCCACTCGGTACCAGGGATAGGGCTAAGGGGAGAGGGGTGCAATCTATGTATGGAAGTGGATAAGGTGCATAAGGGAGGAGGAGGGAGATTTTATTGAATTAAATATTAGGATGTGGTGTGGTGTGGTGAGAAGGATGATTATACGAGGAATGCAAGAGAGTTTACCAGATTACTCAGACTGACCAAGGCTTCCGGAAAGTGAAGAATGGCACAGGGCATTGGTTATGGAAGAAAAGAGTCCATCAGATACATTACTGTAAGAAGGAGAAAAAAATACAAGATTGTGATGATTAAGGAGGAAGGTGGGGTGTGTGGAGAATGTGGATGATAAAGCAGAGACTGTACATGAATACTTGTGTTTTGTGTTGATGATACAGAAAGGGTGGCAGATACCTCATGGTAGGAGTGGAACAGGCAGGTGGTACGGGGGTTACTGATAACATATGAACATACGTAGAAACCAGTATGAGAAGGCCATTTGGTCTTATCAAGTGTGCTCAGATTGCAGGGTCCACAGCTTGAGCTAATGTCCATGCCCTCCCTCCACACTCCTCTCATTCTCTCTAACCATGATCCTTTCCTTCCCCCATGCCTGACCCAGCCTCTCTTAAAGCTGCCCACTGTCTTCAACGAGATGATCACTTCTGGCAATGCATTCCAAGTGTCCACCACCCTCTCTGTGAAGAAGTGCTTCCTGAACTCCCTCCTAAACCTCCAACCCTCCAACTTAATACTGTGCCCTCTCATGATATGGCTGCAAGCCAGCTTAAAGAGACTTTCCTTATCAACCTAATTTATCCCCTTCAAGTACTTGCAGGTCCCAATCATGTACCCTGTCTGCCCCCTGTCTTCCAGGGAGTATATATTCAGTGCCTTCAACCTATTATTTATTTATTTACGTATGTCTTTGTTAACTGGGTAAGTGCAGTGATCCAAAGGACTGTTTTCAGTCACAACACGGGCCACTAACTGGCAAAACAACAAGATCACAGCACAATACACAGGCATGTGTGCACCCTACGTACAATGTATTAAAGCCAATCCTCCTCAAATGATCCTATTATCACAATCATATGATGCAGTCACTGAATTCCTCAAATGTTTTTGTACTGTATCAGTCACAAGGGAGTGGCAAAACATCTGCAAAAGGCAAGCAGTTAGCATGTTACAGGAATCTCAGCTGCAGTTCGTTGGGACTCTTGTTCACCACCTCCAGGCTCCTGACTGCCAGGACCTTTCTCAAAAAATGAATGACGAGGTATGTCTTCCAAAATCAAGTCCCGGCCCCCCTTCATGATTGTCTGCATGGCGTACTTACCCACATCCCTGAGTCAGAGAACCACAACCCATGCCTGGATGTAGGACTATTCAATGCCATCGATTTTTACATCAACATAAGTAAAACCAGTCTCCTGTTTAATTGCACAAAAGTTCCACTCCTTACAACCTCAAACTGCAATATGCGGTGTTCCCTGTTACACTGTTTCAACTTGTATTCCCACCGTAACCTTCATAAAAATTGCAGTGCAAACTCCCATTATCACATTATCACCCCACCACCAGTCGCCCTACCTTCCTTGCCTTCCATTTTCACTTAAGATACATTTCTTGCCTCCTGCCTTCAACCCTGATTCATTGTCGGTCCTTTCTTCACCTTCATTACATCCTTGCTCCTACAGCATTTTCTAATTCACTACTGCCTATGCTCAACATTATGCCACTGGCTGTCACTGCAACTGCTGTGCTTGCTTTTCACACATTTGGGTCATCAAAAATAAGTCATAGGTGCCTGTAATCATTGCTTGACTCCCACCACCCCCACCCTCCTGTCTCTATCCACAGTATGCCACTTGATGAAGTGCATCATTTTACACTTCATTGCATTGAATCACAAGTGACACTCAGTCAGCAACAGAATGTCTCACTGTCAATATACTTGGGCATAAGTTACCTTCATCACAAACACATGGTCCAAAGCATCACGCTTCACATCAGGAACCAGTGTAAGTGAAGTGCAGATTAAATAAAGATTGATTGATTGATTGATTGATTGATTGATTGATTGATTGAAATGAACAGCATGAAAAGGAGTCAAAAAAATGTCAATAGTGAATGACAATGGGGGTACACACATATACTAACATACATAAATGTAAGTACCTATTTGGTGCAGGATCAGGTGGGTGAGGATGCCTATAGCAGTCGCAGATGGAAATCAGCACTAAACGCACGACAAAGGGAACCAGGCAACCCAAATGAAAGTGGGGATGCTGTGAGATATGAGTGATGCCATTTAACTTCTGCCCAAGTTGATGGTACACCTCCTGGCATCATAGTGATTCCGGAACAGTGGGCATCAGAATACAGTGACCACATGTGCACCTCACTAAATCGGTCAGATGATTCACCACGGAATTATCACTGTCATCACTGTCAGAGGTTGAGACGTCAGCATTGCTTCCAGCATTCCGTGACATGTTCCTTGCTCTCCTGGGCTCAAATATATAAGGCTGAATCCCTGAGGTCACGCTCAGGTTCAGCATTTCATGCAGAACATCCGAGGTGCCACCGTCACTTCCACTATCTGTATCACAATCACTGTCAGACAGTGGCTCACTCACATTACTTGGCCCACTAAATGCCATGTTATGCATGTTGCTATAATGTTAGCTATTGTACCAACAATGTATGGCCAGAAGTAGCCAAGGAGAAAGCACAGGTGACTGTAGACATGGGCACTGCAGGATCGATCATGAACAGGCAGAACACACACCAAACAGTCCAGAGATGTGCAGCACAAATATGGGATGCACAGAAAGAGTACAACAAAATCTGGTCTGATCCACCACAGCTACATAATGAAGTTAGTGAAGTTGTGTAGAATTGTTAAAGAGGTATGGAGAAACAACACAATGATTTGTAAGTAGTAAGATTTGTTTTAGTTTCTGTTCTAAGGAAGTCATACACATTATTAGGAAAATATATGGAAGTGTACGTTTCGATGGAAGGAATAGGAAGCAATATAGATTTACAAAAGAACCCAGAGCAAATGCCACTGAGGCATGTGTAGTCCCAGATGATATTGGCTGGACAGACAAATTTTAAAGAAAACACAATTGCACAGACCCAAATAATGCAAAGCATCATGGGAAACATATGCAAATCCTCATGATGGTACAGAAGGTGGCAGTACATGAAAAAGTAATGGTTGGCATACGTTCAGCCTTAGGGTTATTTGCATAGGTTTTTTTTAGAGAAACAGGGTTTTGTCCATGAGCTGATATAAGCTATATGTAAGCAATGTGTTGATGTCAGGAAGTCAGGTGTAATGATAGACTGTTAGCAGAGAAAATGTGATAGTAACTTTCAGAGCGGGTTGCTTTTGATAAGGGCAAAGTAGTTGTGCTTGTGATAATGGGAATATTAGGAAAGTATGCGGTCTATGCAGAAGTAGAGTACAAATATGCACAGTTTCATAAGTATGTGCTCCGAGTGCAGGCAAATGTGATATGCAGGGTTGTTTTAGAAACAGGTAAAAATAGCCATACATGTAATTGATAGAAAGATAGATAATTACATAGACATAAATGTATATATATATATATATATAGAGAGAGAGAGAGAGAGAGAGAGAGAGAGAGACAGACAGACAGGCAGACATACAGGCAGAATAGAAATGGCAGTGAAATAGTGAAGTGATGCAAACCCCACCCCCACACCACAGAGATGGACAGGCATTGGGGTGTGCCTTTGGGTCATTGCCCTTAACACTCATGCCATTTCACCTCACCCTGCCCTGCAGACACAGACAAGTGTTGAGGTGTGTCTTGGAGTGTTCAAACTTTACACTCACTCCATTCCATAAGGAAATACGCTGAAATGGGTACAGTATAAGAGAATGGAGTGAACTTTGGGGCTGAAGAGTCAAAGACACACCTCAATACCTGTCACTAGATGCAGGGTGGGGATGGGGGTGGAATAGCATGAGCATTATTGTTGACAATCCTACGTCACACCCCTGATGCCTGTCAGTGTCTACAGGGCAGGGTGTTATGGTCAGAAACTCTAATGCCCTGGGCATTTCTTGGTATTTTCACTCCAGGTTTTCAGCATGGGTTTTTGTGACCCCACCGCATGAGCAGTGACACTATCAGTTCATTAGCCAAAAGGTGATTTTGCACAGTGATTGTGCCATTTGGCATCACAGGTGCAAAACACACATTTTCAACAGGATGTAAAAAATGACAGCTGCTCTGTTTATGAGGCGGTATAAAAAATGGTAATGTTGAAAATCTGGAGTGAAACTATAAAAAAAACAGTGAAGTCATGACACTGCTCCTGCTAATGTATACTTTTTTCAAATTCCTATGCATCACATTGTTTTCATCTCTATTGCTGTTATGTGACTTCTTAAACTAGCAACAGTTGGCGTACATGGTTTGATGCTCTGAAAAATTCAGTAGTGTAAACATGGCTTAAGAATAATTATACAATGGACCTCGGACACCGACCAATCCGATAGGCAGGCTGGCACCTTACCTCCATTGATTATCTACCGATAATCACTGCAAAAGGTGACAGCCAGCCGCATCTCAATAACAACAAAAAATAAAATAAAAAAATAATTCCGAGGCACCATCTTCGTTTCCTCGATAAATGTTGGCGTACTAACTAGCCCTCTACCTGTGCAACCTGTGTTATCCCATAATTCATAAAAAAAATGAAACAGCCAGAAAAAATCCCTCTAATAAATTCCCCTCAACAGCATTTTTGCTGCATATCCGGAAACTCAACAAAAAAAACGATCTCTGACTCCTCACTCTGCCCAGTCGCAGTGCTAAACACATCACGCTGTCTGTGTATTGCTACCCGACACCTGCAAGCAACATGTTCCGAAATCTGAGACACACAAACTGTAAAAAAAAAACAACCTGAAACTCTTTCTCTAAGTGAGCAGCAACTAACATTTACTTTTCACACTGCTCTTTCTTTCTCTCTCTCTCTCCCTCAACAAACAAAAATGTAACTTCACAGTCTCTCTCTCGCTCTCTAACCTGCACCTGTCTGACCTCTCCCTTGCTCTCCATTACAGCTCCCTCTTTCGCAACCTTCTACAAAGTCTATAAACGTTCACATCGTGCTACATTCACTCATAACCTAAAACAAAAAAAAGACTGCAGACTTAAAAATGAAATATATCTCTCTCTCTGTGTCTCTCTCTGTTGTGAGATAACTAACGGATGACACCCATTTTAGATTGCAATAATGGACTATTAACTAACACAGGAAGGTTACCACACTAAAAAGCCAAGAAAAACACATTTTAAATATAAGCTATTTATTGCTCTTTTTTTTAATCTTTTGCTTCCAATCCCTTGTATAATTGCAATAAGCCACTTGGGGGATGTGGATTATCGGGGGATTTACCACGGCTGGCGGGGATTTACCCACTCGGCTGCACCTCCAAATCACGCCAGCGGTGGTAAATCCCCCGATAACCCACACCCCCTCATGGCTTATTCCTTAAATATATAAGCAAAGTGAGCTGCTGGTTACAGTGTTCTGAGTGTGATAAGAATTAAACTGAAAGAAAGGGAACAACAACTTCCTTTCAGATAAAAAAATATATATATAAGCATGCCCTTTTTTTTATCTTTCCCCATTCTACTGGGCTGGGCTGCTTGTAAGAGAGATTACAGAAGGGAGCCTGGGTATCAGAGCTGTATCACAGGAAGGTTATTAAGCATCAGCACAGGGCAAAAATGCTGACTCTTGTCACTTTGGATTTTGTGACATTGATTCCCTGGGAACTGTAATTTTTAATTAGGGTGTTTTAGAGGTATGGCAAACAGTTTGAACTAGAGTTGTCAATACCACTGCTATGGAAATTACCCAAATTATTTTTAACCTATGGTAATTCTCTGTTTGTGTAGCATATAAACCACTAGTTTTATTTTTAATTGTATTTCATGAAATTCTTTCTCCAGCATGTACATTTCACTTTGATCGGCTTGTTCACTTAGTAAAAATATTTCTTTTTAGACTTCAGCCATAAATTAAACAGTTCTTAAGCAAAATGATTGTCTCTCCTACAGCAAATAGAAAGAAAGTGCACATGCCTATAGGAACAGACCAAGAAAAACAAAATCAGTAAAATGCCAGTGAGTTCTAATTCAGAAGAGTAACCAGGTGAAATTCACCTTTAACGTAATAAAGTCTTGCATGTGCACATTCTTTCTATGTGCCACTGGAGAGACAATCAGTTTGCTAATAAAATATTTAATTTATGACTCAAGTCTAAAAAGAAATATTTTTACTATGTGGACAAGCTGGTGATCAAAATAAAATGTATATGTTGGAGAAAAAACTTAAATACAGTAAGAAAATTGGAAATAAATTATATTTTGCTAATTAAATACAACATTTTCCCAGTCTTGTGAGGCATTCGTTCAGGAAGCCAAATAAAGAACGTTACTTTTACGTATTGTTGAGGAAGGAGAGAGTACTGTAGTTCAGGAGGATGGCTGAGCTCTCTCTTGCTCTGTCTCTCTCTCTCTGTGAAAAGAAAACATCTCTCTCTCTTTCTCATTCACTTCCCCTCGTAGTTCTCTGGAGTGGTTAGAAAAGCTGCAGCTTGCATTTTAAAGTTGGGGGAAAAAAATTCTACCCTGACGACTTTTTATGTTTGTTTGCGCATGCACAAAAAACATGACATGCTAGCTTAGGAGAGAAGCAGGTTGTGGAGGCGCGGCAGTGTTACAGCCAAGGGAGGCACTGCATTTGGGGGCTTGGCACTGGTGGACCAATGCAGGCACAGTGTGCTGATGACACTGGTCTCTGAGAAGTGCACCAGGTTGTAATGTTTTTGCCGCAGCAATCAGGGGCTGCCTCATCATTGCAGCATCAGTCATTGTGCTGCAATGAGGGAGCGACCCGTCATTGCAGGGCAGAATGTTAGCTAGTCTAATACTGTTTGTGAACATGGCCAGCAGCTTGCCACCATGTTCACAAACATGATTAGGAAGCCTCCCATGCCGAGGGGGTGCCCAATCCCCCTCGGCAGCATCTGCCCCCCAAACGGTCTTTGTTGGCTGATGGGGGCCCCAATCCCCACCAGCTTCAGTGGCCACAAAGTTTTTATTCAGCTGATGGGGGAGCTTACTCCCCATCGGCAAGATGTAGCCCCCCACCCGCTTTCATTGTCTGCTGATGGGGGAGCCCACTCCTTGTCAGCATGATGTAACCCCCCACCATTTTGTTGCCTGCTGACGGGGTGCCCAATCCCCATCGGCATCATGGTTCCCCCCTTTTTCTTGTGTGCTGATGGGGGTGCCCAATCCCCATCGGCTGTAGCTGCGCCCCCCAAAAAAGAGTCCCTTGGCACGCTGGGAGCCCACCCCACAATGCTAAATTGAAAACCATCCAGCATTGTCTTTTTTTTTTCTTCTCTGTAAAGAAAAAACAGTCCCTCATGGTCTGCCAGACCCCCACAACCAGCCACCCACTGTGCACCCTGCCTCCCCACCCCTCACCCCATACTTACCTCCAGAGTCTGGCATGATGATCTACGGTGGACTGGGAACATGTCTGCACTCTTCAAAGCCGACCGTGAACTGAGGAAATGCTGATAAGCTGTATGATGTAATAAATAGAGTTTTTTCAACTTTGCTGCATATCTCAGGCATTTCTTGGAATTTTGGCACCAAATTTTCAACATGTTTTTTTTGGGACCCCTCCTCATGAATTATTTCACTGTCATGGTGTTAATCAGGCCTGAAGAGTGATTTTGTGGTCACTGCGAGAAATCACCTTTCAGGACCAATTAACAAAATAACAGTGCCAGTGTTCATAAGGTGGGGTCTCAAAAAGCCTAGGTTGCAAATTTGGTGAAAAAAACCTGAAAATGACTGTTTTACGATTGTGCATTGCACAGTTCCTACACACGCTTATAAGTTTGCGAATTTGTAACATTTGCACTCCAGATTTTCAACATTGCCATTTTATCACACCTACTTATGAGCAGTACAGCTGTCATTTTTTACAACTCAACCAAATGTGTTTCCGTGCATATAGCACACAATGGCGCAGTCGGTGTGTGAAATCAATGTTTGGGACAGATTAAGAAAATCACAGTGACACTGTTCATGAGCAGAGATCTTACAATTGCTATGTTGAAAATTTGGTAAAAAAAAATTCCTAAAAATGACTGTTTTACAAGTGTGCATTGTGCAGTTCCTATGCACGCTTGTAAGTTCGTGAATTTGTAATATTTGCACTCCAGATTTTCAACATTGTCATTTCATCAGACCTACTTATGAGCAGTACAGCTGTCATTTTTCACATCTTGTCCAAAATGTATTTCCGTGCATGTAGCACACAATGGCACAGTCAGTGTGTGAAATCAATGTTTGAGATAGATTAAGAAAATCACAGTGACACTGTTCATGAGCAGAGGTCTTAAAATGGCTATGTTGAAAATTTGGTGAAAATATTCCTAAAAATGACTGTTTTACTAGTGTGTGTTGCACAGTTCCTACTCACGCTCGTAAGTGCATGAATTTTTTAATATTTGCTGTCTAGAATTTCAACAATGCCATTTTACCACACTTACTTATGAGCAGTACAGCTTTAATTTTGCACATCTAGCCCAAAATGTGTTTCTGCGCATGTAGAGCACAATGGCGCAGTTGGTGTGCGAAATCAATGTTTGGGACAGAATAAGAAAATCACAGTGACATTGTTGATTAGCAGAGGTCCTAAAATGTCTATGTTGAAAATTTGGTGAGAAAAGTTCAGAAAATGACTGTGTTATGAGCGTGTGTTGTGCAGTTTCTACGCATGCTCGTACCTTCACACATTGGCAATATTTTCACTCCAGATTTGCAACACTGCCATTTGCCCGCACCTCCTTATAAACAGTACAGCTGTCATTTTTCACATCCCGGCCCAAATGTGTTTTTGCACTTCCGGTGCAGACAAGAGTGATCATTGTGGAAAATCCGTGTTCGGGACACATTAGAAAAATCACACTGACACTGTTCATTAGCATAGGTCCTAAGATGGCTATGTTGAAAATTTGGTGACAAAAGTCCATAATCTAACTGTGTTACGAGTGGGCATTGAGCAGTTTCCACGCGCACGTGTAAATTCACACATTTGCAACATTTTCCACACCATATTTTTAACATTGACATTTTTCCACATCCCCTAATGAACAATGCAGCTGGCCAAAATGTGTTTTTGCACTTCTGACACAGAATAGCACGGTTGCTGTGGGAAATCACTGTTTAGGACACATTACAAAAATCACAGTGACACTGTTCATTCGCAGAGGTCCTAAAATGCCTATGTTGAACATTTGGTGATGAAAGTCCATAAAATGACTGTGTTACAAGTATGTGTTGCGCAGTTTCCATGCATGCTTATAACTTTGCACATTTGTAATATTTTCACTCCAGATTTTCAACATTGCCATTTTCCCACATCTCCTTATGAACAATACAGCTAGCATTTTTCACATCCTGGTTGAAATGTGTTTTTGCAGTTCAGGCGTAGAATACTGTGGTTGCTGTTGGAAATCAGTGTTCGGGACACAGTAACAACATCACAGTGACACTGTTCATGACCACAGGTCATTAAATGCCTATGTTGAAAATCTAGTGATGAAACTCCATAAAATGACTGTGTTACGCACATGTGTTGCGCCGTTTCCACATATGCTTGGAAGTGCAAGCATTTTTAACATTCCCACTACACATTTTCAACATTGCCATGTTTTCATACCTCCCTATTGATGGTACAGCTGTCATTCTTTACATCCTACCCGAGCTGTGTTTTCGTAAATGTGGTGCAGAATGGCACTGTCACTGTTGGAAGTCAGTTTTCAGAACACATTGACAAAATCACACTGCTACTGTTCATGACAAGAGGTCCCAAATGCTTTCATGAGGTGGGGTCACAAAAAAGGCCATGTTCAAAATTTGTACTGTGAATACCAACAAATACCTGAGGCATTACAGTTTCTAACCATAATGTCCTACCCTGTACAGACAGACAAGCATCGGGGTGTGCCTTTGGATTACCAACTGTACGGCTCATGCCATCCCACCCCCATCCCCCCCAGCTGCTGACAGGCATCGAGGTGTACCTTGGACTCTTTGTCCCAAGACTTCACCCCATTCTCCTATGCTACACCCATTTCAACATATGTCCTTATGGAATGGGGTGACTGTAAAGCCAAACACCCTAAGGCACAGCTCAACACGTGTCAGTGTCTGCAGAATAGGGTGAGGTGACATGGTTTGACCGTCATGGGTGACGACCCAAAACCTTACCCCAAATCCTCTATGTCTCTACAGGATGGAGGTGGGGTTCATGTGAAGTTCAGTTCTTCACTGCCATTCCTATTCTGCATCTGTCTAACTCCTGCATTTCTAATGCTAATACCAGCAAGCAAACATTCGGCATTGACAAATGCTTATGTCACATGTGGCATGGTACATAATTATAGGGCAACATACTGAGAGTACCTTGCTGTCACAGAGTAAACCCCTTCTGAAAAGGAAACAGCTTAAGCTTTCTGTATTGATGCAGTGGATACATGTGTATTAAAATGTGAGAGAAAGCCTGAAATGCTATTTGCTTCTCCTATAGCAACAGAATATCAGCTATGTAGACCAAAATAAGAGACAAAGTCAAGAAGTGAAAAGACAGCATACAGTGCTTATCTGTAATGTTCTGCTGTTCTCTCTCACTTTTTCTCTGTCTCACATATCTGATCTCTCACTTCTTTGTGATTACTTTTTGCATAAGGGTATAAATGTTCTCCCTAATTAAGAGTACCAGTTCAACAAAGACTGGAGACAAGTGTCAATATACTATTTTATTGTTCAAGTGGCATCTTAGATCAGCATTCAGAAAGCACTCCTTTAAAACACAGAAGTATTCATTTTGTAGAACATTCAAAATCCTGAATCCACAGGTAATCATATTTTTCATTTAATAAAGACGTAATAGTGCTGAAATATTAGTGAGTGAGTGAGTGAGTGAGTGAGTGGGTGGTCTAAACCTTAGTCAGTAAGAGGTATAAACCACAGGTTACCTGTGTATACAGGAGTTTTAATATTATACAAGATGAACAATTCTGTGTTTCAAAAGAATGCTTGCTGAATACTGGTGTAAGGTGCCACTTAAACAATAAATAAGGAGTAACCCACAACAGAACTTGATTCATAAACAATGAAACATAGAACATAGAAACATAGAAGCTGACAGCAGATAAGGACCGCAAGGCCCATCCAGTCTGCCCATTTCTTTTTCTACCTTATAAATGTGCCATCGGCCTTTGCTCTGTCAATGGCCTATATATTCATACTCATCTGTATTGCTGCCTTATGCCTATCCCATGCCTGTTTGAAGTCATGCACTGTATTCATATCCACCACTTCCTGAGGTAGGTTGTTCCATGCATTCACCACCCTTTCTGTGAAAAAGAACTTAATTCCTTACATTACCCCTTAATCAGTTTCCCTCTAATCTCATGCTGTGTCCTCTTGTTCTGCTATTTTTCTTATGTTGAAACATGTTACTCTTTCACCTTGTTAATGCCCTTAAGGTGTTCGAATGTTTCGATCATATCACCTATCTCCCTCCTTTGCTCTAGTGTATACATATTGAGCTCCGTTAATCTATCTTCCTATGTTTTCTGATGCAGTCCCTATACCATTTTGGTTGCCCTTCTCTGGACTGCCTCAATTTGGTTAATGTCCTTGTGAAGGTGTGGCCTCCAGTACTGCATGCAGTACTCCAGATGGCGCCTAACCAGTGTCTTGTAAAGAAGGATTATTAACTTCCTCGTCTGACTTGTGAAACACCTACTAATACACCCTAACATCCCCCCTAGCCTTACCTACTGCTTTAGTGGTCTGCTTGGATGATTTCAGGTCATCGGTGATGATGATGCCTAAGTCTCTTTCTTCCCTTGTGACTGCTAGCAACTCCCCCTCTCAGACTATAGGTGGCTTCATGATTTCTCTTCCCTATGTGCATGATCTTGCACTTCTTTGTGTTAAACTCCAGTTGCCATTCTTCTGACCATTTTGCTAGTTTATCCAGATCTCTTCTCATTCTGCCCACCCCATGTGGATCATCTACTTAGTTGCAGATCTTGGTGTCATCTACAAACAGACAAACCTTACCCTCCAGTCCATCTGCAATGTCACTGATGAAGATACTGAAGAGGACTGGCTCCAGGACTGATCAATGAAGTACTCCACTTGTGACTTGCATCTTTTCTGACTGTATACCATTTACCACCACTCTCTGTTTTCTGCCCGTCAACCAGTTTGTCACCCAGTTGACCAATGTCTGACCCACCCCAAACCTACCCAGCTTATTAATCAATCTTCTATGTGGAGCAGTATTGAAAGCTTTGTTGAAGTCAAGGTAGGCAACATCAACTGCTCCCCCTTGGTTCAGAATTCTGGTTACCCAATCAAAAAAATCTATGAGATTAGTTTGACAGGACATTCCTTTTCTAAACCCATGCTGTCTTGGATCCTGTGCTCCTATGGATTCCAGGTGTTGCACTATCCTTTCCTTAAGGAGTGTCTCCATAATCTTGCCCACTACTGAGGTAAGACTGACTGGTCTGTAGTTCCCGGCCTCCTCCCTTCTACCACTTTTGTGGAGTGGGATCACATGAGCAATTCTCCAGTCTTCTGGGATCTCTCCTGTGTTCAGAGACTCACTAAACAGTTCTGATAATGGCTCTGCTAGTTCCATCCTTAGCTCCTTTTAGTACCCTGGAATGTATGCCATCAGGTACCATTGCCTTGTCCACCCTGAGCTTATCAAGCTCTTGTAGAACCCTTTCTTTTGTGAAGGGACTAGTGCACACCTCCTTCCCCCCTGTGTCCATGGTGCAGAGCTGTGGTCCCTGCCCTACCTTCTTTTCAGTAAATAATAAGCAGAAGTATCTATTTAGTATAGATGTTTTTACATGGTCCTCCTCCTCCTCACACACACCCTTATCCCCTTTGATCTTAGCAATACCCCCTCTGGACTTTCTCCTTTTACTAATGTATCTATAGAAAGTTGTGTCACCTTCTTTTACTGTTTGTGCTAGTGTTTCCTCAGTTTGGGCCTTTGCCTGCCTTACTGCCTTCACTGCTTTCCTTTGGGAACTTTGGCATGCCTCCCTATCTTCATCCTGCTGTGTTCCCTTATATTTCCTGAAGGCCAGACTTTGGTCTCTGACCTTTTCTGCTACTGTGTTTGAGAACCAAAGTGGTTTCCTTCTTCTTCTGCACTTCCTTTTCTCACTAACACAATGCGATGTTGCTTCAAGTATCACATCTTTAATGCTGACCCACTTTGCCTGTACCCCCTCACCTGTATTTCTTTTTGTCAGGGCTAACTTATCTCTGTTGGCCATTGTATCAAAGTCAGCTCCTCTGAAGTCCCATATTTTTGCCTTGGAATGGGATAATTTTGTTCTAGTGGCCAAATTGAACCATACCAGGTGATTGTCATTGGCCCCCCACGTGCACTTCTACCTGGAGATCTGTGATCCTTTCCCTGTTAGTCAGCACTATATCTAGGATAGCCCTGTCTCTAGTGGGTTGTTGTACCAGTTGTTTGAGGCCCTCCCTCTGCAAGGAATCCACCATGTGTCTAGTTCTGGCAGATGTCCCAGCTGGTATTGACCAATCTGTATGTGGCATGTTGAAGTCTCCCATTATCAGAACCTCCCCTTTAGCTGTCATGCTTTGTATATCTTCTAACAGTAACATGTCTATGTCCTCCCCCTGGTCTGGAGGTCTGTACCCAGTCCCAGTTCATATGACTGTCCCATTTCCTGTTTCCAGAGTGACCCACAGTTCTTCTGGGTCCATAGGGGGTATTCTGAATTTCTGTAGCTTTGATATTTTCATTGACATAAAGGGCCACTTCACCCTTCCCCCTTTTTGCACCTCGGTCTCTTCTGAACAGTACATAGCCAGGTACCGAAGTCTCCCAAGTGTGGTTACTGGTAAACCATGTCTTACTAATGGCTACTATGTCCAGTTTAGCCTCTGTCATTATTGCCTGCAGGTCTGGGATCTTGTTTCCTAGACTGTGAGCATTAGTGTCTATGATTTTCCATTGGCCAGATTTCAGTGCATTAGTTGTTGGGTGACGTCTGGCGTTTCCCCTGTGCATCGTATAGGGAGCTGGACCTTTTTCCTTACCTGGTGATGCAAATGAACTGCAAACTTGCTGAACTCCTGTTAGACCACTAGCTGAGGGGGGAGGGATGTTCTTCCCGTTCGACGTATGGGGTGCTGTACCCCTCTCCACATTTGTTCCAATAACTTTAGATTGGTTCAGTATATCAGAGTGGGATAGATTTTAGGAGACAGTATAGCAAAGTGGGTAGAGCACTGATATAAGAAGCAGGAGATTTTTCAGGTTCAAATCCCACCACAGCCACTTACTCATTGTAAACCTTGAGCAAGTCACTTAACCCCCAGCACTACATGCTTCCTAGCTGTTAACATAGGTGTGGAAGCAGGACCATACAAACAATAGCATGTGTAATTGTTATTTGGTTGCCCTTGCTTAAAGGGACACTGTCAACCCCCTTAAGCCTCAAACTGTCCTACGGCTGCCACCTTTGAATGAGGCAAAAAATGGATCTTAAGCTCCGTCCATGGCCCCGACCCTTTTCATGACTCATTATGCATTGCTCCTCCTCCAAAACCATTTATTATATCAGTAAAAGACAACACTTAAAACAGCAGTTTAACAAAAACGTTACGATACTGTACCTGTTAAAGTTACTTTCCTAGGTTCTTCCTAGTTATTTATTTACTTATGTCTTTATTTACTTATTGATATTGTTTACCAGATAAACATACAGAGATAAAAGAAATGTAATTTGCAGATATGATCTGGGGTGAGACAAGGGGAACACTGTAAATAGCATACAATAGAATACATAATAAAGAAACTGTTTCCTACAATTTGTGCTTCATATCTTTTTTGGCTCCATTTCCTTTTCATGACTGCAGTACTATTTCAAAGCCAAAGAAGAGACAATACTTTTTTCTTGAGGAAAAAATAATTTAAAACATTTAAAAATGCCTAAATTCTGTTAGAGTTGAAAATGTTTACCGGCAAATAAAAGTAGAAGACAACTGGCTCTGTTACTGTTACAAAAGGTGGGGGCAGCTTTGCTGCCATGCCACTTTAAGATGTAGTGGAAAAGATTAGGTTAAGTAAGTGCTAATGGTGTTAATGGCCATACATTACACTTACCAGGTTGACTGCTTTCACAAACAAAGGGCTATATTGACAACAGAACTTGTCTGTAACCTGGACATGCAGCTGAAACAATGAATGGTATGACAAAATCTGTTTCAAAAGTATGTGAATACTCAAAATGGTTCAAAAACCTGACCAGCACTGAGCAAAACTGGATTACCTGATAGGGATTTCTTCCTTCTAATTACTCTGACCAGGTTATAAACTCAGCAATTTATCTGGAATGGATATCATTAACTGCAGGTACTGTGGAACACTTTTCAGAAGGACAGTTTTACAGGATTTAGGACACTGTCATACATGCTGGGCCATTGGAGATCTAAGGGTTCAGCTCCAGACAGCATGGGCAGAGATTGCATGCCTCAAATTGCATATTCAAGAGGAAATATGTTATAAGAACCACCCGCCATTTCTCCAACATCCAACGGAAGAACCTTGACCGCAGAGGGTAGTTGGTCCAGGAGGTTGGCAGGTGGTTAGGAGGGGAAAATCGGGTGCCCCATCACTCAGTGCTCTCCAACATATCACCTCCACAAAATGTATAACAACTACAAACTGGTATCTGCCTCTATCTCCTAAATCAAACAAAGGGGCAGAGGACACCGCAGCACAGGAGCTGGTACAACAAAATGCTCCCAAAACAGGAACCAAAACAAAAACAGCAAGAAGGAAATCCAAAAAACTTCTGGTCATAGGAGACTCCATGATTCAGGGAGTTGATACATATCTTCAGCCAGGGGTAATGATCAGATGTCTCCCAGGTACATCATCATGGAGAGACACTGACCGCATTGTTAAAATTGTTCAGGAAGCAGGAGAAAACATTGATGTATTGGTTCACATAGGGACTAACGATCTAGCCCGCCGGTCAGTTGTGGTGACCAAGGAACACCTGACCAGGCTGGGCGACAATCTATCATCCATTTCATCTGGCATCTCCTTCTCTGACATCCTGCCAGTCTGGGAGAGGGGGACAGATGGACAGAAGGTCAGAGAAGGGGAGATAGGGGAGCTAAACATGTGGCTCAAGGGCTGGTGCCAGGAAAAAGGACACCAATTTGTAGGGAACTGGCAACAGTTTTGGGAACAAAAGTTCTTTAAATCTGATAGACTGATTTTGACTAAGGAGGGAGTCAGTGCATTGGGGCAGAAGTTTGATGTCTTTGCAGAATATTTAAACTAGCAAATGGGGAGAGGGGTGCAGCACCTGAAACATTGAATGGAAAGAACACTCCTTCCCCCCCCCCCCCAGCTAGTGGTCAAATAGGAGTTCAGCATGTTTGTGGTTCATTTGCATCACCAGGAAAAGAAAAAGGTCTGGCTACCCATACGATGCACAGGGGAAATGCCGCACCTCGCCCAACAACTAACACACCGAAATCTGACCAATGATATTTTTAATGTCTGGAAGTATGCAGTAATAATAGTTCAGTGATATGAAGGAAAACAAAGCTGTGCATAGCTATACATTACCATGCACTTTGGTTCTAATAAGCAAGGAGGCAGATAAAATGATCAACAACAACAACAATGAATTTTAGAGGAAGTGAGCAATCCTAAAATGTGGAGTTTTACCTAAAAATAATACAATGCAAAAAAGTTAACAGTAGTGGTATTTGTAAGTCTGTGTGTGTGTGTGTGGTGGGGGGGGGCTATAGTTACATTGTTTATTAGTTTTGAAATACCACACTGTACACTGTATAATAAAAAGTCATCACTATTTGACCCTCTACGTTTCTAGTACCTGGCCCAGGACACTTAATTGCACATGCATGATGTTCTGACTGTCCTCTTCTGAACATCACTATGCCAAAACACAACCACGATTTTCACAAATCATATTTAAAATCTATTAGGTTGACATTAGTTTTTATAGTCGACATGGACTCAAAAATACTGTATGTGCTCATTAACATTCTGTGTCAATGCTGCCAAAATGAAATGCCAGTATTGTGCTTGTTTTTATGGAAAACAGAAAGGATAGAGCTGATGGACTTACATTAATAGGAAAACTACTGAAACCGGAGCTGAAGTTCCTGAGTTGTAAAGTACTCTACTTTACAATTCTGCTGAGACTGGGAGGCAGACAGTTTATTTCTTTGATCTTTTGTTTTAGTGTGGACTGTGAAGGGTGAGTGGGGCACAGCAGCAGGATCAAAGAGGCAAGGCACTGAACTATCACAGACTGATCTGATCCTCTGCAGCACAGAAATACATGATGGGGCAATCTCCTTCGACCCCAAAAACTTGAGGGGCTGCAGCCCCCCCCCCCGGTTCTAAACCAGTGGCTTCAGTACTCAGGAGAAGCAGGTTGCTGTTGAATGGTGGCAGCTGCCTCATGTAGAGGTGTCCTGTTCATGGAAGAAGACAGCACATACTGTAGGTGAGGCAGCCAGAGCTGCACTGGTAAGAAGCTGGCGTAACTAGTGTAATTCAGTTGTTTTTGTTGTTTTTTGTGTAAATGGCCACAACGCGGAATACTGTGCTACTGTCACTAAATGTTTTGGACTGCTTTCATTCAGTTTATAACCTGCCTTTCTAGGTCTCTATCCATTTTGTTTCAAGTTACTGTTCACAAAAGCTGTTTGGGTTCATTACGGAAAGCAGCAGAATAAAAAAAACTTGAAATAAAATGGAAACAGACCCAGACAGGCAGGTTACGATATCTCTTGCTTTTGGGTAGTTGTGAGTGTGATAGCTGACACAGAGTCTTGTATGCCACATATTGCCGAAACCCCTATAAAAGATTTAAAACAGCAGGAACAGTGGCTTTAGTTTAACAAAAAATAAATACTGGAAATTTTAATCTGTAAGGATGTAGCCAATTTATAAACTTTCCCTGAAGCTCCAATTTTGTACTTTTGTTTAGTTTAGTTTTTATTTCACCTAAAACCCTTTAGGCATGTAAATATTTTCAAAGAGTTTAAAGTCAGGTACACAATAAAAAATATATAAATATCCAGTAGTGGACACAGGTAACAATAATGTACATTTTGTAAAAAAAACAAAGACAAGGCGCTGCGTCAGCATGTGGTCTAAAAGCAAAACAAAATGGTTATATTAAATGCACGCTGAAAATAGAAAATAGAGTTAAAAATCTACGTTTCGACCTTAGGTCTTCTTCAGGAAATATCTAAAAGAGAAAAAAAACAAGTTAGTGTAGAGGAGAGGTAAAATGAGAGAGATATATGTGGAGAAAGAAGAAGGGGGAGGCAAAGAGAGAAGAAGTGATAAATGGTAAGATTAAGAGAGAATCTGTGAAACAAAAAGGTGATGATGGGAAAGATAAAACATAATGGGACAGAAAGAGCTGGGGAAGTTCCCAGGTAGAGACAGATTAACAGGGCCTTGTAAGAAGGTTGAAAGGTGACAAATGTGTGAGAAGGAGACAAATGGAGACATATGGTGAAATGAAAATAAATCAGTACAAAAACAAATTGACTTTAGGAAAAAAAAAAAAAAAAGGGGAGGCTGAAAGATGTTAGTGGAAAATAAGTCTATCATTTAAACCAGAGGGCTGCTGGGAGCCAAGGCGGATGATCAGCTTGGCTTCCATGTTTTTTCTATGGTTAGGATCCCGGAAGCCCTGCTGAAGGACACAAACAGAAAGGTCATTGACATTGTGGTCCCTGGAGATAAAGTGGGATACAATGGGTTTAGCAGTTTCACCATTCCTGACCGCTTGTAATGTTCCCTGAAACGGTCAGCAAGACGCCTACCAGTTTCTCGATGTAAATAGCTGAACACCTCCTGCAAAGAATACAGTACACTACATTAGTGGAGGTGCATGAGAACTCCTTGGTGATGTGAAAAACACCTGTAGGCCCCCGAATCTCAGTTACACTGGAAATAAATTTGCAGGTGTAGCAGCGAGCCCTGTTGCAAGGTTTGGTACCTGGGGGGGAAGAACTGTTAGGAGTGGGTAGGCTGCTTTTTACCAGGAGATTGCGCAGGTTAGGTGGCCGGCGGCCATTGTACATTGTCCCTTGAGTTCTCTCCACTGGGAACCTATTCTACTGCTGACCTTAGTCATGAAATAATATAACATGAGAGACCCATTATGTAATTGTTCCATATCAAAGATAAATGATAATGCCCCAGTGGAACCTTAACTGTTATTGCACAACCCTGAGCTCAAGCTCAATATGTGAGGGGCATGACATGGAAATATAGTATTTGTGTGTCCCTTACCTACATATATTGTCAATGGGTCCAAGGAAGAAAAAAAAAGTCCACTCATAGCACATTTGTCATCAGGCTTATGTCTCCAGTGTGATTGCTGCCATTTGCTTGTTAAATAGCAGGTGAGCTGGGAAGTGCACCATCTCCATTTTCATCTCTTATTGAATTCGCTGCTGACCTTCTTATTCCCTGTGCCTGTATTTCAGGATTTAATGGCAAGAAATAAAATTCTGTATTTGAATAATACAATTTCCTCACTTGCCGTCAACGACCCTCAGCTCAAGTTCCTCTCCCCGGAAACACTGTATATTATAGGAACTGAATCAAACCCCTTATTCAGAGAAAAATGGTTCCAATTTAATCTGAATATTCAGCATTTTTTACATGAGTCGGGTGATGGATTGCATATTGAAATGCTTTTGGTTGGGGGTAATAAAAGGGTGATTCAGAGTTGTATTGGAAAAAATAAGGAAGTCTATTTTATATTCCGATATGGAAGGAATGTACAGCCTATTATACACACGGCTGTTTTTTTTTTTTTTTCTGTAACTTTACTGATGAAATCTTTGGAGGAAAAAAGTTAAAGACACTAATTAAGGATGCTGGTTTACAAATGTAAGGCTGAAGTTGCTCTTAGGAAAGCGATGACTTTTGCCGTTTTTGTTAGTTTTCTTGGAAAAGGGAACATAAAGTGAGCACATTTCTTTCCCATGGTAGCAACCTAACCCCTCATAGTTCCAAACTGTTGCCTTTACAAAATAGAAACCGATGGACTGTTATGATGTTTGTGTTTCTCCTTTTCAAGTTTGCAATTTATTAGAGGTTGCACTTCTCCTTTTCAACTATGGTTTGTGAGTACTGCGCTGACACACCTCAGTGCTTGATAGATATGATAGATAGATAGATAGAGAGATAGATAGATAGATAGATAGATAGATAGATAGATAGATAGATAGACAGACAGACAGACAGACAGACAGACGGAGCCATGTATCGATCTAGAGTGATCACAGGTACACCCATTTCATTGACAAGTACAGTGCTGTATTGGAGAAGCTTGTGATCTACATGGTGATTAAGGGCCACAACCAAAAATCACATATGTGGCAAAAGTTAACTGAGTTGCTCGGTTAATCAGGAGTTTCTGCAGACTTTTTGTGTTTTACACCCCTTCCCACCACCACCAGGATACAGTTTGCAAAATTTCTGTAGCATAAAAGGAAAAAGAAAAAAAATTAATCATCACGGGAAAAGCCCAAGCCTCACATGCAGACAGTACTTCCAGTCTGTTTTCTCATACAGTGCACCATACATACATTGCAATTGGGGTTATTCAGTAGTGCAAACGGAGCTTGGTGAACTGCTGCAAAAAATGAATGGCTCTGGTTCCATCATTGCTCAGATTGCTGTGCCTTAAAGGAGATAGGAAATAAATTCTGTCATTTTTTCCTGTAATAAAGCATTTCTATAGTAAAAAAAATGTCTCTGTGTATTTTGTATGCCCAGTAGTATGTAACAAATATTAAAAATAAACACAAACTTAGTCTCGTCTGGCCGTGATTTTAAGCAACGTTTTTCCCCAATTCCCATTCATGTCATGAGCTCTCTTCTGAATAGTGACATAATAGACTCCCTACACAAGCGTGAGACTGTCAGCAGTCCGTTGCAGTACATTTGAAGCTTTTCCTTCCATAGTTGTACTTGACTAACATGGCCGAGTAGTATTTCAGTAAGTCCATACTTTTACTTAATGTTACAAAAAATAAAGAAAAGAAGTCCAAAGGCACTGTACACTAACATGTTTGCTAGGTATTTTTTGTTTTGGTTGTTTCTCCTCAATCTAATAACTTGAGGGCACACATTGACACCTGGATCGATACATCTGCTGATCATCACAGCTAGAGATTTGAAATGTGTAGAAGGGATAAAAGAAAAATAAACTGAAAAAAACTGTTATGGGGCAACATAGAATTAGCTGATCATGTGACAGGTAAATGCTGTCATCCGTCAAAAAGCCACTGATGGCAATTGGTTTAAAAAAAAAATCAATCCTGGCTTGTCCTGACCGGCAGCAAAAATATCACTAGAATGTATGCTCTCTTTCTATGTTTGTACCCACATGAAAATTTAATATTATAACAGCATATATTGAACAATAACTATGTGATAGTTTACACTAACTGTTGTTTAGCGGCCGTAGCAAAGTATATATCAGCATCTGGATGTCAGAGGTTGTATTGCAGCAGTGTAAATGAGTTTTTATCTGGCATTTAAAACCACAAAAAAATATAAAAAGGTAAAATCATGTGATGAAAGTAAAGGAGAAGCTGAGTGTCTGACATTATGTTATCTTCCAAATAATAACATTGGGTCTGTTCCTCGCCACTTAATTTAGATGACATAATCTAGCGATGTAAGTTTTTGAAATACGTGGTAATAAAAATAATATCTTCACTCAGGCTAGTACTAATAATTCAGGCTCTGTTATGTTCTGTTCAGTTTGCATCACTGTGTTCTTATGACAAGTTACACTCAGTACTGCATTTCACCCCAAGCTGACCACAGCAGCAGTAATTCTTGCATCGGCTCCTCATTTCAAACTTCATGATTACTTTCTTGAACCTGTAATTTACCATGCACTTGACACAACTGCAATAAATAAATGAATAAATATATCATAATTAAATAACAATGACATTTTAAATAACAGTCTAACATAAGATGTGTACATATATAATGTATGTTACGGACATTGGGGCACAAATAAACACACATAGACATTGGTAAACATTGAAAGGCTTTATTGCAGCAACAGCATGATGGAATTTAATCCTAAATCCCTATGTAGACAAATGGATAGCTTATCCACAACTCAGGGACAACGGTCCCAGTAGGACAAACAGTCTATGACTATTTATTTATTTATTTATTTATTTATTTATTTATTTATTTATTTATAATGCAATCAGTTTACAACCTTTGAGCCAGGGGCTCATTTCCAAAGGTACCTCGTCAACAATGGTAGATAATACAGATAATACAGAAATCAGGGTACATACAAAAGAAGAGCATGAGTATAAACAGACATGGATAAATGACATTATGTTATCTTCCAAATAATAACATTGGGTCTGTTCCTCGCCACTTAATTTAGATGACATAATCTAGCGATGTAAGTTTTTGAAATACGTGGCACTCCAACAGTCACCAAGAGACACACACATTAAGTCCTGCAGCCGACGTAGGGACACAGCGACCAAATGCAGGAATGCTAATGGCATCAGGGTGACCTGTTTGCAAGACTTCTTCTGTCACTACATTTCTGCTTGTAGTTAATCTGAACGGTGAGGAAGCAGACCTATAAACAGGGAAAAAAAGATAACACAAAAAAAAACACAGCTGTCACCCTCACTGTGAGCAGTGGTAGACAGGGGAGAATGTGACAGGTTCCCTGCTCTGTCGTGGACTGCATGGAAGCTGGGGGGGGGCACAGTCACTCTCTCTTACTCACTCTGTTTCAAACACAATACTGTATCTGTCTATCCTCTTCACTCGGTCTACCGTGATACACTGCAGTGAACATGTCTGCATTTAGTATACTAGTGGTGTATATATTATTTATTTCTCAGCAGCAGCTGCCTGGCAGGTCAGCAGTGCAACTGAACTCTTGTGTCTCAGCAACTTTTTCAATAAAATAATCACTGCTTTGTGCTCCATATAGTAAGAGTGTGGTGTGTGTGTGTGTGTGTGTGTGTGTGTGTGTGTGTGGGTGTGTAACAGTGTAAAATAATGCAAAGTCTGCATGATGTCTATGACTGCTTCACATACAAACTCTTTGGACTGCAGGGCTCCACCCACACAGCCCTAAAAAGAAACTAGGGTCATATTCAGGAGGAGATAGTTTGGCAACTTGGAGTGCTGAGGAGCAGACCCAGTGGAAAATAAGTCACATTTATACAAAACCTAAATTAAGTCAGAGTGTTCCAGCAAGCTCTTCTTCAGTACAACTGCCAGCATTCAAGAAGCAGACTTTATGTTCTGTTTTTTTGAGTCCAAAGCTGTTTTTTTCAAAGCTTTCAACTGCACAGACTTGACCAAACAAAAAAAAAACCTAGGGTAACATTCAGGAGGGGACAGTGCGGTGACTAAGGGAGCAGAGGAGCAGACCCAATGGAAAATAAGCCACATTTGTACAAAACCTAAATGATCTCAGACTGTTCTGGCAAGCTCTTCTACAGTGCAACTGACAGCATTCAAAAAGCAGACTTTATGTTCTTGCGTTTTGAGTAGATTCGAGCAGATTTTAAAACTTGCATCCAGGATTTAGGTCATTTGTATGTCTTGGTCCATTATATGCTCACTTTGTGAAGCACGAGTTTGACAGATATTGCTAGGTGAAAAGAACTGTAGATTAAGACAGTATCCAAATGAAGGGTAGTAGGAATCTACTGTACTGCATATGTGGCGGCTGTTCAATCTTTTTGTTGTTGTTGTTTTGTTTTGTCTTGTGGCACCATTTTGAGCATTGTTACTTCTTTAAATGTTTTTTTTAAGATTAGACCACAGTGAATGGGAGAGCTGTGGGTTGACTAGGCTTTTAAAAACATGGGCTCCTTTCTTACTTCATAAATGGCCAGATTGTCTAATAAGTTCTTACAGCCTTTGTAGCTGTGTACATGCATCATGCAGGTTTTAGTCTAAAGAAAGAAACCCTGGGATGTATACTATTCCATGTCACATGCCACCCGTTGGGCTGTCTCTCAGTTTCTAATTCTGCACCACAGAAGGAGTGCCCAGGTCACTGTGCAGGAGTTGGAGAGGGGCAATATGGAGGGGCCATGAACAAACTCAAGCCACCAGGAAAAACAAGAAGCAGCAGTAGAGTGGGATCTCTGGTTGTGAGTGCTGGTCCGATATAAAAAAAAAAAACATAAACCCGGCAGCTGACACTGCTATAGTAACCTCCATTTATCAAGCTGGCAACCTTTTTAAATAATATTGTGCTAAAATCTAATTTAGGTGCAAGAGAAACACACATTCGGAAGGAGACAGTGTTGCGACTTGGGGTGCCGAGAAGCACACCCAGTGGAAAATAAGTTACATTTATACAAAACCTAAATTAACCCAGAGTGTCCTGGCAAGCTCATTAACAGTACAACTGCCAGCATTCAAGAAGCAGACTTTATTTTCTGTTTTTCTGAGTCCAAAGCTATTTTTGGCCATTCCAGTAACATGACATTTTAGATATCTGCACAATTTCTCAGTGTCCTCACCATGTGCGTGTAAACACAACTGACCGCAATTAAGAGGCGTTGGCATATTTTTGTTTAGAATTTCAGTGAAAATGGCACTTTTCTGTGTCAGAAAACTGTAGAAATAAAACAAACAAAAAGAAAAACACATTAATTCTGGTCCAATATTTTGAAAGTTTTCTGGTGCCCTTCTCATCAAACAGAAAACCAAAAATTAGCCCTGGACTTATTATAGGGGGTGTTGGCTGCATTATAGCTATATTTTTATGACTTTGTTACTCAATGAGCTTGATTATGCTTCTCAATGCTGTACCATAACAACTTGTAATCTTCATCCTTTGTAATGTTAAAAGATTTTACAATGTCTGATATACTGGTTCAGCTCTGATGTATTTTATGCATAAGTATGATATGCTATAAATAAAAAGTAAAAAAAATATATAATGCCAGGCCTATCAAACATAAATAAAATCAGTAATCAGAATATTTTAAAAAGAAGAATATATAAACATATTTCTCCACAGTCAAATGGGAGAGTCACCCAACCAGCAGCACATACAGGATCTGAGGATCTGTCTAGTTTACTGTTATTGTCAGCTGTTAGTTCATGTGTCTGCTTCCCGCTTGCTAAAGGGTCAGAGTGTGTGTGTGGGGGGGAGGATAGTTCTCCATAGTCAAATGAGATATTCACCCAAAGCAGCAGCACATACACAATCTGACAGTCTGAATAACTTACTATTCCAGTCAGCTGTTCATTTAAGCCTCTGTTTCCTGCTTGCTAAAGGGAGAGTGCTGTGGTAGAGGCATGGAACAGCTAATGTGAGATATGAAGGAATAATTACGGGCACAAAAAAAGTTTTAATTTTGACCAGCCATTTTTAAGGACAGTTGGTCTTGTAATTGTTGCCAAAGATTGAATTCCTAATGTTCTTTTATCACATAGTGAGCGGTAATGAAAATTGTGAGCATATCAGCCACTGTGACCTTTGTGACCTCCTATAATTTATCACTACTTCATTTAATTCTGCTGTACTGACCCACAATATTTATGCAGAGCATGGATATCCATCGATTCAGGACATATTTGAAAGTGCTCATCACTGAGAAATAATTGTTTCATGTTTATTGTGATCTTCACATTATTCAGAATATCAAACACTTATTTTTCAGTCATGATCCTGTTTCAAATATGTCCAGAATGATGGATATCCATACTATACATAAATATTTCGGGTCAGTAGATCAAAAAGAAATAAAGTTGTGTGATTAATCATGGGTGGTCACCAAGGTCAGGGCATCTGAATTGCTCACAGTTTTCATTACCATTCAATATGTGATAAAACGCATTCAGTCCTGGACAAAAATCACAAGACTAACTGTCCTTTAAAATTGGCTGGCCGAGATTAAAATGTTTCAGAAATCAACATGCTGTAACCAAAATGTACTATACAGTTTAATGAGTTTTAAGAATCAGACGATCCATGGGACATATCTTTTCACTTTTGCAATAACACACCAGGTCTAAAAGAATGGGAAATTGTTATGGGTAAAACTGGTATTATTTTTTGACTTTTACAACTAAACCTCAGGAAAAATAAGGATAAGAGTGTGACAGGAAAAAGTTTCATAGGATTGTTTTCAAAAAAGTCAATACAGTTAGATAAATGTGAGCCACCAGTAATATTTACTTTAAAAAAAAACTGCATTTGCAATGGTTTGGTGCCATTTATTACTTTTGATAGGAAGACTGCTTTTAAAATGAAGCAGAAGATAAATAACAAGTAGTAAAACTTTAACAAAATAGGAAAGATGGGCAGAGAAGCACTTTTGCATAGAGTAGGGTGACAATTGGCAAAGGTTTCTAAACTGATGTTTAACTAAATAAATAACTAAATAAATTACTTCTGTTGCTATGGAGATCTTGTTCCAAACAAAGGGAGAGATGGAGTGAAAACAAAACTAATGATAAAAAACTTTTAATGCACATCTGCAAGTGCTTGGTGCCATTTTTCTGTTGTCATAGAGACCATATTCCTTTATATGGGGAGGGATCATGACCACTTGCACTCACAAAGAATCAGAAACTTAACACTCTGTACTGCATATAACATAGGGGGATAACGTTTACAATCCTGTACAGTAAAAAAAATCTGTTGTGTGATCTGCAATAAAAACTGTGGAAGGAAACTTTTTTTAACAGATAAAAGAATGTATGGAACTGGGGTTTTGTGTGTTTTAGAGAGGGAGAGGGTGAAAGCATTGAGCCGAGTCTGTAGAAGGCAAGAGTGTTTCATTCATAGTTTAGGGGTGTTAAGGGATCTAATAGTTGTTGCTGAGGCTGAACTGATCATGTTCAGGAAGATTTTGAAGACTGTGAGGTGATCCCAGTACTGGTTCCTTTATGTTTAAAATTGATTTTGATTTCAAATGTATACATTAATGATAAACTGCATAATAAAAATGCAAAGTGCTATGCGATTCAATATGACTGACTGTTCAGTGTCTGTGATACAACAATCGTAAGAAAAAAATGGCATGAAGTGTCAAATGCAGCATGACAGATATATCAATAACAGTTATATGCATCTTAACTTGGTCACACGTATAATATAACAAATAAATTCAGATGTAGCAGGTGTGTAAGTGATAGTATAGTGTGGCAGTGGAAATTCAAACAGAGGCTGGACTTAAAGGGTGACCTGTGAACACACACCTAAATAATAAGACACTTTGCAGTCTAGCAGATATGGCTAGCTATATGGGAGGGGGTGGATCTCTACTATCCTGAAACCACAACCACAACACAGGCTGGCTTTGGCTGGGGCAGTCTAACACTAGTTATTTATTAGTGTCAAAATACCTGGGGAAAGAGTTAAATTAGATCTCTGGACCCTGATACAACCTCAAACATGGGGAATATTCTTTTCATGGGTCTCAACTTCAGTATTTTTATTTTCATGCTTAATATGAGCTCAGTTTAGCTAGCTAGTATTTTTGATATAAAATTGTTTCCAGATATGCAGAACACATTCTAAGCAGCCTGAACAGACGGAGTCGAAAGGGGAGATCATCTTTCAGCTTCTGACCCAAGTGAAAAGGGACTGGAGGACAGCTTGAGGGGGAGGAGAGAATTTGATAACCAGCCTCTCAGGAAGTGCTAGGTAAACATTCAGTTCATACAAAGAGATGTGACAGTCATTCAGTCTTTTCACACTATAGTGTAAAATGATGCAAAGTCTGCATGATGTCTATGATTGCTTCACATACAAACTCTTTGGACTGAAGGGCTCTGCCCACGCAGCCCTAAAAAGAAACTAGGGTCATATTCAGGAGGAGATAGTGTGGTGACTTGTGATGCTGAGGAGCAGACCCAGTGGAAAATAAGTCACATTTATGCAAAACCTAAATTAAGTCAGAGTGTTCTGGCAAGCTCTACTACAATACAACTGCCAGCATTCAAGAAGCAGACTTTATGTTCTGGTTTTTGAGTCCAAAGTTGTTTTTCTCGACGCTTTTAACTGCACAGACTTGACAAAATAAAAAACTAGGGTCACATTCAGGAGGGGACAGTGTGGCAACTCGGGGAGCCGAGGAGCAGACCCAGTAGAAAATAAGCCACATTTGTATAAAACCTAAAAGATTTTCTTTCTTGCTAGCTCGTCTACAAAACAACTGACAGGATTCAAAAAGCACACTTTATGTTCTGGCATTTTGAGTAGATTCGAGCAGATTTTTAAACTTGCATCCAGGATTTAGGTCATTTGTATATCTTGGTTCCTTCTATGCTCACATTGTGAATCACGAGTTTGAGAGATATTGCTAGGCGAAAATAACTCTATATTAAAACAGTATCCAAAGGAAGGGTAGTAGGAATCTACTGTACTGCATGTGTGGCAGCTGTTCAATCTTTTTGTTGTTGTTTTGTTTTGTTTTGTGGCACCATTCTGAGCTCTGTTACTTCTTTAAATGTTTTTTTAAGATTTGACCACAGTGAATGGGAGAGCTGTGGGCTGACTAGGTTTTTAAACACACGGGCTCCTTTCTTACTTCATAAATGGCCAGATTGTCTAATAAGTTCTTCCAGCCTTTGTAGCTGTATACACACATTGTGCAGGTTTAAGTCTAAGGAAAGAAACCCTGGGACGTGCACTACTCCATCTCATATGCCTCCCGTTGGGCTGCCTCTCAGTTTCTAATTCTGCACCACAGAAGGAGTGCCCAGGTCACTGTGTAGGAGTTGGGGGGATATGGAGGGGCCATGAACAAGCCACCAAGAAAAACAAGAAGCAGCCATACAATGGGATCTCAGGTCGTGAGTGCTGGTCTGATATCAAAAAACTTAAACCCAGCAGCTGGCATTGCTATAGTAACCTCCATTTATCAAGCTTGCAAACATTTTAAATAATACTGTGGTAAAACCTAATTCAAGTGCAAGAGAAAAACACATGCAAAAAGAGTCAGTGTTGCAACTTGGGGTGCTGAGGAGCACACCCAGTGGAAAATAAGTCACATTTATACAAAACCTAAATTAACTCTGAGTGTTCTGGCAAGCTCTTCTACAGTAAAACTGCCAGCATTCAAGAAGCAGACTTTATGTTCTGTTTTTTTGAGTCCAAAGTTGTTTTTCTCGAAGTGTTTAGCTTCGCAGACTTGATAAAAAAACAAAAAAAAAAACTAGAGTCATATTCGGGAGGGGACAGCGTGGTGACTCCGGGAGCTGAGGAGCAGATCCAGTGGAAAATAAACCACATTTGTAGAAAACCTAAATGATTCCAGACTGTTTTGGCAAGCTCTTCTACAGTGCAACTGACAGCACTCAAGAAGAAAGACTTGGCACAATCTGGAAGGTGTTTTTTTTTCTTTATTTAATGTTTTATTTTGTATTTTTCTATATTTTGTTTTATTTATCTCTCTCTCTCTCGGAAGCCTTTTCCTAGTTACTTAGCAGGTTAATTGCTTATGTACATCACTTCAGAAAGTCTCACTGATTCTGTGTCAGGTAATAGACTGGGAGCACCCTTGTCATCAGATTCTTTCACCCTTGAAGAGAGAAATGAGATCACAAATAAACAAAAAAGGTTAAAATGTGTTTCCATAAATGCAGACTTGCCATTACTGTTTCACACCAGAGCAGCCTTCTGATCAGAATCTTTCGCCCTTGAAGAGACACATTATATCACAAACAGCAAAGTTTAAAACAACATGCAAAATTAAGTAACTCAGCAGCTGCCACACCTTTTTTTTTTTGGCAGGACCTCCTGTCACTATATCGGCCCTGGTCACGGCCCCTGGAAGCCTCAGCTACCATCTATGGCTGCCAGGGTCCCCCAGTCACCCCCGGCTTGCCCCTCAGAGGGCGGGGCTATGGCCTCGTTCTTTCGTGGCCACGGAACCAGTATCTAGTTGGGGGACCCGCAGCGATGGTGGCCACTCAAGGTCTTCCGGGAGGGCTTCATTAAGACTGTGGCCCTCGCCCGCCTATTTTTCTTTTGACTTTTTTCTCATGGAGACGGGGATGTGCAATGACGCCAGCGTCCGCCCCGCCTCCCAGAGATTGAGCGTCGGCAGCGTGAGATCTCCCGGCTTCCATCAGGAGTCCTCAGCACTCCGAGTGCTTCCCTCACCCTCCCCATGGAGAAGGAGAGCAGTCCATAGGATGCTCCATCCTTCTCCCCCCGGCCGGCCCTCCAACAACCCGGGTCTGTTCCCGAACCTGGGTCACCGGCGTCACAAGCGGAAAACCCACCACTGCGCCAATGGGCCGGCTTAGCTGCCACACCTTTATTAAGTGATCAAGTACAGCTCCGCAGGCACAGCGTACAAGTCAGTCGTACAACACACCAACCAGAGACTGCAGCAGAAATATGGATATTTAAAATATTTCACCCAAGAACAGAGCATTGACATCACAAACAGACAGCAAAGGCTACAAACACAACTTTGCAAAATTAAGTAAATCAGGATCTTTCAACAACAGCAGACTTGCCATTACTGTTTCACACCAGAGCAGCCTTGTGATGAGAATCTTTCGCCCTTGAAGACACAAATTAGATCACAAACAGACAGCAAACTTTAAAACAACAACTTTGCAAAACTAAGTAACTTAGGAGCTGCCACACCTGTATTAAGGGACCAAGTACAACTCTGCAGGCACACCATGCCACTTAGTCATACAAAGCAGTCACCAGACATTGCTGGCAGAAATCTGGAGCTTTAGGAGCTGCTTGGGTGGAGGAGGGAGTTGATCTTTCTCCGTCCACCATGATAGATCCACCTCTTGCCCCTCCCACATGAATGAAAAAAAAAAAACAATTAGGGGTGGATCTTTAGGGGCTGCTTATGGAGCTGGGGGTGGATCTCAGCTGTTAGCATGGAGATGGGGTAGATCTTAGGAACTGCTCAGTGAAGGTGGGGGTGGGTCATAGAACAGGCACTTCAAGCAGCCCACAGCACTTTGGCAGGCTGCTTCTCATACATGTGCTGCACTGCGACCCCAGTTACTGCAGCACAGGAAGTGCTAAAATGGAATGCACATGGAGGTACTCACGAAGCAAACAATGCGACACTACCATTAACACGAATGTGCCGGTAACACAGCGAGAACCAATTGGGAGCGGGATCGAGTACTTAATGCTCATTAACTTAGAGGTTGCGGTGATCACCGCTCCCACGCTGAACATAGCACACCTCTACCTGGGATGGATTTATCTAACCTGCAGAACAAGTAACAAGAAGAGAAGAAAGCCAACAGTGATATATGGCATACCTTTAAGGTACTAAGTAAAATATTGCATTGTTTGGTGTTTTGCATTGTTTTCCTTTAAGAACACATACTCCACACTTCCCAACAACCTTAACCTGAACAGGAAAATGCGATCCAAGCGCGACAATCAGTGCCTGGTACACTTTAAGCATCCCAGGCATTGATCAACATTTAAAGCAGTTTCCTCAATGTGTGACCTGAAGGTCAAACAAGAGTCAAAAATAAGGCTGAGATACTTAATTTCATTAACAAAGTTCTAGTGGGTGGTTTATCAAAAGACTTGAAAAAGAAGAATCTACCAAAGACAAGGGCAGTATGTTGTCTATGGAAATCCTTACACTCAAAAAATCTGTTCTTCCAGCTCAAACGTCAAAAAGATGTAGCACAGTAGTGAAGTAACTGCTGTGGGATTTGGTAATAACCAGACTGCTGGAACTGGACCCTACTACATTCTGACTTTCTCATTCCACATTGAAGCAATTTCCTCCAAACCTCACCCCAAGCTCAGCATGCTCAAACAGAACTGAGATGCCTTCCGCTTAGCAGTCAGATGAGAAATCCGAAACAAGATGATCATGGCTATTCTTGACTATGCAGATGTGGTTTAGAGCACTGCTCTGGCTTCATCCCTGTCCAGACTGGACACCCTCCTGAATGAATTCTGCCACTTCGCCACAAACTCTCTGCTCAGAACACACCACTGTTCCCTTTACTCCTCCCTTAGTCTAACATCCCTCTTACATCACCATTACATTCAATCAATTGTGTTTACTGCCAAATATTGGTTCAACTTTCTACTTCCCTACTTCTCTGAGAGCCTTTCCCCTGCAAATCTCTGCCCCTATGGCCTAAGATCCAGGGATACCTGGACCTTCTCGCTCCCCTTTCCTTCCTCCGCTTTGGGCAAATATGCCTTCTCCTATAGGTTCCCATTCCTTTGGATTAAACTCTCCCCTCCCCTAAGAAACTTCACCTCATTCCGCTCCATCAAATGGCAACTTTGAGCACTTCCACCTCATGCATGCTCCTGTCACTCTATTACCCTGTCACTATACTAAGCCCTCACTCTCACCTTCACATGCAAATCCTACTTGAGTACATCCACTGCTGCTCAACTGCACTAGTAACGTCCACTCTGTAATGTATTATTAATTGTACTGTATATCAAGTCATGCTATGCTTCTTTGTCTATTGTACAATTATGCATTCTACTATGTAGTGTTTTAATTTAATTATATTGGATTATCCTGTACGGTTTGCTTCTGTGTTACTGTACATAAATACTTCTTCCTGACTGCTTGTTCTTTCAAAATGTAAACTGAATGTTAAAAATTTATAATGTTAAATGCTTGTAACATGTCTATACCCCCTTCCCCCAGGAAGCACCTGGAAATTAGCCCCAGCTCAGTTTGCCTTTCCCAGTTACCAAATGTTTAAAAAAATAAACTAAAATTAATACATTGGTAAAAACCATATGGGACAGTCTGGCTGAACCAGGAGCCAGTTGTACAAATTTAGCTCATCTGACTTTTCTGACCCAGTTCAATTTTCACCCAAACCCTCGTGGTACAAAATGTTTTAACACTAGAAGCCACCCCTTACATAGAAGCACCCCCACCACCCTCACCAAAACTACAAAGACAAGTTTTAGCTTCTGTACTAGTGAAATCAGTACTCTTGATTTGATTTTGACCCATTTGTTTATCATTTTGACCCACAATTTTTACACCAGTGGCTTGGGTTTAATTTGACCGGTTTTAGAAACCCTGCAGCATGGTCACTGGGATACCCATGAAAAATCTCCTTCCTACCCTTACCAGTTTGCAAAGAGAACTTACTGCTCCTTACCCTGCAACAGATGAAATTGAGGTTCTGGCTGCACTTGAGGCTTGTGTATGTATATGTGTCTCTATGTGTATGCCAGTGGAATTCTGCAGAATTTAGAGTTCATGTGTAGCCCACCTCAGGAGCTGTACATTTAAGAGTGTCTAGCAACCTCTAGGTTGTGCCAGTTTTCTATGCCCTTGGAGGATTGCATCAGCTGGTCTGACCTGGCATTCCAAAGGTGAGGAGTCAAGGGTCTGAGCTGAAGGGCAGAGACAGCTGAGTCAGATGGTGGGAGACATGGGCCTGGTACACAATGCCAGCTCCCACTGTTGCATAATTTCTCTGCAGAGCCTGGCATCAGAAACAGTGTTTGTTCGTGGCAGCTGCCACTGATGCAGAACCTCAAAAGGGCCCTCTCCAACAGGAGAAAAGGAATTGAAGATAAAGTTGAGGCCTGTCTGAGAGAAAGTTGGTCCAGAACAGATCTGTGGGGAAAGAATCTGATGTGATATTCGCTCAGTTTCTCATGGAAAGTGACTTGGGTCTGGCATTTACCCATGCATCCCTCCTGAATGAGGAAAAATGACAGCAAAGTTGCAGAATTCTTGTCAGAAAATGGGAATTTACTTTAGTGTGTAACAGTGGGCTGGTATTGTTGGCTGGCACAAGACAGGTGCCCCAATGAGTGGGTGAAGTATGACAATTTGAAAGTTACCTGTGAAGAAAGTGTACAGGAATAGACTCTGTGGGAGGTCAGAGTTTATTCAAAGGTCTGCAACACCATCCATTAGTGCTGCACAGCCATTGGCACTGGAATGGTGAAATCTGCCAAGTTTGGTAAAATGGGAATGATGGGCTAGGAGATGCCCAGGGAGTTCCCCGTGCTGTGTGGGTGGTGCACTCAGAGATCTTCTAGTTGCTTCTATTGGGGCCAGTTTTATGCCATAAAAGTACCCAACCAGGGTTGAAGTCAACCCAGGAGTAAAAGACTTTCCCCCCACTCAGTGAAAAGGAGCAATGTATAGAGACTGTGCCAGAAAAAAATGTGGAATGGGAGTGACTAGAGGTTTTGGCAACTGTTTCTGTGAGCTCACAAAGGAGGAATAATGAATTCTGTTTATTTCTATAATTCCTTGTTTGGATATTTGCCTTTGGTCTGCATCCAAGTTCTGCTAATCCCTTAGTTTGCACTCCAACTGCCCTGCAGCATGCAGGTGGCATCCCAGAGGTCACTTCAGGCTTGGGAGGTTCTGACAAGTGCAGTTGGTATTTTTGGTGAGAGTCCCCTCCCTCAAAATATTGTGCCATCAGTTATACACCTAGAACAGGGAGGTGGGCTTATATTGGGGGCTCATTTCTGGGATTTGAACACAGGACCGCTCACATTTCAGGGGGCATCGGGTGTTAGCTGTAGTCATTTGTGGACATTTTACTGCACAGTGACAGGATGGAAGATGGCACTGGAGAGACAGCACATTTGGAACGTTGTTGGGAGTGGAAAGTGCGATCCGGGCTGCTTTGAGGAAAAAAATGTCACCTCAAGGACATGTGACTTGGGCATATGAGAAAGTCATGAATATGTATATCACCTGAGAATATGGTGATGCAAATGGTTCTGCACCATTGCTGGGGGCATGGTGTTCACTGGTGACTAGAAACATGCTTAGGACTGTGCAGAGGCTACAGAAGGTGTGAGAGGATGATGGAGGAGTTTGTGAGAAGGAAAAAGTAATGTCTTCCCCAGTTTTAAAATAAACTTCTTTTGAAGTATGAAAACCCAGTGTTAGTGTAATTCACCCCTGAAGCCGCTGAAAGAAATTTGGCCTGCCACTATGGGAACTGTTTGTTTAGACCATATATACAAAGCAACCCAGTGAGTCCTTCTTGAAAAAAAGAAAAGTCAAGATGGGACTGTGTAAATGAGTGAATCAGCTAGGAAAAGTTAAAAGAAGCAGAGAACTCAGCCGGCCCAGTGGCACTGATGTTTGAGGCGCTGGACACCACACCTTGCACCACACCGCCAACATGGGTTTGGGAACAAGCCAGGGCTGCTGGGGGTTGGCAGATGAGGGAAAGGATGGAGCATCCAGAGGACAGCTCTCCCTTCCCTGGGGAGGGCTTTGGGGCTGCCCCACTCTGTAATGGCACCTGGCGATAGTTGGACACAGCACAGATTCTGCGGCTCTATGTACAATGGGGGGGGGAGCTTGGCAGATGGTGGCATGTAGTGCCCAGCTGCCATTGCATGTCCAAGCTCCTCAGGGACTAAGCACCAAAAAACCCTCTGGAGCTCTGGTGAGATGGCAGAGACCTCAGTTGCGTGCCCACATCCCAATGCTGGTCCAGCTCACCCAGGGCTTCCAACAGCTGACCAATGACAAGGTAGGTCCATCTAATTACAGAAAGTGCCACCAAGGGAGGGTGGGCACTCACACAGAGGGTGATTTGGGGTGCTGGACCTGCCATATCATTTGGGGGGGAGCCTGGGGAAGAGCGGGGGTTCAGGCAGGGAGTGAGAGGCACAGGTGAGTGGGTACTCCCAAAGGATGCCCGGAGCCCAGAGAGAGAGAGAGAGAGAGAGAAACAGAGTTAAAAAAAAAGAAGCAAAGAAATATGCTTGTTTTAAATGCATGTCAATTCTGTGAGCGCAGTGCAGGCTGGGATGCAAGAGGAACCTAAAAGGGGGGGGGTCAACCAAAGAGTATGTGAGCAAAATCTGACTGATACTATTTTTTCTGTAATTAATTGTAGACTGGGAAAGTACGAGGCCCTGCAGGATTTGACAAAATCAGTGGGACATCATGGCTTAGTGCCCCAAGAATGTCGAAGTAAAGATCCTTCTAACCTTGTTAGAGTGGCTCAGCCAGAGGAAGGAAAAAGAAAACCCTGAAGTAGTGACAGCACTAACATGCAATAAAAGGGCAAAAGTTGCATCCTTTCCATAATTGACCCCTCTTTCTTTTGCCAGTGGGTCAAAACTGATGCACCTACTCTTTAATAATATGTAAAGGAAGGAATCATGAACTGTTCAAAAACTGCCACTGATTATGTTTTGACCCAGTAGGTTCCTCTTTAGACCCACATTTTTAAACCAGTGGGTCCAATTTGACCCATGTTTTAACCCCCCCAGCACTGTCACTGCCCTAAAGCAACTGATGATACCCTGTTTCAGATATTCTCACAAAGGGAACAATGCATCTTTCATCCCACTTTGTGGTACATGCAAAGATGGGGAACTGTTAACCCTCAGATAGGCTGCCTAGCATGCCAGCACCTCATGCTTGTTATCAAGAGTGGAATCCAAAGAATCCATGCTGTGGATGCATATGAACTCCTAGTTAGAAGTGCCCCAGTTGTTAAGGAGCAGGAACAGTACTCCACAGCCAGGTATGTGTGTGGTGTACAAAATGAGAAAGTGTGGGATGAGATTGGTCCTGATGAAGAAGTGCCAGCTGGGGAAGATGTGTTAAACCCAATGATCAAGAGACTGGGAGAAAGTGTCAGAGGGATAGTGGGGACAGCTCAGAAAAGGAGTGGCACAGACACCTCCAATAGTCATAAAAGTATCCAAGAAGTGTGCCCACCTATTAGCACCACCTCCCTGCCCCCCAAACCCCAGCAGCTGTGGGAGCCCTTAAAGATGTTCTCATCACCCCACTGGGGAACCTCAAAAAACACTCACTCCATGGAAATCTACCCCAGATAAACAATTCATCTGTGCTGCATCCTTTCATGTTAGGCCCACTATTGACACTAGTCCTGGGGAAGGGGGGTGAGTCAGTGCTACAGTTTGGGGAGTGCCACCTGTTTCCATTCAGAAGAACTTCCCTGGGAACAGAGAGGATCTGGACCCTCCAGTAGAATCTCGATGCTGTGCAAAACCTATTATGCAGATACTTAAGAAATTGATACCAGAGAACATGCATGCCTTCCACAAGGATGTATGGCTGCCACCATGAAAGGCCCCAAGATCCTCAGTGAGGGTATTACCTTTGTGAATCCAGACTGAGAGGATTGTTCTGTGCCTAATTAAGAGGAACTATCCTAATCAGAATTACCCATATGTGACAATTGTCTTCGGGACATAATTGAATGCAGCTGGGGTTAACTGGATCCAACGGGCCATAACTGATAAGATCTGGTAGAAACACAGGATAACCTTTAAAAGTAATGATGCCATGAAAGAAGAGGCCCAGCGTGTGGTACAGTCCATAAAGAGAGGTAGGTTTTCCAGGGCTTGATCCTGTTGAAAAATTATACACTGCTATATTACTCCAATGGCATTGTGTAATATAAAGTAGAGGCCAGAAATGTACAAAGCTTGATCCAAAGTACTATTTTTAGTACCCCAGAAGAGGTAGTCACTCAGATATGGAACAAAAAGAAAAACAGCCAGTGGGGCTCCAGCAGATGCCAATGTGCGAGAGTTATGCCATCTTATTGCTGCCCAGTTTAAGTACAGAAACCATTTAAAGTTACAGATCCTTGCAAGTAAAGGGGGTTCCTGGACCCTGAAAACTTGTCAAAAGACTCAACGCAGACCAAGCCCTCCCAGGATGCAGAACCCACTGCTTCAGCTGCACCAGCCTCAGCGGTCACACAGCAACCCAATGGGGACATTCCGTTTAATGAAGATGACTTAAAGACTGATGATGTACAACCTTTCTTTGTCTTATTATGGTGGGACACATGTTTTTGGGGTTCCATTTGGAACACACTAATACTACAACCCTTGGTAGTTACAAGCATACCCCAGTGACATTAACACTGAGCCATTGATAACATGACATTTGCCCTACAGAGCTTACTGACTCCTTAAAAGAACTATAGGGATATCTTCTCTGGTTTAACATTTTTTGAAGATCATGTTATAGTCTGGAAGAAAGATAACGTATATGTGGCACTAGTAGCATCAGTAAAGATATGCATTTTGCTATGATGGTGTGGGGTGTTTGGTTTCTTTACCCTCCACATACATTCCACTGTCTAGACAAATCTCCAGGAGGAGCCTCAGGTGACAAGATTTGGGAGCAGAAAACTTGTGTTAAGGTAATGATCACTAGGTAGATAGACGCCACTTAGAATGTGGAGTATAGATGTGTTTTAGCAATAGCATGTAACTGTTAAGTTATGCCAGGAGTGCAATGCATAGATTCAGAAATAGTTGGTAATAGCTGGGATGTTATATTTAAGTAACTGGCACCAGAGATAGCTGAATCACTGTGAATAGGCTACAGCCTTAAAGAACTACAGAGATACATATTGAGTTGGATTTTTAAAGGACAAGGCAGGGCTAGTGTGAAGTTTTGTGTCAAACCCGTTTTTTGGTGCATCTGTGCCAAACAACTTTGCCACAACAGTACGTGATCTTAATAGGTCAGACGCAGTTGGGACACTTTGCCCGATTTATGGCAATTTGTGCCAAATATTTAGCACAAGCCCTGTAAAAAGAGTACATGGGATTGCCGGGAGCTAGACCAAAAAAACAACAAAGTCGGTCTAACTTGTGTCAATTAGCACACAGGATAGAAAATTCTGGCCACAAGCCCTGTGCACCATACGTTTGGTGCATCTGGGGCTTGCAACATTCAGGGCTGTCTGAAAATCTGTGTTCACTGCATGTATTATTCTAGCTGTCAGTATATAATAGGATTAATCAAGGCTCCACTGCATGAATTTACTATAAACATTCACTTAATGTGTTTTGTGAAATGTCACTGCATGCTATGGTGGGGTGCATTTATAATTTCACAAGTGCTGAGAGCACAGCGGTGCCTTCAATGACAGCTATACTCTGACTGAAACTTGTCTGATATACGTGTTATTTTAAATTGTGTGTTGTGCACCTATCACTGAGCCCTACTAACAGGAAGTAGGAAGAGAGGAGTTGTAGTTTGCAGTGTTGCAAGCAAACTACACTCCTGCTTAGGGACGTCTGTTTTAGTTTTAAAATTTGTGGTGCAGTTTTAAGCTGTGACAGGCACATTGGGGGCTATTACTGAGTGTATTTACACTACAAACTACTGTTTGTACAGCTGCAAGGTGCTGTGACCCTACGCTCTTGTTCCGGGTCACCTCAGCGGTCATAACCAAGCCCTGCCACAAACAGGGTGAGCGCAGGCAGGGCATGCATCACTACGTGCAGAGACGCATGCAGAGACATGTGCATCAGCACATGTTAGGTATGTTGGGTGAGGGGAAGAGGGGAAAACAACCCATAGTAATAGAGAAACACTGTAAGTCCTACACAATGAGCATACTGTAGAGTTGTACATTTATTGTGTAATTTTGACTACAATGGACCTTCTAAAATTATTAGAAATCAAAACAGGGGTGCAATGTAAAACATGTGACGTGCACTTGTTTTCAGAATTATCAGTTGTAGTTGCTCCGTTTACCTGTCTGAAATGTAAACAAAACACAGAAATGCAGGTTGAAAGATCACTGTTCAATACATGACTAAAAGCATTAGAAATTAGTCAACAAAATTTAATAAATAAAATGGTCACAAATCATGAAACCATTAAAACAATTGACATAGAAAATAGCTTTCAAGATAGGAATTCACAACAAAGCCCAAATAGAAATGCATGTCAAACACTGCCCCTATTGTCCATCCAGAATGGGATAACGTTTCAGAAAAGAGTATGTCACCACAGTTTCCAATAAACAAAAAAAAAGAACAAGGGAAGACGGAGAACGGGAAAAATTGAATATAGACTGGTAGGACTCCCAGTTCAAAAGACCTACAAAAAAAATTAGAAAGGGAAGAAAAGCAGAGACTTGTGTATTAAAATCTTCAAAACTGCTTTGACCCATTAGCTGCATTAAATATAGATGAAGACATATCTACTCCCTGCCCCCCCCCCAACAATAGCACTGGATGAACAGGAGATTATGTCTAAGGGACAGGACACAGTTTTGGATCAAACAACAAAGGAAGCACTAGATAAAAAACAGGCAGATCTGCAACCCACTCCCTTAAATAACCCAAAACAAAGTGAGTAAACTCTAGTACATCAGGATTTATTAAACAAACTAAATACAAAAGAACCAAATCAAAGTAATATTCTCCCAAATAACCTAAAAATAGAACAGGAACAGTTTTTCATATTAGGAGATTCTATGATAAAATTCACAGACAGATACACAACAAGGGAAATAAAAAAAATACAACTAGCTGTAGCTAGAACGGAGCAGCTATTAAAGACATTTCCCAACTTCTTCCTGGTATACTGCAAGATGCTCCTGAACCCAAAACTGTACTACTACATGTAGGAACAAATGATATTGGCAAACAAGATCTAGGTGATATAATAAAGGATATGGAGGAAGCAATAAAGAAAATACAGGGGCTAGGAGCCACACCTATAATTTCAGAAATTCTACCTGTGCCAAGGGTGAGTTTTAAAAGGAACAGACAAATTAAAGTTTTTAACAACTGGCTGCATAGATGGTCCTTGACAAACAACATAAACTGTATAAAGACTTGGGAATTGTTTGAATCAAATCACATACTTTAGGGGCAGGACAGACTTCACTTGAGAAGGCAAGGGTCTAGACGCCTTGGCTGCATCTTTTATAATACACTTTATCATATAGAAACAAAAAACTTGTGAAAATGGGGCAAAGGGAACCATTAAACACTACAAGTAATACAGGGAGTAAAATAAATGATGTAACCAAATCCAAAACTATTAACACTACATCTAGAAAAACTACAAACACAGGATTGTCTTTTCTTTTGACTAATACTAAGAGTTTACATGGCATAAGAATAGAGGAACTAAAAATAGCCTTACTTAAAGATAACATAGACATAGAGGCTGTAACAGAAACTTGGTGGGAGGATTCCTCACATTGGAATGTAAACATATCTGGATACACAACATGCTATAATAAGCATTTGTCAATGCTGAATGTTGTCTCACTGGCATTGACATTGGTAGTGCCAGAGTTAGAGATGCATAATAGGAATGGCAGTGAAGTATTGAAGTGATGCCAACCCCAGCTCCACCCTGTAGAGACCAACAGGCAGTTGGGGTATACCTTTGGGTCGTCAGTTATAACGCTAATGCCATTGTACCTAACCCTACCCTGTAGACACTGGCAAGTGTTGTGGTGTGCTTTGAGGTCTTTGGACATTATACTTACCCCCATTCCATAAGGAAATATGCTGAGGTGGGCACAGTATAGGACAATGGGGTGAACTTTGTGGCTGAACACTGCAAGCCACACCACAATACCTGTCACTGGCTGCAGGGTGGGGGTGAGGGTGGAATGGAGTGAGCATTACAGCCGATGATCTCAAGTCACACCCCGACGCCTGTCGGTCTGTACAGGGTGGGGTGCCACAGTTGGAAACTGTAACACCGTAGTCATGTGTTGGTGCCTTCACTCCAAATTTTCAACATGGGCTGTTGTGACCCCACCTCATGAAGAGTGGCACAATCAGTTTGTAAGCTGAAATGTGATTTTGTACATCAGCTATGCCATTTGGCCACACAGGGACAAAAACACATTTTGGGCAGGAATGTGGAACATGACAACTGCATTGTTCATGAGGAGGTGTAAAAAATGGCAACATTGAAAATCTGGAGTGAAAAAATGAAAAATTGGTGAAGTCATGAGCATGCATAGAAACTGCACAACACAAATCCTTAGCCTAATTATTTGTTGGAGTTTCTTAGCCACATTTTTAACATAGATATTTTGGGACCTCCCCTCATGAACAGTGGGGCTGTGATTTTGCTAACATGTCCTAAACGGTGATGTCCCACAGCAACCATGCCATTGTGCACCACAGCTGTGGAAACACATTTTGGGCAGGCTGTGAAAAATGACAGCTGTACTCTTGATGAGGAGGTGTGGAAAAATGCCACTGTTGAAAATCTGGCATGAAAATATTGCAAATTTGCAAACTTACAAGGGTGCGTGGAAACTGCGCCATGCACGTTTGCAACACAGTCATTTTATGGACTTCCGGCACCAAATTTTCAACATAGGCATTTTAGGACCTCTGGTCATGAACAGTGTCACTGTCATTTCCTCATACTGTCCCGAAAACTGATTTCGCACAGAGGCCGTGCAATTCTGCACCAGATGCGCAAAAACACATTTCGGCCAGGATATGCAAAATGACAGCTGTACTGTTCATAAGGAGGTGTGGAAAATGCCAATTTTGAAAATCTGGAGTGAAAACTTCACAAATTCATGAAGTTATGAGTGTGCATGTAAGCTGCAAAATGCACGCTTGTAAAACACACATTTTATGGACTTTCATCACCAAATTTTCAACCTAAGCATTTTACGACCTCTGCTAATGAACAGTGTCACTATCATTTTCATAATATGGCTGGAACATGGATTTCTCACAGCGACTGTGCTATTCTGCACCTGAACTATGAAAACACATTTTGGCCAGGATGTGAAAAATGACATCTGTACTGTTCACAAGGAGGTGTGGAAAAATGCCAATGTTGAAAATCTGGAGTGAAAAAATTGCAAATTCATGAAGTTATGAGCATGCGTACAAACTGAGCAACACACACTCATAAAATAACGGCTTAATCTGGTTCAAGGTCAGTTGGCATTCATCTGTATCCCCTTCCCCCTGGGTCATGCCTGAAAATAGACAGGATTTGTCTAGTGCACTTACCTGGTCAACAAAAACTAAATAAAAAAATAAATAAATAAAACAGTCATGTTTTGGATTTTTTCCACCAAATTTGCAACATATGCTTTTTGAGAGTCTACCTCATGAACATTGGCACTGTCATTTCATTAATCGGTCCCAAAAGGTGATTCTGCACAGTGACCGCAAAAATCACCTTTTGGGGCTAATTAATGCCATGACAGTGGCAGAATTCATAAGGAGGGGTCCCAAAAACTCCATGTTGAAAATGTGTTGCACAAATTCCCCAAAATGCCTGAGATATGCATCAAAATTGAAAAAAACACTATTTATTCCATTATACAGCTTACCGGCATTTCCTCAGTTTGCGGTCAGCTTTGAGGAGTAAAGACATGTTCCCGGTCCACTAAAGATCGTCACGCCAGACTCCACAGATAAGTATGGGGTGAGGGGGGTGTGGGGAGGCAGGGTGCACAGTGAGTGGGCGTGAGTTGTGGAAGGGGAGCAGGGAGACCGCTGAGGGACCATTTTCTTTTCCCACAGGTAAAAAAAAAAAACATCACAGGGCCATTTTTTCTTTGACATGGGCATGTGGCATGTTGGGGTGGGCTCCAAGTGTGCCACCGCAGTCTTTTTTTGGGGGGGCAGCTGTAGCCGACTGGGGATTGGGCACCCTCATTTGCACACAATAAAAGGGGGGGTGACATGATGCAGATGGGGATTGGGCACCCCTGTCAGCACATAGCAAAAGTAAGAGGGGGGTTACATAATGCTGATGGGATTTGGGCTCCCCAATCGGCATTGTGACAGGCAGCGGCGGCGGCAGTCACTGCCGCCATGTTGCCTGCATGTAGTGAGGCATGTTGTGGTCACGCTGCATGAGAGCTTCGCTCTCATTGCAGTGGACCTTTTCTCACATCTGGTGGCCGCATTAGCTATGCAGAGTGTCTGCTTCTGGTTGATTGGGGAATGAGAGGTCAGCATGGTTTCAAAAAAAATAGATCATGTTTAACTGGGAATCTAGTTTTCTATGAATACATCAGTAAATCATTAGAAAACAATAACCCAGTAGATGTAATTTTCTTGGATTTTTGTAAAGCGCCCCACAACATTCTAATATATAAAATGAAAGAACTAGAAATTAATACTACAATCATAAACTGGATAGAAGAATGGTTATATAACCGCACTCAGAGTAAAACTGATGAGCTACTGCTTCTGCTAAAATCAAGAGACCATCTCTGGGCAATAGCTAGGGCTACATGCGCACAACCTGATATTCAAAACTACAAACAGGCCCGGAACAACTGCACTAAACAATTCCATCTGATGAAAAGTACTTACTACATGGAGCCCTCACTAATACATGGGGAAATGGAAGGTTGTTCTGGGACAATATCAAAGAAGTCACAGGGAAACAGCATAAATCTGCCCCTACCCTACTAAATGTAGATGGGGCTAGCACCCTAGACCCAATGGTCATTGCTAATACCTTCAATATGGGTTTCACTGACCTAAGTAATGTTCTTCCTCTGGACTTCTTCACAGATCACGACTCCCCTACTCCAAATACCCACCCTGAAAAACATCCGTCTTTCCTCTTCAAAGCAGTCAATGTGACTGAAGTCCATAAATACATAACATAAACTATCTCCAAGACCAGAACCAGTTTAACTCTCTGGACCTTAAGCTACTGTCCCTCACCCTTGAATAGGTACTACACCCACTTACAAAAATGTTTAACCTCTCTCTCTCTCAGCCTCAGTCAGTTATCCTGCAAATGGAAATCAGCCATTGTCACCCCTGTACATAAAAGTGGGGACAAGTCCATCTTGGGCAACTACTGGCCAATCTTGGTATTACCCCATTCTCCAAGGCCCTTGAGCGTATTGTTGCTGACCATCTCACAGACTACCTGGGCAAATATAAGATCCTGTGTACTCAGCAACGTGGGTTCTGTCGAGGTCACAGCACATTGATTGCCCTCCTGGAATTTACTGGTGCCCTTCACAACTCATTGGACACAGGCCACCTTACTGGTACATTTTTTATCGACCTGACAAAGGCATTTGATACTGTGCACCATGGCCTACTAACCAAACAGCTACTGAATGCTGGACTCTCCCAGGACTCTACTGCATTTTTTAAAAGTTACCTGGATGATCGTTCACAAAGAGTAAAAATCACAGGTGTACTCTCGGACTCTAAACCTGTCTGCTCAGGTGTCCCCCCAGGGATCTATACTGGGCCTTCTACTGTTTAGCCTTTTTCTGAACCCTCTTCCTCTATTCTGCCGTGAACAAATCATCATCTATGCCGATAACACTGTGCTTCTCACCTCCAACAAGGATCCACAATCCTTACAACACAGCTTACAGCTAGGTTTCTCCACAATTGTAAAATGGTTTGCTGATCAAAAACTGGTCCTAAACCACAAAAAGACCAAATTGATGCTTTTTTGCAACTCCCATAACAAGCACAAGCTCCACCCCTTGGACATCACCACAAATATTAGAAATACCCTTTAACAGGTGACATCCTTAAAATACCATGGAATCTCCCTTGACCCCAATTTATCCTATGGGTCCCACATTGATAATGTAGCCAGAGCTGCCAGCACACGCATTGGTCTTCTCTACCGAAATAGGCAACATCTCTCCCAGGATGCTCTGAAGGTTGCTATACATAGCTCAGTGGTCTCCATCATTGACTATGGCCTCACTATCTATGGCTCTGCTACTGCTACGGCTATCAAATGCATTATGACCTCACCGAACAAGGCTTGTCGGATCATTACTGGAGCCCACTGACTCATACATACATGTGACCTATATGCCCAATTGGGCTGGCTACAACTTGCTAACCACATCAAGTACCAGACCTGCCTGATGGTGAAAAAAATAACCTTAGACCTGGCCTCCTCTGGTGTCCAAGCCCTCCTGTGCCCATATATAAATCCTCGGAACACCAGAGGGTCTGAACATCATCTTTTCCAGGTACCCTGTTGCTGCACTACCCAGGGCCAAAGATCCTTTTCTTACCATGCTCCATGCTGGATGAATGCTCTCAGCCCTGGCATTACCCTTAACACCCCTCTGGGTACGTTCAAAGCCAGCCTACATCATCATCTCGCTGCATCCAGCTCCTGTGACTGCTACCTCTAACCTCTCCCCCTTCATCACCTTTAAATTCCCAACCAACCTGTCCTTCTTACAGTACACTTATTGTCTCCCTTCCTTATTCCTATCTGTCCATAACCCCCACTACTAACACCCCTTCTCTGTGTCCCTGACATTGCCTTCATGCTGCTCTAGTCTCTTCCTCTTGTCCCCCCCCATACTCACCCTCCTCCTTTCTCTTAGCTATCTGCTGTGGTTTGGACCAATACTTACTGACCAAGGCACAATGAACCAGCCTGGCTGGAGATGTATGATTATGGGCATCGGCCTTCTATGCACCTGATCTTTTAGTATGAAGCTTAGTATGTACACTCATGGTGTGGTACAATCAGTTAAAGGCATAGTGTTGAGACAGCTGCCAGGTGGGTTGTAAGGATGTGTGTTGTCCAGATGGCATAGAACTGGATATGTGCCACTCTGAGTTTCTTGGGCATAGTGTCCCAAGGGGGTCAGGACTGGGTGAGGAGCTTGAAGCTTAGTCAGCTCCCATTTTCTTTCCTGTTTCCTGTTCAGTGCACTGCCAGGGTAGTGACCAGCAATATTCACTTCTGGGGGCTGGCTGGTGGAGTGGTGTCCAATCATCTGCAGTATGGGCCCCTCTTGTCGAAGGTTGTACGAATCTCAATGCCCTAGTGCTCACCAAGGACATTAGGCCTCGAAAGGTGGGTGAGTGTAGCCCTCCTCAGGAGCTATGTACCTTTAAGTGTACCTAGCAACCTCTAGGTTGTGCCAGTTTCTATACCATTTTGATATTCCAAAGGAAAGGAGTCAGTGGTCTGTGCTGGAGGCAGAGACTGGTGAGGCAGAGTTGGTGGCAGACGTGCACCTGGCACACAGTACCGGCTTCCACTGTTCTGTAATATCTTTATGCAGCCTGACTTGGTCTGGCATGCAGCAGTGCTTCCCTCCCCAAGTGATGACAAATGACTGCAAAGTTATAGAATTCCTGTCAGAAAGTGGGAATTTACATAAGTGTGTTAACAGTGGAATGGAATTGCCTATAAACAGTCTGGATATTGCTGACTGGCTCCAGACAGGTACCCCAGTGGGTGAAATGTTACAATTTAAAAGTTAAACGTCTGAGGAAAGTGTACAGGAATACACTCTGCAGGAAGTCATTTTATTCGCATATCTGTGACAGGATCCATTACTGCTGCACAGCCATTAGCAACGGGACTGTGAAATCTGCCAAGTCTGGTGAAATGGACAAAACAGTCTAGAAGATGCCCAGGGAGTCCCCACCTGTGATGCCTGGGGTGGTAGGCTTCGAGATCTTCTAGTTGCCTCCCATCACAAGTTTTATGACATAAAAGTACCCCAACAGGGTGAAAGCCAACCAAGGAGTAAAAAACTGTTCACTCCTCAGTGAAAAGGAGCAATGTATAGAGACTGTACAAGCAAAAATGTGGAAAGGGAGTTACTAGACGTTTTAGCATCAGTTTCTGTGAGTTCACGAAGGAGTAGTGAAGGATTCTGTTTGTTTTATAATTCCCTGTTTGGACATTTGTCTTTGTTTTGTATCCAAGTTCTGCTAATCCCTTACTTCACTGCTCCGATTGCCATGCCAGAGGAACCCCAGAAGTTGCTTCACACTTGTATTTTTGGTGAGAGTACTCTCCCTGAAAATGTTGTGCCATCAGTTATACCCCTAAATCAGGAAGGTGGGCTAACACATGTATTTCATGTTGCCATTAATGTGTGCGGAGTGGAGGAGGAGAGGAGGGAGCAGTCTACTAGTGGAATACTGCACCATTTTAAATTACTGTATTCCATGCTAAACACACATGCCATGTATTGAATATCGGGTACGAGAGTGCCAGACAGTGGAGAGCTTCAAAACTGTTTTAAAAACATACTTATTTGCACAAGCTTTTCCTGACTTTTAGTACGCATGTTTGTGTATTTTAAATGTTTTTTATTATTTTATTTGTGAAATGTTTTTAGTAATGCAATGACTGTACAGTGCTTTAATAGTTTTCTGATATAGCGATTAATAAATGAAATGTATTATTATTATTATTAATATGAAGAAAGATATGACTGATCGGTGGAAACCATTGGGGGGCTATTTTACATTTTTAGCAAGTATGTATTATATTTTTATGTCTTTTAAAACATTTAGAGTGTTCATATTTTAAAAGTTGCTTATAGACCCTTTTGTATAATTTTATAAGTGCAGTAAGACACTGAGCATTGGTTGCACTGGTTTTACCACACTTCAGATGCTGAAGACACTCTGCTTGCGGCCTTCGTGCCTTACTACGACCATGGGCATGTGCCAAATCCAGCACAACCAACATTCCATTGGGTCTTATTGATCACATGAAGGTTCAAACTTTGACTTTATAATAAAGCTGACAGAAACAGGTGCTCTTTTTCAGGTATTAGTAGCCAGCCCTATACTGTAGGGCTTTCATGCTTGTGAACTGTGATGGGGAAATGGATAGACAAAATATGCCAGACTGTTACCATGCTGTTGATCAAAAAATCAGTTTGGCTGTTTTTATTTTGTTTTGTTTTGTCTTTTTTTTGTTGTTATTGCTGACCAGTGGGCTTGATTGCCTACCTCAAGTGACGGAGGGACATGCCTGTGAAAGTCTCTATAAAGAAACCAGTTTCGGCTTATGCCAACCAAGTCTGCATTTATGCAATATTGTTGACTTCTTTTGGCACTTTTATTCCATATACCTTTTTGCTGTCCGCTGCCACCTTGTGTCTTTTGTCGGGTCCATTTCTCAGGTACCCCTACATTGCTCCCTCCACTGCCTTGTCCAGCAGGGATCTAAATCCGAGATTGTTGAAGGCCATCATATACGGTGATTGGGGGACATGGTGTTTTACCTGTTTTTCCCCCTTGCTCTCAGAGGTCACGGTAAACATAGTCACGCATCCCCATGGAAGTGCACATATGCTCTGGAACCACTAGCCCCATTCCATCCACCTGGCCTAGCACCAGTCCCCCATTTGCTCAATGTTACCACCGAGCCTCAACTCAGTGGCAGCCAAGAGCCAGGAAGACTCATCTCCCCAAACCAGGAGAGGAGACCTGACCGGTGGCTGCTCAACCCTCCACCCCTTCCCCCCCAGCCAACCTCTGGCTACCCAAACTCATTCCTGAGCTCGGGAAACTGAAATGGAAGAAATAAGGTGCCTTAAGCACCTCAACTCTCTGTGCCACTGGGCTGGCAGCTTCTTCGGACACTTATATTTTATTAGTTCTTGCAGAGTCATAGTGATACATGATTCAGAGGGGGCTGTTTAGTTGCTAGGCCTAGGGAGTATTGTATTGTCATTATTGCAATTATTTTGGGATGGCCCCTTGCATGTGATTTTCTAAGATATAACGTGGGCCGTAAAGAGTAATTTCATACTTTTTACAGTACCATGTCCACCCCAAACATACAATAACCCTAGCATGGCCCCAATCTGGCTGAGACATATTTTTTTAATTAATTGCTGCCTTTATGTGATAAAAAAAGAGATTGGATTTGGCTCCGTGGAGATGACAGCCAAAACGCTGCCACTTCCGGAATTGCCAGACATGCCCCTACACTCGCATGTTTTGTGATGTCAGAAAATGAGGATCCTGGGAGCTGTTGAATAGAGGTGGTTTTAACAACATACGTTTATTTTTTTCATTTTTTGTAGTTAATCGGTTTGTCTGCCACACCACGATGCAGGCCCCTCCTTCCACCAACCTCCCAGCCCTGCCACTCGGCATCCAAGGGATTAGCCTCCATCCCAGTGCTTCCCCAATGGACTGGCCCTTTGGTGGGGGTTGATGGTAAGTGCCATACTGCCAACAGAAATGGATCCGGTGCTGGGAAAGGGCACTGTACCCGGTGCAGAGTCTATGAGGGGTCGGTATCAATGCACCCGGCCATTTTCTGATTTTCTCCCCAGGAAGAAACGAGCAAGTAATAATGTCTGCATGTGCCCACACATGCTGCAGTGCGTGAGATGTTGACAACCACTGTCCCTCCACCCCAAAGTGGTGCCCTGAGCAGTCCATCCCCAAGCCTTTGTGAGAGGGCAGACAAGCACTGGGACCGTCCCTCCCTCCCTCCCCAGAGGAGGAGAGCAATCCTCAGGCACAGTTGGTTTTATTATACAAAGAGAACTCATCCATGAGATGGCAGCCAGACACAGAAGAGGGCAGGTCTGTGCCAGTCGTCTTCTCTGTATTAAGAGAACTGGGTGCTGGTGCTGATGAGGTCAGGGTGCTGCCGGGTGGGGGGGGATGGAGACATGACTAATACTTTTTAGACACAAACCAGTGCTAAGAAAAATGGTGTCTGGCTGTGGAGGTGGGCTGGTTGTGTCAGTCACCTTCTCTGTATTAAGAGAATTGGATGCTGGTGGGTCAGGGTGCTGCCGGGGGGGGGCACGACTAATACTTTTTAGACACAAACGAATGCTAAGAAAGATGGGAGCCAGCCATGGAGGTGGGCAGGTTGTGCCAGTCATCCATCTGGGACTTTTTTATTTACACTGTTCAAATGAATACAAATAAATGTAATTGCTGGTGCTTGGGGAGGGGAAGAGGGGAGGAGGGTAGCATTAAGCTGCAGAGAGAGGGCGGGGTGGACTGGGTTTATATTTAGTGTAATGCATTGGGAAGAAGGGTTTTGTTTACTTTTTTTTATATTTTGCACCTAGCCAAATATTGTTTCCCCAAATACAAATAGTCCCCTATTCAGGAAAAGCTTCTGAATATTCGAAAGCCCTACTATTCATGAGGGGGTCAGCGAGGTCCCAGTTGGGAAATAATATTCGGCCCCTGCACAGCTGTAGTAACAACAGAGTAAGTGATGCTGATGTTAGTAGTTACCTTTATTTTGCAGCTTTTATGCTGTTTCATCATGTTTGAAAATTCACTCGAAATGTAAACGACAGGTTTGAAAAGCCACGCTGCCAATCTGCCACTCGGCACACAAAATGGCACTGTCATTGCTATGGCATCATCGGAGCGAGTCAGATCTTCTTGGTTGTAAAAAAAGCTACAGGCACTGCTTCAAATTGCTGTATATTGGCACTGTATTTGTATATCAGCATATGTATTGATACTTTTGCACCTGGTGCACAAAACAAGTATTACTACATATGCCGACATCCGCATATTGTGCAAATGTACAGCTGCACCAGTGGTGGTTTTAAGCTTCTCCATGTAGTTTGCCATACTTTCATCCATCTGATCACATTTGTACTTTTTAAAGACTGTTGTTTTCACCCTTACTGTCTTCCTCACCATCCAAGACCCACATAAATTCATTATTTTCTTGCTCTTTCTGATTTACTCTCAAGCATCCCTCAGTGGCCTGCGAGATTCCCTTCTTAACAGTCTCCCATTTTTCTTCTACCTGCTCTACTTCTTTAAATATGATCTTTGGAATTTCACACTTTTTTTTAATATGTAAACTTATTCTAAAGTCCAGTACCCTCATTTTTGAGTCTTAGTGTCTTCAGGGAATCTAAACCACACCAAACTGTGAGCTCTTTTCCCAAGGGGAGCCTCCACAGGTTATCCTTCACCATGGCTGTTGTTCACAAGTATCAGGTCTAGAATGGCCCCCTTCCTGCTCAGTTCATTCACATATTTGTAGAGAAATCGATCCAGAAGGGCATCAACCAGTGTCTGACTTACGGTATACTTTGCCTTCAGAATTCTCCAATCCAGATTAGGGAGATATAAGTCCCTGACTAGGATCACAGTTCTTAGTGCTACAGAAAATCTGATTTCCATCCCAGGAGTCCCAAATTCTGTCACCTTCCTCAGAGTGATTTGGGGGCCAATAAATGACTTCTATTTTAATATTCTTCTCCTCTGCCCCTATTGGCAGCAACCATTTTGACAAATCCCTTATATCCTTCCTTTCTGTCTTATTATATGGTACCTTGATCCCGTCTCTGATATACAGGGCCAGCCCCCTACCCAGCAGTCCTGTCCCTCCTGAAAATGGGAAAAACAGGGTCAGAGAGATCTCAGCCATGGTTGGGTATTGCCCATATTTCTATTACTGCTATAATATCTCTCCAGTGTCATAACTGTCAAGTTCAAGTTCAAGTTTAGGTTTATTGCTCGGCATTTTATGCCATTACAAATCCAGACATAAATAACAGATTAATAAAAATCATGTCAAAATGACATATTGTAAAAACAATTCTCAATGTTAAAAAGTACATTAACAATATCTAAGAACCACATAGTATCAAATCATCACAAACCCATTACAGTTCTGTTTTACAGTTTAAGTCCATTTCCCATATATCTTTCTTATATTTATCCTAATTCAATTAGAAGATACAAAATGTATGTCATTTTTATCACCATCTATTGCACAAAATCACATATTCTTTCACATATATGACGGTTTTAAATAGAGACATTTAAGTTCCATGTATCTTAGGAGGTAGGCCACAGGGACAAGCACTTCTTTCTGTGTCTTTAGTAGAAAATTCAGAATATGAAATGGTTGATATGTAAGTTTTTGGATTAAACCACCCAAGTCCTCATTTTTTCATACAGAGGGCAAAGCAAGACTACAGTAAAAGGTTATCTTCACTTAATCCACATTTACAATAAGGACCTTTGTTTTTATTTTTCTCAAATTACTTGTAAAACATTCAAAACAGAATCTAGTAACTGCTTTCCTGTGTTTGGGATTTTGTAATATCTCCAAATATGATTCAAATTTATGTGATTTTTTATTTTTAGCTAACCATGAGCACACTTTTGACAATCTACAAGTCTCGAGGTCCTTTTGTATGTATACATTAGTTATCCTGGAATTGATTTCTTCTTTAATTTGGACTGATGAAAATCTTAGACAATCCGTTATGATCGACATCAAACCTAGTGGTTTGCTAATTTCTTCTACTACTTGCATACAGGGGAAAATTTTATAAGAATGGAGATATGTTAGGCCTTCCTCTAAACAAACCCTAGGAAGTCTATTCTGGTTCATTCTAAAAACTTTTAACCAGTAATTTGCCAGTCTTTGCTGAATGTAGCATTTGATTGAGACCTTACCTAACTCTGCCCTCACTAGCGAAGATGGGGCAGAGATTGGGAGTCCCAGCATCTTCTTATAGAGTTTGTTCAAAGTCAGGTCAAGTCCCCTTTTACTGTTGTAATTGATTCCCCAGATCTCGGCTCCATAAAGAAGCTGGGATCTGATTTTAGCATCAATGACCATCAAATTTCCTTTAATAGAATTCTCTCCGAACCTTCAGAAAAAAGACAAAATAGCAGGGACAAACATCTCTGCCTTTATCTTGATTTCTCTCTGATGTTTATTCCAATTCCCATGTTTGCTAAAAGTTATTCCTAGGTAACAAAAACTCTTTACCTCTTGTATTTTATTATGATTTATATAATATTTATAGTTGTTCTTATTCTCCCTAAATACCACTACCTTCTTTTTTTATAATTTATCTGAAGATCTGCACTGAAACAATTTGCATAAAAATTATCCAAACTTCTTGTTAGGCCTAAGTGACTAGTTGAAAATAAAGCTACATCATCAGCATAAGCCAGATAAGGTAAAACTCTTTGACTAATTTTGGGCAGATGAAATTCTTAATTATGCGTTTTGTTCAATACAGTGCAAAAGAACAGATTAAACAATTGTGGTGCTAGTGAACAACCCTGTTTAACTCCTATATTTGAACTAAACCATTTACTGATTTCACCTTTATTGTTATATCTAATACTAACATAATTATCCTGGTGCATTAACCTAATTATTTCCAATAATGAAGGATCTACTCCAAGGCGTGAGAGTCTTTTCCGAAGGAGAATTCTATTTACTTTGTCAAATGCTGACTTAAAATCGATAAACGCACAATATAATTTTTGTTTTTTTACTACTTTATACTTGTGGATTAGATGAGCCAAAACAAAAATCTGATCAATTGTTGAATAATTGTTTCTAAATCCAGCTTGTGCATCATCGATTATATTATTAGACTCTACCCATAAATATAATCTTATATTAATAATTTTAGTAAATAATTTTTCTAGAGTGTCAAGTAAACTAATTGGCCTATAGCAGCCAGGATCCTTTCTATCACCCTTCTTAAAAATTGGATAATAATAATACTTAAACTCCAACTACTCGGAAATAATCCAGTTATCCACACATAAATGAATAGTTTATGAAGAAAGGGAATCCAATGTTGTTTAGTTCTAATTACTACGTCCAAAGGTACCCCATCCGGACCTGGTGCCTTTCTTTTTTTTGAATAAATCCATCGCATTTTCTATCTCTATTATGGTTATCTCATCAGTGGGTCTATATTTTTGTTCACTGATCTTCAACTGTGTTGTTTTTAAAAGATAATCAGGTTCATCCCTACAACAAATTTGTTTAAAATAAATTTCCCATGTGCTGGGCTCAATATGTGCCTCAATTTTGTCAAAAGTTTTAGTTCCAAATTTAACAATTTACCAGAACAATTTATTATCCTTTAAGTGGACCGCCCTTTTTAATTCCATCCACAATTGTTTGGCATATTTATTTTTAATTAGCACCAACTTATAGGTTCTCCTTATTTTATTCATTTTTTTATTATTCTCTTTATTCGGTTGCTGTTTTAATAATCTAAATTGTTTGTTAAGATATTTCCTGGCTTGTTTGCATTCTATATTATACCAGGGTTGTCCTTCTTTCTTCTTTATTTTTATCTCTTTCATTATTATATGGGCTATGGCATTTATGATAAAATTATAATCAAATATTATTTGATTAGCACAAGCATTGCCCACTGATTCTGATAATCTCTTTAGGATACCTGCATTTTGTAAAATCTCTTCAAAATTCAATGCTTCAATCATGTCCCACTCAACTCTGTTCTTCCTCAACTGGAACATTAGTGGTTCATATTTGGTTAGTTTAATAATACCCAATTTCCTAATTAAACTAAGTTCAACTCCTAGATTCTGACTGTCAGGTCTTGGATTCAGATATAATGAATAACATTGGTCAATTAAGTTTAAATCTATCCATACAAAGTCTATGGTTGATGAGCCATTGCTCCCCCTAAATGAATATTCACCCTCTAAATCCTGCAATGTCCTTCCATTCAATAGACATAAATTCCTGTCTATCATTAGCCTATGCAGCTCAGTTCCACATTTGTTTATTACAGGATCCTTTGCATTTCTTATAATTTGTATTTTAGAATTTTCATTTAGAGACAGCACCTCCTCTATATCTTTATTATAGGCCCTTAAATTGCCCAATCTGACATTAAAGTCACCCGTAATTAGCAATCCACATTCATGAAAATCATTTTGAATGTTTGCCACTACATCATTGAGAGTTGCAAACAGGTCTAAATCAACATATTTACTTCTGACAGGATTATGATAAACATTAATTATGAACCACAATTTCTTGTCTCTATCCATTATTTTAACTACCTGAAGACCATTACTATTACTGCTTAATTCTTCAGATTTTATATCAATATCCAATTTAATAAAGATAGTTAGCCCTCCAGACCCCCTTCCGAATTTCCTAGTTTGACTAGTCAATTTGTTATAAGATTTAAATCCATCTAAATATGAATTTGAAAGTGCCCATGTTTCTTGCACACAAATCAGATCAAATAAATTCAGATACTGAATTGTTTCTGGATACCCTAACTTCTCCCCAAGTCCTGCCAGATTCCAAGACAAAATCTTGAACATATCATCATTATTTATAGACAAATCTGATTTATTGAGATCAGGCATGTGGCTGCCATCTAAGCAAAGTCTGTTTGTCATTGATTCAATGAAGATAATATTTCTTATCCATTGGCTGTCTCAACCATAGTCTCCCAGCATTTTTTCTTCTGCTGGATAGATGGAAAAAAATCCTCAGGTTTACTTCTAATATTTTCAATACAAAGGTAAATACCTAACTGATCCAAAATGAGCTGTTTCCTATTTAATTCACTGACCAAACTTTCATGTTTAACCTTGAAAACAACCTGTCCATCATATTTTAATCTTTTAACACTATCAATTTCTGAACTACCAACAAAAGTTCCCAGAGACCCAAAATGTCTATCAATTTGCTTTTTAAATTAAATTTGTTCCTTTATGACATTGTTTTAATCCAAAAAATGGAAACTAATGTTTCCTGCTGAGTTACTGCATATCCCTTGGCAGTGTAGAATTCAGGAAACAGTTCATTCATAGTCAATAAATCCCCAACATTAATCCCCATTGTCTCAAACTCCTTAATATTTTTGCCAACTGCCTTTAAAAGATGATATTGATTAGAAACCAACAAAACCAGCTACAGAGTTGAGACTGGTCTAATTATACTAATACAATGTTTGGCTAAAATACAACCATCCAGTAAAGTTATTAGTAAATTACTCAGTAAATCAATTAATTTGTCCTGAGTTTCTTATGGAATACATGACACATTAAATAATGGTAGCACAAAATCACTTCCTAAGGATTTTGACAAAAAGCTTCTAAAACATTTATTATCCTCTGGAGTCACTCTATCCTGACTGTTCGGTAAACTAAATTCTTGTATCATAATGTCATCTCCCTTATTTGCTAATACAGGTTTTTTATTTAGCATTTTCTTACTTATCTTTGATTTTTCCAACTTCTCCGAACTACTTCCCTTTTTAGTGCTACTTTCGCTTACTTTCTCTCTCAATCCCTGAAGTTCATTTAAATCTGGGCTAATACTTGCAGCACTCGAAGGTAATGGGACAGTATCAGTTTTTGTTTGACTTATGGTTGTTTCAAGAAGTCCTTTAAATTTTACTGAAGCTTTGTTATTTTTCTTTTCTTCTTTCCCCTTTCCCTCTTTGTACCCATCAGTTTTTATCTCATTCCCCTTAGTGCTCTTGCATTTGTACTTACTCTTGCATTTGCATCTACACTTGCCTTTACTGGCCTTAAAAATCTCTCTAAATCCTTCTTGCTTCTCCCCCTTTTCCCATAAAACAGGAAACTTCTCTGCCACTTCTTTACAAATACTAGTGTCTCTTAAATTTTTATCAGGTAGCATTATACACTCCAAACCATTATTAATAATTGACTGCTTTTAGGAGTTATCTTTCACCCCTGAAGTATCATTAGGTCCTAAAATGTAAGACTCCTGATAAGACTCCTGATAAAACTGACCACTACAACCTGGAGTTTGACCCAGAGAGGTGTTAATCACACTTTGATTTAAAATAAGTTGTCTCTGGTGCATTGAGTAAACGTAATCTCTCCCTCATCCTCTCCCACAAATCCTTTACCCATCAAATCAAGCCTAACCTTATTTTCCAGGCACACCCCTTTGATGAAAGAAAGATCTTGTTTAATATCCAATAACTGTTTAAACATAAAAATGTTAGAATTAAGTGGATCTCTCAAAACATTAACAATATCCCTGGTTAATCCCTCAAAATTGGGAACACTTCTATTCTCTGGACTCATTGTCCATGAGGTGTTAGTATGTTCAACCCCAACTGAGTGATTGAAAACCTCCGTCATCTGATCCCCCCCCCGAGTACTTCACTAATGTATTTCCCTTTATATCTCTTTTATTTATGTTTTTTTTTCCAGACTGAACAACTTCCATCCGTGCAGGGTCACTAAAATCTGACCTTTAAGTTTCTATCATACTTTTCACCTCTGTGTCTAGTATGGTCAAGTTATGAAAGATATCTGAAAAATCAATTTTAGTATAATGGGTCTTTGCGAACTCCTCGCTGGCCCGGCATTTGGGTAGACTAGGCCTATCTGCCATGTTACTGATAGAATGACATGCTGCCCCCTCACTATTTGTAAAGGATGCAAAGTCTGTTATTGTTGTAGGCTTTAAATGATCTTTTTTATCTTAAATTGGAACAATATAAAAATATTTCAAAATACCTTCATTTGGTGTAGATGCTAATGGAATGACAGCCTTTTTCTCCTTAATTTTCCTATTTTCTTGCAATATAGACTTATCATTAAATAAATTATGTTTTTTACTAAGTGACTTCAAGGCCAGTTTTTTTTAGAGAAAGTGGATTTTTATGAATACCCTTAGATGACCTTCCTTGCTTAACCAGGCTCAGATTCTCACTAATGGGCATTTTGCTTATAGTATTAGGAGGCATATCAAAAAAAAAATACAATTGCAAGTCCAAAAAGTCCAAAAAGCAGAGTTTTAATACAGTTCTTCCTCTAAAAGCAAATACTTCAAGAGCCTCTTCAGATTTAGATCTTACAGTCTGGAATCTTGTGAAAAAGTCCAAGTTGAAAATTAAATCTTAGGCTGAAAGCTGGGATTTATCAGACTTTATGGTGGCTCAGAAGTCCCCAGGAAAGTCCATTGGAGGGTTCTAATAAAGTGTAGAATAACACAGTCTTCCAAGTTTGTTACATCCAAACAATACACTGTTTGCCACCTGTCTTTCCACACATTCAGGAGTTGGAAGTTTATCATGGAATGCGGCAATTCAAACTTCTGCAGAACTGTATCTGCAGAATGTTCTCTCTCCACACAAACAACAGAAGGCCTCAATAAAGTCAGGAATTCAATGTTATCTTAGACCGTCCCCGGTGCTTCCCCCTTTCTGACTCAGGTCCCTCAGTAAGCAATCCTCCAGACAAGCAGCTCGCGTTTCGAGCCACCACCAGATCTCTGACCATAACTGTCAGGTCCTCCATCTTATTTCCAGTACTTCTAGAGCTCAAGCTTGCAACATTCCAGTATGGCATATTAGCTATCTTCCCTGCTGTCCTTCCCCTTAATTCCCCCTCCCCAAGTCTTAAGTCCTTTCCTTGTCACTGTCGGTTGGTTCCATTCATGACAGTGTCTGCTTGGCCTTCCTTAATGGCAGCTGTGCCCTGCTTACCATTAAAACACAGAAAACTAAGCAAAGAAACATTGGTCTAGAACCATCTGATCTACCCTATTTTCCCTGCCTATTACTACACCCTGGATACTGTTTTGGCACATTTGTCCCTCCCTGCACCCTTTCCTCTACCTATTATGCCCATGGCCATATCCCATACATGTTTGAAGCTCCCCACTGTCTTCACCACCACCATCTCTTCTGGCAGGCTGTTCTAGGCATCCACCATCCTTTCTGTAAAGTATTTCCTCACATCACTCTTAAGTTCCCCTCTAAAGTTCACTGCATTTCCCTGTGCTGTGGTGCTCCTTCTTTGAAACAGTCTCACCTCCTACACCTTGTTCACCACCATGAGGTACTTATAGGTCTCAATCATGCCCCCTCTAGCTCTCCTCTCCTTCAGGGAGTGCATGCTGAACTCGTGCAGCCTTTCATCTTATTTCTTGTACAACCACCACACCATTTTGATAGCTCTTCTCTGGACCACTTCTACCCTGTCAATATCCTTGCAGATGTGTGGCCTCCAGAATTAGGTGGGGTTTCACTAGTGGGTGAGATAGTAGCAACATCTGTCCTTTCTGCTGTTAGAAACCCCCTCCCTCTGCACCTCAACATCTGGCTAGCCTTGTTTACTGCCTTGTCCCACTGCCCTGCCACCATGAGATCATGAGATAGAATTACCCCACTGTCCCTTTCTTGCTTGGTGACTGTTAAAAACCCCACCATACACAGCCCCTGAGTTTCCCTGCACCAAAAGCATGACTTTGCACTTTTTGGCATTGAAACCAACCTTCCACACCCTAGCCCACTCCTGTAGTTCCCCCAGATCCTTTTGTGCTCTTTATAACCCTTCTTGGGTGTCCACACCATTGCAGATTTGTGTCATCTGCAAAGAGACACACCTTCCCCGTCAGTTCCTCAGCAATGCCACTTATGAAGACACTGAAAAGGACAGGAACCAATACTGATGTTTGTGGTACTCCACTGTTCAATCTTCCATCCTCGGAGTAACTGTCATTTAACCACCACCTTCTGCATCTTATCCTTCAACCAGTTTGATACTCAACTCACTACCTTCTCCAAAACCCCCAGGTTGTGAAGTTTCTTTATTAGATCCTGTGTGGCACAGTGTTAGAGGCCTTACTGAAGTACAGATAGGCCACATCCACTGACTTTCCCTAATCCACCTCTCAAGTCACCCAAAGAAATCAATGAGATTTATTTGACATGACCTCCTTCCTTGTGATGCTGTGCTGCTGGTAGTCCTGCAGTCCATTTTCCTCCAGGTATTCCATCAGTCTCTCCTTCAGCAGGGTTTCCATTAATTTCCCCACCACAGATGTGAGACAGACTGGCCTGTAGTTGCTAGCCTCTTTAATGCTACTGCTGTTGTGCAGAGGGACTACATCAACCCTCCTACAGTCCTCTGGAACTACCTCCATCTCCAATGAGGTTCTGAATAGTGCTTCCAAAGGGGTGAAATTGCTGCAGAAAAAGGTCTTAGGGTCTCTCCAGTGTGCTTCATGAAATCCATTCATAACCCTGGCTGCAGCCTCATCCTCAGGTAGTTTAGAGGTCTAGATAACTATGCATTTAATTCTAGGACCAATGCCTTGGTAATTGGAGATCATCCTCTTTGTAAAGTCTCATGTTCCTCCAATACTGACACAATTTTCCCAGTAGACCAAATCCCTCTTCCCTGCACCTCTCCTTTAGTCAGTTTGCCCATACTTGGAGGACTTAAGAAAACACACAGTAACAGAGCCACTGTAGCTGCCAACTTAAGTCTACTGCCCTAGTTCTGGAATCTGCCTTAATTTCCACTATGGTACTGCCTTGGTAGATCATCTGTCCCCAGGTGTACATTTGCATCTAGCCCCCACGTCCTTAACTGTTCCTATCTTTCCTGCATCCCTTCCTACCAATACCACTGGCAGGCATCTAACCACCCCATCTCCCCCGGTTTCCAACAAAGAATGTCCCTCTGTCCAAGATTATGGAGTCTCAGACTACTAGAGTTTCTCATATGGGGCCCCTTTTTCTTGGAACAGTTTGTCCCCTCAGCTTAGAAATGTGTCTACCCTTAAACATGGCTTAAAAAAATCGTTGCTCCAGGAACAATCTGTTTGTAACTGTTTTATTAACTGAGTTGTGTATGTCTGTTAGTAATCTATATTGATTGCCTTGTAATCTGTTTTAATTTTGAGCTGGGACATTCTGTAAATGAGACTTGCTTCTGATTGAACCTATCCTGTATTTCTGCAACTTTTAAATTAAAAAAGGTACTACTGCATATTCCAACAAGAAGCAACACATCTTTTCCAGGGTCTATTGCTGCTACTAGATCAGTCATAACTGTCCCTGATTATGAGGGACATCCCTCATTTTACACCCAAAATTGCTCTGTCCCTCAGTCATCCCTCAAGGAAAAGATGCTGCACACACAGAGGAAAATGTGTTTTAAATTCAGACTTTATAGCATAAATGCATCATATTGTAAGACGCTAAGTCAAAAATATAGTTTGCACAAGTAAACACAATGGTGTCCTGTGGGCTGAGCTATTATATGAAAGTTTCAGGAGGTCTGTGTCCCTCATTTCAGTGACAAAAGGTTGAGAGGCCGGAGTGCCACAACATGGGGAAAAGTGGCCTGGGAGTCGAAGTTCAAAAGGGTACAAGGTTTAAAAAAAAAAGGTAGTTTTTGCAAGCAAAGGGGCACTTCGAGTGGTCATGAGAAAAGAGTGTGTGTGTATATGGGAGGGGGGCTGCAGCACCCCTGCGCCCATAGGATTTTGGCACCTATGTCAGTGAATTTAGTACTATACGTGTTTCGTTTGCTCCAACAGGAAAATCAGTGGCTCTGTCTCACATACACTAGAACTGTGCCTTCATGACTGGAATTTCTCAACCACTGCTGCAAACAAAGCTTGCCAAAGTCAGTATTTCACCTTTAGCATACATTCCAACAGCCTCTCCCCACCTTCCCATCAATGGCTGATTAGGCCTGTTTGCCAAAAGCAGATCACCGGCCTTTCCTGCTGTGTCAAGTTTCCTCAAAGCCAGCCTTACCCTCCACCCCCTCAGAGCCAGCCTTACCCGCCATCATCCCCATAACAGGGAGCCTTGCCCTTGCTGACAGCACAACTTACTGCAAGCTGCAACACAAAAAGAACTTGCTGCTGCAGCTTCTGGCCACATACACATTCCTTCACTGTGCTAGCTTTTGTTTAGCCCAGTCACTCAGATTAGGAACAGAATGAAGTGGCAGTTATGGGATTGTTGTTATCACTTTCCCATGCAGTACAACTATGCCCACTCGCACTCGACAGCACCAGGAAGCTTGTCTGCTAAGGAAGTCATTGCCCAACACCGACTTGGTTTCGCAGGTAGTCCATGAGTAATCCTAGCAAGGGAGAGGAATAATGTCAGTTGGCTCCATAGTGGCACTAAAGGCAGTAGCTGCAGCACCTTGCAAAGCTGTGCAGCCCCTGTGCTGTATTTCAGTCTTCCTCCTACAGCAGCGGACTTCAAAACTAATACACATGTTCTTTAGTTTTGTTGTTTACTGCTGTACTGCAAAGCACAGTGACACTGCATTGGGATTGCAGGCTACCTGCATTCCTCTGCCCTCCTTCCACAGCTGCATTTCGTCCATGGCTTTCTCTCTCTCTTGTCAGCCATGGTCAGCAGTTGATGCTGCAGTTTCTTTCTTTGAATGCTGTGCTGTACACTGCTCACAAAGCCCTGACTAGAAGCCCCAAGCCCCTCAAAAGTACTTTATCTGCCAACCCAAGGCCCTTGAGACCTAGCACATTGGTCAACAGAGCAAAATCCCTGGCTTTAACTGGACAGGAGCCTTGTCAATCACACGTGTGGCTCCTGCCTCCTATCCACGGGGTAAGGAGCAAAATACTTTGCTCTGTAAACATGAGACTGGTGTGATAAGGATTGGCACTAATTAAAAAAAATAAGGGACAATCGAGGCAAGACTGCCATCAAGAAGGTAATAAGGGACAATCAAGGCAACTCGGACATCAGGACAAGCACCCAAAGGGATGACTGAGGGTGAACTGGGAAATACAGAGATGCACCAAGTGCTGATAGTGATGCATCTTCTGGGGGGAGGGAGGAGAGCTATGTTACTCACTCGGCACAACAGAAATGTGTGCATGCACTAAGTCAGAAATCAGGGACTGCCTGCCGTTGCACTGTCAGTTTCTCATCTGTGCTATTCACACTGAATGCACAGATGAACAGAAATGTGTGCATGCACAAACACTGAAATCAGGGACCACCCACCGTTGCACTGTTAGCTTCTCGTCTTAACACCGAATGCAGAGATGAATAGCTGACGCTGCACTCCCTGACTAAGGTGGCCAATTTGTTTCAAGTTGGTGGCATGCTTGCTAAACTAGTGTCAGCAGCAGCATGCCACCGCATTTGTTACAGACAGCCAAGCTCAGAAATGCATTGGCGGCATTGGCATTGGCTGCCACAATGCCGCACCTCCAAAACCCGCTTCTCTACTAATCTGCCACATAATGTTTCTTGTGCATGCACACAACAAACATAAAAATGGTATTTGCTGGGAATATATAAGTACAGTATATCAGTAGTGGACACAACTAAAGAAAAATGTCTGCTTAATGGCTAAAAACAAGGAACAAAGATTATTATTATGAAGCTGTAAAAAGTTGGGGAGTGAAATTTGAAGGAACCATTGAAAGGATTTCTAGTATCAGTGGAATAAGGTAAAAATAAGAAACAGAGTATTGGGAAGGAGGAGACTTCTGGTAACATCACCTCCCCCTAATGGCAGCTTGAACAGATTGCTCTGTACCAGACCCAATAAACAACCCCAGTCAAAAGGCTAAAACAGAGTCAAATCAACCAATCTATAAATGTCGAAGGGGAAAAGGCAAAGGGCCAAGCCTTATCTAAAAAATTAACTGAGATGGTACAGGAGGGGAAAGGATTAAGATAGGAGGCCTCTGACTCTGAGCTCTCCCAAGGCTTGATGGAAACAGGCACTGCAAACCTCCCCACAAACAGGATCCTTCAGCCATGGTCTCAAGAAAATGAGTAAAGTTAGATACTATCTATAGAGAGCTCGTCAGCTTCAGAGCCGGAGTGAAGCAACTATACGGTGAACTCAGGAGGGACGTGGAAGTGTTGAAGCAGAGGGTGGACAACCCTGAAAGATAATTCACAGCAGCAGAAAGAAACTTGGAGGTGGTAATGCAGCATTTACAAGACCAACAATTACAAATGCAACATCGGCAGGAGGATGCCGAAAACCAAGATAGGAGAAAGAACGTTCACATGTACAGTATCCTGGAAGGAGTGGAGGGTCAAGCCATAACGGGTTTTTTAGCCACTGTATTGAAAACAGCCCTTGAATTGCCTGAAGACCTGGAGTTAGAATTTGAATGTGCACACCGGGCCCTAGGCCCCAAACCCACAGGTGCAGATGCCCGCCCTTGGTCTATCATAGCAAGATTTCTTAAATATACAATGAAAGAGCAGGTACTTACAACAGCTTGGCAGAGGCAGAAGGCTTTCTATGGCCAATCAAGAATCTATCTGGACAACGACTATGCACTGTCCACTCTCAAGGCCAAAATGGAATATCAGCCACTATCTGTACCACTGAAGGAGAAAAATATAAAATTCACCACGCCTTACCCTGCATGAATGATAGTCCATTTCCAAGATGGCAGAAGGGAATTTGAATCAGCAGCAGCAGCTAAGCAGGAGTTAATAAAAAGAGAACTACAATTCCAGGAAAAGATAAAAAGAAATAAGGGAGCCCAGCAACCCCCAAGATTGCACATAGTTCTACAGACTAAACCCAAGAGGAAGGCCATGTATTCACTTTCAACAGATGTGGCCAAAATACTAGCAACCTTCAGATGCAACATCACAGACTCAATGCTCAATCGCTTCCCGAATGAATGGCATCAGGTATCACAGCGGGAGTTCGTTGGCCCATAGACACTGTTAACACAATGTTAGCCCTCTGGCTGGAGCATTTCACTAAACTGGCTGGTTAAGCCCAGATAGTATATGCCAGTTAAGATTTGTTGTTTCGAGGATGTGTTATACTTTTTTTTGCTTGATTCCTCCTCTTGCCCAATAATTGTTGAGAGATCTACATGGAGGATTTACAGGAGGGTTTCCTGTTTACCTTTAAGAGTAATCCTAACAGACAGTTTGCTTTACTTTGGATCCTGGCAATAAATATTACATGTGGGCTACCCTCACAGACTGAGGCGAGGGTCACCCACACCTGGAAGGTGGACTATAGGACTGTTAATGTAAATAAGAGAGCCAGATCACCATGTAATGTACTTTAATTTCCATATGCAAACAAGGACCTGTGTAAGAAACATGCTGGATGCTCTGGGCTGCCAGGAAGGGAAGGGGGAAGAAAAGGTTCAGATGCAACAAGCCATCTAATGTTATAGTACTGCAGTTGTTGACACCATTAGTTGAATTATTATAATTTAAAGGCTGAATTCCTAGAAAGGAATTAATATATGGAGACAATTATAAGTCATGCAGGGTGGAGGTGAGTCAGACAGAGGCCTGCGAGGTCGATCACGCCAGTGCTCAAACCGATGCCTCTCACACAGCAAATTAACTTATAATTGTCCCATAAAGTATAACAATAAGGTGGGAGATCCTCCCTACCTAAGCAACAAAAAGTAAATTGGGTCCTGGTACAGGGGGAGGAGCATATGATGCCTTTTTTATACCCTAACCTTGAACCTATATTGCTTTTTATATCAGTTTTGTTTAATTACATCTTTTTTAAGCTATCCCAGTTTAGGGGGCGAGAAATGCCCCTGGGAGGCCCAGTTATTGCTAATAACTGGACTACCTCCCCTCCCAGAGATGAATGGGATTTTCGTTCCGGGAAAAGGAGGTGAGATAAACATCCTCCCCACCTTGGAAGTCGGACACATTCAGTACTTAATAAAAACAGGTTACAGATCAAAAACTGGAGGGGCGACCCTGTTGGTAGCCCACCAGGTGTTTCACCCAAATTCATGGGTATGGCTTCTGAAGTTTATAAATGCTATGTTTCAAACATTTAAAGTGTTAAAGTTGGTTAACACTCAGAAAGGGGTGTACTATTACATAGTAAAAGGAGAATTTGGAGATGTACACCCCATTAGAAAGAAGATAGCACTAGTGTATGCCAAACAGAATTTTTTTCAAAGGCTATGCAAGATTTTGGTGAGTCAGGAGAGGAAACTAGCGGAAGATATATGGTTTACTGAACAGGAGGAACTAGCAGGAAGGGGAATCAGAAGTCAGGTTTTTGTAAAGCCCCCAAAATAAATGAACAATCACTAATACTCTCATTGAATATGAATGGAATTCACTCCCCATTTAAGAGAACTAGACTTCAACAATTAATTAGCAGAGAAAACCCAGAACTAGTGATGATTCAGGAGACACATCTGTCTCAAAGCGAGCATATTAAACTCCAGAGCAATAGGCATTTACTGGTAGCAGCTTCAGCACATAGACCCAGAAAGAGGGGGGGTAGCAATTTTGTTTTCGAGATGGACCCACTGGGAGCAGATGGATAAAATAGAAAACCCTGAAGGATGATATGTTATAACCTCCGGACTTCTCTATTCCCGTGTGGTCACTTTAGCCTAAGTATATTTCCCACCGAGATCAACTAAACTGGTGGTGCAGGAGTTTTTCTCAGACTTGCTTTCAGTTTTAAATGGGCATCTCATTATAGGTGGGGATTTAAATATTACCTTAGATGCACACCTGGATGTTTCTAGGATGCTGCCTGACTGGGTAAACCCCGTGCAGAAATATATTAAGAAGAGCCTGGCCACCCTGGGTTTTGTAGACGTCTGGAGGCACACCTTCCACACAATCAAAAGTTACACACACTTGTTGGCCAAAACTGTGGTTGCAGAAAGATTAGACTATGTTTTCATCACCATAGAGTACTGTGATACCATAAGTGATGTTTGGCATGGGGCAACCCTACTATCAGACCATGCCCCAGTATATATGAAGCTACAGTTAGGGAGGATCATGAAAGCTACACATTGGAGGCTGAACCTGTCCCATTTAAGAGAACTGGAGTTTAGGCAAGAAATACAAGAGACAATCCCATGTATTATATCAGAGAATCAAAGTCAGGAAATTCCCGTATGATTTTATGGGATATCTTAAAGGCTGTATTGTGAGGCCTAATGAAAAAGTCTGAGGCCACAAAAAAAAAAGCTACAAATCTCTTCAGGAGGAGTTGAGGACACTGCAGATATTGTGGGATCAGGGGGAATCACACAATCAAATCACAAATTCAACAGGTTAAGCAGAAGTTAGAGAAATGTATGGATCAAAAGATTGAACAACAGCTGCTTTAAGACATTGTTACTATGGGGCCCAGAGTGGCTCAAAATTTGGCAAGAAGATTACAGGAACACAAAACTAAAGCCTGTGTAAGCAGTATATATGACCTGGATACTAAAAGTCTGCTTACCCAACCACAAAAAATTAGAAATGCCTTGGCTAGATAATATCAAAAACTGTATACTCAGGAACATACCATGTCACCTGACCAGATAAATAGGTATCTTGAAAAACTTCCCCTACCTAAACTCTTGGAGGACCAGGCTCACGCCCTACTGCTTCCAGTGAATAGACCAAAAATAGAACAGGTATTGTGCAAGGGCTAAAACCCTTAAAGCACCAGGCCAGACAGATACCCTCTAGAGTTTTATAAAACATATAAGGACTTGTTCATTCCCATAATTTTACCAGCATTTCATAGTATACAAGAGGGAGAGGCACTACCACCCTCGTGGCAATATGCAACAATTGCAGCAGTCCCTAAACCCAAGAATGATTTAAAATATGCAACATCGTACAGACCTATCTCAATGCTGAATCTTGATTTTAAATTATACATGTCAATTGTGGCACACAGGATTTAAATATTTCTCCCAGCATTGATAGATCAGGACCAAGCCAGATTTGTCAGAGGTGTATAGGCCCATAACACAGTACGGCATACTTTTTTGTTAATAGATTACATGGAGACACATAGGATTCCTCATGTCACTCTGGGGCTGGATGCTGAAAAGGCTTTTGACAGGGTCACCTGGCCCTTTTTATGGGCGGCTCTGTCAAAATTTGGGTTCTCAAGAGACTTAGTCACACAATTACAAAATATATATTCATCCCTGAAAGCATATGTGAAATTAGATGGAGCCCTTTCTGAACCTTTTGGGTTGACTAGGGGAACAAGACAGGGATGATCCCTCTTGCCCCTTTTATTTGTCCTTTATTTAGAGCAACTGGCAGCATCTATAAGATGACAACCCAATATAGAGGGGATACCTATGGGAGGACAAGTATACAAGTTGTTCTTATTTGAGGACAACATACTCCTTACTCTTACTAGCCCAGAGAGTTCCATCCCAGAGTTATGGGAGCAGCTAAGGATTTTTGGTAGCCTGGCAGGGTATAAAATCAATGACCAATAGGCCGAGGTCCTGCTAAATAATTTTAAACATACACAAAGATTAAAACAAGCATATCCATTTAAAAGGAATAAAGTAACAATGAGATATTTAGGAATTAAGCTGACCACTAATCTAGCAGCTACAGATATATTGAACTTTGAACCATTAATGCAGCAGCTCTCCACAGACGTGTTCGGATGATCACAAGCCCCTTGAGTTTTTTTAATAGAATCGAAGCAACAAAGCAGAATGTCCTACCGAGAATTTTGTTCTTTCTCGAAACTTTGTCCATTGTCCCAGATTCCCCCCTCTTCCCTCACAAAAAACACAGAGCTGTTGCTTGTTGTTGTGCTCAGATTGGCAATTAATTTATTAAAATCCATCAATCATAATTCTTTTCCATCTCTTATTTTCATATATCCAATAATTTCCATTATTCCATACATATATCACTTTCTGATTCTCCATCACCCCAGGTGAAAACCTGGGTGCCTTCTTCTTCTCCTTTTCTTGCTAGGTAACAGTGAGAACCGAGACCGCTTTCTCCTTTATCTTCTTCCTCTCGTGTTACTCCTTTTATCTTCCCCCCTTTTCGTCCTCCCCCCCCCCTTTTGTAGTCCGTACCCATCTCTTCACCTGCCATTCACCTTTGGCCGTCCTTACCCATTTTCCACCTACCATCAACCTTTGGCAGTCCATAACCATTTTACCACCTGCCATCCACCTTGGCAGTCCATCATCCTCTTATCCCCTGCCATCCACCTTTGGCAGTCCATGACCTCTTTATGTCCTGCCATCCACCTTTGGCAGTCCATCCCATATTATCTTCCTCTGCCATTCACCATTGGCAGTCCAACGCCCTGGTAGGCACGTCTGTCCTCCACCATGACAGACCCTCCTACAGCCCTCATTGGCTGTACCCCTTGTCTTCCTATTCTTCTAGGGTGGGTTGGGAGGATCAAAAACTCCAGCAAAAGTGACTGAGGCTCCCTTGTGCTGTCCTTTATGTACCCCCTTTCCCCTTCCCCTTCCTGTTACCTGGCCATTGTTCTGGCTCCTGGCTCCTCCCCTTCCCTATCCCTTCCCCTTCTGAGCACAACTATCCCAACAGGAGTAAAGGGGTGCACCTGGACAACATGGTCTGCCCCTTAAAGGGCAAACTCCATTGTCCCGGATTCCCCACTCTTCCCTTACAAAAAACACAGAGCCGTTGCTTGTTGTTGTACTCAGATTGGCAATTAATTTATTAAAATCCATTAATCATAATTCTTTTCCATCTCTTATTTTCATATATTCAATAATTTCCATTATTCCATACATATATCACTTTCTGATTCTCCATCCCTCCAGGCGAAAACCTGGGTGCCTTCTTCTTCTCCTTTTCTTGCTAGGTAACGGTGAGAACCGAGACTGCTTTCTCCTTCATCTTCTTCTTCCTCTCGTGTTACTCCTTTTATCTTCCCCCCTCATCCCCCCCTTTTCCCCACTAGCCAGTCTCCAACTTGCATTGGATGACTGGCTTCCCCCCCAACCTAGGGTGCCCCCTCCTTCTCGCCTCTTGCTACCTCAATCCTGCTCCCCCTTATTTTTCTTTTTTATCTGTTTTCCTGTCTCCTCCATTCTTCTATAAAATCCATCATTTCTGTATTAAACATATCTACCGCTATGTCTGACAGGTGTACGCCGTCTGGTCTGTAAAATTCGTCCACCCATTCTTCGACCCCTCGCAGTAACACCCATCCTCCCATCCGCCTTATCAGTGTCCCCACTCTCCTATTTATCTTCCTCCTGGCTCTCTCCACCGCCCTGTGGCTGTGTTCCTGTCTCCACACCCTCCGAGGTATTATATCTGACCATGCAAGGCACACCTGTGGCCACCAGTGCTTTAACATCTGTAAGTCCCTCTTGATCTGCCAGTATGTGTGCGCCCATGGTCTGCTTGCCAGATCGTTGCCCCCTAGATGTATAATGATTAGGTCTGGACTGGGCCGATATCTCTTGAGCTCTTTTAAAGCAGGGAGAAGCTGTGCCCATCTCATTCCCCACACTCCGTGTCATACCAGCCTACACTGCCTGGCATCTTGGTATAGCTATTTTCCCCCAGCTTTCATTTCCGCTCTCTTACCAGCCCAGTAAATATAGGAATGGCCGCAGATCCAGACTTCTGTGCTCCTCCCTCTACCTATGGGATGTAACAACACAAAGTTATTTAATTAACCTGCATTCTCCCATGACCTCTCTGTCTTTACTTCCAACATCTGTAACCCTCAGTACAATATTACCCCCCCCTTTTTTTTTTTTTACTTCAGAGCTCTGATGTATCTTTTGTAGCTGGCTAACCACCAACGACCTTTCACCAGAATGTTTTCCAAAGACTCCCCTTTGGCCGCCCACTGTGAAGCTGCCCCAATCAGCAGGGAATGGGATGAGTAATTAGTTGGGTTCTCCCCCAGAAATGCCATCGCCTTTCTTAACACGGCCGTGACCTGATAACTAGTGACCCTTCTTCCATCCCCGTGTGTAAAGAACTTCCCAGTCCTGATTACCTGCCCTGCAGCGAAAACCCACAGGGCTTGTACTGGGCATATTAAGCAATTTCTGTTCGTCTCCTTTAGGGTTATTATGGAACCTTGCCCCTTGGTCAGTCTTAGATCGCCTTAATCTGATCCATATTTCCTTTGTCCCCCAACTCACATCCTCCCACTCCATACCACCTTCCATGTCATTTTTTCTATGGCCTACTACCTCGCTCACCCTCAGAGCCCCTGCAAACATTGTCACATAAATTGCATGAAATAGCTGGGCCTCGCCTTTTGAAGTACATATAGCCAGGCGCGCCTCCCCTATCTTCATTAGCCACTGCTCCCCTATCGTCCTCTGGATGTCCTTGGCCCCTCCTCTTAACCTACCCCAGCCCTGCATCATCCTTCTGATGAACATCGTCCTTGTCGGGTCCCGCCATCCCTTCAGGCTGCAGATCACACTGATCCCTTCCAGATAAACCCCCATCGTGGTGTGAGCCGTCCCTTTTTGCCATTAATCCATTAGGAACATTCCCACCTGTTCCTCAGATAATGGCCCACTTATCTCCATCTGCTGCTCTGCCCTGAATGCTTGAAAAACACGCCAGGCCCCATCGTATGCCCTCAGAGTCCGGGGTGCCCATGAGCTACGAAACAACAGTGCCGCTCTGTCCTGCCAACGTCCCAGATGTCTGCTGGTATGTGCGTTTTTTGTTCCTCCACTGCTGGTGCCAGCTTCCGGAAATGGTCCGGCTGCAGACGGGAAAGGCCGTCAGCCAGGGTATTGCTTACCCCTTTGATATGTTTTGCTCTAAAAGACATGTGCAGCTGCAGAGCCCTTAAAAGTAGTCATCGTACTACCTGCATGACTGTGTCAGATCTGGCCCCTCTATGATTAAGTACGTCCACCACGGCTCTGTTGTCACACCAGAATGTCACCTTCTGATCTCGTAATTCCTCCCCCCACACTAAAGTACATGTCCATATGGGCATGATCTCCAGGAGTGTTATATCCTTCACATTTCCCTCTCTCACCCAGTCCGCAGGCCATGGTTCCACAAACCACCTGCCCCTCAGATAACCTCCCATGCCCAGACCTCCCGCTGTGTCTGTGTATAATTCCAAGTCTGTGTTATACAACCACTCATCCTGCCAGAATGAAGTCCCATTATAGTCCTTCAAAAATTCTTCCCATACGCTAAAATCTTCCCTGATACTGCACGTCAAGTTAATCCAGTGATGTGGTTTCGTGACCCCGGCTGTCGCCCTGGCCAACCTTCTTGTAAACGCCCTCACCGGTCCCACTGCCCTGCATGCAAAATTCAGATGCCCCAATACTTGTTGAACTATTTTCAATTGGACCCTCTTTTTGCTGCATGTATACTAATTAGTTCCTTCAACCTCCTTACTTTCTTGTCCGGCAACCTAAAAACATCGTTTACTGTGTCAATCTCTATCCCTAGGAATTCTATCGCCCTGATGGGCCCTTCTGTCTTACCCGGTGCCAGGTGGGACCCCCAGCTCCTGGCACACTTGCTGAAACCTAACCAACATTCTCTGTGTCTCTTCCTCACACTTACCTATGAGGAGAAAATCATCCAGGTAGTTGATAACTGACATGTAACCCGTTTCTTCTTGAAATATCCACTGTAGGCATGTGCTGAAAGCTTCAAATGTCACACATGCTGTGGAGCACCCCATAGGCATTGCTTTGTCAAAGTAATATCTCCCTTCATTTTTAAAACCCAAAAGGTCCCAGTCCTCCCTCCTTACTGGAAGCAGCCTGAAAGCGGTCTCTATGTCTGTTTTTGCCATCCATGCATCCTCTGTGGCCACGATTATCCGGATTGCATCCTCGAGCGTTGCATAGGTCACCCTGCTATGCTCCTTCCCAATATAGTCATTCACCGAGTCACCTTCTGAGTAAGACAAATGGTGTATTACCCAATATTCACCTTCCTATTTTTTAGGAACCAAACCCAAAGGTGATATCCGCATGTTCTCTAATGGGGGGTCATCAAACGGACCCTCCACCCTACCCGCTGCCCTCTCCTTCTCAATCTTACTATTATATGCCCAACAGCATCTTGTAGGTATGGCCCCTTTCTTACTCCACCCTTCATCGGGTGTGAACTGATCCGTTACATAATCCGTCCATAAATCTATTTGCTTAGTGTCCCACCTTACATCCCCAAACGTTGCCATGCGCTGCCGAAAATATTCATCGTAATACAACCACCCCATTCCACCTTTTGCCTTCGCTCTCCATATTATCAATGAATAAGTGATGAGCGGGATACCTAATTCTGGTCTTCTTTCCAGCGTTATGGCTGAAAAGATTGCAAAACCTAAGAACCACCTGTCCCAAGTCTTTCCTTTTGTGAATTTGTCTTCTTCTTTTTTAGCGAGCAACACTATGGCTGCTGCCATTTTGCTTTTCCCTATACTCTCTGCCTCTTCATATTTTGCCGCTGCTTCCTGGCTCACAAGGGCAAATATGTCCACATATTCCCCTTTCCATATTTTCTTCTTTGTGGCAGCGGGCACATGCTCACCAATCCTCATCCCTGGTGCACCCACCTCCCTTGTCCCCAGACCTTCTCTTTCTTCCCCTTTTCCCATGTCTCTTGATGCCCCGTTTCCTGCCTTAAGTTCCGCCAGAGCCAACTCCATCTGTTCCACCCCATTTGTTCCCAGTGCCACCACTATTTGCCCTACATATTCCTTTATGCTATCCCCGACCATATTGGGTGCATTACCTGTGCCCTTTTCTTGTCCAAGGTGTCTGCAAGCCTCCCCGGGTTCACTTGTTTCTTCCTGTGGGTGAGGTGGAAGCGGGAGATGGTCTGCCGGGAGGTGTAGGTCGGACCCACTGCTCTGAGCCTCCAACCTCGGTTCTCCCGGGGGGGGGTCCCTTTGATCAGGGGTGGGTGCCATTGTGTCACCTGGCTGCATAGGAGTGAGCTTGGTAGCCTGGCAGGCCCTGCTGCCCTCGGCGCTACCCCAGAAAGGCTGCCTCCTCCCCCAGGCACCCTCTTTCCTTTGCCACCTTTTCCCCCTTCCGCTTTCCTCTTCCCCCTGGGCTTCCCCGGGTCCTCCCCTTCCACCAGTTCCCATATTTTGTTTGCCTTTTCAGCAAGCTCGATTATCACCATGTAAGCCTCTTCCTTCGATGGCTTGCTCTTCCGGGGTGCCATGTTCGTTCCTCGCTGATGTCCTGTGAAGACAACTACAGAATACGAAAACCGGTTACCATCTTAATCAATTATCCTAAAACCAATTTTCCAATTGTTTTTTTTTTTTTTTTTTTTTTACAGGCCGAAAGCCTCCCTTTGGGCTTGCTTTCCCCATGCCGCATGGCACGCCTCAGGCAAAACAAAACCTTAGGTTTATCACCCTCCTTACATGCAGCGTGTCTGCCCTCCACCCGCTGCACCACCCTGTTTTACCATATTTTTTTTTGTGCCCCCCCCGCCGGCATGCAGCCACCCTTTGTCTCTCACTGCCGTGGGGTTTGTGCCCTAGGCCCTCACCCCCAATGATTAGATGCCGAGCAATGCTTCCGCCAGGCCCAGCACTCTGGTTGTCCCAAAGGCCTTCTCCCCTTGCTAACAGTTGCACCATTAGGCCCCAAGACGGCCCCCCTGCAGGGCAGTAATAATGTTACAAACTTATCTTATATTGTAACCACTACATATATATAACAATAATTTAAAAAGAAAAAATTTTTTTTTTTTTGTTTTGTTTGCCCCAGCCATTTATCAGGCCCGCTATACTGCCCGGCCACACTCGAGCCTCCACACCTACCCTCTGCCTTCAAATACCTTATCCCTTGAGGCCCATGGCCAGTGATCGAAAGCACCCATAAAACGTCAATGACTAGCTCCCCACCACCCGGTGTGCTCCCCTTGACCATGTGGCCAGAATCAAACCTTCCTTCCTGCTCCCGAGGCCTTGCCTTCTCCCAGGCCTCTTCTTTTCCGGGCAACAAGCCCCACCCCTCCCGCACCTGACACAGAACGTGCCCAACTCCCTTGTCTTGTCTCAATTTATTATTATTAATTTTTCCTTATTGATATGCGTTATATGTATACACTGTATATGTTTCACAAGCCTTACCCTCCCCTCGGATCTCCTCTTTTTAGGGCGTGGCCCTGTCCACCCACCGAACTCGCTGCGCACTGGGCTGAAAAAACTGGTTTGAGCCCACTGCCTTTAATAACCCATCACCCTGCTTTGTCCGCCCCCCCCAGGAACCTACCACCTCAGACCAGGACATCAATGTTCCCCTCATCTCCCACGCGGCGTTCGATGTCGCCGCGTGGTCCTGAGGCACCTCCTGCCTCTTTACTTAGCAGAGCTCCTTCGGCCTGCCTGCCCGCCATGCCTCTAGCCGCCTTTTTCACCGTGTTCGCTTTCTTTTTCCTTCTAGGTGCCTATTTGGCCACACCCACATCTGAAACCCACAAACGTAACCATTCTGAAATCCCGGTGGTCGCATAGCTGTTTTAGCCCTTTGCCACACTAACAGCCAGGCCCTAGCCACCACCAGGCTTAAGTCCCTGGCCTCCCATTGTGGTGACGGCCACCGTGGTGGTCCTGCCACACACTTCCGCTCTTTGCTCCAACTGCCTCCTTTCAGGCCTACCAACACCTTGCGCTCCTAATCTAGCCACCAACAGGCTCATCCTCATCTCCCACGCGGGCAGGACTTCATCACGTGGTCCCTACGACGCCTCCGCTTTCTTTGCTCCAACTGGCCTCCTTTAGGCCTACCAATGCCTTGCACCTCCTAATCTCTCTGCCTCCACTAAAATACAATGCAGGCCATTGAAGGGACCCAACCTCTTTCGCATCATGCCCGATGTGGCCCCCGCCTCCCATGCCTGCACCACGTGGTCGGATCTTAGCTCTCCTCTCCCGACTCGCATCTGACAAAACCAGCACTACTAGCAGCCCCTATAGGCCTAAATCACCCAAATTCTGTAAACCACTGCTCCTCCCACAAAACCTGCAACAACAAACACTCGCTTGGACTAAGCCATTGCCGATTTAAAAACGGTGCCTGCAGTCCATAAGCTTTAAAGCTTTTCCAGCCAGTCATGCTTATCTGTCCTTTAACCCAACAAGGCATTCTCAACAAGCAATTTCCTGCGACAAAACCACACGCTGCTGCCAGTAAAACCCTTCCCCACTCTTTCAGTGAAAAACAAATGCCATTGCTCTTGATCACTCTCTATTACTACATTCTCTCCTTTTTTTTTTAAACTTGTAACCTCACACATTGTAGCTTGAACTTCTTACCTCCTGTCTGTCCTGAACAAACCTTCCCAACCAATATGCCAATCTGAAGTGCTGCAGTTTCTTGCAAATCAAAACCTCCAGCAAAAGTGGCTGAGGTTCCCTTGTGCTGTCCTTTATGTACCCCCTTTTCCCCTCCCTTCCCCTTCCTGTTACCTGGCCATTGTTCTGGCTCCTGGCTCTTCCCCTTCCCTATCCCTTCCCCTTCTGAGCACAACTATCCCAACAGGAGGGAAGGGGTGCACCTGGACAACATGGTCTGCCCCTTAAAGGGCAAACTCCATTAGACCGAGTAGCACATATTTCAAGGAATGGGACAAGATGGTATCTAAGTTTATCTGGAATGTAAAAATGCCCAGAATAAGGTATACCATACTCCAGCTATCGCGTGATGGGGGTGTCTAAACCTGCTAAATTTTAAAGATTACTTGAGGGCAACCCAGCTTTGTAGTCTGTTGGGCTGGCTAAACCCCCACGGTACTACCTACTGGAAACAGTTAGAAACAACCTTAAATGGTATGCAAGATATAGCAAGTTACTTGTTTGGTGACCCACCAGAGTGTAATCAGATTACAAAATGTTTTCAATACACTAGGGAGCCATTCTATGTCTGGCTTTTGGCAATGGGGAGCTATTTAGCCCAGCATGAGAGGCTGTATCTTCGGGCCATGCCATGGGATGAAGCTTTCCTACCGAACTGTACTAATGGAAGAATGAACTACTGGCAGTAACAAGGACTGAAATACGTACATCAGATGGTGGGGCCTATGGGCATAACACCATTTGTTATGTTACAAGCTAGGTACTCACTTCAACAAAAGGAATTCCATAGTTACTTACAATTAAAATCATATCTAACGGCCCAAGAAAGTAAGTTAGCAGATTTAGCTGAGAAAGTACCTACATTGTGGGGCTGATATGCTCAAATATAACCAGTGTATCCACAAACACTGTATTAGTAGGCTCTTTAGAGCTCTCAGGGAACATCCAGGGAACTCCACAGAGACTATAAGAGCGCAGTGGTCCACAGAGTTACAGACTGAGCTCTCCAGGGAAAAATGGGGGGGAGGGCCTTCAAGTGTGCAAAGCAATCCAAGCTATTTATTGGAAGGATTATGTCTGGAAGCTCAGAGCTAGACACTTCTACTCTCCCAGGGTAGTCTCTAAATTTGTGGGAGACTCCTTGGGGGAATGTTGGAGAGGGTGTGGAACCCAACAAGCAGGACAAACACACAAATTATGGGCTTGTCCACAGTTTATACATATTGGCAAGAGGTTCTTCAGGAAATAAATACTTTTTATTAAATGGTAGACCTTTTCACATCAGCATTTATCTTAACTTTTACACCACCAGCCAGGATTAGGATAGAGTGCACAGTACACATAAGCAATAAGACATGATAAGGTGGTGGTGGTTATGTGATAACCACACACCTAGGTGTGTGCGAGGCATTGAAGGCTGAGGTCCTTCCACACCTAGGTGTGCGGTTATCACATAACAAGCACCACCCTGGAGTGTCTTATTGCACTTATAAAATGGGAAATAACTATGGAAAAAACACTGACAAGGTGTTTATATTTTGAAAACTTTGTAACATTTATTTAAATACAGAATAGAGAATTAATTGAAACACTGAGATAAAATAGTCCCTTGGTAAACTTTTTTGAATGGTAAAAAACAGCAATTACCAACAACATTAGCAAACAACAGTCTACTTGTTGTAGTTTATGAATTGCACTTTACTTCTTTTCTGTTTCTTAATCTGATGGATAGGCAATTGGCTCCAGGACCGGACCCAGAGGGTCATAGTTGGTGGGATAGTCTCATCCCCAAGGAGGGTCATTAGTGGGGTCCCACAGGGATCAGTCCTTGGGCCCCTTCTGTTCAAATCCTACGTATCTGACATAAGGACAGGAATCAGGAGTGAGATGAGTCTCTTTGCAGATGACTCGAAACTGGGGCGGTGGTGGATGGGGGAGGGAGGGTGGCCCTGCAGGGGACCTGGAGGCTCTGGAAAGATGGTCTAGAAAGTGGAAGCTGAGGTTCAATGCAGGGAAATGCAGGTACTCCACCTGAGTCAGAAACCCAGGCCAAGTGTACACCCTGGGGAAATACTACAAGTCTCAATGGCTGAGAGGGACCTGGGGGTGGTGGTGGATGTCAAGATGAACAACTCTGAGACTTGTAGGAGGGCAGCAGCCAAGACCAACAGGATGCTGGGATGCATCGCTAGGGGGATCACCTCCAGAAGGAGGGAAGTGATACTCCCTCTGTATAACTGCTTGGTGAGGCCGCACCTGGAGTACTGAGTGCAGTTTGGAGGCCACACTTAAAGAGGGACATTAACCTCCTGGAGAGGGTCCAGAGGAGGGCAACCAAAATGATTTGGGGCTTGGGGACAGGACCTATGAGGAGAGGCTCAAGAGCTAAATATGTACACATTGGAAGAGAGAAGGACCGGGGACATGATAGAGGTCTTCAGGTACATGAAGAGGGTAAATAGGGAGGAACAGTCAGGGTGCTTCAAGGAAGGAGGAAGGGCCACTAGAGGGCATGGGTGGAAGCTGGAGGGGAAGATTCAGGAGAAAGGAGGATGTGCTACTTACTGAGAGGGTGGTGGAGCCATGGAATGCACTACCTAGGGGCTGGTGGAGGCAGAGACAGTGGAGGGTTCAAGAGGGGTGGGACAGGTACAGGGAAAGGGTCAGGAAGCAAATCCAATGCAGCAAGAATATCCGGAACTGGGAAGGGAGAAGCCAGAGAAGGCGAGGGGGACAGCAAGGTCAGCACCCAGGGTGGGGGCTGACCAAACGAGCAGACACAAAAGACCGTTAGGCCTATTCTGCTGGCATTTTAGTATGTTAGTATGTTAGTATGTCCTGAACATTGATTTCTCACACTGACCGCGCCATTGTGTGCTACATGTGTGAAAACACATTTTGGGTGAGATGTGAAAAATGACAGTTGTACTTTTCATAAGGAGGTGTGGTAAAATGGCAATACTGAAAATCTGGAGTGAAAATATTAAAAATGCTCAAAGTTACGAGCATGCGTCGGAACTGCTCAACGCACACTTGTAAAACAGTTGTTTTGGGGAATATTTTCCCCAGATTTTCAACATAGCCAGTTTAAGACCACTGCTCATGAACAGTGTCAATGTGATTTTATTAATCTGTCCGGAACATTGATTTCACACACCAACTGTGCCATTGTGCGCTACATGGGCGAAAACACATTACGGGTGAGATGTGAGTAGGAACTGCGCAACGTACGCTCGTAAAACAGTCGTTTTGGGGAATATTTTCACCAAATTTTCAACATAGGGTTTTTGGGATCCTACCTCATGAACTGTGACACTGTCATTTCGTTAATCATTCTGGAAAGGTGGTTCCGTGCAGTGACTGCAGAACCATCTTTCGGGACCGATTAATGAAATAACAGTGTCACAGTTCATGAGGTGGGGCCCCAAAAACCCCATGTTGAAAATTTGGTGAAAATATTCCTAGAAATGGCTGAGATATGCACTAAAGTTGAAAAGAAATCCATTTATGCCATCATACAGCTTACAGGCATTTCTTCAGTTATGCAGTCGGCTTTGAAGAGTGCAGACATGCTCCTGATCCACCGAAGTGTCGCGCCAGGCTCGAGGAGGTATGGGTTGAGGTGGGGGTGTGGGAGGTGGGTACACAGAGGGTGGGTGCGGGTTGGGGAGGGCAAAAGAATCAACGAGGAAGGGGACAGTAAAGCCGACTGGGGATTGGGCACCCTGTCGGCTAAGAAGTTTTGCCTTGCTGGGTGGATTCCCCAGTATGTCCGAACATTTTGGGGGTATTGAAACCAACAGGGATTGGGCACCTGTTTGCAAATGAAGCTTTGTCATGCTGGGGTGGGCTCCTAGCGCAACAGGCAGCTTGGGGACAGTGGAAGCCAAGGGATTGGGCACCCCCTTCGGCTAAGGAAGTTTTTGCCATGCTGGGGTGGACTTCTTTAACTTTTTAGTGCCTACCATCATGCACCCCGCACTTCCATCTCAGGAAGCGATCAGCTTTTTTTTTTTAATGCCTCTCTGCACTCGCGTTGCATTGTACGTTTGAGTTAACTGATAGCCTGTGTCACCGGCCAATTACCTCTATGGATTGTGAGTTACATCAGTGCCATGATAAGTAGCAGTTTCTTTTTTTTACTGCTGCTGTGATGATTCACCTATACACCCAGACTATGAATGTGAGCTGTGTGTCGCAGTGGGGACTGGCGTGTGGTATTACAGGGATGGAGCTAGAGCTGGATTGCACTATGATTCCTACATTTTATCATGTGTATGCTGAGGGGGAAAGTACTCAGCGAATGTGGGAGAGAAGCGGTTTCAATTATTTGTCAGTGCTTTGGGAGAGAAGGGTGAACGAGAGTGCAATCAGCTGTTAGGACAGTTTCCCAAAGCTGAGATTGGATGCACAGGTTGTTCATCTACTGCGAACAATGGGATGTGTGGCCTACCCAGAAAAATGCTGCAGTTCAGCTTAGGAGAGGGACAGTGATGCAGTAGCAATGGCCACTAAGGTTTGCTTGATTTATTGTGTGAGATTTTGTTCTCGTTTGTGTTATGGGATCATGGTATTTTTAAATTTTGATGATTTCACTTCCAGTCAGATTCTTTACTAACATGGAGGTCGGGCATTCCATTACAGAATGTGGGGAAAGCATTTATTTCGGGGTGGTCTTTGCACAGCTGGCTGGAAAATGTTCCCAACCCGGTGGTTGTTATTCCTTATACCACTGGATTCCAAGCCCTGTCAACCAATCAGTAGACATGATTTTTCTTGACCATTTTATAATACATTGCACCTCTAAAACATCTAAAAACTGAAAAAAGGAGTACCTATTAATGCATAAAATAGGATATGTCAGCAATAGGTTAACTAGTACAGTACTTTGCAGTAAAAGTATTTATTAGTAGAGTTGGTTGAAAATAAATAATTTCTCTGTCACAAGTAAATTTTATCATAAAAATACACTGTAACATTTGTAAATTTGTAAGACATAAGCTGTGTTTAAAACTTAAATTTCATTACACTGTACTGTAGTTAAATAGTCTCATTGAAGGCAACCTTCTCTTTATTTTTGTTTTTTACTTATGTGTTGTGGTCTATTACATAAAAGAAAAACTGCTATAGGATTGAGGTGAAAGGTTAGTAAGGAAAAAACCTGCCAGGTTGCCATTTTTTGGTGGACAAGGAGGGTAGATTTCACCTGAAAACTCCACTATGTAAGATCCAAATGTATGTGCTTTTATTAACATTAGCAATGTATTTGGGCACTTTGGGTCTGCCTCTGCCTATTTAATTGTGTTTTCCCACCTTTTCTTTCTGTTTATAAAGCATTACTGTATTGCCTACTTTCTTCATCCTGTTTTTTGTTTTCTGTTTTTCACCACAATCAAGACATAGAATGTTTATCATGGAATGTTTACCATGGAATACAGGGATTCAAAATTCTGCTCTATTCCACTTGTAGAATGTTACTCTCCTGACATTCTGTACACACAGACAACAACGGCCTGTTTTAGAGCCAGAGGCTCAGTTATATCAGTGTCAAGGCAAGCATAAGAGATTTCCCTGATGAGCAGATAAAGACAGAAGGGGGATTTTTCACTGTTAGTAAACAAACAGTTGTAATGAAAACTATAAACAATACTTAATGTTTCTGATTTGTTTATGTGTGTAAGAAGAGTGTGATGATCAGGGAAACAACATTTAATTCATGTATTTTATTTTTAATTTAAGGTAGTTTTATTTTTAGGGCCCAGTTGAAGGTTTTCTTCCAGTGTAAAGGCAGCAGCCATGTTTATAATGGAAGATCAGTTCTGGTTGAAGGGGGACTGATGAAAGATAGTTCTGGTTGTATGAGGACTGATTTGCTCATTGTGTGATGTGGTTTAGGACCAGGATGACTGTGCATATATAGAGATTTAACATACAGTCAGCTGATGTCTCTTGGCCAATGAGATTTCTAGATTTTTTCTTGCCATTTTATAAAAACAGATTATTACTCTACTACTAGCAGCCCATAAAACAATAACCAGGCTCGGGATGACTAAAAATATCCCTACTAATGCTATATGGGTAAAAACAACTAGAGAGATATACACAATGGAAAGACTGTCTGCTGGATTTCTAGACAGGAAAGAAGTTTTTGAGATCAGATGGAGAAAATGGGTTATGCATCATCTAAAACATTACAACTATTTTGTTCCTTGAACAGGGGAAACAAATCAAATTGTAAATAGGAGAAGACATGGGAAGTTTAGTTGGAGTTAGATACTACCAACATAAGTAGATGAGAACAGGTTAAAACAAAAATAAAGAAATGGCTCAATTCTAAGCTGGCACAAACAGAAAAAGGAGAATATGGACATGGTGTAATCTTTTATTATCATAATAAACTGTATAGCATCCTTCTGATTGTATAACTTTAGAGAAATGGAACTGTACACTAAAAAAATCTATGTGAGTATAATTGTAAGAAAGGTCACTACTTCTGAGTGTATGTATACAATTTTCAAAAATTAAAAATATTAAAAAAACAGAGTATAGGGAAGGAGAATAAATATTCATAAATAATAACATAAAGGGTGGAAAATCAACAAAAAAAGTGCTGCATCAGCATGCGGTTCAAAAACAAAACAAAATCGTAATATTAAATGCTGGCTGAAAATAGAAAATAGAGTTAAAACTAATGTTTTGACCTTCTTTCTTCTTCAGGAATTACAGTAGAAGCTTCTTAAAGGGGACACCTCCATGGACTCCCTATCGTCCCCTTTAAGCGGCTGTCCCAGTTATCAGAAGTTGCCCTTTTTTTTTCCATTGCAACCTGAAAAAACTTTGCTCATGAGACAAGACACATATGTTACAGTAACAAACAAAACAGAAAATAAACAAAACATCAAGAAGTACTGGATACCAGTACTTTTTATGATTACAGCTCCATTTTGTAGAAGTGTGTTTGGTTTGGTTCTTCATTTAACCTTTATTTAATTGGTGAAAGCAACACACTGAACTTTAAATAAAATCACTTAGCTACACTTAGCAACTTTTGAGAGAGAGGAGTTGGGCAGCTGTAAAGCCTCGATAACTTTATATTCTCACTCAGTGGGCGGTCGACTCTTTTGTTGTTGCTTGTAGATGCCATCCTGCAAACCAAACACACTCCAGAGAAATGCTAAGCAGGTGGGGATGGGAAACAACTTAAGTGCAGGTCACTTAACAAGGAGCAATTACATTTTCAATACTTTTTCCTACACCTTTGATTAAACAATTGTCCCAATTAAGCGACAGGACCATCCCAATTAAACAGAAGCTGGTCCTATTGAATAACATTAGTCAAAAATTGATACCCAGGGGATCGTCCCAGTTAAGCGAATGTCCCCTTTAACCTTGTCCCCTTTAAGTGGCTTCTACTGTATCTAAAAGAGAAAAATAAGCAAAGTTAGTGGAGAGGTAAGGAGGAATAAGGGATATATTTTTCAGGAAAGAAAAAAGTGGGATGTTCTAGGATAAATAGTAATATAGGCAAGGTAAGAAAAGAATCTGGAAAACAAAAAGATGATGATGGGTATGACAAGGCATAGTAGTAGTGAATGAGCTGAGGAGTCCTCAAGTGGGGACTAATTAACAAGGACTGATAAGAAGGCTGAAAGGTGACAAATGTGAGGGAAGGAGAACTAGATGGAGACATCTGTGGAAAATGAAAATAGATGTGCCCATACACTATGGCTGGAAAGTCCATGTAAGGATGCCCCCCCCCCACACAACACACACAGGATAAAAATGTGTGTAGGCATCCCCAGACATGTAAGCATAGCATGCACATGTACAAGCAAATATATGATGGGGTGGTGGTGAAAAGACAGACTATGGTGGTGGCTGAAAGACGTTAGTAGAAAATAAGTTTGTCATTTAAACTGAGGGTTGTTGAGAGTCTAGGTGGATGAACAGCTTGGTTTCCATGTTTTTTTCTTTTGTCAGCATCCTGGAAAACCTGATAAAAGAAAAACACAAACATAAAGATCACTGACATTGTGGTCACTGGAGGTAAAGTGGGATACAATGGGTTTATTAGTGTCTGCATAGGGAGGAATTGTTTAGAGTATGTATTTTGCTTTGTACCAGGAAATTCCATAGGTTGTGTGTTCTGCGGTAGAAGATAATAGGTGGTTCTATAAAGGAAGCTTCAATATTAGGGTATGATTGCAGAATAGGGATGTTCTTGGTGATGATCCTGTGAAGAGAAGGTGTACTGTGAGACAATCTTATGAGGGTCAAGTTACCAGACACATTATTGGCCTAGGGCTGAGCCTGAACTCTACAAATGCTACATAGATGACTGTGTGGGGGCCACTTTCTGCTCCAGAGAAACCCTCCAAATCTTGTTGGACAAGTTTTCCCCCACCCACCCATCCATCCATCCCTTCAGTACACTGTTGAAGTATCCTCCTCCACACTGTCTTTTCTAGATAATAAATTGTCGATACAGAGCTCTGGTCTGAAGACATTGGTTTATTACAAACCCACAGACTCACACAGTTTTCTCCTCCACAGCTCATTCCATCCTAAACATGTTAAGAATAGTTTGCCATAGTCGCAGTTTCTTAGACTTTACAAGTTATGCTGTGAAGATGATGATTTTGCTGAGTAGGCTCAACTAATGCATTTTTTTTTTTATTAACAGGGGATACCTTAAAAGCACAGTGGACAGAGCAGTCCCCCAGGTCAGTAATACGCCCATAAACCTTGACCCTTATAGGAAGGATACTCTCATGCAGCAAAAATAATGCATTCCACTAGTGCTTCCCTTCCATCACATGCACCTTCTCTTCAAAAGATCATCATCAAGAACTTCCCTTTTCTGCGAACTGTCCCTAATATCAAATGTTTCCTTTATAGAACCACCTATTGCTGCCTACTGCTGACCACCCAACCTGTGGAATCTCCTAGTACAAAGCTGCCTACATACTCCTAACAGTTCCTCCCTACCAGGTAACAAAGCTTGCATCAGAACTCACTGTTATACCTGTAAATTGATTTTTAGTGTCACTGAAATTTGGTGTCCACAGGTGTTTTTCATGTTACCAAGGAGTTCTCATGCACTTCCACTAATGTGGTATATTGCATTCTCTGCAGGAATTGTGCAGCTATCTGCATCATAGAAACTGACAGATGACTGGTTGACCAATTTTTGTAACATTACAGGGCAGTTAGGATTGGAGAAACTAATAAACCCATTGTATCCTTCATTACCTCCATGGACCACATTGTTAATGATCTTTCTGTTTGCATCCTTCAGCAGGGTTTTTGGAATGCTGACCAAAGGAAAAAAAACATAGAAACCAACCCTATACTCTGCCTAGGCTCCCAGCAGCCCTCCAGTTTAAATAACAGACTTATTTTATAGTAAAATCTCTCAGTCACCTTATGGTATTTCACAGAAGTCTTATTTTTACTCCCACTCTTATCATATCTCTGCTTGCATATATGCATGGTATTGTGTGTGTATGTGTGTGTGGTGGGGGTGCCATCCTCACATCGGTAATCCAGCTATATGCACACCTCTATTTTCATTTTACACAGATTTCTCCATCTCTGTCTGCGTCCCCAACATTTCTCACCTTTCAATCTTCTTACTAGGCCCTGTTATTTAGTCCCCACTTGAGGACTCCTTAACTCATTCACGCCTATCAATGCCTTGTAATACCCATCATCATCTTCTTGTTTTCAAGGTTCTTTTCTTATTATTGCCTGTTATCACTTTTTCTCCTAGAGCCTCTCCCTTTTTTCTTTCTCCACATATATATCCTGTATTTCCCCTTACCGCTCCACTAACTTAGCTTTAGATACAGTGAAGCTCTGCAGGATTAAACCCAATTCTGCAGCACTTTGCAGCATGCTGCAGCAGAGTCACTGCAGTAAACAATGTAATTTCAATGGGAATTAGTCCCTTTTGTCATGTTATGAAACTGTGACGCTGCCAGGATAAAGGACATTGTCACAGTTTCCTGCACGACAAAAGGACTAATTCCCATTGAAATTACATTGTTTACTGCAGTAACTCTGTGACAGAATGCTGAAGAATTGGGTTTAATCCTGGAGAGCTTCATTATAATTCCTGAAGGCCTAAGATCAAAATTTTGATTTTAACTCTATTTTATGTTTTCAGCATGCATTTAATATTACTATGCTGTTTTGTAAAATCATCAAACAATTACCAAGTTCGTGGATAAACAAACAGAAATACAACATAAGCTGCAAGGCTCTTTGGGGGACAAAAATGTAATTGGGGTAGATTGCAAAGACAGGAGAGAATGAACAGCTGTATAATATTTGAGTCAGAAGATGATTCATGTAATGAATGAGATATATCCAGACTATCACATTGCTGTAACTTACGTTTGGAAAACAGTTTTGCAATTTTGAAGAATGTGGAGAATGACATATAGTAGGTACAGTGGTGGATTGAAGTGGGTCACTGTCTCAGATTAAGATTTACCACAAGTCATCAAACCTTTCTGCAATTGTCTGCTGAATTTAATCAATTGGAACATTGCTAGTATCAATAATAATACCGGAGATTGAGCTTGGTTCAATTATGTTACAGTGCTTGATATTGTTTTTTTTTCTTTCAGGAAACCTGGTCTGACTATACATTGGGTATAAATCTGCAGGATTAGCAAAAAGCCAAATTATCAGCTATAAAAACTGCCGGGGGGGGGGGCTTGATTACCTTTATTGCAATGGCCTTACACTGTGAGGTTACTATCTGAGACATTAACCTAGATTACTGATTAGATGACATTAGCTTTAACCTTGGGCATATATTATGGCTATCATTTTATGAATATCTGTATTCCACCTTCACTGCAATAAGTTGAATATGATAGAATTATATCATAACTGAACAAACTGATTGATATGAGTATGGAGCTAAATAACTTATCTTATCTGTTGATTTTAGGAGATTGGAATGCCAGAACAGTAACACAAATGAAAATTTTAACAATCCTTTATTAAAAGAAATGTGGGAAGCATTAAATATTACAAAAGGCTTTCTAAAGATAACACAATTAACTCACAGGTAGTGGTGGGTGAAGTGGGCTCAATCCGCTCTGCGGAGTGTTTTACCGATGAGCAAAAGGCGGATTCGCGAGTGCTCCCACAATGCGGCAATTATGGCGTTATAATGAGGAATGTGAAGAGCATTGAAAACAGCTACTTCATGTTACTCCGCCTCCACTGGTCACTTCTCTTTCAATCTTTAAGGTGAAGTACACTGGTGGCAGTTCACTTCGCCTTACTTCTCCTTGTTTTTGAGCTCCGAAGGAGGATTTTGCAGTGATTCATGGGAGTTCAGGTCACACCGACTTTATATTGATCTGCACAGCCTCAGTTCGAGGTAGTGTGAGTAGGAAGGCGTAGGAGACAGTGTGCTCTGATAGCTGTCTGTAGGAATCTTTTAAAAGCTGTTCAAAAAGCATTTTTGCTTTTTAAGGGGGGATCCAACTGTAGTTCATCGATTGTAGGAAACCCTCCTGTGCTCACATCATCGAGTGTTTTTGTATGTGGGTTTTGAATGTAAATTTACAACATTGAGTGTGTGTGTGTGTGTGGTGAAAGACAATGAAGTGTGCTGTGTGGGGGAGGGGCGTATCTGTATGTAGGTAGATTTAAGTTGAAGAACTAGTGATTTCTTTGTGTTTTGTTAATATTTTTGTTATATACAGTAACTGACTGTGTTACTGTACACATAGTAAAATTGTCAGTGATAGTACTAATTTTCTTGCTGCTTGTTGTGTGAATATGGTGCAGCATTTCATAAGGTCAGGTTGTTTAAATTACAAATTTACATTATGTGGCAGTGAGTACACTGAACTTTTGCATTTGCATCGCATTCCTAGTTCAGCATTGTACACAAAGTGTTCTGTGTTGTGCATGCAGTGTTGCGTGCATCAAATATAATACACCTTTTAAAATTTGTGACACAGATCAGTGTAAGTGCAACTAATCACAGCAGTGTGAACCTGCTATCCACTGCAGCTGCCTGATTTTGTGCTGCGATCATGTTCTCTGTTCTTAGTGTTGCTCTTGTTGTGCCATAAAAATCAGCACTGTCTGTATTCAGTGCCCCCCCACGTTGAAAAGGTATTTTTTACCAGACTGGATTGTTTTTGTGACCCCATCAGCACCGCTGGTTACTGAAGTTGTTTTAATTCCATGACAGTGTCACAACACAGTAGTATCTTATCTGTTGCTGAAGCCACAGTTGTTTATTTTGCTTCACATCTAGCTAGCGATAGTAGTGAGTAGTGACCATCCTGTCAGAAAGTGAATGTATCAAAATCTGAATTTGGTAATAATATTTGTGGTTGATCCCCCAAAATGCCTGCAAAGAGATGTGCAAATAAAACTGTTTCTGGCCATGGCAATGTTGGCAGTAAGAGGGTCTGTGGGCATGGTAGTAGTACGTGGACGGAGAAGTGCATTGCTGATGTGAGGAAAGGTATTTCTCCTGCAATGTTTTTTACAGCCTAATTAGTAGCTTCACTGATAGTTGGAGGAGATGATGTTTTCCCAGCCGGTGGTGTTAGTGTTACTGGTGTTAGTGGTGGTGGAGGTAGTATCAGCATTATTGCATCAAGTTCTAATTCCGACCAGTGTACCCTATCCAAACATATTGAGTGTGAAGCAGTGCAAGTGAGTGACGGAGTAGATGATGTCATACTTCCCAGTAACATCCCATTAACTGAACCTGATTCTGATGATCATGTCAATGCTAGCATACAATGTGATATTCCATTAACCGTGGCACTTAACGTCACTCATTTTCCATGCAACAGTGATTCACAGTGTGGTGAAAAAATATCAGGTGATGGTGGTGTAGATGATGATGATGAATGTGATGATGCTGATGATGACGATGTCGCTGTTGTTGCAACATGCAGTCCATATGTTAGCATCCAAGCAGAAGATGTGGATGTGTGTGACAATGACGTTGATGAATATGATGATGATTTAATTGACCCCAGTTGGGAACCAGAGAAAAAGAAATTAAAAGTGGCCGTGTCTGAAATTTCTGAATCTGGTTGCAGGAATCCCCTCCCATTAAAAATTATGATTTACCAGTTTTAGTGGATGATGATGATGATGATGATGACCCAGTACACAATATGATAGATAGTCATGGTGGTCAGTTGCAGTTCAGGTGTGCAGTGCCAGAAACATCGAGTGCCCCCCCCCGCCACTTCAGTGCTCAAAATAACAGACTTAAATAAGCCACATCATCATGGACGTGTTAAAAGCAAAGCATCACAGTCCCTTGTTTGGAATTTTTTTGTTCAAGATGCAAATGATGATTCAGTTGCAATCTGCCAGGTTTGCCATGTGTGTGTGAGTCGAGGTAAAAAGGGGAGCCATCTTGGGACAGGAGGACAGCATACGCATCTTAAGAATAGGCACTTGGCTCTGTGGACCCAGCTGAAGATGGCAGCTAATACCAGACTTGGGCGTTCACCCTTATCATCAGCAGCAACCATAGCCAGCATGTTATCCCCTTCCATGACTGTTAAGCCCAGTAGGAAATTAAACATGTGCAGTAGTGTGGTAATAAGAGCCGATGATTACTACAGGCATGATGAGGTGGAGGACCATAATGACTTTTAAATGTTATCCAGTGCTGGTGAGAGTAGCAGTTTTTGTGGTGGTGGTGGTGGTGGTGGTGAATGCAGTTTGTCTAGTACAAGTGGTACATCAACCCCAGTCGGCAAATCTGGAAAAATAACATCATTTCTGGGATTGTCATCATCACCTCTGCAACCGTCTTCATCAAATGTCCACACTCCACCCCCTGCCAATGCCATTCATCACAGAGCACAACCATTTGTGACCAACAGCACACACCCTGTAAAACGTTTAAGTCAGCCCACATTACAGAGTGTTTCTGTGCATAAGCTGAAGTACCCCCCCAATCATACAGTGTCACGTGAACTTAATGCTGCTGTAGCAGAAATGCTGGCAATCGATCTTTTGCCCTTCTGCTTTGTAGAGAATTCTGGGTTCTGGCGGTTTGCTGCCCGTGCCTGTCCAAAATGGAAAGTCCCATCCAGGACATACTTTTCTGCCCGTGCTGTTCTCGAGTTGTTCCACACTGTCTCAAACTTAGTAAGACATGCCCTTCAACATTCATCTTTTCCATTCATCCTTTTAAGTATGTATACGTGGACAAGTGACAAAACAGCAGGGAGTTCATTTCTGTGTATAACTGCACACTGGGCGCAGGTGCCGGGGGTTGTTTGTGATGCTGGTAGTGTGAATAATCAGTGCAGGAAGGTGGATTGTCATGGTAGCAATCTTCCTGGAATTCGCCAGCATGCAACAATTGCTATGTGCAGTGTGACCTGTTCACACACTGGTGAGAACATGTTGGACATGGTACTGAGTGAAATTGACAGATGGCTAAACCCTCTGTCCCTGAGACCTGGGTTCATAGCAAGTGACAATAGGTCAAACGTGGTGAAATGCATCACGAATGGTGTTTTTTTTTCATGTTCCATGCATGGCCCACTGTTTAATTCTTGTGGTTCAGGAGTTTCTGCAGCACCCTGACATAAAAGAAATGCTGGCCATTGCATGACATATCTGCTCTCACTTTTCAAGATCTGGAAAGACCCGTGACCAACTGCGGCAGTTGCAGATACAAAACAGCCTGCCTCAATACCTCTTGATGCAGGAAGATGTCATCCGATGGAACTCCATGTTAAACATGGCAGAGAGGTCTATGAACAATACAAAGCCATCACAGAATATCTTGTTATGCACACTAGCTGTGACAGTTCTGGGGCCTCCATGTCTATGATGACTGAACAGTGGTAACTCATGGACTCTGTAATAACAATTGTGTGGCCTTTTGAACATGCCACACAGGTAGTGAGTGGCGAGTCTGCCTCCATTAGCCAATCAATTCCACTGCAGCAGGTGCTGAGGCAGACATTGGTGAATGTATAGCATACCCTTGATGTTGCCGTAGACCGTGCTAGCAGTATGTTGCTGCAACACATGCTGACAGTATTCGACCAGAATCGTCACATTGTGGGCATTCAGCATAGTGACAACTTTACCATGGCAACAATGCTGGATCCATGACACAAACGTGGAATTGCATCAGTACTGGAAGGAGGGCCTGAACAGGTAAAAAATATCAGTGGTCAACTGGTTTGCTTGGTTCATGGGGCACAGAAGTCATGTGCCAAGGTTTGCAAACCTCAGCAGCATAATCCAGCTGAAGGTGTAGCTGGAGGGCCAGCAAGCATATCATGCAAGGGTAAGGGCACTGTAGATCCTGGTGGTCTGTCATCCAAAGTGGTTGGCATCAACCCGCTTTGGGAGGCTTTGTCCCAAGTGGGTATTTGTGACATCAATGATTCTGGGGAACAGGCTGATGCATCAACAATCAGGCTTAGTGTGACACAGAGAATGGTTGAGTCATATTTGTCTGAAAACAGGCATCTGACAATAAGTGAAGATCCTCTTTTGTACTGGAGTGGAAAAGTCAGTGAATGGCCAGAGCTGACTTCAGTGGCAATGAAGTACCTCACATGCCCACCCTCCAGTGTAAGTGTTGAGAGGGTATTCAGCTCAGCAGGTGCAATAGTCAGGGATCATCGGACAAACCTGTCTCCTGCAAATGTTAGTTTGCTAACATTCATTAAAATGAATGAGAGGCACATACCAGCACAGACTTCAACCTTGGTATTCGTACCCCGTTCTAGTCATGGTGGTCTTGCTGATGTGAAGTGGAGCATCCTGGTGGCACTGGCAGTGGCTGCCTGAAACAGCCAACCACTGACATAGATGATGACACAATGAAGAAAGAATTTCCCAATGGTCAGACTTCAGACATCGATGACTGTGAGGGCAGTTTTCTTTATGAGGATGATGATGTGGGTTTTAACTGCAGTATTTAAAAGGCGGTGTGCCCCCCCCCACCCTGGACCACCACCACCCGGACTGATGTTATCCATGTCTAATGCCACCATGAGTCTGTCTGCACCCCATGGACCACCACCACCACTGGGACTGATGTTATCCAAGTCTGTTGCCGCCATGAGTCTGTCTGCCCCACATGGACCAACGCCACCACTGGGACTGATGTTATCCAAGTCTGCTGCCACCATGAGTCTGTCTGCCCCCCATGGACCACCACCGGGACTGATGTTATCCAAGTCTGCTGCCACCATGAGTCTGTCTGACCACCCTGGACCACCACCACCGGGACTGATGTTATCCAAGTCTGCTGCCACCATGAGTCTGTCTGCCCCCCATGGACCACCACCACCACTGGGACTGATGTTATCCAAGTCTGCTGCCGCCATGAGTCTGTCTGCCCACCCAGACCACCACCACCGGGACTGATGTCATCCAAGTCTGCTGCCACCATGAGTCTGTCTGCCCACCATGGACCACCAGAATACCAGTGCACCACCACCACCAGCTTCTTAATATTTAAACCATAAAGTGAGTATGTGCACTCATGTTTGTTATGTTGCAACACTTCATTAAGTTGCCTGTTTTGTTTTCTGTAGCTTTTCAGAGCTGCAGTGGCAAAACACATACAGTACACTTATTTTGTTTCTTTTATAGGAGAACAAAAACAGGCTCCATCGCTAATATTACTAATTGGGAGAGATGCTGTAGCAATCCCGTACAGACAGAGAGGAAGAGATGTAATGTCCATGTGAAATCCATTCTGGTAAGTATGAAGATTTTATTTCATCCATTTCATTGCTTTGTAAAGACTGCTGCAAATATTGCAAACAACCGGTTGTCTTAGTACTTGACAAGATGTGTCTCTGAAATGTAACTTAGTTGACAATAGGGACTGAGATTTGAGAACCAGGGAGGGAAACATAACAATGAAGTTGTAACTTTTAAGAAGTCATTCATTTCTTTTTTTTAGGAAAATTTGTGATACTTTATTGTTCTGTGAAAGTGGCCTTATCCAAAGAAGTTCATCAACATGATCAGGCACACCTCTCCCCGACCCAAGCTTGGGCAGACATGCAACATGCAGAAGTCATTTCATTCCATGACCATGACCATCATTAAGAACCGGACTCTAGAAGAATGCTGATGAAATCTGTGAAGAAATAAAAAAATAAGAAACCATTACAGACAAAATTGAAAATATGATCCCCCTCCAAAAAAAAAGAAATACTTACCTTCATGTGCTTGAGAGTTATCCATTTCCATTTAAGTGTAAAAAATTCTCATTGAGCACTGGACGGTGCACAGCAACAGTTCGGAGATGGAGTCACCTGTGTGTGATGCAGAACAATAGCATGAATACATGTCCATGTCAAGTTGAACCCCCCTCATCATCACCTACAAAATACACAACCATATATCTATATATATTTATATATATATATATATATATATATATATATATATAAATATATATACATATATACATTTATAAAATGGGTAAGGAAAATCAGTGAAAATCCAATATCCTTATTGGCTGAAACATATCACATGACTGTGCATTATTCCACAATGACTGCATGCCTCCCAGTACGACCACATGCCTGAGCTACTTTCCAGCCTGCAAAACCTTCTCATCAGCAGTGAGATCACTCCACACCTGAAATGGATAGGCACCACATACACATACAACTGCTGTCACTGGCACACTCAAGCTGCCACCCACAGGCATTAGTAAATATACTAGTTCCACACTGTACCCACTGTTGTGCTTGATCCTGTCATTCATTTTTTTAAAAAAGCATGTAAAAATCTAATCCTGCCTGCCATTTCCACAGTCTCATAGCACAAGCACTTTCACTTTTATACTGTAAAGTAGTGTGACCGAACAGTCTTAATACCATTAAATAATATGGTGGCAGATGTCCATAAACCTCACTGTGTACAAAAAGTAAGAGAACTTAGATATTTCGAGCTTACTTCATTTCAGTAAAGAAAAGTTCTCCTGCGAGGGGAGAGGGAACGACCCTAGCCCTCTACTCTTCATGAAGGAATGTTCTGTGACAGAGCATGTCTGTGCAGCACTGTTACAAGCTCAGAGGCCTTTCCTCTGCTTAAAAAAAACGGGTCAAAGTGTCCCTCGTGTAATTAGTTCACATTTGGCACAGAGTCGAGGCCATGGACTGCAGGGTGAGAGTAAGCACACGAGGCGAGCCAGTTTAGAAAGAGATAGAACCCAGAGTGAGGGCTGCTATAGCAACCCTCACTCTGGGTTCCGTCTACCCTTGTAAAACTGCCGACTCGCTTGCACTATGCTCATTCTCTTCTGCCTACAGTCAGCGGCTTCGTTCTGTTACTTAAATGTAAGAAAAGATAACATGAGGGACACATTTTTGTTCATTTTTAAGCAGAGATGGGCTTACTCTGAGCTTGTAGCAGGTTGTGACTTTCTGCTTTAGACATCGCCCGGTCACGGAATGTTTTGGTCATGGAAGTGAAAGTGCTCCATGGTCGCTCCCCTCTCCCTGCAAACTGAGGGAACTTTCTTTTACAGAAATGAAATAATCTGAAAACATCTAACTTCTCTTATTATTTTATACATAGACAAATTTATCTTAAACCTCTACCACCATATTATTTATCAACTGCTACATTTTGACAAGTAAAGTGAACGTGATCCCCAATCATGCTCCCTGTCCTCTCCCTACAAACAGCACCTTCTTTTACAGAAATAAAGTAAACTATTTATTTTTCCAACACAACCTTATCTTAAACCTCTGCCAGCATATTATTTAGCAGCCAGAGACAGGAACTACTTTTTCCACCCTCACCCAAAAAAAAAATTGTGGCCATTTTATAAGATGGATAACCCACTCTGGGGTGTGCGGTTGCGCTCTGATTTACGCATTCCTTGGCTGGTTGAACGCATGAGACAGCAGGCCGAGTGCGTCAGAACGCACACCAAGGCATGCGTATATCAGAGCGTGACCGCATACCCTAGAGTGGGTTATCTATTACATATATCTACTCACCAAGGCTACTATTACTATACATCCAAAGGGCACCTTTCAATCCAGTTGACATGATCACTTTTCACTTTTCTGCACACAAGAAGAATGCATTTTGGGCCTGCAGAAAAAATCTGGGGACCCTGTGCCACTGTTGTGTGCATGACTGACTGCACCATAAATTCTGGGGGACTTTGTATGTGCTGAATCAGTCTCATTTCACTGTGTTACCACTTGTCAATTTTCTGGACACATGGAAGATGCATTCTGGTCCTGCATAAAAAATCTGGGGACTCTGTGCCACTTTTGTGCACATGACTGAGTGTGCCATAAATTCTGGGGGACTTTGTACATGCTGAAACAGTCTCATTTCACTGTGTTACCACTTGTCAATTTTCTGGATGCAAGACAGATGCCTTTTGTGGATGCAGAAAAAATGAGGCACCAAAACAGCGCACACACACAAAACACACAGACACTTAACAGAAGGAAGGAGCCCCAGAATACAAAGTGTAACTCATACAACAAAAAAGGCATAATTACATACAAGGGTCAGAAATGGTGGAGGAATACATTTTATGGCACAGCAAGGAAGGTGGGGGGAGGGCATGGTGTGAGGAAATAAAACTAATGTGGGATCCTATGGTGATCCAGCAGCAGTTCCAGCATGGACATAATTTGAAGCTGATGTCCCTATAGTTCTTCCAGCCGCTGCTCCACAGCACTCATCCTCTCCCTGTTCTCCTCAACAGCACTCCAGAGAACTGCCAAGTCAGACAGTGTTAAACGCACTTCTCTGGTGTCCACTCCTTTGACAGGCTGACCTGCTGGTTGTAGTGGTGGTGGGGGTGCTGGTGGAGCAACAGGTGCTGCTGTGGCCCTCCTCTTCTTAGGGATGCCAAGCCCACTATGCACAGAGGCATTCTCTACCATGGAACAGTCAGCAGGTGCAGACATGGTCCATTCTGTGGCAGCCTGTCACTCCAACTGGTGGTGATTAAGCATATGGGTGCACTGGCCCCAAGTCCCCAGGTGACTCCCTTGGGGGCCACGGTGCACCTCCACCACACATAGGCGACACTTCACCACACTGCTGTCCCCTTAACACAGTCAAAAAACTGCCAAAAAATGGAGGTGCTGGGAGGACCAGGCACAGGCAGGGGAGGGCCAGATGAACTGGCAGTAGGCTGCTCACACAGCTCCACAGCACTGATGGGATCCACACCTGGGCCTGGGGGAACAGGCACATCATGCTCCAAAGGACCTTGTGCTGGACTTGGTGGTGGTGGTGGTTGAACAGCCTCAGAGTCAGGAGGCGGTGCTGGTTCTGCTTCCGGGGCTTGGACACTCATAAATTTAGAGTGGTCCAACACAAATGGGTGCCCATGCCCCCCACGCTTGCACACGGTATGACGACGAGTACTACCATGCTCTCCCAGAGCTGCCCCCACCCCAGACATTCCCTCACCCTGCTCCATCTCACAACACAAGCACAACACACACACAGTCACACACACACAGACAAATAACTAAGCAGGTAAGAAAAACAAAATCTTCAGAAAGAACAAATTATTTTTTTTATACCTATTTTATTAGAGACAATACAGATTCTCAATATCTCATTTCTTTGGTTACATTTGATATCCATTTTCTTTGTGAACAATACATATTATTCATATTCCATATTTCTGAATACACAGCTCTTACATTTCTCTATAAACCACTAAAGCACATACAATTCTAGTACTTCTTGAACTACTAACTCAAGGCTGATATCTACCTTAGAAGAAGGCACAGAGGGAGGATACACACATAGAGGGCAGGAAGGAAAAAGGGAGAAAGGGGGGGCAGTCTATTTAAAACCGTGACTCTTTGTATAAGTCCCACTGAGTACATCTATTATTATATTGACTTATATTATGATTGACAGCAAACGTAATTCTCAGAAAGAACAAATTAAGTAAAAAACAGAACAGAAAAGACAAAAAAATGTAGCTATTAAAAAAGCTGTTGGGTTAAGTATCAAATTTTAACTCTCCTCCTCTGCAATCAAAACACTCCTCTCTCTCTCTAGTACACACTCCTCTCTCTTATTCTGCACAGGAGAAAGTGAAACTGTCTGTGCGACTCACTTCCTACCTGCCTGGCTACAGAGCATGTGACTTACAGTACTGTAAGTCATGTGATGTGTGGGGGGCTGCCAAGTCTGAAACACCAAGTGGATCACTTAGAATCATAATGAGGAACGTGAAGTCCATTGAAATCAATGACTTCGTCTTACTTTGCGTTCTCATTATGCCAACATGAAGTGGTAATGACAAGGCGAAGTGAGCACTTTGCATTGTCCACTCCGCGAAATGCCCACTTCGCATGCACTTTGCCAGCGAATTTTAAATTCACTGCAACTCTACTCACAGGGTAAGAAAATGTTAGATTTTCTTGGTGGATATAATCTAAATTTCCTAAATGGACATAGTACACAAGATGCAGTTGGTGAGTTTACTTTCCTCACTAAGTGAGGTAGGTCAGTTTTGGATTTCACAATTGCTGAAAGTGACTATTTATAATAAAGTTATACATTTTAAAGTTGTACATAAGATATTTCCTGACCATTACCCATTACATGAGTTTATCAATAAGAGTGAAAAGAGCAATAGTTCACACAGTAAATATTATTTTAAAAATGAGAAAGAAGATAACTGTATGATAGTACAAGCAGATAAAAAGATAATGTGGAATCCCTTGTTTCCAAATAAAATAGATGTATTTCTAAGTACTGTACAAGGTATGGAGCTTAAGAAATCCTTCCTTAGTACAGTAGTTCAGACCCTGAAGTGCTGACCGTCTGTCAGAAAGTAATGGATTACTGTACTTTAGTGAGCACCTATCCTAAGGTGCAAACACACACATAAAGTCTATCCAGCTTCTTGTGAGGGTACATCAGTATGATAAGGATTGTGCAAAGCATGAAGCTACTCTTAATAAAATGTCAAGGAATTCTGGAAATATGAAAAGTATTAATATATAGTATAAAGGCCCTCATACCAACGTAAAAAGAATACAGATTATTAATATGTAATAAAAAAAAACAGAAGTATAATAAATACCTTTATGGAGAATTGCAGGAACCAATACAAAGTAACAATGCAAAGACATTTTGGGGTATTGTTGTAAGTGGTGACAACCATAGCAAATTAAACACTAAAACAATAATATTTGCTAAGAAATGGGTTACATTTTATAAAAAACTTTATGCTTTTGAGGAATTTGGCTTATGTACTGAGGTCAGGGAAAATGTGAGTAATACAAATCTTAATATTTTGCCAACCTAGGAAGATATAGCAGTAAATAAGGTGATACAATATATTAATCAATAAAAGAGGAACAAGGCCCCGGGGCTAACAGGAACTGAGCAGAATTATTTCAAAACAACTGTATATGGTTAGCAGAAATTTTGCAAAAAAATGTTTCATTTTGTTTTGCAGACTATAATTGTCCCTGATACATGGATAACAGCAGTGATTGGGCCAACTTTTTAAGAAAGGTAATTGGAAAGATCCTGTAAACTATAGGCCTATCTCACTTCAATGAGTTCCTGCAAAGATATCCACAAGGATGTTATTGGAAAAACTGAGCTCTTGGGTTGAGCAATTTAATATACTTAGTGAGTAACAATTTGGGTTAATTCAATCTTTATCAACTGCTGATTCATTTTCATATTAGATCATTTGAAAAGAAAATTCAAAGCCTACAAAGGTAATGGTCTATATTCAGCCTTAATAGATGTGAGGTCTGCCTTCAACAATATGGATAGGAAAATACTGTTGGGAAGTCTCAAGGAATCAAACATTGACAGAAGAATTTTAGCTCCAAAATAATGATTACATTTGGATACCAATATTCAAATCTGATTTTCTTGTGATGAGAAATTGACTGAAAAAATAAATACACATAAGGGAGTCAAGCTGGGATGTCTATTAGTATCCCTTCTTTTTAATATGTGAATTGAATAGCTTGTACATGATTTGGCTAAAACAGAGACAGATGCACTGAAAATATATGGTAAACAAATTAATATTCTGTTATATGCAGATGATGCTGTCCTTCTTTTAAAATCAACCATTGGTCTCCAATGAGCTGTATAACAGGTGGCAGTCACATTAGATAATTTAAAATTACAGTTAAATGTTGACAAGTCAAGCATTCTATTTATTCATAGACCAACAAATCTTTGCTTTATTTGGAATGCTAAAGGTAATAATACAGAAAAGGTTCGTGGTTTTACATCATTAGGGGTAAACTACATTGCTTCTCACTCATTGAGTTATTGTATTGTTGCACTGAAAAAGAAGACTAGAAAAGTGGTTTCAGTGATTAATAGGTTTTCTAAGAAATATACTAATAATTATTCTGCTGTTGTTTTCAAAAAATACATGAAATGAACGTTAACTGTGTCTACCTACTGGTGCAGCAAAAGTGCTTCCATCTGTAGTGCTTACAACTGGGGTTCGAGAAAGGCCTCAGACATCAGTAGGTAGGCCAGGTGGAAGGCTGTGTGTCCCAGAGAATGCTTGTCTTCTCTGGGGGGGGGACTTGGTACATGGCACCTACCAACCACTATTATTGGTAGGGGCTGCAGCAGTTTGGGACCATACTGAGAGACTCTTGGAGTTGGGACTGGTGGACCTCTGCATGTTGGATGAGGGAGCATGCCTGATAGTGCACTGAGGTCATTGTAAAAGTGGAACTATCACGGACAGGTGAGGAGGGGGGATGCACAAGGAAAATCCCTCAGCACAAGCCCTATGATGCTCAGATCTGGCACATGTGCTGGGACCTAGATGATATGGGGGTGGATCTTCTCCCCCCGGCAGCATCCAAGGGTCAAAAAATATTAACATAAAAAAAAAAAAGAAAGCCAACTGGATTAATCATGTGATGCCCTAAAGTTGAACAGTTGCTCCTAGCTCAGCTCTCTGCATTCTGCCCAAATGTATGGTTTATTTTGGCTATTTTAACTGCTGTTTTTGTTTTAGTTATGGTTTGTTTGATTCCTGCACATATGGAAGAGCTAGGGAATCAATCAATAGATATTGAGCATGTTTTGGATCCCCAAAACCAGGGATTAACTGACACTGCATCATTGGGGCAGCTGTGACTTAAGCCTCCACAAAAATGACCCATCCCAGTTTCCCCAGACCCCAATAGTGAGCCTGATAAATTAGATCTTCTTTTGGCTGATATGTCCAGCATCAAGCTTACTGTAACAAAGGTAATGGAAGATCTACAGCTGCATAAGCCAGCTTTGGAATCCTTCAACCGCCGGTTAAATGATGCTGAGATGCTCATCAGTTCTGTTAAGGTCAGCAGGCTAGAGAGGGGAAAGAGCTTCTAGACCTTCAGAAGCATATCACCAAATTAGAGTTAAAAGGAGACAATGTAGAGGCAAGGAGTTGCCACAATTAGTTGGTGATCGTAGGAGTTCCTGAGCAACCCAAGGACACTAATATAATGCAGTTTTTGCAGTTCCTCTTGAAAGATATAGTGGGTCCCCCATTGTCGGGCACAGATTACTGGATTGAGATGTCACATTGCACTTTTCACCCACAACTTCCTCCCCAAGGTAATCAAAGGGTGATTATCTGGCAGTGTTAACATTTCTAGGATAAAATGCATATGTTGCATCAGTCATGAGCTAAATGCCCTCTAACCTGACAGGGTTGAACACTGTTCTTATTTGGGGATGTAACTCAACTTCTCCAAGAAAGGCAGCTGGCATAAAAGAACATTAAGCAAATGCTTTACAAAGCAGGTGTAAAATTTTATGTGAGATACTTGGCATGGTTATTTGTGTCCACTGCTTCAGGGGAGTTGGAGTTCACCTGTACAGAACAGGCACAGTTGGAATTATCAAAGCATTTCCACAGCTCGCATTCACTGTGTTTAAGAGCTCTAAGACTTGAGGGGACTTTGTGAACTTGGAACAATGATTGTACTATGGGAGATGAGACTTCTCTAAACTGATTTCCTCTGGTATTTTTTGGCTGATCTATCCATGGCTTCATGATTTTGGCTGGCTATCTTATTAGTTACTTGACCTGAGTTTTTCTGGTTGCTCCTTACAACCAGATCAGTTGGGACCTTATTTTCATGGACCTGGGTTTGATTTACAATATCTCTTATTGCTGATTCAACAAGATCATTTTGAAGTTCTACAGCTGTAATTGGAAACACAATGTTGCTTATGAACACAATTATTATGTTGCTTAAATGCCTTTGCTCATTGCTGGCACTGGATTCCTGCCAGGATTTTTCTTTGAGTGCTACGATACTAGACTTTTCCACCTTGAGAAGTAGATGGACATGTAATTACACTGGTTGGATTAGTCTTGTCATGGGATCACAGAAGCGACTGTAAGGGGAATTCATGATGGTGACGGGTAAGAAGCCATGCTAAGCAACTCCCTGTCAGTCCTTTACTTGAACTAATTCCCTTGACCTTACTATGACAAAAGTGGCTCTGCCACATTTTTCCAAACAAACAAAGGAATTTCTATGAGCAGAGTAACAGAAGAGGAATAAAGATTCCTCTTCTTCAGATTTAGAGACGCCAACTCGCAAAGGATAGCTTGATCGCTTTGTTACCTGTGTAACTGGTTCCAGGTAGGCACAAGTGCTGACAGATGTTTGGAGCTTATCTGAAGTTTTGTCAAGCACCGACCCGGAGGCAAAGGAGCTTTCTTGTGCCATTTTCCTGAATGTATATGAACCGCCAAAGGGGAAACAAATTCTGTCTGCACTGTTGCTTTAAATACACCAGAACACCAAAGATTTACTGACCCTGAATTGGGATAACTTTCTATGAATATACTCAGTGCAAGGGTAGGAGCAACTCCAAAGTCTTTTGCAGGGCTGAATGTGGAGGATTCTTTTGCTTTGTTCCCGTAGCAAACTTTACCATTAATGTATCCTGCTTCCTTTCAAGGTTTAACTAAGACACTCCTAGCTAAAGTTTAGTTTAAAAGTCTAAAAGAAGCTTCATTTTCTTTTTCTGAGTTGTTCACTTTTCTGAGTTCCTTTGATAAAAAGCTTGACTTGCTGATTACTTAATCAGATATGCTGGATAAAGAAATTAAAACAATCTGGATGGAAGTGGAAAAAGTCCAGGAAATCCAAAAATCTTTACAAAAGATGTTGTGGTTGTTCAGGAAAAAGTATTAACTAATGAAGCATTATCTACCTCTAACTTAATGGCAATCCTTGGGCTGCAAAGAAAAATTGAAACAATGGAGAATACTATGCATTATAAAAATTTAAGCCTTGTTGGAATTCCTAATTCTTATGACAATGCATTTGAGTCTTTGAGAGAACTGCTGCAGGATTTCTTTGTCACCGTTCTCAAATTACCTCAGTCAAACCTGTCTTTTGTCACTAAGGCAATTTGAATTCCTATGAGGAAAGATTTTTCCATTAACCAATATGGATCTACTCAGTCAACTACTCATCCGGATGTTAGTTTTAATCTACTTTCTCCAGAATCTGCGGCAGTTTTCAATCAAGGTCATAATGATGGCAATCTCTTCCAATATACTTCTGGTCCCAAGAACACTATTATTTTGTCACTCTCTTTTGATTATGACAATGATCTAGTGTTAAATACTGCCAGAAAAATGGGGTCTCTAGATTATAAAGAGATAGTCTGCCACATTTTTTCCAGACATCGCTCCAGTAACGCTAAGAAGATGGAAACAATTCTTACAAAGTAAAGATGAGCTAAAAGAAATTGGAGTCAGTTTTAAAGTATTGTTTCCTGCAAAATGTGTGCTTACATGTGGTGGGTGCTATTTTGATTTGATTGATTTCATGTTCCGAGATTTATCAGCACCACCACTTTTCCTGGTGCTCATTTCTGCATTTTTTTAAATTACATGTGGTAAAGATACTAGAATATTCTTTGACCCATGAGCAATTAAAGCAGTATATTATGAAGAAGAAAATATTAAAATTCGAGAAGAAAAAACAAAGAGATGAGTGTAAGGATGAAGAAGAGATGCTGTTCTTGGAAGATGAAGATGAGAGTGAAGGATGATTGACTGAATTATTCTTTAATATATTATACTCTATCTGGGGGGCTCATGTTTAGGGATGAAGGATGCAGAACCTTTATATTGGTAGTTATTCTGTAAGCTTGGGCTCATGCCCAATAGTAAAATATCATATTATTGTAAAATTAGAAGGTTGTTCCAACAAGTTTTTTTTTTCTCATGTTATTTTTTTAAGCTACATTGGAAGCTGTAAGTTGAAGGAAGCCCAGTTCATGTTACGGATCCACAGTCCTGGAGGACTTTACCTGTTCATTTATTTACTTGATCATTTTCTTTATTACTTTGATTTATAATTAAGCTTATTGATTATGATCTACATTATATTTGCTTATACTATTAATTATGATCAATAATTATATTAAATGATGGAAGATAATTTGTAATAGATGTGTGTGTGTGTATAAATATCATATATATACATATATATATATATATATATACATATACAAATATAATATATATATATATATATATATATATATATATTATATATAAGAAAACAAAGAAGTGACCATAAGGACTGGGTGCAGGGTGCACCCCCCATCCAAAACCTTTTTCTGTCATGGCCTGGCTGAACTCTTAATCTTATGGGCCTTAAACTGAGGTTATTTTTTTTTAAACTTCTTTATTGCAAGTTTTATACTATCCAACAGTATACTTACACACACACACATCCCAGGGTTAATCCCTGGTCCACATCACCAAACTGGATATGGATACTATATACATCCCCACAACTATTTACAATCACATTTATATTTTATCAAGGCCAAGAGTTTAGGTCCGTTTTGCCTAATGCCACAATCAATACTTTTCCTTGAAAGTTGGCACTACTCTAATCTAATTCTTAGCCCAAATTTTCTTAATAGTGTCATCCCAACTTTCAAGGCAGGTAGTATCTTCCCCGGACAGAACTCTAATAACTGTGTCCCTAGGAGAGAGAGAGAGAGAATCCATCCTGACCCGCCAGAAATAAAAACCTGCTAATCCAGATAGAGACCATCTCATAAGAGTATTATGCCTCAGTTAATACTAGAAATACCCTATACAAAATCCTATATTTCCATATGGTCTTATCCCCTTCTCACATTTTCCTGCAAGAGAACAACATACAAGCTAAACTCCTTCAGACAGACAGATCTGTGTCCGAGCACTCTTCAGCTGTATTGAGTACACTGCCTCTAACACCCTCCATCTTTTATCAAATACCTTCTTTTTCCCCCTCTAATACCATTTGTCTTTTAAGTCTGTCCAAGACTTGTAACAGGTCACTAACCCATTGGTCATAGCTATAAATACTATCATTTTTTCCAGTGTCTGAGGACAAATGCTTTAACCAAGGAGGACATCAGAGACACATGATATTTGGCTGAGTCCCTCACTACCACTTGCACGTCCCCCAACAAGCATATCTCTGGTTTGACATACTCAGAATAATTTAGTAACGGATCCATTTTTTGACCAATTTGAACCCACAATGGCTGGATTATGGGGCAGTTCCACATTACATGTAGCAAATCACCTGATTCTGTTCCACATCTGAAATACAGGCCTGTCTGTCTGAGTTTTCTAGAACACAATTTAACAGGAGTATAGTAAATGTTTAAACAAATAAAAAACTGCATGGTTTTGTACTTCGGTATAGGCAAGACTTTAATATTTTTCCAAATTCCCTTCCATTCAGGCCTCGGGGGGGTAAAATTTTCTCCCAGTACGCTGTCTGAGCCTTAACTTCCAAACTGAGGTTATTTTTGAACATTGAGCATACAAATCAGTTACCTTACCTGAGCTCTTGCTTAATAACATGCATAAAGCCCTGCTAGCAAAGATTATATTGATACATTTCCTGAGCCTTTGTTTAACAATGCGCTCAGTGCTCTGCTTGTGAAAAAGAAGAAGGAAAAGGAAATGAAGTATTTTTTCCCTGTTTTTCTTTTCTTTGGCTGTGTTATTTACAGGTACTTTTTAATTTGGTGGCTGGTCTGTGTTAGCTGGGGCTATTGTGATGTTCTTTGAGCCACCACAGACTAATAAGAACATATGGAGTGCTTTCTTCCCATGTTGGGTGTGTTCCCTATCCTCTACTCTCATGTATGGGTGGAGTTCACAGGGGAACATTATCTTGTTATGGTTTATACTGTATAGTTATTGTTTACTTTTTTAAGCTCCCTCAGCCTATTGTTTGGACAGTTCTGCATGTAATGTTCTTATTCCTCTTCTAATCTTTCTGGAGAACTGGGAGCTTTGGCTTGCAGGGTGGATAGTCTATTGGTGGTCTTTGATATTACCAAGGATATGCCATGTTTTATGTTGGCCATGGGGACTGCTTTCTACTTCTTGGTTTGTTTGTTGATTGTTGGCCAAAATGTATGTCTCACTGAGTTATTATCATTGCTATTTCTTATTTAATATGTGTATCCTGGAACATTAAAGAAGGCAAATCTCCCATGAAATGTAACCAGGTGCTGAAGCATCTGGCCACCTTTAAATCCGATCTAGCTTTTCTCCTAGAAACACATCTGTTAGTAACACATGCACACTTCTTTTGCTGGTTGTGGGTGAGCTGCTCCTATGGGGCTGTAAATAATTCCTGTAGAGCTGAGATACTCATCTTAGTACACAAACAGTTAAGCTTTCAGATCATTAAGGAACATACTGACACTGAGGGCAGGTACCTTTTTTTCATGTAGTAGTGGGTACATCCAAACGTTTTGGTAGGCAGTGTTTATGGCCCTAACATTGACACCTCCTCTTTTTTTGGTAACCTCGTGAATATCCTCTCCAGTTATGACTCCCTTCCAAAAATAATTATGAGAACTTGAATCTCATTGTGGACAACACTTTCTATAGATCTGGCTCTACCAGAAAAGAGATTTCCCACGGTGCAATGAGCTAAGTGAGATCTACAAGATAATTGTGGTTTGGTGGATTTGTGGAGAATTCTCCACCATTCTAAAAGGGAATATACCGTTTCCTTTCTGGTCCACCACCCCCACTCTCACATAGACTATGTTTTGGTGAGCCCCATCTTTATTCAGACTGTCAGATATTGTGAGACCCACAGTAAAATTATATCAGATCATGCCTCGATTTCCCTTTACGTGGACCTATTTCCTAGCATTGAAGGATAAATGATGGTGACTTAATAACCACATTTTGAAAGATGAGTGGTACTGTTGAAAGAGATGACTACTGACGTTTTCATTTTTGTTGTTCCCTCGGTTCAGTCACTGGCTACCTGCTGGGCTACATATAAATGTATAATCCGAGGGGGACTCATTCGTTTGGTTTCCTTTCAGATTAAGCATAGAGAAAAGAAAGCCCAAGAACTGTTTCAAACAATTTGTAATTTAGAGAAAAATATTTGTTCAGCTTCCTCAGAAAAGGACTGGATCCATCTTAACCAAGTGCTGGCAGCGTATGAGGAATTAAATAGGGAACAAGCCAAACATGCCATATTTCAGTCTCAATTTTCTTATGAGATGTATTTGGATAAAAATATCAAACTGTTAGCCATACAACTTAAACAACATTAAATGGTGCATCTAGTTAAGAGCATTCGCTTGAACTAAGATAATACAGTTCTGACCGCTCAAAGAGCTATCGCAAGTGAGTTTAAACCATTTTATGCTAAATTATATTGGGTAAATGAGGAACCACCAGATTTACACATTCAAATAGAAAACTATCTTTCCAATATTGACCTCCCCCATTTGGATCCTGACCTTGCTGCCTTATTATCTGCCCCAATCCAAAGATCAGAAGTATAAAAATATATCTCATCCCTTGCCCTAGATAAAGTCCCTGGTACAGATGGCTTCTCTCCCAATTTTTAATCAGTTCTAAAATCAGAATTGACCCTGCATTTGACTGATTTCTATCATTTTTACTACCAACATAATGCTATTCCTGCATGTTTTTTGGAAGCATTTATCACCTTGATCCCAAAACCTGGAAAGGATCCCTTGGAGGTGTGTAATTACTGTCCGATATCCTTACTAAATGTAGATGTTAAGATTGTACCTAATATCCTAGGTAATGGGCTTGCCCAGATGTGGCAGTCATTAACAGGCACAGAACAAACAGGTTTTATGCAGGGACGGTTTATCTCAGATCATCTGAGGAAAATTTTTCATTTGCTTTTGGCTTCCAGAGAGTCTGGCTTCTCCTAGGTGATGGTCTCTCTGGATGCCAAAAAGGCCTTTGATTGAGTATCATGGCCCTTTTAGTTCCAAACTTTGTCAGCTTTCAGAATCCTCAAAGCTTTTATTAAATGGGTGTGTCTTTTGTATTCCACTCCCTCAGTGGGCATTCTTTTGTAATGGTGTCATGTCAGATTCATTTGATTTGCAGAGAGGTACAAGGCAAGGCTGTCTCCTTTCCCCTTTTCTGTTTAACTTTTGCTTGGAATCCCTTACTAGACAGTTTATTCAACACCCCCTGATATCTGGTGTTACTATTGGTCCTCAAATGTTTAAATTATCCACATACACAGATAACATCCTGTCCATCTCACTTATCCCTCAGTTTCATTACCTTCAGCACTACAAGTTTTTGAGGAATTTGGCCATTGATCTGGATATAAATTAAACTTATCTAAAACTGTCATTCTTCCTCTTAATTCAGTAACATGTAAAAGGGATATACCACCAGAATTACAAAGCTGTTGGTCCATGACGAGTTTGAAATATCCGGGCATCCATCTTATACAACGTATGAAGAAATTGATAGAAGGTAATTTTCAACCCTTAACACCATCAAGATAGACCTTTCCCTTTGGCAATCCTGACATTTGTCATTATGGGGCAGTATATCAGCAGTAAATATGAATATTTTATCAAGAGTCCTCTATTCCCTGAGTTTGATTGGTACCCTTCTACCTCAAGCTTGGTTCTCAAACTTGCATAGAATTATCACTGAGTTTCTTTGGAGAAGTATGATGCCTCACATTGCTTATTTTAAGTTGCCCATGGTGAAATGCCATGAAGGATTTCAGCTCACTAACTTTTATTGGTATTATTTAGCATCACAGGCTAGCAATTTCTTGGCGTGTTGTCTACCCAACTTCGAAACACCTATTAACCACCTTCATTTACCTTGAGAAGCAATAGAGTCATATTAATCTAGTCTCCATGGTATCATGCCTCAGGCCCTGACTTATATTCTGTGGTCCAGGCTGCCTTTGGAAATGAGGGATCTCCAATAGATTGGTCAGCTAGGATTAATGCACAACTGTGTCATCTGCTCAAGTATGTGCAGCAACAGGATCTCTGCCAACCGATCAGACAAAACCCTAATCTAAATATAGTGAATAAACCTATACCTTTGTCATTTTTGTCATGCTCCACTTTCCATAATGCATCTCATCTTTTAAAGGCAGACTAGTTTATTACCTTTGATGCTTCTTGTCTGACGTTTGCAGTACTCCTCCCCATAGTTTTTGCTTTTTTTCAACTTAAAGATGCTATTCAATCCTTTTTTGGCCCCCACCCAGGGCACCTTTCAGATGGCTCTAAATATTGGAAACTGGCTGAATTGGTAACTCAACCACATGCTGTTTCTTCCTTATACAAAACTCTTCAGAATGTGTTGGGGCAAAATATCCTGTAAAATCTAGATACTGGGCACAAGAGTTTCATGACTTTCTGCCCTCCCTGGACTCTATTGCACCATGGGAGTCTGTGCATCATTATATTAAATTGGATAATCTTAGATAAGTGCAATGTAAAGTTTTACATAATGTATATTATACACCGCATCGTTTATTCACGCTGGGCAAACTAGAGTCTTCTATATGTAGGAAATATAATGCAGAAGAAAGTATGTTGAAATACATGCTGAGGGACTGCTCCCCCATTCAGGGTTTCTGGAACTGCATTAAAACTAGTTTAGACCCCTGTTAGGGTTTCAGGAGAGTTTTACTTTAGAGTTGTGTCTCCTAGGGTTAGGTATTGGACAGCTACTGGGAATGCAGAGATTCCATCTGGCCCTTATTTCAGCTGTGGCAAAGTTAGTGATATTGCAATATTGGGTTAATACTTAAACCCCTAACTACATGGAATTACATGCAGACATTTTGACCATATTAAGGATGTAAAAGTCTATAGCTACTCTATGTCATAACCTTTCTACTAATAAGGACAGATGGGAAAAGCTAGACACCCTTCTTCACTTAACCTAGGTATGGGCTTCTTCACTCTTTATTCTTCTATTCTAGCTGGTGCCCTAGATCAACTCCTCCCCCTATTTCCCCTCCTATCATTATTCTGATTGGCCTTCCATGGTTTTAACTTCTCTGAATTTATCATATACTGTGTATATAGTATTAATCTGACCACTAATCCATACTATTTTTTAGTGTTTTTCTCTCATAGTGTGTCTTAATCCTGTTAAAGATGCTCTTTGTAAAATTGAGAATTTCGTTTTATAACCTCACCCTCTATTTTCATAATTGGTGTCAACATTCTTTCATTGATCCTTGGTGTACCCTGTGCTTCTGGTATTTGTATTTGTTTAAAAACTTTAATAAAGTTTACTAAGTATAAAAAAAGTCAACTGGAGTTTACTATATGATGTGGGGGTCTGGGGTACATCTAAATTGTTGGACAATTTGGAGTCTGTTCACAATGTATATTTGAAATTTATTTTAGAACTCCCACAGTTCATCCAGACTGAGCATCTGCGAGCTTAATGTGGGGTATTAACTCTGTGGACAGCTGCTGAAATGGCACTAGTGAGGGTGCATAATGATCTACTCTGTGCTAAAGATAGAGGAGTACACATAAGTTCTTGTATTCCTCAATCTCTCTTCAGCTTTTTACACTGTGGACAATATTGTGTTTTTTGATCTGCTCTATGAGTTTTGTGGACTCGCTGGTACTGTCATCAGATGGTTTGAGTCCTATCTCTTAGATAGGAAGCAGTGAGTGGGTAGTGATGGGGAATTTCTCCTGCTCTCTAATGCCCCTGTCATGCGAAGTTCTGCAGGGCTCAATCTTGTCGCTGATGCTGTTCATGGTGTATATGCTGACCCTGCGTGAGAACATTTGGCAATACAGTGTGGAGTTTCACTGCTATACAGATGATACCCAGCTGTATTTGTCATTTGCTCCCTGAATATCTGGTGCCAGTGACATGGTTAACATCTGTCTGGCTAAAATCAATGACTGGATGGCTTCCAGCTGGCTGAGACTTAAGGTGAATAAGACAAGGGCTGGTGGTTGAGCCGGGTTGCAGGCATGACAGATTGCTGCTTGGAGCAGACACAGGTCTTTTCCTGGGGTGGGATGCGTTGGTTGCTTCCCCGAGGCTGCATAATCTAGGTGTGATCCTGGGCAGCAGGCTGACCTTTGAAGATCAAGTGTCATCTCTTTTTAAGAGTGGTGTTTACCACTTACAGAACATTGCCAGGCTCAAGCCCCTCATTTTGCCTGAGGATCTTCCATCTCTAGTACATGGCTTTGTTACCTCCAGGCTTGACTACTGCAATATTCTTTACTTCAGGGTCACAGGAGGGACCCTCCAAAGTCTGCAGCTGGTGCAGAACATGGCAGCCCAATTACCGAAGGGCCTACCCAGGTCATGTAATGTGACTCTAGTCTTGTGTGCTCTGCACTGGATGCCGGTTATGTGGAGGCTCCTTTTCAATGTTTGCTTGCTTACTTACAGGGCCTTATATGGACTGGGTGCTGGCTACCTGTCAGAGCTCCTGAAACCTGCAACCTTTGTTCACTCCTGCCAGTCCTCCTCAAAGGGCCCTGCTTTATGTTCCCAGGGTTTGGCTCCAGACTTCTGGCGATCAAGCTTTCAGTGTCTCTGGGCCAACCCTGCAGAAGAATCTTCCAGCTGCAGTCTGGGAGGCCCATTTGATTGGCATTTTTAAGCAGAGGCTTAAGGCCCAGCTATTGAGCCAGTCATTGACTGAATAACATACTCCAACCCTGTCTTTTTTATAGTAAATTTTAATTTTTGATTACTGATTTCATCTCTTGCTGCTTTTAAGTGTATCTGTATGCATTTTGTTATGTTGTGTATGGTGCCCGGATCCTTCGGGACTGGGCACCTTAAAAATAAAATTTGCCTTGCTTTGCTTTGATATTAGCTTTTCAACTTCTTTTGTAGGATAGTCAATAATGACAATGTCTGGTTATACCAGTGCTGTATGGAGACCCTAGATGCTGTATCTAATGGAGCTCTTCTGTCCTTCAAGAACTAGGTGTGGTTTTGAGAGCTGGAAATTAGGATTACAGGGAAATCTCCACCTCAAAAAGGTCCCCACCTCACTGTAATGCAGTACCTGACTATCATTTTCAGAAAAAGTGGAATTTTTTTACCTTCAGCATCTTGATTTATTAATAATTTATCTGGCTGATCTTGCCTCATTCTCTGCCTGCATTTTAAAATCAAGCACCCGAGTGGCACCCCACAACCTCCCAGTGCTGTCCAGAGAATGACGTATCATGTGGGGAGCAGCCAAGGGAGTGTGCATAGAGTTACTGTATAGTCAGAGCTTCTAATAGCTCCAATTTGGAATGTTCATGTCTTGGTGCTCAACTGAAACCAGGCATAGAATGACAGTCTACTGACAGTCTACAACTGGTCTCAGTATAGCACCCAGGCATGTACATTCCAAACCAGAGCTATTATAAGTTCTGCCTATACAATACTCTATGCATGCTCCCATGGCTGCTGTCCACATGATATGTCATTCTTGGGATGGCTGTGGGAGGTTTTGGGCATGCAGCTTGGGTGCTTGATTTTAAAATGCCGGCAGAGAGGGAGGCAGGATCAAACAGAGAAATTATAAATAAATCAAGGCACCAAAGATAAAAGAAATGCTACTCTTTCTTAAAATGCTAGTCGGGCTGTGCATCACATTGAGGTGGGGTCTGTTTTTTTTCTATACATTCTTTACACCTCCTTTGGTGCTGGCAGGTGGCTCTGGCCCCTTCCTCAGAGGGGACTCATCTTTCTGGCTAGGCCTTCCCTGCACCCATCCTAATCAGCCATCCTCCATGGATTTCCCCCCATGACAGGTTGGGAAGCAAGAGGTGCCAGCTTCCTCCCACCCCCAGAAGCCAACATCTAGATTGCCGGGGGGAGGTGCCATTGAGCCTGCCAACTCTGAACCTTTTTCTGTTTTCCCCAGACCCATGCACATGCAGTGGGTGGGGTGACTTTCTCCACATCTGCAGAGACAGTCTTATGCCCTGTGCATGGGTCCACACTTTTTAGCATCATGTCTATGCTGACCTCCAGACTCTGCTGGGTGTCAGTCTACAGTGCGATGCTGTGTCCCCCCACCCCAATGGAAGGAGAGCTGTTTGCAGATGATCAATCCTTCCTCGCCCCAGACAACCCCCAAGTAACCTAAATCCATTTGTGAACCCAAGTCACCAGCATAGTGTCAGGTAAGGCACCCAGCACCTCAACCCTCTGTGCCACCAGGCTGCTGGGGCCCATTTTAAGGTGGATGTTTCCCTTTAAATAAATGGACTAAATAGTTTAGCTAGGGACTAAAATTTACAAGAATTTCAGAATTTTTTTTATCATGTAAGATTTTATTAGGTTTATAGTTTTAGGCATACATCAGTACAACTGGAAAGCAGGTTTCATAGGCTGCCAATACCAGCACATCAACTATAGAAACATATCCAATACAAAAGTTACTACAAAATGTAATGATATCCATCTGCCCAGTTCTGGTTACTTTCCACAGTACAACAGCTACATCATTAACCTGTAATCCAGGGATGTAAAACCTAGGGTATCAGTCCTTTAACCAATGAGAATTAATTTCTTTAGCGAAGTACCACATGAACAAGTAATGGGAAGGTATCAACTTCTTTAAGGATTATAAAGCAAATAAGCATAACTGAGCAGATAGGGCTGTTCCTAGTATCTAGTTCAGTAGTCAAGTACCTCAGTACAGGTACAAAATAGGCAGACATTCAAGAGATATAAAGGAAAGTAGGGATCATAGTAGTGGGAAGACTGCAGCTAAGTGAAATAGAGTGAGAGTTCCTTCCCTGAAAACTCCTGTGCTGAGAAGTGGGGGGTAAGGAGGGGGGTTACAATGTGGGAGGGTTGTTTGATGGGAGCAAGGGGACATCACAAATGTGGGAGTGAAGACAGGGATCCCATTTCTTGTGATACTTCACCAGGTTGCCTTTTGCAGAGGCAGTGATTCTTTCAAACACAGCTAATCTGGCCACCGCCGCTCTAAATGTGGTGAGTGATGGGATTGTTGCTGCCACTGCATGAGAATGGCTCTTTTGGCCTCCATTACTAGTGCCAGAGTCCAGGCTTTCAGGGGGAGGGATAGGGGATCTAGAGTCAAGGTGTCCCCTTGCAGAAGCATTTCCTGGGAGGGGAGGATCCTTTGTCCCACAACTCTCGAGCAACCATCCAACACCAAAGCCCAATATGGTTGAATATTTAGGCAGCTCTACAGGATATTAAGAAGGTGGGCCTGGGAGTTCTGACATCTCCAGCATCGGTCATGAGGAAGCACCTTTAGTTTATGCAACTTGGCTGGCTTCCTATACCACTGCAGGAGAATCTTCAACTGTATTAACTGGCTTTTGGCATCAGTGTATAAGACATGAGCAGATTTAAACCAGAATTCCCAAAGCTGTGCATATTTAGGGCATTGAAGTTCTGCTGCCCAGATCAGCCTACAACTCTGCGTAGTGTCTGGCTGGGAGTCCGTAATAATTTATAAATTAGTCAAACCAAGCCCTGGCCTTTTCTGGGTATGTGGATTGAGGTGAGACATTTCCATGTGGTGTCCTCTGGGAATTTAGCCAGTAGGGGATGCAAAGCATCCCTTAGCTGTAAGTGTTTCCAGAAGTCATGGGTGTTCAACTCATAGTTCTTTTGTAATTGTTCAAAAGCCATCAGTGTTTTATTATCTGGCAGGAGCAGATCCCCAACTGTGTGTATCCCTTTATCCAAATGAATTTGCCTCTAATCTATAAGGATTAACCTATTGTTCCATGGGGGGCATATTTGATCGGTGGGACATATGATGACTGTGGGCCATGAGTGAGGTGCAAGGCCTGACACCAGGATACACATGTGCCCACCATGATTGGAGAGATGTGGGATCCCCAATGCATCCTGCTGGCTAGGAGGAAGACTAGAGAGTCACCAGGTAAGAGTGCCTTTTCCAGAGGGCATATTTGGATTAAACCAGGTAGTAGCTTGAGCCATTCGGAAGGCTAGTTGGTATTCCAGCCCCAAGGGAAGCCCAGGACCTCCCTTGGGCCAGTGAGCTCTCAGTTTCAACCTTCCCCAATGAGCTGTTCTCCTTTCCCATAAAAATGACAAGACCAGCTTGTCCAGAGAGCCAAAATTCTTTTGTGAGAGAGGGCTTGAGAGATTAAGTAGCAAGTAGAAAATTCTTGGGAGGATAAACATACATATCACTTCAACTTTCCCTTAGAGGGAGAGCTGAAGCTTTTTCCACCACTGTAGCTTAGCCATCAGTGCTGCCATCAAAGGGGAGAATTTGGCTTTTTCAAGCTGACCCCAGGAGAAGGGGATATAAATACCCAGTTAGAGGAAGCCTTATGGTGCCCAGGTAATATCTGTCCCATCTAGGCAGAACCTGGTGCATTTAAGGTTAAGCGGTGCTAGGATTGTTTTCTTTCAATTAATCCTAAAACCAGAGAGGTCAGCAAAATCTTCCAAAGTTGGTAAGATAAGGGGAAGGGAGATGCTGGGGTTAGACAACATGAGTAGCATATCATCAGCATAAGCACTGACCAAGAAAGACACACCATTAACCAGGTCCCCGTGATGCTTGGAGTGTGCAAAAACTTCCTGATCAGAGGGTCCAGTGCAATGAGAAACAGGAGAGGAGATAGTGGACACCCCTGTCTGGTACCTCTTTGTAGGTGGATAGGGGAAGAAATGTCCTTATTCGTGACAATCTGAGCTATCGGGTGGATAATATAGGATAGCGATAAAGGAGTGGAAATAGTCTCCAAAGCCAAAGGTTTGTAGGATGGTGTGGAGATAGTTCCACTCTAGGGAGTCAAGAGCCTTTGAGAAGTCAACAGCAAGTGCAGCCATAGGGGTGGGGGACTGCAGTGCAAGCCATTTCAAATTGAGAATGAGGCGTAGATTGACTACCCCAGATTTGTCTTTTAAAATACCTGATTGAGCTGGGTGAATCAGACCGGAGAGCACTCTCTAGAGTCCAGTGGACAAGACTTTGGCGAGAAGTTTCATGTCCACGGACAACAAAGAAATAGGTCTGAAATTCACACAGTCCAATGGGTTGGATGACTTTTTGGGAATCAGAGTAACCAGTGCTTCTCTCATGGTGGGTGGAAGAGACAGTATTCCATGCTCTTCTTCCAGAGCACTAAGCGGGGGGGAATAATGGCGTCACCTAACATCTGATAAAACTCAACCGTCATCCTATCTGGACATGGGGATTTACCCTTCACCATTAGAGAAACAGCGGTCTGGAGCCCAGTGGCCATAATGAGGGTATGTAACTCCAGGGCTTCCACTTGGGACAATTTTGTTAGGGATAGCCCCTGCAAAAATTTTATAGACACTGAGTTAGATCTGAGCTTGGGATCTTAGATTTAGTCTCATACAGAACTTGGTAAAATTCTTTCATAGGTTCATTTATTTCTCTTGGCATAGAGACTACCCTGCCTTTCCTGTTTCTGAGTGACAGTATTCTTGAGGAGGACTGCTGCTTGCACAGTTGAGAGTCTAGGAGTTTCCCCTCCCTTCTCGCCACCCTCCCATGTTTTATGTTTGGAGCGAAGAAGCTGCCACTGGGCTTTATTACTAAGCAGGGAATTTATCTGGTATTTTAGACCCATGATGCGTGGCAACAAAGGGGATTTGAGGGGATGAGATATAGTGATTTTGAATTGTGTCTCCAACGAGGTAAACTCACTTTGTAAACACCTGAACTGCTTCCCCCTCCATTTATTCTTCCCCGCAGAGTAGGCAATTATTCTCCCTCAGATTACCACCTTAAACGCCTCCCATCGAGTAGTGACAGTCAAATCAGCTATCTTGTTCAGGGAAAAATACAAGCGGGTGTCTGCTGTAATATATTTTTAGAACTCCTTATCTTGCATCAGGAGTGGGTTGCATCTCCACCTATTGGAGGGTGCTACCAGCCCTGGAGGGGGAAAACAGTATGTATACCGGGGCATGGTTGGAGATGATGATATTTCCAATAAAGGATTTAGACACACCAGGGGAAGCTACATAGTTGGCTAACCAGAAGTCAGTTCTACTGTGGGTGTGGTGCACCATTGGGTAAAAGGTGTAATCTCTCCATGTAGGGTGAGCTCGTCTCCAGTAATCATACAGGTTCCATTCTGAGATGAGCTCCCCTAAGGCACCCAGATCTTTAGGAAGAGACTGATGTGTGGGGGTAGATTTATCAAGGAAAATATCAGTGACCAAATTATGATCACCTATAAACAGGATTGGCATATTAGGATAGCAATTCGTAAGGGCAATGAAGGCCTGGAAAATGGCTAGATAAATTTCTCCGGAATCAGAATTGGGACCATGTATATTGGCCAGCAGCACCCTGCCCCCTGGAAATGCAAGTGTGACCACCAACCCTCTGCCCTGTGAGTCTGTGCATTTGTCTTCCATCTTAAAGGAAGAAGCTTTCCGTAAAAGAATTGCCACCCCTCTAGCCTTACTGGAGGCACAGCTATCGAAGACCTCCACCACCCAAGACTTTTTAAGCCAAGCCACCATCTTGCCTGTTAGGTGCATCTCCTGCAACAGGGAAATATCTGTGCCCATGGAATTTAAAAATTGGAGCACCTTAATACATTTGGCAGGGTGGTTAAGCCCTTTCACATTCTAGGATGTAAATTTCCAATCAGTGTGGCCTGTGGGGTTGCTTGCCATAATAAATCACAATAGACTTAAACCAGAGGAAGGTGTACTCACCCCCAAAAAAGAGAGAAAATCCACTGTACCTTTAAGGAAGGGGGGACAGCCTTCAAGGATTCACCAGTAAGTGGTAACTTCAGGTCTGATGCAGGGAAATGAGAGGCAGACAGAATTTGAAACCAAATGTGAAAAAGAGAAACGTTAACTGTTACTGCCTACCCTTAGGATACAAAAAAAACCCACCTGTAGTGGTAAGAAAAAACACGGAACAGTTATAATCTAATAACAATTCTGAGGAAAGTTAAACAGTAGCTGTATCTAGTATAACGAATCAATAAATTATAAATTTGTATCTTTAATGATGCTGAGTTAAACGCGTGAGAAGGATCCACCGACCCTTCGGCCACACTAAATCAGACACTAATAGAGGGTTACAAGGTAACAAGAGGTTACCCTATCCCGTATAGTCCGCAGAAATGCCTGGACTATGGGAACCAGAGATTCCTACTGGCTAGGAAACCGATAGGTGATGTGGTAAATCTTGCACAGCTGGGAGGGGAGGGAGGAGGAGGAACTATGCACCACCCATATACATGTTGGTCCGAGGGGGGCAGACATGGCGGCTAGAGAAAATTCTTTACAGGGGACTTATAAATGGCTTTCAGAGCTGAAGTCTATGGGATGGAGGGGGCTTCAGCCTAGCATACTGGTTGCCGTACATTTAGGCACTGCTCTCCATCTGGAACAGGAGAAGTATGGGAGAGGGGGAATAATTAAGCAACCTTTAAATGAGATCTATAATTTTGAGGTGAGGGGGAGGGTTAGGAGCCTCCCATTCAGCCCCGCACTGAGGTATTCAGCAGGACACGGGCAATTAAATACGGGGACCTACAGGCCCCTGATCTATAACACCTGCTTAGATAATTGACTTGAGTCGCTGGAGAAGTAAACATTCAAATCTCCTTGCAAAAAGATATAAACAGCATTCAAGAAAGTACTTAGCCAAGTAGAAGAGAGTGTTCGGGTCCTCATCCATTTGTTCCAGGGAAGTTGGAGTCAGTCTGCTTCATCTCATCTGTTCTGATGGCTCTTGAAGGGGTTGCTAGGGCCTCTGCAAATTATTTAGTCCATGGTTTCAAGAGGCCCCCTGCTGCTGCCTGCTGTACCTCCTCTTCCTTCATCATTCTGGCCCAGTCTATAGACTCTATGTCAGCCAGTAGATCATCCACTCCAGAGGATGCCAGATCATAGTGCCAGGAGTGATCACTGGAGGCCCCACCGCTTGTAGTAGCTTGACTGGTGGAGAGTTTATCGATTTTCCTGGAAGTGGACTATTCAGGCTTCTAGAACATTGCCGTTGGTGATAAGGAGTGGGCTGACTTGTCAGAGTTTGAGAATCCAGAGGAGCAGCCTTGCTAGGAGCATCTGCTGCCTGAGGGTTGAATTGTGTCTCAGCATGACCTCCCATTACTGTACTACACTGCGAGGGCCTGGGGGAAGATCTTTCCATAGGACCAGTCCAGTCGTGTTTTTTGTCCCCAGGCCTCCCTTTCACTTGTACTTCAGTTCCTCTACCTTTTTAGCCCCCTGGAGCGCAGAGGCATCTGGGAGATGTAGTCTTAGGGAGTGGTTATGGATCCATATTTCGGCATCCCTTGGACACTCGGCGAGAAAAAACTTTCCATTCTTAGAGATGTACAGAGCTGTAAGTTTTTTAAATTGAAATTGAAATGCCTTTCATTGTATTAGTGCCTTCAAAGGCTCAAAATCCCTCCTTCTGGCCACCACCTCCTGAGAAAAGTCTCTGTAGATAGAGATGTTCGCACCCCTCCAGATAAGTTCAGCCTTTTCTCTGGCCACTAGCAGAATTTTTTCTTTTATGGAATATCTCAAGATATAAGCAATGATGGTTCTAAGGACGTTTGATCCATCCAGTTGAGCTCCAACTCTGTGTGCCTGTTCCACCCCAATCTGCTCCTTCCATCTCTCCCCAAGCAGTTGTTGGAGCCACTCATTAAGAAAATCTTCCATGTTAGGGCCTTCTGTTCCCTTAGGAACCCCCAGAATTCTGATATTATTTCTCCGACTCCTGTTTTCATAATCTTCTGCCCTATACCACAGCTGCGTAAGTCTGGCCTCATGATCCCTTAATTTCTGGAGCATTGTGATATGGTGCCACTCCAGCTCCTCAGTACATTGCTCCAGCACATTTTGTTTCTCTTCCAGTCATCTCACATCTGCCACATTCTCTGCCAACGAAGAGTCAATACTATCAACTCTGACTAAAAGTGCCTTCAGCATTTGTGTGATACACATGAGGGCTCCTGCTAACTGAGTTTGCTCTTGAGAAAAGTGCTGAGTTAGTAACCCCAGTCCATTCTGGCTTTCCACAGGTGATTCCATCACTCCTGCCATCACCCCTCTGTAGCACTACAATTACTGGCATTTTACCCCCAACCAACCAACTGAAACCAGCAGGACAGTATCCCCAATCCTGCAAGTGTCGACTAGGTTATAAAAACTGCTGGGGGGGCTTGATTACCTTTATTGCAACTGCCTTACGCTGTGAGGTTACTGTTTGAAACATTAACCTAGATTACTGATGGATGACATTAGCTTTAACCTTGGGCATATATCATGGCTATCATTTTATGAATATTTTATATTCCACCTTCACTGCAATAAGTTGAATAAGATAGAATTATATCATAACTGAATAAATTGACTGATATAGGTATGGAGCTAAATAATTTATCTTATCTGATTATTCTAGGAGATTGGGATGCCAGAAACTTTAACACAAATGAAGATTTTAACAATCCTTTATTAAAAGAAATGTGGGAAGCATTAAATATTACAAAAGGCTTTCTAAAGATAACACAATTAAGCCACAGGGTAAGAAAATGTTAGATTTTCTTGGTGGATATAATCAAAATTTCCTAAATGGACATAGTAAGCAAGATGCACTTGATGAGTTTACTTTCCCCACTAAGTGAGGTAGGTCAGTTTTGGAATTCACAATTGCTGATGTGACTATTTATAATAAAGTTATACATTTTAAAGTTTCACATAAGATATTTCCTGACCATTACCCATTACATAAGTGTATCAATAAGAGTGAAAAGAACAATAGTTTGCACAGTAAATATTATTTTAACAATGAGAAAGAGGATAACTGTATTTTAGTACAAGCTAATAAAAAGATAATGTGGAACCCCTTGTTTCCAAATAAAATAGAACTATTTCTAAGTACTGTACAAGGTATGGAGCTTAATAAACCCTTCCTTAGTACAGTAGTTCAGACCCTGAAGTGCTGAGCTTCTGTCAGAAAGTAATGGATTACTGTACTTTAGTGAGCACCTATCCTAAGGTGCAAACACACATACAAAGTCTATCCAGCTTCTTGTGAGGGTACATCAGTATGATAAGGATTGTGCAAAGCATGAAGCTACTCTTAATAAAATGTCAAGGAATTCTAGAAATATGAAAAGTATTAATATATAGTATAAAGGCCCTCATACCAATGTAAAAAGAATACAGATTATTAATATGTAATAAAAAAACAGAAGTATAATAAATACCTTTATGGAGAATTGCAGGAATCAATACAAATTAACAATGCAAAGACATTCTGGGGTCTTGTTGTAAGTGGTGATAACCATAGCAAATTAAACAGTAAAGCAACAATACCTGCTAAGAAATGGGTTACATTTTATAAAAAAAAGTTATGCTATTGAGGAATTTGGCTTATGTACTGAGGTCAGGGAAAATGTGAATAATAAAAATCTTAATATGTTGCCAACATGGGAAGGTATAACAGTAAATAAGGTGATACAATATATTAATCAATGAAAGAGGAACAAGGCCACAGGGGATAATGTGAACTGAACGGAATTATTTCAAAACAACTGTATGTGGTTAGCAGAAATTTTGCAAAAAAATGTTTAATTTTGTTTTGCAGACTATAATTGCCCCTGATACATTGATAACAGCAGTGATTGGGACAACTTTTTAAGAAAGGTAATTGGAAAGATCCTGTAAAGTATAGGCCCATCTCAATTCAATGTGTTCCTGCAAATATATTCACAAGGACGTTATTGGAAAAACTAAGTTCTTGGGTTGAGCAATTTAATATACTTAGTAAGTAACAATTTGGGTTCATTGAATCCTTATCAACTGCTGATTGCATTTTCATATTAGATCATTTGAAAAGAAAATTAAAAGCCTACAAAGGTAATGGTCTATATTCAGCCTTGACACATGTGAGATGTGCCTTCAGCAGTGTGGATAGGAAAATACTGTTGGGAAGTCTCATGGAATCAAACCTCGACAGAAGGCTTTTAGCTCCAAAATAAAGATTAAATTTGGATACCAATATTCAGATCTGATTTTCTTGTGTTGAGAAGTTGACTGAAAAAATAAATACATATAAGGGAGTCAAGCAGGGATGTCTACTAGTATCCCTTCTTTTTAATATGTGTATTGAACAGCTTGTACATGATTTGGCTAAAACAGAGACACATGCACTGAAAATATATGGTAAATTAACATTCTGTTATATGCAGATGATGCTGTCCTTCTTTTAAAATCAACCATTGGTCTCCAATGAGCTGTATACCAGGTGGCAGTCTCATTAGATAATTTAAAATTACAGTTAAATGTTGACAAGTCAAACATTCTATTTATTCATAGACAAACAAATCTTTGCTTTATTTGTAATGCTAAAGGTAATAACACAGAAAAGGCTGATGGTTTTACATAATTAGGAGTACACTACATTGCTTCTCACTCACTGAGTTATTATATTGTTGCACTAAAAAGAAGACTAGACAAGTGGTTTTAGTGATTAATAGGTTTTCTAAGAAATATACTAATAATTATTCTGCCGTTGCCTTCAAAAAATTTATGAAATGAAAGTTAACTGAGTCTGCCTGCCAGTGCAGCTAAAGTGCTTCCATCTGTGGTGCCTACAACAGGGGTTTGAGAACAGGCCTCAGGCATCAGTAGGTAGGCCATGGGGGGAAAGCTGAGTGTCCCAGAGAATGCTTGTCTTCTCCAGGGGGAGACTTGGTACCTGGCACCTACCAACCCCTAGTATTGGTAGGAAGCTGAAGAAGTTTGGGACCATACTGAGAGACTCTCAGGGTTGGGACTGGTGGACCTCTGCATGTTGGATGAGGGAGCATGACTGATAGTGCACTGAGGTCATTGTACAACTGTCCCTGCCATGGACAGGTGAGGAGGGGGGATGCATAAGGAAAAAACCCTCAGTGCAAGCCCTATGATGCCCAGATCTGGCACATGTGCTGGGATCTAGATGATATGGGGGGGGTGGATCTCCTCTCCCCGGCAGCATCCAAGGGTCAAAAAATATGAACATAAAAAAAAAGAAAGTCAACTGGACTAATCATGTTATGCACTAAAGTTGAACAGATGCTCCTAGCTCAGCTGTGTGCATTCTGCCCAAATGTAAGGTTTATTTTGCTATTTCAACTGCTGTTTTTTGTTTTAGTTATGGTTTGTTTGGTTCCTGCACATATGGAAGAGCTAGGGAATCAATCAATAGATATTGAGCATGTTTTGGATCCCCAAAACCAGGGATTAACTAGCACTGCATCATTGGGGCAGCTGTGACTGAAGCCTCCACAAAAATTACCCATCCCAGTTTCCCCAGACCCCAATAGTGAGCCTGATAAATTAGATCTTCTTTTGGCTGATATGTCCAGCATCAAGCTTACTGTAACAAAGGTAATGGAAGATCTACAAATTCTCAAGCCAGCTTTGGAATCCTTCAAATGCCAGTTAAATGATGCCAAGATGCTCATCAATTCTGTTGAGGTCATGCAGGCTAGAGAGGGGAATAAGCTTCTAGACCTTCAAAAGTGAATCACCAAATTAGAGTTAAAATCAGATAACTTAGATGCAAGGAGCCACCACAATAGGTTGGATGATAGTAGGCGTTCCGGAGCAATCCAAGGACACTAATATAATGCAGTTTTTGCAGTTCCTCTTGAAAGATGTACTGGGTCCCATATTGTCGGGCACAGATTACTGGATTGAGATGTCACATTGCTCTTTTCACCCACAACCTCCTCCCCAAGGTAATCCAAGGGCGATTATCCTGCAGTGTTAAAATTTCTAGGATAAAATGCATATGTTGCATCAGTCATGAGCTAAATGCCCTCTAACCTGGCAGGTTTGAACACTGTTCTTATTTGGTGACATGACCCCACTTCTCCAAGATAGACAGCTGGCATAAAAGAACATTAAAGAAACACTTTACAAAGCAGGTGTTAAATTTTATGTGAGGTACATGGCATGGTTATTTGTGTTCACAGCTTCGGGGGCATTGGAGTTCACCTGTGCAGAACAGGCACAGTTGGAATTATCCCAGCACTTTCCACAGCTGACATTCACTGTATTTAAGAGCTCTAATACTTGAGGGCACTTTGTGAACTTGTAACTATGATTGTACTACGGCAGTTGAGATGTCTCTGAGCTGATTTTCTCTGGTATTTTTTGGCTGATCCATCCGTGGCTTCATGATTTTGGCTGGCTGTCTTATCAGTTACCTGGTCTGGGTTGGTCTGGTTGCTCCTTACAACCAGATCAGTTGGGACCTTATTTTCATGGACCTGGGTTTGATTTGCAATCTCCCTTACTGCTGATTCAACAAGATCAGTTTGAAATTCTACAGCTGTAATTGGAGACACGATGTTGCTTATGAACACAATTATTATGTTGCTTAAATGCCTTTGCTGATCGTTGGCAGTGGATTCCTGCAAGGATTTTTCTTTGAGCACTACGATACTAGACTTTTCCACCTTGAGAAGTAGATGGACATGTAATTACACTGGTTGGATTAGTCTCTTCATGGGATCACAGAAGCTACTGTAAGGGGGATCCAAGATGGCAATGGGTTAGGAGCCACATTAAGTAGCTCCCTGTCAGTCCTTTATTTGAACTAATTCACTTGACCTTACTATGAGAAAAGTGGCTCTGACACATTTTTCCAAACAAACAAAGGTATTTCTACTAGCAGAGTAACAGAAGAGGAAGAAAGATTTCTCCTCTTCAGATTTAGAGATGCCAACTAGCAAAGGATCGCTTGATTGCTTTGTTACCTGTGTGACTGGTTCCAGGGAGGCACAAGTGCTGACAGGTGTTGGTAGCTTATCTGAAGCTTCGGTAAGCACTGACCCCAAGACAAAGAAGCTTTCTTGGGCCATTTTCCTGAACATACATGAGCCACCAAAGGGGGAACAAATTCAGTCTGCACTGGTTGCTTTAAATACAGCAGAACACCAAAAATGTACTGACCTTGAATTGGGATCACTTTCTTTGAATATATTCAGTGCAAGGGTAGGAGCAACTCCAAAGTCTTTTTCAGGGCTGAATCTGGAGGATTCTTTTGCTTCATACCCACAGCAGACTTTACCAGTAGTGTATCCCTCTTCCTTACAACGTTTAACTAAGACACTTCTAGCTAAAGTTGAGTTTAAAAGTCTAAAAGAAGCTTCATCTTCTTTTTCTGAGTTGTTTACTTTTTTGAGTTTCTTTGCTAAGAAGCTTGACTTGCTGATTGCTCGATCAGATATGCTGGATAAAAAAATTAAAACAATCAGGAAGGAAGTGGAAAAAGTCCAGGAAATCCAAAAATCTTTACAAAAGATGTTGTGGTTGTTCAGCAAAAAGTATTAACTAATGAAGCATTATCTACCACTAACTTAAAGGCAATCCTTGGGCTGCAAAGAAAATAATTATGATGACTGGAATCTCATGATGGACAACACTTTCTGTAGATCTGGCTCTACCAGAAGAGAGCTTCCCCCGGTGCAATGAGCTATGCGGGATCTACTAGATAATTGTATTTTTGTGGATTTGTGGAGAATTCTCCACCATTTTGAAAGGGAATACACTATTTCCTCTCTGGTCCACCACCCCCACTCTTACATAGACTATGTTTGGGTGAGCCCCATCTTTATTCAGACTGTCAGATATTGTGAGATCCACAGAAAAATTATATTGGATCATGTCCCAGTTTCCCTTTACGTGGGCCTATTTCCAAGCATTGAAGGATAAATGATGGTGACTTAACAACCACATTTTGAAAAATGAATGCTACTGTAGTATGTTAAAAGAGAAGACTACTGACTTTTTCATTTTTATTATTCCCTTGTTCAGTCACTGGCTACCTGCTGGGCTACATATAAATGTGCAATCCGAGGGGGACTCATTCACTTAACTTCCTCTTGGATTAAGCGTAGAGAAAAGAAAGCCCAAGAACTGCTTCAAACTATTTGTAATTTAGAGAAAACACATTTGTTCAGCCTCCTTAGAACAGGACTGGATCCAACTTAACCAAGTGCTTGCAGCGTATGCGGAATTAAATAGGGAACAAGCCAAATATGCCATATTTCAGTCTCAATTTTCTTATGGGATGTATTGGGAGAAACATAGCAAACTGTTACCCAAAATAAAATATACTGACCTTACCAATAAGTGAAAAACACTGTAGGTTGCCATAGCCCAGGTATAGAAGAATCAGCATTTATATAGTGCTTTTCATGTATCAGTGTATCCCAAAGCACTTTACAAGCAATGATAGACTGGTAGTGAAGTGACTGAATGTGTAGTGGTGGCCATATCGCACATCAACATCCACACACAGTCTGGATGATTGCATTAACCGGTGTAGAAAGTTGATTACAGAGAGCAGGAGCAGCAGTAGCGGTGCCATATTGGCAGAAGAATTTGTTCAGCATACCTGAAAAAAAAATATCAGAAATACAGTTGCAGAGAATCAACACAGCCAGTGACATTTATTTCAATGAGAAAATGCTGATTGGTTTGGCATCAGCAGCTTGAACAACAATAATACTTTCTTATCTCTACCAGTACTGTGCATAATTAAAATCATGCTGGTCTGCGACTACATCTCATTTATCTGTACTAGCCCCCATTCCACACAGACAACCTTGAGAGGTAGGTACTAGGTATAAAAGTAGAGCATACAATTGACACCTCTACATGTATAATACTAATAATAAAAAAAAGAAAGGCAAAATTGTGACCATTGAAACATTGTATTTACCAGTAATACGGTGGACGTTGTTGTAAACAGTTTTGCAGATAAATTAGCAGAACAGGATATAAGATGAGACATAGCAGTATACCTGTATATAGAGTTAAATTAAATAAAATACATATAAGCAAAGCACAATCTTACATGAACAGCGACAATGATGCAAAGATCAAAGTAGCACTAACAGCCTAAATAATATTTTATGTCAAAACTTAAAAGTAATGCTAGCATCCACATATTAAATTACAATAATATGTAGAATATATAATGCTACTGTCATTACATTTATTTAATTCAGTGCTATAAAATGGCAACACTTTTGTTTCTTTAGCAAATATACAATAAATTAAGCAAACAATAAAATAAATTGAACAAAAAATTATAAATCCTTCCTAACCTGATAGATTGGCATGTAAATTATGTTGTCATCCAGACTATTATCATCAGTCTCGAATCGTCATCATCATCATCCTTTTATTCTGTGGTGGAGCTGTGTATCACTGGCTGTTCATGAGGTTCAGTGCAGTGGACATCAAAGAAGTAGTAGCAGCACAAGGTTGGGACCTAGTAGTTTATCTTTATGTTGTTTGTTGTGGCCATTTCAGCAGTAGTGATCATGGATGATGCAAGTGAGTGGACAGCATGCACATCAGCACCACCAGTGTGGGGCATATTACTTTATGTTGTTTGACCTGTCTGTTCAAACAAATGGCCAGCAGACGTGTCACATAATGACGTCATCTAAGCAAGAGCTAGATGGCTGTCTGTGCTGGTTACATAATAATCAATTTTCTAAATTCTCTGCAACAGTATATTGGATACTAATTTTTCAAAATAATTTTTTTTCTCCATATACATGTTAATCTATGATTATGATCAGTTCTGTTTTTTAACTTCTTTGGTGATTATTTTAATTGTTTTCTATTTGAACCAGGGAATGGGCTGTGGGAGCACAACAACACAGCACTACAGGGTGTGCTGTAAACAGAATGAACTTGGTGGCCGCATTGCTTTATATGCCTCCTCTGCTTGTTCTGTGGCAAGACAACCACTTAAAATAATAAAAAAATCTATCATTATTGCTCTGCAATGTAAATCTGTGAAACTGAAGATTTCCACCCCCACTATATTCCAACTCAAATTACCACATGCCCACCAGTTGCTGCTGCTATTCCACAGCACAAGATAGACTATCCAATGTGAATCCATTATGAGATAGATTTATTTCAGTAATATATAATTGAGAAGCATACCATTGTAAAGCAAAAACTCAGAGTTGCAGGCATGGTATTCATCATTGCTTCTTGAGTGTCACTGGCACATGCCACATAACACTTCCTTTAATGATGCCAGTTATAAAGAAAGATGCATCCTGCATGCAGCTTTGAGTCTTATGTTAATGTTTGATGGCATGCTTATGCTTTTCAGGTATATATTAATGAGATAAATATATCTTATTACAGATTACAAGAAGAGAGTCTGAAGCTGTGGGTGAGCAACAGCAGCTGGTGGGTGAGCTGGGCACTCTGTCGAGCATGCATATGCAGGCTTATAGCGTAAATTCAATACACTTACATTTAAAAGCAATGACAGTGGATTTTTGATTAACTTAATGGATTGTCTTAATTAGGGCTGTGCGAATACCATTTCCCAAATATTCGACTGGATATTCGGTATTTGGGTCCCAGGTATTCGTTTTTCGTTATTCGGGTATATAAGTTGAATTAATGGAGAATTGCTGTAGAACCCCTTAAAATGGCTTCAGGAGGGGAAGGATGAGAGGTAATGTCACTTTGGCTTGTACACTGGTGCCAGAGGCTATCTTCTGCCACTGGTGCTTCACAAGGAGGATAAAGAGGTCATTACACTTTGGCTTGTACCTGGTGCTGATGCTGTCTTTTGCTGCTGGTGCTTCAGGAGGAGGATGAAAAGGTCATGTCACTTTGGCTTTTACACTGGTGCCAGAGGCTGTCTTCTGCTGCTGGTGCTTCAGGAAGAGGTTGAAGTGGTCATGGCATTTTGGTTTGCCCATTTGTGCCACAGACTATCTTGTGCTGCTGGAGCTTAAGGAGGAGGATGCCGAGGTCACAGCACTTTGCCTTGTATAGTGGTGCCAGAGGCTGTCTTGTGCTGCTGGTACTTCAGGAGGGGAATGTAGCAGTCACAGCACTTTGCCTTGTACAGTGGTGCCAGAGAATGTCTTCTGATGCTGGTGCCTCAGGAGAAGGATGCAGATGAAAGGAGTTCATCATGGGCATGCAGTTTTCCATAGGATAACACTGGAAGTATAAGACTCCATAACTCTTTCAATATTTGGAATTAAATAACAATCTATATTTGGTCAGAAAGGTGTCAGAGGCCACTACCTGAATGCCATATGCAAGAGCCTTAAATAATTGTGGCCATGAAGAAAAACAAGTAATAAGACATAATTAAGCCTATAGGATAACACTGTAACTTCAACAGGCCATAATTATGGCAATATTTGGAGCTAAGTATTTTATTTATTTATTTATTTATTACTCTCTATAATAACACTGTAACTTCAACAGGCCAACATATAAATTCACATCTTACCTTCAGAGCCAAGAGGTACAGGTGTGAGGATAGCACTCAAGCATGAAGCCCATTCGGCCTATGATGTGCTACCCCAAAAAGGTCTTTTGATTGGATGCTACCTGTGAGGAGGCATAATGAAATGCAGTGCTTTTCCAAAATGGCCTACACACATCCAGGCAGTCTCCCTGTTCTGTTTTTATAAGCCCCTACCCCACACTCCAAAACAGAAAGAAAACACTCAACAGATTAAATACTTTACTTACCTTTGCTTTTCATACCCGATGTGTTATCAAGAGTTCATCAACCTGGTGGTAAAATACCTGTATACCAAAAAAAAAAAACCAGGAGAAAAACATGATTAGAGCTACACTGTTCAATCACAATTTACCTCCCCCTCCCCCGAAACACAGAACAGAAATAAAACCATTAATAGATTGCATATTTCACTTAATTTTGCTGGTAGTACACAATGTGTTCATGGAAGATGAGAAGCATCAAACTCTGGCTTTGATGGTCAACAATAATATTTATAGATTTCTTCTGAATCATTATTGTCATCATGAGCAGCAGCAGCAACATCAACAACTTATTGCAGGAATGCACTTGAAACAATGGTACAAACTGGTGGTAGTCAGGCAAACTGATTATTTCAGGCATGGGAATTACTTGAGACTGGTGTTGCCTAGAGATGCAGCGAATTTAAATTTCACCGGCGAAGTGAACACAAAGTGGGCACTTCACGTTGCCATTCCGCTGCATGGAATGGGCAATGCAAAGTGCTCACTCTGCCTTGTCATTACCACTTCACATTAAGGCAGAATGGCAATGTGAAGTAAGGTGAAGTCATTGTTTTTAATTGACTTTGTGTTCCTCATTATGATTCTAAGTGATCCACTTGGTGGTTTCAGATTTGGCAGCCCCCCCCCCCACACATCACTTGGCTTACAGTACTGTAAGTCACATGTTCTTTAACTAGGCAGGAAGGAAGTGAGTCATACAAGCAGGCACTTTTACTTTCTCCTGTACAGACAGAGAGAGAGGAGTGTGTTTTGTGACTGCTGATACTTTGAGATCAGAGCAAGGAGGAGATTTAAACTTTGATTTAGACCCAGCAGCTTTTTTAAAAGCTACATTTTTTGTCTTTTCTGTACCTTTTTTTTACTTAATTTGTTCTTTCTGTAAATTTTACTTTTCTTACCTTTATAAGTAGTTAGCTGTTTGTACCCCCCCCCCCCGGAAGCAGGACCAGCACCGCCTCCTGTCCTGACTCTGAGACAGTTGAACCACCACCACCACCAAGTCCAGAACCAGGTCGTCTGGAGCAGGATGTGCCTATTCCCTTGGGCCCAGATGTGGATCCCATCCCTGTTCAGCACCATGACCAGTTGGCTGCCAGTTCATCTGGCCCTCGTCTGCCTTTGCCTGGTCCTCCCCGCACCTCTGTTGTTTGGCAGTTTTTTGACTGTGTTGGGGGGGACAGCAGTGTGGTCAAGTGATGCCTATGTGAGGTGGAGGTGCACCATGGCCCCCAGGGGACTCACCTTGGGACTGGGGCCCATCACAACCATATGCTCCATCACCACCAGTTGGAGTGGCAGGTTGCCACAGAATGGACCATGCCTGCACGTGCTGGCCATTCTGTGGCAGAGGGTGCAGCTGTGCATGGCAGCATCCCTAAGAAGAGTAGGGCCACAGCAGCACCTGCTGTTCCACCAGGATCACATAGAGGGACATCAGTTGCAAATGATGTCCATGCTGGAACTGCTGCTGGATCACCATGGGATCCCACATTAGTTTTTTTTCCCTCACACCATGTGCCCCCCACACCTTCCTTGCTGTGTTATAAAATGTATTCCTCCACCATCCCCGACCCTTATATGTAATTATGCCCTTTTGCATTGTTTTCCGTATGCATGACACTTTGTATTCTGAGCAGTGCAAGTATACTGTGCTAAACTGCATGTGTGCAGTCAGTCTTCTTTCCAATCTGTGTATGTACTGCAGACACTGTTCAAATCCCTGACTTAAAAACACTTATTAATGAGTGCAATGGTGGGATAGTGAAGCCTGGAGAGATATTACAAATCAGGCTTACAATACATCCAAGTAACTATTAAAAAAAAATAATGTTATGATTCATGACGTGATCATAAATCATGATTTGTGACTGCAGTTGTGACTATGATGATGAAGAAATGTGAATGCATATGGCTGTACTTCTCGGGCCCTGATGAGGTGTGGCACAAAACTCCCCGACTTAGAAACACTCATTAATGAGTACAATAGTGGGGTGGTGAAGCATGGAGAGATACTACAAAACAGGCTTAAAATATATCCAAGTAACTATTGAAAAAAATTTATGTTGTGATTCGTGATGTGATCGTAAATCATGATTTGTGACTGCATTTGTGACCGTGATGATGAAGAACGTGATTTGTATAACTAGTGACTCGTAATGATGGTCCTGACTTAAAAACGCATATTAATGAGTACAATGTTTATGCAGAATTATGCACCACACCTGTCCAGTACTCTGAAGGGAAAGAAATAACTGTGACTTAAGTTACAAATGGAGATTGGGCCCTAAAGAGATGCAAATGCACAGACAGATTAAGATTGTGCTGTGCACTGAAGAGATGCAGATGCAAAGGCACAACACCTAACCAGTGCTCAACATCAGAAATTCAAATCTGGAAAATAATTCCTTTGCTGGTTGGGGTGGGCCGTGGGGGGGTGTGTACTGCACTGCTGCAGTAACAGTCACTATTATTAGTACTAGTAAAGATACCATAAAGAAGTACAAAAATTATACAGCTGCAGTGGAAAGCAGGTTCACATTGCTGAAATTATGTGGCACAATAAAAGGTGGCTGATTTGATGACACACGTCACACACATACTCACAAACGCAAAAAGTGATGCGTAGCAGGTTGAAAACTTCAGTAATATAATCACATATTTTAAACAAACTAAAATTATGCACTGCTGCACCACAACAATCAGCAAAAAAATGGCAAGAATTATTGAAAATATTACTGTGTGTACATTAACACAGTTATACAAGAAAAATATCATCAAAACAGAAAGCACTGTCTTTTTCTTCAAGTTAATCTACCTACATCACAGATACGCTCCTCCTCCAAAGCACACTTCCACTGTCTCTCATTAGACAGATTGAATATTGTACATTAACATTCAAAATCCACACACAAACAATAAATGCTTGATGATATGAGCACAGGAGGGTTTCCTTTACTCGATGAATTAAAGTTTCAGCAAAACAAATGACCCCAAGAGGCTTTTTTAACAGCTTTTAGAAGGTTTGAATCGCAGAACTGTCAGAGCAGATTGTCTCTTACAGCTTCATACACACACTTCCCCAAACTGAGGCTGTGCAGAACAATCTAGAGCCCATGTGACCTGAAATCCCATGAATCGCTGCAAAATTCACCTTTGGAGCTGAAAAACAAGTCGAAGTGAGGCATAGTACATTGTTTTCAATGTACTTCGCCTTAAGAATTGGTGGAGTAGTGGCTTGGGAAGGCAGAGTAACGTGAAGTCATTGTTTTCAATGGACTTTGCACTACCCATTATAATGCAAAATACTCCACTTTGCGTTGCGGAGCACTCAGCGAATTCGCCTTCACTCCACGGATCACTTCGCGGAGCGAATTGGGGCCACTTCGTCCACCACTAGTGATGCCTCACTGGTAACCGGAATATTTCAGGCATGTGAAAATACTTGAGACTGGTGATGCCACACTGGTAAGTGCCATATTTCAGGCATGGGAAACACTGAGACTTGTGATACCACACTGGTAACTGCCATATTTCAGGCATGGGAAACATTGAGACTGGTGATACCACACTTATAACTGACATGTTTTAGGCATGGGAAACACTGAGACTTGTGATGCCACACTGGTACCTGCCATATTTCAGGCATGGGAAACACTGAGACTGGCGATGCCACACTTGTAACTGCCATATTTCAGGCATGGGAAACACTGAGACTTGTAATGTCACACTGGTAAATGCCATATTTCAGGCATGGGAAATACTGAGACTGGAGATGCTACACTGTTAACTCCCATATTTTATGTATCCAAAATATTTCAGACTGGTGATGCCACTGGTAACTGCCATATTTTATGCATGGGAAACACTGAGACTGGAGATGACACACTTAACTGCCATATTATATGCACATGAAATACTTGAGACTGGTGATGCCACACTGGTAACTGGCATCTGGAATGCTGTTAAAGGGATGGATGGAATATGGGTACCAGCAACATAGGGGATGAGAAATGCAGCGACACCAGTGGAGGATTTTTTATTAAGAACAGCAGTCAAAAGGTGGTTGGCAGTTTTAGGCATTGGGAACTGCAGGGCATGCACTTTCAAAAGAATACACCATGACAGTGCAAGTAATAAAGTAGAATGGTGCTGGCTACAGATTTGTATTATTATGACTATGAATATGGTGAACATGTTTGACTAAATGTTAAGATGTTGTGCGTATTTGCTAACAGAACAATGATGGTTAACACAGAATGGATTGTGTATGGGTTCATAGTACAGCACACAAATGCTGCATCCAGTACAAGACGATTATTTAATGCATTTTTAGTGGCCATATGTGTACCCAAGTTGAGGTAGATTTATTTTTATAAACACAAGTTCTTCCACTTGTGCTGGGTCAAGTGAGGATTGGTGAAGTTCCACCACATCCCCAGCAGTGCTTAACATTCATTCAGATGGTACACTGGTAGGGGGGCAACAGATATATTTAAGGGCCAACTGTGCCAAGTGCAGATATGCTTTCATCCTTTTGATTTAGTACTCCACTGAGTTTATGGAGAATGACTCTAGAGGCTCGTTGAAATAACTGTTCAGCAGATTTGGTGCCAGCCGTGGCTGCTGTTCTTTTCTCTTCCTCTGTTCAGCCTGTAGTGATGAGCTGAGTTCAGCCCAAAAGTCACCCTTCTTCTAAAGGTTTTCCATACTGCTTTCAGGTTCTGATTCTGACACTGGCTCATCGATAGGGTTACCTGCTGGTCTCATTGAACCAAGCATGCAGAAACTAACTTCTGAGCACATCTGCTTCTGAAACTCTGTAACCCTGTGAGTGGGCATTATAAGTTGTAGTTCCTTGCACTTGAAACTTGGATCCAACATAGTGGCAAATTTGTGCTTTTTACTGGAACAGAGATCAGAAAATCTAACTTCTAGTTCTGTGGTGAGATTTTCCACAAAGGATATCACTGTTCTTGGTATCTGGTTTGGATCTTTCTCAGTATTTTCACTGAATCTCCTCATGGCTTTTTTCAGGATATGTACAGCAGGAATCACCTGACTTAGCAGTGCAGAATCAGAGCTAAGGTCATGAGTGCTCCTTTCATATGGGACTAAAATCTTCACCAAGCCCTCAATAACAGCCCATTCCTGATGTCTGAGGACTCCGCCATGTCAGTTTCCATGCTCATCTCATGAAAGGCCCACTTCTGTTCCAGAAGCCTTTGTAGCATGTAGCAGGTAGAATTCCACCGAGTCTGTACATCCTGGATGAGATGATGCTGTGGCATTTGACGATGCTCTTGTAGCTGATGCAGATGGTCTGTGGCTTTAACAGAGTGATGAAAGTGGCTACATATGCTTCTGGCTATATTGACTGTGTGATCTGCCTCTGCTGTGTTTTCCAAAGCCTTTGTCACCACCAAATTTAGTGTATGAACAAATCAGAGTATCCCCTCAAAATTGCCATCTCTATGTGCTTTTATCATATTTGTGGCATTGTCTTTGGTCACAAACCCTACCTGCATATTGTTGTCGTCAGTCCATGACCTCAACATCTCTTGCATAAATGACCATATGTTTACAGCCCTGTGATTCTTTTCCATAACACTGATATTTAGCAAAGCATACCTGCAGGGAAAGGGGGAAGAGACAGTACCAGCACCAGTACCCCCATCAGCACCAGTGACTAACACATCTGCATACTCCAGTGTGCTGTCAGTGACATATATGCATGATTTGAATTCATGCTGGTCCATATGTCAGTTGTGCAGTGGAAAACTCCACCAACAGCCTGTGGTAGTAGTCTGGCAACTTCTTTTCTCAAATCATGGTAAATGTTGGGTACTACAATGCATGAAAATGTGGTTTGTGATGGTATTTTATACCTGTGGTGCAAATGCTGCAGCAGCCTATGGAAACCTGTGTTTTCAACAATGAAAAGTGGCTGCAGATCCAAGGCCATCATCTCACCAATTCAATTGGTGATCTACTGTGCTGTTGGGTGTGATGCCTGGCATTTGGTGCAGGCATGGAAGACTTGCATGATAGGTGTAGTCAAAGCGGTACCACATCGCATTGATTTTGACTTTGAACCCATGGTGGAGGGTGTTACAATAACAGATGATTGAGGAGAAGAAGGAAGAATGGGTGATGCTCCTGTATGGGGATGCGCTATAAGTGGTGTAGGGGGAGATGAAGGCACACTGTCTGTCTCAGTAACAGGCACACTTCCAATACTTTATACATCAACAATGGAAAGTGGCTGCAGATCCAAGGCCATCATCTCACCAATTCAATTGGTGATCTACTGTGCTGTTGGGAGTGATGCCTGGTATTTGGTGCAGGCATGGAAGGCTTGCATGATGGGTGTAGTCAAAGCAGTACCACATTGCATTGATTTTGACTTTGAACCCATGGTGGAGGGTGTTACAATAACAGATGATTGAGCAGAAGAAGGAAGAATGGGTGATGCTCCTGTATGGGGATGCGCTACAAGTGGTGTAGGGGGAGATGAGGGCACACTGTCTGTCTCAGTAACAGACACACTTCCAATACTTTGTGCATCTACTGGACCAGTACCAGAAGAGGGGCTGACAGGCACATGTTGTGGAGGGAGAGGAACTGCTGTGGATCTTTGAAGCGCATGGGGATGTTTCATTTGGAGATGGTTCATCATTGATGTCGTTGTGAGAGTTGAAAGGTTCATACCACGACTTATAGTACAGTTGCACACAGAACATACTGCCTTTGTTGCATCATCTTTCACAATACTAAAGTACAGCCACACCACACTTTCCCCCCCACTAACAGTGGAAGTACTGGCCACAATAGGGCAACCATGGCCATGTTTTGCCCCTTTCCTCTTATCAGATCTGGGTGCAGTGGATGCAGTTGTTCTGCTCCTTTCTTTCTCAGTGACAGATGTAGTTGTAGAACTACTTTATGTATCAGATGGAGTTGAACTTAACACAAGTCTTTGAAAGGACAGAGTGGACTGTTTGTTTTTTTTTGGAGGAGGAGGAGGGTGATCTTAACTGACCTGCTTGCCAAGATGAGTAGCACTGCAGTTTTTGGCAGCTCACATTCATGCTTCTCACACAGATATGCCGCATATTCAGTCTCATCGCCAAATTCACTTAGGTGGGTATCACTGTCAGATGATGTATTGAGCAAGTCTTGTGGCTCTGGTAAATATTCAGAACCAAATGAATGCTCTTCTTCAAAATCCTCCACATCAGCAAAAGGAAATGTGGTGAGAGTAAACTTACAAGGCTGAGCAACAGTACATTTCAGCAACACAATTGTGGTGTGGTCATTGGGATCCCCCAGATGGTTGGTTCTAGGGGATTTCAATGCCTGGGTCAACAATGAACTCTTGCAGTTTGGTCAGTACTTCTGCCAGTTAATGATTTCACTGGGCTTCACACAGGTTATTTCCTCCCCGACTCATATTGGTGGTCATTCAATGGATTTGGTGTTCCTACTGGGGATGGAGATATCCTATTTGGTGGTGGAACCAGCCGGATGGTCTGACCATCATTCCATTGGGTTCAGTTTTGGGGCCACCCCTAGTAGGCTGGCCCCTATGGAGATGGCCCAGTACCGCCCTTTGAGGGGTATTTCCCTAGATGGCCTGATGGCGGTGCTGGACCTATTGGGTTTACCGAGTGATTGCATAGACCCAAGGGACTTGGTACTTGCCTATAATAAGGTGGTAGCAAGGGCCCTGGATTCCATTGCTCCTGTTCATGTTCATCCCCTCACTCTTCGCCCTAGGTCTCCTTGGTTTGATGAGACTCTAAGTGAGTTGAGGAGAGTTGGACAAAGATTAGAGAGATGTTGGTGGAAATTGGGCGTGGCTTGTGACAAACTTAGTTTATTGGACCATTATGTGGTCTATCAATCAGCAATCTCTCGTAAGAAGGCAGAATTCCGGTCCAGAGTGATTGCTGCTGCACAGAATAGACCAGCTTAGTTTTTCTGGACTGTGGACAGATTGTGAAATCCAATCTGTCTTCAGCCCAGAAGATCCTTTTCTCAAGAATGGTGTGAGGAGCTTGTTCAGTTCTTTTCAGATAAGGTTGCCACAGTCAGGTCTGATGTCCACTCAACCCTCCCTAGTGGGAGTTGTGATGGTCGACAGGAGATGTCGGAGACCCAACTTGTGTGGTCTGACTTCAGCCTTCCCACAATCATTGACATTGTGATGGTCATCCGACTATTGCGTCGGACCAACTGTGGTTTGGAGCCGGGCTCTACACGTCTCCTAGTAGGCTGTGTAGTTAAAATCAGCCTGGTCCTGGCTGAGATAGTCTGGAGGCCTTTAGAGAGGGGGATTTTTCCAAATCCTCTGAAGGAGGCTATGGTTCAGCCCCTTCTTAAGAAGCTCTCCTTGGACCCGGACTGTCTGGCGAACTACAGACCCATCTCTAACCTGCCCTTTGTGGGAAAGGTTATTGAGAAGGAGGCTGTGTCACAGTTGGATGATCATTTAACCAGCCACGATGTCTATGATTCTCTCCAGTCCAGATTTAGGAAGAGACACAGTACCAAGACAGCTCTGGTCCGGGTACTAAATGACCTCCTAATAGCGAGAGATTGAAGGACCTGCTCTATCTTGGTCCTTCTTGATCTCTCTGAGGCATTTGACACCGTGGACCATGGTGTGCTATTGAAGTGCCTGTGGTTTATCTGTGGGCTGTCTGGTACAGTCCTCAGTTGGTTTCAATCCTTCCTCAAGGGTAGGACCCAGAGGGTGGTGTCTGGGATTTTTTCCTTGACATCATTCCCTCACCCTGTGGGGTGCCTCAGGGCTCCATTTTGGCACCCATGTTGTTTGCGGTGTACATGCTGCCATTGGGAGTGATTAATAGGCTGTACGGTTTGAGTTTTCACTGCTATGCAGATGATACTCAACTGTACATGTCCTTTGTACCTGGCCAAGATGCTGCCTTTTCAGTCTTTAACAACTGTCTTGCCAAAATCCAGGACTGGATGAATGTGAGATGGCTGCAGTTGAATCCGGACAAAACTGAGGTGTTGGTCATGGAACCAGGTCACCGGGAGGCGGGTTTGTTGGCGGGATCTCCCTCTGGCTTATGGCTTGGGGGTGTCCAGCTAACTACCTCAGATTGGGTGCGGAATCTGGGTGTTGTATTTGATAACTGCTTGACACTTACATCACAGGTGTCGGCAGTTGTCAAAGCCTCTTTTTGCCACCTGAGGAACATCGCCCGGGTGAAGCACCTAGTTCCTCCTGACGATCTTCCTACTTTGGTCCATGCCTTCATTACCTCCCATCTTGACTACTGCAATTCCCTTTATCTTGGGCTACCAGGGGTTGATATTCACTGCTTGCAGCTAGTGCAGAATGTGGAAGCCAGGCTATTGACTGGTTCCTCTACATCCAGTCATATAACACCAGTGCTCCGCAGACTGCATTGGCTGCCAATATGCTGGCGTATCACCTTCAAGGTTGGTTTGCTGACCTATAAGGCCCTACATGATCAGGGACCTGGCTACCTGAAAGATCTCCTTCATCCCTACTGTCCCTCCCGCTCTCTCCGATCCACTGACGAGGGATTGCTAGAGATTCCCAGGGTTCGTTTGAAGACTTCTGGAGCCAGATCTTTTAGCTTTATGGCCCCAACCCTGTGGAATTCTCTACCTCATCAAGTACGAGATTTGCCGACTGTCCAAACTTTGAAGGGGGCACTTAAAACATATCTTTTTAAATATGCATACAATGATTTTCAACTGTTATGAAGTTTGGATATTTTTATTATGTGATGTACAGGCTCCTTGGTTCGGGAAAGGCGCCTATTACAAATAAAGTTTTGCTTGATTGATTGATTGATTGATTGATTGTAACAGTCTTGTGATCAGTACTAGTCACAGTACCAATGATCATGGGCACAGCTGGCAATGTAGTAGCACTGTTGACAGTAGTTCTGGTGCCAGAATTACTATCAGGAGTTACAGTCAAAGAAATTGGCATCATATTACAACTAGCTGTAATACTGGCAGCAGTAGTCATGGTGACAGCAGAACACTCAGGACTACTAATAGAGGCAAAGGTTGTGGTGACAGTGGCTGTGCAAGGAGTGCAAATAATAGTGCACACTGTTATGGCAGTGGTGATATCAATAGTACACAATGGATCTGCTCTGGTTGCTGAAATCATGGCACTGGTGGTGGTGGGGAGGAGCACACTGATAGGCAATGTTGCCTATATGGGGGCAGTTGTGTGAATCGTACTACCACTGGTAGTGGGGATGGTTTCTTGTTCTTGTACGACTGGAGATGTCAACTGTAAAGCTCTACTACTTTTATAAAATGATGATTCTGCAAATGCAGTACTAGTAGTAGTAGTGGTAGCAGTTGTAGTTATAGTAGCACTAGTACTACCTTCAATCCTACTGACACCAGAACCTGAAGGCTTATCAGGGGAGAAAACTATTTTAGAGTGATAAATATTGACAGACCTTCTCTCACCTTGTTCCCCACCGCTTTTGACTGGTGGTGAAGATGGCTTGCTTGGGCTCACCCATGCATGTTTACGGGATTGATGAGACATGGTCTGTAACTTACTGCATATTTTATTTGTGATTAGTGTTTTGGTTTATGTTGGTGCTTCTTGGAGAAAACAAGAATACACACACTGCTCAAGTAGCAGCTAATAAAGACAGGCTGATATTAGAGAGAGCTGGAGTGAGCAAATAACTTCTTATTCATATGGTGTCAGTTGTGCAGTCATACAGTAAAGCAATTCAAGCTTTAAAGGTGCACCACACAACTTAAAACACACAGAGCCCAGTGAGTCATGCCTGACACATACAGAAATACTAAAGCAGTTCACCGAAAATGTATGTGTACACACTCATAGCAGTGCACACATAGGGGCTGAAGACATGCAAAAAAGAAAAAAACTCACATGCACAGGAGGCCACTCAGGTGCAGTGAGCGCTGAAGGAAGGAGTCACTTGCGGCACCCTCCTTATTCAGTTGTACAGGGAACTGAGCCAAGAACCAGACCACAGTCAGCAACAATTCATTGGGCCAAGCCTGACCCAATGAGAAAAAAGTACAATGCTTTATAAATCATAAAACAAATGCGTGCAGACAACTGTGCGTACACTTGCAGGACACAGATTACAAGAACAACAATACAACGCACACACAGATGATGTATGCGCTGCAGTTGGCTGCGACGCAGACAAGAGGGAGTCAGATGACAATCACACCTCAGTTATGCAGGGAACCAAGCCCAGAACCTGAAGACAGCAAAATATCAGTTTGCTTCACAAAAGAAATAGAAAATAACACAAGGGCTGTGTGTGAATTTGGAAGAAAAAGCTAAACAAGCACAGCAGTGAGGATGGGGCAGTCAGCAAAAACTTGAACTACTCAGTTTCTGAGCCCAGTAACAGTTACTCAGTATGTGCAAAAGCCAAGCTGGACTTTGTTGACAAAAAAAAATCCTGATAAGAACTAATAATACAACAGAGAGGTTCTTAAGCAAAAAAATGAAATCACTATGCTTCAGCAGAGCTGTAAAACTGTAAGCAGTGGGGAAGGGGAGTCAGCAGCAGCACACACACACACACAATCACATACACAGATTCACTCACACACAGAATCTCCTTTTCCTTTACAACTGATCTCAGTTTCAAGGATGAAAAACAAAACTGCAGTCACATGAAGTCACAAGGTGATCAGATGTCAAAACTGTATCACACAAAATGTTTTTTAAACAGTTATAAAAGTCACAAGTGGTAAATTAAACAGAGCTTGATCTCCCAGAAACGACTGTCTCCTCTCATCTACACACTCAGAGTGAGGAGATCACATGGTGTTCCTGGCTGTGAGCTCCAAAAACAGCCTCTGATTGACGAGTGAAGCTCTATGAGATTTTGAAATCTCACCCACTGAATAGTATATCCCAAATAGCGGCCAAATAGTGGACTATTCCAGACATCCATCCAAATATTCAGCAAGACCACTATTATTGGATTCTGGAAATACTATTCAGACCATGCACAGGCCTAGACTTAATAGATAGCATGCAGTGGGAAGGCATAAACAGCAACTGTGCCACATGGTAAAATTATTTGGAATGCACACATATCCTGTACTGCTGTTTTTTGCCTTGAGCACATGATATGGTTCACAGTACTTCCTACTGTTCTGCAATAATGAAAAAAAATGATCAAAATAATTTCTTAACATGTACAGTACATTGAAAAAAGATCATAAAGTCATGATTTCTACAATTTTGGTTTATGTACTCTGAGATACAAAGTGGAATAATATTTAGAACATTTATTATTTCAGCAGCATACAGCAGTGTAGTTCTCGCTTACGTGGTGTCATTCCATGGCATGTCTGCCATCCATTCTGTAGAGGGGATAATGTGGTACTTTAGGGAGAAGACTTTGTTTAACAGTATTCAAATGATGCGAAATGATATGAAAAACGGATTTATGCTTGTAACAGAAATGCTGCAATGCACTTTTATCATTAATGTAAACAATAGCCTTTACTGTACTTGCTATGGAGTAGAATTTTTAAATAATGTCTGATGAAAAAAAATTCAGTATTTGGACTTTAAATTTGATAACTCAAAATAATACAAATAAGTGCTGTCAGCATTGTTGTCATTATGTAAACAAAAAGATGTGTCTGTGCTGTATTCTCACCATCCAAACATATACCTTCTAATTGACTGACATCATTTTCAGCATCATCCATGCCTTTCTCGTCATCACTAGACATAACAGTGCCACCAGACAAAGATCAGTGAGGTGGAATAAAATGGTCATTTATTTTTATGTATTTCAGCAGCTCAACACTTAAATCGCACAGGTATGCGATGGTCTGACACAGTTGCCCCAGAGCACTACACACCCTTTCAAATGTTACACTGGAACACGGGCAACTTATAAATTCCAGTGCAATGGACGCCAATGCAGGCCACGCTACAGTATAACTTTGTGTTGCTAGTATAACAAAAAAGGGTCATCCTCAACAGAAACCTGCTCCAGATCACCAAGGTAGGCAGCCACTATGTTTGCTGCTGACATTTGCAGTTTGCTACTGTATTTCTGCTTCTGGGGCTGGGAAATATCAACCTGCTGTGATATTAACCACAATGGATTGCGGCTGGGTTTGGGTACTGAGCAAGATGATGACTTTGATGACACAGAGGGTCAGGAACTTGTATGCACATGCTGCTGAGTACTTTGCTCATTAGTTTTCATGTTACCTGATTGCTGAAGGATTTTGTTGTGCACTTTCTCATGAACAGCAAATGCTCAACAATCAACCTCTAGCCTACCCCTGGCCAAAGTAATGCAATACCATGTTTGTAATGGGGGTCCAGTAAAGTGGCTATCCTGTATGAATCACTCTGCAACATGTCACACACAAGATCATCACTTTCTAAGATGTTCATCATGCTGTTTGACAAGTCAACACCAACCTCATCTGCTGCACCTTCAAATTGGTCATGCAAATTGAGCAGTGCCTGCTTCAGTACACACAACAATGGAATTACCTGACTAAGACAGGCAGATTCACCACTAACAACCTGAGCTGCATGCTCAAAAGGGCACAAAACTTGTATAATGCTGTCCATGACCCACCACTGTGATGGACTAAGGGACATTGCCTGGTGAGTCAGGGGGGTCACGAAGCTGCATGACAGTCATTGACAGGTTTACAATACTCAAATTGGCATTCCAACATATAAAGAGTGGTGTTCCACCTTGTGAGAATATCCTGCTTGAGACAATACTGCAGAACACCATGTGAATGCTGCAACACATTAAGCTCTGACCGAGCATTTGAAGAATGGCTGAAATGTCCACAAATTCTATGACTAATAGTCACCATACTGTCCACTGCCTCATGTTCTAAGAACTCATATACAATCAAATTTAAAACATGGGCAAATCATGTAATTTGTTGAAAACCACCATCAGTTATGGCTTTAACAATATTGGTTCCATTGTCACTTGAAATGAAACTCACTGTGAGTCCTTGTGCTTTCAGCCAATGAGAAATTGTCTCATTTAGATGTTCTAGAATTCTGTCAGCTGTGTGCGAGCCATGCATACTTTGCATGCTTAGTGTTGCATGGTGATACACACTGCCACTGCCTCTGTATGTGGTTTTCAAATGACAATCACTTGCAGGACAAGGTGAAGTACCATACACACCAGGGCTGTGTGACAAATGTGCTGTAACACACATGAAGCTGACTGTGGATCCCGGACTACTGGACCACACATTGGTGGTGAGATGCACAGTGCTGACTGCAGAGTGTGATAATGAATAAGAAACTACAACAAAGAGTGCTGTACAGCTCAGGGACACCTTTCATCGAAAAGTATGTTCGACTTTGAAGTTCATATTTGGGTACCGCCTTATTCATGAGCTGCAAAAAACAGGTTTTTCAACAAAAGAGTAAGGAAGAAGATCCATTGCAAGGGATCCATGACAGGAGCTTGACAAAATTCTTGTTGAACGCCCCATCAGTGACACCGGCAGGTCGACCGCATTATGCAGTCATCTGCCAGTTCGCATTGTCTGTCCTTGTTTTCTTCGGGGGGCTTAGCCCCGGAACCCCCCATGAGTTGGGCTGCACCCTCCGCACTCCCCCACATAAAGATTATCAACTCCGAGTCAGAGCTGATTGGGGGGGTGCAGGACCCCTGACAGACAGCGCCAGGTTCCAGTGGGATTCCCATAGCGGCATGGAGCTGTAGTCGCTGTGGGGGTCCTCATTGTCGAAATGTCACTGTAGTGGGGGTAACCATGTTGCAAGCATTTGGGCAACTGCTGCATTCATGTGCCTTGCAACTGGTTGGTTCCGATGGTACTTGGTATTCTTGGACAATGTCTCCTTAATGTTAGGTTGCCTCATAGTGACCACTGACTTGGCAATTGCATATGGGTGCCTTTGGAACTGAAAGGAGTTTGTGACATGATACTGCAGTGAGGGAAGTCAGAACATACAGAGGAGGATGAGGTACTGGATGATGATTGACTTAGCACTAAAGAGTCAGATTACTTGGGAGTGAAGGTTAGTTGTGGTGGAGCAACACTACTGTCAGTGTGAACTGGGTTCAATAAGTACTTGTGTAGGGGAACAGAGTCACTGCTTTCTACATTAGAGCCTTGGCATTTATGCTGCTGTCAGCGAATGGTGTGTTTGGTTTGCAGACATGAGTGCATGCCACTTGTGCTAAAGCGTGACCCTGCCTTGCCATGACTCACTCTAGCTCTGCATACTTGGCAAATAACTATACTGTTGTCATTGTCTTGCAATGAAAACAAAAATCCACACAAGAGATTTTCCCACTCTATACTGCTTTTTAGAAGAGAGACCATCACACTGCATTACTGCTGACTGGGAACTGCTGCTGCTTCTGCTGCTGTGACTCATGTATCAACTGCTCTTGTGGGAGCTTGTACTGCATACTACCGACACAACTAGTTTTTTTGTGATTGCATGTTGGCAGTCACTGATCTTTCAGTCGGTGCTTGTGACACATTTACATTCTGGGGACAGGCAGAGGAATTCTTAACAGGGACATGGAGAGGTTGGTAATCAGGGTCTATTACAGGGTCATCTTGAACATCCAGAAAATCCTGATTCTCCACATTACACTTTCACTAACACCAGTAATGTCTTCTACCATATCTTTCTTTTCCTCACTAACCCCCAGCAAAACATCATTATCAGTCAAACCATCAAATTTACTATTACTACACTCAATATTTTCACTGACAACAGTGTCTGTGGGAGCATTGTCCTGACTATCACATTCAAAACTGCCACTTAAACACTGAATCCATCCCAGATAACAGCAAGTCCTAACTTTCATGCTGAGAATCATCCTGTGAATCAAGCATTAATGCAGTAACATCAACTGCAGATTTCAGTCTTCTCCCCTGGCACTTAACTTGGCTGCTGCATTCTCATTAGCATTACCAATCTTGTTGCCCCCATACTGGTACTATTGCCTGCACGCTGAAAAAGTAATTAATACTGATTCCTCCCTTAGTTACTGCACCACCAGAAGAAGGCTGAGTTATATGAGACAATTTTGTACCTAACTTGCTGCTACTACCTGCACCTGCTATGCTGCCAGCCACAGGGCCTACAGCGCTGGTGCTGGTGCTGGAAAAACCTGCACCAGAATCAAATTCAATATCCATATTGTGAGACATTACAGCCGGAGCTTCGGGAGGAGAGTTAAAACTCAAAGGAACCACTGAACTACCATGTCCATGTTCATGTCCACCAGGCACACTATCTGTACTACCTGCCTTCTTCCCTACCATTTTTTTACTCGTATCTTAATTAACAGGCAAAAAAATTATTCCAATTAGTGTATATACCAAAAGTGTATCACACCAAAATCAGTATATCAATCAAAGCAGATTACAATACTGTTCAGAAAAAATAAGAATAGCCTCTCACAGTATTTCCTTTCCTGTCAAAATATACTAAACTGCAGTTTAAAAGTAAAACTGTACACACAGTCTCCTGTCCTGTATACCTAAATTAACTAATTATTGAAGCAGTTAATCAAGACATCAGAAATCATATATCAGATTGCTGAAGGATCGTCTTACAACAATAAAAGGATTTCAAAGTATTTCAATCAAAGATTGAAATGTAAAGGGTTTGTTTTTTTCTCTTACAGAATGCAATAAATGCAGACACACAAAGCAGCACAACTTTCCATTTCACCAAACTTTAAAGAACTGCACAGAAGGCAAGGAGTAGCAGTCACTTGACTGAGAGGGGAAGGGTGGTTGCTATAGTAACATGGACATTTCACAAAGAAACCCCACCTCATGGAACCTAAATCAGCGAATCAAGTAACTGTGGAAATTTTGAAGGGTGTTCCACGGGTTAAATTTATAAATGGTGAATTTTCAGTGTAAACTGCAAAATATTTTTCCTGAAAGTTTTTAAATCTGAATGTTTTGAAACAACTGTAATATTCAATAGGAAGTCTGATTTAACACCACAAAAATTATAGCATTCAACTAACAGACAGTTACAGTAAAATAGAGTACTTTTATAATTAATTCCCCACCTAAATTGACAGAATCACATGATCAAACAGCTCACGGAATATATTATTTCACAGTTTCAGCAGCATGAATGGCAGACTATTTCAGTAACTGTGAGTTCTGTGATTTACAACATATTTTCCATAGCACTAATATTATTTCCACAGTTTTGGTGATGAATTCTGTGGAAAATGTGAAATTCGCAGGCAGCAAATATAAGGCAAATTTACATTAAAATTACAGAATTTCATGAAAATTCTGTGGAAACAAAATCCACAGATTTCACCCAGGCCTAATAATTCCACTATACAAGACATTAGTGAGGCCACACCTCAAGTACAGTGTCCATTTCTGAAGACCTTACATACGCAAGGACATATAGAGGGTGGAGGCAGTTCAGAGGCGGGAAACCAAGATGGTCCAAGGATTACATCATAAAACCTTCAAGGACAGGCTGAAAGACTTAAATATATACTCCACGGAAAAGAGGCAGGAGAGGGGGATATGATTGAGACATATAATTACCTCACAGGGAGGAACAAGGTGCAGGAAAACACAATTTTTTATAAAAAAAGATGCTCCAGGACTAGGGGACATGGGATGAAACTGAAGGTAGAGAAGTGCAAAGGGAAAATGAGGAAGGTCTTCTTCATGGACAGGGTGGTGCACAAATGTAATGCCCTGCTGGAGGAGGCAATGGGGCCAAAAATGATTGCAGGATTCAAGAATGCATGGGATAGGCATCAGGGGATCCCAGTAGTCAGGAGAAGAGGACAACCTAGCTCCAGAGAAACTTGAAGAAGCATAGTTAGATGCACAAATGAAGCACAGTTATGTTCCCAAATGGGGAGACAGAGTGGGCTGTAGGCCGTTATATGCCGTCAACATCTACGGATCTATGTAGCTATGTAATCTTTTGCAAGTGATTCCAAAGAGTTGCAAGTACAATCTGTTCTCCAGAAGTCATGTATTGTAAAAATGCTTCATACACGCACTGTTGCCTACTATAGCACTCTGTAGAGGTTTTATGGGCTAGTCACACTACAGTACAATTCCATTAAACGGATATACCAATAAGTTGATATAGGATTTACCAATGAGATGTATAAGCATTGCTAATTGCAGCACAAAGTGTTTTGGAAAAATGGTTTTCTTAGATTTGTAAATCAGTTTTACATTGTATACCAATAAAACTGCAGGTGCATTCCAGTGGACTTGCAAACTTTTTTTTTTAATAAAATGTGCTATTCTGCTGGTTACATTATAAAACAACACAATGTGATTTGCAAATGAATTTTCAACCTAGAAAAATAGAAAACCATCTCATTGATGTGACAGTTTAATATGACATGTATTTTATAGCTGAATTCTCACTGTGTAACTTGAACCTGATCACTTGTCTTCCCACTGCACTATTTGGGGCACTGTGGCTGTCTGTATATGGTTTTCAGTAGCTATGCACAACTGCACTTGCATGCTTATTAAACTGTTGCCAGGCTAATAGTGGACTATACACTGTCACATAACAGTTTCCCACATACTGAAGCTGCACTGCTGCTGCTTCTTCCAATCTTACTACAGATGTATAACACAGATTTTCATGTGCCCTAAATACGTGAGAGAGTCTACCCCCTATTTAGCATATGCGGATGATGTAGTATTTTTGTCAACAAGCTATTTAGGTATAAACAGAATGTTACAGAAATTTAACATGGAATGCAAAAAAGACTTGTTTACAATTAAATTACATTAAAACTAAAATCATGGTGTGTGGTGGTAATAACAGAAAATACAGATATGTCATTGATGGGAATGAATTAGAAGTGGTTAACAGTTTTGGTCATTTAGGAATAACAGTGACTAAAGATTTACCCTGGAGAAAACATACAAAACAGATAGAAACTAGAACAAAAAGATTCTTACCAGCTATGAGTAGTTTCTCATACAAATAAAGAGGACAATATGTAAAAGGCAGCTTGAAGGCAATCAATGCAAAACTTTGCAGCCAGATACTTTATGGGCAAGAATTTGCTGAAATCAAAATAAAATAAATATAGATTCATACTTAAATATTATAAAAAATTATTAGGGCTACCAAATGGAACATCTTATGTGCTGGTATGGACAACTTAAGGCAGTATAGCACAGTGGTTTAAGGCTCTGAACTGCAGATTTGGTGACATCCAGCAGACCAGACCTGGGTTTGAATCCACAGCTTCCACTTGCATGCTGTGTGACCCTGAGCAAGTCACTTAACTTCCCTGTGCTCCCAGGTTGCTCCTGTAAAAAAGCTTTTAGCTTAGTGTGCTACTCCTGGTTAAACAACTAAATTAAAAAAAAAATAGGTCAATTTCCAATAGAGCATCAAATCCAAGAACGGTTATTAAACTATTGGCTCAAAGCATATGGAATGGAGGAAGAGAGACTGCCCGGGCTATGCATAGAAGAAACAATCCACTATTTACATCAGAACATAACCTTCCCTTTTATTATTATTATGGAGAAGTATGTAAAACCTTATGGGCTGTTAAATTGTGTAACAGACATATTTAAGATTCCATTAGAAGTAGTAATAATGAAGCGCAGATAAGAATAAAGGATGTTTTAATGCAAAGAAACCTGGAATACAGTAAACAGCATAAACCATGTAAATGGATGACAAAAAATAAAAGAAGTCTTAACTTAGAATATTACTTGATAGCAATAATGGACCCTTATAGAAGGATACCGATAACAATGTTAGGTTTGAATTTTTTGCAACTAGCTATTATACCATTTTAGTAAAAATAAAACAGGTTTAAACCAGTGCAATTGAAGACTTGGTTCAGATGATTTTGTCCATTTGATGATTTTGTGCCTGCAATACAAAAGAGAAAGGAGAAAGAATCCTGGGGGAAATCTACAACATCCTGGAATTGGAACCTATATATTTGGTAACACATTTAATAAAGTCACAATCGGCAGCTTTACTGACAAAAAAAAACTGCATTTGGAGAAAGAAGAAAATGTATAGTGAACTAGACAGGAACTATTTTGAGTAAAACAAAGTAGTGTTAAGTTATTATATTAAAGATTCTAGCAACTATTAAATCTATAAGAAGAATATAATTTTATATGTATTGTATTATGAAATAACATATATAAATGGGTAATATGCTGACTTTTTCATTTTATCTTTCTTCAGTTCTTGTTGTGGAAAATGTAAATTATGTGCAATATAATTGTAATGACATGATTTGTCAACCAATACATTTGATTTGACTACTGCTGCTTCAAATCCCTGTATTATTTGGAATGTATTCCTTTGTAACTTGAAGTACATGAATTGATCAAGCTCAAGTTGTGGACCCTGCAATACCAGTAGACTGGCTAGACCAAATGGCCCTCTTCTGCTGGCTTCTTCCTATGTGCATATATTTGTCTGTATCTAAAATACGCAGGACTAATGAATACGCAGTTTCAAATTATGATTTTGCTGATTTGCCAATGTTCCCCATTGATGAAGGTCAGTGTACTGTGTTGGGGCATGAGTCTGAATTCCATGCTGTATTTCTATGTCATCTACTGTTTGCAGTAAAATGGTGTCTTCAGTTCCATTTTCCAACTGCTCTGTCTAAAAATTAAATGACAGACCAGTAGCTTCCTATGCACAAGTAGATGGAACTGGTGATGATGCTTCAGTACAGCTGTTCAATTTTTATTTACTGCAGAAGTTAAAGCTTCTGTTGAAATACCTCTCTACTGGTGTCTTTGTCTTCAGGAAGTTGTATCAGTGCAGCCTTTTACACTGCCTCCACTTTCATTCCCTGTGACCTTCATTATGGGCTCTATGCAATATTCATCCTGGTAAAAAAACAAAATAGGTGCGTAACAGGCAGAGAAAATATAAGCCATGCACCTGGCCCTAAATCGCCATGCAGGGCTTGGGTGCATTGCCTTGCTGGCACAATACACATGCATATTGGCCTGCAGAAGGGGAGGAGCTAGCCATGGGACCAGACCTGGCCAGAACTGTGAGCTTCCAATCATAATCCACAGTCAGTCCCACAGTATATTCCCTGCTCTGCAGTAGCATAGTAGAATGGTAAATGGCAGTTGGTGTGTGGACTGCAATGTCCCCTTATACATATATAGAACAAAGGAAACTGAAGTGCATTCGTACATGATGTGGGGACAGAAATGACACGTAGCACACTACTTGCTCAATGACTTCTTGATTTATTCAAATCATCCATAATCACTTTCGCAACTGTTTTTTCAAATGTTAGAATGCTTCCTAAGGCATTTGCCTCCAACCTGCTTCAACTGCTTACCTCAGCACTTTGGTCTGTATATTTGCACACCCCAATGAAGTCATTGCTCACTCCTTTCCCCAGGAACAAGTACACTTCAGTTTTTTTTTTGTTCTAAAGAATAGTTTGCTATCTGGAAGTGCACATCAATACCTGCAAGAGTGCAAGTGAAGCCTGACCCTTCTACATATGTGCCTTTCAAACTATGCTACTTCAGTCACTATCCTTCTCCCAGCCCTCTGTGGCAAGGAGGAGGGCTGGGGTCTGTGGCTGCGAGGCATCAGCATATCCATCAGTTGGTTGCTGAGAAAGAGTACACCTGTTACTGTAGCCCATTGGTTTTCATAACTATCTCCATCTGACACTAGGCTGAAAGACTGAAAAACAAATCCTGACTACAGTGCTCTGCCAACCCAGCTCCCTCCCCACCCCAAGGTTAGACTGGCTATGCAGATGCATTAGTACAAGCACAGTCATGGCTTGGAAGTAACACCTGCCATAGAAAGAGTGTTAACGCATTCATGTACATACTGTATTTTTGCCATATACTCTAAATATTCTGGGGCCTCGGGTCATCTAAACTATAAGTAGCTCATAGAGCTCAATAGGTCTGGTCATAGCTCCATTTCCACTGAAGACTGTAGCATATATTGGTCTCAGGCAATGGCTTGTGTATGTATTTAATACATTTTCCTCTTTGTTCATATGTGACATAAACACGCCTCTTTGTTCATATGTGACATAAACATTTTGATGTTGTGAATATCACCGTTTACATTTTCATAACAAACTGCTAAAGCATTTGAACATTTTTGGAGTGCTATTGGAATAAATGTTTTTCAGGGTGCAGATTTTATACAGCACAGTCATGCATGGTGCAATTCAGTAACTTGCAGTAAATGACATGTCACAAAATATTACAGTAAAAAGGGCTTAACTGCCATTGACTTATACAGTTCTCTGTAGAATATTGCAACATTTTGTTACATAGTACTGCAGCATACTGTGTTGCACCTTGGCTGGGACTGCTGTTCATAGAATGTGTACAGTACATATGCTGCTAGTGAGCATGGCAGTATAGCCTGGAGGTTAGAGTAAACAAAATGGGAATGAACTTGGTACAGTACATCCAGCAGACCTGGATTTGGTTCCAAAAATCTCCACTTGCAAATTGTGTGACTCTGAACAAGCCACTTAACCTCCCCAGTACTCCCGCATCACCCCTGAAAACAGGCACTTGTGCCTAGTGGGCCTTACTCGGTAGCCAAAGAGAAAGAAAATAAATATTTGGTGATTTGCTTGTCCATATGATTGGGATTCAGGTGTTTATAAGTAAAATTCTGATCCAGAACTATTCTCTTGTTGTTGTTGTTGTTACTTTTGATTATATGAGAAAAATAAGTACACTTTGCCAATGTTATTGTGTAGACTGAAAAAGTATTTCTGTTCATCTCATGAATGTTTCCTGCACCTGTAAATTCAAAGTAAAGAGCAAGAGACAGCCAAAAAACTGCTACAAAGAAAGTGGCTTTTGAACACCAGTAGTTCCAGTTTCAATTAGCTTTACAAAAAGTGTCAAGTTTGAACTGGTCTGTGGTGGGTGGAGATATCTTCTTGTTTTAAGATTTTTTTAACAGGCAAATGAACATCTGATATGATGTCATAAATCCTTTGTCTGACATTATGCAGCTCTTTTTTCAATTTGGTGTCTCCCAAAAAGCCACTGATGCCTACCTTCAATCCTTTTATAGGTTTCTCAAAAATGGTTCATTTTACATTGTCTTTTGCTGCCTCCCTTCAATTCCTTCTCCTTTTTCTTTCTCTGACAGGATATTTAAATCTAGTACTGCTGTCTATTTTATCTCTTACAAGCTGCTGTGAAAGGCTTTGGAGCATTTAGGAAGGTGATGATCTCAAGTTAGAAACAAGTATTTGTCAATGCAAATGTTGTCTTGCTGGCATTGGCATTGGGAGTGCAGGAGTTAGAGAGAAGCATATTAGGAATGGCAGTGAAGTATTGAACTGATGCCAACCCCGCCCCCACCCTGCAGAGACTGACAGGCGCTGGGGTGTGCCTTTCAGTAGTCAGCCATAATGCTCGCACCATTTTACCTCACCCTACCCTGCACACACTGACTAGTGTCACATTTGCCTTGGGGTCTTTGAGCCTTACGTTCACCCCATTTCATAAGCAAATATGCTGAGATGGATGCAGTATAGGAAAATGGGGTGAACTTTGGGGCCAGAGACTCCAAGGCACACCTCAATGCCTGTCACTGGCTGTTGCATGGGGGTGGGGGTGGAATGGCTTGAGCATTAAAGCTGATGATCCCAAGTCACACCCCTGACACCTGTCAGTCTCTATAGGGTGGGGCATTATGGTTGGAAACCCTAATGTCACTGGCATTTCTTGGTATTTTCACTCCAAATTTTCAACATGGGCTTTTTGTGACTCCACCTCATGAACAGTAGCACTATCTGTTCATTAGCCAAAAGGTGATTTTGCACAGTGACTTCACTATTTGGTGCCACAGGTGCAAAAACACATTTTGGGCAGGATGTGAAAGACGACAACTGTACTGTTCATGAATGGGTGTAAAAAAAAGGCAATGTTGAAATCTGGAGTGAAAATATGAAAAACTGGTGACATCATGAGTGTGTTTAGAAACTGCGTAATGCACATCCGTAAAGCAATTATTTTTGGAATTTTTTTTATCACATTTTCAACATAGGCATTTTGAGACCTCTTCTCTTGAACAGTGGCACTGTGATTTTGTTACTCTGTCCCTAAAGGTGATTTCCCACAGCAACAGCACCATTGTGCATCACAGTTGTGAAAACACATTTTGGGCAGGATGTGAAAAATGACAGCTGTACTGTTCATAAAGAGGTCTGAAAAAATGGCAATGTCGAAAATCTGGAGTGAAAATATGAATAATTGTCTAAGTTACGAGTGTGTGTGGAAACTGCACAATGCATGTTTTTAATGCAGTCATTTTTTGGAATTTTTTCACCAAATTTACAACGTGGACTTTTTGGGACACTACTTCATGAACAGTGGCAGTGTCATTTTGTTAATCGATCCCAAAAGGTGATTCCACACAGTGACTGCGAAATTACGTATTGGGACTGAGTAACAAGATGATGATTAGGTCCCAAAAACCCCATGTTGAAAATCTGGTACCAAAATTCCCAAAAATAGCTGAGATATCCTCTTAAGTTGACCCCCCCCCTGCCTGTCATTATAAAGCTTATCATATTTTGTTCAGTTCCTGGTAGGATTTTGAAGAGTTTAGACATGTTCCCTCTCCACAGAAAATCGCAGCACCGGAACTCCGGAGGTATATATGAGGTGACGGGGGTGCAGAGAGGTGGGTGTGCAGATGGTGGGTGTGGGTTGGGGGAGGGGCTTTGGAGGGACAATGACAGAGCTTTTTTTTAAAAGGTTAAAAAAAGAAAATGACTTTGGGGGGACATTTTGCTTTATTACAGGCAAAAAAATGATTTGGGGCACACTGGAGTGGGCTCGCATTGTGTTACAAGTTAGGGGGGATATGATTTTTTTTTTTTTTTAATTTAATTTTATTGATTTGAAAAAACAAAACAACAACAACAGAATACGAAACACATCAAGGAAGTACAAGAAAATATTTGGAATGAACAGTACAACCAAAGAACCACCCCAACCCCCCAAACATATCCAAATCCCCATACAAAAAAAAAAAGGAACACAAAGCCCCAACCCCCCAAACCCAATCCCACCCACAATCCCATCAACCCACCCTACCACAAATACAAGAAACAGTGTACAATGCTGAACATTCACCCCAACGAATAACTCCTCCCCTCCTCGGTGCACCAACAAACACCAAACAATGTCTGGATAAAGCTACATATCACATCACTTCCAAATCTTGACATTGGTATAAAAGCAAGACATTCCTAATAACCAGGATTAATATAGTTCTTAAACTAAAAGGCAGACATGAGGAATCGGGTCTAGAGTTATGTAAGTTAAATCAAGTCAAACACAGGGCTTGGAATTTACTCCATCTCCTCTGAAAAGGTCCAGCGACATTTAAAACTCACAATCAACCTTTCAGACTTGAGATATGAAGCCAGTTCAGTCAACCAATCAGCAAATGACAAGGCCAGTTGGTCAGTCCAGTGTCTTAAAACCAATTTTTAACAGCCATAGACACCAAAAGCCATATAGTATCTATGCTCAGCACTATCTATACGGGAGAAATCACCAAGAATACATATCTCAGGAGAGAAAAAACCAGACAGACCCAGAAGAGGATCAAGATAATCCCGGACCAGAGACCACAAGGGGGCAACTTTAGGACAGTCCCAAAACATATGGATTAAGCTACCTTCCCCTTGCAAACACCTGAAGCACTTTGAATGAGAGACCATCTTAAGCTGAAAGAGTTTAACCGGCATATAATAGAGGTTATTAACAATGTAATATTGCGTTAACCGCAACCTATCCTGAGTATGATATCTATAAAGATCTTTCCAGATACCAGACCAATCCAGGGAAATATCAGGTAGAAGGTGTGCCCACACACCCGAGCCTTCAACCGTATCCAGCAAGTTATAATTCAGAAGGAAAGAATATATCAGAGAGATAGAATGGGATTGGGAAGCAAATTTGATAATTCCAGAAAGAAAAGGATAAACGGCCGAATCCTTAAAGGTGGTACCAAATCTCCTACTGATCAAATGTCTCAATTGATATACTTTAAAAATATCTCTCCTAGGTATATCAAATTTCTCCAGTATATCGCTGGAAGAAAGAAGTAGGTCCCTGCTGAAGAAGTGCTCAAGTCTGGCCTCTCTGCTTTGCGGTAGCCAATCCGGGGTAATCCATGAAGTACCCAATTTAACATTGGGATTACGAACAACTGGCTGTCCCAAATCTGAAATGGCGGAGACACAGAAAAACTTTAAACATTGCACAAAGCGACTTAAGAGCAGCCATCATCACACTGTCCGACACCCAATATGAAAGTACCTTTGGGGATAAGTAAGGTAAAGCAAACCTATCTGGTCTCTGGAGAGAGAGGCATGTTCAAGTTGAAGCCAAATTGGACAGGATGAATCTGATTCAGTAGAGAACCATCTTCCCAACTTAGAGAAATGTGCCGCCCAATGGTACAACAGGAGATTAGGTAATCTAAAACCCCCTTTCTCCCTAGGAAGCGATAATTTAGCATAGGAGCGCCTAACCCCTTTCCCTTGCCAAACGAAATTAGAAAAAAGCACATGAAACTGTTGAATATAAGAGATAGGAAGCCAAAGGTTAACCAAGTTCAGTGGATAGAAAATCTGAGGGAGAACATTCATTTTAAGAATATTTATTCTACCCCAAAGTGAAATGGGAAGAGCTGACCAGCGCTGTAAATCTTGAGAAACCGAGTCTTTGACTCTGTCCAAGTTTAACTTTCTCAAAAGAGAAAGATCAGTAGAAAAATAAATCCCTAAATATTTGATAGATCCAGGGGCCCATTTCATCCCAAAAGAAGAAAATTCGGACTTTTTGGTATATACATTAAGAGGAAAGATTTCAGATTTTGAAATATTCAACCTATAATGAGGAAAAGTACCGAACCTCTCAACTATACCTATCACCACCTTCAAGGACTCAGCCGGATCTGCTAAATGTAAAAGAATATCATCTGCGTAAGCAGACAGAACCAGTTCCCTTTGATGTAATCTAAGACCCTTAACCTGGGAAGAAGCCTTAAGCCTAATAAGTAGGGTTCCAAGTACAAATTAAATAATAGAGGAGAAAGGGGACATCCCTGCCTGGTACCGGTATATAAACGAAAAAGGGAGGAAAACACCCCATTACAGTAAATTTTCTCAGAAGGGCTACTATAAAACACCCGAATCCTATTTAGAAAAGCAGGCGGAAAACCCATTCTCTCCATAACTGCCCAGAGAAAAGACCAGTCCACACGGTCGAAGGCCTTTTCAGCATCAAGGGAGACCAAAGCAGCTGGATATGAAACGGATTGGGCATATTGAGAGATATGCGACAAAGTCCTCAAATGATCAGCCGCCGATCTGCCAGGGACAAAACCGACCTGCTCAGGGCTCAACAGACCAGACCAAACCCTCCTGATTCTTTCAGCAAGTATTTTAGCCAGAATTTTCATATCGTAGTTTTGAAGAGAGATTGGTCTGTAATTGGCCGGATCCGTGTGAATCTTATCAGGTTTGGGGATTAAAACAATTGTAGCTTCGAACAATGAGGGATCCACGTCCGGAGCTACCGATAAGTACTCATATAATTTAAGAACAGTAGGTATCAAGTCCTTGGCGAAGGCCTTATAAAAAATTAGCCGGGAGACCATCAGGGCCCGGTGTTCGGTCAGGAGCGAGGGAAGCAATTGATCTCTCAATCTCCTCTGACGAGATTGGAGCCAACAAACTAGCCTATTGGGCCTCTGATAAGCAAGGGATATCGATCTCCCTCAAGTATTCATTTAGATCCAAAGGGGAGTGCGATATAGGGGATTTACTATAAAGGTCCAGATAATAGTCCTTAAACATACGGACAATTCCTCTGGGTGAAGTGACAACTATACCGGATGAAGAAATTAAAGAAGGGATAATCCTGGAGCTTTCCAATGCCCGTAACCACAAGGCCAGGATTTTACCAGATTTCTCCCCTTGATCAAAGTACTTGGCTTGAGTTTTTAATAAACAATACTCCGTTTTCTCCTTCAAAAGATCCAAGTATTCATTCTTAACTGAAAGGAGCTCTTTAAGATCAGTTAAATAAGAAGTTGAAGAATATTTAGCCTCCAAATCCCTGATTTTACCCATCAAAGATAAGGAGTTTGCCAGCCCTTTTTTCTTTCTAAGGGAAGCCAGTTTAATAAGCTCGCCACTAAGATAACATTTCAAGGCAGACCAAACCATATCCAGCCTCGGAGTAGAATTGAGATTATCTACCAGAAAGAAGGAAATCAGGGAACTAATATCAGACACATTTTGAGGGTCCTTCAGCAATTGAGTGTTCAGGTGCCAAACTGAATCTCGGGAGAAATCCGGGGCCAAGGAGAGCTTAATCCAGACGACAGCATGGTCCGATAAAATAATTGGGTCAATACCAGATAAACAGAGACTCGGAAGAAAGGAAGTACTAACTAATACCATATCCAACCTAGATATGGTACCATGTGACTGATAAAGAAAGGAAAAGGCTTGAAGAGAAGGGTTGGCATGTCTCCAGGGGTCACATAGACCCAGCAGCGATCTCAATTCCGAAAAGGCTCTATGAGCCGGGGAAGGAGGGCGCCTATCCTGAGGATCTCTATCTAGAATGGGTGAGCAGGGAATTTTCCAGTCCCAACCCAGTATAAACTGAGCAGGAAGAAAGTTAGCCAATTTGTCAGCAAGTGACATGAAAAATCCCTGGTCACCCCCCACCGGGCCATATATAGAACCCAGAACAACGTTGTCCCCATTAAGAGAGCCCTTAACCAACAAAAACCTCCCTTCTGGGTCTGACACAGTCATCTCTATGGTAAATAAGACATGTTTCTTAACTAGAACCGCCACCCCTTTACTAAAATAAGAATTACCCGCAAGATAGGACTGGGAAAAGCCAGAACGAGATAATAGTTTGGCGTCACCATAGCTGAGATGAGTTTCCTGCAAAAAAAGAATATCAATTTGCAGTAGTGAACAATGTTTAAACAACTGCAAGCGTTTGACCCGATCCCTAAGTCCGCGTACATTCCAAGAGGCTATTTTGAGAGTATTCATAGCCATTTTAAATATAGAATACAAAATTCAAATATCCAGACACAATCAGGATTACAAGAGAGAAAAAGGTGTACCCCAAAAGGAAAGACTGGGAATATCATATAGTACCCAGACAAACCAAGCTTTGGTCCCAACAGGGAGAACCCCCCCATTTTAATCCCCCAGAAAAAGCACATTAAACTAAATTGGGAGATTAAGCTGTTCCCACTATATATCCCCAGTCCATTATTATTTATAGCAAAGTAAGCCCCAATACAAAACAATCCCAAACAAGAATTACAGAAGACATGTTCCCTCCCATAGCAGCGTGCTCTAGTAAACCAAATGTCATATAAAATACCAGGGAGAGCATTCATCAGGCCCGCCCCCACCCATTAAAATCTAAGCTCCCATAATAAATGAGAGACCATACAAAACATGAGAAATAACATTCATCAGTCCCAACCCCCGCCCACCCAACAAAGACCAAAATCCACAAAACCCAGAAAAACAGTCGGTAACAGGAAGACCTCCCTCCTCCCTCCCTAAGTCCAGAAACCCAACATAGCCTACGAAAAATCAAATCCGTCCCCCCACCCACAAACAACCAATACCCCAAACAAAGCAAAAAATAACTATATACAACGAGTGGCCCGAGCATAATAAACCTATAAAATAATCTAAGGCCTAAGGCCTTGAACCTCCCAACCCCCATTGCGAACCTCCGACTCCCCAGCATAGAGTGCAAGAACCAGCATGCGAAATGGTTCCAGCAAAGACCGATGACAGCAAACATCCACCGTCCAAACATATCACACCCCAACAAACCCAATACCAGGGAGAGGTTAGCCAACCCCCCAACATATGGCTCGCGATTCCACATCCAGTGAGCAGACATTCTTAGACCCGAGCCCCCCTGGCCCACCCCCAGGCACCAGTAACCAATGAGATAAGCAGGCAAAAGGGGAGAGACATTAAAAGGAGACCAGATAGGAGGAGGGGTATAAAGATATGACAAATCCTTCCTACAATAAAACCCCATCCAACTATATCTCTCCCTTCCCCGCCCCACAAACCATGAACAAGGCCCAAAAAATCAGGGACAAAGAAACAAAGCCAGGGACAGCTCCCCAAAATTGGAGACATCAACCCATGAAGTTGATAGCACAGGAGGCAGAGCGCAAAACGCAATCTCAGAGAAGAACAAATCTGTATCTTCGAGGCTCAGTACCACCCTGTACCCATCATTCCCACAGCTCTGCTACAAAAACCTACCTTCAGAGAAGGACAGAGTACAGCACTTGGGCAAATCCAGAGCCAACTCTAAAAATAAAGGACAGCCAAGCGGCGCTTATCCGGCCCCAGTATAGCCAAACGACCCCCCGGCGTCTACCTCAGAAAAAAAAAAAAAGTATTTAAAAATAACCAACTTACCCAATATCCAGGCAACCCACAAAAGAAAATCATAGGATTCAAAGGAATCAATAAGGCACTGGAACCCTAGAAAACATCAACCCAGAACCGCTGTTTCCAGAGGGACCGGTAAAATAGAAGAACTAAACCGGTCCGTCCACCAGGAAGTTTCCCCCCGGAAACGATGATCCAAAAGGAAAAGGTTCCGTCGTGGGGAGGCCTGAATGGGAGCAGCAAGGGGGGCTCCCAGCCATCCGAGAAAACCACCCATCGCAACCCGAATCAAACCGAACAACCCAAAGGGAAGAGACAGGGAAGCAAGAAAGCGAGAGAGAGCAAGAAAAAGATCAGAGGCAAAAAAAAGACCGGAGAAAAAAGGTAAGACCAAGAGACACCCCCAAACAGCCAGCACAGTAAAACAGTGAACATTTATCAAAGAAAGCCAAAATACACATATTTAAAGCAAAGGAGGTCATAACCCCACAGGGTCACCATAATCCCGCATTAAAATAAAAAGGGAAGTCCTTTCAGCCGGTCGACTTGAACAGGTCCGGTAATTTAGTTGCCAGTTCCTTGAGGGCCGCTTCGGGGGAATTAAAACTAGTAGCCATGCCTCCAACAGTGACCTTGAGAACCGCCGGATATATCATCCTAAAGGGAGTGAGGCAGCTATTAGCTTCTGCACTACGGGATGATAAGCTGCCCTCTTTCCCGGGTTTCTTTAGGTAGATCCTGCGTAATCCGGATTCTGGATGTGCCCCAAAGGACCTCTTTAAGTTTGCGCGATTTCGTGTAGACGTGCTGTCTTTCCAGATAACTTAGGAATTTAGCGATAATGGGACGTGGGGGGGATCCAGACAAGGGCCTAGGTCTTAGGGAGCTATGGGCCCGTTCTATGTGATAACAGGAACTGATAGGAGACGGGCCCACGACCTTGCTCAGGAACTTCTGTAAAAAGGCCATCAAGTCTGGTCCCTCTTCCATCTCAGGTAGGCCCAGGATTATTAGATTGTTCCGGTGATTACGCCCTTCTAAGTCTTCTGTTTTAGCTTGTAGTTTTTTAATCTGATGTTTAAGCTCAATGACTTCACTTTCGGTTTTCGTCCTCCACTGCTCCGTTGAGAAAATTCGAGCCTCCATATCAGAAACTCTAGTAGAGACAGAGGAGAGATCGCAACGCAGGGACTTAAGCTCACCAGTCATTTCTTTCAAAATGTCCTTCAAAGGAGTGAGCTCTTGGAGGAACCTATCCTCCGTTAAGGGAATGGCTTGTTGCATTCTGTCCCCAGTTCTCTCCGATTTAGCAGTACCCTGGTTGCGTTGTTTCTTTGCAGCTTTCTCCGGGGATGAAGGAGGTGTGTGCTTGACTGAGGCCTGCTTCCCATCCACCTCCATCCCAAAGTTATAAACAGTTATTTCGTCCACAAAAACTCGATTTGCAATAGCAAGCAACTTAATCAGACGTCTCCTGAAGAAATGTCTTGTTTAAACGCCAAGATGATTGAAAAAACAGGCAGGAAAGGTGGCTAGAGGGGAGAGCTCAGAAATCCAGCTGCTGCCTAGCTAGATGCCATCACGTGACCTTCTAGGGGGGATATGATGCCAATGGGGATTGGGCACCCCTGTCGGGAAAGAAAGTGTGGGGGGGAATATGATGCCAATGCGGATTGGGCAACCCCATCGGCAAAAAAAATGAACTCCGGGGGAACATGCAAAAATGGGGACTGGGCATCATCGATATCAGCTTTGTGGGGATTGTGTGGTGGGTGGCAGTAGCCACCATATTTACTGGAATGTTTCACCAGGAAAGACACATAAAGGAGCATTGTCATCTGATGCTCCAATGAGAAAACTGCACCTCATTGGAGTGGCAGATTTCTTTCAACTCCTTGGCTGTCTCTGAAACTACTGTCATTGACAGCATGCTCACTAACTAGTGGATGAGGGATGCACCCACTATATCATTCCCTGCATTTGCCACAACACTGGCACACCTCTGAATATGCTGCTACTGCAAGATGTTGCTTGCACATGCATAAAGATGGACAATATAAAAATGATTAGGATGAAGTATCTGCAAATTCTGATCATGAATAAAAGGTTTCGTTATTTTTTGGTAAAGGTGTTAGTATGTCTGTATACCTATTGGACAAAAGGGTCTACTTATAGTAAAATACATGATACCCCTATGACCAAGTACATTACTTTGCACATGGTATTTATGCTGACTACCTTCAACCACTTGGAAATACAGTTCTCATACCTACTTCCTGGAGTTTTATATTGTAGTTATAAAATGAGTAAACTGTTAAAATATTTTTTAGTACGTGTAACTATGGAATTTGTAAATCAAAGTGTCACTTTCAGTGATTCAGTATGCTCACTTCTGGGGTCAGACTTTTGTGGGTTCTAGTCCTACACCAGGTATTTGGGGTAATACCCATAACAGACACTGTAATGCAGTACGGGGGGTGGGTAATACTCCAGGTGGAAGTTCAAGATCCCGTGGCACTTATTGAAGAATAGTAGGGGACATTTTTATTTAAATGTGGGTTTTATCCCCAAGGCACTTGGGTTAATATCCCAATACTGACACTGTAGTGCAACATGAGGGGGGTGCTGCAATCCTGAGGTGCAGTCTTTCGGATGAGATGTTAAACCGAGGTCCCATCTGCCTGTTCTGGTGGTAGTTCAGGTGGATGTTAAAGATCCCATGACACTTCTTGAAAAGAGCAGGGGAATTTCCCTGGTGCAATGGTCAAATTTCCTCCATTCACGAAAAATACCACCAACAGCTTAATCTGGTTCAAGGTTAGTTGGCATTCATTTGTATCCCCCTCCCACGGGTTGTGCCTGAAAATAGGCAGGATTTGTCTAGTGCACTTACCCGGTCAACAAAAACTAAATACAAAAGTAAATAAAAAATGAATTTCATATCAAATACAACAGAGACAGCTTTGCTTTACATATCTTTCCTAATCAGCATCAGAACAAGGGAACAAAAACGAGCAAATGAAACAAAACAACAGAAAAAAATATATAACACAGAATTATTTCATACCAATAAAATGCAGAACAACTAAGGCTAAAAGAGATGGACTAGTGATTCTGTACACAGAAAATGTTAAATTGTGCTACTGTATCTTTCAGATTTTGAGGTCAATCAAAGGTATTGTTTTCACAACTTTCAAAACTTTTTCTTTTGTAGTTTAGTATGTACAGAGTGATAGGTACAGTTATCACCAATCAGATATTACTACAGTACTTGTATGGATGCCACTTACCATTCATTAGGACATAAACTTTGAAGGGTTGTATGGTCATCTGAGGGTGGGGGAAGTAATGGTACGTGTGACAAGAGTGTAACTGCAGCCAAGTCACATAGTGAAAAAAAATGCTATTAATGTAGCCGCAATGTATATGATGTCAGAATTACAGGATGAGTCATTCATACTGGAGAAATTTCAGGGTACTATGGTGTCTGAGACACAGGAGATTTTGGGGCTGAAGAAACTCACAATGAGCTATTAGTTAGGTTGATCTTTACTGGGAGCTGGAAGAGAGTTCTGCAAATCAGTTTATGAAAACATTGAAGCTGAAGTGGAGAACAAGAAGGCTAATAATGTCATTTGCAACCATTGCTTGGAAAGAATGAGAAAGGGCAATGAAAAGGAAAGTAAAGGGCTTATAATAGGAGAAACAGCAGTGGAGGAGTCCGTGGTTGTAATGCTAATATAGTATCAGGAGCAGGCCCAATCGTATCCCCTCACTATGACCAAACACAAAGAAGAAACCATCGTCCTAAACATTCTTAGTATAACATTTTTCTGTACATAGGAACATAAAACATACTGTAGAAATTGTTGGCAGATGAGGACTGTTAGGCCCATAGAGTCTGCCTGTAGGCCCTATACATTGTTTGTGGTCACTGACCCTATATGATTAATGGCTTTTCATCACTCCCTCCCCTCTCATGCTTCCCTTGTGCCTGTCCCAAGCATGCTTAAACCCCTCCACTGTGCTTGCCCCCACTACCTCCTGTGGCAGACTATTCCAAATGCTGACTCCCCTTTTTGTGTAGAAAAACTTCCTCACATTACCTCTTAATCTACCTCCTTCCAATTTCATATTATGCCCCCTTGTTCCAGTACTTTTTCTTTATTGAAAAGGGTCCCACGCTTGCACCTTGTTTATGCCCTTGAGGTACTTGAAAGTTTCAATCATGTCCTCCCACTGTCTCCTCTGCTCCAGTGAGTACACTTAGTCTCTCCTCATATGTTTTGTGATGTAAGCCCTGTACCATCTTTGTTGTCCTTCTCTGGATAGTCTCCCCATTATCTATGTCCTTGCTCATGTGTGGTCTCCAGAACTGCATGTAGTACTGCAGGTGAGGCCTTACCAATGTTTTATACAATGGCATCACCACCTCCCACCTCCTGCTAGTGATACCCTGGCAATGCACCCCAGCATGCCACTGGCCCCTCCTGCCACCTTTGTACACAGCTTTGCCACAATAAGGTCATCAGAGATGATAACCACTAGGTCACTTTTCTCTTTGGTGACAGTCAGCTCCTCCTGCCTTCCAACCTGTAGCTCTCCCAAGGTTTCCCTTTACCCAAGTGCATTATTTTGCACTTCTTTGCATTGAACCTCACTTGCCACATCTCTGAGTATCTTTCAAGCTTCCCCAGGTCAATCTTCATTTTCTGCACCCCTTCTGGAATATCCACCCTGATGCAGATCTTGATGTCATCTGCAAACAGGCAGACCTTTCCTTCCAGCCTTTCTGCAATTCCACTAATGAAGACATTGAGCAGGACTGGTTGTAGTACTGATCCCTGTGGTAACCCACGGGTCACCCCCCTCTCCCCACATTGTACCCCATTTGCCACCACCATCTGTCTTCTGTCTGTTAACCAGTTCCTAACCCAGTTCACCACCTTGTCTCCCATGCCCAGACTACCCATCTTTTTAATCAGCCTTCTATGTGGGATCGTGTCAAAGGTTTTGCTGAAATCTAGGTAGATGACATCTACCTCCCTGATTAAGTTCCCTAGTCACACAATCAAAAAAAAAAACTATTAGGTTCATTTGAAAGGACCTTCCTGCTGGGAATCCATGTTGTCTCAGATCCTGAGCACCACTGAATTCCATATGTGCCACTATCCTTTCTTTCAGTAATGTCTCCATGATCTTTCCCCCACTGAGGTGAGGCTGACTGTACTGTAGTTACCCGCCTCCTCCCTACTGCCACTTTTGTGCAGTGGGACTACAAGTGCCCTCCTCCAGTCCTCTGGAACGACACCCATGTTGAGTAACTCTGTGAACAGAGCCTCCAGAGACGCTGCTAGTTCCCTTCGCAGTTCCTTTAATATACTCAGGTGGATGCCGTCTGGCCCCATGGCCTTATCCATCTTCAACTTTGTGAGTTCTTCTAGAACCCTCTCCACTGTGAATGGATTGGTGTTCACCTCTCCCGCCCATTACCTCTGCAACCTAACTGTGATCCTTCATCCTTCCCCTCCTTAGTGAATACTGAGCAGAAGTATTTGTTCAGTATTTCTGCTTTATCCAGATCCCCCTCCTTACACTGTCCCTTGTCCCTTTTGAGCCTCTCAATCCCACCCAGTTGTTCTTCTTTTACTGATGTACCTATAAAATGTCTTATCCTCTTTGTTTACAGATTGTGCTAAGCTGTCTTCTGTCTGTGCCTTCGCCCTCATAACAGACTTCCATGCTTCCCTTAGACATTCAAGGTACACCTCCCTGTCCTCCTCCCTTTAGGTCCCCTTGTATTTCCTGAAACTCAGCCTTTTAGCCCTGACTTTGTCTCTCACCTTCTTGGAGAACCATAGTGGTTTCCTTCTTCTTTTCCCTTTGGCAACTATCTGAATGCATTGGTTTGTGATATCCGCTATGGATCTGTTCAGTTTCTCCCATTGTTCTTCTACCCCCTCTACTACCTCTCCCTTCTGCAGGACTGCTTGTATACATCTACTCATTTCAGTGAAATCCGCCCTCCTGAAATCTAATACTCTTGCCCTTGTGTGGCTTAACTGAGTCCATGTCTCCATGCTGAGCCACACCATGTGGTGGTCACTGGACCCCAGCTGCCCTTCCAGCTGTATTTCTTTGACTCTGTTACCATCGGTCCATACCAGGTCCAGAATTGACTTGTCCCTGGTTGCTCATCCACCAGCTGTCTGAGACCAACCCCCTGCAGAGATTTAAGGATGGCTGTGCTTCTGGCTGAAACAGCCATAGGGTTATCCAACCCACGTCCAGCATATTAAAATCCTCCAGTAGCAGGATTTCACCTTTAGCTGCTATGTCATATATGTTCTCCACTACTTTCCTATGTACTTCCTCCCTCTGTGTCGGAGGTCTGTAGATCACCCCTGTGTGAATTGCTGTTCCATTCTCTGGCTCAGGGGTGATCCACATTACCTCAGCCTCACCCTGTCTTCCCTGAACATCTGTAGCCTTTATACCATCTCTGATGTACAGGGCCACTCCCCCACCCTTTTCACCCTCCCTGTCCCTCCTGAACAATGTATAGCCTTGTATACTGACTTCCCTGTCATGATTAGCAGAGTACCATATCTCTGTTATTGCTCCTATGTCAAGGTCTGCATCTGCCAACAAGGTCTCCAGGTCTGGAACCTTATTTCCTAGGCTACAGGCATTCATTAGCATGACCTTCCATGTTCTGCAGTCTACTCATCCTCTACTCTTGTTCTCCCTCTCCAGCATCTTCTCCCCAACCCCAGTTTCCTTTCCTATGTGCTTGTGCCCCCCTGTATCATTCATTGTACATTATTTACCTGCCTGCCCCTCCCTGCCTGCTTTAGTTTTACCCATAGTCAACTTCTGTTCCTGCATATTCCCATGGGGTGGTGTTCCTAAGCCTCCTTATTCAAATGATCAGAGCTCTGCCACATATCAGATTTGCAAAGTTGGAGTCATTATAAAAATGCATTTCTATAATAAAACTTTCAGTAGTCCACTTGACATTGTCTATTTGCTCCATTAACTGGCCTGGGCTAAAACCATGGATGATTGCTGCAGCTGAAAAAAAATGTGACACACTGCATTTCTGCACTACTAAGAATATATTTACCACAAAAATGCAAAAGCAATAAGAAACAAATTCTGGTCAGATCCACCACAGCTGCATAATGATGTTAGTGAAGTTGTGTGGAATTATTAAGGAGGTATGGAGAAACAATACAATGATTTGTAAGTAGTAAGATTTGTTTTACTTTCAGTTCTAAAGAAGGCATACGCATTATTAGGAAAATATATGGAGGTGTACATTTTAATGGAAGGAATAGGAAGCAATTCATGCTAGGTTTCATACTAGGTGGTTAAGGAGCTAAGATGCTTAAAGGCCCATATTGCTCCTTATAATAAATAATAGTTAATGTTAGGATTGGTAAGTATATATTTATCCAATCTACCCTTAAAAATAGATTTTGAATCACTAATTATGATATTTAAAGGAAGGGCATTCCATGGATTAACAATCCTCACAGTGAAAAAATAATTTCTAGGAATATAGTTGAAACCCCTCCCAAGTAACTGGAGAGGATGTCCTCTGGTGTTAAAAGCATTATTCTTAAAGTCAAAACCCATGTTATACATTAGACAATCATCCTTGAAAACATCATACATGAATAAGAGGTCACCTTGCATGCGTCTGGTGGTTAGAGACATTAACTTAAGAGAGCTGAGTCTAAGTTCATATGACATATCAGTTAATCCTTTTATATGTTTGGTAAATTTTCTCTGAATTTTTTTAACCTGGAGAATTTCTTGCTTCTTGAAAGGACACCAACACTGGGAGTTATAATCTTGGTGAGGAAAAACATAAGCTCTATATAGAGGCAATAAAACCCTCTTATTTCAAGATTTTATATTCCTAAGAATAGACCACATAACACCATTACCTTTTTGTATTATTTTGTTTATCTGCATTTTAACTGTGAAATCATTGGTGATATGTACACCAAGATCTTTTTCCATTGTGGTACACACGAGGAGCTTGTTATCCAACCTATATAAGTTACTAGGATTTTAAGAATCCAGATGCATTATTTTGCATTTGTCATGATTTAATCTCATACCCCAGATCTTGACCCATTTAATTATATGATCTAGATCTTTCTGAATTGATCTGATACTATTATGATCATAACATGCCCCGCCTATTTTGATGTCATCAGTGTATTTTATTGACTTTGACTGGCAGTTCATGGTTATATCAGCAATAAAAGTCTGATATAAACAAGGACTCAGAATGGACCCTTGTGGCACCCCACTTGAAACAAGACCCAATTTGGACAGATGACCATTTATCAATACTTGCTGTGAATGACCAATCAGCCAGTGTGATATCCAACTCATAATGTTGTGATTTATTGGGCGGGTATACAGTCTTTTAATGATTGCCCAATTTGGCAAAGTACTGTATGTCAAAGTAGAATTGGGGGGACGATAACATGTTTCAAATATTATACCCTTAATATTATCGATCATACGTAAATCAGTGCATGCCGCTCCCTTATGTTACCACGTTACCACCTGTCTGTATATTTGCTATTTGTATAGAAGATTTTGTCTGCTCTAAATTGAACTGTACTGAACATGTATGTGTATGTAAATTCTATTATTACTGCATCCTGCCTATCCCTATTCCCCCAGGGCACATCATACCACCTGTCTGTATACTTGCTATTTGTATATATGACTTTGCCTGCTCTAAACTGAACTGTACTGCACATGTATATGTATGTAAAGTCTATTATTACTGTATCCTGCTTATCCCTATTCCCCCAGGGTGCATCTGGAATTGAGTGGTTCACTGCTCAGTATGCCTTCTTGGTAAAATGCTTAAATAAATAAATAAATAACCTTAACCCATAAAGATTCAGTGTTGGTAGTAGGATCTCTTATTTTATCTGAAATATCAACAGATTGTAAAGTGTCTCTCAAAAACATTGCTACTCCTCCACCTCGCTTATGCTTCCTGTTAAGAGAAAAGGATGCATAGCCAGGGATATTTAGAACTCTATTTGATTTATCTTTTCCCAATATTTCAGAGATAGAAATTATATCAATATTATCTGAAGCCACATTAGCTTTTAGTTCATCAAGCTTATTTGGGAGACTTCTAGTGCTGAAACACAAACAATTAAGCCCCTTAAGACTTTTACAGAAACTCTTTTTATTAAGCCTAACAGTATGGGGATGAGAGAGAGGTATCATCCCCAAGTCTATTAGTTTAAATTCTTAGATGAATGATTGAGAATATGTTTGCTAAGAAGAGAATTTCCGCTATAGCTAAGTTGTAGGCCATCTTTGGCAAATAGGTAAGGCCTATAAATAAAATCTTCCCAGTGAGTAATGTAAGTCAGTGATTGCCAAAGACACCATTTACGCAGCCAGTCATTGTATCTTTTGATTTTATTGTTAATCTGTTCTGAAGCTCTGGGTATAGGTAAAATTTCTGAAAATGCTATATTACTTGTAACGTTTTCTAAACGATTGAATAAAGCCACTGTGTCTTTTTTTATTTCATCTATGTCATCATGTATGATGTTGTTTGTGCCAACATGTAGCACTAAAATTGGAGAAGACCCACAATCCATAAGTATATTATTGACCATCCCAGTTATATCAGAAATCATAGCCCAACAGAATGTGCAGCAAGTACGATTTGCTTTATCATCCTCACAAATTGCCCTATCTAAATGTTTTACCATAGAGTCTCCTAACACATAAATCTGTTGTTTTGATGGATACATGGTAAAAGACATGTCCTGGGGTGTATCAAAGTTGGTAGACATACCTGTATAAGATGACTGAGTGTGGTTAGGTTCAATTGGCAAAGGGATGAGGGGTACAGTTCAAGACAATGGACATGAACGTATGACCTGATGTGTAATCTGGGGATAACTCATAGAACCTGGAACATCAGTGTTATTAATGAGAGCATTATTTCTTTCTCCTTCAGGAGGTATTCCACAATCTACACTATCAATAAGAGGGAGAAACCTATTAGATGCATCTAATAAGAAGGTACCTGCTTTCCAATCCTTTTTTAATGTTCTCTTACATTGGACAGTATACCAGAGTTCATTTGTGGCATTGCTACTATCATAATCCCCTTCAATAGGCCTTTTTCTAAATGTAGGTTTATCACTAACAACAGGTGGCAAACCAGAAATGATTTGTTGATAAGTTAATAAATCAGTGACTGAGGTAACCAGTGTATCAGAACTAATTGCAGGCAGCAAACCAGAAATAATTTGTTGGTCAGTTAATAAATCAGTGACTGAGGTATCCAGCGTATTGAGGATAATTTCAGAAGTTACTAGTGGAATCGAGACAGTAGCTGGGGAAAATTTAGCACAATAAAAAAGGTTGGAATTATATCTAATGTGCATATCCCTTCGACTTTCCTCCAGAGCCTGTAATCTAGAGCTAAATAGCTGAATCTCTTTATTAAGAGAAGCATTTTCAGAATATTTCACACACATATCTGCATTCTGGATATAAGAGATTTGACTGAAGGAGTGCATCAAACATTTTGTACATTGTACGCACTCATTTCCATCCATTATCTTAAAGGTATCAGCTATGATAGATCAATAAAACTGTCTTAGGTTATACATAATGGAGTGATTAAAGAACTATCATAAAGACACCAAAATGAATTTAACAATAAATGTCAAACTTACAATATATTTCTATGATTCACTCTCACTCGACCACACTGAACATGAGAAACACGCGCAGACACGCGTGTCTCTACGCACATCTCCACGCGCGGCCCCACACACGCTTGCCCCGCTCACTAATGCGAGTCAATTTAAAGGCAGTGACTTGGGATAGTAGTAAAAAGCCACCCAATCAGGCTCCTCAATATGTTAATTAGAGTAATTTACCAGTTTTTCAGAGCCCCTAAGGAGTGACTACACATAAAAACAAATAAATGGTGTATAAAACACTTTAGCTCCAAGGAGCTGATAAAATTTCACACAGTAATGTCAGCACAGTATATTTCAAGCAGCAAGTTACAGTCAACCTCTCTACAGAGGTACACTAAACTCCAGTTCAGAATGAGCAATGCAGGATTACAAAAGAACCCCCAGAGCAAATGCCACTGATGTATGTGTTATCCCAGATGATATTGGCTGGACAGCCAAATTTTAAAGAAAACACAATTGAACATACCCCTGTAGTGCAAAGCATCATGGGAACATATGCAAATCCTCATGATGGTACAGAAGGTGGCAGTACATGAAAAGGTAATGACTGACATATGGTCAGCCTTGGGATTATTTACAGTTTTGTTTTTTTTAAGAGAAAGAGGGTTTTTGTCCATGAGGTGATGTAAGTTATATTTAAGCAATGTGTTGATGTCAAGAAGTCAGTTGTAATGATGGACTGTTAGCAGAGAAAATGTGATTGTAACTTTCAGAGGGGGTCACTTTTGATAAGGGCCAGTTAGTTATGCTTGTGATAATGGGAATATTAGGAAAGTATGAGGTCTATGCAGAAGTGGAGTACAAAAATGCACAGTTTCATAAGTATGTGCTCATAGTGCAGGCAAATGTAATATGCAGGTTTGCTTTAGAAATAGGTAAAAATAGTGATACATGCAATTGATAGAAAGATAATTACTTAGAAATATAGATAGAGAAAGAGAGACAGACAGACAGAGAGGCAGAATAGGAATGTCAGTGAAGTACTGAAGTTACACCAACCCCACCCTCCCCCCACAGACATGGAGAGGCATTGGGGTGTGCTTTGGGTCATTGCCTATAACACTCATGCCATTTCATCTCACCCTACCTTGCAGACACAGACAAGTGTTGAGGTGTGCCTTGGGGTGTTCAAACTTTACACTCACCCCATTCCATAAGGAAATACGCTGAAAGGGGTACAGTATAAGAGAATGGAGTGAACTTTGGGGCCGAAGAATCAAAGGCACACCTCAATACCTGTCACTGGCTGCAGGGTGGGGATGAGGGTGGAATGGTGTGAGCATTACTATTGACAATCCCAAGTCACACCCCTGATGCCTGTCAGTCCCTACAGGGCAGGGTGTTATGGTCAGAAAATGAATGCCCTGGGCGTTTCTTGGTATTTTCACTCCAAGTTTTCAGCATGGGCTTTTTATGACCCCACCACATGAACAGTGACATTATCAGTTCATTAGCTGAAAGGTGATTTTGCACAGCAACTGTGCCATTTGGCACCACAGGTGCAAAAACACATTTTGAACAAGATCTAAAAAATGACAGCTGTACAGTTTATGAGGAGGTGTAAAAAAATGGTAATGTTGAAAATCTAAAGTGAAACTATAAAAAAATTAGTGAAGTCATGACACTGCTCCTGCTAATGTATACTTTTTTCGAATTCTTATGTATCCCATTGTTTTCATCTCTATTGCTGTTATGTAACTTCTTAACCTAGCAACAGCATTTAATGCATTACATTATAAGGACAAGCAAATGTTTTTAATACATTTACAGACAGTTGCGTAAACTTAATTTCCTTCATAGAAATTCAGTAACAGTGGTAGTACAAAGCAATTCCTCAGACAACTTGAAAACTATAACTACTTTATATTGTACATTGACACCCCATAAGGACCTCCTTGAAACTAAGATGCAAATGTCACATATTTATCAGTTTCTAACAGGAATATTTTACTGTCCCAAATACATTTCTTGCTTTAGTAACTGCTCAGCACATCTGTTGCAAGACCTACTTATTGACATTTTACATCTGCTATGCAATGTATTGCTGCTTACTACACCAACATCATGTGAAAGTGTCAGTGGCTCAGCAGGCAGAACACTCACCTCTGAGGCCAGGATATCAGAAGGCTGTGGTTTCTATCCCCACACCAGGCACTTGGGTTAATATCCCAATACTGACACTGCAGTGCATCATGAGGGGGATGCTGCAGTCCCGAGGTGACGTCTTTCAGATGAGATGTTAAACTGAGGTTCCATCTGCCTGTTCTGGTGGTAGTTCAGGTGGATGTTAAAGATCCCATGCAACATCTCAAAAAGAGTAAGGGTGTTTTTATTAAGGAAACAATAAAATACACAGAAAAAAGGCTCAAGGAAAAACCATCATAAACAGTGATCATGTTAAACATAATACAAAAAAAGTGCAAAGGAAAACAAACTTCTGTCATACCTCAAGGAATAAACCCAACCTAAAAAGAGAAGGAGAAAGGGGGAAAAAATGCTACTCATGTAAAGAGAAAATCATCTACCAAAAAAAAAAGATCTGCCACATATCTGTCCTGTAAAAAAAAAATAAGGAAAAGGTACGCTCTTAAAAGAGAAAGAGATCACACCAATTCTAACACCTAAACTGAAATCAGCAATACCATCAATATACATTCATTTAAACTTAATAAAAAAAAGACCTTTCCATTTTAAGTTAGTAACTGTTAGCCCATATTTTGCAATTTCCTTTGCATTAACCTGACGTAATGCATTTTCACATAGCAGTTGAAACACAGAAAAGGGTATATATTGCTGTCTTAGTACCCATTGAACATGGACATTCCTAAGATAATATTTCAACACTGCAAATATCACCATTAATGTGCCCCATCATACTTTACTAACCTAGAACCACAATTACCCAACACCAAGGCACCATAAGTGGGATTCTGTTACCATGAATGTTTCCAAGCCGTAGCCAGAAAAAGCCACAAGTTCCTAGAAAATCACAATGGAGGGCAAAGTGTTTCATCGACTCCTTAGGGAAATCACACCCCTGATTAGGGCACGTACGTTCTTCCATCAGTTTATGCTTATTATTACCCCTCACCTAAAGTCTTCCATATGCACTAAGCCACACTACCAGCCACACGTGTTCCCGGATTCTGGCCTCAGTCAACATACATAACGCCTTACTGCTGTCTTCAGGAAGACAATGTTTAAATTCTGGGTCCGTAAGTCCTAATGTGTCCAATACATCTTGATACAACTGTACTCTAGAATGGGATATCAGAACACATAATGAAATCTTCCATTTATGTAACTTTTGGATAGAGGATTTCATGGAGTCTGGAATAAAGAAAGTTGGGGAAAATTTTGAAGGGAGATCAGTCCATTTGGAAGTATAGATATACCAATTATTCATAAACCATTTATGAACCAAAGTACCCACCATGGTCCATGGGGTTCTAAGGGAATGTACCCAAAAAAGTGTATGAAAAAAAACACTGGGTCAACCATTCTCAAAAGACCCTTACTTCTAACCAGATACATGTACTCCCTTTTAACCAGATTCAGTTGACTCTCCCAAAGCATCCTAAAAAAAGACTATATACCCTTGTTTCCAAAACTACTGGAAGGGGAAAAATATTGCAATTTAGGACATCCTTGGAAGAAGAAATGTTTTCATAATAGAAATTTGTTTTAGTTTGGACATTTTCCAGCCCTTTCAGGGCTGTACCTTGGATTCACACTCCACCAAAATCAATTGCCAATTAGTCAGTGCCATATCCGAAGAACCAAAAGTAACACCTAGTATCTTGACTGGGCCAAAACCACTGAAAACTGATCTATAGCCATGAGGGGGGTGACCTCTGAGCCCAGATGGGCTGCCTTACATTTTGCTAAATTAAAGCTAGCCCCTGAAACAACATAGTACCTTTCCAATTCCCTACTACCCTCCAATACACTAGACTTATCCTGAAGAAATAAACAAGTGCCATCCACATATGCCGACACTTTAACCTCATCCTCCACCACCTGAACCCTCAAGCGCAGAATCCTAGTATTATCCATCAGCCATTGAATTAAGGGATTCAGAGAAAAACTATACAAGAATGGACTTAAGGGACAGCCCTGATGAACACCCATATGGACTATCACTTCTAGTCTAATCACTCCCCTAATATATGGGCTCCAACAAGCTCCCTGATACAACATTTTTATTTTATTAATAAAGAGGGGGCATAAGCTTCCATAGTTTGAAAAAGGAAGGAATGATCAACAGCATTGAATGTCTTCCTCTGATTCAGGGAAATAATCCATCCCTCCTTACCCCATTTGGAATACCATTTCCAAAGTCCACACAAAACTATTAGAGGGTGATAAATGGAATGGTCAGGTAGACTACAAAACTGGAATGGGTGAACAATTTGCTTGGCCAAGACCCATAATCTGAGTAGTAAAATAAAAGACTAAATTTTAAAATCCCCATTAAGCAGGCTTATGGGCCTCCAATTGTGCAGTAAGGTTCTATCCCCAGATTTAAACAAAAAAATAGTCAGACTTTTGGAAAAATGAGCTGGTACCAAATTTGTGGAAAAAATAAGTAAATGTTTTTTTGACGGAAATGTGCCAACTCAATCGAAAAACATTTATAGTAATCGAAGGGGAGACCATCAAGGCCCAGAACTGAGCCTGATGTTTGAGTGCGAATTGCCTCCCGGATTTCTGAATGCGTGATAGTCCATGTCAGGGAAGCCATCTCCTGATCAGAAAAATTGTCTTTAGGCAAAGATGAGATATAAGAACAATGGTCATGTGCGCACAAAACTCTTGGCTTAGTAGAGTTAATGACAATCTCAAAAAGACATTGAAGGGAGGAAACTGACCCACCCTCTTAATCCTGTACACAGGATATGTAGGAGGCCTGTCTCCTAGACTTACATGCTGCACAAGGGTCCAAAATTGGAGACTTATGTGTCCCATAGGAAAGTTCTACTCTGATTCAACTAACCCTATCATATTGTAAGGACTGCATTTGAAGTTTAATGGACTCAATCTGTGCTTGGAAGCCATCCCCATTTTGTCTCAGAAGGGAAAAAAGATGCTGGAGTTTCTTTCACAAAGTTAGATACCGAAAGCATTGGTGTCTAGATTTATGTTTCCCAGGTTTCTGAAACAGCTTAGCAATATCTTCCTTTGTCTGATACCACGAGTCACCAATATCCTCATAGACGTCAAACACTGAGGCACGAGAAGCCAAAAGTTGTTTAATGGAATGCTGGATATGGGAAAGTACCAAGGAATGAACATTTAACTTTCATCTATATTTCGTAATTGGGTGTGTGATGTCTAAAGACAATGTTGCAATGATCATTTGATGATCTGAAAACTTGACTCGGCAAAGAGTAGTAAAGGCCACTTTCAAATGTTGGGAAATAAACAAGTAGTCAATTGCCATACTATACTGTGCCCTCCAGTATGTAAAATAATTGGGGGGTAGAAATATGAGAATTACAATTAACTAATCCTGCCAATGCAACACATTGTCCTGGATTCCCCACTTTTCCGACACAAAAACACAGAGACCATTGTTTGTTGTTGTGCTCAGATTGGCAATTAATTTATTTATATTCATAAATCCATATTCCATTTTCCATTTCTTTATTATCATATTTCAATAATTTTCCTTTATTTCCATCCATATATCACTCTCTGATTATCCATCCCCCAGGCGAAAACCTGGGTGCCTTCTTCTTCTCCTTTTCTGTTAGGTAATGGTGAAAACCGAGACCGCTTTCTCCTTCATCTTCTTCCTCCTCTTGAGTTATTCCTTTTTTCTTCCCCGTCCTCCCCCTTCCCCCCGCCATCCACCTTGGCAGTCCATAGCCATATTATCATGTGTCATCCACTTCTTGGCAGTCCCAAAGCATTTTATCACCTGCCATCCACCTTTGGCAGTCCATAACCATATTATCACCTGCCATCCACCTTTGGCAGTCCATAACCATATTATCACCTGCCATTCACCTTTGACAGTCCACTGTCCTACCAGACGCGTCTGTCCTCCACCTTGAAAGACCCCACCATACAGTACTAAACTGACTGTCTTTCCCTTGCACTCTGACTAGTAGGGTGGGTGGGAGAATCAAAACTCCAGCAAAAAGTGGCTGAGGCCCCCTTGTGCTGTCCCTTATGTACCTCCCTTCTTCCCTCCCCTTCCTGCTACCTGCCCAGTGTTCTGGCTCTTGGCCCTTCCCCTTCTTTCTCCCTTCCCCTTCTGAGCACAACCATTCCCTAATGGAGGGAAGGGGTGCACCAGGACAACATGGTCTGCCCATTAAAGGGCAAACTACATTGTCCCGGATTCACCCCTTTTCCCACACAAAAACACAGAGACCATTGTTTGTTGTTGTGCTCAGATTGGCAATTAATTTATTTATATTCATAAATCCATATTCCATTTTCCATTTCTTTATTATCATATTTCAATAATTTTCATTTATTTCCATCCATATATCACTCTCTGATTATCCATCCCCCAGGCGAAAACCTGGGTGCCATCTTCTTCTCCTTTTCTGTTAGTTAACGGTGAAAACCGAGACCACTTTCTCCTTCATCTTCTTCCTCCTCTTATGTTATTCCTTTTTTCTTCCCCTCCCGTCCCCCCTTTTCCCCACTAGCCAGTCTCCAGCTTGCGTTGGATGACTGGCTTCCTCCCCAACTTAGGGTATCACTCTCCCTTACCTCAGGGATGAAACTTCCTTCCCCCTTTTTTTTACATATACCAGCTTCTGTCTGTTTCCTCCATTCCTCTATAAAACCCATTGTTTCAGCATTGAACATGTCTATTGCTATATCTGACAAGTGTACCCCATCTGACCTGTAGAAGTCATCCACCCATTCTTCTACTCCCCACAGTATCACTTGTCCTCCCATATGCCTTATCAATGTCCCCACCCATCTAGTCATCTTTCTCCTGGCCCTCTCCACTGCCCTGTGGCTGTGTTCCTGTCTCCATACCCTTTTTGGTATCATATCTGACCAGGCAAGGCATACTTGAGGACACCACTATCTTATTGCCACTAGGTCCCTCTTTATCTGTAAGTATGTGTGCACCCATGGTCTGCCTGCCAGGTCGTTGCCCCCTAGGTGTATAATGATTAGGTCTGGGCTGGGATGATGCCCCTTGAGTTCTTTCAAAGTGGGCAGGAGCTGTGCCCATCTCATCCCTCGTAGGCCGTGCCATACCAACCTACACTGTCTTATATCCTGGTACAATTGTTTTCCCCCAGCTTTTTTCTCTGCTCTCTTACCAGCCCAGTAAATATAGGAATGGCTGCAGATCCAGACTTCTGTGCTCCTCCCTCTACCTATGGGGTGCAAAGAAAATTAATTAATTTACACATATTCTCAGTGCCCTCATTGTATTATCCCCCGCCTTCTTTTTTTTTTGAAAAAAACACACTGCTCCTTCCCCTTCTCCCCCTTTTTTTTTTTTTTCTTCAGAGCTCTGATGTATCTTTTATAACTGGCTGACTGCCAGTGCCCTTTTTCCAAAATGTCCTTCACAGGTTCACCCGTTGCTGCCCACTGTGAGGCAGACCCAATCCATGGGGAATGGGAAGAGTAATTAGCTGGGTCCTCCCCCAGAAAACGCATGCCCTTTTTCAGCACTGCTGTAATTTGATAGCCGGTGACCCTTTTCCCATCCCCATGTACAAATAACTTCCCCGTCCTGGTCACCTGCTCTGCAGCGAAAACCCACAGGGTCTGTACTGGGCATATTGCCATCTCCGACCGCCCTTTTAGTGTTATCATGCACCCTTGCCCTTTTTGGTACGCCTTTGACCTCCTTAGCTTGATTTGTATTTCTCTTATCCCCCAACTCACATCCTCCCATTCCACACCTCCTTCCTTGTCATCTTTTTCATGGCCTACCACTTCACTCACTCATAGCCCCTGCAAACATTATCACATAAATTGTGTGAAATAGCTGGGCCTCCCACTTTGATCAGCATATTGCCGGTAGCACCTCTTTTAGCTTTATTAGCCACTGCTCACCTATTGGCCTCCTATTATCCCCTGGCCCTCATTTCAACCTGCCCCATCCCTGCATCATTCTCCTGATGAGCATTGATTTTGTTGGGTCATTCCATCCTTTTAGGCTGCAGATCACACTGATCCCTGCAAGATAAACCCCATTGTGGTGAGCAGTCCTTTCTGCCATTGTTCTACTGTGAACATTCCCAACTGCTCCTCAGAGGTGCGCACTTACCTCCATCTGGTGTTCTGCCCTGAATGTTTGAAAAACCCTCCAGGCCCCATCATAGGCCCTCAGAGTCCAAGGCACCCATGATCTATGAAACAGAATTTCTGCTCCTTCTTGCCAACATCCCAGATGTTCATTGGTATGGGCGTTTTTTGTTCTTCCGCTGCTGGTGCCAGCTTCCGGAAATGGTCCAGCTGCAGACGGGAAAGGCTTTCAGCCAGGGTATTGTGTACCCCTTCTATGTGTTTTGCTCTGAAAGACATGTTCAGCTGCAAAGCCCTTAACACTGACTGTCGTACTACCTGTATGACTGTATCCGACTTGGCTCCCCTGTTGTTTAGTGCATCAACCACCACTCTATTGTCACACCAAAATGTCACCTTCTGATCCCGTAATTCTTCCCCCCAAACCAAGGTACATGCCCATATGGGCATGATCTCCAGTAGTGTTATATCTCTCACTTTCCCGTCCTTCACCCAACTGACCGGCCATGGTTCTGCAAATCACCTGCCTCTTAGGGAACCCCCCATGCCTAGCCCTCCCACTGCATCTGTGTAGAGGTCAAGGTCCGTGTTATACAGCCACTCCTCCTGCCAGAATGAACAACCATTATGCTCCTTCAGGAATTGTTCCCATATACTAAAATCCTCCCTGACACCTCATGTCAGATCAAACCAGTGATGTGGTCTGGTGACCCCTGCTGTAGCTCTGCCTAACCTCCTTGTGAATGCCCTCCCTGGTCCTATGGCCCTGCATGCGAAGTTCAGGTGCCCCAGTACCTGCTGAACCAGTTTTAGTTGTACCCATCTCCTACTGGCATGTACCCGTATTAGTTCCTTCAACCTCTTTACTTTTTTGTCCGGTAGCCTAAACACTTCGCTCGGGGCATCTATCTCGATCCCAAGGAATTCCATAACCTTGCTGGGCCCCTCTGTTTTGTCAGGTGCCAATGGGACTGCCAGCTCTTGACACAATTCCTGAAACTTACCCAGCATTCTCTGTGTCTCCTTTTGCCCTTCCCAATGAGGAGAAAATCATCCAGGTAATGGATGACTGACCTATAACCCGTCTTTTCTTGGAATATCCACTGCAAACATGTGCTGAACGCCTCAAACATGGCACATGCTGTGGAACACCCCATTGGCAGTGCTTTGTCGAAATAATACTGTCCCTCACTTTTAAAACCCAACAGGTCCCAGTCTTCTCTCCTGACTGGAAGCAGTCTGAAAGCGGACTCAATGTCCGTCTTTGCCATCCATGCATCTCCTATGGCATGGATTATCTGGACTGCATCCTCTAGTGTCCCGTATGTCACCCTACTATGTTCATCACTGATAAAGTAATTCACCGACTCCTCTTCTGGGTAGGATAGGTGGTGGATCACCCTGAATTCCCCTTCTTGTTTCTTGGGTACCAAGCCCAAAGGCGATATCCACATGTTTTCCAATGGAGGGTGTTAAATGGGCCCTCCACCCTGCCTGCTGCTTTTTCTTTCTCAATCTTCTGTCTTAGCATTTCCTCTTTCCCTTTTACAGACCCCAGGTTGCTTGCCTCCCTTGCTTGTCTGGGTCCCCCAGAATGCAATGAAAACCCTGTGTTAAAACCACTTAAAATCATGTCCCACATGCTCCTGTTAAGATATCTGTCCAGGCAAACTGTCCATGCTGTTAGGTTGATGGGGGTTCTGGCCATGTCAAATTGTTCCTTGTTGTGCTACCTGCCCCCCCGACTCCTCCCTTTCTTCCTGTCTGACCTTCCTTGCTTCAGTTGTTCTGGCCCCCCTATTCCCGTTGCCCCTTCCCCTCCCTCCCTTGTTCCATGTTTGACCTTTAAACCCCTGGCCATCTCGAAAAAACTGTTGGCTTGATCCTTGCCCCCCATGCCCTTATGCTCCCTGTGTCCATGTTGTCCTGCACTTGCTTGTTGGGTGTACCCCTCCTCATTTTGAACAGGGATGTCGAAAACAACACTGAGGCCATGAGCATAAAGCCCTGTTATAAGCCCAGCAGCATCTCTGCGGTGTAAACCCCTTTTTGTTCCACCCACCCTCCGCTGTGGACTAATCTGTTATGTAATCCGTCCATAAATCTATTTGCTTGGTGTCCCATCTTATATCCCCGAATGTTGCCATTCTCTGTCGAAAACATTCATCGTAGTATATCCATCCTACTCCGCCCTTTGCTTTTGCTCTCCTTATTATCAATGAATAGGTAATGAGCAGGATGCCCAGCTCCAGCCTCTTTTCCAGAACGATGGCTGAAAAAGTGGCAAAACCTAGAAACCACCCATCCCAAGTCTTCCCTTTAGTGAACTTGTCATCCTCTTTTCTTCCTAAGAGCACTATAGTCACTGCCATCTCAGTCTTACCTATGCTCTCAGTTTCTTCATATTTGGCCGCCGCCTCTCAGCTCACCAAAGCAAATATATCCACATATTCCCCATTCCATATTTTTTCTTTCATGGTCAATGGCACATGTTCGCCTATTCTCATCCCAGGCGCACCTACCTCTCTTGTACCTCTTCCCTCTCTTTCCGCTCCCTTTACAGTATCTCCTGGTACCTCTTTTCCTGTCCTAATTTCTGCCAGAGCGGATTCCATCTGCCCCAGCCCTCCTGTCCCCAGTGCCACAACAATTTGCCCTATATATTCTTTTATACTATTACCCACTGCGTTGGATATGTTACCTGTAACCTTTTCCTGGCCGAGCTGCCTGGAGTCCTCGAAAGGTCAACTTGCTTCTTCTTGTGATTGAGGTGGAGGTGGAGGGTGAGCTACTGGGGTCTCCGGGCTGGACCTCCTGTTCTGGGCTTTGTGTCTGGGTTCCGCAGGGGAGGTTCCCCTTTGATCTGGGGTGGGTACTGGCATCACCGGTCCACCGGCCATGTGGATACTGGAGTCAACTGCCTTGCCGGGCCCCGCCATCACCGGTGCTACCTTAGCAGGGACGGTGTAGCCCTTGAGCTGGCCTCTTCCCCTTACCACCTTTTTCCATACCTGCTTTTCTCTTCTCCCCAGGCCTCCCCAGTTCCTCCTCCTCCACCAGTTCCCACATTTTGTTTGCTTTTTCTGCCAGGTCAATTATAGCCTTGTAGGCATCTTCCTTCGATGGCCTGCTCTTCTTGGGTGCCATGTCTGTCTTATCTGCTCTGTGAAGACAACTATAGGAAACGAAAACAGGGTTATTCGTATATCTGTATCTCCAGTACGTTTTTCTCCTGTCTGTCATGCCACCCACCGTGCCAACACTGACTGGGGCCACCTGTAAAAGGACCCCCATCCCGCCTGGCAGGTCGCCATATCCTAGCACGGGTCCACCCTCCCTGTGACCCCTTCACTATGTGGGATTAGCGGCATGTGATGCTACATCACGAGGTCCCTTGTCTACTAGCCCTCCTATGCTCCTGGGTCCCTCCCCCCCTTGCCTGCTTGCTATCTATATCTCTCTCTTTTTTTTTTTTGAAGCTTCATAATGGAGCAATCTCTCAGATTTTTGCAACCCCAAACCTTGTGGACCAAAGACAGCTCCCACCACAAAAAACCCAGTCTCAGCTCTCTTTTCATGCCTCTCTACTTCCCCCTGCTCTCCCCTGCCATCTAATGGGGGCCACGACCATCCGCTGCCCCCCCACAAAACTACCTCCTGCCTGGGTGATGCCCAGCTCATATGGGTATGCCCTCCCAAAGAAGCAAACCCCTGGAGGTAGCCACCAGGTTCCCTTGGGGTGGAGGAGTGCCCACTTCTCTCCCACACCCCAGCTGATGTGCTTGCTCAGATATGCAGGCCCACACAGTGAAAACTCCCACCTACAGAGGGAACAAGCCCCTATCGTGCCCTTCCATGCGGCGTGTGACGTCAAGCCACGTGGTTGCCATTTTGTATGCTCCTTACCCACCCTTCAGGGCCTCTTCTAGACTGCAAACAGGCCACAACACTGCCAGCACTGCCAAGCAAAAAGGGGAGAGCCCCCAACAACACCCCACGTGGCGTGCTACATCGTGCCACGTGTTCCCAAAAATGCGCTCTCGTTCCCTCCCCATCGGGGCCTCTATAGGCCTACTATTTAATCACCCTGATGAAAACAGGCCCCAAACATGTCACCTGCAGCCAAACAAACAGGTAAAGAACTATCACCTATATGCAGACTCAAAACCCTGGTCCATACCCCCCACAGGCAGTGAAAGTAACCACCCCGCCAGGCAGCCAGCTTAAACAGGCCTCACCATGACCCCAGCAGCATGTGCCATCAAGTTACAGTCCCAGATTGCTCCCTCACTCACTACCTCCAGGCCCAATCCAGACCCACCAATTCCATGAGCAAAAACAGCCTTAAAAACAGCAAGCCACCCCCCAAAAGGGGGGCAATCCTCCTTGCAATTACCACGCAGCGTGCGACATCATCAAGGTGGCCTCAGCAATGTACCACGCTAAACCACATGTGCCCTAGATCGCACTGCCGCTCCCTTTCCACTGGGGCCTTCACCGGCCTGCCACCTCCAGAGCAAAAAGAAACAGGCCCCCCCCCAAATGTCACCGCCAGCCAGAACAATCAGGAAACAAGGCCCCCTCATGACCCCAGCAGCATGCGATGCCACGCCATTGGCCCTGGATCACCCTCTCACTCCCCCTCCTCAAGGCCCCTCCAGGACTGCCACTTTCACTAGGATACATCCCAACCGGCACTAAAGGCAACAGAAACAGCCCAAAATAAAGGGGCCTCCTTCCGCGCGAGCACCACATGGCGTGTGATGTCACGCCACATGGCCTCAGATCGTGATCTCATTCGCTTTTACCAGGGCCTCTTCCAGGCCTGCTACATTTTACCAGCGACCACAAAAAATTATTATTATTATTTTTTTTTTATTTTTACCCTTTGTCCCGCTCCCATCACTGGCCACAAAAGCAATCTCATCGAGCACACCAGCGGCTCGAGCACTGGCTCTCACTCCCAAATGATCAGTGCCTGTGCAACTCCAGTGATTAACCGCCATTGCTGCCCTCTTCTGATGTAAGCTCCCATAAACTTTTAACATGCCTGCCCTGCCCTCATTATAAACACGCTAACCATGTTTTTATGGCTGTACAGTGCAATTCTAACAAACTGGCTCTTAAAACAACTTCTGTTTCGCCCTGTCCTCTAACATATTACCATATTCAAAACTAACTGCAGCAATGATTTTTCCTTTTTTTTAAAACAACTTCGCATATCTTCCCAACTCAATTATCGTAACCTTACCTTCTTCTCCTTGTGACCAAACCTCAAAAATAATTGCCAATCCGACGTGCTGCAGTTGATGTGAAATCAAAACTCCAGCAAAAAGTGGCTGAGGGCCCCTTGTGCTGTCCCTTATGTACCTCCCTTCTCCCCTCCCCTTCCTGCTACCTGCCCATTGTTCTGGCTCTTGGCCCTTCCTCTTCCTTCTCCCCTCCCCTTCTGAGCACAACCATTCCCTAATGGAGGGAAGGGGTGAACCAGGACAACATGGTCTTCCCTTTAAAGGGCAAACTCCATTGTTGGAACACCAAGGAATCACAGTATATTTCCCCCCCAGACCGAACAACCGTTGGAATTGTTAAAGAACAATTAAAGTCCCCCCCCCAAAAAAAATCATTTGTGCCATAGAGAGGTAAGGCTGAACCAGGGCAAACAACAAAGTCCTGTCAGCTTTAAGCTGAGGAGAATAGATGTTCAAAAATCTACAAGGTTCACCATCCCAGTACCCATCCAAAAGGAGGGCTCTACCTGGAATGAGATCTACTATCCAAAAGAGGAAACATCTGCGTCCTCTAAATAAAAAAACAACCCCATCTGCCCTATCAGTTCCAAATGACCAAAAGAATGGACCCCAGAGCCATTCTTATTTACAAGCTTGTAACTGTGAAACTGATGATAACCATGTCCCTGAAGAAATACACAATCAATGTCAGAATCAGCAACTAACTGAAATATACCTTGTCTGCATTTGGTATTGCACAAACTGTTGCAATTTAATGATGCCCCTACAGTGTTTGCCACTCTCATGTTTTAATCAAAAATAAAGTAAATTCTTTTTTCCTCTTTTTCTTCTTTTTCCCAGAGTATAGTTTGTCAGGAAGAGAAGAAGAGATCTCCATCAAGTCCATTAGATCTTCAGAGTCCTCTTTTTCAGAGTCTCCCAACTCTGTGGAGCCCAGGACCTCAAACAGATTTGATGTTTCTACAGAAGGAGAGGGTTTAACTTTTGGTAGTCACCAAGAAGATCTCACCTAGGCCAGTGTGACACAGACAGGAGGGGCAGGTGCAACAGTTGTGCTCCCCAGTAGTTGGCAAGAATCTGAAGGGTCTGTATAACAGACCAGTTTTAGGCAATCCTATGCCCCCCATCATAAGTAAATTGGAGGAAAGTAGTTCCAGAACTGTGGGGTGTCCTGCCTCCGTCAAGACCCCCAGGTCTATATCTAAAGATGGGCTCTAGACTCTGAAGCAGGATGCTGTACTAGGGGGAGGGGGTTGGCTCCAGATTTTCAGAGTTTTGAGTCAGGTTAATCAAGCCTTCTGGGTCAAGTGGAGATCGGGTATTAGCAGCTGCCCCTGGGCAATTTTTTATACACATGGCCAGTCTCTTCACACAAACTGCAACATGTAAGATTGGAACATTGGGAGTTGATATGCCCAACATCATTACAGAAGCTACAGCGTAGTTTGTCGCATACAATGGAAAGGTGGGTGTGTGAACCACACTGGTAACAGGCCTGAGGCTGCCCTGGGTAATAGCATACTCCTCGATCCCTGCCCAGAAAAAAACTGTTTGGAATGTGAACAATCCCATCCTCCATTTGATGTAGTTTAACCTGAAATTTCCAACCCCCGATTCAGAATTGCTCATCATCCAATACAGCTATTGGTTTACCCAGAACTTGACATTTGTGCTGTAACCAATGATAAATATCACCAACTGGGACACTTTCATTCCAGAACATAATAGTCTCAGACATGGTCAAAGGTTTGGTTAGTGGAATAGCTGAGAAGGGGATTCATAGCGGGATGGTTTTTAGTTGGTTGTATTTCCCCCAAAAAGCTTCCAGCAGAGCCACTGATCTAAAACTGATATCAAAGATGTCCTCCCATGAAATATGTATAAAAGCAAATACAACCACTGGGTAAAATCACAAGGACTCCTTGATCAGTGTTTTACCTACATAATGTCTGTCTAGAGGAACGTTCAGCCCCCCCTTTATATTTCAGGGGGACTGCATGTTTCCTGAGGAGAGGTGCAGTCGCATTTGTTTTAAACAATTCAGAAAGCAGCAGTCTTTGGGGCAGAACCTGGGGGTCAGTGGGTTCTGACCTATCCATAGCTGGAATAGAATCCTTCTGTGGTGCCATCTCCTTGGTTGTCATCCTATGCCTATCTTGTCCATGTGTTAAATCCATATCAAGTTTTGGGGGGGGACAATCCCTATGCCTGTAACTCCCACTAGATCCTTACTTGATACCCCCTTGTGCACTCCGGTGTTCTGGATTTCTGGATGGGGATTGGTTGTACATATCAAAGGAGGCTGCCATTCAGAGGAAGTAGAATACTGGGAGAAAACCAAAGCATCCCAAGTAGGGTCAGATACCCATTTTGAATCCACTCTGAACCTTGTAAGGTCATATTAGTCCAAGGTAGTTCACCACATGCTGGGGAGACCAGCCCAAACACCTGTTTAAGCACCATAGTCATAGAGATGGGGAGGGTAAAATCAAAAGGAACATGTTCAGGGAATTTTTTTTAAAGTGTCATGTTCCTGGATTTTCCTATTCTGAAGAACCACATTTTGCTGTTTCTTTTTAGACTCTTCCATTTTGCATTTAGACCCTGTGTCATCCCCTTCGGCATAGACTATGGCTCTCCCTTCAAGCTCTAGATCTGATGTAGACACACTGTCCATGCTGTTCTGTTGAGATATTCCCCCAGGCATAACAGCCCCAGTTAAACCTACTGCTGTGTGTTTAAATGTACTTGAAGAGGAAAGCCCAGTGGTGACTATTCTGGCCTTCCCCACAAATCCACAATCCTTCAATTTATTCAGCTTTGGGTCTTTGACCGCCCTGACATTCAGCTTCTGGGTTACCTTAGTAACCTTTGCATCGGAAGGTAAAGAAAGATTTATACTCTGGTGCCAACACACTGGCCCAATCAACTCCTGAGCACCATCTAAGTGCCCCCCCAGTTTGCTGTCCACACAACCTCTGCCCTGTCCCCCAAGGTGTTTCAGCAAATTACACTCCCGGGAGGGAAATGAGAGTTCATTCCTGACCCACAACAGTATCCTGTACAGGCTTATGACTTGCAAAAGTAAACACAGTTGCCAATTCCTGAGTATGAGACTTAGTCTGAAATACAATAGGATACAATACTTGCCCATCTGCCAAAGGAACGATCCATGTTTCAGCACTGCCATGGACTGGGACTGGCAATGGGGGGGTTGGTAACTGGGGGGAGTAACAGACCGGCTGACTCTCCTTCCGAAAGATGGCATCTTCCAGCCACAATTTACTAGCCAATTCCTCTGATCTAAGATGATCTGCGAAATCCAAAAAAAACAGACTTAGATGCTTTGATGTTTAAATCATTTCCCCAGCTGATAAATCCACCTCCGTGGGGGTTGTAACATCAAAAAGAACCTCCTGATCAACCATTGAATTTTCAAGACTGTCTGAGGTAGAAATTGGGATCTCAGCCATTGACACCTCCATATCACTCAAGTCCTGGGCCCGACTGGCCATCTCAAAGATGAAGCAAAACTCCCTCTACTGGTGAGAAGGGAATTTCCCCAGTGTCCTGGCCAAATTTCCACCATTCACTAAAAATACCATGACCAGCTTAATCTGGTTCAGTTTTAATTGGTTACCATCTGTATCCCCCCTCCCCCCGGTCGCCCCTGAAAAAGGGACTTCTAGTCTCAGTGGGTCACCAAAATTCAATAAATAAATAAATAAATAAATCATGAACCATAAAACAGATGACTGCCATAATTAGGGAGGCAGTATAGTACAGTGGTTCACGGCTTTGAGCTGCAAATCTGAAGATCTGGGTTTGAATCCCACAGCCCCCACTTACATACTGGGTGACCCTGAGCTAATCACTTAACTTCCATTTGCTCCCAGATTGCCCCTGTAAATACACTTTCAGCTTAGTGTGCCACTCCTGGTTAAACAATTGAAAGAAAAATAAATACATATTATTTTCCTTGCCTTATTTTGCTACTATAAGCAAGCTTTGACTAATACGTCCATCCTTAAATGTACTTTTTATAGCTTATGTGTCTATGACCTAAGCAGAACTACACTTAAAATCTCATACATAAATAAATAAATCATCAGAATGGCTTTTATTTTAGTAGGATCTCCTTCCTTTCTAGGTGCCCATGACACTATGTATGTAAGATATATATATATATATATATATATATATATATATATATATATATATATATATATGTATATATATATATATATATCTTTTAACTTCAAAGCACTAAACCTATTCAAACACACAAAACATAAGACTTTATTCTCTTCATACATTACTGTTAAACTTCAGATCCCAGAATGGACAAGAAACAATTTAGACTTCACTCTTGCATGCCGCTGTTATGCCCACTTCTCATGCAAACAACAATCAATTACAGAGACCCTTTTCTTTCTGTGCTATGCACACTTACAGCAGAGAAACATAAATCTTACAGAACTGCTAAAAAAACTAATTTATCAAGACTGGATTTCTGAATTAAAACCTGTTGTTTACAGTACCTACATACATTATAGTTTACTGGCTACAAACAATGCTACAGACATGTCATTAACACAATTTCTGTTTTAGATGGAAAACATTCACATAATGAATTTGCCATACAGGATTTGTGACCTTCAGTCTGCATGTATCTGCCAAAGGAAAAGGAACCTGCCTGATCCTTTTTTTTTCTATTTTATTTTTATGATCAACTTGCTCATACTGTTAGAGCCACATATGGACATGCTTAGAGTTAAAAAAGAAATCACGATGTCTATGTATGTTTTTTGGGGGGGTATGCCTAGATGCAGTTTCAGGTACTTTTTAATTACTTCCTCAGGCAGCTGTGATAGTCAGTTGTTCTAACATGACAAATCCACCTCATACCCTTCCCACATGAACCAAAGAGAAGGTGGGAGTGGATCTTTAGGAGCTTCTGAGGTGGAGGTGGGGGTGGATCTTACTCCCCCTCCCAAAAAAACTAATGCTGCCTCCCACTACTCAGGTTCCAGTCCTTGTACCTCCTATTTAAGAAAGAAAATAGTGCCCTGCATCCATTGACTAACATTAAAAGCATTTTTATTTGAGGGCAGAAAACATTTCTTGGAGGAGGGTAAGGCGGAGGAGACTATTTACACCTTCAGCCAGTTCCAAGGACAGAAAACATGACATCACTCCTTTTGTACATGCAAATCATCTGCAGGCTTTGCCCACTGTTGCTGTAAAAAAGTATATACAAAATGCAGTCCTTTCATATATCCAGGATATATTTGACACAAAAAAATACAAAAGTAGTAAGAAAAAAAGTATATGCAAAATGGAACACTTTCATATATTCAGGTTATTTTTATTTATTTATGCATTTATTTATTTTTAAGCATTTTATTAGGAAACACATAGTGAGCCACAATGCTCATTTCCAGATGCATCCTGAGGGATCGGGTAAGGGATGAGTGCAAACAAGTGAACCAATGTAGTACAAAACACACAATAATTAGAGTAAAATATATTAACAAGGCAAACATAATTATGTAGGATTAAACGTATTTGAAGGTGAAGTACCAGTCATTACTAGACTGCAATGTCAGGAAGATATGACAGGTAGGAGAGCAGTCAAGTGGAAGAGGGAGAAATACAGAGTAAGGATGGTGGGTTAAGAAGTAACGAAGAAGAAGAAGAAGAGGGGAGGAGGAGGTGGGGAGAAAAAGGAGAACAGAATAGTGTTATAGAGTGGGGTGAGGTATGGAAAAATATTAATATAAAATAAGGGAGAAGCAGGGGTAAACAGGGTGATTAAGGGGTGGGAGAAGTAAGAAGAAGGCAGGGAGAGAGAGAGTTGGGATGTGGTGAGGTGGAGGAGAAGACTGTTGAAGAAAGAAATAAGGGGAAATTTATGGGTATAAGTGTGAATAAGGAGTGGTAGTAAGTATGAAGTAGGGGTGGGAGAGAGAGTTGGGATTTGGTGTAGGAGGGAAAGAAGGAGAAGGGGTCTGGAATGGGGTGGTGAAGAGTGCAGAGACATAATTAGAATCAGGGACATAGGGCTAAGAGTGTTTACAGGAGGGGGCAGTGTGGTCTCGAAGTAGAACAGAAAAGGAGTGTTTGAAGAGGACCGAGTGAATAGTTTGAGGAAGGTGAGTTCCAGACATTAGGAAGGTGGTAGGAGAAACCATACTGGCCAACCAGGGATTTATGAGAGGGGACCAAGAGTGAATGATAACCAGAGTTATGGAGAGATTATGAGGAAAGGGGCATCGGGGAGAGAAGAGAGCAGAGGTAAGGACAGAGAGAAGCCAACCTGAAATTAGAAATAAGGGAGGCACAGTGTGTGAGACAGCGGTCATTCAAAGAAGGGAGTGAGAGATCAGTGTACAGAGAACAGTGGTTAATGATGGTGGTGGGGGGGGGGTAGGCCAAGACAAAGTGGTAAAAGGAGTGGAAGACGGGATCCAGTCTAGCCAGGGAGGATTTTTGAACAGCTCCATGGACAGTGTTGCCATAATTATTAATGTACAAAATCATCATAATGATGATATCATGGTGGGCAGATATTGGGATTCAACTCTTGTTCCTAAAAAGGGCACTGGGCTTAGGGTGAAATTTTTTGGACATGGCAACCATGTACTGAGAAAAACCATGGTGACAGACTAACCAGACACCAAGGTATTTAAATGAGGTCTGATGTGCGTGGGACAAACTAGTAGGGCACTAAAACTCGGAATAGCTGAACATAAAAGGGCAATTAGAACAAACAATGAAACATATGTAATGGCTAGACATTTTCATGAAGCCGGAAACAGTTCAGCAGCAGCAGCACTTAAACATCAGGATACACAGAAAGTGGAGTTGGACTGTAGAGGTGGTAGTTTGAAACAAAAAAGTAGTAAGAAGGGAAGCATATTGGATAATTGCATTAAAGACATTTGCACAACTTGTTACTAATGATAAAATTCCTTTACATGCACTTTGAACTTCCTTTTATGTTCAGTGTAAATATAAATATTCAGTTTGCCAAATCTGAATTTCTAAGAGCCGCCAAGTGACTGATGTATTGATGTATTTAATCTTGCATTTACTGTTGATTTGCTGTTTCTATGTTGATCTATCACTGATTTTTTGCTGACTTTTTGTTATAACTTTTATGTTGCCAAATCTTTCTGTGTTTTTGCTGTATACAGGCTATCCCTATTTTAACATCTCTGGTTTGTTTTTATACTTCGTTTTATATATCTATATCTATATATATATATATATATATATATATATATATTTATATGTGTTTCAGATCTATTTATCACAATGTGGGAGTCAGAAGTATTAAAAGTATATTTAGATATGTACAGTACGTGTAGAATTAAATATTATATACAGTATGTTTCAATGGTTTAGCATCTAATAATAGATAATGATGGAATTGTATTAAAGGTTGCACTGTCACTTTAAATAGGTTGCTTTAAGTAAAGCTAAGCTACTAGGATACGTTAACTCTGGTGAAGATGTCATAGTGACTTTGAAATTTTACTTGTGTGCCAGTTGTAGAGTTAAAGTGTGCTAGGTGTGTAGCCAGAGAAAGGTTTGTGCCGTAACTTATTTGGAAACAAAATGTATGCTGAGAAAGAATGCACTACTCTGAAAATATCTATTTACATCCTGCACTGCTCCCTCTGATTTACCTGCTTGCTTGCGTATGTACTGCTGCACTTTTTATTAGATTAAAACTATGGAATTACATTAATGAACTTGTGCCAGGATGTTATTTGAGATATTCCTGTGAAACTATGTTAAAAAAACTATCTCTATAATTGCAACGGGCCTTTAGAAGGAGTGCTAACCCCTACACTGGTTTCCAGCTTGTGTCTCTGTATATAAATGAGTGTTCATCGTCAATATTACTCCCATACAGGGTGTGAAAGGTAGGAAGTGAAGGGAGTCTAGAAAGTCTCTCCTAAGTGACAAAATCATGGAGACAGTTTCTTTGCAATAAGGGATAATTGATATGCCCTGAACCATTTCTGCACAGAGTCAAAATCAAATTGAAGTTTGGATGTTAACTCAGATGGAGAGGTGCCAGATGAAAACAAGACCTTGTCTTCTCCATACATGTGGGTGGATACAGAGGAGCAAGCTGAGTGGAGGTCATTTAGGAATATGGAGAAAAGCAAAGGGCCAATGACAGAACCTTTGAGGACGATGGTGTGTATGGGTGGGGGGAATTCACCAGTTCTCACTGATTGAGATCTTTCTACAAGGTAGGAGTTGAACCATCTGGTTGCAAAGTCAGAAAGACTAGCTGATTTTAGTTTGACCAGGAGAAGAGGGTGGGAGTCAGTGTCAAAAGCTTTCACCAGATCAACAAAAATTGCAGCAGTTAGGAGGCCCTGCTCCATGCCAGTGTGGATGGAGTCTGTGAGCCTGAAAAGAAAGGACGTGGTGAAGTGCTGTTTACAAAAGCCAGATTGGAACAGGGTGAAAAAAGAGGAGGAGTTGAGGAAGAAGGAGAGTTGGGAAAGAACTGTGTGCTCTTTGAACTTGGATAAAGTTGGAAGGAGATATAGCATGGAAATTGCCAAGAGAGGTGGAGCCAACTCTTTTAGGAAGGGGAATAACAGTTGTCTGCTTCCAGAAATCTAGGACTGAGGCAAGAAAGAAAGAAAGGTTTAGGAGGGAAGAGATGGGCAGCAATGTCAGGTGCAGAGGGGTGCAGAAGCTTGGGATCAAGCCCATCAGAGCTCCGACCTTTCTGGGGGTTGAGAGCTAGGAGGGCTTTTAGAGAGGAGGTTAGGGTAACTGGCTAGAAGAGAATGGGGTAAGGGGGGGACAAAGCAGAAGGAGGAAGTGGGAGAGATATTGGGAGTGCAGAGAGGAGCGAAGAAGCACAAGTGGTGAAATAGTAATTGATGGCAGAGGCGATAGAAGGAGGGTCTGAACAGGTGGAGTCATCCACCCTGAGGACTGGATAAGGGGACTGGGTGGGGGGGAGAAGAGGGCATGTATTACTTTCCAAAACTTGGAGGGGTAATTAAGGTAGTTCTAGAATGAGGGGGGAAAAGAACTCAGCCTAAGCCAACCTGGTGGCTCTTGTACAAGAGTTCCTCAAGGCATGTTACTTGATGTTAGCCACAGTGCCAGAAGACTTGTAAGACTTCCATGTCAGGTCATGCGCATGGAAGCAGACCGGAAGTTCAGCTGAGATCCAGGGGAGGTGAGATCCTCTGACCCAGGTTTTCCTGAGCAGGTCATGTTGATCCCATATTAATTCAAATTTGTATTGGGCCGGCCCGGTGGTGCTGAGGGTTGAGGCGCTAGATGCCACATCTCACACCATGCTAGTGACCTGGGTTCAGGGGTCAAAGGGGGAATGAGGATTGAGTGTCCCAATGGATGATCTCCTCCTCTGGGGTGGGATCCTTTGGTGTCTTTCACACCTGACGCACCGGTGCAGGTGGAAGCATGGGCACCGGTGCACAAGGTGACTCTTCAAGGAGGAGGGGAAGGGAGGGCATTGCAGGCATTGTTGGTGACGTACGACAGCACACAGTCAGACTGGACTTCAGTCCTATGTGCCGACATCCTCTGAGGGTAGAGGGACTAAAGGGGAGAAAAACGGAAATACCCTCCTTGATATAAGATGATGACTGATCCACCTCTAGGCTCACCAACCCAGGACAGACCCCATTGTGCAGACACTCTTTAAAAGGAAGAGTCGGTAGGAATGATATCGGAGTAAGCCTGGCACTCTAGGGGCAGATTCTGAGGGAAGGGACCTAAGGGGATTGATCAATGGTCTGAAGGAGTGGGTTGAGGGGACAGGATGGCGGGTTAAAAAAAAAATTTGAAATATTTTAAGGCTTGATTGATATTACTGGCCATTGAGATTGGGGACTAGTCAGTGGAAAACAAATCAGTGTGTAGCACAGATAAATCAATTGATTGGAAAGACCTGATTTAGAAAAGTTGGGGGGGACTCTGGGGCGGTGAATTTTGCACACATAATAAACCAAGTGATGGCCACTGAGTGCGTCAGGCAGGGTAACAGCATCAGTGATGCAGTGCAGGTGACTAGCAAGTACTCAGTCCAGTGGAGAGTGATTTCAAGAATGATGTATTATCTAAAACGTAGCTACTAGCTGATATTAGAAAATGTACAGCAGGACCTGCTTGCAGTGCACACACTATGCCCTCCCAGCTACACTAGAACTTCAAGCAGATAGCCCTAAGTAAATATCTAAACTATAGCACCCAGAAAACAAATTCAAATTTCTACTGCACTTTAGTTACAAGCATGTAGTAAGCATATACATGAAAGAATAAGCTTTCAGCAAGATTTATGGCAGCTTTGCTTGAACAAAACTGCAGTACATCCACAGCGCAGCAGAGCAGATCCTTTTCTGTGAAATGACTGACAAGTTCTGGAAGAATGTTTGGCATCCTGAGAGTCACATGTTCTTCAGATTCTGTCTGAAAATCAATTACGTGATGTTATTAAATGGCTTGAATCAAACAAGCAATCTGATTGGTCAAAACTGGTAACATGACCATGCAGTAATTTCAATTACTGCACAGCTCAAATTTTACTTTCTTTTGTTCCTGCTTTTTTAACTCTTTAAACCATTTTATAAGCGTAATAACAGACTAAAGGGTGTGCAGTAATGCCATAAATTACTGCACTTCCCAGGTGGTCAAAGACACTCGGCTGCACCTCGTGTCTCACAACCCACTTGAAGCGTACGATAGCTAACCATTACTGCACACCTAGTCATGTGTTACTGCTTACTTGAGAAGTATTCTGGGATTACTATTCTGCAGAATGCCCTTCTGCAAATCACAACACTGAGTCACTGGGAATGGTGGAATTCGAGCATACACTCAAAACAATTCGCCAAGTAATTCTACAATAATTGTATACAAACCTCAAGGAATATTTCCACAGATTATCTGTGGCATGCTCTTTTGCTCTTTTCATAGCCAATCCATGGATTGAGTTTGGAATACCATGGTAGGAACCGTAAAATTCTGAAATCAATTCTATCAGTGGAAAGCACCATTCTGAACAAATTCTACTGCTGGAATTGTACATTTCCTACCAGACTAATTCATCTGAATTTTGCTGGTGTTACGTGTGGGATGACTGCCATGTAGCTGATTTCCAAATGTATCTTTTATTGTTAACCAATTTACATGGAATTTAGAGGACGAGGAGATACCAAAGTTTTATAGAAGGTGTGACTGCTATTCAAAGGATACCCAAATGTATCTTTGATTTTCAAATGTCATGTCTCAGTATCCGTCACTGTTAAATGGTGGATTTCTAAAAACTAGTTAACCTAAATAAAGAAATCTAGACAAGATAAATTACCTGATGATATTGTTTCTTCCCACTGAGCTCTGTCTGTGTGATTTAAGCCTAATAAATTACTGTATATCCAAAGTTCTATGATGAAAGTATTTGAAAGAAAATCACCATCAATGGAAGAGTAAGGTGTTTTTAAAAAAAAGGTTCATTGCATCCATTTATGAACAGTCTTATCATGTCTGCTCCATTCCCTTTCAGGAATCATTCCAGCAGTAAAGAGGACAAGGGTAACATTAGTATGTTTCTTAAATATGACAGCTATTTTCTTAATTATTCTTGTCAAAAGAGAGTGCTTTGGGACAGACTCTTGTAGAAAAGTTTATAAATCACGTATGTGACTTTATTTATTTATTTAGTGTTTGTTAACCAGGTAAGTACACTAGGCAAAACATATGCCTATTTTCAGGTACTACCTGGGAGAGTACAGGAATTACGAGTTCAATACAGAGTACAACATGACACAAATAATGCAGATGCACAGAAGTCAGGAGAAGCATTACATACACAGTAATAACATAGTTACAAAAATGGCACAGTCAAATATAAAATAAGTACGGAGACACCAAAGCTATGTACTAAGCATTATATACAAGTATATACAGTTCAGGACCATAACCAATCAGTATTCAGAATAGCATGGCCTCATTGCCTGTGTACAGTTTATGCCTTGTGCAATAATGTCTATTATAATAATAATAATAATAATAATAATAATAATACATTTTATTTATTATAGTGCCTTTCACAGATCAAGGTGTTGCACAATCAGATAAAATCAAAGATACAACAAATACTGATAAAACCACAGAATCACAGAAGTTCAGGGTAAGCTTAAAGCACCCCACTGTCCTGCACTCACGTAGCTGACAGGGCAGAGAATTCCAGAGGGTAGGGGCAACAAACCCAAAGGCACGAGCACCAGATGACTTTAAACTAACCTCGGAATCTCCAGCAACCCCTCATCAGCCGAGCAGAGCTGTTACAAAGGGGTGTAAGGAACCAGGAGCTCTTTCAGGTAATCTGGACCTTGTCCGTGTAGGGTTTTGTAAGTTAATAAACCTACCATAAAGGTAATCCGCCACTGAATAGGCAGCCAGGGCAGATCGCGCAACACAGGGGTAATATGGGTTCTCCTGGACACTCCAGTCAATAATCTTGTTGCAGTGTTCTGCACTAGCTGCAAGTAGCAGATATCAACCCCAGGAAGCCCTAGGTAAAGGGAGCTACAGTAATCAAGGTGCAATGTCACAAAAGTGTGAACCAAAACAGGCAGATCACTGGACGGAACAAGGTGCTAGATCCTAGCAATGTTCCTAAGATGGTAAAAGGCCAGCTTGACAACTGCTGACACCTGATGTTGAAGGGTCAGACCATCATCAAGCACCACTCCCAGGTCACGCACCCACTCAGAGGTAAGAATCTGAGCCACCCCAGGACTAAACCAGAGGGGAGATAAGTCCTCACCCCCCTCTGTCTTATGACCTGAGTCCACAACCAAAACCTCAGTCTTTCCTGGGTTCAACTTTAAACCACTGGAACTCATCTAGTCTTAGATTTCTACAATGCAGCTGTTCAATACTGAGATAGCATTAACCTGGTCATGGGCAAAAGACAGGTAGAGCTGGGTATCATCAGCGTAACAGTGAAACCTCAGCCTATACTGTCTTACAATGTCTCTGAGGGGCAGCCTATACTCTGCAAATAATGGTGGCAGCACCGAGCCCTAAGGAACCCAGCAAGGCAGAGAGAGAGAGAGACTCAGAAGAAAATATTCCAGAGACAACTCTCTGAGATCTACCCACGAGGAAAGATGTAAACCATCTGAGAACTGTCCCCGACAGCCCACAGATGAACCTCAAATGCTAGAGCAGAACCCCATGATCCACAGTGTCAAAAACTGATGACAAATCAAGGAGTACCAAGATGGAATGGTTTCTCCGATCTCTCACCATCAGGAGATCATTGAGCACCAGAACCAGAGCAGTCTCAGTACTATGCCTCTTATGACAACCTGATTGGAGAGGTTAGTATAAATTATGGAATGTTAAATGGTTTTCCAGTTGAGCTGCCACAACTTTCTCAATAACCTTTCCGTCAAAAGGAAGGTTAGAGATAGGCCTGTAGTTTGCTAGGTTCTCTGAGTCTAAAGAAGCTTTCTTCAGGAGGGGTGTCACCACTGCCTCCTTCAGGGAGCTAGGAAACTCACCTGAATCCAAAGAGCACCAGACAATCTGAGCTAAGACTGGGCCAATGATATCACTACAACCCAAAATCAGGAAAGTAGGGCCCAGATCTAAACTACAGCAAGTGGGACACATCCCCTGGATAAGCCTCATAATGTCCACGAACTCCGGCAGATCAAAGATACTCCAGGAAACTCAGGGCTGTGTGACCAAGCGCTGACCAACAGCATTGCAGTGTCAGTGGCTCAGTAGGTAGCACACTCGCCTCTGAGGCCGGGAGATCAGAGGGCTGTGGGTTCGGTTCCCACATCTGGCACTTGGGTTAATATCCCAGTACTGACACTGTAATGCAGCATGAGAGGGGTGCTGCATTTCTGAGGTGCCGTCTTTCGGATGAGACGTTAAACCGAGGTCCCATCTGCCTGGATTGGTGGTAGTTCAGGTGGATGTTAAAGATCCCATGGCACTTATCGAAAAGAGTAGGGGAATTTCCCCGGTGTCCTGGCCAAATTTCCCTCATTCACTGAAAAATACCACCAACAGCTTAATCTGGTTCAAGGTCATTTGGCATTCATCTGTATCCCCTTCCCCCGGGTCGTGCCTGAAAATAGGCAGGATGTGTCTAGTGCACTTACCCGGTCAACAAAAGCTAAATAAAATAAAAATAAATAAATAAATCCCCCATAGAATGAAACTGATGGCACTGCTGCCTGATGTCGGCCACCTTATTCACAAAGAAATGAGCGATCTCATCACACTCACTTTGTGAAAGACTCGATGGAACTGCTGACAGGCTGGGTTGCACAGCCTGTCCACAGTTCGGAAGAGTTGAGCCAGTCGATTCTGTGTGACATAAATTTCCCTGGACAGAAAACTTGCCTTCTTATGGGAAATTTCTGTTTGATAGAGTTTATAATGCTCTAGCAAAATAAGATTATCTGCATCCAAGGCAGTCCTCCCCCAGCGATGCTCTAACCTATGCCCCTGCCTCCACAACTTCCTCAGAGCCCCATCAAACCACGGGGCCCCTGGGCGAAGCAGAAGGGGGTGAACATGAACAGGAGCAATCAGATCGAGAGCTCAAGAAATGGCCCTATTATAGGCCAAGACTAACAGCTCGGGATCTATGCTGATCTTGCCAATCAACGAGAGGTCAGTCCACCACCATCAGGTCTTCAGGGACCACTTCCTGTAAAGGGCAGTAACTAAACATCTCCACAGGGGCTGACCTACCCATGGGGGCTAAATAATTGAACCCAACGGTGTAGTGATTGGACTAACCGACAGGTTCCATTACCAAATCGGAGGCCTTGATCCCCAGGAGGAAGACCAAATCAAGAGAGTGACCACCTTTGTGAGTACCTGAGGAAACAACCTGTGTGAAGCACAGAGAAGTCATCACCTGGAGGAAGTGTTGTCCAAAAAGCAAGGATTCATCATCAACACAGGCATTGAAGTCACCCAGAACCATCAGTCTGGGTCGACTCCAATGCCATGTCAGCTGCAAAGTCTGCTACTTCCTCCAAGAACAGCTTCTCATCATCTGGTGGACGGTAGATGAGAGCTATCCTGCACTCCACACCAGTTACCACAGTGCACTCAAATGAGGTGGCCTTCTCAACTGGTACACCCGTTAGGCCCAATTTGGTCTTGAAACAGACTGCAACACCGCCCCCCCCCCCGCGGTCCAATCTCGGGTGATGTATAACCGAGTACCCAGAAGGGATAGCTACCTCCAGAATAGGGGCAGGATTCCCATCAAACCAGGTCTCGGTAATGCAAACCAGATCTGCTGTACCAACAAAATCTGCGATAAGGGCAGTCTTGTTGCCAACAGATCTGGCATTGCATAACAGCGCCCGAGTTGAACGATGTTGGTGAGCCATCCCAACTACTTGCCCTCCCAAAGAGGAGGTGCTCATGGGTATGGGGACCAGAAAAGAATAACCATGTTCCAGGCACCATTTCACCCCAGGGCATCTTCTGGTCCTGACCACCCCAATGGGAGAGTGATGCTCATTCGGGCTCTGCTGTCTGCAACCCCCCACCCACCTCCAACTCCCACTCCTGTGAGCAATCCCCAGCACTAGACAGCACTGATAGATATAGGCAGGTGGGGGGGAAGAGAATGGGCGGAGGGCACTGAGGGCGGAGGCCGAATAGCACAGGACAGGGGGGCAGGCAGGCACATTCCACCAAATTAATTACAATACACACTGGGGAAACACACAAAACTCCAACTTCTTAACTCCAAAGCAAAGCTGCAAGAATTAAAGATTCTTAAGAACCCCACAAAGTAGTAAAAGGCTTAAACAATAATACCCCACCCACCAGAATAAACATAAAAAGTACCCTACTCACCGTATTGGATGAATTTAGACCCAAAATAATAAGAACAATGTAATCCCTCTCACAGGATACAAAACGCAGAAACAGACATAAATTCACCCCCTCCCCCAGCCCTCTCACAGCCGAGGAAAAAAGGTGAATTTCTAGGCATTCTCACTGCCCAGAATAAACAAAATAATCAAACACAAACTAAAATAAACAAAAACGTAACATTAAATAAAATAAATAAAGAAAATTAAAATGTGGACACCCTGGTCCTCTCACCACAAGGAGATCACAGACAGAAATAAAAAAGTCAGAGGAGAGAAGTCATCCAAATATTAGGGGCATTCCAGGTTAGAGGTGTGGGATAAGCATTACATTATAATTTTATAAGTGTAAATCTGCTATGAGCGATATCTCTTATAAGTGTTACCTTGCTCAATTAGTGTGAAAGAATAGTGAAGAAAAGAAAATCTGCCCTGACTGTGCAAAATGATAAATTTATATCATGAGACACGTCACATAGGGCATATAAACTTATAAATTGCTCAAGTTGGCTGTAGTGCTTAATAATAAATTTATTATTCCATGTTAGTTTAAAAAAATGCAGGAAGCGCTCTTCTCCCTGAATCACACAAGAGATGAGCACTGTATGCAGGATAAGTGGTCCTGTGGTTCTGAGCATTACTTGACTGAAATCATGTGAGTGATTTATAATTCATTTTGTTAGTTGTTTTTTTTTTTATTTATAAAAATTACCATTACACTTTTTAAAAATTGTCCTAACTCAGGTGAGTTATAATAAGCTGAATGGTACTCAGTGGATGTCTCTTACAGTATAAGAGTATCATCTCACATAGTTTTGGTAGACAGAAGCAGTCCACTTTGTATTGTGGTCATCTTCCCCAAACTGTGTGACAAGACACTCTTATTCACTAAAAGACATATCTCAGAGCAGATAAAAATGCATAAAAGCAAATGGGACTCATGCGATAGTCATGCTTTCTCAGCTATAGAGCTGTAGTAGTATATTATCTTGTACTAGACTTTTAGAAATGATTTTTAGATACTGATGTCCCTTTACAAAGCATTTCCTGCACTACATGTTCATTCTTCTGATATCACATACCCCTGTTTGTACCAAACATAAAAGATGGCAAAGGCAGGGCAAGTGATGGTAATGTACATGATCATGCTTATGATTATTTAATTAAGATTGTCAAAGGGGCTAAATTTCTTTTGTGCCCCCACACATGTGGAGATAGTTTATTTTTGCTTAAAAGCCATCTGTAAGCAGGGGCATTACATTTGCCTTGAACCCCTGTTCTGCGGTTTGTGTTTTGGTGCCAAGTTTTTATTTACAACAACAAAAAAAATTACAGTACCTGCCTGACTGTGTGCACTGTGACTCTGCGCTACCTGCCTTTAATTTAATTTAACCCATACTGCCTCCAGCCAGGCTTGATTTAAAAATTAGGATCTATTTAATCTCCCTAAGTTTCTACTACAGCATTAGGCTCTTTTAATTTCCTTAAGTTTCTACTACAGCGTTAGGCTCTTTTAATTTCCCTAAGTTTTTACTGCAGCATTAGGCTCGTTTAATTTAATTCTTAACAACTCTATATCTGCCGCCAGCCCAGGCTTGTTTATAAAATAAGTATTTATTTAATAGCTTTGGCCCCAAGGGCAGAGAAATAAAGTCTGCACTGTGTTAGGGAGTACCAGTCAGCTCAGCAATCTAGAGCTTTGCTCCTGTTTCATTGTGGCGCCACTCCAACAATTGGTGCCTTCTGTGCATGTAATCTCTGTATCTAAGCACTCCCACAAGTCTACTTACTTAATTCTGTTCCCTTCTCCTTCTCCTTTTTCCACAGCTAGGCCACTTGAGGTCACGAGGGTCTCGAAGGTGCCCTCACCCCACACCAAACTTGCTCAGGCACACTATGGGAAAATAAGCATTGGAGGAGCCTGCCAGATCCACTGCTCGCTCATTGCTCTCTGAACTACTTTTCCCTGCTGCCCCCACTATAACCATTGGTCGACACTGGGCTACATACCTATGATCACAATGATCATGTGATCGTGGAAACCAATCAGCCCACTTTGCCATCTGCAGTCTATACTAGCTCACCACTAGAGGCCACCATCTCAATTACTTTGCCTTTAAAAAAAAATAAAAATAAATAAATAAAAAGCATTTCAAGCACAACGTGAACTGCTTCTTTCATGTCCTTATCCAAACCTGCACAATACTGATTTCTTTTTCTCCCTTCCCTCCCACTCAACCCATTGAAAATACACTCATATGGGTTCCCCTAGTCTGCTTCCCTTATCACCACCTCAGAATGACCCCCGTCACATACCACCAATATTCCATCTCCCTTTCTCAACTCAGCGACAATTATACACCCAACCTGAGCTACACTGCAATCAGGACCTTGTTAGAACTACCTCCCCTCTTCCCACACAGTTACCCACTACACAGTCCCCATCTCTCCTTGTCTCCAGCCCTGTTAGCTCAACTTGTTTGCACCCTCCCTATACCAGTCGGGCACACCAAAAACACCACTACCTCTTGCTTCTGCTGCTCTGTATCCAAATTACTATGGAAAGCTATTGTCCAGCATGCATTTCTCCTCCTCCTCCTTCTTCTGTCATTGAATGTACATCCTAATCCAGGACCACCTTCAACTAGTGTTACCAAAGAGGGCAGCTATGGTGGCCTACTACTAGCCTCCCTTAACATCTGCAGCCTCCCTAGGAAATTCACTCCTCTCCAGGGCTGGATTGCCCAACACACCCCTGACATCCTGGCCTTATCTGAGACCTGGCTCTCTAAAAATACCCCAGATGCCTCTGTCACCCTCAGTGACTACTCCATCTTCTGAGCACACGGAACAGGCAAGAGGGGAGATGGTTGTGCCATCTATGTTAAAACATCTCTGCAAGCCCTCACGGTCCCCCTTCCCCAGCCAGCACATGGTGCCCAAGCAATAACCATCAAAGTCACCCTCGACACTCCCAGTAAACTGCTATACATTATAGCAGTTTACATTCCCCCATCAAATCAAAAACATGCCTTTGATTCTATACTGTCCAGCATCACCCATCTCCCTCCCATGAGCGAAGTGATTATTATGGGAGATTTTAATGTGAATTGGCTATCCACCACGTCTGCAAGCTACAAAGATGCTGTCCGAGCTTATGACCTCACCCAGGTTGTTCCGTTCTTACACCAGGCATGACCCCAGGTCAGGGTCCTCAACTCTTATTGACCTCATCTTTACTAACCTTCCCAATCATCTCTCCAAGGTTAAAGTGCTCCCAGATGTGATAAGTGACCACTCCCCCAACTCCTGAAGGTGGTCAAATAAAATCCCACCCAGCTCCCTAAAGTTGCCATTCAAAGGCACCTCAAAAGAGGAGCCCTCTCATGCCTCAAATTGTACCTCTCTTCCTGTGACTGGTCACTCATCCACATGGCCCAGTTGGTAGACGTTGCCCTCATCTCCTTTATTACAACCTTCAACACTGCCTGTGGCATCTTCACCCCCTTCACAAAGCAGGCCTTAAAAAACAGGGATACCCCTTGGATCACACAGACCCTCCTTGACCAGATGCACCACAGAGATAACTTCTGGCATAGGGTCCTGAACTCCCAGCTACCCCAGGACAGACAGCTCTACAGAGAGGCGAGAAACAAATGCACCTGGGCCATCTGGCTAGCTAAGGCAACCTACTATAAACAAGCACTCAGCACCACATGGGGCTCAGGGAAAAACTTGTGGAACAATATTAAGGAACTATGTGAGAAAACCATCTCCCCTGCCCCGACACAGCTTCAAGTCAAGGGAACCCTCTTCCAGGACCCCACCACCACATCCAATGCCCTAAACACCACCTTCTCTGACCTCAGTCACATCCTCCCACAAAACTACTTTGACCCTATCAGTAGCCACCCTTCAGTCACCTCTGCCTCAACAGCCCCTCCCTCCTTTCTGGCTGTGAATTGTCTCCTGCAGGGAAGCTAAATTTATTTATTTATTTGCTTTTGTTAACCAGGTAAGCACACTAGACAGCCAAGTGCTATTTTCAGGTGCAACCCGGGAGATTACAAGGTACATTACAAGGTACATACATGAACATCAGGCAAATACAAGTGGAGGATTACATTACATAGAATTAGCAGAACAGGGACTTTATAAGCATCAGATTTCATCAGGCAAATAGTAGTGAAGAATTACAATAAAGTGACTAGAACACAGGGACATTGCAAGACAACAGTACCAAAAACAGGTATTACAATACAGTATTAAACATTGCAGTCAGTAGGAAGAAGTACAGTGTGAATTCAACACTCCAGGCAGCAAGTTGTAAGGCTAGCAGTTAGAATAAGGAGGAGTCACAGTTGGGATAGAGTGGGCCCAGTGTGAGATAAGGGAGTGCACAGTTATAGTGCTCACCCTGTTTTGCCAATAGGCCTAAGTGGCTCATTTTTATATTTGCTGTGAGAACAGGAGGAGTATGAGCACAGATGTGCTCTACCTAAGTCGTAATGTTTAGGTAGTGTCTCAGTTTGTTGGGGCATCACAGGCTGAGGGGGTTTGCCTAGTGCAGAGACAGGTGGCAGCCATTTTGAGAAAGCCCGAGAGGGAGGCTTTAAAGCTCTGGTGCGAGGGAGAGGAGCGAGTGCTAGTTGGAAGAGAGTTCCAAACCCTGGGCGCATACACAGCGAAGGCTCGGTCACCCATTTGTGTGTGGGTTTTAGGTACCAGGAGGGCATGGTAGCCACTGGATCGCAGGTTGTAGGAGGGTGTAGCTAGAACAAGGGTCTCAGCAAGGTTTTGAGGGGTGGCAGTTCTGACAATATTGTCCATGAAGTTGCCCACGACATAAGAGAGGTGAGTTTCCGGTGGGAGCCACTCAAGCTGGGTGTAAAGCTCACAGCGATGAGTGAGTCGGGGGGGCTGAGAGTGCATAACGGCATATGTTGTTGTACACTGAGTCCCACTTTACTAGACTAGTTTTTGCAACATGGGCAAAGGTGATTAGTCCGTAGCAAAGTGTGGGTAGGAGGACTCCCCTGGCTAGAACAAGATGGGCAGCAGGAGTTAGACAGCTTTTTGTCTGTAAGCCTGACCCGGCTTGCAGTTTGAGGTCTTACATGTATTTCGCATGTGCAGGTTCATATCCAGCTGCAGGTCAAGGGTCACCCCCAGGTTCTTGACCGAGCCTGAGACAATCAGTGGAGACCCATCAGCCCCGGAGATCTGTAGTGAATCCGGGGCAGCTTTTAACATGGCTGCTGAGCCAAATAGCATGGCCTGCATCTTCTGTAGGTTAATAACAAGTTTATGGTCCTGCAACCAAGCTTGGATGTGATCGAAGTCCGAGTTTAGTTTGGTGTTAATGGTGGCGATGTCCTGGGATTTGGCCATGATGACTAGGTTGTCTGCGTACAGCACTGAGGTCCCTAGAGCTGGAGCCAAGGGTAGCTCATTTACGAAGAGAGAAAGAGGAGAGGCCCCAGGACAGAGCCCTGGGGGACTCCGCAGTTAACCTGGGCAGGCTCAGACAGGACCTTGTTGAATTTGGTGTACTGATGCCTATCCATGAGGTAATTACTGATCCAGGCAAGAGATGGGGAGGAGAAGCCAAGTGACAGGAGAGAGGAGTACAGTAATGTGTGGTCAACCAAATCAAAGGCTTTTGAGAGATTAACAAAGATGGCCCCAGTCAGTTCGCCTCGGTCAGCAGCAGACCTGATCTCCGAGGTAACAACTGCTGGGGCCGTGGAGGTGCTATGTCCCTTTCTAAACCCATGTTGTGCAGGGGAGAGAAGGTTGTGGGTCTGTAGGTAGTGGGTGACCTGAGAGGTGACTATCTTTTCCAGAAGCTTGCTGATCGCTGATAGGATTGCAATGGGATGGTAGTTCTTAAGGTCTTTCTTGTCCCCTTGCTTGGATACAGGTATCACCGTGGCCATCTTCCAGATGTCAGGGACTATGCCTGTGGTGAGCAATGCGTTGAAGACATGGGCTATGGGCTGGGCTAGTACTGATGCCCCTAGCCTCAGCATCTTGGGCTCCAGGCAGTCATGCCCAGCTCCAATGTATGGGGATAGACCAGCAAGGAGCTTCTGGGCCTCCATGTCTGTTACTGCCTTTAGGTAAAAGGGCAGTAGGTGGGTTGTTCCTCTGGGTGAGGAGGCCCAGCCAGCAGCATAGTGCGGCAGTTTGGGCAAAGCAGGCAAGTCTGTGAACTGAACGTTGAAGGCATTGGCAATAGTGAGGGGGTAGTTGCAGTTAACCCTGTCAATGAGAATGTCAGTGACCTGCGCTCTTGTGGCCTCACCCACCACTTTCTTAATGCTCTGCCAGAAAGTCCTCGGATTATTGGCTGTGGAGAGCAGGATGGACTGACAGTACTCACTTTTTGGTGAGTGAATGGCTCTCTTGCATGAGTTCATCAGCTGCCTGTAATCCTGGAGATCCGTGCTGGATAGTGAGCACTTATACCTCACCCAGCATTTATCCCTTTGCCTCATGAGAGTATACAGGCCTCCATGGAGCCATTTAGTTGCAGTGCCCCTCACTCTCCTTCTTGTGAGGGGTGCATGCATGTCTTGAAGTGGGGTGAACACCATTAGAAAGTTGTCAAGGGAGGTGGAGCCAGGTGAACTGCTCTTTTCTAGTCTCTGTGCCTGTTTCAGTCACCAGAGGAGGTCCACCCGCTCGCCCGACACAAGAAGTGAGCCGGCGCCTGAACCCCAGGGACCTCTCTGTGGTCCAAGTTGGGAGGGGGGACCCTCAATCTCAAAACCTCCTCGCTTCCTCCAGCAGCATGCTACCTCTCCAATGCCTTGCCCAACTTGCACTACAGCTACAGCAGTGACTCCCTATACCTCTACATTCTCTGACTAACACTGGATGAGACCCTACCACACCTCACCAAACTACTAAACTGGTCACTGCACCTAGGTCAATTCCCCACTCTTTTGAAAAGAGGAATTATCATTCCGATCCTAAAGAATGGTGATCCACCTCCCCTGGTAAATACAGACCGATTTCTATACCCCCCTCTCAGAAGCTTTTGAAAAAATTGTGTCAGACCAGCTAACCAATTATCTGGCCAAACACAATATACTCTGCCACAAACAACACAGTTTCAGTAAGGGACACAGCACAACCATAGCCCTACTCGAATTTACATCCTACATACATGAGGCACTAGAACAGGGGTCTGTAGCAGAAGCAATCTATGTTGATCTGACCAAAGCATTCGACACCATCAGTCACACACTACTTCTCCACTCCCTCCCCTCCTATCATTTCACCCCTGATGCTATCTCCTGGTTTAAAGACTATCTCACTGACTGGATGCAACAAGTCAAAATTAACTCTTCCCTCTCCTCCAAATGACCAGTCCTTATGGGTGTCCCTCAAGGGTCGATTCTAGTACCACTACTTTTCACTCTATTCCTAAACAACTCCCTCCCACAGTCCTGCAGTGGTAAGCTCTCGCTCTATGCAAATGACGCACTAGTTTTCTGGAATCACCCCAATCCCAGGTCTCTCCAAAATACCCTACAAGGCTTTTTCAGAGAATTAGAATCCTGGTTCAATGGCCATCGCTTAATACTAAACTACAACAAGATGAAATCTATCATCTTTGCCCACCGCCAAAGGCCATACAGTAATGCCCTGGTATCTATCTCAAACTCACATTGCCTCCACATTGAACACGTCTTAAATTTCAAATATCTGGTTGTCATGCTGGACACATCCCTCACCTACCACATGCACATCAAGCATGTTTCCTCCTCTGTCAACACCCAAATTGGAATTCTACACAGACATAAACACTGCCTACCCCCCCAGGCCTTACATCTTGCTGTTACCTCAGTCCTTTCACTAGTCAGCTATGGTATTGTAATATATGGCACTGCTGACCAAACAGCCCTACATTGTATTAACCTAGTTCTCAACAGAGCTTGCCGACTGGTCACTGATTGTGATAGATTAACCCACATGTGTGAGCTCTACAAGCTTGCAGACTGGCTGACCTTTGAAGGGAGACTAAAGTACCACACCTGCCTTCAAGCAAAGAAAAATACTTATGAATCTTACACCCAAGGGCCTTCATCCCCTCATACAGCCAGCTCCTTGCAGGAGGGCCCCTAGGTGCCCTGCAAGCACCTCCCTCCTAATCTCCCACTGTAGGACCTCACTTGGGCAAAGGTCTTTCCGTTATCGTGCTCCTCTCTGGCTTAACATCGTACCACCATCCATAACCACGGCCCCTATTCCTGTCCAGTTTAAAACTGGTATCAAGAGGCTTCTTCTTGATTCAGAGGTCTGTTGTTGTTACCAACATTCCTCCCCTAGTCCAAACATGATAGAAGACTAGCTTATTCCTTGACTACATCCTCAGGCCTACAACCTAGTTGTATATAAACCTCAACTCAGGGATCTGTAAATGATCCTCCAAATCTGTAACCTGACTTGTTTCACTACAATGACCCAGGGTCTTTTAAGACCCTAGAGATGGTAACCAACCAGTGTAAATACACTGTACTGTGACCTATGTATAATATGCTTAAATGTAATGTTTGTGCTTTTGTACTGACATGGAGCCTTTGCAAAGGAGTCAATGACTCAAAGGATTGTAATTCCAATTTTTCCTATAAATAAATAAAATAAAAATAATGGCTCTTGATCATGGAAGGCCATGTCCATGCCCATTACATTGCCTCCCTCAGTTACAACCTTCAAGTCATACTTGAAAATATTTTTTTTGGGAAAAAAAACTTTTGTTTAAGCCTACAAGTTTCAAATGCTACTTTGTCTGCCTTGTTTATTTTTATTAGCTTCTAAGTTATTTTTAAAAATAAAAATAACACCACACCTTCAAACTCCAAACCTTTGCCACCTGCATGAAAAACTTAGCTTTCACTTCTACCCTCCATAACTTTCTCCTCATGTGGTTCACTGTCCCTGTTGTCATGGCTAATCACTTGTGTGGCATACACTAAAGGGAGGGCCCATCTGCAGGACAGAAATATACAACAATGTTAAGGACAGTGGCATCATTCATGTAGCTGATGCATCAGTGGGTAAGGTGGTACTGGAGGGATGTGGAGCCATCATGTCTTGTACAAATCAGTTGTTCCATTTTCTTTTTTGATCCCACCATCCCCATCTCAGACATATGAAAGCCATAGAATTCTAGGGATTTAAGGTGCAGATTGGTTGCCAACGCTGCCATCAGTGCCACTGCCATACCCCCACCAGGAGTTGCTCCTAGATTCCATATTGAAAAGCTCTACCCCCCCCCCAACGCCGAAGAGGGCATCTGTATGTAAGTTAATTTACCCTCCTTTCTGGACTCTACTTGTAACATCCAAAGCTCCCAGCATGAGCCAAACTCTCCAGCATTACAGGGTAGGCCAGCACTACTACTGCAATTGAGACAACCACTGCTGTTATGCCCATTATGGTACTGAACTATGTGGGTTTAGTACATCTAATTATTTGCTCTGTGTATTATATGTTGTTTTTTGTATATTTATTTATTTTTGTTTATTGAAAACTTCAGAGATTACCTTTGAGAACAAGTACTCATTTACAAAGGTTCCATATTAAATACATAATCACTTACTGTTACTGTAAGACAACCTAAGATAAGTTAAAACCAATTGCTATCTGAATAAATACAAGTCTCATAAATTGCTTTTTTATATCATTGATCATTAATATTTATAATTTACTTGGAATGCACTGCAATGAGTAGTAGCAACATATACTGCAATGCTGACAGTGCAGTGCAGTATGCTACTGGCAGTAAACAGATATTTTAGTGGGGAGGCAATTCACATTGTGCCACAATTCAATACTGAAAAGGTATTGTACTTCTACTAGCATTTCTCTGTAACTATAATGTGATGCAATATGTTCATGGAGAAATATAACCATCAGATATTTATAAGGTTTCCTTTGTTCTGAGACTTGCAGTTAACTGTAGACTGACCTTTTTTAAAGAAGAGAAGGGCACCGTGGGATGCTTTGTCGCTGACACCACCTCTTCCCCCCAGGAGCCAATAAGTATCAAACCTGAGCTACTCTGCCTATGTTGTGTCAAACACAAACCCTTTGGCGTGACAACTGCCTATTCACATGGGATATATTTTCCTATCCCAGAAAATTACTTCAGTGACATGCTGGTCATTCCTCTACTACAGAAGCAGAGCATGTTAAATAAAATTATTCTTCCAGATATATGAACAAAGGCAGCAACTGTGTGGGTCTCTAAATGTGAATCTGAGTAAAAGATCTGGATGCAGTGAAAGGTTAGCTCTCTTCTCTTAACTCTGGCTCTTGTTGATTTGCACATGTTAATGATCGCACAGCATTTGCAGGGTAGGATTCAAAACATTTACCCTGATAACTTGGTCAAATGACCTCACAAAACATCAGCTCTCACCATTGCTTAGGAAAAAGAGCTAATTTAAAAGAGCAGGAATGATTAGATGGCAACAATGTAGCATTTGTTTAAATGATATAATCTACAGTAGGATATTAACGTTTGCAGACATACCAGGAACTTTTTTGAAAGCTAGTAGTAGTGAGAAGCTAGGGTTATAAATCTATATTGAGACACAATTCATTATATATTGTATAAATTATATGTATTTTCCTGTTATTAATTACTTGATTAATTTACATGGAAACAGGATCATCCCCTCAGAAATCAGCTGTTTGTACTTCCCTATGCTAATGTCATAACACTCAGCTTGTGACATCACCGTGTGTTGTCATGGAAATGAACATGAGGTCACAACAGATGACTGGAACTTCAGCCAAATATGTAACAGTTGCAGAACATCTGGGGATGGAAATGCCCTGCTCCCAGACAAATAGACTTAGAAATGAAGAATAAAAGGAATATGAATACAAAAGATTTATATAACAAAAGGATTGTGTCCAAATACAGTACTGCATTATTTTTGCAAAGATTTCCCAAAGTGGCAAAATCACTGTAATTGCATGCTGCTCTATATATGCTATTCTACATCACCAATAAACAAATACACAATAATAGTAATAGTAATAGCAATAGCAATAGCAATAACAATAGTAATAACCATGGTTTAACATACAGTCCTGTATCATCAGTCATGAAATAGCAAATGGCGAAGATAAATACAGAGTGCTGACTAGCTGGCAGATTATCATGTCACAGTAGAGTAACTTAAAAGTTCAGAACTGATTACACTACTTTCTGCAGCTAATTTATTTACTATGCCACAAAATACTATTAACACATGCCAAAAAAATGCCCTACTGTACATTCTAAAAGAGTAGTTGTTTCAATTCCATTGTGACATCTTTAGAAGCAAAATCTTGACTTGAAGACTGACTGAATTCCATAAACAATGCCGAAAAGTTTAAAAAGCAAATGAGTCATCATGGGTATTTTTGTTATAGTGATCTGCTAAATGGAATATGCTTTGCTATTTTATATGATATATATGATAGGGTCCCCAGTGCCAGGTGTGTCCCCCAGAAAACATTAACAAAAATACACTGTCTGATATGCCCCTACATCCCCCACCCCCAAACAAACACACACTGCATCAAGTATGTGGGAAACGTGGCCACATCCATGTGTTTATTTAATAATATTAAAGATTTGGAGTGGTGTGCACAGCTTGGGAATCTGGCTAGTGGACCTCCAGGCCTCCGCTCTCCTTTGCTGAAGGGATGAGCAGATGGAGGAAAGGATGTACTTCCCAGGGGCTGAACCTCAAACCCCCAGCAAGTAGGGTGGTCCTCTAGCCAGGTGTCAAGCACCCACCCCAATCTGGTGGTGCTGTACCCATGGGCAAGCCTGATGAAGTGGTCACAGCCTCCCAAACCATGAACTGGGTCATGTGTCCCCCAGATAGAAACATAAAAATAGAAATTGATGGCAGATAAGGACCACCAGGCTCATCCAGTCTGCCCATATACTCTACCTTTAATAAGCTGTCTCTAACCCTACTTGGTCCCTGGCTGCTGCCTCTCCCCCCCCCCAGGGTTCTCTTACATCTATCCCATGCATGTTTAAATCCCCCCACTGTGCTTGCCCCTACCACCTCCTCAGTAGGCCATTCCAAGCATCCACCACCCTTTCTGTGAAAAAGTACTTCCTCATGTTGCCCCTTAGTCATCCCCTTCTAGTCTCATGTCATGCCCTCTTGTTTTAGAGCAGCTTCTCTTCTGAAAGATGATGCACTCCTGTACCTTATTAATCCCCTTGAGAAACTTGAAGGTCTCTTATCATGTTTTCCCTCTCTCTCTCTCTCTTTCTTTCTCTCCTCCCTTCCCCTCTGGAGTGTACATATTGAGTTCCTCCAATCTCTCCTCGTATGACCTGTGGTGCAGGCCCTGCATCATTTTAGTTGCCCTTCGTTAAACTGCCTCCAACATGTTTATGCCTTTCTGCAGATGCGAACTCCAGAACTGGATGCAGTATTCCAAATGAGGTCTCACCAATGACCTGTATAGTGACATTATGACCTCTTTTCTTCTGCTGGTAATACCTCTCCCTGTGCACCCCATCATCCCACTGGCTCTCCCCACTGCCTTGGCACACTGTTTTGCCACCTTTAGGTTGTCAGATATGATAACCCTTAGATCTCTTTCCTGTTTTGTGACCTCTAGTATCTCCCCACTCATCATGTATTTCTCCCCTGGGTTCCTGCACCCCAAGTGTAGGATTTTTCACTTATTCACATTGAATCCTAGTTGCTACACTCAGAACTATTCTTACATTTTAGCCAAGTCCCTCCTCATTCGCTCCACCCTTCCTGGACTGTGCACCCTGTTGCAGATGTTTGTGTCATCTACAAAGAGGCCCACCTTCCCTTCCAGCCCCTCTGCAATGTTGTTCATATAGATATTAAGCAGCACTGGTTCAAGAACTAAACCCTGTGGCACCCTGCTGGTCACCCTACCTACTTCGGATTTAGCCCTGTTTACCACCACCCTCTATGTTCTGTTCTTCAACTAATTTCCAACACAGTTCACCACCTTGTGTCCCAGTCCCAGGCTGTCCAGCTTGTTCCAAGTCTCCTATGGGGAACAGTGCCAAATGTCTTGCTGAAGTCAAGGTAGGCCACATCCACCACTCCCCCATGAACCACCTCACTAGTGACCCAGTCAAAGAAATCAATCAGATTAGTTTGACTTTCCTGTTGTGAATCCATGCTGCCTTGGATCATGTGTTCCGCATGATTCAAGGTGCTCTACTATAATTTCCTTTACCAGAAATTCCATAATATTACCCACCACTGAGGTCAGGCTGACAGGTCTATAGTTTTTACCTTATGCCAACTGAGGAATGGAGCCTTTTGGAAGAATGCAACTCCATTCCTTTTTTTCTCTTTTAAATTCATCTTGCAAGAGTCCTAAGCTGTCACTCATACAATTACAGCAAAAAAATTAATCACTTATACTTGCCAGATTTAAATCCTATTAGAGGAGGTGAAAATCCTGGAAAAAGCCCTTTAAGGGAAAACTGGGACAATTCCTTCTTGACCCCTAACCATGATCCCTCAGCAGAGACAAGGGGTTCCCTACATAATCTGGCCACCAACCCTACTTTTATGAGGGCAAACAGGAGGGAAACTTCCTGCTGGAGGGAGAAAAGTGAGGGGGTACTTCAGGCCCGGCTCTTTTTAACCCCTCACTCTCTTCCCTCCTGCCTGAAGTCCCCTACCTGTGGGTGGCCTCAATAGTCCCTCCCTTGGAGGTGTGGATCCCTAGTCATTCCCCACCTATAGATGGGGTGACCCTACATCTACCTGTCTGTCAAGAGCTGGAGGAGGGGCCCCAGATGAAAGGCCATCTTGTGCTATTTCTTTTAGACTTCAGCATTGTCTGATAGGCCCATATATCCCCAACCCCCTCAACAAACACACACTACAACAATAGTATGGGAAAAAATGGCTGCAGCCATGTGTTTATTGAATAATATTACAGATTTGAAGTGGTGCGTGCAGCTCAGGAATCTCACTAGAGGACCTCCAGACCTCTGATCCCCTTTGCCAAAGAGCAGAGTGGACTGATGAAAAGGATGTACCTCCAATGAGCAGGGTAGTCCTCTGGCTGGGTCTCAAGTGCCCACCCCCATCTGGTGCCACCATACCCGTGAGCAACACTGATGAAGTCGGACATGGTCTCCAGAACTGGGAACCAGGTCATATGTCTCATGCCTCATGCAAACTGGAGAATGAAGTCTTTTGGAAGAATGTGACTCCATTCCTTTTTTTTCACTTGTACCATCATCTTGTGAGAATCCCATGCTGCCACAGGAGGACCTCCTCTGACCCCACAAGCCACTCACTCCATAAAATGTTCAATCAAAGTCCGTTGTATAGAGTCCAATAATATGTAACAGCTTTCATCAGTTAGATGGACTCCATCCCTTGAATGTAAACCTGGGGCTGACATAATTATATTATTTAGCCAAATTATGGTGCCCCCCTATGGAATCCATAAAGGCCCATATCTCCCTGTTGATGCACACTTTGTCAAAAGGCCAGGAAGTTCTTTGCATATCTCATTTGACATCTTTGGTTGATGTGGGACCAAAATAACTTAATTCTCAGCCAATGAGCCTGTACGGACCACATGTCCTCCTTCATCCACAGCAGGAGGTCTTCTATCTTCCGTTGAACTGGGTCATTGCTACCTAAATGCAGCACCATCATGTCTCGAGCCTTCCACTGGCATGCTGCTGCCTCCTGGCTGGTGAGGAGGTTGTCCAGTCACATTCCCTGCTGCCCCAACCACCAGAGCTACACCTTGCTGAATGGAAGTGACAGATTCCTGCCCCCTGCATGGCATCCTTCTCTCTCTACTGACCAGTGGATGAAGGAATGACCACACATCCAGAACAGTTTGGATCCAAAGAGAGCACATGAAATAAAAAGAAAAAAGGTTATGACAACTGGGGCCTCACATAATGCAAAAATACCTAGGACTTCTATTTTCTCAGAGCTTTATTTCCTCATTTGAGCACCCTCGGACTCTAGCAGATGATGTTGCCCCAATCCAGAAGGAATGGGTATTAAATTCTGATGGCTCCAGGCATGCCTTCTCTACTGCTTTGTTGAATACATGTCAGAACTGATGTGCTGTCACCGGAGACCTGTTGGCGTGTCTCAAGAAGGCTGTTCCCTCCGTGGAGCACCACGTCACATAATCTGGCCCCTGTGTGGTCACATCCCACCCACTTCAGGTCAGGGGTATGCTGTTGGTTAACTAGGATCTGTAGCTTATCCATTAGGTAGGGAAATGGGCAGACTAGGTGGGCCAAGCAGTCCTTATCTGACATCAGATTCTATGTTTCTATGTTGGGGGGCACTTTCATGGCATTACATCTCCCCCATACCATTCTAGACTGCGTTGCTTCTTGAAAACTTTACCAGCCATGATTACCATGTCCTGAAACATAGAAACATAGAATTTGACGGCAGATAAGGACCGCTTGGCCCACCTAGTCTGCCCATTTTCCTACCTAACAGATAAGCTGCAGATTCTAGTTAACCAATGGCTTACTTCCTCTTACCCACCCCTAGGACTGCTTTATGCCTGTCCCATGCATACTTGAAGTCCCCCACTGTTCTTGACTCCACACCTCCTCAGGGAGGCTGTTCCCAATCCACAAACCTCTCTGTGAAAATATACTTCTCACATTACCCCTGAGCCGTCCCCCCTCTATCTTCAAATTGTGCCCTCTTGTTCTTGCACATCTGTTTTTCTGGAAGATGCTACCCTCTTGGACTTTGTTAATTCCCTTATTCCCTTGAGGCACTTGAAAGTTTCTATCATGTCCCCTCTCTCCCTTCTTTCCTCAAGAGTATACATATTAAGCTCCTTTAGTCTTTCTTTGTATGTCTTTTGGTGCAGACCCTGCACCATTTTGGTTGCCCTCCTCTGGACAGCATCCACTCTGTCTATGTCTTTAGGGAGATGAGGTCTCCAGAACTGCACACAGTACTCCAGATGGGGTCTTACCAACTGTCTGTGCAGAGGGATAACAACTTCCTGTTTTCTACTATTGATGCCTCTTCCTATGCATCCCAGTATCCCCCCAGCCTTCCTTACTGCCTTCTCACATTGCTTTCCCACCTTTAGGTCATCTGATATAATTACCCCCAGGTCTCTTTCTATTTTTACTGTTGTCAGTATCTCACCCCCCATTGTGTACGCTTCCCCTGGGTTTTGTTTCCCATGTGCATTACCTTGCACTTCTTTGCATTGAATCTGAGCTGCCATACATTTGATTGCTGAGAGTGGGGTGCCCACTGTTCAACTTGGCTCTACCAAGTCCGATATGAGAAATGCCCCTCATAAGGCCAGCAAAAAAGCTGTCTTGGACACCTGCACCTCAAAGCCTGTTTGGCAAATGATCTTTAATGCCTCCTAAACCCACTCGAGTGTTTCATGGCTGAGTGGCCTGCTAAGATCCACTGACTTAGGGTTGTCCCTGCTCCACCCGTTTAGTCATTTTTGCACACTAAAGGTTTTGATAAAATCTGTGAATCCCAGCATCTTGGAGAACCAGTATAGCCCAGCTAGGTGTTCACTAACTGTCCCTGGGTGTAATCTCCTCCTATTGGCTTCCACTATATATCTACAAAGGTGGTCACTGGTACAGGCCAATTATTTGTTAGTCCAAACTCAGTCCCGACACCATGAGAGTGTTCCACTTCCTTTTGATAAACTGCCCATGTCTTGCGTGCAAAAGCTTTACCTATCCCTTCTCAGGTGTCATTGTCACTAACTCCAAAGAGAAGACTAGAACTGGCTGTGCCTCTGCATCCACTGCTGGTGCCAAATTTCTGAACTGCTGCCACTGCAAAGAAGACGAAATGTCAGCAATACCATTATCAACACATGCTTGGCCTTAAACTGGATGCTCATCAACAAACACCAGAGGACAAATATATGCATATCAGATTCCCTAATGGTCCGCTAGTGCCCAGTTGCCTGTTAATGGTTTGTTTGTTTGTTTGTTTTCTTATATTTCAACAGGATAAGATAATTAGGCAAGCCTATTTACAATACTGTCCTGCATAAGGTGTGGAAACATAAAACGTGTTAAAATAAATACACAGACAATCCGTACAAAATACATACAACAGTTGATAAATTTGAAAGTCAGTAACAACAAGCACATCTGAATAAATAAAGATGCAATGCACCTGTATTGTCAGACCTAAAAATCATCTTCTGGTCATGTTGGCTGAATGAACTCAAAAATGTATACCTGGAGGAGGAGGAGGTGAGAGAGAGAGAGAGAGAGAGAGAGAGAGAGAGAGAGAGAGAGAGAGAGAGAGAGAGAGAGAGAGAGAGAGAGAGAGAGAGAGACCCTTCAAATTCCTAAAGGAATAAACAAGGCACAGAAAGGTAGCATCTTTCAAAAAAGTAATTACTCTTGAATGAGTGGGCATGACATTAGACTGGTAGGAGGTAGACAAAGGGGTAGCGTGAGAAACTACTTCTTCACAGAAAGGGTGGTGGAGGCATGGAACAGCCTCCCAGTAGTAGTGGTGGGGGAAAAGACAGTGCAGGAGTTCAAAACTGCATGGGACAGTCATAGGAGAACCCTATCAACACAGAAGAGTAGGTAAGGCCAGAGATAGAGTAAAGATTGTCAGCCTTGTTAATAAAAAGAGGAAAAAAGGGCAGACTGGATGGGCCTATTATTCCTTATCTGCAATCAAATTCCATGTTTCTATGTTTCAAAATCTATGTAATCTATGACCCCCAATTACCAGAGCCACCAGTATGGGTAAAAAATTCTGATAGTGTGACCTGTTTCGTTAGGCCTGAATTGACTCATGAAGGGGGCAGTGTACCCACTCACCATGCTCTGCCTGTGTAGCTGGGGTACCGGGTTAGTATAGCATGGACTGAACAGCACATGAAGGACTGTGCGGTCTGTAGTCCGTATGGTATGAGAGCGACAGGGATATATGAGCTATACGACTGTATTGCTACCCCAGTCACTCCATATCAAAGAGGAAGTTAATGTAACCACTGCCGGTCAGGTGCTTAGTTGAGTTACTCCCATGGTGGAGTGGCTAGAGCACCTGACTCAGCAGTAGATTAGGGGGAAGACCAGGGTTTGACACCCTGCTTGGGAAATTTTTTAATGATCTGACTGTGCAGCCATGACTAAGTGCCACAGTTGGCTTTTTAACTTGCCTTGCTGTCCACACCCCCACAGAGTTGCTTATATTAATTCTGGGGGTGCAGGGGGGAACCCCCTGCAAAAAACTAACTGAAGGATTGGGTGTGTGGTGTTCATGTGCGGATAGCATTATGTGCTCAATCAATCAATCAAAATTTATTTATAAAGCGCTTTTCAAGAAGTCAAAGCGCTGATACAAAGCAGAGGTAAAACGTCAACAATAATAAATAAAAACATAAGAACAATAAAATAACCATAAAATAAACTAACAAAATGCCAGTGAAAATAGATAACTTTTCAGGGATCTCTTAAATGCTTCCACGGACAGGCACTCTCTAATCTGACGAGGTAGAGAATTCCACAGGGTCGGGGCCATAAAGGAGAAAGCCCTTGCCCCAGATGATTTAAAACAAACCCTGGGAATCTCTAGCAATCCTTGCCAGTGGAGCAAGGTGGGCGAAGAAGGATGTTAGGGACAAAGGAGATCTTGCAGGTAGCCTGGTCCTGGCCATGTGGGTCTTATAGGTCAGCAATGCGACCTTAAAGGTGATTCTCCATTGCACTGGCAGCCAGTGCAGTTCGCGCAGCACAGGTGTGACATGACAAGTTCTTGATAGCCCTGTCAACAACCTAGCTGCCGCGTTCTGCACCAGCTGCAGGCGATGGAGATCTACCCCAGGTAACCCTAGATACAAAGCATTACAGTAATCAAGGCGGGAAGAAACAAAAGCTGCAGCTTTGTTGCCACATGCTGTTTTCCATGCATGGTTGTGACATGCAAAGTTTTGTCTCTGACATCATTATCCCATGCCCATAGCTGGAATGAAACCCCACCTTCCTGGACATGGAGCGTGGCATCTGATGGGATAGCAGAGAGGTGCCCTGCAGGCCCTGCCCTGAGGGGCAAGCCAGGGAGGAACACTGGGACGGAATGCAAGGTTCCAATCCAATTGGTGACAGGGTGAGGTGGTAGCATGGGCTGATGGGTGCTGTCCATGTCATAAAGCATACTCTGGAAAAAAAAAATATATATATACACAGTATGTTCCAAAATCCAGACTGCTGGAGGCATACATGAATAGCTCAATCTTGTCATTCTGTACCATTTTGCACCCCATGACCGACCCATTGAAGTGGGTTATAAAAGTGCCAGATTGCCATATCTTCCCAAAAGCCCTGTGTCACTCAAATTCTGTGATGGAATTTTCAGGCCCCTGTCCCTAATTTCACTTTGTGCCGCAAGAAGGTGTAACCCAGGGGTATGACCCTACATATGAAATTAAGGTGGTCCACTAGCTGCAGTAGCTCTTTCAACATGACCTTGGCTACTGTAACTTTTCCAAACTGCTCCCTCAAGGCTGCCACTTTATCCTGGGGTAATTGGCATTCTTGGGGCATTGTGTCCAATTCAGTGCCCAGGAAGGACATTACCGTGCTTGGTGGTTCCACTTTTTCTGGAGCCAATGAGACACCAAATTCCAGACACAGTCTCATGAAGGTGTCCAGGTAGTCCCGGCACTGCAGGGTATCTGCCAGCCCTCTGATCGGGAAGTCATCCAGACAGTGCACTACCCCTGTCCAATTGTGCTTTTTTGCTGCTGCCCAATGTAAAAACATGCTAAATTTCTCAAAAACAGCACATGATACAGTTTGTACCATGGGCATACAATTGTCCACATAATACTTTTGCTCAAACTTCTTCCCCAAGAGATCCTGATCCCCTCGGTGCACTGGCAGCAGGTAAAGGCCAACTGTGTATCCGCCTTTCCTAAGAGTACCCCTACCCCTGCCTACCAGACTACTACCACTGCCCTGTGAAAGGACACATATTGCACGGTGATAAATTGTGGGTCAATGTAATAATTTACCAAATCACCCTCTGAGTACAATAAATAATTAATAATAATGTATTCTCCTGGGGCTTTTTTGAGTATGAACCCAATGGGTGAGATCTACATCCTGGCATGGGCCGACACAGGAATGGGCCATTAATCCTCCCTAATCTATTCCTTTTCCAGATTTTTTCATACTATATCTGGGCAGTCCCTGGCTGACACAATGTTCTTAGCTTAGTATCCCATATATGGGCCTTCATAAGGGATCCTAAAGACCATTAAGAGACTCTCTACCAGCAGTGCCATCGCCTGCTGATCAAGGTATCAGTTGAGCCATGGTCTAAGCTGCTTCACCCCTGTCAGTGTGGGGATCCCATCCTCCACCTGGGCAGCCATGCTTCCTCTGAAGGAAACACTGCCTGTTTTATTCACATGGGCCACCTTGACCCTGTTTCCTGGTTGTACAATGCTGAAATGCTATCCTTGCCCACAGGCCAAGCACTCATGCATGTAGCAGGAGGACCATGAACAGGTCCCCAATGAAAGCCAAATCATATTTGGTCTACAAACGCTCCAGACCACCTGTGGCCAGCTGTTGCTGTGCTGGCTGCCCTTATGGGTGTGCCACTGGTGGAATGAAGCACCCCTCCCCCTTGCATGACCTCAGCCATTAAAGGTATGTTTAAGTGACCCCAATCCTTCCCAGGGTCTTGTTGCATTAATTGACAAAGCTCTCTGTCATGCTCCAACCATCACAGAGGCCCACGCTCTTCTCAGAGCTCTACTGACAAATGGTGCTAGCGATGACTATAAGCCCCACTAACCAATTCTCAGATGAGGGTTCAAGCCTGACCTTTTTTCATCTTGTTTATCACCCTTTTTATGTTTGCTTGAGTGCATGAGCAAGAAACATATTGCTACCATATGACATTTTGGAGGTGTGTGACCCTCCTGTCCAATGCAGTGCTCCGTTTAGCAGGTGCAACCGTACCACACCAATGGATGCACGAGCTGTCTATGACAGCAGTTCAGCTGCAGTGATCTTCAGTTCAAAGAAAACCACTGCTGCAATCATCAATAATGATGTGTGTGTATTTAGTATATTGACATCATGCAATTTCTCCTGCCCTCCTGCACGTCACTGCCAATGAAATCCCTCATGCTTCCTCCATCTGCTGCTGTCCTTCCCACTCCCTCATTCTCCAGATCACTGTCCAGTTGGTCAAGTTTTCTTTTTTGCCAATGAGGTGCCCAGTCCCTGTGGCTCCAGTCCCCCACCAAAAAAAAAACACTCAGGTGGCACGCTGGAAGCCTGTCCCAGGGTGCCAAATGTCCCTGTAATTAAGAAAACCTTCCAGTGATGTTTTTTTTCTTTTTACCTGTGAAAGAAAAAACAGTCCCTTGTTGTCTGCAGTGGCCCCTTCCCCCAACCTGCACCCACCCTATGTGCACCCCACCTCCCCACACCCACCTCTGGAGCTAGGTGTAATGATCTTCGGTGGAGCAGGAACACGTCTGCACTCTTCAAAGCTGACCGCAAACTGAAGAAATGTCGGTAAGCTATATAATGGCATAAATGTTTTTTTTTTCAACTTAGGTGGATATCTTGGCTATTTTTGTGACATTTGACACCAAATTTTCAACATGGGGTTCTTGGGACGCCACTTCATGAATTCAGTCACTGTCATTCATTATTTGGTCCCGAAAGGTGATTTTGGGGTCACTGTACAGAATCACCGTTGGGACCAATTAACACAATGACAGTGTCACTGTTCATGTGGTTGGCTCCTAAAAAGCATATGTTGCAAATCTGGTGAAAAAATTCCAAAAATTTATTGTGTTACAAGCATGCATTTTCCCAGATTCCCCCCTTTTCCTTCACAAAAAGACAGAGACCATTGTTTGTTGTTGTGCTCAGATTGGCAATTAATGTATTTATGTATCATAATTCCATGTTCCATTTCATCATCTTTTATTATTATATCTCTCATAATTTCATTTATTTTCTTGCATATATCCATCTCTGATCATCCCTCTTTCTTCCTCTTTTTCTCCCCAGGTGAAAACCTGGGTACCTTCTTCTTCTCCTTTTCTGTTTGGTGATGGTGAAAACTGAGACTGCTTTTCTCCTTCAGCTTCTTCCTCTTTTGATTTTATTCCTTTTTCTTCCCCCCCCCCCTTTTCCCCATTAGCCAGTCTCCAGCTTGCATTGGATGACTGGCTTCCCCCTCACTTAGGGTATTATTCTCCCTTACCTCAGGGGAACCTCCTTCCTAATCCTCCTGTTCTCCCCTCTATTATTTATATTCCCCCCTTCTTTTTTTTTTTATCTTCCGTTTTTTTGCATGCCTCCTCCATGCTTCTATGAAACTCATAATTTTGGTATTAAACATGTCTATGGCTAGGTCTGACAGGTGCACCCCACATGACCTGTAGAAATCTTCTACCCATTCTTCCACAGCCCGAAGTATTACCTGTCCTCCCATTTTTCTTACCAGTGACCCTACCCTTCTGTTCATCTTTCTCCTAACCCTATCCATGGCTCTATGGCTGTGCTCCTGTCTCCAAACCCTCCTTGGTATCATATCCGACCAGGCAAGGCTTACCCTAGGCCACCACTGCTGTATTGTTTCTAGGTCCCTTTTTATCTGCAAGTATGTGTCCACCAATGGCTTGCCCGCAAGGTCATTACCCCCTAAATGTATAATAATTAAGTCTGGCCTGGGTCGCCATTCCTTAAGTTCCTTCAAGGTGGGAAGCAATTGTGCCCATCTCATCCCACGGATGCCACCACAAACCAACCTACATTTTTTCACATCTTGGTAAAGCTGCTTCCCCCCAGCCTTTTTCTCTGCTCTCCTTTCTGCCCAATAAACATAGGAGTGGCCACAGATCCAGACTTCCGTGATCCTCCCTCTTCCTATGGGGTTTAAGCAAAAATAATTATCTTATATGGTCTTTGCTTCTTCACCATAGTATCCCTGTCCCTGTCCCCCTTCCCCATTTTGTCTCCAGATCTGTAACAAAACATAGATAAAACATTAATCTCCACACTGCTGTGCTCGAATGTATCTCTTATAACTGTTAGACTGCCAGCGTCCTTTTTCCAAAATACTATTCACAGTTTTGCTTGCCACTGCCCACTATGAGACAGCCCCAATCCGCAAGGAGTGGGATGAATAATTAACCAGATCCTTCCCCAGGAATTGCATGCCTTTTTTTTAGCAATGCTGTGACTTGATAACCTGTGACCCTTCTTCCATCGCCATGGAGAATTAATCTCCCTGTCCTGTTCCCATGCTGTGCGGCAAAAGCTCACAAAGCCTACACTGGGCACACTGCGCCTTCTTCATGTTTCTTTAGTGTCACCATGCAACCCTGTCCCCTTTGATCCGTCTTTGACCTCTTAATCCTGATCTGTATCTCCTTCATCCCCTAGGTTATATCTTCCCATTCTAATCCCCCATCCTTGTCTTTTTTGCCATGGCCTGCCACCTCACTCACCCTCATGGTCCCTGAAAACATCACCACATAAATCGTGTGAAGTAGCTGGGCCTTAGTCTTCAATATGCATATTGCCAGTAGCACATCCTTTAGTTTTGCTAGCAACTGCTCCCCCTATTGGTCTTCTATTGTCTACTGACCCTTGTTTCTACCTACCCCATCCCTGCAACATTCTTCTAATGAACATTGATTTTGTCAGATCCTTCCATCCCTTCAGACTGCAGATAACACTAATCCCTGCCAAATAGACCCCCATTGTGGTGTGGGCTGTTCCTTTCTGCCATTGCTCTATGGTGAACTTCCCTAATTGCTCCTCTGTGAGTGGCCTACTTACCTCCATATGGTGTGTTGCCCCGAATGTTTGAAACACTCGCCGGGCCCCATCGTAGGCCTTCAGAGTCCAAGGTGCCCATGAGCTGTGAAACAACAGTTCTGTTCCTTCTTGCCAACATCCCAGATGTTCATTGATATGGGCATTTTTTGCTCCTCCGCTGTTGGCGCCAGCCTCCGAAAACGGTCCAGCTACAGACGGGAAAGGCTGTCAGCCAGGGTATTGTGTACCCCTTCTATGTGTTTTGCTCTGAATTACATGTTCAGCTGCAATGCCCTTAACACTAAACGTCGCAAGACCTGCATGACCGTTTTTGACCTTGCTCCCCTGTTGTTTAGGACCTCCACCACTGCTCTATTGTCACACCAGAATGTCACTGTCTGATCCCGTAATTCCTCCCCCCAATCCAGGGTGCATGCCCAGATGGGCATGATCTCTAACAATGTTATATCTCTTACCTTGCCTTCCTGTACCCAGTCAGAAGGCCATGGTTCTGCAAACCACCTGCCCCTCAGGTAGCCCCCCATTCCTAGGCCCCCAGCTGCATCTGTGTAAAGCTCAAGGTCTGTGTTATACACCCACTCCTCTTGCCAGAAAGAGCAGCCATTATACTCCCTGAGGAATTCCTCCCATATGCTAAAATCCTCTCTGACACCTTTTGTCAGGACCACCCAATGGTGTGGTTTGGTGACCCCGGCTGTAGCCCTTGCTAACTTTTTTGTGAATGCCCTTCCTGGCCCAATAGCCCTGCAGGTGAAGTTCAGGTGTCCTAGTATCTGTTGTTCTTGTTTTAGTTGTACCCTTCTCCTGCTGGTGTGTACCTGGATCAGTCATCTCAGTTTTTCCACCTTTTTGTCCAGCAGCCTGAATATTTCTCTCAGGGCATCTATCTAAATACCCAGGAATTCAAGCACCCTGTTGGGCCCTTCTGTTTTTCCCGGTGCCAGCAGAACCCCTAACTTCTTGCACAGCTCTTGAAACTTGTCCAGCATTTATTGTGTCTCCCTTTTCCCCGTACCGATGAAAAGAAAATCATCCAAATAGTGGATGACTGTTCTATACCCAGTTTTCTCTTAAAATATCCACTGCAAACAAGTGCTGAATGCTTCAAATGTTGCACATGCTATAGAACATCCCATGGGCATGGCTTTGTCAAATTAGTACTGACCCCCAATTTTAAAACCCAATAGGTCCCAGTCTTCTCTCCTAACTGGCAACAGTCTGAATGCAGATTCGATGTCCATTTTTGCCATCCATGCGTCCTGAGTAGCTCGGATTGTCCGGACTGCGTCTTCTAATGTCGCATATGTCACCTTACTATACTCCTCCCTGATAAAATCATTCGCCAAATCCCCTTCTGGATAGGATAGGTGGTGAATCACCCTGTACTCTCCTTCTTGTTCCTTGGGTACCAAGCCCAATGGCGAGATCCGCATGTTCTGCAATGGGAGGGGGGATATCAAATGGGCCTTCTATTCTCCCTGTTGCCTTTTCTTTCTCTATCTTCTGTATTAACATCCCTTCCCTCCCTTTGACCGACCCCAGGTTGCTCGCCCCCCCCTCTTGTCTGGGACCCTCACACTGCAGTGAAAAACCTGTGCAAAAACCTTTTATGTTCATCTCCGCTACTTTTTTGTTTGGATATCTGTCCAACCAAGCTGCCCGTGCTTCTAACCTGATGGGGGTTCTGGCCACCCCAAACTGCTCTTTGTCTTCCTTCCCTTTCACCCTCCCCGGTCTCTTTCTCTCGTGCAGTGTTTGGTTTTCCTGGTCAGTGATTCTGACCTCCTCTACCCGTGTTCCCCCAACCCCTTCCTCCCCTGTTCCATGCCTGCCCTTTAAACCCCTGTCCCTCCAAAAAAGCTGTTGACCTGAACTATGACCCCCGGATCCTTGTGCTCCTTGGGCCCATGTCATTCTGCATCTGCTTGCTGGGTGCGTGCCTCCGCATTTCAAACATGCGTGTCGAAAACGACATTGAGGCCATGAATAGAAGGCCCTGTTGTAAGCCCAGCAGCATCTCTGGGGCGCAACTCCTTTCCTCTCCCACTCCCTTTCGGTTGTGGACTGATCCATTGCATAATCTGTCCATTAGTCTAATTGCTTCATATCCCATCTTACATCCCCGTATGTTGCCATTCTTTGCTGAAAGAATTTGTCATAGTATATCCACCCTACCCTCCCTTTTGCCTTTGCCCGCCTTATTATCAGGGAATATGCGATGAGCGGGATGCCCAACTCTGACTTCTTCTCCAGCACAATGGCTGAGAAGGTGGCAAAACCTATAAACCACCCATCCCAAGTCTTCCCTTTCGGTGAATTTGTCCTCCTCCTTCTTCCCTAACAACACTACCGCTGCTGCCATTTCACCCTTTCCTATGTTCTCTGCTTCCTCATACTTCGCTGCCACTTCCTGGCTCACCAAAGCGAATCTACCTACTTACTCTCCTTTCCATATTTTTTCCTTTGTGGCCAGTGGGACATGCTCGCCTACCCTTATCCCGGGGCCACCTATCTCCCTTGTTCCTTTTCCTTCTTTCTCTGTACCCCCTTCATTCATTTTAGGCACCTCTTTCTCCATCTTAATCTCTGATAGGACTGATTCCATTTGTCCTAAACCTCCTGTCCCAAGTGCCGACACAATTTGACTTATATATTCTTTTATACTGTCACTCACTGTGCTGGGTGTGTTACCTGTATCCTTGTCCAAGCCTTGTCACCTGTCGCCTTCCTGGTGCCCCATTATGTCACCCTGTGGTTGAGGGGGTGGGTGACCCACAAGGGGTTGAGGAGGAAGCACTTTTTTCTGGGTAACCGGTCTGGGTTCCCCAGGGGAAATACTGACTTGGTCTGCAGAGGTACTGGATCAGCCACCTTGGTGGGTCCCACTGCTAGTGGTTGCACCCTAGTGGGACTATGTGGCCTTTCTGTTGGTCGTTTCCCTCTGCCCCCTTTTCCCGTTCCCACTTTCCTTTTCTCCCCGGGTCTCCCTGGTTCCTCCCCTTCCACCAGTTCCCACGTTCTGTTGGCTTTTTCCAGCAACTCGATTATAGCCCTGTAAGCATCTTCCTTTGAGGGCCTGCTCCTGTTTGGTGCCATGTCCTTCGATCCTTCCAACTGTGAAGACAACTGACAGGAAGAAAATAAAGATTCTGTTGTTAAATTATGGTTACAGCATGCCTTCATGTGGAAGAGCCCCCCCCTTTGAGATATATATATATATATATATTATTTATTCATATATATATATATATATATATATATATTTATTATTATTTATTGTTATCATTTATTTATTTATTTATTCTTTGAAAAACTCTGCTTGACTCAGCAGCTCGCCCCTTCCCTGTGGCCCTCAAGATGATCGTGACCTTCCCGCATCTCAGGTGACCTGCCTGTGGCCTCCTCTGTCTGTTGACCTTCCAAGCCCCCTCCCCCTTTTTTTGCACGCCCCTGAGCCCCCCGCCCACCCATAGCCTTCCCCAGTTCTTTACTCACTGCCTTCAGCGGTCTTCAGGCTTACCCCCTTTCTTTTAATTTTTTATGCCCTCATTCCATGGCTGCTGACCCCCCGATGCACATCCAGTCCCTGATTCCATTCCTGGCCCACTTCCCCCTTTTTTCCCCTCATAGCCAACGGCCGCTCACCCGGAGCCCCACTGTTCCCTTCAGGCTGCCTTTTCTGGCCTGGTTACTGGCCTGTCCACCCCCATTGCTATCCTCCCCAGCATCTGCTGCTACCCGTAGCACCCTAGGCCTTTCCCACCAGTACTAGGCACTTCTCCCAGCTTGCCCATATCCTTTCTGTGCAGCCGTGTGGTTCCCCCAGGCATGTGACATCATGCACAGCATTTTTTCGGGACTTCCCTGTGAGCCCAGGCCTCTACTCGCCTTCCTCCTTTTTCTGCTATGATTGCACTCTCATTCTCTTACTTTTCCATAGTGTACACCCCCCATAGCCTTTTCGTTGGCCCTCCTTTACCTTCCCAATCTCCGCTCACTTGTGATTGCAGTGCGGCATGTGAGGTCACGCCATGTGGATGCCTGCATGTGTCCCATGCTATCCTCACACTTCGGGCTTCACTACAGCCCTTCTGTGTGCTCACCCCTCCTAAACCAACAGCTGATGAACAACCCCAGGCTTTTTTTTTTTTAAACACAGGACCCTGCCATTCCTTGCTCGTTCCTCGGGTCTTGTTCTGTTCACCCAACCCATTCCTTGGCCTTGACTGGCTAGGCCCAACCACACTCATGTACTGTCCCCTCTCCTAATGTCTCTTCCCTTCTTAACGCCCACTCACTGGGCCCATACTGTGGCCTACTTCTCCTAACTTTCCTGGCGCTGCTCGAGATGCCTCTGCTTTATTCCTTAGCGCCTCACTTCTGTCCCATAGAAAACCTAGCTATCATTGTAGCTGCTATGCACCATCACTGCATCCAGACAATGAAATCATTACCAGTACAACTTTCTGTGCTAAATGAGTATGCTTCCACCTCAGCGCTTCACTCCTGCTTGCAGCAAACAACCTTGCTACCTGGACCTTTATTTACAACCTAATCAATACCATCACTGTATTCGTATTCCACTCAACCTCGTAACTTTGAAAATTTTAAATATTTTCACTCCAGATTTTCACACCCCCTTATGAACAGTATAGCTGTCATTTTTCACATCCTGCCAAAAATGTGATTTTGCACATCTGGTGCACAGTGGGTGAGGTCGCTGTGGGAAAGCAATGTTCAGGACAGATTAAGAAAATCACAGTGCCACTGTTCATGAGCAGAAGTTGCAAAATGCCTATGTTGAAAATCTGGTGTAAGAAATCCCCAAAATAATTGCATTGTGGGTGTGTGTTGCACAGTTCCTACTCACGCTCGTGACTTCACCAATTTTTTTATATTTTCACTCCAGATTTTAAACATTACCATTTTTTTATACCTCCTCGTGAACAGTACAGCTGTCATTTTTTACATCCTGTTCAAAATGTGTTTTTGCACCTGTGGTGCCAAATGACACAGTCACTGTGCAAAATCACCTTCGGCTAACGAACTGATAGTGTCACTGTTCATGCGGTGGGATTACAAAAAGCCCATGTTGAAAACTTGGAGTGAAAATACCAAGAAATGCCCAGGGCATTAGTGTTTCTAACCATAACACCCTGCCCTGTAGGGACTGACAGGCATCAGGGTGTGACTTGGGATTATCAACAGTAATGCTCACACCATTCCAACCCCACCTCCACCCTGCAGCTAGTGACAGGCATCGAGGTCCTTGGATTGTTCAGCCCCAAAGTTCACCCCATTCTCCTATACTGCATCCATTACAGCATATTCCCTTATGGAATGGGGTGACTGTAAAGCCGAACACCCAAAGATACACCACACTTGTCAATGTCTGCGGGATGGGGTGAGGTGAAATGGCATGCTCATTATGGTTGATGACCTAAAGGCACACCCAAATGCCTTCCATCTCTGCAGGGCAGGGGTGGGGCTGGTGTCACTTCAGTACTTCACTGCCATTCCTATTCTGCATCTGTCTAACTCCTGCACTTCTAAAGATGATACCAGCATGCAAACATTCAGCATTGACAAATGCTTGTTCTCTTTTGGCTTATCAGGCTCACTGGGCCAATTAAGAAGGGAACAAATATCCATATTCTCCCTTTTCCTAATCTGCTACTGTACTTTGCCTGTGTAGCCCCACTGGTTCTGTGATGCTGGAATAATTATTAGGGGGCTTCACTGATGCATCCCCCACCATGGAGGGTTGGAACCCACCTCCCACTGGTCCAGCCACCTCATTTGCAGGCTGGCATGGCAGCTGTCAGGCCTGTTATAGCCTCCAGCAGCTTATCCAGCTTTTGTTCAGTTGATGACCCTCCTTCAACCCCTGTTTCTTCCTTACTTAGGCATGCCTATTGCAGGTTGTTTGGTAGCACTGCCTAAGGTTCTGGGGGGACTGGAATTACCAGAGCCAATGGGCTAGGTTTGGGGTTGGGAATCAGGTCTGCGGGGGCTGTGGGACTTTATTCATAAACACCCTCATCGCCATCTCCTGAAACTCCTCCTCCAAGACCACATTAACCTTGACATAACTGATTTGCCCCAGTGTCCTTAGTCTTGGATATGTTATCCACTTCATCTGTGGTCCGATTCCATTTTCCTGTTGACTGGGATGATGTGGGGACCAGTATCCCATTTAAGCAGACATCCAGTCAAGCCTGCCCCTTCTTCTTCCACATTGCCCTCGGCTGCTGCCCCAGGGCCTTTGTTTTCTTGATTCTGAGTGTTAGAAACCTTCTTACTATTCATTATGAGTGTTTATGTATCTGCCAGAACACTGCTTACATGAGGGAAAATCATTACATTATCGCAACCCCCCTTTAGCTAAGACTCTTCTGTGCGCTCAGTTCACGCACCCCTTCCTCACTCCTTTTTTTATGGCTGCAGTGGGAGGAGCCTGCAGATATTTTGCATATAAAAAAGGAGTGATGTCATATTTTGTGTCCATGGAACTGACTGAAGGTGTAAATAGCCTCCTCCACCTTACCCTCTTCGAAGAAATATTTTCCACCCTAAAATAAATATGTTTTCATGTTAATCAATGGTTGCAGGGCACTATTTTATTTCTTAAATGGGAGGTACAAGAACTGGAACTTGAGTAGTGGGAGGCAGCATTAGTTTTTTGGGGGGGTAAGATCCACCCCCACCTTCACCGGAGAAGCTCCTAAAGATCCCCCCACCTTTTTTTTTGTTCATGTGGGAGGGGCATGAGGTGGATCTATCATGTTAGAACAAATTACTATCACAGTTGCCTGGGGAAGTAATTAAGGAGTGCCTGAAATTGCATCTAGGCATATCCCCATCCCCCCACAGACATAGACATCATGATTTTTTTTTTAACTCTAAGTGTGTCAATATTTGGCTCTAACAGTATGAGCAAGTTGGGCATACAAATAAAATAGAAAAAAAGTATCAAGCAGGTTCCTTTTCCTTTGTCAGATACATGCAGACAGAAGGTCACAAATCCTGTATGACAAGTTAATTGTATGGATGTTTTCCATGTAAAACAGCAGTTTTGTTAATGTCATGTCTGTAGCATCATTTGCTGCCATTAAACTATTATTTATGTAGGAACTATAAATGACAGGTTTTAATTCAGAATTTCAGTCTTGATAAATTAGTTTTTTTTAGCAGTTCTGTAAGATTTATGTCTCTCTGATGTAAGAGTGCATAGCACAGAAACAAAAGGGTTTCTGTAATTGATTGCTGTTTGCATGAGAAGTGGGCATGACAGTGGCATGCATGAGTGAAGTCTAAATTGTTTCCTGGCCATTCTGGGATCTGAAGTTTAACAGTAATGTGTGAAGAGAATAAAGTCTTGTGTTTTGTGCATTGGAATAGATTTAGTGATTTGAAGTTAAAATATATAAATATATATATATATATATATATATATATATAGTGTCATGGGCATCTGAAAAGGAAGGAGATTCTACTTAAATAAATGCTATTCTGATTATTTATTTATTTATGTGTGAGATTTTAAGTGTAGTTCTGCATAGGTCACAGACCCATAGGCTATAAAAAGTACATTTAAGGATGGATGTATTAGTCAAAGCTTGTAGTAGCAAAATAAAGCAAGAAAAATAATACGTTTTTTTCTTTCAATTGTTTAACCAGGAGTGGCACACTAAGCTGAAAGCATGCTTACAGAAGCAACCTGTGAGCACATGATTTGCTTAAGGTCACCCAGTATGCAAGTGGGGGCTGTGGGATTCAAACCCAGATCTCCAGATTTGCAGCTCAGAATCTTAAACCACTATGCTATTCTGCCTGCCCAGTTGTAGCAGCCATCTGTTTTATGGTTCATGATGTTGATGTAGTAAGCAGCAATACATCGCATAGCTGTTGTATAATGTCAATAAGTAGGTCATGCAACAGATATGCTGAGCAGTTATTGATGCAAGCAATCTATTTACGATAGTAAAATATTCCTGATAAATGTGTGACATTTGTATCTTAATTTCAAGGCGGTCCTTATGGGGCATCAACGTACAATATAAAGTAGTTATAGTTTTCAAGTTGTCTGAGTAATTGCTTTGTACTACCACTGTTACTAAATTTTAATTATTCTATGAAGGAAACTAAGTTTATGTAACTGTAAATGTATTAAAAACATTTACTTGTCCTTATAATGTAATGTATTAAATGCTGTTGCTAGTTTAGGAAGTCGTATAACAGCAATAGAGATGAAAACAATGGGATGTATAGGAATTTGAAAACAAACATTTGTCAATGCTGAATGATGTCTCGCTGGCATTGGCATCGGTAGTGCCAGAGTTAGAGATGCATAATAGGAATGGAAGTGAAAGTATTGAAGTGACTCCAACCCCACCAACACCCTTTAGAGACCAACAGGCATTGGGGTGTGCCTTTGGGTCATCAGCTATAATGCTTATGCCATTGGACCTCATCCTACCCTGTAGAGACAGACAAGTGTTGTGGTGTGCTTTGGGGTCTTTAGGCATTATACTTATCCCATTCCATAAGGAAATAGGCTGAGGTAGGTGCAGTATAGGAGAATGGGGTAAACTTTGTGGCCGAACAGTGCAAGGCACACCACAATGCCTGTCACTGGCTGCAGGGCGGGGGTGGGGTGGAATGGAGTGAGCATTACAGACGATTATCCCAAGACACACCCCTGACACCTGTCAGTCTCTACAGGGTGGGGGTGTTACAGTTGGAACCATAACACCATAGGCTTGTGTTGGTATTTTCACTCCAGATTTTCAAAATGGGTTGTTTGTGAGCCCACCTCATGAAAAGCAGCACTAACAGTTTGTTAGCTGAAAGGTGGTTTTGCTCAGTGGCTATGCCATTTGGTGACACAGGGACAAAAACACATTTTGGGCAGGATGTGGAAAATGACATCTATATTATTAGTGAGAAGACATAAAAAAATGGCAACATTGAAAATCTGTAGTGAAAATATGAAAAATTGGTGAAGTCAACAGCATGCATAGAAACTGGGCAACACTCATCCATAACCCAATTTTTGGGGAGATTTTTTTAACCACATTTTTAACATAGGCATTTTGGGACCTCCACTCATAAAAAGTGGCACTGTGATTTTGTTAATCAGTCCCAAAAGTTAATTTCCCACAGTGACCATGCCATTGTGCAGCACAGGTGTGGAAAGACATTTAGGGGAGGGTATGAAAAATGACAGCTGCATTGTTCATAAGGAGGTATGTATAAATGCCAGTGTTGAAAATCTGGCATGATAATATTGCAGATTTGCAAAGTTACAAGCGTGTTTGCAAACTGTGCAAGGCACAGTTATAACACAGTGATTTTATGGAATTTCATCACTAAATTTTCAACATAGGCATTTTAGGACCTCTGCTCATGAACAGTGTCACCATCATGTCCTCACAATGTCCCAAAAACTGATTTTGCACAGCAACTGCGCTATTCTACGCCAGACATGTGAAAACACATTTCATCCAGGATATGTAAAATGACAGCTGTACTGTTTGTAAGGAGGTATGGAAAAATGACAATTTTGAAAATCTGGAGTGAAAATATTACAAATCCATGAAGGTACGAGCGTGCATGGAAATTGCTCAACACACGCTTGTAAAATAGTAATTTGGGAGATTTTTTTCAACCAAATTTGCAAAATAGGCTTTTTGAGAGCCCCGCTCATGAACAGTGGCACTGTCATATCATTAATCAGTCCCGAAAGGTTATTCTGTGCAGTGACTGCGAAATTGCCTTTTGGGACCGAATAACACCATAGTGTCTGAATTCATGAAGAGGAGTCCCAAAAACCCCTTGTCGAAAATTTGGTGCCAAAATTCCCAAAAATGACTGAGATATGCACCAAAGTTGAAAAAAAAATGTTTATGCCATTATACAGCTTACTGGCATTTCTTCAGTTTGCAGTCGGCTTTGAAGAGTGAAGACATGTTCTCGGTCCACAGAAGATCATAGCGCAGGGCTCTGGAGGTAATTATGGGGTGAGGGGGTTGTGGGGAGGTAGGGTGCACAGAGGGTGGGAGCTGGTTGCGGGATGGGTCAGGGAGACCTTGAGGGACTGATTTCTTTTTTAAAGGGGTTTACAAAAAAAAAATGTGTTATGGTTTTCCCTTTTCAGGTGATTTGGCATGCTGAGGTGGGTCCCCAGTGTGCCACCTCAGTGTTTTGGGGAGATGCCTTAGCTAATGGGAGATTGAACACCCCCATTGGCACATACTGAAGGGGATGCATTAGCCGATGGGGATTAGGCACCCCATCCACACACATGAAAGCAGGGGGCAAAATCAAGGGGATTGGGCAACCTCGCCCATAAATAATGGGGGTGCAATACCAACGGGGAGTGGTCTCCCCTGTCAGCACACACATCGGGTCACGGCATGCTGGCATGGGGAGTGGGCACCCCCCAAAGTCGGCATTATGGCAGGCAGTGTGCCACCATGTTTTTTTCTTTTTTACCAGGGCAAGCACATTGGGAGGTCCGCTGCATATGATGAGCTTTGCTCACATTGCAGCGGACCTTTTATTAGATGTGCTCACCACGTTAGGTATTCATGGTGTGGTGTGGTATGGTGCTGGCATGCAGGCTTATTGGGGAATGAGGGACGCACCCAATGGTGCGTGTCCTGCATTCAACCAACAGTGATCGCACCTCCAATCCTGCTACTACCTCAATATGTTGACTGCACATGTGCGAGCCAACATAAAAAGTATACATTAACAAGAACAGTGTCATGACTTCACCAATTGTTTTACAGTTTAACTCTAGATTTTCAACATTACCACTTTTTTACACTTTCTCAAAAATAGTATAACTGTCATTTTTTATATCCTGTTCAAAATGTGTTTTTGTACCTGTGGTGCCAAATGGCACAGTCGCTGTACAAAATCACCTTTTGGCTAATGAACTGATAGTGTCACTGTTCATGCAGTGGGGTCACAAAAAGCCCATGCTGAAAACTTGGAGTGAAAATACCAAGAAACACCCAGGGCATTAGAGTTTCTGACCATATCACCCTGCCCTGTAGGGACTGACAGGCATCAGGGGTGTGACTTGGGACTGTCAACAGTAATGCTCATGCCATTCCACCCCAATCCCCACCCTGCAGCCAGTGACAGGTATCGAGAAGTGCCTTTGACTCTTCAGCCCCAAAGTTCACTCTGTTCTCTTATACTGTACCCATTTCAGCATATTTCCTTATGGAATGGGTGTAAGTGTAACATTTGAATACCCCAAGGCACACTTCAACACTTGTCTGTGTTTGCAGGGTAGGGTGAGATGAAATGGCATCAGCGTTATGGACAATGACCTAAAGGCACACTCCAATGCCTGTCCATGTCTGCGGGATGGGGATGGTGCTGGCATCACTTCAATCCTTCACTGCCATTCCTATTCTGTCTGTCTGTCTGTCTCTCTGTCTCTCTCTCTCTCTCTCTGTCTCTCTCTCTCTCTTTATATATATGTATAAGTCGACGTAATTATCCATCTTTCTATCAATTGCATGTATCACTATTTTTACCTATTTCTAAAACAAACCTACATATCACATTTGCCTGCACTATGTGCACATACTTATGAAACTGTGCATATTTGTACTCCACTTCTGCATAGACCTCATACTTTCCTAATATTCCCATTATCACAAGCATAACTACCTTGTCCTTATCAAAAGCGACCATTTCTGAAAGTTACTATCACATTTTCTCTGCTAACAGTCCATCATTACACCTGACTCCCTGACATCAACACATTGCTTAAATATAACTTACATCACCTCATGGACAAAAACCCTGTTTCTCTGAAAAACCAAAAACAAAAAAAAAACTGTGTAAATAATCCCAAGGCTGAACATATGCCAGCCATTACTTTTTCATGTACAGCCACCTTCTGTAACATCATGGGGATTTACATGTGTTTCCCATGATGTGTTGCATTATCGTGGTATGTGCAATTGTGTTTTCTTTAAAATTTGGCTAACCGACCAATATCATCTGGGATAACACATACATCAGTGGCATTTAGTCTGGGGTTCTTTTGTAAATCGATATTGCTTCCTGTTCCTGCTATTAAAATGTGCACTTCCAAATATTTTCCTAATAATGTGTATGCCTTCTTTACAACAGAAACTAAAACAAATCTTACTACTTACAAATCGTTGTGGTGTTTCTACATACCTCTTTAACAATTCCACACAACTTTACTAACTTCATTATGCAGCCGTGGTGGATCTGACCAGATTTTGTTTGATGTAGCATTAGGCTGGGATACAATACAAGTACTCAAGTTTTCCAGGCCCCTCTGAACTACTGAGCAAGCATACCAGCCTTCTGCCACTATGTGGCCATGCACTTCATAAAAACACCCCCTTTTCCACCTTGCACTAAGCCTTACTCCAGTAGGCTAATTTAATCAAGTCCCTTACAGATGCATTTCATTAATCATGGTACTCTTTCTTGTTTTATATATATATATATATATATAAAAGACAAAGAACCTCTGTGCTCAAACACCGAGGCAAGGGTTACCCAAAGGGTATATATATATATATATATATATATATATATATTATGATAGCACGGTAGTGTGCAACAGATTTACATGAAATTTGGCAGGCACGGTTGGGCATGGTAGATCTTAGGATCTGCCAATATTCATACCGGTTGGATATACGGCTGCAGAGTTATTAAATGACAACTGAAAGCACAATAACACTTTTTTGTGAATTCTTTCCTCTTGCCTACAGGTTGCATGGTTTGCATGACCAGTCCGAAAACTTCAGGGAATGCGTGGCCAGGGTCCCCAATGTGTTTTTTGAAGATTTAGTGAAAAAATATTGAACGGTTCAAAAGTTATTCAAAAAACAAGTTCCCATTATAAGTCAATGGGAAAAGTTAACAAAAAGTTTGAAAGTGTTGCAAACGCACTTTTTAGAGTTGCAAATGGCCCTAGTAGTGTTGAAAATCCACCATTTTGTTTTCAGTTACTGATCAGAAAAATGCTTTGGCATTTAAAATTGGGACCCTCTAGGGACACAATTCTTTCTGTGTTCACCTAGTCAGACCCTGAGAATGCTAGCCTTGTCTTTATTTTGGGGTTAAACACCCCAGAATCATATTTTTCAAATTTCTGGAAACAGTAGTGTTGCACTTGTGACACTATCACAAATTTTTGCGAAAAGTGTTGCAAATTGCGAAGGTACTTTTCCAGACTATGGCAAAATGACAAGAATTCTTTGCCACCCTGCTACAAAAGAATGGTTTGGCCTTTTGGGTTGAAATTTGGAGGAAAAGCAGCCAATATCTCTCAGATGTGCCTTGTCATGGCTTGGTACAAAAATATTGCATGGATCCCTACTTATGGTCCTCTGAATTTGGCATTTTTTCCCATAGACTAACATGGTGGCATATGCAGCGCCCTTCGGGGCTAGTATCTCTAAAACGGTGTGAGATACGGAATTTTCGTTGCTATAATGTGTAGTCCATAGTGAAAACATAGCCAGGAAAATCATGAATCGTGAATTTTTTTTTCTACATAGTACGGTTACTGAGATATAAGCAATTTAGTATTCCAACAGCTTATTTTCTGTTCTGAGGACCATTATTATGCATGCATTCTTTGTACACACTGTGTTTCCCTATACAGCTGTTGAGCAAAACCAGGGTGTGTGCTTCCATTAGTGTTACAGTTACCACTATGACTTGTTTTTCCCTACATGTTTGCGCTATAGTTCCTGTGTACGCCACTGTGTGCATTACCCTTTGCATTCTTCTTTGCATACGCACTTGCATTCGTGTTTCCATTCCTCCTTACTTTGCCATTATTTCTGCTGTTAACATTACCATTTCTGCTTCCAATTGCCGTACTGTGACCGCGGACGTCACGGTTTGCGTTTCCAGACACGCTTGCATTTCCTTTTGCATTTCTGTTTCCTTTGGCATTATTGTTGCTGTCACCATTACCATTTATATTTACAATTGTGGTAACGTGATCATGCACATTACAATTTGCATTTCTATATGCGCTTCCATTCCCGTTTCTGTTTCTGTTTCTTTTGGTGTCATTCTTCATGTTAAGTTTACCATTTGCGTTTACAATTGTGGTACCGTGCCAGTGCGTGTTACGGTTTGTGTTTCCGTACGCACTTCTGTTCCCATTTCCATTGCTGTTTCCTTTCACATTATTCTTCATGTTAACTTTACCATTTGCATTTACAATTGCAGTACCATGCATGTGCGCATTACAGTTTGAGTTTACTTGAGCACTGGCATTCGTGTTTCTGTTTCTGTTCCCCTTTGGCGTTCTTTTTGCTGTAACACTTAACATTTGCATTTCAAATACTAGTGCTGTCACTGTGTGCATTAACAGTTGTGTTTTTGTATGCACTTGCGTGTCCGTTTGTGTCGCTGTTCACTTCGGCATCACTTTGCGCTTGTGTTTCTATTAACGTTTGCTTTACCATTTATGTTTGCGTTACCATGTGCGTAACTGTTAGCGCTTGTGTTTGTGTTGCTGTTTCTGTTACTATGTGACAAGACATCACACGGTTCAGGCCCGTGCTCCCACCACCACATTCCTTTCAATATTTATCATCATCCTCAAAAAGAAGTGAAATTAGAGGCAAAAAAAATCTGTTTAATGCACCAGTTAGGGGTTGTTCCACAGTGACAAAAGCAAGGAAATTCGGTGTTAGGGTTGAAAGCCCCCCTTGGACCCCCCAGCCCACCTCCCCAACTGGCATCGGGGTGTTCATATGACAATTATTCAGATAAAATGTGTTCCTCAAACATGCTAGTTGGCATCACCTAAGGTGAATCTGCCTGAGTTTCTTTTTTTTTTTTCATGACAGCTTTCTTTCTTCTTTTTCTTTGGGGATCCCTCAAACCATCTACTTGCAGTCAACAAGCTTTATATGCACACAGGGGAGGTGACATGTCATTGGTGTCCTGGCCTTCCAACCCATGCCCCCTGACCACATGACAGTCAGTGTCCCCCATGCCTTCCACAAACCATTTTCTGTTTTCTTTGCTTGTTTGTTTTGTGTTTTTTTTGTAGGGAGGAGGGCTCTGGGTAGCAACACTGCTCCCTTCATCCCACTCCCACACCACCTGCTGTAGGAACTATACATGCAGTGTCCTCACAGGAGTTCCTTCCATGTCCCTGGACCTCCAGTCTGCCCTGCCATGCCAACATGAGAATTTCAAGCTGCTTTTTTTTTCCCTGGATTCCTGCTCTATCTTCACTATTTCCTTTCTCTTTACAACAAAGTTCACTGCTGTTCTGGCCACCTCTTCTCCTAATGCACCTAGTGGGGGCTATAGCATGGAGAAGGATCCACTCTTGGAATTGCTTAAACCCCTGTTCACTCCCGCTCCCTCCAGCATCCTAAAGTAGTCATGCTCTACAGCCTTAAGAGGAGCTCTGGTTCCCAGAGTTCCACCACCCTCATAGACCATTTTCTCCCATTTTTCCCCTCCCCCTGCAGCCTGCCAAGTAGCTGTGAAACCAACCATCAGAAGGAGGGGAGGGTTACACAGTGCTGCCCAAACCAGAGCCACATGCTTCTCACCATCTAGCCATTCCAATTCCCAGTCTAGTTGCATCTCAGCTCATTCCCTGCCAATCCTGCATCATGCCCAATGTGATCAGCCACAAGACTCAGCTTTATCTCTGTGAGACTACTGCCAGGATGACCGGTCACCCAACTTCCCTGTTGCTTCCCAGAATACCATCCTCTTTTTGTCCCTTTTTTCTCTAACACTCAGCAGCCCTAACTTTTGCATTCCTGAACTATGGCCTGACACCAGGTCACTTAACATATCTGCTCTTTGTTCAACTGAATTATTCTACTGCTGGCATGCTGTGCTATGCAGAAAGTCTTCTAATCTTCCTGCTGGAGAGGAAAAAGTTAGAGGAAGCCCCAGGCCTGACTTTTTTTAACCCCTTACTCTCCTCCCTCCAGTCCAAAGCCCCAGCTCTGTGTGTAGCCTCAATGATCCCTCCATGAGATTACGACTCCTTAGCCAGTCCCTGCCTCCAGGTGGGGTGACCTACACCTACCTGTCTGTCAGAGAAATAGGAAGGGGCCCCTGATAAAAGGCCATCTGCTGCTTTTTCTAGCAGACTAAAGCATTAAAACCATGTAAACTAAACTGACATGAATGAATTTAAAGTTTAGAAACCTATAATTAAGTAAAAATTACATAAACATGGAAAGCTGCATTACATGTGGTGTGGAGTTTTTTCATGGCTATATGAAGTCAAATAGAAGCAATTTATCCTAAAGATTTGATGAGAAGGTGTTCTGTAAAACTTCTATGAAACTATAAGGAACATTGGCAAACTTAATACCAATGACTCATCACCTAAGTTATATAGAATACTTTTGATATATATTTTAGATAGTTCTTGCCAGCCTCAATCTGATGAATATGTGGTTTGAAATAAACTCACCTGATAGTCTCAATATCAGAATACTTATTACAGGGATTTTTGTCCTGCATGTGGACACTGTCCTTCAATCATAAGTCAGATTTAAAAGCAGTTTATTCCTAAGCAAACCTTACATCTGTTACTTTATTCTAAATATTCTGATCCAAATGAAATACAGTAGAAGTGGAAAGGTGCCAATATGGTTTGGTAACAAAAAGAAATCCTTAAAAAATTTTGCAGGAATAAAAGGGCCTTTTCTAAAGCAAGAGGGGGGATGAAAATCTCTTGTTAGGATACAGAACGCTACTAAAACAATGCAAGAAAGTCGTGACTGTGCATTTATTAATTTCACACATTCCCACAAACTTGTTTACAAATTCAATACATCAACACAATGTGAAGAGACAGCTGCTCCTTCAGTTCCAATAAATGACAAGTCTCCTTTACTGCCAACCTGAGCAGATACTGAATTAAAAAAAAATACACTATTTGCTCTTTGACCTGTCAGCAAAACACAAACAGGTCCATGTTAAAAATAACCCCGTCCCATGATGTTCAAGTCATACCAATTTAGAACAGTGATCATTAGGATTGCATTGCCATTATCAGAATGAGACTCGATGCAAAAATAATTTCTGTCCAGATGTATTTATTGATGCAACGCATACTAAATATGGATCAAAAAGTAAAATACATGTAGTTAAAGATGTAGAAACTTATTTCAAATACCACACCACCATTTTGCATCCCTTGAAACAACCCAATACATATTACTATATATATATTTTTGGTACCCTTATGGGATATTGAAGTTGAATGTCCCGAAATGTAGAGCGTGGCATCATTATCCCATAATTAGGGATGCCTAACATTTCAGCCCCACAGCAAAATGTCATTTTGCTGGACGAAACTGCATATTGCCAGGCAAAATACTGGATTATGCCAGTGAAACATAGTTTTGACTGACATAACCATTTGGACACAGCAGAGAGAGGTGCTGGCCAAGCTGCCCCTTAGTGTGGATGGCACACTAATGCTCCTACTGCTTGGCCAGGAAGGTAACTGGGACAGGGTTCTGTTCCTGCAGTGGGAACTTAAAAAAAAAATGTTTTCCCGCCCCCAAGCCTAACACACAACTCCGAGGTCCGCTCCCCCTTGGAGTTGGATATTTTAATTAGGGGGTGCTGGGGGTAAAGCCCACCAGATAAAGCAAATCCCCATCTGGATTTTGAAATGTGGTCTCCCGACCTCAGCATAATGTAGGTCAGGAGACAGCATTTCGGGATTACATAGGCAATCCTTTTTTTTTTTTTAATTATTGGTACTGTTTTGTGCCTAGTTTAGGCTTATTAACTGTTCCACTTGTGGCATTATCTATCTTGTTACTTGTAATGATAAAGCATTTTATGTATGCAAAACCAGCATGGTTCTGAAGTCATTGGTAAGGGAACATATAAAATCAATTAGAAATGCAAATTGTAATAATGCTTTGGCAAAACATATTGTAGAAAGCAATGCATCACAACATCTTAGATTTTCTTTTTTTGGCTTGGAAAAGGTTACAGTTGGGACACTTGGTGGGTACCTTGAGAATGTGACTTTTAGAAAAGAAGCATATTGGATATATCAATTGGGGACCACAAGGCAGCCAGAGTTAAATGCTAGTTTCACTATTGGTCTTTTTCTCAAAAGAAGATAAAATATGATCGTTATTGATTTTTTCTCATTTTCTCATTTTCTTCCTGCAGGACCTGGGTTTTTGACCAAATTAGAATAAAAGGAAAAAAAAAAGAAGAATGTAATCATTAGGAATGAAACTGATCAAGAAAAGTCTGCTAATGTTTTGGAGTATGGGGATTGCTTTCTATGATTGGCATTAACTATGGGCACCCTAACAATATCAACCAAATATAATCGGGGGATAGTAAAATTGTGGTGTTGAGTCTTTTTTTTTTATATTATTGTTGACAGCAACCCTACTTGCACAACTGAGTGAGGTATGGGGACAGGAATATATTTAAAAATTGTTTATAGTCCCTTGTTGTGCAGACAGCATACATTCTGTGTTTGATGCATAGTTAGTTACTGTAACTGTTAATGCTACAAACTGGTAACTTTTGTTTAAAAGAATTATTTGAAAATGAGTGTGTGCATATGAGTCCTCTCTTTTGACCTCCATGACCTCCCATCATGGGGTAACAAGCCATGCAGATGCAACTCCTCAGTTAAACTTTGTTGAAATTATAGTGTGCATATGAGCCCCCCTCTTTTGATCTTTGTCACCTCCCAATGTGGGGTAATAAGATGTCTGGACACAATTAATTCAGCTGTTGTCCCTAATGTAGTTGCTAATGCTACATCATAGTAACTTTAGTTTAAATGAATTTTAAACTCCCTTTGTGGGGTGATAGGATGAGTGGAAGAAATTACCTTAGCAGTCCTCCTTATTTGCAGCTTCTAATGCCATGGAATGGTAGCTTTAGTTCCAAAGGTTTTTTTAAAAAGGATTTTTTAAAGAATTATTTGAAATTAGCATGTGCATTTCAGGGTAATAAGCTATGTGAACCCAATTAGCTAAGTTTAAACATTGTGCCTGGTGGTTAATATACTCTAATTTTCGTTGAAGTTAAAAAACAGTATGAGCATATGAGTTCTTCCTTGCCCTCCATGACCTCCCTTAATTGTACATCGATATGGTACATTACTTAGAAGTGGTGTGAAGGGGGGGCAATGAAATATACATCAAGAAATAACACAATGTGGTGATTTTAAATCAGAAAGTAATCACAGTGTCTTATATGAGTACATTGTGGAGGGATAGAAGTGAGAGATGTATCACATGGACATGATGTAAGAAATAAATAAAAAGTTGGCAGATGTAGCATGTCATAATACTGTTACCCATTTAGAATCAGTTTTGAAATGTGCAATTGCTAAGATATTTTGATGAGACTAATATGCACACACTGCGTGCTACAGGATACATAGATACATTGCTGTTGAGTGTATGAACACTCGTATTACTGACCGAACTAAATACTTAAATGTTGACTCTTTACCCAGTGCTCACCCAGGTTGGGATGGGTGATTAGTAGCAATCCATTTATAGGAATTTTCCATGATTATGCAATCTCGTATTTAATTAGGGTTTGCATATTGGATATGGAAGCAAACTAAAGCTTCACAGAAAAATATCTATCACATGGGGATTTGGACATGCAATCAATTAACTGTTATGCCAGAAAATGTCATGTCTTTCAAAGACTTTTTAACTGTGGGACCCTGGAGTAAATGAGTTCTTTGTGGTATGGAGTATGTGGGGCTTTTAGCATTTTGGGATGGTGTCATGTGATAATATTTGTGATAGTTTATCACTGTGTTAGTTAGTCTATATTTAATTAGATCCTTGAACTATGATTTAATAATGAGTGAGGGCATGCCAAAATGATGTTACTACACCACCACTATTTAAATGATCCTCAGTGCATATACTTCGGCCCTTGATAAAGCTCCTTGTGTGAAAGTGAAACACAACTGGACTGATATCTGCAGGGGTGGCATCTATCTGGACTGAATCTAGAAAAAAATTCTAGAGGGGCCAGAGGAAAGGCTTATGTGAAGCCACCAATGTTTCATCTAAGAATATAAAAAAGTGTTGTATGACAGAGTGTTTGAATTACATCAACCACAATATATATATGTTATGAGATGAGTAACTATTTAGTACATTTTTAAGCCAAACACAAATGTATTAAGGCAGGAGTGTAGCCAGAAATCTCCATTTTGTACACAATCTCCAACAGTTATACCCCCCCCAATTAAAAAATGTATACATCCTTTCCGAATGGCACCCCCTTCCAAACTAGTCAGACTGTTGTCAGATGACTCCTCTACTCTCTAAAGAGGTTATACATGTATTGGACACTCCTCAGTGGCCTACACTAACCCAAATACTACAGATTAGAATGATAATATTAACAGAGTGGCTTATGGTTTGTGACAGGCACTCAACAAAACTGTACACAAATGTGTACAGTGAGTATGCCTGTCTACACCCTTGTATTAAGGTAATCTAATTGTATTGAATACAATAGTCTGAATGCATTTAAGACTTTAGCCTTGAATACATCTAAGAGTACTCAAGACTATAGTGTATGATTGTTATTAATAATTTTTAAAATAATAGCTTTGCGAGCTACTTTGAAATCCTCTGTTTGCTACCAGGAACTTGCTAACCCCTTGTTGCAGATCCCTGATGTGAGTACCTCTATTAATCAGATACTGATGAGTGTTGGAAAGAGAAGTCAGGAAAATTAAACACAGCAATTTCTGAAAAACTCAAAATATATTCTAAGTATGTATTCTGAAAAAATCCATTCGAGCAACATAGTTAAAATCAGACCTATTCTGCCTTGCAATATTCCCCCATCAGTTCATTTGCTGTGAGACTGATGGCATTTGTATTTGATTGCATTTGGTTTATTCAGATGAATGTTGATCACAAGTAATCCTGCAAATCTTTCTTGAGCCATTGAGATAAGTTTTCCATCAATGCAATGTAGAAAAACATCTTTCACATTCTGCTGTACTGATCGGCTGCACAACCAAAATCTTCAGCAAGTGATGAATATTTGAGAAGGATATTTCATGGCATTGTAGAAAAGTAGATGGGAGAGCCTCAGGCTTTTCAACTGTGTTCCTCCACAAATTCATCCATCTCATTAACTCAGATTTGAGCTCAACTTCACTGATAAATGCAGAATATAACTCTTTCATGGGTCTGACAGCTTCAAAGAGAGATTCAGGGGATTCATAAGTAGTATTCTCCAGATACTTTAAAGATCCATGGTATTCTTGCTACAAATGCATTACAGAAGGAATCAAGAACTGTGCATACATAGTTGCCAAGATATTTGGTATTCAGTATTCGGCCAGAAAAGTTGTCTTATTGGGGAATTGCTATAGAAGTCCATAAAAAGACTTCAGGAAGAGGATGATGAGATATCATGGCACTTTAGCATATACACTGGTGCTATAGGCTGTCTTTTGGCACTGCTGCTTCAAGAGGAGTATGCAGAGGTCACAGCACATTAATTTGTACACTAGTGCCACAGGCTGCCTTGTGTCGCTGCTGCTTCAGGAGGAAGATGCAGATGTCATGTCATCTTGGCTTGTGCACTGATGACACAGGCTGTTTTGTCCTGGTGCTGCTTCAGGAGGAGGCTGCAGATGTCATGGAAATTTTGCTTATACACTGTTGCCAAAGGCTACCCTGCCCCACTGCTGCTTCGGGAGGAGGATGCAGATGTCACAGCACTTTGGCTTGTACACTGGTGCCACTGCCACAGGCTATCTTGTGCTGCTGATGCTTCAGGAGGAGGATGCAGATGTCATGGCACTCTTGCTTGTATACTGGTACCACTGCCACAGGCTGTCTTGTGCTGCTAAGGCTTCAGGAGGAGGATGCAGATGTCCCGGCACTTTGGTTTGTACACTGGTACCACTGCCATGGGCTGTCTTGTGCTGCTGATGCTTCAGAAGGAGGATGCAGATGTCACAGCACATTGGCTTGTACACTGGTGTCATTGCCACAGGCTGTCTTGTGCTGCTGATGCTTCAGGAGGAGGAGCATGCAGATGTCATGGCACTTTGATTTGTACACTCGTGCCATAGGCTGCCTTGTTGGGTATGGTTCTATTGTGAAGGAGGACACAGATGTCATGGTACTTTGGCTTGTAAAGTGGTGCCAGAGGGAAGGCTACCTTGTCCTACTGCTGCTTCAGGAGGAGGAGGATGCAGAGGAAAATAGTTCATCATGGGCATTCCATTCAGATTCCCATAGGATAAAACTAGAAGCATAAGAAGACATAACCCTGTCATTTATTGTACTTTGGTGAAAAAGGAATGTGAACTACAACAATAAAATATACCACCCCATTAAATAATTGTTGCCTTTAAGAAAACCAACCAATAAAACATAGGTATGCCCATAGAATAACAGTATAACTTCAATAGGCCTTAACTCAGTCAATATTGGTATTTAACTGACAATCTATATATGGACACACTCCTCTTAATGGGATTGAGTACTACATGAGACACACATGACACACCCTTAAATAATTTCATGCTCAAAAAAAAAATAAAACATAATTATGCCCATAGAACACTATCACTGTACTTCATCAGGCTAACATACAAATTCAAATCTTACTTTTGGAGGATGGGATGTCTATGAGGATAGCACTCTAGTATGATGGCCATTCTGCCCATGATGTGTGGGCCACAGAGATGTCTTGTTTTAATGAATGCTACCTGTTAGGGACACATAATGAAATAAAGTGCTTCAAAATGGCCTGCACACATCCATGAAATCTCCCTTCCTATGTGGTCATCAGATGATTCAAAATCAGTGGTCACTGGTCAGACTGTTCCATTTTTTCCTCTTTTTTTAATATTTTTTTTTGGGGGGGATATTCTCCAATCCCATGCCCTGCCCATGTACCCCCCACATGACATGCACATGTGGCAGCACGCACACGTATGCCTTGCAGGACACCCCCCACCCTGCCAGCTGCCCAGTTCCACCTATGCTCGTTGCTGGGCCTTTAACAGAGCATGGCAGGACTACAGACAGGTGCCCCCCCCACCCTGAAGAGAAGAGTAGGTACTCAATCCTACTCCAGCCCGCTCCCCCGTGCCGGCACCCTGGCGATGAGAGGTCATTTCCGAACCCGTGTCACTGGTGCAGCATGAAGTAAGGTGTCCAGCACCTCAGCCCTCAGCAGCTCCAGGCCAGCCCAGGCTGTTCTATTTCAGTAATTTCCACCCAAACACCACCAAACAGAAAGAAAACAATGAAATCACTGAATACTTTACTTACCTTTGCAAATCATGCACAGTGTTTTTGAAAGAATTCATCAGCTGGGTGATAAAATTCCTGCAGGGTAAAAAAAACAAAAAACAAAAAAATAAACATGATTAATTTCCAAGGTAAAGAATTGCACATACACTGCTCAATCATAATTCTCAAACTCCTTCACCCAAACAAACATAAAATAATTAAAAGATTGCATACAATTTTCTTACTTTTACTGGTAGCACACAATGTTGTACTTTAAGATGAGAAACATAACTCTAGCTTGGGCAGTCATCATCATCCAGACTTCTTCATTATAATTATTGTTGCTTTGACATGGTAAATGAAGGTTCTATGTCAAAAGGTGATTGCTGAAAGGTGATCATCCTTATGACAAATGAATTTCAGTGATGTACACCCCCAGTGCAATCAAAATGGTGCAACGGACATGAAATTCTAATGTAATGCATGGGGCTGCACCCCCCCACAGCCCCATGTGTGACTTCACCCCCCCCGCACCTTCTACTTTAGAATTCTCAACTCCAGGGGGGTGCATGTTGGGGGGGTGCAAATTCTACAAAAATAAAAAAAACACTACTTGGGCTAGGCGCAACAAAATACACCAGGGTCCAGGCCTGAACCCAGCATCCTGGCAACCCAAGCCCAGCACCCACCCAATACACCATGGAGCCAGCTCAGCAGCTGACCATGGCACCACCCCTGAAAAACCCTCCCTCCCCTTGCTCATCGTGCTCTTCCCCCAACCCCCATGTGTTTGTAAATTCAGTGACATCACATCACCATTCTCATACCACCCATCCGGTTGCCTTCCCTTTGCTGTCACCCTGTCGACATGCACTGAAAGTGCACTGAAAGTAAGTCGCTGTTTTGGTAGATGCCACTTTCCAATAGCACATGTCAAAGGATACCATAAATGAATACTGGAGTGGATACTGGTTATGCCACACTGGTATCTGGCATATTTCAAGCATGAGGAATACTGGAGACTGGTGATAACACACTGGTATCCAGCAAATTTCAGGCATGGGCAATAATGGAGACTGGTGATGCCACACTGGTATCTGGCAATTTTCAAACATGGAGAATAGTAGGAGAGTGGTGCTGCCACAATGGTATATCTGGCTGTTACGGCGTGGGAATAACAGACACTTAGGCAGGAGGTATGATGCATAAAATAAATGCACAAATGCGTTTGTGATTTTTTTATTCAAAATCAAATAAAATTAATATTTACAGGTACAGAAATGAAAAAAAAAACAAGGCGTTAGTCAACACACCAAAATAAATAAAACTCTGAAGATGACTCTTCCCTAGTCACTTCTCTTAATTTTACCTCTTTTTTTAAACCAATTCATTGGTGTGAAAACAAACACACCTTCCTACTGCAAGACCAGCAGCTCACTGGCCTACCTCTCTCTAAACATCCCTCTAGTGGTGAGTTTTTTTAGCCTTATGGCTGATGACATCATAGCCAGGTCACCAACATCAAGGAAACAATTAGGCTTTTATTCTTTTATTTTACAGAATGAATGCATTTTATTTCATGCTTTTCCAAGTCCCTATACTCCTTTACCTGATAATAGACTTTAGTTTAAAAATACCTACAGGTAGGGATCAATAACAGCTCTGTTAGGCTTAATTGGGACTCATTTGGAAGCAAGCCCCTCCCTTATTCTGATGTCACTGAAGCCTGAATATTTAAAACCAGCCATTTTGTGGGCAGCCAGCTGAAATAGCAAGAACTGCAAGGAAACCCACAGGTAATTACAGCATCATTACTCTTTCTGGTTTTCAGGTGTCTCTGTTTTGGCAAAGAGAATGGGAGCTAGAGGGTGTGCTCTTCATATCCTTCTTCTGCCAGCTTAGGAGACCTGTATCTTTATTTCAGTAATAATTGCCACTCGTTTTTCTTTTCTTGTAGTAACCTTAGAACCATTTTAGCCCTCATTTTGTTTAGAAATGCTGCCATTTTACTTAAACCTTTCAAGGGCTCTTACTAGGCTCCTTTAGCAGCCCCTGCCACTATGCAGCACTTTCCTTTATTGCTCCAATTTGGGCCTTTCCTAAACCCATTTCCAACCTTTGGCTATTTATTTTATTTATCAGCCTGGTTACAACATCTCTGGGCTGTTTTCTTTGTACATGAATGTTTTATTCTTTATCTAGATACTTTTGTTTTGCTCTGGGCACTACTGCTAAACTGGGAACACTCCAGAAAACTCAGGAGTGTTTTCACTATTTAAAAGTAAAGCCCTACTCATGTTTGGACATATCTTCCACTAGGGAGAGTGCTTTACACTGCACTCAGCCCTATCTGGTGCACTGTAAGGGAGGATTTGAGAAAACGGATAGTAAAGTAAGCAATGAGATATGTCAGGTTGGCCACCCTGACATGAAAAAAAAAAAAAGAAAAGGACAGAAGAAAAGATGAAGAGGATAGGACAGTGTGAGAGAAAAAAGGGGGGGGTCACCTTTTTATATTAGTAGGGGAGTAAACCTCACAGGGAACAGGGACCCTGTTACAGTCCTTCCCACACAAGAAGGCAACAACTGTTGACTCAGACCCTTCTACTCTTGAAGGGTTGGAACTTCCGCCCACCCACTCCAGAAGTTCCCCTCAGGAACCCTTATAATTACAGTAATGGTATATCAGTATCTACTGTAGATATTGACAATAGCTACCATACTGTTCTATTTCCTGAGGTTTAGTGTCTATTCGTGACACGTGACAAAAACTATCTTTTTTTTTTCCACAGTTCAGTTTACTTTTCCCTTCAATGTTGGGTTATCAGCTCCAAATCTAGACAAAAAATGAGCATTTTTATGCTAGGGACCTGCTTTATGCTTAACCGTAAACATATATGGCTGTAGGGCAAGGTACCATCACATAATCCATGCATCCTTCTCCTTCATCTGGTTTAACCAACACAACAGATTATGGTCTGTCAAGATGGTAAACTCAGTGCCCCACAGGTAATAGCGTAAGGATTCAATGGCCATTTCATGGCGAGACACTCCTTCTCAATGGTTGAGTATTTCCGTTCTCACTTATGAAGTTTCTGCTGATACAGATCGCAGGATGCTCTCCCTTTTTATCAGTCTGGGACAAAACAGCCCCTATCCCTGTGTCTGATGCATCTGTATGCACTTCAAAGGGCACCTGGAAATTTGGACTCCTAAGGACTAGGGCAGAACATAAAATAGCCTTTATGTTCTGGAAGGCTTTCTCACACTCAGTAGTCCATGTAACCTTATTAGGAAATTTGTTTTTGGTGAGTTCAGTCAAAGGGGTCACTACGGTTAAAAAATCAGGGATAAATCTCCTGTAGTATTCTGCTAAACCCAGGAAGGAACGAACATGCTTTTTTGTGGTGGGAATATGACTATTTGCAACAGCCTCTACCTTACTCTTTTCTGGTTTTACTGACCCATGTCCTATTACAAACCCTAGATACTTCATTTCAGTGTTTGCTAGGGAACATTTTGCTGGGTTAATGGTCAGTCCTGCATCAGTATTGGCTTGTATGACTGCGCTTAGATTTGTCAAATGGGTTTGCCAGTCTGGACTAAAGATAACAACATCATCCAAATATGCAGCACTATACGGTGTATGTTGTCTAAGAATGTGGTCCATGTGCCTCTGAAATGTGGCAGGGGCACCATGAAGACCAAATGGCATTGTTGTAAACTGATACAGATCAATGGGAGTGCAAAAGGCAGTCCGTTGATGTGCATCTAATGCCAAGGGTATTTGCCAATACCCTTTTGTCAAGTCTTGTGTGCTGATGTATCTAGCTGTTCCGATTTTATCCAGAAAATTGTCAATTTTGGGCAGGGGGTACCCATCAAAGGATGAGATGGCATTGATTTTCCTAAAATGTAAACATAGCCTTAGACCACCTTTCTTTTTTGGGACCATAACCATGGGTGAAGACCAAGCACTTCGTGAAGGCACTATCACTCCCAGATATTCCATTTTACGTACCTCATCTATAACCTCTGACCTCATCCTTTCAGGTAACCTATACAGTTTTTGGTGTATGGGTTTTGATTGTATGACTTTTATGCTATGTAGCACTCCTTTGGCTCGACCTGGTGTATTTGTGAAGGTGTGCTGGTAGTACCGTAGCAAGTCATGTACCTCTTTGTTCTGTTCAGGGTCTAACTCAGGATTGATCTGTACATTCTGCTTCTCTGGAGAAGGATCTAATTGTTCATAAGCAACATCCAACTCAGTGTGCACCAGTTCAGGGTGAATAAATAGCGTGCGGGGGCTGGTTTTTCTACCCACCTACGCAGCAAGTTGGCATGATTAACCCGTTTCTGGGGCCGCCTTCCTGGCATCTCGATCTCAAAATTTACCACCCCTGTTTGGCGTGTTACCTTAAAGGGACCCTGCCATTTCATCAACAGTTTGTTTTCTGTTGATGGCAAAAGTAACAGTACTTGCTCTCCTGGGTTAAAACATTTCTCCTTCAGTCCTACATCATACCACATTTTCTGCTCTTCCTGGTTACTGGACACATTCTGATGTGCCATGGTGACGAACCTCACCAACTTTTCTGTTAAAGAAGTCATGTAGTCCAATATGTTAGTATGTCCCACATTTCTACCTTCCTCCCAATGCTCTTTCACAACATCCAGGGGGCCACGCGTATTCCTACCATACAATAGCATGAACGGGGAAAAACCTGTTGTAGCCTGGGGTACTTCCCTATATGTAAAAAGAAGGTAGGAAAGAAACTTGTCCCAATCATGCCCTTCTTCCTGCACATACTTTTTTAATATAGTTTTCAAGGTTTTGTTGAAACGTTCTACAAGGCCATCTGTTTGGGGATGATAGGGAGAGGTTCGTACTGCTGATACACCCAGAAGTTTGTACAATTCCTTTAACAATTTGGAAGTAAAGTTACTTCCTCTGTCAGTCAGGATCTCCTGAGGGATACCCACCCTACTAAAAATTTTGGCCAATTCCTCGGCAATCTGAGGAGCCTTTGCAGCACGTAAGGGTATAGCCTCAGGGTATCTGGTAGTGTAATCACAGACAACCAAAATAAACCTATTGCCTTTTGAACTGATTGTCAGGGGCCCAACTATGTCCATTGCAATGCTCTCAAAGGGAGTGATAACATATGGAATAGGTTGCAGAGGTACCTTATCTGCTTTCCCACCTTGAGCAACCAACTGGCACTGGGGACATGCTTGGCAATAAGCTGCTACATCCTTATGAATGCCAGGCCAGACAAATCTATAGGTTATGCGCCCAAGGGTTCTATCCCTTCCCTTGTGGCCTGCCATGGGTAGGTCATGTGCTAATTGCATCCGTTTTTCTCTGTATACATTAGGAACCATAAGCTGTTCTACACAATCTTGAGTTACTGGATTAACACAGTTACGGTATAATAACCCATTTTTCAACACAAAATGAGGCAGTCCTTCTTTTACTTTTTCCTGGACCTGTGGGAAAAAAAAAGGTTTTAAAGATACATCAGACAACTATTCCTTTTTTAAATCACAGCTGATCAGACCTGGTGAAACCTCAGAGCTACCAGCCTGTTTAGTTTCCAACCATAAGCTTTTCTCTCTTCTTCTTTGTTTCCTGGTCTTTTTGGTTTTACCTGGGCTGTCAAATAAGTCCTCTTCAAAGGGAAACAGCTGGGTTAATTGGGCCTGTTTAGCTTGGGACCTGGTGGTAACAGTCACAAACTCATTGGTAGCATGTTGGATACTCATTATGGTAGAAACATGGGGAAAGTCTTGCCCAACGATTAGTGGTACAGGTAGTTTTGGTACCAATCCCACATTCATGCAGTGCTGCTGGTTGTTAACAGTTACTTCAACCCTGGCAGTGTGGTGTTGATGAAGATCACCATGGACACATATTACAGTTGTATCAGCCTGGGTACATTCAGTAGTAGGCAGCAGATCTTCTCTCATCAATGTCTGTTTACTGCCTGAGTCCAGCAGGCCCAAAGTCTGATGCTGTCTAATCCTCACAGTGGTAACATATTCAATATTGGCCAAGGCTTAATGGGCAGCTTCTGTTCTTTTGTTAGGACAATTCCTAACAATGTGCCCTTTTCCCAAACATCTGTGGCATATAATCTCAGAATAGGATACCCTTCCCCCTTTATCTCTTCTTACATAATTAGTCTGTCTCTGTGGTGTAAAATTGAAAGATCTAACCAGCTCCGCAGGTCTGGGTGCCACATTCTGTCCTCTGGGTCTTGAGGTCCTGGCAGCCAGGTAGTCCTCAGCAAGCTGGATGGTTTTCACTGCAGTCTCTGGCTTGTGCTCCCTCACCCACACTTGTACATCCTGGGGTAGAATCTGTACAAACTGCTCAATTTCAATAGCCTCCAGAATTTGGTCCATGGTTTTTGTTGCTGGTTGTAACCACTTATTACAATAGTCTTTTAACTTAGCAAAAGTCTCTCTCGGGACATCAGAATAAGACATCCTCAGTGACCCAAAACGCTGCTGGTACGTTTCAGTATTAATGTCATACTGATGCAATATTTCTTCCTTAACCAGATCATATACTATGGTGTCTGGTCCAATTAACTGACTATAGACCAGCTGGGCATGTCTGGAAAGATATGGCACAAGTCTTATTACCCACTAGTCCCGCGGCCACATACATGCGAGAGCACTATGCTCGAACGTAGTAAGGTACGCCTGTATGTCATCATAATCAGTTAATTTTGTTAGCTTAATGTCTTTAGGTACCATGTGATCAAGTTGCCCTGGTATTAAGGCCTGGAATGCCTTAATAGTGTCTGTCCATTTCACCTCCTGTCGCCGCCGATCCTCCTCCTGTTGCCGCTGATCCTTCTTCTGTTGCCTCCAATCCTCATCTCGCTGCCATCTATCCTCCTGCTGCTGTCGATCCATCTCCTGCTGTCAGATGCACAGCCACTTTAGGAGCTCACTGGTATCCTCTGATGCTTCCATCTTCTTCATGTCCTGCTCTTCCTCCTCCTCTGACTCCTCTTCAGTTTTCCTCATCTTTGGCTTTATGCTGAAATCTAAGCCAGGTCCAGGTTGTACACCTGTCTTCTCAGCCATTGCCCTTGTCAAGTGAATGACCTTCCCCTGCCTCTTTTGCATCTGCTGGGCACTAGATCCAGTACCCACTAATGGTGCCTCCAAAGCAGTCTCAACACCACCAGACTCCCACTTCTGACACCAGTGTTACAGCATGGGAATAACAGACACTTAGGCAGGAGGTATGATGCATAAAATAAACGCACAAATGCATTTATGATTTTTTATTCAAAATCAAATAAAATTAATATTTGCAGAAATGAAAAAAAAAAAAAGGTGTTAGTCAACACACCATAATAAACAAAACTCTGAAGATGACTTTTCCCTAGTCACTTCTCTTAATTTTACCACTTTTTTAAACCAATTCACTGGTGTGAAAACAAACACACCTTCCTACTGCAAGACCAGCAGCTCACTGGCCTACCTCTCTCTAAACATCCCTCTAGTGGTGAGTTTTTATAGCCTTATGGCTGATGACATCATGGCCAGGTCAACCAACATCAAGGAAACAATTAGGCTTTTTTCCTTTTATTTTACAGAATAAATGCATTTTATTTCATGCTTTTCCAAGTCCCTATACTACTTTACCTGATAATAGACTTTAGTTTAAAAATACCTACAGGTAGGGATCAATAATAGCTCTGTTAGGCTTAATTGGGACTCAATTGGAAGCAAGCCCCTCCCTTATTCTGATGTCACTGAAGCCTGCATATTTAAAACCAGCCATTTTGTGGGCAGCCAGCTGAAATAGCAAGAACTGCAAGGAAACCCACAGGTAATTACAGCATCATTACTCTTTCTGGTTTTCAGGTGTCTCTGTTTTGGCAAAGAGAATGGGAGCTAGAGGGTGTGCTCTTCATATCCCTTCTTCTGCCAGTTTAGGAGACCTGTATCTTTATTTCAGCAATAATTGCCACTCATTTTTCTTTTCTTGTAGTAACCGTAGAACCATTTTAGCCCTCATTTTGTTTAGAAATGCTGCCATTTTACTTAAACCTTTCAAGGGCTCTTACTAGGTTCCTTTAGTAGTCCATGCCACTATGCAGCACTTTCCTTTATTGCTCCAATGGCTGAAATGTGCAGCCATGAACAAAACATTTAATTTGGACCTTTCCTAAACCCATTTCCAACCTTTGGCTATTTCTTTTATTTATCAGCCCGGTTACAACATCTATGGGCTGTTTCCTTTGCACATGAATGTTTTATTCTTTTGTTAGACACTTCTGTTTTGCTCTGGGCACTACTGCTAAACTGGGAACACTCCAGAAAACTCAGGAGTGTTTTCACTATATAAAAGTAAAACACTACTCATGTTTGGACATATCTTCCACTAGGGAGAGTGCTTTACACTGCACTCAGCCCTATCAGGTGCACCGTAAGGGGGATTTTGGAAAAGGGATAGTAAAGTAAGCATTGAGATATGTCAAGTTGGCCACCCTGACGTGAAAAAAAAGAAAAGGACAGAAGAAAAGGTGAAGAAGATAGGACAGTGCGAGAGAAAAAGGGGGGCATCACCTTTTTATATTAGTAGGGGAGTAAACCTTACAGGGAACAGGAACCCTGTTATACTGGCATATTTCAGGCATGTGTAATACTGCAGACTGGTGATGCCACACTGATATTTTGCAAATTTCATGCATGAGCAATACTGTAGATTGGTGATGCCACACTGGTATCAGGCATAGACATGGGGAATACTGGAGAGTGATGATTCCAAAGTAGTATATTTGGTATATTTCAGGCATGTGCAATACTGAGACTGGTGATGCCACATTGTTATCTGGCATATTTCAGGCATGGGCAATGCTGGGAAGTTTAGACTGATGATGCCAAACCAAGATTTGCACTGGGCTGGTGGTGCTCCAAGCAACTACTTAGAATATTTGTGCAAAATCATGCTGAGCACCCACCACCTCACATTTATCAGACACCATAGTGGTTTACAAATTCATGTGATTATTAAAAAAGCACAATGCCTAAATCATTTCGGATCCTGAAAGATCCTATTTGAAAGGCAATTACAGCAAGACTGAACACTATTACATATACATACAGTAAGTGTTGTGACATCACAGTGGCATCATTAATGCAAACTTCAAATTCACATGATGTAATACACCACATGATGTGCTTATGTGAAGCATCCATTACCCACTCTTAGGTGCTATGTATTGTTGAACAATTCCAAAGGTAACAACAATGTGTGTTATTAAAGTGCATAATCATTTAAAGTGCACATGTTCAAACCATATAATATAGCATACATACAACAGCATAGACAAAAAAAAAACTTGTATATCACAATGTAAAGAAAAGTAGTGGAAGGGAAAGGAGGGAAATAAAAGAAGTGAGAAGGACAAAAAAGACCAAAAAAAATTTTTAATGGAGAAAATAAAGGGAGATGGGGAGGTGGAAATTCAAGGATTTTCACTGTCATAATCAGAAAGTAATGTAGCAGCAGCCAGCAAACGCATCAATATGTAACACTTCATTTCCATTTTCCTTTCCTCAAATATGGTTCGAGATCAAGATTAATTTCCAAGATAAAGAATTACAGATACACCGTTCAATCATAATTCCCCAACTCCTTCACCCAAACAAACAAAAAACAATTAAAAGATTGTATACAATTTACTTACTTTCTGGTAGCACACAATTTAGTACTTTAAGATGAAAAACCTAATTCTGGCTTTATAGTCATCATCATCCAGACTTTATCATACTGTAATTATTGCTGATTTGACATGGTAAATGAATACTAGAGTGGAGACTGGTGCTGCCACACTGGTATCTGGCATATTTTCGGCATGGGGAATACTGGAGACTGGTGATGCCACACTGGTATGTGGCATATTTCAAGCATGGGGAATACTGGAGACTGGTGATGCCACACTGGTACTCAACAAATTTCAGTCAGGGGCAATAGTAGAGACTGGTGATGCCACACTGGTATCTGGCATATTTCAGGTATGTGGAATACTGTGAGTGATGATGCCACAGTGGTATAGCTGTCATATTGCAGGCATGTGCAATACTGCAGACTGGTGATGCAACACTGTTATCTGGCAAATTTCAGGCATGGACAATACTGGAGATGGGTGATGTCACACTGGTATCCAGCATATTTCAGGCATGTGGAGTACTGAAGAGTGATGATGCCACAGTGGTATATCTGGCATATTTCAGGGACGTGAAATACTGCAGACTGGTGATGCCACACTGGTATCCAGCATATTTCAGGCACTGGGAATACTGGAGAGTGGTGATGCCAAAGTGGTATATCTGGCATATTTCAGGCATGTGCAATACTGCAGAATGGTGATGCCTCACTGGTATCTGGCATATTTCAGGAATGGGCAATACTGGGGAGTGGAGACTGATGATGCCAATCCAAGTTTTGTACTGGGCTGGTGTTGCTTCAAGCAACTATTTAGAATATTTCAGCAAAATCATGCTGAGCACCCACCACCTCACATTTATCAGCGACCATAAGTGGTTTACACATTTATGTACTTATTAAAAAACACAATGACTGATGCATTTTGGGTCCTGAAAGATAATTTTTCAAAGATAATTACAGCAAGACTGAACACTATCACATATACATAAGTGTTGTGACATCACAGTGACAATCATTATTGCAAACTTCAAATTCATAGGATGTAATACACCACATGATGTGCTTATGTGAAACATCCATTACCCACTCTTAGGAGCTACATATTGTTAAACAGACAATTTTAAAGGTAACAACACTCTGCATTATTAAGGTGCATAACCATCTAAAGTGCACATGTTCAAAACATATAATATAGCATATATATGACAGCATAGACAAAAAATTCTATATATCGTAATGTAAAAAAAAGTAGTGGAAGGGAAAGGAGGGGAATAAAAGAAATATGAAGGACAAAAAGACCAACATAAAAAAATAAAAATGGAGAAAATAAAGGGGGAAGGGGAGGAGGGAATTTACGATTTTCACTGTGATAATCAAAAAGTAATTTGGCAGCAGCCAACAACCCATCGATGTGTAACACTTAATTTACGTTTTCTTTTCCTCAGATATGGTCCAAGATCCACTGTATCAAAGGCCTTGCTAAGATCTAGAAAGAGGGCATCAAACACAAGGCCTGTGGTGGCAAAGTGGCTATTTAGCTTTTCTAGGATGTCCACCCTGTCCGTGTAGGAAACTTCTTCTACCACAGTCTTGGCAGGCAAAGGTGAGGCTGATGAGTGAGGGGATGATCTCAACTTTTTTCTCCAGTGCTCCAGTGGGTCAACTGAGATCAGTACAAGAGCTTCTGTCAAGAAGCAATTGAGAACATTGCTTGCCAAGAATGGGTGCTGCTCATTTCACTTTCTTTGCTCCACCCGTAGGGAGGAACTGAGTTGTGCCAGGGAGTCTTTTTCCTCCATTTCATTATGGGCACCCTCCACCTGCTGTTCTTGTTCTTCTGGGGATTCTTTAGTATGCATCACATCCTTGGCACACATTGTAAAGGTAAGCTCTGAGCACAGCTGCTGATGAAACTCAATGACATGGTGGGCAGGCATTTCAAGGTGCAGTATCTCGCAATTAAACTTTGGGTCCAACATCATTGCAAAAACATATGGCTTACAGCTAGAAATATCTGTGAACCTGTTGCCTAATTCAGTTGTTAGATTGTGTACAAGGGCCATCAATGAGGTGCAAGATCAGCATTGATAGGAAATCTCTGCAGTGACTTCTTCAGCATCTGGACTGCAGGAATGACCTGACTGAGTAGTGAAGATTCTACACTCGTGCGCCTTTCAAAATGCCCAAGCACGTTTACTGTACTATCAATTACAGCCCAGTCCTGGCGGCTGAGAATTCTGTCAATGTCTGTCTCCATACTCATTTCATGCAGAAACCACTTCTGCTCTAGTAGTCCTTGCAATATGCAGAATGTCGAATTTCACCATGTTGAGACATCCTGTATAAGCCTGTGCTGTGTTATCTGAATGCACTTTTGCATCTGCCACACTTGGTTGGTGGCCTTAACCGAGTGATGGAAATAGGCACACATGTTTCTTGCTGTCTTAACTGTTTGATCCACCTCTGGTGTCTTGCAAATGGACTTTGTTACTACCAGATTCAAACTGTGTGCATAACAATGGATGCCTTCAAAATGCCCGTCATTCAAAGCCTTTATCATATTTGCTGCATTGTCAGTCACAATGAAACTAACATTCAGTAACATGTCTTCAGTCCACACATGCAGCATGGCTTGCAAGAAGGCCAAAATGTTGGTGGACTGGTGATCCACAGGCATAACAGACACATTGAGAAGTGCAGACCTGCTATGAGATGTTGTGTGGAGGCTACACTAGGGGAATGACAGGAAGTAAGTAGAATTGCACCTTCACTTCCTGTACCAGTTGGGTATCCTGCACACCAGTGTGCAGTCAGCAACATATACTGTATGCATGGTTGGAGTTTGTGCTACTCCATGTTTGTTGTACAATGGAACATGTCACCAACTGCATGTGATAGTCATTGAAAGACTGCCTTGTGCACATTCTCATATATGTTTGGCATAACAGTACGGGAGAATGTTGTGCATGATGCTGATACCGTGTGTGCAAATGTTGCATCAGCCACCTGAAATAAATTTTTTAAACCATTGAAAATGGCTGCAGATCCAGTTCAATCATTTCCACAATTAACTGGATGATCTGTTGTGCAGATAGATGTGAGGGGTGATATTTAGTACTTGCATGAAAGGACCACATAATGGGGGCCAAAGAAGTCTGGGACTGTAATGGGATCTGATGCCTTTCAACAGCAGAGGTTGTGGACTGTGTAGCAATTGAATCATCCACAAGCAAAGATGGAGCCACAGTTTGTCCTGAGACTGTTTTGTGATGAAGTGTCACTGGTGTGACTGGGCAAGAAGAAACTGTGTCAGACTTACTGACATGATAACCATCACCACAGCTTTGTGATTGGGAATCATCAGCATCTGGATCCCCACCAGTACTACAAGAGTGTGTCATCGGCGTAATGCTGGACAAAACACTGGATACCTACAGTGCATGGGCATGCTTCAGCTTCAAATGATTACTTATTGCCATGGTAGTTAGGTTAGATACATTTTCTCCCCTTCTAACTATGCTGTGACACAGCCCACATATCACCTTAGTTGGATCATTTTTGGATATGCTAAAATGAAGCCACACAGCGCTTCTTACAGCCTTACTTGAACCAGCACTTGTCGCACCAATAGGGCAGCCATGGCTACTCCTTTTTTTCCCCACTTTTACCACCAGCTGAACTGGGTGATGGACCAGCACCTTGATCTTGCTCCAGAACAGCTGTCTGACTTTCTTGATTAGAACTTTCCCTATCTTGTGTGGATGAAGGTGACACAACCCTGCTGAAGCTTAGTGTGGACTGCCTTGTTTTTTTGACAGATGGAGATTTAATGCCTTGCTTGCCCTGCTGACCATGCTTATGCTCAGTACTCCTAGCATTTTTTCTCAATTTTTCTGCAGACTCTGCAGCTCTTAGTTTTTTACTAGTCAGATATGATGCGTATTCTGACTCATCCTCAAAGTAACTCATGTGGGTATCAGTGTCATTGCCAGATGCTGATGATGATGATAGCTCATTAGGGTCTGGAATATATTATGAGCCAGAAGACTGGTCTGCAAACTCTGCATCCTCCTCATGTAATACATCATCAACCACCTGAGCAGCATGAGTGTTACGTTTGCATTGAATACTAGAAGTAGGGGTACTTGTTGACACAGGCATTGTGGAAATATATGGTGGTGCAGTATCCAGGGTCATGGCAGTAGACACAGTTACAGTGACTGCACTGGTAGTGGTTACAGTACTAGCAGCCATGGGTTCTATATTGCCACTGGAGGCACTTACTGAAGCAATGGTGGTGGTGGCTATAGTGGGGTTTACAGTGATGGGGACAGCAAAAGTGGTACTGATGGCACTGGTGGCACTGGCTAATGTGCTTGTGCTACAGGTGGTCATAGGGACTAGAAGTACACTAATGGTGGCAAGGGTGTAACATCAACCAGGGTGGAAGAAGCTACAGGGTGACTCAAGACAGTGGCTGTGGCTGTTGCTTCTTCACTTAGAGCTCCACTAAGCTGTAATGCCCTCCTACTACTGCCATAGAACGTCGGGGCAGAAAATGGGTGGCTGCTACTGGTGGTGGTGACAGTGTTATCAATTATGTTACTACTACTACAGCTTCTTTCACCACTCAAGGTATGTGAGCTTAGAGCCTTGCTAGGTGAGAAAAATAGTTTGGGCTGACGAATGTATCCAGATGAACGTAAAGTACCTTCAGATTTGGCATCACTGCTGCTTAGTACAGGCAGGGCTGTGGACTTGCTGGGCCTAGACCAAGTCCTTTTATTGGCTTGCTTGTCACCAGACATGATAAATGATCCTGACGCTGGTTTATGTGACAGAAGAACTGCTAAGATAATTAACACAGGCATGCATGTTTATTAATGTATACAGTATTACAATGGTATATGACTATGTGTGTAACTGTGTGTGTACTATGTAGCTTGCAAATAAGCTCACAACATAACCGTACCCAACAGGCCCAACAGACACACAATTTACTGTGCCACATCTGACACACTGAAAAACTCAGGAAGAAACTGATTAATAGATGTGTGACTCTGAAATCACTTGTAGTCAGACACAGTGGTGTGGGAAAGATTAGGTTTCAGACTCCTTTCCTTTTCAAAACAAAATCAGATTGACATTAAATTTCAATTACATCACAGGTAGCCAGTCACACTCACAATACTATATTTTGTCTAGATTGGAAATTTAAATACTGGGGGTAGGGGTCCACTAAGCGGTGATGCCTAGCAAACAACCCTGTCTGAAAGACTGTTACTGAGCCCAGAAACAGTTCCCCAAAATTATATATATATATATATATATATATATATATATATATATATTTATATTAGTGGCACAGTAGAGCCACTATAGTTAGGGTTGAGTACCCATTTAAGGTTAAACTCTGAAATTTGGCAGCTTAATAACTTTGCCACTGTATGATAGATTTGCCTGCAATTTGGCGCGCATGGAGCGGTGCCATAGATATCTGGATCTGGCAAGTTTCCTAATGGTTGGATGTACCTTTGCGGAGCTCCATAGTTCCATACAATGTGGTAATTATGCATTTTTATGCATTCTTTGCTCTCTCCTACAGGTCACACGGTCTGCGTGACCGGTCCTAAACCTTCAGAGAACATGCAGCAAGGGTCCCCAATATGTCTTTCAAAGATTTTGTGAAAAAAATATTAAACGGTTCAAAAGTTATTCAAGAAACAAATTTCCCATTGTAGTCAATGGGAAAAGTTAACAAAAAGTTTGACAGTGTCACAAATGCAGTTTTTAGTGTTGCAAATGACCCCTGTAGTGTCACAAATCTGCCATCTTATTTTCAGTTGATGGTCACCAAAATGCTAGTCATTTAAATTTGGAACCATCTAGGGACACAATTCTTGCTGTGTTCACCTAGTCGAGTTCTGAGAATGCTAGCCATGTATTTTTTGGGGGGTTAAACCCCCCAGAAATATATTTTAGAAATTTTTGTAAACAGCAGTGTCGCAAAATAGTGTCGCACATGTGACACTTTCATGATTTTTTTTGTGTGAAAGTGTCGCAAATCACAACACTACTTTGCAACACTATGCCCAAAAGAATAGGAAATCTTTGCTACTCTGCTGCAAAAGAACAGTTTGGTCTTTTGGGCTGAAATTTGGAGGGATGAAAGCCAATATCCCTTGGATGTACCTTTTGGTGGATTGGTGACAAAATATTTGAGGACTGCAAAGTTATGGCACTCTGAAGTTAACCATTTTTCTCATAGGCTAAAATTATGGTGTTCGCTGCGCCTTTCGGGGCCTGTATCTCGAAAATGCTTCATACGGACTTTTCATTGTAAAAATGCTTAGCCCTATGCTAAGGGACTAAGTACAAAAGTAGCCTAGAAAGTCATAAATAATACGAGATTTCTATTTTTTTTCCACGTTGTATGGTTCCTGAGATATAAGCAATTTAGTATTGCAAGTGTTAATTTTCTGCTCCAAGGCCCATTATTATGCATACAGTCTTTGTATTCACTGTGCTTCTGAATGCAGCTTTTGGGGAAATAAAGAGTGTGCATTTCCATTACTGTTACAGTTAGCGTTTCCACTAGTGTTTCCATAAGCGTTTGCAATAGCATTCCCGTTTGCATCACCGTGTGAGTTACCCTTTGCGTTTGCGTTTGTGCTTGCGTTTGTGTTACTGTTAACATTTGCGTTTCAATTACTTTTTTTTGCATTTCCTTTTGCATCACTGTGTGCATTACCATTTGCATTTCCGTATGTGCTTCCATTTGCGTTTCTGTTTCCTTTGGCGTCATCATTGGTGTTACCATAAGCATTTGTGTTTCCAATTGCATTACCGTGCCTGTGCACGTCACAGCTTGCATTTGCATACGCATTTGCGTTTGTGCTTATATTTGTGTTACTCTTCCCTTTGGCATCATCGTTGATGTTACCCTAATCATTTCTTTTTCCAATTGCATTACCATTACTGTTTGCATGTTCGTCACCATTTCCTTTTCTGTTAGCCTTACTGTTTGCATTTTTGGTAGCGTTTCAGTTGTTGATTCGGTTACTGTTTCCTTCTGCATCACCATTGCCATTACCGTTTGCATTTCTGTTTGCTTACCCAGTTTTCATTTCACTCGGTCATACAGTTTTTGTGCAGCTAAGTGACAAAAAAATCACATGATGGGCCCCGTGCTCCCACCACCACATTCCTTTCACTATTTATAGTGCACATTCTCAAAAAGAAGGGAAATTCATGGCAAAAAACTCTGTTTAATGCATCAGTTAAGGTTGTTCCACAGAGACAAAAGCAAGGAAATTCAGTGTTAGGGTTGAAAACCCTAAATGTGCATTCCCCCGCACCCCCACGACCACCACAAACACACACACATACATGCAAGTAGGGGAAGGACCAAGGCAAGGGTTGAGTAACCCATTTAAGGTTAAATAGGAAATTTGGCAGCTTAATAACTTTTCCACTGTATGACCGATTTGCCTGACATTTGGCATGCAAGGTTTGGTACCACAAATCTCTGGACCTGCCAAGAATCATTACTGTCGATGTACGGTTGCGGACCTACATAGCATCGAAAAATGCACAAATTATGCATTTTTGAGCATTCTTTGCTTGCATCTACAGGTTGCATGGTTTGTGTGACCAGTCCGAATCCTTCAGGGAACATGCAGCCAGGGTCCTTGATGTTCCTTTTGAAGATTTCATGAAAAAATATTAAATGGTTCAAAAGATATTCAAAAAACAAGTTTCCCATTATAGTCAGTGGGAAAAGTTAACAAAATGCACTTTTTACTTTCACAAATGACCCTTGTAGTGTCGCAAATCAGCCATCTTTTTTCAGTTGGTGGTCACAGAAATGCTTGGCATTTAAATTTGGAACCCTTTAAGGACACAGTTCATGTTGTGTTCACCTAGTTGAGCCCTGAGGATGCTAGCCATGTCTTTTTTTGGGGGGTAAAACACTCCAGAAATATGTTTTTTAATATTTGTAAAAAGTAGTGTTTCAAAGTTCGTTCGCATATGTGACACTTTCGTTATTTCATTTGCGAAAGTGTTGTGATTTGCAAAAGTACTTTGCAACACTATGGCCAAAACAATAGGGAATCTGTGCCACCCTACTGCAAAAGAACGGTTTGGTCTTTTGGGCTGAAATTTGGAGGGAAGAAAGCCAAGATCCCACAGATGTGCCTTTTGGTGGTATGGTAACACAATATAAGAGGGCTGCAAAGTTAGGGCACTCCAAATTTGACAATTTTCCCCATAGGCTAACATTACAGCATCCGCCGCACCTTTCGGGGCCGGTATCTCGAAAACGCTTCGAGATATGGACTTTTCATTGGGAGAATGCTTAGTCCTCCATTATGGGACTAAATACAAAACTAGCCTAGAACGTCATAAATAATATGAGATTTAAAGTTTTTTTCTCTCTATGTCTTACGGTTACTGAGATATAAGCAATTTAGTATTCCAAGTGCTTATGTTCTGCTCTGTGGGCCATTATTATGCATACATTCTTTGTATTCACTGTGTTTCTGAATGCACCTTTTTGGGAAACAAAAGGGTGTGCATTTGTGTTACTGTTACCATTAGCGTTTCCGCTTGCATTTTACTAACCATTTGCATTAGCGTTTCCATTTATGTCAGCGTGTGTGTGTTACCCTTTGCATTTGCGTTTACATTACTGTTACCCATTTGTGTTTCTGTTACTGTTTTTGATTGTGTTTACTTTTGCAGCTGTGTGTGCATTACCATTTGCATTTGCATACGTGCTTGCGTTTGTGTTTCCATTTGTTTTCTTTGGTGTCATTGTTGGTATTACCCTAAGCGTTTTTTGTTTCCATTTGCATTACCATGACCATGTGCATTACCATTTGCATTTGTGTACACACTTGCATTCTGTGTTTCCATTTGCATTACTGTTTCCTTTTGCTCCATTGTTGGTGTTACCATAACCATTTTCATTTCCATTTGTGTTACCGTTACCATTTGCATGTTCATTACCATTTGCATTTCTGTTGGCCTTAGCTTTTGCATTTTCAGTAGCATTTCCATTGTTGAGTGTGTTACTGTTTCCTGCTGCGTCACCGTTGCCTTTACCATTTTGTTTCTGTCTGCGTTTGTGTTAGCGTTTGCATTTTCGTTACTATTTTCATTACTGTTTGCGTTTCCATTGCCGTTAGCATTTGCATTACTGTTTTCATTACCATTTGTGTTTCTGTTGCCATTAGCACTTGTGCTACTGTTTGCGTCACCATTTCTGTTTTTTTTACTTTTGCGCTTGCGTTTCTCTTACCTTTTGCATTATTATTTCCATTTGCATCACTGTGTGCATTCCCGTTTGCACTTGCATTTGCGTTAACATTAGTGTTACTATTTTCTTTTACCTCACTGTTTCCATCACCATTTGCATTGCTGTTACCATTTGTGTTTTTGTGTTTGCGTAGCGCAGTGCAAAACATTATGTTTTTGCTATTTTTCTGCACTGTATTCAATGATGCATAGTGCAGCCAGTGAATAGTTGATTGATCTGACGCTCAGCACATAGAAAGACCATTGTTCAAGGAACATGCCAGTTTTTGTTTGGTGAAAACATATTGCTCTATTCCAGAGTTTTTGCCATTTGAAGTTGATCTGCTTCACAGTTACTGATTTTCCAGAAGGTCCACCATTTTAGCACATTTGCAGCTGTGATTGCCACCATTTTGTGTTGAAAGACTTCTTAAAGGTGCAGAAATGTAAAATTTGAATATCTCTGGAACGGTTTGATTTTTTCACATGAGATTTGGAGAGTGTTGAGTGGATGTCTTGGGGATGTGAATTATTTTGTTTTACATGTTGAAAAAATAATTTGCTATGGAGAGACTGTGTGATGCAGTTAATATTTTGTGCATAGCATTCTGCATGGTGCTACTGGCTTAAAAATTTATAGCGTAGGTAGCCCTAGTGGTATGGAGGTGCTTGCATTGGTTTGCTGTGTAAAACATTAACAGGTGCAGAATTATACCACTACAATGAATGAAAATTTGGTTCATTACACTTCAATAACTTCTGAACCATGTGTGTGATTTTCCTGGTATTTGCAATGTACAAAGATTTATAATACATATTTGACTGTGACAATGTTCAGGTTGCTGGCACTTATGGTTGCTGAATTGTGCATGTTACATTGTTTGCTTATGGCACTGTACGACCATTGAATCAATGTACACACGGTGTGCTACAGCACATGTCTTCTTTTAACAGTTTTTAGTTCCGTCGGATATATGGTTCTTGTGCAGCGAGGTGGCAAAAATGTTATTTGTGGCACTCCTGCACAGTTTCATAGCACAGTCAGTGTGTGGTTGATTGATCTGAAACTTTCCAGGTAGAATGACCTGTGTACAAGGAACATGCAAGTTTTTGTTTGGTGAAAAAATGTTGTTCCATTCCAGAGTCATTGCCATTTGAAGTTGGCCCCCTCACAGTTACAGATTTTTCAGTTACCAGGTCCACCATTTTAGCATATTTTTGACTGTGATTTCCATCATTCTGTGGTGTGAGACTTCTTAAAGTTACAGAAACATAAAAATATAATATCTCTATAACGGTTTGGTCTTTTCACATTAAATTTGGAGGGTGTTAAATGGATGTCCTGGGGATGTGAATAATGGTGTTTGCATGTTGAAAAAATTATTCATTGCAGACATACTGCATGATAACAGGTATCAGGGTGTGCATTGGGGTCATCGGTCCTAACTCTCACCCCATTCTCCTATACTGCACCCCCTCAGCTTATTTACACAAGGAATGGGGTGAGAGTTAGGGACAACAACCCCAATGCTTGTTGGTGGGGGCAGGGTGTGCCTGAGGTGCTTGGGGTGGCAACCCTAACACTGAATTTCCTCACTTTTGTCTCTGTGGAACAACCTTAACTGATACATTAAATGGAGTTTTTTGCCATGAATATATATACATATATGTAGCTTATAATATACTATAATTCTGTTACACTAGACAGAAAACTAAAGTCTGACTTTGTTGAGCAAAAGAAACGCCTCTTTTCTGCCACAAAACAAATATATTTACACCAAAAAATAAATCACACACTGTGAGAGCAGACAGATGTGTGACTCTGCACTTGCAGTCAGACACAGTGGGGTGGGAAAGATTAGGTGTCAGACTACTTTCTTTTTCAAAACAAAATCAGACTCACACATGCATCACACTACTAGATTTTGTGTGGATTGGAAGTTTAAAGTTTAAACACAGTGGCAACGAATCAGTGACACTTAGCAAAACCTCTCTTGGAATGACTGTTACTGAGCCCAGACACAGTTCCCCCAAATTATTTATATATTTTATAATATGCTATCTCTCTCTGCCAAGTACAGTCTCACAGTGAGGAGATCACATGATCTGCAGAACTGTGATCTCCAGAAACAGCCTCCGATTGGACAAGGAAGCTCTGTGAAACTTTGAACTCTCATCCCCAGAATACCTCTCCTGAACAGTGAGATAATCAGAATGATCATCCAAATATTCAGAATGCCCACTATTCATGGTATTTGGGACATGATATTTGGTATTCGCATAGCCCTACAAGAAATTATTCAGGAAAGGGAGAAAATGATTTCTGTAGTAGTATTGCTGAGCTGTTTTGGCTGGATCATTAGCTTGATTTCTTTTACTTGACACTATCCTTGAAATGCTCTCTGGAACTTCCAGATTACCTGCAGCTCTTTTAGAAGGCTCATAGGTGTTGCGAGGAAACCCATTCTCAGTACAGTAACTATGAATTAGTCTCTGAACTTGATGTAGTTCATCTACAGCACCCACCTGATCAAGTCTAGAAGACTGTTGTCGCATGCTTGCTGATTTTGTGAAAGCCAGATCAAACTAAGATGTATATATATTCACAATTAATTTGAAATTGCAGATTCTCATTCCCAATAAATATGCCTCATCTTGTACCTTCTTATCCTTATTTGTTTGAGAAATGTGCTCAGTGCTCCCATTATCACATCCAACAGCTCCACAAAATACTCAAAACATTAACTCGGCTCATCCAGCAAGTTAGACACATGGTTTGCAGTTTCACAGCTTTTGCAATCATTCTGAAAAGAAGAAAAGCAGACTTGTAAATGCTGGGGGGTACTTTTGAATCAATTTTGAAATGGCTTTCATTGTTGTTAGCATGTTTCTGATTATGGGAATTGCACAAAAGTGGTTCACAAGGTTCAAAGTGTGGGAGAAGCAGTGTATATACAGAGCTAGTGGAAAACCTTTCTTGATCAGTATAACATATCCTTGTCTAGTTCCACTCATGTTGGCTGCTCCATCAAATCCAATGCTGCAAAGATTTTTGGGATCCGATCCTAACTGCTCAATTTCTTTCAGGACAATGTATTTCCAGGGAAAACCAGTAGTTTCTGTCACTTCAACCAGATCAATCAAATCTTCATTCAGACTGCATCAACCCAATATCAGAAAGAGAGAAATAATTGCTCTTTCCCACTCACATCTGTTGTCTCATGTGCACAAAGTGAAAAATATCCATCTTTTCTCACCAGAGACACAGTCCTCTTTTGAAAAAGCCATCTACTTAAGTAAATCAGCTCATTTTGAGTAGTTTTGCTGCAAAAATGAGCATTCCTGAACTTCAATAATATTGCATCCATTTCTTCCTAGAAGGTACAAAATTTGAATATAATTGCCTCTCTTCCCAATCCATTCTTCGCTTCCTTCATTGAATCCATCATTGCATGAGTACCATCACTTCTTATCCGCACACCATCAGCAAAAGTTTCATTTGTCCCACAAAATGAAATGTTTTGCTTGCTCAAAATCAACTGTGTATTGCACACAATAAGTAAAATGGATTTCTCATAACTGAGTCTTTGTTGATGCTGTTCATCTGCTGCTTGAACTAATTGAGTACTGATGGGCTTTCTTTCACCTCTCTGAACACTGAGAAAATGTGGAAATTCAGTCACTGACCACATATGATAGTTCGTATTCACATGGTCTCTAAATTCTGTTTTAGTATCTTTAAAATCTGTGAACTTTGTTCCAAAAGTGCTCTTCACTTATTTGCCTCACTTTTCCCCATGCCTCATGTATTACTCTCAGGATCAAATATGACACACCATTTACGGAAAGCTCAATTCAAATAGCCAGAATAGGCTAATAATTAATCCTCCCTCAGCCATTCTTTCTGAAATGACCTTTTGTATTTTCAGTCCTTTTTAGTCATCTCAAAAGAATGAAAACTGAAATCACCTGTAGGAGTTCAAGTGTCTATTAGGAAGCAATATTTCAGCTCAGAACACATATTTATGTTCAGAGTTTTGCAGATATCTAATGCAGGGGCAGTCACTGGAATCCTATCATCACCCCTTGAATTTTCAAACCCAGTTTCAGCTACTGAAGGACTTCCTTTAGCTTCTTCTTCCTTTTTCTTCAATTTTCTCATCAACTGTTTATCGTTAACTTCTTTTTCAGAATTTTCTTCTTCCATGAATACATTTTCATTCTTTCATATGCCATCTCATTGCTTGTTTAACTATGCAACTAGTGCTCTTGTTCTCATTTTCTTCTTCTGAGGCATCATCTTGCAAAAATTCTGGAACTGTTATATTTCATATGTTTCCAGATCAAACTCCCAACCTTCAAAAATAAAATATAAAGTCACTCCCTTTAAAACTAAGAGGAACAGCAAGAGTAACATTCAAAACAATAAGCAAGAACAGTACAATAGCTCTCTCACCAAATGAGTCATCAAAGGCAAGGCAGATAATATAGTGGGGAATGGGAAATCATTCTGTAGCTCTTTGTTTAAAACATAAGTTTTGGATTGGTTATCTGAGTACTTCTAACTTTGTTCAATTAACCTACTGAGCAGATATTGGCTGGATCAGGATTCACACCCTTAAAGCACCATAGTAAAAATGTTAGTTAACATTGTAACCTAATATATTTTATGGGGCTCCATGTGATTTCAGCAAAAAACAAAATAGCAAGGGCAAAAAAGCAATGGAAAAACAATGAACCCCAAAACAGTGAACCCACTTAGTAGCGCCTAAACAAAACAGTGAATCGGGGCTGAAGAAAACATAACAAACCCAGCACAAATGAACATAACAGAAGAACAGCACTAATGAAGGGGAACAAAATTAGAAAGGGGCATCCCTACTTTTATTTCTACCATGAAATTAATGGCTTTGCCCCCCACGAAGCCCTTTGCGGGGAACTCTGCCTCTCGCATCCCCTGTAAAAATATATTATCATCACACTCTAGGGGGGGGGTGGATGTGGATCAGTGTGAGATCACTGTGCCCCAGTTTTCCTGGAGTTCTTTCAATCAACCGGAGTTCATGGTTGTCATGAGGATTATCCAGAGTATGCACCCTATGTGCTGTAGTCTGGATCCTGAACTGACTTCCCTAATTTTGGGTTGTAGTGATATCATCGGTCCAGACCTTGTGCAGATAGTCTGGTGCTCCTTGGAATCTGGTGAGTTTCCTAGCTCCCTGAAAGAGGTGGTGGTGACACCACTCTTGAAGAAAGCTACCTTGGACACAGACTGTTTTGCAAACTACAGACCTATCTCTAACCTTCCCTTTGTTGGGAAGGTGATTGCAAAAGTAGTGGCAGCTCAACTGGAGGACCATTTGACCATCCATGACATCTATGAACCCCTCCAGTCTGTTTTTTGTAAAAGACATAGTACTGAGCCAGCACTGGTTCAGGTGCTCAGTCATCTCTTGATGGTGAGAGATTGGAAGAGCCATTCCATCTTGGTTCTCCTTGACCTTTCTTCAGCTTTTGACACCGTGGATCATGTGGTGTTGATAGAACACCTGAGGCTTATATGTGGAATATCGGGAACTGTCTTAAGATGGTTCACTTCATTCCTCACTGGGAGATCACAAAGAGTTGTATCTGGGTTTTTTTCCTTGGACCCAATGGTTTTGTTGTGTGGGGTGTCTCAGGGTTCAGTATTGTCACCCATGTTATTTGCTGGGGACATGCTACCCACCGAACACATTGTAAGAAGGTATGGACTGAGGTTTTACTGTTACACAGATGATACCCAGCTATACATTGCTTTTGCTCCTGACCAGGATGGAGCTGTCTCGGTCTTTAACAGCTGTCTAAAAGAAATCCAGGAGTGGATGGATTCTAGCTGGCTGAAGTTAAACTCAGAAAAAGCAGAGGTACTGGTTTTGGACCCGGGTCGACAGATGGGGGGTCAGGTGTTGTCGCACCTTCCAGAATTTTTCTTTGTGGCGTCTCTCTCCCGACCTCCAAATGGGTGTGTAGCCTGGGGTGGTTCTTGATGATAGACTGACACTGCAGTCGCAGGTGTCAGCTGTCATCAAGACTTCCTTTTATCATCTTAGGAACATCGCCAAGTTAGACATATGGTTCCGTCTGATGACCTTCCAACATTGGTCCACGCTTTTGTGTCCTCGCACCTGAAATACAGCAACTCACTTTATCTAAGGCTTTCAGGGGTTGAAATCCATTGCCTGCAGCTAGTGCAGAATGCTGCAGCCTGGCTTTTGATGGGCTCGAGTAGATCCTGTCATATTACTCCAGTGCTGTGCTAACTGCACTGGTTGCCGTTACAGTGGCGGATCACCTTTAAAGTCAGATTGCTGACTTTCAAAGCCCTACACAGTCAGGGACCAGGCTATCTGAAAGAACTTCTGGTACCCTACTGCCCTGATCGATCACTCCACTCAGCTGACAAGGTGTTGCTAGAGGTTTCAAGGGTGAATCTGAAATCATCCAGTGCTAGTGCTTTTTCTTATGCTGCCCCCACTCTTTGGAATTCTCTACCCCTTCAGTTACAAGAGTGCACTTCTGTGGAGGGATTTAAGAATGATTCAAAACCTTTTCTTTGGAAAAAAGCCTACTTGGAAAACTGAATTGTTTAGTTGATTATGACTTTGGTTCTGTTGAGTATCTTTAGTGGTTGTTTTTAATTGTTTTAATTGCTTTATATGTAAAAGCACCTCGAAAACAGAAAGGTGCCATATAAATAAAAATTATTATTATTATTATTAACACCATGGGGCTGAACTCGGGGATGGGAAGAAAAATGGGATGGGGCAAACAAATTGTTCCCACTTGAAGGGAGGGAGCACAATACTGGGAGGGTGCTTGTAAAATATAACAAGCTGGGGGCCCCCAGAGATGGGGAGATGGTGACTGCCACATTATCCAAAAAATGGTCACTGTGGGAATCAACCCAGTTCTACTGGATATACGACCAGCACACATGGACAATGACTGAAATCTCTATGGTATGCTGCCAGCACAGCTTGGGATCACACAAACATGCTTTTTCTACTCCTAACTAACAGCACTACTGTTCCACTTAGGTGACTCAGCATAATGACCATTGTTGCTCATGTTACACTGGCACTCTAAATACACAGTCACCAATATTCCCATCACTCTCTATCATTTGCTTTTTTTTGATTCACCCAAAATCTTTCAATTATATCATGGGATGGCATTTTATGGTATTTTGCATTAAATATGTAACATACTATACTTTATTCTTGAATACACTGATACGTTTTTCTGAACTGAACTAGCATTTAATGTGACTTGATGATTTTTTGATGTTACTTATGCAGGCAATGCTGTATGACCCTGTTGCAAACTGGAACTTGTTTAAAATTTTTGGAAATATGTTAGGACAATGGAACAATTTGTGGTCCATACATTTATTAAGTAATGTTTTTGAAATTTAGAGGAGACATGGGCCCCTTGGCCCCCCTCTAGATTCGGCTCTGGCATCTATACAGCTTTATTAAACATATTTGGTGTATAGGTTTATTAAATAAATAAATATATTTTTTCTATACACCTGGTTTTGCTTGTACTTTGTTTTTGACATGCATTGGGGTGAGTTGCGAGGCTCCTTAGTTTTGCATTTAGATTATTGTAGACTAACTCAGCCTGAGCTGGTGGCAACCTCTTCTTTGGCTTTGGCTTCAGTATTTTTAGACTGGTTGGATTTCAACTGTTGCCCATATAAGATCCAATGAACTTTTTGTCTTTTCATTTCTTGTAGATTTTTTGGCCAGGAAAGGCACACTGTACTGAAGATTGTTTTGAAGTTCTTTCCCGGGAGCAAGAAATATAGAAACATAGAAATTGACAGCAGATAAGGGCTGCTTGGCCCACCTAGTCTACCCATTTTCCCTACCTACTTTAACATCCAGGATTCTACTTGATCTCTGCTCCCCCCCATTTCCTTACCATTAAGGTTCCTTATGCTTATCCTATGCCTTCTTGAGGGATGTTAAATGACTTGCTTTGGGTTACAAAGTGTACAGGTGGTGACTATGGTTTTCAAACCCAGGTCTACTGGTTCTTGAAACAACAGCTTTGCTGTCTAACTACTGCTACACTGATATCTTTTAGCTTAGAGTGTATTCAGAGTGCTGAGCAAATTTGGCTTTAGTGTATAGTCCCCATCACAACCACCAACCATAGTGATATTAAAAGCACATTAGTCCTGAGGTGCTGATCTAGGATTCTCTTTGTTTGGGGGGATGCAGAGCATGCTAGTATGTTCTCAGATATGCTGCCAAAGTAACTTTAAAATGTTACTTCATGACTGATACCTCTCTATCCACTACTGCTCTGTCAGGAAAATATATAGCCCTTCCCAACACAAAAGTTCACAATATACAGTAATGCCATTTTGTTTCCTGATACATAAGTCCATCTCAATGCACTTTTTTTCTAATGTGAGCTGTATTTTAATTATTCATTTGATTGTTAGTTATATCACTGTGCTTTTTTGTTGCTGTTATGTCTGCTGAAAAAAAAAGCTTTATTCTGTCACTTGGTAGTTTGCGGATGCACCAACAGTAATTTCATATCTCAGGTGCTGACCTCTTGCAATTTGTTAAGGCGAGCCTTGTCTCTTTTGCAATGAGAGGGTCAGTATTGCAAATGCTTAACCACCATAGCAGGAAGCTGCAGCCCTTCCAGATGAAGCCAATTCCCTCTGGGACAGGGGACCATCCACTCACATTTTGTGTCTGTCATTCCAGTGACCCTGGTGATGGTGAGCCCCATAAGCTGTAATCCAAAGCATTCTCTCTAGATCTCCACTGTCCAGAACTTTTCCTTACAACTACTTGATGATTCCCCGACACATAAAGCACCATTCTCTCCACCCTTATCTATTCTTGATGCTCCTCATATCTCTTTATCCCTTTATCTCTCTCTCTAGCCTCCCTGCCTTGTCCATCGGGTTGTATTCAGAAAAAGAGGGTTGCCCATGTAAAAGGGTAGACCCCATTGTCCCAAGGCCTTGGCAAATAAGTGTGGGAAGCTCAAAGGAGGGGGCAGAGGGAGCGGGAAGCCAGGAGAGCCATAAGGCCACAGAAGGGGAGGACTTGATGAGGTCACAAAAGGGGCAGAGAAAGGGGAGTATTGGGAACAATGAGGTGGCAGCAGGAGAGAGGCCCAGGGAGCCAGGGGGAGGCACAAAGGGGGCCACATATAACGGGCTGCACAGCAAGAGGAGCTCACAAAATTGCTCCCACAGTCCCACACAAAATATCAATATACAAGTTAGCCAGCCTGGGAATGGGTCCCAAGATGACAGCCTGGGTAAAGAATTGGCTGGAGAATAGGACACATAAAGTAATAGTAAATGGAGTCCACTCTGAAGAAAGGGGGGTTACTAGTGGGGTACCGCAGGGTTCAGTATTAGGACTGGTCCTCTTCAATGTCTTTATAAGTGACATTGCAGAGGGACTGGAAGGAAAAGTATGTCTCTTTGCAGATGACACAAAGATCTGCAACAGAGTTGATGCACAAGGTGGGGTGGAAAGGATGAGAAGGGACTTGGCAAAGTTAGAGGAATGGTCAAATATATGGCAGCTTAGATTCAATGCAAAGAAGTGCAAGGTAATGCACCTGGGAAACAAAAACCCAGGGGAAGAGTACACAATAGGGGGTGAGATGCTAACAACAACAAAAATGGAAAGGGACCTAAGGGTAGTCATATCAGATGACCTAAAGGTGGGCAAGCAATGTGAGAGGGCAGCAAGGAGGGCTGGGGGGATACTGGGATGCATAGGGAGAGGCATCACCAGTAGAAAACAGGAAGTTATTATCCCTCTGTACAGACAGCTGGTCAGATCCTATCTGGAGTACTGCATGCAGTTCTGGAGACCCAATCTCCGCAAAGACATAGACAGGATGGAAGCTGTCCAGAGGAGGGCAACTAAAATGGTGCAGGGTCTGCACCGGAAGACATGTGAAGAGAGACTAAAAGAGCTTAATATGTATAGCCTCGAGGAAAGGAGGGAGAGGGGGGACATGATAGAAACTTTCAAGTACCTCAAGGGAATCAACAAAGTCCAAGAGGGTAGCATCTTTCAAAAAAAGATGTGTGCAAGAACAAGGGGGCACAATTTGAAGATGGGGGGGTGGCTCAGAGGTAATTTAAGGAAGTATTTTTTCACAGAGAGGGTTGTGGATGCATAGAACAGCCTTCCGGAGGAGGTTGTGGAGTCAAAAACAGTGGTGGAATTAAAGCATGCATGGGACAGTCATAATGCCATTCTAGATGGTGGGGGTAGGAAGAAGTAGGCTGCTGGTTAACTAGGATCTGCAGCTTATCCAGTAGGTAGGGAAATGGGCAGACTGGGTGGGCCAAGCGGTCCCTATCTGCCGTCAAATTCTATTTTTCTATATTTCTATGTAATGTATTGTGAACAATGATTTTGACAAATTAGTAAATTTATTGCCAAACTGAGCAACCACACTTAAGTTGTTTTGTGTCTTTATTTGGAGGGGTTTTGAGGACAATGCTTTCTGCCTTGTTATGCATCTTGGTGATGTCTCTAGAGGAATGTAGACACAAGCAATGCAGAAGAGAAATATTATTAACAGCAGCTGTCACTCATTTTCACCTCTTGAAAACCTTAGATATCCCAGGTAATGGAAGAGATGCCCGCTGAGATATGACAACAAGAGTACTGTTGTTGAGCTTGAATCTCCAGGTTTGAGGATGACTTCCACAATTTAAATACCAGTGACTAACCTGCAGAATTGTAAATCCTTGCCTACATCCATAGTGACCATGTGCCACCCCCCAGTGAACATGCTTGCAAACATGTGTGCTTCGTGGTGTCAGCGTGGCTCAGTTGGTAGCACATCCGCCTCTGGATCAGAAGGTCGTGGGTTCTCGTCCCACACCGGGATTGGACTTACACCTAAAAAATCACTGGCATCCGAGTGCAGGATTGGGGGGTGCTGTACTGCTGGGGTGTGCCGTCCTTCAGATGAGATGTTAAACTGAGGTCCCTTCTGCCCATCCTGGTGTTGTCCTGGTGGGTGTCCAGGTGGAAGTAAAAGAACCCAGGGTACTCTTCGCAAAAGAGTAAGGAACATTCCCGGTGTCCTGGCCAACATTCCCCTTCCCATAAACCGGTTCATGGAATTATCCAGGCTGTGTGTGGGTGATAATGTGCGATATGGCCGCCACCACATATTCAATCACTTCACTACCAGTCTAGCATTGCTTGTAAAGCGCTTTGGATGTATTAAAAGTGCTATATAAATGCTGATTCTTCTTCTTCTTCTCAGTACAACTTTCTGCTGTTTAACCATTCATGGCACTCTGGAGATGTATATAGTGAGAGTCTGCATAACTTCTCCAGGACTTTCTTTCAATCTATAATGTGTCAATAAAGACAGAAAAGTTTCCTTGGGTTAAAATAGCTGTTTCCACTAGCAAATTAATGACTCCCCCTCCCTGTGACACACACACACGCACCCATACACACATACGAACACAGTAGGATTACATGCTCTATCCTGAATTGGTTATTAGCTAGCTATAGACTGGGAAAGCTATCTCTAGGGAAATATATTGTATAATATAAATTGATGACAGACTATGATTACCCTACTCTGTGTGACAGACTTATTAGCAAATCAGGGCATTGTTTTTTTGATGCAGCTGTGAAGTAAATAAGGACACAGCTGTGTCAGAAAAAGAGTCTCATATTCTGCATATTTCCATGCATATATCTTTGTACAAGTAACATCCTTAAATTTTCTTCTTATGCTTTCTAATTTGACACCAATATATGCATTGTCAGAAATGTATTGCATGAGTAATGTCTCAGTAATTGTCTACAATTGAATCCTCTGATCTCTACTGACCTATGCATTGTTGGATACCTCTCATATAAGCTCTGTCTAGATAATCGTAACTGCTTTTGAATCTTCCAGTCTCTACTGACTAGTGCATTGTCATAGCCTAATCTTATACAATAAGCATCAAATTTATAAATGGGTGCTAGTTTAGGTATGGCTAATGCAGCTTATGTATTATTGTCTTTCACACACTTGTACCACTGATAGGTAGATATTAATATTAACAGCATTGCCTTCATACTGCCAATAGGGTTTTATGCCTGAATCAGCAGCTTGTTGGCGACTCTCAACCTAGTCCCCACTACCGCCCCCCACACACACACACACAGATTGTGTTTTGACAGGTATAACTGATAATATAATACATTTTGCATCCATAAAAAATATATTCTCTGGTCATTTATTTTAAAATGCTTCCTTACTGATCCTGTTAAAACAGCTGTTTCCACCAGCATGTTTGTGGCCCCAACCCCAGGAATTAAACCTACCTGACTGTAAGTGACAGGCTTATAGGCAAATCAGGGCATTGTTTTTGTTAAGTAAATAAGTGCACAGCATTGCAGAAAAAAGTCTCACATATTGTATATATTGTGTAGACATTTTGTGAATATTGCCATGCATATATCTTTGCACAAGTACTGTCCTTAAATTTACTCCTTAAATTTTCTGATAATATATACAAAGTCATATGTATATCATAGGAGCACTGTCTCGATAACTGCACTGGAATCTTCCAATCTGTCCTGACCTATGCATTGTCGGATGTATATTTTAAGAGCTTTGTTACAGTAACTGCCACTGAATCTTTTGAGTTAGAAAAAAAAACACTGTCCACTCTCACTTCCTTGATTTTTAGACATTTTTGTGGCCCACTTCAGAAATATTGTTTGGGATTAATGGTGGGGCAGAGACTTCATTAGAAAATGACAATACTGCACTCACTGTACTGGCAAGCTGTGTTACTGCAGTCACTCTCAAAGCAATCTTCATATCAAATCTAGTGACATCCAGCAGAGCAGATCTGGGTATGAATCCCACAGCTTCCCCTTGCATACTGTGTGACCCTGAGCAAGTCACTTAACTTCCCTGTGCTCCCAGGTCACTCCTGTAAAAAAGCTTTCAGCTTAGTGTGCTACTCCTGATTAAATAACTAAATAAATTCAAAAAAATGTGGATTTATTTTATGTTAGCTGAAACTGTCTATTGTGAAAAATCGTTTCACCCCTCACACTGTCTGTTCTGTTGCATTGTGAGTAACATAAAAAAAGGGTTGACTCTGTTTTCAACTCTCGGTGGCTGCTCAGTGTACATACTCAAATTACAGTTAGAGTGGCCAGTTCATGGTTTAATCTGACTGAAAATTCTCATGGAAAAATGTTAACATTTATTTAACTTTGATTTTGTCAAACCACAGCCCCCCCCCCCCATTCATGTTTTCTGATGTTATTTCAGAGGGAACTGGAGCTATCAAAAGCATGTCAGTGCCACCTCTATGAACAAGCAGCAGGCACAAGACTTGTAAGAACAATATCTTTGTCTTTGACTTTTTGAAAAATATTTATTTGCTGCTGCAGTTTCCTATGTTTTTTGTTTAGTATATGGCATAACATCTGACAATTGTGCACTAATAGATGATAAGTTGTAAATCTGATGTCAGGATTGACTGGATGTCACCATGGGAAACAGCCAATATCATTTTCTGTATATGGAGCATTCTTTTGTGAGAGAGAGAGATGGAGGAAGAACATCTCATGACACAGTGTTGGTAAGTGAGGGGGTAATGCTGGAGCAGATATGATATCAGTGAATGGCACACTGATATTTAAAAGTACAACTCCATCATCTGAAGTTGAATTTTGTTTGCTCAGAAGTCAAAGTAAAAAGCACTGGCATGACCAGGTGTTTTAATATGCAATGTACTAGCAGGAACATTGGAAGCAAAGACATCAGCGGCACAGAGCCTAGAGATGAGCTATGGATGACTTCAGTTAGGGAGGTCATATGTGTTCAGTGGTATTGTACTGGAGGGGGAAGCAGAGTTCCTGCCAGGAAATGGGATGGCTATTTCTGGGCCACATATGTTTCAGTATTCCACAGGAATACTTTGTCACTCCACAAAGATGTGGTGCTCCAGTCTCTAGTGAAAGGGGGATGCCCCCCTCCTGGAAAGAAGTCACACACATCTTCTTCCTCTGATAAGGAATCATAGTCCTCTTTCCCTTCAGAGTAAATGGCTTAGTGACTTATCTATGGTAGGGAGCAATCCCTGTTAAAGGGGACTAGAGAGGGACAGAGGGGGCATGGAGCCTGCAGTGAAATTAGAGATGTGTCCTTGGTAAGGAAGGGGATCAAAAGATTCTGGTACTGTACCGGGCTACATTTCTCAACCTGACCCAGTAAGCTAGTCCACATGTTGACCTCTCTTTGTGTAAGGCAATGCTTTTTATTATACCTCTGTCCTGATCCCCCAAATCTGTGTGCATGTCCTCTAGTTCTGCTTGCACTTGTCAACTTAAACATTTGTGAATATCCCAATAAGGGATTCCACTTCAGTGATTAACCTCTCAATTCCAGATGTCCCAGTTCTCCATAGTAACCTGGTGATCAACATAATGAATGATCCAGGCAAAACACATCTAGAGGCACATATGGAACTGACCCAGACCCTCAGCAGCAAAGTCAATAGTAGTACCACCCCCTCCCATATGAATTCTACCCAACAACCTGCCTGACCGAAAGTGAGGAGTGGACCACTTTCCCTGATCCTGCTGGCTTGTGGCATACCAAACAACATAAAAAATAGTAGTGTTCTCTGATGACTTCTCATCCACTCTGATACTATCTCACCCTCTTCATTCAAAATACCTATTTCTACCAGAAGCCCTGTTTCTCCTTAGTGACTTTGACTGAAGGTCAACATAAAGAAAGCCACAGGTTAGACCATCACCTTACACCATACACTGAGGTGTCTGGTGGTGATTAACCCTTGGGTTTGGTTTGCCACCACACCCGTCAGGCCACTAGGGAGAACCAAAGAATGTGGGAGTAGAAGGTATTGCAAACTAAGTGTGTAAACTGGTACCACAGTGAACTGGGAGTCATCATGTGGCACTACTAAAATAATAAACCTTTCATTTTAAAAGTTGCCTGCCATGCCACAAGCCAACATGATTGGGGGGAAGGGGTCCACTCCTCATTTGGAATCGTACAGGCTGGGGTGGTCAAACTACATAATGCTGGAGGGGTACTACTATGAACTTTGCTGCTGAGATTCTGGGTTGACTTACAGACCTTGATTTCTATATCCATCACCTTGCAGTTTTTTAACATTATAACATAGCTGCTAGATTACAGGTCACCATTCCATCATCTCCATTTGTTACATCAGATCACTGGTATGCCCTCATCAGTGACTACAGTGCGATAGAGATTGATAACAATCATGGAAAGACAGAATCACCTTTGATGTGGACCTCAATGTACTCAGAGGAATAAACGATGTAAACCGTGAGAGCATATTTGTGAGAAAAAATTGATGCAGTCACTATGTGGTATGACTGGATGCTGGTGTTCGGGAAATCCATGAGAAACTTAAGGAGGTTCTACTTCAATGAGAGCATAGTGGAATTGTGGATAGGGTTGTGCGAAATTGGAAAATTTCACTCAGTGAAATATTTTGCGTAATTCGCGCATTCCTCAAAATATTTCAATAAGCGTAATGAAAAATTTCACCTGCAGTTGAGCACAGAATTTCACTCCCAAGCAGGCAAAATTGTGTTTGTGGGTGAAATTTTAGACCCGTGGGTGAAATTTCATCACCCGCATCGAAATTTCTCTACCTGCGGGAGTAATTTTGCATCCTGATGTGAAGTCTTATGGCCACCTGGCCAGCGGCCTCTGGCCAAAGTTCTCCCTGGTGTCCAGTGGTCCCCCCAGCCAATCACTGGCTATAATTACATTAAATAAGCCCCCCAAGTTAACCTGCCCCCTCCATTTATTTAATTAAAAAAAAATCACTCTCATCTTCCTGGTGTCTAGTGGGCCCCCCATCCCCTGCTGATCATTGACTGTAATTACATTAAATAAGCACCCCCCATGTTACCCTGCCCCTCAATTTGTGTAATTAAAAAAAAAACTACCCTCATCTCCCTGGTTTCTAGTGGTTCCCCCACCTCCAGCCGATCACCGGCTGTAATTACATTAAATAAGCACCCCTCAAGTTACCCTGCCCCTTCCATTTGTTTACTTAAAAAAAATACCCTCATCTCCTTGGTGTCTAGTGGACCCCCACCCCATCATAGATAGCAGTAACCACCCTGCTCCCCCCCAGCACCCTGATCGGGCCACCGGCATAATCCTCCACTCACCTCCAAGGCCAGCGGCCCGACTGAGCATCACTGAGTGCTTGAATGAATGAGTGCGGTATGTGGTATGTCCTGCAGGCAGTAAAAGGAAAAAACATTAAGGTTTCACCTCTGCTGAGTCTTCACAAATCAGGCCTGCATTGTTCCTTAGGACTGTCAACCCTAATGCTCTCCCCATTCAATCACCAAATTAGCTTGATGTGCAGACTATATGAGAATGGGGTGAGTGTTAGGGTTGACAACCACAAGGAAAATCCTGGCTTGATTTTTGAAGATTCATTAGATTTGAAACCATAATAGTTTTCCTTTTGCTACCTGAAGGGTGGGTAGGGGTGTTAGGGTTTGGAACCCTAACATCACATTTCCTTAATTTTGTAGGTTTAATAGGAACCCTAACTGGTGCACTAATGAATTATTTTGCAAAAAAATTCCTTACTCTTTGAGATCATATAACCATATCCTCATTCACACAGATCCTTTTGGGACCTGCATGAACATATCCATTTGCCTATGGACGCGCGGGCCCAGAGGCCCTGCACTTCCATCCATTATGAATTACTGGAAGTATCAGTTGAGCCTTGAAATAGTGGTAATTTAACTGGCCCACACTTTCTCAAAACTTTCACTTTTAGTGGCTTTTGTGAGGTGAAGTTACTGTGTTTTCACTGAACATGGAGTAGTGAGAGAGAGGGAAGAAGAGATCAAACAGGCAAAACATGGGGGAACAGCTTTAGAAATGAAGTTACTTAGAATACTGAAAGAAATATGTATCCTGCTGAACTTTGCACCTAAGTCTATTCAGAATTCTGAATATACTTGGGTTCAAATCCTAGTTAGGGAACTCGTTTATTTCAAATTTCTTAAGATATCTGTTGTGGACTTTTAATTATGGAGATGGCTTCCTAGGCCCCATAAATGTTTTTATGTATTTGGTGCATGAACAATTTTGATCAAATCATTTTCCTACAGTAAATATAATTTGTGAACAACCAACTCAGTGTGCTAGTCAAAGGCCATATAACTGCACGCTTTTAGCCATTGTGCTATATGTTTACTGATATAATAATAACTGAAAGAAAAAATGTAGATAAAACAGGCTTTTTGTGATAAGTTCTACTTCAAATATGCAGTATAGCTGGTACTGCACATTGATGTGTAAGGCTGCCATAAATGTGATTATGTAGTTATGACTAATATAACTTAAATCATTTTTTTTATTGCTTTACTGTATGTTTAGACTCTTTCATAGGTCACATTGGAAGTAATTGGTGTTCCTACTGCTTCTAAGCTTCTTCTGAGAATCCCAGTTCTGCATCCTATTACAGACAATTTAAGTATTTTCAAAGTGTGAAACATAATGTCTTTAGATCATTTCTGAATGCACATATGGCAATATCATCATGCCTCCATACACCAGATAGCTTCCAGGAAAATTTAAGGAAAAGTATAACAGTTCTGTAAACTTAGTCACATACTCCTAACAGTTCTCCCTGGTTTATATTACTTGACATTACTTGCAAATTTTCATTATTAAACTGTTGAAGATAAAGGCAAAACTAATCCACAAAAATCCACTTTCCTTGGAAGTAACATTCAGAAGTCACAAACTGCCTCAGACAATCTTGACCCAGGAGTTTCATACAAAGATCATTTGAGCAAGCCTCAGATAAACATAATTGTAGATATCCTTCTAGGACCTCAAGGTAATCTGCACCACAGTATTTTATACTCAATTCAAAAAATATTATAAATCTACAAGCACCACTGCACATTCTCATTGGATCATCCTAATCTGAGGTTCCTTCTCAGGGGATTGAAAACAGTTCCATTTCGGGCAAGATTAAATATTCAGCCTGTAAACATCACACACTACAAAAAATAACTGTATGATAGATATATTACCAGCCTGACCATTCTAGGTCGAGTATTGTACCAGGATAGGTACACCTATGAAAATGGTATCATAGGTGTTCTTCTGGAGCCGTTCTGGCAGTATAGGAGTCAGTAAACCATTCCCTTCAGCTTCTATTTAACAGTTTACTGTTAGTCAGCTTTACCACAGTGATGCAGTGCATACCTTCACTCCTGTTACTTACAGTAACAGTGGTGTGTGGCATAATTGTAGTTCATTCCAAACTCCCCTCAAAATTTTTAACCCATTGTTTAATGAAGTTGCTCATTTCATTTATATTTGCCAGATATTAACTGCCATGTGTATTGGGATTAAACTACATAGAGGGAGTGTGCCTAAGTTTTAAAAATGAGAACTCACCCCATTAATAGATTCATCAAAATAGATAGCTAACTAGATAAATAGAGTAGATAGACAAACAAATAGATGGACAGACAGGCAGACAGGAAAGCAGGCTGACAGGCAGACAGACAGAGAGACAGACAGAGAGACAGACAGATATACAGATAGATAGATAGACAGATAGATAGCTAGAAAGAAAGGGGGAGAGAGAGAGAGAGAGAGAGAGATTAAATAGGATGGCCTGGTGCAAAGCTGTTTGTCCCCTTAAAGCGTCTGTCTGTACAAAATGAAGTTAATATTTCTATTGTGTTTAGTGCATCAAGTGAGAAAGACAAGTAGATATTTTTTTTTCTGTGATTTTACTATTGTGAATGAAGTTTTAGTAAAATAGTGTGTCTCGGGATTCTTTATTTCTCTATTCTTTTATTTTCAGTAAAGTGCTTTGTGTTTTACTATGCTTTTTAGGACTGCATATAGTTTTCTTGTTTCATTTTCATTCTCCTCCAGTTCCAGTCTTTTAAGAGTTGGCAGGATCCCAGCTGGAGCATTTCTTTTCTGGAGGGGGCCGGGGATGAAAGCCAACTTGGTTGCTGTAGCTGTAGCTTTGAATGAGGTGGTTATAACTATCAGTTTGTCAGCCGGTGTTAATAAATTTATTATGCACAGCTGTTTTTTGTCTTGCATGGTCTGATTCTGTACAGTACACTCAGTTTCGGGGGTAGGCGGCATGGATGGGAGGGGGGCAAGAGAAATAGTACCAGAGAGGGCACCCTAGTATGTTTATCATTTAAATTACAAAAAAAAGATAAAATCAACATGGGGGTGTTGATTGAAGACATTGATGGGAGAGGGAGAAAAAAAATGTGGTACTGGGGTGAGTACCCTGGTCCGCTTAACAGTAAACAAAAACAAAAGACAGCTAGATAGCATTTTACATGGTCTATAGAGGCATAAAAATGAATAGAAACAAAGAAACATATAAACTGATGGCAGAAGAAGACCCAGGGTCCATTGAGTCTGCCCATGAGATCCCATGACCTAGTGAAGGTCCTGGTGGCCTATCCCCTTCCCGAATGTACTACTTACTTGTTTTTTAATGTCTCTAAGTTGTATTCTAACTCTATCCCACCTATACTTGAAACTCATCACAGTCTGCCCCCACTGCCTCCTCTGGCAGACTATTCCATAGCTCCACCACTCTTTCAGTGAAGCAGTATTCCTGAGATCTCTCCTGAAACTCCACCCCTCATCTTCCATTCATGTCCTCCAGTCATTGTGGTGGTCACCTGATAGAACAGCTCCTAAGTGTCAGGCACTTTGTTCATGCCTTTTATGAACTTGAATTTTTTTATCATGTCACCCTTCTCCCTCCTAGTTTCCAGTAAGTATACAGTATATTCAGTGCTACTAGTCATTCCTCATAGGGGAGTCCCTGCAAACACTGGACCATCTTTGTCACTCTCCTCTGCACTGATTCCAGACTGTTCCTATCCTTCTTTAAGTATGTTGACCAAAACTGAACACAGTAATCTAGGTGTAGTTTAACTATGGATCTGTAGAAGGGGATAATCACTTCCCTCTTTCTGTTATCAATCCCCGTCTATACACCACAACATTTTGTTCACTCTGCTGTATGCTTTATTACTTTGGCTAGTCTGCTTCAGTGTGTCTGTAATAATGACCCCCAGGTCCCTCTCTTCCTGTGAGGGGCTCAAGTTTAATCCCATTAAGCCAATATTCCATTCAAGGGTTCCCTTTACTGAGATGAGTCCATCGTATCTAGCATGATTCCCCATGTTGAATTATTATGAACTTTTTATGAAAATGTTGCTACAGAAAATGATTTTGCATCAATGAACTTGCTGAACTGAAGTTATGAATTAATATTTCCAAAAGATTAAACAGATTGGGCACAAGAATTGTCACTTCTCAAGTGTATGTGTTAATGAATTTTACCTTCAGGATATTTTAAGACTGCTGCAAAACAAATATGGCATTTTCCCGATTTTTTATACAGCAAAACATAATCCAGATTTAGGAGAAAGCACATTATATTGCCTGCTTGAACAATTTATACAGGAAGATATTTTGCAGCAATATAACCCTCTATTAGACCTTAGTCATATGCATACAAGACCTATTAAAACTATGATGTTATAAAAACATGTCCAAAAAGCTTCAAGACTATTTGCCCTGCATTGCAAGGCAGAGTTAAAAATGCTCAAAACAAAGATCCGCATAAAAGTGAATTTGTTCTTCACAGTTTGTGTGTTTAGAAACACAAAGATGTAAACACTAATGCCAAATAAAACAAACAAGACAAGGAAAATATGGCCACCTTATAAAAAATGAATACCTATTTAAAAATATAACTAGGTTGTCTATCAAAGTAAAAAAGAAAGAATGTTGTAAAAAACATTTATTACACTTTGTAAAAATACTGTAAAGCTACTGATGAATGAAGTTTTACTGTTAACATGTCACATGCATGATTCATTGACTATGTATCTCAAAAGTTATCTGACACACCCACTATATTTTTATTTATTTATTTAGTTTTTGTTGACCGGGTAAGTGCACAAGACAAATCCTGCCTATTTTCAGGCACAACCCGGGGGAGGGGGATACAGATGAATGCCAGCTGACCTTGAACCAGATTAAGCTGTTGGTGGTATTTTTAGTGAATGAGGGAAATTTGGCCAGGACACCAGGGAAATTCCTCTACTCCATTACTGGTGGTAGAGGGAGCAGTCGGTGCTAGTCTGTGACATGGCAGACTGTGCTCAGCCTCTGATGGAGATGGACATTATACCCAAGATGGCTGTGCCTGGGCTGGTAGTATCTCAGACTGTATCTATTTCTGGTGAAATACCTGAAGAGCTGCCTGGAGATATGCACAGTTCAGATTGTGCAGTGGGAGTTTGAACCATGGAGATTTCTACATCTTTGCCCCTGGAGGAGATGCCGATACAGCCTGCCATGTCAGAGGTGCAGCTTGGTGCGAGAAGCATTTTGCATCTGGATTCTTCAGCGGTGACAGTGTCTAGCCCATTGCACAGTTCTGAGGAGGTTTTGGTGATGAATCACCAGTCAGCTGTTCCGCATCTTGGAATGTGGAAGTTGAGGTCCACTGTCAGCTCTTTCCCTTCTGGGGACTGGAGCAAGGAATTGGCACTGGCTGGAGCTGGGTGGACTTTCCAGAATGGTCGCTGGCTATCAAATTAGGGATGGCTTAATCTATCACTGGAGGAAATTTGGGTTTCTGAATCCTCTACCCCTTCCGTGGATTTGGTGCCTTTGGCTACTGGACTCTCAGGTACTGTGATTGAACCTACGATTGCCTCCAAGACTGTCCCTGACCCTAGTGTTGGGGCCGAGATCCCTAATGCTTACCCCATTATTCTCCTCAGAGGGAACAGTCTCACACTGGACCTTGTTTTTCCAATCTATTTCATAATAATAGATTGGACCAGGCATCAGGAAAGAACGCAGTCTGTTTTCGGTACTGGGGTGGCCTCCAGGAGCATCCAGACCGTATTTTTTGGGGGCAAGGAGATTGCTTAATAACTCCATGGGCTTCCAAGCTTCTGATATATATGCCCTCATTAATATTAGTGGGGAAGATGCATTGACATCAGCTTTAGGTCTTTTGCAGGCCTGGATAAGTTTTGGTTGAAATATGATACTTTAAAATTAACTCCACTTTGGACTCCTTTTGGAGCAATTCCCATTACTAAACCTCTGTTTAAAACTATAAACATTATGTTTCATAATGAAGGGGTAAATGTGGGGGATATTTTATATTGATTGGTGAGCAAGTGCACTGTGTTGGGGCCTCCTGAGCCCATTATTGATGGGGAAGGTATATGGAGAGGGAGATGGAAATTCAAGATTACACTGCGTATTGAGGGAGATGTTGTTCAGCATATCCCAAACAGTTTCTTCTAGGGGAAAGATAGAGGGGGTGTGTTTTAACCCAGGCCAGCCCAAGGCCTGTTACAAGTGTGGTAGCACCTGGCATTTAAGTAGTGCTTGTGATAAGATCAAATGTGCACTCTGTGGGGAGCTGGATCATGACAGTGGAACCTGTCGAAATGTTTTCCATTGTATCTTGTGTGATGCTAAAGGCCATGCCTATTACCAATGTCCGTATGATGGTCAAAATAATTCAGGGGGAGGCCTAGATAAAGAAACACTCATTTCTGATGCACAAGATAGGTTTTGGCTCAGATCGGAGGACACTGCTTCTACTGTTCCAGACCATCCTGCCCCAGATCCCCCTACTGGAGCTTCTCCGAAGGACCCTGAACCTGGGCCCTCTACAGCACCTCCTGAGGCAGATATTCCAACTACCCATCAGCCCTTAGGGGATGTGAGTCTTTCACTACCCAGTACATCCACTACTGAACCCACCCTTCTGGACTCCAAGTTTTAAATACCTCATCCTAGAAGGGTAACAAAGTCTCATACCAAAAAGTTGGTTACAACTATCCCTCCTCCTACACACAACTCCTTTCAGGTGTTGCAAGATCAGGATGGGGATTCGGAATGTAATGTTTCTGTTCACTCTGAAGTTTTGTCTAATATGGAATGGGATGATGAAGGTGGGCCCGACTTATTGGAATCTAAGAAAAAATCTGGTCATAAGCGCAAAAAAGATAAGCTCTAACTTACTCTTCCTTGGCTTATTTAACGCTTCTTTCCTTGAATACTTGTAGCACCACAAATTCAAGGAAGCGTTTGGAGGTCTTGCATTATTGTAAATCTCTAAAGGCAGATATTCTCTTCCTGCAAGATGCTTGATTTCATTTCACATTTGATGTTAACTACACCACAACATTGTGGGTACAAGGGCCTTCCTTTTGGTCCTATGGCCCTGATGCAGCTGATGGAGTAGGAATACTTTTATTTCATACTAATGTACAGGTTCTTCGTTTAGTGGATATAGTTCCAGGCAGGGCCCTGCTCTTGGATTGTTTTTGTAATGGATATCCCCTTAGACTAATAAACATTTATGCACCCTAAGTCAAATCAGGTAGGATGGACCTTTTTCATGAAATTGAACATTATCTTTTTTCCCCCAAGACATATAATATCGGGGAAGGGGGTGATTTCAACTGCGGTTTAGCCTTTAAATTTAAGAATCAGATAAAACTAACAGTGTACTGTGATTCCCATGCTTTGCATAACCTAATTACCAAGGCCTCTTTGTCAGACACGTATAGAGTCCTTCATTCTGATCTTGGATCTACTTATAGATGTGGCAGCCTGGCTACCAGAATTGATTTTGTCCTGTCTTCTCGTTATTTAGTTCCCATTAGATTTGGTTTGACCCTTTTGAGTTCTCTGAACATAGTCTCTTAACAGAGTGTTTTTCTCTTTCTCGCATTCCTCCACATTTTCCTGCATTTTCAGTTAGATGGAAACTGGATCACATATTACTCACTCAGGTCCAGTTTCAACAACTACTGCTTCAGACACTGGACAGACAGCGGTCGGTGGTTGGACTGTATGATTCATGAGGGCTTGGTGGGCTGACAATAAAATTGAGTTCAATAGGGTATCAACTTCTTTTATTAAATCTGTGCAATCTAAGGAGTATATCACTTATTTGGAACATCGGTCTCAGTTTTATAAATTACTGTCCCTACCTACTTCCTCGGATGTTAAGATCCAGGAACAGATTTCAATACTTCAAAATAAGATGAGAACTTTCCACTATGGAAAGGCTCATCGTCTCCATGATGACTTATCTTATGGACTTAAGTCTTCTCCTGTTTCTGACCCATTTTCTGCCTGTAAGCAAGCTTTGGACAAAAAGCTTATAGACGGTCTCTACAATTCAACAGGCACATTAAAATCTGTTGATGTTGAAATGTTAAGTGTAGTCCAGCACTTTTTAAAGGTGCAACATGGCTCCGCTTTTGACCCAACAAGTGATTGGGATACGCTTTTTTCTTTTAGGCCCCCTTAGGTGACTCCTCCTCAGTCTCGGGTTATAGACTCACCCATTACTCAGGCTGAGGTCAGGCTGGAAATTGGATGTTTAAAACCGGGGATTTCCCCTGGTCCCGATGGCCTTGTAAATGAATTATATAGTGTTTTGTGGATGATGTTAGCATCATCTTAACTAACATTTATAATGAAATCCTTACCATTACCTCTTTGCCTCCTGGCTTTTCAGATGCTCTGATGATTTGTATGTTTAAAAAGGGTGATAAGCACATTATTGGTAATTGGAGGCAAATTAGTTTACTGAACATGGATTATAAGATTTTTTCGGCTATCTTGTGTCACAGACTCCAACAACTTCCTACAACTTTAATCCATCCTGTGCAAATGTGTTTGTTTACAGGGTGGAATATTCAACAGAATTTGAACCTACTTAGAAATATCTGTGAATGCAGTTGCATGGGCTATCTCACTGTGTATATTCTTTCCTTAGACCAAGCTAAAGCTTTTGACAAGGTGTCCCATGTTTTTTTTGTCTCAAGTTCTACAGCGTTATGGATTCTCTGAAAAACTTAGGACCTGAGTTGGGCTTTTATATTCTGATGCTCATAATTTTTCTTTGGTTAATGGTCTCTTGGGTGATGGGATTAATTTTTGTTGGGGAGTTTGGCAGGGCTGCCCGGTTAGCCTTCTATTATACACTTTTGTATTACACCCTTTAATTTGGGAGATCCTTCATCATCAGAACATTTCGGGTCTCACACCTGCTTTTGATATTCCTTCTCAAGTGTTGGTTGTGTATGCTGATGATATGTGTCTCTTGTTACATGATTTGGCCTTTGGTATTTTAGCTTTAGATATTTTGGAAAAATTTGGTACACTTTCCAGGACCTCATTAAACTATGAGAAAAGTGCCTGTATTTTTTTGGGTGGGGGAGCTTTTGAACCATTTATTGGGCAGATTGCTATTACATCTGGCCCTATTAAAATGTTGGGGTGCTTGTTTGGTAATGATGATTTGGCTGACTTAAATTGGAAACCAAGTACAGAAATGGGTGAGGGAAAGGTTCAATTAGGGAAGTCATAGACTTTTTCAAAGAAAAAGCGCATTTTGATTATTAAGAAGTTTCTTTTACCTTTGTTTTTATATATATATTTTTTATCTAGTTGTTTAACCAGGAATAGCACACTAAGCTGAAAACTTTTTTACAGGAGCAACCTTGGAGCACAAAGAAGTTAAGTGACTTGCTCAGGGTCACATGGTATGCAAGTGGAAGCTGTGGGATTCAAACCCAGGTTTGGTCTGCTTGATGTCACCAGATTTGCAGCTCAGAGCCTTAGACCACTGCACTATACTGCCTCCTTTCTGCGTTTCCTTTGCTGAAGCATTATGAGACCCGACTTTATAGTATTTTTTTTCAAATGCTATGGGGAAGCCGATTGAACCTGGTTAAGTGAGGTTTTACTTATCTTCAACTTAAAGGATGGGGGCCTTGGTATGATTAACCCATTGGTTTTTTATTTTTATTTTTTTCTTAAATCCACTTTTAAGCAACCTTTGCAGTATCAGTCTCATTTGTGGGATTCATGGACATTCTTTTTGGTCAAGGATTTTTTGACCAGATGGTCAGATGAAGTTCTTATTATTAAGTCCAATTCTGGCACACCTTCTTTTGTTTATTTGGTAGTTACTAAGTTATGACAGTGGCAAATAACTCAACCTATGGTTCATTTGTTTACCCAAAAAGCTTTATATGCTAAAATTATATCCACCAACTTTTTGGTTATGGTTGATTTTCCCAGATATTTTCCCTCTAAAGTTCCTTTAGCTTTAAGGATCCTTGCTGATACACGAATCCCTGTTCATATGTGGGATGTAACATGGCTTAGCTGCCATGAGAAACTGGGGGTCAAGGGGAATTTAAAGCACTAAGCTATTGCAGAAAGGCATTGTCTCCTTCCAGAATGTATTGGCCTGGGAAGAAACTATGGATCATCTTTTTCTTTTCTACCATTATGCTAGGTAGTTTTGGTCCACTTTGCTTGCTAAATGGGGTTGGGGGGTTTCTTGTCATGTTTCATATGAATGTTTAGTGCTCGGGGACTATTCAGTTTTTTTTCCAGATATTGCCCTAGCACACTTACTGTGATTTTTGCTTGTATAAAATTTTACATGTGGCAAGCTTGTTGCTTATTTTCTTTACAGTATACTGACACGATGCCTTCAGTGGTTCTTCAACACATTGAATCAGCTTTACAGACTCAGAAGGATTTTGAATCACCGACTTTGTCTACCCATTTGTTTCATGAATTTTGGAAACATGTCTATTGGATTTAATTTTTATGTGAATTTATTTTTTTTTGTCATGGATACCTGATTTCTTATTTATTTCTGTTGATTTACTGCATTATGCTTTGTATTTTTTTTGTCTTTGAGATCCTGTATTGATGTTTAAGTCTTTTTCAATAAAATATTCCCCTACTCTGCAGCAGGGGGACTTGCTGGCTGTGAGCATGGCCAGTTCAGAGTGTTCTTCGATGTGGATGAATGTAGAGGTGGGACAGAAGGTCTCCTCTCCTACCTTGCACGAACCAGAGGCCTCAGCAAATAATTATACTGATCTTATGGGGTTTGATATGGATCCTGATTTGCTGGAAATCTTCATATCAACAGAGGATTTAAGTCAAGGTGAAGTTCTTACTGCTATTCCATCAGGTAAACCTGAAGAAATAATATTGCAAAAAGAGCAAGTTCTACAGGAGAAACCAATGGAAGAGCAAAGGCACCATAATGAAATTCAGAAAAGTATCTGAGATGAAATTTCTAAGCTTCATGTACTTTCTACAATCATTACTACAACAGAGTGGCCTGTCAAACCATCTGCTGATGTGGAAGTATACAAGGGCCAGACCCAGCTGGGTGAGTCAGTTTCAAATGCTATTACTGGTACAGTGCCATCTAACACTAGTCAGGCTGTAATAAGTGAAACACATACTGTTGAAAATCCGACAATCACTACATTAACTGTGAACAGGGTGACAATGAAAGACAGCGTATTAAAAACTGAAGTAGTTGCTAAAAAACACAAACAAAAGCTTAACTTCAGAGGCTCCTACCTGTAAATTGAAATTACATTGTAGCTCAAACATGCAGCATATACAAACAACTCAGCCCAAACTTTTATCTAAACACTCTGGATTCATTCTTGAGAAAGCTGAGAAACCAGAGCTAACAGCGGCTTCACAAAGCTCTAAGTTAAAAATACAATTCCAACAAAATGATGGTGATCAGGAGAAAGCTTCAGTTTTCACATTTTCTGAAGGGCAAGAGACAAATTATGGCATGAAAGGAGATGGAAAGGGAAAAGAAAAGTGATCTGCCTGGATTTTTTTCAAACCAGAAGTTAAAGGAAAATTTCACTACTGATCCACAATGAGGAGCTTTTAAAAAACAAATAGGTCTGCAGGACTGGTGGTGCTGGGAGTTGAGGCACTGGGCGCCACACCTCACTCCACGCCAGTGACGTGGGTAAGGGAACAAACTCCTGTTGCCAGGGGTTGGCAGGGGCGGAGAGTGATTGAGCACCCAAAGGCTGCTCTCCCTCTTCGGGGAGGGGATTTTCAGAGGTCAGTGCATTGGTGCCCCTTGAGGAGGCTGGGGGGACATTGCACTGATGCTGTGCTAAGGAGGAGTGAGTTGGGGCACGGAGCTGGGAGGGAGTGCATGCAGACACGTGTGCGCTCCCCCCCCTTTGGAGTCATTGCATGCCCTACTCACGCAAGCCACTAGTAGAGGAGGAAAAATGGTGACTGATCACTGCTTGATGGCCGTCCATGGGACGCTCGACCTTGGGAGCACCGCTGCAATGCTGGATCCTGTGTCAGCAGTAGCAAGGGGGACTCTCTGCCATCCTGCCATGGGGCTATTTGGCAGTGGAGGCTGCATAGGGGCTGAAGTGGACCAGACGGTGGGCAGATGACTGGGGATGCCAAGACATAATGGGCAGATTGGGAGCCAATAAGATATAAAGTACTAAGAAAAAAAAAAATAGGTCCAAATGTTTCCAACTCTACTGCTCATGGAAACTTGTTTGATGATGCTTGGAAACCGGAAATGGCTTTAGCAGCAGTATTTCAGAAACAAACCTCAGCTAGATAGTGGATACCAGACCCTGATTGGGATCCGACTTTAGAATTTTCTCATGGTAAAGCTGAATGGAAGCCAGAAAACTTGCACACTGAGCCACCACTAGACATTTTTGGGAAAGAAGTACTTGATGGGGAAACAAACTATATTAAGCCTAGTATTCCTGCAACCCACTCTAATATGGAAAAAGACATAACATCTATACCAATCACTAATGGGAAATTACCTGGTCCAAACATGTCTGCAGATCCCTCTTGAAGTGAGGATGCTGTTCCACCATCCAAACCTTTATTGTCTGAACTTTTTACTAAAACCAAAAAGGAAGAAGCCCCATGTCGCAACGCAGTTTGGATTCGATATAAATGAGGCATGACTGACAGACCTGATAGACAATTTGTTGGGAAACATTTGTTAAAGAAATCTTTAAAATTCTTCACTAGAGAGGTGTATGCTTTTATCAACATCTGTGGAGAAGATAACTACTATGTGAGCTTTAGTTCTTCTTACACACGTGACTTATTTTGGGAAAGATATGGGCATGTGAAATTTTCATCCACATGGACCCCTTTTTTGGTGATTCCTCTTATGAAACCCCTAATTAAACATGTCATTATAATGTTTCATAATGAAGGGGTTCATGTGGATGATATTACATACTGGTTATCTCAAAAATGTACTATTCTTAGTGATCCAGAAGCTGTTTTAGATTCTGAATTATTCTGGACTGGAGAGCGGAGATATAAAGTTCAACTGCAACAAACTGATGCTGGCATCTGTCATATACCAAATTCTTTCATGCTAGGGAGAGATAGAGGGTATGTTTTTATTCAGGGCAACCTAGGGCTTGTTACCAATGTGGCACTAGAACTCATCTGTCAAGCACATGTGATAAGACACGTTGTGACAACTGCGGGGAAATTGGACATATCTCATTGCAGTGTGAAATCTTATATGCTGCAACCTTTGTGAGTATGGCCATGTTTTTTTTGAATGTCTCAGGACTGCCAGGAACAAAGCCACTTGTAATAGTCCTGAACTACTAATTGAACATGCCCAAGATCAGGTTATTGAACCACATACACATGAACCACACTTTCCCACAGACATGCTCATGCCCCACCCTGCTCCTCCTACTTTAGTTTCTAAACAAATTATTGTGTTGGAGGACGACCTACCCTCACAAAAGCATATCATTAAGACCATAGACTCTACTACCATTATTGGACTGCAGGACCCTGACACAGTGGGAATTCCCATGGGAGCAGTGTGCTACACTGATCCTGACAGTACACATTCAGAACCTCCCATGGTACGTAGATCTACAAGGAACCTGAACCCCCTTCCCTCCTCCTTTGCCACCAGAGGTCATTTGTGACAATTCCTATGCAGTCCTCTATTCAAAGGAACATGATTCTGACCTGGAACAAGGTGAATTGACCTCCCAATCCACTATCTCAGACCGTGTTATTCCTGATCAAGAGATAGTGGGTTATAAAGGGAAAAAGAAAAAAAAAGGAAAAAACCTAGTGGATGAATTTTAAGTCTGCTGTCTACTTTAACAATATGTTCAGTAAACATCCACAGCATACTGAGTGTGGTGAGACATCAGATGGTATTTAATTATCTTCATTCTACAGGTTCTAATATATGCTTTGTACAGGAAACTTGGATGAACACTTGCGAACAGCTTCGTTCCTTTAAATCAGATTGTTGGAGGGGCCTTCCTACTGGTCATTTGGGGAAGATTGTGCAGATGGTATAGGGATTTTATTTTCTGCCTATAAATTTGAACTGATGAAATTAATTGATCTGATAACAGGCAGGGTATTAATCATTGGTGGTAAATGGGGAAATTATATATTTAGATTTATCAATGTATATAGTCCACAAACTAAGGCAGAAAGAGTTAAAATATTTACCCTTATACAACCTTATCTGGTGACTTCTTAAAAACCAATTTTGGGACGAGATTTTAATTGTGGCATTAAAAAAAGGGTACAACTTTACAATCACAAAAGAAAATATATTGTGATTTTGCCAAGTTAGCACACATTGTGGATAATGCAGAACTAATAAATTGTGAGACCAATCTATCAGACAGCCCAAAAACTACTTACAAAAGAGGTAAATATACCAAGACTATTGACCATTTTTTTTTTATTTCACAAAACATTTCTGAATTTCTTTTTTCTATATCACCAGTTGAATTCTCTGATCATTCCATCCTGATATTAAGGTTCGGGGAAATGCAACATGGTTCAAAACAAAGGGATAGATGGAGACTAAATGTTTCTACACTACAAATCCCCAGTGTACAATTAAAAATTAAATACCTGATAAAAGCTTGTGACTTGGCCATGTATTTATACAAGGATATAGGGGAATGGTGGAAAGACTCAAAACTTGACTTCAAGACATGTCTTATGAAATTAGGAAAGCAGATTGGAAACAACACTTTTTAAAAAATATTTAAAGATATGTTCACAATTACAGAGACTGTATTCTTTAACTAACACCTCTTGGAATGATTATTCACCACAAATAAAGATATAACAAACAGAAACGCTAACATCAATATGACAGGGCAAAAACTATTACCGTTATGCTTCAATCAGGTACACAGAAAACCCCAGTGGAAGACCCGTATGTAGCATGCAAAGAATTAAAAAACTCAGTGTCTATAAAATCATTAGTTGATTCTATGGGCCTTATAGCTGGTACACCAGATAACATATACACAGTCATCAAAAATCACATGGAGTCACTTAATCCAAATATAAACCCAACACCAGACACTGTACAATCTTTTTTACATTCAATAAAACTCCCATCCATCCCTAAAAAGAATTCCATAGTAGATACTGAAATTACTAGATCTGAAGTGTTGCTGGCCATTAACTCTTTAAAATCTGGAACATCACCTGGGTTGGATGGATTACCCAGTGAATTTTACAGAATGTTTTCTGATGGATTAACAAATCATCTCACATGTTTCTTTCAATACCTCTTAACTTCTGGTAATGTTAGGCCACCCTTTTCAGAAGGTATTATTGTTTTTTTATTTAAATCAGAGGACAAAACTAATATTTCAATTTGGAGACCTATTACTTTATTAAACACCGATTATAAAATTTTGGCTAGCATTATTAATAATAGGATAAAAAAATATTCTAGTTTAATTTTATCCCCTCATCAATATTGTGGTATTACCAGGAGAATGATTTAACATGCTTTAATGATCATTCGGGATCTAATAAAATATTTATCATTGAATGGTTTAACTGGTACAATTATTTCATTAGATCAGGCTAAAGCATTCAATAGAGTATCTCATGGCTATTTATTTTCTACCTTACAGCATTATAAAATTCCATGTACAATCAGATATTACATTGAATTACTGTATAAAAATGCTTTAGTATCCCCAATAATAAATAAACAGGTCATGAAAGGATTTTATATTTCTACAGGAGTACGACAGGGATGTCCATTGAGCCCATTGTTGTATTTGTATTCATTAGACCCTTGATTGAAAATGATAGTCTAGTCAACCTAGTGGGAAGGTTTAAAATGGGTACATGCAGAAGAATGTCTTACAATTCAAGCCTATGCAGATGATATCTGCATATTCTTTCAGGACTCAAGTGAATTACCAAAGTTGGGAATTGCCTGGATTGAAATAAACACTAATAGATGGAAACACTGGAAAATGACTTAATATAAACAGATCAAAATTTTGAAAAAAATCATTATTCCAAATCTACAATATATTGCTTTAATTTTTCCACCTCCAAACACATTAGAAACAAAATTATATGGCTTATATTTTATGCTTTTATGGGGTAACAAATTGAATCCCAATAAACGATATTACACATATTTGTCAAAAGATAAAGGAGGTATTGTGATGATGGACCCAATAATTTTTTTACAGGTTCTTTCTGTAATCCAAAATATTAAATGTGGGTTTACAGAGAGCAATAACTTACATTGTATATGGATTAAGCAAATGTTACATAAATATTTTAAGATTTGGACAGTTGTACCACCAAAATTAGGTTCCCATTTATCAGTCCCTGAATATTTTAAGTCTACTGCTCAAACATTATACAAATGGGAATTAACAAAACAACAAATTCAACAGAGTAAGGTATCTACCCTATATAGACAAATTATAGTTCTCATGCATCCACAAATACCTTGTTTTAAAAACTGTGCAGTTAAGAATAACCCTAATGTCTGGTCACAACTCAATAATCACAGACTTCCTGGTTTCATGTGGGAAACAATATGGTTAGCTATGTATGGGAGACTTAATGTATGAGGTAATTCTAAACATAAAGTCTTAGAAGAAATAAATTGTCTATTCGGAATGTATTAATGTCACAGAAGCAACAGAACACTTTTTCTTACACTGTTCTTATGTAAAACCCTTATAGGAATTTTTGGCACTGAAATGGAAATTGACATGGCTGTCACATTTGGCATATGATATTCTGCTACTAGGCACTAATCCTGCTGGTAGTATACTTTATGATTTGAATCTACTTAATTTATTTAGATGCTGTCTTATATTTTACTTATGGCAAGCACAATGCCAGTGGGTACTCCAACAGAAAAGAATGCCGTATCATGTATTTAGTAATATAGTTGAACAATTTATGGTTAAAATGTATCAATAGGATGTCTTAATATGCTCTATATTACAAGTACAGAGGTGGTGGAAATGATTTACTAACTTTATAAAATATAAATAAGAATGTTACGAGATGCCCATTTGATATTGTTTCTTAATTTATGATTTATGAGGTTTTATTTTGACTGTTTGTTATGACTTCTTTCTCAATATTTGTATGATTCTGTTATACCATGTATTTTTCAATAAAAACTCTCCCACTCTCCAGTAGGAGGATGGGCTGACCACTGCAGAGTCGGTCTTGGCTGGTGTGCAGAGAGTGGAGGATGTGGAGGAGCTTGGAGTTATGGCTGCTCCCTTTCAACCTGATCTCAGTGAGGTGAAGATCTTTTATGATGCAGAACTACGTTTTGAGATGGAGGAAACTAGACTTGATGAGCCAAAAGTTTTAATGAAGGTTATACCTGGACAAGATGATTTTTTGGACTGAAGGTCTAGACAGTTTTCTGCTGAGGTAATTCCACCTTTTTTGCCATAAAAGTCTGAATTAAGTAAGGATTTGTCTACCACTAAAAATAAACATAATGATTTTTCTGGAGATATGATGGAGAATAGTGATGGTACTACTACACAAATGGTGAGTGCTGGTATCTCTGTACAAATGGTGACTGGCGGGAGTTGTAAGGAGCCATCCCAGAATATGATACTGGAGACTGTTCCTAATGACCAGGCGGTGGAGCTGGGTTTGCGTATGCCAATAGTGTTTCAAACAGATGCTGTTTCTCAAGCTATGGCCATAGTTTTTTTTTTTCTTTTTCAGCCACTTCCAAGAATAAATTAGTAAGGAGAAAGGAGGCTGAAGGCACCTCTTGGACTGATTCTGCATTTTACTTTCATAAACCATGGATGGTGGAAAGTTTGTTGAAAACCGCTGGCTGGGTTAGATCTCCAACTACAAGACAGTGGACATCGGGCTTTGCTCCTATTGCCATTCTGGAAGTATGTCTCAAGGAGGGTCTACATGAGATGGCTTTTTCTCCTGAGCAGACTGTTACCAATTTAGAACAAAACACTGAACTTGATACCTCCTTACCATCAGAATTTAATTTGACACAACACTCTAAATTGAATTTTTGTCAAGATACAGAGCCAGGGAAAAATCCCATAGAGTTAAAACATGCTAACTTGGCTAATTTAAATACTGATTTGAACTTTGGACCTCTGAAAGTTGCTGCTCAGAGCATGTCTCAGGAATCTCTTGGGCCTGGTGAGGACAATTTTCATGAGGATAACATTGGAGATAAGGGAGAACATGGACATTCACAGGAGGAGATGGATGGACAAAAATCCAGGTCATATGCTTCTTTTTTTCAGAAACAAGTTTTTCCAGCCAAATGCCATAATGCAGTGAGACTGATTTATAAAGGTGGACTGGAGGTTTTTCCTGACAGGGTTTATGTGGAAAAAACTTTGTTAAAAAATAGTCTTCATTTTCATGCTGCAGAGCTTTATGCTCTTATTCATGTCTCAGGTGAAAGAACGTTTGATGTGAGTTTTAAAATGCAATCTAGTTTAGATAAATTTTGGGCTCGCTATAACTCTGTGAAAAATACAACTCTTAGGACCCCTTTTGAAGCAGTCCCTTTGTCTAGCTCTGTACAAAAAACAGTGAATATCCTCTTTAGAAATGAGGATGTTAGTATTACAGATTTGGTGTTCTGGCTTAAGCAGAGATGTACCATATTTGGACATCCTGAAGCCATCTTTGGGAGGATGGAGAGTGAGCGTTGCTCTAAAAACCATAGAAAGGGTACTACAACATCTTCCTAATTCATTTTTTGGGGGGTTGCTGGGGTGTACTCTTATCCTGGGCAACCAAAAAGTTGTTATAAATGTGGAGACATGGGGCACATCATTAGTGCATGTGAGAGGGTAAAGTGTTCACTGTGTGGACAAATGGGTCATATGAATTGGCAATGTCGAAATGAACTGATTTGAAACCTATGTGGGAAACATGGCCATTCATATGGTGTTTGTAAACAAGCAGCACATAATCAATCTGGTTCAGGTGATAGTGAAGAACAGAGGATTTTAGTTGTGTTAGAACAAAGGAAGCATGCTCAATTAATACCTGAGACCCCTTCATTGAGGGAGGAAAGACAGATTCCTCCACCTGTAAAAGAAGAAATACAGGTTCCTGCATATGTCCCTCGGACGCCTGATAGAGATCCTCAACTATTCCTGTTGGAAGAATAGGGGGACATGCTGGTGGTGCATCTGATGGCAGAGGAGGATGATTCTTAGTCTAGGTCAGAACATCAGGATTCTGTTGTAACACCAGATATAGTACTCAGTGAATGCCCACCACTCCAATTCCACCTACAGAGGTACAGAAAAGGGTTACTTGGAGGTGTACCTTGCAGCGGCCTGCATCAAAGGTACATAACATTTTTGAAACTAGAATGTTGAATAGGTTTCAAGCCTTTATATTCTGCCACAGAGGGTACAAGACATGACTCTGAGTCCTCTTCAGGGGACTTGAGTATTATGGAGGCATTTTCAGATTCTGACATGAGTGAAAAGGGTGAGGTACCAAAGAAAGGAACCTTGAAACCAAAAAAGAATGTTTCTAAAAAAACAGGAGAGGGAAGGGGAAAGAAATGTTTTCAACCACCATGATGCCTAAATAAACGGTGCAAGGTTTAACTTTACTCACTATAATGTGAATAGTATTAAACATAAAAAGAAATGGGTTGGAGTCTTTTCCCATCTCATGGCTACTAAAATGGATTTTATTATGATACAGGATATAAGGTTACATACTACCCATGAATTAATGCAAGCAAAATTAAAATGGTTTATGGGGCCTTCCTATTGGTCTTTGGGTCTAGGAGCTTGTACTGGGGTTGGAATTTTGTTTACTGTTCCAATACAGGTGATTAAAGTGTTGGATTTACAGCCTGGGAGGGTTTTTCTTCTGGATATTGTTTCTGAATCTTTATATTATAGATTAATTAATATTTATGCTCCTCAAATGAAAACTGAGATAATTGAGGTTTTTCAGCTGATTAGACCTTTTCTGTTCTCCTCACAGCATGTGATATGGGGTGGGGACTTTAATTGTGACTTGGCAAACTAGATGGGGAAAGGATACTGTGAACACTAAACTTTTTAGCGATTCTCTATTTTTGATTGACACTATAAAACTGACTAGTCTTACTGACGTGTATCTTTCTTATACCTTCCATTGTGACCTGACTTTTCAGAAGGAGTCCCATGCGAACAGGATAGATTTTTTCTTTTTGAGAAAAAGTATGACATTACAAGGGCCAAAAGTGAAATCAGTAGCTTATTCTGACCACAAAGAGCTCTGTGTTTCCATTGGAGCCCTAGCAGTTTGTCATGGCCCTGGTCTTTGGAAATTTAATACCTCTTTATTAATGAAAGATTTGATTAAACATCAAATTCTATATTTAATTTGTGGTTTGCAAACATTGTTTACTATGTTTGATACGCCATTGCTTTGGTGGGATCATTTAAAGTTTGAGTTGCATAACCTTTTACGAGCTCTTGGTAGACAGAATAGGGATACTCAAAGGATTAGATACCAAAGTTGTAGACAACATCTACAACAGCTAATGAGTTTGGCACAGCCAACCAAACACAATTTTGATACACAGATCAAAGCCATTCAAATGGAAATGAAAACATTTTATGAACAGCAAATGGAATCATTAATTATGCAACAAAAATTTGGGATGAAAGGAAAACTTAATACAATTTGCAATTTTTTAAGCTGTAAATATAGAGTGCAGAACAGAACGTTGGAGGGACTATGGGATGATCAGAAAAATGTGAAAACATCTCAGAAGGACATTCTACAGATTGTATCCCAGTATTTGGCTCATCAATGTAAAGACTTACAGACTGATGAGAAGCAATTTCTTCCTCTTTTACAACTGATTAATATCCCTCAGAGTCCGGCATCTGTATTACAGTCGCTTACAGCTGATATTTCGGCTGAAGAAGTTCTAGACATTGTTAAATCCTTTGCAAAGGGAAAAGTGCCTGGAGCTGATGGCATTCCAGTGCAAGTTTATCACTTAATAGTACCACTTATAGCAAGTGAACTGGCTGCAGTTTACAATCATTGTCTTCACACTTTAGGGCTTCCTTTACAGATGGCTACAGGGATTACTATATTTTTTATATAAAAAGAGAGAAAAGAAGTGTTTGGACAATTGGAGGCCTATTTGTCAACTGAATGTAGACTTTAAGATTTTATCTAAAATCTTAACAATTCGATTATCTAGAGTGGCTCAGGATATTACATTTGAAAATCAATTTTGTGCTATTCCAGGTAGATGCTTGACAGATGTGCTTATTCTCTTTCAGGAGATCTTTGAATCAGGTACTCGTGGAACTTTGGAAGGTATGATTATATCCTTTGACCAAAGAAAGGCATTTGATTCAGTAAATCATGCCTTTTTATGGAATATTTTGCAGTTTTATGGTCTCCCTGATTTATTTATTCAGTGGTTGAAAATTATTTATAAATCTGATGTGATTACGCTTTTGGTGAATGGCCATCTAGGGCCTTCAATTTCAATCAAAAAAGGGGTGAGACAGGGATGTCCCTTAAGTCCCTTGTTATTTGTTTTCTGTATTGACCCTCTTTTGCAGCTCCTGAATGATAGATGGTTCTTTCTGCCCCATGTGATTTCAGGACAGTAACTATTGAATACTGTGGTGGCATATGCAGATGATATCTATCTATTGCTTCCTAATATACAGAAAGTACAGACAGCAGTAGATTTTTGTAATTCAAATGGGAAAGCATCTGGGGTTTGTTTAAATAAACACAAAAGTAAAGGAACGTGGCTACAGGGAGCAATTTGTTTGGGTTACGATGGACAGTAACAAGTGATTTTGCAGGGATACAGGAGGAAGATGGTCCTATCCATATTTTGGGTATGGATTTAATATGGGACAGCAAGATTTGGTCAACTGAGATGGGAAATTAAATCAAGGTAGAGAATTAGTGATGAATTGGAATAAGCATACTATAAGAAAACTAAAAAGGGTCCATTTAGTCAAAACATACCTCCTTCCACTATTTTTATTCATTGGTAATGTATTTCCACCTCCGAAAGAAAGAGAAGTTACACCTTTTAGTATCTTTTTTTCTGCTATTAGGGAGAGTTGGTTAAATCCATTAAAAATAAATATTCTATGTTTAAGTGTTTAACAAAGTGGTGTAAACATGGTTAATCCCTTATTTTTTTTAATTATACATTTTTTATTTCTTAATTTTAAGCCTTTATGTCAGCGCAAACACATTGGCTGGATGGAGTTATTACATTCCAAATTGTTAGCTTGGCTCCCTGGGTGGGAAAATGATTCTCAAAAGGTTTTTAGAGTTGTGTCTTTTGCACCACAATATTATAAAGATATTTTTTTAGGATGAAGAAGGGGAATGTTAAATTTCTTGACCAACTTTCACTCTCTAAAAAAGCACTTTATATTAAAGTCTTGGATGCTAATTTTAGAGAACTTGAAACTTTTCCGCAATGCCCTCTGGAACATAGATCAGCAGTTCTACATTTGCTTACATGTAAGAGAATTCCGCTTAAATTTAAGGATATTCTATGGCTTTGTTGCCATGAGAAATTGAATATTAAAGCAAAATAGAAGCATAACATGAAAGAAGAAAGATTCTGTTCCAGGTCTCATTGTGTGGTACAACTGGAAACGATGGACCACTTATTTTTTTTCATGTTCTAATATTACCAATTTTTTGACTTTTATTGCACAGTCTTGGGGTATGCCTGTTTTTATGGCAAATTAATTATGTTTCATTGATTTATGGAGTTTATGATAATACATGGCGAAAGTGGGAGAGAAGTACATTGAATATTATTTTTTCTGTTATTAAGTGATACATTTGGAATGTCTGTTGTTTATTTACTTTGCAACAAAAAGAGATTTTACGCTCTGAATTAATTGGAAACATTAGTACTGAAATACGCCAAATTTATTATAAGGAGAAATCTGCACAAAATGATGTATATATTAAGAAAATGTGGAGGAATCTCATATGGATCACAGATTCTGATGTACCTGTTACATGATCTGGTTGTTACGTTCTTCTCTGCATACTTGCTGTACTGTTTATTTTTGTATTATTGGAACTTTTCTTTGTGATTGCTGATATGACATTAATAAAAACAAAATTCCCCTACTCTCCTGCAGGGGGACTTGCTGCTGTGTGGACAGGCTACAGTCAGTCTAAGGCTGGCTACTGAAGAGAATGGTCATTATTTGGGGTCAGAGCCAAGGCCTGAGACTCCGCTTGTGATTATGGAGAACCCATGTGTGCAGTCTGGGGAAGATATAGGAGATGCCAGAATAGAGCAATGAGATGTTTCTACTGGTGACTTTTTATTTTCTGGTGTTTCTGTACTAGCAAACTTATCTGTACCTTTGGAGCCTGTTATGGATCTGTCAGTCGAGTTTTGGGCAGAGGCACTAAGCAGGAATGTGTTGTTGGCTCCGTTACTGACAGAGCTGCAGTTGTGTCTCCCCTGCCAGTTGCCGCCTCTGATCCTGTCAATCCACGGGTAGCACATCAGCTGTCTTGGGCTGACGTCAGCGCTACCATGTCGGAATGAATGCGGAAGTCTTTTCAGTTTCCCCCTGCAGACACTCCCTTTGAGCCTGAGAGCTGATCGAAACATGACTCCTTGATTCATTCTGGCTGGATGCAAACAGAGGAGGGGAGATGGGTGCCTGACCCAGACTGGACATCATTTTTGCAAGGTGAGCTATGTACTTCCTGTTCCTCTGAATTACCATCTGTAGACCCTGAACACTTGCCTGCTGAACATGTAATTTTGGCTTCTCCCATGGTCACTAGTGGTGATGCACCAGGGAGTCCTCAGGCTCCCTTTCATGATTCTACTCAGGCTGAGGATCCTCCTCCTTCTCCCAGACAGGAGAGACAATGGATAGGTGCTACCTTTTTGGATCTCTTTAAAAATAAAGAAGTGGATCAGGCACCTAGAAGAAATGTTGTCTGCTTTGCTATAGGGCTGGGTTACAGGACCATCCCACTAGACAATATGTGGCAAAAAAACTGTTGAAAGATTATATGGGTTTTGCTGCCTCAGACATTTATGCCATGATTAACATCAGAGGTGAGGACACTTTTGATGTCAGCTTTAGAAATTTTTCTGGACTGGACACTTTTTGGAGAAAGTATCAGACTCTAAAGCTTTTACCTTTATTGGTTTCTTTTTGGGCCATTCCCTTGACTAAACCCCTCTACAAAACTGTTAATATCATGTCTGGGAATGAGGGAGTTAATGTTGGAGATTTTTATTTCTGTTTGGAAAAAAAGTTTCAAGTTTTAGGTCCTCCTTCTGCCATCATTGATTCAGAGGGTATCTGGACAGGCAGTTGGTGATTTAAAGTTAAACTGCTGATGCTGGGGGATGAAATCCAGCATATTCCAAACAGTTTTTTTCTAGGAAAGGATATAGAGGTGGTGTTTTATCCAGGACATCCTCAGGCATGCTGCAAGTGTGGTAGTCATAGACACTTGAGTAGCACTTGTGACAGGGTCATGTGTGCCCTTTGTGAGGATTATGATCATACCAGTAATGTTTGCAGAAATGTTCATAAATGTAATCTGTGTCAGGAATATGCCCATGCCTATCATCAGTGTCCTTGGGTGGGTCAGAACAGACAGGGTGGCCTGAATAAAGATGATTTGGTATCTGATGCATCGGACAGATATAGGCCTCCTAGGCCTGACCCTCCTGGTCCACCCCCAGCCCCATCTCCAGACCCCTGACTGCAGGAAAAAGTGACCATGACATGGGCCAGGAAGATGTTGTTGATGAGTCTCCTGTGGATGCTCATTCTGAAATCCCTGGCATGTCTGGTGAAGGAAGTGATGGGTCTAGTATGCCTCCAACCTCTGCTGATTTTGAAGTCCCTTCTAAATGCATCACTAGATCCTCTAGTAAAGCTCCTGTTTCTGCTGTCTCTGTGCCTTCTAAGAATTCCTTTGAAATTTTGCATGAGGTTGATGGCTGGTTGGATTCAGATACTTCTTCCATTTTGGGATCTGAATCCGAAATGGACTGTGAGGAGGAGTGGGTTGGGCCTAAAGATATGAAAAAAAAGAAAGTAAAAAAATGGAAAAAGGATAAAGACATTGGTTAATTCTTCTCTAAGACTTACTGGAATCCTTATACTTGGTCTCTTGCAATACCTGTAGCATTAAAAATGCTAAAATATGGATGGCTTTGTTTAGTTTTCTTGTAACCTTACAGGCAGATATTTTTAATTTTTTTGCAAGAGACCAGGTTTAATTCTGTCAATGATATTGTACGATCAAAGTGTTCATGGCCCTGAGGCCCTTCTTTTTGGTTATTTGGGGCAGATGTGATGGATAATTTGGGAATTCTCTTTCACACCTCTGACCTCCGGGTACATAGGTTTGTAGATTTGGTGCCAGGTAAGGCTATGATACTTGATTGTACATTTCAAGGTATTTTTCTGCTCCTCATCAATATGTATGCACCTCAGAGTAAAAGTTCCAGGATTGATTTATTTAACCAAATTAAACCCTTTTTATTTACTACTAAGTCTGTTATCTGGGAAGGGGATATGAATTGCAGTCTGGATGTTAAGGTTAAGGATAATATGGAAAAAAATATATATTGTGATTCCCATGTCTTAAGGGGTATCTTAGAAACAGTCATGTTACAGGATGTCTATAGGTCTTTGCACAAACAAAGTGGTTCTATGTATCGGAGAAGTGCATTTTTCATCAGAATTATTTCTTTATTTCCAGACTTTTACATGCTTTATGGATGACTGTGTCTCTGAGTGAATTTACTGATCATAATATTTTACATTGTACTCTGGGTATGGGAAATATTCCACCTAGTTTTCCTTCAGACCCCAGGCACTGGAAGTTAAATTCCTCTGTATTATTAAAATACTGCTATTAAGTTACAGGTTGATATGTGTATTATTTTTAGAAAACTGGTTGCAGGAATGTATGAGGATTGGGGTAGTTGGTGGATGGACACCAAATCTGACCTTAAGGCCCTTTTTTTAAAACTGGGTAAAAGTACTGGTAATACAGAGTACAGTCAGTATTTAAGTCATAGGGACCAATTGTATACATTAATATCCCTTCCAAATGTTAGTGACCATAGAATTAAGCCACAAATTGGTACTATTAAAGGGAAGATGAGGGTGTAGCATTTTTCTAGGGCAGCATCTTTGACTGCTGAATTTAAATTTGAGATGTTGCTGCAACCTTTTTCTGATCTCTTTAAGGCTTGCAAATTTAAAACTGGGCATAAGGTGATGGAGGGTTATTTGATGCGGCTGAGGTTTTGAAACATTCAGAGGTTGAAATATTGGATATTCTAATGGATGCTTTGCATTATTCTTTGGGGACGGGCTTTTGTTCTGCGTTATTATGAAACCAGGTGGTGACCTGTCCTACCCCTATGCTCTTGGGAAAGACTATTTCTGTTATTAATGGTCCTGTTCCACTTTCTGAAGTTTTTGAGGCAATCTCTAGTTTAAGGGATGGGGTCTCACCTAGGGAAGATGGTCTGACTAATGAATTTTTAAAGATATTTAAGGATAAACTTGGTGAGATCTTGGTGGCTCTGTTTTATAATAATATGATGACTTCTGGTAAGGTGCCTCAAGATTTTACTGATGCTATTATGATTTATTTCTTTAAAGGGGGTGATAGGCATAACCTCACCAATTGGAGGCTGATTAGTCTTTTGAACACCAATTATAAGATCTTGTCATATGTTTTATGTAAAAGACTGAGAAGCCGGCTAAGGAACTTATTCACCCTGTTCAAACTTGTTCTATGGCTGGAAGAAATATACAGTTGAATTTAAGACTATTACAGGATGTTTTTGAATACGGGACAAAGGGTAAATTGAGAGGGTATGTGTTGCCACTTGATCAAGCTAAGGCCTTCGATAGTGTCTCTCATAGTTTTCTGTTTGAGGTCCTATCTAAATATGGGATGCCTTCTATTTTGCTAACTTGGATAACATTTTTACATATTCGAGCCTTTACTTTTCCATCTGTTAAAAACACTTCGGGAGACCCGGTGTTGTTACGGGGAGGGGTGTGACAGGGATGTCCTCTCAGCCCCTTGTATATTTTTTGCCTTGACCCCCTTATAGGTTTTATTTTGAGTGATACTGATATTGTGGGATTATCTCCTCATGCAGCTATACCGGCACAGAAACTTTCTGCTTATGTGGATGATGTTTGTCTTTGTTTCTGATGTTCGGTCTGGTTCTAGAGCTTTGCAGCATTTTGATGATTTTGCTCAGCTTTCGGGTGCTGGGTGGAATTATAATAAAAGTAAGGCATTACAAATAGGCACTGGGGATAAAACATGTACTATTGCTGGTATCAGGGTGATGGAGGGACATCTAAAAATGTTGGGTGTATTGTTTGGGGAAGAGGATATGGCATTTCTTAATTGGGAAAATAAACTGATTTTGGGAGAACAAAAGGTGTCTCAGTGGAAATACTGGGCGTTTGGGAAATTGAATAGGGTTCAGGTTGTTAAACAGTTTTTACTTCCACTCTTTTTATATCTAGTTTCTGTTTTCTCTGTTCCCTGTGTGTTGGAAACAATACTTTTCTGTGTGTTTTCCCAGATGATTTGGGGTAGCAGGTTGAATCCAGTAAAAAGGGATTTCACGTACCCTCCAGTTAAACAGAGTGGTTTTGGCATGATTAATCATGTAGTATTTTTTTCATTACTTTTTCATTATTTCAACTTTTGGTCCTTCAATGAAGGCCCTTAATTTGTGGGAACCTTGGCCTAGGTGTCTTTTTCAGGTCTTTGAGGATAATTGGGTTACTTGGGTTAATTGGGTTGGGAGCATAGCTCCCCTATGGATGCACCCGCAGAGAAGACTGATGATAACTGTCACAAGGGAGGCCCACAGGAAGGAGGCAGAGGACACCACAGGAAGGAAGCAGCTCCTGGTGGGGGACTCAATTATAGGGGATAGAACTGGGGGGAACTGGGAAAAATGAAGTAAGGTGCCTGCCTGGTGCCATGGCTTGGAGGGACAGGAAGCGCATCCTCAGGATCACGAGAACAGCTGCAAGGGATTCCGAGCTGGATGTAATTGTCCACCTAGGGACAAATGACTTGGCTCATCATGAGATTAGAGCAGTGCAGGAGGACATTGCAGAGTTGGGGAGGGACCTAAGACAAGTAGCACACACAGTATCCTTCTCAGAGGTGCTGCCTGTCAAAAGCATGGGGGAGGCGAGGGTAATTGACACCATGCAGTTTAATGAATGGTTGAAAAAATGGTGCAGAGCACAGGGGTTTGGCTTCATTGGGGACTGGGTTTCCACCTAGAGGGACACCAGCTTATACTGGCAGGATGGTCTGCATCTATCCAGGAAGGGAACAAGTCTTTTGAGCAATCAGTTTAAATGCTTCATTGGCAAGCTTTTAAACTAGTCAAAGGGAGCGGCACTGACAAGCAGGAAAATCCCAGCCTCTCCTACAAAACAGGGTACTAAATGAGAAAAAGACTGAGGTAGAGACGGTCAGTGGGGGATGCTGCAACAGAAGGTAAAGCCATCAAAAAATGGAAAGCAATGAGTACTAATGCCTGTAGTCTGGGTAACAAGCTTCCTGAATTAGTGGCCTTGATGGAGGAGGAACATCTGGATATCGTGGCAGTCACAGAAACATGGTACACACAAAACCATGACTGGGACATAAACATACCAGGATACACTGTCTACAGGAGGGACAGGAAGGGTAAAAGAGGAGGAGGAGTAGTTCTTTACATAAGGGAAGAAATAAAAGAAACAGAACAAAAGGGTAAACAGGGAGGAGAAGAAGCACTGTGGGTAAATTTGGAGACCGGCAATGGCACCACAATACGCACAGGGGTTGTATACAGACCCCCTTCTCAGGGGGAGGAAATGGACAGGGAAATGATAGAAAGTATACTTAGAAAGGCAGAAAAAGGGGAGATATTGCTGATGGATGATCTGAATATGCCAGATGTTAACTGGAGTGCAGTTGCAGATGCCACTTCGAAGATTGCAGTTGTTCTAGATGCCCTACAGGGGGCATGCCTTAGACAACTAGTACTGGAGCCCACTCGAGAGGGAGCAATATTAGACTTGATTCTCTCAAATGGAGACGGGAGAGAGGATCACAGATGTAAGTGGGTAGCCATCTGGGACTAGCAACCATCGAACAGTATGGTTCTAATAAACACAAGCAATAGAGTCAAGCCATACAAAGACAAAAGTACTGGACTTTAGGAAGGCTGACTTTGCCAAACTGGGTGAGTGCCTAAGGAATGCACTAGCAAATGGGCAGGAAGGAGGGATGGAAGAACAATGGGGAATAATAAAACCTGCCTTCACAGAGGTAACGAGCCTTTGTGTGAAGTAAATAAACAAAACAAGACGATGTAAGAAACCACTATGGTTCTCAAAGGAAGTGGCAGTGAAGGTTCAAGAGAAAAAGAAAGCATTCAGGAAGTACAAGGAATCACAGAAGGAGCAGGACAGAGAACTGTATCAGTTAAAGCAAAAGGAGGCTGGGAAGGAAGTCAGAACAGCAAAGGCCCAAACCGAGGAAAAGATAGCCAACTCAGTTAAGAAGGGGGATAAAACCTTTTATAGGTACATCAGGGAGCAAAGGAAGACCAAGGGAGGGATAGTGAGGCTTAATAAAGGGGAGCGAGGGTGGGCAGAGGGAGACTGTGAAAAGGCAGAGATACTAAACAAATGTTTTTGCTCAGTATTTACAAATGAAGAGGGGGAGGTGCATAAAACAAACAGTAGTACCACTCTGGATACAGAAGTTGATACCAGCCCATTTACAGAAGAAAGGGTTCTGAAAGAACTCTTAAAACTGAAGGACAAAGCAATGGAACCTGATGGGATTCATCCCAGAATTCTAAAAGAGCTAAGGGTAGAACTAGTGACACCACTGACTACCCTTTTTAACAAATCATGGGAGGATGGGATGGTACCCGAGGACTGGAGGAGGGCAGATGTGATTCCCCTTCACAAAAGTGGGATCAAGGCAGAAGCGAAACTACAAACCTGTTAGTTTAACTTCAGTGATAGGGAAAATGATGGAATCACTTCTGAAGGAAAGAATTGTCGAGTATCTAGAGGCCAGAGGCACAGGACCCTAGGCAGCATGGATTCACAGTGGAAGGTCATGCCAGACAAATCTGATAGATTTCTTTGACTGGGTGACCAAAGTAGTAGATCAGGGAGGGGCTGTGGACATGGCCTACCTAGACTTTAGCAAGGCATTTGACACAGTCCCACACAAAATTAATATACGTTAGCCAGCCTGGGTGGGTCCCAAGATGACAGCCTGGGTTAAGAATTGGCTGGAGATAGGACACAGAGGTAATAGTAAATGGAGTCCCTCAGAAGAAAGGAGGGTTACTAGTGGGGTACCACAGGGTTCAGTATTAGGACCGGTCCTCTTCAATGTCTTTATAAGTGACATTGCGGAAGGACTGGAAGGAAAAGTATGTCTCATTGCAGATGACACTAAGATCTGCAACAGAGTTGATGCACAGAGTGGGGTGGAAAGGATGAGAGGGACTTGGCAAGGTTAGAGGAATGGTCAAATGTATGGCAGTTTAGATTCAATGCTAAGAAGTGCAAGGTAATGCACCTGGGAAACAAAAACCCAGGGGAAGAGTACACAATGGGGGGTGAGATACTAGCAACAACAAAAATGGAAAGGGACCTGGGGGTAGTCATATCAGATGACCTAAAGGTGGGCAAGCAATGTGAGATGGCAGCAAGGAGTGCTGGGGGGTTACTGGGATGCATAGGGAGAGGCATCACCAGTAGAAAACAGGAAGTTATTATCCCTCTGTACAGACAGCTGGTGAGACCCCATCTGGAGTACTGTGTGCAGTTCTGGAGACCCAATCTCCACAAAGACATAGACAGGATGGAAGCTGTCCAGAGGAGGGCAACTAAAATGGTGCAGAGTCTGCACCGGAAGACATATGAAGAGAGACTTAATATGTATAGCCTCGAGGAAAGGAGGGAGAGGGAGGACATGATAGAAACTTTCAAGTACCTCAAGGGAATCAACAAAGTCCAAGAGGGTAGCATCTTTCAAAAAAAGAGGTGTGGAAGAACAAGAGGGCACAATTTAAAGATGGGGGGGAGAGACTCTGAGGTAATTTAAGAGTATTTTTCACAGAGAGGGTTGTGGATGCATGGAGAAGGCCTTCCGGAGGAGGTTGTGGAGTCAAAATCAGTGGTGGAATTCAAGCATGCATGGGACAGTCATAAGGCAATTCTGGGGGTTGGGGGTAAGAAGAAGTAGGCTGCTGGTTAACTAGGATCTGCAGCTTATCCAGTAGGTAGGGAAATGGGCAGACTGGGTGGGCCAAGCGGTTCTTATCTGCCGTCAAATTCTATGTTTCTATGTTTCTATGTTACTGAGGTCCCTAAACTCCATGGAGCAGTTTCAGTTCCAGGGTTTGCAACTGCATCCATCAAGAAATTAATATTGTGGGGTTTTAGTAAATCTGTTTATTTTACTAGGCAAAGGAAAGCATTATATGTCAAAATAATGGAAAAGGCTCCTGCCCCTAGGGTTGATTTTTCTAGAAGCCTCCCAACTAAATTGGAATCTGCCTTAAAACTTTTGCGTGATAAGAGATTTCCACAGCATATGTAGGACGTACAGTGGTTATGCTGCCATGGTGGATTGTGAGTAAATGGTAATTGGAAGCACAAGCCATTATCAGAAAGACAGTGTTTAAGACCTGAGCATAGGGGTCAAAAGGAAACATTATAACATTTTTTTATTCCGCATACTTATGCAAAGCAATTTTGGACAGATTGTTCAATCAAATGGAATTGGGGTCCTGTGTAGCATCTTCCATATGAATGCTTGATTTTAGGGGAATATATGGGTTTTACAGAAGATATCATCCAAGCACTTTTAATGTCATATTTGCCTGCCTTAAATATCATCTATGGCAGGCTAGGTGTACATTTTCTTTACAGCACATTAATACTCCACCATCTGTATTGTTAACCAGTGTTGAAGTATCTCTGAATCAACTTAAACAGAAGGAAAATATGATATTTGATAGAGGAACATTTGCTGATTTGTGGAGATGTGTGCTGGTTGGGGTGAGTGTTAGTGCTTAAAGGGGTATGACACTAGGTTTTCTTTTGTTTACATATTTGTATGGATTATTTATGTTTCATTATGTTTATGGGGAAATTCCTTGAATTTATGGATGGATTCTGGTATATTTGTTCTTTGTAGTATTACACTGATTTTAGTTTTTGTGTTTTTCACCTGATGTTATGTATTCTATTTCCAATAACAAAAATTCCCCTACTCTTTTTAATAAGTGCCATGGGATCTTTAACATCCACCTGAACTGCCTCCAATCCAGGCAAATGGGACCTCAGTTTAACGTCTCATCTGAAAGACGGCACCTCAGAAGTGCATCACCCTTCTCATGCTGTACTACAGTGTCAGTACTGGGATATTAACCCAAGTGCCAGATGTAGGAACTGAACCAACAGCCCTCTGATCTCCCAGCCTCAGAGGCGACTGTGATACCTATTGAGCCACTGACAATACTTTGAAGACAATACTTTGAGAAGCATAATTTGTACAAAGACTATCCTTATTTGATTCAGTGGTCTACAAGTAATTTGATAACTTTTATGAAAGAACCCTGGCTGCATCCTGATTTATTTTGTACTGTGTTTGTCATTTTTTTTTGTTACTGAATTTTTTTTTTTTATAAATTTTGTTTTGTGTGTGTGTGTGTGTGCGTGTGTGTGTGCGCGACTGTGTGTATGCATGTCTGAGAGTGTGAGACTAAGTGCGGGTGAAGGTCATAGTATTGAGGCATTGGTGATAGTCGGGGACTTGTGCTCGATGGACCTGGGATGAGGAGAGTCTGTGGCCCATGGGCATGGGCAGAGGAGAGGAGAGGAGTGCGCACACATAAGCATGGTCGGGTATTACTGGACTGCTTCCGACTCTTGGGTGTTGCTTCCCCCCATGGAAGCAGCAGCACCAGTGCCACCAATGGCTGCACATCCACCTAGTCCGCCACTACCACCACCACCAGTAGCAGCTGCAGGGGCTCCAGCAGCAGCCCGTCCACCACCTCCAGAGCCACAGGTGGAGCCCCAGGTAAATGTAGGGGGTTCCAGCAGTATTTCTGGCCCCCCACAGTTCCCCAGTGTGTCAGTTTTTTAACTGTGTTGGGAGAGACAGCACCATTGTGGTCTGTGCATCTGTGTGGTGTGCTGATGCACCGTGGCCCATGGGGGACACATTTGGGGACTGGTGGCCAGTACACACACACATGGCAAACCACCACAAGGTGGAGTGGCAGACTGCCACCGAAGGGGCCAGGCGTCCACCTGCTGGCCCTTCTGTGGCAGTGGCAGAGGGTGCTGGGTTGAAGTTGTGACTTGCCGCCACAGCAGGAGGAGGTCAACTCTAGCAGCTGCTCCACCACCACCACCACCAACACAGCCACCAGCACTACCCTCTCCACCACCACCACTACCTGGCTTTCCAGCTTCAGTGGACCCCACCACAGTGCCTGTAACACAGGCTGACATTGCATTGGTGTGGGTGGCCCTCGATGAAAGCAATGAGAGGGTGGGTGCTGTGCAGCAGCAGGTGGATCAAATCCAGCAACAGCAGCTACAAATACTGACAATATACAACTTGCTGCTAGAACACCATGGAATCCCCCATTAAGGGATTTTTTTCTGGACCCTTCCCCCCCACTACTGTGCTGTACTGTTTTTTATGTGTGTGTGTTTTTTTGTTGTTGTTTAATAATAGACATTTTCTCTTCCGTTGTTGCAGTGCCTCAGTAATGTTGACTTTCTGTTGTGGAGTGCTTGTGGGCAAGCTGTTGTGAGCAGTTCAAGTATGATGTGCTAAATTTCATGTGTGCAGTCAGTGTTGTTTTCTGAGTGTGTGTGTGTGTGTGTGTGTGTGTGTGTATGTGTGTGTGTGACATCAGACATTGTACAGCATGTTGTAAACATATATTGCTGTTACTGACTTGTTGCAGTGTTTATACTATTAAAATTAGCGAGCAGAATAACGTATATTTTATTGTCACCATCCTCATCAGTGGACTAAGTGATACGATACTTTTTCAGAGGTGTCTGGCCAGAGTGCACCTTAGTCACATACTGCCCACATAACTTTTAGGAGAGCATGTATTTTTTGTGCTATGATCTCTGCAAAGTCATGTGTGCACTGTGAGTGACTGAGGTGCACAGTGACCCGATACCTCTGAAAAAATATCATATCACTTAGTCAGCTGGTGCTGATGGTACTGATAAAATATACACCGGTTATTTTTTGTTATCTTTATTCTTGATACTGCAATAAGTCTTACCATATATATGTTGCATGAAGCTGGACAATGTATGCACACACAGGAAAGAACTCTGATGGCATACTTGCAGTTTAGCACAACATACTTGCATTACTCAGCCTTTATGCTGTTTGCGAAACACTTAAAATCCCATTCATAAGTCCCGACACAAAGTAAACATTACTGAGGCTCTATAACTCTTTTGTTTATGAAATAGACATGAAAGAGATTCACCAGCTTACAGCATTGCACCTGATATATGGGTGCCTTACTTCCAAGGGAATCTTTCTTGCTCTACATGTCCTTACATAGTTCAATACATTTCTATGAAAACCTCCCATAATTTTATTAAAGTGTGTCACGTCACGGAGGAATTCCATTCAGAAAAGCGGCCCAAATTCTTCCCCCCTTTCTCATCAATGTTAGGATGTGATGCCAGGAAGAGCATGGGTGCGTGCTCCATTATAGTGAATGTCCGATTGTCCGGCAGCTTTCAGAATGTTTCTTTATGTTATAATGGTCAATTTGTGTGAAATGTGTGGGCCCGTTTCCAGTAACAAGAGTCTTGTTAGTGGAAACGTGCCCACATTTCACCACAAATTGACCATTATAACATAAAGAAACATTCAGAAAACTGCAGGACATTCACTATAGTGGAGCATGCACCCGCTCTCACTGGCATCACATCCTAATGTTGATGAGAAAGGGGTGTAGAATTTGTGTGACTTTTCTGAACAGGAATTCCTCTGTGACGTGACACACTTTAATGAAATTATGGGCGGTTTTCACAGAAATGTATTGCACTATGTAAGGACATGTGGAGCAAGAGAGATTCCCCTGGAAGTAAGGCGCCCACATATTAGATGCAACACCATAACTATGTAATGTGGTGAATCTCTGTAAAGCAGTAGTGCAACAATCTGTTGAGAACTCTGACCTATATTTTTAATGCTATGTTATAACTTCCTTTATTTACATCCTGACTTGTATGATACTATAATTTCCAGTATTTGAGTCTGCTGTACTACATTTTTTCAAGTGTGAAATAATGAAAGGAGCATTCCTTTTAATATGGTGCTGACCAGATCTTTGTCAGTAGTTTCTGCTGCTTTTCTCCATCACATCAGTTAGTTATTATGTATCACTTCTGTTATAAATTAACAGTTATGCAGCTGGCAATGTTTTAGGACCCCACAGAATAATATTTCTTGAAAAGCTGCTGCAAATAAATACAAACCTGGTCATAACAATATTGAAATCTGTGCTCATCTTTTTTTCATGTATGACAAAAGTAGTCAATTAAATAAAGCAGACAGAAATTGTGAAAAGAAATGTATCATTCAAGTCATGACTCGGAGGTAACTAGTGGCTGGCAATGTAAATTTCATAAGAAAGTACATTTCAAAATTGTCACCACATTCTTACAATGCTGCTTTAATTGATAATTTTAGTATGACATCACAAGCTCATACTCACAAAACACAAAATGCATCTGCCTTGCGTCAAGAAAATTGACAAGTGGTAACAAGGTGAAATGGGAGCATTTCAGCATATACAAAGTCCCCCAGAATTAATGGCACACTGAGTCATGCGCGCAGTGGTTGCACAGAGTCCCCAGATTTTTTCCTGCATGCCCAAAATGCAGCTGCCTTGGGTCCAGAAAATTGACAAGTGGTAACAAAGTGAAATGAGAACGTTTCAGCACATACAATGTCACCCAGAATTAATGGCACACTCAGTCATGTGCGCAGTGGTGGCACAGAGTAACCAGATTTTTTTCTGCAGGCCCAAAATACATCTGCCTTGTGTCCAGAAAATTGACAAGTGGTAACAAAGTGAAATGGGAGTATTTCAACACATACAAGGTCCCCAGAATTATTGACACACTCAGTCATGCGTGCAGTGGTGGCACAGAGTCCCCAGATTTTTCCTGCATGCCCAAAATGCATCTGCCTTCTGTCCAGAAAATTGACAAGTGGTAACAAAATGAAATGGGAGTGTTACAGCACATACAAAGTCCCCTAGAATAAAATGATGACTGTGAGTGAACTGTTGCTGGTCTAATGTGTGGTCTGATTCCAGCAAATGCAATGTGATCATCTCAACTGGATGGAAGTGTGCCCTTTGTCTGTACGCTAAAAGTAGCCTTGGTGAGTTGATATGAATATAAATATATATTTGTGTATTTTGTAGGTGAGGGGGTTGACATGCACATGTACCCATGGTGTTGTTCTGTATCACAGGTCACAGATACTGTTGGTGTGCATGCACATTCCAGTGCTCTATGAGAACTTTTTGCGTAGAAATTTGAAATGTGTAAGTCTCAAGCAAATGAAGGTAAGTATTTTGGGGGGAGCAGGGGAAGTTACTTCTTAACAGATTTCATCTGCATCATTCTCAAGTCTGGTTGTTAATGATCGTCATGGTCATCGAATGAAACTACTTCTGCGTGTTGCATGTTTGCCCCAGCCCGGTGGGTGGTGGGTCTGATGTTGAAGAACTTCTTTGGATAAGGCCACTTTGACACAATAACAAAGAATCTGGAAGTTTCCTAAAAAAAGAAATGGCTTCTTACAATTTGATTGTAATTTGTCCCTGGTTCTCAATCTTAAGTCAAGTTACATTTCAAAACAACATATTGTCAAGTAAAGCAACCTGCGTGCAACTTTTTCAACAATATCATGGTCGGGGCTGCATAGCTGCAAGTTCAGAATACAGTGCATGATATCTTGCAGAAATAGTTTTGGTGATGTACACATGTCACCTAGTTTATGAATCATACTTAGTTGTATTTGATGCAGTCTTTCCAAAAAAATTAAATGGATGAAATAAAATCTTGATACTTACCAGAATGGATTTCAAATGGATATTCCATAGGTTCCTCTGTATGGTACAGCTGCAGTACCATTCCTATCGAGTTTCAGCAAAGGAGAATTTTTTTGTTAACCTGTAAAAAAAACAAAATAAGTGTACAGTATGTATTTGACCACTGTGGCTCTGAAAAGCTACAGAAAACAAAACATACAACTAAAGGAAGTTAAATAGCATAACAAACAGTACATATACTCACTTTATAGTTTAAATATTAAGAAGCTTTATGCCTGTGGCTGATGGATGTGGTCTCCTGTCTGACTCCCTCTGCATTGGCATGGTAAATGTAAATGTAATGGGGAAATATTGTTTGAATGACACTGGTGGCGGGTGCCGGTGGTGATAACTGCAGCACATGACATTCTCTATTATATCTTCCTGCATCTGGTGGTGGTGGCAGTGGCTAACATCAGTCCCAGTGGTGGTGGTCTGGGGCGGACAGACTCATGCTCAGTGGTGGCAGTGGCTAACATCGGTCCCAGTGGTGTTTGTCTGGGGGGGTGGACAGTCTCATGCTCAGTGGTGGCAGTGGCTAACATCACTCCAGGTCATGGTGGTCTGGGGGGGCGGACAGACTCATGCTCAGTGGTGGCAGTGGTTAACATCTGTCCCAGTAGTGGTGGTCGTCTGGGGGGAGCACACCACCTTTTAACAGCTTCAGTTAAAACCTGCCAACATTAACCACATCATCATCCTAAAGAAAGATGCCCTCACAGTCATCTATGTCTGATGTCTGACCACTGGGAAATTCTTTCTCCATTGTGTCATCATTTACGCCAGTGGTGGCCCATTTCATGCTGCCACTGCCAGTACCAACTTGATGGTCCATTTCCATATCACCAAAACCACCATGACTAGGCTGGGGTATGAATACCGAGGTTGTAGTCTGTGCTGGTATGTGCATCTCATTTATTTTAATGAATGTTTGTCCAACGATCCCTGACTATTGCACCTGCTGAGCTGAATACCCTCTCAACACTTACACTGGAGGGAGGGCATGTGAGGTACTTCAGTGCCACCACAGTCAGCTCTTGCCATTCACTGACCTTTCCACTGCAGTACAAAAGAGGATCATCAGTTATTGTCAGATGCCTGTTTTCAGACAAATATGACTTAACCATTCTCTGTGCCCCACTAAGTCCAGTGGTTGATGCATAATCTTGTTCTCCAGAATCATTTATTTCACAAATCCCCACTTGGGACAAAGCCTCCCAAAGTGGATTAATGCCAGCCACTTTGGATGACAGACCACCTAGAACTGCAGTCCCCTTCCCCTTGCAGGATATGCTTGATGGTCCTCCAGGTACACCTTCAGCCGAATTATGCTGCTGCGGTTTGCTGACCTTGGCACGTGACTTCTGTGCCCCTTGAACCAAGCACACCAGTTGACCACTGATATTTTTTACCTGTTCAGGTCCTCCCTCTACTACTGATGCAATTCCACATTTGTATCGTGGGTCCAGCATTGTTGCTATGGCAAAGTTGTCACTATGCTGAATGCTTACAATTTGACGATTCTGGTCAAATACTGACAGCATGTGTTGCAGCAACATACTGATAGCACTGTATCTGGCAACATCAAGACCATGCTGTAGATTCACCAATGTCTGCCTCAGTACCTGCAGCAGTTGAATTGATTGGCTAATGGAGGCAGACTCACCACTCACTGCCTGTGTAGCATGTTCAAAAGGCAGCAAAATTGTTATTACAGAGTCCATGAGGCGCCACTGTTCAGTCGTCATAGACATGGAGGCCCTGGAACTGTCACACCTAGTGTGCATCACAAGATATTCTGAGATGACTTTGCATTGTGCATATAACCTCTCTGCCATGTATAAAGTGGAGTTCCATTGGGTGACAACTTCCAGCTTCAAGCGGTGCTGAGGCAGGCTGTTTTGCATCTGCAACTGCCGCAGTTGGTCATGGGCCTTTCCAGATCATGAAAAGTGAGACCAGATATGGTGTGCAACGGTCAGCATTTCCTTTACATCAAGGTGCTGCAGAAACAGCTGCACCACAAGATTTAAAGAACGGGCCATGCATGGAACACAAAAAAAAACACCATGCTAGATGCATTTCACCACGTTTGACCCAATGCCACTTGCTATCAACCCAGCTCTCAGGGACAGAGGGTTCAGCCACTTGCTAATTTCAGTCAGTACCATGTCCAACATGTTTTCACCAGTGTGTGAATAGGTCACATTGTGCATAGCAATAGTTGCATGCTGTCGTATTCCTGGAAGATTGCTACCATGACAATCCACCTTTCTGCACTGATTATTCACACTACCAACATCACAAACAACCCCCGGCACCTACGCCCATTGTGCAGTTATACACAAATATGAACTCCCCACTGTTTTGCCACTTGGTCACATATCCATACTTAAATGGATGAATGGAGAGGAGAAATGTTGAAGGGCATGTCTTACTGAGTCGGACACAGTACGGAACAACTCGGGGACAGCATGGGTAGAAAAGTATGTCCTGGATGGGACTTTCCATTTTGGACAGGCACATGCAGCAAACCACCAGAACCCATAATTCTCCACAAAGGAGAAGGGCAAAAGATCAATTGGCAACATTTCAGCTACAGCAGCATTAAGTTTACATGACACGGTATGATTGGGGGGTGCTTCAGCTGATGCACAAAAAAACTATGTAAGATGGGCTGACTTAAACATTTTACATGGGGTGTGATGACAATGACAAATGGTTCTGTTTTGTGATGATTCTGAATGGCATTGGCAAGTGGTGGAGTGTGGACATTTGATGAAGACGGTTGCAAAGGTGATGATGACAAACCTAGAAACAGTTATTTTGCCAGATTTGTCAACAGGGGTTGATGTACCTCTTGCACTAGACATACTGCATTCACCACCACCACCACCATCACCAAAACTACTACTCTCACCAGCGCTGGACAACATTTCAAAGTCATTATGGTCCTCAACCTCATCCTGCATGTAGTAATCCTCTGCTCTTATTACCTAACTACTGCACACGTTTAATTTCCTGCTGGACTTAACAGTCATGGAAGGGGATAACCTGCTCATTATGGTTGCTGATGAGAGTGAACACCCCACTGTGGCATTAGCTGCCATCTTTGTCGGGTCCACAGTGCCAATTTACACACACGGCAAACCTGGCAGATTGCAACTGACTCATCATTTGCATCTTGAACAATAAAATCTCAAACAAAGGATTGTGATGCTCTGCTTTTAACATGTCCATGATGCTGCTTATTTAACTCTGTTCTTTTAAGCACTGAAGTGGGGAGGGCAACATGATGTTTCAGACACTGCACACCTGGACTGCAACTGACCACCATGACTAACTATCATTATTACTGGGTCATCACTGTCTACTGAAACTGGTAAATCACAATTTTTAACCGGAGGGGGGGGGATTACTGCAAACAGACTTAGACAGAGCCACCTTGAATTTATTTTTCTCTGGTTCACAACTGGGGTCAATTACATCATCATCATCATCATATTCATTAACATCACACATATCCGCATCTTCTGCTTGGATGCTGGTATGTGGACTGCATGTTGCAACCACAGCAACATCATCATCATCATCACATTCATCATCATCATCTACACCACCATCACCACCTGATATTTTTTCACCACACTGTGAATCACTGCATGGAAAATGTGTGACATGGACCACCAAGGTGGACGAAATATCACATTGTATGCTATAGTTGACATGATTATCAGAATCCTCAGGTTCAGTTACTGGGATGTTACTGGAAAGTATGACATGATCTACACTGCCACTCACTTGCACTGCTTCAAACTCCACTATATTTCTGGATAGGTACACTGGTCAGAATTTGAACTTGAGGCAGCAGTACTCATACTACCACCACCACTAACACCACTAACACTAACACCACCAGCTGGGAAAACATCATCTCCTCCAACTATGAGTGATGCTACTGACTGGGCTGTAAAAAACATTGCAGGAGAAATACCTTTCCTCACATCAGCAATGCACTTCTGCATCTGCGTACTACTGCACCCACAGAGTATCTTACTGGCAGCAGTGCCATGGCGAGAACCAGCTTTGTTTGCACGTCTCTTTGTGGGCATTTTGGGGGATCAACAACAATATTATAAACAAATTTAGATTTTGGTACATTCACTCTCTGATTGAGGGACATTGAATGTGAAGCCAAAAAAAACTGTGGCTTCAGCAACAGATAGAGACGGTCACACAATGAAAACACCTTCAGTAACCAGTGGTGCTGAGGTCACAAACAATCCCATCTGGTAAAAAATTCCCTTTACCGGTGGGGGTGGGGGTGAACACTGACTGCAGATTTTTATGGCAGCACAAGCAGCAAAACAAAGAACAGATACCATGATCGCAGTACAAAATCAGGCAGCTGCAGTGGATAGAAGGTTCACACTACTGCGCCTGCAGTTACACTAGTCTGTAGCACAATAAAAGGTGTATTATTTGATGTCATGCAACACTACACACACACTTACATACACACAGAACAGTGTGTCTACAATGGTGAACGAGTAATGCATAGCAAATTGAAACATTCTGTAATATGCCATGTATTGTAATGTAAACAATCTGAAATTATGAACTGCTGCACCAGATCCACACAACAAACAATCAGCAAGAAAATTTCAGCAATTACTGACAGTATTACTGTGTGTACATTAACACAGTCAGATAACAGAAATGTAACCAAAAAACAAAGAAATCACTATTTCTCCAACTTAAATTTACCTACACCACAGATGTGCCCCTCCACCAAAGCACACTTTCACTGTCATTTGCTACATACACTCAATGTTGTACATTAACAATCAAAATCTATGCACAGACAAAAATTCTTGATGATATGAGCACAGGAAGGTTTCCTGCAATCGGTGAACTAAAGTTTGAGCCCCCAAAAAATGCAGAAATGCTTTTTAACAGCTTTTAGGTTTCATTCACAGACAGCTCTAAGAGCACACTGTCTCCAACAGCTTCCTACACACACTACACACTACCTCGAAACGAGGCTGTGCAGATCAATATAGAGCCCATGTGACCTGCAATCCCATGAATCACTGCAAAATTTGCCTTCAGAGCTTAAAAACAAGGCGAAGTGAGGTGAAGTGCATTGCTTTCAATGCACTTTGCTTTAAGATTTGGTGGAGTAGTGGTCTGGAAAGACAAAGCAACACAAAGTCATTGTTCTCAATGGAGTTCACGTTACTCATTATAACACATAGTACTCCACTTCACGTTGCAGAGTACTCTATGAATCACTTTGCAGAGTGGATTGAGCCCAATTCACCCACCACTAGTCTTAAACTTGTAAAAGAGTAAACATCAACCAAAGTATTTTGCTTTCATTTACTGTACAGAAAAAAAAAGTTGTTGCTTTTTTATATATTATCATTTTGTCCTATTGAGACCATTCTCTGTTTTTTTCTCATTATTTTTATTTAGCTATTTAAAATTATCCAGGAAAGGCATGTTGCATTGGAACACATTTTCAGGCTGGATTTTGGGATGGGTTTACAGGGGTAAGACAACAAATTACAAATGTTCACAGGCATCAAAAATTCAAATATTGCACAATTAGTGCAAATGTAACAAGACACTAAATAAAGGGATAGAGGTGTGCATATGTGTGTGTGTGTGTGTGTGTGTGTGTGTGTGTGTGTTTGTGTGTCTGCATGTTTTCTGGATTGTTGAAACATATTAGCTTTTTAGGCTAAATTTCTGGTTGTTCTGCTTTTTTAAATTATTCTATATCACTATTAAGATTACCATAAAACTCTCCAGTGCAGTTTTTACACATGTTGCATGGACTTGCAAGGAAACTAGTGGTTGTATCCACTAAATGCATTTTCCAGAATAAATATCTAAATAAAACAATATTAAACTAGGCTAGAAGAAAATATATTCAGAATTGAAAACTAATATTTTATTCCTTTATAGGCCTTTGCAAGGCAAATGCATTACCTCAAAGCTCCACCGTCATGGTGAAGAGGAAAGTCAGAGCACTATCTCTGAGCTGTGAACAAAATGGGAATGATAACAACATGTTCTAGAAGTGTACAGACTATATCCACAAAAAGATGGCAGGATCACCTCCTGTGCTCCTATGCAGATGGTTCCCTACATAAAAGAGATGTGCAATGTGACTGTTTTATTGCCAAGAGAGAGAATATCAATATTTTCTCTGATGAGAAGAGGAAACTATAAACTGGAGACTAGCACAGAATTGTAAAGCCATGGTACAACTTATTAGAAATGTTGTACACCTTCCAGTCATCAAAGGCAGCCGCTTTCAGATCAGTGGAGTTCAGTTGCTTTAGGAGATGTCATAATTGCCTGTAAAATTCCAAGTTCATTTTATTTGCACCCTCATTTCATGCTATAAATTTAAATACAATTTAAAACAAATTTTTTTAAAATTATTATTTGATGATAACTCTAAGATTTAGGCACAGTTTACACAATGCAGCACTTTTAGCAACTATAATAGAAATTAAAAATCTTGTGCTAACTTTTTCAGTATTGTTCCAAGCATTTAGCAAATATTTCTCCTGCTCTTTAGGCGATGCGCCACACTAACCAGCTATTATTTAGCTCCCTGCTGCAGACTACAAGTAACTTTATCACTTTTTATGATCATTTTTTCTTGCTGCTATGGGAAGGGTGTGGGGGTCCTCTAACTCTCTTATCTTGTCCCCTGTTTTCCCATCACTGGAATCTTAGGTCAGGATGAGACAATTGCTGCAGCTCAAGTGTTCCAGTAGCCAGACTGGGTACCAGAGGGTTTGTACCAGACCGTTGTGTCATCCCATAACTCAGTTAGCTTGCTGGGTGGAATTGGCCTGATGTTTAAAACATAATACCTTGAGATCTATTGATGCTGAAGGGGTGTTTTGTGTGTGTGTGTGTGTGTGTGTGTGTGTGTGTGTGTGTGGTGAAGGTGCAAACCCTCTCAACCACTGTGGTTTCCTGCATCTGTATGCCTTGCTTGAAAACAGACACACACGCGCACACACACACACACACACACACACACACACATGTGCTAGCAGTGACTATTACATGAATAGGAAGATTTTGAAAATGGACATAATAGCATAAAAGAGTAGCAAATTGCAAGCACTAATACCCAGTTATAGAAACATCTTCATGTTGCCAGGTAAAATCCATTACTGTGTTGTCAAGTACAATCAGACCCGTCTGCACACTAGTGACAGGTTATTTACAAGTCATTCACATTTTGAATACTGGAATATTTATTGTTCTATTTTTATTTTGGAACATTCATTATTAATTTTATTTTATACCAAAACACAACCAAAGTCCCCACCAATGTCCTGCTTGAGAATACTATAATAATAAATATGAATTAACAGGCAAATGTACTAATGCAAAATCTCAGTTTGAAGTACACAGACAGTGCAATCAGATGTAAAAGTCAAAGCTGTGTGTGTGCGTGTGTGTGTGTGTGTGTGTGTGTGTGTTTTCACAGCCATTAAAAAATAAATATTGCAGCCATAGACTGTATCATGGCTTTTTCACTGGGTACATGCTTGCTGCAACCTCACCCAGCTCTCATGTTGGCAATGGTATATAGTAAATGAAATGTGGTGCCAATCGAACATGTTTTGTAATATTTATATTCCACACACCAAGGAAACCTTGTTACTGGCTGGCACTGCATTATCCTTTATGAGGGATAACAAACAGAAAAACAACAGTTTTTACATATACTGTATATATACATATACATTGTGGCCTGTGCATTTGACTATTTATCGACTTGAAAGGACATCTGAACAAAATGTAATTATGATCAGAGATGGTATCATCTTGGGATTGCCTCACATAACCAAAACAAACTAGAAACACATGGTGGTGATAACTGGAACTGGATAGAGCAGTACCTCAAAACTGTGGTTTATGAGTGTGCATCTAAACTTTGCAAGGGGAAATGCCATAATTGAATCAAAGGAGGTCAACTGACTTGCACAAGGTGATGCAGGTATGAATGACAACAGATAGGATATCCCTCTTCAACATGATTTTTTGAGCTGTCAGTCTACTGAGGCACTTTCTCCAATTTATAGCCACTCCTGGGAAACAGTTTTTCAGTTCAGTGTCTAAAATGGGCATGCACCCATGGCAAACTTATCTCACACATCCCTGCTAGCAACAAAGTGATATAACACTGGGAAATAAAGTTATCTGGAGCTGCCAGAAGTTACTTTTGAAGGGCAGGCAGGAGACTCTACCCTTTGAAGTTAGACACTGTAAATGCAAGAGCTAGGTCCTGCCAGCTATGCTGGTTTTATTCTGCTGTCACCAAAAAAAGCCTACAACCATGAAAATGGATGGTTGAAGACAGGAATTATTTTTCTCAAACTTTGTAGGCTCTCTTTTCCTTTACAGCAACATTCACCCTAATGCTGGAGTACCTGCTTCGAAATTGTCATAGTTTTCATAGCACAGCAATCAGTGCAGCTGAAATAATCTGAAAAAGTCATATATTTTCATGAATAATCATTATTAGTATTTGATTTATGATATTCAGTGATAATCTAGTCAAACACCCCCCACCACCATTCATTCAAACTGCTTCCATATTACTCTGCATTTTTCATAATAAGGTCATTGATATTATGACCTGCATGGTGTATCAAAAAATAAATGAATAATCAAATGATTCATACATCACACAGTAGCAGAATTTACTGCCTATACTCAGAGTTTAAAAAATTGAATCTTTAATCATCGGGCAGGAGGGCACTGTATTGCCAAACTAGATTATAATTGATGAGGAAAGGTGAGATTCTGTACAAAAAAATTTACAAATTCTCATTGTTGTATATTTGTACCTCTGTGAAGCTCAAGGTTCAGAACTGCATAGGTTTCAGGCACCCTGTAGTCCAGTACAGAGACTGCAAAGTGACAATCAATTACGGGATAAAGGGCTCTGAAGCGCACATAACAAACAAAGCAGTCAATATAAAGGTACCAGGTTCAGTGATGCAAATACAACTAACACAAGTAATCCGAAACATCAGAAGGTCATTTGCCATTGAGAAACACTGTAACAGTATATCTGGCAAAGCAAATTAAAGTATATAGACAGATGGTCACCACATGAAGACTCTCCTCTTCTACATCTGCTATCAGCCAATATACTAGCCTTGATATTGAAAGGATAGTTGTTTTGACAGTTGAGACACACCACTTTGCTTATTCAGCATCTCTTTACCACAGCTCATTAACATTGTTACTGTATATTGGGTTACCGAATAAGAGGGAAGCTTGCTGCAGTTAACAGCAGGACACAATAAACTCCCCAAATGCTGGACAATGTCATTATCATTGATATTTATGGAGTGAGGGGGACACAGTAGTTGTATTGCCATTGGTTTATCTGTATTTTAATTAAATTCTCTTTGCTTGTTATTTCATGAGCAGTGCAGCTTGCACTGGTTTGGCAGCTGTAGTAAGACAATTATTAATACTGTGTTGTGTATTGGAGCAGTGGCACATCGCAGAAAATTCAGCTGTCACATAAGCAATGGTAGTATCATTGAAAATGTCCAAATGAGATTCCTAGGTGAGATTTAGTTTGCCACTGCCTATAAGGATGGGATAGTGCAACCGAGTGTCACAAAACTGCAGAGAAATCCATTTTCAGTTTCAATGATTGATATACATATGTAGATGGTTTGTGTTAACTCAAGTTTGAGTTAATACAATACGTTAAATTATGTTTATACTTACAGTTTCTATCTACATTTGTTTGATGTGGGAGATTAATGGGATAGTTGAAATTGAAGCACTTTTATGACTTTTTTTACATTGATCCATTGCGTTACTTGTTCACTTGTCAAGACGTACAGTGTAACAGTTGTTTTTCAGGCCAACACCAATGCATATGCTAACAGATGATTGTGGCACCCATCTACATTTGAATACTAATAAATACTTTTCTGCAAATCAAGCACTGATTATTTTCATGTTGATTACCCTGGCAAAATTCTTTGTTCATATGACGGGAATATCTTTTCATATGGCCCTATTCTTTTTTTCATATGATCATAGAAAAAAGAAATTCAGGTCATGAAAAAAGATTTTAGAGTGTGTTAAAAATGTTATTTATTTTTAATTTATTCATCATTTTGCTCACCAGGTAAGCACACTGGGACAAGGCAGATTCTCAGGAATGACCCAGAGCTACCAAAGAAGCAGCTTAGATGTTACAGTTCTATGAACATTTCATACAACAAACACAGGGTACAAACAGTAACATAATATTTTGAGTCTTCAATAACATTTACAAGTAGATTGTTGCTGTAGATAACATGTTAACTCTTTCTAAAAAAAAAAATTGCATGACTTAGCATTAAAACAATGCTGTAGCAATGAATTCCATAATTTAGGCACTTGAACAGAAAATGCCCTCTCTCTCATGCAGGTTGTATTCTTAAGTAAGGTTACATGAGTAGTTGATGATGACCTTAAAGTTCTGTATTCTTTCTTGAATTTAATTATCTTAAAGAGAGGAAAATGGTGCCCAAGTATCATTGTATTATTAATTAAACATCCCGAAATATATCAAAAATGAAACCTTAAAGGAAGCCACCCAAGAAGATTATACAATGTACAATTGTGGGTATTATACAGTTTTACTATGACAAAATAAAAAAAACTGCTTTAAAAGTTCTGTTAACCAAGTTTAGGTCATTTCCTGCTGACACTGAAAATAAAAAATGAGTTTTATTATAACAATGGCAAGAGCACACTTATTGCAACAGATTATCTGGCTTCACTTGTTAAGCAGTCCTTTATTCTATATAAACCACCTATTTTCTGATTGACTTCTTTAACAGTATTTTTATATGGGCTGAAATGGTCAAATCGTGTCCAATAAGACTCCAAAATATTTTGACTCAGTAACCTGCTGCAACATTGTACCGGCCAAGTAAAATAGTTGCAATTATTGTCAACCATTTAACTTGTGTTTCAAACCAAAACAAATACATTGTATTTTCTTTGTATTTTACATCAAGCGATGCTGCATCAGCCATCCAATTAAGGAAGAAAAATCATGATTCAGAGATAAATTTATTACATCAACTGAATTTGAACTGGTAAAAACAATAATCTTATCTGCATAAATTAATAGGTTTCTGGGTGATTTTTTTTTTCCAAAAACTAATTGCAGAATCCACCTGGGGGGGGGGCAATAAGCAAGATACAAGTTTTGATGTTTCTGCAGGAATTCATTTTAATTGGTTTTGAAAAAGAAAATAAAAAGAAATGGGAAACAAGATGGCGGTAATATGAAAAAATAATTTTTTATAACAAAAAATTATTCCCCCACCCGATATGAAAAGGAATCTTTTTTGATTGGACCAAATTCTTTTTTCATACTAAACAGCTATCCAAAAGACTACTGAGCATGTTCAGAATCAAAATTGCAAATCCTTATAACTTTAGAAGGGATTAATATTTTTCACAAACCTGTGAAAGTCACCACTCAGGCCCACACCCTTTCTACCCTGAAAATTTCAAAGCACAATTCCAAACTATCTTGGCACTAGGCAATGAAAATAAAAGGGAAAAAAAACCACTGTTTTTTTAATTTTTTTTGCTTTCTGTATCTTGGAATGCACACATCCAACATGAAAGAAACTTAACACATCAAGAGACATACCTCGAGACAGCGTATGCAAAATTTTGTGAAAATACGTTGAATGGTGGTGAAGATATTAAAGGGCAAAGGTTGACGTTTAACTCCTGATCAACCTTAAGTATAGTGGTACAACTGCACCACTATAATATATTATTTGCAAAAAAACTTGTTAATGCACTAAATATGGTAACATAATGCCACAAAAATTTTTGAAATGTGGCATTATGTCTTCCAACCCTAATTCCCAACCCCCTAGTCCCCAAGCAGCAAAAAAGAAAAAAAAAATCAGGTTTTTGTTTCTTGAGAGCTTTGGTGAATCAGTGGTAGAGTCTACCTTACCTCCCAGCCCATGGTCTCCAGTCCAGAGCACAAGGTACAGCTCCAAACCCATGCCTCATACTGGTACACTCTTCAAAGAGAGAAGTATGTCTCAAGCTATATATCTATCTGTCTATCTATCTATCTATCTATCTATCTATCTATCTATCTATCTAGATATATACACACATGTTAGAGCCAAAAAACTCTGTTTAATGCATTATTTAGGGTTTTTCCACAGCAACAAAAGTGAGGAAATTCCGAGTTAGGGTTGAAAGTCTCCCTTGGACCCCACGTCCACATCCCAAACCAGCATCTGGGTGCACATTGGGGTTGCCAGCCCTAACTCTCACCCCATCAGATGTGTGAAGAAGCAGAGGTATAGGAGAATGGGGTGAGAGTTATGACTGACAACCCCAATATTCGCCCTGATGCTGGTTGGGGATGTGGGCAGGGGGTCAAAGGGAGGCTTTCAACCCTAACACTGAATTTCCTCACTTTTGTTGCTGTGGAAAAACCCTAACTAATGCATTAAATGGATTTTTTTTGCCTCTAATTTCCCTTCTTTTTGAGAAGGATAATGAGAAATAGTGAATGTAAAGCGGTGGCGGGAGCGTGCTGTCTTGTCACATAGTAACACAGTGCCCACAAACGCAAATGGTAATGCGCATGGTGACACAAAGTGAAACAGAAAGATAAACAGTACTGTAGACACAAATGGTTAAAATAACACAAACACAAGCGCAAATGAAAACGCGAAGGGTAATGCACATGGTGCCATAGACAGGAACAGTAAGTGAAACGGTTACGGAACCACAAGCAGAAGCGGTCAGGGTAACAGTAATGTAAGCACACAGGCTGTTTTTTCCCAAAAGCTGCATAGAGAAAGACAGTGAGTACAAAGAATGTATGCATAATAATGGGTCTCGGAGCAGAAAATTAGGAGTTGGAATACTAAATTGCCTATATCCCACGAACCGTACAATGTAGAAAAATAATTTAAAATTCATATGATTTATGACTTTCCTGGCTAGTTTTGAACTTAGCCCTGATTAGGAGGCTAAGTATTTTTCTGATTAAAAGTCTGTATCTCGCACCGTTTCTGAGATACGGGCCCTGAAAAGCTCGGCGAATGCCGTAATGTTATCCTATGGGAAAAAAAGAGAAGTTCGGAGTGCCATAACTTTGGCTCCCTGTACTATTGTCACCAAACAACTAAAAGGCACATCTGTGTGATGTTGGCTTTCCTATCTCCAAATTTCAGCCCAAAAGACCAAACCGTTATTTTGCAGCAGAGCAGCAAAGGATTCCTGTATTGTGGCGGACTCCGTAATGTTATCCTATGGGAAAAAATGTCAATTTGGAGTGCCATAACTTTGCTGTCCTGTAATATTTTTTCACCAAAATACAGACATGCACATCTGTGAGATGTTGGCTGCGTTCTCTCCAAATGTCAGGCCAAAAGACCAAACCGTTCTTTTGCAGCAGGGTGGCAAAGAATTGCTGTAATTTTCCCACAGCCTGGAAAAGTAGTGTTGAACTTTGTGAAAGCTTTCTCAAATTCATGTGACAGTGTCGCATATGTGAAAGTACTTTTCGAAAGTACTTTTTCCAGACATTTGGAAAACATATTTCTGGGGTGTTTTACCCCAAAATAAAGACATGCCTAACATCCTCAGGGTTCGACTAGGTGAATACAAAAGGAATTAGGTTGCTAGAGGGTCCCAAATTTAAATGCCAAGCATTTTTCTGATGACCACCTGAAAACAAAATGGCAGATTTGCAACAGTAAAAGGGCCATTTGCAAAAGTAAAAACTGCATTTGCGACACTGTATAACTTTTTGTTAACTTTCCCCATGACTTATAATGGGAAATTGTTTTTTGAATTACTTTTGAACCATTTAATATTTTTTCACGAAATCTTCAAAAGATACATCGGGGACCCTAGCCGCACGTTCCCTGAAGATTTCAGACAGGTTGTGCAAACCGTGTGACCTTTAGAGATGAGCAAACAATTCCAGAAAAGCGTAAATGCGCTCTCAGATCACACTTAATAACTCCGCTGCTGTGTATATGAACAGTATGAAAGTTGGCAGGTCCCAAGATGCATGGTTTTTGATTGAGTATTCCAAATTTCACGCAAATCCGTTGAACGGTTGCAAAGTTATTAAGGTGCAAAATTTTAGGTTGCGCATTTAAACGGCTTGTCAACCTAACTATGGTAGCACTACCATGCTACCATAATATATACATATATATATATATACATATATATATTTTAGAGCAAAAACTCTGTTTAATGCATCAGTTAGGGTTACAGCGACAAAGCGAGGAAATTCGATGTTAGGGGTTGAAACCCCCTTTGCACCCTTCCACCCCACCCCCCAACCTGAATTGGGGTATGTGTTGGTGTCGTTAGCCCTAACTCTCACCCCATTACATGTGGAAAGAAGCTGAGGAATAGGAGAATGGGGTGAGAGTTAGGACCGATGACCCCAACGTGCACCCCGATTCAGGTTGGGGTGGTGGACTGGAGAGGTGCAAAGGGGGTTTCAATCTAACATCGAGCCCTCACTAGCTATAATGCCCTAACTGATGCATTAAATGGAGTTTTCGTCTAATTTCTCTTCTTTTTGAGAATGATAATGAGAAATAGTGAACGTAATGCGGTGGCAGGAGCGCGGGGCCCACCCGCTACCTAATGTCTTGTATGCTGTCTGTTACAGTGTTGTGCTTAACTGTGTGAAATTATCTCTGTTACAGTGAGGTGATTAATATAATATAATATAATATAATATGAAATAATGGTGTGGTGCTATAATAATTATCAAAGTTATTAACTATGGGCCAGATATTCAAAACTTAGCACCGGCCAAAAAACGTTTGTGCAGGTTTAGCACGGGATTAGCGTGGGTCCGCTATATTCAAAAGGCCAAACAGCATGGGTAAACTGCATTAGCGCTGGGCAAAATTATAATGCATGCAAACGCAAATCGTAATGCGCATGGTGATGCAAAGCAAAACAGAAAGAGAAACAGTAGTGTAGACAGAAATGTTAAAAACAACATAAACACAACTGCAAATGAAAACGCAAAGGGTAATGCACATGGTGGTGTAGATGTGAATGGTAAGTGAAACAGGTACGGAACCACAAGCGGAAATGGTAATGGTAACAGTAATGTAAGCACACAGGCTGGTTTTCCCCAAAAGCTGCATAGAGAAAGACAGTGAGTACAAAGAATGTATGCAAAATAACGACTCTCAGAACAGAAAATGAGGACTTGGAATAGTAAATTGCTTATATCTCAGGAACTGTACGACATAGAAAAAAAATTTAAAAGTCATATGATTCTGACTTTCCTGGCTAGTTTTGTATTTAGCCCCTAGTAGGGGGCTAAGTGTTTTTCCGACGAAAAATCTGTATCTCACACCGTTTCCGAGATACGGGTCCTGAAAGGCTCAGCGAACGCTGTAATGTTATCCTATGTGGAAAAAAAACAGATGTTTGGAGTGCCATAACTTTGCATCCCTGAAATATTTTTTCACACAAACCACTGAAAGGCACATCTGTGGGATGTTGGCTGTGTTCCCTGCAAATTTCAGATAAAAAGACCAAACCGTTATTTTGCAGCAGGGTGCCAAAGGATTGCTGCAATGCATTGTACACCGTAATGTTATCCTATGGGAAAAAGCATCAACTTTGGAGTACCGTAACTTTGCCGCCATGTAATATTTTTTCAACAAAACACTGAAAGGCACATCTGTGAGATGTCACCCATTCCATCTGTAATCATATTCACAAGCCACAGTTCAGAAGAATGGGGTGATATTTAGGCCTCACAACCCCAATGACACACCCCGTCAGCTGTCAATCTCGGGATGATGGGCGGTTCTATGAGGGGGGATGGGGCAACCCTAAGGGTCTCATTTCCTGACTTTTTGTGATTTAACCATAAATGATGCATTAACAAAGTTTTTTTATTTACAATTTCCTTACTTTTGAAAAAGAACAGAAAAGGAGAAAGTTTCACAAGTTGGTCCAGGCTGGCAGAGGCCTTTGGGCCCCGTCTCTCTCAGATAAAAATACAAGTACAGAATTTATTTATTTATTGAAATGTTTCACTAGGAAGGGTACACTGAGCATCTTATTGCTCATCTCATGGCATGTCCTGGGGAAGAGGGAGTGGAATTTACAACATATTTAAATGATACAAAAACAAAGCATAGTACAGTGCAGAGACAGGAGCAAAAAATACATGATAATCAATGCATACAAGTAATACAGTGCAATCGTACAGGGGATTCATGATGACTCAATACAACAAGGGAGGCAAGCATGAGTAACAAGACACATGTAGTAAGTGTTAGGTAATTAAGAGTGATAGGAGGATGGTGGGAGAGGAGAGAATGGAAGGGAGGGGAGAGCAGTATACAAGGAGGGGGTCAAGAGCAAGAACAGTTAGGGATCAGATAGTTGGAGTAGAGTTGAAGTGAGGGAGTTCAGTGATGAGGAGTGGCAGATTTGAAGGGGGAGAGTATTCCACAGTTCTGGAAGTTGGTGTGAAAAAGCTTTTTGGCCAGTGGATGTGGATCTGGTGGAGATATTGAATGTGCATAAGTTGTCAGATCTCAGTGAGTAATGGTTGGGAGGGGGGAACTAAATGAGGAGGAGAGGTAAGAGGGGAGAGAACCAAGTCAGTATTTTTGAGATGAATTTGGGACCGTGTAGCATACAACAAATATCATATGTATTGCTGGCAGTGCATATGGGTGGGAGAGTGGGGCCCACCACCTTAAATGAAAGCAAAGTGTCAATCATCAGTGGCATAATTCAACACCTGTTTACATGTCAGACACCTAACCACTACAAATTACCTCTATGGCAGTAATGCTAGGCACCCTATAAATGTGAAGCCAGTACCACAATGTAATATGCCATACACAAAACATAAAGTGTGTCACACAATATGGGTGCAGCAAATGAATTTTCCAACACCTAAACACCATAATTCACATGGACAGCACATCACCACAACACGCTCCAATTTCAATGTAAAAAAAAAAACTGTTACCGAGATATAAAATGTAAACCTTTCAGATTTTCATTCGTCGCACCGGCAGAATTCCACACCTATTAACATTTTGCTCACTTAATGACTGAAAAGTACATCCATGTCAGTAAGGCTAGCTACCCTAGTAATTTCAAGCCACTACCACCATGGAAAATACTATCCACAAAATGTAAACTGTACCACGCAATATGTCCGGAAAAAATGTATTGTCCAACACCTACACACCATAATTCATATCTACAGGACATGCCGCCAACACCTTCCAGATTTGAAGTTAAAAGACCAAACCGTTTCTGAGATATTTAATTTGAAAAATTGTTAAAACTGTGCTATCTGGTCCCTCCAAATCTGGACATGTAGTCCCTCCCTTGCGATCAAAGACTCTCGCGATCAAAGAATTTGCAGGCTAGCAATCAAAGAATAAAAAATGTTAAAGCTCAATTTTAGAGAAAAATACATGAAACTACAGCAATGACTTGACAGAACAAAGGCCCCTGAGCAGATCCTGTCCTAGTTTGCCTTTAAAAGTGACCCTTGTAATGAGAAAATTGAATTTTTCATGTGGCCATCTAGGCGTTCCCTTGCAATCAAAGATTACAGTCAAAGAATCTCGTGATCAAAGGATTTTCAGGCTCGCTATCAAAGAATTTGCAGTATCACGATCAAACAATAAAACATGTTCAAAGTAAATTTTTAGGCAGAAATGCATGAAACCACAGCCTTGCCTCGATAGAACGAAGCCCATGGGCAAAATCCACCATCATTTGGCTTAATAAGCCACCTTTGAGCTGAGAAAATTGATGTTTTCAAGTGGCCATCTAGCCACGCTCTCGCGATCAAAGATCAAAGAATCACACGATCAAAGAATTTGCAGGCTCATGATCAAAGATCGTTAGCAAGCCATGATCAAAGAATAAAAATGATAACAACTCTATTTTCTGACCATTGTGAAAGAAACCACAGGAATGGCTCTATAGGGGGAAGACCCCATCATATTTTCACCTCAGAAGTCCCCCTTGGGCTGAGATATTTGAATTTTTTTCCAGCCACAAACTGAAAACAAGACAGCGACCATCCTGTTCAAAGACTTCCTCATGATCAAAGATTATTTGATCGTGAGCCTGCAAATTCCTTGATCATGAGGCTGGATTAGATGGCCCAAACCCCATTCTTCTTTCGCAAAATAGCCATATAAATTTTCCAATTGACTTATAATGGGAACTTAAAAGTTTAATAACTTTTGAATGGATTAATATTTTTTCACGATATGAAAAGTGACATGTTCCTTTAACCAAGCACTTGCAGAAGAGCCAAGTTGCACAGCAGCACACCACACAAAGGCCATGCAGCACCACAGACAAAATCTGAAAAACTGTCTACATAACTGGCAAAAAGTGTATTTTTCAGCATTTTGGTGTGCAAGAACCATAAGTCCAATTGAAATGAAATTTGGCAGATCAAGAGACCTGCCAAGCCCCACTGCTCATACCAAATTTCATGTAAATCCATTGAAAGGGTCCAACGTTATTAACGCAAAAAATTATGAGTTTAACATAGAAGTGGCTTCATATCCCTAAATATAGGGGTGCGACTGCGCCCCTATAATATATTCCATGTCTGAGCATATGGTCATGCTACAGTAAAGGAGAATGGGGTGTTTGCTTTAACCCAAAATGAAGCATTAGCACAGTTTTTTGCATAGAATCTCTCTACTTTTTGAAAATGTGTAATATAAGTAGTAAAGAACATGTATTGGTGGTAGTGCAGAGCCCAGCTCCCACCAAGTTGCCAATTTTTGCATAAAAAAAAGCATCTGGGCCCAAGCTTCCACTTAGGCAAAGCTACGGAGCCATGCAGCAACATTATAGGGCACCAAACCCTCGTAACAGTAATTTGCTCATATCTTGGGAACCATAAGAGCTAGAAAAAAAATTCTAGTATCATTGTAATCATGACAGTGAGTACTTCACTCAACATTGCAAAGCTTGTACCCATATCTCATATCATTTCTGAGATATGGGCACTGAATACCACTGGACAGGCACTCTTTCAACCCTTGTGACAGTAATTTCACAATATCTCATGAACTGTGCAACGTACGAACAAAATTCCCCTGCAGACTTACACTACGATTTCAAATCTTTTTCCAGTGGCTAGATCACTTGAAGGTGATCTAAGCTACTTGTAGCAAAAAGTCTGTATCTTGTTTCATTTCTGAGATAATGGCGCCGAAAGGCATGACACAGACTGCAATGTTATCATATGGGAAAAATGTCAATTACATCATTGAATATCTCGGCAACAAATTATTTGCACAACACCTAAATAGCAAAGCGTACTTCTGTATGAGATCCCCTCAACACCCTGCAAATTTCAATTTAAAGACCAAACCATGTCTGATATATAACATTTTAAAGTTTGAGATTTTCATTGGTCAGAGTGGCAGAATTCCACACCTGTTTAAATTTTACACATCTAACAACTGAAAAGTATGTCTATGGTAGTAAGGCTAGCTACCCTATAAATTTAAAACTACTACCAAAATGCAAAATGCTGTCTGTAAAATGTAAACTCTGCCATGACATATATTGGCAACAAATGTATTTTCTGACACCTAAACATGATAATTCACATTTACAGGACATCCCATCAACACCCTCCAAATTTCAAGTTAAAAGACCAAACTGTTTCTGAGATATTTAATTTTAAAAGTTGTTAACATTGGGCTATCTGGTCCTTCCAAATCTACCCATCTAATCCCTCCCTCAGGATCAAAGAATTTTTGATTTTGACCCTCAAATTCTTTGATGATGGGAAGGAACCAGATGACCAAAACACCATTCTTCGTTTGCAAAATAACTGTATAAATTTTCCCATACACTAATAAAGGGAACTTAAAATTTTAATAACTTTTGAATGGATTATTTTTTTCAACAAACAAAAAGTGGCATGTTCCTTGATCCAAGCTTTGTCATCTTGTCAATTTGCAGAGCAGCACACTGCACAATGTCCATGCAGTGCCATGGACAAAATCTGAAAATCTGCCCACATAACTGGCAACAAGTGCATTTTTCAGCATTTTGGTGCACAAAACCCGTAAGTCCGACTGAAATTAAATTTGGCAGATCAAGAGATCTACCATGCTCCACCACGTATACCAAATTCCATGCAAATCCATTGAACGGGTCAAAAGTTATTAATGTGCTAATTTTTGAGTTTAACATAGAAGTGGCTTCATAATCATAAATATAGGGGCACGGCTGGGCCACTAAAATAATCACCACTCAGGTGGAAGAGGGCCCCATGCTCCCACCAACTTGCCCATTTCTGAATAATAATATGCATCTGAAGGAGCGCTTGGGCTCTGGCCTGTGCTACCACTTACGCATAGCTACAGAGCCATGCAGCATTCCTATTGGTCACCGAATGCTTGTAACAGTAATTTGTCCATATCTTGGGAATGGTAACAGCTAGAAAAACAAGTCAAGTGTCATTGCAACCATTACAGTAAGTGAATCATACCACAATCACAGGACAAATCCATATCTCAAATTGTTTCTGAGTTATGGGTACCGAAAAGCACTGGACAGGCACTCTTTCAACTCTTGTGACAGTAATTTCACAATATCTCATGAACCGTGCAACGTACGAACAAAATTCTACTTCAGGCTTACTCTATGATTTCAAATCTTTTTCCAATGGCTAAATCACCTAAAGGTGATCTAAGCCACCTGTAGCGAAAAATCTGTATTTTGCTTCCTTTCCCAGATAACGGCACCGAAGTTCATGACCCGGACTGCAATCTAATCTTATGAGAAAAATGTCAATTATGTGATTAAATATCTCTGCAACAAATTATTTCCCCAACATCTAAACAGCATAGTTCACATCTCTATGACATCCCCTCAGCACCCTACAATTTTCAAGTAAAAAGACAAAACTGTGACTGACATATCGTCATCAAAGTTTGGTCTATCTGGTCTTTCCTAGAGCCATCTGGTCTTTCTCATTAACATTCAAAAAATACATATACATTTTCCCTTAGGCTATAATGGAAATTTCAAACTGTAATAACTTTTCAACAGATTAATATTTTTTCACCAAACAAAAAGTGGCATGTTCCTTGACCCAAGCTCTTTCAACGTGCCAAGTTGCGGAGTGGCATGTCACACAACGGCCACACAACACCACGGACAAAATCTGAAAAACTGCCCACATAACTGGCAAAAAGTGCATTTTTCAGTGTTTTGGTGCACAAAAACTGTAAGTTCGACCAAAACAAAATTTGACAAAACAGGAGATCTACCATGCCCCACTGTGTATACCAGATTTCATGCAAATCCATTGAACAGGTCCAAAGTTATTAATGCACAAACATTTGGAGTTTAACATAGAAGTGGCTTCATAACCACGCCCTATAATATATATATATATATATATATATATATATATATATATATATGTATGTATAATATATATATATATACACACATACACATATACAGTTCTGTTTATGCTACTCAGGTTAGGGGTGGGTATGTACCTCCTTCATCGGCACCTGGACCCACCACCTGGCATCCCCTCAGGCTGCCCAGTCTGGGAGGCCCCCACTCTGCCTCCGATGGTGGGGCTCCCTGAGGTGAGAGACAGAGATCCAGTTTAGGCTCCAGATGAGGCTTATTCCTGGGATGTCATTCGGGTGGAGAGCCAAGAGCTTCATTTTGCCTGCTGGCCCATGGGTTTTTCCCTTAAGTTTCACCCAGGAGATGTGGATGTGCAATGACATCAGCATGGGTCTTGCATGGTCCTGCATCTGATCCCCAGACATCTGCCATTTACTCCACCCACTACTTCAGTGGTCCTAGCTAGTGTACATCCAGTCTCCACTGGGTGTCACTAGCATACTGGGATTCCACACTCCCTCCCCCCAGAGTAGGAGGAGATCTGTCCATGGACACTCCTACTACCTCCCCCAATCTGACCCTCTGACGCTCCATGCTCATTTCTGAACCCAGGTCATCAATGCTGTAGGCAGTAGTGCTAATCCTACAAAGGCCAGACTGCTTGTATTGCCCCATGTTGCCAGCTTTTTTCATGCAAGGCCCCATGGACCTTGTATGAAGAAAGGAAATCATGTGAGATGTTGGTTGCTCAGGGAATGGGATGAACATTAGGGCTGACAACCCCAAAAGAACCCGCCACTGATTCGCCAAGACTCTGGAGACCCAAAACAATAATGTTTTTCCTTTGCTGCTTGGGTGGGTGGGGTGGGGAGTTAGAGTTGAAACCCTAGTGCCACATTCCCTAAGTTTGTGGCATTATGTTATCCTAATTGGTGCATTAATGAAATTCCTTTTGAGGAATTGGAATCTGTATCCTTATTCACTTTTTGACCTGTGTGGAGCAGATGTGCCAAGCCTTTTGGGCACCTGCATATTGGGAAGACTCTGTCCACCTACAGAAATGCAGGGCCTGGCACCTTCACTCTTTACACATTCATTCTTTACACATTCACTCATTACACATTCACTTTTTACACATTTGCTCTTCACACATTCACTCTTCATTTCCTTTTTATATTTAATTTTGACCACAAATTTTCAAGACTGTCATTTTGTGACTGCTCTTACAACAAACATTCATAGCATATTGATGCTGGTTCATCAGTTTCAATTTTAGTGACTGCTATCTCCTTTCTTTCCTCAGTCCCTGTATCAGTCCCCCAGCTCCACAACCTATTTCCCTCCTCCTGTTTTTACCTTGCACACATTTTGTCCCTGAGTTGTTACTTTTCATTATCTGTTTCATGCCTGACTAGCCTGTGATTCCCCCCATGGTAGCCATTTTCCTTCTCATTCGTGGTCCACTCCCACTCATTTCATACTTTTGTCCAGCAGTGTTTCTTTACTGTTGTTCTCTTTTGCTGTTAGAGCCTCTGTCCTGTCCCTGTCTGCTCTCACTGTCTGTTACACTCCACCCCAACATCTAGGATCAAATTTTGCCCCCCCCTTACCATAGAGGTGCAGCTTAAGGTTCACTTTCCACTTGTTTGCCCTTATCTCTCTTCTTTCCTTCTTTAGCCTTGGGACAGTGTCGGCTGCTTGACAAGGAAAGTGAGGGCACAGGCTTACAGTCTTCCCATGGAAGGCCCCCAAAGAATGTGGAAACAGTAATTACCCCTCGGGTATGACCCAGGAGCATGCAGTTCATTTCATCTAGTGCCATTTTTAAACCCTTCAGCATCCAGCACCATTTTTAAACATTTATCCCATTCCCCTCTGGACTGTGGCTCTCCCTGTTATTTTAGGTCTGCAGACAATCACTGATTGCTTCTCACTCCCACAGACTAGGAGAAGCACAGTAGTGGTGCCCACCACCCCCACCACACCCATCCAGGCTCAGCATTTTGGCTTTATTCTCCCTATCATAGCCCATCCCACCCACATCACAATCACCTGCCCCTTCACACACTACTCATAACCTTTGTCATTACGCCTTCCTTTCACACGTTAACTATTTCATTCAGATAACATCACCAACATAAAAAATATAACACATTAACCACCTACTAACACCAACTGCTCTTAACCTTTAGACATATTCCATACCTTTTAATGGCTTTTCACCCTTTTATATCATTCTCTTCATAACCGTTCCTCCACTACCTTCCAATCCCACATCTCATAATGCTCACCTTTCTTCTCCTCCTCACTATTCTTTCTTCCCAATCTCCCTCAGTGGTCCATCACCTTCCCTTAATCCCAACAAACAACCAATCACTGAAATTATTTCCTTTCACTTTGAAAACTTTCCTTTACTGACTCAACCTGGAACTATGAACTCCAACCATAATCTCCCCCCATCTAATAGCATGTTACCTAACTTCTGTACATGACTCCTCTATGCCTGCAACACCCTTCCACAATTCTTTCCACCTCATCGACCTTTGGCAATGCTGCCACTCCCATTGGAGAAGTTAGCCATATTACCTCACTCACTGCACATCCCCATCCTACCACAAAAATGTCTATCCTCTGAACCATAAACACAGATGACTCATCCTCCTCCTAACCTTTCCTTTATGGTTCCATCCATTAAAATCCTAGCCCCTTTTCACTTAAGTCTATCAGCCCCACCAACACTCACTTCATAAATAAAACTCTCAACAGTAATATGATCAAAATAACACATCTTAACATCCAGGGTTCCATAGCTAAACACACATTGTTCTAGTCATGGGTCTCCACCAATACATTTGATATCATTGCCCTCACTGAGACCTGGCACTCCCCAAAAATCCCTTCACCTGAAATTGAACTTGAAGGATACTCCTTCATTAGAAAAGACAGAATTGGTAAAGTAGGAAGAGGTTGCCTCTTCTTCTTAGCCAACCATATTACCATCACCAAACAGGAAAGCAATACTGACACTCCCACACTCAAATCACTCTCCATAAACCTCATTCTTGGAAACAACAAAACCCTCACACTGACTGTTTTATACTCACCCCTATCAACCATACCAGCAAAGTATAATCTCCTCTTGATCGAAAACAATCCCTCCTACACAATAGTGAATGGATAATTCTTGGAGATTTTAATTAAAACTGGCTTTCTAGCCAAGCAAATCACTTTAAAGATACAATTGCCAAGCTTTGCCTTAACCAAATCATCACCTCCACTACCCATACTCACTACAACACTGGTGATTAATCCATCCTGGATTAGATCATTGTTTCTTTTCCTAATAGGGTTATCCAATCAGGTATCCTCCCAGACTCCATTAGTTACCACTGTGCAGTATTCTGCTACTGGTCAGCTAGAGGTTTAAAAGGTGAACCCAAATTTATTCTTTTCAGACACCTCAATAAACTTAACCAAGAGGACTTTAGAAGAGCCATCTCCTCCACCAACTGGTCCTTTTCCTACAACATCACAGATATCAATGCTGTGCTCAACACCTTCAGTAAAACATTCCTCTCCATCTGTCACTCATTTATTCCCATCAAAAACTCAGGGTTAAAGGCACAACATCTGATTGGATCACTCCTCCTGCAACTCATGCACAAGAGAAGCAAGGCTTGGTCCACTTAAGAAAACACAAACTACCTAACCTCCTGCAACATTACAAATCACTCCATAACAGCTGCAAAGTGGCTGTCCATGCAGCCAAGATCAAATTCCTTAAAGATAAACTAACCAATTAATGGGGCAACCCTAAACTAAACTGGAACACAGTCAACAAAGTGTTTGGGAGAACTAAAAATATTAAGCAACTTAATATCACCAAGGACAGCTCCTTAATCAAAGAGCCATTACAGGTGGTAAACTTTTTCAACCTCCATTTCGGTAACCTAGACCAATATACTGTAAGACCACTTCTACCAGTGCAACACTCACAGAACAGACCCATCCACTACCCCTCCTATACACCCTGGACCCTGCCCTACTTTCCATTTACACATTCTCCATACCACTCAGGTAATTGATTAAATAAATAAGAATGACCATAGGCCTTTCCTCAATGCATATTACATTGACTACTGCATTCTGAAACTCGAATGCAATCACATTGCTATACCCCTCACAAACATTCTCAACTGCTATCTCTCTCTCTGTGCAGGGACCTTTCCCCAGAAATGGAAATGTGCCACCAACACTCCTCTCCAGAAATCAGGCACTAAGACTGATATCAACAACTACAGATCTTTTTCTTCGCTCGCCCCCTCTCCAAAATTCTTGAAAAAAATAATTCTTGAACAAACCATTGAATACCTTGACACATATAATCTTCTCTATGACTCTCAGCATGGGTTAAGATCATGCCACAACACAGAAACTACCCTTGTTAAGCTTACCCACTTCATCAATAATCCTTTGATGCATAGGCAGGGGAATAACTAGCAGGAGCCAAGAAGTGATCATTCCAGTCTATAGATCTCTGGTGAGACCACACCTGGAGTACTGCATCCAGTTCTGGTGGCCCCACCTGAAGAAGGATATAGAGGATTTGGAATCAATTCAGAGAAGGGCCACTTCAGAGAAGGGCCACAAGGATGGTGCAGGACCTCCATCACAAGCCATATGAGTCTAGACTCCATGACCTAAACTTGTACTCCCTGAAACAGAGAAGGGATATGATAGAAATGTTCAACTTCATCAAGGGTATAAACACTGTTCAGGTAGACAAACTCTTCCATGCAAATGGAGAGGTGTGTACAAGAGGTCACAACCTACGCCTGAAAGGGAGATGGCTCAAAGGCAATATCAAGAAGTACTTTTTTACAGAAAGGGTAATATAGATACATGGAACAGCCTGCACCCAGAGGAGATTGCAGCAAAGATGGTGAATGCATTTAAACATGCATGGGACCAGCATTACAGTATAAACAAAAACAGCAAAATAAACAGGAAGGGGTTAGGCTTAGGGGCAGACTAGATGGGCCACTCGGTCCCCATATGCCAACAAATTCTTATGTTCTTATGGCCAACAATGAAGATCTCTACTGTGGCTCTGTTTTTATAGATCTGACCAAGGCCTTTGACTTGATTGACCACCACATACTCCTCATAACTCTATCCAAACTCAACTTCTCTAATGAAGTTCTCAAATGGTTTCAAAACTACTTTGGTCACAGAACACATACTACCATTATTAAAGGTCAACACTCTGGTGTTGATCCCATTAAATACAGTGTCCCTCAGGGACCTATTCTGGGGCCCCTGCTGTTCTCCCTAGCAATAAACTCTTCCCATCTATCTGCACACACAACAAATTAATTCTATATGTCAATGATGCTGCTCTACAAAGACAGATGCACCACAACTCTTCTCAACAGCCTACAGAAGGATTTCAGCAAGTTCCATACATGGTTCATCACTCATGGTCTAGTCCTAAATCCAAAAAAACAAATGAAAAAAAATCCATGATTTTCTCCAGCCTCAGAAAAAACTTACACTTTGACTTCACACTCATGGACAACAATGGAAACTGTAGTAAAAGAGTTACTGAATTTAGGCATCTACCTAGACTGCCACCTCTCCTTCAAATTTCACATCTCCAAACTCATCAAGACAACCCACCAGAGGCTTGGTATGCTCTTCAGAATTAATCAAGTTCTCATCCCTGAAATCTGGACTCAGGTTGCTAATGGTCTCCTGCTTCCTCTCCTTCAGTACAACTTGCTTATTGATTCTTCCACCCCCTCTCTAAAAACTCTCAGTAAGCTCTGAACAACTTACTATAGTGTCTTAAAGTTCAATTTATTCCCAAGAATCACCCACCACTGCCTTCTCTGCAAACTGCAAATTGACTCTCTTTTGAAGGTAGAATTAGCATAAAAATCCTGACCTTTTTCTTTAAAGTCTACCAGGGACTTCTCCTTATAAGCATCACTTTCTGCTTCCAGAGGCCTCCCAGGATTCACACCACTAGATCCTCATCCAATCACTCTTTCCTTGTCCCTTTCTTCCACATTACCCTTGGACTTCTCTCTCTTTTCTCTATGGGCACCCAATTCTTTAACAGCCTCCTTCAACCTCTTGTGGAATGTCTATCCCTTGGATCCTTCAAATCTAACATCATACATTACCTACTTCAGAATTCAGTCTGCTCCTGCACACAACACTGACCACCCTCTAAATCTGTCTTCCTCTATTTTCTATGGTAGTTCATGTTATCTTTTCCTTCCTTTTTATTTTTTTCACTTTAAAGTATATACCCTATCTTTATACAGCTCTGATAACAGTATACTGTTATTCTTTTTATATTCCTCTATGTTCCTCTATTTTTACTGTGCAATTGTTCCTGTAAATATGTATACCTTGCACATAAAATGTATGCCTTATGTATATATATATATATATATATATATATATATATATATATATATATATATATATATATATATATATATATATATATATATATACATGTATATATATCATATTTCCCTAGTATGTAGACTGGACACATGTGAAAATGGGCAGTTTTGCTCACATGCCTTTCCAGTATAATCAATAAAATGAATGAAATATGAAACATTAAACATGAAATGTAGCATTTGAAGTATATTGGCCAAAATCACCAGGCAGGTGACCTGGAGGAAGAGGGGAGAAAGAAGTGGTACCTGGGTTGGCATCCCAGTCCACTTGAAGGAGAACTGCTTTGATTTCAGGGCACGTATGTGAACACAGCTAAGAAGAATAGTATCTCTGGCTACTACTAACAGTACCGCATGTTTTAACCCCCTTTTTGGAGTTTAGAACTATGGACAAATTGTGCTCTCAATGGACATTTCAGTTTCACACTACATAGGTAATGATGTGCATCATGACCCACTGTGAAATACAGTAATTAAGAATCACAGTAAGCTATTAATCCTGACCTATTCATAATTTTCAGAAGCATGAAACACATATTCATTTTTATTTATGTGAATGTCTGAGTGTTATTCAGACAAGCACAACCTCTTATTCTGAGTTGCTAGCAGCACAGTAAGCATTGAAATGAAGTAAATGTTAAACTGTAAGTTATCTTCCTGATTTCTCTGAATTACAGTCAGTCACATTAATGTTAAGAGTTTATACTTACACTATTTGAATCAGTGTTTCTGTCTTCATTCATAGCATATTGATTCTGCTTCATCAGTTTTGATTTTAGTGACAGTCAGGATGGTTATATAATTGAGGTTCATATAATCAGCCCACAAAGCATGTTACTTCCTTTGGTTAAGGCAGTAGCAATTGAGATTTAATGCAAAGATATACAAGAAGATGCACATGAGCACATAAACCTTGAAACAATATATCGGCTTGGGGAAGGGGGAGGATGTAGCATGCACAATGCAGGAAAGGGACCTAGGGGTTATCATCTCTGAAGACCTCAAGGTAGGGAGTCAGTGTGACAAGGCATCATGTAAAGCAAGCAGGATGCTGGGATGCATAGCCAGGGGTATCACCAGCAAGAAAAGGGAGGTCATAATTCCACTATACAGGACATTAGTGAGGCCACACCTCTAGTACACTGTCCAGTTCTGGAGGTCTTACCTATGTAAGGACATAGACAGGGTGGAGGCAGTTCAGATGTGGGTAACCAAGATGGTACAAGGATTACATCACAAAACCTATGAGGACATGCTGAAAGACTTAAATATATACTCTGTGGAGGAGATGAGGGAGAGGCGGGACATGATTGAGATATACAAGTACATCACACGGAGAAATAAGGTGCAAGAAAACACAATTTTTCACTGAAAAAGAGGTTTTAGGACTGGGGAGCATGGGATGAAACTGGAAAGAGGGAGATTCAGAAGGAACGTGAAGAAGTTTTTCTTCAAAAAGAGGGTTGTGGATAAATGGAATGCCATGCCAGAGGAGGTGGAGGAGGCTGAAACGATTACATGATTTAAGAATTCTTGTGATAGGCATTGGGGGATCTTGGTGGTCGGGGGAAGGGGACAACCCAGCTCTAGTGAAGCTTGAAGAAGTAAAGTACATGTGTAAATGGACAGACTAGGTGGGCCGTAGGCCCTGATCTGCTGTCATCATCTATGAATGTATGTAATAATGCCAAAATACAGCATATTTTTTTTTCATTTGTTTTATAGCCATAATCTCATTTCACTTTGTTTGGTCTTCTGCAATAATAATAGCCTTAATGGATTGTTCATTATATACAGGAAACATATCATTTGAGATGAGTGCCGGTGTGCCACATGTTGTGTGTGTGTGTGTGTGTGTGTGTGTGCGTGTATGTATATGTGTGTGTGTGTGTGTGTGTGTATGTGTGTGTGTGTGCATGTGCATGCGTGCGTGTGTGTGTGTGTGCAGATTTATTGTTACCGTACTATGATTGTGAATGTTGCTGTTACACAGATTGTGCATACTGAATATTTGTAGTGTATTATGATATGTTAAACATCTTGACATAATTAGCAAAATGAAGATTTATTTTAGTGTATTTATACCAGTAGCCACTGAATACCTTTCAAATTAATTTTGGTTACATTTAATTAACTTAAATTGAAATTTCAGTTCTGAGCATGCTCAGTAGGATATCAATCATCTAGCCAAAAGATCCTACTGAGCATGCTCAGAGTTTAAACATTAAATCCGTATAACATGAGAATGGATTAATATTTTTTTTAACAAACCAACAAAAGGTACCATTCTGGGGAAAGCGCTTTCTAACAGCAAATGTTTGGACCAACATTTTAAACTGTCTTAGCTTTAGGCGGTACCAAAGGAAAAACCAAACTGATTTTTCCTAAAAATGCACTATCCTATCTTGGAATCTGCACATCTGACTGGAACTAACTGTATAGGGCATCTCTGCTGCTGATCTCTGTCTCTGCTGTATGGCAATGCCCTAGAGGCTGCACCTACACTGTAACTATACCTCCTGTACTAATACCAATACCCTAGCTACTAAATGTATAGGTCAACAGCCACCCAGGCTACTATATGTAAATACTTCCTTAAAACTGTGTTGTCTCACTATTGTATAGATCACTGTTTATTTATTTAGCTTTTGTTTACTGGGTAAGTACACTAGACAAGTATTATGCCTATTTTCAGGAATGACCCAGGAGAATACAACATGAGGAACAACAGTCAAGGAGACATGGCAAAGAGAGTGCAGTTTTTTGTCACAGTAAACAAACGTGGGAAATACATCATTTGAATCTGGGGAAACATATAGTAGTAAGCACATTTCAGATTATACACTCTAGACTAGCTAGTTCAACTGACAGATATATACAGGTCATCATACATAGGAGTGGAGCATAGCTCAAGGACTGGATTGGTCATAATATAACTTATAACATTGTTGTATACACCCCCTAGGCTAGTTGGATCGCGAACAGATATATACAGCTCATCACATTTTTCTAAATATGCACATGTCAGTTACTACTATACGACAATGCCCCAGAGGCTGCACTTCTATTATAATTGTTCCACTGTAATAATATCAATACCCTAGCTACTACATGTATAGACTTTCAGCCACCTTGGCTATTATATATAATTACTTGAAAGGTGATGTCCCACTAATGTACTATCTCTGAATGTATGACTATGCTGATGCGGAGCCTTTGTAAATGAGTCTATGACTCAAAGGGTTGTAATTCCTATGATTGACTAAATAAATAAATAAATGAAACCTGGCAAATCAAGAGACCAGGCCCCCCTTACTGTGCATGCAAAGTTTTGTACTACTCTGTCGGAGAGGAGCAAAGCTATCAAGGTGCAAAGTTAAGGGTTTAACATTAAACAGCCTACTCATCCCTTACTACAGTGGTGCTACAGGTATAGCACCAATGGGGTCTAGTATGATCCCCCGACTCCTATTTCCCTGACATGTAATGGCCTGTCCCTGATTTCCTGATTAATATTTCATCAACAATGCTTACTTACTGACACTGTCATTGCCCGACTCAACGTGGTTGTGTACGAGTAGGGACAGCTGTTCTGTGGCTAGCTCAGCAGTGCCTGAAGCTGATACAGAAAACCAACAGCCAGTAAACTGCTCCGACTGCAAACAGTGAACTCAGAAGTGATTTTGAAATTGACTGTACTCTGCTGTTTCTGTTGCTATTTTACCAAAACCACATGGCGCTTAGCGTTTAGCATGCATGTTTACCATGCTTGTAGCCCCTTGATTGTGAAGCTGTCCAGATTGACTGCATCATTAAAATCACAGATATCATTGGATCAAGGTGTTACTGTTTAGTGTACAATCCTGCACCCCCATCACCTGTAGAACAAAAAACTATTTCTAAATGATAACAAAGAAGGTTTATTTAGCTTCAGTAGCTGTAAAAAAGCCACAAAAAAAACCACTGCAAACAATCCACTGAATTTCCACATGACTGCATATCTTTAATTAAAAGCCGTGGTCATAGTTTGAAACTTACTAAAGCTGTTGCAGCTCCTGTTCGAGGGTGGCTAATAACTGATGTTGACCTTTATCATTGTGTGAAAATGCCGTGTGGAGCTGAAATCCATTTTCAATCTGATTGTTGGAGCTGCTATCCGTTTGTTGGCCAGTTTGAAAACAGGCAGTTATATGGCCGGATAGTGTGTCTGTCGGGGAAATGCAGTTGGGCAATGATGTGCCGGGCAATGATGTGTTGGTGAATCGACCGGATCCCCACCAGTGTAATACTGTATATAGATATACTTCATCTACTGTATATAAATATATTAATAGTTTGGCCTTCGTTCAACAGAATGGCACACCATTTTGCATATGCAGTCTTAAAGCCAAGGTGTCTTGATTGTCATAGTTTCATTCCAGTAAAATGTATAGATTCCAAGATCCAGATAGTGTGTTTTCTTAAAAAATCAGGGAGCTTTGCTGAATTTTTTTTTTTTGACATCGTCAACAGCCCAGGTGGTTTGGATCTTTGTCTGAAATTTTCAGGGTAGAAAGGGCTTGCCCCCAGATGGTCCCTTTCACTGGTTTGGTGAAAAAAATGTGACCCATTCTCAAGATACGCAATTTGAAATTGTGGTTCTGAGCATGCTGAATAGGTTATCAAACATCTATCCGAAAAACCCTTCCGAGCATTCTAAAAATGAAAATTTTGAATCCTTATAACTTGGGAACTGAATAATGTTTGTTGGCCAAACCAAAGAAAGGTACAGTTCTAGGGAAAATCCTTTCTACCCTGAAATTTTAAGACCAAAATTCCAAACCATCTGGGCATTAGGTAATAACAAAAAAAAAAAACCCAGCAAAAAACCCTAATTATTTTCCTATCAACACACTTTCTGTATCAGAATCCATACATCTAATTAAAATGAAACTTGGCAAATCAAGAGACCTTGTCCCCAAGACTGCACAAGCAAAATGTTGGGCAATTTTGTTGAATGGGGCAAAGCTATTAAGGTGCAGATTTAGCGGTTTAATATTAAACAGCCTACTCAACCCAAAATACAGTGGTGCTAGTATGCCACTATAATTAAAATATGGGCTGCTTCATTATGAATAAGTCAATAACTGGTATCTGACCTGGTCTCACTGACAGCACACAAACTAGCGGCTTGAGTGAATCTTGAGCAGTGGTACACTGCAGCCTGTCAGCAAACCCATTTCAGTTCATTTTACCAATTGAATGTAGAAGACAGTTAAAGGTTTTGATTACTTTCATGGATCAACACACTGATCAAACGTTGATATGTAATAGAATCTGTCGAATTGCCTCAGAATCAATGATCCTTTCAGGCTGTCAGAATTTGTATCTCTGACACTTGATTCCCAACTCTGACTTCATTCTCACCCACATGCCCACTCCCTCTGATTGGCAAGCTGTCATGCTTGCATATATGTACCCCATGTATAAAGCAGTGAGAGCCATGTACTTTGTGCAATTATGCATTTGCTGGCTTGCATGGGCTATGGGGAGGAGTACTACTCCTTCAAATTGCTGCTGCTGCTATGAGAGGCCATTCAACACACTGGGCTCAAGCTTCTCCTCACAGAACCATAAGGTTACAGTTTTTTTTCCAAACATTATCTTTTTCTTTTAAAATGAAAAAAGCTAATGCTGCAGCGGAAATTGAAACCTGCCATCTACTTTTCTTTATGTGCTGTTGCTTGGCTTGCCCAATATTATGTTGTTTTCTACAGCTCAAGCAGAATTACCAGGCAGGGAAGCAAAAATCAGAGGGAGTAGGGGATTATCTGTGAAACAGAAGCATTTGTCACATTACCTTAAAGAAGGGTATTGGTTTGCCTAGGTGGTTTGAATCCTCTACTCTTCTTTTTGATGTTTGGAAAATAAAAATAGGCCCCTCACTGCAGTGGTGGGTGGGGGATGCAATGGAGGGGAGAAATGAACCAGCAACAGGAGTGGGCATGCCGGTGCCACAGACTTTCACAAATACATACCTTAAGGTGGTACCGGGGATTGGTGTCTAGTTCAAAAAAGGAGAAAACAGTCTGATGCAGTCAGGTGAAATGAAAACACACCCACAAACACAGCATGTTTAGAAGGGGTGGGGCTTTGCACTATGTGACCTATCGCTGTTGAATGAACACAACACAGCATCATATGCACACATAGAAACAGCCTGCCACATGTTACTTGATTGCTTTCTCATAAAATGACAACATTAAGAAATGTGGTCATAAAGATTCAGTTATCCTCAGAATTCTGATTTTATTTTTATTTATTTTATAATCAGATTTACAACCTTTAAGCCAGCAGCTCGTTTACAAAGGTACCTCGACACAGAGAGGACACATATGGTTAACACAGTTTACAGAATACAGTCAAGACAGATAACAGATTTTTTACATATTTACAGAATATAGACATACAGAATCAAATCGTTTTACATAGGTTGCATGAACAGAAATACATAAAATTACATACAATTGCTTGAACACATGTGTGATTAATAAACATTTCAAGTAGTACCAGCAGGTACTGGCAGAGGAGAGAGAGCCGGGGGGTGCGGTGGGGTGGGAGTGGGTGGGTGTTCAGCCCAGTGGGCCATGTCAATAGTGCCAGAAGAGCAGTAGAGTATCTTTTAGTGACAGGTGCAGCAGTGGGTGTTGAACAGCAGGTCTCGTAAGGCAGCTTTGATGGGGGCAATTTTGGTGGTGTTGGAAATGGCTGTGGGGAGTGAGTTGAACCAGATAGGGGATCTGTAGCTGAAAGACCTCTGAGCCTGGGTGTTCCTAGTTCTGGGCACTAGTAGAGTGACCTTGTCCGAAGTCCGGTTGGTGGCTCTGGGTGGTGTAAATTGGATGGAGGCAGACACCCCGGGGGGAGAGCACAAGTAGAATCTTCTTGGTTAGAAGGCCAGTTTGGTAGCGGATGTGTTTGTCAAGGTTTAGGAGTTTGGCCATGTCATAGAGTTGACAGGTGTGATAGAGTTGACAGGTGTGGGTGAGTCTAGGGGCACTGGTCAGTGGTCTGCAGGCCTTATTTCAGAAATGGAACAGTTCTTGTTAAATATTTTAATAACTACTGTAGTTTGGTAGCTACAAATCACAAAAGCACACAACATTGGCCAGATTCTATCAAACCTGTAAGTTTCAGGTTTAAAATCATTGGTACCAGGTCAATATGCTGCTGTTAAAATATCACGGCATGAACCATGCTGTGTAAAGTGCAAAAACATTTAGAGCGACAGGGGTATAACAGCGGTAGTGAATTACTGCTACCCCTGTTGCTGTGTGCTGAAACTAGTAAGGGATGAAGTTGCTGTTGGTGGGTTACTTGGTCAAGCCACTCCTGTGGTGGAGTGGCTAAGGCTCCAGCACACAGCAGAGTTTGAGACCTGGGACCATGGTTCAATTCCCCCATGTTTCCTGGTGTTGCAACTTTTTTTCTTATAAATAAATGATATTTTCCCCTTCCTGAGTTTCTCCCCATTCCCAAAGTCCACACCCCTTCAAAGTTGATTATAAGTCCGAGGGTTGTGGGGGGTGAAGACCCCCATATCGGTGTGTATGGGGGCAGAGCCCTCTACAAAAACAAAAAGTGTCATTATTTCCTACGGTGTGGGCTGTTTTTGTTATGGTCAGTGTTTTTACTGACATTATTTCGGATCATGACATTTGGTTTGCAGCATGGATTGCTGCACTGTTTTTGTTCATGGGGTTTTGACCCCATTACCAAATCCTCCTAGTTTTTTAGTTATAGGTGAGGAAAAAAGATCTTAATTTTTGTAATTTGGGGGGGATTTGTCCCTTTGTAACATTGTTCCAAATGAACTAATCGCAGGGGATAAATTGGAGTGAAATGCATCGGAGCTGCATTCTGCCACCTCTTACTGACCTCAGTCATAAGCAGAATGCACAGGAACACATGTCAGACAGTAATAAAATATTGTTTTCTTTTAGAAGGTGTTTCTTTTCTCTGTCCCTATAATTACAAGCTATGCCTGGAACTCCTGCAGGAGGGTGAAAATAACACCATATAAAAACACAGTTAAATAGCATAGTTAAATATCAAATGCTTTTCTGCTGCTTTAATTCCTATAGTAAGCTAGGTGTCATACCTCATACTAGTAATGCAAGATAACAGACTTAGTGCAGAGAAAACAAAGTTATGGGTTGCAAAGGCCCCTTTCTTCTGACTTACAGCACTTTTAATTTACGGCTTGGAGGTTGGTTGTACCAGGGTCCAGGGTCATGATTTAAATCTTTCTCCAGCTGCTTCTGCACTAATGTCTGTGTGAATTATTCCTGTGCCAGCTTCCAAGCATGTTATCCCCTGTTTGTAATGTCTCTTCTTATGCATCCAGACTGTTGAAAGTCTGTACTCATAGGGAATTTATTTATTTATTTTAAAGTTTCCCACCAGCACTAAAAACTTGCTAGATGGACAGGAGTCAAGTGATCTAGGTGTAGGCCTATTATGGGGAATATAACAAGCATTTGTCAATGCCGAATGTTGTCTTGCTGGCATTGGCATTTGTAGTGCAGGAGTTAGAGAGATGCATAATAGGATTGGCAGTGAAGTATGAAACCTATGTCATCCCCATCCCACCCTGCAGAGACTGACAAGCATTGAGGTGTGCCTTTGGCTTGTTGGCCATAACGCTCATGCCATTTCACCTCACCCTACCCTGCAGACTCCGACAAGTGTTGCATTTTGCCTTAGGGCCATTGGGCCTTATGCTCACCCCATTCCATAAGGAAATACATTGAGATGGGTGCAGTATAGGAGAATGGGGTGAACTTTTGGCTGAAGAGTCCAAGGCACACCTTGATGCCTGTCACTGGCTGCAGGGTGGGGGTATGGGTGGAATGGCATGAGCATTGCAGCTGACAATCCAATGGCACACCCCTGACACCTGTTAGTCTCTACAGGGTGGGCCATTATGGTTAGAAACTCTAATGCCCCGAGTGTTTGTTGGTATTTATACTCCAAATTTTCAACATGGCCTTTTTGTGACCCCACCTCATGAAATCATTTGGGACCTCCGCTCATGAACAGTGGCACTATGATTTTGTTAATCAGTCCTGAATGTTGATCTCCCACACATTGTGGGCAGGATGTGAAAAATGACAGCTGTACTGTTCATAAGGAGGTGAGAAAAAATGGCAATGTTGAAAATCTGGAGTGAAAATATTAGAAATTCTCGAACTTACGAGCATGAGTGGAAACTGTGCAATGCATACTCGTAACACAGTTATTTTATTGAATTTTTTCACCAAATTTGCAACATAGGCTTTTTGGCATTCCACCTCATGAACAATGACACTGTCATTTTGTTAATTGGTCCCCAAAGGTGATTCCTTCCAGTGACTGCAAAATCACCTTTTGGGACCAAATAATGACATGACATGACAGTGACTGAGTTCATGAGGTGGAGTCTCAAGAAAGCTATGTTGAAAATTTGGAGCCAAAAGTCATAAAAATGGCTGAGATCTCCACCTAAGTTGAAACTCCCCCATTGATGCCATTATACAGCTTACCGGCATTTCTTCCGTTTGCGGTTGGTTTGAAGAGTGAAGACATGTTCCCGCTCTTCTGAAGATCATCTGGAAGTAAGTATGGGGTGAGAGGGAGTGCAGGGAGGAGGGGTGCACAGAGGGTGGGTGTGGATTGGGAGAGGGGGCACTGGAGACAACGAGGGACTGTTTTCTCTTTAATAGGTTAAAAAAAAAAGACAACCCAAGAAGATTTTTTTTTTACAGGTTTGTCTTGGCACCCTCTCAGCATAGAAAATGTGTCTGTGTTTGGTTGTGCTCATGATACCGAGGGGAATTGTGCACCCCCCTCAGCAGACAAATTAAAATAGGGGGGCATTATGCCAATGGGGATTGGGCTCCCATGTTGGCAAATGAACTGGAGAGGGGGCATGCCAACAGGGGGACTGGGCATCCCCAATGTCAGGTTTCAGGCGGGACTGTGAGAGGTGGATGGTGACAGCCGTTGCCATGTTTATTGAAATGCTACATCAGGCAAAGCACGCCCTGCAATGACAGGTCACTCCCTCATTTCAGTGGTGAAATTGTTTCAAGTTGGTAGCATGCTTTTGTAGTGCTGTCATAGACAGCATGCTACTTCATTGGTGCCACAGAGCCCAGCCCAAAAAAACAGTGGCACCATTGGCTACAACATGGCAGCACCACCAGGACCTGCTACTCCAAGCTACCGCAATATGTTGTTTGTGCTTGCACGCAAGACAACATAAAAAGAGTGTTTGGTACACTGATGCAAGATAGCCATGGAGAGCAAGATCTGCAGCTATGCTACACTTCTGCTTTGCTACCTGAGTATCTGAAAGAATTGAACTGAGTACCCGATCTGCTTGATCTTTGGAAGAGAAATTAAAGATATGTGAAAAGTTATTTTAATAGGGGAGTTTCCCCTTCAGCTAACTCTAGGTGGGGATCTTAAAAAAAACAAACAACTGCTTTCTGCTTGTAACCTGGCTGGATTTGAGAAGATATGGATCTAGGCATAAGGTAGAACACAACAACAACAACATTACAGATTTAATTTGCTACTTCTGTTTTAAATTGTGTGTGTATATTTATGAATGAAAGGCAAAATAAAAGTTCTATGTAAAATGATGAAGAGAGGATTTCAGGAAATTAAAAAGGAGTTCATAGTGAAGTCAAGAAAACAAATATGGCTATTACTTTAAAATGCATGGAACTTGATTTGCACATTTGAGTCAGACCCTGGTTTATTCTTAAAAAAACATATCTCTCTATCAAACCTGTCTCTGATTCTTTTTCAGAGATATTCCTGATTTCAGCCTAGAAATATCCTCAGGTCCCCTAAATTTATTGTTGGCATGCATATCCTAACAACCATTGTAACATTAAAGTTGAACGGGGACCGAATCATTCCCAGGCCTATCATGTCTGAACCCTACTCCGTGCAAAGAGAAATCAATTTATAATAGAAAGCCCCTATCAATTTATCATCTATCAGAAATGTGTTGGGATTTGAATCATGGAATTTTGTCAGTCTAGTTCTCTTTCAGAAAATGATTTTATCATCATAATTAAGGCACTGGAAAGTGTCTTGCTTTTGTTTTTACCTGAGTGTTGTTGCCATTTAGTATCTCTGCCTGTGGTTCTTTGTCTCTGGGGACAGAAGGTTCACTGGTGTCCTGGAGGGAAAAGAAGGAAGGGTATATTTATGCACTGCTATGATAAAATGTGTGTATATATACAGTGAAGCTTGCCAAGATTAAACCCATGTCTACAGCATTCTACAGCATGCTGCAGCAGAGTTACTGCAGTAAACAATGTAATTTCAATGGGACTTAATCCCTCTTGTCATGCAGCAAACAGTGACACTGCCAGGATGAAGTGAATGTTTCAGTTTCTTTCATGACAAAAGGGACTAATTGTCATTGAAATTACATTGTTTGCCACAGTAACTCTGTTGCAACATGCTGCAGAATGCTGTAAATGTTGCAGAATTGGATTTAATCCTGGCGAGCTTCACTTATATATAGCATAGATATATTCATTGCAAAAATATCTGTTAATGCATCAGTTAGGGTTCATATTGCAGTGAAAAAAGTATGGAAATGTAGTGGTAGGATTCCCAACCATAAAACCCCATCCCAACCCAATCAACCCTAGCATTCAACCCCATTCCCACCCTCCACACACCAACAGGCATTGGGGTATGTCTTGTGGTCATCAACCCCATTGTTGACCCCATTCCATGTGTAAGAAAGCTGAGATGGTACAGCATAGGAGAATGAGGTGAGCGTTAGGGTTAACAATCCCAAGACACACCCCAACCCCTGTTGGTGTATGGAGGGTGGGGGTGGGGTGTGGTGGTAGGGTTGGTTTGGGGGTGGGAAGAGGGGTTAGGGTTGGGATCCCTAACACCACATTTCCATTCTTTTGTTACTGTAATAGGAACCCTAACTGATGCATTAAAAGAGTTTTTGTAATGAATTTTCTTACATTTTATGAAAGTATCACCATAGTCATAGTTGTTTATGAGAGTGCAGAGCCCTCTCGGCCCTGCTCTCTCATCTGTCTGCAAGTGTAGAGACATTGTAATTAACCTTCATCTCCCTGATGAAGTGCAGGGCCCTTCAGGCCCTGCCTTCCCATGCACCATGATTTCCCTTATTTTAATGTGGGAGCTCAGGGTCCCTTGGACCCTGTGCGTCTATCCCTCTGCAGGTGTGTGACCAAATTATCACCATAGCCATCTGATTACCCCAGGACATGTACCTGGTATAGAAAATTGTGCAATCCCCACCAAAACATAATTCTGCAAAACTGTGTCACCATTATGTGCCACAGGTGCGAAAACACATTTTGGGCTAGATTTGAAAAATTACACCTGTGACATACATGAGGTGGGGTAATAAAAAGGCCATGTTGTAAATCTGGAGTGAAAATATTTAAAATTACAGTAGTTATTAGCCAGCATACCGAAATTGCAACGAATGGTTATAACATGACTTCATGTAGATAATGTAGCTAGAACTGCTAATACACAGCTTGGTCTCCTCTACAAACACAGACCACACCTCATGCCAGAAGCTTTGAAGGTTGCAGTCCTGAGCTCTGTGATCTCTGTAATAGACTATGGTCTCATCATTTATGGCTCAGCCACAACCACAACCCTTAGACGCCTCTCAACTGCCTTAAATAAAGCATGTCGGCTCATCACTGGTGCTCACCGTCTCACCCACACATGTGACCTGTACACTCAGACTGGCTGGCTCCAACTATCAACACATAAAGTTTCTCATCTGCTCCATGGTGAAAAAAATTTACCTTGGCCTTGCACCTTCTGGAGTCTCAACTCTGTTACAACACTGAATTAACAAATGGTGCCTTAGGAGATCCACGCTACAGCTACTGAAAGTCCCCCACTGTCACACTTCACAGGGACAACGCTCTTTTGCTTATCGAGTGCCACTCTGGTTCAATGGCCTCAGCCCAACCATCTCCTCTGCCCCAACAATTGGTATGTTTAAAACTAAGCTCCGAGACTATCTCACTACCAACAGCTCCTGTGACTGCCCAACTTAACCTTGTTTCTCTACTTCCCTTTCTGCTCTAGTTGTCCCCCTTCCCCTCCTCACTGGATTCTACCCTTACATCCATCTAGGTATACCCAATGCTGCACTTTTCACCCTCTCCCCACCCTTCCTACATTCCTTCTCCCCCCCTCCCCTCTTCCCTCTCTCTATGACTCTGGCACTTCTTATCTGTTGTCTATTTTCTCTGACAAATGCCGCTGGCTGCCTTGTTACAATGCTACCCTTGAATTGTATTACTCTGTACTCTGTTTGCAATGTCCACATTGTTGTAATGTCTGTCTTGATGTTCCCCATAATTTGCATTTCTCTGACATGGAACCTTTGTAAAAGAGCAAAGGCTCAAAGGTATTTGTAATCCTAGACTTGATAAATAAAATAAAAAAAATAAATAAATAACTGTCATCTTTTCATATTTTGACCCCAAATTGTCCACAGTCTTCTTATCACCCCACCTCATAAACCCCAAATGACAGCTATACTGTTCATTGGGTGGTATGAAAAAATGGCTATGTTGAAAATTCGGAGTGAAAATATTAAACATTGCCAAAGTTACATACATGCATAGAAAAATGTTAACAACCATGTGTAACATGGGCATTTTGTGGTATTTTTGCACCAGATTTTCAGCATTGGATTTTTGGGACCCCACCTCTTGAACACTGTCACTGTCATTTCATTACTTGGTCCCAAAAGATGATTTCGTGCAGCAACCACAAAATCACCTTATGGGTCAGATTATTGAAATGAAAGTGGCAGTGTTCATGAGGTAGGGTCCCCAAAAGCCCATGTTGAAAATTTGGTATAAAAATCAAAAAAATGGCTGAGATATCAACATAAGTTCAAAACACCATTGACAGCCATTATACTGCACTTACTTTGATTCTTCAGTTCACAGTTCGGCTTTGAAGAGTGCAGACATTTCCTGGTCCACAAAAGATGACAGTCAATGATCTCCCATGGTAAGTATAGAGCAAGGAGGGTGGTTGGGGTACTGGGTTGCTCAGTGGGAGGGTCAAGATAGGGTAGGGTGGATGGGGAGATGACGAGGGAACATTTTCTTTTTTCAGGATGTAAAAAAAAGATGTTGGGGGACTGTTTTCTTATTTCATGAAAAGTATAGTAAATATTTCAGGACACTGGGGTGGGCTTCCTTTTTGTCCCACAGTACTGGTGGGGTATGACTGAACTGCAGACACTGGGAGTGGTCTCCCCATTCTCCCACACTGTCAATGGGGGGGATAGTGTGAACACGAGGACTGGACACCCTGCTGTCAGCAGATAATTGTCATATATTTTGGGGGGACACTGGTAGTTGGCTTCCCAGTGTCCCACAGTACTGGGGAGGGTGTAGGGGATATCTAGGGACACTGGGAGTGGACTCCCCAGTGTCCCACAATGGCGAGGGGTGTGTTGGAGGTGTACTTATACTCCTGATATGGGGATCGGGCACCCCAATGGTGGGACTTATATGTAATACATAAAATGTTAAGATTCCTCAACCCCCCCTTTCCCTCACAGGCAGTAAAAGGGGAAAAATGCTTGTTTTTAGGTAAACATCAAGAAGTGTTTACAAAAAAGAGGATGAGGAATTGGATTCTGGGGTTTGTTTGCCCCCAAAATATATGGGAGACTTTTTTAAGAAATAGTGCCGTAAACACCCTGACCCCCAATGTCGCACAACAACTTCCACTAATTCAGTGCCACAATTTGCAGCATGTTTGCAGTTGTGGTGCCATGACATGTGACAGTATGCCGCAAATTTGTGACACTATAAAAGTCTGATGTAAATAAACACATTTCCATAAATTATTTTTTAAAAAGTAATGCCAAATCATGTTCCTCAGGCCCCATTTAGGTAAGCACAAGTGTAGGCATTTACCATGGGCCAGTATTTTTTTTTTATTATTTAGTTTTTTACCAATTGCTAATTGAAAACAAGATGGTGGCAGCACAAAACAACTTTCCCATTTGTGAAAGAGAGTGCTTTCATGAAAGTAAAACAGTACTTTTGCACGACACATCTAATTTTCCCCATTAGATATAATGGGAAACTTCAAAGTTTAGTAACTTTTGAAGTGTTTAATATTTTTTCACCAAACCTTCAAAAGGCAGATCTGCAACCCAGACCCCATATACCCTAACAATTTCAGACCACACCACATAGCCATTTTGGAGATGCGGGGTGGCAACAGATTTGCACCTAAATAGTCATTTTCAAATTTTTTGATACTATGCATCTCAGCAACCACACAACCGACCAGACCAAAACTTGCCACATAAAGAGATCTGTGGCACCTGATGATGCTTGAACACTTTTGTGCACATCGGTCATATGGTTATAAAGTTATTATGGTACAAAATTTGGGGTTTTACATAGAAGTGACAGTTGAACCTTAACTATACTGGCACTACCATGCCAGCATGTATGCATATATAATGCATGTGTGTGTGTGTGTGTGTGTGTGTGTGTGTGTGTGTGTGTGTGTGTGTGTGTGTGTGTGTGTGTGTGTGTATTCATTTATACTGATATGTTAAAATGATGTATCATAAGGTAAAACTCAGAGAATTAGGTCCATAAAGTAAGTGTACTACTTGGGCTCACCTTTGTGATTCTTTTTTTTTTTTTTGAAAATGGTTCAGTGGTACTGTGTTCTTTTTTTTCCATTTAAGAATGAATACATTATTTTCCAGTTTTTTAATAATACCCCCACACACACACACCTTTTATGGGGCTGGCAGTATAGCCCATAGGTTAGAATATGGATCTGTGAATGCACTTGGTAGATTCATAAGACCTTGGTTTGATTCCCACCACCTGCACTTGCATACTGTGTGACCCTGAGCAAGTCACTTAACCACCCTAGTACTTCTTGAACATTCCTGAAAACAGGCAGTTGTGTCTAGTGGGCCTTACCTGCTTACCTAAGACTAAATAAATAAAATTGCCCTGAAAATTTAGTTTAATCATACTGAAGTAGGAAAAACATATTTAATTGCATAAGAAATTCCTATGCATGACCATATAGTCATATGTCCCCCAAATTCACATTAACTGCTGCCTTAGTAAATGGAAACCTACAAATGTAGAATTTGTCAGCAGATAAGAACCACTTGCCCTAAGTAATCTGTCCAGTTTGTTCCTGCCTAAACTGTCAGTGCAGAACCTAGCTGATCATCAGCTACTCCCCCCTCCCCCACTGACAGCATGTAAAGGTCAAAACTGTGGTGGGAGTACAGGCACAAAGGATGGGGGTTACATGGAATGGATGGGGGACCCAAAGAAGGGTTTTGCAAGGGACTCCACAATAGTTACAAGGACATGCATACAAATCAGTATAGAAAGTTATAAACCTTGTCAGAAAACAGGATTAAATCACTTAGATTTCATTTGTGACTGAATCAGAAACTAAATGAACAAGTATTTGTCAATGCCAAATGCTGGCTTGCTGGCATTGGCATTGGTAGTGCAGGAGTTAGACAGATGCATCATAGGAATGGCAGTGAAGTATTGACCTGATGCCAACCCACCCCCACCCTGCAGAGAGTGACAAGCAGTAGGGTGTACCTTTGGGTGTTTGGTAGTGCAGTGCAGGAAAACATGTTGGGCAGGATGTGAGAAATGACAGCTGCACCGTTCATAAGGAGGTGGAAAAAAAATGCCAGTGTTGAAAATGTGGCATTTAAATATACCAAATTTGCGGAGCTACTAGGGTGCGTGGGAAATATGCAATGCACGCTTGCAACACTGCCATTTTATGGGCATTTGGCACCAAATTTTCAACATAGGCATTTTAGCACCTCTGCTCATGTACAGTGTTACTGCTGTTTCCTCAAAGTGTCCCAAGAAGTGATTCCGCATAGCGACCATGCTATTCTGCACTGGAAGTGCGAAAACACTTTTTTTTTTTTGCAATTAACTTTATTTTTATTTCACTCAACACAACTAAAAACAAACCCAACAAACCTTGGCAAAGAGGTAGAGGACAGCATTTGCGAGTTACCATACAAAAAAAAAAAAAAAAAAAGAAAGGGAAAACCACCCCACCCACCCCCACTTTGGCAGCAATACATGAGAAGTATTATACAGAATTACACTCTTCCCGAATTATGCTATGGCAAAATTAAAACCGGCTTACAAAAACAGACCTTAATTCTGAACTGATGGAGGGGAGACAACCGAAGAAACCCAACCTTAGAAATAAGAAAGGGAGAAGGAGGGGGAGAAAGAGGAGTACTAGGACATGCAGAAGGAACACCCTTCTACTAGGCCAAGTCAAATTCCCAATCTATCCAGGGGGGGACAAGGACACCAGAAGGGGAGAGTCTGATTTTCTCTTAGCACCGAAGGGAACTCTTGGTTGGTGGGGTTCAAGATTAGTCTCCTTTAGTAACCATATTTATTCTTCAAATTTACAAGAAATCCACCCCAACACCTATGAAACTTTTCCGATGATTGAAAGAAGTGAGTAACACATCTTTCAGCATTCAAAGCGTTTAAAAACTCGTCCCACCATTCCCTGAATGAAGGTTCCCATCTGCTCTGCCAGTGCTGAAGTATTACCAATTTGGTAACCATGGCTATCATGGCCACCTGCATCTTTTGAAACACGGTTGGAATCTGAGCGTACATCCCCAATAAGCATGTGTTTTCGTTAAAAAAAGCTGAGATATTAAAAAAGGGAGCCACCCATTGCTTGACTGAATTCCAGAATTTAGCAATTTTGGGACAGGCCCACAATTTGTGATGTAGAGTAGCAAATGAGTCACCACAATCTTCACATTTAGATGAAAAAGTATTACAAATTCGAGATAGTCTGGCAGGGGTAAAATAGAGATTGTGCAGGATGTTAAATTGAATATTCCTAAATCTATCCTGCTTGATATAAGAATAGATATCAATCCAAATCTTCTCCCACGTTTTAACTGGCCATCTTTTAGTAAGATTAACCTCCCAATAATGTGCTGTAGGAGTACACATGTGAAAACACATTTTGGGCATGATATGTCAAATGACGGCTGTACTGTTCATCAAGAGGTGTGGAAAAATGGTAATGGTGAAAATCCAGACTGAAAATATCACAAATGCACGATGGTATGAGCGTGCATGTAATCTGCCAACGCATGCTCGTAACACAGTTATTTTATGGAGTATCATCACCAAATTTTCAACATAGGCATTTTAGTTCCTCTGCTCATGAACTGTGTCACTGTCATTTTCATAATCTGGCCCAAACACTGATTTCCCACAGCGACTGCACTATTGTGCGCCGGAAGTGCAGAAACACATTTCGGGTAGGATGTGGAAAATGACAGCTGTACTGTTCACAAGGAGGTGTACAAAAATGACAATGCTGAAAATCCAGTGGTAAAATATTGTGAATGCACGAAGTTACGAGCCTGCATAGCAACTGTGCAATGCACGCTCGTAAAATAGGCATTTGTTGGATGTTTTCCACCAAATTTGGAACTTAGGCTTTTTAAGAGGGCACCTCATGAACACCGCCACTGTCATTTCATTAATTGGCCCCAAAAGGTGATTTCGTGCAGTGACTGCGAAATCATCTTTCGAGGCCGATAAAAGCCATGACAGTGACAGAATTCATGAGGAGGGGCCCCAAAAACCCCATGTTGAAAATTTGGTGCAAAAAGTCCAATATATGCCTGAGATATGCAACAAAGTTGAAAAAACCCTATTCACTCCATTATACAGCTTACCGGCATTTCCTCAGTTTGCTGTCGACTTTGAAGAGTGCAGACGTGTTCCCAGTCCACTGAAGATCGTCACACTGGACTCTGGAGGTAAGTATGGGGGGTGAGGGAGGCAGGGTGTGCAGTGGGTGGTGCGGGTGGGAGGCGGACCTAGACTACGAGGGACCGTTTTAGTATTGAAGGTAGAAAACATCACGGGACTGTTTTGGCACACGGGGTGGGCTCCCAGCATGCCACCTAAGTGGGTTTGAGGGGTTAGTAGCCGACGGGTGATTGGGCACCCTCGTCAGCACACAACATGGGGGGGTTAATGCGGGGGTTGGCACCTGCCGGCAAACAAAGTCAGGGGAAGCGCGAGCGAGAGGGGATTGGGCACCCCTCTCGGCATTCAACAGTTGGGGGGGGTTATGGCGACGGGAAGTGGGCTCCCCCATCAGCGTGTCACACAAGGGGGTGGCACAAGGTTCACCCACCATGCGGGGGCTTCGGCACCATGTGTATTGAAATATTTGCCTTGGAAAGGCACTTATGGGAGGCGTGTCTTTATGACGCAGCATGACGTGCTTGTCTCTGATTGCAGCAGCACTTTGTTTACAAGTTTTGTCCACTTTCCATAATGTTGGTGTCAGTGCTAGCATGCTGGATATTGGGGAATGAGGGACGCACCTACTGATGCGTGCCCTACATTCGCCCAACAGCAGCTGCGCCTCCAAATCTCCACTCTCCCAATATGTTGACCTGTGCGCAAGCTCAGCAAGCCAACATAAAAATTAAAAAAATATTAAACAATGAGCATATGAATTACAATTAAATGTGTGGTGTATGCTGCCTATCTTCAAGTTCTATTAAGTGCTGTCATGTCACTGTCATTCCTTATTGCTTGGTTTTGTACTTTGAAAATATAAATACATTTTATTTATAAAAGTGATTATGGTTTAATGCATATATTGGTTTAAAAAGTTAATAAACAAACTAAATGGCAAATATAAAAATGCAATTGTTTCCCAACCTGTGCATGCACACCAGTATCGCTTACAAGTTAATGACATGTTATATTGCTGGTGGCAGTTATGACATCAGAGCTCCAACACCTCTGAAATTCCAATTTAACTGCTGACTGATTGGCACACAATTGTCAAGATTCTGAAATTCTGGCACTATGAATGTGCTTACCAAATTTCAATTAAATTGGTTAGTAGAATAGGGAAAAAGTCATCAAATAGCAAACATCAGGGTTTAAAATTGTAATTCTTCCTCAACTCTAATATGCAGGCACAACAAAGTCTGTGTAAAATATATATATATATATATATATAGATATAGATATATATAGTACGTTTTTGCACCTCTGATTTTACTTTAGTAACATGCTGCTTGAAGTCCATTTTAAGATATTCTAAGGGTTTCCTTCAGTTCTTTATTATTTTATAATTAATTTGTGTGGCATGTTTTTTCTCTTCATGTTACTTGCCAGGCACTGCATTAATTAAAGCAAATTAATTACAGTTTTTATTGAAGTAATAAAAAATAATAAGAAACTGAAAGAAACCCATAGAATAATTTAAAATGGACATCAAGCAGCATGTTACTAAACTAAATTCACAGGTGACTGCAAAATTACAGCTTTTCGTTGCACTGCTGCTTTATGTAAACTTTATTACGGTACCCTAATCCCCATTACTTTATTAGTGTGCACAGGGTTGCAAAAAGCCATTGAGGTGGCTAATTCCAGACCTGTTGGTTCTTCCCAGTTATTCCAGGAGCCAGGAAGACTTACTCCAGGTGTCGTTACTTTGGTACCCACCACAGTTCACCAGTTATGTTGATTTGGTCAGCCCCCACCTCCTTGAAACCCGCAAATTACATTTTCTCCCTTTTGCAATGCCTAAATAAAGTTCTGCCCTGCTGTGGTATTACAAATTAGCTACACTCCCTCCTACCACCCACCTGTACCTACTGACAGCAAAAGGCTAGGTTGTAAACTTCTAAAAGTAGTACAAATCCCATGTTACTGCTTCTGCAAAATCTGGGCTGTAGAATTACTACATTTGTTCTGCAGACATTCTGTGCAACTGAATTTTCCCAATTTCATTGAGCAGGGCCATACCTTGAAAGGCTTGAGTGGACCACTTCTAATAAAGCTGCAGTGTATGAAAGTGGTAAAAATGTTGACTAATACCTTGATTCCATTTTGATCACCCCTTATCCCCATTTTGTAACATAGCCTTAAAGGGTTAATTTACATATTAATTTCTGTGGGACACTGACCCACTGGGAATAAAAGGTAAAGGTTAAATGAAAACAAGCATTTGTCAATGCCGAACATTCACTTGCAGTTATTTGTGGTGGTGTTTAGTATTGGTACTGGATTCAGAGGAGTGAGGAGGCAGCAGTGAGAGAGGTGGGTGCTGCATGGTGGAAGCTGCACTGTAAATGCAGGAAGAAGTTGCTAGTCAGAGAAGCCACTCCTGCTGGCCTTAGTGGACTGGGGAGAGAGAGTGCACTGCGTGACAGGAGCGGACAATAAATAGATCCACATCGCAGCTAATTTAGAAGCCTGGGAGGGTCAGAGGAGCAAGGACCAGGGAGAGAGAAAGTGTGGCGGATGTCAGAAACCGCTAATAAGTAAAGCTGCACTGTGGCTATTGTAGAAGCGGGGGGCAGGATTTCAGAGCAGCTAAGACCAGGGAGAAAGAATGTGGTGGGTAGAAGATAAGGACCACTAGGCCTATCCAGTGTGCTGGTATACTGTGTACTTGACTACTGCTTCTGAGTCTCCCTCAGCTTCTTCTTCACATGATACCTCTACCTATGCAGTCCAACATGTCCCAGACCATCTCTGCAGCCTTTGTGCTCAGTTTTGACACCTGCAGGTAATCAGAAATGATAAGTCATAGGTCCTTATCTTCCTTGGTGACCTTCAGCACCTTCCCCAGCCATCTTGTAGCTCTCCCCAGGGTTCGCTCTTACAAGGTGCATCACTTTGCACTTCTTTGCATTCAACCTCACTTGCTACGCCTCGGACCATTTTTCATGCCTCTCCAGGTCCCTCCTCATTTTCTCCACCCCTTCTGCAGTATCCACTCTATTACAGATCTTCGTTTCATCTGCAAAAATGCAAACCTTTCCCTGTAGGCCTTCCTCAATGTCACTAATGAAGACATTGAACAGGATTGGTCCCAGGACTGATCCCTGAGGTACCCTGCAGTTCACCCCATCTCCTTAGGTTGGATCCCATTTACCAACACCCTCTTGCTTGAATACTCCCATCACCTTTTTGGCCAAACTATTCCATGTGCCCACCACTGTCTCTGTGAAGAAAACTTTTCTCGCATTTCCTCTTAATCTATCCCTCTCTAATGTCATATTATGCCCCCTCATTGTTGTACTCCTTCTACATTGTAAGATGTCTCCCCCCCTGCCCTTGTTTATGCCCTTCATGTATTTGAATGTGTCTATCATATCCACTTGCTCCCTCCTTTGCTCCAGTGAGTACATATTGAGGTCCTTTATTCTCTCCTGATATGTTCTGTGTTGCACACCATGCACCATCTTGATTGCCCTTCTCTGGACCACCTCCACCCTGTCAATGTCCTTGTACAGTTGCAGCCTCCAGAATTGCACACAGTACTGTAGGTGAGGTCTCACCAGTGTATTATATAATGACATCTTCACCTCTCACCTTCTGCTAGTGATACGTCTGACTATGCACCCCAGCATGTCAGCCCCTTCATGTGGCTCTCCCCAGGGTTCCCTCTTCTCAGGTGCATTATTTTACACTTCTTTGCATTGAACCTCAGTTGCCACTCCTCAGACCATTTTTCAAGCCTCTCCTGGTCCCTCCACATTTTCTCCACTCTTTCTGCAGTATCCACCCTGTTACAGACCTTGTTGTCATCTGCAGGCAGACCTTTCCTTTTAGGCCTTCCGCAATGACACTAATGAAGACATTGAACCGGAGTGGTCCCAGGACTGATCCCTGAGGTACCCCTCTGGTCACCCCCTCTCCCCTAATTGGATCCCATTGCCACCGCCTTCAGCCTCCTGTCCATAAGCCAGTTTCTAACCCAGTTTATCAGCTTGTGCCCCATTGCCAGACTACCCATCTTGTTAATCAGCCTTCTATGTTGGACGGTGTTGAAGGCTTTTCTGAAATCAAGGTAGGTGACATCCACTGTCCCTCCCTGATTTATTTGCTTAATGAGGCATTTGGGTTTCCAACCCTAACACCCCACCCCACCCTGCAGAGACTGACAGGAATCAGGGGTGTGCCTTTGGGTCACTGACCATAATGCTCACACCATTTCACCCACCACACCCACCCCCACCCTGCAGACACTGGCAGGATTTGCAGTGATCCTTGGGGTCTTCAGCCGTAATGCTTCCCCCATTTCATAAGAAAATAAGCTAAGATGGTACAGTATAGGTCTATGACGTGAGCGTTAAGGCCAAAGACCCCACGATACAACCCAATGTCTGTCATTGTCTGCAGGGTGGGCGTAGGGCTGGAATGGCATGAACATTATGACAGATGACCCCAAGACACACCCCTGATGCCTGTCAGTCTCTGTAGGGTGGGGAGTGGGGCATTATGGTTGGAAACCATAATGTTCCAAGCATTTGTTGGTATTTTCACTCCAAATTTTCAACACGGGCTGTTTCGGAACCCTCCTAATGAACAGTGGCACTATTATTTTATAATTCTATCCCAAATTTCACGCAGTGACTGTGCCATTCCAAGCCACAGGTGTGAAAACAGATTTTGGGCAAGATGTGAAAAATGACAGCTTTACTGTTCATGAGGTGGTGTGGAAAAATGGCTATGCTGAAAATTTGGAGTGAAAGCATTGAACATTACCAAAGTTATTCATGTGTGTAGGACTATTTCAATGAACCTGTGTAACAAGGCCATTTTTAGTACTTTTTTTCCACCAAACTTTCAACATGGGCTTTTTGGTACCCCACCTCATGAACACTGCCACTGTCATTTCCTTATTTGGTCCTGAAAGGTGATCTCACACAATGACTATGCAATTCTGTGAGAGAGGTATGAAAACATGTTTCAGGCAGGATGTGAAAAGTGGCAGCTGTACTGTTCATGAGGTAGTGTGATAAAATGTGTATGTTGATAAATTTGGAGTGAAAATATTAAAAATTAGCAAAGTTATGCACCCGTGTAGAAACTGTGTGATGTATTTTATAACGTGGCCATGTTTTGGAAATTTTTCACCAAGTTTTTAACATTGGCTGTTTGGGACCCCACCTCATGAACACTTGCACTGTTGCTTCATTAATCTGCCCTGAAAGGTGATTTCACACAGAAATTACAAAATCACCTTTTGGGATGGAGTAACAAAATGACAGTGCCAGTGTTCATGGGATGTGGTCCCAAGAACCCCATGTTGAAAATTTGGGGCAAAAACTCCTAAAACTGGTAGAGATATCAAAATAAGTTGAAACCCCCATTGACAACCATTATACATTGCTTTCCTTGATTTTTCAGTTTGTGGCTTGGCTTTGAAGAGTGCAGATGTGTCCCAGTCCACAGAAGATCACAGACATTGACCTCAGAGGGTACGTATGGGTTAAGGGGGGGTGCAGGGAGGTGGATCTGCATATGGAGAGTCAGAATGGGGGAAGCAGACAGGGGAGATGATGAGGGACTGTTTTCTTTTTTTCAGTGAGAAAAACAAGACATTGTGGGATCATTTTCTGTTTTACAGGTATGTTTTAAATGATTTTTGGGGACACTGGGAGTAGACTCCCTAATGTCCCCGACTATTGGGGGGGGCACATGGAAAGACCCGGAGAGAAAGCCACACCATGGCTATTATTGAAGTGGAGGGGCAGAGGAGAGAGGCGCGAGGACCGGGTACACAGACTGCAGTGGGAGCCACTGACAAGGAAAGCCACACCGCTACTATTGTTGAGGTGTGGGGGTCAGAGGAGAGAGAAGCAAGTACCGGGCACACAGACTGTGGCAGGAGAAGCTAACAAGGAAAGCTGTACTGTGGCTATTGTTGAAGCAGGGGGTCAGAGCAGGAGAGAGGAATGAGGTCCAGGCACACAGAGTGTGGTAGGAGCTGCTAACTAGGAAAGCCACACTGCAGCTAATGTTGAAATGGTGGCAAAGGATCGAGGACTGGGGAGAGAGAGGCACACACAGAGGAGTGAGGACCAGGGAGATAGAGAGTGTGGCAGGCAGCAGAAGAAAGATGTAGCCATAACTCTGACCATGAACATTAGTGAACAGTGTGAACTGCAATGCTCATGGCTGGAGTTACAGCTATGGAAAGAAATGAAGCACTCTCATTAGAGCAGTTCATTTCTTTTTACTAGAACATTTACCACATCGGCAAACATTAACTAATGTCATGACCAGAGTGCTGGCCATTGGTGTATACTACCAAGCCCCTCGCAATTTCAGCTGTAATTGGCTCGGGCAGTGACACATCTCTTAGATGCCACATATGATATAAGACGTTCCTTGCACAAGTGCCAGTGAATGCAAAAAGGGTCTTTACATATTGTTCATCCATGCCCAGATTTGTAAAACATCAGCTTAAAACTGTTACATTGGTTATAAGAGCAGGTTGTTCCCAACAGAGTGGAAAAGGTGGGTCAAAACTGAAAACTATGTGGCACTTTTACCAATCCTCCAGTCTGAAATGAACATGGCAGCCTTTCTTCTTTTTCAGTCTGCTTTATCACTTCTGCTGTTTTAGGCTACGCTGCCAACACTGAGCTGGGAGTATAGCCTAGAGGTTAGAGTAAGGAGTTATGATTCTCACAGCCTCCACTTGCATACTGTGTGACCCTGAGCAAGTCAGTTGACTTTCCCATTGCTCCCAGTTCCAGGTAACACCTGAAAACAAGTCTTCAACCTAGTGAGCCTTACCTAGTTACCAAAGAATAAAAATAAATAATGAAATAAAAGGGACATCTCATAGACTTTCATCAATATTCTCAAGTTGTTATTTTCAATCCGTTCTACTTTTGTAATCCATTGCTTTTGTAGACTCATTAATATCATTTCTAGTGATAAAAATTAACTAGCATGCAGCAGACAGTGCTCCCTGACTGTATAGGATAATGGTTATATTAAAACAGCTAAGAATACTGATGAAAATCTGATCTGAGTGCATAAAGAAAGCACTCATTTTATTTCTAAAGTACAAATAAGTACTAAAGCAGACTCAAAGTGGGAAAAGAATGGTATCAGAGCAGATGAGACAAGATCTAAAATGTAATGAAAAAGTATAGGTCAATATTTTCACCATATCGTGCACTTCTCATTTGAATATTAGCTCCACGTACTATCCACTAAAAGCCCATCCCAGGCCCAACTTACTTATTACATCCCTCCTTCACCTACCTGTTTGAAGAGAAGGCTTCCATGGCTGTCACAACATCACCAAAGCACTCTAAAGAGGGCCCTTCTTCCTCCCATTGGAAGGTTAGAGACCCCCAACGGACACCTCAGACACTAAAATTCCTGACAAAGGGGGGTTCTGAACACAGTAAACATAAAAGGCTTCCTAAGCAGGTGCTGGAGTCAGTTCCTGCTAAAAAGAAGCAAAAAGAAAATCATGTCACTGCATCTCCTGCTGAAGAAGTAAAAGAGCTCCCAGCAGACAAGGTTAAGTTGCCTCTCTGTGGAGGACATAGCAAAGGTCGTACAGGTGCTCCTGGCCATTCAGTCAGTGGTTTCCCTTTTGGCATCCATGGCTGATGCTGGGACACTTCCCTTCACCACAGACACTAGTGTCCCTGCAGATACTGGCAGAGTTCCATTACCACAGACACTAGTATCCCAGTAGATGTGGATCTGCTGGAACACTTTACCTAGCACAGACACTACTGTCCCAGCAGATACTGGGGCACTTCCTTTCACCAAAGACACCAGTGTCCGAGAAGATGCTAGCAGAGTTCCATTATTGCAGGTATTACTGTCCTAGATGATCCATCTGCTGGAATACTTTACCTAGCACAGAGACTACTGTCCCAGCAGATGCTGAGACACTTCACTTCACCACAGGCACTAGTGTCCCAGCAGATGCAGATCTGCCCGGACCATTTATCTAGCACAGACACTCTGGTCCCTGCAGATGCTGAAACATGTCATTTCACTACTACTGTCAGTCATGGTCACTCAGTTGATATTGCTTTAGCTTTGGGAACTTCTCTTTAGACCAGATGGTTGTGAGTTTGAGCCTGTTGAATGACAATTATAGAAAACTTTAGATAGCATTCATAAAATCACTTCCTAGAATAGCATGGTCTAAACTTTACCTTAGCCAGGAAACAGGGGGAATGGCATGTCCAGACCTCAAAAACATATACTGTGTACTATATTATGGGGTCACCAGTTTCTATAACATGTTAAATAATTTTATGGGAATTATATGCATAGAGTTTCCATTATTTAACTTTTCAATAGGTTTAAATATGCTTAGTGGCTAAATACATAGTACATCTTTTCTCATGCTTGAAACATTATTAACTTTCAACAGTGAGCAAAATATTATTTTTAGTACTGTATTGTAGATGAGAACATTAACACATGATGAATTTCAGGATATCTTTTACCTACTACTACTACTACCACTACTACTATCACTGCTACTGTTCAAGTTCAAGTTTATTTTCAAGAAAACTCCATTGAGCATGCTCATTTACAAGGAGGCCCTGTCAAGGACGACATGATACAAGTGTAAAGAAAAATGTATCATACAGTGGTATTTGAGTCACAGGTTTTGCATACAGGTAGCATGACATTCACGCGTACATGAGGGGAGACACAGTCAACTGTTAGAGAGGGGGAACCAGAGAATGTCCATAAGTGCTTACATATGACATGAAAGGTAAACCTTAAAGATGTAATGCTAGCTGGTGTAGCATTGGCAGGTTTCCTGGACAGCTGTTTTGGTCATGGATTTGAAGAGGTTAAAAGATGCTGTGAGTAACTGTGGCTCACTGAGAAGTGAATTTTACTCTGAAACATTTTTAGACCAGATTGTCATGAATTTGAGTCCAGAGCATGACTATTATAAAAACCTTTAGATAAACATTAATAAAATCACAGATGGGAACTGTCTGATTATTATAATACATAAGAGTTTCCATAATTTAATTTTGACAACATATAAACCCTGATGATGCACACGGACCCAGAAGATAGACCTGACACTGCCCCAACCCTTCAACAGCACAAGACTACTGTATATTCAGAATTTTTGAGTCTGACCACATGGACAAACAACAAAGCAGTCTTCCATCTTCTAATGTTTGTGAAACTGACAGCCTTAGCTTGAAACATGCCTGCATGTGTGTCTGTGCCACACACACCAGTCACTCACGTGTGTGACACAGCCACATACTCGGGCACACTTCAATTCAGATCCTTCTTTGGCTCTAAAATGACCTGTACCTGCCTGTGCTAATGTGATAACATCTTAGCACTACAGTTTCCAAGTATCTGCCCCCTCAACATCCTTCCAGCCATTACCACCTTTCCTCCTAATCCCCTTCCCCATCACCTGGTATTTAACAATGGCTTCACATGACTGAATACTTCTCCTTCCCCCCCAGCTCCTACCACTGACGATGCCACCATTGGCTGACCTCCCACACCTCTCTTATTCTAATCAAGCTTGTGTTAAAACATACTAAACAGATGTGTATAACTTCAATTTTTTTACTGTTGTTGCCTGTCTGTATGTTTCAATGTTCTTCATTGTTAAACTTGTATTTTTGAAATGTCTGTTCAACAATGATGTGGAACCTTTGAAAACAAGTCCTTGACTCACAGGTATTAATCCCAAAGTGAAATAAATAAATAAATAAACAAAATAAGGCTGTCAGTGGCACAGACGTACCTAATATGCTTAGTGGCTAAATACATAGTACATATTTTCTCAGGCTTGGGCATTAGTAGACAAACTTTTAAACAGTGAGCAAAATAATCTGTTCAGTGTTGTAGATTAGCCAGAGATAAAAACATTAGTACAAGAGGAGGATAAGGATATCTCAATGTTGTTACAACTGTTGCTGTGGCTCAGTGGGTAGTACATTTTCCCTTAACACTCTTTTAGACCAGATGGTCATGAGTTTGAGTCCAGGGTATGACTATTATAAAAACTTTTAGATATACATTTATAAAATTATTAATGGGAACTATTTAATTATTAAAATACATAGAATTTCCATTATTGAATTTTAGACAAGATATATGCACAGACAGCAGTACACTTGTGACATGCAGGCATTTTAATATGTCACATTGTCTGATCTTTCATTTGTCAATCAATAAACACTAGTGCCTGTGGTAGTGGAACTTTGCTAGCATCTGCTGGGACACTAGTGCCTTAGGTGAAGGTAAGTGCCCCAGCATCTGCTGGGAGAGTAGTCAATGTGCTAGGTAAAGTGCCCCAGCAGAAGTGGATTTGCTAGGACAGTAGTGCCTACAATAATGTTGCACTACTAGTCCCTTTGGTGAAGGGAAGTGCCCATAGTGTCTGTGCTAGGTAAAGTGTCCCAGCAGATCTGCATCTTCTGGGATGGGACACTAGTGCCTGTGGTAACAGAACTCTGCCAGCATCTGCTGGGACAGTAGTATGTGTGCTAGGTAAAGTGTCCCAGCAGCAGGGGGATCTGCTGGGACAGTAGTGCCTGCAATAATGGAACTCTGCCAGCATCTGCTGGGACACTAGTGCTTTTGGTGAAGGGAAGTGTAGTGTCTGTGCTACAGAAGCTACAACCAAATCTGACGGGTCAGTAGTCACAGACAAGACATGAAGTGTAAATAAAGGGTTAATGGAAGTCTGAGTCTGGGAGTTAAGAGAAGCTGTAACCAGACACAGAGTTGCTCCAAGGTCACTGAGGTTCCAGACTGATCTTGGACTGTAAGAGAACTACGTGAATAAAGGCTGTCTTCAAAACTAAGGAATCTCTGTGTTTTATTACACAAACAAGACATCCCAGAGACAGAACTTCAGGCATCAATTTTAATTCTATAGCTCTGTCCTCTCACTGAATGAATGATGTGTCTGCCACAGACTTAAAACAGCAAAGCTTGTTATCAGAAGTAGGGAGTCAAAATGTACATTATGTCCTACACTTTTGAAAGTGAGGGGTTAGCTGACCCCCAACCCCCTAGCTCTACCACCTACCGTATGTATGTATGTATGCATTTATTTATTTATTTATTAATTACTATAATCAGAAATACACCTTTGAGCCATAGACTCCTTTGCAAAGGCTCCACATTATAGATATATAGCTATTTACAGGGGAAAGCATAAGTACATAGGAGTTAGTAACACAAGTAGTAAAAATCAGATCATGGGGCAGCACAGGCCCATCTTCAAAATGTTAGATAAGCAGATAAAAACTGTGAGGCATTTACCAGCCCCAGCATTAGAAGAGGTGCAAGTAAGTCCAGTTAGTGATAATGCAGGAGGGACACTATGAACTAGGTGTGGAGGATGAGTGTAGGGATGAGGAGTGAGGAAGGGGGACTAGGGACAGAGGCTGTTTGACAGAAAAAGGAGTAGGTTTCTGAGGTGGGTCTTGAAAGGGCCTAGTTTAGCTTCATGAATGATGGGTGTAGGGAGCTCATTGAGCCATTTAGCGGCCCGAACCAGAAAGGCCCTTAGGCCAAGGGAGGTCCTACAGTGTGGGATAGTTATGAGAGACATGACAGCACTTCTGGTGGACCTGTTTAATGTATGCAATAGGAATGGACACAAAAGCCAGTGTATAAATACAAGTACTTTCACATACGTAACATAAATTTTGGAACCCAAAATCAATCACACATATGTTGTATAAATGGTAACTGTCAATCAACTGCCCCTAGCTGGCACTACTTTCCCACCAGCAATACAACACTTTCCATTCTGCCCACAAACCTTCCCTGAGTAACACATTATAACTTCCCTACTACAGTTTGAAAACCAAAACTGCAGCCCACAGCTTCGCTCTTGTTCACTTTCCACACCTCATTCACATCACACAGAATACCCATTTTTACTACCAGCTGAAGCAAAATAACACTCCATTTTGCTGTTGTTGTAGTGCTGCAGTGTTTATGGCCCCTGCCCACCCACAGCTCTCTCTTTCACCACTCAATCCAGTCCCATCATCAAATCAGTTACACAATTTGTCAGTTACTAAAAGAAGCAAAATAGCCAAACCTCTAATTTCCTTTCTTTTCATTATTTCCAGCCACTGCATTTCTCACCTTTCCACCTGCCAAATTTGTGTAAAATCATTGAAAAACTGATAACCCCTCAATTCCTCCTTTACCTTTCCTCTACAATTCACTGTAATCCCCCCCAAAAAAATGTACCTTGATTTGAAAAACATTAAAACTTTGCTTCAGAAACTTCAAATCATGGCTTCATCTCACAGCACCAACACTTCCTTCTGAATCATTGTCTACCAGCAGTGTTCACTCCTTCTTCCATGTCCTTTGCTTCGCTTCCTCCATGGCACAGCAAACTACTTTCATAGCCACAAATAACGAACAAAGAAACAAAAGAAGCAATCTAGTCCCCAGCTCTAGTTTTTACAGTTTATAAATCTTCTCAATCAGAATTCTACCTGCCTGCCAGCTTCACTTGTCATCAGTTCTCATGGCCGCCCACTTGTGGCTCTGCAAATAGCAACATTGTTTTCTTTTCAAATAAAAATGCAAACACTAGTGAGAGTGTCCATACAAAATAAGGACAATATTTACCTGAATCAAAATATAGCCTGTATGCTGGCTCCCTCACTTCCTCAATAAAGTGGACTGCTATGTTTGACTGAATATTTTTTCAGTGCTGCTCATCTTCACCAATCAACACCAATACTGTGGCATTAGAACAGTATCATGGCACAGTGTCCACGGCAACAGCTATAGAATCATGTCTCCTCAAAAGTCTAGCACCTATTTTTCATCAAAAGATCCATGTATTTTTCAAAGTCAAAAGAAAAATATTATATATATATATATATATATATATATATATATATAATACAAAATCACACATGCCCCCACAATGCAAAGCATCATGGGCTGCATATGCAAATCACCACAGAATGTTATCCTGGTCCAACTTTAAGCAGAATTGCATGGTGCCAAAAGGCCTCTCACACAGTTTGCAAAGGGTGCTAACAGAAGACATAGACACGTGTTTCGTCCTACCAGGACCATATATATATATATATATATATATATATATATAAAACACAAGATCCCTGCCTATTGCATAAATTAAATGTGAAACAGGGACCTTGTGGAAGGTACTGGTATTTGATCTTACATTGTGCAAACAGCACTACTACAAAAATCACTTAGTCTAGGCAGTTACCATGTGTCTCCTGTACAACTGCTAGCTGGAACCTTCAAAGGCAGTCTTTAGTCCTCCTTGCCACCTCTTTGAAACTGAAAACCAACCACTTGGCATATTTTTCTTTAAGAGGCAACATCTTAAGTTCAACTTTGATCTCACTCGTATTGTTACCTTGGTTTAATTGGCCTGTGATGCAACCAGGATGCCAAACCATGAAATCCTGTTTTAACACATCTTTAAGCAACTTATATACTCAGATGTTCAGTGGTTGAAGCTGGTCAATGCATGATGCTGGTATGAAAATTGGGATGAGGTCATGTGATTCTAAATATGTAAGGACTTGCTCTGCAGTATGAGCACAGAATAAGACAAGTGCTAGTAAGATATGTTGTCCCTTTGGTAGATTCCCTGGGCTCAATTCTCAAAGAGGGCTTCAACTGACACAAGCTTCAGCAATCAGCAGCTTGCATCGAAACCTGGTGTGCCACAGACCCTGCACCAGATTCTTGTACAAGAGGGATCCTGTCACTTAAGTCTCCACACTTGTGACAACCTCTCCTGTGTGACAAACACAAGGCACACTGGAAGTGTGATCCACATGCTCAGTGTATAAAAGACTAGTAGTCTCCCATCACTAATCCCTTGGTAAATAAATGAATTCCCTTTTCTGGTGGTCTAGTAGACCCCCCCCCTCACCAACCAGAAATGTCACCCATAAATATAAATAATTTAGCACCCCCTCCCTGGTGGTCTAGTGGAGCCCCATCCCACCACCCCAGCAGGTAAAGCCCATCACCCCACTTCCCCATTCCAAAACAGGGTTGGTCCTGGTGACTGGTATAGCCCTCCTCTCACCTCTCTGACTGGCCTCTGACAGAACTTTCCCTGAGCCCATACTGTATATTGTACATGCCCATAGATTGACATCAGTCAATATATACCATACAGTACACACTCTGGGACAGTTCAGTCAGTGGTTGACCACAGAGGTTAGAGGAGGGCTGTGCTGCTGCTTGTGACTCTGTTTTGGGATGGGGGAGTGGGGTGGTGGGCTCTACCTGCTGGGGTGGAGCATGGGGGTCCACTAGACCACCAAGGAAGGGGTGCTGTATTATAAATATTTATGGGTGGAATCGGAGATCATGGGGGTGTCCACTAGACCACCAGGGAAGGGGTGTTTCATTAGTTATATTTACAGGCAACATCAGGGGTAGGGGAGAGGGGTCCACTAGACCACCAGGGAAGGGGTTTAATATTAATTGTACTGATGGGTAACTTTGTGGAGGGGGGACAGCAGCACATTTCTGGCATGCTACAAGGTACTAAACTCTACCAGAGGGATTATTTCTAAGTATCCTTAGAACATCCCTGGCTGGCCTAATGATACTTAAAATGTCTTTCTCTGGAAGAGTACAGAGAACCCAACTTTCAGGAATGTAGCAGCTTGTGTCTGCCTCATGCCTCCAGTTCCATGCTGCAGCCCATTTTTTGGCCCACAAGTGGTGCAAACCCCATTTGGGGCAGGCGACCTGCAGATGACACAGGCCGTCTTTGAGAATCACTCCAGGTACATTGCTTGGTGCAAGGGGCACTTTACACCATTCATTGTGGTGCAATCTCCTTACACTGTGCTAGAGCTTTGAGAAATGGGCCCCATGTCTTATTTTTGTATCATTCTTCCAAGGGTCCATTATTTGCATGCTGCATGCAATCATTGTAGATAAGTTTGCCCAATTTTCAGAGTGGGTAATCATCCACCCCTTTCAAAATTCAAAATGTGGATGACAAGCTGGTCTGCATCCTTTATAGATGACTTGGGAGCTGAGATAGTTATTGGCAAGGGTGACACTAAGTACCAGTGATATTTGTCTTTTGACATCGAGGCCGGTGACCTTGAGCTGTTTGCACCTGGTGACTTCCATTGTCCACTGCAACACAGGTATCATGTTTATACCTCTTTCCTCCTTGTTTATTATTTCACAGGTTATGAGCTCATTTGTACATGTGGTGGAAATTTTAGTTAAAAAGGCATCTTGTCCTTCATGGTAATCTGTTGGTATTTAATGTGCAGCTTTGGTGCCTTTTTGTTTGGAATATGCCATATGACCAAGAAAAGTCCATGTTCACTGGTGTGATTTTTTTATACTACCCCATATTCTGTGAGGAGTTGAGGGTTGTGTTCTTTGATAACTCCTATTGCCACTGCATGTGTGACCCTTCCATTAACAACAACACCCTCTGTTCTTAAGCTTTGTTAGCTCCTTTTCTATGTCTTCTAGGAGCATGTTTGGTCTCCCACTTGGTTGTTGTGGTAGCTCTGGTTTAATTTTTGAAATACTAGAGTTTAATTTTACTTGTGCCAGATAACATTGTTGAAATTCACGTACTGTATTTTGACTTATAGTCTGTTTATGTTTTGATTTAAAGTACCACACTGAGTTCATGACACTGGTCTCACGGGTATAGATGCCAAGTTCAAATCTAGTCACTGAGGAGTAACAGGTCTCTTTTTGTTTTCTTAGGCTGGAGTTGTACAAGGCTGTAACTCACTCATGACTGACTCTGCCTTTTAACTGGACACTCCTGTGTTGCCAGCCAGCTGGTCAGCATCAACACCATCTGTGAATGCTATTGTCCATTTTTCAGCCTTTGGACAGTTTAACCAGCTGTGTAGGGACATTTTGGAGTAGCAAGTCTAGACAGGCAAAGCAGAAGTGTAATGCCATACCACAAAGGATCAGAGATGGCAGACACCAGGTAAACAGCTTTTCAGTGCAGCAGTGTGATGGAAGTGTACTGGGGCAGATGATCTTAGCATACCAGCATCATTCATGGACCAGTGAGAAGGCAGGGCACAAAGGTGCAGAGACCATGCATGGTGGCTTTCAAGAGCTGGATTAACTGGATCAGAGAGAAGGCAGGGCACACATTAGCAGAAACTGTAGACTTTTACTTTTGGCTTGCAGGAACTCGAGGGCTTCTTGTCTGAACTGGTAGTGGATTTGCCAGAATGTCTTGTTTTGGGTGACTTCAATACCTGCATCAATGATGAGACATCTCTTTTGGAAATCCATTCCTCCAGTTGATGTTTTCTCTGAGCTTCAAACAGTTTCCTCTTATACTTACTAACATAGCCATGCCTTGGACCTGGTCTTCTAATTGGGTTTAGAAATTAGTAATGTCAGGGTTTATCCAGATGGTTTGTTGGACCATTACCATGTGCAATTTCTTTGTGGAGGCTACTCATTTATCCTCTCCTGTGGAGATGGTCAAGTTACCACTATTTTAGAAATTTGGAGCCTCAGGGTCTCTCGGCAGCACTGGAAATCTCCAGCATGGAGATGACTCATGTGATGGCAGCAGAGGCTGCTGTGGAGGGCTACAGTGTGGCTTTTGACTCCCTAGCACCTCTATATGTTCACCCTTTGATTTCTCACAGCAGGCCACCATGGTGAGGAGAATGAAGACTAAGGGGCAGAGGTAGGAGTGTTGTAGGCAGAGGACCAACTCAGAAGGGGAGAAATTGGCAGTGAGGGCTCATTATGATAAGCATCAGTAGGTAATGACTCTGAAAAAGTCAGTGTTCCTGCCTCGAGTGATTGCAGCCAGAAGGAACTGAACAGCTCAGTTCTTCAACACTGTGAAGAGATTATTAAACCTTATCTGTTTGCAGTCTTGTAGAGCATTTTTCCACAGAAAAGTGTGATGAGTTTAAGTGGTTCTTTGTGGACCAGGTGTCTATCAAGGAAGGGATATCCTCCTGAAACTCCTCCACTCTGCATGATTGACTAACCACACTATTTAAGATGGCAAAATATTAGACATTGTTCCATGTTTCCCAGAACAAACTCCAAAGATACCACAGAGTATGGAACCCCTTTTTGCATGCCCAAGCCCAGGTTCATTCCTTAGTCCAGGAAAATGATTCTTTCTCCACCTAAAGGATAGTAATTTCCTTCCTAGCCAATGCATACATGCCACCCCAAGGAAAATATGACATCCTTGTATTTAATAGCTACTCTTTAGATAGGAAATCACAGATTACCTGAAAATAATGTTGTTCTTTTTCAATTTGTGTAATGCATTTCTGTTTTTAAGAAACTGCCTTTTCTGCAGTGTTATTGCTAAAATTCTAATTATGCTGTGTTACAGGTGTTCATTATTCTTTTGTTTCACTTTCATTGTGATACTTTTTGTGTATCTTATAACTGTTATGCTGGTGTTGTGTTCCTGAAACTTCAATAAAAATAAAACAAAAGATGGGATATCCTCAAGATGATTTTAATGGGTTCTTTCTGGACAAGGTCTCCCTATTAAGGATGGGATATCCACAAGTGGCCTGTCATCAGCCAATAGTGTTTGGTCTTTGGACAGGGTCACTTCATCTTTATTGGAGGAATTTGAGCCATTGTGGACAGAAGATATCCTCTAGGTAGTTTCCAGACTGTGCTCAGCATACTGTATAATGGACCCTAGGCTGACCCAGCTTCTTTTAAAGAGCTAGAGTTTGCTTTGTCCAATTTTTGTGGAGATTGTCGGGTGTTCATTTGGGGAGGGGATTTTTCCAACCACTCTGAAAAGGGCAGTGGTGAGGCCATTTATCAAGAAATTATATCTGGACCCCGACATTCTGTCAAATTATAGGCCTGAATGAAACCTTCCTTTTCTGCAGAAGTTGATCGAGAAGGTGGTGGCACTGCAGTTAGAGTAGAACCTGAAGAAAATAATGTCTATGAGCCTTTTCGGGTTTATGTGATAATGGCGAATGTCTAAAGGCGATTACCGTTATCACTCAGTCAGAGTGCCGAAAACATTTTTGGCACTCTGACAACCCCGGCGCATCAGGACAATCATGCCAGCACATTATTTCACTGCTTTCTGCACCCCCCTACTAAAGGATTCTCAACTCTAGTGGGGTGCATGTTGGGGGGGAGTGAAAGCAGGAAAGAAAAAAAGGTTTGGGCTGGGCGCAATAAACTTGCATCAGCTTCCAGACCCGAACCCAGTACCTCTCCCACCATATCCACTCATCAACCCTCAAAGCCATGATGCAGCTTAGCCAGCCACCACAGCACCACCCACTACAGCCTCTCCACCCCCTCCCAGCCCATGCTCACCATGCTTGCTCCCACCCCCAGTGTGTGTACGCATAGCAACATCCTGTCACCCAATTCAGCCACAGCCTCATCTGGTCACCCTACCCTCCTCATCGCCATGAGGGATTGCGCCAGGAAGGATTCACCATAACAGGTGGCACCCTTCCTCTTGCGCTCACTTCATGAGTTACCAGCCTTTTCAGTCTGGTTTCTGGCCTTGTAATAGTATGGAAATTGCTCTGGTGAGGGTACACCATGACTGCCTCCTTACAAGTGATAGCAAACATAGTTCTGTCTTGGTTCTGCTTGATCAATATTTGTCCTTTGACATGGTGGACCCTGGGGTGCTGTTGACCCATCTGAGGCACTATGTGTGACTCACAAGGATAGTGTTATGGTGGTTTATGTCCTACCTTTCTGGCAGTGTGCAGCAAGTGGCACTTGGCACATTCATCTCAAGCAGTGCTGCTCTCTGCTACTGTGTGCCTCAGGGGTCAGTCTTGGCTCTCATGATGTTTGCTGTGCACATTGTGCCACTAAGGGAGATCATCAGATGAAATGGCTTGGGATTTCATTGTTATGCTGATGATGCCCAGCTGTATGCATCTCTTGCTTCTGATGATAGGGCAGCTGTCTCAGAGCTAACCAAGTTTCCTAGGGAAATTCAGACTAGATGGCAGCCACATGCCTTCGATTGAATCCCTTGAAGATGGAGGTGCTATTGCTGGAGCTGGGTCACTCTGGTTTATCTGCTTCAAGCTGTACCACTTTACCATCTTTGGACAGCATTGCTCTCAAAACTTTGGATAGGGTGAGGAAGCTGAGATCATTATGGACTCCAAGCTGGCATTAGAACATTAGGTGTTGGCTGTTATTCACAGTGGCTTCTACCATCCTCATAACATCTCCCAGATCAATTCCTTTCTTGAGCCATCTGACCTAGCAACACTGGTGCATGCACTTGTCAGTCAAGACTGGATTACTATAATTCTGTTTATCTGTGATTATCCATGAAGTTGCTGCATCACTTTCAGTTGGTCCAGAATGTGGCAGCCGGGCTGGTTGTTGGTACCTCCTGGTTTGAGCATATCAAAATGGTTATCAGTGCTCTGCACTGGCTGCTGGTCTGTTGGTGCATCAGCTTCAATATGTGCTTGTTAACTTACAAGTAGACATGTTGTGAAGTAAAACTTTGCCTGCGAATTTTGCACAAAATGCTAAAAGTTCACACTTTGTGAAATTTGCGAATTTCAGGCCGGTACGCAAAAATTTGCTTGGTGCAAATTGCTTGAATTTCATGGCAAACTTTACATAATGTTGGCTGTGAAGTGCAAAATTTGTGGTCAAAATGTCATATTCCGCTGCAAAATTCACGCAAATAGCGGGCTATGGTCATTGATTGGATATTCTGTGATGGCTGTCAGCTGGTTCCAGCACTCAAGGCCAGAGTTAACATGATCAGTTGGCAACTATCAGTGTTCCCACATTCATCCCTAGGATAATCATGAGATAGGTCATGGGGCAGAGAAACAGCAAGATACAGCCATGTAATAAAGATAGGGACTGGTTAGGGAAGGTAGAGGGGGAGGGGCTGGGGAAAGATATTGAGGTGAGGCCACCTATGGAAACCATCCAAATCCAGTATCAGGTATTAGTCTGGTAAGTGTAAGCTACTATACTTCATGGTCACAGCGGTAACAAAAGGGGTACTAAGTATAGTGGCCTGTACAGTCCAGGAGGACAGAGTAAGAGATGCAAGGCAGGGTGTCAGTGGATAAAAATTGAAGGAGCCTCTATTTTAAGGTATCTAAGCAAAGTAGGTCAAGTGCTGGGGCACCAAATCTTTGTGAACTGCTCAGTTACTTGCCCATGTCGATCTAGCATCACAGACATCACAGCAAGAGTGAACAGGCTACTGTGGAGGAGATGTGTGTCATGTCTGTCATCATTGTGTTAACACTGTTGCAAGGCTATTAGGAAAAGGAGCACCAGACACCAGCTTGATCTTCTGCAGGCTGGTATCAGATAGAGCAAATCCCCTTTTCTTTCTGTGGATCATGTGAAAGAGTTCATAAATGACTTATGAATTTAGCAAAGTAACTATTATTTTATCTTCTGGCCTTAGTCAATGTTTTCAGTGCTTTAACTGAAGCGTATGTACTAAAACATTGTTTAAATTTCTTTGTAAATTAGGATCATGTTCCCTTGAAAAGGTTTGCAATCAGTAAGTGAAATGTTGGTGATTGTAAGAGTGGCAAGCAATATTATAGTACAAGATTTAAAGGAATGACAGATGGAAGTTACAAAATTCGTGGGTAAAGTTGCATAAACCATAGCGAAAGTCACACAATTTGCAGGCCATAAATTATATGACTTGTGTGAGGCTGGCTCCTCAAATTCCTTGAAATTTGAGGATTAATTTGCATAGTGAATTTTTTAGACTTTGCACATCTCTACTTACAAGGCCCTGCATGGTTTGGGTTACCTGAAAGACTTCTGGACCCCATAAGCTCCTAGCTGTCCCATTTGGTCAGTAGATGAGAGATTATTATCTGTTCCAAGATCTCACCTAAAGTCATTGGGGGATAGGGTGTTTGGAGTGGTGACTCTACTTCTCTGGAATGTGCTTTCCCCAGAGGTAAGAGATGCCCCTTCTCTCACCATTTTTAGATCCAGTCTTAAAACTAATTTGTTTACCATGTACTTTGTGGCATAATGCTGTTGTTTTTAATACCCTGATGTGCTTTTTTATTATCTGATTACTATTTAATATTTTAACCATATTATGTTTCTTCAAATTGTTCATTTCTGTGAGGCACTCAGAGCTAGTGTTGTGTAAAATTGGAAAAATTTCAACCCAACAAAATATTTTTCGGAATTTGTGCATTTTGTGAAGTATTTCACCCACACATGGGAGAGAAATTTTTCTCCATAGCTGGTGAAATTTCACTCATGGGCAAAATTTCACCACCCGTGGGAGAAATTTAGAAATTAATGACTGATTTTGGACTCTGTCTTGTCCCGACCATGGTGTTTTGTAGTTGTGGAACCCCCCCCTTGCAGCCACTCACTGGCTCATATAATATCCCTGGTGTCTAGTGGGCCCCCTTCCTGTCAATCACTGGCCAGTGGCTGAATGAAAGACACCCTCCCCTGAGTTATTGTCCTATCCCAACCCCTGGTCCAGCCATGATGACCCAAATCTGTTTAAAAAAATACAAAAAAAAACAAAAAAAATCCTGTCCCTCTCCCTGGTGCCTAGAGGACCCCCCATCCTATCAGCACTGTCAGACTGACACTGGCAGCACACATCCCGCTCCCCCCCCAGTAACCAGATTGGGCCACGGCACAGTCCTCCACTCACATCCATGGCCGATGGCCTGACTGAGCACTTCAATGAATAAACACGTACTTGTACAAGTTGGATATGTGGATTCTGAGATATGTATAGCAAAAAAAGTGAAAAAATCTTTGTTTTTTTTCTGTTTTCTTGTCATCGCCCAGTGCCCAGATGGTTCAGAAATTTTCAGGGTAGAAGGGGCTTGGGCCAGAGTGGTGCCTTTCATTATATTTGCGAAAAATATGAATGTGTTCCAGGGTAATAAGGATTTGGAAATTTCAGTTCTGAGCAGACTCAGTATAATCTTTTGGGTAACTGTTTCATACAAAAATAGAATTTGGCCCATGTGAAAAATTATTCTGTTTTGTATGGGATAATCTTTTTTTGTGTGTGTTTTTTTATAAGGCTGACTTTTTTTTTAAATCTTTTGAAAATGTTATCCTGCAGAGACACCAACACATGTATTTTGCTAATCAAGCCCCCATTATGAAGATTCTGCCATTCATTTTTGGAAACATAACCAACAATGTGTTTTTAAAGCAGTTTAAAATCCTTTTTCATGAGCTGATTTTTTTTTTAATATGACTATATGAAGAAAGAATACGGTCACACAATCAGAGATTCCCTTCTTATGAACAAAGAATCTGAACTTTTTTTTCACATTCTTTTTTGGTATGAAGAGAATCTTTTTTTATATGACCAACATAACCTCACAAAAAAAAAAGATCCCTTCATATGAAAAAAAGACTCTGGAATTGTTTTTTTGCACATTCTTTTTTTGTATGAAAGGTTTTGTTTTGTTTGATTGACACAACCTCATAAAAACAAGATCCCTTCATACAAAAAAAAGACTTTGGACTTTGCCCCCCCCCCACAATTTCAGCTTTACCAAGTCATAACTCCATCGATATTTGGAGTTAAGGGACAATCTGTACTGCATATCAAAATAAAGGTCTTGCTGGCCCGGTGGCACTAAGGGTTGGGGTGATGGATGCCATATCTCACTCCACACCAGTGATTGGGGTCAGGAGTGACCTTGGCTGCTGGAGGGTCAGCTGGGATGGAGGATGATTGAGCATCCCAGGGACTGCTCTCCTCCTCCAGGGAGGGAGGGAGGGAAGGGATTACTGTGGATGCACTGGCTCCTGGCAGTGGCTGGGGGTCAGTGCATGCCACGGTCAGCTGTGGGTTGGCATGGGCCGATGCTGGATGTGTCATGCATGGACATGCACTTGAAAGCATCCTTGGCATCATTGCATGCCCTTGCCATGGGGGGGACCAAGAACAGAAAGTCTCTGTGTGTGCAGTAAATGTGGTATATCAGCATCATGTCAGATGCACTCACATTTGCTCCCCTAGTGTCTGCCCCCTGGCCTTCTGCAGTGTGAGGGGTAAGAACCCACTGAGATGTGGCTAGGAGGAGTAGCACATAGGAGTCAGAGCTCTGGCTGTGGCTGAGGTGGAGCTGAAAAGATAGCTGGATGGGGAAACAATAGGTAACCCCCTTAGCTGAGGAGAAATAAAGTAAAAAAATTAAAAATAAATGTCTTAATAAGTACTAAAACACTAAAATATAACAACCTTCCCCCACACAAAATGTGAAAATAAGCATAAAGAAAAAAAAATTCCCATAGGATGAGATTGCATCTTTAACAAGCTGTTATTCTGTCAATCATTGAAGATAACAGACAATGCATATATCAACAGAAGGGTCTTAATGACTACTACAACACTGAACTTCTAAGAAATATGAAATGAAAATGGTCCATTCCAACCAAATAAAAGCACATATTTTTTTTTTCTGGTGGAACAGAGGGCCCTGAACTTCCTCATCCACATACACATGTAGATAAATGGAGGCATGGGGGTGCTGTGCCAAAAGGGCCCTGCACTTCTGTGATCACATGGATGTGTTCATTCAGGTCCCAAAGTGACCTTTGTGAATGATGATACAATTTTACTGTCTTAAAAAGCAAGGAAATTCACTGCAAAAATGATGTTAATGCACCAGTTACAGTTAAACCAACAAAAGTAGGGAAATGTGGTACTAGGGTTTCCATCCTTAACACCCAACACCACTCTGCAAGCAGCAAAAGGCAAAAACATTATGGTTTTGGCTGTTCTGAGTCTTGGAAAATCAGGCCTGGGGTCGTCATTGGGGTTATCAACCCTAATGCTCACTCCATTCTCATATAGTTTGCAAAACTGAGATTATTTGCTGCTAGAATATGATGAGTTTCAGAGTTGACAACCCCAAGGAAGGACCAAGGCCTGATTTTTCAAGACTCAGGAAAGCTAAAACCATAATGTTTTTGCCTTTTGCTGCTTGCAGGATGGGGTGTGATGTTTAGGTTGGAAACTTTAACACCACGTTTCCCAACTTTGGTCCACATTTCACAGCTTTTGTTAGTTTAACCCTACCTGGTGGGCTAGCTGCACAATCGGGTAGACTCGATAGACCATGAGGTCTGTTTTGCTGGCATTTTCATATGTTTGTATTAAGAAAGTTTTTTTTTAATGAATAATCAATACATATGGAATTGCCATGCTGATTGTCACTAATACAAGATACATGAATATGTAACATAATATGACACTTGCCCTAGAATTTCTCTGTATGTCTTCTTTGTTATCACAATTCATCTTGGCTTCTCTATCACACCCAGGGGAAGCAGGGCTGCAGCTATGAATTTTGGGGCCCCAGACAAGTCACTTGAAATGGGCCCCTGTTTCCCAAACTAGCTAATGCCAGGGGTAATGCCAGTTCCTCAGGTGGGCCCATCCTGAGCTTGGGGCCCCAGACAACTTCCCCACTTTCCCCCATTACTGTGGCCCTGAGGGGAAGAGCACAGCTTGAGCTAGTCCCAGGGGAACTAGTGGAGGAGGATCCAGGTGTTCTGGAGGATAACCAGAACAATAAAAGGTGTGCAAAAAAATGGCCATTACTCACAAATGCAGATCAAGTGATTGATTTATTGTGCCAAAACTCCATGAAAAAAGTGAAGCAAAACCCCTAGCACCTCCAACCTCTGCTGGTTCTTCTTAAGGGGAAGTGAACAAGACAACAGAACCAATCCAATCTGAAGCCCAGACTTAAAGAAGCAGAGCCCACAATAAAGTGCAAAGTGATAGCTAAACAGAACAGATAACAAACATTGTATTAAAGTACACCAAAGTACAGACCTCAGAGAGTAAAAAACTCATTAAATTATTCACATATTCTTTAAGTCCACATCAAACTAATTTAATTATAAATTTAATTCTACAGAAAAACATTTTCCAAAAGGTTTCACTCAGCATCAGAGTGACATCTATAACCAATGGACGACAGCTTGTAGTTTCATTGTGCCTTGACCCTAGAAAAAAGCTAATTTAAAATAAGTAAGTAATACAAAAATATATACAGCATAAGGAACCTAACCAGGGTATAGAAACAGTAAAGGAAGGAAAAACAAAAGAAAAGGAGGGAAAGAGGGAGGAAGGGAGAAATAAAAAAGGAAGGAAGGGGAGAAGAAAAGGGGAGCATTGAAAAGAAAAGAAAAAGTCATATTATATGAAGCAGTCCACAGCTATATAAAATAACAGATTAATCATTACAGGTAACAATGTCAGGTGAAATAATACCAGGACAATCTAAAATTAAAGAAAAAGCTATAGTTAAAGATAACGTTGTAAATCCCAGCCATTATTAATTCCTACTGGGTGGGAGGCATTTAACAGAAAGATCAATCTACTTTCTTTTTGTCTCAAGATGTGTCACCTATCACCACCTCTAGGTGGCATCTGGGCATGGTCAGTGCCCTTGAAGTGGAAACATTTCAAGTCAAAATTGTGGTGAACACCCCAATGACTCCCTACTAGAGTATCAGACTGTTAATTGGTGATAGAATGAACATGTTCCTGGATTCTATCCTTGAGAATATGGGTAGTTATTCCAACATAAATAGATAATCGCACCATAATGCATACTGTATATGACAAATGTTCTCTTACACGTCAGGAAACATTGGATCTGGTGTATATAGCCACTAGTCAGACTGTTGAACATGGAACCTGCACTCATAAATTTACAATCATTAGAGGCACCACACCTATTACAACTTGAGCGGATCATTGAACCTATCTTATTATAGCTGGTTGTTGAAAAGTGACTTTGACTACCTATTTTTGATGCTAGTCCCTTTCATGTGTATAACTCTTGGCTGTTCACCTAATTTGTTCAAGTCAGGATCAATATCAAGTACATGCCAGAACCTCCTGAGTGCACCTGCAGTCTTAGGGGAAATGTTGTTATATTCAGTAATAAAATTTATAATAATAATAATAAATCTTTATTTATATGGTGCTGTTCTATAACTAAGGCACCTAACAAATAGTTATAACAAATAATCATAAAATCAGTCATTATAAAGACTGAAAAACAAATATTACAGTTAAAACCAGAATATAAATCAGTCACTTAATGCTATATAGTATCAGATTCATCAGGGGATCTGGCCTGCAACTTCAACAAATACACATGATTTTGTGATTTAGCATATCTGTAGGCAGTAACCAACAATTGAGGATTGCAACCTCTATCCCAAAGTCTCATAGTCAAATAATTTGCATGCCTCTTAAAATCCTCTATATTGGAGCAATTATGCCTCAATCTCAAATATTGCCCTTTAGGAATACCCTTCAATGAATTGGGTGGATGGCAACTGTCATACCTCAAAAGAGAATTACCAGATGTAGGCTTATGAAAATTCTCTGTGATAATATTGCCATCTGGAGAGGCATGGAGCATGAGATCCAAAAATGTCACTGTGGTGGGATCCACTGCATGAGTAAAATGGAGATTCAGTTCATTAGTGTTAAGAATATCCAAGAATTCAGTAGCTTCAGATCCCATGCCCCAGGTGCACAGTATATCATCAATAAAATATTTAGGATCTTGTCAGAAAACTTATTTGCTCAGGGGTCAAATATGGCAACCTCCTCCCACCAGCCCCAAAATAGGTTAATGTAGGAGGGTGCCATTGCCAACCCCATTACAGTTCCATACACCTGAAAGTAGCCCTTTGAATTAAATGTTAAAAAATTACTAGTTAAAACAAATTCTAATGCTTCCAAAACAAAAGTAACATCAACAATGTCATGAGTATCAAATACATCCATAAAATATTTCACAGCATGCAGTCCCAAATGATGTCTAATGCTGGTGTATAGTGCCTCAACATCAATTGTTAGCCACAAATTAACAGCCTCAAAAACTTGATTATTCATTGCCTCAAAAACCGCTAAGGTGTCCCTTAAATAAGATGGTAAACATATTACCACAGTGTACAAGAAACCTTCCAGAAATTTGGATACATTTTCACATAAAGATCCAATTCCTGAAATAATAGGGCGCCCAGGTGGTCTGAGGCAATCTTTATGTAGTTTTTGTAGTAAATAAAATGTAGGGACCACAGGGTGCTCTTGATAGAAGTATTTCAATTTTTGTTCAGAAACAATATCTTGTGACCTGTAAAATAATAAAAAGTCCATTAGTTTAGCTTGATAAATCATTGCGGAGTTATGCTGCAACAATTTGTAATTTTTTACATTCTGTAGTTGCCAATGTGCTTCATCAATTTAAACAGCTGTGTTCATAACAACAATTAGTCCACCCTTATCAGAGCCTTTAATAGTAATTTCAGTCATATCTGATAACTCCTTGAGAGCCTGAAATTCCTGCTTACTCATATTATACGCTGTGTACTTGATGGTTGAAAAAATCCTGTCCACTTCAGTATTAACCAGTCTCTCAAATGTTGTAATCACAGGAGAGATATTTTTAGAGTGGCAAAATAATGATGTTGGTTTAAATTTACTTTGGTCCCATTCAGAGTTCACATACTCTGCTTGATTCAAAGCCCATTCAGGCTCCCAGGAAGCAGGTAGAGAGTCTTGATGTAAAAGGACCACAGTAAAATCACCTGTGTTATGGCCAGCAGTCCCAGAGTAAAGGATAGGCATGCCCCCAGTCTCTTCTAATGCCATATTGACATCATCACAAGACTGCGGTTGTTCAACGGTAAGGGTTCTCCCTAAATCAGGAACTGAAGGAAAACCCATTCTCTGCTTTTGAAGAAAGAATTTTTTTAATCTGTTTCCAAAATGTCTTTTCAAGATCAAGCTGAATGTCATATCTATTTACAACAGGTGAGAGGACAAAATTCAGACCCTTTGAGAGAAATTCCACGTGTACGTCCATCAGTTTGACAGCTGATAGATTTACAACTTGTCGCTGGTTTGTAAGTTCTGCTGTCTCCCTGAATTATGTTGTGGTTTGTTGAGATCTGTTCTTTTGCTTGCCCCCCTCTACAACTTCATCTGACTCTTTCCTATTCATGATTACTTGCTTGGGAACTGTCCCCAGTTGTGCCATATCTTCTGTGGTCTGTTGACCTGTTTCTTTTGGTAAAAACCTTCTCATTAATTTGATTGTTAATCGTGTTCGTTCTCTCGTTAATACCCTGATTCTTTGACGCATAGTGCTTTTAGGTCAGAACCTGAAACAATTTCTCTTGTGGGATCTAGAATGCCCCCTTGACTGTTGAATATTACCCCACTGATACACTTGATTAGTTTAAAAGTCATTAGAATCTCTGGTGAACTTGTATTGTTTCCACGCAGTGACCTTTTTTTTGTGATTTATTAATTTATTGCTCAATCTGGTGTTTAGATCTGAAAAGTGACTGCTTGTTTCAAACTGTGTGAGGTCAGTCTCAATATCCCCAATGTCCTGCATTATAGCCATCTGATGTTCCATTTCCTGATCACTAAGTATTTGAATCAAAGTACTTGAACAAGTATTTAAAGCTCTTTCCCAGCGTTGTTGATATTTCTTTCTATAAAAATCTCCCTAAGGACCTATGTCGATTCTATGACCCCTGGGGATGATCTTAATGCTGTCATATTTGGTTAAACTTAGCACTGTATAATATAAATTGATTTCACTGAACTTAAGTCTCTCCAATTTGTTAAACAGGTTGTCACAATTGTCATTTAATTCAGGTGTAGCTTCATACTCATCTGATAAAAGATATCTGGCTTGTTTCAGTTTCTGCACTTGCTCAGAAGTTCTTAGAAAGCTCTGTGGGGGATCCTTGCAGGCTCCAGCTAGTAAATTATCAATTACTTCAGTTTCAGAATCATCCCTACTCATAGCAATAATCACGGAAGCTCCTAAACGAACTATCATATAGTCAAAAAAAACAGCAAAAACTATCCAAGCAACAGTTTATGCAAAAATGACATAAAATGAAGTTTTAAAGGCTACCAAAATAAGATAAAACCACAATATGAGCAAACCACCAAGCTAAAGGGTGGAAAGGCAAAGTCAATTTAATATATAAATGCCAGGGGATATGCTAATTGGCAATGAGCAGCTCAGAAAAATCAGGAGGATAATGTGATCATCATCAAGGAAGATGGTTTACTACAATTACAGAATAACACGTCATGCCTTTACTTGCAACTGTGATATATTTATATTTAAACTGCCTATGGTTGTACTGCTTATTAGAATTGTAGTAGAATTATAAATGTAACAGAACAATAAAGCAAAGGGAAGCAGTACTACCACAGAAAGGACTGAACAAGAACATCTTATAACCATGCAATATATACTAACTATATGTTTATACAGATTATAAACCATATTGATAAATACTGTTTTAGGAAAATGGAACTTGAATTGTAAATCAAATCCTTTACTTTTGGAAAAGTAATACAACACCATGTGAGTGGGAAATGCAGTCTGATGAGTGAATGCCCAATTTATGATTTTAACAGCTATGTTTATGAGACACTCTTATGATTATAACAGCATCTGCAATGTTTAGAAGGCACCAGTTTTGACTGGCTAACAATGATGCCAGTATGTATCATGCTGCAAAACCTGTTTACTATTTATAAATTTACAGGAATATATAAAGGAAATGATTCACCTAATCTGCTGCTGCACTAGTCAGGAGAACAATATGATGTACTATGTAGTGTTATAGAAATATTGCCCAATTGCTAGGAATATAATAACTGTATCTTATTGTAACCCCCCCCAACCCACCAGAGGGTGTGTACATGTTGTGTGCACTTTGGGGTTTTGGATGGTAATTGAATGGTTAATTCAACTGAGCCACATCAGCAGGAGCTTCTGCAGGCTGGAGGTCACTATTGGTGCATGGGGGTGTAAATGATGGGTTTTGGTATGAGCAAAGGGAGCATACATGGAAAGAAGGGAGTAGGGTGGGATACCTAAGAGAGTGGGGCTGACTGCCCACTTTCAGGGAAGGAGAGCATTTCTTCAGCAGTTACATGTCTGATTATTCTGATGGGTGTACGTGATGGTGGTTGTCAGCCCAATCCATTGAGTGAGTCCTCCAAAATGCCCTTCCCCCAGCAGAGTAAAGACGAATCTGTGGGTGGGGAGAAGGAGATCAGAGAACAGAGATGTTTAGGTCTCAGTTTATATGGCTCAGAGTGAGTGCCCTGCCTTAAGTGTGTGAGAGAGAGAGGGACTGGAAGGGAGTCACCAGATCAGATTGGTGGGCTACAGCCATGGCCGATGTGGGTGGGAAAGTACCCTAAAGTCATTGTGGAAAAGGGGTCCAGTGGAAGCTGGGGTTTTCAGCTTTAGCACCATACTTCAAAATGCCAACCCGGATGTGGCAGTCTGGGTGGGGACATTCGCCCATTTGCCCTGTGTGAAGTTGTCTCAAAGGTCCCATTTTGGAGAAGAATAGAGGTGATGAGGGGAAGCCCAGACTAAAATGGCTTGCTGCTCTGAGTCTGTAGAGCCAGAATAGAGAATGGAGCTGAAGAGAGGAAGACAGTAAGGAGTTTCTGTCCAAAATGCCAACCCAGATGTGGCAGCCTAGGTGGTGACATTTACCCATAAGCACTGGGTGGAGTCACCCCTAAGTCTAAGTGTGCAGAAAATGAGGAGAGAAAGCAGTAGCACTGACTTGAAATGTCTTGCTGCTTGAGTCTGTAGGTCTTTGGAACCATAATAGAGAATGGATCCAAGTAGAGGGCGAGAATGATGAGTTCTGCCTGCAAGTTTGAGGCCATCTCGGCCCTGAGTGAAGCTGCCTGTGTTTCAGTGCGGCAAACCCAGCTGAAATTAAAGCTACCCATAGTTATTGGGGCGATATCAGCCAAACAGTAACAATTTCTGTAACCCTCCTGGTCAGGACTGAACTTTAATTTGTTTGAAAGCCTGCTTGCTCCATGTAGTGGTTTGTTCGGAAATTAAATGGGATCTCCCTGGTTAATTTCACTTCTGTGGGGACTTCAGTTATTTTTATGAACTGCTTGTGGCTATTAATGGCAAATTTATTACAGTCTGGCATATGAAGATGCCTGCACCTCTGAACAAATTAACTGTATCAATGCCAGCCACCCCAGTAAGTTATTCTGAGGTTTTCTGCTATGAGTACCCTCCCTCCCCATGGACATTTCCACCTGGCCTTGCCTTGCCAATAAAACAAATGGGCCTAAGGCATTAGTGTATATAGACACTGAGTGGGGGGGTTAGAATTTAGGAGCTCATCCAAAATATGTTTTAGGTGCAAGGACATTTGTATGGAATGCCATGGCATGCTGGGCGAAGTGGATGCTATGAACTTAATCACTGGCCTGGTTTGGACAGGTAAAATGTGATGCAGCAGTGAGAAATGTCATGCCTTGGACAGAGTGGGATGTAGTTTGTGGCACAGACAAGAACAAGTGAGAGTTACACTAATGCCTTGGGCCCATTTGTTTTATTGGCAAGGCAAGGCCATTTTATTTATATATGACACCCAATCACTGGTGCTCCGTGTGCCTTACATAAAAACAGGGAAGGTCATAAAGAAACAATACCACACATACAGGACCATATACTGTATCTTTAAAACAGTAGATACAATCTTAAAATAACTAGAATAACTAGTACTGGTCATTCCCCTTCATTGGGGAAAGCCAAACAGAACAGATGAGCCTTTAGACCCTTTTTGAAAGTATCACTTTCGGGACCTCCCTAACACAGGTTAGAAATGAGTTCCACAGGGTCGGACTGGTAACACTAAAAGCACAGTCACCATTTTTAATCTAACCCTTGGAATAGAGTGGAGGCCTGTAGTCAAGGAGTGGAGGGAATGGACTGAGGTGGCAGGTGTGAGGCGATCAGCCAGATAGCCAGCACCCAATCTGTAATGGGCATTGTAGATGAGCAATCCCACCTTAAAGATGATCCTCCACCTGACAGGCAGCCAGTGCAGAGCCCGCAGGATCAGGGTCACTTGACTGGAAATAGACAGGCTAGTCAGCAACCTGGCTTCTGCATTCTACACCAGCTGGAGTTGGAGGAGGGTCCCTCCAGTGACCCTGAAGTATAGAGCATTACAGTAATCAAGCCTCAATGTAACAAAGGCATGCACCAGTGATGGCAGGTCTTCAGACAAACTAGGGGTTTAATCCTGGTGATATTCCTCAAGTGGTAAAAAACACTTTGGACCAAGGATGACACTTGAGCTTCAAGTGCCAATCTGTCATCAAGGATAATGCCAAGATCCTGTACCCTATGGAAAACCATCAATGGAGCGGATCCCAGGAACTATCCTGTAATCACACTTTGACACTCTCATCATGCCCGTGACCTGGCTCAATCACTAGTAACTCTATCTTGTCAGGGTTCAGTCAGAACCAGCTGGAGGACATCCAGTCATTGAACTCTACCAGGCACTTCTTAATCACTACCATGGTGTCGTATGTTCCAGGTGCAAAGGACAAATATAGTTAAGTATCATCTGCATAGCAGAGAAAACCCACACTGTAACAACAAATGAGCTCTCACAGGGGCAGCATGTACACCACAAACAACACTGGTGATAAGATCAAGCCCTGTGGCCCATCGGCACAGTGGTTGTATTTCTGCTTGCGATGCCATTGACCCAGGTTCAGGAACGGACTCGGGTCGCTGGAGGGCCAGCTGGGGGGAGAAGAATTGAGCATCCTATGGACTGCTCTCCTTCTCTGGGCGGAGGGCGGGAAGTGCCTGATGCAAGAAGGACCCCTGGCAGAGGCTGGGAGTCGTGCAGCTGCCGGTGCTCAAAATGCAGTGTAGGCAGGGCGGACGCCAGACGTCATTGCACGTCCCTGCCTCCCAGGAGGAAAAAACAAAGAAAATGGAGGGGAGAGCCTCCATCTCTATGAAGCCCTCCCTGGTCTTCAATTTGCCACTGCTGCCACATTCCCAACCAGATATATGCCTGCGGCCTGGAATTGGAGAACCGGAGCCACGGTCCCACCCTCCGGGGGGTAAGCTGAGGGTAACCGGGAGATTGCAGGCATAGGCAGTTGGTAGAAGCTCCGGGGGCCGTGACCAGGGAAGAAAAATGATGGAGAGCCTCCTGAATAAAGGAAAAATAAAAAAAATGATCAAGCCCTGAGGCACTCCACATGACAAGGGCTTTGGAGAGGAGAAGAAATTCTCCATCACTACTAGCTGCTTTCCACCAGAGAGATAGGACTCGAATTAGTTGATGACAGTACCATCATGTCCACAATAATTTTGAAGGTGATTAAGAAGCAAAATGTGATCCATGGTGACAAAAGCTGATGAGAGATCAAGACACACAAGAAGTGAGCTGTCTTCTTTATCTCTAGCCCTGAGAAGGTCATTTTGCACTCTTACTAATGCCATTTCAGTGTTGTGCCTAGCCCGGAAACCAGACTGAAATGGCTTATAGATATCAAAGGACATGAGGTGCTCTTTGAGCAGTTGTGCCAGTATTTTCTCAACAACCTTACCAATAAATTCCAGGTTGGAGATCAGATGGTAATTCCCCAGGATGTCAGGGTTGAGAGATGGCTTCTTTAAGAGGGGTCTCACCAGAGTCTCCTTCAAGGCATCCAGAAATACTCCCTCTGACATCAAACACCAGAGAATCCCAGTAAACACTGGACTGATGGTCCTGACACATCTCATCCAGAAATGAGTCAGGGCCACATCCAGTTCACAGAAAGTGTGCCTGAGCTTCGAGATCACCTCAATGACCTAGGATATCTCCACTGGTTTAAACTCATATCAGACAAACAGAGTGCCTTTGCCCACTCCTGGCTGATCACCGTGAGGCAAAACTTGCCTCACTGACTGGATCCCAGACAGGATGGAAGACATCCTGTCAGAGAAGAAAAGAGCAAACACCTCACACAGAGTGATTGAAAAAGCTTTTTTTGGCTGTAGTTATACTGGGTGTAAGAGTCTGTCCACAGTCCAAAACAGCTGAGATGGTCTGTTCTTCCCTGTAGCCATCTCCCTGGAAAAGGACTCTGACTTCTTACTGTTGATTGCCCCTTGGTACTTATTGTAATGAGCACACAAGTCCATTTTGTCCTCCTCTGACCGGGTCCTCCGCCAGGAATGCTCCAGCTTCTGATCCCTGATCTTCATTGCCTTGAGATCCCCATCAAACCAAGGGGATCTCAAGTGAGAAGATCTAGGTCATATATGGAAAGGTTCAATGTCATTGAGTGCTTTGGAAACCACCTTGTTATAGGCAACCACTGCCTCACACTTGCCAACCACACATGCAGCATCTACACTAGATAAATCAGTAACTGCCAGCAGTCCCCTCTGGGAAGAATCCCTTCAAAGGGCAACAGCTAACTGTCTCAACAGGGAAGGGACTTTCAGGGCCCCCCCAAACAAGAACTTTACTGTGCAATGATCAGACCAAACAACCTGATCAGTCTTAAGGTTTGTTACCTCAAGCTCCAGTGAGAACACCAGGTTGAGCATGTGACCATGAGGAAGGGTCACAGAAGTAACTACTTATGTCAGGCCCAGTGATGGCATCATCTAGAGGAGGTCATAACCAAATTGCAAGGATTTGTTGTCAACCCAGGCATTGAAGCCCCCAAGAATCAGACATCTAGGGGACTCTAACAGCTTGGTGACAATGTTCAGGTGGCTATGGGAGGCGGTAGAGAAGTCTACAGTCACCAAATGTGCTCTGTGCCAGTTTAAGAAGCCAGGCATGACTGTGCTCCCAGTCTGTATGGTGTGCCAGGGAAAAGCTCCAGTAGAGATTGGACAGGGCCGGGATAGACAGGAAAACAAATCAAAGCAGATTAATAAATTCAGTACATAAAAAGCACTGGCAAGACACTTATTTTATTTTCTTAGGAAAAGTTGAAATCAGGTTTCACAGAAATCAGGAAATAAGGTTAGTTCAATCAGTCTCAAAAGTATCAAAATCAAACAAAAAAATAAACATATGAATTATGCTCAGAAAGAGCCACTGCTCTGCCCAGCAGTGCCACCAGGCTATCACTTGGTGTGCTCTCCAGAGGTCCACCACCTCTGGTAGTCAGCTTCAACTGACTCCCCTATCTGACTACAGCTTGCTAAGGTAGGTTTTTTATACCCACCTACTTAAGTCATGTGACCACAGCATCATCAACTTATAAAACTTTTTGTTTAGGCCATCATATTAAATTATATTATGCCAGAGGGCTTCTAAACATAATAATTAACTATAGAAACCTTCAGACAACAAACATTTCTGCAAGAAAAGAATATAAAAAGTAAGAGGAAGTGGAAAGCATTCCACTGAGCTGTGATTGACAGCATCAGTAATATAAAAAGAGGACACTAGTGGCTGCTGTCACCCTATAGTGCACCTCATTTGGTATACCTTCTTGGAGCTGGCAGACCTACAGGCCTAAAGGCCTGATATTTAGTAATACAATATATGGTAAGTTTCTTTTTTTTTTCTTTTATTTCAATGACTATTCATACCATATTGCTCTTACACCTCTCCACCCTTGCCTTGAAGACATGAGGACTGTCTGTTTTATCTGTTTTAAAAGAAACCACAGGCAGAGTCGCAGTTTTCCTCCAGATAGTTTTTTCCCCAACTCCCTTCATTAGTGTACACTAAAGCAACTGGACAGTACTTGGAGAAACAGTGTGGGGGATTTTACAGAGACCTGGTGTGTCTTTCTATACATGTTAGCTTTATTTTTTTTATTTCATTTGTGCATTTTCATTCTTTAGACTTGCAGCCCACTCTTATACTGAAGGCTGCCACCATTTTACACTGTGTGGTTTCACAGCGATATTCCTGTCCCTTTAAATCCTTATCTCCCCTTGGTTTGCAGCAAAGCAGCAGTCTCTCTAAAAAGAAAATTTGCTTGCTACTCTGCTGTGGGAGAACTACAAACACTGGTAAGCCCCTTTTATATTTATGTATTTCAGAAAAGACTTAGGGTTCTTTATCAACTCCTCCTTTCCAATGGAATCCTTTGTCTTGACAGTTTTTACCAATTTATGTAGCATAAGTAATTCAACTTGTGTTAGTTATAAAATAAATAAGAATTTAATAAGAACTACCATCCAGTACAAAGTGTTACATGGCAAGCACTGTTGCATTTTACTTTCTTTCAAGACAAAAAGCACTTATTTAAAGACACAAACACATGTAAGTTTAAATTTAGCGAACATTTGTAAATGCCTCTCATGCACTGTATTTAAACTTTCAAAGTATTTTATTTAAACCATAAGCACCTTATTTTTCTTATAGGCAATTTTTACACTTTATAAGCATTTTATATACTCTATTTAAGCAACCAGCACCTTAATTACCTTGGCCAGCTGGCATGCTGGACCTACATAACTGGTGCTTCATTTGGAGGGGTTAAGGCACCCTCATTTTTCCACCAAGGCACCCATCCTTGACAGGGGTCACCTTGTCACATATCTTCCCAAAAAATAGGGCAACCATCCTATGGTTGTCCAATAATGTCTTTCCTACCCCTAGAGGGTGTGGTGGAGCCCCGGCCCACCCACACCTTAGAGCTCCACCCCAGGGTCCCAAATGTTTGTTAAACATAGCATTAGCTATCATTCCAAGCCTTTGTGATACAATATATACACAACTTTACCCTGGGTCCATCATATTAGTGAGTTATGCATTCAGTATAATGTTTAAACAACAACACTAGCAGCTAGTACTCTCTGTGTATTAATATCCAGCTTTTTCTCATATGATATCAGGCACCTATTCCTACGTGTGCACATTCTGCTATCATCACCAAGGTTAACCTTTGTAACCTTCATACCCTTGGATCATTGAGAAAGAAAAACAGATCAGCAGTACAAGAAAAGATCAATAGAAAAGAAGAAGTCATCTGTAGGTGGCCAATCTATGAAACTAGAAAAATTAATTGGTAAGATCAGCTTAGCAAGACTGTCATGGCAGAAGTTTACTACACTGGATCTGTAGATGAGATGGTCCATATCAATTAGGCAGTACGTATCCACCATCCTTTCCTCAGAAGGGGATGATGCTAGACCCACCCTCACCAAAGCTCTGTCTCAGGGTCCCTTAATTCCAAACACTTTCAAGCATTTAATTAAGTAGAACATGCCACTTATTTCCTTACACAAACAATGATACATTGACATTGTACCACCTGGTCCAGTACAACACGATGAGGAAACATACCACAACATTTGTATCTTGTCCACTGTCTTCCTAAACCTAACTGAGTATTCACACAGGCCCATATGATCACTTTAATTGTGGGCATATACACCCAGTAGTGACTATTAACTTAACTGTTCTATATATTTCAATATTCAGTCATCCACCATTACCTGGAATCCCTTCACTCTATTCCCAGGTGAGTACAGACCCCAACAGGTATATAAGGGAAATACGCAGCTTGTTCCCCTACAGAAAAATCTTTGAGATTATCTACTACTCAAAAATTATCTAAATACGCAATCAGAAATGTACCACAAGGTTACATAGTCTACCACCTCCCTCTGAGTGGTCTATGTGGGAGTCTTCCTCACCTCCACGGTTGCCAATTCATCTCCATGGTGGTCTCTTACTTTTGGTACTTTTTCTTTATAGACCCCGCATTAGTATCTCTGCTAACCTGATACCTTCTATTCCCAGCAGTAGCAGGAAACTCAGGTTGAACACGCGGCAATTCTTTAGATAGACAGCCACTTGCCTATTCATACCTGGCCAATAATAGAATGGCGTGAGTCTAGCCAATATTTCACCATGGCTCAGGTGCCCACAGGGACTAAAGTATGCAGTTTCCATTACTTTTACCTTATAGGCCTTAGGCACCACAACCTGTACGTCTATACTTTTTGTGTGGGGGTTCAGCTGCATGTGGTAAAGGACACCTTCTTTTTGTTCATACCACCAACCTGGCTTTGTCCCCACATCACCATTAACATGGCTACCTTCTTTCTGTGTAACATTTTGCCTTAACACGGCTACCTTCAGATCCCCAGCCTGTAATTTACCCCAATCAGTACTGTACATACTGCTAATTATTTCATAGATAATTGAACAAGACAATGTCCCTTCAGCCTTAATGGCTTCTTTAGTATTGCTTGTAGACATCTCCCTCAGTTTACAATGTCTGGATACAGTCTTAAATGGGGTCTCACTGACTTCATCATCTTCCACCAAGTAACAGCCCAGAAACACTGGTAACTCAGGAAGCAATAAATCCACAGCACGCCATGATAAATCCAACTTGTGGTCCTCCTCCTCTAGGTTCCATGGGTCTTGGTCCTCCGCTACTTCTAACAACAGTTGCGACTGTTTCAGTATGGGGTCCTCTTCCTCCTGATCTTCCATTAGTACCTGGCAATGGTGCTTTGCCTCATTCCTGCACTGGTCGGCCTCACTTCGGTGCTGGTTTGCCTCCAGTCATTCTCCGCTAAGCCAGTCTACCAGCCTCACTAACTCTTCTATCCAATCTCTGTCTGTCTCTGTGGTGCTTCTTCCAGGTCACTCGCTCCCACAGACATTCTTATCTCTGGCACAATGCACTTGTCTGCTATTATCCTGTGATGCCAAGTCTGGCACCCCAGGCTGAACTCCCTGATATACTATAGATGTTCAGCCATTATCCCACCACACCAATTGTAGATGGGGTTGGGGATAGACAGGATAACAAACCAAGCAGTCTAATAAATTCAGTGAATAAAAAGAGCCGGCAAGGCATTCAATGTTTTATTTTCTTAGAAAAAGTTGAAATCAGGTTTCACAGAAATCAAGAAATAAGATTAGTCCATTCACTCTCAAAAGTATCACAATCAAACAAAAAAATAAACAGATGAAATATGCTCAGAAAGAGCCACTGCTTTGCCCAGCAGTGCCATCAGGATATCTCCTTGACTGTTTCACATGGTTTGGTGAGCTCCAGAGGTTCACCACCTCTGGCAGTCAGCTCCAGCTGACTCCCCTATCTGACTACAGCCAGCTAGGGTAGTCTTTTTATACCTGCCTACCGAATGCATGTGACCACAGCTTCATCAACTTATAAAACTTTTTGTTTAGGCCCTCATATTAAATTATATAATGCCAGAGGGCCTCTTAAACATAATAATTATCTATAGGAACCTTTAGACAATAAAAAGTTCTGCGAGAAAAGAATATAACAATAAGAGTAAGTGACAAACTTTCCACTGAGCTGTGATTGACAGCATCATTAATATAACAAGCATTTGTCAATGCCGAATGTTTGCTTGCTGGCATTGGCATTGGTAGTGTAGGAGTTACAGAGGTGCATAATAGGAATGGCAGTGAAGTATTGAACTGAAGCCAACCCCATCACCACCCTGCAGATAGTGACAGGCATTGGGGTGTGCCTTTGGGTCATTAGGCATAATGGCAACGCCATTTTACCACCCCCTACCGTGCAGACACCAAAAAGTGTCACTGTGTGCCTTGGGGTCTTTGGCCCTTATGCGCACCCCATTCCATCAGGAAATAATGTGAGATGGGTGTGGTATAGGAGAATGGGGGGAACTTTGGGGCTGAAGAGTCCAAGGCACACCTTGATTCCTCTCAGTGGCTGCAGGGTGTGGGTGGGGGTGGAATGGTATGACCATTGCAGGTGACAATCCCAAGTCACAGCCCTGATGCCTATCATTCTCTACAGGGTGGGGTGTTATGGTCGGAAACCCTAACGCCTCAGGCATTCATTGGTATTTTCACTCCAAATTTTCAACATGGGTTTTTTGTGACCCCCACCTCATGAACAGTGGCAATATCAGTTTGTTAGCCAAAGCTGCTTTTGCACAGCAACTACGGCATTTGTCACCACAGGTGCAAAAACACATTCTGAACAGGATGTGAAAAATGACAGCTGTACTGTTCATGGGGAGGTGTAAAAAATGGCAATGTTGAAAATCTGCAGTGAAAATATTAAAAAAACTGGTGAAGTCATGAGCGTGCATAGAAACTGTGCAACGTGCACCTGTAATGTAATTAGTTTGGGAATTGTTTACAGCAGATTGTCAACACAGGCATTTTGGGACCTCCAGTCATGAACAGTGTCACTGTGATTTTCTTTATCTGTCCCTAACAATGATTTCCCACAGCGACCACATATTTCTGTGCTGAAAGTGTGAAAACACATTTCAGCCATGTTGTGAAAAATGACAGCTGTACTGTACATAAGGAAGTGTGGAAAAATGCCACTTGTGAAAATCTGGATTGAAAATATTACAAATTCATGAACTTAAGAGGGTGCATGGAAATTGTGCAATGCTCACTCGTAACACCGTCATTTTTAGGAATTTTTTCACCAAATTTCCAAAATAGCCATTTTAAGACCTCTGCTCATGAACAGTGTCACTGTGATTTTCTTAATGTGTCCCATACGTTGATTTCGCACACTGACTCCACCATTTTGCTACATGGGCAGAAACATGTTTTGGGCAAGATGTGAAAAATGACAGCTGTACTGCTCTTAAGGAGGTGTGGTAAAATGGCAATGTTGAAAATCTGGAGTGAAAATATTGAAAATTTGCAAACTTATGAGTATGCGTATGATCAGCGCAACAAACGCTTGTAAAACAGTCATTTTTGGGAATTTTTTCAACAGATTTTTAACGTAGCCATTTTAACACTTCTGCTCATAAACAGTATGACTGTGATTTTCTTAATGTGTTCCAAACATTGAGTTCACACACCGACTGCGCCATTGTGCGCTACATGTGTGGAAACACATTTTGGGTGAGAAGTGAGAAATGACAGCTGTACTGTTCATAAGGAGGTATGGTAAAATGGCAATGTTGAAAATCTGGAGTGAAAATATTGAAAATTTGCAAACTTAAGAGCGAGTGTAGGAACAGCGCAATGCATGCTCGTAAAATAGTCATTTTTGGGAATTTTTTCACCAAATTTTTAACATAGCCATTTTAACACCTCTGCTCATGAACAGTGTCACTGTGATTTTCTTAATGTGTCCAGAACATTGATTTCATACACCGACTTCGCCATTGTGAGCTACATGCGTGGAAACACATTTTGGGTGAGATGTGAAAAATGACAGCTGTACTACTCATAAGAAAGTATGGTCAAATGGCAATGTTGAAAATTCAGAGTGGAAATATTGAAAATTTGTGAACCTACGAGCGTGCGTAGGAACTGCGCAACACATGCTCATAAAACAGTCATTCTTAAAACCAAATTTTCAACATAGGCTTTTTGAGAGCCCTCCTTATGAACACTGGCACTGTCATTTCATTAATGAGTCCCGAAATGTAATTTCGAGCAGTGACCGCAAAATCACACTTCGGGCCCGATTAATGCCATGACAGTGACAGAATTCATGAGGAGGGGTCCCAAAAATCCCATGTTGAAAATTTGGTGCCAAAATTCCAAAAAATGCCTGAGATATGCAGCAAAGTTGAAAAAACCCTATTCATTACATTATACAGCTTATCGGCATTTCCTCAGTTTGCAGTCGGCTTTGAAGAGTGCAGACGTGTTCCTGGTCCACTGAAGATCATCGCGCCGAGCTTTGGAGGTAGGTATGGTGAGGTGAGGTGTGGGAGGCAGGGTACGCAGATGGTGGGTGGGGAGGGGGGAGACTGCGAGGGACCGTTTTGTGTTTTCAGGTTTTTTTAATTCTGACGAGGGACGCTTGGCATGCTGGGGTGGGCTCCCAGCATGGCAATTACACGATGCAGTACATTTGCCATGCTGGGGTGGGCTCCCAGCATGGCATCTGGAAAGCTTTGGGGGGGCAGTGGAGCCGACAGGGATTGGGCATCTCCATCAGCCATTCCGACTGTTGCTACGCTGGGGTGGGCTCCCAGCGTGGCATTCGGTAATCTCTTGGGGGGGGGACTGTGGAGCTGATTGGGGATTGGGTACCCCAGTCGGCCAAACACATTGTTGCCATGCTGGGGTGGGCTTCCAGCGTGGCACCTGGAAGACTGTTTTGGGAGGGGGGAGCACTTCAGTGAGCACTTCCCTTATCTGATCGTGCTCACTGAAGCGGCTCTCTCCCTTTCAACTGTAAGCCACTGCATTCTCGAGTGCTGTCATAGGCAGCTGCAGCATGCATTGGGCAACTGTGGCCATGCCTGCAAACACACGGAGGGAACTGGAAGAGGGGGTGCCACACCTCCAGAAACTCGGATGATGGCACTATGTTTTTTGCACATGCGTGCAAGCAAGCATAAAAAGAGGACACTAGGGACTGCTGTCACCCTGTAGTGCTCCTCATTTGGTATACCTTCTTCGACCGGGCAGACCTACAGGCCTAAAGGCCTTATATTTAGTAATACAATATATGGTAAGTTTCTTTTTTTTTTTCCTTTTATTTCAATGACTATTCATACCATATTGCTCTTACACCTCTCCAGCCTTGCCTTGAAGACATGAGGACTGTCTGTTTTATCTGTTTTAAAAGAAACCACAGGCAGAATCACACTTTTCCTACAGATAGGTTTTTTTTTCCCCCAACCCCCTTCACTAGTGTACACTCATGCTACAGGACAGTACTTGGAAAAACTGTGGGGGGGATTTTACAGAGACCTGGTGTGTCTTTTTATACATGTTAGCTTTATTTTTTTATTTCATTTGTGCATATTCATTCTTTAGACTTGCAACCCACGCTTATATTGAAGACTGCCACCATTTTACACTGTGTGGTTTCACAGTGATATTCCTGTCCTTTTAAATCCTTAGCTCTTCCAGTTTTGCAGCAAGGCAGCACTCTCTCTAAAAAGAAATTTAACTTGCTGCTCTGCTGTGGAAAACTGCAAACACTGGTAAGCCACTTTTATATATATGTATTTCAGAAAAGATCTGGGGCTCTTAATCAATTCTTCCTTTCCTATGAATCCTTTTTCTTGACAGTTTTTACCAATTTATGTAGCATAAACATAGACTTTGACGGCAGGTAAGGACCACTTGGCCCACCCAGTCTACCCATTTCCCTACCTACTGGATAAGCTGCAGATTTTAGTTAACTAACAGCCTACTTCCTGCCACCCCCCACTATAATTGCCTTATGTCTGTCCCATGCATGTTTGAATTCCTCCACTGTTTTAGACACCACAGCCTCTCCAGGAAGGCGGTTCCATGCTTCCACCACTATCTCTGTGAAAAGAAATTTCCTCACATTACCCCTGAACCGTCCCGCCTCTATCTTTAAATTGTGCCCGCTTGTTCTTACACATCTCATTTTCTGAAAGATGCTACCCTCCTAGACTTTGTTGATTCCCTTGAGGTACTTGAACATTTCTATCATGTCCCCCATCCCTCCTTTCATCAAGGGTATACATATTAAGCTCTCTCAATCTCTCTTCATATGGTTTCTGATGCAGACCCTGCACCATTTTAGTTGCCCTCCTCTAGACTTCTTCCATCCTGTCTATGTCCTTGCGTTGTTGAGGTCTCCAAAACTGCACACAGTACTCCAGATGGAGTCTCACCACCTGTCTGTACAGAGGGATAACCACTTCCCTTTTTCTACTTGTGATGCCCCTTCTTATGCATCCCAGTATCCCCTTGGCTCTCCTTACTGATGTCTCACATTGCTTACCCACCTTTAGATCATCTGATATGACTACCCCCCAGGTCCCTTTCCATTTTTGTTGTTGTTACTACCTCCCCTGCTATTGTGTACTCTTCTCCTGGGTTTTTGTTTCCCAGGTGCATTACTTTGCACTTCTTTGCATTGAATCTAAGTTGCCATATGTCTGACCATTCCTCCAACCTTGCCAAGTCCCTTCTCATCCTTTCTACCCCTTGTGTATCAACTCTGTTACAGATCTTTGTGTCATCTGCAAAGAGGCATACCTTTCCCTCCAGACCCTCTGCAATGTCACCTATAAAGATGTTAAAGAGGACTAGACCTAGTACTGAGCCCTGAGGTACTCTACTAGTGACCCCCCTTTCTTCGGAATGTGTTCCATTCACTATTACTTTCTGTGTCCTGTTGTACAGCCAGTTTGCTACCCAGGCTACCACCCTGGGACCCACTCCCAGGCTGGCTAACTTGATTATCAATCTTTTGTGTGGGACTGTGTCAAATGCCTTGCTAAAGTCTAGGTAGGCCATATCCACAGCCCTTCCTGGTCTATTACTTTGGTCACCCAGTCAAAGAAATCTATTTGATTCGTCTGACATGACCTTCCTGCTGTAAATCCATGCTGCTTTTGGTCCTGTGCCCCGCTGGCCTCTAGGTACTCAGCAATTCTTTCTTTTCGAAGTGATTCCATCATTTTCCCTACCACTGAGGTCAAACTTACAGGGCTGTAGTTTTCTGCTTCTGCCTTGCTCACACTTTTGTGAAGGGGAATCACATCTGCCCTCCTCCAGTCCTCAGGTACCTCCCCATCCTCCCATGATTTGTTAAAAGTGTGGTCAGGGTGTCACTAGGTCCTCCTTAGTTCTTTTAGGATTCTGGGGTGAATCCTGTCAGGCCCCATTGCTTTCTCCACCTTGAGTCTTAGAAGTTCTTTCAGGACTCTTTCTTCTGTAAATGGACTGGTGTCAACCCCCCTACCCAGAGAGCTTCTATTGTCTGGTTTAAGTAACTCCTCCTCATCTTCTTTTGTGAATACTGAGCAAAAGTATTCATTCAGTAACTCTGCCGTTTCACTGTCTCCCTCTGCCCACCTCCCCTCTCCCTTAGTAATCTTCATTATTCCTCCCTTAACCTTTCTATGCTCCCTAATGTACCTATAAAAGGTTTTATCCCCCTTCTTAACTGAATTGGCTATTTTTTCCTTGGTTTGGGCTTTTGCTATTCTGACTGCCTTCCCCACTTCTTTCTGCTTTAATTGATACAGTTCCCTGTCGTGCTCCTTCTGTGATTCCTTATACTTTTTGAATGCAGTCTTTTTCTCCTTAACCTTCCCTGCCACCTCTTTTGAGAACCATAGTGGTTTTTTACTCCGCTTTGTTTTCTTTGTCTGTTTCACCCAAAGGCTTGTTGCCTCTATGATGGCAGTTTTGATTTTTCTCCATTGTTCTTCCACCCCTCCTTTTTGGCCATTTGCTAGTGTATTCCTCAGGTATTCACCCATTTTGCTAAAGTCAGCCCGTCTAAAGTCCAGTATGTTTGTTTCTGTATGGCTCGTCTCCATGGTTGTGCTTATTGTGAAGCACACTGTGCAGTGGTCTCTTGTTCCCAGATATCTACTGACTTCTAAATTTATGATCCTTTCTCCATTTGAGAGTACCAGGTCAAGTATTGCTCCCTCCCGAGTGGGTTTCAACACTAGCTGTCTAAGGCCTGCCCCCTGCTGGACATTGAGAATGACCCTGCTCTTGGATGTGGCTGCAGTACATGTCATCCAGTTAACATCTGGCATATTCAGGTCCCCCATCAACAGTATCTCCCCTTTTTCAGCCATTTTGAGAATGTCCTCTATCATTTTCTTGTCCATTTCTTCCCCTTGAGAAGGGGGTCTGTGTACAACCCCTGTGCGGACTGTGATGCCATTCCCTGTCTCTAAGGTGACCCAGAGTGCCTCTTGTCCTCCACCTTTACTTTTTAGTTCTGTAGCTTTGATCCCTTCCCTTATGTATAGAGCTATTCCACCTCCTCTTTTCCCTTCCCTGTCCCTTCTGTAGTCTGTGTACCCCAGTATGTTGACATCCCAGTTATGGTTCTCTGTGTACCTTGTTTCCGTGACTGCCACAATATCCAATTTTTCATCTTCCATCAAAGCTACTAGCTCAGGAAGCTTGTTTCCCAGACTACCGCCATTGGTACTCATTGCCCTCCATTTAATGTTGGCATTATCCTTTTTCCCCCATCCCTGCTCTTTTTGCCCTTGTCTGTTTTTCCATTTACCCCTGTCCTGCCCTCTGTTGAGCACTAATCCAGCTTGTGTTAGTTATAAAATAAATAAGAATGTAATAAGAATTACCATCCAGTACAAAATGTTACATGGCTAGCACTGCTGCATTTCACTTTCTTTCAAGACAAAAAGCACTTTATTATTTAAAGTCACAAACACACTTAAGTTTAAATCTAGTGAACATTTGTAAATGCCTCTCATGCACTGTATTTAAACTTTCAAAGTGATTTATTTTATTTTTATGTTTGCTTGCACGCATGTGCAAGAAACATAGTGCCACCATATGAGTTTCCATTGGTATGCCTCCTCCACTTCCAATGCCCTGCTCCCTTTTGCAGGCACGTCTGCACAGCGCCAATGAGTGCCCGAGCTGTCTGTGACAGCCATTCAGATGCAGTGGCATACAGTTCTAAGGAAAACACCGTGCCAAACAATTTGCATACTGTAGTCGGCAGTATGCAAATTGCTTACACTGGCACTGCATCTGAACTGTCATTGACAGTTCTTCCCTCCCACAAACACATACGTGCATGCTGGGAGCCCACTCCAGCATGTTCATGTGCTCCCCCCATACATTGTGTGGCTGACGGGGGTGCCCGATCCCCCTTAGCTCCTCGGACCCCCCCAAACACACTTCCAGGTGCCACGCTGGGAGCCCACCCCAGCATGGGAAAAGGCAGAATGGCGACAGGGGTGCCCAATCCCCCATCAGCTCCACTGAACTCTTCCCCAACAAAAACAGTCTTCCAGTTGCCAAAATGGGAGCCCACCCCAGCATGGCAAATGTCTGTATTGCTGACGGGGGTACCCAGTCCCTCATTGGCTCCACTGGACCCCCAAAAAACTTCCTGCTTCCACGCTGGGAGCCCACCCAAGTGTGGCAAAATTCCCGCGTCATCTTCCTAAAATGAAAAAAACACCTAAAAACAAAAAATGGTCCCTAGTTAATTGGCTGGCCCTCCCCAAACCTGCACCCACCCTCTGTGTATCCACCACCCCACACCCCCTCTGACCCCATACTTACCTCCAGAGTTTGCACGATGATCTTCGTGGACTGGGAACACATCTGCAGTCTTCAGAGCCGGCAGCAAATTGAAGAAATACCGGTAAACTGTATAATGGCATAAATGTTTTTTTTTCAACTTTGGTGCATATCTCAGCCACTTTGAGGAATTTGTTTACCAAATTTTCAACATGGGGTTCTTGGAGCTAAACCTCATGAACTCAGTCACTGTCATTTTGTTATTATTTCCTGAAAGGTGATTTTGCGGTCACTGTGTAGAACCACCTTTCAGGACCAAGTAATGAAATGACAGTTCCCCAGTTCATGAGGTAGTCCCCCAAAAACTCTATGTTGAAAATCTGGTGAAAAAAATTCTCAACAATGACTGTTTTATGAGCATGCATTGCACAGATCCTGCACATGCTAGTAAGTTTGTAAATGTTTAATATTTTCAGTCCAGATTTTCACCATTGCCATTTTACCATACCTCATTATTAGCTGTCAATTTCATACCTTGCCCAAAATGTGTTTTCACGCATGTAGTGCACAGTGGCGCAGCTGGTTTGCAAAATCAATGTTCGGGACAGATTAAGAAAATCACAGTGACACTTTTCATGAGCAGAGGTCTTAAAATGGCTATGTTGAAAATTTGGTGACAAAAGTCCATAAACTGACTGTGTTATGAGCATGCATTGCACAGATTCCACACACCCTTGTAAGTTCACAAATTTGTAATATTTTCAGTCCATATTTTCAACACTGGCATCTTTCTACACCTCCTTATGAACAGTACAGCTGTCATTTTTCACACCCTGGTCGAAATGTGTTTTTGCACTTCTGGTGCAGAAATACGTGCTCACTGTGGGAAATCAGTTTTCAGGACAGATTAAGAAAATCACAGTGCCACTGTTCATGAGCGGAGGTCCCAAAATGCCAGTGTTAACAATCTGCTCTAAAAAAAATCCCCAAACTAATTACATTACAGGTGTGCGTTGAGCAGTTTCTATGCATCCTCATGACTTCACCAGTTTTTTATATTTTCACTCCAGATTTTCAACATTGCTATTTTTTACACCTCCCCATGAACAGTACAGCTGTCATTTTTTACATCCTGTTTGAAATATGCTGTAGCACCAGTGGTGCCAAATGGCAAAATCACTGTGCAAAATCAGCTTTCCGCTAACAAACTGATATTGATACTGTTCATGAGATGGGGGTCACAAAAAAACATGTTTAAAATTTGGAGTGAAAATACCAACGAATGCCTGGGACGTTAGGGTTTCTGACCATAACGCCCCACCCTGTAGAGACTAACAGGTATCAGGGGTGTGACTTGGGATTGTCACCTGTAATACTCCTGCTATTCCACCCAAACCCACACCCTGCAGCCTGTGACAGGCATCGAGGTGTGCCTTGGACTCTTTGGCCCTAAAGTTCACCCCATTCTCCTGTACTACACACATCTCACCATATTTCTTATGGAATGGGGTGAGCATAAGGTTCAAAGTCTCCAGGGCATACTGTGGCACTTGTCAGTGTCTGCAGGGTAAGGTGCGGTGAAATGGCATGACAGTTATGCCTGATGACCCAAAGGCACACCCCAGTGCCTGTCAGTCTCTGCAGGGTGGTGGTGGGGTTGGCTTTAGTTCAATACTTCACTGCCATTCCTATTATGCATCTCTCTAACTCCTACACTACCAATGCTAATGCCAGCAAGCAAACATTTGGCATTGACAAATGATTCTCCTCCTAGGCACTTATTACACTTTATAGGCATTGTATATACTATATTTAAGCAATCAGAATCTTAATTACCTTGGCCAGCTGGCATGCTGGACCTACATACCTGGTGCTTCATTTTAGGGTGAGTTAAGGGACCTTCATCTCTCCACCAGGACACCTATCCTTGACAGTAGTCACCCTGTCATAGTCACAGTATCTTCTCACTGGACTGCAGAACAGTACCACACAGGAACTGTGCTCTCACCACCACCTTTTGGACTGGAGAGTTTCAAGGGGGCAGAGTGTAATCATATCTGGGCTAGTTTAGACAGTGTGGAGGAAAGAGACTGAGAAGCCATTGGGACAGTGAGCAGCTTCTGAGAAATTGTTGGTGGTGTGCAGAAAGTGAGACCAGTGTCAGCATGACAAAAGCCTCAGAGACTTCAGAAGTGATGGTCTTCTCCACATGTTCAGTTGGATGTGGGAGGTGGTAGAGAAGTCTACAGCCACCAAGTGTTCCCTGTGCTAGTTTGAGAAGCCAGGCATGACTGTGCTTCCAGTTTGTATGGTGTGCCAGGGAAAACCCCCAGCAAAGATTGGACACCTGTTTTTTTTCTAGGTCCAGTGCTCCCATTGCTTCTGCACAGTTGACTCTCAGGAACTGAGAGGAGGTGAGTACCCAGCTAAATGTGGCATTAGTGTCAAAAACTGTGAAGGCCAGCCCCCAGGAATCACCAGTTTCCTGCAGAGCAGTGCAGCCAGAGATACCAGTGGCCCAAGGACGGGGCCAGTGCTGGGGCTGTGGAGTGCAAAGTTGGTGACCCCAGAGATTTTCATGTGCCGGCGAAGTCAGCAATGAGTTCACCAATGTAGCTGGTGAGCACAGCTGTTTCAGAACTACCCAAGTTGCCCATAGATCCAGTGCCAGTTAGTCACTCACAAGGAGAGTCAGAGAGTGACTCAAAAGGAACTGGAGCTACTTGCCCAGCCATGGAGGAAACGGTTGACATTAGTGACAATGGGTCAGGTATGAAATCAGTACTCTGAAAATCCCAACTCATAAATGCCGATATCAAAAGCCTGACAAGTTTAAAATCCTGACTTTAATAATCTCGACTCTGTAAATCCTGACACACTCGTAGTAATAGTAGACAGCAGTATTTTAAACTTTGTATGCTTCCTATGTCGGGCTGGCAACTTGGGAGGGGGGGGCAAGCTTTTCATTTGTATGTATTTAGGTAGACTGTCTTCAGCCTACTGCTCTGTGGCATCCCTTTTACTGTTGCACATTTCTCTGATTCTTTTTTCTAATCCATGTCACATTATTTCTCATTTTTCAAAACAGCACCCTCTCATTGTAAATGATTCCACTTTTTATGCCAGCATTTCAGATGTACTTGTTTAAGATTCAGTTCCCATTCAACTCAACATACCAAGAAGCAGGTGATCAGATCCACAAGGCTCACTTCCCACTTAGTACTGCGCATGCAGGCAGCTCCTTATATACTGGAGCTAGCCAAAATCTGGCAAATGTGCTTCATGCTCCAGTACCTCTTCTTCTGAGGAATGAATACAGAATTCAGAGACAACCCATTAATCTGCAATACTGAAAAAAGTCTCTTATAAACATTATTCTGTGCAGGACAACCTGACCTTTTGGAAATAGATTTATCAAAGGAGTTCTATTAACATTTAACATAATCTATATTTATCACAGAAAGACTGTCATTTAGAGTCTATATTTGTCAGAAAAATTCCTAATAATTAGTCCAATACCAATTTTGGACTAATTGTATATTCTGAATAGAAAAAAAAAATGTGTTTGTGTATTTTTAAGAGCAACTGCATTTTCAGTACAGAGCTCTGCTATTCCCAGATGGCTGCCTGCCTTAACTGGTAAGCCTTCTTCAAAATGTTCTCGATACACTACTTTAAATTCAAGTTTGTTTAAATGAAAGAGACTTAGCGATTGTTACATTTCTAATGTATTGTTGTGTTATAATTGTTGTTTGTATCTGGTTCTACTCACTTCTATTTGGGTCCCACGCTGACAGTCCGACACTGGAAGTATGAAAAGTTTAAGATACTGCTGTCTGCTGTTATTATGAGTGCATGGGGTTGGTATTATTAAAGTTAGGATTTTAAACTTTTATTAAAGTCAGGATTTTAAACTTGTCATGCTTCTGATGTAAGGCATTCATGCGTCAGGATCTTCAGAGTCAGGATTTTGTACAGATCCCATGACAATGATTTGGAAAGGGATATCCCATTCCACTATGAATCAGTCTATCTGAACCCATGGAAAGATCAGCCTTGCCTGCCTGCGAAGAATTGAAGAAGGAGAGAAATGTATGATGGTGTTAAAATGGTGACCCACAGGTGCAGAGATACCGAGAGGGTGTGTTGCTCACAGATGGACAGGCACAAGATCCTCTGTCAGTAGATTGCCTGAGAGCTGTCAGGTCAAAAGAATTGAGAGACAAAAGATCTGGCAGGAGTTTCCATAATATGTGTACCACTATCTACCAGAGAGATGTTGGGACATCATCGAGGAGAACAGGCAGGATTGGGTGTATTGGGGTATCCTGGATAAACTTTACAAGAAGCATAAGTGTAGTCCAGAAAGATCCACATTGGCTCTACAGGAAATCCAGCACATCATCAAGGGAATCTGTTCCCATCATGCATATGAGGGACTGACACTCTTTAAGACTTTCGCCTGGTGTAGGATTTGAATGGGAGGTGTACCAAGCACTGTGTGAAAGGGCTTGATTCATCTGGCCAAGAGACAACCAGAACAAATCCCCAATGCTACTTCTCTCTATAGTAATGTAAATGCTGCCACAGTGTTAACTTATTTCCCCCCCCCAGAAGTAATTCCCAAAGTTACTAGTAAAAGACTAGTACAAGAGCCAGCAGAATTGGATAAGATCAACCCGTTTTCTTGGTTACAAAGTTTACTTGCAAAGGTTTCTGGACTTGGGGCATTTGGGACATTTTGCTTTGGACTCAATATTAGCACCATGGTGCATGGGGGAGTGGGGTAAATTATATATCCACAGGTGATAATTATGTGTGAGTTACTGTTTTCATTTCCAGCATTCTATATTTACAGTATGGTTACAATGGACTAAGGTTTAAAGTGCTTTTTTAAGCAAATGTTGGAAAAAAAATATGTTGTTGCACTGTTTGTGCATGCTTTTGTGCACTTTATGCAGGTAAGACTTTAGCAGCTTTGAAGCATTTACGTAGCATAGTCAGCAGTTGAGGGCATAGTTAACTATATTTAGGACTGGGATATTGCCCCTGTTTTATCTTGGCAATCCGACTGGGGCAGTACAGGTGTTAGGGTTGCCAGGGTGTCCATTTAGCAGTAGTTACAGGTTTTGTGATGCAATTCATGGTCAGGAATAGCGGACACCATCACTTCGGAGTGCAAATCTAGTCAGACCATGCTGAGATGAGGGTAGGTAGTGTGCATGTCTTCCCATTTTGGTTCAATGGGTAATTAGTGTTAAATACTCACCAAGGGTGGTGAGTGTTTAAAGCAGGGGAGGAATGTAACCCCCCCCATGTGGCATGTACATGTTTTGTGTACTTTTAGGTTTTTGGAAAGTAATCAAATGGTTAATTCCAAATCTGGCACATTGGCAGGAGCTTCTGCATATTGGAAGTCACTGATAGTGTGCGGGGGTATGAATGATGGGCATTAGCGAGGGACTCGGGCAGGAGAATTGCAGCTGCTTTCTCCTTCTGACTCCCCAGCTTGTGGAACAAGCTTGCTCCCACCATAAGGAACACCACCTCGTACCTTGCCTGCAAGTATCAACTTCACTCCATTCCTCCTTCACCTTGCCTCCACCCCAGATGACCCCCTTCCTCCTAGCACCTGTCCCTCATTTTCTCTGCCACCTATTGCACTTATTTTAACTACTCTCCCCAATGTGATCACTTTCACACGTATATTATTTGTCTCCGGGCATCCTCACTGAAATGAATGCTGAACTCTGTTGTAAGGTTGTAGTCACTGTAACATTTGCCAAACTGTATATAAGACTAGAAACAATTCAGTTCTGGTCCAGTCACTGTCTTTGAAAAAATTTGTTGAATCTGATATCCTGCAAGCAACCTCATCTTGTTTCTAATCTGTCCGCTATTGTATGTAATACTGCTGTTTTTGATTATTGTTGCACACAGTGTATGTACTCCATCTCCCTTCCCCCCAGGTCGCACCTGGAATTGAGTCTCAGCTCAGCATGCCTTTCCTAGTTAACAATTGTTTAAATACATAAATAAATAAAAGAGCGGGGCCAATTGCCTGCTCTTGGGGAAGTAGAGCATTTCTTCAGGGGATTGGTGTCTGGCTAGTTTGGCAGGTGGACATGGCATGGAATGGGTCCTCCAAAATGTGCCCAAGCATAGTGAAAAGGAATCTGGGGCATGGAGAAGGAGATCAGACAACAGAGATGTTGGGGGCTCAGCTTAAATTGTTCAGCAGAAGTGTCCTGCTTTAAGAGTGAGAGAGAGAGAGAGAGACTGGAAGGGAGTTGCCAGATGGGATCGGTGAGCTACACCATGCCCAATTTCAGCGGGAAAGCACCCTGAAGTCATTGTGAAAAAGGGTCCCAAAGGATATGGTAGTCCTGGTGGGGACATTCACCTGTATGTCCTGGGTGAAGTTGCCCCCAAAGTCCCTGTTTAGTGGAGGACTAGAGGTGATGAGAGGTAGCCCAGACTAAACTGTCTTGCCGCTCTAAGTCTGAAGAGCCAGAACAGATAATGGAGCAAAGGAGAGGGAGAGAGTAAGGAGTTTCTGCCCAAAATGCCAATTCAGATATGGCAGCCGAGGAGGGGACGTTCACCCTTACGCACTGGGTGACATTGACCACTAAGGCTAAGTGTGCAGAGGAAAGTGCTCTGCAAAGGCAAAATAACTCCTACTGGTTGGATCTCAGTCAGACTCCCATAGTGCACCCACACCTACTAGTAATGCCCACCACTGGAATACCAACAATGCCACCTCCTGTATTTTGGCTAGCAACATCTCTCATGACCTCTCTAGTACTTCCTGCTGTGCTGTCACATGCTTGCTGTAATGTAGATCTGGCTCCATTTCCAATATTTAGGGATGGGCTCCCAAACTCCATATCAGGGCCTGGTATTCCAATGACCGAATCCCCACGATGACAGGATCGCTGTGTCTGTCACCGTCTGACCACCACTACCCAATCCCTGAGCCTACCATAATCACAAGTCCTGTCACCTGCAGGACTAGTACTCAGTCCCTGTCTTAATGCCATACACCTTGCTCAGTCAAGCAACTCAGACTCCTTGCAATCAGAGTAGCCTGGCTACTCTTTATGCTGTCGGGCAATATTCATCCTAACCCTGGCTCCAGTTACAATGCTGCAGGGCAAACCAGGAAAAGCTGACTGATCACCACTGCATCCCTCAACAGCTGCAGTCTTCTGCCAAAACTGGACATGTTGCAAGCCTGGGTAGTGCAACACAACCCGGACATCCTGTCCATAACTGAAACATGGCTTACATCCAGGACCAAGGACAGTCAAGTCCAGCTCCATGGGTACACCTCATTTTGCCTTGATAGGCTTGGAAACAGGGGAGGTGGCTGCATTATCTATATAAAAAAATTATCTGCAGAGAATATCTCTCCCACAATTATGTACTGGAAAAAATGTACACATACTCTCTGTGCAGATAACCCTGGGTACCCAGGCAAGAGCCTTACTCTCGTCTCAGCCTACTTACCCCCAAGGGAAGTAGCAGAGGGTTTTAGAGTACAGCATGAGCACCTAGCTGAAATTTGCTCCAGCAGCAAAGTCCTTGTACTGGGTGACTTCAGCATTAATTTGCTGCACCAGGATGTTGACACCTATAAGGATGCGTTTTCCTCAATCAACTTCCTTCAACTGGTGGACCAACCCACCTGTACAAATTACAGATCAGGTACCAGTACCTAATTAGACTGGGTGCTAACTAACCACTCAGGGCAGATATCTGGCCAATAAGTGCTCCCAGACTCCCTAAGTGATCATTCACCTGTCATTTTTGCCTGGCCTAACAAGGCCCCTAAACCATCTGCTAAGGTGATTATATCCCAGGGCTCTTTAACCATTTCCTACAACAACTGAGCTGGGCACCAATCCTTAGTGCCAAAGACTTTGACACAGTACTGGGTAAATTTATAGAAATTTTCAATGCTGCTTGTGATCTTTTGGCCCCCATATCAAAAAGAAAAGTCAGTGGCTCGCACAAAACATGGATAACCCCACACCTCCTTGTCCTGATGAGCTCCAGGGACCTCCAACGGTATAAGTACAAAAATACACTCGCTGACCAGGATATGCAGAACTACAAGGTAGCATGGAATAAATGCACCATCACAAACCTCCAGGCAAAAGCTAATTACCACAGATTCAAGCTAAACTCTTCCTGGTGAGACAGCCGTCAATTCTGGGAAAACATTAATGCAATCACTGGTAAATGGGATACCTCATCACCCACAATGCTGAGTCATAAAGGATCCTATACACAAGACCCCAAATCCATCGCAGACATCTTCAACAAAGCTTTTATTGACCTCAGTGCAGTGCTTCCCCCTAGTTTCCATGACCCAGCCAGCACTAACCCACCCAAACCCCTGAGTTTCTTTCCAACAAATCAAGCACCGCCATTCTACCTCAGAGTATTATCTAAAGGAGGGGAAAAATACCTCTCCAAAGTCCTTGTGAAGTCCAGGTGTAGCTTCGAGGACCCGGACCTAAAACTAATGTCTCTTACTCTTGACAAACTGCTAACACCACTGACCAGTATCGTAAACTTGTCCCTCACCACAGGTACTTTTCTGAAACTCTAGAGAGCCGCAGTCATAACCCCCATCCACAAAGCAGGCAGTAAGACTGACCATGCTAACTGCCACCCAATTTCAATTCTCCCCCCGATCTCAAAAGCCCTTGAGCAGATAGTCTATGATCAACTGGTTGAACACCTCGATAAATACCAGCTACAACGCCAGTAGCAACATGGCATCCATAAACTCCACAGTACTACCACAGTGCTTCTTGAGTTCATAGGTTACATTCACAATGCCTTCAATCGTGGGCACTTGGTGGAGGCAACCTTTATTGACCTCACCAAGGCCTTTGACACAGTCAACCATGACCTCCTCCTGGCCCAATTAGAGACAACTGGGCTATCCTCCGACACAATGTGCTGGTTCTGGAGCTACCTCTTAGGACATGTACATGGGCTAAAAATAAGTAATGTACTCTCGGACCCCCAGCAAGTGTCCACAAGTGTCCCACAAGGATCCATCCTGGGTCCCCTTCTATTTAGCCTCTTTCTAAACAACCTACCACTTGCCTGTCAACAAAAAAATCCTTCTCTATACTGCTGATGCGGTAATCTACTCCAATCACTCTGTCCTACCACCCTGGAGCAAAGACTTCAAGAGGACTTTTACAATGTGGAAGACTGGTTTAACAAAGCTATACTTCTAGTCAACCATAAAAGGACAAAGTCCATGCCATTTGCCCCAGCCTATAGCTGCTACAGGACTTCAACTTTGAATATTCAGAATAAACAAAATGACGCCATTGAAATGGTCCCCAAGTTGAAGTATCTGGGGATCACCCTTGACAGCTTCCTCTCATTCGCCTCACATGTCGATCATGTTGCCACAACAGCTTACAGGAAGCTCGGCCTGCTATATAAACACCAAAGCTTCCTCACTGATAAAGCCCTCCAGTTCGGAATAACCAGCTCAGTCTTCTCAACTATTGATTATGGCCTTGCCATCTACAGTGCAGCCCCTGTCAGCACCCTCATGCAGCTCATCACTACACTTATTAGAGCTTGCAGACTTGCACTAGGAGCCCTGCGTCTAACCCATACCTGCCATCTCTACAAGCAATTTGGGTGGCTAAATCTGAATGACAGGGCCCACTATCAAACCTGTCTTCTTGCCAACAAAAGCACCACTGGGCCTCCTGCATCCAGGACCAAGCTCCCTCATACACCAGGCTGCACCAACAAGGACTACAAGGGCATCCAATTATATCTCCATCAAGATCCCCTACTGTCACACCTCCCAAGGTCAGCAATCCTTTGAATACTGTGCCCTGCTATGGCTCACCTCGCTTCCACCTGAACTAGCCACTATCAGCAAAATTGGCTCATTTAGAGCCACACTTATATCCCACCTGTCTATTCAAGTGATATGCACCTGCTACACTTGATCAACTCCTCCAGGAACAAATTACTGACTACCTCACCTACCTCACACTTATGCATTGTCTAACCTGCTACTTCCCCCCCTCCAACCCACTCCACCCAACCCCTTCCCCCTCCCACACCCCAGTCTCATCCCTCTCTATTCCTCAAGGGTCCACAGCCCCCCCAATTTCAAAACCCTCTGTCCTACCACTCCCCAACCCTTCTGACAAGATGACTCCATGCTGGGATGTTACCGCAAGCTACCACCTCTTCCAATCCCCCCTCTCTCCCTACTTCCAAGAACTGCTGTGCCTCCTCCTCCTCCTGCTCCTTCTCTTTTTCTAGATACTATTGATGCACCAGCTTAGCCTGTGTGCTGAGTCATGAACATATACCATGTAGTTTGTCATTCATTACTGTTGTCACTTGTTTGATGTACCAGCAACTCTATGTGTTCCTATTGTATGTTCACATTTTTCCCGATGTGGAACCTTTGTAAATGAAGTTGTAGCTCAAAGGTTGTAATCCAAGAATTCAATAAATAAAATAAAATAAAATAAAATAAATAAAATAAAATGTGAGCGAGAAAGCAGAAGCCCCAACTTGAAAAGTCTTGCCTGTTGTGTCTGTAGGTCTTTAGAGCCATAATAGAGACTGGTGCCGAGCAGAGGGAGAGAGTGTGAGTTCTGCCTGCTGCCTGCAAGACTGAGGCCATCTTGGCCCTGTGTAAAGCTGCCTGTGTTTCAGTGTGGCTACCCCAGCTGAAATAAAAGTTGCCCATAGTTAGTGGGGCCATATTGGCCAAAAGGACACTAGCAAATTTGGTGACCCCCCCCACCCTTGGTCAGGACTGAACATTCATTTATTTGTAAACTTGCTTGCTCCATGGAGTGGTTCATTTGGAAATTAAATGGGAACTCCATGGTTAATTTCACTTCTGTGTGTACTTCAGTTATTTTTGTGAACTGATTGTGGCTATTAATGCCAAATTTGTTACAGCCCGGTACATGAAGATGCCTTTGCTGCCTGCACAAATGAACTCTATCAATGTCAGCCATCCTGGTAAGTTATTCTGAGGTTTTCTGCTGTGAGTCCCCCCCCCCCATGGCCGTTTCCACCTGGCATACACATAGACACTGGGAAGAGGGGGCTTACATTGTCATGTTACTGAAGTATATCTTTATGTATCATTGTATTACAGATGATGACACAGTTGGTAAAAACACCAGTGGTGTCACACAGCAGGCCATGGAGGGAGTCCAAAACCATCTACTCCTCCATCTGGTAGTCAGAACAGTGCACCACTGGACACCGGTAGTTCAGTTGAGCCTGAAAACCAGTAAAATGAACCCTGGCCTGATCCATCCAGTAAATCCAGCCCTGCTGCAAGACAATAGTCTCACGCACAGAAATGTAAGTTTACAATGATTATTGCACAGCTTCATATGCACTTCTTTTTTCTTAGTTGTTTTGGGTTTGGTTGTTTTTCTTTTTTTTTTTTTTTCCCTTCTTCTTCTTTTATATGTGGTTTGTGGGAATCAATGTCAGCCAGAAATCCAGATAAGGTACTGTATTATGACATAATGCATAGGTAATATTTAATGTGTATGCACATGCCTATATTCAAAAATATAAGACAAAGAACCTCAGTGCACAAGCACTAAGGCAAGGGTTACCCCAAAGGGCATTGGCAGGGAAGGCAAGTTTCAAAGAAATACAAAATCACACATACCCCCTTAATGCAAAGCATCATGTGCTGCATATGCAAATCACCACAAAATATATTCAAAAATATAGTTGCACTGCAGAACTGATGTAAGTACCACAAGACAAATACTGCTCCTTCTGTAATCATGGTCAGTGGTACCACAATAAAAACATTCGAAGTAACATGTCTGAATCCAAGTGAGCTTTTGACAGGCAGGGGGAGCAGCACTAACAAGAAAGTCTACTGAAATAAGAAGGAAATTAAGAACATAGTTGGCCTGATTTTCAAAGGCTGAGAATGCCATAAGCCCTGGGTGTGCTGAACATATGGTGCATGGGGCTTGCAGCATTCTCCTGGTTGGTGATTGGGATTTTCTATCCTGTGTGTCCATTGCCTTGAGTTACACCCACTTTTTCTGGTCTAACTTGAGGCAGTCCTGGATACCCTGTCTACAAGTCCTGCACAAAATTCTTGGCACAAGCTGCCATTAACCAGGTAAAGTGTCACAACTGTGCTCTACGAACCAACATTGGGTGCAGTTGCAGCAAAGGTATTTGGCATAGTTGCACCAAAAAAAAGGGTGTGCCACAGGGCTTGACTCAAGCCCTGCATTGCCCTTTGAAAATCGAGCCCAGTATAAATAATGCAAAGTCTACTGAAATAGAGGGAATGTAACAACATAATACATATATATAAAATGCATGCTTTCTGTGATTATTAACAGTGAAAAAAAAATGGTGTATTTGTTTGATGCTTCCCATACACTATAGAGAATAACATATGATCAACCATATACTCCAGCATTGAAGTAACATGTCTAAATGAATCCAAGTGTGTCACTGATAGGTGTTGGAGGGAATCAGGAGTTTCAAAGAAAATCTGCTGAAGTGACATTTTTGTGACTATTCACAGGACAAAACAGTGGTGTTTCTCTCTGTGATGCTCACCCATACACTATACAGAATAAGGTATAATCACCCATAGGCTTTATTACTTTGTATTGCCAAATAAAGTTGCCTGACAACATTGAAGTATGTACCGTCAGTGTCCAACTCAGTGTGTCGTCAATGCAAGCCATCACTGCAAACAGTCTAGTCATGTATGGTTGAATACATATGATTCTATACATACAGTATATGGAGAGGTGTAGTTGTGTAACTACAGGCAAAAAATATGCTTGACCTGCAGTAATATAACAGTACCACAGCTCAAGTTGTCCTGCAACAGATCTTACCTCATTATGCTAAGAAAATATATACCTTTTATATGGTCATTTGACAGTACTTGTTGGAAATACTCCTCACAATATTGCATATGAGAGAAAAATAGAAACACAGAAAGATAAAAGTTGTCAGCAGATAAGGACCACTTAACCCACCCAGTCTGCCCTAAATTTCCTACCTAAACATCAGTAAGCTCTTGTACATCAGAAAAGTGATATCAATGATTGTCATGCATACTTTAGTTAGAAAAGATGATACTGTGGTTAAGAAATAATGTATTAGGTGGACGTATTTGCTAAATGTTTCTCTTTTTCTATTTTTTTTCCACAGATCTACCTGCTTGTCACTACTGACAAGAATAGTAAACTATACATTCATTGAATCCCCCATGTATAGCATTATATTCTTAAATAGCTATGAAAGCATCCCATCACATAATTTCTTAATTGGTGTCATCAGTAACCACAATGGTGTAAAATACCCTTTCAAGTTATCTAATTTGTTTTGTTCTGTGGCACAAGTTACTAGGAATGTAAGTACATTCCTTCACAATTGTTACTGAATGTGACAGCACAAAACACATATAGTAACAACAGTGACTTAACTGATAACCCATGTAACAGCTTCATGAACCAAAACCTTATCTTTTACTTCAAAGAGTACAATACGCTGTGGATGAATGTTGTTACTGTTGCTTTAAACATTTGTCACAGTTGTGTTGACTATTACATCATCATCATATTATATCATGATATATTATCTTACTGTATGCAGTCCTTAACCCTAAGTAACCTGACTTGTCTTGCCTAGCTTTGTACTGTACCAACCTAAGCATCAAGACAATGTTTTCCATTGTTTTCATTGTTAAGTATGTAACTCTGCCATGTAGCCTCCAGGGTCGTGCCTGAAAATAGGAAAATGTCTACCTAGTACACCTTACCCAGTCACCAAATACCGCATAAAATAATAAATAAAATAAAAATAAAGAATTAATTTATCCTTCATTACATAAACAACATAGCCAGAACTTCCCTTCCAACCCCATGATTCAGCAGCAGTTTTCTAATGTCTCATTTTTACACATAGTTTCCTTACAGCATGGTGCTGGAAATGGAGGGTTCCTCAATAATTTATAACAATGACACTTGTCATGTGTTACTGGCTACTCAGGCAGCTACTACAAACCAGGGTCAACAATCACTGACACACAATAGTAAACCAGATTATCAGCACACAAGTAGGACATTTTTCCCAAACAGATCATTCCCTCTCAGATGTATCTGTCCTAATACTGACAGCCAACTTCAAAAACTCATGGGAGAGAACCACATGGGAACTGAAATATATCAAACAATGAAACTTGAACTTTAAGGGACACAATCAGGACATTAGATTTATGACACACTAAATATCTCCTCACAGCTATAGACCTGTTCCTATTTGTTGCCAACCCAGACTTCTTTTTAAGTTCTTCTCATCTATCCTCCCATAATTACTTTGAAACAATAAATCACCGTGTATTTAGACCTTACAATCTCTTCATCTCAGGCCTTTATTATTCTTTGTTCCTGTCAGGATACCTTTCCAATTACCACTTCAGGCATCCATTCAATCTCTCTTATGAATATCTTAGCACTTCTTGCTAATCACCCCTTCCTGCTAAATTCTTCTCAACTATTCTGTCATAATTTGTTAAATCAATGCCCCACAGTCTATATAAATGCTGCTTATTTTGCTGTTTGCTATTCACCTGAAGATGGAACCTGTGAGACCTCAAAAGCCTGTGTACTATATTAACTTTGTACAAGATATATGTTGGTCAAAAGATATCAAACCTTCCAGCCATAGCTGGTCTAGTAGTCCAGAAGGCTGAGGCACCTCATGCTTCACCTCTCCCACACTGGCAGCCCATGTTCAGGAATGAGCATAGCTCATCAGGCTGGAGGGGGAGTAGGATCAAGCTGCCAACAGGCAGTTTTCCTCTCCTGCATAGGAGAGTTTGGTCTTCCTGGTGCCTGGTTGCAACCAAGTGGAGGCTCTGTGGTAGTGCCATGCAGATGGGGACCAGACACTAGACTAGGGTGTGTGGAGTGGGGACCACTGGATCTGGCGTGCACTCCCCCGGGGAGTTAAGTTAAGAAGGGAATTGCAATGGCAGATTATGCCTGCTGGCAACACCTCCACCAGCTGCATTACCAGGACAGCCCAGAGCGAAGAACTGGATAATGTGTTTCAATGGAGTTGCCAGACCTACCTCTCCTGATTCCACCACAGAGGGAAACTGTGGGGGTGTCCTCGCTACAGGCAACTAGGAAGATGTATGACAGTGGAAGGAGGTGGCTGCTGCTGCCAGAATGGAGCCTCCCTTGCCATTGCCAAAGGTGTGTAAACAGAATATGGAGGAAAAAAAATTCCAGCGACTCCTGATTTCTAAGGAGCAAAATGGCTATAATGTCTTATTACTAAGTAATGGGAAATTATGGAAGTCACCATCTAAAATTGTAGCTCTACAATATGAAGAAAAATGAAGTTAAACTTGACAGTGACATCTACTGCCTAACTGCATGCAAAAAAAATAAAGCAGAACATTATACTTAAGGGACTTGAGATCTGCAACCCACTGCTAAGTACATACAATTCAAGGTATTCAGAACTGTGTTGTAGGACATGTGATCAGTCAGGAATCACCTTATTCATCAGATCTACTCCAGAAAATAAAAACAAAATCTCTGAACTTCCTGCACCGTTGAAGACTACAACAACAATATACTGCCAGGATCCAGCTGTGATCTCCAAACACATTATCAAAAAGCTTTCCGAGCAGCACTATCACAAAAGAGGAAAAACTTAAAGAACACATGACAGCGGCTAGAACAGAACCTTGACTCATCCAGATGAAGTAAACTACAGCACTAACAATGTGGAGCAGGATTATACATAGCAACAGCTCTCACTGATCACCCTATCTGATAAAGACCTTACACTAGCCGAAACATCTATATAATCCAAGGGCTTAACATTCTGTCTCACACAGGAATTTGGTAATATTAGAGTCTATGGGGAGATGTAGGAATGCTTTAGACAGATTCTCCTAAAGAAATACTTTTTTGATAAAAACAACATACAAACAAAACAATATGGTAGCACAAAGAAATTGTCAGACCAGGCCCCTCGGAGTAGATGCAACCCCAAATTAGTTGCCTACCTTTACTGCTTCTGAAGAATAATAAATTCCCATATCCTATGCAAACAGAAGAAACTCTTGTATAATATCACACCACTGGAAAAGAGGACAATGAAAACACCGATAACCAATCATAACATCATAATATAACAAGCTGACAAAGGTGGAGCTGTAGTTGTGAAGAATACAGAGGACTACATTAGAGAGGCACACAGACAGCTGTCAGATGCAACTTATTACAGGGAACCCACAGAGGACCCCACTATACAATATGCAGAAGAACTCAAACAAATCATTAACTCTACTGAACAACACCCAAGGACAGTTAAATAAACTAATTCCAAACACATCTACTAGAGGAACAATCGACATATTCCTACTCATTGCCCACTCACCTTTCTTGTTAAGTTCCACTCACATATCCCACCATAATTACTCTATGATATACAAACATGGAAATCCAGGTCAACCCATAATCTCTGGAATAGGCACACTCATTGAAAACATTTCAGGACTCATCAAATCCATTTTAACAGCACTAGTGAGAGCTACCAGCAGTTTCATTCACAATACCACATATTTTCTGAAAAAGCTGAAGCAATTTGGACAACTACCACCACCAAACACTACTCTAGCCACAGTGGATTTCAATGCCCTCTATACTAATATCCAACATGAAGATGACATATCAGCGTGTCATCAATTTGTACAGGACAACACATTCGCAAGAGACATTCCAGAAACCACCATCTGCACCTTAAAAAAATTTATTCTGACACAGATGGACTTCACATTTAATGTCAGATACTTTTTATAGATCATCGGGATAGCAATGGGTGAAAAAATGGCACTACAATATGCTAATCTTTTTCATGGTCTGTCTAGAAGATTTTATTTTAAATGCTACACCTATAAACCATTAGTCTACCACCAATGTATAGACGACATATTCCTCATTTGGACAGAAGGTGGAGACTCCCTTAAAAAGCTCAATCATGATTTCAGCAACTTTCATCACTCTATAAAACTCATTATTGAATACTCCACTACCGGCATAAATTATTGAATACTCCACTACTGGCATAAAGTTTCGGGATACCACAGTCAGAATTGCTAATGATGGACATATACAAATTGCTGTTTACAGATAACCCACTGATAGACATTGAAACATGCATAATCCCAGCTACCATCCAAGGCACATACAAAAATCTGTTATCTACAGTCAGGCAATTCACTACTATTGAATCTGCTTTAATCAGATAAAAAACAGAGAGCTTCCCTCACTTTGTAATTCCTTTATACAGAAGGACCACTCCCCGGTACAAACTGACAGAGAAATGGATCATGCTATACAAATACCAGGATAAAATTTACTGAATTACAGGCAAAAAAAAAAAATCAAATTGATCGAACAACTCTAGTTGTTACGTGCAGCCACATTCTAACACCCCTTAAGCAAATTATTAAAGAACTACAACCCAGCTGGCCCAGTGGCATGGTGGGTAGAGGCATCCATGCCGCCACACTGCCACGCCAATGATCCAAGTTTGGGAATGGACTTGGGTCACTCAGGAGCCTTGTGGGAGAGGGAAAATTGAGCATCCATAAGACAGTTCTCTTCCTGTCGGGAGGGGGGTTCCAATGATTCACCGCTTGACTGCCACCTGGCAGAAGTAAGTGGTGGAACATGTCAGTACTGTAATTAGGGGAATGGTGGGCATATAGCAAGCTTGGAGCACCTCTTCTGACGTAGAGTGCATTTGTGGATGCATTAAACATATACCATGCCAGGGGTGCAGATTGGAGGAAAAAATGGAGGCTGGGCTTCATGAAGCCCTCTCTGCAGGCACTGATGGCATGCCTGGTTTCAGGAAGGGTGCATCGGGATTTGGGAAGGCTGTGGTGCAAATGAGACAGGTCTAACACAGCCTTGCAGCTTGCCACAGCAAAGGGATAAAAACCTATATGGAGAAAAAGGAAGTACAACCCATGCAGAGTGAAGATGAAAAGCTCAGGGTCATCTTCTCTAATCCACCTGTCATTGCCTACAAGCTGCCCCCTAACTTTTCTAACATAATAATTTATATCAAACTCCCAGCAGATCCAAATTACTGTGAAATTAGAGGAACAACTCCATGTACCAATGCAAGATGTAAGACATGCACACACATATGCACACAGACCACCAAGACAGATCAGAACAGAACAATAAAAATAAATGTATCCTACACATATCAGTCAAGCAATGTGGTTTGCCTAATTCAGTGCAAAATGTGCACACATTGATGCTATAGAGGAAACAAGGCAGCTACTACAAACAAGGATGAACAGCCACCACTGATACACAATAGTATACCAGATTATCAGAACACCAGTAGGACAATTTTTTTTCCCAAACAGACAATTCCTTCTCAGACCTATCTGTTCTAATAATAAGAGGCAACACCAAAAACACACAGGAGAGAAGAGCATGGACACTAAACTATATCAAAAAAATGTAATTTGAACTTTAAAGATCAATGTCAAAAGTAAAAATGCAGTTTTGGTTTTTTGTACTTCTGTTACAGCCTGCATAATAAAATAGTATCCTTGACAATAAATACACAAGTCTCCCATAATAGTTTTAAATGAAATGTAAATTTTACTGAAGGAAATCTGATGACATTCTCTTTCCAGCTAGGGCTGGTTGGTTTCACTCAGCTAATTGCATCATTGCAGGAGTGACTTGAATGTACAAGGTTGATGTAAGAGTGAAAAGCTTGAAGAAAGAATTAATTTGCTAAGGACATAAGCAGTTTGATTTTTCTTTGTAGTGCTTAAAGAGTTTTTTTCTTTACTGCATCACTATCAGCCATTTTGTTCTTATTGTTTTACAGCTGATTGAGTTCTGCCATGTTCACCAACTGTCTAACTGTTCAGATGGCTGAACAAAAAATAAAAGAACTCTTTAACTAAGCACTGTGTTTGCAAGGCAAACCAAATACAGTTGTTATTTCTTTTCAGATGCTGGGGCAGGGCTACAAGGAAAAATCAAACTGCTTGTGTCCTTAACAAATTGATGCCTTCATTAAGCTTTTCACTCTTGTGTCAACTTCGAGCATTCAAGTTACTCCTGCAAGGTTGCAATTAGCTGAGTGAAACCGAGCAGCCCTAGCTGGAAAGAGAATGTTTTCGTACTTCCTTCTATAAATATGTGGGGGATTGAAATTGACATTTCATTTAAAAAATATGACAGGTGACATATATTTATTGTCAGGGATAAGATTTTAATATGCATGCTGTAACAGAAGTACAAAAAACAAAGTGCATTTTTACATTTGCCATTTATCTTAAATGACTCCTTTGGGATATTGGATTAATGACACAGACAACTTTAATACTCTTTCTTTCTTTCTTTCTTTCTTTCTTTCTTTCTTTCTTTCTTTCTTTCTTTCTTTCTTTCTTTCTTTCTTCCCCCCTTGCACCCTCTGTATTTCAGATTTTTTTATCCTGTGTTCTTGTCAGAATGCTTTCCAATTACCACTTCAAGGAATCCATTGAGCCTCTCTTATGAATATCTTAGCACTTCTTGATAAACATCCCATTACATTTATATACTTGTTCCTATTCATTGACCAACTACCCTTCCTGTTCAGTTGTTCTCACCTATCCCACCACAATTACTTTGAAACAATGCCTCACAGTGTATATAGACCTTACAATCTGTTCATCTCAGGTCTATATTATCCTGTGTTCCTGTCTGGATACCTTTGCAATTACCACATCAAGGCATCCTTTCAGCCTCTCTTGAGAATATCTTAGCATTTCCTGCTAATCATCCCTTCCTCTTAAATTCTTCTCAACTCTTTTATCATATTTTATTTTTAAACACTGCATCACAGTATATTTACATACTGCTTATTTTGCCCAGTTTGCAATTCACCAGAAGGGACATGTGACATCCTAAAATCTTGTATACTACATCATCTTTGTACAAATATGTTGGTCAAACAAAATGTTTCAAACATTCCAGTGACTCCTATTTTTCTAGGACCAATTTGACTAAGATCTCTTTTTATCACTTATTTTTGCAAAATACTTTAATTCTATCCTTCTCTACTGTTCCCATCTTCCTTGTTGCAGCTGGAAATGAGCTTTAGCATAATATGCCTTTCCCAATAAACAATTTGTAAATATAAGAATAAACTAAAGACCTTTTCAGACTAAGATGCCTCAAATCATAGCTTATGTGCCTCTTATGATGTGTGCATTGCACTCTAGTGAACCTATGCAACTACATATGACCAAGAAAGCCCCTGGAACATTCTAGTGCCACCTGGTGTTGCATGAATTCCCTGGTCCATTCTTTACTCTTTGCAAAGCTCTTTCCAGCCAATAGTGCACTGGTATTACAGTGCTGGGTCATTACAGTGCCAAATGCCAGATTCGCTGCCCCATCCCTGGGGGCTGCCCCCCCAGAGTTAATATCCTTAGAAAGTGGGGGGAGTGGGGGCACAGCCTCCACACATGGGGCTCAGAGGCACAGCCCCTTCAAAAAGAGAGGATGGTAAATTTCCCACTTGGTGATGTACTGACTGGGCACACTGGCTCTGAAATGGTGGAACCCTGCTAAGCTGCACAGGCTGAGCCAGGTCAGGGTTGATGGCATGTTGGGGACATTACTGTGATCTGTAGGTTTCACTAAGCCACTTACACTACATGTGGCATCCATCAGTCTGGTCAGGTACTGAAGTTTACAACTGGAACAAACCTTGAAATGAACATAATGGACCACATGATGCATCATTTTTTGGGAGGAGGAGTCCATGCAATTTCCTTATCCTTGCTACTGCAGATTATAGACACAAATGACCATTGTTAAATATGGATTTTTTTTTATTAATGACCTCATAGGAGATGCAGCAAATCTTACCCTGAAATGTCATACAATTGAATAGGGAATATTAGGTTGGTATTTTTGGCTCTGTGGGGTCACTGCTATCCTATTAACATTTTGGTACTTCAGTTGAATAAAACTGAACATTTTGCACTTTGCCTGTCTTGGGTGTCTTCAATTTTTATGGACGGAGTGCAAATTGTTTTTTTTTTGCCATGAGTGTTAAATTAATATACCATAATGTGAGGAAAACACCTTTTATAAAACCTTACAAATACAGTATGAACATCTAATGAAAAAAATGATGAAGCCAACAGTAAGCATTAATTGTTTCATGTTTAACATGTGTTTCTATAAGCTGCGAATAAACACTGTACACTCTAAAGAACAGCAACACCTAGGAAAAGATGAAAGCATGTTTCCACATCAGTCATATTTTCATTAATCATATGCATCACAAAAACAAATGCAGCACATTAGCCACTATTAAATCACTACCCTCCAAATTACAAAATGTATAAAGGAATTCTACATAGCAGTGAAAACTGAAGTATGAGTAGCTCAGCATCAAGAATCCATTATGTTCAATAAATCCTACATGTCAGTGTTATAATATGTTTAGCGATGTTGAACTAGCACTGAATATGAACTGTGCTGCACGGTATACCCAATTCCAACTTCAAATGCAACACCAACATATTTCGTCTTGTAAACAAAATAATATGTAAACTTTCTTTTTCCGTGTAATTCATATTTCTTCCATTAAACAAAGACATCTCTGGAGTAACAGAGTATGATTGAAAGAGTCAGCAGCATTACCATACTGATATACCTCACTCACCATGATCTGTACATCCAAATAACTATGGGTACAATTACTCCTGTACCATAATGTATATTGACTTATTTGGGCCTCTGGGATTATGGAGACTCTCTGGGCATAAACCCAGTAATAATGGCATTTGCCTATTTAGCTCTGAATTGTCCTTCATATCCCCTAGATGTATATGGTACCCTCTCATATGTAGCTTGCTTGACCATTTTTAAAATCTGTTCCTGAATCTGTGCAACAGTGATGTTATGTCTAGTGGTGGGCAAAGTTTCAAAACTTCGCTATGGAGAGTACTTCCCGTATAACATGGAATTTGCATAGTACTCTGCAACGTGAAGCATATAATTTTGCCTTTAATTTAATGCAGAGTTCCATTGGTTTCAGTGGATTGAGCATTAACTTCACCTTTTTTATTGCTTCGCCTTTAATTTTAATGTGAAGTTCTATTGATTTCAATTGACTTTGCTTTAAATTTGCCTTTTTATTGCAATTTAAGGTGAATTTTGCAGGGATTCATGCAATGGCAGGTCACATGTGCTCTAAATTGTGTTGCACAGCCTCAATTCAGTGTAGTGCATGTAGTGGAAAGCTGTAGACAGTTTGCTTTCAGAGCTCTGAGAATCAAACAATTGAAAAAGCTTTAAAGAATAATTTTTGCAACAAAATTTTGTGTCAAAATTTAGTAGATGGATTGTAGGAAACTCTCGTGTGTTTATATCATTGAGCATGTATTGATTTTGTGTGCATATTGAATGTTAATTTAGTACATTCAGTTTCTGTACTGACAGTCACTGTAGAAATGTGCTTCAGGGAAGGGGCATATCTGTGGTGAAGGGAGATTCACAGAGAGAAAGGCAGTCTTTCTACAGTAACTGTTGTTGGGTAGTTAGTGTGTTAGTATTTTTGTGTCCATGTACACACAGAAATACTTGTAGTAAGTTTTGATAATTGTTTGCTGTTTTCTGTGGTGCAGTATGATTTTTCAGTTGGTTTAAAAGATGTGGTCATAGTATACTGAACTGTTATATTTTCTGTGCATTACCTATAGTGTTTGTGTGCTTTTGTGTGTGCCATTATGTCAGACACATTTTATTATGTCACACCGTAATCGCAGCACTCTGAGGCCCAGATATTCAAAGCATAGTGCGGTGTGCAAACCAATAGCACTGTAATAGCACAGGAATAGCGCGGAGCCACCATATTCAAAGGACCATTTAACGCGCGCGCCAACAGCAGTAGCCTGGGAAAACCACCAATGTATGCAAGGCACAGAAGGGGGTGGCCCATGAGGGATGCGCAAAGGACATTCAAAGGCCCAGCGCTTAGGACACATAGCGCGGACACATAGCGTGGCGCTAGTTACCGCTATAAAAGGCTGGTCTTAACCCAGGGCAAAACACAGAGGAGGAGAGACCAGAACAGGAAGTGGGAATGTGTGCAGTGCCTGTAGCAGTGATGCTGCCATTGATGGCAGCTGTAGTGGAGGAGGAGGAGGAGGAGGAGAGGGAGCAGGCACAACATGGGCCACAACACCGGCCAAGGAGACAGTATGCTGCAAACAGGTGGTACCGGCCTAGGGTCTCCTTCGAGACACTGCCCGATGACCATATCTTTGGCCAGTACAGGATGAACAGGGGAATGTTGAGGCAGCTCTGTGAACTCCTGCATGAACAGCTGCACCCAAATACCAGAAGCAGCCATGCCATGACAGTGGAGGAGAAGGTGACAGCAGCGATGTGCTTCCTCACCACAGGGACGTTCCAAAGACCAACGGGGGACACCATCAGAATTGTCGCAGCTGCCTCACGCCTCCTGACCCAGTTCCTAGAGGCTTTCCTGCCACATGCTGGGAAGTTCATAGTATTCCCCAGCATGGCAGCAGAGTGCAGAGAAACAATGCAGTGGTTCCATCGGGTTGCGCACCTACCATCCGTACTGGGTGCCATTGACTGCACCCATGTCCCCATCCATGCACCACCTGGCGATGGCAGTGATGTGTACGTTAACAGGAAGGGGTACCACTCCATCAACTTCCAGGTGGTGTGTGATGCGGATGGGCGCATCAGCAATGTCTATGCACAGTACCCCGGCAGTGCCCACGACGCATTCATCTGGCACCAGTCCCAGCTGTGCCAAGCATTCGAGGAGGGCAGAATAACCAGTGGTCAACTAATCGGTGAGTAGTAGCATACAAGGCATACACACACCAGCATGCATGGGGGCAGGCATTGCAGGCCAGGAAAGGGGTGTGGGAGGGCTACACAGGGGTGCAGAACAGCATCCGACAGACTGCTGTACGTCACTTACAGGTATACATCCCTTGACAGGGGACAGTGCCTATCCCCTGAGACCCTGGCTACTGACACCAGTACTCCGACAGGCTAGAGTGGCTGAGGAGATGTACAACGAGGCACATGCCAGCACAAGGAACATCATAGAGAGGGTGTTTGGCATCCTGAAGATGCAATTCCGATGCCTAGACACATCAGGCGGTGCCCTACAGTATACACCTCAGAAGGTATGCCGTATCTTCCTAGCCTGTTGTATGCTGCACAACATGGCAATGAACCATGGGATACAGGCACCTGAACCTGAGGGACAGTCTGACAGTGAGCCAGAGCCAGCGGTCAGGGGGATAGTGGAGCACCTCGAGAGAAGGGACCCTCACATGGCATGCAGGACCATACAGCACAGGGACAACATCATCAGGACACTGCAACAGACAACAGGGTAAGTACAGACTGCACAACAACTTGAAAAGGTACAATTAATAATGACTTTAATGTGCACATGGACACAGATGAGTGACAATAACAATACCAACAGTAAACCTACACAGTGGATCTGACAACATGTGTGCATGTGTTGTGAGTTCGGGGTTGTGCAGGACACGCGTGGGTGGGGGGGTCGGACACAAACGGTGTGGTGTCGCTGGGGAATTGTGATGTGTGCTGTGAGGGTAAGTGATGCAACCATGGCAGTGGAGGTGTGTGTGTGCATGTGTGAACACGCATGTGGGTGTGCCCATGTGGCAATTGTGGGATGATGAGTGCGCTGTGCCACATAGTCAGCGTGGCCATCAATGACGCCTCCCACCACGCATGCGACGTACACCACTACCGTGGGACACAGACCCTGGTGTGCTCTGTGCAGAGGAAGACGCCGATGTGAAAGGCGAGGCAGGAAGAGTCGGCCTCCTGTGCCCCCAGGGGGACGGTGGAGCCTGACAGGGTGGGTGGACGGCCACGGTGGCGCTGGGTCATGGATGGGGTGTGTGATGCTGTTGAGCTGGAGCCACTGGCAGCCCTGCGTCCATGGCCTGCCTGCCTGTGTGCCCCTGTGCCATCTGCACCACGGCCAAGCATCCCACGCTGGTGAACCCCATGCACCCCACGCAGGACATTCCCTATGTCAACCACCGCAGCCGACAGACCAGCAAACCCATGCTTGATGGCACCCACCAGGCAGCCCATCCTGTCCTCCGCCTGCTGCTCAGCACAGGCAAAGCCCACTGTGATGGCCTCTCTGATCTGCACAAGCTCATGGCGCATCTCCCCTCTGCATGCCATGAAGGTCCATATACGCCCCCTGCTGGGAGGTGAGAGCAGCCTGCAGGAGTGGGCGGGCACCATGGCCATCCTGTCCCAGGGGGAACATTACCCTGAGCTGTAGCTGGCAGAGGTGCCTGCTGCACAGGAGCAACTGGATCCTGTCACATGGCAGGCACGTCCTGCTGCTGGTGACTACTGTTGGTGGTCTGTGGAACGGTATGGGCATGGGCACCAATTCACGTTGTACCCTGCACATCCTGTGGTTCTGCACTGTTCCCTACACTGCCCACCACCGTGTACACAGGTACAGCCACACCGGTGATGCTGCATGCACCACTGGCACCCATCCCTTAGCCTGCCGGCAGCCCCTCCCCTGCATCCCCTTGCACAGGCACAGCCAGGTGTTGCGCCAAGTCAGACACATCAGTGTCCTCACCACTGGTGACAGTGACCAGTAGGACGTCCCCTACACCACCCTCCTCTGACTGTGCTGCATCCTGGTATCTGGTGTATCCCAATACCCCTACTGAGGTGTGACACCCATCCCCAGTCAGTAGCTGCCCTTGGCTATGTGTGTGTCACACATGCATGTCATCTGTGCGGCCATCTGTTGCACCATGCCTAGATGTTGATGGTCATTCTCCATTGTCCCCCTCCACTACCGTTGGGACCTGTCTGCACATCCTTGGCAGCCCCTGTTGTCCTGCAGGCCTGGCAGTCACCACTGTGGAGACAATAGGGACAGGGTCGGTCACCTGTACATGGACACTGTACCCAAACACCACCACCACTACCACCACTACACCATGCACACTCCAGGACAAGTACCCCCTTCACACAGGCCCATGACCCCATGCACCCACCAAACCCACAGTGGCCATGCCCATACCAGGCAGCTGTTAGGCAGACCACTGTGCACCCTGTGCAGGACACCCACAGCATGGCCGTGCACCCATGCCAACACAACATAGGGTATACACATGCGAATACTGACCTGTCCTTGGCAGTGCGAGAGGCATCTCACACCCACCACCCGGCACACCTGCGACCGCCACCGTCCTGAGGGTCGATGCCACCACAGCCATGTGTGGCTCCTCCACCCGCTGCTGGTGTTCAGGTGGTCCACCACCAGTCCTCATCCTGTCCCTCAGTCACTGGGCCTCCTCCTCCTTTGCACGTCGCAGGAGGTCATTCCATTTCTTCCGCAGAGCTTCGGTTGTCCTGCCACGTCCCCCTACGGCATTCACAGTGGCAGTCACCTCCTCCCAGGCTTGGCACACCACTGTGTCAGTGGCCCTGTGTGTGCATAGCACCTGCTCCCTCTCCTTCACGGCATGCACAATGGTGTTCAACTCCTCCTGCGAGAACTTGTGTGCACGTATGCGCTCCTGGTGCGCTGCCGAACCTATGGGATAGTCAATATGGGACATGTGTCATCAGCTGTGTCGGTACTGCACTGCATTAAACATAGACATCACAATGCCCCCCCTCCAGTGCCACAGGCCACATGGATATATGGGAGTGCTGCATGTGCATGTACAGTGCACACGCCACCAGAGTCACTGTGTGTCCCATGTCTGTACAGCGAGCCCTGTACACAGATGTGCACTACCCTACCCTAACCACCTTGCACTGTACTGTGCCCTTTGTGTTCACTACAGTGGTTGCGTGGACAAGTGCACTAGTACGTAGACAATGTCAGGACCCAATGCAATTACCACATGGTGCATGGGCCGGCACAGTTCTGGGACACTGCGTACGTCATGGATGGGTGCCATAGCCTGTCATGCCACACATCCAGGGAGTCATGTCAGTGGGCCACTGTTGCAGGACGCACCCCTGCAGGGGATTGTGCACAGTGCACTGTACATTTGGTTGCAGATGTCTAGGGATGTGCACCATCACACAGCACAGTGCTTGCCTGTGGTCCAACATGGGTCAGACCATTCACCAGAGAATGCATCTCTGTGCTCCTGTCCATGCTGAACCTGTTCTGGGATATTGACATTCAATAGTGTCCTACAGCAGTCATACATACCTGCCTCACGCTGTTCTTCCTCCTGTTGCATCTGTACACCAGTATGTTGTTTATGCTTAGATTCCTTATCAGGCTGCAGTACCACAACACAACACCGGCGGTGCACCGCACTCTCTTTTATAGCCCATCCAGGCAATCAAGCATGTCAGTCATGCAAATGAGCGTATAATGATATGCTAGTCACACAGTTTGCCCCATGCATGCACAAGTACCCTCATTTGCATACCCTTTTTGAATATGGCCCCGATTTGCCCCGTGCTAGCACAGCCGGGGTGTGCAAATGTCAGCGCAGGGCTATTGGTGTTTCAGCACCGCGCTATCCAGATAGCGCAGTGCTATGTGCCTTAGCACGGCCAACACGCATGCTCGCGAGGCCCCCATGTCCGCGCTATCACCCAGTCATAGCGCGATCTAGCGCAGCACAGGACAGCATAGCGCGGTGCTATACGCATGCATGGAACACAACCTCAGGGCCATGCTGGGGTTGCGCATGTGCAGTGTGGTTACTTCCGGGTAGCTCCGCGCTACATCATGTGATAGCACGGCGCTGCAGGGATTGTTGAGGTGCATTCCTGGTAGGGCAGGGTTTTTGTGTCCAACAACATTACAGTGCCATGTCTGGACGTGCAAGACAGCATGCAGTTGTGCACAGGGAAGGTGCTGGGGGGACGTAGAGTCCGCAAACCTGGTGCAGCTGGTCATGAAACGGCATAGGAGGCTGTTTGGGGAGGTGAGGAAGGGGGACCTCCCATGAATTCAAGTGTGGGAGATGGTGGCTAGGAAGCTCAGTGAGCATACCAGCATATCCCACAATGCAGAGAAGTGCCGCAACAGGTACACGGACCTGAGATGCAGGCAGAGGCAGCAGCTAGAGCGCTACAGGTGCATGGTGCATGATGGCACTGTGCCTGTGCCAGGTGAGTGGTGTTGCATGTGGAGTGTGCATACATGTCAGGCTTTGTGTGCGTGTGGGTGTGGGTGTGGTTGTGCAGAGGGGATGGTGGTGTGGGGGGGTCTGGCTATGGGTGAGTGGGTGTGTGGGTGTGGGTGTGCAGCGGGGTGGTGGTGGTGGGGGTGTGTGCTTTGGGTGTGGGTGTGTGTCTGTGTGCACAGCTATGCGCAACAGTGCACCATGCTGTTGCACACTTTGTACAGGCACAGTGGCACATGTATTCCCCATAGGGTCACGGTGCATGCCGTGACCATTGCTGTGGGTGGAGGGTGGGGTGCATTGTGTTTAGGGTTGCATGTGCATCTTGCTGTGATTCATGATGTGTATGTTGTGTCATGCTCTAACAACACTTTCACATTTCTCCACTGCAGAGCGGATCGAGTAGCCCATGCCCGCAGGTGCGACTCAGCCCAGGACACAGGAGCGGAGACGAGGCAGCATGAGGGTGCCATCACTTCCACAGCGTGCGCAGGAGAGCGGCACTGATAGCGGTGGCGTGTTGCATGAGCACCTGTTACATTGGTCTGTGATGTGTGCACTTTCACGACGCTGTGCACCACATCTGGGTGTCCAGCCACTCACTTGTCTGCAAAGGTCACTGGGCCGGTGTGGTGTAGCAGTGTGGTGTGTGGTACAGCTGTGTTTCACACCACAGCTGGGTGCTATCAGCCTTGCCTGGGGGGGTGGTCACATTGCAATGCTGTGTGGGTGGCAGATGGTGTTGCTTGCTTGAGTGGCGGGTGTTCCGTGGGGACACCATGCTGACGGTTGACCTTCCCACCTCTGTGGTGCATCCATTCCACCACCCACAGGATGTTCACAATTGCACAGGTGGTGGTTACTTGCTGTGCATGCAGGACAATATGGAGCATGCCTTGCAGACTTACCTCTCACCCTTCTGGACACCTGCTGTGTAGCACTGCCTGTCACACTGTGCTACATACTGGCACTGTGCCGTACACATTGTATGTCCATCCATGTGTGTCTCATTGAAAGGTCACTGTGTTGCTGTTTAGTTGCAAGGTACGGATATCACTGTGCTATTATATTATGTGAATCGTTCCCTGCCAATGTTGACCGTGGCTGTGGAGGTGGTCCTCACTGTGTGGGGGAGGGAGGGGGGTCCTGTTATGTGGGTTGGGGACACTGCCACGTACCATGTCTCCATTGGGTGATATGCTTTCAGTGGTATTGCCTGGTGGCATATGAAGAACCTTCAGTGACAGTGTCTGTTCCCCTGGCTGACTGTTGTCCCCTGGCCTGTGTTGGTCATTGCCAGGACACTGTCATGGTTTATTGATGCTCCTGCATGCATGTCGGTGTTGTTTGTTCTGTGCTCTGCATTGCTGTGCATTTCCATGTGTGACTGGGCAGCATGTCCCAATGTGTGGATGCCCTTGTGCATGTCCTTGCATGTCCCTTGCACCCAACTCACCGGGTTTCCAGCTGTGTGTCTGCCGTGTCTAGCGGTGTGCTGTATCATGGTGGGTGGTGTCACATGTCCCCCGGTGCTGTCAGGATCGCTGTCATCATCCGTGTTGGGTTCTGTGTTGGTGCCTGTGTTGCCCTGTGCTGCATTGTGGGACACTGCCATGTTGTCATACCACTGCAGAACTCAACGCCGCCAGGGATAGCCCATTGGGACATGCTGTCCATCTTCGTATGGCAAGGGTTGGGCTGCTGGTTGCCTCATGTGTGGTGTACCATCCTCATGGTCTCACCCTTCCTCTTGTAGGGCCACTATGGGCATCACTGTTGGCAATGCATCCCGAAGAGACAGAGGGAATGGAGGAGCTGCTGCGCAGGATTGTGAGGCAGCAGCGAACACAGATCGAGCAGCAGGCCATCATTATTACTGAGACCAGGAGGGTGGCAAACATCCTGGAGGATCATCTCCCTGTTCCTGCAGACACATAGATATATCCCCTGTTGTTTTTAAGTCAGCCCTCACCACCCCCCTCACTGGACTTGATTCTCCCCTTCCTTGCCCATTGTCATCTGTCCCTGTGTGCATCCTCCTCTGCTTTGCACCCTTGGCCTGTGTCTTCCCGTCCCTCCATCTGTTGTCGTCCTTATGTTTACCTTTGTGTGCCTTTCTCTGCTAATGGTGTTTGACATTTTTATCATGTGGTGGGCATTTGGGGTTGTGTGTTGGGGGGCATTTTGTACTCTGGGGTTTGTTACTCGTTATGTTCTGTGTTATATCTGCTGTTGTGTTTCCGTTTGCTTTACTGTTCATTATTGTTTATTACACTGGTTAACGACATTTTATGGTATCCTGTGTCATTCTTGGGTGCTGGGGTTCCACATGCTTTGTACTGTTGCTGGTGTTCTCCACATGGGTCTGGGTTGTTGCTGGACTTTCCCGTGAATGTGTGGCGTCCTCATGGGTGGGCAGTGTGGTGTGCTCCTGATAAGTCATTCCAGCTTGTGTTGCCTTGCATGTGTCCCAGGGTCGGGCTGTCTCTGCACTGTATTCCAATGTGTGTTTGCACTGCCTGCCTGGTGCTATATTCAGTGCTGTCTTGTGTGCTATATTCAGTGCTGTGTTATTCCTGGGCTTTTTTTGCACTGCACTTCTGGGCCTGTTTGCCCGGTTTCCTTTGCTTGCTATATTCAGCGGGGTTTGCCCTATGCTATTCGTTTTGAATATGGCTGGCATTTTGCTCCGGGCTAGGTTTGCATGCCGGGCAGTGCTATTTGCTGCCAGGGGCTAACCTTTGAATATCTGGCCCTGATTCTCTCATCCATCTGTGGTGTTTTTTACTGCTTCATTCTATCTATTTAGTTGACTGGTACTGCAGCTGCCCCCCCCCCCCATAAACGCAAAAAGTATTATTTTTCCAGTTTTGGATTTGTGAGACCACTGGTTAAGTTGCTGTTGCGCCTGTGTGGCTGCAACTCTTGAATGTGCAATCTCCATCTGTCTGTGCATCTAAATCTGTTTAGGACCCAGTCTCCATCTGTAAGCCACAGTTGTTGTTTTTTGGCTTCCCATCCACCCCAAAGTTCAGAAATCTAAATGTGTTGTTAATGTTCTGTGTAATCCCAAAAAAGGCCTGCAAAGTGATGTGCATGCAAAGATGTTTCTGGCCATGGCACTGCTGCCAGTGGCAAGACTGGCTGTGGGCATGGAGGTACGCAGCATATGGGCATAGTTGATGGCAGTAAAGGTATTTCTCCGACTATGTTTTTTAAAGGGCAATGATAATTTTTACCTGTACATTTCTATGTGATTTTCAATTGGTAGTAGTAGTTTTCTACTGACTTATCTACATGATACCCTTATTTTCATAATTTACAAGTGCTGCACTATCTTTTTTTCTCATATGACATAATAAACAGCGCTCCTTTTCGTCTTGACTGCAGCAGGTTTTCATCAATATTCACACCAGGTTTTGTACGGCTATCATTTCAAATCCTTTCTGTTGGAAATTGAATGAAGTACCATGCAATCCAGCCGGACATGGTACACCACCATTACATTATGGAGCAATAGGTGTTCAAAAACAGCTGGGTATACTGATTAAAACAATGGTTCAGAACAAGATCAAAAGGAGCACTATTGTTATTTCATATCTGAAAAAGGGAGTAAGCACGCTGCAAAAAACCCATGACAGAACATGGGGGAGTCAGGGCATTGATGCATGTTCTAGGTGTGATGGAGGCATGAAGGCTTACCAAAGTGACTTACACCAACTGGGAAGTGCATAAATGCCCTGATACACCCATGGTTTGGATTGGGTTCTATTACACTTATACAATGGTCTGGCTAACTGTGAAAAGCAAAAAATAAAAACCTTTTTACAATAAGCATGCCGACTGTTGGTCATGCCGGACATTAGTGAATGACCAGGTGACACTTCTTGCCAAATTGTCACATTTGAACTATCATTAATGACCCTTTTAGAATGCAGGAGAACATTAATTGTGGAAGAAATGTTATCATGCAAATAAGTCAGTTAATAAGGGACAATTGAAAATAGAATAAAACTGTATAGGTCAAAATTGTTCAAGAGCAGGTGAACATTCTCAGGTAATTATTACCCAGCGCACCTCAGACATATATGATAACTGACGTGCTTCACTGTTGAGTGGCATTAATAACACCACGCGGTCTGGTTCAGTAACAAAGTTAGAGTACCCTGAATGTGTAGCCACAGAAAAACACTGCAGTGTCCAAAACTGACTGACACAGCCCCCAGACAGGCATCCCATGTTAATTTGGGGATGTCAGTAAATGAATTGAGAATATGCACTCCACTAACAAGTAAGGGCATGATTTTTCTAGAGTGTCTCATACTACTTAGTGTTGCAATTTACAGAAATCAAAGTGACTGCAGGAGTGGAATAACAGCCACTCTTACTACAGCAGTCACTTTCAGTTTTCTAAATTGCAGCTATAAATAGCACTAACAGCTAGAGAAAGATCATGCCCATACAGGTCAATGGAGTGCACACTCACCATTCATTCTCTAACATCACAAAATTAACATGGGGTGCCTGCCTGCATGGTGGTGTGTCAGCAGGTTCAGGAAATGCCTCTGGTTGTCTATGGGTACACATTCGGGGTGCTATAACTGTTTGACTGGAAGAGGAAGACCAGTCAGTATGGCTTTCACTCACTGTCCACAGCTTAAGGATCCACAATCATTGCAGTAGGATAAATTCCACATAACATTATTTACCACCTCAGCCACAACAATGTTCAGATTGCTGTGTGGGCAAGGCAAATTTTATTTTTCTGGTGCCCAATCCTAGAGACTCTGGGCACCATACAAAAACATGAAAATGTAATTTAAAAATACATATATAAAAATAATCCACCATACAAAACAACCCAGTCACTATATATAAATAATCTCCTCTTTAGTTAAAAAGGACTGATAACCATGTTATCATATAGTATCTGAGAAGGTCTGTCTAAACAGATAAGACTTTAGGTGGGCCTTAAATGCCTCCACCATTGGGGCCTCCCTCACCAATGGTGGGAGTGAATTCCACATGGCAGGGCAGGCGATACTAAAAGCTTGATCGCCAGCTGTTCTCAGTCTTGTCCTGGGAATCACCAGGAGACCCCTCGAGGAGGACCAGGGGGGATGAACCGAGGCAGAGGGTATAAGAAGGTCAGCCAGGTAGCAAGGGTCCAGTCCATGTAGGGCCTTATTGGTGAGCAAGCCTACCTTAAAAAGCACTCTCCATCAAACTGGCAGCCAGTGCAATTCCTGCAGCACCGGGGTGACATGACAGGATTTCAACTCATCAGTCAACAGCCTGGCAGCTGCATTCTGCACTAGCTGCAGTCGACAGAGGGTGCCTTCAGAGACCCTGAGGTACAGCGCATTACAGTTGTCAAGCTTAGATGTTACAAATGCATGTACCAAGGTGTGGAGGTCCAGGGTGGAATCGGATGCTTAATCCTGCCAATGTTTCTCAGATGGAAAAAACTCACCTTGACAATGGCAGACACCTGATATTCCATTGTCAAACTGCTGTCAAACATTACGCCAAGATTATACACCTTAGAGGAGGCCATCAACTTAGACTAGCCCAGTATCTTCCCCAGAGGCCAATCCCTCATGCCTCCTGTTCGACTCTACCACCAGTACCTCGGTCTTATCAGAGTTCAGTTGCAATCTGCTAGAGTCCATCCACTCGTTGATCTCTGCCAGACAGTTGTTTAATACTTCCACCACATTGGATGTTCCAGGGGCAAAGGATAAGTACAGCTGGGTATCATTGGCATAACAATGAAACCCCAAGCTGTACTACCTAATGATCTCTCCCAGGGGCAGCATATACACAGCAAACAACATCGGTGACAACACCAAATCCTGAGGCACCCCACAAGACCAAAGGCTCGAAGATGAGGAAAAATTCCCCATCACCATCCTCAGTCTTCTGTTTGTCAAAAAGGACTCAAACCAGCAGATAACAGTGCTGGTGAGTCAATAGAAGTCCCTCAGGTGGTCAAGTAACACCCTATGGGCCAGTGTGTCAAAAGGTGAAGAGAGATTGAGTAGAATGAGAATTGTCCCCTCACCTCGATCCCTCACCCTGTGGCTATCATTATGCACCCAAACTAATGTGGTTTCTATTGAATGTCCTGCATGGAAACCCAATTGGAGCGGCTAATAAATATCAAATGCCACGAGGTGATATCCCAACTGTCACTCCACAATCTTCTTCACAACCTTTCCTAAAAATGGAAGGTTCGAATCCGGTTGATAATTCGCCTTGATGTCAGTGTCCAATGATGACTTCTTCAGAAGGGGTCTCACCAGCACCTCCTTCAAGGCATCTGGGATGATTCCCTCCAACAAGAAACACCAGACAATCAAGGCGAACACCGGGCCAACAGTTTTGACACATCCCACTAAGATATGCGGCGGCACCGGGTCCAGCTCACAAAATGTGTGCTTCAGTTTTGAGATCACCTCAATGACATCAGTCACCTCCACTGGTTTAAACTCCCCCCAACTGGGCAGAGTGCTTTGTCGACAATCCAGGCGACCACTGTTGGCCATAACATGGCTCACTGGCGGAACTCCCTGCCCGATGACGGACACCCTGTCTGAGAAAAAATGAGCAAACTCATTGCACAAGGCTTTGGAAACTGCTGTTTTTGTCTGTAGACAGGCTGGATGTAATAGCCTGTCCACAGTCCGAAAAAACATTGCTGATCAGTTTCTCCCAGTAGCAATCTCCCTGGACAGGAACACTGCCTTCTTACAGTTTATTACCCCCGTTACACACTAAAGTATGCATGCAGGGCCAGATTGTCCCCCTCCACCCCAGACCTCAGCCAGCAGTGCTCCAACCTCCAACCCTTGATCTTCAATGCCATGAGCTCTCCATCAATCCATGGGGACCTCAAGTGAGAAGATCTGGGTCATACACAGACCAGTGCAAGGGAGTCGAGTGTCTCAGTCATTGCCCTATTATAGGCAGCAACTGCCTCATGCACACCTCCCCTGCATGCACTGTCCACACTAGATAGGCTTGCCACTGCCAAAAAAACCTCCGGGGTCAAACCCCTCAATGGGTGGTAGCTCACCATCTCTGCAGGGGGAGGGATGTCAGAGGGGGCCCTGAGCAAGAACTCCACCGTGCAATGATCAGACCAAATGACCCAATCAGTCCTGAGATTCTCAATCTCAAGCCCCAGTGAGAAGACCAGGTCCAAAATGTGGTCACCCTGGTGGGTCATAGTAGTAACTGCTTGAGACAGGCCCAGTGTTATCATCAACTAAAGGAAGTGATAACCCACCCTAGATGACTCGTCATTGGCCCATACATTGAAGTCCCCCCAAACCAAACATCTGGAGGACTGCAATGTTTCACCAACCACAAGGTCACCCACTTCCTGCAGGAACTCTCCAACCATCCCAGGAGGGTGGTATATCAAGAGAATCCTGCAGCCTCAGGCCTGGACCCCCATGAATGGCCACACATTCAAATGAACCTGGTGTTCTCACTGGGTGCACGGTGAAACCTAGCTCAGCTCTAAAACAAATAGCCACTCCTCCGCCCCTGTATTCCACTCTGGGCAGTGCACAATGAAATAACCCAGGTGAACGGTGGCCTCTAACACTGGCCCATCATCATCCCTCAACCAGGTTTCTGTAATGCAAGCCAGGTTCACCGATGAAATCAGATCTGCAATAATTGCAGTCTTATTATGGATCTACTTGGCATTGCATAGCACCACCCTCAGGGGATTTATGAACAATGCAGCCCTTTTTGCTACCTGCCCACTTCGTCTCATGGAAACCCTGGGGACAGATACTAACCCTGTCTGGCATCTCTCCAAGCCCTGTTGCTTCCCAGGGTGCCTTCTGCACCCAACCACCTCTATCCTGTTCCCCTCGCCCGTGTGCGGGGGTTCCCTGCCAGCTTCTGCCCACATGTCTTCTTCTAATTCCTACCTCCCAGCAGTGATGAGCTGTAGTACCCGATACCAGGAGGTTGATAAAGGGACACAGGTCATAAAGCTGGGACACCCCATAAATGATCCTAGCCAGCCCCAATTTACCAGACACTCCTGACACATATTTATCTGTTCTAAACACAAAAATATCCCCCCCTTACTCAATCACTCATACAATAATTCTTCCCTAAATCATATATCCCCCTTTGGAGGGGCACCTCTATCTGAGTGCCGGTAAAATAAACTTTTGGGAAATTTATTCTACTGCAATTGCTGTGGATTATTAAGCTATGGATAGGGGACTGAGAGCCGTACTGACTGTTTCTACTTCAACCGATGGACCGCTTGGCATATTATTAATACCGTCAGCACTGGACAAAGTCATCTATCATATATATGTTTGCAGGGTGCTGGGTACCTGACAGTGTGCACCTGCTTTTTAACAGATTATTGCACTTCTGCTTTAACACAAACAACACGACATGAAGAGTTTATTAACTAGGAATATAAGGAAGGGAAGGACAGCATTTTCTTAGGTTCTTTTCTTCAAACTGTTTTTAGGGGGTGTTTTTAGAATTTTTTGGGTTGAAACAAGGTTATAAGAAAGAAAGACAGAAAACAAACTGAAAATTATACACACAAAAAAAACCTCTAATGTTTCAAGTTATGGTGAGACAGCAGCAGTTGGAGCATGGAGATAATTTGCAGATGGTGACCCTCCATACACTCCAACTGCTGATTAATGTTCTCCACCCTGTTGTTATGGTTGTCTACCTCACTTCACATAACACCCAAATCAGCCTATGTGGCAAGTATTTTTGCAGGGTTTCCAGAGTTCTGTGCAGGTTCCAGAGCAGCCACTTGCTCCCTGGCCCTTCTACGCTTCACACCCAAAGCAGGCGGAGGCCATGCTGCCACCTGTTGCACAGCAGGTGCATTCCTTGCACATTCTACAGCCTTGGCCTCTCACTCTGCATGGTGGTGGTTTGTGAGGTGTGCGTGCGGCCCACCTGTCCCCATATGAGTACCCCATGTCCCACGATGCACAAGCACACTGCAGATCTTGCACTTTAAAACACTGGGGTCACCAGGCAGTGAAGTAAGGAATTCCCACACAACAGAGCTGCGGGCTGGACCAAACACAGGTGGGGGGCCTAGGTGTTATGGGCCACTGGTGCACAATTGGGGGGGACAATCTTCTGCTGCTGCTGCTACTGAGACTGCTGTGGCAGCTCCTGGATGACTTTCTGCTGCTGATGATGATCCACCAGGGCCATGGCAGGTGGTAGAGGGGCAGTGGTAGGTGCCACTGGCAGGGGTGCTTGAATGGCACCACTACCTCCTCTTTTAGGAATAATAACACTAGCACTAAACACAAGGCTGCAATTTATATGCTTGATGCCACTCCGCATACGTTTTCCCAACATGCTATCCTCTACGTGCCCCAGAGGAAACCAAATCCACCTTTCTCCATTTTACACACACAAAAAATTAACTATTAACAACAACTACTGAAACTAAATTAAAAAGAAGTAAACTAAGGAATCAGGAGTGGAATATGAACATAAAATCAAAAGGGGCACAACTCCAAACAAGAAATAGGCAAATAGACTCACCAAAAATCTGCAAATTCTATTGAAAATTCAAACTCTTAACTCGATATCTCTCTCCCACAAAAAACAGCTTCTTCTCCAAGACTAGGCAAGGTGAAAGTGAAACTATTTCACTGTCTTGCCTGACTAACTTCCTGCATGCAGCAAGTGACCTGCAGACTGTGTGTCTGTGAGACGTGATCTGTGGCCTGTTTCAATTCTCACACACTTCACCTTTTTGAAAATAAGGTGATATGAAGGTGAAGTCATCCATGCAAAGTCATTAAAGGGCAAAGTAACCCAATTTAATGGGGTCTTCGCGTAGCCCCAAAAGGATGTAAAGTGGGCTACTTCTCCTATGCTTCGCTAAGGAAGTAAAACTTCACTACATCTCTAATTATGTCAATATCTTACCCATTTTGCACTGGATATAAGCACTCACAACCACTTCATTTAAAGAGAGGGGACAGGGAATTGACTTTATTATAATAAAAGGAGTGAAACAATCTAAGGTCTCCAATTGAGCAATGCCATTACACACCAAGTGTTATTACAGCACAATTGCACAGGTCAGAAAACTGAAAATTCTGAAAACCGTATTGCTCAGTTTTTGGTGATACCATATTATAATCACAATAAGTCACTCCAGTGTGTGTGATTAAGGGATGACAGCATTTCTTGGGGGCACACTGCCTCATGCCTCACTTCTTGAGGTGTACCAATATCCAGCATTATAAAATGGGTACAAAAGTTCCTGAAATCTGATTGACTGAAACAATTTTTCAGCTGTGTCCTTATCAGGACATAACCATGCAACCATCACTATTTGTGTCAACCAAAACACAGTACAGAATCAATTCAATGCTTCTAACTGCCATCCTGCAGTAGCTCCAGTCCACACCTAGAATTGGAACAAAATGGAAGAGCTGAACTCCGAAAGTACTGCCAGCGAAACACAAGTCACCAACTCCAACCTCCCCCCTCGATGTTCAACAGCAAATTATAAAAATGTTGCAAGCTGAATTGTTTTCTAACTGAGGTTCTGTTGTGGCTGCTGGCCAGTTTTCACAAGTGTATTCTACAGATCGATGTCGGTTCTGCTATTCATACCACAGGCAGTACAAAGTGCCCATCTGTTTTGTATCCTGTCTCTAGTTGTCCCACTTGTTTGTGATCTACAGTCCTCCCTAATCCTCTTTTCTGTGACTGATAAATAATGACCTCCTTTCTCTTGGCATGACAATGCCACTATAATTTAAAAACTGCCAAGGAGGAAACCACTTTCTACCACAGCCAGCAAGGGACACACTCACTCCTGATACTGCTGGTGACAAGAAAGCACTTTGAGATTTGAGTACCTGTTTTCACTTCTGTGGAAAAAAAAAAAAACTTGTACTCTGTTTCTGGTAGTCTCTAATTATCACTCTATGTATGTTTGTTGGTGAGGGGGGCAGATATGCCAGTATATTGGCAGACACACTCACAGTCTTTAAAACCTGTCACTGAAGGAGGTTGCTCTATCTTGGGCAAATGGCCGCTAGGCAACAAGCAAGCACATTGTGATTTGAGTACCTGTTTCCAGTTCTGTGGGAAAAAAAGACAAACTGGCACTCTGTTTCTGGCAGTCTCTATCTATTATTCTGTGTATGTGTGTTGGCAGTGGGGGGAACTGAGATGCTGGAATATCGGTAGACATGAAAGCTGTCAATGAATGAGGACACTTGGTCTCGGGCAAACGGCCAGTATAAGCATTTGTACATATGACAAATACCACAGAAATCAATGTGGGAGGGAGCTCTAAAGGTACTAAAAGCAGCAGTGACAGGAACATAGCATAAGGAATAAATAAGGACTCTCTGCTGCTGATGAAACACTTTTGAAACTAGTTTAACGGGGGACTATTTTTTTACTATTTGAACTATTGTTACTTCTTTTTTTATATTTTTGAATTTTTTTTCTTTTTTGACCCATAGAATTATTACTTGGTGACCCATTTTATAAGCACAATAACACACCCTGAGGTGTGGGTTATCTTCTAATAAAAGCACGTCCAGGTGAGTAAGGCACTTGGCCCGAGCACCTCATGCCTTATAACACACATGGGCATGCTTTCATCAGGTGATAACCCACACCTCATCATGTGTTATTGCTTGCATAATGCACACCCTGTCTTGTCTTATTGTATAAGGTAAACCAACATCAGACCTCTTACTTCATATGTGACTCGTTCTTGACTGGAGTCAAGCACACCATTCGATTTATGTCCTGAAATGGTCTCAATATGTGGTCACTATGAGGTAACATGAGTTACATAGGATGCTGGATTGTCACTTCTCCAGCAGGTCACATAGGAAAGCATCTCCCATTAGTGATGTTGTATTGGCACCACATACCAACCTGGTGTCATCTGTGCAACAGTTTAAACTGAATGAACCTAGTTTTAGAATCCACTGCCTTTCTCCTGACAGTTTTCAAGTTGTTCCCCAATAAGCCATCATGATTGTCTCACCTAGCTCTTTCCCCTACACTTCCTTTACTCCTGCCAGACCATACAATAACTGTAAGTTGAAATGAAAGACTGATAAAATCAATTCAGCTTTTTTAGGGTAGCTATAGATCTTAGCAGTAATTCATTCCGTTTATCACTGAGAGTCACCTTCAGTACTGGTCCCAGCAGGGTGTTCATGGAATGCTGCAGTTGCAAGTACACCCAGAATGGGGTAACTAGATAACTAAAGCCCTTTATCAGCTGAGTAAAAGAATTCAACAAGCCAAAGAGTATGTCAACCACATCTCCCAGTTTTTGGACCCCTCTAACCTCTCATACTGCCTAATACACCAGTCTACCTGCAGTAGTCAAAAAGGGATTTCACCAGATGAAAGAGTGCCAATAAATGCTTAGGTGCATAGTAAAACAAGCTCTTTATTTTTTGCCACACCTTCTGGCCATGAGAGATGATTGGGTGACTACACAGCTGTGCAGGGAGATCCACAAAGAACTGGATTATATTCTGATTACATTCTAATAGATGCCACTCAAGTGTCACCCAACATGCTTCAAGATTATGGAGATTGTGGGACACAACCTAAACATTGAGAGGGAACACGCTGCAAAGGCATAATGCCTGTATTTATTGTCTGAAAAATTGATTCATCTACATAATATGGGCTGACATAACTTCCATATGTTTGGGCTAACTGGTCTAGATTGACAAGGGAATATTCTTGTACCTTTTCAATTGATTTAAACCACCTCTAACCTGCTTGAATTGATAAATTTTCCAAGACATTTTACATTTTAGATCCCAGAGTACATATACAATCCTCCACTAATCCCCTTTGTGTAAAGCCTATTTAAAATCAACTGGGCATATCCCCCTGAATAGCATGCAGCAGGGTTTGTGTGTTGGATTACACTAGCTCTTTCACATTGGGGAAAATTGTAATCCAAAATACTTCACATGCTCCACATCTAATTCCACTCCACGAGCCATACAGTGGCATTGCCCTAATGGTAAGTGAGAGCAGCTTTTATTTTGCGAGATTAATTTTATGTCCATATACTTTTCCATAATCCTCCAAAACACACTGAGAAGATGATGAACATATGTCCCCAGTAAGCAGAGTAACAATAGCACATCATCTGCATCTTCAAAAGGGAAGTGTTCTAGCGAGAGCAGTGGAGGAGCCAGCCCTCCGCTTGTATTGTTACGCGTTAGTCTGCCCGCTGTTCGCCATACATATTGAAGGGATCGCGCTCACCTGCTATTCGTCTGCTATCGTATGACCTGGGTCGCAGCAACTGCCGCCGCCCCCTTCAGCATAATAATAACTAGCCTCTGTCGGGAGACGTGACTTGTTGTGACGTAGCACCCTGGGGAGCTCGGATAATGGGTATGGAGAAGCAGGATCATGGGCATGGGGGGCATTTGAAAAAGACCTGGCAAGAGAAAGAAAGAGATTTACAGAAAGGAACAGAGAACCAGTTGTGCAGCGGGTTGAGAGGGTAGGGGACTGCTGCCCTCCCCCAAACACCCCACGAGGTCGCAAGGGACTCTTTTGCCCTCCCAAGGAAGCATGGACAAGCCAGAACCCCCCCGAACCGAAGACTGAATACAGCGGGTTGAGAGGGTAGGGGACTGCTGCCTTCCCCCAAACACCCCACGAGGTTGCGAGGGACTCTTTTGCCCTCCCCAGGAAGCGTGGACAAGCCGGAATCTCCCCTGAACCGAAGACTGAATACAGGTGTGACAGGCCTAAGAGCCAGGAATCAGAGGCCTTTGTCTTGCCTTGGTGCCAGTTTTTCAAAAAATAGAAAGCCACGGCCAAGCAGCTCAGCACAGGGCCTCCTGGAGCAGTGCTGCAGAGGTTTCTTTAAATCGTCGCACATGTGAAGACTGTTTTTAGAATATAATTTTTCTGCTTCACTAACAGTGGTTTTTAGAAGTATAATTCAGGTTCCTTAATGAGCCTGCCTACATTTCTGTAGTATTCCACAGTAAAAGCGCCTGTTACCTTAAGAGAGACTGCCTGCATTTTAAAAGGGATTCCTGCCCTTGTTGTAATATAGTAATTGTAATCCAGCATGATGTGTAGACTTTAATGACTGATGCTCAACTGAAAGTAATAATGCAGTTTCTACTGTAGCACGTTTACTGCCTAGAGCCTGCCTGCAATGTTCAAACGTATGCCTACTTTTATACCAAGCTAAAGGATTTGAAAGCAGATTGCTGTTCTGTTCGTTACTTGTACTGTGCCAGTTCTAAGAAACTCAGTTCATTAAGTACGTGGGACACTGTTAGTTGGCTTTCACTAAAAGGGAAACGGCACTCGAGAAGTGCAAGCAATTGCTAAAATGCAGCAAAACATTAAGGGAAGTCATTTTTACTGTGTCTGTTTAACCAAAGGCAGCAAAGCTTACTTGGAAGCCACTTTTCACTGCGACTGTTACATATAATCCAAATAAGCAGAAAAGAAACCTCCAGGAAACTTTTTCACGCTTAGTAAACCAAATTCAGGGAAAAGTAACAGTCGGGGGCTTTTTAACCACAGGGGACAAAGCTACATTAACGCGTAACACTTGGGGACAAAGAGAACCAAAGAATTTATACTTAAAACATTTGGGGGCCATGTTTTCTCCTTAAATCAAGGGACGCTAAGCATAATAACTCATAGTATACGCTACAGTTTTAAGGAGAGCAGCCAGTAAAAATCGTTTCTCTATTACAAACTCAGCTAAGCTCATGTTACCAGTTTTAACACTCTATGCCCTCCACCTGTGCTATAAATAATTTCTTACCTTCCTTGTCTCCTTCACAGCAGGTCGAGAGGGTAGGGGACTGCTGCCCTCCTCAAACACCCAACAAGGTTGCGAGGGACTCTTTTGACCTCCTCAGGAAGCGTGGACAAGCCGGAACCCCCCCCGAACCGAAGACTGAACACAGGTACGACAGGCCTAAGAGCCAGGAATCAGAGGCCTTTGTCTTGCCTTGGTGCCAATTTTTCAAAAAATAGAAAGCCATGGCCGAGCAGTGCTGCAGAGATCTTGTCCTGCTGCCCCCACCACCACGCTTGGTCGACACTCCAATATATAGGTAGTTGAGAGGTCAGGTGACTCTCAAAAAAATCATCAGCCCACTTTCAGATCTGCAGGTTATCAGATCTTACCAGCAGAGGCCGCTATCACTAACTACAGCTTGATACTGCAAGAAAAAAGAAAAAAATCCTCTCAATCATGCTCCTTTACATTTTAACCATGTTAACCATTGTCACTCCTCTTGTATTGCTACCCCATCCACCCAGCCGCAAAATGACCCAAATCTCCTAATCTTTAGCTCTGTCTCGACCCTCCCATGTCCCCTAAATACCCCCACTGAGCACTAGGCTCACACACCATATCCTGGATGGATTTCATACCCCTCCATCTTCTCCCCATCCTTCACCCTGTGCCTAACTGCCCTAAGCAGCCTAGTGAAGTTGACATCAAACCACACCCTGAATTTCTCCAACCCCAAGTTTAAAACTAGAAGTAAATGGCATGCCGCCCTACAGTACCTCACCCTGATGCTCCTACTGGTGGGTGATGTTGAAACCAACCCTGGACCTCCGACCCACCCCGCCCTCCAAAAACTGCCAAAGGGACTTAGCCTAATTCACCTCAACATCCGCAGCTTATTGAACAAAGTCCCGGAGCTGCAAGTCACTGCCCAAACCCTCAAACCGGACATTTGTGTAATATCCGAAACATGGCTAAAACCCCAACACGAGGACTCTGAAGTAGCCATGACCGGCTACACAGTAATATGGCAGGACAGACTAGGCAACAAGAAAGGCGGTGGCATTGCCATGTATATATCAAATGCGTTCCAATACACCTCTGTCCAGCTCCCAGGTCACACTCCTCATATTGAAAAGAAGATGATAAAACTTTTTCTGCCGCATACCTCACCGGTGTATGTGGCAGAGATATACTGTGCCCCTGCCACCCCAGCATTTACCATCATAGACCACCTGGTCTCTCTTAAAGATATGGCTGTTGCCAGTGAGCTCTACATCCTTGGGGACTTTAATTACAACTGGTTAGATAAAGGCTGCTCAAAACTATGCAGCAAGATTAAAGCCCTTAACCTCTCCCAACAGATTGGGCAACCCACCCACCTCAATCCAAAATCCCAAAACCACTCCCTCCTGAACTGGGCTCTTACAACACACCCACACAGGATTATTAAAGCTGGCCTCCTACCAGATTCACTGAGCGACCACCACATGATCTACATGATCAGAAAGGTGCACAGACCTACAAACCACCTCCCACCAAGGACACTCCACATGAGAGCATACAATTCTCTCTGCCTCAACTCCCTACTAAATGACCTCGCCTCTGCCGACTGGTCATTCATCCAACTGTCACCTGCCATTGACCATACTTTCCACATGCTCAGAAATCAGATTCTTGCTGTCTGGGATTATCACGCCCCCCTGAGAAGCAAAAGGGTAAGGGAAACCCATCTCCCCTGGGTCTCTGCTGACATTATTTCCAGATGTCATGCAAGAGACCAGGCCTGGAAAATACAAAGGCAAACAGGTACCCTTGAATCTCTGCAGCATTACTGTACCCTCTGAAACAACTGTACCAAAGCCATAAGGCAGGCTAAAAAGAACTTCTTCCGAGCGGCCCTCTCCTCCAATCTTAGCCATCCATCCAAATTCTGTAAATCTATTAAAACCTTGCTCACTCCCCCTATCCAGCCACCCACCCCTATCCTAACCATTCAGGGCAGAAATGTAACCAAGCCAAGTGAAGTTGCCACAACTTTCAATCACTTTTTTACCAACTGTGCTAAATCTCTCCTAACAAACCTACAAATCATTTCACACGCACCAAAACCCCCCGCGGATGCCCCGCACTCCCCCCTTACCACCAAGTTCTCCTTCCGTCCAGTCTCCACAACAGAAGTCCTAGCCGCCCTACATTCCCTAGACCCCAATAAATGCAAATGCCCATTAGGACTGGATGCCAAACTCCTATACCTATCTGCCCCTGCCATTGCAGATCCCCTAGCTGACCTCCTAAACCTTTCCTTCTCCTCAGCACAAATTCCAACAGCTTGGAAGGAGGCAGTAGTCATCCCACTGCCAAAGAGTGGCAACCCATCTGAGCCCAGAAACTACTGCCCTATCTCCCTCCTCCCAACCCTGGCCAAACTACAGGAACACCTAGCCCTCTCTCAACTCACACAATTCCTTTACACCACCTCCTTTTTCACCCCCTACCAGTCAGGCATTAGCAAATCACACTCCACCATCACTGTGCTACTAAGACTCACTAATGATATTACCTCAGGCATGGACAAAGGGTTCCTCACCTTTGCCATATTCATTGACCTGGCAAAGGCATTTGATACCGTCTCCCACCCCAAACTCATCACAAAACTGCATGATGCAGGCCTATCCGATCTAGCCACCAGCTGGTTCCAAGCCTACCTATCTGGCAGGAAACAAGCAGTAAAAATTGGCCCACACGTATCCCCCTCACTCCCAGTCACCATGGGGGTCCCCCAGGGTTCTGTCCTGGGCCCCCTTCTCTTTTCAATATTTCTAAATACCTCTCACTGACATGCCCAAACTCAGCTATTCAAATGTACACTGACGATACCGTTCTGTATGCCTCCGGCCACTCTGGCGAGGTTTTAAACTCTGCCCTACAGCAGGATTTCGATGCCATTCAAACTTGGCTTAGTTCAAACCAACTTGTCCTAAACGCTAAGAAAACCGTATCCATAACTTTCAGCACACAGCCCAGACTCTCCCGACTAGCTGCTCCCCCCACTTTCCATACACTGGACGGAACCACCTTGGAATCCTGCACCTCCTTTAGGTACCTGGGTGTATGGCTTGATCGCCACTTAGATTTCTCCGTCCACATTGACTCCCTTCAGAAAAAACTATACTCAAAACTAGGCGCACTATACCGCAACAAAAGTTGCCTAACTACCTCAGTCAGGAGGGAGCTAGTGCACAAAATGATTCTCCCAATCTTCGACTACGGAGACGTGGTCTACTGCACAGCCCCACCATCCACCCTGGCCAACTTGGACCCCCTTTTTAATTCCTTCTGTCGGCTCATCCTAGAATGCCCCCCCACCACCCACCACTGCTACCTATATAGTGCCCTAGCTTTCCCCTTGCTGCACTCCAGGTGCCAGCTTCATTGCGCAAATCTCATAGTAAAGCACTGGTCAAACTCCCTCCCCACCTATCTCAGCTCCGTCCTGTCAACTCAACCACCCCCCCCGGCCTACTCCTTGTGAGGCACTGACTCAAAACTTCTACAAATCCCTTTCAGGCACACCTCAAAGGGCCAAACAGCTTTCAAATACAGACTGCTCAAACTCTGGAATGATCTCCCGGCAGAAATCAGGCAGTCTTCTACTCCAAGGACCTTGAAAACTCTCCTTCAAGCCCACTTCTCAGACATATGTAACTGCAACCTGCAGTCCAGATCTGATATCACGAGGCATCGTAATGTGCCATAAACTGTACAATTGTCCAGCAACTGACTATTATTGTGTTTTCCCTATGTGTCACTGTCTGTTATGCACTACGGTCATAGACCCCAACTATGATATAGCAACTCATGCACTCTGCACTAAACTTGTAACTAAATAACAAATGCATAGTCCAGCCTGTAACATTTCTGGACCTTATATTTCACCCTTTATGTACCCATTATGTATCTGTTGTATGCACCATTGCCTATGAACCTTTTGTATTTCAAGTATGTAACTCCCAGGTTGCATCTGGAAACGAGTGGATTCCCGCTCAGTATGCTTATCTGGTAAATCTCTTAAATAAATAAATAAATATGCTATAACCTTGTGTTTGCATCTCACCTGTACCCAACTGATATGCTGCCCTTTCTGATCATTTAAATGAAGCTATAGTTGGCACAGTGCCTGGGGTCCCTATCATGCTAAGGGAAAACTGTAATCAAAGTTGTTGATACACTGCAGAATCTGGAGGCTGTCCTGTTCTTGTAATTCAATAAAGACAAAATGCTTCAAGGCAATATGGTCAGGCAAGAAGGCCATAAAACAATCCACAGAGAGGCCATCTAAGCCCAGAACTCTGCCCTCTGAGAGTCCACAGTCACCTCCTCGATCTGCTTAGTCATAATTGATGCTTTCTGGCCCTGGAGGATGGATAGATGCAGGTCTGCCAATTATTCTTTGATAATCTGTCCATTTAGATGATAATTTCAGCCCATAGTGTGGAGGGAAGTGTAATATGGTTATACTCCCAGTGGATATTCACTTACTGTTTCAGGACCTGGGCACTGTCTTTAACTCCAGTAATCATATACATTTCAGTCCTCTTTTTTAAAAGATATCATATGCCTGCATCTTTTCAGATCCCTCTCCAGCCTCACACAATGTCTGGCACATTCAAAAGATGGCAAATTTTGCTTCCTGATGCAAAATGTTTCTAAACGTTTCATGCAGTGAAGTGATCTGCCATAAATCTTCCAAGTTAGTTGCACTGTTTATTTTTTTCAAAAGTTTCACCAGGAAAGGCATACTGAGCTGGCAACAGCTCGTTTCCAGATGCAGCTGTGGGGAAGCAGGTGGGGAACATCATATAAAGCATTTACAATAAATATAAAAAGAATACAGCAATACTATTAAATGATAAAACATTAAACTTTTAAATACAAATCAGAATGGCATATACAAGCATACAAAGAAGCCAGCAGAAGAGGGCCATTTGGTCTATCAAGTCTGCTCGTATTGCAGCGTCCACAGCGTGAGCTAATGTCCCCGCCTTCCTTCCCCATTCCTCCCATACTCCCTACCCATAATTCTTATCTTACCCCTATACCTATCCCAGCTCCTCTTAAAGCTGCCCACTGTCTTCAATGAGGTGACCTCTTCCGGCAGTGCATTCCAAGTGTCCACCACCCTCTCTGTGAAGAAGTGCTTCCTGATCTTCCTCCTAAACCTCCCACCCTCCAGCTTAAGAATGTGCCACCTTATGATATGGTTGCCACTCAGCTGAAAGAGACTCTCCTTATCAACCTAATTTATCCCCTTCAAGTACTTGAATGTCCCAATCATGTCTCCTCTCTCTCTCTCTCTCTCCTGTCTTCCAGGAAGTACATGTTCAGTGCCCTCAACCTCTCCTCTTATGCCTTGCCCTGCTGACAGGCTATCATATTTGTATCCCTCCTCTGTACCTTCTCCAGCAGGTTAATGTCCTTTATGTGGTGTGGATGTGCATAAGTAAGAGGAAGACAGAAAGATAGGGAAAATCTAGTGAAGGGACAAAGGAAGGGGGTGAAGAACAGTAGCAAGAGGGTGAAAAAGTAATGAAAAAGAGACTTTAAGGAGAAAACTTAAGAGACAGAGTGAGTAGACAAGGGAAGGGAGGACCAAAGTTTAGGAAAGTGATAAGAGAAAGCAGAGTGACCAGCAGTAGATTTCCTGGAAGGAACTGCAAGGGAATTAGAAATAATATTACGTAAAGGATAGCATGAAGCTGATGGAGAAGATAAGAGGGAAGGAAGATAGGAAGAAAGGGAACCAAACCAGAATTTAGATATAAAGGAGGCACAGTGGGAAAGGTGATTGGCTTCAAGAGAGGGAAGAGAAAGAGCAGAGTAACGTGAACAGTCATGAGTACATGAGGAACAATCTAAAACAAATCAATAAAAAGAGCTGAAAAAAGGGTCAAGTCTAGAAATGGTGTATTTGGGAGCACCATTGTAGACTATGTTACCATAATCCAAGATAGGGAGGCTCATTTTTAAAACAATCTCATGGAGTATAGGAAGTGGGATACTTAATTTGTTCCTGTAAATTGCACAAAGCTTGGGGTGATGCTTTTGGTGAAAGGCATCAATATGAACAGTAAAATTAAGATGACAGTCATGCCAGACAAAAAGGTACTTAAAATTGGAAGCATCTTCAATAATAGCACCATCAAGTGTATGAAAATAAGGGAGAAAGACAAGTCTAAAAAGCCTCTGTTGGGTACCAAATGTTATGGAGACAGCTTTATTGGCACTGAGGGAAAGCTGGTTAGATTAAAACCAGTGATGAACATTATCAAAGTTCAGCTGACGTAGTGAAGTAAGATCATGAGAAGAGGAGTCAGATGCAAAAATAACTATCATCAGCATACATTTTCAAAGGGTGAAAAAGCAAGTAATTGGGAAACACGTCAGTAGAATGCCACAGTAAGGGAAGGGGTTTGAGCCCAATTTCTTCTCTCAATTATGTTTTATTCTCAGTTGGACAATATTATTCTACAAGTGCTGCTTGTGTTTTGCTGCTTGCTGCTATCTGAATTTTGCATTGGACCTATTTGACACTGCAAATGCTGCTATGTGAGTTGAAAACTCCTTTTAAAGTTCACATGTGTGATAAATAAAAGCATTTTTTTGCACTGAATCAAACTGTGAGGTGGTCCACATTTGATGACTGGGAGAAGAAGTGTAATGACACTATACCTTTGGTAGGTACCAGTATTCATATAAACTCTACAGAGAGAAGTAGAAGCTTGGAATCAAGGCCATGAAGGCTACCACTTTTGTAAGGATTAAGAGCAAGCAATCCTTTAAGTGTCTCAAACTGGGAAGGTGCATACCACTGGCCTATCCTTTCCTGAACATTGCATTGACAATATAAGCATACACATTATATAATATATGTATATTTATATATAACAAAACAACAACTGGAAGGAGAGAAAGAAAAAGACAAGAGGTAAAAAAGAAAACCTTGCACAGGATAAAACAGGAAGATAGACAGATGAGGGGAGTAGTGCAGTGTACTGGCTGTGGGGCAGCAGTCTTCTGGGAGTCTTTCTGGAGGCTCAGATGCTTCCCTATTTGCAGGCAACTCTCTGCCCTGAGGGGGGAGATTGCCCGTCTTCAGGCCACACTGGACAGTAGTAAGGGAACCTCTCCCACCCAACAAGCACTAGGGCCACCACCACTGCCTCAGAGAGTGCTAAGAAAGCACAACAGTTGGACCACAGTGGGCTCAGGGAGGGTGATGGTGGTGGAACAGAGGCACACCCAGTCAGTTGTACCACTCCACAATCCATACAGCATTCTGGGGGAGCAAAGTTCCCCTATGGATGCACCTGCAGAGGAGACTACGGAGGTTGTGGACAACTGTTACAATGGAGGCCCACAGGAAGGAGGCAGAGGACACCACAGGGAAAGGAAGCAACTCCTGGTGGGGGACTCAATTATTAGGGGGATAGAACTAGGGGTAGCAGGGAAAACTGAAGTAAGGTGCCTGCCTGGCACCATGGCTTGGAGGGACAGGAAGTGCATCCTCGGGATCACGAGAACAGCTGCATGGGAGACTGAGCTGGACATCATTGTCCACCTAGTGACAAATTACTTGGCTCAACATGAGATTAGATCAGTGCAGGAGGACTTTTTGGAGTTGGGGAGGGGCCTAAGACAAGTAGCACACACAGTATCCTTCTCAGAGGTGCTGCCTGTCTATGGCATGGGTGAGGTGAGGGTACTTCACACCATGTAATTCAATTAATGGTTGAAAAAATGGTGTGGAGCACAGGGGTTTGGCTTTCTTGGGGACTGGGGTTCCACCTAAAGGGATACCAGCCTATACTGGCAGGATGGTCTGCATCTGTGCAGGAAGGGAACAAGTATTCTGGGCAATCGGTTTAAATGCTTTATTGACTAGCTTTTAAACTAGTCAAGGGGGGAGGCACTGATAAGCAGCAGGGAAGTCCCAGCATCCCACTACAAAACACCGTACTAAATGAGATAAAGGTAGAAAAGTCAGTGGGGGATGTTGCTACAAGAGGTAAAGCCTTCAAAAAATGGAGAGCAATGAGTACCAATGCCCATAGCCTGCGTAACAAGCTTCCATAATTAGTGGTCTTGATGGAGGAGGAACATCTGGATATCATGGAAGTCACAGAAACATGTTACAAACAGAAACATGACTGGGACGTAAATATACCAGGATACACTATTTACAGGAGGGGCAGGGATGGTAAAAGAGGAGGAGGAGTAGCTCTCTACATAAGGGAAGGAATCAAAGCAACAGAACAAAAGGGTAAACAGGGAGGAGAGGAAGCACTGTTGGTCAATTTGGAGACAGGCAATGGCACCATAATCTGCACAGGGGTTGTATACAGACCCCCTTCTCAGGGGGAGGAAATGGACAGGGAAATTATAGAAAGTATACTTAGAATGGCAGAAAAAGGGGAGATATTGCTGATGGGTGATCTGAATATGCCAGATGTTAACTGGAGTGCAGCTGCAGCAGCCACTTCTAAGAGTGGGGTTATTCTAAATGCCCTACAGTGGCCATGCCTTAGACAACTAGTATTGGAACCCACTTGAGAGGGAGCAATCTTAGACCTGGAACTCTCAAATGGAGATGGAGAGAGGATCACAGATGAAGAAGTGGGTAGCCATCTGGAAACTATCAACCATCGAACAGTATGGTTCATGATAAACACAGCAGTAGAGTCAAGCCATACAAAGGCAAAAGTACTGGACTTTAGGAGGGCTGACTTTGCCAAAATGGGTGAGTGCCTAAGGAATGCATTAGCAAATGGGCAGGAAGGAGGAGTGGAAGAACAATGGGGAATAATCAAAACTGTCATCACAGAGGCAACAAGCCTTTGTGTGAAGCAAATAAACAAAACAAAATGATGTAAGAAACCACTATGGTTCTCAAAGGAGGTGGCAGGGAAGGTTCAAGAGAAAAATAAAGCATTCAGGAAGTACAAGGAATCGCAGAAGGAGCAGAGCAGAGAATTGTATCAGTTAAAGCGAAATGAAGCTGGGAAGGCAGTCAGAAGAGCAAAGGCCCAAACCGAGGAAAAGATAGCCAACTCAGTTAAGAAGGCGGATAAAACCTTTTAGAGATATATCAGGGAGTGAAGGAAGACCAGGGGAGGGATAGTGAGTCTTAATAAAGGGGAGGGGGGTGGGCAGAGGGTGACTGTGAAAAGTTAGAGATACTAAACAACTATTTTTGTTCAGTATTCAGAATTGAAGAGGGGGAGGTACCTAAAACAAACAATAGGAACACTCTGGATACAGAAGTTGATACCAGCCCATTTACAGAAGAAAGGGTTTTGAAAGAACTCTTAAAACTGAAGGTGGACAAAGCAATGGGGCCTGATGGAATTCATCCCAGAATTCTAAAAGAAATAAGGGTAGATATAGTGACAACACTGACTACCCTGTTTAATAAATCGTGGGAGGATGGGGTGGTACCTAAGGACTGGAGGAGGGGAGATGTGATTCTACTTCACAAAAGTGGGAGCAAGGTAGAAGCAGGAAACTACAGACCTGCTAGTTTAACCTCAGTGATAGGAAAAATGATGGAATCACTTCTGAAGGAAAGAATTGTCAAGTACCTAGAGGCCAGAGGGGCACAGGACCCAAGGCAGCATGGATTCACAGCAGGAAGGTCATGTCAGATGAATCTAATAGAGTTCTTTGACCGGGTGACCAAAGTAGTAGATCAGGGCTGGGCTGTGGACATGGCCTACTTAGACTTTAGCAAGGCATTTGACACAGTCCCACACAAAAGATTTATATATAAGTTAGCCAGAATGGGAGTTGGTCCCACGATTGTAGCCTGGTAAAGAACTGGCTGGAGAACAGGACACAGAGGGTAATAGTAAATGAGTCAAATCTGAAGAATGGGGGGTTACTAGTGGGGTACCACAGGATTCAGTACTAGGACCGGTCCTCTTCAGTGTCTTTATAAGTGACATTGCAGAGGGACTGGAAGGAAAAATATGTCTCTTTGCAGACTACACAAAGATCTGCAACAGAGTTGATACGCAAGGTGGGGTGAAAAGGATGAGAAGGGACTTGACAAGGTCGGAGGAATGGTCAAATGTATGGCAGCTTAGATTCAATGCTAAGAAGTGCAAGGTAATGCGCCTGTTAAACAAAAACCCAGGGGAAGAGTACACAATGGGAGATAAGATGCTAACAACAACAAAAATGGAAGGGGACCTGGGGGTAGTCATATCAGATGAGGTGGGCAAGCAATATGAGAGGGCAGGAAGGAGGGCTGGGGGGATACTGGGATGAATAGGGAGATGCATCACCAGTAGAAAACAGGAATTTGTTATCCCTCTGTACAGACAACTGGTGAGACCCCATCTAGAGTACTGCATGCAGTTCTGGAGACCCAATCTCCACAAAGACATAAACAGGATGGAGGCAGTCCAGAGGAGGGTAACAAAAATGGTGCAGGGTCTGCACCAGAAGATATATGAAGAGAGAGGCTTAAGGAACTTAATATATATAGCCTCAAGGAAAGGAGGGAAAGGGGGGACATGATAGAAACTTTCAAGTACCTCAAAGGAATCAACAAAGTCCAAGAGGGAACTAGCGACCATCGAACAGTATGGTTCACAATAAAAACAGCAATAGAGTCAAGCCATACAAAGGCAAAAGTACTGGACTTTAGGAGGTCTGACTTTGCCAAAATGGGTGAGTGCCTAAGGAAGGCACTAGCAAATGGGCAGGAAGGAGGGGTGGAAGAACAATGGGGAATAATAAAAACTGCCATCACAGAGGTAACAAACCTTTGTGTGAAGCAAATAAACAAAAAAAAAAACAATGTAAGAAACCACTATGGTTCTCAAAGGAAGTGGCAGTGAAGGTTCAAGAGAAAAAGAAAGCATCCAGGAAGTACAAGGAATCACAGAAGGAGCAGGACAGAGAACTGTATCAGTTAAAGCAAAAGGAAGCTGGGAAGGCAGTCAGAACAGCAAAGGCCCAAACCGAGGAAAAGATAGCCAAATCAGTTAAGAAGGGGGATAAAACCTTTTATAGGTACATCAGGGAGCGAAGGAAGACCAAGAGAGGGATAGTGAGGCTTAATAAAGGGGGAGGGTGGGCAGAGGGTGACTGTGAAAAGGCAGAGATACTAAACAAATATTTTTACTCAGTATTTACAAAAGAAGATGGGAAGGTACCTAAAACAAACAGTAGAAACACTCTGGATACAGAAGTTGATACCAGCCCATTTACAGAAGAAAGGGTTCTGAAAGAACTCTTAAAATTGAAGGTGGACAAAGCAATGGGACCTGATGGGATTCATCCCAGAATTCTTAAAGAACTAAGGGTAGAACTAGTGACACTACTGACTACCCTCTCTAAGAAATCATGGGAGGATGGGGTGGTACCCGAGGACTGGAGGAGGGCAGATGTGATTCCCCTTCACAAAAGTGGGAGCAAGGCAGAAGCAGGAAACTACAGACCTGTTAGTTTAACCTCAGTGGTAGGGAAAATCATGGAAGCACTTCTGAAGGAAAGAATTGTCGAGTATCTAGAGGCCAGAGGGGCACAGGACCCAAGGCAGCATGGATTCACAGCGGGAAGGTCATGCCAGACAAATCTGATAGATTTCTTTGACTGGGTGACCAAAGCAGTAGATCAGGGAGGGGCTGTGGACATGGCCTACCTAGACTTTAGCAAGGCATTTGACACAGTCCCACACAAAAGATTAATATACAAGTTAGCCAGCCTGGGAGTGGGTCCCAAGATGACAGCCTGGGTAAAGAATTGGCTGGAGAATAGGACACAGAGGGTAATAGTAAATGGAGTCCAATCTGAAGAAAGGGGAGTTACTAGTGGGGTACCGCAGGGTTCAGTGTTAGGACCGGTCCTCTTCAAAGTCTTTATAAGCGACTCTGCAGAGGGACTGGAAGGAAAAGTATGTCTCTTTGCAGATGACACAAAGATCTGCAACAGAGTTGATGCACAAGGTGGGGTGGAAAGGATAAGAAGGGACTTGGCAAGGTTAGAGGAATGGTCAAATGTATGGCAGCTTAGATTCAGAGCTAAGAAGTGCAAGGTAATGCACCTGGAAACAAAAACCCAGGGGAAGAATACACAATGGGGGGTGAGATACTAACAACAACAAAAATGGAAAGACCTGGGGGTAGTCATATCAGATGACCTAAAGGTGGGCAAGCAATGTGAGAGGGCAGCAAGGAGGGCTGGGGGGATACTGGGATGCATAGGGAGAGGCTTTACCAGTAGAAAACAGGAAGTTATTATCCCTCTGTACAGACAGCTGGTGAGACCCCATCTGGAGTACTGCGTGCAGTTCTGGAGACCCAGTCTCCGCAAAGACATAGGCAGGATGGAAGCTGTCCAGGAGGGCAACTAAAATGGTGCAGGGTCTACACCGAAGACATATGAAGAGAGACTTAAGGAGCTTAATATGTATAGCCTCAAGGAAAGGAGGGAGAGGGGGGACATGATAGAAATGTTCAAGTACCTCAAGGGAACAACAAAGTCCAAGAGGGTAGCATCTTTCAAAAAAAGAGGTGTGCAAGAACAAGGGAGCACAATTTGAAGATAGAGTGGGGGCGGCTCAGAGGTAATTTAAGGAAATATTTTTTCACAGAGAGGGTTGTGAAAGCATGGAATGGCCTTCCGGAGGAGGTTGTGGAGTCAAAAACAGTGGTGGAATTCAAGAATGCATGGGACAGTCATAAGGCAATTCTAGGGGGTGGGGGTAGGAAGAAGTAGGCTGCTGGTTAACTAGGATCTGCAGCTTATCCATTAGATAGGGAAATGGGCAGACTGGGTGGGCCAAGGGGTCCTTATCTGCCATCAAATTCTATGTTTCTATGTAGGGTAGCATCTTTCAGAAAAAGAGGTGTGCAAGAACAAGGGGGTACAATTTGAAGATGGGGGGTGGCTCAGAGGTAATGTAAGGAAGTATTTTTTCACAGAGAGGGTTGTGAAAGCATGGAATGGCCTTCTGGAGGAGGTTGTGGAGTCAAAAACAATGGTGGAATTCAAGAATGCATGGGACAGTCATAAGGCAATTCTAGGGGGTGGGGGTAGGAAGAAGTAGGCTGTTGGTTAACTAGGATCTGCAGCTTATCCATTAGGTAAGGAAATGGGCAGACTGGGAGGGCCAAGTGGTCCTTCTCTGCCGTCAAATTCTATGTTTCTATGTGTAACCATGACGGTGGCATCAGAGAAGAAAGAACAGAAATTAGCAGGAAAGAAACGGGAGGGGGGAGGGGGAGAAGGAAGAAGTGATAAAAGAGAGGGCACAAGTAGTAAGGTAGTAGTTAAAGCTAGAGGCAACAATAGAAGGATCAGAGATGAGAGAGTTGTCAATCCTGAGAACAGGAGCGGAAGACTGGTTTGGAGGGGAGTACAAGAAGTGAGTATCATCCCAGAGCATAGAGGGATGATTAATGTTGTTTTGGACAGTGGATTCAAAATACTCCATTTTTGCAAGTATAATGGCTTTGGTGCAGGTGTTACAAAGTCAATGATAGTTTTACAAAGCAGCCAGAGAGCCTGTGATAAGTACTAAATTACTTATATTACTTTACCAGTACCTGAAATCATGTTTCCTTTTCACTCAAGTCACCCTTTTACCTGCACTTCCTTGCTGTTGCAAAAGTGCCTTACTCTACCTTGCACAAAAGATATGAAAGAATCCCAGAACATGTTCTCTGTTTTATCTCCTGCCATATTTACTGTAAAATATTCACAAATCTCAACCCTCTTCCAAGTAGCAATGTCAATGTTCAACAGCAGGGATACAGTTAATCACCTGGGAGATTCCACCTTTTGAACACATTCCCCCCACTCCAGTGTTAGAAACACCAGGTCATGATCCAAGAGATGTGTATATTTCTTCTCAGGGTGTGAACAGTGCTCTCTGTTAGAGAATGGGATTCAACCCCCCCCCATGCAGTCCAGGCAGGTCCAAACATCATATGACGCTGAATGAAAATTGTGTTCCCATTCTTTGGTACTCCAGCCCTTATATATCATGAAACTATAGGTCTATACATGTTTTACACAGCACTTCCACTGCCTTCTCCTTTCCAAGTCCCAGTGGAGGCTGATTTCTATCTTGAAAATGATCCCATGTAATATTAAATTCCCCCCCCCATAAGAATCAGAGCTGCTGACACCCATGCCAGCTACTGTGATTGATAATGAAAGAAACATGGGTTGTGGGTGGTCACCCTACAGTAGATCCAGCCATGAGGCAACAAAGTAACATGCAATAACTGACATGTCACAAAAAGAGCTATATTGCCATTCAGTTACATTGTTCCCTGTAGCATACCGCAGCATTTTATTTATTTATTATTTTATTTAGTTTTTGTTGACCGGGTAAGTGCACTAGACAAATCCTGCCTATTTTCAGGCACGACCCGGGGGAGGGGGATACAGATGAATGCCGACTGACATTGAACCAGATTAAGCTGTCGGTGGTATTTTTAGTGAATGCTATTATTTTGTGAAATACTTAAGCATTACTGCATTGCATCCAGGGTGATATTGCTGTATATACAGTACAGCCAACCAGGATGCAACGGAGTAACTTACAATAAATATCAAGTCACAAAATACTGCATAACAAAAGGGTTTGTCTTGAATTACACTGTTCCATGCAGCATACTGCCTCATTTTGCAATAATGCTACAAGGTACTGCATTGCATTCTGGCTGGCACTGCTGTACATTACAAAGCAAAATTCATCTCTCCTCTAACAGTCTCACCACCAATACTTAGTGCTCATCAAAAGATCTATAATCCCCTGCCATATGCAATGTAAAATACTTACAAATCTCAACTGTCAACCAAGAAATAATGTTTACCCAGACATGCTCCTAGTATTTGCTGAGCTCCTCTTCTTCGATTCTGAAAACTCTATTTCATGACCACGTGGCATACTGCTACAATTGCAACTGAGACTATCTGGGTTTCTACCTAGATTTGGCTCCTTAGCTCATCTAATGTTTTAAACCCTAGTTATTGCACAGTTTTGCCCAGCTTACCCAGAAATCTCATTTATTACAGCCGCTACCTGCTTCTGCACTTAATGCACCCCTTCAGGCTTGACACTCAGTCTGGATGGGTCGATACTTAATCGCCACTGCTTAACTATAGTGGGTCTCCTCTTCCTGTCTACTAGTGAAGTTTGCTGCCTCCTAAAGAACTGATTGTGTTGGGTCCACCCTGGCCCTACTACTCATTCATTTGTTGAATATACTGCTATTCTATCTCTCCAGCTGCCACTGGCCACTCCTACCCCACTTTGCACCTCCTTAATGTGTCTACTACCCTTATCCTCCATGGCACTACTGTCCGACTAAGCGGTTTACTGCCTGCCTCATTTGTGCCATGCTATTATCTTCCTCACACTTGCTGTGTAATACTATGTTGTTAATGCATTGTCCTTATTCTGTTTGTTGCTCTTGATTATAATTGCTCTTGTTGTTGCCTGTTATGCCTGAATGTATCCTCTGTAATCTCCTGGGTCACACCTGAAAATTGGCACTTGGTTGTCTAGTGTGCTTACCTGGCAAACAAAGGCAAATAAATAAATAAATTGAGTTCTTTTGGTACAGCACTAAGTTATCACTTCACTCCATTGGTTTAAATTAATTGAATTGTGCACATTTAATGTACTGTTTCACTGTTATGCATCTCTTCAACGTAATGTGATTTATTATTGTTACTATTAGTTTTTTTTTTCTTTCTTTCCTGCTCTTGGGGTTCAGAAATTACACCATTACACCATGTTGGGTTATTGGTTGTCCCTCCTCCTGATTCCTTGTGGGACATTAGCCATAAACTTTTCATTTAGCGCTAATGCCTGAAACTTCATAAACCCCCTAAATCCCTCCCTCAGTCCGCTCCTATCCGAATCTAGCACCGAGTTATCTACACTTCTTCTAGAGATGGGTTGTACATTGTTAAATACATTTTATGTCAATCAGCCTCTGCACAGCATCTCAGATTATATTATAGATGGCTATATGGCCAATACTTTTATAATGAAGAAAGTTCATGGAAATGCATTACAGAAAAAAGATTTTTCAGCAGAAGGTATGTATGTATGAGGATCCTTATTTTTCCAGCACCTTCATCCAATGACTAGTGCAATATTCATTAGTATTTTAAGATGATCAGGTGGCAGATTTTGTTTAGAGCTAGTTTCTAATAGATAAAGTTATTTCTCCATGCTAATATGTAATCCTGGTATCTTATTTAATGTATCCATAACTATGCTCCTCAAAGGGATTATGCCTTTGAATTGTAATATAACATGGTCCAAAGCCCTTTTGCAGGGACCACATCTATAGTACCATGGAGAAACTGTATCATTCATTTTATTTAGTAAATACAGGATATAATAAAGTCTATGGAAAATGTTGAATTGAATTTGATTCAGTTTGTTATTGACTGTTGGTTTTATTCCCTTATCATCTCTTTCCATTTTCTATTTGTTGTTTTGATCTCATATTCTGTTTCCCATGTTTTCCTAATTTTTTAACTGGTGCTGAGTATGTTGCCATTAACAGAATACAAAGTGTGCGGAATGGCATTGATGACCACTAAGGAAGAAAGAGACTTGGGGGTAATTATATCAAATGACATAAGGGTGGCCTGGTAGTGCAACAAGCAGTTTGGAGGGCTTGTGGGACGGTGGGGTGCTTAGGGAGAGGTATCACCAGCATAAATAGGGAGGTGGTGATGTCTCTGTATAGATCACTGGTAAGACCCCAACTAGAGTACTGTATCCTGGTCTGTATTCCACATCTTTAGAATGATATGGACAGAGTAGAGGCAGTTCAGAGAAGAGCAATGAAAATGGTGCAGGGTCTACATCAGAAGCCCCATGAAGATAGGTTAAATGACATCAATATGTGCTCCCTGGAAGACAGGAGGGAGGAGAATATGATAAGAGATCATTAAATACTTCATGGGGGTAAATCAGGTACAAGAGGGAAGTATTTTTCAGAACAAAAGGTGCTCAAGAACAAGGTGACATGCTATGATATGAAGCCGGAGGGGGTAAAGGTTCAGGAGAGATGTGAGATGTGAGGAGCTACTTCTTCACAGAATGAGTGTTTGGTTTCTTGGAATAGCCTTCCAGTGGAGGTGGGGTGTGTGAAAATAGTGGGATTCAAGAATTCATGGGATAAGCATAAGTGAATTTTTGGAGAAAGGAAGGAGAGAGGGAAAATTGATTAAAGATCAAATAGGGTTTAGAATGATGCAGTAGGTATGGGAAAATGGGCAGTCGGCAGTCCAAGGAATCTCTATCTACAGTCAAATATTATGTTTCTATGTTTTGCAAACTATTTTTATTCTTTGTTTTTCATCTACTAAATATGTTTGAATGCACTCGTCATAGGTTTCTTTAACCTTGTTCCCAATATTTCATTATAATATTTTACTCTTATTTGTAAAAAAACAGGAAAGTCTTATGAACTCACTTTGAATGTGCTGTTAATTTTTTCAAAGGACAAACAATTGTCTTAATCAGATAAGTCTTTTAACTGTGTTATCCCCTTATGCACCCACCTTTTATATTGCATGCCCAAAGGAGGTATATGATCATAATCTATATACATGGAGCATTCTATGCTAATTCTCAGATTTTCTTTATGTGTTTTTTTTTTTTTTATGATAATTTCTCCATACTTCTAGTGTAGTTTTGGCCATTTCTTTTTTTATCTTTCCCTTTTAACATATTACCATACAAGCATTAACTTGGAGTAACTTATTTTACATTTTGTGTTTCATAGCAGACCCACCATCTCTTTTGCATAATATTCTCAATTTGATTTACTACAGCAGCCTGATAATATTTCCCTGGAGTCTGGAAGGTTTAACCCTGATTGTGTATATAGGGCTTAAAGTTTATGTAAGTTAATTCTTGCTTTCTTATTTCTCCATAACAATGTTCTAATAATGCTATTTAATTTTAAGAACCACTGTTTGTACTTTTGGACATGGTCAATGCTTGTAGTGTCCAGAGGGTTTTTGGAAGAATACTCATTTTAAGTACCTGGAGTCTTCCTGTTTATGTTTAATGATTCAATTTATTGAGCTGCTTGGCTTCTTCAGGTATAATAAAATGTCATCAGCATACAGCGAAATCTTTAAATACCTGCTTCCCACCGGAAATCTTTCTATTTCATTATGATTTCCTATTAATATTGCTAGTGGCTCTATAGCTAAAGCAAAGTTTCAGAGCTACTGTGAAGCAGCTTCCAAAGTGGTCGTGAGGGTAGTTTGAGGTAGCCCTCCCCCACACTGTAGTTTCAAAGCTACTGTGAAGCAGGTACGAGCAAAGCTCCCTCTTTCAAGCTGTGTGGTGAGCCACAGCTGAGTACTACGGGCACCGTGAGTTGCATAGAACAGCTGGAGTCTTTAGCTGCCCCACCGCCCCCACCACTACCCTTGCTGAACATTTCCTTATATTATCACAGTCACGTGATGGTGTAAACCAATCACCCAGCTTTCTTATTAGCAGCTTATACTCAGTCACCACTAGAGGCTGCGAGAAGTGGTTTCTTGCTGTTCTCCCCTCCTCTGTAAACTTCCTCTTTCAGCTGCTGCAGTTTTAACCCTTTACGCAGACTTCTGAAATGGCTGCACCTTTCTACCTCCTCTTTATTGGTCTCTTGCTCACTGTACCTTCCCCCCTTCACAGTCACCCTTCCCCCTCTTTCTTCTCTCACATTTACACAGTTCTCTTGTACTTGTCCTTCCCAGTACCGATACTACAATAACCTATCCCATAATATCATATACCACCTCTCTCTCTCTCTCTCTCTGCCCCCCTTTCCCTCCTCATAGCACCAATCATTCTCTTACTTCCTGTACCAGTACATAGCCTCATTAGGAAAGCATCTGCTGTTGCCAGGGAACACAAACACATTAAGTTTGCCATAACCTGTCACATCCTCCTCCTCCTCCTTTTATCTGGGAATGTTCACCCTAACTCAGGGCCAGTTCCCCAGATTACTCCCATTGGTGATAAAAGGAAAGGCCTTATTGTTGCTTTCCTAAATATCTGTAGCCTACAGAAAAAAAACCTGACTCTCTTCATGGATGGATTATGCAGCACAAGCCAGATATCCTGGCTTTAACTGAGACCTGGCTCTCCAAAACCACTATGGACTCACATGTGGCCCTTAATGGCTACTCCATCTTTCAATCAGATCGCCAAGGCAAATGGGGTGACTGCTCCACACTCTATATTTGAAACTCCCTTCAAGCAATGGTCACCCCCCCCATGGATGGGGCCCAAGTACTCACTGTAAAGCTTACTCTGGGCAACGCAGGTAAAACCCTCTATGTTTTGGTGGTTTATATCCCACCGCATAACCAGAAGGCAGCTTTCACAGCAGTTGCTAACTACATCTCATATCTCCCTTATTCTACTGAGCTTATGTTTTGGGTGACTTTAACACAAATTGGCTAGAACCATGAGCTGCCCAATGTAAAGATGCATCATTGGCCATGGGCCTGACTCAAGTTGTCCAATCCCCCCACAAGACATAACCGCAGGACAAGGACCTCTACTCTGCTGGATCTAATTTTCACTTACTGCCCAAACAGAATCTAAAAGGTCTTAGTGCTCCCAGATGCCATCAGTGATCACTCGCCTGTACTCTGCTGGTGGTCACGTAAGGCCCCTAACCCTCCCCCAAAACCATATACTGTAGGCATTTAAAATGAGGTTCATTAGCCAGGTTAAAAAAACACCTTTCAAACTGTGGCTGGTCACCCATAGATACAGCAAGTAGCATAGATGATGCACTTAGCTATTTCATAACCTCCTTCAACTCTGCGTGTGACCTCTTTGCCCCAGGTAGTAAAAAAATATGATACCCCCTGGCTATCTCACACACTACTTCACCTCATGTACCATCAGGATAATCTCTGGCATACAGCCTTCTCTTCAAGTCTGTCTCAGAACAAACAATGGTACAGGGAAGCTAGGAACAAATATACCTGTGCCTTGCGTCAGGCCAAAGCCATTTATTATTGGAATGTCCTCACCTCCTCTAGGGGCTCAGGGCATAAATTCTGGGATACTATCAAAGAACTAAATGGTAAAACCCTATCCCCCACCCTCACAACTCTCAGTCAATGGAACCATATCTCAGGACCCCATACAAACTGCCAATGCCTTAAACTCTTCCTTCTCTGACCTTAGCAGTGTGCTCCCCCTAACTTTTTTGTTCCCAACTCTACAGCTTCTTCATCGTCATATGTTCCCCCTACATTCACCCACCTTTCAGGTTTCAAGTAATAACTCTAAAAGAGGCTAAGTCTTACATCTCTAATGTCCTGGGTAAGAGACACCACAGTGGAGACTCCCTGGGCTTAAAACTCCTCCACCTATCTATCAAAGCTGTCCTAGTCCCTCTCACTAAAATCCTTAATCACTCCCTCTGTCTGGGAGAGTTCCCCACTCCCTGGAAAAGGGTTGTCATCACCTCACTTCTGAAAAGTGGTGAGCGCACCGCCTCTACTAACTACTGGCCAATCTCTATTCTTCCCCCTCTCTCTAAGGCACTTGAAAAAATAGTAGCTGATCAGATCTCTGAACACCTATCAAAATTTAACCTCTTGTGCTCTGAGCAGCATGGGTTCCATAGGGGCCACAGCACCATCACAGCTCTCCTTGAATGTACCTCCTACATCCACAAGGTTATGGATCTGGGGCACTTAGTTGTGTCAGTTTACATTGACCTAACTAAGGCATTTGATACTGTCCATCATGCCCTTCTTCTTAGATCCCTTACTGATGTGGGACTGACACCCCGATACTATAGCCTAGTTTGAAAACTACCTATCTAACAGGTCACAGCAGGCCAAGTTTGGCACTACCCTCTCCTCCTGCCTCCCAGTTCACCCTGGGGTCCCTCAAGGCTCATTCTAGACCCCCTTCTATTTAGCCTTTTCTTAAACTCACTACCCAGAGCCTGTTCCAGTCAGTTACTTCTTTATGCCAATGATGCAGTCATTTTCTGGGCAACCCTCAGCCTCAACCATTGCAGGATGCCCTACAGAAGTCTTTCATGGAAGCCGAGACCTGGTTCACAGAGCACAGGTAGTAATAAACTATAAGAAAACTAAGACAATGATCTTCGCACACCATCAGAAATCCTAACATGACTCCACTCTACTTGTCAACACCTCCCAAGGCTCCCCACTTGAGCAGACAAATGCATTCAAATACTTGGGCATCACCCTTGACTCCTCCCTTACCTATCATGCACATATCCATATCCTCTGTAACACCATCAACTCCAGAATTGGCTTCCTTTATCAGATCAAACACTGTCTGCCTAATGAGGGGCTGAACTTTGCTGTGTCATCCTTGGTCCTCTTTGTGCTGGACTATGGAATTAGGTTCTATGGGTCAGCTGATAACACTGCTCTCTGTCACATTAAGACAGTGCTAATCAAGGCCTGTTGCCTGATGACAGGCTGTGATAGAACTACCCACATATGTGAACTCTACAGTCGCTCTAACTGGCTAACTTCGAATGTCGCCTTAAGTACCACACATGCCTCCTGGTGAAGAAAATCCAGTGGAAACTCACCCCACCTAGTCTACAGGGCCTCATCCAATCATCCTTCCCACAAAGATTCATCAGACATACCTCCAAGGTCCCCTTCTTGTTCCCCTGATGCAGGACATCTATGAGTCAGAGAACCTTTTATCACAGGGTTCCAATCTGACTAAATGACCTACCTGTTGCTCTGACTGCTGGTACAAAAATAGGCCCTTTTAAAACCTCAATCAAGTAATTTGTCACTAGCAACTCTACTTGCAACTGCTCCTAGTAGTACTATACTAACTCAGGCCCTGCCACCTCCTTCACACACTTTACTCTTTTTCTTAGAGTATTTGTCTTGTTATTTTGCATCATGTAACATTTAGCGCACTTCCTCTCTTCTTCTCAACTGTATTATCTCCTTGCATCGTTATCAGTTATTACGATTGAACCCCTGCCTTACAATATGTATCTTTGTTTTCCGTAATTTTGCTGCTGTTTTGCAAACAACTCTGGGCTGTCTCTGCCCTCTGCTATGGAATGTTACTCAGTTCTTTACCTTACCTACTACTGTAATATATGGACTGATTGATGTCTTGCACCTGTTCTTGTGATGTTACACTATGTCTACCAATGAGGAGCCTTTGCAAAAGAGTCTGCTGACTCAAAGGGTGTAATTCTGATTTCTCAATAAATAAAAAAAAAATAAAAAAAAGTGAAGCAGGGACAAGGGACATTGCTGCCCTGCGCTCATTCTATTTTAATGCTCTGTGAAGTTTCCTGATTAATAAAAATTTTTGCCACCAGATTTTTATAGATCATCTTGGTCTAATTGTATGAAATTTGGGCTCATGTCTGCTTTTTCTCCCACTCCACCACATCCAAGGCCATTTCTACATAGAGAGATATGACTAGTGAATCTTGTTGATTTTCCATAGCCAGTATACTTAATGCATTTCTGATGTTATTAGAGAGAGATGAAAACTGCATCGTGTTGATTGTCCATAGCTAGTATACTTATTGCATTTCTGATGTTATTAAAGCTTTTTTTGTTACCTTTGACAAATCCAGTTTCATCATTATGTATAATTGAGGGTAGTACATTTTCTAGTTCTGATATTACAATTTTTGAATACATTTTATAATCCTAGTTCAATAGGGAAATTGGATGCTATGAAACACAACATTTTGGGTTCTTTCCTTCCTCAGGTAAAATTACTATGATGCTAGTGTCAGGTCAGTGCTCCTACCAGGCTTCTCTATTACTCTCTTTAGTCCCTAAAATGGGACAAAGAACAAGCTGAAAAAATCTTTCTTTTCTGAGAGGCATATGAAACTGCCATGTCCCCCAGCTGACTGAGGGTCACGGGGGTAACTGATAGACTCCCTAGATAAAAGGAGAATGAAGAATATACCTGTTGTGCACTAAGGCCAGGCTGCCATCCTCCAGTTCCAGGGAAGCAAGTGAAAAGGGTAAGTGACACCATGGGCTAAAATGATCCAGTCCTCAGTAGAGATGTGCAAAGTCTGCGAAATTTGCTCTGTGAGTTAATTCACATATTTTGGTGATTTTGTCAAGTGATTTTGTGAAATTCACAGCCACAAATTTTGCAGATCATAATGCAAAATGCAAAATTTTGCCTGTGAATTTCACACTTTGCCCATAAAATTTACGCTTCGCGGGGAAAAAAACATTAATTTTGACAGAATTTTCATGCAAATCGTGTAAAACAAAGTTTTGTTTTTTTTCAAAACTCTGTGAATTCCACAAAGCATGATTTTTGGCAAATCACATGAACTTTGCAGGTGAAGTTTAACTTTTTAAGCTTCTCTTGTCCTCAGGTCAGAATAAAAAAAACAAGAAAAGGCCTTCCATAGAGTCAACAAAGAAATAAACACCGAATCACAAATAGAAATCCATCAGAGCCCTGATAACTTTGACCTTCACTCCACACAGTCTATCATGAATCAAAGCACTTCAGCAATGATATCCAGGCCATAAGATGCTCCACTGATTGTGCTTTATAACACTGATAGGAGGCAATAGGCCAGATATTCAAAACTTTGCCCCTGAGCTAAGATAACACTGCCTGGCAGGCAAACATAGCCCGGAGCTCAAAGCAAGCTATATTCAAAAAGAATAGCCCAGGGCAAACAGCCTCTGAATATAGCATGGGAAAGAGGCCGTGCAAACTGGGCTGGGAGTGCAGGGCAACCGTAGCCCTGGAATATGACAGCACTGAATATAGCAACCAGGAAGTGCAAACCACAACAACAACACAGTGCACAGTGATGTGAGGGTAGGTAGAGAGGAACTATGTGGCCAATGTGTGCCAGCAAATGCAGGGACCTAGTACAGCTACAGGCAGCAGCAGATGTGAAAGAACAGTGATCAGAACTGTAAAATATTTCCCAAACCGTTAGCGACACGCACTTTAGCGTGGAGCTAAGCGGTTTGCCCAGTGCAAGCACGTTAGCCCGGTGCTAAACTTTTCCATAATCAAAGGTGACATGTAAAAGAGCCTACTTAGATAGTCTCTGGGCAAACAGCCACATTAGCATCTCATCATGCCCTGATTTTATTTATTTATTTAAGAGATTTACCAGATAAGCATACTGAGCGGGGACCGCTCGTTTCCAGATACGACCTGGGGGATTTGCATGCGGTTTGCCCAGCGTTACTGCAGGGTCCCACAGCTCCACCTGTAGGTCAGTCTTGAAGTACAGGGGCTCATCAGGCCTGACTGCAACTCCACTTGTAGGTCACTCAGGCAGTGCATGATGATAGCTGGAGGCTACATGTGAACAGTACAGCATACCACAGCATATCGTACCTCAGGGGACAACACAGCATAGGCACAGGTGGTGGTGCTGCATGCCACCATCACACTGTAGGTCATGCTGCAATGCACAGCAGACACTACAGATGCAATGGACTGGTAGTGTGAGGGACACAGCAATGCCTATTGTATGTAGGGCAGTGCTGACCACTGCACTGTACACAGTGACAGGCCCAGCTTGCAGGTAACTACTGATAGTGGGCAGTACTATTACGCTGTTGTGTGATCCACAGATGCTGCACCTGTGGCATGGGATGCACACAGTGTCATGTACATGGTCGGCTGTGTGTGCGCTGTGGCATCTGTACAGTTGTGTGGTGGGTGGCTGGGGGGCCTTCAAGATCTGACAGGCACACAGGTGGTGGCATATTTCCACTACTGGCCCATGTGCACTGCATAATGTGTCCCAGCCTTGTGGCCACACCTGGGCTGTGGTGAGGTCTGGCCACCCGTACACCCTTCCCTTCACTGGTCACCATGCCCACAGTGCTGCATGTGTGTGCTGGCATCTGTTAGGCACCACAGATGTATGGTCTGCAGGTTTTTGCTATATGGCCACACTACAATGCTGTTCCGTGTGGGTCAGATCACCCCTTACTGCCTGTGCTTGGCTGGGACTGGTTGCAGCTGCTGGCATCATGGTGGTGTTAGCAGTGAGCAGCATGTGTCTTCCATGTCTGGCATTTTCTAAGTGCCATACTCTTATGTTAGGTTCGCGCAAGCTGCGCAAATCCCACGCAAACACCGCGCAATGCACCAAAGGCATGAAAAGCTGTTAGCTCAGGGTTAAGACTAGCTTTTCTTGGGCGGTAAATTGTACCCGCTAAGGGTCGCACTATGTTGAGCTAAACACCTTAGCAAAGGCACTAGCTGCTGAATATCTCATAGCGCCTTTATTCATGTTCAATGTGCCCCTTTCATATCATTATGCTTTTCTTGGCACTACTGCTGTTTGCCTGCGCTAGTTGGCCTTTTGAATATGGCAGACCCGCGGTAATCCCGTACAAACTGTTTGTGAACCATGCAAAGCTTTGAATATCTGGCCCTATGAACATAAGAAATTGCCTGAGCTGGCACAAATTGTTTAGGTATGAAAACATCTCTTCTGATCATTAAGATGTTTAGAGAATACCTGTAACAGCATTCCATTAATGAGCACTCTCCAGTAAGAGCTCCATGATGGGGAATTTCAGAAATTTAATTAAAACAACACTTAGCCACTTTTCTGGTTTAGGTTTTGACTGAAGCTGGCAGTTCAACTCATTCAGTCTGTAGATTACAGTTATTAGGTAACAGCAGAAGAAGGATCATGACTGTATTGAGGTAATCCACCATGTTATTACCCTCAGTGCACTCTGACAGCCAACCAGCATAACCCTCTTATGTCTTCCAAAGTTCTATTGGCTGTCGACTTCTGTTGCAGCTGTTTAAATTCTTACTTGAGAGAGGCTTGGGATTCAAGCAATATCTCAAACCTCTCTCCTTTCCATGACCAGAACACATTTCTCTACCTCTACTACTCAAATGGTTAGGGATCCAACCGTTTGAATAAGTGCTACCACTGATGTTTTAATTTCTCCCATGTCTGCTCACCATAAACAATTTATCACTCTGATATCATAGGAAAGTTTATCCATCTGGACATTATAGGCCTTGTCACAGCCCCTGGCAGGGCTTTTTCAGTATCTAATTCCTTTCTTTTCCTTTGCTACTGTCTCTTGCTAAAACATGCTGGCATGGTGCCTCAGGAAATACCACTGCTGAGATCTGTTTTATCACAAAGTTTGAAGATATATTACTGGTGAATGGCAAATGATTTCTTCCTTCTGTCCTAGAAACATAAAGTTCCAGTATGCTGCCGTCAGCAGCAGTACTCAACAGTGCCAACGTATATGTCAGCTTTCAAGTTAAAATGTTTTCAACAATGCTGCACAATAGTCCAGTGGTAAGCATGTGTTTTTTTCACCATGCCAATAAACAAGGTTTGCATCTCCAACTCAAGAAGTTACATATTAGGAGGATAAGCAAGTCCTGAGTATCGACAGTATTTTGGATGCAACATAGGAAAAGCAGTCACTGGAGGAGAGTGCAGTTGTAATCCAAAGTAAGGAAATCCATGAAAGTCAGACTGCTGCAAATAAAATTTACCGTGGAACAGATACAACTGCAGATAATCATAGTACTTGTGGAAAGTTGCCCACAGCCTCAACACACACCAAAGGGAGTCATGTGGGCTGAAAACTATGACTCAGCCAGGGGGTGACATACAAATGCTATGTCAAACAGGATGCTGACATTGGATGCCATGGAAACATCTATCAAGCCCTCTGCTGATGAAAGTCATTCAGAGTAGATGGAGGGCAAGCATGTCCACTGACTGCTTCTGACTTGCCATAATTGTGTCCCAGCTTTGTTAACAAGGTTAAAAATAACAAAGGTCAATATTCTAGTAATGCTTGTTTATGCTTACTCATGCATACTTCAGGTGGTTTAAAATGGTTGTAATGCCACACTCAGCCACAGCAAAATCCGCAGAGTTACTGTAGAACACTTTTGTTTTTAGGTGGATTTTCAGAGAAAATATTTTCTGTTTCAGGGCACCAGTTCACACCTTGTGCATTTCAGTCATTTTCCAAAAAAATATGGTCATGCAAACTAAAACATCCCCTGTACCCATTCACACTTAGAAATTCTGCGGAGACAATAGCACAAGAATTTACAGTGGCGATAAAGAACACAAAGGCTCTAGAGGGACACTGAAGCATTATGTAGTTCATTGTTTATTCATATATCAGAATACTCCTGACTATGCTCTTGGAAAAACACCAAGAAAATTGTTTTGTGAAAGAAAGGCTCATAACTGTTTGTTACTAGCTAAAACTGATCTTAACAAAGAATTTTATTTCTGGTGACTACCACAGAAATCTTCTCAGGTTAGTTAGACATTGCTGATTGCAGTGACGGAATGCACTTTCACAGTTTTAGCCAGTAATATCCTACAGAAGATTGCAAGAACAAATGCAATCCATTTGTAATTATTACAATTTGCCATAGAATCACAGAAAGATAGAATGTGATGGCACTTATGCACTGCTCGGCCCACACACTTTGCAATGCAGTAAACTGTGACATCTGATTACAGAGTGCTTCATCCTGGTGGACATCACTGTACAATATGTCATTTTCATACTGTAGTTTGTTCTTGAACTGTGTTTGTTTGTTCAGAATTACCAGACGGTGAATATGAAAAAAAAAATAATTCCTGTAATTGCAGAAAAGTATTGAAATCTAGCTGATAGATAGCTATGCAGAATGAGTAGAGAAACTTGCTTGTATTGAAATGAAATTAAAAAAAGCTATGATTTCTCTGAACATTTTTCATTTTTGGATAGTGTCAGAAGTTTCAAGTAGTTAGGATCAGTGACCCAGCAACTTCTGAAAATATTTCTGAAAATAATAAATTATTAGGACACTGTACTAGTACAAAGATCAATGATCCTTACTTTGAGGCTGACACCTCAGTATGTCAGCGTACCCCCTGTTAGACTACTATGTATTTGAAACTATCAGACTGTATTGGGTTAAGAACTGATGATGTTTCTAGCCAAATCCTTTAAAATACAGAGATTTGTTTCTAAAAGTGGATGGAAATAATACAATGAGACAAGCTTAACATTTTTCCATCAATTAAGTTTAATAGCCCACAAACAGATTTTTATAATTTGGCAGGTACTGTAGTTATCATAAAAGAATGATATCTCAAACTGCAAATCATTAGTATAATTGTTAAGATACTAATGTGCATACACCCTGGGTCACAATATGGCTGACACATGCATTCTTTGTTCAGCAGCAATGGACAGTATGGCCAATATAATGAATCTAAAGGTACAGCAACTGTGGACAGTTAGTGAAAGTTATAATAGGCTTGCAATATTCTGCCACAACCAAGAGAGCAAATGCAATGTAGGGATGGATTAGGAATCATTAAGGAGCAGGTCAAGGGAGGCGAGCTGTCGACTGTACTTGGCCTTGATTGGAACACCTGTGGAATATTCCATATGGTTCTAGCCACAGTAGTGCAGAAAATGCACTGATAAGAGTGATAGGATCCAGCTTAATCTGGTTCAATTGCAGCTGGTTACCATGTGTATCCCGCCACCCTCCTCAGTCACCCATGAAAAAGGGACTTCTAGTCTCAGAGGGCTGGTCAAGAAAAGTCAATAAATAAATAAATAAAAGGATCCAACACAGGGCCACCACGCTGATTAGTGACTGAGGTGACATGAGCTACATGGAAAGACTGGGCTTAGTAAAAGTTTCAGCCTGGAGAAAAGAGGTCATAGAAGAGTTATGGCACAAGGGAAAGAGGAAGCAGGATGAGATTGCACAAGGGATAGTACTCACAGAGAGGAGGCACTAAGATGCATTACTAGTGGAGAGACTGAGCATGGCGTGGCAGGGGAGGGATAATACTCGGAAAGGTGAGTAGGGAGAGGGAGGTTGGCAGTCAAACAGGGGAAGGGATCTCAATTGAGAGTGGAAGTGGGGAAGACTCTTGCAAATGATAAAAGCACCATCTTGAGTGGCCCCAGGAATGAGATCCTGGGTGTGGGGGTGGCAATGGACACAAGGAACGAGGAGGGGGGTGTACTCTTGTTGGGGGAATCCATGCTCAAGGGAATCAGATAGGGCAGCAAGGGGGAGAGTCACAGTCAGATATGGGTGGAGTCCATACTGGGATTAAAGGCAGACAAGGCAGGACAGGCAATCCTAAGGTGTGTAAAGAGGGGCAGGAGGAAACCACACATTGTGGTACATGTGGGGACAAATGACCTAGTAGGGAAAACAGTAGAGGTAACAAGGGAGAGGACTGATGAAGTGAGTAGGTTATGTGAGGAGACTGGGGAGTCTGTGGCCTTCTCCAAGGTGCTCCCAGTACCCTACACAAGCACAGGGAGAAAGAGAGGATTATGGAGTTGAACACATGGTTAGTAGAATAGTGCTGAACTAAGAGGTATGAGGTTGTGGGTGGCTGGGGAAGTACCTGGGATAATAAAAATCTGTTTGCAAGGGATAGGCTGCACCTGAGTGGGGAGGGGAATGAAGTACTAAAGAAAAGAATATGGATGTACAATATATTGTGACAAAGGTGGATTTAAATTAGATGGGGGTGGCAAGTGAACAGCAGGTAGGCAGGGATCCGATAGAGTGGAGTCACAGCCTACCCCCCAGGCTAGCAAGGAAGGACTCGGGGTGGCCAAAAAAGGATGGAGGAGAAGGGAGGAGATGGAGGCCAGTGAAGGGAAGGGGTCAGGATGGAGGGTGGTCTCATTGAATGCAAGAAGCTTAGGCAACAAATCAGCTGGGCTACAGGCATTCTTAGCAGTGTGGTGGGTGGATATTGCAGCTGTCACAGAAACATGGGCAACTGAGCTCTGTGACTGGGATCTTGCAATCCCAGGACACAAATTATACAGGAAGAACCATAAGGAGCCAAGGGGGTGAGGTGGCAGTCTATATGAAGGACAGAATCAAATACACAAGGGACGAGGGGGAAGAAAGGAAAACAGAGGCAATCTGGCTACAGCTCCTAGACTCAAGGAGTAGGAAAGTGAGATTTCGGATGGTATACAGGCCACCGTCCCATTCTGAGGAGCTTGAGAGGGAATTAGTGGGACAAATCAGAAAGGTATGTAGAAAAGGGAAGGTGGTCATCATTAGGAATTTCATCTTGCCTGGAGTTGACTGGAGCACTTCAGTCACCACCAGTGCTAGGGAGCAAGTGCCCCTGGACACGATCCAGGAGGGTCTCCTTACACAGTTGGTTAGTGTACCTACAAGGCTAAAAACCACTTTACATCTGGTATTGTCGAATGGGACGGCAGTAAGGGAAATAAAGGTGGAGGACCCACTAGCCGACAGTGATCACCAAACGGTGTGGTTTAATATCACAATGTGTGGGGAGCGAGAGAAATAAGTTACTCGAGTGGTAAACTTCAGGGGGATGGACTTTGGGAGGATGTAGGAAGTGCTGAAAGGGAAACTGGAGGGCATAAGGCAGGAGATGAACATGGAGCATAAATGGGGTATTATTAAATGGGGGATTACAGAAGCAACAGAAGCCTGCACCAAGACACAGAGTAACAGGAGCAGAGCAAGAAAACCATGTTGGTTGAACAGTAGGTAGTAGAAGTGGTGAGGGAAAAATGAGAGGTGCACCAGAAGTATAGGAGGATGTAGAAGGAAGTGAACAGGGAGGAGTATGCAAGATGGTCCAGTGAGGTGACCAGAAAAGTGAGAGAAGCCAAGGCCCAGAGGGAGCTGAGATTAGCGCAGGGATTTAATGGGGGGGGAGACTTTTTCAGATACATCAGGGAGAAAAGGAAGTGCAAGGAGACAATAGTGAGGATAAAAAGGGGTGGGGAGTGGATGGAAAAGGGTGAGGATCAGGCAGAAGCACTTCTGTGAACACTGCTCAGTGTTAACAGAAGAAAAGGAGGGAGGACCTCTACCACCATGGGCTGGGAGAGTGAGGACAGGGGAGAGGAGGCGACAGATGGAAGAATTGAGGCAAGTAGAGTCCTAAAGGGACTGAGGGCACTGAAGGTAGACAAGGCACCAGGGCCAAATGGTATCCACCCCAAGTTACTGAGGGAGGTGGCTGAGGTGTTGGCAGAGTTGCTGACAGATTTGTACAGCACCTCATTGGAGTTGGAATGTGTGCCAATGGACTGGAGGATGGCACATGTAGTATCATTACACAAGAGTAGATCAAGGGATGAACTGGGTAATTATCATCCTCCATAGTGTGCAAACTCATGGAAATGATACTAAAGGAAAGACTGGTGTCATACCTGGAGAACAATTGCCTCCAGGATGTGAGGCAGCATGGGTTCGTTTTGGGGAAATTTTGACAAACCAACCTGATACAATATTATGACTGGGTGATAGGTGAGCTGGATAAGGGTAATGCGGTGGATATTCTTTACTTGGTCTTCAGCAAGGCCTTCAATTTGGTACCTCAAGGGCAGCTTGGGGGGAAGCTAACTGGTGTAGGGGTAGGGGCAAAAATGATAAACTGGATTACAAGCTGGATGAGTGGGAGGCTACAACAGGTGGTGGTGAGAGGGGATCTCTCAACTCCAAGGCCAGTGACAAGTGAGGTGCCACAGGGCTCTGTGCTGGGCCAGTATTATTTGGGCTCTTCATATCAGACATTGCACATGGGGGGGGTGAACAACGTAAGTTTGTTCGCTGATGACACCAAAATCAGAGCAGTGGTGGATCGAGAGGAGGGATGAAAGCAGCTACAGTGGGACCTAAGCAAGCTAGAGGAGTGGTCAGAGAGGTGGCAGCTGGGGTTCAATGCAAAGAAGTGTAAGGTTATGCACTTCGGGGGGAAAACCCAAGGAGAGAATACTAGCTGGGGGAGGGTTAAGCTGGGGATCACTGAGGAGGAGGAGAAAGACATGGGGTAATGATAACAGGGACCATGAACAACACTGCCCAGTGCAGGAGGGCAGCTGCAAAAGGAACAAAATGCTGGGGGTGCATAGAGCGGGGGTTTTCATCCAGGCGAAGAGAGGTGATCTTGTCTACAGGTCACTGGTAAGGCTGCACTTAGAGTACTGTGTGCAGTTTTGGAGGCCATACCTAAAACGCGCTATCAGGCTACTGGAGGGGGTGCAGAGGAGGGCAACAAAGATGATATGTGGAATGGAGGGGAGAGACTATGACAGCAGGCTGGGAGACCTGAATATATACACCCTGGGGGATAGATAGGACATGAGGGATATGATATGGACATTCAAGTATCTGAGGGGGATCAATAAGGAGGTGGCAGATGGGGTCTTAAGATAAGAAGGGGGAGGGGCATCAGGGGGCATGGGCTGAGAATAGAGGGGGGAAGATTTAGGAGTGAAATGAGGAGACACTATTTCACAGAGAGGGTGGTTGCAAAATGGAATGCACTACCAGAATGGGTGGTATCATGTAAATCTGTCAACTGCTTTAAAAGGGCATGGGACAGGGAACAGGGGAGAGTGAGGGTGGGGAAGGTGAGGGGTGGCAGTGGAAGACAAAGGGGAGGGGTGGTGGGGCAGCTGCAAACTAGGGGTGCTAGCTGCACACTCGAGCAGAATTAGATAGACCGGGTGGTCTGTTTCTGCTGGCATAGTGGTATGTTTCTATGTTCGTATGATCACAGTGTTCCAAAACATAAAGATGAAATACAGGGAGGAGTAATATTTTTGCTGGTGAATGTAAGCAAAAATAGAGCACATGCACTTAAATTTAGGGGCAGCAAAAGGAGAAATATTAAAGAAAAATATTTCACATAGAGGGTTGTTACCATATGATGCAGTCTAAGCATACAAATGGAGGTACTGACAGCTAACATGATGCAGACTTTCAAAGCAGGACCAAGATGCCTGATGAAGTATGGTAGTGATTATTGCAAATCATGAGTCGGGGCAGCATTCTGGTGGATGTGTGTCCATAAACTAATTCTGTATTGACTCTGCAGTGCAGCTGGAAAGACCATCTTGATTGATACTATAATCCTGATATACAGAAGAGAATGTTCCTCTCCCCCAGTACATGTGTAGTCACAGAGTGTCCTCTCATCAAATGCAGGGCACTCTAGATCATCCAAGTGAAGCATGTGTGCCCCCTCTGTTCCTGATCCACAAAAACATCTACTGTATGCATGCCTGGAAGGTGGTGGGCATTAGGTAGTGGATGCACTTTCATGCAATTACAAAACATGATTAATGCACCAGGGATGGTGTGGAGTGGCTGACAGCATTGCCACAGACAAAGACTCACAGTAGTCCCCGCCCACCACAGATTTATTCAGGTCATGATTTTTCCCCTCACCATCTGCCTTCACCTGTTAGACCTAAAGTGGAGAGGGGAACCATCTGTTTAATTCTGTGAATTTCATTTATTTTTAATAAATGTATATGTCAGTACTGCTCTATTTGACATCCCCCTCCTCCACACAGAGCAAGGAATACACTTTACACCAGGTCAGGCATCTGATAGAATGCTAGCTGATGGCCTCACTTGGCCCCAAACACAGCCCCTGGATCCTCCATTAATTTTCCCAGTGCTGGACAGAGAGCTCAGGGGTTGTGTATTGTGCCACATGCACATTTCTCAACAATGGTGGAGTTCCATTGACCAGATATTTGCCATTGGTGTATATCCAACACATCATTGTGAGTGGGTTCTGAGTCTCTTCAGTCATCACAATGTTTTGATAGAAACACAGAAACATAGATACTGATGCCAGAAAAAGACCAAATGTCCATCTAGTTTGCCAATAGTTTTCTGTCTGCTCCAAAGCCCTATTGTCCATATGGAGTTATATCCCTCCTTATCCAGCTCCTGCTCCCCTTCTTGCTGTTAACCACCTGTATAACCTCCAAAACCTCAAGGAAGTAAGACATGATGGGAGTAATGCAGTGCAGTGGCTGTTGAGCAGCAGTCTTCCTGGAGACGTTCTGGAGGTTGTGGTGTTGTCCCATCTGCAGACAACTCTCTGAGATGAGGAAGGAGGTTGCTCATCTCCAGGCTGAGTTGGCCAGGATTCAGGGAACCTCCTTTCCCACCCAGGGACCAGCAGGGCCACAGTTGCTGCCTCAGAGGTTGCCAAGAAAAAGAAGCGGTTGGACCACAGTGGGCTGAGGGAGGGTGAGGGTGGTGGAACAGAGGTGCATCCCTCCAGGTGTACATCTCCACAATTCATATTCTGTTCTGGCAGACTGTGGTTCCTCTATGGAGGCACCCACAGTGGAGACAAAGGAGGATGCTGAGAACCTCCACAAAGGAGACCCACAGGAGGGTGGCATGGGACCCCAAAGGGGAAGGAAACAACTCCTGGTGGGGGACTCCATTGTTAGGATGGTAGAACTGGTGGAGGGAGGGGAGACGGAGGTAAGGTGCCTGCCTGGAGCCATGGCTTGGAGGGACAGGGAGCGAATCCTCAGGATCGTGGGAGCAGCAGCATGGAGGAGGGAGCTGGATGTCATTGTCCACCTAGGGACAAGTGACCTGGCTTGGAAAGGGATCAAAGCATGCAGGAGGAGTTTGTGGAGTTGGGGAGGGAACTTAGACAAGTAGCATGCACGGTAACCTTCTCAGAGGTGCTGTTTGTCTATGGCATGGGTGAGGCTAGGGTGCTCTGCACCATGGGATTCAATCAGTGGTTGAAAAACTGATGCAGAGTTCAGGGTTTTGGCTTCATTGGGGACTGGGGGTCCACCTAGAGGGATGCAGGCCTATATTGGTGTGATGGTCTGCATCTGTCGAGGAGGAGAACAGGCATTTGAGGTGATAGGTTTAAGTGCTTCATTGGCAAGCATTTAAACTAGCCAAGGGGGTTGCACTGAAAAGGAGAAGGGAAATCTTAGCACCCCCCCAAAAAATCTGAGTATTTAGTGAGATAAACACCAAGATAGATAAGTCAATAGGGAGAAGGGCAGGGGTAAATGGAGAAAAAGACAAAGGCAGAAAGGACAGGGATGGGGCAAAAAGGGTGTAAGGCCATCAAAAAATGGAGGGTAATGAGTACCAATGCCTGTAGTCTAGGTAACATACTCTTTGAACTGGTGGCCTTGATGGAAGAAGCATGCGTGGATATCGTGGCGGTCACAGAAATATTGTACACAGACAACCATGACTGAGATGTCAACATGCCATGGTGCACAATCTACAGGAGGGACAGAGAGGGTAGAAGAGGAAGAGGAGGAGGAGTAGCTCTCTGTGTAAAGGAAGGGATCAAAGCAATAGAACTAATGGGTAAACGGGGGGGGGAGACACTGTGGGTCACCCTGTAACCTGGAAATGGCACAGGGGTTGTACTGTTTACAGACCCCCATCTCAGGGGGAGGAAATGGACAAGGAAATGTATGAAGGCATCCTTAGGATAGCAGAAAAAGGGGAGATATTGCTGATGGGGGACCTGAATATGACAGATGTTAACTGGATCACCTTTGCTGCAGCCACATAAAAGAGCAGGGCCATTCTTGATGCCTTACAAGGGGCATGCCTCAGACTGCTAGTGTTGGAACCCACTCAGGAGGGAGCAGTCTTAGACCTGGTACTCTCAAATGAGGATGGAGAGAGGATCTCAGATCTAGAAGTGGGTAGCCATCTGGGAACAAGTGACTACCAAAGAGTGAGGTTCATGATAAACTCAGCTGTAGAGTCAAGTCTTGCAAAAATGAAGGTACTGGACTTCAGGAGGGCTGGTTTTGTCAAAAATGGGAGAGTGCCTTAGAAAGCACTAGCAAACAGGCAAGAAGGAGGGCTGGAGCAACAGTGGGGAAACATCAAAACCATCATCACAGAGGCAACAAGTCTTTGTGTCAAGCAAATAAACAAATGAAAACAAAAGAAAAAACATTGTATTTCTCAAAAGAGGTGGCGAGGAAGGTTAGGGGGAAAAAGATGGCATTCAGGGAGTATAAGGAAACACAGAAGAAGCAGGACAGAGAACTGTACCAGTTAAAGCTGAAGGAAGAGGGGAAGACAGTCAGAATAGCAAAGGCCCAAACCGAGGAAAAGATAGACAACTCGGTTAAGAAGGGGATAAAACCTTTTATAGGTACATTAGGAATAGAAGAAAGACAAAGGGAGGGATACTGAGGCTGAATAAAGAGGAGGGCGGGTGGGCAGAGAGGACAGTTAAAAAGCAGGGATACTGAATGAATACATCTGCTCAATATTCACAAAAGAAGAGGAGTGGGGTACCTAATCCAGTCAACAGAAGCACTCGGGATAGGGGATCAATATCAGTCCTTTCACAGAAGAAAAAGTTCTGAAAGAACTCCTGAAACTGAAGGTGGACAAAGCAATGGGGCCTGATGGGATTCACCCCAGAATTCTAAAAGAACTAAGGGGAGAACTAGTAACACCACTGACTACCCTTTTTAACAAATCATGGGATGATGGTGTGGTAGCTGAGGACTCGAGGAGGGTGGATGTGATTCCCCTTCACAAACATTGGAGCAAGACAGAGGCAGGAAACTACAGACCTGTGAGTTTGACCTCAGTGGTAGGGAAAATGATGGAGCCACTTCTGAAGAAAAGACTTGTTGAGTAGCTAGAGGCCAGTGGAGCACAGGACCCAAGCAGCATGGATTCACAGCAAAGTCATGTCAGACAAATCTAATCAATTTATTTGATTGGGTGACCAAAGCAGTAGACCAGGAAGGGACTGTGGACATGGTCTACTTAGACTTTAGCAAGGCATTTCACACAGTCCCACACAGAAGATTAATAAACAAATTAGCCAGTCTAGGAGTGGGTTCCAGGGAGGTAGCCTGGGTAAAGCATTGGCTGGACAACAGGATGCAGAGGATAATAGTAAACGGAGTCAACAATGAAGAAAGAGGGGTCACTAGTAGGGTACCACAGGGTTCAGTATTGGGTCCAATCCTTTTTAATGTCTTTATAAATGACATTGCAGAGGGACTGGAAGGAAAAGTATATATCTTTGCAGATGACACAAAGATCTGCAACAGGGTTGATACACAAGGTGGGGTGGAAAGGATGACAAGGGACTTGGCAAGGTTGGAGGAATGGTCAAATGTATGGCAGCTTAGATTCAATGCAAAGAAATGCAAAGCAATGCACCTGGGAAACAAACACCCAGGCAAGAGTACATAATGGATGGTGAGATACTGACAATAACAAAAATGGAAAGGGACCTAGGGGATAATTATATCAGATGACCTAAAGGTGGGCAAGCAATGTGAGAAGGCAGTAAGGAGGGCTGGGGGGATTCTGGGATGCATAGGGAGAGGCATCACCATTAGAAAACAGGAAGTTGTTATCCCTCTGCACAGGCAGTTGGTTAGACCCCATCTGGAGTACCGCATGCAGTTCTGCAGACCCATCTCCACAAAGACATAGACAGGGTGGAGGCCATCCAGAGGAGGGCAACCAACATGGTGCAGGGTCTGCACTAGAAGACATATGAATAGAGACTAAAGGAGCTTAATATGTATACTCTCAAGGAAAGGGGGGACATGATTGAAACTTTCAAGTACCTCAAGGGAATCAACAATGTCCAAGCGAGTAGCATCTTTTAGAAAAAGAGATGTGCAAGAACAAGTGGGTACAATTTGAAGATAAAGGGGGGTGGCTCAGAGGTAATGTGGGAAGTATTTTTTCACAGAAAGGGTTGTGGATGCATGGAACAGCCTTCCTGAGGAGGTCATGGAGTCAAAAACTGTGGGGAAATTCAAGAATGGATGGGACAGACATAAGACAATTCTGGTAGGGTGTAGGAGGAATTAGGCTGTTGGTTAACTAGGATCTTCAGCTTATCCATTATGTAGGGAAATGGGCAGACATGGCGGGCCAAGCGGTCCTAATCTGGAATCAAATTCTATCTTTCTGTTTTTCTTTGTTTCTATATTACCCTGTCCAAACCATAACTGAAACCATTTATGGTCTTGGTGCCCACCACATCCACTGGCAGACTGTTCCATAGCTCCACCACACATTCTGTGAAATATAACTTCCTCCCATCCCTCTTAAACCTTCTCCTTACCAGTCTCCGCTTGTGATGTTGGTGACTTGAATTTTCACTTCTGCTGAATAGTTCTCCACAGTTCACCTTGTTTATTCCCTTCAGGAACTTGAATGTCTACATATCCACCATCCCTCACCTTGTCTCCAGCTAGTAGATGTTCAGTGCCTTGAGACAATCCACATTTATTTTCCTTGATCATCTTGGTCACTCTGCATTGCACCATCTCCAGCCTTTCCCTCTCTTTCCTTAGGTGAGAACTCAAGAACTGAGCATATTATTTCTGGTGCAACCTTGCCAGTGAACTATACAGAGGTAGTAATACCTCATTTTCCCTGTTGTTAATACCCTTTCAAATACACCCAGCATTCTATTAGCACTAGTATAGATCTTTTAATGATGGCTTGATTGTTTGAGAGTGTCACTAATAATAACTCCAGGTCCCTTTCTTCTGCCCTAGTGCTCAGTTTTGCCCCTCTTATCTTGTAACCTGTTCATTTTTTTTGTTCCCTAGCTGCATAACCTTGCACTTTTTGCCATTGAATTTCAACTGCCAAACCGTAGACAACCTCACTTGCCTTTGTAGATCAATCTGTATCTCCCTGATCTATTTGCCACTATCTACCCTACCACAGAGGTTTGTATCATCTGCAAAGAGACAGAACCTGCACTGGATGCCCTCTCCAATGTTGCTAATGAACATTTTAAAGAGGAGAGGACTCAGGACACATCCCTATGGCACCAAATTCATAACCACACTCACTTCTGGTTTAACCCCCATTACCTCCATCCTCTGCTGTCTCTCCATCAACTATTTTCCCACTCATCTATGTCCCTAGCTGCACGTAGGTCTTCCAGCTTCCTCAGCAATCATCTGTGTGGTACTAAGTCAAAAGTCTTGCTGAAATCAAAGTAGACTAAATCAACCATGTAGCCCTATACCACGTGTGCTACCCAGTCAAAGAAAACTTTCAGGTTGGCATGACAGGGCCTACCTGCCATAGACCCATGCCATTTACCGGCCTGTAGACAATTTCTCTCTAGGTACATCACAAGATTCTCCTTTACCAGTGACTCCATAAAGTTTTGTACTACAGAGGAAAACCTGTACTTGTTTGTTTGTTTTATTGATTTATACTTATAGGACCATGGGCCAAAATTGACCTGTTTTCATGGGTGATCAGTGTACAAATAACAATTAAGTACAATATATACATGCAGGTATCTAACAACTACAAATAACAAAAAAGAAATATACACATACCAATACATATAAATATATTTTAACATCATCATTCAAAACATTTACATTTGCACTCAGAAAAGAAATACTCTTTCAACTTATGCCTAAAAGAGCAAAAATAAACGTTCACACAATCGAAAGCAGGCTGTATTGTATTAAAAAAGGTAGGTAACATGTAAGATAATGCCTTTTGTCTTAGGGAAGTACACATTCTTGGAATGCAAAGAGAAACATTATCTGTTGACCATATTTTAAGACTAGAGTTCTGTTTTTTAAAGATTAAGAAAAAACAATCTGGGACTCTATTCAGTATTACCTTTTTTGCTAATATACCCAATTGGAATTTATATCATCCGACCAGAGGAAGCCAACCCACTTGCTCTAAAAGATTACAATGATGGACCTTTTGTGGAGATTGTACTACAAATCTAGCAACTGAGTTAAGTAATATGTTCACCTTAGATAGCAACCCCTCCTGTGCACTATAATAAAACAAAACCCCATAATCAATTAATGGCAGCAAGAAACTTTGGGCCAACAAAAATCATGTGGAATCAGTATGTAAATAAGATAACCTGTATAAAGCCCTAAGCTGCTGATGAGTCACCTTCACCATATTAAGTATATGAGGTTCATAGGAGAGTCCCTCATTCATCAACAAACCCAAATACTTAAATTGTTTAACTTTTTCAATCAATGTACCAGAGATAATGTATAAAGACAATAAAGGATCCAAGTTCAATCTTTTTTTTGTGTTTGCAAAAAAACACAGATTTCATTTTTTTTGCTAATTTAAAACCAATCCATGGTATCTAAACCAATTCTGTACCTCCAAAAAATCATTAGCTAAATCTTTCTGAACATTTTAAAAGCGAGAACCACTTGTGAGGACCACTACATCATCAGCATATTAAAAAAATGAGATCTGGTGTACACAGAAGGAAGAGTATTAAGAAAAAGACTAAACAAAAGGGGACTCAAAATAGAGTCTTGGGGAACACCAACTGAAACCTTAGCAGGAGAAGAAAATTGACCACTTACCCTCGTGACCTGTATACGATCAGCCAGATAATTTCCTAGCCAGTCCCTTACATCCATAGATATTCCCGGATTAATTAAAAAGGACAACAAAAGGGCATGCTCGACCAGATAAAATGCCTTGGTGAAGTCCACGAACATGGCCCCCATGAAATGGCCCTTATTAAGGGCCTCATGCATCATGATCGTGAACCCCACCAAGGCAGTTGTGGTACTATGTACTGGCCTAAAGCCATGCTGTGCAGATGTTAAGACATTATATTTGGACAAGTACTCCATAATCTGGTCAAAAATAACCCTCTCCAGAACTTTTGAAAGTAGAGCCAATAGAGAAATAGGACGATAATTAGTTTTTTCAGAAATATCACCAGCTTTAAAGATAGGAGCAATAGTAGAATCTTTCCAAATCTTAGGAAAGCTAGACCCACATAAAGAAAAATTAAAAATAGCAGAAAGAGAAAAACAAAGAAAGTCAGCAGTGGTCCTCACAAGTCGATAATCTTTACCATCGTTACCCACGGATGGACGAGGGTCCATTGAAAGGAGGTATTTCAAAACATCACCTAGTAACAAAGATTGAAAATAGAACCTTGGAATATTCAGAGCCAAATTCTCCTGAAACACACTGGCTTGAGCCAATAAATTCCCAAATGAATACTTGGAATAATCTGAAAAATGCTCATTAAGTTCCTGTGCTATTTCAGATGGGTCTGTAATAGTACTATTCTTAGTAAACATTGAATAGCTGAAGTATGCTTTTTTCCAGAGAGTTCATGTATTAACTTCCAGGTTTCTGTAGCATTCCTTCCCTGAAAGTCCTTCTGCCTCTCAAGAAAGTAATTCCTTTTTTAATGTTTAACCATGGCTTTGCATTTATTTCTTGCCTGTTTATATAAAACTAGACTAGTTTGACTAGGGGTCCTCGTATAAGCTTTCCAAAGTCTATCTTGAATTCTAATTTGATTTATTAATTCTGATGAAACTCAGGCCTGTTTATTGCCTCTAATCCTAAGCTTCTTTAAGGGTGCAAATTTATCACAAACTAAATTAAATAAATCCAGAAAGTTACCTAATGCTATATCCACTTTCTGGCTCTGAGTGACCCTAGACCAATCTATATTAGCAACTGCCTGCCTAAATCCAACCAAGTCAAGTGTCTTTATATTATATGAAAACACAAAAACAGGAGGAACAGATTTTCTCTTTGCAGATCAACTACAATAGACTGAGCTGTGGTCACTGACACCATTGGGGGGGAACGCCATATTGTACAATTTTATTAGTGTCAGAGACCAGTACCCACTCTATCAATGATGAAGTTCCAGATTTATAAATGATCCATGTTGATACATCTATTATCTATGTTAGTCCTTGATTAATAACCATATCTTTAAATTGTATGTTATCCTTCCCCAGCCAATTAATATTCACATCACCCATAATAATGAGCTCTCTATTTCTAGCAAAGATCCTTGTATATTCTCTAACAATCGAAGTCCGTCCCCCTGAGAACTTGGTGGTACATAAATAACCACCATGGACAGCATTTTTTGTTTACCTAAGACAATTGTCAAGGGTAGATATTCACAGGTGGAAAGTCCTTCAATAAGTACACTGGGTAGTACTTTCAAATGGTCTTTCACATAGAAAAGACACCCCCCTCCTCTTCTTGATTCTCTATCAAGTCTAAGAATCCTTTATCCCTCAATAGCAATTGATTTATCTGAGACACTATCAGTAAGTCAGGTCTCCGATACCCCAATCACATCAAATTGATGGCAGGCCATCCAAACAGTAAAATCATCTCATTTTGCAAGCAGATTCTGTAGATTCAAATGAGCAAGGTTCAAAGCATGCTTTGGCAATAAAGGTGAATTCAAATCACCCACAGGCCCTGGGTTAGGATGTACTGAACCAGATATTAATAGAAATACCAAAATCAGACTTCTCCTAAGCAGAAAATCATAAAGTCACAACCTAGTACAAGTACTCCTGTCATATGCCACTGACTGAGAAACCTTTGAGAACAAACTACTGTATATAAAACTTACAATGTGATATGCCACTGTAACGTTCTGTAGATATAGGCTGTTCAATCCCTAACCCAATCTTTAGATGTTAAGACTGGTAAAAATGAATCTAAACAAAAGACTTTTGTATAAAATCCAGTTGCCTGAAATAAGTTATTGATGTCGTAGGACATTTAATCCCTGTGTTAATAAAAGCAGCAGGGGAATAGCCTACCAAAAGAAACATAATACAAAATACTCCAAAATAAAACATATTTAACCTCAATCAAATGAAAACAACAAACCACTGAACAGAAAGGAACCAGGACTGATAAGCTGCTCATGCCAGCCCCTAAGGGGAATCCTGATCAGGTTCCTTGAACTGCCACTTCAAGTACCTGGCAGGGAACCCCACCAAAAAAGAAAAGAGCAGGCTAGACCAGGATAACATCCAATAATGCCAGTACAGCACAGGAGTCTGCTACACTACCAGGCTATTCATGGCTTTCCATGATTGCACCATTACAGTCCCTGCCACTGCTCAGCCAGATGTAATCAATTACTTATTTAATTAGTTCTGCTGAGAAGTAGTAAGTAATTCCCTTCTAATATACTAATATATAAAAGAAAAGAAACCCCCAATTATGTATAAATCAGTATTAAACAAATATGATCACAACACTTACCCCAATTAAAATTCAAGGTTTAAAAAACCCTAAGTCCCTATCAGTATAACAGTGAAAGTGCACTTTTGTATGGGCTAATCAGTCTCCGCCCTTCAAACACCCGTTGCTGCCTCACCCACACTGGCAGCCCCCTGTTTACTGGCACCAGGATTCCTGCAACAAAGTCCACAAAAATTTCAATAGGCATCAGATATTCAGTTAACTCTGTAGGCACAGCAATAGCTGAATATGGCTAGATATCAAAGCCATGGAGAACTGAACAGTGATCTTCTCTGGGTAGCAGATGGGAAGTGCAGTCAACTTCATTGAAATCTGCTCCCCATGAAGGATGTTTTCTTCAGTGTTTTTTCTTCTGACAAGTGGCACTCATGCCACTCACTCTTGCACCACACTGCTTGTACTGTGTGCCAGTGGTTCTTTTTCAAGCAGTCTGCCCCTTCCTCCTGTGACGCAAACGCTTTTCTCCTCCTCACTGACAGACTCCAGTAACCAGGAGCGGCAGGCAAGTTGGTGGAAACAGAGGGGAGCACTGGCACACAAATTAAAACCCCCAGAAAGCTCAGCACAACAGATACAGTCACAATATTCTCCCCAGATCAGCAGATGTTTCAGCAAGGGGGGGGATCTAGCTGGTACAGTTAGCTCTGTTCAGCGTGCCTGAGTTGTGTGCAGTGCAGTTCTTTTCAAGCAGTCTGCCCCTTCTCCTCTGTGACGCAAACGCTTCTCTCCTCCCTCGCTGACAGGCTCCGGTAACCAGGAGCGGCAGACAAATTGGTGGAAACAGAGGGGCACACTGGCACACAAATTAAAAGTTCCAGTAAGCTCAGCACAACAGATACATTCCCAATATTCTCCCCAAATCAGCAGATGTTTCAGCGGGGGGGGGGGCTGGTGCAGTTAGCTCCTAAACTGCTCCTTGCCCCCAAGCTTAATCCACATTGACGGCCCAGATATGAGACAATAGTGAATACTCAATGCATGGATCTCTACATTTGTGGAGTGATGTACTGTAAATGTGGTGCCATTCACAGCCCCAGACTCCCTTCCTCATATACAAAAAGCAGCTCAAAGAAGTCAAGGGGAATATTGGCGGTGGGGCAAAGTCAGACAGTTGGTGACCAATAGAATGCTCAACCTGACACAAAGTGGAACTTCTACTCCTCAATGGGAAGGGGATTGTGGTGTATGGTAGCCTTCTAAGGAATGCCATATTCTACAATATAGATTTATTAAAAAATGCAATATTAAACAGACAGCCCTCAGCACTACATGCTGGTATAGAGGGCTTAGGCAACTGGAGAGTAACCATATTCCTGCTAAGGATATATCTGGGGATGGCCGGGTGGATGTATGTCCTGGGCTTGACATTGCTACTACAAACACCTGGGAAACATAATGCCACTGACTACTGTGCACCACCTCTGTCACAGTAATGTTTTGGGATCACATGGCAGGACATCCACATCCTTGTTACACCTAGACCCAGTCACACATGTAGACACGCAGGCAGATAAGGATCAGCTATGGAGGGGCTGTGCATCCTGCACTATGGATGCTCCAGAATGCCCCACATGTGCAGAGATGGAACTGTGCAACCAGGTAAGCATCTCCTCCACACCTGCAGAGGGTAGATTTTTCTTTTGTGGATTGGGTCCTTAATTTGTAAATCACATGTATCTACTAATACCATAGAAACTGTTGTAAAACCTTATTTACAGAACCAATGTACTGCTTTCCAGTAATCTGTTTATTTGGTAAGCCACTCAGTGGTGACACTAACCAGACAGTTATTATATGAATGCTAAAGCATTAAATATTGTTGCTGTTAGAAAACCATAGTTTTCTAATAAAGCAATAATGCTTTTAGCAGGTAGAGGATTAAGTTGAATTTATTCTTTTCAGTATCAGAACCACAATTATGTTTTTTTGGGGAGTGCAATTGAATAATATTTTGGGGACAGAGATTTAACTGAAGTTATCCAACAGGTGGAGAAATTAAATAATATTCATAATTAAATACCGTACTTAGATTTTTGCTTAATCGCCTTATAGTGTACTATAATGGTTGGCCTCATATTGTTTGTAAATCACTAAATACCATGAGCCTGTCTAATTGTATTTGATGCTGTAGTTCTCTGGTGGTGTCATCAGATATTATAGGATATTTTATTTTATTTTCTAATTGTTTCAATTGCTTCAGTATGTGGTTGTTTATGGACTGCATCTCCAGTGAAGTGTGCAGATTTGCAAAGTCTGCGTTCATGCAGCCATGGTGTCACTAATCTAACCGGCTGTGACAGTAGCCTAAGCTACAAGATGTGGAAGCCACCCAGCTCTGTAACTAAGAGCCAAATGTCCAAGAACGCACATAGTGGTGTTAGTCCATCTGTTTGTTTTCTAGCTCGGCATGTTTTTTTCAACTTTCCATCTGGTAATTATTAACTACAGTATGTGACAGTAATCTGAAACCACTTCTTTAACTGTGGTTGCTCTGACCCAGAAGTACCATGTAAGCAGAAAAAAGGCAGACACCTGTTAAGATAAGTTGATTTTATTATATATTTAGATTAAATTTCACTAATGTGAGAGGGACGTTTTACTCTCTATTGCTTTTCCAACATCTTTAAATATTCTCTATTATTTTAAAATATAATTTTATGTTTTTTTGATACTGGACACATTGTTTGTTTTTTTTCCACTGCTGTCTCATGAGAGTGGTTGGACTTTGACTCACAACCACATTAAATCCTATTAAAAACTCTTATTTTACCATGCATGGCTGGTTGCCTTATGTCTGTTGCCTGATGACCACATTATAATAATGACAAGGGTTATTTATATATACGTATTTATATCATTATAAAAAGCACAGTGAGACTATCAAACCATTATTGTTACTATAGATTATGTTATCAATACTATTATTTATTATGTCATAACTTGCACTAACTGCTTTATTAGTACCAGCAGTATAAAAAGATTTAGAGACCAGATTCTGAAAGAAGGGTCCCAGCATGTGAACGGCCCTGAAATTTCTGAACCAGCATCTGCTACTGATATGGTAGAAATAAATGTAATTTCTAAATTTGCTCTGTAGCTCTGATGTGTAAGGAAATATATACAAAAGGAGATGCTGGGAACCAAGCAAAACCACAATAGTCCATATGAGATACCATATCCATTGCACTGTATAAGGACTCTGGCAAATGATCTGCAGTGAAAAATTAAATTATATGGGGGCTTTCACAATAGTAATGATGTTGGTACCCTGCAGTCAGAATGTGACAGTGTCTTATTTCAAACATAGCTATCATATTCCCTATAATTCCTACAACACCGTTAATGTTATATAAATATTTCCTGGCATGATACAGTAAATTTCTTATACACTGACATTAAGCTGCCATTAGCAGCCATATGGTGACATGCAGTATGCATTAATACAAGCCGTGTATGTGCAATAGGCAGGTACCATGCCTGTGCCCACCCAAACCTCCAAACAGGTGCACATGATGCACCATTGAAAATTGCCAGCTGCCTGTCCATGGCATGCTCTGCCAGCGCACTGGTGTGCAGGGGGCATACTGGTGGATACAGCTGAACATTCAATTTGATTACTGCCCTTCCTGTAGACTGGATCCCCTGTTCTGCACAGAGCAGATGAGTGTGGGACACAGCTGGTTCTGTACAAAATAACTGGAACAAGCAATTGCGTGGGACTGCTATCCACAGCCATCCTTGAAAGTCTGGAGGCTGGGGCATCATGGAAAGTGGTGTAGCTGGTCTCACTGTTGTGGCTGCCACAGCATGAAGCAGGTACTTATCAGCTACAGCAGAGTCCCTGCCCATATATCTTGTGCCCCCTACACTTGCACTTCACACCACAGTCCATGGTGTGGAGTGTAACACTGCCACTGCTACTACCCTGGTCCACCCACATATACAGAGCTATGGTGCAGAGGAGATCAGGTGGAAGTTGCTCTTTGCACCATCTATCAATGCTGTGGGAGTCTTATTGGGCCTTTGATGTGTGGGTTTTCACCTTAGGGGATCCTGCACACTGTGTAGATGCGGCATGTAGGCATTATGGATAGACACTTTTGTGCACAATACCTAAGAGAAGCTGGCCAAATATATTTTCCCATGCCATGCATTTTTCACTTGCAAGACCACCAAGAAGTAAAGAGTACTGTACCAAGAACTACAGAGGCATGGTTACAGTAGCCAGTGATCTGGAAGAACAGTACAGTGAAACCCGTCAGGATGAAATGCGGTGACACATTCTCCTGCATGACAAAACAGATCAACTCCCAGAGAAACTGCTTTGTTTCCTACAGTAATTCTGCTACAGAATTCAGCAGAACTGAGTTTCATCCTTGAGGGCTTCACTGTATGTATTGTTGTTTAAGCTTTAAGCAACTAGCTGCATCATGATTAGCACTAATTTAAATTTGGTAAATGTGTTGAAATTTGTCACTTTTACCTTATTTTCAGCCCAGCTGAATTTTTGTGCCACTTAGGATCACTTTGACCTTTGGCCAAATAATTAGAAATATAACACTCTAGCCCTTCTCAGATGACCAGAGTGAGTCCTATGGCTACCCATTTTCCCACTCAGTCACTTTTATAACATCCATCCACACACTAGGCATTTGTTTGATATACGTTCATGAAAAACTGGAATACAGCCCTGGAACATCATCTAAAGAGTTGCCAGTCAGTGCATTCAATGGTAGCAAACTGAAGTTGCATTGTATTCATATTTTAGTTACCATTCTTATTACACTTTAACATTTTTCTGTGTGATTACCTTTTAAATAAATGTCAGCTAGACACAGATAGTTGAAACAGTGCACAAGGCCTGCATTTATATGGCACTACACTTGTAAGAGCAGATGTAATAATGCCAAAAGTAGTAACATAGTAGTTTTTTTTTCCAACTTTGTTTCTCACCCCCCATCCTGAACAGTCACTCCCCATACCCTCTCCCTTCTCCCCCTGAATTGCTATCACACCTTCTAAACACCCTCTATTGTGATGCTGTACTAAGCCTGGTACTAGATATGAATGTGTAATGCTGTAACCTATAAGCTATGCAACTGTATCAATGTAACCTATTATTAGTCTTCTACTTCATTTGACCTCTTGATGTTAAACCTGTCTTATGTCTTCTACCCAATTTGGAACCTTTGTAAAAGAGCCTGTGCTCAAAGGTATTTTCTGTATTCCAAATAATTAAAAATAAATAAAAACTCTCTCGGGATTCCCAGCTCGACAGCGACTCTACTGCCCACCATCATCCTGCCCGCTCATAGTACTATTGTCTCCTGCTGAACCCATGCCAGGCAATCCCCCCAGCTCTGTGCTCCACGGAGCAGGGCTGCCATCCACTACTGGTGGTCTAGTTAGAATTCAGAGCGCCTGACCCTGGACGGTGAGGGGACCTAAGGGGAGGAGGCAGAGATCCTGTGTTGGGCATGTGGTGGCCTGGCACTATGGGAACCATCACCTATCAGGACCTTGAGGGGTTTTTCCTCTTGTTTTCTCCCTCCCTCCTCCCTCCCACAGAGCTTGGATGTGCTATGATGGCCAGCGTCCACCAATTTATGCCCCCAGTGCCATATGGCAGTGATGAAGTTTTGAGGCCACCCCTGACTGCCACCAGATGTCACTCAGGAGCGATGTGAAGCCCTACACCCTCCCCAGGAAGGGAGAGTTCTCCTTCAGATGCTCAGTCCCTCCCCTGCTGACCCCTGAAGTTCAGGGCTCACTCATTCCCGAACCTGCATCGCCGGCATGGTGTGAGGTGAGGCATCTAGTGCCTTAACCCTCGGCACCACCAAGCCAACATAGTAGTTACATAATTTTGCTGTTACAATTTTCAATAGCTATTACATGTGTAGTGCCCTTATGAGAACAAATAATATAATGCCAGAAGAGACTGTGTAATAGTTGCACAATAGATTTTCTGTTACACTTTGCAATAGCTTTTACATGTACTAAGATTACTAAGATACTATAAGAGGCACAAAGGCTAAATTGCCTATAATGGCCTCACACCGACAATTAACTTTTTGGAAACTTATTCAAGTTCCCAAGAGCATCAAGTCTGTTTCTGAAAGTTAATTTATTGTCACTGATTACAATACTAGTTGGTAATTTATTCCACAATGAAACTACTCGTTGTGAAAAGAAGTGAGCTCTTTTTTTAGTACGATGTTTATTTCTAGATAATCGAAGTGGCTGGCCTCTAGTAACAATCTTAGTTTGTTTATGATCAAGACCACTATGAAAAAATAAATATTCATCATTATGCAAATCCCATAAAAGCAACAAATCACCTCTCATTCTTCTTTCTTCTAATGACATTAAATTAAATGTCACTAACCTATTTGTATATGAAATTGTTTTTGAGTATACTAGATATTTAGTTATCCTTCTCTGTACTCTCTGCAATCTAGCCACATCCTTTTTTTTATATGGGCTCCACAACTGGGAACCAAAATCCAGATGAGGTCTAACATATGCTCGGTACAGAGGTAGAAGCACATCTGGATTTTTTGATGTCATATTATGACGAATGGCCCACCAAATCTTATTTGCTTTATTTATGGTATTAGTAATATGGGAATCAAAAGATAACTCAACATCAACAGTTATACCAAAATCTTTTTCACTGTTCTTACTAATTAACAACGTATCATACAGATAACACTGATGTTTTAAGTTCTTTTTCCCAAAGTGTAGAACGCAGCATTTTGAGATGTTGAAAAAGAGGTTCCACTTTTGAGACCAGGTTTCAAGAGTCTTTAGGTCTTCCTGAAAAACCATAACATCATAATCATTTTCACAGATATTACAGATTTTACAATCATCTGCATATGTGATAGTAATACTTTTAATATTAGTGGATTAATCAGATATAAAGACTTGAAAGATTAGAGGGGCCAAAACAGATCCTTGTGGAACACTGCTTTTTACATCTGTCCAACCGCTACAGTGGCAGTCAATTATAACTCTTTGCTTTCTACTTAACAGCCAGTTTGAGATCCATCTAACATAAATTGGATTGATGTTAAAAAGCTGTAGTTTTTTTTTTTATCAAAGCCCAATAAGGAACAGAATCAAAGGTCTTTTTAAAATCCAAAAAAACAACATCACAAGAAACACCCCTATCCAAGTTTTGACTTACATAATCATTGAAACATAACAAGTTTGTTATACATGATCTACCCTTAATAAATCCATGCTGAGTTTGATCGGAACTAGAAACTACAGAGGTTAAATCATCCTTAATGTGTAGTTACACTTGTCAGAATAAATTGATTTATGCCAAAAAGGGAGATAATAGTAGTTGCACATGTATGCACCTTGTATAACTACACAACAGGTGTATGGCAAACTAGTTAACAACCCACATAGTAGTTACAGTGCAGTTACAGTGTAGTTACTTCATGCAAATTGTGTGTAACTACACAACACACAAATGTGAAAGTACTTAACAACTACATACAACTACTAACAGCTACTGCAAGGACATAGACAAGATGGAAGCTGTCCAGAGGAGGGCAACTAAAATGGTGCAGGGTCTGCACCAGAAGACATATGAAGAGAGACTAAAGGAGCTTAATATGTATAGCCTCAAGGAAAGGAGGGAGAGGGGGGACATGATAGAAACTTTCAAGTACCTCAAGGGAATCAACAAAGTCCAAGAGGGTAGCATCTTTCAAAAAAAGAGGTGTGCAAGAACAAGCAGGCACAATTTGAAGATGGGGGGCAGCTCAAAGGTAATGTAAGGAAGTATTTTTTCACAGAGAGGGTTGTGGATGCATGGAACGGCCTTCCGGAGGAAGTTGTGGAGTCAAAAACAGTGGTTGAATTCAAGCATGCATGGGCCAGCCATAAGGCAATTCTAGGGGGTGGTGGTAGAAAGAAGTAGGCTGCTGTTTAACTAGGATCTACAGCTTATCCATTAGGTAGGGAAATGGGCAGACTGGGTGGGCCAAGTGGTCCTTATCTGCCATCAAATTCTATGTTTCTATAGTAGTTACATGTAACTACACAGAAGTTACAGTGCAATTACAACATATATACAGTAGTTACAGTGTAGTTAAGGACACTTAAAGTGTTACCAAAATAAGAATTTTATTTGTATATGTTTACAGTGCTTTTATAGTAATAAGCAGTGTTAAATTGTTCCCGCTCTGGTAGTTGGCCAGAAGATGGCGCTGCTGACAATGCAAGATGTATGCTTCAAAAACAACTTTTTGGGGTATTTAGTAGTTTCACTATTTTTTTATTTGTGTCAGTGTTGACAGAGTTGTATGCAAAAGCTTGGGATGACAAGCACAGCTGTACTTTTGCAGCACTGCTGCAAAGGCACCAAGTCAGAAGTAGCATGCCCTGCAATTTCATTTGTAGTCACTGAAAAATAGGAGTTTCTGTGAAAAATGGATATTGAGTGTGGGCTTCACTGCTACATGATTTAGGAGGAGTTTAGAATTTATGTAGGTGCTGTATGGGTAGCTTTCATAGGAGTACTATCTGAATGTGATGTCAGTCTAACACCTTCAGCTGGAAGCAGCACGCCTGGTAAGACTGGTTTACCTCTGCTCCAAGTGACACAGGAAGGAGCCATGTCTTTTACTGGGGTGCTGTGACTAGTAACATATAGCAGATACATCTGTTTAACAAAGGTAGTGCCATTTTTACAGTGTTGCTTAAACTTGCTTCAAGTTTATTTAAACTCGTGATTAGAGACCTCGCTGCAAGACTATCATTGCCGACACCAATCTACTTGGTTTACTTCCGGTACAACACCTTTTTTACTGTATTTTAGAACATGATAATTGCTGGTCTTTGAGCCATTGCCAGTCCCACTGCCTACTTCTAATTTTCATAGTATAGAAAACATTTCTCACCTCATATGAGCTAGTAAATGCTCAGTTGCGCTGCTATGCTGACCATAGATGTCAGTTTATTTTCTGAGGTTGGAGGGCATAGAAGCAACTATTTTTGCTGGTGGCAGATGCTGCATGCACAGTCAGCCCCCCCCCCAAACTAACAGGAGGATCTAGGACATTGCTCTTCTGGCCTCACAAACTGTGGGAATGGGGCTGGAGCAGAGGAGTAGCACTAAATTACTTGCTGCCAGAGATACATATTTGTTAAGTGTCCCAGCATTTCTAAACTGCAGCAGTACGGAGGAGTTGCTGTCCTGGCCAATTGTACTCTACCAATGGAACCTGGTAGCTGAACAGCAGCAGTTTGAGTTACAGCCAAAGCTACAGCAGTAGTCAGGGTGTGCCTCCGCCCCGCCCTTTTCATTATGGTACTTCAGCAGCTCTATCCCAGCTCAACTCCCTCATGTCTCCACAGGCAGAAGTGAAAAGATGAGGTACTTGTAAGACAAAATATTATTGATAAATACGGTATAAAATGTATAAAAGGCTTAAAATAGAGAAGTGAAAAGCTTTTTTTCCTTTGTATTTTGAACCCGGCTGTAAGTGATGGATTAGCAGTGAAATGGCTGATATCAGTGGGCCCTATGCATCATGATAATGCACCATGTAAACCAGGTGCATAGGCATACGTACGTGGGAATGCCACACAGTGCAGGTCCCACAGATCCCGTGCAGAATTCACCAAATGTGTGCTAGCCAGGTACACACCCAAGACCCTAGCCGCATGGGTAGTTACACATCATACCAGTACTGGGGGAGGGAATGCCCACACTATGTGCCATTCATAAAGGTGCATAGTGTTGTCCACAGGGGGGTGTAGGAGGGCAATGGATATGTCAGAAGGTACCCTGCCGCAACTACGGTATGCAGCCAGGCCTGCATACACACACACAGAGCCCTTGCTCAGTCCCATAAGTCAGTTGGCACTCCCCCCCCAAGAGCACAGCCACATCTCCAGTCCAAAAAACAGCTCAGCTCCCCATCTGAGCCCCCACCCAGTCCTGGATGACAGCTCAGCCCCCCCACACACACACATATGCCCTTGCCCCATCTCCTATGACAAGCAACCCCCACAACAGAACCCTCATCCCATCCTGGCAGCAAGGTGTAACACCCCTCCTCCATCAGAACCCCCACCTGGTCCCAGCTGCAAGATGTCACCTTCCCCAACAGAACCCTGGCCAAGGTCTGCAAGTCAATGATGTCCCCCCTCCACAACCAGAACCCCGTCCTGACCACACCTGTCCAATATAGCACAGCATGACCATCCCTGACCCCCAATCCTGGCCCCCCTGACCACTCATTTGTGGTTAGTGCACCCCCACAGCACTGATAACACCACCCCCCATGTCCCACATTACCTGCAAGTCAGTGCCACCATAATGGATGGCAAGTGGCTCATCCTTCCTCATACCATGATGACCAACTACAGTTCAACTGATGCTGGGAGCCCGCTGTCTATTTAGGGAACCTATAAATAGGCAGCAGGCTCCCAGCATCAGTTGGATGGCAGGTAGTTGAAGTGGTGTACAGAGGGATGTGCCGCTCACCGTCCATCACAGTGGCACTGACTTGCAGGTAAGGGGGATGGGGTGGTCACTAGGCACCAATAAGGTAGCTGGGGGGCTGGGATCAGGGGTCAGGGTGGGCATGCTGTGCTATAAAGGACAGGGGCCACCAGGATGAGGATCTAGTTAGGGAGGGGGGAGATCACTAACTTGCAGACCGGGGCTGGGACTCTGCTGGGGCAATATTATCTTGCTGCTGGGACCAGGAGGGGGTTCTGTTTTCGGAGGATGGTTGCCTGTAATATGGGACTGGGCAGCAGCACTGATGTGTTGGGGGGTTGCCTGTCATACAGGACTGGGTGGGGTCTCAGATGTGGGGAGGTACATCTGTGTACCATGCAAGGCCCTGGGGACAGGTGCTAGATATGGGAAGGGACCGCTTGACAACAGGCACTGACAGTGTGGTTCTCAGGTGCCTGCGTGTGCTATGCATGCAACTGGACCCACAACATCCACACTTCCCTGCTCCTGTGGAGCAGGGGATCCACTCTGAGACCCAGGATGGGAATCTGATTCGCTGCTCTCTTGGGTCTACTACTCTGCCCCCATCTGCCCTATGCGATGCTGCATGCTAGGGGGGGGATGGGGCCATGGACAGAGGGCTTGCAATGGTACATACTAGCCTGTGCGCATCTTTTTTGGGTGCATAGCTCCTCTGGAGGGGTAAGCACCTTTGTTGCGTTCCTCACGCCCAATTAGTGCATAGGCACCTGTGTTTTTTCTGTACAGGCCAAAACGTGAATTTTAAGCAATTGGAGGTAAACTGTGTTTTTTTAAGTTGTGGGATATGTTTAAGCTTCTCTTGTAAGTGTGTCAATGCAGTTCATTTTTGTAAAGATTTGGAGCTGTTAATTGTACTTAATATTGAAATTTCAGTCTAGTAAAGGCTACGATTTTCAATATGGTGGTCACTGGATGTTTGGCGGCACAGTGATACTGTTAAGTAAGTAGGTTTTTGGGGGGAGAAAAATGAGATGCAACTGTTGATCATGCATTTCTAGTGATTTAATTCATGGCCAGCTGCTGTCTCTTGGCCAATGAAAGCACTAGATTTTTTTCTTGCCATTTTTAAGCTGATACCAGAATCAGGAACCAGCCTCCTCCTGTAGTAGACCCAGCACTTCACTCATCACAAACTTCATTTGGGAGCATGGCTTTCAAGTCGGATACTAGTCACTCTTATAATAGCTGAGTAACCATAGTTACACTGCCTTGGCTAGCTCTTACAGAGACATGTATAATTTTCTGCCTATTGCCAACCAAAAAATTACTAAATGTGCATTAAATAAAGGCAAATATACAGTCAGCTCTACCAGTGCAATAAAATGCATCCAGTGATGAAAAATTAACATTAACACAGCACACTTAGATACCCCTTCCTTCTCGGATACAGATTTTAGACTATTTTAACAATATACCCAAAACAGATAATCCCACATCATAGATACACGAGGCTGTATAACTCTTGATCATTCTATGCCATTTCAAATAATGGCTTTACATCCCTGGACTAGTCAGGCAAAAAAGTCCCTTGTAGCTACTTCAAAACCAGGTGTGGAGTGTTTATGCTTGATGTTCAAATACATCATGCTATTGCTTCTAGCCAATACAGCTCTGGAGCTTCCAAAAATATTCTTGCTTGGATGAGCATATATCATCTCCTCCCTGATGAGTCTGTATTAGTGGCAAACTCAGCTCTGATAGATGTGAGTTTAAATCCCAATACTGCATACCTCAGAAAATTAAACAACAATTATTACCAAATACAACAGAGTACAAAGTTTAAATACATATACATGTTATTTCCTTTGACTCAAATCTCCCTACATGAGATTTGATATATAGTATTAGGTAAGCACATCCCACACAGTCACTTATTGCAAACAGAAAGACCTAATTGCAATACATCCATATATTTTTTTGTCCTTTCCTAAGTCAGACTATAGAGGATTGTGTATGAGCAAGCATACACAACAAGGCTGTTGTGATCGAGAGGTTTCCGTGGTAACCAAAGACCTCGAGAGCATAGCGCGAGAGGTCCATTACCATTGAAACCTCGAGATCTTTCAACTGCCTTGTTTGTGTATGATTGCTCATACACAATCTTTTATAGTGTATGGGCATACATAATTAGCACTCTGTGATTCCCCCAAACAAGTCTAGAAGAAAAAATAAGGCTTACTTCAGCATCTGTACCAGCGCGCTTACTTCCGCATTGCCATTGGCCGCTCAATTACGCATGCACGAATGAGTTCGATCGTGTTGTGCTGCATCGGTGCCATACTCAGTGCAGCACAACAAGATCATGACATACCAAGTGCAGCTTGACAATGCTGTTCCTGGCATGGATTTCCATGTGGAACAGCGTTCCACCATACACTTTAAATAAGTTTACAACTAACTATAGACAATGCCCTGTGATACATTGTCACTATGTCCAGCAGGCTTAAACCAATTCAGTCTAAATATCCAACTGGATTTTTTTTGCAATAGGCAATGCAATTGAAACATACACTCCCTCACCAAATATCATTTCTCAAGCATTTTAATTTTTATTAATTAATGTGTACACTAAATAGGGTTTCAGTAATGAGCAGACTCAATACAGTCAATGTTTCCAGGGAAGGGATTTCATTAAAAACCGTGGCTGTTTTGATTTTGTGCAGTACTATATACCCCATCGTTGGGCTTTTTTAAATAAAAATCAAAACTGGAGAAATAATGTTTGCTGATCTTACTGTCCAGTCTCACTCTAACTGATTTCTGAACTCACCCAAAAAGTCATTGCTCTGGTTGCCACCAGAGAGATGTACTGTTGATTATGCTTCCAAAATCATGTTTCATCTGCTGTTCTATTGGATTTATGTGCTTGCTAGAGCACTGGGTGTTGCATAGGCTGCCTCCCATAATTCCTTGTAGTTTATTATGAGCCTAAGGTTTCCAAAAGAGTTTTCTAGCATGCAATTTCATCTTGAAGTAATGTTCTGGGAGAACTACCACCCTATGTTTACCTCTGTAAGAGTTTATTGTAGCATGGGGCTTCTGTAGCATCATCTTCTTTTAATTGTTTCTTCACAAACTAGAAATTTTACACTTTGAGACTGGAAACAAGATATTTGATATATTCCACATTAACTGATTTACATTTCTGAGACACCCCAAGGGTATGTCTGGCACCACAGAAAGTCTGCAGGATTCAGATCTTCTTACAAACTCACAGCAGAAATGAATTTGTGTATCTGCACTAAAACATGCCTTAAATTAGTAACAAAAAATCTAAGCCTTATGTTTGGGGTACAGTGAGCAATCCCCCCTCCCTTTTTGGCATCATAAAAGATGCATAAAGTACCTGGGAACTGCTTTCCTTCTTCATGCCGTCTTGTGGTATGTATCTTAGTCTCACCTGAACTGAGTCTGCCCGAAATATAGCTCTACTGCAGCCAGTGCTGTGGCTCCTCCCACAGCTATCAACAACTCTCATACTGCTCCTATTTTTATTTTCAACTTGACTAGTCCCTCTCTATAATGTCATATGTAGTCCAGCTTCTGTCTCATACTAGGATGGTCCCTGGGCTCAGTGCCCTTGTCTGCCTCATCTTTGTTATTGGCTACAAGGCCCCCTGCCAGCTCAGTCTCTTGCAGAGGCAGAACTACCTGCACTCCCTTTTCAGCATTAACCCTACATGGATTTCAAATCATTTACTGAACCAGGACTCAAGCAAAGCAAAGATAAATTTCCACTTCGGTAAATACACAGAGTCTTACCTGTTGTGCTGTGACATCCAATTGCCAGACATCACCAACAGAGATAGACACAATGCCGAGTGTCGGCATTGTACTGTTGGGGATGCCAGTGTGTTTTCTTTGCTCCACCCCCCACACCCACAGGTCTTTAAGTATACAACTCCAAGCCAGAGTTGTCTTGGGGAGGGGGGAAAAACACCAGGAGATGCACCGCTGGTGTCTGTGGAGACCATGATAGTGATCCGATGCTTTTCATCAAAATCTGTCACTGTGATGGTCTTTGTTGTGGTGGTGTTGGCATGCAGTCAACATACCATACACCAGAAGCCAGCTTTTACAGACTCAGTGTCTACTGTACAACCTGGCTCTTTTCTGCTGACCATGCAATTAATCCTTCAAGACTCGAAAAACTATAAATGTAGAGTCTGTGATTCCTTATTATTAAGGGCTCCCACCCTATTTAAGTAGGGTTTGGTCCCCTCATTGTATATTAGTGCAAGCTAAATCATGGGCTCAAAGCCCCACAAGACCAAGGACACATATCCACATACGTTTCCTAGATTCCACATCTGTATTCCTGGGCTCCAACTAAAGCACAACTCAATTTTCTCATTCCAGACTTCATGTTACAGCTAAGAGAAATCATTATACCCATCTATCACACTTGAAGTACAACAAATGGGTCCCAATTGAACTTCAGTCTGACTTTTGCTCCCTTAATGTTTCCTATCCCCCAATCCTAAAAAAAAATAGTTGCTTAAGTTCTATTGTATTACATTAAAGAACACCAATGCCATCTCCATAGGAACAAACAATGAGGTGTCTACTCAGAATGCTGGGAACCTAGGTTTCTGCTCCACACCCAGGATGACTGGAGCAGTGTCCAGGAGGGGTGGCAAGTAGTATCCATGTGAAGGTTTTCCTCCATAAGTAAGAGAGGCTGGCACACATCACTCCTACAGTAACTCGAGGTGATGGCATACTTGGTGGAGTGAGTGACCACACGCTGTTGTTAGTCCCCCATGGGGGTACAATGTGCAGCCATGTGAGGAAAGTTGCTTGACACATGGGGGAGCAGGGAAAAAAGACCCGTCACTGGTTGATGGCTCTCGGTGACCTGCCATGCCACCAGACCACTCAATGCACCCCCCAGTTTGTTGCTTCAGGCAACATAAGATGCCTCATACCTGGTGGTATTAGGGAGATCTTGGCATAGATAAGTCAGACTGTAGGAGTAGCAGGGACCTTGGGGAACCAAGAGATAAGGAACAACACCGAGGGTTGAGTCTGAAAGCCAGAGGATGGGCACTTGTGGGGTTTCAAGGAGAGAAGCGCTAAACAAGCATGGGAAGGAGAAAAAAGAATAACACCAACAATATCTCATACCATAACACTCTTGGTCCTTCAAACCCTGATCAATTACTTATTTCCATCTCTTTCCATCAACTATTTTATAGCCAGCTTAGAAATTAAGGTGAATTCTCTGGAAAAATGACTATCATAATACAACCAAGGTCAACCTACATCAGATTCCATATCTGTGGCTCTTGTGTAGCCCCATAGCCAATTTGGCTATTAAAAGTGTCCCTTAGGCTAGATTATAGTTCCAGGAAGTAAAGGGCTAAAATCCAACTAGATCTAGTTAGAAGCCCCAGAAGTACCGAATGTATAGTATTTAACAGGAAAAAGGGGAGAATGTAAGGCAGAATATATGGGAATATAAGAGGCAGCTAGACAGTTCTCGAGGAGTTCATAGTGAGAGGGAGAATATGTCTACAGTAGATTAGGACAGGGAAGCTTCCAGCATGTGGTAGCTGGGCCCCAAGAGAAAATGAATGAGGCAACAATCATAGGTTGCATTCACTGTGTGGGATACAGCGGCATCAGAGGTAAATGCTCTTCTCTAGTCCTGGAGCTGATATACCAATATAAATGAGCTTCATGGGTACTGTGAGTGTGTTGTGAGCTGAGAGTCACTGAAGCATCAATTATTGGACTGCATGCACTGGGTTGTGGTTCTCCTGCTGGTTCTAGGTGTGGAGAGCACAGCACCAGGTTTAGATATGGCGCATGCAGACTGCAGATCTTCATCCTCAAAAGGCCTCCTGTGACAACAGATAAGAGCACAAGAATTGAAGAAATTCAGATAAGAACACATACAGTTGAGGAGAAAAAGGAACTGAATACTTTCAGTGACAGATGACCAGACTAGGGATTGCACTAGATAACTGTACCTTAAGGAAGAAAAATATATGAGAGAGACACACATACATAAAGGAGACTCAGAGAAAGCAAGGTAGCTGTGCTGAGGCTTATGATAGCTGAGAGAGAACCAGAGGATAATGGAGTGGTACATCAGGACGTTTAGGATCCTTTGCCTAGGGCCCAAAGTATGTGGAAAATGCACTTTAGGTGCTAACAATATCCTTGGAGGGGAGGAGTACATGTAATGGAAAAAAGGAACATATGTAAAGGATTTACTGTAGCAGCATTATTACCCTAGAAAAAGTAATAGCAAATAAAAGGAAGATTGCCTGTTAAGAGTCCTAATGAATCCTTCCAAATGAAATATAAGCTACAGAAGTAAGTATATGGAATCCAAACAGAAGTGATCAGGAAAGTGTCTGTCTTAACATCTGCCTGTGAGATGGAAAGGAATGGGATAGTATAATCTGAAACCCAAGTTTACAGAAACAGCCTCCTTGGAGAGAGCTATCTTTGACTAGTATGAAGTAATTGCCCTCAGAGATTGCCTAGCATTTTAAAGAAACACCCCTGCTGTTTTGTAGAAGACGAGTTTGTTTAATTAGGTTGCAAGTTGTCTAATGCTCAAAATAATTTTGTTGGCACATGGGCACAACAAAACTAACCTTTCTAAAGAACCCTGTCTCATCTTCTCCAGAAATGGATGGTCCTTTATGCACACCAATCAATGTGTTGGTCAAGTGATTACAGTTATGCAACTACTGATCCCAGATGTGGTGCGGCCCAGTATCTCCTGCAGGAAGTTAGATGTTTCAGACCTTTTGACAGATGGCCCCCAAGTCATGGAGTGCTAATTGCGGTTGTTACAAGTAGCAGAGTGCAGCCACCTAGCAGGAGCTAGCTGACAGTTCTGGTTCCAGGGTTCTTACTAAGAGGAAACTAAAACAGGGTATTACCCACCCTTCCCAATACCAGGTGACCAACACAGAGGGTACTCTAACAGTTTACAATACTTTAAAACTCCTTAACACAATAACTGTTGAACAGACATTAAATGCAGAGGAAACAATATACTATGCTCCACTTAAATGATAACTCAGGGTTTATTAAAGGGGTAGCAACAAATAATATTTATTTGGGGAAGGGAGTCAAACAAATAGATGCTTCAAATAATATATTCACTCTGTTAGCAACAGAAATGACATAGTCCCACCACCCAGCAGTTGCATATTTCTCCTCAGTCTCATAATATCCCAGATCCACTCTGAACAAGTAAGCAGTCCCTCTGGGAGCTCCCATCAGTCCATGTGTTCATGCTACTGAATGGGCTAGTTGCATGCCAGTGGCACAAATTACTGTAGCTGCAGTGCAGGTAAGATGAGATAACGTTAAATGAAACAGAGTCCCAAATCAAACACTACATATGTTTCAAAGTTCCCAAAGAAATTCCCCATTGGGGGATACAATAAAGATTCCCAAATGCCTTTGATCTTTTGCTGCACTTTGGACTGTTGGGTGGTTATGTTGTGCTCTGTATTTCAAATTCAATCCTTCTGTGAGATCCTACTCATTAAAAACTTTATACAATATATCAGCAAATCTCCCTTAATCCAACTGTTGTGCAGATTATTTAGTTTAAAGACTTTAAGTCGATCCTCATACTGTATGATTTATTTTCCAGCCCATTGATTGATCTTGTTGCTTTCCTTTGTATATTCTCTAGTTTACTTCTATCAGTAATATTCAGTGCTCCCCAAAACTGTGAACAGTAATTTAGTTGTGGTCTTACATATGCATTATACAGTGGCAGTCTCAATTCCTTTGATTTGCTTAAAAAATGAAATGCCTGTTTATAATATTTATCAAATAATTTGTTTTCTATTCTGATTCTATTCTATTTTTATTTTGTGCTCAGACTTATTGCATGTCACCTTACTATGAATCTTTATTAAATGCAGGCAGGCAATCCCAATCACACTTTAAATCACAGTACTACTTTAGCTGTGTGCTGTCTCTTGCAGCTCATCTATCCTCACTTGCCAGCTTAATTTGATTTATGTTAGTGCTGCAGCAGCTTCTCACACCAAACACTCTCCACCCCTTGTTTGGTTGATAAGGGGGACTGATCAGGCCTTCCCTCTTATTAGATGTTTGTTTGCACCCAATTTGCAATGGAGTACATGTCCTGTGATACTTGGGAAACAGTTTAATGTATGCCGTGGAACATGGAAGGCATTTCTAACTCCTGGATGGTCCACTGAGTGAAGGATCTCCTGCTGATCGCTGGCCCCTTTTGCAGTCTATCAGGGTTGGGGGGACACAAAATGGCACTACTGCTTCCTTCTTATTTTTCATACAGTTTGTCCCTTGGCTTGGCTGTTGCCTGTTTCCTTGCTGTTTGTTCCCAGTCCCTGCTACCTGACCTGAGAACTGTGAATGAAGAGGAGCATCAAAGAGTGCATCAACTTTCCACTTTGCTTTAGGTGTGAGCCCCTTTTGATCTCTGCAGCTGCAAGCTGCAAAGTCTACTCAGCTCCCATGCCACTGCTGCCAAGGGGCTGGAAATGAATGTTGGTGTCTGGTTGTGCTTTCTGGTTCCTTGCAGACTGCAGCAGTCATGGGGCTGGGAGAGTGAAGACCAAGGTACCTGGTTGTTGGGTACTGGATGGTAGTGGCTCAGATTGTGGAGCTGATTTGGGAGGATGGCAGTGCTTAATTAAGTGAACACTACTTTTCATAACCTAAGTTGACTCCATCACTGTCACTTGCATAACCAGTACAATAACCTCTTATTAATTCAATTACTTTGTTTCCTCACCTTCTTTTGACATCAACTCAGCAGCAACTTTTGATTCAGAATAATATGCTGTCTTCCAAGTGGTGCCTTATACTTTGGCATCAGACCACTCATCACCCCCAACCCATTCCTTTTCTCCCAAGAATCTTATTCCTCAGCATTTGAGGAAAGATATAATGGATTGTAAAAGCATCAGTGTTGTGGATCTTCCAGTTTTACTCCCACCATATAATTGAAACACAGGATCACGTCTTGTGGTAAGACTTCAGTTAACTTTAACTCTACAGATGCCTACCTCTTGAAGAAACTTCTGGTTTCTGAATTTGCAATCACTTTTAGTGCAGCATCTTTTATGACATCCACTGTAAAGGGTTTCTATCTCATTCAGTAGAACTCAATGCTAACAATCAGGCTATGCCTGTGATACAATGAGCAACTGACAAGACCCTTTCTCCGGCCTACATAAGCAGTTCAATCCCAATCTACTCTACCTTGTCCAAGTTGTTCATGTTACTTCTGGCTTGTCCCTCCATGCTACTGATTGACTGTTTGGCTTGTCCAGTCTCTCCTTGTTGCCTGTTGTTCAATTATATTGCTGTTGTTTGTTTGAGTTCCTCTTACTCATTCATGCTCTCTTTGTCTTGTCCTCACTGCACCTTGTCATACTTTTGCCCCCCCCACCATGCCTCATTGTTTTCTCTTCCCTTCACTCTTAGCAAAATAGAATTTTTGATAGAAAAGAATTGCTTGTCCTAACAATTCTGCCCAAATGGTCCCTGCCTAGTCTAATTCTGCAGACCCTAACTGATCTCTTGTGACTCTCCTTCCTCTGTTCCTGTTTAATAATATTTCCCTATGACTATGCCATGCATGTCTGAGGCCCCCTACTGCTTTTGCCTCCACCACTTCTGCTGGTAGTCTATTTCAGGTATCTATCACTGTTTCAGTGTAGTAGTACTTCCTCACATTCCTCTTTAACCCCACCCCAGATTCATTGCATGCCCTCTGGCTCAGGTGCTCTTTTTCATTTGAAAGAGACTCTTCACCTGCACCCTTCTTACCCCTGTGAGGTACTTATAGGTCTCTAGTAGGTCCCCACTCACACGCCTCTCTTCCAGGGTGTACATGTAGAGATCTCTGTCTGTCTTAATCTGGACTGCCTCCACCCTGTCGGTGTCTTTTCTGAGGTGTGGCATCCAGAACTGTACACAACACTCTAGGTGGGGGTCTCATCAGTGAGTGATAAAATGGCAACACCACCTCCTTCCACCTGCTGGAGATAACACCCTCAGTGCATCCCAGCAATGCACTGCCCTACCCAATGCTTTGTCACACTGCTCTGAGACTTTGAGGTCATCAGCCATGTTTTTCTGCTGCACAATATTTGTTGCTTACTCCTTTTGCCTCATATCTGCTGGTCTCTTCCTGTGTTTGTTCATGTTCAGTGCTCGTTTTGTGCTCATTTTCCACACTACCCAGTGCATGCTCTCATTGCACTCATCTTTCTTTTTGCATGTTTTCCTTCTCACTTTAATCATACTCTTCATTGATCTTCCCTCATACAGCTCCCCTATCTGCTTTTCACCTGTTATCTCCATACCGCTAAAACATTTGTGTGCTCTGCCATAGGTTTCCTCTGTGTCATACACACAGGGCTATATGTGCCCTCTGCTGACTTAAGCTGCTTCTGCAGATAACATCAAGTACTGAATCTCACACATTCCTCATACCCATCTTCCCTTCCTTTTTATGTTTGCTTGTGAGCATGCACAAGAAACATTATGTGGCAGCTCAGAAGAGAAGTGGGTTGTGGAGGTGCAGCACTGTAGCGCCCAATGCCGGCATTGCATTGTTGGGCTTGGCAGTGCTCAAACACTGCAAGTCCAGTGTCCAGATGACACTGGTTCTGCAGAGTGCCAGCAACTTATTATGATTTTACCACTGCAATCTGGGGCTGCCTAGTCACTGCAGCATCAGCCATTCCACTGCAGTGAGGGAGTGACCCATTATTGCAGGAAGCTACCTACCTTGCCTGGTGTAATATTTCATCAATGAGGTGGCAGCTATGCTGCCACAGAGCCCCATGAAAGCTGATGGGGGTACTCAATCCCCCTGTCAGCATGCCTCTGACCCAGTTCATTTGCCGATGGGGAGCCCATTCACTGTTGGCATAATGCCCCCATTTGTTGTGTGCCGAGGGGGGTGCCCAATCCCCCTCAGCATCATGCCACCCAACACTCTTTCTTTGCTTATGGGGGACCCAATCCCTATTGGCTTCAGTTCCCCCTCACCCAAAACATAGGTGGTACACTGGGAGGCCACCCCAGTCTGCAAAAAACAAACCTGAAAAATAAAAACCTTCCCGCAATGTCTTTTTTTCTCCTTAAAACCAAGAAAATGGTCCCTCATGATGTCTCATGCCCCCTTCCCCAAACCGCAGCCAATCTCTGTGCACCCTGTCTCCCCACAGCCCTCTCACCCCATACTTACCTCCGGAGCCAAGCATGATGATCTCCGGTGGACCGGTAACAAGTCTGCACTCTTCAAAGCCAACCATGAACTGAAGAAATGTCGGTAAGCTGTATAATGGCATAAATTGTTTGTTTTTTCAACTTGGGTGCATATCTCAGGCATTTGGGGGAATTCTGGAACCAAACTTTCAACATGGGGTTATTGGGACCCCTCCTCATGAATTCAGTCACTGTCATGGCGTTATTCAGTCCTGAAAGGTGACTTTGTGGTCACTGCATGGAATCATCTTTCGGGACTGTTTAACAAAATGACAGTGCCACTGTTCATGAGGTGTTCTCTCAAAAAGCCTGTGTTGCAAATTTGGTGAAAAAATTAAAAAAAAAAGACTTTTACGAGTGTGTTTTGTGCAGTTTCCATACACACTCATAACTTGGCAAATTTGTAATATTTTCACTCCAGATTTTCAACATTAGAATTTTTCCACACCTTCTTATGAACAGTATAGCTTCCATTTTGCACATCCTGACCAAAATCTGTTTTCGCACTTTTGGCGCAGAATAGCACAGTCGCTTTGTTGAAATCAGTTTTTGGGGTGTGATTAACAAAATTACAGTGACACTGTTCATGAGGAGAGGTCCTAAAATGCCTATGCTGAAAATTTGGTGATAAAAGTCCTTAAAACGACTGTGTTACAAGTGTGTATTACGCAATTTCCTCAAACTCTTTTAACTTTGCAGATTTGTAATATTTTCATGCCAGATGTTCAACATTGGCATTTTTTCACACCTCCTTATGAACAGTACAGCTGTCATTTTTCACATCCTGGCCAAAATGTTTTTTCGCACTTCCGGTGAGAATAGCGTGGTCACTGTGGGAAATCAATGTTTGGGACAGATTAAGAACTAGTGAGTGAGAGGGGGATTGAGCGAGCTCAACGGAGCTCTGTGGGGACTGCTGTGGATTTCTTTGTGGGCAGAAAAAGGCGCCAATGCAGGTAGGAGCACAGTACAAAAGGGCTGTCTGCAGAGCTGGGAGAAATAGAACGAGCGAGTGAGAGGGGGGAGTGAGCGAGTTCAATGGAGATCTGTTGGGACTTTAGAGTTGACCACCCTCCCGCCCAGGTTCCTGTGTGGTCCTATATTTAGCATGGTCTCTGGGGTGAGACAAAACAAGGACTGGATATTTCTAGGATTGCTGTAATAATACAGATTTAGTTGTTCTGTTTATTTCTCTAGTTGAGCGGAGTAATACTTGGAGTGCAATAGGATTTCTAACTGGGCTAAGTGAAACTACATGAGGGCTGAGAACAAAAAGTATGGTAGCGGAGGGGTGAAATACGGACAAGGAGGCTTTAGGATTGCTATAGTAACACAGTATCTAGCGGATGAGATCTGAGACTGAATTAACCCAGTTGGTAGCGGGATTAGTGTGGGGGAAAGAGGAATTTAAGCAAATAGGGGCCTAACAATTGTAGTAGAGTAGAGAAACCTGGAGTAAGAGCCCATAAAATAAGATGGGGACAAAATGGGGCAGGTGCCACATATCATTAGGGTGGGCATCTTTGGAAGAGTGATGGGGTGTACAGAGTGTGGGTCCGCCATGATCCTGGAATGGGCTTGGAGAATGGGAGGGTGTATGGTCTGTAGACAACTGGCTAGTTTGAGAGAGGAACTGTGGAGGTTAGGTAGGGGTCTAAATGGCAGGGCAGATAAGAATGGTAGGCATCCTGGCTGGGGGGTAGCGGATGGCAAGGGGGGATGGGGAAAAAAACTAGGGACTGAAACTGACCCCAGTATCAGAGGCACTAGCAGAAAAGAGAGGAGAAGGGAGGGGGTGCCTGAGGCGAAGGGGAGACCTCCTGATGGTGGAGGAAGAGACCATGAAGAGTACCAGGGAGAAAGCATATGGCTGCAGGTAGGGAGGGACCAAGGCTGGGACTAGGGGGCACAGAGGGGGACAAGTAGGAGAGGGGAACCTGTAGGGGGAAGAGATGTAGGAGGGGTATCGACTAGGAATAGATTCCAGACTCTGCTATGGGAAGGGAAGGGAGCTGGATCATACTGAAGGGGAGGAGGACAAGTGGGGCATAACAGGGATGGCAACAGGTAGGGAAAGAGATAGCGAGGATGCAAGGGTACAAGGGGGGCTAGTAAGAAAGGAGGGGTGACTGGAGGAGAGAAGGCTATGGGAAGGGGGAAGGATGGGAGGGGCATCATTATCACAGTCAAAGGGAATGGGGGCTGTAAATCGACAACAACAGGGATAGGAGAGGGTTTGGAAATCAGCAGTGGAGGAGGGGAGGTCGACATGGGAAGCCCAGTAGGAAGTAGTCACACTGGGAAGGGGTTCAAGGGGGATGGGAGGAATAAGGCAGAGAAAAGGGGTGAGGCAGAAGTAGGGGTGCAGATACAGAAGTCACAGAGGGTGCAGCTGGGGGTAAGGGGCAGGGAAGAACAAATACTGTGGTGGTGAAAGGGACATTAGAAGGGAAAGGGGTAAGGGAGAGGGGGGTACTCATTCTGGGGGATTCTTTACTGAAAGGGGTGAGATAGGGTGGAAGGGGGAAAGGCACAGCTGTATTTACTTTGAAGCTATCCCTGGGTTGACTGCAGGAGGGGCAGGTCAGGCACTGCTCCAGCGTGCAGCAAGGTGGAGGAAGAAACCTCATTTAGTGTTGCATGTGGGTATGAATGACTTGGTGGGGGAGAATGTGGAAGTAGTGAGGGGGAGGTTCAAGGAGTTGGTCAGGCAGTGTGAGGGGGTAGGAGGGTGAGTGGCATTCTTGGAGGTACTCCTGGTACCTTGTGCAAGCACAGGGAGGAAAGGTTAGGATCGAGGAGTTCAACAAGTGGCTGAGGGATTGATGCCACACCAAAAATTATGAGTTAGTCACAACAGTAACTGGGGTAGAGTCTGGTGGAATAGTGACTTGTACGTGGGGGACAGGCTACACTAGAGAAGGGAGGGGAGTATTAAAGGTGGGGTTAGAGGGGGTATATCTCTAGTAAGGTGGATTTGGGCTCAGTGGTGCTGAGGGTTGAGGTGCTGGATGCCACACCTCGTGCCATGCTGGCAACCTGGGTTCGGGAATGGACTCGGGACACCAGGGTCTGGTTGGGGAGAGGAAGGATTAAGCATCCCACATCTGCTCTCCTTCCTCTGAGTTGAGTGGATGTATGGTACTACGCTACAGTGGCTGCTAATGGAGGCCGGCTGCACTGCAGTTGCGTGCTTGAGAGGGGTGAGTGCAGCAGGCATCATCACTACGTGCCTTTGACGCCATTGCACATCTGGATCCCAGAGAGAAAATGGAGGTGGTAAATAGCGGGCCAATCTCGCTGGCTGTGGCTGTGCCCTACACCTCCAGACATGAGAGTAGTGTACCCCAGGGGTATAGCCAACCCTGGGCGAAAGGCTAGTTTCTCTCTCATACATAACCTTGTCCAGGGGGGCAGGAGCCAGTGGCCGGAGGTCGCTAGAGCCCACTCTGCTAGAGAAGAAATAGTGACATGATAAAAAAATTATGGTGGATTTAAACTAGTGGGAAGGGGGTGGCCAAAAGACTGAGGTTGTTAGAAAGGTCCAGACAGGGGAGCCTAATGAGCTTACCCCCCTAGATATAGGTAAAGGCGCATGCATAGTATCCCCAGGAGGGGGCAGGCAGAGTAGTCTGAGTGTAATACAGAAAGCACCATCACCCAGTAAGAATAAGGAGGAGAAAGGGTGCTGACTACCGGGAGGAGGGACACAGGCCAAGGAGAAGAGTGAGGTGAAGGAGGGGTATGGGTGGAAGGTGATCTCTCTCAATGCAAGAAGCCTGGGGAACAAAATGTCAGAGCTTCAGGTGCTCCTTTTAGAGGGGAAGGTGGACATTGCTGCAGTGACAGAGACTCGGGCCACAGAGTACCATGATTGGGACTTGGCAATCCTGGGATACAGGATATACAGGAGGGACTGGGGGAGGTTGGAGGGGGGGTGCACTCTATGTGAGGAAGGGATCAAATGAATAAGGGATGAGGGAGAAGAGAAGAGGACAGAGGTGCTTTGGGTGCAACTTCTGGACTCCAAGGGCAGAAAGCTCAGGCTGGGAGTGGTGTACAGACCACTAGCCTGATCCGGGGAACAGGATGAGGAGTTGGCAGAACAGATAAGGAGGGTGTATAGAATAAGGAGTGTGATGACAGTGGTGGTTTTTAACCTACCAGGTGGTTGACTGGAGCACCCCAGCAACTAGCAGTACCAGGGAGGAGATGCTCCTTGATGCATTCCAGGACAGCCTTCAGACACAATTTGTAAGTGGGCCTACAAGGCTCTGGACCCAATACTGGCAAATAGGGAGGCAGTGAGGGAGGTAAGGGTGGACAACCCACTAGCAAGTAGCGGCCACCAAACAGTGTGGCTGATTCTTGTACTGGGCAAGGAGACAGAGGCATGGGCACTAAGGTGGTGGACTTTAGTAGGGTGGACTCTGGGAGGATGTGATCAATACTGCAAGGGAGACTCCAGGATAGAAGGCTGGGGATGGATGCAGAACAAAAGTGGGGAGTCCTAAAGACTGGGCTAACAGAGGCCACAGAAGCCTGTACCAGGGCCAGGAGTAAGAAGAGCAGAGCCAAGAAACCATTCTGGCTGAACAAGGAATTGCTGCCAGGGGTGAGGGCAAAGAGGGCTGCATACCAGAAGTACAGGAGAACAGGGAAGGGAGAGGATAAGGAGGCTTACGGGAGTTGGTCAAGGAAGGTGGCCTGGAGGGTGAAAAAGGCTAAGGCTTCCAGGAAATTAAGGTTAGCACAAGGCATAACAGGAGGGGAAAAGGACTTTTTTAGGTACGTCACGGAAAAGAGGAAGTGCAAGGAACATGTTGTGAGGATAAAGTGGGAAGGGGATTGGGTGGAAAAGGAGGAGGAGCAAGTGGAAATTCAAAATGAGTACTTCTGCTCCATTTTAATAAGTAGAGGATGGTTCACTACCAGCATGGGCTGGGGGGTGGGATGGGGTGAGGTGACAGACAAAGTGATCACAGGGAGTAGGGTGCTAGAGGGGCTGAGGGCAGTAAGGGTGGACAAAGCACCAGATCTCAATGGCATCCACCACAGGGTGCTGAGAGAGATGGTGAAGCTGTTGGCTGAGCCACTGGCAGATCTGTTCAACACCTCCCTGGAAATGGTGTGTGTGCCCCAGGACTGGAGGGTGGCCCATGTGGTGTCCATAAAGAAGAGTGGGCCTATGGAAGAGCCAGGAAATTATCATCCGGTCAGTCTCACATCCATAGTGGGTAAGCTTATGGAGGCGATACTGAAGGAGAGGCTGTGGTATTCCTAGATAATAATGGCCTCCGAGATGGGCGGCAACACGGGTTTGTCTCATGAAGGTCTTGTCAAACCAACCTAATACAGTATTATGACTGGATGACAAGGGAGTTGGACAGGGGACGTGTGGTACTTGTCCTGTACTTGGACTTCGGTAAGGCCTTTGATACAGTGCCTCATGGGAGGCGGGGGGGAGTTGATGGCAGTAGGGGTGGGGAAAAAGCTGACTAAATGGATAGAGAACTGGTTACACAGAAGGGTGCAGAGGGTGCAGAGGGTGGTGGTGGTGGGGAGCTCTCGGCACCCAGAGCAGTGACAAGTGGGGTGCTTCAGGGATCACTGCTGGGCCCAGTGCTATTTGGGCTCTTTAGCTCTGATATAGCACAAGGACTGGGGAGCTGGATTAGTCTGTTCGCAGATTATACCAAATTGGGGTGGTGGTGGATGAAGAGGATGGATAGGAAAAACTGCATGGGGACCTAACCAAACTAGAGACATGGTTGGTGGAGAGGCAGCTAGGATTCAACACAAAGAAGTCTAAGGTGATGCACTTCAGGGCTAAGAACCAGAAGAGGGACTATTGATTGGGGGAGGTGAGGTTGGGGATCACAGAGAAGGAGGAGGAGAATGACCTAAGTGTGTTGGTAACTCGAATCATGAACAACTCAGCCCAGTGCAGGAAAGCAGCAGCAAAGGCAAACAGGATGTTGGGGTGCAAATGTTAAAGGGGATGGAAGAAAAGGAATATGAAGTTAGGCTGAAGGAGCTGAACATGTACACACTGGAGGAGAGGAGGGATGGGGGTATATGATTGAAGCATTTACATACCTGAAGGGGTAAATAAACCTAGCACCGTGGGGGTGTTTAAACTGAGTAGTGGAAGAGAGATGAGGGGGCATGGACTAAGACTGGAAGGGGGACATTTCAAGATGGAAATGAGGAGGTACTACTTCATTGAGTGGGTGATGTCTAGTTGGAATGCGCTGCCGGGGGGGTGGGTGATAACATGCAGGACAGTCAATAGCTTTAAGACGGAGTGGGTTAAAGCAAGAGTCAGGGGGGCACGGGATGGGACAAGAGGTGGAGGAACTGAGGGGGAAGAGGCTGGGGCAGCTGCAATCTAGGGTGCTAGCTGCACACTTGGGCAGACATAGATAGACTGATTAGTGTGTTCTGCTGGCAGATTTGTATGTTCGTGTAAGTTCGTATGTAAAATCACAGTGACTCTGTTCATGAGCAGAGGTCCTAAAATGCCTGTGTTGAAAATTTGGTGACAAACTTCCATAAAATGACTGTTACAAGCATGCATTGTGCAGTTTCCATGCACCCTCATTACTTCACAAATTTGTAGTATTTCCACTCCAGATTTTCAACAGTGGCATTTTTTCACCCCTCCTTATGAACAGTACAGCTGTCATTTTTCACATCCTGCCCGAAATATGCATTTAAACATCTGGCGCAGAATAGCATGGTTGCTGTGGGAAATCAATGTTCGGGACAGATTAAGAAAGTCATAGAGACAGTGTTCATGAGCAGAGGTCACAAAATTCCTATGTTGAAAATTTGGTGAAATAATTCCACTAAATGACTGTGTTACGCACATGCATTGTGCGGTTTCCACATATGCTTGGAAGTTCGAGCATTTTTAACATTTTCACTATAGATTTTGAACATTGCCATCTCTTCACACCTCCCTATGAATGGTACAGTTGTCATTCATCACATCCTGCCTGATCTGTGTTTTCGTATATCTGGCGCACAATGTCACAGTCGCTGTGGGAACTCAAAGTTCGAGACACTTTGACAAAATCACAGTGCCAGTGTTCATGAGCAGAGGTCCCATATGCTTTCATGACATAGGGGTCACAAAAAGGCCATGTTCATAATTTGTAGTGCAAATACCAACGAACGCCTGGGGCATTAGGGTTTTTAACCATAACGTCCCACACTGTAGAGACTGACAGGCATCAGGGATGTGCCTTTGGATTGCCAACTGTAATGCTCATGCCATTCCCCCCCCCACCCTGCAGCCAGTGACATGCATCAAGGTGTGCCTTGGACTCTTCAGCCCCAGAGTTCACCCCATTCTTCTATATTGCACCCATTTCAGCATATGTCCTTATGGAGTGGGGTGACTGTAAAGCCGAACACCCGAAGGCACACCTCAACACTTGTTGGTGTCTGAAGGATAGGGTGAGGTGAAATAGCATAAACGTTATGGGAGACAACCCAAATGCATAGCCCAATGCCTGTCTGTCTCTACAGGGTGGAGGTGGGGTTGACGTGAAGCTTAATACTTCACTGCCATTCCTACTCTGCATCTGTCTAACTCCTGCATTTCTCATGCTAATACTAGCAAGCAAACATTCAGCATTGACAAATGCTTATTCTTTCTTGCTGCATACAATGCGGATTCCACTTACTCTGCTGCCTTTTTACATGCACTGGACTCATTACACTTTGATGCCTTCCTGTTTTGCCTTCTTAACTGTACAATGTCTCATCTATTGTAGTCTCTTCTCAGACCTAACCTCACTCATCTCCTGGAAAGTTTAGTTTTAGGGACTTTAATTTTGTTTCATTCTGTTATATATTCATTTACATTTGTTGGCTCTGTTTCATTCAAACGATATATACATCATTAGTTTTACAGGTAACAGCTTCCTTATTCTCTGATCACAGGCATGCTCTTCCTTTGTTCCTTTATGGAGTCTTGGTACTTTCTAAATCAGGAACTGTATCTCTTCCTCCTATTGGATAAGCATCACAATAGTGGACAATGGGTTTTCAGGCAAGTATTCTGTGGCCATGTACTCACTCAGCTTAGGTTGTGCCTGAAAGTGAGTCCTAACTTCCATGCTACAAACCTGGGAAACCAGGGCCATTAAATCATAGCAGATCCTGCAAGTGACATGTTCGACACACAAGCACCCCTTTTTAGCTGTTCTTACACTGATACACTTCCCTTGTAGCTCTCATCATGCCAGCACCTCTTGACAATGAGGAATTGCACTAGGAGAAAGTAAGGAAGTATAGACCAACCATGGAAAAGGAAACACAGGGCAAATAGTATTTTTTTAACAACACAACAATAAATATAATACAAATATAAACTATCAGATGGCATCAGAATGGCAAACAGCTTGGATAAAATGATTTTGCAACTGCTTTACCTCAAGCATAAATAATAAGTTCAGTAAAACCTTTAGCACTCCATATCTGCTCTGAATGTGCTTGTATGTATGAAAACTGTAGACCCCCTTTTAAGCTGTCAGAAGTAATATCTTGCAGCTGCTGGTTAAACACATTGCCTAGGTTAGGTCTTTATTGCTCTCAGCTTCTTTGCTAGTCAGTCCTTTCATCTCAGAGAGCTCAAAGTGTGTGTTGTGTGCCCTCTTTTCAAAGCCTCCATATGGCTGTCTATTGCTTTTCTCATCTTACATCCATTTGACCATTTGTTCTAAGCACACCACACTATACTCAATTAAGCTGTCTAGTCTCAGTTTCCTGAGACACAATAACCAAAAAAACAAACAAAAAAAAACCTTTATCTCAGACTTCTAAATATTAACCCCTCACTATTTTCAGGTTTATTCTTTTATCAGATTCTTAGTTTTAGGTGTAAACTTACTCCTTTTCACAGCCTGAGGAGCAGCTTATACATATTTTAACAGATTCTAAGTGCATGATTACACATTTACACATCTACTTCATGGGGAAGGGGCGGTAAACATGTACTATGACAGAGAGGATTGGGAATAAAAAAAAGGATAATGCATTGACAGAACTAAAGGCAAGACAGGGAAGTGCAAGAGAATGAGTGAGGCATGGGAAGAGTCATCAGAGTGCAAGAGGGGCTAGCTCATAGGTGCTACAGAACTATGGCTCTCTGAAATGTCTACAGGTGCTTATGCAACACATGCAAGAAAATTGCCAAATCAATAAAATGCAGTTTCTACCTAAACCTTCAAAGGAACAACCTTGGCGATCCACATCACTTCTGGGGCTCAGTCGGGTCCTTGCTCAACCTCAAGACACATAGCCAAGTTATTTAGCTCACCTCCCCCTCTGGCCTCTTGACTGATCCCTCTGAGATTGCGGAGATTTTTAAGAAAGTATTTTCTGACCTCTCCGCCTATCTTAACAAACTATCCTTCCAGCCACCCACCAGCTCTGGTAGTCAGGATAACTACTACCTCTCCATCACCACCCCCTCTGACACCCCACTGTACGTTAGAGCCATTGGCCCAGATGTTATCACCAAGCTCCTGAAGTCCCTCCCTGCCAGGGGTAGCCCTAGCAATGATGGGCTTTTCCCTCCTTCCTTAGGCTAATCTCTGCAGCTATCATTGAACCTCTCATCTTCATATTTAACCTTGCCCTCTCCTTGTCCACAATGCCAGACTCTTGGAAGTATGCTAATGCTGTGCCTATTTTCAAATCAGGAAATCCCCTTTCTCCTGGTAATTATAGGCCTATCTCTGTCCTCCCCGACCTAAGGAAGTTACTGGAAAAAATCATGCTCTTCCAACTCTCGGAGCATCTTGGAAAGTATATTCTGCTGTGCCCTCAGCAGCATGGCTTCCATAATCACCAAAGCATCACATCAGCTTTAGTCAATTTCTTTAACTATGTACTCAGAAACATGGACGCGGGTATGGTCACTGGTGCTGTATTCGTGGATCTGACTAAGGCCTTTGACCTTACTGACCACTCCCTCCTTCACTCCACTCTCCTCCACCTTGGCTGCTCTGCCGAGACAATGGCATGGTTCAGAAGCTACCTAAAAGGCAGGTCACGATCTGATACAATTCGTCCAGCCTCCTCCCCTGCCCTACCAGTATCTACAGGGGTTCCCCAAGGCTCCATCCTTGGCCCCCTACATTTTTCCATTTTTATTAACACACTCCTGGCTGAAAGCCTTACCTGTGAGTCTCTCCTCTTTGTGGATGACCTTGTCCTTTACCATAGTGACAAGTCTTTTGCAAACATCTGCTCCATTCTTATACTTAACTATGGTGCTGCCCACAATTGGTTTCTTTCCAACAGACTCTTGGTAAATGAAAAGAAAACAAAAGTAATGCTATTTGGATCAAAATCATTCCTCACAAAGATCTCCAAGACAAACTCCTTCCTCCTTATACCCACACCTGATGGTTGCCCCCTTGAAAATGTCCCTAGTTTTAAATACTTAGGTGTCACTCTGGACCCCTCCCTTATGTTCGCTGACCATGTCAATAATTCTGTGTACAGAGTTAATCAGAAACTAGTGCTGCCTACCACCTAAATCAGTTCCTTTCTTATGAGGAACACCTAACAATTGCACAAGGAAACTTTCTACTGCTCCTTGAATACTGCTCTTCTGTCTATTCCCTTATATCCTCAGCTCTGCACTGTTGACTGAACTCAGTCTGCATCAGTATCTGTCACTTTGTCCTCCATGCCCCCTTTTCTACCCATCATTGTGTAATGTAGTAATCACTTGGTTGGCTCCCACTGCAAGGACGATTTGACTATGCCTTGCGGTTGCTTAGTTGACAATACTCTGAGATTCGGCCACCTGTCCCCATACTCATCTCTCCTCATGGGCAGAGTGGCAGCTAGGATCCTCTGTGAATCATCAATCCTCCCCAGTAGTTCCATGAATCTCCTATAACATAAGTAGTAAAGCCTTTTCTGTCTCTGCCCCCCTCCCCATGGAACAGACTCTCTACATCACTCTTCTATCTCCCATCTCTCCTTCAAAAACAATTTCAAAGAGTGGCTACTGTCTGAAGCCAAATGGCACTGCTTTCCTGGGTAATCACTGGCATCCTCCCCCACCACCACCCACCCACCTATTAGCAGTGTCTCATCCTTGCTACACTCATCAGTACCAATCCTGTCCTATTCCCTCACTTTTCAGGGCTTCTGCTGTTGCCTCCCTACTCTATGTTCCATCACCATTTGCTAAGGGGGAAGTGTAATTGTTTTTAAAGTTCCAGTCTACTTGTTGACCTGTGCACTATTAGTGTACCTGAATGTATTTTGCACTTTGTGTATCATGTCTGAGACTTATGTTTGATCTCTGTGTTTTGTGCCTTATAGTTCAGTCTGTTGTCTGGCCTGTGAGTATGTATTTTTGACCTGTATGATGGCCTTCTTTGACACCTTATATTCTTATGTAATTGCACTTTATGTAAAGACCCCTTGCTCTGTAATTTCCAGCACCACATGTTGAGGCCTGTGTTTACTGTTGTTCTCCACGGCTGTATTGCATAATGTGCCATGCTATTGCTCAGGTCATGTCTGAAAATGGTCCTTTGGATCAGTGCAGCCACCCTGTTATCAAAGACATACATACATACATAAGTAAATGGCTACACAACCCAATCTTGGAAAAATAGAAAGTACAAGACAGGTAAAGAATAGGACAGGATAAAAAATAATATTATTTTCAGTGATTTAATTTTCCACTTTAAAAATGGGCCAGGGTCCTGACCCTGTCACTTTGCACTATGAAGAAAGAATCTGTATCATTCAAAAATATTAAAGATTTACTCCTCCATGTCTTGTCAGCTTCTCAAAACTTGATTCTCGAGTGACTTCCTCTTAAACCTTGATATTCACCAACCAAATCATGTACCAAAACATCCTTTTCTGCTACAACTCCTCAATCCTCCCGGTCCAATGACACCACTTTCTCCATCTGATCCTACTCCAAGTATTCCTCCCCAATTCTTACTATTACCAACATAACAACTTCAAGCTCAATTAACCACATACCCAGTCATTTGAGAAAGGACATACTGTAACAGAAGGCAAAAGTTTCAGTTTGGTATCTCTTCTCATGTAATCTATTGAAATCAGAGAGGGCAGAATTATTTCATGCAGCAATGTTTCAGTTGTCCTGAAAGTTATGTGCCCTACCTACTGAAGAAGCTGACATCCCCAGAATCTGTAGTGGATTTCAGCATGCATCGAGATATTGCAATAAGGAGAACTAAAGTTGTGGCAATAGATATGGATAGCTATTTCCAGATATTTTCCAATATTTCAAAAAACATTTTTTTCTGGTGGCTCTATAGTGGTAGTGCAGGCATGGCAGGGATTTTCTCTAGAGGTATCACAGAAAATTCAGGAACTATCTGGCCATGTCACTTGCTGCAAATGTATATTGCAGCACCAGGATGGACTGTTACTGCCTTCTAAAAAGAAAACATGTTACTAGCCTCTTAGGGCCCCCATTCCATCCTCAGCCCAACATATGATGGATGTTAATAGTCCCCTTCCATGCCTTCAGTTATAACAAAAAGCACTTATTTTCTGGTAGTTGAAATTAGACAATCATAAATTTTGACACTGAGCAACATCCATTTGCAGTCACTGTCAGTTGCTCTTCCTTTCTCCCACTCCTTTATTTTTATTTAATATTTGTTTACCAGGTAAGAATACTGGACCGATTTTCCAACTTAACCCTAACCAAAGTATGGCACATACCCAGTGAAACTGCATTTATTTTTACAAAAGCAAAATAAATTAAACACAATTAGAGATAGACTTGTACCATAGACACAATAAAACTGGGTTTAAAAACTGATTAACATTCACAGCTCCAAGGAGTCTCAGGAAGATCACCCCAAAAAAGTAGGACTGCATTAGAAAAAGTTCTTAAATCCAAATGTGTTTCACAACTCGTTCTCTGCACTGACTGCTAAACATGATCAAGGCAGAGGGAGATTTGTGAAGAAGTTGTAGGTAGCAACAAACAGAAATACAAGAGAAGTGCATTGTCCCGGATTCTCCCCTTATTCCCCCACAAAAGACACACCACTTGTATGTTGTTGTGCTCACATTGTCAATTAATTTATTATATATCATAATTACATTTCCAATTCCCATCATCATTTTATTAATGTCTTTTTAAAGTTTTATTTGTATTGCATCCAAATCTCTAACTCTGATTATCTCTCTCACTTTTCCTCTCGCTTCCCCAGGTGAACACCTGGGTGCCTTCTTCTTCTCTTTTCTGGTAGGTAACTGTGAGAACCGAGACCACTTTTTGTCCTTCAGTTTCTTCTTCTTCTCATCATATTTCTTTTTCCTCCCCCCCCACACCTCCTTTCCCCTCCCCTTTTTCCCCTTTTTCTGCCATCCACCTCTGGCAGTCCACCAGTGTCCTACCGGACTTACTCTGTCATCCACCTCTGACAGACCATGTCAAACCCTTCTCTGTTAACCACATTCTCCTTCTCTTTTGTCGAGTGGGTGGGTGGTAACAAAACTTCAGCAAAAGTGGCTGAAACACCACTGTGCTGACCTTTTTGTACCCCCTTTAGCCCCTCTCTTTCCTGCCTGCTTGCCTGTTGTTCTGGCTCCCAGTCCCTCCCCCTACCTTCCCCCTTCCCTTCCTGAGCAAACCACGTCCAACAACAACAGGGGGAAGGGGTGCACCAGAACAACTTGGTCTGCCCCTTAAAGGGCAAACTCCATTGTCCTGGATTCCCCCCTTATTTCCCCACAAAAGACACACCACTTGTATGTTGTTGTGCTCAGATTGTCAATTAATTTATTATATATCATAATTACATTTCCAATTCCCATCATCATTTTATTAATGTCTTTTTACAATTTTACTTGTATTGCATCCAAATCTCAAACTCTGATCATCTTTCTTTTCTTTTTGCTTCCCCAGGTGAAAACCTGGGTGCCTTTTTCTTCTCTTTTCTGGTAGGTAATGGTGAGAACCGAGACCGCTTTTGTCCTTCAGTTTCTTCTTCTCATCATATTTCTTTTTCCTTCCCCCCCACACCTCCTTTCCTCTCCCCTTTTTCCCCATAGCCTGTCTCCAGCTTGCATTGGATGACTGGCTTTCCCCTCTTTTTTTATCTCCTTTCTTGCCTCCTCCATGCCTCAATAAACCCCATCATTTCAGTATTAAACATGTCTATTGCTAGCTCTGACAGGTGCACTCCATCTGGTCTGTAAAAATCCTCTACCCATTCTTCTACCCCTTGCAATATTACGTGCCCTCCCATACTCCTTATCAAAGTTCCTACCCTCCTATTCATCTTCCTCCTGGCCCTGTCCATTGCTACATGGCTGTGATCATGTCTCCATACCCTCCTTGGTATCATGTCTGACCAGGCTATGCTCACTCTCGGCCACCACTGCCGTATCTTCCCTAAGTCCTGTTTTACCTGCATATACATGTCCACCCATGGATTCCCCCCAAGGTCATTACCCCCAAGGTGTATAATAATTAAGTCTGGGATGGGCTGCCGCTCTTTCATGTCTTTCAGGGTAGGGAGCAACTGTGCCCATCTCATCCCTCAGATGCCACACCACACGAGCCTATGTTGTCTGACATCCTGGTACAGCTGCTTTCCCCCAGCTTTTTTCTCCATTCTCTTTTTTGCCCAATAAATGTATGAGTGCCTTCAGATCCATACTTCCATGGTCCTCCCTCTACCTATAGGACTTAATCAAAATATACATCTTAACCACTTTCCTGCCTTGTTCATATTCTTGTACTTTACAACCCCCTCCTGTTTTTGTTGTTGTTTTTTTTTGCTCCTACAACCAAAACAATAGATGACATGTTAATCTCAGTCATGCACATCTCAAATATTCCTCTTGTAGCTGGCAGACCGTCAGCACCCCTTTTCCATCATACTGTTCACTATTTCCCCTGCTGCTGCCCATTTTGAAGCAGCCCCTTTTCAAAAGGAGTGAGAAGAATAATTGCCTGTGTCCTCGTCCAGAAATTCCATGCCCTTTTTAAGCATGGCCATTACTTGGTAACTCGTCACTCTCTTCCCATCTCTCTGCACAAATAATCTCCCTTTTTTTATCCCCCGCTCTGTGGCTTATGCCCACAGAGCTTTTACTGAGCACACTGTCCCATCTACGTGAGCCTTAATCTTTACGGCACACCCGTTTCATCCTTGATCTGTTTTTGACCTCTTAATTAGGACTTGTACCTCATTCTTCCCCCAAGTAATGTCTCCCCATTCTAGCCCCCCTTCTTCATCCTTTCCACCATGCCCTACCGCCTCACTCACTCTCAAGGCTCCTGCAATGATCACTAAGTAAATCGTGTGAAATAATTATGCCGCTTCCTTGGATCTGCAAATTGTAGGTAGTACACCCTTTAATTTTGCTAGCCAATGGTCTGCTATTGGCCATCTTCCATCCCTGGGTATTTGTTTTAACCTGCTCCACCCTTGCATCATTCTCCATATCAACACTGATTTCATAGGGTCCTTTCACCTCTTTAGGCTACAAACTAAACTAATCCCTGCCAGGTAAACCTCCATTGTGGTGTGGGCCATACCTCTCTGCCATTGATCCACTGTAAACTTTCCTATCTGCTCTTCCATAAGTAGCCCACTTACCTCCATGTGGTGTGCTTCTCTGAATGTTTGCAATGCCTGCCAGGCCCCTTCATAGGCCCTCAAGGTCCATGGTGCCCAGGAGTTGTGACACAGCATTTCAACTCCCTCTTGCCAATGTCCCAGATGTTCGTTGGTATGGATGTTTTCTGTTCCTCTGCTGCTGGTGCCAGCATCCAGAAATGATCCAGCTGCAGATGGGAAAGGCTGTCAGCTAGGATATTTTTAACCCCATCTATGTGCTTGGCCTTGAATGACATGTTTAATTGCAAAGCTCTTAACACTAGCTGTCTCAACACCCCCATGACTGTTTCCAATCTGGCCCTCCTGTTGTTTAAAACCTCTACCACAGCTTTGTTGTCACACCAAAATGTAACTTTCTGGTTCCTCAATTCATCTCCCCACACCAGGGTGCAGGCCCAAATGGGCATGATTTCTAACAGTGTGATGTCCTTTACCCTTCTGTCTCTCACTCAATGGCTTGGCCATGGCTCAGAGAACAACTTTCCTCTCAAATAACCCCCATTCCAAACCCCCCCCCGCATCTGTATATAATTCCAGATCTGTGCTGTAAACTCACTATTCCTGACAAAAAGAGGAGCCATTATAGCTGCTGAGGAATTCTTCCCATACTTTAAAATCTTCTTTCACTCCTCTTGTTATATCCACACAGTAGTGCAGTCTGGTTACACCTGCAGTGGCCCTCGCTAGCCACTTAGTGAAAGTCCTTCTTGGTCCATTTGCCCTACAGGCAAAGTTCAAATGCCCCATTACTTTCTGTACCTGCCTCAATTGCACCCATCTCCTACTTGTATGTACCTAAATCAGATCTTTCAGCTTCGACACCTTGCTGTCAGGTAACCTAAACACCTCCCTCAGTGTGTCTATCTCAGTTCCCAAGAACTCTAACACCTTACTGGAACCTTCCGTTTCGTCTGGTGCCAATGGTACCCCCAGCTTTCCACACAGGTTTTGGAAGCTAGCAGGCATCTTCTCTGCCTCCTTCCATCCACTGCCTATTAACAGAAAGTCATCCAGGTAATGTATGACCGCTCTGTAACCCATCAGTTCTTGAAATATCCATGGCAAACAGGTACTGAAAGCTTTGAATGTGGCACAAGCTATGGAACAACCTATGGGCATGGCCTTGTCAAAATAGTACTGGTCCCCTACCTTAAAACCCAATAGATCCCAATCTTCCTGTCTAACTGGGAGCAATCAGAAGGCAGACTCTATGTCTTTCTTGGCCATCCATGCATCAGGGTTCACCCTGATAATCTGCACGGCCTCTTCCAGTGTAGCATAAGTGACTCTGCTGTGTTCCTCACCTATAAAATCATTCACTGAGTCCCCTTCTGGAAATGACAGGTGGTGAATCACTCTGTATTCTACTTCCTGTTTAATGGGAACCAAGCCCAATGGGGAAATCATCATATTCAGTAAAAGAGGGCTTGGGTATGGCTCTTCTACTCTCCCCACCACTTTTTCCTTTTCTATCTTTTTCTTCAAAATCTCCTCCTTCCCCTTAACTGACCCCAAGTTGTTAGCCATTCTTGCCCTACTTGGGCCTTTGCACTGCAGTGGAAAACCAGTTCTAAAACCTTTCCTTATTGTTTCTGCCACCTCTCTATCTGTGTAACCTTTTAACCATCTCTCCCACAGCTCTATTTTGATAGGGGTTTTCGCTAACTGAAATTGTTCTCCTATCCCTTCTTCCCTTTTCCCTACTCCCCCACCCCTGGCCCCCCCGGCCCTCTATCTGTTCAGTAAGCCTGGTTCCCCTTACCCCCATATCCTGTGCCTCTGGCTCCTCTATTCCATGGCTGGACCCTATGGCCATGCCCTTCCTGAAAGGGCTGTTAACCTGTTCCCTGTCCCCCGCTCCCTTGGGCCCCTTGTGTCCATGTTGTCTTGCATCTACTCGCAGGATGTGCTCCCCCACATTTAGAGCATGCATGCCAGAACAGACATTGAGGCCAGGAATAGAATGCCCTGTTATATCCCGAGCAGCATTTTTGGGGTACTTCCCCCCTTTTCCTATTTCTCTCTCCGGCATGGATTGATCGGTTACATAATCCGTCCACAAATCCAACTACTTTTTATCCCACCTCACATCCCTGTAGGGTGCCATCCTTTGCTGGAAAAACTCTTCATAATATATCCACCCTACCCCTCCTTTTGCCTTCGCTCTTCTTATGATCAATGAGTACGTAATAAGAGGGATGCCCAACTCTGGTTTCTTTTCCAATACTATAGCTGAGTATGTGGCAAAACCTACAAACCACCCATCCCATGTCTTTCCTTTTGTAAATTTGTTCTCTTCTTTCTTCCCAAGCAAAACTATTGCTGCGGCCATCTCTCTCTTCCCAATACTCTCCATCTCCTCATATTTTGCTGCCGCCTCCCTACTTACTAAAGCAAAAATGTCTATGTACTCCCCTTTCCATATCTTCTCTTTCATAGTTAGTGGTACATGCTCCCATATTCTCATCCTTGTGGCTCCTATCTCCCTTGTTCCTTTTCCTATGCTTTCCATCACCTTTTCTACCTCTCCTGTTGTTTCTTTATCTGACCTGATCTTTGCCAGTGCTGATTCCATCTGCCCTAAGCCCCCTGTCCCAATGGCCATAATAATTTGGCCTATGTATTCCTTAATGCTGTCCCTGACTGTACCTGATACATTACCTGCAGGCCTGTCAGCTCCCTGTGGCCGATTATCATCGAGAGACCCTGGCCTGGCTTCCTGCAGCTGGATGGCTGCTTGTGGTGTTGTCCGCAGGGGAACTCCTGTGTTCAGGGAATCTAGTCTGGGTTTGAGAGATGGCACCACCACCTGCTCTTGGGGAGGTACTGATGGTTCTGGTACACAGGACTGCAGTGGTACTAGGCCGACCGCTCGGGGAGGAACCACCATTGGTGGCTGTGATCTCTTTGGGCTGTGTGGCCCCCTGTTGATCATTTCCCACTGCCCCCTTTTCCCTTTCCTGCTTTCCTTTTCTACCCGGATCTCCCCGGTTCCTCTCCTTCCACCATCTGCCACATCTTGTTGGCCTTCTCCGCCAGCTTCATGATGGTCTTGTAGGCATCTTCCTTTGAAGGCCTGTTTCTCTTTGGTGCCATCTCCTCTTGCTTGCCTGTATAAATGCTGTGAATAAACTGAAAAAATTTTCTTCATTAATAAACACCCATGATTTCCTTGTCTTGTTTCGATCAGCCAACTCCCGCTCCCATCACTCATTTTTTATATAAATAGGTGTCTTGCTGACTCCCCACCCCGGCCACTCATCTGTGTTGTTCACTCCTCCCTTCTGTCCTTTCTTAGTTCTTTAAGTTTGCATGTAAAATGTTCCTTCTTGCCATGTGAAAATGGCATCTGACATCATGCCATCTAGCCTGTACTACCAGACTCCTCCATCCTCATCTGCATCCCCTTCTCAGGACTTTCCTTGTTCCTTCCTTTTTAAATTGTAAACGCTTGGTCATTCTCCCAGCCTACCCTGACCCCCCCCGTCGAGTTAACGGTGATCAAAATGCTGTGCCTTGTGGCATCTTAAGCCTTTTATTTCCTGAAAGCGCCTTTCTCACCACGAGGTACCTCACCACCTTGGCGTTTTTCCACCTCCTATATTATCCTCTAAGCCTACCCATTCTCCCCTTTTTCTTCCTTGCAGGCCTCAGACCTGACTACATGGCCCACAGGCCCTGCCCTCAACCCACTCACCCTTGCCTAGCCGGCGGTGTCTGACGTCACCACTGGGATGTTTCTTGGCTCTCCTGCTCTCAGCAACCACTTCTCAGTCCCAAAGTCCTGTTTTCAGCTGAAAAACTCATGAATCCCCTCCTCAGGTCCTCTGTCCATACACTACCTCTCATCTCCCTTTTGTGTCAGTGTGAGATGTCATGCCACATGGCTTCTCCCTGCCTGCTGCATTCCAGCCATTCCACTTGGGCCTCTGCCCAGCAGTCTTCCTGCTTTTTCCCTGCTCACATGGCCCCCCATAGCTGAAATGCCTAACCAAGGCTTCTCATGCTCTCATGCAATTCCTTTCTACCCAAACACTACCTATCATTTTTTTTTTGTCACAGTTTGGACATCACGCCATGTGGCCTCTCTCTGCTTGCTGCCTTCCAGCCATTCTGGATGGGCCTCATCCAGCCATCCTCCTGTATTTTCCCCCACTCCCAAGACCCCTCCGTAGCTTAAATAACCTAAAGAAGGTTTCACCTATTCCTGTTCATTCTCCCCTTCAATGCAGAGAGTCTTTTTCTTTATTTTTTTCTTTTTTAAACGTGTCCCTCTTCTTTTTTCAATTCAAATTTTATTAGTTTCCAGTACAAAGAGCGAATCATAACAATGGATGAGATGTCCATATACATCGGGTATAGAGTATAAAATGATTCGCTCTCCCCCCACCCTCCCATCCACCCTACCCCACTCCCACCCCAAACAACCCAGCACCATTTTACATCTCTAGCACTATACCTATGAATGTAACCTATTAGTGCTTAACCTGGAGTGCAAAGAGAGCTTGTAGTGGTCCCCAAATTTTATCGAACTTCTTAAGTTTGTTAAGTAAACTGGCAATAGTCCTTTCAGTTCTGAGATTTGCAAGTAACTCCTGAAGCCATTCAACATATGTTGGTACCTCCATATCCTTCCAATGTCTTAAAACCACCTTTTTAACAGACATCGACATCAGGGCTATATAATACTTCCTGTTCACCACCGAAATGGAAGAGAAATCCCCAAGAAGGCAAATTTCGGGGGTGAAGAGGTCCGAGAGCCCCAACAGAGGGTCAACATACTGTTTAATTGCAATCCAAGAAGAGCTCCAGAAAATATGAAGAAGATCTCCTTCTTGAGATTGACATCTTGCACAAAGAGGGGAGGACACAAGACCAAGCCTAGCAAGTTTCTGCAGTGAGTAGTAGATATTATGCAGAATCTTAAACTGCATTAGCCTAAGTCTGTCCTGCTTAAGAAACTTATGGCAGCTCTGCCACAGGAGAGACCAATCCAGATCTTTACCCTGAAAGAGAGAGGCTCAAAAGGAGATGAGAGTATAATTATCAAGGTAGGCCCAGGTGAAGAGAACACTATATATTTTGGATAAGGCATGCGGCAGACCAGCCAACTCCATTAAGGTAATCTGAAAATTGAAATTAGGAGGTGGGGGGGTTGAGCCCATTACCTTAACCAAGACATGATGAAACTGGAAAATTTTGAAAATATTTGCACGAGGTATTGAGAACTTACACATAATATAAGCTGAAGAATACCATTGACTATTAGGTGACATAAACTCCTCTAAACAGCAATTTTGTATCTGAGAAAGCCATGTGGCTGGGAGAGGCTTACCCTCTAATAAGAAATTGGAACTGCCTATTACAGGTTGTGATAAATCCTTGAGATTCATATATCTTAGAAATGCACACAACTGAGTATGAACCCTGATAGAGACAGCTATAGGGGAACTACTAAGAGACTTTGGTAGGGGACCAATTTTGGTATATAACAATGCAGCGGGGGGGAGACCGTGTTTTTTAATGGAAGCAGATTCGACAGCTAACCAAGTCGGAATGTATGTAGCAACCATGGAGAGCTGGTCCACAGTCAGCCATCTGAGATATTTATTGGCCTGGCTGGCCCAATAGTATAGCCTGATATGGGAAGTCTTAAGCCTCCTTTTGCCTTCGGGCCGTTAACATATGAAATGCCATTCTGGCCTTCTTATCCCCTCATATAAAAGCGGAAATCATACCATGTACTTTTTTAACCCAGGACAAGGGAAGCCATATGTTCAACATGTTAAGGGGGTAAAACAGACAAGGGAAAACATTCATTTTGATTAAATTTATTCTGCCCCATAGAGAGAGGGGGAGTAGGGTCCACCTATGAAGGACAAGATCTACTTTATGTACTAGCGCATCAATATTTTGCTGTCTGAGCCACGTAGTGCTCCTTGTTAAGAGAAGCCCAAGGTATTTAATATAATCGGACTTCCAGGTGAGTCCAAACACAGTAATATACTGTTTACAGACCCTATGATTAAGAGGAAAAAACTACCATCTTTCCTACATAAAGTTTATAATTTGAAACCTTACTGAAATCCTCTATGAACTTTAGGATAGCAGGAATAGATGTGAGTGGATGCGATATCTGCAACAGTAGGTCATCTGCATAGGCCGCAACTTTAACCATCTGTTCCCCGAGAGAGATACCCGATATACCCTGGGCTCCTAATAACCTTCTGATAAGTGGCTCTAAATAAATGTTAAAAAGAATAGGAGATAAGGAACACCCCTGTCTAGTCCTAACATATAGTTTAAATGGGTTAGAAATAACCCCGTTACATGAGATTCTGGCAGAGGGGAACTTGTATAGAGAACTCACCCAATTCCGGGAATTCCTTGGGAAAACCAAAAGCTTCCATCGTAACAAATAAGTACTCCCAGTGGACTCTGTCAAATGCCTTCTCAGCATCCAATGAGATCAAGACCATTGGATGAGGAGCATCCTTGGATGCCAAGAAGACATGGGACAGGGTCCTCAGATGGTCAACCGATGATCTCCCTTTCATGAAACCAACCTGGTCAGCCCTGATAATAGAATGAAGTACTGCCTCCACACGGTCAGCTTGTAATTTTGCCAGGATTTTAATATCTTGGTTAAGTAGGGAGATCAGCCTATAGCTTCCCACCTGATCCGGTGGTCTGTCCGGCTTGGGCAACAGGACTATTAAGGCCTCAAAAAGAGAGGGATCAGACACTTTACCCAAGAGAATAGCCTAGAAAAGCAGCAGCAAGATGGGAATCAGCGGCTGTGAGAAAGCTTTATAGAAACTGGAAGTAAACCCATCAGGGCCCGAAGACTTATTGGATGGGAGAGATTTAATTACTCTTTCAATTTCACCCTCAGAGATGGGAGACTCCAGAATTATTTGCTGGGATTGTGTAAGGGTTGGCAACTGTAAATCACTCAGATATTCATAAAGTCTTTCCTTAGATGGGAAATTAACCATAGGGCCATATAAATCCTGGAAGTACTTTGTAAACTCCTCCGCTATGTCTGGGGGCGAGACCTTAAGAGAATTATCACTAAGAGAGTGGATAGCAGGAATGAGTCTGGTGGATTCGTGTTGCTTAATACGTAATGCTAGCATTTTACCCACCTTCTTGCCCTGACCGGTATATACTGCATTTGTTTTCAAAATTGCATATTCGACTTGTTCCGTTAACATTGCTAGGTAGGCTTCTCTCAGTTTCATTAAATCTTGTTTGAATACCTCAGAGGAAGAAGGAGAAAGAACAGTCTCCAAACTCCTAATTTGGGAAAGAAGGTTAGAAATCCGAGATGCCCTGTCCCTCTTCCTTTTTGATGTTAAACCAATTATAATCCCCCTTAGATACACCTTATAGGCACCCCATATCATGTCCTGCTTCCCCATAGAGTTAGAATTAGAAGCAATAAACTGCTTTATTTGGGATGCTAGGTATTGAACCGTCTTTGGCTCCTTCAGAATTTGGTTATTCAGCTTCCATCTACCCCAACGAGGCCAGGGTTATTAGGCAGGTGACCACAGAGTGATCTGAAGGGGGCCCAGAGATGATGCTAGAACATATAACCCCTGGTAACAGGGTTTGAGAAATGAGGATATAATCAATCCTAGAGGAGGTTGCATGCACCGGAGAAACAAAAGTGTATTCCCTTACATTCTGATGCAATACGCGCCATATATCACAAAGACCAATGGAGTCCATCAGGTCCCTAAAGGCTCTTTGTGCCAGAGAAAGACCTTGATGGGATTGACCTGACCTGTCAAGGACCTGGTCAAAAATGAGATTGAAATCACCCCCTATGACCATGGGAGTGTCCAAAAAGGGAGTTAGGGCTTTAATTATCTGGGCAAAAAAGCTAGGGGAATCTACATTGGGGCCATAGATAGCATCCAGAGCAATGTCCAGGGTATGCAATCTACCTTTTACAAAGAGGAATCTGCCTGAAGGGTCAGATATAACCTGAAGAGGTTGGAACGGAACTGACCTATGTAGGAGGATCATGACCCCTCTACTGTGGGTCGTTCCTTCCGCTGCAAACATCTGTCCAATTTGTTGCCATCTCATCTTTTCAGCCTCCCCCATGAGCAAATGCGTCTCTTGCAAAAACATAATTTCTGCCTTTAAATGGCTTATATGCTTCAGTATTTTATATTGCTTGGTCTTGTGCCTCACCCCCTTAACATTCCAACTAATAAATTGAATGTTTCTAGCCATCACTCATGTTGCCAGCTTGGGATCCTCCAAAATACACATATATATGCATACTCCATCTATAGTGCTCCAAACATAGTATACGCTGGGTTGTTCTACCCTCCCCCAATTCTTCCCCCAGTAGATCCATTCCCTAGCTGACCCCCATGATCACCCCACCCAAAACACCCTGTGGACTCTAACCCCTCCTCCCACCCCTCCCATATTTTACATGGTACATGATGTCCAGCAAACTGAAAAGTTCCTCTCCCCCCAACCACCCTGCCCTCACAAAGCAGAAATCAGGAACAGAGTTGCCCCTCAATAATCAAAACATTCCAGTAGAATAGCTAATTCTCAGCATTAATAGCCTGACAATACCCCTAGATGATCCCGGGGGACTGGCTATACCAGCCCTTTAGAAAAAACAATCTTTCATATAGTAATCCCACGAGCCATAGAATAACATGGCCCACAGAGCATAAGGGCTAAAACACAAAGGTATTATATGTAAGGATTAATCTCAGATGCCCTCTTGTGGTGCAGCCTCACAATATCAGTGCTTAAAGACTGAGGTCAGGCAGTCCATGGCTACCCGCTGTGGAATAGGGGAGAACTGAAAGGCCCAGGGTCGCTGTCTAGAACATATATTAAGTCAAAACCAGTGGCCATCACAATGAGAGAGGGAGATTTTAAAAAAAGAAGAGAAAAAGGAAAAAACGGGAGTCCTCCAGAGACAATACTTAAACAGGGTTATAGAGAGGGAGCAAACCAGAGCCCAGTGTGAGCGAGCAAAATCCTGGCATTTTCATCTATCCTTAAATGTGGAATCTCCCTTAATATACGGATTACCCTTGTATATTGCCCATTAAAAGCAGGGAGTGTGAGGAGGAGTGAAATCTGAGAATGAAATAAAGCAGGCCATGTTAACAAGGCCAGGGAGAGACCGCAAATGCCAAAGAGGTCTCATAATAAAATCTGAAAAAGGGAAGCATTGCCCCCCCATTGCCATGAGATTGGGTCAACACTCCTGGGAAACAGAAATACCAGAACTAGCAAATTAGGATTTAGCATAAGAACCATGACTCCGTTCATATTCTCATTAAATAAAACAGAGAAAAACACAAATGAGCCCGGTAACACCTAGCTCATAAATCACAATTGAGACAGAAATAAACTGGAATGAGAAATAAGAGTCCACAACGTATCAAAAAGTCCTGAAGATGAAAACCAGATCGGGAATAGAATGTCCATGTTGTATCAGAAGGAGGACGCCACTCGAGAACTATAATGGAGAGATAAGTAACCAGCTACATAGTATATCAGCGGCCTGGCCCCAAGAGTATTGCAGCCAGATATGATTTACTGCAGATAGGCAGCTCGACCAGATGGAAATTCGGCTTGTCTTTCTACGCCAGACCCGCTCTCATATAGGCTTGAATAGATCAGGGAATGCTTCTTTGAGCCCAGTAGATGCTGTCTCCACCTCCTCATAGGTCACCCACGAGCCATTTATGCAAACTTGAAGCCTTGAAGGAAAACCCATGCAGAACTTAATTCCCCGTGGCGATCAGCTTGAGAACCACTTTATGAAACGTAGCTCTTTTCTGGCATACAGATAAGGGCAGATCTTGTGCCACTCTCAGCTTTTTACCTTCCCATTGTAAATCTTGCACCTCCTTGACCTTGTATAGGAAGTGTTGTAGCTCCTGAAAATTCAGAAAATGAAATATGAATACCCTAGGAGGGGCTCCGGCCGAGGGAGGGGGGGCATAGCGCCCAGTGAGCCCTTTCTATGATGTAGCTAGCACCAAAAGGGGAAGGGACTGCCACCTTTTCCACAAACTTTTTGGTCAATTTGATGGGATCCGAGCCCTCTTCACCCTCTGGCAAGCCAATTATTACTGCATTGTTACAGCGACTGCGCCCCCCTCCAGGTCTTCCACCTTATTCTCCATTTTCACTATCCTTTGCCTCAGGGCCACCAGCTCCAGATCAGCTTTATCCTGCTTCTTTTCAACAGATCGTATACATATTTTGTTGTCAGCAGTTTTCTTAGAAAGCTCCTCCAGGGTATTAGAAATGCTTTTAATTTCCCCTGCTATATTCTGCATTTCAGCCTTAAAAGGCTGAAACTCCTCTAGAAACCTCGAGAGGGTAAGAAGGTCACTATCAGGACACTCAGCGGTAACAGGCAGTGAGGGTTGCAAGGGGGAGGCCCTGGCTTTCTTAGAGGCCTTCTCAGGTGTAGTAGGAGGTGTGTGCTTTGGAGCAATTTTCGGCATCTCCTCATCCATTGATGCCCCATAGAGAGAACAGGAGTGCTCAGAAAGGCTGTAGATAGATAGTCTTCTATAAAAATTACTGAAGAAACAGGATTTGGAAGGGCAAATAACGGGCGGTAGGTCGAAGTGGGTAGAGAGGCATCTTACCCAGCGCACTGCATCACGTGACTCCCCCACGTGTCCCGCTTCTTATAAGAGGGGCTCATATCTCATCTCAGGTTCTATTCGCTCTTTCTCCCCGAGCTGCACTCTCCTTTTTTGTCCTTTGCCCCCCAGGCCTCCTGCTCCTAAACAGCCCATCCACATGGCCTACACACCACCTCTTAGCCACAACAAGCCGCTTGCTCCCTGGCTCAACCTCACAAATAAGCATTTTCTTGTGTCATGCCTTTCACCTGAGGGATTCCATCACTCTGAGTGTTCCCCCATGGCCTCTCAAGCGCTTCTTAGCCTGTTTCCTGGCTACATGCTATCTACATCCTCCTGTCTAGGCCCCAACCCCATACACAATGACTTCATCACTCATCACATGCTTTACATAAGCTACAATTCAATCAGCATTTCCAAATATGATCAATTGCCACAATCCCAAGGCCTTTCACATTATACCCATCGAATATATGTCCAACCAAAAAAAAAGTTTATAAAATATATATTTAAAAATCGTGGAGCATGATTGCCCCTGTATTACTTCTTGTGCTTACCTTCCAAGTGCTCTTAGTGCACAAATCTCAGTCACTGCTCCCAGCATTCTCCACGTACTAATCTGATGTGCTGCAGTTTCAGAATCCTAACAAAACTTCAGCAAAAGTGGCTGAACCACCACTGTGCTGACCTTTTTGTACCCCCTTTAGCCTCTCCCCTTCCTGCCTGCTTGACTATTGTCCTAGCTCCCAGTCCCTCCCCCTACCTTCCCCCTTCCCTTCCTGAGCAAACCACGTCCAACAACAACAGGGGGAATGGGTGCAGCAGGACAACTTGGTCTGCCCCTTAGAGGGCAAACTCCATTATCAATGGAATGTATTACAGAGGGTGGGAATGAATCAAAGAGGTAGATGGAAAAGGGATAAATGTACTGTATCACAATGTTTAAAAAAGTGATGCAGCAAATGTGGCAGCAGTCATGATGGTGCTGGGGTGTGAAATGAATGAAGATTAGTACATTGGTGTGAAACAAGGGAATAAGAAAAATGGGAACAAACAAGAAGATGGCAACAAAGGACAAGCACAGGAAGCATAGGGGGATGGAAGCAAAGGGGGGTTATCATAGGTAGGGATTAAAATAAATCAGCATTTACTGTACTGGAGGCTGCTGGAGAATATGCACTAGCAACTTATACTGGTAAAGGTGATAACCAAGACTTAGGTCAGGATTTACAGATGTCCTGCCACCAACAGATGTTCAGATATTGGTGTGTGCCTGTGGTAGGGAAAATGAAGCAAATACTGTGGTTGTATTTAAAAAAAATGCAACATTTATACAGCTGATACCACATTATCACAAAAGAATGGTGTATGCATCAAACAGTGACACAAGCCTCATTATAGGGCATCCAATCCACTGCAAGTTATGGCAGTTGCTAATGACAGAACACATCTTTGGTGGCTTAACATATTGAGACAAGCCTTGGGAAGATTGTGTTTCAAGCCCCTGATGTGCTGCTGAAGAGTCAGCCCTTACAGTTTAGGGTCATGAATTAGTGCCATGTTTCCACCTTGCCAAAAATATAACTTATAACCAGCATAACATTGTGAGTCAGGAGATTTGATTGTAACTCATTGTATGACCCTGCTTCATGCCTCTCAGATATAAAGCTGCCGGTTAGAAAAGAATCCAGTACTAATAACAAGATTTCATCTCTGCTACGCTATCCTAGGAAATAAATTTTCCATAAAGCGTGTGAAGGCTAGCATTTAAATAAATATGCAATAGGAACTTGTTATGCATTACTCATTTTAATCATCCAAATGCATAGAAGCAATTGCATTATAACCACCTATACTGCACATGGTCCACGTACGGTATAAATAAAAGTCTTCACTCTCTAATGGCATCTACCCTTTGCCTTGTGCTAAATTCAGCAATAAAGCAGACGTTACTATTCCTGTATCTCTAATCTGTATTTATAATTGACAAAATGTTGCTTTTCTTGACAGGAATGTCTCATTATATTATATGGTTTTGTTGATTATGAAGTGTTGTGATAGTGCATTTTTAATTTTTCTGAACAGTTTATCTTTAAACGCAGATGCAGATGGAAAAGTGAGACATTAGACAACTAAAATGTAGTTGCAAGCTACACATCCCAATAATGATAAAGGGGTTATTTTAGTATACTTTCTAATTAGAGGAATCTGATTAGATACAGTAGGTCTGTATGAGTCATACTGTTCCTATGATAGTTCCCACTGCAAATCATTATATCATTATTCATCATTGCTGCTGTATATATAAAACAATGAGACAATGTGGTCTAATGCTTAGAGCATTGGCTTGGGTACATGGAGAGGACAGGTACAAACCTCGCTAATGCTAAATACAGATTGTGTGACATAAAGCAAGGCATCTACTTCCAGTGCTCCAGACTGCACAGCTATGGAAACTGATAGAAGCTGGATCCACCTGACAATAAAATGATACAGTTCAGCTGGGATATCTCAAATAAATAAATTGTGAAACAAATATTTGTCTATTCTGCATGCCTATATGCATCATATAATCAGCATAGTTTAGTAAATAATAAAAGTCTATATTTCTGGCCGATCCGGTGACACTGAGGGTTGAGGCATGGGATGCCACATCTCGTGCCATGCTAGTGACCCAGGTTCAGACACGAGCCCAGGCTGCCATGGTTGGCAGGGGTGGGATAGGATTGAGCATCCAGAGGACTGCTCTCCTATCCCGGGGAGGGATCCAGGGAGCCACTGCTCTGTAGGAGCCCCTGGTGATGACCAGGGGCACTACTAGAGTGGTGCCACAAGGGAGGTGGAGTGCAGCAGACATTGGCATGCTGTGCCTTGATGTCATTCCATGCCCATACTCTGCTGGGAGAAAAATCAGAGGAGACAATGGGCCTCCATGGCCCAACCTGAATGGTACTTCCTCAGCTGGATCCTCTATGATGGGGAGTTGACCTGTGGGTAGCTTCTCACCCCCCCACCATGGGGGGTAATCCTTGGGAGTTAGGAGGAGGTGGTCTGATCTCAGGTTGGGGCCATGGGGTTGGTCAGGATGACTTACCAACCGTGCCTAGGAAGGAGAGAAAATATATAAGAAAGAAAAAAAGTTTATATTTCTTCCCTAGCAAACTAACAATTTTCTGTACATGAACCAGTTTTTTTTGTCTACCAGGAAACCACTGGCTCAATGATAGTTTTAGTAGCTGATATTAGAGTTATTACTTTGGGTTCTTTTGACTTCTCCAAAAGATGAATTGTAGGAGCAGCATTTGCAAATAATCTTCCTGTGAGACACCCTGCACTGTTTTCCAAATGTAAATACATCTCAACTGTTAGACAATCTATGAGATGGCCAAAAAGTGTCCAATTTAGGAGGACAAGAAAAAAGACATAATAACAGCAACAAATTATGTATACTGTATTTGCATAATTGTTTAATTGTAAACTGTGACATGTTATTGCACCCATCTTTAGAAATAGCAGTAGGAATACCAGAACACATTTCGGTGGATGCAGACACAGGTGGAACACACATCTGCATCAGTATCCACCCCTTTTGAAAATTCTTCCATAGTTGTGACAGGGTTGAATAAGGACCTGTCCCATTTTTATGCAGAAAGAGTTAAATGGAAGGATTTGTTCTAGCTTCTCCTTTTCTGTCTCTTGTCTGTCTGGTTGTGCAATCAAATTTTCTTGTGAGACCTAAGAACTGATCACTCCAACTGTTTTGCAATTCTCTGCCTCTCACTTTCTCTCTGCCTTCCCTTGCTACTTCTGTCTATTCTCCACCCATGCATATCTCTGGGTGTAGAAATGTGTGTGAATCTTTATGTGGAAATGTCACTGATACTGGGTTCCCTTTGTTTAAAACTGTATATAGTTATACTGTTGAAATGATTGCAAAGCTATTTGAAACTCATGGGGTTAACCTGCAATACAGTTTTTAAGCCTTTTGCAGAGCTGTAAACAAGAGGTCAGTTCTGAGTCACTATGTACTGCTTCGCTGCAACTGCATTGAAACTGACAAGAACATTCTGTAAACTTAAAAGAACATTCTGTGAGAAGCAAGCTTTCTTAATGAGTTCCCAGACAAAGACTTATAAAAAGGGCAGCAATGCTTTTTCTAGAGACAAGGAAAGAGAAAGAGCAAGACTGAAACTAGGAATTAGAGATATCCTCAGATGAAGGATTTTGTTTTCTGTGTTTGTACTGCCTTTGTAAATATTTATACTGAAAATTTTTTTTTTTATTTTATTGCTATTTGAAAAATAAAATTCTATTTGTGAAATTTGAAACTGTTCCTGGTTTTCCTATGCTTCCTGACCTGTGCAGTGATGACACTAGTGTTTAACTTCCTTAACTGAACCAGTGCCATCCTTTTTGTTACCGCCACTCTATTATTTGCAAAAAGCAGAGCTTTTCTCAGAGCAGCCTTGTTACTATAGTTAACTTTTGAAGGGCTAGTGCTTGAGACAGTCAATAAATGATGAGCATGTTGCTATCATACTATTAGCATGTAAAATAAATCAACAACTTTGAGTCAGACTATCAATACACTTGGAGTTAACCACCCAGGCTTAGCAATCTCATTCTTGTAACATGCTTGTGAAATTACAGTTATTTTTTTTTTTTTTTACTCTGGCTTATTACAATGTTCTTCATGTCAGTGTGGATGAGTCAAGTGAAGTGACTAGTACTAGGACTGCCTTAAACAAGCATGTGTCAATGTCTAATGTTTGCTTGCTGCCATTAGCAGTGTAATTGAAGTAGTTAGACAGAAGCAGAACAGGAATGGCATTGAAGTATTGAACTGACGCCAACTCCACCCTCACCCTGCAGAGATGGACAGACATTAGGGTGTGCCTTTGGATCATTGCCCATGATGGTCACAACATTTCACCTCACCCTACCTTTCATACACTTACAAGTGTTGAGGTGTGCCTTGGGGTGTTTGGGCTTTACATTCACCTCATTCCATAAAGAAATATGCTGAAATGGGTGCAGTATAGGAGAATGGGGTGAACTCTGGGGGCAAAGGGCCCAAGGTGCACCTTGATGCCTGTCACTGGCTGCAGGGTGGGGGTGGAGATGGAATGTCATGAGCATTACTGTCGACAATCCCAAGTCACACCCCTGACGTGTATCAGTCCCTACTGGGTAGGGCGTTATGGTCGAAAACCATAATGCTCTGGGTGTTTCCTGGTATTTTTACTTCAAGTTTTCCACATGGGCTTTTTGTGACCCCACCACATGAACAGTGATACTATCAGTTCATTAGGCAAAAGGTGATTTTGTACAGTGACTGTGCCATTTCATGACACAGGTGCGAAAACACATTTCAAACAGGATGTGAAAAGTGACAGGTGTACTGTTTATGAGGAGGTGTAAAAAATGGCATTGCTGAAAATCTGGAGTGAAAATATAAAAAAACTTGTGAAGTCACGAGCTTGTGAAGAAACTGCATAAAGTACAGCCATAATGTAATTAGTTTGGGGATTTTTTATAGCAGAGTTTCAACACTGGCATTTTGGGACCGCCACTCATGAACAGTGTTACTGTAATTTTCTTAATCTTTCCCGAACACTAATTTCTTACAGTGACCGCGCTATTCTGTGCTGGAAGTGCAAAAACACATTTTGGCCAGGATGTGAAAAACGGCAGCTGCACTGTTCATAAGAAGGTGTGGAAAAATGTCAATGTTGAAAATCTGAACTGAAAATATTACAAATGTGTGAACTTACGAGGGTGCATGGAAATTGCGCAATGCAAGCTCATAACACAGTCATGTTATGGGCTTTTGTCACCAAATTTTCAACATAGCCATTTTAACACCTCTGCTCATAAACAGTGTCACTGTGATTTTCTTAATCTGTCCCGAACATTGATTTTGCACACCAACCATGCCAATGTGTGCTACATGTACGAAAACATATTTTGGGCAAGATGTGAAAAATGACAGCTGTACTGTTCATAAGAAGGTGTGATAAAATGGCAATGTTGAAAATCTGGAGTAAAAATATTAAATATTTTCAAAGTTACGAGTGTTGGTAGGAACTGCACAATGTACACTTGCAAAACTGTCATTTATGGGAATTTTTTCACCAGATTGCTGACATAGGACTTTTGGGGGCCTTCTTCATGAATCAAGACACTGTCATTTCGGTAATCAGTTCATAAAGGTGGTTCCTCACATTGACTGTGAAATCACCTTTCGGAACAGAATAACAAAATGAGAGTGACTGAGTTCATGAGGTGGAGTCCCAAGAACCCCATGTTGAAAATTTGGTGATAAAACTCCCCAAAATGTCTGAGATATGCATTAAAGTTGAAACAAAAAAAAAACTTTATGCCACTATACAGCTTACTGACATTTCTTCAGTTCACGGTTGGCTTTGAGGAGTGCAGACATGTTCCCAGTCCACCGAAGATAATCACACCAGTGTCCAGAATTAAGTATGGGTTGAGGTGGGGGTGTGAGAAGGTGGGGTATGCAGAGGGTGGGTGCAGATTGGGGGAGGGGGCGAGAGAGTCTGCGAGGGACTGTTTTTTCTTATAGGTGTTTTTTTTTTGGACATGACACAGGACTTTTGCCAGGCTGGGGTGGGCTCCCAGCATGGCAGCTGGAAGTTTGGGGGAACAGTGGAGCTGATGGGGGATCGGACACCCCCGTTGGCCATACAGACTTTTGCCATGTGTGGCACCTGGATGTCTGTTTTTGGGGGGTTACAGTGGAGCTGATGGGGGATTAGGCACCCCCATCAGTCATTCAGACTTTTGCCACACTGGGGTGGGCTCCCAGCATGGCACCTGGAAGTCTTTTTGTGGGGGCAGTGGAGCTGACAGGGGATTGGGCACCCCATTGGCCATACAGTGTGCAGGAGTGGGGAGCACATAAGCATGCTGGGGTAGGCTCCAAGCATGCTACTTGGGTGTTTGTCGGGGTGGTGGAATCCAAGACAAAACAGAGCTGTCTATGACAGCTGTTCAGATGCAATGTAATGTGGGCACTTTGCATACTGATGACAGCAGGCGCAAATTGCCTACACGTTACCACCACTCATTGTAGCGGTCTTTTGCTTTGAACTGTAAGCCACTGCATCTGAACTGCTGTCATAGATAGCTCGGACATTTATTGGTGGGGTGAGGCCACACCTGTAAGAAGGAGCAGGGCATTGGAAGTAGGGTGGCACACCTACGAAAATTTGTATGGTGGCACTATGCTTCTTGCACATTGAGTGCAAACAAACATAAAAAGCTTTGAAAAATTGTACAAAAGGGCAAATGCATTTGTTGGGACAGGAGTTGATTTGAAACTTACAAGCAAATAAATCATGTTTCAAGATGTTTTTGAATTGTTAAACACTTGAGATACAGCCATGGCAGGGAAAAGCTGGAAACACACTGATAGGAGATATTGCAAAAAATGCACTGCAGTTAGTAGATTGTATCTTGCTAGACACAACCAAACAGTAGTTTGAAAATGGCAAACAAATGAGACTGAGGAAAAAGGAGCCTCAGCAATTGGAAGAAAATCCTGAATTTAAGGCATTAAATTAAAACATAACCAAAATCCTTGAAAACAAGATAAGAGTAGGCATTACATAAAGAAAAGAAAAGAAAATCTGAGAGAGATACCAGCAATTATTTAAATGAACTTATTTTCAACTAGAAGAAATTTTATCAGGGTAAATGTCAGAGTGTGAGGAGAAGATATAGGCAATTCCAAATGAAACACACATTTTACAGTCAGTGAATATACATTTAAAGAGCTGGTATATTACATCTGAAGGATGTTTTACTTGTACCATTTGCTAATTAGAATATTTAATACCCAGTAATACAGCAGTTCGTATGATGAGTGAAACTGTATGCTATCTGTAGGCTGACATACGTTAGTTAGATTTGTTCCTCCTCCTGTATCGTCAGCTCTGTGATCTCACTGTCTGTAACATCATAACTTACCCATAAGAGCCAATCACTTGCTTCCAGATTGGTCACCTGTGATATTATATGAGTGAGGTCACAGTGCTGATAAGGTATGAAGAGGAAAAGAACTAGCTATATCTGCCCCATGTACTGCTCTTTACTTGGCACCTAGTAAACATTCTTATTAGTAGATGGGAAAAGATAAAACAACTCCAGAAATAAAAAAAAAAAAACTGACTACTATTTATAAATTAATAACATTTCTTTGCCTGCATTTTTGGCACTATTAGCTCTTTAAGTTACAACACTTCAGGCCAAGACGCCGATGGTTTTGAGGATTATTTTTAAAGAAAAGTACAGTACTCTGCATGAATAGTGGAGCTCAGGTGGTGAAATGGGTACAAGAAGGAACAAGAATCAGTAGGTGCAAGGGACAAGCCAATCCAGACAGGGGTGCAAACAGCAATAAGAGAGAAATACACCCCAAGTAAAAGTTTTAAATCTCTAATTATATCTTCTACCAGAATAAGAACTGAACATGTTGAGTAAATTACAGAGCTGTAGCCCTCCTTTTAGTCTCAGACCCTCTGAGATGACTATAACACTACACAGGCTTATAATAGAATACCCCCAAAAAGAAAAAAAAACAAAGAAAAAAAAATAAATGTGAAATCCCTTCTGACTCCTAGTGGTATGACACTAAACTACAAGTTACAATTCTTTTGAAAGCCATCTACTTCTGTGCACTAAGCAATCTGACGGAGACCACACATAAAAGGACCTGTGAATTGAAACTGGAGAAAGTTTTCAAAAAAGTAGTGTGACTATATGACCATTATGAAGAGTCTGCTGTAAAACATTTAAATGAAAAAAAATTCATAAGTTATAGTAAATCCAACAGATAAGGAGGAGCAGTAGTTATAATGAACATTAATGTTTATGTTGCCGAAGTACAGAGGTAGCTGGGAAATACAGAATTCTAGTCTGGGAGTGAACCAAAGGAGTATTTGTTGGGGCTATCCAATTTTGTTTCAAAATCTAGTATGTTCTGTTTCACGGTTAAAAACATTCCTGTAGGTAAAAGGGATGGGAATGGATGCTACTTTTGTCCCCCCTATTATGACAACCTTTACCTTGGCAAATGGGAAAAAGACCTAGGCCTGGATATTCAAAAGGGTTGCGCCATGCGCAACAGGGTTGTGCATGCGCAAGTCCAAAATGCGCCATTCTGCGATATTCAGCAGGAGGCAGTTACGCCACTGGCATCAGGTTGCGCAAGAGCAATGCAAATGAATGCATGCTCAACAGGAGGAGGATCCATGCATAACCTGCGCAGCGATATTCAGTCGGAGTTGTGCAGAGTTATGCATCACGCCTTTAACTGCGCCTACACAACCTTGAGCCCAAAAAGGCTTAAGTTGAGGCCACCCACAGGTGAGCTGCTGCATTGCAGGGCTCAACACAGCAGCTGCCACCCTGGCTGGCCCCAACTCTTTCCTGTGCCCCACCAGCCCGATCGCTGGCATAGTGTAACCGACTCCCCCACCCACACATCTCCCACAGCCCGATCGCGGGCAGTACAGAGTACATGTAACACCCCCATATCCGAAGCCCGATCGTGGGCATAGCGTGTATGAACCCCCAGTGCCTGATCGCGGGCAGAATGTAGCTCTAACCCAAATATCTCCCTGGTGGTCCAGTGGACTGTAAAGCCCGATCGCGGGCAGAATCATCACAAACCCCCAAACATCTCCCTGGTGTCTAGTGTCCCCCCACCACGCCCCTCCCCCGCTCCCCCTGCAGCGGTGAGCGACAGCATCACCCGCCTGCCACCCGCCTCGCCGACTGACTGTCCGGTAGGGCTGCACACCGATGGTGCAGAGCTACAGCCAATGGGCTTGCAGCCCACACTAAATCTGGACTGACATGCGGTATGCTGCAAGCCCATTGGCTGTAGCTCTGCACCACTGGTGGCAGCCCTACCGGACAGTCAGTCGGCGGGCGGCGGGCGGCAGGCGGGTGGATGCTGTCGCCCGCCGCTGCAGGGGAGCGGGGGAGGAGGCTTCTGGGTGGGAGGGACACCAGACACCAGGAGATGTTTGGGGTTTGTATCGATTCTGCCCGCTGATCGGGCTTTACGTCCACTGACCACCAGGGAGATATTTGGGTTGGGTTACATCTGCCCGTGATCGGGCACTGGGGGTTATACACGCTATGCCAGCGATCGGGCTTGGCTACGTGTGGGAGGGTGTTACATGTACCTGTAATGCCCGCAATCGGGCTGCATTGTGTGTCGGTCCCCAACGGCTGCTGCCTGGCAGGGTGGCCAGGCGCAAGTCCTCGGGGATCGGCGCACCTACATGCAAATGGCATGCAAATGGGGCCATAAATAGATGCAAATGGCCCCCCCTGCGCCTTGCATAAATTATGGCCCCATTTGCATGTCACCTTTTGAATATCGGAAATTTGCGCATGGCGCAATGGTACTTGCGCCACCGCAAGTTTAATGCTCATCTCTGGCAACTTGCGGTGGCGCAAGTTCCACTGCGCCATGCGCAAGTGCTGTGGCTGGGGAGTGATATTCAAAGGAGTTGCGCAATAGCGCAACTCCTTTGAATATCACCCCGGCCACACCCCTTCGCAACTATTTTGAGCAGCACAAGGGCTTGCACCTCAGAATGGCGCAGTTTGAATATCCAGGCCCTAGTGTCAAACCTTGAGAGAACATTTAATTTCTGGTAAATGGATTTATGAACGTGATGTATTCATGATGCTCTGATGATGTGATGGGGTGCCTAGGATACGGTATGGCAATATGTGTCCTTTTTGTAAGAGTGTAATGTAAATCAAGATCTGCACAGTAAAGGACGGTACATGTTTTCAGATATGGAAATCAACAAACTTAGTGCTGGCACTGTGTGGACTAATTTACACAGGACACTTACAGACCACAACTCTCTTCTCCTTTCTAGCAGATGTCATACCAGCCATACCATCAGGAACAGTCTCAAGTCTTAATTACTGAGGGAGTGACAGATCTGTAGTAATTTGACTGATTTTGAAGTGCAAGCTAAGGAATTAGCCAAGAGAAGTCTCATATATGGTTATATAGTACAAGACACATTACACTGTTTTGCAAATTAGCTCCTTTTGCATTTCTCAGTCAGCGACATACATGTAATTGGATCTAGTGCAACGCCTTACACAATCTGTTGGCTGAGATTTGCAAATAAATAACAAAGAAATAACTGCATGTGACTGCCAAAGCTGTAACCATAATGATGTAACTAAATGTTGTAATGTATTTGTCCTCTTGGTGACGAGGTACCTTTGGAAATGAGCCTCTGGCTCAAAGGTTGTAAACTGATGTACAAATAAATAATATAAATGTGTTTTGCATTACATTGTGGCAGAGCTGCAGATGCATTCCAGTTGAGTTGCAAAATCATTTTATGAAACTTCCTCTGGAGCTGGTTAAAAAATTAAAAACAACACAATTACAATACATTTTTGGCAGGTAGGATGCCGTACCCTGGAGGATTGGCTTCATTTGAGAATGAGTATAATGCTACACAGATCTCAGTTGGGGTTACTTTCACAAGCCATAGAATCACTTCACCTCTTTGGGAACCAGGTCAGAGTAGGGCCATCTTTAAAACTCCTGTTTTGAAATCTACTTTGGGCAATGGTCTATAGTATACAAAGTTCCAACCTTTTATAACTCCGTTCTAACTGCTATTATTGATTGCTTAAGGTTGTGCACCTTTAATGTTAGATTGAAAAAGTACTTATTTATTTAAAAATTTGATAACCAGGAAAGGCACACTGAGCTGAGACTCATTTCCAGGTGTGACCCGGAAGGTGGGGTGGGGAATAGGCATACAGGCAGTTACAATCATCAGAAGTGAAATAATGGCAAATCCCAGTACAAAAACTCAATCGGTAACAATAAAGAACAGTGGATATACTTGTGACTGCAAATGAGCTGAGAATCTCACACAATACATAGGAAGGCAGTACAATATCTAGTAGATGAGTTTGGGTGAGTTGAGCCCTACAGAGATGGCAGACTGAGGGCCAGGGAGCCGATTCCAGAATAAATGGCATAACTTGCATGCGGCTGTGAGTTACGCCATTTGCCGCTATGACGGGGATCCTACGCCACATTCCAAGAGTGGCAGGGTCCCAGCACTTGTGACATGTGGGATACACCATGCAGAGGCTAACGCCATGCACATGGCGTATATGATCCGTATGTCACAAATCACAGCTGGTGATAGGCAGCCCCCCCAAAGCTCCCTGCCCCGGACCACCATGGCACACACCAGAGGATGTGGGGGGCAGGACAGATGGCACAAGCATCTTGGGGGCACACCATAGATAGACCCCTCAGGGTCCCCGGCAATCAGGCGGTAGGAGGCAGGGGTGTGCTTGCAGGGACTTGGGGGGGCTGTATGGCACCATTGCCATGGCTCTGTGTGGCAGCATCCAATGGTGCCAACTGTTGGTTGCCCCTTAGGACAGCTCTGAGCTGCCATAAGGTAGCTGCACAAGTGTGGCTTTTGGAACCATGTCAACGGGTTACGACAGCCACCCTCCTGGAATTGGGTGAAGTTGCTCTTGTAACCTGCACTTGCGCCATGTCATTGCGGGCTGCGGTATAGTGGGTGGCATAACCCACAGTTGTCATAGGCTGCATCCAACATGGTGCAGGGTGTCTCCTGGAATAGGGGCTGGCATAACACAAAAAAAAGGGGGGGCATGTACATTGCAGTTGGAGGCTGCCTACGAGGGAGGCAGGCCTGGCCTCTCAGGATACTGCCCCAGATTTCTGCTTTTAAATAAGGTTCTTTTCTTTTCCAGTGTTTTCACAGGTGACAAAATCAGGAATCATGGCACCCAAGAAGAGCAGGCCTTCAAAGGAAGACACCTACAAGTCGATATTGAAGCTGGCTGAAAAAGCCAATAGAATGTGGGAGTTGGTGGAAGGAGAGGAACCAGGGAGGTCTGGGGAGAAAAGGAAAGCGGGGAATGGTAAAGTGGGCAGAGGGAAGTGGCCAGCGGAGAAGCCACGCAGCCCAACCAGGGCACAACCACAGGTGGCAGGGCCAACCAAGGTGGCTAATCCAGTACCTCTGCACCCAGGAGATCCAGCCCCATCAGTACCTCCCCAGGGCCAGGTAGTGGTTCCCCCATTGGAGCCCAATCTGGATCTCCAGCGTACAGTGGTTCCTCCACAGCCACTGGTAGGCCAACCAACCCTTCACCCAGAGGGAACCATGCTGGGGCACCAGGATGATAGCAGGCAGCAAAGAGCGGACAAGGTCACAGGTAATGCACCCAGCTCTGTTGGTGACAGCATCAAGGAGTACATAGGTCAGATCATTTTGGCACTTGGCTCAGGGGGTTTGGGCCGGGTGGAGTCAGCACTTGCCGAGATTAGGGTAGGAAAAGAGGTGCTGAAGGAGAAGGAAGGAGGAGTTGAAAAAGAGGGAAAAGGAACAAGGAAGATAGGAGCTCCAGGGTTGAGAGTGGAAGAACACGTTCCGTTGACCACAAAAGAGAAAATATGGAAGGGAGAGTATGTGGATATATTCACTTTAGCAAGCCAGGACATGGCTGCGAAATATGAGGAAACAGAGAATATAGGAAAAAGTGAAATGGCAGCAGCGGCGGGGTTGTTAGGCAAGAAAGAGGAGGACAAATTCACTAAAGGGAAGACTTGGGAAGGGTGGTTCGTAGGTTTCACCACATTCTCAGCCATAGTATTGGAAAGAAGGCCTGAGTTGCGCATCCTGCTCATCACATACTCCCTGAGAATAAGGAGAGCAAAAGCAAAAGGGTGTGTGGGTTGGATATATTATGATAGATTCTTTCGGCAAAGAATGGCCACATATGGTGATGTACGATGGGACACGAAACAGCTAGATTTGTGGACAGATTACGTAACTGATCAGTCCACGCCAGAGGGAGAGTTTGGGAAGAAACATACCATGCTACAAAGATGTTGCTGGGCCTACAGTAGGGCCTTTTGCTCATGGACACTATGCCATTTTCGGCATGCCTGCTCGAAATGTAGGGGATCACATCTGGTGAGCAGATGCAGGATGACATGGGTCCAAGGAACGCAAGGATCTGGGGGCAGGGGTTGGGTCAGCAGTTTTTTCAGGAAGGGCAGGGGTATAAAGGCCAGACATGGAATAGAGGGGGGAGGGGGAGGGGACATGCAAATAGAGGAAGCCAGAATCATTGACCAGCAAGGCCGGGCATCAGCCAGAGAGGGGGAGCTGGTGGTGAAAAAGAAATGAGGACAAGGGAACAATTTAGAGGAGCTAGAACCCCCATGAGGATAGAGGCATGGAGGGAATCTTTGGACAAATACCCAGATAGGAAAATGGCAGAAATGATTAAAGAAGGTTTTCACACAGGTTTTTCACTACAGTGTGAGGGCCCAAGACAGGCCAGAGAGGTGAACAATCTGGGTTCAGTGAGAGGGAAGGAAGAAATGTTACAACAAAAGATAGAGAAGGAGAAGGCAGCAGGGAGAATAGAGGGACCATATGATACCCCCCATTGCAGAACATGAGGATTTCTCCATTAGGTTTGGTCCCCAAAAAACAGGAAGGGGTCTTTAGGGTGATTCATCACCTATCCTTTCCTGAAGGTGAGTCGGTGAATGATTTTATTGATGAGGAATATATTAAAGTGACATATTCCACCCTGGAGGATGCAGTCTGGCTTATCCAGGCAACTGCAGATGCATGGATGGCTAAGACAGACATAGAGCCAGCTTTCAGATTACTTCCGGTTAGAAGAGAGGATTGGAACTTGTTGGGGTTTAAAATTGGGGGACAGTACTATTTCGACAAAGCCATGCCCTTGGGTTGCTCTATACCATGCGCCACATTCGAAGCCTTCAGCACATGTTTGCAGTGGATATTTCAAGAAAGGACTGGTTATAAAACAATGATTCACTACTTGGAAGATTTCCTTTTCATAGGCAGTGGGAAAAGAGAAATGGAAAGAATGTTAGCCAGTTTCCAACAGCTGTGTAAATAACTAGGGGTCCTGCTGGCACCTGAAAAAACAGAAGGGCCCAGCAGGGTGTTAGAGTTTCTGGGCATCAAGATAGATGCTCAGGGGGAAATATTTTGGTTGTCAGACAAAAAAGTGGAAAAATTGAAGGAGCTAATTAAGATACATACCAGTAGAAGAAGAGTACAACTAAAACAGGTACGACAAGTATTCGGACATCTGAACTTCATGTGCAGGGCTATTGTGCCAGGGAGGGCTTTCCCAAAAAGGCTAGCAAGGGTCACAGCCAGAGTGACCAGGCCACACCATTGGGTAGACGTGACAAAGGGAGTCAAAGAGGACTTCAAAGTATGGGAGGAATTTCTTAGGGAATATAATGGCTGCTCTTTCTGGCAAGAGGAATAGGTATATAACACAGACCTCGATCTTTACACAGATGCGGCTGGGGGCCTGGGCATGGGGGCTATCTGAGGGGCAGATGGTTTGCAGAGCCATGGCCTTCAGATTGGGTAAGGGATGGTAAGGTGAAAGACATAACATTGTTAGAGATCATGCCCATCTGGGCATGCACCCTGGTTTGGGGAGAAGAATTACGGGATCAAAAAGTAACATTTTGGTGTGACAATAAAGCGGTGGTAGCGGTTTTGAACAACAGGGAAGCCAGGTCAGAAACAGTCATGCAAGTTTTGCTACTCCTGGTGCTATGGGTATTGTAGTTGAACATGTCCTTCAGAGCGAAACACATAGAGGGGGTACACAACACCCTGGCTGACAGCCTTTCCCGTCTGCAGCTGAATCATTTCCGGAGGCTGGTACCAACAGCGGAGGAGCAAAAAACGCCTATACCAATGAACATATGGGACATTGGCAAGAAGGAGCAGAAATGTTTTTCCATAGTTCATGGGCACCATGGACTCTGAGGGCCTACGATGGGGCCTGGTGAGTGTTTCAAACATTCAGGGCAACTTACCACATGAAGGTAAGTAGGCCACTCTCAGAAGAACAGTTGTGGAAGTTTACCATGGAGCAGTGGCAGAATGGGACAGCCCACACCACAATGGGGGTTTACTTGGCAGGGATTAGTGTGATCTGCAGTCTAAAAAGATGTCAGGACCCAACAAAATCAATGTTCATTAGAAGAATGATGCAAGGATGGGGTAGGTTAAAACAAGGGACTGTGGATAATAGGAGACACGAATCTTTATGCATTTTAGCCAATCATGTTTCTAAGTTTATTTTACCCATTTTATAAATATAATATATTATTGCCAGGCTAGGAATGCACAGTACTGTACTTTTACATAGTTCCCCAACTATGAAGATAAAACACATTTTACTGAAAAGTCAAGCACATTAAACATCTGAAACCATGTCCTGTTATAGTACCAGTGTTCCTTTGTCACTGCAGTTGTTTTTCAGCCCTGTTCCTTTTGCATGCTGCTGTGGACAGATTTAATATATTAGCTATTGTTTATTGTGTTGCTGCTGCTTATTATAGCACTATTCTCTTTTGTTCTCTGAACTGTTGGTTATTCATTGTATTATTCACTGCACTTATACTGTTTCTACTTGCGCTTGCACACCAATGCACTGTTGTTCTTTTGATGGTTTTATTATACTTTGTATTGCAATGTTATCTTCTCTGATACTAACCCAGGTGTAGAAACAAGTTGTGGATCACTTTGTTTTTTTGCACCAACATTTCTAACTAAAATAAACAATAAAACATTTTCTGATTTAACAGTCTACAAGAGTATTTTTTTATCAGAATATTTCCTCTATATTCTCATTTCATTCCACCACTTGCAACCACCATGTTCTTAATGTGTGTAGGTTCCCTGGCAATGCATGCTCGAATCCTGCATCCACTCTTCTGTTGAATTAGTGTCATCTGTAAAGATCAGCAGTATGATGCAGATTCCATCCCTAACAGAATAACATAACAGTTTAAGTATGTAAGATCATTTGGTTCAACACTTCATAAGTGGTGGTGTATACATGTATACATATATTGTGCAAACATGTACTCATCTGAAGTGGTTCCATTCCCACTGTAAGAACTTGAGAGTCTGTGATTTCCTTGGTGCTGTAAGCAGAAATGTGTTCAGACCTAATTAGATCTTCTATGGTGTTCTCATATTTAGTTTACTATATCTAAGTTAAAACTAAACAAAAACAAATTCTTTATGTCATGCATTTTGTTTAATGTGGCTCATTGGATAAAAGAAAATAACTTTGAAAATTCAAGATATCCATTGGAAAAAGACAGACAAACTCAAGTTTGTTAGCATTTTCTTCAGCCACTATGCCATTTAAAATGTATAGTTTTGCACAAAATTTAGCAAACTACCTGGCTGGTTACAATTTTCTCATGTTACTGTTGGGTCAATGAACAGTAGGTAGACTGTTATATCACCATGTGCTGGCACTCCTCCCTTGATGTCTCGAACCTAAGGACATAATGTTCATTATTTAGCTACTCAGTGCCACTGCTATTTCTCTGCCTCTCAGTGGTCCATTAATTCATTATTTATTATTACCACTATACACTAATAGGAAAAAAAAAAAGAAAGTCAGATTCAGTCACTTCTCAGTTGCACAAGGTACTGCCATACATAGTAAGTAAAAATATAGCTATATCAATTTTCACATGTATATTTAATATAATGAAAAGGAACATTTTACATAGTTCTATATATTTTGATATGTAAATGTAACATACCATATTTGAATGAATGGCATAGGTAGCTCTACAGAGTTTTAGCCAAAAAGCTATGCGATTAGTATGGTTATAACTGACAAAAGACAGCATTCCATAGGGAGATTCAGGTGGTACAAATACTGTCGGGTGACACATGGGACACTATCTGCCACAGTGCTGTAACAACATTGAGGAATTCCAGAGACATCTTAAACACCACTTTAGGTACAGTTCCATGTGTTGTTTATGTAATACATGGGACTATTCTATTTTTTTTATGTTTTTGTTGTAGCCCTTTATCTGTATCTCAAGTGTTCTTGTGAGAAGGCCTCAAATAACCTACCAGACTCTCTCCTTCTCACAATAGCAATGGTACACTGTCACTATTGTTGTACAAATGAGGAATATCTTGGAGATAATGCTGTTAGCATAGCAATGGCCTTCCTTCACTCTAGAATAGCAACAGTAATATGTCCATCTTCTACATTTGGTTTCATGTATTGATGCAAATTGGTATTTGCTGTCCTAGTAGAGTCATTATTTGTGAATAGACTGTTCCACTCATTCCAGGTATGGCCTAAATTCAGCTGGTGGCTAAGTGAGTTTTTTTTTTTACTTAACTCAGCTGCTGTAGTCAAAGAGTTGTAAATGCCGAATTTGAAATTTTAAAGGTGTGCCCATTTCATAATGATTCTAAGTCATAATACCATCAATTTAACATCTGATTGATGGTATTATGACTTATAATCTTCATGGCAGTATTATTTTGAGTTCTACTTTCACTAGATGACCTACAGAACAAAATGCAACCCATGGATTTCAACAATAAAAATGTATCTACAGTATTTAACTGAATAAGACTCCTTAGGAGACCTTGTTTGATTAATAAACCAGACAGATAACTGAGTGGCTGACATAAATATGCCAGACTTGTGTGTCAAATTAACAGGAATTGAGTTCAAAACATGTGAATCAGCAAAAAAAAAAAAGGCTTTCACCTTTAATCACCTTTGTCATTTGGATAAGTAAACTGTAGGATTTTATGGAGACTCCTCTATGACCTAGTGCCCTATCATATCCCTTAATGTCATGTTATTCCCTATGTACAGTATTAGAAGATGATTTTATTATTTTGTTTCTTCAATCAAGCTTTTTCCAAAGGCCCTGGTGTTTGCCCCACCTACACTCAACTGACATCTGCTTCCCCTGGGGTTTATCTCCCTGTTCCTACATGGATTCCCCCCATAGTGGGCCAGGAACAGAAGGTCTGTCTTCTCCTGTCTGGAGCACAATCCAGACAGAATGCATCCCAGGTCACAACATGGGTTGGGCATTATACTCTAACGTGTCAACGTTTTTTCCATGTTTGTTGTTCCCCTCGCTAGGCAGCATGCCATGATGCAGATGTAGATATGTATAGATACACACATGCAGCACGCATCTGCCACCAGATATCCCCCTACTATCCTGCACCTACTGCCCTGCCACTACGACTTTGTGCATTGGAAGTCTAGGAGTGGTGCAGCTCAACCCCTTCCCCTGGACAGAACAACAATCCTCCAGATGCTCAATTCTCTCACATCCAGCTGACCCCAGGTCATGCGGATTTGATCCCAAACTTGGGCATAGGCATGGCATGGCAGAAGATAAGGCATCCAGTGCTTCCGCCTTCCACACCACTGAGCTGGCTTAGTGACTATGTTATTACCCTTGATCTTGAGCAAATCCTATCTTCCAGGCCAGCACAGGCCTGTTCAATCAAATACATGCATTTCTTCAGTAATGCTCTATGCTTTACTTCCCATACTCTATCCCCAGAATACTTTCACCTATCATACACTACACCCTCTTATTCTTTTTTAACTTCCCCAGGAGCATTTAGGGAACCATGGGGACCTCTGCCTAGCTTGCTTGACCTTGTTGCCCATGGAAATGTAATACATAATTGATTTACCTCATCCACTGACTTTTTCACTTGGCAAAATCTTTAGTTTTCACAAAACAAAGAAGAAACCCATACCTTGCAGGGACAAAACTCTGCAAAGTACAGACTTTGCCACTCTATTGAGTTTTTCCTTTGTGCAATGGTGAAGTCCTAATTTGCAGATGAGTTTTTTTCTGTGGAAAAGGGACTGTGCAAAATACTCACTTTGGAGAAAACTATGTAAAGTTAGCAATTTGTAGACTCTTTGTCCATGAACACCCCACCAGTTACCAACTTCATTATATTGCTGTCTCATTGCTTTTCACGTGGCGTGAGCTTTCAGACTCAGTATTTTATTCATTAATTGAGCCACACAATCTCTGCTTAACAAACTCATCTCTCAGAAGCACAGTCTTATTGTAAAGGAAATAGTTTCCCCCCGTCACCTCAAATTCTATTTGATTTAGTTGCAGCTCCTTATGGGCTCACCAGACCTACTCGCCTGTATCATCAAAACTACTTAGCTGTAGATCAAGAACCACATACTCTCTTGTATCATGTCAGATATGTTGAAGAAAGAAAAAGCCCTTCATGATTGACTAGAATTCCTTCTCTGCATTCCCCTCAGTCACGTCCACTTCCCAATCAATATCAGAAAGCTTGAAATCTCCCATAGTCCTCATGAATGATTCATGTAAGATTGAGTAGAATGTGAAAAAGTGGTTTCTTGAGAGAGAGAGAGATACATCAGCTGTCTCCAAGGACCTACACCACCATCATCCTTCTCAGAATTTCCCATGCTGTGGTGTGATTATCTGGTTTCCATGAGTTTTAATCAAGGTTATCATCCAGAAATAAATAAAAGATCACCTGCCAGTGCAATGCTAGGTGAATTCCCTTAGGTTAAACTGAAAGATGGCATGGGCAAAAGTAATTAAAACATTTGTGAGACAGAAAGATAGTCAATCAGAAGATCAGCCAAGTGAGGTGATTTAACTTATACAGTAAGCATCAGAGTCACAGAAAACTGGGGTACCCGAAGAGTTGGAGCATGTCTTAATTTGTTGTATCTACAGCTCCCCTGGTGAGACATTTAGTTTGTGTAAGACTCAGTTACTCATGTAATAACCCCCTGTTAATCAACCTGATTGAAATCCTCTCCGTTCACTGATGCCATTGTTGTTACTTGATTCCGAGGTACTGCAATTTGTCTCCATTGCTGAAATATAGAAACATAGACTTTGTTGGCAGAAAAGGACTGCTTGCTCCACCAAGTCTAAGAGTTTTGGCCTCTGCCTTGCTTGTCTCTGGAGATCTTCACTGGTCTCTGGTGACCACCCCCACCCATACCCTAATATTCCTCTATGTCTAGTCTGCGCAAGCTTGAAGCCCCCTGCTGCTTTTGCTTCTGCCTCTTCCACTGACTGTCTATTCCAGGTGTCCACCTTTCTTTCAGTGAAGTACAGTGAGTTACACTTGTATAGTATTTGGTTGTATGCCATTTTCAGTTATAGTATATGCACATTTTACCTGAGTCTCAAGTTTTTCTCTGTGCTTGCCCTGTTAAAATTTGTGATTGTATGCTGTATGCCATTTTCATCTGACAGCCTGCTGTTAATTTCAGTAGGTTAATGGGTTCTTTCACTTAGCAGTTATGCTGATTATGTGTAGCCATGTTAACAGCCTCAGACAACTAGACAATCAGCATTTAAGCACAGTTAAAAGACAGTTATGGATCTGCAGTTTAATTACAGCAGTCACAGTCTAGAAGACCAAGAGATCTGTGTTGTCACTCCAAAAAAGGCTGAGCTGCTTCCAAAGGCAGCCATGCCAGCTGTGTCCCACAAGTAACTGGCTTCTCAGTTCAGGATTGACATTTCAAGTGTTGGCTACATTTTGAAGCAGCATGAAAAGATCTTAGAGGAGTGGAGTAGTGGAAGAAATGTCCAGAGGAAAAAAGAAATGGGACAGTAAAGTTCCCCTCATAGGGGGGCCTTATTAAGATGGTCCATCATGATGAGAGACAGAGGTGTTCCACTATCAGGGAACATCTTAATTGGAAAAGCCTGTAGCTTTCTTCCCCCATGGGAGTTTAGTTCAAACTGACAAGTGGTTGACTGTCAAGGTGGAAGGAATGCAACAATATTGATTATTGGTGCATGCATGGGGAAAAGTGGAAAAGGATGTTGCATCCTCAGTGGCTTGGGTCAGTAATGTTTTGCCTACACTTCTAGTCAGTTTGCCCCTGCTGACATCTTCAACACTGATGAGATCATACACTTATTTCAAGCAACTCTTGATGGCACCTTTTCATTCATAACTGACATGATAGCTGGTCACAGAAAAATCAGAAAGAAAGAGTGTCTGCAGTGGGGTGTACTAAATCACTGGGCACTGAGAAACTCCCCATGTTTCTAATAGGCAACTCCTGAAAGCCACACTGTTTTAAAAGCATTAATGTTGCCGCATTGTTCAGCTGGTGGATCACAGCATTATAAACAATATTAAACAGCACTACTGAAAGTTCATTGCAAACCATATTGAGGGGGATAATGATGGTACAGTGCAACCATTCAGTGAGTCTGCCCATACATTGACAATTTTTGATGTCATACATTACATCCATGCTGCTTAAATAGAAGTGAAACCAGACACAATAAAAAACTGTTACATTAAAGCAGGCATAATGCAAGCAGTACATACTGATGTCAACAACGCTGTCCCCCAACAACAGTATACTGTATATGCAATGGATTTCAGTGCCTGCGTCTCAATAAACCTGAAACAACCCACAACAGATGAACTGACTGAAGGTGAACTATGCAGTTCTCTGATGTGCACAGATTCTGCCAAGAAGGAGGATGAAGCTGAGCCTGAGCCTGCTCCATGCTCCAGTGAGGTATGGAAAATGATAAGGAAAGTCAGGCGACGTGGAGATATGTGAACAAAGCGATTTCTCCAGTTTTTCATACATTTGAAAAAAGGGGAAAGTCTTTCAGTAAAAAGCTCCAAACAAGTTACAGTTATAGGTTGACTGAAAAGAAAGGAAAACACAGATACTGTTGCTACTTGTCATGAACTGTTTGATACGAAACTGATGATTGTGATGATCTGAGACTGTGACTGTGCAGAACCTGGATGTTAGCTTTGAAGTCTGCTTTTATTCTTTATGCTTTTAAGTTGCTTTTAATAAATCTTACAGTTTTAATGTTTAAATCCTTTTTGCGTGTTTTCCATGCTGCTGCATGATGCGTCAGTACAGTATTATATTATCAAACCCCTTACAATATGCTGAACACTGATTGAGAAACAAACTGACAGTAGCACTATTGAAAGAAAGCTGAAAGCAGCCTTTTGGTTGTATGAAATTCCACTTGTATGCACAACATTGCAAGGTCCCAAGCATGTGCTATGCAAACAGAATCCTCATTAGTACTTCTTCACATTCTTCCTAGACTCCCCACCCCACCCCCCAGCTCCAGCTTCATCACATGCCCTCAATTTCTGGTGTGCTTCCTTGTTTGAAAGATACTCTCCTCATGCACCATATGTGTTACCAGTTTTGAACCAAACCAAGATATGGAAGAATGTGTTTTGATGACATTGCAGCAAACAGATGGAATTTACTTTCCCCTATTTTACATAACAGACCAACATACCAAACCTTTAAGTCTGGGTTATTGGAATTCTTTCCTTATACATGTTCATGTTACTAAAGAATTTTATATTATAAGCATATATTTGTGTACTAACCTTGTATTTGTATTTATGACTTGATATGTGATATCATTTTCATGTGTTGTACTTTGAGAACAGGATGGCCCTGAAAATAAGCTTTTGCCTACTGTCTTATCCTGGTAAAATATAAAATAAACTTGAAACTTGATATGAAACTTATTCACACTCATGAGGTACTTGTGGATCTCTATCATTGTGCCTCTCACTCTTCTGTCTTCTAGAATGTAAATGCTGAGATTCTTCAGTCTCTCCTCATAGGGATTTTGTTGCAACCCCTACACCATTTTAGTTGCCCTCCTTTGGACTGCCTCCAACCTGTCTGTGTCTTTTCTGAAGTGCGGTCTTCAGAACTGGACACAATACTCCAAGTGGTGTTTCACCAGTGAGCAATATAGTGACAATACCACCTCCCTCTCCCTGCTGGACATACCTCTCCCTATGAATGACAGCATCCCACAGGCCCTACACACTGCTTTGCCACCCTGCTCTACCATTCTGAGGTCATCAGATATGATAACCCCAAGGTCCCTTTCCTACTTAGTCACTGACAGCACCCTCCATCCTATTCTCAGTTCTTGAGTTCCTTTGCCCTATGTGCATGATTTTGCACATTTTGGCATTAAATCCCATCTGCCATGCTCTCCATCACTCTTTCAGTTTCCCAAGATCCCTACACATTCACTCTTTCCTTGTTATCCACCCTATTACAGATTTTGATATCTTCAGAAAATAGGCATGCCTACCTTTCCAGTCCATTTGCAATGTCACTTATGAAGACATTAAATAGGACGGTCCCAGTGCTGAGACCTGTGGTACCCTGCTGGTCACTTTCCCATCATAAGAGTTAGTGCCATTGCCCACCAGCCTCTGCCATCTATGCATTAACCAGTTTTTAACCCAATTCACCACTTTGGATCCCATCCCTAGTGTACTCAATTTCTTAATCAGTTTCTTGTGGGGCACAGTGTCGAAGGCCTTGGTAAAGTCCAGATAGTGGAGCTCTGGCCCAGGTCACCTCAGTACAAACACAAGAGAATGTGGTGAGGGAGGAGCCTAATCCAATCATGCCACATAAACCAAATTAAAAAAAAGATTTAACCCAAAGGCTCACACATCAAAATATGTTAAAGGTAAATAGTATGCTTGTCTATTGTTGCTTATTTAATCCATCCCGATAAGGCAAGAGTTTAAATTAATCAGGCAATCTAGTTAATACGTATTTCATTCACTGAACAACTGTATCTGTATGTCTTACAAACATACATCTTTTCAAACAATTCTGGCAAAATGTCTTCCAAGACTTCTATGACTATGGATGTTCTAGAGATTTGCCCTGCATTCTGTACTTTCTTTATATTTAGTTGGGAGCCCTAACACTAAACATCTCCCCTCATGGCTCTTCATTTGCCACTTTGCTTTTGAAAAGCTATATGTTTTGAAGGCATGCATATACTGTTGCCTGTAAATGAAATAGTAACCAGATTTCCTTGAAGAAGGGGGTATTTAAACCCTGAAATGTTGGTGTTTTGTTTTCTCTGGATGGGTTAAATGTGCAACAATATGCATGTATATTACTTACCTTTAACAAAATTTGGAGAGTGAGCCTTTGGGTCTAAACTTTTTAGGTGAAGTCCAGATAGACCTTGCCCACTTCACTTTCCTAATTTATTTCCCTGGTCACCCAGTCAAAGAGCTCAATCTGATTCATCTGGGATGAACACCACTTCCCATCAATCCATGTTGCCTTTGGTCTTACAGCCCTTTGGATTCAAAATACTCTATCAGCCTTTCCCTTGACAGTGTTTTCATTAATTTCCTCACCTCTGAGGTGAGGCTTACTGGCCTATAATAACTAGCCTCCTCCCTAATGCTGCACTTATGTAAACAGACCACATCTCCTCTCCTCAAGTCCTCCATAACCATGCCTGATTTAAGTGAGCTGTTGAATAAGGCTGTCAGCAGAGCAGCCAGCACCTCTCTGAGTTCTTTCAGTAAACTTGAGTATATCCTGTTTGGTCTCATATCCTTGTCCACTTTCAGAGCTGCAAGTCCTTTTAGGACTCCTCACTGTTCCTCTTCCCTTCCCTGGCATCCTCCCTCCCCTTAGGCAGTTTCTGAGGCAGTATCCCATTTTTTTAAAATATGCCTACCTAAAATCCAAGACCCTCATTCTTGTGAAGTTTGCCTCTGTTCCTGTTTTAATTTTAAACAACATTGTATGGTAATTATTGGTACCTTGTAGACTGCCCTCTATAATGCCAGAAATACTTCTTTTTTAAACATCAGATCTCGTGCTGTCATATTCCTTGTGGATTCGTTGACTAGTTGCTTGAGAAAAGCCCCTTATAGTGAGTCAAGGATGGCCCTGCTCCTTTTTCAAGCTGCAACTGGAAGAATCCAATCCACATCTGGCAGACTGAAGTCACTAATTAGCAGCACCTCCCTCATATTTGGCATCCTTTTTTATACTTAGAATGGCAGAAAAAGGGGAGATATTGCTGATGGGTGATCTGAATATGCCAGATGTTAACTGGAGTGCAGTTTCAGCAGCCACTTTGAAGAGTGGGGTTATTCTAGATGCCCTACAGGGGGCATGCCTTAGACAACTAGTATTGGAGCCCACTCGAGAGGGAGCAATCTTAGATCTGGTTCTCTCAAATGGAGATGGAGAGAGGATCACAGATGTAGAAATGGGTAGCCATCTGGGAACTAGTGACCATCGAACAGTATAGTTCACAATAAACACAACAATAGAGTCAAGCCATACAAGGCAAAAGTACTGGACTTTAGGAGAGGCTGACTTTTGCCAAATGGTGAGTGCCTAAGGAATGCACTAGCAAATGGGCAGGAAGGAGGGTGGAAGAACAATGGGGAATAATACAAACTGCCATCACAGAGGTAACAAGCCTTTGTGTGAAGCAAATAAACAAAACAAAACGATGTAAGAAACCACTATGGTTCTCAAAGGAAGTGGCAGTGAAGCTTCAAGAGAAAAAGAAAGCATTCAGGAAGTACAAGGAATCGCAGAAGGAGCAGGACAGGGAACTGTATCAGTTAAAGCAAAAGGAGGCTGGGAAGGCAGTTAGAACAGCAAACGCCCAAACCGAGGAAAAGATAGCCAACTCAGTTAAGAAGGGGGAAAAAACCTTTTATAGGTACATCAGGGAGCGAAGGAAGACCAAGGGAGGGATAGTGAGGATTAATAAAGGGGAGGGAGGGTGGGCAGAGGAGACTGTGAAAAGGCAGAGATACTAAACAAATATTTTTGCTCAATATTTACAAATGAAGAGGAGGTACCTAAAACAAACAGTAGAAACACTCTGGATACAGAAGTTGATACCAGCCATTTACAGAAGAAAGGGTTCTGAAAGAACTCTTAAAACTGAAGGTGGACAAAGCAATGGGGCCTGATGGGATTCATCCCAGAATTCTAAAGAACTAAGGGTAGAACTAGTGACACCACTGACTACCCTTTTTAACAAATCATGGGAGGATGGGGTGGTACCCGAGGACTGGAGGAGGGCAGATGTGATTCCCCTTCACAAAAGTGGGAGCAAGGCAGAAGCAAGAAACTACAGACCTGTTAGTTTAACCTCAGTGATAGGGACAATGATGGAATCACTTCTGAAGTAAAGAATTGTCGTGTATCTAGAGGCCAGAGGGGCACAGGACCCTAGGCAGCATGGATTCACAGCGGGAAGGTCATGCCAGCTGAATGTGATAGATTTCTTTGACTGGGTGACCAAAGTAGTAGATCAGGAAGGGGCTGTGGACATGGTCTACCTAGACTTTAGCAAGACATTTGACACAGTCCCACACAAAAGATTAATATACAAGTTAGCCAGCCTGGGAGTGGGTCCCAAGATGACAGCCTGGGTAAAGAATTGGCTGGAGAACAGGACACAGAGAGTAATAGTAAATGGGTCCACTCAGAAGAAAGGAGGGTTACTGATGGGGTACCCATGAGTTCAGTATTAGGACGGTCCTCTTCAATGTCTTTATAGCGACATTGCAGAGGGACTGGAAGGAAAAGTATGTCTCTTTGCAGATGACACAAAGATCTGCAACAGAGTTGATGCACAGGGTGGGGTGGAAAGGATGAGAAGGGACTTGGCAAGGTTAGAGGAATGGTCAATTGTATGGCAGCTTAGATTCAATGCTAAGAAGTGCAAGGTAATGCACCTGGGAAACAAAAACCCAGGGGAAGAGTACACAACGGGGGGTGAGATACTAACAACAACAAAAATGGAAAGGGAGCCGGGGGTAGTTATATCAGATGAACTAAAGGTGGGCAAGCAATGTGAGAGGGCAGCAAGGAGGGCTGGGGGGATACTGGGATGCATAGGGAGAGGCAACACCAGTAGAAAACAGGAAGTTATTATCCCTCTGTACAGACAGCTGGTGAGACCCCATCTGGAGTACTGTATGCAGTTCTGGAGACCCACTCTCTGCAAAGACATAGACAGGATGGAAGCTGTCCAGAGGAGGGCAATTAAAATGGTGCAGTGTCTGCACCGGAAGACATATGAAGAGAGACGAAAGGAGCTTAATATGTATAGCCTCGAGGAAAGGAGGGAGAGGGGGGACATGATAGAAACGTTCAAGTACCTCAAGGGAATCAACAAAGTCCAAGAGGGTAGCATCTTTCAAAAAAAGAGGTGTGCAAGAACAAGTGGGCACAATTTGAAGATAGAGGGGGCGGCTCAGAGGTAATTTAAGGAAGTATTTTTCACAGAGAGGGTTGTGGATGCATGGAACGGCCTTCTGAAGGAGGTTGTGGAGTCAAAATCAGTGGTGGAATTCAAGCATGCATGGGACAGTCATAAGGCCATTCTAGGGGCCGGGGGTAGGAAGAAGTAGGCTGCTAGTTAACTGGGATCTGCAGCTTATCTAGTAGGTAGGGAAATGGGCAGACTGGGTGGGCCAAGCGGTCCTTATCTGCCATCAAATTCTATGTTTCTATGTTTCTATGTTTCTATGATGTCCTCCCCAAGTGCCTTTTTCAACTTCTCTTTCTGTGGTGGAGATCTGTATACGACCACTGTATGCACAGGAGATGCTGCACCTGTCTCCAGGATGATCCACTCTACTTTCAGTGCTTCTTTTTCTTCTGAGTTCCCCTTCACTTCCATAGTCTTGATTCTCTCCCTCACATACAGTACATATCCCCCCCTTTCCTTTCCCTGTCTGTCCTGAACAGCATGTTGCCTGTTATGGCCACATTCCAGACATAGCTACCAATATAGCATAATACCATTATGGCCACCAAATCCAAGTTAACCTCCTCCAAGATGGTCTCCAGGTCCAGAATTATATTTTCTAGACTCCATACACTGATGCATATGGCTCTCCATAACTTAATCTACCCTGCCTGCCTTTCAGTTTTCTTCACCACTGCCTGTGGTGTTTCCCGTAGCTCCCCCAACCCCACTTTTCCTTTGTCACCTTCTCCATTACCTGTCTCCTTTGCTCCTCTTTTACTGATATCCTGATTTATACTCTCTTGTCCTCCACCTTGTCCCCCCGTCTTCTTGTGCCCCTGTCCTTGGGGTCCTTCTTCCCTTCCAGCCCACCATCCTTGTTGTTTCATTGCTTGGGGGAGACAATCTTTGCCACCTTTGATATTACAACTCCCATCCCACTCAGCTAGTTTAAATGCTCCCTCAAACAGCATTTAAACCTCCCACTGAGGACTGTGGTCCCCCTCCTGGAAGAATGCAGACCATCTCCCATACAGAAGCCCATATCCTCCCAGGCCGGTCCCCAGTCTGCAATGTAGCTTAAGATCTCTTTCATGCACCATTCATTATTAAATGTCACGTTGCAGAGTTTGTATTCATCTCTTCAGACACACAAAGGTAAAACCTTGGCAACCACCACCATGTGTGTTACCTGCTATGGGACTCTCCTAAGCTCCCTGAAATTACTCTGCATTACCCATACCCTATCCCTTGCTAAGTCAATTATCTCTACTGTAAGTGGATAATGATATCTAGCTCCCTCCCATCTCCTGCAACTCTAGCAATCCTGTGGTTCTATTCTCCATTCTTACAAGCTAAAGCACCAGGGATGCACTTCAACTCCATCTCCCTTCCTTCCTCTGCTCCCAAGTGATAGAGTCCCCCACCAGCAGCTTCTTCTTCCTCAACTGGGTGCCTCTTCTTCCCTTATTGGATACTCCCTTTTGAGGACACCCTTTTCTCCCTTCCCACTGCTGTGAGTACCTCCAGCCAGTTGCCCCATCCCACCAGTACAGCAAAGGAATTGTGCAGTGGTAAAGGCTGAGGAGTGTGTTCCCTTCCTGCCAAGTCACCCTCCTGGAGTCCATCAAGGTCAAATCACTTTGTTTCTGCCTAGGCATCCTCTGGGGAAGCAGTGACAGACTTTGTGGCCTTGGCTGAGATAAAAGGTTCTCTTCACCCTTTCCAGTTTAGCGTGGAGTTCAGCAATGTCTGCCCTCAATCCAGGGAGGTGAGTGCAAATGGGGCCGCACCTCAATCTCCATAATGTATACTGAAATATTGCAGCTCCACACCTGTTGCACTTCTCCATGTCCATGCTTATTCCTTTCCTAACCTTTTTGTCTATTCTCTGTTTTGTCATTTGAACCATCTCTGTGCCTTCTGGACTCCATCCTATGTCCTTTGACTCCCTTCCTTGTCCTTTACTTGTTTGAAATGTATTTGCTGCACTGCCCTTGACAGGATGTCTTCTACTTTCCTATTTCAACCCTTCTACAGTAGCTACCTTCCTGATGTGTATTACTCTACCCCCTAATTGTTACCCCACTACCTGTACCTACTTAATCTTAAGCTGTCTCTTCAAACATATTTGTACACACAGCTAGGCATCTGGTTCTTCATATCGGTGTTTATCACTACCACAACTGCCCGTGCCATAGGTTGTGAGTCTGTGAGCTGGGATGTGTGTTTTAATGGGTGCTCATTGAGCTGCCAATTTTCTTTTGAAGCAATTAAAGTCTTCTGACTTGTACAGGAGTTATTGCACTCTGTGGATACCATTAAACCCCTGCTGCTACTTCTCTCATACTCCAAACAAACAAAGAAGCACATGGTCAGTGTAGGGAAAGGTGCAATACTGTACCTGGATAGCTAGATAAAACAAACAGCAAGACACGAGACAGATGGTACCAGATTTCAAACAGCAGTAAAAAGTGAAGGGTTGGAACTCAAAAAATGTGTTGCAAAGTAATCAGTTTATTTTATAAATTCAAATCAACAAACTATCCATCAGCTTCACAGTATAAATTCACTCACAGTAGTGTGCAAAACTAATGTGCTAACAGCCTCAGCTTCAAAGTATAGGCTCATTCACAGGAGTGAAGACAAAACAATTTAATTTGGCATTCACCTCCTAAAAGTATGACATCAAATACTATAACTACAGTATTTAAAAAGTGCAAAGATACAGTGTTTATTAAGGTGATCAAATGTCTGACACAGCACACTATCAAATGCATTTTGAATCACATGATTCTTCATCAAAGGCATGTCCTTTGGAGCATAACAGTCTTAAATATAACATACTTAAGGGAACATACCATTAAATCTGACAGTCGCTCACTAAGGTAAAGTGATGATTGACAAAATTACAATTAGGAACTAAGAGCAATTGTGTAACAAGTGATAGTGCTGCTGACAGATATACAATAAAAAAAAAAATCAGTAGTCCAAGATAGGGTAATTTTCTAAACTGCATCCATGCTGGGTATGAAATATAGCTCATTTAGACTGATTGGATGATTTGGCCTTGGCTAAGTACATTATTTTTCTTTCCAGTATAAACCAACTTGTATAGGATAGAAAAGCATGAACAATGTGAGTAAACATACTATTTAAATAGTTAACAGAGTCACATCATAACATTAACAGAGTCACAATAGGGTATCATTTCAGAAAGAGGACAAGTAAAAGTGACCATTCAGATGTGAGTGATCCCTTTCCTCCATGCTGTAGAACAAAAATACCTCCCTACATAGTACAGGATTACCAAATCTCACACCCATGGAATCTGGGAAACCTTAACCATCCTTCAAAAGGTGAAATGATGGTCTGTTGGCACCTCAAATTGTTCTACATGGAGTGCTGTGGCATATTCCAGGATGCCACTTGAAATAGCTCTACAGTTTTCAACAACCCTGTTTTCAAGCTATCATACAGTTTTCCCACATAAAACACCCTGCAGGCACATTTTATTTATTTTTATTTAGTTGTTGTTGACCGGGTAAGTGTACTAGACAAATCGTGCCTATTTTCAGGCACGACCTGGGGAAGGGGGATACAGATGAATGCCAACTGACCTTGAACCAGATTAAGCTGTTGGTGGTATTTTTTTTTTTAATGAATATGGCTAAGTATGTCACCCCTGCCATAACACAGGTGATTAACTGGCATATTTTATATGTACAGTGGGGTTTGCCAAAGCTGGCAGTGGGGGAGATGACCTTGCAACTGAGAATATTTTACATGTCACACATCTGTGGGCATTGGTGTTAAGCTGGAACTGATGCATGTCACTAGTTTGTCTGTTATGTACCAGCATATCATTCAATGTAGGTGGTCTTCTAAAGGCCATTCTCATGGGTTGTTGAACTCATTCAGAAAAAGCTCTATCTCCCCTAAGTATATGACAGTGACTTTTAATGATTTTTTCAGTTTGACATCCATATGCAAAAATGTATGTACAACATTAAAATATTTTGATCTGTCCCAGTCTCTCCATTTTCAGCCAATAACTCAAGTCTATCTTAAGACAATTTATTGTCATCATCTTCCTCTACACCATGCTAGCCTCTATTATAAAATCTATTGTTAAGTGCTAAAGCAACTTCTCTGTACCCATCTGCTGTGTTGCAGTTTCTTTGTACCCTTAGAAACTATGCCTTGGGCATGTTAGAAATTGTGTTGTGTGGTTGATGACTGAAAGCTAACAAGAAGGTATATATTTCTATCAGTAGGTTTGTGGAAAATACTAATTTCTGCATTACCCTGCAATCTGTCCAAAAAGTTGATACTGTTTCTATATGCTGCATATGTAAAATGCAAACGAGAATTTGCCCTACTGAAATAATTCAAAACATTTTGCAGTTCCTCCAGGGTCCTGCATCAGTCACCACATCATCAATATATCACTGCCAAAGACAGTTTTTCAAGAAATGAGTTTTGACTGGGTCCTGCACCACTAGTTTTTCCCATAGGCCCACATAAAAGTTGACCACTCTAGGAGAAAATGATGTCTCTATTGCTATATCTTTGAGTTGCAAGTAGTAGGTATCTAATAGTGAACATGATGATTTTACTACAATTCTAAAAGTTGGCTAAGGAATTTGGTTGCACGAGGAGCATCTCTAGATCTCATAATTAAATAATGTGCTTACGTTTTCAAGTTCCTTTATGTGTTATTTTTTTTTACAAAGATTCAGTATGCAGTGGAACTAGATATGAATCTTCATCCAGTATCATTTTGTCAAACACCCTCACTTAGACTATAACTATTGGAGCAGGCTAGGATTGTTTTCTGTACTGAGGGCAAACTCTGGGCTATTAAAAAAAAAAAGATCCAGATTTTATACCTGAAGACATTTACTCTTCAAATATTCTTACCTCTCCCCCTTTTATCCCTCCCATCTGTTTCCAGCCTTTCTGTCCTCCCTCTCCCCCCCCCCCATCTGTGGTCCCCACACCATACTGATGCTTATGGTAGTCCACTTCTCATTTGCACTTACTTAGCAGGCTGGTTGGATCTGGTTGGTCGACCAATTATTCTGCCTGTTGTTTATTTGTTCTTCATCATCATACTGTAACTCCATCGTATCTTAGTTGTACCTTTTTTTTAATTTTTTATGCTTGCTTGTGCATGCGCAAGAAACATTTCATCACAGCTTAGGAGACAAGTGGGGTTTTGGAGGTGTGGCACTGTGGGGGCTAATGTCCCCAGTGCCTTTTTTGAGGCTAGGCCCACTTTACCCAATGTGGTGGCCATTGCTGCTGACACTAGTTCAGCTAGCGTGCCACCACCTTGAAACAAATCCACTGCTGCAATGAGGGAGCGACCCATCATTGCAGGGCAGTGCCTCCAACCCAGTTCTTTTTCTGATGGGGGAGCCCACTCCCATCGGCATACTGTAACCCCCTCCCCATTTGTTGTGTGCCAAGGGGGGTGCTTAATCCCCCTCGGCATCATGCATCATCCCAATAGTCTTTCTTTGCCAACAGGGCTCCAATGGCCATCGGCTTCAGTCCTCCCTTCCCAGTTCAATTTTCCAATGGGGAGCCCACTCCCCATTGGCATAATGTCCCCCCAATTTGTTTTCTGCCAATGGGGTGCCCAATCCCACTCGGTTCTGCCCCCTTGGTATGTGCCGATGGCAGTGTCTAATCCCCCATCAGCTATAGCCCCTTAAAAACAATCAGGTGCATGCTGGGATCCCACCCCAGCATGCTAAATGTTCCTGAAAAAAAAAAGTCCCACAATGTTTTCCTTTTTTTTTTTAAACCTGTAAAACAGAAAATGGTCCCTCATTGAGCTTGGTGGTGCCTCCCCCAACCTTTACCCACCCTCTGTGCACCCCTCCTTCCCACACACACACCCTCACCTCATACTTACCTCCGGAGCCCAGCGCAACAATCTTCAGTGAACCAAGAACGAGTCTGCACTCTTCAAAGCCGACCACGAACTGAAGAAATGCTGATGAGTGGTATAATGGCATAAATGTAGTTTTTTTCAACTTTGGTGCATATCTCAGGCATTTTTGGGAATATTGTCACCAAATTTTCAACATGGGGTTATTGGGAACCCTCATCATGAATTCAACCACTGTCATGGTGTTATTCAGTCCAAAAAGGTGATTTCATGATCACTGCAAGGAATCACCTTTCGGGACCAATTTACAAAATGACAGTGCCAGTGTTCATGAGGTGGGCTCTCAAAAAGCCTCTGTTGCAAATTTGGTGGAAAAATTCCCCAGAATGACTCTTTTATGAGCATGTATTGCACAGTTTCCACACATGCTCATACCTTCATGAATCTGTAATATTTTTACTCCAGATTTTCAACATTGGCATTTTTCCATGCCTCCTTATGAACAGTACAGCTGTCATTTTTCACATCCCGAGCAGAATGTGTTTTCGCACTTCCGGCACAGAATAGCACAGTCGTTGTAGGAAATCAGAGTCCAGGACAGATTAAAAAAAATCATAGTGACACTGTTCATGAGTAGAGGACCTAAAATGCCTGTGTTGAAAATTTGGTGACAAAAGTCCATAAAATGACTGTGTTACAAGCATGTGTTGCTCACTTTCCATGTATGCTCGGAAGTGCGCACATTTGTAATAGTTTCACGCCAGACTTTCAACATTGGTACTTTTCCACACCTCCTTATGAACAGTACAGTTGTCATTTTTCACTTCCTGGCCGAAATGTGTTTTTGCACTTCCAGCACAGAATAGCACGGTCGTTGTAGGAAATCAGAGTTTGAGACACATAAAAAAATCATAGTGACACTATTCATGAGCAGAGGACCTAAAATGCCTGTGTTGAAAATTTGGTGACAAAGGTCCATAAAATGACTGTGTTACAAGCGTGTGTTGCTCAGTTTCCATGTATGCTCAGAAGTGTGCAAATTTGTAATAGTTTCACTTCAGATTTTCAACACCGGCATTTTGCCACACCTTCTTATGAACAGTACAGCTGTCCTTTTTCATATCCTGCCCAAACTATATGTTTGCATGTCTGGCACACAATGGTGTGGTTGCTGTGGGAAATTGATGTTTCAACAGATTAAGAAAATCATAGTGACAGTGTTCATGAGCAGAGGTCACAAAATGCCTATGTTGAAAATTTGGTGAAATAATTCCACTAAATGACTGTGGTACAAGCATGTGTTGCACAATTTCCATGTACGCTCAGAACTTTGAGCATTTTTAATATTTTCTCTACAGATTTTCAGCAATGGCATCTCTTCACACCTCCCTATGGATGGTACAGCTGTCATTCTTCACATCCTGCCTGATCTGTGTTTTCGCACATCTGGTACAGAATGGCACAGTTGCTGTGGGAACTTGAAGTTTGGGACACTTTAACAAAATCACAGTGCCACTGTTAATCAGAAGAGGTCTCAAATGCTTTCATGAGGTGGGGATCACAAACAGGCCATGCTAAAAATTTATAGTGCAAATACCAACACACGCCCAGGGCAATAGGATTTCTAACCATAATGTCCCACTCTGTACAGACTGACAAGCATCAGAGGTGTAACTTTGGATCACTGACTGCAATGCTCATTCTATCCCACCCCCACCCTGAAGCCAGTGACAGGCATCAAGGTCTGCCTTGCACTTTTCAGCCGCAGACTTCACCCCATTCTCCTGTACTGCACCCATTTCAGTGTATGTCCTTATGAAATGGGGTGATTGTGAAGCCAAACACCCCAAGGACCACCTCAACACTTGTCGGTGTCTACAGGATAGGGTGAGGAGAAATGCCGTGACCATTATGGGCAATGACCCACAGGCACACCCCAATGCCTGTCCATCTCTGCAGGGTGGAGGTGGGATTGGTGTGAGTTCAATACTTCACTGCCATTCCTATTCTGCATCTGTCCAACTCCTGCACATCCAGTGCTAATATCAGCAAGCAAACATGCGGCATCAACAAATGCTTGTTCTGTTTATGTTTACCTTTATGTAACCTGCACATTCTTTGTATGGTATATTTGTATTTTACATGTTTCAAAAGGACTGCCTCCTAAATGAGTTATCTCAATGGTGTCACACCTGGAAAATAAAGATTGATTGATTGACTTACTGATTAAATACTTGTGGCATCAATAATTACTCACTTCTTTACCATTTTGGCCAAACTTTAATTTGTATCAGAGACCTGGAAAGGTATGTCAATTGCATCTATTTTTAAAAAGGGTACTGTCTCAGACCCAAAGATGTATAGGCCAATTAAACTAATGGGTAACTTACAAAAACATTTAACAAACTGATTTCATGGAGGTTACAGCAGTGGCTTGAAGAAAATAAAATCATTACTGAAGCCCAATCTGGCTTCACATCAGGTAGATCTCTGACAACTGTTTTGTTTTAAATTAGGTAACAGAAAACTAAAGTATGATATATCACTACATTTCTTGACTTTATTGATTTGAGCAAGCCCTTAGATAAGGTCAGTATGAAACTTTTATTGCTTGAAAAAATAATATTGAAGTCTCAAATGAAATATTATCTCTAATTATAAAAAAATATGAAAACACTGGTCCCCAAGTGAGTTGCACTTTGGAGGGAGACATAACCTTTAATTTTAGAGCAAATCTGGGTGTTAAACAGGGGTTTTAATTGTCATCACCCCTTTTTGTATATACGTATATGAAATCCTAATTGAAAGTCCCTGCTCCGGGCGCATTCACCGACACCGAGAGAGATTGCAGATTAGATTTCACCAGCAGTCTCATTCCTTTCAAATGTGCATATTGTGAAGGTAAAATCAGTGACCCACTGTCTGCATCTCACCTGTTCCACAGCAGAATATTGACTGGTCATACTGCTTGACATTGCACCTATGGGGACAAGTATTTATTTGTACAATTGTGCTTTTTTTTGAATTCAGGACTGTGACAGATTGGTCCTACCTTATCTTGTGGCTGGCATTTTGGCAGCCCATATATGGACAGATAGCATGGCAGAGAGAGGCTCTCATATATCTAATGAGGGCTCTGAAAAATACTTCCTGGGATACATTATCACATTAATGGAGACTCTAGTGAAGGATATGACTGAACTAATGGTGGATAAGTCCAGGTAGCAGTCAGAGAAAAGAAGGCGGCTTACAAAAAATATAAAACAACAAGAGGGGATAGGGATAAGGAAATGTACCAGCTTGCATCTAGAAAAGTCACCCGTATGGTGAGGGGAGCAAAGTCCAGTAAAGAGCATCGGCTGGCACAGGGGATACATGGAGGGGAAAAGGGGTTCTTCCGGTACATTGGGGAGCGGAGAAAAACTAAGGGCCATCTCAGCAGATTGAGATCAGAAGGAGGGTGGGTGGAAGAGGCGAGGGACCAGGCAGAGGTATTTAACGAGTACTTTGCCTCTGTGTTCACTAGGGAGGGGGATGGGATATCTACAAAGCAAGGCACAAAGGGGATAGAAGCGGCAGGGAGTGGGATCAGGGGAGCAGCAGAAATGGAGCAAAAGGGAGGGAAAGGTACCCCAGGGGTGTCACATCTGGTTAAGGATAAAAAGACCAGTAAGGTGGAGGGGACAGATGATGCCATCCCCACCAAAAGGGTGTGGTTTGCCCTCAAGGCCCTAAAGAAAGACAAATCTCCTGGGCCGGATGGCATTCATCCGAGAGTACTATGGGAATGGCGGACATACTGGCTGCACCCTGGCGGAGCTTTCAACAGGTCACTTGAGACAGGGAGGGTACCTAGGGATTGCAGAGGCACATGTGGTACCAATCCACAAAGGGGGGTCAAGGAAGTACTAGGAAACTATAGACCCATCAGTTTAACTCTCGTGGTGGAAAATTAATGGAGAGTATACTAAAGGAACGATTGGGGGGTTTACTTGGAGGAGGTGGGAGGTCTGGATAGTCGGCAGCATGGGTTTGTGCCAGGTAGATCATGTCAAACCAACCTTGTGAGTTCTATGAATGGGTAACATCAGAACTGGATAGGGGTAAGCCTGTGGATGTATTATTCTTGGACTTCAGCAAGGCGTTTGACTCTGTCCCCCACAATGGTCTGGTGGAGAAACTGATGGGGTTAGGAGTAGGCCCTTTGATGGTCAGATGGATTGAAAACTGGATAGCTGGACGCACTCAGAGAGTAGTGGTCTGTGGGGAGCTCTCGAACCCTACAGAGGTTGGTAGTGGGGTACCACAGGGCTCGGTCCTGGGTCCAATCCTGTTTAATGCATACATATCAGACATCAGGGATGGTATAGGGTGTGAAATGAGTCTCTTCGCGGATGACTCCAAGATGGGAGCAGTAGTTGAGGGAGAAGAGGGGAGGTTGGCCCTGCAAGGGGACCTGGACACCCTGGAAAGCTGGGCTCACACATGGAAATTAATTTCAATATCACCAAGTGCAAGGTGTTGCATCTTGGTCGGGGAAACCCTAAACACAGGTACACCCTGGGAGGGGAGGTGCTGGAAGCCTCAACAGGGGAAAAAGACCTAGGGGTCATGGTGGATACATGTATGAATAACACTGAGCAGTGCAGGAGAGCAGCTAGCAAGGCAAACAGGATGTTGGGATGCATCCAAGAGGATCACCTCTAGGAGCAAGGAAGTGATTCTGCCACTGTACAATGGACTGGTTAGACCACACCTTGAGTACTGTGTACAGTACTGGAGACCACACTTGAAGAGGGACATACAGCTCCTGGAGAGGTACAGAGGAGGGCAACAAAGATGATACGAGGGCTGGGGATTTGACTTACGAGGACAGACTTGAGGAGCTCTGCCTGTTTTCATTGGAGGAGAGGAGAGACAGGGGGACATGATTGAGGTCTTCAAGTACCTCAAGGGAATAAATAGGGTAAACATGGAGGATCTTTAGACTAAAGCAGGGAGGCATCACCAGAGGGCATGGTTTGAAGTTGGAAGGTGGAAGGGTGAGGGGAAAGAGGAGGAGGTTTTCACTGAGAGGGTGGTGGACCCTTGGAATGCTCTGCCTGGTGAGCTGGTTCAGAGATCCACAGTGGAGAGCTTTAAGAGAGGGTGGGACAGACACAGAAAGTGGATGTATCAGATGATGGCCTATCCCGGGGGGGTGGGGATGGATGATAGGGGTTTCTGGAGCACAAGGGGTGGGAGGTTCTCGGCACCCAACTAAGGATCTAGGTTCGAGCAGACTTGATAGACCATAAGGCCTAATCTGCTGGCAAATAGTATGTTAGTATGTTAGTATAATAAATCACCTGCTGAAGAGATTAGAAACCTCAATGACTGCATGCATGCCACAGATCAGCTTGTTATGGACTTAAAAGATTTCGATCACTCCATCCTGGGACAGCTGGACGATCATGAAAAAACAGCTTGTGAGGCTCTGAGAAAGTACTGAAGACAAGGAGAATCAGTCAGAGAAATAATATCAGGATCCGTGGTGTGCCAGAGACAGCTGAAGGAGGGAGCATTGAACTGTTTTTGGCAAACATGCTGCCACAGCTGATTGGCCCACGCTGGCAGGAGTCTATTGAGTTTGAGAAGACCCACAGAACAAAAGGTCCCCCACAGCATCAGACTCCCAACCAGACCCATAGTGGCATACCTCTTCCAATATTCTACAAAAGAGAGGGTATGTCAGGCACTGAGGGAAAAAGGTGAGCTTTTTTGGAAAGGGGCACACATATCAGTATATCAAGATTTATCATATGAAGTGGTTCAAACTCGCAAGGCTTACAATTCTGTAAAAGCAATGCTCAGAGAGAAGGGACTACCATATAGATTCAAGGGATTAATTTATGTGTTACTCAGAATGGGCAGTCCATTAAGGGGATAACTACCACTGAACTCCTTAAACATATGCAAAAGCCAAACCCCCCTCATCTTCACAATTCCTGAATAAACAGGCGGGAGGGTCACCTGTCACAGGCCAGTGTGTTCAGGTCCATCATGGGGGTCCTCCACATGCCAGAGGCAGGGCTCTGCCAACAACCGTAGGGGTCCCACTACAAAATATTTTGTGGGGCCCACCTTCCCACCAATAAATGTAAAAGAAACATTAGTGCATATGAAATTTTTGTGGTGCAAGTTTTATTGCATCAGTCCTGCTGAACATATATAGTTTGTCGATGCTGCCCCCACCGGTCCCCCTTGCTGGCACCATGGTCAAAGAACTGAACAATGTAATTTTTTCCTGCTCCTCCTGGGGACACCAGCACCAAGATAAGATGTTTTGAGTAATGGGCCCTATTGCTTCTTTGTTCTGTACCCCCCCCAACCATGTGAAACTGGAGATGGAAGTTTCTAACACCACTGCTGACAAACACAATTTCAAATGGATAAGCAATTTCCAAAGAGAAACTTGCAAGTTTGCCTGTGAGAAAAGATTTTCTTAATGTTGACCTCTGAGGCAGTGGGACCCCTAACAGTGCAGGCCCTACTGCAACCAAAGCTCTTGCACTCCTCTGGTCATTGCCCTGGCCAGAGGGGGGAATCAAGAAGCACGAGTGTCAGAAAGGTTTGCAGTACTGTAAGGAGGGGGGGCTGACCATAGGTACAAAGCAGACCTTTACTTATTATCTGTGAATATTGCCCCCCCCATGAGCACCCATTATGTGGAGTCAGTCTGTCAGTACTATATACATCTTTACTTTAGACCCTACCATGCAAAACCCCATATTTTAGTTTAGCCCTCCACTCCTAATTTTATTTCTTTCTGGGTTCACATAAGGATCAATTAGGTCTCCTCACAAATTTTCTTTTCTCTACTTTTCTTTACAATTGGTGTTGAGACAGTATTCAGGCTGTCATATAGGGACGTCTTCCTCAGGAAGACCATTCTATTGGTCGAAGCGCTGGGGAGGAAATTTGACTGTGGGTTTGCCGCTTGTAGGAGCTAAACACTTTGTTATAGTTGAAACCCTTAAAATAAAACCTTGGATTGAATGAAAATATTGTTCTGGGTTTCAGTTGCACTTGGAGTGCAGGACTTTCTTTGGCTTTTTGGTTTTGTATGGAGCAGGGATTAGCAACCCCTTTAGCCCTGCACCCAGCTCTGTTCTTGCTGAGCACACGGTGTTTTGGAGTTTGGTTTTGTCATATTGGGATGGGCTGGGGTATGGATGGCAGAATGCATGGTTGGTGGAGCACCCATTACTACGAGAGGATGGGACAGGTCGGTTTATTGACTTGTACTTTTATCTTCGTAGTTGTTCTCAGTGGCAGAGATGGCTATACCTTTACAGCTCTTCTGCACACATTGCTGTAACATTTAAATAATCACAAACTGTTTGTTTCTGATGTTCAAGCTTCGATATTCAATCTAATAAGTTGTTCTTTGTTGTTCAGACCAGGTTTCTGCTATTAGATCAAGGTTACTGTGTGTTTACTCGTTGCTTATAAAACACAGCTAGTAAGGGTACTTTTGGCCCATTTACTCATCTGTCAGACAGCATATGTTTTGCATTTCTTTATTCCTACAGCAACTGCGGGTGTCTAGGCCGTATCTTATTCTTCTGGTGTGTCTAGAAGTACTTGAACTCAGCTCTTCCATGCCAAGGGACACCCTTCCTGAGTAACAAGGAACTCTTTGGTACATATAGGGGTCTCCCTACTTACGGAGATGTAATTGGTGATAGATCTATACTAAGGAGGAGGGCAGATTCCCCCACCACCCCCTCAGATAAGATGGCCAACTTGGACAATACTATCAAGACGTGTGGGGTGAGATGTGTCTCCTGAAATGTAAAGAGGTTTAACCACCCGGTAAAGTGGAATAAAGTCCTACAATATCTTAAAAATAACAAAGCTGAAATAGCACTCCTACAGGAGACTCATCTCACCTCAAAGTGTGTTCACTGGTTATGGAAGAGCTGGATAGGGCATGTAATCCACAGATTGGCCACATCCAAGTCTAAGGGGGTTGTGGTCCTGATCTACAAAGCACTGCAGTGTATGGAAATCAGAACAATGACAGATGACCATGGTAGATGGACAGTGTCATTATTCTCCACCCCTGGGGGACAGCTCATTTTATCAAACCCTCCCTAGAGCAAAGGAGGGATAGAGGTGATATGATAGAAACATTCAAACACTTTAAGTGCATTAACAAGAAGAAAAAGTCTAACATGTTTCAGTATAAGAAAAATAGCAGGACAAGAGGACACAGCATGAGATTAGAGGAAGACTGATTAAGGGGTAATATGAGGATGTTCTTTTTCACAGAAAGGGTGGTGGATGCATGGAACAGCCTACCTCAGGAAGTAGTGGATATGAATACTGTGCAGGGCTTCAAACAGGCATGGGATAGGCATAAGGGACCATTACAGATGAATATGAATAGACAGGCCATTGACAGAGAAAAGGCCATGGCACATTCATAAGAAAAAGAAATGGGTAGACTGGATGGATCTTGCAGTCCTTATCTGCCGTCAACTTCTGTTTCTATTTTTCAAACATGTATGGTCCTAATCTTGAATACCCTATGTTTTATCACAAGCATACTCAGACCATTTCAGATGCACTGGGGGGTTCCCAGGATATACCTATCTTTATTGGGGGAGACTTCAACCTTGCTCCTGACCCTTTCTTGGATAAGTCTACCATGACTACTGACTCCCATCCCAAAGCTAGAGCTGCACTGCAAACTCCTATGTCTTAATGGGGGTTGATTAACCTATGGAGAAGAGATAACCCAACGGGGTGGGATTATACTTTTTCTCCCCTGTACACAGTTCATACAGCAGAATAGATGTACAGCATTGCTAGCCAGTAGCATAGCTGCTAATGGTAGCATGAGCACATTTATTGACAACATCCTGATTTCATACAGTGCCCCTTTGAGTTTCACTTTTTTCCCTCCTGGGGACATTCCAAAATCACCCAGATGGTATTGCAATCCCTATTAGTAAAAGACCTAGACCTTTGTGGTTGGATTGATAAAGATTTTATTTTCAGGAAAATGCCTTGAGGAGGTCTCTTTAGGAATGGTATGGGAGGCTTTCAAAACCTATCTAAGGCGTATCATCATTTCCCTACTCTGCTGCCAGTCACAAAAAAAAGGACACAGAAGATGACCTCACTACAAGCAATCCTCTCTCCCAAAGAAGCTCAACATAAGGATAACCCTCTCCTTCTCCTAACCATGGCAGTAGAGACCATTGGGCTTAAATATAATACACTGCTCCAGCGTAAAACAGAATGGCTTGTCACTCATTCTAAACACAACTTTTCAGAATCAGGGGATAAGGAAGGTAAATTATTGGCATATCACCTTAGAAAACAAAAAGCTGAATCACAAATAGCAGCCCTCCACAACCAGAGAGCACTTGACAATAAGGGAATTAATGAGATAATGCATCACTTTTACAAAACTCTATACAGACTCTACCAGATAAGTGGCACCACACCTCTTGCAAGTTGTTTAATAGATACCCCTACCCCTGTTCTTTCCCCTGGACTGCGTGAACTTTTGGATAGGCTTGTGACAGAACAAGAATGATCTATTCCTCTAAAACAGCTGAAGCCTGGGAAGGCTTTGGGTAAAGATGGGTTTACTGTAGCTCTATACCAGTCGATGTCTCAAACTATTACCCCCCCACCTATTAGTGGCAATGAACAATGACAGAGATCAGCACGTAATTCCACCTACCATGAAAGAAGCACTCATAATCTTGCTCCAAAAAAAGTCCAATGCCTTCTAGATATTGCCAATAAGAAACCAATCTCACTTATATCAACAGACACAAAGATTCTAGCCAAAGCACTAGCAAACAGGTTAGAGCACATGATACCCTCCTTGGTACACCATACAGAAGCAGGGTTTCTTAAAGGATGGAAGGGGCAGATAAACTACGTGCACTACTGAATCTTAAATGGGTAGCATAGAAATCATCCACACCTATGGCAGCAATGGCCATTGACTTCTGTAAGGAATTTGATTCTGTTCTATGGAGACATTTACATATAGTGCTATAGATGTATGGCATAGGTCCTTATTTTAGGAGCTGAATATCAGCCCTTTACAGTGCACCAACTGCTGCCCTCCTTACTAACAAAACTAAATCCTCCCCATTTCTTCTACATAGGGGCACCTGGCAGGAATGCGCCTGAACCCCTGTACTATTCTTTTTGGCCCTGGACCCTCTTACTAGGAAATTGTTGGATGTGCAAAGTATACAGAGCATACCGGTTAACTCCTTAGCCCACTTAGCGTATGCAGAAGACATGCTCTTAACTCTTTCTCATCCCAATGTGTTACTCCCTCAGGTCATGCAAGTGCTAGAGGTGTTTGCCTGTACTTTTGGAATTTTAGTCAGTTGGAACAAGACAAGAATCTCCTCCCTTCAACCTAGCCTGTGATAATCAATGCATGAGAGAACCAAATATAGTCTGGGCCCCAACAGATTTTTCATACATTGGGGTTAAAATCCCTTGAAGATGGGAGAAAATACTTCCCAAAAATTACCTGCCCATACTGCTGGCTATTGAGCAAGAATTTAAAAGATGGGGCCAGATGTGTCTATCGCTTAAGGACAAGGTTGAAGTGATCAGGATGTTTATTTTGCTTCAGTTAACCTACTTGCTCCTGAACATACCACTTATAGCCCCGGAGTCAATCCTGCAAAAGTTCCAAGAGTTGAACGCAGACTTCCTATGGAACAGTAAGAATCCTAGCTTAAGCAATGCAAAACCAAGAGTGCATTGGAAAAAAGGGGAAACTAAGCCTCTCGTGGTTTCAGGGATAAGTGTATGTATATCAAATCGCACAAGCCCCAAAATGATACCTTCCTTGCTCGGACTCCACTCCTCCACTGGTGCAATTAGAAAAACAGTTAGTGAACATACACTGGTTGGGACTTCTACTGGGATCCAAAGGCAAGGGTGTACCCAGAGATATCCTCATTATGTACAGTAGGACATGAAAACAGCATGGATGCACTGTCTCAAACTCACTCGCAATCAAGGAGTGAACAGAAACCCACCCAGATACTATAGGTACTTATGGTGGAACCCTAACATACCAGTAGAGGGAAAATCCAAACACTGGAGTAACTGGGAGTGGAAAAAAAATTCTGATAGTGGCAGATAGCTCATTATCCAACTCGGATAACCTCCTAGAAACATAGAAACATAGAATTTGATGGCAGATAAGGACCACTTGGCCCACCCAGTCTGCCCATTTCCCTGCCTACTGGATAAGCTGAAGATCCTAGATAACCAGCAGCCTACTTCTTCCTACCCCAACCCCCTAGAATTGCCTTATGACTGTCCCATGCATGCCTGAATTCCACCACTGTTTTTGACTCCACGACCTCCTCCGGAGGCCGTTCCATGCATCCACAACCCTCTGTGAAAATACTTCCTTAGATTACTCTGAGCCACCCCATCTTCAAATTGTGCCCTTGTTCTTTCACACCTCTTTTTTGAAAGATGCTACCCTCTTGGACTTTGTTGAGTCCTTGAGGTACTTAAAGTTTCTATCATGTCCCCTCTCCCTCCTTTCCTCGAGGCTATACATATTAAGCTCCTAAGTCTCTCTTCATATGTCTTCCGATGCAGACCCTGCACCATTTTAGTTGCCCTCCTCTGGACAGCTTCCATCCTGTCTATGTCTTTGCAAAGACTGGGTCTCCAGAACTGCATGCAGTACTCCAGATGGGGTCTCACCAGCTGTCTGTACAGAGGGATAATAACTTCCTGTTTTCTACTGGTGATGCCTCTCCCTATGCATCCCAGTATCCTCCCAGCCATTCTTGCTGCCCTCTCACATTGCTTGCCCACCTTTAGGTCATCTGATATGACTACCCCCAGGTCCCTTTCCATTTTTGTTGTTGTTAGTATCTCACCCCCCATTGTGTACTCTTCCCCTGGGTTTTTGTTTCCCAGGTGCATTACCTTGCACTTCTTAGCTTTGAATCTAAGCTGCCATACATTTGATCATTCCTCTAACCTTGCCAAGTCTCTTTTCATCCTTTCCACCCCACCTTGTGCATCAACTCTGTTGCAGATCTTTGTGTCATCTGCAAAGAGACATACTTTTCCTTCCAGTCCCTCTGCAATGTCGCTTATGAAGACATTGAAGAGGACCAGTCCTAATACTGAACCCCGCGGTACCCCACTAGTAACCCCACTTTCTTCAGAGTGGACTCCATTTACTATTACTCTCTGTGTCCTGTTCTGCAGCCAATTTTTTACCCAGGCTGTCATCTTGGGACCCACTCCAAGGCTAGCTAACTTGTATATTAATCTTTTGTGTGGGACTGTGTCAAATGCCTTGCTAAAGTCTAGGTAGGCCATGTCCACAGCCCCGCCCTGATCTACTACTTTGGTCACCCAGTCAAAGAAATCTATCAGATTTGTCTGGCATGACCTTCCTGCTGTGAATCCATGCTGCCTTGGATCCTGTGCCCCTCTGGCCTCTAGATACTCTACAATTCTTTCCTTCAGAAGTGATTCCATCATTTTCCCTACCACTGAGGTTAAACTAACAGGTCTGTAGTTTCCTGCTTCTGCCTTGCTCCCACTTTTGTGAAGGGAATCACATCTGCCCTCCTCCAGTCCTCGGTACCACCCATCCTCCCATGATTTGTTAAACAGGGTAGTCAGTGGTGTCACCAATTCTACCCTTAGTTCTTTTAGAATTCTGGGATGAATCCATCAGGCCCCATTGCTTTGTCCACCTTCAGTTTTAAGAGTTCTTTCAGAACCCTTTCTTCTGTAAATGGGCTGGTATGAACTTCTGTATCCAGAGTGTTTCTACTGTTTGTTTAGGTACCTCCCTCTTCCTTTGTAAATACTGAGCAAAAATATTTGTTTAGTATCTCTGCCTTTTCACAGTCACCCTCTGCCCCCTCCCCCTTATTAGCCTCACTATCCCTCCCTTGGTCTTCCTTCGCCCCCTGATGTACCTATAAAGGTTTTATCCCCTTCTTAACTGAGTTGGCTATCTTTTCTCAGTTTTGGCCTTTTGTCTGACTGTCTTCCCAGCTTCCTTTTGCTTTAACTGATACAGTTCTCTGTCCTGCTACTTCTGTGATTCCTTGTACTTCCTGAAGCTTTCTTTTCTCTTGAACCTTCACTGCCACTTCCTTTGAGAACCATAGTGGTTTCTTACATCGTTTAGTTTTGTTTATTTGCTTCACACAAAGGCTTGTTACCTCTGTGATGGCAGTTTTTATTATTCCCCAATGTTCTTTCACCCCTTCTTCCTGCCCATTTGCTAGTGCGTTCCTTAGGCACTCACCCATTTTGGCAAAGTCAGCCCTCCTAAAGTCCAGTACCTTTGCCTTTGTATGGCTTGACTCTATTGCTGTGTTTATTGTGAACCATACAGATGGTCGCTAGTTCCCAGATGGCTACCCACTTCTACATCTGTGATCCTATCCTGTCTTTTGAACAGCTGTAAGACAAGTTTGGTATCCAAAAGTAAGAAATTTAGCAAGTTTTTTGCAGCTTATAGGAGCACTTGGCAGTTTTAATAGAACAATATCTGACTCATAGGAGTGGTCTTGGGTTCTCTTTGGCCACAAACTGAATGCAGCCTAGGAGTCTGCTGGCAGAATCTATGCTACCCTCAGAGATACTTAACCAGATACCTTGGGTAAGTGCAAGACAGAATGGGAAAGGGAACAACAGTGGAATATTCCTCCAACTATTTCTGAAAACTGCATCCAAAAAGCCCATATGGCATACAGAGATGCTATAAGTCAGCTAATTCAATTTAAAATCATACATCGCTGATATAGAACTCCCAAGGCCCTTCATAGGTGGGGGCTGATTCCCCACCCTCAGTGCTGGAGATGTCAGGCTCCCAATGCTAGACAGCTATACATTCTCTGGCACTGGCCCAAACTTCAGCAATTCTAGAAGGATGTGCTTAGGAACTGCTCTACAGTCCTAATTATGCAAATACCAGCACACCCAGCTCTTGCCATCCTGGGAGATACATCAAAACTCCCACAGAGCTCTTCATTGGAAGTGAATTGGCTCCTCCTGGCCTTGATGGAAGCCAAGCGAGCGATACTTAAGAAATGGAGACAGGTTTCACTCCCCTCAGTTTTGCACTGACACTCTGCCCTTGCCAAAGTTGTTTTGTTTGAAAGGATCTCTTTCAAATCTACAGGAAAATGTTGCATTTATACTAAGATGTGGAACCCCTTTCTGTAGTCCCATCTTTGTTCGGTCCCACCCCTGGTTCCTTTGAACCTGCCCTCTTGAATAAGATGCCCCGTTGAAATATCACTAGCAGAGCTGGATAATGATTGTATGTGGTAGTAGTGAGTCATTCAGAGATTGCCCAGTACCCCACTGGAAACAACTAATGTGCAGATATATCTTTAGACAACAAGTAGACTGTCTTACTGTATACCTACAAGCAATTTTTTTGAGATCCAGAAAGGAAAGAGAAAGACAGTCAATTACATATGAGCATACAAATATACGAAATTGCCAACAGAAACAGGCTTTACAGACTCTTGATTCTGCTCAGTTGTGCAGCTAGCACCTCATCAAGCAGCTGCTCCTCCTCCCTCCCTCCCTCCATCTCTTCCCGGTATCCCTTCCCCTGTCTCAAACCCTCTTGAAACTGTCCACCGTCTTATAGGACACTAACTCATCTGGTAAGGTGTTCCATTTGTCCACCACTCTTTTAGTAAAAAAATGTCTCCTCATCTACCTCCTGAATCTTCCCAGCTCCAATCTCAGTCCATGCCTGCTTGTGTCCCTCCCCCTTCTCAACTGGAAAATCCATTCTGTGTTAGTCTTGATTATCCCCTTCAGATACTTAAAGGTCTCAATTATATCCCTCTATCCCGCCTTTCCTCCACTGAATACATATTTAACTCTCCCAGCCTGTCCTCACAGATATTGCTCTCTAATCCCTGGATCATCTGTGTGGCTCTTCGCTGCACCCCCTCCAACAAACTAATTTCCTTCTTCAGAACAGGGCGCCAGTACTGCATGCAGTACTCCAGATGGGGCCTGACCAATTACCTATACAGGGGAAAGATAACCTCCCTCCTTCTGGAGAAGATCCCTCTTGCAATACACCCCAGCATTTTGTTGGCTTTTGCTGCTGCCTTCTTGCACTGAGCAGAGTTGTTCATGCTCCACATAATGATCAGTCCTTGGTCCTTCTCCTCTGTGGGACATCCAACTGTACCCCATTCAAGTAATAATCCATCCCTTGGTTCCTGGCTCTGAAGTGCAGACCCTTGAACCCCTTGGCATCGAACTCCAATTGCCATGTTTCTGCCCACTCCTTCAACTTAGTCAGGACCTCCTGCAACTCCTTCCACACCTCCACATCATCAGCGACAGCTCCCATCTTGATAACAGTTGTGAACAGACTGATCTTGCTCTGGATCCTGTGTAGGATATCTGCAATAAAAATTCCCAGCGTGCACTAGTCCCAGTACCTATCCCCATGGTACCCCACTCATCACTGTTCTCGGTAATGTGATGTCCCTCCCACCACCACCCTTTGCTTCCTTCCCTTTAGCCAGTTTGTGATCCATTTCACCATTTTTGATCTCATCCCCACATATTCCAGTTCCCCCCAAACTCCCATGTGGCACTGAAGCAAAGGCCTTGCTGAAGTCTAAATACAGGACATCAACTGCATGGCCCTCGTCCAGTTCCTGCGTCACCCAGTCTTAATACTCTACAAGATTTGTCTGGCAGGATCTTCCTGGTACAAATCCATGCTGTTGACCATCCTGGAGCCTGTTTTCCTCCAAAAAGATAACTAGCCACTCTTTTAGGATGATCTCCATGAGCTTTCCCATGATCAATGTGACGCTCACTGACCTATAGTTTCTTGGTTCATCCTTTGGGCCACTTTTGTGGATGGGCACCACGTGGGCAATTCTCCAGTCCTGTGGTACACATCTCATGTTCAGGGAGGTATTGAACAGGCCAGCCAGTGGCCCCGCCAGGACCTCTGCCAACCCCCTTAGTACCCTAAGGTGAATGCTATCAGGTCCAGGTGCTTTATCTGCACCTGAAGCCATACGAACAGAGACTATAGGATCTTAATATGTGTACTCTTGAGGAAAGGAGGGAGAGGGGGGACATGATAGAAACATTTAAGTACCTCAAGAAATCAACAAACTCCAAGAGGATAGCATCTTTCAGAAAAAGAGATGTGCAAGAACAAGGTGGCACAATTTGAAGAAAGAGGGAGGATGGCTCAGGGGCAATGTAAGTATTTTTTCATAGAGAGGGTGGTGGATGCATAGAACAGCCTTCCTGAGGAGGTTGTTTGGTCAGAAACAGTGGGAGAATTCAAGAATGAATTGGGCAAAAGTAAAGCAATTCTTGTGGGGGGTGGTAGGAGGAAATAGGCTGTTGGTTAACTAGGATCTGCAGCTTATCCAATAGGTAAGGAAATGGGCAGACTGGATGGGCCAAGTGGTCCTTATCTGCCATCAAAGTCTATGTTTCTATGTTAATGCCCTCAACCCATCTAGTGTCCAGCCTCTGTAATCCCTATATCTGTCATCCTCTCCCTACCCACCCACCCCCTTCCTTTCCTGAGTTATCTGCCCCTCTGTGAATACAGAGCAGAAGTATTGTTCAGTGCCTCTGCCTGCTCACCCCTTTCTCCACCCACCCCATCCTTCTTAATCCTTACCCGCTGATCCTTGCTTCTTCTTCTTCTCTCTCTGATGTAGTGGAAGAAGTCTTTTTATCTACTTTTGATTCCTTGCACCAATCTCAGCTCCCTGGATGCCTTGACCACCCTGATCAGTCTAGTAACCTCCCTAGACTTCTCCACATATGTATCCTTATCTTCACCCTTCCCCGATTTCCTGTACTTTCAAAATGCTGCCCTCTTGGCCCTCACTCCTTTCATAACCTCCTGTGTCAGCCAGCTGGGTTTCTTTGCCCTTCCTTTCTTGCTTTTCTTCCTAGTGCAAGACTCCGTAGCCTCCACAAGCCCTTCCTTTATGATGCCCCATTTCTGGTCTGCATCCATGTGTGGTTGCATACCTGCCAGGTGCATGCACACATTTTCCCCCATCTTCTTTAAGTCCACCCCCCTAAACTCCTTTGCTCTTGTACCTGTGCCCTCTTTTTCCCTCCACATGTTAAATGTGAACGACACCGAATAGTGGTCACTCCCAGCCAGTGGTTCCTCCACTTCCAGATTCCTTATAGCTTCCCCATTATCCAGTACAAGATTCAGAATCCTTTCTAACTGAGTCGACCCCTGGACCAGCTGTGTCAGGAAGTAGTCTTGAAATGCTTCTAACAGGACCCACTCCCCTCGCACTCATGGTGGATGGGGTGCCCCACTCCACCCCCAGTTGGTTGAAGTCCCCCACCACCACTGTGCTCCCCTTCCTGCAGACCCTCCAAATTTGTTCAGCTAATTCCCTGTCCAGGTCACTCCCCTGAGCTGGTGGCCTGTACACCACCCCCATCCTCAGTGTTCTGTTCTTTGCGACTTGGAACTGCATCCATAGTGGTTCTGTCCTCCCCTTCTTCCCTTGCTCCCTTATGTACTTTAGCCCTCCCTTACATAGATCATCACTCCCCTCCCCCATTCCCCTTACCCCTATCCTTTCTGAATAACCTAAACTGGGACAATCATATCCCAGTCTTGGTACTGGGTGGACCATGTTTCTACCATGGCTGCAATGTCCACCCCTCCACCACCAAGAGAGCCTATAACTCCACTGTTCTATTCCTTAGGCTTCTTGCATTCTGTGAGACCACCCTCCAGCCTGTCTCATCCTTTTTCCTACCCCTATTCTTCCTTCCCTTTATCCCTCCCTGTGCTACTTCCCCACTTCCTTTACCCATAACTAGGGGGACGATCTCATTGGCTCCCCTTTCTGAACCCTTTTCCTATCATTGGTCCCCTTGCCACCACTCCCAGTATTTTAAATCCACCTTTATTGATGTATGTCCCTCTGTTCCCCGTTTTAGTACTCCTTTCCTCTCCCTGCTCAAATGTAACCTGTCCACTATGCATAGGTCACTATAGTCCCAGGTTCTGTCACAGTCTATCACTAATCCATACTCCCTGCTATGGCACCATTCCCTCAGCCACTCATTAAACTTCTCTATCCTTTTTTTCCCTCACTGTACTCGTACATGGTACTGGAAGAACCTCAGAAAATGCCACTGACCCCCCACCTCTTCACACTGCCTACCCAAATCCTCAAACTTCCCCTTTACCACCTGTACCATCTCCCCCGCCAAGTCATTTGTACCCACATGCATCACTATGTGAGGTTTCTTCCTCCCCTTCTGTGTGCACTTGAGAAGTGCTTGTCCCAACCTGCTGGTGGTCAATCCCAGAATAGCCTTAACCCAGATATGATTGTGCCTTTCTCCCCTTCTGCCCCATCTGACCCCTTTCAGTATTGAATACCCCAGCAATAGTTCCCCTATCTTCTTGTCCCACACCCCCTCCTCCTGTTTTCACTGTCCACATTTCCTCAGTCCACACTGCCCTGCTCCTTATTACCCCTATCCACACCATTTGCAACTCCTACATCTTCCCCCATTCCTGCCTCTGCCTTTGCCTCTACCCTGCTCTTCCCCTCCACCTTGCTTCTTTCTCAGCCTGACTCTTGACTCCTGGGCCTTCAGTACCACCCCCCCCACTGATATCTGACACCTCCACTACCACCTTTGGTGCAAACACTGAGCACCTATTACTTGCTACCCCCACAATGTTGCCCCTCTCGTCCTTCCCCTGCCCTGAGCCTTCCCTCCACTTACTGTCTCTCTGTTCTCCTTACCTCCATCTCTCCCTACATCCTGATGGGATTTAGCATGCTGTTCCTTCTCTGCTCCTCCCAGCTACTCCTCTCTGGGGTCCCTCCTGCCCCAGCCCCCCACCCTCTCAAGCTCCCTCCAGAATGCCTGTACTTCCTCTTCCCGTCTGCTCACCCTGTAACAGATTTGACAACCCCACAGTTTCCATAGTATATTCATGCAAACAGCTGCCCCACAATCTTTGCACCCCACTATTCGCCCTGTTCTTGCCACCCTCAATCCATTGAAACCGCCATTCCATCCACTATTCTGATGTCTCCAACAACTCTTATTCATGCCCCTACACCCCAGTGTGATTCCCCATAATGCCCCACTTTCCTTCCCTCCATTATTCACACTTAACATAAATGAAACTGCAATTTCTTATCAAAAAGTCTGTACAGCAATAGCTGGATACCATATGTGACCCTACTATCTTGCTTCTGAGTCCTTCTTTATCCCATTGGCCCCTGACTTACTAGCTCAGTAACTCTAGTTAACACATTAATACATGACCTTATCAATATGAATTTTAAACTTTAAATATGCTGTTACCCCTCCTTAACCCAAACTTGTCAGTTTGACTTTCAAACTTGTAACTTTAAAACATTAAAACCTTAAAATCCAACTAGTAAAAGCTTAAGTGTTGAACATTTCACAACCTGCTTATTAGCTTTAAGAGTTAGCTCATATGGGAAGTTTGAAGCTCCCCAAGCTCCTCCCTCACAGTCTTCAAGCTGAACCCCAAACGGCATTTCAATGTTTAAGAAAGAGTGGTGGAGGGGGTTGGTGGGGAAGGGGGGGCTTTCTCCAAACCATCCAGCACAGTCCCCAGACAGGCCAGTAACTGTTAAAGAAAGATTAGTTTAAATTCAAAAACCACCAGCAAAACTTACAATTTCAGAGATAAATAAACTCTCAGAGACAAACTCACCTCATATTCAAACTCCCCTTTTACCTCTCCCCACAACAAGTAGAATGAACAGACACAATTCCTCAGGGACCATTTGAAGAGAGATTCAAACTAAAATCCAAACAAACTTGATTGGCTGCTCTTTTACTGGGCAAAAAAAAAAATACACCAGCCATAGACCCCAGACAAGCCAAAAACTCTTAAAGAAACATTTAAGCTAAATTCAATCATCTAGCACAGAAAGATTAATCTTAATTCAAAAATAACTAGCAAAACTTACAAAAAATATTATAGATAAGTATGATCTCAGAGACAAACTCACCTCATATTCAAACTATCCTCTAATCTCTCCACACAGCAAGCAGAATGAACAGACAAAATGCTTTAGTTAATATTTGAAGAGAGATTCAAACTAAAATCCAAACAAACCTGATTGGCTGCTCTTTTACTGGTCAAATAAACCCTTACACCAGGCATAGACCCTAGACAAGCCAGCAACTTTTAAAGAAAGATTTAAGCTAAATTCATCATCGAGCACATCCTCAGAAAGGCTAGCAACTATTAAAGAATGATTAGCCTAAATTCAAAAACCACCAGCAAAAAAAATCTCAGATATAAATAAACTCTCAGAGACAAACTCACCTCATATTCAAACTCCCCCATCACCTCTCTGCACAGTAAGTAGAATGAACAGACAAAGTGCGTTAGTGAACATTTGAAGAGAGATTCGAACCCAAACAAACTTGATTGGCTGTTCTTTTACTAGGCAAAGAAGTCCCTACCCCAGCCACAGACCCCAGACAAAGCAGCAACTGTTGAAAGAAAGATTTAAACTAAATTCAATCATCTAGCACAGTCCCCAGACAGGCCAGCAACTGCTAAAATAAAATGTTGAGTGCTCAGGAATTGGTTCTGTATTGTAGTAGAATGTGGTATTGTTCTTTCTACAAAAATTGCAGTATGTATTAGGGCTGAGAGGACTGTTCCGCCCAACATCTGGGATCCCGGATCAAACTCTGAATACACAGACCCTGATAAATATGGACTTCACTGCAGAAGTCCTGTTGTGGTTCCGTGAAAAGCAGGGCTTTTTTGTCTGCATGCCTGGTACCCCACAAAGGGGGGTAAGGATTAACAGATGGTGCAAGTTGAATCAAAAAGATTGAGGACAGGAGTGGAGCCAAGCCCAGGAGCAAGAGGACCACGAATCACAGTCACGTGTACTGTGGTGGAGATCCGCGCTCGGACTGCAGCTGCTGTGGTCGGTTGTTCAGTCATTGACTCTTTGGTCAGTTGTCGGTCTTGTTCTCGGAGTGGAGATTGGTAAGTTGTACTTCACACTCTGCCTAGTTCTTTAGCCTATCCTATGTGGATTTGCAACATATTGAATACCAGAGAGAAGGGAGAGGAGAATTGTGTGTGCAGGCCCAGGGCAAGGACAGGCTGGCAAAATAAATAATTGACTTGTGCCAGAGGAGAAAGTGAGAGAAAGACTACTGGGGGCCAAAGAAAAATGTTATTGTCACAGAAATCACAAAGTGTATTCTTGTCCACAGTGTGGCTGTGTGTGTACACAGGGCAAAAGCAGGCTGGCAAAATAAGATTTTGACTTGTGCAACCATCCAGAGGAGAAAAATATATAGAGAGAGACTATTGGGGGGCAAATAGAAATATTATAGTTACAGAAATCACAAATAAAGTTTATTCTTGGCCCCATATGGCTGTGTGTGTACACAGGGCAAGAACAGGCCCAGGGCAAGGACAGGCTGGCAAAATAAATTGTTGATTTGTGCCAGAGAAGAAAGTGAGAGAGACAAACAGAAATGTTACAGTTATAGAAATCACAAATAAAGTTTATTGTTGACCCAAGCAAGGCTGTGTGTGTGTGTGTGTGTGTCTGTGTGTACACGGGGCAAGAACAGGCAGGCAAAATAAATCCTTCATTTGTGCCATACAGAGGAGAAAGAAAGAGAGAGAGAGAGAGAGAGAGAGAGAGAGAGAGAGAGAGAGAGAGAGATACTACTGGGGGCCAAAGAGAAATTTTACAGTCACAGAAATCATAAATAAAGAAATTAATCTTGGCCTCAGTGTGGCTATGCAGTATGTGTACACTATGCAGGGTAGGCAGGAGGGCAAAATAATGCTTGCATCTGTCTGTAGGGTTACCACCTTTTAAGAAGCCCAAAGTGAGACATTTCTTATTGAGACTGGATTTTACGCAGGACAATGTGTCATCTTGACCAATGCAACAGACATGTTTTCTCTAAATAATCAGAATTAAGACTCAGTGTTGTAGTTTTTTAGTTGTTTCTTGCGTTTTTTATTATTTTAAGGTATTTTAGTTAAGGTATTATAGTTTTTTGCAACATTTAGAGGAAAATCAGAAAATATTTTTTCCACTATAATGTCAGGACATTTAGTATTTTTCATGTTTTTCTGCAGGACACTGCTGCCCAAATCAGGATTGTCCTGCGAAAATAGGGACAGGTGGTAACCCTATCTGTCTGTCTGTTTCTCCTTCTCCCTCCATCTCTCTCTCTCTCTATCTCTCTCTCTCTCCCCCCATTCACGTCACGGGCCCAAGCAAGATATGCCACAAATACAACCCAGTCATGAAGCAGCTAGCAGTTATTGCTTTTATTTAGCAGTTTTACTGTAATTATGTCTACAAATCAGGCATTAAATGATTTCCTTTTGGCCTCTGTGTCGAATATGACCGACATTGGCCACTTTTATGCATTTTATTGCATTTTTTTCAAATATTTATAAATAATCAAACTAATCAGAATGAATCAAAACTCCACCATTTTCTGCTTCTTAGTTAATAAGGATCAGAACTTCACCGAGTTCTCCCAGCCCTACTCGGTATACTGGACATTATTGTATCTGGTGGATGTCTGACAGATAAAGGAAAACTCAAAAAACTTTTACATGATAAAAAAAAGAAAGTCCCTGCTCCTGTTTATGCACTGTATTAATGTTAACAGTCCATTGGCATAATATTTCTTCTTTCTTACAACCTAATCATCAGGCGTGTGTATTCAAAGTTGCCCTGATACATATGGCTAGCCCTTCAATTCTGTTGACTGTTAAATTTGCTAGTGGGTGGTCCTCCTTATCTGGGTGACCCCTATCTGTATTTGAGGGTGGTTCTTCCTATTTGGGTGGCTTCAATATTTGACAGTGTATGATACTCCTTATTTGGAGGACCAATATCTAAGTAAGAGGTTATTCCAACCTTTCTGGGTCACCTGTATAATATATGAGTTGGTGATACATCCTATCTGGATGACCCCTATCTGAGTGCACAGGATCACTTCCCTATTTGTGTGACCCCTATCTGTATGCAAGTGTGGTCCTCCCTATCTGGGAGAGCACTATATTATTGAATTTGTGGTGCTCCCATTCTGGATGATCCAGTGTGATTGAGAAGTGCTCTAGAGCTGGATAACCCTATTGCTTGAAGCACAAATCAAGGGTCATGTATGCCTTAAATAGTCAGCATCAGTCAAGCATGTCATTTATCAATAGTTGTTTTGAACAATATTGCTCATCTATGTACTATACCTCTTACGAGGGCTATACTTACCACCAATACAAGGCCATAGACGTCTACTGTTTAATTCTGGCAATGCACTGAATAATTATATTTCTGTGGGTTTCTTTAAGATAGATGCTCCCTCTGGTACATCCTCCAATCCCCTCTGACCTGAGATACCCTCTCTCTTAGTTGAAGGCATGTCCCTTGATGGGAAGGGCAAGAAATGTATATGTCCATGTGTATGAAATGAACTATACTGCCTGTGTAACTAGGCATTGTAGATTTACAACTTTCAACAGAAAAGGTTATAAAACTAACATTATTCAAACCGTGCAATGATTAGGAATTTTGCCATCTACCTTCTCCTGCTCCTGGGCTCCATCTACCCTAACACTGGTCCATCCCCCTTTAATGCTTTGTCTTAAGTGGGTTTCATTGGTTGCTTGCACATTAATGTGGGTAGCCACCTCCCCAAGGTTGTTATATCTGCAGCCATCATACTCTCCAGAAACCCTAAAGTAGTCACAATCTGGGATTCCTGGATAACCCATAGGATATCTATCAATGAGACTGTGCTCCATTCCAAAATGACCTAGTAATGACAGGGTTGGTAAGAGGGGGTGGAATGCCTCCTGTATGTCAAGGACGAAATACAGGCCAGTCTGCTCCCTACCCACAATAAAGATCTAATCTGCAAATTCCCAGTGGCCTAAATTGGGTTATGCTGCAGATGCAATAATCTAAGTGTGGTGGTCGCTTACACCGCCCCCCCTTTCAGGTTCAGTAGAACAATGTTTTTACTCTTTACTGAACATATGAACAAACTGAACCAAAGTCATGAGAAATGAATTCTCAGTAACTTCAATATCAACTGACTCGCCATCTAATATAAGAATTACAAATGTAAATTGGCTGATCACTATCTCAATCAGGTCATTAGTATGCCCACCCAGATTAACTACAGACAGCCCACTGAGACACTAATTAATTGGATCCTGGTGTCCCTCCCAGATAGACTAAACTGGATGGGGGCTACCTAACCTTTCCAGGGATCACTCTCCAATCTACAGCTCGTGGACTGCTAGGAGACAGATGCCTCTACAAAAATTTGCCTTTACTAGTAACATTAAAGTGAAAAATACTTGAATTTAAAAATTACCATAAATTGACTGGCAATTTTTTGACTGAAAAAAAAAAGTTTCCAAACAGTGCACTGTGAACAAACCAGCTCCCTCTCGGTGGTACACCCTCAATGGAGGTGGGTTACCTCCACAAAGCACAATTTCAATGAAGTGGTGGTTCGCACATGATGAAAATGACTGAAGCAGTTGCTGATTTTCAAAAGATTTACTTAAAGGGTACCTAAACAAGCAGTTTTTTTAAAACTGCAGACTCCAAATCTGGCTTCATATGGAGGTAAAGAAAAAGGCTGCTGTTTACATGTATGCTAAAACTGCATTTATGTAAATAACATAAATGCAGTTTCATAGCTTTTGAAAAATGTAAACATCAGCCTTTCACTTTTAAAAAACAGCATAGGCTTCTCCCTAAGATGTCTGCCAAGTGTGTTAAGTGATGAGTCATGATGACATAATTTGAGCCAGAAACAGAGATCAACATATTTTGTAAAAAAACAAAGACAAGGCGCTGCGTCAGCATGTGGTCTAAAAGCAAAACAAAATGGTTATATTAAATGCACGCTGAAAATAGAAAATAGAGTTAAAAATCTACGTTTCGACCTTAGGTCTTCTTCAGGAAATATCTAAAAGAGAAAAAAAACACGTTAGTGTAGAGGAGAGGTAAAATGAGAGAGATATATATGTGGAGAAAGAAGAAGGGGGAGGCTAAGGGAGAAGAAGTGATAAATGGTAAGATTAAGAGAGAATCTGTGAAACAAAAAGGTGATGATGGGAAAGATAAAACATAATGGGAGAGAAAGAGCTGGGGAAGTTCCCAGGTAGAGACTGATTAACAGGGCCTTATAAGAAGGCTGAAAGGTGACAAATGTGTGAGAAGGAGACAGAAATGGAGACATATGGTGAAAATGAAAAATAAATCAGTACAAAAACAAATCAACATATTTGTTTATTTATTAGCTTTTGTTAACCGGGTATATATTTCTATAGTGCTAACTAGTTCTTCTTTCCCTCTTTATTTTGAATTTTTGTACAAGAATGAACAACACCATGTATTACCTCATGGAATATTTTGATCAGTACACATGTTAGGCTATGATTTTATTCATTTTGTTTACTTTAACTTACAGAAAATGTCTTGCAATCCAGCTGATTTTTTCTTTGGCAGACTGCATTACAGTACAACACTTCAAATACCTGATGATCTAGTGGTTATATGATGCACCAAATGTTTTGTTAACCAGAAGAGACACACTAAGCTGAAAGCTTGTTTACAGGTGTGGCCTAGGAGCACAAGGAAGTTTAGTGGCTTGCACAGGGTCACATAGCAAAGTACCTGTCTTGTTCAGTTCCAAAGCTCATGCTATCTTGTTAATCCACAAATAAGGCTTTCTTTTTCCCATGTGAACCCCCTGCACCTAGCCTGCCTTCTGTTGAACACCCCACCATCCATACCCTGTCCTTAGTACTGCCTGGGTCTTCATATGAGCCTGTAGTCTCATGAAGAGAATTATCACACCTCAGATTGTAATCTTGTACCTCAGAGAGTTGTGCACACATATAGTGATACACGTCATAAACTGGCACTGTTAAACATGCCTCCCAAATCACTGTCCAGTTCACATTCTCAATGTCTGACTTCTGCTCCCACAGTAAATATTAAGTGGATCACCACCTTTCTGCACAGTGATGGTAGTATGACAGTTCCCTGTTGTGTTTTTTCTCACCTTCCCAGCGAATTCTTCTTCAGTACTTTTCTGTGCTCTACTCTACAATGCCAGTTGGCTGGCTACCACCCTTCCAAATCTTGAATGAGCTATACACAACTCCCTCAATACTGCCCTAACAAATGTCAACACCCCCCCATAATCTCCCTACACTGAATTCAAGTAACAGTTTAGATGCAGCCCTGCCACTCTGAGTATTTGTCATTGTTGGATACTCTCATCCACAGTCAGGTAGTGAGCACAATGCTGGCAGCCCCATATTTCAGATCTCACAGTGATCTGTTCAGCATCCACCTTCATGTCTTCAGCTAACCTCAATGTAGCTGTACCCTGCTGGAATGGACTCTTCAGTTCCTCTCTGGCATTCTTTCTTCTCACCTGCTCCCCAAACCAAAAACTGGTGAGTTCACTACCCTTCTGCATCATGAATGTGGTTAGTACAGTTTCCCATGTTATAGTTACATATTAATAATAAACATGATCTTCTGGTAAGCCAGGCTGATAGCAGCATGGCACAAGTGGAAAAATAGGCTTTCCCACTCATATAAGATCTAAGCCACCTATGATTAAGCACTATTAAATGACATGCATAATGATGTGCACACGTCATTTAATAGTGCCTAATCAAAGGTAGCCTAGATCTTTTAAGGATAGGAAAGCCCATCATTCCCCTTGTTCCCTGCTGATATGAGCCTGACTTACTGGAAAGATATTTTTATATTTGATATGTCAGAATAAAATGGGAACTGTATTACTTGCATTCATTATACAGAAGGGTGATGAGCTCACCAGTTTTTGGTGTGAGGAGGAACAGTGAAGACTGAATACCAAAGGGGGACTGAGAAGGCCACTCTTGCAAGGTACTGCTATATTCAGGGAAGAGGAAGACTGAATGAGAGAAATATGACTAGCTACTGTGAGAAATAAGATGTGGGACTGCCAGCACCTTGATCACTACCTGACCCCTTTGTCCTGGCCAACATTCTCCTTCCTATAAAACCAGTGCATGCAATTGTCCAAGGCTGTGTATGGATATTAATGCATGGAACAGCTGCCACTACATGTTCAGTCACTTCACTATCAGTCTAGTATTGCTTGTAAAGCACGTTGGGATACAGTGTGTATGAAAACCACTATATAAATGCTGATTCTTATTCTTCTTATTATTATTATTTTCCATGGAAAAAGAGGACAATACAAGCATATATCTGAGTTTTGAGAAAGTATGAACTCTAACATTGAACTGCAGAAGAACTTTGCTACAAAAAAGTGGTGTCTCTGGGGGTGGTGAAGGGTGTGGCTGCAACCCCCCCCACCCACATAGTAACGTACTTGCTTGCAGTTGCTGCTGCTGCATTTCACTTTGTTGAAGAAGTCTGATTTATTGATTGTACAAATGTTTACATTCAATCTATGGATTACATTTATAGGTTCTGTCAAAAACGTACTAGAAAAGAATAATAGCACAAAATATAAAGGCTTAATAAAAATGTTAAAAAGCGCATATTAAGCATGCACACCACCCCAGCACCCCCATTGTAGCATCCTGGATCCACTATAACCACGAGACCACCAAGTTATTCAAGATTTGTACTGCACTGTGGTTTGCCACAGAGAAAGTCAGTTGGATTGAAACACATTTTTAGCATGTTAAAGTAAACAAAATGAACAGAACCATAGCCTAAAGTGCATTATACAAAATAATGCACATGATTTTAACCATTTGGGTGGAACACTTCTATACAAAGGGAAAAAAGAACTAGTTAGCACTACAGAGAGCCACATATCTCTTTGACTTTGGCTCAGATGATGTCATCACATCACATTTGGTGGCCATTTTGAGAAGCAGGTAAGACAGTTTTTTTCTAAATTGGAAGGCTGACTTTACAATTTTCAAATGCTCTGGAACCACAGTTAGGTAAATTATGTAAATGTAGTTTTAGCATTAATGAATACAGCAGCCTTTCCTTTAGTTACCTATGGAGACAGATTTTTGAATAGTGTGTTGTCAAAATGTTGTTTAGGTATCCTTTAAGTGCTTCTTAGTCACAGTAAATTACAGTCTCCAATTCAAAAACTTCCTGGCCGAAGAATGCCGCTAGCACCTCAACTCTTGTGAGTCTTCAGTGTGGGTGAGGCTTAGGGTGAAGACTGGTACAATAATACAAATGCTCATTAATATTCATGACTAAGATGTAATCAAGGACACTGTGTCTGATTTCACAGCATTCAATTAAAGGGGTCAGCACTTATGAGAATCAGATTATTTTTTTTTTAAATATCTTATAAGCAATCACAAGAACAAATTTATTAATCTTGTTATTTCTAAATATCACCATCAACAGAACTTTCAATTTTAGAGCAATATTGCATATATATTTATATGCATATTTTTTTTAATTCTCTTTATGCACCCCAAGGAACAGGCATCTCTTGGAGGTGGCATCTCGGACTGGTACCCCTACTCCCCTGCTTGAAGCCTCCTCCCCTCTGGCACCCCCCAACTGGACATTTCAGCCATACAGATCACCTCTCCAAGGGGAGGGCTCACTTCTGCTACCTGGTGACCTGTCTGAGATTAGAGGGTTCATCTGATAAGGGTCATCCCTAGCCGTGGGGAGTTGGCACAGCATTGAGGCTATGGGCTCAGTCAACTGGACCCCTCATCACCTCTCAATCCAAGGGGGGGGTCACTTCTTTGTTGCCCCCCAGAGCTCAGATGTGAAATGACATCCATGTCACATACATGCCGATGTCTACCGCAGCTCCACCCTCACGTCCGCGTGCACCACAAGTTCCATTGTTCTGCCCCTGACTGCTATCAGGAGCCACCCAGGACCAGCACTGACCCCAGAACCCTCCCCAGGAAGGGAGAGCAATCCTCCAGATACTTCATCCCTTCCCTCCCCAGCCAACCCCCTGGCACGACAACCCAAATCCATTCCCAAACCTGGGTCACTGGCATGGTGTGAGGTGTGGTGTCCAGGGCCTCAACCCTCAGTGCCACCAGGCTGGGTGCAATATTGAACATAAATCCAGTGATGGCAACTGTCAGAAAAAAAAGTTTAAAGGAAAGAGAAGAAAGGTAAGTCACAGTATCCTGGAGTGATTGATGCCATTGAAAAACTTTCATATCTCCAAAAAGCAGTTTCTCTGGGTAGGTAGGAGTTCTCAGGCACTGTGTCTAAGTGATGAAATGGTCCTAGAGAGAAAAAGAAGATAAAAAGCAAACATTAAATTTCTTAGTATAAGGAACAATTTTTAGTGCAAAAAAACTGTCATACAGTTACACAGTTAAATTAATTTTTTCTTTAAAATTGGTTTGATATCCCACTTTTCACTTAACCCATTTGGTTTTACACTATCTAGTTTAAAAAATACAAATGATCTCCTTTTGAAGCAATATGTTGGGTCTATTTCCCCCATGCTTCAGGAGTGGGACCTAATTGATCCCCATAAATCTGAGATCCTCTGGTGAAGAATTGTGGCACAGTGTGAAATGTGTATAGAAAGGTGTATGCTGATGGTTGTTTAGTATCGATCTAACTTGTTACTGAATGTGCCGCTTAAGTAGCCTAACTGTTTTGCCTGTATACATACAGTATATAAGATTGCAGCTACACCACAAAACATATACCACATAGGTGGTGTCACAAGATATGAGTTCTTTGATATTGACATGGTATGCCTTATTTTTGGGATGATTAAAGGTGTTGTCAAAGTAGGCATACTTGCAGACGTTGCATCAATAGCATTTATAAAAGTCATTTATAAAAAACAATTAGAAACTATAATTTACTGTGACTAAGAAGTGCTTAAGTAAATCTTTTGAAAATCAGCAGCTGCCTCACTTATTCTATTTATATGAGCACAACCACTTCATTGAACTGTTGCAGTTTCTAGACTGAACTGCTTTTATCAACTTTGTGTTTGATTACTTCTCTCAGACATTTCAGGATGCTTGTTACCTCTTTGCCCCCCTAAAATGATAAGAATCAGAGGATTCTCTAATCATTGGTTCACCCTGATCTACCTGTCCTCATTATAGCTAGAGATAAACAGTGGCCACTGTTTAGAGATACTGGTTCCCATCAGTACCTGATGAAACACAAGTAACTAAGGAATCACTGCAAGTCAACTCTCAGAAAAGCCCAAAGTTACTACTGTAAAATGAAACTTCATGAGTCCTGCAATGATTCATAGAAACAGAGGTTGACTGCAGATAAGGACCACAAGGCCCATCCAGTCTGCCCATTTTTTCTACCTAATGAATGTGCCACACACCTTTACACTGTCAATGACCTATCTATCCATATTCATCTGTATTGCTCCCTTATGCCTATCCCGTGCCTGTTTGAAGCCCTGCACTGTATTCATAGCCACCACTTCCTGAGGTAGGCTGTTCCATGCATCCACCACTCTTTCTGTGGGAAAACTATGGGTGAACACCAACAGTGTTCTTTGTAAGAAAAGTTGTTATACTCCCCACCATACTAATAGTTAATAGCTCTAACAGCACTGATCCCCAGATCACCAGTAAGGACTTCAACTCATTGTTGGGCCATGTAGCTAAGGATCTGCCAATTGGCACATTTCTTGTTGCACATGAACTCCCTGATCCCCTTGCCTCTCAGATACTGTACAGTCAAACCCAAATATTACTTTAGAAAATTAAACTCACCTACAGTTAAAAATACCTAGAGTACACAAGTCCACTACCAAAACTAGAGCTGGACCAGACTTGATTAATATGAAACTGCTTAAAATGGTCATTGACTAAGTGGCTCTGCCAATCCAACAGTTATTCACTGCCTCTCTTCAGTTTGGCTCCCTTCCAGATATCTGAAAGTATGGTAATTTCCTGTATTCAAATCAGGGAATATTTCAGTTCTCACTAGCTACAGTTCAGTTCAGGTTATCAAAAGTACGGATAACATTTAAGTTTGACCTACAATTAAAATAGATTGTTAAAATTAATTTTGCAGAATTATATAAAACATTGATATAGACATATGTGAATACATTCATCATGTTTTAACAAATAGCTTCAGTACATGAGTCAAGACAGTATAATGACATTTGTACAAAATTGACAAGGGCATTGAGGACAATTGTCTTCCGGTTATTCAACAGAAATACACATGTCTGCAAAATATCCAACATTTCCCAACCAGCTAATAGAAGATCTAGAGTATATAGTTTTTCCTTTGAGAGCACTGTGTTGTACAGTCAAATGGCAAATGGATTGTTGTTAACCTAACTCTACAGTTAGCAGAACAACATCTCTGGTCTTGTCTATAACATCATGCCATTTTTATAACAAGCATTTGTCAATGCCGAATTTTGTTTGCTTCTATGTGCTGTTTAGGTATTTGGAAGTCATTGGAGTGCAAATATTGAAAATTTGCGAACTTACGAGCGTGCGTAGGATTTGTGCAAGGCATGCTCGTAAAACAGTCATTGTTAGGAAAATTTTCACAAAATTTTCAACATAGCCATTTTAAGACCTCTGCTCATGAACAGTGTCACTGTGATTTTGTTAATGTGTCCCATACATTGAGTTTGCACACCGACTGCCCATTGTGCTGCTACATGGCGGAAACACGTTTTGGGCAGGATGTGAAAATGACAGCTGTACTGCTCATAAGGAGGTGTGGTAAAATGGCAATGTTGAAAATCTGGAGTGAAAATATTGAAATTCGAACTTAAAGTTCTTTGTTAGGGAATACAACGCTGCGCTCGGCAAAACAGTGATTTTTGGAATTTTGGACCAAATTTGCAACATGGGGTTTTGGGACCCCTTCTCATGAATGATGTCACTGTCATGGCAGTATTCAGGCCCAAAGGGTGATTTTGTAGTCACTGCACAGTCACTGCGAAATCACCTTCCAGGCCAGTGCACGCCATGACAGTGACATCATTCATGAAAAGTCCTAAAACCTCCATTGAATTTGGTGCAAAATTCAAAAAATGACTGAGATATGAATAAGTTGAAACCCCTATCTGGCCCATTATACAGCTTACCTGCATTTCCTCAGTTCGCGGTCAGCTTTGAAGAGTGCAGACATGTTCGGTCCACCGAAGATCGTCATGCCGGAGTCGGAGGTAAGTATGGGGTGAGGGGGTGTGGGGAGGCTGGAGTGCGCAGTGGGTGGAGTGCGGGTTGTGGGGGTCTGGAGGCGCACAGGACCATTTTCGTTTTTAGGTTTAAAAAAAGACGTCAGGACGCTTGCCACGCTGGGGTGGGCCTCAGCATGGCACAAGGTCGGGGCTTTCAGCTGATGGGGAATGGGCACCCCTGTCTGGCCAAAGGACTGATTGCCACACTGGGGTGGGCTTCCAGCGGCACCAACTACTGGGGACGACGCAGCTCAGCCGATGGGGATTGGGCACCCCATCGGCTACACAGAAAGTGAGGCACAGCCTGCGTGTGGGGGGAGCTACGCCTATCGCTGCTCACTGAAGTGTAGCTCCCCTTTCAACTGAGGCCACTGCATTTTGGAGCATGTCATAGATAGCTCCAAAATGCATTGGCTTACAGGGGCCGCGCCTGCCAGCTAACTGACTGAATTGGAGGAGGAGGTGTCACACCTCCGAAATCTCCGATGATGGCACTATGTTTCTTGCACATGCGTGCAAGCAACATAAACAATGCTGTCCTAAAGTTATAGTCAAATCTCAGCCTCACTAGTAACTTCACATAATTCATGTTCCCATACTTTTTTTAAATAAGCCTGCATCTCATACTCAGGCTCTGTATTAGGTAGTGTATATACACAAAATAAGGATGAGGTTGAAAGTCTAGCAATGTCAGTTTGTCTCGCCATAACCTGATGTCCAGTAATTGAATTTCTGACAAGCACTTCTGGGTTTAAAGCTTGTCTATTCTAATGAAAAAAATATTTCAATCCAAGGAATTGTTTTATATTTTATCTAACTCAGTTTAGCCAAGATCTATAACTAATTTGCATTGACAAGTATACCATTATTTCCTGCCAATGCATGTAGTGAGATATTCTCAACAATTATCATCTTTCTCCAGTAATTAACTAGTAAAATAGACAAGGAGCAAATGCCTGTCTCTATTCTGAAAAACTCAGCAGGGGCTATTTGTTGTAAACCAAACAATATTATTATAAATACACTCTGCATAGGTTCGAAAGCTTTGACATCACCTTCAAATTCCAATGCCTCTACCGCTTATAGAATACTTTACAAGATGACATTTTGCTAAAAAGGTTTGTAGCATTGCCATGTTGTTTACTCATGGCATATTTACTAAATCTAAGAATTCCTGAAGTTGCTTGTTTGGCTTCTGCATGCACTATGATTAGAGATACTGCAAAATAAATTCTGCCTGAGAAGTGGCCTTCACGTTTTCATAATGCTGCACGAAGTGGCCATTGAAAAGTGCTCACTTCACTTTGTTATTATGACTTTGTGTTGTTATTCCACCTTAACATGAAGTAAGGCAGAATGACAACAATATAGGCACTTTAGTCAGCTCCCTCCTACACATCACATGGCTTACAGTACTGTAAGTCACATGCTTTAGCCAGGCAGGAAGGAAGTGAGTCATACAAGCAGATACTTTCACTTTCTCCTTTGCACATTTAGAAAGACAAAGCATTTTGTAGGAGAGGAGAGTTTGTTATTAGTTTCTTTCTTGAGCAAATTCCAAAAAACCCAAAGCTCTTTTAAAAGCTAATTCTTTTTTTTTTTCACTGTTTTGTCAGTTCATTTTGGTGACCGATTTCTTTGTTTTATAAGTTTTGTTTTTTGTGTGTGCATGTGTGTGAGTGTTTGGGAAGTCGCTCGTCACATCAAAGAGAGAAGGAGTGTTTTATTGTGTGATGGACTGGGAACAGTATGTGGCCCATGGCCAGAGGGGAGTGAACATGTGTGGGGGTTGTAGCCAGGTGGAACTGGACTGCTCCAGACTTTTTGGTCCTGCCTCCCCCCCCTCCAGAAGCAGCAACACCACCTGTGCCACCGCCACATCCACCAAGTCTGCCACCACCACCACCAGCAGTAGCAGCTCCAGGAGCTGCAGCAGCACCACCTCCAGAGCAGCAGGTGGAGCCCCAGGTGCGTGACCATGATGCCGGCACTAAATCTGCCCCTTCTGTGCCTGGTCTCCTCCACAGCTCCCCAGTTTTGCAGCTTTTCAACTGTGTCGGGGGACAGCAGCCATGTGGTGTGTTTGCTTTATGGTGTGCAGTTGCGTCATGATCCCTGGGGGACACATCTGGGGACTGGGGGCCAGCACACATATATGCTGAACCACCACAAGGTGGAGTAGCAGGCTGCCACCAAACGGGTCAGGCCTCCACCTGCTAGCCCTTCTGTGGCAGTGGCAGAGGGTGCTGCTGTTGTGCATCACCACAGCAGAAGGAGGGCCACAGAAGCAGCTACTCCACCACAACTCCCACCACTGCCACCAGCACCACCCTTACCACCACCACTACCTAGCTTCCCCCCTGCACCAGTGGACCCCACAATGCCTGCAACTCAGGCAGACATAGCATTTTTGTGGGCTACGGTGGAGGAAGATAATGAGAGGGTGGGTGCTGTCCAGAAACAGGTGGAGCAGATCAAGCAACACCAGCTACAGATTATGTCGGTGCTCCATCTGCTGCTGGAACATCAGGGGATCACCCCATTAGCTTTTTCTTTTTAGCACACCTCCCCTTCCCCCTACTGCTGTAGTGTTTTGTCTTTTGTTTATGTTTAATAACAGACAGAGGGAAGACCACAGTATTAGTTTAAAGGGAAGCAGTCAGCAACAGGATATCTCACCCTGTGCAAGAATTACCCTCCGGTTAAGCCTTTTAAGTATGTTGTGGCTTTTTCCTCATGTCACAACATACTTTATTTTAATAAAGAAAAGTCAGTGACCTGGAAGTATGGCAGATGCAATAGGGGCTCCATTATGTGTAAAGGTGCAACAGCGATGCACCATGCACTTCAATACAAAAGTATTGAAGCACATGGTGCTTTTCTGCTGCACCTTTCCTTTATACATAATGGAGCCCTCACAGCATCTGCCATACTTCCGGATCACTGACTTTTCTTTATTAAAATAAAGTATGTTTCGGTTTGAGAAAAATCTCAGTCTGAGATTCGGGGGCCTACAGGTGTTTTTCACATCACCAAGGAGTTCTCATGTACCTCCACTAATGTAGTGTACTGTATTCTTTGCAGGAGGTGTTCAGCTATTTACATCGGAGAAACTGGTAGGCGTCTTGCTGACCATTTCAGGGAACATTACAGAGCGGTCAGGAATGGTGAAACTGCTAAACCCATTGTATCCCACTTTATTTCCAGGGACCACAATGTCAGTGACCTTTCTGTTTGTGTCCTTCAGCAGGGCTTCCGGGATCCTAACCATAGAAAAAACATGGAAGCCAAGCTGATCATCCGCCTTGGCTCCCAGCAGCCCTCTGGTTTAAATGATAGACTTATTTTCCACTAACATCTTTCAGCCTCCCCTATTTTCCCTAAAGCCAATTTGTTTTTGTACTGATTTATTTTTCATTTTCACCATATGTCTCCATTTCTGTCTCCTTCTCACGCATTTGTCACCTTTCAGCCTTCTTACAAGGCCCTGTTAATCAGTCTCTACCTGGGAACTTCCCCAGCTCTTTCTCTCCCATTATGTTTTATCTTTCCCATCATCACCTTTTTGTTTCACAGATTCTCTCTTAATCTTACCATTTATCACTTCTTCTCCCTTAGCCTCTCCCTTCTTCTTTCTCCACATATATATCTCTCATTTTACCTCTCCTCTACACTAACTTGTTTTTTTTCTCTTTTAGATATTTCCTGAAGAAGACCTAAGGTCGAAACGTAGATTTTTAACTCTATTTTCTATTTTCAGCGTGCATTTAATATAACCATTTTGTTTTGCTTTTAGACCACATGCTGACGCAGCGCCTTGTCTTTGTTTTTTTACAATTTGTATACCATAGTTAAGGTTGAGTAGCCCTTTTAAGGTTAAAGGGTCAAATCTTGCACCTTAATAACTTTGCCACCGTTGAACAGATTTGCCTGAAATTTGGAATGTGTGATCAAGAACCATACATCTTAGGATCTGCCAACTTTTGTAGTGGTCAGATATACAGCTGTGGTGTTATTAAGTGAGACCTGTGCATACATTTACGGTTTTTGATGAATTCTTTGCTTGCGCCTACAGGTAGCATGGTTTGCGTGACCAGTCCAAAGTCTTCAGGGAATGTGCGTCCAGGGTCTCCAATGTGCCATTTGAGATTTTGTGAAAAAATATTGAAAGGTTCAAAAGTTATTCAAAAAAATAGTTCTCATTATAAGTAAAGGGGAAAAGTTAAAAAGTTTGACAGTGTTGCAAATGCACTTTTTACTGTCGCAAATGGCCCTAGTAGTGTCACAAATCTGCCATTTTGTTTTCAGTTGGTGATCATAAAAATGCTTGGCATTTAAAATAGGGACCATCTAGAGACTCAATTCTTTTTGTGTTTACCTAGTCGGACTCTGAGGATGCTAGCCATGTCTTTATTTTGGGGTTAAACACCCTAGAAATATGTTTTTCAAATTTCTGGAAAAAGTAGTGTTGCAAAGTAGTGTATTACTCATGACACTTTCGCAAATTTTTACAAAAGCTTTCGCAACTCACGACACTACTTTTTCAGACTATGGCCAAAATAACAGCAGTTCTTTGCCACCCTGCTGCAAAAGAATGGTTTGGTCTTTTGAGCTGAAATTTGGAGGGAAGGCAGCCAACATCTCACAGATGTGCCTTTCAGTGGTTTGGTGAAAAAATATTGCAGGGCTGAAAAATTACAGTATTCCGAAGTTGGCGTATTTTTCCCATAGACTAACATGGTGTCATACACCGGACCTTTCGGGGCTCTTATCTCGAAAACAGTGGGAGATATGGAATTTTTGGCATCGGGTGCACATTGGGGTCATCGGTCCTAACTCTCTCCCATTCTCCTATGCTTCTGCTTCTTTACACATGTGATGGGGTGAGAGTTAGGGCGATGTGACAATCTGCCTGATGATTGGGGAGTGGGCTGGGGGTCCAAGGGGCTTTCAACCTAACACCAAATTTTCTCACTATTGTCACTGTGAAACAACCCTAACTGATGCAACAACAGAGTGTTTTTGCCTCTAATATATATATATATATATATATTTTATATATATATATATATTCTAGGTGGGGTTGACATATATAGACATATACCCATTGTATTGTTTTGTATCACAGGTCACATACTGTTGGTGTGTGCATTCCAGTGCTTAGTGAGAAATTTTGGCATTGAAATTTATTTATTTTTTGATAACCGGGTAGGTGCGCTAGACACGAAAGTGACTATTTTCAGGCATGACCCGGGAGGTCAAAAACATAGGGAGATAGCAGTTACATAGAGTACAGTGTCAGGAGCTGTGCAATACATATTACAGGCACGACCCGGGAGGTCAACAACATAGGGAGATAACAGTTACATAGAGTACAGTGTCAGGAGCTGTGTAATACATTTCAGGCAAGACCTGAGGTCAAACAACATGCAGAGATGACATTTACATAGGATACAGTGTCAGGAGCCGTGCAATACATTGCAAGCATAAGGTGACAAAACTAGGACAAAATACCATTACAAGGCATAACTGGTTTAAAATTAAACAATTTTAGATAAGTGCCCAAGTGTGAATTAACAAAGCAACAACAAGAATATGAGGTACATAGAGAAGAAATCAATTGAACGGCAGCATTATAACAATGTACTGAGAATGAGAGGGTATTAGTTTATAGGGGGCAGGAGAGAGAGGTAAAGTTGGGATGGGAGTAGTGGGGCAGGGGGAGCAAGGTGTAATCTCACACTGAAGAAGGTGTAACTGAGGTGGCCAGGGCAGGGTAAGTCCGAACCTATGAAGGGTTGAAGCAGGTACATTGATCACAAGTAGTAAGGAGGGAGCGGTGCAATTTCTTAAATATGGCATGATTAGGAGCAAGGCGGACATCTAGGGGCAGAGAGTTCCAGCAAGAGGGGGCTACATGCGAGAAACTTGATTTCCCTTTGGTAGTTCTACATCTGGGAATGCAAAACAAGGAAAGGTCAGTAGATTGGAAACCATAGGAGATGGGCTGAGGGATTAGCAGGGAGGCTAGGTAGGTGGGCATGCTAGATCGAAGTACACTGTCTATTAGGTTCCCAAGAAAGAGGAGACGTTGAGCAGTGGGAGAAAGCCAATTGAGATCAGAGTACAGCAAGCAGTGATGTTTTAGCCTGGAGGAAGCAGGGGCATAGCAGCATATATTGTTGTAAGTAGTGTTCCACCTATGAAGATTAGCTTTAGATGTATTTGTATAGATTACGGATCCATAAGACAGTGATGGAAGAAGGAATTCCTCTAGCAATGGCAGTCCTGGCAGTGGGGGTAAGAATATAGCTTGTTTTGTAGGCTAGGCCCCGTTTGGCATTCACAGCCTTACAGGTGGAGGTTATGTGGGCATCATAGGTGAGGGATTCATCGAGTGAGACCCCCCAGATAATTAAAAGAAGTTACCATCTCCAGTGGGGAGCTGTCTGCCCAGGTGACATGGAAGGATTCACGGTGATGTTTTAATTTGATAGAGGAACCAAAGAGCATGGCCTTGGTCTTAGCAACATTTAGGACAAGCTTATTTTTGGTGATCCAGGATTGAATATTTTGTAGGTCCATAGAGAGCTTATGATTAATAGAGTGGACATTATCTGAGTTTGTATAAAGGACAAGGTCATCGGCATAAAGCAGCGATGAACAGGAGGATACCACTTGAGGAATGTTGTTAATAAACATAGAAAAAAGCAGGGGTCCGAGGATAGAACCCTGTGGTACACCAATATTGATGAGAGCTTTTCCCGAGGTGGCCGAATTGAATTTCACGGATTGATGCCTGTTTGATGGGTAGCTATGGAACCAAGTTACAACATTGGGTGAAAAACCCAGGGAGTGGATATTGGTAAGCAGACGACAGTGGTTGACTAGCTCGAAGGCTTTTGTCAGGTCGATAAAAACTGCACCAGTTAGGTGACCCTGGTCCATGGTTCAAAGAATATCATTTGTCAGCTGCAGAAGAGCAGTTTGAATACTATGACCTTTTCGGAAACAGTGCTGGTTTGGGTGCAGTAGGTTATGTTTTGTGAGGTGTTCTGAGATCTGAGCTAAGATGAGCTTCCCAAGGACTTTATCTAGTGTTGACAATATTGTATTGGTCTGTAGTTGGCTATGACTTTTTTTGTCCCCTTTTTTGAATACTGGCACGATTGTGGCAAGTTTCCGTACTTCGGGCACCACGCCTTCACTCAGGGACAGGTTGAATATGTAGGCCAGAGGTCCTGAGATGAAAGGTGCCGCCAGTTTGAGGAGTCTAGGTTTAAGGTGGTCAGCCCCTACAGCAGTACTGTCTGATATGGAATTTAAATGTTTGAGGGCGTCATTTTCGATATAGCTTTAAAGTAGAAGGTGGGCATTTGTAAAGGTTACTTTTGGGTGGGGGCTTCAGGTATTGAGTTAGTGGAGGACAGAGTATTTTGCAGCTCGAGAGGTCAAGCCAAGAATTAAAAGCATTGGCAATGGTGCCTGGGTCATTGCAATGGGGCCTACTAATATCATGTAGTTATTTAGTGGCCTTTTGTTAGAGTCGAGGAAAGTCTTGACATGAGACCAAAATTCTTGGGGTCCCCCGCTGCATCCAGCAGGAGGCCTTTGCAGTACTGGCTTTTAGCAAGTCTAATTTGTGATTTGCATTTTGATCGCTGTTCTCTATAGTTGTAATCGGCAGGGAGACCAGATGCTTTGAACTTTCTCTAGCATTTATCCCTGTTTTTGAGGGCAGTGAGGAGGTCTTTGTGTAGCCATCTGGTTTGGGTACCACGAACGCGCCGAGTGATGACAGGGTATGCTTATCCTGGAAGGAGGATGAACCTGCTCAGAAAGGCATGCAGGGCAGCTTCAGCACTAGTGGAGTGGAAGACAGGGGACCAGTCAGTGTGGGACACATAATATAGGAAATTACCTTGATTTAAGTTAGCATAATTTCTGAAGCATATATAGTTTTGGTGGGACGTGGAGTTTGTGGAGGTGCTCCATATGCAAAAGACGGGGGAGTGGTCACTGATATTGTCAGGCATGGTTCCAGATTTTGCAATTCTATTACAACTTGATTGCAGAAGTAAGACATTATGTTTAAGCCATGGCTGTTCCAAGGGTATCTGGATTAACACATATAGAAAGCTGTCTAACTACAATCATCAGATCACAACTTAATTTAGTACCAGGCTGTGTAACAAATACGCTGTGTCAGTGTCCCTGCATTTAATCTCGAATTGCATTTCAAAACCACTTCTTGTCAAGTAACACAACCTGGGGTCCAACTTTTTCAACACTGTCATGGCTGCACAGCTGCAAATTTGGAATACGGTGCATGATATGTTACAGAAATACGTTTTGTGATGTACATGTCACCTAGTTTATGAATCCTCAGTTGGATTTGTTGCACTCTTATGAAAAAAAAAGGAACAGATGAAATAAAATTGATATACTGTACTTACCAGTATGGACTGGAAATGGATATTTCATAGGTTCCTGTAGACAGTGTTGCTGCTGTACCATTGCTACAGACCTTCAGTTAAGGAGAGTCATTTGTTGTTAACCTGTAAAAAAACAAAATAAGTTGACCATATCTGTTTGACCATTGCAGCTCAGAAAAGCAACAGAAAACAAAACACACAGCTAAAGGAAGCTGAAAAGCATAAAAAAAATTAATACACATACTCACTTTATAGTTTTAACAGTAAGAAGCCTTGTTCCTGTGGCTGATGGATGTGGAATCCTGTTTGACTCCATCTGCCTTGGCATGGTCAATGTAATGGAAAAACCTTGAGCAATGACACTGGTGGTGGGTGCAGGTGGTAAAAGCTGAGGCACATGATGACATTCCCTCTCACATAGATACATAGATACATAGACAGTGTCGGCAGATAAGGGCCTATGGCCCACCCAGTCTGCCCATTTGAGCTTGTAAGTTCAGTTTGTTTTCCTAGAAGTCTGTTTCCCCTTACCCCTGACCTCTAGAATTCCTTTATGTCTATCCCATGCATTCTTAAATCCCGTGATTGTTTCAGCCCCCCACCACTTCCTCTGGCAGGGTGTTCCACTTGTCCACCACCCGTTCTGTGAAAATTCTTTCTCATGTTTCCTCTGAATCGTCCTCCCTCCAACTTCATCCCATGCCCTCTAGTCCTGGAACATCTTTTTCGCTTAAAAATAGTGTTTTCCTGCACCCTGTTCCTCCCTGTAAGATACTTGTATGTCTCTATCATATTCCCCCCTCTCCCTCCTCTCCTCCAGGGAGTACATGTTCAGTTCCTTCAACCTGTCTTCTTAGGACTTGTGATGCAATCCTTGCACCATCTTTGTTGCCCTCCTCTGAACCTTCTCTACCCTGTCTATGTCCTTACATAGGTATGGTCTCCAGAACTGTACACTGTACCAGGTGGGGCCTCACTAGTGTCTTGTGAAGCTGGAATTATGACCTCCTTTTCCTGCTGGTGATGCCCTGCCTATACATCCCAGCATCCTATTTGCTTTACCTGATGCCTTGTCACACTGTTTCTCACCTTGAGGTCATCAGAGATGACAACCCCAAGATCCCTTTCCTGCTTGGTGCATGCTATATCCTCACCCCCAACTGATATATATGTGCCAGGGTTTTGTGCCCTATATGCATTATCTTGACTTCTTTGCATTGAATTTCAACTGCCAAACCCTTGACCATTCTTCAAGTTTCTGCAGGTCCTTCTCATTCTGTCTACACCCTCTGGTGTGTCTACTCTGTTACAGAGCTTTGTGTCATCAGCTGAACAGTGAAATTCTGCCTTCTAGATCCTGCACAATGTCACTGATGAAGATGTTGAATAGAACCGGTCCCAGCACTGATCCCTGTGGTACCCCACTGGTCACTCTTCCCTCTGTGGAGTGACAGCCATTTACCACCACCCTCTGTGTCCTGCCACCCAGCCAGTTACCTACCCACCACACTACTGTCGCCCCACCCATATTCCCCAGTTTGTGTAATAGTCTTCTATGTGGCACAGTGTCAAAGGCCTTGCTTAAGTCCAGATAGGCCATGTCCACTGCCCTCCCCTGATCCACCTCCTAGTCACCCAGTCAAAAAATTCAATGAGGTTGGTCTGACATGACCTCCCCCTGGTGAAACCATGCTGCCTTGGGTCCTGTAGTCCATTGACAACCAGATGTTCCACAAATCTCTCCTTCAGTAGTGCTTCCATGATCTTTCCCACTACCGAGGTGAGGCTGACTGGTCTGTAGTTCCCTGCTTCCTCTTTGTTCCCACTTTTGTATAAGGGGACTACATCTACTGTCCTCCAGTCTTTGGGTACCTCCCCTATTTCCAGTGATTGGCTAAACAGGATAGCCAGAGGTTCAGCCACCACCTCTCTTAGTTCTTTAAGGACCTAGAGGTTGCACCATCTGGCCCCATTGCTTTGTCAACTCTTATTACTTCCAGTTCCTTCAGGACCCTTTCTCGTGTAAAGGGACTTGTGTCCATTTCTGCACCATTCTCACCCCTTGTACTCCCTTCAGACCCATTACCCCCCTCTTCCTCAGTAAAGACTGAGCAGAAATACCTGTTCAATATGTCAGCTTTACTGTTGTCATCCTCCACGCCGACTCCCATCCTCCCCTTCAGTCTCACTATCCTCCCTTTGTCTTTTCTTTTTCCTTATGTACCTGTAAAAGGTTTTGTCTCCTTTAACCACTGATTTTGCAATGTGTTCTTCTGTCTGAGCTTTGGCTTCCTTACTGACTTCCTGCCTCCTTTGTTTCTCCTGGTACTTCTCCTATCCCTTCTGCCTGTGTCTTTTGGATTGCCTGAATGCAATCTTTTGGCTTTCACTTTCTTTGCTACCTCTTTGGAAACCATAATGGTCTCCTCTTCCTTTTCCTCTTGCTAACCTGCTTAATGCATAATTCTGTTGTTCTTATAATCCCCATTTTAAATACTGCCCACTGTTCCTCAACCCTGATTCCTGTACCATTCCCTTAATGCCTCTTTCAAGTATCTCCCCATTTTCCCAAAGTCTGCCCCCTAAAATCCAGGATCGTGTTTTGTGTGGTTTGGTTCTGCTCTTTCTGTGATTTCAAACCACAATGACTGGTGGTCACTGTTACCCAGGTGCTCCCCACTGTTACCCCCATCACACTGTCCCTGTTTGTGAGCAGAAGGTCCAGTATTGCCTTCTGCCGAGTTGGTTCCATGACCAGTTGCTTGAGGAAGGCACCCTGAAGAGGTCCAGGATAAATCTGCTCCTAGTTGATGCTGCTGCTGGGATGCTCCAGTCCACGTCTGGAATATTGAGTCTCCAACCAGTACTACCTCACCCTTGTCTGCCATCCTTTGGATGGCTAGCATCAACTCCCTATCTGTTTCTTCCTCCTGGGCTGGTGGTCTATAGACCACACCTGTGCGGATGGCTGGCCCCATTTTCCTTTCCAGCTTAACCCACAGTATCTCTCCCCCATTTTGTTCCTCCTAGATCTCTGTGGCCCTTATGTCATTTTTCACATACAGTGCCACTCCTCCTCCCTTCCTGCCTCCTCTGTCTCTTCTGAATATGTTGTAGCCAGGTATGGCCATCTCCCAGTCATGGTTATCATTACACCAGGTTTCATTGATGGCCACACTGTCCAGGTCTGACTGTACCATGACGCCTCAGATCTTCCATCTTGTTGCTAAGGCTCCTGGCATTTGCACACATGGCTTTCCATGATTTGACCTCCTAGCCTGCTTCACTGTTCTACTCCAGCCCCTTCCTTGGTTGTCATTTATCCCTGGTTCTCCTTGCTGTCTGCCCTTCTGCTAATTTTGCCCTTTCTGCTTATCCACCTTTTGGACACTAATCTCCATCTTTTGCACACTGCTTTGCAGAGATAGCCCTCCTCTGGTTCACTTGGTTCCACTGCTAGCTGTGGGGGTGAGCAAATGGGTACCCTCCTTGCTGGCCTGCCACCCTTTGCTAGTTTAAATGCTTGTCAATGTAGCATTTAAACTTATCATTGAGTGCTTGGATTCCCCTCCAGAATGGATGCAGGCCGTCAGGCTTGAACAAACCTCCATCCCTCCAGGTGGGTCCCCAGTCACCAATGAATCCAAACCCTTCCTCACAGCACCAGTTCTTAAACCATGAGTTAAAGTTCCTGGTACATGCACTCCTATGCTCTCCCTTGCCTCTCACAGGTAGTACTTCTGAGAAAGTGACAGAAGTAGCTACTTGCTTGAGACCCCTCCCCAGTTTCCTAAACTCTTCCTGAACTTCCTTTGGCTCCCAATTTGCCAAGTCATTAGTACCTAGGTGGATAATGACATCCAGCTCACCCTCCCATCTTGCCTTCCCAGTGATCCCCAGTATCTTCCTTCCATCCCTTCATGCCGTGGCACCTGGTAGGCACCTCACCTCCCTGTCCTCCCCCTCCTGTGTTCCTAGCTGGATCCCTCTTATGATGGAGTCCCCCACCAGGATTCACTTCCTCCTCCTCTGGGGTCCACTGCTTTCCCCACTGAGGTCACCTCCTTGGCTAACCTCACATCCTTTCCTTCCACTTCTCTGGGTACCTCTATTTGGTTGTCCTCATTTGCCAGTGTGGCATATGAGTTCTTGAGAGGAATAGGATCTGGGATGTGCCTCTGCCTGACTGCTCTAACCCTCCCTGAGCCCACTGTCATCCAAGTGCTCCTCGTTCTTGGCATCCTTTGAGGCAGCTGCACTGGACTGGGTGGTCCCTGGATAGGGGTGATGGTACTTCTGACCCAGTTTACTTCCACTCTGAGTCTGGTTACCTCATCCCATAGTCAGAGAGATGCATGCAGATGGGCAGCACCTCAGTGTCCAGAAGGTCTGCCTGAATATGGCTGCCCCAGCCACTGCATTGCACCACTACCCACATTATACTGCAATTCCACTACTTGTCTGCTACTGAAACTCTCTTAGTTCTCTTTTTATTAATTTACAGTACTAAAATCCTGTAACTGATCCTCCGATTTTTTTTAAGGAAAAAGAAACCAATAAATAAATAAATGAGTCAAAACACTTGTCCTGCTGAGGGTGGGCTTCTTCCCCCTTATGCCCCTCCTACTTCACACCTCTTACTATACCCTGTGTTTAGCTCCTGTCAATCAGATTTATCAGGGCATATAATTAAGAGTTGGGGAAGGGAGGAGAGGGGCGAAAATTTGCAGCTATTAAAGACAGCACAGAATTACACCACCACTATGTTTTAAATTTTCAACAGCCCAAAAACAATTATAAGTAAAGACAACAAAGAAAGAAAGTATAGTGTCACTACAAGCCCACAATCTAAGTTTAAAAGAAAATTACCAATTGCCAGTTACTCTAAAGCACTGAATTGAATATGTTTCCTTCCTTCTCCTTCTGGCTTCTTCTGAGAAAATCAACCTCTGTTTGCTACTTTAACTCTGACTAAGCCCCACCTCCAGTTATCACGTAGCTGAGGTCAGAGGCCAGACATCTTCTTGCATCTGTGGTGGTGACAATGGTGAACAGTGGTCTTATATTGGTGGTAGTCCACGGGGGACACACGGCCACATTCCCTATGGTGGCAGTGGAGAACAGCAGTCTTATGGTGGTGTTAATCTGGGGGTGACAGACGGTCACATTCCCTATGGTGGCAGTGGAGAACAGCGGTCTTATGGTGGTGGTAGTCCGGGGGAACACACGGTCACATTCCCTGTGGTGGCAGTGGAGGAAAGCAGCGGTCTTATGGTGGTGGTAGTTCAGGGGGCTAGGATATACTGTGCTCTGTGTTACAAATTTGATGATGTGACATATGGAATTTGAGTCAGTATAAGTGAGACAGTGATTTAACTTTATGAAAAAAAGAACATGTATCATACAAGACATGTGGCAGCCTTTTAACCACTTAAGTTAAAACCTGCCAACATTAACCTCATCATCATTCATTCATCATCATCATCATCAGAAAGCTGACCTCGCAGTCTTCTATGTCTGAATTCGGACCAGAGGGAAATTCTTTCTCCATTGTGCTATCTATCATTTACGTCAGTGGTAGGCCGCTTCATGCTATCACTACCACCAAGATGGTCCCTTTCTTCAACATCAGCAAAACCTTGAGTATGCCGGGGTACAAACACTGAAGTTGCAGTCTGAGTTGGTATGTGACTCTCATTCATTTTTATGAATGTCAGCAAACTGACATTTGCAGGAGAGAGGTTTGTATGACATTCCCAAACTATTGCACCTGCTGAGCTGAATACCTTCTCGACACTCACACTGTAGAGTGGGCATGTCAGGTACTTCAGTGCCACAGCAGTCAGCTCTGGCCATTCAATGACCTTTCCACTCCAATATAAAAGGGGATCATCAGTAATTGACAGATGCCTGTTTTCAGACATATATGACTCAACCATTTGCTGTGCTGCTCTAAGTCCAGTGGTTGATGCATCATCCACTTCTCCGGAATCATTTATATCACAAATCTCCGCTTGGTACAAAGCCTTCTAAAGTGGGTTAATGCCAGCCACTTTTGATGACAGACCACCTGGAACTGCAGTCTCCTTCCCCTTACAGGATATATTTGATACTACTCCTACAGGTTTGCTTTCAGCCTCATTATGCTGCTCAGGTTTCCTGACTTTGGCACATGACTTCTGTGTCCCATTAACCAAGTGCACCGGTTGCCTACTGACATTTTTTACCTGTTCAGGCCCGCCCTTCAGTACTAAGGCAATTCCACGTTTGTATCATGGGTCTAGCATTATTGCTATTGCAATGTTGTCACTACGCTGAATGCTCAAGATGTACGATTCTGGTCGAATTCTGTCAGCATGTGTTTTAGCAGCACACTGCTAGCACTGTCTCTGGCAACATCAAGGCTATGCTGATCATTCACCAATATCTGCCTCAGCTTTCACAGCAGTGGAATTGATTGGCTAATGGGGGCTGACTTGACATCCACTGCCTGTGTGGCATGTTCAAAAGGCCTCAAGATTCTTATTACAGAGTCCATGAGGTGCCAGTCTTTAGTCATCATAGACATGGAGGTCCCGGAATTGTCACAGCTAGTGTGCATGACAAGATATTCTGAGATGGCTTTGTACTGTTCATACAACATCTCTGCCATGTATAAAGTGGACTTTCACTGGGTGACAACTTCTAGCTTCTAGCTGTGCTACAGAAAGCTGTTTCAGATCTGCAGCTGCCAAATTTGGTCATGGGCCTTTGCCGAGTGTGAAAAGTGAGAACAGATTCAGAGTGCAACTGTCAGCATTTCCTTTATATCAGGGTGCTGCAGAAACTCCTGCACCATGAGATTCAAACAGTGGGCCATGCATGGAACCTGAAAAAAGCCACCATTCATGATGCATTTTGCCACATTTGACCCATTGTCACTTGCTATGAACCCAGCTCTCAGGGACAGGGGGTTCAGCCACTAGTCAATTTCAGTCAGTACCACATCCAGTATGATTTCACCAGTGTGTGAACAGGTCACATTGTGCATAACAATCATTGTATGCTGTTCAATTCCTGGAAGATTTCTACCATGTCATTCCATCTTACTACACTGATTATTCATACTACCAACAGCACAAACAACCCCCGGCACCTGCGCCCAGTGTGCAGTTATACACAAATATGAACTCCCTGCTGTTTTGCTGCTTGTCCACATATCCGTACTTAAATTGATGAATGGAGAGGAGGAATGTTGAATGGCATGTCTTACTGAATTGGACACAGTATGGTACAACTCGGGGACAGAACGGGTCGAAAAGTATGTTCTGGATGGGACTTTCCATTTTGAACAAGCACGTGTAGCAAATCACAGGAACCCAGAATTCTCCACAAAGGAGAAGGGCAATAAATCAATTGTCAGCACTTCAGCTACAGCAGCATTAAGTTCACATGACACTGTATGATTGGAAGGGTACTTCGGCTGATGCGTAATAACACTCTATAACGTGGGCTGACTTAAATATTTTACAAAGGGTGTGATGACAAATGGTTCTGTTCTGCGAATGACAGGGGGTGGAGTGTGGACATGTGATGAAGACAGTTGTACAGGTAATGACAAACCTAAAAATGCAGTTATTTTCCCAGATTCACCAACAGGGATTGATGTACCACTTGTACTAGACATACTGCATTGACCACCACCACCACCAAAAGTGCTACTCTCACCACAACTGGACAAGACTTCAGAATCATTCTGTTCATCCACCTCATCATGTCTGTAGTAATCCTCTGCTGGTATTTCAACACTACTGCAAGCATTTAATTTTCTACTTGATGCTACAGTCATGGAAGATGATAACATGCTCGTTATGGTTGATGACGAGGGTGAATGCCCCACTGTGGTACAGGTATTAGTGGCCATCTTGTGCTGACTCCACAGTGCCATGTGCCTATTCTTAAGATGTGTATGCTGTCCCCTGATGGCTCCTCTTTTCACCTTGACTCACATGTACCTAGCAAACCTGGCAGATTGCAACTGACTCATCATTTGCATCCTCCACAAATAAATCCCAAACAAGGGATCTTGATGCTCTAGTTTTAATATGTCCCCCATGATGCTACTTATTGGACTCCATTTTTTTAAGCCATGAAGTGGGGGGTGTGCTACACGATTTTTCAGGCAGGACAAACTTGTACTGCAACTGACCACCACGACTACCTATCATTATTACTGTGTCATCATCATCAGCTGAAACTGGTAAATCACAACTTTTTACTGGGGGGTAGTGCAAACAGACCCAGGCACAGCCACCTTGAGTTTCTTTTTCTCCAGTTCCCAACATAGGTCACTGACATCATCATCATATTCATCAGCATCATCCATATCTTCTGCTTGGATGCTGGCATATGGACTGCATGTTGCAACCACAGCAACATCATCCTCAGCACCATCATCACCTGAACTTTTTTCACCACACTGTGAATCAGTGCATGACAAACAGTGTTAGTGGCTCAGTAGGTAGCACATTTGCCTCTGAGGCCAGGAGATCAGAGGGTTGTGGGTTCAATTCCCACATCTGGCACTTGGGTTAATATCCCAGTACTGACACTGTAGTGCAGTGTGAGAGGGGTGCTGCACTTCTGAGGTGCCATCTTTCTGATAAGTCGTTAAGCCGAGGTCCCATCTGCCTGAATTGATGGTAGTTCGGGTGGATGTTAAAGATCCCATGGCACTTATCGAAAAGAGTAGGGGAAGTTTATTGAGCAAAATAAACACAACATCACAGAAAATCTGAATTTCCATCAAGATAAATACTCATATAAACTGTTATAACATCAAATTTTACAGAAAATAAAATTGTGTGATAACAAAAATTAATGTAAAAAAAATTATCAACATTAAAAGGGAAAATGTTTCCAAAATTGAACAACTTTATCCCGAGAAAACTTGTGAGTATCTTTTTCTTTAACCTGTAGCATCCCCATCTCTGTTTGTAATAATACAGTAGAATGTAATACTTGTTGCTGTTGTAGAACATATTGACATCTAGCTTGCCATAAAAAAATATTAAATATATGCAAAAAAAAAAATCAGAGTACTTCTATGATACTTTTTCCATATCCCCATATAATCCCCCCAAATTAAGATATTATGTGTAAGTAATGTCAAAAAAGGTATACTCCATTTAATTGCCACCTCACTTCAAAATAACTTACTGTCAGTACATTCAAGATAAAAGTTTGACTGACTTTCCTCAATATTATGACATAAAAGCCTAGGGCAGTATCTATCTGCCTGTGGTTTATATTTAAGGTTTCCCCAAACTCTTAATCTGCCTTGAGTAGAGAAACATACTATATCCCAAACCTGTACCAGTAATCTAAAATCTGTTAATTTATGTAGAGCAAAAGTCATTCTAATAGGTACACATTCAGGGAAAATAAGAGATATCTGTTGTACTTCATGAACTATGAAGGAGTAAAAGAACTTCCTATCCAAAGAAAGTAATTTTTGAAATAGCATTTTCCACTGCTGCCACTTTTTTTTATGGAAGAAATCCCATAACTTGGCAGATTATCTAGAACTAATATCTTGGTGGGAAAAAGAATCAATTTCTGGAAGTAGTGTTTACATAAAAATTGTGACCAAATCTGCCATGTAAAGGAATTAAATAAAAAAATTGAATGATAAAAAACCAAAGGATTAACCATGTGTAACCCACCCTTTTTAACTGGTAGATATGCAATATCCCTCTTCACCGGATTCAGTCTGTTTCCCCATACCATCTGAAAAAATAAACTATATAGTCTTGTTTCTAAATTGACTGGAGGTGGATAAAGGTAGCTTAAATAAAGAAAAACTGGTAGTAGGATTTTTTTAATTATCATAATACATTTCTTTTTCCCAAATTTCCACTGTTTCCAAACATTAATTTTACTTTCTCCAAACACCAACTGTTGCTCCCAATTGTAAACAGCCATATCCCCGTGCCCAAACCAAATACCTACAATTTTTTTGAGAGGCAGATAGAGAAATCTCAGTAAAATCTAGATTTTCTGTCTGTGTGTGATCCAAAGAAAATAGAAAACTTTTCTCCAAATTGACTTGTACACCAGAGAATTGACCACAATAATTAAAAACTGGGCTGGCAGTATAGCCTAGAGGTTAGAGGAATGAGGCGTGAATGAGCTTGGTACAGCCAGCTGACCAGACCTGAGTTTGATTTTCACAACCTCCACTTGCATACTGTGTGACTCTTAGCAAGTCACTTAACCACCCAGTACTCCCAGGTCGCCCCTGAAAATATGGACTTGTGCCTAGTGGGCCTTAACCGGTTACCAAAGACTAAAAAAAAACCTCTAGTGTATTTTGAAGTGAAGTAACATCCTTCATCAATAAAGTAACATCATCAGCACATGCCATATTTTTTTCTGTTTCTAACATTGGTTCAGGAGAAAGACCAATAATGTGCCAATCCCATTGAATTTGTTGAATAACTGGATCTAATGCAAAGGTATATAGTAGAGGGCTTAAAGGGCATCCCTGCCTAATACCTCTACAAAGCTGAACGTCTGCTCCAAATAGTCCATTGACTGTTAGAATTATTGTAGCATTAGTATAAAGCATAGTGACCCACTGCACAAACTGATTAGGTATACCATATTTTAACAAAATATCAAAATGGTACTCATGTCTAACCCTGTCAAAAGCTTTAGCTTTGTCTAAGGCCACCACAAAACCTGAAATGTGTCCCTTTTACTAGCCTCAAAAAGTTCCCTTAGAAAATAAAGATTATGTTGAATTTTCCTATGAGATATTGCACAGGTCTGAGCTGGGTGAATTAAAGAGCCAGCAACCTGTAATAGGCAAGTATTCAAAATTTTAGAAATAATTTTATAATCACTATTTAGGAGACCAATAGGTCTCCAGTTAGATAGTAATTTCTTATCCCCTTTTTTATGTATGTAACTAAAAATAGAAGTACTAAAAGCTGCAAAATGAAAATTGGAAGTCAGCATAAAGTTAAATACCAAGGGTAGGAAATAACTCATATATGACACACATTTTTTATAGAAATCGTTAGGGATACCATCTAGTCCTGGAGACGATGGAATGTTTAATTTTTTTAATCACTTCCTCAACTTCTTGTGAAGAAATGGGTTTTGTCAGAAACTGTTTCATGGACTCCTCTACTTGTGGAAGTGGTGCCATAAAATTATCTGGTAAAATACCTGTATTACCTACTGTATCACTAAACATATCTGTAACATATTGTTGCACTACCAGTAACATTTCTGGATCAGTATCTACTATAACTCCATCAGATTTAAATAAGCCAATTGTTAAGGTTTTATCTAATCATTGTTTACATGCTTCATAGTGGTCCGAAGTAGTTTTTTCTGTGTTCTGAATCTAAATTCCATTTCTAAAGATTTAGCCCTATCATATTGATAGATTTTCATCTGTTTTTTTTTAATTTCAAAGATTTGTGATTTAAATTTTAAATGATCAGATGGAGGAAAGGACATGAGTTTATACAATTGATTCCTGTAATTTAAATATTTCAAATAATTAGATTTAGCCCTTTGTTTTCCCCAACTAACAAATAATGTCTTCAACTCCGTTTTAGTATCCAACCATCAGTCATATATGTCATCATACAGACACATAGTAGAGTGTCTGGCTTAAAAAAAAAAACAACTCCAAACCATGCAAGTATTCTGGTAAATCTAAAAGAAATGTATTTAACCTCCACCTCTGTATAGTGGAAAATATTCTGGTAGGGACATCAGATAGACCAAAATCACAGAGTAGAATCTGATGATCTGAAAGATCCATACAGTTAACTCTACTAAATATTGATTTAATATATTTAGAGACAAAAAACATATCTATATGCATAGCGTATACATCCCTATGATATGTAGTTCCATAATTAGTATGTAAAGATCTATATGCATCTGATAATCTGGTATCAAAACCAATTTGTTTTAATGCATGCGAGTCACAGTACATTTTTTGTGTGAATCCCCTGAATATTTAGTGTCTATATCACAATTGAAATCCCCACCCCACACAATGTGTCTTCTAGTATATAAAAAAGGTTTTAGTTCCTCAAATAATTCAATTCTAGCAGATTTTATTTGAGGGGCATACAAATTTATGAAGTGGAAACAAAAATCTCCAAGAGAACAGTCTAGGACTAAGGCTCGTCCAGGCCTCACATCTATTAATTTAGAGAATCGGAGCTTAGCATTTTTAAATAAAATTCCTATCCTGTCTCCGGAATCTGACCCAAATGTCCAAAAAGAAGGACCCCAAATCCATCTTCTTTTAATCTGATCTATCTAAAAAAGAGAAGATAATCTAGTTTCCTGTACAAAAACAATGTCTACTTTAAGTAAATCCAAATAGGCCAAAATAAAAGTTTGTTTTTTGTAGGCTTTAATACTACAGATATTGTAAGAAGCCATTTGTAAAGTAGTCATTAAGATTTAATAAAGTCAAGACCCCCCTTTGTGACTGAGACTTGCTTTCCTTTTCTTCCCTTTTTTCCTTTTGCCAACTCAGTAGTTTTACTGTCCTCATCCTCAGTTACCATTTCTGATCTATGTGAGGTATCAGATTCCAGATCTAAATCCCCTAAGTCATCTTGCAAGGGTGAAAAGATATTTTCAATAGGGATGGAGCCTGCAGCAGATTGCCTAAGATAGGCCCTAGTGAACCTTTCGCTTTTCACTATTTCAAAGGGAGGAGGCATAGATTTAGCTGCGGGTTGTTCTAAGTAACAGGAGCACCCATAATGGTAGGAGAAACATCAGTAATATCCTCATCTTTCTGCTGTGAACTGAGAATAGGTTCATTTATCAAAGGTAATTCCCCATCCACCTTCGGCCCAGTTGTAACTAAGGTTTCTCTTTGCTCTATTTCCTCCCCCTGCATTCCAGTGGAAGAAGTAAAATTAGAATCTCTTCTTTTATCTTGGGCCCCATTCAGTAAATCATCCAGATCCCACCCTTCAGTTTGATTATGTTTTGCTCAGGGGCATTGATGAAAGGCATGACCTTTCTCACCACATAGATTACATTGAAAAATACTATCATATAGATCCACAGAATGCCCATACTCCCCACATAAGGAGCATTTTAACATATCGCAAGAGCTGCTAATATGAGTTTTTGCCCCACATTTATAGCAGGCTCTGGGCTGTCCCCCATAGAAGCAAACTCCCTTTTCTTTTCCTAAAAAAAAGCTGTTAGGGAGGTGAATAATATCAGAATTGATTTGAAACAACTTCACCTTAAACTTCCATCCCCCAGTCCAAATCCCTCCTGGGTCAAGAATAGCCTCAGGGGGACCCAGAATATCACAGCAGTTCTGAAGCCAGTGATAGATTCCTAAACATAATGGTAACATGCCTAACCTGGGGATGTGTAGGGAGAATTGCATAGAAGAGAGTCCATAAAGGGGTAGATTTCAAGGTTTGATACTTTTCCCAAAACTTCTCTAAACTACTATTGCTCTTAAAGCTAAAGTCAAATGAGTCCTCACCAGAGATGTGAATTAGTGCATAAATATCTGAAGGAAAAAAATGCATAGAACCCCTCAAAAGCTGTTTTGCAATATAGTACCTATCAGGATGTTCAATATGCCCTCCCTTATAACACAGTCTAACTGCATTCCTTCTAGGAGCAGGTTCTAATTTATTTTTAAATAATTCAGACATAAGAACCCGTTTTGTGTTCTGTGTATTATCATTTCCAAAATCTGCCTTTTCAAAACCTGCCTGACCCTGTCTATGTTCCTGTTCTCCTTCTCTGGATGTGCTCAGCTTAGGCAAGGCCACAGCCCAATCCTCTACAAACTGCGCAGTGTTATCAGATAGGGCCCGTTTTAAACCTAAGAGTTCATTACCTGAGCTCAGGATTTTGTCTACGGTGGAATGCTTCTTTACGGCCGTGTTGTCAGAAGAATCGATATCCCAGTCAAGATCAGGAGTCCAGTGTCCAGAATCCGTGCATTTCCACCCGGAATCGCTGAGAGCTTTATCGACTGACCAGTCGTCACCCAGGAAATCTTCAGAAGTAGAGGATAGTCCAAATTGCCATCGCATTGCTTGTGACGAGGAGTAAGTAATCTGTATTAAAGGAACAGCATCCTCACTATGCTGTTTACCAACTGCAGCACCCACAATACCTGATTTCGAAGTATGGTCTGCCCCTTCCAACTTTGAGCTTCCTTTTGCAGAATTGGGAGAAATATCACGCAGTCCTGAATGATCAGTACTTGGTACATCAATTTTATCAGAATGAAAAGTTTCAGACGTGATCTCAGATACTGGGTCTAAGTCAGCAGTCTTCTGCAAATCCTTCGTTATTTCAGGCATTACACTTGTAGAAACTGTTTTCTCCGTGGCTAAAGGCAAAGAATTCTCAGGCAAAACATCAATGTCCATAGTATTTCCTCCAGAAGTCAGCATAACGTCCTTCTCTGCGTGAGGTTGTGTGCAGTCTGCCATCCTGCAGACAGAAGCCAGCAGCTCCCCCTATAGACAACAATGCAGTAGGGGAATTTTCCTGGTGTCCTGGCCAAATTTCCCTCATTCACTAAAAATACCACCAACAGCTTAATCTGGTTCAAGGTCAGTTGGCATTCATCTGTATCCCTTCCCCCGGGTCATGCCTGAAAATAGGCAGGATTTGTCTAGTGCACTTACCTGGTCAACAAAAAAAGATGCATGACCTGAACCATGGTGGAAGAAATGTCACTGCGTGTGCTATTGTTGAGATGATGATCAGAATCTTCATGTTCATTTACTGGAATGTTACTGGGGAGTATGACATCATCTACTCTGTCACTTACTGCTACTGCTTCACACTCCACTATATTTTTGGATCCGGTAAACTGGTCAGAACTGAAACTTGAGGCAGCAATACTCATATCACCACCAGCAACTGCACTAACACCACCAGCTGGGACAACATCATCTCCTCCAACTATGAATGAAGCTACTGATTGCACTGTAAAAAACATTGAAGGAGAAATACCCTTCCTTACAACACCAATGTACTTCTGTGACTGCATACTACTATCACGCCCACAGACAATCTTACCTCTGGCAGCAAGTCTCTTTGCAAGCATTTTGGGGGATCAACAGGAATATTCAAAACAAATTCAGATTTTGGAATGTTCACTCTGGGTGGGGGCCAAGGGGGTGATGCTGGATGTGAAGCCAAAAAATCAACTGTGGCTTCAACAACAGGTACAGACACAAAGTCACAACAAGTTCAACAACACCTTAACTAACCAGTGGTGTTCTCAAGTCACAAACAATCCAATCTGGAAAAGAATACCTTTTGCAGGTGAGGGGAAGGAGCACTGACTGCAGATTACTGCTGTGCAAAACCAAGAAAAGATATCACAATGGCAGTACAAAATCATGCAGCTGCAGTGGATAGGAGGTCCACACTGCTGTGCCTGCAATTACACTGTGGCACAATAAAAGGTGTATTATTTGATGTCACGTCATGCACCTCACACACACACAGAATTTGTCTGCAAGTAATGCATACCAAATTAAAAACTTCAGTAATATACAACTTATTTTAAACAACCTCAATGCTGTACCAGGTCTCTCCAGACCACAACACACACAGTCAGCAAAAAAAGTAATCAATTACTGAAAATATTACTGTGTGTACATTAACACAGTCAGTTATTCAAGAAAAATATAACCAAAAAACAGAGAACTCCCTATTTCTCCAACTTAAATCTACCTACACCAGATACGCCTCTCCCCCAAAGCACACTTCCCACTGTCTCTCAGTACACAGACCGAATGTTGTACATTAACATTAAAAATCCACCCACAAACAATAAACGCTCAATGATATGAGCACAGGAGGGTTTTTTACAATGATTGAACTAACGTTTCAGCAAAACAAATGACACAAAAATACTTTTTTAACAGTTTTTGGAAGGTTTGAATCATAGAGAGCTCTCAGAGCAGACCGTCTCCCACAGCTTCCTACACACACTACCCTGAACTGAGGCTGTGCAGAACCATCTAGAGCCCATGTGACCTGAAATCCCATGAATCACTGCAAAATTCACCTTTGGAGCTTTAAAACAAGGCGAAGTGGCACCCTGCCTACTTTCAACTTCCCTTTAACCTATCCCACTATTACCTCTCTCCCCACCCCCTACCAATAATATCCTTTCAGTTGTAGGAGGCTGTTATGTTACCCTGTTAGTATATGTTTTTTTCTCATTTTATGTACCTTATATTGTGATATCATTATGATAGTCTACACATGGGCACTTATCTCTATTTGTATAATTTACACCATTGCGTGCCTTGTACCAATATTTGTCTCAGTCTTTGTTCTCACTTTCTGTCTGTGATGATTGCATATATCCTGACACTGTATTCATTGTAACTGTATCTCACTGTCTTGTTGACCTCCTGGGTTGTGCCTGAAAATAGTCACTTTCGTGTCTAGTGTACCTACCCGGTTATCAAAACAAAACCAAAAAAAAAAAGTACATTGTTCTCAATGTAACTCACCTTAAGATTTTGTGGAGTAGTGGTTTGGAAAGGCGGAGTAATGCACTGTCATTGTCTTCAGTGGACATTGCATTACCTATTATAATTCAAAGTACTCCACTTCATGTTTTGGAGCACTCCACGAATCTGCCTTCACTCCACGAATCACTCTGCAGAGTGAATTGAGGCCACTTCACCCATCTCTAACTATAATACTAGGGAAGGGCTAAAGCCCATGGTTCAATGTGGAGTAATAGTCCTCCCACATCCCACATAAAATCTAACCTCTGCCAGCAGCCCATGCTTAGCATGTGTCCAAGCTCAGCCATGCTCTGAGCCCCTGCTTGGCTAGTGTTGCTGAGCCTCCTTGCTTTTCCTTTTCTTTGCTACTGTTTTTCTCATTGTCTGCTTTCATTCATAGAGCAACCCACATTGGCACTGTCGCTACTGTTTTGCTCATGTTCTATTGTTCCTATTTTGCACATTGCAGTTTAGCTGCTGCTAGGGGTTTGGGCTCCCTGATTGTCTCCATTTCACTCCTGTGCGGGTCCCCCCCCATTCCCCTTTTCCCTGTTTTGTTCTTTGTGCCCCCCACTTCCATTCCCTCCCTGCTCCTGCCTTTTATTTTTCTGGTTTCCTCTACCTCCTTCCTGTGTGCTGCTTATGGTGCATGTGTGTGTGTGTGTTTGGTTGTTTTCACTCCTACAGAGCTGCTGTTATCTTTTGAGTAGCATGTACTCCCATAGCAGTCAGTTGCCAGTTGTTCACATAACACATTCTGTTCGTATTATTAAACAACACTGGTAATTTCAGGCCAAGCACTATGCCATTCACTAAACAGTGAACTATATACTCCTGCTATCTCCTGGTGTAAGTTACTCTATTTTGGCCAGTTTGTGACCTTTAGCAGTTTAAATTCTATCATAGGCTAAGGAGGCTGAGAAGGCTGGAGGGAGAAGTGCAGTTTCTGGATAAGGAGTTGGAGAGGGTGAAGGGAGGGTTAGCAGGGGTAGAATGGCCTTCAGCACTCAGTAGCATGACGCTAAGAAATAGAAGAATTATAAGAACTGAAGAGGAAGAGGATAAGGCAGGGAATAGGGGGAGAGGTCAAGATGACTAGGGGATCTAGTAATGGTGGAAAGCCTCAGGGAGGAAGGAAGAAGCATAGTCTCATCTACACTGAGAAGGAAGGTAACAGGTTTCCTGTGTTAGCAGAAATGGTGGAGGAGGAGGCGCTGAATCTCCAAGATGGGGCAGGAGGGAATAGGGGCAGGGACAGCCCAGGTGAGAACAGCTGGACAGAGGAAGGAGGGAAGGGGGAGAAGGATACAGTTGGACTGGTGGATGGAGGGGACAGGAGTAATGGGGGAAGGGCAATGGTGATGATATAGATGCCAGAGACACAGCAGGTAAGGGATGGTGACCTAGGGTAGAGGGTAGAGGGTAGAGTAGGGGTAGACAGTGAGGGAGTATCGGGGAAGGGGATGCAGGCCAGGGGAGGACATTGGAGGCGGCACAATGGGATTGGATGGAGTTACTAAAAGGCATGGTAAGGGGGAGCCTCCTAACAAGTACATAGAGAAAAGGTTGGGGAGAGGTATGAGGCACGAAGGGGGGGGTTCTAGTGCTGGGCGATTCCATAATGAAGGAGATCAGATGGGGCAGTAAGGGGAAAAGGCATAGCTGAATCTGGGTGAAATTCATACCTGTGCTGACTGTGGACTTGGCAGAGCAGTCTCTTCTTCTACATGCAAGGAAGGGAAGGAGGAAACCTCATGTCATGGTGCATGTGGGTATGAATGACCTGGCAGGGGGGACCCTGGAAATGATATGGGAGAGGTTTGAGGAACCAGAAAGGCTGTGTGAAGAGATGGGGAGACCGGTGGCCTTCTTGGAGGTACTCCCAGTACCCGGCGTGAGTGCAGCAAGGAAAGGATGGATAGGTGAGTTTAATACTTGGCTGGGGGAATGGTGTCACTCAAGTGGTTATGGTTTGGTGGGTGGCTGGGATAGAACCTGGGACTGAAATGATCTGCATTCCTGGGACATATTACACCTGAGCAAGGAGGGGAAAGCAGTACTGAAGCAGAAGATTGAGGAGTACATAGAAACAAAGTTGAATTTAAACTAGAAGGGGGGTGGCAAGTGGTCAGCTGGTAGCCAGGGTCCTGGGGGGGGCCTGACAAGCTTACCCCCATAGTTATTGAGGAAGGCAAAGGGCAGGAGACTCGGGGGGGAAGGGTTAGGGAGGGGAAGAGATTGGGTTGGAGAGTGGTCTCAGTAAATGCAAGGATCCTCGGAAACAAGTCAGCTGAGTTTCAGGCCCTATTGGCAGTGGGGAGGGTGGACATTGCGGCCATCAGAGAAACATGGGCCACCCAGTACCAGGACTGGCAGCTGATGGTCTGGGAGTATAGGATTTTCAGAAGGGATAGAACCAAGAAGCGGGTGGTGATCTATGTATGGGAGGGGATAAGGTGTGCAAGGGATGAGGGGGAAAGGACAGGGCAGAGGCCCTATGGATGCATTTTTAGGACTCAAAATGCAGGACTCTGAGGATGGGGTAGTTTATAGACCACCAGCTCAACTTGCAGACCTGGACAGAGAGTTAGCTGAACAAATCTGAAGGGTCTGCAGAAAGGATAGCAGGGTGGTGGTGGGGGACTTCTACCTACCTGTGGTTAATTGGAGTACCCCATCCACAACAAGTGAAAGGGAACAAGACCTGTTAGATGGATTTTAGGACAGCTTCTTGATGCAGTTGGCCCATGGAACAACTCAGATAGGAAATTATCTGGACCTTGTACTGTCCAATAGGGAGATGGTAAGGGATCTGGGGGTGGAGGACCTACTGGCAAGGAGTGATCACTACTCGATGTGGTTCACACTCAACATAGTTAAGGAAGCTTGGGGTACAGGTACTAAGGTGATTGATTTTAGGTGGGCAGACTTTAAAAAAAATGGGAGAAATTCTGGTGGGGCACCTGGAGGGGATTCAACCAGGCTGAAGAAGGATGCCATAAAAAGGGGGCTAGTGGAGGCTACAGGTGCATGTATTAGAACACAGAGCAAGAAAGGGATGGCAAAGAATCTCAGTTGGATGACTCAGGAGGCCAGGAAGGGGGTGATGGCCAAAACACAGTCATTCTGGAGGTTCAAATAGTCAGGGAGGGGAGAAGACAAGGAGATGTACAGAAAAAAAATCCAGAGAGACCACCAAACTAGTCAGAGCAGCCAAGGCTTCCAGGGAACTGTGGCTGGCACAGGGTATTAAAAATTGAAAAAAGGGATTTCTTCAGATACATTAAAGAAAGAAGAAACAACAAGGACCAAATAGTGAGGATAAAAAAGGACGGGGGGTGGATGGAAGGAGGGGAGAATCAGGCAGAGGCATTAAATGAGTACTTCTATTCTGTATTCATGCAAGAGAAAGCAGGCCAGGTAACACAGGGGAGAGGTGGGGTAGTCAGGGAGGAGGGGGTGACAGATCTGAGAATTGCTGAGGACAGGATACTGGAAGGACTGAGGGCACTGACAGTGGACAAGTCACCTGGGCCAGATGGCATTTACCCTAGGGTACTCAGGGAGCTGGCTGAGGTTCTGGCAGGGCAACTGGCTGACCTGTTCAATATCTATCTGGACAAGGGATGCGCATCAGATGACTGGAGGATGGCCCATGTGGTGCCCATCCACAAAGGTGGTCCAAAAGATGAACCGGGAAACTACAGACCAGTGAGCCTCACATCAATAGTGGTGAAGCTCATGGAGACAGACAATCCTGAAAAAGGCTGGTGACCTTTTGGAGGACAAATGCCTGCAGCCTCCTAAAAAAGTTCTCATCAATACAGGCCTGGGTTGCACACACCCTACCGGACTGTCTGGTTATATCTGAAACATGGCTCAAATCTGCAACAAAAGATAGTGAAATAAACCTTCCCAACTATCAGCTCTTCAGATCTGACCGTCTATCCAGGGGCGGTGGGGTAGCCATCTATGTCAAAGCAAATATCTCTGCATCCTGCCTCAATTCTACATCTCAACCAAAGGAATTCGAATGCTTGTCTATTAAAATAACCCTTCCCGACACATCTTCCTTTCAACTGGTTGGTTGCTATAGGCCCCCCTCTGCAGGCCTCAAACTCCTATCCCATTTAGGATCCATACTTAATCTGGGTCCTGAAGACACCATCATCTTAGGAGACATGAACTTAAATTGGCTGACTAATGCATCTGCACCCCTGGTAACCTTCTGTGACACCTATGGTTTCTCTCAATTAATCAAAGAGCCAACAAGGATCAACCCAAAGAATACTCTCAACAGCACACTCCTGGATATTATATTGGTAAATAAACCTCATCATTATCCCTATGCAGGAGTACTTCTCAGTGACATAAGTGACCACTGTCCCATAGCTGCCATTAGATCAACAATCAAGCCACCCAATCCTGCAAAATTCCTCCCACGAAGGTCAAAAAAGAACTTTAATATTACAGGATATCTCCATGATCTGTGCCACACCACACGTTGGCAAAATTCTATCTCACAGCCTCAATAGAGTCAGCTCTTCAAATCTTAAATGATATAATCATAAGTGCCCTCAATTCACATGCACCCCTCACCAGTGTCAGAACCAAACTCAAATCCTGTTAACTGGTTCTCTGCCGACAAATCCACACTGCTTGCAGAGACAAACTCTGGAAAAGGGCAAGAAAGAAAAGGACCCAAATGACTGGCTCCAATTCAGAAAAAGCCAGAAACTCCTGCACAAAACAAGTAAGAAAAGCCAAGGCAACCTTCTACACAGCTGAACTAGATGCCTCCTATAACAACCCTTCCAGGTTCTGGGGTACCATAAAGGGCATCCTAGGTCAAACCTCTACCCTGTCTTACCATCCAAAATTCAATTAAATAATATTGAAATCACCGACAAGCAAAATATCTTGAATGCCTTCAATGACCATTTCACTACAGCTGGCCTGGCTCGACTCCTCTCCTGCAAACCTATTAAGATCATCTCTAAACCTACAATCTACTGAGAATCAAAGGTTGCTTCACATTCTCATTCAAACCAATATTGTTCAAAGATGTAGAAGACCTCCTACTCAGCTAGATACCACCAAAAGTGCAGGTGCAGACTCCCTGGATCCCTACTTTCTAAAAGTAGCACTGTATGCCTTAACCGCCCCTCACCCATCTCTTCAATCTATCACTTGTCACTGGTACTATCCTCAATATGGAAAACAGCTCAAGTGTTTCCACTACTTAAGGCAGGTGATCCATGGACCTCAATAATTATAGGCCCATCTCCATCTTACCAATACTATCCAAGATGCTTGAGAAGCTGGTAAACTCTCAGTTAACTGCCTACCTTGATACCAACAATCTCCTAAATCCAGCTCAATCTGGGTTTAGATCTATGCATACTACCATCTCTGCTCTAGCAAAAGTCACAAATGACCTGCAGACTGCCCTAGACAAAAGAATAATACCTGTGCTGTGTTTCTGGATCTAAGCAAAGCCTTTGACACTGTGGATCATGATCTCTAATCACCTCACTAAACTCCCATAGGCCTTGACTCACTCTCCATTAAATGGTTCAGATGCTATCTCTCTGGAAGGCTACAACTGGTAAGAATGATGGTGATCTATCTACCCTAAGCCACTCCTAAGAGGTGTACCACAAGGCTCCATCCTGGGTCCCATCCTTTTTGCCATCTACATCAACAATATTGACTCAATCTCTCTCTTTCTAATATCCACCTTTTTGCAGATGACACTGTACTTTATGTGAGCGATCCTCACCATCAAAAGCCTGTGAGCTCCTACAGTCTCAATTCTCCCTCCTCAGCAAAACCTATTAAAAAGAAATTATTACTAAATGCTAAGAAAACCAAAGCTATGTTCTTTGCCCACAAGAACTGTTCTTCCACTATCCCATCATTCACCCTCCCACAACTCTCTACCATCCTTGGTGAAAATCTGGAATATGTTGACAAATTCAAATACCTAGGAGTATGGATAGACAATAAACTAGACTATACTACCCACGTTGAAGAGCTCCTGAAAAAGCTAAGACAAAGACTTGGTCTATTCTATAGAATCAAACACTACCTGACCAAAGATTCCAAACAAAGATTAATCCTTGCATCATTCATGTCCCTCATTGATTATGCTGACTTCCTCTATGGTCATTGCTCCCTCTCCCATCTAAACAAACTAGACACCCTGTATCATAGAGCTATTAGATTCATTACTGACCTTCCCTCTAGCACCCATCATTGCTCTCTCTACAATGCAGTCAGCTGGACATCCCTGCAACATAGAAGAAGAAAAAATGCTGCTATCTGGATCTACAAAGCTCTGACAAACAAACTCCCTTCCTACATCTCAGATTGCTTCAACAGATCACATCCAGGCCCTACACCTTGAGGATCAACAAACTGATCCTGCTGAAGATTTCTATCACCTGCACCCGATATGGAAGAGCTGCAATCAGTTATTCCCTGGCACTTATCTGGAATTCTATCCAAAGACCCTGAAAATGGAAACACTGATCCCCTTACATCCTTCAAAAGCTGTACACCAGCCTAATCCCTGATTCTTGCAATTGCTTCCACAAGGCCTAGTCCTCCACATCCCCACCCACCCCACACCTCTCTCCCTCACCCCCCTTCTAAATCTCCTCCTATTCTTCTATCATTGCTCTGGTCCTTTCCCATCAAACCTCAAACATATATGCCCACCCATGTACCATTATCCAAGCCTTATCCCCACCAGACTGTTTGTTTCTCACCTTTAATAGGTTTTTGGTTTACTGTCCTTTGCCTTGTATATATGTAAATAATTGTACATCTATCTCACTCATAAATGTTTGTATTTGTGCTATTTCAATATCATGTTTTTGTATACACTCTGTAACCTTTTTTGTTATGACCACTCAGGTCCATCTTGTAAATGAGCTATGCTCAATGATGTTCGTCTGAATAAATAAAGATTTTGATTGATTGATTGATTGATTGATTGAAAGGGCTTCAGGATGGGAATCAGCATGGGTTTGTCATGGAAGAGCCTGCCAATGCAACCTCATTGAGTACTATGATTCAGTGACAAGGGAACTAGACAAGGGCCATGCAGTGGATGTCCTGTATTTGGATTTCAGCAAAGTCTTTGACTCAGTACTACACTGGAGGCTGGGGGGAATTCTGGAGTCTGTAGGGCAGGAGCAAAGATGGTGAAATGTATAATGAACTGGCTAAGGGGTAGGCAGCAGAGGGAAGTAGTGAGAGGTGAACTCTCAGCAATGAGGGCAGTGACAAGCAGGATGCCACAGGGATCGGTGCTGGGGCCAGTGTTGTTCAGATTATTCATAGCTGATATCTCACGTGGGATCTGAACTAAGATCAGTCTGTTTGCAGATGACACCAAAATGGGGATAGTGGTTAATGACATTGAGGGATGGAAGGGGCTACAGAACAATCTAACTAAACTGCAGGAAAGGTCAGAAACATGGCAGCTGGGGTTCAGTGCCAAGAAGTGCAAGGTAATGCACTTTGGAGCAAAGAACCAGGGGAGGGACCATCAGTTGGGAGGGGTAAAGTTGGGTTGCACAGTGGAGGAAAAGGACCCTGGGGTACTTATAATGAGGAGCATGAACAACTTTGCTCAGTGTAGGAAGACAGCAGCAAAGATCAACAAGATGCTTAGGTGCATAGCAAGGGTAATCTCCTCCAGAAGTAGAGAGGTAATCCTCCCCCTGTGCAGGTCACTGGTCATGCCACACCTGGAGTACTGCGTGCAGTTCTGGTGCCCATACCTGAAGAAGGATGTCACATTATTGGAGGGGGTGCAGTGTAGACCAACAAAGATGATCCAGGGACTGGAGGGTGAGCTAGATATGTATTCCTTGGAGGAAAGAAGATATGGGGGGACATGATTGAGACCTTTAAGTACTTGAAAAGGATAAACAAGACTCAAACAGAGGGGATCTTCCAATTAAGAAGAGGAACGGACACGACAGGGCACAGTCTCAGACAGGAGTGAGGTAAGGAGGCAGTTCTTCATGGAAAGGGTGGCAGGCAAGTGGAACACTCTACCACAGGAGGTGGTGGCCTGTATGATGGTGGGCAGCTTCAAGAGGTGATGGGATAAGGTAAGGGTGAGGCTAAATGTAAGGAGGGGAGGAGTGGGAGGGGCAGCTGCTTGATGAGGGGCTAGCTGCACAATCGAGCAGACTCAATAGACTGTGTGGCCTATTTCTGCCGGCATTTTTGTATGTTCGTAAGTTGAAATCTGTGACATTGTTTGCAGTACCTCTTTTTTTGCCATACTGAAAATGTGGTAAATTCCTGTTGTGTAAGTTAGCTCCCACTTTTGCTGCCATTGACCCTACGTGTTAAGGTTTGGCCTGTCTTCAGTATTTCCCTGTCATTACTGGAGTTATACTATGTTCAACGTCCTTTTACCATTCCAGGCACTTGAATATTAATTGCCAGAATATTTTACACTGGTTCTTGTATTGTTTTATTTGATGACTCTGTAAGATTCAAAGCACTAGTTGGTGTCTTTACTGTAGGGATCCAATGTGTTATTTTCTAAATAGCTACACAATAGTTTATATCCACTAGTAGCTATTTTTCTCTATTTTTATGTAGCAATTCCTGTGCACTACTAAGTTTTGCTGATTACAGTGAAAATGTGTTAATGTTGATGACATTTAAGTGTCACAGGTCCTTGCTAAACAATAGGATTGGCACATGCAAGCAATAATACCTGACTGGGTGAGTGGAACAGGGCAATGCTGGACAAACCAGGGGCATAATGAGGCCTGATGCCACAGATGGAGGGTCATATAGGTCCTGGAAGGTCTGATATAGCCTATATCACCCACCCTGAAATGTATGTTTGAGCTTAGAAAATGAGGTATGTCTCTTTTTTATGTTTGCTTGCGCACATGCGCAAGAAATATTTTGTCACAGCTTAGGAAAGAAGCGGAATGTTGGAGGTGCGGCACTTTGGGGGCCAGTGGCCCCAGTGCCCTTTGAGGCTTGGCCCACTTTTCAAATGTGGTGGAACGCTGCTGCTGACACTAGTTCAGCCAGTGTGCCACCATCTTGAAATGAATCTGCCTCTGCAATGAGGGAACGACCCATCATTGCAGGGTAGTACCTTGCTGTCCCAGACCCAGTTCATTTGAAGACAGGGGCGCCCACTCCCCATCGGCATACTGTATCCCCTTCCCCAATTTATTGTGTGCTGAGGGGGTGCCCAATCCTCCTCAGCTTCATGCACCCCCAAACAGTCTTTCTTTGCCGATGGGGGTGGCCCAATCCCCATCTGCTTCAGTCCACCCTTTCCCAGTTTAATCTGCCTACTGGGGATCCCAATCCCTGTCGGCATAATGTCCCCCCCCACAATTTGTTGTGTACTGATGGGGGTGCCCAATCCCCCCTCGGCTTCAGCCCCCTCCAAAAAAAACACTCAGGTGCCACGCTGGGATCCCACCCCAGCATGCCAAATGTCCCTTTAAAAAAAAAAGTCCTGCAATTTTTTTTTTAACCTGTAAAACAGAAAATGTTCCTTTGTTGAGTTTTGTGTCCCCTACTCCAACCTGTGCCCACCCTCTGCACACCCTGCCTCCCCCACACCTTCCTCACCTCATACTTACCTCTGAAGCCCAGTGCAACAATCTTTGGTGGACTGGAAACACATCTGCACTCTTCAAAGCCGATCATGTACTGAAGAAATGCCGGTAAGCTGTATATTGGCATAAATAGTTTTTTTTTTTTTTTACTTCGGTGCATATCTCAGGCATTTTGAGGAATTTTGGCACCACATTTTCAACATGGGGTAATTGGGTCCCCTACGCAAGAATGCAGCCACTGTCATGGCGTTATTCAGTCCCGAAAGGTGATTTTGTGGTCATTGCATGGAATCAACTTTTGGGACTGAGTAATAAAATGACAGTGCCAGTGTTCATGAGGTGGACTCTCAATAAGCCTGTGTTTCAAATTTGGTGGAAAAATTCCCAAAAATGACTGTTTTAAGAGCGTGCATTGCTCAGTTTCCACTCATGCTTGTACCTTCACGAATTTGTAATATTTTTACTCCAGATTTTCAACATTGGCCTATTTCCACACCTCCTTATGAACAGTATAGCTATCATTTTTCACATCCTGACCAAAATGTGTTTTTGTACTTCCGGTGCAGAATAGCACGGTTAATGTGGGAAATCAGTGCTTGGGACATATTAAGAAAATCACAGTGACACAGTTCATGAGCATAGGTCATGAAAGTCCACAAAATGACTGTGTTATGAGCATGCATTGCACAGTTTCCACACATGCTCATACCATCACGAATTTGTAATATTTTCACTCCAGATTTTCAACATTGGCATTTTTGCACACCTCGTTATGAACACTACAGCTGTCATTTTTCACATCCTGGCTGAAATACGTTTTTGCACTTCAGGCGCAGAACAGCTCAGTCGCTGTGGGAAATCAGTGTTCGGGACAGATTAAGAAAATTATACTGACAGTGTTCATGAGTAGAGTTCACAAAATGCCTGTGTTGAAAATTTGATGAAATAATTCCAATAAATGACTGTGGTACAAGCATGTGTTGCACAGTTTCCATGTACACTCGAAACTTCGAGCATTTTTAATATTTTCATTACAGATTTTCAACATTGCCATCTCTTCATGCCTCCCTATGGATGGTACAGCTGTCATTCTTCACATCCTGCCTGATCTGTGTTTTCGCATATCTGGCACAGAATGGCGCAGTCGCTGTGGGAACTCAAAGTTTGGGAAACATTCACAAAATCACACTGTCACTGTTCATGAGAAGAGGTCCCAAATGTTTTCATGAGGTAGGGGTCACAAAAAGGCCATGTTGAAAATTTGTAGCGCAAATACCAACACACGCCCGGGGTGTTAGGGTTTCTAACCATAACATCACACCCTGTACAGACTGACAGGCATCAGAGGTGTAACTTTGGATCACCGACTGTAATGCTTATGCCATCCCATCCCCACCCTGAAGCCAGAGACAGGCATCAAGGTTTGCCTGGCACTCTTCAGCCCCAGACTTCACCCCATTCTCCTGTACTGCACCCATTTCAGTGCATGTCCTTATGAAATGGGGTGACTGTGTAGCCGAAGACCCCAAGGCACACCTCAACACTTGTCGGTGTCTAGAGGAAAGGGTGAGGTGAAATGCCATGAGCAATATGGACAATGGCCAACAGGCACATCCCAATGCCTGTCCATCTCTGCAGGGTGGATGTGAGACTGGCGTGAGTTCAATACTTCACTGCCATTCCTATTCTGCATCTGTCTAACTCCTGCATGTACTATGCTAATATCAGCAAGCAAACATTCAGCACTGACAAATGCTTGTTTGTAGATGTTAAAAACTAATAATAATGGGTTAAAGGCTATAAAAATCTGTTTTTACTTAATTTTTTAGTAAAGTAGTCCCTCTACTGGTACACTTGCCAGTAGAGGGCACTGTAGTGTTTCTTATGTGGTTGTGAAGATTAAGAGCTTGAAGATTGCTCTTATCTGATATTTGTTCCTGGGTTTGTTTTTCTCTGTCATGTCCTGTTAAGTTCTCAACACCTCGCCCCCCCCCCATCCCACCGCTTGATGCTGGCACCATGTTAATTTTCATAACAATAGTTTCTTGGATTTTACCAACCGATGGAGGTGTACTGTTGGCATGGAAGTGGCTGCAGGATGGTGAGTGGTGCAATATGCAGAATGAGGGAAAGTCACTGTGCAGCTGGATTACTGGAATGTATTTGTTCATTTGCTAAATGTTTATTACTTGCAGCATTTCTTGTTTAATATTTGCTTTACCGTCCTTATAGAGTGGCAGTGTGAGCAAGAAGTGTGATGATTGGGACCACAAGCATGGGGACGGATGGACTGTGAAACACTTTGTATATGATCTGCTTTGTGTATTTCAGGTATTTGTTTTTTTTGGGGGGGGGGCTTTTATGACTAAAATATGGAAGAAAAAAGAGAATTCTCTTTGTGAATGTGGTCTGAAACCTCTTCAACTGTACAGTAGTGCTGAACATGCGACTGACATGCTAGTGCTACAAATTGTTTGAAATCAAAATAAAAAATTATTAATGGAAAAAAAAAGAACTGCAATGCTTATGTGTGTACCATGTTGGGCTTTTTATGTCTTACTGTAGTTGGTGCTTGTGGTTGGGGGGGCACTCCGTAAGAGTGTGTGTGTGTGTGTGTTGGAGGGGTTGAGGAGTTTCTTCCTAAACAATGGGATAAATCTTTCGGTAACATCAGAACCAAAGTGGCACACTGATAACACTTTCTTCTCAAGCAGTCTGAGATGGCACTTTTTATTTCCTTGTTGTCTATTGAAAGTTAATATACCCCCCCAGCAGGGGTTCCAGCCAATCAGAGACCATTACAGAAATGCCCATTTCCTAATAGTAATGAATCACTGATGTAGTGTTGCATTAGAAATTACTAAATCAATCTTATCTCCCATTTTGTTGCACATCACTGTATGAAGTGATGATTTTTAACCTGTGTTTGTATACAGTCACAGCCAAAGGCATGGTCAGACATTTCCTGAAATTTCTGTGATATTTCTAGAGAAATATGCTTTCTGCATTTCCACAATAGAGGCAGCAGAGAGAAACTCTTTAGAAATTTTATGAAATATCTGACCATGTCTGTGGCTACTACTGTATGTGTATTTATCATGAGGTACATTCTAGCCCTTAACCCAAGTGAATTTAACCACTTGTGCCTTCCATATTACTTATTTGCTCCACTTTGTACAGCTTATTCTGTCTGAATTCTCCAAGTTAGATTACTCAACCCATTTATTCGAGAAACCTAAATTGGTACTACTTTCCATTCTAACTTCTTCATTTATTCAACAGATTTGGCTGAATGTTTTATCAACCCAGTAAATCCAGGACATATGGCATTGGGTTTATTTCCCTCAGTACACCCCATTTTCATTGTCTTACTGCACTTATCAATTGCACGTCGAAACTCCATATGCAAATCTGGTACAGCACCACCCCAACAGCAACATCTAACATCCTGACAGGTGTGCCACAGTGACAGGTACCCTGAGGCAATGTGCAGAAAAGCTGCAGCCACCAACTCCTGATAATACTTTAGGAAGAATGCAAAGATGTAGCCGCAGCAAGCTTCATTAATGTGCCTTCAGTTTGTTTTGCTTCGTATACCAGTATATATTTGTCCACCCTTATTGCTGTTTTCCGCTGTCATTTCTCTGCTCCTCCCTGCTTTCTTCTTCTGCTAAAGCAGCAGCCTGCTGCTCTGTCCTTGCTCAGTCCATACCAGCAGTCTAACAGCTTCTGTCCCTAATGCTGCCTCCTGAAGTAATGAGTGAAGATAGGCTTGTCTGTTCTACTGGGGACAAGAGTCCATTTCCATCAAGTCAGTCAGTCTGTCACATCAGTCTATCACATCAGTCAATCATATCAGTCTGTCATATCAATCAATCATATCAGTCAGTCTTCTTGGGAGTCTGACAGTCTCCATCCCTAGCTCATGCCTAGTGAGGTATTCAAGCAAAGGTAGGCTTGCCTTGTTGACTGGAGTTGGAAGTTCTGTTTCATCACGTCTTATTCTATACCTTCAGTCCAACAGCATCTGCTCCTAACTCATACCTTCTGGGATATTTTGGTGAATGTGGGCATGTCATCTACCGTAGATGGGAGCCTCTTTCATCCAGCTCTGTTTCTTCACAGGTCATCAAAAGACATAAAAGATGGACTTTGCCAACCTTCAAACCAGTCAATTCTAATCCAGAAGCAGAAATCATTCAAGCTTATAGGATAATCTCCTCTTAGTTTTCTCAGAGGATGAGCAGATCAGTAGCCATGGGTCTACAGAGGTTTCCTCCCCAAGGGGGGTTTCTCTCTTGTGTAATATTAGACACATTCTGCATGAGTTGGAGGTGCTAGTTTTTTTTTGGCTTTCTTTTTCGTACATGCTACCCAGTTTATTTACCAAGGGCAGGAACAGAGAAAGGCCAATGTTTTATAAGTATACACACACACTATGCTATTCATTGAACATTGAAGGGGAGGACTGAAGCCTGTGGTTCAATGTGGGAGAATAGCTCCTCCCACATCCACTATAAAATCCAGCCTCTTCCCGCAGCCCAAACTTAGCATGTTTCCAAGCACCCCCTATCCTCCCCAATGTTCTCCTCCTCCAGCACTCTACTCACCTTTGGTGCTTGCCCTTCTATTCCCTACATGATACCTGGCTTATCTACCAAGAGTGGGAATAGATAAGGCCAAAGTTGTATAAGTATATACAATCACTACGCTATTCACCATTCACTGAAACATTTCCACTATAAATGTTTGGAGTTTCTGCTTCTAAATATACTATATACTCAGGTAAAGGAGTGTGGCCAACAGACATCCTTACTTTACTCCATTTTTTACCAGAACATAATCCATGACATTCCTATTTTGAGACTATCTAAGTTTTAAAGTAGCATCTTTGTTCATTATCTGTAACAAACTGAGAAGATGATTATTAATACCTCTCACAAGCAAGGTGAACCATATAATTTGTCTATTTAGGTTACTAGATGTTCCCCTAATATCTTAGAAATCCAGCCATGAAAAGGGGAGTTTCTTTCCAAAGCACACATGTGGGAACCAAAAGTCAACCAAAAAGATACAGCCCACAGCTGATTGCTCTGCACAAAACTCAAATTGATTGGCCTTTACAGTATAATCTTATTTGCTTCCACCCATCACAGTAATTTGCCTAGTAGTATTTGTATAACTTTTTTGTAATACACAAAGAAGAGAGATAGGCACGTGAAAGTCAAGGTCTTCATAAGGTCCTTTCTTATATATAGGATCTGTTTCTGCTGTATTTAATAATGCAGACATTCTTTCTGACCAACTTCTGTAATAAAATAGAAGTTTGTTTTTTTTTGTTGCTTTTTTTTGTTAGTATTTCTTCTGTCCATGTAACAATAATACTATGAAAAATGTCAACTGGAATCTCATCTATCAGAGGTGATTTTTCTATTTATGTGTGTACTGTATGTATGTAGTTATTTATTTATGATTTTTTCCTGTTTGTTGCACTTATCAACACATTCACTGTTGTGAAATCTGTATTCAACATCCCTTAATTATTACTCTCTAAACTTGAAAAATACCCTCCAAAAGAGAATTACTAATACTTGTTTTATTACTTTTCTTACAAATATTACTAAAAAATATTCCATCCAGATAGAAGGTGAAATTCATGCATCAATATTCATTTTGATTTCTTTCCTATCAAAAGCTATTAATTTCCCCCAAAAGATGAGCAACCATAACCCAAATTGCCCTCATAATAATATCCAAAGTTTATCTCTATAATTTCATACTTTTATGATTAACCATAGTTTTGTTTTCCTTTTTTATATTGGTCTATGCCTCTTTATACTCCTTTAGTCCTTCACATCATGACTGTCTACCAATCTTATTCATAGTTTTCATTAGATAGTTACTTATCTTAACTTGATAGTTTTTTACTGATATTCAGACCATTTGTTTTTTTTCCTAGAATTGCATTTTGGTTCTCCCATGTCAATGTGTTAGGAATCTAGCCGACATTGATTAGGGAATAGATAATATGCCACCTGACATTACCATGGTTGGCATTGCACCTCCTGGGAATAAGGATGCCAACATACTGTTTCAGGAAATAGTTAGGTTTTAAGGGGGACTTCAACCCCCTGCAGTCCCCAAAAATAAAAATAACCTCCTCCAGGGCAGGCATGCCATGAAGGGCAAAATAATTGTATTGATGTCCAACACGGTGTGAGTGCAGGGTGATCTAGAATCAAAATTGCCCCTTTAACTCACGCCCTTGTTGCAGCACCAACATTATAGTGCCCTAATCATGACAACCCACCAATGGTATACTCTCACAGAATTGGTTCTGAATAATTGTGAATTCCTGATATAGTTCTGTACTTTTGTTAAATGGAGACATACAATTAGTTTCAAATTCCAATACCTCTGTTCTTAATTGTACTTTCTCAATCTTTGCTAATAAAAGAGGGTCCCAAATTTACTATTTTATATTACTTTAACTTCAAGTGTTCATTACATTCTTTAAACAAATCTACATTCTTGTCAATAACTGCATTAATATTTTCAGTTTTAGAAAAACTGTTAATGATCACGTTAAAAGTATGCATTTCCACCAAAGAAGTTACAGACTGTTTAGAAAATACATCCAGGATGAAATAATAAGAGAACCTTATTTATGTTAATACAGTACATGTGAATTTTCTTTTTGTATTCCCATCTAGCTCTACTATTTTTTTACCCTGAAGTTATTATTTGACAAGAAAGATAACAGCCTGACACCTCTTGTGTTTATTTTTTCTATCTTCAGAGGATCTAATTATGATAGTCAGGTGTTTATTGATTCTCCAGGCTTCAATCCCTTTAAGTGACTCCACCTTTTCATCCATTCTGACTTTTAGGTCCTCAGTCATTACTACTGAAGTTACTCCAGAATGCACAGTTTCAATAGAAGAGAAGAGCTGTGCCCATCAGTGCACCTGCATCCTTCTCTGCTGAGATGGAGTGGGAAATGGAACTGAGACATGAACATCTTAAGGAGATAATCTTTATCTTCATCATATCTGTAACTTGCATGAGTTTCCAAGAGTTAAGTGTTGATTCCTGTTAAAAAAATGTTACACCACTCATCTTAAATCATTTAAATTCTAAGGGAAGTTAGAAAAATTTGAGCCCTCACTAGAATCAAGTTTTTGGTTTTTGGCAGGTCCATGAAATGCACTTTGACATCTGCTCAGTTTTAAGCTGGAGTGACAGTTCTGCCAGAATTAGTTTCTTATTTTGCTTTTCTGGTTGTGTTATTCTGCCCACACAGCAAGAGCAAGGTGACCATTGTGCTCTGTTCTTTCTGTTCCCATTCTCCCCATGTAGTGTCAAGGTGCTCAGCTGTGGCACATGATGAAATGTCTTACTTCTGTTGAGGAGATCTTTCTCCTAGCAACAACATGGACACGAAGCTTCAGGCATCAGCAGGAATGTCAAAGCTGTGGGGCTTTCCAATTTTTTTTTTTTAATTTGGAATAGAGCAGTGTAGATAATTAAATCAGCAATCCTAAATGACAACAGCATCATCCCGACCTCCACATACAGTATGGTTCTGATGAGCTGCCAACTCAGTGACCCTGCTCTCTAATTGGCTACACAATAATTTCTTTAAATATATACCTTAGTAACCTATTTAACAGTGACTGGGAACACTTCACAATTTGTTTTTTTTTTTGGGGGGGGGAGGTGCAGGCTAAAGAATGATGGGTACTACAGATTTTACCAGGCACCCTTATTAGTGTTCATACAGGGCAGAGAGGACTAGTTAAAGTACTGCAGTTGAGCTGTGCTTTTCAGTACTTTCCTGGATGTGCAAAAATTATGATTATTTTGTTCCTACATTTTTAATATCTTAAAGAGAATAGAAGCTTCAGAATGTTCTTCTACTTTAGCATACATACTCTCCGCCCACTCCTCGATCATGCTGATGTGAGGTGCAGGATCTGTCACTCAGTTTAGATCTAGTTTTTTTTGACTCCACACACTAAAATCTTGACCCCTGCCAGGTTAAGCACATTGGTTGGGGATCAGCTATCCTGATTGTTTGAATGCTGTCCACCAATATAAATCTACATGGATGTCCTTGACATAATTTAAGGTTTAACCAGTTTGCAGAAGAAAGAAGTATTATATCTGACAAAACAGTCATCCAGAATTGTTTATCTGAGTGTAATGTATACATGCTCCTGCTGTTTACAGTGGCTTAATTAATGTATTCAGTTTGTAGTTTGTTAACATTTAAAGGTACTTTAAAGAAACCATCTTGACTGGTGGATTTCTTGTCCACTCCCACACACACACAGATTTCAAGACACTGATTTGAAAGACAGATGCCTAGTTATAATATCCAGGAATAGCCTCACAATTAACAATAGTATAGTTATACATTCTGGATAACTAATCCTATGCTTAAGAATATTGAGCTGGACCAGTTATTTACTGTATCTGCTCCTTCCAAAAAAAATGTTACATTTGTGTTAGCAGCCAGTTGCATGAAAAATAAATATTTCCTGATATTTTTCAACATATTTGCATTCTACACTCTCAAACTGAAGTTCTTTTAATACAACCATACTTCCTGATTAAAAAAGATAAAAGAAGGTAGACCATCTACATCTCTTATTAATTTCACTATGGAAAGATGCCTTCATCTAGGATACCAAGCTCACATGCTTTAGATGATTTCATTTGTGCTTCTGTACCACTGCATGTTATCAATGGTTTTGGAGATGGGGACAGATAGTGAATCTCAGTCAGAACCTTTAGTGATACAGACCAGTTAGACTTGAATTAGAACCATTGCAGCATGTGTGTCCAATTCCATGTAGAAGTCATTGCTTTCCAAAGTAAAATTACTGACAGAAATTGTGAGAGTATCATCATCAGCTGAATTGGTAGAGAAGGACAAATATATAATGCCCGCTGTGTGTTTGGGGATGGAAGAATACTGGTGGTGGATCTGTTGCTTTGTGAGAACAAAAGAGTAGTACAAATGGTGATTGATGGAATGGGATGAAGAACCAAAGAAGCTGGTATCCAGGGAGAAGTATTGTGTTAGCATTATCTGGGGGCATGGATGATGGAGACACTTCTCAAGCAGAAGGGAGTGTTCATTACATAGCATGAAAGACTTTTCTGGATTGTGTATATGCATACACTATATTGAATATTAATGCATGAGGCAAATACTGCTGGTCAAATCAGATTAAATTTTTTCATATAATTAAAACTTTTCCTGGGTTTATCTACAAATTTGAAAAATATTATAAAACTAAGAGCCTTTAACAGCTCTGCCTTTATGTACTCAGTAATTTCCCTTTAACAGACATTTACAACTGCTTTAGAACCTTAGAAACCCCTACTCACTGTTCAGATAAAGTTATCTTTTGCACATTGTATTAAAATACAGTACATTGATTGTTGGCAAGAGCAGTGGAGTACTCCCATATTCATCTTTAAAAAGTATTGTAAAATCTGTAAGTTAATCTAGAAAATCACTACTGGGGGGGACAGTATACTGTGGATATCAGTTTAGCATCTTTACCTGGGCAGTAACCCAACTGTTCTGCACTGCAGTATACAATTTGAACACATGTCCCAGACCTCAGTGTGGACAATCAACCCATACTTTAAACTTCTGGCCAGTGACTAAAGTCCTGTCTCTGAGCAACATTAACTCAATATATTAGGACAATAAATATGCATTATAAATAAAGTAGTTTGGCTTCATACCATGGTATGGTGCTAAAGTGGTACAGCTATAAACACTCTTCAAATGACAGTATTACAAACATATGCAGCCATAGCACAGATACATAAACTCTTCTATAACAATCATGTCACTGATTAAACACTTGTTTTAGCTATACTATGTACTTACCTAGTGGCTTACAGATTTCCCTGTTTCATCTACAAACCTAAAAACTCTATGGCAACCAATACAAGAATCATCTAAGGCAGAATAAAAATAGAAATTCTGCATTCAATCATCACACCACAAAGCATATTTTCTGTGCATTTATTAGAAAAGATATATCTTGAATTTTGAATTTAGACAGAATGCAAAACAATAGGGGGTTCCCAATGGTATTTTCTACTTTCTCCATGCCTTCCCAAATAATATTTTACTCCTTATGAAGCCCATGATGCAATTTCCTGACCTGTTTATGTTTGTAAGGACCCACAGGCAATAAAGGGTAAGCACTGCAATAAAGGCTAAAACAATGACAAGTTAAACAGATCACAGGAAAAAAAGCTAGGCGTCAATTTTATTAGTTATATAATAAGAGTTTTCATCAATCAGCACAGTGCTCTGATCCAAAATACAAATGTTTCATCTGGTGGCCTTTAGTTACTGTAATATGTACCCCATGATGCTTTATGCTGAGAAAGATGTCAGATATGAAACTTATTTGGGAATCAGTATAGCCTAGTAGAGTGCTGAACTGGAATCCAAGAAACCAAAGTTTGAATCCCACTACCTCCATTTTCTCACTGAGTAAGCACAAGCAGGCAATTTATTTGACCTCCCTTTACACAATGTTATTACTTCTCACATAATCTTTTACTTAGTATTTCCTGACTCCTTGCTAGCCCCTATCTGGTTCCCCCCCAGCCCAGTTACACACAGTCCCTTGAATATACTCCTGATCCCTCATGACTTACCCCTTTTGTTTAAGTTGGGGGGGCTTGTCCCTCCAAAGTAGGGTCTAAGCAGGTGCCCAGCTGTTGGGGCCAAGCATGTGGGGATACATCCTTTATCCCACCTTGCAAAGGATTTAACCCCGGAGTTTTGTGCCCCAGGACATTGATATAATGTGACACAAACAGTGTTGCAGTCTCATATCCTTCTGGTCCTCCAAACTGCCTTGACACCCCACCTCCGCTAGGTAGCAGGCACATTGCTGTAGGTATAACCCCACCCACCCCATGAGACAGGGCTGGGCCTAGCTATTCTGGGGCCCTGTGTGAACCTCCATGCTGGGGCCCCATAACAGAAGTCATGAGGCCCCCAAGGAACATCCTCATCCCTATCATGGCCTCCCTGTAGCTTCATTTCTAGCTAGTTCTGTGCCAGTGTTGCACATTACTTAAATTAATACATACAGGACAAGGAAGAAGGAGGCCAACTGGACAGCTGAGTTTTTTGGGGGACCCCTCTGCTCTTGGGGCCCTGCGTGAATGCACAGATCACAATCTTCTTAAGGCTTTCTCTGGTATGAGAGGTGAGCAGTCCCTTGGATGTTCAGTTCCCTACCACAGTCTGAGCCCTGCTGACTTTAGTTTGCTCCCAAATCTGGGAGACCAGCATAACAAGCTAAAGCACTATTTCTGCCCTTCTGGGTCGGCTGATTCTCATTCTTTTTAACAGTACATAACCCGCTAATCATTCCTTCAGTTCCTTCAGTCTGACTAAACCATTGTTTGCCATTCTGATTGCTGCAGCTCACTATTAATTGACTATAATTGCAAGCAGTCACATTTGAACAGCACTTTGAGTTTCAACACAAATCTGTGAAAGAAGTCAAATGTGACATTAGGCTAAATGTGTTGCTAAATACGTTATTTTGTTGTGTGGTATCCCTAGAGTATGAAAGATTACTCAAAGCATTAGTATTAGCTGGCCTAGTGGCATGGAGGTCTGAGGCACTGGATACTCACCTGATGCCACAACAGAAATCCAGGCTCAGGAACAGAAGTCAGTTACTGGTGACTGGCCGGCGGTGGGAAAGGATCGAACATCCAGAGGACAACTTTCCTCACCCCAGGAGAGGTGGTAGGCTGTTTTACTGTTGACTGCCACCTAATGGAGGCTCCATGGCAGTACAAACATGGGGAATGCATTTGGGAGAGTACCAGTGGTTTGATGCAAGATGTCCATTCCTACACATGGCAAGTCCCTTTGTGTCTGCCATGGCAAGGGGGCAACATAGAAAATGGAAAAAGTGACAGTATTTTCTTTAATCCCTGCCTGACTGTCCCTGTCCCATGGTATAATGGGGATAAGCCCTTCACTTCTGAATGTGTTTCTTGGGGGTATGGCTCTCACTCTCCAGGACTGACCATTTGGAGTAATCCAAGAGGGAACTCAAGGGGTAAGGTAAGTCATAGAGAGGTGGTCGCTGGTTGTGGGAAGTGTTAATTGGTCTATAGGCTGCTGGTGCCATGCTGGAGAAAAAAGTGATTTGAAAAAAAAAAAAAGATTAGCATTACCCTAACTTCAGCTCTGTATTTTAATACAAGGACATTTACTTACACCCCAGCAAATCCTTTTGTAATGTTTTAAAAGAAAGTGCAAAAGTCAGAGTGACACCAATGCATTGAGAAATCATTAACACCCTAGAAACACCATACAACTACTAAACATATTTGCTGTCATCTGATCCAAACAGTTTGGGCTGCAAACATCACTTGAGGAGCAGCTATATGAATTGAAGGGACAGTTGGGCTCTAGGGGAGTATCTAGCTGAAGGACTATCATGGGAAAAGTTGTGCTGGCTTACTGTCAGCAGGAGCAGGCTTCCTGGTGGCAGATTCTGCTCATATTCTGCACTGTACTCCAATAAGGAGCTAGAATTTGCACATGGGGCAGAGCTGAGGTGGAAGAGGAATGGGTGGCTTTTGAATCACTGCTATCTGTTCCAAACAGTTTGAGCTTCAAACATTACTTCAGGAGCTGCTGTACAGAATGTAGGGCTAGTTGGGCTGTTAAGGAGCATCAAGCTGAAGGACTGCCATGTGAAGAGTCGTGCCTGCATACTTTCAGTTTTGCCAGGCTTCCTGGTGGCTGATTCTACCCCTTTTCTGGATTGTGCTCCATTTGGGAGCTAAGATTTGACTTGGGGTGTAGAGATTGATTAGTGGTGCAATGATATTGGGGCTAAGGATATAGTGTTAGGGGAAACTGTGGAGTATATCAGAGAACACTTCTAACTTGTCCCACACATTCATGTCCCATTGAGTGAGTGGAATAGTGACAGAGTGGAAAAGGTAATATATTGGTGTCTTAGGTGTTAGCAGGCATCATGAAGGGAAACGGGGAAGCAGAGGACCTTGTCAGTGACTGAAGTAAGTGTCTGTTTTCTGTCATTGTTGCACTCACTGATGGAGTATAGGTACAGGAAGGCCACAATATTGTAACAGATTACAATGCTTGAGTGTATAAATATTGTAGTGTTTAAGGCATTATAACAAATGAATAAAAAAAGGGGGGGGAAGAAAACATATATCCTGTTACAGTATATGCCCAAATGGGGCAGTATAAAATGTATAGTGTTCTTACTCATACTATAGACAGCTTGTTTTTATTGGGTTTGGGGAAGGGAAGACAGGTATAAGGCAAGCAAAATTTGGGAATAAGCGAAACATACTATCTAGGGTAAGGGTAAAAAGGGTTCAAAAAAAGCAAAACAAAATCATGCACATTTGAAAATAGATATGCTGGGAGTGCTGCAATGCAGTGGCCATGGGGTGGCAGTTTTCAGAGAAACCTTCTGGAGAATGCGGTGTTACCCCCATCTGCGTGCACCTCTCTAGGCTGAGGGGGGAGCTTGCTCGACTCCAGGCTGAGTTGGCTTGGATTTGGGCAGCCTTCTCTCCCACCCATGGACCACCAAGTCCACCACAGCTGTCTCAAAACTTGAAAAGGAGAAGGAATGGCTGGACTACAGTGGGCTCAGAAAGGCTGAGGGTAGTGGGCTAGAGGCACATCCCCCAGATGGTACCAGTACACAATTCCTATGCCACCCTGGCAGGGTGGGACTGTCCCACAGAGGCACCCACAGTAGTGGAGATCCAAAGTTGGAATGCAGAGGACCAAGAGGAGGAGGAAGCCACTCCTGGTGGGAAACTCCATTGTGAAGAGTATAGATTTGGGAACAGGAAGGAAGGGGGGGAGAGAGTGGTTAGGAGCCTACTCAGTGCCATGGCTCAGAGGGATGGGAAGCAGATCCTGGGGATCACTAGGGAAGCAGGAAGGAAATGGGAGTTGAATGTCATTGTCCACCTAGGGACTAATGACTTGGCTAGGGATGAGAATAGGATAGTACTTGAGGAGTTCAGGGAGTTGGGGAGGAGTCTTAAGCAGGTAGCACGCTCAGTGGCCTTTTCTAAGGTGTTGCCTCTCTATGACAGGGGGAGGATAGGGTGCTATTTACACGAAGCTTCAACTCATGTTTGATGGAGTGTTTCAGAGAGGAGGATTTCAGCTACATAGAAACAGAAACATAGAAGTTGATAGCAGATAAGGACCGCATGACCCATCCAGTCTGAACCATTTCTTTTTCTACCTTATAAATGTGGCCATTGGACTTTGCTCTGTCAATGGTCTATCTATTCATACTCATCTGTATTGCTTCCTTAAGCCAATCCCATGCCTGTTGGAAGCCCTGCACTGTATTCATATCCACAACTTCCTGACGTAGGCCGTTCCATGCATCCACCACCCCTTCTGTGAAAAAGAACTTCTTCACATTGTCCCTTAATTGGCCTCCCTATAATCTCATGCTGTGTTCCCTTCTCCTGCTATTTTTCTCATATTAAAACATGTTAGACTCGTTCATCTTATTAATGTCCTTAAGGTGTTTGAATGTTTCAATCATATCACCTCAGTCCCTGCACCATTTTGGTTGCCCTTCTCTGGACTGCCTCAATTTGGTTAATGTCCTTGTGAAGGTATGGCCTACAGTACATGCTGTACTCCAGATGGGGCCTAACCAGAGTCTTATGAAGAAGAATTATTACCTCCCTCTTCTGACTTGTGATACCTCTACTAATACACCCAACATCCGCCTAGCCTTACCTACTGCTGACTGGGGTGACATGTTGAGGAATAAGGGCCTATACAGGGGAGATGGCCTGCATCCATCCAGGAGGGGAACAACAGTCCTCAGAGAATTGTGTAAATTCTTCATTGGTAGGCATTTAAATTAGCCAAGGGGTAGGTGGCAGAAGGAAGCAGGGAGACATAAACTGCCCCCCCCCCCCACAAGCTGAAGTAGTCAGTAAAGAGAAACTTAAGGGAAGGAAATCCCTAACAGTACCTAATAACAAGAAAAACAAAATGGTAGAAATAAAGAGGGGTTGGGATTTAAGACAGGGAATAAGAAGAGCAGGCAAAAGGGAAAAAGAGATGTTGACAAAAAGTATGGCAACAGAATTTGGAAGGCCTTCTGTGAAAAAAGTTAGAAGTTTGGGAAATAAGATCCTGGACCTAGTTGCCATGATGACAGAGGCTGACCTGGACATTGTCGCCATTACTGAGACGTGGTGCAATGAGAACCATGATTGGGATTTAGCCATACCATGATATAATCTGTTCAGAAAGAACAGGGTGGATAAGAAAGAGGATGGGGTTGCTTTTTATGTGCTGGATAGCATTAAAGCAACAGAGTTACAAGGAATACATGGAGGAGCAGAGGTACTGTTGGTAACCCTAGAGAAGGGAAATAGAGCAGCTACAGTATTTGCACTGATATAAATTATAGACCTCCAGCACGGGGGGAGGAGAAGGATAATGTTCTGGTGGCCCTCCTGAAATCCAGGACACTTGCCTTTGTGTGGTTTGATTCTGCCTCATAAAAACATAGAATTTGATGGCAGATAAGGACCGCTTGGCCCACCTAGTCTGCTCATTTTCCTACCTAACCGATAAGCTGCAGATCCTAGTTAACCAACAGCTTCCTTCCTCCCTCCTACCCCCCACTAGGACTGCTATGTGTCTGTTCCTTGCATTCTTGAATTCCCCCACTGTTCTTGACTCCACGACCTCCTCAGGGAGGCTGTTCCATGCATCCACAACCATCTCTGTGAAAAAATACTTCCTCACATTACCTCTGAGCCGTCCTCCCTCTATCTTTAAATTGTGCCCACTTGTTCTTGCACATCTCTTTTTCTGAAAGATGCTACCCTCTTGGACTTTGTTGATTCCCTTGAGGTACTTGAAAGTTTCTATCATTTCCCCTCTCTCCCTTCTCTCCTCAAGGGTGTACATATTAAGCTCCTTTATTCTTTCTTCATATGTCTTCTGGTGCAGACCCTACACCATTTTGGTTACCCTCCTCTGGACAGCCTCCACTCTGTCTATGCATTTGCGGAGATGGAGTCTCCAGAACTGCACACAGTACTCCAGATGGGGTCTCAACTGTCTGTACAGATGGATAACAGCTTCCTGTTTTCTACTACTGATGCTTCTCCCTATGCATCCCAGCATCCCCAGCCTTCCTTACTCCCTTCTCACATTGCTTACCCACCTTTAGGTCATCTGATATAATTACCCCAGGTCCCTTTCCATTATTACTGTTGTCAGTATCTCACCCCCATTGTGTACTCTTCCCCATGGTTTTTGTTTCCCATGTGAATTACCTTGCAATTCTTTGCATTGAATCTGAGCTGCCATGCATTTGATCATTCCTCCAACCTTGCCAAGACCCTTCTCATCCTTTCCACTCCATCTTGTGTATCAACCGTGTTGCAGATCTTTGTGTTGTCTGCAAAGTGACATACTTTTCCTTCCAGTTCCTCTGCAATGTCACTTATAAAGACATTAAAAAGGACCAGTCCCAGTACTGAACCCAGTGGTACCCCACTAGTAACCCTGCTTTCTTCACTGTGGACTCCATTTACTACTACCCTTTGTGTCCTATTGTCTAGCCAATTTTTTATCTAGGCTACCACCTTGGGACCCACTCCAAGGCTGGCTAACTTGTGTATTAATCTTTCATGTGGGACTGTATCAAATGCCTTACTAAAATCTAGGTAGGCCATGTCCACAGCCCCTCCCTGGTCTACTACTTTGGTCACCCAGTCAAATAAATCTATTAGATTCATCTGACATGACCTTCCCATCGTGAATACATGCTGCTTTGGGTCCTGTGCCCCACTGACCTCTAGATACTCAATAATTCTTTCCTTCAGAAGTGATTCCATCATTTTCCCTACCACTGAGGTCAAACTAACTGGTCTGTAGTTTTCTGCCTCTGTCCTGCTTCCACTTTTGTGAAGATGAATCACATCCACGCTCCTCCAGTCCTCAGGTACCACCCCATCCTCCCATGATTTGTTAAAAAGAGTAGTCAGCAGTGTCACTAGTTCTACCCATAGTTCTTTTAGAATTCTTGGGTGAATCCAATCAGGCCCCATTGCTTTTTCCACCTTCAATTTTATTAGTTCTTTCAGAACCCTTTCTTCTGTAAATGGACTGGTATCGACCCCCATCTTCAGAGTGTTTATCTTGTTTGGTTTAGGTACCTCCCCCTCCTCTTCCTTTGTGAATACTGAGCAGAAATATTCTTTCAGTATCCCTGCTTTTTCACTGTGACCCCCTACCCACATTCCCTCCCCTTTATTAAGCCTCAGTACCCCTCCTTTGGTCATTCTTCAGTCCCTAATGTACCTATAAAAGGTCTTATCGCCCTTCTTAACAGAGTTGGCTATCCTTTCCTCGGTTTGTGCCTTTGCTATTCTGACTGCCTTCCCAGCCTATTTCTGCTTTAACTGATAAAGTTCTCTGTCCTGCTCCTTTTGTATTTCCTTATATTTCCTGAATGCTATCCTTTTCTTCTTAACCTTCCCCTGCTACCTCTTTTGAGAACCATAGCGTTTTTTTTTTTTCCTTTATTGTGTTTTGTTGATTTGCTTTACACAAAGGCGTGTTGCCTCTGTGATGGCTGTTTTGATTACTTCCCATTGTTCCTCCACCCCTCATTCTTGCCTGTTTGCTAGTCTTTTTCTGAGGCACTGTCTTATTTTCCCAAAGTCAGCCGTCCTAAAGCCCAATACTCTTCCTTTTGTATGGCTTGATTGTATGGCTGTGTTTATCGTGAACCACACTGTTTGGTGGTCACTTGTTCCCAGATGGCTACCCACTTCTAAATCTGAGATTCTTTCTCTGTCCCCATTTGAGAGTACCAGGTCTAAGATTTCTCCCTCCCGAGTGGGTTCCAATACTAGCTGTCTGAGGCATGCCACCTGTAGGGCATCAAGAATGACCTTGCTCTTGGATGTGCCGGCAGCAAAGGTGCTCCAGTTAACATCTGGCATATTCAGGTCCCCCATCAACAATATCTCCCCTTTTTATGCCATTCTAAGGAAACTTTCTATTATTTCCATGTCCATACCCTCCTCCTGAGATGGGGATCTGTATACAACCCCCATGCGGATTGTGGTGCCATTTTCTGTCTCCAGGGTGACCCAGAGTACCTCATCTGCTCCCTGTTTACTCTTTAGTTCTGTTGCTTTGATCTCTTCCTTTACAAAGAGAGCTACTCCTCCTCCTCCTCCTCTTTTACCCTCCCTGACCCTCCTGTAGGTTGTGTATCCTGGTATGTTGACATCCCAGTCATGGTTCTCTGTGTACCATGTTTCTGTGACTGCCACAATATCCAGGCAACCCTCTTCCATCAAGGCCACTAGTTCAGGGAGCTTATTACACAGACTACGGGCATTGGTACTCATCACCCTCCACTTTTTGATAGCCTTACCCCTTTAATCCCATTCTAGTCCTTACTGTCTTTGCCTTTTTTACATTTACCTCTGTCCTGCTCCCTAACAACTTCCCTACCTTGGTGTTTACCTCACTAATTACTATGTTTTGTGGGGGGAGGCTGGGATTTCCCTTCTCCTTTTCAGTGCCTCCCCCATTGGCTAGTTTAAATGCTTGCCAATGAAGCATTTAAACCTCTCACCTAGGATCCTGGTTCCCCGGACAGATGCAGACCATCGCACCAGTATAGGTCTGCATCCTCCAAGTGACTCCCCAGTCCCAGTGAAGCCAAAACCCTGAGCTCCACACCAGTTTTTCAACCATTCATTGAATTCCTGGTGGGGGTGTCCTAGCATCACCCTTGCCATAGACAGGCAGCACCTCTGAGAAGGTTACCATATGTGCTACTTGTCTAAGGCCCTTCCCCAACTCTACAAACTCTTCTTGCTATGCTCTGATCCCATTCCAAGCCAGGTCATTTGTTCCTAGGTGGACAATGACATCCAGCTCCCTCCCCCATTCAGCTCTTCCCATATATCCTGAGGATTCACTTCCTGTCCCTCCAAGCCATGGCGCCAGGCAAGCACCTTACCTCCCTCTCTTCTTCCTCCCTTATTTCTACCCCCCTAATGATTGAGCCCCCCACCAGGAGTTGTTTCCTGCCCCTGTGGGGTCCCAAGCCACCCTCCTGTGGGTCTACTTTGTGAAGGTTCACAGCATCCTCCTTGGTCTCCACTGCAGGTGCCTCCATAGAGGAACCACTATCCACCAGAAGAATGAATGAATTGTGGAGAGGTACAGCTGGAGGGATGCAACTCTGTTCCACCACCCTCTCTCTCCCTGAGCCCACCCTGGTCCAGCCTCTCCTCTTTCTTGGCAACCTCCGAGGTAGTGGCATTGGCCCTGGTGAACCTTAGGTGGGAGAGGAGGTTTCACGAATCCTAGCCAGGTCAGGCCGGAGATGGTCAACTTCCTCCCTTAGACCAGAGAGGTGACTGAAAATAGGGCAGCATCACAGCCTCCAGAATGTCTCCTGGAACACTGCCACCCCACAGCCATTGCACTGCACCACTACTGTCATGTCTTATTTTGTGTCCCCTCTCCTGTTTCTCTGTATGCTTACTCTCTCCTCTCCTTACAACTGTCACCCTTTCTGTTCTGGGAAAGCAACTTCCTATATTCTTCAGTAGTCTCCTTCTTCCTTGCTCAGTGTCAGACCACCAGCAGCTGGTGGGGAGAGTGAGATACTTTTTTCCTTTAGGGTTGACAAAACCAGTGTTTCTCTATGATCCTTCCTTTCCTACTGCCAAACAGGAAGTTCCTGTTGACAGTCAAATCCAGTGGCTATAAAAGTAGAACTGGCTTAGGGGGGGGGGATGGAGGGCAATTAGTAAGAAAAAAGGCTAGCAACAGGAAGTTGTAATTTGAGTCACCTGCTTTTATAGTGTCTAAGCCACACCCCCAATTAAGTTATCTCACCTCCTACTGGTTTAGCAAAGTAAGTTGATACAGTACCCTTCCCAGCACAGAACACACACTGACTTTCTTTCTTTTCTTTCTTTTTTCAACCCTAAATAAGACCCCTTCTACTTCAAATAAAGTATCTGTCTGTTTAATCTCAACAGACACAGACTCCTGCTGATATGTAAGTGTTAAATTAATAAGAAAATGTAGCTTCTTTTAGTTAGCTGCTTTCTGCTCTTCATCAAGGATAGCAACAGCTAGCCTCAGTTCTTAAATTGCACCAAACCATATGGTGATCACTGGTCCCCAGGTGGCTGCACACCATGACATCTGCAACACTGTCCCTGTTGGTGAGCACAAGGTTCAATATTGCTCCTTCAGAAGTGGGATCTCCTACTAGTTGCCTGAGTAATGCCCCCTGCAGGGAGTCCAGGATATTCCTGCTCATAGCTGAGCTGCAGTTGGGATACTCCAATCTATATCAGGCAGACTGAAAACCCCCACAAGCAGCACCTCCCCCTTATTTGTCATTTTTTTGTATGGCTTCCATCAGGCAACTAGTAGGAGAGCTCACTTGTAAGGGAGCAATACTGGACTTTGTACTTACCAACAGGGAACAGAAGCACCTTGTTTAATGTTACTGAAATTAAGAAAAGTACTGTTTAAGGCACTTGGCATTTTCTCCTGTGAGCTCCGTAGGAGAGTCAGATTAGACTCAGCTTCTGGGATGTCTTGAGAATATTCTTTTTTTTTTTTTTTGCATTTACATGGATTATTTAGGATTCTGCTTTCCATGCTGGTCAAAAGTAAGCTTTCTGCTTAGCTAGTATTGACTCCTGAGTGATCCTAGTGAGCAAGTGATCATCACAATCATACAGTATTAAATCAGACATGTCTCCTTTCTTGTAAACAGGTGACCATAGGCAAGACAATACAGGCAGGGTCACAGCTGCACTGCACTGAGTCACTGCTCTTCTGGCTGGTACTCTTCATATTCTATACCTACATTTATTGATGCTTGGTCTCAAACTAAGTAATTATTCAGTAGGAGGCTGTGAGCCCATCTAGTCTGACCCCCATACAAGTGGACCCAATTTTCCCCAGTTCCTTCGAGTAGGTAACTATCCAGTTTTGTTGTAAACTGTGTGGGTGAACCTACCTATTGTCCACACTTTATCCTTTCATTTTATTTAAGCGTTGAGTGAGGAATTTTATCAAATGCTTTTTGAAAGTATAAGTAGATAATATCTACTGGTTTGTCTTTAATTAGATGTTTGTTTACTTTTGCATAAAGAATAATGTGTTTCTAAGTGTTTCTAACAGAAGACCTGTTTTCTTGACCAGTTTTGTCTTTTGTCTTTTAAACCAAACTTCTCAGTTCTCCTTCTATTGTATTTTTTTATTAGGTTTAATGCACATCTTTAATGACACTTATGTTCCCCTCCAATGCTCTAGCCATCCATACCCCTCCCATGTATGCTACCCTTACCCCTCCCTTTTTAGCTCTTGCATATATACCAAGACCTGCCATGATCTGAGTGTTGCATAGATCTTAACTTGGTTATGATATTACATATATTGAACGTCAATAAAAAGAATAACTGGCAGATTCCTACATGTATTCTCATTTTTCTTGTGCACAACTGTTTTCCTTGTCATCCTTCCCGCAGTGATTTCAGCATTTATTTTCTGTCCATGGTGATCTTCTGCACTAACTCTCTCCTAGCCTCAAGACAGTTATTATTCTCCTAAATGCCCTGTTTATTCAGTACCCTTGATATCTGTCTAGGTGTAAAAAAAGCAAAATGGATTTTTCCTCAAAGTCTAACTTGCACATTCAGGCTGGGATATTCAGAGCAGCTGCACCATGCACAATAGGGATGCACCTGCACAATCACCAAAATGCACCAAAACACAATATTTAGCAGCAGCAGATGAACAGCACAAAATCCAAACTGCAAGAGCACAATGGAAATGAATGCATGTGCAACTGCAGGGGGCGTAAGCATAAATATGTGGTGCAATGTGATATTCAACAGCAGGCGATGTGTGCAACAGAGGAGCAATCAGAAGTTGCGCAATAGTGGACTTGAGCCAAATTAAAAGGGAGCAACTGAGGGGAGGAAGCTTGCACATGAGAGGAGCTATAGTGGCAGGGAGACAGGACATAACAGCATAGATACATAGATACATAGACATTGTTGGCAGATAAGGGCCTATGGCCCATCCAGTCTGCCCATTTGAGCTTGTAAGTTCAGTTTATGTTTTCCTAGAAGTCTTTTGCCCCTTACCCCTGACCTCCAGAATTTCTTTATGTCTATCCCATACATTCTTAAATCCTGTGATTGTTTCAGCCCCCACCACCTCCTCTGGCAGGGTGTTCCACTTGTCCACCACCCTTTCTGTGAAGAAATTCTTCCTCATGTTTCCTCTGAATCGTCCTCCTCCAACTTCATCCCATGCCCTCTAGTCCTGGAACATCTTTTTGCTTAAAATAGTATATTCCTGCACCCTGTTTCTCCCTGTAAGATACCTGTATGTCTCTATCATATCCCCCTCTCCTTCCTCTCCTCCAGGGAGTACATATTCAGTTCCTTCAACCTGTCCTCATAGGACTTGTGATGCAATCCATGTACCATCTTAGTTGCCCTCCTCTGAACCTTTCTCACCCTGTCTATGTCCTTACATAGGTAAGGTCTCCAGAACTGTACACTGTACTCAGGTGGGCCTCACTAGTGTCTTGTATAGTGGAATTATGACCTCCTTTTCCTGCTGGTGATGCCCCTGCCTATGCATCCCAGCATCCTATTTGCTTTACCTGCTGCCTTCTCACACTGTTTTCCTACCTTGAGGTCATCAGAGATGATAACCCCAAGATCCCTTTCCTGCTTGGTGCATGTTATATCCTCACCCCCAACTGATATATTGTGCCAGGGTTTTTGTGCCCCATATGCATTATCTTGCACTTCTTTGTACTGAATTTCAATTGCCAAACCCCTGACCATTCTTCAGGTTTCTGCAGGTCCCTTCTCATTGTCTACACCCTCTGGTGTGTCTATCTGTTACAGAGCTTTGTGTCATCAGCGAACAGTGAAATTCTGGCTTCTAGGTCCTGCGCAATGTCACTGATGAAGATGTTGAATAGAACCGGTCCCAGCACTGATCCCTGTGGTACCCCACTGGTCACTCTTCCCTCTGTGGAGTGACAGCCATTTACCACCACCACCATCTGTTTCCTGCCGCCCAGCCAGTTACCTATTCACCACACTACTGTCCTGCCCACACCCATATTCCCCAGTTTGTATAATAATCTTCTATGTGGCACAGTGTCAAAGGCCTTGCTGAAGTCTAGATAGGCCATGTCCACTGCCCTCCCCAGATACACCTCCCTATTCACCTAGTCAAAAAATTCAACAAGGTTGGTCTGACATGACCTCCCCCTGGTGAAACCATGCTGCCTTGGGTCCTGTAGTCCATTGACAACCAGATGTTCCAATAATCTCTCCTTCAGTAGTGCTTCCATGATCTTCCCCACTACCGAGGTGAGGCTGGCTGGTCTGTAGTTCCCCGCTTCCTCTTTGTTCCCACTTTTGTATAACGGGACTACATCTGCTGTCCTCCAGTCTTTGGGTACCTCCCCTGTTTCCAGTGATCGGCTAAATAGGATAGCCAGAGGTTCAGCCACCACCTGTCTTAGTTCTTTAAGGACTCTGGGGTGCACCCCATCTGGCCCCATTGCTTTATCTACTCTTATTACTTCCAGTTCCTTCAGGACCCTTTCTCGTGTAAAGGGACTTATGTCCATTTCTGCACCATTCTCACCCCTTGTACTCCCTTCAGACCCATTACCCTCCTCTTCCTCAGTAAAGACTGAGGAGTGAGGGCAGTAGTGAAGGCAACAGAAAACAGTGTAGGAGTAGCCCAGAGGTGGACTGGGGTCACAGGAAGTGTGTGTGTGTGTGTATTTGTCAGAGGCACAGTGCTTGGATGCTACAGAAGAGGGACAGGAGAGGGGCCCAGGCAGGTCACACTGTGAGTGGCACAGGCGGTGCAGTGCCAGGGGTACACCTAGTGCAGGGACAGGACCAGGGCCAGCAGCACACAGCCTGGGGGACTAGGTAGAGAGGTGCCCAGGGAGGGAACAACAACCTTGAACATGGCCAGTGCAACCTTCCAGATGGAGGTGGTCATGAGGGGTGTTAGGAGGCAGGGTGCAGGGAGGCACTGCCATAGAAGTGCCCATCAGTGGTATGCCCAGAATAGGCTCTACCACACCCACAGCAGCTTCGAGCTTTACAGTGACACTGAGATTGTGGGCTGGTACTGCCTGAACTGAGCCATTCTGAGGTGGCTGTGTGAGCTGTACAGAGAGGAGATGCAGGCCCCCACAAGATGGAGCCATGCCCTGTTGGAGACAAAGGTCATGGCTGCCATGTGCCTGCTCATCATGGGCACCTTCCAGAGACCAACAGGGGACACAGCAGGCATAACCCAGTTGGCTGCATCATGCATTCTCACATAATTCTCCAGATCACTGCTGCCACATGCTGCAGAGTACATCTGTTTCCCCAGCACACAGGCAGAGCATACAGCAAACATGCAGGAGTTCCACAGAGTAGCACGGTTGCCTGGCTTGCTCAGGGCCATTGACTGCACCCATGTTGGCATCTGCACACAACCGGCCAAGAGTGGGTGGCATACATCAACCGCAAGGGATACCCGAGTGTCAACTGCCAGGTGGCATGCGATGCCAGGGGGTGCATAATCAATGTCTGTGCCACGCATCCTGGGGGAGCACACGGTGCCTTCATCTGGCACAAGTCTGCACTGTGCCACAGGTTCAAGAGTGGGGAAATCCCCACTGGCCATCTAGTAGATGAGTATGCAGTGCATGCCAGATGAAGGGGACAACAGGGGGTGTGTGTGATGCAAGAACAGAGGTGCCATGGGATGCAGCCTGGAAGGCTGGGGGCACAGTGACACAGATCCCCATACTAATGATACCTCACAAGACACAGGTGACAGTGGGCACCCACTCTGGCTCTGGCTGCTCACACCATACCGGTGGCCCTGAATCCCAGGACAGCAACAGTACAATAAGGCACATGCCATGACATGGAACATCACTGAGCAGGTGTTTGGGCAGCTGAAGGCTCGGTTCCATTGCCTGGACAGGTCTGGCGGTGCCCTACAGTACAGCACCTCAAAGTCCTGCAGGCTATTCCTGGCCTGCTGAATCCTGCACAACATGGCCACCAACAGTGGCATAGCCTTTGAGGTTGAAGAGGGGGACGGCAGTGGGGACAATGGGGATGCCAGTCCAGCTGGAGGTGAGCAGCCACCCCCTGTGTGAAGGGATCCCTGGCTGGCCTGGATGGCACAACAGCACTGGGACACCATTGCAGAGGAGCACTATGGACCCACAGGTAGGTGATCTTGTCCACGAGCATGACCTGGGTATCCAAGCACAGCCAACAGACAGGCAGAGACAGACACCCAGCCTTGGTCAGAGGCAGGGGTGTGTGTGAATGGGTGGGGGCTCGGACACCATGGCAGAACACAGCAAGGCTGCACACAGCATGCACACACATGCACACCCCCTATCCTCTGCCCACAAAGCCACATGCACACCACCCCATATGCCCCCCCACCCACACTGGACCCAACAGAGCCACACCCAGAGGCAGGCACTGGGCATGTCTCAAACGCTGATCACCATTGCACAGTGGCGGACAGAGCTATGCTGGCATCATCATGCACACATCACAGTGACCAGCTGCCAGGCAGGTGTTCACAGGGCCCCTGTGTGTGCAGGACTTGGTACCACACCCATGCGTCTCACACGGGACACCGCAATGCACACAGTGTGGTGGCAGACAGCAGTCATATAATGGGTAGGGTCAGTCGCGCTGCACAGTTGCACTGCCACCATGGATGCATGGGTGCCCCCCCGAGGCCTGCCAGCCGGCACAGGCTGCTCAGTGACCTCATGGAGTTGAACAGATGGTCCCCCAGGGGTGATGCTGCATGAACTCGACTGGGTTCATGCTGGTGTCTCTAGGCCACCAATCATCAGGGCCCCTACTTTTCTGCGGCACAGTAGGACCAAGTTCTGCAGCAAGACTACCATTTGCCGCAGAACTTCTGCAGCGGTGGTTTGTAATTTCTTCGGAAGTTCTGCGGCACTAACAAACTACCACATCACACTGACAGCTTATCATCCTGACTTCACTTTCATGGCAGTGGTTATAGCAATCAGGATGGTGGAAAGCACAGTAACACTAGTTCAAAAAATAACAGAATTATAAAAATAATTTTATGCCTAAAAAAGCAAAACAAATGTCTCTCCCTTAAGGTCCTAGCCTGTTAAATAAATGACGAATGTAGAGGGGATCTTATGTGATAAATAAGGTATTTCTATATGCATGCTATCTATCATACTAATGAGGTTTCCACTGTCTATCACTAATATATTTGTATGTGCTTTCTACACCACTCATGAGGTTACCACTGTGCATCACTTATATATTTATATACAATCTGTAACATACATACAAGTGCGTGTGTGGGGGGGGGGAGAGACAGAGATACTGTGTGTTTGTGTGTGTGTGTGTGTGTGTGTGTGTATATATATATATATATATTTTTTTTTTTTAATTTCCATGAACTTGCATCCTCATTCATACAGGTCCCATTAGAAATGGATAGAGGAGTTATTGCAAAACTAATTTTTGATGTCAATTTGCTTTCCCTGACACACTGCGTAACACCATCAGGCCATGACATGCATGTGAACCGATTGTGAGATAGAGCTCTCCAGACCAGCACAATGTGTCCACCATGTGACAGAACACTGCACCATACCTTCCGAGGCTCTGAGCAATTATGTATTCACCAATCCTTGTGCTGCCCAGCCAGCTGCCAGAGCTAATCTCTGAACCTGAGTTGCCGGCACAGAAACACAGCATGCTACCCTCTGGCCCAACAGCTGTCCCTGCACACAACATTTCTCCATAACTTTTAGGTGATTCTATCAACCAATGACATTATGTAATCAATAACCCTGGCAAAAATGCATACAATGCAATTATTTATTTAACAGGTCTATTCTTTGAACAGGTCTACACTTTATTATATTCCACTTTTCTGGGCATAATTACTTTATTTTTCTTAAAAATGGCAGTTAAATTCATTATAACAGTTATTCATTTCAGATGGCATCTATATACCTTAAAGGCACAAATAGGTCTGTACAAAGTGAGGTATGGACTTAACAGGTCTGTGCTATTGTTGACACTACTACAATAATGTAAGACTGAAAATTGTATTCTACTGTAGTGCAGGTTGAGAAAATATCACCATGCCTGATGTGCTGTGCCACCGTCTCTGGCAGTGGGAGCTGTGGTAGGTAAGTGACTATTCATTTCTGTTGCAGATTGCAGCCATTTCATTAGCTAATGTATCATGTTATAGCAATGATAACAAAGCATTCTAAGCATATGGGGGGGTTTAGGATATAAAAAGATGGAAAGGGAACCAGATTCAATAAAAAACAGAAATATTAATAAAAAATCAGCAAGAAGAGTGAATTCTGCGGCACCACAGAAGTTCTGCGATACATTGCAAGTTCTGCGCAAAATTCTGTGGCCGCAGAATTCTAGGGGCCTTACCAATCATGCCCGCACCAGGCTTGCCTAGTATGCCCACAGCCGAACCCGGCATCAACATGTCTGGGGTCGCCAGACGCCAGGCCCAATGTGTGGACACTGCTCTCTGAGTGGTATGTAGTGGCTGGGCACACAACCAGTAATCCAGTGTTGCCAGGACAGTGTCACTGCAGTGGTGTGCCTATCCATGGCTGTGGCCATGTCCACCCTCTGCCGAGCTAACTCTGCCAGGAGCAGGGCATGATTGCTGCTGAGCCGCTCCTCCATCTGGTGCAGCTCTGCACAGAGTGCATCCACCGCTACCACGAGCTGGACCTGCTGATCCACAGAGGCCTGGAGCAGAAATCTGTGGTCATCCAAGGGGTTGTCCGCATGGGCACCATGCCAACCCATGGGTGAAACCTCGCCCTGTGGCACAGCACCCCATGATGGCGAGTGCTGCACAGTGGTGCCATCATCAGGTATTACCTCACATGGTGCACCGTTGCAGCCAACCACCACCAGCTCCACCTTCAACACTTTCCAGCTGCTGCCACCACCCCTCTGGCTGCTGAGTGCTGGACATCACTGGTGTGGCTGCATCAGCACAACCTACATCACTGCCACAGCCACACAACAGTGCTGCCCCACTGGACACTGCAGACACGACAGGCACAGCAGCCAGTGGGTGGTCAACCATGCCAACGCTGCCCACACAGCTGCCCTGGAGGTCGCCTGTCAAGGGTGCCCCCTGTGACACACCAGCATCACTGTCTGGGATGTATGTCACATCATCATCAGTGCTGGAGTAGGCCCTGATCTGTGTCTTGGCACACAGGACACGGTGCCTGGCGTCATGCTGGAACACAGCCAGGGCCTCATCCATACCTGTGCCACAGGCATCAGCCTGGACAGCTGTGCAGGGCTGTTGGATGTCGGACCCTCGGACAATGGTGGAGGTGGATGGGCACTCCACCTGTTCCAGGGCCGCACCCTAGGTGGACACACCCACCCCCGCTGCTCCATGCAGATGCTTGGGAGGTGAAAGGGAACACCGTCCCATTAGCGGTGCCGAGCGTCTCCTGGCCCCAAACCCCTGCCACCCTCACACCACCACTACTGTTCCTACCATGCAGTGATGGGCTGCCGCCCGTCTGAAAGCCTCCACCAGGCACACCCTCAATGCCGGCCACCTGCTCCTTCTGCAGCATCAGGCATGGCACAACTTGCTTTCCCCTGCCGGTGGCGGAATGCGCTGCCTGGATAGCGGTCACCTTCTCCTTGATCCTCCTCCTGTCAGTGCCAACCTTCTTCTTTCATTCTTGCATAGAACGCTGGTGGCTACCCTGCTGGTTGACTGCACATGCCACCTCCTCCCATGCTGTTGCCCATGCCTGTGGTGTGCCCCTCTGTCCACTCAAGAGTGGCTCCCTGTCCAGGTAGGCCTTATAATAGGGCATCTGACTCTGCCCTGATGAAGTTCGGCCTTCACTTACGCACCCTCCCCTGCTCCTCATTCTCCTCACGTTCAGACATGCCTGTACCTGTGGAGATGGCCAGGTGTTACAATGGGCTGTTCAGTGCCACACCGCCCTAGTAGCCCACTGTCCCAATGGCCCCACATCATAATGCTTACCTTCAAAGGCTGCAATACCGATCCATGGCCTGTGCAGTTCCATGGTGCCCTTATAGCGCAACACATGCAAATGAGGTTATGCGCAACTGTAATGGGATGCAAATGCAGCAGGTGTGCCGTGGAATGGCTCATGAGCTGATTTGCATATATATGGCTGAATATCATGTGGCTGCACCTTGCGCAATGGAGTTGTGCATGCTAAAGTAGGGGTGCAACACTGTGACGTGCGCAGTCAGCCCCACAGCATGTATGCGTGCACTGCCGACACATGCACCAGTGGCGCAGCATATGCACATTGCATAGGAGGCAGCACATCACCCGTCCACTATCGTGCCTGTGGCGGTCTTGTGCTGTACGACCTATGGGGCACACATGCTGTAGTGCAGCTGACACAGTGCCATCATGCCCTTATTGTGCCACTGCACCATGGTTCCCATCGTGCCTTTGTGCAGTAGGCCACTGCACAGTGTTGGTGACATACCCCTATCGCACACCATACGAGGGGCCCCCAATTACGCAGTGGTGCTCTGTGTGTGGCCAGACCCTTGACCCCGTAGAAGACCTCTGCTCTTTAGGCACCGTGCGGCTGCATGGCTGCTAACCTATTGCACCACTCGGTGCCTGTGCGATTGTGAATGGCAGCACAGCACTGCGTTAGCTCTGCACATGGTCCACGTGCACTACTGGCTGCCATTTTGATGTCTGGTTAGAGAGGGCCATGCCGTGCACCAGGGAATGTTGTGCTCCAATATGGGGTGACCTGGAGCTCACCAACCTTGTGGCCCTTGTTCAGCCACAAACTGGGGCCCTGTTTGGCCAGGTGCCCCTCCAGAGGCCATGAACGGACGTGTGGCAGAAGGTTGCAGATGCCTTGGTGGAGGCAACTGGCAGCCAGCGCATGGCAGAGCAGTGTCACCATCGCTATGGTGACCTGCAGCAGTGGGACCCAGACAGGCTGAGGTACCTGCAGGCACTAGTAAGGAGGGGTGCAGTGCCACGGCCAGGTAGGTGCACATTGACCTTCACCAGTCTCATTCAACAGTCCTTGGGGCACGATTGTCACCATGCCCCATGTCCGGGGGTAGGGGTGGGTCATCGCATGTGTTGGTGGCTGAGTGGGTGCACCATGACCACCCTGCACCACTGCAACCCAGACACACTGTGCAGTATGTTACACAGGTCGGGGGTGGAGAGCCTATGGTTCAGACAGGTACTAATGTGTGTTTCTCCATGTTTCCCTCCTAGGCCCTGAAGACAGGTGGAGAGCACGGCTGGCAGCAGCTGGCCAGGGGCAGGACCATGCAGGTAGAGAGGAGCATCGGCAAGCCAACACAGGTGGTGCTGCAGGACAGCAGTGCCAAGGTGACTGGGATGCAGGTGAGTACCATTTTCCCCTCTACATATGCGTATGGTGGCTTACAGGGGTGGGGGTGTGGCATGGCCCATCTGTGCATGGCTCCTCCAGCTGTGCACCACTCACAGTGTCCTCTGCATAGTCCTGTGGCCTTGCATATGTGGACGGGTGTTGCGGGTGGGCTGTGGGTGCACTCAGTGCCTGGCTGTGCCACTGCCATCAAACTGCATTGCCATGATGCCGGACTGCCAGGGCGGTGGTGTGCAGTGCATGGGTGGTGATGGTGTGCAGCAGCTTGCATGGCTGTGGTTACACAGGTTGGCAGCTCATGTGGGTGTACCCACTGTGGGTGGGTGCATGCCTTCCAAGGGGCACCAGTCACTGATGCAAACAGTGCATGTTGGGTGGGCTGCATTATCCACTCATACTGTTTCAGCTCCCTTGTCCTAGGTGGCCATAATTGGGAGGTGGTGGAGAGGACCCTTCAGGAGCTCGTGCAGGTGCAGTGGGCCACACTTGAACTACTGCAGTGACACAACCAGAGGTCTGGGAGGAGGCACCACAGGTGCCAGAGGGTGGTGGCAGAGGACCGGGGCCACCAAGAAGGCCTGATGGCCCGCATCTTTGCCCCTCCCCACTTGGACTGTTCCCCACATCCCCTTGACCCCTACCATTGCCTTTCCCCATGTTCCCGGCCCCTTTTCCGTATCCCCCCTTGTATCATCCTACCCATACCCCTCCCCTGATGCACATACATGTAAATAGGTTTTGTTCCCTTGTTGTTGTACTAATACATACATTTCTATTTACATCCATGTCTGTCTCCAATTTGCAGCTGGTGTATGGAGCCTTGCTGCAGTGGTTCATAGCTGCTGTGTGGTGGGGCTGGGGTGGGCGTGGGTGTGCCCTGTGGTGCTCCTCCACAGGTGTGAGTGGGGGCCATGGGTTATCTATACAGCTCATGTGTGATGCGCCCTGTGCACTGGTCACCTGTGTGATGCTGGCTGTGGTGTGTGTGACATTTTATGGGCCTCCCTGTTAGTGTGACCATTGTCTGTGTGGTTGTGGCCATTGCCACTGCCCTGCCTGCATGCACCCCAGGGGTCCATGTGGTCATGTGGCTACAGCCGCAACATACTCACCTGCCATCATGCCTTTGGGGGAAGGCCATTCCTGTCACCTTGCAGACAGCACCCTTGCAGCTGGCACTCCGACCCCATGCCTATCGACCTGTTGGCCCTGTTGCCACTGTAGGCAGAGCCACTGGACGCCCCCTTCTTTCTGTCCATTTGGACTGGGGTGGTGCCTGTGGTTTGGTGGCTGTTACATGGGGACCCACTGCATGCGAGTGGTGGACAGGTGGTTGTGGGATGAGCCAGGCCCATGCACCTGCCATCAGTGTGTGCAGGCTCATGGGATGCCTGCTACATGACAGGCTCAATGGCTGCCTGGTGGTGGGTGGCCTGCAGGTTACATGGCACCATGGGATTCACACCGGCAGTGCCTATCACACAGCTTTGATGGGATGCTTGCCGGGGTACCCATGGGACTGGGTCAGTGGGGGGCACTGGGTGTGCCCTGTGTTGTTCCTGTTTTTCGTGCTCCTCCATGCCCCATGGGATGGTGCTGTGTTGCCTGGCAGGATCGGTGCTGTGGCAGGGGATGGTGCATGGATGTGGGCCCTTGCTTTGCTCCTGTGTTCGGGGGCCTTTCTACATGTGGTGCCATCCATGGCGGACCTGGTCACATGCGGGTTTCCTTGGGTAATGGTACTGGGTCACCCATCTTGCTATGTCTCCACTGGGAACATGGTGGAGGGCCTTGTGTGGGTTGTGGTTGTGTTGGTAGATGGTCCCACCACCTGCATTGGGTGGTCACAGAGGTGATGTGGTGGGAGTGCAATGCACTCCAAGGTTACTGGATGCATTGTCATGGGGGTGGCGGACTGCCTTCATTGCCATGCACTGTTTGGTCACGCATCTGGGCTAGATGTCTCAGATGCACTGTCCTGGGGGGACATTGCTGAAATGGGGACATGGCATGGGAGTGGGGCTTGTCTATCATTGTGTTCTGGTTCCTGTTGGCTGGCAGAAGGTCCAGGGGTGCCATGCCCAGCAGCTGGGGTCTACTTGTGTGCATCAGCTGGTGGTTAGCCACTGTGGTTCAAGGGTCAGTGGTCCCTTTTGCACCCATCTGGCTGTGTTGCTCATGGTGTACTGGGTCTACCTCTAGGGGCCTTGCCCTGGTCAGGTGTGGGGGAGGCTGGGGCTGTCTGTCCTAGTGCATGCTCCTCTGCACCTTGTGCATCCCTGGTTGCTGCTCATTTGATTCCTGGCTTTGTCCCTGCACATCCCTAGGGGCACTATTGCTCATTGTCCCTGCCTTGTTGTGCATTGCTCATTGTGCTATGGCACATCGGGGGAGATATTCAGCCACATTGTGCAGGTGTACCTTGTCCTGCGCATGATTTGAATATAGCATCTGTTGCGCCATGGTGAACTGGATTTGCACCTGCTCCTCTATTGCGCATAATTCTGGCGCAGTCTGAATAGCCCGGCCTCAGTGTCTTCCATAGCTTCCTGTAAGAGAGCTCTTTGCCGTACCCAATATTCCGTATACTCACAGTCCAAGTGTCCATGTAACATCTGAGGATGTACTGGTGCAAAGCATCAAACCTTCAGCATTGACAAATGCTTGTCTAACTCTCCACTAGTTTGCCAAGTACAGAAATCAGGTGTATTGATCTGTAATTAGAAGTAACTGATCTATTACATTTGTTGAAGATAGGGTTAAAAACAATATAGATATAGATATAGATATAGATATAGATATAGATATAGATATAGATATAGATATAGATATGCAGTGGGAGGTTGAGTGGCTACGTACATAGAACAAAGTACAGACAGCACTGACTACATGTATCTCCATATGGTCAGTGCTGTCTGTACTTTGTTCTATATATATAGCCTTCTGCACCTCCCATTTTTCCTTTTCTATCTTTATTGTATGATATATACCCACTGATATTTTTACTCCATTGTGAATGTTCATCCTCCCATGTCTCAGTTACAGCACATATGTCTATGTTGCTTTTAACGATTAATATTCCAAGTTTTAATTTTTAAATGATATTTAAATGTTTTGCATTTAGTAACATTAGTTCAGATCATTGTTAACTTTACTTGATTTTTTGTAGTTACTCTTTCAACCCGCTTTGGCCTTTTTCCTTAATCCACAAGCCCCCTTGATAATTAGTTTAAATCTGTTTCAAGATAGTTTGTTTTTATGTTGTTCCCCAAGACCCTGCTACCTCTTCTGCATATGTGCAGCCCATCTAGACTATATAAGTATCTGTTTCCCATGACTGGTTTCCAACCAATGTGTTAAGCATTTTATTACCTTTTCAAGGGTCCATTTACATAGCCAGCTATTTTTTTTTTCAGAATCTTATTGTTTCATCCTTTCCTGCTCTTCAGCCTATCAGTGTGCTTTGATTCACTGGTTCTGAGAATTATTCTATATCTTTTAAATAAATGAACACGTAAACACATTTTTGATGTCATATTTGGTTACTTTATATACTGTGTAGCATCAGGGCTTAACCCTGATTCATCAGTCATAAAAGAAAGAATAATGCATAGGTATGGGTGGATAATGTTGGTCACTTCGAAGGTGTGTGATGCCACATAAACCCAGACAGAAAACTTTGATGGCTTTACTAAAGCATCTCCCACCAAGGATGTATAGAAAAAAAGAACTAATTGCTGACTTTTATTGTACTGTACTTTTACTGTATTTTACTAAAGGAAAACATGTCACTTGTGTGACCTTCGACACACTCTGACATCTCGTTTCTGCTATGAACTGCCTCACTTGCCAGTCAAATACTTTTGTCTTTACCGTAGATGTTATTTAGTTCATTAAAGCACTGTTTAGCAACATTTCTTTGAGGAACTTTGACTTTTCAATGTGGTAGCTGACTGTATGAATGTAAGTATAGTGGCTGATTTAATCTTGGTGTGGTTTACAAAGTCAACATTACAGTGCAGGTGCCACAGAAAAACAGCTGTTTGAGTAGTACACACCTCATACTCCAGTAACTCATTGACAGTCTCACACTTCTCATTATAACTGGCCAGATAAAGCAGATATGACTGGAAATAAAGTTCAGATTACATGGTAGTCATCCATACTAGTCAGTAATTATGTTTCACAATGCTCAGATTGTGTACATAAGCTTGTTTAATTTGAGGTCTGTGCACATAAGAGTGCAATATATGTGCAAATCATGTGTAATGGTGCCTGCATGCCTATGCAGTCCTGGACAGGTGCAGGGTGCATGGATTCACATCTGCAGGCACCCACAGGGCATCTGTCTGTGGCCCCATGCACCTGGTGCATGGGACCATGGGTCTGGATAAGGGCAGCAATTGGGTGGGGTGCAAGATGCAGGCAGGCATCCAATCGGATGTCCAACATAGGTCCTGTAATGTATCCCATGCCACACTTATGAAGGGAGTCATGGGAAGGCACAGACCCTGGCCATGAATAAATAGTGGATGTTTGCCAAACAGGTCCCCCCCAGACCTCACAGGCAGCCTGTTGTATGTGGTAGATGTGAGCAGGGGGATCTCAATGTCACTACACTCCACCGGTAAACTTTGAAGGGACTGTAAATAGTCATGGAAGGGTACCCCCATGCATTCTGCTTACTGTCATAACCTGGTGAGCAGCACAGTTGTGCAGGCTGCATTCCATATGCATGCCCGCTGGAACACCCCTGGTCCAACTGCTGTGTGTAGCTGCGGGATTGGGTGGGGGATCATGTGGGCAGATGACTTTCACACCTGTCATGAATGCCAGTGGGGCTCCAACAGATTCCCACTGTTTGGCATTCCAATGTAGGACTACCTACTCGCCTCCACTACGCTGCATGTAGGCAATCCATGCTGTTGCACATTAGGCCCATTGTGCTCTTATCAGTTACATCCCTATTTTTTTCTAGTAAGTTGTCAGTTTTTTTCCTTTTCTATCAGTTCCACTTTAACCCCCTTCTAACTTAGATGTGTTCCTATTCTGACTTGACTTCTGTAAGCATGTGTTAGCAGTTCACTTGATAAGGAATTTTTCACTTGTATTTTCTGCAAGTAGCTGTTTCCAACATGAATCAAAAAGTAAGAGTAATTGATTATTTATCAGTTTTTACTACACTACATAAAGTAGGCTTTGATTGTGACAAACAGCATTACTAACGGCAATCAGCCTTGAGTTTTTTGAGGGCGATACATTATTTTTTGCTTGCTACAAGAGTCATCAGTGCCTACTCTCTGTGACCAGTGAGACTAAAGGGAGTTATGTTTTTTTAATTATGTATTTTGTTTTTTGCTTACTGGGTAGGTACACTGTAAAATAAAATAAAATTTTTTCTGCATGACCCAAAAGAGTATAGTCAAGGACTTAGTGATCAGAACTGGTACATGTCATAATGCATGAAGTAAAACATTATAGGACACAAGAAATAAACAGTAAATGAGAATATAAATAAATAACTTACAGGTTGTTTGCAAATGAAACTGAACAGTTTGGACAAATAAACTGAATTTAAAGCAATGGTTACACAAGCAATGGATGTTTAGCACTGAGGCATGCAAGCAATCCGTAAGGGTGAATTCACAAAAATAAGTACTGTGCACATCTAGCAACAGCCATAGATGACAAAATGTCAGGTATAGATGCATTTGTCAGGGGAACATTCTGCAGGTGAAGGTAATTTTTTTTTATTGGGTCTGCTTATGAACATATAAACATACGAAAATGACAGCAGATACATGCCGTACAGTCTATCAAGTCTGCTAAAATGTGTAGCTCCCAGTCTAATCTACGGCATCTGCCCCACGCCCACCCCTTTACCGCCTTGGTCTGCCATCTCCCTCCTTTCTTGCTTACCCTCAATTTTGCTTGTGACTGCTGAAATGATACTGAAAGGGCATTCCAAAGCTTTAGGGCAATAAAGGAGAGGGCCTGCTCCCCCATATCTGTCGAACATCTTGGGACTACCAGGACTAAGTCATCAGATGGGTTAGATTATGCCTGCTCAGAGGTCACAGTACAGCAGCAAGGTAAGGGGTTGCACTCCTGAACTGTCTTTAAAAGACTGAAGAGCAAATAGATAATGAACTTTCAATAATAGTCAGTTAGCCCAATGTAAAGCATGCAAGGCACTATGTTATAAAATTGCACACAAATACAGCATGGTCAAAAAACGTGCATGAAAAATGCACTTTAGAAAATAGCACCCAACAAAAACACTGAACGTGATGACAAATCCAATGGTAGTACTCAAGAAACACACCGATTGCTACCATGGCTAACAATAAACAACTAAATTGAGTTTTTGCCACAAATGTCAGATTGCCAAGATGTACATAGTTTGGTTTAACTCTTGTCTTCTTCTCCTTTTTCTTCTTGCTTAGTTCTGAGCAATACTCAGCAATTGGTGTTGTTACCAGCACAGTGAGCAGACTTAATGTGAGTTAGTTATTGGACTGTCTACACCCTAAGTAATAGAGAAGCCTTAAAGAAGAAGGCTGGGATGACCCAGACATCTATGTTCTGCTGGTATTAGGATATGTGATGCACCCTCTGACAGCACACAATATACTAAACCAAGCAAAGTGATGATATAGACAATACAGAACAGTAAAAATTTAGTTTTTGTTAGGGGCTTTGCTCCATGCACCCCAACAAACTTTATAAAATCAATTCCATGGAGACTGCAACTCAGGGTTGGTGAGGAACTTATGGGGGTTGCATTTGTGAGGTTGGGGAGAAAATGCTGGGTAAAGGAGAACATATGAAAAATAAAACTTGGGAGGGGGAGAAAGAAAACACAACAGATAGTATATTGGAAAGAGAACCCTTTTCTCTAGGATGTTCCACTGCCCTTGCTGCCTGTGGTTCTAACCACTACACCACAGGAGAAGCTCATCAAAGAGCCATGCACTTCTCCTGTTGTCTTCTTCCTCCAGAGTGACAACAGCTACAAGGATAATGGTAACTGACTTGCGCTATGCTATCCCTGTAGCTAGCATGTCAAATGCCATTTTTCCAGTGTTGATTTTCCTGTGCTATAATCCCTGCAACATATTGACTGGGTACTCGAAGGCAATGGTGAGTATGCCTGCAGGAGGCTATGACAAAGTGGTATATATTATTGTACATGTGGTTTCATTTGAAAAGGTTCCCTATGGCAGTAGAGGAGCAAGTGACAATGTCATAGGTAATGCTGGAATGAAGAATGCCCTGTGTTATGAGTAGCCAGATAGAGTGAATAAGGGCATACCTTCCCCTATAGGCAAGACCTATAGTATTTTGGTATTGACATCTTTGCAGATGTCAGCTGTATAGAAAGCTGTGTGAATTCAAGTGATGTGTCTGGAGTAAGAACAAGGTACTTAAGAAAGATAACTGACATCAGATAATACCATCAGCACATGACAGAACCAGGTTGTCTGCACACTTTCTTACCTAGGGGGCAGATCCAAACATCATAGAGTGAGACTTACTAGTACTGAGAAGTAGTTTGCTTGGAAAAGTCAAAATTGTACTAGATGGAAATCAAAGTTCAAGAGGGGGTTAATGCTGGATAGATTTTTGGAGCTAATATACAGTAGAGTTAATATAGAGTACCAGATCATCAGCACAGAGCAGAGAAGAGCCAGAGAGAAGGATGAGCGATATCGTTTTTTATAAAAATAGAGAAAAGGAGTTGGGCTGATATGGAGCCCTGAGGCACCCATGTATTGATGGTGGAGAGATTAGACAAGAAATTATTTATCTTTACAATCAGCTTTTTTCCAAAAGGTAACTGTCAAACTAATTAACAACAGTTGGAAAAATGTTTAGGGACAACCTTTTAGTCCTAAGGATGGAATGGTCAACCAAATGAAAAGTTGTCAGTCAATAAATACAGCCCCAGTGAACACTTCTCATCCTTGGTAACTTTAGTATCACTGGTGAATTGGACAAATGTGATGGTGCTGTGATCTTGTCAAATCCATGCTGCACTATAGAGAGCAGGTTCCATTTTGGAAGATGTTCAGTGATCTGTAAAGTAACATACTGTAGATAATATTGTTTTTAGTACAGACAGGATAGCAAGAAATTATAACTGTCCACTAATTTAGGGTCCCCCTTCTTAACAACAGGGACAATTTTAGCCACTTTCCACAGATCAGATTGTAATGAAGATGATGAAGATAAGTTATGATTCTAGTCAAAGGAAGGGGACTAAAAGGAGTTAATTCATATTTAATTGCAGGTATCTATAAGGTGATGATTGGTAGCCTGAATTCTGTCTCCCTATTAGTTTTAGATGTTTCTTGTGTGTGTTTTTATTTTAATTTCCTTTGATCATTTCCTCCACTGTAGAATGAAATAAGCTCTGGTCATTGCCGAAAAGCAGTGAATGCAATATTTATTAATATATAACTGATATTAAATGAATTTATTTAGAAACTGGTAATGAGAACAAATTGCACTGTGAGCCAATGCTCAGTTCCAGGTGCAACCTGAAGAGAGGTGTTACAGGAGAAGCAATGAGATTAAATGGTAACAGGTTACATGAACATAAAGTGCAATTACATAGGCAACGTGAAATAAATATGCAATCTACAGAATATCATTTTTAAATTTATTTACCTGTGATAGTCAAGATGAGATGCAACATTCATTTCCTGAGGGTTCCTACTTCTCCCCATTTCCAAAGCTGTGTGAATTGGAGTGCTGGGAGATTAAGTGGTTTGCATTGTTACACACAGAGTGTTTGGTTCTAGTGGAGTTTAAGCCCTCAGTCTTCCTGGTCCCCAGGTGGTGTTCTAAACAATACATCACACTGCCTCTAAAAGAGTTTGTACAGTTAACATATATTATGAGAAATACTAGTGGAACCTTATTATCTGGCAAAGCAGTACAGTATCTACTGTACCATATGTACAAAGATGGATGCTCAATATGGAGGAAAAGGGTGCCAGGCAAAAGGGTCAAGGATAGCAAGGTCAACAAAGGGAGCTAGAAGTAGGTGAAGGAGTGTTCGTATAGGTCACAAAAAAAATGTTTGAAAGAAAGGAATGGGGTGAGCAAAGGATGATTTTCCAAATGGAAGATTTCTGCATTAGGGCAATTGTTCTGGAGATTTGGAAGGGGTACACCAATAGAAATAAGATGACTAGAATGGCAATGACATACTTGCTACTGTGTCTACTTCATGGATGATATTAATGTAGTGGACTGCTGCGGCCCTCAGGACTCACCTCTCCAAACCCACTCAGGGAATGGCTTGGATGGCCTAAAGTTGTGCTACACTGTGTGCTCTGGTCCAAAAGAAGAGACTTTGTGAAGTTTTACTTCACTGGTGAAGTTCCAGTGAAGTTGTGAAACTTGCCTTTGCAAACAACTTGGCAAATTAGCTACTTCTAAACTTTACCACTTTGCTCTGAGTTTTCCAGGGGAAATTGCACTTTTTCAGGTAAATTCTGACAGTTAAGGCAAAATTAAAGTAAAGTTGCAACCTTATCAGTGAGTTTAAATAAATTCTCCTGAAAAAGTATCACTGCGCTGCAAAAACTTTGTGAAGTCAGAACTTCATGAGTTTGCCAAATTTCACACAATTATTTCATAGAGTGAAGTTTGCCAACTTTCCCAAAAGTAGTGTTGTGCCTCCACCTCAGAAATTGGCCACAGTAATAAGAGGACATATGTGGGATACGAGTGTGGAAAAATAAATATTGTCATTTTTTTTCTTCCTTCACCATCAATATTTTCCATTTAAGGTCTTTCACTTAAATTACAAACATGAAGATAATATCAACAGCGGCTTTTAAGGTAAAGTCCCTAATATTTTGAAACAGTACCCTTGTAACATATATAACAGAGATGGAGAAGATTTTAAATAAAAATATATATATATGTGTGTTAATATCTTCTGGTCTGCACATGAATTTGCAGGACTTTAGCTCATTTAGTTAATTCAGTAATCAATTCCACAATATTTGCATGCAATTGTATGTGATACCTATCATTTTAACACATGTTGCAGTTCTATGGGGCAAAGAAATTTGAAAGATTTTTCTTAACATATTTTCCAGTGCAGTCATAGATTAAAATACATTTATAAGTAATGGGGGATAAGAGTAGATAACATTTAAAACCCTTTTTGATTACTTTAAAAATTTCACCCCCAAAATTAGTGAAAAATAATTACATTAACGTATGTACCAGCACAGAGTAAAATAAAAAGAATAGTAAGTAGTCATTAAAAACATCGTAGAAAACAGAAAATCAGGCTATTTGAGTCCTTTATTTTTTCCAGTTTACATTTTTATTTGTAATGTTTTATATACATATATAAATTTATGAATTATTTATAGGAAAATTCTACCATTACATACCACCACCACAAAGGAAGTTCATGATCCAACAGATCCACAATTACTCACCAAAAGTACTAGACACACACTATAAAATTAACTAAGACCTATAATAAAAAAACACACTATATACACTTTACACTTTATACACTATACACAGTACAATATATGCACCAGGGGTGTCCAACCCATAGCTCACAAGCCACGCATTGCAGGCAAAGCCATTTGATGTGGCTTGAGAGTAGTTTTTCAATTTCTAGTCAATTACATGGGCCAGTCTCCAAAGGCACTTTTGATGTTCATCTTTGCCATTTGTCAAGTACATGCCAATTACATAAATATTGTTTTGTCCTGGGTATGAATACTCACAGACTATTCAGGAGAAAGTACTCACACTGTAATAAGGACCGGTCCCAATCACCCATCCCTATTGCCATTTTCCATGACTCGCCACTTCTGTTTTTCATCACTTTGTGAGTGCCACCTGCTCTGGACTCCCTATATTTGAATCCTGTTCATGATGCCAGTCTTTCAGGAGCATGTAGTACCACCTACCAGAAAGACATGATCCTAACCCTCCATCTCTCTCTCTCCCCACCAAAAACAAAACTCCTAGCTCCCAAGCTAGCCCCCTTCACAACTAAAAACAAACAAAAAAAAAAGAAAAACAGGAGGACAATATCAGATTGTGACTGCAACTTGGTTGCCCTTGCTCTCCCTTACTGTTTGAGAGACCACAAGTGATGGCATAGTTTAATCTTCCAGATAAGAACATGAGCACTGGTCGACAGTGACTTGCTTGAGCAAGTGTGCAGAGTATTTATCATCTGAACCCACCAGGACCCTGAAGAAGACTGTCCAGGAACTTGGGGTGACCACAGGTGATGGCATAGCTGAATCCACCAGATGAGAATGTGTGTGGCCTATAATGACTTACTCCAACATGTGTGTGCATTATACCTCATGAAGACTCATCAAGGCCCTGAAGAAGACTGACCAGGGACCTTGGAGACCACAGGTGATAGTGCAGCTAAACCCACCAGACCAGAATGCAGGCACCGGCCTACAGTGACTCACTCAATCAGTTGTACACAGTACTCCTCATGTGAACCCACCAGGGTCCTGAAGAAGACTGTCCAGGGACCTGAAAGACCACAGGTGAAAATGTAGCTGAATTCTCTGGTTGAGAATACAAATACTGGCCTACAATGACTTACTGGAGCAGGTTTGTGCAGTACTCCTCATGTGGACCCACTGGGGCCCTGAAGAAGACTGACCATGAACCTGACAGACCACATGTGATGGCATTCATGAATGCACCAGACAAGAACATTGGCACCAGCCTACAGTGACTCACTTGAGCAGGTATATGGAGTACTCCTCATGGGGAAACACCAGGGCCCTAAAGAAGACTGACCAGGGACCAGGGAGACCACAGGTGGTGGCATAACATAATCCACCAGATGAGTATGCTTGTACCCATCTACAGTGACTTACTTGAGCAGGTGTGTGTGGAGTACTCCTTATGCGGACCCACCAGGGCCCTGAAGGATATTGTCCAGGGACCTGGGAGACCACAGTTGACAGCATTGCTGAATCAACCAGGCAAGGATGTGGGTGATGGCCTACAGTGACTTATTTAAGTAGGGTGCACCTTAGTCCTCATGCAGACCCACCAGGGCCCTGAAGAAGGCTGACCAGTGACCTAGAGACCACAGGTGAATGTGTACCTGAATCCACCAGATGTGAACGTGTGCATAGAGGTGTGCAAAATTTCTAAATTTCACACAACAAAATATATTGCATAATCGCTTCATTTTACAAAATATTTAGCTGGTGCAAGATCCCCCCTCATCGCGAAATGTGAACTTTCACCTGAAAATGATAATTTCACCAACCGTGAACGAAATTCCGCATTTGAGATGAGTCAGAGGGGATGATATTATTTTTTAAAAAGTGTTTTCCCCCCTCCCAGCCATGCCACTATATTCTTTACAACCAAGACCCCACACCCCTGGTGTCTAGTGATTCCACCTCTCAGGCCAATTGCTGGCCCACAAGAATCCCCCCCCAACTGAGATTTAGCCCCATCCCCCATCCTTATATTGAACTTAAAATTAACTTCCCTGGTGTCTAGTGGCCCTACCTTCCCTGGCCACCTGCTGTCCAAGAATGGCACTCATGAGATTCACATGCATCCCCCCCTTCAATGCCATTGTCCATAAGTGCCTGCTTCCACACCAGGGCCAACATCAGTAATCCTAAAATGCAAAAAAATAAGAAAAAAACTTTCCCTGGTGTCTAGTGCCCCTCCATCTAGGAGCCCACAGAGGGCCACCAGCAAAGCACTCCACTCACCTCCACAGCCGGCAGCCCAACTGAACTCTTTCACAAATGAGCCCGATGAGTGAACTCTTTCAATAAATAAGCGGATGTTGTGGGCTCATAGATGGGGGATGCAGGTTGGGCTGAGATTACTACAGGACAGGACAGGGTTGGGGGGTCCACTAGACAGCATAGAAAAGGTATTTTGTATTGTTTAATTACATTAGGATTGCTGAATTGACAAGGGGAAACGACGAGTGTGTAGGAATATCACAAATATTGATTGTCCTGATAACAACACCAAGATAGTTACTCCCAAAAGAATCCCAAAAGTCTTTCTGATAGTTTAATTGACACTATTTGGAAACTATTTTTATTTATCCTAATCTTGGTTCTAAACATTTTACTTTTTGTTGTACCCCTTTTAGTGACCCATACAGTTCCCCAAGAAAGAGCCTTTTATAGACAGGTTCACCACTCAGGTACCCTGCGGAATTTTACATATGAAAAATAAAAAGGGGAAAATGCACAGACACTAGAGAACTATTGATGCTGAAGTTACCATATAAGGAAACTGATAATAAAAGCACCTGAAGAAAACAGAAGCAGTGAAGTGAGACGGGGGAACCTGAAGACTTTATAAAAGACTGCAGACAGAAAAGACAGAAAGCCAACCTTCCACCCTTGCAAAAATGAAATGGACTAAGTGCCATTGCAAATCATAAGTATTCCTACTTTTATATAAGTTCCTAAGCCACATGCTGAACAACTTTATATATGAAATCACTGAACTCTTGTAATTTTTTTTTTGGGGTTTAGGACTGTTGAAATATAGGCAATATAAGAAATTTTATAAGAAATTGTGTAAAATTAATATGCTGGCATATTTCATTCTTTGGATTTTACCTCCTTGTGTTATTTGTGTTGTTGGTGCTCTGATGCTTTGTGTGATATTGTAATGCAAATCTAACTATAACAAGAGTCTGCTAGCAACTAGTGAGTGCGATTGTTTAGGTGATCACTATTAGGTGCGCTAATTGCTTGCTATTTGCTTGATTTCTTAGGTGCTTCTGTTAGTAGACAGGTTAGACTGCCTTGGTTTAGATATCAGAAACATTTTAATGTGGGCATCTAATATTCTGTATTATAGGACATAAGCTATTAGCCTCATTAGTTTTATTATCAACCTTTCCACCTATTTTGTTTCTGCGATATAAATAGTTAATATAAATTTTAGTACAAATTGAACTGGCACTTATTACAGCACCTGTTGTTTGTCAAGTCTAACTTAAGAGCGTTGACCTGATTTACATCAATTGTATCTAATATTGGACAAAATCACTGACAGATTGCAATTAATTGAGTCATTTGAGTTAATTGCATGAAGTGGACAGAAGTGTTGCAAGATACCAAAACAGTTTGGTTACACAATAAGCTCATTACCCTAATTGTATTTTATATGTAGTGTTCTGGTGATGTATTTAACTACATACTGAAGTGAACTGAAGGGACCAGCCAATTAGTTATTCAATTAATCTCTTTCCCTGTAAATTATTTAAGCACCGATAATTATTAGACCCGGTAAGTTTATTCGATAATTTCATATTTTCCAAACTCTCTTAGATTAAGGTTAGAAAAGTTGGAATGGTATTCACATGACAACAGACTAGGAATATGGTGGGATGCTCACCTCTGCCTTATGAGTGATGTGCTTAGCACTGGAAGTGATGTGCTTAATTTTAGTCTGGGTGTGGCGATATTATCAATGTTCAGAAAGAGCACATGGTCATTTCAGTTTGCTGACATTTTTTTTCTTTGCTTTCTGTTTGTCTCAAATTTAATTTTGCTGGCAACATTCTGGTGAAATGTGTGAATTATGCAAAAGATTTCCGGGGCAAAATTCACAATTTCACCTGAATTTCACCAGGTGAGGTTAACTTTGCTACATCTCTATGTGTGTGCTGGCATACAGTGACTTACTTGTGCAGGTGTGAGCAGTACTCCTCATGAGGACCTACCAGATCCCTGAGGAAGACTCTCCAGGGTCCAGGGAAACCACAGGTGATGGCATATCTGAATCCACCAGATGAAGGAGGACGCAAGCCTACAGGGACTCACTTGAGCAGGTTTGCGCAGTACTGAGATGGAGATTGATCAGGGACCTGGGAGACCACAGGTGATTGCATAGCTGAATCCACCAGATGAGAACGTGGGTGCCAGCCTACAGTGACTTACTCCAGCAGGTGTGTGCAGTACTCCTCATATGGATCCATCAGTGCCCTAAAGAAGACTGTGAGGGATCTGGACACCACAGGTGATGGCGTAGCTGAATCCACCACATGAGTAAGTGGGCACCAGCCTGCAGTAACTCACTCAAGCAGGTATGAGGAATACTCCTCATGCAGACCCACCAGGGTCCTGAAGAAGACTGACCAGGTTTGCAAACAAAATGGAGGTGCACACAGCCACGGGCTGCAAAAAAAAATGGAGGCATGCACAGCCACTGGGCTGCAAACTAGGCCTTTTCTTGGGCCTGGCATCCTTCCCTCTCCCTCCCTCTCCCCCACCAATTGTCTCAGGTGACCTATTATCATTCCTTCCTCCCTCCCCATCTGCTGTCCCAGGTGACCTAGTGTCATTCCTTCCCCCACCCCCATCTCTGTCAGCTGTCCCGTGTGACCTAGTTCCATTCCTTTCCCCTTCCTCCTCCTCATCAGCTGTCCTGGGTGAGCTAGTGACATTTCTTCTCCTTTTCCCATCTCTTCCAGCTGTCTCGGGTGACCTAGTGTCATCCTTTCCCCCTTCTCTATTCTCTTCCTTGTCAGCTGTCTGAGGGGACCCACTGTCCTCCTTCCCCCCCACTCCATCCCCGTCAGCTGTTCTGTGTGACCTAGTGTCATTTCTTTCCCTCTTCCCAACTCCATCAGCAGTATCGGGTGACTTAGCATCATTCCTTCCCCTAACCCCATCCTTGTTAGCTGTCTCAGCTGACCTTGTGTCATTTATTCCCCCCTTCTCATCCTTGTAAGCTGTTCCGGGTGACCTAGTGTCATTCCTTTGCCCTCCCCATCTCCATCAGCTATCCCAGTTGACCTAGTGTAATTCCTGCCTACATCCACATCCCTGTCAGTGTCTTGAGTGACCTAGTATCATTCTTACCCACCTCTCCATCCCCATCAGCTCTCCCAGGTGACCTAGTGTCTTTCTTCCCCCTCCCCATCCACATCAGCTGTCTCAGATGATTTAACATCATTCCTTTCCCTTCCCCATCCCTGTCAGCTGCCCTGGGTTACCTAGTGTCATTCCATTCCACCTCCCTATTCCTGCCAGCTGTCACAGGAGATCTAGTGTCATTTCTTCCCTCCTCCCCATCCATGTCAGCTGTCCTGGGTGACCTAGTGTGATTCCTTCACCCTCCCCATCCTGTCAGTGTCATCGGTGACCTAGAGTCATTCCTCCCCCCATCCCCATCAGCTGTCCTGGGTGACCCAGTGTCATTCCTTTCCTCCTCCCCATCTCTGTCAGTGTCCTGAGTGACTTAGCATTATTCCTTTCCCCTTCCTATCTCTGTCAGCTGAACTGAGTGACCTAGTGTCATTCCATTCCCCCATCCCCATCCCTGTAAGCTCTCTTGGGTGACCTAGTGTCATTCCCTCTCCATCCCTGTCAGTATCCCAGGTAACCTAGTTTACTTTCTTCCCTACTCCCCATCCTCATCAGCTGTCCCAGATGACCTAGCATAATGTTTTTCCCATTCCAATCTCTGCCCACTGTTCTGGGTGACCTAGTGTCATTCCTTCCTCCTCCCATACCTGTTAGCAGTTTTGGTGGACCTGGCATTATTTCATCTCCCTCTTCATCCCTGTTGGCTGTTGTGCTGGACCTGGTGGTAACGTCTGCCCCTGTTACAAACATTATAATTCCATCCCTGTTATAAACAAGATTGAACTGGGAAGGGGGGCCTTGAAGACACATTTTTAAAATTCAGACAAGGACTTAAAGCTTTGTTCTGTTTAAACTTATTAGTAAAATCCTGTTGTACCATATCTTTTTAGTTTTTAATACCATTCTTCAAAGTAAATATAACATGTTGTATTTTGCTTCAGAACAGCTGGCAGCCCACAACCCCCAAAGTATGTTGTTGATCATTGTCATACCTACAGTTCTTCACTACACTACTCAAATAAATTCTTACTGAAATCAACTACAAATACTGTAATAATCACAAAAGAGAAGCACTAAAAGTCTTGTTTGTAACAGGGGCAGGTGTTCATAACATGTCCCGGTTACAAACATTAATATGATAAATCTGTTCCTGTTACAAACAAGATTCAGCTGTGAAAAGAGTTTTCATGGTAACTTTGTAAAACTTAAACAAGGACTTGAAGCTGCATTCACTTTAAACATATCAATACATTGCTGTTGTACCATATATTTTTTGTGTTTAATAACAATCTTGAAAGTAAACATCACATTTTAGTTTTTGCTTTGGAAGAGGTGGCAGCCCCAACCCACCAAAAGATGTCCTTGTCCATTTTTAAACCAAAAATCCTTTGGTACACTCCTTCGAAGTAAATCCTCGCTAAAGTCAACTACATATATTGTAGTAATCACAAAAAGAAATAAAGTTCCATTAAGAGTCTCATTTGTAACAATGACAGATATTTAAAGGCTGTCCCCTGTTACACATGGAAAAATGTTAAATATGTCCCTGTTACAAGCCATACACAATAAAAGGCTCATTTAAAATAAATATTTGGCAGTTCTACTAAAGTTAAGTTCAGCTTAAAAACTCAGTTTAGCAGAATAACAAATTGCAAAATTTAGTTAACATTTCTGCACAAAGGGGGAACGCAATGGTTTACAAACCAGTATTCTTTTGCCACTGAACAAGAGAAGCTGTCATATTCTGATATTATATTATTTATTTCAATGGCAGTTATGAACTCCATTAAAATAAATAATGTAATACAGCCTTACCTGTCACAAACACGTTGACCGATATTTAAATTCCATTGTAACAGGAACAGATACTGCTGGTCTGACCATCACACCATAAGGTTCAGCTTCAGGGCCCCCCAATAGGTCTGCCCCTACGGATATGGCTCGGTACCGCCCTTTAAAGGGTATTAACCCCAGTGACCTAATGGCGGTACTGGATCTATCGGGTTTGTCGGGTGAATGCATGAGTCCAGATGATCTCGTACTAGCCTATAATAAGGCTGTGGGAGATGCTTTCAACAAAATTACTCCTGTTCGTGTTCGGCCTCTTGCCCTCCGTCCAAGGACCACTTGGTTTGATGGCTCCTTGAAGGAGTTAAGGCGAATTGGCCAAAGGTTGGAGAGAGCCTGGCGGAAGTCCGGCAATGATGTTGACAGGCTTAGGTTGATGGCACATTATGATGGCTATCAATCAGAAATCACCCGTAAGAAGGCAGAATTCCTGTCCATGGAGATTTCTGCTGCACAGGACAGACTGGCTCAGCTTTTCCGGACTGTGGACAGATTGTGCAATCCAATCTGTCTCCAGCCCAGAGAAGCTTTTTTCTCAGCTAAGATGCGAGGAGCTTGTTCACTTTTTTGCAGATAAGGTTGCCAGCATCAGGTCTGGCATTGGTCTGACCTCTCCTATGGGGGATTGCAGTGATCGACAGGAAGTGGCGTGTACTCGGTCTGTCTGGTCAGACTTTCGCCGGCTGGAGTTCAGTGACATTGTAAAGATTGTCCAGACATTACAACCAACTAGCTGTAGTTTGGATCTGGGCCCTACACCTCTCTTAGTAGGATGTGTAGAAGTTATCTGCCCAATCCTTGCTGACATTGTCTGGAAGTCCTTGGAGAAGGGGGTCTTTCCCGACCCCCCCCAAGGAGGCAGTCATTTGACCACTCCTTAAAAAACCCTCCTTGGATCCAGATTGTCTAGCTAACTACCGGCCTATCTCTAACCTGCCATTTGTTGGTAAGGTTATTGAAAAGGCAGTTGCATTGCAACTGGATGAACATTTTATGACTTACAATGTCTATGATACTCTCCAGTCTAGTTTTAGGAAGAAGCACAGCATGGAGACTGCCCTTGTCTGGGTATTGAGTGATCTCCCAATGGCTAGAGATCGAAAGGCACGTACCATTCTGGTCCTTCTCGATCTCTCTGCTGCATTTGACACTGTAGACCATGGCGTGCTGCTGAAACACCTGCGGGTTTATTGTGGGCTGTCTGGTACAGTCCTCAAATGGTTTCATTTTTACCTCACAGACAGGTCTCAGAGAGTTGCCACTGGAATTTATTCCTCTGGCGCTCATTCCCTGCCTTGTGGGGTACCGCAGGGCTCCATTTTAGCTCCCATGTTGTTTGCAGTGTATATGCTGCCATTGGGAGGAATCATCAGGTGATACAGTCTGGGTTTTCACTGCTATGCAGATGATACCCAGCTATATCTGTCATTTCTCCCAGGCCAGGATGATGCATTCTCCGTGCTAAACAACTGCCTTGCTGAGATCAGACTTTAGATGAGTTCCAGCTGGCTGAGACTGAATCTGGATAAGACTGAGGTATTGGTAGTGGACGCAGGTCGTCCGGGGGCAGGTTTGGGAGCTGGACAACCCTCAGGTTTGTTACTTGGTGGTATGCCACTCCCTACCTCTGATCAGGTGCGTAATCAGCTGTCATCAAATCCTCTTTTTACCATCTGAGGAATATCGCCTTGGTGAAACACCTGGTTCCGTCGGGTGATGTTCCAGCACTGGTCCATGCCTTTGTCACTACCCGTTTTGATTACTGCAATTCCCTTCACCTAGGGCTACCTGAGGTTGATATCTGCCACCTGCAGCTGGTGCAGAATGCGGCGGCCAGGCTTTTGACTGAGACATCTAGAACCAGTCATATTACACCTGTGCTCTGCGAACTGCACTGGCTGCCTGTTAGGTGGCGGATCACCTTTAAGGTTGATTTACTAACCTTTAAAGCCCTACATGACCAGGGACCCAGTTACCTAAAAGATCTCCTGATTCCCTATTGCCCCCTCCATCCTCTCCTTTCCGCCAATGAGGCATTGCTAGAGATTCCCAGGGTTCGATTGAAGACATCAGGTTCACGTGCTTTTGCCTTTTCAGCACCAACTCTGTGGAATTCTCTACCTCGTTGGTTGAGAGAATGCCCAACCGTCGATAGTTTTAAAATTGGTTTAAAAACATATTTATTTAGTCTAGCTTTTATTTAATTATGATTGACATATTTTAATGTTGTTTTAATCTATATTATGTATATGTTTTTATGTACAGCGCCTTGGCTCTGAAAGGTGCTATATAAATAAATTTGATTTGATTTGATTTTGATTTGATTTTGCTAAAGCTGTCTCCTGTTACAAATGGGATTGACCTGGTCTCCTAATAATCCAGTTTGCAGCCTGCCATAAAGTGAAGCAGATCTAATACTCTGCCAAGTTGGCATTTATTGAAAGTATATGCTGTCTATAGCATTCTTTGCTTCTTATGTTCAGTGCGACCCTCAAGATGAAGCAGGAATAAAACAAGGAAGCATATCTTGCCACACAAGGATCCTGTATGCAATGCTGGAGACTGCAGGGGACACAGAAATATTCAGGCTTGAAATCACAATCAAAATGGAACAAATTTGTGGGCAAAATGGCTTTAAAGTATGGTGTTGACTTTTTGTGATTGGCTAGAAGTAAGTCAATCATTAATGGAAACACTATCTCACTCACAGGGCATGCTAGAGGAGCATTTTGTATGTGGATGGGGGGATGGACAGAGTCAGCCAGCCAGGAGCACTAAACAGCAACGGTATGAGTCTGATGGAGCAACAGGAGATGCAAACAGGCAAGAATGAAAGAAAAACTCAGTTTTTTTCCTTTGTGGGGGTCAGGTGCCCCAAAATATTGGCAACCTCATAGTACATGGCTTCCTAACACGTATGTAACATAGGGGGTCAGAGTAGGTTACATACATAATTGCAAGTTTCAGTGGCATTTTTAAAAAAAGGGAAACATTGAAGACACACATATAACAGGTTTTAGAGTGTGTGAATTGAGAAGGCATCCACAGTGTTTGGGATCTGGCAGTGCAGTTAGACAAAGAGACAAAGAGCCTGCAAAATGCATTACATTAAAATGTCCCACTTAGCACATGCAAAAAAGAGGGGACATTTATGCTAATTATTTAAAAAAAATGTATGCATTTGTGTTACTCAAGTAATGTTAATAATGTTATCCCCCAGGTGATTTGGCACCCTGTAATGCATTTCATGACTATTTAAAAGCCACATTTTTGGAGATAAGGGCATGTAGATTGGATGTGGCATAAATGTTCCCCTTTAGTGCAGCCAATTATGAGTGCCTTTCTCACTTGTCTTCGGGGTCTACAGACTATAACTAAAACAAGACATGGGCCACTTTTCTGACATACTCAAACTTCCTAAATACAATAGTGATACCACAATGTCTGGGACTTCCTCACCTGGACCACCCAGGACTTGGGTGAGTTAGTACCCACTAATTCATGAAGCTTAGTAACAACTGAAAGGTCTGCACACACAGAACACTAACCTTTTTGATACACTCCTAGGTTTACAGAAAAAAGCACCCCCACCCTCCGATTGCTGTCCCCAATAGTTCTGGTTGTACCCTGGTGTCCAGTGGTACACCCACCCTCCCTTTTCAGGCACATCCTCAAAATAAAGAAAATGGTCCCTCAATGATTTTTTTCAGAACCTGTAAAAAATGAAAATGGTCCCTTGCTGATCAGATCCCCCACTCAGCACCCCACATCCTCAGTACACCCCCACACCGTCACAAACCAGAAATGGTCCCATTTTCAAAACCCACTCTCTGATTGAAGAAATGTTTTGCTGCTGGAACTGGCGACTGCAATATGAGAAAGTAAGTTAAGTGTTGTTCAATGTGTTTTAATGGAAGTTTCAACTTCTATGCATAACTAAGCCATTTTTTGAGATTTTGACACCAATTTTTCAACATGGCCTTTTGGGGATGACACCTCATGAAAACTATGACTGTCATTACACAACTGCCACCTGAAAGTGATTTTGTGGGTGGTTGGCTAAATCACCTTTTGGTCAGAATTTGAAAATGTTTCCTGCCCTTGTTCATGAGGTGGTGTCATAAGAAGGCTATGTTGAAAATGTGGGTTCAAAATATGTAAAAATGGCAAAGTTATGACCATTCATTATATTTTGGCTATGCACACTCGTAACTTTGGAAATTTAAAATATTTTGACCCCAGATTTTCCACATAGCTTTCTTATTGCCTCACCTCATGTATGTCCCAGCTGTCATTTTTCAAATCCTGGCCAAAATGTGTTTTCACACCTGTGGCATGGAATGGCATTGCAGTTGCATAGAATTATGTTTTGGCAGGGATTTGTACATTTTCTGCACTTTGTACATGAGGCGGGGTACTAGGATGGCTATACTGACAATGTGGTCTCTGTTGTCCTATAAATGGAAGTGCAGGGCTCAGAGGGCCCTATGCTTCCACAGCTACATACAGTACATGTACGCATCTACAGAGGGATGGGAGTACAGGGCTCAGAGGGCCCAGTGCTCCCAGAGACAAATAAGGATATGATTATACTATCTCAAAAAATAAGGAAATGAATTGCACAAGACTTTGTTAATGCTCTAGTTAGGGTTAAAGTCACAAAAGGAGAGAAATGTGGTGTTAGGATTTCCAAACTTAACACCCCACCCCCACCATGCATAGACCAACAGGCATTGGGGCATGTATCCATGTCATTAGCCCTAATGATCATCCCATTCTCCTATACTGTACCCATCTCAGCTTATTTACATATGGAATAGGGTGAATGTTAGGGCTGATTACAGAAACATAGAAACATAGAAACATAGAATTTGATGGCAGATAAGGACCGCTTGGCCCACCCAGTCTGCCCATTTCCCTACCTGATGGATAAGCTGCAGATCCTAGTTAACCAGCAGCCTACTTCTTCCTACCCCCACCCACTAGAGCTGCCTTATGACTGTCCCATGCATGCTTGAATTCCACCACTGTTTTTGACTCCACAACCTCCTCTGGAAGGCCGTTCCATACATCCACAACCCTCTCTGTGAAAAAATACTTCCTTAAATTACCTCTGAGCCACCCCCCTTCTATCTTCAAATTGTGCCCTCTTGTTCTTGCACACCTCTTTTTTTGAAAGATGCTACCCTCTTGGACTTTGTTGATTCCTTGAGGTACTTGAAAGTTTCTATCATGTCCCCCCTCTCCCTCCTTTCCTCGAGGCTATACATATTAAGCTCCTTAAGTCTCTCTTCATATGTCTTCCGGTGCAGACCCTGCACCATTTTAGTTGCCCTCCTCTGGACAGCTTCCATCCTGTCTATGTCTTTGCGGAGACTGGGTCTCCAGAACTGCACGCAGTACTCCAGATGTGGTCTCACCAGCTGTTGTACAGAGGGATAATAACTTCTTGTTTTCTACTGGTGATGCCTCTCCCTATGCCTCCCAGTATTCCCCCAGCCCTCCTTGCTGCTCTCTCACATTGCTTGCCCACCTTTAGGTCATCTGATATGACTACCCCCAGGTCCCTTTCCATTTTTGTTGTTGTTAGTATCTCACCCCCCATTGTGTACTCTTCCCCTGGGTTTTTGTTTCCCAGGTGCATTACCTTGCACTTCTTAGCACTGAATCTAAGCTGCCATACATTTGACCATTCCTCTAATCTTGCCAAGTCCCTTCTCATCCTTTCCACCCCACCTTGTGCATCAACTCTGTTGCAGATCTTTGTGTCCTCTGCAAAGAGACATACTTTTCCTTCCAGTCCCTCTGCAATGTCGCTTATAAAGACATTGAAGAGACCGGTCCTAATACTGAACCCTGCGGTACCTACTACTAACCCCCTTTTCAGAGTGGACTCCATTTACTATTACTCTCTGTGTCCTGTTCTCCAGCCAATTCTTTACCCAGGATGTCATCTTGGGACCCACTCCCAGGCTGGCTAACTTGTATATTAATCTTTGTGTAGGACTGTGTCAAATGCCTTGCTAAAGTCTTGGTAGGCCATGTCCACAGCCCTCCCCTGATCAACTACTTTGGTCACCCAGTCAAAGAAATCTATCAGATTTGTCTGGCATGACCTTCCTGCTGTGAATCCATGCTGCCTTGGGTCCTTTGCCCCTCTGGCCTCTAGATACTCAACAATTTTTTCCTTCAGAAGTGGTTCCATCATTTTCCCTACAACTGAGGTTAAACTAACAGGTCTGTAGTTTCCTGCTTCTGCCTTGCTCCCACTTTTGTGAAGGGGAATCACATCTGCCCTCCTCCAGTTCTCAGGTACCATCCCATCCTCCCATGATTTGTTAAAGAGGGTAGTCAGTGGTGTCACTAGTTCTACCCTTAGTTCTTTTAGAATTCTGGGATGAATCCCATCAGGCCCCATTGCTTTGTCCACCTTCAGTTTTAAGAGCTCTTTCAGAACCCTTTCTTCTATAAATGGGCTGGTATCAAATTCTGTATCCAGAGTGTTTCTACTGTTTGTTTTAGGTACCTCCCCCTCTTCCTTTGTAAATACTGAGCAAAAATATTTGTTTAGTATCTCTGCCTTTTCACAGTCATTCTCTGCCCACCCGCCTCCCTTTATTAAGCCTCACTATCCCTCCCTTGGTCTTCCTTCGTCCCTGATGTACCTATAAAATGTTTTATCCCCTCTAACTAAGTTGGATATCTTTTCCTCGGTTTGGGCCTTTGTTGTTCTGACTGCCTTTCCAGCTTCCTTTTCCTTTAACTGATACAGTTCTCTGTCCTGTTCCTTCTGTGATTCCTTGTACTTCCTGAATGCTTTCTTTTTCTCTTGAACTTTCACTGCCACTTCCTTTGAGAACCATAGTGGTTTCTTACATCGTTTCATTTTGTTTATTTGCTTTACACAAAGGCTTGTTACCTCTGTGATGGCAGTTTTTATTATTCCCCATTGTTCTTCCACCCTCCTTCCTGCCCATTTGCTAGTGCATTCCTTAGGCACTCACCCATTTTGGCAAAGTCAGCCCTCCTAAAATCCAGTACCTTTGTCTTTTGTATATTTGACTCTATTGCTGTGTTTATTGTGAACCATACTGTTTGATGGTCGCTAGTTCCAAGATGGCTACCCACTTCTACATCTGTGATCCTCCCTTCATCTCCATTTGAGAGAACCAGGTCTAAGATTGCTCCTCTCGAGTGGTCTCCAATACTAGTTGTCTAAGGCATGCCCCTGTAGGGCATCTAGAATAACCCCACTTTAGAAGTGGCTGCTGCAACTGCACTCCAGTTAACATCTGGCATATTCAGATCACTCATCAGCAATATCTCCCTTTATCTGCCATTCTAAGTATACTTTCTATCATTTTCTTGTCCATTTCCTCCCCTGGGGTTCTTATACAACCCCTGTGCGGATTGTGGTGCCATTGCCTGCCTCCAAATTGACCCACAGTGCTTCTTCTCCTCCCTGTTTACCCTTTTGTTCTGTTGCTTTGATTTCTTCTCTTATGTAGAGAGCTACTCCTCCTCCTCTTTTACCCTCCCTATCCCTCCTGTAGATAGTGTATCCTGGTATGTTTATGTCCCAGTCATGGTTTTGTGTGTACCATGTTTCTGTGACTGCCACGATATCCAGATCTTCCTCCTCCATCAAGGCCACTAATTCAGGAAGCTTGTTACCCAGACTACTGGCATTGGTACTCATTGCTCTCCATTTTTTGATGGCTTTACCTTTTGTAGCGGCATCCCCCACTGACCTTTCTACCTTGGTCTTTTTCTCATTTAGTACCCTGTTTTGTAGGGGGAGGCTGGGATTTTCCTGCTGCTTTTCAGTGCCTCCCCCCTTGACTAGTTTAAAGGCTTGCCAATGAAGCATTTAAACCGATTGCCCAAAAGACTTGTTCCCTTCCTGGACAGATGCAGACCATCCAGCCAGTATAGGCTGGTGTCCCTCCAGGTGGAACCCCAGTCCCCAATGAAGCCAATCCCCTGTGCTCCACACCATTTTTTCAACCATTTGTTAAACTGCATGGTGCAAAGTACCCTCACCTCACCCATGCCACTGACAGGCAGCACCTCTGAGAAGGATACTGTGTGTGATACTTGTCTTAAGCCCCTCCCCAACTCTACAAAGTCCTTCTGCACTGCTCTAATCTCATGATGAGCTAAGTGATTACCCCAAGTCACACCCCTGACACCTGTCGGTGTGTGTGGGGTGGGGGTGGGGTGTTTGGGTTGACAAATTCGCTAATCTTGAGGCTTTAACCATTACCAGAGCATTAATTTTTTTTTTTTTGCAGTTGATATACATTTATATATTCTTTGCAATAAATATCTGTTAATGCATCAGTTAGGGTTGCTATTAAAGAGACAAATGAATGTAAATGTGATGTTAGGGTTTTGAACCCTAACTCTGCATTCCTCACAAGCAGACAAAGGGGGCAAGGTAACACTAGCAATCACAGATCTCCAACATCAAGTAAAGCAAGCAACATACAACTCTTTTCACCTGACACAAGAGATTTCCATCATCATGGTCCAACACTTCTGTAGCCATAGATACATATGCATACTTGGACACCACCCTGGAAGTGTGGTAAAAAATTCCCATAAGATCACATAGTAAATTGTAATTAAGGAATAACACATGACAGAGTTTGCAGCAATGCTAAATTACTGCACACTCCAGGTGGGTTGTGAGGCACAAGGTGCAGCTGTGTAGCTTGAAACACCTAGGAAGTGCAGTATATGATTCCCATAGGATCACATCATTAAATTTTAAGTGAGCAATACCACACTGCAGGTTGTGCAGCAATGCTAAATTGCTGCATGCCCAGGTAGGTTGTGAAGCACGAGGTACAGCTGAGTCCCTTTAGCCACCTGGGAAGTTTGGTATCAAATTCCCAGAGAATCACATTGTAAATTGTAAGTAAGCAATAACATATGGCACGCTGTGTGGCAATGCTAAACTGCTGCATGTCCTAGGTGGGTTGTGAGGCACTAGTTGTAGCTAGGTGCCTTCAACCACCTGGGAAGTGCAGTATATAATTTTATTAAAATTACATTATAATTTTTAAGTGAGCAATACCACACAGCAGGGTGTGTGGCAATGCTAAATTGCTGCATGCCCCAGGTGGGTTGCGAGGCACAAGGCACAGCTGAGTGCCTTCAACCACCTGGGAAGAATTACATAAAATTCCTACAGGATCACATTGCAAATTGTAAGTAAGCAACAATACACAACATGGTGTGCAGTAATGGTAAATTACTGAATGCTTCAGGTAGGTTGTGAGGTGGGTTTTGAGGCACGAGGTGCAATCAAGGGCCATCAGCCACCTGGGAAATGTGGACGTTATCACAGGCACCTATGCTGCCACAGAAGCCCACATGGATGATTACATGCAGGTTCAGAGTGCCTTCAACCACTTGTGGCATGTATCTTTGGCTACAGAAGTGCTTGGACATGATGATGGATGTCTTTTGTGTGATGTGAAAACAGTTGTATGTTGTTTGTCTTACCAGATGATGGCTGTCAGTGGTTGCTTTTCTTGCATTGCCCCCTTTGGCTGCTTTGGGGGGATGCAGAATTAGGGTAACCCTAACATTGCATTCCATACTTTTGTTGTTTTACTTTTTGAGATAATATAATCATACCCTCATTTGCCTGTGGGAGCACAGGGACCTCTGGGCCCTGTGCTCCCATCCTTCATAGATGCTTTTCCTCATTTGCCAGGCAGGTTGTCAGGTGATCTTGCACTCCTATCCCTCCATAGATTTAGACAAGTATGTTGCTTAATATCCGTATTTGCCTGTGGGAGCACAGGGCCCAAACAGCTCTACTCTACCATCTCTCCATAGAAGAAGATTATCATTTGCCAGTGGAAGTTCAGTGCCTTCTGAGTTCTGCACTTGAATTTGTATCAAAACAGCAAATTGCCAGTATATTCTTCTTATTACCTCACCTCATGAAAATGGCACTGACAATTTTCATATCCCTGCCGAAATATTATTCCACGCCACAGATGTGAAAACACAGTTTGGGCAAAATTTGAAAAATGGTAACTGTCATGTTCATGAGGTGGTGTAAAAAAGTTGCTTTGCTAAAAATTTGGGGCCAAAGTATTTTAAATTACAGAAGTTACAAGTGAGCATAGCAAAATTTCAATGCATGCACATAACTTTGCCATTGTTACATATTCTGACCCCAAACTTTCAACGTAGCCGTTTTCTAACCCCACCTTATGAACAAAGATAGTAAAAATGTTCAAATACTTCTAGAAAGGTGATTTCACCAAGCAACTGTGAAATCGCACTTCAGGCAATATTTGCATAATTCCACTGACATTGTTTATGAGGTGGGTCCCCAAAAGGCCATGTTGAAATTTGGTGTCAAAATATATAAAAGTGGCAAAATTATGCATCAACATCAAAAAACCCTTTTAAATACATTGAACTGCATTTGCCTTAGTTTCTCATATAGCAGTCATGATTCCAGCAGCAAGACATGTGTTGGATCAGAGAGTGCATCTTCATCCTGGGACCTGTTCAGGTGACTGAGGATGTATGGGGCTGTGTGTGGGGGGTGCATGGTGGTGGGTACTGATTGGGAGATTGAGGTGGGGGCTGATTGCAGAGGGACCATTTTCTTTTTTAAAGGTTGTAACAAAAAAAAAACATCAAGGGGCCATTTTCTTTCTTACAGCCAGGATGGAGATTGGGGGTACCACTAGACACCAGGGAAAGACAATGGAACCAATTTTATATAGTTTTGTGCAGTCACACGGGACTTGCAGCAGGATGTGTGACACAAGTTTTGACTTGCGTCATACTATGCGACATGTATGATTTTCAATGTAGTGTGCCGCAAATGCCTGCCACAAGTCCAGAATTTGGCATGCATGAAGTTAGACCACCTCCTCCCTGGTCTAATGTTGCATCTGAGATTGCAGCACTTGCCCCAACCCTTTGGCACAAGGAGCTGTAAAGGTGGGAAAAATGTCACTAATGTGCAATCCATTTGAAAATTGAACTGCTCTGCATCCGAAGGTCTTTGGTGCATCTGTGACCCCCTTTGTATCTGATGTAGGGCTTGACAGGAGCTCTGCATCCACTTTCTAAAATGATGACCAATATTTCAACAGGGGAAGTGATCGGAGTGTGGGAGGTGCCACTAGACATGAAAGATAAAATTCAGTTTTATGGGAATGAGGATCAGAATATGGGGGGTGCCACTAGACACCAGGGAAATCATAAACAATATTGGTATGATGATTAGTGGGGGGGGGCACAACTAGACAACAGGGGAAAAAAATAAACCAAACAGGGATGGCAATCAGTGGGTGGGAGGTGCCCAGGGCCAGATTTATACTGTCATGGGCCCAATGCCCAGCAGTAATCAAAATGAACCTGAGCCAGTGGCCAGCACAGCCCTCCTCACACTGCCACAGCCATCTGCTTACTGAAATGTCATTGTGCATGTACAGTATACAGTACATGCTCATTGGTTCAGCAAATGAACATGTACTGTATACTGTACATGATCAGTGACAGTTCAGTCAGCAGATGACCATGGCTGTGTGAGTAGGGCTGTGCTGGTCACCAGCTTGGGTCAGTATGAGAGGTGATTGGGGTGGAGGGTCACTAACTGCTGGAGTTGGGGGGCTGCTAGACTACCAGGGATATTAATCTCTATTCGGGATAGTGATCAGAGACTGGTGGATGGATGAGGGGCCACGTGACCACCAGGAGTTCATGTATTTGTCTAATACCAGAGAACTGGGGCTGGTGAGGGACACTGGACCATCAGGGTTGATGCATACTTTTACATTAATGGGGCTCAGGGCTGGGGATGAACACTAGACTACCAGGGTTGATTTTTTTTATGTGTAAGGTGACTGGAGCTAGCAACACTGTGTTTCAGAAGTGTTAAAATTCAACTAGCACTGAAGGCCTTTTAGCACTTTTGAAACCTTTCAATATTGTGCTATGCTGCATATGCATGAGGGATCCTTTATTTGCAAGGGTGCAGCACAATATTGTGCATAATGGCACTTTCGGGGCTGCACCACGCATATCTGTCCTTTGAATATGGGCCTACCACCAACAGCTAGTGATATTCTAGGTTAGCATGGCACAAACCCTGTTTGTGCCATGCTAACCTTTTTAAAATAGGGGCCTAAGTGCTTTTTAGAGAACAGGGCATTTGGTTATGATCAGACAAAAAAAAGTATAAATTTAAACTGGAAAAAAAGCAAGTTGTGCCTCCTTATTTCCCTCAGTCCAAGCATAACATCAGGGTCATTCATTATGAATTAGCTTTAAAACTACTGACAAATGCACCCAAACCAAAAGGAAATAAAAATGCACTATGTAGCTACTTGTGCCCAAGAAACAATCAGTAAACTTCGTAAATCAGCTTGCTGAAGAAGATCCATCTTCCTTGTCTGTCTCAAGTAACACAGGAAAGGAAACGGAGGGAAATGCTGATAAAGCAGAACCTCTGTGGTTGTTGTAAGTCCTACTGCAGCAGTTGGTATTCTTACTGGTGGCCAAACTGCTGGTCCAGTAATAGTGATGGTGGCTGCTCCTGCTCTGCTGGTTCAGATCCAGGAGGAAGGTTTGTATTCATTACTACCTTACCTCAACACATGCACTGGCAGGCTATGGACTGTAGACAAAACCAACAAGGAGAAGCACCTTAAGGCCACTTAGCAAATTGCACCAACTCTATGCACAGCCACACTGATCCCTTTGCGCAGCCTCCCACAATGAGTTTGTTCTGGTCCAGGTAGATGGAGGGGTTGGGGGTGCACATTACATAGCTGAATCAGATGGTCAGCATCAACCCCCACTTCAGAAGCTGAGACAGCTCAGATATGTAGAAGCAACAGGCAACCAGCACCAGATTTACTGAGGCAAAATAATGAACCAATATATTGTTCCTGAGTCATGTAGGTCGTAAGAAAATATTGTCTGCCTCTGTAAAATTGGATTACAGGAGTATTCTTTATTTACACTTGACTGAAAATATCTACAATAGGTTAAATATGCTTTGCAATTTAATCTGTAGATTTGCCACTGGTTTAAGGGCTTTGACTCATTGTTTACTTTATGATTTTTTGTGATGTCTTCCATTTAAGGAATGTATCGAATTTATGGTTACAATTTTTATGAATAAAATTGCCCTTGATTATGTGCATAGTATCAATAGTGAGAAATTCCCCAGATGTGTCAATATCTTTTCCACCAGATCACAAAACATATATTTATTTTCTATTCCTCATTTCAATTCAACATTTGGTCAGCGATCTCTAAATACAAGGTGTTTATCTGTTGTAATAATTTACCTATGTCTGTTGCAAATGTTATGTCACTGTCTTTATTGAAATCTGGTTTGTACAACTTGTTGATGTTGGATTCCAGTTTTACTTGCTTTACATAATGTTCAATGTATACTATGGGCTGGATATTCAAACTGCACCATTCTGAGGCGCAAGCCCTTGTGCTGCGCAAAATAGTTGAGCAGGGGTGTGGCCCAGGCAATATTCAAAGGATTTGCTCTATTGAGCAAATCCTTTGAATATCACCCAACCACAGCCACAGCCACTGTGCGATGAAACTTACTGCACACGCAAGTTGTCAGAGTGGAGCATTCAACTTGCGGTGGCGAGTACCATTGCGCCATGCGCAAAATCACGATATTCAAAAGGTGACATGCAAATGGGGCCATTATTCATGCAAGACGCAGGGGGGGTCATTTGCATCTGATTATGGCCCCATTTGCATACCATTAGCATGGTAGGCACCGATCCCCATGACTTGCACCTGGCCACCCTGCCAGGCAGCAGCCATGCGGGACCGACGCATCTGCAGCCCAATTATGGCAGCAATGTGGCTCCCCACCTCCTCCCGTACATCTCCCTGGTGGTCCAGTGGACCAAAATGCCCAATCGCGGGCAGAATGTAAAATGAACCCCCGAACATGTTCCTAGTGCCCGATCATGGGCAGTAAGTAAAGTGCCCCACCCGAACATCTCCCTGGTGGTCCAGTGGACCATAATGCCCGATCGTGGGCAGAATGTAAATTGACACCCCCCACCCAAACATCTCCCTGGTGGCTAGTGTCCCCCCACCCCACCCACCCATGAAGCCCCACCCGCTCCCCCGGCAGCTGGTGGGCAGCAGCATCCCACCCGCCTGCCGCCCGCCGCCCCGACTGACTGCCTGTAGGCAGACGCCCATTGGTGCAGAGCAAGAACCAACGGGCATGCAGTCAACATAGATGACAGTCCAGATTAGTTAATGAATCATTCACAAATCTGGACTGTCATAGATGGTATGGGCTGCATGCCCATTGGCTCTGCTCTGCACCATCGGGCGGCAGCCCTACCAGGCAGTAAGTCGGTGGGTGGTGGGGCGCAGGGGTGGATGCTGCCACCCGCCGCCGCCGGGAGGGAGCAGGGGCTTTGTGGGTGGGTGGGGGACACCAGCCACCAGGGAGATGTTTGGGCGGGGTGTCAATTTACATTCTGCCCGCGATCGGGCATTACGGTCCACTGGACCACCAGGGAGATGTTCGGGGTTCATTTACATTCTGCCCGCTTATCGGGCATTACGTCCACTGACCACCAGGGATGGAACGGGAGGGGAGCTACATTGATGCCCGCGATCGGGCTGGTGGGGAGACACTATGCCCGTGATTGGGCCAGTACAGGACTTGAGTTGGGGCCAGCCATAGGTGGCAGCTGCTGTGTTGCGCCCTGCAATACAGCAGCTCACCTGTGGCGGCCCTCTACTTAAGCCTTTTTTTTTTTTTTTGGCTCAAGGTCCTGCAGGCTCAGGTTGGGGGTTGCGCCTGCACAACTCTGCACAGCCCGGCTGAATATCGGGCTGTGCAGTTTATGCATGGTTCCTCCCCCTCCTGTTGAGCATGCATTCATTTGCATTGCGCTGTTGCTCAGCCTGTTTTCAGTGGTGCAACTGCCTCCTGCTGAATATCGCAGAATGGCGCAATGTAGGACTTGAGCATGCGCAACCCTGTTGAGCATGGCGCAACCCTTTTGAATATCTGGCCCTATATATTTATGTACTGGACACTGTGAAAAGATGGCATTTATGTTAATCTGCTTACCAGTTTAAAAGGAAAGGAAAGGAAAGGAAAGGAAAGGAAAGGAAAGGAAAGGAAAGGAAAGGAAAGGAAAGGAAAGGAAAGGAAAGGAAAGAACTAAGAAAATAAAGACAAATCATGCTGAGCACATAAGACAGCTCAGCAAATGGCCCCCCAGAAAAAAAGGGCACTATGCACAAGCATAGTTTGCATACCAATAAATCCAGCCCTGGGAGCGCAACTAGACACTAGGAACAAAATATAGGATTTCCCACTCACAAAAAAAGATTGACCCCAAACAAAAAAGGATTCCTTTTTTTTTCATATAAATGGGAAGCGAGTCAGAACAAATGATTTATAATGGAATAAAAAGCACATTTGGAGGTCATTTTTCAAACACTTCAGTGCAGAAACCACCTAGCATTGTCCTGATGAGACAGATAGGTTTGTTCTTCTCTCCAGTATGTCATTTTTGTGGCTTTTACATTTTCTTTTGAAAAAAATGGAAACAAGATGGTCACAAATGAAAAAGGATTATATCCATACAAAAAAGTATTCCTTTGTCATTTCATACTGCTATCTTGCAATGCCTACTGAGCATGCTCAGAACAGAAATTTTGAAATTACATAACTTTGAAAAGGATTAATAATTTTTCACCATATCAACAAAAGGCACATCTGCAGACCAGTCCCTCTCCACTTTGAAATTTCCAGACCAAAATACCAAACCATTTGGGCCCTAGGTAAGTTATAAAAATGGTTAATAGCAAAACCCACACAGAGAATAACTTTTTGCACTCTCCAGAACTCAGAATCCACACATTCAACTGGAGCAAAACTTGACACATTCAAAGATCTACCCAAAGAGACCATGCATGCAAATTGTCATGGAAATTCTTTGAACCACTACAAAGTTACTAAAGTGCAAAATTTGAGGTTTAACATTTAAGTGACTACTCAAACCTAATTATATTGCAGTGGCATAGTTGCTCAACTATAGTTGGGGTTCAGTAGGGTGTTTAATGTTAACCCCCAATTTTAGCACATAAATAACTTCACAACCATTCATCAAATTTGCAAACACAGTTGGAAACCCAAGGTCTCTTCATATATAAAGCTTTGTTCTAATTGGATGTGCAGATTCTGTGAACTGAAAAGTGCAAAATATGTAAATACCTGTTTTTTTTTTTTTGCTATTTATTTGTCAGGCCCTAGCAACCAGATGGTTCAGAAGTTTGGTCTGAAATTTCCATAGTAGAAAGGGCCTGGCCCACAGTAATGCCTTTCAGTGGCTTGGTAAAAACAAAATATTAATCAGTTCCAAAGTTATTAAATTTAAACATTTTGCTCTAAGCATGCTCATTAGGCATTTTAGGATAAATGTTTGAAGCAAAAAAAGAAATTGACCATATGGGAAAGGCTCCTTTTTATTATGGGACCAATTCATTTTCATAAGGAAAAAAAAAATGTTTTTATTTGGCTGCCACCTTGTTTCCATTGAAACAAAAAAAAGGAAAGAAAAACATTTCAAAACCCACAAAAATGTCATCCTGCAGACAGACCAACACATGCATCTTGCTCATTGGGACCCCGTTAGGTGAATTCTGCACTTAGCTGTTGAAACAATGACCTCCAAATGTGTTTTTCTAAATTTTTACATCCTTTTTTGTGACTCGCTTCCACTTTTTTCTAATGGTCATATGAAAAAGGAATTTGGTCATACGAAAAAGGATCTCTACATAAGGAAAAAGATTTTGGACTTAGTTTTTTTTTTCCTGATTCTTTTTTCATCTGAAGAGATCCTTTTCTGTATGCCTTTTTCCTTCATATGAAAAAGGATCCCTTGATATCAAAAAAAGATTTTGGACTTAGTGTTTTTTTTTATAGATTTGAACTTCAACAAGTCATAGATCCCTCAATATTTGGACTTAAGGGACTATCTATATATATATATATATATATATATATATATATATATATATACACACAGTATATATATATATATCAAACCAAAGGTCTTAATGTGTACTGCAATAATACAACACAATCTCCTTCAAAATATCTAGGGGCTACATCAAAAACAACAAACATTAAAACATGCAAATTCTTATAGGATGACATTGAATATTTAGAAGCCATAAGTCCCTCAATATTTGGAGTTATGGGACACTCTATATGTCAAAACAAATGTCTTAACGAGTACTATAAGAATGACACATATCCCCCCAATGACTTAGGGACATTATAAAAATGCATAAAATGCAATTACCAATAGGATAACATTGAAAGTTTAACAAGCCATTGGATGAAGGAAAGAAATTGATGTTTTGGGACAAATGCAAGTGCATGGCCCTCTGGGCCCTGTGCTTCCAAAGCATCATGTATGCACACACATAGATGGAGGGATGGGAGTGCAGGGCCCAGAGGGCCCTCAGCTCCCACAGATGAATGAGGATATGATTAAACTATCTCAAAAGTAAGGAAATTCATAGCAAAAACTTTGCTAATGCAATAGTTAGGGTTAAACTGACAAAAGTAGGGAATTGTGACTTTAGGGTTTCCAACCTTAACACCCAACCCCCACCCTGTGGGCAGAAACAGGACAAACCAGGTTTGACCTCTCCTGCATTATCATTAATCATGTATCAGGTGTGCCTCAGGCTTGTCAGCCCTAACACTCACCTCATTCTCATGTACTCTGCACATCTCAGCTTCTTTAATGGTGAAATGGGGTAAGCATTATGGATGACAACCTGAGGCACACCCAACACCTGTTAGTGTAGATGCAGGAGAGGTCAAACTGTAATGGTTTGTCTTGTTCCTGCCTGCAAGGTAGGGGTGGGGTGTTAGGATAGGAAACCCTAATGCCACATTTCCCTACTTTTGTCAGTTTAACCAAAACTAGTGAATTAACAAGGTTTTTTGCAATGAATGTATATGTATGTATATGTGTGTGTGTGTGTATATATATATATATATATATATATATATATTCTTTGAAAATAACTGCATTAATGCCCCAATTAAAGTGACTTAGTGCCACAAAAGTAGGGAAATGTGGCACTAAGGTTTAATCCTAGCACCCCACCCTGCAGACAACAATATCTATGGGGTGTGCCTTCCATTCCACACCTAATGGGGTAAGCTTTAGGGCTGACAACCCCAAGGAAGACTGAACCCCTGATTTGTGTTAGGGGTGGGGTTTTAGGGCTGGAAGATAGATAGATAGATAGATAGATAGATAGATAGATAGATAGATAGATAGATAGATAGATAGATTTTCTTTCAAAAAAATCCATTAATGCAACAGTTAGGGTTGATAGCAATGCAAAATAAGTAGGGACATGTGATGTTAGGATTTCTAACCCTAACTCCACACACCCCCAACACAACTACAGGCTGCAGAAGGAGCAAGGCAAAACAAGCAACCAGAGAAAGTCATCATCATGTAAGACTAGCAACATACAACTCTGTGCAGATAACACAAGAGACATCCATCATCATGGTCTACCAGGTGTATGAGGTATGCTGCAATGCCACTATGTTGGGGGCACACCCACATGCTTGGCACTATGGGAGGGGCCACTGTGGGCACTGCACCACAAAGTGCTCCATATAGACCTACTAAGAGACTTGTTTCTATAGGTTTGCTGAGGACGCAGTGTTTGGATATTGCATTGACATCATGCATCGCCACTGACTGGTGGAGAGAATGGTGATTTGAAACAAAGTTTAGGGAAGATGATGGACCCCGCATAGCAAGATCATCTGCTTGTGAAAAGTGTGTGCAAAATAGGAATTACTGAATTAGGCAGTCTGCCTGCTGGAAAGAGTGGATAAGCGAAGACTTGCTTGCTTTGTTTTTATTTTTTTCTGATCTGTTTTGGCAGTCTTCCTAAAATGAGAGGTGATCAACTGAGATGGCATCAGTGCTACTGGAGAAAGCAGGACTGGGAGCTGTGGGCATATGAGGGGAAGAAAAAGGTAGTAAAAGTGAGCAGTGTGGGGATTTATTATTTTGTAATGCATTTTGCAGGTGATTAATGTGTTGTGGTTGTGTGCTGTGGCTAGGTTTTAGCAAGAAGTAAAGCAAGTGAGTGAGCCAGTGCTGGCATGCAGTGTAGTGGTGTTCACAGATGTGCTGAGAAATACAGCATGAGAGAGAACCTGTTTTGAGTTGTGGGCAAGGTAAGAACTCTTTTAAAAAAAGAACCATTCATTTTAATCTGGGGCAAAGCATAGGCCATTTATTAGGAAGTGAACCTGTGTTTACTGTTTGCTAGTGGGGGAGGTGTAGTGGTTTAGTTGAATAGCTGGAAGTAGTGCCAGTGTGCAGGTGATTGGGGAGGGTGTGTGACATAGAAACGGTGTAAATAAAAGGACTGTGACATAAGAACTTTGTACATAAATGGAGTGTGACATATGAACTGTGTATATAAACAAAATGTATATACTCAGTTACTCAGATAAATGGATTTATCACACTCCATTTATTACACTGGTGTGGTAGAGCTAGTATAGTTAAGGTTGACATACAGGTTCTTTGTTAAACCCCTAACTTTGCACCCTAATAGCTTTGGCAGTATTTGACAACATTATCTGAAATTTTGCATACATTGTCAGGTATGCAAGTTTTAAATACACAATGTGAAAAGTTTCATGATGGCAGCTTGTGTAGTTTCTGAGATGTGCCTACAGTATGTCATTTTCCTGTAGATGTCTATTTTTTTCATATAATTAACATGGGTCTTAGGGTTTGATTTCATGTACAGTCTACCCGGAATAGCATTTTTGTTTTAAATGTTGGGGGCAGAAATGTGTTGTGCAAAGGAAGATTTTGTGACAAAATTTTAAATGGTACCGGAGATATAGGAACATAAATGTTTTTGTTTGTGTGTTTGTTTTTTGCTGTTCTGAGCATGCTTATTAGAGATTTTTGGATACATTCTGATACAACACGAAAAATTCCATGTCATGATACTGTTTTTGCTTTCTCACACTTGTTTCTCACAGCATGAAAAAAAAAATCTTGTGTTGTGATTCCCTCATCTTGTTTTTTTTTCTGCTAGAACTTAGAAATATGGAAAATACTAAGATGGTATAATTTAAGGTAGCATTACAATGAAAAATGTTTTTCCAACCAAAGCTAGTTTCAGCTACAATTAAGAAAAATATTAGCATAACCGTCAAATGTTGCTATCTATGTACCTCCTATGTTATGCACCATGAGACTTTTTCATTTTTTAAATCCTAAACCTTGCCATGTCAACAATGCTTTTCCATGCAAAATGTGGTGGCCATCTTTTTTTCTTGAGAAAAAAGTCAAATGAAACATTTACAAAACATTCAAATTCTGGTGGAATTATAAAATTGCATCACCAAATTTAACTGGAAGATGTCTGTAATATTATATAGTGAAAAAAAGGTAGGGTCTGATTTTTTGTTTATTTTCATTGCACTATTGCTTTAAAAAAAAAAAAACAAAAACAAAACAAAACACCACAACCTAGCTAAATGAGAACCATTTACCTACATTCTGGTGTTTGTTTATTTGTTTTTTAATAACCAGAAATACCTTTGCTGGACACCCCAAACTCCAAGGTGCCCAGCTTAGCAAGAGGAGCCATTCACTCACATTCCCTGTAAGAGAATAGCAGGAGATTCTTGAATGCTGAAGCCAAAGCTTGAGTCATACTGCCAGCTTCAGTTGAAGCAGTAGCCAGTGATTCTCTGTCTCTGTCTCTCTCTGTCAGTCTGTCTCTGTCTGTCAGTCTGTGTGTCTATCTGTCCCATTAAAGTATTTCATAAGCAGGCCAGGGTGCCCACTTCTGGTAGCGCTTCTGTCTCTCCCTTCCCTTCAGGTTCCCATCCCCCTTCCCAATGTTTATCTATTTTATATTTTACATTTTGGTGGCATGGTTATACCACAATAATTAGGGTTGAGTAGGCTGTTTAATGTTAAACCCCAATGTTTGCACTTTAATACCTTCACAGCCATTCAAGGGATTTGCATGAAATTTTGCTTGCTGTCAGAAGCCCAAGGACTCTTAGTATGCCAAGTTTTGTTCCAATCAGATGTGTGAATTCTGAGATCTGGACAGGGCAACATGTATAAAAATGGGGGGGGATTCATTGCTTTTTTGCCAGGCACTAGTGCCACAACATTTTAGAATTGTGGTCTGAAATACTCTGGGTAGAAAGGGCTTGGCCAAGAGTAGTGCATTTTTGCTAGTTTGGTGAAAAAATAATAATTCATTCCAGAGTTATAAGGATTTGAAATGTTGGTTCTGACCATGCTCAGTAGGCACTTTAGGATAGATGTTTAAAACAAAAATGAATTTGGACATACAAAAAAGGATCCTTTTTTCGTATTGGGCCAACCCTTTTTCACAAGTAAAAATATACATTTTCATATGGCTGCCATTTTCTTTTTAATGTTTAAACTTACAAACATTTATAGTGCATAAAATTAATGTCTTTAAAAAAAAGCAAACAAACAAACAACTGAACCTAGCTACACAGAACCCATTTAGCTGGATTCTGGTGTTTTAAATTTTTTTTTTTAAAGCTGGCAGAAATATGTTTTCTGGACACCCAAAATTCAGGGTGCCCAGCTTAGTGAGAGGAACCATTCACCCATGTTCTCTGTATGAGAACAATAGGACTTTCTTAACTTCTGCAGCCACAGCTGGAACTCATGCTGCAGGCTGCAGTGAAGGCAATGAACTGCTGTTTTCCTGGTGTCAACTGGCACCTCACCATTACCTTCCCTTTATGTTTGTAATATTGCCCTGGTGTCTAGTGGCACCCCCACCCTACAGTTGCCATCAATGTAATATGTTTGTCTTTCCCTGGTGTCTTGTGGCACCCCCACCCTCTTATTGCCAGCCCAGTAATGTATTGGTCTTTCCCTGATGTCTAGTGGTACCCCACCCCCTCTAATCACTATCCCAATAATGTAATTGGCTTTCCCTGGTGTCTAGTGCCACCTCCTTCCCTCCCTCTGATCGCCGTCCCTGTACTATATTTTTATTTCTTTGGAGTCTAGTGGCACCTCCCACTCTCTGATCACAATCTTCATAATATGTTTGTCTTTCTCTGTAGTCCAGAGGCACCCCCCCACTCTCTAATCACTGACCATATGGTATGTTTTTCTTTCTCTGAAGTCTAGTGGGACAATCTACCCTCCAATCATCATACTCGCAATGTTTTTGTCTTTTCCTGGTGTCTAGTGGCATGCCCCACGAGATCCACTCTCCAATGGAAGACACGTCTTTCTGCTGGAACTGCCCACTGCAATATGAGATGTGAATGTAAGTGTGGATCAATGTATTTCAGACAGGTTTTGAACTTTGATGGATTACTTTGTCATTGTTGCATATTTTGACCCCAAATCTTCAACATAGCTTTTTTGGCTCTGACCTCATGATGAATTGTAGAATTAGGCAAATTAAGCACAAAAGGCAATTTTGTGGCCACTTGGTGAAATCACCTTTCTGGTGGGATTTGAAAATTTTAACTACCCTTATTCATGAGGTGGGTTCATAATAAGGTTATGTTTAAAATCTGTGGCAAAATGTGTAAAAATGGCAAAGTTATGCACACAAGTTGAAATTTTTCTACACATGCTCAGAACTTTGGTGATTTTAATTATTTTGACCCCAAATTTTCAACATACCCATTTTTTACACCATCTCATGAACATGACAGCACCTATTTTTCAAATCCTGGCCAAAATCCGTTTTTACATCTGTGGGGCAGAATGACGCTTTGATGCCTTGAAATTAAGTTTCTGCAGGGATTTGGAAATGTTCCTATTGGGTTCATGAAGGAGGTAATAAGAAGACTATGCTGAAAATTTGGTTTACAAATACTGTAAGATGCCCAGATTATGAGTGAGTGTTGTAGTATTTCAAAGTTCACTCATAACTTCACTAATTTTCAGTATTTTGCCTCCAAACATTCATCAAAGCCATTTTTCCACACCATCTCACAAATGCAACATATGTCATTTTCAATCTCCTGGATGAGATGTGTTTTCACACATTTTGTCTAAAATGACATTTCACCCAATATACTATAAATGGTCCATATCATGTTTATAAGGCAAATAATAAAATGAGTATCTTGAAAATTTTAGGTCAAAATTGAAAAAAAATAATATATAATTGTTAACAAACTTTGTGTGTAGTACCACTCTTGACCCCAGTGAGTATGGTTTTTGATTCTGTGCTGATGAACTAAGTTAGGGGGTGAGCTCAGTGATCCAACTGGATGGGTGAGGGTTGGGGATGCTGCTGTTATGCAAATCCCCCAGCCTGGGAATGACAGGTGCAGGATTGTCCACATGGGCCTGGATGCTACATAGTGAAGACAACTGTCCTCTTTGTATAGCGCCCTACATCTCTCCCACCCCTTGGGTGGCAGGTGGCCCTGTGCATTGGCTGACAGATGTAATCTTTGCTCACCATTAGATGTCAGTGTGGCTCAGTTGGTAGCACATCCGCCTCTGGACCAGAAGGTTGTGGGTTCTCATCCCACACCGGGATTGGACTTGCACCTAAAAATTGCTGGCATCCGAGTGAAGTATTGAGGGGTGCTGTACTGCTGGGGTGTGCTGTCCTTCAGATGAGACGATAAACCGAGGTTCCTTCTGCCCATCCTGGTGTTGTCCTGGTGGGTGTCCAGGTGGAAGTAAAAGAACCCAGGGCACTCTTTGCAAAGAGTAGGGAACATTTCTGGTGTCCTGGCCAACATTCCCCTTCCCATAAACCAGTTCATGCAATTATCCAGGCTGTGTGTGGGTGATGATGTGCGATATGGCCTCCACCACACATTCAGTCACTTTATTACCAGTCTAGCATTGCTTGTAAAGTGCTTTGAATGTATGAAAAGCGCTATATAAATGCTTCTTCTTCTTCTTCTTCATCTGTAACTGTGGCTACATAGAAGTACAAGGACCACAGGGCCCTGCTCTTTCAAAGCCCATCAGACAGGCCCATGAATTCTTCACATCTGTAATTCCACTGAACTTCGGAGCCCACAATCTGTGGGCCCTGCAATTCTGTAGGTGAATGGAATCTTTTTTTGCACAGGGCATCTACATCTGTTCAATACAATTCCACTGTCTCAAAAAGAAAGGATATTATTTGCAAAAAACATTGATAATGTACCAGTTAGGGTAACTTAAAGCCACAAAAGTAGGGAAATGTGGCTTTAGAGATTCCATCCATAATACCCCCACCCCCAAAGCAGCCAAAGGAAAAACACATTAGGGTTTTGGGTCTCCAGAGTCTTGGTGAATCAGTGGTGGAGTCTTCCTTGATGGTTGTCAACCCTAATTTTCATGCCTCCTGCAGCCCATAACCTTCAATTCAAAGCACAAGGTATAGCTCCAAGCCACTGCCTCATAATGATACACTCTTCAAAGGTAGTGATACATCTCACCACTGGTTGCCAACACAATTTGCTGTGCCTTTCTTCATGCAGGGCCCTTTGGGAGATCATGTGTAATGTTGTTTGCTCATAGAAAGTGGTGGGCATTAGGATTGTCAGCCCCCAAGGAAGACTCAACTATGGATTCATCAAGACTACGGAGACCCAAAACCCTAAAATGCTTTTTCCTTATGCTGGATGGTGGTGAGGGTGGTGTGTTAGGTTTGGAATCCCTAATGCCACATTTCCCTACCATTGTAGAGTTAAATTACTATATAATATAAGAAAACCTTTGTGCCCACCCCTGGCACTGCTTCTGTTGACCCTCTCTCTCTTCTAGATTATCCACACCTTCCCTTTATGTACATTGCAGCACTGGGGTGTCCACACACAGTGCTACGGAACAGTTGCTCAACACTAGAGTGGACAATCCTTAGTAACAGTCCTCTGAAATAAAGAAAGAGGTACCTCATTTATTTGTTTTAATCTGTAAAAATGAAAATTGTCCCTTGTCAATCTGACCCCACCCACCCACTCACCCCCACCCACCCCACCCTGACATCCCACTCAACACACATCATCCCACACCCCTTTCACAACCTCACACACCTGAATATGCCCACAATGTAGATCCTCTCTCCGATCAAAGACATGTCTTTTTGCTGGAAACAGCAACTCCAATATGAGGAAAAAAGGGGATCTATGACTGGTCATTGACAAAATTTGTGTTGAATGACCAGACAGTGAAACTGTCAGGTTGACCAGTTTTCATAGTTGGCTGATAGTTTCCTACAGCACAACTTGTTTTCTTCAGGGCTTCACCCCAAATCCCCCATGGGGCTGTTGCCCACACACACTAATTATAATAAATTCCAAGTCGGATCTGACTGGGGGGTGCAAGACCCTTGAAAAACAGTGCCGGGTTCCAGCGCTGATAGTACAGTGACCTGGCATTGTGGTCGTTGTCTTGTCATTCAGTGCCTATGTTTCGTTGTCAGGTGACTGACCAGAAAAAAGGTACAGTAAGTCTGGTTTAATGTATTTTAAAAGGGTTTGAATGTTCATGCACAATGTTGTCATTTTTACAAATGTTTATACCAAATTTTCAACATGTCCTTTTTGCAACTCCATCTCATGGTCCGTGGTAATGAAATTATGCAAATCTGTCCAGAAATGTGATGTCAAGGTCACTTTGTGAAATCACCTTTTGGTCAGGATTTTAAAATGTTCACCACCTTTGTACATGAGGGATGGTCATATAAAGGCTATGTTGAAAATTTGGGGTCAAGTATACAAAAATCACAAAATTATGAGTGTACATTGACATTTTTCTATGCTCACTCATAATGTTGTTAAATGTCAATATTCAGAACCAAAATTTTCAACATAGCCATTTCTTTACTGGATGTAAAAAAAGTGCTGGTGCGGATACCCTCAACCCATATTTTTTGAAGGTGGCCATCCATGTGTTAGCCATGCCCATAACCCATTTATTTAACCTATCATTAACTCAAGGATCCATTCCTTCAATATGGAAAATAGCACACATCACTACCCCTGTTCAAGTCTGGAAATCCCTGTGATCTAAAAAATTACAGACCAATTTTGATTCTCCCAGTCTTGTCAAAATTATTGGAAAAAGTCATAAGTAACCAGCTGAGGCAGTATCTAGAAGCTAATAACCTGCTTAATCCAGTCCAATCAGGGTTTAGAGCTAAACATAGCACCATCACAGCACTTGCCAAAGTGACTAATGACTGGCAAAGAGAGCTAGACAACAGGAATTACACCTGCGCTGTATTCTTGGGCCTGAGCAAGGCCATCAACACTGTCAACCATTCTCTGTTGCTCTCTTCCCTGACCTCACTATGTGCTGACCTATTATCTTTCCAGTGGTTCAATAACTACCTTTCTGATCGTTTCCAGCAGGTGAAAGCAGAAGGAGATCTCTCAACTCTCAAACCTCTCCTAAGAGGTGTTCCCCAGGGTTCTATCTTAGGACTGATCTTATTTGCAATGTACATCAACAATATTGATGAAAGCATAACTAAGGCCAACATTCATCTGTTTGCAGATCACACAGTTCTTTATGTAAGCCGCCTGTCATTACAATCTGCATGTAATGACCTTCAATCTGAGTTCAACCTGCTGCAACACCAACTTCTTAACAAAAAAACTATTACTTAATGCCAAGAAAACAAAAGCAATGCTCTTTTCTCCCTCTGCCCAAATGGTAAATTCAGCCCTATCAGATCCTGTGCCGCAGATTACTACAGTTCTTGGCGAGAAGTTGGAATTTGTCCCTAAATTCAAATACCTGGGAGTATGACTTGTCCATAGGCTCTTTTTTATAGAGCACATTGAAGAACTACTCAAAAAATGATGACAGAGACTTCGCCTATTCTTTAGGATAGCCCGCTTCTTAACTAGAGATGCCAAACTACAGCTGGAATAATCAACCTTTCTATCCTTGATAGATTATGCTGACATCCTCTACAGTCACTGTCCCATTTCCTACCTCACCAAATTTGACACATTATATCATAGAGCTTTGAGATTCATCACAGGCCTGCCTTATTTCTACTCACCACTGCTCCCTGTATCAATCAGTGGGATGGAGTTCTCTTCAATTTAGGTGTGATAAAAAATGTAACCTTATGGACCCTGACAGCCATCTCCAAAAAACTGTCCCAATACATTACAGACTGTCTTCCTATAAAACCAATAGGCAATTATGCCCTAGAAGTTGCAAATCTCTCCTAATGATGGTTCCCAAAGTTAACTCTCACTTTGGCAAGGCTGCTATAAGCTTTACACTGTCCTCCTTGTGGAATAAATTGCAAAAAAAAAAACTGAAACTGCGGTCACTCATCGGCATCTCATCTTTCAAGCTCTTATATTCACGTCTCAGAAATTATCAGTGCAATTGTTTCTCATGACCATGAATTGTCATCATGCTAACCTGTACCATTTAACCATGAACAAATTACTTCTAGTGCTTGTCTTCTCCTTGGCCCTTGCCTGTCATCATGCTTTCATGTAATATATTGATGCCTCTATTCTCCCTTTGATAGTGGTCTATCTTCACGCTTTCTCCAGCCTTCTTTCCACAACTCTATACTGCACTCATCCACAATCTACATGCAATCATACTATAAAAGTTCTAACTTCCCTTTCCCTCTCCCCGTATGCACCAACTGCTGCATCAGTTCTACCAACCTATCCTTGGGACTTCACTTCTCACAATGTTTATTCTTTGCTTGCATATTACATACCTCTCCTGGTACCCCATCTGCCATTATTTGGTAGTTCTCTAAGCCATTTTCATGGCTAGTACTAGTGACTGCCACTGGTAAATGAACTAACTGGTACTTCTATACAGAGAACATGGTTTATATACACTTGCATGGTTCAGTGGTGGACCTGCACCCTTGTATTTGAATTCTCCTCTTGTATGGCTTGCCTTGTCTTCGTTTTATCATTTGATTCCCCTATTACTACACCATTGTGTTTGTATTTATATACTTCTTTACATGTATTTATATGTTTTTATGATGGATGTTACCTGACCCTGTTCTAACTCAGGTCCATCTTGTAAAAGAGCTCTGCTCAATGATGTTCGCCTGGATAAATAAAGATTTTGATTAATTAATTGATTGATTTCACACCACCTTATGAAAAATCCTGTCCAAAATGTGTCTTTGTACCTGTGGCGCAAAATTATGTTTAGATGGGGATTCGAAAAATTTCACCTACTGGGTTCATGAGGTGGGTTAATAAAAAAGCTATGCTGAAAATTTGGTGTACAAATATGGTAAGATGCCTTGGTTATGAATCAACATTGAAATATTTCAACATTTATTCATAACTTTGCCAATTTTCATTATTTTAACTCCAAACTTTCAATATAGCCATTCCGACACAAAACCTCATAAATTTGAGAGTTGGCATTTTTTAAATCCTGGACGAGATGTGTTTTCACACTTGTGGAGCACAATGATGTTTCTTACAGCATTCTATAAATGTCTTGTGTCCTGCTTATAGGGAGAGTGATAAGATGACTAACTTGAAAACATGGGGCCAGATTTTCAAATGGGCTGCATTCACTACAATGGACTTGCAGCATGGAGTTTGATATAAGTGGTGACTTGCATTAGGCAATGCTGCAAGTCTGATTTTGCAAGAATCAGAGCTGCAACTTCCTAGCGCAAGTCTCCTGTACCAAATGCAGGACATAGACGAGCTCCCTCCTTGTCTAAATTTGTGCCATGAGGGGCATCATTTTACAGGGTTTGTGCCATACCTTTGGCGCAAGCTGCCGTAAAATGAGGGCACTGTTGCAACTTGCATCCGAGGTTATAAAACTGGGTGCAAGTTGTGACATACCCTTGGATGCAGGTGCGACAAACTTTGCTGGGAAGCAGGGCTTGGATGCAAGCATTGCATCCCAGTTTAAAAATCGAGCCCATGGGGTCAAAATAAAAAAAAAGGTATATGTATATATATATATATATATATATATATATATATATATATATTAAGAAACTTTGTGCGTAGTTTTGCAATCCCGTGCTGGTGAGCTGAGTTTGGGGACCATCTCAGTGACCCAGCTACATGGGGCAGAAGGTTTGGGCATGGCGCTGTTATGCAACATCTCATTAGCCAGGGAATGAAAGCTACAGGGTTGCCGGCATGGGCTGAGGTACCATATTGTGAAGACAACTCTTATCTTGGCATAGAGCCCTGTTATCTCCAACATTTGGGTGGTAAAGCACCCAATGCATTGGCATATTGATGTAATTTTTGTACTGTGTGATTGCATATGTGGCCACATGGAAGTACAGAGACCAGAGGGACCTGTGCTTTTGCTGCCCACAAGAATGCACCATGAATTCTTGACATCCATCACTGCACTTCCATAGGTTGATGGAGTGTTCCCTTTGTTCAGGTCCCAACAGGCCCTATAAATCTGAATCTGTTCATGCATGTTCCATTGTGACCCATGTGAATATGGATATGATTCCACTATTTCAAAAAGAAAGGAAATTCTTTGCAAATAACTTTATTAATGCACCACTTAGGGTTCACGTTAATGCCACAAAAGTAGGAAAGTGTGGCATTAGGGTTCCAACCCTAAGTCTCCACCCTCATCCCCCAAGGAGCAAAAGGCAGAGTCTTGGCAAATCAGTGATGGTGTCCTCCTTGGGTTGTCAGTCCTAATGTCCACATTTTCTCTAAGCAAACAACATCAGACACAATCCCCTTTCTTTAACCAGGGCCTGTAGGCCCCTGCAAAAAGAAAGAAACGAGTTGTTTTGGCAACATGTGGTGAAACGTATTTCTCAACTATTGAAGATTATATCACTATGAGGCACTGACTTGGAGCCGTACATTGTTCTTTGGGCTGGAAGCTAAGGGTTGGGGAAGGGGTTAACACTAGGGTTGACAAACCACAGGGAAGACTCCACCATGGATTTTCCAAGACTTCTGAGACCCAAAACCCTAACAATTTTTCCTTTTGCTACTTGGCGGGTTGGGGAGTTAAAGTTGGAAACCCTAATACCACATTTCCCTTATCTTTTGGCATTAACATGAACCATAACTGGTGTGCTAACAAAGTTTTGGGCAAAGAATGTAGTTTACATTTATTTAAACATAAAGGAACATGTTAGAAACCATTGAAATGAGAGGCTCATTTGTAACTGTGTTCTTTCTCTAGTCAGACAAAAAAGATTTATGACATGTGAGGAGAAAGATTACACATACGATTTTAATAAATAAATAAGTACTGTAATTAAAAAATAGCATCCTTTAATGCTTTCACTAAGGTATTTATCATTTGGTGGAAGTAAGTGCTAGTAAGCAAAGTATAGAAACTTGCATGAAAGGCAGGGCCATTCTTGAATATGTAGTGCATTATATACTGTAGTGCATTCCCACCCCATCCCATCCTACAAAGATATTTTAAGTATAATGCAAATCATAGCATAACAATGAATGGAGGGGTGCTAGTTCAGATGTAGACACATTCCTGATGTATTTTGTATGTCTGACAGAATGGTCTGAATATATCTTTTCTGCACGTAATCAAGCTGTGTTTGACTTGGGAATAATCAGTCAGTTTTAAGAATTTCTTTGCTAGCCAACTTCTACATCGACCTGACAGACTGTATATTTTATTTCTGATAAGTGTCTCACATGGAGGAATTGCATTCAAGAAAAGATCTGGCAGGGGTGCTGTAAGGTTTCTGAATTAATTGCGCCAGTGCTGACTTAAGTAGTTGGTTGTCCAAGAAAATTATCTTAATGAGCTTTTGAGCATATCTCATTAATGTGGTAAGACCAACCATAAATTTAGAAAGAGACAAGCACCCAGCAGCCTGAAACTTTCCAGTCTCTCAATGGGGAACTTAACTAGGGTAAGAATGCAATTATAAAATGCAGAGGACATAATGGGAAGCATTTGAGAGAAACTGAACTTTTTGTTTGAACTTCTGTTACTGATCATACTGCCTGCATTTCATATTCTGCAGTCATTTATGTCTGCATGTCACTGAATGTTAAGCTTTCTTTTTCTTGGAATTTCAGTTACTGGAATTATCCACTGGACAATGCAGGTTAACATGTGAAAACAAATATCTCACAATCTCACATAACGACTGTAAGAATAACATTAATTGTATGTATAAAGTGACAAGAGATTAAATGCCTTAATTTCCACTGATGGTGATTCTGGAGTAGAAATTAACTATTGATTTTCATGCCAGAAACATAATCAAGAGTTCCAAACCAGTAATGTCTTCAGATTCTAGAACACATCAGAATACTTAAATGATGCATGTTCTTACTGGAATTTGGGATGCTTTCTTCATTTAAATGTGTTTTCAAGACTTTTCAGTTAAGCTGTTATCCAGTTGAACCACACTGGTTCTACAAGTCAAACATCCTTTATTTTGGTACATAACTTGAACTGTGCCCTAACAGACAAAACACCATAAGGTAGGTCAGATAATCAGCAGTTAAAATACAAAAGATATTTAATACAAGCAGATTGAATCAGCAAACATCCTAGACAAGGCAAATCAACTTTAGTAGAAAATAGCACTGTATTAATCATAGTGTCAGTGTAGCACAGTTAGCATAGTTAGAAGCTCCTCTGCCTCTGGGCCAGAAGCTCATGAGTTCTAGCCCCATACTGGAACATGAACATAAGAATGAGGAGGAGGAAAATTATAATGTACCATAGCGATATCCCAGTTGTGATAGCTTGTCTGAGAACAATGGAAAGATCAGATGTGGGGAAAAAATGGTCACTGGACAAAGGGGCATACACCAGGAGATGTTGACTGTGATGGACATTTAATGAGCCAGCAAAGAATAGCTAAACAAAATAGTATACTAGTTGACAAACATGTCACATAGCCTGCTGCTAGTAAAGGGTGCTGTACATTTTCTACCACTGTGACACATGTTAAATACCATAGCTGCTGCACAGTGTTGCAGATCCATCATGGTACCAGTAAATTTCTCACACCCAAGTGTGACTCCTATGCCAAGTTACAGGAACCCATAGATTAACCACTTGCTGTGAAGCCTGCCAATATGTCATACAGCCCTACCTTCATGATAGTGAATAAACATAGAAGCACTTATTTTATACACTGGGAACTATTTACTGTCTGAAAAGATATACCCATAGTGACTTTTGCCAATACATGTGACCTGCCCTAATGTTTTCATATCCAGTACAGCATATTTGCTACATCATATTACATTATGTATACTATCATTTAGCGTGTAGGTACATCATATGTGCTTCCATTGTGCTTATTCCCTGCAGTATTTATTTATTAGGTTGTTCCTGAACACCCTACACCCAGGTTCTTCATTTTTGCAGTGTCTAAACCTCATCATAATTACCTTTACTGGGGCCAAAATATCTTGTACTCCCATGTCAGCTAACAGGTGCTGTCACACCATATTATGTAGCACTGCACATGCATGCTGCCTTGGATGAGTACTGTAATTCAGCACTGGAGTTGACAAGTTATAGAAACATAGAAACATAGAATTTGACGGCAGATAAGGACCGCTTGGCCCACCCAGTCTGCCCATTTCCCTACCTACTGGATAAGCTGCAGATCCTAGTTAACCAGCAGCCTACTTCTTCCTATCCCCATCCCCCAGAACTGCCTTATGACTATCCCATGCATGCTTGAATTCCACCACTGATTTTGACTCCACAACCTCCTTCGGAAGGCCGTTCCATGCATCCACAACCTCTCTGTAAAAATACTTCCTTAAATTACCTCTGAGCCGCCCCTCTATTTTCAAATTGTGCCCTCTTGTTCTTGCACACCTCTTTTTTTGAAAGATGCTACCCTCTTGGACTTTGTTGATTCCCTTGAGGTACTTGAACGTTTCTATCATGTCTCCCCTCTCCCTTCTTTCCTCGAGGCTATACATATTAAGCTCCTTAAGTCTCTCTTCATATGTCTTCCGGTGCAGACCCTGCACCATTTTAGTTGCCCTCCTCTGGACAGCTTCCATCCTGTCTATGTCTTTACGAGATTGGGTCTCCAGAACTGCACACAATACTCCAGATGGGGTCTCACCAGCTGTCTGTACAGAGGGATAATAACTTCCTGTTTTCTACTGGTGATGCCTCTCCCTATGCATCCCAGTATCCCCCCAGCCCTCCTTGCTGCCCTCTCACATTGCTTGCCAGTCTTTAGGTCATCTGATATGACTACCCCCAGGTCCCTTTCCATTTTTGTTGTTGTTAGTATCTCACCCCCCATTGTGTACTCTTCCCCTGGGTTTTTGTTTCCCAGGTGCATTACCTTGCACTTCTTAGCACTGAATCTAAGCTGCCATACATTTGACCATTCCTCTAACCTTGCCAAGTCCTTTCTCATCCTTTCCACCCCACCCTGTGCATCAACTCTGTTGCAGATCTTAGTGTCATCTGCAAAGAGACATACTTTTCTTTCCAGTCCTTCTGCAATGTAGGCTTATAAAGACATTGAAGGATAGTCCTATCTGAACCCTGCGGTACCCACAAGTAACCCTCCTTTCTTCAGAGTGGACTCCATTTACTATTACTCTCTGTGTCCTATTCTCCAGCCAATTCTTTACCCAGGCTGTCATCTTGGGACCCACTCCCAGGCTGGCTAACTTGCATATTAATCTTTTGTGTGGGACTGTGTCAAATGCCTTGCTAAAGTCTAGGTAGGCCATGTCCACAGCCCCTCCCTGATCTACTACTTTGGTCACCCAGTCAAAGAAATCTATCAGATTCGTCTGGCATGACCTTCCCGCTGTGAATCCATGCTGCCTAGGGTCCTGTGCCCCTCTGGCCTCTAGATACTCGACAATTCTTTCCTTTAGAAGTGATTCCATCATTTTCCCTATCACTGAGGTTAAACTAACAGGTCTATAGTTTCCTGCTTCTGCCTTGCTCCCACTTTTGTGAAGGGGAATCACATCTGCCCTCCTCCAGTCCTCGGGTACCACCCCATCCTCCCATGATTTGTTAAAAAGGGTAGTCAGTGGTGTCACTAGTTCTACCCTTAGTTCTTTAGAATTCTGGGATGAATCCATCAGGCCCCATTGCTTTGTCCACCTTCAGTTTTAAGAGTTCTTTCAGAACCCTTTGTTCTGTAAATGGGCGGTATCAACTTCTGTATCCAGAGTGTTACTACTGTTTGTTTTATGTACCTCCCTCTTCCTTTGTAAATACTGAGCAAAATATTTCTTTAGTATCTCTGCCTTTTCACAGTCTCCTCTGCCCACCCTCCCTCCCTTTATTAAGCCTCACTATCCCTCCTTGGTCTTCCTTCGCTCCTGATGTACCTATAAAAGGTTTTATCCCCCTTCTTAACTGAGTTGGCTATCTTTTCCTCGGTTTGGGCCTTTGCTGTTCTGACTGCCTTCCCAGCCTCCTTTTGCTTTAACTGATACAGTTCTCTGTCCTGCTCCTTCTGCGATTCCTTGTACTTCCTGAATGCTTTCTTTTTCTCTTGAACCTTCACTGCCACTTCCTTTGAGAACCATAGTGGTTTCTTACATCGTCTTGTTTTGTTTATTTGCTTCACACAAAGGCTCATTACCTCTGTAATGGCAGTTTTTATTATTCCCCATTGTTCTTCCACCCCTCCTTCCTGCCCATTTGCTAGTGCATTCCTTAGGCACTCACCCATTTTGGCAAAGTCAGCCCTCCTAAAGTCCAGTACTTTTGTCTTTGTATGGCTTGACTCTATTGCTGTGTTTATTGTGAACCATACTGTTCGATGGTCGCTAGTTCCCAGATGGCTACCCACTTCTACATCTGTAATCCTCTCACCATCTCCATTTGAGAGAATCAAGTCTAATATTGCTCCCTCTCAGAGTGGGCTCCAGTACTAGTTGTCTAAGGCATGCCCCTGTGGGGCATCTAGAATAACTGCACTCTTCAGTGGCAGCTGCAACTGCACCCAGTTAACATCTGGCATATTCAGATCACCCATCAGCAATATCTCCTTTTTCTGCCATTCTAAGTATACTTTCTATCATTTCCTGTCCATTTCCTCCCCTGAGAAGGGGCTGTATACAACCCTCTGCCGTATTGTGGTGCCATTGCCTGTCTCCAAATTTACCCACAGTGCTTCTTCTCCTCCTGTGTACCTTTTTGTTCTGTTGCTTTTATTCCTTCCCTTATGTAAAGAACTACTCCTCCTCCTCTTTACCCTCCCTGTCCCTCCTGTACACAGTGTATCCTGGTATGTTTATGTCCCAGTCATGGTTTTGTGTGTACCATGTTTCTGTGACTGCCACGATATCCAGATGTTCTTCCTCCATCAAGGCCACTAATTCAGGAAGCTTGTTACCCAGACTACGGGCATTAGTACTCATTGCTCTCCATTTTTTGATGGCTTTACCTTCCAGTGCAGCATCCCCCACTGACCGTTCTACCTCTGTCTTTTTCTCATTTAGTACCCTGTTTTGTAGGGAGAGGCTGGTATTTTCCTGCTGCTTGTCAGTGCCTCCCTTTGACTAGTTTAAAATCTTGTCAATGAAGCATTTAAACCGATTGCTCAAAAGACTTGTTCCCTTCCTGGACAGATGCAGACCATCCTGCCAGTATAGGCTGGTGTCCTTCCAGGTGGAACCCCAGTCCCCAATGAAGCCAAACCCCTGTGCTCCACACCATTTTTTCAACCATTCATTAAAGTGAATGACTCTGATTGTTATGACTCTGATTGTTGTGTGGGCAGCATTGTAAGGCCTCTCAGCTGCTGTTCCTAGTGCTATGATGAGGTAATAAACTATGCCATCAAGGGATACTTGAAGTCACCTTTATGACATAACATTATCAGGATAAACTGTGTGGGAAATATGGCTGGAGCAGAACTGTGGTCCACCGTGCTCATAAAAAGAAACCTTTCTGGGGCATTGCCACTCCAAGTAATATCATGCACATGGCACTGCTCCTAAATTAAGACATCATGCTTACTCTCATAAGCTAAGTATTTGACAACCACATCAGTGACAGTGTGATCTGCTGTGCATACTGTTTGTAAGCTTATGGAATAAAATCTCTTAATTGGAGAAAGATATAGGCATTAGGATTGGGGGCATCTGTGGGCATATGTGTGCAGTCTATTTATGTATATTTTTCCTTAGTAGGTGCAGTAGACAATCAAATGCCTATTTTTAGGTGTGGCCTGGGAGATTACAACAAAGTTGGTCTAAGCAAGACAGTTTATACAGATATACATAGTTGATTATAAGCAGATGCAGGCATTTGGCAGGCACCGTGTACAAAGTTAGTTCATAGAAGTCGTAAAAGGTACAAACATTTGAAGGCTCAGGCAAGTGTATTAACATAATGCAAAACATATGAAGCAGAGACAATAAAGCAAATAATAATTTTAATAAAATGCACAAGGTTCATGTAAGAAGCAGAACATGCTTCTATAGACATATACAGTATCAGTGAGCCAGAGGACAAGAGCAGTGAGCAATCTTAAAGAGCTACTGATGCCTCAAAGAAAACTTTAAAAAACATATTAATTAGGTACAATTCCTCTTGCATTCTAGTTACATTTTATATATTTCTCCTCCCCATAATTTATTACCAAAGAAATGTGTATGAATATATGATAATTGTCCCTTAGAGTTCATTTTCAGTTCATCTGCCTCTGTAACTTACTCCCTACTCCAAGCTATAATCCTCTGTTGTGACATCACAATTTGTTGCCATGGGAGTAACTGTGAAGTCACAAGCAGTGCTCTATGGCTTCAGGTAGAGAAGGATCAGCAGGATCAGAAACACTTTTCAGGAGCAACAATCCTGTATTTGTACACATGACCTCGGTAATAAATAATAGGGAGGAGAAATACATAACTAATGGAAAATACAAGTTGGATTGTGTTTAAATATTATGTTTTGTTAAAGTTAACCTGAATGTGTCACCAGCTCTTTAAGGAGATGCTCACAGTACATATGATGAAAAGAGGACACTGAGGGACATGATTATATTTCAAGATGAATTGAGGTTCACAGCCTAGCTGTAGCATAAGAAGAGGAAGACTCCCCAAACTTTGTACTAAGTCTGGAGGCAAACAGGTGGCATTCTCATAGGATCTTAGAGGGTATGTCATACTAGTAGGATGAAGGGATGTAAATAGGGATAATGGGAAGCCATTATCCAGCCATTTGCCATAGTACTAAAGATAACAACCCCCCAAATGTAAGGTCTTTCAGTGAAGAAGGGGGAGCCACCTAAGTTTGGCCTACAGGAAGCAGTAATATGAAACAAGATGGGATGTGAGTGCAAAGTGGCATATATTGTTGCACCTAACATCCCACCTATGCTGGATAGTCTTTGGCACAGTAGAAAAAAGGGGACACCATAAATAAGTCTGGTGAACAGCATTAACAGTGCAATGGCCAGTCTGGCTTGGGGAGTAAGGTTGGTACTAACATAATAAGAGACCCCACATCATAAAGTTGAAAGATTTATACACTCCCATCATATGGAGTGAGAAGTCAAGTGAGGGGTCCAGTGTGACCCCCAGATAGGTGGCAATGGAGACTGTAGGGACTAAGGTACCACCTTGGCATACAACAGTGAAAGTGGGTGTACATTGGCTTAGCACAAGAGTAGCACCAAAAAACACAGCCTGGGTTTTAGTGCTGTTTAGGATCTATTTATTCATAGACAACCACTAATATAAAGACCGCAGGTCCTGGAATAAATTTCTATTAATTATGTCAATGTTACACCATCTGGCATGCCGTTATAGGGGGGATGCATTGATGTCACTGGCATATGAGCATTTCAGCCCCCATGATCTGTTCATCTAGGATGGTGGAGCACTGTGTTTGGTCTTTGCAATGCACAGCTGAGATTGTACGGATCACTCTGCTGGAGCACAGCCTGCTGGAGCACTTGTTCTACAGGTTCAGGCTGTTGTGTACACTATTTGGCAGGGTTACTGCAGGGTGGTCAGATGGAGTTCATTGTCACCCAGAATTTTGCTTTTGAAGGCTCTGCTTTTGTAGTTGGATTTAGTGTAAGTTGTACTGTGGTGGAAGTCTGCGGTCCGGTATTTCCCCAGAGTTTATCTAGAGCGCCAGAGAAAATTTGTTGCTGATGCTTCAGAGCTCTCTTTACTGAAGAGAGCATTGTCAAGGGGATGCACACAGACACAATGGCAGAAATGGTGTGTTTTTTCCTTTGGTGGACAGCTTGTGCACAACAAATTCACCTCATAGATTTACACTGCCTTGTGTCCTTTTATTACACTGCTTCTCCATTCATGTGTGACTTGGAGTTTGCTATATTAATTGCTGGGGGTGTGGGGGGTAGAGCCCTGAGCAAAACATGTTATTACTGCACATGTACATGTTGCCTTTGTATGTTCTAGCTACTTTGTGTAGTTTCATGTGTGTGGGGGTTTCGTGACTGGGTGTCATACTGCCGACTTTCACTCCCATCTCTGTCGCTTTATGGGTACAGCACTCTGTGTACTGTCAGCATTTTTGTGGCACTCTAATTGCAGATGGTGATATTGCTGTCACAATGTAGTGGTGGAACCACGTGAACTAGGGTATAGGACCATGCCATCAGCATACAGAGTGGGAGTAGCCCTATTTGACACTCGGTGTTCTATCTGTTAGGTAGTTCTGGAACCAGTGAAGAGCCACAGAAGAGAGGCCCATACTAGATAGTTTCATATTCTGATCAGAGGCCTTAGTGACTGAGGAGATACTGTTTGTAACTGTGAGGAGAATGGTGGGAGGTGACTATATAGTCTAGCACTTAGTTCAAAATAGAAAGGATAGTGATGGGCCTATAATTGATTCTATGTTTCTGGTTCCCTTTCTTAAACATGGGAACTATACAGGAGTATTTCTGCAGGCCAGATACTATATCAGTAGATCAGGACAGGTTAAACAGTCTGGCTATAAGTGATGCCATCTGTGGATCTGTGGAAATAATTCCACATAGTCCCTATCATTAGGAACGGGAATCATAAACTCATAAGCAATTACAGGCCCATTGCTATTCTTCCTATTTTGAACAAATTGCTCACCTCCCAAATCAGTAGCTACCTGGCCTTGTATAACCTCTTCTCTACCCATAACAAGGCTTCAGAAAATGGTATAGTATTGCCATCACTCTCCTCACACTTACAAATAGTATATCCTGAGTCACTGAGGCCTCTGATCTCAATCTGAATCTATCTGGTATGAGCCTGTCATCCATGTCTCTTCAGAACTACTTTACTGATAGAATACAGAGTGTCAAATAGGGCTACTCCCACTCTTACACATACATTTTATTTGTCAAAGTCTAATGGCCAACAATCTCAAAACACTTTCATTTTCATTTGGTGAGACATTCTGTGTCCAAGGGGAATGTTATGTACTTGGGGCCCTTCCACTAATGCCTTGGTGACCACAGAAACATAGAAGCTGATGGCAGAAAAGGATCTCATGGCCCCTCTAGTTTGTCCTAAGCCCCTGCCTACTGTGATAATGTGTAACCAGTGCAATTATTCTGGACAAGGTGAATTGCCATATAGTTGTCATTGGTCCATAGGAATGACCCAAAGACAGGAAGAGCACTTCTGCTAGAAAGCTCTGTTTGAGGAATATTTGGTAGATGTTTTTGGTGGGTCACTGAAGGTCCTCCTCTGCATTGTGCCTAGGGCTCGGCAGATGTCCTTGTTGAGCCTGAACATGGCTTTAAACTCTGGGCCATCCAGATTCAGGAAGTATATGTAATTCTTGGCTGCTACTGGATGCATTATTTTGGATAGGATATATATATATATATATATATATATATATATATGTATATATATATATATATATATATATATATATATACTACAGGTTGCTCATCCTCCTTCTCCTCAGCTTCTGCCAGGATATATGCACTACGTATCAATGCCTTGTCAGTGCTATTCAAGGAAAACTCTTGTTGCAGGCATATCTGTCCTATTTAGAGAGGTAGAGAGGGTGAAGGTACACAATCAAGGACAAAGGATCATAGGTGCAGCTTAAGGTAGCAAACCAAAGTCCAGTTAAATTAATGAAGCTAAACTTGAAGGAATAACAGCAAAGCAGAAATAATGCTTCTAAATGTTTACTCTAGTTGGAGAAACACTGTAAACAACCCCAGCGCTTCGACCACAAAGGTCTTTCTCAGGGGACATGTCACAGTGGGGGGTAAAGGCCCTTTTATACACATCACATATTGCAATCTTTGATTTTTATTTGCATCTATATCAAAGAATGTAGACTGGGAAAGTCAGGGAGAAAAAGATAGCATTCAGGTAGTATAAGGAAACACAGAAGGAACAGCACAGAGAGCTATACCAGTTAAGGCAGAAGGAAGCAGGGAGGGAAGTCAGAATAGCAAAGGTCCAAACTGAGGAAAATATAGCCAACTCAGTTAAGAAGGGGGATAAACCCTTTCATAGGTATATCAGAGAGTGTAGAAAGACAAAGGGAGGGATAGTGAGGCTGAACAGAATGAATGGTGGGTGGGCAGAGGGGGAGAGTGAAAAAGCAGGGATACTGAATGAATATTTCTGCTCAGTATTCACAAAAGAGGATGGGGAAGTGCATAATCCAATTAACAGAAGCACTTTTGATGGGGGGGTCGATCCCAGTCCTTTCACAGAAGAAAGAGTTCTGCAAGAACTCCTAAAACTGAAGGTGGACAAAGCAATGGGGCCTTATGGAATTCACCCCAGAATTCTAAAAGAATTAAGGGGGGAACTAGTGAAACCACTGAATACTCTTTTTAATAAATCATGGGAGGATGGTGTGGTACCCGAGGACTGGAGGAAGGTGGATGTGACTCCCCTTCACAGAAGTGGGACCAAGACAGAGGCAGGAAACTACAGACCTGTCAGTTTGACCTCTGTGGTAGGGAAAGTGATGGAGTCAGTTCTGAAGAAAAGAATAGTTGAGTACCTTGAGGCCAGTGGGGTACAGGAGCCAAGGCAGCATGGGTTCACAGTGGGAAGGTCATGTCAGACGAATCTAATAGATTTCTTTGATTGGGTGACCAAAGTAGTAGACCAGGGAGGGGCTGTGGACATGGCCTACCTACACTTTAGCAAGGCATTTGACACAGTCCCACACAAAAGATAAATAGTCAAATTAACCAGCCTGGGAGTGGGTCCCAAGGTGGTAGCCTGGGTAAAACATTGTCTGAACAACAGGACACAGAAGGTGATTGTAAATGGAGTCCACTCTAAAGAAAGAGGGGTTACTAGTGGGGTACCACAGGGTTCAGTACTGGGTCCAGTCCTTTTTAATGTCTTTATAAGTGACATTGCAGAGGGACTGGAAGGAAAAGTGTGCCTCTTTGCAGATGACACAAAGATCTGCAACAGGGTTGATACAAAAGGAGGCATGGAAAGGATGAGAAGGGACTTAGCAAGGTTGGAGGAATGGTCAGAAGTATGGCGGCTAGTATTCAATGCAAAGAAGTGCAGAATAATGCACCTGGGAAGCAGGAACCCAGGGGAAGATTACACAATGGGGCGGGGGTAGTAACAACAACAAAAAAGGAAAGGGACCTTGGGGTAATCATATCAGATGACCTTAAGGTTAGCAAGCAATGTGAGAAGGCAATAGGGAGGGCTGGGGGGATACTGGGATGCATAGGGAGAGGCATCACCAGCAGAAAACAAGAAGTTGTTATCCCTCTCTACAGACAGTTGGTGAGACCCCATCTGGAGTACTGCGTCTCAGTTCTGGAGACCCCATCTCCGCAAGGACATAGACAGGATAGAGGCAGTCCAAAGGAGGGCAACTAAAATGGTGCAGGGTCTGCAAGAGAAGCCGTATGAGGAGAGACTAAAGGAGCTTAATATGTATACCCTTGAGGAAAGAAGGGAGAGGGGGGACATGATAGAAACTTTTAAGTACCTCAGTGGCATCAACAAAGTCCAAGAGGGTAGCATCTTTCAGAAAAAGAGACGTGCAAGAACAAGGGGACACAATTTAAAGATAGAGGGGGTGTGGTTCAGGGGCAATGTGAGGAAGTATTATTTCACAGAGAGGGTAGTGGATGCATGGAGCAGCCTTCCTGAGGAGGTTGTGGGGTCTAAAACTGTGGGAGAATTCCAGAATGCATGGGACAGACATAAAGCAATTCTTGGGAAGGGTAAGAGGAAGTAAGCTGTTGGTTAACTAGGCTCTGCAGCTTATCTAATAGGTAGGGAAATGGGCAGACTAGATGTGCCACGCGGTCCTTATCTGCCGTCAAAGTCTATGTTTCTATGTTTACATATATATATATATATATTCAAAGAGTTATTAAAAAACTAAAATTAAAGCAACTTACTACATAAATAAAAAAGGACACAAAAAGCAATTATATGCATATCATGTATTTTAAATAAAGAATGATGTTGATGTGCAGGTTTATAAAGTAGCACAGATCTCACTATGGAGCACAAATTCATGGACCCAATTCAAATTAGTACAATTATTAGTATTATATTAATAATGCAACCCATAATACCATAAGTGTATATCTATATATATATATATATATATATATATATATATATATATATGTACATAGTATAAATATTTGATTAAAGAGCTGCACAACCTTTCCTTAAAGGATAGGTCCTAGGGTTTCTAATCTCACTTATAATGTTTCAGTCTGTGAATGACAGTTTAAGCAGAATTTTTAGAGAAGTTTTTTTGTAACTTTTTTTTTTTATATATATGTTGCATTTCAAGGTAAGATGGGAAAAGTGAGATATGAGGGGATCACATTTCTACTGTACTAAAGAAGTGTCACTATTGCAAAGCATCATATTTAGTTTTTATACCAAGATTACATTTTTTTGTATAAACATACCAATTTATTTCAGTGACTTCCTATTAAGCCTTTATAATGAACATAAACCAAGCTCATGAAATACATATACATAAAGGCAGTTTTTTTTCTAGGATGGATCACTTAACAGGTAAAACATGTTTAAAGAACTAGTAAATTGAAAGTTTTAAAGAAACCATTCAAGGCAAAAAGAGAGCCTGAGGACTGAGACAAACATCCAAGTAATCTCAAAACCTCAGAGAAATAGCACCCATTCTGTAATACAGAAGTAAAAAGGGAAGGGGGAAAAATCAGAAATATCCCAGGGGCTGTGGTGAGTTGAAAATAATGAAAAATAAATGTCAAGGGAGAAAAAGAAGAAACAGAGAGGGAGGAGATAGACAAAAGGAAGATAGAATATTGAGAAAAAGACAGAAAGGTTAGGTTGGGGGTTGATGAATTGGGAGGAGGGGGCCTGAGGAGAGAAGGTAAAAAGAGATTGGTGACAAAGACAATGTTAAGAAGGAAAATGAGAAAAAAAGAGAAAAAGGTAATAGAAAAAGAGAAAAAGAAAGGGAAAAGAGGAAGAAAAAGTGAAAGGTAGAAAGTAAATAGACCAGGGAATAACTGGAGATTGACCAGGCAGCTTCTTCACAAAATATCCCAAGGGGATGAGGAGAAAGTTTTTGCAGAGGAAAAGAGCTGGGCTTTATGTATTCATTCCAGGCCTCAAGAAATTGAAGTGGATAGCAGTAAGAAAACACAGGTAGAACAAGACTCTTGAGGAAAATTGATTTCTCATTAAAAATAGATTATCTCATTGCTTTTAACTCATTTATAAAAATAATAGCCCAAGTAGTATATTCATCCACATTGTTCTTAAATCACATATTTTGTATTTTATGTATCTTTCAAACATCGTTTGAGCTTTTTGGGCTTGAAATTTATGGCACTGGAACAAGTGCCATGCCTTTTCAAGGGGGTGATTATGTAAATCTACTACAAAAGAAAGAAAGCCAATGGATTTCAACCCTGGAGACCCCAATTACAATGGGCATGAATGAAGAAATTGACTACAGACCTTATTTGAAAACCTATTTATCTCAGCCAAGGCAGCCAGAATCGGTATCCCATTAAAAGGGCAACTGAGATTGAGCGACTGAAGTATGGGTGACTCAGTCTCAGCACATGTATTGTAGACTACCCTGAAAGGGTAGCAATGGGGAAAAAAGGAAGCCAACAAGGCTGACCAGGGCCACATTGTGGGGGATAGAAGAAGAGAGAAGGTATGTGTGAGACAGGGCAGTGGAAGGCTGCTGAGCTGGCTCTGTGGTGTGGTGGTGATTGTGGCTGGCTACAGTTGGGATGGTGCAGGGTTCAAGTCTGGGGAGGCATGAGAGTTTTTGTGGTTGTGGCTTTTTTTCACAAATTCCCCCTGCTAACATGCAACCCCCTGGAGTTGAGAATATTTAGTTAGGTGTGTGTGGGGGAAAGCCCCCATGGGGGTGTGTGGGGTTGACAGCCCCATGCATACATTAAAATCCAGGTACACCATTGTTTTTGCCATGAGTCTACATTGCCATTTTTATTTTTGGCTATGTACACTCACCCTAACAGCAGTCACCATTCAGCGATCGTCATCATGACATAGAACCCCGAATTCAGGTCAGGGGATCCTCCACATGCAGCCGCAAGACATCAGTATATGCTGAGATCGAATACCTCCCTCTCCTGAGGGAAATACCCTGTATGGCAGGGTTATGTGTCAAATTATACAAGATGGGCTCTAAATGCAAATTAAATAAGAGACGGGAGAGCGGGCAACATTGCAACATTCTTTTCTGGTGCTGGAAAAGGACAGAGGAGAGACCATTTCAACATATTTGGGCAGAGGGATTATATATAACACTTTAATGGAGAGTGGATCCTAAGGATTGCTAGGGTGACAGGGCTGGAGGGAGAGCTGGATGTCATTGTCAACCTGGGGACTAATGACCTGGCATGGGGTGGAGCAGGGATTTAGTAAGGAGATTCAAGGGAGCTAAGAAGAGGTCTTGGGCAGATAGTGTACTCAGTGTGGCTTTCACTAAGGTGCTGTCTGTCTACAACTGCCAGAGGACAGGGCTCTCCACAACAAGTGCTTCAACTCATGGTTGAAGGAAGGTATAAAGAGGAGGGTTTCTACTACATAAGTGAATAAGGACCATCCTGGAGGGATAAATGCCTATACAGTGGTGATGGCCTGCATCTGTCTAAGAAGGAAATCATAGTCCTCAGTAAATGGTTTGAATGTTTCTTTGATGAACATTTAAACTGATGGGGTAGTGGATGAAATCATGGAGAAACATAGAAGGTGATGGCAGTTAAGGACTGTGTGGCCCACCTAGTTTATCCCTTTTCCCTACCTAATGCAATACTTAAACCCTAGTCGCTTTGTGGCTTACCCCCTCTTCCCTTTTACAAGTGTATTCTTATATCTATCCCATGCATTCTTGAATTCCCCTAATGTTTTTGCCCCCACCACCTCTGCAGGGAGGCTGTTTCAAGCATCCACTACACTTTCTGTGAAAAAGTACATTCAGGGCATAAATTGCCTCCCCAGATGGAAGTAAAGAGAAGGGATGACTTGAAGGAAGTTAAAGCTCCCAGGTTGCAAAATAAAGAAAATAGCAGAAGGGTAGAAATGGAAGGGGATGGCAACATAGGCTATAAAAAGAGAGAAGAGGAAGCAGGGAGAAACAGAAAAAAAGGGGTCAGTCAGAGACAGAATGGTAACAAAATGTGGAAGACCATGTGTGCTAACACAAAATACCTAGGAAATAAAATTCCTGACCTAGAGGCCATCACAGCAGAAGCAGATCTGGATATTGTGGCCATTACTGAGTCACAGTGCACAGGAAACCATGACTTGGACATGGCTATAATCAGTTCAGGAAAGACAGGGTGGAAAGAAAGGGAGGAGCGGTGGTGCTGTATGCAAGGGAGGGGATCAAGGCAATAGTGATACAGGGAATATCTCTTTTCCACTCCTTAATTCTGTCTGGAATAATCATGTCCCCATCAGGAAGTCCAGGATAAAATCATCTAACCTCCCCTTTATCACCTGAGATCTAATTAATTTGTGCAAGACTTGTGACCAGGCCTGGGTCAAGTACAAATGATCCTGTTCCACACAGCACCTTACTGGGTTCTTAGGAATTTCTTAGGAATTTTTGCACTAAGACAATCCATACTACCAAATCTCTTCTTTTCAAGGCCAGCCTCCAGAATAACATTAGCTCCTGCTAAATTTTGGAAGTTGATTCACTCCCTTTTTGATTCCCCAGTGCAGTCTGCTCCCCCAGTACTTTTGGTTAATGGCTCACAAGTATCTGAACCTCCCTCTATTGCTGCTCACTTTAATTAGTTTTTCACCTCTTGTGCTGTCCCTTCCCCCTCTCCTTTGTGGCTCCTCCCATTTCCCCCTCTCCTCCCTTTCCCCGGCCTCAATCTCCCTTTGATTTTGACTTTAAGCATGTCACTCCCCAGGAGATCTTTCTTACCCTATCCTCACTCAATCCTTCCAAATATGACTCAGTTGGTTTGGACAGTAAACTTCTCCATCTGTCAGCTACATCCATCACCCCCCACTCACCTTCTAAATCTCTTTTTTTCCATTTGCACTGTCCCTCAGTAATGTAAGTTTACCATTGCTACCCCCCCCATAAAGGGGGTGATCCTACAACTCCTGGCAACTTCTTCCCTATCTCTCTCCTCCTTTTTTTGTGAAGTTACAGTACAAGAGAAACTGGTGTACTCATGGCTTGTTCACGCCTCCACTTCTCCATCTTCCTCTCCCCCTTCCAGTCTGGTTTCAGGAAGGATCACTCCACCATCACCTCCCTACTTAGTGTCACTGATGAATCAGTGGCACTTCAATGCAGTCATTTTCATTAATCTGGCCAAAGCGTTTGATTCAGTGTCACACTCACTCCTCTTGGGTATGCTGAGCACTGCCAGCCTCTCAGCCTCTGCTGTTGACTGGTTTGGATCCTATCTCACTGGCTGTCAACAGGCAGTACAAGAAGGAGGTGCACTCCCCCCTCCACTTCCTACCCATGCTGGGGTCCCATAGGGCTCCATCCTTGGTCCAAACCTTTTTCAGCCTTCCTCAATGACCTCCTCTCTGCCTGTGCTGACTCATGTATTCACATATATGCAGATGACAAAGTCCTCTACACCTCAGGTCCCACAACTGCTTCTGTGGATGTTTCACTCCAGCATGACTTTCTCAGTGTTCTGTACTGGTACCAGACCAACTAGCTAATGGTCAGCAAGAAACTGTGTCTATGACCCTTGGCACCAGCAAACAATTGGCCCTACTAACCACCCTTCCATTTTCTCCATGCTAGATCATTTCCCTTTTGAGGCTGTACCTGCTGTCAAGTACATCGGTGTGTGGTTAGATAGCAGTCTTGGTTTCTAGGCTCAAATTGATGCCATCCATGCCCATTCCACCCCAAATTTAGTGCCCTCAACCACAATAAATACTGGCTCTCTCCTCTAGTCTGCTGGGAGTCAGTCACCAAAATTGTTCTTCTGGTGTTCAGCTATGTGGATGTTGTGTTTGGCACAACCCCATCATCTTCCCTGGCTAGACTGGACATCTTCTGCAATGCCGTCTGCCTCATTCTAGCAAACTGTCTAACTCAAACACATGTCACTGCAATCCTTACTCCTTCCTATCCATCCTTCCACTCCACACATGTCATCAGCTCCACTGTGCCTCCCTCATCTCTAAACATTGATTTGGGCCTCTCTCCCATTCTTATCCTAGCTCATCTCCTCCATCCCTTCCTCTACTACTCCATGTGCTCCAGGATCCTGCACACTTTCTCCCTTTCCCGTCCATACGCCTCAGCTGAAATATTTGCCTTCTCATACTGTCTCCTGTTCCTTTGAAACTGGATCTACAGCAACACAGTGACAAAAACATCCCAACCTGATGTTACATCAAAGGTACTATGTTGACCGCAATTGCGGTCGGCATTGTGTGTCAGAACACAAATGTGTTACAGACCCCAACACCCCAATTCAGGGGGCTCTGCACCCTGCATCCCTCTTAATTTATTATAATCAACTCCGAGTCAGAGCTGATTCGAGGAGGGGGTGCAAGACTGGGGGAAAGCTGTGTCGGGATCCTGAGCGGACTTTAAAGTGATCTGTCAAATATTGTTGGTATCAACGAGATCACTGTAAAGTTGTTGCTGTGGCAACAGCATACCTCTGGAAGCAGCTACCTTCTTCCATTGATGTCTCTCCCTCCCTTAGACTCCATATAAAACTTCTCCCTCCTCCCCCTTGTTTCTGCCAACACTCTCCCTAAGCCCTTGCTTACCTTTCCTGACCCCACCTATGAGTACTGCTTAAGCATTCCATCATCTGGACTCTGCTGACCTTTTTGAATTTACCTAATTTGCACACCTGTTTTGAACCAGCACACTATTTATTGGCAAATGTCTTGTAATTTTTGGCATTACTGTCTGTACTGCGCTTCAATATATGCAATTTATGTCAATGTTTTTGTAACAATCATTTTCACCCTGGTTTGTGTTTCTTTGTAACTGTGCTTTCCCCTTCTCTTTCTCCCAGGCCATACTTTGAAATGTGCCTCTTCCTGTCACCAATTTTCAAATAAATATGTAAAATCCAGGGAGAAATGTAGGGGTTGAAGATACTGAGGGTCACTCTAGACTGGAAATGGCTCCATTTGTACTGGAGTTAATTACCAACCTTTGACACATAGGAGAAATGAAATAAGACACTGGTGGTAGCCACTGGCATAATGGCAGTAAAAGGGGAGGTGTTGCTGGTGGGGGACTTCATTCTGATAGATATAGATTGGAACCTTCCAGCTGCTGCTTCATCTCGAAGCAGGAACATCCTGGAATCCTTGCAGGGGGACATTTCTCAGGCAATTAGTTAGGTAGCCCACTCATGATGTGTCAATAAAGGACCTAGTGCTCACTAACATTAACAGTATTGTAGATGCTAAGGCTGTAGACAACCTGGGGACCAGTGATTACTGCACAGTGTGGTTCAACATGAGAACAGTGATGGAAGCCAAAGACAAAAGATGAGAGTCTTGGACTTCAGGAAGGCAGATTTTTTTAAAAATGGTGAATTCCTCATGGTTGACCTAGCAGGGGGGACAGCCGTGCTGTTGAGAAGGAACAGTGGGCTAAGCTAAGGAGAGCACAGTGAGGGCAACAAACCTCTGTGCAAAGGAAATGAGTAAGAACAGGATGGTTCTTAATGGAAGTGGCTGAAAAGGTAAAAGCAAAAAAGAGTAGCATTTAGGAGGTATGAAGAGACACAGAGGGAAGAGGACAGAGGGGTGTATGAGGAGAATTAGAAAGAGGCAGGGAAAGCAACCAGGAGTGCAAAGGGATAAATGGAGGAAAGGAATAGCCCAGGAGGTAATGAAAGGGGGCAATACATTTTAGGTATATGAGTGAAAAGAGGAAGACTAGGGGAGGCATTGTGTAGTTAAGAAGGGCAGGTGGGGGCTATATAGAGTCAAATTAGCAAAAAGTAGACACCCTGAACAAGTGCTTTTGTTCAGACTTCACAGATTAAGGGCAAGGGGATGGATGACATAACTGCATCAGGAGCACTGAAGGAATGGAGATAGACACTAATCCTTTTACAGAAGTCAGTCTTGAAGGGACTCATAAATCTGAAAGTGGACTGAGCTATGTTGTCAGATGGGATACACCCAAGGGTATTGAGGGTGCTCAGGGAAGTACTGGCCGCACTTCTGACAGTCTCATTTAACAGCTCACTGAAACCAGGAGTAGTTCTGGAGGGCTGGAAGAAACAGAAACATAGAGATCTGTTGGCAGAAAAGGACCCAATGGCACATCAAGTCTTCGCCTACCCCCTTCCCATAGGTAGCCTACCCTCCCACCTTACATCCCACCCGTGCCCCCCCATTGTGGATTCAGCCTCCTTTTTCCTACTGGGAACTTAACCTTCCATTTCATGTTTAAACCCTTGTAGTTATCCCATGCCCTCTTGAACTCTCCCACTGTTTTTGCCTCTACCCCCCCTCTGTTAGCCTATTCCAGGGGCCCACCACCCTCTCCATAAAGCAGTGTCCCCTCCTATTTCCTCTGTATTTTTCACCCTTCAGGTTTAAGCTGTGCCACGTAGTTTTCAGACTTTCTTTAATTTGGAAGATGCTCCCTTCCCTCACCTTGTTTACTCCCTTCGGGTATTTAAAGGTTTCAGTCATGTCCCCCCACCTTCTTTTTTCCAGGGGATAAAGGTTGAGCTCACCATATTCTCTTTATAAGTCCTCTCATGCATGCCATACACCATTTTGGTCACCCTTCTCTGGACTCCCTCCATCCTATCTCTATCCCTTTGTAGGTGAGGTCGCCAGAATTGTACCACATATTCCAGGTGAGGATGAAATATGGACCAGTAAGGGGGCATTATCACTTTCCTTTTCCTACTTATTACACCACTCCCTATGGATGAAAGCATTCTGTTTGCCTTTACAACCAATTTCTTGCATTGATTTGCTTCATTTAAGGTTTCTGAAATGATAATCCCAGATCCCTCTCCTGCTCTGTAACCAAAACCTCCCCTCCTATCAGTGTGTATATGGCCTTTGGATTCCTGTGCATTATGTGCATTATTCTGCACTTCTTTGCATTAAATCTCAATTGCCAACTATCTGGCCACCCCTGCAGCTTTCTCAGGTCATGTCTCATTTGTTCCACCCCTCCCGGTGTGTCCACCCTATTGCAGATCTTTGTATCATCCGAAATAGGCACACCTTCCCATTTAGTCCCTCCGCTATATCTCCAATGCAAATGTTAAAAAGTATTGGCCCCAGTACTGACCCCTGTGGTACTCCACTTTTCACCCTTTCCTCCCTGGAGTGAACCCCATTTACAACCACACTTTGACCTCTGTCACCAAGCCAATTTTCCACCCAATTTGTTATTTTCTTCCTGACCTCTAAACTGCCAAACTTGCTCACCAGTCTCCTGTGAGGGACATTTTCAAAGGCATTGTTGAAGTCCAGATAGGCCACTGCCCCTCTCTGATCATTCACCCTCATCACCCAATCAAAGAATTTGATCAGATTCATCTGGCATGGCCTTCTCTTTGTGAAACTGTGCTTTCTGTCATCCTGTAGACCACTGTCTGCAAGGTATTTAACTATCCTTTCTTTTAGGAGTGCCTCCATAATCTTACCTACAACTGAGGCAAGACTGACTGGATGATAATTACATGGCTCTTCCGTGCTTCCACTCTTTTGCAATGGCACCACATCCACCTTTTTCCATTCCCCTGGAACTCTAGAGAGGTTAAATAGCCTCATTAGTGGTGCAACCAGTTCCTCCCTAAGTTCCCAGAGCACCCAGTGATGTATGGCATGCAGACCCATTGCCTTGTCCACTCTTACCATACCCAGTTCCTCCAATACTCTACTCTCCTTGAATGGGGTAGTGTCCACCTCCATAGCCTATGTTCCCCTCTCCCACAACTCTGGCCCCTCTCACTCCCTTTTAACTGAAAACTTAACAGAAAAACCTGTTTAACAAGTTTACTTTTTCCAGCTCCCTATAATAGCTCTGCCCTTCCCTTTAAGTCTCATTATACCCTGCTTGTTATTTCTTCTCTCACTGATGTATCTAAAGAACATTTTGTCTCCCCTGCTGGCCTCTCTCACTGTCCTCTCCTCTGTTTCTGCCTTTGCTCTCCTGATTTACTACTCTGTCCCCCTTTAGCTTTTTTCTGTATACCTACTTGTCCTTCTTTCTGTGTGTTCTTTTACATGCCCTGAAAACCCTCTTTTTCTCCCCTATTGCCCTTGACATCTCTATTGAGAATCAAAGTGGCCTCCTTCCTCATTTGCTGTTGCCTATCTTCCTAATGCACTGATCAGAGGCACTCAAAATTCCTCCTTTCATTGCCCACCACAGTTCTTCCACATTCTCCCAGATTTTCCTTGCCTTCCATCTCTACCGTGAAAAACTCCCTCATTCTATTGAAATCCTCCCACCAGACATCCAGTACTCTAATGGTGGTTTGACTCACCTCCCTCCCTATCCTAAGTCTGAACCTAACTGCTCTGTGGTCACTTGCCCCCAGATTGTTCCCCACTTAGACCTCCACAACACTGTCCCCATTTTTGTCATTTTTAAGTCCAGTGTAGCCTCGCCCCAGCAGGTTCTCTGACCAGTTATTGCAGGAATACTTCTTGCATGGATTCCAATAACTCCCTACTCTTTCCCGATGTTGCTGTTGGAATCTCCCAGTCCACATCAGGGAGATTAAAATTCCCTACCGGCAAAGTTCCCCCTTGCTTGCCATCATTTGTACCTCATGCATAAACTCCTTGTCCACATCCTTCCCTTGATTTGGTGGTCTGTAAACCACTCACAGGCATATTACCTCTCCCCTCCACTTGACCAACATGACCCACAGGACCTCAGCCAATCTCAGACTTACCTGCTTTGATGTCATCTTTATCCCATCCTTTACATATAGTGCCACCCACCATTTCCCCTTCCTGTCCTTTACAAAAAGGAAGGCTGAGGTATTTCTGCTTTACAAAAATTGTAGCAGGGAGGAAGCTATCAATTTTAGGCTAGTCAGCCTCACATCAGTGATGAAGTTAATGGAGACACTAATAAAGGAAAGGTTTAAGGAGTATCTTATAAGCGGGTTGCAAGACCCAAGTTAGCATGGATTCAGGAGTTAATTTCAGAAAATTGGATAGTGTTCTTGGACTGTGTGAAAAGGTAAATAGATCAGGATGTGGCAGTAGGTGTGGCCTACGCAGACTGTACACTGTTCCACACAGGAGACTCATAAGGAAAATCGGCAGCTTAGAGGTGGCTCCAAAAGTGGTAAACTGGGTAAGAAATTGGTTAAGGGATTGGCAACAAAGGTTGGTGGTAAATGGGGTTCACTCCAGAGAAGGGAGGGTGACCAGCAGTGTGCCACAGGATTCAGTCCTAGGACAAGTCCTCTTTAACTCATTACCTTCTGAGCAGCCATTTTGTGTCAGGTAAACAATGGATAGTTCAGACTTCATATGGTGCTATTGGAGGTAATGAGTTAATGTCTTTAAAGGTGACATTGCAGATGAACTGGAAGGGAATGTTTGCCTCTTGGCAGATGACACCAAAATCCACAAAAGTGTGGACCCTTCAGAGGCAGTGGAAAGAATGTGTAGAGGACTGAGAAAGTTTTTGTGGCGTGGTCAATGGTATGACAGCTGGATTCTGATGCAAAAAAGTGCAAAATCATGCACTTAGGGCACAGAAATACAGATGTGGAGTACAAAATGGGAAAAGAGACATTGATGGTTGATAAACAGAAAAGGCATCTGGGAGTAATCATATCTGGTTACCTCATTGTGGCAAGGCAGTGCAACATGGCAGTCAAGACGGGTATAATCATCAGAAAGAAGGAGTTGCTGTTACCACTGAATAGAACACTGGTGAGACCTCACCTGGGGTACTATATCTAGCTCTGAAGACCACATCTCAGGAAGGACATAGGCAGCATGGAGGCTGTTCAGAGGAGGACAAGAAAAATGGTGCAGGGTCTGCATCAGAAGCCCTATGAGGAGATACTTAAAGACAATAATATGTACAGTAAAGTGTGGAAAAGTGGAGGGAGAGGAGGGATTTGATATTGTCCTATAAATACCTCACATGGGTGAAGAAGGTACAGGAGGGGAGATTTCTGAGAAAAGATGCTCAAGAACTAGGGGTCATGCAATGAAGCAGGATGAGGGTAAACCCAAGAGAGATGTGAGGAGGTACATTCTCACTAAAACAGTGGTGAATATCTGGAACGGTCTTCCAGCAGCTGCGTAATTGGGGGGGGCATGGTGTGATTCAAGAATGCATCAGATAAGCATAAGGGAATCTTGATGAGAAGCAGCAAGTGGGGGCACTTGCATTACTGAGTGCCATATGTCTCAGGGAGTGAGATTTGTATATTAGTTCTGCCTATGCTATTGCTTTTCTGAATGTGCACCCCTTTTCTGAAGAGCGGTAGTTCCTGGAGATGTATTAGGCACATCCTGTTTATTGTCCTTGTCACAGAGTGTGGAATTTCAAGTAACACATAAACAGGCAGCCAACTTTAAGTGCATAAAAAATGCACAGATGCATTTAGCATTTTATTTAATTTTTCAGGAAATCAAAAATAACTAAATAAATATTTTACAGAAAGGAAAATAAAAGGTGTTAATGCAGCACACCAAACAAACAGTCTTCCTTCAGCTACTTCCTTAGACACCTTCCTGTGTCCTTTTTCAGTACAGACTTCAGCACAGTGTGAAAACCTGTACATCTTCTTCCTTCATAGTCAACAGCACACTGATAACACCTATCTATAACAAATTCTGGTTAGAGCCAATATGGCTGTGGGTAGCTTTTGGACTGCTTTTACACATTATTTCTAATGAACTTGCACAATGCAAATCTGCTGAGAGGGACTTTTAATGTGGTCTTCCTTTTATACATTTTTACAATGTGTTTTCCTAGAATATGCTTGCTGATTGGTATATATTTAGCCTGGATAGTTCACAAAAGACATGGCATCTTATTTTCAGTGGGGCTGTACATCTACACAATATTATGCTGCACTGTGTAAAATCAGAACACAATGAAAACAATATTTTACATCTGGAGTAGGCTACCCTGATTAAATGCTTTATAAAAATGCTAAAATCATGACCTCACTGAAAACAAAATATTGCGTCTAATCTGAGACATCCTGACTAAATACAGTGCAAAAATGTGCAAAATGAAGATCCCTATGATAATGAGATGTAGCATCTCCCCTGCACTATCCAGGATACAAAATAAAGGATAAGTAATATTTAAAGGAAATGTATTGTAAACTGAACTTTACTGTGTTCTCTGACATAAACAGTTTCTTTATTGTTTTATAACATAATAGATTGCAATATTTATTTTAAATGTTGTGGCCATGAGGATGTGTGTGTGTGTGTGTGTGTGTGTGTGTGTGTGTGTGTGTGTGTGTTTGCTGTAGCTCAATTTATTTTTTCCCCAAAATGCATAGTAAAAAATGCCAGCTGATTGCTATATATTTTGCCTAGATAGTACACAGAAGATCTGGCAAATGTCTGAGACACTTCTTATCAGATAGTGTCTTAAGAGATGAAAAAACAGTATAAATCTTTTGTTGCTGGGAAAGGGTGAGATTTATGAGGCATGAATCTTTATTGAAAGACAATACCTACCCAACTGAAGCTAGCAGCAAAAACATGTTTAACTGCTAAGTATTTAAATGTGCAAGCTGTTGCATTTTGAAGGGGGTAAACAAATTTCCAGTTTAATAGGCAACCAGTATTTAACAAACTGTTTCAGTTTCCTAATGGCCGTCTGATAAGCAGCTTGGAGTCCCATTTCCATTATTCTAAACAGAAAGAAGGGAGTATTTTATTTCAAGTGACAAATTGATTTGTAGGTGTGGAAGGATACATTGAAAACTCCAAAAATGTGTTCGATAGTATTCCATTTTCCCAGCTACAGACAGCAAGACGGATGTAGGCTCCTCCCACAGCCATAAAAACTAGCCCTTAGTGGCAGGTTTAAATGCATTTCTAAGAGTGACATTACCCTTTGGTGACCATGTAATTGTCTGTCTCCTTGTGATTTCTTCTTTTATAGATTACTTATATCCCTTCACAATCTGCTATCTGCTGTGGACTAACAGACTGCATCATGACATATAACATTCTCTAGACATATATTACTCAGAAGCTTGCCAACTTCTTAATTAGGATCTGTGTTCTCATAATGGGGTTAAGCCCCTCCCTTGGACAGTGGCCTCACATCTTCAGATCACTATAAATTCCTACAATAGAAGATGCTGCTTCCCGATAGGGCTCAGTTCCATAGGAGGCTTCCCCTTAAAACAACAGAGTTCACACTTGTTTGTGAACTAGGGACTTTGGAAAAAAGTTGCTACATTGGGGCTCCTTTCATTCACTAGAGATCCATTTATTGAGCAGGAAGTTCCTATTTATACAACATGACAATATGCTGACAAGAAAAAAGAAAATAAAATGATAAATGCATCCGTGTTTTTTTTTATGTACTTGACGTTGGCTGCCTGTTTGTGTTGTACTTGAAATCCCACACCCGGTGACAGCTCTGTTGCAAGGACCTCCAGTCTGATGGAGAAGATTGGGTTCCAGATGACCTTTGTGTGGCCCCCGATGCCAATCAGGCAGCTGCCTCTGTCTGAGATGGTTATTCTAATTATTCCTGTGCTAATAGAGGCGGCTCGATTTTCTGTAAATCAAATTCTGCTGGTACCATGGACATAAGGTATGTGCTTCCTGTCAACAATTGTTTAAGGAACTGCACTCAAATCTTATTAACAGAACATTAGTACATGCTATGACAGTCATGAATTTAGTCTGATCAATCTCAGTGGTCAGTCATGTCCTAGACGGGTACCCAAACTGTTATATGTACTTCTTCCTTCAGCAATGTTCATTTTTTACCTATGAATCACCAGCCTACTGTTAGGTAATATCAAACTCCCTTTATCTCTTGTTTTTAGTCATCTAGTGTTTGTTTTTTTTACTTCATTCCACAGCTAAATGTTCTTTTGCTTTGAGGTCAGTTCTTTGGATTGCCATGTTTAATCCAGTAACAGATACACATTTCCTTGGGTAAGCAGAAAATCATATATTAGAGGCATAGGAAGAGGAGGTGGGATTTTTGTGTTTGTTTTATGGATGAATAGTGTTGCTATGCATGACATAAAGTATTCAGTAAGGAAAATGGGAAAACAAAAGTGGAACCAGTGCACAATACTTTCTGCATCTGCAGTGGAACATGATCACCTCATTAATATACATCACATTGTTGCTCTGTCCCCCCCCCCTTCTTTTACCAGCTCTAGATTAAGTGCCTGTCACAACATTTACTTTTTGTCCTTGCTACCATCTCACTATTATGACTAAAGTACCCTAGCAATAGTACTGGCGACCATACCTACAGAGAAACATTAGACTGCTGGAGGGGATGCAATGCAGGGCAACAAAAATTATCGAGGGTCTGGGGGAGTTGCTATATGAGGCCACACTGGCAGAGTTAAACATATAGTCAATGGAGGAGAGGAGGATCACGTGGTACATGATTGAGACCTTCAAGTACATGAAGTGAATAATCCAATCAGATGCAGAGGGACTGTTCAGAGTGAAGGTGGGACGAGACATTAGAGGCCATGACATGAAATTGGACAGGGGAGAGATTCAGGAGGGAAATGAAGAGGCATTTCTTTATGGAAACGGTAGTGGCAGAGTGGAAAGTGCTGCTAGGAGAGATGGTGGCATGTAACTCAGTGGAGAGATTCAAAAGAGGATGGGACAGGACAAATGGGAGGACTATTGGGAGGGGCAGCTGCAAAATAAGGGTGCTAGCTGCAAACTTGAACATATGAGATAGACCAGATGGCCTTTTTCTGCTGGTAACTTTTGTATGTTTGTAACAAAGGAAAATGTGAGCACCATATTTGACCTTTTCATCTGCCGACCTAAAATTAAACCCTCCTGTTGAAGTAAATCCCTCTCACCTCCTGATGAATTACTGCCACTGTCCCTGAAAATAATACCTCCAGCTGCTGTAAGTTCCTTCTGCCTCCTGAATTATTACACTTGTCTGGATATATGTGATTAGGGCGACTGCACATAGCCAACAAAATATTTTGGTGAAGTACTCCCCAGCGCACAGCAAAATGGTGCTGGGGAGTTGGGATTTTTTGTTTTATGTGAGGGGCTGTGCCCCCCACATCACCCTACTTAAGGATTCTTAACTGCAGAAGGGTGCATTTCGGGGAGTGCAAATGATGCATAAATAAAATGTTGGGCTGCGCGCAACAAAAAGTGCCTGTGCCTTGACCTGAACCCAGCACCATTTCTGCCACAGCCATGACCTCACCCACCATGCTCAGCAGCTCACCGAAGTGCCACCCCTACAACCCCTCTGTCCCCTCCCACCCCATGCTTGGCATGCTCACGCCTTCCCCCCATGTGCGTAGGCATGTAGCAACAGGATGTCACTATTTCACGCATCCTCTCATCCAGTCGCCCACCTTTCCCAGTCCTCCCAATGACTAGTGCTGTAATTGAGTCACCCTTTCAGTAGGCACCCAATCGCAGTCGCCAAAGTCACAGGATACCCACTTGCTTGGCCAAAAACAAACCCTTCTGCTGCTTCAAGATGCTCTTGCCTCCAAAACAATTACACCCACAGACCTGAAGGCAAACTCTCCCACTGCTGCAGGTCTCTCCTGCTTAATGAACTATTACAGTTGCCACCCTGAATGCAAACTCACACACTGCTGAAGGTGTCTTCCACCTCCAAGAATATTACACTCACTGGGCCAAAAGCAAATCTTCCTGCTGTTGTAAGACCATATCCTGTCAAGGTGTTGACTGAGTGTTGTTACTGCAATTAGTGCACCTCAACAAGGGTGAGAGTAATAGAGGCGATCTTGATTTTTGATCACTACGCACTCACGCCGTGCTTTGCACCCACACAGTTTTCCTCCCTTTTGAGGCATGCCTATCCTGGAATTTGTTATAATTAGTTGCAGGGGTTGTGGGTGGCATAACTCCTCACATTTGGGGGAGCAGGAGGCCAAGCTCCCCATGAAAACAGGAAAGTTTTTCTTGGCACTCTGGCTCCAGGAACCCATAATGGCTTGTACTGCAGAGCCAGGTGGCATATTACCTGTGCTACTATTGGTGTCAACAGGGGTGAACCTTGTAAGACCATCCTGCTTCCCAAACCATTACAACTGCCATGCTGAAAGCAAATGCCTCCACTGATTTAAGTCATTTCTCCTGAACTATTACACCCGCCTGCCAAAACGCAAACTCACCCACAACTGTAGGTCCTTCTTACCTTCCAAACTATTACAGTTGCTTACCCACAAGCAGAACCACACACTGCTCTAAATCCTTCCTGTCTCTGGACTATTGCAGCCACTGGCACTGAACCAGGACTGGGTCAGCAGATTACCACTGGTCTGTTTGCTTCGACTTAAAAAATTACTTAATGACCTGCTGAAATCAGACTCAAGCATCTCTCAACACTAAATGGCATTCTATGCTTGGACTTGCCAGTGACATTGAGTTTTCCTTTTTTTTATTTTTCTCTCTTTTTTGGTCAGCGGACCCCAGCCCTGTGAATGGACTCACCCCGACCCCGGTGACCCAACCCTCACTCTGGGATGCCCCCCCAGAGTGGGGCCGCCAAAGAGGAACTGTCATGGCTGGAGGGTTGGGAACCAGGCCTGGCTCATACACGGGGGCTGGCATGTTTTTAGATTTTTACATCCCCGGAGGTCACATGATGTCAGCGTAGCATATAACAGCAGACTCGCTTTGCTTCGCTTCTCTGCCAGCTAATATCACAGTTACCTACCTAATTATCTAATGGTTCTCATTAAAAAAAGGAAAATCTGATCTTCTAACAGGCATTGGCAACCACAAGACTCTTGGTGATGAAGGTCTACATGCATAAGGCGCCACCGAAGCATACTCCCCCACCTTCCCAAGAGAAAGAGCAGGCCACAAAGAAGTCCAAAACGGCAGTCGCTAAAGCTACACAGGGCTCCGCAGTCTGCCGGAAAAGCAATTCATAGAAATTATCAAGCCCCTTCAAAATTCTGTAGCAGATTTCTCTTCAGAGCTATACAGTATAAAGACTGCGATGGATTATTTAATTCTTAGAGTGGGAGACTCAGAAACCCGTATTACATCTTTGGAGAAGAAAATGGAAAAAACTGAGCTAGACAGGTTTACTGTTTCCAAGCTCATTAAAAACTTGAGGAAAATTAGAGGACTTGGAAGGCAGGAGCAGATGGAACAATATTGTTAGCCTGGGACTCCCTGAAAAAGAAGAGGGGTCTGCTCCAATACAGTTTACTCAGAAATTGCGTGAGACAATTGCCAGTCCATCTCCGAACAGCACGACCTATGTTGAGGAAAGAGCCCACTGGCCACTTCTCCCTCCGCCCCCTCTTGGTTCACCACCTAGACCGATTATTAGCAAATTTCTCAACTATCTTGATAAGCAATATATTTTGTCTAAAGTAAAGTCCTTGCAAGAGGTTCATTGGGAGGGTAAAACAATTCATATAATTCAAGATCTGCCACAATCGGTCAGGATAAAGCACCAGGAATTGCATTGTAGTTAAATTAATTGCAGCAGGTAAACAATTCTGAATGAAATACCCCATGCTTTTGCAAGTCAAGCTCGATGATAAGTGGCTGTCATTTGAAAGTTTTGATCAGGCTCAATCTGAACTTAAAAAATTGCTTCCAGACCTGTATAAATGATTTCAGCATGTTTTTTCATTGATGGAGGTATCCAGTCATTTAATTCATGTGACGTTAGAGCCAAATTGTGTGCTAACATCAATTACTGAAGGTGAATAGTTCCAGATCTGTAATTCACTTCTATGCAACCTCCAAAATTGCAAGGGATTCAAATGGACTGGTTTATTTAATGATTTGGTCCCTTTAGTGGTGCCTGAGCATGTAATCATCTACCCATTTAGCGATGCTAATTGCAGCTTTACTGTTTTTTTTTTCTTTTTTCTCCTCTTCCTGGGGATATCCACACTTCAGTTTGGGACAGATACAGAGATTCCATGTTGAAACACATTGCGCTTTACTCAACGGCTTGAAAAGAAATTGCAACAATGGTCTCAGGGCATGAATGGATTATGAAGACATTGAGCTGCCGAATATTATGAACAAATTGCTCATTACAGATGGTTTGTTGGGGGTTTCAGCTTAGTAAGCAACGATGTGGAACATTTTTCATTCATGATTTAAACACTGTTCTTATTTTAAAGTATGTTTTCATCATTTGTCCACTAGGTGGCGTAGGAGAGGCTAGGGTGTTCTGCACCATGGGATTCAATCAGTGGTTGAAAAACTGGTGTGGAACTCAGGGATTTGGCTTCACTGGGGACTGGGGGTCCACCTGGAGTGATGCAAGCCTATACTAGAATGATGGGCTGCATCTGTCAAGGAGGGGAACCAGGATCCTAGGTGATAGGTTTAAATGCTTCATTGGCAAGCATTTAAACTAGCCAAGGGGGGAGGCACTGGAAAGGAGCAGGGAAATCCTAGCCCCCCCAAAAAAATCATGGTAGTAAGTGCGTAAACACCAACATGGAGGTGTCGATGGGGAAGGGCAGGGTAAATGGAGAAAGTGACAAAGGCAAGAAGGACAGGGATGGGGAAAAAGGAGTAAGGCCATCAGGAAATGGAGGGTAATGAGTACCAATGCCTGTAGTCTGGGCAACAAGCTCCCTGAGCTGGTGGCCTTGATGGAAGAGGGATGCCTGGATATCGTAGCAGTCACAGAAACATGGTATACAGAGAACCATGACTGGGATATTAACATGCCAGGGTACATAACCTACAGGAGAGACAGGCAGGTGAGAAGAGGGGGAAGAGTATCTCTCTATGTAAAGGAAGGGATAAAGCAACTGAACAAAAGAGTAAACAGGGAGGAGAGGAGGCACTGTGGGTCACCTTGGAGACTGGAAAGGGCACCACAATCCGCACAGGGGTTGTGTGCAGACTCCCAAGTCAGGGGAAGGGAATGGACAAGGATATGATAGAAGGCATTCTTAGAATGGCAGAGAAAGGGGAGATACTGTTGATGGGAGACCTGAATATGCCAGATGTTAACTGGAGCACATTTGCTGCAGCCACATCCAAGAGCAGGGCCATTCTTGATGCCCTACAGGTGGCAGGCCTCAGACAGCTAGTTTCAGAACCCACTTGTGAGGGAGCAATCTTAGACTGCATACTCTCAAATGGGGGCAGTGAGAGGATCTCAGAGCTAGAAGTGGGTTGCCATCTGGTAACAAGTGACCATCAAACAGTGTGGTTCACGTTAAACTCAGCTACAGAGTCAAGCCATACAAAAGTGAGGGTACTGGACTTCAGGATGGCTGACTTTGGCAAGATGGGAGAGTGCCTCAGAAAAGCACTAGCAAACAGACTAGAAGAAGATGTGGAGCAACAATGGGGAATCATCAAAACTGCCATCACAGAGGCAACAAGCCTTTGTGTGAAGCAAATAAATCAAAATGAAAGAAAAAGCCACTATGGTTCTCAAAAGAGGTGGCTGTGAAAGTCAGGAAGAAAAAAATAGCATTCCGGAAGTATAAGGAAACACAGAAGGAGCAGGACAGAGAGCTGTACCAGTTAAGGCAGAAGGAAGCAGGGAGAGAAGTCAGAATAGCAAAGGCCCTAACTGAGTAAAAGATAGCCAACTTGGTTAAGAAGGGGGATAAAACCTTTTATAGGTACATCAGCGAGCGTAGAAAGACAAAGGGAGGGATAGTGAGGCTGAATAGAATGAACGGTGGGTGGGCAGAGGGGGACAGTGCAAAAGCAGGGATACTGAATGAATATTTCTGCTCAGTATTCACAAAAGAGGAGGGGGAAGTGCCTAATCCAATTAACAGAAGCACTCTTGATAGGGGCATCGATCCCAGTCCTTTCACAGAAGAAAGGGTTCTGCAAGAACTCCTAAAACTGAAGGTGGACAAAGCAATGGGTCCTGATGGAATTCACCCCAGAATTCTAAAAGAATTAAGGGGGGAACTAGTGAAAGCACTGAATACTCTTTTTAATAAATCATGGGAGGATGGTGTGGTACCTGAGGACTGGAGGAAGGCTGATGTGATTCCGCTTCACAAAAGTGGGACCAAGACAGAGGCAGAAAACTACAGACCTGTCAGTTTGACCTCTGTGGTAGGGAAAGTGATGGAGTCACTTCTGAAGGAAAGAATAGTTGAGTACCTAGAGGCCAGTGGGGCACAGGACCCAAGGCAGCATGGGTTCACAGTGGGAAGGTCATGTCAGATGAATCTAATAGATTTCTTTGACTGGGTGACCAAAGTAGTAGACCAGGGAGGGGCTGTGGACATGGCCTACCTAGACTTTAGCAAGGCATTTGACACAGTCCCACACAAAAGATTAATAGTCAAACTAACTAGCCTGGGAGTGGGTCCCAGGGTGGTAGCCTGGGTAAAACATTGTCTGGACAACAGGACACCGAAGGTAATTGTAAAGGGAGTCCACTCTGAAGAAAGAGGGGTTACTAGTGGGATACCACAGGGTTCAGTATTGGGTCCAGTCCTTTTTAATGTCTTCATAAGTGACATTGTAGAGGGACTGGAAGGAAAAGTATGCCTCTTTGCAGATGACACAAAGATCTGCAACAGGGTTGATACACAAGGAGTCGTGGAAAGGATGAGAAGGGACTTGGCAAGGTTGGAGGAATGGTCAGAAGTATGGCAGCTAGGATTCAATGCAAAGAAGTGAAAATAATGCACCTGGGAAACAAGAACCCAGGGGAAGAATACACAATGGGGAGGTAGTAACAACAACAAAAAAGGAAAGGGACCTGGGAGTAATCATATCAGATGACCTTAAGGTTAGCAAGCAATGTGAGAAGGAAGTGGGGAGAGCTTGGGGGATACTGGGATGCATAGGGAGAGGCATCACCAGCAGAAAACAGGAAGTTGTTATCCCTTTGTACAGACAGTTGGTGAGACCCCATCTGGAGTACTGCACCCAGTTCTGGAGACCCCACCTCCGCAAGGACATAAACAGGATAGAGGCAGTCCAGAGGAGGGCAACTAAAATGGTGCAGGGTCTGCAAGAGAAGCAGTATGAGGAGAGACTAAAGGAGCTTAATATGTATACCCTTGAGGAAAGAAGGGAGAGGGGGGACATGATAGAAACTTTTAAGTACCTCAGTGGAATCAACAAAGTCAAGAGGGTAGCATCTTTCAGAAAAAGAGACGTGCAAGAACAAGGGGACACAATTTAAAGATGGGGGGGCTGATCAGGGTCAATGTGAGGAAGTATTATTTCACAGAGAGGGTAGTGGATGCATGGAACAGCCTTCCTGATGAGGTTGTGGGGTCTAAAACTGTGGGAGAATTCAAGAATGCATGGGACAGACATAAGGCAATTCTTGTGGGGGGTAGGAAGAAATAGTCAGTTGGTTAACTAGGATCCGCGGCCTATCCTGTAGGTAGGGAAATGGGCAGACTAGATGGGCCTAGCGGTCCTTATCTACCATCAAAGTCTATGTTTCTATGTTTCTAGATAGAGGTATAATAGTATAGTTTGATGACCTGACTAAGATTAGGTCAGTTAAGAAGCTCCAACTGTTATCGTAAATAAAGGTGTACTAAGAATATATTTATCATAAATGGCTCAGGGTTTCTTATCTTTTTATTAAAGGATTGCCAGAGTTTGTTAGCCAGAATATTTTTACTACATATCATATTCTTTTGTAATGGTATAAATATAAAGGGGCCATAACAATAATAAGTTATAATGTTCTATTTACATAACAAGAGCTCATAGATACTTTGATGGTATTTATTGTGGTTTAATTATTCTTGTTCTTATTACTTTTTAAAGTGCCATGTTGATGTTTGAATTGATGCTCAAACTGTAGATTTTGTAGCTTCGATTATTAGAAATGTACGATTTCTAGATCAGATTAGAATAATAAATCTGAGCATCTTTTTATTTTTACTCTTGCTGGGTTGCTATGATAATTGTTTTGACTTGTAATATTTATGGTCTAATTGTTAAATGATGACTTAATGCGGGAACCTTCCCATTAAGAATACATACATTTCTTGTAGGTACATTATTAATTATTGCTATATCTTATATCATTATACATTTCATTTTCTTAAATGGTTGAATGTTTAATGTTTTTATAGTTAATAGGATCTAAGGTAGAGTTTATTTTTCCCTAACTAATAGAGTTTTGGAATACTGCTTGACAAATTTTATTTCTTAAGGTGTATGGTGTATATGATAAAACACGTCACATGATTGGGTTGGGGGAGCGGGGGGTCTTTTCTGTTGGTGCTTAACTGCATAAAGACATCACTTGACAGGAGGAATCTATTAGTGTGGTTTCTAGAACTAGGGGATGAAGACTGGTTTTAATTTTCTTTTTGTCTTAGTGTCTTTTGATAAATATAGAGGGGGAGGGGGATATGGGAGTATTAATAAATGTAGAGATTAGTAGATTTAAATGGTATTGAATATTAGTGGTACAAGGTGAGCTAGTTGCTCTATCAGTAAGAGTTACTTCATTTATGTTATATCTTCCTATCACTGATGGGTATGTTTAATTTTGTTAGCTGGAATGTTAAAAGAGTGCATGATAGATGTAAATGGCAAGTGGTTTTGAAACACTTATTTTCACTTAAGGCAGACATAACATGTCTATAAGAAACTCATTTTAGACAAGAGAACATTTCTGTGCTTTGTAAGCAATGGGTTGGGCAAGTATTTGGTGCCAGATTATTTATCAACAGTGGCGGTGTGACTATATTAATTAAAAAGAATATTCCCTTTAAATTAGACCAAGAGATCTGGGATAAGAATAGGCGATTTATACTGCTTAAGGGGAACTTTGCATCACAGCAAATATTATTATGATCTATATATGGCCCTAATCTGCATAATCCCCAGTTCTTCATATCACTTCTCAATGTGATAAATGCCAATTCAGCTAACATCATGTTATTAGGAGGAGGCTGGAATATCACACCTCAGTTGTATTTAGACCGATCTTATAATAAGAAAGTTGGTTTGTCACCAGCCCAAAGAGCACTTCAGGAACTTATGGAGGAAAAGGGCCTGATAGATGTGTGGAGGGTTTTAAACACAGATTCCTGACAATTTACCTTTTTTTCTCCTCCACATCGAACGTGTTCAAGAATTGATTATTTCTTATTTAGCTTACATAGCCTTCAAATATTACTGACGTAGGCGTTCATACTAGAGTAATATCTGACCACTCTCCTGTTTATATTAGCTATTTGTTTGGATCTGGACCAAAAAGAGATTTTATTTGGCTTTTCAACAACCTGCTCTTATGAGACTCCATTATCTGCAATCATCTTAAGGAATTTATTACCCTTTTTTAAGTAGGAATATTGGGTCAGTTACTAAAATAGACTTAGTCTGGGCAGCTCTGAAATGCACTTTTAGAGGTGAGTGTATTAGATTAGCAACAATCAGGAAGAAAAAGTTTAGTGCTCAAGCTCAGGTTTTAATAGACTTTATCAAGATTGTTGAACACAATATTGGCCGCCATTCAACAAAAGAGGAGTGGGTTCAACTACATAAATTGCAAGCTCAGTATACTGCTTTGATGTCTCAAAAGGCAGAACTCACTCTTAAGTGGACTAAATGTAAATATTTAGAATCAGGAGAGAGGGCAGGCAAACTCCTGGCTCTGTGGCTTAAACAAGTAGAATCCACACAGTATATAGCTGCACTACAAACAACACAGAATGATTCTATAACTACAAATCAAAATTTAAATTGCCTCTGTTTTTGGCAATATTTTAAAACCCTATATGCACTCCCGGCCATAGACAATGTGTCGCCAGAAGATATCGAGAGGTTTCTTGATATGGTTAATTTACCTAAATTGTCACAACCTGACTCTAATCTGCTGGAGCTTTCCATTCAGGAGTGGGAGGTTAAGCAAGCAATTGCAGAACTCACCTCTGATAAATTTCCAGGACCTGATGGTCTCTTAACTAACTTATTTAAAGTTTTCACTGAGGAATTTACTCCTCTCTTAACAAAAGTTTTTAATTTTTGGTATACATTCGGTTTCCCAGAAACTAATTTTGCCAAACAATTATTACTTCACTTCCCAAATCGGATGGAGACCTTCTGTGTCCTGAGAATTACCGTCCTACCTCACTATTGAACATTAATATTAAAATATTAACCAAAATTTTAGCAACCCACATTTATGGGTAAACTCACTAGCGACAAACAGGTTGCTTTTATGGTTGGTAGATCCTCTAATGATCACTTACGTAGATTACTCCATTTAATTGTTCATACCAGAAACTTAGATATTCCAGCTGCTCTCCTGGCATTAGATGCGGAGAAGGCATTTGATCGTGTTTCTTGGGATTTTCTATATGCCACTTTGATACGGTACGGATTCTCAATAGGGTTTATGAAATGGATTAAATTAATATATTCCTGTCTGACTGCTCGAGTTTGGTGCAATGGGGTGTTGTCCAAGTCATTCCCCTTATTTTGTGGAACCAGGCAAGGTTGCCTCCTTTCTCCTCTTTTATTCAACCTTTATCTAGATTCATTAATTAGAAGAATAGTATTTTCACATAAGGATTGGGGTATTTTAATTGGCAATAAGCGACACCTTATTTCTGCTTATGCTAATGATGTATTATTACATATCAAAAACCCTGCAGTTAATATCCCAACACTATTACAGGAAATAGAACTTTTTTCCAAAGTGTCCTTTTACAAACTTAATCTCTCCAAAACCAAAATTTTCCCTTGAAATGGGAAATGTTTACATGGGGAAATAAAAGAATATGGTTTGAATTGGGTTTCTCACTCGCTAACCTATCTGGGTATTACAATCACTAGGAAAATATCTACAATGTTTAAAGAAAATTTCACTAAATTATTATGTACTGTAAAAATGGATTTAGACAGATGGGGAATACTGCCTCTTTCTCTTTGGGCCAGAATTCATATGGTCAAAATGAACGTATTGTCCTGGATTATTTATCCCTTGAGCATGCTGGGATTTTATTTACCTAAATTATGGTTCTGTAAACTGCAAAGGTTATTGAATCAATTCATTTGGAAAGTAAAGGGAAGGGAATTAGATGAGCTTACCATAAACTTACAGCCTCAGAAATATGAGGTGGTCTCTCCCTACCCTCTTTATTTAAATATTATATTGCTGCTCATATTAGCAAGTTGACATATTGGATCCATTCAATAAATATAATAGACTCTGACTCATATTTACCCCCTTGGATATCTATTGAATAAACCTTAGCAGCTCAGAATTCCTGTACCCTTATGGCCCTTGTGTACTCCACTCCCTATACAATTCCCAAGGTATTAAGAAATACTCGTATTGGATGGTCCTTGAAAGCCTTGCACCAAATTCAGCTTTATTTAAACATTGACTGACATAAATCTTTGGAGCAACCTTTACTGCACAACCCACACTTTCAGATTCTAAATGTCCCCATTTCTTCATCATTTTGGGCTCCGTTGGTTGGGCTTCAAATATCAGACACTGTTTGCAATGGCAAAGTTTTGACTTATTCACAATTTTACAATAATATTCCGGATGCCAGAGGGAATATTTTTAAGTTCTGGCAAGTTAGACAAACTGTGATAGTCTTTATGCAAAAGTCAGGGGAAACTGAATCTACCAAAGCACAGTTATCCTCTCTTTGAAGTATATCTGATCAGCCGCACTCCATATCTAAGGTTTATCAAGAACTGCAGGTTTTAGATCTGGGGTTACCTCAGGGAACATGTTATTACTGGGTACAGAGGTTATCCCTCAGCGATGATTCTACCTTTTGGCAACAAATATGGGCTAATTTATATAAACTTATTAAACAAGACAGACTCAGGCTACAACAATTTAATATTATGCATAATCTCTATTTTACACTGGCAAATTTAAACAGGATTGGAAAGCTCTCCTCTTCACAATGTCACCGGTGTAAAGAGGACTATGGAGATCTCTTTCATATGGTATGGCTATGTCCAAAAATTCAGATCTTCTGAAAAGTTTTTCAAAATTCTATAGATCCTCAATTGGGCTTAGAGTCTTTATTTATACCTGAGGTTTGTCCACTCAATTACTTCCCATCACAAACAGTTAAACAGCGGAAAGGTTTTATGGCCATTATATCTTCCGTTGCCAAACTGATAATTATGAGGCATTGGATACATGAGTCTACTCCCTCTATTAATGAGTGGCACAGAGGAGTACTATTAGCTTTACAATTACAAAGACATATTGCCATGATGAATAACAGGTTGCCAGCCTATCAAAGTAAATGGGGTACTCTGGATGCACTACTTACAAAATGGAAACCTTAAGAAATTATCATTTTTATTACAGATAGAAACTACTGTTAGTTATGGGCAGGGCCCCTACTTTTCTGCGGCACAGTGGGACCAAGTTCTGCGGCAAGACTACCATTTGCCGCAGAACTTCTGCAGCGGTGGTTTGTAATTTCTGCGGAAGTTCTGCGGCACTAACAAACTACCACATCACAGTGACAGCTTGTCATCCTGACTTCACTTTCATGGCAGTTTTTATAGCAATCAGGATGGTGGAAAGCACAGTAACACTAGTTCAAAAAATAACAGACTTATAAAAATAATTTTATGCCTAAAAACACAAAACAAATGTCTCTCCCTTAAGTTCCTAGCCTGTTGCATAAATGACATATGCACAGGGGATCTTATGTGATAAATAAGGTACTTCTATATGCATGCTATCTATCCCACTAATGAGGTTTCCACTGTGTATCACTTACATATTTGTATGTGCTTTCTACACCACTCACGAGGTTCCCACTGTGTATCACTTATATATTTATATGCAATCTGTAACATACATACAAATGTGTGTGTGTGTGTGTGTGTGTTAAGAGAGACAGAGATACTGTGTGTGTGTGTGTGTGTGTGTTTTTAATTTCCATGACCTTGCATCCTCATTCATACAGGTCCCATTAGAAATGGAATATTGGAGTTATTGCAAAACTCATTTTTGATGTCTACCTGCTTTCCGACACACTGCGTAACACCAACAGGCCATGACATGCGTGTGAACCGATTGTGAGATACAGCTCTTCAGACCAGCACAATGTGTCTACCATGTGACAGAACACTGCACCATATCTTCCCATGCTCCGAGCAATGATGTGTTCCACCAATCCTTGTGCTGGCCAGCCAGCTCCCAGAGCTAATCTCTGAACCTGAGTTGCAGGCATGGAAACACAGCATGCTACCCTCTGGCCCAACAGCTGTCTCTGCACACAACATTTCTCTATAACTTTTAGGTGATTCTATCAACCAGTGACAATATGTAATCAATAACCCTGGCAAAAATGCATATAGTGCAATTATTTATTTCACAGGTCTATTCTTTCAACAGGTCTACACATTATTATATTCCACTTTTCTGGGCATAATTACTTTATTTTTCTTAAAAATGACAGTTAAATTCATTTTACCAGTTATTCATTTCAGATGGCATCTTTATACCTTAAAGGCACAAATAGGTTTGCACAAAGTGACGTATGGACTTAACAGGCCTGTGATATTGACAAGGTTTTGTTTAAGTTGGCCCTAGTGCAATAATGTAAGACTGAAAATTGTATTAGACTGTAGTGCAGGTTGAGCAAATATCACCATGCCTGATGTGCAGTGCCACCATCTCTGGCAGTGGGAGCTGTGGTAGATAAGTGACTGTTCATTTTTGTTGCATATTGCATCTATTTCATTAGCTAATATATGATGTTATAGCAATGATAACATCACATTCTGAGCATTTAGGGGGTTTAGGATATAAAAAGAGGGGAAGGGAACCCGATTCTATGGAAAAACAGAAATATTAATAAAAAGTCAACAAGAAGAGTGCATTCTGTGGCACTGCAGAAGTTCTGCAGTAGATTGCAAGTTCTGCGCAAAATTCTGCGGCCGCAGAGTTCTAGGGGTCTTGGTTATGGGCTTATAACTAGATTATTATTAACAATTCATTTGGTTCCTGTGTTTGGTTCTTGGGGAAAGGGTTTATATTAAGGGGTTTTAGATACTTAGAAATGTTTATAATATCGATGGCAACTAATGACACTTATTCCAATATTTTTATGCTAGGTCTTCTTTTTCCTTTTCCTTTTCACGGTGTCTTCTACTTGTAATGAGAGGTTTTCTCACCACTTCTGTTGTCATGGTTTACTGTGGTATTACAATAAAGTATATTGAATTAAAAAAAAGATGTTTACGTCCCCTTGGAGCTAGGACATGCAATGATGCTAGGGTTTGAGCATCTGTCCTGGCTCCTCCCCATGTTGTGGTGTGGTGCCATGTCCCCCAGCCTCCGCCAAAGGGCAACCGATGCTGACACACAGGAATCCCCCTTCTCCAGAAAAGAAGAGCAGTCCTCCAGATGCTCAATCCTTCTCTGCCACTGCCGACCTTCAATGGCCCGTGCCCATTCCCGAACACGGGTTGCAGGCGTGGTGCAGGGGGTGATGTTCAGCATCTCAACTCTCAGTGCCACTGGGCTGGCTAGTTTTACTTTTTTTTAATAGCAATCTTCGCACTCCCACAAATGCAGCTTGCCTTTCTCTACTTCAAAATTGGCACTGGCTGATCAGTTGGAGCATGAACACAGTGGTTGACTGTTAGGTATTCTGTCTGCACCAGAATCCCACATCCATGCAGCATGTCTGCTGCTGCTGTGAATCTTTCAGGTAAGGGGGGCGGTGCAAGAGGTTGGGCCAGCAGCAACAGTTTCATGACAGGATGATTGAGGCACCTTGCGGATCTGGAGCTCTGAAGGTACCAGTTCATTCTCCTTATCTGACCCTCAAAAACTGATCACCAGCTGGTCCAATGGTGCTGAGGTTTGAGGCACTGGACACCACACCTTGCGTCATGCCAGCGACATGGGTTTAGGAATGAGCCCATGTCATCGGGGGTTGGCAGGGATAGGGATGGATTGAGCATCCGGTGGACTGCTCTCCATCCCCAAGGAGGGGGTTTTCCACCAGCCGATGCACTGGTGACCTCTGATGGAGACTAGAAGTACCACAGTGCATGACCACAGAATGTAGGGGATTGAAACTGTGGCAGAAGTCTTTCAGGAATGGAAGCATGCACCAGCAGAGCAGGATGTCATTGCATGTCCAAGCTTTGGGGAGAAAAAAATTTAAAAAGCCCTCTGCAGAACTGAGAGATTCCAGGTGCAAGTCCACATCCCTCTGCTGGCCAAGTGCACCAGTGAAATCCACGGCCCAACCCAAAGCCAGATAGACCCCTTTAATTACAGAAAATGGCCACCGAGGGAGGGTGGACCCACCCCGGGGAGTGATCCCAGGGGCTGGACCTGCCTGGTTAGTCAGGGGGAGGACACTGGCAAGCGAAGGTTCAGGCTGGGAGTAGAGACTTAGCAGAGTGGGTAGTCTGGAAGGATGCCCGGTCTGCAGAGTGAGAAATAAAGAATACAAAAAAAAAGTGATCGCCACCTGAAAAATATTAAATACCTCAGTCCTGATGTGCTGTAAACAGTAGATGTAGTATTTTTCTCACATGTCCATCTAAAGGTGACACCACATTGGCTGCTTTAATATTTAACCCCTAGTGGGTATCTAAAACTCAACTGCAATTGTCTCATTGGGTCTGTCTAATGGCTTGCCACAGTATAGGTGAATATGGCATGGGCTGAATCACCTACTTGTGTGGGAGAGGAACTACTAAATGCTATAGATGTTGGGATCCAGGAGAGGAGGGAAACATTTGCAGTGCTTCTGTCAGTGACTGACATTTTGAGGACTGGGCGACAGTCCACTGCATTACAGCTTTTGAAGCAGCTTATGCTGAGGCTATGGCCTCCTGGTTCTTCTTGCTTATAACACCTGGTTCTCATGTGTAGGGGATTAAATGTGTCCTGGCCAGAGGATTAAATAAACAGAGGTTTGGTTTCCCCTTTCTTGATTGCTGGAGGGTTGTATTGTTTATTCATGTCCAAGATGGTGGTTTATAGGGCAGCTTTGCTCATTTTAATTATAGTTGGCCATCAGGCACGTGGGCATACTTTGGGTCACCAAGCCTATGCTTTCAAAGAAAAATAGTCAACCTTACAAGCCTCACAGCATGTCATTGACCAGGAGGGCTAATTCAGGCCTCTTTTTCTAGTGGCTAACTTGACATTGTATCCATGATACTCCCTGATCCCTCCTCATTTCTTCACCTTCAGTCACCTAGGACTCCCAAGGAGGGACCAGCAGGACAGCAGCACTATCCAGAAGCCCTGGTAGGAGGCAAGCTAAGGCTCTACTTGTAATCTTCAAGGCCAGAGCCGCTTTGCAGCATCTATCAATTCAGTTCCCCAGACTGACACTGTGGCCAGGATAAGACATCTCTATGCATCTGGCACCAACATAGTGATTCCATGGCTGCTGGGAATACAGACAATCCGGAATCTGAGAAGGTATATGGTGGGCACTTTAGGTGCTGTGGCACATTTGCAGCAGCAGGAAAATGGAGCCAGAGCACTGTGTCACTACCGGCCCACACTCCTATGCCACAAAAAAAGCTCCTGGCTCCAGGGAAGGCACAAGAGCTGGGACCAATGTTGAATAATGCCATTGGGTGCACAGACAAGAGTTTCCAGATCTTGGGGCAGGCTGTGGGCTGGGAGAAAGAAATAACAGGGAGCATGCACACCCATCACTGGGAGATCCACTCTGAGTCCCCCTGACTCAAGAACAGGGATAAGTGCCTAAAATAAAATAAGCACATCCCTGGCCCCGGGATGGGCAGAAGTGCTAGGGTAACATTAAACCAGCACACAAGGATGTAAGTAAATGCAGCAACAGGCTACACAAGCACAGCACCAGAGTACAAATAAATATGGTGGCTGTGGCACTCATCTATCTCCTTAGCACTCTGACTCCAGCAAGGACTTCTGGGAAGGGATCAGTGGTTGGAACAAATCCCTGTGAATTTCAGTTAATCAGAAGCCTGCATTTGTTACCAGCCTACATGCAAACCCAGTATGACGGGCCAATGCTTCAGAGACAGATTGCCTGGAAGACAGACTGATTGATGAACAGGGTATCAAGTGTTTTTAGCAACCACTATAGAAGGGGCTGTTTGCAGGAGTCTGGGACAGTTCTGCCAGTGAGTCAGAGAGAGAGAGAGGCACTGGCAGCCAGTGAATCACTGCCTGCTAGGAACTGCAGCCTAGCACACCATGAAGTGTGGGTACCCAGCAACTGCCTCTCTTGTGAAGAAAACAACAGTGTTTATCAAAACTTAAAGCTTGAAGGTGAGCAATGGAACTTTTTTCCCCTGCCCCATCACTGACTTTCCCCTCTGGGAGTCAAGCTCCATTCAAGTTCAACTGACCAACTGAGACAGACACTGGGTGCTTCAAGGTTCATGAATCACCAGGACCTGCAGCACTAGATGAACTGTGAGACAACCAGAACAGGGGAGAGAACCTCAGACTACACTGGGAAAATTTGCTTTCTAGCTGGGAGTATGTTCATCTGTCATACCAGTTCATTCATCAGACACAAGAGATATCTGTGAAGCTTCAAAAGGGTCAGTTATCATCTGTGTTGCAACCTCACAATGGAAAAACTGAGACTGTGACAAGGACTAAAGAGGAATCCCTGGGTGGAACATTGACATTTTGACAGGTTCAGGCTGAAGACCACTGGAAGACATCAAGCTATTCATTTGTGTGTGGACTGCAAACTTAGGCCCTTAGCGACAGTTTAGAGTTTAAACTGTACAGCAACATTTTGGGCTTTACAGTTTGTTTTACCTGCAACAATTAAAATGCACAAACAAACACTGCACTGTTAGCAGCAACTGCATCCACAGTGAGGGACCGACTGCAACTTAAATGTTTAGGAGATTGAAGAAGTGCCACAGGGTGGTCAATTATGTGGGGAAATTGTTGTTCATGAATAGAGTAAAAAGATTTTACTGCTACTCCATTGCTCCCATTTTTCTTGCTGTCTCCTTATTCTTTCCATACTCTACCACTTTAAATACATTACTTTTTTTTTAAACTTCTTTATTAGAGTTTTATGTTTTCCAGCAATAAGACATACATACATTTACCCCAGGATAAATACCTGGGCCCACATTCCCAAACTGGATATGGATACTATATACATCCCCAAAACTATTTACATACAATGTTATAATGTATTATAGCCAAAGATTTAAGTCCATTTTTACGTACGCTTGCGGGCATGTGCAAAGAACGTTTTGGGAGAGTAGCACACTTTGGAGGTGTGCCTCTCTCTTTCAATCCACTGCTCCGTTGAGCAGGCATGGCGATCCTGCACCAATGGGTGTGGGGCTGTGTGTGACTAGCGGTGGTAGCTGAAAACCACGCTGTCATACAGAGCACCATTCGCCACCCCCGTGCACACCACCCGCGTCCACGCCGCCTCTAAAATCTTTTGCTGCCATGCTGGAGCCCCTACCCCAGCATGGCAAACGTCCGGGTTGTCGGCCCTCACGGGTGCCCAATCCTCTCGGCTCTTGGCCCCCAGCTAGCTTCTGCCACGCTGGGAGCCCACCCAGCGGCAAATGTCCCACGTCCGTCTTTTTTTTAACCTGTAAATTGAAAACGGTCCCACGGCGCCTCCCAGTCCCCTCCCACAACCTGCACCCACCCACTGCACACCCAGCCTACCCACACCCCCCTCACCCCATACTTACCTCTGGAGCTCAGTGTGTCGATCTTCGGTGGACCGGGAACACGTCTGCACTCTTCAAAGCCAACCGCGAACTGAGGAAGTGCCAGTAAGCTGTATAATGGGCTAGATAGGGGGTTTTCAACTTTATTGCATATCTCAGGCATTTTTTAGAATTTTTGCACCAAATTTTCAACATGGGGTTTTTGGGACCCCTTCTCATGAATGATTGCATGGTTATGGCGCTATTCTGGCCCGAAGGGTGATTTCGCAGTCACTGCCAAGTCACTGCATGAAATCACCCTTCAGGCCTGAATAACATCATGACAGTGACATCATTCATGAAAAGGGGTCCCTAAAACCTCATATTGAAAATTTGGTGCAAAAATTCCAAAAAATTACTGTTTTACGAGCGTGCATTGCGCAGTTCCTACGCAGGCTCGTAAGTTCGTGAATTTTCAATATTTTCACTCCAGATTTTCAACATTGCCATTTTACCACACCTCCTTATAAGCAGTACAGCTGTCATTTTTCACATCCTTCCCAAAATGTGTTTCAGCTGATGTAGCGCACAATGGCGCAGTTGGTGTGCGAAATCAATGTATGGGACACAGTTAGAAATTCATGGTGACACTATTCATTAGCAGAGGTCTTAAAATGGCTATGTTGAAAATTTGGTGAAAAAATTCCTAAAAATGACTGTTTTACGAGCGTGCATTGCGCAGTTCCTACGCACTCTCGTAAGTTTGCGAATTTTCAATATTTCCACTCCAGATTTTCAACATTGCCATTTTACCACACCTTCTTATGAGTAGTATGGCTGTCATTTTTCACATCTCACCCAAAATGTGTTTCCGCCCATGTAGCGCACAATGGCGCAGTCAGTGTGCGAAATCAATATATGGGAAAAAGTAAGAAAATCACAGTGACACTGTTCATTAGCAGAGGTCTTAAAATGGCTATGTTGAAAATTTGGTGAAAAAATTCCTAAAAAATGACTGTTTTATGAGCGTGCGTTGCACAGTTCCTACGCACGCTCATACATTTGTGAATTTTCAATATTTGCACTCCAGATTTTCAACATTGCCATTTTACCACACCTCCTCATGAGCAGTACAGCTCTCATTTTTCACATCCTGCCCAAAATGTGTTTCTGCCCATGTAGCGCACAATGGCGCAGTCAGTGTGTGAACTTAATGTATGGGACACATTAAGAAAATCACAGTGATGCTGATCATGAGCAGATGTTTTAAAATGGCTATGTTGAAAATCTGGTGAAAAAATTCTTAAAAATGACTGTTTTACGAGTGTGTGTTGCGCAGTTCTTATGCACGCTGGTAAGTTTGCGAATTTTCAATATTTTCAGTCCACATTTTCAACATTGCCATTTTACCACACCTCCTTATGAGCAGTGCAGCTGTCATTTTTCACATCTTGCCCAAAACGTGTTTCCGCCCATGTAGCGCACAATGGCACAGTCGCTGTGCGAACTCAGTGTATGAGACACATTAAGAAAATCACAGTGTCACTGTTCATGAGCAGAGATCTTAAAATGGCTATGTTGAAAATTTGGTGAATAGATTCCTAATATTAACTGTTTTACGAGCGTGTGTTGTGCAGTTCCTACACACGCTCATAAGTTTGCGAATTTTCAATATTTTCACTCCAGATTTTCAACATTGCCATTTTACCACACCTCCTTATGAGCAGTACAGCTGTTATTTTTCACATCCTGCCCAAAACGTCTTTCCACCCATGTAGTGCACAATGACGCAGTCGGTGTGCGAAATCAATGTATGGGACACAGTAAGAAAATCACAGTGTCACTGTTCATGAGCAGAGATCTTAAAATGCCAATGTTGAAAATTTGGTGAAAAAATTCCTAACAATGACTGTTTTATGAGCATGCATTGCACAGTTCCCACGCACGCTCGTAGGTTTGCGAATTTTCAATATTTCCACTCCAGATTTTCAACATTGCCATTTTACCACACTTCCTTCTGAGCAGTACAGCTGTCATTTTTGCCATCCTGCCCAAAATGTGTTTCCGCTCATGTAGCGCACAATGGGGGTAACAAAAAGGTCATGCTGAAAATTTATTGTGCAAATACCAGCAATCACACAGGGCATTAGGGTAAAGCACCATACGTGCCAAACACCATTGCAAATACCTGCAAGTGAATGTTTGGCATTAACAAATGCTTGTTATTAATGTAACACTTAATTCTAGTCCTTCAAAGTTAGCACTAATCTGGACTATTTGCAACTCAGACTGTTCTCTATATTGTTCTCTCAACTTTGAAGTAATAATAACTTCTCAGGACTGAACTGCAATAACTGTGTCCCTGGGAGGAGGGAGGGAGGAGGGAGGGAGGAGGAGAGAGAGAGAGACAGAGAGAGAGAGAGAGAGAGAGGGACCCATCCTATCCTTATAAATATAAAAGACCTTCTAAGTCAGCTAAAGACAATCTCAAGAGAGTATTATGCCTCACTAGGTAAAAACCTACCTTAAACAAAATCATGTATCTCCATGAAATCATAATCCCTTCTCACATTCTCTTAAGAGAATATTACAGGCTAATCCTCTTCAGACAGACAGATCTGGGTCTGGGCACTCTTCAGTTGTATTGAGTACACTGCCTCTAGTGCCTCCATCTTTTATCATATATTTTCTTTTCTTCTCTGTTATCATTTGTCTTTTAAGTCTATCCAGGACCTGTAGCAGATCACTGACCCATTCATCATAATTATAAGTATGATCATTCTTCCAGTGTCTTAGGATGAATGCCTTAACCAGAGCAGACATCAGAGACACATGATGCTTAGCTGAGTCCCTCACAACTGCTTGCATGTCCCCAAAAGGACAAATCTCTGGTTTAATATACTCTGAGTAATTTAATAACGGATTCATTTTTTGACCAATTTGAACCCATAATGAATAAATTTTGGGACAGCTCCACATCACATGTAACAGGTCCTCGGGTTCATTCCACATCTAAAACATGGGTCTGTCTGTCTGAGTTTTCTAGAACATAGTTTAACAGGGGTGTAGTAAATGTCTGAACAAATAAAAAATTGCATAGTCTTATACTTGTATAGGCAAAAGTTTAACATTTTCCATACCTCTTTCAGTCAGGCCTCAGGGGGTTAGAGTTTTTTCCAGTACACTATATGAGTCTTAGATTCTAAGCTCACAAAATCTAACAGCACTCTATAAACTTTTGAAAGTGGGTGTTGTAAATAATCAATCTCCTTCAGATGGTCCCAAGTAAATGAGCGTTGTCCCAATTCTTATTATCTCGTATAAATTTCTGTACCAGATTTGTAATTTGGATCTTTTGAAAAAGTCCCATTTCCTAGTCTGCACTGGTAAGTTCACCTATCTTCTAATATAAAATCTATCAAGTTCAAGTCAGATAGTTGTGATACCCATGGTTGATTAATTATTAGTCCCCAGCCTAAATGTAGGATTTCCTAATATAGGTTGCTCCTAGCTCCCTTTGTGCCCTCCTCTGTGTCAGATTTAATAAATCCCACCACGATTTCACTGATTTTAAAATTGGTGAATGCTTTCCCTTATCAGGTAAAGCCCCTGGATCTATAAACAATAATGCAGCAGGGGAGAGTTTTAGGTCCTTTAAAGTGCACTGCTCAATTTGGAGCCAAGTAGGGTTATATCCCCCTTCTCCCTAACTCCTGGACCATTGCCCCATCAGGCCAAGCTGTCCTGCTACATAATATAAAAAAGGTCCAGATGCTTAATACCTCCATAACATGAGAAAGGCATAAGGTAACCTGTCTCCTCTTGGAGGCTTAGAATTCCACAAAAATTCTGAAATGACCCTTTGGATATTAATAAACCTTCCCTTCAGAATGTTATAGGGTAATAGATAAATCGGGTAATCTAAGTAGGAGATTCATTTTAATCAATCCCAATCAAGCAGTGAAGTTCAGTGGGAGTTTATTCCACCTTAAAATGTCATTTTTAATTGTGGCCAATAAATTACCCACATTTTCCTCCACCCCATCTTCTGTTTTAGCCATGATACAAATTCCCAAATATTTAATGTTTTGGGGGGCCCAGTTTAGTTGCAGGTGCTTGAAATCTGCTCAAAATGTATACGCAGTAAGTGGGAGAACTTGAGTTTTACTTAAATTTAATTTATAGTTGAATACCTCCGAAAATTTCCAGATAACTTCCAGGGCTTTTTGGAAACTATCAGCTGGATTATATAAATGCAACAAAATATCATCGGCAAAAAACGAGAATTTAAGCTCCATCCCTTGAACCTCAATTCCCTGAACCATGGCCTCTATATTAAGTGCCCTTAATAAAGGTTCCAAATGAATATTGAGCAAAATTGGTGACAAGGGGCAGCCCTGTCATGTCCCATTTCTGAGCAGGAACTCTTTAGAAAGATAACCATTACATAGGACCCTAGCTATAGGGGTTTTATAAAGATTTTTAAGGCATCTGAGAAATCCCTGCAGAAAACCCATTTTCTCCATCATAAAAAATAGAAAATTATGGGAAACCTGATTGAATGCCTTCTCGACGTCAAGTGCAATCAGTGCCATAGCAGACTTAGAATTGGAAGCCTTATGGATAATATGGTGCAGCTTCCTTAATGCGTCATGTGCCTCCATCCTGGCATGAACCCAACCTGAGGAGTGACTTTTAGAACCCTGTTAGCCAAAATCTTTGTAAGCACTTTAATATCCTGGTTTATTAAAGCAATGGCTTTATAATTACCAGGTCAGTCCCTGGGTTTATCCAGTTTTGGAATCAAAGTAATATAGGCCTGGAATAAAGGAGGGTGGAGAACCCCATCTTTCATAATATTCAAGAATAATTCTTTCAAAAGAGGCATTGTTGTCAATAAATGGACTTTGGAGAATTTGGCCGACAGGCCATCCAGCCCTGGTGTCTTACCATTTGACAATTCTTTAATTGCCTCCATAATCTCTAGATCGGAGATTGGGGCAGCTAATGCCTGGGCATGCGTTATGTCCAGTTTGGGCAAAGGTATTTTGTCAAGGAACCCTCTGATTTCTTTCTCTGAACTGATACCCCCCCTCTTGGTAGATCCCAGCGTAATAATCCACAAAGGCATCAGCCATTCCCTGAGGATCCGTAATAATTTCTCCTCCAAAATTCACTGCCATAATCGTTCTTTCCACCTCCCACTCCCTAATTCTAGAAGCCAATAAGTGACCCGGCACATCCCCCTGTATCAAGTATCTAGCATTTAATCTTTCAAGCCAGCGATCAATCCTGAGATTCATTATACTTCTAAATTCTTCTCTTAAGTCCCTTAGCTCATCATCCAACTCATTGGAGGAACCCTCTAAGGGTAATAATGACCTAATGGCCCAAGTTAAAAATTCTTCCCATGCTCTATTCAATTTAATCCTCCCAGCAGTGTATCCCTGGGCTATTCCTGCATACAATACCTTGCAATTAGGCCAAGCAAGTTTCTTATCCACCAGTGTCGGAATTTGAGATTGAATAATCTCCTTCAGTGTATCTTCTAGTTTAGTCACCATAATATCAACTGCTAATATCCCTTCATCTAACCACCATCTATATGGTTTAGGGGGAATATTGTCTATCCCCCATAGCATCTGGAACAGGGAGTGGTCAGATAGTACCCTATTAAAAGTATTCGGTTCTTTAATACCCCTTAATGCTTCCCTAGTGATAAAAAAAAATCAATCCTAGTATGTGTCTTATGGACCCTGTAATAAAAAGTCACCTCAGTATCCCCTTTCTTATACATTCTATATGGCTTTACTAGTGCTGTAACTTCCAGGAATCTTTTTAAAGCTATCTTTGGTTCACTGGGTAATCCATTAGAAGGAGGGTTCCTATCCACCCCATTGTCCAAACAGAGGTTCCAATCACCTGACATAATAAGTGGGCTAGATGGGAGCATAGCAATATCAACTTCCAACGAAGCAAAACATTCTGATTTAGCTGGAGTAGGGCCATAAATTGAGGCACACAAAAATGAGTTTCCCAGAATGGAACCCAACACGTGTACCCCCGTGCCATCCTCTCATGATTTAATTAGATAGATTACATATGGGCAAGCTTTCCTTATTAATATTGCCACACCCCCCGATGCTTTTGCATTCCCAACTCCTATTACTTTGCCCACCCACCATTTCTTGAACAGATATAATTCCTCATTCATTAAATGGGTTTCTTGGAGTGCAGCAAAATGAACCCCCAACTGATTTGTATATTGCAGTATAACCAGTCTTTTCTTCATCCCCCTGAGGCCTTTTACATTCCATGAAAGAAATTTATTTACTACCATATTCTATACCACTACCCCTGATATTCACTCTCATACATTCTATCTTCCTTATTTTGTATATCATGGATTCTCTCTCTCTCCCCTTTCCCCCAGTAAATCCCCCTCTACACCCCCGATCCTCCGATCACCCTCCTTAATCCTCATGAGACATGTATAAGTCAGTCCCAAGGTGTCTCCGATCCCTCTGAGTCTCAGCGTATCTCCAACAAGGAACAGAAGACCCCCATCCTATTCCCCAACCCCCACAATAAATTCTTAGATTATTTACTACCCCCTATATCTTTAAATTAATGAAAGGAGAGAAAAAAAAAAACAGTGGTCCAGCATCATGGCAGCTGCCTCCTTCCCCCCATACGTGGGCACCACCACTATAGCAACATCTTGATATCAAATTTATAGCATTCCTTGCCCTGTCCATTTCCTCTTATATCCTGATTGTGAGGAAGAATATCAGAGAGCTGCTCAAAAGGAGAACCTAAAAAAAAAATATTCAGTAATCCCCTGTAGCTAGCATTTACTCCTTTTTTCTTCCCTGTCTTTAAGAGAAGCCCCTAGCCCCCGGGATAGAATAACCCATCATCCCTAGCATATTTGCTCCTTAGCATATATGGAGCAAGACCCCTCTTTCCCCTAACTTTTTGTCTCATTGCAATCATGAGCGCCATTAATCTGCCCTACTATTATAACATTTCAGACTTTTCAATGACCAATCCTCTTCATACTACTAAAATTTAGTTATCTGGTGTAAGCAAAGGAAAAGAGAGGAACATTTAACAGCTAGCAGAAAGAAAATATCCCAATGGTCCAGGACTGTTGATATTCTCATGCCATCTCTGCCCTGGAGAAAAAAAAAACAAAACATTGAGGTTGGCAAAAGGGCTTCATTTCACAGTCCCATGGAACCTATAACTAAAGTAGTTCCAGTCAAAGAAAACCAGATCTCTTCTCCCAAGTCAGGAATTTAATTGAAGTTGGCCAATAACGAACACTATTAACTATCACAGCACTTCCCAATGGTTACTGATCTCACTTGCCGCTGTATTGCCTGCTATCTTCCAAGTCCCTCATTCCTTCAGGTCATGGACTTGAACAGATCTGGTAGCTCCACCCTGAGGCTTTCCATAGCATCACACGCCATAGCAGATCTTTTGTCTCCTTATGGTAACTTCACTATCAGCGTAGCTGGGTACTGAATTCTGAATTTCAGACCCGCCAAGTACAGCTTCTTCTTTATCTCCGTATACTCCTTCTGCTTCTCTCTCACTGAGGGTATTAAATCTTGAAAGAGTCAAACAGAAGCCCCATTCCACTGCAGATATCTGCTTGCTTTGGCTTTATTCAGCACATGTGTCTTATCCTTATAATTCAAAAATCTCATAATAAGAACTCGGAGATGAGCTCCAGGTGGGGGGTTTCTCTCAACGAGCAATGTGCCCTCTCAATGTTGTAAGAGTCGCCAAATGGCATCGGACCAAACATTTTCCGGAGGAGATCCTGCATGAAAGCAACACAGTCTGAGCCTTCCAATTTCTCAGGGAGGCCCGCCATAATTAAGTTGTTCCTCCAACTATGTGATTCTTGATCCTCCAAGTGATCCTCTAGCTTTTTGACTTGCCTTTTAAGACCAATCACCTCCTGGTCCATGGCTCCCATTTTTCTTTCCTGTGAAGCAACTCTGGCCTCCCCATCCCCCACCCTTTGTGTTAAAGCACGTAAAGCCAGCTTCAGTATAGTAAAATCAGCACCAGTCCTTGTAGAAGCTGCTTAATCTCAATAATATCTTCTGAGGTTGAGTGCCCCCCTCGATCTTCTGTTCTCGGATCCCCATTCTCTTCTGGAGCCAGGGAATGGGGTTTTGATTGCTTGACCGCCAGCGTTCTTGCTGCCAAAGGTTTGGGGCTTCCACTTTCCATCTCAGCCATTCTGCCTTCTAGGCCCGTTTCTACTTCTATTGAATATACTCCTTTTTAACTAAACTTGAGTCACTCACCAAAGCTCAGTACCTTGCTGACAATCAGAGCTCCTAGCTGAATCAAAATTGTGGGGACTTAAAATGCTGAAATTATATATGTTATTCACCAAAACCCAGGAGCAGTCTCGGAGATGTCTTTTCCCTCTATCTCATCACATGATCTCCCTTAAATACATTATTTGTGTAAGCTGTATTTCTTAGTTTGGGGAATTACTATTGTTGATACAGTGTCATTTCCTGCCCTATTGCTAGCAAGTAGCAGCCAGTTCCTCTGGCTCCTGAAAAGTGATGGGGCATCTTGTTACAAGTCTAGCAGGAGGAGTGAAAGAAAGTTAGGGGCACTAGTGTTCAAGACTTTGCTGAGGGTGGTTCTGTTCTCAACCTAGTAGTGAGTTATTTTGGGGCAAGACCAAAGGATGCAAAGGAAGTCCTCTCTGGGCTTGATGCACCTCCAGGATTAATTTTTCAGGATAAGGCGTGCCTTGTGTAAGACTTCTGGAGTGCAATACCATCTGTGCTGGACTATGTTCTGTAGAAGCTGGCCACAGGAATCCTTAATTGAGACATGAACAGCTTTCCAGCACAAGCCTGCATTCTTCATCTGATTGCGGGTGCCTGATAGCTGCTGCCCAAACCATGTTTGCTGTAGAGGTTTGGTCTGGGATCTGATCCCTCATAAGAGCCACAAAGGAAAAAAAATGCAGATCCAAAGTTATTACTGTGCAACAAAATAAATAAATAAAAGAGGGACTGTTTTCTTTATTTCAGGGTTGTGCCTGAAATGGGAGGGTGGGGGATGCCACAAGACACCAGGGAAAAAAACAGGAACTATTGGGGATGGCAATCAGAGGGTGGGGATGCCACAAGATACCAGGGAATTAAAAAAAATGAATAATGGTCAGCAGTTGGCAGGTGGGGGGGTTGTCATTAGGCAACAGGGAAGAAAATAAAAATAATGGCAATGGGGATCTGAGGGTGAGGGGTGCCACTAGATACCAGGGTATTCTTAATAGAGGACAGGGATTGGCAAGTGGGAGTTGCCACTAGACACCAGGGATAGCAGTGGAGTGTGGGGGGGCAACAAAACACAAGGGAAACAGTGCCCCCTGCAGCTAGCAGCAGAGTTTCAGCTGTGTCTGCAGAGCTGAAGAAATTCCCACTGTTCTCATACAGAGAATGCACAGGAAGAGCTCATCTTGTTAAACTGGGCATCCAGGATTTGGGGTGCCCAGGAAACATGTTTATTAGCATCAAGCTAAAACAAACATCAGAATCTAGCTAAACAGGTCCCATTTATCTAGGTTCTGATGTCTGTTTTTTTTGAAATCCCATCATTTTAATGTAATTTTCACCTTTGTCATGGAAAACAGTAACAAGATGGTGGTTGGCATGGCACAAAAAAATGTTTGGTGCCCTGCCAATTCAGTGGTGCAAATCAAAAACTAGCATTTGCAGTATCAACTTTTTACTTTCGTGGAGCAAAGTTATCTCAAAAAACCCACTGCATATGTGCAGGTCAGAAAACAGTAACATTTAAAGCCTTATAACTACACAACCCTTTAATATTTTCTCACCAGATCTGTCAAAGGCACTACCTTAGGACATGGTACATGTCCCCTGCAACTTTGTGATAAAAATGCCATACCATGTAGGCTGCAGGAAGGGGAAAGCAAAAACAAACCAATGCTATGTACAGGTAAAAAGTTAGATTTTTTTTTCCAAAAATGACATATGTGGATCTAAGAAACTGCAGAAGTTGTCATCACAAATATTTCCATACATCAAGATCTTGCCTCCTAGACAATACATGAAAAATTTCAGTTCAGTTTGTCAAAGGGAGCCAAAGATATTAATGTTCAGATTTACGGGTTTGACATAAAACAGGCTATTAAACCCTAACTATAGGGGTGCTACCACACCCCTATAATATATCTGTATTACAGTGGCACAATAGAACCACTATAGTTTGGTTTCAGTAGGGCTTTCTATGTTTAAATCCCAAATTTTGCACATTAATAACTTTGCAACCATTCAACAGATTTGAATGAAAGTTTGCATGTTCGGTCTTGTGTGGAAGATCTCTTGATTTGCCAAGTTATGTTCTGGTTGGCTGTGTGGACTTTGAGCTGCTCATAGTAAAAAAAAAATTGAAATGTTTGCTGTTTTTTTACATCATGTAGCGCCCAAATGGTTTGGAAGTTTGGTCTGAAATTTTCAGGGTAGGAAAGGCTTGCCTCAGAATAATTTTCTTTGGAGGTTTGGTGAAAAATATTAATCTGTTGCAAAGTTCTAACATTTTAAATTTTCAGGTTCTAAGCATGCTCAGTCAGTCAAAAAATTGCTGTATAAAGTTTTTGTATGGGGAATCCGTTTTCATGAGGGAAACAATCTTTTTTTTTTGTTTGTTGCCATCTTGTTTTCTCTTTTTCACTAAAAATTAACATTTGAAAATTCCCAAACATTTTATTCTGAAGTAAACCAACACATGTAGCTCACTTATCGGGACCTTCTCTGCTGGATTCTGCACTTAACTGTTGCTGAAATGCCCTTGTAATATTTTTTTTAACATTATATATCTTTTTTTGTGACTCATTATATAAAAAAAGACACTTTTTTCGTATCACAAGTCATGAAAAAGGATTCTTTTTGAGATGGTAAAATCTTTTCTCTGGTTCCTAGTGGCATGCACCTTCCCCAACCTCCAATCGCTGTCCACTTTCGTCATTTTTTTTTTTATTATTTCATAACTGGGTAAGGCTCACTAGGCACAGGTGCCTATTTTCAGGAATGACCTGGGAGCCCTGGGGAGGCTAAGTGCTTTGCTTAACGTCACACAGTATGCAAGTGGAGGTTGTGGGAATCAAACTCATGTTTGTCTGCTGGATGCACAAATGATCATTCACATATAGTTATTGTAACCTCTAGCAGTCTAGTGATTTCCTATGTATTATTCTCCATTTTAATAGTCATAATTTTGTACAGTATGACAGCCACACAGACATTGATTGCAGATGTAAAGTAATGGGTTAGGAAAACTCCATGTCTATGATTACATGCAACACAAATGTCATTACAGGAGGCATACAGCACAATACTTTATTTACACATATAGTAATATAAACAGCTGTCAGTTGGTTTCCATCTTTATGTGCTCACAGTTGTTTATATTACTAACATTAGGATGCATACTCTTTTGTGTAAATAACTGACCTCAGACATACTAATTCACACATTCTGTTGATTTAAAAAAAAATCTTAACATTTACAAAATATGTTGGTAATTATTTACATCTACCATACAAAATTAACATTATCAGTCTTTATTAAGGTGTTCATGGACTCACTTTTGATGCCTAAAACTTTCAGAAATCTGAAATGTAATTTCTTACATTTGTGATAGGAACATACCAGAAAGTAAAGACAGCAAATATTCTGTATTTATTTGGGCAGCAAAATAATTCTGTTCATTAAAGGTATGAGGACAATTTTCATAGAAAGCTTAACATTATTTTTTTTTTCTGCTGATTTGTGGAATAGTTTGATTTATACAAGATGTTACTGAGTATATCTGACCTCATACTCTTTTGTCTTGTGTACAGATGTGAAATAACAGTGCCAGACATAATTTTCTTAAAAGGTAAAGAGACTGGCTGCTAATTGAAGAGAATCACTATGATCTTGTGAAATAGGTAAATGCTTATAAAATGCAATTTCCTTGTGTACTGTAGATACAGCAATGATTGTTATGTAAAAAAAATCAACCCTTATTGGAAGTTTGTAAAGTAATACTAAAAAAGAAGAGAAATAAATGAACTTCCCATAAATGTGAAACACTCCATCACAGCCTCTTGTGGTTTCCAAGTTAACCACTGCAGGTTAAAGCATTGCTGCTTCATCTCTAAACACAGATGTATCTAAGATGAGGTTTGTTCATCTTTATTAGTAATTTATCAAACTAGTCCATGAATGCTTAGTTAAAGCACATACTGGAATTCTGAAGGTTCTGCAGATGGCAGCCTGCCTTCCACCAGAAGAGACGTCCCTATCCACAACTTTTCCACTTCACTGAACCCATCTGGCAATGGGTAGGAAGTCACCATTTTTATGAATTTATTTTTATTTTGTGTAAAACAGTCTAGAAAGACTTGAAGACATGGAGCTAAGATAACACTAATGTGGTCTCTTTTAGATTCTCTGTTTTTGCTTACAGCTTCAAGCTGGCAGAAATGTTCCCTCTTAAAGAGCCTGCTCAAGTGCAAATGCATGCTAGTACTTACGTAATTGATTGGAGCTTTTTACTCTGCAATCCTGATAAGAATTCCTTCATGATGGAAATGATGAATATAACCACCTCTAAATGGTATTTGTATTCCTTGTATGAGAAAACATTCATTACAGTACAACAAAGTCTTTGTAAGCACTTGATTATGGGGCATTTGGTCAAGAAACTTAGTGCTACAGCTCTGAAAGGAATTAAGGTGCTGTGGGAGAAGCAGGGATACTGTGGGTCACTGGCATTCAGTAAGTTATAATACTGCAGACCTTTTTCTTTTTAAAGCCAGGAGTTCTTGACCATTTCAAGTAAAGGTGATTAATGACCTTAATGCACATCAGATTACATACCTCTCTACCCTCCTATCAAAAATCTGGAATGATGTTTAAATAAAAGGCAAAGTGATCAAAATCAGGAACACCCCTAATAAGGTAATATCAGTTATGGATGCTGTTTGGGCATAGGATGACACATTTTCTAATGTAAAAATATATTGTAGCACTACTTGTCTACATTACTTTTTGTGGCATGACCGTGTCCCTATGATATATTATAATGGCATGATAGCACCGCTATAGTTTGGGTTGAGCAGATCTTTCAATATTAAACCCCAAATTTTGCAATTTAATAACTTTGCAACCATTTTAATGGATCTAGAAGAAATTTTGCATGTGCGGTCTTGTTCGGGTAGAACTCTTAATGTGACAAGTTTCATTCCATTTGGATGTGCTGATTATGAGCTGGGCATAGCATAAACATTTAAAAAGTTTACCTTTTTTTGGCTTTTTTTTTGCAATCATGTATCACCCAGACAGTTTGGAATTTGGATCTGAAATTTTCAAAGTGGAAAGGATTTGTTTCAGAAGGCTTTCCTTTGGTGGTTTAATGAAAAAGTCATTAATCCATTGCAAAGTTATTAAATTTGAATTTGTTGGGTTCTGAGCATGCTTAGTCAGTCAAACAAATATAACTGCATGAAGTTGTCATATGGGGAATCCTTTTTTGCAAGGGAAACAATCTTTTTTTTTAATTTGCCCCCATCTTGTTTTCCCTTTTTCACAAAATCTTCAAATTTGAAAAGTCCCAAAAACTACATTCTGGAGTAGATGTGTTCCAAAAAAAACCTTCTGCAGGTGTAATGTAAGCAAAAGTCTGATTTTCGCTTTGGCAAAAGTTCAGAAATCCATTTCCAGACTTTTGAGGATATTCTGCCAGCTCTGCTTGATTGACAAAAATAAAGAAAAATTAATCACTGGTGCCTAGCAGTGCCTCCAATCTTCTGATCATCCACCCAATCAATGTGTATTGTAGAAAAACACAACCCTGGTGGCTAGCAGTCTGTTCCCCCACCTGATCACCAACCCGTCCAATGTGTGCTTTATACCAAACAACCCTGGTGGCTAGCAGTCCATCCTCCACCTGATCACGCACCCAACCAATGTGTATTTTAAACCAAACAACGCTGGTGGCAAGCAGTCCCTCCCCTCACCTGATCACCACCCCATATACAGCAGTAGTCAGTACATTTGTAACCCCACCATTTCTATACCCAATATATTAAACAATATTCTTTCCCTGGTGGTCTAGTGATTCTGAACCATCCTCTCTCCCTATCCCTGATCCCCAGGATGTAGTTTTTTTTTATTTATTCCTTTCTGGACTAGTGTACCTCATCCCCACCCTGAAACAGAGTGGGCAGCTGGTACAGCCCTCAGTTTTCCTCCATTGCTAGCAGCCCAATGAGATGTGAAAGAATAAGCACTTACACATCCCAGCATACACTCATTAATTCACATCTCTGCAGGCTGCTGGCTGTGGAGGGGAGCAGAGGTCTGTGCCATTGGCCTGTTCCATTTCAGGATGGGGCAGCAGGTTGGGACACTACCTGCTGGGGTGGGAGGTGGGGGGCCACTAGACCACCAAATAATAAGTTAAAAAAGACAGCAACAAAACACTAAACAAAAAGAAAACACTAAATACTTGGGATAGGGAGGGAGGAGGTTCTGAATCAATAGACCACCAGGGAAAACAATTGTTTTAATGTATGGTGAATAGGGATGGGGGAGCTATATGTCTATTGACTACTTCTGGACATGGGGGGTGGGAGAGGGGAGGGACCGCTAGCCACCAGAGTTGTTTAGTTTAAAATACACCTTCAGCAGGCAGGTGATCAGGTGCAGGGAGGGATCACTAGTCCCCAGGGTTGCTTGTTTATTTAATATACATTGGGTTAGTGCTCCAGGGGGAAGGACTGCTAGTCACCAAGTTTGTTTGTTTTAAAGAAATGTTGGGCAGGCTGGTAATCTGGTGGGTAGAGGGAAAGTCAGCCACTGGGGGGGATTATTAACCAAACAACAGGTTAGACACTGTGGAGCAGGACAACATTTTGCCCAAAAGATTCAAAAGTTTTCTGATCCACTGGAGTAAGTTTATTGGCAGAGTTCTGCTGAGAGGTTGGTTGCATCACTGCACACTGCTGAGTTGAGGAGAAACCCAGAAAAGCAGGGTCAAAAATGAGCTTGTTCCTTTTTTATAAAAGGTATGCCACCATAGATAAATATTCGACCTTACCAGTTTTTCTTGTGCATTGTGCCATCTTGTGTGTGGTCTTCAGGCTGTTTCCTTATTCCCCACAGGATGATAGTGGTGGTGGAGCTGGATAGTGAGGAAAGAGAAAGGCCCTTTGGAAAGGTCATGTCTGGAGGTCTGCACGCTGAGTTGTGGCTGGTTGCGGTTGGTGAGCAAGGAGTGAGGGTAAGCAGCAAGGAGCAAGAATTAAGAATTAAGGATAAAAGGATTTCAGGATTTTGAATTTGAATCTATAAAAGGAGATAAAAGAAGCGGGCCTTTTAAACCAAAGAATTGAGTGACTGAAGTGACTGAAAGTGCCCTTCTGTTCTTATTTTGTTGCCTTAAAGGCTAAAATTTAGATTTAAGTTTGATATATGTCACATAAATAGTAACTTTTTTGTATTTTAGTATTTTGTGCTGCTGAGTAAACTCTAAGTTCTAATTGGTTCAAGTGGTCACATGCTCTGTAAGCACAAAGTGCATGCATGGCGTGGTCTGAGCAGATCATCATTCCTAGCCAGGCTGTGATGGAGCTTACACGAGTGCGGGTTGTGAGTTTTTTTTTCAACTGACTGAGTTAATTAGATTGTTTTTAGAGCTTTTAGAGAGTGTGGGCTAAAACGTTCTTTAAAACTTGTGTGCTCGTGTATGCTTGTGTATGCTCACAAAATGTATTGTTTAAAAGGCTGGGGATTGAAGCACTTTTAAGTGAGCTCCCTTTGGACTGGAAGAGGGAAGGGTTAAATCATCCTATATTTCCTATTACTCCTATAAGTCCTAGAGTTTCAAGTTATAGAATAGCCTGAAAGACTGAGAAGCGAAGTATGAGTAATTTCAAGCCAGAATGAAGTAAGTTTTCTGTGCATAATGATCAGCCTAGTTAGTGATTGTACAAACACAGGCATACATTTTTTTGTCTATAGTATTTGTTTTATTTAAAGCCATTGTTGTTTTGTTTTTGGAATTTTTAGATTTCAGACTTTTAATGGTGTTTTGTAATCAGCTGTAATCAGTTCAGTATTTTAGTGTATTCTCTTACACTGTTTTTTGTATAAATTGACGGTACCCTTGAAATTATTTGCTACAACTAAAGAGTCATAAAGGAGTAACAATAGTCAATACTAATAGTCCAGTGAGGAGCCATCTGCTTGAAAGTGGATGGTTGAAATCCATTGAGACTTCTTGGAGGCCTTTGAAAAACATTCTTGGTGTCCACTGGAAAACCCACTTAAAGAATTGGAGGAGCCTAGAGAGAAAGTGGCCAAACATAAATCAAACTTAAATCTGGTAAACGGCACTTAAACAGCACCTACAATGGTATACAAGGAAGAAACTGTTGTGGAACTTCTTTTTTCATTTTTTTAAGAATAAGCACTTGTCTTTTCTCTTTATATGACTTTGTATGACCCTGACATTCATCGGTATATCCCCTTGAGAATTTTTCTCTTTTTTAAGTGCTGATTTGATATAATCTGAGTTGATCGAAGTAGATTTATCATATTATAAGAATATGCCAGCTATTAAGCACAGTCAGAATATGATTGTTGATTCATTGGAGACTGAGGATATGTTAATTGCTGAAGAATGTTAATTGGGGGGAAACCTAAAGGGCCTTTGTCCTTGAAGACATTGGCCAACAGAATATTGGGTAAAAATCAAGATAAATTGTATAATAAAGGTAAAGTAAGAAGAAATAAAAGCACATCTATAAAGCAGGCACAGTTGGTAAAGGGAATTACATCTCAATTTATCTCAACCACAAATGAAGGTAATGGAGATATCAGGCATTGTTTTTGCTCCCCAGTTAATAAAGCAAATTTGGTAATGCCAATTGTTATAAATAAGGACAGTAATTATTTTTGGAAACAAATGAGTCCACCTAAAGGTGATACTGTTGTGGATAATCACAGTTTAAACAATATGAAAATAGGAGTAGGAGTGGACAGGGAGTCTGAAAATGGTAAAATTGACTTAACTTAGATTTTTCAGAATTTGCCTGACTTAGATACAGAAGTCAAAGGTTTAGGAGAAACCTTACAGCATGATATTATAGGTTTTGAAGCTAATAGAAATATATATCAAAACCCTTTTGTTTTTAGTCAGCACCTAATTGGAACATCTTCTGATACAATAAATAAATCTGAACAAAGTCATCTTCTTGATAAATAGAGCCCAAATATAAATCTAGGTAAAGTCATTTGCCCTAATGTGGGTGGTAATTCTTCTTTAACCCCTAGCCATATTACTTCATGGGCAATGAGCCCGGAGTCCCTGAATAAATCAGATGTGGAGAGGTTGTCAAGAAACTTGTTAGCAGCTTTAAGAGAGCCAGTAAAATCCAATATGCTTTTATTTAAGCAGCTAAGTGCAATTTACAAAGTTAATCTTTTGTAAAAGGGGTTTGTCTAGAAAATAGAATTAGGTTAATGTCAATAGAGCAAAATCTATCTGTGAAAACTGATGCTGGGACAAATGATGTCTTAAAAATATCATGACTTGATAAGGACCTGATTGGTCAAAATGATAGTGATATATTTGATCCTAATGGATGAATTAAGGGAACATCTGAAGCTGATCAGAGTGGGATTAGTACCAGCTCAGAATATATTATGCTGCCTGCTAAAGTTCTAAGAGATAGCAGTATTTGTAGAGAACTAGCTGCTGACCATTCAGTTTTGTGGCATAAGAGAGAGCTACAGGAAAGGGAAATGGATTCTGATTTTTAGAAATTAAGTTCAGCTCCTGTTGGGAATATGTTAATAGTAAACCAGAACTCATTACGAATATTGAGATTTTGGGATATAATTCCTTAAAAATCAAGGGTAATGATAACAAAATGGAAAAGGAAAGACAAATAATTACTGCAATATCAAGTGAGGAAATTAGTACTATGGGGAAAACAGCAGAGGAATAATGGAAATGGATTAAACCCTGTTGCTAAATCAAAAACAGTTAAATATTCACAAATGACTAAAAAAACAGGCAAGCAATGATAGGGCAGTTAGGGAGAACAAAACAAATAGACAAAGAATAACAAAAAAAGAAAAAAGAGAAAAAAGTTTACAGGTAAAGATAGATGACAGAGACCACACTGAGGAGGTAGATTAAAATAAGTTGTTAAAAAATAATATTGAGGGAATTAAGGAACCAAAACAGGGAATCACTGACAATGCTGAACCAGTGGACAATGTGAATCCACTGAGTAAAAGATCAGTAACAGGTGTGGATGATCATTTTAGATTGTTTATGTGGAAAACTTTGGATTCAGATTTTATTTTACCATTATATAAAGTCTCAGGCCTTCCTAATTAAACTCCAGGAAAACTTGTTGATACAATAATGAGTTTACTAATGTTGTTGTTTGATGGTACCAATCTGGTAAGAAATTCAATCAGCATTTTAAGACCAATAAATGGAACTGAATTGGTTTTGTTGGTTACTGAGCAATTTCATGTCTTGAATGCAATAATCCAAAAATCTAAGCAATTAATTGACATGGATATTTCAGTAGGCGATACAGTGGAGATGAAAGATCTGTTTCCTGAGTTATATGTAAATAAATCTAAAAATGTTAGTAAAATTGATGCTTCAGTTTCTATTTATGGTACAAAACAACTCCCAGAAGAAACATAATTTAATTTGAAACAAAAGCTGATTGATTTTCTGAATGTGTGTTTGGATTTACAGGTTGGTAGTCATCAAATTAGAAAAGTTTCTAGATTATATAAGGATGGCCAAATTATATTTTTTGTTAATCATGAATGCATTTTAAAGGAAATTTTAAAAAAAAGTATTTTGGATAACCTAGAAGTTTATTTCTGTGTTGAAAAAGAATATGAAAAGGGTATTGGTAATCAAAATGGAAATGTAGTTGCTTCTCAATGGTGGAAGACCTTGGTAGCGATCTCAAATATATGAGCCTTTGGCTCTTTTGAAAGATTGACAAACTGTTTATCTGGAAGGGAGACCATGGGGACCGGGCACAAATATTGGGGGGGGGTTAAATTATATTGATCCAGGAGAGTCTGCTGACCCTGGTGTAAAGGCTATTGAAATTCTGTCTTGGAATTCTACTGGTTTGGAGGAAAAAATAGGGGACCATTACTTAATTATTTATTTAAAACAGTTTAATATTGTTGGAAAACAGGAAACCTGGGCCTTAGGTGATTTATCCATGAGTGGGTATTCTGTGCATTATAAGAAAGCAACAAAAAATAAAATGTATGGGAGGGCTATATGTGATTTGGCAATCTTTGTTAAATTAGATAGGGATGTTACATCTGAGGAACTAAGTATTACAAGTAGCAGTATACTTGCTATTAAACTAGCAGGATATAACAATAGTAATTGGTATATAATCAACAAGTATTCGCATCCTTTGGGTAGTAGTAATGGAGACAAAGATTATCTTGGGATATTGGATGACTGAATCCAGAAAATACAAATTGATAGCCCTCTTAGTAAAATTAGTATAATGGGAGACTTTGATGCAAGACTTTGTGATCTCCAGGCTTGTTCTGATGAAGCAATGGAAGCTATTACTGTTAACCAAGACTGTAAATTACAGTTAATAAGGAATTCTAAAGATGAGATAATTAATAAGAAGGTAAATTATTTAAATGAAATCTTATCAAACAAATATTTGTTATTGCTAAATGGTAGATCCCCATTAGATACGGATGGTCAATATTCATTTTTGGTAGGTAATGGGTATTCCATTATTGATTACATTTGGGTGAATCTTAATTTGATTAAAAATTGTAATTCCTTGTGCTTGGTTCCTAGACCTGAAAGTCAACATATGTCCCTAGAGCTAGAGCTTTTTGTGGAAAGCAAAAATGGTAAAAAGGACAGAATGGCTATCCCTGTAAAGAAAAACAAGCAGGGCATTGAGTGGAATTTAATTGAGAGGCATGATTTTTATGCATTGCTTGAGAATAAAGGTATTTTTCCCAACTTACTAGATATTTTTCATCAACCTTGTGATTCTACATTAATATCAGAATACAATAACATCATAAATACAATTACCTATATAATCATAAGAGATTTTCCTATTCAGCCCAGGCAGAAATTTCCATGGTTTAATAAAGACTGTAAAAAAGCAAGGAAGTCATTAAACCAAAAATTTAGATTATTAAGACAATCCCAAATAAGAAAACTAATAGAATAATGCATACAGTTAGAAAAGAATACAGAGCGATCTTGCTTAAACATAAAGATAGTTATATCAAACAACTGTGGACAGAACTTCAAAAAGCAGTTCTAATAAAGGACAATAGCACTTTTTGGAACATTATTAATCATGACACAAGGAATTATAATTATGTTGATACCCATATTGAACCAGAGAGTTGGGTTAATCATTTGAAAAAAAAACAAACTTTTTTTTAGGGTTGATCAGGATTATTTGACTGGTATGGGCAATCAAGACCAGATGAGGACAGAATTAACTCCATTTACTGAGATCACCCTATTTGAACTCAAAAGTGCTTTGGGTTCATTTAGGAAAAGAAAAACTCCTGGTTCTGATGGGGTTCATCTAGATGTTATAATTAAAACAAAAGATTTTTAGATTCCATTTTTACATAAACTGTTTAATTATATCTGGAGATCAGGAAATGTTCCAAAAAGTTGGAAATTAAACCTAATTGTGCCGATATTTGAAAAAGGGGATAGAAGGAATCGCAAGTGTTACAGGCCAATCAGTCTTTTGGATACTGTAGGGAAAGTTTGTGTCCAGAATTTTGAATAATAAATTACTGAGATGGTCAGAAAGTAATAATATAATTGATGAAGCACAGGCAGGTTTCAGAAATAATCATTCTATGATCGACCAATGCTTTACATTGTCTCTTAAAATTCATAAATATAATGTAATTAAAAAACAAAAAGTTTATTGCACGTTTATTGATTTAAAAAAAGTCTTTGACAGGGTCAGCACCACTTCTTTGGGAAAGATTAAATAAGCTGGGAATGGATAAATCCTTACTGGAAATTATTAGAATGTTGCATAATAATAATTTTACCAGTATCAGATACAGTATAGTGAATCTGGAGATTTAAGTGGTTGGTTTCAAAACAACATTGGGGTTAAACAAAGATGTACAGTAGTCTTACTCCTCTATTATTTAATTTATATTTTTCCCCTGTACTGAATGAAATGTATAACCAAGAATTCCATTTACCTAGAATTGGAAAAAGAATAATTTTGTATTTAGCGTATGCGGATGATGCTATGATTTTTTTTATTAGCCATCTGGGAATGACCTGGAGTTTAGAGAAATTGCAAGTTCAATGCATAAAGGCAGATTTGCAAATAAATTACAGGGAAACTAAAGTTTTGTTTTTTTGGTGGTAGTAAAAGGTCTTATCAGAATTACATGAACAACCAAAAACTAGAGGTAGTGAAGAGTTTTGTTATTTGGGTCTGTTAGTGAGAATAGAAAATGGAATATTCATCAAAAAAATGCTAGAATTAAAGTGGAAAAATGTTCTCCTGTTTTATTATCTTTTTCACATAAGTATGGTGGAAAATCATTATAGGGGAATTAATTAGTAGCACAAGCAACAATTAAATCTCAACTCTTATATGTTGCTGAAATATGGGGACTGGAAAATAAAGGGACATTGGATATTAGTTTATATAAGTTTTATAAAAACATTTTGGGTCTCCCTAGTAGTGCACCTTCTGCACTGATTAGAGCTGAATTAGACCAACTTTCAGTGGAGTGCTCTTGTATCCAAAAGCTGATCAATTACTGGATAACGATTTTCTATGCCTTCATATAGACTTCCTCAATTGTGTTTAGAAGAAGCCATGAAATGCAAGCATCAGGATTTAATTTTTCCTTGCTTGTTGGCAGTGGAGAAATTTATTAAACCATATGGCTTATTAAACATAATTACAGATAGTCTTAGATATCCCTTTGAGATTATTAAAATGATTATTAATAACAGAGTTGAAGATTTTTTTAGACAGAGATATGGAACTCTGTAAACAATCAAGAGCCTGTCTTTGGATGGCAAAAAATAAGAAAGAGCATAAGACAGAGGAACACCTCAATGTTTTAATAAATCCCATACAGAGGAAGTATTTCACTAAATTTAGATTTGAATGTTACCCAAAGAAAAAACAATTAACACAGGTTAAAGAGGGTAAAAAAGGGAGCTTGTATGTAATTGTGGACTGAGCCAAGATGATGCTTTGTCCTTAATATTGTTGTGCCCATTGTATGAGAAATATAGATGTACACTTTTAGGTGGTATATTGAGCAAACAGCAATACCAACTTAATGAATTGTTAGCTTATTTGTTAAAATCTAAGGACCCCAAAGTGTTGGGCTCCATGGTCTCCTTATTAAAAATAATCACACAAAGAGAATTTCATTTGAATGTTTAAATATAATGTTTCAATGCTGATTATTAACAATCAAGTTTTATAGAAGTACAACATTTTTGAGGTTTTTGTACGGCTCAATATTGTCTGAAAGAAGTCAATTGTATGAATATAAATTGTGGTATATAGATACATTAATATATGACTGTTTTGATTATATGATGATGGAAATGTCACCTTATGAATGTTGTTCATGTGAAAAGTTTTTATTATATGAATGTTATGTGGTTGTTATTTATGACACAGTATTTAATACTTTCATATGAACATTTTTATGGGTTTTGTAATGATCTTTTTGATCAAATAAATAAAAATTGCTATTACTACTACTACTGATCCACCACAGCTGGAAGCTCAGAAACTTGTGCAAAAGTTGCCAAATTTTATGAAAGTCTTCTATGACAGAAATATCAGCTTTTACACGTCACTATTCTGGAGTACTACCAACACATGTAGCTTATTTATCAGGACCACCTCAGCTGGATTCTGCACATAACTCTTTCATAAATGCTTTTGTAATGTTTTTTTGTTCCACATTGGGCTCTATGCATGAATGTGTGGAGAGGCTACATGCCATGTAACCATGGCACGTGGCCCATTCTGCACACACCCAAGCTCACTGCATCCCCTGCGTGGCATACCCCATTGTACCTATGCCCCCCTTAGCACTGGATCCCTTGTGGGGTACAGACCTACATGCAGGGGATGGACTGGGGAGGTGCAGGGGGTGTGCTAGCACTCTGCATGATACACAACTGTGCAGAGTGCTGGGCAGGGCACAGGTGTCGGTGCTTCCACCATGTTGGGGCAGCTGCAAAAGTGGAAGGCCAGTTACATGGTTCATGTGCACCCCAACCAAGGAAGCCTTGGCATGTGGGGCACACCAGGAGGCCAGGGTGATTGACCTGGCAGCATGTGGTGCTGTACATGCTGGCATCTGTCCTAGTACCCACAGGTACAAATCATCCACTGTTATATCTGGATCAGGTAGCTGAATGGCTGCCCACCCAGATTGGCAGCTCTGCACCTGACTTCCCCCACAGCACTGCATGCCAAGGGAGTGGAGCCACATACAGGAGCCACACAGTGGCCACTGAGTGTGCCTGTGGCCACCCACAGATCTTCTGTTGTGTGTAGCTGGGCAGGTGGGGTATGTTCCTCAGGTGCATATTAACCACCCCTTTGTGCATAGGGGCCAATAGGAACATTTTTTGTGACTCATGATATGAAAAAAAATTATTTTTTGTATCATGAGTCATGAAAAAGCATCCTTTTTCATGATGGGAAAATCCTTTTCCTGTTGTCTAGTAGCTTCCCCAATATCCGATCGTTGTCCCCTTTCATAATTTGTATTTTATTTCTTTTATTCTTTGATAACCAGGTAAGGTCCACTAGGCACAGGTGCCTATTTTCATGGGCAACCTGGAATCACTGGAGAGATTAAGTGGCTTGTTCAGAGTCACACAGTATGCAAGTGGAGGTTCTGGGAATCAAAACCAATACTGTGTTCTGTATGTACCAAGTTTATTCACAGCTAATTACTATAACCTATATGTGTCTAGTGGCAGCCCTCCACCCTCTGATTGCAGACCCCCATACTTTTCCTTCACTGGTGTCTAGTGGCAACCCCCCACCATCCGATCTCCCTCCCCATAATTTTTCTGGTTATCCCTGGTATCTAATGGCACCTTCCACCCTCTAATTATTGTCAGAATTGGTTTATTCCCTTTCCCTAGATTCTAGTAGCACTCCGCACTCTCCAGTCACCATCTACACCTGAAATAAAGAAAATGGTTCCTTGATGTTTTTTGTTTCTGTACAATGAAAATGGTCCCTCACTGATCTGACCCCTGCACTCCTACCTCCCATGCAGCACCCACCACCCTGTCCCCTCACACCCCCCACATGCCCTCACTAACCTAAACAGGTGCCAGGCTGAAGATCCACTCCCCTAAGGAAGACATGGCTTGCTGCTGGAACTGCCAACTGCAATATGAGAAACTAAGGTAAGTACGGTTCAATGCATTTCAGTGAGGTTTTGAACTTTGATGCAGAGCTTAGCCATTTTTGCAGATTTTGACATAATATTTTCAGCTTGAACTTTTTGGGCCCCCACCACACGAACACTTTCACATTGGCATTACACAGATATGGCTAGAATGTTGATTTTGCAGTCACTTGGTAAAATCATTGTTAGGGCTGGATTTGAAAATTTTCACTGCCCTTGTTCATGAGGTGGGGTTATAAGAAAGCTATGTTGAACATTTGTTGTTGAAATATTTAAAAATGGCCAACTTACACACATGCATTGAAATTTTGCTGAGCTCACTCATAACTCTTGTAATTTTTAAAATTGGGATCCAAATTTTCAGCATAACCATATTTTTACAACACTTCGTGAATGTGAAAGCTGTCATTTTTCAAATCCTAGCCAAACTGTCTTTTCATACCTGTTGCATGGAATAACATTGCAGTGGCCCAGAATGACATTTTGGTGGTAATTTTGAAATTAATCTGTAACTATATGGGCACGATTGTGCCACTATAATATAAAAGGTGAACAGTCTTGCTCCTATAGTTAGGATTGAGTAGCTGTTTAATGTTAAACCTCAAATTTTTCAATTTAATAACTTTGCAACCATTCAAAAGATTTTTACATTTGGTATGTGCTGTCCTGTGCGGTAGATCTCTTTATGTGGCACTTTTTATTTTTGTTGAATGTGCAGATTCTGATATCCGGATAGTGCAAAAAATGTAAAAGTTGGCACTTTTTTTCAGTTTTTTCCTCATCACTATGTGCCCAGATGGTGTGGGATTTTATTGAGATTTTTTATGGTAGAAAGAACTTTGGTAACAGAACTGCCAGTGTTTGTTTAGCACAGAAATATTAACCTGTTGCAAAGATATTCTGTTTTTAACTTCCCATTCTTTCCTATAGGAAGTTAATTTTTCAGAATAGAGGTAAAAAGTTCAACAAAGGAATTGATCTTATGAAAAGATTCAATTTTGTGAGATCATTCCTTTTTCATTAGTAAAGAATCCTTTTTCGTAAGAGTGATTCCTTTCTCACAAACCGCCATCTTGTTTTCTGCTTTTCCCCCCAAAATGTGAATATCCACATAAATGGAATGATAGACGGAAACCAACTCCTGCATCTTGGTCATTGGAGTCCGTTAGGTGGATTCTGAAGTTATCTTGTTAAAACAACCTTATAAGGCTTCTTTTAGCATTATTTGTCCTTTTTCATGATTTGCTAAGTTCCTTTTCACTAGTCAATTCCTTTTTCACCAGCAGATTCATTTTCACGACCTTGCAAAAGAGGTTTCCATTCTCACAAACCGATTCCTTTTTCACAAGATCACAAAAATGGAATCCTTTCTCATGATGTCACAAACATGGAACTACTATTGAAAAAGGGTTCTTTTTTGCAAGAAGATCCTTTTTTGCAAGTTCACAGAAAAAGGAATGTCTCTCAAAAAAGGATTTATTTCTTTACAAACATTTTCTTGTGATCATGATAAAGAACATTTTTCATTAAAAAGGATAAATCTGAGGTTTTTAGCTTGTGGGACATTGCTGAGTAGACATCATACAGTACATATACATTTTGGAGGGACACAAATAGCAGGTTGATGGGGGGATAACTGATAACACTGAAAAAAAAATGTGTTATGCTGTAGAAATGGAGGGGCAGTTCCACAACAAAATGCATGGGAGCGCACAGTGCAATGTACTGTTACACTGCACAACCCTGCCCTCGCAATTTGAAATGTTAGTGTGATCCCATGTTACAATGCATCTGAGATCTGAGTTTGAAGGACCCTGCTTTTGTAACACAAAATGTGATTATGATCCTATCTCAAACTGTGTGGATGTGCAGGGTCCGATGGACCGTGTGTTCCCACCACAAAAGTTGTGGTACAGTAGTGTAAGGTCTTAAGGACTGCTGCTGTATAAAAAAGTGTAGGAGTGCAAGGTCTGAAGGATTCTGTGCTCCCACCACAAACTGCAACTGTGGTACTCCTAAAAATGTGCGGGATTGCAGGGTCCAACAGACTTTGCACTCCCACTACAGATGAGCGCAGGGTGTGAAGATTTATGCCTTCCCACCACCAAATGCAACTGCAATCACTCCTAAAAATGTGTCTGAGTGCATGTTCAAAGGACTCTGTGCCCCCATTACAAAACTTGTGAGAGTGCATATGCCTCAAAAACTGTGGGAGTGCAGTGTCTAAAGGACCCTGTGCTCATACATAAAATTGTGACTAAATCCCATCTCAAAATGTGTGTGTATAGAGAGTCTGATGGACCTTGCACTCCCACCACAAATGTCGTGGGAATGATGGCTGCAACGGAACCTGTCCTGCTGTCTTGAAAAGCATTGCAGCTCAGGCTCTGAAGTTCTAAGCACTTCTAACTCAAAATGTGAATGCAATCCCGCCTCAAAAGGCATGAGTGTGCAGGTTCCAAAGGATCATGTGCTCCCACCACAAAAGTCATGGGAGTTCAGGGCTTGAAGTACACTGTCCTGCCATCCTGAAATGTGTGGGACCAAAGGGTCTGAAAGACCCTACTGTCCCAACACATAATGCTAGTACTATCCATTTTCAAAATGTGTGTCAGTGCAGGGGTAGGATCTCACAATGTTAATGGCCATGTCCACTTTGTCTGCAGCAGTCTTCATTCCACTGTTGTAATCTGTTTCTGTGGTCACTATGATGATGCATCCTTGAAGGGTCTTCTTCATATGGTATGTACTGAAATCTTATGCCATTTTTGATATCTCTATTTTGTACAGATAATATTTAACATTTATTCAGTATCTTGCAATATTTGGTGCAATGTATTATAAGACTTCTGTGTTTATTATTAAAGTGATTATTAAAGAAAGGTTGATGTTTTCGCTCATTTACATTAATATCCAAATCTTTTTTTTTCTCTTATGCAAGTACTATTACCAAGAAATTTAAGGGAAGTCCATTTTCTAAGCGTATGAATGGCCACAATGGAGCCAAGATGGCAACAGGGAAGAAGCCATGATAAAGAGCTCTTCCAGGCTGATTACAAAAAAAACCTCTTTCTTCTGCTTCCAAATATGAAAAAAGCAGTGCCTCCACGCATCTAAAAAAAACCTAAAGAATTTCTAAAAAAACTGACCGACAGAAGAGGAAGGATTTGTCTTCCTCAGACTTTGATACGCTGTCCTGTAAAGGACCATTAAAACCACTTTTTAACCAACAGTTCTGATCCTGGGGAAGCTTCGTTACTTAGTGTTACAGGATCAGATGTAGTCCAGAGTCACAATGACCTGGAGATAAGTAAACATCTGAATTCTTTCTGCTTTGGTTCACAAGATTATTCAACAGAATCTTTGTCTTTAAAGTCCTTACTTCAGTTTACAGCTGCAGCTGCTGAGTTGGCAATATTGAGCTGCACAGAATGTCCTATTATTTTGGATCCTACTCAAGGTGCAGACACAACAACATCTATTATTAACAAAACTCCTGTTTCAAAATTTACTGGGGTGGCACCTGAGGGAGAAGCTGTGATGAGTCATCCTTAACATGCTGTGTAGAGTCTTATCTTGGAGAAAGAATGCTGAAGCTCTGTGAGTTCACTGATGCTGTCTCTGCCTGCTAAACTGGATTTTAAAAACTTAAAGGAAGCATCTACTTCCCTCTCTGGGTGCTTCACCTTTTTGTCAGCATTTGACAAGAAGCTTGATTTGTTGATTACCACATCTGATGGGCTTGATAGAGACATTAAAGAGATTAAATCTGAAATGACAAACCTTCAGGAAAATCTAAAATCTTTACAAAAAGATATGACTACAGTCCAACAAAAAAACTAACAAATGAAGCTTTAGTTACAACTAATCTCAGTGCAAATTTGGCCTTACAAAGGAAAATTAAGGCAAAGGAGAATACCATGCGGTATAAGAATCTAAGATTAGTAGGGGTTCCCAACTCCTATTACAAAGGCCTTTAATTCCTTAAGAGATCTTCTGAAAGATCTTTTCATTTCTGTGCTGAAAATACCTGACTCCAATCTACCGTTCATCACAGGGGCTTTTTGGACTCGCATGCGGTCACCACTTGTCAGGGTACAACAGAAAACCTACTCTCAAGATGTTAGTTTCAGTCTTCTTTCCCCAGGTTCAGCTGCTGTGTTTACCCAAGCTCAGGCCAATAGCAATGTTTTCAAGTATGTTTCCGGTCCCTAGAGTACTATTATTTTTTTCACTTGCATTCAATATCGGTTGGGACCTTGTATTAAATACAGCAAGGAAAATGGTTGCACTTCACTATAAAGAAGTAGTGTGTCATGTATTTCCTGATATCGCTCCAGCAAGACTTACTGTAATAGAAGGCATTTTTACAATATAAGGAACAGGTGAAGGAAATTGGTGCCAGTATGAAATTTCTCTAACCAGCTGAATGTATTCTTGTACGTGGGGAAGGAAAAAGATTATTCTTTGACCAGGATTTGCTGAAGATTTATATTGTGGAGACAAAAATGCAAAAAAGGGAAGAAGAGGAGAAAAAAAAGAACCATATTGAACAGGAAATGTCATCTTTTGAAGATGACACTGATGGTTAAAACTTACAAGGAAATTATATAATTGATACATTGACAAATAATCAATGTTATGGTTTTGGTAACCAGTGAGTAAGAATAAATAATAACAAGCATTTTCAATGCCAAATGTTTGCTTGCTGATATTAGCATTGGAAGTGCAGGAGTTAGACAGATGCAGACTAGGAATGGCAGTGAAGTATCGAACACATGCCAACTCCACCTCTACCTTGGAGAAATGGACAGGTATTGGGGCGTGCATTTGGTTCGTCACCCATAATGCTCACGCCATGTCACCTTACCCTATCCTGCAGACAACGACAAGTGGTGAGGTGTGCCTTGGAGTGTTTGGCTTTACAGTCACCCCTTTCCATAAGGACATATGTAGAAATGGATGCAGTACAGGAGAATGGGGTGAACTCCAGGACCGAAGAGTCCAAGGCACACCTTGGTGTAGGTCATTGGCTTCAGGGTGGGGGTGGGGGTGGAATGGAGTGAGCATTACAGCCAGTAATCCAAAGGCATACCCCTGATGCCTGTCAGTCTGTACAGGGTAGGATGTTATGGTTAGAAACTTTAACGCCCCAGGCATTTGTTGATATTTGCACTACATATTTTCAACATGGCCTTTTTGTGACCCCCACCTCATGAAAGCTTTTGGGACCTCTGCTCATGAACAGTGGCACTGTGATTTTGTGAATCTGTCTCGAACATTGATTTCCCACAGCAACCGTGCCATTCTGTACTAGATGTACAAAAACACAGTTCAGGCAGGATGTGAAAAATAACAGCTGTATCATTCATAAGGAGATGTGAAGAGATAGCAATATTGAAAATCTGGAGTGAAAATATTAAAACTGCTTGAACTTATGTGCACACATGGAAACTGTGCAATGCACCCTTGTAACACAGTCATTTAGTGGAATTATTTCACCAAATTTTCAACATAGGCATTTTGTGACCTGTGCTCATAAACAGTGTCACTATGATTTTTTTAATATGTCCCAAATGTTGATTTCCCACAGTGACCATGCCATTGGGCTCCAGATGTGTGAAAAGACATTTTGGGAAGGATGAGAAAAATGGCAGTTATACTGTTCATAAGGAGGTGTGCAATAATGACAGTGTTGAAAATCCTGATTGAAAATATTACAACTTCTGAAAGTTATGAGTGTGCATGGAAACTGCACAATGCACGCTTATAACATAGTCATTTTATGGACGTCTGTCACCAAATTTTCAAAATAGGCATTTTGGGACCTTTGCTTGTGAACATTGTCACTGTGATTTTCTTAATCTGTCGCAAACACTGATTTCCCACAGCGACTACACTATTGTGCGCCGGATGTGCGAAAACACATTTTGGCAAGGATGTGAAAAATGACAGCTGTACTGTTCATAAAGAGGTGTGAAAAAATGCCAATATTGAAAATCTGGAGTGAAAATATTACAAATGCACAAAGTTATGAGTGTGCTTGGAAACTTCACAATGCATGCTCATAACACATTCTTTTTTTGGAATGTTTTAATCAGATTTGCAACATATACTTTTTGGGAGCCCTCCTCATGAACAGTGACACCATTGTTTCATTAATCGGTCCCAAAAGGTTATTCCACACAGTGACCGCGGAATCACCTTTCAGGATTGAATAACCAGATGATAGTGACTGAATTCATGAGGTGGGGTCCCAAGAATCCCATGTTGATAATCTGGTGCTAAAATTCACAACAATGGCCAATATATTATTTATTTTTTTAAGCATCTAACCAGGAAGGCATGCTGAATAGGCTACTGCTCATTTCCAGATGTGTTCTGGGGGTAGGGGGTACAAATACATAGTTGAAACAGACATAATACAAATGAGGTTACATATTGGGAATACCTGCTAGCACAATAGATCCTGGTTTAAAATACAGAAGGATTGAGATAACAGCAGATACAGGCATAGCTTAGATGTATTACCATATAATATAGTCAGATTGTAGAACATACAGTATTGTATTTACAGCTTGGATGCACAGCCTTGCTATTCTGTGATCCGTAAACTGTCTAGACACATGAGCAGGTAGAGGAGAAATGAGACTGGAGTATGGAATTGAGGAGTGAGGGGGAAGAGAAGTGACAAATGTTTGCTGGGAGGGAATTCTACAGCGTCAGTAGGCAATAGCTAAAAGTTGCCTGGCCAGCAGCAGTGGCCCTATGTGGAACAGCTAGGGACTGACAGTCAGTGTTTCTGAGGGACTATTTAGGGGTGCTGGGATTGAGAATGGCAGTGGTGAGGTAAGAGGGGAGGAGCTATGACCAGTACCTGGCATAAGCTTAGCACAGCGGGACAGTCTTGAATTGTCTAGAGAGGGGAGGGGAGGTTCGTTGATTGGTATAGGATACTGTGGTGTGTGGAGTATGAACAATTCAGGATAAAGCAAAAGAAAGAATGGAAAAGAGGGTCCAGTCTGGCTAGGGTGGACTTGGAACCTGCACTGTAGACTACGACCCCATAGTCAAAGATGGGGAGGATCATTTTCTGCACAATAGCCCTATCCACCTAAGTTGGAAAAAACAAACAAAAAAAAACATTTATGCCATTATACAGCTTAGGGGCATTTCTTCACTTTGCTGTCAGCTTTGAAGAGTGCAGACATATTCCTACTTCACCAAAGATTGTCGTGCTGGGCTCCAAAGGTAAGTATGGGGTGAGTGGGAGGTGTGGGGAGGTCAGATATGCAGAGGTTGGGTGCGGGTTCATGGAAGGGCACCAGAGACAATGAGGAACTGTTTTTTTCCTTTTACAGGTTAAAAAAAAATAACATCACAAGAAAGTTTTTCCCTTACAGGTTTGTTTTTGGTACACTGGGGTGGACTCCCAGTGTGCCACCTCTATTTTTTGGTGAGGGGGACTGAAGCTGATGGGGACTGGGCCCCCTGTCAGCACAGAAAATGGGTCTGTGTTTGGGGGGACATGGTGCCAAGGGGGATTGGGCACCCTTTCATCATACAAAGCTATTACATGAGTGACATTAGGCCAATGGGGATTGGGCTCCCCCATTGGAAATGAACTGGGGAAGGGGCATGCCAGCAGGGGGATTGGGCACCCCTGTCAGCTTCCATGGGGACTGTGAGAGGAGATTTTTGACAGCCACAGTCATGCTTATTGAAATGTGACACCAGACAAGGCAAGCTGTGATTTGCCACTGGAATCAGGGACCACCCCAGCAGCAAAAACAGCTGATTGTTAAATGACGGGGCACTCCCTGATTGCAGCAGCAAATTTATTTCATATTGGTGGCATGCTGCAATACTGCTGTCATCAACAGCATGCTCCTCTATTGGCACCACAGAGACCAGCCCCAAAAAGCACTGCCGGCATTGGCCACAACACTGTCACCCCTCCACAATCCACTGCTCCAGCAAGTTGCCACAACATGTTTCTTGCACATGAGCGCAAGAAAACATAAACATGAAAGTTGGTAACTTGACACTATAAGCTTGTGGTTAACCCTGTTATAGTTTTCAATAATCCTAAGTTACTGGTTCTATTATATAGTGGATAGTAGAGCATTGTTCTATATAGAAATCCATCCTCAGTAAATATGTTTGTATAACTTATGTGTTATGGATTATGTACTTATGTCTCTTAGATAGAGGCCTGCTAACAGCTGCAGCACTCTGGTCTAAGCCAGAGGGACAAGGATGGGGCTCCTCTTCCTGTTGTTGCTGTGAGGAACCACTAGCAACTGATGGCACTTCCTTCTGGGCCACAGAGATTTCCTGCTATTGTTTCTGTTGTTCAGATTGTGCTCTCTCTGTAGCCTCCTGTTTAGCACCACTAGTGCCCTCCATGACAGTTTCTTTTTCTAAAAAATAAAAATAAAAAAAAGGCTATAGATTCTTGTTTCCTTTACAGATATATGAATACTCACAGTGCCTACTGTATTTAAAATGTCTACTTATCTATTATTTGCTACTAGGTCAATACACACAGTCATTATTTTATCATTTCTGTACATACAACACTAAACATGATATTAGTGATTATATGTGCATGATGTACGTAAGCATGTGATTATATTACTTTACATTAAGCCAAAACATTGTTCTACAAAAATATGCATGAGTAAACAATTAGGTTAATGTATTGTTTAGTCTCACAGATACAAATATTAATATGCTCATCATAGTGTTCTGAAACTACTAACTCTCTGGCTCACCTCACACACAGTCATCTGCCCTTCACTCTTACTCCCTCCCCACACCTGCAAACACACACACAAGTGAAGCTCTCTACAGATGATGCAGCACAACAGATGTCAAGCACTATATAAAAATGTAAATTGTTTCTTTTACGTGATCAATATATACAACACAGAAAGTAAATTATTTGCTTATATTGTAATAAGTACCATGCAGTGTACGTGGAGAATTGGGTAAGAACTATCATACACAATGAGGCAGTTTTACAATCAATAGGCTTCTTGGGTAATCTGAAAGATCAAGAGCACAGCTCAAGAGGTCTGTTACCATGGAAAGCTTGAGTTCAAAAAGCTGCCTTGTTTGTGTATCATTGTGCATATATGATCTGTTATAGTGTATACATCAAGAAAAGTTGTGGGAACTTATGATGGATGCAATACTTAACAAGCATTTGTCAATGCCGAATGTTTGCTTGCTGGTATGAGCATTAGAAATGCAGGAGTTAGACAGATACAGAACAGGAATGGCAGTGAAGTACTGAAGTTCACATGAAGTTCACCTCCATCCTGTAGAGATGGACAGGATTTGGGGTAAGTGTTTGGGTCATCACCCATGACGGTCAAGCCGTGTCACCTCACCCTATTCTGCAGACACTGACACATGTTGAGCTGTGAGTTAGGGTGGTTGGCTTTACAGTCACCCCATTCCATAAGGACATATGGTGAAATGGGTGAAGCATATGAGAATGGGGTGAAGTCTTGGGCTGAAGAATCCAAGGTACAGCTCAATACATAGATACATAGATACATAGACAGTGTAGGCAAATAAGGGCCTATGGCCCACCCAGTCTGCCCATTTGAGCTTGTAAGTTCAGTATTTTTTCCTAGAAGTCTGTTGCCCCTTACCCCTGACCTCAAGAATTCCTATATGTCTATCCCATGCATTCTTAAATCCCATGATTGTTTCAGCCCCCACCACTTCCTCTGGCAGGGTGTTCCACTTGTCCACCACCCGTTCTGTAAAGAAATTCTTTCTCATGTTTCCTCTGAATCGTCCTCCCTCCAACTTCATCCCATGCCCTCTAGTCCTGGAACATCTTTTTCGCTTAAAAATAGTGTTTTCCTGCACCTGTTCCTCCTGTAAGATACTTGTATGTCTCTATCATATCCCCTCTCCTCCTCTCCTCCAGGAGTACATGTTCAGTTCCTTCAACCTGTCTTCATAGGACTTGTGATGCAATCCATGCACCATCTTTGTTGCCCTCCTCTGAACCTTCTCTACCCTGTCTATGTCCTTATGTAGGTATGGTCTCCAGAATTGTATATTGTACTCCAGGTGAGGCCTCACTAGTGTCTTGTATAGCGGAATTATGACCTCCCTTTTCCTGCTGGTGATGCCCCTGCCTATACATCCCAGCATCCTATTTGCTTTAAGTGCTGCCTTGTCACACTGTTTCCCTACCTTGGGGTCATCAGAGATGACAACCCCAGGATCCCTTTCCTGCTTGGTGCATGCTATATCTTCACCCCCCAACTGATATATTGTGCCAGGGTTTTTGTGCCCCATATGCATTATCTTGCACTTCTTTGCATTGAATTTCAACTGCCAAACCTCTCACCATTCTTCAAGTTTCTGCAGGTCACTTCTCATTCTGTCTACACCCTCTGGTGTGTCTACTCTGTTACAGAGCTTTGTGTCATCAGCGAACAGTGAAATTCTGCCTTCTAGATCCTGTGCAATGTCACTGATGAAGATGTTGAATAGGACGGTCCCAGTACTGATCCCTGTGGTACCCACTGGTCACTCTTCCCTCTGTGGAGTGACAGCCATTTACCACCACCTCTGTGTCCTGCCACCAGCCAGTTACCTACCCACCACACTACTGTCCTGCCCACCCATATTCCCCAGTTTGTGTAATAGTCTTCTATGTGGCACAGTGTCAAAGGCCTTGCTGAAGTCCAGATAGGCCATGTCCACTGCCCTCCCCTGATCCACCTCCTAGTCACCCAGTCAAAAATTCAACCAGGTTGGTCTGACATGACCTCCCCTGGTGAAACCATGCTGCCTTGGGTCCTGTAGTCCATTGATAACCAGATGTTCCACCAATCTCTCCTTCAGTAGTGCTTCCATGATCTTCCCCACTACCGAGGTGAGGCTGACTGGTCTGTAGTTCCCTGCTTCCTCTTTGTTCCCACTTTTGTATAAGGGACTACATCTGCTGTCCTCCAGTCTTTGGGTGCCTCCCTGTTTCCAGTGATCGGCTAAACAGGATAGCCAGAGGTTCAGCCACCACCTCTCTTAGTTCTTTAAGGACCCGGGGTGTACCGTCTGGCCCCATTGCTTTATCAACTCTTATTACTTCCAGTTCCTTCGGGGACCTTTCGTTAAGGGACTTGTGTCCATTTCTGCACCATTCTCACCCCTTGTACTCCTTTGGACCCATTACCCTCCTCTTCCTCAGTAAAGACTGAGCAGAAATACCTGTTCAATAAGTCAGCTTACTGTTGTCATCCTCCACACGGCTCCCATCCTCCCCCTTCAGTCTCACTATCCCGCCCTTTGTCTTTCTTTTTTCACTTATGTACCTGTAAATGATTTGTCCCCTCTACCCACTGATTTTGCAATGTGTTCTTCTGTCTTAGCTTTGGCTTCCCTTACTGACCTCCCTGCCTCCCTTTGTGTCTCCTGGTACTTCTCCTATCCCTTCTGCCTGTGTCTTTTGTATTGCCTGAATGCAATCTTTTTGGCTTTCACTTTTTTGATACCTCTTTGGAAAACCATAATGGTCTCCTCTTCCTTTTCCTCTTGCTAACCTGCTTAATGCATAATTCTGTTGTTCTTGTAATCCCCATTTTAAATACTGCCCATTGTTCCTCAACCCCTGATTCCTGTCCCATTCCCTTAATGCCTCTTTCAAGTATCTCCCCATTTTCCAAAGTCTGCCCCCTAAAATCCAGGATCGTGTTTTGTGTGGTTTGGTTCTGCTCTTTCTGTGATTTCAAACCACAATGACTGTGGTCACTGTTTCCAGGTGCTTCCACTGTTAACTCCATCACACTGTGTCCTGTTTGTGAGCACAAGGTCCAGTATTGCCTTTTGCCGAGTTGGTTCTATGACCAGTTGCTTGAGGAAAGCACCCTGAAGGGAGTCCAGGATAAATCTGCTCCTAGTTGATGCTGCTGCTGGGATGCTCCAGTCCACGTCTGGAATATTGAAGTCTCAACCAGTACTACCTCACCCTTGTCTGTCATCCTTTGGATGGCTAGCATCAACTCCCTATCTGTTTCTGCCTCCTGGGCTGGTGGTCTATAGACTGTCAGTGGGTGGGGGTGGGGTAGGATGGCATAGAGCAGTACAGGCAGCAATTCAAAGGCACACCTCATTGCCTGTCTGTACCAGGTAGTACGTTATGGTTACAAACCGTAACTCCTCGGGCATTTGTTGGTATTTACAGTACAAATTTTGAACATGGCCTTTTTGTGACCCCACCTCATGAAAGCCTGTGGGACCTCTTGTCGTGAACAGCGGCAGTGTGATTTTGTCAATGTGTCCCAAAAACTGACTTTGAACAGCAACAATGCCATTCTGCACCACATGTAAAAAAAAAGATTGGGCAGGATGTGAAAAATGACAGCTGTACCATCCATAGGGAGGTATGAAGAGATGGCAATGTTGAAAATGTGTAGTGGGAATATTAAAAATGCTCGCAGTTCCGAGCATGCATGGAAACCACACAATGCATGCACATCACCGTCATTTTATGGAGTTTTGTCACCGGATTTTCAACGTAGGCATTGTATGACCTGTGCTCATGAACAGTGTCACTGTGATTTTATTTGTCCTGAACACTAATTTCCCACAGCAACCACGGTATTCTGCCCTGGAATGGTAAAAACACATTTTGACCAGGATGTGAAAAATGACAGCTGCACTGTTCATAAAGACATGCAGAAAAATGGCAATGCTGAAAATCTGGAGTGAAAATATTACAAATGTGCAAAGTTCTAAGCGTGCGTGGAAACTGAGCAACACACGCTCATAACACAGTCATTTTATGGACTTTCATCACCAGATTTTCAGCATAGGCATTTTAGCACCTCTGCTAATGAACAGTGTCACTGTCATTTTTGTATTGTGTCCTGAACAGTGATTTCCCACAGCGACCGTACTATTGTGCCTTAGAAGTGTGAAAACATATTTTGGCCAGGATATGAAAAATGACAGCTGTACTGTTCATAAGGAGGTGCGAAAAAAGGCAATGTTGAAAATATGGCATGAATGTATTACAAATGTGCCAAGTTATGAGCGTGAGTGGAAAGTGCGCAATGCACGCTCGCAACACAGTCATTTTATGAACTTTTGTCACCAAATTTTCAACATAGCCATTTTAGGACGTCTGCTAATTGACAGTGTTAATATGATTTTGCTAATGTGCCTGAAACATGGATTTCCCTCAATGACCGTGATATTCTGCACCAGAAGTGCAAAAACACATTTGGGCTGGGATGTGAAAAATGACAGCTGTACTGTTCATAAGGAGGTGCAGACAGATGGCATTGTTGACAATGTGGAGTGTAAATATTGCTAATGTGCGAAGGCACAAGCATGCATGGAACCTGTGCAATGGACGCTTGTAACACAGTCATTTCATCGACTTTTCTCACCAAATTTTCAACATAGGCATTTTAGGACCGCTGCTACTGAACAGCGTCAGTGTAATTTTCATAATGTGTCCAAAACATGAATTTCCCATAGCGACAGCGCTATTCTGCGACAGAAGTGCAGAATCACATTTTGGCCAGGATGTGAAAAATGACAGCTACACTGTTCATAAGGAGGTGTGGACAAATGGCAGTGTTGACAATCTGGAGTGAAAGTATTGCAAATATGCGAAGGTATGAGCATGTGTGGAAACTGTGCAATGCAAGCTCGTAACACAGTCATTTTATGTACTTTTCTCACCAAATTTTCAACATAGGTATTTTAGGACCTCTGCTAATGAACAGTACCACTGTGCCTTTCTTAATCTTTCCCAAACATTGATTTCACACACTAACTGTGCCATTGTGCATTACATGCACGGAAACACATTTTGGGCAAGATGTGAAAAATGACATCTGTACTGCTCATAAGTAAGTGTGATAAAATGGCGATGTTGAAAATCTGAAGTGCAAATGCTACAAATTCGCAAACTTAAGAGCGGGCATAGGAACTGCACAATGCACACTCGTAAAACAGTCATTTTTAGAAATTTTTTCACCAAATTTGCAACAAGGGCTTTTTGAGAGCCCACCTTATGAACACTGGCACCGTCATTTCGATAATCGGCCCCAAAAGATTATTTCACGCAGTGACCGCGAAATCACCCTTCGGGCCTGATTAACGCCATGACAGTGACAGAATTCATGAGGAGGGGTCCAAAAACCACATGTTGAAAATCTGGTGCCAAAATTCCAAAAAAATGCCTGAGATATGCAGCAAAGTTGAAAAGACCCTATTTACTCCATTATACAGCTTACCGGCATTTCCTCAGTTCGCGGTCAGCTTTGAAGAGTGCAGACATGTTCTCGGTCCACCGAAGATCATCACACAGGACTCTGGAGGTAAGTATGGGGTGAGGGGGGTGTGGGGAGGTAGGGTGTGCAGTGGGTGGGTGCGAGTTGTGGGAGGGGGTCTGGTAGACCGCAAGGGACCGTTGTTTCTTTACAAGAAAAAAATAGACAACATGGGATGGTTTTTAACTTCACAGGGGCATTTGGCATGGTGGGGTGGGCTCCCAGCACACCAAGGGAGTCTTTTGTTGGGGGACCAACTGTAGCTGTTGGGGATTGGGTACCCCCGTCGGCACACAGCTACAGCAGGGGCCGTTATGCTGATGGGGACTGAGCACCCCCATCGGCACACTGCAAAAGATAGGGAACTTATGCCAATGGGGATTGGGCACCCCATCGGCAGACAAGGAAAATGGGTGGGAGGATTACATCATGCTCTGGAGCCTTCTGCCATGCTGGATCCTCTCATAGATTGTGCAAATGTCAGCAATCTCAAAAATGCATCTGTCTCTCTCTCTCTCTCTCTCTCTGTAACCCTGTGCCAAGTGACTGGTACATTTCTTGTTGCAAACTGTCAGATAACAAATTTGCTGAGTCATGCAGCTTGAAACAGATAGTAAACACTGGTGTGGTTAAGAACAATTACTGTGTGCCAATCAGATAAATTATTATTGAAATTATTATTATTATTATTATTATTATTATGAATTAATGTCTGCAATTGGATAACTGCATTAAAAAATGGAGGGGTAATATGGTTTTGTGATAAGTCACTGCTTGTGACCTGGCAATGCTGACCATCAGTGACCAGAAAGGCATAGTCTGGCATAGTCTCTGTTCCCTCCTTTTTAAGCTGGCATTTCACGTGGTAAGGTATTCATATCACAGTTAGTATTCAAGTTGTATTTCTCTGGTGTGCAAACAAATTACTTTTTTAAACTATATGTATGGCAGTAGAGAACAGTTTAAGATTCTGAGCAGTGTGTTTATGTGTATGAAAAGTATAACAGTACAACAGTAGACAAGAAAGAAATTGAAAATTAAAAAAACAGACACGGAAACTCAGCATGGCCTTGTCTCAATATGCTTAGCCATTCAGTTTGTATACCACAGACTGTAATACAAATGAGAGATTATTCTGATTACTGCCTATTTGAGTAGTTTTCTCTGTGGTTTACTTTCTTTAATTCATAAAAAAATTACTGGTATGTCAGTACAAACTGTCATTGGTAGAGATCTGCCTCTAAAACAGAATGGTACTATATGAAAACGTACCTTCATATTTTCAACTGAACAGGTTGTACCACACAGGTTTTAAAAGTAGTGTTTTATTCTATGCAACTTCCAATTTTGTAATATGTCATTTTTACATTGGTGCAGTAGCTAGATTGTTTTTTAAACTTTAATTTAAAAGACTGGTACTTACAATGCTGTAGCCATATGTGACTGTTGTAACAACAGGGAAATCCAAGAAGCATGCTTCCAGTCATCCCCTCCCATTATGATTGGCTGGCAACAACACTTCGTGTTTACTTTGAAATTCCTTTTTCATGACTCACCATTCCTTTTTCACCAGCAAGTGGTGAAAAAGGAATGGCTTCTCATTTAAAAGGATCCTTTCTCCTGAGACTATCACCATTTACAGTACCTCAGTGTAAAGTTCCATTGTTCAATATAATTTTTCAAAGTGGAATAAACAGTTTTTTATTAATTTTCCATACTTATTGGATTACAGAACACATTATGTGTGTGTACTTACATGCTTTTTGCAACTCACAATACTTTTTCATGAGCAAGTGGCACAAAAGAGACAGATTCTCATGAAAAAATATCATTTCTCATGAGACTACAGATGTTTAAAGCACCTCAACATAGAGTTCCATTGTTTCATACTGTTTTTCAAAATGTAATACAAAACGTTTGATTGGTTTAGCATGCTTGGATGACACAACACATTCTGTGTGTGCGTATTTAAATCCTGTTTGTGACTCCCTGATTCTTTGTCTTGAGTGAGTGGCAAAAAAGGATTAGATTCTTGTGAAAAAGGATAATTTCTCATGAGACTACCACTGTTTAAAGCAGCTCAATGTGAAGTACTATTGCTTGATATTGTTTTTCAAAGTGGAATAAACAGCTTTTGATTGGTTTAGTGTACTGATAGGAGTACAGAACACACTATGTGCATATTTAAATTCTTTTTTCCAGACTCCCCAATCCTTTTTTGTGAGTGGCGGAAAAGGAACAGATTCTCTTGAAAAAGGATCCTTTCTCTTGATACTACTGCCATTTAATGCACCTCAGTGTAAATCCAATTGCTTGAAATTTTTTTTTATTGGGGTAAATTAACATCTTGTAAGTTGCTAAGATTCTTATTGGATTAGATAGTTATTTTCTGTTTATGTATAAATCCTTTCTCATGAGTCATGGACCCTGTTTCACAAATGAGTCACAAAAAAAGAATCAGATCTTGTGAAAAAGATTTCATGAGACTTTGATTTGAAAATGTCTCTATAGTTTTTCTGATTAAGTAAAGACCTTTTTTGAGAGGAAATTGCTTTTTTTCTGAGCCATTCATGAAAAAGGAATAGCGTCTCATGAAAAAGGATCTAATCTACACATTTTTTAGGGTATTTTTCATGTTTCTTGTTTGCAACTTGAAGCAGCAGCAAATTTTTATCATTAGTGTACCAATTAGCTATGCTTAGGGGCTGCAGTTTATGATGGATAGATAGTTTTGCTGCTATTATTATTGTACTACTGTATCATTAAAATTGTTTTTCTCATTTAAAGAAACTGTTTTTTGTTCATGTACTGCAGCTTAAGGAAAGGGTAGATTTTCTTAGCCAGGAAAGTGCCAGTAACATTAAACTTGTTTACAGCTGTGGTTTGTAACAACTATGTACTCTAAAGATTTGATTAGTCTGGCATGCTACAGAATTGGAGTAGTGGGATTCAAACCCATAGATCAATGTTGTTAGTTCACACTCCAACACCTCCACTGCATACTTTCTCCTCATATAATATGATATCACACAATCTATACAGATAGAAAAAACTAAAGTAGTTTACCATATGGTATTTATATATGATTGTTTTTCCCTAGAACAATTACTTTTATTTATTTATTTATTTACTTTTTTCAATCTTGTTTTTGAGTCCTATCTCATGTGCATATAGCACATACAAGATAGAAAAGGATGTGACTACCAAATGTTGTCACAATAGCAAAATATGCAATCTGCCACTAAATACCATTTTTTCATCTCACTTGTATGCCCCCCACCCCCTACACCAACAAAGCTGTACTTAGGGTGTCACTTTGCTGTGCATGTACTGTACTGACTTGTAGTTTTGATTCATGACTTGATAGTCCATCTTGTAATCTATCTTTTGTCATATTATTTTAAGCACTACCCTGCAATAATTTTACCTATGTAGGGATAAATTAATTGCATTAAATGTAAGTGTAACATATTCTGAAGAACTACTTATATATCACTGATTGTGCTTGTGATAATCTGCATCTCAGAATATTACACTGAACTGTTGTGATTTTTTTCTCTGTTTCTTTTACAGATTCACAACAGACACAAGAGAATATACAGATCTCATCAGGAAATAGCATGGCAACTGCTGCTCACAGAAAATCTTTACAAAGAAATCCAAAGTATTTTGGTAGGTGTGTTTCATGCTATTAGGTAGATATTGTTCATAGTGACAATACCCATGCTTCACATTGCCACAGTAGTCACAGAAAAATGACCCGAAAAGTCACATCTGGATCAGGATGGCATGTCACTGCTATGACAGTCACATAAAAAAATGTAATGTCAAAGTCTCCTTGATGAGACCAGCAGACAGAGGCCACAAAGCAATCAAGAGACAGTCTTGTAAGCAAAAGTAAAGCAAGACAATTGACAGTGCACATAATATACGACACAAAAGAGTAAAGTACTTTAAAATGTTGTTGTACAAAGCTAAGACTCACTGTATTATATCAGCAATAGTAAGACATACTGGGAGGAAAGTTAAGAGAAAACCTTCTCTTCTCAAGTTACACCTGGAAGCATGACAATTTGTTAAAATGGTAAGGAATATATAGTCTCAGTTGTGGACTAATATGATGACTGCCATTGACAAGTTCAATGTGAAAGTTGAGAATCTCAGAGCTAGATTAGATGATTTTGAACATCTCTGCAAGGACAACTTGTGCTTGGTGTTCGATGGCCAATAGGTACACACAGAACTTTATGAGGCATACTTTTAGGAGGAGACATATTATTCACAGAATGCTGTAGACACTATGGGCAGGATCCACAAACCTCATGAAAGTCCTGCAGCTGCTGGAAAACCTCAGTGCAAGAGGGTTGCTACTTGTGGATCTGCAGGCTACCCGCAGTGGCGGGTATTCACAAAGGTGGACCCAGATTACTACTGGCTCCACAAATAAAGGCAGCTTTTGGGTGGTGTTACCAGTGATATTCCCGCAGCTGCCAAAATATGTTAGGGCCAGTGGGACCAGCCATTACACCCTCTGCAACTGCTGCGACTGTGGATTGCAATTTCCACAGCTGCGGGGACTTCAGTCCGCCACTGGAGTTGCAGAGTGGAACTTAGTACCCTATTGGTTTGTGAATCCTGTCCTATTTCTGTAGATGATTCATGTAAAGCACAAAGTATTTTACCTCTGCTGCAACATGATGCCATGGAGGAGATTAATGTTGACAATTCTCCTTCTGTTGAAGAAAAACAAACACGTTGTGCCACATGGACATGTGATGTTAAGTGCAATGTTAGAGAAGATTCTCTTCAAGTAATTGAAACATTATATCACACTTTTCTGAGTTCAAAGAGATGTGACAAACATACACCTCTTCAACACATTCACAAGTGTGAGATCCGAGGACACCATAGTCTGATGGGGCAATCCATGGCATGTTTGCAATCCAGAGCATGTGATAGTATATTTCTTCACTTCCATATGATTGCTGTACACAATACAGGTATGTGCAAATTTCTCAGAATTTTGTACCACCTCAGAAGTACTCTCCAAAACTTTACAGAATTTAACTCCTTACTACCTGATGGTGACATGCATCTCCTGCTTCAGTTTATCAAGGAAATGAAACTGATGAACAGTTCTCCAGGTGCTGTTTCAGTACTGAGTGTTAATCATCTGCAGAAGTCAGTGACAGTACAGAAATCACACTTACTAAAAGTATTTGGGAATGACTTTACAAAATTTGAGATGACTAAGTCTGAGAAATTTGATGTTGTTTGTGTGGCATGTAATCGTCTGTTCTGTGGTAAACAGTCAAGGTTGACATCCACAATATAGCAAGATGGAATAAAATGTGGGGTTGTTTGGTTGCTTACTTCTGTTGAAAAGTAACTTGCAACTTGATGAAACAGTACACATGTGTGCACACTGTTTATGTAAACTAAAATAAGACATTTTATATCCAAGATATGTGCTGAACAACTTGAAGATAAATATGATGCCTGCTGACATTTCTTTTTTGAATTTGTTTGAACATATTCTGATACAGACAATGAAGCCATTTCAAACAATTCTATGTTTAACTAACAAAATAAAGCATATTCCACAGAAAGAGCAGATGAAATCATTAAAGGGTTCTATCATGTACCTGCCACTGCCACTGCAGCAAAAAAAAAAAAAAAGTTGAGACCATCACCAGAGACAATACTACTGTGATTCTGGTCAATGGTGTGCCAATAAAGTCAAAAACCATTTGGCAAGATGTTGCTAATGTTCAAAAGGTGAAAAATGCCCTACGGTATTTGAAACTACACAATACCTTCTATGAGGATATTAATGTAGTTCACCTTGCTGAAATTGATACTCAGTTTAGAGTAGTTGTTGCCAATAAAACAGTCATCAAAAAGGTCTCCATGGAAACCGATGAAAATGTGTATGAGCAATAAACAATTCACCCTCTCAATGGCAAGAATCCTGTGGTTGATAATATTGATTTGTACCAGCAAACGTTGTTAGAAGGAACACCTATCAGTATCTGGGACTGTACATTGGAGGCTTATTGTTTCACTGATCTGTTTCCACATGGTACAGGTGGTTGTTTGGTTGAACGTGTAGTACACATTCCTGGAGTTGAGTACCAAGCTTATAGAGTACTTCATTCTGATGGTAAGTTCCAAAGAAATGTCCAGTATTTGTTCAACCTCTCATGAAAGAGTGAGCTAAGTATCCTCTCTGCATCGATTGCACACACTTTGCAGCTGACCACTGATTTTCATGGCATGACAGTGGCACAGTTGTTTTTGAATTTGCAACAGAAGGATGAGATGTTGGAGGCAAATCTTACTTCTGTCCTCTACAGTATGCATGGCACAAAGGAGAACTGGTATAGGAGGCACTCAAAAGTAATATGCATGTTGTGAGAGTTTGGTGAAGCTACATGGTTTGTTACTCTTAGTTGTGCAGATTACTCATGGGAAGAGTTAGCAGACCTTTGGAAGTGGACAAATTCAGATGTAGATGGCATAGCATTCATGACTCTCAGTGAAGTGTGCTCTCTAGACCCTATGTCTGTATCACAGAACTTCCAGAATCAGTTTCATGCAGTCCTCATGTTCATTCTGTCAAAGGGTAATCCTCCTCTCAGAATTTTTGAACACTACTTCTAGAAGATAGAATATCAAGCATGTGGAGCTCCTCACATTCACATGATACTGTGGGTAAAGGATGCTCCCCACATTGGTGACTGTGATGATTCTGACCTTCTCAACTTCATCATGAAGTACATAACTTATCAGATTCCTGACAAATATGACAGTCCAACACTATGGAAACTGGTTCAGAAATTTCAGCACTACTTGTGTTGCAAATGCTGTTGTAAGAAGGTGAAGAACTGTGAAAACTAGTACACAAGGTGTCTTTTTGGATTTCAGAGGTGAGTCTGTGAAAAAGTATGTTTCGACGACATTTTCTCTGCCATGCAGCATCACCTCATATCAAAATCCACAAAGACAGTGTATGAGTTGCAAGAAAAGAAACTTAGGCTTTTATCAATGACTACAGACCAGATTTGCTGTTGATGTGGGAGGCTAACATTGATGTTCAATTTGATGGAGACACCTCCATGGCTCTGGTACAGTACATCACATCGTACATCACAAATAATGAGAAAATTTGCTTTCTGTATCTGTGGGAAGAGTTGTCAAACATGTCTGTGGCCTGTAGGGTTAAAGATTCTGCCACAATGTGGATGTGGATCCTATGGAGCTAGTGACCGACTGACTGGCACATGCCTCTATGGCAAATCTGAGTCAATTTGTTATCTGAAAATTAACTTCAAGGAAAAGAGAAAACATGTTCTGGGAAGTTATGATGAGATTGAAGAACCTGCTGGATTCAAGCCATCTTCAACCAAAAATACTGAAGAACAACTTGGTTGATACTTACTATTGGCAGCGCCATGATGCTATGGATAGCATATCTCTACTTGAAGTCACTCAATGCTATGACTATAAATGGGGAGTCAAAATGCATCCACACAGACAAAGCTACAAAGTTACAGGCTTGGAGGGTAGTGTTGTGAAGAGACAGAAACCATGATTTATTGACCACATAAAGCTGAGGCTGACAACTACTGAAAAGAGAGAACATTACTACTTTGCTCCTTTGCTTCTGTTCAAGCCATGGAGAGTAGAAACTTCATTAAAAGGTGATTGTGAGACATATGAGGAACAATTCCTCCTTAGTTATGATTCATTTAAAACTGATGCATCAGTTGTTTACATCAACAGATTGGTCTTAGAAAAACAGCAGCTGGAAAAAGCAACACAAGAGCTGGATGAAGATACAAACATATGATCATACAAAACTGCCAGCAGAAACAGTCCTTATCATCTATTGAATCTGCTCGATTGTGCAGCTAGCCCCCTCACATTGCAGGTGCCCCAACCTCCCCTCCCATCCTCACCATCACCCTCACCCTCACCCTGTCCCATCCCCTCTTGAAACTGCCCGCCATCTAACAGGATACCTCCACCTTGGGTTGAGTGTTCCACTTATCAAACACCTTCTCCATGAAAAAATATCTCCTCTTCTCTCTCCCCTGTATCTTCCCCCACCAATCATGCCCTCTCATATCACTCCCCCTTCTCAACTGAAAATTCCCCTTTGTACTAGTCTTGTTTATCCCCTTCTAGTACTTAAAGGTTTCAGTCATATCCGCCTATCCCTGCTGTCCTCCAGGGAATTCATATCCAACTCCCTTAACTTTTCCTCATAGTGTTTGCCCTCCAATCCCTGGATCATCTTTGTCACCCTGTGATGTACCCCCTCCAGTAATCTGATATCCTTTTTCAGGAACGGGTGCCAGTACCGCATGCAGTATTTCAGGTGTGGCCTGACCAGTGACCTGTACAAGGGTAAGATAACTTCCCTATTTCTGGAGGAGATTACCCTCCCAATACACCCCAGCATTCAATTGGCTTTTGCTGCTGCCTTTCTGCACTGAGCTGAGTTGTTCATATCCCCCATTATAAGTGCCCTTCTTGGTGGTACCCAATTGAACCCCTCCCAACTGGCAGTTCATCCCCATGTTTCTTACTCTGAATTGCAGTACCTTGTACTTCTTAGTGTTGACCCCCAACTGCTACATTTCCCACCACTTCTCCAGCTTAGTCAGATCATCTTGTAGCCCCTGCCACAATTCAATGTCATCCACCACTGCTCCCATCTTGATATCATAAGCAAACAGACTGATCTTGCTCCTGTTACAATGTGAGATATCTTTTATGAGTGTCTCAAACATCACCAGGCCCAGTACCAATCCCTGTAGGACCCCACTCATCACAGCCATTGGGGATGAGGTTCCCCCCAACCACCCACCATGGTTGCCTTCCCTTCAGCAGGTCAGGATCCAGCTTACCATCTTTGCTCCCACCCCTATACATTCCAGCTTTCTCCCTAGCCTCCCATGTGGCACTGAATCAAAGGCCTTGCTGAAGTCCAAGTACAGGATGTCCTCTGCATGGTACTTGTTCAATTTCCTCATCACACAGTCATAATACTCAACTAGGTTGGTCTGGCAGGATCTACCTGGGACAAACTCATGTTGATGACCATCCTGGAGATGACTGTCTTCCAAAAGGTCACCATTCTCTCTTTCAGGATTGTCTCCATTAGTTACCCTACAATGGAAGTGAGATTTACTGGTCTGTAATTGCCCAGTTCATCCTTTGGGCCACTTTTGTGAATGGGTACCACATGAGTCATCCTCCAGTATTGTGGTACACATCCTGTGTCCAAGGATATAGTTAACAAGTTTGCCAGTGGCCCAAATAAGACCTCCGCCAGCTCTTTAAGCACCCTGTGGTGAATGCCGTCTGGTCCTGGTGCCTTGTCCACTCTCAGTGCCTTCAGCCTCTTCAACAGCCTGTCCTGTGTAATTGCTACATCTGTCTCCCTCACTCCCTCCCACCTTCCCTATCCACTGAGGTAGCTGACCACCCTTCTCCTTCATGAACACAGAGCAGAAATATTCCATTAGTGCCTCAGTCTGCTCCACCCCTTTTTCCACCCACCCATCCCTTGTCCTTCCTAATCCACATGAGCAGGTACTTGCAGTTTCTTCTCTCCCTTATGTATCTGAAGAAGTACTTTTCCCTGTCCTTGATGCCCTGTGCCAGTCTAAGCTCTATTGATGTCTTGGCAGCCCTGACTAGTCTGGTAACCTCTTTGGACTTCTTAATATACACTTCCCTGTCCTCTCCACTCCCAGATTTCCTGAACCCTTTATATGCTGTCTTCTTAGCACTCTCCCTTTCCATAACCTCCTGATTCAACCAGCTAGGTTTCTTCACCCTTCCCTTCTTGCTCTATGTCTTCGTACATGCACCAGTAGTCTCTGTAAGCCATTGTTTTATAATTTTACATTTTTGGCTTGCATCCAAGAGTCGATAAATTCAAGCCATATGCCTCTCCAAAATTTCCCCCAGCTTGTTAAAGTTGTCAGACCTGAAGTAAACCACCCTGGTTCCCATACCTCTAGCTTCCCTGCCTGCCCTGAGTGTAAACCACATTGAGCAGTGATCACTCCCAGCCAGTGGGTCCTCCATCCCCAGATCCCTTACAGCCTCACCATTTGACAGTACTAGGTCCAGAGTTTTTTTCCAGCTGAGTAGGCTTGTGGACCAACTGCATCAGGAAGTTGTCCTGGAATGCTTCTAGGAGGACCTGCTCCCTTGCACCCATGGTGAGAGGGATGCTCCAATCCAGTCCTGGAAGATTGAAGTCCCCCACTATCATGGTGTTCCCCTCCCTGTCCAGGTCCTCCACTTGAGCTGGTGGCCTGTACACTACCCCCATCCTCAGTGCCCTATATTTTGAGTCCTGAAACTGTATTCATAACCCATCTGTCCTAACCTCCTCCCCTCTTCCCATGCACACTTTATCTCCTCCCTTATGTAGATCACCACCTCCCTTTTCCCTTCCCCCTATCTTTCTATATATCCTATACCCTGGGATCATCAGATCCCAGTCTTGGTATTGTGTGGCCCAAGTTTCTGTGATGACTGCAATAACCATCACCCCCACTGCCAAGAGAGCCTGTAACTTAGCTGATTTGTTCCCCAGGCTTCTTGCATTCAGTGAGACCACTCTCCAACCTGTTACCTTCTACTCCCTAGCCAATTCCCCCCCCAACCACCCTTGCATCCCTTCCCTGGTGCTTCCCTGTTTGCTTGGTGGGTGAGCTCGAACAGTTCCCCTCTCCAGCAATTCTGCAATCCTGATACACACTCACCTCTCCCTGCACCTAGTTTGAATCTACCTTACTATTTTACTCCAATTAACTCACAAGAAATGTGTGAACTTGACAGTGAAGCATTTCAGGGATCTTCCCTTCCCTCCAATGATCCTGCTGTACTGATGACAGAGACTGAAAGTGCTATGCAGCAGGCTAGCCACTTAAACAATGACGGCTCCATTGTTCATGGAATGTCGAATGACAATCAGAGACTTGTTAACAGTACTGTAATGAATGCTGTGGAGCATGGCATGCTGTATAACAATAAGCAGTGCTCCTGTGAACAATACAATCTAATTCAGATGCTTGTGAGAGGTGCAGCTGGAACTGGTAAAAGTTTTGTAATTGATGCCATCAGGGCTGCAATATGCAAACTAACTGGTGGTTCAGCCTCTGTGATTGTGTCATCGCCTAATGGGCTAGCAGCATAAAACATAGGTAGTGTTACACAACACCAACTTTTTATGCTGCATGTTGAGCATGGCAATACAGGAAAGTACATATAATTACTATTTGAATTTGCAAAAAACTAAGGACCATGTTTGGCAAAATGGAACTGTTAATCATTGATGAGATCAGCATGGTTTCTAACATTCTTCTTGCATTCATTCACCTACGGCTCCAGGAGATAGTCAGCACTGATGATGCTGCATGATTTGGTTAGAAAAAAAGTTGTTTTGGGGACCTATTGCAACTTGTTCCAGTAAATGGTTAACATGTATCCTCTACTCTTTCAGCAGAGGAAGCTAAAAAGTAAATTGGTTGCATAGGGAGTTTTTCTCGTATGTCGAACTTTTGCAAAATATGCACCAACATAGCAATCTACAACACAAAGCACTCCTTGACAAAGCATGCATTGGTAACTTATCCCATCACAATCTAGAAATGTTGAAGACTCAAGTGATGGATATAAAGCAAACTTCCATGCAGGATGCATGTGGCCTGATTTCTAAGATACACACCAAGGGTGTACACATTGTGTGTTTGATGCCAAGGATTAAGCAGTGTGCTGAGTTCAACCAAATTATGTTAGAGAGGGAACAGCAAACAACTGTGACACTAACATCAGTTGATTCAATTGATGGTGTGAGCTTAAGTTGTTCCATAGTGAAAAAGATGGTAGCAAGACAGAAAGAACTGGCTTCAGATGTACCATGTACTGTGGGCTTAGAAGCAGTTCTGTTTCTAAATATGGATGCTCGTGTCATGTTTTGTCGCAATCTTGATGTAGACCATGGGCTTGTTAATGGTGCTATGGGATAAATGGTAGACTTTCACTACAGTGTGCAGAAAATATTTGTCGAGATTGTTTTGGTCAGATTTGACAACCTTGATAAACCTGTCTCAATTGACAGGTGCACTGTTAAGTTTCAGATTGTGAAGGACATCTATGTGATGAGAAAACAGTTTCCACACTGTCCTGCATATATTGTGTCCATACACAAGGTTCAAGGCTTGAGCCTTGATGCTGCAGTACTTTACATAGGCAGTGCAATCTTCAAAGGATGGGATGATCTATGTTGCCTTATGTTATGTTAGGAGTCTAACAAGTCCCTACATTATGAATTTTGCACAAAACAGTCTCTGCACTGATATCAAGTGTACTGCAGAGTACAACCACTTGTGGACTCTATACAGACCTAACCAGACACTGATTTCTGTAACTGGCATTGTAGTGATGCGATATGTCTCTACTGATGCATCACACAACTTAAATAGGAAGAAACCTAAGAAACTTCACTCTTCTGCATTTGTTTCTCAGGACAAATTGCCAGTATGTGATCACATAAGTTCACCACCGGCAAAGCAGTGTATTGGTCTGGTAGGAATGATAACATTTGACAACAGTTACAGGAATTAACTGTTATGCAAATGTAGCAATGCAGGCACTCCTATAGTACATATGATAGAATTTGTTGAACTGATCAATGCTAGCAAATCAACAAATCTGTCTGAGGCATTGAAAAGAGTACTAAAGGCAGCCAGCAACAGCTTCCAAGCTTACAGAGCTTAACACCTCTTCTGTTAAGTCTGTTATCTCATCAGGGTCAGGAAGCTTTTGCTGACAATGTAAAGCAAGATTTTACTGAATTTATGATAGGTCTTATCAACACTTTAGATGAGGATGACATTCCTCTGAGACAGTATTTCACAGTCAACTATGTGTGCAACTATAGACATCTCTTATGTGGTTATATAGACAGAGAAATGACAAATTACATGCTCTGGATAGCTTCTGTATATTCTGGAAAACACATCTGTGAAATTTCATAAATGAGGTTTGCCTTTTAAAAGTCAGACACGGTTGTCCCAGTGCCCCCCTACCCAAGGTAAGATAAACAGGAAGAAGGGGGGATAAGGGGTGGAGAGGGGAGGGGTTTCTCTATCCTAGGGAAAAGGTACTTTGGATTACCAAAGTGGTTGGAGTTGGCGGAGCTCAGAAATAAAGGAAGGCACATGACATCACAAGTTGAGGAGGGGTTACAGGGAAAAAAAAATGGATAGGTGGACAGGTAGGAAGGGAACACCCAAATAAGGGGTATGTAAGGGGCTGAACAGAGGGCCCCTGCCTCTTTTGCTACTTGCAGTAAATCTTCTCTCCCACCCACCCTATATGCGGAGGACTGCCGAAGGTGGACGGCAGGTTGAACTATACATATGTATATATACACATAAGATAATCAAAGAAAAAAAAAGACTCTACAAGGGGAAAGATCACCAAGGTAGATGTCCAGGAGTTGGGGGGAAAATGTAGGAGGGGCACAGGGGGTGGGGGTTTAGGGGGACCGAATTAAGATGAACAACAACTACAACAAGATGAGAAAAGCGTTTTTGGTTTACACCATTACCTTCAGAGATAAGAGCCGAAGCTGCCTCCAGGTTCACACCTAGGGGAAGAAAAAGATGACAAGAAATGATACATGTAAATACTGCTGAGTAAAAAAAAATGTGAATTATGTAAATGTGATCAAGGGAAGGATGGTGATTAATAAGTGGAACTGATATATGATACTGTAATGAAATGGTGTTGTTTGTATGAAAAGGAATTCAACATTAAATTAATTGCAGATCTGAGCATCCAAATCAGGTGGTGTCTGTCTTCATTGGGGACAGGGAAATCTGGAACAATTGTTCCATGATGCTCAGTGTAAATGAGGATACAAAAGATGTGGCAGACCTACAACACGGTCTCTAAAAATCATTAGATGCAGCTCATACATAATGGTTATGCTAAAGAAGTTCAACTCACATGGACTGAAAGTGATGACTCCCATTACAGAGTTCTGTGCTGGCAAACTCACATTTTCTGGTCAACACCTTGACACTCATGCCATTATTTTCCACCATGGACCTTCTGCACAGTCTGGTCATTATGTGACTTGGTGCAGATGCAGTCATCGGGTGAGCAGAGTGTAATGACACAGTGTGCAAGATGAAAGAAAGACTGCCAAAAAATCTAAAAGACGCATATGTCATCGGACTGAGAAATATGAATCATTTGCAACCTACTGAAGAGTAGCTCATACCAATAGGCCTCAGACCTTTCCTCGCTTGTGTCTCCTCAATGTGGCACTTTACTGGTACATACCAAATCCTGTGTTATATCATGGTCCTGTAACTCTGTGCATATTGACAGATAATACAACAGATGTGTCATCTTGATACTGGTTGTTGTGCGTAATGTGATGGGTATGCATAACATAATTTACAAGGTTTTGCCATAAGGACAGTGAAAGCCATTGCTCCTTTTATAATTTCCTTCTACATGTAATGCCGTGATTGCTTTCCTGATTACAGTTTCATATCTGCAGTTCAAGTGGACTCGTAAATACAAGGCTCTGGGCTGCACACATTTGTCAGCAAATGCACAGTATAACATCTCATGTAGATTTTGATCATGACACAGTGCTGTAAAAAGAAGTGTGCCACACTCACTATTTACAGAGCAAACTTGTGTCACAACATGCCAAACAAATTCTAGCCAGAGCTGATAGGGCTGTGAAGAGCTACCAAATGACCAAAGTTATTTTCTTGTTGCTGTCATATAGTGCTGTTTAGTCACAATCGTCAAAAACTGTCATGCTGCTAAATCTGTCCTCTTGAATTTATTTAGTCAGAGTAAATGCTACTGGTGTGTGGGCATATATGTGTGTGTGTGTGTGTGTGTGTGTGTGCTCATGCTCCCAGATTAAGTCAGCCTTTTTCCTGTAACTGCAGGGCAATTTCTCTATGTTTTCCTGTAGATTACATTATTTCCAATGGAAGCCAAATTCCTCTGTTTTCCCGTATAACTAATGCAAATTTATGCTAAGAATTACCCTGCAGAGGCTCCCAAGCCCTGTAAACAGAGTTCCTTACCATTTAGATAAAATACCTGACATTCCCTACAAGCTTAGTTAAAGGAGAACTGCACTGAACCTGTGAGTAATGTTTTCTGTAGAAGCTTTTTTCATATAGTGGGTCCCCTTCTCTTTTCTGCCCCACTTTTGCTGGCCGTTTAGTTAACCCATTGGAAATGAATGGGTTAAATAATGCTGCAAAGTGCCATCTTTTATTATTATTACTAATAAAATCTAGGATGACAAAGACCTTTGAGCCAAGGATCTTTTACAAAGGTTCCACGTCAGAGGTAGATACAACAGGTAGACTCAATAAACACAGTAGAACATAGTCATGGTACAACAGTATAAGGTGCAATTAGTGGTAGATAAAAAAGACGTGGTAAACTGACATTTCAATTGGATGAATGTTCAGGGACCACTTAGATACAGAGCCATGTAGCGGACCAGTTGAAGAACAGTGTGGCCTTGGAAGGAAGGCAGACAGAACAGAGAAAGGAGGAAAGATGAAGAGAAGGGACAAAAGATGCAGCCAGAGGCAGTTGTTAGAGGAGGGAGTATGGGGTAAAGGAAATACGGGTGAAAGGGAAGGAGGGGTGTGAGAAATGGTGGCGAGAGGGAAGGGGAGGGTGGTAGAAAGGGATAGATTATTCAATAAGTGCAAATGGGGTAAAAGCAGCAGGAAGGGGGAGGGAATAAGTGGTGGTATCAACAGCTGGACATGTCAGCTCAGACATTGGAGAAACAGTCACAGGAGCTTGAGGCAAAAAGTTGATACTGTAAATGAGTTTTGAAGGCACCTAGAGAAGGAGCTGAGGAGATATCGGGGTTAAGGTTACTCAGCCAAAGTGGAGCCATGTAAGCGAATGAACGTTGACCCTGAGCAGTGCGGCAGCGGGAGATTTTGAAGGACTTGTGTTTTAGACCTCCTGGTGGTCTGCAGATTGTTTCTGCTGTTGTGGAGCAAGGCAGTGACTTCAGGTGGTGCAAGTCCAAGGCTGATTTTCCTAGCCATTATGCAGGTCAGGTACTTTATGCGATCAGAGAGTTGGAGCCAGCAGGTTTGTGCATACAGATCACAAGAATGTGTAAGTTAGTGTGCCCCAGTGACTAGCCGACATGCCTTATTGAGGGTTGTTGTGATGCGTCTGAGTGTAGACCAAGTGGCAGAGCCATAGATGAGAAATCCGTAATCAGTAATTGAGACCACGGAACTCTGTAAAGCAAGCTTCAGCGCTTGGGGTGTGAGATGTTGCCAGTGCCTATAGAGGAGGCCAAGGCAGATGTTTGCTGCTTTAGCCACAGTATCAATGTGTGCTTTGCATGAGAGGTTGGTGTCAAGCAGTATCCCAAGGTATTTGAAGGAACAGACCTGTTCGAGGATATTCCCTTGTGCAGTGGAGATGGCTAGGTGGTGGAGCTTGTGTCTATTTTGAGAGCTGCAGAAGTGCATAGACTTTGTTTTCTTTTGATTAAGGATGAGCTTGTGATTAGAGAACCATTTTTCAATGGCACTAAAGCCAGCCTGGAGATTGTGTTGTAATGCCAAGGGGTCTCGGTGGGAAGAGAAGATAACTGCATCATCTGCATAGAGGATGATTTTCTTCGTGGAACACTGTGGTAAGAAATTTAGAAATAGGCAGAACAATAGTGGGCCAAGTATAGAACCTTGGGGAACACCAGAGCGAACTGGTAAGACATCAGAGAGAGTACTGGCAATTTTTACCCAGTGTGAGCGGTTATCCAGATAGCTTTTGAACCACTGTGCTGTGTCTGGAGAGAGTCCAATATTTAGAAGATGGTTGACCAGTAGCCGATGGTGAACCATATCAAAAGCCTTGGAGAGGTTGATGTAAACTGCACCAGTAAGAAGGCCCTTGTCTAGGGAACTATGTATGGCACCAGTGAATTCAAGAAGGGCAGTGGAGGTACTATGACCTTTTCTGAATCCATGCTGTTGATCACATAATAGATAATATTTAAGGAGATGGTTGGTTAGCTGGTCTGCAATGATCCATTCAAGTGCCTACGAGAGAGGGGTCAGAATAGAGATCGGGCGATAGTTAGCATGGTTAGTCTTTTAACCACTTTTGTGAACTGGGGAAACTGTAGCAGCTTTCCATCTGTCAGGGAATTGGATGGAGCAGAGAGAGAGAGAGAGATTCATGATTTTAGTTAGGGGACGTAGGACTTCATCAATAGTAAGCAACAGTAACTTGAGGTCAAGGGTGTCACCACTAGCTCTGGAGTTCGAGATTGCAGCTGTGATGTAGCTTCATGCTTTACTCAATTTGATCTGTTGAATGTAGAAGTCAGGGATTTTTGCAAGGGGGACACGGGCATTTGCAGAACAAGTGTCGTCAGAAAAGAAATCAAGGGTAGAATTGCACTAAGGTCAGTGAATGCTGCATTAAAGGTGTTAGCAATTGACGAGGGGACAAGCGTATTGACATCGTCAACAATCAGCATGGTTGGGGTTTTTTTAGGTTGCTTTTCTGTGATTTCCTTGATGTTGTCCCAGAAAGCACGACCATTACCCCAGGTGTTTGTGCGAGCATCGTTATAGTAAGAGGTTTTTGTAAGCCAGGTGGCTTTGGTACAGGCATTCTGGGCTTGTTTATATTTCTGAATATCAGATGACTGGCCAGTGGCTTTGGCCACTGCCCAGAGGTGGTCCCTGAATTTCAGTTGGGAAAGTAGCTTTGAGTTTATCCATGGGTTTCTTAGTGTTTTGACTTTACGTTCTTTAGCAGGTGCAAATAGGTCACAGGCATTATTAAAGGTGGCAATGAAGAAGTCGAGGGCCACATTAATGTCTGTAGCATTGTAGATAGGTTGCCAGTATTGTAGTCTCAAGTATTGTTTGAAGTGGGAGTGCTTCCTATGTGGAAGGACCCTACTACTTATTATAGTGGGCGGAGGCTTGAGAAATTTGTTGGACCAAACGCGAATGACTGGGGAGTGGTCACTGAGGGAGTCTGGGAGTTTAGAGGTATGAGAGATCTGGGATGGGTGAGTTGTAAGGACCCAGTCCAATAGGGTGCTTATGCCAGTCTTGTAGTTTATTCTAGTAGGGATGTTAACCATCTGTGTGAGGTTGACAGCAGCTAAGGCATCTTTATGAGCCTCAACATCAGATCTGAGCCAATTTATGTTAAAGTCTCCTAAGAGGATAAGTTCGGAATCAGAAGGTTGGGAGTTCATAAACTTGAGGACATTGTTAAGGCCATTGGCTTGGACCCGGGGTGGGATGTAAATGGTGATGATTTGGAGCACTTTGTGATTAGGACCAAGGAGTAGTTTGATGGGTAGTATCTGGGTTGAGGATTCAGGAATCTGCGTATCCAGGGGGTAAACCATTAAGGTGTCTTTGACATAGACGGCACAACCCCCACCCTTCTTAGAGACTCAATCCAGTGTAAGAATGTTATTGCCTTGGAGGGTTACTGCATGGTCAGGCACTTTCAGCATCAACCAGGTTTCCACCACAGTTATGATTTCAGGGTTGTGGTGCTGAATGAAGGTTTGAAGAGCACTGAACTTTGACAGTAGGCTACAGATGTTTAGGGTTGCTAGGAGAAGATCACCTGCCAATGTTTTGAGACTTGGGCTGTATGGTCCAGGATTCAGGTGAACATTACCTGAGATTAGTAGGATGAGAAGAAGCAGTTTTAAGGAGTAAAGGCGTAGCTCATTAAGGCCTAATTAATGGCGCTGTTTTCTGAGGGAGTCATTGGCATGCTCCGATCAGTAGAAGCCAGGTGATGCAATCAGTTTTAGCATGGATAGGCAGGCCAGCCCACAGGGCATAGTTTCCTTTAGCAGTAGTCAGGTATTGGTCATAGGCTGGCCACTAGGATGATGAGGCATGAAGTGGAGGGTTCACTTGGAGCAGAAGGTTGTGATGTGGAAGTAGATCAGGGGGAGTCGGCAAGGGAGGCAGGGGCTAGGGAGGGAGGAGGGGGGCATAACAAGGAGAAGGAGGAGAGTAGGAAACAGGGAGGAGAATGAGCACAAGGAAGGCATAGTGTTAGCAGAGGGTGGAGAGAGGGGAGGACCATGCCAGAAACAGTTAGAGGGAGATAAGAGGGCAGCGGAGAAAGCTATAAGGAAGAAGGAGTATGTTGTTTGGTAAAAAGACAGGCACTGTGTGGGGTGAAAAAATGGGAGGGGGTTGGTGTGAATGACCTAGCAGGAGAGCAAATGTGCTGAGGGAGAGATTGAGGGGGCATGGTTTAGATGTATAAATTTAAGGTAGGAGTGGGTGAGGAGGGGGGTGAAAAACTACGGCAAAGTCCAATGGATTTCTTTGGGCACAGAGCCCAGTGAGTAGAGCAAAAGGCAGAGAGAAACAGGAGCCAATTAGGAGCAGCGTAATCAGCTGGAGTCCAATCGGGGAGTGAGGCAGTAAATGCTAGACCAATGGTGGCTGCTCGCGCTTTCCCGACCCCAGGTAGGAATCTTACCGGAAGTGGTGGAGCTATAAGGTGGGCTGGTAGTGGCGGCTTGGGTGGATAACTTCAGGAGCCATGGCCACGCCGGTGAATGGACCTGGCGGCCCGGTCAAGGGCTGGAATCTAATGGGGAGAGGGAGGAAAGGTGGGGATTAGATAAGGCAGTGCAAGAACAAAGGCAGGTGACGTAGGGAAGGAGGCTAAATTGGGGGGCGTGGGACGATAGATAAGTTAGGTAGATTGCAATAGAAGCAGAGGGTGGGTGGAGGGTGGCTATGATTCGGAACAATGGAGTATTCCAGAACCTGGCACCAGGAGAGAGTGAGAGAGAGAGAGAGAGAAAGAGACGGTAGCAGCAGGTCTAGTGAGGCAGAAAGGTTTTAAAAAAAAATTCCGTGTCCTCAGGAGACTGAAAAGTAAAGAAAAGTAGGGACAGGGGAGACCAGATTGCAATAATCAGGACAAAGTTTAACACACAGTTTTTAAACACCAGGAATAATGGCTGTAACTACACAGTCTAATGTAATAGTTCTTAAAATGGCTGTAAAACACTGTAGAGTAACATGGCAGTTATGGCATAAGAAAGCAGGCCAAAACTACGGCAAAGTCCAATGGATTTCTATGGGTCTAGAGCCCAGCGAGCAGAGCAAAAGGCAGAGAGAGATGAGAGCCAATCAGGAGCAGCGTAGTCAGCGGGAGTCCAATCGGGGAGCGAGGCAGCAAACGCTAGACCAATGGTGGCTGCCCTCGCTTCCCCAACCCCAGGCAGGAAACTACCCGACGTGGTGCAGCTGTAAGGCAGGCTGGTGGTGGTAGCTTGGGCGGCTAACTTCAGGAGCCATGGCCACAATGACGAATGGACCCGGTGGCCCAGTCAAGGGCTGGAATCCAAAGTGGTGGAGCTGTAAGGTGGGCTGGTGGTGGTGGCTTGAGCTGCTAACTTCAGGACCTGTGGCCACGCCAACAAATGGACCCGGCGGTCCAGTCAAGGGCTGGAATCCAAAGTGGTGGAGCTGTAAGGTGGGCTGGTGGTGGCGGCTTGGGCGGTTAACTTCAGGAGCCTCACCCACGCTGACGAATGGACCCGGCAGCCTGGTCAGGGGCTGGAATCTAAGAATTGTATGATGTTGTTTATGTCCCCAGAACCTAAGAATTCTAAATTAGAACACAGATGCATTGTACAAACAATGTAAGTTATTGACAACATCTTATTGTTCTAAAATGGTCAATGCCAGCAGTGCGTGAATCAGAAACATTCATTGAATTTACCAAAAGGCCAGTTCAGATTAAGCAATAACATATTGAGAACTGGTGTTTTCAAAAATAACATCTACTTCTACATAAATGCATATTTGCTGATTCAAGACAGTTTTCCTTTCAGATATTAACAGCGAAGTCTAAGTTGTTCAGTATTTATGGGGCTGTCAGTATAGTCTAGTGGTCAGAGTAATGAGCTACAAATGAGGTTTGTACATCCAGCATTCAGACATGGATTTAATTCTCACACTCTCCACTTCCATACGGTGTGGCTCTGATTAAGTCATTTAATCTCCCCAGTATTCCTGGGTTGTCCATAGAAACAAGCACCTATGCTTAGTTGGCCTGACCTGATTACACAAGGGAAAAATATATTTATAAAATTACATTATTATTTTTTCCCTTTTAGTTTACTTTTAAATCTGTCTGTCTGGAGGATGGAAACATAACAGTTTTACACTGACCTTTTGCTATGTGGGAGGGCTCAAACAGTATAGCTGAGCCTCAGACCATAAATCATTGATAAGTCATGAGCAGTCTGTGTCATATGGCCCATCCCAAAGCAGGATTGTACACACACACACACACACACACACACACACACACACACACACACACACTTACTTAAAAGCACTTTCCACTTGACACTTCCGACTCCAGAAACAGAAAACAAGCTATTTTCTGTGTGCTTGTGCAGCTGGACTTAATTGACTCTGTCATGCTAGTTTATGCTAACTTTTTTTTGCTTGTTTGTTCAAAGGGCAAGATCCTTCAGGCCAAAAACGGTGAAGGGGATACAGCCCCCTATCCCTCGCCCTGCAGTTCGTATGCAGTGTGTTCATAGGAATGAACTAGCTCGCAGACCACTGTCTGTAATCTGACACTGTAGAAGCTCAGTGTTTTACAGACATCATGTAATGAGTTAACCCCTATGTTGTTGAAAGAAATAGAATACATCTATTAGACTGAGCTGAACGAATGATAAAAACAGTAGTTTAAAACGTTTTTTTTTTGTTAATAGCCTGAGAAGTTCTGAAGCACAATATAGTAGCATCCCCCCTACCTTCAGATGCCTTTAAGATAGAGCAACAAATAGCAAAAATCAGAGGAGGAATGCACTATTTTGCAGCTGTGGAGGAATACTTCCAAATGTCTAAAAATTCAGTTCCATGAAAAGCTGTTCTAGAGCTAGAGTCTGTTCAATGACAGAATGGTGGTAGGCTCTGCTCACAACCCTAAAAATGTATATAGTATGACACCATCCTGCAGCACTGATTCAACAACTACCAAAGTATAACTCAGTCATTGTAAATATGTATATATGGGATAATCAAAGGGGTTGCGCATGGCGCAACAGTGTTGCACCATGCACAACCCACTGATGCGCCCCGGCTCAATATTCAAAAGGGGATGCTGTGCTGCTCAAATCCTGATGTGCTGGGTTGCATCAGTAATGTATGTGGCGCCAAGTGTTGGGGGCATGCCCATCCATATTCTGCACACCCTGATATTCAGCCCGGGATGTGCAGTGCATATTCATGCACATGCCTGTCTTGCACTGCACAGAAGGGTGCAAAGATCAGCTGAAGAAAAAAGGAGCAAGGCCTGGCCACCCACAGGTGAGCTGCCATATTGCAGGGTGCAATGTGGTAGCTGCCAGCTGTTAGTGGCCACCCGACCTCCAGAGCCACGGTCTGTCATTGTTGCACCCCCCCATGGGCTCCAGTAAGAAGAAACTCTCTGGTGGTCCAGTGGACCTGCTCCCCAGCCTAATCATGGGCTTTGTAATAATAATCTTATCCCTGGTGGTCCAGTGGACCTGCTCCCCAGCCCAATCATGGGCATTGTAATAATAATTTTATCCCTGGTGGTCCAGTTGTCCATGATTGGGCGTTGGTGCATGTTGCTGCTGAGGGGCAGGGGGCTTCGGTCCCCTGACGGCTGCAGCCTGGCAGGGCACCAGGCGTAAGTCACCTGGGATCGGTGCACCTGCATTCAAATGGGGCCATAATGACATGCAAATGGCCCCATTTGCACCTTGCAAGCATAATGGCCCCATTTGCATACCCTCCACTGAATATCATGATTCTTGCACCTAGCACAACTGCACTTGCACTGGCGCATCCACCTGCTCCTCTCTTGCCACTTGCACTGGTGCAGTGCCACTGTGCCATGTGCAATGCGGGTGGCCATGGTGCCATATTCAATGGTGCTCAGCCATCGTGCAGCACCGTTGAATATTGTCCGGCCCACACCCTGACGTATCCCAGTTGTGCTGTGCCCAGGCTTGCACAGTCTGAATATCTAGCCCATAGTATCAAACATTATTTTTGTACTGACATATTTGCATTTGCTTCTGTTGTATAATATTTATTGTTACACAGATCATTACATTAAGAAGGCATTACAGTTTACTGAATTTTTTTACTACTTAGGATTTGTAATAGGTAATGACTGTTTTATATATATTATAGTGGCTCAGTAGCACCACTTTAGGTAGGGTTGAGTAAGTAGTTTAATGTTGAACCTCAAGTTATGCACCTTATTAACTTTCTAACCATTCAATGGATTTGCAAGAAATTTGGCATTTGCTGTCCGATGGGGTAGATCTTTTGACGTACCAAGTTTAGTTTCAATTGGATATGTGGATTTAATGCTGCGCATAGTGAAAATATGATAAAATTCATCATTTTTGCTTTTTTCTCTCATCACACTGTGTCTACTCTTTTTTTAGAGCAGCATGGGCTTACCCCAAGGAACACGCTGGTGTTGGTTTGGTGAAAAAAATATTAATCCCTTCCAAAGTTATTAAATTTTGAAATTTCGGGTTCTGTGCATGCTTGGTTCAATTTTTGGAATAGCTGCATGTTGCTAAAATTTTGACAGCTCATGAAAAGGGATCCTTATAATCACTTTTCATGAGGAAAAATTCCTTTTTCTCGAGCTGCCATTGTGTCTTTTTTTCAGCCAAAACAAAATATTATAACTTTGCCCAGGGATGTCTTCTGCAGACATCCAAATATGTATTCTGTTCATGATGACCTCCTTTACTGTCCTGTGCATTTAGTTTGAATTCCTGTTGCCTCAGAATGCTTGTTTTTAATTTTTAAATTCCTTTTTTTGCCATCTTTAATCTCCTTTTGCGATGTGAAAAGGGATTTTGACACCTCGTGAAAAGGAAATTTTTTTCTGACGAAAAAGGATTACGGGGACGGCAATCTGGTCTGTTAACTCCGTCCTTTTTCATAAGCTGTCAAAATCCCTTTCCATGAGTTTGTTCCCTTTTTGCAAGGTGTCAAAATCCCTTTAAGCATCACAAAAAGAGATTAAAGCTTGTCCTACCAGATGGCCCTCGCGGTAGTCCTTTTTCATGAGACAAATTCCATTTCCATCAGGTGTCAAAACCCTTTTTCACATCATGAAAGGGGATTTTGACAACTCATGAAAAGGGATGTAATCCAACAGAGAGACCATCCTAGTCGATCAAGCCCTAATCCCATTTCATAATACAAAAAGGATTTTGACACCTCATGAAAAGGAAATCGGTTTACGAAAAGGGATTTAAAAAAATTATCCCTTTTCATGAGCTGTCAAAATCCCTTTTTGTGAGTCAATGTCCTTTTTCTGAGGTGTCAAAATAAATTGTGACATTGTGAAAGAGGATTAGGGATCGTCCAAGCAGATGGCCCAGCCTGTCATCCTTTTTCGTGAGACAAAATCCCTTTTCATGAGGTGTCAAAATCCTGTTTCGCATCATGAAAAAGAATTTTGACACCTCATAAAAGAGAATATTTAAAGATTACTGTTTCTTTGCCACTTGACTACAAAGAAACAGTTAGGACTTTTGGACTGAAACTTATAGGGTCCAAAGAGGTTGTCCTACAGATGTGAGTTTTGCTGGTTTGGTGATAAAATCTACATTGCTTCCATACTTATAACATTCTGAAGTTTATAAATTTCTTATAGGATAACATCATGGTGGGTGCAATACCTTTCAGAGGTTCTATATCGAAAATACTTTGAGATTCAGATTTTTAGCTAAAAGCAGCTTTGTACACCTTTCGTTGTATAAATCAGTGTTGCAGGTTGCTAGGCCTTGATTATAACTGTGGTGGAATTTTTCCCAATTTCCCTATGGTTACTGTGATATTGTGCCATTTGTGCTCTGTCTCTACAGTTATAGATAGATGGGAGCGCAGGTCCCACAGGGACCTGTGCTCCAACAAATATGTGACATTATGTAATGATGGGAGCGCAGGGTCCGGAGGTAACATTATTGAAATACCCGCTTGGTTTCTCACCCACTCCAAGAACACAGCTTTAATTTGGCCTTGATTTAATTGGCATATTTTTGCAAATAAAACTTTTTAAACTTATGTTTTGTGGTGTGTGTCATTCTTCTTAGATACTGTTAAGATATTATAACCTTTAAGTGTATAAAGTAGTCTTTCTGTATATAGAATTCAATCCATTTCACAATAGTACTTATTCATTTGTGAGTGGGCATGACTTTCATAACTCATCCATGGCTTAACCATTGAAGAGTTATGGTCCAGCCCCCTAATAATTGAAAAAAAATGCATATTTTGAGACATCCCATTGTATATATCATATATATTGAGTTAGAAGGTGTTTATGAAGAGTGTCTGATGGCACCCCCATTCTCAGATCACTGTCCCCATGATTTCTGTTCACTTCCTTGGTGTCTATTGGCACCCACTACCCTTCAATCACCATCCCTGTGATTTTGGTTCACTTTCTCGGTGTCTATTGGCCCCCCACCATCCGATCACCGTCCCTCTCATTTTTGTTCACTTCCCTGCTGTCTAGTGGCACTCACCACCCTCTGATCACCATCCCTGTGATTTTTGTTCACTTCCCTGGTACCTACTGGCCCCACACCCTCTGATCAGCATCTCTGTGATTTTTGTTCACTTATCTGTTGTGTAGTGGCACCACCACCATCTGATTACCATCCCTGTGATATCTGTTCACTTCCCTGGTGTCTAGTGACAACCCCACCCTCTGATCATCATCCCTGTGATTTATGTTCACTTTCCTAGTGTCTAGTGGCACCAACTACCCTCCAGTCACCATCCCTGTAATTATTTTTTTAATTCCCGGGTGCCTAGTGACACCTCCCACCCTCCTTTCTAAGACAAAGCCTGAAATAAAAAAAGATCCCCTGATGTTTATTTTCTATAAAACATTTAAAAAAAGATAATGATCCCTTGCAGATCAGCACCCACCTCCACCTCCCACTCAACACCCACCACACCACATCTCCACACACCCTCACTCACCTGAGCAAGTCCCAGGTTCAGGATTCACCCTCCTATCAAAGACATGTCTTGCTGCTAGAACCAGAAACTGCAATATGAAATACTATGGTAAATGTGCTTCAATGTATTTAAATGTGGGTTCCAACTTATATGCATAACTCAGCCATTTTTGGACATTCTGACACCACATTTTCAACCATGCTGATTGGGGACACAAATTCATGAACAATGTGACTTTCATTATGCAACTCCTGCCCGAAAGGTAATTTTCCAGTCACTGGGCAAATTCTCCTTTCAGGTTGGATTTTCAAATTTTTCCTGTCCTTGTTCATGAGGTGGGGGCCATAAGAAGGCTATGTTGAACATTTGGGGTCAAAATATGTAAAATGGCAAAGTTATGAGCATTCATTACAATTTCACTACATGTGCTCGTAACTTTGAATTTTTTAAATATTTTGAAACCAAATTTTCTGCACAGGCATCTTATTACCCCTACCTTGTGTGTGCATCACAGATGTCATTTTTGAAATCCCAGACAAAATGTGTTTTCAAACGTGTGGCATGGAATGGCATTGCAGTTGCATGAAATTAGGTTTTGGCAGGGATTCACAAATTTTCTGTACCAGGTACTTGAAGTGGGGTAATAAGATGGTTGTGCTGACAATTTGTTCACTGTTGTCCTATAAATGGAAGTGCAGGAACCTTCCACAGTGATATACATATACGTATCTATGGAGGGATGGGAGTGCTCTGGCCCTGCACTCCCACAGGCAAATAAGGATATGATTACTGTATCTCAAAAACTATAGCTAGGTGGAAGCACAGGGCCCAGAGGGCCCTGCACTCCCACAGGCAAATAAGGATATAATTACACTATCTCAAAAAGATAGGAAATTCATTCAAAAAAAAACTATGTTAATGCATCAGTTAGGATTGCGAATGAAGCAACAAAAGTAGGGAAATATGATGTTAGGGTTTCCAACCCTAAAACTCCGGCCCCACACCTGAAGTGAATGAGGGTTGGAGTCTGCCTTTGGGTTCTCAGACCTAACACTGACCAGATTATATGCTGTTATGAAGCATACATGTCAATCAGCATTAGGGTTGAGAACCCCAAGGAAGACTCCACTCATCATTCGCTTAAAGGGTGGGGCAGGGGTTTGGGGTTAGAACCCTAATGTCAAATGTCCCTACTGTTATCACTTTATCTACAACCCTTACAGATTCAAGGTATGTTTTTGAGATATATATATATATATATATATATATATATATATATATATATATATATATTTATATACACACAAACACCTTCTTTGCAAAAAAAAAAATGTTAATGAACCAGTTAGAGTTAAAGCAACAAAAGTAGGAAAATGCAGTGTTTGTGTTCCCAACTCTAACACCCTGACCTCACCCTTAAGGCAGCAATAGGAAAATCATTATGGGAGTGGTGGTGACCTAGGAGGGTGGCAGGGGTTTCAGGATGATCTGGCAAAGCTGGAAACCTAGTCAGACATATGACAACTGGGGTTTCATGCCAAAAAGTGCAAGGTGCTGCATTTTGGGGTGAAGAACCCAAGGGGGAGTTACCAGCTGGGGGAAGTGCCGCTAGCCCAGTCAGAGGAAAAGAAGGACCTGGGGGTGATCATTACAGGGTCAATGAACAACTCAGCACAAGGTAGGAAGGCAGCTGCAAAGGCCAACAAAATGCTGGGTAGCATTGCACAGGTTATATCCTCGAGGAGGGAGGAGGTGATTCTGCCACTATATAAGTTATTTGTTAGACCGCACCTGGAGTACTGTGTGCAGTACTGGTGCCAGTATCTGAAGAGGGATATTACGTTACTGGGAGGGGTGTGCAGTGCAGGGTGACAAAGATAATCAAGGGGCTGGGGGACTTATCATACCAGAGAAGGCTGATTAAGTTGAACATGTACTCACTGGAGGAGAGGAGGGACAAGGGGGACATGATTAAAACCTTTAAGTACATGAAAGGAATAAATAAGACAGGTACAGAGGGGCAATCCAAAGTAAAGGAGGGGAGGGACACCTGGGGCCATGATATGAGACTAGAGGGAGGAAGGTTCAGGAGAGAGATGAGGAGAAAACTTTTTACAGAGAGAGTGGTAGCTGGGTGGAATGCATTACCAGCAGAAATGGTATCCAGTAGAAAAGGGGCTGGGACCAACCAAGGTGGAGGGTCAATGGAGGGGAATAGTTGAAGAAAGGGGCAATTGCAGAATAGGGGCTGCTAGCTGCACATTTGAGCAGACTTGATAGTGCTCTATGCCTTTATCTGCTGGCAAATTTAATATGTTTGTATGTTTGTATCAACACATAGTCATTCGGTTGAATATCACAGATATGAGAGCTTGCTTAAGCAGCTGTCTTCCCTTCCAATTTGCTTAACTCCAACTAATCCTGTTTAATAGTGCGCACATCTGAAATGGCTTTTACAATGTACATTGTGAATTCAACTGTGGGGTCAATGGAACTGAATAAACAAAGAAGTAATTATTCTCAAAACTTCGATCAAGAGTTTATTAACATGCCAATCAGATACATCTAAATATCAGGATTTAGGATACACATAAGAAGAAATGTACTCAATTCACCAGTAGAAAGGCTTATATTTTTAAGCCTACCCCTGCACAACTAAGAAGGACACTGAGGATGTCACATCCCAACTGATACTCTACAGCAGAAATAAGAATTCTGAGTTCCTTGCTGCCAGCATACACTTTTGAGTGACAACAGGCAACACATGAATGGACTCACAGTAATGTAGTAAACATGGTTAGAATATCATTCAGTCAGTATCAAAATGGAAAAAAACAAAGCCATTCATGTCCTTTTAAGTTTTATTCAACATTTTCAATGAAAAAATATATATATATATATATATATATATATATATATATATATATATATATATATATATATTTATATATATATATATTTATAAAATGGTAAGAAAAAAAAAATCCATGCGATCCATAGCATTGGACAAACACCATCACATGGCCGTGCGTATATCAATTCAACAAATCTGTTGACTTATTTGGAGTTATGTCATGTGCTCAGGGACTGGTGGTAGTGAATCAACATAAATATCATAAGTATCAATAGGGTCACAGTCATACTGATGATTTTGACCAAAAAAATAGCCTCATTGAAACCGTTTTTGGTTATCATTTGCTTGAACATATTCCACAACTGTCTCATCAGGTGGACACCTCAGAGATGGTGATTTTTCTAGTTAGGTCAGTGTACAACCCTGTCTCATCACAATTACATGCTGCCAGGATCCTTTCTAACATTTGCTGTTGATACGGGGTTTTAAAGTTTGCTTTTATTATTCCCATCATATCCATAGGATGAATAAGAGATGTGGTGTTAGGGGCTGAAAAAAACAACAAAAAAAAACAAATCACCAATGTTACACAGCTGCATCTGGTAGTAAGAAGCAGTTCACTGACAACTACTTGACAGCTTGGCTGTAATGGAATCATAGTAACACCTTTCCAAATGTGCTTAAATGGTCTCTGTTATGTAATTAACAGCAGTGTTTAACACTGAAAGAATAACACATAACTAGGGACATTGAAAAAGTATGTATTTGACTGAGCTATGCATTAGACGAATATGCATGTATGTGGACTCAAATGTATTTTGAGTAGTACAGTATACATAGCTGCAGAGTGGTTAATGTTTCTTATTGATTGGTTAATGAGCTGTGAATGTCTAAACAAATGCCATCAGCTTTTAATGAGATAAGAACCCAGTTATAAAGTAACAGTTGTGGAAAATCCAGCATTGTCCCAGAGACAGTATTAGGTCCATCTGCAAATAGCAGCTGACACAGAGATGTCCCGACCCTGTCTAACCCAACTACCTTACCCACTGGCCATCCATCCCTATAAACAAAAAGTTGTAGGAGCAATAAAAGTAGTAAAGAGTAGTAATAGGTAGAGCAGCAACATAAAGAGGATCACTGTGAGACTAGGGTTACCGCCTTTTAAGAAGCCCATGGTGGGACATTTCTTACTGAAACATGATTTTTGCAGGACAGTATGTAACCTCGACCAATGCAACAGACTTTTTTCTCTAAATGATCAGAATTAAGACTCTGGGTTGTAGTTTTTTAGTTGATTCTAGTGTTTCTTATCATTTTAAGGTATTTTAGTTAAAGTATTATAATTTTTTGCAACATCTAAAGCAAAGTCAGAAAATATTTTGTTCTACCGTAATGTCACGACATGTAGTATTTTTCTTGTTTTTTTGCAGGACACAGCTGCCCATATCAGGACGGTCCTGGGAAAATCTGGAAAGGTGGTAACCCAATGTGAGACCCGACCACAAGCAGAGGCTTAAACCAAAGTGACATGATCTTGCCTATCCCAGCTCTCTCATCCAGTGACCATCTGTCCCTCGAAATAAAACATTCCTGTCAATTGAATGATGGATGGGGCAGAGTGAACTCAAGATAGAGAATTAAAACAGCATCATCTCAATATAGACGAACTTTGCAACATGAGCTCATTTGTTTTAATGTTTGTTTTGTTTTATTTTTCATTTTTTAGGTATAGATATTGGAGTACATAAAACTTATTAGGAGGTAGTGGTGACTGTTACAAACATCAATCTCTTAGCTTATTTCTAATAATGTGCTTGTAAGAAGGGCTGGGATAAAAAATAATCAGTTTGGAAATGTAGCCTTTAAATATGTTGGTGATCACCAGCTGAGAAGAGAGGGTGGTAGGAATGTGAAGCCAAGGCTGAAGTGCAGACGTGGTATGTCCAGGTACAACAATCGTGCATCACTCCCAGCCACTTGCACTCTGGCTGCTACTACTCTGCACAGAAAGTAATGATGTCAGCGCACCTAACCCATCAAATAATTGCCTCATAATGGAAAACATAAGGCACAGAAACTGGCAGAGACAGCTACTATTGGACAGGAAATAATTAAGGTGGAGGGCAAAAACCAAAAAAAAAAACTTTTAACAGGACATGAAGGAAGTGGACAAAGTGTAGCATACGTGCCAGGCATTGTAGGTAAAATTCAAGTTACTCAAAGTGATTGAAATAGCATTATTCACAAGAAGCTGGTGGTGATTGCATAGAAGCAGTAGAAATTGTGATGTGGAACACAGGTCCCTCATTCCAAGGTTCATGTAATCACAAAATGGCAATGCAGGTACATAGATGCTCCATTAATACTGGAGCTGGTTTTGACAGGAGGGTCTTCACAATGTTGGTTGGAGCTGAACACAGAATTTGTCAGAAGAAATGGTGGTTGATTGCATGTTTCATTTAGAACTGCAAGCAGTAGAAATTGTGATGTGAGTCCCAGGTACCCTCAGGCTATGCCAAGGAACTGTTCATGTGCTCATAAAATGGCCCTGGGGACAGGGAGATCCAGTATTACTGGAGCTGGTTTTGAGATGCAGTTCTTTACAATGTTGGTTGGAGTGGGAAATACTGTAGCCTGTTTCTCAAGATGCAGTTGTTGATTGCAGTTTTTTTAGAAGACAAAGAAATAGAAATTGTGATGCTTGGTGTGGTCAGGATACATGCCCTCGTCACTCCAGCAGTACTGGAGCTGGTTATGAGGTTTTTAGGTGAGTTTCTTTCTGATGCTGGTTGCTTTGTTCTCATTACTGTCAGCAGCTAGAGATCAGTGCTGTCTTACAGGCTCAGGTATATTTACACAATGTCCCATTCTCTGCCTTGATAAGAGGATTGTGAGGTTTATTTTCAGTTCAACAACCTCATTCACCCAAGTTCAAATGTCAGCTGGTTCCAGACATGTTACTAAGCAACTGTAAGAGACATCTGACCATCCTGTAGTCACTGCACTACCAGGTATCTAATTTATTGTCAGAATATAGTCACCAAACTAGCAATATGTAACTTATTGTAACTTCACATTGTGCCTAGTGGGCCTTATACTGTTACCAAAGAATTGAATTTAACATCTAACTTATTGTCTGTATGGAGACACTTTACTCTCAGTATGAAACTTATGGTCACTGCTCTACCAGTATCTAAATTATTGTCCTTATACAGTCCTTGGTGTCAGTTGCTGTGACAGCATGCATGGGGTAAGGTGTCAAGTGGTGTGACAGATTGCATGAGGGGTTGGGGTTGTGAGATGTGTTGATGTTGATTGGTGTGACAGCATAAATGTCATTAAGCACATACCAGTGTAATGGACCATTGCACTGTATCTGTCATTGCTGTTTATGAATTTTACACACCCAACAGTGATGTCAGATGATCGTTAAACGTCATGACCAGTTATAGAGCAGGCTTAAATTCACTATATAGTACTTATTGCCAAACGTTCCACAATATGTCTATAAAGCAGTTAATCTATATAGACACCATGACATGCATGCGCTGACATCATCACTTTTGCACATTTACAAACATATTCCAAATTATAATGAATCAGTGATGCAATTCATTAATTCCCGTAGGTTGATAAACATATATAAAAGTGCAATATGCACCACAGCTGATGTCAGCGGGTACAGGTGACAACTGCCATATGGACTCTTAGAAATATACATATTTTGCAATCTTTGATGAATTAGTGGTGCTGTCCATTAATTTACCAAAGTTGTGCAATATGTGTATAATGTCACTAATCTATATGGACCCTATACTTTATAGACATATTTTAACTTATGTTTAATTAGTGGAGATCTCCATTAATTTCCAAAAGTTGTACAATATGCCTGCAATGTTGCAAATCTATATGGGCTTTGTCGCTTGCAAGTACTGAGATCAACTGTGGTATATTGTGCACTTTTTATAGGCATGTCAGTTTATGATGAATTAGTGTAGATTTACATTAATTCTCAAAAATGCATGCCATATGTTTTTAATGTCATGAATTCATATGGACATTGTTGTCTACATACACTGACATCAACAGTGGTATATACTGTAGTATACTTTTTATAGACATATTTCAACTTGTGATGAATTAGTTGTGCTCTCCTTTAATTCCCATCAGTTGTAAAATGTCTATACAAAGAGCAGTATGGGCCATGGTTGATGTCATATGTATAGTCAGTAAAGTCCATATGAATTCGCATCACTATAGACCCAAGTAACAATTTTTGATAAATAGCAATATTCTTGCTTGCGACTGTGATATAAGAAAATAAGGTAACTTTTCAACATAGCCTTTTGGGGACCCCATCTCTTCAACAAGGGTGGTGAAATTATTCAAATAAATCACCGAAGGGGATTCTCGTGGTTTTTCTGCAAAATCACCATTTGGGCAGGATTTGAAAATGTTTACCTACTGGGTTCATGAGGTGGGGTCGTAAGAAAGGTATGCTGAAAAGGTGTTATGAAAATATGGTAAAATTACCAAGTTATGATTAAACATTGAAATAGTTCAAAGTTCACTTATACTGCAACTTTGCTAATTTCCAGCATTTTTATGCCTGTCCCAGCATCTCTTGAAGCTGCTCACTGTCTTCAAGTAGACCACCTCTTGCAACAGAGCATTGCAAGTGTCCACCATCCTAACCATGAAGAAGTGGTTCCTGACCTCCCCCCCCCCCAGCTTAAGCCTGTGCTTCTTCATGTTATGGTCCCCACTCAACTTAAAGAGACCCTCCTTATTCACCGTATTGATCCCTTTCAACTACTTATGTCCCAATCATGTCCTGTCTCTCCTGCCCTCCAGGGAGTACATGTTCAGTGCCCTCAACTTCTCCTCATATGACTTACCCTGCTGTCCCACTATTATCTTTGTAGCCCTCCTCTGGACCTTCTCCAACAGGTTAAGGTTCTTTTTGAAATTAACAGAAATAAATACAGTGCTTACTCTGGTGCAGGTGGGGTGCCTCTGTGGGCTTTGCTTGCCCAAACAACCCAGAAGCCAGAGCATGAGATGGTATCTGGGAAATGGTTCCTAGCTGTGCTTTTGCTTAGTGTTGAATAGGTTCACCTTGTGTGCTGCACATTTAACTTGTTAAACAGAGCTTGAGATTTTTGCTTTTCTTCTTTCAACACTGCACCTCTGGAGTGCCACTGGTTCTGGTTTCTTAATGTCCTTTTTGAGGTGTGGGTAGCAGTACTGAACTCTATACTGTAGACGTGGCCTCACCAGTAAATTGGACAAGGGCAGTATAATCTGCTCTCTCCTATTATTGATCACCCTAGCTATGCAACCCAACATCTGGTTTGCCCTTACTGCTGTTTTCTTGAACTGAGTGGAGTGCTTTAGGTCACTAGTGATCATCACTCCCAGGTCCTTCTCCTCTGCTATAGATATATGGACTCCACACAGGTAGTACTCCATCCTGGGATTCTTGGCTCCAACTTGGCATAACTCTACATTTTTTGGCATTGAAATCAAGCTGCCAGATTGTGGACCACCTCACCAGCTATTTCAGATCATCCTGTAGGTCCTGTATCCCTTCAGCTGTATCTACTATCTCACATAGCTTGGTGTCATCTGTGAATAGGCATATTTTGCCCTTAATGCCATACCAATGTCATTCATGAAGACATTGAACATCACCAGCCCTAGCACTGAGCCCTTCAGGTCCTAACGGGTGACCTCTCTGGTGCCAGATAACTCAGTCCCAACTATCACCTTCTGGGTTCTATCCCTCAGCCAGTTTTCCACCCATCTGGCCATCTTATCCCCACTGCAAGATTCACCAACTTCCTGGTCAACCTTTTGTGGAGCACAGAATCAAAGGCCTTGCTATAATCCAGATAGAGGAGGTCTACAGCTTGTCCCCAGTCTACTGTCTTAGTGACCCCGTTAAAGAAGTCAATCAGACTTCTTTGACTTGATCTCCTCCACCCCCAGTTAACATGTGGTTCCTCACATCCTGAAGACCATGCTTTTCAAGATATTCTACCAACATTTCATTAAGTATGGTCTCCACAAGCTTGAACACGATTGAATTCAGATTGACTTGTCTGTAATTGCCTGGGTCATCCTTGGAACCACTTTTGTGAAGGGGCACAACATGTGTTGTTCTCCAGTCCTGCAGTACCATGCCTGACACCAGTGAACTACTAAATAAGCCTGCCAATAGTCTTGCCAGCTCCTCAGCCAGTTCTCTTAGTACCCTTGGATGTGCTTTGTCCAGGCCTGGTGATTTGTCCACCTTCAGTGCCCAGAGCCCCTCCCTCATTCTATCCTCCTCTATCACTACATCTGTGTTCCTCTCCACACCTGCTTCTCTTCTCCCTCATGAAGGCACTGGTCTGTTCTTCTCCCTGATGAAAGATGTAACAGAAGTATTCATTTAGTATCTATTCTTTTCCCCCATTATCCACCACCCACTCCTCCCCATTCTTATGCCTAACAATCCCATACTTCTTGTCCCTTTTCTCACTTATGTAACAAAAGAAGGCCTTCTCCCCATTCTTAATTCCTTTGGCTATGTGCTGCTCCTTCTGTGCCTTAGCTCTTTGGACTTCCTTACTTGCCTTACTAACCAACCTTAACTAATTTTCCCTATCAACCTCTCTCCTGGTCTTCCTGAATTTTCTATTGGCTAAACTCTTTTCCATTACTGTACGGGCAACCCCAGAACTGAACCAGCAGGGATCTTTGGTCCTTGTGTTCTTCCTCCTGAGCCTAATGCACTCTTCTGTGGCAACCAGTATTTCTTCCTTAATGATGAAGCACATTTGGTCCACCCTCCATATCGTCTCTGATGCTTGCCAGGTAGCTCCTTAGCACTTCACCCATCTTCATTAAAATCTTCCCTCCTAAAATCCAAGATTTTGGTCTTAGTCAGGATGCTTTCCCTGTCCATATCCAACAGTAACCACACTGTGAATGGTCACTCCCACCCAGGGGCTCCCTGACCATTATTTCCTAAACATCCTCCCCATTTGTGAGCACCAGATCAAGAACTGCCTCTGCTTCTTTTTGGTTCTGTGACACCCTGAGTCAGGAACCCCCTTTGCAGTCCTTCCAGGATTGCTTGACTCCTAGCACATGTTGTGGATAGTATGCTCCAATCCACCTTGGGCAGGTTGAAGTCCCCCACAATAACCCCCTCTCCTTTCTCCAAAGCTTCAAATATTTGCATGCTCAGTTTCTGCTCCCTCTCCTCCTCCTGGTTGGGTGGTTGGTAAACCACCCCCAACTTCAGCTTTCTCCATCTATTGGACCATAACTGAACCTATAGTGCCTCCACTTTCCTTTCCTCAGACTCCTCCCTAATGCAAGTTATTCCCTCCCTGATGTAAACTGCCACCCCTCCCCCCTTCCCGACTACCCTGTCCCTCCGGTATAGTTTATATCCAGGGAATGCAAGGTCCCAGTCATGATGTGGTATTGTCAAAGTCTCAGTTACTGCCACTTCGTCCACCCTCCTGTCTACCAATAGTGCCTGCAGGTCATCCATCTTGTTTCCAAGACTCCTTGCATTCAGAAACATCACCCTCACCTAGAATCTAGCCTTCCTTCCCTTCTCTCTACTCTTCTCTTCACATTTCTCCCCTCTGTGTGCACCCCCTACCTACCCTTGTTATGTGTTCCTCACACTCTCCACCCATTGCTAACTATTTTCTCACCCCTTCTACCTCCTCCCTTCAGACATCTTCCATCGCTGTGGGGTGGTGAGGATTAACTGACCATGTATACTCTGAATCTTTGGGCCCACTGCCCCCCCAGTAGTTTAAATTAAGTGCAGTGGTTATATATTCCCTCAGTTCATCCCTGAGTAACCTCAAACCCTCCCAACTGAGGTGTAGCCCGTCTGGTGAAAAGAGTGCTTTGTTTGACCATACTTTCTCCCAGTCCCCAATACATATGAACAACTCCTCCCTGCAACAGTTCAACAGCCAGTCATTAAAATCCTCTGTTCTTCTTTTCCTGGCTGTGCTGGTCCTTGGTACTAGTATCACTTCTGATAAGGCCAGCGAACAGGCATGGGAGTGTGCCTAGGGGTTGTGAACACTAATGCTCACCCAATTCTACAATAATGTACCCATCTTGGCTTACTTACTCATGGAATGAAGTGTGTATTAGGGTTCACAACCCTAAGACACACCCCCATGCCTGTTCTTGCATGCAGGGTGGGGGTTGGATGTTAGGGTTGGAAACCCTAAGAGCAAATTTGCCAGCTTTTGTCACTGGAACTCTAATTGTGCACTAACAACATTTGTTGCAGAGAATTTATATGTGTATATATATATATATACATATATACATATATATATATATATATATATATATATATATATATATATATATATATAAATGCCTTGTGTGCAATGCAACTCTTTACACCAGCAGGTACATTTGTGATGTCATACCAGTGAGATGAGTTTGGTGGTGAGCTTTGTGACCCAGCTGGATGGGCCAAGGCTAGGGAGGAGGCATTGTTATGTGATACCCCCCAACCAGGTCATGTAACCTTCATGGTTGGCTGCCTGAGCCCAGATACCATACAGTTAAGACAACAGTCCTCTTTGCATATGGCATGCATCTCTGTACCCATGAGTAGCAGAGTTCTTGTGGACTGGCTGACAGATGGATTCTTTGTCACGTGTGTATGTATTTGTGACCACAGAAAAATGCAGGGTCCAAAGGCCTTTACACTTCCACAACCCAGCAGACAACCCCATGAATTCTTGACATCCTTTGTTGCATGGAAGTGATGAGCCTGCAAGGGCCCAGAACTTCCATAGGAAGATTAAGTCTTTCCTTGGCACAGGGCTCGAATGGCACAGCATGTTTGCATGTGTTCACACAGGTCCTGCCAGATACGATTCCACTATCTAAAAGGTAAAGGTAACTAAAAACAGTGTTAATTTACTAGTTAGAGTTCAATTTATTGCTGCAAAAGTAGGGAAATGTGGCATTAGGGATTCCAATCCTAAAGTAAGGAAATGTAGCATTATGGATTCCAATCCTAACTCCCCACCCCCAACCCCCAGCAGAAAAAGGAACAAAATTAAAACATTAGTGTTCTGGAGTTTTGTCAAATCAGTGATGGGGTGTTCCTTGGGGTTGTCAAGCAAGGTGAGACATAATCTCCCCTCTTCACACAGGACTTGCAGGGCATTGCTTGAAGGAAGCTACAACATATTCTGCTAGCAATATGTGGTGAGACAAGCCTCTCTAACTTTGAAGAGTGTATCAATATGAGGACTGGCCTGGCTCTGTACCTTGTGCTTTGGACAAAAAGCTATAGACTGGAGGGGAGGGGGCAGTATTAGGGTTGAAAATCCAAAGGAAGACCACACACCTGATTCACCAAGACTCTGGAGATCCTACATCCTAATGTTTTTTCCTTTACTACTTGGTGGGGGTGGGGTGGGGCATCAGGGTTGAAAACCTTATTGCTACATTTCTCTAGTTTTGTGGCATTAGCTTAATTCTAATGGATGCATTAATGCAGTTTTTTGAAAAGCATATATGTAATACTTGTAGAGTACTACATGTATAGTTAAGGTTTAACAGTGTTTAATGTCAAATCTGAAATTTTCCATCTTAGTAACTCTGGTGCTGTTTTGCACAAATGTGTGGAATTTAGCATGCACAATCTGAGTGGCAATTTTTTCGCAACATGGGAAGTTAATCTGGATGGCAAGATACAGAATGTTTAAAAAATATGTGGTACACCTTTTTCATCCATTTTTTGCTATAGCCTTCAGCAAACATGGTTTGGAATTTTATTCCAAGCTTTCAAAGCAGAAGGGATTTTTCCCAGGGTTATGCCTTTTGAAGGCTTTATGAAAAAATATTGATTGGTTCTAGAGTTATAAGGTTTTCAACTTGGGTTTCTGATCATGCTTAATAGGGGTTTCGTGTTAACTCTCTGATTTAGTGAATGAATTCCTCTTTCACAAGCAGTTTTTTTTTTACAAATTATATTTTATTGGAATTTTCAATATACAACAGACAACCACAATTACAGAATAAGCAATACAAAACTTCTTATTCAGTGTTTACTACATTGCAAACAGAACTTAAAAATACATTCTAAAATTTACAAGGACAAAGACAATAATTAAAATAAAAATTAAACACCCACCACATCAGACATTCGCTCCCCCCCCCAACAAACATAGAAATCAAAAGACAACATGATTCCAGGAATAAATTTTAGAATATTAATATCTTTAGCTGGTGGGATAATTCAGGCTTCTGAGTAGAAATACAATAATGGGGTCGAGAGTACCTCCAAGGGCAGTTTAGTCTTGTTCAGACTCGCTGCCAAGTAATGGAAAAAAGGGATCCATCTGCTTATGAATTTATCTTTTTTGAGCCTTATTTTGGCAGTTATTTGTTACATAGGTAGGATTCTTGAACTGTTTTCTAGCCAACTACTGACTGTGGGAGAACTGGAAGTTAGCCATCTCTGAGTAAGAGCTTTGAGTTCTGCTGCCACCAATTGTTATACAAATAACTTTTTGTTTTTTACTTTATTTCTGGAGGTGGTAGCCCCAATATCGAAATTCTTTTGGGATAGATATTTCTAATATATTTCCCACCTCAATTGTTATTTCTTCCCAGAATTTAGTCACCTTAGGACATGTCTAAAAGATATGGATATAGGTTTCCACCTCTGTGCCCCCCTCCAACACTTATCAGATGGGTGTGTACCAAAATGCTAAGTAACAGCTGGAAATGTCTGATGGCTACCCTCCACCTAAGATCTCTCCAGGAGGGGGAAGCTGTTGTATGAAACACCCCTGCCCAAAAGTTTCCAAGTCTCTCTCCGACAATACATTGTTTGTTTCTGTGTGCCATTTATCTTGGACTGATTTCCCCATCTCAGATTCCAAATTTAGAAAGAAGTGAACTATCTGTGTAATTCTACCCCTGTATTAGGGGAGCTGGCTAAAGTTAGAAGTAGTTGTTGAAGTGGATTGTTTGTAAACCCCTCTGTTCCCTGTTGTGCTGACAAATAATGTTTGAACTGTAAGAAGTGATAATGCTTCCTCAAAGATAATTTGTATTCCGGACAAAGTTGAGTGAAAGATTTGAGTGTATTCCCTATTTAGAATTGTCCTATATATTTCAGACCTAGCCTCCCCCATCTCTGAAACACCCCATCTTATCTATAAGGGAGAAAATCTAGACAGGGGTATCTATATTGATCTCATGTGGGAACTGATACTTTTTGCAGACCTCTACCTAGAATTTTTTAAGTGGCAAGGCCCGGGTTTTGCTATGTCTAACGATTTCATATTTTTATCATCCATAAAAAGAAGATCCCTCGCTATGCAGTGCCTCCTCTACCCTGTGTTATGCTTACCCATTTTGGGGGGGCACTCCTTGAAGGGGGGGTATAAAATATTGGAGCTGGGATGTCCAGAAATACTGTTTAAAATCTGTAAGTGCAAGACCGTCTTTCTTCTTTGAGGCAACTAGAATAGGCCACTGAATTCTGGGCCTCCTTCCACCCCAGATAAACCTAGTTAACATGGTTCTTATTGCCATCCATAATCCATTAGGAGGTTTAACAGGAATGACTGAGAAAATAAATAAAGCCTGGCATAGCAAATTCATATGAATAACTTCTATTTTACCAAAAAGCAATACTGGCAATTCCTTCTACCATGAGCATTCCCCCAGTGCCTCGCGAAGTAATTTTAAATGATTGGTCTGATAGAGGTTGCTAATGTCCCTTGAGATCCAGACCCCAAATATCTAAATCCCTTCATAGCCCACTTCAGCCCTCCTTTAATGGGTGGCAGAGGTCCACCTTCTGGACTCACCGTAAGCACTTCAGACTTTGTTTTGTTTACTTTAAAACCTGAGACCGAACCAAAGCACTTTAAAAGTTTTAGAACTATTTGGATATCTTTGTCAGGGTTGAAACATAAAGAAGAGTATCATCTGCATATAATGATACCTTTATTTATTCTTCCCTTGCTCTAATGCCCTCAAATTCTAAGGGCTGTCAAATGAGGACTGCTAGTGGTTCAATACTGAAAGCATATAAAAGTGGGGAGAGGGGGCACCCCTGCCTTGTTCCCCTTTGAATGTTGAAAACCTCAGACAATAACCCATTAACCTTAATTTGGGCTGTAGGCACTTTATAGAGATTTGAGATCCATGATCTGAATTAAGCCCCAAATCCAAATCTACCCAGTGTCTTGACTAGAAGTTTCCAATCAAGACAGTCAAATGCCTTTTCAGCATCAACAGATTTGATTGCCAGAAAAAATATTTGAGGGTAATGTTTTCACCTTGTCTAATATAATCAGTAAAAGATGAATGTTGCCTTGAATGTGCCTCCCTGGTATGAACCCATTTTGGTCTTGGTGTACTAGTATTGAAATGATTTGTTGGACCCTAGTACTAATTACTTTTGCAAATATTGTCACATCTTGATTTAATAATAAGATGGGTCTTTAGCTGTAGATGTCTCATCCTTTCCTAGTTTTGGTAACATTGAATTTATGGCCCTGTTCCAGGTATCAGGGATTGTTCCATCTTTGTGTGCTAGATTACATATTTTAGTAGGTAGTGCAACCACTTCCTTTGGAAAAATAATATAAAGTTCAATAATTATCCCGTCAGGGCCTGGTACCTTTCTCCCTTTAAATGATTTATTAGCACCCATTATATGGGACTCACTAAGTGGAGATTCTAAGAGTTGTTGCTGAACTTCAGAGAGTTTGGGAAGTATAACTTTCTCAAAAAAAAATTGCATTTCTTTCTAGATGGCCCTCCTGTCTTTTCTGACAATATAGTTGTGAGTAATATGTTAAAAATTCTTTAGCTATCTCTGTGGGTGCAATCACCATGTTATTTTCCCCCCCTTTTTATGTTGGCATGCCACGCTTCTGCGCAAGTCAACATCTTGGGAGAGTGCAGAATTGGAGGCGCGACCGCTGTTGGGCGAATGCAGGGCATGCATCAGTAGGTGCGTCCCTCATTCCCCAATCAGCCTGCATGCCGGCGCCACACCATGCATGCTAATGTGGCGAAGCATGTCTAGAAAAGGTCGCTGCAATCCGAGCAAAGCTCGTCAGGCGCGCCAGACCTTCCTGCGTGCTGCCATTAGCAGCATGGCGGTGGCGCCGCGGCTGACCGGGGTGCCCAATCCCAGTCAGCTTTCTGTAACTGCTGAAATTTGCCAATGGGGGAGCCCCTCCCCATCAGCATACAAACAGCCCCTCCATTTCTGATATGCTGAGAAGTGCCCAATCCCCCTCAGTTCTCCCCCACTTTCATTTGCTTGGATGGGGAGCCCAATCCCCATCGGCATGTTTACCTCCCCCATTGTCTGCCGACGAGGGTGCCCAATCCCCCTTCGGCTGCAGCAACCCCCCTAAAACAGTTAGGTGGCATGCTGAGAGCCCACCCCAGCATGCCAAGTTGCCTGAAAAGGAAAAACTGTCCCTCGATGTTAGTTTTTTTTCTACCCTGTTAAAAAAAAGGTCCATTGTAGTCTCCTGCCCCCATCCACACCCACCCACTGATCATCTGCTTCCCCACACCACCCCTCACCCCCCACACCCATACTTACCGGAGTCCAGCGCGACAATCTTCGTTGGACCAGGAACACATCTCCACTCTTCAAAGCCGACCATGAACTGAGGAAATGCCAGTAAGCTGTATAATGGAATGAATAGGGTTTTTTCAACTTTGCTGCATATCTCGGGCATCTGTTGGAATTTTGGCACCAAATTTTCAACATGAGTTTTTTTGAGCCCCTCCTCATGAATTCTATCACTGTCATGGCATTAATCGGCCTCGAAAGATGATTTTGCGGTCACTGTGCAAAATCACCTTTCTGGACCCATTAATGAAATGACAGTGCCAGTGTTCATGAGGTGGCCTCCCAAAAAGCCTATGTTCCAAATTTGGTGAAAAAATCCAACAAATGCCTGTTTTACGAGCGTGCATTGTGCAGTTGTTACACAGGCTCGTAACTTCATGCATTTGCAATATTTTAATGCCAGATTTTCAGCATTGCCATTTTTGTATGCCTTCTCATGAACAGTACAGCTGTTATTTTCCACATCCTGCCTGAACTGTGTTTCCGCACTTCCGGCGCACAATAGTGTAGTCACTGTGGAAAATCAGTGTTTGGGCCAGATTATGAAAATGGCAGTGCACAGTTCATGAGCAGAGGTCCTAAAATGCCTATGTTGAAAATTTGGTGATGATACTCCATAAAATGACTGTGTTACTAGCGTGCGTTGGCAGATTGCTCGCACGCTCATACTGTTGTGCATTTGTGATATTTTCACTCTGGATTTTCACCATTGCCATTTTTCCACACCTCTTGATGAACAGTACAGCTGTCATTTCACATATCCTGCCCAAAATATGTTTTCGCACTTCCGGCGCAGAATAGCGTGGTCACTATGTGAAATCACTTCTTGGGACACTTTGAGGAAATAACAGTGACACTGTACATGAGCAGAGGTGCTAAAATGCCTGTGTTGAACATTTGGTGCTGAACGCCCATAATCTGGCAGTGTTTCAAGCGTGTGTTGCTTATTTCCCACGCACCCTTGTAATGTCGGAAGACCCCAATGCACACCGCAACACTTGTCGGTGTCTGCAGGATAAGTAGAGATGAAATGGCATGAGCACTATGGCCAACACCCAAAGGGACACCCCAATGCCTGTAGGTCTTTGCTGCATGGGGGTGGGTTGGAATCAGTTCAATACTTCACTGCCATTCCTATTATGCATCTCTCTAACTCCTGCACTACCAATGCCAATGCCAGCAAGCCAACATTCGGCATTGACAAATGCTTGTTTATTTTTGATACATATTGATCAGCCTCCTGTTTTCTTAAGTGTAGGGCTAGAAATCTACTAGACCTTCCCCCCATTCATAATACCTCTGCTTGGTGAAATAAAGAGCATTTTCTGTCCATCTGTTTAGCATATTATTTACCTCCTCCCTTGCTTTCTTAAGTTTTGGTAGTAAAGCTGGGTCCCTGGATTTCTTATGTTCAGCTTCCAACTGCCACATGGCTTCCTTTGCCTTGATGATACTGGCCTGAAATTGTTTCTTTTAATATGAGGCACAAGATATAGCATTGCCCCTAACTACTGCTTTCAAACTGTCTCAAATGAACTTGGGGCCTGTGTTTTTTCCGTATTTTCCTTCAGAAACTTTTGATTACATCCTCAGTGGAGTTCACAAACCCCTCATCCCTCAGAAGACAGGCATTTAGTCTTCAAGTCCCCACTGATTGTTGTGCTCCCCACCTTAACACACACTTGAGAAAAGCATGGTCTGACAGGGTTATAGGGTGCATCTTAACATCATAAACTATGTGTGCCCATTTTTTTGAGTATACACTCTGTCTAACTTAGAGTAAGAATTAAAGGCCACTGAATAAAATGTACATTCTCTGGGTCACTTGAAAGGGTACCCCCCAACATTCCAGGATTACCACCCCTTCTTTTTTGGCCATCTAATTCAAGTTAGCATACACATTATCCACCCATGTATGACATAGCTGTAAGTACTCTGCAACAGACAACTTCATTTCTTGCAGGCAATCTATGTCACATTTAGCTCTTTGTAGTTCTTGTAATATTTTAGTTCTTTTAACCACAATGTTTATCCCTTTAACATTCCACATGAAATCATTAATTTCTCTATTTTTATGTATCATGAAAGTTTCTTTATCCATTAGCCCTTGTAACCTTCCCCCAGCCTTGCCTCCCACCCCCTTGTAGAAAGCAGTTTCCAAGAAAGAAAGAAAATACACTGAGACAAGAAACCACACACAAACACATAAACCATCCCAAATATTTTGAGCCACATATACAACCATTTTATCTTAAATCAACTGTCAAAACAGAAATCCTCCATTCAAAGGAAGACAAATCATCTACCAAAGGCACAAAAAGTGCCAAAATATTAAGTATAACCCTTGAAGGCGTACCCTACCAAAGGAGTATAGATAGCTAGCTGGCAATTAGCCTGCCCACTTCTCTTGTCTCTCAGTGTGCCTCTGAGATTCTACTGCCTGAGTTGCCCTGACAGTTCAGTATGGCCTGAAGAGTAGCCTGACCTAACAAATGGGGGCCATCCCCCCTCCAGAGATCAGAGAGAAGACCCCCTCCCCTCAGAGGCAAGTCCTCCCCCAGATTTTTGAAGTTAAACTCAGGCCTCCTCTTCAGGTACGTTTTAAAATATATAAACTTCAGCTCCCTTATAAAGTAAACATAGAAACATAGAAGTTGATGGCAGATAAGGACTGCAAGGCCCATCCAGTCTGCCCATTTCTTTTTCTACCTTATGAATGTGCAAACAAAACATATGGAGTCATTATAGCATTCTCATAACTTTAGGAGCTACAGCAGTATGACCATGTTAGCACTTTTCCCTGCCCCATTCCTCCATATCTTTCCAGTTAAATTCTACTTTAATATATGTCTCTTGAAGTCTTCTTCCATCCCATGTGAGGTATTTCCAGGGTAGTGAGTCCATAACAACCCATTCTGCCAACTCTTGTGCCACATGTTCAAATACACACTACAACAGTGTGCTGAAATGGTTTTAGGGCAATGATTTCAGTCGTGCACCTGTTGAAGTTCTCCTTGACCAGTCCATCCAGAAACCAGCTCATCTCTCAAGAAACATTCCATAAAGTAAACCTGCAAGTAAATACAACTCAACCTCAAAATTGCTGTAATTGGAACACAAATTAACTTTTCATAGCAAATTAACATTCTCACTGAGTCAGAGTAGTCAGGTAAAGGAGAATATAAGACCTCCCAGTCAGTATCCCTATATTATCAGTGCCACCAGGATTCTAGGCTTAACCTCAGCCTATACCAAAATTGCTCATTAAATGTACTTCAAAGTCACCATTCAGGTCGCTGGTTTCTTCTTTAGCCATTTGGTGAGATCATCCTGCAGTGGGAGCAGATTATTCAGGTGTTGTTTACTTGCAGATGGTCCTGATGCCATCCACTAACCATAACATCTCCTTGATTTCTATTTCTGGTCTTTCCTCCCTCAAATCTGGAATGGAGATTTTTAAAGTCTCATGGTAAGATGTAGCCACCAGCAAGTTGTCAATAGTTTTTATTAGATCCTTATCTTGAACCCATAATTTGGCAGGGTATCTCACTTGTGCCTTCAGACCTTTCTTCTTCAATTGCTTGACAATGTGAAGCATTTTCTTACATTTAGCAAGAAGAAATGGCGGGAAGTCCTGGTCCATGTATACCCTCTGGCCATCCAAATTTAGATCCCATTTAGCCCATGCCAGCCTGAGCACTTTCTCTTTCACTGGATAGCTGAGAAATGTTATTATTATTATTGAGCAAGAAAGGGCTCCCTGCTTGGGTCTGGGAACCAAAGCTCAATGAGCTTTCTCTATGTCCAGCTCTGAGTGCATGGTTAGGTGTAATTCTTTCTGGAGCTAGCATTCCAGGAACTTTGTTATATCATCTTGTTCAGAGCCCTCAGGAATGCCAAAAACTCTAATGTTATTTTGCCTTGATCTTGCTTCAGCATCTTCCGCTCTGGCAATCAAATCACACTCCCACTTATAGAAATATACCAGAGAGTGCCCATAAATCTTATGCTCCTGCTGCAGGGAATCCATGTTTGTTTCCATCTCAGAGGTACATTTCTCTAATTGTCTCATGTCTCTCTGGATACTGGACACCTTGCCATCAAAATGATGCAACATTTTTACAATTGCTTGTGACTCTGCTTTGCCTATTTCACTCTCCACCACCAAACCATGATCCTCCTCCTCCTCCTCTCCAGAACCTGCCATGCAGGTAGATGCATGTGAGACTGCAGAGCTGCTGTCCCTGGGCTACGCTTTAATTGGATCCATTTTATTTGTTCCGGGGGTGCATTTCATAGAATTTCTGTTCTCTTTCATGAGGAAGTACAGTCAGCAATTCAGCAAAGTGATCGTTAGCTGGGTTTCAGCAAACAAATGGGCTGATTACACTGGATTTCACTGCCCAGCACGTAGCGCTTCAGAATCAGGGAGGCATAGCCAACGATGATGTCACTGGAAATCCCCCTCACAGGCTGTTTTTAGCTTAGGTCACAATGGCTGCAATCTTGATTTTTTTTTTACTTAGAAAATAAATAAAATTATTATTTTTCTAAAAACAAACACCTAAACGGGACCTGTTTAGCTTGATTCTCATTCTTGTATTTTGAAAAACGGCCCAGAAATATTTTGCCTTTTCTGGAAAACCTCAAACTCTTGAATGCCCAACTTAGGGAGGGAATAATATTCTACTTCATGGGGTGAGACTCCATTAGTCTCACATAAAGTGCTGCAATCAAATAATTTTTGGTTTGCACAAAAAAAAAAGCATGTTAGCTTCTCTCGCTCCTCTAACTGAGCTCCCTTTTGACTTTTCAACTCAATTCAATCTGAATTACAAGTTTCAGTTCTGAAGCTGGGTACAGTAGGTGCATATTTATTTCAGGTAGGGTAGTTCAGGTAAAGTACTACCCTTCCTAGCAAAGTGAGTAGAAGGGTGATCAGTTACCAAAGTTTTTCATGGCAGGTAGTAGAAAGCTTGATGCCACCAAAATCACTATCACTCTCTGGCACTACACAATACAGTTTTATATAAACGTAGCTTTTTTTTTCCTACCACTTGCCTTTTACTACATGTCTCAATTGGTTGCCATCCTCATCTTCCTCTGCCCATTGAGTGACTACAGTGCATCAGTAAAATAAAACAGAGGAATACAAGTAATAAAAATCCATTGTGCCCACTGCACACAATACCTATATTTACAAAGAGCATTGCTCCTTAAGTTCAAATTGTCCATTTGTTTCAGGAGTGTGTCAGAGATATCTGCTGTTTTTTCAACAGTAAAGACTATTTTTCCTAGAACACATCAGTTGTACTTCATTGTGGTTTGGACTTGAGAAGCCAAGCTATGTGTAAATGCTGAGACTTTTACACTTTGGGCCACAGAACTTTTTCACCTTAGCCACCTGCAGTTTTTCCTGTATACAGTATTGGGGTAAGAACTCATACCACTTTCCTGGTCCTGCCCAGCATTTCAGTGTGGTGCACAGTGCAGTGTGGCACTTCAGTATTTAAAATTAATATTACAGATCATGTGATTAACTAAAATCTATGTACTGTAGTCATTTGCTTGCAACAAATATATTCTTACAGCACAAGCTCTCACTGTAACCTGATACTTTTAAAATGCCACATAGAGTATTTACTAAATATGTGGCATTAAAATGCCAAAGAGAGAGAGAGAGAGAGGGAGTTTAAAAACACATTTTGAAAGCAATGGGACAAGTGTGCAACTAACATAGCTTAGTTAGGTTTTGCTGACCAAAAATGGAGGAAAATGCAATTCTGCCTATTTCAGTCTCATTTTGGGGGGAGGGCGGGGCAGGAGAAAATCAACTGATATTGAACCAGATTCAATTCTTGCTGGTGTTTTTATATAATGGGGTAAAACTTGGCCAGGAGACCAGGGACATTCCACTCCTCCTTTTAGGGTGTGCCATGGGATCCTTAACGCCCACGTGTATTTCCAGCAGAACAGATGGACCATATCTCAAACATCTCATTTGAAAGATGACATCTCAGGAATGCAGCACCCTGCTCTTGCTGCACTACAGTGTCAGTACTGGATTTTGCCCCAAGTTCCTGATGTGGGGTTAGGGCCCTCAACCATCCATTCTTCCAGCCTCAGAGGCAAATGTGCTACATGCTGAGCAGGTGAAGCTGTTTATATGGTCTGTACTGTACATATACCACTTCTAGTAAGGCATGGAGAACAGCTAATTTCTCAGGGATGTCAAATGTAATGTGGTTACTGTACAAGAAGGGTATTTTAATTTTAACATCAAGTAAGCAACCTGAACCAGTCACTAGCATATTGTTTCAATTAACTGTCTTCGATATCAACAGAGTAGTACCACAACTGCATTTAACTTTACATGTAAGAAGTTGTGGTATGTGGAATGCATCCATGAGGTTTTACTCTGCATTCAACAGGTAGGGAAATTATTAGATTATGTAAGTGTTTTTTACCTGAAATAATCCGACATGTTAGGAAACAGAGTTATGCTATTAATAAGATGCAGCAACTGTGGTTTTTAATGAACACATTTATGTCCTCTTCTTCTCAGAGCAATTCAGGATTCCTAAATTGCAAGCATTTTTTTCAGTTCCTTACATCTCAAAGCAAGTGATATTTTGTACATTGTTCTTTGGATCAGCTCCTGGAATTTATACTGTGGTAGGAAAAGGTTTTCGGGAGTTGCCCTATGGCATCATTAGATTTTATTCTAAACCTCTGAGGCAATGCGATCACACAATTGTTGCAAAAACACACTTCTAGTTTTCTTTGGTCAGGTAGAAGGCAATTGCAGCTCTCTTTATTGTCCCCATTAGAACTGCATATTGTAATATAAACCAAGGTATTTAGGAGTGTTATAACCTTTCTAGGAAAGCAGCCAATATAAATGACAGGCTTCTGATTAACATTCCACACCTTGACCAATGCTGATGCTGACAGCTCTCCCTACCATAAACAAACTCTGGTCAGAGCCAATATAGCTGTGGAGAGATTTTAGGATGCTTTTCCCCATTATTTCTAATGAATTTACACAATGCAGATCTGCTGAGAGTCAATTTCAATGTGGTCTTCCTTTTACACATTTTTACAATGTGTTTTCCTAGAATGTGCCTGCTGATTTCTATATGTTTAGCCTGGACAGTTCAAGACATGGCCTCTTATTTTCAGTAGGGCTCTGCATCTATGCAATATTATGCTGCAGTGCATAAAATCAGAACACACTGAAAACAATATTTCATATCTTGAATAGGCTACCCTGAATAAATACATTACAAAAATGATAAAATCATGACCCCACTGAAAACAAGATATCGCATCTAATCTGGGACATCTGGACTAAATACTGTGCAAAAATGCATAACATGAAAATCACAATGACAATGAGATATAGCATCTCTCCAACGCTATCCAGTATACAAAATATAGGATACAAAATATTTAAAGAGATAGTGGAGCCAAAACAGGCAGGCAGGAAAATAATACAAATTTTAAGTAGTAGTCAATTGTATTTTTTTTTATTTCTGAAGTACTTTTTCTTTTTCCTTTTGCTCATCAGAAAGTATTTCCTCTGATAATATTGTGCTGGATGTGTGGAACAGCTCGTATCCTGGAAGCTGACATAGCTTTTTCTACTGCCATATACTGCATCATCAGCACTGTGATCTCACTTACTGTGACATCACTGCTGAATGACCAGGCAGTCACTCACTTGCTGTTCCTAAATAGCAGTGATGTCACAGTCATTGAGGTCACAATGCTGATGGTATAGTGTGAGGTAACTGAGTAAGATATGTCAGCTGCCGGGCTAAGAGCTATTCCACACACCACATCTACTAACATCAGGTAAACAATCTTCTAATTAAACAAAGGGAAAAGAAAAAGTACCTTATATATAACAGGTAATGGTTGGCTGTTTTTAAAATCTAATATTAGTTTTAAGCAGTACAGTAGTGTTTTAAAGGAATGTCATTGTGTTCACTGACATAAACAAACAGTCTCTTTATTGTTTTATCAAATATTAGATTGCAGAATTTATTTTGAATGTTGTGGCCATGAGGATGGTGTGTGTATGTGTGTGTGTGTGTGTGTGTGTGTGTGTGTTGCTGTAGCTCAATATATTTTTTCCACCAGAAAGCATAGTAAAAAATGCCTGCTGATTGTAGAAGGTGTGGGATAAATGAGAGACATCAGATGGAAATATTTAGTGCATAAAAAACAAATTAAATGTGTTTATCAATTTATTTGAAACTTTGCAAAAATATTAAAAAAAAAGATATTTACAGAAAGAAAAGTTGGGTGTTAGTCCATCACACCATTCAAAACATCAGGAAATATTTCTCCTTGAGACTCCTGTCTTTCTTTTGTAGATTAAAAATCCAACACAGTGTGTACGCAGTCACACTAGCTCCTTCTCCCTCAGTGGTCAGAAGATACTAACCCACACACACTTTCTTAGCCCCTAGTGGCAGGTTTTATAGAAATTCCCAGGGTGACATCACAAACAGGGCATCTCCCACTAAACATAAAATAGACCTTTATGTGGTCCTATCTAATGCTATCTAGGATACTTTTTATACAAACAAACAAGACAGGCATTCATGTTATATTCCTTCTGTGAATATATCCTAAAATATCAGTTTTTGATCATCTAAACCTTAATTATGAGATTTCTACTTCATTTGGAGCATAGCTACTCTCACCTGTAGTGACCTCATCTCTCTTGAGTCCTACAAGGGCAGTCATTACCTGGGCTGTCCTCCCTATAATAGGAGTTTTCCCATAATGGCAGGAATTCAGGTAAAGAAAAAGACATTCATTTTGGAAATGTTAGAATTTGTTTTCATACAGGAATACCTAGCCTGGACAGGGGAATGACAAATAAAGGGTTCACTTCCGATTTGCCTTCCGCTGCCAGCCTTGGACACTTGATACTGGAGCACATATTTATTTAAACAAAACAAAGACATAAGAAAAATGAATTATTTATTTAAAGTTGCATTCATTGTACCTAGCAAGCCTCAGCAAACCTTTTTAGCAGTTTTTCCTAATTTACTGTTGTTTGCCTTATAAACCCAACAGCTGAAATGTCAGCCATTGACTAAAACATTTTATTTTGGCCTTTCCTTATTGACCGCTCCCAGTTACTCTAGCTCTGGGCTGTACTAAACAATAATTTGCAGCACTTTAATTAGAGACATTATGAGGCTGCCCTTTCTGCCCGTAGCGTCCTTATATGGACTTAGATTGTCCCACTTTTGCCTCCCTGGGTGACACTTTCACTTTATACCAAAGCATCCTGCTTCAGGTCAAGCAATGGGCAGTGCCTCAGTGTACATTGGAGTGCGATCCTGCTCTGATGTATGAGGCAGCGCTGCAGTTTTGATTGCTGCAGAAGGTAGCCTTTCCATTTCTTTTTATGTTCACAAGAGCTTTTCATTAATACCGCAGCAAGCAGTTTTCTTTTTATTTACTTCACCTGACCTCGGCTAGTAGCACAGCATTACTGTGCATCTTAAAGGGGCATCAGTTAAACTAGTGCATAGCGCTTCACTTTCTTCACAGAAGCACCATTATTCCAGGGTGGAAGCACTACATAAACAACCTGGGACACTTTATAAATGCAAGCATTTCTTTTCATTAAACCAGCAGGCTCCTTTATAAATAAAAGGCGATACTATTAATATGTAAAAATGAGGATTATAGGATTTAAAGGGACAGTAAATGTTATAAAAGTATTCCATGTTGGCCACCCTGACGTGAAAAATAGCAAAGGAAGGAGGAAGAAAAGATGATAGGAAAGTATGAAAAAAATATATTTGGGGGTTACACATCTTATTTCAGGACTAATCATTCATAACAAAGGCACCCTGTTACACTCCTCCCCATTTAAGAAGGCAGCACAGTATGTTGTTGGCTGAACCCTTTATCCTTAGAAGGGTTGGAACTTCTGTCACACTCTCCAGAAGTTTCCCTCAGAGACCCTTAATAAGCAGAACAGTTTTTAACATATAACTAACTTTTATATATTCAATATACTGATCCTACTGTTCTTTTCCCTGAGGAATGTGTCTGTTTTTAAAAACATCATTCATTATTGCAAGTCACATCACAATTTTCAGTCATAACATGTTCAGCTCCATACCAGTGTAACCTGTAGGGGTGCTATCCCAAGAGCTACTACCCCTGTCTGCTCTGTTGTTAACAGGTCAAGGGGCCTGGACCTGATGGCAGGTGCCTCCACCCAGAGGTTTGGGTTTGTACAGTCTGAAATGACTTGATTACAGCCTCTGGGTCACTGCAACCCCCCTTTCTTCCCCTAATGGCCCCCAAAAGTCAGCCTCAGTACCCTTGACATATATGTCTACCCCCAGGCTTGGATCAATCAGTTTGGCTCTGGGGACCCCCTGTAAAGTAAGATGTAGTTATACAATAACCATCTGTACAGTAATTCAACATAGACACACAATTCAGTCAGTATACCTTTGCCAAACAACCAATCTGATTTATTTAGGGGGGAATAACAAGGACTAGGGGAGATCAGGTTAACTAGCTTACCACTCTAATACATATATGTGTGTGTATATATATATATATATATATCTAGGGCACTGTGGGTACCCAGGCCATAGAAGGCTAGCCTCTCAATGCAGCTGGTTGGGGCCTGATGCAGAAAACAAGCACCTGATTCCTAAAAGGGTTAAGTATAGCCAGCAGGCTCAGTTCATGTAGCCAATAAAGCAGCCAAGCAATTCTTGCCCTCACTATGAACATCTGACAGGGAGCTACCCTGATTTTATTACTCACAACTCCAACCAAAAGAGTGTTCTCACACCACTTGCAGGACTGAGCCTGGAATTCAGACACTTCTCCACACATTTATATGAAGAGCATGAGGGTACCATACCAGGCAGCTGCTGTATAATCCCGATCGTTTTCACTACAGAATACCAGGCCCAATGACGCAGCTTCACTTGTCCTGACAGATCAAGCGCGATTGAAGCGGATTCTCCAGTCCTCTACATGGTGAGCCTGGTAGGTAGCTGTACACTTGCACAGCCTCCTATGACTATGTAATGAAGGCAGGTTAAACAGACTACATTTTTATAGTTACTCTACATATTTCCTAACAAACAGTTACATCTTTCAATTAGGCTCCCTCTGCTCTCCTAGCGACTGTAGAAACAGAGCAATTTAATGCCAGCTGGAGTGGGATTCGAGCAGTGAACCCACAGTCCTCCCTATGCAAACTAATAAAGCCTGCAAGCGAGTTACTGTTAAAGAGGCAGTACCAGAGGCTCCAAAAGCACTCACAGCTCCCACATTTAAGTGGCATTACGCCAAACACCCCTCAGGTAGGGAGCACATAGACAAGCTCCAGGAATCCTTTTAGGATCCCCCATTTGTAGGGGGGTTACACCATTCCTGGACTGGAAAGAACTTGGTGTCTGTATCAAGTAGTTACCCTTAAATCACTTTAAGGCAAAACAAGTAAACTGACAGCACATTAAACCTTTAGTTGCTTACATTGGTACTGTATGACACAGTTTACTATTGGTTATATAACATTACACATACAGACAACCCTTTTTCTTTTTAAATCAAGTCATTATTTCCAGCCCATGAAACTCGGATAGAGTGAGCCCTTCCCTATCAATTACCTTGGGGCAAAGTGGGCTAGGGGCACCATACTCAGCAGGCAAGACCAACAGTCTGGAATCATCCCCCAGGCTTAGCTTGGGCAAAGAGCTCGGGGACACGTACACCCCCTTATGGACCACATTCAAAGGCAGATCCACGGGCTCACCCAGGGACTCATAACTCAATCTCACTATAGGCCGTACTTCCCTGCCAGTCCATCTAGGGGTTTCAGTTAACATTTCTGAAGGTTCTGACTCCCTCTCAGCCCCACTTGGATGGATCGGGGAAACCACTATAGGAGGAGAGGACCCAGAGTCCATAGTACCTTCAGGGCCTTGTTCTACCAGTTCTGAGCTCACAGTATTTGGGTTAGAGGAGGGAATTTCTGGTACTGGCAAGGAACCATCAGGGCACTCAAAATGTTCTTCAGGTTCTGGCATATCACTAGCTGGCTCCCCCACATCACTTCCTTTGTCTGAAAGTCAGATAGCTCAGCCAGGCCAGACAGTTTGGCCAAGCTCAAGGATCCTGCCTCTTCAGCTTTGATGCCACTCACTTCATTCTCTGGGAGCACTGACTCCAAAGACAAAGCTGGGGGCTCAGACAGTCCAGGAAGCCCAACTTCGTCCCCAGAGTTAATTAGGGGATTGCCCCTAAACAGTTAGCTCAGTTCATAAGAGGGGTAATACTCAATGTTATTCTCATTGTCCTCAGACACAGACGGGCACTCAACTTCATCAGAGGGGTGTGGAGAAGGCCTCTTTAGTTTGATTTCTGAAGAATCAACCAATCTGAATTTTTTCTTGGTAGCAGCTCTAGTTACAGGCCTGGGGGGGGGGGGCATTGGGAGGTTCAGTTTCTATCAAAATTTGTCCGATTGGCAGCAGATGATTTCTGTGCATAGTCTTCACATCTTTTGAATTGTTTTCAGGCAGCACTTTATATACATGTAAATCTTTCAATTTTCCCACAACAATATGAGGGAGGTGATGCCATCTGTCAGCAATCTTATGTTTGCCATGCAGTCCCAAATTCCTCAATAGCACTCTGTCCCCTTCTCTCAGTTCCATTGCTTTCACTTTCTTATCATACCTTTCCTTATTGGCCAGGTTTCACTTAGCAGCCATGGTCTGGGCTAGTTGGTAGGCATGGTTGAGTTAGGCCTTCAACGTTTGCACATACTGTAGATAATTAGGCGCCAGAACCCCATTAGGAGAAACCCCGAAGCATACATCCACCGGCAATCTAGCTTCCCTCCCAAACATCAGTCTATATGGGGAAAATCCAGTGGCATCACTTTTGGTGCAGTTATAAGCATGTACCAAGGTGCTGATCTGCTGGCTCCACCTAGGCTTGTCTTTAGGTTGCAGTGTGCCCAATATATCAAACAATGTGCGGTTAAACCTTTCAGGTTGTGGATCTCCCTGGGGGGTGATACGGGGTGGTTCTTGACTTTTGTACCCCCCACAAGGATAGCATTTCTTTAATCAGACGGCTTTCAAAATCTCTCCCTTGATCAGAATGGATTCTCTGGGGGGCCCCATAGTGGACAAAGAAGTTCTCAAAAAGGACTTTAGCCACCGTGGTTGCTTTCGGATCTTTAGCAGGGAAAACCTGTGCATAACGGGTGAAATGATCAGTAAGTACCAATATATTGCTGATGTTCTTCAGATCTGGTTTTAGACTCAGGAAGTCAATGCAGACCAGTTCCATAGGGGCACTAGCAGTGATGTTAACCAGGGGGGCAGCCCTGTGAGACAGGGTCTTTCTTTGTAAGCATTGGCCACAGGTCCTGATATACTGCTCCACATCAGCACCCATTTTAGGCAAATAAAATCGGGACTGCACTAAGTCAAGGGCTTGGTCTATGCCAAGGTGTCCCATGTGATTGTGCAGAGGCCTCAATACCAGTTCTCTAAAAGTAGTGGACAACACCAGTTGTTGTTTGTCTACTCGCCCTTCTTTGCCCACGGTCTCCCTGTACAATAGTTTATTAATCAGTTTCAGCTTTGGTCCTTCTTTGTACAACAGAGCAGTTCTCAGGTCAGAGGAATGTAATTTTGACACATCTCTCCCTCCCTGCAGAGCTTCCAAGACAGTTTTTATCATGGGATCTCGGGATTGAGCCTGCAGGAGACTATCATAATTGAATTGAGGCAGTGCACTAGTGTCTAATGCAGAAAAATGACAGTAAGCAGTGGGTAGGCAGTTCTCAGATGGCTCCAAGCAGTCCACCATGCAGTCCACAGCATCAGGAGACACCTGTTCCTCCCTGTCAAATTTTTGGCAAAGGGCTCTTCTGTCAGGTTCTGATAGCTGGACCCAATCAGCTCGGGACACAAGCCTCTGGGAGAGGGCATCAGCATCTATATGGTTCAGGCCTCCCCTATAATAAACAGCGTAGTCATAGGTAGACAACGCGGAGAGCCACCTATGGCCAGTGGCATCCAGCTTAGCGGAGGGTCTGCACGTATGTCAGAGGATTGTTATCAGTCTTCACCAATATCTTAGCACCATACAAGTAGTCAAAATAAATTGATCAACAATGTCCCACTTCATAGCCAGGAACTCTAGTTTGTGTAGTGGGTAGTTCTTTTCTGAAGGAGTCAAGCTTCTGCTGGCAAAAGCTACAGGTCATAGACCGTTTGGGTGCTCTTGATACAGCACGACCCCCAGTCCTTGCAGACTGGCATCAGTATGAAGAACATACGGCTTGGCAGGGTCAGCATAGGCAGGCACTGGGGCATGGGTACATTGATATATAATGTCATGGAAAGCTTCCTCACAATCAGCAGTCCAGCGGGTGTCAAACACATCATTTGGGCAGAAATATTTTTTCTCAGTCTCAAAGGGCACAGTTTTCTTATACTTTTTGTGGGTTGGGGGATATCCCTGTGTAAGGTTAACCAGAGGAGGGCAGATCACTCAAGAATAGTCATTGATAAATCGCCTGGAATATCTACAAAACTCCAGGAACTGTTGCAGCTCCTTCAAATTCTTTGGTTGAGGCCAAGTAGTGAAAGCTTCCACTTTGCTGGGGTCAGTATCTATGCTTTCAGTGGATACTATTTGCCCCACATATTTTACGGAGGTTTGAAAGAATTGGCACTTATCTGTAGATAATTTGAGACCAAAATCTTCCAGTCGATCCAGGATTTTGAACAACCTGCTTTCATGTTCTTCCAAGGAGCTGCCAAACACTATGACATCATCTAGGTAGACTAAACGTTTGAGCAAATTCATGTCCCCCACAGCACGCTCCATCAAACACTGGAAAGTAGCAAGGGTGCCTGAAATTCCTTGGGGCATCCGCATAAACTCGTAGAAACCTAGTGGACAAATGAAAGCAGTCTTTTCTCGATCCTCCGGAGCCATCGGGATCTGGTAGTACCCACTGCGGAGGTCTAATGACTGATAACCATTTATGGCCATTTAGACAGTCCAAGGCATCCTGAATGCGTGGCATGGTATACTGGTCTGGTAAGGTTCGCCAGTTTAGATTACGGTAATCCACACATATCCAGACAGCTCCATTCTTTTTTCTCACTACTACAATAGGTGAGGCATAGGGGCTCCTGGATTCCTGTATCACCCCAGTCACGAGCATCTCAAGCAGGTGTTGCTTCACATCATCTATATCAGCAGGGGCTAGTCGTCGAGATCGCTCACGGAAAGGTCACTCATCCTATAGCCAGATGTGATGCTCCACCCCTTGCACACATCCTACATCCCATTCCTTCAAGGAAAACACCTGTTCCCTCTGTGCGAGCCTTTCACTGATCCTTTTCTTCCATTTTGCTGGCAGTGGGGAATCACCAAAATCAAACAACTCAGGGGTCACTCGGTCACTTCTCCCGGGAGTCCTGTTGTGGGGCAGGACAGCAGTATCGGCCCAGTGCACCGTGGCCAGAGAGCAACCCCATTTGACTTCAATATCTCGATCAGATACATTATGCACTTGAACCATTACTCTCCTGGCAAAGGCATGAGCTCTAGCAGATAAGATACTGGGTGTAACCAGCATCCCCTCTGGCAACTTTCCTTCGCCTGGTGTATCCAGCATCAATATTTTATTCCTAACATCGTTATTAATCCGGCCTTCCCCCTGTAGAACACACTGGGAATTTGGGGCTAGTAGTAATTGTTCTGGATCCTTCTTCCAGATGACACCCACCGGGCCTTCAGGTTCCGCCTGGCTGGCCTTTCTCTGAGTCTCAAAGGCCTTCTGAATCAATGCGGGTATTCTGAGAGCTCGCCCAGTCCTGGACATCTGTTTTTCAGAGCACAGCTGTGCTAAGCGACCAAACATGAGAGCATTGGTTCCAATTAACAAGGGCACCCCATCATACAGTCCAGTGGGGGGACACACCAGTGACAAGGTTTCTACTTGTTCAGCCACGCCAACTACAGAAGTAGGAAAAGACAACCAGATCCAGATACACTCAGAATAAGGGTAGGCCTTATCACTCAGCCCCCACACATGTAGGCCATCCAAAGGCTGCAGAGGCACCTAAGGCAAGTGCTTCTGATACCAGTCCAGAAACATAATGGTCACTTAGGAACCACTGTCCAACACAGCCCCGGGTGGGTACTCCATTCACTCTCATGGTGGTTTCCATTGAGGGACCCACCACGTCGGACAATTCAGGGGGCATGGGCTGGGCAGTCACTTGGGCATTGGCCCTGGTAACAAAACTCTTCCGAGAAGGCCCTCCCTGAGGTCTGGTATAGGTCTTTCGATGCCAAGCTACTAGCCTACTGTTGACCCTCCTTAAGTTCTCTGGTAACCAGCACTCTGTCTGAAAGTGTCCATCCTTCCCATAATGGTAACAGAACTTAGTGTCTCGAGAATCTTTGCTGGGAAGAAAATATCCCGCCTGCCTGGAGGCATCGGGGACACTGGAAGGCTCCTCTTGGCTAGGTCATTTATTCCTGGGTAACTCAGGTTCCAAAACTTTGGGGGGGTTGACAGTATTGTGTCTCAATTCTCTCACCATTTCCCCGCAGATCTCTAATCTCAGCCTTCAAATAACTCTCCCCCCAGGATCAGAGGAGACAGCATGCACCCCTACTCCACCCTGGGTCTCTGGGTGCACAGGAAAAGCATCAGGCCCCTTGTTCAGTCCCTCAAGGGGTGGGTCTCATCAGGTTCACTGGGCTCGGGGGTCTGGCACAACTTCACAGCACCCACATAGGGTTCCCACCCCCTTCATCAGTCTCAACCTCTCGAATCTTTCTCATCAATTGGCAGTATTTGGGGGGGGGTGGCCTGTCAGTCATGTAACTTGAGTTTTAACAATATCACACTAGAGAACCTAGCAGATTTCAAGATATGCTCCAGCTGGACTTGGTTCAATGCTGGGGCAGGTACCCCCCCCCCTTCGATAAGCCTTTTGCAATGTCCTTTTCACCCCGGTGACAAAGGCTGACAGTTTCTCATTCCTCCACTGTTTAGGTGACTTGAACTTACACAACAAGTCTTCCCCAGTTTCTGTACTCCCAAACATCCCCTCTAAGGCAGAAAGATACTCTGTTGCAGTGGCTTCGGGGCTAGTAGCCCACAAGAAACTAATGGCTTCCAAGGCTGGGCCCCTCAGGTTCTCCATCAGTCTCTTTCATTTCTCCCCATCAGAGCACTGCCACTCTTGGACCAAAGGGGTAGCATAGTCCATCCAAGTCTCCAAATCATCTTCTCCGGAGGGCACAGGCACAGTAATAGAAAAAAGTATCAATCTTCGATAGTAGTCTAACTGTATGGGGGGAACAACTATAGGTGGGGAAGCCAGGATGGAACTCTTGGAGGACCCGGGAGATGTATCCGGGGACGACTGGGGAGTGGGATTACTAGAAAGGTCTAACACCTGTAGTAATTCCTGAGTGGTCCTCCCTTCTGCAGCTAATAATTTAAGCAATTTATCTTTAAAGCTATTAGTCTTGGGGGAACACACTGGGGTGACTGAGCCACTCTGCACATGAATGACCCTCCACCCCTTCGGGGCACCTTCCGGGTAAATCACTGGGGGTATCCTCTTGGGGTCTATAATTACACTGCATAACAGCAGCACCTGTAAGGTCTGGTCGAGTAGGTCGGCCATTCGCCCCTTCACCTCTACCTTGCCCAAACGTTTAACACTCTCAACTGCAGAAACAAGGTCAGCATTCTTTATCCCCAGAGGTACTTCCAGCAGTATCACAATTTTCTGGGAATCCAACTCTTCAGCTTCACCCCACCCCATCAATGTATGCACCATCATCTTAACAGTGTCTAACTTAATTTTAGTTGTTATATCCCTTTCCAGTTTTTCCTTGGGATTGGCCATGGAGAGGGTAGTTTGTATATTCAGCCACTAGGGGATGCTAATCCCAGTGGTGCCTCCAAAATGTAACCCCTAGGGGCCACTATCCCAAGGGCTACTACCCCTGCATGCTCTGTCTTTATCAGGTTGAGGGGCCTGGATCCGATGGCGGGTGCCTCCACTCAGAGGTTGGGGTTTGTACAGTCTGAAATGACTTGGTTACAGCCCTCTGGGTCACTGCAACCCCCCTTTCTTCCCCTAATGGGCCCCACAAGTCAGCCACAGTACCCTTGACATATACGCCTACCCATAGGCTTGGATCAATCAGCTTGGCTCTGGGGAACCCCTGTAAAGTAAGATGTAGTTATACAATAACCATCTGTACAGTAATTTAACATAGACACACAATTCAGTCAGTATACCTTTGCCAAACAACCAATCTGTTTTATTTAGGGGGGAATAACAAGTACTGGGGAGATCAGGTTAACTAGCTTACCACTATAATACATATATGTGTGCATATGATATATATATATATATATATATATATATATCTAGGGCACTGTGCACAGGCCAGACCTATAAGTCACTGTCTCTGGGTACCCAGGCCATAGAAGGCTAGCTGGTTGGTGCCCTGACGCAGAAAACATGCACTTGATTCCTAAGAGGGTTAAGTAGAGCCAGCAGGCTCAGTTCATGTAGCCAATAAAGCAGCCAAGCAATTCTTGCCCTCACTATGAACATCTGGCAGGGAGCTACCCTGATTTTATTACTCACAACTCCAACCAAAACAGCGCTCTCACACCACGTGCAGGACCAAGCCTGGAATTCAGACACTTCTCCATACATTTATATTAAGGACAGAGCGGTACCATACCAGGCAGCTGCTGTATAATCCCAATCACTTTCACTACAGAATACCAGGCCCAATGACGCAACTTCACTTGTCCTGACAAACCGAACGCGATTGAAGCAGTTTCTCTAGTCCTCTACAGGGTGAGCCTGGTAGGTAGCTGTACACTTGCACAGCCTCCTCTAACTATGGCATAGCAGATTCAGTCTGAGCTGTATGGCAATACAACTGCCCGACTCTGGCCTTCCACATGCGCTTCCTGCGCGAAAACTCAATGGCACAAGAGCCCAGAGTTCCTTCCTCACTCTCAGCCACAACGACAATGACTTGGGCAGTTTTGGGCAGGGAACTCAGTTCGGGCACCTCCCGATCCCATTGGTGGGATGCAGATGCCAGTTACTCTCTACTGCCCTCTTTGTGGCAAACAAGGCACTGTAGTCCAGAACTTCACTTCCCAGAATGGCTAGCTGTACCCTCATTAGTCAGCCGGCTCCAATTATAGTCCCGATTCTGGTTGGTCATTTCTTACTGCATTTTAGATATCCCCTGGCTCCCATTGGCCCCCTCAAACTGTTCTTGTCCAAAATGGAGGTACACAGAACACAGAGTCCCAGCTGCAATAAAGGCAGGTTAAACAGACTATATTTTTACAGTTACACTACATATTTCCCAGCAAACAGTCACATCTTTTAATTAGGCTCCCTCTGCTCTCCTAGTGACTGCAGAAATGAAGCGATTTGAAAGCCAGCTCGAGTGGGATTTGAGCAGTGAACCCACAGTCCCCCCTATGCAAACTAATAAAGCCTGCAAGTGAGCAGCTCTTAAAGAGGCAGTGCCAGAGGCTCCAAAAGCACTCACAGCTCCAACATTTAAGTGGCATTACGCTGAACGCCCCTCAGGCAGGGAGCACTTAGGCAAGCTCCAGGAAGGCTTTTAGGAACCTCCATTTGTAAGGGGGTTAAACCAGGATAAAAAATTGACATTTTGATTTTTTTTAGTTGTTTAACCAGGTATAGCACACTAAGCTGAAATCTTTTTTACAGGAGCAACCTGGGAGCACAAGGAGGTTAAGTGATTTGCTCAGGGTCACACAGTATGCAAGTGGAAGCTGTGGGACTCAAACCAAGGTCTGGTCTGCTGGATGTCACTAGATTTGCAGCTCAGAGCCTTAGACCACTGCGCTATACTGCCCCCCAAATTTTGAGACCCAGTTCTATGTTTTGCCAAAAATTTATAGGGCTGGAGGGGCAGGTACCAGCACATGATGCGCATATTCTTATCCTTTATGAGGTATAGCCAACATAGAGAGTTTGGTCAGTTATAATAGAGAATTCATGCCCTATAAATAATATTTGAGAGCCTCTTTAGCCAACTGTATGGCCAGGCACTCCTTCTCTACTGTGGAATACTTTCTTGCTCATGCAATTTCCTACTAATGAATAGAATTGGGTGCTCGTCTTTGTGATCACGCTGGGTTAAGACTGCTCCAATGCCCGTGTCAGAGACCTCAGTTTGGATCTCAAAAGGTTTTCTAAAGTCTGGACTTAGGAGTACTGGTGCAGAACATAAAGCTGCTTTTATATTCCGGAAAGCTGTTTCATACTCAGCAGTCCACTTCACTTTATTTGGGTACTTGTTTTTAGTCAGTTCTGTAAGTGGTGTCGCAATTGTGGAAAAGCCAGGAATGAACCTTTGATAGTAACTTAGTAGTCCTAAAAAAGATCTAACATGGCATTTGGTAGTGGGACTAGGACTATTGGCCAGGGCCTCCACTTTGTCTATTTCTGGTTTTACAGTTCCCTGTCCAATTATGAGCTCCAAATATCTGGTCTCAGTTTTAGCAATAGCACATTTAGAGAGATTTATTGTAAGTTCTTTATCTTTAAAGCTTTGAATAACAACACTAAGATGAATTAAATGGGTATTCCAGTCCGGGCTATAGATGACCAAGTCATCCAAATAGGCAGTGCTGCATTGATTATGGGGTCTTAAAATACGGTCCATGTATCTCTGAAAAGTGGCCAGAGCCCTGTGCAGACCAAATGGCATGGTCGTAAATTGGTATAAACCAATAGGGGTACTGAATGTGGTTAACTCTTGGGCCAGTGGTGCTAAGGGTATCTGCTAATACCCTTTCATCAAATCTAGGGTGCTGATATACTGTGCAGAGCCTATCTGATCTAGTAGATCATCAATTCTTGGCATGTGGTAGCAATCAAACTTGGAAATTGCATTGATTTTCCAAAAATCACTGAACACCACCCTCTTTTTTATTTACCACTACTAAAGGTGAGGACCAAGGGCTATGTGAAGGAACAATCACCTTTGCTTGTTCCATTTTCCGTACCTCATCCAGTACCACTTTTTGGATTTTCTCTGGTAACCTGTAGGGCCTCTGGTGCATTGGTTTACTTTGTATCAGTTTAATCTCATGCACTACCCCTAATGCTTTTCCTGGTGTTTTAGCAAAAGTTTCTTTAAATAAATCCAAGAGTTGATCAACCTCTTGTCTTTGATCCAGCTTTAATTCCAGATTGATCTGAATTTCCTTCTCTACTTGTTATGTCTCTAATCTATCATGAGCCACCTCTATCTCTGATAGGCATTGTTCAGGTTGAATGTAGAGGGATGAGTTTGGCTTATCTAGCCATTTCCTTAACAAATTGGCATGGTATACCCTTTTTACTGGTCTCCTCCCAGAAATTTCAATCTCATAATTCACAATACCAGTCAATCAAAGTACCACATAAGGCACTTGTCATCTCATTAGTAGCTTATTTTCTGTACTAGGCAACAACAGTAACACTTTTTCCTCAGTTCAAAATGTTTGTATTTCAATCCTTTATCATACATTTCTTCTTGACCCTACTGTTTCTGGTTAAGATTCATATGAGCCGTAGTTACATATTTCACAAGCCTTTCCCATAAGTCAGTCATGTACTTCACAATGTTTGTAAATCCCACACCTTTGCCTTCCTCCCAGTGCTTTTTAAGTACAGTTACTGGTCCCCTAGGGTTGCAACCATATAGTAAGGAAAAGGGAAAAAAAATAGCTGTTGCTTGGGGTACTTCCCTCTAGACAAACAAGAGGTAAGGGAGAAATCTATCCCAATCTCGACCTCCCTCTTGTACGTACTTTTGCAACATCAGCTTAAGTGTTTTATTGAATCTTTCTACTAACCCATTGGTCTGAGGGTGATAGAGGAAGCTACATACTGCAGAGGCACCCAACAGATGGTACAATTCTTGCAGCATCACGATGTAAAATTACTGCCTCTGTTGGTTAGAATCATTTGTGGTATTCCTATTGACTGAAGCTTTTAGCTAATTCTTCAGCTATTCTAGGGCAGTAACCATTCTTATTCGTATGACTTCAGGATACTGGGTGGCATAGTCACACACAACCAGTATGAATTGATTTCCCTTAGAACTCTTTGTTAGGGGCCCCAACACATCCATGGCTACTTTCTCAAAAGGAGTTGTTACATAAGAGATGGGTTGCAAGGGTACTTGATCTTTCTTCCCTCCTTGAGCCACCAGCTGACATTTTGCACAAGCTCTACAATATGCTGCTACATCTTGATGAACACCTGCCAACAAAACTTGGATAGTATCCGTTGTAATGTTCTATCCCTCCCCTCATCGTCAGCCATGGGAATATCATGAGCCAATTGTTTTACCTATTCCCTATACTGTTTAGGTACCAGTAACTGCTCTGTCTCACAGTGTGTAACAGGATTAACAGTTATTCTACACAGTATGTTATGCTTTAATAAAAATGAGCATGTCCTTTCTTTTCTTCTTGATTTATTTGTGCAAATAGAGGTCTTAAAGTTTCATATGCCAACTGTTCCATTCTGATGTCACCTTTTAACAAGCCTGATACTAATTCTACATTCTTTTCTGGATGTGAATCCTGTCAAGCTTTCTTTTCCTTCCTTTTACCTTGTTTGGATTTTCTTGCCTTTCCTTGTCCTTCAAAATAATCCTCTTCAAAAGAAAAGACAGGTTCCATCTGTACTTTTGCCTGTGCCCTGGTAACTACATTAGCAGGTTCCACCAATGATTGATGAGTCTATATTAAGGCATCAAATGAAGGGAAATCCTGGCCAGTTGTAACAGGTACAGGGAGACGGGGTACTAATCCAACTAACAAGATGTGACTTTGGTTGTTAACAGTCAATTCCAACTTTGCAGTGTGGTACTGATGGACATCCTCATGTATACAGTGAACAGTTGTATCATTTTGGTTTAAGTCTATTTCAGGGGCTAGATCAGCTCTCATCAGTGTTTGTCTACTTCCGTAGTCTAACAATCCCAAAGTTTGTTGGTCTCCCACTCTCACAGAAGTAACATATCCAAAGTTCACTAGGGCCAAATGTGCTGTACCACTTCTTTTATTAGGGCAGTTTCTGACTATGTGTCCCTTCCCAACACATCCATGGCAAATAATGTCTGCATATGGGACCCTGCCCCCTCTTTCTCATTTACCATAAGTTGATTGCCTTTGATTATTGGGGAACAAGTTCTTACTGGAGCTGTAGATGGTCCTGGGTTACCTTGTTGTCCCCTCTGTCTGGTGGGATGAGCTGCCAAGTAGTTCTCCACCAGTTTAATGGTTTCCTCTGCTGTCTCTGGCTTGTGCTCCTTAACCGATAACTGTACATCCAGTGGTAAAACCTGAATGTCTGTTCAATGATTATTAGCTCCATAATCTGATTGATAGTCTTAGTCATCACTTGTAGCCATTTACCACAATAATCTCTGAGATGAGCATATGTTTCACTGGTGGTGTCATAGTGGGCCATTTTCTGCGAGCGAAAATGCTGATGATAGGTCTCAGTACTGATATTATGCCATCTTAAGATCTCTTCTTTTACTCTACCATAGTCATTAACATCAGTCCCACTCAGTTGGCTATATACTAACTGGGTTCTACCGGATAAGTAGGGTACCAATCTTATTACCCACTGATCACAAGGCCATACATAGGTTTGGGCTATCCTCTTGAAGGTAGTAAGGTATGCCTCAATATCATCACTCTCTGACAATTTAGTTAGCTTTAGGTCTCTGGGCCCAGTTCTTTCTGCCTGACCTTGATTCATGTCCTGTATGGCTTTCAGGGTATCATTCCATTTTATGTACTGCCATCTTCTTTCTTCTGCCTGGATGCATCGATCCTCATCCTTCTGTCATCTGTCCTCTTCTTGTTGACATTCCATCTCAGTCTGCCTCAGACAGAGCCACTTCAGCAACTCACTGTGATCATCCAGGGCTGGGGTCATCTGTCTCTCTTTCGGTTTCTGTGCGTCTTCTCCCTCTTCGATATCATTGTCTTCTGATTTCTTCATTTTGGGTCTGGCTCCTGTACCTAATCCGGGTAACAATTTAATTCCAGTTCTATCAGTTACTGATTGTGTCAGGTGATATGCACCGAAGTATGGCTGGTCCCCTTCTATCATCTGTCATGGTATATCAGAACAAAACCCCCCTGTTAGTGCCTCCTGGGCAGTCTCTACATACCAGGTCTATCCCACTTCTCACTCCAGTGTAGAAGGTGTGGGATAAATGACAGAAACCAGATGGTAATATTTAGTGTACAAAAAAAAAAACACAATACATGTGTTTATCAATTTATTTGCAAACTTTGCAAAAATATAAAATCAAAAAAAAAACAAGATATTTACTGAAAGAAAAATCGGGTGTTAGTCCATCACACAATTCAACACATCAGGAAATATTTCTCCTCGAGACTCCTGTCTTTCTTTTGCAAATTAAAAATCCAACACAGTATGTAAGCACTCACACTAGCTCCTTCTCCCATGGTGGCAGGTTTTATAGGAATTCCCAGGGTGACATCATGATCAGGGGATCTTCCACTTAACATAAAATAGACCTTTATGTGGTCCTATCGAAGACAATCTAGGATACTCTTTATACAACCAAACAAGACAGGCATTCATGTTATATTTCTTCTGTGAATAAATAGTAAAATTTCAGTTTTAGATCATCTAAACCTTAATTAGGGGGTTTCTACCTCATTTGGAGCATAGATATTCCCACCTGTAGTGACCTCATCTCTCTTGATTCCTACAAGAGCAGTCATTACCTGGGCTGACCACTCTATAATAGAAGTTTCCCTATAATGGCAGGAATTCAGGTAAAGAAAAAGACATTCATTTTGTACATGTTAGCATTTGTTTTCATACAGAAATACCTAGCCTGGACAGGTGAATGACAAATGAGGGGTGCACTCCCTATTTGCCTTCCCCTGCCAGCCCTAGAGACCTGATACTGGAGCACATATTTATTTAAACAAAACAAGGAAATAAGAGAAAGGATTTATTTATTTACAGTTGCAGGCTTTGTACCTAGCAAGCATATGCAAACCTTTTTAGCAGTCTTTCTTAATTTACTGCTGTTTGCCTTATAAACCCAACAGCTGAAATGTCAGTCATTGGCTAAAACATTTTATGTTGGCCTTTCCTTATTGACAGCTCCCAGTTACTCTAGCTCTGGGCTGTACTAAACAGTAATTTATAGCACTTCAATAAGAGACATTATGGGTCTGCCCTTTCTGCCTGTAGTGTCCTTACATGGACTTAGATTGTCCCATTTTCGCCTCCCTGGGTGTCACTTTTACTTTATACTGAAGCATCCTGCTTTGGGTCAGGCATTGGGCAATGCCTCAGCGTACATTGGAGCACGATCCTGCTCTAATGTACGAGGCATCGCTACTATTTTGATTGCTGCAGAAGGCAGCCTTTCCATTTCTTTTTAAGCTCACAAGAGCATTTCATTAATACCGCATCAAGTGGTTTTCTTTTTATTTACTTTGCCCGACCTCAGGCTTGTAGCACAGCATTATTGTGAATCTTAAAAGAGCACTAGTTACACTAGCACATAGTGCTTCACTTTCCTCACAGAAGGACCAGCATTCCAGAATGGAAGAGCAACATAAAAATACTGGGACACTTTATAAATGCAAGCATTTCTTTTCATTAAACCAATAGGCTCCTTTTTAAATAAAAGGAGATACTATTAATGTGCAATAATGGGAACTATAGGATTTAAAGGGATAGTAAATGTTAACAAGATATGCCAGGTTGTCCACCCTGACATGAAAAATAGCAAAGGAAGGATGAAGAAAAGATGATAGGAAAGCATGAAAAGACTATATTACGGGGTTACACATTTTATTTTAGGTTAATCATTCATAACAGGGGCACCCTGTTTTACAGTTTGCTATATTATTAACGTAGCTTGGATAGTTCACACAAGACCAGGCATATGTCTGAGACAGTATTTATCAGATACTGTCTTAGGAGGTTAAAAAAACAGTGTCAATCTGTGTACATTAGTTCCTGGTAAAAGGTGACATATATGAGGTATGAATCTTTCTTGAAAGGCAATACTTGCCCAGCTGAATCTTGTAGCAAGAACATGTTTATGTGCTAAATATTTAAATGTGCAAGTTGTTGCATTTTGAAGGGGGTAAACAAATCTCCAGTTTATTAGGCAACCAATATTTAACAAGCTGTTTCAGTTTCCTAACGGCCATCTGATAAACAGCTTTAGTGCTGTCTCCAACATTCTAAACAGAAAGAAGGGAGTATGTTATTTCATTTGGCATAGTGATTTATAGATGTGGAAGGATACATTGAAATGTCCCAAAAAAGTGTTCCACATTCCTCCATTTTTCCTGTTACAGATGGCAAGATAGCTGTAGACTTTGCCCACAGCCATAAAAAAAGAAGTGCACTGTAGTACTACTCATAGGATCATGCAGGAAGCTTCTGCTTCTCCTGCTACTGTGCTCAGGTAATGTTGAGTTGAACCCGGGAACACCCGCACCTATTGGATCTCCAACAGACTTACCTAGCATTAAAGGGTTAAGCTTTATGCATGTGAACGCATGTAGCTTGTTAAAAAAAATAACCTTTATCCAGGCTTGTATATGACACACCACCCCTGACATTCTGGTTGTTACTGAGTCCTGGTTCCGCCCAGTGACCAACAATAGTGAAATTAATCTCCTATCTTACTCTCTATTTCAAGCAGATAGGCTATCTAGAGGTGGTGGGGTGGCTATTCATGTCAGAGACAAATTTGCAGTCTCCATCATCGACTCAACCTCAGTCCCTTACGAGTTTGAAAGTCTTACACTGCAGGTTGAGATCTCATCAGGTTTATCACTTTGTGTATCAGGCTGTTATAGGCCCCCATCCTCCAGGCTGCAACTTCTAGATCATTTAAGTCTCATCTTGGGGTATAGGTCATCCAAGGTTCTACTACTGGGGACCTTTATCTAAACTGGTTGTCCAGTGCATCCTCTCCCCTGAAAATGCTCTGCAACTCCCTCAGGCAGACACAACTCATCAGAGAACCTACAAGCCCTAATAAATCAAACCCCCTCTAACAGTACCTTGCTGGATGTTATCCTTGTCAGCAAACCTCACTTATTCACCCATGCTGATGTCTTTTTCTCAGAAATCAGTGTCCACTGCTTCATCGCCTGTGTGAGGTCCAAACATACTCCCCCAGGTGCATCAAAATTTTCCTTCAAAAGGTGCCTCCGGTATCTTGATCCCTGCACTTATGTCACAGAGCTATCTCACTCTGTGTACTGGTCTGATTTTTATTTAGCAAGTTCAGTGTCCACCACCTGTGACATCTTCCAAGGCATCATATTAGGCGCCATTAATAGGCATGCACCCCTTATGAAAACTTGTGTTAGGAAAAAGCCCTGCTGGTGGTTCACCACCAAGCTGAAGGAAGCCATGCACAACAGAGATATGTTGTGGAAAAAAGCTCATAAATCCAAACTTTTGAATGACTTGAACCTCTTCAAGAGGGCAAGGAATCTCTGTACCAAAATGATTAGAGAAGCTAAGGCAAAGTTTTAACAGATTCAATTTGATCTTTCAGCTAAATGCCCCTCAATATTCTGGAAGTTAAATAAAGACATTGAAGGCTGTCCCTTCGGTGCCTCATTGCTGGCTAAAATTTAGTCTGGTGCCAATTTACTCACTGACAAACCGTCAATTCTTGATGCTTTCAATAATCACTTTGCCACTGCAAGGCTCGCCTTCGACACCTCCCCAGCCGATATGCTCTGAACGCAGCTGGGATTCAATAATCAAAGTATCTCCTTCCCAAATGCATCCTTTCCATTTCAACTCACAAGCCTGAAGGAAGTCAAGGGCCTCCTACTCCAGTTGGATGTTAGGAAAAGTGCTGGAGCTGACCTCATCAAGCCTTACCTTCTAAGGTTAGGCTACCATGCCCTTGCAGTGCCTATCACACATTTGTTCAATTTATCCCTCTCACAGGGTGACCTTCCCACCGCCTGGAAAACAGCACATGTTATCTCCCTGTTTAAATCTGGAGATCCCAGTGACCTGCACAATTATAGACCAATCTCCATCCTACCAACTTTGTCTAAGTTACTGGAAAAAATCGTGAACACCCAGCTCAGAAACTACCTGGAATCAGCAAACCTGCTCAATCCACTACATTCAGGCTTTGGGACAAAACATAGCACAATCTCAGCCCTGACTAAGGTCACAAATGACTGGCAGTGTGAGTTGGACAGCAAGAACTTTGTCTGTGCAGTGTTCCTGGACCTAAGCAAAGCCTTCGATATTATTGATCATGACCTGCTCCTCCTAGCCCTCCGGCACATTGGACTGGATTCCATATCCACCACTTGGTTTAAGAACTACCTCACAGGCCATTATCAGCAGGTAAAAGCTGAAGCTGAAGTTTCACCTCTAAAACCTCTTCTGAGGTGTGTACCACAAGGTTCCATCCTGGGTCCATTGCTATTCACTGTCTACATAAACAGGATAGACACCTCCATAAAGAAAGCCCAAATACATCTCTTTGCAGATGACACTGTACTTTATGTTAGTGGTCCCTCTCCAGACGTGGCATGTACAGAACGATTGTTACTTACTTCAGCACCAGCTCCTAAACCAAAAATTACTCTTGAATGCCAAGAAAACTAAAGCTATGTTCTTCTCTCCCTTTCCCAACCTTCCTAATTCAACCCTGGCGGAGACTCTCCCTTCAATATCTACAGCCCTGGGTGAACAATTGTAGTATGTAAATCAATTCTAATACCTGGGTGTATGGCTTGACAACAGACTCTCCTTCATAGTACATATAGAAGAACTGACAAAGAATCTTCATCAAAGGCTTGGCCTTCTCTTTAGGAAAAAAAATCTTCTCCCCTCTGAAGCTAAGATGAGTCTAGTCCAAACTACCTTCCTACCACTGCTAGATTATGCAGATTTCCTCTATAACCAAGGCCCAGTCAGCACAATCTCCAAGCTCATTACACTCTATCATAGAGCCCTAAGGTTTATATCAGATCTTCCACATTCCACCCACCACTGTTTGTTGTATTCTGCTGTAGGTTGGACTTCTTTTACCCTAAGACATCACAGAAATGCTGCTATCTGGACATATAAAGCTGTTGCTAAAAAACTGCCTAACTACATCTCTGCCTGTTTACCACTTTTCCTTTAAGCAGATATGTTCTGAGAAGTGCCTCCTATACTACCTTAAAGGTAACAAAGGCTAGATCCTGATTCAGCTGGGATTCCATTAGCCACATGCTTCCCAAGCTATGGAATAACCTACAAAAAAACCTGAAATTAAAGTATATAGTCAGCACCACCACCTTTAAAACATTCTATTTACAGCATAATACAGAATCCTGCACTTGCTACTCTTTTTTTTGAAATTCAAGGTCTTTATTAGATTTTAATTGAAAAACAGCAACACCATCAGGAACATAGACCATTAATGAACAACATCGGTAAAAGCAAAAATATAAAAAGAATTCCAGAATATAGATTACATTGTTTCCCGGAAAAAAGGAGAAAAGCACTTGCTACTCTTGATCAATTGCCTCCCCTCTTAGGGTGTCCCTGGATCACTCATGTATTGGCCTATTCCTGGATTCCGATCACGGTTTCTGTATTGTCACCTCCCTCCCTCCCCTCCCTTCCTTCCTCCGCTTCTCTCTATCTCTTCACCCCCTTTCTGTTGACCCTGAACTCAGCCTCTGCCTGTTCCTCTCCCTTCTCCTCCATCTATTCTCCTCTGCCCTTTATCTTTCTACTCTCTGCCCTGTTCATTATTTTGTACCCAATCTCCTCTTCTCCCTCCCCTCATCTAGTTCCCCTCATCTGGTTCTTAACCTCTGCATCCCTGGTTTACATTCCCTCTCCTTAGACCTCCGACCTATGCACACTCCATCTCTTCTCCACTCCTCTGCCCCTATTCCATTTCCCTACATGTACCTACGGGCCCAGTAGACTTGCCATGGCATTCCAGGGCACAGTCTACTTGTCTCGGGTGTTCCAGGGTCCCTGTCGAGTAGCCATGGCTCTTGTCACCCCACCTTTTCATAGTTGCTGACCTTTTTAATCACTTTTACTAGATCAGTTTACTATCTACAAAATATTGTGTTACTTATCCTGTATTTCTGCAAAATATTGTTTTACTTATCTTGTGTCTTTTCACAGTTGCTGATCTTTCTGAATCACTGTTACCAGCTCAGTTTACTATCTGCAAAATATTGTGTTACTTATCCTGTATCTCCTTCAGTTTATTGTCCATGCTTGTGTTGATCAAGCCTATGCATTGCTATTTTTGTGCATTACCTTGTTATCTGTATTTTTGCCCTCCGAGGTCCACATTGAAAAGGAGCTTTGCTCAATGATGTCTGCCTGGTTAAATAAAGATTTTGATTGATTGATTGATTGATTGATTGAGTGTAATAGACTGTAGTTGTTACTTGTACATACTGTAGCTGCTGTGTTAAGTACAGCTCCTCAGTGCTAAACATGAGATGCTGAATTTAGATTTCTACTTGTATATTGTTTTATTTTATACCGTTTTATCAAAACAGATGAGCAAACTAAATATCAAAGTGGATATTTTCAAGGATTAGAGTAGAAGCAGACACCAAGGGCTTGTTGTAGCATTTGAACTATTTAACCTAGATTGCAGAGTATGGGGATGGATGGTAATCTAACTTTTTTGAGAGGGATTACATGGACTATAGGATAACTACAAATGCTTCCTATAGCCACTTCAGCATTTACAAATATTTTAACTAGCCCCCCAAATTAATACTAAATAGTGACATATCTTATATTAAAAAAAAACTCTGTCTGACTGTAAGACCAGTTAGAGACATCATTTCTTGTAGTCCTACTCTTATGCTCCAAGACCTTCTCTGTTTCTGTGAACAAAGAAGAGGCAGAAGTTTCCAAATGAATGAGTTGGAGTCCCACAGAGTAAACCTCTAATTAATTAAAACAGAGCAGACAACTCACTGCAGAATGGTATGAAGACAAGCAGGGACTGACCTCATGTGCCATGTGCTGTATATAGAAATCTTCCTATTTCTTTGCAGCAATATACTTTTATGGCACAAGTTCACATTGTAAACAAGCTCTCATTGTAAAACTGACAGTTTAAAATGCTGTATATCTTATTCCTAAATAAATATACAACATTATAAAATGCCAGTTCACAATGAGAGCTGTGCTGTAACAGAGTATTGTTGCAAATAACTAGGGGTAAGATCTTCATTGTGATCTTCTTACCCATGACCAGTATGCACTGGAAGAAAACCAATCTGCTCCAGCACAGTGAAATGCTGGCTAAGGCTGAGTTTCAAGAACTGTATGCTGTCTGTGCATTGACCATTATGTAGCAGCCAAGTATGTGTATTGCATTGTGTAGTGTGTGCTATATTTCTTTTCTTAATGTTTTTTTTAAACTACAGGACAGAAGGGTTAGTTAATTCTATTTGCTGTTGAGAAAGTTCATTTGTAGAGGATTTTTGTAAGTTTTGAAATTGTTTTACTTTTTTTCCAAATTTAGCCCTCGCACCCACCCATGCCTTTCACCAGCCTTTCTTAAATACTGAAATACCACTGGGAGTTGGGCTTGAAGGCTGTGAGAGAGGAGCTTGGGGAGCTGCAAACTGACCTGAGCCCTCATGGCAGGTCAGGAAAGAGGAAACAAGGAACAGCCATATGAGCTAATTCTTAAAGATATATAAATATATATAACTTACAATTAGGTCTATATATTCCTTATGAGAAGGATTGTGGTTTCCAGTTAGTACTGTAGTTGACTGTCTTATGCTATGTGCAATGGCATTTGTGATTAACATTTCTGTTAGAGGCTGGGCTTGGATTAGTTAGTTCTACTTGCTGTAGGAGAGTTAGTGTGGAAAGGTTGTATAGGTAGTGTGAACGATGGGTAAGATTGTTGAGTGCAGTGGTTGTGGGGCAGCAATGCAGATGAACATACTGTGGAGGCTGGGAGGGTGCCCTATATGCCACAGACTAAGGAGGCTTGAGGAAGAGGCTCAATGGCTTGGCAGGGAGCTGAGGAGGTTGAGGGATGAGGGGAGGACTGTGTCAGTAGGAGGGCTGACATCTGAGAGTATTGTGGGGCACCACAGAGAAGGAACAGTGGGTCAAGGGAAAAGGGAGGAGCAAACTAGACAAGAAGTCAGCTGATGAAAGGTGGACTCTAGTATGACCTAGAAAAAGAAGAGCAGCAGTAGGTAGGAGGGAGGAGAAAACACATAGTAAGGCAAAGGGGATAGGGAACATGTTTGCTTTACTAGCAACACATGGGAAAGAGGATGCAGGAGGTGATTGCACAAGGGATAGCACTCACAAAGAGGAGGGAGTGAGGGGCATTACTAGTGGAGAGATTGAGCATGGTGTGGCAGGGGGAGGGATAATACTCAGAGAGCTGAGGAGGGAGAGGGAGGTTGGCAGTCCAACAGGAGGAGAGGGAGGGGTCTCAGTTGAGAGGGGCAGGGGGAGACACTGGGGCACATGGAAAAATACAATCTTGAGTGGCCCCAAAAATGAGAACCTGGGTGGGGGGTGGCAACGAGCATGAGGAAAGAGGAGAGGGGGTGTACTGGTGTTGGGGGACTCCATACTCAATGGGATCAGATGGGGCAGCAAGAAGGAGAGGCACAGTTGGATATGGGTGGAGTCCATACCAGGATTAAAGGCAGACAAGGCAGTACAGTCAACCCTAAGGTGCGTAAGGAGTGGTAGGAGGAAACCACACATTGTGGTACATGTGGGGACAAATGACCTAGTGGGGGAAATGGTGGAGGTACCAAGGGATAGGACTGAGGAAGTGGAAAGGTTGTGTGAGGAGGCTGGGGAGTCTGTGGCCTTCTCTGAAGTGCTCCCAGTACCCTGCACAAGCACAGTGAGAAAGGAGAGGATAAGGGAGTTGAACACATGGTTGGTAGAATGGTGTCAAACCAAGAGGTATGGGGTTGTGGGCAGCTGGGGCAGTACCTGGGATAATAACAATCTGTTTACAAGGGATCAGCTGCACCTGAGTGGGAAGGGGAAGGAGGTATTAAAGCAAAGAATGGGGAGTTATATTACGACATGGGTGGATTTAAACTAGATGGGGGGTGGCAAGTGGACAGCAGGTATGAAGGGATCCAATAGAGTGGAGTCACAGTCTACCACCCAGGCTAGCAGGGAAGGACTTGGGACAGCCAAAAAAGGAGGAAGTAGAAGGGAGGAGATGGAGGCCAGTGAAGAGAAGTGGGTAGGATGGAGGGTGGTCTCATTGAATGCAAGAAGCTTAGGAAACAAATCCGCTGAGCTACAGGCACTCACAGCAGTGTGGAGGGTGGATATTGCAGCTTTCACAGAAATGTGGGCAACTGAGTACTAGGACTGGGATCTGGCAATGCCAGGATACAAATTATACAAGAAGGACTGCAAGGAGGGAAAGGGGGTGGGGTGGAAGTCTATATGAGGAACGGGATCAAATGCACAAGGGATGAGGGGGAAGAAAGAAGAACAGAGGCAATCTGGCTGCAGCTCCTAGACTCAAGTGGTAGGAAACTGAGGTTTGGCGTGGTATATAGGCCACCGACCCAGTCTGAGGAGCTTGACAGGGAATTAGTGGGACAAATCAAAAAGGTATGTAGAAAAGAGAAGGTGGTCATCATGGGGGATTTCAAGTTGTTGGGGGTTGACCGGAGCATTCCGGGTCAACTCCAGTGCTAGGGAGCAAGTGCTTCTGGATGCAATACAGCAGGGTTTCTTGACATAGTTGGTTACTATACCTACTAGGCTAATGAACACTTTAGCTCTGGTATTGTCGAATGGGGAGAGAGAGAGAGAAATAAAAGTAGAGTGCCCACTTGCCGACAGTGATCACCAACCGGTGTGGTTTAATATCATGATGTGCGGGGAACCAGAGAAATCAGGTACTAGGGTGATAAACTTCAGGGGGCGGACTTTGGTGGATGCAGGGAGTAGAGAAAGGGAAACCAAAGGGCATAAGGCAGGAGATGAAAGTGGAGCAGAAACTGGATATTATTAAATTGGGGATTACACAGGTAACAGAAGCCTGCACCAAGGCACAGAGTAAGAGGAGCAGAGCTAGAAACCCATGTTGGTTGAACAGCGAGGTTGTGGGGGTGATGAGGGCAACACGAGTGGTGCACCAGAGGTACAGAAGCATGGGGAAGGAAGTGGACAGTGAGGAATATGCACGAAGGTTCAGGGAGGTGACCAGAAAAGTGAGAAAAGCCAAGGCCCAGAGGAAGCTGAGATTGGCACAGGAAATTAAGGGGGGGGAGACTTTTTCAGATAAAACAGGGAGAAAAGGAAGTGCAAGAAGACAATAGTGAGAATAAAAAGGGGTGAGGAGTGGACGGAGAAGGGGGAGGAGGAGCAGGCAGAAGGACTGAATGAATACTTTTGTCAGTGTTTATGGAAGAAAAGGGGGGACCGCTACCAGCATGGGCTTGGAGGGTTTGGGATGATGGAAATGAGGCAACAGATGGAAGAATTGAGGCAAGTAGAGTCCTAGAGAGGCTGAGGGCACTGAAGGTAGACAAGGCACCAGGGCTGGATGGTATCCACTCCAGAGTGCTGAGGTAGATGGCACAAGTGATGGCAGAGCCACTGGCAGATCTATATAGCATCTCACTGGAGTCAGGATGTGTGCCACTGGACTAGAGGATGGCACATGTAGTACCACTACACAAGAGCGGGCCAAGGGATGAATTGGGTAATTATCGTCTGGTAAGACTCATCTCCATAGTGTGAAAACTCATGGAAATGATACTAAAGAAAAGACTGGTGTCGTACCTGGAGGACAATGGCCTCCAGGATGTGAGGCAGCATGGGTTTGTTTCACTGAAGTCTTGTCAGACCAGCTTGGTACAGTATTATGACTGGGTGACAGGTGAGCTAGTTAAGGGTCATGCGGTGGATGTTCTTTACTTGGACTTCAGCAAGGCCTTTGATTTTAGTGCCTCATGGGCTGCTTGGGGGGAAACTAACTGGTGTAGGGGTAGGGGCAAAAATAATGAACTGGATTATAAGCTGGCTGAGTGGGAGGCTGCAAAGGGTGGTGATGAGTGGGGAGCTCTCAACTCCAAGGCCAGTGATGAGTGAGGTGCCACAGGGCTCTGTGCTGGGCCAGTATTATTTGGGCTCTTCATATCAGACATTGCACGTGGGGTTGTGAGCAAGGTAAGTCTGTTCGCTGATGACACCAAAATTGGAGCAGTGGTGGATGGAGGGGATGGAAGCAGCTGCAGAGCCCCCAACAAGCTACAGGAGGTGGTCAGAGAGGTGGCTGCTGGGGTTCAATGCAAAGAAGTGTAAGTTTATGCATTTTGTGGTGAAGAACCCAAGCAGTCAATACTGGCTGGGGGGGGGGGGTTAAGCTGGGGATCACTGAGGAGGAGAAGGATCTAGGTGTAATGATAACAGGGACCATGAACAACACTGCCCAGTGCAGGAGAGTGGCTACAAAAGTGAACAAAATGCTGGGGTGCATAGTGAGGGGTTTTCTTCCAGGCAAAGAGAGGTGATCTTGCCACTCTACAGGTCACTGGTAATGCCACATTTAGAGTATTGTGTGCAGTTTTAGAGTCCATACCTAAAGTGTAATATCAGGCTACTGGAGGGGGTGCAGAGAAGGGTCAACAAATATGATATGTGGAATGGAGGGGAGAGACTATGAGAACAGGCTGGGAGACCTGAATTCGTACAAGCTGGAGGATTGAAGGGACAGTGGGTACATGATAGAGACATTCAAGTATCTGAGGGGAATCAATATGGATGGGTCAGACAGGGTCCTTAAGCTAAGAAGCAAGAGGGACACCAGGATGCATGGGCTAAGAATAAAGGGGGGAGATTTAGGAGGGAAATGAGGGACATTATTTCATGGAGAGGGTGGTAGCAAAATGGAAAGCACTACTAGAATGGATTGTATCATGTAAATCTGTGAACAGCTTCAAAAGGGCATGGGACAGGGAACAAGGGAGAGTGAGGGTGGGGAAGGTGGGGGTGGCAGTGGGATGACAAAGAGGAAGGGGTGTGGGGCAGTTACAAACTAGGGATGCTAGCTGCACACTCGAGCAGACTTAGATAGACTGGATGGTCTGTTCCTGCTGGCACATTCGTATGTTCATATGTTCATATGTCCACAACAAATGCACTCATATGACTACAGATTCTGACCACATCTGCTTCTGAGACCCATGCAGTCTAAAAATAAAAAAAATAAACAAAAGATGCATTTTTTTTTTACTTTTCTTTGCTTGAGTCTAGATCAAAAATGGTTTGAAATATTTCTCAACATTTTGAGGGTTGGCGTGACTTGGCCCAAGGAGGTGTCTTTCAAAGATTTTCTGCAAAAATATTAATAATTTCTTGAGTTATAAGGTTTTAAAAATTTGTCTTTTTGGTGTGGGTTAAGTAGGAACTTTTATGCTAAACTCCAATATCTGTACCTTAATGCTTGAAATTAGACATAGACATAGAATTTAATGGCAGATAAGTACCACTTGGCCCATCCAGTCTGCCCATTTCTTCCTACATACACTATTACATCAGACCGTTCCTAATCTGCATTTTTTCTCTCTCCCCCCTTCCTTTCCGATATGATTCCTTTGTGCTCATCCCATGCATTCTTGAACCCCACAACTGTTTTTGCCCCCACCTCCACTGTAAGACTGTTTCTGGAATCTACCACCCTTTCTGTGAGGAAGTATTTCCTCACATCTTTTCTGAATCTACCTCCTCCAACTTTACTGCATGTCCCCTTGTTCTTAAACATTTTTTCTTCTAAAAAATACTCCCCTCGTGTACCTTATTTACCCATGTGAGGCATTTAAAGGTCTCTGTCATATTTCCCCTCTCCATCTTCTGTTCCAGGGAACACATATCGAGATCCTTTAGTCTCTCCTCATAGGGCTTTTCATGCAGACCCTGAACCTTTTTAAACATTCCACAAGACACTCTGCACACAAGTGCAATAACCACCAAGCAAGGAGACCGATGAAAAAGTTTTAACCCTGTTCACTCACAAGATGGTACATTCAAAAAGCAGTCTGCTGCAAATAAAACTCCTGCTGCCTTCTGAGGAAGACCACACTCTGGTTGAAGTGCCATGGAGATAGTCATTTGGAAGAGGCAGCAGGAGTTTTGATTTTCAGCAGACTGCTTTTTGAATGTACGGTCTTGTAACCGAATGGATTAAAACTTTTTCATCAGACTCCTGTCTTGGTGGTTATTTTACTTGTGTGCACAGAGTCTTGTAGAATGTTTCAGATGTAAGGGCTTGCACCCCTTCTCTCCACCCATTCGAGCTGCTTTGAGCACACAACATTTAAAGTGGAAACCTGAACCATTGTAGTTGCACTCCTCTGGACTGACTCCACCCTCTCTATGTCCTTCCAGATACGTTGTCTCCAGAACTGGACAAAATACTCTAGGATGGGACTTACCAATAATCTATACAGAGGCAACACCACCTCCCTCTTTTTCTGTGTGATACCCTTCCCTATACACCCCAGCATCCCACTTGCCCTCCGTACAACCTTGTCACACTGTCTGGCCACCTTTAGGTCATCTGATAAGATTAACCCACAGGGCTCTTTCCTGCTTGGTGGTCATCAACACCACTCACCCATTCTGTACTCTGTCCCATGGTTTCTGTGCCTTAAGTGCTTTATTTTGCACTTTTTCACATTGATACCCAGCTACCATACCTTTGACAACTCCCCTAGTTTTCTCAGGTCTCTACTCATCCTTTTCACCCCCATGGAGTGTCCACCCTAATGCAGATTTTGTTGTCCTCCACAAAGAGGCAGACCTTTCCTTCCAGCTCCTCTGCAATGTCACTTATTAAGACATTAATGAGGACCAATCCCAGCACTGATCCCTGAGGCACCCCACTAGTGACCCCTCCCTTGGAGTGACCTCTATTTACCACCACCCTCTCTCAACTATCTCCTAACTTGAGATGTGTGAAGTCAGCAATATTTGCTTTGCGAATTAATTCACAAATGATGCACAATTCGCGAAGTGCAATTCATGAAATTCTCCAATTCTTGGTGTGCAGATTGACCACTAAGTGTGTACTTTTGTTGGCAAAATTCCACATTTCACTGACAAAACTTCTCTGGTGGCTATGGTGGGCACCCTCCCCTCTGCCGATTGCCACCCAATGTAAAATTTAAGTAATTAAATCCTTGGTGTCTAGTGGCTCCCACCCCCCTCTGATTGTCAGCCCTGGTGTAACATAAAATATATTAATAATTAAATCCCTGGTGTCTAGTGGTCCCCCCCCACCACCAGTTGCCAGTCCCTATGTAAAATAGAGCCTTCTCCATTGTGAGAAGCTGAGTCTCTGCTGATTCTGTTAGAAAATTAAAGCACGAGTGATGGACTGGGAGCAACAGCTGGTCCAAATGAGTGTTGGTTAAGAGTTAGAACCCCCCTTCCATTTAAATCCTTATAATTTGTGTACATTTCTGATAGATTATACAGATAACAGGGCTTTTCTATTAAAATGTGTAGAACCTTCCACAGCACGTCTAGATTATGATTCTGGAATTTGCTCATTATCACATTAGCATATTTTTCTAAATGTGGAAAAAATCCATTACTCACATACTTTTTGTTGTAAGGTGTGCACTTGATTCAAAAAATATTAAGTCAACAACATGCAGGATAATATAGTGTTCAATCAATGAAATACAAACTGACAAAACATTTTCTTTAATCAGCATTTTTTTTGGGGGGGTGGCTAAAATAGAACTTCGCAAATGTTCACCTGCATAATTTTTTTATTTCACTTACCTCTAGTGTAGATCTAGCTATGGGGAGTCACCTATGCTGGTCACACCAGTTTTTCCCTGTATAGACTATCCCACTTTCTTCATATTGTCATGCCTCAGCATCGGCAAGTCCCTGCCTACTGATTTGTATTTTTTAATCTCATTGTTATTTTGTGTCTGCTTTCTTTCAAGAGCTTTGGAAAGTGTTCTGGGAGACTTCATTATATAAAAACATAGTGGCCCAGATATTCAAAAGAGTTGAGCCATGTGCAATAGGGTTGAGCCTGCGCAAGTCCGAAATTGTACCATTCTACGATATTCAGCAGGAGGCAGTTGCGCCCCCGAAATCATGCTGAGCAACAGCGCAATGATAATGAAGGCATGCACAACCAAAAGGGGAGGAACCATGCATAAATGGCGCAGTGTGATATTCAAAGACTTGTGCCATGAGCAATAGTGGAGCAAGCGGAAGTTGCGCCATAGCGGAAATGAGCCAAAATAAAAAGGAGCAAGGAAGAGGTGCAAGAATGCTACAGGGAAGCCACATGTATCAGAGGCAGAGACAGACAGACAGGGCAGGAGGTACAAACAGGGCAGACCAGGGAAAGGTCACTCTGAACAGCCAGGCACAGGGAAGGTGTGGGGAGCTACACAGCACAGAGGCCAGCACAGGCAGGTGTACCCAGTGCAGGGGAGGTAGCAGCCAGGACAGCGGGGGGAATACAGCAACAGCTGCCGGGGAGGTGAACACAAGCCAGGGACATGGCCAGTGCCACCTTCCACATGGAGGCTGTAATGAGGGGGGGTGAGAAGGTGGGCGGCAGGGGGGCGTGGCCATGGAAGAGCCCGTCGGCGGTATGCCCCCAGCAGGCAGTACCGAGTCTGCACCAGCTTTGAGCTGTACTCTGATACTGAGATTGTGGGCTGGTACCACCTGAACAGGGCAATTTTGAGGCAGCTCTGTGAGCTGTGGAGTGATGTGATGCAGGCACCCACACGACGGAGCCATGCCCTGTCAGTGGAGACCAAGGTAACAGCCTGCATGTGCCTGCTCACCACAGGTACCTTCCAGAGACCAACTGGGGACACCACCGGCATAACCCAGTCAGCCATGTCATGCCACCTCACCCAATTCCTCAGTGCACTGCTGCCACATGCTGAGGAGTACATCCATTTCCCCAGCACAGCGGTGGAGCGCACAGCAAACATACAGGAGTTGCACAGGGTAGCACGTATGCCTGGCGTGCTAGGGGCAATAGACTGCACCCATGTGGCCATATGCACACCACCTGGCCCGGAGGGGGCCGCATACACGAACTGCAAGGGCTATGCCAGCATCAACTGCTAGGTGGTGTGCGATGCCAGGGGGCACATCATCAATGTCTGTGCCACGCACCCTGGGGGAGCACATGATTCTTTCATCTGGCACCAGTCAGCACTGCGCCACAGATTTGAGAGTGGGGACATCCTCACTGGCCACCTAGTGGGTGAGTATGCAAACCACATGGACAATCATAGGTCCTGGGAGGGCATGGCCAGAGGTGGCATGGGTAGTGGCCTACATGGCCTGGGGCAGGGCGATGCTGATCACAAAACTAACCTCCGCCTTCTACACACAGGTGACAGTGGATACTCACTCCGTCCCTGGCTGCTCACACCCTAGCGGTGGCTCGCGACCCCATTGCAGCAATGCTACAGTGAGGCACACGCCACCACACGTAATGTCATCGAGTGGGTGTTCGGGATGCTGAAGGCATGTTTCTGTTGCCTGGACACCTCTGGCGGTGCCCTACAGTACAGCCCCTCAAAGGCCTGCGGGATATCCCTGGCCTGTTGCATTCTGCACAACATGGCCAATGAATGTGGGATAGCTGTACAGGTAGAAGAGGAGGACAGCGATGGGGACGATGGGGACACCGGTGACGATGGTGATGGGCAGCCCCCCCTTGGTCGATGGGACCCCCGACTGCTCCGGCTGACATAGCTGCACCGTGACACCATCACAGAGGAGCACTTCAGCCAACCCAGGTAAGTCATGGGGCCATGCGCTACCACCAGTGGCCAAGGCACAACCCACAAACACGCATGGACACACACTAGGGGTGCATGCTGTCAAAGGAAGTGGCAGGGCACAGAGGCACACACACAACCAGGGATGGGTGAGGATCAACATGCCAAGCCAAAGGACACAGAAACATGCACACACACAACGCAACAAACGTGCACAGAGGGCAGAAGGCACACCGACCCAGAATGCACACCCTAGCAACACACATGTCCACAGGCCACCAAGCCCACTGCCCGTCCATGTGTGTGTGTCAGATGTAGAGCACCATTGCACTTTGGTGTACAGCGCAATGCAGGCAGCATCATACACACGCAGCTGTGGACAGCAGCTGGGAGTGTGTGCAGGTGAACTGTGTGTTTGCGTGCAGGGTCAGGTACCCACCCGTGCACTGCCCACTGACACACACAATCCACACAGGGCAGCACCAGATAGTAGCCACGCTGGGAGACAGGTCAGTCACATGACATAGTGCCACGGCCGCCACGGATGCTTGGGCGGCCCCTCTGAGACCTGCTAGCACTGGCAGTCTGACTACTGGCCTCATGGGGTGGCACCGATGGTCCTCCAGAGGTTCCACTGCATGAACGCGACCATGCTCATGCAGGGATCTGCAGCACACTGAACATGCCTGCACCAGGAGTGCTCGGGATGCCCACAGCTGAACTCGGCATTGACAGAGTGGGAGTTGCATGACGCCGGGAATGGTGGGGTGGATAGTGCATTGCATGGTGTCCACGATACATGGACACCTGACTATGTGCCCATTGTGGCCATGACAGCAATGAATGCCTGTGCATGCCTGTCAATGGCAGCGGTCACATCCTCCTGCAAACAGTCCATCCCTGCCAGGATCAGTGCGGTGTCCGTGCTGCAATGCTCCTCTGCCCACTCCAGAGCCACATGCAGTGCATCCACGGATGTCGCAAGCTGCATCTGCTGCTGGACCGATGCTCGCAGTAGGCGGGTATGCTCATCCAAGAGGTCATCAGCCTCCTTGGCATCCTGTCCCTCAGGGTGAGCAAGGTCCTGATGTTCAGCACCCCTTGAGGGTGGGTGCTGCACACCAGGACCAGGTCTGGGCATGTCCACAGGTGGTGCACAGACGCCGCCGCTGAACCCTGTACCCCCAAGCCCAGTGAGTGACTGCTGATGCTGCCCCTCCGGCTGCTGCAACCCAGGGCTCAGTGGTGCTGCTGCAGTGGCCTCAACAGTCCCATTGTCCTGAACAGACACCAGTGCTGCCCCACTGGTGCTGACAGACACAGCCTGGGACTGTGCTGACATGCAGGCCTCCACGGTGGCACCACCCACATCCATGGGTGTGAATTGCCCTGCTGTGTGGCCATCCTGTGGCACACAGGTGTCACTGCCTATGACGGTCGCGTCATCATCACTGGTGAAGGAGTCTGCCCCGGCCACAGCCACAGTGTGCTGGCATCCATGGATGCCAGCACACTGGGACACAGGCAGGGCTTCCTCCACACCTGTCACAACGACATCAGTGTGGACAGTGAGGTGGCCCCACCGTCGCAATGATCCGCATATACCTGTGGAGGTGGATGGTCCCACCTCCGACTCCATCTGACTGTCCACAGTGGACAGGTCCACCACCGCTGACCCATGCAGATGCTCAGGATCTGTAAGGAAAGCAAAGCCACGTTACTGTGTGTGACCTACCCTGCCCCCCCATAGACAGACCATGACTTACCATGCAGTGATGGGCCACCACCCATCTGGAAGCCACCACCCGGAACACCCTCAATGGCACTGCACTGCATGCTTCCAGCAAGCCTGTCCTCCACTGGGGTCAGCTGTACCACCTCCAGCTGTCCCCCACCTGTTGCAGCACATGCTGCCCTGATGGCAGCAACCTTCTCCTTAACCCTCCTCCTGTCCATGCCCATCTTCTTCTTACACTCCTGCACGGAGCGCTGGTGGCTGCCATGCAGGTTCACGGCATGTGCCACCTCCTCCCATGTAGCAGCACGGGCCTGAGGGGTTCCCCACCATCCACTGAGCAGTGGATCCTGATCCAGGTAGGCCTCGAACAGGGCCTCGGTTTCAGCCTTTGTAAAGTTCGGCTTCCTCTTCCTCCCACCACTGTTTTCCTCCTCTCCAACAACCTGCTCGGTCATTATGTAGCCTGTAAGAATGGCAGTTGTTACCTGTGACTGTGCAGTCCCATGCATGTCCCTGAATCCACAGTCCACACTCCCAAACAGCATGCAACTCACCAATAAACTGCCCAGTAACCGACTATGGCCACTGCAGCACACTGTCGCACCTTTATAGCGCAATCCATGCAAATGAGGCGAGGACCAACTTTAAGTAGATGCAAATTGCAGTGCTGCACCAATGAATGGCTGATTAGATGATTTGCATATGATGGCTGAATATCGCGCTGCTGCGCTTTGCGCAATTGTGTTGAACGTGCTGAGCCAATGGCGCAGTCCTGTGACATACGTAGTACACCTCACTGCGCATGCCCGGGTTGCTGACGCAGGCGTCTGTAGCGCTGATGACATGCTGTGCATGTTAGGCAATGCAGGGCATGGCCACCATTGTACCAGTGGCGCTATAGCGATGGTCACTACGTGGCTCTGTGGCATTGGGCCATCATAGGCGCAATGGCCCAACTGCTCAGTAGTCCGCTATGGTGCTGGCACACAGGCAGCCAATTGCACTACATGCATTGTCATCCAATGGCACTGTGCATGGCCTTCCGCCAGAGACCCTTGACCCTGTGCCCGACCTTTGCCCCCTTGGCACCATGCATCAGGCATAGGTGCACCTCTATCTCGCTGTTCGGTAACAGTGCGATAGGGAATTTCAGCACTGTACCATGCAGCATCTGCATGTGGGGAGCCATGCTACAGAGCACCATATTGCCTACTATAGCTGCTAAAATGGCACGCAGACGGGCAGCACAGTGGACAGCAATTGAGCTGGCCAATCTGGTGGCCATTGTTGAGCCACACCATGGGTCTCACTTCAGGGAGGCCCCCTGGAAAGGACCAAGACCCAGGTGTGGCAGGAGGTGGCCACTTCCATGGAAGAGGCCACAGGATGGGGGCATAGTGCTGAGCAGTGCAGGCACCGCTATGGTGACCTGCGCAGGAGGGAGCCGGAGCTACTGGCCTGACTGCGGGCACATGCCAGGACTGGTATGGTGCAATGTCCAGGTAGGGGTTCCGTCAACACACTTTTATCATCCATATGAGTCACAGTGTTGTATGTGTCCAGCACCTAGGGGAGGGACCGTATGGGGTTGGATGTGGCGGTGTTCACAGGGTGTGGGGTGGGTGGGTCTGGCTGGGTGGGAAGGCACACAACTTGGGGCAGGGAGACTTTGCTTCAGGAATGTACTGATGTTCTTCTCTCCTTTTTTTCCCCACAGGCCAGGATGAACTCCGCAGATTGCAGGCAGAGCGGCGGAAGGGGGAGGACAATGCAGCCAGGTGGGGCGAGGACCATCAACGCCCATCTGACCAGCCCGATGAGGGTGAGTGCCATACATCCATGATTAGTATTGCATGCTGTGTAACAGGGTGGGTAGCAGGGCATGGCCACCATTCATTCACATCACTGCCATGCACGCAACTTTGCATGTCTGGGTGTGCGTCAACGGTGTTCCATGAGTGCACCAGGTGCATGGCTGTGCCACTGCCTTTCCACCACATAGCCATGTCACTAAATGGCCATGGTGGTGCTGTGCGTGACTTGGCCGGTGGGTGTGTGCAGCATTCCACATGGCTGTATGCGCCTGGGTGGGCAGGTCCTGTGGACGTGATCACTGCGGGTGAACACACGCCATCACAGTGGTTTGTCCCATGGCTGTATGCCATGCACAGTGGGCGGGCTGCATGGGGTTGTGAATTCAAACCTATTGACTGTTCTCCCTTGTCCTAGGTACACGCCATCTCAGGGACATTCAGGACACCTTACGGGAGCTCCTACAGCTGGCCCGCTAGTCCATCGAAATCTTAAGGAGGCTGGACACAACGGACGTGCTGCGGAGGCACAGAGGCCAGAGGTCCCAGAGCCAGGAATGGTGGTCCAGATGAAAGTCCTTCGGTCCATTACTTCCTCTACCCCCTTGGACCCACCCTCACACCTCTCCTATCCCATCCCATTTGTCAACCCCTTCCCCTACCCATCCCCACCTTGTTTGTGTCCCCCCCAAGCTTGTATGTAGTTTTTATTGTTGTACATAGTTCACTTTTATATTTACAATACATTTGAATTTGATATGAATACTGTGGTGGTCTCTGATTTGCAGTGGGCTATAGGTGCTCAGCTGCAGTGGTGTGCATGGCATCATGGGTGGTGCAGTCATGGGTATGTGTGTGTGTCTGTGTGGAGGTGACTATGGTGTGGGGGTAGATGTCAGTCAGTGTCTGTGTTGTGTGTGTTGTTCCCTGTGCACTGGGTGACTGTGTGCAGTGGTCCATGGTGCATGCTCTGTGTCCATGGCACACCCATCGACCTGTCCATGGCCTGTGCAGCTGACACACAGGCCTGTCTGTAACCTGCATGGTCTGGCATGTCAGTGGTGGCATTCCCTGCAAGGCGGACACTGTACCCGTCACTTTGCTGGGTTGCCCCTGTCACTGGTGTGGTGCATAACTTGCTTGGGTGGCACTGTGGCCAACTTAGTTGTTGTCCCATCTCCATGCTGTGGCTTGTGTGTGTTGCAGGGGATGTGTCCCACTGTCTGTGGCTTGTGCTCCGGGTGACTACTGGTGGTGTACGGGTCCAGAGTGCCTGCGCAGGGTGGCTGGCACTCCAGTGCCATGGTGGACTATGGGTTGTGTGTACACGGCTTTCATGTACCCACAATGGGGGCTTGGTTGCCCCACCACTGCGTCCCTGTGTTGTTGTGCCCTTGGGTATGGGTGGGTGTCTGTCCATACCCTGTGTGGCATCCAATGTGGTGCATGCTTCCATGCACCACTGTGGGTGTCTGTCCTGGCTGTTGTGGCCAGTGGTGGGTCGGGGTGTGTCACTGGAATACTGTGCAGGGTGCTGTACCATTGGTGGTGGTGTCAAGGGCACGCACGTCCCATGTGAGGTACCTCTTGTGCCAACGCATGGTCGGTCTCTCAGCAGTACCTCAGGGGGACTGTGCATGGTGGCACTGCATCTGCCGTTGTTGCATTGCCATGTGCTGCAACCCACTGATGGGTGCTCATGGTGGGGCTGGCTTGCATGGTTCTGTGGTGCACAGGGTTGCATTGACACAGTGGGGGTGGTGGCATACATGGGGTTTCCTGCAGTGGTGGTCACTGCTCATGGGGGGGTGTCTGGGGGTCAAGGTGCAGGGTGTGCTCTGCACTGGGGGGATGGTGTGGCATGGGGTGGTCTGCCCTCCTTGTGTGCCAGTCACAGCTTGCCGGTATGTGTGATGGGGCACCATGGCCCAGCTGTGGGTTGGTTGCTTGTCTCCATGGGCCAGTGCTTATTCCAGCCTTCCCCCAGTTGTGCTGTGCTTGGGGTGTGGGGGGACAATGTCTGTTCTGCTGTGTGTTCCTGTGCCCATCTGTGGCATGGGTGGTGGGCCTCTACCTCCCTGATTGTGCTATTACATTTCTCTGCATCTGGGAGGCTCCCTGGTTGCGCTATGGCGCCTCTGGACTGCTCAGCTGAACATCCCTTGTTGCACTATGGTGCATCAGATTTGCTCAGCTTCCCTTCCCTAGTTGCGCTATGGCGCAGGTGGTGCTATATTCAGTCATCAGCTGTAGGTGCAATTTGGCCTGCTCCATTTTTGAATATCGCATCTCTTGCGCATGGGCGCAATAGACTTGCGCTTGCTTCTGCTATTGTGCACTTTTTGGGTGCTGTTTGAATATCTGGCCCAGTATGTCAAATTGTATTGTCTTGCATTATAGATGCAGCTGTGATGGGCAAACATGAGTCTGAGACCTTCAATGCATTTTCATGATTTAGTGATTATGTTTGTTTTATGTAGTTTGTAGACATATGGGCACCACCACTTGTGAAACACAACCACTGTCAAAAATAAAATGGAATATGATGATCAGATTTAATCACTAATATATATATATATATATATATATATATATATTTTTAGTTGGGGCCAGCGATTGGCAGGAAAGACCACTGGACACCAGGGATTTAATTACTTAAATTTTATATCAGGCAGCAATCAGCAGGTGTGGGGGCACTGGACACCAGGGGGATTGGCCATTTGTAACTTCTTCTTTCTTTGAGTATTTTTTTTTATGTGCAATTGCCATTTAAAAACCCCAAAGCAAGGCAAAGTTACAAATAGTGAATTTTCATTAAACAGGACCTGTGGGTTGTTATATCAGATGGTCTAAAGGTAGGCAAGCAATGCGAGAAGGCAGTAAAGAGGACTGGGGGGATGCTGGGTTGCGTAGGGAGAGTAATCACCAGTAGAAAACAAGAAGTTGTTATCCCTCTGTACAGATAGTTGGTGAGACCCCATCTGGAATACTGCATGCAGTTCTGGAGACCCCATCTCTGCCAGGACATAGACAGGATGGAGGCAGTCCAGAGGAGGGCAACTAAAATGGTGCAGGGTCTGCTCCGGAAGTCATATGAAGAGAGAGACAAAAAGTTCTTAATAGGTATACCCTCAAGGAAAGGAGGAAGAGGGGGAACATGATAAAAACATTTAAGTACTTCAAGGGAGTCAGCAAAGTCGAAGAGGGTAGCATCTTTCAGTAAAAGAGATGTGCAAGAACAAGTGGGAACAATCTGAAAATAGAGGAGGGCTCAGGGGCAACATGAGGAAGTATTTTTTCATGGACAGGGTGGTGGATGCATGGAACAGCCTTCCTGAGGAGGTTGTGGGTTCAAAAGCAGTGAGGGAATTCAAGAATGCATGGGACAGACATAAAGCATTTCTATTTGGGGGGGTAGGAGTAAGTAGGCTGTTGCTTAACTATGATCTGCAGCTTATCCAATAGACAGGGAAATGGGCAGACCAATTAGGCCAAGTAGACCTTATCTGCCATCAAAGTCTATGTTTCTATGTTAGGGCAACTTCATGAAGCGATCCACCAAGGTGAATTTGGCAACTTTGCTGAAAATTCACCAGTGAAGTAAAACTTTACTGCATCTCTACCCCTAACCAAATTCGTATCCAGTTTACCACCTTGGACCCTCTCCTAAGCTACCCAGCTTGCTTAATAGTCTCCTATGTGGAACAGTGTTGAAAGGCTTACTGAAATCTAAGTAAGTCATGTCCACCGCTCCACTGTGTTCTAGTTCCTTGCTCACCCAGTCAAAGAAATCTATCAGATTCATTTCACATAATTTCCCCTTGTGAAATCATGCTGCCTTGTATCTTGTAACTCATTGGATTTAAGATATTCCACAATCCTATCCACCAGCAGTGATTCAATTAACTTTCCCACCAACAAATGAGCTTCACCCTTGACACGGGTGCCTCTGCTGCTGCAAGCAGCCGGGCGGACCCCTTCTGTCTGCCGGCTGCCTTCCTCGCTGTACTGCCTGCCGATCACTAGACGAAGCTTCACCCTTGACATAAAAAGCCCTTGCCATGAAAGCAGTCGGGCAGATTTCTTCTGTCCGCCGGATGCCTTCCTCACTGTACTGCCCACCGATCACCAGACCAAAGGTATGCTGCAGAAACTGGACTGTCCAGAACCATCGACTCAGCCTGCTGATGGGCTGTGCAGTTCTTTAATTCTTTGCTACTGCTGTTTCCTCTGGACCTTAAGTTAATGTTATATTCTGATTGTGGTACTTGTTAAGTCTCTCCAAATTGTCTTGTAAATCTTAAACGCAAACCTAAGCCTGTTTACAGCAATTTTGCACTCCAAGGGTAGTTTGAAGTGCAAGTTCATTTAGGCTGCTGGTTTGTAGACTGTAAAATATTACAGTTCTCTTTGTTTTAAGGTCCAGTGGTAAGCTACCCTGGATCAGAAAATAAGTTTAAAGTGATACAGTTTTTTTCTGTTTAGACCAGATTCCATTTGGGTCACAGTTGTAAGCTTTGCCTTGCAAATAATTCAATTTCTCTTTCACTTTCTGTCCTTCTGTCTCCTTGCTGCTTGAATGTTTATGCCCACCCTCCTATCCCTCACCTCCAGCCTTTATTAAATACTCTCCCTCCCCCCTCGGCACCACCCCTAGCAATGTTCTTCCTCCCCTCTCACTTATATTGCAACTCCTCTTAAAGATACAGAGTGCAGCTATTAGGCCTAACACTTGTCCTGTCTTCCCTTTAAAGACATCTTCCTATTTTCACCATCTGCTTGCCTATCAGCTTTGCTTAGCACCTACTCTGCTATCTACTGTGCAGTTCCATACCTAGGCTTCCTCCCTTGCTACCCTGAGTAATTTTCAAGTTGCCTTGGTACCCCCTGCCCTAGATAATAACATCCTATCTTAACCTACATTTTATATCTTAAAATAGATCCACTGCACCTGATCATGCTCCCAGTGAACGGCGCGGTTAATTCTGCCAGCTGCCCATACCTCCATCCTCCTGACGAGCAGGACACCCTCAAATCTGGTTAAGTGTCCGGGCAGCTCTGGGGTAGCACTGTGCGGGTTTGATAGGTGGCCACCTGCAGTCACCCACCTCTAATTGGACTGCTGCTTTCTGCTTGGCCACTGTTTGACCCTGCCTTTTCTCTGTTAAATTAACAGTTTCTGGGCTTTGGCGCTCTCCACTTTGCATTTACTTTTGCCGAACATTACTGCTATCTGTCTAGTTTCCTATTGGTTCCTTATAAGATTCCTCCAGTAGGGGTGCCTTCTAATATATCTTGAATAGGTCTTCATTTCCTCACTGTAATCTTTACCACAAGTAGAGCCTCTGGCTGGTCTGCTTTCCTAATTAACCTTTGCGGGGCTTTACTTTCTGCTTCTCTGATTCACTTCCTCTAAATACTTGCTACGCTAGCAGGAAACACTTCATTGTTTTTACTCTATCTCTAATTTCGGCCAAGGGCTAAAATGGTATAACATGGTCACCCTTTGCAGTCTTAATTTTACACACACTATCTCTTTATCCCTAAGAGCTAATCCTCTATCTCAGTATACCAGTAGCCTTCCTACCCAAGTCAAATAGTAACACTATGGTGAAGTATAGTCTGCTATGGGCACTCTTGTCATTTGTCCTTTTACTCAGCCTGGACACTGCCACATGGGCTCTCCCATGTAACCAAATGGCAAAATACTCCTCAGAGGCTTACCGCAACTATAGCTTCTCTAACTTGATTGCAGAGACAAAGACTGATCTTCAACCTAACCCTATCCTCCTTGTTAGAGGCAGTATCTACTACCCTCTACATGCCAGGAGGAAGCTGCCATGGAGGTGTGCTCTCACCCTATCCTGCCACTGTGCAAGGCTTTGGTTCCTAGCCATGATGATTATTCTGCTATCTGGGGACGTCAAACTAAATCCAGGTCCACCTACCTGTTTCTTTTCCCCAAATGACTTATCTGTCATGTCCAAGAAAGGATTATTAATTGCCCATATCAATATCAGAAGTCTTACCTGTCACCATGTGGAACTCGAGGCCTGGGTGAAACTCTACAATCCTGATCTACTCTGTCTCACAGAAACTTGGCTAAAAACTGATATGCCTGATGATGTATGCTCCTTGCCTAACTATTCCCTGTTCTGGCGGAATAGATCCTCATCCAAGCGTGGAGGTGGAGTTGCCCTATTCTTCAAAAACCACCTTAACATCTCTATTGTCCTGGAATCTGCCTCTCCTGCAGTGTGCAAATTCATGCAGTCAACTATTGTATTGGGAGAAAAGAAGCTTCATATTATCTGTGCCTATAATCCCCCTGCTGGGGGAATAGTAGGTCTTCAAGAACTCCTTGACATCACCTCCCAGACTGTAAATCATAATGAGGTGGTCATCCTAGGTGATCTTAACCTCAATTTGTTAGGATCAGCTCAAATATCCTTACAATCACTCATGCTTAGTTATAATTTTCAACAGTTGATCTCTGAAGCAACTAGAGCCACGTCATCCCATCAAATGGGTACACTCCTAGACTGGGTGATGGTTAACCGTATGGAACATGTGTTGAAAGCAGGAATCCTTGCAGATGCACTAACAGACCACTCACCCACTTTTTGTATCCTATCAATGGTTGCGCCTCCATCTCCTCCATCAAGACTAATCACGTTTCCAAATCTAGCTCATATTGACCAGGATGCATTTCTCTATGATGTCTCCAATATCGACTGGGCAGGTATCTATCAAACAAAAGATGTGGAGGTTGCTCTACAGATATTCATAAATTAATTTCTTACCATTCAATATAAACATGCCCCCAAGACTACTAAGAGGGTCAGAGGAAAACAGATGAGGTGGCTGCATAAAGACCTTGTTAATCTGCGCCAGAGGGATAAGCTCTGGATTTGCTACAAACAAACTGGCCTACAATCAGATCTTATTGCCTATCATGAACTAAGGAACAGATGTAAGAGACAAGTTAGAGCTGCTAAAACCAAATACTGAAAGGACCTTCTACAAAGTTCAGCCTGTGACCCGAGGAAATTCTGTGCCCATGTCAAAACATTTCTGGGTACCTCGCAGTCGGTCATTCCTGATGAAGTGATCATAAATGGGGCACATTGTAATGACCCTAGGACCATCTCAAACAGTTTTAACAATCCTTTCTCTGATCTGTCACACTATACCTTGGCTTTACAACCTAGTGGATCGCACTCCAATCTACCTACCACACTACCATCAGACAACCATACTGCCCTATTGTATGATGCTCCTCCAGTGCCACCATTCTATTTCAAGGCTGTATCAAAAGCAAAGTTCTGAAATTACTGAGATCCATATCTGCCAATACCAGCTCTGGTTCTGACTCACTGGAACCTTGTCTTCTTAAGCTGGCTTTTCCACTCATTGCCTCTCCAATTGCCAGAATCTACACTTTATCCCTTATCCATAGCACTGTGCCGGACTTATGGAAATCTGCAAGAGTAACGCCTGTCTTTAAGAAAGGTGACCCAAAGGACATGGCTAATTACATACCTATAGCAATCCTCTCTCTCCTTAGCAAGATAATAGAGAAAATAGTTGCATCACAGACCACTGACTACCTTACATGCTACAGTATCCTCTCAGACACCCAGCATGGTTTCAGAAAAGATCATAGCACCACCACGGCTCTTCTTCAACTAACTACTGATATTCTGTCCAACATGGATTCTGGAAAACTCACAGGTGCCAACTTCATTGACCTCACTAAGGCTTTCAACCTTGTAGACCATCCCCTACTTCTCTCCACTCTCCATAAATTCCATTTCTCTACCCCTGTTGTGGACTGGTTCTGTAGCTACCTGTCAAACAGGTTGCAAGCTGTCAAATGTAACTCCTCCCTGTCCAACACATCTACTATCAGCCTTGGGGTCCCCCAGAGCTCTATCCTTGGGCCCCTTCTGTTCTGAATTTTTATCAACAATGCAACTGAGGTCCTGGAATCCTGCTCAGCTATACTCTACGCTGATGACCTGATCATCTATACTAGTTCTTCTAGTATTGTCTGCATAAACACATCACTTATTTCAGACTTTAATAAGGTCTTAGACTGGCTACTAGACCGTAAGCTTTTACTAAATGAAAAGAAAATGAAAGCCATGCTCCTAGGTTCCGCACCGAAGATTAAGGCCTGTTCTAGTTTGCTGGAGATTCTTCACCCAGGAGGATTTCCACTTGAAAATGTTACTTCCTTCAAGTACTTTGGGATCCTGCTGGACCAGTCCCTGGTTTAATCTTCACATTCAGTCCTTGTGCAAAGCTGTAAACTCGAAACTAGGAGTAGCTTACAAAACGAGCTACATGCTTACACCCTTGGCCAAATTAGCAATTGCCCGAGGTATTCTGCTCCCAACCCTTACTTACGGTGCTTCTGTTCTTACCTCTGCCCATAAAACCTCCCTGCTAAAATGGGACATAACTTATAACAATATGCTGATTTGCGTCTTCGTTGCCTCGACTCAAACATCACTGCCTTCTTTATAAGGATCTGAATTTGCTTTCACCCTCTGCCAGTAGACAATACTACCTTGGATCACTAATAGACTCAATCATCTGGGAAAGAAAACCATCCCAGCTGGTGGCATTGATGGTCTCTCAAGCATCCTCCCATGTCCTGCGATCAGCTGATAAATCCTTGCTCTATGTTCCGAGATATCGGACGACTAAAGGCACAGGGGCCTTTCAATTCTCTGCTTCCAGGCTATGGAATGCTCTTCCACTCAACCTCTGGCTGTCTCTGTCTTACTTTGGATTTAAAAGTGAATATCATCATTATCTATCCTTAGCTGATGCTTGTACGTGCTTTGACCCAACCTGAAGCTCCTGAGACTTACCAGTAATGTCATCCCTGCTCTAATCCAGCTCCAAGACTGTCTCCTCTTCCCCTCCCCATATTTTTCCTTCTCTTTGTAAATAACTTCTTAACTACTTGCTCTCTTCCTTCTTGAACCTTGTTGCTGACCATCCACTGTTGTTTTGCCAATTACCACCCCTGTCCTTCCTTCTGTTAGTCTTTCTTGTTATGTTTGAACATTCCTCACATTTCTCTCTATATAACCTTACTATCTTATTAACCCTTTCACTTCACAGGGCAGGTCCGTGGTTTCTGCACTTATATATCTTACTGCCATTATCTGTATAATGCTTTCCATTATTTTTTGTTGTTTTTACCCATTTTATTTTTGCAGCACTGCTGTACTGTTCCTCTATTTGTATTATTGTACCCATGTTGCTGTTGTTCAACTGTTCTCTTTGTGTTGTACTCTCCCGGGTCATGCCTGAAAATAGTTATTTTATGGCTAGTGCACCTACCCGGTTAACAAAAACTAAATAAATAAAATAATGTCAGACTGACTGGCCTATAATTGCCAGCCTCCTCCTTGCTACTAGTTTTGTTTAGTGGGACTACAGCTGCCCTCTCCAGTCCTCTGGAACCACTCTTCTTTCCAGTAAACTGTTAAATGTAACTGTGAGTAGTGCAGACAGTATTTCCCTGAGCTCCCTCAATACCTTTGTATGCCCCCAGTGTGACCCTGTTGCTTTGTCCACCTTCAGATGAACATAGAAACATAGACAGAAACATAGATTTTGACGGCAGATAAGGACCGCTTGGCCCACCCAGTCTGCCCATTTCCCTACCTAATGGATAAGCTGCAGATCCTAGTTAACCAGCAGCCTACTTCTTCCTACCCCAACCCCCTAGAATTGCCTTATGACTGTCCCATGCATGCTTGAATTCCACCACTGTTTTTGACTCCACAACCTCCTCCGGAAGGCCCTTTAGGAATCTTTCATCCAAACAATGACTAGTGTCCACCTCCTGCCCTCCAAAGCTTTTGTTACTTTTTGTGCCCCCCTTCTCCTTCCTCTATAAACACAGAACACAAGTATTTTTTCAGGATATCTGCCTTTTCCTGGTACCTCTCTGCACAGTACACCCTTTCCTTATTAGCCTTGCAATCCCACCCCTTTTCTTCCTTTTTTCACATACATATCAAAAAAAATGTCTTGTCCCCTTTCATTACTTCCTGGGCTATTCTCTCTTCAGTTTTCACATTTGCATTCCTTACTGCTTTCCCTGCTTCCTTCTGTTTCCTCTAATACAGCTCACTATCCTTCTCCCTCTGAGTCTCCATATACCTTTTGAATGCTACCCTTTTAGCTTTTACCTTTTCAGCCACCTCTTTCATGAACCATTTTGGTCTTTTTTCCTCTTGTTTTTTGTTCATTTGTTTGATGCAGAGTGTTGTTTCCTTTTATCTTCACCCACTTTTCCTCCACTCCACCCAGGTCACTCACCCTGCTGGGACCTCCCTAAGGTATTCACCCATCTTTTAAAAATGTGCCCTCTTGAAGTCCAGGACCCTCATCCTTGTGTAGTTTGATTGTGCAGCTGTTCTTACATTGAACCACACCATATAGTGATCACTGGTCCCCAAGTGGCCTCCAACCTTGACGTCTGCATCACTGTCCCTGTTAGTGTGTACCAGGTCCAGACATTTTGCATATGCTATCAGGACACCATGTTGTCAGGATTTGATACAGTTTGTGATGGTTGTTCATCCAAATTCTGAGATCCAGGGAGTTTGCAAACATTAAAAAGTGCACCTTTTGACCATTACTTTAACACATTTAGACCAAGAATTGTTTGGAATTATTTTTTTTGTTTTTATTTCTAAGTAGAAGTAGCTTGGTCCAAGGAGGTACCTTTTGAAGCTTTTATGAAAAAAAATTCAGTTTACATGTTATAAGGTTTTAAAGAATAACTTCTGAGAATGGGTTCAGTAGGCACTTCAGTGTTGAACCCTGATTTTTGCAGCTTAGTAACTTTAGTGCCATTTAACACAACTGTAAGAAACTTTGCATGCACAATCCAGGTGCCGTGCCATATTTTTATGACTTGGTAAGTTTTGTAGTGGTCACTCATCCAGGTTCTGAGGACTAGAAATTTGAAAAACCTATAAAAATGCACTTTTTGACTTTTTTGCTCATCTGTGCAGCACAAATGATTTGGATTTTAATTCAAAACATTTGTGGGTAGAATGGGTGGTACTGGGTTAAAAATGTCACAGGCAATACAGCTCGGGAAAAAAACGCACTGTGAAAACAGCCAAAAAGCAAAATAGCTATAGAGACACAATAGCGAATGATCAAAACTACTAAAGAGGATATCCCTGTAGCTATATTGCTTTCAGACAAACAGGTTAAGCCTCTGCTTGGTGATGTGCTGCCAAGCAGCTTACATAGCTCACAGGGTAAAGCTACAGGCAGGGAGAGTGGTGGAGCATTGATGTCCCGGGTTCGACTCACCATCCCGAGACATATAATATATTTTATTTTTTTTATCTCACCATGAAAATTTCTGTTTCCCCTTCCCCATCTTAACATCCCCCCCTCAAGATTTCTCCCCATCCCTGAGTAGCCTCCCAACCAGAGATAGCTATAATAAATTTGTGGGCTCAGGGGTGCTGCCCCTCATAATAGTGGGTGCAAGGGACAGAGCTCCTTGCAGGCACAAAGAGTATTTGTTGTTGAGTGAGTTTGGCTCATTGTTTTTGCTGAGTGCAATCTTTGCTGTTGGTATTTTGATTTCATGGCTTTTGACTATGCTGTCATTGTTTGTAACAGTTTGACCAGTGCTGAATGGGCTTAGATCAAGGGCATGTCTTTCAATGGTAATATTAAAAAAATATCAGTCAGTTCTCTGGTCATAAGGTTATAACATTTGACTTCTGAGTATGCTCAGTAGAGTTTTCAGGATATCTGATAGGTGCAAAAGAGTTTTTTGTGAGCCAGTTTTTGCTTCTCAATGAAAAACGTTTTATTGTTGTGATTGTTACAATCATGCCTTTTTTCTTTTGGGCAAAAAATATTTCTAGAAAATTATGCCTTTTTGAAAATCAAGTACCTGGACACAGGTAAAAAGGAACCTTTTAAATAGATGCAGGGATTTGTTTGAAGAAAAATGATCCAGAAATTTGTTTTGTGGACACCTCAGAAATCTTACGTCACCTGCTATGTGACGGTTGTGATTCTTGTGTCATCAGCAAAGATTTCTGTGTTCATGAGAAAGTGCGAACAAAGAATCTCAGTAAAGAAAAATACTTTGCAACATTCTTTATTCATGAGAAAGTACAGTACAAAGAATCTATCAAGCAAAGAATTCTTTGATCATAATGTACAGTAAGAGAGCAAATAATTCTTCGATAATGACATAAAAATTGCTAACAACATTCTTTAAGATAAAAAATTTGACTATGTACCAAAAATCAGCTGTTAGTTATAATGCACTCATTTTTTTTAACATTTTTCTTCCAAGTTTTCAACAATCAGATATTTTAAGGCCCTTATACGAACAAAGTGGATAGGAAATGTCACTTCCACCTCAAAATGTGTTTTTAGATTATAAAAACAGGGTCTTACTTTTTGCCTTAGAAAAACAGTGTCATTATTTGCCATAATAAAGGAGTGTTTATTACTGCAAACATGTGCATGGTTTTCCTCAGTCTGTGCATGCACCCTCCACAGTTCTTCCTCCCGGAACACTGGCCACCTTGTCTTTCCACCCAGATATGGAACTGCCAGTCTAACTTGGCAGTAAGTCATTGCCACAAACAAAATCAATCAATAGTAATTTAAAAAGTAACATTTCAACTCTGGGCAGAAATAAATGAATTTTAAAAAGTTGAAATAAATAAATTAAAACAACTGTGGACCACGTACTCAAACCTAAGTGGACCATGGCTGTGGCCAAAAAAGAAAGACCCAGTAATTGATATAGAATAATGAATGGGAAAGTGTACTTAATGAGAATTTAATGATCACTCGAGGTGTGGAATGCTACATAAACTCTGAGGGCGAAGCTAGAGGGGTTTATTAAAGCATCCCACACAGAGGGTGACCATTAAATTCAAGTTTAAGTCACTTGCCCATTTGTTATTATACAAAATTGCTGGTCAGCATTTTTTTTTTTATTTTACATTTGGATTTACTTAGCGCACTGTTGCCATAAATGCTTGATGCATTTCAGCACATCGGAGCTCTTCCCACTGCCACTTGTTGTTCAGTGCAACTGTTTAATGGCAGGATTAATCAGATAAAAGTTGTAAAAGTTGTACATGTTTGAGAAGAAAGCAATGAGCAGTAATTAAAAAAAAACAAATGGAAGAACATAAAACTGACAAAGTTCATTGTTCTGGTGTGGTGTGGCAGCTCCTTGCTATGCAGAGGAAGGAGCCACCATGTTTTTCAAAATGTTTAGCCAGTAGGTGAACAGCCAATCAGGTAGTGGCTGTTCTTCAGTGACTCGCCGCGTGCTCGCCATTGTAATCCATTGGTTATAATGGCAAATAATAACTAGGTCACTACATATAAAAAATTGCTGACCAGTTATTATATATACAATAATGGATGGGTTGGTGACTATAATGAGATTTTACACACATCCAAGTTGTGGGATGCTACATAAACCTTGAGGGTGAAGCCCAAGGGGTTTAATAAACATCCACAACGAAAATAATGTAAAATCAAGATTCCACCACCCCATCTTTTATTTTTTTATAATTGCTGGTCAGCAATTTTTTTGTTTATTTTGACACACACACGCATGGCTCTGGGTTGTCCTGTCCCATTAACGCTTATCTCTGAAGCGCATAGTGATTCTCAATGTCAGTTTTTCTCCAGTGTGGATTAAAACTGCACAGTGCAGTTTCTGAATGGCAGGATCAGCAAGATCAAGTAGAGGAGAGAATAAATGTTTAAAAATAAAAACACCCATGCTCTTGGTGTGGCAGCTCGTCACTAAGCAGAACAAAGGAGCAGCCATGTTTCTTTTAGTGGAAAGCCTGCCAAGGAGGCATAAAGAGCCAATTAGTATGTGGTTCTTGTGTAAGTGACATAGCGTGTGTTCCCTGTTATAACTCACAAGTTATAACAGGAAATTATAACTAGGTCAGGCAATGTAAAAAATTGCTGACCAGTTATTATTATAAAATAAAAATATGAGTTGGTGTGTGTAAACTTGAAATTTACACAAACCCTTGGGGTTAGATCCTTTTCACAAACCCCCTCGATCTTTGCCCTTCAAGTGAATGTAAACTTCTCATTACACACACCACCCTATACTTTATTCTATGTGCAACACCATGAAATTCATTGTAAAGGTCTGAGTACAAGTCTGTAACTCCTGTTTTTGTGTTGGAGGTTTACAATGTAAGTCCTGAGAATGTGGGACATAAATGTTTTATAATTGGAAGCGTATTGCAGTATAAATCAGCTGGTAATCATGAAATGCTGGACAATAGAAATTCTAAAAATGCTAGTAAAAATAGGGTAAGAAATGTGCATGGGGACCAAAGTGTGCTACCTAAATTGTGTACAAACAGAATCGCCTATACAAACATTAAGCTGATGTTTGTAGAGCTGATGAAGGTATTTGCAAAGAGGTCCCTAAGCAAATTCCACACCACTTAATGCATGAGCAGGGATGCACTTCTGCACCCAGATGTGGGTTGTGTATTGAGTGTCATTAATTTTTACCTGATTCTGAAGTGGCTGTGTATGTCCTGCAACGTTCAGGTCCTAAAACTATGCAGCCTGAAATACTGCTGTAATATGGGTTTGTTAATGCTCTCAAAAAAGGAGAAATTCATTGCAAAAGATACTGTGTTAATGCACCAGTTGGGTTTCAGCTTAACACCAAGAAAGTAGTGAAATATAGCACTAGGGTTTCTACTCATAGTTCCGCACACACACCCCCCCAAGCACCAAAAGGCCACAGACACTCGAGCAAAAACATTCATCAACAATCATGCAAGACAAACAACATACAACTGTTTCCAGATGTCACAAATGAGATTCAAAAACATGTGTACAGCATGCTGCACCTAAAAAAAAGAAACATACCAACAGTATGACTGCTGAAGTGGGTGTGCATGTTTTGAAGTCTGCATACTAATATGTGGCTGCATAAGCAATGGCCCCACAGTAGCATCTGCTTTTGCAGACAGACGTAGTATTGTAAGTTGAACATTAGGGATTTGTATCTGCAGGTATGTGAGTGTGAGTGTGAGTGTGTGTTTCTGTGTGTGTGTGTGTGTCGGTGTTCTTGCGCCTTACACTGAGAATGTATATCAGTGGCCAGCATTCTTTAAAGTGAAGTAGTGTTATAATTTGAATATTATGGATTAGTATCTGCAGCCAGAAATGTGTGTGCGTGTATGTGTATGTTTTGCAGTGTGCATGTGTAACCTTGGATGCAGAAGTGCTGGACCCTGATGATATATGTAATTTGAGTAATCTTTAAAGAGCTGTACATTGTTTGTCTTACTTGATAATGGCACTCTGTGATAGTCTGTGTGGCCTTGTCCTATTGCTGCATGGAGGGGGTGGAGATAGGGCTGAAAACCCTAAATGCCACATTTTCCCATTTTTGTGATCCAAAGCTAAACATGAACTGGTGCGTTAAAGCAATATTTTGCAATGAATACATATCGTATATATGATTGTGAGGATATATTTTAGCAAATAAACATGATATTTTTTGTTTACTGGGGACCCAGAGTAAGAATATGACCTTTATCATCACTCTAGGTCTCCATGGACAAACTTACCCACACATAGGTCATGGCTGGCTAGAAAGAGCTGTGCTAGTGGTTGGCTCTAGCCAATCACAATCAACTCCAAACTGATTTGTCTTGCTTTAATGCCACCTTCAGAGTCAGCAAAGGGTTGTGATTTGGGATCTATTCCAGCAATCCCTCCTTTTCCAAATGTTTGCCACATAGGCTAGCCTTCATCTTCCCTCTCCAAACCTGTTCAAGCTACCAGTTAATATCAACTTTTGAGATGGGTTGGGCCAATTAGCCAAACATCTTCTAATGCCAGTTTTGGAACACTGCAAGCAAGAGGTTGTGAGTTGGGCTTCATTCCCTCAATCTGTCCTCTCTCCAATGATAGCCACAGAGGCCAACCTTCATCTGCCCTCTCCAAACCCTCTCAAGCAACCAGCCAATCTGCTTCCATGATGGGTGGGGCCAACTTCAAGTGCCAAAACCAGAGACTTGTAAGCAAATGACAAGCCCTTTGCAGCTTTGAAATGGCACCTTCAGAGCCAGAAAGGGGTCTCAAGTTGGCCTCCATTCTAGCAATTATTCTCTTAACCAAAAAACCTGCAGAGAGCAGACTTTGTCTACCCTGCTTGAGCTAACAGTCATTCAGATTTTATGCTGGGCTGTGCTAATTTTGACTGCCAAAGCCTTAGAAATTTAAAAAAAGGCTGAGCCCTTTGCAGATTCATCATGCCACCATCAGAGCCAACTAGGGGTTGTGAGTATGGCTTCATGCCAGCAATCCCTCCTCCTCCAATGATTGCTGAAGAGGTCTGCCTTCATCTGCTTTCTCAAAGCCTGCTTGAAGCACCAGACAAGCAATGTCCAAGTTGGGAGGTGTTAACTTTGAGTGCCAAACCAAAGGACTTTAAAAAAAAAGGCTGAGCCCTTTTCAGCTTTGGGTTGCCACTTTCAAAACCAGAAAAGGGTCATGAGTTGGGATCAATTCCAGCAATCCTTCCTCCTCCTCGCAATGATTACAGCAGAGGGCTGCCTTTGCTTCCCTTCTGTAAGCCTGCTAAAGCCACCAGCCAATCAGCTTCTGAGGTGGATGTGACTAACATTGAACATCAAAACTGTGGAGATTTAAACAATGGTTGAGCCTTTTCCACCTTCACAATGCCACCTTCACAGCCAGCATGGTGTCATGAGGTGCATTCCAATCCATTAATCCCTCCTCTGCCCAAAAATCTCCACATAGACCAGACTTTGTCTTCCCTCTACAATCTGCATCAAGCCACCAGCCAGTCAGTTTCTGAGATGGGTGAGGTTCACCTCGACAGCAAAAAACAGAGACTTTCAAACAAAGGCTGACCATTTCCTGCTTTGGGAAACCATCTTCAGAGTGAGCAAGTGGTCTTGAGTTGGATCCAATCCATCAATCTCTCCACCCATGCCAACAATCACTGGAGAGACCCGTTTTCATCAGCCATCTCCAAGAATGTTCAAGGCACCAGCCAATCAGCTTCAGATGTGAGTGAGGCTCACCTTGAGTTCCAAAGCCAGGGACTTTTAAACAAAGACTGAGCCCTTTCCAGTTTCAAAGTGCCACCATAGGAGCCCATAAGAGTTACGAATCAGGCTCCATTGCAGCAATATGTCCCCCCTTGATGATCACCACAGAAACCAGCCATCTTTTTCCCTCTCCAAACCTGCTTGAGCCATTAGCCAGTCAACTTCCATTGTGGGCAGTGCTAACCTCGAGCACAAAACCAGGGAGTTTTAAGCAAATCTGAGCCTTTCTCAACTTTGGAAAACCTCCTTTGGAGTCAGCAAGGGTTGTGATTTAGGCTCCATTTCAGCAACCCTTCCTCACCCCTCCCCAGGGTGATTGCCACAGAGACCAGCCTTCATATGCCCTCTTCAAGCCTGCTTGGGACATCAGCTAATCAGCATCCAATAGGGGTGGGAAGAACTTTGAATGCTCAAACCAGTGACTTCTGAACAAAGACTGAGCCCATTCCAGCTTTGGGAAGCCACCTTCAGAGCCACCATGGGGTCATGAGCCAGACTTCATTCTAGCAATTCCTCCTTCACCCAGTGATCACTACAGAGAACAACTCAAAGTCTGCTCAAGCCACCAGTCAATTGGCTTCCAAGGTGGGAAGGGCTCACTTTGAGCACCAAAACAAGGTAGTTTTAAACAAAGCTGAGCCCTTTCCAGCTTTGGAATGCCACCTTCAGAGCCAGTAAGGAATTGTGAGTTGGGATCCATTCCAGCAGTCCCGTAACCCCAAAGATCACCACAAAGACCAGTCTTCACCTGTCCTCTCTAAGCCTGTTTGAACTACAAGCTAATCAGCTTCTGAGGTGGGTATGGCTAACTTTTGAGCACCAACACCACTAACTTTTAAAAATGGCTGAGCCCTTTTCATTTTCAGGATGCCACTTTCAGAGCCAGGAATGTGTTATGAGTTGTTCTCCAATCCAGCAACCTTCCACTCAGCAACTGCCACAAAGACCAGCCTCAGTCTTCCCTCTACAAACCAGATCAAGCCACTAGCTAATCAGCTTCTGAGGATGGTGAAGCTCAACTTGATTGTCAAAAACAGAGACTTTTAAACAAAGGTTGACCCAGTTTGGGACTTCAACTTCAGAGGCAGCAAGGGGTTATGTATTGGATTGCAATATGGCAGTTCCTCCTCCCCCAACAATCACAGGAGAGGCCAGTTTTCATCTGTCTTCTCCAATCCTGCTGAAGGTACCAGCCAATCGGCTTCAGAGTTGGACAGGGCTCGCCTTAAGTGCCAAAATAAGGAACTTTTAAACAAATGCTGAGCTCTTTCTAGCCTCACGACTTCACCTTCAGAACCAACAAAGGGCGGTGAGTAGGGCTTCATTACAGCAATCTCGCCACACCCCAATAATCACAGCAGACAGAAGCCTTCATCTGCCCTCGAGCCATCACCAATTAGCTTCCAAGGCTGGTGGAGCTAAACTTGAATATGAAAACCAGGAACTTTTAAACAAAGGCTCAGCCCTTTCCAGCTGCAAAATGCCACTCTAAGAGCCAGCAAGGGTTGTGATCTGGGTTATATTCCAGCTATCTCACCTCCCCACTAATGATCACCTCAGAGACCAGCCTTCACTTGCCCTCTCCAAGCCTGTTTGAGTCACCAGCCAATCCTCTTCCGATGTTATTGGATCTAAACTTGAGTGTTAAAACCAGGGACTTTTAAACAAAGTCTAAGCCCTCTCTAGTTTTGGGATGGCATCTTCAGAGTCATCAACAGGTCCTGAGTTTGACTCCAATCCAAAAATCCCTTCTTCTCTAAACAATATTTTCAGAGACCTAGTCTTCATCTGCCCACTACAAGCCTCCTTGAGGCATGAGCCAGTATGAAGTGCAAAAACCAGGGACTTTTGAACAAAGGCTGAGCCCTTTCAAGTTTAAGGACTCCACCTTCATAGCCAGCATGGAGTCGGGAGTTGGAATCCATTTCACCAGTATCTCCCCAAATGATTGCTGCAGACAACAGCCTTCATCTGCCTTCTCCAAGCCTGCTCGAGCTACCAGCCAATCAGTTTCTGATTTAGGAGGGGCTAACCTTGAGTGCCAAAACTGGGGACAATTAAACAAAGGCTGTTCCCTTTTCCAATTTGGGATGATGCCTTCAGAGCCAGCACAGGGTCATAAGTTACACTTCATTCCAGCAATCCCTCCACCCCACAATGATTGCCACAGAGACCAGCCTTAGTCTGTTATCTCCAAGCCTGGTCTGGCATTGGGCCAGTTACCTTCTGAGGTGGGCATGGCTCAACCTCAAGCACCAAAACCAGGGAGTTTTGAACAAAGACTGAGGCTTTTCCAACTTTTGGATGCAACCTTCAGAACCAGCATGAGGTCATGAGTTGGACTCCATTCCAGCAATTTTTTCTTCACCCAATGATCACCATAGAGGCCAGACTTTGTTTGCCTTCTCCAGGCCTGTTTGAGCAACCAAACAGCTTCCAAGCTGGGCAGAGCTCAACTTGAGAGCTAAAACAAAAGAGTTTTAAACAAAGGCTGAGTCATTTCCAGCTTCAGGTGGACACCTTTTGGAGTCAGCAAGGTGTCATAAGCTGTTCTCCAATCCAGCAATCTTCCCCCAACAATCACCACAGAGAACAGTCTTCATCTCCCCTCTCCAAACCTTATTCAGACACTAGTCAGTCAGTTTCTGATGTCAGTGGGGCTCACCTTCTGTGCCAAAACCAGGGACTTTTAGACAAAGACTACAAAATGTCACCCTAATAGCCAACAAGGGTTGTGGGTTGGGCTACATTCCAGCTATCTCAACTCCCCAATGATAGCCACAGAGACCAGGCTTCATCTGCCCTCTCCAAGCCTGCTTGGGTCACCAGCCCATCAGCTTCTGATTTGCACAGAGCTAACTTTAAGTGCTAAAACCAGGGACTTTTAAACAAAGTCTACAAAAGTGTGCACTCACTGAATCTCTGTAATTCCAAGATATGGCAAAAGAATAACATTTATTCACACAAAATAATACAAAATAACAAAATACATACTGCGAGAGCAAGCTAGCAAACCGCACTCTCTTCCCCAGTGCTTCAGGTCACAAGACCCTTCCTCAACGGGTGTGGCTAAGACACCTGAAGGTGCAGTTTTTATGCTGGCACTTAATGTTCGATAATTAGCCCCACATGATTATTTCATGTCAAAACATTTTTTGATATACAGTGCAAGCCTGTTACAATGGATGCATCTGTACAAACAACTTTTGTCCATTATATCTGGAAGTGGTGTAGCTTATGTATTAGATGTTTTGATGTGTGTGAGCATGGCTCTGAGAATGAGAACTTATAAAACTTCACAGATATAACTCAGAATCATGCTTAGCATATGTTTCTGTATTCTCTGTGTTTATTTGAAGTTATTTAACTGTCATGGAACATTATTTCTTTTAAGGAAATGTTATCTCTGTAGCTCCTCCATCTTAGCTGTATATTTGACAATTCTCTTCACCAGCTCTTCACCCCTCCAAAAAAAAACACTACAATTGTCCAAAAAAGCTTCATAGTATCTGTTATAAGCAATTTTCCTGTTCATTATAACCAAAGAAAAATGCATTGATGTGATATATTTGGTTTAGGAAATCAGTTTGTGTCTACTATAACTGGCTGTCCATTATAACAGTGTCTGTTATAAGAGAAGTGCACTGTATTGTAATTGTTGAGAAAATGCATTAAAGTACATAGTGGTTTAGTTGAACAGCATATCTATTGTTTTGAGTTTTATCTAGGCTGCCATGTTTATGAGCTGCCTGGAAACTGATTACAGGATGCTTTTCAGCTTAATCACAAAAAGATAATCAGAGTCAAATAAAAGAAGAAAGTTTAACATATTTTGTTTTGTATATGTAAGCATAGTAAATGCAATCAATTATTGCCAAACTTATAGATTCAAAAAATAAGAGGTAAAATTAAGATGCAAAAGGTCAAATTCTACTTTACATAATAGCAATCCATGTTTTCAATAATTTTCTACTACACATACAACATTTAAAGTCAAGGGTCAAGTTGAGGTGCAAAAGGTCAAGTTCTACTCCACATCTTAACAATCCATATTTACTAGGAAGTACCTCTGTGAAACTTCATTAAAGCAAACTTAATAGTGGGAGGTCAACACTAGATGCAAAAGGTCACCAATCCATTTATTTTGATCAAATCAGAACAGGCAGGTACAAGCATTGCTGAGTAGTTCAAGTTGCAGTGACTATTCCTATATAATCCTCAGTTTTGTATGTAAACATCCATTGATATAACATTACAAATGATATTATATAATAAAATCTCTTAAAGTATCAAAATCTGCAAAAGGATATCTCAGTAGAAACATAATCGAAAACATGAGTAAAATATGTGTAAAACAAAGTCACCAGCGGATAATCGCTTCCCATTTGGTGCTGTGAATTCCTTCCAAGGCAACAGAGGACCTATGAAAGAAATAACATAAACAATGAATTACAAAAATGGAATAATAACATGTCTATATTTATAAACAACTCTAAATTGTAAAGCATCAGATTTGATCAATTTCATTTAGAACTGAAAGGGTCAAAAATAACCTTCTAGAGGTGATTTTAATGCTGTATGATCGAATATAGACTAAGATTGTCTGGGGTGGGGGCTTGCATGGGTTAATGATAAATTCTTACAAATATTAACTTTTATTCATATATGGTTTATAGTTGCAATTTTCATTTAGACCCTGTGGTTCAACTGTTTTCAAGGTAAAGATCCAAAAAGCTCTCCATCTGGAGTAAATGATGCTTTCTGACCCTCCTGTTTTCTGAGCTGGCATATGTTCTAATCCAATGAAATGCATGTTGCCTGGGTCTGATCCGTGTTTAAGTATGAAGAGTGTACTATAGGAGTGTCAGACCTGCTATTTATTATTGATCTAACATGCTCCTGTATTCTTTGTTTAAAGAGCCACTGACGCCTTGAGAAAAACTTTGAAAAACATAATATTTAGGCACAAAGCAGCTTTATATTTCTCATTAACTTTGTATTTCCTATCCCATTATTATTACTGAGGTCAAATGCATGAAAATAGGATTTTTGTTCCTTGAGGGTTTATCAGCTCCAATTGCTTTTTCCCTACCTGATATCATAATACTCTGCTTGTGACATAACAGTTATTTCCTTGTCAACTTACTGTGATGTCACAACAGAGCATTATAATTTCAAGTAGGAAATAAGGTAATGAGGCAAATGAACATGTAAGAGACACAGATCATGATTTTGTGGGAATTTCTTCAATAATAGATAATGGGGAAAATAAATCTATAGGAACCTATAGAACATACATGAAATAACAGATAAATTGTGTCTAAATGTTATGTTTTTTAAAGTTTCACCAAAGGTGTCAGTTACTTTTTAAGGGGTCAGACAATACAGCCCACATATGTCATACCTCAGCAACACCACAATGCATAAACACAGAAGGGGGTATCACACATGATACACTCCCTTATTTCTACAATTGCTTTTTTATCCTTAGGATAGCCAGTTTTCCATATTTACAGATATTGCAATGGGTACATTTAAAGAATCCTTTAGTTTTATACAGGAACCACCACATTTATGTTTTAGTATCACTTTTCAGTCTACTTTGTACTAAATGATATTGAGTATTTCTGGCTTTTCTGAAAGTGATTCTGGATTTCTCACTTATTGCCATCCCCGCACTGTTTACTGATTGCAAAATCTGTTAGTTTTTTATAAACAATGTTATCAATCTGACCATTAATGTTATTGTATTCTGTAGCCATAATTATTTTTCTGTCTTCTGTGTCATTTAAATTCCTCCTTGATTCTTGGTATATTAAATATGTTCTTTTGTGCTGCTGTATTCTATTTTTGGCTTCTTCTAGAAATTCTTCTGAGCAACCTCATTCAGGAAACCTTTTTAGTTCCTCTCATTGTTCTGAAAATCTTCTTCTTTACCACAGCTATGGTATAACCTCAAAAACTCACTGCAAGGGATCACGTTTTGAGGCTTTCTGGATGGGCACTGTCACTTCTCAGTAGTGAGTTAATTGCTGTCTGTTTTCTATGGCATTTACTTTCTACAGTGAATTCAGATGTAATGTAAAAAGTGAGATTTAGAAAATTCACACTATCTTTGCTGACTAAATGTGTAAAGGAATGGTTGAGCTCATTCTTGTGTAGCCATTATAAAAATTGTTATCTCTATGTAATCACCTTCCCAGAAATATATAATGTCATCCACAAAGTGGTACCATTTCCTTATTTTACTAAAGAAAGGGTTGTTCTGTGGACTGAGCACACACAGTTTCCCACCACCCTAAAAATAAGTTGGCATAGATGGGTGCTATACTGGCAGCCATTGCTGTGCCACATGTTTGGAGGTAATACTCATTATCAAATTCAAAAACATTATGGCCTGGATATTCAAAAGGGTTGTGCCATGCGCAACAGGGTTGCTCATGCGCAAGTCCAAAATGCGCCATTCTGCGATATTCAGCAGGAGGCAGTTATGCCACTGGCACCAGGTTGCGCAAGAGAGCAATGCAAATGAATGCATGCTCAACAGGAGGGGGAGGATCCATGCATAACCTGCGCAACCCGATATTCAGTCGGGTTGTGCAGAGTTGTGCATGCGCAACCCCCAACCTGCGCCTGCACAACCTTGAGCCAAAAAAAAAAGGCTTAAGTTGATGGCCACCCACAGGTGAGCTGCTGCATTGCAGGGCGCAACACAGCAGCTGCCACCCCTGGCTGGCCCCCAACTCGGTCCCTGTGCCCTCCCACCAGCCCGATCGCGGGCATAGTGTAACACGACTCCCCCCCCACCCACACATCTCCCACAGCCTGATCGCGGGCAGTACAGGTACAGGAAACACCCCCACACACACACACCGTGCCCCGAGCCAATCGCGGGCATAGCGTGTATGAACCCCCAGTGCCCGATCGCAGGCAGCATGTAACCCCCAACCTGAATATCTCCCTGGTGGTCCAGTGGACCGTAAAGCCCGATCGCGGGCAGAATGTCACATCATAACCCCCAAACATCTCCCTGGTGTCTAGTGTCCCCCCCACCCATGAAGCCCCTCACCCGCTCCCCCACAGCCAGCGGGCGACAGCATCCACCCGCCTGCCGCCCCACCGCCCGCCCGACTGACTGTCGGTAGGGCTGCCGCCCAGTGGTGCAGAGCTACAGCCAATGGGCATGCAGCTTCATGCCGTATGACAGTCCAGATTTGTGAATGAACATCATTCACCGTCTGAACTGTACTGACAGTCAGTCGGCGGGCTGTGGGTGGGCAGGTGGTGGATGCTGTCGCTCACCGGCTGTGGGGAGCGGGTGGAGGGGCTCTGTGGGTGGGGGATACTAGACACCAGGGAGATGTTTGGGGTTGGATGTGACATTCTGCCCGCGATCGGGCTTTACGTCCACTGGACCACCAGGGAGATATTCAGGTTGGGGGTTACATTCTGCCCGCGATCGGGCACTGGGAGTTCATCATCGCTATGCCCACGATCGGCTTCGGGCACGTGTGTGTGTGGTGGGTGTTTCAGACCTGTACCGCCCGCGATCGGGCTTCAGAATATGTGTGGGGGGAGGTGTTACATGTACCTGTACTGCCCGCAATCGGGCTGCATTGTGCGTCGGTCCCCGACGGCTGCTGCCTGGCAGGGTGGACAGGTGCAAGTCCTCGGGGATTGGTGAACCTACATGCAAATGGCATGCAAATGGGGCCATAAATAGATGCAAATGGCCCCCCCTGCGCCTTGCATAAATTATGGCCCCATTTGCATGCCACCTTTTGAATATCGGACATTTGCGCATGGCGAAATGGTACTTGCACCACCACAAGTTTAATGCTCATCTCTGGCAACTTGCGGTAGTGCAAGTTCCACTGCGCCATGCGTAAGTGCTGTGGCTGGGGGTGATATTCAAGGAGTTGCAGCAAAGCGCAACTCGCTGAATATCACCGCCACACCCCTGCGCAACTATTTTGAGCAGCGCAAGGGCTTGCGTCTCAGAATGGCGCAGTTTGAATATCCAGGCCGATATGTCTACATGAATACTAAACATTGCAAAATAAAGTTGGTGGGGATTTGTGATGCATTTTCATTATTCTCCAAGAAGTATTAACAAGCATGGATACCTCGGTCATGTTTAATAGATGTAAAAAGGGAGCTCACATCAATTGTTAACCATCTGTACCCTTCCTTCAATGTAAATCCATTAAATGTTCTTAATGCATCTGTACTATCCTTCAGAAAGGACTCAAGTGTGTGGACACTTTTCTGTAAGAAGAAATTTACAAATTGTCCAAGATTTTCTGTAAATGAATAATTTCCTGAGACAACTGGTCTTCCATGTGGGTCATTAAGATTTATACGTATCTTGGTCAAGATGTAGAATCCAGCTATTTTAGGATTTTCATTCCATATGAATTTGTATCCACTTTCAGTAATCGTGTTCTTGTAACAATTTCTAACAATCTTTTTTTTTAATTAAACAATGGGTTGCTAGACAGTCTACAACAGCTATTACCATCTTCCAACGGTGACATAACAATTCATTTGTATTGATTCAGATCTACAAAAAACAATATTTCCCCTTTATCTACTTGTTTTATAATAATCTGTTTTAAGTTTTTTTAACTTACATAGTGTCTGATTTTCTTGTTTTGTTAAGTTAAACTTTTTTTAGATTGCTTGATTTATTTAATACATCTTCTACCTGTTGCAGCACTGCTCTTTCATATGTCCATATGGCTGTACTAAAAGTAGGGATACAAAAGGTAGATTTATCTCTGAATATCAGCTGTCTCTCTTTCTTTAAGGAGCCACTTGCTTGAAGTAATCTTGGAGATAAATTACTTTGTAAAGTCAGCTCTATCTCACTATCAAAACTATTGTTAGCTTCAAAGTTCTGTGATCCCTCATAACTTTGATTTAGTTCTGAAGTGCAAACCTCACTTTCTTGCAATAGCACTTCCAAAGCTTCTGTCTGAGTCAAGTCCTTGATTGGTATTCCCTATGTGTTGATCCTCATTCTGAGTATCAATATCATTAACACTTTCTTTGTTGTACTCTATTATGCCAATTACCAGATTCAGATCCTCTGAGACCACTGGTAAACATTCAATGACTATACCCACTGTTAACTCTTGCTGTTAAATTGTTTTGTTAAATAAGTATTATTTTGGCTTTATTTTTCTAAAGAATTTAAAAAAGTCTATGAGTATTGAAAACTTTTTGAGCATTTTTGTTTGATTCTCAGTCAGGAAGTGAATGAAGAGGAGAGTTGATCTGACTGGCCTCCAAACATAAAAAATATGGTATAGAGGGACTTAGCTTCTTTACTAGAATGTAACAGATCCCTTGAATGGTGCCACTCCCTGACCTCACCTGCATATGAGTAGTGTTGGGTGAAATTCAAAAATTTAATTCAGCAAACTATTTTGTGAAATTTGTGAATTTGCAAAATATTTTGTGGGTGCGAAATGTGGAATTTTGCCACCTGTTGTTGAAATTTCACCATTTGCAGGTGAAATTCTGCATTTGAAGGGGAATGAAAATAAATGTATATTTACAAATGAAAAAAAAGGTTTTTGCTCCCCTCCCTGGCAGCAATAAAATGCATATTTACAATACCCACGATCCCTGGTGCCTAGTGGTCCCACCCCCTGTCCAATTACTGGCCCAGTATGAAGAATTACCCCCTCGCCAAGACTTGTCCCATCTCCCATACTGAATTTTAATTGAAAATAATACCACTTTCTTGTTTTGTAGAATATAACACGCATATCCAAAATAGCAGGTGTACAGGTGATAGTAAAGGTTGCATTACCTTTCCAACTAAAAAGGGGAGTATCGTGCTAGATGTTGTAGTAATTGATATTTATGCTTCATAACACTGAGAACTTAAAGATTTCAGATTAATATTTTAATGATCACCTCCCAGTTAAAATACTTACAAAGTTTACCTGTAAAAAATGTGTTAATGTGACTTAAATTATGATGGGCCTAGAATGTGACAATCATATGCTCATTCAAAGGAAAACAGTATAAAGTGGGACTCCATTACTGCTGTTAAAAATTTACAGATTCAGTCAAGTGATAAAATAGAGGACCTTACAGAACAACGTAGACACAGTGAGGGAAATCAGTTATGTAGCTTGTATGATGAATGCATCGATGTGTATAAGGAAAAGCTGCTATATTCCTGTAGGTCCCAGAACTACAATATAACCATTAAATTAAAAGTGTGACCCCCACCTCCTCTCACCCAGGACCCCAGAGGGCCACCAGCATAGCCTTCTACTCACCTCTATGTCAGGCAGCCCAACTGAGTGCTTTCATGATTGAGCCCTTTGAATGAATGAGTGTGTAGGTGCTCTTTCATTGAAACCAATCTATTAAGATCATTCATGAAAGCATTCAGTTTGGCTTCCAGCCATGGATGTGAGTGGAGGTTTGTGCTGGTGGTCTGCAGTGGGGTCATAGATGGGGGGTGCAGGGTAGGGTGGGGTTACTACCAACAGGGTGGGGTCCACTAGACACCAGGGAAAGCTTTTTTTTTAACAAAAGGACTGATGGTGACCCCAGCACTTACAGACAATGAGGCAAGGGGATGGGTGTGAATCTGGTGGGGGATCTTTCTTCATTTGTCTGGCAATCGACCGGGGGTGGGGCCACTAGACACCAGGAAGTTATATTTATTGGAGATGGGGGATGGGGCTGAATCTCAGTGGGGTGGGTAATTCTTCATATCGTAGGCCAGCAGTTAGCTGGGGGGTAAGGCCACTAGACACTAGGGATGTAGGGTCTTGGGGGGATTTTAATCTTGGCTGGACGGGAGGGGGAAAACACTTTTTTTTTTATATTATCATCCCCCTGGCTCAAATGTGGAATTTCACCTGCCAGTGGTGAAATTCTGCATTTTGCTGGCAGAATTAGTGTTTTGCAGGTAAAATTCTGCTTTTCTTCTGGGGAGGATTTTACATTTAGAGATGCAAAATATTTTCAAAATGGGATTCATAAAATATTTCGTTGGAGTGAAATGTTTCAGTTTTACAACACTACTTGCACTCTACACAACAAGGCTATTCTAAACCTTGTGGTTACTCTGCCAACTGAGATACCTCTCAAGCTTTGCTCTCAAGGTCAACCAGTCAGCATAGTAACCACTCAGTTGAGACTAGTCTTGTGTAGAGTGAGTCATACAGTATCCTATATACAGTATGTAATAGCTGAGCAGGGCTATTTTTACCTGAAGCAGTAAACCACGATGGGAATTCTGCCTTTTTCAGGGATTTTGGTCTCTGATAATCCTTGTTATGGGTCCTCACATTCACTCTGTCATCAGTCAAGCTGGACCTTCTCCAGGAACACTTCAGCTTCTGCCCTAACTCCTTCAACCACTTGAGCTCATCTTTATATCATGGTGAGGTGCACCACGAGAAAGGTTGGCAAATACAGATTTGTGCAAAGCCAACAAAATGGATAAATGATAACCAAACACAGCAGCCTTCAACCCCTCTTCAAGCTGACACCATGCCTAAGATATTAAGTAATGCCAAGAGCTTATCAGGATAGTTTCAGTTGTAACTCAGAATCTTTCAAAAAAGGGAAAGAGATTTTGTATTCTACATTTGCTTCCATGTTCCCTGTATCTCAAGGTGCTTTTCAAGCTATGCACAGTTGCAATACCCATCAGGTGTACTCTCAGAAGATAGTGCAGCAGTGCCATATAAGTAACTTCTTAGGATTTTACTGTGAACAGTTTCACTTTGTTGTCTCTTGACACACTACCGTAGTTTTACGATTTTATGATAGTGCTTAGGGTGTTAAATTTATCATTTAAAATATTCAGAACATTGCATTAACTTTAACTCCTCAACATTCAGTGCATTAGCTCATTCTCACAAAATCAGTATACAGTATACACTGTGTAATGTGTTTGAGTGCTCCAGATATTGTGGGGTCAAAGCTCCGCTCCATTACAGTACTATTGCATGCAAAGATTAAATATTTTATGTATGTATTTATTTGAAATAGTTTTGCCAGGTAAACAAACTGCATTACGGTATGCAGAAATATTGTTTTACATCTACTGGGTGTGTGTGTGTGTGTGTGTGTGTGTGCGCGCACATGAGTGCATGTGGGATGGAGAGAAGGAAGTCAAAAATTGATAATACTGCAAAATCTGTCAAAAGCTGGCTGCAAAACAACAGTCAGGTAGCAATGAGTACATACTTATGTGAAAATGCACCAATGGTGCTTGTAGTCTACCCCACATTAACAGTGGTGATCCATATATCTTCCCAGGTGTCCATGAGTACATCTAACTGTTTTTTGAAACATCCTTTGGTGAGTCAGTAATATATTGGGGTAAGTTATTCCAGTGATTAGCCACTCTCTGGGTGTAGTACAATCCTTTTTTACTACTGTAGTCTTGAATACATTACCACAAAGCTGTCTACCATGGTTTCAAGTATTGTAAATAGACTATTTAAATTCAAATCCTAATTTTGGCAGTAATGCTTCCTCATTAGACTGCACATCAGAATAATATCCCCCTTTAGACATCTCCCTTCTAGGCCATGTAGCCTCAGATGTTTGTCTGGTTTTATAAGGAAAGCTATCAAGTCTATAGATAACTTTTGCACATCTGTTCTGTACTCTCTCCACATTATCTCCTTTCAAATATCGTGACCAGAACTGGGAAAATAATCCAAATGTGATCTAGCGAAGGACTTGTAGAGGGGCAGAATAGATCACTATGTATACTGATAGCATGTTTTTATAATTCATCTCAACATTTTTGATGCTTTATCCACTGTGGAAGAGCTGTTAGCTCTAAATGATAACTTGAATTGAATGAATATACTATGATATCCCAACACTGTCTTGCCCGACACCCTGTAGCCCGATGCCAAAATCCAAAATGGAAAATCCCAACAGTGGGATTTCGCTTGTTCTCCTTGTTTTGGGGTGCTTTGCCCCCATGCACCTCCCTTAATTAGGATTACTAATTTTGGGGGAATCCTGCTGTCAATATTTTGGGTTTCAGGATGTGGTGTATCGGGCTACAGGGTGTTGGGCAAGTGAGTTTGGGATAGTGTAGTGATATCAATTGAATTATGACCCCTAGATCTCCTTCTTCTCTAACTGTCCTTAGTTCCATGCCTCTCAAATTATATGTAGCACAGATATTGTTGTTACCAATAAGGAATATCACACACTTGTCTGGGTTGAACTGCATATCTCAGGTCTCAGCCCAGTTAAATACAGTATCTTGGTCAGCCTGAATCTTGGTAGTATCCTTAAAATTACAAGCTCTGCCACCTATTTTGGTGTCATCGTCAAACTTGTTAAAAAAAATTGCCCCAAATCGCTAATGTAGATGGTAAAAAGCAAGAGGCCCAGGTTAGAAGCCTGTGGTACCCCACTTGTCAGAACACACCCGACACTTGGGTTAAATCCCAATACTGACACTGTAGTGCAGCATGAGGGGGTGCTGCACTCCTGAGGGGCTATCTTTCAGATGAGATGTTAAACTGAAGTCCCATCTGCCTGTTCTTGTGGTAGTTCAGGAAGATGTTAAAGAGCTACTGACGCCTCAAAGAAAACTTTAAAAAACATAACAATTAGGTACAATTCTGTTTGCATTCCATTTATATTTTATATATTTCTCCTTCCCATAATTTAATACTAAAGAAATGTGTATCAATATGTGATTGTTGTCCTTTAGAGTTAATTTTGAGTCCATCTGCCTCTATAGCCTACTCCTTACTTCAAGTCATAATCCTCTGTTGTGACATCACAATCTGTTGCCATGGGAGTAACTGTGATGTCACAAGCTGTGCTCTATGGCTTCAGATAGGGAGATAGCAGCAGGAATAGAGGAACTGTTCAAACGCAAATATCTTGTTTTCAGATAGATGACCTTAGTAATAAATAATGAGGAGGAGGAATATAGAACTAATTGGAAAATCAAGCTGAACATTGTCTAAATATTATGTATTGTTAAAGTTCCCTGAACATGTCACTAGGTCTTTAAAGATCTCATGGCATTTCTTGAAAAGAGTAAAGGAATTTTTTATTATAATAATCATCTCCAATTAATACATTCCATATGTACAAAGTTGGAAAATAGACAGCAGTATCTAACACAATTTCACCTATTCCATTAGTTTTTGTTTGTAGGTAAAAAAGAAAAATTGTAGTACTATGAAAACAATTAATAATTATTATGTATTCAAAATGTCCAGTCATACCCCTCTCCATCTGACTTTCAATTGTTCAGAAGACAGATGAAAAACATCATTATTGTAATGTATTGCAATTTCTGTTTCTATCAGCAAAAGTATAGCTAAATGGGAGGAGTCCTTCTGCTAAAATAAATACTTTTGCCTTACTTTCCACAATATAAACTTGATAATATTAAGGATAAGTCAGAAAGTACCTGAATCCATAAAAAATAATACATTACAGAATACAATTTCATCATACTTTAAAGTTTTCCAAAGCCTGCATTGCCATCTAGTGGACATTAAAATTCAGACAGATTTTGTATAGGGACAGATTTCCAAAAAGTGGACCGTTGTCTCTTCTTGTTGTGTGCAATAGGGTCTAAAGCATAACCATTCCACTTGATTTTTATGTTTGCATTACCCCTTACCCCTAACTTACCATGACAGCACAAACACACAATGTCCCAGATATGGGGTGGAGTTTTCTTATCTACTAGGTATGATTCAATATATTGCATATCACTGGGTAGTACAATGGGGTATACCGAGGATACAGTGAAGGTCTGAGCTTGTATATTTGAATGAATGGTTTTCCTATTAGGGATTGTAAGTTGCTGTAGATTTAGATGTCATTTTTTTAATTTTTTTCTATTAATGGAAATATAAAAGGTGGAATATTTACATTTTTTCCTAAGCTTATTAGGATTGTGTGACCAATTCTGCAAAAAAAGACCTAACCATGATTCTGCCATCCTTTTCCAACACCTAAAATTAGTGAAGTAAATCTAAAAATATTGTGGAAAATAAATAGACTATAAAAGAAACCAATCGGATTCAGGAGGTCAAGGCCTCTTGCTTTTATTGGAAGAAATAACATTTTCCTTTTAATTGGGTTTAAACAGCTTCTTCATATTACTTGAAAAAATAAGCTTAACAAAGTGGGTTCCATGTGTTTGGGTGGAAGGAACACCATACTTAAATATGTCTAGATGGGAAGCAAAAATGTCTTGACCAAAAGAACTTTTTTCTTTTTGGTTTGTTGCCATGTCTTCCTTATCTGCACTTTCTCCATCCCTTCATTTATTTTCTTTTGCCAGTTTACCGGAGTCATATCTCCTCTGTCAAACTGGATACCAAGTATTTTAAGAGGCTCTTCTCATACTGGGATCTGATGTAAAGAAGTTACAGCAGGTGTCTTAGGACTTAGTATGTAGCTTCAGCTTTTATTGGGATTTATTGTTGCCCCATACTACTGAAAATTTATCACCTACAGTAAGTCTACAGTATATTCAGCCATTGTACTATTATTATTCATGAATAGACATAAATCATCAGCATATACTGCTACTGTTGGAGAATAATGTTCCTGATCCCATTTGATCCCTTTTATATGTGGATCTTGGTGAATGTCTTGTAATATTGGGTCAATACAAAAAGCACATGTAAGAGAGGTTAAAGGACACCTCTGTCATACACCCCTTCATTTTGGGACAGGGGGTCCTAGAAAGCCATTAACTAATGGGATAGTGGTAGCTGGTGAATATATCAAAGTTAACCAAGGGCAGAATTGTAACGGTATCCATATGCTTTCAGTGCTGACATCATATACTGTATGTATGTGAAATTTTGTCAAATGGCTGCTGTTGATCAAGTGAGAATATATATCCATTCACTAAATTCCTGTTCCCCATGTCCTCTATGCCTCTGATTAAAAGAAGATTGTATTTCTATGTCAACCTGCTATTGCACAGGTCTGATCCTCAGATATCAGATAAGGGGCAGTAGTAGCCAATCTGGTATTCAAGAGTTTCATTAAGATTTTTATATCAATATTTAATAAGTTGATTAGTTGCCAATTTTTGAAATTATTTTTATCATTTTTTTATAAAAAATATTTGTATAGATATACCAAAATATGGGTGGGCTTTTTTAGTATGCAATATTGTATATACCTGTAGGATTTCAGATAAAATGTCTATGAATTTTTTATAAAATTCTGATGTTAGACCACCAATCCCAGGCGAAGTGGTATTTTTTAAAGATTTGATTGCCATTAGTTACTTCCTCAGTAAAGATTGGAGTTATCAAAGCATTTAATTTTGATGCAGGTACTAATGAGACTGTTATGTTTTTTAAAAAGGTATTTATTTTTTGTAAGTCCAAAGAAGGGTCAGAATACAATTCTGTGACATGTTATGTTACTACTTGCAAGAGTTCTTTTGTATCTGTTACCATATTTCCTTGTTTATCATATAGTTTGTCCTTGACTTTATTTTGTACCCTGGTTCTACAACTAGCATAAATATCCCTGTTGTTGTATTCCTTGGTGTGCTTATCATATGTTCATACAGCAATGACTCTGCCCGTGAATACTGCAAGAATTCATTTCTTTTTTAGTGGAATTTATTTGAGGCATATAATGTTCATATCTCTCTTGAACTTGTTAAGTAGGGTGTTGGAATCACAATACATTTTGTTTGTTTTTGTACCTCTGTCCGTTTTATGGAGAACACAGTAAAAATCCTTAGCCTAAATGATGGATCTAGTAGTCATTAAATAAAGGTATGATTTTTTTGATACAGTTCTACTCTTTCTTTTTTGGTCCTAGGGGAATATATATTGATGGCCCTCCATATAGTGGCATTACAGTACAGTATATTGAAAATCTATACACATAACTCTCCCTGGTACAATATCCATAACTCTGGTAATTGTGCATGTATATCCTGAAAGCAGAATCCCCAGCCCATCTCACACATCCATGCCAGATGAAAAATATGAAGGACCCTAATACCACAAATTTTCTTTTCTGTATTTATCAGTGCAGGAGAATTTAACCTTGTGTCCTGTAACAAGCTAACAACAAGATTTAAGTCCTTAATTATCGAAACAAGTTATTGGACATCTCCTAGGGTTTTGTATACTATTAGTATTAAACATGGCTATGGAGAGAGATGTAAGATCTATCAATAAGTTTTAGGGTCACTTCCCTCTTTTACTGCTCCTCCAAGATGCTGTAGATCTTAGGCCCAAAGATGTAATCCTTATTTTTTGGACCTCTTCTTCTAAATAGTCATCCTCAGAGTCCAAGGAAGGAAGTAGTGGTGATACTGTGAAAGAAGTTTTAGATTCTCCCCCCTGCTCCCCTTCTGGTGTTAGGACAGTGTAACTGTTGCTAAGCTGAACACCTGATTTCTTTACCTTTGTTTTTTGTTTTTTTTTTTTGGAAGATTTGACTTGTGGAGTTGTCTTTTTGGCAGCCTTTTTTTCTTAGATACCACAGTCATTACAGGGGGAGGGGGTAGCATTTCATGATTATCTCCTTGGTTATTTCAAGGAGCCATTTCTGTAGGAATATGGGTTTCTACAGTGGTAGGAATAGTCTCTTGTGGTGGTATACTGTCCTGTGGATATGTTTGGGTGGTGTTTGTTCAGAAGGGTCAGTGGTAGCATCTGTGGTGAGATCAAGTTGAAGGTGGTGGTGGTGTCAGGTGTTCAGCAGGTGCCTTCTCACATTCCTGTTGCTGTCTTTGCCTATCCATATTTGTTTTTTGTGCATTTATCAGGATGGTATCCTGAGCAAGTCAATTTGCTCAATTGTGTGTAGTCCATGGGAAAAATCTGTATCCATGCCCTACTCTTCACACAAGTTATATTTAAGATCATTTGTGCAATGTGTACTGTTATGGCCATAAGAATGACACAGAGTACATTTTACCCTGTCACAAACTAGACTAAGATGTCATTCTGATCCACATTTGAAGCAAGTTTTGGGTTGGCCAAGGTAAAAGCAGTGACCTCTGTCCCAGCTGAGAAAAAAACAACTATGCAGGTGTTTTGAGTCTTGTGCAGTCATTTTCAATTTAACTTAAAATTCCAGCCCCAATCCAGATATGTTCATCATCGAATATTGGTTGTGGAAGCCGTAACATGTCACATTTTTGATTTAACCAGTGTTGAATGTTGTAAACATTAATTCCCTCATTTCTGAACAGTATGGCATTCAGTTTTATGGTGGGTTTAATTAAAGGAATGGCTTGGAAGGGAAGCCATAGAGCTGGATATTTTATTTTCTCATATTGTGACCAGAATCTGTCCAGGCCCATTGGACTTATAACGCAGATGTCAAAAAGGGAGTCCCCAGATGCATGAATCAAAGCATAAATCTTGTTTGAAAAAAAAAGGCATGGATTCTTTGATAAGTGTATAGCCTACATAAATGCAATCTAGTGGTAGCTGCAGGCCCCCCACATTTTTGTACACTTGCAGTATTTTGTTATTGTGCAGATGCCACATTTCATTTTGGAAATTGTGCCCATAAGTGTTGTGCAGATTCCTAGTGATTTTCTTCCACTGGGTTTTCATATTCCATACGTTCTCCCCACCTATTAGAGGAGTTACTGGACCCTTCCCCTGCTGAGTCAGATCCTGAATTATGTTCAGTTCTAATGGGAGGGTGCACATGATCTATTACAAAATCATCTGGATGAAGATCCATATCTGACTCAGTTGCAAAATTATGTGACACAGTGTCAGTAGACTTGGCTGCAGCACTTAATTCTTGGTTGTCATTTATGTTAGAACTACCCCTATCCTATCCTGGAATGGGGCTATGGGCCTCGCCTGGTATCCAGTTCCCTTATGGAGTTTTTTACCACCCTGTTCCTACTAAAGCTTTTTCAAGGGACCAGGGACAAACATTACTAGCTGCAGTTTGCTTATGTTGGTACTGAGAAATTCTAACACTGCATGGTGTTCATAAAGTAGTGGGGCTGCATTATCAGTAATAAGTATTGTTTTTGCACTTACAGTTTCTGTTGCATTAGAAGATGCCGTCTGCTGTGGGTCACTTTCCAAATTCTGCTGTGATGAATTGTTTAGTTCAGTGTCAGTTATTTGTGATTATTGTGGAGTTATGGATTGACCAGTTCTGCTTGTTTCAGGTGTCGGCAAATTCTGTCCAACTGGAGGTGCATTAACTGGGTTTGATGGTGGCAAATCCTGAGGAGATTCCTCCTGGGACCCAGCTAATGCTGGCTTGTCACAACCAGCTGAAGCCACTGTCAGTGCCACTTTCTGATCTACTGAAGAAAATCCTGCTCCAGACATCCCAACTGCTTCTGTCTGCTAAGTGTCTAAGATTTTAAGCAAGGTATGTCTGTTTTTGAATACTAAATTCCGTAAATATGCTTCATCCTGGTCTGGTACTGGGGCCTAATCGGACAAGGTCTCCAACACAGTTATTGCTTAGTCCTGTGCAATGTTCGGAAAATATTCTAATTTTTGCAATTCGATCTTCATAGCAGGACCAGCAGGGGTGTAGATCAGTTCCTCTACAGGAACACCAGCAGCATCCTCCTCCTCCACTAGTCTGTCTGCCATGACAGACTAATGCCCAACTGAGGAGCTTGCAACAGGGGACTGCAGAGATCCGTAAAAGGTAAAGCCTCCTTCCTTCCAGCCTGCTTGTGAAAAGCACTTACCACATTTGCGTGAACTACCCCACCCACCCAGGGCTGGCACTCCATTTATTTCTGCTTACAGGTCACATGACATATCGCTTGACCTACCCCATTTTCCTGCAGTGCCAACTTTCCCATTTGGAGCTTATACACTCTGATCACTAGGGGTTGCTGCACTATCATCACTGGCACCACTCCAACCACTCCCCTTTCTCAACAACTAATATCAACCCCTGTCCACTAGAAGTCACTACAGTTCTCTTCTAATCCCTTCTGCTGCCTTCCTCATCCCCATAGTCTGCTAAAATATTTATATATATTTTTTTTTTGGTACCACTGCAGGCCTCCAGCACTGCACCCTTGCTGCCAAAGTCAGCAGCTCTACCATTCAGCCATCATATCAGAGTATTTTTAGCGATAGTTTTTAAGGCTCTAAAAGCTTCTGACCCCCATAGTCTGCTAAAATAATATTCTTGGTATCACTGCAGGCTTCAAACCCTGCACCCTTGCTACCAGAATCAGCAGCTCTACCACTCAGCCATCATATCTGGCTATTTTTTATCCCCAGTTTCAAGGCTCTCAAAGCCTCTGCCCCCCCATAGTCTGCTAAAATAACATTTCTGGTATTCACTGCAGGTTACAAACCCTGTACCCCTCCCACCAATATCCTCAGCTCCACCGCTGAGACAACCACAGTAGACTAACTCATGCTTAGTTTCTAAAGCTCTCAAAGCCTCTATCATTATAGTCTGCCTAAAATAAATCTCTCCTCCATCCCACTGTAGGGCTCAAACCCTGTGCTTTTGCCATCATAGTCAGCAGCTCGGCCACTGAGCCTACAAGTCAAGCTACAGTATTGTGACATATCTCAAAGCTCTTACAGCTTTTCTGGCTGCCCCCACAACCTCCTTGTTCTGCCCCTAAAGCTATCCAGGCACCACATCTGTTCACTTCCACCTTATTTTCCTCATCCTCATAACCACCCTGGGGTTCACCTCCAATCAGACAGACTTCACCCTATGCCCTTTGTGGACTGCATCATTGTGTCTCTCCAGAATTGGCCTACTCCCCTACCTTGTCATCACACACTGAACCCCTGCATCCACCTCCCACCAGCAGCCCCAACCCCAGCGCCAACCCGGGCACCCCCTGGCTCCACCTCTTCTGCGTCCACCAATTCCTACAAACCCTGCCCATCCCCTACTCCACTACATCTTCCCCCCCTAAACATACTCCCAAAAATATAACAACTTGCCACCCTATGGTTAGAGCCTTAGTCATCCTACTACTCCTCTCTGTAATATCCACCCTAATCCAGGCCCTGCCCCCAGCACTCCACCTACCAGATCCTCTGAACTCCGCATTGCCTCTCTGAATATCCACAGCCTGCCAAAGAAATCTGCGGCGCTCCAATGTTGGGCCACCCTTTACCAATCAGATGTTATTGCCCTAGTGGAGACCTGGCTCTCCAAATCTACTTCTGATGCCTTTGTCTCACTCCCCGGATACACCCTATATCAGGAAGATAGGGTAGGAAAGCGTGGGGGTGGCTGTGCATTCTACATCAATAATAACATTATTGGTCACATGCTCCCACTCACCAAACTCACAAACGGAGCATAATCCCTTGCCCTAAAAATCATCCCTGACCCCTCCATGGGCCCACTATACCTCACAGTCACCTACATACCCCCTAAGAACCAAAAGCCTACCGTCACATCCCTCACCGAATACCTCTCTACCCTACCACACAGTGCAGAGTAGACACTAATAGGGGACCTCAATACCAACTGGCTTGGCCCCTCGGGCACACCAACAAAGGACTCATTCTCGGCCCTTGACATGGTCCAGTTAGTTACCCAACCCACTAGACTTCACCCATCTACTGGTACCCACACCCTCCTGGATATCATTATCTCAAACCACCCCAACAAAATCCAGGATATAAAAGTACTTCCCCACTCCCTAAGTGACCACTCGTGCATCCTATTCCAATGGACCTCTTCCACACCCAAATCTATAACCCAAGCAACCTTCTGAAGGCATCTCTGCCCAGGAGGGTTAATAAAACTTAAACAGCTGCTCACCCAAATAGATTGGTCCCCCATTAATATAGCCCCCAGCATTAACATTGCACTCAACCTGTTTACACAGGCCTTCACCAAGGCCTGTGACATCTATGCTCTTCTCACCAAATTCCGCACCAAAAGGCAACATGCTCCTTGGATAACCCCCTCCCTACTCCAAATGTTGAGAGACAGTGATAATCTCTGGCACAAAGCCACAGAATCTGGCAGGTTGGTGGACAGACAATCCTATAATGCCACTCACATTAGATGCACTCGAGCCATCCATAAGGCCAAAGCAGACCACTATCAATCCACTCTCACGACCATGTGGGAGTCTGCAAGGACCTTCTGGAGTAATATCAAATAACTCAATGGGAAATCACTTATCCCACCTCTGTCCCAGCTCACCATAAATGGCACTGCCTCCACAGACACACTCACCATAGCAAACTGTCTTAACACCACCTTCTCGGATCTCAGCACTGTTCTTCCTAGTTGTTTCTCTGACCCTGTGGCCCAATCCCATCCCCCAACCTTGCAGCATCCTTGTTTCCTCCTGTGCAAAATATCCACCCATGAAGCTTGTCCTTATCTACAAAAAGTGCTACACAGCAATAACCTTATAAATGACCCCCTAGATGCCAGGCTCCTTTGACTAGTCCTTGACGAGGTCCTAGTCTCCCTAACGGACCTGTTCAACAAATTCCTATACCTAGGTCAATTCCCTAGTGCCTGAAAAACAGCTGTCATTACCCCCATCCATAGCAGTGGTGACAAAGCCTCCCCAAATAACTATCGACCCATCTCCATTCTTCCCCCCTCTCTAAAGCGTTAGAAAAACTGGTTGCTACCCAACTCACTGAATACCTAGCCAGGTATGACATTCTATGCCCATAGCAGCATGGCTTCCATTTGGGCCATGGCACCACCACAGCCCTCCTAGAATTCACCAACTTCCTGCACTCCTCCCTAGATGCAGGTAACATTGCAGGAACTTTGTTAAGAGACCTATACAAGGCCTTCAACACAGTCTGCCACCCTCTCTTTCTCGACTCCATCCACGAACTTGGTCTCTCCACAGGCCCCCTAGCCTGGTGCTCCAGTTACCTTTCCACCCAGTTCCAATGTGTCAATATTAACGGAATCCTATCCGACACACTACCCATCTGCTCCAGGATGCCCCAGAGCTCTATCCTGGGGCCACTTCTTTTCTCCCTCTACCTAAACTCCTTACCAAAGGCCTGCTCCACAAAAATCTTACTATATGGAGATGATGCAGTGCTTTTTGCTTCACATCATAAACCCACGCCCCTTCAGGACTCCCTCCAACATGCCTTCTCCTGGGCCGAAACATTGTTTAAGGACCGTAGACTGGTCATACACTTAAAAAACACTAAATCAATTATCTTCTCTCACTGCCAAAACAAAGTAAAAAGTGCACCTCTCCATATCCTCCCCAGCACCCAGCACCCCCTTGAATAGGTATCCAACTACAAATATCTTGGCCTTACCCTCGACTCGGCCCTTACCTTCCATGACCACACAAACACCCTTGCTGCGGCAATAAACACCCGGATTGGACTCCTTTACTGACACAGAAACTCCCCCCCACACCCATAGGCTTACCATCACCTCATCAATACTGTCACTAGTGGACTATAGGCTTCCTGTATTCGGGGTAGCAGATAACTCCGCACTCCAGAAAATCCAGGTATCCATAAACAAGGCCTGGTGCACCTAGGCTCCCTAACACCTGTTCCCTCTATAACCCTGCCAATCTTCTCAACCTCAATGAAAGGCTCCTCTACCAGACCTGCATACTGTCCCAGAAAATACTGCTCCGACTCTCCCCCCCGGAGTCACCGCCTCTCTTCATCCTCCCACCCCCACTATCTCCACTTGCAACTCAGAGAATGCACCACTGGTTGTGCCCAGGGTAAAAACCTCCCTTGCAAAGAGATCTTTCCACTACAGAGCCCCTACATGGTTTAATGCACTCCCAACCACCATCACTAGTGCACCAAAGATTGCCCACTTCAAAACCACTCTTCGCAACTACCTCTTCAATATCCGCTCCTGTAACTTCAACTAACATTTCACTCTCTCACCCACTCTGATCCAAATTCTCTGACAAAGTCCATTATGGATTGCAACCTCTGTCAACAATACCAAACCCATGAATAGGACTGACTACTCTGTTTAGATGCTTTCTCAAGCTAATAATGTCTTTCTGCTGTGATGATGTAAATATCATCACCCAAATACTGTAAATAATGTCTGTAAATATCTACATCCAAATACTGTAAATAATGTCTGTGACAAATGTCTGTAACACATGCTTAATGCAATTGTTGTTATACCCTGTCTGTATTAGTTTTCGTCTTACATGTGATGAGGTACCTTTGTAAATGAGCCTCTGGCTCAAAGGTTGTAAACCCGATATATCAAAAATAAATAAATAAAAATGTCCCTCAGTACCTCACCCTCCCAACAGAGTAGGGGAATTTTTTATTGGACAAAACTGCAACAGTAATATGTTCCAATAACTTACACAATTCATAATATACCATACACAGTAGTTACAGATTAGGGTTGTGATGTCCCTTCTCCCAATTATACAGTCAATTAAATGTGAAAGTGACACTAAACTTCATTAGATCCTCAGAAACATTACCCTATCATACAGTTTACTAGACATGTCCCGAGACTCGATCCTTCCCCCTTATTCTCCCTAATATAGAGAGACAACATTTCATACATGGTTGTTCCTTTTACTCCTGCATACTGGCTCTATGATCTTAATAACACATTTTCCAAATCTAAGAAATAGATACAAAAGGGAAATAGATGCCGTCATATAATATATGCCTGAATTCATTTACACATTTTATTGACCGTATATCCATCTAAGCAATAAAACTTTTGCAAATACTATTGTAGAGATGGTACTCCAAATTCCCGGCCCCCTATAGATATAGGGCCAGATATTCAAAAGGGTTGCGCCATGCACAACAGGGTTGTGCATGCTGAAGTCCTAAATTGCGCCATTCTGCGATATTCAGCAGGAGGCAGCTGCGCCACTGAAAACAGGCTGAGCAACAGCGCAATGCAAATGAATGCATGCTCAACTGGAGGGGGAGGAACCATGCATAAACTGCACAGCCCGATATTCAGCCGGGCTGTGCAGGGATATACAGGCGCAACCCCAACCTAAGCCCTGCAGGACCTTGAGCCCAAAAAAGGCTTGGGTTGAGGCCACCCACAGGTGAGCTGCTGTATTGCAGGAAGCAACACAGCAGCTGCCACCTGTGGCTGGCCTCAACTCAATCCTGTGCCCCCCACAGCCCAATCGCGGGCATAGTGTACTCCTCCCACCAGCCCGACGCTGGCATCAATGTGGCTCCCCCTCCCGCTCACATCCCTGGCGGTCCAGTGGACCAAAATGCTCGATCAGGGCGGTATGTTTAAACTCCCCTCCGTTCATCCCTGGTGGTCAGTGGACGAAATGCCCGATCGCGGGCGATATATTTAACCCCTCCTGTTCACATCCCTGGTGGTCAGTGGACCAAATGCCCGATCGTGGGTGGTATGTTTAAACCCCCTCCTGCTCACATCCCTGGTGGTCCAGTGTGACCAAATGCCCATCACTGGCGATATGTTTTAACCTCTCTCCTGTTCCTCCATCCCCTGGTGGTCCAGTATCGAATATTCTCGCAGTAGTGCAAATGCCTCACCCCTGAGGTCTTTAGCCGGGATCGCGGCAGCAGCAATGTATTTCAAACATCCTTTGTGCCCGGATCACGGTCAGGCGATTTTCCTCTCTCTTTTGTGTGCGTGTCTCACTCACCACCCCGGTTTCACTATTCTCCTCTTCGCAGCCGGCGAGCATTATTTCGCCGTCGCCTGCAGCACCGCCGATCTGACCGTTCGGATGCGCCAGTTATGTAGAGCCACGGGCGTGGTTTCTAGTCAAGATGACAGTCCAGACTTGGTGAACGATTCACTACAAATCTGACTGTCATAGGTCTGGCTGCACGCCCATTGGCTCTTGCTCTGCACCAATGGTGTAGCAGTCTCACGGCAGTCAGTCGGCGGTGGGCAGGTGGTGGATGCTGCTGCCCGGCCGGCCGCGGGGAGCGGAGTAGGGCTCCTGGGTGGGTGGGTGGGGACACCAGCCACCAGGGTGATGCCTGGGGGTTCAATTTACATTCTGCCCACATCGGGCATTTCGTCCACTGGACCACCAGGGAGATGTTCGGGTGGGGGTTCAATGTACTTTCTGCCCACGATCGGGCACAAGGGGATGTCTGGGTGTTATTTACTTCTGCCCACGATCGGGCACAAGGGGGATGTTCGGGGGAGGTGTTGCGTTTACTTACTGCCCGCGATCGGGCATTTCAGTCCACTGGACCACCAGGGATATGTACGGGAGGAGGTGGGGGAGCCACATTGCTGCCCATGATCGGGCTGCAGGGTGCTTCGGTCCCTGACAGCTGCTGCCTGGCAGGGTGCCAGGCGCATGTCCTCAGGGATCGGCGCACCTACATGCTAATGGCATGCAAATGGAGCCATAATCAGATGCAAATGGCCCCCCCTGCACCTTGCATGAATTATGGCCCCATTTGCATGTCACCTTTTGAATATCGTGATTTTGCACATGGCGCAATGGTACTTGCGCCACCGCAGTTGAATGCTCACTCTGACAACTATGGTGGCGAAGTTCCACTGCACCATGCACAGTGGCTGTGGCTGGGGGGTGATATTCAAAGGAGTTGATCAATAGTGCAACTCCTTTGAATATCACCCCAGCCACACCCCTGCGCAACTATTTTGTGAATGGCGCAGTTTGAATATCCAGCCCATAGTGTATAAGACAGAAAAGTCTTTTCCTCTCATGTAAGCTCCTATATATCTTAACTACACTGCCCTTCTTATCCTAAAGAGAGTACACATCATATACCCATATCCTAAAATATTCACCTGCCAGGAACCCCCCTCGCTTATACCCCCCATGTGGTAGGGTACCTCCAGATAAAAAACCTTTTCTTAATCGTATTAACCTGTCTTAACCTAGGGGAGGTTTCAAAAAGGGAGTTCCTAGCCATCCTCTCCAGCATACTCGAACAATAGGTTGAGGCAGAGTTGATCTCTCCTTGGCATAAATATCATAGATCTTCTTTTCCATTTTTCCTTTCAGCTCAACAATGCCAAGTCGACAACTAACTGATCAATCAGCATCACAGCACCAGGCTCCCTGCTGACTGTGAGTTGCAGTCAGCAAGGAGCCACTCAAAGCAGGGACTGTTTTTTTCTTCAGTGGCTTAGCCCCCTGGACCCCACACACAGGATGCTATGTCCCCCGCACCCCCTGTATTTATGTATACCAACTCTAGGTCAAAGTGGGTTTGGGGAGGGGGTGCAAGATGGGGGAGACCGTTGCCAGATCCCAAGCACATTCCCTACAGCAACTTGGTGCTGTTGCCGGCAGTGACGTTTGTTGCTGTAGGGGTTTTGCTGTGGGAAGTGTATACCTTTTCATTCATACCTACTAAAGACATTATTTTTTGCTGCAACACATATTGACAGCTGGTTTGACATATTACCATTTTAACACAGTCATTATTATTCTGATTGTACCTTTATGGAATTCTTTCCACTCCCCCCCCTCATATTGACCATAAACCAACATCTCATAAGTCACCTTCTTTAATTGAGGAATACCCCATGTTCTAGCCCTCAAAGCCCAAAATCTGCCCATATGGGGGCATCAAAAAATAGGTGGGGCATTGTTTCTATTGTTACCCCGGATCCCTCTCTTAAACATGATCTATCCTGAATACTTTTTTGGAAATGGTTTCCCCAAATATTTAATCTAGAGTGGCAACTGAGCCAAAGGGAATCCCATATTTTTGGTAGGATCCTGGGCTCTGTCAATTGGAAAAAAATACATGGAAAACTGCCATTGTTACTCCTATCCATAAAGGGGGTGACAGGTCCTTAGCTGGGAACTACTGACCTATCTCCATACTCCCACCCCTTTCCAAGGAAAAACTAGTTGCCATGCAAATCACTGAATACCTGACCAAATACAACATCCTCTGCCCTGAACAGCACGGATTCCGTGCAGGACACAGTACTAGCACAGCTCTTATTGAATTCGCATCGTTCCTACACTCCTCCATGGACGCTGGCTCCCTGGCGGGTGCCATGTTCCTCGACCTATCAAAGGCCTTCGACACGGTCTCTCACCCCCTACTGCTGGAAGCCCTCTGTCACTCTGGTTTTGCCACTGGACCACTTGCCTGGTGCTCCAGCTACCTATCCGCACGCTCCCAATGTGTCAATATTGGTGGGACACTTTCCAATCCATGTCCTATCCTCTCGGGGTTCCACAGGGCTCCATCCTGGGACCCCTACTCTTCTCGCTATACCTTAACACCCTGCCCAGTGCTTGCACTGGAAAATTCTACTGTATGCAGATGGCGCCCGTCATCTTTGCCACCGACCGTAACCCCACCTCCCTCCAGGTTTCCCTGCAATGTTCCTATAATGACACTGAAACCTGGTTTAAAGAGCATAAATTGGTCCTAAATCTTAAAAACTCTAAAACCATGCTCTTTGCCCACCCTCAAAACAAAGCTTACAACTCCCCTCTCCGTATCCTCTCCAACTCCAAACAGCAACTGGAGCAAGTCCACTCCTATAAGTACCTAGGTGTCTCCTTTGACTCAGCCCTCACCTACCACACCCACATCGAAGCACTTGCCACTGCTACCAATATACGGCTTGGTATCTTGTACCGCTACAAAAACTGTCTCCCCCCCGATGCCCTCCGGCTTGCAGTTACATCCTCCATACTATCCCTAGTTGACTATGGACTACCTGTCTACGGTGCGGCCAACGACTGCCCTAAACAAAATCACCTCGTCCTAAATAAGGCATGCAGGCTAATCACAGGGGCCCCTAGGCTCACACATACGTGCCAGTTTTATGACATGGCAACAGTGCTAAACCTTGACGAACGGCTGCAATACCAAACTTACCTTATAACTAAAAAAACCTTGCTAGGACTTTCTCCACCCGGGCTGACATCCTCCCTCCTCCTAGCCCAACCTCTAGTCAGTACTCGGACCTCCTGCAAGGCCACCTTCCTGGTTCCTGGATCTAGGACCTCACATGGACAGAGGTCTCTCCGCCACAGAGCCCCTTCTTGGTACAACAGACTTCCTCACTCCATCTCTGAAATCCCCACTATCTCCAAATTCAAAACTGCACTCAAAAGCGAGCTGTTCAACAAGCGCTGCTGCACCTGTGCATAACGGGTGTACAAGCACCCTTTGTCCTGACAATGACCACTGGGCTGCACCCTCTCCTTACTGCCTTATTCCTACCTCCTACATTACTGCCATATCCAACTGCCTGCCTTCTCTCTACTGTCAAGAACGTACCATGTATGACTGAATCTTATTATACTGCTTGCTAAATTGTCCTACTAGTATGTACTACTGTTACCGAATCAAACTATCTGCTGTACTGTCCTTGTCACATGTTTTACTATCTCTGTAATCTAATACCATGTAACCTGTTTGACTGTTTCGTTTTGCAAATGTCATACATTTATGCTGCTAAACCCTGTAACCAACCCCTTTTATCTATAATACCTGAATCTGCACCTTATAATACAACCAATGTAAACTGTACCCAGGATCCATGTATGCCTGCATCTTTATGCACATGTTCGCTTATAGTATGTATTTTGTACTTGTATTATCTTCTCTTCTCTTGACGAGGTACCTTTGGAAATGAGCCTCTGGCTCAAAGGTTGTAAACTGATTGCAATAGAAAACAAATAAATAAATAAAATAAATTGTGCTGTCAGCTCCATAATTTTCATATCCTCAGGTAGGGAGAAACAGGGACTCCCAAAGCATTCAGTGTACAAAATCCTATAATAAAAAATGTTTCTACTGATTTGCAAGACCTCCGTGGTGGTTACTTGCCACTCCTTCAATTTCCTACATACTGTACCTCCAATAAATACTATATACAAGAAAAAGGCACTCAGGCAATATTACATCTTTTAAGAATCATTTTATTTTTTCATATTTGCCTCAAAATAAGACAAAAGCATATTCTTAATAAAAAAAACAGTCTTTAAATAAATACATACGTATAAATATGTGATCAGAATTCAAAATACTTAATGTGCAAGATTCACACATCATGTCAGTGTGAGCAGCCCAGCGTTTTTAGGCCACTAAGACCTCATCATCTGGGGTGTTACCTCCTATTGGTATACATCTTTATATAGTGTTTAAATTCTAGCTGTGTTCAATTGTTATCCCTCATAATCTTTAAAGCCTAATTAAAACACTCTGTGTTCCATACTTACCAATATGTAGCTAAGTTAATTTTATATACTAATTGGCTGATTACTAAAATGCTTAACAGCCATCTTGTGCATAGGGAGTAATTCGGTTACTTTGGAAAAAATCCTTAGCTCACTCAAAGGTAGGTAGGTGTGTCCACTGTGCTGCCAGGCTCTCCTTAGTCCATCTGGGGCATAATTTAATGGAATATTTCCAAACTTGAAGCCTCAAATTGAACTGCCTGACAGCACACTGTTCACTCTCACCTCACCTAATGAGGCAGACTTAAAAGAAAAAAACATTATGTAAATAAAATACAAAACATAAACATCAAAACACATCTTGTGTTCTTTTTCATACTCCTAAGGAGCCATACAGCCTGCTTTTAAACAAAATCAAAATATAATGCTCCATTAAGAACTATCCACTGCTCCTGCTAATTTTCACAAAAAGGGTTTCCAGTCCATGTAATCATTGAATCCTGCCAGTTTTAATGTGTTTAAACAAAAAATGAGTCTTGATTATTTCCATACCCCTCCCCCATGTAGAGGGGGTACATGATCTATACCCATATAGTGGATTACATGTTCCCTATCATCTGTTATTTCATTTAGGTGTCTGGCAATAGGATGTTATACATGTGGTTGTCTAATTGCCCTAAAGTGTTCCTGCACCCTTTCTTTTAATTTCCATACAGTCTGTCCTACATAGATCAAGCCACATGTACACCAAATTGCATAAACCACAAAAGTGGTATTGCATGTTATGAAATGATTTATTTGTAACTACTTTATTCCACTACCTAAAACAAATACCATTCCCTCTGGTACCACTCGAAAGGGCCACCACTATTGAGATCCCCATCTCTGACAGAAATAAGAAAATCTCTACTGAAATATGGGCATCCAATCATAATGTATCCTATCTAGCACAGCAGTAAATTAGAATTTACAAACATTAAGAGAAAAAATATTACCAGATTTAACATATTAAGGACCCCATGCTTAATAGGCCAATACGTGACCCCTCTTTTCCACAAGATTTAACTGACTTCCCAACAGTAATTGAAATGCAATATTATATACCTTAACCTCCAATTTCGAGGGGAGTGGAAAAACTTGACTAACCAACAGAAATAAGGGAACAATAAAAGTTTTAAACATATATAAACATTTATTTTTTGTTGTTGTTGGAAAGTCTTTACACCAGTTATCCTTCTCTTTGGCCTGCACTATAGCTGCATCCCAACTGGTACCTGATGTGTCCATTGTTTCAAAATGAAGACCTACAATTTTTAGAAGTGGGTTAGTCATCTGTAACCCCCTCAATATCATGCATGTGTCCTCCTTGATTGTGAATTTTCAAACCTTTATTTTTTTGCTTAATCACTGTAGATACTAAAATATTTGAAAAGGACTCTACAGCTTCCATAGCCCCTGAGGCTATGTCTGCTACTAGAATGGTAATATCAGCCATGTAAGCTAAAGCCAATGGAAATGTCAGTGCTCTAGGGCCTTGAATTGGGACTATCCCAACCTCCTCATTTAACCTATGGAGCAGGGGATCACTGGAAAAGACATACAGCAGGAGTCTCGAAGGGCACCTCTGCCATACTGCCTACATATCCTAACATGTTTTCCTACCCTTCCATTCACCAATGGGCTTAAAGAAGCTCCTTTGTATGAATGTCTCTGGCTGGGATCCCATATTTCTTCATTACTGCATATAAATAGTCATGTGGCACTACATTAAATGCCTTAGATTGATCAAGTGTGAGCAATTAGCTGGATGTTTTCTGGGCTATCAAAAACTTCCCTTATCATTTTTAATAAGTCACACATAGAATGCTTAGGGATTGCACATGCTTGAGCTGAGGAAATTATGACCTGTGCCACCCAAGTTAATCTTTTACACAATACTTTACACACGATTTTCCAGTCTACGTTAATGAGACTTATCAGTCTCCAATTCTTCAAATCTTACTTGTCCCCTTTTTTGTATAGGAATATTAACAAGCTATTAGCCAATGCAGCTGGAAAAGGGACAACCCCGGCTAAAGTATCATTTAACATAGCTACCAGGAAATCTATTAATATATCCACAGTTTTTTTTATAAAATCCCCCTGGCAGCCCATCTGGGCCAGGTGAGACTCCATTATTTAATTGTGAAATAACAGTTTGCAATTCTGTCTTAGAAATTGGAGACACTAGCTGCTGTGTTTCATCTTCTGAAAGCCCAGGAACATACAGCTGCTGGAAGAACGCTGTTAATGTTGCTGGATATGGAATGTGGCTACGGAAGCATCACTCAACATGGTTGTACACTACTTGCTTTATTTCTTCTCCTGTGTGAACCACTAGTCCTGCTTCATTCTTAAGGCCAGCCATGCTTTCGGACTCAACCCTTTGGGAACAGCTATTGTATGGATTCATATTTTGGGCTTTACTCTGAGTTCCAAATTTTTGCTCCATAAACAATGTTTGAGTCCGTTCATATTGACATTTACACATCTCATTTTTTATTTCCTGAACCATTTTAGTGAAGTTCCCTCCTGTCTGTATAGCCTGTGAAGATAATACCTGAAGTTTTTCTCTTAATTTCAAATAGTTGAGATATTTAGTGTTTGCCGCTGTTTTGCCATTGTACTACAAAGTGTTTTTATATCATTTTTGGTGTCCTGCCACCAAAATAACAAGTTATCATGAAGTTCAAAAACTGTCTGCCTAGCTTCTAATTCAGACTAGATCACGGTCCCTATCTCCACATCTTCCAATGAAGAAACATTAAACCTCCAGATTGAATTCAATTGAGGTTTATAACCTGATCTCCCCAATAATGCTTTAATAAATCTGTGATCTGAATTTTCAAATGGCAGAACTGTTTGTGACACCACAGGTACCCACTGGGAGGGAAACAGAAAATCAATGCGGGTTGACAACCTCCCTTTATAGAAAGTGTGGCCCGGGATTTGACCATGTTCAGCTGCACAATCTTTAAGCTGGGTTTGCTTATATAATCTATTTAAAACAGGTGTGTCATTGTACAATTTCTGTGTATCCCCTGTTTTATCTGATAGGGAGAGAACACAATTAAAATCAGCCCCTAAAAAAACAGATCTGGAGGTGTACAAATAAGGTTGAATTTCTTTCATTAGTTCAATCAGCTGATATTTTGTCTGAAAATTATATTTATTACTTATTCTTAAGTCCTGGGTACCAATCCTTACATCCAAAATACAGGCCCTGCCAGGGACCAAATCAATCAGGTGAGATGACGAAACCCACCCCTGAACATGGGTCGTCTCCCATGGACCAGAATGAGGGACCTCTGAACCAGTCCTTAGATGCCTGGTGTGCTTCCCTGAAAGTATGAATTATGTTGTCTTGTAAAAAGCAAATGTCCATGCTTAGATCTTCGAAAATAGCAAAAGTAGTGTCTTCTTTTTGGGTTCTTTATGCTAGTCCCATTGATGGATTCAAATGTTAGATGGAAAGTCATAGTTATGTAGCAAAACAAACTTGGCTATTAATCTGATCATCATTGGAGGACTTGGAATTCTCCTTTTCTGATTTTTTCCTTTTTCTTCACTGATCTAGTATCCCTCAAGGATACATCTGAATCAGTCATGTTCTCTGTCTGTGAAGTGATTAAAGAGCAGGCATCCAATTCCTCTACTTCTTCTTCCCACTGTTTCCTTTTAGCCAATAAAGCAAATCTGTTCCTAGTGCAAATTTCATTCCCCTTTTGCAGGTTAGGGGGTCCTCCATCTTTGTGGGAGCTACTGCAGGTCACATGTCTGGACTTCTGCTGCTCCCACTTGGCTGCTGGGGGGTGGCATAACTGTGGGGGGGGTGCTAGGTGTAGATGACACCATTTAGAAGATAGCACTCCTATCCTCCCTTAGAACAGTTCCAGGTTGTAGAACTTGGAGAGGTTGAGAATCTTCAATATCTACCAGAGTATCTCCTTCTGAGGTAGCCACAATATCCATGTCTACTATAGTGGTCCAGTTGGTTTGAAACTCCTCAGGACATTGTTGTAGGGGAGTCAGGAGTCGATTTGGTGGGGGTGGATTCTGCTTCAAACCCCTCTGTCTGCTTCCCGAGGGTGTCTTGGAACTGTGTCTAGCAGCAGAATTACTATCCTTGTATTCAGAGGCCTCTTCCTCAGCATTATGTGATGCCCAGGTACAGTCCTTAAAGGTATGGCTTGTCTCTTGCACACCACTGGTGTAGGACAGTTAACAGCAGTATGTCTTATCCCCCCAAGCAAAGAACATTTTATTCTGTCACACACACTGACTAAGTATGGGTATGCACTGCATCTGAAACAGGATTTTGGTTGTCTGGCATAGAAAATAAATCCTGATCCCTCCCTAAGTAGAAACAACTGGCCAGGTAACTGTTGTATTGCCCCATTAGTCTGTGGCAAATAGACCCTGATGCACCATCCCCCAGTCCATATGTCTTCTGTGTCCATAATAGGATCAGGAAGGCCAAGTCCCATACACTTAGCATGTAACCAAAACAAAATGTCTGATACCGTCACCACCTCATTTTCAAACAGTACTGTAATTGTATGAAAAACTAATTTTGTAAGCAGAATTACAGAAAATGCAGTCCATTCAGGGGTTGCCTCATACTTTGATAATGCTGCAAAATAGCTCCAGACCAGCTTCTGTTCTGAAAAAGTCCTGCAAATGTTCTGTTGGTAGATGGGCATCCCCTGTTATCTGAGGCTCTGAAACCAGCAGTGTTGGATCTTTGGTAACTGGAAGTAGAAATAAGAGGCCGGGGGCTTATGATCAGGGATTGTTTGGGCCCAGGATGGACCAGCTAAATTAAGTGGAGAGTCCTGTACCTGTTCAACCAGGTTAACATCTGGGAGAGTCATGGACTGTGTATGTGACTTAGGGAAGAGCCTAGGGGAGTTTGAAAGTTCCAGAGAGGGTGGACATTCTAGGGGGTCAACAGGATCCATACAAGGCCTCTCAGGGGAGACTGAGGGTTGGTTTTTTGAGTGTCACACTGTAAAAGGGTAATCTGTAGGGTATCAGCAACAGACAGTCCTGATTCCAGGACGTTATCATCAGTCTGGGCTTTCTGATGGTGCTAGAGAGCCTTCTTTTACTTGTTTCTCTTGCTCAGCATCATCTGACCTCAGCAGTGCTTTCCCGGGTCCTGAGACCTGACCCACAGTCCTGGTAATTTCATTTTCTACTTGACTTCCATCTTCAGCTACCTAAGAATTTGTAACATTTTTAACCAACAAAATTTTTTCATTAGTCAAAGCATGTAAGTTACTTCCCTGACTTAGTTGCTGACTGTCCTCCTGAGTGCTTCCTTCAGTAGATTGACCATTGGTCAGGAGCAGCAAAGCCCTGCATTCTTCAACCATCACGTCTTCCAGTAATTGTGGCTTCTGCACTGGAAGGCATTCACTAGACAAAATGACCTCCATCGGATCAATCTCTGGGTGTGGACCACAGGCCCCTGCTTCTTGTAACCGGTGTTCTTCCTCCTCCAACAACACCCACAAATACATCCTTCTATCTCTAAAGTCTGCTTCATTCAACAGACTTTCCCCCAGTAGAACCATGCTGCACAGGAGACGTGGAACCGATAATCCTTTCAGCTGCAATAGTTTACCATGCCAGCTGAATAATTCCATCTTGGGCTTCTGTAGTATGCTGGGTGGGGAGCGAAGTTTCAAGTTTCAAGTTTATTGCAGGAAAAAACTCCATTGAGCAAGCTCATTCACAAGGAGGTCCTAATACATATTGACAAGCAATGTGCAATACAGATAGGTAATAACAATATATACATGAGATGCGCATTATATGATAGAGGCAGAATATACATACATACATTCAAGGTTCCACAATGACGAGCGCAGGTGGTGAACACTGATTTAACACAGGTGGATGAATTACAGGATGCATTCTGATAATGAAGCTGATGTATGGAAGTAGTTTCCTCCACCCAGCTCACCATTCCCTCAACTGTCGCAGACAAATGCCAATTGGAAATCACTGCACCCCTACAGGGAGGAGAGGAAATTTTATTGCAACAACAAAACAGAGGAAAACAACCATAATTATACTTCAATACAATAAGCGGGAAAGAAAAACCAAGCAGGAAGAATAAAAAGAAAAAGAGCACAACAAAAACAAAATAGTACATAAATATCAGAAAAGCATAAGAGAAGCAGGAATATGTTATCTAGAAATATAATACAGTAATTCATCCAATTTTATCCTTCAAAAAAGGAACTGCTTTCCATCTAGCTATCCATTCATTATGTACCAGGTGTGTTTTCCTATACATACAGTGGTCAAGCAAGTCAGTTTCCAATCTTTCAATAACACAATTCGGAGCTTAATACACTTGCTGCAGAACAAATTTACACTGGGCTTGCCATAAATTAAATTTGAAGAAGGCAAAAATAAGTCTTACAATCCCATCAGGAAGAATATGTGGAGTCAAAAAGAAACCACGTACCACCTCGACATATGTAACAGACTTCTATTTAGAATCCTTCTGTTTCACAGCCAGATCACTCCATAATCTCTTGGACATAAGGACATTGTATCAAAAAGGTGTCATAGATTCCTACTGAGCCACACAAGATTGTCTAGGGCACATTCTTTCTGGAAAGGCTTTGCATTTAGCATTCCCTTTCATGTTAAGGTGGCCATGACTATAAAGCCACAACACATCCCATATCCTAGGATGAATTTTAGTGTCACGCAACCTTGTAAGAACTTTAACATGATATTGACCTGGTATGTTTGTAAAGTCAGAAGTAATAAAATGAGCTTGAGAATGGATAGTAGCATAAATAATTGTATTAGATCGGGACAAAACATCATCCGTCCATAGTTTCCACTAACCTACAAGGCCAGAAGTCTGCAAACAAAAGCCAAACAGCAGGTTGTCGCCCAGTCAGGTCAACCAGATTCCTATGAAAAAACATACTAAAGTAAAATGAAATGTAAATATTGTTTAGTGGGTAGTGGTTTTCTTCTAGGTTCTTCTGCTCTCAATCTAGGCTTTCAGATTCAAGAAAAAATATAGGAACTGTTGGGGGGGCCTTTGAAGTAAACACTCTTCACTCAAGTTATTGTTCTTCAATCTTTCTTTTTATTTCTCCTCCCCCTATGTTTCGCTCGACTTGAAGCTTGTTCACGGGGTTTATTCTTTGTTACACATGTGTAAATACATTTATTTTATGTCATTAATCAGCATTTTTTTAATATGTTATCCTTGCACTTTTAATTCTTTGGTGTATACACATACCATTCGATAAAGATTATTGCCTGTGCACCATTGTACATATTCTTAATTTTTCACAAGGTTAATTTATTTGTACTTGTGTAGATCCTAAGTTGCATCCTGAAAAGACATACACACTATGTTAGTGAACACAGCACTGCTAACAACTTGGAACAAGGTTTAACTACTGCCTGTAAAGCTTGTTCCCCTTAGTTCTTGGTTTGCAGCATACCTTTTATATTAGTTAAAACTTCTTGTCTTTCTTGTAAAGAATAATTTTGGGCCTGTAATGACAAACATAATTTTTTTGTAAAGCTTTGCTGTTATTATGTTGTTTAATATTACAATGTGGCCACATTGTGGCTTCTATTTACTTATTTTGTCAACAGTATACCTTAAAGGATGCTATGAGCTTCTTAGAGTGGTATTAATGTTCTTTGTAGTCTGTGAAAACATAATCATAGTATTCCCCTGTTGGTCTCATAGCCATCATTTTACTTTTATAATTAAAGGTTCAAATACCAACTTCTAAATATTGTTTAATACTTTAACTGCTTACCCTCACTCCTTCTGGCTCAAGTTTCTCCTTTTTGCTTAAGTTCCTCTGCATGTAAGCACGGAAGCCCAACACATTTTAATGGTAGCTACTTCCTGATAACCTCTCACCCGTTTTTGTGAGATCCCATGGTGCGACTAACCAAGTTGTCACAGATTGCACCTGTGCGATCTCGGTTGCTAAGCAACCGAACACTACTGCACTGATCAGTGCATTTGGGTGCTCACAAAAACTGGCTATTTGTTCCTAGTTGCTGCAGCTCTGTGCTTATTACTTTTTCTGCTATATCATTTATTGAATCAACTGCAGGGGAGAAATCACAAATAGGGTAAATAGTACTTTTAGACTTGTTTATAGAGGCCCCAGCAACAGGAGAATAAGCAGTAAAATGTTGTAAAACTCTAGCACTTGAGGCAGCATCTGAGACAAAAACACAAAGATCATCCACATATGCAGCAGTTTTTACTGGAAATGAGTCAGATGTAGGAAGAATACCATGAATAAGGTCATCATGATTAATTAACCTCATAAGAGGATCCAAACAAAAAACATAGAGGACAGGGCTCATGAGAAACCCTTGTCTGACCCCTCTATTAATCGGTATGTATGTGCCCAGACACCCATTTACTAGGGGAACAGCTGCAGCATGTCAATACAACAAAGAAAGCCAAGAGCAAAATTCAGCAGGAAGGCCATAAGAGCGAAGGACATGTATTATAAAATGATGTGGAACCGTATCAAAAGCCTTCTCCTGATCAAAGGACATAATATACCCAGTAATGGAATTCTTCTTACCCTGTTCCATAAGTTCTCAAAGAAGAAATAGATTGGTTTCTATAGTACAGCCAGGAATTGAACATGTTTGAGTGAGGGAGATCAAATATGGGGCGCTCTCAACAATCTTGCATTTAGAATTTTCATTAACATTTTCAGATCAGTGCTTAGTAAGCTCAGTGATCTCCAATTATTGAGGTCACTGCGGTTACCCTTTTTAAAAATCTAAATCTGTACTGCTATGCACAATGGTTTGGTTCTGAAGACTCCATTGAAAGACTTCTGTAAGCACTACCTTAAGGACATCACAAAAGGCTTTATAAAATTCAGAAGGCAAACCATCTAACCCAGGGGCAGTGTCATTTTTTAGATATGTTATTGCATGTAAAACTTTGTCTCCATGTATGGAAGAAGTAAGCAATGGGAGAACATCCTGAGGACAATCAGGGAGAGAGATAGAGGACAAAACTCATCTATGGTACCATCCTGTATAAGGGAGGCAGTATATATGTCCTTAAAGTATGCACTGACTTCAGATAGGATCTCAGGTGTGGAAGTAAGCAAAGTACCAAGATGGGATTTTACCTCCATCAGAGACCTATTTGATGTCCACCTAGTACAATAGTCAAAAGCATACCCGCACCCTTTCTTTCCTTGTGAACAAATCCTGTGTTCATGCAACAGGGAGGCTGCCCCGGAATACTGCATAATATCCATCTCATTTTTGACTGCCTGAACCTGGAAGATCAAGTTAACACACTGAATATTAATGGCAGAATAGAGTTTCTGTAGTTGAATCCACAATGCAAGGTGCTTTTTATACTGAGTAACAGCATGGGTCCTAGAGAAATGTTTAACCAAAGTCTGAATCTCAGCCTTAGTCTCAACCCACCAGGTGCTCAATTCCACCATTAACCCAGCCAATGTCATATGGGCCTGAACAAGTTCCTGAATGGATTGCATCAAGAGGGCATCATCAAGCAAGGTAATATTAAATGTCCTGTACCCTTTCCCATGAGGCAGGTATATCTCCCAATACAAGGAAACAGCCATGATCAGATGATCAGAAGTCTCAAAAGGAATAGTTTTAGCTTGTAACACATGCATGGGAATCTATGAAAAGAAAGTCAATCTTAGTGGACAACTGACCTTTGAAGAAGGTGTGACCCCCCCGTTTGTGAATAGTCCTATCAACATCTTGTAAGTGACACCCAGAAATTATGTGCTTAAGACAGTTCGTATCACAGAAATCTTTTATCAGTATGTGCTCCCCTGTCTTACTTGGCCATCACACAATTAAAGTCCTCTCCCCAGATCAAATGCTTGGTAGTAAGGAGATGAGGTTTAATAGTATTAAATAAATCAACCCTGTCTATGTTCCTAACAGGAGCATAAAGAGAAATCAACCTCCAAGAAGAGTTATTGAAATAAAAATCCAATAGAAGCACTCTACCTGTATAAATTTCCACTAACTTAGTAACCTTAAACCCATCACCCCAAAACAGAATCCCAACACCATCACATGTATCCACCCCAAAGGAAAAAAAAAGAAGAAACACACCGCCATAATATTTGGGCCACAGATACCAAGAATAAGGAATTTAATCTAGTGTACTGTAAAAGACAGATATCAAAAGCCAGGTCCTGCAATGTATGAAAAGTCACCAACCAACACCGAGCATTTTTAATACTATTAGTATTTAAAGTGGCTATACTCAGCGTGCTGGTGGGAGACATTTAAGTAAAAAACAATAGAGAAGGAAAGGGTCAGGTAACCTTCCCCAGTCTAGAACTCTGTCTAGGCCTGACTCCAGGCCTCAAAGGCCTAGTCTGTCCACCAATATCAGGCAATTTATCCCCCTCTGAATCAGAGGAAAGAAGAGCTTGGGAGGATGTTTCTGAGTCCCCACACTGATCGAAGAGTGGGATTTTTTATGAAAGGACATCAAATTTATTACTGAGAGGGATACCAACAGTAGAAGAGGAGGTTTGAGCAATTTTGGATCTGGTTCTGGTTTGCTTAATAGCTCTCTGCTTTGGTGTCCCAGATCAGGGGGCAGCATAACTGTCTTAGCCCCATAAATCTCAGAAGGCTGTTCAGAATGTAGACAGTCAGCTCCTTCAGAAGGAACTGGGAGACTAAGGTCCTGTTCCATAGGCAACCCTTCCTGTACCATAACCTCAGAAGCAGGAGTAGGGGGCAGGGGTCCACAATGGGGGGTTCTGCCAATGGCACAGCCAATGGCACAGCATCAGTCAGTGTGGAGGGGTTCAGGACAGTAGTACCCTCAGGGATAGGTTTGTGAGCAGCAATAGCTTTCTTTTGGGCTTCAGTAAGAATAGTGTCCTGATGGGGGCGATCAGACCTATTGTGTGTAGCCCAAGGACAGGACCGAAATTCATGTCCAGAATCATCACAAAGATTACGCTTAAGTTCATTCTTTCAATCAGCACTAGAATTACCATAGGAAAGACAGAGGTTGCAATGGAGGTGATCACAGGCAGAACTAAGATGCATGTATGACCCACATTTAAAACAGGTTTAGGGTTGGCCAACATAAAAACAGTAGCCCCTCTCCCTCCCCAAAAACAAACTGTTAGGGAGATGAATAGGACCAATATTGTTATGTCTTAACTGTACCTAGTATTTCCAACCCCCAGTCCAAAGATGTTCAGCATCAAAAATCGGTTGTGGAGACCCCAAAATTTCACATCTTTGCTGCAGCCAATGAGAAATGTCATGGACTGCAACAGTTTAATTATGAAACAAGATAGTAACAAGTTTAATTGCAGGTCTGGTCAATGGGATAACCTGAAATGGTAGCCAGAGGGTAGAACATCTCACAAGCTCATACCTGGCTCCAAATGTCTAAGCCCTGAGGGGTTTTAAAACTTATGTCATAAAGACTATCACCCGAAACATGAATAAGGGCATAAATCTCATTGGTAAAGAACCCCAGGGATTCCTTAATCAGATTCTTCCCCACATAATTCCTATCTGGGACTGGAGGTAAACCCTCTAAATACTGCAATCTAACAGCATTTCTCCTCTGCATAGGAGGAGGTTGTCTAGAAAAATATTCCCATCATCGAAATTCCTCCCAAGTATATTTAGTTTGATCTTGGTAATGATGATGAGGGACTAGTGTGGTGAAAAGACCATCTATCTGTTCTTCTCATGACTGTTTTGGTAAGCATGAGCTGGTGCCTTCATCCCCCGATGAAGAGATAGACCACACCAGAACTTTAGTTAGGTTAGTGGGAGCATGTACAGTCGGCTGCATATCGGCAGCATGTAGGTCCAAGTCAGAGTCAGTAATAAAGGAGAAAGGTAGGGAAGAACACCCTGCAGCAATATTATCCTCCGATTCAACTACAGTCTGATTTGACCCCAGGAATTGGCCTCTGCTGCAGGTCAGGAATCCAGTAACCCTCCTTCCCTGGTTTCCACCCAGCACTCAGCAGGGAGTGTTCCAAAGACCTAGAGACACCTACTCAGTAAATCCACCGAAAATTCTTCTCTCCTTCACAAAGTACAGATTTCCCCAGCGGGAGTACCTTCCAGAACAGGTAAAGAAACAGAGTCATTACTCACAAGAGCCAGGGGAAGAACATCACCTTTCGGACTAGGAGCAGGAGAAAGTCCAGAAACAGCTGAGTATGAAGTAGAGGCCTCTGAGTCATTTGCACAACAAGGCCTTGATGCTGATGCATCACCACTAAGTTTGACAGCAGGCAGCTCAGCAGGTAAAACGCCTGGTGGTAGCATTTGTGAGGGAGGTAGAGCAGTGCAGTATTCCAGGGCAGACTGAGACTAGAGCTCCAATCTTCCAAAGGACCAGGAGTATTATCAGACAAGGACTGTTATTCTGCCGCACTGACCACCAAAACATGTTCTCTATCTGTCAGAAGCAAATGTTTCAGCCATAAATTATTAGTCATTAGCAAGCTCGTCGCTCGAAGGCATATTACCAGCACCATCCATCATTTCAGAAACCACAGCATCATTATCCATAGTCAGAACGTTTGAAGAGAACTCCCCAGCTGGACCTGCAGAAGCAGAGATCTGCTCTCCTGCAGGTACGCTAGCACAATGAATGTCCATCGGAGTCGCAGCAATGGGTCAGTAGCACCCCCTACCACAGAGAAGGGGAATTTCCCCAGTGTCCTTGTCAAATTTCCCCCATTCACTAAAAATACCACCAACAACTTAATCTGGTTCGGTGTTAGTTAGCATCCGTCTGTATCCCCCCCTCCACTGGGACGAGGATGAAAATAGGCAGAACTATCTAATCCTCCTTTCCCAGTTAACAAAAACTAAATAAAATAAACACAATAAATTAATAAATAATAACATCATTTAATACTGCACCACTGCAACTTTCTTTTTGCTTCCTACCTTTTAACCTGTGGCTAATCCATTCCTCTGCTCTGCTATCTATATTTAAGTTGTTGAGCTTGTGTGATAGTTTACCATGTAAATCACATTGAAAGGTATGTTCTGATACAAGAGGTCACCATTCAGTTCATAAAATGAAATAAGATTGGTTACATAACAGCAGCCTGTACTGAAACCATGCAGCTTCATGTCAATCAGTCTTTTTATTAATGCTTATGTACTTTTTCAGGATACCTTCCATAAATTTGATCAGAATAGATGTCAGACTGATGGGTCTACAGTTACTGATCAACTACTTGTTTCTCTTCTTGAATATGGGGGTGACAACTGGCTCCTTCTAGACATCTGGTACTAAACCCTTGGACAAGAAAGCACTAAAATGGAACTTATTATCTCAAAAATTATATACCATAGGCCAGATTCCTAATAGTCGAGGGATGTATATTATTTACAACAGGTGCTTTCTGTGGATAAATTTTAATTAATTCTCTTTAGGTTTTATCTGGGACAAACAGTTTTGTAGCCAGTTCACTGTAGGCATTAGACTTTGGAGTTAATTGGAACCCCAGGTCATCTGAATGATTAAAGCAGTTGCAAAGCAGTTATTGAAGTTCTCGGCCAAGTCAGCAGGCTTATGAATTAGCTCACCATCAATGTCCAGGGGTACTATTACTGTCTCCCTTCCTTTTATTGAATTAATATCACCATAGAATGCTTTCAGTTTTGTTTTATTCTGGTCTAAAGTAACTTGAAGCTTGCATTGACTTTTTTTAATAGCTAATCTAGAATTTTTAAAATCCTTTTTGTGTACGTCATTTTTGATGCTATTACGGTGAGTTCTGTAGTTTCTGTAAGATCTCTTGTGTTTGTTTATTTTCCTTTTCATATCCATAGTAAGTCATTTATGCCTGAGTTTATTTTTTATAAGCTTTTTATGTTTGGGGACCCATTTGCTTTTAATTTGAGTAATTTATTTTTCAGAGCAACCCATTTCTCAATTGCTGTCTTCTGTGTGGATGCTGATCTCTATTCCCAGTCCACTAATTCATTGGCCATGGCTACAAAATTACCCTTTTTCAAAGTTGTGAAATATGCGTCAGCAAAACCGCCATAGCGATGACCATCACAGCAACAGAATTCGACAGAAAGCGTTGGGTTGCTGTGATATTCCCAGCTGGCACTGGCACTGGCACTGCAACTCCAAGTGTTTTGCCCCATCCCTGAAACAACGCCAACTCAGAGTTGTATATTTAGAAACCAGGATGTGCTTCCCACTGAAGAAAACACACACACACACACACACACACACACATATATCCCCAACAGTACAATGCCGACACTCAGCAATGTGTCTGTCGCTGTCTGGGATATCGGTGACACAGATGTCACCTTGCTGTAGGTAAACCATGAAATATCATGTCCCCCTGTGTATTCTGTAACTGATGGTGTTTTTCTTCATGTAACATACAATGATCACTACTAACTAGAGGTTCCAATACCATGCAGTGTATTGCACAATTTTTAATATTGGTCAATACCAAGAACCCCTAGTTGGTGCAGAAACCATCTGTTTCAGGTGACTTTTGTTCACAGTTTCAATTAGACCCATTCCAGACCTGTGGATGTTCTATTTGACCAGTCTGTTGTGTTTATATAAAAATCACCTAGAATGCTGGCCCAGAGGTGTGAAGGGCTGAGGCATCATGCCTTATCTCTTGCCATGCCGGCGACCCATGTTCGTGGTGTGAGCGGGTCACCATGGGTTAGTTGGGGTGGGAGAGGATCGAGCATCCAGAGGACAGCTCTCCTCTCCCAGGAAGGGAGGGACATGGAGGTTGGTGCATCTCTGACACCTAGCAGTGGCTGGATGTCAAAGCACCTGGGTTCTGAACATTAGGGACAGGGGTGGAGTAGTCATCCAGTGTGCTGTGGACAGAACTGCACACAGTTCAGCCATTGCTGACACAAAAATGCTCCACTTCCAGGAGATGGGAGGGATAAAAGCTGCTGGAGAAAATGTCCTGGGGACTGGATCAATGCCAACCCCTGCAGGCACCACTCCAACAATTGGCAGACATCTCCTAAAACCAGATATGTGTTGGTGGGTTGAGGGATCCCCACTGCTCCACCACAGGAGGTAAGCCACGGATGTCAACTTGCATTGCACTGCGAATGGGGAGCATGGGCTGTGGGGTTGGGAAGATAGAGGGCCACCCAAGTCGGGGATAAAGAAAGTACAAAAAAAATTTAAAATCACCTAGAATAATAATGTCCTTATTGGTTAGACATCTTTCATGAATTACATCCAAACATTTAGTTCTATATTCCTGGTTTCTATCTGGTGGAGTGTAACATGTCCCAAATACTTTCTATATTTATAGTCCCATCCTCTGTCCTGTGGTGTGGTCAGTAGTCTACTACCTAATTTATTGCTCACATATACTGCCACACCCCCTCCTCTCCTGTCTTTTCAATTGAGCTGATATAATTTAAATCTCACCAGTCAGTGCCTCCAGTCATTTGAATCTTTCCACCATGCTTCAGTGACAGGAATGATATCATACTCTTGCACACTTAATTGAACTACTAACTCATCCATTGTATTGTTTACACTCCTAGCATTTAGTGACAGGATATTCAGGTTGGCCAATATAGTCTAATGTGACTTTTGTAACTTAACAGTACAAAAAGTGAGTGATCACCAGGGGTGTATTCCTAGGGGGTCAGGAGGGGTCGGTGACCCCTCACTTCATTTTGATTGGGGATGTAGCTCCCTTAGTTCTGAAAACAAACAGCTGTATCAGCCTGTATTGCTCAAGGCCGGCAATCAAAACACAATTCTATCATTTTTCTTCCCAGATGTCTGACAAGTCTACAGTCCATCACCTCCACAGCATTTTCAACTTAACCCATAATCATAATAGCTGCCTTTGAAGTCTGAACCATCCATTGTTAGACCTGATACAAATGGGATGAACAGGTTTCAGTGAGTGAACTTGCTTGTTGTAAATTAACTATAACCCATCTTCACCATTGCTGCAAGTATGATGCTCAAATTATTTGACCTGATATCTTTTATTGGACCAGCAGAGATTACAGAACAATCTTTAGCTTTCAACCTGCAACAGCAGTCTTCTTCAGAAAACAAGGCATATGTTTACGAAAACTCACTTAAAAAAAAAAAACATTTTAAATATGAGTGTGACAGGTTAGCCATTAGTCAAGAAATACAGCCACAGATATGCATGCATCCCTAAGACTAGTAAGTCAAAGATCACAGAACTGAATGCCATTTAGTGACTCCTCTGATTGTATATGTGTGTGTGTACGTGTGTGTGTATATGTGTGTGAGTGAACATATTGATTAGAAGTATGTAAAACACACTGTACTGTGTGTTCACTTGTCAATATTAATTGTGAATATTTAGACTCACACTGTTCAAACATGTGCAATCTGCAATTAATGTTCATTAGACAATTTTGTTTGTGAACATTTAAACTGTAACCTGAAACAGGATCCTGAGGGCCAAGCTGACCACCAGCTCACAAACTGATTTGTCCCACTCTGGTTCCAGACTTAGAGTACTGGGTCTTGTGGTGATGAATGGGAGGGGGACTGGAGGAAAAGATGTGCAGGTCTGGCTTTGGAAATGCCCATTGTCTTTAAGATTGTTGAGAAAGTGATACATTGTCCATATATTGTCTGAAACATGTGTTTTTAATAACCTGTAGTGCAACGCCTTTTCTAATGTGTTTACTTACATCCTGTTTATCATCCTTATCTCAGTGTGTGTGTGTAAACTGGTTTGCTCCCACCCGACTCCCTTCCCCCAAGCCCTTCAATTCAGCAGCCAGGAGAGCTGACTTGGGACTGCACAGCCTACTAGTGTGGTTTGGTTGGAATGTGGAGAGATGGACTTCTTAATCTGGTTTGCGGGGGGGGGGGTGTTTGGAGCACAGGGCCTGCTTCTGTAACTTGGGAGGGGGACTGGAGTGAAGGGCCTGTGGTCTTGCTTGGGGAGTACATGCTCTTCTTTCTCTCCAGATTCCCTCCTCTGACAATGCTAATTATGGGAAATTTGTATGTAGTATATTGTCTGGCTAGCATTTAATGCATTTGTGTAAACCACTTCTTTTCTTGTTGGAAGTAAAAAGATAGATGATGTCTTAAGTGCAAGTTTAGTTTTGGAGGGGGAGGTGTTTAATTGATAGGGTGCCAGGTGACTCCCTCAAGATATAAAATATTGAGGGTTCCAGTCTTTGGGATAGGCTCAAAAAGGGTGCTATACTAAATTAAAAATCAGTCAGTCCATCTGCCTCTCTCTCTGGCTACTAGTGGTTTGCTACGTTGTGGGAGGCACTCGAGAGTGGTGGAGGTGGCATTGCACCAGTGAGAGGGTGGGACACACAACTGGAGCTAAAGTAGAAAACCAAACTGCAGGTTAACTGTCTGTTATAACATCTCTTTGTTGGATTCTTACTGTGTCATAATCCCACATCATTTATGGCATAAGCCCAACCCCAGTGTGGGATTAGAACCCACAACCATCTCGTCCAGAGGAGGGTGCTACCAATTGAGCCACACTAACACATGCTAGCTAGTAGCTACAGCTTTATCTGAGACAAAATGCACAGTGACAGACAAAAAATACATAAATGGTGACAACATATCTTATCTCCAAAATGGTCTTGTTTCCTATCCAGTATTTTTTTAACAGCACGTGTAAATCTTATGTGCAATAAAGTTATCAATGTAAACATTTTGTTGTTGACTTTTCTGGATTAGAGATGTATGCAGTTTCTGCTCCTTGAAATTGATCAAGAAGTTGTTTTAGTTTTGACAATTCTTTTAAGAAAATAAAAAGCTAGTTATTTTAATAGTGATATTGGTTGTTTGTAACAAGTCAAAGAAGGCTTTAAAAGCAGTCAGATAGTGGCAAAATGACCCTCAAAATGCACCAGAATGTATCTAAAACCTGATAGCTTCTGGGGGCAAAGGCAGCCCCCAGATCCCAGGCCTCTTAGTTGGGGGCCCATGGTTCATGGTAAGAGACCCCTTACTTCTAAATTCAGCACTACACCACTGGTGAGCATGGCAACAAAACCAAAAAAAACCAGAAAACCTGTCAAATTGTATGAAGCATGAGATCAGCCAATCAAGTAGTATAGGCTTAAATCGTGAAAATATTGAGGCTGAACAGATAGCAACTTAAAGGGGGACAGATTGCAATTTAAGAAACATGTGAAAATGAATTTGGCTTTAGTTAGCACAATTCATAAAAAACATTCAATCCCAATGTGCTTAACAGTCTAGGAGAAAGAGATAGTGGAACACTGCTGTCTTTTCCAGCTCAGAGGAAGATTCAAAGTGTACAGCAATTCTGCGGAGTAGAAAGAGATTACAGACAGTTGAAGAACCAGGAGGTTAAGTAAATGACTCATGGTCAAACAGCAGGTTAATATCTGTTATGTAATGTACACCCAGGTGTCCATATTTTCATCTCTGCACTTAGTCCACTAGACCAAATTCTCTGCCTATGTAATCACAGGATAACAATTGTGGGGGCACCAAACTCTAAACTGCTGCTTTGATTGAGAAAGAGGGGGACTGAGGAAATCTTTAAGAGTTTAACTGGAGAGAGAGAGAGAGAGAGAGAGAGAGAGAGATATGGCATAGCCCTGGAGATTAAGTGACTTGTTCAAGGTCACAATGCAGGTAAGTTGTGGACCCAAGTTAATAGCATTGAAATCACTAGGATGCACTGCCTCACCTGAAAGCTATAGTTTAACAACTAGTCCCCCTTAAAGTAGCAGTCATTTTTATGGAGAAAAAATGTGCAAACATGTGTTTGCCATATCTTAGATTCATCATTAGCATAGCTGAATTTCTGCAGATATATATTTTGTCTTATTTCTTTTCTCCCTCTCTTGCCTCAAGACCCACCACTCCTTCAGGCTGCCTAGGTCCCATCTGGTCCGCCTGTCCCTTCCTGAGCCATCCAACCTCAAATCACAGTCATCCCTGGGATAACCTGGATGTAACCCTTCACCGGGTGGGTCCCCCTCCTCAGAGGGGAAGGCACGGGGCGGGGGGACACCCAGCACACATACTTAGCCCCAGGGTGCTGCTGAAGTGAATAGTCTCCTTCAGGGCATCGGCCTCAGTGGTGGACCGGCAGCTATCATCCGGTCAATTGTAAAATGGATTTTCCCCTTTTTTCTGCTGTTCCCTCCTACATGTGTCTGCAGAGCTCCAGGTCTCCACCAGAGGCCTTTACAGTGCAACATCAACCCACAACCCCACCCCCAGAAGAGGAGAGCAGTACTACAGATGCTCAATCCTCTCCTTCTCCTACCAGCCCCCGGTGTCCCGAGTCCATTCCCAAATGCAGGTCACCAGTGTGGTTTTGAACTAAGGCACCAGTGTCTCAACCTTTTATGCCACCAGGCCAGCCCACAGATATTTTTAAATAATTTATAATTAGTGACTTTCATCATTAAAGATGTTGACTACTCACAATTATTTAAGATGTTTCCTGTTAAGGTTACCGTTTGCATGTGTATGCTAGATTCATACTGTGTATGTATTTGGAGGATGCTATCACATATATCTGATATTTAACTGCATAAGTACCACACAAGATATTTAGTTTTTGTAGTGAATTGCACAGGAACAGGGACTTTTAAATCCTTAAAAATCCATTTTCTCTGTGTAGGATTGAAAGAAAGAGAACAGAGAAGTGGGCATATTAATGTTTTCTTGTTTTTTTAGGAATACACTGTGTTGAAATAAACTACATGGCGACTAACAAATACTGTTGCTTTAAAGAGATATTTAGTGACTCTTGTAACTATAAAACAGAATAATGGTAACAGTACAGTATCTCAAACAAGAATCTCCCTATGTCATCAGAATGTTTTTGAACAAAAATATGGCAACAGTAATTCATCTATTTCATTGATGCAATTTTTTCTGCTTGTTTGGGGTCCTGGATCTTGGAATACAGTGTTAAACTAATTCCCTAGAATATTGTTTGCTGTACACTATCAATCAGACTGTTGCTATTCCTGTGTATTACTATGTACTGGTACTTTGGAATGCTTTCTTGTTTACTGTTAGTGCTCTATTATTTTTCCCCTGATCTCCATTTTCCTGACATAATACAATAGTTACTATGTAGATCTTGATGGGTATCTTAGAATTAATTGTTATTTGGTTATGTTTCTCATAGAAATTCTGAGGTCTTAAATTGCATTTCATTAAATCATTTATCATCTTCAAATGAGATGATGATTTTGCTGTAAAACAGCATGTTTCTCAAATAAATGTTCAGTAACTGCCTTTCATGGTGAGGAATGCAGTCCAATTTTTTGTCAGTTTAGATTACATTACTTGCAAAATAATATCTATAAATCCAGCTGCAGAATTCTGAATTCAGGTTCATTGATTAGAGCTGCAGGGTATTAATGCATTATCATTGATTAGAGAAGCCTAATGGGACCTCACTGTAAAATGACGTGTGGTATCTCAGCTGTATAGCTACAGAACTCAATTCTGTAGTGAGATATCCCTATAACTACAGTGCAGTGAGGCACAAGGTGAAATAGAGTACTATTCTCACTACCTCTGAAGATGCAATCTTTTAACTTACAGGATAAGTAGGCAATTAGAGATGACTGGGAGTGCATTGCGGTGCTAAAAGCATTTGTCTTATTTGCACTGCTAGGAATGAGGCACAGTCAAGAGCCCTTAAATGCACTTGAGAAGTAGGACAATATGACCATGACAGCACACCCTGGAGTTCCTTGCTGCATTATAAAGTGACTTTAAATATGCGTGTGACCTAAAATGAATAAAATAAACATATTTCCTAAAAATGTAGAAGTAAAGAATTTACATTGCTCCCTCGTTTATCCACCAACATTGGTACATCCTTAATTTTGGTTGATAAGAGGGTGGCAGTTGCCTAAAAAACTGACACCCACTAACTGACACAGGATTGTAGACAGCACCATCAAACAACCAACTGACTGCAGAGTGCCAGCGTGCCTTTTTTTTTTTTTGCACCTCCTGTGCCCTCAGCCAGTTCATCAGACAGCCAGTGGACCCCTGTCCTGCCATATTGTTCCCCAGGGTCATCCACCATCTTCCTCCATGTCACGCTCCAGTCAATCTGATGCATCAACTCACTGGGGGGGGGAACCAAGGGAGGTGAGGTAGGGTCCAAATCTATATCAGCACATGACAGGGGACTGGCTCTTGGAAGCTATTTCCCAGGGCTTCATGGCATGGGGCGTTCTGGGTGACCATCATCTGGCTGGTTGAGCATCAGTTTTCTATTTTCTACCAAGTCCACTCACCTCCCACACATATTGTTCCAGACACAATGTCGTACTAGGGGCTGGGGTGTTTAGTAGCATGTCGAGGCTTCACACCATAAAGAATGCCTTACTGCATGCAACCACCAGGAGCCACCAGGTCCGATACCATCCCACCCTCTGGGAGGAAAACATCTGAAGGATAACCTTAAATCCCTCCCAGCAGGTCTCTGCTCTTGACGTCCAGGTGTGGGGTGTGAACCCAGGATGCCACTGTGTCAAGCGAACACCCATCACTCGGTGCTATGGTGCCTGCCCTACCAGCAAGCCTTTGTGTTCAGATAACAGCCCTGGTGGTACCTCCTTCCTATAGAGTTCTGCTAAGGATAAGAAATACATTTTACCATTACAGTATAACTACACACCATGAACCAAACACAAGTGAAGAGCGCAATAGATTTATAGATCACAAGACTAACAAAATAATATCACTAGTTGCATCACAAGAATCACTTTTCAATATTTATATTTCAGTGCTTTCTCTTATATCCACCAACCTTGGCACATCTTAAATTTTGGCAGATAAAAGAGGGCGTTGGATAATAGATGGTGTCAGTTTCCCAAACAAACTGATACCTATTAACTAACACAAGACTACACACAAAAACAGTAATTGCCTGATAATGCTTCCATTTCAATCCCCCCGACACACAGCACATGGAAAACAAATTAAAACAAATACAATACTGTACTGTGCCATGCCCTCTAACTTAACCTCCCTCTCAGTCTGTAGAAATTTTGAAGAAGAAGAAGAAGAATCAGCATTTATATAGCACTTTTCATATACAGTGTTTCCCAAAGCACTTTACAAACAATGCTAGACTGATAGTGAAGTGACTGGACGTGTGGTGGCGGTCATATCGCACATCATCATCCACACACAACCTGGATAATTGCATGAACTGGTTTGTTGGAAGGGGAATGTTGGCCAGGACACCAGGAATATTCCCTGCTCTTTGTGAAAAGTGCCCTGGGTTCTTTTACTTCCACCTGAACACCCACCAGGACAACACCAGGATGGGCAGAAGGGACCTGACACATGTTTCATCCTACCAGGACTCATCAGTATGCCTCTTCTGTTTTGGATGTTACTTAAGCAATAAGGCATGACAGTGGGTGGATTATTGTGGGATCACAGTTTGGCTCAGATGGATTGAAGCATGAGGTGAAGCCGAGAGTTTCCACCACCCAAGAAAGGCCTTTTTTCCATTACAACACACCCCCAGGAGTGCCTTATTGTGATTATGAAATGGGTCACTTATAGAAAATATTTTTTTTTAATATAGATTTGTTATTAATAAATTAAAAGACTAGAACATTAGTAATTACTGAAAACAGAAATAATGTCCAGTATGGACTTTGTATTACTTGCTGCCTTCCAGTAGGTGGTGCCAATCTCCTCTGCGGCAGCATTAATGACAGGTAGTGGCTTCCCTTCTTGCAGGTGCTATGAAGTGGGGCTGAGTGGTTTGCTGTAGGGGATCTGTGGCTGTCATGGACTAGGGTCGGGCTTAGCATTTTATTTATTTATTTAGTTATTAAGCCTCGGATTACAAATACCTTAGAGCAATGAACTCTTACAAAGGTTCCACATCAAGTAAAAGGACAATAGATTATATGAGCAAGGTAAGAGTTATGCCAGTGAGCAAGTCAAAGATGTGAAATATAACAGTACTGATACAGAATACATATACAGAGCAGTTAGAAAATGTGCTAATCAAAGGGATGCAATAATACAGTACAGAAGACATAGTTCAGCAATAGTACATAGTTAAGCATCTTTGCTGACAAAAAGTAAGAGATACATACAAGTATTAGAAGCAGTCAAAACCAGTCTTGTCAGACTTGCAGGAGAAGGTGTGTTAGACAGGGTATGTGGGACTAAGAAGAGAGGAAGCAGGAGCTGTGGGGTTGGGGGGATAGGGTAAAAGATGGAGGGGAGGAAGGGAGGTGGATGGCAAGTAAGAGCATTGCAACAGTTAATGGGCAAGTGCTGGTAGATTGGATCAAAGTGAGAATGGGGGGGTAGAGGAAGCAATCACAGCTGCTATCTTCTATTAGGTGCTGTTGGAGCTTGTATTTGAAGGAGCCGAGCTTGGTATCGTAAGTGATGTCACTTGGGAGAGCGTTGACCCAGAGTGGAGCTCTGTAGGCAAAGGATCTTTGCCCCTGTGATGTGCAGCACTGAGGTACCTGAAATAGTTGATGCCCAGAGCCATGCATCCAGTGGGGATTTTGGAAAGGGTTTGACAGGTCCTGTAATCCTGGGGGGAGGAGGCTGAGGGTTATTTTCTTAACCATCAGACATGTTTGGTACATTATACGCCCATTTAGTTGGAGACATTCGGTTTGGTCAGAGAGGCTGTATGTATGAGTGAGGTGTGTTGCCCCAGAGATAAAATGCCATACTTTATTAAGGGCAGTAGTAATGAACTGGAGGGCCATATCAGTGGCTGAGCCATATACGACCAGACCATAGTCTATGATGGCAATGACAGAACTCTGAACAGCCAGTCTCAAAGCATCAGGGGTCAAGCAGTTCTTGTGTCTATAAAGTAGACCAATATGTATATTCACTGCTTTGGCAATGGTGTCAGTGTGCACCCCATAGGATGAAGTGCTGTTGAAAGTTACTCCTAGGTATTTAGAGTGGGGTACTTGTTTGAGAGCTGTATCAAGGTGGTTTCTTACTGTCAGCAGGCAGTGTTTGTGTTTATTGCAGGAATTACTAAAGACCATCATCTTGGCTTTTTTTATAGTTTAGTATTAACTTATATTCAGCAAAGCAGTTTTCAACACTTGTAATGCTGCACTGCAGATTGTTTTCCAGGAGGACAGGGTCTGAGTTGTTACAGAAAATGATGGCATCGTCCACGTATAGTAAGATAGATTTTTGGCAGGAGCTTGGGAGATTATTTAGGAACAGACTAAATAGGAGTGGGCCCAATATGGAACCTTGTGGTACCCTTGAGTAAACTGGTCTTGTGTCAGAGAGGACATCAGATATTTTTACTTGTTGTGTACAATTATCCAGATAGCTGGCAAACCAGGCTGTATAGTCCTTAAAGAGACCTACTTTGAATAGTTGCTGTAGAAGTAGATGGTGATGCACAGTCTCGAACGCTTTTGTTAAATCAATAAAAGCAGCTCCCACAAGTTGTTCCTGATCCAGAGATTTATGGATAAACCTGGTGAACTCTATAAGGGCAGAGGTGGTGCTGTGCCCTTTCTTGAACCTGTGTTGCTGGGCACACTGAATCTTATAGTTTTCTAGATTCTTCATGAGCTGGTCTGCAACCATTCATTTTAGCACCTTTGAGAGAGGGGGAATTATGGATATAGGCCAGTAGTTCACGTGTTAGGTCCTATCGCCACTTTTGTGTACCTAGGTAACTGTGGCAGATTTCCATTTTTGTTGGAACCATGCCAGTCTGAGCGAGAGCTTAAAGATTCTGGTTAATGGAATGATAACTACATCAAGGTGAGGGCTAGCAGTTTGAGATCAAGAGAGTCCCCTCTATGCTGAGATTTACTGATTGCCTTTAAGACATATTTTCTGGATTCAGCCAGTGAGACCTTTTTGAAATAGAAAAAAGGGTGGACAGTAGGCAGGAATTTATTTTCAGAGTTGTTTGTAGCAACGACCAAGTCGAAAAAGTCAGAGGGAAGAACAGTATGTACATGGAGTACAGGAGTCATGTTGGCTGAATGGCCACTGCATTTAAAAATAATGGATGAGTCAGGTTCAGTGGTTAATGAGAGGTGCCTGGTCTAAGCACAAGCCATTTGTTTCTTGTGATCAGCAATTAAGAGGGAGCAAGTGAGCGGGTGATAGCAGAGCAGGGCCAAGTTTTTTTTTAATGCCGTCATTGCTTAGGACAGCAGAGCATCCTGAAGTGCCTCACACTATCGTGTACTGTTATTGTGTGCCACTGTCACTGAAATGCATTTTGACCTGCTGAGATGCAGATTACTGCAGCTGGGATGGAAACTTTGGGTTGTATGGTGGCTTCTTTCAGCTGGGCTGTTGTGCTGGGGTAATGGCCCAATTGAAAGTAGCTTTCAGTCAATCAGGATTCAGCATTCTTTACACCCATTACTTAATAGCTGATAACACTGACTTCAATTTCACCTCCCCGACACAGGCACTGTCCAATATGCAGTGACTAAACAAAGTGAGGCAGTTTAAAGGGGCACTATCAGCTTTCCCCTACGTTTCTGACTACTTGAAATCTATAAACTTGTACCACACACTTATTAAAACATGTACAGTAGAATACCCCCATAGATGTAAAAATAACAAATTGTACCTGTTTTTATTAAATTTAAATCAAAATCCCCTTTCACTCGGGCTTCCGATAACTGACCCATCACCGGAAGCATATACTGGATGTGAACATGCACCATGAATGCTCACTGTCCCGAAGTGTGATTTGATACCATGACACCGTCAACAAGATAATCCCTTTGTGCAGTCTACTAATCCAAAACACTCCTGGTGCTTAAAAACCCAAACCGAGCACTCGAAATATCACAATTTATATCTGCAGACTTCAGCCGAAATCCCGCGCATGCGCAAAAGAGACATGGGTGAAGATCCTGCGCATGCGCAATAACATGCCGCCTTAGCGCATGCGCGGGATTTTGGCTGAAGTCTGCAGATATAAATTGTGATATTTCGAGTGCTCGGTTTTGGATTTTAAGCACCAGGAACATTTTGTATTAGTAGACTGCACAAAGGGATTATCTTGTTGGCAGTGTCATGGTATCAAATCATACTTTGGGACAGCGAGCGTTCATGGTGCGTGTTCACATCCAGTATATGCTTCCGGTGGCTGGTCAGTTATCGGCGGCCCGAGTGAAAGGGGATTTTGATTTAAATTTAATAAAAACAGGTACAACTTGTTATTTTTACATCTATGGGGGCATTCTACTGTACATGTTTTAATAAGTGTGTGGTACAAGTTTGTAGATTTCAAGTAGTCAGAAACGTAGGAGAAAGCTGATAGTGCCCCTTTAAGCATTTGTTTCTTCATTTCTCCATTTGTCTGGAACCAGTTTATAGGGCTATCAGTCAAGACAGCATTCAGCAACTGACAACTAACCCCCACCACACCCCCTCCACTGCTGTTAATTTGGCAGCAAACCATGATTTAGGACTCAACTGTGCAGCATTTGTGTCTCTGGTGTGGCAGGACAGCACCTTTATCAGGCAGCAGTTCACAGGACTGTCAGTCAATACAGTATTTGGCAGCTGGCAAGCAAAGCATGCCAACATCATAGCACATCATAAGTTGCTTTTCATGATTCAGAACTCCACAATGCAGCACTTGTGTCTCTGGTATGTAAGATTTTTTTTTTTTAAATGTAGAACAAGCTTAGTTGTTTCAAAGGGGCAGGGTAAATACAAAAAAAAAATACACCTTTGTATTTCTGTGTTTGTGTGTGTTTGGTAGGCCAGCAGGTAGAACAGCATAAGAGCAAGCTTCTCTCAAACTGAATTAAATGCTGAGCCTCTACTAGAGGGGCACGGTAGTGGCCCTATAGTTAGGGTGGTTGGATGAGTTCTGTTAAACTCGATTCTTTGTTTGCTGCTTGAAGAAAGATGGTTTCACAAGATTACATGAAACTTTCAGGGTTGCCCACAGCAGAATCCAAAATGGCTAACAGTCTCATGGCAATCAGTTCAGTATTTTTAGAGATCTTAAAGTGTGAAAAATGTATTTTTGCATTGGTTTCAATGGTATGTTTTTTTCCTGACTTTTTGCTCTCCTCTAGATAAAGAACTATGAATCTTTAAATAGTGAAATTTTTTAGCGTTGTGTAGTTTGGTGGGGAAGGATTTCCTCGAGGATTTGATGCTTGGGACTTTGATGTTTTTTAAGATGTTTATATTTGAAAAATTGAGTTTTTAGTGTTCAGGAGTCTCTTCTAGCAGCTGGGCTTAGAGTTAACATACCACATGTGCAGAACAGCTACAATGCTGTTAAATGGGGATCAGGAAGGTGAAAGCAGTTAGGCTGTACTTTAAGTAGGGCATGCACAAAGGACTTATGGGGATGGGAAAGTGAAAGCCAGTGCTGGCAGTTAAGTGGTCCCACACACTTTTACATAGAACCTGCTTTATATTCAGAATTGGATTTTTGTGATATCTGATTTTTATATTGAAAAACAGACTGTCATTCAGCTGTTTGGAGTTTATTACCGTACTGTGGACAGGCTCACCAGCGCTGAATGATTACTCTGACATTAGATAGGATAGCAGGGTCCATATCAGATACTATTTCTGAAATCATATATGATATCCTATCTTATATCATATGTGATATCGTATCTACAGTTCTCCCTCCTTTATCTGCCACTCTGATTCACACCTTGGAAACATAGAAACCTAGACTTTGACAGCGAATAAGGACTGCTTGGCCCATCCAGCCTGCCCATTTCCCTACCTATTTGATAAGCTGCAGATCCTAGTTAACCAACAGCCTACTTCTTCCTAACCTGCACCAGAATTGCCTTATGTCTGTCCCATGCATTCTTGAATTCCCCCTCTGTTTTTGACTCCACAACCTCCTCAGGAAGGCCATTCCATGCATTCACAACCCTCTCCATGAAAAAATACTTCCTCACATTGCCCTGAGCTGCCCCCTCTATCTTCAAATTGTGCCCACTTGTTCTTGCACATCTCTTTTTCTGAAAGATACTGCCCTCTTGGACTTTGTTGATTCCCTTGAGGTACTTGAAAAGTTTCTATCATGTCCCCCTTCTCCCTCCTTTTCTTGAGGGTATACATATCAAGCTCTTTTAGTCTGTCTTCATATGGGTTCTGGTGCAGACCATACACCATTTTAGTTGCCCTCCTCTGCACTGCCTCCATCCTGTCTATGCCCTTGTGGAGATGGGGTTTCCAGAACCACACACAGTACTGCAGATGGGGTCTCACCAACTGTCCATACAGAGGGATAACAACTTCTTGTTTTCTACTGGTGGTGCCTCTCCCTATGCATCCCAGTACTCCCAAGCCCTCCTTACTGCCTTGTCACATTGCTTGCTTACCTTTAGGTCATCTGCTATGAGTACCACCAGGTCCCTTTCCATTTTTGTTGTTGTTAGTACCCCCATTTTGAACTCTTCCCTGGTTTGTTGTTTCTATGTGCATTACTTTGCACTTCTTTGCATTGAATCAAGCTGCAATGCTTTTGACCATTCCTCCAACCTTACCAAGTCCCTTCTCATCCTTTCCACCACCATCCTTGTGTATCAACCCTGATACAGATCTTTGTGTCCTCTGCAAAGAGGCCTACTGTACTTTTCCCTCTAGTCCCTCTGCAATGTCACTTATAAAGACATTAAAGAGAACCAGCCCCAGTACTTAACCCTACATTACCCCGCTAGTAACCCCCCTTTTTTGGGAGTGGACTCTGTTTACTATTACCCTATGTGTCCTGTTGTCCAGCCAGTCTTTTACCCAGGTTACCACCCTGGGACACACTCCAAAGCTGGCTAACTTGCTTATTAATGTTTTGTATGGAACTGTATCAAATGCCTTGCTAAAGTCTAGGTGGGCCTTGTCCACATTCTCTCCCTGGTCTACTATTTTGGTCACCCAGTCAAAGAAATGTATTAGATTCATCTGACATGACCTTCCCACTGTGAATCCATGCTTCCTTGAGTCATGAGCCCCACTGGCCTCTGGGTATGAAATAATTCTTTCTTTCAGAAGTGATTCCATCATTTCTGTACCACTGAGGTCAAACTAACAGGTCTATAGTTTCCTGCCTCTGCATTGCTACCACGTGTGTGGAGTGGAATCACATCCACCTTCCTCTACTTCTCAGGTACCACACCATCCTCCCATGATTTGTTAAAAAAGATAGTCAGTGGTGTCACTAGTTCTCCCCTTAGTTCTTTTAGAATGCAGGGGAGAATCCCATCAGGTCCCATTGCTTTGTCCACCTTCAGTTTTAGGAGTTCTTCCAGAAACCTTTCTTCTGTGAATAGACTGGTATTGACCCCCCCATCCAGAGTGTTTCTATTGATTGGATTAGGTACCTCCCCCATCTCTTCTTTTGTGAATACTGAGCAGAAGTATTCATTCAGTATTCCTGCTTTTTCACTGTCACCCTCTGCCAACCCACCCTCCCCTTTATTAATCCTCACTATCCCTCCCTTGGTCTCTTTATAACTTTTCTGGCATATAAATAAAAGGAGCATCAAGTTCTATATTCTTTCTCCAGGTTTCCTTTTTAAAGAGCTAGAGAGATTCATTTTTTATGAGAGGTTCTCTGTAATTTTAAAAGTTCAGAAGTGTTTTACACTACCAGAGGGGAGGCTATCTCCAAGCATTGCTCAACAACTTGTTTTTTTCTGTGCTGATATATTTTTTTTTGTCCCAGTCGTTAGCAGCATTTTCACTGTTGGCAAGTTTTTGTTCTTTGAGAGCCGCAGTTTGATTTTTATTTTCAGAACCACATTCAACCATGGATATTGGGCTACTTGAGGTGAGCAGCTGTAGTGGAAATGGACTTAAAAGTCCCAAATTGTATTTTGGTAAATAGGATACAAAAATGGTGCTTAAATTCACTGCTCTCTCAAAGCCCAGGTTTGTTACCTTTAATTTAAAAACCTGTTTGGCTGTTTTTTTAACAGGATTTCCTCATCCTCACTATGCAATATTCTTCAGCATCTCCTTGTTATCATTTGTTATCTTAGTGCTGAATATGTAGGGAGATGTATAGCCTGCGATCAAGCCAGCTTTCACAAGGTTCACAGCTTCACATTTTATCTTTTCTGGCATATAAATAAAAATGAGATTTGAGTTCTGCATTTTTTTCTGCAGGTCTTCTTTTTAGATAGCTAGGGGGTTTCCTTTTTGTGAGACATATGGTATAATTTAAAAACATTACCTGGAGCAGTGTTTAATTCAGCAGCTAACATTTTTTTATTTTATTTTGTCTTTGGTAAGCAGGTAAGGCCCACTAGGCACAAGTGCCTGTTTTCAGGGGCGACCTGGGAGCACTGGGTGGTTAAGTGACTTGCAAAGAGTCACACAGTATGCAACCGGAAGCTGTGAGAATCAAACTCAGGTCTGGTCTGCAGGATGTACCAAGCTCATTCACACCTTGTTCCCCTAACCTCTAAGATATACTGACAGCCCAACATATACTTAGGGTTTCCAGGATTTGATAAAAATCAGTAGCAGTCTATAAACGTCAATATCAGAACAAATCCAAATAACAACAGAAAAAAATATTAATTGATATTTATCTTTTTTTTGGTTGTTTGAGTAGTCTTCAGATCATTGTTCCACTGTACCTGCCCCTCCCCCAAAGTCATGAAAACAAGAACTGAATAACAAAGCAGTCATGGGGGTTTATGTCCCTGTTAAAAATATATATACTGAATTTTGTTAAAATGAAAACCTTTGCCTCTACTTCCTTTTGGGATAATGAGCACATCAGCAGTGCTAAAGCACATAATAATGAAAGCGTATGAATGGTGTCAAGGGATTGTTTCCTATCTGCCATAGATTGTGATGACAATTTTTTTTTTGCTTTATAAGCACTGCTGCTCCTATGACAAGGAACTGCCCTGAATGTTGAGACCGTCAAGGTGAGAGAGAGAAATGATATGCTCCTCATGTATCCCTGTGTTGATTTAAAATTAAATAAGCAGCCCATATTCCTTCTTTCAATGCACCCAGAGGTTTTTGTTCATATTTTTTTTCATCTGGTAAGTAAAGAGCGCTTATTGGTAAGACTAGGCAGCTGAGAAGTGGAGAAACTGCATTCTCTTCAGTGCGGGGACAGAGTGAGAGAGGAAGTGCCTTGAAAGCTCAGACCAGCAACTGGCAAGGTGATAGAGCAACAGAACAGAGTGATACTTGTGTATAATTGTGCTGTTTCAAAATAAACTCACCTCCATAAAGCTGCTGTTGCTGTTAAAAAATTTAATTAATACAAATTTAAAAACATGCTTTCATGCCCATAATTTCGAGCAACTGAGGCAATTTGAATTGATAAAAATCAGGAAAAATTCTTACTGATATTTTCCATCGATATTACAAAAAAAAATTGAATCTTGGAAACACTACATATACTGTATTTTAATAATAATCACTGTGTAACTGATCTTTTTTGTATGATTCTTATGAGGTGTATATCAAGTACCATATCAGATATGTTTTCAAACATCAGAAACAGATCTCTTTATATTACAAAGAACTGTTTCAGAGAACATTTCCCTATGTCGGAAATCATATGTGATATACTCTCACATGTGATATCGTATGTACAGTGCTCCCTCCTTTATCTGCCCCTCTGGTTTATGGTTTTACCTTCTAAATTTTCTGGCAAACAAATAAAAGGAGCCCCAAGTTCTATATTCTTTCTGCAGGTCTCCTCTTTAGACTGCTGGGGGTTACCTTTTTATGAGAGGTGCACTGTCATTTAAAAACATCGCCTGGAGCAATGTTTTGCACTGCCAAAAGGGAGACTATCTCTGTGCTGCTCACTAGTTGTTTTTTTTATCCTGTTTACCAACTGCAACCATTTTCAACAAATGCAAAATGTTCACACATTGAGCCAAAATGAAGCACAATGAAGCAAAAGATCATATCTGGGGAATAATATTGCACTCAGTCCTGTAGTTTAACCTGCAGAATTATATTTGTGTGTATTTTTAACCAGTTCTCCTCTATTTATCTGATCTTTGAAATTTTGCAGACTCACTAGTCAGAAGGTTTTACTCAGAGGGGTGTGCGGGGGGACTGTTATGTCTTATGGTAAAAATAACTGTGCTTCATTTCTACATGGTATAAATGAAACCCATTTTTTTATTTTATTGATGCAGCCCTGCTGGTAGGTGAAGTTGGAAATAACATGAATAATGTCACATACAGGGAGTACCCCCAATACCTAACCAAACAGTTTTTCTCTTGGCTTTTCAACCACGTTGCAGCATTAGAGATCTGTTGCATTTGAGAAGATGACAAAAAAATAATTTGTGTCAATCTGCACTGCAAACATTCCAGATATCGAAATCATATGTGATATGCTATTTGGTATCACATGTGATATCATATCTAACTGTACTTCATTTCTACATGGTATAATTGAAACCCATTTTTTGCCTGTAGGTGAAGTTGGAATTAACATGAATATTGCCACATGCAGAGAGTTCCCCAATGCCTAACCACGCTGTTTTCTCTTGGCTTTTCAACCACATTGCATCATTAGAGCTCTGTTGCATTTGAGAAGATGACAAGAAAATCATTTGCTTCAATCTGCTCTGTAAGCATGGCACTAACTCTGAAGTAGTAATTCTTATGCAGCTCTGACTTGATATGGGATGGTCATCATTATGAACTGAGGATCAAAAATAGAGGGATCTGATTGGCTGAGTTTTCCTTGAAGCCATGATGATATCGGAGGAAATCATCACGGCTTCAAAAAAGTTCCAGCACCACCAGCCTCCTTGCTCTCTACTCCCTGAGAACTATTTTTTTCAAAATGTACTCCTACACCACCCAAAAACTCATCCATAAAATGTTTTAAAACCTGTTTCTTTTATTTTTTTTATTTTAAAAACTTGAAAGTCAGTTCATAATAGCAATAAGTCACTCCAGGGTGTGGTATATCATGGGATATCATCACTTCCCGAGTGGTTGGACACACTCGGCCTGCAGCCTCATGCTCAGCCACCGGAGGTGTGATGATATCCCATGATATACCAAACCCTGTCATTCCTTATTGCTTAATTATACAATGGGGTCTGAGAATTATGTAATCCTATTGGCTGACTGGCACCTTTTACCCATGGTAGATCCTTCAATATATCAAAGTAAACGTGCCAGTCAGCTGCATCTAGAAACAAATCCATCTGACCTCAAACCAAAACTCACAAAACCACCATATTGTCTCTCCGCTAAGTGAGACAGTAAAATGAGGGATTCAAATGTGAAGGAGAAATTGCTCACTCAAAAGAATCATCCTGCAAAATAATAGTGTGTGACATAAAGAAAACTCTTTTTTTTTCAATATCTCTCACCTGCCTCACCATTCTCAGCTGTGGTTGGCTACAAGAAAAAAAATACACTTCAGCCCAAAAGTTAAAACATAGAACCACTGGTAAGCCCCAATCTGATCACAGTCCCTGAACTGGTTGCATGCCACCTGGACAAACAAAAAGTGAATTGCCTCCAGAAACAACTCACTGAAAAGTATGAAATGCATTAAAACAGTTTCTCTTTCCTGCCTCTGGCTCCTGTCACACTCTCTCCCTCTCCGTCTCTTCAGCCTCCATAGTGGTAACTCCACATCCTCTGTAGTGCTACTGTTAACTCCCTAGTTTGCATGTCAGTTCTAATATAACATTGTTACATACAAATGAAATAAAAAGAACAACAAACACAAAGGAGACAGCTTTATTCCCAGTACAGTTTGCTGCACAACTCAGCACGCTGCTGCGCATGAACAGAGTGGGCAAAAAAGAAAGACAGTGCTTTGAGTGAGCAAGTGTGTGAGAGAGAGGCACCACTAAGTGAGGAATGTGAAGTATGGGGCACTTTTCAACAAGGTACCTAGGGCAGGCAGAAGAGGTCAGCAGGGCTAACAAACACAGAAAGAGAAACCTGGGGGGAGACATCCTGTAACAAGAAGAATGTTAGAATGGGTGCAGGACAACAGCATGCAGCATGCAGCTCAGGGCAGGGATGTACGTATCCTTTGTTACTCAGCCTCCACTAGAATAAAAGAACAACGATAACTGATAATACTGTTTATTAAGTGCACTAAAAGTGTGTAAATTCTAAATCTAAAGTGGCTTCATCAAAACCTGTCCCGGCTCCTAAAAACAGAAATGGAAGCTCATGTATAGGTTGTTACTCTAACCTCTAGGCTATACTGCCCCTTAGCAACAAAGAGCTGTGTTTTTTGGCACAGCAACAGTCACAAAAAAGCATATAAAATGAGGAAAACAAGTTTTTTCTTGATTTTTTTTGTCATAAAAAGGGGGCCATTGTACAATTGCAATAAATCACTCCAGGGTGTGGGTTATGCTGAGATTTACTGCTACCATTGTGTTGCAGCCTCGTGGCCAAACCACACCAGATGTGGGTAAATCCCAGCATAACTCATACCCTGTCGTGGTTTATTGCTTAGTTAGTTAGAGGCACTCCTGAATTACTATAATGACCACAGACCAGATTGACACAGTTGATTTGATAATTTCTGGATGAAATTGTTCATTGAGGTCCCAGCCTCCCAGTAAAGTCTCCAGCAGCTCTCACTAATGCTCACCACTGATGCACTACAGGGGGATCTGACATGGGAAAAATGAATAATCAAAATTTGTAAAGTATTGTTATATTATGATACAAAATGAGTTTCAGTTTCTCAAATGCAACAGATCACTAATGCAGCAGGGTGGGTTAACATCAAAGACAAGGACAGATTAGTTAGGTAGCAGGGGATTCACAGTATATCAGATGGAAGAATAAAACGGCACTGTCCACCAGTCACTGAGCAAAATGGCAGGATTTTTTTTAATCACAGTAAATACAGAGATCAAAATACCACACAGGATATACACACCAACATTAAAAGGCCCAGCCAGGTTTGCACAAATTTAATTAATTCGGTCAATCATGCAAGCAACATAACAATCCAGTGCTTAATCAACTCATCTTGGACAGTTTAGCAATGAGTTGATTTAGCAATGAGTTGTTATATTGCTTGCATGTTTGACCTAATTAATCACATTTTGGAGAATATTTATATCCTGATGGAATTATGAAATCATTTACAGTGGGAAACCTTTTTTTGAATAATGATTTCACACATTATCAATTTTTCATATATATTTTTTTGGTGTACTGTCACTTTTAATAAACTACTATTTATGTAAGTGGGGTGTAATGTTCAGGCCATCTCTAATAAAACTGGTTGGGCCTTTTGATGTCGGTGTGTGTACTCTGTGTGGCATTTGGATCATTGTGTTTACTGTGAGTAAATAAATCTTGAAATTTTGTTTACTGAACGGTGGACAGGGCCATTTTTACTGCCATTTGCTATATAATTTTGAACTCGGCACATCTTGTCCTTGGAGCTGCCCCTTTAGCTGGCTATTGACTTACAGTACGTGGCAATGTTCATATAATTTCCAATATCAAATACAGGTAGGGCTACATCACAACAAATAATGTATGGGCAACCATACCCATCAAGGCTGTGTTTCCCAGGATGGGTAGAGATGACAGCATATGAACCTCGAGAGCAAAGCTCAAGAGGTTCATACTGTCATCTCAACCCCAAGGTGGAGACACATGCTGAGTTGTGTGGTTGCCCATATTTTACTTTTTTATAGCATGTGTTTTTTTTTATACCAGAGTGATAGACCCCCACTGAAGTGAAGACGACACAGCTTGCCATTTCATTGTTCCGTTGTATGATCAAAATCAAACTTACAAGCTTTTGAAAGTTAAAAGGTACAACTTTGGGTACTGGGGCCAGGATATTCAAAAGGGATGCAGCATGTGCAACAGGGATGCGCCAGCGCAAGTATGAAAATGTGCCATTGTACGATATTCAGTGGGAGGCAGATGCGCAGTGCAAGTTGCAATGCGCAAGAGCGCAACAGTAATGAATGCATGCACAACCGTAGGGGGCAGAACCATGAATACCATGCACAGTGCGATATTGAAAAGCATGCACCATGCACAATAGGGGAGCTAGCAGAAGTTGCATGACAGCGGAAATAATCCAAAGTAAAAAGGATCAAGAAAGGGGCACAAGAACGCTACAGGGAAGCCACAGGTGGGAGTGAGCTGACAGGCACAAAGCAGAGGGTAGCAGTGAGCAGGACTGGGAAGGAGCAGGACAGGGCACACCTGAAGTTATCCAGGAACAGGATAGTAGTGGGGAGCCTGTGCCACTGTGCAGGATTGTAAGTGGAGTGCCATAATGGACTGAGAGCAGTGGCAGTAGTCAGGACAGCCACAGCCAAAGGCCGGGGGTGTGCCCAGTGCAGAGGGGGGCATCATTAACGAACAGCAGGGGGAATGGGATTATGGAGGGGGCACCAGCCAAAGACACGGCCAGCGCCACCTTCTAGATGGAGGCAGTAATGAGGGGTGTGAGAAGGCAGGCAGCGGGGAGGGGGTGTGGCCGTGGAAGGGCCTGTCGGCAGTACGCCCAGAACAGGCAGTACCGAGTCCACACCACCTTTGAACACTACTCTGACACAGAGATTGTGGGACATTATCGCCTGAACCGGGCAATCCTGAGGCAGCTCAGTGAGCTGTGCAGTGATGAGATGCAGGCACCCACATGATGGAGCCTTGCTCTGTCAGTGGAGATGAAGGTGACAGCCGTCATGTGTCTGCTCACCACGGGCATCTTCCAGAAATCAACAGGGGACATAACATGCATAACTCAGTCAGCCGCATCATGCCTACTCACACAATTCCTCAGCACACTGCTGCTACATGCTGCAGAGTACATCCATTCCCCCAGCACATAGGCAGAGTGCACAGCACACATAAAAGAGTTCCACAGGGTAGCACGGTTGCCTGGCATGCTCAGGGCCATTGACTGCACCCATGTGGCCATCTGCACACCACCTGGCCTGGACGGTGTGTCCTACATCAACTGGAAAGGGTATGCCAACATCAACTGCCAGGTGGTGTGCGATGCCAGGGGGTGCATAACCAATATCTGTGCCACACACCCTAGGGGAGCACATGATGCCCTCATCTGTCACCAGTCCACACTGTGCCACAAGTTTGATGGCATGAGCAGACCTGGGGGATGCATAGCCAGAGGTGCTATGGGTACCGGCCCTGTCGGCCCATGGCAAAATGATGCAGACCACTATACTAATGTCCACCATCTACACACAGGTGAAGTGGCTACCCACTCCATCCCTGGCTGCTCACACCATACCGGTGCCCCATGACCCATCGCAGCTAAGGTACAATGAGTCATATGCCACATCATGGAATGTCGTTGAGTGGGTGTTCAGGATGCTGAAGGCAAGTTTCCGGTGCCTGGACACATCTGGCGGTGCCCTACAGTACAGCCCCTTGAAGGTCTGCAGGCTATTCCTGGCATGCTGCATCCTGCACAACATGGCCAATGACTGTGGGATAGCCATAGAGATCGAATAGGGGGACAGCAGTGGGGACGATGAGGATGCTAGTCCAGATGGTGATGTGCAGCCACTCCCTGGGTGAAGGGATCCCCGACTGATCTGGATGTCACAGCTGCACCAGGACACCATCACAGAAGAGCACCTTGGTCAACACAGGTAGGTCACAGGGCCATGTGCAACCACCAATGGCAAGGGCACAGCCAACAGACAGGCAGGCACGAACCCCAGGGGATGTTGGCAGTAAGGGAATAGGTCTGAGCATGGCACTGCACACGCCATCAGAGATGTGCAGGGCCGAACATGACATATGCACACACACACACACACACACACACACACACACACAACAAGACATGCACAAGGGGTAAACGGCATGTCAACCCCAAATGCCACCTCCACCCCCACACAAGTCCACACACATCCACACCCAGTGGCCATCACTGTGTGTGCCTCAGATGCTGGGCACCATTGCACACTGGCGGACAGCACAACGCAGGCAACATCATGCACATGCTACAGTGGACAGCAGCCGGGAGGGTGTGCACAGGGACCGTGTGTGTGGAGAGCCGGTATCCCACCCGTGCATTGCATGATGCACACCACAGTGCACACAGGGCAGCAGCAGACAGTGTCCCTAGTGGGAGACAGGTCAGTCAGCGGCACAGTGTTACAGCCACCACGGATGCATGGGTTGCCCCGCCGAGACCTGACAGCTGTGCCAGGCTGACCATTGGCTTCATGGGGTGGCACCGACAGTCCTCCAGGGGTGACGCTGCATGAACACAACTGTGTTCGCACAGGGGTCTGCAGCTCACCAAACATGCCAGCGCCAGGCATGCTCGGTATGCCCACAGCCGAACCTGATGTCAACATAGCAGGTGTCGCACGGCACAGGGAACGGGCGGTGGACATGACACTGCGCGGTGTCTGCGGCACATGGGCACTGAACTGGGAGCCCAATGTGGTCATGACAGCTGTGAATCCATGTGTCTGCCTGTCAATGGCAGCGGTCACATCCTCCCCACTGCTGGGCCATCTCTGCCAGAAGCAGACCATGGTATCTGCTGCGTCGCAGTCACAAGCTGCAACTGCCGATGCACTGAAGCCTGGAGTAGGTGGCTGTGCTCAGCAAAAAGGTCATCCACTAGTTCAGCATACTGTCCCTCGCGGTGTTCCTGGCCCTGCTGGGCAACACCCCTTGATGATGGGTGCTGCACACCAGAGCCATGCTGGGGCACGTCTACATGCAGTGCACTGCCACCACCCCCGACACTTTCCCCCATTGCCATTGGCCAACTGGCTGGCACTGCCCCTCCAGCTGCCGATCGCCGGGGCTCACCGGCACTGCTGCAGTGGATGCAACAGCCCCACTGGCCAGGACACATACCAGTGCTGCCCCACTGGGGCATACAGGCACAGGCTGGGACTGTGTTGTCACACAGGCCTCCACGGTGGCACCACCCATGGCTACGCCCATGCAGTTTCCTGCTGTGGGACCATCCTGCATCCCACATGTATCACTGTCCGGGACATGTGATCCATCATCATCTGTGCCAGATCCAGCAACAATCCGTGTCCCAACACGCTGGAGTCCATGGGCACTGTCAAGCTGGTACACGAGCAGGGCCTCGTCTGCATCCACACCACCATCTTCAGTCCAGAGAGACAGGCAGGTATGCACTGGTCCAGTCCCTCAGACACTTGTGGAGGTGAATGGGCATTCCTCCATATCCAGGGCATCACCCTCAGTGGACACACCCACCACCGCTGACCCATGTAGATACTCTGGAGCTGTAAGGGAACACAGTATAGTTATTGTCTCCACCCTGCCCATTGGCATTCCCCCCACCACCCACACAGTGACAGCACAGGACCTACCATGCAGTGATGGGCTGCCACCCATCTGGAAGCCACCACCAGGAATGCCCTATATGGCTCAACGCCACATGCTGCTGGCCACCCGCTCCTCCTGTGGTGTCAGTGTGGCACATCCGGCTGTTCACCACTGGTGGCAGCATGTGCTGCACTGATGGCAGCCATCTTATCCTTAATCCTCCCCCTGTCCATGCCAACCATCTTTTTACACTCCTGCATGGACTGCGGGTGGCTGCCATGCTGGTTCATGGCACGCGCTACCTCAACTCACGCCGCAGGACGGGCCTGTTGTGTTCCCTGCTGTCAGCTGAGCAGCAGTTCCCTGTTGAGATAGGCCTTGAACAGGGCATCTAATTCAGCCCGAGTGAAGTTGGGCCTCCTCCTTCTCCCCCGTCCCTGTTCCTCCTCATCCTCTCGTTCGGTCATGATCAAGCCTGTGGGAATGACAGGTGTTACCTTTGAATGTGCAGTCCCATTCAGCCCTCACAAACAATAGTCCACACATCCAAACAGCATGCAACCCACCACAATAGATTGCAATACCAAACTATGTCCTCTACAGCCCCATGCCACATTTATATAGCGCAAAGCATGAAAATGAGGCGAGACGCAACTTTAAGTGGATGCTAATGCAGTGGTTGTGTCTGGGAATTGCTGATGAGCTGATTTGCAAATGCTGGTTGAATATCGCACTGTTGCACCTTGCGCAATGTTGTTGAGCATGATCAGGCTATGGCGCAGCTCTGTGATGTGTGCAGTAGGCACTGCACGGCACATGCCCAGGGTGTTGATGCCAACGTGTGCTGCGCTGATGACATGCTGTGTACGGGAGGCAGTGCAGGTCACAGCCACCATTGTGCCAGTGGTGCTAGTGCACTGTTCGCCCATGTGGCGCTCATGCCCTGGTGTGCCTTAGGTGCCATGAAGCCACAGAGTGGTAGGCCATTGCAGGGCATCACAGACAGGCATCCTACCATGCTACACGCAGGGAGTCCCACTGGCGCTGTGGCACTCCGTGCGTGGAAAGACCCTTGACCCTGCAGTCGACCTTTGCCCCTAGGCACCATTCATCCACATGGGTGCACCCCTATTGTGCAGTTCAGTGACAGCGTGATGGGGAATGGCAGCTCTCTACAGCGCAGCCATCGCAAGTGGGGAACGTGCACTACAGAGTGCCATTTTGTTATCTGTATTCACAGAAGGGTGTCACGCAGGTGAGATCAGCAGTGGAGCACAGTAAAGCTGGCAAACCTTGTGGCCATTGTTGAGCCCCATGCTGGGGCCCTGTTCGGCCAGGACCCACTCAACAGGCCACGCAGCGCCATGTGGGAGGATGTTGCTGAGGGCATGTAGGAGGCCACTGGTATTGCCCAGTCCGGTAAGCAGTGTTGCCACTGGTATGGAGACCTCCGGCGGAGGGACCCGGACAGACTGGGGTGTCTGCAGGCATGCACTTGGTGAGACACTGTGCCACGGCCAGGTAGGTGCTCCATCCATACACTGGTAGCATCCGTCCATCTGAGTATCATGGTGTGCATGCATCCACCCCATAGGGAGGTGGGGCCATCTAGTGGGGGCAGTGGTGGTGGTGGTGGTGGGGTTGTGGCATGGCTGGGCTGTGCAGGAATGCACACACTGGGGGATCTTTGCTAATGGTTTGTACTGATGTTCCCCTCTCCGTGTTTGCACCCTAGGACCGGAGGAGCAGTGTAGGGTGAAGGAAGCCCAAGCAGAGTGGGACAGAGCTGGTGTGCCGCAGCAGGGTCGTGGAAGAGGGGCCATGGGCCAGCAGCACCCAGCTGGCCTGGATGCAGGTGAGTGCCTTTTTTCCCCCTCACATATGTGCATGCTATGTTGCAGGGTTGGCGGCGGGGCACGACCACCAGCACTTGGCCCCACTGCCATGCATGCCACATGGTTCACTCAGCACTGTTCTGTGGCACTGCATGTGTGGGTGGGCATTGCTGGTGGTCCGTGCATGCACTAGGGAAAAGGTTGTGCCACTGCCTTCGCACCGCATAGCCATGTCACTGTACGGCCATGATGGTGTTGTGTGGGACATGGGTGGTGGGTGTGTGCAGTGGGCTGCATGGCTGTGGGTGCCTGGGTAGGTGGGTCTTGTGGACATGATCACTGTGGGTGGTCACATGCCATCACAGGGGTGTGGCCTACAGCTATATGTCATGCACAATGGGTGGGTTGCAGGGGTCTGGACAGTCACCCGTATTGACTCTGCTCCCTTGTTCTAGGTGGACAATGCTGGACGGTGCTGGAGAGAGGGGTGTAGGAGCTGCTGCAGCTTGCCAGAGCCACACTAGAGATCCTGCAAAGGATGGAGCAGGACAGGGTATGGTGCCACAGAGGAAGGAGATGGCACAAAAGTGGGAAGGGGGCAGGCGATAGGCTCTCTATGCCACCTTATTGAATTCCCACCCTGGACACACCCTCACACCCCTTCTTCCCTCTCCCATTTGTTCACCCCACCCCATGCCCGCCCCAACCTGGTTTGTGGCCCTTCCCCCCTTGTATGTAGTTGTTCATATACTTTGTTGTTGAAATCTGTTTAATATATACATTTTGTTATGACAACTGTGGTGGTCTCTGATTTGCAGCAGGTTAATGGTGCTTCACTGCAGTGGTGTGCATGGCATTGGGGGTGGTGCAGGCCTGTGCTTGTGTGTCTGTCCAGCAGGGACCCACCTATGGTGGGGGGGGCCTCGGTCACTGTCTGTGGTATGTATGTTGTTCCCTGTGCACTGGACACCTGTGTGCAGTGGTCCAGTATGCATGAACTGTGTCCATGGTGCCCCTGTCAGCATGTCCATGGCCTGTGCAACTGACACCCTTGCATGTCTGTGCTGTGCACGGTCTGCTGGCATGTCAGTGATGGCTGTCCATGCTGGCCACCCCTTGGACCCGGCACAATGGCAGATTGCCTCCTGTCAATGGTATAGTGCATGTCTGCCTCGGGTGGCACTGTGGCCTCTGCTGTTGTTGTTCCCCCACCATGCTGTCACTGGTGTCTGTTGCAGGGTCTGTGCTCTGATGTCTGTCACTTGTGCTTCATCCACATGCTGGTGGCAGATGGATTCATGGTGCATGCACAGGGTGGCTAGCACACCTGTGCCATTGTAAGGGCTGGCCATGGTCACATGGCTGCTGTGGTTGCATGCCAGTGGGTTTGTTGCCCCACTATGGTGTCTCTGTGTTGGGGTGCCCTTGGGTCTTGGTTGGTGTTTGTCCATGCCCTGTGTTGCATCCTGTGTGGTGCATGCTTCCATGCACCACTGTGGGTGTCTGTGCTGGCTGTTGGGGCCAGTGCTGGGACAGGGAGTGTGCTTGGGTGGGTGTGTGCGGGGTGCTGTCCTGCTGGTGGTGGGGTCCAGGGCAAGTCCTGTCACATGTGGGGTACCTAGGGTGCCGAGGCAGGGTCGATCTCTTGGCTGTGCCTCGGGGGAGTGTGCTTGGTGGCACTGTGTCTACGATTGTTGCGTCAGTGGCTGTTGCTGCTCACTGGGGGTGCTCACAGTGGGACTACCATGCATGACTCCATGGTGCACAGGGTTGCATTGTCACAGTGGGGGTGGTGGCATGCATACTGAGCCATGCACTGTTGGGCACTGCTCCTGGGCAGGGTGTCTGGGGATCACTGTGCAGGGTGTACTCTGCATTGGTGGGATGAAGTAGCACAAGGTGGCTGGACCTCCTTGTGTTATGGTCACAGCTTGCCAGGGGGTGTGCTGGGGCACCAAGCCCTGGCTGTGTTTTGGTGCTGGTGTTCATGGGCTGGTGGTTCATCCAGCTCACCTCAGGTTGTGCAGTTCATGGTGTGCGTGGGGCGCTGTCTGGTCTGCTGCATGCTCCTCTGCCCATGTCTTCCATGTGTGGTGCACCCCTGCATCCTGTCCCTGTGCATCCCTGGTTGTGCCACTGTGCTGCTACCCTGCTCCACTACACATCCCTGATTGTGCTACTGCACATCAGACCTGTGCCACTGCACATCCCTGGTTGTGCCATAGTGCAGTTGGTGCGATATTCAGTTGTGTTGCGCAATCTCACCTTGCCTGCACTGTGTTTGAATATTGCACGTGCTGTGCATGGGTGCACTGCACTTGTGCCTGCTCCTGCTATTGCACTTCTTTATGGTGCAGTTTCAATATCTGGGCCTGGGTGATTAGTAAGTGTCTAGGTGTGGAATAAATGAGACATTTAAAATTGTATGACCTTTGAAATGTACAGAACAACCATTCAGAATGAGCTCAACAACACTTGGGAATGAGCACAATGGTTTAGAATGTGCACAACAAGGTTTTTGAGCAGGCTGATTTTTATACAGAACAAAGGCTAACCATATACTATAATAAAATAAAAAAAAACAGAATCCAGTTATACCATGTATATGTGAAGTACTGTTATTTTTGCCATCAAACACAATGCCCAACCCCCCAGCCACCCATCATGATTATTGGGAACACCAGATTTGCCCATTCAACAGACTCAGACTGTCTAAGCTGAATCAGTCAGGGTAAGCAACATAGCACAAAGGCGGATCACCAATATTCAGGATACAAATTTAAATGTAAAAGACAGTGCTTGTGATTTTGACAGACTTGAAATAGATATAGTCTAGTTAGTATTTAAATATTAAGAATGTTTCCCTTAACTAAAAAAAATGGAAAGTTTCATGGTTATACAACTGGAGTGAGTTTCTTCACCACTGTCATAAATAGATTGGCCCGATTCCTCCAGCCAGGCAGACTGACCGGCAATTGCAGTGTGTTTAACAGTCTGACTAGAAACATTCTGTATTTGTGAATGAAAGTGTTCATACATGTAAGATTGTATGATCTGATCTCCAGTATGAAAAGCATGCATTTTTTCATTCAAAACTGCAAGCTTACCTGAAATGGAGTAGCGAGATCCCACAACATCCATAGCTTTGTTTGTAAATGTCATGAGAGCAGTCCAACGCTGCTAAGTATATGGTCTAGTAAGCAGAAGTTCAAAATATGGCATATTTACAATCCCTAAATGCATAACATAAAATAGAAACATTAAAATGTGAAAAAATAGACTACACATACTTATCTTTTGGATAAAGAAAAATACATTTTTATTTACAATCTCCTTAAAGCACTGAAGTGTAGTTTGGTAAATAGGAATTTAACTCAAAAATGGCTCTTGAATTCACCACTCTCAAACCCCAGGTTTGTTTGTTTTAATTTAAAAACCTGTTTGGCTGTTTTATATAACAGGTCTTCCTCATCCTCAATATGCAAAATTCTCTGGCCTCTTATCCTTGTCACTTGTTATCTGTCTGCCAGATATGTATGGAGATGGGCAGGGTGTAATTAAATCAACCTTCACAGGGTTTGTAGCTTCACCTTTTAACATTTCTGGCATACAAATAAAAGGATCTTCAAGTTCTATATTCTTTTGAAGGTCTCCTTTTTAAACAGCTAGTATGGATCCTTCTTATGAAACTTGCTCTGTGATTTAAAAACATCAGCTGGAACATTATTTTACACTGCTGAAAGGAAGGTATCCCCCTGCTGCTCACCAACACAGCACACCTGTCACCATCTTTGTCAAAAAAATGATGCTAAACTCTACTTTCCTAAACTCTGGTACCTCTGTAGAGGCTTTATTTTTGCTTAATCTCCTGCACTTTTTCAAATGCACTTGTGCTGTGGTCACTTAGTTCTAATGGAGCTTGCTTTTTTCTGTAAGCATTTCATATCCTGTTTGCCACTGGTCCCCTTCAGCGCTTTGCTGCTGCTCAACATCCCTGAGACATCTCTGACTAGCAGTAATCCTCCATAGACTATACCTCTGTGGCAGGGCCAGAGGAAAGGGAAACCTCCATCCCTGGAACACATTCAGTTCCCTACACAGCAAAGAGAAAGGACAATAATCTGAAAAACGTCAGGTGGGACTGTATGTCAGATGTCTTCGCAATAAATGTAACTTTTGCACTTGAATGTTTTTGCGCCCCTCTTACGGGATTGTATGTGCTTGGAACTGATTTTTGCCTTTCTACTGTAGTTCCTTAAGCACCACCATCCTTGTGTAAACTCTTGTTCCCAATAAACAAACATCAGGCACTCCATATGTGCCATTTCAAATTAGAAAATAAATTAAAGTGCTCCTATTCCATTTATTCCACTTCCATGAAAAATTCTCATATGCTATATTGTCATATGTAACCTTAGCAAATAATGACTGATACCATTTATATGTGATAAATGTTTAGAATAATGATATATAGAAGAAGTCAAAAAATAAATGTTTAATTTTTTCTATCTGAGTAATACAGTATGTGTGGGCCTGCTACAAAATCTTTCCCTTTGTTTTTTTTTTTTTTTTTATGTTTAAGATTGTTTTTTACGTTCAAGTTTTCATGGCAACTTGATCAGTGTGTATCCCATGTGTTGTGGTGTCCTAGGGTCTGTCAAAAGTTTATTTTATTTTTATTTTTATTTATGACTTTGTTGACTGGATAGGTGCACTGATCACAGGAACTGTTTTCAGGCACAACCTGGGCCATGTAAGGCGGCACAGAGTAGAAACATCAAAATAACAAGAGCATAACAAGAGCAGGTAATACATGGTGAAAGGTTACAGTTGTTACATTTGGCAATAAATGGTTTAGTTTATGTAGGGAACTCTTAAAAATGTGAGGACATTGTGGGAATACCTTGGATTCATGGCATGTCCGTTCTAAGACCAGGCTATATATGTTTTTTCTATGTAACATCATAATTTTCTGGCTTGTATGCTGCCATTGTCTAAGTTTCACAAAGGTTTCCTTCATGTAAGAATTAAGTAAAGGTATACAGTATTCATTACTTGTTCCAAGGTACCTGCTTCCCATTGTTTAAACTATTGCTGACAAGTATTGTATACCCAGGGTTCTCATCCTATATCTAAATTTATTAACACAGGTTTCAAATTTGATGTTAGAAAAATACAATTAAAAAAAATTATGAGGTTAATCATATCAAGACCCCCTAATTTTAATGGCAAATAGATGATGTTCCTTTTAATGGGGATTGAATTGGCTACCCCATAGGGCTTGAAAAAAAAACACTCAAAAGGGAATTTTCTAGACTCTGGGGGGTTGGGGGCATAACTCACATATAAAAATAAAGGTATTAAAAAGGTTTTATCAGGAATACTCATTTCTTTTTACCAATTTTCCATTTAGCCCAAGCTGCTACTTTGTTTCTTCCTTGCTCTATTTTTTGTTCCCAGTTTAGAGTATTGGAATTACAAGCTCTGAATTGTATTCCTAGAAGTTTTTTGGTTCTTCATATATAGTAATTCCTGCTTCTTGTGTGGGTGGTACTTGTGAAGTATCCAAATTTAACCCACACACTTGTCCAGATTTAAGGATACACCTGAGAAATCACAAAACTGTTTATTAATAATGATTGCATTCTCTGCAGCTTGCACTACAAGACTAATGTCATCTGCATATTTAATGGGAGTATATAGGAGGCTGGAAAGCAAAACAACTTCACAGCAATCGAGGGTGCATATGTTAAACTAAGTAAATAAAATGAGCAAAAGACAGTGCTCCTCATCTGGACAAGTGAAAAATGAAGCTTCAATGTTTAATACTCCAGGCCGCCATTATATCATTACTGACTATGTACATTTTATTTTACAAAATACAATTTTTTTGAAATTTCATCATTAAGTTTTATACCATACATGGTCTGAGGATCCATAAATCAATTATTTTATACCAACTCCTGGGACCAAAAGGTGTAAACTCAATAGTAAGAGAATGACTAAGGATCTCTCACCACTACCTGTAGAAAGAAAAAAAATATTATGAAACACAATCTTAACATATACATGACAGTAGAAAATTAAACATAAAATCCTTTATACCTGTATCCTATAGAACATTATACAATACACAACCTGTATAGATAATGACAGGGATATACACAATAAAGAACAACTTAATTTTCCTTTTAATGCATGGAAGCAAATATTTGCAGTCATTCAATCCTGGTGGTATAAGAGCCCCAAGGGTATAGATCCAATAAGATTCTCTAAGTTTCAATAACCCATCCATATCACCCCCTCTGGGGCCTAGCCATACCACCTCCAAACCACAACATTTAAATGTATGGCTAATGTCCCTGCATCTTGTAGTTCTACAATGATTTGCTAGGACACTTCTAGCATAATTATCCAAAACTGACCTCATATGCTTCCCTATCCATTGTGTAGAGGGCCATGTGGTCTTACCTACATAAAAACTTACATACTGACAAGTGGCAAGGTAAACAACATTCTCTGTTACACAAGTAATGAAATCTTTGATCTCATAAGTCTTCTCACTGTTGTAGCTAGTGAAGGTCTGACACTTTAACATAAGATTACAATATTTACAGTTCCCACAATGTTGTGAACCCATCAGTAGTGGAAGGTATTATTTGTTCTTGGTATACTCGGTAACAAAACTATGCACCGATCTATCTTTCAGATCGGGGCCCCTCCTATATGTCATCCTTGGGGTCTGGCCCACCACATCTGCTGACAGTGGGTCTCCCTCTAGTATACTCCAGTTAGAATGAATAATTCTTTCTGTTTCACTGGAATGTCTTGTGTAGATGGTAACAAAATTAGTTCTGAATGGACCCTTCTCGTGAGTTCTCTGTGTCAGTAAACTCTCCCTGTCTATGCCTCTAACCTCTCTCTGTGTTGCATCAACTGTACTGCTGGCATATCCTCTGCTCTTGAATCTGCCACACATTTCTACACTGTTACTAACATAATCTGCATCTTCACTACAGTTTATATGGACTCTCAGCAGCTGGGCCTTGGGTGTATTTGAGACCATATGGTGTGGGTGGCAGCTGGATGCCAAAAGTAGTGAGTTCCTGTTGGTATTCACCCTAAATAGATTTGAGTAAAAGTGCCATCATTTTTCTTGGAAATCTGAAGGTCTAGGAAGGAGACCATACAGGGATCACACTGCACAGAGATTTTTGAGATTTGTGTTGCTCTCTTCCAAGTATGTAACAAAATCAGATAATTCATCCAGCATGCCATGCCACACCATAAAGATGTCAATGTTATGATAAAAAAGATTTTTCTGTGCATAATAGATCATTACTTTCTCCCATAGGCCCAAGTACAAATTTGCATAATTGGGGCAAAAGTTTCCCTCATAGCTGTACCTTTAAGTTGCAAAAAGAATGTATCCTGTAAGAGAAAGTAATTTTTTGTTAGAACATGTTCAGCACATTAAATCAGAAACAGTTTTTTACCCATCTCCAAATTACCATCAAGGTCCAGCCAATACCACAAAGCATACAATCCACCATCATGGGGGATATTAGTATACAGAGAGAGAGTGTCCATTGAAACAATATGCCAAGATGCCTCAGTCTGCATGTCTCCCAGAACCCCCAGCAGCTGTGTGGTATCCCTTATGTATGATGGTAATGCAGTTTCATAGTCTCTAATATGATAGTCCAAATATCTGGACATAGGTTCTACAGGTGAACCAATACCCACAACTATGGGGCATCCTGTGGGATTATGCAGGTCCTTGTGTATTTTAGGTAACACAAATGTCATTGCTCGAATTGGGTGGTCTACAGTTAGGTATACCAATTCATCATGTGATTTCAACTCTTCACCTACTGAATCATACAAAAATCAATCCACTGATGTTTTCAACCTTGCAGTAGGGTCATGGGTCAGAAGTAGATAAAAATCTCTATTGTCCAGATGATGATTTACATCCTCCATATATTTACAGGTAGATATAACTACCACTGACCCACCCATATCTGCAGGTTTAATGGTTAGTTCTGAGTTATTTTGCAGTCTCTTAAAGGACTGAGCCTCCATTGTGGTAATGTTCACATAGCTCAGTCTGTCCTCCCTCTCCAACAGAATCCTAAACTGTCTCTCACATCTCTGTTCAAATAGTTTTATGGAATTATTATAAGGTGGCATAAAAGATGACTGGGATTTCAATTGTCTTACCTCGAATACCTCCTATGCATCACAGTCCTGAGGTAGTGTGTCAGCCCCAGATGATGTCCCCACTATAGTGTTGGCTCCCATTTTGGTAGTTTCATAGAATGCAATAAAACTGATATTCCATGTAAATCTATGGAGGTTGATGTATAAATCAAAGCCCTTGGTGTGAAATGTGGGTACAGACAATAACCCTTTTCTTAATACCCTCAGTTCAGCCTTATTCAATTCAAGATGTTAGATGTTAATTACAATGTTTTCCTCAATACCTATAGTCTGCCTCTCTTGTGTTTCTGCCCACCGTGCCTCATCCTGTGTTGTTGTTGTTGTTGTTGGGCCTGTTGTCCTGGTCCCATTCCCTCAGGTTGTATGGCTCCAGATCCAGTGGTCCCTGAAATCTCACAAATCTCAAAAGATCTAGTTACTTGCATCCCTCTTCTAAAAAAGGGTCATCTGATTCAGACTCGCTATTAGATGTGTTGTAATTTGGTGAGTTGTTCCAGCTTTTTAGCATGGACCTTTGTAGTGAGTTGGTCTGATGTCCACTCCTAGACCCACTGCAGCCACTGGTGTACTGCCTACTTTGTTTGTTCCAATCCCATACAGGATTGTTCTCAAAATCCCTCTAATTTCTCTCCTACTTGGTTAACCTTGTTTTCTTAATCTTATTCTCCTCCCTTTGGATTGTGTCTTTAAGTTTTTTCTGCAGGGTACTGAACTCAGTATGATCCTTGAATTGGGACACAGTCTCCTCTTTTTTAGATATATCAGTAGTTACTTCATTTCTCTGTCCCTTATAGTCTTTAATTACAGTATTTATTAAGGCAGCTATCCCTATTTGCAATGACTTGTGCCAGTCTGCAATGTATAATTCTCTGTCCCAACCATATCCAGGTTTATTCATGACATTCAGGCCACATGGGGAGTGCCCCACCTTAAGATATCCTTTAAGGGTCAACTTCAACCAATAATGCCTGTGGCCCCTGAGTACAGCTCTCTGCAACTCAAGGAATGTTTTTTTTAATATCAGGTGTTCAAACTGTTGTTCTGTTGCAGGGTTAGAATTACTTGCCTCTGCCTCTGTTGTAGTTACTTTGTCTTTAAAAAAAGTCTGCTTCTCCTGCTGCAGCAAAAACATATTCAGTGAATGAACCAGCAATATCCCCTATGTGTGCATTTTCAAACCTTCTGGACATTTCTGTGATGTAGCAACTATAAACAGTAACCTTCTATATATTATGAGTAACTGCTGTGCTATGTTTCTTTTCTTGGCCCATGAGGTCCCACTTATTGCCCACAGATAGCTTGTGATGAACTGTGCCTAGAGTTGTCTAATGACATGTGTGTTCCTGTTAGGATACAAGATGTTTCCCAACAAAAATTCACTTAATATCAAATAAAGTCCTAAGCATATTGCTTGTGTCACCAGGAAAATACTGAGCTGTTAGCACTTTCAATTTTATCTTGGTTCCCCACTCATGCTCTCCTATGGCCTAGGGACCCCTCATGCATTATTGGGTAGAAGATAATGCAGCTCACAATTTCTGATACTATAGTCAGTGAAACAAATATGCATGTTTTAGCAGTCACATTTAAATAAATATTCTATTTACCAGGTCCTTCCACAGCTGAAGTTGAGTTGCTCAATTGTTTTTCTAGATGGCTTTCTGCTCCCATTGTGTTGAATCAAAGGATTCCTGTGGTAAAATACATCGGGTTTGAATCGTAATACTGCTGGGTTTTCAAGATGGCTTTCTACTGATGGCGTCACTCTAGTGTGCAATGGTTAACCACAGTAAATTCATAGGCTCTCACTGAAACCAGCTTACTGTGAGCACATCAGTAATGAACAGCCAGGGAAGAATAACAGTTCAACAGCAATCGAGGGTGCATGTGTTAAACCAAGTACATGAAATGGGAGTCTGCCTTCTGTACATTCAATAGGTTTTATCAAGGGTGAGGAATTTAACATTCTATGTGATGGGTGTAAAAAAATTACATACAGTATGGGTCTGAGTGGGCAGCCTTGTCTGACACCTCTCTTAATAGTGATAAGTGGACCCTTCCAGCCATTTACCAAAGGAACTGCAGTCGCTGTAGTTGTAGAGACAATTTATCCAGTCTATCATTTTGTTTGAAATGTGATAATACTTTAGTGTATTCCATAAAAATTCATGATTATTGGACTCTAGCTCCTTTTTTTGTCCCAGAGAGAATAAAAAGCCATTTACTTTCCCAGCAGATCCTCTTGCAACTATTTCCCTCAAGAGAATTAAATGGTCAGAAATTTTTCAACCAGGAATGGAGCATGATTGTGCCTTACTAATTATGATTTGTACAATCTTCAATAATCTAGTAGCTATGATTTTGACAGAATTTTACAATTGTTATTTAATAAGCTGAGAGGTCTCCAGTTCTGTATATACTGTTTATTCCCTTTTTTATGCTGGTAAATCAGACTACCCATATTCATATAAAGTGACATTCCGTTTAACTGTAAAATATGATTATAGTCCTCCTTCAGTTCAAGTTCAATCTCTGGGCAAATTAATTTATAGATTTATAGATTTCACTTGGTATCCCATTGACTCCTGGTGCAGTCCCCTTTTGAAAGATAGAATACCAGTTCTTATTTCCTCTACCTGGATATCTTGGTTAAGAGTATCTTTTACATTGTCAGTTATGTCAAGTATATTAAGGGTTTGAAAAAATCCTTGAAATCATTTAGTGGAGTGAAAAGTGATTCATACATTATCTTAGAGTATTGTGTAACTACTCTCAAAATCCCTTTTTTTGTATTTTGTATAATATTCATCAATTAAAGTGGCCATATCTTTTTTGTTGATTTGTTACAAACAATTTTCATTTGTGAAAGCCATGCCCTTCCTTCTCTGGGTATCAAATTGTTGCTGCTGCTGTTGTGAATTCCTTGCTTTTGGGGTATTGAATGTTGTTAGTTCTTTCTTTAAAACAGAAACTTGTTTTGAATAGTTCTGATTAGTTTCATAAGTTAGTAACAATACATTTTGTAACTGGTGTCTTTTTCTGATATATTCTCTATAACTATAATTTTGAATAGTTTTACTTCATGCTTTTAGTAGTTTAATCGGTTCATATTTTGTGTCTTCACACCATAAAGTCGGGTTGTCATACATAATCAGGATGGGTTTTCTAGCTACAATAAACTACTGAATATTTCATATAATGTCTTTATTCTCAAGATGGCAAGAATTACATTTATGTATTCCTGGACCCCTATTTAATGTTGTGTTATGACCAATTTGTGAAACCAGTAGGTTATGGTCTGTGAATTCTATTGGAATTATCTTAAATTGTTGTTATCAGGATATGTTTAGAAATAAAAAGAACATATATCCAAGTTGCTAAATTGCCTTTGTGAAACATTGGAGAATGTTTCTCTGTATGCTATGATATGCATCTTTTAATCTGCATGTGTTTATTACTGACTTTAAGAAATCTGAGACACAAAAAAGTTTCTTACTTTTATTGTGCTGGCTCTTGTCCCATATAGATAAAGTACAATAATGTCCCCACCAAAAACTATTTGATATGAAGAGAATAAATATGGCTGTATCAATTTTAACATTTCAATCCTGCCCATTTTTCTCTGAGGTACGTATATGTTTATAAAACAGATAACAGTATTTTGAATTTTAGTATCCAGTATCAGAACCCTCCCCAGGACTAGGTCAATTAACTTTATGACTGCTATATCAGGGACCTAAACCTGAACATGTTTCCTGGCCAAAGGACCAAAATGATGGTTTGAAAAAAACAGGCTTTTTCTGCTTGTAACATTTCATATAATGAATGAAAATGAACATCCTGAAGGAAAATTACATCTCCCTGTGTCTGTTGTAAAAGGGAAAACACTGCATTTCTTTTCTTGGATCTTTTTATGCTATTAATATTTAAGGTACTGAGAAAAAGTGTAGAATGCATTTGTGTTGCGTGTGACTGTCACCTACTATAGGTCTCACTTTCCAGCTTGTGCTTTCTGTGTGTTTAAGTTTATCTGAGACTTTCCTTTCCTAAAGATCTGGCTTTTTCATAACCTCAGACTCTGTGGTCACTTCTGGTTTGGAGGATATTATTGAGGAGGAGTCAGAGTCCTTGGTTTCCTCAGAAGGGTCTTGTAAGATGTCATATTTATTTTCTGTAGAAACTATGTCTATCTCTGGTAGCTTTGGGTTTGGGAGTCCCCCTGTCTGATGTTTTCTGGTTCTCAATACCTTTCTGCCAGGAAGGGGTTTCTGGGAAGGTGGCATGCTTGTAACCAAGTTTCCAGATTCATCATTTTGCATTTCTACATCTGAGAGTAGACTTTCCCCCTTGTTCTATTTTTTTTGGAAACCACTTCTACCCTTTGTATTGGTTTTGCTGTGTCTGGTGGGTTACTGGGTATCTGTGCTTCAAGGCGCTGGAGGAATCTCAGTCTCTGGTAATGTATTCTGGTTTGGAGTATGTGGAGTTCTGTCCTCAGTCTGTGTTGTTTCAATTACTGTAGGGGTCAATATTTATTTTCTTTCTAGAATTTTACTTCTTTGTGTCAAACTGACATATAGCCTTTGATCTGCCCCATCACTCTGTTCTGGTTGGTTGTGTGCTGCCCATTGACAGTTTTGGAACCTGTGACTTATTTCTTCACAAAGGTTGCACCCTCCTGTATCATCACACGGAATGCTAGTGTGGCCAATCTGATTGCATAATGAGGAACTAACTTTATAACAAATGCTGCTCAAGTATGTGACTGACCCACACTTGCAGCAGGCTTAAGGTTGCCTAGGAAGAAAATTACCCTCTTCCCTACCAAGAAATAAAACTAGTGGGCATGCGTTGTACCCCAGTGTTAGTGGTTTTAAGTAAAACCTTTACTTTCCAACCCCACAGTCCAGATGCTTTCTGAATCAAAAATAGAATCTGATTCTCCCAACAATGTACATTTTTGTTTTGACCAATATGTTTGATCATTAACACTGCCCCCATCATTTCACAGTAATATTTTTTGTGCTGGTTTGGTTAGAGGTATGACTATGAAAGGTGACCATAATGGAGATTTTTTTTAAGCATTAAACCTTACCTAAAGCTGTTCTAAGCCACTCATTATTTTAACAATAATGCCAAAGTTAGGTTTTCCTGGTACATGTTTGAGGGCATAAATATCATTGGCAAAACATTTTATGGAGTTCTTTAAAAGCATTTTTGCAACAAAAACTGTATTGGGGGTTCTTCTATTGCCTCCATGTAGTTCAGGTGCACTGTGTTGGGCCTTTTAACTGGAAAGACTGGATTGTGGAAAAAGGAGTAATTGGGACTTGAAGTCCACTAATTTGTCTTTTTGGAGTGTTCCTGTTCTAAGCTGTAGCTATAATAGTCCTATTCTCCATTGGTGTATCTTGTACAGTCTGAGATTAATTTATATTCTGTGCTGATATCGGCACTGTGTTTGTGCTTACTGTGTTCATTTGTGCTGTGTTACACTGTAACACCAGGTTTTGCATTAATCGTTATTCAAGAGGCAATTCTGGTATCAAGTCAGTGTCCTTTATACCATCAGAAGTTTGCATTGTTTGAATGTGGCATCTGTATGGGAGAGGATCCAGACACCCAGCTCTTTTCTGTTTATTCCTTTACTGCAGCTCTGAGTGCACTTTCTGATGACCAAGTGTTTTCCCTTTGTACTTTATTGTACTGTTTGTTTAGCTTGACTTAGGCCAGGCCCCATAGGGCTCATATGTTCCATTCCTGGCAAACCTCCATCCATAGAATTTATTGGTAGGTTTTTATTTGCTGTCCATGAGTCCTTGGATCTTTACTCACCTACTTGGAGTGCAGCCTATTCTGATGAAGTGTTACTGACATTAGGCATTGTCTGTCCACTTTCTTTCAGCACCTTTGATGCAGTTGCATTAGTGCTATTGACTGGCAGCTGAGCACTGTTAACAGATTGGTGTTTAGACAAGTTCTGCATACTTTTGTATCTTAAATGAGCTGTTACTGCAAATATTTTTTTTTCCATACCATATACTTCTGTTCTTGTAAGATAGTTTTTTCCTCTATTTCCTTCATGGAAACAGGTGCTGGTCCGTTTGTCTGTATGCCATCCTTTCAGCTTTTGAGGTTCTATTTTTCTTTGGTGCTGTCTCCAGTTGTAACAACTGAATCTCTGGTGTCAATACTTTCATTCTACAGTGATTTTTTTGTCACATCATCTTGGGGGGACTCTTGTCACCATCCCCCAAAACATTGTTTTTGTTGATCTCTTGGTTAGATGAAGCAGTGGAGGAGGCTCACTCCTCTGCCACCATGAAGTCCATCTGATCCACTAGTTTACCAGTGGTCACCATCTTGGCAGAATGCCAGGATGACAAAGTTCCCATACTACAGAGTAGGGGAACTTTTTATTGAAGGATTCAGAAACATAAATACAGAAATCATAAAATGAAAAACAAAATGTAATAGCTCATAAACACTCCTGAGAAAACTTAAACATACTTACAGGTAATTCAGTTCTTGTGAGCCCATATTTACTTACATTTTAGAACAAAAGAAAATCCTTTCCACCACATTCTGAATTTATGTAAGGGATATAAAGCAACATCCTTCTCATATACAGTATTTCAACCAGAGTATTCTCACATAATTATTGAACTATCTTAAATGGCATTTGTTGTTGCCATATAACCCATTGTACCCATACTTGCCAGAGATAAAACTTAGTAATGGCCAGAAAGACCAAAAGAGTGCCATTGTGATATTTCTGAAAAACATTTCTGATAATCTCCAAGTATTAAAATTTCATATGTCAGATATTGGTGCCACAAAAGTTTTCAAGTGTGTGCCAAAAATTTCCAAAGATTTTGTGAGTATGTACATTCTAGAGCAAAATGCTCCATTGTTTCCTCTGAGGCTGTACAATCTATGTACGGGCAAGTTCTCCCTTCTTTTGATTTATGCTTACTATTGCCCCGAAAATTAAGTTTCTCATAAGCACTGAGACATAGCACTTCCCACATTCTTGGGAGCATCCATGGTTTATTTAAAAGACAAAGGACACATCCCAGACATTGACTGGGATGTCCCAGATGCAGCCTAAGTTAGTATCAGAGAGATCCTTGAAGTGTTGCAGAGTGTATTCATGCAGCAGTTGGTCAGGGATCCCAAAAAGGGGAACAGTCTGCTGGATGTAGTCCTCACAAATAGAGAAAGAGAGCTTGGAAGAGGTGAAGGTGGGTGAAGGGTTTGGTACTAGTGTTTACAAGACCATAAGGTTTGGGATATGGACAGAGAGGGATAGAGGCAAAACAGAACAACATGCAGGTCTTGGACTTCAGAGGGATGACTTCAACAGAATGAGAAGAATAGTTTGAGAGGAACTGGCAGGATCTGAACATTCAGAGAATGTTGAAGAGTTATGGAAGGCCATCAAAGGCACGGTACTAACAACCATGGAAATTTGTATAAAGAAAGTGAGGAAGAAGAAGAAATGGAGAAGGTCACTCTGGTTTACAAGAGAGGAGGCAGAAGCAGTCAGAGAAAGGAAATGGGCTTTTGGGAAATATAAAAAGACACAATGGGAGGAGGACAGGGAGGCTGACAGAGAAAAGAAGCAGGTAGCAGGGCAACATATCAGGAGAGCTAAAGCAGACACAGAGGAGAAGATAGCAAAGTGAGCAAAAAGTTGGTACAAAACTTGTTTTCAATATGTGGGAGAAAAATGGCAGGTAAGGCCAGAGATAATGAGACTGAGGAAGGAGGGAGGGGTGAAACTGGAGGGGGACCTTGAGAAGGCTGAATTATTGAATAAATATTTTTGCTCAGTTTTCATGGAGGGATGGAGGGCCTAAGTTGAGGGACAGGGGAACGGAGGACATAACAGTAGACTCCAGTGAATTCAGCATAGGCAGGGTCAAAAAGGAGCTAGCTAGGTTAAGAGTGGACAAGGCAATGGGGCCAGATGGTTTGTACCCAAGGGTACTTAGAGAACTGAGGGATGAGCTTGAGGCCCCACTTACAAGGCTTTTTAACTTATCACTGGACACTGGGGGGGTGCTGGGGAGTGGAGGAGGGCAAATGTGGTACCGTTGCACAAGAGGCGGCAGTAGGGAGGTTGCAAAAAAATACCACCAGATCAGCCTCACCTCAGTGGTGGGGAAGGTGATGCAGGAAATAATAAAGGAAAGGGTAGAAGAATACCTGGTGAGATGCAGTCTGTAAGAAGAGAACCAACATGGATTCACAACTGGGAGGTCATGCCAGAGCAACTTTATTCAATTCTAAGACGGGGTGATGCAGTTGATTGATCAGGGAAGGATAGTGGACATGCCCTATCTGGACTTCAGTAAGGCATTTGACACCATCCCTCACAGAAGGCTAGTAAATAAGCTGGATAGATTAAGGGTAGGTATTAAAATAATTAGGTGGGTGGAAAGCTGTCTAGAGTGCAGAGGTCAGAGAGTGGCAGTGAATGGGGTACACACAAGTAAGAGGAGGTTGTGAGTTGGGTGCAACAAAGGTCATTTCTCTGGCCTCTCCTTTTCAATATCTATATCAGTGACTTGGCAGAGGGTCTGGAAGGTAGGGTGTGCATGTTTGTGGATGATACAGAAATCTATAATAGGGTGGACACTACAGTGGGGGTAGAGGCCATGAGGCAGGACCTGAAGAGACTGGAGGGGTGGTTAGAGACTTGGCATTTAAAATTCAATGCCAAAAAGTGTGTGGTGATGTATTTGGGATGTAAAAATCAATGAGCAGAATACACTGGGGGGATTAAGAAAACAGAACAAGATAGGGATTTAGGGATCATAATATCCAGCATCTTCAAGGTAGGCAACCAATGCAGCAAAGCAGTGGGAAAGGAAAATGTAATGCTGGCATGCATAGGGAGGGACATCACTAGCAGAAGCAGAGAGGTGCTGGTGCCTCTGTACAAAGCCATGGTGAGACCACACTTACATACTGGGTTTAGTTCTGGAGACCACACCTATGCAAGAACATTGAGGGCTTAGAAAGAATTCAGAAAAGAGTCACCAAAATGGTGCAGGAGATACAGGGGAAACTGTAAGAGCAGAGGTGTAAGGAGCTGGATCTGTATGTACTTGAGACCAGGAGGGAGAGGGGAGACATGATTGAAACTTTTAAATATGTAAACGGGATCAATACAATAAAGGAAAGGAGTTTACTTAAAAAGAAAGAGGGGAAAAAACAAGAGGGCATAACCTGAGGTTAGAGAGTGGAAGATACAAAGGGAATGTGAGGGGAAAATTCTTCACAGAGAGGGCGATGGAGGCCTGGAAACGATTATCAGAGGAGGTGATGATGGCTAATACATTGAAGGTATTCAAAAGGGGATGGGATAGACATGTGGGCTTGGAAAGGTGGGGTAAGGGAGTGTCAGTGATGGGGTATGAGTAAGGGAGGCAGGGGGCAGACTCAATGGACCAATGTGTCCTTTTCTGTCAACATGATTCTATGATTCTTTTCTTTTATCGGGAGAGCAATATTTGAAGTCTGGTTTAGTAGAGCTGACTTTCTGTAGGATTTAGTCACAAAGACATTTACGAGTAGAGGATTCTAAAACCATCATGGAAACATTCCATTTATAAAGTTTCTGCACCGAAGATCTATACAAATCACGTACTTATAAATATTTGGAAAACTTAAGTGGGACATCAACACATTTTCCTATGTAGGTATGGAGATTATTTAACATCTATAAGTATGGGGGGGGGGGGTACTGTTGTGTCTGGAGAGCTAATTTCCATGAATGAGTCCAAAACAGAGCGCATATAAATATTACTGGTTCTATCATACCAACCCCAACTTTTTGTTTTAGCAAGTAAGTAAAACCTCATTCGACTGGGTCAAGCAGCTACCCCAAAGCATCTGGAAAAAAGATGCTACAGAGTTTGGTCTCCAATACCAGAGGAAGTAGAAAAATAGAACTTAGATATAGAATACAGGAAATTATGACTTGTTTAAATAATAAGTACATTCTTCAGTTTAAAGAGCTTCCAACCTTTCCATACGTTAACTTTTGTATCACAAAGTTTTAGAATAATTTTCCAGGTTGTTATAGCAATACTGATAGTACAAAAGAGAATCCCTAAAATGTTAATGGGGCCTGTAAATATTGGCAATTAAGCAATTTGGGGTTGAGGGCCCCCTAATTCTAACAAAATTTTACATTTCTCTACGTTATTTTTTGAATTGTACACTGACGACAATACTGTGAGTCTAATTCTTTCCAGGCCTCATAGATACTAGTAAAATCCAAGCTCCAAAATGCCATGTGATCAGCAAAAGTAGAGCTGGGTGCAGGACTGAAGGGGTTGCTAATCCCTACTGCATACAAAATCAAAAACCAAAGATAGTCCTTCACTTCAAGTGCAATTGAAACCATAGGCAATATCAATTCAATCCAAGGTTTTATTTTGAAAAGGCTTCAATTTTAACAAAGCGTGTTGCTCCTACAATGCAGCAAGCCCACAATCAAGTTATCTCCCCAGCACTTTGACCAATAATATGGTCTTCCTCAGGGGGGTGTAGAATGTTTGATTATCCCTCCCTAAAGTAGTCATTCCACAAGCATTTTGGTGCCCCTATAGTTTAAGAGCAGAATAACAACGTAACTTATCTAAACACTGTTAAGTGGCCCTGGAGGGATCAGGACCCTGAAAACAAACCTAACTTAATTTATTATATCATATAGCATTTTTTCTTCACATTCTTTAAAAAAAAACTATATAGCAACACAACATAAATAATGTTTAAACAAAATACATAAAGAAAGATGTTGATAGAAAATGATTATAACTTTATAACAAAAGAGCTAAATCATATTGGAGGATTATTATATATCCTGTTTATGCAATCATCTTGTATCAATCTGCCTCTGGTATCCTCCAAGCAACCAAAACATTTTTTGAACTTCATTTCTAAATAATTGCATCTTACTTAGAGTTGATATACAAAGTGTCCAAACAATGGAACCAATCCAGGCAGTGATCACTCCCTTATTACTTTCAACAGTAGCATTCCTGTAGGGGGATCCACCATCCAAGGGTTAACCATTTCTGGACCTGAAAAAAACAAAAGATAATATATATTACAGTTACATAAAAAAATGCTCACAATTAATTTAATATTTTGCTATTATTTTTACCATTATTTTTACCAATTACTTTACTAAAAATGGTTTTAGGTCCCTCTCAATATTCAAACCTCTAGGCTGTAAGCTACTGTATTCAAGGTAAAAATCCAATAGATTTCTCGTTGCAGGAGTTTATTCAATCAGTTTCCCCCTCTTGGGTGTCTCATTATCTGTTCTAGGGCCATGAATTTAGTGCCTTCCACTTGGCTTCCATGCTTTTCCAAATAATGTCTGGCTAGTGGTTTAAGTACAAGTCTTGCCCTAATATTGTGTATATGTTCCTGTATACGCTGTTTTATGGGATGTATGGTTCTTCCAACGTATAATAATTCATATGGGCACCAAATACAATAAACCACATAGTTGCTATTACAGTTCAGAAAGGTACAGATATCCACTTTAGCTTTGTACCCTTCCAATTCAAGTACCTTTCCTTGATTACAATAGGTACAGGCATTACATTTACCACATCTGTACATTCCAATTGGTGCTGGTGGAAGCCACATTCTACTTTCATGTTTGGGAGACACATATCTACTTTTAACCAATTTATCCTTCAAATTCTCTGCTCTAGAAAAAGATATTCTGGGGGTATCTCCCAGTTCTGTTTTAAGGATCAGGTCATTCAACAACAAAGGCCAATATTTTCTGACTTTAGCACCTACTTGTCCAGCTTGATTAGTAAACTCTGTCACAAATGTGACAGGTGATTTAACTTTTATTTCATCTGTTTGTTTTTTCTTTTTAGGTTTCAGTAGGTTCATCCTGTCCTCGTTTTTAGCTTTCTCCTTGGCCCTAGACAAAATGTTAATAAAGTAACCTCTAGCAATTAATCTGTGTGTCATTTTCAAAGCCTGTGTCTCAAAATATTCTTCTTTTGAACAGTTTCTCCTTAACCTTAAAAACTGGCTATATGGCATTGAATTTACCAGAGATTTAAGGTGGGCACTATCTGCTCTCAAAAAACTGTTTGTTGATGTTACTTTCTTAAATGTTTTAGAGTGAATTCTATTTTCCTCCACAAATAATGTCAGGTCAAAAAAACTGATTTCTTCCCTACTGTAATTATAAGTAAACTTTAAATTAAGGTCATTTTACTCATTTAACCATTTCATAAACATGTCTAATTTCTCTTCTGTCCTTTGCCAGATACAAAATATGTCATCAATAAAATGGTTCCACTGTTTGATGTAGTTAAAGAAAGAATTTTCTGTCTGTGAAAAAATTTTTGTTTGCTCTCAATTCCCAAGAAACAGATTAGCATAGCTGGGAGCCATAGCTGCTCCCATTGCTGTCTCTTCTAACTGTAAATAATAGGATTTATCAAACTCAGAATAAGTATGTGTTAAAGCAAAATCCAGGGATGCCAAAATAAAGTCTGATGGAAAATCTGCTGAGTTTGGATTCTTATTTAAAAACTCTGAACATGCTTTTATACCATCATTATGTTTAATGCTGGTATATAGTGACTCAACATCAATGCAAAGAAAGATGTTATCAGAGTTCCAGACAAAATCTAGTGTTTTATCTAAAATGTCCATGGTATCTCATAGGTAGGATCTCACATCTGGTAGACATCTTTTTTTTTTTTGCAGTTATTTCTTTTTTTTCCTCCTGCCACTGGCTTACGTCTGAAAGGCGTCCCCGGCCCCATCCCCCCGCGTCCAGCAACCAACACTGACCTAGCCCCAGGGCTTACCCCCCCAGTGGGGTCAACAAGGAGTCAAATTCCCCCACTGAGGACCAGATTAGGTGGCCAACACCGTGTCTAGCCTGGGGCCGAGACTGCGAGGCACCCTCCGACATCCTGCTCGGCGGTGTCTTTTTTCCTCCTGCTCAATACATTTATTCAAATTGTCTCTGAGAGATCCAATCCCCGAGACAATAGGTCATCCAGGTGGGTTCTGCAAACTTTTATGCATCTTAGGTAAGGTATATAGTATAGGTACAATTGGGGTGTCACAAAAATATATTTGAATTCATCTTCACTAATATAACCAGAAGCTTGTCCCCATTCTAAAAGATGTAAAAGTTCTTTTTGGAAAAAGTCCATAGGGTTAGAGGCTAAATTTTTATATGTTTTCTGGTCACTGAATAGCTTTAATACACAATCAACATAATCCACAGAATTCATTACTACTAAGTTTCCCCCTTTGTCTGCCTGTTATATCACCACATCACTATTAATTAGTGTTTTTAACTCTTTCTTCTCAGCAATTGTTAAGTTATTTTTATAAGTGTTTTTGTTTTGCAATATGTCATCCACTTCTCTTAAAACAACTACCTCAAAGCTTTTATTTGTATTATTAGTGGTGTATGGGCAGAATACAGATGGGGGTTTAAATAACCTTCTTCTTTCAGAAAAAAGATGTTGTTCCATAACCACATTCTGTTCATCACTGCTATCTCTCATACCATCCAACAATAAGCTTTCTAGTGTCTGTAAGTCTCTTTCTAATATTTCATTTTCATATTCAACATCTAATTCAGCATTAACATCAATTGATGATTCACTTAATTCTGTAAGTAATTTTATCATGCTGTTATCAGTGTTGCCCCCCCTCATCTCGCCCTCTGCAATTTCCACATCTAAACCCATTCTGGTAATTTTCTGTCTTGCATGATACTCTCTTAATCTAATTTTTTGAAATTGTTTAAATAAGTCCACTTGAGTCCTGAAACGATCTGAGTCTCTGGAGGGTGCAAAATTAAGAACTTTCTGTAACAAATGTATTTGGGTTGTATTTAAAGTTACCCTAGACAAATTAGCCACAGTTAATGTTTCTTCATGTTGCTCCTCAATTCTCGAAGATGACCTTCCTTTTTTGCCCCTCCTCATTCTTCATTTTTTTGAACTCTTCTTATGTTTTTTTTACCTTTCTTGGACGAGACTGCTTATAGTGTTACAGTTGCTCCAGGAACATTCACTGAATCACTCCTTTCAGCCCTCAATGCTCTTGTATTCTCCATGGCTACTTCTTCAGTTGTAACTTGTTTCCTAATTCTGGAGTACCCTCTACTGTAGGAGTGAGCATTCCAGAGCCAAAGTAAAATGTGTCCACTTTGATAATCACCTGCGTCTCTTTCCAATTTTGCTTGTTTCTTTTTAATCAATTCTTGTTCGTGCTTGACTAATTTGATTTTTAATTTCTCAGCAAGTGACTTAAACTCAGGATGTTGATTTAATTTATTAAGTTCCTGCTGAATAATTTCAATTTCATGTCTTACTGTCTCATATTTCTCATTATTGTCTGAAATAATGAGTTCAATGAATGTGCGTGAACACAGAACTGCTGCTTTCTCCCATTCTGCACATCATTTACAGTTGTCCAAACCACAGAAGTGTAGTTAATTTATATGAAGACCTCTTGGAACTTGAGATTTCTCCAGGTAGGTCTCGAGGGTGATAATGTTATAGGTAATGTTAAGTTTGATAATACTCTGTTTTTCCAGTACATTAAAGAGTTTTCTAATATTCAGATTATCTGATAACTCATCCGATTTTTTTTAGCTTGAAGATGCATCATTTTCAGTCCTTCCTAATTTATTTTTAGCTCTCTGTTTTCTACTTTCAAGGTCTTCCAAAACACCAATACTTCAGGGTTCTATTTCAGTCTCGGAATCCATTCCTGTAATGCTGGAGTCATTATAAATTAAGGGGTTAGCAGTTTTTTTTTCAGTTATGTAGCAGCTTATAGTAAACCATGCACTAGCAGATGATGCTGTCTAGTGATGTAGAAGAAAGAGCAATCTGTACTCTCAATAACACACTGGCAGAACCAAACTTGCAAAAGGTAGTTCATTTATTAGCTGACGTTAGGCAATGAGGGCTGCCTGGAGCACAGTTGGAGTCTTAGTGCACTGACCAGTGCTATCCTTCATCAGAGGGCATGTCAGATCCTGGCACAGGTATGCTTTTATAACAAAATGGTTTAAAGACAAAATACCATTCAACCTTAATTTATAAACATCATACATTATTATAAATCATGATTTTTCTTTCCCTGTGACATGGCTCATTATAAGTAAATGAAAAATAAATTTATAGAGAAGATAGTGTGATGCATATGTTTAGAAAAGTGCAAGAGCAGTAGAGGGATCTTTTGCACTGAATATAGAAAAGGAGTTGAAAAAGAATAGATGTGAAACTTAAAATGGTCAATTTTACATGTTGGAACATGATTTGCAATTTTTTCAGTTTGAAGGTGCATGGAGACTCACTGTTTTAAGGACAGATGCTTGACTTAATCCATATAGAGCCCAGTTATTGGCAATATAAAATCAACCTGCAAACACAGTATACCATACATGTGCTATCCATGATATTATGGTGCAGGACATTCCTTCTGGAGTCATATCATGACCTACAAAAGCTTGAAACAATGAAACAAACATTAATGATGAAGACAAAGACATAAGCAAGGACACCATGTCTTAACTGAGGCATGGTACACAGCAAACGTTTTACAGCCTCTGGCTATAATCAAGAACCCATACAGCATATTATTTAGTTTTTCAGGAATGGAGCAAAATTTACTTGTTCATTAGGTAGCAAAGTTTATTGTTCAGCTATATAGCCATTAGAATATTCTAACATACACAATATACACATTACAATATGTGCAAATCCACACTTCATACAAAAAATAATTAAATAAAACATTTAAGAGGTGAAAACACCTGCCTTTTGGATAACTGTTGAATTTTCACATCCATATCATATTCATTTTCACAATAAATCTTTGTTACATTGTTCATTAAAAACACCGGCATATTATAGCTGCCATAAAAATGCTATGTACAATTATTTATTACTATGGCTAATAACAAACCTGTTTTCAAGAGGAAAAAATACTATTTTCAGCTATTGTCAGCTTATTACAAACTTTCTACATATGGTTCCCCAATTAGGGGTTGGAGTTATCATTTATTCCCAACCCAAGTCAGGTTTGTTGCCAGCCTGCAGGGAAACTCATGCATGGAAATTGAGGGTTAAACAAATCACTGGACCCAAACTGCAAAAACCTAAATCACAAGTACTGCAACAGCCACATCCTTAACAAGCTACAGAGGCAGCCTGCCACATTCACTAGCTCTGAGCCTCCATTTAGCACCAAAATAGTAGGGATTATAAACCAGCAACAAATAAAGTCCACATCAGGTCATCATAAACCCTGTATGCCTTCCTGTGCGCAAACATTTACTTAATTTTTAGACAGCAATGTCCTTTTATGGGCCCTACTGAGAGCATATTTAATACACACCCACTTAGCTTCAGGCCTCCATACAGACCAAGTATCAACTCACGAAGATACTACTGCATGTCACACATAATTACACACATAGTCAGATGTCCCATTAGGAATTACTGTACCTTATTGCCAGTTATACCTAACCTACTTGGCGAATACTTGTAGATGTTCTGCCATAAATATTGCGCCCCACGTCTGATTAATGCCAAGTATAGCAGGAATTACATACCTGAAAAAAAACAGTATTCACCTCAGATCACTGTGAACAACCCTTACCCTCCAACAACCAGAACATTTTCCTCCACTGACTAGTGCACTTTTCCAACCTTGGACAATGGACCTTATTATGACCTCCTCAACCATTCCTCAATGAGGTCATTAATCAAATAATTATTCTACAGGCTGCTTTAACACATCTTTACTGACTCATCAATGACTCATCGGTGTATATTTTGTTACTTAATTTAAAGTGACCAACACCAATTGAATCCTAAATGGAATTTCAATAGATAAACACATATGACACATCATTTTATATATAAAAATCAGACTATTAGACAGGTTAAACCTGTATATAAAAATTAAGAACAATAGATATACTTTATCATTTACATAAACTTGTACATCTAGGTGCATCTAGGTACTTTATAGAAAAAGCCATGTCCCACAACAGCAGTGACTCTAGAAGGCAATTGCTCCAAAGTCTCTGCAGGGTGAAAAACTGACATACAATTTGTGAAGCAGCATGCTACAGCACTCCATAACAAGGAGTCCTGCTGATTTAAAGTATTTGAAGAAACCCTCGGATGTATGTGTTCATGTGAAGCTCATTAATTAAATAAAATCACTGAAATAACCAGGAAAGAAAAATGTCCAAGGTACCGTTTTCCTTAATAGTCAAAATGAATTTAAATTAAAGATTTTATCTCCACCAGTACTAAAACAGCACTCTTGTATAGTTCATAGATTGGTATATGCTAATTCCTGCTTTAATGCTTTGAAATAAAAGAGCCGTTTACGTCCATAGACAATTCTACTCACAGCTGCACCACATCTGCCCTCCCTTCAAGTTTCTTCAAGAAAGTACTCCTCCAGAACATCAGTCTAATTTTCAGAACCTTAACATAAAATATTTCAGGCATCTCAGCACAGACAGTGCTCTCTAACTTTCCATGGCCGCTTAATCCTGAAATCATCATCTTGAAGCACAAACAGCAAGAAAAAAGAAAAACACAATGATGCACTCCTCTAAGCAAGGTAAACTTAATACAATTTTACAAAAGACTCTAAGCCCTAGGCAACAATTGGCATACCTTTTAAAGTAATTTTACAAACCTTACAGCTTATTTTATCCCATTAGTCTCCTCAATCCACATCCTTACAGGCAGTCAAAATTAAAGCCATCTCTGAAACTTTTCTCCAAGAGTATCCCTTATATTGTCTTCTTCAGAAATATTTAAAGTCCAGCCATTTTTGCTGTAAACTTTTAACATGGCTGTCAACACACAGAGCATTTCCACAGTTTTCCAACCCCTTAAAAATACTCTTCAGTCATTCTCTCTTTATGAGCACAACTGAAATTACCCGAAGAATCCTAGAATCCTAGAGAGCTCGTACAGCATTATCATTTATTTTTTAAGGGGGCACATATAGAATTGAACATCATGTCCCTTTACTGCTTCCCCATCTGGAGCCACTCAAAATGAATGAGGGGCACGTAGAGCACATAATGCACTAAGTGAGAGTAACAATCTCTAAAAGTGCTCTTAGTCTGAAAATAATAACAGATCATCTTGTGTCCTGAATAATAAAAACAAGTGAACCGTCCGTAACACAAACTGCTGAAAATAAACAATCACTCAGCTAAAATGTTGCCTGGCGTCTCACAAAACTACATAGAATGCCAAATGCTGAGAACAAATGGTCACTCATCTGAAGTTGCCTAAAGGTTCCTGACAACATAAAATAGCTTATAAAGCTCGACTGAGCAGATACCATCGGGGTTTTATTCATACAAAAAGTAAAAGAGCCTCCAAAGGATAATTCTTACAGCCAAAAACAAACTTGGGAGAACAGCTGGGAGCAGAGCAGCCCTGCGGCTATCTTGCTGCTCCGCCCCACCAGCCTTGTAGTGCTGGCACTACAGTGCCCCAGCACAGTGCTGTCAGCAGACCTACTTGTTCTTTAAGTCCTGTTGCTGTAGTAATCTTTAAAGAAACTATCAAGCATGTTTCTTGTTGTTAATATTTTGTGATGGTTCCTGCCTCTTTGTACTGGACCAACATGTTCTAATGCAGTGAATTTTAAAAACTCTAGGATCTGAATTGTTTTCTGCAGAAAAACATGTACCAATAGCACTCCTGTCACTACTGTTTGCTGTTCATTGCAAGTAAATTGAAAAGAAATGAACCATGTTGCAGGGTGAAAAAATTATGATTTATGATAATGTGTGTGGTATTTATGAATTAATGTTTAATAGTACTGTGCATCTAGATTGTTTAATTATAAAAGAAGACCTGTGCCTGAAGCTGACACACTCCTTGATGAAGGCCACCATTGGCCACAGTGCTGGGCCACAGACTGTTCTCAAGGTAGCCTTCGTTGACTATAGTCTGCTCATAAATTAATTAACTTGTACAAGTTTATTTCTGCCAGTGTGTTATTGAGAGTAAAGCTCACTTATTCTTCTAGATGTACTGTAGGTTTTGGGCTGGATGCCTATAACTGCACCACCAGTAGTTTCCTGAGATGTGCTGCAAAATGTGTGCATGATTACCTCTGCTTGCACAGCCATAGGCCCCATAGGGGTCTTCTGGTTGCAAAAGGGCTGGCTTCTGCAGCCACACATAAAGACACAAGGTGTATGACATACATATTGGTGTGGCTGCATAATAAGCACATGCCGCTGTGGTGCCTGTGCTAATGCAGCCACAGATAGAAATCCAGAAAGGTGGCATATCAGTGATACTGCATTTGTGTCATCTGGAAACAGTTGTATGTTGCTTGTCTTATTTGATGATGGCTGTTTGTGGTTGCTTGTCTTGTCTTGGTTTTGTTTTTTTGTTGCTTGGGGTGGGGTGGAGAGTTAGCACTGGAAACCATAATGCCATATTTCCCTACTTTTGTTGCTTTATGTTGAACCCTAACTGATGCATTAACACATTCTTTTGGCAAATAATTTCCTTTCTTTCTGAGATAATAAAATCATATCTTCATCTTTTGGAACTGCATAAAGAGATGCAGAAGTGAAGTGCCCTCCTTCCACCTTCAGGACCTGCACTTCCATGCAGCAACAGCTGTCACAAATTCATGGGGCTGTCTGCTTGGCTGTGGAATTATGGGGGCCTCTGAGCCATGTGCTTCCACGTGGCCGAAGATACAGACACAGAGGACAAAGAGTCCATCTCTCAGTCAATGCATTGTGCCCTCTACCACTCAAGTATGGATACGTGCAAGACCCCTATGCCAAAAGAATAGTTGTCTTCACTGTATGGTACCTGAGCCCACACAGGCAACCCTGCACCATTTCTTCCCTGACTTTGGAGGTGGTGTCACATAACAGTGCCACCCCAACCCTCACCCCATCCAGCTGGCCCACTGAGCTTACCCCAAACTCAAAACATCAGCATGCAAAGCACTACCATTTGGTGTAAAGTTTGTCACTAAACACATTTTTTTAATTTTGATTTCAAATTTTCAAGACAGTTATTTTATGATTCCCCTTATAAACATGACATGTGGGTTTTATACTATATTGTCCAAAACATCATTTCTCACCACAACTGTGAAAACACATCTCATCCAGCATTTCAAAAATTAAACTTGCCACATTTATCAGGTGGTGTGAAAAAATGGCAATGCTGAAAGTTTGGAGTCAAAATATTTAAAATTAGAGAAGTTATGAGTGAACATTGAAATATTTCAGCATTCACTCATAACTTGGTAATTTTACCAGATGTTTTCACCAGATTTTCAACATAGCCTTGTTCTGATACCACCTCATGAACCCTGTAGGATAAGATTTTCAAATTCTGCCAACAATGCGATGTTGTACAGTGATTTTGAAATCACCTTTCAGCACATATTAGTAAAATTGTGACTGCCTTGTTCATGAGGTGGGGTCACAAAATGATGGTGTTGAAAGCTTGGCAGGAAAATAATGAACATTAGAGAAGTTAAGAGAGAACACTGAAATAGTTCAATGTTCACTCAAAACTAAGTCATTGAACTATGTCTTTACACCACATTGTCAGTATATCCTTCTTATGACTCTACCTCACGAACCCTAAAAGTGAACATTTGTAAATCCTACTTGAGAAGTTGTTTTGGCAATGACCTGTAAAATCACCTTTGGTATGGATTTGAAAAATGTTGCTACCATTGTTCATGAGGTGGGGTCCCAAAAAGGTCATGTTGAAAATCTGGTGTAAACATACTAGAAAGTGACAAAGTTATGATTCACAGTCAAAACCCCACTGAAATACTTTAAACCAGACTTAACTTATTTTCTCATATGGCAGTTGCAAATTCCAGCAGTAAGACATGATTTTGATCAGAGTGTTGATCTACATTGTGGGTCATGTTTAGGATAGTGAGGGTGAGGGTGTGTGTGAGTGTGTGGGGTGGATAGTGCTGAGTGGGAAGTCGGAGTTGGCTGGGTTTTGAGTGTGGGAGATCAGGTCAACAAGGGACCATTTTCTTCTTTCAGGTTAGTTTAAAAAAATAAAGATATAGAGGGACTGTTTTCTTTTTTGAAGGTTTAAATCACTCTAATTTCTGATACTGGGGATTGAGCACCCCAGTGTCACCATAACTCCATGGCAGCACTGGGGGTGGATCTTCCAAGATATCTCATCAGTGAGAATGCTGACCTCCTCCACAGTGACGGCACAATACCAATGCAGGTATTGTGCTGCCGATTCCAACTCCAGGTTGGAGTTGGTTCAGGGAGGTGGTGGAACACTGGGGGAAGGTAAAACACAGAAAAAGGACCATTACTACGAATGTCACCGTAATGGTCTTTTTCAGTGTTTCACCGTCGGGGTGTCGACCACAATGGGTGCTACGGAATACCTGAGTATGCTAAGTGAAATAATTCATAATTCTAGAAAGATTTTTTGTAAGAATAAACTTTTGCCTATATAAAACTGACTAAAACAGTAGGGAATAACTTTTTGAACTGTTCACAAACTGTATTCCATACCTGAACAAAATCTACCAAGTGGAAACAGATGCCCTCTAAATGATATCCTGTAGAACATGTTCCGTTCCCATCCAAGGTGGAGATAGAACACACCTTCTTTTTCAAAGAGAAATGCATACCTGTGATATTTCCAACTTGCTTAACATGGCGATTAGGGTTAAATTATTAGGGAGATTGTATTCCTAGTAGGTAGATTTTGTAACGTTATGAGTTTGTCCTTAAATGGTGTTAAAAACAAGAAAATAAGCATTTAACAACATTTAATGTATTTTATTTTGTCATGAATAAGTGCTAAAATGAATCAACAAATAGTTATACAAAGTAATCAGATACATTGTTTGTCAAAAATTTACTTTTTATGTATCTTTATCTGCCAAAACAAAAACACAAATAGATATTTTTGACAGAATTTTACTTAAGCAGGAGATTTTGTTTCCCAGGATGGTGAGCTGAAGTTCAGTCAAAAAACCAGGAGTCTTCTGACAAAGGCAGGAGATATCACATGCATGGACATGAAATTAAATGGTTTGCAGTACTGGATGCATTGAGTACTCATGGTCTCAATGACCAAATAGATTTCAAAACCATATATTTAATGCAATACAATTTAAATTAACTTTTATTATGTTACTGCAATTTGTAACTGTAATTCTGTTTCCATTTTTCTGTTTCATTTTCCATCTTTCTAGAATTATGGATTGTTGTACATAACAGGAGAACTTAATGTTGGGTAATAGTGAGAAGAATGAAGAATGAAGAATGGTTTTATAGTAAATAAACTGTTGAGTGATTACTGTATACATAACTGAATTAAAATATTATTAACAGTTTTTATTTGATTTCAAATTTGCCTATCCACTCGTTAGTTTGCTATAAGGGAGTAGGACATTATCACCTCAGCCCATTTATCAATAGATTTGGAGTATTATTAGTGTTTTAATTGATATGTTTGTAAACACTGTTTATTAATTTTCCCAGTATCTTATTATAGGAGTGACTGAGGAATATATTATTGTAAAATATTATTAAGATAACAGTGAACGATGTCACCAGATATGATCACAGTCTGATTTACTTTGCTCTCTCCTGTTGCAAAATAGCCACTTGTGAAAATGCAAATGTTTTTGCAGGAAATAATTTTTACACATTTTGCCTAAATACATGAATGTTTATGAACAAAGGATAGAGTGTGAGATCTTGGCTATGAGATTGTGTGTTACAGTGAATGCTGCTCTTTGCCTCACCCCTCTCCCTTATTAAGGTGATCTCTTCTCTGGCTCCTTGCATTTCATTCCATTATAAGGATGAAGTTTATTTACAACAGGTTGCTCTGTAAATAGAGTGATATTTCAAATTTGATACCACAAAGTCCCAATAGTACAAATAAAGCAAAGTAATATTGCTACAGTTAATTGAAGAGCAAAACTGGGTGAGAGAGCAACCCAGCACTTTGACTTCTTACCAGAGTCTTCCTCAGGGGTAAAGCTTGTGACAAACAGAGACTCTTTTATAGCAAACAATATTCTAATGGGGTGGAGCCACAGTGTTCACATGTAATACAAATGCAGTGTAATTTAAATCAATAAAAGGACTCATTCATAAAAGATAAATTAGTAAAAAACAACAGCTCATTAGCAATAATTCTATACACCTGTAAGCTAAATTAAATTGCATGCTGAAGCAATTGCTTACATTAAAGTAGGTGCACAAAAAGGCAGTCATGAATCCATAGTGCATAATATTTAATTTAATTCTATTGATAACAAATAATTTTGTTTAGATAAATTAGCTTAAAGGTGAAAAAAGAAAGAAAAAGGAAATATTCAAACATGTAAGTCCTCATGTTTATTTCAAGGCATCAAGGCATTAGTGTAGAAGACACCCCAGAGATTAAGTGACATGGCAATCCATTCTGTGTCTGAGTGTTCTTTGTAGACAAGGCAACCATCAGGCTTAAAGGTGTCCAACAAGGTGAAAAAAGTAAAGAAACTGAGGATACTAGAAGAAAGAGCAGAGAAGGCAACATATATATATATATATATATATATATATATATATATATACACACACACATATATATATATATATATATATATATATATATATATATAGTGAGCAGTCACGCCACTATAGTTAGGGTTCAATGACCAATTACATACTAAAGTCAAACGTTTGGACATTAATAACTTTGGACCCATTTAATGGATTTGCCTGAAATTTGGTGTACATGTTGGGGTACACTAGATCTATTGATTTGCCAAATTGCATTTTGGTCGGAGTTCCGGTCTTCGTGTACAAAAGTGCTGAAAATGCAAAGTTAACCATTTTTTGAGGCACCTTTTGGCATTCTAAATATGGTTCTGCTCAGCTGTCATGTGGTATGCCACTCTGCAAGATGGCTTGTTTGAAAGAAATTTTGTGGCCGAATATGCCGTTTTTTGTTTGTTGAAAAAATATTAAGGCATTCAAAAGTTATGGCACTTTTAAGTTCCCATTATAAGTCACTGGGAAAATTTATATGTATATCTTGCAATCAAAGAATGGGAGTTCTGGTCATCTTGTCCCACCTGACGGTCAAAGAATTTGCAGCCTCATGGTTCAAGAATCTTTGTTCCCGAGGAATTTAAAAAATTATTTCACTGCGAGGTCCACCATCTTGTTTTCAGTTTTCCGATCACATAAACACAAATATATCAGCTCAGGGGTCACTTCTGAAGTAAAATTTCAATGTGTTTTACTCAGAGGACCCTGATGTAATGAAGCATGGCTTTGGTTCCATCCAAATTGGTAAAAAAATAGAGTTATAAACTTTTGAAATCTTAATTCGTGGTTCACTAATGATCTTTGATCGCGAGCTTGCAAATTCTTTGATCGTCAGATTCTCTGATCACGATCTTGCATTGCAACCTAACAACACTAATATTTCAGCTCAGGGGTGGGCTAGGGACACAAATGAGGGTGTGTTTTGCTCAGTAGGGTCCGTTCTATCGAGGCATGCCATTGGTTTGATTCAAATCGGTGAAACATTATCATTTCACCATTTTTAATTCCTTGTTCATGAGCCAGCAAATTCTTTGATTGCGAGCCTGCAAATTCTTTGATCATGAGATTCTTTGATAGCGATCATGCATCGTGAGAGAGGGACGAGATGGCCCAATTTAAAAATATATTTTCTCAGCCCATGGATCTCCTAGGAAGTCAAATGAGGGTGGGTTTTACTCAGGGGGCCTCATTCTGTCAAACCATGGTGGTGGTTTCTGCAATTCCTTCAACTGTTTGATTTATATTTTTAATTCTTTGTTCATGAGCCTACAAATTCTTTGTTCGTGAGCCTGCAAATTCTTTGACAGTGAGATTCTTTGATCGCAATCGTGCATCGTGAGTGCGGGACGAGATGGCTCAATTAAAAAATCTATTTTCTCAGCGCAGGGGTGTCGTAGGAAGTCAAATGAGGATGGATTTTAGTCAGGGGGCTTCATTCTGTCGAACCATGGTGGTGGTTTACTGCAATTCCTTCAATCGTTTGATTTATATGGTTTTTAAATCTTTGTTTGTTAGCCTGCAAATTCTTTGATCGTGAGATTGTTTGATCGTCATCTTTGATCATGAGATAGGGAGAAGATGGCCAGATTTTTTATAATGGAATAGATAGAGAAATTTTAGTGATCTTTCATATTGAATATCTCGGGAACAGTTTGGTCTTTTGAATTGATATTTGGAAAGAAGAAAGGCAATATCCTACATATGTGTATTTTTGGTGGTTTGCTCAAGAGTTCTATGTCCGATTTCCTGATTTCCTGGTAGTCTACTGTTCCCTTCCCCCCTACCTGAACTGGTAAAAATGAAAGTTCATTTTATTCTCCCTTCTGTGGTAGTCTACTGCCCCCCTGTCCACATTCAAATTGGACAATAATAAAATATTTTGATTTCTGAGTCCCTAGTAGTCTATTGTTCATCTACCTGCCACCCTTCCAGTGCACTGTGCTAGGCCACCCTACATGTCAGTCCATGTGTTCCCAGTTGATAAGTAATACAGTGTACCTGTCACCTCCATGGGCAGCTGCTGAGTGAGCACAGTATTAGTACTACTGCCAGCACTCTCAGAAATTAACTTATGAGTGTGTCTGTGCAGTAGTGGTAATAGTGCAGTCAGTTGGCGGTTGGTTGTGGAGGTAAGAAGTGTTTTGTGCCACTTGATAACAGGGAATGGGTGGGGATAGGTGGAGGGTGGGTTGGCATGTACTGATGTGTGTTTTGGTGTTTTACTCAAGAGTTACATGCCTTATTTCCTAGTAGTCTACTGTTCCCTTCCCCCATACTTGAACTGTAAAATATAAAAATGCATTTTATTGGCACTTCTGTAGTACTCTAGTGCCCCCCCATCCACGTTCAAACTGGACAATAATAAAATATTTTGAATCAAGAGTTCCTGGTAGTCTATTGTTCTGCCACCTTCCACCCTTCCAGTGCACTGTTGTAGGCCACCCTGCACCTCAGTCCATGTGTCCCAAGTTGGTAAGTGGTACAGTGTACCTGTCACCTTCATGGGCAGCTGCTGACTGAGTACAGTATTAGTGCTACTGCAGCTGCTCTCAGAAATTAACTTTTGAGTGTGTCTGTGCAGTAGCAGTAATACTGCACTTAGTAGGCAGTTGGTTGTGGAGGTGGAAGGTGGGTTGTGGCAGTTGCTGACTGGGGATGGGTGGGGAGAGGTGGAGGGTGGGTTGGCATGATGGAGTGGGAGAACAGTAAAATAGCAGGGACTCTGTGCTAGCCCACCCTGCATGTGTCTCCACCTGTCCCCATTTGACAACTGGTACAGTGTACCTGTCACATCCATGGCTAGCTGCTGACTGAGTGCAGTACTAGTGTTACAGGAGGCACCCTCAGAAAGTAACTTTTGAGAGCATCTGTGCAGTAGTGTTAATACTGTACTTAGTAGTCAGTTGGTTGTGGATGTGAGAGGTGGGTTGTGCCAGTTGCCGACTGGGGATGGGTGGGGGGAGGTGCATGTTGGGCTGGCATGTTGCCTTGTGGGTGGGAAACAGAAAACTAGCAGGGACTCTGTGGTAGCACACCCTGTAACTTAATACACCTGTCCCAAGTTGGTAAGTGGTACAGCATACCTGTCATGTCCATGAACAGCTGCTGACTGAGTGTACTACTAGCACTACTAGAGGTACGCTCAGAAATTAACTTTCGAGAGCATCTGTGCAGTAGTGTTTGTGTATGGTGGTTGTAGTGCTGAAATGGAGCAAGTGTTCCATCTATCTGTGCATATCTGAGCTATTTTTGGAAATAATTGGCAATGTCTATGGTAGCATTCTATGTTGAGTCTGTCACAGACATTTGAAGAAGCTGCATGACAATATGCAGATTGCAAGCTACAGCCATTTTGAGTTGGGCTCAATATGTGGGACACGTGGCAAGGCATAGTGAGATATGTCTTGTCATGTAGGTATAGAGCTATAAATGGAATATGTGTCTTTTTTTTTTAAATTTACAATGACTGGATCAAGAGCTGTGTGCATAGAGTCATGAGTAGACATGCCACATTGCTGATTGATGGTGAGAGTACACTATGATAGTCGGACATTGTCTTTTTTATCTGTGAGGTTGTCAGCGGCAATTAAAAAGTAACTTGACAACTGTTGGTAGTATTGTGACTTTGCACTTATCTGAGATCTGTGCCATGAGACACTTACTTAGGTGTCTGTGCCACCTCTCCCCTTCACCACCCCTTGCTGACCATTTGTAGGAGGTGGTGTTGCTACTGTTCTGCTTAGTCTGCATTCTGAGTGTTATGCAGTAACAGTGCCATAGAAAACATGGTGATCAATATTAGAAGCACATACCGGGGGGACTTCCGGCGATGCATCGTGCTGCATAGTAGCTTTCCCATAGAACTCCAGCCACCCACTTCATAAAACTACCTAATCTTTCTGAATTACGGTATTTGGCTAGTTTAATTTGTGACATTTAGGTATTGGAATAGCGTGGGTACATGGGGAAAGTGTTTTAGAGTGCAGAATGGAGGTAGATATTAAGAAAAACCTACCGAAGTGCACTCCGCTGGTGTCGCCTGAAAAGGCCCCAAAGAAGTCTTGGGCCTCTAGTTCCAGCCTGGGAGCAGATACCAGTACCAGCCCTGCTCTTTCTCCTGCAGATAATGAGCCGCTGACTCTGCAGCGGTTCCTAGAGGAATTTAAGCCTTTTAAAGAGGATCTTCACACTTTGACAGCAGGCTTCACCTCCCTCACCCAGAAGTTGGACGAGTTGGCACAAGGGATCTCAGATAACTTAGCGCAAATATTCTCGCTGGAAAAATGGCAAGACAGGTTAGATCCTGAGTTAACTGCCTGTAGACAGCGCCTCACAAAGTTGGAGCAAAAAGTGGAAGATCTTGAGGGGCACAGCAGGAGGAACAATGTAGTGATTGTGGGTCTCCCCGAAGGAGAAGAGGGGCATGACCCAATTAAATTTATACAAAAGTTTGTGGATAAGTTAGCGGGCCCCTCTCCCTTTGGGGCCAATTACTTTATTGAAAGGGCACACAGAGTGCTGCATCCCAATCCACCCCCAGAGGCTCCTGCATGAACTCTCATTTGTCGCTTCCTCAACTTTAGGGAAAAGCAACACTTTATTAATAAGATCAAAGAGCTTTGAGACATCATGTGGGAAGGAAAGCACGTGAGTGTTGCCCAGGATCTACCTGCCTCAGTACGCCAGAGGAGAACGGCCTTCCACCTTACGGTGGTTAAATTAATAGCGGCTGACATCAAGTTTCGGATATTATATCCGGCTAAGCTGAAGGTTCTTATCTCCGATGCCTGGGTGACTTTTGATGATCCAGAATCTGCTCTGGGGCAACTGAAAACCTCCTTTCCGGAACTGTTTAAGAGTTCCTGAAGTGAAGTGATGACTGTGAGCAGAAAGACAATTTCTTTTGTACTGCCATGCTGATGGACAGATTTATCCTCCCCTGCAATGCTTCTTAGCCCAGAATTTTATTTGTGTGGAATCAAAGGGCCTGGACTCTTGTGCTTCATGTTTAGCTCTATGCCAGGCAGGCATTAGTGCTGTGGGTGCCTACCCCTTTCCAGGGATCTGGTCACCGCATTTACATCCTATACAAGGAGCTGGGAAGATGTTTTAAGTACTGCTGCATGGCATTTGACCAGGGAGATGTTTATTCTCTGCACAGATGTCTTAGCGTGGTATTTCTCCTCGTGGTCACTTCAACAGCACTACCACTAGAGGGGACTCTTTCCACACAGGAATTTTTTGACCTGGGAGCAGCGCGGCCCAAGCATTTACTCATTTTGATGCTGCAGAGCTCTGTGATCTCCCCATCAGGACATTTGATTTGGGACTTGCATGTTCTGTTTACAATGATGATCCCCTAACTTTCCCATGCTATGGGCATTGATCATTTGTAATAATAGGAGGGGAAAAAAGGGGTGAAGGGACATTGCGAAATACCTTTTCTTTCTGAAAGAGGCATGAGTTAATGGGAGCCCAGAAAGAATTAGATGCTTTCATTATGTCAGGGCAAGTCTGATATATGGTCCCTTCCCTCCCATGTTTCCTTATCCTTTCTTTTCAGTTTGTTCGCACTACAGGTAGTATGGTGGAGATTTGGAGGGCCCAGTAATCTGGCCTTTAAGTTTCAATATTTTGTGCAACTTTCCTGTTGAGATGGAGAATGCTTTCATGTCACGTTTGTGATCCATCTGGCGCAGACTAATTTATGTATTTATCTAATATTAAGGTGTTACTTTAGGTTAATGACTACAATATTGTGTTGCTCTGGCTCAGAATATGCCAGCCAATCTGCGCAGAATGTCTCACTTTACAAGGCAGATTATTGTTTAACTATTGCACTGCCTCAGCTACTCCAATGCGACAAATCCCTTAGGTTCCAACATTTTAATTCTGGAGCCCAGTTAATGATTCTTGTTATGGTTATTGCCTTATACACTTAAGGGTTGGTAGGGTGGCTGGAGTGGAAGGGGAAAAATTCTAGGGCATGATGCAAAAGGTGAAATGCAAAGTGGGGGGTGATAGGGTGGGCTGGGGAAAGATTTTGAAGTTTAGATTGTTGAGAGTTTATGTGGCTATGTTGTGGGGAATTCGAGGAGAGGGAGGTGGGTGGGTAAGTTCACACAGGGATTTAGAACAGGGTTTTTTCCCTATTGTTTGTCTCATATTTCAACCTCTTTATTTCCTAATATGGAGGGGACAACGAGGGTAATTTCTTGGAATGTGCAGGGAGTCAGGTGCAAAATGAAACAATATCAGATTCTTAAGCATCTAAATCTGCTCGCTGCGGACATTGCGTTTTTGCAGGAGACTAATTTACTGAATTCTGAGGCTACACAGCTCCACAGGCAGCAGATGGGTCAGTGTTTTGTGGCAGAGGGTAACACCCAAAGTCGGGGCATTATGATTGTGTTGCACAGGTCCAAACCGTTTGTTCCCACTCAAACCATAGCGGACCCTGATGGATGTTATGTGTTTGTGAAAGGTCAACTCTATACCAAGGAAGTTATCTTGGGCAGTGTCTATGGTCCTAATACCGACACTCCCAGTTTTTTCATACACATTCTCAATATCCTCTCCCCATTTTTGAAAATCCCTTTATTAATTGGGGGCGATTTCAATCTGGTGATTGATCCTCAAATGGATCGCTCTGGTAAGCCCCATAAAGGGCTTTCCCCAGCACTGCAGACTCTCCGGGATTGGTTAGATAGTGTGGGGCTAGCGGACATTTGGCGCATTCTTCACCCATCAGATAGAGGGTTCACATTTACCTCCTCTGTACACCACTCCTCTTCCCGCATTGATTATATATTGATCTCCCAGCCCTTAATCCCTGCTGCAGTCGATGCAGAGATACTAGCAGGACCACTCTCTCACCATTCACCAGTTGCCTGTTCGATTTTTTTATCCATATTGCCCATTTCAGGCAGGAGTTGGAAGGTTAACAATCAATTGTTAAAGATTCCGGGGTATAAAGCTTATATATCTGAGCACATTTCCAGTTTCATGGATATTAATTTTGTCTATACCGGGAAACCAGACATCAAATGGTGCTCCCTCAAAGCCTATCTTTGAGGTTTATTGATCGGTTTAGCATCCAAGAGGAAAAAAATTCAAGATGAAAGGCTTAAAAGTTTATTGTCCCAGATTAGGGTCATTGAGCATGAGTTATGCCCCAGTCCCTTGATCATGTCAGAGAAACCCTAGTGAAAATCAAGGATTCATACCTGAATATCTTAAGAGAAAAAGCTGAGTTGGCTATTTTGAAAACGCAGTCTTATCAGGTAGATCAGGGCGACAAAGCAGGGTGGCTTCTGGCCCTCAAGCTTAAACAGCTGGAATCCAATAGATTGATAGCCGCAGTCCACTCACAACAGAGTGACACTCTCATAACCTCCCCTTTGGATATAACTTCAGAATTTAGGTCTTATTATGCAAAACTGTATAGCCCCATGGAGGATCCTCCTTCTGCTTCTCAATTACTTTCCTATTTCTTGCGGATCAAGTTACCTCTACTCTCGGACCTACAGAAGTCCTCCTTAGTTGCCCCTATTACTTTGGAGGAGATACTTAGGGTTATTCAGAACCTGCCCTCAGATAAAACACCCAGACCGGATGGATTCTCTGCTAATTTCTATAAAACCTTCGTGTCTCAATTAGCACCTGGCTTGCTCTCGCTATTCCAGCATGTCCTCTCTGGCCAGGCTCTAGATGAGTCCCTGTTTGAAGCCTTAATAAATTAATACTGAAGGATGGTAAACCTCTTGAGTGGGTCCAGAGTTATAGACTGATCTCCCTCCTCAACCGGGACATTAAGATTTTAACGAAGCTCCTGGCGGACCATTTGAGTCTTGCCTTGCATGATATTATAGGTCCAGAACAGGTAGGTTTCATGAAGGGTAGATCTGCGGTCGATCACTTTAGAACCCTTTCGCATGTCTTCTCGGCCTCCAGGGATGCTGATTTTCCTGCTGTTCTTATCTCCCTGAATGCCGAGAAGGCATTTGACAGGGTTGACTGGAACTTTTTGTTTCACTCACTCACAGCATTCATGTTCCCCCCTCTTTTTATAAAATGGATAAGGGTCCTATACAAATATCCCATGGCATGCGTAGTCTGCAACGGAGCTTCATCCGATCCCTTTAAGTTGCATGCTGGCACCAGGCAAGGCTGTCTTTTATCCCCCCAGTTATTTAATATTTATTTGGAACTGTTTATCCGGAGGATTATGGCTAATATAGAAATCCAGGGCATAAGTATCCAACAACAAACTGCCAAAGTGTTGGCCTATGCAGACGACCTACTCCTTCAATTATCTCAACCCAACATATCCATACCGGCCCTACTTATCACACTGCAAGAATTTAGCTCCATGTCTAATTATAAATTAAATGAGGACAAGATGGTTGTTTTCCCCTTGAATCATAAGGCGTTAAAGACTGCGGCAACCTCAATGGGTTTCTCTTGGCAACCCAATGCATTGAAATATCTGGGCTTGTATTTGTCCAGGGAGCCAAGTAGATTTTCGAAATTAAATTTGTATCCTTTAATATCCACTATCAGACAAGATCTCAAGAGATGGGCATTACTCCCCCTATCTCTTTGGGGTAAAATTAATGTCATCAAGATGAATGTTTTCCTGAGGCTTTTTTATCCATTAAATCTTTTGAACACTTGGTTACCGTTGAGATGGTTTAAAAAAATACATCTGATGTTCTCAGCTTTCATATGGTCTGAAAAGAAACCCTGGATAGCTTATGACAAGCTTTCAACATTGAAATTGAAAGGGGGATTGTGTCTTCCTCATTTAGGACTCTACTACTGGGCCAGTGATGTAAATAAGTACCTGCAATGGCTTAGTGGGGGACCATCTCCAATTGCAGCAGTTCTACATTCCCATTTGGCTCAAAATAGAGAGGAGTTTAATACAAACTCATGGGCTCTCCCCTGCTGAATTATTACATGTTAACCGAAGGTCCCTACCTTCAGCTCTTAAAAATACTCCTGTTGCATTATCCACTCGTATCCATTCGCAGGTCTGCTCATTCCTAAAGTATAAGCATACGTTGGACCTATCTCAACCTTGGTGGGGTAATCTCAATCTTATAATTGATGGTTGGCCACTGCAGTTGAGATGGATCCCCCTGATAGGGGATTGTCTCCTCTCTAACCTCCAGAAACCAGATGGCCAGTGGTTAACTTCACCTGAAATCCTTGCTAAATTTCATATTCCGAATTCTGCGATCTTTAGAATATTTCAACTACGACACCTAATAATGAAATCCTTTTGTAATGTGCCACTAACACCCCCAAGCTCATTCTTGTTGGATTTAATCCCTCAGGTGGGTCTCCTGCATGCTGGTTCCAAATTATACGAAGCACTGTATAATTGGAAATGACCAGAGTGCCTGGGACCGTCCTCTTATTGGTCCACACTTTTTCCTGAACTTGATTTGCATTGTCCCTCTCTATGGAAGACCTATCACAAGTTTGTAATACTAGACAGACTTTGTTTGGTACAATTTAAACTACTGCACAATCTTTATTATTCACCTCAGAAGATGGCTAAATTAGGCTTGCTCTCCTCGCCCATATGTACCAGGTGCAGGCAGAGTGAGGGTAACCTTCTGCACATCTTTTGGGAATTCCCCAAGGTAGCCCCTCTTTGGGCAACCATTAAACAGAAGGTTGACCCCCTTCTGGGTCTATCGGACCTTTTTACAGCGGAAATTTGTATTTTGGGAGATCTCTCTTCAGTTACTATTACCAATAGAAAATATCACATAACCCTTATTGCGTTGTCAGTTAAGAGACTGGTTTTGTGGCATTGGAAAGATGAGACTGAAATATCTTACAGTGAATGGTTACAGGAATTGTTGGTCAATCTTTGTCTAGAGATGACAATTGCTAGCTTACATAACCAATCGTAGAAATTTCTCAAATACTGGGGTCCTCTGGTTACTCTGTATTCACTTCAGAGTGCATAGAAGTTCTGTACCTTGTAATAGGGACTTTGCTACCAGAATGATTTTCCTGTGTGAACGGAGGAGGGACGGGGGAGAAGGAAAGTGGATCTTTTCCCAAGTTTTATACTGTAACTTTGTATACTTGTTATATGAATGTAATTGAGATCCTCTCTCTGTATTTGAAAAATACTGAATAAACTTTAAATTGAAAAAAAAGCACATAACAGTAACTGCATGAAAATAAAACTCAGGAGACATAGAATTAGTTTAACAATTAGTTTATTATTTAAATAGTATTTTATATATATATATATATGTGTATGTATATATATATATATATATATTATATATAGGTCGAATTGATTGGTTGCTCTTGGGATGGGCAAAAAAAACATTTTGTTGGTTATTTCTGTTATTGCTTCTCAGGGTGTATTTTATTTGTTGTCATTTGCCTGAGCTGAGATACAGTCTTTGCTTTCTGTTCATACTGCTTTGTTGGCACTCTATGTTAAGAAGTATGAATTTAAACTATTTGAATAGTAGTTTGTATGGGTGCTTATGCTAGAGAATATTTTATTGACAAATGCTATTTTTTCAACATTTATTGCAGAGTTTTATTAGTTATGGGTGTGCTAACAGTACTTCATTATTATTCTGAATTAGCAGTTCTATGTTTACAAAAATGGATAGTAATAAAATAGAGAATAATGGATGGGGAAGGGTTTGCTATGAGAATTTAATACACACTAGAGTTGTGGGAGGCTACGCTTAGCCCTTGGGGTTTATCAAAGCATCCCACAATGAGTGTGTGCATTAAATTCTCATATCAAACACCCTCTCCATCTTTTATTTTTTATAATGACAGACCAGAAATTTTTCTCCTGCAGTTTGTGAGACTGTTTGGCCCTGCCCACATACAGAATTTTGGCAAAGGAGGCAGCAGCATACTTTGACTGGTATGGTTCATGAATGTCATAACAACCAGCCGGTTGTTATGGAAAATATCAACCTGTCAGTACATTGAGAGAAATTGCTGACCAGTTATTATTAATAATTAAAGATATGTTTTTGAAGAATTAAGTGGTGATATTGTACAACTGGCTAGAATATTGATATTTACTAACTGAGTTAGCTTTAATGGTATTTAATATTTCAGTACATGTTCACATGATAAAGTAAAAACGTTATGTGTTGGTCATGCTAGCATTATTACATTTTCCTACAATTTCATTACATCTGTAGCTTAACGTAGTGGTGTGATAGTTTCTGCAGATGGTTAACATCTGAGGAATAACATTTAGTCAATAATTTACAATTACATTATGAAGATCAGTGTTAGGCTATTGTTCTATTTTGTGTCAGTTACATGTGTGATTATTTTTTATGTCTGATTTAAGTACCATTGTATCAAATTAGTGATATGTTGATATTTGTTGGCACTACTTATGTTAAAATATCAGTTATTTATTGTAAGTTAGATGTTGTAATGTTAACCAGTTAAAAATAAATTAAACTATCACAGACATGTGCTACATTTTTTTTTCACTTTAGTGTGTGACTTACTAACTGATGTTGAGTAATATCCAGCGCCCTCAAGTCTGCTTGGATTTGGCAGAAGTCAAATTAGTAAGTATCATAGTAAAGGTCAGTAATGTAGACAACAACAGGAAAAGGAGTCTGAACTTTACCTGATGTGTGCTGTTGAAACAAGTAGGATTCTCAACTAAATATGTTGAGAAAAGTTGTTGCATCTCTGATAAGTGTTTAAATAGTAAATGAATTTGTCGTTGCCATGTAAGATACAAGTGAGTACAGAGTAATATGAGCTGTGGTATGTTAAGTTAAGTAAGGCATCTGCAAAAAGATATGACTGAGTGGCTATTGATTACAGTTCAATACCCTCAAGTCTACTTGAACAGTAATAATGCAGTTTTTTGTTTTGAGTATATCTAATTTGGAAATGCTGAATTTCACAATAGAATGTTTTTGAAATTTGATTGTGATTAATGAGCAAAACTGTCTTGTTTTGCATCTGTATTATGAGGGTAGCAGATTGATACACAGGGATTTGTGTGGCATACCTAGCTGCATTGCTATACTGTTCTGTTACCTTTTTCTATGGCATAGAAATGTGTTAGTACAGAATGGGCTGTGGTGATTTTGTGCAACAAGTGCAACACATTGGTCACCATGGGTGTTATGAGACGCTAGTAGTGTTCAATGAAGTTTGCAATGTAAATGTGTATGTGTATTGGTGATTGAGGAACAAAATCTGGCTGGTATATGCAGATGCAATGTTATTTTTGCAGAGGAAGTGGTTTACTGATATGCTGTGATGACATAGCATCACCCTTCCATAAGTTGTGCAGCATTGGTGCAGCAGAGTATTATGACATATGCATCCTTCAGATTTCTTGGGAGCCTTTTCCTTCAGGTGCATACTGTATCATTAAACTCTACCCATCCCTTTCTGAATATTTGCCATGTGACATAGTGTCCAGAGTGAATGGATAGGCCGTGATGGAAGATTATTGCATGGGTGTCAAATTGAGTACCTGAGAACATAGTTCTTCCAGCAATGTAGTGTGAAATTGGTGTTGTGACTTTCATGCCTTGAGAGTTAAAGCGCTATAGTACAATAATAATATATGAGCTTGAATATGTAACTCTCAGAGAGCATACACAAGACCAACCACATCTTTGATGGAGCCAACCAGTTTCTGCATTAGCAAATAACTTACATAATTTCACAGTTGTCTGTTCAGGAACATAGACAGAGAGCCACAGCATATCCTGTGTTGTTTGTGATTCTTTGTGTCCACATGACAAACATGTGTACTTGGACACATAGTCAACCTTGATGTGTTGACGCAGAGCTATGCCATCATCTGCTAAACTGTTTATTATTCCCATCATGAACTCTGACATCTTGTTGTGCATTGTTAGCAAACATAGATTGTCCTGCATATTGACCAAGAGTTAGGCTTAGAGGAGTTAAGCTTTGTAAACTTGTCAGCTTGTCTTGAGTACCTCTTATGACTCTCTTTAATGCCTCTGAGAGGGGTGTTGATGGCAACAGTTTAACACACTAGCAAACTCAGGGATGTGGAAAAGTGCTTGCATAGTTGCATTTGCATAGCAGTTGACTCCTGTACTGTTGTTAAATGTTGGCAGTGTGTTGACTCCAATACATTTTCTCGAAGGGGGGAATGCAAGCAGTCTCTTAAGAGATTGCTGCTTTGAGCAGTACTCAGGTAATAACTGTGGAGTCTTACTATGCTGTCTTTTCAGTTTGTGTCCTTTATTTGTAATTGCAGTGACAGATGCGTATTTGGGAACTGGTAGTAAAGGAGCATTTGGTTGGTATAATGTTCTCAGTCTGTTGTACTCAACTATACATTTTGTGTCAGCACATATTTTGCTTTCTGCTAGTTTCACTATGTGTACTCCAGACAATTGTCTTACATGAGACAGGGCTACATAAGACATGCCATCCTTGAATATATCAGTGCCTATATCTATTATGGCACGATCAAGGCTGAGGCCTTGTGACTTGTGTATGGAGACCGCATAAGCAGCACACAATGGAAACTGTTTCCTTGTCTCATATATGTCTTTCACAAGTTCAAACTTAACTGTGACTCTGTCTATTGGGTGAGGTATTTCACAGTTGTCAAATTTTACAACTACAAATTCCAGAGCTGTACCCTGTACATTGTATAGGAACTCTTGGATATATCCCATGGCTCCATTTACGAGACCTTGACCGACATCAACATTTCTGCCGAGTATGACACGTGCATTTCTACATGGTGGTAGCACAGCTTCCAGACCAGCTGTTTGTGACATATCATTTGTGAGCTCTTTCAGATGATCTGACATTCTTGATAACACTGTTCATGATACAGTAATGCCATCCATGGTATCTATGCATGGTAGAGTGACAACAGGCTGCTGTTCTCTCTTCATCATGATGTCATTGAAATTTTCACACTGTGTAAGCCTTGGGAATACACATACAACATGTATCCCAGCTTTCTGAATATGTGCAAACATATCACAAGCATCCTGAATAGGAGTATTTTTTCTTGTGATGATGTGCTGTCTCAGCATCTCAACATGGGTGGGTGTAAGTGCAACAATATGTGCTTCGTCAAGTAACGCTTTGTAAGACATGTCACCTTGTTGTCTCTTGTTCTGAGAGAGTTTAATTAATGTGAAAAATTCCCACAGATTAACTCCACCAATGCATCCAATTGTTTTCTTTGCCTCTTCAATGGATAGACTACAGAAAATATGCTTACCATTTACAGGGGCTAGCTGAAGGAAATCTCCAAGAACAAGGATGTTCTTCCCACCAAATGGCACATTATCATTAGTTCTGAGTATCTCCTGTAGATGTAGGTGGATGAATGTGAATAGAACAGTTGAGACTATGCTGATCTTATCAATTATGAGCAAATGTATTTTGTCAAACATTGACCTCAGTTCACTGGCAACATCATATGACAATTTCCTGTAATCGCCACTCTTTCCATGCTCAACTGGCAACATGAATAACCTATGGAGTGTGATAACACCAATGTTATAAGCTGCCAATCCTATAGGAGCTGCAGCAATAATAGATGTTGGTGTACTGGTAAGGTCATGCACTCCTTTGCTTGTGGCTGCAATCAAGAAACTTTTACCAGTCCCAGAAGCTCCACTTACAAACATCTTGATTGGTGTTTGCTCTTCACAAAGACACTGCTTTTCATAGTGCTGGATTGTATGTTTAGCTGCGTGCATTATAGAGTGATACAAAACTCTTTGGTGTGAGTTTAACTTGTCGACAATGTTGGTGACTGAATCTGAGAAGTACATGCTTTGTTGCATTGTACCCTCAACCTCTGACATCAGCACAGCTGGATTATTAGGAGGAAGAGGAGCACCAAGTGTGCCTTCTCCTTCCACATCAACCATTTCCTGTAATGTAACAGGTGTGTCATCATCTACGACTTTCTTCATGTTCTCTATCTGTTTTTTTTTCCCATTTCAAGTCTCTCAATGAATGTCTCAGAGACATGACTCTGGAAGGTATGAAATGTTTGCATAAACTCTTGTTCATATGAATCAGACAATCCTTTTAACTCAGATTCTGATCTCCAAGGTTTGACTAGAAACAATAGCGCAAAGTAATAATGTTATTTTCTTTCTGTTGTATTCAAGGTCAGTTTGCAGTGGTCAATTAGCCATGATTTGCATTTTTTTACATGTGAGCCATCAAAACCAGTGACTTTATATTTTCATTTTTCTGGGTCAGAATGAACACCCCACTTGTAGTCATACCATTGAGCAACCTCAAGGAGACACAGATTATCCACAGCACTGTGCTGGTCTGGGTAGTAGTTGTCAATTAAGTTGCTCTTAAGAATACATGTGGATGTTGGTCTTGTGGCAGCCAACTCCTCAATCTCTTCATGGCTCTTAAGAACACGGTGCCAGTTCTGCTTGTGATTTACATTTAAGAAATGTATAGACATACACCTGTGAGCCGGTCACTTGCTTCATAGGCTCCGCACTCACGGTGCCATAGAGTCTTATGCCCTAGTGACCAAAGTCTGGAAGACATTGATCTATCACAGTTTGACAGCTCTTCTCACATTTCTTGGAGGTTAGTTTGCTCATGTTTAGTAATGTATGATGTTACATACCTCACGAGAGCCATTGAGTTGTCTGCAACAAACTGGACATCAATGTTTGCTTGCCGCATCAAAAAAAGAGAAGGACTATAGTCATTGATATAGACTTCTGATTATGTGTGAGGTAGTTCATACACTCGCTTTGTTGACTTCATTTTCAGGTGATGTCGCATGGCTGAAAAAACATCATTCAGTGAAGCAGCTAGGCAAACTCACCTTGGGAAGCCAAAATGGCAGCAAGTGTACCACTGACCTTTGTTTTTAACTTTCCTATGACAGTATTTGCCATAGAGTTGTCATTGGAATTTCCAGACCAGTTCCCACAGTGTTGCGCTATCATACTTGCAGTGTCAGTGGCTCAGTAGGTAGCACACTCACCTCTGAGGCCAGGAGATCAGAGACTGTGGGTTCAGTTCCCACATCTGGCACTTGGGTTAATATCCCAGTACTGACACTGTAGTGCAGAATGAGAGGGGTGCTGCTCTTCTGAGGTGTCGTCTTTCAGATGAGATGTTAAACCGAGGTCCCATCTGTCTGGATTGGTGGTAGTTCAGGTGGATGTTAAAGATCCCATGGCACTTATCGAAATGAGTAGGGGAATTTCTCTGGTGTCCTAGCCAAATTTCCCTCATTCACTAAAAAAATACCACCAACAGCTTAATCTGGTTCAAGGTCAGTTGGCATTCATCTGTATCCCCCTCCCCCGGGTCGTGCCTGAAAATAGGCAGGATTTGTCTAGTGCACTTACCCGGTCAATAAAAATAAATAAATAAATACTTGTCTTGTATCTGACATGTGACATACTTCAAGATGATGCTTAGAATGTCAGATATTTCGTTCTCTCCAATTCATGGGGCATCTATAATCCACAGCAACATATGAATATGTGGTGCTCCACGGGCTTGGTACTCAACCCTCCAGAAGTAGTGCTCAACAATACTGAGGGGAGGATTTGTCTTAGACAGTATGAATTTCAAAAGACCCTGGAACCGGTGGTGGAAGTAACGTGAAACAGTTACTGGATCAAGTGAGCAGAGTTCATTGAGAGTCATTGTTTGGATGTTCTCAACATCAGAGTTTGCCCATCTCAGTATATCAAGCAGATCATCCCAATAATATTCTGTGCAACTGAGTGTCACAAACCATGTTGCTGGTCCAAAATCTCTGAGCATGCACAGTACCTCAGAGCTACATCTGTACCAGTATTCTTTGGTACCACACATGCTAAAGAAAATAAAAGAAAGACTGACTTGCAGTGTTTCATCTTTGGTCTGCAACTTGTGTAGTAACTGTGCAGCTGTCATATTATTGAATTCTGTCCCAAGTCTCAATGTGTGAGCAATACTAGCAGATAGAACACTAAATTCACTTTCCCAAAAAAGGTGGAACATGTATGCAATGTTTCTTCGAAACTTGCCACCCTTATGTAGTATTTACAAGGTCCTATACTCAGCTTCTGGTACTCGGACTTCTTGTTCATCTAATCGGCCACCTGAACCAAGTGGGAACAGATCAGGGAAACAACAAGCTTCTAGAGTGGCCTCCCATATACTAACAGGATTGCCCTCCACTTGTTTCTTTTGATATAAATCAATGTTATCCATTACTGGGTCTTTGCCATGCAGTGGATGTATGGTGAATTGCTCGTACACATTCTGTACAGTTGCCATGTCAACCTTCTCAAGTATTGCCTTGTCAGAGTTGTCTGTGGCAATATCTGATGAGATACCACTAAATGTGTCAATGTCAATTTCAGCATAGAAAGAATTGTGCTGTTTTAGATATTTCAAAGCATTCTTCACATTGTCTACATTGACAATCTCTTGCCATATTGTTTTTGCCTTTGTTGGCACACCATTTACCAAGATGACTACAATATTGTCCTGAGAAATAGTGTTGACATTGTCTTGCAAAGGTAAAGGCAGGTAGACAACAGAGCCTTTGAGAGACTGTACAAGTTCTTTGTTTGGTAGGTCTTGTGTCCTTGTATTCAGCCTGATTATTGTTTGAGATGGCTTCATGGTCTGAATGGGAATCCTTTCAAAAAAGTTCAACACTGTTATCTCATTAAGTGTTGGTTGTACTTCCATTTTATTGAGTACTCACCGAGGAGGTAAACTATCATTCTTGATTTTGTTATGAAAGTAGGAACAGAGTGACACAGTAATGAGTTCTTCAAAGCCAGACTTTAATAGGAGGTACGCATGGAGACGTCCCCTCATTTCATTCCAAGATGGAATGTTTTGCAGGTCTACGTTGACACATATGTGCTTGTAGAACAATCGTTCACATGACACACATATTGTATCAAATTTCTCTGTTTTGCTTAATTCAGATTTAGCAAATTCATGACCAAAATGTCATAGGAGTTGCTCTTCTTTAAGCAGAAATGTCTGAGGAGTACTTGCTTCTTCAGGAACAGTAGCAGCAGACCTCAATCTTTGGGTTCTTTGCAACTTTTTGATTAACTCACCAAGTCTTTCAACATCTCCATCATCGAGCAATGCTTGGAATTGCATGTAGTCTTGGATGAGAGATCTGATGCAATATAACCTTTGCACAAGTTTGCAAATGCCAGAGTTATGCACTGCTAGCATACAAAAGTGATGAAATGTGCTGTTGCAGTTCATGGACTGTAAGCATGTGAGGGAGTGACCCATCAGGCCTTTGTGAGGCTGGACCTCACACTTGTCAGAATTATGAAACAGTGTGTGACATTCAGATCTCTTTGTGGTAAGAGTTGTTGAGAGAAAACTTTTTATAGATATAATAGATTCCGCTCTAATGTTACATGTGCTGTTACATGCCCATTTTTTTGCTGATGACTTTGGATCCCTTTCAACCTCTTCAGCTACATTGTCATTGTTCGGATAGATGGTTTCATGGGATAGAGGTAAGACATTCTGTAGTTTTCCATGCTCATCTAGTCTTAAAGTAATATTTCTACTGTGTGCATGGTATGCCTCTGCCCAGAAGAATGCTTCTGAGTACTCTGAATGAAACCAGTCTCCTTGAAACACAAGAGAAATATTTTCTCTGTTTAAGTGCTCAAAAGATAAAATGGTCTCATCTCCTAAATCTTTGTACTCAGTTTATCAATGGCTGACATCAAATCAGTCCAGAGTTGGGAACGTTTTGCTAGAGCTACATTGACAAATCATCTTGCTCTTAAGCAGAGTTTCAGCAATGAGATCTTAGAACATAGTCTGTTACCTTTGCGTCTCACTATATTGGAGATCACACGTTCAATCCTAGCTCTGTGGACTAGCTTTTGGAAAAACATTATCTTACTGTGTTGAGCATTTGCAGAGGTACTATGCCTAGCATTCTTTTTCTGTCTCACATGTCTACACTTTGGTGATGACAGTGCTGGACGTTGTGATTGTAATGTTTCTCTCAGAAGACTACTTGTAATAGTTTTCTTAGAGGAGGGTTTCTGTTTCTTTAGTTGTGTATGATTTACTCTGTGTGTGATGTGGAGAGAAGAGAGTTTTTTATGCTTCTGTTTAGAAGCTTTACCTTTTGTTCTTGTATGGCATGACAATGAACAAGCAGTACTGCTAGCACTTTCTCTATGTCCTCTGATTTTAAGGGCAGATGACCATGATGAAATTGGTGAAGTATTTCAATATGTTTGTTGTTGTAGTCCCCTAAGGAAAGTGAAAATACATATATTTAGTAGTAAATAACACTAGCCACATGGCAGTAAATCAGTAATTGTTCGTTTGGAAAATAATACGTAGTTTTGTGCTAATAATAAAACATCTTCTATGATTATCATTACTTTGTTATGAATTATTTAACTATTGTGTGCATAATACTGTGCACTTAATATTGCAGCCACTTGTCACGTGGGCAAACATTGATAAAGAAGAATAAGTGCCACATTTGTTGGTTGATGTGTTAGGGTAGTGTTAAGTGTAAATTTGTGAAGATGTCAAATATTTCTTGTGGCATTGTTACATACACTTATGCTGACATATAATGATAAATGGAATAGGAAGTGTTGTGTTAATTGATTGTTGCAATCATACTATTATGGTTCTGTCTGAATGTGGTGATTACGTCAATAGTCTAGTTGAGTTGAAACAATATTACTCTATTGATAGTTGGGATGGAATTATTATGAGTCTAATGATGATTGACTCTTATAGTGCATGTATAGAAAGTTGTATAAGTTAAAATTCGTGAATTTGTATTTTTTGTCACGATCAAAGAATTTGTCAAGTCACGAATGATCCTTGCAGTCAAAGATGGTCGTGATCAAAGAATTTAGGGTCTCGTGAACAAAGAACATGTAAAACGTGTGCTATTAGTGTAGAAGCTTGTTTACATTGGTTTCATAACATGCAGAACTTGTGAACTGTCAATAGACATATGTGACCATTGTGTGGTGGTATAGTATGTAAATAGTTGAGTTTTTAGAGATTTTACTGTTTTTTTTGGTGAAATCATGTGGTTTTCTTCACTACCTAAGAATTTGTCAAGTCACGGTTCAAGTTCATGATCAAACCGAGTGTCGGTCAAAGATTTTGCACGCTCACGGTCAAAGATCATAAAAAACATGGGAAGTATGTTAAAATATTTTAAAAACAAATAAGACAAGTATTTCTGTTACTTATGGATCATTTAAATGCTAGAAGGGTTTCTGTACTATATTGCTGTTGAAAATATTGGGTTTCCACTGTGAGAAACATTTAGCATCGAAGTCTCACGTTATTCTCACAATCAAAGATTTTGTAAGCTTATGGTCTATTCTCGTGGTCAAACCGAGTCACGGTTCAAAATTTTGCATGCTCATGGTTAAAGATCATAAGAACGCTGTAATTATGTGAAAATGCATAAAAAACAAATAAAACACTATTCCTTTTACTTATAGGTTATAAAAATGCTAGGAGGGTTTATCTTGCTGTGATGCTTTTTAAAATACTGGGTTTAGACAGTCAGATGTGGTTTACGTCGAAGTCTCACTTTATTCTCGCGATCAAAGATTTCATATGCTCTTGGTGATCCTTGTGGTCAAACTGAGTCGCAGTTGAAGAATTTGCATGCTCGTGGTCAAAGATCATAGAAAATGCAGAAATTATTTTCAAATGTGTTGAAATAATATAAAAACAGTTTTCTCCTTGTTTATTAGTGAGTATAATGCTATTAGGGTCTGTCCTGTTAAAAAAAGTTAGGGAAGTATTATTTTTTTCACTGTGAAAGACTGCTAACATTAAAATCTTGCGTTAGTCTCACGACCAAAAATTTTGCAAGGTCACGATTGATCCTGGCGATCAATGCGAGTTGCAGTCAAAGAAATTGCATGCTCGCGATCAAAGAAATGGCTAGGTTAGTCATGTGAGTTTTCTGAACCAATAGAATTGAAGAATAACACTCTTGGGGGCCATTTTACATCGAGTGATTGAGAAGGCAAGAGGGCAGATTAAGAAAGAAAGTGCTTGGCTCAAATATGATAGAACTTGAGGGAAAGTAATTTTTAATGTTTTAAAGAGTTTAAAGAGTTATTAATCAGTGTATTGGCAAGTTAGGAACTACTGTATGTAGTTTTTCACAACTGATATTGGCAAGATCTGTTTACTTTAGCTAGATTATTACTGGAGTTTACAGCAATTTTAATATTTTAATAGCAGCATAGCCTGGGAAAGTATCACACAGTTTAGCAATTGATTTAAGTGTTTATATATACTGTCATGTGTACAGGTTGCATGGTTTGCACAACTGGTCCAAAATCTTCAGGGAACATGCGGCTGGGGTCCCTGATATGCCTTTTGAAGATTTTGTGAAAAAATATTAAATGGTTCAAAAGTTATTCAACAAACAATTTCCCATTATAAGTCAATGGGAAAAGTTAACAAAAAGTTTGACAGTGTCACAAATGCAGTTTTTACTGTCCAAACGGCCCTTTTACTGTCTCAAATCCACCATTTCTTTTTCAGTTAGCAATCAGAAAAATGTTTGGCATTTAAAATTGGGACCCTCTAGCAACCTAATTCTTTTCATATTCACCTAGTCGGACCCTGAGGATGCTAGCCATGTCTTTATTTTGGGGTAAAACACCCCAGCAATATGTTTTTCAAATTTCTGGAAAAAGGACTTTCGCAAAGTACTGTCACACTTTTGACACTGTCGAATGAATTTGCAAAAGCTTTCGCAAACTTTGCCAGTACTTTTCGAGGCTGTGGGAAAATGACAGCAATTTTGTGGCACCCTGCTGCAAAAGAACGGTTTGGTATTTTGGCCTGAAATTTGGAGAGAACGCAGACAACATCTCACAGATGTGCTTTTCATGTTTCGTTGAAAAAATATTACATGGTGGCAAAGTTACACTACTCCAAAATTGACACTTTTTCCCGTAGGATAACATTACGGTGTCCAACGCATTACAGGAATCTTTTGGTGCCCTGCTGCAAAATAACAGTTTGTTTTTTGGGGCTGACATTTGGAGGGATCATAGCCAAAATCCCACAGATGTGCCTTTTTGTGGTTTGGTGAAAAGATATTACATGGAGTCAAAGTTATGGCACTCCGAACTTCTCTTTTTTTCCCCATAGGATAACATTACAGCATTCGCCACGCATTTCAGGGCCCGTATCTCGGAAACAGTGCGAGATACAAACTTTTTGTCATAAAAATACTTAGCCCCCTAGTGGGGGCTAACTACAAAACTAGCCAGGAAAGTCATAAATCATGTGACTTTTAATTTTTTTTCTATGTCGTACGGTTCCTGAGATATAAGCAATTTAGTATTCCAACTCCTCATTTTCTGCTCCGAGAACCATTATTATGCATACATTCTTTGTACTCACTGTCTTTCTTTATACATCTTTTGGGGAAAGCAGCCTGTGCGCTTACATTACTGTTACCATTACTGTTTTCACTTGCGGTTCTGTTCCCATTTCACTTACCATTCACGTCTATGCCATCATGTGCGTTACCCTTTGCGTTTTCATTTGCGCTTGCTTTTACATTGTTTTTAACATTTCTGTCTACACTACTGTTTCTCTTTCTGTTTTGCTTTGCATCACCATGCACATTACTATTTGCATTTGTGGGCTACAATGTTACTATAGATAAGACATCATGTGGTTCCTCACCACATTACATCACTATTTCTCGTACATTCTCAAAAGAAGGAATTAGAGTAAACATCATTTAACGATGTTAGGTTAGCCACTGATAAAAGTGAGGAAATTTGTGTTAGCTGAAAAGCCCCTGACCCCACTGTCGACACCCCTGGGCCGCATCGGGGTAAAATAGTTGTCGGTCCCACGCTCACCCCATTCTCCTACACCTTTGCTTCTTTACACATGAGATGGGGTGAGAGTTATGGCCGACAACCCTAATGCACACCCTGCTGCTGGTTGTGGTGTGGGCAGGTGGGCTTACCCTAACATCGAATTTCCTCACTTTTGTCAGTGTGAACAACCCTAACTAAAGCATTAAATTAAGTGTTTTGCCATATATATATATATATATATATATATATATATATATATATTTATATATATATATATATTCAATTTAATGTTACCAAGCCAACCACCCCACCCCCTCCACACACCAACAGACATTGGGGTGTGCCTTGGGGTTGTCAGTCATAACTCTCACCCCATTCTATGTATAAACAAGATGAGAAGGTACAGTATAGGAGAATGGGGTAAAAGTTAGGCCCAACCACTCCAAGGAAAACCCCAATGCCTGTTGGTGTGTGGAGGGTAGGGTTATTGGGTTGGGAACCCTAACATTGAAATTCCCAGCTTTTTACAAATTAATAAAAACCCAACTGATGCATTAACATAGTTTTTTGCAATGAATTTCCCTTCCTTTTCAGAAAGTGTAATGTAACTGGTATGTGGTTGTAGGCCCTGTGCTCCCCTCATGCTACCAATTGTTGCACAATTACATGCATAAGTGGGAACATGGGTCCTCTGGGCCCTGTGGTTCCACTTACACATAAATACATACAGTACAAGTCACATTAAACTGTTCCACCAATGAGTTGCTTTAGCATTTTTGACTGAGTTGCATAAGTGTTGCTGGATTTAGTACAAAGCCTTGCACATACTGTTTTATAAGAGTTATATCTCAGTTTTGCATTGCATTGTGATTGGACATAAGCTGCTTTCCAACTGAGTAGCGGAAGCATTTTACAAACATTGCTCTTGAGTTGGTTAAGTGTTAAGAAAACAATGCAGTATGAGTTGAAAGTGCATTGACAACTGTAAAAAGTAATGCTTAACCAACTCATTGGTGAAACAGTTTAATGTGATTTGTACTGTACATACAGCAGCCCTATAGTCATGAAAAGTAACCTTGTAACACTAATTTGGCAATATCTCATTAACTGCAGCAACTATGGAAAAAGTTCCACTGCAGTTGCAATCATGACTTCAAAACCCATGACTTTGAAACCTCTATTGATGCTAAGCTGGGGAGAGTGAAAAATCTGTATCTCAAATTATTTTCGAGATATGGGCACTGAAAGGTACCATTGGTGCCACAATTCAATGGATGCATGTAACTCAGGCATTTTCAGAATTTGTTTCACCCAATTTTCAACACGGCATTCTGGGGACCCCACCTCATGAACAATGTTACTCTCATTTTCTTAATCTGTCCTGAAAGTTGAGGTCACACAGGAAATGTGTCATTCTACGCCTCAGGTGCAAAATCATGTTTTGGGCAGGATGTGTAAAATGACAGCTGTATACTGTCCATGAGGATGTGTGGAAAAGGGTAATGTTGAAAATCAGGAGTGAAAATATGAAAAATTAGTTATGTTATAAGCATGCATAGAAACTGCACAACGCATGCTCATAACGTGTATGGGAATTTTGTTACCAAATTTTCAATGTGGTCTTTTTGGGAAGTCCCCTCATGAACACTGGCACTGTGATTTTGTTAATCCATCCTGAAAGTTGATTTCACACAGCGACCATGCCATTCTGCACCATGTGTACAAAAACACATTTCAGGCAGGATGTGAGAAATGACAGCTGCACTGTTCATGAGGAGGTGTGTAGAAACTGTTCAATGCACGCTTGCAACACAGCCATTATTTTGATGTTATGCACCAGATTTTCAATATGGGCTTTTAGGGACCTCCCCTCATGAACACTGGGACTGTCATTTTGTTAACTGGTCCCAAAATGTGATTCCGCACAGTGACCATGAAATCACCCTTTGGGATTGAGTAACAAGATGACAGTGACGTTGTTCATAAGGTGGGGTTCCAAAAATCTCTCGTTGAAAATCCAGTGATAAAATCGTAAAAAATGGCCAAAATATCAACATAAGTTGAATCTCCGGCACATCGAATGGCATTATGCTGCTTACCTTTGATTCTTCAGTTTGTGGTTTAGTTTTGAAGAGTGCAGACATGTCCTGGTATAGGGAAGATCACTGCCCTTGACCTCTGGAGGTAAGTATGAGTAAGGGGATGTGGCGAGATGGGTGCTCAATGGGAGGGTGGGGATGGGGAAGGGACTTGGGAGATGATGAGGGACCATTTTCTTTTTTGCAGGTTTTAAAAAACTATTTTTAGACATCGGGGAACAGTTTTCTTTAACAGTATTTTTTTGAATAATACATATTTGCACACATTGGGTTGGGCTTCCAGTTTGCCATATTAATGTGGGGGTGCATTCATGCCAACATGGGGATTGGACACCTCATGTTGGCAAGTTAAAACTACAGGCTTTGGCAGTGGGGCATCATCTAACACCTGGAGTGGGCATCCTGGTGTTGGAGCATTATTCTGCAGTGTCTCATTCTAGTGGGGGGGGGCCTCTAGTGCTGACATGGGTATTGGGCACCCCATGTCAGCAAAATGGTTTTATTGATCATTCTATCCTATTTTCAGCTCACATCCTAGGATACTAGGGCATATCTTGTTCAAATGAACTAGGATTCTAAGTCATATTATGCAGATATGAAGTAGGATTTAAATAATTAAATAAACATATTTTACAGGCATGTTTTGTCCCGTAAAGTGCAAAATGCACCAAACAGGATCACAATAAGCAAGCTACATGTGTTGGTTCCTCCCAAGTATATCATTTTGGAAGGCTTCAAAAACATTTGGTGCGCAAAACTGAAAACAAGATGGCAGCCATACGAAGTAGGAATTTCTCCATATGGAGCACTGCAATTGTAATCATGACTTCAAAACCTCCATGGGTACTTAGTCCACCTAAAGATAGACTAAGCTGTGGAAAGCAAAAAATCCATATCCCTATCCATATTCATATCTCAAATTATTTTCGAGATACGGGTGATGAAAGGAGCAGCGGGTGCCACAATTCAGTGGACGAACGTAACTTTGGCATTTTCATCATTGTTTTCATCCAGTTTTCCACATGACATTTTAGGGACCCCACCTCATGAACAATGTCACTGTTATTTTGTTAATCTGACCCAAAAGTTGAGTTTACACAGCAAACGTGCCATTCTGCACCACAGGTGTGAAATCACGTTTTGGTCAGGATGTGAAAAATGACAGCTGTATACTGTTCATAAGGAGGCATGAAAAAGGGTAATGTTGAAGGAAAATATGAAAAACTGGCAAAGTTATGAGTGCATGTAGAAACTGCACAGCACACGCTTGTAACATGGCCATTTTGGGGAATTTTTTAACCAAATTTTCAACATGGGCTTTTTGGGAAATCCCCTCAAAAACACTAGCACTGTGATTTGTTAATCCATCCCAAAAGTTGATTTCTCATAGTGACTGCGCCATTCTGTGCCAGAGGTGTGAAAACACATTTCAGTTAGGATGTGAGAAATGACTTTACTGTTCATGAGGAGGTGTGAAAAAATGGCAATGTTGAAAATCTGGAGTGAAAATATTAAAAATTGATGAAGTTACGAGCGTTCGTAGAAACTGCACAATGCATGCTCATAACACAGATTTTTTTTGATTTTTTACACCAACTTTTCAACATTAGCTTTTTGGGACCTCCCTCACGAATACTGGGACTGTCATTTTGTTAATGGGTCCAGAAAGGTGATTCATTAGGTGAGATCCCAAAATGCCTATCTCGATAATTTGGTGAGAAAATACAAATAAATGGCTGAGATATCCACATTTAAATTCTTTGTTTGTATCAGAACCATACGAAGTAGGATCTTAGTTTGTATGATGAGATATAAACTATGATCCTATGTCGTATGACTCATGAAGAAAGATCCTAGTTTGTATTTCGTCATACGAACTAAGATCCTATGTCGAATGATGCCAATACAAATAAAGAATTTAAATGTTAGAAAACACACATTTTAAGAGCATTTTCCAAACAGAAAAGTGCAGCATGCACCAAGGGGGTCACAATAAGCAAGCTAAATGTGTTGGTTCCTCCACAGAATATAATTTTGGGAGGTTTCCAAATTTGAATTTCAGGCAAACTGGAAACCAGATGTTGGCCATACGAAAGAGGAATTTTCTCGTACAATGCAGGATTCCTCTTTGGTATCATGCAACTATACTGAAGTGCCTACTGAGCATGCTCAGAAATGATTTTGTTCAAATTTTTAAATTACAGTAACTTAAAAACAGCTGATTGTTTTTTCACCAGACTATCAAAAGGCACATCTGTAGGGTGTGAAGGTCGTTGGATGAAAGACATGGACATCAGGTTCTGTCCTGTCTAGATCCAGTCATAAGGACAGTATGCCCAGTTTTATTCATAATTCCAAAAGCAAACTAAACACTAACTGACTGCAACAAAATAAAACTCCAAAAGTACAAAAAACAATATTATTACTCGATACAGCATGCAGAGTTTTCCAAGAACTTGCGAGAGGAGAGTGAGGCAGACAGAAGGCAGTGCACAATGCTTTGTTGCAGCTCTTAAGATTAGACAACCGAGTTATAAATCCTACAATGTGGACTTTCTACCATGGACTTGCCCCATGTTGTCAGGTACTAAAAAAAAAAAAAAACATATTCTGGTTTTAAATATATGAAAACGCACCCATTTTCAGGTCTTGACAGTGTTAAGCTGACTCGGGAGAGTCTCGAGCATGCAATGCTGCTACTATCCTGTTGTTAACAACAACAATAGGGGTGAAACAAAATTAAAGCAGCTTGCAAAAATACAGTTGTACATAGCTGTACATGTAGCATTTGCCTAAAAGCCACGTCGCTTCAGCATTATAGCAGACTCGGGCAAATAAACAGCCGCTGCTGTGGTAATACATTTCTGCTGCACTGAAAACATGCAGGTAAGCACAGAAATGCATTACCAGGCTTTTCTAGCAGGTCCATGGCTTAGTCAGTGGACAAATACAGAAATATATTAATACCCAAATATGGACCCACACTACAATGCGAGCATAACTATTTTAGAGCCCAACTAAATGCTGCATTATATATCAGAACTTATTTCAATAAGATTTGTAGTTTGTGCAGGAAAACCTTCATATTTGCCTTTACATATAACTGTCCAAGAGATGTGGGGGGGGGGGTTGTATAGTGGATGGCACAATCTCACTTTCTCGGACTCCCAAGCATAGAGGGACATGTGGCCAACCTGATCTTTGTTTTAATGAAGAGATGAGACAAGATTAAAGACAGCAGTGGAAAGAAAGCTGTTGTGCAACAGACTTAGATAGAAAGAGGTTAGAAAGAAAAATAAAAAGCAGAAAGCACAAGGATTCAAGAGAAAGAGTTCACCTCCCTATGACATGGGGTAGTCCCTTTCTGTCCTGAAAATTTCTTACCAAACAAACCCTCTGGGCTGTTGGCAAGTTCAAAGAAAAATCCCAGCAAAGTCAATGGGTAAAAACATGTTTATTCACCTCTCTGTAACTCGGAGACCCCATATCCGACCAGAATGAAACTTGCCAGTTCAAGAGATCTACACAACAGAAAGGTGCGTGCCAAATGTCATGCAAATCCGTTCAATAGTTGCAAAGTAATTAAAGTGCACAATTTTGAGTTTAACATCGAAGTGCCTACTCAACCTTAACTATAGGGGTGCAATCACACCTCTATAATATCAATCTATTTGTCTATCTATCTATCTATCTATCTATCCATATATATATATATATATATATATATATATATATATAGTCGTCAAGTGTGGGATTTCACAATAACTTCTGACTCAGGCAGACAATAAGGTGCATAAAAAAAATTTAACATAAACAGAACAGAATATTTTAACAGTAAAAGAAATTCAGTTAGTTTTTGATATTCAATGGTAGTGTGAGAGCACCCTCTCATGAGGCCTTGCACCTCTCCCAGTCAGTTCTTCACTTACCACCCTATCTAAATTCTACCCCTAGTGATAGGTTTTGGTGTGACAGCACATTTCTGGGATCCACCCACATTAAGCCCTTTTACTTAAACGTATCCATCTGAGACTCATAACCCAGCCTATACAGAAACAAATGGAATATTTCTAAATATTTGTTAACAGAGGGTTCAACATATATAAAATGATACATTTGTTTTACTGCTGGATGGATTTCTTAATCGCAGGGCTTAATTACTCATATCTCTGGCTCTTGGCAGTGACCTCACTAGCTAGGAGTTCCATAAATATAGGCAGTTGGAGGTCTCCAGCCCTATGGTATAACTCTTGGGCTCAAAGTACTGCTATGCAAATAAAGAACCATTTTTATACATGTTTTCCAAGCCCTGTCATGACTTTTAACTATGCTGTGGTCTTTAAACCCATACAGGGGCTCTTCACTAGACTTCTTGTGAGCCCCTGCCTAACTCAACAAGTCCCTTTTCTTATCCCAATTGCTGAAATTGCAGCTGTCAGTAAAACATCTCATTTGGGCCCTTATTTACTTTTGCAGTCGCCCTTATTTGCTTTTGCAGTCTTCTACTTTCTTTATTCAGTACTAAGCTGTCTTTCATTTGGGCCCATTATTTACACAAGTGCTTCAGGTCACAATTCAGATTATGAGGAGGCTTCCCAATTTTATTTAATATATCCCTCTGTATTAAAAGAAACTTCCCTGTCCCTTTAAACTTCACTGGGTCTTTGTCTTTCATTTTCTTTTGCAGCTTTAATTAATTCATTTAGGAGATAGCATGCTCCTACACTTATTTAATGTGAGGCAGTGTATTTTATCCTCTCCACTGAAGTGCTCATTTCAGAGCGCAGAACTTACATTGCCAGCGGGGCAGCTGAAAGTAAAAGTTATCGCCACCCCATTTAGAAATGCAACAGAGCTGTTCTCAGAGAGAGAGCGAGAGTGAGCAAGGAGGGAAGCATGCCCCTTTTATACATTTTAAAGAGTCGTTCTCTTCTCTGCTGCAGAGCTCCCTTCTTTCCAATGCCCAGTTCACTTACTATGTGAACCAAGTGAACTGTAAAGCTAAACACTTTCATTTTTTTATCTTTTCTTGCAGGCGGCTGAAGTATCATTAAATAGAACAAGTAACCAGAAATCCGCCCACTCCGAATGCTGCTGCTGCATCAGGGAGATGTAAACATGTGAGGAGTAACCATGCTGCTATTTGCTCTTTCTAGGGATTCTGACATATGTATTTACTCATTTATTATTTATTCATAATAATGCAAGGCAAATGGGATATTTTACGTTAACAGAGCAGCACTGAAAGAACAAGTACTAGCTGCTCTGGATTTCCATAATGCAGCAGCCTGGGCTGGCTGCCTTGAATCCCCTATCTTCTCCATGGCTTTACTGGCCAGCATAATCATTTTTTATTTCAACTATTGACAGCAGTTGTGAGGCTTTTATTTTGAGAGGAAAAAGGGGGAGTCAGTTTCATACCACTCCTGCCAAGAGGTGGCAAGAGAAAAGAAAACACTTCAATGACAGGGAAGAAGGCTACGGATCAGCAACAGCTTAAGAAAACACATATTACAGAGTTGCTGCCCCATTTGTATTACTTTATTTCCCCATTCATATGCACGGTATGCATTTTATTTTCCTTTTTTTTTGTTTTCTTTTGCTATTACTGCAATTTAAATGCACAGACACACATCATTTACTATAACTTTTAATCGTTCATCGCTTTGCAAGCATTTTATGGAGGAGGGCAAGGGACCCTCGTCTTCCTACCTGGGCATCCACACCTGACAGGGGTCACCCTGTCATATATATATATATATGCATATATATCTATATATATAGATATATATGTGTGTGTGTTTGGCAAAGCTGGGATTTGGCCCTGTCCTAGATGCAATCTCAAAAATAAATAGGAACTCTGAGTTCATTATAACTAGAGATTTCAACATAAATTGACTTTTTCAAGGAATCGGACCACCTAATAGACCTAGTTGCCAGTTTGTACCTCACACAGTGTGTATCTGAACATACCAGACAGAGTCATAAGACTGGTAAAGGCCGTTGCTGGGCTGGCTTCTCTCTAACTGCCCTTCCAGGATCAAGAACATTGCTGTGCTCTCGGACAGTCTCAGTGTTCACTCACCTGTCACTTGCAAATGGGTGAGTAAGAAAAAAAGGACCTATCTTTCATCATATTTAGCTGTGTTCTCAAGCACGGCTCCTTGCTCACCTTCAAAACAGCAATACAACAGGTTGATTGGTCCCCACTTGACCGATTCCAGGATATTGACCAGGCCCTTGAATATTTCTGATATGTTCAGTGGTATATGTGATATCTTTGCCCCCCTGAGGAAATGAAAGATTAAAGGATCCACTAATGGCTGGATTACTTGTGATCTCCTTGATCAGATGAGGGAATGTGACAATCTCTGGAGCCTGGCAGGAATCATGGGTAATTCAGCTGATTACCAAAAGTACCAAGCTGCTAGAAATAGATGTACCTATCTTACTAGACAAGCCAAAGTGAATTATTACAAGGAACAGTTAGACAGTAACTGGGGAAATGGCAAAAAATTGTGGGCCAATATCAAAGACCTACTTGGTTAACAGGACAGGAAGCACCCAACTATGATTACTGTCAGTGGCACGGCCACCCTTGATCCCATGTCAATCACAGAATCTTTTAACTCAGCTTTCACTGACCTCAGCTCAGTCCTTCCCCCTGACTACCTCAACTCCCCTGAACCTGCCCCACCATTTGCTAGGAAAACCCTGGCCACCCTAACTTTCACTTTAGATATATCAAGGTTAAGGAAAACAGGACTTATATCCAAAGGGTACTTGGCAAAACTAGGCTCACTAGTGACAACATAGACATGAAGTTGGTGGCAGTTGCACTTGATGAGCTCACGGTTCTGATTACAAAGCTCTTCAACAGATCGCACTCTCTGCCAAAATTGCCTGCTGTATGGAAGCTTGCATTGGTTACCCCATGCTGAAAAGTGGGGATCACTCTAGCATCACCAATTACGGGCCTATCTCAATTTTCTCCCCTCTCTCAAAAGCACTTGGGAGGGTAATGGCTGAACAGATCTCTGAGTACCTCCACAAATACAATCTCCAGTGCCCACAGCAGAATGGATTTTGTATGTGCCATAGCACGGCTACTGCATTAGTGGAATTCTCAGACTATGTGCTCAAGGCAATGGATGGTGGTAAACTAGTGGGATAAATTTTTATTGATCTCACAAAAGCGTTTGATACCACCAACCACTCAATACTGCTTGACCAACTGTTTCATCTGGGACTGGCCACGGAAGCAGTCCACTGGTTCCAGGACTACCTATGTCACAGAACTCAGCGTGTATAAATCTGAATAGCAATCTCCACAGCCAGGGAAATTGTACTTGGAGTTCCTCAGGGTTCAATATTACTGACATACAGTACATACTAACATACTAAAATGCCTGCAGAGTAAGCCTAATGGTCTTTTGTGTCTGCTCGATAGTCAGCACCAATACAGGGAGCCTATTTTGATTTCCCCTCCACCCCCTTAGAGTTCCCCATCCCCTTTCCAAGGTAATTCCCAAGTATTGGACTTCCTCAGCTTCACCCTCCACCTATACCTGTCCCAGCCTCTCTTGAACTCCTCCACAGTATCTGCCTCCACCAGTCCCTTGGGCAGTGCATTCCATGATTCCACCACCCTTTCAGTGAAGTAATTCCTCCTTCTCTCCCCCCTGAGTCTCCCCCCCTCTAGCTTCCACCTATGTCCTCTGGTTGCCTCCCCTTTTTCATTTGGAACACCCCGTCTGAGTCTCTCTTATTAATACCCTTTATATAGTATACTTAAAGACCTATATCATGTCCCCCGTCCCTCCTCTCCTCCCGAGTGTACATGTTGAGCTCCTTAAGCCTCTCCCCATAGATCCTTTCCACCATACTCCATATTATCTTGGTTGCCCTCCTCTGGACCCTCTCCAGGAATGCAATGTCCCTTTTTAGGTGCTGCCTCCAGAACTGCACACAGTACTCGAGGTGCAGCCTAACCAGGCAATTATACAGAAGGAGGATCACTTCCCTCCTTCTGGAGGTAATCTCCCTAGCGATGCATCCCAGCATCCTATTGGCCTTGGCATCTGCCCTCCTACAGGTCTCAGAGTTGTTCATTTTAACATCCACCACCACCACCACCCCCAGATCTCTCTTGCTCTTCGAGACTTGTACTGTGTCTCCCCCCAGAGGGTATACACTTGGCTTGGGTTTCTGGACGCCATGTTTCAGAATCCTGCATTTCCCCGCATTGAACTTCAGTTCCCACTTACTGGAATACCTATCCAGAGCCTTCAGGTCACACAGCAGAGCCACTCACCCCTCTTCCTCATACACCAACACTCCCAGCTTTGAGTCATCCACAAATAGTCTCCTTTCACTCCTGATACCTTTTCTTATGTCAGAGACATAGACATTAAAAAAGAGTGTTCCCAGGACCAATCCCTGAGGGATGGCACTAATGATCCTTCTTGGGGATGAGACTATCCCTCCAACCACCACTCTCTGAGTACACTCCAAAAGCCAATTTCTTATCCACCTGATCATCTGCCTCCCCACCCACATTTCCTCCAGCTTAGCCAGCAGGCCACCATGAGGTACAGAATCAAACACCTTGTTGAAGTCGAGAAAGAGGACATCTACTGGCCTACCCTGGTTGAGGGCACTTGTCACCCAATCATAGAACTCCACAAGGTTTGTCTGCCACGATCTTTCCGGGATGAAGCCATGCAGTCTGTCACCCAGGTAACCCATTTGCTCCAGCACCCCCTCATACCTTTCCTTGATAACTCACTCCATCACCTTGCCCACCACCGACATCACACTAACAGGCATGTAGTTCTCCATCTCATCTCTTGATCCACTCTTTTGCATAGGCATGATATGGGCCACCCTCCAGTCATGGGATACTCATCCCGTCTGCAGAAAGATGTTGAAAAGCTCCGCCAGGGGTCCGCCAGGACATCTGCCAATTCCCTCAGCACTCTAGGATGCATTTCATCCAGCCCCAAGGCTTTCTCTGTCCTTAGGGACCTGAGGGCTTCCCTCACCCTATCAACCAGGATTTCAACCTCTCAAACCCCCCTTGTCACCTGTTCTGCCTGCCCCTCACCCGATGGTGCTGGCCCATCACCCTCCCTAGACTTGGTTGGGCTCCCGGCCTCTAAGGGTCCTGCCTTTTCCGTGGGTTCACCATCACTACCGCCGAAAGGCACAGCCCCCCTTCTTCCCTGGTAAAAACTGAGGCAAAGTACTCTTTTAGTACCTTGGCCTGCTCCCCCACCTCCTGGCCAGTCCCTCCCCTGTTCTAATCCTGTGAATTTTCCCCCTCACTTTCCTTTTTTTCCCAATATAGCTAAAGAACACCTTGTTCCCCCTCCTGATTTCCACGGCCAGGTTCTGTTTTGTCCTTGCCTTGGCCTATCTTACCACCCTGGTGACCCTTCTGGACATCAATGCATACTCCCCCTGATCCCTTTCTCTCCTTGAGTGCTTGGGCCCTCTCCTTTTCAGTTTTTTCATGAACAGGCTACCAGAAGCTAGCAGGAGCAACATTTTACTGTACGTGGATGATGCAGTTATCCTGAATAGCAGTGCCCAGCTTAGTAGTCTGCAGAAGGAACTTCAGACTTCATTATCCCACCTGGAGACTTGGTTCAGCTCACAGAAAGTGCTACTTAACTATAAAATAAAAAGGTGATGCTGTTATCCAGCCCTCAGCTTAAGAAATCGCACTCACTATTGGCCATCACAAACAACATGGCAGCCTCCCTTGAGCAGGTACACACATTTAAGCATCTGGGGGTTATCATTAGTGACACCCTCTCATTTGCTCCTCATGTCGACCAGGTTGTAAAAGTGGTTAATTCAAAACTTGGAGTTCTATAGAGGCATAGACAATACCTTACCTCCTCTGCCCTTAGGACTAGCTGTCTCCTGCTCCATCCTATCAGTCATCCACTATGGTTTAGTTATTTATGGGGCTACAGTTAACACTGTGCTCAAAGAGTTATCTACAGCCCTCAACAAGGCCTGTAGACTTACCCTTGGAGCTGACAGCCATGCCCACGTACCTGTACAATCAAACAAATGGCTTAACCTTAACAACAGGATTAAATATCAGATGTGCCTCCTGGCTAAGAAATCCCTACATGGAAATACTCTGACCTGCATCAATGAGATGTTCTCTACAAGCAGCTCTGGCTACCAGACCAGGGGCATGACACAGTCTTCGCTGACAGTCTCTTTCAGGAAGACCACACTTGGACAACGGTCTTTTGCTTACAGGACTCCTTTTGGGCTAAATGAGATCCCACCTGATATTTTTCTTCTTAGCAGCCTATTGTCATTTAAATTGGCATTAAATTAATGCCTTCTGATTGTTAGTGCCTGTGCCTGCCTATAACCAGCCTGCCCCACTATGGACCCTTCTAACACCTTGCTATACTTATCACCAGGTATGCCACCTGATTGAGCTTGCTTGGGGCTCTTTTTTCCTTTCTGTGCACAGACAACTACCCCTACCCTCGCAGTCACATACGGATTGGTCTTGAATAGTATTCAGTATTTTTATTTTTACTTATGCCCACGATCGGACTATGAGCGGTCCACTGGACCACCAGGGATATTGGACTTTACTTTTTTACTTATACCAGCTATCGGGCATGGGAGGGCACTGCCACGAAGGTACAGCCGGAGCTTGGGTGGCCACCCACAGGTAGCAGCTGCCATGTTGCGCCCTGCAATAAGGCAGCTAGCTCACCTGTGGGTGGGCAGATGTTGTTCCTTTTATTTTTGGCTCACCTGTGTGCAGCTCAAGTAGGGGTTGCACATGCATGGGCTCAGCACATCCCAGGCTGAATACTGGGATGTGCAAAGTATGCATGGGCATGCCCCCCCTTCCTGTGCCACATACATTACTGATGCGCTCCAGCGCATCTGAATTTGTGCCAGGCACAATCCCCATTTGAATATCGCGCTGGGTCACAACCCTTCTATATATCTGGGCCTGGTGTTCTACTTCAGACTGTTTTTGTGGAATAGACCACTTGCAATAGTGTGCAGAAAATCCCAAAAATGGAAAAATAATGAATCACAACAACATAGTGAGGACAGATAAACACATTATAAATAACAGATGAAGTTATTATTTTCATTCAGACATTCTTGTGTTACAGTGACTAATTCACTTAACCAATAGCATTTTCTTTTTCTTTCAGGTTTTTACAAAGTATTCTCCTTGGACTGGCTTTCTCACTTTTCCTCTCCCTTGAAACCTCAAGGTTGCACATGAGCCATGATTAGTATCACTAGAATGTCTAGCTATGGCACACATCTCATTACCACTCCTTATAGCTTGTTTGCATTTTCCAACGTGGGTCTTTTAAGCCCACTTTGTCCATCCCACATATGCCAGCCCACATGGACACTACAAGATATATATCACCACTTCAATTACAAAATTCATAAAATCATTCACTTTGTACTGTTTCCCACTCTTTGGATGTCAGAAAATGCTACTGTTCTTGGTATTATTACAGTGGGTAAAGTTCCTACATTGTAAGCTATTCCATGGGGGTGCCAGTAGCCAAGTTCTTCTCTGCTCTCTCATTGGTTGGATTAAGCTATTTACAATATCATCCTTTATATATCCTTGCATGCTTGAAACTAACTAGAAGACTGGCATCACAGATGCTTTAAAGCTCAGTATCTTCTGCTATCACACCCCAGTGTCTGTAACCTATTATTTCTTGTTCTTTTGCTAGTGGAGTGTATGTTGTGGCAAATGATATCTGATTCTGCTGTCATGTCTTTTATCTCATTGAAGCAGTTTCCCTGTTGGAGCCTGTGCTGCCTTTTCATATGCTGTTTGTACTCATTTTGGGTCATAGTTTCTATGTATTAGTCTCATCCCCAAATTTGTAGCTTACTAAATCCAAGACAAAGACTGGTTCACACACTACACAGTGAAAATAGGAACATATGTGGCATGGCACTAATACATCAGTCTGTTATTTGGAGCATGTCCATGAGAATCAATATCTAAAGAATTTGTACCAAACTCAGCTGCCGCCATCACATTACCCACACTGGTGTGCTTGCTCAGTCAGAACCAGAGAATGTTCTAGATTGAAGTCTTGAGAATGCTGAAGAACATCTGAGCAAAGTGCCAGAACCTGCCTACATGACTTCTTAAAAATATTGTCCTAAAAGAAATGGTAGACCTTCTCACAGACTTGACTGATAATTTCAACTTTTGGATATTAACATTAAACCTTTTTCTTTGTTTACTGTTTTACCCTGTCCACTGACACTGAACCTCCTATCCACCCCTCAGGATACATAAAAAAATAGAAACAGAAATTGTTAGCTGAAAAGGATCACTTGGCCCATCCAGTCTACACAAATGATCCCTGCCTAGTCTGTCTCTGCAGACCCTAGCTGGTCTCCAGTGACCCTCGGTCCTCCCTGCTCATTTTCAAATATCCCCCAATGTCTATCCCACACATTCTTGAAACCATCTACTGTTTTCAACTCCTCCATTTCCACTGGCAGTCTATTCTTTCATCCACCACTTTTTCAGTGAAGTAGTATATACTCACTTCCATACATACCAGCATTGTATGCCCTAAGGTCCTGGTGATTTTCCTCATTTGAAAAGGATTTTCCTCCAACACTCTGTGCATTCCTTTGAGGTACTTATACTGTAGGCCTCAATTATATCCCCTCTCACGCTCATGTCTTCCAGGATGTATATGTGTTAATGTCCCTCAGTCTCTCCTCATAAGGCATTTGGTGTAATCCCTGCACCACTTTAATTGCCCTTCTATGGACTGTTTCCACCCTGTCTATGTCCTTTCTGAGGTGTGACTTCCAGAATTAGACACAGTCCTACAGGTGGGGCTTTTCTTGTCCTTGGAGTTTTTTCTGTTAGGTCACTGCTCTGGCTAGTGCCCTCCAGTTCAGATCTTCAGATCACTGACTTGAAGCCCAGTATACTTACCCCATCTTGCCATACCTTAGGACAACCGGTGTCATGGCCCAGGAAGTGTATCCACTAGATGCCAGGGGTCCTGTATAGGGGAGGGACAGGACAGATCAGCAGTAGGAGTATAGGGATGGCCATCTTTGAGGTGACCAGTGGCATAGCTACCTTTTTCTCCCAGAACATCTCCTCTCCCCTTCTCAACACAATTGCATTAGACCATCCCTAGTGTGGGCCATGTAGTGGGGGGGAGCAGCATTATGTGGTCAACCACAATGTCTTGGAAACTCAGCTACCCCCAAGGTGCAATAGAGAAGGAAATAGTCTACACACTCACACCCAGATCTCAAGCACACTGCCACTGCATCATTCCTTTAGCTCCACCAGCCTGCTGCTGGGAATGAAATTGGCACTGTGATTCTAGGTCTTTCCCATGGCAGTGTGACATGTTCCATCTGTGCCAATAGGCTAGGTTGGGGAAGATCGTAACTGCCATATATTTGTACCAAAGATCCACTAGAGGGTGCTTGATAGTTATATTTTGGTCATAAAATTTGAGTTTTTGTGGTATGTTCCTAAACTGATAATCTGCTGTTGAACTTCCTGTGTGAGTTAGTAAAGAATTGTTGTTCACCAGTTCTAGTGTTTTTGTGTGTCTCTAAAGGTGTTTGTATCTGACAGGACTAAAACAGTCAAATCAACACTATTTTCCTAATTACATAATTTGTAAGAGAAAACAGTTCAGTGGTTATAACACCAGGCTATAAAACAGAAGGTCACAGGTTTAAATCCTACCATAGCTACAGACTCATTTCATTGTCTGAGCTAATCATTTCACCTCCCTGTACTTCAGTTCCACCAAGCTGTTAAATTAGGAACACCCTGGCCCCCACTGAATGAGATGATGTGTATCAGTTGGGCTATTCTGGATACATAGCTCAAAGTAAATGTATACAATTTTGTTACCATTTCCCTTGTAATAAATGGAAAAGAGATACCAGATACCAGCAGAAGTTGTATTACTGGAGAATCTGCATTCATCATTGTGTCATTCATCATTCTGAGATGAGCTGTCGCTGGACTTTCTATTAACAGATTGCTACTTTTGGTAAGAATAAACTCACTTATAGATAGGAAATAATTCACACTGAATGTGCCAGGCACAAAACATTTTAGTAAATGGAATGTAAATTATCATCTAACAACTTACAATGCAGCTTGAATACAGGATTGATTCTTTTTTCAGCAACAGCCTTTTGACTTCCAGTTATAAAAACATTCAGTACATACCATGACCCATTCCATTCTAGTATTATGTCAGATCATAAGAAATCTTCAGCACAACAATGAAATGTAGGTGTGGCTGGATTAATGAAAGGTATTGTTGGTTTGCTTAGTTTTTTTGGTTTTGATTACCAGGTAACAATACATTAGACAATAATATGTCTATTTTAAGTTACAGTCAGGGAGAGTACAGTTAAAAGCTCAATAGAGTGCAAATGCAGAAAAAAAAATTACATTAGAGGATGGGTGCAGTTCCATGTGACTGGAGGAAGACAGTAGGGCTCCTGTAGTCTCTAAGTTTTATAGGGCCTTTAACCACTCTATAGAGCAGTAGTTCCCAATCCTCTCCCTTTTCAAGGAGTATTGTGGTGGGTAGGGAGTGAGAATGTGTGTCCTATTTAAAAGTTGTTTAGACTATATTGTCAGATCTTATACTTGTATAATGTGATGAAATGTCTCAATGTACAGCTTGTAACATTTTGAAACATCTAACAGAACACCTTGTAAACAGAGTATTTATATCCCTAATGTTGTAAGTGTTATCTAAAAATGCCTGTATAAATAAAATATTTTGACTACTTTAATACTAAGGGATGGGAGGATCAGTCAGATAAGTATATTGTTTGCTAATGTTTGAGTACTGGGTCTTGAGTACAGTGAGATAGCCAAAATGCTGTCCTGAATGTTGTGTGAGTGGGCAGCAGAAAGGAGGGAGAAACACTGCAGTGGGTGGGCTGAAGGAGGGAACAGTGTTTGCAAGATCTGGCACCACTGGAGGGACAGAGTGCCACCTGTTTGCAGGAAGTCAAAAGCGCTCCTGTAGATTCTATATAATACCCTCAAACCTAGCGACCTCAAAGTCTGAATGACCCCAAAGCATGAGTGCCATGAAGCAGAAGTTTGGCATTTGATTCAGAGTGACCTGGAGACATTGGCAGGCATCCTCAGGGAGAATCACAGGCTGCAGGCTATGCTGCTGAACTGTGGACAGGTAAGGCAAAGGCACTTAGCAGCAGGAAGGCCTCATCAAGGGATTACAAATGATCCCTATCTGGGGTCAACCTACAGAATGGTTGGTAATGATGATCTTACAGGGAATGCAGCTAAGAACTTACGAACATAAGAAAGGTGCAGGCAAAAGGAGGTTACAAAACTCATATAAACTTACTGTTAGTACGCAATACTATTGACATGTTACCTCCACCCCATCCCATTTGAACATAAGTCTACCTTTAAAGATATTCAAGTTTTTACTGTAAACTACATTTTCAGTAAGAATATTCCATTGAGATACCATTGTTTGTGTGAGCCATCCCCTTATATTGTTTGTTTTACATTGATCACCTGACAGCTTAAGCATATGTCTCCTCATACCTCTCAACCTTTTGTCCCCCAAATGTGGAACATTGCCTGTCAAAATGTGGAACAAATGGGCAAAATGTGGAACACTTAATCAAATCTTTACCTAAGAAGCTCAAAACACTATTAAAATGTTGCATTTATGTTCAGAAAGTCTGTTATTAATTGAATAATGTATTTTTTCCATCATTTACTATGGATTTTTGCTTTAAAATGTTGACTTTGAATGTGGAACAAGTCCTCACAATGTGGAACAGGGAGCTTTTTTGAAGTAAAATGAGGAACGTTCCTCGTAATGTGGTACAGTTGAGAGGTATGTGTCTCCTTAAGCCATCCCTTGTGTAGCTCTCTTTCAAGTTAAACATTTTCAATAGTTGTGGATCCTCTGCCACTCTGAATGTTAAAATCCTAAATCCCCTCTGTTGTCTCCTTTCCAAGGAGAAGATATGATGCTGATTCAGTCTTTCCTCAAATGTCTTATCCCTTAATTTGTTGTTAATTAATTATTTCTGTTTTTGGATTGTGTAGTTGAATTTATGTTAATTAGACTTGCGTCTGTTAAGTTTTGTTTTATTTATGATTTAGCTTTTTCCTTAGTTATTTCTATTGATTTTTAAGTTTGTATTGTGTTTTGATTTTATTTTATTATAAGGAGTTTAGATATTATTGTCACTGGTTCCATGTCTGCGGTTGATGATATTTATTGTTATTCCACCCCCAAGTCATGCACTTTACATCTGCCGCTCTTCATGTCCTCCACCCTTTCTTTCCCCTCTCATTGCTTTTCCCTATCTACCAATGTTGTAGGGCATTGGGAATTGCTTGTGCGGGGTGGCAGAGGGGTGGGGGGCATGAACAGCGGTGGATGGATGAGGGGGGTGCTCGCATCTGAGTGGTTAAGTCCAGAAGGTGCCCTGGGGCAAAATGGAGTGCTGAACCTGGATCTCCCTGTTTGGTCTCCATACCCAAGGGCACCACCTCTGTAAATGGTGGGCAGGTGGTTGGGGCATCCCAGGAGTCCTATCCAACCTGGGCAGCGTTGTGCAATGCCAGATCCGTTGTGAACAAGACTGCCATTATAGCAGACTTGGTGGGCACAACAGACCTGACTTGCATCACCGAAACCTGGCTGGATGGTAATGCTGGCCCAGTATTTGAGGCAGTAGTTCCAGCTGGGTATTCGGTGACACACTGCCTGAGATTGGATCGCAGGGGTTTGGGGTGGGTTGCGGTCTGTTTTAAGACCGAATTGGATCTCACTAGTGTTCCAGTGGAGGAGACCAGATCCTTTGAATGTGTCATAGTGGCAGGTGGGGGCTATAGGATAGCACTCGTTTATCATACACCCGGTGATGGGAAGCTATTCCTTAAGGAAGTGGTGGACTTCGTCGTCAACCTGGTATTTGAGTCACCCAGGTTGATGGTGCTTGGTGACTTTTATGCCTGGATCGACGATGAACTCTCACAATTTGGTCAGCACTTCCTCCAATTAATGTGTTCATTGGGCCTCTCACAGGTGGTTACCTCCGCCACTCATAAACACGGCCATTCACTGGATCTGGTTTTCCTGCTGGGGATGGAGGCCTCCGATGTGGGGGTGGAACCTGTCAGATGGTCTGACCACCACATTGTGAGATTCAATTGTTGCACCCCCCTGCGTAGGCCTACCCCTGTGGAGATGGTCAAGTACCGCCCTTTATGAGATGTTACTCCTGAAGGCCTAATTGTGGTTCTTGACCTATCAGAACTTCCTGGGACAAGCTCTAACCCTGAAGTGCTGGTGCTAGCCTATAATAAGGCTGTTACCACAGCTTTGGATTTAATTGCTCCCACCCGTGTGTGCCCTCTCTCCCTTCGCCCTCGATCCCCCTGGTTTGATCGGGATCTGAGGGAGATGCGGTGACTAGGACACAGGTTGGAGAGGTGCTGGCGAAAATCTGGCTTAGATGCTGACCATCTTAGACTCCTAGAGCACTATAAACTCTATCAGTCAGCAATTACTCATAAGAAGGCAGCATTCCTGTCCAGAGAAATTGCTGCTGCACAGAATCGACCAGCCCAGCTATTTTGAACCGTAGACAGGCTGTGCAACCAAGCCTGTCTGCAGGTTCGTCGAGCCTTTTCACAAATGCAGTGTGAGGAGCTTGCTCGATTCTTTGCAGATAAGGTGGCTGACATCAGGGCCGAGACTCACACTGCACTCTCCATAGGAGTTGCAGTGGTCCAGCCTATGGTTACAAGCACCCCGTTTGCCTGGAGTTCCTTCAAAAGGCCGGAAATTGAAGATGTTATGAGGATTGTCCAGGGTATGCATACCACAAGCTGTAGTTTAGACCTGGGCCCCACTGGCCTGATTATGACCTGTGGTGAGGTTATCATCCCGGTTCTAGCTAGGATAGTCTGGTGCTCCTTAGACTCCGGTGAATATCCTCGCTCCCTGAAGGAAGCGGTGATGACACCAGTGTTGAAAAAGGCTTCTCTGGACCCAGACTCCCCTAGCCAACTACAGACCTATCTCAAACCTCCCCTTCATGGGGAAGGCAATTGAGAAAGTGGTGGCAGCCCAGCTGGACAACCATTTATCCATCCATAACATCTACGACCCTCTTCAATCAGGTTTTTGAAAGAGGCAAAGCACTGAGACTGCACTGGTTCGGGTGCTCAATGATCTCCTGATGGTGAGAGACCAGAAAAAATGGTCCATTTTGGTCCTTCTGGAATTGTCAGCAGCATTTGACACCGTAGACCATGGGGTGTTGCTTGAGCGCCGGAGATGCATCTGTGGGTTGTCGAGTTTGGTACACAGATGGTTTACCTCCTTCCTCACAGGTAGAACTCAGAGGGTGGTATTGGGGATATTTTCCTCTGATCCTACTGTGCTGTCCTGTGGGGTGCCTCAGGGCACTGTTCTGTCCCCCCATGTTGTTTGTGGTGTACATGCTTCCCGTCGGATACACTGTAAGATCATATGGGCTGGAGTTTCATTTTTATGCTGATGATACCCAGCTCTATCTGTCTTTTGCACCTGACCAGAATAGAGCACTCTCAGTGTTCAACAACTGTCTCAGTGAGATCCAGGGTTGGATGAGGTCCAGCTGGTTGAAGTTGAATTCTGGGAAGATGGAGGTGATGATTGTGGATCCTGGCCACCGGACTGAGGGACTTGGGGCAAATCAAACCTCAGGTTTATTCCTGGGGGATGTGGAGCTCCCTGCCTCTGAATGGGTGCAAGACCTGGGGGTGATCCTTGATGATCAGCTGACATTGCATGCGCAAGTGTCGGCGGTTGCTAAGGTAACCTTTTACCATCTTAGGAACATCGCTAGGATGAAGCACCTTGTTCCATCTGGCTACCTGCCTACTCTGATCCATGCCTTTGTGACCTCTCACTTGGACTACTGCAATTCCCTTTACTTTGGGCTTCCTGGGGTTGATATCCGCCACTTGCAGCTAGTGAAGAACTCAGCGGCCCGGTTGTTAATGGGGTCTTCGCGTTCTTCCCATATTACACCGGTGCTGCGGGATCTGCACTGGCTGCTGGTTCAGTGGCGGATCACCTTTAAAGTCGGATTACTGACATACAAAGTCCTACTCGGCTTGGGCCCTGACTATCTGAAAGATCTTCTGGTGCCTTACCTTCCGATGTGACCACTCCGCTCAGCCAACGAGGGGTTGCTAGAGATTCCAAGGGTAGTCTTAAAATCTTCCGGCGCCTGAGCTTTTAGTTTTGTGGCGCCGACCCTCTGGAATTCTCTACCCCGTTGGATTAGAGAGTGCATGAAGGTGGAGGGTTTTAAAAAAGGCTTAAAATCCTTTTTATGAAAAAGGGCATTTGGTGGTGAGATAGATATTATCTAATGCTGTCTATTTTAACCTGGATCTTAATTTGTTTTATGATGTTTTTATGACTGTCGTTTTATTGTAATGTGCCTTGATTTCAGAAAGGCGCAAAAGAAATAAAATTTATTATTATTATATTATTAATTCATCTATTTGTTTGGTAAATCTCCTTTGTAACCTTTCAATTCTTTTAATATTGTTCTTGATATAGGGGCACCAAACATGCTCCTTATATTTCAAATGAGGTCCCACTAAGGAACAGAACAATAGCATCAGAACCTCTCTCTTCAACCTGTCTCATCATATTTCATATAATCCTTCATCTAAACCCCATTATTTGGTGGCACTTCTTTATGGTAAATTCAGAGTGTTTGTCCCATGTGAATTTGTCTGTTGCCACTATTCCAATGTCCCTTTCTTCAGAGAAGACTCTTAACGGAAGACTGTTTATTGTGTAAGCTGACCTGGGATTATTTTTTTTCCAAGATTTAACACAGCACATTATCTTTTATCAAAGATCATTTTGTAAATATTTGTCCACTCTGACAGTTTGTCAATGTCCTCCTGTAGTATGCTTATGCTGATCATAGAATCTATAATTTTTGCAAGCTTAATGTCATCTGCAAACTTAGACACCATGCAAAGTGAAACATAGAAACATAGAAACATGAAACATAGACTTTGATGGCAAATAATGACCGCTTGGCCCACCTAGTCTGCACATTTCCTTACCTGATGGATAAACTGCAGCTTATAGTTAATCAACAGGTTACTTCTCCCTACCCCCCACTAGAATTGTCTTATGCCTATCCCATGCATTCTTGAATTATCCCACTGTTCCTGACTCCACAACCTCCTCAAGAAGGCTGTTCCATGTATCCACAACCCTCTCTGTCAAAAATACTTTCTAACATTACCTCTGAGCCATCTCCCTCTATCTTCAAATTGTGCCATTTTGTTCTTGCACATCTCTTCTTCTGAAAGATGCTACCTTCTTGTATGTTGTTAATTCCCTTGAGAAGTGTTCCCTTAAAAGAGTCCAATACATAAAATTAAAAACAGTGGTCCCAACACCAAACACTGTTGGACCCCACTGGTCTTGTATATCCATCCCAATGTTTCCCCTTTGACCCTGACTTTTTGTCTCCTTCCAAGCAACTCATTGGTAATCCATGTATGTAAGTTACCAGAAACATTTGCTTGTAGTTTATGTAAAATTTCCACATGTGGGACAGTGTCAAAGGCATTTGCATAGTCAAAAAAGACCACATCCACAAACGTTCCTTCATCCAGAGATTTACTAACTGGCTCATAGAAGTTTAGCAGACTAGTAAGACATGACTTCCCTTGCCAAAACACATGCCGTGTTTCATCTATAATATTGTTATTGGACAACCTTGTTTCCAGTTTTGTTTTGATACTCTTCTGCAATAATTCACATGTAACTGCAATTATGTTAACAGACTTATGGTTTCTCACATCTGATTTTGTTCCTTTTTTATGGATAAGAACCACAATGGTATTCATCCATTCTTTTGACACCTCTCTTGTGATTCATAATTGGTTAAAAAGTGCTGATATGGGCCCACATAGTCCCGCCAATTCCTTTAGTATTTTACAATGTATCTCATCTTGTCCAGCAGACTTATTCTGAACAAATTTCCTTAGCAACGGCAAGACATCTGTGTTATTTATGCAATGATCATGCAGTGCAGCCACAGACTCAGTTTGTACCTCTGTAGATTTGTTAAAAACAGAACCAAAGAAACAGTTAAAATCCTCAGTTATGTCCTTATTAGCATTTATTTATGTACTTTCATGTATTAGTGGTTCTACAGTCCTCATATTTGTTTCCCCATCTGCATAGATATAGATATGTTAGTTGAATCTGCAGCTATCCTCACATCCATCTTTGCTTTGATGTTTCTTTTTTCCTTCTTACATTTTTCTTGAATTTCCCTTATCTTACACTCTTTTTTTCTTCATTATTATGATATCAAATTTTCCTTTATACCCTCTTCTTTTAATTTATCAGTCTTTTTATACACATGGTAGACCACTTGGGTAATTTGCCCCTATTGCTGTATTTCTTCTTATTTGGTATATGATGTGTTACCAGATTTTACAATTTGGATTTGCTTATATTCCAGTGACTTCCAGATCCAACCCACCAACTTGTTTTCCCAGGCCAAAACAGATAATTAATTTCTCATTGCTTCAAATTAGCTCTTTTAAAATCATAACCAAATGTTGTCCCAGATTGTCTATGTCTTGTTTTGTTTTGCACAAAGACCACTGAACTAAGAGGAGGATTTTGACAGGGAGATTGCCAGCAGGGTGAGGTAGTGATCATGGGAAACTTCACTGTACCTGGACTGGATTGTAAGATCCCTGATACCACCTGTGCCAGGTTTCTGCTTCTGGTGGAGGTATTACAGAGAGGGTTTCTGACACAATGTGTCCTGGAACACACCAGGGAGAGGGATATACTGGAGTTGGTTCTGTCTAAAGGTGCACATCTCCAGGAAGTGAGGGTGGATGCACCACTGGCAGGCAGTGACCACTGCACTGTGTGGTTTCAGTTGGACATGGACAGTGGGAGGATTAGAACTAAGACAAGGATATTAAACTTCGGGAGGGTGGACTGTGAGAAGATGGGGAAATTCTGAGGGGGAGCATCTCAGTGAGATTAGAGAAGAAATGGGTTGCATACCATAAACTGGCCATCATCTAGGAAAGTCTGTTAGCAGCTGTTAATGAATATGCCAAAATGATAAGCAAATAATTCAGAGCTATGAAATCAGAGCAAATTAATGAAAAGCACCCATAAAACAGCACTCAAAGACTTATATCTATTACAGAGTCAACACATTTTGATATAGTGAAAATAATAAACAGCACGGCTGTCCACTGGCCAATAGTCACACTAACCCTTCACCTGACCAACTGCAAGACTTCTTCAGAGTGATACCATATACCAAGTAAAGTGTCTTTATATACAACAATGGGCTATCTCAATTAATTCATTCTCCAATCACAGAGCAAATTGCTTCAGCTACATAACATGCAAATAATTAAAGGTTTATAAACATATACACAGTTTAAAAACAAAGGATAAAACTTGAGCCTGATTTTGATCAATATTTTTTGTGGGCTTATTCATTATAGGAATCTAATAATTAATTATAATCAACATACATGTATATATAATACCATATATTAAACTTCTGTTCCCAAATAAATATAAATGCCCAATTATATGGTCTTTTTAAGGCTCAGGCACTACACTTTATATCAGAGATTCATTTGGAGCCAGCAATCAACAAGGATTGAACGATACTGTTGATTTGGTTGCATTTCTGAACAATTTTAGATGCTAAGCAGAATGATTTTGATATAGCAGGTAGTGATTATTTGAATAGGTGCTGCTGAATTGATTTGATAATCTCTGATATGAAGTGTAGTGCCTGAGCCTTAAAAATACCATATAATAGGGCATTTATATATATTTTGGAACAGTAGTTTAATATATTATATATACTGTACATGTATGTTGATTATACTCCTGGAGAGGGTCCAGAGGAGGGCAACCAAAATGATTTGGGGGCCTGGGGGACAGAACCTATGGGGAGAGACTTGAAGAGCTAAATATGTACACATTGGAAGAGAGAAGGGACTGGGGAGACATGATAGAGGTCTTCAGGTACGTAAAGGGGGTAAATGGGGAGGAGCAGTCAGGGTGCTTCGGAGGAAGGAGGAGGGGGCTAGAAGGTGAGGGGGGCAGCAAGGTCAGCTCCCAGACGTGAAAGACCGTTAGGCCTATTCTTCTGGCATTTTAGTATGTTAGTATAATAAATTATTAGGTTCCTATACTGAATAAGCCTACAAACAATATTGGTCAAAATTAGGCTCAAGTTTTATCCTTTGTTTTTAAAGTGTGTATATGTTTATATAACATTAATGATTTGCACATGTTATGTGGCTGAAGCAGTTTGCTCTGTGATTGGAGTATAAAATAATTGGGATAGCCTATTGTTGTATATAAAGGCACTTTACTTGGTATATGGTATCACCCTGAAGAAGCCTGACAGTCAGCCAGGGGAAACGTTATTGTGACTAACGGACAGTGGGCCACTGCGCTGTTTATTATTTTCACTGTATTAAAATTTTTTGACTCCATATTAGTTATGAGTTTTTGAGTGCTGTTTTATGGGTGCTTTTCATTCCATTGCTCTGGTTACTTTTCATAGTTACAGCACCATAACCAATGTTTTTTTTATTTGTTCTTGGTACTCTCTCTCTTTGCTGCTTTAGAGCTAAGAAGTCCAGTTTTTTTTGACAGGAACATAGCCAAGGCAATAAAGAAAAAAAGGTCTGTCTAGGAAAGGTATAAAATAACCCAGAGGGAGGAGGATGGGGGGAAGTACAGAAATAAGGGAAGGGAGGTGATCAAGGCAGTATGACTGGCCAGGGCCAAGAAGGAACTGCAGCTGGCAGAGAGGGTAACTGGGAGAGAAGGACTTCTTCCACTACATAAAGAAAAATAGGGATACTGAAGACTGGATAACCAAGCTGAAAAGAGAGGGGTGAATGGAGGGTATTGTGGAAAAGGCAAAGGTACTTAACAAGTACTTCTGTTTGGTCTTCATGAAAGAGAAGGATAACCCACTCTCCCAGGAGAAGAGGGTGGGAAACATGGTGGAGGAGTCACAGATGGGGAGTCTAAAATTTATATTGTGAGGAAGGGTTTGAAAACACTTATGGTGGATAACTCCCTGGGACCAGATGGCATTCACCAGAGGGTTCTAAAGAATTAGCAGATGTGTTTTTGGGCCCTCTATCTGAGCTGTTTAAACCTCTGTAGAAACTGGAATGGTACACTAGGACTGGAGAATAGCACATGTTGTGCTGCTACTCAAGAGTTGCCCAAGGGACTACCATGGTAATTGTCACTGGTATGCCATCAAAACCTATACAGTGAAGACCATTACAGAGACAGAAATTGGCATGTCACTGTAATGGTCCCTCTGTACACAGGCACTGCATCTCCCAGTGTTTCACCCCCTACCCGAACAATTCCAACTCAGAGTTGGTTATTTTAATAGTGGGGATGTGGGGGGCAGAGCCCCCCACATTGGTTGTGTGGAGGTGCAGCTCCCCGCAAACAACACATTGTTTTTCTGATGGCACAGTGCTGACTGTCGGCATTGTGTCTATCAATGTTATGGATGTCGACAGCTTTGTTGTCAATGTGACTTGGTGGAACTTTGTTAACCAATAAATCTGATCTCTATATTGGGGAAGCTCATGGAAACCATTCTGAAGAAATGTCTGGTAAACTTTCTGGATGAAAATGGACTCCATGACAATAGGTTGCATAGGATCATGTCGGGGTGGTCCTGCCTGATCAACCTCATTGATTTCTTTGATTGGATAACAAGGACAGTGGAGAATGGCCAAGCAGTGGATGTACTGTTTTGGGATTTCAGCAAGTCCTTTGGCTTTGTTCCCCACAGTAGATTGATTAGTAAACTGAAGGACTTTAGGGTAGAGGCAAAACTGGCTAGGAGGGTAAACCACTGACTTTGAGATAGAAACAAGATGGTGGTGGTCAGTGGTGAGGAAATTCCTGTATGATATACCAGTCACTAGCAGGGTCCAACTTGGCTCTGTGCTTTACCTAGTGTTATTCTATATCTTAATCAGTGACGCAGATCATTACAGAGGACCTGGCTAAATGAAAGATATGATAAGGTATTTGGCAGCTGGGATTCAACACCAAACATGTAAAGTTGTAAAGTAATGCACTTTGGGGTGATAAACGCAGCGACCACATACTGGCTGGGGAGTGTGCAGTTCATAAAGTTAGTGGAGAGGAAATAGTTTGGTGGAATCATTATGAGTGACCTGAAGCACTCAGCACACTGCAGGAGAGCAGCGGCCAAAGGATATCAAATGCGGGGATGTATAGCCAGGGGTATAACCAGCAAGAAGGCAGATGTCACCCTGTCCCTGTACAAAGTACTGTGTAGGCCACATCTGGAGTACAGTGCGCAGTATTGGAGCTCTTACCTAAAGAAAGACATCAGCTTACTGGATATGGTACAGAAAATGGCGACCAAGATTATACGGGGGCAACAAGGCAAGCCTTATACAGTAAGGATAGACTCAGAGCTCTCAACATTGACTCCCTGGAGGACAAAATGAGAGGGATGACATAAACAAAACTTTTACATAACTTTATGGGTTCAACAAAGTACATTCTGAGTGTCTCTTCAAACTTAATGCAACAGGACCACTAAGGGGCAGTGTCTCAACTGTTGGGGTCCTTCAAGAAAGAAATGAGGAGACACATTTTTACCAAGAGAGTGGTGTCAATGTGGAATTAGTTGCCAAAGAAAGATGTCTCCCTGAAGGCTATAGATTGCTTCAAGAGAGGATGTGACAGGGTAAAATGGAAAATTACATGGAGTGGGGGAATTGGTGTGGGGGGCATCAATGGAGAGGGAGATGTTAATAGTGGGGGAAGGGTCCTCAGTAGATACAGGGGGAGGTCTGCAAATGTGATTAGACTAAACAGATGGTAAGACATTTTTCTGCTGGCTCTTTTCATATGTTCAGATATTCATGTATTATAGTTTTTCAATGCAATACATGAGCAATAGCTTCCCCAATACAATACATGTGCAAAGTAGCAAGGAGGCCTAGTACACTGTAAAAACACAACAGGAGTAAGCATAAGGTGCATCAGCTATAAGGTGCATCAGATAATTAAACACATTTGGCATACTCATTTTTAGCACAATTAATGCACATGTACAACAGGTACAGTACTGTAGCATAGACCACCTAAGTGCAGAAAGGAATTAGGACAGACTACAGATTATAGAGGTCAGGAATTAATTAAATGTATAACAGATGCTAATATAGGCATGTAACTCAGGAAGGTAAAAAGCAGGCACTTGAGTTAGAAGCTTTTAAACAGTGGCAGTGCGCTCTATTCAAAAAGGTATGGGGAGTGCTAGGAGGGAGTTCCAGTAATTTGAAAAAAAGTGGGAGAAAGCCTTAACCTTTATGGTGGTAGTACACATGGGAACAGTTAGAAGGGACAGGTCACCAGATCAGAGGGTTGACCAGGTTGTAGGTTTCAACTAAGCAGCTGGTGAAGAAGGTACCCCAGCACTAAGAATGTTGTCTGTAAAGGCACCCATCTAAAGAAAATGTCATTCTTCAGGAGATATCCAGTTTAACCAACAGTAGAAGTGGCAATGATAGGGTAATTCAGTTTGAAGTCAGGGCAAAATGACATATGCTATTGTAGGTAACATGGTAAGGGTTTCTTTTGGAGCCATTCAGTAGGTGTAGATGACAGGGCCATAGGTAAGTCTGGGAAGAAGATTGTCCTGAGCAATGGTAATTCAGGGGGTGAAGGCACATTTGGTTCTCTAGGCAAAGCCAACCTTGATGTTAACAGTTCTTCAGGTATTTTAGATGTGCAGCATAAAATCTATAGAAGTGTCAAGGGTTATACCATGATGCTTGAAAGAATTAACATTCTTGAGCAGGGTGCAGTCTATGCTGGAGACTGCCAGGCAGCTAGAACACTTTTTCAGCCTAGGTGCAGAGCTAGCTAACATGGAATAAAATATGTAATACAATTTACTAGAACTGAGAAGCAATTCATTTTGGAACAGCCAGGAATGCACCATTCAGTAAACAGATTTAAGGTTGCAGTTAATGCCAACAAGGATTTTTGAGCTAGTATAGAGCATCAAGTCATCTATGTGAAGCAGAGAGAAGCTGGGTACAGGAGTAATGGAGAGGTATTTTTTTATTTATCTGTTTAACAGTATTCTTTGGTAACCTGATAAGACCCACTAGGTACAATGCCTGTTTAACTGACTTAAATTTGACAATATGAAGGCACTTGATAAAATTATAGATCTTGAAATTATTAAAATATCTGAATCCCTGCATTTTCCTATCTCAGTATTACTAGGTTATCCATCTCTAATACAGGCAACTCTTCTTAATAATGATCAGTTTACCAAAGTAGCAAGTCAAAAAAGAAAACAAAATGGACCACAATAACAGGTGGACAAAATAGAAACTTACTCATGGATCCTAGAGTTCATGGACTTAAAGATGTAATTAGTAAACATTGTATGCCGTACGTGGAAAAATCTCCTCTTGATCTTCTACAAGGCTTGTTACAGTTTTTGACAAAATATTTTTATACAGAATGTAACAGCTCTAAGAGGAATGAGACATAATTTAACCAAAGATTGTAGGGCAGAAAAAAGGAAATTGAATGCATTGCTTAGAACAACAAGAAAAAGTAAAACAAGGGCTAATTATAAAGAATAAAGTAAACAATAAACATTTTACAACCAGGATGACAATAAATAAATAAATAAATAAGTAAATAAATATATCAATAAATGAATGAATGAATGAAAATGAATAAGGTGATGTTCCAGGAAAAAACAATGGTGTAAGCTGAGAAAAACAATACAATGCCCCCATAATGCAAATCACCACAGAATATTATGCTGGTTCAACTTTAAGCAAAAATGCATGGTGCCGAAAGGCCTCTCACACAGTTTGCAAAGGGTGCCAACAGAAGACATAGACACGTGTTTCATCCTACCAGGACTCATCAATATGCCTCATCTGTTTGACACCCCAGCGGAATGAATCAGCTACCCTAAGATGGTCTATCTGGGTTATGTTGTGGTGAACCCAATTAAAACAAAAAACAAGTTAAAAGACAAAGAACCTCTGTGCACAAGCACTGAGGTAATTGTTACCCCAAAGGGCAATGGCCGGGAAGCCAAGTTTCAAAGAAATACAATATCACACATGCCCCCATAAAGCAAAGCATCATGGACTGCATATACAAATCACCACAGAATATTATGCTGGTTCAACTGAAGCTGAAGTTAAACTGAGAAATGTTGCATTACAGAAAGACTCTAAATTATTTTGAACTCTGGTACAGTAGCAAAAGGAATGAGCTCTTACTCATCATCACTGGATCAATATGTCCAACCAAATGACTGAGTGGCTCAAATTACACAGGTATATTATCTTATGGAAGAACACTTAAGACCAGATATTCGAATCAAAGGAATAAATTAAGTAATTATGTTATGCCAATGCCAATATACATCTCTAAAAAAGAAATATCAGTAGCATTAACTAATATTTTTATTATTATTTAATATCTTTATTTGCAACATAGCAGTAGTGCTCAAAAGTAAGATCTGTCTTTTTGCAGATGATGCTAGAATCTGTTGGAGGATGAACAGAGAGGAGGGGAGACCAGAACTCATCTGGCCAGACTTGAGAAATGGTCCGGAATCTGGCAGTTGAAGTTTAATGCCAAGAAGTGCAAAGTCATGCACCTGGGAGCTAGGAACCCAGGGACCAGCTACTGGCTGCTGGGGGGGGGGGTGCACGGGTGTCCAGCTCAGAGGAGGAAAAGGATCTAGGGGTGATAGTCAGGGGTGACATGAAACACTCTGCATAGTGTTGTAAAGAGGCAGCCAAAGCAAATAAAATGCTGTGATGCATCACCAGAGGAATAACCTCCAGGAAGGAGGAAGTCATTCTGCCCTTGTACAGGTTATTGTTAGACCACACTTGGAGTATTGTGTACAGTTCTGTTGCCCTTATTTGAAGTAGGACATCAAGCTACTAGTGGAGGTCTAGAGTAGGGTGACTAAAATGATCAAGGGCATGAAAGACAAATCATATGATGAGTTGTTAAGGGAGCTGAATATGTATTCCTTGGAAGAGAGACATGAAAGGGGTGATATGTAAGAAACCTTCAAGTAGCTAAAGAATATAAACAGGACTGGAGTGGAGGGAATTTTCAATTTAAAAAGGGAGAGGACCACTAGGGGCCACAGTTTGAAACTTGTGCGGGCAGATTTAAAAAAGAAATTAAAGGAGGCACTTTTTTTACAGAAAGGGTGGTGTCAAAGTGGAATGAACTGCCTGAGGAGGTGGTATCTTTCAAAACAGTGGGAAGTTTTAAAAGGAGGGACGGGACAGGGGAAAAAATGAGAGAAGCAATGGAAGGGAGGAGGGGGATGAGGGAATGAAGAGGATTGCTCTGGGAGGTAAGAGGAGGGTGGGGCAGTTCCAGTAAAATACATTGAGTTGCACAGTCAAGCAGATTGATAGACCACAAAGGCCTTTTTCTGCTTACAATTTTTGCATATTCATATGTTTGCAATATTACATGCAACAAGGCCCCAGGACCTGACAACTAGTAGCAGAAATTATTACATTTTTAGTACTGGTGGATTTCAATATTACATCATATATATATATATATATATATATATATATATATATATATATATATTTATACAACATGTGTTTGGAAATAAATTCATGTATAAAAAGTAGTATCTGAGCCAGGTCGTGGAGATATCACTGTGGCCGTGAAGATATCATTGATATCTTCATGTTCCTATACGTCATAGTGATATCTCCACGATCCTGTATGTCATTCAATAGAAAGTGAAAGTTTTTTTTACATTCGGTTGCGCGAGAATCTCTCTCTTTTTCTAAAATCTGGCACTCCCCCAACCACAAACACACACATATGCCCCTCTATTTAGTTCATTCTGCCATAATTTTTTTGTAAAAATGAAATGTAAGCACTTATCTGGTTGATCCTGCCACTTTGATATTCAACAGAGAATCATAAATTGCACCCACTCCTCAAGTTACGATGTTTCCCCCTTAAAAATAGCGTGACCGAGCGGTAGGAAGATTGATAGACTAGGACATCACAGTAGTTCACACTGAAACGGTCTCTACACATTTATTTAAAAAAAACTCTGCACTTCTGCATTTCTATTCTTGGAGCTGCGACTGTATCGAGAAGAGAGACAGAGAGGCCGAATCGGCAGCTTCACAACTGCTGCAGCACCCGAGCTGTCGCTGCTGTAGCAACACATACTTGTGCGCCCACCTGCTTCTCTAACGCTCTCTCTCTCTTGAATATAGTCCGCAGCTTCAAGAAAAAAACGCAGAACTGCAGAGTTGTTTTTTTTAACTAAATGGCTACAGACCTCTTTACTGTACACTACTGTAATGTCCTAGTCGTTCAATCTTCCTGCTCCTCATCACGCTATTTTTAAGGAGAAAACAAAGTAATATGAACAGCCGCTACAGTTTGATTCTTGCCTGAATATTACAGTAGCAGGATCAACCAGATAAGTGCTTAAATTACATTTTTATATAATAATGGCAGGATCAACCAGATAACATTATCCACATCATTTAAACTGTCAGAATCTATCATTAATTTTTTATTTTATATAACATATCATCTTTTGTGTTCTGTGTTGGGGGAGGGGTGTTTTAGACTGTGTTCAGGTAGGCGTTTCCATTGCAATCTGGCCCAAACACATGTTGTATAAACCGAACATGACATAGCCTGAGTGAAGATATCATATTTATCTTCACTCGAGGCCAATGACATCAAGATATCTCACCTGCGTGCATTCGCCACTCGTGAGATATCATGATATCATTGGCCTCTCATGAAGATAAATATGATATCTTCACTCAGGCCATGTCATATCCCCTATATATATATACATTGCCTAAAACTCTGTTAATGCATAAGTTAGGGTTGATAGTACACCATCAAAAGTTTGGAAATTTGGTGTTAGAGTTGCCAGCCCCTACTGCCCCACCCCAACGCCTAGGAACACACACATCTGTTTTGCTTTGCTACGTATATAGTTTTTTTAAATCTCTAATACCTTTTTATCACTTTCTTACTACACTTACTGCCATTTTTTTATAAATTGCTCCACAGTAGATATAAATTCTGCTTATGTTGCTCAGTTTTGCTAGTCACCTGAAGACGGGATATGTGAGGCTCCAAAAGCTTGGGTATAATTCCATCTTTGTACAAGACACTTGTAGGCCAATAAAAGGTATCAAACCTTCCAGTGTCTCTTAGCATCATTAGTAAACTGGACGATAGTGACTTTCACTTTCCTAAGGTTAATCAAACTGTAGTTGTGCTTCTTGCATGTGCAGATTATGTGATAGTTAGAGTGACACCATTTACTAGCTTTATAGAGAAAGCTGAATTAATTTGTGACTTATTGTGATGAGGGGTACCTGACTATAAATATATCCTAAACTCAATTGTTAGTCTTTGTCTCCAATAAAACAAATACATACTGGGCTCTATTCTTAAAGGTTGGTGCATACGTATGGAAGCCTTACAGAAATGGCGCAGCTGCCCCGAACACTTTAGACACAGTGCACCCAATTCTTGTAGGTTGAGCACCTTTGTGACACTACACCATTTTTATGGTGCCTTGCACATACGACTTGACACAAGCCCCATAAAAAGGTCTGCGAAGTTAGACCAGTAAAGGCTGGTCCAACTTGTCAAATGTGGCGCATGTAGGGTTTGGGTTTTGAAAATCCGGAATTCAACCCTAAGATTGCTGCAAGCCACATGCATCATGCATCTGGTGCACAGAGGGCTTATGGCAATCTAAATCATTTGAGAATAGAGCCCATAATCATTATGTTAAATACATTAAATTACAAACTGTTAACACATATAACAATCAAGACCTTAGGTATACTAACATCTTCAAATTGAATAGTCATATAACATATCTTAAAACAAAACTAGTTAAGACCATAAGTGGTACAAAACTTTTTATACAGAATTGTGGAGGATACTCCATAAAGGGTAACTTAATAGTGATAAATGCTAAGGTCAAGATGGCAACATTATATGCCAGTGATGCTTGGGGCTAACAGACTTACAGTAAATTGAGGTGACATTCAATAAATTATATGGATTCCTTTTGGGACTACCTTGTTTTCTACCAGCCTCAATCCTTCAGCATGCATGGTCAGTTCCCAATAGAAAGTGTGACTCTTGAAAGCATAATTATATTTATAATGGAATTAAAGCTCTTGCCAGAACACATGTTTCAAAGAATGTGCTTTGAAAACAGCTTTGTTATTCTGGCAAAGGGTATCATTTCCCTCAATCAAAAATTATCAAAAAGTCTTCCAACTTCGTTGGGACAATACATTAATTATTGTATTTAGATTTACTAGACCAGAACTAACAGAAAGCATTAAAACAAATTATGGACAACTTGTCTTTATACAAGATCTTCAACAAGTACAACGTTTTAAGATTCAAATTTTTTAATGGAATATAAGAAAACTGATGGAAGACAATCTTATCTTATATTAATTAAAGATAGGAAAAGTAGAACTCTCTTTACAAGATAGCAACTATGTCCATTAGAAAAAACACAGACCAGAGGATAGCTCCCCATAGTGTGATCACACTGAAATTAAAAAAATATTGTATTTTGTTGACTGTTTTATAAAACACTGAGGGATTAGTGACAGATTACTGGCTAGCTGAGTTTCATAAAGGCCTATATGACCCTTCTAATTTGCTACTTTCTTGCATGTGTTTTAAAAATAATCCAATAATGATTATGAAAGTTACAAGCTTTATATCAGCAATTAAAATTTGGTAGACAGATGAAGATTATTGTTAGTGATTGTCTGATGTCAAAGTCTTTAAACTATCTTGAACACACACTCTATATGTTACCTATGATAAGGAGACTGCTATAACTTGGTGTCATCTAACTGAGAATAGAGACGGATGTCTGAATGTATTGAAATGAGATGAAATGGTGTGAGATCACAAATAGTTGCTTTTTACAGCCAGTTTCTAGCCATTTATATTGTTAGAGATTACAGGCACTAATACATTATAGAAAAATAGAAGAAGTCAGCAAATAAGCACATCATGGCCCACCCAGTCTATTCTAGTTACTCTAACCCCTTCCTATCTACTATCTACTCTAACACCTTGACCTACTCTGTCACTGGTCCCTCATCCTCCTTTTACTTCTACAATCCCACTGTGTCTATCCCATGCTTTCCTGAATCCTGTAATTGTTTCTGACCCCACTACCTCCACCAGAAGTCTGTCCACTGGTCCACCATTCTTTCCATGAGGAAGCTTTTTTTTCTCACATTTCCTCTGAACCTTTCCCCTTCTAATTTTATAGCATGCCCCCTCATTTTGAGTATCTTTTCTTTTAAAAAATGTTATGTTCCTGTAACTTAATTTTTCCTGCGATGTATTTGTATGTTTCTGTTATATCCCCCCTCCTCTTTCTAGCCACCAGTGAGTGCATATTCAATTCCTTAAGCCTTTCCTCATATGTTTTTGTATTCATGCCTGGCACCATTTTGGTTGCCCTCCTCTGAATCACTTCTACCCTAGCTATGTCCTTTTGAAGATCAGTCATAGAGAACTGGACACAGTATCCAAGATGCAGTCTCACCAGTGATCTATACAGGGGTATTATCACCTCCCTCCATCTGCTGATGACACCCCTACCTATGCATCCCAGCATCTTATGAGCCTTTCATACTGACTTATCTTATGTGTTTTACAACCTTTAGATCATCTGCAATAATCACCCTCAGGTCCCTTTCATGCTCTGTGACAGTAAGTGCCCCCCCCCCACACACACACACACAAACACAACTTTTATGTTGCCTCTGGTGTTTGTGCCCTTTGTGGATTATTTTGCATTTTTAGTGTTGAAACCCAGTTACCAATCCTTTACCATTCTTCAAGCTCTTTTAGATCACTTCCCATTCCATACACCCCCGGGTGGCTCTGCTCTGTTAGAGTTTTTTGTCATCTGTGAAGAGGCATACCCTTCTTTCCAATCCTGCAGTACTGTCACTACTTAAGACATCAAAGAGGACAAGGCCCAGTACTGATCCATGTGGCACCCCACTGGTCACTCTGCCCACACCAGAGTACAATCCATTCACCATCACCATCTGAGTCCTGCCACTCAGCTAACTCTTTACCCATTTAAAAACCTTAGCACCTCTTCCAAGTCCCCTCAGCTTGTTTAACAATCATCTATGTGTAATGGTGTCAAAGGCCTTGCTGAAATCCAGGTATGCCATGTCCACCACCACTCCCTGATCCACTTCCCTGGTTTTCCAACCAAAGAACTTGATCAGATTTGTCTGGCACAATCCCCCCACCTATGAACCCATGTTGCCTTGGATCCTGAAGACTATTGGCAGCAATGTATTCCCCAATCCTTTCCTTTAATAGTGATTCCATTACCATACCAACCACGGATGTCAAGCTGATAGGCCTGTAGTTACCCACCTCCTCCCTATTATCACTTTTGTACAGAGGGACCACAACTGCCATCATCCAGTCCCCTCATACCACCCCTGTTTCCAAAGACAGATTGAACAGGGATGTCAGAGGTGCTGCCAGCTCCTGTCTGAGTTCCCTCTGTATCCTGGGGTGTACCCACTGCCTGGCCCCATTGCCTTGTCCACCATTAGTGTCATTAATTCCTTAAGGACCCTTTCCACTATAAAAGGGTTTGTGTCCACATCCCTGCCCCAATGCCATTGTCATTTATTCTTGGCCTGTCACTTGCTTCCTCATCTGTAAACACTGTGCAGAAGTATATGTTTAATATGATTGCCTTTTGGTGGTCCACCTTTACACTACCAACTTCATTATCTTTTAGCCTCACTATCCCTCCTTTTGTCTTTCTCTTTTCACTTATATACCTATAAAATGTTTTATCCCCTATTTTCACTGATTCATGAAGACATGTAGGTCACCAGACACAAATCCACTGATGTCCTGATTAAATCCTGTTATCTGGAAACAGCTAATGTCACAATCTGTGCTGTTTCACACTGTAGTGATTAACTTAGGGTATTGATCTGTAAAGAAATCTTAATTTGTAAGCTTAATTTGTATGAATTTTCATTTCTAATACAGATGTTTTTGACTTTTGTTTAATATCAGCATAAAGAATAGTGGATGGATGACCATCCACCATAAGGCCGTGTTTCCACTGAGCGAAGTGATGACATCATAGAGACCTTGAGAGGTCTCTGTGATGTCATCACTTCCCAAGAATGAAACAGAGCCTTGCTTGTGGACGGTCACCCATCCACTGTTTTATATAGTGTATTTTTTTGTATTTTTTTTCTAGATTTGTAAGTTACCTTGATTAATTGGTCCCACTACCACTCATTCAGGAATCTCATCATCAGTGAGACTGTGTAAGACCTTCAAGTTCATTATACATGCCCCTGACACTGTGTGGCAACACAGTTTATTTTTAAAAGGAAAAAAAAAATGTTTTGAACTTCAGTTTGGTAACACAGAGCAGTCTATGGCTGTCTGTGTCCAAATGGACTCATCCACTGCTCGGTGCTCACTAAATGAAGCTGCAATTTTTCACTGAGTTCTGCACTGTGAGCCATGTCATTAAGCAATGAGGTGGCAGCTCAAAATCAAAAAGCTGTTATGTTATCATTCTGACATCAGAGCAATACCATAACAACTTTTTGTGATCTTTGCATCCAACCATAACAAAAAAATTATGTGTAGTGAAATTCATTCACAGTAGGGGGGTAACCATGCACTATAATCCTTTATCATGTATTTTATAATAATCACAGACAATGATATATTAGATTATAACATGGGGTAGGAAAAGTAGATATCAGATGTACTGAACAACACCATCTGACTGTTCATTAACGTCTGTTAACAAACAGTCTGAGTGAGCAGTCCTAGCAGCAGGATCTGTCTGGTGAAGCCAGGATTCTTCACTTTCTACACAGAACAAGACTGAAGTGTCAGCAATTTAATTTCCTCACTAAGAGTGACTAGCAAGAGACAGCCCCCCCAAAAGACTTACACACAGAATCAGAGTTGCAGTCCCTGAGTAAGAGACAGTCCTGTGGTGTAGCAGTTTCTTTAGTGGCAGGGGCCACATGTGGGCAGACAGTGGCAGCTTACAGCAGGTAGTGTGAGGCAGTGATTGATAGACGGACAGCATGTCAGTTTGCACAGAAGCTTGTAGCATGTAATGCACAGTGTGAGTTGAGGAGATAGCAATTCACATCATGTGAATTGTGCAGTCCTTTGGGGAGGGCTCTTTCCACACAGCAACAGCTGTCAGAAGCATCTGTTGGCAGTGGTCCACACCAGGTAAAACACATTGGGAGAAAAGAAGAGAGTAAGGGACAGCATGTCAGTTTTAAAGTTTGTTGTCCTGTGCCTGGGGTTTTAATGTATGCAGCAACACAATTCAGCAGTACACTTCTTCTGTCTGTCTTCCCAGCCTTGCACCCCAAGGACCTCTCAATACCTGAGCAAGTAAACCCCTTGGCAGTGTCTGTCATTGGTCACCCAACTGTTGAGAGACACAACATTGAGGGGAGGGACAGAGAGCACCAGCGAGACTGTGAGCAGTAGGTGGTTCTGAGGTTAATTCCTGGGTTTTGACTCCTGCTTGTCCCCTCCCTTTGGGGACCCTACCCCCCTGATATGCACTCATGCAGAGAGCAACACAGAAGGAAGAGCAACTTACATTGGGGAGAGAGAGAGAGAGAGAGAGAGATGTATGATCAGCATGTCATGCTCATAACATGCATGCAGAGTCCTCTCCTCAGTGCAGTTTCTTTTCCTTGTGTGCCCTCAAGCAACTATCTCCAAGATAAAGTGTGAGAGAGAGACACACACAGGCACACAGATAGTGAGAAGCATGGTGACAATGGCAGTCAACTGTGTCTCTGTCTTTCTCTCTCTTTTCAGTCCCACAGTCATTGTCAGCCTATTACAACACCATTCCTCCTGTTCTGTGTGTCTCTCACTGTGTTTCTCTATTTCAGTCCCACAGTCATTGTCAGCCTATTACTGCACCATTTCTCCTGTTCTGTGTGTCTCTCTGTCCTTCTCTCTTTTCAGTCCCACAATCATTGTCAATCTATTACCACATGGCATTGGCAAGTGCTTGCCGGTGAATGCAAAATGCATATTCAGGCTGTTCCAGAGCATTGTGAGCTCAACAGAAGTTCTGCTGGTGGTAGAACACATTAGAATGTCCCTGTGTTTTCCTAAATTAATCATGTATTCCTGCTAATTTTGTAATCTGTGCTAATACCCCATGTAATAAGCACAATAACCCACACCAGTATGTGCAGTCATTGGGGATTGATGCATACTGGGGTGCTGTGAGGGCACTCAGCCTGCAGCATCATGCCTCATAATGCACCCTGGTGTGCATTAATCCCCAATAACCACACACCATGTTGTGGATTATTGCTTACTAATTGACTTTTATGATCTTTTAACCTTGTATAAGTATTATTGAATGATGTTATTTTGTACTTGTTCTTATACTGTAATGACCTTGAAAGTCGGTCAATATAATCTTAAATGAAATGGAATGCCTGTTTTCAGGGGTGACATAGAAGCACAAGGGAGGTTTAGTGACTTGTTCAAAGTCACACAGTATGCAAGTGGAGGTTGTGAAATCAAACTCATGTCTGCTGGCTGTACCAAGATCATTCACTGCTTGTTAATCTAACCTCGAGGCTATGTTGCCTGCCACAATGATTACAACTATTGTGGAGAGAAGGGTACCCAAGATAGATCTTTGTGGAACACCACTGTTTATAGTAAGGAGATCAGAAGTCACTCTATAGAATGTGACAAACTGTTTTTGATCCTTGTGGCAGCTGCCAAATCAGGAAACAATCTTTGGTGAGATGCCCAGAGGTTACTTTTTGACTTAAGTAAATGATGGTTGACTAACTCAAAGACTTTAGTTAGGTCAATAAATCAGCCCCCATGAACATGCCTTTATTCATATCTACCTTGGAATCAATCATCCACGAACTGAAGAAGAATCATGATTGTGCTGCGGCCTTTTCTAAAGCTGTGCTGGGCATCAGAGAAGAGATTTTATTCATGGAGATAATTAATTGTCTGGGCAGTGACAAGTTTATCTAAAATTTTGGTCAAGACAAAAAAGATGGGATTTGGGCAATAATTTGTAATAGATTTGAGATAATCTTTCTGAAAATAAGGATCATTCTAGCAAATTTACAGATCTGAGGTACTATCCCAGAACAAAGAGCACAAGGATAGATTATAAATTCTGGTTAATGGGGGAGTTACAGAAAAGTAGGAGGAGGTGATGCTAAGCAACCTAAGCTCTAGGCCATCAGACCCTGCACTACTGCAGGCAGAGGCTTAGTCCAGTACTTGTACCTCTATGGGTGTAACTGCACATAGGTAGAAATGGGGAGGGGGGTTTGGATGGAGGGATGAGGCAAAGCTGCATCCATGAAGGTGTGTGTGTGGGGGGAGCTGGAGTGGGACAGGTGTTTTGGGGCAAGTCTGAGAAATGATTGTTGAAGGCATTAGCTGTAGTAACAGATCTATTACTGTTAATACCATCAAACGCATTGTGATTCATGGAGTGAGTGTGCACCCTTCATAACGCCCTTAATATGGTTCCAGAAATGTTGAGACTCCCCAGCAGCATCCAGCAACACATTCTTTCAGTAGGTGCTTTTTGCAAGACATATTGGCTTTTTGCAGGCATACATCCAAGTCATGCAAGCCTGTGTTATGGAATCTGAGGGCTCACTTGCAAGTGATACAGTTGGTTTGTGCCCTTAACTGATGATGAAAATGCCACACACATGCTTTATTCTGTTTTTAACATTTAATCCACCTCTGTTGCCTTGCTAAGGGAATTTTCACCACCAGAATGAAAGTGTTATTAAAACACCAGATCCCTTTAATGTGTCCATTCCTGAAGGCCTTTATCATATTTGAAGCCATTTCAGTGACCAGAAAACTAACATGATGATTGATTCTCTAATTCCACACAATTAGAATATCCTGCAGGAATGCAGAAATGTTCACGGTCCAAGGATCGTTATGTATAAGCACTACATTCATCATTGTGAACCTGTTATGAGAGATGGATGGAGGTTCTACCTTGGGAAGTAACAGACAAACCTTTATCTTCACTACCAGCACCAGTTACTGGTGTACTGCACACCAGTGTGCCATGAGAAATATATCATACAGAGTGTGGTAGCCATTGCTATGAAGAATCATAGTGTGCTACCAGAAACATGGATATTGGAAAAGCTGCATTCATCTGAATGCAGCTTTTATGACTGATATAAGGATATGACCCAGCAGGTGATGCACTATAAATTTTTTTTATGATAGTTACCACTGTAAGCATGGTTGAAGTTAATCCTGCTCCCTGTATCTGTGATACATAAATGTAACATCAACAGCATATGACAGTTGCCTTAACACTGCCGTGAGCACATCCTCATGTATCTGGGGCACAACAGTAGGGACAATTGTGGTGCAGGATTATATTTGATACTGAGAGTGCAAATACTGCAGCATCTGTCAGAAACTTGTGTCTTCAATGAAGAAAAATGTCTGCAGATTCGGTGTCATCATTTCCCCAGTCAACTTAATTATCTTTTGTGCCACTGGACATGAATGATGATATTTTGTCCTTGCATGATGGGTGTCCTGTATAATCAGAGTCAAAGATCTGCAGTAATAAAATGCTGAAGGTTTTTGTCACTTGTTAGTGGGGTAGGGTGTGGACCAGACAACAGGGGTTTCACCACCAGAAGGCAAAAGGAAAGACAGCCTTGGAGGAGACTGTGTCAGTCTCATTAACATCCTCACCATCAACTGTGCTTTGTGGATCTCCACCTACTGGACCACCACCAGTACAGATGAGGGGCTTATAGAACAACTCTTGGAACCACTGTTTATCCCTACAGTGTGGTAACAAAAAACAGCTCCATTGCCTAAGAGGGTGCAGCTGCAGTGAAAATCATACAGTAATTTCAAAAAGCTGCACTCCTCAGCCAAATAGTTAAATAAATATTATTTTATTAAATAAAGCACACAAAAAAACAACTATAAAGGGATCAAACTGCCATGTAGCTCCACAGAATCAGTGACACCCCAACTGGTTTCGTAATCACTTCATCATCGGGGGGCCCCTGATGATGTAGTGAATATGAAACCGATTGGGGCTTCTTGAAATGATTTTATCCCTACAGTGCATGGGGAAGTTTCATCTGCAGATAGCAGGTCACTTCAGTGGCTGTGAGGTTAAATAGATTTGTTTCCCTGATAATCATGCTGTGGAACAGCCCACACACTACCTAGTTGCAGCCAAAGTCTTGTTTACATATTTATTTATTTAGTTGAAACATTGGTAACTGGGAAAGTCACACTGGGACAAGGCTTGATTAAAAGGGTGACCCAGGAGATAAAGAAACTTGAGGAACAGTACAACAATTATGTACAGTTCGAGGTAAAGCATTAAAATGCATTCACTTTACAAAATGTTGAACAAAAAGATACAGGTATATCATGGAATATTATACAGTGCAATTATGCAATGCCGAGTCTAGCCAAATGGCCATGATAAATACAGCACATATAAATAATGCATTAGTAACGTTAATTAAGCAGTGTACAGGCAATACTGAGTTTGAGGAGTTTAGCTAAAAGAAAACTCAAGGCTTGGGTCGCTGCCATATGAAGGAAATGGAAGTCTGAATTAGTGGAAACAGGAATAAATCAGGAATAGGAGTTGCAGTTGAAGCTTGAAGAAGTTTACAGTGGTGGTACATATTTCCAGATATTTTCCCAATTTTTCTAAAAATACCACCTACAGCTTAATCTGGTTCAATTTCAGTTGCTTAACATCTGTATGCCCCCTCTCCCCCGGTCACTCCTGAAAAAGGGACTTCTAGTCCTAGTGGGCCTACTGATCAATAAAATTCAATAATTAAATCAAATAAATAAAGATATTATCTCTGGAGACCCATTTCTGGTACTGCAGGCAAGTTGGGAATTTCTCTATAAATATCACAGAAAATTTGTGAAATGTCTGACCATATCTTTGGCTGCTACTTTACTTCTATCATATTTTACAAAACTAAAATGAACCCACACTGCACTTTTAACCTTCTCCATGTACACCAGTATCCCTTGCCTCAACAGGATGGCAGTGGCAACTAATTTTCCTCACATTTAACCTGTTCAGGCCTGGGTGTTTGACTCATTTTTTTCTTCATAAGCGGTATATGAATAGGAGGAATAATTTATGTGTCTTAAGGGCTTGGAATAGTCTGGGTGGTTCACTTTGTTTTCTGTTTCTTTTTCTTTTTTTTTTACATAAGTGATACCTACAGTGCTTCCTTTTCCACCTTGCCACTGCCTGCACTTTTCCTTCTTTTCTTTGCCTTCTTTGCTTTTAATGAGTCAAAACAGATAGATACTCTTCTGCCTCCCCTAGATCAGTGAGGTCAGTGTCACATTCATGCTCAGATAATGATGGTAATTCATATGTGCCAATAACATACAGTAAAACTTTATTTTTATACAAAATAATTTTAGTGCAAACACATATGGTATGCTCCCATAACTGGACAAATTTAGGTTAGCACTAAGACCCAAACACCACAATTGATATAATATAAAAAGTGCAATTATTACTAATTTATGCTCATTTATTTTAATTTGTGAGTCAATAAAACTGTTTTAAAAGTGACTGTTTTGCCATTTACAGTGTTTTGATCCAGATGTGTGCTTTGTATCCTCCTCATCTGCAACTTTTGGCACTCAAACAGCACAATCACTGCATTTGAGCAGCATGGTAGGGGTGGTCAAGCTAGCGCTGAATGCCATGTAAAATACTGAGGCTGGATTTGAATTCATCAGACATGTAATAGATTTAAACAGCAAATCACTACAAAGTCACTTCACATTAATAAAAAACAGTCAGGAAGAATATATTTAAAAACACAAATTGACTTTGTAGTGTTAGAATGTTTTAACAAACTACACCATATTTTATTTGAATCCACATCCAACCTCCATATCCGACATGTTATTTAGCTGTGCTTTCACTGATCTGAAGGAAGAGAGCATCACTCTCAAAAGCTATTCTCAAAAATATTTTTTTAGTCCAATAAACAGTTTTACCTGCAACATATTTGTTATTTTTTTTCTTCTACATTATTAAGTGGACTAACACAACAACTACATTTCCTTATGATATGGTAAGTACAACACACAGCTTCAAGTATATTCCATAACTCTGGGGTCCAGCTATTCCAGACATGGGATAGTCTCCACCAACTCTCAGTCCCATGAGTTTTCCTAACAGTCACTACTAATGCAGGCTGCCTGACCATGCCCCCTCACACCCCGCCATTTTACTTTAGCATGTCCTCTCTGCTCAGCCTCCCCTCACCCCATCACTTCTCCCTATACTGTATCATCCTTCTTCCCCCACCCTTCACCTCCACTACAGTACATATGTTTCTCTTGTACCTCCTTTCTTCAACCCACTGCCAGCTATTCCCATCCCTCTGAACTACTAACAAGGCACTTTGTGTCGGCTTATCCCCCCCCCACCCTCATAAAATGTTTTCCTTGTTATTTAACTTGTACCTATGTTTTGAGTTATTCTGTAAGTTCTGAATCCCAGCTGTATCATTCACTGTAATGTATCTTTGCTTTCCCCTATTGTACTTTGTTTTGCAATCTATGATGTGGAACCTTGTAAAAGAGCTTGCGCTCAAAGGACTTTTCCGAATCACTAAATAAATAAAACATGGGCAACTCTAATGTAAAAAGCGAATCTCCTCTTTCTTAGCTAGGAAGAGGTCTCCAGGGTGTTCATTTAGCTATAAAATAGTTATCAATTGTCTTGTAAACTATATCTAATCAGTTCTGATAATTTCTTTCTCCCAGGGAAATCATTTCATTTTCTCCTCCTTTTAAAACAGTAATATGTCTGATAATATCTTTTGATAATAAAACCTACTATTTGTTTATAATTGTATAAACAACAAAAACAACAATAACAACAACATTGATAGAATTATGTAACTTATGATATTAGCTCTCACCTCCTGGGTCACACAATTCCTAACCCACTGGAGTGTTCCAACTATCCTCATGGTAGTCACTTCTGAATATTTATAATCTTGGAAGTAAAGGAAAGAACTGCATCAAAAATAAAACACACATACTGCACTTTAAATCAATTACTTTTTAAATAACAGTATTTTCCAGGCATAGTAAATTTAAGGTTGTAATTTGACTTTTGTCCCCAACTGACTTGATTAACATACTGTTAGGCTTTGTTTTGCATATAAGACTGATTTATTAAATCAGGTCTGCACTCTCATAACAAAAAAATGAGAATTTGACTAAATGACTCTATTAAGAGGGTAGAAGAGTATAACATCATCTGCATACATTTTAATTTCACATGTTGTTACAACTCGTGTAAACAATTAGTAAACCCCAATGTCACTTTCCTATTTATTGTTCCTGAAAACCTGCCATTAAAACATGTTGCCTGGGTCCTTCCATCCAAGTAAACAGCCATCCATTTTATGAACAGCCAGAAGCATTCAGTCTAGATATTCAAGTTTCATAATGTAAAAGCCCAAAGACCATAGACATGTCCTGGTATAGAAAGCCTACCATTTGGCTTTGTTCCAATGCCATTTACAAACAGATAAGTCCAACAAAGCAGATGTTGTTGAATGTTTGGATCTAAAGTCTGACTGTACAATGTCATAATATTATATATTTTTTTAAAATGCACAGCTAACTGCTTTGATACTAGATTATCCACACATTTCTATAAATGAGGTAGTAAGGTAATAGGTCTTTAGTTCACTTTGACCACTTACCCTCTTTTAGAGTATGAAATTATTTATTGTTTCCAGTCTTTAGGGAACTGTTTTACACTGTAATCAGGAAAAGTTTTCAGTATAAAAGGTGGGTTTACAAATCTCTATTTAGACATCTTCTTAGCAGTTACTGTAACATCTAACCTGAATAACTAATAATTCAAATTGTCCATTCCTCTTTTTTGTAATGCTCAGAGTTCTCAGTAGCATGCATACATATGTTTAGTAATACCCTAAATATAAGTAATGGGGTGCTAAGATCTCCAATATTACCATCCTCTTTATAAAGGAATAGATATTCATGATTTATACAAAGTATTGCTCTTACAATATCCTTATATGAATTGTCTTGACAATCTGTATTTAAAAAAAATGCATAGATAAGCCATTCCCTTATTTGTTTCAATTTCTGATCCTGTTCATGCAAACAGAAAAAGTTATTAAATAATCAAGTTAAAGTTAATTGGTTAACTGTCTACTTGCGTAACAATATAATAAACTCTATTACCCACAAATTGTTCTAAAAAGTGTCACACTGCCTATACTGGAGCTTACAGCCCTCTATATATCCACAGGCAAGACAGTGTGGGTGGGAGTGCTGCAGGTTTCCTTTGACTAGTCTGCTGGCATAACTCAGTAAACCTGGAGCAACCATTTCCCATGTGGAATGAGGGTGCAATAATGAATACACTCTGGGTTACACAAGAGTTGTATGCATATGACATGAATTTTAACCTTAATTATATTTTATATTCACCAAACTATATTAATAGTTTAGCTTGGTAAGCTTCTGCATCTGCATAGTCAAAATACCTATACCTTTTAAAAGTATTAAGGAAATTTAAGGATGAGCAATTATCTGGTATGCACATGATAAATCTGTTTGATATACATTTTGCAGTATACATTGCTGTACAATAACAGTGTCACTCACTTTTAAACTTTCTAATGCTAAACTAAAGAAAGACATGCTTGCAACACTGTATCACATTGTAAACTTTAGCCCCACAATGGCACGTGTTAAGAATTAATAAAACTATTACATTTGAGCAGCCATTACAGTAATAATATGCAGCATAGTGTACTATTTATATGTGTCTTATTTAATTGTCATTATTTTTTCATATAATTGTTGCTTGTACTTGGGGAGTTGTCTTGTAACTGAGAAATGTACTACAGAAATTACCTTTTAATGGAGAAAAGAAAGATACAGCACCAGCATAACCTTCAGAAAATGACAGACATGCTAGTTTGCTATCAGGCTTTATTGGCACTGTAGCCAAATGTTTAAAAAGAATAAAACATGATAAAATGCCAAATGAGTGACACACAACAAGCACATTTCACATATACTTAATGTGTTTCCTGATGGCCCTAGATTAAGTTTTTATTTGATTTTCCTAACCTATTTTATGTCTCATATTTATTGATTCAGAAACAACCTTTGAGCTAGAAGCTCATTTACAAAGCTTCCACATCATAGTAGAGCATACAGTACAGCACATAGTAAGGTCACAATGAATCGGATTGCAAAATCATATAAGCAAGGTTCACAACACATATTATGGTTACACACAGTTACAAAATTAAAAACTTTGCTATAGACATATAGTATGATAAGCAAGGACATTGAAGGGTTAAAATGTGGCATTCTAAAAGTGCTAACTAGTGAGACTATGATAGAAGAGAATGGCTTACAGAGAAGGTAAGAGGTAATGCTGCCAGTTGTAGACTTTGTCAGGTATAAGTAGAGTAGATAGCTAGGCAGAAAGGTGAGGTGGATTGAGTTTTTGGAGAATTGGGAGGGGAGAGGATGAGGAAATAGTGAGGGGGTATGGAAGAGTGGAAGTGAAGGGAGGAGCAGTCTAATCAGTGTATTTTGTGAAGCCTTAGAAACAACTTAATAAGCATATTTTAATGTAATGTCTCTTTAAAAATCATGTTAACAGTTGTGTTATACTGTGTTATATGATTCTGAAAAGTTGTATTTTTTCCTCGTCAAATGTAGATAAGGCCTCCGATATAAACAGACTGTAGGGCTCAGCAATTCTGACATAAAAAAGAAATAATGAAATCTAGGTTGTTGTAATCATTAGATCACCAACTTGTACCAGATGCCTCTGCAGTCCTGAGACCACCAAACTCAAATCCAGGCTTCAGAAGTCCAGAGTTCTCAAAATTCAAATTTAGATCTCAACAGTCTCAGACTCAGGTCAGAGCAATCCTGAGATCACTAAACTCAAACTCAGGTTTCAGTGACACTGAGATCACTAGACTCAAACCCAGGTCTCAGCAGTCCATAGATCACCAAAGGCAAATCTAGGTCTGCACAATCTTTAGAACCCCACACTTGAATCCAGTCCTTGGCAACCATTACCTCACCAAACAAACCCATGTCTTAGCAGACCTTAGATTACAGCACTGTGACCCAGATCTCAGTAGTATGTAAGTCATCAGACTCAAATGGAATTTTAAACAACCCTTAAAGCACATATCTGAAACCCCAGTCTCACCAGTCCTTAGCTCACTAAACTCAAATGTAAGTCTCAGCAATGTTTACAACACCAAATGGAAACCCAAGTCCCGACAGAGCTTAGATTTCCCAGTTAAATACCAGGTCTCAGCAGTCCTTAGATATCCAAACACAAACTCAGGTCTCAGCAGTCCACAGAGCAACAGACTTAAATGTGGATCTCAACAATACTTAGATCCCCAAAATCAAAGTCAGGTCCAAATTTTATTAGATTATCAAACTCAAACCTCACCCTCTGTAATTGTTAGATTACTGAATGCAGGTTTCAGTGGTCCTCAGTTCACAAAACCCAAACCCATGTCTCAGTAGTCCTTACATCATCAAACTAAAATCAGTATTGCCAAAGTCCTTAGATCATTGAACTCAGACCATGGGCTCATTACTCCTTACATCACTGGACAAAAATTAATTGCTTAGCCATATTTAAATGATCAGATTCAAATGCAGGCTTCAGTCATCGTTAGACCACCAAACTCAAAACTAGAGGCTTGATTTTCAAAAGGATTTCTATGATGCAAAGGGCCTATGCCAAATGATTGCAAGTGACACCTTGTACCATAGTTTATTGAAATTCTGATTTCTGAATGCAGGCTATGTCAAAATTGGGATGCAGTGTACCAAAACCACCTTGTGCCACCCTTGCAGCATAAATGCTTTTGTGCTTGGTCACAAGGGTTCTTGCACCACAGTGAGGCCCATCTCCTTATTTTGCATTCCAGAAGCCACACCATGGTTGCAAGTGGGGACTCACTGTGGATCAGACAGAAAGTTGTCAAAGGGCCCTGCACTACTGCCTGGCAGGGTTGCAATTGGGGGAACCTGGAAGGTAGGGACTGGGGCCTTTGGAGCCCTGGCAGTGCCACAGGAGGGGGATAAGGAGGTATGACAGCATTGGGAAGGACATATGGATCACGCTACAGAGGTGCTCTATGAGTTGGCTCACAGCAAAATGGGCCTGGTGGGAGGGTGTGTGGCAGGACTATTATGACCTGGATGCCAGTTTCCATCATCCTTGGCACCAGCCTTACAGCAGCCACAGTCTCCTAAAAGTGGAGAGAGGCAGTGAGTGCAAGTTTTAGGATGCATTTGGTTGTCAGGGAGGTGCCCCAGGCACTGCAACATTCTGTAGGTGCACAGCCTCCCTTGTGGGGGGCGGTGAATGCCCAACTACAATGCCAAGGACTGTGGGTCCTTCACTGGTCATCTGGGGTTGTACCAGGTGGGGAGGTGATGGATCCCTCTGTCAAACACTGCAGGTGCACCAAATGTGTGGTGCAACCTTGTGGCTGTGGTAACTGCCAGATCTTCTGCACTGGGACTCCTGTTTTTACAAAATAAGGCAGAGAGTACCTGACACACCGAGAGTGTTCCACAGCCCTAGATCACCACAGATTGTGGCAACTGTTGGGCTCTTTGAAAACTGAGCATCAGGTTTCAGAAATTCACCAAACTCAAACACAAGTTTCAATATTCCTAAGGCCACCAAATTCAATCCTAGGTCTCAGTAGGCTTTACCTGTGTGCCAAGGTTTTAGCAGTTCTCAGATTATCAAACTCAATTTCAGTTCAAAGCAGTCCTTCAGTCACAAGAATCAGCCCAAAGGCATAGCAGTCTTTAGAACACCAGACTAAAATGCATGTCTCTGCAATCCTTAGAATGCTAAACTTAAACCTAAGTCTTAGCAGTTCTTAGATCACCAGACTTAAACTTAAGTCTCAGCAATCTTTATATCACCAAATGCAAACCCAGCTGTCAATGAGCCTTAGATCACCAAACTCCAACTCAGACCTGAGCAGTTCTTACATCAGAAAACTCACACCCAGTTCTCAACAAGCCTTATGCAACTGAACTCAAACCCAGTTGTGAATTGTCCCTAGCCCAACAGATTCAAATCCAGCTGTCAGCTATCCTTAAATCAGCAGACTCAAATTCAGGTCTTAGTAGTCCTTGGGCCAGCAGACATAATCCAAGGTCTTGGCAACTCAAAGAGCAAGAGATGTAAGCCCTAGCCTAAGTTGAAGCTGATTCTAAAGAGAGTTCTGGGGATCTCCCAAAACTTCCACTTTTGACTCAAATAAGGGGGTCTGAAATTTTGTGGCACCCATTTGACTCATAAGCACTTTAATGACATTATATGATTTTTTTTTTACTGAACTTGTGCCAGCCTTGTGACCTTTAGTAGTCATTCAGGGGTGCTAACGATCATGATCACCATATGATTCTGAGAAATGCCCATCTCTCCCTTCTTTTTCACTCTGTTAGCTGAGAAGGAGGTGCGAACATTGAAAGTTGAAGCAATTCAGTTATTTTGGCAAACAGTTGTTTTTGACTGAGAAAGACTTTGAAATTATCAGACAATTAAATCATAATAAATAATGCCTCTAGAATTACACTTAACAAATTCGGGTTATATATGCCGGCGCGACAAAAAAGATCATGACCGGCATTTCAGTGATGGGCTCTATGTTGACCACAAGTTGCAGCTGGCATGGAGCCACACAGTTCAGCACTGTGTTCTACATCAGAGGGCTTCGCCCCCAAACCCCCCACATGTATCCCCTGAACTAATTCATTCTAACTCAAGTTTGGAGTTAGTTCGGGGAGGGAGTGCAGGTCGGGAGGAGTGGTTGCCCCCTTCCAGAGGATTTTCTATGGTGACATGGCACTGTAGTCGATATCAACATATGTCGCTGTAGAAATGTCGCTGTTAGGGTGGCATGCCATCAAATTCAACATTCAGACAGCACTTATCACCACAGAATAATCTGAGCTGCCCTGAGCTGTTTGCAGCCCTGTGGATCCTTATTGGAAGACTATTTTTCTCCTCACCCTGCCTTTTTCTTTGACTTTGACCAGATGATCTCAGTGGAACTGCCTGTCACAATAGTGTCCTAATGGTTTTTCAAAGACACCTTCATTTTAAAGCGAGAGCAATAAATTACATTTCCTGTTAACCTATCCCTTTGTAATAGCCATAATTTCTCCTTCTTGATGCTTCACTTATGTTCTTCCCAAACCAGGTCTCTGCAAGTGAATCTATAGTCTTGACTTCCAAGTACTTTTGGTTCCCAGAACAGTTAATTTTGTAGGTTGTAATTATTATGTGACCTTTTTCTTTTTAAGTGAGATTTGCCCTTCTCTGTTTGCTTATACAAACTGAGGGCTTACTATATTTGTTTTACACAGCTCTGCTGTTTTTGCCTTGGTGAATTCATGCATTTAACTCCTACTGCTGGTAACCCCTACACTAGATGCCTTCCCTATCCTTTAGTTTAAATCTACCAGACTGTCCATACTAGGGATGGGCAAAAGTGTGCTTTTTCACCCTCGTTGGAATTTTGGCAGAATTCAAGGAACTTTTGCTGAAGTTTCAGAACTTCCATTTATGGTGGAATGGAAAATCTCCTGAAAGTTATTGGTGAAATTTCACCCTGTATCAAATAAAATAAGCCTTAATGGCTAGTCACCCCTCAACCCACCTGCCCCACAGGTACACATTAAATATCCCAGGTGGCTAGCAGTTTCTCCTCATACCGGATCACCCACCCGACTTTAAAAAAAAATTCTCCTTTTAAATAGCTATCCCATGTCCCATCTCCTTGCAACAGTGCCCACAACCCAACAAATGCCCCGATGCTCTGGTGGCTAGTGGTTCCTTCCCTCTACCTGTTCAACCCTCGAAGTGTATTGTAAGCCCCTCATCTCCATCTGTACTTTAAAAAAAAAACATTTCTTGGTCATCTTGTAGTTTCCAAACCCTACTCCCCATTCCTGATCCCCAGTCCCATATTACTTTCCTGTTGTAGTGCTCCCACTTCTCACCAGGTGTCCTACCACACCACTCCCACTCCTGTCATAAACAGCAGCAGGTTGACCAGCACAGCAATCCTCTCCACCACCATCGGACTGACCACTGAGCTGTCAAGTAATGAGTGCATTCCTGTACCTGCTGGGGTGGGGGACCACTAGATTGCCAGGGGAATAATATGGGACTGGGGAATGAAGATAAGGGAGGGGTTGAAACCACTAGACCACCACACAATTATTTTAAAAAGTATGGACAGAGATGGGGGGTTACTATATACTAAAGGGGGGTGATTGGGTGGAGTAGGGGGACCACCAGCTCCCAGAGTATCAGGGCACTTGTCAGACTGTGAGCACTGTTGGGCAGGGGATGTGGGAAGGGATCACTATTTAAAACAAGGAAGAAGAATTTTGTTTTTTGAGTTGAACCAGTGATCTGGTGGGGGGAGGGATGGCTAGCCACTAGGGAATTGGGATACGTTTGTTGTTTTCTTGTGAGACAGGTGGGGTAGGGACCACTAGCCACCAGGGATTACTGGGGATTAATTTGGGAAGCTTTTTTGTTTAAATATAGGGGAGATAGAATTTCTGCAAAAGTTCAGAAATGACTTTCACTTCAGTTCCGCCGGCAAAATGTTTTTTTTTTTCAAACACCCATAGTCCATACCCCTTCCCTCTTTATAGAACTGCAGACCATAATGTTAGGCTAAAGGATCACATTGATTTGACTTACACTGCAGACAGGCATTTCACCTTACCAGTACTAGCATCGTGGTCCTGCAATACCCATCCAAAACTCCTGCTATAGTAGTGCCTAGCATCATATTCCATTATAAAGAATACCTGGATACTTTAATCATAATGGACTCACTCACAATCAGTAATAATTCTTGGTGTCACTTAGTGTCACTGTTTTAATGTTTTAAAATATACATTGTCATTTGTGGTGTTATCAAGTCAACAGGTGGCATAATACAGAAACAATGCTGGTCATACGTGTACGTCCACAAGCCATTTAGTCTGTGAGCTTCAGGTTCTTGAAGGTTTTAATCATGTTGCTCCCTTCTTTCTTTCCTGGCCTCTTATGAATACTGTGGATGTTGAGGTTTTTAAATTTTTCCTTACAAGTATTTCCATATTGTCTATGAATAATTTTCATCATTCACTTCCTGATCCACTGCATGCAGCCCTTGCCATTATTAAATGCAAGTTCAAAAACTGCACACAGTATTCCAGGTGTGATCTTATCAAGGACCAATACAGGGTAATATCACAACTTTTAGTCTACTTTATTAATGTTTTTGATACTGGGTAAGATACATTAGGCATACCTGAGATGGCTGTGCTTATTCATCTCAGCATTCTGATTGATTTTCCTTATGCTTCATTACACTGGGATGTGGTTCAGAAATGGTTGCTAATTATAACTCTTAAATCCTTCTCTTCAGAACTTTGTTCTAACTTAACCCCTGATCCATTATTAATTTCTTGTATTGCCTTAACTAGTACTTAACTTACTATCCCAAGGATGATGCTTTTAGTTGTGGGAATGAACAATCCAAATATAAAGAAGTTATTAACAAAATTAAACAAGCGTTTGTCAATGCCAAACATTTGCTTGCATGTATGTGTTGTGCAGGTGTTTTGTAGTGATAGTGCACAAATGAAGATGTCCTGCATGGAGGGAAGACTCTGTCCAAGATACCTACACTTCTGTGCAGGAATGGATGTGAAGAATTCATGGGGCTATCAGGTGGACTACAGAAGTGCAGGGCCTTGTGGTACCTGTCCTTCCATGTGGCTGCAGATACAGATTTCACAAGGCAAACAGTGCACCTGTGCATCTGGCAGTCAATGCACAAGGCAATCTGCCACCCATGGGTTGAGAGGTGCAGGGCCCTATGGCAAGAGGAAATTTGTCTTCACCATGTGGTACCCATGCCCATGCAGATAACCCTGCACATTTCATTCTCTGACTGAGGGGCACATAACAGTACTCTCCCCCCACCCTCACCCCTTCCAGCTGGGTCACTAAACTCACCCTCAAACTCAGCTCACTAGCATAAGATCACAATGCATGGCCACTGGGATGAAGACTGGCACTACTCATAAAGTTTGTTAAACAATTATATTTTTTTTTTACTTTGATCCCAACATTTCGAGATACTTATTTTATGATTTGCCCTATAAACGTAACATGAAACATTTATAGTATATTGGCCAAAATGTCATTTTGCACCAGAGGTGTGAAAGCGCATCTTATCCAGGATTTTAAAAATGGCACATGCCATGTTTATAAGATGGTGTGGAAAAATGGCTATGTTGATAGTTTGGAGTCAAAATACTAATAATTGCTAAAGTTATGAATGAATGTTGAAATATTTTAAAGTTCAGTCATAACCTTCACATTTTACCGTATTTGTACACCACATTTTCAGCATAGCCTTCTTAATACCCCTCCTCATGAACCTAGTAGGAGAACATTTCAAATCGCTACCAAAACATCATTCTGTATTACTGAAACATCATTCTGTGTCACAGGTGTGAAAACACATTTTGGCCAGGACTTGAAAAATGACAGCTGTCACATTCATGAGATTGTGTGAAACAATTGCTATGTTGAAAATTTGTGATTAAAATATATAAATTACCAAAGTTACAAGAAAGTTTAGAAGAATTTCAATGTATGCACATAATCTTGCCATTTTTGCATATTTTGACTCTCCATTTTTAATAGAGCCTTCGTATGACCCTATCTCATGAACAAGGGCAGTGAAAATTTTCAAATCTTGCCAAAAGGTAATTTCACAATGTGACTGCCAAATCACTTTAAGGCCTGACTTGCATAATTTCATTACCATTGGTTATGAGGTGGCACCCCAAACAAGCCATGTTAAAAACTGGGGGCCAAAATATGCAAAAATTACAAAGTTATGCATCAAAGTTCAAAACCCCTTTGAAACACATTCAACCACACATACCTTAGTGTCTCATATTGCAGACAGTAGTTGCAGCAGCAAGACGTCTTCAACTGGAGAGTGGATCTTCGTCCATGAGTGAGTCATGTCGGGCATGTGGGTGTGCATGGGGTGGTGGGTGCTGAGTGGGAGGTTGGGGTGGGGTGGTGGGTGTGTGTTTGGAGGGGCAGATTGGCAAAGAACTGCTTTCTGTTTTACAAGTTTAAGAAAAAACATCAAAGAATGGTTTTCTATATTTCTATGTTTCAGGGATATTCCGACACTGGGATTGCACATCCCAGTGTCAGCGTCGTAAAGGAATGGAAACTGGTAACCTGAAGGGGAGGGGAATCAAGAGGAATGCTACTGGAGGAGGGCACCCCAGTCCACTTACATATTAAAAATATGATAAGATTGATTGGGAAGCGGAGGCAGTCGAATCACCTGGAGAGGTGGGGAGAAAGGAGCAGTGGATAGGGTGGGCACCCCGATCTGCTTGATAGATAGATAGATAGATAGATACATAGATAGATAGATAGATACATACATACATACATACATACATACATACACACATATTGTGCGATAACTCACAGGCTCCTAATGCTGAAAGCCAATCAGCTGCTTACTGACTGGCTTCATGCAAATGAAAGGATCAGATCCACCTCTGATATTAGTAGCTTTGGGCCTTTCAACCACATGAAATTTCCACCCAGCAAGCAGTGAGTGGTGTTGAAACCACAGAGCATGGTCATTGGTCTGGACTGCTGAGTCTCTTCAACCTTTAGCTGCAATGGACTTGGCAGTGACACACCTCTGAAATGACATTTATTGTAAAAAACATTTCTGGTGCATGCACAAGCAAATATAAAAATATACAGCATCATTAATGCCACTGTTGAAGTTGCAAACCCACTTTTTCAGATAAAAACAGGAATTAGAAATTTGTGAACGTGCCTTTGCCGACTGCAAAATCTGACATCTGGGGGCAGATATTCAAAACTTTGCACTGGGTGCAAACCGTTTGCACCAGGTTTGTGCCCCCTTTGAGCAGGTCCCATATATTCAAAAGACCAGATAGTGTGGGCAAACTGGATTAGCACTGCACAAAATGATAATGTATGCACTGGGCAAAGAGAGGGTGTGTGTACATGAATACAGGCATTGTGCTATATTTAGCCTATTAGCACCATGCAAAATGTATTTGTGTGACTTTGTGAGGCAGTTAGCATGGATCACATTATTGCCCAGAAAAACGTAGTCTTAACTCTGGGCAAAACAAGGATAAGGGGTGTGGACACAGCAGCAACAGGCAACAAGGCTGTGTGCAACAACAGCAGCATGGTGCACCTGATGACTACAGCCAATGAGGAGGCAGGGAGAGTGGACGGCAACTCTGGGTCACTCCATATGCCATGGAAGAGACATGCTGCACACAGATGGCACTGCCCACATCTCCATCATCTGGCACCAGTCCCAACTCTGCCAGGCATTTGGGAGTGCCCCAGCACCCCTTGTCAATGTGGCCATGCAGCACAAACCACCAGTCCCCTCATAGGGGTACAAAAACACAATCCAGCACACATACATGCAGCACTGAGGGGATGGAGGGTGTTCAGGGGAGGGTGAGGAGGTGCCCAGGATGTACCACATAGTAGATGTTGCCACATGGCTGGGGCCATCCACGCAGTGCACATGTTTCAGTGATGATTATGCCCCTGACATCAGTGTGCCTGCATGATGGTATGTGTCTGTCCCCACAGGGGCACAATAGTCTGTGCTGCTATGTACAGATCCAGCCTGCAGCTACCATCCTGTAGTTCCATTCTGACAAACAGGTGGTGTTGTGTGCAAACCCAGCCTGCAGCCACCGACCTGTTGCTCCAGTCTTACCTACAGGTGGAGCTGTGTGCACTCTGAAATAATCCAGGCAATCCACACATGGTAATACAAGCAAATCAGGCCATAATGATGTGCTAAGGTGGCCGTTTGCCCTTGGACTGCCTAAGTAGGCTCATTCGCATATCAGTTTTGAACATAGCAAACTTTTGCCCCGGGCTAAAGTGTTTGCCCTGGGTAAATGTGTTAGCGTTGGGCAAACATGTTTGCCCCGGGCAAACTTGTCAGAATAATTGCACAGTTCTGCAGAATTTGGCCTGCAATGTTGTTTGCAGTTGTTATGCACCACTTCTTTGCTAGCATCCACATTGGCCACATATTTCACCTTTGCTTACTCCACCTCTGTGTGCACTGGGCTGCTGTTGCAGTTTGCACTGACCAGTAGCTATATTCAGAGCTGTCTTCTTTGCTGGGCTATTTTTACACTGCACTCACAGCCCTGTTTGCCCACCTTCAATACATTCAGCACTGTTTGCCACAGAGTTATTCCTTTGAATGTTGAGTGCCATTGGCTATGGGCTAACTTAGCATGCCAGGCAGTGCTATTTTTGCCCTCTGGCAAAGTTTTGAATATAGGGCCCGTGGAGTGTAAAAAGTTTTTTGTTCATCAGTAAATAATAAGCACTTGATTTTTGAAGCCTGAAACTTTCAAGTTTGTCATATCCTGTTTCAAGGGTGGTGCATCTGTGGCTTCTGAAATGAAACATTTTGAAAAGAATATTGCCAACAAAATAAGGAAAGTGTAAAACCACTTTCACAAACAAAACCAATAAGTAAAAATTGCTTCTGCAGATTCAGCATGTTTTTCTTTACGTTTTTATTTGTGAAAGTAGTTTCAGCCATCTGTCAAAATCAACACTCACGTGCAAGATTGAGGGTTACTTGTTCATCTGTTGCTAAACAATCAGTTGAGACTTGAAAGCTGTACCCTTCAAGTTTGCCAGATCCTATCCTCGCAATCACTGTGTTTATAGTGGATTGGAAATGAACAATTTAAAATAGATTGTCTTAAAAGAGATAAATAGATGTATTAAAACTACTTTGGCAAATGAAACCAGAAAGAAAATCCAGTTTTGCAGATTTTCAAAAAGAAGCTTTATTTTATGTTTTCATTATTGAAATAGTTCTTGTAGTTATTGTCACCTACCAAAAATATAAAAATAAAAGAAAGAAAGAAACCTCACAGCAAAAGTGTGGCGCTAGGGAGTTAGTTGCTCATCAGTAACTAAAAAAAAAGCCTGTGATTTGATGCCTGAAGCTTTCAGATGTTGCAGAACCTGATCCTGAGGTGCGGTTCTTTTGTGTTTTGGGAACAAATACTGTTCTAAAAATGTATGCAAGTAAACAAAATTAAAAAAAGAATAATATCAGTACCTAAAAAATTCACTGAGGTTTAAAAACTATAAACTTCAAATCTGCTGGATTAAGTATTTCAAATAGTTGTGATTATAGGACTGGATATTTAAAGATTAGTGCCAGCACTGACATGTTTAATACATGTTTCTATCACTGGTCCTAGTTAGGCCATATTCAGAGGACACAGGACCAAACCCCCAAATCCAGCAGCACAAAAATACCATTGCACCTATGTAAATGAAGGGGTCCCCACATGCATACTTGAGCAGCAAGATATTCAATGGTTTGCTGCTAGGTCATCAGCCCCTCAAGTGGTGCTGTTTACTGCCAGTGAAAACCACCTCATAACTTGGTGCTAAGTCCTTGCTCCCACTCTGAAGGCAGGGTGGCTGCAGCCACCCGCTCCTGATCTCCCTCTATGAATTTGCAATATTCCCTGATGTCCAGTGGTTCTCCCACCCCACACTCACCCATTCATACACTTTTAAGTATTAACTGGTGGTCCAGTGGTTCCCCCACTCCCTAATCCCACATTCCATTTTTTATTATCATATCCTTGTGCTCCAGTGGTTAACCACCTCCTGATTGCATGTTCTTCATTTTATTATTGGTGGTCAAGTGGTTCTCCCCACCCCAGCTCCTCCAGTAAATATTATTATAGTACACCTAATGGTCCAGTGGACCCCCCAATAGCCTTCCATCTCACCCACCTGTTGACATCCCACATCTCTTCACCTTTACTTCACCACTGGTGCTCAGACACTCCAACCCACTAGATATAGTGACTGGCACAGCCCTCCTCTCACCTCTACAGCCTGCCACCATATGATCTGTCAGTAAGCATGTGTACTGTAGAAACAGCTGTTTTTGCAGTACATGCACTCACTGACCGCTCCTATGGTGGCTGGCCATGGAAGTGAGAGGAGGGCTGTGCTAGTCATGGAATCTTGGTTGGTAGTGAGAGCATCTGAGCACTGGGGTAAGAGGGATGTGGGAAGGTAGGATGTCAACAGGTGAGTCAGGGGTCTGACTGTTGGAGTCCACTGGACATGAGGTGTTCTATAATAAGTTATGTTGGGGGAACTGCGGTGGTGGGAACCACTGGGTCACGAAGGAATTATAATAAAACATGGAACCAGTGTTCAGGTGGAGGGGGATCACAATTGAATGATACTAAAACATAGAACAGATTATCAGAGGTGGGGGAACTATTGTACCCCCAGGTCATTTCAAAACATATTGACAAGGGGCAATAACAGGTAGGGAGACCACGAGGCCACCAGGGTCTATTTTGTACACTGAGAGGAACACTAAGGGGCTACTGTGCTTCATGCAAAAGATCCCATAATAGGCATGCAAATGGCTCCTTAGCACCTTGCATCCCCAATTAGCTCATTTGCATGTATGAATATAGTCCACAGGGATCTTGGCACTATTCCATTTTGGGCAGCACTGGTCCCTATGGAGTATGTATCACCCTGGTCCATGACAGGACACCACAGATTTATTTAGCACTACACTGACATGGATTGGCGTTCAGATGGATAGTGCCACTCACTATCTGTCTGAATATCACTACAGCCAGGTAGCACAAGGACAAGTGTAATGCAAACATATGCACTGTGCTCTCCCCATTTTCTGACTACAGGACCCATAGTGTATTGGAAATAAAAAATGTAAAAAAGGTATTTAAAAATAACAAATGTATTAAAACTACTTTTTCAAATGAAGCCGGGAAGTAACAAACTCTAGCCAGAGCCAATATCTCTGCAAACTGATATTATTGATGGCAGTGAAAAATATGTAAGAAACACAGTATCATAGCAAAAATATACTATATGTGTTTTTTGAGGAGCACAAGCATTTGGACATTAATCAAAAGCTTATATCAATGAGACTCTAGCTCCTCCATACATATTGTATTCCCTTTTCACAAACTAGTGGTATTATAAAAGTATGGGATCTTCATCATGTGATTGATTTGCACATTCCAACCTCTTGTTTCCTTTTTTATATATAGGTACAGGAGGGAGCGAGGGTCATTCCCTTCCCCCCCGGTGCAACAATCCAGATTGGCTTGGGACCAGAAGATACTTGATGATGGAAGTAAGGTAGGAGAATCATTGGCCTGCTTCTGTTTCTAGTTTTCCATTTTCTGTCCCTATCTCTGCACTGGGGCATGCAAGTCAGACGTGAGTATGTGGAGGCATGCACACACCCACAGAATCCTACAGTTCCTTCTTTCCCAGCTACCCTCAAATCAGCATTACCACCACACCTCCACCTGGTGGCAGTCATTCAGTGGGAGAGGCAGTCCTCCCTCCCTGGGAAAGGAGAGCAGTCCAGAGGACTCTCAACCCATTACTTCCATGGCCAATCAACAACACTTCATGCTTGTTCCTGAACCAGGGTTACTAGCATGACAAGAGGTAAGGTGTCCAGTTCCTGAGACCTGTACACCACTGGGCCAGATACTAATGTTATTTGCTTGCCGAACTGTAATTTAATTACATGAACCATTACGAGCACATAAGCAATTGCAATGGACTAGATAGGTTGGGCAGTGAATAGAATTAATCATGTTTTACTTTCTCTTTTTAAATGCTTTTTCTGTTCCCTACCACTACAGTTTGCAAGACTGAGTGCTAATTTGAGCTGTATTATTCATAACCTCAGATTGGGAGGTCATGGATGTCAGGGGGGACTGGTATGCTCATATTGCTAGAAGTACCATCTTAGCTAGCTTCCCTGGGGGCCTTCACCTTATGAGATTGCCCTCCTCTTTCTCCCTCATGGTCTTGTTTACCCCAACCCCCTTGGTGTCTCCCTCCCTCTCCTCCCCCTGTATGATGTTAAGTTCTAGTATATGCTAAATTACCTATGTGTGCATTCGCCATCAATCCTAATCTATAATGCTTACTGACTTTCATTTGGTATTACTCTGTATTAATGTCTGTCATGCATGAATTGTTAAATTATTTTTATTGAATGTGTCCTATGTGTCCAGGACCATCTCGAAAATGTGCTTGCTCAATGATGCAACTGCCTGGTTAAATAAAGTTTGATTGATTGATTGGTTGAAAATTTAAGCAACCTGTTAAACTGAACAATTTATATCTGCACCAATATTAACCACCAAATGAAATATTTGCAGAAGTAGTGCAAGAAACAACTACATCACACATTTCTTTGCCATGCCATGCATGTACACTCTCCCCATGACAGAATAATCTATAATTCTTTAAAAAATATTTTCTAAATCCATTTCAGTGAAGTTCACTAAGGAACAAGGTGACTGTTTTTGCTGCTGTAAACTAATAAGAGTGCAAAGGTTCTCCTCTAAGAACTGCACTAACAGGGTCCTCAGAACCCAATAAAAAAAGCTGGCAATAATGTACCAGGGACATGTAGTCAAATTATTTATATATTGGGTACTGCATTTTTGTAAAAACAGTTTAAAAAATGAGGTGCTAACAAGTGTGAACAGTGACCCTGTTTGTGCTCTTTATTCATTAGTGGTTGCCAGTGCTGTCACCATGCCCATTACTGTTCACAGCAACTGATTTAGGAAACAGTTTTTAAACAATTATAGAACATTTTGTCATGGAGAGAGTGCAAATATATGGTACAGAATGGGAATGTATGATATACTGTAGTTGCTTCTCACACTACTTTTGTAAATATCTCATTTAGTTGTTAATATCAATACAGATATCAACTGTATAGTATAATTGTGGTTGCTTATATTGCAGGATGGTAATTCTTTCAAGTAAGAATTTTTGTCTTAAACACATGAGCGTACTGTATCTGTCCCCTCTGACCTCCATGACCTCCCAATGTGAGGAGACTGTGAGGTTGTGAATTATGCAGCTGAAATGAACACACAGCACTACAAGCTGTAGTGGTAGAAATCAGAGGGAGAGTGATAAATATAAACAGAAACAGTAAAACATGATTCATTATGTTGACTCACCAACCTATCTAGTCCATTGCAATTGCTTATTTGCTCTTGATTGTTGATGTAATTAAATTACAGTTTGGTAGAGAAATAAGATTAGTGTCATGAGTTGGGCATCCAATCCTTGAATAAATATATAGACTGAGGGTATGATGCAACATCAAAAAATACAGTGAAGGAGATACTGTACATGGAGATGAGACACATGGTTCTAAACAAAGGGGATTATATCTATACCAATATTTAACCCCCAACGAGATATTAACAAAACTAGCACAAGAAATAACTATATCACATATTTCCATTATGTGCAGTGCATGTACACTCACTCCATGACAAAATGTTCTATAATTCTTTAAAAATATTTTCTAAATCCATTTCGGTGAACTTCGCTAAGGCCAAGGTGACTGCACTGGCTACCATAAACTAATAAGAGTGCAAAAGTTCTCCTTTAAGAACTACACTAACAGGGTCCACAGAACCCAATAAAAAGGTGTGGGGGGTGAACAAGAATTTGTAGCACATGGCAGCTGCCTGATAGGCTCTGTTGCCTATTTGTCCCACACACACAGACATCCAGTCTAATAAGCTGGCCACCAATCACTTTGCTCACTTTCTTGTTTTTTAGAGGACTCACCCCTATAGTATAAGTGTGTCAGGGACAGTACACTCCCAGGAAAATGTGAGAGGGTTAAAAATGGGGAAAAAAAGGAGATACCCTATATAGGGTAAGATAACAAACTAGTTTTTGAGAAGCAAAAGAAAGAAGTAGGACTAAACAGGAGTAGGAAGGAACTAAAGGGCTACATCAAGCTTGAAAAGACACTAGACAAAGAAAGAAAATATCAGAAAGTAGTGGATGTAGTGGTTGTGGACTGCAACTTTAGGAAGATCTTCTGGACTACCATCCCATATGTACTCACCTCTCTGAGCAGCGGGCACAGCTTGCTGGTTACTGGGCCAAACTCAAAAAGGTACAGTGGAGCTTGTGCCCCATCAAGGAGCCACCATGTCAGCTACCTCTCTCCCAGAGAATGCCTAGGAAGAGGCAGAGCAGATAGACCTTTTCAAGCTTAGGGAAGGTGGGCATGGAGGAAAGTGGGCACGTTTCTCCTCCTATAACACTGCAAAACTCCTTCACTGTACTGGTGAGATGGCGCAGCTGAGAGGAGGAGGTGGGGATCCTCAAAAGTGGAGGCCCCAAGGAGGTTTGGAGAGGCCCCAAGTCTAAGACAAAGCAGATGCTGGTGGGGGACACCATTCTAAGAGGGATAGACTTGGGCACTGGAAGAGGGAATGATAGGGAGGTAGCATGCTGGAGTGGTCCTTAGGCTTATAGGTATGGAGTCCTTATCCAGATGGGAGGGTGCAAGACATCATTGTCCAGCTGAGAATGAATCCCCTAGTAAAGGATATGGTAAGGGTAGTAAAAGGTAATTCCAGTGAGCTGTGGAGTGACCTCAAGCAGGTGGCACACATGGTAGAGTTTTCTGAGGTGTCACCTGTGTATAGACGGGAGAGGCAAGGGTATTCCACACCAGGATATTTAATGACTGGCTGAAGACTTCATGCATGGTAGAAGGCTTTTTTGCAGATTTTACTAAACTCTGCAGTAGCATAGACACTCAGTAGGGGGTCAAGAGAATGTCATGGGATCTTGGAAAATCTGAGGAGTGGTCAAAAGCATGACAGTTTGGCTTCAGAGCCAAAAAGTACAAAATCATGCACCTAGGGCATAGGAACTCAGGAACTGAGTGTGGGATGGAGAAAGGTAGTGATAGTGATTAAACAGAAAAAGGACTTTGATGTTATCATATCTTAGGACTTCAAAGTGTCAGGACAGCATGAAAAAACAGTGTGCAGGGCTAGTGGGATGCTGGGATATAAATGGTGGGGTATCTCCAGTGGGAGCAGGAGGTGGTGTTGCCTCTGTACTGCTTGTTGATGTGACCCTACCTGGATTACTGTGTCCAGTTTCAGAGACTGCACCTAGGAAAAGACGTAAAGGGTAAAGACAGTCTAGAGGAGGATAACAGAAATGGTAAAGGGGTTGGACAGAAAGACCTACACGGAGAGAGTGAGGAATTTTTTTTTTATTTAGAAGTTACAGAAATACAGGACAAATTCCAAGAGAAGCAAGTCTTGTTTAGAGAACATCCCAAGTCATAATTATAGCAAATTACAAGAAAACAATAACTTTGGGAAGGTCCATGGAGATTAAACCTCATCAAGGTGGTAGGGATAAAAAGTCCTGCCCATCCACACTCCGTTTGAACTTAAAGAAGTGTGTGTAAGGTGTTAAAGTAAAACTAAATGTAAAAATGCAGTAATATAAAAAAAAACACATTATCAATGAACACTTTTAACACAAAATTAAATAGAAAATATACAGACTTCCTTCCCTGAACTATCTTAAATTAAATAAAAACCTGAAATAGCAACAACCTGTTTGAAAAGCTGTTGGTGTAAAGTTGCAGATGAAAATCATTATACAAAAACATAGTAACATAGTGACATAGTAGCTGATGGCAGATAAGGACTGCTAGTCTCATCTAGTCTGCTTGTATTCCCTGCCTGCATCAACTGCCGCTGACCCTACCTGGTCATTGGCTATCGCCTCTCTTCACCCCATCTAGGGTTCCCTTATGTTTATCCCATGTCTGTTTGAATCCCTGGGGTAGGCTATTCCAAGCATCCACCACCTTATCAATGAAGAAAATCTTCCTCACATTTCCCCTTATCCTGCCCCCAGTCTCATATTTTGTCCCCTTGTCCTTGTACAACTCTTGTACTGAAAGATGCACTTTGTTCAAGCCATTAAGATACTTGAAGGTCTCTATCATATCCCAACCCCCCCATTCCCTCCTATCCTCAAGTGTACACATATTGAGGTATTTTAATCTGTCCTCATATGCTTTCTGATGCAAGACCTTCACCATTATGGTCACCCTTCTCTGTACTGCCTCTACCCTGTCTATGTCTTTGCGAAGATGCAGCCTCCAGAACTGAATACCATATTCCAGATGAGGCCTCACCTGTGTTTTGTACAATGGCATCACCACCTCCTTTCGTCTGTTACTGATACCCCTTCCTATGCACCTCAATATCCCAATGGCCCTCCTCACAGCCTTGTTATACTATTGGCTACCTTTAGGTCATCTGAGATGATCATTCCTAAATCACTCTCTTCCCTGGTGGATGTCAACACCCCACCCCCATCCTGTAGCTCTCGTCAGGGTTTCTTCTCCCAGGAGCATGATTCTGACCTTCTTTGCATTAAATGTTAAGTAACTACAAAATCAAGTAGGCTATATGGGCAGATGATACCTGAGCAAACTTTAAAAGAAGTTACAAATGTTTGGAAGCTGGTAACAGAGTCAAAATCTGCAGGACAGTAATGAGCTGAAAGGTCATAGCAAGAATCCTGAAAGTAAGTTATACTATATAAAAGATGGACTGCAAACAATGTTTAAATATGAAATGCAAAGTTAATAACACCAGGTAATGTCTTTAAAAAACAATATTTGCAAAGAGTTATTGCCAGTCTCCTAGTCATCCATGGTCTGACTCCAGTCAGATTTCTAGCTGCACTTCATCACCATGTAAAGCAGATATATATGATACACAAGAGTCCTATAATGAAAGTTCAGAATGTGTACAGCACCCAGAGCTCAAACGCTGAGCAAAGCTAAGAGCAGATGAATTTGTTCAAGATGGTTTTTATTCCCTTATCTCTTAAAAAGGAAGGAATTCCAAATTCCAGAGCTGCAGCAACACAATGAGACAACCCAGGAATGTAACAGTTTGAATGTTTGAAGATGATTCCTCCAGCTCTTACACACAGAGCAAAAATAAACATTTTCACCCAGATCAAATTTATTGCCACTAAGTTAGGTCACAGTTTAATTCCAGGTTTTGCAATTGGGCACTGTCATAGAGTTACATAGACAGCAGAGCAGGAGTATGGTAACTTACAGGCTCTTACACAGAATAAGCACATCCACAAACCAGGTCAGTTTGGTCCAGTTTCAGCAAGGGATATGTACACCATGGAAGACAGGAACAAGATAGGCGATGTCATAGAGACCTACAAGTACCTCACAGGGTTTAACAGGGTAGAGAATGAGAGTGTCATTCAAATGAGGAGTGGCACCGGGACCAGGGGGAGTGCAATAAAGCTGAATGGGGGAGTTCAAAAATAAGGAAATATTTTATTACTGAAAGGGTGGTTGATGGCCAGAACAGACTGCCAGCAGAAGTGGTAGAGGCTAAAACATTGGTGGGCTTCCACTATGCATGGGCTAGGCACAGGGGTATATTAGAAAAGAATCAGTGAGGTAATGGGATAACAGTAGACCAGATAGGGTCTATGGAGACAGAATTGGCAGAGAACAGCTTGGCAGACTGGGTGGTTCAAGCAGTCCTTTTCTGCCAACATTTGTTTACAATGAAGTTTTAAATGAAAGTAATGAAATGATGCTAGCATATGTGCAGAACATAACACCATGTCTACAGAATGATGAATATTGGCTGTTGATACACAGTCCTTAAAAACTGTTGCAAATCAAACACTAAGTATAACATAGCTTTTGCAAATGATACTAGAAAACAAAAAGTCTGTGAATGCAGGTCTTACTTCATGCTTTCATACAGAAAGCTGATTCCTTCACACATGATGAAACTAATGCTTTATCAGGAAGATCATACTGAGTTGATAAGAAATGATTCCCAGTGGCATCCTGGAGAAGGAAAAAAGGGAGCAATGTATATATGACACAAATTAGTAGAGGGCTTTAATGGTGCAGATAAGATCCAACACAATGCAGAACAAATCAATGGTTACTAAACATGAATAAAACATACAGTGATTTGATGCAATGTGGGGCTGGAGAGTACCACTGGACATCAAGAACTTATGAATCAGCAGGGAGAAGGATGGGGTACAAATGTATACAAGGAATTGCTTGGTACAGGGACAGGTTGAAGGAGGGTGCACCATTGTACTACCAGCACTGCTTGACACAAGGTACAATAAGCACAGAGGGGGAATTATGTCCATACATTGCTTGCCATTAAAAGCATAATCAACCTGTTGTCTGTATCCGTTTTTGCATTTCCTTTAAAAATAAAAAGGTAAGGAACTTAATAAAATGAGTGGAAGAGTACACAATGGGGGGGGGGTACTAACAACAACAGAATGGAAAAGGACCTGGGGGTTGTCATATCAGATTACCTAAAGGTAGGCTGGCAATGTGAGAAGGCAGTATAGGGAGGACTGGGGGGATACTGGGATGCATAGGGAGAGGCATCACCAGTAGAAAACAGGACTTTGTCATCCCTCTGTACAGACAGTTGGAGAGACCCCATCTGGAGTATTGTGTGCAGTTCTGGAGACACCATCTCCGCAAGTACATAAACAGGATGGAGGCAGTCCAGTGGAGGGTAACTAAAATGGTGCAGGGTCTGCTCCATAAATCATACAAACAGAGACTAAAGAAGCTTAATGTGTATACCCTTAAGGAAAGGAATGAGAGGGGCACATGATAGAAACTTTCAAGTGCCTCAAAGGAATCACAAAGTCCAAAACGGTAGCATATTTCAGAAAAAGATATGTGTATGAACAAGGGGGCACAGTTTGAAGATATGGAGGGGGGGCAGTTCAGGGGCAATGTGAGGAAGTATTTTTTTACAGAGTGGGTGGTGGATGCATGAAACGGCCTTCGTGAGGAGGGCGTGGGGTCAAACACAGTGGTGGAATTCAAGAATGCATGGGACAGACATAAGCAATTCTAGTGGAGAGTAGGAGAAAGTAGACTGTTGGTTAACTAGGATCTGCAGCTTATCCAATAGGTAGGGAAATGGGCAGACTGGGTGGGCCAAGCAGTCCTTATCTGCCATCAAAGTCTATGTTTCTATGTTCCCATAGATGTAGAACCTAAAGTACCAATGGTAATGACAGCAATCAAAGTATGGATGTGTCATTTTTGTAGAAAGACACATACATGCTAAATAATGTGCATACAGATGCTGTGCAATATAAATTCATACATGCATGCAAGTACACACATGCAGCTCAAAAAATAAACAAGCATACCCTCTCACCATACATAAACTCAGAACTTTTAACTTGTTCAGTTCCTGCAGTCAATATATTATTTTGTCATTCTGAAGTAAAATTTCCCAAGCTGCATTCAAATTACAAGGTCTCAGCAAGAACATTTCAAGTTAGTAGGGCTATAGAAGTTTAAACATTGCTGAAACTATCACTATCATCAGCACTGGCATCTGACAATTTCTCTTATACTACATACATTGTAATGAGAAAAAAAATGTTTGCATTGGAGATCAAACCCAGGCTTGTGTATGTCTGAGAACCTAAAGCAAAACCTAAAAGCCCTATCACTGATGTCATCAGTGACATTATGCAGACAAATCACTCCCATTAAATGTACCTTTCAGCCTGACTAAATGCAAACAAGAGTATGCATGACCATGACAGGTGCTCACAGTTACACTGTTGGTGCCAAAAATCCAGGTCTATGTTGAATACATCCAGGTCTTGCACAATCCCTAAACCACTGTCACGCATCTTGAACTGAGGATGAAATTGTTTTTGCTAGTAAAACTAGGAACTTCAAAATCTGTGAAAGCAGGTTTTACTTTATGCTTTCTTATGGAAAACCATTTCCTGCCACCTACTGACACTTGTATCTCGAGTGCAGTCTTAAACAACATTTTATTTATTTTATGTATTTAAATGTTTTGACAAAAGGGCATGAGAGCTGATAAATACATTTCAGATGTGTTCTGAGGGAATGAGAGAAGAGCAATGCAAATGCAATAGACATAAATTACTAGTTGTGCAGATAACGTCTATAACCAAACAGTGCTTACTAGGTATGAATAAGGCACAATTTGGTGCATGGTGGGGGGAAAAGGGTACCTCTGGATGTCAGGGATTTATAATTTGTGATAGGGAGAAGGAGTGGGTGTGACTATATACCTGGGATTGTTTGGTACAGGGGAGGGGTTGAATGAGGGTGCACCAATGAACTACTATTGTTACTTGGCCCCTGACAGAATAAGGGCAAAAAGTGGCACTGGGACCAGATACTTCTTGTCATTAGAAGAACTGGCAATTAAAAGTACTGTGGTGTGTATCTGTTATTAAATTTCTTTAAAACAAACATTGGAAAAACTATGCTAAAGCATCAGTTTAAGGTACAGAGAAATGCATAATTAGGGTAATATGTGTAATGCAGCATTGCCCAAAATTTAACTTCCTCTATCCAAGCTTCAGAGTGTGAGTATTTTTCTGTGCCTAGAAAGACAGTGCCAATGTTAGGACAATGCAATGTTGTGCCTTATGATCTTTTAAACAGCAAGAAACATCATGCCATGGATTAACCACGGCTCTGGGATTTTTTTTCCTAGCCTAATGTTGCATCTTCTTTCTTTTTTGGCAATGACATACAATTGCAGTGGATGCTTTAACATATGTTTTTTTTCAATGAATATGAAATATAAATGTATTACAGCTGATTAATATATGAATATGCAAATAACTAATTATGATCTATTTTGTTATGCATTATATAATTATTTGTTTACCGGGTATGTCTAAATAATGTTACTTATTTTTATTATTGCAGTACAGTTACTATGTGCCTCATCGTCCTATTTAAGGAATCTCTATTGTGAAATAGTAATGGTAAAATAAATAAAATATTAGTATCAATAATGATTAATACCATATTTGCCACATTTCAGTTCTCAGTCACCTCTCCCATAGCTAGCAATTCAGTAAATAGATTTATCAGGTAGTTGCCAAAGCCTGGCTCCACCCACCCTACCATGGGGACTTGACCTCATTATGTTCTTGCAGAACTTTCAGAATTATTTCCCTAGTTACATATCAAATCAAATCAAATCAAATCAAACTTTATTTATAAAAAGTGCCTTTCCAAAACCAAGGCACCTGTAAATAACATAATAAAATAAATCAGTAAAAAAATAATTTAAAACCATATATGAAATAAAATTCACGACAGCAACATTAAAAGTCATTATATGCTAGGCTAAAAAGAAATGTTTTTAATGCTACTTTAAAGCTTTGGATGGTCAGGCAATCTCACACCTGATGAGGTAGAGAATTCCACAGGGTTGGGGCCATAAAACTAAAGGACCTGGCCCCAGATGTCTTTAAACGAACCCTGGAAATCTCTAGCAATCCCTTGTCAGTGGATCGGAGAGAGCAGGAGGGACAGTAGGGTTGGAGGAGATCTTTCAGTTAACCAGATCCCTGATCATGTAGGGCCTTATAGGTCAGCAAACTGACCTTGAAGGTGATCCACCAGCATATTGGCAGCCAATGCAGTCCGCGAAACACAGGCATTATATGTCTGGTCCTAGACGAGCCAGTCAATAACCTGGCTGCCACATTCTGCATTAGCTGCAAGTGACAGATATCAACCCCCGGTAACCCCAGGTAAAGGGAATTGCAGTAGTCAAGATGGGAGGTAACGAAGGCGTGGACCAAAGTTGGAAGATCCTCGGAAGGAACCAGGTGCTTCACCTGGGCAATATTCCTCAGGTGGTAAAAGGAGGCTTTGACAACTGCTAACACCTGAGATTTAAGTGTCAAACAGTCATCAAACACAACGCCTAGGTTCCGCACCTGGTCTGAGGTAGTTAGCTGAACACACCCAAGCCATAAACCTGAAGGTGATCCTGCCAACAAACCCGCCTTCCGGTGACCTGGGTCCACAACAAACACCTCAGTTTTTTCTGGGTTCAACCGCAACTAACTCACATTCATCCAGTCCTGGATTTCGGCTAGACAGTTGTCGAAGACCAAAATGGCAGCATCTTGGCCGGGGACAAAGGACATGTACAGCTGAGTATCATCTACATAGCAGTAAAAACTCAAGCCGTACCACCTAATAATTGCTCCCAACGGCAGCATATACACTGCAAACAACATGAGCACCAAAATGGAGCTCTGTGGCACCCCACAGGATAGGGGGAGTGATGCCGAGGAAAAAATCCCAGACATCACTCTCTGAGTCCTACCCTCAAGGAAAGATCAAAACCAACTGAGAACTGTACCAGACAGCCCACAGATGAACTGTAGGTGATCCAATAGCACACCATGGTCCATGGTGTCAAATGCTGCAGAGAGATCAAGAAGGACCAAGATGGAATGGGTCCTTCAATCTCTCACTATTAGGAGGTTATTTAGTACCAGGACAAGAGCTGTCTTGGAACTATGTCTCTTCCTAAATCCAGACTGGAGAGAATCATAAACATTGTGGCTGGTCAAATGATCATCTAGCTGTGAAGCGACCACCTTCTCAATAACCATACCCACAAAGGACAGGTTAGAGACAGGCCTGTAGTTAGCCAGACAATCTGGGTCCAGGGAGGACTTCTTAAAAAGGGGTCGAACCACGGTCTACTTCATAGGATCAGGAAAGATCCCCCTCTCCAAAGACCTCCAGACTATCTCGGCAAGGACCGGACCAATTTTATCCACACAGTCCACTAAGAGACATGTGGGGCCTGGGTCCAAACTACAGTTGGTCGGATGCAATGACTGGATGATCATCACAATGTCACTGACCGTGGGAAGACTGAAGTCAAACCACACAAACTGGGTGTCCGACATCTCCTGCCGACCACCACAGCTCCCATTATGGAGGGACAAGTGGATACCAGACCTGATTGTGACAACCTTATCTGCAAAGAATTGAGAAAACTCCTCACATCGTTCTTGAGAAAAAGCACTTCCAGGCTGATGACAGATTGGATTGCACAATCTGTCCACAATCTGGAAAAGCTGAGATGGTCGATTCTGTGCAACAGCAATCTCTCTGGACAGGAATACTGCCTTCTTACGGGTGATTGCTGATGGATAGACCACATAATGGTCCATCAAACAAAGTTTGTCACACTACAGACCCGACTTCCACCAGCAACTCTCTAGCCTTCATCCAACTCTCCTCAATGCCCTCAGAGTCTCATCAAACCAAGGAGACCTGGAGTGAAGAGTGAGGGGATGAACACAAATAGGAGCAATGGAAACCAGGGCCCCTATCACTGCCTTATTATAGGCAAGTACCAGGTGCCCTGGATCCATGCATTCACTCAGTAAACCCTATAGGTCCAGTACCGCCATCAGGCCATCTGGAGAAACACCCCTCAAAGAGTGGTACCGGACCATCCCTGTAGGGGCTGGCCTACTAGAGGTGGCCTTGAAACTGAACCCAATGGTATGATGGTCAGACCGCCCGACTGGTTCCACCACCAAATTGGATATCTCAATCCCCAGTAGGAACACCAAGTCCAATGAATGACCGCCAACATGGGTAGAGGAGGAAATAACCTGTGTGAAGCCCATTGAAATCATTAACTGAAGGAAGTCCTGACCAAAATGTGAGAGTTTATCATCGACCCATGCATTGAAATCCCACAGAACCAACCATCTGGGGATCTCAATGTCAAGTCGACAATGAAGTCTGTGACTTCCTGCAGGAAAACATTCCCATCATCTGGTTGACGGTAGATGAGAAGTATCCTGCATCCCACACCCTCACCCATAATACATTGAAAGGAGTTGGTAGTTCCCACTGGTACCTCCATTAGGCCCAGTTCCGATCTAAAGCAGATGACAACCCTCCCCCCACGATCCATCCTAGGGCGGTGTATCACCGAGTACCCGGCCGGGATTGCTGATGCCAAAACTGGGCCAGAATTCTCATCCAGCCAGGTCTTGGTGATGCACGCCAGGTCATATGATCCAACAAAATCCATAATTATAGCAGTTTTGTTCTTAATAGACCTGGCGTTGCATAACACCACCCAAGTAGGATGAGAATCCATGGATGACCATGCTACCTGCCTGCTACAAGCAGAACCCTTGGGTATGGGAACCAAGCAGGGAGGACCCCTTTCCAGGACCCATTTTGCCCCAGGGTGTCTCCTTGTCCCCACTATCTCTATCTGCCCACTCCTTTCCATTCCCTCTCCAGGCCCAGCCTCCGTCCTCCTCCTCCTCCTCATTCTAACAATCCCCAAAGCCCTACACCATCTAAATACCTCTGGTGACAGTGGAGGACAAAAAAGAAAAGGACGGATGTCCCTGAACCTGGAGGGGGTATAATATCTGACCGTTCTTATGCATTCCCAACACATTTTCACCACGCTAAACAGATACCAGCAACTAAACAACCCCAAAATACCAATTTGACCCACACCCAATCATACATTGCTCAAATACTCTTACAGACATCCACACCTTACCCCAAAACTAAACAACTACAAAGCCCTATACTAAAATGTTTAGCAGCACAGTATGTAAGTCCAAATCAGGAAACAGTCACAATCAAACTAAGTCTCACCGTTTTTGAGTAACTATGGTCTAAAGAGCTCCCACCTCTTTAAGACATGACACGATAAGGTCAGCCAGATTCAGTTCTCACTTTAAACCTGACCAGCCAGCCATAAATTTGATGAAAAAAAAATACAACTGTAGAGCACTCTCACTGCCAATATATTTCCAGTAATTCGCAGAATCAATCAGTTCCGACTCTTAGTTTTTTAAGGCAAAAGAATCCCAACTCTGAATGCATAACAAGAAATCCAAAACAAGTTCAGCTCTCACCTGAAAAGGCCCATGACTTCACAAAGAGTCCTTTATGTATCCAGTATCAAATCCAAGTCCAATATGCAGATCTTCTTCAGAACTTCAGATTGAAAAACAGGTTCCACAGAGTACCTAACCCCCCACAGCTGCCTCCACAGCTATCGGAGTAGGCGCAAACAGTAACCAGAGTACAAGTTAGGGCTGATTATGCAAAAGACCCCCCAGCACAGACCCAGGAGTTAGCTGCCTCCACACCTGCCGAGCCCATGACTACAACTCCCAGGCTAAGCCAGCCTACTAGCTGACCTCCCCGGATGCTTAGGAAACAAATGAACCCCTATCCGCTTTCCAGCAGACCACAAGCCCGTGCTTCCTGCTCAACTCGGCAAAAGCTCAAAAGCCACCCTCCCCAGGTAAGGCAAGGGGATCCCCGCTCACAATCCTCTAAAATACCACAACTCCAGCTCTGTAGTATCCCTGCTCACAGTTGCATGAAACCGATGCTGTTCCTGTTGCGATCCTATATCCTATATCTAGCCTCTCTTCTCATGCTATCACTATCATCTTCCTGTAATCTGTTCTTGTTGTTAGGTAGTGGTCTTGTACTTTCTATTGTGAACACAGAACTGTAACACTTTTGTGTTTTTACCTTCTCCATAATGTGTATTCTATTTTTTTTCATGCACACATATTTTAGGGAAGGATCATATTATGTAATTTGAAAATCTATGGAGCCATGTATGAGCCTTGAGGTCAGTATATTGGCAATTAATATTTATATCTTTAGTTCAGTGGGCTGCTTTGCACCACCATGGCCATAGTTGGGGTAGACTCTGTTGCTCCACCCCAAACAGAGCATTCCTAAGCATGGCATGCAAACATCAGCCAGAAGGAGACTAGAGCAATTAACATCTGTTACTAACTTCACATATTTAAGTACCCTGTGTTTGAAGTCTGCTTTAATAAATGCCAAGCACACCATTAGGACCCAAAGTGGTGCCAATGTATTCTTGAAGACCAATGAAATCTGTGGGCTCCAAACTGATTCTGAACTGAATTTGCCAGTTGGTAAATTTTCTCACTCTTACCCAGTCTTTAGATATTGAAATTTAAACCCAGGTCTAAGCACTGCAGTCCTTACAGTAGATCAATAGACTCAAACCCAAGTGTCAGAAGTCCTGGGGTCCCACCTACTGTAAAACCCAGATCCAGCAATTCTGCACTAACCAAACTCTTCAGATGCACTAACAACACCATATCTGAACTCAGGCCTAGGCAAACAATATCATATCCTGCAATACAGCATATCACCAAATTCTTCAACATAGAAACATAGAAACATAGAATTTGACGGCAGATAAGGACCGCTTGGCCCACCTAGTCTGCCCATTTTCCTACCTAACAGATAAGCTGCAGATCCTAGTTAATCAACAACTTACTTCCTCTTACCCACCCCTAGGACTGCCTTATACCTGTCCCATGCATTCTTGAAGTCCCCCACTGTTCTTGACTCCACAACCTCCTCAGGGAGGCTGTTCCATGCATCCACAACCCTCTCAGTGAAAAAATACTTCCTCACATTACCCCTGAGCCGTCCCCCCTCTATCTTCAAATTGTGCCCCCTTGTTCTTGCACATCTCTTTTTCTGGAAGATGCTACCCTCTTGGACTTTGTTAATTCCCTTGAGGTACTTGAAAGTTTTTATCAATTGTGTACATTGCAAGCATTTGTTTCTTTTGGGGTTAACACACCCTTGTGAGTTAGATTTTATTTTGTTTTGTTTTCACAGTCCCTTCATAAGCTTCCTTGTCACTCAAATGTATCAATTACTGGCTCAGACAATATATTAATATTCTCATGGTGTAAACACAGTTGTCTTGTGAGTAATAATTACCATTTCTGCCTGCTAGGCATAAACCCTCCAGTTCAAAGAAGCAACAAAATCTATGCCTTGTACCTGTGACTTGGTCCCTTGAAAGTGAAGGACAAGGATGCAAAGTACGCTGCACAGCTTTGTAAAAATATCATGTGATAGATAAAACACCAGGAAACCTAAGGACTAGCATTACTAGCATAGCTCTCAAAGGAAAGTATACTTCATAATGAGGTACCCTTTGCAAGACTTTCAGAAATTGTTCATGCTTGTGTTTCTTCTTCTTTGATTGTTAATGCTACTTGTTAGGGTGACAGATGGAGATATTAGGATTCTAAAAATATACGACTAGATCCATATGAAGTGTCACAATGAGTAGCTGAATTTGGAAAAAGGAAGAGAATCGAACAGGATAATATTCATTCAAAACTAATAATCACAATGCTGTGCTTTAAAAAGTATGCTGTAATGCTGGTCCCCAGACTTCATTAGTTTCAATAATGATTTATGTTTAAAGGTGTTCACTATCTGAAACCCTAATTGACAATTTTCTTGATTAAATACATGTCACATTATATAAGGCAACATTAACTCATTACCACTGACAGGGGACAATTTTTCAAAGCATTACATTTATAGTAGGATAAGAGCAACAGCATTGTTGTCCTGCAGGTTCAAAAGTGTTATTACCTACTTTGTTCTGATACTATACCTTCCAGCTTTCAAGATGACAATAACTAATTTCATTTTCAAGCCAAGTACAGTGGAAGCCATCTGACGTTTCTACTGTACAGTGCCCTGTACCACATAAACATTTACCACATTACACCTTAAAGTGCTGTAATACAGCATTTCTCTTTATGGAAGTATAATTTAAGGTACCACATAGGCTGAAGTACAATATTGTGCATTGCCAGCACAATAAGGCAACACTTCAGCTAGTGTGCTACTTTGAATAATATTGCTATGGGGTGGGGGGCTGTATTGCAATACCTTAATGTGGTAAACAATTCAGTGTTATAGCAGAAGATTAGGATGGCCACCACTGTAGTTCCATATTAAGATAAGCCACACTAAAGGTTTGCTTGCTCAGTTTCATCTCAGACACTGTTCTGGACTTGTATAAAGTGATCTCAATGAGAAAGTCACTTAATAAATCACAAAAATCTAATCAGAATAGCTCAGTGGTTAATCCATGTTTCCACAATGCCTATAACATTCCAATCCAGCTACATATAGGATCACCTCCTCTATGACAGCAAGGTATCATGTATATTATGCTACAGTTTCAAGCCAAGACAACACTATCCTTTGGTAAGCCTGCAGTTTTATTAAAATTAAAAACATTCATAGATCCCCATCTCACAAAAGCTGATTTTCACAAGTGTGTTGTTTCCCACTCTCAAAAAATACAATAGGTTAAGTTCATATACACTGCAGTATTATTGTGGCAGTACTTTTATACTGTACTATTTTCTGTACATCCATGGTAGGTGGTTGGTAAGTGAGGTCAAAGAGGAATGGGATGGAGGGGGGAAGAGAAAGAGGCTGACAGAGGAAGGGTGACAAAAATGTGGTGAGATGAATAAAGCAGGGGGAAGGGGAGAAAAAAGAAGAACTGGGAGAAGGGAAATGTGAAATGGTGGAAAGAAGAGCAGTAAGGACTAGGGAGGGATGGGGAAGGATGAAAGGGGAAAAAGAGGAGAGAGGAAGGGAACAATGGAAGAATAAAACTCAAAAAACAAGAAACAGTGAACAATTAAACAATGGATGGAGATTAAAAGAAGTTTCCTGTCACACTATTCAAGTTCATCTGTAAAATAAAAATAATAATAATAAACATTTTAAATACAGTGTAAAATAATAAGACTTGGGATCTAGCAGCAGAAGGAGCTGTTTCAGAGAAGTGCTGGCTCTTTCTTTTTCTATTTTAATTTGGTACTGGAATTGTTTGTGCTGGGAGGGGAGATGGTGGTGGGGATTTTAAAGCAGTATAGGGAGTAATAACTGTCACTGAGGGGCATTCTGGGCTGTGATATTTAATCTGTGCTATATAATGTTTGGAGTTCTGGCTGGGTGAATTTCACTCAGGCAGGAAGTTGTTTGCTGGCCTTGAGAGAGGGGGATAGGATAATTAGCAGGCACCAATTTAGCAAACAGTCTCACTTGGGATCTAGCAGCAGAAGGAGCTGTTTCAGGGAGATGCTGGAGTTTTCGTTTTCTATTTTAATTTTGATACTAGAATTATTTGTGCTGGGAGGGTAGATGGTGGGAATTTAATAGCAGTAATGGGAGTTATAACTGTTATTCAGGGGCATCCAGGGCTGTGATATTTAATCTGTGCTATGGAATGTTTTGAGTTCTGGCTGGGTGGGTTCCTCTCAGGTTTTTACCTCATTCAGGAAGTTGTGCTTGGCCTTATATCTTAGTGTGTGGATTAAGAGGTCTGGTGGGGAAAAGGTCAGGGCTAATTGATTCTCATGAGAGTCAAAATAGGACCCTAATCCCACCCTCCCCATCCCAATCACCCTGGAGTATTGCACATTTATAGAAGAGGAGCTACCCTACAATTGGTTGACAGGACTGCCAGGTGTAGCCAATTTAATTCCCTGGCCAGGCATCTGAAAATCACAGGGCATGGAAACACATAGCTGGAGAGGAAACACACAGAAGTTAAGGCTGCAGGATTATTGTAGTTGAAAAAGCTGTATTGACATGTTGAGTGGGTGAAAATAGTCAGGAACAAGGGTCTTGATGAAATACTGCTGCATAGGAAGGGACTGTAAGCTGAAGAGGGGGTATGGGCACCACTTAAGGAGTTTAACACATAAGGGGGTAAGGGCAGCACAGAGGTATGAAAATGGAGGGAGATGAGGGAAGACATGCCAGAGGGGGGTGTTTCAGAAATAGCGAAGGATAGGGACAGTGTAATGGGGAGGGTACATGGAGCAGCAGGATGCTATGGGGGTCGGCATGGGAAGAATAGTGGTCTGCAATGGCTGTGGGGTGGCTGTTTGGATAAGCATATTATGGAAGCTAGGTGGGTGTCCAATCTGTCATAGATTCAGGACACTGATGGTAGAAGTGCAGTGGCTGGGTAAGGAGTGGGAGAGGGTGAAGGCAGGGGGAGCTGGGGGAGGTTGGCCTTTGGCACAAGGTAGCATGATGCCAAGGCATAGGAGGAGCATCTGAACTGAAAAGGGAGCAGCAAGGAGAAGGGAGAAAGAGAGGTCAAGATGACTAGGGGTCTAGTAATGAGGAAAGCCTCAGGGAGGGAGGAAGGCACCTAGTCTCAGCAAACCTGAGAAAGCAGGTAACAGGTTTGCAGTGTTGGCAGAAAGGGGAGGTGCTGGATCTCCAAGATGGGGCAGGAGAGAACAGGGGTAGGGACAACCCAGGTGACAGCAGTTGGATAGAGGAAGGAGGGAAGGGGGAGAGGGGGCTCAGTAGGACTGATGGACAGAGGGGACGGGGTAATGGCAGAAGGGCAATGCTTATGAGATAGATGCAGGAGACACAGGAGGAGAGAGATGGGGACCCCGGTTAGAGTGTAGAGAGGGGTAAGATAGTGAGGGAGCATCGAGGGGAAGGGGGTGCAGGCCAGGAAAGGAGGTTAGGGTATGTACAGTGGGATTCGATGGAGTAACTAAAAAGTGTGGTAAGGGGGAGACTACTATTGAATACATAGAGAAGAGGTTGGGGGAGGTACAGTATGAGGCATGAAGAGGAGGGTTCTAATACTGGGAGATTCCCTACTGAGGAGGATCAGATAAGGCAGTAAGGGGGAAAGGCATAGCCAAATCTGGGTCAAATACATACCTGGGCTGACTGCCAACAGGGCAGGGCAGTCTCTTCTTAAAAGTGCAGGGAAGGGATGGAGGAGACCTCATGTCATGGTGCACATGGGTATGTACAACCTGGCAGGAGGGATGGTGAAACTGGCACAGGAGAGGTTTGACGAACTGGGACAGCTTGTCTGAGAAGATGGGGGTATCGGTGGCCTTCTTGGAGGTACTCCCAGTACCCTGCATGAGTACAGCAAGGAAAGAATGGATAGGTGAGTTTAATACTTGGCTGTGGGAATGGTGTCAACCAAGGGGGTATGGTGTCATGGGTTGCTGGGGTAGAACCTGGGACAGGAATGACCTGTATGCCAGGGACAAACTAACCTGAGCAAGGAGAGAAAAGCGGTACTGAAGCAGAAGATAGAGGAGTACACAGAAACAAAGATGAATTTAAACTATAAGGGGAGAGTGGCGAGTGGTCATCTGGTAGACAGGGGTCTCAGAGAGGGGGGCCTGACAAGCTTATACTCCTAGCTAATAGGGAAGACAAAGGGAAGGGGGCATGGTGGGGGAAGAAAGGCAGGAGAAGGGTTAGGGAGGGGAAAGGAGTGGGTTGGAGGGTGGATTCATTAAACATGAGGAGCCTCTAAAAAAAGTCAACTGAGTTTCAGGCCTTATTGGCAGAGGGGAGGGTGGACATTGTGGCCATCATGGAAATGTGGACCACCCAGTACCAGGTCTGGGAGTTGATGGTACCAGGATATAGGATATTCAGAAAGGATAGAACTAAGGGGAGGAGGGATCAATCTATGACAGGGAGAGGATAAGGTGTGAAAGGGATGAGAGGGAGGAGGGCAGCACAGAAGCCCTATGGACGCATTTTCAGGACTCAAATGGCAGGACACTGAGGATGGGGGTAGTTTTTAGACCACCAGCTCAACAGAAGGACCTGGACATGGAGTTAGCTGAGCAAATCCGAAGGGTCTGCAGGAAGGGTAACATGGTGGTGGGAGGGGACTTCAACCTACCTGGGGTGGATTGGAGTACCCTGACCAGCACAAGTGCAAGGGAGCAAGCCCTGTTAGAGGCATTTCAGGACAGCTTCTTGATGCAGTTGGTCCATGGTCCAACTCTGATAGAAAATACTCTGGACCTTGAACTGTCCAATAAGGAGATGGTAAGGGATCTGAAGGTGGATGACCCACTTGCAAGGAGCGATCACTGCTCGGTGTGGTTCACACTCAGCATGGGAAGAGAAGCTAGAGGTACAGTACCAAGGTGATTGACTTTGGGTGTGTGAACTTTAAAAACATGGGGAGAATTCTGGTGAGGCACCTGGAGGAGATTCAACCAGGCTGGGACACAAGTCAGAACTGGGATGTCATAAAAAAGGACTAGTAGAGGCTACATGGGCATGTACTAGAACACAGAACAAGAAAGGGAGGGCAAAGAAGCCTAGTTGGATGACTTAGAAGGTCGGTGGGGGGGGGGTGAAGGCCAAGAGAGGCATTGCAGAGGTTCAAAAAGTCAGGGAGGGGAGAAGACAAGGAGATGTACATAAAGAAATCCAGAAAGGCCACCAAATTAGTCAGAGCAGCCAAGGCTTCCAGGGAGCTGAGGCTGACACAGGGTATTAAAAATGGAGAAAAAGATTTCTTCAGATGCAGAAGGGAAAGGAGGAATAACAAGAATGAAATAGTGAGGATAAAAAAGGATGGGGGTTAGGTGAACAGAGAGGAGGATTAGGCAGAGGCATTAAATGAATATTTCTGTTCTGCATTCATGCAAGAGAAAGCAGGGCAGGTACCACAGGGGAGTGGTGAGGTAGGTTGGGGGGAGAGGGTGACAGATGAAAGGATTACTGAGGACAGGGTACTGGAAGGACTGAGGGTACTGAGGGTGGACATAGCACCTGCGCCAGATGGCATACACCCTAGGGTACTCAAGGAGATCAAAATGGAAAAAACTGTGTCACACTCCAGCAGCATATGAACACCAGAAATAGCATGAATAAATGCTTTTATTTAGCACAATTAAAAAGCATAGCACCCCCACACATGAATGGCGTCTACGTATGTTTAACATCAAAGCGTCAGCACTGGTGTGAAAAGTATGTAGATGCCATTCATGTGTGGGGGTGCTACTCTTTTTAATCATGCTAAATAAAAGTATTTATCTTCTCTATTTTTGAATTTTGGCATTTGCTTGCTGGAGTGTAGCTGAGTGTTTTTTCCATTTTATGCTCCGGTTATTTGTATTTTGGCTCCTTTGATTGTTCACCTTTGAGCCGGGTTGTCTCTTTGGTTTACTCAAGAAGATGGCTGAAGTTCTGGCAGCCTTACTGACTGACCTGTTCAATACCTCCCAGGACACAGGATGTATACCACAGGACTGGAGGATGGCCCATGTGGTGCCCATCCACAAAGGTGGCCCAAAGGATGAACTGGGAAACTACAAACTGGTGATCTTCACCTTAATCATGGGGAAAATGATGGAGACAATCCTAAAAGAGAGGCTGGTGACCTTTTTGGAGGACAATGACTCCAGAATGGGCATCAGCATGGGTTTGTGTCAGGCAGATCCTGCCAGACTAACCTTATTGAGTACTACAATTGGGTGACAAGGAACTAGAGAAGGATCATGCAGTGGATGTCCTCTATTTGGATTTCAGCAAGGCCTTTGACTCTGTGCCACATGGAAGGCTGGGGGGAAAGCTGGAGGCTGTGGGGACGAGAGTGAAAATGGTGAAATGGACAACAAATTGGCTATGGGGTAGGCAGCAGAGGGTGGTAGTGGGAGGGGAACTCTCAGCAACGAGGGCAGTGATAACCGCGGTGCCACAGGGATTGGTGCTGGGGTCGGTGTTGTTCAGGTTATTCATAGCTGATATCTTACATGGGAGCCTAAGTAATATCAGTCTGTTTGCAGATAACACCAAAATTAGGGTGGTGGTGGGTTGATAACATTCAGGGATTGAAGAGGCTTCAGGACAACCTAACTAAACTGCAGGAATGGTCAGAAACATGGCAGCTGGGGTACAATGCCAAGAAGTGCAAGGTAATGCACTTCGGAACAAAGAACCAGGAGAGGGACTATCAGCTTGGAGGGGTACAGTTGGATGGAATCATGGAGGAAAAGGAACTAGGGGTACTTATAATGGGGAGCATGAACAACTCTGCTTAGTGTTGGAAGGTGGCAGCCAAGGCCAACAAGATGCTGGGGTGCATAGTTGGGGGAATCTCCTCCAGAAGTAGGGAGAAAGTCCTCCCCTTGTACAGGTCACTGGTCAGGCTACACCTGGAGTACTATATGGAGTTCTGGCACCTGTACCTGAGGAAGGATGTCAGATTGTTGGAGATGGTGTAGTGTAGAGCGACAAAGATGATCCAGATTTTGGAGGGCCAGATATGTATTTTTTGGAGGAGAGGAGGGATGGGGGGACATGATTGAGACCTTTCAGTACCTGAAAGGGATAAACAAGACTCAAACAGAGGGGATCTTCCAACTGAGAAGAGGAAGGGACATGAGAGGGCACAGTCTCAGACTGGAGGGAGGAAGATTCAGGAGGGAGATAAGGAGACAGTTCTTCGTGGAAAGGGTGGTGGGCAAGTGGAACACTGTACCACAGGAGGTTGAGGCCTGTAAGACAGTGGGAAGTTTTAGGAGAGGATGGGACAGGGTGAGGGGGAGGGTAAATCTAAGGAGGGGAGGAGTGGGAGGGGCAGCTGTGAGGTGAGGTGCTAGCTGCACAATCGAGCATACTCGACAGACCATGAGGCTTATTTCTAATGGCATTTTCATATGTTCATATGTTTGTATATGGGATCAAATCAATGTGATACTTCAGAAAAAGTGGTCACAATGTGTTTGAAGAAAAACAATCCATTTATGCTTCTTCTGGAGAATGATTTTGGTCCTGTCCCTTCCCCTTCTACTTGGGGCCACATGCTCCAACCCCATAAAGGTCATACAGTATGTTGGGGTCACTGTGATGGAAAAGTTTAAAATCTACGCCTAGGAGGGTATCAGGACTGGCCTTCAGTATAGAGTGAACATGATCTTGGATCCTTTCCTGAAAGTGTGGATAGTTCTTCCAACATAGATTAAATGATGACTGCACTGTGTAGCGTACAACACAAATAAAGTCTATTATGAAATGAATTCCTAACTCTCCACTGTTAGCTAACCGGATGGATGAACAGAGGTTTTTCCTTTTATACAAAAATGGCAAACATTACATTTGTCACAATTGTGGCAACCTAATGGGGGTTTGTTTAATCAGGTAGTCTTAGTGGCAGTAACTGGCTCTAAATCAAACTGTGTGTAACTAATTCTTCCAAATTGTTACCCCTTCTATAGACGATCTTTGGTCTATCTTTCAAAGTTATTCTAAAATATTGGTCCGCATTAAAAGCTCCCAATGGTTAAAAATAATCCCAGCAATTTTTCATATTAAAGTATTACATTTGGTTATAAAACAACCCCCGGTCAAGGACATTGTTTCTAGGCTTGGATGTCAACAGTTGGATTCTGGGGATATTCCTGGGTCTCAGAAAAGCCACATCCTGGAGGTCAGTCAGGTACCTTCTTTTAAGGAATCTTTCATTAAGTTCCCTTTACTGGGCATCCAAATCCAAAATATTTGGACAATTTCCATAATTCTGTGTGAATTGCCACAAAGGGATTGCTTGAATATATATATATATATGAGGGATGGACACTGATGGGTAAGGGAAAGGGAACATTATTTAACCAGGAGTAGCACACTAAGCCAAAGCTTGTTTCCAGATTCGACCTAGGAGCACAAAGAAGTCAAGTGGCTTGCTCAAGATCACACAGTATGCACCTAGGTGGCTGTGGGATTCAAACCCCAGTCACCAGATCTGTAGCTCAGAGTATTAACCCACTGCGCTATACTGCAGTACTAAAATTAGAGTATTGCCAGTTGATGGCTTGTGATAAGTAATCAATTTTATTTCCTCATTTAACACAGTAGATATACCTCAATCCAGAAAGTTAGTCTGGCATTGGTTTGTATGGAGTGGTATAATTAGACACACAGTTAACCCTTTGCATCTTTGAGCTCAGTATGCAGCACAGATGGTGTGTTCTGAGATGACCAAGTGAACTTCATACACCCATTACTAGCTGGAAATGTGGAGCTGGGACTCACTATCCCAGTTTGAACTGATGTGTGACTCTCAACTTCTGAAGAAGGTGCAGTGCTGCCTGGGGTGCCAACCTCAGATCAGCCCAGGACTATTAGCTTTTCATTTGAAAAACCCAATGATCCCATGGCAGCAGGGGTTGGGATAAGGGTTGCTGTATACCAAGTTTGAATATGTTAACCCATTATGAGGTAGCCTGCTATTGATGTATGGCCCTGAACCTATATACTGTCCATGGGTCATATATGCATATATACTGTATATATTTATAAAATGGCTAGAAAAAAAGTAGCTCATCTAGTGGACAATCATCATCACATGACCATGCGTATATCACAGTGCAACTGCACACCTGCACTTTTACACCCCCAAAAAACAATTTTGCCACTTTATAAGATAGATAACCCACTCTAGGATGTGTGGTTGCGCTCTGATATACGCTCGCCTTGGGTGGAAGACGCACTCGGCCTGCGGCCTTGTGCACACAATGCACACCAAGGCATGCGTATATCAGAGCGCTACTGCACACCTAAGAGTGGGTTATCTATTACATATATATATATATATATATATATAGTATATAGTATCTGCAAAAGCTACATTTATGCAGACATTAGGGTTGTAGAATGCAAAACACACGAAGACGTGAGATGAAAAACATTAGGGATCTGGGCCTCTATAGTACTGGTGAATCAGTGGTGAGGTCCTACTTGGGGTTTGTCAACCCTAATGCCCACCCCCTCCTCCCATCCCATAGGCTTCTGTCTGAAGCATAAGATACAGCCCCAAACTAGTGCCTCATAGTGATACAGTATAGCCAACATAATTTAATAGAGCTTTCTTCACACAGACATCATTTGATAAGGGAAGAGTATGGGCATTTGGGTTGACAACCCCAAGTAAGACCCCACCACTGATTCACCAATACTCTGGAGACCAAAATCCCTAACATTTTTATTTCCCTTCTTTGTGTGCTTTGCATTTCACAGCCCTAATGTCTGCATTAACATAGCTTTTTTGCAATGCATTTCCCTTCTTTTTTCTGATAGTGGAATTGCATCTTCACTATGCAAAATGAAAAAAATACAATTTCTGACACAGTCCTGACCCAGTACATGGGCCCAGCAGGCCCTGGCACAAATGTCAGTACCTTGTGGCTGAGGTTCCCTGACCCACCACAGGGTGTGGCATCTGCAACAAAACACCACTCCATCCATACCTAGGTCGGGGCTGGTGCTGCATGCTGCAGATCCTTCCCCATCAACCATGTCCCATTAAATCTGCTCACTGAGTTCACACCTGAAAGCAGCTCACTGTTACTGTAAGGCAGTGTGTTGCCCAGTGGTACAGCAGACATCGCTACAATGTTACTTAATAAATGTTGTTTCTTAATATTTTGATTCCAAAGTTTCAACATAGTCTTCTTATGACCCCATCTCGTGAACCTATTAGGTGAAAAATGTCAAATCCCTGCTGAAACTCAATTCAGTGCCACAGGTGAGAATACACATTTCGACCAGCATATGAAAAATGATAGCTGTCATGTTACCGAGGTGGTGTGACAAAATGGCTATGTTGAAAATTTGATGTCCAAATATTAAAAGTTACCAAAGTTATGTGTGTGTGTAGAAAAATGTCAATGTACACTCACTTAGCAAGAATTTTAAAATTTTTGCACCAGATTTTCAACATACCACTTTTGGGACCCCACCTCATGAACGCTGTTGGTGAAATTTTGTAAATTGGGCCTGAAAGGTGATTTCATGCAGCTAACAAAAAATCACCTTCTGGGCCAGATTAACAAAATGACACTGACATAGTTCATGAGGTGGGGTGTCAAAAAGGTGATGTTGAAAATTAGGTGAAAAAATTCCTAAAAATGGAGAAGTTATGAACATAACTTTAAAATGCCATTAAACTACATTATACAGTACTTACTTTTATTCCTCAGTTCATGGTTCAGTTTTAAAGAGGGCAGACATGTCTCTGTCCACAGAGGGTGACAGCATTGTACCTCCAGTGGTCATTATAGGGTAAGGAGGGTGTGGGGTGGTGGGTGCTCAGTGAGATCGTCAGGATGGGTGGAGGGGGATGGCAAAGAAGATGAGGGATCATTTTCAATATTTCAGGTTTTAAAAAAACAGATGCCAGAGAGACACTGCTTAGGGGGGGGCTTGTAAATGCCAACATGGGGATTGGACCCCCCAATGTCAGCAACTATTATTAAAACAATGGGCTTGGGGGGCATCCGACACTGGGAGTGGGCATCTTGGTGTCAGTTTATACAGTAAGTTCATAAATAAATAAATAAATACTGCCACTGAGGATTGAGGCCCCCGGTATGCAGATACTGTTTATTTTAAGGCACGGCACAGTCGGGATGGTGGGGATATAAAGACAGTAGCCCCGTCCCTGACATAGGAGTCATGACACAGCAAGGGTTGCTAAATGACACAGCTGTCATTTGTTAGTAAATGATTGCTGTGTTGTATAGTGCTGCTGGCTGTTCACGCAACAATTCAGCTATCCATAGAACATTAATTTTTTAAACTACGCATGCTCACAAATGGAACTTTTTCTTAAATAATTTAAAACCCACAAAAACAGTTCAACCTATAAACAACAAAGCACCTCTATCAAATCTGAAAGTTTCAAGTCAAAAAGCCTCATATTTTTTTTAGTTATCAGAAGGCAAAAAAGGCTTAACATTTTCAAAAATGGTGGATTTTACTCTTTTTGCACCTCTGTAACTTTGCTGTAGACTGAACTGATCTTTTAAGAAGCAATCTATCCTGACACAAAGGCTATGTCTTTCAAATTTCATGTAAATCGGTTGAACGGGGCTAAGTTATTAAGGAGCAAAAATTAGGTTTAACATGAAAGTGCCTACTCAACCCTAATATATAAGTTTGACCAGGCCTGTATAATATATTATATGGGCACAGTCATGCCCATATAGTTAGAGTTCAATGGCCACCGTTATGTTAAATTCAAACTTTTGCACTTTAATGACTTTGCAACCATTCAACTGATTTGCATGACATTTTGAGTGCACCATCAGGGACCAAAGATCTATTGATGTGCCAAGTTTAATTCTGGCCACATGCATGTTTGTGGAGAGACAGAGTGCCATTTATCATTTATTTTGCTGTTTCTATGTCACACCACAGCACAGACATGGTTTGGAATTTTGGTCTGACATTTTCAGGGTGGATAGAACCTGCCTCATAGATAGAGTTGTGTGAAATTAAAAAATTTCAGCCAGGGAAATATTTTGCCTAATTTGCACATTACATGAAATATTTTGCAGGGCAAAATTTGAAATTTCAGCCCAGAGCAAGCAATATTTCCCCTGCAAACCAGAAAAAGTTTGCACCCGCAGGTGAAATTAGCCACCTGAGAGTGAAATTTAGCCACCCACTTACAACATTTATAAGTTCTCCCTGCAGGGCCCCCCACTGGCTGATTACTGCATAATTTAATAACCTCCCCCAGTTACCCATGCCCCTCATGTTCTTTTTAATAAAAAATTAAACCCACACCTTGGTGTCTAGTGTTCCTCCCTCATGGCTGCTCTTTACCAGAATTATTCTCCCTGATGTCTAGTGGTACTCCCCAGGGTCAATCACCTACCATAATTGAATAAAGCTCCCCAATAGTTACCCTGGCCACCTCATTTCCTTTTCTTAAAAAAAACATTATAAATAAAACACACTCCTGATGTCTAGTGGACCCCCCACCATGTCATCAGAGCTAGCACCCAACCTACTCCCCCCCAGTACCCTGATTGGGCCACCAGCACAGCCCTCCACTCTCCTCCACAACCAGCAGCCTGACTGAGCAGTTGAATGAATTAGTGCATGCTTGTACAAGCATGTGCTAATTCATTGCTAATGGCCAATTTTGCTGCAATTTTGCCAGCAAAATTTAATGATTGCAATATCTCTACTCATAGATCTGCCTTTCACTTGTTTGGTGAAAAAATATTAATCTGTTCCAAAATTATTCAATTTTAAAATTTTCCATTATTTTTAGGGGAACAGTGAGATGTCCTGCACAAAATGAGTTTATTTATTTATTTAAAAGCTTCACCAGGAAAGGCATACTGAGCTTAAAATAAGCTCAGTGCCAGACGTGTTCTGGGGGAGAGGGGAAGTGAAATAGTACAGACGGTAAAATCACAAGAGAAACTAAAACAACATACAGTGAATTAAAATACAATTAAACGCAAATACATAAAATTAGATAAAGTGCATTCACAGGTTTGTAATCTTTGAGCATTTGGAGGTAGAGTGTGCTAGAAGCATAAGCTTAGACGATAGCTAATTCACTTTACAGAGATAGAGGATGGAGACAATAGAAGCAGTTGAATTTGGAAGCTTAGGAGGATGGAAACAAGAGAGGAGGTGATATAAGGAGGGGGTAGTGGGGTTAAAGATTGAGAGAGGAAGGAGGCAGATCTCTGACCCTCTGGGGGTGCAAACCCCACAATGGCTGGATATGGCTGGTCCTGGGTTGCACATCTATGAAGGTGAGGAGAAGAAAATGAGTGGTAAAGGGAAGGATGGGGAATTTTATAAGAAAAGCAGACAGCAAGAAGTATGGTAGAGAGAGATACAGGCAGGCCAGTGGCCCTCTTGGATGCAAACCCCATAAGGATCGGACAGGGTTGGATGCACATCCAGCCCACATCCTGGGTTATAGGCCTGCAACGTTATGGAGAAGAATAGATAGGAAAAGGGCCAGAAGAAGGATAAAGTGGAGCGGGGTATAACAAGCCTATTTGCAGTTGCAGGAGGGAGCATTGTGGTCTTGGAGTAGTGAGTAGAGTGAACATTTGGAGGTTGCAGAGTGAATGGATAAGGGGATAGCATTCCAGAGTTTGGGGAAGTAGAAGAAGAATGCAGCATGACTAGCAAGGAATTTATGAGAGGGGAATGAGAGGGAATGGAAGCCAGAGTTATGATGGGAGTAAGAGGAGTGGGAGAGAGGGGAGAGTTGAGAGCTGAGATAGGAGGGGAGTAATGCAAGCCAGGATTTGAGAGGAAAGAGAAAGACTGAGCAGTGAAATGGTCTGCCAGAGAAGGGAGGAGGGAGGAGAGGGCAGAGTACAGGGAACAGTGGTGAGTGCAGGGAGGTCAGGTGAGAACAAAGTGTCAGAAGGAATAAAAGAGGGTTCCAGTCTTGCCAGGGTTGATATTGGGGCTGCACTCTAGCGAATATTGTAGTAATCAATGATGAGGAGGATCATTTTGGTGATTATTTCTCAGTGGGCCAGTAGAGGGATGCAGCTTTTATGCCTATAAAGAGCACCAAGCTTTGGGTTTAGTTTTTTGTGAATGGCATCTATGTGCTGTGAAAAGTCAAGGTGACAGTTAAGCCAGACCCCAAGGTATTTAAATGAGGGCACATTGTCTATTGTGACCACATCCAGGGTGTGGAAGGAGGGAAGGGATTGGAGCCTGGAAAGTCTTGGGCGACTACCAAAGCACATTGAGACCATTTTTTTTTGCATTTTTCCTTTGTCACAAATGGGTAATCCTTTTTCAGAAACGGAACATTCTGTGTAGGAAATGGGAAATTTCTTTTCATACCACCACCATCTTGTTTTCACTTAGCATGGGAAACAAACTTAAACAACTCAAAAACATGATGTTTTTAGCAGAAACCAAGATGAGTTCTGCTAATCAGGACCTGTTTCAGCAGATTCTGATATTACCTTTTTGAAAAATGACTAGGACATGTGATTTATCAACATGTTGAGATCCTCTTCTATGTCTTTTTTCGTGCTCGGGAATCCGTTTTTGCAAATTGCAAAAAAAGAAGTATGAAATAGAATCCTGTTTCTCAATTTGTGAAAAAAGAAATTCCTTTTTCATAAATTGAGAAAAAAGAAACACGAAACAGGATTAGAACCTTTAGAAAGTGAACCAAAAAGCCCAAATACTGCTTGCAGGTGAATCCTTCTGTACTTCTCAGTAGGTTAGTATTGCAGTGAAATATGTCATTACAATCACCACAGATTAAAACAGATGGGACCCGTGAGATATTTCCAGTGAAATCTGTCATTCCAATCACCATAAAGTAATAGGGTCGGGACCGTGGGATATTGACAACTATGATAATTGTAGAAGCGCAGGTCATGGTTCCCCCTTACCAGCTCCAGTTCCCCTGTTATTAAAATAAGCCCCTGGTGGTCTAGTGGACCCCCACAACCAAATCCCAATCCCCGTTTTGAAACATAAAAATGCCCTGGTGATTTACCGCCCCCAAGTCCCAATCCCCTGTTCTGAAATATTAAGTTATACCTGGTGGTCTAGTAGACCCCACCCACCCCCTCAGCCCCAATCTCCTATTATGCACTATTAATGATTGACTGATTGATAAAACTTTATTTTTATACAGGATAAACATATCCCTAGAGGTGTAGCAGACGGTTCCAGACTCAAATCAAGTTCTGAAATTTTATAATATCCCTGGTGGTCTAGTGGACCCCCACCCCAGAGCTCAGTTACTGGCTAGACTTGGAGGTGAGTGGCGGGCTGTGCCCAATGCTGGCTTGATTTCAGGATGGGGGGAGCATGCTGGTGGGGCACTGCTTCTTGCATGGGAGGTCAGGGTCCACTAGGCCACAAGGGATATTGTAATATTTCAGAATGGGTTTTGCAGGTGGGGCTGTTTGCTACACCACCAGGGATATCCTAGTATTTCAGAATGGTGGATCGGGGCTTGGGGGGGCGGGTCCACTAGACAACCAGAGATATTGTAATATTTCAGAACAGGGTTCAGGGTTGGGGCTGTCTGCGTGACCACCAGAAATACATCTTAATTTTTCAGAATGGGGGATCAGGGCTTTGGGGTAGTGCTAGATCACCAGTGTGTTTTTATATTTCAAAACTGGGGATCAGAGCTTGGTGAGAGGTTCTGCTAGACCTCTGGGGATTTACTTTAATAACAAGGAGATATGGGCTGGAGAGAGGGGAGCTCAGCCTGTGGTTTTATGATTATCATAGCTGTCAAAATCTCATGGGTCTCGATCCTATTACATTATCATGATTGTAGTGACAGATTTCATTGTAAATACCTCACGGATCCATCTGTATAACTCTGAGGTGATTGTAATGACATATTGCACTGCCCAACTGACCTTCTGAGTAGTATAGAAGGATTCACTAGCATGCAGTATTGGCAATTTACATCCGTATGGCATCAGAGCTTTTAAGTGAGAGTTTCAGGAAGCTGGTATGACAAAGGGGCATGATTCCCACACTTCTGGGTCCCAAAGTATTCTCCAAGTCGGGTCCCCCCCTCCATTTTTCTGTGACAGTTGAAATAAGGAAGATGCTATAAAGATAATTACAGTTTCTGCCTCTAATGTACTTGGTTTAAAAATGGTATGAAAAAAATTGGAAAAATCAGTCATAGTTGCTGTTTACTTTTATTTCTTATTAGTTATTTCCTTCTGCAGTACTATGATGAAATACTGATGGGACCCAGAGCTTAAGGAAAAGCCCAAATATTTGATTCTTTATTTGTGCAGCAAAATAATTAAGTCAAAAAGGCTGGCTTTTCAGTATCTGGATATTTTAAGACTATGGGGGCAGATTCATGCATTGGCTGCATTATGGCTCCTTCAGTGAACTAATTGTGAGGTGCCTATTGAGATATATCCCTCTAGGTGGTACCATTAAGAAATGTGACATAAACACTCTTGATTAACTTGTTGTGAATGTATAAATTGATTGAATTCCCATTTATTATATTCAGTTCCAGCTTTAGAGTCAGGGATGGTGGGGCAGTGAGATAAGTCATTATCTTTATAATGATGGCCACAGAAACATACATACGTTAGCATGTGATCTAAAAGCAAAACAAATGGTTATATTAAATGCATGCTGAAAATAGAAAATAGAGTTAAAAATCTACGTTTCGACCTTAAGTCTTCTTCAGGAAATATCTAAAAGAGAAAAAAAATCTCCTTTTAATGCATCAGTTAGGATTCTTCCACAGTGACAAAAGTGAGGAAATTCGGTGTTAGGGTTACCACCCCTTGTATCCCACTCCCACCCTGCCCCCATCAACGGGCATCAGGGTGTGCATTGGGGTCATCGGCCCTAACTCTCACCCCATTCCATGTGTAAATAAGCTGAGGTGGTGCAGTATAGGAGACTGGGGTGAGAGTTTGGACAGATAACCCCAATGCACACCCTGATGCCTATTGGTGGGGTTGGGGTGGTCATCGGGTGCAAGGGGTGGTAACTCCAATGGTGAAGTTGCTCACTTTTGTCATGGTAAAAAACCCTAATTGCTTCATTAATGCAGTTTTTTTGCAAATAATTTCCTTACTTTTTGAGAAAGCATAACTATATTCTCCTATACCTCTGCTTCTTTACACATGTGATGGGGTGAGAGTTATGGCTGACAACCCTAATCTGCTTTTAATGCAGGTTGGGGGTGTGGAAGGGGGCAAGGTGCCTTCAACCTAACACCGAATTTCCTCGCTTTTGTTGGTGTGAAACAACTCTAACTAATGCATTAAACTGAGTTTTTGCCTCTAATATATATATATATATATATATATATATATATATATTCCTTGCAAAAGCTGCATTCATGCAACATTTAGGGTTGCAGGCTAAAGCAACAAAAGTAGGGAAATGTGACTTAAGGGTTTCCAACCCTAAAAACCTCACCCCCACTGCTGAAGCAAATCAGAGGTGCAGTATTCCTGTCAGCCCTAAAGCTTGCACAATAGGTGTGTATGTTTCCAAAGGGTATGGAATGGAGTGAGATTTACGCTGGGCTGGATTAACCATAGGGCAGACTGGGCAGTTGCCCAGGGCCCCGTTGGTTTCCTTTTTCTTTTCTTTTCTGAGTTTCTGTTTTTTTGTTCTTTTTCTCTGCAGTTACTGACTGTAATTTGTCACCTCGGGGAGGGGCAGGGGCAATCATACTAAAAACTGAGTAGCGTGGGGGGGGACAGCAAATGACAAACAAAGCTTGTCAGCGTTGCTGTGCAGCCTGTGGTGCATCTCCTTTGCTTCTCTCAGGCCGTTTTCACAGACTTTCCCTTTGTACTGGGGGATAGCTACAGCAATGCAAACATAGTAAATAAATACAGTCCTCAATCAGGTCTGCTACTTTATCGCTGCTCCTGATTGGCCGTCATGCCAGTGTAGGGGTATGTCTAGCCAGGGGTGGGTGTTTAAATGCCCTAGAGGATGCATAAATTACTAACTTAGTCTTCATCACAAGAGGACTGGAGAGAACACAGAGCTGATGAATATCCTCAGGATAAAAAAGCTGAGTGGAAGAGACTTGGATGTGTATCAACTCACCGGGTGGCGGGTCGCATCATCAGACACCTATGGAGGACTCTTGGTCATAGCGTGGAGCAGAGAGCTTGTGTGAAGTTGTGAGGGCTTGTGGTACTGCCAGAGAGAAGAAATTTGTGGTGACGATGGTGTTCCAACAGCAGCTGTGGCTACTTCAACTTAGTGCGCTTGGGCGGCATTCACAAATTGCAACAGGAGTGGGAGAAGGCGCTCTTCTGGGGTGGGAATCTGAATCTGTCTCTCTGATTGTCTGCACTTTACAGTTTACAGAGGGTGAGAGCTTGCTATGCTCGTGTTCATGATAGTCTGTATTTTAAATTGTGCATCAGGACATGCAAATACCACCACAGGGCAAGCTAAGTGGTTTGTCACCGTTTGTGGAGAATTTTCCAATTGTTTGAGTAGGAATGCAAGCACTAGGATTAATTCCACGTTGGTGGTGTTAAGAGATAACAGAACTTTTTTTTTATGGAAAGGGTGGTGCATGGGTGGAATAAGCTCTTGAAAGAGGTGGGACGTGTAAACTCTGTTGGGGGGGGTTTGTTGGAACAGATAAATGGGCCTTGCAAAGACTCTTATCAAAATGATAGTAGTGAGGGGAAGTGAAGTGTCACTAGGACACTTGCATTCCAGATTGTATAGTAGGACTGTGCATACAGTGGGCTCAAACTATCAGTTAAACATTGTAGCCACCTGCATTGTATAAGAGGTGATGGTACTACCAAACTTGAAGGTAGGGATCACACACAGGAAAGAGGATCAAAAAAATTGTGGACCACTTTTCAAAATGTGATCGGGTTATTTTATTTATCAATTTATTTAAATGCTGTTGACAGGGAGAGGTGCAGAGCCATGCTTGTTTCTAAGTGTGCCTCAGGGAGTGGGTTGCAAGGGAGAACACAGGTACACTAACAAGGCAAAAGCAAGGTTCAATGTGCAAAACCAGTAGTAGATCAGTAGTGCAGATTTACCAGTTTACAACATTTTACAACCATTGTTAAAGTACAATTTAATGACTGCTAAATTAATCTAGATTAGGTTAGGAGTAGATAGATAGATATTTTATTTCTAAAGCTTCCATTTCCATGGACTCTGGGTGCTGCACAAGCAATTCAATAACACAATTTATACAGGCAGCAGTTTAAACACAGACTAAAATTCTGTCCATCCCTTTAAAACCAATCAGTCATTAAAAGCAGAATTGATTAGAGAGAATGGAGTTAGGGTGAGAAAGGTTATTCCACTGTTTAGGACAGCAGATATAAAAGACAGACTGACCAGTAGTGGACTTGAAGTGAGGAAAAGGGGTGGAGCATGCATCAGATGTACAAAAACAGTAGGTGGATGAGATGGACAGAGTAAGAAGAGAGGAAGATAAGAGGGAATAGTGGCAAGTTAGTATTTTGCGATAGAGGAACAGCAGTATGAGAAGTAATTGTCCTCAAGGGAGAGGTGAGAGGTTACAACAAAAAAAAAGCACTGAGGGATAGTGCATAAAGGGAAAGAAACAGGAGTGTAAGAATGGTCCAGCCTGGTAAGGGTAGACTAAGGATCACACTGTAAAACCATATCCATGTTTCAGACACCAGCATGATTATCTTAAGGAAGATCTTATTGAAGTCTATGAATGGAAGACTTTGTTTCAGAATAAAGTACTGAGCTTAAGGCAGAGTTTTTTGAACATTGTATTGATGTGGACAGAGAAATAGAAATCTTGGTCCAGCACCAGATACCTAAAATGGGGGTACCACTTCAAGTCGGTCGCCAATTAGGGTCATGAAGACTGGGGCATGAGGGAGCTTGGATAGTCCCTAACTAGTGACAAGTCATGAAGGCAGTCTTTTTGGCTTTAGAGAGGGCTAGTTAGAGTGAATCCAGTGTTGGACATTGTAAAAGTCCCACTGGCTTATTGCCTACAAAATTTGGAAGTACAGTAATTATCCTCAGCAACTCTCCTGGTTTCAAAGCAGCCATATACTGTAGATGTCTGCAATGGAGGAAGGCACATGCATGTATCTAGCCATATTGGTATATGTGGTGACATCATAGGCTTTGCAGAGGGCAATGAGCTCCACTGAAACCCAGGAGAAATCCAGGGGAGTTGAGCTCTCTTAACTTTGACCTTGTGGAATGCAGCATATCTTCCCCAGCAATTATTGCATGAAATTAACTCAAAAAGCTGCATCAGCAACATTTGAGAGGTCTGTAGGGACGGACCAGTATTTAAACTTTCAGACAGAAGGGAGGTGTGGTCTTGGTTGTAGGAGAAACAAGTAAAAAGTAATCTGAGGGTGTAGTTGGTATTTGGATCTTTTTTAGACAATAAATAATTCAATGGTTGCTAAAAAAGAATATCTGGTATGGTACCTGCTATGATAATAGGGCGTGTCTGAGAGGAAACAACACAGTCTGTGAGTGAGTGGATAAGCAATCTGAGGTTGATATGGGTGGGTATGTACAGGCATCTTCTCAATCTTCCTCTCTCAGACCAACATACTGTGCAGTGTTATTGGCTTGTTCCCAAACCCTGGTTACCAGTAACGCATGGCTGTGCTGAGTGCTGATACTCGGTGTGAATATACTCAAGCCATCCAACTTCAAACATTCTAAATTTCTATTTACACCCCAAAAATGGCATTCAGAGTAGCTGGAAACCCTTCTAAATGCATTTTAAGTCATCGAAACCTGTTCAGCTTTTGGGGTCCTAGGTGGCCCCCAGACCCCCCCCCGGCCTATGGTTAAGTCACAGGGGGCCCCACAATTCAAAATGCCCAGGGCACCACAACTTGTTAATCCATAAATCATTTATGGTTGACAACCACAAGGAAGACTGCACCCCTGATTTGCTTCAGGGGTGTGGATGGAGTTTTGGGATTGAAAACCCTATAGCCACATTTCCCTACTTTTGTCACTTTAGCATGAACACTAAATGTTGAAGGAATGCAGTTTTTTCAAAGAATTTCCTTACTGTTTGAGATAGTATAATTGTATCCTCATTTGTAGACTGTTATTTGGCAAACCAGTGAACACTATATCATGATACATATGCTTACAAACTCATTGCAATTAAACTGAATACATTTACAGAACATTTTAAGGGGCCCTATTCTACAAAGCATATGCCATATCGTAAGTAAGTTGTGACTAAGTAAATGTCGCAACTCGCAATTATGCCATGTAGTTGCAACATGCAGGATTCTAGAAAGCAACACGCAACACATCGTAAATCATGTACACCAAAATCAACTTACGCTGCAGGTGTGACATACCCACAGCTACGCCACCGCATAAATGAACATATGCCAGGAAATGTAGTCTGAAATGCTATGGCATGATACTGGAAGGTTCAAAGTGACAAGTTATGTCAATGTCAAAAGGTGTAACGCATACAGGTGGGGGCAGGTGTAATTTACACAGTATAAAAGGAGGCCTCCCAGGTAGACTGCAGAGACTGTTGCAGAGCAGTGTTAACTGAGACAACAGTGAGAGAGAGAGAGAGAGAGAGAGAGAAGAAAGAGATGTCAACACCTGTAGCCATACTAGGTGTTCTGCTACTTGACAGGTGGCACAGGCACTGAAAATGGCGCAATGTCCAGAATCAGGGGAACAGGCAGCAACACCAGTACAGCACATAGCTTTCAGACGCCATGTGCCATGGGTATATGGTTGCAAGGAAGTCATTCCTGGATCTGTCTGATGATCATTGCATCGCACGCTACAGACTGCCAGGGGCCATCATCACAGGGATATGTAATGACCTGCAAGAAGAACTACAGAGTGCCTCCCTGTAGGGGGCACCCTGTCCCTGTGGAGGTAAAGGTAAGTGCTGCACTATGCTTCCTTGCTACAGGAACATTTCAAATACCAACAGGTGACACTGTAGGCATTTCATGGCCTGCAATGTCCAGGTGCCTACGGAAGTTCTTTAATGCAATGGTGGGGCACATGGGGGAGTACATTACCTTCCCATGGGATGCACGTCAACAGCAGGCAGTGATGCAGGGATTCTACAACATTGAACAGTTTCCCCATGTGATAGGCACCATCGACTGTACCCAGGTCATCATAAGGGCACCACCCGGTCAGGGGGATGTGTATGTGAACAGTAAAGGCTACCATTCTATGAACGTACAGGTAGTGTGGGACAGCCAGTGCCGCATACTGGAAGTGGTAGTCCAGTACCCTGGTTCCATCCATAACTTGTACATCCTCTGCAATGGCAGCCTACAAGAGGCATTCCAGAGGGGCCAGCTCACTGGTGGATGGCTACTAGGTATGTGCAAAGGGCACAGAGCAACACAGCCATGTAAAGTTACCAACCATGGTCTCACATGTGGAACACATACCAAGCAAACTGATAATAATAATAAAGAAAAATTATAACAACATTTATTTAATTAAGTGCCTTTCAGTATTTTAAAGCGCTGTACAATGTTAATATAAACAACATACATATACAAATACATCTAGTATAAAATTACAATAAAGCAGGAAATGTCTTTCCTTATAAAAAAGTCTGTAGTGCCTGCTTAAAACTCCCCACCGACCTGCATTCCCGGAGCTGACGGGGCAGAGAATTCCAAAGGGTAGGTGCCGCATCAAAGCACCATACCAGATGACTTTAAGTTAACCTCAGAATTTCCAGCAACCCCTCATCAGCCGAGTGGAGCTGTCGAAAGGGGTGTAAGGAACGGTGAAGCTCTTTCTGCAATCGGGACCCAATCCGTGTGGGGCTTTGTAAGTCAATAGACCTACTTTAAAGGTGATCCGCCACTGTATTGGTAGCCAGTGCAAAGTGTGCAGCACAAGGGTAATATGAGAACTTCTAGATGCCCCAGTCAACAAATGTGCTGCCACGTTCTGCACTAGCTGCAAGTGGCAGATATCAACTCCAGGAAGCCCTAGATAAAGGGAGTTGCAGTAATCAAGGTGCGATGTCACAAAAGCATGGACTAAAACAGGAAGGTCACTGGATGGAACAAGGTGCCTGATCCTGGCAATGTTCCTAAGATGGAAAAAGGCCAGCTTGACGACTGCTGATACCTGATGTCGAAGAGTCAGACCATCATCAAACTCCACTCCCAGGTTACACACCCATTCAGAGGTGAGAATCTGGGCCTCCCCCGGACTAAACCAGAAGGGAGCCAGTCCTCAATCCCTCTACCCTATGACCCGGGTCCACAACCAAAACCTCAGCCTTTCCTGGGTTCAACTTTAGACCACTGGAATTCATCCAGTCTTGGATTTCTACGAGGCAGTTGTTCAGTACCGAGATAGCACCAACCTGGTCAGGCGCAAAAGACAGGTAGAGCTGGCTATCATCAGCATAGCAGTGAAACCTCAGCTCATACCATCTTACAATGTCTCCGAGGGGTAGCATATATACTGTGAATAACATGGGGCACAGCTCTGAACCCTCAGGTACCCAGCAAGGCAGAGAGAAAGCCCCAGATGAAAACAAACCTGAGACCACTCTCTGCATTCTCCCAGTGAGGAAAGATGAAAACCATCTGAGGACTGTACCCGACAGCCCACAGATGAACGTCAGGCATTTGAGCAGAACCCCATGATCCACAGTATCAAAAGCTGATGATAGATCTAGGAGAACCAAGATAGAAGGGTGTCTCCATTCTCTTGCAATCAGGAGATCACTGAGCACTCGAACCAGAGCAGTCTCAGTACTATGCCTCTTACGAAAACCAGATTGGAGAGGTTTGTATAAATTATGGATGGTTAGATAGTTATCCATTTGAGCAGCCACAACTTTCTCAATAACCTTCCACACAAAAGGGAGGTTAGAGATACGCCTGTAGTTTGCTAGGTTCTCCGGGTCTAAAGAAGCTTTTTTCAGAAGGGGGATCACTACCCCTCCTTCAGGTAGCTAGGGAACTCACCCATATCTAAAGAGCACCGGACAATCCGAGTTAAGACTGGGCCAATGATCTCACTACAACCCAAAATCAGGGAAGTAGGGCCTAGGTCTAAACTACAGCACGTGGGATGCATCTCCTGGACAATCCTCAAAATGTCTATGAAATCTGGCAGGTCAAAGGTACTCCAGGAAACTCTGGGCTCTGCGACAGAGCATCGATCAACAGCAACCCCCTTAGAGTGAAGTTGGTGGCACTCCCTCCTGATGTCGTCGACCTTATTCACAAAGAAGCGAGCGATCTTGTCACAATCAGTTCGTGTAAAAACTCAACGGAGCTGCCGACAGGCTGTGTTGCACAGCCTGTCAACAGTTCTGAAGAGTTGAGCCAGTCGGTTCCGTGCGACAGAAATTTCCCTGGACAGGAATTCTGCATTCTTATGGGAAATTTCTGTTTGGTAGAGTTTACAATGCTCTAGCAAAATATGGTGGTTGGCATCAGTAGCAGTCTTCCTCCAATGATGCTCTAACCTACGCCACAATTTCTGCAACTCTCTCAGAGCCCCATCAAACCACGGGGCTCCAGGGTGACGCAGAAGGCGGAAAACTCGGACAGGAGCAATCTGACTGAGGGTTGAAGATATGATCCCATTATAGGCCACTACCAACTGCTCAGGATCAGTGCAAGACTCGTCCATCAACGAGAGGTCAATAACTGCCATCAGGTCTTCAGGGACCACATCCCACAAATGGCGGTACCTGACCAACTCCACAGGGGCTGACCTACCCAGGGGGGCCACAAAATTGAACCCAACTGAGTAATGATCGGACCAACCGACTGGTTCCACCATTGAATCAGTGACCTCGCTCTCCAGGAGGAAGACCAGGTCAAGAGAGTGACTTCCCTTGTGTGTAGCTGAGGAAACAACCTGTGTAAAGCCCAGAGATGTCATCATCTGGAGGAAATGTTGACCAAAAAGTGAAGATTCGTCATCGACCCAGGCATTGATGTCGCCCAGAACCATCAGTCTGGGTGACTCTAAAGCCATGTCAGCGGCAAATTCTGCTATTTCCTGCAGGAATAGCTTCTCTTCACCTAGTGGACGGTACATGAGGGCAATCCTGCACCCAACACCAGCTACTACAGTATACTCAAATGACCTGTCATCCTCAACAGGTACAACAGTTAGGCCCAATTCAGTCTTGAAACAGACCGCAACCCCCCCCCCGTAGTCCAATCTTGGGTGATGTACAACTGAGTACCCAGTGGGAACAGCGGCCTCTAAAAAAGGGGCCGCATTCCCATCCAACCAGGTCTCGATAATGCAAACCAGATCTGCCCTAGCAACAAAATCTGAAATAAGACCAGTTTTGTTTCAGACAGATCTGGCATTGCATAACAGCACCCGAGTTGGACGAGGTTGGTGAGCTGTCCCAACTACTTGACCTCTCAAACTGGTGGTGCCCTTGGGTATGGGAACTAGAATGGAATAACCACGTTCTAGGTACTATTTCACCCCAGGGCATCTTCTGGGCCTAACCACCCCTATGGGAGAGCCCCGCTCCCTCCGCTGTCCGCAACCCCACCCACTCCCAACTCCCACCCCCACACGAGTAATCCCAAACGCCCAACAGCGTTGATAGGTAAGAGCAGGTGGGGAGGAGAAGAGAAGGGGTGGAGGGCATGGAGAGTGGAGGCCGAATAGCACAGGACAGGAGGGGCAACCAGGCACATTTCAATTAGCACTATTAAAATAATGGGAAAGCACAAAACTCAAATTTCCCAAATCACAAGGCGATACTATAACAAAACTAAAACCCCTGAAACATAAATAACTTAAATATAAATCCTTACCAAATAAATCAAATAAACTACCCCCCTCCCACTATAAAATAGCCTTCAAACCCTGAAAGAAAAGAAAATAAAACTAAAAAATAGAATAATACAATCCCCGCTCACAGGATAAAATAACACATCAAAATATAAAATATTCCCTCTCCCACATCCCTCTCACAGCCAAGAATAAACTAAACCAAACCCCACAAAAAATAATACAAAAAACAAAACCTAAATAACCAAACACATTAAATCTCTTAAGTTACTAATCCCCCCCATCTCACAAAAGGGAGAAATGACACAATATATTAAATTAAACCTAACTACTGACAAAATTAACAAAGAATATATAATAAATATCCCCCCATACACTCTTATTGTCACTCCCAAGACTATAAAATCTTATTTAGTGTCCATGTAGTATAGACCAGCTGTCCTCCACAATAAATCCAACAGATGACTCCAAATGTTTGGTAGAAAAAGCGAGGCAAGCTCTCACATCTCCTGGCTGACTGTATAAAAGCTTCCCAGACTCTGCTGTCACCAAGAGTCTAGGAAACGAACAAGCAGTACTAAAGAATGAAATAAAGTTAAGAGGAAGGACAAGCTGCAATACCAGTCTGATCCAATCAGGTTGCCACAAAACAGAGCTCAGCAGCCAAACTGTAGTCCCAGGCAGATAAGAAGTCCAGGCCAAGAAGTCTTCAGCACAGCCATGGGCTGGAGTGTGCAACTGACTCTCGGGGGGGGGGGGGGCCCTTCTCCCAATACCTCCCAGTACACCAATTTTAGGCCTTGACACCCCACTACCAACGACCTACAACTACAGACCCTCGGGAGACAAGCTACAAGGCTCGTCCTACAAAAGACAGGGGAAAAACCCCACCAGTACACCAGCTTCCTGGAGCGCATAGGGGGCACCCCTGCTTGGTCACAAAACACAGTCGAGAATAGCCCCAGGTACAGGAGGAAGACCCCCCTCTCACCCAGCACAAATCCCAAACCACACCACTCCTTATATCTCAGAGTCCCGAAATACAGGGCAATACTCCTCTTCTAAATCTTGATTTTACTAACGATTGGCAAAGTCCCCGACTTCTAGAATTATATAAACTACAGCACTGGAATGTAATGGTCCAAGTCCAAGTAAAATTCTGGTCAGAAATCCAGTGTGGTATCTCCAAAAGTCCACTGCATACTGGAAACAACAACAGCCCCAGGAACAGTAAATCTGAGTTAAAGGAAAAACACAGATATTCCTCTTATTCCTCACAAGTCCTTCCGAGGTCCTCAAATGCATAAGCACACAGAATCCAATATCAAAAGCTCACTCTAGTACTGCAAAAACAGCATAGGCAAAACAAAAAAAAAAAGTTGAAGAAAGTTAGTCACAGCTCTTCAGAGAGCTGAACGTCCTTACGTTTAAATTTAGTTCAGATGCCAATTTTTAAACACTGAGCACTTGTACTTTAACCGCTACGAAAACAGCACAACAATACAATGAGACAACTGTACGGGAGGCAGCAAAAATTAAAAATAAATAAAATAAAATGAAAAATAACAACACTAAAAATGCTTTACAAACGTGAGGCTCCTGACAGCAGGCTCAGCGTAGCTGCCATCTTTTCACTGATGCCACCAGTGGTGATACTAATGCTGTCCCATTCATTCCACAGGTGACAGTGGCTACCCACAACTGCCATGGGTGATGACACTGCTACAGCACCCACACACCACAGCAGAGATCAGGTACAATGACACACAAAGCAGTACAAGGTGTGTCACTCAGTGCACCTTTGGTGTCCTGAAGGCACATTTCCATTGCCTCGACAGATCAGGAGAAGCACTACAGTATAGTCCTTAGGCAGCATGCAAGATATTTATGGTGTGCTGTATACTGCACAAAATTGCAGTACAAAACTGTGTGCCGCCACCAGACATGGATGTGGATGAGGAGGAGATGGAGGAGGAGAACAATGCGTCTTATGGACATGGCAGACAGCACCAGGACCAGGCTGCATTGGCACAGGCAGGCCAACAGGCACGTTATGAACTGATGGCACAGCACTTCACCTAATGGGCAATACAACACCATCAAGCGGGAACATCTGAAAGCATCCATCCATCCAGCCATGGACAACAGACCACCACACAGCCATGCTGCTTGGTGCTGTTCAACTAATAAGGTGTCAGTTTATTGTGTCAACAGTGCACGTGTTATGTGGCATCACCCAACGGGCAAACATACCCACAGCTGTGTGTGAAGGACAGTGGTATGGAATAAGGACACAGCAGGGAATAGAAACAACCTTACCAGCACAACAGGTATGTAGTGTCAGTAACAATACAGGCAGCAGCACATGAGGGGTACACAAACATCTGTGATGTGTACTGTACAGAATGTGGCCTATACACATGTGTGGCTCACACACATACAGCAGTGTAAGTAACCTCCCACAACCACACCAGGAATATGATAACATGAACATGCATACGGTGCCATAGCAGACAGCATGACACAATTGCATACGCAATGAAGAGCCTATGCAGATATAACATGAAATGCTGCAATGAAACACACGCAATAAGCATATGCAGTTGTGGAACAGCAGCCAAGCAGATGTGTATGCAAAATACAACAAACACAGCATGCAATGAGAATACGGCCTGCATGCGATGCTCACGCAGTGCAGAAATACACGCACATGCGCAGTGCAGCAGTAAATAGACACACATGCGTATTGCGGCTGGAAATGAAGCACATGCAGTCGGTGGCAGGATGTACATGCCACATGCAGCACCTTCTGCAAACCATTATACAACTGCACACGAAACAGCAAGTGTCATAGGAGCTTGCTAAGGTCTCTCAGTGGCAGCTCAAGTGCAAATATTTATTTATTTATTTATTTGCTTTTGTTAACCAGGTAAGCACACTAGACAGCAATGTGCCTATTTTCAGGAGCGACCCGGGAGAGTTACAGGGTATCTGTAGAGACAAACAATTACAAACAGGAGCTACATGCTCCAACAGTTGGGTTACATACAGGAGCCATATGCTCCAATAGTTGGTAATACAATAGAGTTTACATACAGGAGCAAAATGCTCCGCCATAGGGTGATACAGAGGTAACAACAGATAATCAGTTTTAGGAATTCACAGCAACAGCAGCAGGGCAGGAGTTGAGCATCGAGGTGGTATCAAGAACATGGGAGGTACATCCAACAGACAGTTGGGAGAATACAGCAAGAACAACATCAACAAGAGAGAAGCAGTAGAAATATTTAGGAGAACATGGGTAAGTAGAGGCCTGGCCTAGATGCCTATAGAGAGAGGGAGGTAGGTACTGGCTCGGGTGAGTGAGGGATTAAAAGAGATAACGCCACTCCACCTGGAGCGGTAAGTGCCTGAGGAGGGTAGTCAGCAGCAGAGATATTCAATGGGAGAGACTGCATGCTGAGGGGGCAGGTGGGTGCTTTAACACAGGCAGGTGGATATGTTTTTTAGAAAGTTTCATAAGGAGGATTTGAAACAGGGGTGGAAGGGGGAGGCACGAACGTGAGCAGGGAAGGAGTTCCACAGTTTTGGTGCGTGGATGGTGAAGGCCCCTATATGACCAATCTGAATGGGAGGGCACCCAAATTCAGCCCTGCAGAAACTGCCCAGCTCATTAACCTGGTGCAGCAGTGGAGAACAACACTACTGGCACCAGGGTGCAGGAGGCACACCCCATGTGAAAGGGATGCTGTATGGAGGTGGATAGGTGCACGCCTGGAGAGGGTGAATGGGTTCTGATGCACAACCCACCAGCTCAAACACCGCTGGCAGGACCTCACAAGTTGTGACCCTAGCATCCCGTAGCATCTACTGGACATGGCCTGCAGCAGTGATGCTGCCATACTGACAGGCCACATACCCACAGAAGGTAAGTAGAACACTAACAGTTGCCCCCTGACATTATCAGCTACCATCCAGTGCATGGCTGTGTGACCAGCACACTAGCATATGTGTATCACTCTTTCTCCATGGGACGTAGCCATACAGGCACACTAGTGTCACAGGAGCAGCAGGTGCAGGGACTGGCAAAATTACCAAACCATCATGCAAGGTAAATGGGTGCACACCAGACAACAGGGCAAGGGTAAGGTAGAATACATGCAGGTAGAGATGCGGTCAGCACACCACCAACATGCATGTATCCAGGGGTGCAGTGTGTGACTGTAGAGGCACACACATGGCATGTATGTCCATGTGGCACATAGGGGTGGTAGGATGTGTGTGCCCCATGTTTGCAGACAAGCATGGCAGTGAGAGCAGTAGATGGGAGACATATTGTGGAATGTCAACAGTGGCAGTGGCCGGTGTAATGCACAGGCACTGTGTGTGCTACAAGCATCCTGCATCCCCGTGACAACAGGGTAAGGTACATTGCATAACCTGTGCTGTGACTACGCACTGATACATGTACTGTTGCCATGTTACAGGTGCCATACACAGAGGTGGCCGACAGCACCCACTTCCCTGACACAGGGTACTCCTGCATGCCATGGAGGAGAAGAAACAGAGGGATGCACAGGAGTATGCCCTGCGTACATGATGCCATCAGAGGAGAGCATGGCCACTGCCTCTGGAGAGTGAGGGCAGGAGGTTGAGGAGACTGTCACAGACATGGCACAACAGGAGCAGGCTGGGTCGATGTGCCTGAGGATGAGTCACAGCAGGAGGATGCCAGGATTGCTGGTCCAGTGGCTGGGGCACTGCTGGCCCTGATAGAACTTGCCTGGGATGTGGATGACACTGCAGGATGGGACAATGGCAACACCAGCCAAGGCAGTGTTGATGTGGTGGAGGTATGCATGGACAACAATGGTCAGGGCATGCAGGAGTTTGTAGCTGCATAGGAAGACGTGTTGGATGTGGAAAATGGGTGGGGGCTGGAGGTCCTGGGGATGACACAGGCAGTGTGGAGGATGAACCAGGCTGGGATATTGTGCCTGATATAGGAGTGGACCAGGGTCAAGCACAGCAGGTCGAGGCCCAGGAGGATGGGCATCATGGCCCTGTACCACCACCATATCCACATAGGGACAGGGACCAGGTGCTTGCCATCCTGGTGTGGGTATTATGCAGGATGTGGCCCACCTGCATGGCTCTTTAGGGGCACTGCTGACTGCCCTGTTGGAGCAGTGATCCCACAGATATGACCATGGCATGTGGTGTGACGAATGGGGTAAATTACTGTGGCTGGTAATGCAGGTGGATGTTGTTTTGTGGTTGAGGGGGGGCAACTGCGTTGCTGTGTGGAACCAATGCTGTTGTTGTTGAGGGATGGTTTTTGGTTTGGGTGGAATAACTGTAAATATGTTGGATTGCTGACTGTTGTTGGGGGGGGCACACACCCATGTTATGCTAATGTTTGATATATGGGGTATACCTGTACATATGTTATATTGCTGTATGTTTTGCTGGGGGATAACTACATATGTTATATACAGTACACGTTGTTTCAGTAAACATTTGTTTAGTAACAAATACACTGTGTCCCTGTGTTCAGTCTTCATCATGTTAACTGTGTGTAGTGCATGTGTGGTTAACACTGTACACCTGTGGTCACCTGTGTACAGCACCGCGGCAGTGTTGAATGTGTGTCCACAACAGCCATATGGTCAATGTGTGATGGCTGTACATTACAGAGCTGATGTCACAACACATGGTACATGACAATATGGTGGGTACATGACAATATGGTGCATGCAAGTGATGGCAGCGGTGCACTGATGTCTGCCATGTACATATACCCCTTCACCAAGCCTGCAGGTACATTGTGCTGGCCATGGGCCTGCATGGCACCACCCCACCTGAGGGCATCCATGGCCCTGCTGGTGGCACCGGTGGCACCTGGTCTTGATGCTCCAGGCCACAGTCTATCACATGACATGTGCTACCCAGTGCTGCAGACCTGTTGTGGTGACACTGTACATATAACCCAGTGGCCATGGCTGGTGCATAGTGCCTGGTGGCAACAGCATCCAGATCAGGTGGCACTATCTGGTGTGTTTGCCACACAGGTATATTCCATGGGTGACGGAGGTGTTGGCTGCTTTATATACAAAGCACAGAGCATGTTAAAGGTGATGTGCAGCATATAATGGGTGGTGTGTGCATGTGGCATTAGTTGGTAATGTTGTGTTGGTGTGTCACATTTAGCATGTGATGGATGTGGTGGCTATGCACTGTTGATACCATGGTTGTGCGCCGCTTGTGGGTGGAGTATGTGTCCTATGTGCAGTGTGTGATACTGCTGCCATTTTGTCTGGGTGTGTTGGTGTCTGCAATGCCAATATGTGTGGTGTGTTTGCTGTTTTGTGATGGTGAACCTCTGTGTGACCCCCATGCCTTTTTCTGGCACATGCACACATCCATCACCATCATGGCCAGTGGATGGGGGGGCTGCATGTGAATGCCCATAGCCCCCCGCCTTGCAGCCTAAAGGTGTGTCCTGTACATGACTACCCCTGCTCCCAAACAGCACAGCAGCCAGCAATATTCAGTTGTACAGTCCCGCCTCGGACATCCCAATCCATGGCCTACAGCTTGATGTTGTGCATATGTCTGCCATCCCACACCACACTGCCGATCATCTGGGTGTTGCACACCTGTGCATCTGTGCATGTCTTGCACACCCTTGTGATGTATTTGGTAATGGGAGCACATGGCTGTAATGACCCCCCCACCGGCCCATGGATAGCTGCAACACCCACAGCAGGGGCCACGACATGGTGTTGGCCACTGCTGTTGAATGCCACACGATGCGGCACACACTACACTTGACAACTCTGTGTGATCAGAGGTAATTTATTCAACATGCAATCTAGTGGTAACTGATGTGCCACAAACATTGTGCTATACTGAGCCTCATAAAACACAAACACACACATACACACACACACACAAACACACACACACACATATATACAAACACATTCACACACCCACACCCCTGAGTAGTGCACTGTGCAATCCTCCCATGCCATTGTATATTACATTATTGTGACTGCTCTCTGCCCATCCATCAATATAGTTCCCACCCACCCAATGTAGCACCCAGCTGTGCATACTATTTCCATTTCTCATGGCCACGCCGTGTTAGCACACCAGTGGCCAGAGCTGTTTGAGAGTCTGGTGTAGCTATTCCAGTTCCTGTGAGCTGTGTATCCCTTTGCAGGGACATGCTTGGGTGGCTGCCATATAGCCCTGTGTCTTTCTCCTCATCAGCAGTGTTTATCCTCTTCTGTGCCCTACTACTATGCCTTATCATTATGGACACTGATGGCAATACCTCAACACTGCTGTGGTTGCCACCTCCTGTGCAGACTGTATAGCTGCCTGTCCAGCCTGTGTGCCTGTGATCTCCAGATGTGTGCCATGCAGTGCATGCACAGGGCTTGATACAGTGGTGTTGGTGGGACTGTTAGTGCATGTACTGGTGGCGAGTGCCTGTGGTGCTGTAACTGTGACAGGTGGTGCCATGCTGAGCATTACAGCAGGTGTGTTGACAGGGTTCCCGATGTCAGTGTCTGTGACTGTTGTACTATGGCTGGCATGGGCCAACATATGCATTGGTCTGCCTGGCACTGCTGGTGCTGCTGATGTTGTACTCAAAGGCAGGTGGGGTGTGGTCACAGGTATCTTGGGGTATTCCTGGGCTATTGTAGGTGGGGCCCACCACTGTGACATGTGCTGCTGCTGGTGCAGTGCATGCAGAGTGCCCACTATGGCCTGCATGGCCATTGCCATGGCCTCATTGTTGCTCTATTGCTGTGACAGAAGCTGTTCCATGGCCATGGTGCATTGTTCCATGACAGCAACCTGCCCCTGGGCACAGTACCATATGCCATGGACCACCTCCACCATGTTGGCCATGACCGCTGTATTCTCCATGGCACATGCCTGCATGTTGCTTGTATATTTATTTATTTGAAAGTCAGATTTACAACCTTTGAGTCGTGGACTCATTTACAAAGGCACCTCATTGCAGGGAGGGGAGACATGAATACAGTGTGAGGTACAACAGTGGTGACATATTGGTGCAATACATAAAACAATAAAAACTCATTTACAGCAGAGGTTTACAGATAAAGTTACATACAGTTGGTTACCCTCGTATAAATATTACAAAAATATTACAAATAGTGGTGCAATACAAACAGGCATGGCAGAAAGGTTATGGCAGACAGGTGTCCATCCAGGCTCTGATTTTGTTCCTGAATGGCCTGCCTGATAGTGTCTAGCACCTGCTTAATGTCCCCCTGCCCAGACATCATAGACTGGAAGTAGTTCCCAATGTAGACTCTGCTTCGTCCACACACCACCTCCTGCACGGCGCACCATGTTCTGTGACTGTTAGGTGGTCAATTGTGTCCAGCAACACCCCCATGTCCATCGCTGTGTTGAGACACCTGACCCCCTGCCCCACCCCCAGTACAGCAGGTAACTCAGCATTACCCCAGTACCACCACCCCCCGAGAATGCAGGTAACTCAGCATTGTCCCTGTACCCCACCCCCACCAGGGACTGTAAGTAAATCAGCATTGGCCCTTTACCCCCCCCCCAGACTGCAGGTAACTCAGCATTGCCCCTGTACCCCTACCCCCCAGGGGCTGCAGGTAACTCAGTATTGCCCCTGTACCTCCACCCCAAGGGACTGCAGGTAATTCAGAATTTCCCCAGTACCCACCCCAGACCCCTTGTCCACTGCTGCACACATACACACACTCAGTGCAGCCTTTCCATGCACAATCTGTAGCCCACATGTTACATGCACTGCACACTCCTCTACATACCTGCGCCACTTTGCCACCTGAAGGTTTCAAGGTCAGTGTCCCCATTGTTGCTCTGTTGGCTCATGTGTCCAGCTATCTTCTGCTCAAGGTTGTTGAGTGCCTGCTGCTGAGTGGGTCCACCCCCTGTGGCCTGAGCACAGCAGCGGTTGTGTGCCATCTTCTGTTTGACCAAGTGCTTCAGGTAATTTTACTTCTTCTGCAGGTCCCATTCATTGACCTATCCTGGCCACAGTGTCCCAAGACTTGAGCCTTTTGTCCCTTTTCCTCTTTTCCCTTCCATGTCTCAGGAGCAGGGCATGTCACTTTTCCATCTCGGCCACCAGTATGTCCACCTCATCATGGGTGAAATTGCTGTTGCGCCTCTGCCTCCCACTTGCTGGTTGCGGTATGTTTTGGTTGCCTTCTGCAGCCTGGTGTAGTTTCATTTCTGTTTGGTGTTATTTTCACCTCTCTTGTGTGTTGTGTCGCAGTTCGTGACATGCACAAATCCCATCGGCGTATGTATCGTGAGTTCTAGAATATGGCGCAGTGTGCATATTGCAAATATATTGGTGTACTTTGCGCATTTGCGTAACTTGCGACGGACAGATCTTGGCTTTCTAGTATCAAGCCTGTGGTCTGCAAATCAAGACAATTCTTCCTCTGTAAAGAGCTGCCTAATATTTTATCAGTAAAGGGGAATCACATTACAACATTCATTTCACCCTGCTAATCAGACAGCTATATAAACTGAAATTGCAGTGAATTTGCAGTTTTTGGTTTTTTTTTTGCTACCTCTCCCAGCTCCGGTCCGGCCTCTCCTTCGGGCCTTCCTATGCCCCTCATTGCCACACTGCCCCAAGCAGCCACTCATCACCCCACATTGCAGCTTTCTGGGTAACCCGGATGCAACCCATCACCAGGTGGGTCCCTCTCCTCTGAGGGGGAAGGCACCAGTGGGGTAGCCAGCACAATTCTTGGACTGGGTGCTTCTGAGGTGGTCCATGGACTGCTCGGGGTCTAGTGGCAGTGGGAGCTGGGGATCATCTTCTGGTCAGCCACAGTGCTCTTTTCCCATTTTTCTCCCCGGGGGCGTGGTGTGCCACAAACAAAAAAGCATACGCCGACATTCACCAAACCTCATTAGTCACTAGGACCCAATGCATTGCCATACCCCCAGTCTCTGCCAGGTGTCAGCAAGTACTGGGTCACTTTCCTGACCTCCCCCTGAGAGAAGGCGAGCAGTCATCCAATGCTCGAACCCTCTATCCCCTGCCGACCCTCTAGCACCCAGGTCTGTTCCCAAACCCAGGTCACTGGCATCACAAGTGGAAATGCAACTGCTGCGCTGATGGGCCAGCTGAATTTGCAGTTTAATTTAAAAGCTAATCAGTGTTAGAGAACTATAACTATACTACCATTTAGTTTAAGTGTCAGGGTGCGTGGGTGGCTTTCTTATCAACAATATTGGCCCATCAGCTCACTCCACAATGAAAAAAAGTCACAAGTGGACTAACATTGAAGAAATCAAGATTTAATGAGTGAATGAATAGCTGTTTATTTTTCATTTTTTTTATTATGTAGTGAGTTTATGGTCCCAGTTTTTTGGCTCCTGAATCAATTTACACCACAACAAAAATCTCAGAAGGGTCCCACAGAGATGAAAGGTTAGTGTCCACCAGTCTTTTTGCAGGCAAGTCCTTCACCATATTAAAGGAATCTATTAAATGAAATTGCCAGGAAGGTAAGAGTAAAATGGCAGGCATTCAGGAGGTACAAGGAAACACAGAGGGAGGAAGACAGGGAAGTGTATCTAGAAAAAACAGAGGGAGACAGAGAAAGCAGTCAGGAGAGCAAAGGCATAAAACAGAGAAAAAATAGTCTAGGCAGTAAGGAAAGGGGACATGACACACTTCAGGTACATTAATGAAAGAAGAAAGACCAGGTGTGGGATTGTTAGACTGAAAAGGGTAGGAAGGAAGTTTTTGTGGGGCCTGGAGAAAGCAGCAGTCCTGAACAAATACTTTTATTCAGTATTCACAGAAGAAGGAGAGGTGTAGGACCTCAGCTAAGTGACAGGATCATCAATGGAAGGGAGGTGGACACCAGTCCATTTACAGAGGAGAGAGTCCTAAAGCAACTTCCAAAACTGAGAGTGGACAAGGCAATGTGGCCAGATGGGATACATCCAAGAATACTAAAGGAGCTTAGAGAGGAGCTTGCAGCACCACTGTCAGCCCTGTTCAACAAATCACTGGAAATGGGAGTGGTTCTGTAGGACAGGAAGAGGGCAGATGTAGTCCCTATCCACAAACGTGGAAACAGGGAGGAGGCTGGAAATGACTGACCAGTTAGCCTGACCTTGGTCATAGGGAAATTAATGGAATCACTGCTTAAGGAAAGGATTTTAGCATATCTTGAATCTGTCAGATCATGGGATCCTAGGCAGCATGGATTCACATCAAGAAGGTCATGTCAAACAAATCTGACAGCTATCTTTGACTAGGTGACGAGGAAATTAGTAGCAGCAGTAGTAGTAGTAGTTTATTTTTTTATTTTATTTAATTATTTGGAAACAACCTATTGAGCCAGAGCTCATTTACAAATGTTCCATGTCTTGAAACACAATACAATGCATAGAACATTAAGATAACACACAAGGTATTCAAATAACACACAATGTAAAATACACCGGGCTTAATTATTTACAGGTATCTGCAGTTGTTGGTAAATCGTAACAGCTAAGCTACACTAAATTGAACAGATTAAGGCAATTCCAGCAATAGGTCAAGGAAATGGTACAATATACTTGCCGTGCTCCAGGATAGCAGCATGGCAAGGAAAGGAGAGGAAGGGGTAAGCAGGAGAGAGAGCAACCTCAATTACTTAGGCATTGTCTTCAGAGAAGAAGGTGGGGGGATTGATTATGGGTGGCAGAGTGAGATAGGGGAATGGGGCAGGGGGGTCACCGCACAAGATGGAAGAGTAGATTGGGATGTGAGAGTTTAAGGGGGTGCATGATAAGAAGGGGGAGTGGTGTGGGACAGGAAGAATCTAGAGCTGAAGGAAGCAGCATTGCCATTTGCACCCTATTTGTGGTAAGACAGTGTTTGAAGGAGACAGTTTGAGAGAGTGGTGATGGATGAAACTAATCATTTGTTGTGCTTTTTCTTCCACTGAGATGTCATCACCCTGCCTGCTCTACTGTGTGAATCATGGGGAAAAGTGAAAATATATGGACTACTGGTGACTGGGGACTGGGAGTAGGACTAGTACTAGGGGGATACTTGCTGCGCCGTACTTGTGGTAAGCCAGCATTTGAAGGAGACAGTCTGAGAGAGTGGCAATGGATGAAACTAATCACTTGTGCTTTTTCTTGCTCCAAGATGTCATTACCCTGCTTGCTTTACTGAATGAACCTTGAGGAAAGGTGAAAGTACACAGACTATGGGTAACTGGGGACCAGGAGTAGGACTAGTACTAGCGGGATAATTTCTGCAGCTGATCATCCTACCTGTCCTGGTACCACTGAGTGTAGTGTATAGACACCTCTGCAACTCAAGGTAAGAGCGAGGGGGACACAATCTCCTTGGCTTGTGCTGTGACTCCCTCTTCTCATTCACCCATAGTGCCAGTAACACAAAAAGTGGGCAAACACATGGACTAGCCATGCAAGTTGTAGCTCCAGGTGCAACCCTCCTCTGGTCCTACTCTCAAACGATGGTGTGGATATGGAGCTGAGATATAACTTATACTGAAGATGGGTTTTACATGGGGGGTGGAGGGGGGGGAGGACTGGCCCAAATATGAAAAAGAAAAAAAAATCTACTATGAAATTACCATTTTTATTTAATCTTAGTTCCACTAGAGGTTGTCATGGGGGGGTATTAGCAGACAGCTGCCAAAGTCCCCTATTTATCTCTAATGCCACCGATTTTATTGGCTGCAAGTTCATTTTAATTTTTAGTGGCATTTTAATTTTCTTTATTGTCATGCAGATTATCCTTCCCTTATTATTCTGTCCAGATGCTGTTAGCTTTATTTTAAAGTTAGAGGTTTTTCCCCTTTGTTCAGCACTGTTTTAGGTGCTGAAATCACTTTGCTTTTGTTGTAGTCTGAGTGTTGCTGTGGAAACACTTTCTGACTGAACTGATTGAATACCAGGCTAGCTCCTTCTCTTCTATAGCAGGTAAATACTTTTTATTAAAAGGTTCACCCAACAGTTTGTGTGCATTTGATAAACATACTGGACAGGGAGAAGTTGAAACAACACTTGTCAATTCAGTAACTATTACAGGCTGTTCTACTTTCTTACATTTTTTTCCCAATTGTTTAACCAGGAGTAGCACACAAAACTGAAAGCTTGTTTACAAGTGCAACCTGGGAGCACAGGGAAGTTAAGTGACTTGCTCAGGGTCACACAGTGTGTAGGTGGGGGCTGTGAGATTCAAACCCAGATCTCCAAATTTGCAGCTCAGAGCCTTAAACCACTGCACTATACTGCCTCCCTCATACATCCTAGCATTGTTTTTGTTTTTGAGCTATGCATCATTCCAGCCATTATTTCACCGCTGCTTAGAACTTGCCCTGGGTCTAAGCTATTATATTACCAGTATCACTCATTTTTTTTCATCCAGCCTCTAAAAAGTGCTGTTTCTGGAGCCCATTCTACTATTTTTTCCTGGTCTTGTTTTTTCAGAATCCCCAAATATTCTAAATTTCCAGTATTCATTTCCATTACACATGAACCTCAGTGTCAGATTTTGTTAGGGGAGCAGAATGACAGTCAACTGTGGGGCTGTCCTTGGGATTGGCAGGTACTGGTTTATTTAACTTCTCATCCTTCTCACAGAATTTCAGTAAAAAGGCTTTTCTTGCCGACACCTGCTTTGAGTTCAGAATATTTATTTATTTTTTATTTATTTATCTTTTGTTAACCAGGTAAGTGCACTAGCTATAAAATTACTATTTTCAGGCACGACCCGGGAGAGTACAGACATGCAGAAACTTGACAGGATAACAAATTATAAGTGCTTTACATACAGTGAGTTAAAGGATACAATATATCAGAGACATACAGAGTTGATCATACATAAGTTCATAGGTGCCTACCTATGCAATGAATAGAGAGGACCTTGGACAATAAATTATCAGGTGACATATCATATGAACAGAACAAAGTACACAAAAACAAAAACAGGTAATACAAAAGGAAGAAATAACTATTGAGAGCAGGGGGTGTCATTAAGGAAAAGGTCGGTAAGTGAGGAAGAGGGGAGCAAGCCATGAAATTAGATTATATGAGTGTATGTAAATGTAAGGGAGATGCCTGCAGTGCAAGATTGTATATGGGCAGGGAAAGGGAGCTGGGACAGGCTGAGGCAGTAAGAGGGTTATGTAGAGGTGAGGAAATACTATTGTATGGCCAGAGACATCAGTCATTGGGTAGGGTGAAATCAGGAACAGGTATCAGCAATCAACAGATTTGAGCTCAGTTTTCTCTTAAAGCATGTGCGGGAGCTAGAAAGTCTAATGTCGAGGGGAAAGGAATTCCACAGCTGTGGAGCCGCATGCTCAAATGCAACAGTTCCTTTCCTAGTGCGGCACCTTGGCAAATTCAGAAAGGATTTATCATCTGATCATAGACCATGAAGTGTGTCCTGAGGAACAACCATAGCTGCAAGACACCTAGGGGTTTGATTTAGAATTATCGAATCAATAAGAGAGCCAAGGTAGTATTTCCTACTAGCTAATGAAGAGAGCCAACCAAGATCATCATAAAGCTGACAGTGGTGTTTAAGCCGAGGAGCAGAAGAGGCATAGCAACATATGTTGTTATACATAATATACCATCTGAGTAGATCAGTTTTGTGAGTAGCGCCAAATAAGGGAGCCCCATAGGTTAGGTTGGGGAGCAGAATCCCCCTCGCAATGGACATTTTAGCCAATGGCATGAGCATCTAACTAGTCTTATGTGCAACACCCAGTTTGGAGTTGACAGCTCTGGAAACAGACTGTACATGAAGATTAAGATCAAGAGATTGATCTAGCAGGATGCCCAGGTACTTCAAAGAGGTCACACGTTCCAGTAATTGACCTTCTAAGTCCTTCACTGTCAGTGCTGTTGTGCAAGCCCGGAGCTTTGGGGCTCATCCAAGCAGAATGGCTTTAGTTTTGCTAGTGTTGACAGCCAGTTTGTGGTCATATAGCCAGTTTTGGATATTGTTAAAGTCAAAGGAAAGGGTTGTGTTGATAGTGTCTATATTACTATAACTTGTATAGATGACAAGATCATCAGCATATAGAATAGCAGAGCAGGATTTTAAAGCAGCTCCAATGTTATTTATGTAAAGAGAGAATAGAAGGGGGCCCTTGAATGGAGCCCTGAGGTACACCAATTTTAATGGTGGTACTGTTTGATAGACAGGAATTAAATTTCACCACTTGAGTTCTGTTTGTCAGGTAGCTTTCATACCATTCAATAACAGAGGAGGAGAAATGCAGGTGTCGAAGTGAGAAGAGAAGCAAAGTGTGATCAACAAGGTCAAAAGCCTTTGTGAGGTCAATAAAGACAGCCCCAGTCAGATTGCCAGTATCCATTTTTGAAAGAGTGTCTGTGGTGAATTTAAGGAGTGCAGTCGTTGTGCTATGTCCTTTCCTGAAGTCATGTTGGGTATCTGAGAGCAGGCTGTGCTTAAGTAGATAGTCAGTTGTCTGTGTTGCGACAATTTTCTCCAGGATTTTGCTCAGTACCGAGAGTATGGCAATTGATCTGTAGTTCATAACAACTTTAGGATCCCCTTTTTATGTTGGCTTGCGCGCATGCTCAAGAAACATCTTGCGACAGTGCGGGTCTTGGGGGTGTGGCTGCTCTTGGGTGAATGCAGGGCATGCATCAGTAGGTGTGTCCCTCTTTCCCCAATCAGCCTGCATGCCACCGCCACACCATGCATTTATAATGGGGCGAGCACATCAAAGCAAAGGTCCACTGCAACCGAGCAAAGCTCATCATACGCAGCGGTCCTTGCTTGCCGTGTTCGCCACCATTGTCGATCTTGGCCAGCGAGCGGGCAGTCAGCTTCTCGCTTTCTTCCGGCATCGGGGTGCCTCAATCCCCTGTCGGAAACCCCTGTGTTTGTGGTGTCGACGGGAGCTCACCCCAGTCGGCATCCTCAACTGTTGAATGCCGAGGGAGTGCCCAATCCCTCAGCTCACGCCCCCTTTCTTTGTTTGCCGGGTAAGCCCACCCCTCGCCGGGTGGCCACCCTCTGTTGTGTTCCGGCTAAGGGTGCCCACCCCGCCGGCTACTGACACCCGCCCAACAAACTCATTTAGTGGCACGCTGGGAGCCCACCCAGCATGCCAAATGCCCTGTAATGCAAAATGACCCACACGGTTTTCCTTTATTTTCCACCTGCAAATGAAAACCATCCCTTGTAGTCTAGATGCCCCTCCCCACCCACACCCACCCACTGCGCACCCTGCCTCCCTCACCCCCTTCACTCCATACTGACCTCGACACTGGCGCAACGATCTTCCATGGACCGGGAACACGTCTGCACTCTTCAAAGCCAACCACGAACTGAGGAAATGCCAGTAAGCTGAATAATGCAATGAATAGGGTTTTTTTCAACTTTGCTGCATATCTCAGGCATTTCTTGGAATTTTGACACCAAATTTTCAACATGGGGTTTTTGGGGCCCCTCCTCATGAATTCTGTCACTGTCATGGCATTAATCGGCCTCGGAAGGTGATTTCGCAGTCACTGCGCGAAATCACCTTTCGGGACCCATTAACGAAATGACAGTGCCAGTGTTCATGAGGTGGCCTCTCAAAAAGCCTATGTTCCAAATTTGGTAGAAAATCCAACAAATGCCTGTTTTACGAGCGTGCATTGCGCAGTTGCTATGCAGGCTCGTAAATTCGCCAGATTCACAATATTTTAATGCCGTATTTTCAGCATTGGCATTTTTGTGCACCTCTGTGAACAGTACAGCTGTCATTTTCCACATCCTGCCTGAAATGTGTTTCCGCACTTCCGGTGCACAATTGCGCAGTTGCTGTGGGAAATCAGTGTTTGGGCCAGATTATGAAAATGACAGTGACACAGTTCATGAGCAGAGCTCCTAGAATGCCTGTGTTGAAAATTTGGAGCTGATATTCCATAAAATGACTGTGTTATGAGTGTGCATTGGCAGATTGCATGCATGCTTGTACCGTTGTGCATTTGTGATATTTTCACTCTGGATTTTCACCATTGCCATTTTTACACACCTCTTGATGAACAGTACAGCTGTCACTTCACATATCCTGCCCAAAATGTGTTTCCACACTTCCGGCGCAGAATAGCATGGTGGCTGTGCGAAATTACTTCTTGGGACACTTTGAGGAAATGACAGTGACACTGTACATGAGCAGAGGTGCTAAAATGCCTATGTTGAAAATTTGGTGCCAAACGCCCACAAACTGGCAGTGCTGCAAGCGTGCCTTGCATATTTCCCATGCACCCTTGCAACGCCGCAAATTTCATATATTTGTATGCCACATTTTCAGCACTGCCATTTAATTACACCTCCTTATGAACTGTGCAGCTGTCATTTTTCACATCCTGCCCAGCATGTTTTCCCGCACTGCACTAACAAACACCCACAGGGACACCCTAATGCCTCTCACTCTCTGCAGGGTGGGTGGGTTGGCATCAGTTCAATACTTGACTGCCACTCCTATGCTGCATCTCTCTAACTCCTGCACTGCCAATGGCAGCAAGACAACATTCGGCATTAACAAATGCTTGTTTAAGTACAGGTGTGATCGGAGCAGCTTTCCAGGGGTCAGGGACCACTCCACCTGAAAGTGATAATGTATAAATTTTGGCCAGCGGTAATGCAATAAGGGGAGCTGCAAGTTTCAAGAGGCAGGGTTCCAGGGAGTCTGAGCCAGAGCTGGTATGATTCAGAGTTGGACCTCAGGAGCTTCAGGACTTCCTTTCTAGACACAGCCTTAAAATAGAATGGAGAAGTATAAGGAGGCACAGGGGACAACACTTCCAACTTATCCAGACAGGTTCCTGATGAGGAGTGGGAGGACACTGCAGTGGGATCGAAGGAAGAGGCATATTGGGAGAGATCAAAGAAATGCAGGTTAAAAGAATTAGCTATGGTTTGTGAGTTATTGCAATGCACGTCATTTATCAGCATATCACCAGGGGTAGTTGACTGTGAGGATCCGAGGAAGGATTTGATGTGTGACCAGAATTTTCTGGGATCATTGGCCGAGTTAATCAGTAGGCCTTTACAATATTTGCTCTTAGCAGCTCTGACTTGTCTTTTACATGAATTCCGTAGCGTACGGTAAGCGTTGAAATCTGTTTGCTGGCCTGACGTTTTCTAGTGCTTCCAGAGTTGATCTCTTAGGCACAAACTTTTGAGCAAGTCTTTGTTTGGCCATCTTGTTTGTTTACCCCTCACTCTCCGGGTGATCTTTGGGGCATGTTTACATTGAACCGTAAGGAATTTAGTTATGAATATGACCAGGACGTCTCGGCGTGATTTTCTCCTGTAGTATCTGTATTGTTTTGTTGTAGAGTAGTTTCCATGAGGGTATCTTCAGGTGTTTCACATAGCTGTTTTACATCTAGCATCCCTTAGTTTCAATAGAAGAGCAGGGCATGTATTTTCTAGTATAATATTGTATTAGTCAAGTGAAGTCTGGTGCAAAGAATGAGCATGCTGCCATGAATGAACAAGTATATGCAGTACTTTTAAACACAGTACATCTCTCCAAAAATGCCTTGTGCAGCTAAATGAACTTTGCACTTTAAAAGGCAATGTTATGAATTGAGGTTGCATGCTTTTCTACCTCTAATCATTAAAGGGCATAACACTAGCCATTAAAATGCAGAACAAATGGCCAGAATGTGTAGCATGTATTTAAGAACAATGGGCTTGGTTCTCTAAGACAGCTTTCATCGGCATATGCTGTGGCAAACAGCCTGGTGTGCCAGGGATCCTGCACCACATTGTGCTACAGGAGGGGTCCTGGTGCCTATGTCCCCATACCTGCAGCAACCTTTCCTGTGCAACAAACACATGCTGCATGGAAGGGGTTTTTAGCAGGCTCCCTACTGCTAAGGTGAGTGATCCCCCATCCCTGTTGTTATTATGTAAAAAAGAATATTATCTGGTGCACTAGTGGCCCCCAATCCCTAATCCCCAATCTTTCCGTATATTAAATATTTCTACACCATATTCTCCACATCCCTAGTGGTCTAGTGGCCCCCCTCCACAATCCCTGATCTTGCCATATATTAAATATATCTAGAGTTATTTCCCACATCCCAAGTGGTCTGGTGCCCCCCCTCAATCTTGCCATTTATAAAATATATCTACTGTATACTCCCCACATAGCTAGTGGTCTAGTGACCCCCCTTCCCGATACCCTATCTTGCCATTTATTAAACATATCCATATTCGCCACATCCCTAGTGGTCTAGTGGTTCCTCCCCCAACCCCATCAGGGAGTGGCCAACACCTCCCCATCCTACACCCAAAACTGGCAACTGTCACAGCCCTCCTCTCACCACCACAGCAGGCCATTGACTGATCTATCAGTGAGGCATACTGTATAATACCATATGCGATCATGTCAGTCAATGAGTGCATACAGTATTATACAGTACACCTCACTGACAGGTCATCAGCCAGACATGATGCTGAGTGGAGAGCTGTGCCAGTTGCCGGCTTTGGGTGTAGGCTGGATGTGGTGGCGGTTGGCACTACCTGACACTGTGGGGGGGGGGTGGACCCTAGACCACCTAAAATCTGTGTTATTTATTTTTTACAGTAATGGGTGGCTTATGGGATGAGGAAAAGGGGCTGCTAGACCAGTAGGGATATGGGGAATATGGATATGTTTAATAAATGGCAAGATCGGGGATGGGTTGAGTAAGCAGTTTAATGTTAAACCCCAAATTATGTACTTTAATAACTTTGCAACCATTCAACAGATTTGCACTAAACTAGGAAAGTGCAGTCTTGGATGACAGATCTCTTGCTATGCCAAGTTGCATTTCGATAGGATTTGAAGTTTTTGTGCAACGAAGTGCAAAATAAAAACACATTTTTTGCTTTTTTTCCCATTTTTGCTGATTTTTGCCGATCGCACTGGGGCCACACCATTTGGCATTTTGATCTGAAAGTTTCAGAGTGGAATGAGGATTCCCCAAAGAACACTCCATCATTGGGATGGTTAAAAAATATTAATCCATTCTAAAGTTATTTAACTTTGAATTTTCGGGTTTTGAAGTTGCTCAGTTCAGTCTTTGTGAAATTTGCTTTGTGAAAGAGGATTTGCCTCGCAATCAAGGATTTTATCACCTCACGAATGGAGATTTATAAAATCTCCATTCATGAGGAAAAATTCCCCTTTCACAAGCCGCCATCTTCTTTTGCTTTTTCCCCACAAAAAAACCTTATAACTTGTCCCACGGATGTGTTGCCTCCTCCTGAGGTGATTGAAGAATGGGTTTTGTTTAGGGTGACACCCTGTACAGTACAAACCCATGGCTTTGGTTTACTTTGGTTTTGTGCAAAACAGACCTTTTTTAATTTTTTAAATCCTTGGTCATAACTTGCATCCGATCCTTGTTCATGCGGTGACAAAATCCTTGATTGTGATTTCTGGACCAGATTGCCTTATCTCGTAAAAAAGTATGGGCTTACAAACAGGGATTTTGTCACCTCATAAAAGGGGATCACCTTGGGAAAGGGGATTGGCTGTCAAATTTCCCTTTGGAGAGCTGTCAAAATCCCTGTTCATCAGCTGATCCCCATTCATGAGGTGTTAAAATTCTTGGTCGAGGGATGAAGACCAGATGGTCAGATAGGCTATCTGGTCCTCATCCCACCTGACAAACGGAGATCGGGTCACGAACAGGGATCCACAATGGTGGATTTCTCCAGTCAAAATAACTGCCCCAGCACTTATTCATTAAATGCCAACATCAGGGTCCCCATGTTGGCATGTATCCACCCCCCACACTAATATGGCACATTGGGAGCCCACCCCAGTGTGCCAAATATATATTTATTTTTTTTACTAAATTTAAATGCTTCCAACACTGGAATCCCCACTTCCGGTGTCATATGATGCCCCCTCCAAAGCCGGGTATTCTTGAATTAGTCGGTTAATGGCACCAATCCCCATGTCGGCATGTATCCCCCATTATTATGGCATACTGGGATCCCAGTCCAGTATGCCCAAATATGTAATATTTTAAAATAGCTGTAAATAAAGAAAACTGACCCCGTCTTTTATTTTTTTTTAAACCAGCAAAAAAGAAAATGGTCCCTCATTGTCTCCCCAGTCCTCTTTCCCCATCTCCACCCTCCCACTTAGCACCCACCTCCCTGCATCCTCCTTACCCCATACTTACCTCTGGAGGTCGGGAACAATGATCTTCTCTGGACTGGAACACATCTGCACTCTTCAAAGCCGAACTGAAAACTGAAGAATCAAAGGTAAGCACCGCATCATGGCAGTCAATGGGGGGTTCAACTTAGGTTGATATCTCAGCCATTTTATGGACTTTTGGTCCCAAATTTTCAACACGGGGTTCTTGGGGTTCCCACTTCATGAACAGTGGCACTGTCATTTTGTTACTCAGTCCTGAAAGGTAATTTTGTGGTTGCTGCTTGGAATCACCTTTTGGGACCAATTAATGAAACAGCAATACCACTGTTCATGAAATGGGATCGCAGAAAGCCCATGTTGCAAATTTAGTGAAAAGATTCCAAAAAATGACTGTGTTACAAGTGTACATTTTGCAGTTTCTACACATGCTCGTAACTTTGCCAATTTTTAATATTTTCACTCCAGATTTTCAACACTGCCATTTTTTCACATCTTCTTAAAATCAGTACAGCTGTCATTTTTCACATCCTGCCTGAAATGAGTATTTGCACCTGTGGCGCAGAATGGCGCAGTCACTGTGCGAAATCAACTTTCAGGATGGATTAAAAAAATCACAGTGCCACTGTCGAAGAGGTGAGGTCCCAAAAAGCCCATGTTGAAAATTAGGTGAATACATTTTAATAAATAACTACGTTATGAGTGCGTGTTGCACAGTTTCCATGCACGCTCATAACTTCGCTAATTTTTCATGTTTTCACTCCAGATTTTCAACATTACCATTTTTTCACTCACCTCATGGCTAGTACAGCTGTAGTTTTTAAAATTCTGCCAAAACATTTTTTCTGCAACTGTGGCACAGAATGACATTATAGTTGTGCAGAATTACATTTTGACAAGGATTTGAAAGTTTTCTGTACTGGGTACTTGTGGTGAGATGATAAGTAGGGGTATGTTGAACATCTGAGGTGAAAACTATTTAAGATGGCACAGTTATGACTATTTGTTGCAACTTTGCTGTATCTGCTTGTAACTTAATGTGTGCAAATGCAGGGGCCAGAGACCCCTGTGTTTCCACAGCTACATACATACATATGTGCATCTGTGGAGGGATAGGAGTGCAGGGTCTGAAGGACACTTCATTTCCACTGTGACATATAGATACTGTTGTACTATCTTGATGGAAAGATGGGTCCCACTGTAAAATAAAGACACTGTTAACCAATCTCAAAAAATTATAAAATAAATTGCAAAAAACATTTTTAATGCATCAGTAAGGGTTGAAGTGACAAAAGTATGGAAATGAGACATTAGGATTGAGCCCCTAAACCCTCCACCCCAATCCTCCACACACCAACAGGCATCAGGGTGTGCCATGGGGTCGTTAAGCCTAACTCTCACCCCATTCACCTATTCTGTACCATGTCAGCCTGTTTACACACAGAATGGGGTGAGAGTTTGGCCTAATGACCCCATTGCACACCCTGATGCCTGTTGGTGTGTGGAGGATAAGGGTGGGGTGGTAGGGTGGGGGGGTCAGTTGCTCATCCCTAACAGGTAATTTCCATACTTTTGTTGCTTCAACCCTAACTAATGCATTCATGAACTTTTTTTTACTATATATATAGTCATTTAAAAAAACTCTATTAATGCATCAGTTAAGGTTGCTAGCACAGCGACAAAAGTTGAAAATGTGGTGTTAGGGTTACACCCATACCACCCCCCCACCATCCACACACCAACAGGCATCAGTGTGTGCATTGGAGTTGTTGGCCTAACTCTCACCCCATTCCATGTGTAAACAAGCTGAGGTGGTGCAGTATAGGAGAATGGGGTGAGAGTTAGGCCCGATAACCCCAATGCACACCCCAATACCTGTTGGTGTGTGGAGGGGGGTGGGGTTGGGTAGTAGGGATGTAACTCTAACTCCACATTTCCAAACTTTTGTCACTGTGCTATCAACCCTAACTGATGCATTAACTGAGGTTTTTACAATGAATTCCCCTACTTTTTGAGAAGTTGTCATGTAACAGGCAACTGGTATGTGTTAGTGGGAGCTCGGGCCCCCCAGCCCTGAGCTTCCTTCACATTGCCATTTTAGCATAATGGTATGCATATGTGGGAGTACGGGTCCTCTGAGCCCTGTGTTCCCACTTACACATAAGTACAGAGCCATACAGCATAGCCATAGTACTCTAAAGGAACCCTTGTAACATGTTTTTGCCAGTATCTCTTTAACCACAGCAAGTAGGAAAAAAAAAATCCACTGCAGGTGTAATCTATGATTACAAAAAAAATCCCTATTTGCTTTGTTTTCAAAATATGGGTGCTGAAAGGTGCCACAGGTGTTGCAATGTTATCCTATGGGAAATTTCTGAACTTTGAAAGACTGTAACTTCGTAACCCTTTTAATATTTTTTACCAAACCATCAAAAGACACATCTGTGGTGCCTGTGCTTGTCACCCGCACATTTCAGCCAAAAAGCCCTAACCATTTAGATGCAGAAGTGTGGCAAAGAAATGGTATTTTTTTGGTGCAGTAATGTCGCAAATTGCAACAGTACAGATGCGACAGTGTCATGATTTGTGAAAGTGCTGCAAATGTACTCTCGTGATTTGCGACACTAACGAGAACCGATTTAAAAAAAATGTATGTCCAGGGGTCCTAGAAAAAAATGATGTCACCACTGTGTTCCTCAGGTCCTGTTTAGGTAAACACAACTGTCAATATTTACCTAGGAGCACTAGAATTTAAACTAGAGATATTTTTCTTCACCACTTACTGAAACAAGATGGTGGCAGCATGACAGTAAAAAGTGCATTTGTGACAATAAAAAGTGGTTTTGTGGCAGTTTTGAGAGGCACATATATTTTTTCCTCCATTGACTTCAATGTTAATACTTAAAAATTGAATAACTTTTGATCGGTTTAATAATTTCTCACCAAATCTTCAAAAGGCACATCGGTGACCCAGACTACATATTCCCCGAAGATTTGAGACCAGACAGGCAAATCATGTGGGCTGTAGCCCTGAGCAAAGAAACAAACAAAAAATACAGTGCATTTTTTGGTGGTCTTGAGCTCTGCAACCACTCATCTGACCATAACACAACTTGCCAGATCCAGAGACCTATAGTACCAGAACATGCATGCAAACTTTCAGGCAAATCCCTTGTACAGTGCCAAAGTTATAAAAGTGCAAAATCTGGGATTTAACATAGAAGTGGCTGTGCAACCCTAACTATACTGGCACTACCATGCCAGTATAATATATAAGGGATATACAATGGTGAGCTGTCAGATAAATGATTTATCTACATAAGTGCTGTTTGACCTCAGGTAATCTCGTGAGTGGCATAAGGCATGAGTGAGATGTCTGAGGTCAAACAGCACAAGAGTAGATACATCATTTATCTGACAGCTCACCATTGCATATTTCATGTATGCAATAGGGATGCTTTCCATCAGTGCAAGAACATTTGCTTTTGATTGTTTATCTTTGTTCGCATATGTTTGTCAAAATGTGAAAAAAAATGGCATTTTCTGTTCTTTTTTGCTAATTTTAAAAAAAAAATCTATAGGTTTCTATAAATGAAACCACCACTCATTTTGTAGATAATTTTGTGCTGAACAACCTTTATGCTCATAGTACCATGCTATATTTTTGTTCATTTTAAAGTTATTTGCATTTGAATATGCTTAATACTGCTACTAAGGCTGAACATTCTAAATGAGTTCCAGAGTGATTGTGACATAGCTACTATATGGATAAATTGGGTTTATTCAATGGTTGTGAAGATAAAGGGATTTATTAAATGAGTTTTGAGCCCACTCTTATTGCACACACACACACACACACACACACACACACACACACACACACACACACACATATATATATGCTTTGTAAAAAAAAAATTAACACACTACTTAGATTTAAAGCAACAATAGAAAGGAAATGGGGTGTTAAGGTTTCCAACACTAACACCCCACTTCCACCCTGCAGGCAGCAACAGGATAAACCATTACGGTTTCACCTCTCTTGCCCTTTCAAATCAGGCATGGGGTGTGCCTTGGGGTTGTCAACCATAATGCTCACCCCATTCCATCAGTAAATAAGCTGAGATGTGTACAGTATATGAAAAGTGGGTGAACGTTAGGGTTGACAACCTCAAAGCACACCCCATGTCTAATAAGTGAACAGGCAAGAGAGGTGAAACTGCAATGGTTTTTCCTGTTGCTGCCTGCAGGTTGGGAGTGGGGTGATATGCTTGGAAACCGTAATGCCATATTTCCCTATTTTTGCTGCTTTAACCCTAACTAGAGCATTAATGATTTATTTTTTTGCAAATAATTTCCTTACCTTTTGAGACAGTATAATTGTATCTTCATTTCTCTGTGGAGACAGGCCCTCTGGTCCCTGCATTCTCATCCCTCCTTAGATGTATATATATATATATATATATATATATATATATATATATATATATATATATATATATATATAGATATGGAGAAAAACTGTCAAGATAGCCTTTTCATTACCCCACCTCATGAACCCAGTAATGAAAATGTTTAAATCCCCACCAGAATGGATTTTGCGCCACTGGAACACCATTGCACACCTCAGGTGTGAAAACACAATTCTGACAGAGTTTGAATAATGACATTTCACAAATCCAAACCTGTATCCGCTCTTAAGGAGAGAAACCAAGACTTCAAATGTCAACCAAGTAGTCAATTTATTAAATACCACTGTGGAAGCCCCTAGCACCTCGGCAATGTGCCTTCAAAGGGGCTCCTTATAATCTGGCATGAACATTTCATTATTTAAATAACAATCAGAAAGTGACATCATTCATCAATTCACCAATGAAAAAACCCTCAAGGGTTTAGAACTAAAACAGTCAGACCACTTCAACCAGTGATCAATGTATCACTAAGGATTCAGAAATAACTAATTAAACAATCAAATCACTTTAGAAAAAAGTTCTAAAAAACATGTTTACATAGTACACATTACAACTTTGGAAGAGATAAGGAGCTGTGAGCTTGGCTCTGTTGTTTAACTAGGACCCAAGGTTCTAGGTGAATTAGAGCATAACTGAAACATTTCTTTTGGTAAATCTTGCTACAGGGTTCACCTAATTGTTTAGGGATACACCAATGAATGCTTTTTATCCAAGTAACATCAATTATGCATCATTAGCCAGAACGTTTTGACTCATCATCTTACATGATCCTTTATAGTACTGGATAGAAAAGGAGAAGCACACCAAAAAGTTGCTTCATGGCCCATCTGTACCGGAAACAATATGTCCATAGGAGATCCTATAGAGTCCAGGAAAAGGAAAAAGAGAAAAGAGAGATATATTTTTTTCTGGTATAGAACTTTTTTCTATAGTGATTTGGTTGTTTAATTAATTGTTTCTAAATCCCTGGCTGGGGGGGGTTGCATAACAGCACAATTCCCCTACCCTCATCCCATCCATCTCAGTCATTGAGCTCACCACCAAACTGAGCTCACCAGCAAAGGATCACAAAGCATACCCATTGAGGTCAAGAATGGCACTACACACAAATTTGTTTTTGACCCCAAATATTCAAGATACTAATTTTATAATTCACCTTATAAACACAGCATGTACCATTTATAGTATACTGGCCAACATGTCGTTTCTCACCAGAAGTGCAAAAACACATCTCATTCAGGATTTAAAAAAATGACATGTCTCATTTATGAGGTGGCATAGAAAAATGACTGTGTTTAATGTTTCGAGTCAAAACAGCGAAAATCTGTGAAGTTATGAGTGCACGTTGAAATACTGCAACATTAAATTTATAACCTGGACAGTTTATCATATCTGTACACCAAACTGTCAGTATAGCCTTCTTATTACCCCACCTCACGAACCCATCAAGTGAAAGTGTTCAAATCATTGCCGTAACATCATTAAGTGATATCAAAATGTCATTTCACACCACAGGTGCAAAAACACATTTGGGCTAGAATTAGAAAAATCACAGCTGTCATGTTCATGAGGTGGTGTAAAAAGATGGCAATATTTAAAATCATTAAATATGCTCATAGCTTTGCTATTTTTACATATTTTAACCCAAAATTTTCACCGTAGCCTACCTGTAATGCCACCTCATGAAAAAGGGTAGGAAAATTGTTAAAATTCTGCAAGAAATGTGATTTTGCCAAGTGGCTGCAACATTACCTTTTGTGTTTGATTTGTGTAATTCCATCACCATTAGTCATGAGTGGGGTCCCTAAAGAGCCGTGTTGAAAATGTGCCAAAATATACAAAAATAACAAAGTTATGCATCGGTGTTCAAAACCCCATTGAAATTCATTGAACTGCACTTACCTTAGTTTCTTATATTACAGTAGGTGGTTCAAGCAGCAAGATGTGTCTTGGATTGGTGAGTGGAGTTTTGCCCTGGGATGTGTTCAAGTGAGTGAGGGCATGTGCAGGATGTATGTGTGTGTGAGGGGGTGCAGCTTGGTGGGTGCTCAGTTGGAGGTTAGGATGGGAGGGTCAGGTCAGCAAAGGACCATTTTATTTTTTACAGGTTTAATTAAAAATAAAAAGAGGATCAGTTTTCTTTATTACAGGAAAGATAATGCAGGGACAAGAATCAGAGGGTGGGGTGTCACTAGACTCCATGATCGCAGGGTAGGGGCACCACTAGACACCATGGGAAAACATTGTGAAATTAAGGGGACAGCAATCAGAGTGTGATGGGTGCCACTAGACACCTGGGAAACATAATATAACTAAACAGATGGTGACCAGAGAGTGGGGGCACCAATGGACACCAGGGAAACATAAGGGCATGACAATCAGAGGGTGGTAGCACCACTAGAGTCCAGGGAATCATTAAGGTTTGGGGGTGGTAATCAGAGGGTAGGGGCACCACTAGACACCAGCAGAACATTTTAAAAGTAAGGGGAAGTGATTGAAGGGTGGGGCACCACTAGACACCAGAGATATTTAAAGGGATGATGATCGTAGGGTGGGACTAGACACAAGGGAATAATTAAAAAGGTATAGGGATGGTGGTTGGAGGGTGGGGCACATCACTAGACACCAGGGATACATAAGGGGATGATGATCATAGGGTGGGACTAGACTCAAGAGAAAAATTAAAAAGGTATAAGGATTGTGGTTGGAGACTGGGGCACACAACTAGACAGCAGGGAAACATTGTAAAATTATGTGGGCAGTGATTGGAGTTTGAGGGTGCCACTAGACACCAGGGCAACACATTACATACATAAGGGGACATCAATGGAGGGTACAACTAGACACCAGGGAAACAGCAGCTCACATCTCTCACTGCAGCCCACAGCATGAGTAGCAGCTGTGGCTGCAGAAGTCAAGAAAGTCCCATTGTTCTCAAACAGAGAGGGGCCTAATGGCTCCTTTCATTAAGCTGGGCACCCTGGATTTTGGGTGCAAAGATAACACCAGAATCTAGCTAAATCGGTCTTGTTTAGCTAGGTTTAGGTATTTGTTTAAAACTACATTATTTTTCTGTACTTTAAATGTTTGAAAGTTAAAACAGTAAAAAGAAAATGACAGCCATACAAAAAGGGATCTTTTATTATGAAAAAAGATTGACCCCATGTGGAAAAGGATCCTTTTTCATATGGCCAAATTCTTTTTTTTTTTTTTTATTGTCATTTTAACTATCTATCCTAAAGTGCATACTGATTATGTTCAGAACCAACATCTCAAATTCTACTGATTATGCTCAGAACCAAAATTTCAAATCCTAATATCTCTGGAAAAGATTTTTTTTTACCAAACCAGTGAAAGGCACACTCTGGGCCAAGCCATATCTAGCCAGAAAATTTCAGATCAAAATTCCAAACCATTTGGGTGTGAGGGGCCAACAAAACAACATCAAAGCCCCCGATTTTACACAAACACATTTTCGCTGTCTAGATCTCTGAATCTGAATGGAACAAAACCTGGCATTTTAAGAGTCCTTGAGTTTCTGCTGGTGAATGCAAACTTTTGTGCAAATTCCTTGAACGGCTGTGAAATTATTAAAGTGTAAATATGGAGGTTTAAAATTAAACAGCACAGTCAACCTTAACTATAGTGGTGTAACTGTGCCACTGTAAGATAACTATAATATAGGGAAATGGTAGCACCACTATAGTTAGGGTTCAGTAGCCTGCTTAAAGTTAAACTCCTAACTTTGCATATTAATATCTTTGGCTCTGTTAGATGGAATTAACTAAAAATCTGCATGTGTTTTCTAGGAGTCAGGATCTTGTTTTATTACATTTTTTGTGATGGCAGCTTGTGCAGTCTCTGAGATCAGCATGTGTAATTTTTTGTAAAAATCTAACTTTTTTCCTATACTTGAAATGTTTATTTTTTTTTTGATCTCCCCTACAGCCTACATGGAATCATTATTTCCCCAAACTTGCAGGGGACATGTGCATTATCCAAAGGTAATGCATTTGACAGGTTTGGTGAACAAATATTAAAGGGTTCCTGAGATATAAATTTTTAAAATGTTGTACTTTCTGACCTGTGCATGCACAGTAGGGTTTTTCAGATAACATTGCTTGGCAAAAGAAAATATCTGATGCTGCAAATGCCAGTTTTTACTTTCACACAAGTGAATTAGGAGGGCACCAAACTTTTATTGTGCTGTGCCAGCCACCATCTTGTTGATCTTTTCGATGAACCAACAAACATGGGAAATACATATAAATGCTAGGATTTTAAAAATCGGACATCAGAACCTAGCAAAATGGGATCCTTTTAGTTACAGTCTGATGTTTGTTTTTTAATATAGTGGCTACAAATACTTTTTCTGGTCACACAAAATCCTGGTTGCACAGCTTAATGAGAGGAGTGCTTCCCTGTATTTTCTTTATGAGAACAGAGGGGATTTCTTCACTTCTGTACCCACAGCTGAACTTGTGCTACTGGCTGCAGTGTGAGCTGTGAGACACCCTTTTCCCTGGTGTCAAGTATGCCTTTAATATTCCTTTTACTTCAGGTTGTGGTGGAAACAATTTGAAAATTACCAACTGCAAATTCTGAAACACCCTTGTTCTAAAAATTTACAGTGAAAGTCTCAAAAACATGGTAACTCACAGCATTGCTTATAAACAGTTTTGTCTCATATTCTTGTCAAAATAATGCATATTTGAGATTTCACTATGTGACAGTAAGCAAAATCAAACAGAGGGACATGGTCTTTTCTTAATATAACATTCCTCTCCTCAAGGTTTTTACTATCACTTTAAACATAGTTAACTAGGGGGCAATCTTTTTACTATATCATACCAAAGCAATCGCTAATAATCCCTACATTATATAATCTGTCCACAATTTAAAATGCACAGTTCTTTAAATGGGACTCAATCCAACTGTTATACATGGCATCCTTCTTCCTTTAAAATAGTTGAGATCATCCAAAAATAGGGAGGTTGGGAAAATTAGGAAAACATGAATTTAGCTTTAAATTAATAAAACATTGGGGAGAACATATGATGAAATCTATCCCATCCAAAATGTCAATATTTTCCAATTTATTTGTAGTGGTAACTCCAACTCTCTTGAAGAAATCCAAGGACTAGCAACTGTTAGTGTGTTCACCGCATATTATATTCTTCCTAATATTGACTATGGCCACTTGGAACAACTAACATCAAAGGTGTCAAGAACATTTGTAGTTGCTGTAAAACCTTGCAATACACTGTACTAACATTGAAAAGAAATATTAAATGCCAAACACTAACTTCATCATATTTGGATCTGAAAAAAATTGCTACCTGGATATTGACAACTCCGCTTTTAATAGCATTCTCTGTTACAGTTTACAACCAAACAACATGGAATAAGTTGAACTGCAGGAGTAGAGGCACAATCAGGCTTTCTTCCCATGGAATAGCTTACCCCACCTTCCACTAACTCACCACAGGTGTTCTTTAACTACATATCATAAAACCTAATAAGAACATTTAAAACCATTATGATGCACTGTGTTCAAATGATTTGGGTTTCTCATTTTGGCATAAACATGCTCCTTTTAAAATATGGCACTGCTTGAACTAGATGTTTTGACACAGATCAAAAACACTCCATGATTTCAAGTCACATACTTTGTGACAGCTATGGAACAGGATATTCCTCTTTTCCCATCCCAACCAGAAGCTATAGTATGGCACTTTTTATGATTTTGAATGGACTGTTGCTCATTTATGTATTTATCCTGCTTCAAATACAATATGAAATGTTTCAAATATTTAAACACACTACTATTAATACAAAAGTCGCTTCCACCCTGGGTGTACTCACCACTGTACCTGTTGAGGTGGGTGGATGACAACACAAAAAAATGTCAATACTTTAAGGTGTCTCCATATGCTGATTAAAAATCACAAGACAGAGAAAAAAAGTGGAGCTTCTTAAGTTCCGTTCATAAGTGCCTACGTTAAAACATGCATGATGCCAAAAGAACCATTCAAAAACAATTTTTGAGAACATTAAAAGTTTCCCAATTTCAGATCAAAGATGACAAATAATACATTAGAAGGGCATAGGTCCACCAGCCAAGGAGCTTTAAACATGATAATAAATTATTTTAAACCTTCAAGTCCTTAAATAAAAAAAAAAAAACATACTGATTTGGAACTCAAAAAATAATTTAATGAATTTTAAAGAGATAGTCCACTTGGGAGTCATGTGATGAGCTCAGACTGAGCAGACATGTCCATAGGAGCTCCCTAAGCAACAACTTTAAAACGCAGCAATTTTCTAACCAGAGTAGCCAAAATTTAATAAAAACAGCAGAATTCATTAGATATTGACAAGTACTGATGAATTACCAAATTTCTAGCAAAATGATAGACTCAGAACAACAAAATATGGATTACAACTCATCCGGAGAAAACTCACCTAGAGGCCAACCATCCAAGCACCAGAAACAGAACTCTTCCTATGAAATGGTAGCAATTGACTTAATTGCTGCAAAATTGGACTTAATTCTATCCGACATGACCACAATGAAAAACACACAGGGAGAGATGGCTAATGACATCAAATTATTTAAAAACACAATTGCTAGCCTCTCAACCAAGGTGTCAGATAGGGGCAGTAGGATGAGCTCCATGGAAAGCCACCACCACAGAGGTGATAAAGAAATGCAGACATCAGAAAGAAACTGTCAGAATTAGAAGACAGGTTAAAGGAGCAGGAAAGCAGGGCTCATAGTAATTACTTGGTCATCGTAGAAGGCTGAAGGTCCTAACCTGAAAGTGTTTGTACAGCAACTCCTTCTAAAGGCAGCAGGTGCTTCGGAACAAGAAGCTGCATATATGATTGAAAGAGTCTCTCTCTCCTACAGACAAAAAAATGTGAACAATGACAAACCTAGAGCAGTAATTCTAAGATGCCTTTACTTACAAGGCAAAAATAACATCATGGCTCAGGCATGGCAAAAATTTTTGCTAGAATGGAGTGGAAGAAGATTTCATATATTCAGTGACATTACTCCAGAGGTCTGGGACAAACAGAGGGAGTGCCAGGATTTCAAAATACCTCTGTCACAAGTTAAAATCCCATAGTGCATGTTACACCTAGCGAGACAAGTAATCAGAATAGAAAAAAGAGTCCACAAATAGCCCAATGCAGAGACAGCTCTCTGAAACTTGCCAGACATACTGTCTATGGTTTTTAAATGCTGAATGCAGCCCACAAATCTCCAGCACAGAGAAAGAGAAGAGACTGGACTGGTCCTCAGGGGATCAGTGCAATCATTAACAATGTCTTGTAAAATCTCCAAAGAAAATGCAAAACACTAAAGCAAGCTGCAGTAATCCCCTCTCGTATAACTATCTAATGTATTATAAATAAAATTGTGCCTTCTAACGCTGCAAGGATCCAAGGTTAAAACATATATCAAGGTATGTGAAATTAGCAAGAGAACAGAAATCAAGAAGGAGGTCATGACATAGCTGCGGAAAGGAAATTTTATGAACTTTCTTTTGCAGCCTCCTCCAAAACTGTGCCAAAATAATCCTTTGTCTCTAAAGAACCACACCCTGCACCCAACTGATCTACACCCACCACCCAAGCTCAGGAGCAGAGTACATGGAATGACAACATATAACAAATATAGAATTATACCTTTAGGTCCAAGCACAGTGTGAAGTTAGAATCAAAACTTAAGGTTCCAAGGAAATACAAATAACTACATCTCCCCACAGTAATCAGGCAATGGACTTTTCAACTCAGGCAACTCAGTGGACCAGATTAAAACATCCAACCTGCTTTTGATGTACTAGGTTGAGACACAGGCAATCAGACCTAAAGAGGAAGTAGACATACCTCAACAGGAAGATTCAGGCACAAATGCAGGACTCAAACATTTTCATTAATCCAACGCCCACTGCACCTCCCCATCTGAAGCAGTGAACCTTCTCTGTTTAACTCAGCTCAAGCAAGGCTTTCTGATCCATGCAGATCAAGAAAAAGTTGATCACCAGGTTATAACATTTGGAAAATAGGGGAAAGAACTTGATGAGATAATATAGCGGGGGACAAACTCAACAGTATACCATCAGCCTGCTCCACAAAGTATGATGGCACAGGAGGTGCCAAGAGGGTTAATCACAAGGGCTCACCGCTAATCATAACAGCAGACAGACTGGAGCTCACAGGATCAGAAACAATCAAGGCAACAAGAACACCAAAGACTGATACACAAGATTTAAAACTGCAAGGCAGAGCAGAAGAAAGCTGATGAAGTTGACCAGAGACAAAACATGGAGTTATACTAACCTGTTCAAATACAATTGTGCATGTCAAGGTAACAATAGTAACATGCTACAATGTATAACCTTAGATAAGCAGTGTGGGTATTAAGGTGGTAATGAGCAACAACGAATGAGGGTGCTAACCAGGGGGCCCAAACCAAACTGAAGAACTGTTCAATCAAAATCATATTATATTTTATTAGAATTTCACCACAATGGGAAGCCCCAAGTAATCAATTGCTGCTTTATGGTGCTCTTTTAATAATGGCTCTTAATCAGTATTTGGGAAACGAGTGGCTCTGTGGAAGATGGAGCGTAATGTGCTGCCGCTGTGAAGATGCTCGCTAAAGAGCAATCACAAAGGGCATCATGGTCACTATTATAAAAGTTTCTAAGACATTTTTGAAACCAATATGTCTGATATATAGAGTGCACAGACCAGGACATTACAAACTTTGTGGTGCACTCAGTGACACCTGGGGGAGGGGGTCCTTCTTGTGGTGTGCGTTCTTGTTATTTGGTCCACTCATATAAACCAGCCAACCAATGCCATTGCACCTTCATAGTGATCCTGCTGCTTTTTGTGTGTGGATTGGGTGGCAGGGGCTCTCATTGTGGGGTAGGTTGCTGACCTGTCCTCCATGTTGTGGAGTATGATACAGGGCTCTTGTTGGGGGTTGGCGGTACCTCAGGAATGATAATATAAGTGTGTATACTACTGCCAAAATGTAATTTCCTTAGGTGTAAAACAGCTTAGCACAAGGATAGAGAGTGGGCACCCATAACCTCTAGGTGGGAAGCTATTGGCTCTTGTGCAGCCAACGGAGTTTAAGTGTGTTGAGATTCAGGGCTGATGTGTCAGACAGTGATGCAGTGGGGGTTCAATAAGACTCACATCACCTACCCAACCCCATTTCCATGTAGTATCCTGACCCTTGCTGTGCTGTGGGATGATGACTCATTCCAGGATCCTTATGCGATCTGACACTCTTGAAGGCACAGGGGACAAAGACACCTTATTGGATATGTGAACAGTATCGATTGACCAACTCATTGAAACACAATGGGATGGTAATGGCATGCTTATAGACAACGGGCTCTGCTCATACATGAGCGTAAGAATCCTAATTACCACTCACATAGCTATAGGATCAGATAAGGTGGATGGTATAAAACAAACAGCCCATGAGAGGAGGGGACTGGGGATGGAACTTAACATAATTAAGAGCATAAAATAGTTAGGGAACACACTTGGGCATGAAGCATTTTGACCAAATGCAAGGCAACAGCTGGGGACCATCTGGCAAAAAGCAATGGGTAGCATTCAGTATTCCAGAAAAGGCAAAAAGAGTGAGAAGAAATCATCTCAACACAACCCAACAATTCCATTAAGACATGCAAAGAGCTGTGGGGATAAATAGGTAGAAAGTGGAGGAAAGAGACACAGGGGTGAACAGCACATAGTTTTGAACACATGGAACAAATCCATCTCACAACACATAACTCAAGACAGGAGATGTTAATACACATAGAGGACAGGACTAAAGCAGCTACAGAATATGACACAAGGGAGCTTCACATGGTACAGCAACATAGGAGCAATGATCCACATCACCAAGATAACCCCATATCATTGCTAACACGGGTCTGGGAGGGGGTTCCACATGACCAAACTAGTAACAGAATTGTCAAGGGGACACACAGAGAGGAGGCTAATGCACCCATATCTATGATTTGAAAGAGGAGAAAAGCATGGTGATGCATGCATATGTACAGTAAAAAAGGGGATAACAGAAGATCCCCAGCCCAATACCTAGGCAGCCCCACAAACAATATGACATAATCCATCAATGAGATGAAGGAACCCTCGACAGACAGACACATAGGTTAATAATGACAGGCATAACAAACAGAATCATTGAGTCAGCTAGGGGGGAACTAGGCAAAGCACACCTAAAAACAAACAAGAGAACAAGGGTATAGGTATTTTGAAACGAAGCATGTCACAAAGGGTCAGGGCACTGCAAATGCTAGATAGCCAGTGTCAGTGTCAGTGGCTGTAGCTCAGCAGGTAGCACACGTGCCTCTGAGGTTGGGAGACCAGAAGGCTGTGGGTTCTATCCCCATGCCAGGCACATGGGTTACATCCCAATACTGACACTGTAGTGCAGCATGAGGGGGGTGCAGCACTCCTGAGGTGCCGTCTTTCAGAAGAGACATTAAACTGAGGTCCCATCTGCCTGTTCTGGTGGTAGTTCAGGTGCATGTTAAAGATCCCATGGCACTTCTCAAAATGAGTAAGCAAAGTTTTTATTTAAAATCAATAGCAATCTTTACAATTTATCCACTTTGAGAATGACAATTCATTTCTTCACGGCAGTCAGTAGAATATACTCAAATGCACCCAATGTTTGCCCACAACTTTTTAGATCTCTCGTCTCCATATAATTTACATTCATTTTGGTATACATCATCTATCTCTGCTTGTATCTTAAACAATAAATCATTCAAAGTAACTTCTTTGTTTTGAATAAATCTCTGGCATCGTACTTGCCAAATTGAGCACTTCAGTTTTGTGAAAGTGACATAAATCGTATATTTATCCCATTTCTTCCATTCTTGTCCTAACTCTCCATATATTAAGATGATTTCCTTAAAACAGTTAATTCCCCAAAAATTAGCTAGTAATCCCCAGAAGTTTGAACTTGCATTTGAAAACATATGAATCATTGTTTCCTCTTCATTGCAACATTCTATATCTAAACATATTCTCTCCTCTATCCTGTCATGTTTATGATTCCCTCTAGTACAATAGTTCTTAGACTTTGTCATAGTGAGCCTCCACAAATCCATGGAAAAGATGTTCAGCCTCCCCCAAAAACTGAAATAATCTTGGGCCTCCCCCAAAGAAAAATAACATACTGTACTTTGCGCAGTACACGTCGAATAAATTGAAACCCCTTTGAGTACTTGGCTTACATTCAGTTCTTTGTCTTATACTAATGTGGGACCTTTGAAAAAGAGCTCCTTTGCTCAAAGATGTTATCTGAATAACAAATAAATAAAATTAACAAATATTATTATTAAGCTTATTGTAACCCCTCCCCCCCCCTCACAGAACAGCCTACTTGCTCCACTATTTTCATTCTTGAACCATTGTTAACCTTTGTTACAGTACCTTCATGGGTCAGACTACTTTCTCTGTTTCCTTTCTATACGAAATAACCTTCCTACATACTTTGCCTCTCCCCCTCCTTCCATGCTGCTAAGCAACCTCTCTGGGAATACTTTGCTCCTTCCTACTATTGCTCTTAGCACGTCTATGCTCAACCCTTTTATTCGGCTGTTCTACCATCAGACTACAAATTGATCAATTACCACCACTCATTATTAGTTTATTGTTCATATTTGTTTGCACTCTTATTCACTCTGTATTTCTTGATTATTTTACAGTTACCTTTTGAAATATATTCACTCCCTACCCTTCCCCAGTTACACCTGAAATGAGCCTTGGCTCCATCACCTTCCCTTGTCACCTACTATAAACTAATACATAAAATTAACCTACTATTATCCTCTTTCTGTTTGCTCCATCTCTTCCCACAAAATATATAAAACTCAAAATTTAAATACAGTACTTTTTTAGACTTGCTTGAGCCACCCCTGGAACAGGTTGGGGCCTTCCCATGGAGGCTGGTCTCACCATTTGAGAACCCCTGCTCTAGTATTTAATTTCCCATGGCTACACATCCAAAACATCTCCTTTATTTTATTTGGTATTCTCTTTGCTAATGTAGCTTCCAAGATCAATGTGGTCTCTATTTCTTGAGATACATTAAATATCAGAGTTTCATAATAATTCTGTTTTATAACATCCTTATATGTCTGCTTTTGATTCTTTACTTGTATCTGATCTACTATTATTTTCCACTCCAAGTATTTCCATACTGTAACTATATACTCTGTCATCTTCTGTTTCTTATTTATTTTTCTCTTTCCTAAATTACTTAGGAGTACCCCACTCCATTCTTTAGCAAGAGAGGTCCACAAATTTTTTTCTCCTTTCAAAATGGGCCTTATATTTACATATATAAATATATTTAAAAGAAAAAAGACTATGGGTTGTAGCATATTTAGACCAGCTTCTGACAGTGGTCTATAAGTGTGCCCTCTCTTTAATGGGTTTAATCTGTTCCCCATAGTAACTGGAAGAATAACCCTAGCATTTTTGTTTGCATGTGTACTGGTATTGGAAAGATGTAAGCTATGTATAAAAAAATAGGCATGATAAATATTTTAAATAGATATATTCTCTTCTGTCTTGTCATACTCCATGATGACAAAGAACCTCTGTGTGCAAGCACTGAGGCAATGGTTACCACAAAGGGCATTTGGCTGGAAAGCCAAGTTTCAAAGAAATACAAAATCACACATGCCCCCACAGTGCAAAGCATCATGGGCTGCATATGCAAATCCCCACAGAATATTATGCTGGTTCAATTTTAAGCAGAAATGCATGGTGCCGAAAGGCCTCTCACACAGTTTGCAAAAGGTGTCAACAGAAGACATAGACACGTGTTCCATCCTACCAGGACTCATCAGTATGCTTCTTCTGTTTGGCACCCCAGTGGAATGAACCAGCTACCCTAAGATGGTTGATCTGGGTTATGTTGTGGTGAACCCAATTAAAACAAAAAAGTTTAAAAGACAAAAAAACCTCTGTGTGCAAGCACTGAGGCAATGGTTACACCAAAGGGCATTTGGCTAGGAAGACATGTTTCAAAGAAATACAAAATCACACATGCCCCCACAATGCAAATCACCACAGAATATTATGCTAGTTCAGCTTTAAGCAAAAATGCATGGTACCGAAAGGCTTCTCACACAGTTTGCAAATGGTGCCAACAGAAGACATAGACACATGTTTCATCCTACCAGGACTCATCAGTATGCCTCGTCTGTTTGACACCCCAGCGGAATGAACCAGCTACCCTAAGATGGTCAATCTGGGTTATGTTGTGGTGAACCTAATTAAAACAAAAAACAGTTTAAAAGACAAAGAACCTCTGTGTGCAAGCAATGAGGCAATGGCTACTCCAAAGGGCATTTGGCTGGGAAGCCAAGTTTCAAAGAAATATAAAATCACACATGCCCACACAATGCAAAGCATCATGGGCTGCATATTGATTTCCATCTATTAACCTTTTCTTGAGCTACCTTAAATTTTTTCATCCAGTTTTCTTCCATCGGTTCCTGTCCTCCAAATGTTATCCCTGGAATGTCTCTGCTACCCTCTACTATTACTATACTTCCTTGTTTTATTTTATCTACTTTCCCTAATGGGAACATTTTACTTTTCCCTCTATTTACTGATATCCCTGTAGTTTGTTTATTTTTTCCAAAAACTTCTACAACTTTTTTCCCTGACATTTGACCCCTAACAAAAAAAACATAAAGTCATCTGCAAACACACTTGCTGTTTTGTATTTGCCCATTACCCCATGCAATTACTTTGATCCCCTCATCTTTTTCTGTCATGAGTAACATTGGATCTAGGCAGAATACATATGAAAGTTGATTAATGGACACCCTTGTCACAATCCTATATATATATATATATATATATATATATATATATATATATAGGGTTCTCATATGCCCATTAATCATTGGTCATAACCGCACTTCTTTATATAAGCTTCTTATCAGGTCTAAAAATTATTTTGGAATCTTATACTTATTTAATACTTGCCACATGTACTCATGTCTAACCGTGTCAAAAGCAGTTGCTTGGTCTATTGTGTACAAATATATGTTCAGTTCTTCTTCTTTTCCATTATTTATTACCTCTCTGATGTATATTAGATTTTTCCTAATATCCCTCCCTGGTATTGCACATGTTTGGATCTACATAATTAGGAGTTGTGCACACGTAACCAACCTTTTATTAATAATTGTATCTAATTTTTTGTAATCTGCTGTTAAGAGGCTTATTGGCCTCCAGTTCTTTATTTCTGTTTTATCTCCTTCTTTTTTGTAAAAAAAATTGTGATATCCTGCTTCATACTTTCTGGTAGTTCTCCATTTTTAAAGATTTGATTGTAGAGAAGTGCTAGCATCGGGGTCAGCATATCTTTTAATTTTTTGTAAAAGAAATTTGGGATTCCATCTATCCCAGGGGCAGTGTTGTTTGTCAAGGAATTTATTGCCTCCTTAACCTCTATTTCTTTTATTTGCTTTTTCAATATTAATGTTTCAGTTGCATCTAAGTGTGGTAAATGTACTGTATTTGCTGTAATGTTACGTTTGTACTTTCTATTTTTCCTTTTTTAAACTTTTCTTTTAGGTAATCATGTACAATGCATTTCATGTTGTTTATATCTGTATATTTCACCCCTCTCTTATCTTTTAAGGCTTACATGTCCTGTTTGTCTAATCTATCTCTGTTATTGTTGAAAGGATTGTTTCTGTTCCTTTGTCCCTTGTGTTCCACTTCTCTGTTCCATTATTAAAGATTTTTCCCTGTTATACTGATAGGCCCACATTTATGTTTTCAATCTTTCAATTATTTCTGAATGATCTTTCCCAGTTTTGTTTTGTATTGTTATTTCCTTTACCAAAGGAAATATTCTGCCTTAAATTAAGTTCTATGTATACAGCCATATGGTCCATTGTTTCTACAGGGATAGTTTTTACAGTTTCAATTCTGGTATTTTTGGGAACATACCAAAAATCTATTCTAGTTGACTTTTTACTTTTAAAATAAGTATGTTCTGAAGGTTTCCTTGTAATGTTGTATGTATCTTCCATTTGCACATTCATTAGTATTTTTTTTAATTGGTTAGAATCACAAAAGATTTTTTCAGTTTTTCTTTCCCAATCTTGTTTTGTTAATCCACAATTAAAATTACCACCCCATAAAGTTAACCTAGATGAATGTAAGAAAGGCTCTATCTGTCCAACAGTCTTATTTTTCCTATCTTTACTTGTGGATTATAAATTATTATCAACCTTACTTCTGTTTTTTTAACCACTGCATCCACTACCATTATCCTCCCTGGCATTACATCTATTATTTTTGTTATTTTACCTTCTGAAGTTAAAAAGGCCATGCCTACCCCTGAACATCTTTCCTCCAATATTGATCATATTGATGGGCCCCATCTCTAATCCTTTTGAGCTTGATTTATTTCTGCTGTTGTGTAAAATCTTGTGTCTTGAAAAAAAAAGTCTCCATTGAAACCTTTTAACACTGAAAACATTACAAGTCTCTGCTCTTTTTTTTAATACTATTAACATTGCATGTGTACATTTCAATGAGGTCATTCTGATTTCCAAATGATGATAGTTTCTTTAATTATTTCTGAGATTTTTTCCTTTTTTTTTTTTGGAGGCCTTCATATCTGTAGTTTCATATTCCTTCATTTTCCAAAGAGTCTGAGAGTGTGGTGTTAGGGTCCTCATCGATTGTAATCCATTCTTTACCTTGTAAAATTGTGTACTTGTTTGTTAACTGTACCACTTATTTTTCTTGTCTGGTCTGCTTCCACTTTGGAGGAGTAGCACTTTCTTCTTGGATCTGGTCACTATTGTAAATTTTCCTTTGTGGCTTTTGTTAGCATTTTTTTCTCACTTTGTTCGCTATTTTCATTCTTTTTTCCTTGTATTTCAGTTTCCTTCTGATTGTTTTGCATTGACACAGCTTCCTGTGGGGGAGGGGCAGTGTGGATTTTTGTCTTACATTTGCTGCTGGCAGTCTGGTCTTCTTTTTCCCTTTTATTTTTCTCAGCAATTAATTTTTATGTTTTTGCCATTTCTTTCTTAGGCAGAGCTAAATAAACATCCTGCTCTGCTTTTTCCATTGGATCTGTACTATTGTGACTTGCCAAAGGGCAGTTGCTGAAAATGTGACCAGTCTCTTCAGATAAACTGCATTTTATAGGATTTTTACAAATAGCCCCATGGTGACCAATCTGTCCACATAATCCACACTCAATTTTTTCACAGGCATTACTTAAATAGCCCCTTCCTCCACACCTGTAACATGCATGGAGTTGTCCTGCATAGAAGACAACCCCTCTGTCCTTCTCTAGGAAAAAAAAAAACAATTTGGTAAATACTGTATTTCTCCATTAAGCTGTTTTAAAGTTATCTTAAATCTCCAACCACCTGTTCATAGACTTTCCTCATCCAAAATAGGTTCAGTGGGCCATTTAGTACACATTTCTGTTTTGATCAGAAAGAGATATCTGCTACATTGACTCCTTCTTTTTTTAAAAGCACAATAATCACTTTATAAGTCATTTTGCTTAATGGTATAGCTATAAAATCTCTACATAATGTAGTATTCTTAATCTGATGGTAAAGTTTCCAAAATCTTTCCACTCCCCCTGGATGCTTAAAGCTGATATCATATATCGTATGTCCTGGACTGTGTATTACAGCATATATTTCATAAGCATAATATTTCATGCTATTCTTTAAAAGTTGATGTCTTACAAACAGCCTATCGGGGCATCTGCAGCTGCCCCTCTAAACTTTAGTCATACTGCATTTCTCCTGTTTGCAGGTTCAGTTAGTCTTTTTGCCCCATCTGGACATAATTTTTCTTTAACATTGTGATCTCATACTTTCCAGCTTTATTTTTCTCATTTTCGCTATTCTCTTTTTCTGTCTGCAAAGTATTATCTTCAATTTCCATAGAAGTATCTAAATTCTCATCTTCTGTTAAGCCCTCTATTTCCTTTGTGTCATTTCTTGTTTCGGAAATATTCCCTTCACCCTCTATATCCTTATTCTCTTGTTTTTCTTTGTTTAAATTTTCTGTTTGTATTTCGGTGCCATTATTATTATCAGATTCAAATTACTCTTGAGATCTCAATGCTCCAGACATGGTAGTCCTATTAGAATCCCAGCCTTTCCCATCTGCTGTTTTTGTCCAACCTGCTTTTAAAAGTGCTTCTTCCACCCATTCTGGCATGTCTCTAAACTCAATCGTATTTTCTTTATCTGATTCATTCTTATTTTTCTGCTGCATTTTTACTTAGGTGGTCCCCTTTGTCATTTGTATGGATATCTTTTTGTTCCATCTCATTTACACTTTTTTCCATATTTTTTGCTATTTGGTCAGCCTCATCTTCTTTCGCTACAGATTGCTGAGCCCATCTTAGGCTGAGCCATTTCTGACTCTTCTTGGCCATTCCCATCATGGCTTTAAGCTTATCTTTTTGAGGCATTTCTTTTTTCCCAGCTGATTTCTGACTGCAGGGTGTGGTTTTCTTTGATGCGCTTACATAAGACTCTACCAGCTGGTTTTGACAGGCTGACTCCCTGTCAGAGTTTCCCTTTTTCTTTTCTTTTAGATTGTCCTAATTTTTACTTTCCTGTTTATTTTTGCTGCCCACATTTCATACTTTCAGCCCATTACATTCAGAATTTTTACCTACACTCTCCATCTCCATGGAGTGTACAGATCGCTCATTTTCCTATGTTGACTCTGCCTCATTGAGTGAATCATGCTCTTGACTTTTTTCCATGTCTGAACCACTTGATATTTTTTCTGGTTCTGACACTGCTCTTCTTTGTGCTGGGATCTCTGGCAAATCAGAGACTGGGGACAAGACCAGCTCCCTAGCCTCCCGCATGTCCTTCCTCTTGCAACACTGGACTGAGACTGACATCAGTCAGCACTCTTTTTTCCCCCATTCCTAAAAATACTACCAACAACTTTATCTGGTTCAAGGTCAGTTGGCATTCACTTGTGTCCCCCTCCCTTGGGTCATGCCTAAAAATATGCAAAATTTGTCTAGTGCACTTACCCGGTCAACAAAAACTAAATAATAGCCACTACCTTGAAAGAGGAAAAGAAGGTGGGCACAACCAATAAGAAGGCACTGGGAGGGATGCAGCAGTAAAGATTATCCATGGCTATAAGCCTACCTTATAGGGCTGCTTTAGGGGCTAAAGCAATAAATAAAATTGTAATACAATCTCAGGGGGCCAAGAAATGTCCTCATGACAGCCAGAAGCAGCCAGCGAATGTAATGTAATGTAAGGACCTGCCCAAGCCTGGGGATACACCAGCCTCACACAGGTTTGTTCAACGGGTGACAGCAGGTCCCATCAATATGAGATTAGCTCATTGTTGGTTAATACTATTATTAGAAATGTAGTATTCCTAGTTGTTTTGTACTGTAGTATAGAGCGTATATATTTTTGGTGGTATTACCCTTACTTTATTGACATATGGTTACATGTTAAATTCTCTAACCTCAAATTCACATGACACAAATGCAAGATAATTTGGAGCAGTAGCAGAATGACTCTAGCAAGCCTGTAGGACCTTAACATAGTAAACAACTCAGGCAGTACAGAAATTAGGGCACACAAAAATCACGAATCAATAGACCATAAACATGGACCCACCATCCCCACAAGTGACTAACACAGGTCTCAACGTAGTTACCTGGAATATAAAAGGAGGGCAGACCAAAGAGAAAGAATATCAAATTATATGCCACCTCAACAAAATGAACCCCAGCATAGCCTTCCTGCAAGAAACACACGCTACACCAGCGCAGGCCAATGAATGGAGAAGGGCTGTGTGGGACAGGTTTTTGCTTCTGGTGTAAACAACAAAAGGGGGGGAACCACAATTCTAATTAACTGGAAAACCCCCATCTCCAAGATGAAGCAGCACATATACCCTGAAGACCGCTTCATTGTAATAGCAGGCTTGATAGATGGAATGGACTTTGCTATAGCATCAATATATGACCCCAATAAAGAAGAACTGCAAGTCTTTACGTCACTACTTAGCCATGGTGGCAAAGCACAGTCATCTACCAATTATCCTAGTTGGGGACTGGAATGTAGTTCTAGACCCGACACAGGACAGGTCGGTGAACCACAAAAGCAGACTCTCACAGAATCAAAGAGCCATAAGGGAGCTACAAGACTCACTAGGTCTCATCGAGTCCTGGAGAGTTCTACACACAGGAGAGAGAAATTACACTTTAACCTCCCTAGTTAATGGCTCATCCTCCAGACTAAACTATTTCATGGTCTCACCAATGCTATTTCAGAACATATCATATTGTGAAATCCAGCCTAAAGAAGTTTCAGATCACTCACCCATCACAGTTAGGGGTGGGTGAAAGTTGCAAATTCAGCATTCATGGAAGTTCCACAAAATTTTCAAAATTTCATGGAAATTTTGGAACTTTCGCCATTGGCAAAACTGGGATTTTTTACAGATTTTCACTGGATTCCGTGGACTTTTCTGTGAACTACAGAAAAATGCATATAAACTGTGGAATTTATTCTATCCAAAGTTTAATGAACTGTCAGTGAATGAGCTCGTGCTTGTACAACCATGTGGTAATTTACTGACAGTTCAGTAAGCCACCAGTAGTGAAGAAGAGAGGAGGGCTGTGCCTGTGGCTCACTCAGGGGCAGGGTGGGGTGGAGCAGGGTGGTGCCAGATGAGCTGTCGGGGTGGGAGGTTCACTAGATATCAGAGAATTGGGATTACTTTTTCATAAGTGATCGGACATGGGGGTCCACTATACACCAGGGAATACTGGGAACAGAGTGGGATGAGCTGGTGGACTGCCAGCTGTTTTTTTGTGGATTAAGGGAATCCAGGATGGGGGGTCCACTAAACACCAGGAAAATAAAATGTTTTTGGGGCCCATGATCAGTGGGTGGGGGGCAACTAGACTACAGAGAGGGTTCAGAGTTTTTGTTTCTTCTTTACTGGGACCCACAGGCCGTGATCCCCAGATGGGGTGGTGGGAACCACTAGATAACAAGGATCAGGAATTTTTTACTTGGAACCCATGATCGGTGGTAGGAGGCACTAGACACCAGGAGGGTCCAAGGGAGGGATTGGACTTTTTTTTATTTATTTACTGGGACCCCTGATCAGCGGGGGTGGATAAATACTTTCGCAGAAACTCTGCACCTCACACCCCTAGTCACGATCTTATGACACTCTGTGGATACGAGAAGAATCTGGAGGTTGAACAACAACCTAATGAAAGAGCAAAAAATAGTAAAAATCAAGTATCCACAGAACACTTTTTCAATGAACACACAAATTCAGTTGCTGATTACACTAACACATGTGCTCCCTACAAATGTACAATATGGGGTGAACTAATCCAAATAGCTAGCACAAAAAAAGAAAGAGAGAAGAGGAATCCACCAGATTACTAAGATTTATACAAATACAAGAAAGAAGTACCTCTAAAAGCTCAACAAACCAGGAATGGACACAACTTAATTCCTCCAGGGCAAAATATGAGGACCTACTACAGGAACAAACAGAGTTCATGATTTTAAAGTCCACATCACAGTATATAGACCAAGAGGAAAAGGTGGGGAAACTCCTAGCCCTCTGATTAAAACAACAAGAAATGTACAAAAATATAAAAGGAATCAGATATCCTAATACATCCAAGTTAATCACTAAACCAAGTGACATTGCAGATATGTTCACACAATACTATCAAAAGCTATACGCAGAGGAAAAAATAGCACAAGACTCACATATACATACCTTTTTAGACAAAACAAAACTGCCCAAACTCCAAATGGAAACAACAGAACACCTAGCAGCCAGCATAACCCCACAGAAAGTAATTCTAGCTTTAGACAATCTAAAGCTAGATAAAGTCCCAGGTTCAGATGGGATAGCCACTAATTTCTATAAGGCACTAATACACAATGTGATAGATCCCCTTACCAGACTATACAATAAAGCACACAATAAGCATATACTAGACCCCTCCCTACAGACGGCAGCCATTACATTACTCCCTAAACAAGACAAAGACCAGGAAATCATCGTCAACTACCAATCAATCTCACTTCTCAACACAGACATCAAAATAATGGCCAAAATACTGGCTATGCACATAAATATCATCTGGGATACGTTAATCCACCCACAACAAGTAGGATTCATGCAGGGACACCTGCCCTCTGACCACACACCCAAGCTTGCACACATAATAATGGCGTCTAAAGAAGCTAAACATTCCAGGAGTCCTATTATCTCTTGATGCCAAAAAAGCTTTTAACAGAGTCAGCTGGCATTTCCTTCCTCACACACTCCAATGCTTCAGCTTTCGTAACGCATTCACAAATTGGGTCAAACTTCTGTATTCAAACAACATGAAGTCTTGTTGTATTCTGACATATGCAGTTAGGTCCTGCCTTTCAACTGCCCCGGAGAACAAAAAGCTAAACTTTCCATGGCCAGCATAGAACATTCACCATGAGCTCTGTTGAAGCCCCTGTCTGCTGTTGTTTAAACTCCAACTGTCAGATTCTTTACTTCGCCTCACTGAACAGTCACTCTGGAGATTTCTCCTTTGCGTGGTTCAAAAAAGTCAGTTGAAGTGTCATTTTTTCGCTCGGTTTCTACCGAATTGCTGTTACCAATCAGACGGTTCAAGTCTCTGTATGTGGTACCATAAGTACTATATAGGTTTTCTGTGTAGTTTCTGTGTGGAACTTGTAAATTGTGGATCGGTTCGGCTGAACCGATCAGTTTTCAGGTAAAAAAGTTTGTGATTTACTTAGAGTGTGGTAACCGGTACATATTGGTTCTAAAAAAAACTGGATTTTATTCCTTTTTTTCCAAGACCTGTGACACAGTCAGGAACCGATAGGAGAGTCTTGCCTGGTGGATTGCAGAAAAAAGGGTAAGTTTTGGTTAGGATTGGCCATGTCTGAGAAACCCAAGAAAAAAACCTGGCCCACTGGGTTTCAACACTGCAGTGTGTGTGGGGAAGTCTTTGCCAAGGCCGATCCCCACACCACCTGTGTTAATTGTCTGGAGTTTGACCACCTTGATTCAGACTGCCAAATTTGTAAGAATTTTCCCAAATCTACCCTGGAAAATAGATTTGGTAGACCGAGGGAAAGGGAGGCCGAGAAGTCCGCTGACCCAGATGGCCACCCCGGTTCAGTTCCGACCGAACCAGAAGGAGTGCCCTCTGACCAGGGCAATACTTCTACAGGCAAAAGGATAGCAAATTCTGAGGAGTTGGTTCCAGTAAAAGGAAAAAGAAAAGATAAATCATCTAGTTCGGACCCAGAAATTCATACTCTGACTGCCGATGAGATAGCCAAGGTGATAAGGATAGTGCAATCGCTTACTTCGGTTCCGAATGAACCGGCACCATCTGGCAGGAGTTCAGTTCGGTCGGTTGCCCCAGTTCTGGATTACACTTTAGAAGAATTTTATGTAGCGGAGGAGGAGGAAGGAGAGTATGAGGATGATGATGGTGATTATGAAAGTCTGGATGTGCCCATTGACCCGGGCATCTCCCCAGACAGACCTTCAGGTGTTTCTTCTCCTAGGTTTTCTGAGTCCCCGTCTCACTTTATGTTTTACAAAAAAGTGGCTGAGACCCTCCAGCTTCCTGTGGAGGAAGCAGTAGAGGATCAGGAGGAGCCTGATTTTGTTGAGATGATGGACATCCCAGAGTCCAGGAGGCTGTCTATTCCCCTCCACAAATCCTTTGGGAAACAGACACATAAAATTCTCAAGACTCCTAATTCCATACCTCCTGTGGACAGATGAATGGACAAGAGGTATACTCTTTCAGGCTCAGACACGGAGTTCCTTTCCCAGCAATGCAGCCATGTTGGGGTAGTGCAGGCTGCTGCCTGTGATAAAGCAAATATCCCCTTGGCATCACACCCTCCAGACAAGGACTCCAGGAAGATTGATGCCATGGCAAAGAAATAGTACATGGCAGCATCTTTGGGACTCAGGTAGGCTAACTATATGGCCTACACAGCTAGATACCAGAAGTCCAGGTGGGACACTGTGCTGGCTCTGGCTAAACAGGCCCCTGACCAGCTTGCCAAGGAGCTGGAGCAGGTGGCTGCAGATGGGATTAAGGCATCCAAAGTACAATTTCATGCTGCTGTGGACTCCAATGATGTTTTATCAAGAGTCATGGCTACATCTGTGGCTCTTCAGAGGATGGCTTGGCTCAGATGCACTAGCCTATCACAGGATACCCAGGCTAAGGCCATGGATTTCCCTGTTATTGGTAATTCTCTGTTTGGGGAGCAGACAGAGAACTACATGAAAAAGATAGACAAGCACAGGACAACTTACATTAGTGCTCAGGCCAAAGAAAGGCAAGCTACTCCTCAAAGGCAGCAGTCCAGGGGCAGGGCAGCCCTTTCCAAAGGCCTTTTTACCAAGCTCAGGCCTCCTCTTCTTACTCTCAGAGGGGGTTCTTTAGAGGGAGAGACAGACGGGGGATGAGCAGGCCTGCATCCACCCCTCAGCCTAAAGCCCCTGCCAAGCAGACACCCTGATGGATCTGCCCAGGCTGGGCCGATTCTCCCATATCAGTAGGGGGCAGGGTGGCTTACTTTGTCCAGGGCTGGAAGTTTCTAAAATCAGACAAGTGGGTTCTGGAAATAGTAAGCCAGGGACTGGTTCTTAGCTTCAAAAACTTTCCCAAGATGAGAGCCAGATCTTTTCCACCTGCAAATCCATCAGAGACCCTTGCCTTAGAGGCAGAGGTTTCTTCCCTCCTAGCTCTGAGAGCTATAGAGAGGGTTCCCACCCTACACAAGGGCAAATGATTGTATTCCAAGTACTTTCTAACCCCAAAAAGACAGGAGAATGGTGTCCCATCCTGGACCTAAGATATCTGAACAAACACCTTTTAAAACCAAAGTTCAAAATGGTGACTCTGGGAATAATCCTTCCTTCTCTAAGGCCAGGGGACTGGCTAGCCTCCCTGGACCTCTAAGATGCCTATTTTCACATTCCCATCAGGTGCTCCCACAGAAAGTACCTCAGGTTCGAGTAGCCTTCAGACCACTATCAATTCAGAGCAATGCCCTTTGGTCTAACATCAGCGCCAAGGGTTTTCACAAAGTTCCTGGCAGTAGTGGTCACTTTCCTAAGGAGAGAAAAGATCTCCATTTTTCCATACTTGGACAACTGGCTCATAGTAGGTCAGACTCCAGACCAAGTCAAGTCACATTTGCAAATGACTCAGCAAGTGCTCACTTCCTTAGGATTCCTTCTCAATCATCCAAAGTCAGTTCTCGAACCAGTATAGCTCCTCACCTTCATAGGGGCAGAGCTGGATACAATAAAGGCAAGAGCCTTCCTTCCCATGGAAAGGGCAAGCACCCTTATGGAACTGGCATCTTCATTCACCCTGCAGGTGTCTTGACCAGCAAGGCATTTCCTTCAGCTTCTGGGCCACATGGCAGCTTCCACAGCAGTGGTCCAAGGAGCAAGATTCCAGATGAGGGACATTCAGTTCCACTTAAGAGCCTTCTGGTCCCAAAGAAAGGATTCCCTTACCAAACTAGTCCCAGTGACTCAAACCCTAATCCAGGCCTTGCAATGGTGGCAGGATCAGGACAATTTGAGACAAGGGGTTCCTTTTGTCACTCAGTCTCATTCAGTGATACTCACTACAGATGCTTCCTGCTGGGCTGGGGCCCATCTGGGGGATCTTACCACCCAAGGACTGTGGTCACCTCAGGAATCTCTGCTACACATCAATCTCTTGGAACTCAGAGCAGTGTTTTTGGCATTGCAAGCTTTTTCCAAATCTGTGCAGAACAAGGTGGTCCAGGTCAGAACAGACAACACCACCACCACGTGGTACATCAACAAGCAGGGAGGCACTCGGTCTACAGCCTTGTGCACAGAAGCAATGAAGTTGTGATCCCTGGCCTATTCCCTGAAAACCTCTCTGATAGCAGTTCACCTTCCAGGGAAGGACAATGTCCTAGCAGATGCCCTGAGCGGAATATCCCAGGGCCATCACGAATGGACCCTAGATCCTCTAGTTTTGAAAGTGATTTTCTCGAGATGGGGCGCTCTAGAGACAGATCTTTTTGCAGCCCCAGACAATCACCAACTTCTTCTCTTTTGTTGCAGATCCCCCATCTTGGGCTCAGTCCCCCTGGATGCTCTGATCCTGAATTGGGAAGGGAAATTTCTGTATGCTTCCCCCTTCCCTCTCCTGTTCAAAGTGTTAGTCAAGATAAGGTCACAACCATGCAAAGTGATTCTGATTGCTCCAGACTGGGCCAGACAGCCCTGGTATCCCCTGTTGCTGTCCCTAGCAGTCCACCATCCCCTGTCTCTTCCCAGGAATTACAACCGGTTGACATCCTCTCAGGGGAGGATTTGGTACCCGAATCTTCGGTCTCTCAATCTCAAGGCATGGCTTTTGCAGAGATAGAGTTTGCTGATCTGCATCTTTCGAAAGGGTTCTGGATATCCTAAAGGCTTCTTGAAACCTTCCACCAGAAAGACTTACAACTCCAAATGGAAAAGATTCAGCATTTGGTGTTCTAAGAAAAATATTTCTTCAGATTCTGCTGAGTTGCCTACGGTTCTGGACTATATGGTCCATCTTAATGGCCTAGGCCTTAGGCTAGCTACCCTTAAAGTACATTTGGCAGCTGTTTCTGCTTTCCTGTCAGTAGGCAAGCCATCCCCTCTGTCAGCCCATCCTGTGTTTTGTAAGTTATTCAAGGGATTGCTTCACACCAATCCCCCCCTTTAGGGATCCTGCTCCTGCTTGGGACCTTAATGTTTGCATTGCTCAGCTTATGCAGCCCCCCTTTGAGCCTTTGTCCTCTGCAGAACTTAAGTACTTGACTTGGAAAACTGTGTTTTTGGTGGCCATTACCTCTGCTAGGTGTATCAGTGAATTGCAAGCCCTGTCAGTGGAACCTGATTTTATCTCTTTCCATAGAGATAAAGTGGTCCTAAGAACTAACAGAAAGTTTTTGCCTAAAGTGGTTTCAGATTTCCACCACAACCAGTCTGTGTCTCTCCCTGTTTTCTTCACTGACCATTCCTCCTCTGGAGAGAGGAGTTTACACAGCTTAGATGTTAAAGGGGCCCTGAGCTACTACATAGAGCGCACCAAGGGTCACAGGTTTGAATCTCTCCAGTTGTTCCTCATGTATGGAGAGGTTGGTAAGGGCAAACCTGCCACTAAGAGATTGTTTCTTGTATACAATTCTGCTATGAGAAACTGGGTAGAACTCCACCCTCAGGCCTGAGGGCTCATTCCACTAGAGGTACAGCTGCTTCCCTGGCTGCTGCCAGGGATATTCCTCTCTTAGAAATTTGTCAAGCAGCCACCTGGAAAACAGTATATACATTCACCAAGCATTACTGTCTGGATATCCAGGCTAGAAGTGATGCTCGGTTTGGCACAGCAGTACTTCAGAGCCTGTTTCCAAAGTAGGTTCCATCCCTCCTCCATGGAGGTACTGCTTGGTAGTCTGCATATATCAGAATACAGCAAGACTTCATGTTGTTTGAAGAAAAAATTACTCACCTTAGTAATGTTGTTTCTTCTAATGGAGTCTTGCTGTATTATGACCTCCCCCCGCTTCCCCTCTCAGAACCTAGTTTTTGGGCTGTGGGTGGGCAGGAGCAGTGTTGGCACCCTAGAGGTGTCCCTTTTTTCACCCTCTTTTATTTTGGGTGAGTGATTGTGTTTTGGAATGTGTTTTGTTTTTGGGTTTCCTAACTTGAGTCTTCTTTTTGAAACCAAACAACCCTTTTACTTAGATATAGTTGCCAGTTGGCTAGTTTTGAGTTTTACAGTTTCCACACAGAACTTCTATTGAATATTGCTCGTAAAGACCTGATGGTTGGAGTTTAAACAACAGCACACAGGGGCTTCAACTGAGCTTGCGGTGAACGTTCCATGCTGGCCATGGAAAGTTTAACTTTTGGTTCTCTGGGGCAGTTGAAAGGCAGGACCTAACTGCATATGTCAGAATACAGCAAGACTCCATTAGAAGAAACAACATTACTAAGGTGAGTAATTTTTTCTTCCCACCCATCACCATTAATCAGATGCAATGGGGTTAACTCTGCAACATTCACCCTTGACAGAGGGACCAGACAAGGATGTCCACTGTCTACTTACTTGTTCTACCTATATTTGGAACCTTGGATGAGAAGAATAATAGCTGAAGAGAATATACATGGGATAGGTGTGGTAGATCACAGCTACAATGACTCTATGTATGCAAATGACATCCTATTGCATCTGTACAACCTGGAGTGATCCATCCCTACCACCTTTGCACTAGCGTGAGAATTCGGCCACCTGTCCGGATATAAACTAAACATAGAAACATAGACTTTGATGGCAGATAAGGACCACTTGGTCCACCAGTCTGCCCATTTCCCTACCTATTGAATAAGCTGCAGATTCTAGTTAACCAACAGCCTACTTCCTGCAACTCCCCACTACAATTGCCTTATGTCTGTCCCATTCATGTTTGAATTCCCCCACTGTTTTAGACCCAACAACCTCCCCAGGAAGGTGGTTCCATGCATCCACCACTCTCTCTGTGAAAAAAAATGTCCTCACATTACCTCTGAGCCATCTCCTGTCTATCTTTAAATTGTGCCCCCTTGTTCTTACACATATCTTTTTCTGAAAGATGCTACCCTCCTGGACATTGTTGATTCCCTTGAGGTACTTGAAAGTTTCTGTCATGCCCCCCATCCCTCCTTTCATCAATGGCATACATATTAAGCTCTCTCAATCTCTCTTCATATTGTTTCTGACGCAGACCCTACACCATTTTAGTTGCCCTCCTCTGGACTGATTCCATCCTGTCTATGTCCTTGCATAGATGGGGTCTCCAAAACTGCATACAGTATTCCAGAGGGGGTCTCACTAACTGTCTGTACAGAAGGATAAGCACTTCCCTTTTTCTACTTGTGATGCCCCTTCCTATGCATCCCATTATCCCCCAGCTCTCCTTATTGACTTCTCATATTGCTACCCACCTTTAGGTCATCTGATATGACTACCCCCAAGTCTGTTTCCATTTTTGTTGTTGTTAGTACCTCCCCTGCTATTGTGTATTCTTCTCCTTGGTTTTTGTTTCCCAGGTGCATTACTTTGCACTTCTTTGCATTGCATCTAAGTTGCCATATGTCTGACCATGCTTCCAACCTTGCCAAGTCCTTTCTCAGCCTTTCTACCCCTGCTTGTGTATCAACTCTGTTACAGATCTTTGTGTCATCTGCAAAGAGGCATACCTTTCCCTCCAGACCCTCAGCAATGTCACCTATAAAGATGTTAAAGAGGACTGGACCCAGTACTGAGCCCTGAGGTACTCCAGTAGTTACCTCCCCCCTTTCTTCGGAATGTGTTCCATTCACTATTACCTTGTGTTTCCTGTTGTGCAGCCAGTTTGCTACCCAGGCTACCACTCTGGAACCCACTCCCAGGCTGGTTAACTTGATTATTAATCTTTTGTGCAGGACTGTGTCAAATGCCTTGCTAAAGTCTAGGTAGACCATATCCACAGCCCCTCCATGGTCTATTACTTTGGTCACCTAGTCAAAGAAATCAATTAGATTCATCTGACATGACCTTCCTGCTGTAAATCCATGCTGCTTTGGGTCCTGTGCCCTGCTGGCCTCTAGGTACTCAACAATTCTTTCTTTCAGAAGTGATTCCATCATTTTCCCTACCACTGAGGTCAAACTTACAGGTCTGTAGTTTCCTGCTTCTGTCTTGCTCCCACTTTTGTGAAGGAGAATCACATCTGCCCTCCTCCAGTCCTCAGGTACCACCCCAACCTCCCATGATTTGTTAAAAAGTGTGGTCAGTGGTGTCACTAGGTCCTCCCTTAGTTCTTTTAGGATTCTGGGGTGAATCCCATCAGGCCCCATTGTTTTGTTCACCTTAAGTTTTAGGAGTTCTTTCAGGACTCTTTCTTCTGTAAATGGACTGGTGTCAAACCCCCTACCCAGAGTGCTTCTATTGTCTGGTTTAGGTAATTCTTCCTCATCTTCTTTTGTGAATACTGAGCAAAAGTATTCGTTGAGTATCTCTGCCTTTTCACTGTCTCCCTCTGCCAACCTCCCCTCTACTTTATTAATCTTCACTATTCCTCCCTTAACCTTTCTATGTTCCCTAATGTACCTATAAAAGGTTTTATCCCCCTTCTTAACTGAGTTGGCTATTTTTTTCCTTGGTTTGGGCCTTTGCTATTCTGACTGCCTTGCCCACTTCTTTCTGCTTTAATTGATACAGTTCCCTGTTGTGCTCCTTCTGTGATTCCTTATACTTTTTGAATGCAGCCTTTTTCTCCTTAACCTTCCCTGACACCTCTTTTGGGAACCACAGTGGTTTTTTACTCTGCTTTGTTTTCTTTATTTGTTTCACACAAAGGCTTGTTGCCTCTATGATGACAGTTTTGATTTTTCTCCATTGTTCTTCCACCCCTCCTTTTTGGCCATTTGCTAGTGCATTCCTCAGATGTTCACCCATTTTGCCAAAGTCAGCCCTTCTAAAGTCCAGTATCCTTGTTTTTGTATGGATTGTCTCCATGGTTGTGCTTATTGTGAAGCACACTGTGCAGTGGTCGCTTGTTCCCAGATGTCTACTGACTTCTAAATTTGTGATCCTCTCTCCATTTGAGAGTACCAGGTCTAGTATTGCTCCCTCCCAAGTGGGTTCCAACACTGGCTGTCTAAGGCTTGCCCCCTACAGGGCATCAAGAATTTATTTATTTATTTATTTATTAAATTTTGGTGACCGGGTAGGCCCACTTAGCCCGAAGGTCCCTTTTTCAGGGGTGACCCGGGATAACAATACAAGTTATAAGAATGAACAAGAACATAAGGAACATTTGAGGCATTGTGAGTTACATCATGAGGTGGGTACGGTAAAGAAAAATAGTGGATACAGGCATGGTTACAGGCATGGTAAAGGAAAAGCAGTGGATACAGGCATAGCTTACAGGCATGGTAAAAGAAAAGCATTGGATGCAGGCATGGGTACAGGCATGGTTATCGTCATGACATGTAAGCAATTGGTAATACTTTACATATAGTTTATTCAGGGGTTACACATGGCCTCTGGCGAGCAGTCTGTATAAGGCAGGTAGTAGGAAGGCTAAGCTAGGAGCCGGGAGTTGGAGAGGAGGGGAGTACCTTAGGAGCTTTAAGTGCCATGACAGTGACATGCGCTTGAGGTCAGCAGATAGGACTTAAGCCTGGTGTGGAAGTTCATGAGTGAGGAGGAGGCCTGGACTTGGGAAGGGAGCTTGTTCCATTGGCAGGCTGCTTGGGAGGAAAAGGATCTTCCGCCAGCATTTGTCCTTACCCTAGGGACTTCTAATAGCATTCTATCTGAGGTCCTTAGGTTCCTTGGGTTGTGTTTGAGGGTTATGGTCCCAGCAATGCTTGGTGGAGCATGGGGTTTGAGAAGCTTGCAGGCCTGGACAAGCAAAGGGTGTTGGAGGTGTGCAACCAATGTGGGCCAATGAAGATTGGCCAAAGTGTCACAGTGGTGACATCTCGGGTTGTCTAAGGTTGTGAAACTAGCTATTTTATTATATAGGGTTTTCATCCTGGTAATCTCTTGTTTAACCATGCCCTGTATAATAGGGGCCGCAAATGTCAGGTTGGGTAGAAGGACGCTGGTAGCTATGGAAAGCCTGGCTTCAGGGATGAGTTGGTCCCTGAGTTGGTACAGGGTGCCAAGTTTCTGATGTAGGGTCCTGGTGACCTGGTCCACGTGTTCTTTCTATGTGATATTCTGATCCAACGTGAGGCCTAAGTATTTAAGGGAGGGGACTACGTTAATGGCTTTACCAGAGAGTGAGATTAAGGAGAGGGATGAGGACCTGTCAAATCCCAGGGATCTTGGCCCGAATAGCATTGCCTTGGTCTTGTTGGCATTTAGTACCATTCTGTTCTTACATAGCCAAGTCTCTAGTGAAGTGAGATCCTTTTGGAGTAGAGGACCTAGGGCAACCACATCATGCAGGGGTCGGAAGATGACAGTATCATCAGTGTACTGCACAACCGAGCTCTCCCCTGCAGTGGGTACGCAGGTCATTGGTAAACAAGGAAAACAGGAGGGGGCCTAGAGTTGAGCCCTGAGGTACACCCTGGTTTAGAGGTAGTGGGTCAGACATGGTCCCATTCCATGAGACCCTCTGTGCCCTGCCTGATAAGTAGCTCCCAAACCACTTCAGGGCATGATTGTCTAGGCCTATATTTTGCAGCTTCTGTAGCAGCAAGTTGTGGTCAATGAGGCTGAACGCCTTGGATAAGTCTATAAAGACTGCACCAGTGGGTATCCCTTTGTCCATTGCCCTGAGAACTTCATCCGTGAAGTTAATGAGAGCAGTGTCAGTACCATGGTTTGTTCTAAATCCATGTTGGGAGGGGGCAAGGAGCTGATGAGTTTCCAGGTAGTTCCTGAGTTGATTGTAGATGACTCTTTCTTGCACCTTAGCAAGTGAGCAGAGGAGGGAGATGTGCTTGTAGTTGTTGAGTTTTTCCCTGAGCCCCCCTTTGTGAATAGGGACAGCATTGGCATGTTTCCATGGGCCAGGGATTGCTCATTTCCTCAGTGATCAATTGAGGAGCATGGTTATAGGCCAGGCTAAGGAGGTAGCTCCTGCCTTGAGTAGCCGTGGGTTGAAACTGTCGGGTCCCACTGACCCTTTTGGTTTCAGGTTCCTTAGGAGGTTTAGTACTTCAGTGCATTTAGCCAGTCTCAGGTGAAATGGGGGTCTTTCCATGTGAGGTGGTTCATCTCAGGTAAGGGGGAGAGTCTGGGGAGACAGGCAGGTCTTGTAGGCCTCAAGGTCTGAGAAGTGCCTGTTAAGGGCAGCCGATATTTGAGAAGGGTCAGTTGTGAGCTGACCGTTAATCTCCATGGGACAGGACTCAGGTTTTTTGCTGCCCTTAATCAGGTCATTGATATGATTCCAGAATTGCTTGGGGTTGCCCAGGCTGGTTTTCTGGAGGTGTGTTAAGTAATCTATCTTAGCGAGTTTTATGGCTCTCTTGGCCTTGTTCCTCAGGGCTTTGTATTCAGTGAGATATGCCGGAAGGGAGGAGAGCCTAAACTTTTTCCAGGCTTTTTCCCGAGTAGCCATTAGGGCTTTGAGGAAGGGAGGGAGAGATCCACTTGTAGCAGCTGCCTTTATCCCTCATTCTCTTTGTTGGAGCAAAGAGGTTGGCCGCTGTGGTTAGTTCATCCTGGAAGTATTGCACGGCCTCAGTAAGAGTAGGGAGAAGATTTATGGGGTTCCAGTCCAGACTAACTAGGTAGCGATTGTATTGTAGTTCAGAGAACTTGGAGAAGTGACCCTGCTCTTGGATGTGGCTGCAGTATATGCCATCCAGTTAACATCTGGCATATTCAGGTCCCCCATCAACAGTATCTCCCCTTTTTCAGCCATTTTGAGAATGTGCTCTATCATTTTCTTGTCCATTTCCTCCCCTTGAAACGGGGATCTGTATACAATCCCTGTGCAGATTGTGATGCTATTTCCTGTCTCCATGGTGACCCAGAGTGCCTCTTGGCCTCCCCCTTTACTTTTTAGTTCTGTAGCTTTGATCCCTTCCCTTATGTATAGATCTACTCCACTTCAACTTTTACCCTCCCTGTCCCTTCTGTAGACTGTGTACCCCGGTATGTTGACATCCCAGTCATGGTTCTCCATGTACCATGTTTCTGTGACTGCCACAATATGCAATTGTTCATCTTCCATCAGGGCTACTAGCTCAGGAAGCCTGTTTCCCAAACTACAGGCATTGGTACTCATTGCCCTCCATTTAATGTTGGCTTTATCCTTTTTTCCCCATCCTTGCTCTTATTGCCCTTGTCTATTTTTCCATTTACCCCTTTCCTGCCATCTGTTGAGCTCTGTATCTCAGTGTTTACCTTACTACCTGACATGTTTTGTGGGGGGAGGCTTGAAATTCCCTGCCTCTTATCAGCACTTCCCCCCTTGACTAGTTTAAAAGCTTGCCAAGGAAGCATTTAAACCTGTCACTTAAGAGCTCGGTTCCCTTCATGGACAGACACAGACCATCATGCCAGTATAGACCTTCATCTCTCCAGGTGTACCCCCAGTCCCCAGTGAAGCCAAAGGCCTGTGCTCTGCACCAGTTTTTCAGCCATTCATTAAGCTGCATGGTGTGCAGTACCCTAGCCTCACCCCTGCCATGGAGTGGCAACACCTCTGAGAAGGAAACCGTGCTTGCTACCTGTCTGAGACCCTTCCCCAACTCCACAAATTCATCCTGCACTGCACTGATTCCATGGCTAGCTAGGTCATTTGTCACAAGGTGGACAATGATATCTAGTTCCCTCTCCTGTGATGCTGCTTCTGCAATCCTGAGGATTTGCTTCTTGTCCCTCCAAGCCATGGCACCAGGTAGGCACCTTACTTCCCTCTCCTCTCCCTTCCCCAGTTCTACCCCCCTAACAACTGAGTCTCCTATCAGAAGCTGTTACCTTCCCGTGGTGTCCCTTGCCACCCTTTTGTTGGTCTCCCTTGTGGATGTCCTCAGCATTCTTCTTGGTCTCCACTGAGGGTGCCACCATAAAGGAACCTTGCACTGCCTGACTGGTGTATGATTTGTGTAGAGGTACAACTAGGGGGCTTCGCCTCTGTTACACCATCCGCACCCTCCCAGAACCCACTGTGGTCTAACTGTTCTTCATACTTGGCAATCTCTGAGGCAGTGGTTGAGGCAGTGGTGTTCTTTGGGTGGGGGAGGCCTCCTTAGTCCTTTCCAGTTCAGCCTGGAGGTGGACAACCTCCTCCCTCAGAGCTGACAGTTGCCTGCAAATAGGACAGCAATGTGGTTTCCAGAATGTCTCCTGAAAAACTGCTGCCCCACAGCCAGTGCATTGCACCACTCCCCACGTGTCCCTCTCCCTTATAAAATACAATATGTAATATATATATTTTTTTTTGTGGTGTGTACTTATCTTTTATGCACTGTGGTGGGTTATTAAGAATATGACAGTTGTGCCCCAAGACCCATTGAGGAAGTGATGTCAGAACGTTGGCAATAAAGGAAATGCCATGCCTGGGGGTGTGGGTTATGGGAAAGAGGGGTGGGTAGTCCACAACCACAGGTGACTGTTAGAAACAATCAAATACACCACTGCTCCATCACCCTTGTGAGTACTGCCCTTTATAATAATTCAACTAACCTCCATTAACTTATTTAAAAATAGTTTAAGCATCTCAAAATCCTATGCACCAGTAAATTATTTAAAAATAGTTTCTGTCCCAAAATCCTAGTAGTCAATCCAGCTACCCCCAAGGGACAACCAAAATGCAGTATTCAAACCCTTGTGAAGTTACTTCCAAGATAAACAGAGTTTGCAAGCTCCTTATTCAACTCCTCAGCCACCTATCATTTATTTAAAAATAGTTTAACTGTCAGAAAATCCTTGTAGACAATCTAGCTACCTCCAAGGGTCTACCCAAATGCAGTATTTAAATCCTTCTGAAGTTACTCACAAGATAAACAGAGTTTACAAGCCCCTTCTTGGTTAAACACTAAATACATATGTAAATAAAAAGCAATTACCAAGGGCAGTTAGTTTCACCTCCCACAGAACTGAGCAAAAGTGCACGTTGTTGCAGATATCTAGTGCAATATAGAATTTCCCACACAGCTCACAGCTGAATAAAGAAGTAGTCTCCCTCCAGGTCAAGAAGATGTGTTTTGTGTCTCTAAATATTGTAGCCACCAGTAGTTTATAGTAATCTGATCAAGGCTGAAAGGCTACTCCCAGGGCAATTGGTTGACAGTGGTTATGATGCAACCTTTCCTGATCCAATACAACACTTTGTGATCTGAAAACAATGAGGGAAACAATTTCCTGCACCTGAGGCTGTCTGTGTTTCAATTCACACTGAAAGGTTTTGCTATGGCAACTCCTTAACCACAGTAACTTATTTAAAAATCGTTTAACTATCACAAAATCCTACGCACCAGTAAATTATTTAAAAATAATTTCTGTCCCAAAATCCTAGTAGTCAATCCAGCTACCCCCAAGGGACAACAAAAATGCAGTATTCAAACCCTTGTGAAGTTAATTCCAAGATAAGCAGAGTTTGCAAGCTCCTTATTCAACTCCTCAGCCACCTGTAATTTATTTAAAAATAGTTTAACTGTCAGAAATCCTTGTAGACAATCTAGCTGCCTCCAAGGGTCTACCCAAATACCGTATTTAAATCCTTCGGAAGTTACTCACAAGATAAACAGAGTTTACAAGCCCCTTCTAGGTTAAACACTAAATAAATATGTAAATAAAAAGCAATCACTAAAGGTAGTTAGTTTCACCTCCCACAGAATTGAGCAAAAGTGCACGTTGTTGCAGATATCTAGTGCAATATAGAATTTCCCACACATCTTACAGCTGAATAAAGAAGTAGTCTCCTTCCAGGTCAAGAAGATGTGCATAGACAAGACATGTATCATGCCCCTTAACAAACTCACATCAAAACAAGAAGCTACAAAATGGGGAGGCATATGAGCCCCAAATGCCCTCCAATATCGGGGCATATGGAAATTCACAAGTAACAAACAAATCATGTCCTTAAATCTGAACACACTAATCACTAATATCTCTCAAGATCTAAAGAGATGGATGGCCCTACCGCTAACACTATTGGCCAGAACAAACATCATTAAGATGAATGTTCTGCCAAGGCTACTTTACAAATTGGGCATGATAAACACACACCTACTGCAATGGTTTAATAAACTCAAAACTACAATAACAACCTTCCTGTGGGGAAGCAAAAAAACCCACAGAGACTATCACAAACTTAAGCCACACAAACTTAATGAAGGTTTACAGCTACCTGATCATTTTTGTACTATTTAGCTCTAAATGCAACAAAAGTCTTATGGTGGAAAATGGAGGACACCCCTGCACCAGATCAGGCATATAAGCCACAATGGCAACAAATCGAGAAGGATTTATGTAAGCAAGAGCAAATTAACATCAGGGCAATGGTGCACATACTGCACTCCAAACTCCCAACCATCCTAAGACCCACACCAATAGGCACATCATAAATTATCAACAAGCAGCTCCACCGAATACTGAAAATGAAACCCCACATGTCAGCAGACCAACCAATACTAGAGAACCCTAACTTTAAAATCCAAAACAAACCTATTACAGCAACAAACATCAGCATCCCCACCGAGGCACATCTGGATCAATTTGTCCAAGATGACTCCTTCATATCATTTCAAATATTCTTGCACATTTTGCAAACCTTGACAATATCTGCCGTTGCCTTTTTACAAACAAAGCACTCAAATGCTCACATGCTCGGGCCCATACCCTGGTGCCTGACAACCCTGACACATGAGACGAACTCCAACTACTGAGCAAGCAGAAACATCCTATATCCCTAATACACAAATATTTACTTAATTATACAATAAAACAGGATCAAGATGTTTGCCTGTACTGGGCAGAACAATATCCAAAACTAAAAACAATGCTACCTGTGCCACCATCTGGAAAAATACTTACAAATACCTAAGATTTGATGGCCTAAGACTCCTGCAGTACAGGATTGTGCACAACTCATATTAAACACCATCCAGGCTCCACAGAATGGGACACCTTCCCACCCCAAAATGCATGAGTTGCAAACAGGAGCAGGGAACATTTAAACATATACTCTGGGACTTCCCCAAAGCAAAACCCCTGTAGGAAGCCATTAAAACACACCTGGACCCCATTCTGGGTCTAGAATCCACCTTCATGCTCCAAATTTGCCTACTAGGTCATAATCTAAACCATGTGGCAGGCATTAGGAAATACCACATCTCCCTCATAACTGCCGTGGCTAAGAAAACAATACTGAAACACTGGATGGATGAAACTGAACCATCTTACTCAGAGTGGCACAACACCATCCTAGAGGCATTATAGATAGAGAAAACAATCAGTTCAATAGCAAACAGAACACAATAATTTAAATAATGGTGGCGCATACTAGAGAACATCCTGCCACTTGGGTAGGGGGGACTAAGTGATTAACAATCTCCCCCAGCCTAAGCTCTGAATAATGGGAACCATTAAAAGATCCAACTCCCCTCAACCCACACCACAAGAAGAGGTTCTGTACACACAGGCCCAGATATTCAAAAGAGTTGAGCCATGCGCAATAGGGTTGCACCTGTGCAAGTCCGAAATTGCGCCATTCTGCGATATTCAGCAGGAGGCAGTTGCACCCCCGAAATCACGCTGAGCAACAGCGCAATGATAATGAAGGCATGTACAATTGAAGTGGGAGGAACCATGCATAAATAGTGCAGTGCGATATTCAACAACTTGTGCCATGCGCAATAGGGGAGCAAGCGGAAGTTGCGCCATAGCGGAAATGAGCCAAAATAAAAAGGAGCAAGGGAGAGGCGCAAGAACACTATAGGGAAGGCACATGAGGCCTAGCCACAGAGACAGGGCAGGAGGGACACACATGGCAGGCCAGGGAAAGGGCACCCTGAACACAGAGGCAAAGGGAAGGTGTGGGGAGCCACAGCCAGTGCAGAAGGGGAAAGTGCCACACAGCACAGAGGCCACGACAGGCAGGTGTTCCCGGTGCAGGGGAAGTAGCAGTGAGGACAGCGGGGGGAATACAGGAACAGCTGCCAGGGGTGGTGAACACAAGTCAGGGACATGGCCAGTGCCACCTTCCAGATGGAGGCCATTATGAGGGGGGTGAGAAGGTGGGCATAGCCGTATAAGGGCCCGTCGGCGGTATGCCCCCAACAGGCAGTACCGAGCCCGCACCAGCTTCGAGCTGTACACTGATACTGAGATTGTGGGCTGGTACTGCCTGAATAGGGCAATCCTGAGGTGGCTCTGTGAGCTGTGCAGTGATGTGATGCAGGCGCCCACATGACGGAGCCATGCCCTGTCAGTGGAGACTAAAGTGACAGCTTCCATGTGCTTGCTCACCACGGGTACCTTCCAGAGACCAACTAGGGACACCACAGGCATAACCCAGTAGGCCACGTCATGCCATCTCACCCACTTCCTCAGCGCACTGCTGCCACATGCTGCAGGGTATGTCCATTTCCCCAGCACACTGGCGGAGCGCACAGCAAACATACAGGAGTTCCACAGGGTAGCACATATGCCTGGAATGCTAGGGGCAATAGACTGCACCCATGTGGCCATACGCACACCACCTGTCCCTGAGGGGGCCGCATACATCAATCGCAAGGGCTATGCCAGCATCAACTGCCAGGTGATGTGCGATGCCACGGGGCACATAATCAATGTCTGTGCCACGCACCCTGGAGAAGCACATGATGCCTTCATCTGGCACCAGTCAGCACTGTGCCACAGATTTGAGAGTGGGGACATCCCCACTGGCCACCTAGTGGGTGAGTATGCAAACCACATGGACAATCATAGGGCCTGGGGGGGCATGGTCAGAGGTGACATGGGTAGTGGCCTACATGGCCCGGGGCAGGGCAATGCTGATCACTAAACTAACCTTCACCATCTACACACAGGTGACAGTGGATACCCACTCCATCCCTGGCTGATCACACCCTACCGGCGGCCTGCAACCCCATTGCAGCAACGCTTCAATGAGGCACACGCCACCACACGTAATGTCATCAAGCGGGTGTTCGGGATGCTGAAGGCACCTTTCCATTGCCTGGACACCTCCGGTGGTGCCCTACAGTACAGCCCCTCAAAGGCCTGCGGGCTATTCCTGGCCTGTTGTATCCTGCACAACATGGCCAATGAATGTGGGATAGCCGTACAGGTCAAAGAGGGGCACAGCAATGGGGACGATGAGGATGTCGGTAACGATGGTGATGGGCAGCCCACCTTTGTGTGACTGGACCCCCGACTGATCCGGCTGGCACAGCTGCACCAGGACAGCATCATGGAGGAGCACTTCAGCCAACCTGGGTAAGTCATGGGGCCATGTGCAGCCAACAGTGGCTAAGGCACAACCCACAAACATGCATGGACACACACCAGGGGTGCATACCATCAAGGGAAGTGGCAGGGCATGGAACCACTCACACAGCCAAGGATGGGTGAGGACTAACATGCCACATGGACGGACACACACACACGCACATACACAATGCACCAAACTTGCACAAAGGGCAGGAGGCACACTGATCCAGAACACCAACCCTAGCCACACACATGTCCACAGGCCACCACGTCCACTGCCTGTCCATGTGCTTGTGTCAGATGCTGAGCAACATAGCACATTGTTGTACAGCGCAATGCAGGCATCATCATGCACACGCAACTGCAGACAGCAGCCGGGAGGGTGTGGAGCTGGACTGTGTGTCTCCATGCAGGGCTGGGTACCCACCTGTGCACTGCCCACTGAAAGACACATTGCACACAGGGCAGCACCAGACAGTAGCCGTGCTGGGAGACAGGTCAGTCATGCAACACAGTGCCCCAACTACCACAGATACGTGGGCAGCCCCGCCGAGATCTGCCAGCACTGACAGGCTGACCACTGGCCTCATGGGGTAGCACTGATGGTCCCAAGGGATTCCACTGTGTGAACATGACTGTGCTCGTGCAGGGGTCTGCAGCACACCGAACATGCCTGCACCAGGCATGCTTGGGATGCCCACAGCTGAACGCAGTGTCGACAGGGAGGGAGTCACATGATGCCAGGAATGGGGGGTAAACAGTGCACTGCATGGTGTCCGTGATGCATGGGCACCTGACTGTGTGCCCATTGTGGCCATGACAGCAGTGAATGCCTGTGCATGCCTGTCAAGGGCAGCGGTCACATCCTCCCGTAACCGGTCCATCCCTGCCAGGATCAGAGCAGTGTCCCTGCTGTGACGCTCCTCTGCCTGCTCCAGAGCTGCACACAGTGCATCCACTGATGTCGCAAGCCGCATCTGCTGCTGGACTGATGCTTGCAGTAGGCGGGTGTGCTCGTCCAAGAGGTCATCTGCCTCTTCAGCATCCTGTCCCTCAGGGTGTGTGCGGCCCCGATGCTCAGCACCCCGTGAGGGTGGGCGCTGCACACCAGGACCAGGTCTGGGCATGTCCACAGGTGGTACACAGATGGCACCACTGAACCCTGTACCCCCAAGCCCATTGGCTGACTGCTGATGCTGCCCCTCCGGCTGCCACTCCCTAAGGCTCAGTGGTGCTGCCGCAGTGACTGCAACAGTCCCACTGTCCTGAACAAACACCAGTGCTGCCCCATTGGTGCTGACAGGCACAGGTTGGGACTGTGATGACATACAGGCCTCCATGGCAGCACTACCCACAGCCGTGGCTGTGATGTGTCCTGCTGTGTGGCCATCCCATGGCACACATGTGTCACTGCCCATGACATTAGCGACATCATCATCAGTGACGGACTCTGCATCAGGCCCAGGCACAGCATGCTGGCATCCATGGATGCCAGCACGCTGGGACACAGGCAGGGCTTCCTCTGCACCTGTTACAACAACATCAGTGTGGACAGCCAGGTGGCCCCACTGTTGCACTGAGCCACTTATACCTGTGGAGGTGGATGGGCCCTCCTCCATCTCCAGCTGACTGTCCTCAGTGGACAGGCCCACCACCGCTGACCCATGCAGATGCTCAGAATCTGTAAGGGAAAGCAAAGTCGCATTACTGCATGTGACCTACCCTGCCCCCCCATAGACAGACCATGACTTACCATGCAGTGATGGGCCTCCACCCATCTGGAAGCCACCACCTGGAACACCCTCAATGGCACTACACTGCATGCCTCCAGCAAGCCTCTCCTCCTGTGGGGTCAGCTGTACCACCTCTGGCTGTCCCCCACATGTTGCAGCTCATGCTGCCCTGATGGCAACCACCTTCTCCTTTATCCTCCTCCTCCTCCTCCTGTCCGTGTCCATCTTTTTCTTGCACTCCTGAATGGAGTGCTGATGGCTGCCATGCAGGTTCACAGCACGTGCCACCTCCTCCCATGCAGCAGCACGGGCTTGAGGTGGTCCCTGCCGTCTGCTGAGAAGCAGCTCCTGATCCAGGTAGGCGTCAAACAGGGCTTCAGTCTCGGCCTTGGTAAAGTTAGGCCTCCTCCTCCCACCACTGTGTTCCTCCTCTCCCACAACTTGCTCAGTCATTATTTAGCCTGTAAGAATGGCAGTTGTTACCTGTGACTGTGCAGTCCCATGCATGTCCCTAAATCCACAGTCCACACTCCCAAACAGCATGCAACTCACCAATAGACTGCAGTAACCGACTATGGCAACTGCAGCCAAATGTCACACTTTTATAGCGCAACCCATGCAAATGAGGCGAGGCGCAACTTTAAGTGGATGCAAATTGCAGTGCTGCGCCATTGAATGGCTGATTAGATGATTTGCATATGACAGTTGAATATCGCGCTTTTGCGCTTTGCGCAATTGTGTTGAACATGCTGAGCCAATCACGCAGTTCTGTGACACGTGTAGGACACACCTCACTGCGCATGCCTGGGTTGCTGACGCAGGCGCCTGCTGCGCCACTGACATGCTGTGTGCAATAGGCAATGCAGGGCACAACCACCATTGTGCCAGTGGCGCTATAGTGATGGTCACTACATGGTGCTATGGCACTGGGCCATCATAGGCGCACTGGAACAACTGCGTAGTAGGCCGCTAATGGTGGTAGCACACAGGCAGGCAATCATGCTACACACATTGGGTTCCAATGGCACTGTGCGTGTCCATGCGCCAGAGACCCTTGACCCTGTGCCCGACCTTTGCCCCCTAGGCGCCATGCGTCAGGCATGGGTGCACCTCTATTGCGCTGTTTGGTGACAGTGCGATAGGGAATGGCAGTGCTGTACCGCACAGCATCTGCACGTGTGGAGCCATGCTGCAGAGTGCCATATTGGCAAATCGAGCAGAGAGCATGGCACGCAGGAGGGTAGCTCAGTGGTTGGCAATAGAGCTCACCAACCAAGTGGCCATTGTGGAGTCACACCATGGGCCACTGTTCGAGGAGGCACCCCTGGACAGGTCCAGGACCCAGGTGTGGGAGAAGGTGGCCACTGCGCTTGAGGAGGCCACAGGATGGGGGAGGAGCACTGAGCAGTGCCGCCACAGGTATGGGGACCTGTGGCGAATTGAGCCGGAGCTGCTAGCATGCCTGTGGGCACGTGCCAGGAGGAGCACGGTGCCACGGTCAGGTAGGTGTTATGTCAACACACTTTTATCTTCCATATGGGTAACACTGTTGTATGTATCCAGCATATGGTGGAGGGACTGTCCGGGGTTGGCTGTGGTGGTGTTATCTGGGTGTGGGGTGGGTGGGTCTGGCTGGGTGGGAGGGCACACACCTGGGGACAGGGGGACTTTGCTACAGGATTATACTGATGTTCCTCTCTCCATGTTTGCACCACAGGCCCGGAAGAATGCTGCTGTGCCAGCGATGTTCGGCGGCAGGAGGAGCAGAGGGAAGCCAGGTGGGGCGAGGGCCCTCACCGCCCACTGGACCGGCTCGATGAAGGTGAGTGCCATAACTCCATGATTACTATTGCATGCTGTGTAACAGGGTGGTCAGCGGGGCATGGCCACCATCCATCGTCACCACTGCCATGCACTTGACTTGTTACAGTCAACACTGTCTAGTGGCAATGCATGTCTGCAGGGTCGTCGGTGGTGGTCCATGCGTGCACCAGGTACATGGTTGTGCCACTACCTTTGCACCACATAGCCATGTTACTAAACGGCCATGGTGGTGCTGTGCATGACTTGGCCAGTGGGTGGGTGCAGCATTCCGCATGGCTGTATGCACCTGGGTGGGCAGGTCATGTGGACGTGATCACTGTGGGTGGTCACACACCATCACAGAGGTATGTCCCACGGCCGTATGCTATGCACAGTGGGCGGGCTGTATGGGGCTGCGCATTCACACCTATTGACTGTGCTCCCTTGTCCTAGGTACATGCCATCTCTGTGAGATAAGGGAGGTGCTGCGGGAGATCATCCAGGTGGCAAGGCGTCACTGGACATCCTCCGCAGGATTGACGACACCGGGGTCCTCTGAGGCACGACAAGATGGAGCCAGAGTGGGGAGGCGGGGTGCTCCCGCTAGGAGTCCCTCAGCCCCTGTAATCCCTACCCCCTGGACCCACCCTCACACCCTCCTTTCCCATCCCATTTGTCCACCCCTGCCCCTTACCACCCCCACCTTGTTTGTGGCACCTCCCGTATATATTTTTTGTAAATAGTCTTGTAAATAGTTCACGTTTATATGTGTTTTCAATACAGTTATTTTGATATGAATAGCCCATCTGTGGCATGGGTGGTGGGCCCCTACCTCCCTGGTTGTGCAGTTGCATTGCTCTGCTGCTGGCGGGTGTCCCTGGTTGCGCTATGGCACCTTTGGACTGCTGAGCTGCACATCCCTTGTTGCGCTATGGCGCATCAGATCTGCTCAGCTTCCTCTCCCTAGTTGTGCTATGGTGCAGGTGGTGTGATATTCAGTCATTGGCTGTAGGCACAGTTGGGCCTGCTCTGTTTTTGAATATCGCGCCTCTTGCACATGGGCGCAATGGACTTGCGCTTGCTCCTGCTATTGTGCACTTTTTGGGCACAGTTTGAATATCTGAGCCACAATGCTCAACTTGGCCAGTTACCAAGTGTCAAAGAAGAATCTACCATCTATATGTAACCTAAAAATCTCTCTGCCTGATGTAGGGAGGCCTCATATGTAACCTTGTTACCATAAACATAGTGTTTTTTTCCTTTTTGCATTTTGTATGTACTGTATGTCTGTATGTTAAAGGAAAATCCAGTAAAATTTGCTATGTTAAAAAAAGACCATCCATTTTATAGATAATATAGGGAATACTTAGTTAAATCATTGCCCCAGATATTCTCTCACTTACAAGTACTATTGCTGCTTTCTTTTATTTATTCTTTTAACTAGAATCCTGGAGCCATAACAATGATGAATACTGCCATCCCCATTATAACAGTTTATGTTCCCCTGTGTCTAGTAGCACCCACACTTGCTGATAGCCATTCTCAATTTTACCTGCTGTCTAGTGGCACCCCCACCTGCTGATCGCTGTCCCAATTATTTTGTATATTCCCTGGTGTCTAGTGGCAACCCCAATCTCTCATTGCAGGCAAAAGCTGAAAAAAAGAAAATAGTTTCTCAATGTTTTTTTTAACATGTAAACAAAGAAAACGGTCCCTTGCTGATCAGCCTCCTCCCACTCCCACCTTCCACTCATCACCCACCACCTCACACTCTCCAGTACACCACCATACACAGTCATTCACCTCAGCAGGTCCCAGGTTCGAGATCCACTCTCTGATTGAAGAAATGTCTTGCTGCTGGAACCGGTGACTGCGATATAAGAAACTAAGATAAATGCGGTTCAATGTATTTCATTGGGGGTTTCAACTTTTATGCATAACGTGTATATTTTTTAACATTTTAACCCCACATTTACAACATGGTCTTTTGGGGTCCCCACCTCAAAAACCGTAGGATTGTGATTACGTAACTCCTGCCTGAAAGGTGATTTCATGATTGCTTGGTGAATTCACTGTTTGGGTGGGATTTGGAAATTTTTTCTGCCCTTGTTCATCAGGTAGGATGATAAAAAGGCTAAATTGAACATTCAGGGCCAAAATATGTAAAAATGCAAAGTTATGATCGTTTGTTGCAATTTTGCTACACACATTAGTAACTTTAGAAATTTTAAATATTTTAACCTCAGATTTTCAGTACAGCCTTCTTATTACCCCACTTCATTCATATCACAGCAGTCATTTTTCAAATCCTGGCCAAAATGTGTTCTCACACCTGTGGGGTGGAGAAGTGTTGCAGTTGCACAGAATTATGTTTTGGCGGGGATTCGGAAATTTTCTGTACTATGTACATGAGGTGGGATAATAAGATGGCTATGCTTTCAGTTTGGGCACTGTTGTCCTATAAATGGAAGTGCTGTGAGCTACATACATATACACATTGATGGAGGGACAGGCGTGCAGGGCCCACAGGGCCTTGTACTCCCATGGGCAAATAAGGATACAGTTATACCATCTCAAAAAGTAAGGAAATAAATTGCAAAAATATTCATTAATATTCTAGTTATGGTTAAAGCCACAAAAGTAGGGAAATGTGGCATTAGGGTTTCCAACCCTAACACCCCACCCCCACCCAGCACAGATCAACAGGCATCAAGGGTATGCCTTGGTGTCATCAGCTCTAACACTCACTCCATTGTCCTATACTGTACCCATCTCAGCTTATTTACTTATAGAATGGGGTATTAGGGTTGATGACATAAAGGCACACCCCTGATACCTGTTGGTGTAAGCAGGGTGGGGGTCGGGTGTTAGGGTTGGAAACCTTAATGTGGCTTTGACCCTAACTATCTGTATATATATATATATATATATATATATATATGTGGTATGCAAGGGGTGATTGTGTGAAATCTCATTAATCTACTACAGTTGCTAGTGACCTCATGTAACCTGACGAGTGGCGAAGAAATGAATGATGGTTACGAGAGCTCACTTGCAACTGTATCACATAAATGAGTTATGACACAGTCACCCCCCTCATATTCCATTTATGCAACAGGTTTTTTTTTGGTTTATATCTGCTTAAATAAAAACTGAGATATTGACCATTATCACAGATAGTGCACAATTTCAGTGACTTAGAGCGGAATAGTGTAGAATTTATGTGCCTTGCGCAATGTAATACATATGAATTTGCACGACTTTGTGCATCTTTGTGCGAAGTTACTTTGTGGATAAATAAATGTATCTACACAGTGACTCAGATAAATGGATTTATCACACAGTTTTTATTTTTACACCTGTTGCATAAATATATACACACACACACACACACACACACACACACACACACACACACACACACATATACAGACAGACAGATAGATGATAATAATAATAATTAGCTTAATTTCTAAAGCACTATTCACTAGGAATCAAAGCACTGCACACTTATAGTAGATAGATGGATAAATAGATAGATGTTCTTTGTAAAAAACTGCATTAGTTCAACAGTTAGCATTCAGATTAAACCTAACAAAGGATGGAAATGTGCTGTCAAGGTTTCAGTTCCTAACACCCCTGCCCCACCCCTGAGGCAAATGAGGGGTGGAGTATTCTTCACGCTTTCCCCATTGCCATGACAGGAAACCTGAGATGTGATGGAGACAGGTGTGTATGTTGCATGAGTGTATAGAATGGGTGAGTGTTAGAGCTGACAATGCCAAGTAAGACTCCACTCCTCATTTGCCTCAGGGGTGGGGCAGGGGTGTTAGGGTTTGCAACCCTAACATCACATTCATCACATTTCCCTTCTTTTCTCCATTTAATCTGAACCCTAACTCTTGAATTAATGCAGTTTTTTGCAAAACATTTCCTTAGTTTTTTGAGATAGTATAATCATATCCTCCTTTGCCTGTCGGAGCACAGGGCCCTTGCATCCCTCCATAGATGTGTACAGTACTTGTATGTTCCTATTGAAATGCAGGGCCCTCCAAGTTCTACATTTACATTTCTGCCAAAACAGCAACCAAATTGTCAGTATAGCCTTCTTATTACCTCACCTCATGAACCCAGTAGAGAAAATGCTCAATTCCCCACCGAAACAACATTTCATGACACAGGTAGGAAAAGACATTTTGGCCCAGATTTGAAAAATTACAGCTATGACTTTCATGAGGTAGTGTAAAAAATGGTTATGATGAAAATTGGGGTCACAATATTCTAAATTACAAAAGTTACTAGTGAGCATAGTAAAACTTCAATGTATGCACATAACTTTGCTATTGTTGCATTTTGTACCCCAAATGTTTAAAATAGTCTTACTACCCCACCTATGGTGGAAAACATTATCACATCTTGCCCAAAAGGTGATTTCACTAAGTGACTGTAAAATCACTATTTGGGCTTGATTTGTGTAATACCATCATTATTGGTCATGAGTAGAGGGGTTGTGATGTTTTATTCCACCTGAGTAGTTAGTTCAAAGTCATCAAACTCGCCTCACGAAAAATGTCGTGAAATTGCTTTTTAATGACAAAACATCATGTTGTAACTTTGAACGTAACTTTGACTGTTAACTTTGGCTTTTGTTCCTAACTTCAAAGTTCTTGAAAAAATGGTTTGTAATGTGATTCACATCCTGCATGTCATATGGGAGGCCCCAGTCTGGCAGGAAGCAAGTGTTTCAGTGTAATTTCGCCATTCAGAGCTGAGTGAAGCAGCAAACAGAAGCAGCTCTCAGAGCTACCTAGCAAGCCAAACCTTTTTGAAATATTTAATTTTGTATATTTTCTAATTTTATTTTCACCTTCTTGTGCCTGTCATTGACATGTTTATTTATGTTTATGTTGCACTAAAAAAAAGTTGTTAGTGTATATTTGTTTAGGTTAGTTTAGAAAGTGTAGGGTGTGTATTTTGTGTGTGTGTGTGTGTTTGTGGTGTCTCTTTTTTTCTCATTTTCTTATTTCTTTTGTCTTTAATGGAGAGAAATGAGATGGAGATCAGGAAGGGTGGGGTAGCTGGGATTAGGATCAAGAGGAGAGCATTTGAGAGAGGAGTGAGTGACCCCCCCATCCAAGATCAGAATGGGCATTTCACTGCTCCACTGTAGCAGCAGTAGGAGCAGCAGCAGCAGGATCAACAGCCCCCCCTGTAGGAGCCCATGATGTTTACCCCAGTCCTGAGTCCCAATGTTGCCAGTGCCACCCCCAGCAGCTGAACCACCACTGGCAATGTCCAGCACCCTGCCACCATAGCATCTGGTTCTCCTCCTCCTTCCCAGGGCAATCTGTTGTGTGGGAGTTCTTTGATGTAGATTCTGCAGATGAAACGATGGCCATCTGCAAGGTATGTGGTCACTCTGTAAGGCGGGGGAAACAATGCAGCTACCTTGTGAATGGTGGCCAGGGGACACAGCTCTAGAGCCATCACATTGCAGAGTGGCAGGCAAAGCAGCATGAGATGGCTAAAGCACATGATGGTGGTGGTGGTGATGGTGAAGGAGAGCAGCAGGAGGTGGTCAGTTATTCTGCTGTGAGTCGGCATGGGAAGCAGTAGGGAGGAACACAGCAGTCATTGGCCACAGACAAGATTACAGGCAGCAGCAGCAGGTGATGTGGACTCCACAGCACCCTCCATACAGGGGGATGTGCTGGTACTGTTGGACAAGGTGCAACAGCTGCATCATGACTTCAATCAGTTTATGCAGGAACTTATTTATTTTATTTTTTTTATTGTATTCTTTGGTAACCAGGTAAGGCCCACTAGGCACAAGTGCCTGTTGTCAGGAGCCACCTGGTAGCACTGGGCAGTTAACTGACTTACTCAGAGTCACACAGTATGCAAGTGGGGGTTGTGAGAAGTAAACCAAGGTCTGGTCTGCTGGATGTACCAAGCTCGTTCATAGCTCATTACGCTAAACTCTAGGCTATACTGCAACCCCTTAGAAATCAACTGGACAATGTTATGTCCAGTCATGAGAAGATTCTCACTGTCCTGTCTGAGCTGCATGGTAGTGGTGGTCCTGGTGTAGCAAGTGGCAGCAGTGGTGCTGTGTGATGAGTCTGACAGTGTGACTGGTGTCGTCATGACTCAAGTTGTGTTTTTGTGTCATTTACAATTTTATTATTTGTTGTTGTTTATTATTTTCATGCTGTGTCCATATCCCCACTTTTGTGTACACTCCTTGCCCCCCCAAAAATATATAAAAATTTATAAAAAAAATATTTTCTGTCTATACTTAATCTCTAGCCTCTTTTTAATTACTGTCAAATATTTATTTCTAAACTTTTTTGTGTTACTGTTAAAAGTTGTCGAGGTCTATATTTCATTCCATCCTTTCACTTGCTCACTCCTTTAATTTTATCCTTAGGTACCGTTATGCATTCACTTTTCTCTGATGACCATATCCTGTCCCTTTTCCATTCAGTATTTTCTTTAAAAGAAATGTCTAACATTTTGGTAATGGCATTTTAAATACAGTAGCTCATTACCTTGTTCTGGGGATAGACATTTGAGCACAGAAAGGAGTGGTTTCCTTAAGTCAACTATGGGAGGGAAGTGATAATAAATTTTGCTGAATGGATGGCCAGGCGACTCCTTCAGTCGCTGACCTGCCGGCCCAACCCCCATGCTCAGCCAGTTTGTGATGCCTAACCAGGCAGAACACAGGGGTGTGCCACATAAAAGTCAATAGATGAAATTTTCAAAATAGTTTTATGTATGTTAAAGCAAACTTTGTTATAATTAAAAGTCATTGCTCAACTAATAGGGCCATTATGAGTTGGGCAATGACTTTCATTCATAGCAAAGGTTCCTTTAGTATATACAGCATCAAACAGTTCAGAAAAGTTCCTCCTTTGACTTCCAGTGTGGATGAACATACTGTGGAGGCTGGGACAGTGCCCAATATGCCACAGGCTAAGGGGGCCTGAGAAAAAGGTTCAGTGTTTTGGGAGGGAGCTGGGGAGGTTTGAGGTGAGGGGAGAGTTGCATTGCTAGAAGGGCTGACATTTGAGAATATTGGGGGAGCACCACAGAGAAGGAACAGTGGGTCAAGGGAGGAGTTGGGGAAGGGGGCAAATTAGACATGAAGCCAGCTAATGAAAGGTGCACTCTAGTAGGGCCTAGCAAGACAGAAGCAGCAGTAGGCAGGAGGGAGGAGAAAACACATAGTAATGCAAAGAGGGAAGAAAACATGTTTGTTGTACTAGCGATACATTGGGAAGAGAACACAGGAGGAGATTGCACAAGGGATAGTACTCACGAAGAGGAGGGAATGAAGGGCATTACTAGAGGAGAGATTGAGCATGGCATGGCAGGAGGAGGGATAATACTTGGAAAGATGAGGAGAGAGAGAGAGAGAGAGACAGAGGGTAGCAGTTGACCAGGAGGAAGGGGAGGGATCTCAATTGAGAGGATCAGGTGGGAAGACAGTTGGGAAAATGGTAAAAGCACTGTCTTGAGTGGCCCTGGGAATGAGAACCTTGATGAGGGGGAGGCGACGGGCCCAAGGAAAGAGGACGGGGTGTACTCATGTTGAGGGACTCCATAATCAAGGGGATCAGATGGTGAAGCAGGGGTGAGACACCAGTCAGATATGGGTGGAGTCCATACCATGACTAAATGCAGACAAGGTAGGACAGGCAATCCTAACTTGCACAGGGAGGGGTAGGCGGACACCGCACATTGTGGTACATATGGGGACAAATGACCTAGAGGTGTAAATGGTGGAAGTGACAAGGGAGAGGTTTAAGGAAGTGGGAAGGTTGTGTGAGGAGACTAGGGAGTCTGTGGCCTTCTCAGAGGTGATCCCAGTGCCCTGCACAAGCACAGTGAGAAAGGAGAGCATTGGGGAGATCCATGCATGGTTGGTAGAATGGTGTCGAACTAAGGGATAAGGGGTTGTAGATGGATGGGGCCGTACCTGGGATAATAATAATCTGTTTGCAAGGGATAGGCTGCAACTTAGTGAGGAAGGGAAGTACTTATTAAAGCAAAGACTGGGGAGGTATGTTGCGACAAAGGTGGATTTAAACTAGATGGGAGGGTGGCAAGTGGACAGCAGGTAGGCAGGGATTAGATAGAGTGGAGTCACAGCCTACCCACAAGCTAGCAGGAAAGGACTTGGGGTGGCCGAAAAGGGAGGGAGTAGAAGGGAGGAGATGGAGGATGATGAAGGGAAGGGGGCAGGATGGCGGGTGGTCTCACTGAATGAGAGAAGTTTAGGCAACAAATCAGCTGAGCTATGGGCATTCTTTTTTTCTTCAATGAAATCTTGGATGACACCTGTGAGTGGAAGCTCATTGGGAGATTCCATGTCAGATACAGTAACACACGAAGGCACAATATAGTTACAGTAAATTATACATACAGAGTACAAAAAAAAAATTCAACAGTACATGGGTTGCAGTGACAAACAGTTACACAAATTGTACTAAGGCATAGTACATGGCAACAATCCTATGTTACCATGTCAGTACAGGCACTCTTGGCAGTGTGGAGGGTGGGTATTGCAGCTGTCACAGAAATGTGGGCAATCATGCACCAGGACTGGGATCTGGCAATCTTAGGGTATAAATTATACAGGAAGGACAGTAAGGAGGGGAATTGGGGTGGGATGGCAGTCTATGTGAGGGATGGGATCAAATGCACAAGGGACAAGGAGGAGGAAAGGAGAACAGAGGCAATCTGGCTGCAGCTCCTAGACTCAAGGGGTAGGAAACTAAGGTTTGGGGTGGTATACAGGCCATTGTCTCAATCTGAGGAGCTTGACAGGGAATTAGTGGGACAAATCAGAAAATTATGTAGAAAAGGGAAGGTGGTCATCGTGGGGGATTTCAACTTGCTGGGGGTTGACCTGAGCATTCCAGTCACCTCCAGTGCTAGGGAGCAAGAGCTCCTGGATGCGATCCAGCAGGGTATCCTGACACAGTTGGTCAGTGTACATACTGGGCTAAAGGACACTTTAGAACTGGTATTGTCAAATGGGGAGGCAGCAAGGGAAAGAATGGTGGAGGACCCACTAGCTGACAGTGATCACCAAATGGTGTGGTTTAACATCACGATGTGCGGGGATCCAGAGAAATCAGTAACCCAGGTGGTAAAGTTCAGAGGGGTGGACTTTGTGAGGATGCGGGAAGTACTGAAAGGGAAACTGGAGGGCATAAGACAGGAGATGGAAGTGGAGCAGAAATTGGATATTATTAAATGGGGGATTACAGAGGCAACAGAAGCATGCATTAAGACACAGAGTAAGAGGAGTAGAGCAAGGGAACCATGCTGGTTGAACAGCGAGGTAGTGGAGGTGGTGAGGGCAAAATGAGAGGTGCACCAGAGGTATAGGAGGATGGGGAAGGAAGGGGACAGGGAGGAGAATGCAAGAGTGTCAAGGGAGGTTACCAGAAAAGTGAGAGAAGCCAAGGCAGAGAGGTAACTGAGATATGCGCAGGGAATTAACGGGGGGAGTTTTTCAGATATATCAGGGAGAACAGTAAGTGAAAGGAGACAATAGTGAGGATAAAAAAGGGTGGGGAGTGGAGGGAAAAGGAGGAGGAACAGGAAGAAGCACTGAATAAATACTTTTGCTCAGTGTTCAAGGAAGATGAGGGGGGACCGCTACCACCATGGGCTGGGATGCTAGGGACAAGGGGAGAGGAGGTGACAGATGGAAGAATTGAGGGAGGTAGAGTCTTAAAGGGACTGAGGACACTGAGGTTAGACAAAGCACCAGGGCCAGATGGTAGCCACCATAGGGTACTGAGGGAGATGGCGGAGGTGTTGGCTGAACCGCTGGTGGATCTGTACAGCTTCTCAATGGAGTCGGGATGTGTGCCACCGAACTGGAGGATGGCACATTTAGTGCTGTTATACAAGAGTGGACCAAGGGATGAACCAGGTAATTATTGTCCAGTAAGTCTCACATCCATAGTGTGCAAACTTATGGAAATGATACTAAAGGAAAGACTGGTGTCGTACCTGGAGGACAACGGCCTCCAGGATGAACAGTAGCATGGGTTCATTTCAGGGAAGGCTTGTCAAACCAACCTGATACAATATTATGACTGGGTGACAGGTGAACTGGATAAGGGTCATGCGGTGGATGTTCTTTACTTGTACATCAGCAAGGCCTTCAATTTGTTGCCTCATGGGCGGCTTGGGGGAAAGCTAACTGGTGTAGGGGTAGAGGCAAAAATGATGAACTGGATTACAAGCTGGCTGAGTGGGAAGGCTGAAACGGGTGGTGGTGGGAGGGGAGCTCTCAACTCCGAGGCCAGTGATGAGTGGGGTGCCACAGGGCTCTGTGCTGGGACCAGTATTATTTGGGCATATCAGACATTGCACACAGGGTGGTGAGCAAGGTAGGTCTATTCACAGACGACATGAAAATGGGAGCAGTGGTTGATGGAGGGGAGGGATGGATACAGCTGCAGGGGGACCTAAGCGAGCTAGAAGAGTGGTCAGAGAGGTGGTAGCTGGGGTTCAATACAAAGAAGTGTAAGGTTATGCACTTTGGGGTGAAGAACCCAAGGAGAGAATACTGGCAGGGGGGATTAAGCTGGGGATCACTGAGGAGGACAAGGACCTAGATGTAATGGTAACAGGGACCATGAACAACACTGCACAGTGTAAGAGAGTGGCTACAAAAGTGAACAAAATGCTGGGGTGCATAGAGAGGGAGTTTTCATCCAGGCAAAGAGAGGTGATCTTGCCCCTCTACAAGTACTGTGTTGCAGTTTTGGTGGCCATATCTGAAGCATGATATCGGGCTACTGGAGGAGTGCAGAGGAGGGCAATGAAGATGATATGTGGAATGGAGGGGATGGACTATGACAGTAGGCTGGGGGACCTGAATATGTACACCCAGGAGGATTGAAGGGACAGGGGTGACATGATAGCTATTTCAACTTTGGAGCCGTTCCAGCTGATCGATCCTGATTGGTGCGGCACTCGTGCAGGCGGACACCGATTGGCCTGCCTGCTACACTAGCACACAGCATAGCAGGTGGGACTCACACCTCAGCAGTGCTTCAGTTAACAGGCAGTGCGCCCCAGCCAACTCTCTGGCCACTGCTGCTCGACCCTCCCATGGAACCCAAGCCAAAACCAGGACCATAGGAAGCGGGTCTAGCCTTCAGGGACTCGCGCCTGAGCGGCAATTCAGTTGAATGGCGGCATGCCCCAGTCGACTCTCCATCCGCCACTGCTCGACCATCCCACTGAACTCAAGCTGAAACCAGGACCATAGGAAGTGGGTCCAGCCTTCAGGTACTCGTGCCTGAGTGGCTCTTCAGTTGACTTGTGGTGTGCCCCAGCCGACTCTCCGGCTGCCGCTGCTTGACTCTCCCATGGAACCCAAGCCAAAACCAGGACCATAGGAAGCAGGTCCAGCCTTCAGTTACAGCCGCTGATTTCAACTTTGGAGCCATTCTGGCTGATTAATCCCGATTGGTGCAGCGCTCATGCAGGTGGACACTGATTGGCACACCTGCTATGCTAGCACACAGAGATTTTTGCGCCTTTGGACATTACTTTTAATCAGGATTTTTGCTTGTCTCTCCCCTTGTAACTGCTGCTCACATGTTTCTCCCACCCCTCTCCCCCTCCCAGGCCTCCCTTAAATACAAGTTTCGCTCCTCCCTCCCTGCTACCTGGCTGCCCCATTGGCTTACTCTTACCTCATACACCTCCAATCACAAGTATGAATAACAGGACCCTCCAGCCACTATCTACTCATTATATTGCAGTCTGCAGTTGCTATCTATTAAATCTCCACCTCTTGCCTCTGTGCAAAACCTTCTAAGAGCCATGGCTTACCTTATTCTCACACTGGTAATACTAGCAAACAGCATATTCATCTAAACTATATGGCATGATGAGAAAGGCTATAGCCCGACCCTGGAACTCACCCTCTCCACTTATGCTGCCCCTACCCACTGCACTTCCCTCCTGATGGTGCTCCAACCCTTTTACTATAATCTCTATTCTTCCCACTCCTCTTTCCTACTCCCCTCACATATGTCTATTTGTGCACTCACAGTCACATCCCTACACTACAGAATTAGCCTCCTTTTCCCTAGCACTAAACCTATGCCTATGGCAATACTCAGTGGATGATCAAAAGGAAAAAAAAAGCGGTTGCATCTATACTGAGTTCCGTGGAAAAATTGATGCTCTTACTTCTCTTCTGCTCAGGTAATGAGGAGCTAAATCCTGGTCCCCTGATACAACTTAACTCACCAACGGAATTTGCAGCTGCCCCAGGGCTCAGAGTTATGCTAATAAATATACTGAGCTTGACTAAAAAATTTGACCGGTTACAAGCATGGGCTGCTCACACAGAACCAGATCTTATAATTATTACAGAGTCTTGGTTCAAAAAAGCCGCTACAGATCAACAAATTGCACTACCAGGCTACAAACTATACAGGGCAGATAGGAAATCTAGGGGGGGTGGTGTTGTCATCTATTCTGAGTCCAAATTTACAGTTAGTGATATCACCTGTAAATCTAAACAGAAGGAATATGAGATTGTATCCTTGAAGCTTCACCTTCCCTCCACGGATGTTATCACTATTATAGGTGGATACAGGCCCTCGGCTGTCGGAACTGATTTTCTCAACAAACTTAAATCTATAATCACGGCTTCCAACTCTGAGACAATAATTCTCGGGAATTTTAATATGGACTGGCTCACCCAGAAATCTCACAGCCTGAAATCCCTCTGTGATGAGTTTGGCCTCGTACAGCTTGTTAGAGAAGCAATAAGGAATAACACATTGAACCTTGCCAACAGCTCACTCCTAGATGTTATATTAACCACTCACCCACACATAATTCTATGCTCTGCGGTGTTTCACACTGATATGAGTGATCATGGGGTTGTCGTTTGCATAAGATCACAGACCAAGAGTCAGCAGTAGCCTAAGTACATTTCCAAAAGGTCTTTCCGCAAATTCCAGGCAAGAAATTACCTGACTGATCTAGGGGAGGTTAGATGGCAAGTTCTTTATCTTGCCTAATCAGCAGATGAGGCTGTCTCTGTTCTCAACAACAACCTTGTTACACCGGTAAATAAGCATTCCCCCTTTATTAAGGTCAGGGTGTGCCATACCTCCCACCCCTGGTTCACTCCAAGTCTTAAGGCTGCAGTCACTAATAGGGACAAGTCCTGGGCTCATGCCAGGCACACTAAGAGTCACTCAGATTGGCAGGCATTTAGAACAGCAAGAAACGTGTGTGTAAAAAGCATTCAGGCAGCAAAAGTGCACTACTACGTTTCTACCCTAGAACAGGCCAAAGGGAACCCACAAAAAATCTGGAGGACACTTAATTCCATTGAAGGACGGCCTAGTGCTCCCTCCCTTCCAGCCAAGATCCTTACCAATGACAGAACTATCAAAAGTAATTTCTAAATTCTGGAAGAACTCAACTCCCATTTTGTCACTGCTGACTTAGCCTTTGACTCCTTGTCTTATGCAGGTTGAGGGGTTAATCGAGCTAGTGCTAACCATACTCCCCGCACCTCAACCTGTTCTTTCCAGCTGCGTGCACTTTATTACAGAGAAGTAGAAGACGCACTACTCCATCTTGACTCCAAGAAAAGTGCGAGAGATGATGGACTTGAACCATTTTTTCTAAAACTAGGTTATGCCTATCTCATAGCCCCTATTCTTCATATTCTCAATCTCTCTGTCTCTACTGCCACAGTTCCTTCTTGTTGGAAATTCGCCCATATCCTTCCCCTATTCAAATCAGGTGACCCTTGTGATCTAAATAATTACAGGCCTATCTCAGTTTTGCCTGTACTCTCTAAAGTATTCAAAAAACTGAGATATAATCAATTAAAACTTCATATTGAAACCTTCTCGCTGTTAAACCCAGGACAATCTGGTTTCCGGTCTAAGCACAGCACTATCACGGCTTTGGCTAAAGTCACAAATGACTGGATCTCTGCAATAGACAACAAAAAGATCACTGGTGCAATCTTCTTAGAACTGAGTAAAGTCTCCGACACAGTTGACCACAATTTACTAATTGCCAGCCTTATAAAGCTAGGTGCCACTCTCTCCTCCGCTCAGTGGTTCACCAGCTATTGTTCAGGGAGGACCCAGAAAGTGAAAGCTGATGGCAAATTCTCAGGCTCATTGCCAATTGCCAGGGGAGTCCTTCAAGGCTCCATCCTTGGACCTATCCTTTTTTTCCCTGTATATCAATGATCTTGACTCTCACATCATCAATTGCAACCTTCACTTCTTTAATGATGACACAGTACTGTACACTTCTGGCTCTACATTGTCTGAAGTTAGGGCTGTACTGCAACCTGACTTTGCTCAGCTGTAAATTAACCTTATCAATGCCAAGCTTCTTCTTAATGCCAAGAAAACTAAGGCTATGACTTTTAATCATAGTAACTCTTCTCTCTCCCCCTCTGGACCACCGAAGGACTTTGTTGTTACCTCGCTAGACGAACCCTTGGAAGTAGTCCCCAAATTCAAATATCTTAGCATTTGGCTGGATAACAAACTTTCTTTCAATGAGCATCTTGAGGACCTCTCTAGAAGGCTAAAAGCCAGGTTGGGTTTCTTTTACAGAAACAAGTCTCTCTTTCCAAATGAGATCAGAATCAGGCTAGTACAGGCCACATTTCTTCCCTTGCTTGATTATGGGGACCTAATTTAGAGCTCCGCTGCAACTTCAAACCTAAATAAATTGGATGTACTCTATCACCGTGCCCTGCGGTTCATCACCAATTCACCTTACCAAACCCATCTCTGTGACCTTTGCACAGCAGTCAGCTGGATGTCACTTACCACTAGACGGCTGTTTCATGATGGTATCTGGACCCTTAAGATATTCTTGAATAAACTTCCAAGCTACCTCACATCCCTCTTCAGTATCTCCCACTGTGCATACTCCCTCAGGAAATCCGACTTTATCTTGCTGGATGTGCCTAGGACTCGCACCACATTTGGTAAATGTGCTATCACATATGTTCTTCCAACAATATGGAACCGGTTCCAAACCATTCTGAAACTATCCAGTATGATCTCGGTCAACTTCTTCAAAATGTTAACAGCATCCAAACTAAAAGATATCTATAACTGCTTTTAAGCCTCTTCCTGAGCCCTTTTAGCCTCAAGATTAATCACCTCAAACCTATACCTACCAGGACATAAAACCATTTGGCTAACCACTAAATTCTCACCTATTATTGCCTTCGTTATCTCTATCCTCTTCACCGTACTCTCCCTAACACTATTCATTTACTCATGTCATATAGTCTAACCCCTCCTTTTTATTCCACTACTTGCTTCTGTTATCTTTACACCCTCCTCTTACTCACCTACTCTCTCCTCCCACAGTACACTCCCAACCTGCCCAGCTCCCTACTATCCTACACTAATAATCCCTACCTGTTTGGTCATATTCCTGTGTCAGGTAATATATGAACCTTACTGTGCCTCAATCTGTCAGACGGTAATTTTATAAACCGATGTATAGCAATCCTAAATATATATGTTTTTTATGATACTTTGTATATGTTGTCTTTTATGTTAAGCCACTTGGCTATTATTATGATCTAGGACCTCCTTGTGAATGAGCTTGCTCAACTGAGTTTTCCTGCAATAAACTTGAAATTGAACTTGATAGAGACTTTCAAGCATCTGAAGAGATTCAATAAGGATGGGGCAGATGGCGTCATTAAGTTAAGGAGGGGTGGGACACCAGGGGGCACGGGCTAAAAATACAGGGGGGGGAGATTTAGAAGGGAAATGAGGAGACACTGTTCCACAGAGAGGGTGGTAGCAAAATGGAATGCACTGCCAGAATAGGTGGTATCATTTAAATCTGTGAACAGCTTTAAAAGGGCATGGGACAGGGAACAGGGAAGAGTGGTGGGGGGAGGTGGGGGCCGTAGTGAGGTGACAAAGGAGGAGGAGCAGCTGCATACTAGGGCTGCTAGCTGTACACTTGAGCAGACTTTGATAGACCAGGTGGTCTGTTTCTGCTGGCACATTGGTATGTTCGTATGTGGCACACCCCCTCCCGATGCCTAGTTAGACATCACAAAACATCTGAGTGAGGGGATGGGCTGGGGCCAACTGACCAGAAGTGGAAGAGTTCAACTGGCTATCTGCTCAGCACAAATTTCAGTCTCTTCTTTTTGTAGTGGACTTAATGAAAACAAATTCCTTTCTGGGCCCAAATGAGTGTTGCTAGCATATGGTAATGGACTAATGTATTTTAAAAGCCATTACTAAAATCTTTGACATTCTCTTTAATCTTTACACATGGACCCCTTTCTGCCCTTTTGTTTGTAGTGATTCATGTGTCCTCTCGCTATCCACAAATGCCAAGTATTGTACACAGTAATTACAAGGGAAGATAAACATGATTCTGGTAGTTATGGGTTGAGGGCCTCCCACCACCACCCCACCACCAGAACCATCACTGCCACCTCTATGCAGATCTGGAATGAGATCCCACCAACAATGAGGAATTTAAAAAGAATATCTACCCTTAAATCTAAATTGGAAAAAAAGTTTTACTCAGGAATGTACATGTATATCACTATGTATAAATGTGCATTTATGTTGTTTTTGTGCCTGTATTTTGTGAATGAACTGGGTGTAGAGCTAATTAAATTAGAAATAGACACATGTTACTTAGGTCAGGATTGATGATAGTTGTATTTAGTGATAATGTCATATGTATGTAATGTGAATTGTTATCGTAACATATGTATGTATTTATGTAACAGGAAAACTTTGAAAATAGGTCATTGGATCTAATGTCATATCCTGTCTAAAAATAAAGTTTTAACAAACAACAAACAATGGCAGTCAGACATGAAAAGTGTCCCCAGAAAGAAACCACTTTCCCTAGGAAAATACTGTTCCTGCACATGCCAGACAAGGTGTTGAAAACCACATGAGAAAATTACAAGGGAATATAAACATGATTCTGGTAGTTATGGGTCAAGGGCCTGCCACCACCAGCCCACCACCACCACTAGCACTGCCATCTCTATGCCAGTCAGACATTAAAAGTTGTGCTGCCAAATACTGCTGTTGCCCTGCCCATAGAAGCTGGGAAAAACAACTTTATAAAAATTGAAGACAAGTTAAACATTGTTGTGTAGTTGTGCAGGGCTGAGCTTTTGTCACCCCATCCCAGTAACGCAACACAAATATCAAGTTGCTATGTTGACAGTGAGAATAGAGGGCATAGCTGAAGTAAAGGGTTCTTTGCTGCTGCTGTGGCGATATGGACTCTTGCTCACTGTGGAAATGGAATTATTATGCTGACACAATGCAAAGGTAAGTATTTTTTTAATTTTTTTATAATGGGGTGGGTTACTGGTACCTGGTCAAAGGCTAATATGTTTATATTGCTCTTTCCTCCATTTCAATTATGGGTGTTGATGACATCATACTGCTGCTGCTGGACAGATACTTACAAACATATGAACATATGAAGAAGCCAGCAGAAGAAGGCCACTTGGTCTATCAAGTCTGCTCATATTGCAGGGTTCACAGCTTGAGCTAATGTCCCTGCCCTCCCCTCCCACCCTCCTCCCTTCCCATGATCCTTACTTTCCCCCTATGCTTATCCCAGCCTCTTAAAACTTCCCACTGTTTTTAAGGAGATGACCTCTTCTGGCAGTGAATTTCAAGTATTTACCACCCTCTCAATGAAGACGTGCTTACTGACCTCCTTCCTAAACCTCCACCCTCCAGCTTAAGACTCTGCCCCCTATTGTTATGGTTGCCACTCAGCTTAAAGCGACTCTCCTTATCAACCTTATTTATCCCTTTCAAGTACTTGAAGGTCCCAATCAAGTCCCCCCTCTCTCTCCTGTCTTCCAGGGTGTACATGTTCAGTGCCCTCAACCTCTCCTCATATGCCCTACCCTGCTGGCACACTGTCATCTTTGCAGCCCTCCTCTGGACCTTCTCCAGCAGGCTAATGTCCTTTTTGAGTTGTGGGCATCAGTACTGAACTCCATGCTCTAGATGTGGCCTTACCAGTGATCTGTACAAGGGCAGTATAACCTCATCTCTCCTACTACTGATCCCCCTAGATATGCATCCCAGCATCTTGTTTGCCTTTGCTGCTGCTTTCTTGCACTGCGTGGAGTGCTTCTGGTCACTAGTGATCATCACTCCCAGGTCCTTCTCTTCCTTTGATGCAGATACTCAGACTCCACCCAGGTAGTACTCTGTCCTGGGATTCTTGGCTCCAATATACATAACTTTGTATTTTTTGGCATTGAAGTCAAGTTACCAGATCCTGCACCACTTCTCCAGCTTTTCCAGATCTCTGGTACCAGATAACTCTCCCCCCACAACCACCCTCTGAGTTCTGTCCCTCAGCCAGTTTTCCACCGATCTAGCGATCTTTTACCCAACCCCAAGATCCACCACTGCTTACATGAGCGTGGAGATAAAATACCCTGAAAGATGCCAAAAGGATGAATATCCATTGAAGGATTTGAGTTTGTTTAAAGCTGCTGCAGGCTTTCTCATTATGGCAAAGAGCCCTTAATGAGGCATCTATAAAAATATTTGTAAAAGATCCAAACAATAGTCATTGCAGAAGGAAGAGCTATATTATACCCGTAGGAACTCTGATACAATTCTATGATAAGAAATTAAAGGCATCTCCTGAAGAAGCCTACTATCGTAGGTAAAACGTTGAGATTGTGAACCTTCTGAAATAAGAATAAAGCTGTTTTTCTAATTTTGGATACAAGTACTGTCCACAGTGTATTTATTGCACCCCCCACCTGCACTCTGGAATAGAGAACTTTGTGATTGAAGCCAAGCTGTCAGATCCTGCACCACCTCCCCAGCTTTTCCAGATCTTTCTGTAGGTCCTATATACCTCCAGCTGTGTCCACTCTCCCACAGAGATTGGTGTCATCTGCAAATAGGCACATTTTGCCCTTAATGCTATCCACAATATCATTGATGAAGACATTGAACAACACCAGCCCCGGCACAGAGCCCTGTGGGACCCCACTGGTTACCTCTCTGGTGCCAGATAACTTTCCCCCCACACCCACCCTCTGGGTTCTGTCCCTCAGCCAGTTTTCTACCCATCTGGCTATCTTTTCCCCAACCCCAAGATCCACCAACTTCCTGATCAACTTTTTGTGGGTCACAGAGTCAAAGCCTTGCTGAAATAATAGATGTTGTTTTAATTCACATTTGCCAACAAGAAGGCAAGTATTTTTTGGGGGGGAGGGGAACCTTTCTTCTGTGCCATTGATACATTAATTGTAAATTACTGTCTCTGCTGTTCTTCATTACAAGTGTTCCTTGTGCCTGTAATTTTTGCCAGTGACAGGATGGATTCCACAAGCTAATGATGATGACTGACTAACCCAGGGCCATGATGAGTACCATCCAGCTGTATCTGTGGTATTGCTCCTTGCAAGGTAGTTATTATTTCATGTACCTTTGATGGAGGTGTGGGCATTTTCAGTGTAAATTGTGCCTGATGCAATAGTCAATATTTCTTGTTGCTGTTGTTTTAATTTCAGGCACAGTACTTTCCAGAATGTCTCTGTGCTGCTGCCTGCTGCTGCTGCTGGATACTTGAGATGATGGAACTGAGAAGATGGAGATAGCTTGCTTGCCTGGTGATGCACTTTGTAGTGTCCCAAACGGTTTGCCTCATCGTTGTGCCATTAATGGGGGTGCTCCTTGACTGGGGATTGCCAATGGTACTCACAAGCACTGCATGACACTTGCCTTTTTTGTTTACATGACTGGGGTAGCGATCACACTTTGACTTGGGAGTGGTAGTCCTTCCGCTAGGACCACTACTTGACACACTTACAGAATCCTCCTCATTCAGTACCACATACATGTCCTCCTCCTTCTCACCTGCACCTCCATCTCCCTCATGTAGTGCCGGTTGTATTTAGCTTACATTGCCTGCTGATTTGGATGGATCAGAACCACTGGTGCTGGCAGCCTTCTGGTGTTGATGCCACTGAATTGTGTGCCTGTTTTAAGGTCTGTATGTTGCCCACCTGTGCCGAGATGACTACCCTTCTCACCCCTACTTACTCAGGTTTGACACAGTTGGCAAACTGCCACTGTCTCATCAGATGGGTTCTGTATGTAAAATTCACACGCTAGGGATTAATGGGGACTGGTACTTACTTGCTGCCAAGATGACTGAGATTGCAGAAGAGAAGATTTGCTCATTGTTATGCTGTGGGGTGACTGGAAAAATGGAAAAATGGGAGAAACAGTGCTAGGAGAGTCCTTTTCCATGGTGGTTATAGCAGTTAAGGCAATAGAAAAGACATATTCTGTGACACCCTGTTTTGTCCATTTCTTTTCAGGCTCCCATGAGGGATCCATGTAATGTGACTGATCATCCACAACATAGTCTGCAAAAAAGTTGCCATTCTCATCATCCTCTGCATGTCTCTCCTCCTCAGTAGCAACAGGCTCTGTGACAGGCACCTGCATCTGCTCTTCATGACTGGCGTCCTCATGTTGCTCCACATGTACCACCTTACTGTCACCTACTACCACTGGACACACATTATCAGGCTCCGCCTCTGACCCACCATCACCGACAGCACCACTTTCAAATTAACTTCAAAATCAACCACCTCCATGCCCACAGTTGTCGGTTTGGTGGTTGTGCTGCTGCTTCCTGTCACTATGTCATTTGACACTGACACATCTGTCACCATGTCTGCCAAAGATTTGGCAGAGAAAAACTTAGAGGCAGGAAATCTAACACCATTGCAAAATATGTTGCTACTACTGATACTGCCTGCCACAGAGTCATCTGAACACTGTCCCTCAGCTGTCACTGATACATTTTTGGTTCCTGCACCACTATTAAGGACCACACATTGAGCAATGTTCCTAGTGGCTGCTCCACATCTTCTTCCTTTAGTTGCCCTTCTCTTTTCAGCCATTCTTCAGTGCACACAGGGGCACAACTGTCCATCTGGTTAAATTGCAGTCAGGAGGACAATGATTTTTTTTCTCTAAATAACGGCATGACAGCAGGGACAAAACAATCACTCTGGTTAAATTTGCATTCTGGAGGACACTGATTTTTTTCCTAGCAAAGTAGTGCACACAGGGACACTCTGGTTAAATCTTCACAGTCAGGACGACAGTGATTTTTTTCCTAAATAAAGGTGTTCTGGCAGGGACACAACAATCACTCTGGTTAACTCGCAGCCAGGAAGACAGTGATCTTTTTCTTAGCACAGGTGTGCATGCAGGGACACACAGCAATCACAAGTTAAATTTGCAGTCAGGAGGACAGTGATTTTTTTTTCTCAGTACAGGAGTACACGAAGGGACATACAACAATCACTCCGGTTAAATTAGTAGTCAGAAGGACAGTGATTTTTTTCCTAGCACAGCTGTGCACACAGGGACACACAACACTCTGGTTAAATCTTCGCAGTCAGAATTACAGTTATTTTTTTTCTAAATAAAGGAGTGCCAGCAGGGACACAGCAATCCGTCCGGTTAAATCACAGTCAGGAGGACAGTGATTTTTTTCTTAAGAAAACACAGGGCACTGGCACACTGATTTGGTTCTGAAAACAAGTGTGCCTTCTAAATTGCTGCTACCCTCCCCCCCACACAAGCCACCAAACCACAACTTCTCTATTAACAGAAAACTAAATACTTCAAGTAAAGAATACAGAAGAAAATCAACACAAAAAAAGCACTGTATGTGCAAAGGGCACCCACGAACACAATTTTGAAGCAATTTGACCACCAAAATGCTCTTTTACATAACGTTTTTAGATTTTGACTATAAGCTACAAGCTTATACCTATCTGACATCAAAGTTCTCCCAGATGTCCTTAGTGACCACTCTCCTCTCTCCTGTACCTGGTCCAACAGGAGCCCTCATACACGTCCTAAATTATCCTACCAAAGACACCTCAAACAGGGAGCAATATCCAAGATTATCCACAGCCTATCCTCCAGTGACTGGTCCCAGGTCCACACCGCCACATCCATCGATGGAGCCCTCACCTCCTTCATAAACATTTTCAACTCAGCCTGTGACAAACATGCCCCCCTTGCCAAAAAGTTTATAAAAGCTAGGGATACGCCGTGGATAACACAACCCCCTACTTGACCAGATGTCACATAGAGATAACCTCTGGTATAAAGCCCTTGACTCCAGAGACCCTCAAGACAGGCAGCACTACAGGGAGGCCAGAAATAAGTGTACCAACGCATCTGACAAGCTAAGACAAACCACTACAAACAAGCCCTAACGGAATCCTGGGGTGTGGGAACAAGTTCTGGAGAAACATCAAAGAACTAAGTGGGAAATCTGTTAGCCAGCCACCCACACAAATAACTCATAATGGCACCCCTCACAAGACCCCATCATCATAGCCAATACACTGAATAATTCCTTCTCTGACCTCAGCCACGTACTCCTCCAAACTTTTTAGCCCTCCCACCGTCACCACAAAACCCGCCCACAAGTCCAGCAGTCCACCTTCGGTTTAAATCTATCTCATGCATTAAAACCAAACGCTATATTACACAGGCCTTAAAAGATAAACGATACAGCAGTGATAGCTTAGACCTCAAAATCCTGCGACTAACACTAGATGTTACTATCCTCACCTGACCAAACTTTTAACCTATCTCTTCGCTTAGGCAATTCCCAACTCTCTGGAAAAGGGGTATCATCACTCCTTTACTGAAAAAGGGAGACCCAACTGACCCCGGTAACTATAGACCTATCACGATTCTTCCCCCTCTCTCAAAAGCCCTCGAAAGAATAGTGGCTGACCAACTCACCGATTACCTGACAAACCACTCGCTACTCTGCCAAGAACAACATGGCTTCAGAACAGGTCATAGCACTACCACGGCTCTCCTCACGCTTACGTCATATTTACAGGAAGCTCTCGACGCAGGTGACCTAGCAGGGGCAATTTTCATAGATCTAACTAAAGCTTTCGATACTGTTAACCACGATTTACTTTTACAGCAACTCCCATCACTCAGCGTAGGTCCAGACGCCATACAATGGTTCAAGAATTACCTTACAGACCGGACACAAGAAGTAAAAATAAATACCACTCTATCTTCTAAACTTTCAGTTAAGTTGGGTGTACCACAAGGATCAATTCTAGGCCCGCTCCTTTTCACCCTATTCCTGAATGCAATCCCTAGTGCCTGCAACTGCAAGCTCCTGCTGTATGCAGATGATGCAGTAATCTTTTGGAAAGACTCCACTCTGAATGCTCTTCAGCATAAGCTACAAACTAATTTCATGAAATAGAACACTGGTTAGCAAACCAACGACTAGTACTAAACCTCAGCAAAACAAAATCCATGGTCTTTGCACACAGACAAAGTCACCACTTTAGCTCGCAACTAAACATTACCAACCATCAGGGTAACTTAATTGATCAAATATCACATTTCAAATACCTGGGTATCACACTAGACATATCATTAACCTATCACAGGCACATAGACCAACTGTCAGCCTCAGTAAATGCCAGACTAGGGACCCTGTTCAGACATAGACAATGCTTCCGGCCCCGCGCCCTTTGGCTGGCAGTGAATAGCTCGGTTCTATCTCTGGTAGATTATGGAATAACAATATATGGATCAGCGACCCCACAGCAATAAAAAGAATCAACCTGGCTCTAAACAAAGCTAGCCGCCTGGTAACGGATAGTGACAAGCAAACCCATACCTGCAAGCTCTACAAAAGCTAACTGGTTGACTTTCGCAGGCAGGCTAAATTACCACACCTGCCTCCAGGTACAAAAATCCAATTGGGCTTTGTTCCATTGACTCCACCCACTAATAAAACTTAACACTCACAGGATTACTCCAAGACATACAGCTAAAACACGATACGTTAATCCCCCAAAGAAGGACGACCTCGCAGGCCAGAGGTCTTTTTCTTATCGGAGTCTCATCTGGCTCAATGAACTACCCCCATCCATAGCACAAGCCACAAGCATTAGTCAATTCAAAACCAGCATCAAGATTTACCTACTAGAATCAGAAACATGCTGTTGCACCTAAGCACACTTCGCAACAAAACTGCAGGTTTGCTATCCAACCTAAGACAATGGTCTTTGACTGCAAAATGTGCATAGCGCCTGGAAATTAATCTAGTTTTTCTTTGTTTATCCCTCCAGTGACAAGGTCTTTGATTGCAAATGTAAAATGCTTCTACTAAGTTATCGTATTCATTGTTCATCAACCTGAAGACGAGGTCTTCAACCACAACATGTACAATGCTTCTGCAAAGTATTCTAGTTCATAAATTGTGTAATATCATTCAAACCTGGGCAGCAAAAGCAATCCCAAACTGTAATCTACCCAAGCTTGGATTAATGTCTCCTGTCTTCCTGTTATCTCCTTGGTACCTTTTTACTACTTATTTGTTGTCATTGTCTTTTTTGCCCTGACGTGGAGCCTTTGCAAAGGAGTCTCTGACTCAAAGGTTGTAATTCCGAAACTTTAAATAAATAAATAAATAAATAAATAAGTTCTGCTCCATAAGCCTCTTTTCAACACACTATAATCACAGGATAACCAAACTAGCTTCTCAATGGCTGTTAAGCAACATGTGACCTCATATTCCATGGTACATTGAAAACTTCACTTCTCATGCTGAACTTCGATGATGGTGAAGTTCCAGCTTCAGGGATCTGGGACACTTCTACTATTACCTTTAATGTGCTTTAAAGTGTTTGATTTCAAAATTTTGCAAATCCACCAATGGTTTTCAAAGTTATACTTCAAAGTGTGGAAAACTGTGTGGAAATGTGGAACTCTACAATTTGTTATATGGAGTGAATGTTCATAACTTTGAACACCTCTTGTCATGAGATCGGGTCACAACAAGGCTATTTTGAATGCAGTATGTGGGGTCAAAATATACAAACATTACAAAGGTATGCATCAAAGTTTAAAACCCCATTGAAAATAGATCGAACCACACTTATCTTAGTTTTTCATATTGCAGTCAGCAGTTCCAGCAGCAAGACATGTCTTTGACTGGAGAGTGGATCTTCCCCTGTGACCTGTTCAGGTGAGTGAGGGTGTGTGGGGTGTACTTGGGGTGTGGGGTGGTGGGTGCTGAGGGGGAGGTGGGGGTGGGTGATTAAATTTGCGAGAGACCATTTCCTTTTTGCAGGTTATAAAAAAGCATAGAGGGACGGTTTTCTTTACTTCAGACCGAGACAATGATCAAAAGGTGGGAGGTTCCACAAGATACCAGGAAAATGTAGAAACTTTAGGGTGATGGTGATTGGAAGGTGGCGGTGCCACTAGACAAAAGAGAAAGAACAATATATTATGGGGACAGCAAACAGAAGGAGGGGATGCCACTAGACACCAGGGAAAGACACACATACTATGATGATGGTGATTGGAAGGTGCTGGGATGTCTCTAGGCACCAGTGAAAGACAACAACATTACAAGGACGGTGATTGGAGGGTGGGGATGGTGCCACTAAACACCATGGAAAGACAAAAAATTATGAGGATGGTGATCAGAGAGTGGCGGGTTTAACTAGACAACGGGGAAAGGAAACAACATTACAGGGATGGTAATCAGAGGGCGTGGGGTGTCACTAGACATCAAGGAAAGACAAATAAATTATGGTAAAGGCAATCAGGGGTTGGGATGTCACTAGACACCAGGGAAAACAAAGACATTATGGGGATGGCAATTGGAGGGTGGGCAGTACCACAAAACACCAGGGAAACATTAAATAAATATGGAGCATGATTACATACAGTACATAAAAAATACATCATTTGTACAGTATGTACTTTTAGTGTTTGTAAGTTAGAACCACTTTTTTCTGGTTCATGAACTTGAATTAGTTGTTCAAACCACTTTTCCTCATTCGAGAATCAGAACATTTTTAATTTGAAGATAACAAAGTGGATCAAACCAGAAATCATTCGGGAAAGATCGTGAATGTGTAAAATATAACATTTTGGCAAATTTCCCCATAAACAGAATATAAAATCTTGCTTAGGGAAAACATTTAACATCAGGGATGATTTGTATTACTGGCTCTTTACAAGTGTTTTCCAATATCAGTAGCAAAAGAAATAAAGAAACAAGATGGTGGCCATCATGAACCACAAGAAAAAGAATTGTTCATGAGGCCCATTTATGGTCTGCGATACATTAAATTTGTGAACAAAAAAACACTCTTGCAAAAAAAGAAATTTCTTGTTCATATGAGGCATCTATTTTTTTTAAATCCTTATAACTCATGAACTGTTTAATATTTTTTCACCAAACCTTAGAAATGTACCACCTCAGCACAGAACACATGTATGCTGAAGGATTTGTACAGAGATTCATAGATTCATAGATGGTACACAAGCCAGGAGGTCAAAAGACCTTTGATGGCTCACTACTGGTTAGTGGAAATTCCTACGTCTCTGTGTTCCCATGTGTTTATCCAAGTTGTGTTTAAATGTTGACGTAGTGCTACATGACACCTCTGTTTCTGACAATGCATTCCATGCATTCATAACTCGCTGGTTAAACCATTGACCTCTTGCATTTGCCCTACGTGTATCCCCTTTCATTTGTAAACAATGAGATCTCATATTCAATGTGTTACTTGAGTTCTGTAATCCTAAGGACTCCCAAAGGAATCTATTATTACTAGCAATGAATACATAACAAAGATCAGTTCTTAATCTTCAATACTCAAGAGAATATAGGTTCCGGTCATTTAATCTATCCGCATATAATTTATTATCCACATTATTTCATTTTTTGGTCATTTTCCTCTGAACCTCTTCATATAGCTTTATATCTCTAATTGTTTGGGGTGCACATAAAGGAGAAAAGTACTTCAAATGGGGTCTTACCAGTGAGGTGTACAGTGAATCAATTACTTTTCGATCCCTACTCCATATATTTCTCAAAATACAGCACAGAATCCTGTGACATTTCTGGAGTGTTAATCTGGAATGCATATCGAAAAATAGTCTGTAATAACAACCCCTAGATTTCTTTCATTGTCTGTTTGTGAAAAAGCAGTACTGCCTAGATAGTAGATCCAGAAGCAAATGATTTGATGCCTTTTAATAGACCAACATAGATGTAACAACAAGAACAAAGTGCTCTACCTTTCGGACCAACCAGTCTTTCTTCAGAAGCTAATTGCGGTTGTTTAGAAAATACAATACTTATAACAGCTAGATCATTCAGAAAAAAACAGAAAAAATCCCCATTGGTTTAAAGTACTCATTTAAAAAATACAGAAGATGATGTCAGAGAAGTTTAACAGTACCATACTGCTTTCAGCCAGGAGCGTCCCCAGGTCAAAGGTGCTTGGTGGAACACACATACAAAGAATCCTACTGCATATAAATTTAATTGACATAAGATAACACTGCTGAAGCAGATGACTCTTAAAACAAGCTATGAGTGTCACAGTTTGTATAAGGATGTGATTACGGAAAGGCAACCCCCACCCAGATTAAACACAAACTAAGATTGTCTTAGGGCTCCAAGAAGTTCCAATGCCTGCATTATTGACTAGAATTTACCAGTAACGTTGTCATAAAAACATCAGTGCACACTGTATGATGTGTAAAACCTAGTTGGACCTGTCACCCAGTGGTACTCTCAAGCTAGATTTAAGGTTCAAGAAATTTCAAAAACCTCTAGTGTAGTGACAGGACTGTATAAATGATAATTTAAATATAAATTGACAATATTAGTGTCAAACAAAAAACTCTAGTTGAGGAACCTCAAGGAATTAATACCATGTAGCCTGATACGTACTGATGTCAATATACACTGAGAATGTAACAACTTGATGTACCACAAATTTCTAAGGAATCTGAAAAAGAGATAAAAATGTAATTTCTCTCCTCTTCATACAAACAATACACCCTACCCCACCCCACATCACCATCATTTTTTAGGGGGATACCTAGCTTTAAGGAGATGTTCTCTCTCTCTCTCTCCCCCACAGACACACACACACACACACACACACACACACACACACACACACACTCTCTTAATGAACCTTTATTCACATCAGTCACTGCAATTGTTCCCGAAAGGAATTCATCTTGTCATGAAATCCTAAGTAAAAGGGCTCATGTCTCCTAATACCTACAGAGTAAACATGTGACACTATTTAACCGTACTACTATCTGCATAGTAACATTTCCAAAGATTCTGGATAGAACTACCATGAAATAAATCTGCCACCCTCCCCAGGATAAGGTAACTAGAACTAAATATAAAGTATGTGTGTAAGACCAGAGTTCTAACATACCTACATGTCCACAAATTACTACAATATTAGCCTAATGTAAAAAGATCTGTCCAGGACACCCATGCAAATGAGATCACGCACCCCAATATGTATAGCGTTAAAAAAAATTATATGTGACAGTATATGATAACACTCCTGTATGTACAGTAACAGGCTAGGTAATCTGAATATGGTGTAATGGAATCAATCCCACCTGTGGGCAAAGATAAAAAGTAAGGAGGAATTAATATTCATTACGTGTGTGAAGTAAGGATAGTAACACACTATAACTCCATATATCTAAATAGAGGCCTACCTCAATGTGACAGCAAGCCCCACACCTGTTATATCACATACCTCACAACACATACCCACACACATACATACACACATGCACCCACATCCCACACATGCTGAAGTCATATAATATGCCAGTCTGAAGAAGAAGAGGTCTGTGAATGTCAGTTTCTGTAGTGTCCCATAAAACCAAGATTGACGTTCATCCCATCTGCTACCATACTGAGATGTAAAATAAGTTTCATCTCAAAAGCTCGTCTCTGTTGTGTGTTTTTGAGATTTCCTTTTAAGACCATTACTGACATATCTGAGATTGAGTGGTCAGGCTGGGAGAAGTGGTGCCTCACTTCTTTTTCAGTCTTCTTTGCTGTAATAGTATGTCTGCTTGAGTTTATCCTAGTGTGGAGCTGTTGGCGTGTCTCTTCAACATAACCTGTTTGTGGACATCTCTTGCACTGAATGAAATAAATAACATGTCGTGATGTGCCTGTATAAATCCCATGCACCTGGAATTGTCTGTTTTGTGATTTAAACACACAGTCTGAGGTAGAAATGAGCTCACAAGTCTTACAGTGGCGTTGATAGCAGGGTCATGTGCCATTGTGTGACATGATATTCTGTTCTGGTGAAAGTTTGCTCCTAATAATTAGGCTGGCTAAATTTGGTGGTTGTTTAAAATATAGTAGTGGGAGTTCCTTAAAAATACAAATAAGGGTTTCATCCTCACTAAATATTGGATGGAGGTCTTTAATAATCTTACCCAGATGTTCAAGATCTGGATGATATGTGACTACTAAGGGTATTCTGTCTGTAGCTGTCTTTTCTTTATATTGAAGTAGTTGTTGTCTTGGTACTTGTGTTGCCCATTCTGTTATCCTGTCAATTTCCCTGGAAGAGTGTCCCTGCTCAATAAAGGTGTTTTTCAACATAGCCAAATGTGTATCTCTGTAATCCTAATTTGAACAACTACGGTGACATTGGAGTGCTTGACTGTACATGACAGATTTTTTTGTATGGTTTGGGTGATTACTTTTCTTGTGCAGGTATCTCTGTCTGTCTGTTGGCTTCCTGTAAATACATGTATGTAAGGTTCCATCCTTAATGGTGACTGTGGTGTCCAGAAAGTTAACCTTGGTGGTAGAATACTCCAGGGTAAGCTTTATGTTAGGGTGGAGATTATTAAGTTTGTGATGAAAATCTTTGAGTGCATCTGTGCCCTCCATCCAAATGACAAACAAATCATCACTGTAATGGAAATAAGCTAGTGGTTTGTGGGGATACTGCCTTAAAAAATCCTCCTCCAAGTCAGCCATAAAGAGGTTAGCATACTGTGGAGCCATCCTGGTGCCCATTGCTTTTCCCATAGTTTGAACATAATGTTTACCATTGAAGTTGAAGTTGTTATGTGTCAAAATAAATTCCATAAGTTCCCCCCACCACTTCAGGGTTGATGTTTTGTTCTGGTCCTTTCTCATGTATGTATTTAAGGCATGCTGCAATGCCATCTGTGTGTGGAATATTAGTGTAGAGGGATGTTACATCCATTGTCACTAAAATGGTATCACATGGTAAATCCTTATAACCAGAAAGTACACACAAAAAGTGTGTAGTGTCCTGGATATAACTGTCTCTTTCCATAACCAGCAGTTTCAAAATGGTCTCAACAAACCCTGAGATCCCCTCAGTCAAGGTACCATTACCAGAGACTATGAGTCTTCCCGGATTGCCAGGTTTATGTATTTTAGGCAGCATGTAGAATGTCCCTGGCCTGGGTTCAGCAGGGATGAGGTCAGTTAGTTTTTTTCAGACATGGCCTGGAAAAGTTCTAATTAAGCCACATAGTTCATCTTTATATCTTGTAATGGGGTCACTCTCTAGTTCTCTGTAGTATGTAAGATCTGTTAGCTGTCTATTAGCTTCATTAATATAATCCTCTCTGTTTAAAATCACCACTGCAGAGCCTTTATCAGCTTTTTTTGATGACAATGTTGTGGTTTGATTTCAGTGTCCCTATAGCTCTAGCCTAGATAGTAGGTGAGCCATGGGTTCTTATGCCCCAGGTACATAAAGCTGCACTTTTCAGCACTGAACCTCAGTTTATTACATTCTGCCCATTTATAAATTAAGTCCAGGTCTTGTAACATTCAGTACTGTGTAGCCTGTACATGAGAGCAAAAAAAAAAACATTTTAAGTATAGGAAAACATTTTACAAGTTTCAGTTTGTTGGCACTCCATATCTCAAAAAACTGTACAAGATGCTATCATGAAACTTTTCACATTTTGAGACTCTGATAGCCTGACTTTGCGTGCCAAATTCATGGAAATTTTGTAAAATGACACCAAAGTTCTTAAGATACAAACTTTAGGGTTTGACATTAAACAGCCTATAAACCCTAACTATAGGGGTTCTACTAAACATGTATATTATATATTTCTTTGCTAAAAACTTCATTAATGCACCAGTTAGGGAACCTTAATGCCACAAAAGTAGGGAAATCTGGAATCAAGGTTTCCAACCCTAGCTTCCCACCCCACTCCTGAAGCAGCAAAAGGAAGAAACATTAGGGTTTTGGATCTCCTGAGTCTTGGAAAATCAGTGGTGACATCTTCCTTGGAATAGTCATTCCTAATTCTCCCCCTCCCCCTCAGCCCATAGCCTCCTGTATGAAGCACAAAGTATTGCTCCAAGTCAGTGCCTCATAGTGATACACTCTTCAAAGGTAGAGAAGCACGTCTTTTCACATGTTTCCAACACAATCTGTTGTAGATTTCTTCATGAAGGGTCCTGTAAGTCCTGTGTGAAGAAAGGAGATCATGAGTGTCTTTGTTTGCTCAAGGAACAGGGTGAGCATTAAGGCTGAAAATCCCAAGGAAGACCCCACCACTGACTTTCAAAAGTCCTGAGACCCAAAAACCTAATGTTTTTTTTTTTCCTTTTGCTGCTTGGGGGTTGGGGGTGGGGAGTTAGAGAAGCAAATCCTAATGCCACATTTCCCTACATTTGTTGTATTAAGTTACCCTAACTGATGCATTAAAGAAGATTTTTTGCAAACAATTGTCTTTCTTTTGAGATTGCATGAACAGATGCAGATGCCCTGTACAAAAGGAAGACTCCATTCATCTAGAGAAGTGCATGACCCTTGCAGACCCTGAACTTTCATGCAGCGAGGGTTGTGAAGAAATCATGGAGCTTTCTGGTGGGCTGTGGAAATTCAGGGTCCTGTTGTCCCTGTGCTTCCATATGGCCACTGATACAGATGCACACTGCAAAGAATGCATCTGTCAGCCAATACACAGGTCCCTCTGCCACCCACAGGTGGATAGGTGCAGGGCCCTATGCCCAGAGAACAGTTGTCTTCACTATATGGTACACCAAACCAAGCAAGCAATTCTGCACCATTCATTCCCTGGCTGGTGTGGTGTCACATAACAGCACCATCCCCACAACTTCACCCCATCTAGGTAGGTCACTGAACTCCCCCCCCAAACTCGACTCAAATCCATGGTATCACAAAGCATACCCACTGGGGTCAAGACTGGCTTTACATACAAAGATTTTTTTTAAGTTATTGTATAACTTTAGTGGGATGTGTAGAAGTTATCTGCCTGATCCTTGCTGACATTGTCTGGAAGTCTTTGGAGAGGGGGGTCTTTCCTGACCCCCTCAAGGAGGCGTTCATTTGACCACTCCTTAAAATTCCCTCCTTGGATCCAGATTGTCTAGCCAACTACCAGCCTATCTCTAACCTGCCATTCGTTGGTAAGGTTATTGAAAAGGTGGTTGCGCTGCAATTGGATGATCATCTTACAACTCACAATGTTTATGATACTCTCCAGTCTGGTTTTAGGAAGAAGTATAGCACAGAGACTGCCCTTGTCCGGGTATTGAATGACCTCCTAATGGCTAGAGATTGAAAGGCACGTACCATTCTGGTCCTTCTCGATCTCTCTGCTGCATTTGACACTATAGACCATTGTGTGCTGTTGGAGCGCCTGCGGTTCTTTTGTGGGCTGTCTGGTACAGTCCTCAAATGGTTCCATTCTTACCTCATGGACAGGTTTCAGAGAGTTGCCACTGGAATTTATTCCTCTGATGCTCACTCCCTGCCTTGTGGGGTACCACAGGGTTCCATTCTAGCCTCCATGTTGTTTGCAGTGTATATGCTGCCATTGGGAGATATCATCAGGGGCTACAGTCTGGGTTTTCACTGCTATGCAGATGATACTCAGCTGTATTTGTCCTTTCCGCCCAGACAAGATGATGCACTCACCGTGCTAAATAATTGCCTTGCTGAGATCAGACTTTGGATGAGCTCCAGCTGGCTGAGACTGAACCCGGATAAGACTGAGGTGCTGGTAGTGGACCCAGGTCATCCAGGGGTGGGTTTGGGGGCTGGACAACCATCAGGTTTATTACTTAGTGGTATGTCGCTCACTACCTCTGATCATGTGCACAACCTGGGCATTATTTTTGATGATGGTTTGACCCTAAAATCTCTGGTGTCAGCTGTCATCAAATCCTTTTTTTACCATCTGAAGAATATCACCAGGGTGAAACACCTGGTTCCTATGGGTGATATTCCAACATTGGTCCATGCCTTTGTCACTACCCATCTTGATTACTGCAATTCCCTCTACCTAGGGCTAGCTGGGGTTGATATCCGCCGCCTACAGCTGGTGCAGAACGCGGCCGCCAGGCTTTTGACTGGGACTTTTAGAACCAGTCATATTACACCTGTGCTCCGCAAACTACGCTGGCTGCCTGTTTGGGGGTGGATCACCTTTAAGGTTGGTTTACTAACCTTTAAAGCTGTACATGATCAGGGACCCGGTTACCTGAAAGATCTCCTGGTACCCTACTGCTCCCTCCGTCCTCTCCATTCCACCAATGAGGGATTGCTGGAGATTCCCAGGGTGCGATTAAAGACATCAGGATCTCGTGCCTTTGCTTTTTCAGTGCCAACCCTGTGGAATTCTCTGCTTCATTGGCTGAGAGAATGCCCAACTCTCGATAGATTTAAAATAGAGTTGTAGACATATTTATTTAGTTTAGCTTTCTAGCTATGGATGATTTGTTTTAATGTCTGTTTTAGAATTTCATTTTTATGTATGTGGTTTTTATGTACTTATTTATTTTATTTTATTTATTTATTTAAACAGCAGTTTGGAAAATCTTTGAGCCATAGGCTCATTTACAAAGGTACCTTGTCACAGTAAGACAAACCAAAATACACAGTATAGCAGTACAACACAAAAGTATAACAGTAAAAGTAAGACATAGATACAAACAAGCTGGTACAGGTAGGATGGATGCAAACAATACCAGAGTTGTACAATGCCTTTGTTTTGAAAGGCGCTATAAAAATAAAGATGATTTGATTTGATATATATATTTTTTTAATTGTTACCCCACATTTTCAAGAAACTCATTTTACACTTTGCCTCACAAACATAACATGTACAATTTATAGTATACTGGCTGAATTGTCATTTTGCACTAGAAGTGCAAAAACATGTCTCATCAAGTATTTAAAGAAGATGGCACATGTCAAATTTATGAAGTGGCTTGGAAAAATGACTTATTTTAAAGGTCTGCAGTCAAAATACTGAAAATTAATGAAGTTATGTACTGCAACATTCACTCATAACCTGGCCATTTTACTCTATTTGCAAACTCAGATTTTCAGAATAGTCTTTGTATTACCCTACCTCATTAACCCAGTATGTGAAAATATAAAAATCCCAATCTGAAATGTCATACACACATTACTGAAAAGTCATTCCGCACCAGAGTTGCGAAAACACATTTTGGCCAGGATATGAAAAACGACAGTCATCATGTTCATGAGGTGGTGTGAAAAATGGCTATGTTGAAAATTTTGGGTCAAAATATTTTCAATGTCATTGTATGCACATACAGTAGCTTTGGCATTTTTAGCACAAATTGTCCATATAGCCTTCTTATGACCATGACATGAACAAGGGTGGTAAAAATTGTCATATCCGTCTTGAAAGGTGAGTTCATCAGACAACCTCAAAATCATATTTCTGGCCTAATTTCCATAATTCCACCACCAGTGGTCATGAGGTGGTGTCCCAATAGGTCATGTTGAAAATTTGGTGTCAAAATATGCAAAAAGTGACACTGTTATGCATTAACGTTCAAAACCCTGTTGAAATACATTGAACCACACCTTTTCTTATATTGCAGTCAGCAATTATAGCAATAAGGCATGTCTTGAATTGAAGAGTGGATATACACTGTGGGACCTATTCAGGTTAGTGAGGGTGTATGAGGGATGTTGGGGGGGTGCGGAGTGTGTTGAGTGGAAAGTTGGGCAGGTCACATAAGCAAAAACTGTTTTCATTTTACAGTTGTACAAAACATCATAGAGGGTCAGTTTCCTTTATTTCAGCTGAGCTTTTGACACTGGGGATTGTGGTACTCTCCAGGGAGCAGGGACAGGTGACCTGGAAAAGAGAAAGGTCCAGTGAAGCAGTACCAGTACTGAGCACCCCTGTCCACTTATACAATAAAATATTTTAGATTGGAAAGGGTGGGCAACCAGGAGATGAGGGGAGAAAGAAGCAGTACTGGGAGGTAGGCACCCCTTTTCATGCACAAGTAAGGTCAGATGTGATCTTTTTTTTCATGCAGGGTGTACAGGTTCTTACCAACATGTTGGGAGACACAGTTCTGTATGTTTGAAGACTATATCACAGTAGGATGAGTGTTAGGGTTGTGAACAGAGGTTGTTGGATGTCTTTCAAGACACGTTCCTAACTCAGCAAGTGGGGGAACTGACCAGGGAGGTGCGGGTACTGGATGTGGTCCTGGCAGATAGTGACCAGATTAGGGGCCTGGAGGTAAGGGACCTGTTGGCGGGGAGTGACCATGCCATGGTCTGGTTCTGCCTGGACCTAGGAGGGCTAGAAAGCTGCACCAAGACGGAGGTAACTGACTTCAGGGGAATGGATTTTAAGGAAATGGGAAGGATCCTTAAGGAGCATTTGGATGAGATTGGGTCAGACATGGACGCTGATAGTAGGTGGGAAATCATCAGGAGAGGGGTGCAAGATGCTACTAGCACCTGTGCAAGAGTAAGACGAAAATGCGGTAGGGCCTGAAAACCCTGCTGGTGGACCAGGGAGGTCCAGGAGGTGGTGCAGGGAAAGAAGGCAGTCTATAGGCAATTCAAGTGCTCAAGGAGTGAAAGGGATCGAGGGGAGTATGAGCTGATGGCTAGAAGGGCCACTAGGGTGGTGAGGGTGGCTCAGGCAAGGAAGGAGCAGAACCTGGTCAGAGAAATCGGAGAGGGAACAAGGGTTCTTTAGATACACTGGGGAAAAATGAAGGTGAAGGGGCAGATTAGCAGGATTAAATCAGGGGAGAGATGGGCACAAGACCCAGGGGAGCAAGCTGAGGTACTAAATGAGTACCTCACCTCAGTTTTCACCAAGGAAAATGGGGATGCTGCATCATACATGGGAGGAGACAGAGATACTGAGGAGGGGAGACCCTTACTGATCAGCGGATCTGGGGAGAGGGGGAAGCATCACTGGCAGGAGGTGGGAGGGCTAAGCAGGGAAAAGAGGTACTGGAAGTGGAAATCACAGCAGAGAGAAAGTGAGGGAAGCCCTCAGCTCCCTTAAGAGGGAGAAAGCACCAGGGCCTGATAAATTACATCCCAGAGTGCTGAAGGAACTTGCGGATGTCCTGGCGAAACCCCTGGCAGAGCTTTTCACCATCTCTCTGAGGACAGGTAGGTGCCCCAGGACTGGAAGGTGGGGCATATAGTGCCTATCCACAAGGGGGGATCAAGGGAGGTGGCAGAGAACTACAGGCCTGTCAGCCTGACATCGGTGGTGGGCAAGGTGATGGAGGTCATTGTCAAGGAGAGGCTAGGGGGGAACCTGGAAAAGTCAGGGTGTCTGGACGATAGACAGCATGGATTCATCTCAGGGAAATCGTGTCAAACAAACCTTGTGGAGTTCTATGACTGGGTGATGAGTGCCTTGGACCTTGGTAGACCAGTGGACGTCCTCTTTCTAGACTTCAGCAAGGAATTTGACTCTGTTCCTCACATGGGCCTGTTGGATAAGCTGGGAGAAATGGGAGTGGGGAACCAGATGATCAGATAGATAGGCAATTGGCTCCAGGACTGGACCCAGAGGGTCATAGTTGGTGGGATAGTCTCATCCCCAAAGAGGCTCATTAGTGGGGTCCCAGAGGGATCAGTCCTTGGGCCCCTCCTGTTCAACGCCTGTGTCTCTGACATAAGGACAGGAATAAGGAGTGAGATGAGTCTCTTTGCAGATGACTCAAAACTGGGGGCGGTGGTGGATGGGGAGGAGGGGAGGGTGGCCCTACAGGGGGACCTGGAAGCTCTGGAAAGATGGTCTAGAAAGTGGAAGCTGAGGTTCAATGCAGGAAATGCAAGGTACTCACCTGGGGGCTAGAAACCCAGGCCAAGTGTACACCCTGGGAGGGAATGCTACAAGTCTCAATGGCTGAGAGGGACCTGGGGTGGTGGTGGATGTCAAAATGACAACTCAGAGACTTGTAGGAGGGCAGCAGCCAAGGCCAACAGGATGCTGGGATGCATTGCTAGGGGATCAGCTCCAGAAGGAGGGAAGTGATGCTCCCTCTGTATAACTGCTTGGTGAGGCCACACCTGAGTGCTGCGTGCAGTTTGGAGGCCACACTTAAAGAGGGACATTAAACCCTGGAGAGGGTCCAGAGGAGGGCAACCAAAATGATTTGGGGCTTGGGGACAGGACCTATGAGGAGAGGCTCGAAGAGCTAAATATACACATTGGAAGAGAAGGAACTGGGGACATGATAGAGGTCTTCAAGTACTTGAAGAGGGTAAATAGGGAAGAACAGTCAGGGTGCTTCTGAAGGAAGGAGGAGGGGCCACCAGAGGGCATGGTGTAAGCTGGAGGGGGAAGATTCAGGGAGAAAGGAGGAGGTGCTACTCACTGAGAGGTGTGGTGGAGCCATGGAATGCACTGCCTAGGGGCTGGTGGAGGCAGAGATGGTGAAGGGTTCAAGAAGGGCTGACAGGTGGACAGGGAAGGGTTCTGGAAGCAAAATCCAATGCAGCAAGAATATCCGGAACTGGGAAGGGAGCAGCCAGAGAAGGCGAGGGGGGCAGCAAGGTCAGCACCCAGGTTGGGGGCTGACCAATCGAGCAGACTCGAAAGACCATTAGGCATATTCTGCTGGCATTTTAGTATGTTAGTATGTAATCCAATGGAATGGCCACCAATGTTTCCCCAAGAGTGATGACAGTGAAAACGGTAATTTTTTGTTTTCCTTTTTGTGCTTGGAGTTGGAGTGAGAAGTTAGGTTTGGAAACCCTAAGGCCACATTTCCCTACTTTGGTCTCTTTAATCCAAACCCTAACTGGTGAATTAATGCATTTTTGGAGAGTAGTTTTTGTAAGTGTAGTAACACTCAAGGTGACACTTCAATGCACTCTGGTCCATGTGCTCTGCAACAACTCACACCCATCTATTAGCTCCGGTGTCAGTTTGTTCCATGCGTAATTCATTCCCAAATTGCACTCCCAAGAGTTTATTTTATTACAGTTTTATGATGGGCAAATTGTCTGGGATCGATCTGTACAGGGGGCAGATTTATGCTGAAGCAAATAGTAGGGCAAGAGTTGTTAAGGTGCACATTTACTGGAGGCAATTAACATGTAGCCAGGACTCATTGAGACCTTTCTTTTGTTATACACATTTATCACTTAACTGCAAATATACTGACAGGGTTATGGCTTGTTCAAATTGAAATGTGAAAAAAAACTATGCCCAGATTCTTGTTTCGTATGAGCCAGTCCTGTTTTATGACAATGTGTCATTCTCACATAACAGGATTTGTCCTTATGAAACAAGTAAGTGAAAAAATCTAAGACCAAATTCTTGTTTCATAAGAATCTAATCTTGTTTTGTATGGACTTTCTCCTGTTTCTTGAGACCATATGAAACAAGAAAATCATCTCACTAAACAAGATTTTTAAAATGCTTGAAAAACACATATCTAGGGCCTGCCTGCTGTGCCATTTTAGTGCAATGGCTCATGGCACTGAAGATCCAAATTCAGTAGTGAACTTGGGAGTTGGAGGGCTGGCAGGAAGGGAGGATGATCCCGCATCCAAGGGACTTCTGTCCTGCTCTGGGGAGGGATGGGACCAGTGCCTGGTGTCAGCCTGGCACCTAGCAGTGGCTGGGGGTCAGAACACCAGGACCGCACATGGGGGGAGTGCTGTGTGTGGGAGCATGTGCAGCTTAGCCATTGGCATCACTACATGCCACTTCCTCCATGCCAGGGGAGTAAAAAGGGAAAAACACTTACCAATGGCAGGATGGCACTAAGACCATTACAGACCCCACACCAGAATAGCTGGACTCACCAGTCCAACTACTGGATCCTGTCCCAGAGTGGGTTGGGGGACCCTGATTGCCTGTGAGTGGGTGAGCACTGTGGGTACTGGCTGGCAGGTAAACCCCTGTGGAACTCAGGGTGATAGGGTGGGAGGTCCAAGAACGAAGGGGGATTCATCCAGTGGAAAGTGGATAAAAAGATAAACCCCAAAAAAAAAACCAACTTCCAGGGTCCCTTTTATAAACCTAATTGCAGAATCCAAGTAATGAGGTCCCATTTAGTAAGATACCTGTTCTGGTCTCTCTGTGGAATATGATTTTTATGAGTTTTATTTTTCTTTTGCTTTGTTTTAAAAAAAAAAAACAGAAACAAGATGGCCACCATATGAAATATTTGTTTTTCTCATGAAACAGGATTACCCCGATACAAAACAGAATTCTATTTCTTATGACCAAATTCTTATTTCATATGAAACAGCTTTCCAAAATACCCTAATGAGCATGCTCAGAAATGAAATTTCAAATACTAATAACTCTGGAATGGATTAATATTTGTTTCTCCAAAGCAACAAATTGCACCATTGTGGGGTAAGCTCTTTCCACCATGCAACATTTCTGATCAAAATTCAGAGCCAGATGGTCTGGGCACTAGGCAATGACAAAAACAAAACAAAAAAACAGCAACAAAAAATCTATTTTTTTTTCACTTCTTTCACTGTCTGACTCTTCTTTCACTATCAGAGCATCCGACAAGAACAAGACTTGGTACATTTAGAAACAATGCCCCCGAGACCACAAATGCAAAACATCATGAAAATTTGTTGAAAGGGGGCAGAGCTATTACTACTGTAATACAGCTGAGATGGTTTATAATTTCCATCTGAATTTTTCAGGATAGAAAGATCTTGCTCCTGAATGGTGCTTTTCATTGGTTTCATGAAAAAATATTAATCCATTCCCAAGTTATAAGGATTTAAAATTTCACTTCTAAGCATGCTCAGTGGGGTATCAAACATCTATCCAAAAGACCCTACTGAACATGCTGAGAACTGAAATTTCAAATCCGTATAACATGGTGAACAGATTAACATTTTTTTTTTACTAAATCAACAAAAGGCACAATTCTAGAACAAGTCCTTTCTACCCTGAAAATGTCAGACCAAAATTCCAAACCATCAAGGCACTAAGTAGGTGATGACAAAGAAAAAAAATGCAGCAAAAAAAAAGGTTTTTTCCTAAATATGCACTTTACAGATCTCAAAATCCACACATCTGACCTGAACTAAAGTTGTCATATCAAGCCACCCCACCCCTCCAAACTGCACATGCAAATATTTATGCATGTCTGTTGAATGGGGTCAAAGCAATTAAAGTGCAAAGTTAGGGGTTTAACATTGAACAGCCTACTCATCCCTAACTGTAGTAGCTCTACTACATCACTGTAAACATATAATGCCCAGACAGTTTGGAATTTTGATCTGAAGTTTTCAGGTTAGAAAGAGCTTGCTCCAGAATGGTGCCTTTCATTGGTTTTGTGACACAAATATTCATCCAATACCAGGTTATAAGGCTTTGAAATTTTGATACAAACATATGCAGTATGGTGTCTAACAACTATACAAAAGATTCTACTAAGTATGCTCAGAACCAAAATGTTAAATCATTATAACATGGGTATGGATTATTATTTTTTTACCAAACTAATGAAGGACATCATTCTGGTGCAAGCCCTTTCTCCCTAAAAATTTCAGAGCAAATTTCCAAACCATCTGGGTGGAAGGTGATGACAAAATACAGCAAAATAAAATCCTAAAAACATACTATACAGATCTCAGAAACCACACATCCAAGCATAACAAAACTTTTCATGTTAAAAGACTTCACCCCAAACTGCCCATGCAAAATTTTGCACAAATCTGTTGAACAGGGGTAAAGCAATTAAAGTATAATGTTAGAAGTTTAACTTTAAATGGTCTACTCAACCATAACTACAGTGGCTCTACTGCTCCACTATAACATATATACAGCTCAGATGGTTTGGAATTTTGGTCTGAGATTTTTGGGGTAGAAAGGGCTTTCCCATGTATGTTGCATTTCATTGGCCTGGTGAAAACATTTTCATCCATTCCCAAGTTATGAGGATTACTTGCAGGAAGACAGTACAATGGACTGCCACAGATTAAAATTACAGACTGGAATTATTGAAACCATTTTTTTTTTACTCTGTTCAAGAAACCATATGTATTCATCCAGTTGTATATGTATCAGAAGATTGTAACAGTCCTCTATGAATATGCAATATAGAAGTTTAAAAAAAAAAATTCAGTTCTCAAAATCCATGGTAGAGTATCAAACATCTATGCAGAAGTACCCACTGAGCATGCTCAGAAAAGAAATTTCAATTCCTTGTAACTTGGGAATGGATTTATATGTTTTCACCAAACCAATGAAAAACTTCATTATGGGGCTAGCCCGTTCTACCCTAACTATTCCTGAAGCAAAATTCCAAACCATCTGGGCATCAGGTGATGGCAAAAAAAAAAACCAGCAACCCCCCCAAACATTTTCCTAAAGAAATGCACAATATGGATCTCAGAATCAACATATCAGAGTAGAACTAAACTTGGCACTTCATGAGACATTACCCTCCAGGCAGGGCATGCAACACTTTGTGCAATTATGTTGAATGGGTGCAAAGTTATTAACGTGCAAAGTAAGGTGTATAAGATTGAACAGCCTACTCAACCCTAAACAAGAAAATTGTCTCATGAAACAGGATTTTTAAAATGTTTGTAAAACACATTTCTGGGTCCCTTTTCCAAAAACTAACTACAGAATCTAGTTAACAATGTCAAGTTTAGCAAGATACATGTGTTGGTGCCTCTGTAGGATATGATTTTATTGGGTTTTCAAAAATTATTTTGAAACAATGGAAACAAGATGGTGACCATATAATGAAACAGGATTACACCTCATATAAATTCTTCTTTTGTATGAAACAGCTATCCAAAAGATTGCACTGAGCCTGCCCAGAATACACGTTTCAAATCCTTATAAATCTGGAATGGTTTTATATTTTTTCACCAAACCAACAAATTATACCATTTGGGGGCAACCCCTTTCTAATCTAAGAATTTCAGATCAATATTCCAAACTAGACAGTCTGAGTGCTAAGGGGTGACAAAAAAAGCACAAAAACTGGATTTTTTTCACTTTTTTCACCATCTGGATCTCATAATCCAGACTTTGTGTTGTACAGTAGTACTCATTGAGGCTTTTCTATTGGCACGTAGATTGCCCTTTAACTCCACAGACTAATGAAGTTCCAGCTTGTTAAAGTTGCAATGTTATCCTATTGGAATTTCAATTTTACAATGTTTATGTTTTCTTTATGGCCCCTAAATTCTTTTGGACAGTATTGTGTATAAGTGTTGTAGTACCCTTTGAGATCTTGTTGTCCCTCCAGAAAAGTAATTTACGTGGCTTGTATCTTTTTTGGGGGGATGCACTTAAGCTTGTAAAAGTTGCAATGTTATGCTATCGGAATTTTAATTTTTTTTTTCATTTTAATGATTTTCATATGTCTATTTTGTGGAGTGAAATGACATTTCAACTAGTATTCTATAAATTATAAATATCACATTTCACATTCATAAAAGGTAGTCATAACATGACTATCTTGAAAATTTGTTGTCAAACATTTAAAAAAAAAGGAAAAAAAAAACTTGTATAGTGCCAGCCTTTGCCATAGTGGGTAGTGTGTGTGATCCCATGCTGGTAAGCTAATTTTGGGGGTGAGGTCAGTGGGCCAAGGATTGGGAGACAGTGTTGCCTTGTGTCACCAGTCCACAGCATGGGATGGAAAGATGTAGAGTTGCCTGCATAGACCCACATACCATACGGTGAAGATAACTCTTCTCTTGGCATATGGCCCTGCACTTCTACAGCCATGGGTGCCAGAGAGCCCTGTGCTTTTGTTATGAGATGGAATCTTTGCCCTGGGCATTTGTATCTGTGGCAACAAGGAAGAGCTGGGCCCAGAGAGCCCTGCACTTCTACAGCCCACCAGACAGCCCCATTAATTCTTGACATCTGTTGCTGAATGGAAGTGCATGGTTCACAGGGCCCTGCACATCTGCACATGGACACAGTATTCCCTTGGCACAGATACTTGTGCTAATGTAGCCAGACCTGATTGTGTATGCCATACAGTGACAACAACACAAGAAATGATGCATGTGGAAGGGGTGCTGGGATAAAATGCAAAGTAAATATGTAAACAAAGAAATCCCGCACTCACTACCTCAAAGTAATGAGACTGCTCAGGTGCTTATAAAGTGCTTCATTTTATACCTGTGCAATGTGCAAACATCCTGCACATTGCACAGGAATAAAAGGAAGCACTTTATAAGGATCTGAGCAGTCTCCTTACTTTGGGGTGGTGAATGTGGGATTTCTTTGTTTACATATATGCCATACAGAGTGCATTAGTACATGTGGCTGCATGGGGCCTGCACTTCTAGAGACTGAAGACCACCTGCAGGCTGCACCTTGCCAGCCAGAGGTACTCATACACATTGTGTGAGGTAACTCATATAATAAATGTTCTTTACTCACAGCACTTTTTTTTAAATATTGCAAAGTATGGCATGTATGCCTGTCAGTTTTATCTTTGTTGCTACTCTCTGGCTCCTTGACTGTTGGAAGTGTTATTTTGGTTCATTGGCATAAAAAAAGGTAAGCTACAGTTAAAAATGTTTATCGCTAACCTTTAGACTTTCTAAACTATTTATTGTCTGCATTATTACATACCGGTTACTGCATGTGAAACTAAAGTGGTTTAGACAAATTCTCAAAGTCAAACTGAATTTGTGTGGCACAATTTGAAGTCAAAATGAAGTTAGAAATGACCCACTTCTCTTACCTTTTGTATATAGCTCTTCAGCTGTTTTCTTCATAACACTGTTTCAGGGCCTCTAACAAAGAAAAACACCCAGCTCACCATGTCTCAGGGGCATTGCCTGGCACAGAGTCTGTCCACCCCCCCCAAGTCCAAACTACCTATAGTTGCACTGCCCTTTCTCTCTATACTGCCTGTCTACTTCTACATAAAATCCAGGGCTATGCCGCTTTATATCCTGGCTGCCTAGCTAAATTCACAGGAGCTTAGTAACAACCTACCTTTGACTAGTGAAGAGAAGAGGCTGTTACACTGGATATTGATCCCTTTTTTCTGTATCACATCCAACTTATTCAAAAAAAATCTGCCCTGATTGGCTCTAGAAACACACGATAGTCAAATGCTCAAAAATAAGCTACATACGTGGTGAAAAAAAAAATACTGAAAACATACGAGTAGACCCACACCCTGTATCAGGGTGTTATACAATGAAAAATTCCAAATGATGCCATTATATCAGGAGTACACTTCATTAGATGAAATGAAGAGCAGTATGTACAGAGCACCAGCAATTTTGCACCATAGCACTTAAAACCTAACTGGTTCTTTGGCAGATAATAGTTGACGTAGTGATAGTCCATTCATTTAATGTTTTATACAAACTTTAAGCTAATGTGCAACCCATAGCAATATAAAATATAAAATCTGAAAACAGAGTAACAAGCTAAATATTTGAAAGGGGAATTAAATGAGGTGATTGTAATTGGAATAATAATATTTTACTAAAACTGAATTAGGAAGACCAATACATTTACTAACATGCAACCACTAAAATTGTGCTCCCACTTGTGCTCCCAGGTCGCTCCTGTAAAAAAGCTTTCAGCTTAGTGTGCTATACCTGGTTAAAAAAAAAAAAAACTAAAAAAAAAAATGACAAAAAGGTCAATATATTTAATAACATGCAACCACCAAAATGACAAAAAACAATCAACTTGAGGACAGATGTCTAACCCTTTTCATTTGTATCTGGTTTATTATAATGTAATCATAGGGTGTCCTACATAAACATGTAATGGATTAATTATAAATTTTATCTGAAAAGCTGATTTATGTGGAAAACACAATATTATCACAACATTCTATTCCTACAATACTTTCTAAAAATTATCAAATTCTACACACTGTAATAAGGTAACAAAGGCATTGAAAATATAATAATAATGTATTTAAATAATTAAACACAATAGTGTCTCATAATCCCCATGTATGCTATTCTCTTGATTACACAACCAAAAGAATTACTGAGCTCATATTGACTATAATTTGGTAAACCTCAAGGTGGAATTACAAATAGATTACCATACTACAACAAAATACTAAGGTCTCATGTTTCATGTAGGCCATCAAGCAGCAATGTTTTCATTCTGAAAATGTGATCTGAGTCCCATTTTAACAACTGATTAATCCTGACCCCCCTCTCTCATTACTTTGAAAATGTTAATGCAATAAAAATTTGCTACATTTTCTCCCTGTTTCTCCATCCAGTGTACCCCACTGGGAGTGTCCAGAAAACTAAAGAATCCGGTAAAGTATGAAGAGTGCAGTTCATGTCATACATGTAACTCTAATTCTAAAAGGAAGGCTGTTTACACATTATTATAAAAAGGTATGAGAAATGCTGCAGTCTGATTGGATCTTAACATTACAAGAGCCATACATTAATCTTTGCTATGCTGTCATGTACAGCCTGATCACCATGGTGCAATAATTCTTACTGTCAGCATTCCATTCTCTAGCAATGCTAAATGTCAAAGAAGATGCATTCTGATTGTGAAGTAGAATTCTTAAACTTCTGGTGGATGAACTATTGCATTAAAAACCTTCCTCTTAGTGAGGAAGACATTCAAAAGGCACAATTCTAACATTTTTCTGTTGGACTATTTTTTATAGTTTCAATAAGGCACTGCCAGAAGTTAGAGTAACAGTCTGTTAATCACCCACTAGGGGTATTGTGTCACTCAGCAGCATCTTGTGTCACATTACATCCCTAGGGGAGTGATTAACAGACAGTTAATCAAACTCCTGGTCATGCCTTATTGCTTAGTCTAGTCTTAGACACATGCTCATAACTACAAAAATTACAACTGTGACCACAATGTCAATACAAATACCATAAGTGTACAGAATGTATACTGTATATTGAAACAATATTACAAATGTCATATACACACATTGTTGCCATAGTAATACAGCCATTGAAATGACCAGCAAGTCAGAAAATGAAACTTGCACTAACCCCACTCCAAGCAGGGTTAGAAACAAAATTATGTGTGCTTACAACATGCTTAAAGCAAATATGGAAGCAGGCAAGGCATCTGGGCATAAAACTAAACTGACCTGCAAAATCAATGTAGTGTCTAAAGTACCAGTGGATTAACATAGTGGTACAGATGTGGTCTTGCAATACAGATATTTTCAGGAACTCCCAGTTGTTAGTGATTGAAGCTGCAATGTCTCCTTTTTTCTACAAATTATAAGCATGTTCAATAATACTGCAAACAGTAGTGCATTAAAATCCATCCAACAAATAATTTGGAAAGCAAACTGACCTTCTGGAGCACCAAATGTTTCTCTCATGCTGGTTTGCCAACTGAAATATGTTGTGTGCAACAAAGCAAGTTAAATGAGAAAAATCATGAACTCACTGAGTGCCTTCTAGTTGATTGGAGCACTTTAGGAGAAAAGAATTGAGGAACTTAATAGTGAGACTTGTTCCAAACATTTTCATTAATTGTGATGCTGATTAGTTTAATTCAGTTAACAATTTATGTAAATTAGTTAAACTTAAAGAATTACAGAGAGGGTCTGGGTTGCTGCCAAAGTAAACAACACGGAATCTGTTTGAATGAAATATAGAGCTACATGAAACAGCTTGCAAAAAATTGACAGAGTAGTAATTTTTGAAACAGAATCTTAGAGATAATTTATCACTTAAACCTAGTGAAGTCTGGAAAACTCTGAGAAAGCTTGATGGGAATCACTTATTGGTTAATACTTTTACTATAAATGCAGACAAATAAGTTAACCTGTTACTTTGGCTGCTAAATTTTATGATTTTTTTTTCAACAAATCTGGTAACATAGTCAATGTTCCTGGAACTACAAAGTTAACTTTGCGATCATATTGTTAGAATGGTGAGAATCATGATCAGACCATCTTACTTAGTATTTACACTTGACAAAACTGAGGAAGCAGATGGTACTAGGAATTATTCACCTAAAGACTGGCATACTGGATTGTTTCAGTTTTAAGCTAGCAGTCCTAAAGCATGATATTTGCCATTCCAGCAAGCATGGTCCCATATTTCCTCAAATTTATATGATATCTCCAGAAAAATTCCCTGCTTTCCTGCAATATTGCTATAGGGCCACTAGAGAGAGCTACTTGAAAAATATTGCAAAATATTTGGAAATGTGCAACCATGTCAGTGGATGCAACTAACTTTTTCAGTCTTTTTAAATTTTTTTACAGCTGCAGTTGGTGGAGCCTACAGCTTTTCTGTGGTAGTTCTAAAAATGAGCTACCGGATTGACATCGTGCAATGCCTCTGTTTTGGAGTTGCAGAACAATTATTCCACAAATACCAAATGATCCACCACAGGTATAATCTTTCTTTGGCCAGCAAAGTCCACTGTGTCCAAGATGGCCACCAGTACCCAGTGAGCATGAGTGACCACTTGCATATGCACACTTAAGTCCAGTGGCCATCTTGGACTCAGCAAACAGAGCCATGGTCCCCCATGACTTACTCGGTTTATACTTTTCTTTGACAAAGTAAAATAAAGAGAGATAAGAGAGCAACTAATAAAGATATTATTATACGACAGTCCTTATGCTGTCTTAGTGCAGCTGGGACACCCGTATGTATACAGTTTTCCACTAATTGTCCGTGCACTTCGATACAGCATCAGGTAGGCACTGCACCAAATTCCAAATCTGATTTGCTGCCTGCTTAGCCAGTAGTGAAGAAGGGGCTTCATTAATTTCTTTTCATATGCTACTGCTCATCCCCATGTTCTACAAGTGTAATTTATAATTCAAGACACTTTTATTAGTTTAAACAACACAGATGTGTGCCAAAGATTGACTACTGTACAACATTTAAGATTTTCACATGGTTGATAATCCTGTTGGTATCTTCCATATAGTTAGATTAAGGAGCTACATCACACTGTTTTCCTACAGCACAACAACTTACAACTGCTGACATTCTCATAATATTTTCCACTTGGATAGGTATGGGTGTGGGCCATGAAATACACGAGCAGGCTGTGAGTTCCAAAGAATTCCTTCCATACTCAGCTCCCTCATGACTTCAGATCCAGTATAAGATTTGAAAGACTACTATGGAATGAACATGTGCTCAGTGATGACCTGAAATCACTAGAGCTGGTCCTTGTGTTTTACTCTTTACAAACTGCATGCTATGCATGGGCGAAGTAAAAGAAGTATTTGGAAACACTGTGAATTCTTCCATTTGATAACTTTCAGCTGTCCCTTACTGTGACACTCCCCCCCCCAACAATTTGTCACCTCTCCCTTAAGTAACTAGCCCTGCTCCAGCAGCGATTTGTACATAGAGAAGCTGACCTGTTCTGAATGAACTCTGAGAATAATGTGACAGTCAACGACTGAACATGGACATATGCAGAAGGGTCAGGGGTATCATCAGTATCACTGACAGATCCACCATTCCCAATAAGAATAGGTTGCTGAATGAAACAACAAACCGTTGTTTTTCCTTGTTTTCTCTTGTTTACTGTTGCAGTTGCTGGACAGCTCAGACCTTATGGATTCAGCTTTTATTTTGTTGTCTACTGCATCCATCCAGATCAGCATATTTTTATTTATTTATTTATTGGAATTTTTTTACCAGGAAGGCACACTGAACAACATGTTGTTTGTCTCCCAGTGCAACCTGGGGGGGCAAGGGTGGAGGGTACACTTGGATGAAGAATTAGACATAAAGTTTAACATTTTAAATATACAAGAAATTAAACATTCAGTTACATTTGTAACAAGACATACAGTTAAAAAATATCATAAAATAATCATACAGTTGCATTTGTAACCTAACACATAATTAAATATATCATACCTGTGAAATATGCATTTAATTGCAAGTGTCATAACTGAGGAACATAGTACATAGTGGTGAATGGAGAGGACAGTGTGCTGAGATGGAGGCTGAGGTAGTGGAAGTTTAATAGGTGATGTGAGTCTTGGTGAAGAACATTGGCATAGGAGGACAGAGGCAAGGGAGTGGGGGGAGGAGTGCTGAATTTGGGGGCTCCAAATTTTCAGGAAATGATGGGCTAAACCTGACTGACTGATGAGAGTGGTACGATGGGAGACCAACAAAGTGCGAGTGTCAGAGTATCTGAGGGAGTGGGAGGGGGAGGTGGGGAAGAGAGTGAGCATCAGAGGTAGGATGGAAGTTCCCCTAACCAAACTTTAGAAGTGAGTTTGGCACAATGAGTGAGATGCCTGTTGGCAAGCGGGGGAAGGAAAACGGTGTGGTAGAGGAGGTCACAGTAATGAGTACATGATGGAGCATCAAGGGCAAAGCGACAGAAAGAATCAAATAGAGTGTCCAGTCTGGTTAGGGAGGATTTGGCAGTGGCACCATAGACTACATCACTGTAGTCAAAAATGGGGAGGATTTTCTTCTGGATTAGTTCACGCCATGCTGAAGAAGGGATGCAACTACGATTCCTGAAAAAGGCACCAAGGTTGAGGAGTAATTTTTTCAGGATGACGTCAATGTGGTCAGAGAGGTTGAGGTGTTGGTCCAACCAAACCCCAAGGTATCTGAATGAGGAGGTGTCCTCTAATATTGTCCTACCAAGCATATGGAAAGATGGTAAAAGGTGGAGCCTAGAGAGTCTCTGCCTAGTGCCAAAGGTCATGCAGATAGTCTTTTTGGCATTTAGGAATAGCTGACGTGAGGCAAACCTTAACTGAACCTGGTGGAAGTCAAGCTGAAGGGTGGTTGCAACATCAGCAGGACATTTACTAGATGAGAACAAGACACTGTTGTCAGCATACATATGGATAGAGCTGGAGGGGCAGCATACTGAGGGCATGTCATTTAGTGAGATGGAGAAGAGAATTGGTCCAAGCACCAAGCCCTGTGGTACTACAGTTGAAATAGAGAGGGGGTGAGAGAATATATCCTGGATCTTGACAGATTGTGTTCTGCCTGAGAGGTAAACTCTGAACCAGTTTTGGGCAGAAGTAGACAACCCAGTAGCCATAAGGGAGTCAAGAAGAAGGACATTTGAGACTGTGTCAAAAGTCTTAGCGATGGCGACAAAGATGGCAGAGGTAATGAGGCCATTATCCATCCCAGTAAGGATGGAGTCAGTGAACCTGAGTATGGAAGTGGTAGTGGAGTGGTTCTTCTGAAAACCTGATTGTAATGGGGTAAAAAAGGAAGAGTCATCAAACAAGGAGGTTAGCTGAGAGAGGACCAGGTATTCTTGGAGTTTAGCAAGGACAGGGAGTAGGGAGATTGGGCGAAAATTTGCAGGGGAGGAGGGGTCTCCACCCTGTGTGAGAGGGAGGACCACTGCATGTTTCCAGGATGAAGGGACAGATGAGGATGAAAAGGAAAGATTTAGGATCAAGGAGAGAGGATAAGCTATAGCAGATGCTGAAAGGAAGAGGAGTTTAGGATCAAGGTCATCCGTTGATGAGCATTTGGAAGGATTAAGAGAGAGAAGGGCCATTAGCATAACTGACAGATAGTTATAATAATCTGTATGGATATTTGGAATACAAAGAAGTTTCCTCTAGTTTTATCACTAGGAACACTTCATTTCCATTTCCTAAAGCTGTCATTGTTTATTTATTATCCCTTTAGAAATGAATAATTTTTCTCTCTTTCTTTCTATATATTTCTTACACACATACAGTGAGGAAGTAATTTACAGTGAAATTATGTACCCTTCAAAACACACACGCACACACACACACACACACACACACACACACACACACACACACACACAATGAAGCAATGGGATCCAGTGTCTAAAATGGAAACATTGTACTGACGTAGTTCATATGATATCCCATAAGGCATAATGCACTATAAGCATGTAAACAGTCAATCTCATTGTTACTATCCTTTCATACAAACTGTTATTTGATTTTTAGAGAATCTAGATTGTAATACAGCAAATGCATTGAATGTAAACTGGACTACTGTATTGACTAAATTTAAGCATACCATTTTGTGTTCAATGCTATAACTTCCACATAAAGACGAAAAATAATTGAAAATAGAATAAGGTTTCATCCTGAATGTCAGTTCATTTCAAAATATCAAAATCTTGAAGCCTATAGAAATTCCCAAATGATAAAAGATAATCCAGTCCCTGAATGTCATTTAAAGAAATTCTTCCAAACTGAAAGCACTGATACAATAAATCTGCCTTGAGTTTCAGATTACTGAGTATGTAAAACCCTGACAAGTAAAACTTAACAGTGTTTACCTTGTCATCAGAATGTAAGCTAATTATCTTTGGCACGATGTAGCTCCCTGTTGTCTTGTTGCTTAATGAAGGTTGCCTAATAAAGGGCAACCTAGGTTATTCCCTGAGTGCTTGGAAAGAGAAGAAGTTTGGGGAAGGGGAGAGTAAGAAGGGAAGGGGGCAGAACTAACGCAAGGGGGGGAAGTGAGGGAGAGATGAGGCTTCCAGTACCCATGGTGAGCAGGGCAAGGAAGGACAGGATTGTGGAGTTTAATTCTTGGCTGGTGGAGTTGTGTCACTCAAATGGCTATGGGCTGTTGGGGCTTGGGGGAACATATGGGTCAACTGTGAACTATATGCAGCAGAAGCTTGCACTTGAGTAGGGCTGGGCAGGAAGTCTTGAAGAAGAAGCTGGAGGAATACATAGCTTCCATGGGGCTTTTAAACTAGGAAAGGGGGGAGGTTAGTGTGCAGGGTCGCCAGGTAGGGGACCTGTGTGAGCAGACCCATCAAAATAGAAGGGTTTGTAAGAAGAGGCTGCTGGAAGGGGAAAGTCAGATAGAGGCAGCATGAGGCAAGGAGAAGGTGAGAGCTGGTGGAGGGTAGCCTTCCTGAATGCAAGGAACCTGAGTAACAAAGTAGCTGTGCTACAGGCTCTCTTAAGCATAGGGATGGTGGATTTGGTAGCCATCATGGAGACGTGGGCTAGCCAGTACCAGGATTGGGATCTGACAATTCCAGGGGTACAGGGTGTAGAGGAAGGACAGAGAAATGGGGAAGGGGAGGGGTGGTGATTTATGTAAAGGACAGGATCAGATGCACAAGGGACAAGGGGGAGGAGGGGAGGATGGAGGCACTGTGGTTTCAGTTCCAGGACCCAAGAGGTAGGAAACTGAGGCTAGGGGTGGTGTAAAGACCACCAGCACAGTGTGAGGAGTTGGATAGGGAGTTGGTGGATCAGATTTGATGGGTATGTAATAAGGGGAGCGTGGTGATTGTCAGGGACCTCGATCTACCTGGGGTGGACTGGGGAACTCAAGTTACCTCTTATGCCAGGGAACAGGTACTTCTGAATGCATTCCAGGATATTCACCTGGTGCAGTTGATTGATGAACCAACCAGGCTGGGTAATATATTGGATCTGGTACTATGAAATGGGGAGAAGATGAAGGAGTTATGGGTGGAGGGCCTACTAGCTAGGAGTGACCACCTTTCAGTGCGGTTCAGGCTCAGCATGAGCAGGAAGGTGGTGAGGTCAGTAAGAAAGGTAGTGGACTTTAAACAGGCGGACTTTGAGATGATGAAGTAAATACTGAGAGGGTGCCTTGGGGAGGATTACGATAGAGATGGATGAGCATCAGAAGTGGAAGATCATAAAGGCTGGCCTGAGGGAGGCTACTGCAGCATGTACCATGACTCTGAGCAAGAAGTCCAGGGCCAAGGTGCTATTTTGGATGACCAGGAGTGTGTTGGGGGGGTGAGAGCCAAGAGATAGGCTTTTAGGAGAATGAAAAGAACCGTGAGGGATAAGGACAGGGTGCTGTATGCAAAAAGGTTGGAGGAAGTAACCAAGTTAGTAAGAGATGCCAAGGCTGCCAAGTAGCCAAGGCTGGCTAAGGGCAAAAGGGATGGAGAGAAGGTACTTGAGAGAAAAAAGGAACTGCAGAGACTGGGTAGTCCAGATTAGGAAGGGCAAGGGTTGCGTGGAGAAGGAGGAGGAGGAGGAGGAGGAGGAATAGGAAGAAGTACTGAATGATTACTTCTGCTCTGTGTTTATGAGGGAGGTAAGAGGTCCGCTTCCCCCGTGGACTGGAAGGGTGGGGATTAGGGGGAAGGAGGTGACTGAAGCAGTGATTCTAGAAAGCAGGGTATTGGATGATCTGAAGGCACTTAGGGTAGATAAGGCACCAGGTCCTGATGGTATTCACCCTAGGGTGTTGAGGGAGATGGTGGAGGTAATAGCCGTGCCACTGACAGACCTGCTCAACACCTCCCTGGACATGTAGTGAATGCTGCCGGAGATTGGCTCATGTGATGCTTATCCACAAGAGCAGCCCAAAAGTTGAGGCAGTTAACTATAGACCTGTCAGTCTCACTTCCATAGTGGGTAAATTTATTGAAGCAATCCTGAAGGAGAGACTGGTAACCTTCCTGGAGGTCAATTATCTCCAGGAAGAGCAGCAGCATGGGTTCATCTCTTTAGATCATGCCAGACCAGCCAAATAGAATACTACGACTGGGTCACAAGGGAGTTGGACAAGGGCCATGCAGTGGATGTTCAGTATTTGGATTTCAGCAAGACCTTTGATTCAGACCCTCACAGGAGACTGGGGACAAAGCTGAAACACATAGGGGTGGGGGCTGAGTTGGATAACTGCAGTGGATGGTTGTGGTGGTGGGGACTCTCATCACCCAAACCAGTGATCAGCAGTGTGCCACAGAGTTCTGTGCTGGGGCCAGTGTTGTTTGGACTGTTCATATCAGATATTGCACACTGGGTTGGGAACAGGATCAGTTTGTTCATGGACAACAACAAAATGGGAGCTGTGGTGGATGACATAGAGGGGTGGTAGAAGCTACAGGATGACCTAGCCAGACTTGAGGAGTGGTCAGTGAGGTGGAAATTGGGCTTTAACACAAATAAGTGAAATGTTATGCACTTCAGGGCAAAGAACCAAGGAGGGAATATTGGTTGGGTGGGGTGTGGTTAGGGGTCATTCAGGAGGAGAAGGATCTGGAGGTCATGGTAATGGGGAGCATGAACAACTCTGCTCAATGTAGGAGGGCTGTGGCTAGGGTCAGTAGGATGCTGGGGTGCATTGCATGGGGATTCTCATCCAAGCACAAGGAGGTGATCCTGTCCCTGTATAGGTCCTTGTTCAGGCTGCAGTTGGAGTACTGTGTGCAATATTGGCGTCCGTATCTGAGGAAGAATATCAGGCTGCTTGAGGTGGGGCAGCATAGGTTGATGAAAATGATACAGAGGATGGAAGGCAGAACCTATGAAGAAAAGCTGAGTCATTTCAGTCTGTTCATCCTGGAGTAGAAAAAGGATTGGGGGGACATGATTGAAACTTTCAAATACATGAGGGGGATCAATAAATCTGACACTGAGGGTCTGTTTAAGCTGAGAAAGAGAAGGGACATGACAGGGTATGGGCTAAGACTGGATGGAGGTAGGTTCAGGAGGAAGATGAGGAGGCATTATTTCACTGAGATGGTGGTGTCAAAATGAAACAATCTACCAGAGGAGGTGGTAGCATGTAGGATGGTGGGGAGTTTAAAAGTTGCATAAGACAGGTCAAGGAAGGGGGCTGTGTAAACAAGACTGAACTGTTTCAGGAGGAGAATGGAGGGTTGGGGTGAGGCAGCTGCAGTATAAAGGTGCTAGCTGTGCATATGAGCAGACTTAATGAGCCATGGGGCCTGTTTCTGCTGGCAATTTTTTTTAATGTTTGTATGAAGGGGGAGGAGTCAGGCAAGGTGAGTAGCAGGTAAAAGGAGGGATAATGATTGGACAGGTACAGGGCAGGAAAAAGGTTAGAGGAGACTAGATGAGGGGCTGCAGAGAGCTGCAGACCCTCTCATTTCTTCTGTTTTATTTCTGAAATCCAGAGGTGAACAACACCAAGCAGACTTTAGAAAGGTTTGGCAGAACATCATTGAAAAGGTAAGGTTCATAAGGCAGGGGGCCTAGTACATAGGCTGAGGGTACTTACAGTCACTGGATAAGATACAATGTTTCTGCAATATTTTTGTTTAGATGTGTTATATGGGTTACTGCATCAATATTGTTACCGGGGAGTGGAAATGCTGGATAGCTATTTTGTTACAACTTTTTTTCACCTCCTGCTCCATGTTGCTGGCTCTCAGGACTCGGGTAGAAGCCTGCTTTCTGTGAAGAAAATAGAAGTCACTGCAGGAGGCATGCTATGGTAGGAAAGAGACGTGGTGGAAGAGACAGGAAGGAGCAGATGAGGAGAAGAGGGCCAGCCCCAAGTGGGAAGGAACCAGAGTGGGGACGGTCTGGAGGGTGAATTTGGTCAGCCTGGTTTTAAATCATCAAGCGATCTGAGCTTTTGGGGGAATGTAATTTAGGTTCTGTTTCAAGAAGAGTAGGCCAAGCCAGTCAGTTCTGATCATGGCAGCACAATGGCACCACGGGCATGACCTAGAGTAATGGTCAAATCTGATTGTGGTCTTGTGCTGGTGGAGGGAAGGAAGCAAGCTCATTTTTCCCCTCTTTTGTGCAGAAGTGTGTTCAGTAAAAACCCTAGAGAATGCTTGGTAAGTAGGTTGGTTGGTGTATCAGTTGGCGAGTTTCTTTTTAAAGTAAAAAAAAAAAAATCAGTTTTAGTAGGAAGGGCCTGGAAGCCACGTCCCACTCAAGAGTTATATAGGGATGGGGAGGTCATAAGAAGACAATACCAGGACCGAGCCAGCATTCCACAGGCCTTGGGAGACCATAGAGGAGAGACAGGAGGCAGCTGAAGTAGGCCTGACATCTGACATCACTTGCGGGTCTGCGTGGAGTAAGGCAACTGGAGAAAGGGGTGGATGGAGGTTTTTAAAAAGAGAGAGGACTGTTTGCCTGCATTCAGGGGTTGTTTCAGCAAAAACAGAAAGGATTTTGATTTAAAAAAATACAACAAAAAAATGGAGCGAGCCAGAGGCAAGATGACAAGTTCGGGTGGTGTCTGATGTCACCACAAGCCACATGGTGGTGGGGGGTTGAGGCCTACATAGGTGATGCTGGCCATAAAGAACAGGCCTTACAGGGACCAGCTTGCATTCTGGCAATGAATATTCAAGTGGACAGGCAAGTGGACAGTGAGGTAATGGGATGAGGCAACTATATAAACAAAAAAAAAAGGTGTGTCAAAGAATGCTGCAACAACTGGAAAGTGGAAAGGGGACAGTGAGTACTGCAAAAAGCCATAGAGAGGTTCCAAGGACAAGTGAAGTGCAGCCTCCCAATTCTGTGTGGAGTTTTCTCTGTGTTTACAAAAAAAGAAATAATAGTAATAAATGAAGCCAGCTGATGGAGTGTGGTACAGTGGTTTGACTGGCAATGGGCAGGGCAAGAATGGGAGTTTGGGGAATGGAGATTTTTGAGAGGCCCCAGGGAGAAACCAATGTGCATATGGGGGAGACAGCAGACTGGCTAGAATTTGGCCAATCATCCCAAAAAAAATAAAAAGAAGAAGAAACCAAAAGCATACTGTATATGGGTGATGAACACAAGTCTGGGTAGTGAGGTCGCAGAAAAAAAAGGGGGGAGTTCTTCCAAGATCTGCAGGAATTTAGGAAGATTTCTTCAGTAGACATAAGAGCATCCAAAATAAAAAAAAGGCAAACACATAAAAATACGGGGGTGGGGGGGTCAAAGAAGAAAAGTTTCTTTTTCCTAGTGTTAGCTATTTACTAGTTCCAGGATGGCATCAAAAAAGGCACCGAAGCAGACTGGGGTCCAGCAGTGGGCAGCTTGTCCAGAAGGTGGCAGATCTTCTGGAACAGACCCTTATAAAAGAAACGAGGAAAGCTGAGGACAGAGAAAGACAAGCAGCAAACAGAAAGAACCCACCACCAAGGGTTGAACCAACAAAGAAGTGGGTGACAAGGAACAACCCTGAAGAGGATGAGGAGCCACAACCTGACTCTCATAAGGAGCCATCAGTGGATTTGATGATGGTTGGTAGCTTAAAAGAATATTTGATGGGTATCATTACAGAAAGGGGGGACAAAAGATGGGAGGAGTTGGACAAAGCTTTTTGGGAACTGAAGGGGCAAAGGAAAGGGAAACAATGGGCAGATGGGTGGGTGGGAAGGTGGAAGACAATAAATGAGTGGGGCCCGGGTATGACCCTGGTTGATCATGTTCCACACTCCATAAAAGAGCAAATTTGTAAGGGGGAGTATGTGGACATGTCTGTCTTGGTCGACAAGGAGGCAGTTAAAAAGTATGAACAGAGGGAGACTGTGAGTAAATCAAGATTTAGTAGTTGCCGTATTGGTCCTTGCAAGAATAGATCCAGAAGCAAATGATTTGATACCTTTTAATGGACCAAAATAGATGTAACAACAAGAACAAAGTGCTCTAGCTTTCAGACCAACCAGTCCTTCTTCATAAGCTAATGGCAGTTGTTTAGAAAATACAATACTTATAACAGCTAGATCATGCAGAAAAAAACTGAAAAAATCCCCATTGGTTTAAAATACTTATTTAAAAAATACAGAAGATGATGTCAGAGAAGGTTAACAGTACCATACTGCCTTCAGCCAGGAGGGTCCCCAGGTCAAAGGTGCTTGGTGGAACACACATACAAAGAATCCTACTGCATATAAATTTAATTGACATAAGATAACACTGCTGAAGCAGATGACTCTTAAATCAAGCTATGAGTGTCACAGTTTGTATAAGGATGTGATTACTGAAAGGCAACCCCACCCAGATTAAAGACAAACTAAGATTGTATTAGGGCTCCAAGAAGTTTCAATGCCTGCATTACAGACAAGAATTTACCAGTAAAGTTGTCTTAAAAACATCAGTGCACACTGTATGATGTGTAAAACCTAACTGGACCTGTCACCCAGCAGTACTCTCAAGCTAGATATAAGGCCCAAGAAATTTCAAAAACCTCTAGTGTAGTGACAGGACAGTATAAATGATAATTTAAATATAAATAGACAATATTAGTGTCAAACAAAAAACTCTAGTTGAGGAACCTCAAGGAATTAAGACCATGTAGCCTGATTTGTACTGATGTCAATATACACTGAGAATGTAACAACCTGATGTACCACAAGTGTCTAAAATCTAGATTTAGTAGTTGCCGTATTGGTCCTTGAAAGAATAGATCCAGAAGCAAATGATTTGATACCTTTTAATGGATCAACATTTGTTCTTGTTGTTACATCTACAGTATGTTGGTCCATTATAAGGTATCAAATCATTTGCTTCTGGATCCACAAGTGTCTAAGGAATCTGAAAAAGAGATAAAAATGTAATTTCTCTCCTCCTCTTCATACAAACAATACACCCTACCCCCACCCCACATCAATGTGTGACATCATCATAATGTAGTAGCATGATTAAATAGGGTCAGATTTTTGTTCTGTAGGTATTAGGAGACATGAGCCCTTTTACTTAGGATTTCATGACAAGTTGAATTCCTTTGGGGAACAATTGCAGTGACTGATGTGAATAAAGGTTCTCTAGAAAAGTGTGTGCGTGTGCGTATGTGTGTGTCTGTGTCTGTGGGAAAGCGAGAGAGAGAGAGAGAGAGAGAGAACATCCCCCTAAAGCATGCTATCCCCCCCCCCAACATTATGGTGATGTGGGGTGGGGTAGGGTGTATTGTTTGTATGATGAGGAGGAGAGAAATTAGTGTACATTGACATCAGTACATATCAGGCTACATGGTCTTAATTCCTTGAGGTTCCTTGACTAGAGTTGTTTGTTTGACACTAATATTGTCAATTTATATTTAAATTATAATTTATGCAGTCCTGTCACTACACTAGAGGTTTTTGAAATTTCTTGGGCCTTATATCTAGCTTGAGAGTACAGCTGGGTGACAGGTCCAGCTAGGTTTTACACATCATACAGTGTGCACTGATGTTTTTAAGACAACTTTACTGGTAAATTCTTGTCTATAATGCAGGCATTGAAACTTCTTGGAGCCCTAAGACAATCTTAGTTGTGATACTCATAGCTTGATTTAAGAGTCATCTGCTTCAGCAGTGTTATCTTATCTGAATTAAATTTATATGCAGTAGGATTCTTTGTATGTGTGTTCCACCAAGCACCTTTGACCTGGGGACCCTCCTGACTGAAGGCAGTATGGTACTGTTAAACTTCTCTGACTCAGTCCACTCAGAAGAAAGGAGGGTTACTAGTGGAGTACCGCAGGGTTCAGTATTAGGACCGGTCCTCTTCAATGTCTTTATAAGCGACATTGCGGAAGGACTGGAAGGAAAAGTATGTCTCTTTGCAGATGACGCTAAGATCTGCAACAGAGTTGATGCACAGGGTGGGGTGGAAAGGATGAGAAGGGACTTGGCAAGGTTAGAGGAATGGTCAAATGTATGGCAGCTTAGATTCAATGCTAAGAAGTGCAAGGTAATGCACCTGGGAAACAAAAACCCAGGGGAAGAGTACACAATGGGGGGTGAGATACTAACAACAACAAAAATGGAAAGGGACCTGGGGGTAGTCATATCAGATGACCTAAAGGTGGGCAAGCAATGTGAGAGGGCAGCAAGGAGGGCTGGGGGTTACTGGGATGCATAGGGAGAGGCATCACCAGTAGAAAAACAGGAAGTTATTATCCCTCTGTACAGACAGCTGGTGAGACCCCATCTGGAGTACTGTGTGCAGTTCTGGAGACCCAATCTCCACAAAGACATAGACAGGATGGAAGCTGTCCAGAGGAGGGCAACTAAAATGGTGCAGGGTCTGCACCGGAAGACATATGAAGAGAGACTTAAGGAGCTTAATATGTATAGCCTCGAGGAAAGGAGGGAGAGGGGGGACATGATAGAAACTTTCAAGTACCTCAAGGGAATCAACAAAGTCCAAGAGGGTAGCATCTTTCAAAAAAAGAGGTGTGCAAGAACAAGAGGGCACAATTTGAAGATAGAGGGGGGGCGACTCAGAGGTAATTTAAGGAAGTATTTTTTCACAGAGAGGGTTGTGGATGCATGGAACGGCCTTCCTGAGGAGGTTGTGGAATCAAAATCAGTGGTGGAATTCAAGCATGCATGGGACAGTCATAAGGCAATTCAAGGGTGTGGGGGTAAGAAGAAGTAGGCTGCTGGTTAACTAGGATCTGCAGCTTATCCAGTAGGTAGGGAAATGGGCAGACTGGGTGGGCCAAGCGGTGCTTATCTGCCATCAAATTCTATGTTTCTATGTTTCTATGTTTCTGACATCATTTTTTCTGCATGATCTAGTTGTTATAAGTATTGTATTTTCTAAACAACTGCAATTAGCTTCTGAAGAAGGACTGGTTGGTCCCAAAGCTAGAGCACTTTGTTCTTGTTGTTACATCTCTGTTGGTCCATTAAAAGGTATTAAGTAATTTGTTTCTGGATCTATGTGAGTAAATCAGAAATGTCAGTAGCCCTATCCTTAATTGGGAAGACCTCTGAGGACACAACCTACAATGGCACATGGGTGGAGGGCTTCACGCACTTCAGTGTCATTCTCCTGCAAAAACAGCCGGAACTTGCCATCCCCTTGTTGACCTATTCTGCCATTATTAGGGATGCGTCCAAGAAAAAATGGGGTTATGGGTGGTTGGTGTATGATCAGAGGTTCTGTCAGCAAATGGTGTCTCATGGTGATGTCCATTTGGACACCACACGGGTGAACCTTTGGTTAAGGACACTGTCTGGACACAGAAGGGGCCAACAGTGATGGCTAAAAAATAGGAGGCGGGCTGCTCCACCAAGACATGCAGGACATATAAAAAGGCATCATGCATATGGGACAACTGCAAGTTCAAGCATGTGTTTTCTAGATGTGAGGGTACTATCCAGTGATAAGGTATAGAACTGATGGTGACAGGCCGGCCTATCAGGCACATGGGCAGCCATTTTGAGGGGGTTTCAGGAGAGGGAGGGGAAGAGGAATGGCACAAGGGAATGGCAACAGGGGACAAGCCTAGAGAGGAAGTTTCAGTGCAGGAGGAAGATAATGCAGGGATGGTGGGCACAGTGGTCAGTCGGGGCTTCCAGCTGGCAGCCAACCCCATAAAGGCAGCCATCTTGTATGTCTAGACATAAGGCTAACCAAACTGCAATGCCCAGAGAATACTGAAGCAAAGTTTCTCGGGAGGGCTTTAGTTTACATTACACCAGGAATAGGAAAAATATTGGGGCCAGGAACCTGTAGTCCATTAAGGGGAAGGAGGAGATAGTACAGAACAAAATGCAAAAGGAGGTGGCGGTGGGCAGAATAGAAGGCCCCTTCACAACCCCTCCTTTTCCTGACCTGAGGGTCTCCCCCTTGGGTTTGGTGCCCAAGAAACAGCCCTGAGAGTTTAGGATGATCCATCACCTCTCATACCCAGAAGGGGACTTGTCGAACAACGCCATCTCCCAAGAATAGATTATGGTGTCCTAAGCCATTTTTGATCATGCTGTGCAGCTAATCAGGGTGATGGGCAGGGTCTGACTGGAAAAAAAAAGACACAGAGGCAACGTTCCGACTGTTACCAGTCAGATCCGAGGATTGGGGTTTCTTAGCTTTTAAATTTTGGTGGGGTTACTTTTTCAACAAGGCAATGCCCATGGGTTGCTCAGTGGCTTGTGCCACTTTTGAAACCTCTAGCACCTGGTTGAATTGGGTTTTTGGTGTCAGATATGGCCACAGAACTGTAGTTCATTACTTGGATGATTTTCTGTTGGTAGGTGAAGGGAGGAACAAGACTCAGGAGATGTTAAGGGATTTCCAGGGCATGTGTTTGGAGTTGAGTACCACTCACTGTAGACGAGATGGAGGACCCAGCAAAAACCAAAAAATAGAATTTTTAGGGATAGAGATGAACGCCGAAGAAGTTGTTCTTGGCTGCCTGCCGGGAAGTTAGCGTGGTTGAGGGAGCTCATCAGGGGAGTGAAGGGGGAAAGAAGGGTACTGTTGAAATTGGTATAACAGTTCCTCGAGTACCTAAACATTGCATGCAGGGCTGTGGCACAGGGAAGAGTACTCACACATGCCATTTGTCTAGAGCTATAGCAAAAGCCAAGCTCCTGCACCACTAGGTGGGTATCACCAAATTGGTGCGGCAGGTCCACAAGGTATGGAAAGAGTTTTTAACACACTGCAATGACATTATGTTCTGTCAGGAAGACTGGCTAATAGATAACGACCTGGAGCTTTTCACAGATGCAGCTGGTGGGTTCGGCATGAAGGCATACTTATGGGGGGAATGGATATCAGAGAGATGGCCCGAAGATTGGGGGAGTCTAGGTTTGCTGAAGGACATCACTTCCCTGGAGGTTTTTCCAATTTGGGTGGCCATGGTGGTTTTGGGGGGATAGACTACGGAACCAGAGTGCAATTATTAGATGTGACAACAAGGCAGTAGTCGAAATTCTGAACAGGCAGTAGGGATCCATTGAGTCAGTCTTATGGGTAGCCCAATAACTAGTGCTGGAGGGCCTGAGGTTAAATGTGTCATTCAGAACTAGGCACATCGGGGGTGCTAAGAACATGATAGCTGACAGACTCTCATGTTTGCAGTTGGACAGGTTCCAGTTAGTTGCACCAGGGGTGGCTTTCCAGAGAATGCAGGTCCCTTGGCAGTTATGGGAAAGTGGATGGAGTGAGCCCAGCTGCTGTTTTGGAATGCCTGGGCTACAACATGCTGAGAGTGAATGGAAATGTCTGAAGGGCATTCTAGGGGTTCCAGCAACAGGCTGGGATGCAGGTAAGTGGGCCAGTCCTGCAGCTGCAGGTCATGAGGGACATGGTGGCAAAATGGGAGGACGGGATGGCAGGATCTAGAATGGGACTACATTTAGTGGGCATTGGGATGGTTTGTAACTCACAAGGGTGGGGGAAGCCCAACAAGACCCCAGACATCCAGAGGATGTATCAATGGTGGGTTAGACTACAGAGGCAGCAGCTAGATAGAAGAAGACCAGTGGGGTGTGAATTGTTTGACAGATGGCTTGGAGGCCTTAAGCACACCTGCTCCATGGCCTATGAGGCACAGCTGTTTGAGGCAGTATTTGTAGTGATGCAGAAAGGGATGTGTTGGGTCAGTGCGGTGGCAGCCAGCAGCAAGATGGATTGCACTGGCAGACTGCAGTGGGTTTATGTCACTTGGGGGAAAGATAGAATAGGAATTTGGCTGTGTATGTCCAAAATGGACCAGAAAGGTAAAGAGAAGTTGGGTGGAGCTCAGAAGGGAAGACACAAAGGCTCATTGTGTAGTCAGGGCTAGAAGGAGTACAAGAAAGTCAGGCCAAAAGGTGAGGGTTGTTTCTGTCAATATGGTGACAGGGTGCCGGTCACTGCATACCAGCTTACATCAGTACTGCAAAAAGGGTTGGCTTTTGAAGGTGGGGACCCTAGGCTTCTTTCATACCATTCATTCAGAATCAGGCAGCATCTGAGTTAGCAGAGCAAGGGCAGACCCTGCAAGACATCATGGGGCCAGGAAGGTGGCGGTCAAACTGCTACAGAAGGTAGATAAGGAAAAAGATTGCTAACATGTGTTTTGTATTTTCAGATAGAAAAAGCAGGATGATGGTTTGGCTAATTGGACATTCATTCGTATATTGGGCTGAAAGGTGGGCAGCAGCTGCCCCAGGGAAGAGACAAATGAGGCAAGATCTTGAACAAACAAAAATCTTTTGGAAAGGAGTGTGGGGACTACAACGGTTCAGATGCTGCCAGTGATGGACGAGAAGCAGAGGATATGGCCAAAACCAGATTTGCTAGTATCAACCCAGTCCTCTGTGAACTGCACTGGTTGCCAGTTAAGTGGAGGATTGCCTTCAAGATAGGGCTCCAGACCTACAAGACCCTGCATGAAAGGGTGTCAGTCTATCTGCAAGATCTCCTTGTCCCCTACCGCCCATCCCAGGTGCTCTGTTGTGCTGAGGGTTGCCTCCTTGAAGTTCTCAGGGCTCGGCTGCAGCAATCGGGAGACCATGCATTTTTGGTAGCCTCACCTACTCTGTGGAACTCACTGTTTAGTTAACATAAGAAGGTTCCCTCAGCAGAAGCGTTTAAAATGGGTCTCAAGATTTATTTGTTTTAGAAGGCTTTTAATTGTTAAATTCATTATATTGTTGTTTAATGGAATAGATAAATCATTTTAATTTATTGCTGACTCCCAGTTAATGTAATACTGTAAGATGGTTGTTTTAATATTTGTATTTGTATCTTGAATGCACAGCACTCCAAGTCTTTGGAATGGGGCAGTTAATAAATAAAGTATCTATCTATCTATCTATCTATCTATCTATCTATCTATCTATCTGTCTGTCTGTCTGTCTGTCTGTCTGTCTGTCTGTCTGTCTGCCTACCTGCCTGCCTGCCTGTCTGTCTGTCCGTCTATCTATCTATCTATCTATCTATCTATCTATCTATCTATCTATCTATCTATCTATCTGTCTAGCTAGTAGTACATGCTGGGGTGGGGGAATGACCCTGGCAAGAAGCCCTGGGTAATCCTGGCTCATGAAATGAAGGTTGACCTGAAAGTGGTAAAGACCTGGTAGCCACATGTGACCATAGGGTGGTAAGAAATTATACACAGAAGGGTATAGCAGCAGGCAACGGACATCAGGGCAGTGAAGAAGGCTCCCAAGGGGTTAACAGAAAGATGGTGGCCTGGGTTGCAGAGAATAGGGGTTTATACATAAGTCACAGCACTATCACACATGACGAGGTGGGGTTTTATAGGCAGGATGGGGTTAATTTGATGGAAGAAGGTAATGCTGCATTTAACTGGGCAATCAGGGATGCCATCGATCCCTGGAGATCGGTGAACAGTAGTTAATAAGGGAAGGGGTCTTTTTCAATGGGGGGACTCCCATTTTCCTTTGCAAGGGCTGGATATGAGTTACTGGGGAAAAATGGGGTCTGGACTGGGTCAACACCAAGATGGGAGAGGTTGGAGACACTCATATGTTGTTCACCCCAGGAGAGGCAGGGCTGGTGATCAGGTGGCACACCTGACCCCAGGGAGAGAACCAGATAAACAGGATAGGTGTCAGGATATAAGCCTGAGTCAAAAAGTAGACTGTGAATAAAGGGACAACCCCCAAAAGATCATGTAAATAAGTTTTGGAAAAGTGTGATGTGGATTTTATGGCATATGTTTATGGGGGATATGTATGCAAATGTTTATGAAGTTCTGATCAGAAAATAAAAGGCCATTTGAATCCAAGAAGGTCTTGGCATAGCTGCTTACAAGGGAATCCCAATGACAATGAAGGTTGCCTTATAAAGGGCAACCTATTTTATCAGTGGTGCCCTGGAAAGAGAAGAAGTTTGGGGAGGAGGAAGTAAGAAGTTAAGGGGGTGGAGCTAAGGCAAGGAGTGGGGAACTGAGGGGGAGATGACGTAAGAAGGGAGAAGAGTCAGGCCAGGTGAGTGGCAGGTAAAAGGAAGGATAATGATTGGACAGGTACAGGGCAGGGGAGGGGCTAGAGTGGACTAGATAAGGGTCTGAGAGACCTGCAGACCCTGTCTTTTCTGCTGTTTTATTTCTGAAATCCCACCCAACCACAAAGCTTTCAGCCCATTGACCAGAAAGAGAAGGGCATGCTATGGGTTGCTGAGTGAGAGCAACAGATGAATTACTGCAAGGAGATGGGTTGCTAAGTGAGGCCAACAAAAGCAAGGGGATGTGAAGGGGGAGAAAAAAGGGATCTAGAGCATAGCGTGGGAACAATGGGGAAGGGAAACAGGGCCCTGTGCAGGTCAACACCCGGATGGGTGGGGGGCCCCTCATGGGGTGGTCACCCCAGAGGGGCAGAGCTGGGGATCAGGTGGGACACTCGATCCCATGGAGAGAACCATATAAAAAGGACAGGTGTTGGGATATTCACCCAAGCCAAAAAGGAGACCAGACAACAGCCGTGCAATAGAAAATGAATGTCATGTACAAGATTGTAAATAAAGGGACGACCCCCAAAAGATCATGTAAATAAGATTTGGAAAGGTGTGATGTGGAGTTTAAGCATATGTTTATGGGGGATATGTATGTAAATGTTTATGAGTTTCTGCTCTGAAAATAAAAGGCCCTTTGAACCTAAGAAGGTGTGGATGTAGTTGCTTTCAAGGGAATCCCAGTGACAATGAAGGTTGCCTTATAAAGGGCAACATAGCTTGTCATGGATGCCCTAGAAAGAGAAGAAGTTTTGAAGAGGAGAAAAGTAAGAAGTTAAGGGGGAGGAGTTAAGACAAGGAGAAGAAAATGAGGGGGGGATGAGGGAAGAAGGGGACGAGTCAGGCAAGGTGAGTGGCAGGTAAAAAGATGGATACTGACTGGACAGGTAGAGTGCAGGGGAGGGGATAGAGAGGACTAGAAAAGGGCTACAGACCCTCTCTTTTCTGCAGTTTTATTTTTGAAATCCCACCCATGCACAAAGTTTTCAGGCCATTGAGCAGAACATAAGGGCCATGTTTTGGGTTACTGAGTGAGGACAACGGATGAATTGCTGCAAGGATATGGGTTGCTAAGTGAGGGCAACAAAAAAAGAGGAGGGTACAGTGAGAAAAAGGGGATCTAGGTCATAGAAGGGTAACAATGTGGGTGGGAAATGGGTCCCAGACCGAGTCAACACCTGGATGGGTGAGGGTCCCCACATTGGCTGGTCACCCATGGGGGGCAGGGCTGAGGATTAGCTGGGACACCCAACCCCAGGGAGAGAACCAGATAAAAAGGATATCTGCCTGGATATTTGCCTGACCCAAAAATGAGACCAGGCGACAGCTGTGCATTAGAAAATGAATGTCATGTACAAGATTCCAAATAAAGGAACGCCTCCCAAAAGATAATATAATTAAGTTTTGGAAAGATGTGATGTGGATTTTATGGCATATGTTTATGGGGGTTATGTATGCAAATCTTTATGAGGTTCTGCTCAGAAAATAAAAAGCCATTTGAATCAAAAGAGGTGTTGGTGTAGTTGCCTTCAAGGGAATGCACATGACAACTGCCTATGCCCCGCCTCTGGTGGCAGCCTAAAGCCTGGATCCTGACTAAAACAAACAAAAGGCAGCCTTGAGCCCTTGTGATTTTGCATGTTTTAACTACTGTGCCTTTAGGTATAGCTTTTTATTTTTTGTCTAAAACTTTACTGTCCCTAATTACGCATCCCTCCTGTCACTCATTCTGAAGTTAACATTTCTCCATCTTTTCCTCATTCTTATCCCCTTCCCCATTTCCTGGGACTTGAACCCCTTGCTCCTGAATCCTTACTCATCTGTAGCTGGCAGTCCTCACCATTAGGCCATACTTCCATTTAAAATTTGTTTCACCTGCTAGTACCTCTTACTGCCTAGGTCCTTCCTCAGCTGCTTTTGGTTCCTCCTGCTACCTCTGTCTTGATCTTCTGCCACCCCCCTCTCAGCCACTTGGGTACCTCCTGCTACCTCCTGCTTTTTGTTTCTTCTGCTACCTCTGCCTTGATCGTCTGCCCCCCCCCTCACTGATTTGGTACCTTCTGCTACCTCTGCACTGTTTTCATTCTCCTGCAAGTGGCTTGTGTCCCCCATTAATCCAACCCCTGCTCTCCCATCAGGTGGCACTACCTACTCTACTCAAAGCCACCCCCACCTAAAATTATTATCAACCCACTGTGCTGCTACATCTCCTAAATACTTCTGCCTATCTCCCTACCTACACTAGGTACTCATACTTTAACAATGGATGCTCATAAATATATGCCCTCCTAGCCCTCCTGCTACTTACCATATCTCTCACGGGTCCTGATAAAAGCCACCAGGATATCAGTAACCCCTCCACCTTCTAAACAGATTTATCCCAAAAACTTGGCACAATGAGCTACATTGTTGACACATCTCAGATTTACCAACCCCTACAGATGTATGCTCTTTCTTTCCTAACATATCAACCATAATTCTTCTCCCCACTTTACCATGTTACAGAGCTATGGTATGGTTAGCAGACAAAAACTCTTGGCAGATCTCAAATGACATAATCACCTTCTGTTATGGTTGACCCTGCTGCTTCTACTCCTGTTGGGTAACATACACCCCAACCCTGGCCCATTACAACAGATACTATGCAACTATATTGACCAGGGTTCCCTAAAAATATCCTCTATAAATATCTGTAGCCTGCTGTCCAAAACTGATGCACTCCAAGCGTGGATTAATCAACACAGGTCTGATGTCCTCTCCATTGTGGAGACCTGACTCACACCAAAGATCCCAGACACAGTCATTACCCTTAATGGATGCACCCTTTTCAGATAGGACAGATAAGGAAAAAGGAGTGGAGGTTGTGCAGTTTATTTTAGGGAAAATCTCCGAGGCCATGTCCTTCTCCAATTAGATATAGGGAAAAATGTACAGGCATTAGCTATCAAAGACCAAAATCCAAGAACACTCTGCACTCAAGTGCCAGGAGCACTCCAAATAAACACCAACCTCTCTTTTTTAATTGAACAATACGCTTTATTGATTGCAGAGCATTCTTGGATTTTGGTCTAGTGTCATTTGGAGCTAGCAACCCCTTGCTCTGCAATGGGGTTTTATGAACACATGCCTGAGGAGTTTTTTGATTACTAGCTATCAGAGTACTGCTAGGAGCCCGCAGTAAATTGCTCACTTTTGCCTCAGTTAACATTCCTCTGCGAGAACAGACCAGTGGCTTTAATATATCTTTAACTACTATTTTCAGGTGCGACTACCGGGTCGCACCTGAAAATAGGCACTTGTTGTCTAGTGTGCTTACCTAGTTAACAAAAACAAACAAATAAATAAATAAATAATCTTAACCAATCTTAACCAAAATTCTGACGTGGTAATGCTAGGTAACTTTAATGTAGACTGGCTGTCTCCTGAGACAGCCCCTCACAAAGAAGCCATCTCCACCATCAATGTATTATAAATTGTTGACTCCCCCTCTAGGGTCAACCACCATACTGGTTCCAGTACACTTCTAGACTGGATACTTACTAATCACCCAGAAAGAATCACCAACACAACTGTCTTCCCTGACTCAGAAACTGACCACTCCACTATCCTATGCCTCTGGTCTAGTAAAGCCCCTAAACCCACCGCTAAAACTATTATAGGTCAAGTTCTGAAGAAAGGGCAGCTTGAACCCCTTAAGTCCCATCTTAAACAACCTGACTGGTCCCTCATAGACTCTGCTCAAGATGTGGACCAAGCACTGGAATACTTTATTCCCACATTCAATGCAGCCTGTGACATCCATGCCCCTATAAGAAAATGTAAGCTTAAGGGAACAAATAATTCCTGGATCACCCCATCCCTACTCAGCCTCATGGTCACTAAGGATAATCTGTGGCATCGAGCTTAAGCCACCGGTAAACAGGCAGACATCCAGCAATAAAAAACAGACAGAAATCCCTGTACTTGGGTGGTCCATCTCATCAAAATTCACCAATTCAAGGATGAGCTCACTAACTCCTGTGGAGATAGCAGAAAATATCAGGATGACCTAAAAGACCTCACATGCAAAACTAACAAAACCTCACCCTCTATGCTAGCTGTCAATGTAGAGATCACCCAGGACCAAAGATAATTGCTGATACATTCAACAGTGCCTTCTTTCTCAGCAACGTACTTCCTCCTGAATTATTTGATGTAACTGAGAACAGTAACAGTGCAGGTAGAGATGGTGCCCCCCTGGACACCCCCCTTCTATTTCAAGAAAGTCTTCAAGAATGAGGCCAGAAAATATTTGCAACGAGTGCTAGGAAAATCAAGGTACAGTAGTGACAGCCTAGATTTCAATCAAATTACACTCACCCTTGATGAGGTGTTACCGCCACTGACTAAAATACTGAACTTATCTCTATGTCATGCACAATTCTGCAGAAATGGAAAGCACTATCGTAACACCAGTCCACAAAAGTGTAGGGATCGTGTCTCAGTACTATCGCCCTATTTCAATCCTAGCCCCACCTCTCCAGAGCCTTGGAGCACATTGAATCAGACCAATTAGTTGATTATCTTGAGAAGTACAAGATTCAATGTCTGCAGCAACATGTTTTTCGCAAGGCACACAGTATCACCACAGCCCTGCTAGAGTACACTGGCTTCATTCATAGTGCTCTTCACTGAGGTCAGCTAGTAGGGGTGATAGACATCGATTTCACTAAAGCCTTTGACACGGTCAACTACACCATACTGCTTGATAAACTCTTTCCTGCCAGGATCTCAAATGAAGCTGTGGGGTGGTTCAAAAGCCACCTTGGGAACAGATCCCAGCAGGTCAAAATAAATGGAATCTTCTCAGATAGCTGACAAGTGCGTAGAAGTGTCCCACAAGGCTTGATCATCGGCCCTCTACTCTTCAGTCTTTTTCTCGGCCACCTTCCCCTTGTCAACACAGATAAAATACTCCCCTATGTGGATTCCGACATCATCTTCACCAGTAACCTGACCCACACCTTTTGGAAACACAACTCCAGCATAATTTCTCAACTGTTGAAGCCTGGTATTCGAAGCACAAACTTCTTATGAACTATGAAAAGACTAAAGTTATGTTGTTCGCTAATCCCCACAACAAACATAAATCACATCAGTTAAGAATTCTGAACAACCATAATACCCCACTAGAATTGGTGCATAACTTCAAATATCTAGGGGTTACCCTCGACAGCTCCTTATCCTTCGCTAACCATGTGGACCATGTTGCAAAAGCAGTTAATTCCAGGATTCACATCCTCTAAGGGCAAAGACATTGTATGACACCGGAGGTGCTTCGGCTCACAGTAAACATCTCAATAATCTGTATTATAGACTATGGCTTGGTTGTGTATAGTGCTGCATCTGACCCTACTCTCAAAAGGACCAACACAGCACTAAACAAAACCTGAAGGCTAATAATGGGTGCCCACCAACTAACCCATGTATGCAACTTATACGCTCAGACCATCTGGCTGTACCTAAAGGGAAGGATGAAATACCAAGTCTGTCTCCCAGATAAGAAAACCTGTCTAGGATTAACCCCGCCCCCAGTCATTCAGAACCTCCTTAATCTAACAACCAAACCTTACCAGACTCGTGGCATGTCTAGACAGTCCTATCAAGTCCCATTCTGCCACACTTCACAAGCACAACAATGCTTTGCATACCACATGCCTAGTTGGCTAAATGTCCTCCCCTGTGACATTTCGGCTCAACAAAAGCTTCTCTCATTTAAGAGTAAATTCTGCCAACACCTCACCACACTCAGAAGCTGTGACTGTCTTCTCTAAATAGTATTACTCCCAGACTCTGCCCTACTAATGTTATGTGAAATTGGAAAATTTCACCTAGCGAAATATTTCACAGAATTTGTGCATTTAGTGAAATATTTTGCTGGGTGAAATGTGAAATTTTGCTCTCAGGGTTGGCAAAATTTCACCCTCAAACCAGTGAAATGTGCTGCTTATGGGTGAAATTTCACCACCTGTGGGCAAAAGTTCTCCATATTGCCACCAGGCCCCCAATCTTAAAAAAAAAAAATTTCCCTCCCTGCCCATGGTGTCTAGTGGTCCCCCCCCGGCCAATCACTGGCCAGATTCAAGAACCCTCCACCCAGTCACCCCGAGTTATCCCCAGGCACCCAGCCCCCAATCTTTGAAAAAAAATCTCCTTTCCTGTCCCTAGTGTCTAGTGGACCCCCCAGTGATCACTGGCTGAACTGAAGTAAAGAACCCCCCCAGTCAACCCAGTTATTTTCCCTCTTCCACATGACCACTGCCCCCAATATTCAAAATAAAAAAAATCCTCCACTGTCTCTGGTGTCTAGTGACCACCCATGGTGTCTTAAATCAGAGCCCACCCGCTCCCCAACTATCTATCAGGCCACTGGCACAGCCCTCCCCTCACCTCCACAGCCAGCAGCCCATCCAGGTGCTCAATGAATAGCACTAGCTTGCACAAGCACCGCTCATTCATTGAGTGCTCATGTGTTACAGGCCATGGAAGTAGTGGAGGGCCATATAGCTTCCAGTTAGGGTACTGAGGAGCAAAGTGGGCTCTGACTTAAGACAGGGTGGGGTTCCACTAGACACTAGGGACAGAGAAGGGGATTTTTTTTTATTTTGAAGATTGGGGACTGGGGTCATGACTGGGGGGAGGAGAAAATAATTGGGGTTGACTGGGAAGGAGGGTTCTTTACTTGAATTAGGGTGGTGGTCAGCCAGGTTGGGTCCACTAGACACCAGGGACAGGAGAAGGGATTGTTTTGTTTTTTTTAAAGATTGGGGACCAGGGGCCCGGGGATAACTCGGGGTGACTGGGAGGGAGGTTTCTTAAATTTGGCCAGTGAGCAGCAGTGGGAGACCACTAGACACCAGGGAGGGGGAAAAATAAAATATAAAGGATGGGCATATGTGGGCGAAATTGCGGGTTAAATTTTGCAATTTCGCTGAAATTTCGTGAAATATTTCACAGGGCGAAATTGCCAATTTAGCAGCAATTTCGCCAGTGAAATTAAATTTAGGAACATTTCTACCCCTACACCCTCACCATGCCCTCCCCTCCTACACTTCTTCCTCTCTGTACCCACCTCTTTTCAGCCTTCTTTTCCCTCTCCTCGTCTCCGGCCTACCTGCTCATCCTTTCACCCACCCTACAACCTGACAAGGTCAACTCTGGCTGATTCAAGGTTGTCTGTAACAATGCACACATCTACTTTGTTTTACTAGGTTTTCTGAATTGTATGTCTGATTGTGTTACTTTGACATGGAACCTTTGTAATCAAGCTTCTAGCTCAAAGGTATTGTAATCCAATAAATAAATAAATAAATAAATAAATAAAGCTTGTAAGTGCATGTTCATTGCTGAGTGCTACAAAACCCTTTGGAAAGAGCTGGGATTTGTTCAGTTTCATTCCTTACCGACTGTACACATTAGTTCATAGCTCAGATTCTTGGCTGTATACCATATATTTTTATGCTGTAATTCAGCCAGGAATCAGTGTTATACTAGCTGTAATAGTGACAGCATAAGTTTTGTCCTAAATACAAGAATTTTTTAGTTTCTAATTGTTATGAACTACCGTGACTTTACACATTTGAGTTAATCTGCCTTTTAGGTGCAACATTTTTAAACAGTTTTCAAGTGTGTTTCATTAAATGTATGTGCTTCTTTAATTCATTACAGATCCCTTTGAGACTGAGTGGGGACCAGTTTTGTACCATGTGTCATTGATTACATACATTAGCTCATAGCTCAGATTTTTGGCTACTCATTCTCATGTCGTTCTTCAGCCAGGAGGCAGGGCTATATTAGCGGTACTTGAAACAATATAAGTTCCATTCTCAATATAATACATTTTGTGTTAGAGAGTTGTTATATGAAGCTGTTGCTAACTTGTAATATCTACATATCAGCAGTGTGTCAGCACTGGGTTTTGAGAGATGATGTGGCTGTTTAACATGGAGCTTTGGTTTTGATGGCGTTTATTATACTTTTAAATGCACACGTTGATTAGTGGCAATCTGTATATATATATATATATATATATATATATAGGGCACTATTGGTGGTAGTGGGTGAGAGTTTTATTTTTGCCTAAACGGTGACCAGTCGGAGGATGTTTTGGTAGTTCTGTCCTTGCCCCAAGAGAACCTTTGTCCTTTAGTGCTTGCTAAGTCACAATAGCTCATAACAATTAAGAAAGTAAAATTTGTTGTATTTAGGATGGAACTTGTGCCACCACTATTACCACAATGCAGCACTGATTCCTGACTGAATGACAATATAAAAATATATACAGCCAAGAATCTGAGCTACAAACTAATTTATGCACTTGGTAATGAATGAAACTGAATAAATCCCAACTCTTTCCCAAAGGGATTTGTAGTAATCAACAATGGACACACAATTAAAGCTTTTTAGAAAATTAAAAAAAAGTACACCTAAAGGCACAGTAATTAAAAAATGCAAAACTAAAAGGGCACTGTGTTTTAGTACATCTCCAGATATTCAAAACTTTGCCCCGGTGTTAAATTAGCACTGCCCAGCATGCTAAATTATCCCGGAACCAATAGCCCACTATATTCAAAAGGGATAGCCCCAGAGCTAAACCCGCTGAATATAGCATGCAAAGGAAGCTGGACAAACTGGGCTGAGAGTGCAGTGCAAAATTGGCCCAGGAAAAAGACAGCTCTAAACATAGCACCCAGGCAAGTGCAAACCACAACAGCAGCCCAGTGCACAGCAACATGAAGGAAGGTAAAGGTAAACTATGTGGTCATTGTGTGTGCTAGCAAAGGAATGGGTTCATTAAAGCTGAAAGCACCAGCGCATGGGAAATTCTTCAGAAATGTACCATGTTTCCGAATCATTTGAGCGGTGCAGACATATTTGCACAGGTTTTGCATGGAGCTAAGATATTTGCCGGTGCTATCACATTTGCTTGGGGAAAACCGTTGCTATATTCAAAAGTGACAAGCAAATGAGCCTACTTAGGCAGTCTCTGGGCGAACATCCATATTAGCATCTCATTATCACCTGATTTACATGCAGTTTGCCCAGTGCTATTGCAGGGTCCCACAGCTCTACCTGCAATTCTGTCTAGAAGTGCATAAAGGTAGCTGCAGGACACATTTGTACAGAACTGCATAGAATATTGTGCCCCAGGGGACTACACAGCATAGGCACAGGTGGTGGTGCTGCATGCAATAGTCACACTGTAGCCCTTGCTACAGTGCACAGCAAACCCTACAGTAACAATGGAGCCAGTAGTGTGAGGGGCACAGGAAAGCCTGTGGTGTGTAGGGCATCAATGACTGCTGCAATTTGCACAGTGACAGGCCCATCTTGCAGGTGTGTACTGACAGTGGACATTACTGTTATGCTGTTGTGTGCCCACAGTCGCTGCACCACTGGCATGGGATACTCACAGTGACATATGCATATCTGGCTGTGTGTGCTGTGGTGTCTGTACAGATGTACGGTATGTGGCTGGGGGCACATACCATCAAACAGGCACACTGGTGTTGGGGTATTCCCTACACTGGACCATTTGCACTGCATGGATTGTCCCAGCCTTGTGGCAGCACCCAGTATGAAGTACAGCCTGTCCACCTGGCACCTTCCCCTCAACACACCCCATTCTCCCAGTGCTGCATGTCTGTGCTGGATTATGTTGGAGTCCACCGAAGGGTGGCCTGCAAGTGTGTGCTGTATGGGCACACTACCATTTTACCCACTGGACACTGGGTCACCAATCAATGCCTGGCATGGCTGGGAATGGTGGCAGATGATGGCAACATAGGAGGTGCCATTCATGTGCATCATGTTTCTTCCATGTCTCGTTCCTTTCTATGTTTAATATTTACTGGTTAGGGTCAATAAACTACCACTGGCAGACCGTTGCAAACTCCAGAATTCACGCTTGTGAATTAGAGTTCCATAAATCATGGTTCTATGTCACACAAAGTCATGTAAAGCCACGTAAAATTTTGCAAAGCCACAAAGTTCACAAAGCTGGTTTGCCCAGAGATAAGACTACCTTTTCCTGGGTGGTAATTTGCAGTACGCAAAGTGTTGCGCTAAGTAGTGCAAAAACACTTTGCACAGCACCAATGCACTCTATATAGCATTGCACCTGTATTCATGTATACGACCTCTCTTTTTGCCCCTTGCATACATTATAGTTTTGCCCTGCAATAATACAGTTTACCCGTGCAATTTGGCCTTTTGACTATAGTGGACCTGCACAAACCCAGTGCAAACCAAGCAGAAACAGTTTGCGCCCAGCAAAAAGTTTTGAATATCTGGCACAGTAAAAAGAACTTGCCAAGCCTACAGAAGCTGTACCTGTTCTTATGGGACTTCAGCCTAAAAAAAAATCAAAGTGCTAACATGGCAGTGTTTTAGGAGAAATTAATTAAATCAAATGACACACCATACCCTAATTTGACCAAGAAAATAAACATCAGCGATAAATGTTATGGGATGTGTATGGAGTGCATTATGCAGTGGAAAAATATTTAAAGTAGATACTGGATCAAAAATATACTGCTTAAGAAGTGGCATGCAATATTTTGTAAATACTGTGGCATACTTTGAATACCAGTAGCTCTAAATGTCTAACCTAATTGGGATATTTAATAAAAACAGGTTTTACTGTCTGTGGAAAGAAATAAAGAAAGAGTAAAGCCAGAAAACACCTCTTTTATGGCCTTTCACTATACATGTCAAAGTTCAACAAACAAAGTCTGGCAGAGCCACTATGACTGTAAATGCATTAACTAGATAAGCGTGTTTCACGGGCTTAAACATAAACATAAATTTCTATTGCATACACTAACTGAATCAAAGTACGGCACATTGAGACAGGGCAGATATAAAAATAATGCCACTGTCTGTATTACAGTTAGCTATATGTTTCACAATCTATTCTATGCACTGTTATAGCAATCAACTTAACGGAACCAAGCCATCATTAGGGTTGCCACCTGTCAAGTTTTTTACCTGGTGATCAGGTTTTCAGGGTCCCCATCAGGTAATCCGGTTTTGCTCAGTGATAGTAAAGTTTTTGAGCCATTTTAAGTGCTCAAATACTTTGGAAATGGTTGTTATTTTATTTATTTAGTTTTTGTTAACCGGGTAGGTGCACTAGCCATAAAATGACTATTTTCAGTCACGACCCGGGAGAGTACAACAAAAGGAGAACAGCTGAACAACAGCAACATGGGTACAATAGTACAAATAGAGAAACAGTACAGCAGTGCTACAAAAATACAATGGGTAGAAACAACAAAAAATAATGGCAAGCATTATACAGATAATGGCAATAAGATATATAATAAGTGCAGAAACCATGGACCGACCTGTAGAGTGAAAGGACTAATAAGATAGTAAGGTTATATAGAGAGAAATGTGAGGAATGTTCAAATATATTTTGTCATGCCATTCATTGTTTCAGCTGCATTTCCAGGTTACAAAGAGCTTCTGTTGTCAGTACTGCCCTTTCTTTCTAAAAGCAGTCAACCTGGGAGGTGTAATGTGTGGCCATTAAAACCATTAGCAGATACTTAATCTAATCCTTTCCACTTTGCATCTCAAAAGCAGAACGGCAGCAAATCTGGGCAAAGAGTCTGACCTTGCTGTTTGTAACAGTAAACAATTCAGTTATCTTCCACTTGTATTTGCTAGTAAACTTTTTCATCTCTAAAAGAATTTAAGTTTTTGAAATTTCTTAAATATTTTTTTTTATAAAATGGTTGTTTCCTCCAGTAAAAAGTATGTTCACTTCTTTTGGCTTCAAAATAGTATTGTGGACATGAAAAGGAATTGAATCCCGGAAACATATAATGTATGCATTATAGGAAACAAGCAATTTGTTTATCATACAAACATACAAAGAAGCCAGCACAAGAAGGCCATTTGGTCTATTAAGTCTGCTCATATTGCAGGGTCCACAGCATGGGCTAATGTCCCTACCCTCCCTCCCTACCCACTCCTCCCATCCTCCCTATCCATGATCCTTACCTTCCCCCATGCCTATCCCAGCATCTCTTAAAGCAGCCCACTGTCTTCAATGAGATGACCTCTTCTGGCAGTGCATTCCAAGTGTCCACCACACTCTCTGCGAAGAAGTGCGTCATATATCATATATAATTATATACCATTTACAGTATTTCCCTGCCCCATGATATCTGTAAATGGCAGTACAGTATAGCCTAGAGGGTAGAGTAATGAGCTGTAAATTAGCTTGGCACATCCAACAGACTTGGGTTTGATTCTCACAACCTCCACTTGTATACTGTGTGTGACTCTGAGCAAGTCACTTAACCTCCCCAGTGCTCCCAGGTCACCCCTGAAAACAGGCACTTATGCCTAGTGGGCCTTACCAGGTTAACAAAGACTAAAAAAAATAAGATTTTCTTTATCCCTGCATGTTTACCTGGTAAAATAATTTCAGTGAAAAAATAATTAGGAAGAACCAAGAAAAGCAAATTTAACAGGTACCGCATGTTAACATTTTTGTTGAACTGCTGCTTAAGTGTTGTCTTTTACTGTTCCATTAAAGTATTCACTGATCTAACAAATGATTGAGGGGGAGTAATGCATGATCAGTAATGAAAAGTGGGTGGGGCTAGGGGTAGAGTTTAGGGTGTGGTTTAGTGTCTGGTTTTTGCCTCTTCCAAAGGTGGCAACCCTAGCCATCATATACATGAAAGTGTTGAACCTTAATTGCAAACACTGCTCAGACGACTATATGTTGTGACAAGGTGAATGATAAACACAATGTTGAGACATGTTTTTAAAGACATTTGATGTGTTTAATTGATTTTTTTCTGAGATTCCTATACAGTTCTCACACATACTTAGTATAATATAAAAGAGCATATACCCAAATGTCAATGTAAATCTTACACATTTCATTACAAATTATTCTCTTGAATGAAGATCTTACTGTACAAGGCCTAAAAACGGGCATTAGGTAAATGTAAACTAGGGTAGGTGTGTTACTGAGGGTATTGCTTAGATTACCTTTTATTGCTGCTCCACCACAGGCACACACAATATGAAAATCAACAACCCCTTGATATAAAGCAACAGGAATTATTTAGTAAAAGGACAGAAACAAGTAGGAGACTAAGTAGGTAGAAAAGCATGAGTATGGTAAGTCAAATAACATTTCAAGAAGTTTCACTATTATAATTCATTTTTTTACAAATGCGTCTGCACAGTTGACAAATTTAGTAAAATATATAATAACAATGTAAGTTATTCCACATATGTCCACAGGTGCCATGCATGCAGGTGGAGGGATTTGAGGCCCAGATGCACCAGTCTACCCTGCTCCTGAGTCAGATGATCATGGCGGAGAGGAAGATGTTTTGGAGGTTCCATTGATAGCTGTTGAATCAGAGGGAACCAAATCTGAATAGGCCAAAGAGGGGCTATTAGAATCATGTGAGCCCCTTCCTCCTCTAGCTTCAAGAGAACCCTCTGAAGCACTAGGAAGGGGAGGAAAGGCATACAAATACCTCCCTGTCCAGCAAAGAGTCAGCATGTATCACCAGAAAACACCACACCTGGAAACGAGTGATCAAAACTTGTGTAGTTTTGCATTGGATTGGGAGATGAAGAGGTCTATCTCTGGCCAACCCCAAAGGTCAAATAAGCATTCAATCACCTCTTGATTTAGCTCCCACTCATGAGCCCTGATAGTAGTGTGACTGAGACTGTCTGCCAGGATGTTGCTGATGTCCAGCACATGGACAGCAGTCAGGTGGAGGTCATCCTAGACTGCCCAGTACCACACTGGCATCGCCTCCTGGCATAGAGGGTACAAGCAAATGCCTCTCTGTTTGTTCAGATACCAGACCATGGACATATTGTCAGTCAGAATTAGGAGTGTCCCTGGACATAGAAGAGGCTGAAGGCCTGGAGGGTATACAGTACTGCCCTAATTTCTAACACACTGATGTGTAGGGATGCTTCCAGCTGAGACCATGTTCTGATGGTCTCCTAGGTAGGGTCCCCAGCCTTGACATGAAGCATCCATTGTAATGGTCATGATAGGAGCAGGGGGTTTAAAGAAGAACCCCCATGGAGAGATTGGACAACTCCTGCCACCAAAGAAGATCCTTCTTCATGTATCTGGAGACTAGGACCCTGTGGTCCAGGTTGTCCAGCCACTGATTCCATTGGACATGAAGAGTCCATTGGGTCACCCTCATATGTAGTCTGGCTAGAGGAACTGTAGGGATTGCAGCTGCCATCAGCCTGAGAAGATGGAGGACGGGCTGGGTTGTGGTCCAGCATGAGTTGGTCATTAATCTGGCCTGCTCCTGCAGGGTCTCCACTCTGTTTGATGGGAGGAAAGCCCCTGCCCTTGACAGTATCCAGCACTGCACAAAATGAATTGTAGCTGCTGGGAGGGGAGAGGTGGGACTTGGGATAGTTGACTGTCATTCTAAATCTGGAAAAGAGGTCAAGGGTGAAGGAGAGTGACTTCCTCAGACTGCTTTGTGATGGGGCTGATAGAAGCTAATCATCCAGATACAGGCACAATTAGATCCTTCTGCTGCATAGGGCCACACCACTACTGCTACACACTTGGTAAAAACCTGAGGTGCTGAGGATAGGCCATAAGGGAAAGCCTTGAACTGGTAATATTCCCCATGGAAGACAAACTGAAGAAAGTGGCAGTGGGCCTGGAAGACAGGGATGTGCAGGTAAGCATCCTGCATGTCCAGTGCACAAAGCCAATGCCTCTTGTGGAGCAGGGGAAGAAGTCCCTGGATGGTGAGCATGTGGAACCTGTAGTACTCAATGTATAGGCTGAGCATGCTGAGGTTCAAGATGGGTCTTAGGTTGCCCATCTTTTTGGGCACTAGGAAGAAATGGAAGTAGTAACCTCTTCCTATCTGTGCCAGAGCCACTGACTATATGCCTGACTTTTGCAGAAGAAGAAACAAACATAAAGCTGCAATACAGTCAGGCAGACTGGTGCACACAAACTAGCAGCCAGCTCATAAATATATAGAACAAAACACAGAATTTGTGGCACTCTGACCAGATGAATGCTTATATGCTTATATTAAAACTTTACATAGACTGAATCCTTTTATAGTGGAAGCATAGGTGTTTGTATTTGTTTAAGTAAATTGTAATCTCACATTTCCTTAAAGTTTAGCTGAAGATGATTATATATAAACAGATTTTTGATAGTGAGCACTTTTTTAGCTGCACTTGTGATTATTATAATTACTTTTCAGGCTAAATTCAAACACCGTTAGCTTCTTCTTTTAAACAACAGCATTTGTGAGTAAAAATAAGTTTTGTAATTGAAGGAACTTTTGGAATAATGTTTGACTATAACGTTTTGGTATAAGCATATGTATTGGTTTAAAATGCTGTTAAAGTGATGTCACAATGTTAAGATGTATATAAGTTTGCTTTTCCCATCTTCTGACCACACCTCTGAGGAAGACTCACGAGGAGTCAAAGCGCTGGGTGGTCAGTAGGTGTGCTATTTGTGCCCAGAGCTTTATTAAAAGTATATTTGCTTATTTACTCCTCTGTGCATACTGTATTTGTGCAACTGTGGGGTTTGAACATTTGTACATTCATCTGGTCAGAGTGCCACAAATTCTATGTTTTGTTCTTTTGCAGAAGAGCCTGGATCATGTCCCCTATAAGAGACAGGTGCCTTGGAGGATAATGGGAGAGGCCTGGGGGGTTGTCCGTAGACCTTTTTCGGAACTCTATGGTGTGACCTCTTGCTATTAACTGAAGGACCCAAAAGTCCATGGTTATGTACTATGACCCTGGAAGGTGGCGGGCAAATCTTTCTCCACACTGGTTCCCCTAGAGACCTGGAAGAGGAGGGGGGTACCCCACAAGTCAGGAGGCTGAGGAGAGGGAGTTGGCAGCTCCTCATGGGGGCTTCTGGGACTTGATGGGGGAGTATGGGTTCCAGATGCAGAACACCAGCATTTGGCCTCGTGTTTGGCAGGGGCCTCTTTGATCTGGCATCTCTGTTGCCAAAGAAAAGGCTATTTGCCTTTGTAACCCCCTTGGTACATGAAGAGGACATCACGGATGGATTTACCTCTGTCCTGCAATCTAGTGATAATATCCTTCCTTAGCATCATCTCCAAATAATACAGATCCCCTGAAAGGGGCATCCAGGATGGAGGTCTGGATGTCTTCTGCCAGGCCAGCAATCCTGAGACACAAATGTCACCTAATGCAGACAGCAGTGGCTGTGGTGCGAGCAACTAAGTCTACTGTGTCATAAGTGTGTAATGTACATAAATGGCTCCACTGCACCAGGGAAAGTGTTGTGCCAGGTGATTTACAACAATGTAGCAAATGTAAACAGAGCAGTCCAGGGAACTGGCACCATGATAAGGCTAATGATCAAAATGTTCTGATTCTCCCCAAAATGTTGTAAAGTCAGGAACACTCTTCAGTATTTAGATAAGTGAAAAAAATCCTTTATTGATGCAAATCGCAAGTGGCTATACAAATCCAGTGCAAATTCAGCATAAAAATGGCCCACAACTTGAGCATCCAAAATTACAAATCTTCCTACTCCACCCGCTTCCATACGACATCAGTACATCAATCACCTGACATGTTTCACTTTCTTGAACTTTCTCAAAGGTATAGCATGGTGCTGATCACCTGGATTGTTCTGTCTACATTTTCTACATGTGTCATAAGTGGCCCAGAAAGCATGATGACAGAAGATTTTAGCCATTTTCACTGTCTTGGCAATCTCGACCTTAAGCTCATGGTCCTGGATAGCTTCCATCTTTGACTTGAGTGAGGCCAGAGAAGATTTCTGATAGGAAACCATATGAACTACATAATTAAGGGACCTGAGGGCACAAGTGGAGAAGGAATGGCTCTTGCAACTGAAATTGTCCTGCTGCATAGACTCCTTATCAGGAGAAAACATGCTCAAATGTTAGGTTTAGAGGACCGGTCATGAGCAGCCATGATAACAACTGAATCTGCATTATGATGGCCAGTAAGGTGTGTGATCCCATCTAGGGGGTGGTACACCCTGTCTTCTTTCTTTGAAACAGCCAGAATGGTGGAAGGCTGTTGCCAGATAGTGGACGTCAGGGTTCCATGAGGCCCAATGTAAGGCAGTATGAGCATAGGAGCTGTGACAGTCATATCTAAATGCTCTGCAAGCCTTTACCACTTTGGATCCTGTTCCTGGATAGCCTAGCCACAGGCATTTTGTATAGTTATGAGGAGTTCTGCAAAGGAAGGGTCCTCTGGAGTGGACTTCAGGGACTCCTTAGGCTGAGGCTCTATAGGTGTATGCCTACCAGAGCTAGAGGACAAGTCAGAGTCAGAGTCTGAAGAGTGTCTGCTGGGGGTCTGAACCACTTTTAGAGGAGTGTCCTGAGTTTTATATCTGACCTGGTGTCTAGAGGAGCCCTCTCCAGAAAGGTGGGAATCCACAGGAGAGGCTTGTCTATGTGTCAGAAAGGAGGAAGGAGTAGAGTTCACCACTGGATTCCAATGGTCAAGCTCTGAGGCTAGGTGAGTCCTGTCTTCCTGAATCAGGGTCTGAAACACTGCCTGGATATCAGCTTGAGGCTGCCATGCATGCAAAGGCTGAGGAGGAGGAGGTGGTGGAGGAGGAGGCTGGTATAATGGATAGCCCGGTGTCTGATATTGAGGGTATCCATGAGCATTATAGGAGTAGGGAAAGCCAGAAGGAGCATACCACTGATTAGACATAGCTGGCTTCTGGTACCCCAGTGCATAATGGGGTTGATGACCAGGTGTTGGATACCCTGGCAAAGGGGACATTGGGTATTGTGGTGGTGGATAGCCTGGAGCAGTGCCCAAAGGTCCAGCCAGAGTTGAAGCTGAAGGCCCAGCAGGAGGTGGGGCCGAAGGCTCAGCAGGAGGTCCAGAAGGACCAGACATCAGCCCCGTAGGACATTCAAAGGGGATGGCACTGGATCATACACAGGAATGTCAGGCACTGGAAGATTCTTCACCTGGGGGCCTGATGGAAGGCCACCCAGCAATTGATGAACTGCCTGAGTGCCAGATATACCCTGACCATGTGAAGGGTCACATGGCCAAGGGTCCCTTAGGGTCAGGGTGTGAGTAGAACCTGATGGAAGGCCTGCCATCATCTGGGGAGCTGGATTCCAAGATGGTGGAACCATGTTGTCCAAGGGGACTTGGGTTGAGGAGGTCCTGACAGAAGGTCACAGGAGGGATTAACAATAGGCCCAGTGGACAATGTCAGGAAGAGACTGACCCAGTGAAGTGGGGGAAGCTCCAGATTAGTGCCCACCTCTGGTTCTTGATCTTCAGGTAAGCCCAGAGGTTCTGGTTGCATCAGTGGGAGTGAGGAACACTCAAAAAACTGTTGCATGTCCAGCAACTGGCTTAACTTTATGTTAGGGGTATACTGCGACCCCGACATGAGAATCCCAGCTGTGCAGTCCCCAGAGGAACCAGGGAGCAACTTATCAGCCACGGCAGTGCAGACATCAGAAGAGTTAACATCAGATGTATCAGCCTGGGCCATGCAGACAACAGTGGAGCTGGAGTCCAGTTTATCAGCCTGGACCATGCGCTCCTCAGTGGGTCTGTGGAATGACTTATTGATCTGGCTGCTGGTGATAGACCCTGAAGAAGATATGGACCTAAGGAGCACAATAGGGGTTCTGTCATCCAAGAAGAGCCCCAAATGCACTGTGCTTAAAGCAGGCAGAGATTCTGTGGGATGATCTGCCAGAGCAGTAGGAGATCTGGCAGTAGGGAAACTTAATGAAATGGAGACCTCTGGTGTCAGTGGTGCCTGATTGTCACCACCAAGTGGATGGAAGCCTATCCCTATCTTGGTGCCTCTCCTTGTCCTTTTTCTTCTTTTTGGGTTCTGGCATTTTAGAAGAAGATTTTTTGTGCAGATTCTGCAGGTCCTTTTCCATCAAAGCTAGGCAATTCTCCAGCAAGTAGGCCTTGAGCTTTTTCTGGTGCCTTATCCATGTGGGCTGGTTGAAGGATTGGCAGGGTGCACAATCCTTGACCCGGTTTTTGGGGCCTATGCAGATCACACAGCGGGAATGCTCATCAGCATGCAGGATCTGGGTGCTGCAGGACTTGCACTTCTTTTTGATGTATCACCTAACTGTTCATGTTCCTGAATTGTACCTCTAACTATATTCCATGCTGTGAATTTATCATTGTTATTTATTTGCTTCCCCTTTCTTCTGTATATCCCCTCATGATCTCTGTATTAGATCTGTTTACACTGTGTTTTACTATGTAATTATTTGACCTGGTGATCTGTTCTCTTTTTATGCTAAACTGGACATTGGTGTAAATGGGCATTTTTGCTCACATACCTTTCAGAATAAAATAAAGATTGATTGAAAACTGGACTGACAGACCTGAACCACAGCAGTTCTGTAAAAATCCAAACTGGCCATACTGGGTTAAACTTGTACAACTACTGCTGGTCCGGTCACTCTGGTTGCACTGTTCAGTCTGACTTTTACGTATCTGGTCCGCTCCTGGAAATTTGTTTCTCAACTCTTCCTTGACATGATTGAAAATGGAACCATCAGGACCAGACTGGATAGATAAAAGCCAGACCAGATCATCTGGAGTGAGTGGATCAGCAATATTTGCACAAGCTGTGCCCTTTCCAGATTTTACAGCTCTGGTCCAGGTCCGGTGATCTGTTTTTTACCCATACCCCACTGCATGTGGCTTAGTGATATACTGTACAGATGGATGCAGAGTCTAATCCATTGAAGGTTGAAGTTTCAGAAAACCATTATGCTAAAAATACCAAGACTCACTCCCCCTCCCCAAGTCACACTTAGTCATCTGCCAAGGTCATGCTTAAATATTGGTGCCACTACATCAACATCATTAAGCTTTTAATGCCATCATGCCTCTTCTGCTGCCATGAGCTCTCCCATTAAGTCGCATTCTGTTCATGGCAGCCCCCCCTCCCCCAAACCAGGTAATTTTCCGGGGAGCAGCTCTTTACACCATATCAACTAAATGACTACTAAACTCTTTAGTTTTAAACATTTTGTTGATAAATTTTTGTTTTAGTATATCCATGGTCAGGAAAAATGAATTTGTTAAAGAAACCAAAGCCCCCATTTATCAGTTCATTTAATCACAATACAGCATGTTATAAACTGATCAGATTTGATGTGGCCTAAGGAGTCAGTATAGTGCAGTGGTTTAAGGCTCTGAGCTGCAAATCTGGAGAGCTGGGTTTGAATACCACATCCCTCACTTGCATACTGTGTGGCCCTTAGCAAGTCACTTAACTTCCTTGTGTTTCCAGGTCACACCTGGAAACAAGCTTCAGCTTAGTGTGCCTCTCCTGGTTAAACAATGTCCACTATATGTAACCCAAGTCAAACAAAAATTAGACACACACATGCCTACCTATTGCAAGTGAAGCAAATGTGGTTACTATCATTCAGTTGTAAACACCTATAGTCAGAAATTGCAGGTTAAGAACATTCAGTAGAATATAAACAGTAGCCCAGAACTGCTTGCCTGAGAAAATGAAGTTGGTGTATTATTTGGAAACAGGAAACACTGGGGCTCTTGCTATGGAATGTCCAGCAGAGTTGCAGAATGACTACTGTTAGGATGATGGTGTCAAATGGCTTAATGAAGTTGTTCATAGGGGCTTAGGGGAACAGCAAAGCTTATTTTGTTATGCAGAAAGCTCCAGGAAGTGTTTAACCCATTCTACTTCCAATAGCTTTCTATGATTTTTGTACTATCCATTGGTAATCTCACACATAATGACTGCTAGAAGATAATGAGTTAACTTTCTGTGGGCTCAATTAACTCCTCAAGCTAGAGGAAAAATAGTACTCTACAGCTTCCTATACAAACACAGGCAGTGTAGTAATGAGGCTTCAGTAGAGGGATCTATTTTTAACACTCTGTCATGTTGTTTGATAGCAAAAATGACAGTAGTCCTTTTCTGAATGCAAAATGCCTGCCGGCTATGCCCACAGTCGTAAAAAGCAATCACTGCACTGGCTGAGAAACTAACAGGAATGAAGTGGAGCTTTGATTAACTCTATCAAGTCCTGCAGTGTATAATTAACTGCAATATCCTGAACCTTCCCAATGAGCAGAAAGGTCAACCAAATGTTTCTTGAAATTTCACTTTTTGATTAGGATGCTTTGAAGCCAGGATCATTAATGATGAAGTAATGTTCCCAGCACTGATTGTCATGGTGAGCTGATTCCAATGTCAGATTTCTGCTTGTCAGATTTATGGCATATGTAGAGCTTAGTGGTTAAGGTTAAGGGAGAAAGCTGCCCCCCCACCCTTCCTGGCAATACAGTACACCAGAAGTGTCACGATCAGGTGCTTTCTATGGGCCAGAAGCTGACAAACTAATTACCAGACTGATCTACCAACATGTCTTGGAGTGAGCACAAGTCCAACACAACGGTTACACATTTTCTTGACTGTGTGCACCTTTTGCACATAATGCGCTTTGTTAGCTTAAATAAATGCATTGCTTTGATAAATATAATTTTGATAGTGAGTGCGCCATTTTCTGTCCTGTTCTCTCGATTCTGACTCTACACCAGTTGTGTGTTCTTAAGCAGTGTAACTGACCAATCCCATGATCAGCAGCCTTCAGGCATTAAATAGTCATATACCAGAGATGTCCATTACAACATGTTTACATGCTCCACAATTTCATCAATATTATAAGAACTTTATATAAAATAGAATATTGAGTATATATGCATGTTTCTGGCATTAGTACTCTGATGGATAGAACTAAGTTGTCTCACAGCTTTTCTAACCATTGGAGATGGGGGTTAGGGGAGTTGAGGGGGACCAGAGTGTTATTAAATATTGATTAAGTTTGAACATGGTCTTGTTACTACAGGAACTTGATTTTCTCATGCATGTGATACCAAAAAATATTGTGGTGCTCTAACTCAGCTGGACAATGAATACAGTGGATCTGCAAATGAAATATAGCATTTGAAAATCACTGAAACATATACAAATTTGAAATCAACACAGAAGTGGTCCAAGTATGGGAATCTAATGTCCTGGTGGTAATGGGGAGGGGAGGGGGGTAGGTGAGACAAACATGAGTTTTTGACTTGCACTAAACTAAGGGCTTTAATTCCATAGTTGGTGCTCTTTAGGTCTCACGGAAGTAGTTGTCCATAGCCAAAGGCTTCAGGAAAGGAGTCCCATAGGAAAGATGCCAGTTGATTGCCTGGATACTCTTCTGGTCAGTGGAAGATCTGGAGTGTCTTCCTCTTAGCAGCACCCGTAAAGGTACTGGTAGTGGGGATGATGATGCTACTGGTCTCCACACAGCATCTGCCCCTCCTCCCTGTCAGGAGCATACCTCTCAACTATCCCTGATGTTGCCTCAAAATCTTCCTCTGTCCCACATAAAATGTGTGTTTCTATGAGTGAACTGTGTGGCTTGTAAGCACAAAACAATGTCAAACATTAAAGTTAAAGACTTGTTCTACTTCAGACAATGGATCTTACAATAATCACCTTATTTTATAAGCTTTTTAAGTGCTTATTACCAATTTTTAAGATTCGTCCATGATTTGGGGTCTTTGTTTCTGATTTTATTTTAAACCTTGCCCCTGATTTATGAGCAAGAGGTTGAGAGGTATGGTCTAGAGATTCACAAGCATTCCTGACATCATGGGGTTGAGGATTCATTGTCATTACTTTTTGTCACCTACTGTATTAACAAGTTTGCAAGTACAATACAAATAAGTACATTTCCACTTCAACCCCCACCCCACAACTCACAAAACAGAATTCTCCATATAACTATCTTGTTTCATGCATTACAGATTTTAAAATCAGGAAAGGAATTATTGTAGGGTTGGTTTAGTACTTTTACCTAGGATATATATATATATATATATATATATATATATATATATATATATGCTGGAAAGTTGCAGCAGATGATGACAGCTCTGTGCTAAGATTCTAAACATTGTAAATGTGAGGATGCATGTTTCATCAATTTCCATTCAAAAGTATTCATTTTATTAATGTAACTAGGAGAATTGTGACATTTGAGTTATTGGGTATTGCAGAATAGCTGCTTTGGTGCATTTCTTTTTTTGGGCACAGGGTCGTAATGTCACAAGACAGTATACCACAGCAATATACAGCACTGCCAGTACAGTGCAATATATTGCCAGCAGCATAAGTCTTTTTTTCTGGTGGGCTCCTCCACCCCCCCTTACAGGGGCTGTGCCCCCCAAACCCCCCACAACTAAAATATCTAACTCTAGTGGAAATCACACAAAGTGTGAAAAATTTAAAAAGCCATGCCTCTGGGACTGGGAATTGAAACCCAGTCCCAAACACACTGCCTGCCTCCCTTGATGCCAATGGCTTATCCCATCGAGCCACAGCAGCTGCTCAGCAGACCCTCATCCCACCTGGATCTCCTTATCCTGCATAGGGAAGAGTGAGAGGGTGAATTACCATGCATACATCTTTTCACAATTTTGCTCCCTCTTGGTCTAACCTACCATGCTATTCCTACTATGCGGTCATGTCGTGTTCTGTTGAGCGTACAGCATATTGACCTGGTAGGCTTTTTTCATTGTCACAGTCTGGAACTATTTTCTTTTCTTTATGTCCTTCTTTTTTTTCAGTTAATCTTTTTATTATTTTTGAATGATTTTTGTTCCAATAAAACAAGTCAACACACAGTACAATGGAAGAGGCTGTGGTACTAATCTACTGTGAAAACAATTGTTTGTGTGTTGCCTGATTAACAAGTAAAAAGAAAACTGTCCAGCATTACAAAGGCATCCTCTCTTCTGTAAGCATTGCATGAATGCATGAATGAATGGATGAATGGATGGATGAATGAATGAATGAATAAATGAATGAATGACTTTTTCCCTAGTGAAACCTGATTAAGATGTGCATGCGTGGAAGAGGTCACCATGGCCAAGGTGGCCGGCAGTCATTCCGTGTGCATGCACTCCTATCGTGGCCGCAGTGCACATGCATTTACATCGTACTCAACTGCAGCTGTCATGGCTCAGGCTAGAACTTGTTGCTAGTAGTGGTAACTTCCTGGATATTTGGAAACAAACCCAGGTACTAGTACTATATTGACCACTTTTAAAGCACGTCTGAGTGAGTTTCTTACTGCATACTGTACTATCCTATTGCACTGTTGCCTCTTGTGTTAAAGGCACTGGAATAACTAGTACTTAATTTCATTCATTTATTTCACCAGGAAAAGGCTCTGTTGAGCAAGCTCATTTACAAGGAGGTCCTGGGTAGGACAGGGTCAAGATAATGAAAACAAAACCGTAGAATAAATGTCATGATATACAATATAATTACATTTACAATTACAAAGGTGGCCAAATACAATGGCTATATAGTCGGTAGACAGGATACAGAGTAGGGTAATACACAGACAGTACAATATCTTCAAGAGGAGTAGAACAGGAGGAATTGAGGAACATGGTAGTAAAAAGAAAAATCAAAGCTGTATTTACGTGAACAAGTCTTGGTGTATATGCTGTCAATGAGGGCTTTGAATTGAGTGCTCCTGATCACAGGTGAGTTTTACAATATTCTGTAACTTGTTCCAGACAACCTGAATGATACTGCAGATCGCAGATTTCCCAGACTGCATGGCATGCCTAGGAGTGTCCAGTTGAAGCAGGTTATTCTTTCTTAGGGAATAAATGCAAGAGGATTTGCTGAAAAGTTCTGTGATATACCTGGGTAGCTTATGGGATAGCACCTCATACACCCACATGTAGAGATGGTATACTCTTCTATTAGAAAGAGAAACCATCTTACTGCCACTTACAGATTAAAATGATGGGTTCTCAGTGGTAAGACAGTGATGAACCTCAGGGCTCTGTGGTAGAGTACATCGAGCTCAGTTAAACCTGTTGTTGATCATTGGCTAAATAGTACATCAGCATAATCCAATATTGGCAGGAATGTCATTTGTACCAGATGATTTCTGATATCTATAGGGAAGCAGCACTGGTTCCTATAATAGAAATTGAGCCTAGTTGTAGCTTCATACAGATTGTCTCTGTGGTTAAAAAAGGATAGCCTGCTGTCAAGCCATACATCAAGATATTTTATAGCTCAACAGCACCTCAAGGTGTTCACTAAGCAGCATACTTAAAGCAGGGGCAGATGTACGTTGTATTGTAGTATTGTTGGAGAAGAACATTATCTTAGCATTGTTGGGGTTAAGCAGTAATTTTGATTGAAAGAGGATTATTTGCAAGGCACTGTGTCTGAACAAAGAAGACCTCAATGCCCTATGCAACAACAGCGCAGCAAAAATGCTGTTGCTATTGTTTATGTGGGGGACTTCACCACATATACCCCCCAAGGCAAGGGGCTCTGCTACCCCCGCACACACCATACTTAAAGATTCGCCCTCCGGGAGGGGGGGCAGATCACAGGATATGTTAAAATTTAAGGGGTGGTGGAATACTGGTTCCAAGGCCCCTTGTAAATAAATCTAAGTCCTGATGTCTGCAAAATGGTAGGAGACCAGGAATAGAACACTGGTTTACACAGCTTCCTGAGCAGCACTATTAATGTAGGGCTACTTTAACCAGGTACCATTTGGAACAAGTCAAAAGCTACCTGAAAGTCAAAGCATGCTGCTGTAATGTTGAGCCCTGTGGTATACAACACAGTATCATCTGCACAGAAGTGAAGTTTGCGTTATTAATATTATTTCCCAGGTTCTTTATGTATAACATAAAAAGAAGGGATTCTAAGACCGAGCCCTGGGGACACCTCTGGATAGAATGAGGCAGGTTGAGAGAAGCCCCTCTGCCTTGATTTGTTGCATTCGGCCATCTAAATAATTGCTAAATAATTGTAGTGTTGTAATGGAGAAACCAGTACTCTGTAACATTTGTAAAAGCATGTGACTGTAAACTGTATTGAAGGCCTTGCTGAGGTTAAAGAAGATGATAAGAACATGATAGCTTTAGTTTGTTTGTGGTTACTAGCACATGGCCAGTCATTGGTGAATTTGGCTAGAGCAGATGTGATACTGTGCTTAGGTCTAAAGCCAGATTGCTGAGACGTGATTATGTTTGTTTGCTCAAGGAACTCTCTCACCTGGGTATTAACTATTTTTTCAAGCAGTTTGGCCAGGACAGGAAGGATGGATATGGGTCTGTAATTGTTTAGGTTAGTAGTATCCCCTAATTTATGTAGAGGGATAATGTGTGCTGTCTTCCAGATAAGGGGCAATCACTGCTGGACAGTGATAAGTTAAAGAGGTGTGTAACAGAAGCTGTAAGCTGATGGAAACCAATTTTAAGACAGATCGGTTCCAGACCATGTGCTCCCACACTCTTTTTGGTGCTCAGACCTAGTAAAATTTGTACAACTTGCTTGTAGGAGATTTGCTGGAAGAAGAAGGAATTTGGAGTTTGCTGGGAAGGAGTAGCTGTGGCCACAGGGTACGCAGCAGCTGGGGATCACTTGAAGACCATACCAGTGGCTGCAAAGTGCATATATATTTCTTCTAACATGATATACTTGTCTGTTATTACTTTCTTGTTGATGGAGAATTTTTTTTTTGGGGGGGGGGGCACTGGAATGATAGCAGCACCCTCCAGTGATTTGACTATGTGCCAGAATTTAGAGGCATCATTTTTTGTTTCGCCAAGGAAGTGTAGATAACATTTTGCTTTTGTGTCCTGATTAATTTAGTGCAGGCATTTTGTTTGTTTTTTTAATCTTTGGTAACCTGGTAAGGTCCACTAGGCACAATTGCCTGTTTTCAGGGGCGACCTGGGAGCACTGGGCGGTTAAGTGACTTGCTCAGAGTCACACAGTATGCAAGTGGAGGTTGTGAGAATCAAACTCAGGTCTGGTCTGCTGGATGTATCAAGCTTGTTCACACCTCGTTTCTTTAACCTCTGGGTTATATTGCCAGCCACAGGCATTTCTTTTTGTTCTGAATATAGCCCAGTCGGAGTAGGATATAGTTAATCTAGCTTTGGTCCAGCACCAGTCTCTTTCCCTGAATTGCTAGAGGGTTCACAACCTGAAGGGAGGAAGCTATAGTTCCCACTGTACAGGTTCTTCATGTGACGGCATCTGGAGTACACTTGTAATGCTAGAACACCAGTGGTAGTTAGGCAGATAAATGGTTTCCTGTAATGTAAGAAAAAATAAATCTACATCTCAGTCTGATAGGTTTTAGGGTGCATCACAGTGCAATGAATATAAATAATAAGGTTTATTAAGTTTGTATTTATTTTTTTTTTAAATTATTAGTCATGAAGGCACATGGGAGAGGCTTTGTTGTCATGCACAATGTATTGAACGACAAAAGTACATAGCAAATAAGTACACTCTAGGTTATACAGAGAACATAATACAAACAAGGACAAGAAAAAGTATGATGCATTATACTTATCGGGTTACATTCAATTACCTCAAATAATCAAGACCAGGGGCAAGATATTCAAAACTTTGCGCTGGGTGCAAACCATTTGCACTTGGTTTGTGCTGGGTTTGCACGGATTCACTATATTCAAAAGGCCAAATAGTGCGGGCAAACTGCATTAGCACCAGGCAAAAGAATAATGTATGCAAGGGGCAAAAAGAGGGGGCATGTACAAGAATACAGGCACAATGCTATATTCAGTGCATTAGCGCTGTGCAAAGTGTTTTTGCGTGACTTAGTGTGAAAATTTGCCTGGTGCAAATTACTGCCCAGGAAAATGTAAACTTAACTCTGGGCAAAACAGCTTTGGGTGACTTTGTGGCTTTGTGCAGCTTTGCGTGACATAGAACAATGGTTTATGGAACTCATATGGAACACAGCCCTAAATCCCCACATAAAACCCTAAAAATACAAACTTATAAATCCTTAGAATTGGAACCTCTCTTGCACAGCCTTGCCCTATCAGACTCATCCCCTCTAGCAAACAACTCCTCGGTTGAGAAAGCCCTAATCTATTTTAAAGACATCTTCCTATCAAATTGGAATACCTTTGCACCCCTAAAACAAACAAGGGTTAGAGGTCATCACCTCCCCTGGATTACCCCTAAATTACTAGCCTGCCACAGAGCCAGAGATTGGGCCTGGAAACGGCACATAGTCTCCCAGCTTCCAAATGACCTTATTTACCAAAAACTCTGTAATGCTTGCACCTGGGCTACCGGGCTATCCAAAACAGACTACTTCAAATCTACCTTCATGACTAACATCAACTCCCTCTCCAAGTTCTGGAGAGTGGATCGAACCCTCTTTACCCCCCCATCCTCTCCACCCACCCCTATACTTAAGATAAACTCCACCCTTGTTGCTGATCCAGATGCAGTGGCTACTGAATTCAACTCCCCTCCCAACCTACACCCCTCCCTCTCCTCCTTCCTATTGCCTACGAACACCCCACTCTGATTCCTCCTTCTCCTTCACTAATGCCTCCCGAAATGATACCATAAATGCCCTGCTGGTGATCAAACCTTCAAAAGGCTTCTCCCCAGGTGGCCTTGACCCTGAACTACTATCACTGAGAGCTGTTAGGCTTGCTCTATCTCCAGGCAGCTGTTTGTGTGTGAAATGATGAAACATTTTAATTCTATGACTATATAAACCATTTGATGTGTCAGATTGTTTTTTGAGCCCTGTTTTTAAAAGAGCAGGTAGAGGGTGAGTAGTTTGAACTACACATTACCACCGGGGAGTGTTGAGATCTTTTTACATGGCCTGCATTCTGATAAAACAGCCGATGTATTAAGGCTGTATTAATTTTAAACATTTATTTGGCTGCTAGAATTGCCTTGGAGCTTGACTCCCTCGCTACTTCCGGGTCTCTGACACTACACAAGACTGCCCTGCGGCAAGCACAGTTTGATTATTCAGCTCACTGAGAGCTGCTTTGGGTGTGAGCCGATGAAACATTTTAATTCTGTGACTATATAAACCATTTGATTTGTCAGACTGTTAATTGAGCCCTGTTTTTAAATGAGCAGGAAGAGGGCGAGTAGTTTGTACTACACATTGCCACCGGGGAGTGTTGAGCTCTTTTTACACGGCCTGCATTCTGATAAAACAGCCAATGTATTAAGGCTGTATTTAATTTTAAACATTTATTTGGCTGCTAGAATTGCCTTGGAGCGTGGCTCCCTCACTACTTCCTGGTCTCTGACACTACATAAGACCGCCCGGCAGTGAGCGCAATTTCATTATTCACCTCACTGAGAGCTGCTAGGCTTGACCTATCTCCAAGGAGCTGTTTGTGTGTGAACCGATGAAACATTTTAATTCTGTGACTATATAAACCATTTGATTTGTCAGACTGTTTATTGAGCCCTGTTTTTAAATGAGCAGGAAGAGTGCGAGTAGTTTTAACTACACATTGCCACCGGGGGGTGTTGAGCTCTTTTTACAGGGCCTGCATTCTGATAAAACAGCTGATGTATTAAGGCTGTATTTAATTTTAAACATTTATTTGGCTGCTAGAATAGCCATGGAGCATGACGCCTTCACTACTTCTGGGTCTCTGACACTACATAAGACCGCCCAGCAGTGGTGAGTGTGGCCAGTGAGTGCCGCGTGGAGGCAGCGTGCAGAGACATGTGCATCTGCACTTGTCTACTGTTTCCGCGGACAGCAGGGACAAAAGGGTCTTATTGTCTGGAATCTTGTAAGTTGCAGTAATTACTGTATCTTTGCTATTAAGTGTGTTGCAATGGAGGAACCAAATAATTTTTGTGCTTCATGTGAGATGTTTGGTAGGGGCCCCACAGGTTGCTGATTTTGTTTGCCATAGATGTTTGTTGTTACAAATGCTTCAAGCTGAACTTATTCATTTACAATCAGCTAGGGCAGTTAGCCCAGAGATTGAGACCCTAGAAGATTACATAGATTTAATGATAAGTCAGGTAACATCTTCAGAGAAATCAAAATACCCCTCTATGTCTCCTGAAAATTCTAATAATAATAACAATACCCTTATCCCCTTTCCACCTGATGAGCCTGATAATTGGTTTATAGTCACCAAGCACAAAACAAAATGCAGAGGAGGTCAAATATTTCACAGTGCTCCTTTAATTCCTCAATCGAATAGCTATGATATTCTTTCTGTAGAAAACATTGAACCTTCCCAGGATGCGAAACTATCAATTATACCAAAGGTAAATTCTGCAGTTTGGCCCTTTTTGAAAGAAAGAAAGGCAACTGACGAAATTGAAATTGCTCATTCAAACTTGGGGGGGTACTCCTGTTTGTTTTAAGGAGGATAAATGAACCTCCCAAGTTATAGATACTACTCTACATAACGACAAACAAATATTTGTCATTGGAGACTCCACTATAAAACATATCGACTGTTTAGTGTGCAATGTGGACAAAGTAAAGGGGACATGTTCCAGTTTAAGAGGTGCAAGAATTTCTAATGTTACATCTGTGGTTAAAGAAGTACTTAAGGGGGCTGGTGCTTATCCATTGTTTATTATACATGCAGGCACTAACAAAGTAAATAGGGCTAGCTTGGAAGAACTCAAACAAGTCATTATAGCACTTAATAACATATTGGCTGAAAGGGATAGTCTTGTTTATTTTTTTAAAGTACTTCCTGTCCCAAGGGCTACTGAATTTATAACCAATAAAATTAAAACCTTTAATGATTGGCTTAGAAGATGGTGTCTCCATCAGGGAATATTATGCCTTACACACAGGGAACAATTTTATCAAAGAGCGCCATTGTTCTGCTGGGATGGATTACACCTCAGCAGAAGGGGTAGCTTCCTATTGTGTAAAAGTGTAGCTTCAGCCATTAATAAGTTTTTAAACTAGATGCTTGGGGGAGAACCAAACCTTTTCATGTTCTCTTAAAGATCCTGATAGAAAAAAAGATGTTTGCAAGGTACTTTCCCTAAATGCCAGATCACTGAATCAAGTTAAACTGGCTGAACTTGAAGCCAAATGTTTAAGGGATGAGTATGGACTTATATCCATATCCAAAACATGGTGGAACTCCATTTTGGTATGGACTAAGTGTCTTACTGCTTACTAGTTATACCACAGAGATTGTTTAGGGCATATTGGGGGGGAGCTGTTTTTATGTTAGAGAAGATATAAACTCCTACCAGTTACTCCAGTCTTATGATTTAGAAAACATATGGGTAAACATTCAGATGGGAGGTCAACCTCAATTAAGGGTTGGTACGTATTATAGACCCGCTTCAGCAAATACGGAATACTCTTCCAAACTACTCAATGAAAAATCTAATATGGCCAATAAAGGCAATATTTTAGTTTTGGGAGATTTCAATATGCCTAGTATAAATTGGATTACATTGTCTGGAAAAACACATGATGAAAAAGAATTGATCTTCCTAATTGTGAATCTAGGTCTGGAACAGCATGTTACTGAACCAACTAGGGGTGACAATTTATTGGATCTAGTATTATCTAATATAGGAAATAATATATCAAATATCGGTACTGGTGACCCTTTGGGCACTGGTGATCATTATTCTATTTCATTTATATTAATTACTAATTCACTACCAAATTCTGGATATGTAAAATTACAAAATTATGATAAAGCAAATTTCCATATTGTTAATGATCTATTAAGCAACCTACATTGGGAAGAATTACTATCCCCTTTATCTGTTGAGGAAGCATGACGTTTCCTAAAAACAACACTTTATAATCTGGAAGAATTATATGCACCGAATAAAAAAAAATTATAATAAAGGGAAGATTCCATTATGGCTAAATAAAACTATAAAACAATTAATTAATAAAAAACAAAGGTTATTTTCACTATTAAAAAGGAGAGAGGGCACTAATAAGGCTCATTTAGTACTTAGATATAAAGCAGTGTTAAAACAATTAAAATATACCATACTACAGTCCAAAAAGATACTAGAGTTTCGTTTGGCACACTGCAAAGATAATAATAAATCATTTGACTCCTATCTTAATAGTAAAATAGATAATAATAGCTATATGGGTCCTATAAAAGTGAGTAACTCTTTAAAAACTACAGATAAAGAAATTGCAGATGCCTTTAATGAGCAGTTCTGCTCTGTCTTTTCAATAAAAGATGATCCCATACTTAAACCATATCTAGCTAGTATCCCGATGGGTTACAGTATATCTGTTACTGACACACCTGAAACTTTACAAACCTTAAGAAAAAGTTCAAGTCCAGGACCTGATAACATAAATCCTAGATTTTCACTAGAGACATCTGAGGCTATAGCAAAGCCCTCCTGTTATTTATAATAAATCCCTTCAAGAAGGATTTATTCCACAAGACTGGGCCATGGCCAAAGTTGCACCCATATTTAAAAAAGGTGATCATTCTAATCCTGAAAACTACTGACCCATAAGCTTAACATCTGTAATTAGCAAACTAATGGAAAAAATTATAAAAAAATTCCTAGAACAAGAAATAATTAGTAAGAACTTAATTGATCATACACAACATGGTTTTAGATCTGGGTACTCTTGTACCACTAATTTGATAGTTTCTATAATCATGTGAGTGAGGGACTTGATAGGGGAGAGTCTATGGATGTTATCCTTCTTGATTACAGTAGGACTTTTGATAAAGTCCCCCATGACAAACTTGTTGACAAACTATTGAACTTGGGTATTTCCCAGATTTTGGTCAAATGGGTCTCCTGCTGGTTGGCTAATAGACAGCAACAAGTTAGGGTAAACGGTATTCTCTCTAATGTGGGCTGTGTAACCAGTGGGGTCCCACAGGGTTTGGTCCTTGGACCTACTTTGTTTAACCTTTATATTAGTGATATGAAAGTTAGTACTGACAGTCTTTTATTGAAATTTGCTGATGATACTAAGTTAGGGGGTGCTGTATCCATTGTTTTTAGTAGGACTAACCTTATTAACAACTTAAAAGCCATAGAAGAATGGGCAATTAATAATGGGATGATGTTAAACCCTAATGCAACCCTTAGGTGGCACTATCCCAAGGGCTACTACCTCTGCCTGTTTGACTACGGACAGGTTGAGGGGCCTAGGTCCTATGGCGGGTGCCTCCACCCAGAGGTCAGGGTTTGTAGTGGTTAGACTAGCTTAGTCACAGCCCTCTGGGACACTGAGACCCCCCTTTTATTCCCTCTAGTGGCTCACACAGTACACCAGAGTTACAGCACCAATACCTCAAGTATACACACTGTTCACTCATATAGATACCACTTACCCTCGAGGCTGATTCTGCAGCACGTCTCTGAGGACCCCGTGTAAAGTATGGTTAAACAACATACATAGCAAAACACAATACTGTTTCCATAAGTACCAACACCACAGACAGTATATAGTATAACAACAACAAATCTGATTTGTTTAGAGGACAGTAACAAGGGAGAGGGAAAATCAGGTTAATTAGTGGCATTAAATGACAGTACTGTGCATACTTACAGGGTCTGAAAAGTCACACTCTCGGTACCCAGGTTGGGGGGGGCTAGCAAGGTCCATTGCCCAGGGTTGGCTGGCAGGTTCAGATGGATAGGGCCCTGTAGAAGAAAACATATGCATAACACCCAATTGTAATTCAGAGCCGGATGACTCAGTCCTTGAAGCAGTGAAACAACAAGAGTTAGATGACACACTTGTGATTGAAAACAGGCTGTAAGGCAATACCCCAATTTGTACTCACAATACCCAAGCTGAGGACTGGATGGTGGATGTTCTTCTGGATTGCCAGAACAACAGGGCATGGACACAAGGTCCTTGCGACTGGACCCCACTGCAGTTGATAGCAAACAGACTCAGTCTGAGACAAGCTGGGGTTCGCTTCCAGTTTCAACACACAGCACACAGTACAGGGGATTTGAAATAGCGATTCCCCACAAGCACTATGCACATTCATACATTAAAGGAAAGTACTATACCAAGCAGGCTGCTTCTCAATCCCGATTGCACTTACTGCAAAATACCCGGGAGCACACACAGCAGCTTCAGTTCCTGACAGACCGAGCGCGATTCAGCAATTTCTCCAGTCTTCTACAGGGTGAGCCTGGTTTCCACTCTTCAGACTTCCTTCTTCCTTCTCACAAATCAGATTCAGTCTGAACTTGCACTTACAATGGCTGTAGGCCAAACCTCAGGGCCTCACACGCACTTCCCACACGAAACTATTCACTGCTGAAGCACAGAGGTCCTTCTCTCTTCACTGTCACAATGGATCTGATCTTTCCAGTCACAGAGCAGGGCATTTCCTTCAGCTCCACATCATTCTGTTAGCTGGTTTGGCTGTCACTCACAATAAGACTCCCTCTATTGGTGGAAAAAGGCGCCAAGGTCAAAACTACATTTTCCAGAGTCACTGCCCATACAATCTCCTTGTGGCTGACTCAAAATTGAGATTCCAAGTTCCGATTCGTCCACAGGCTCCATTTTAGGGTCTCCCTATCATCCTGATTGGTCCAAGTCATCAATTCAGGACCAAAATGAAAGAGCTACACTGAAACAGTTTGTGCTGAAATGAAGACAGGTTTGACAAACTACATTTTCTCAGTCACTCTAAATGATTTCTGGCAAACAGTTATATCTTTCAACAAGGCTCCCTCTGCACATGTAGTGACAGCAGAGATGGAGCGAATTGACAGCAGCTCGGGCAGGATTCGAGCATTAAATAAACAGTCCCCCCATACAAACTAATTAAATCTGCAAGCAGACAGCTCTTAAAGAGACAGTATGTGGAGGCTCAAATAGCACTCTCTTGGAACCACATTTAAACAGCCCAGACACTGAACACTGCCCAGACTTGGAGCATTCAGGCAAGCTCCTGGACGACTTTTGGAACCCTCATTTGCAGGGGCATTACACCCTTCCTGGCCTGGAAAAACTTGGTGTCCACCTCAAGTAAGTACCTCAATAAGTTTCAATATAACCATATACATTTATATCATTATCACATTAGGCTTATACATGTAATCATCAGTCAACATATCACCTTACCAGAAACACATTTCTGAAACTTTTCAGTACATCATTTTTTACATTGTATTATACATACATTGTACCATAGCTCAGGTTATTACCTCCTGTACATGAAATCTGAAGAGAGGGGGGCCTTCTCTATCAGCTACCTTGGGGCTGGATGGGGCAGGGGCACCATACCTAGAGGGCAACACAAGTAACTGGGAGTTAGCACTGATGTTCAGTTTGGGCAATGAGCTTAGGGACACATACACTCCTTTATGGACAACATTGAGAGGCAAGTCTACAGACCTCCCAAGGGAATCATAACTGAGGTGCACCACAAGCTTTACAGCTCGACCAGTCCTTCTAGGGGGAACTGTTACAGTCTCTGCACCCTGATCCTCATTTTCAGCATTGTCCTCACTTGTCAGGGGAGTCTCCACTGGGGTACAAAGGCTAGAACTTGGGGCATTTTCAGCTCCTGGAGCTACAATCTCTGAGTCCACAACACTTGGCTCACATGGAGAGTTTTATGTCACTGGCAGTGAACTATCAGTGCACTCAACACACTCTTCTTGTTCTGGTATATCACCAGTTTGTCCAAGTCCATCAGTTTCCTCTTCTGAAAGCTCAAACAGTTCAACCATACACAATGATTCCATATCATCTGACTTGATGCTTTGCACTTCACGTTCTGGGAGCATTGGCTCCAGGGTCAAAGCTGGGAACTTAGATAGTCCAGAAGGCCCAGCTTCATCTCCAGAATTGACTAGGGGATTGCCCCTAAACAATTGACTCAGTTCGTAAGAAGGGTAGTATTCAAAGCCACACTCACTTTCCTCTGGCATGGACCGATAGTCATATTCAACTGGGACTTGTGGAGGGGAAGACTTTAACTCAACTTCTGTAGGTGCAGGCTTTCTTGATTTTTGCTTAACAGCAGCTCTAGTCTCTGGTCCAGAGGGAGCATTTTCTGGGGGCTCAGACTCAATCAAGATTTGTTCAGTGGGCAGTAAATTATTTCTATGCATTGTTTTCACATCTTTTGCATTATTCTCCGACCTTACTTTGTACACAGACAGATCATTTAGTTTGCCTACCACAATGTGGGGGAGATGATGCCACCTATCAGCAATCTTGTGTTTGCCATGCAGTCCCAGATTTCTTAGCAATACACGATCGCCCTCCTGGAGTTCCTGTGCCTTCACCTTTTTATGATACCTTTCTTTGTTGGCCAGATTTGTTTTGGCAGCCTTGGTTTGAGCTAGTTGGTATGCATGATTTAGCTGGGCCTTTAACTTTTGCACATACTGGAGATAGTTATCAGCTTGAACCCCATCAGAAGAAACTCTGAAACAAACATCTACTGGTAGTCGGGCCTCTCTTCCAAACATCAGGGGTAGGGGGAGAACCCAGTGGCATCACTTTTGGTGCAGTTACAGGCATGTACAAAGGTGCTGATTTGTTGGCTTCATCTAGGCTTGTTCTTGGGGTGGAGGGTGCCCAGCATATCTAACAGGGTGCGGTTCAAACGTTCAGGCTGTGGGTCCTCCTGAGGGTGGTAAGGGGTGTTTCTGGACTTTCACACACCCCCCAAGAGAAAGCATCTCTTTGATCAGATGACTCTCAAAGTCCCTCTCTTGATCAGAGTGGATTCTTTGTGGAGCCCCATAGTGAACAAAAAAGTTTTCTACAAGCACTTTGGCCACAGTGGATGCCTTCTGGTACTTGCTGGGGAAAGCTTGGGCATATCTCGTAAAATGGTCAGTAACCACCAGCACATTGCTAATATTTCTTTGATCGGACTCAAAACTCAAAAAATCAATACAGACAAGTTCCATGGGGGCACTGGTGGTGATGTTAACAAGGGGGGCAGCCCACTGGGGCAAAGCTATACTCTGTAAGCAGTGACTACAAGTTTGAATGTGTTGCTCAACATCAGCCCCCATCTTAGGCCAATTGAATCTGGATCTCACTAAGTCAAGTGTTCTGTCTATACCAAGGTGCCCCATGTGGTTGTGTAAGGACCTCAATACTGAGTCTCAAAAGGCAGTGGGCAGCACTAGTTGTTGTTTGTCTATTTGTCCCCTCTCTGTCTACTGTTTCTATGTATAACAGTCTATTAATCAGTTTCAACTTAGAACCTTCCTTGTATAAAAATGCAGTTCTCAAATCAGCGGAGCGTAACTTGGACACATCTTTCCCTGTGTAGAGGGCTTCCAAAGCTGGTTTGATCATAAGATCTCAAGATTGAGCCCATCGAAGACTGTCATTGTCTAGTTGAGGCAATGCACCAATGTCTAATGCAGAAAAGTGGCAATAAGCATCACGTATGCAATTCTCAGAGGGCCCCAAACAATCCACCATACAGTCCACTATGTCTGTGATCACTTGTTCCTCTCAGTCAAACTTCTGGCAGAGTGCTCGAATATCAGGTTCTGACAGTCTGACCCAGTCATTTTGGGAAACAGGCCTCAGGTAGAGAGCATCAGCATCTATGTGGTTCAGGTCTGCTCTGTATTCAACAGCATAGTCATATGTAGATAATGCAGAAAGCCAAGTATGGCCAGTGGAAACCAACTTAGCTGAAGTCTGCACATAGGTCAAAGGATTATTGTCAGTTTTTACTAGTATCTTAGCCCCATACAAGTACTCGTGGAATTGGTCAACAATGGCCCACTTCAAATCTTGGAACTCTAACTTATGTACAGGATAGTTCTTTTTGGATGGGGTCAGGCTTCTACTGGCAAAGGCCACTGATCTCAGTCCATTCTCATGCTCCTGGTACAACACAGCCCCCAAACCTTGCAGGCTAGCATCAATGTGTAGGATGTAGGGTTTTGCTGGATCTGCAGAGGCAAGAACAGGAGCATGGGTACGTTGATGTATAATCTCATGAAAGCAGCTTCACACTCAGGTGTCCATCTTGCCCCCAAAACTTCATTAGGATGGAAATACACTCTCTCAGTCTCAGGGGGAGTTGACCTCTTGTACTTTTTGTGGGTAGGAGGGTAACCTTGAGTAAGATTAAGTAAAGGACAGATCACTTTTGAATAGTCCTTGATGAAATGGCGATAGTAGCCACTGAATCCCAGGAATCTTTGCAGTTCTTTTAGATTGTGGCGCTGTGGCCAGGTGGTCAAGGCCTCAACTTTACTGGGGTTGGTCTCTATTCCCTCAGTGGACACTATATGCCCAACATACTTTACAGAGGTTTGGAAGAACTGACATTTATCGATGGATAGTTTCAGGTCAAAGTCTTCCAGTCTGTCCAACACCTTGAATAATCTGCTGTCATGTTCCTCTAGCGAGCTACCAAACACAATAACATCATCTAGGTATACCAGGCATTCTAACATGTTCATGTCCCCAACTGCATGCTCCATCAGTCATTGAAAAGTGGCTGGGGCACCTGAAATCCCTTGCGGCATCCTTATGAATTCATAGAAGCCAAGTGGACAGATATAGGCTGTCTTCTCATGGTCTTCTGGGGCCATCAGGATCTGGTAGTACCCACTGCAAAGATCCAGCATGGAGAACCACTTGCTACCATTCAGGCAGTCTAAAGCATCCTGGATGCAGGGCATTGTATACTGATCAGGGATAGTCCGCTGGTTCAAGGTACGATAATCCATGCACATCCTTACTGTCCCATTCTTTTTTCTCACTACCACAATAGGTGAAGCATATGGGCTTCTGGATTCTTGCATTACACCAGCAGCAAGCCTCTCTTGCAGATGCCATCTCACATCATATATGTCAGCAGGCGCCAGATGTCGAGACCTCTCACGAAATGGCCTTTCATCATGCAGCTGGATATGGTGTTCAGCTCCTTGCACACATCCTACATCCCATTCCTTTAAAGAAAACACCTGGTCTCTCTGGGCAAGCTCCTCACTGATTCTCATCTTCCATTTGGCTGGCAATGGGGAGTCCCCAAAATCAAACAAGTTGGGCATCACTCTGTCATTCTTCCCCGAACACTTGTTACTGGGTATCACTACAGTATCTGCACAATGTACATTAGCCAGGGTGCAACCTCTATTTACTCAAATCTCTCTAACAGACACATTATGAACTTGGACCATTACCTGTCTGGCATAAGCATGGGCTGTGGCAGGCAAAATACTTGGCTTGACCATCAGTTCCTCCAGCAATTTCCCATCACCTGGTGCATCCAGCATGAGTATTTTATTCTTGATAGCCTTTCTGATATGGACTTCCCCCTGTAAGGTACACCGGGCATTTGATGCCAGGATCAGAGACTCAGGATCCTTCTTCCAGGCAATTCCAACTGGTTCCTCTGAGTCCACTCCTTCAGCATCTCTCTGTGCCTCATAGGCCTTCTTGATCAAGGCCAGAATTCTCAAAGCTCTAGCAGTCCTTGACCTCTGTTTCTCATAACACAACTTCGCCAACCGTCCAAACATATGTGCATTTGTCCCAGTTAGTAGAGGAATCCCATCATACAGTACAGTATGGGGATACACTAAGGCCAGGATCTCTACTTGCTCTGCCACTCCAGCCACAGGGGTAGGGAAAAATAGCCAAATTCAGATATACCCGATTAGGGGTAGGCATTCTCACTTAACCCCCATGCATGCAGTCCTTTCAATGGTTGTAAGGGTACGTCTGACAAATGCTTCTGATACCAATCCTGTAACATAATTGTCACTTGGGAGACACTGTCTAACACAGCTCTGCTGGGCACACCATTCACTTTTATTGTAGCTTCCATTGAAGGTCCCACTATTCTGGACCAGTCTGGAGAGGCAGTAGCAAGGGCCTGGGTAGATGATATAGCCACAGAAGGACGTGAGTTAGCATTTTTGGGACCTTCACTGCTGTCATTTCGTGCACCTCTTAACCACTGTTTTGTGCTCCAAAGCTCTTCTTGTAGCTGGCTCACCACTCTCTCTAAGTCTTTCTGAGACCGGCATTCCCTCTTCATGTGCCCATCCTTCCCACAATTATGGCAAAATATGTCTTCTGAAGTTTGGGGTGACTGAGGCATCACATTGGGGGCTGCGGCATTGGTACTATTAGAAAACCTTGGTGCCTCCTCAGCCAGTGGTGGGTTGGACATTTGGAGAATTCTCTTTAGTCCCCTCATTTCCATAGTCAAGATATCAAGCTTTGAGCTGCTGTCAGCAGGTGATGTCTGGGGGGCACCCCCACCCCCATAGCGGATGCAGTCAAGTAAGAGTTGGGGCCTGTACTCATAAGAGGGGCCTTCATAAAGACACTATTTATTGCTTCCCTGAACTCCCTCAGCAGTTCATCCCATGGCAGAACATCGGTAGCCATCCCTCTCTGGCTGGACCACCCTTGGCTGACATTTGGGTCTCGGGTTCTGTCATGTGATTTTGGTGATTCCAGACCATCAGCCTCTGACCCTGCACCTGGAGCAAGGGGTGTAGCAGCTATGACTGCACAGGGCTCTGAAAAACCTTCCTCCTCCTCAACTTCTCATACCTCCTTCACCAACACATGGAAAGGCAAGGGACTAGATTTCCTTTGCTGCAGTTGCAATTTGAGCAACACCCAGATAGAGTGCCGGGCACAGCACAGTATATGATCCAGTCTTACCCGGTCCACTTTACTAGAGGTCCAACCCCCCTTTCGAAAAATGGTTTGCAAGATTCCCTCTAATCTATCCATAAAGGCAGATAACAATTACTCCAGCTGTTGTCTAACATCTTTAAGCTTCCAGTTCAAGGCCTCAACACTAAGTGGGGCCCCAAACACATTTTCAAGGGCAATTAGGTACTCTTGGGCTTTGGCGTCAGGGTCAGAGACCCTCAGGGAGCGAAAAGTACTTTGGGCAGGTCTCTGGAGGCTCTTCCCCAGGTGAGCCCTGTTTTCTTCATCGGAGCATTGCCAGTCTTGTACCGCAAGGGTAGAAGAGTCTATCCAAGTTTCCAGTTCGATCTCCCCATTTGGAGTAGGGTGTATGCCAGAGAATACTTTGAGCTTGAGGTAAGAGTCATGACTAATGGCAGGTACAAATGCAGAGGCTAGCACTGGCACAGAAGGAGGGCAATAATGGGTGCTGGAGGGGAAGAGGGTGTTGGGGGAGGAACACCCCCAGGTGGCAATAATAGTTTCTTTAAATCTTCCACAATTTTCCCCTCCTTCAGCAACAATTTAGCAAATTTCTCCTCAAAAGTTTCAGATAGTGGAGGGGGTCATTCCCCCCCAGGTCTTTACTGTCCTTAGTTATCATTCTCCAGGCAGTGAGGGCTCCCTCTGGAGTAATAGTCTGTGGCACTTTGGAGCTATCTATCAGGTCCTTATACTCTACTAGGGCCATGAAAGTGTGGGTGAGCAGATTAGCATGTCAACCCACCACCACAGAGTTTTGTAAACCTTCCACCTTGGAAAGTACTCCCTGTACAGTGTCCGTATTGATACCAAGGGGGATGTGCAGGATAAGCATAGGAGTTTGGGGGTTGATCTCCTCCCAAGTACACCACTCCACCAATCAGTACACAGCCACTTCTGTCGGGGTATCCATTTATTTTTAACAGTGATTTGTAAATGTGGCCAATGGAGGATGCTAATCCCAGTGGTTCCTCCAAGATGTAACCCCTAGGTGGCGCTATCTCAAGGGCTACTACCCCTACTGTTTGACTACGGACAGGCTGAGGGGCCTAGGTCCTATGGAGGGTGCCTCCACCCAGAGGTCAGGGTTTGTAGAGGTTAGACTAGCTTGGTCACAGTCCTCTGGGACACTGAGACCCCCTTTTATTACCCCTAGTGGCTCACACAGTACACCAGAATTACAGCTTCAATACCTCATGTGTACACACTGTTAACTCATATAGATACCACTTACCCTCGAGACTGATTCTGCAGCACGTCTCTGAGGACCCCCTGTAAAGTAAGGTTAAACAAAATACACAGCAAAACACAATACTGTTTCCATAAGTACCAACACCACAGACAGACTATAGTATAACAACAACACATCTGATTTATTTAGGGGACAGTAACACGGGAGGGGGAATCAGGTTAATTAGTGGCATTAAATCACAATACTGTGCACACATACAGGGTCTGAAAAGTCATACTCTCGGTAACCAGGTTGGGTGGGGCTGGCCAGGTCCATTGCCCGGGGTTGGCCGGTGGTGCAGATGGATAGGACCCTGTAGAAGAAAACATATGCAGAACACCCAATTGTAATCCAGAGCCGAATGGCTCAGTCCATGAAGCAGTGAAACAACAAGAATTAGATGACACACTTGTGATTGAAAACAGGCTGCAGGGGAATACCTCAATTTGTACTCTCAATACCCAAGCTGAGGACTGGATGGTGGATGTTCTTATGGATTGCCAGAACAACAGGGCATGGAGACAAGGTCCTTGCAACTGGACCCCACTACAGTTGATAACAAACGGACTCAGTCCGACACAAGCTGGGGTTTGCTTCCAGCTTCAACACACAGCACACAGTACAGGGGATTTGAAATAGTGATTCCCCACAAGCACTACGCACATTCATAAGTAAAAGGAAAGTACTATACCAGGCAGGCAGCTCCTCGATCCTGATTGCACTTACTGCAAAATACCCAGGAGCACACACAGCAGCTTCAGTTCCTGACAGACCAAGTGCGATTCAGCAATTTCTCCAATCTTCTACAGGGTGACCCTGGTTTCCACTCTTCAGACTTCCTTTCTTTCTCCTCACAAATCGGATTCAGTCTGAACTGACACTTACAACGGCTGCAGGCCGAACCTCAGGGCATCACAAGTGCTTCCGCACGAAGCTATACACTGCAGAAGCACAGAGCTCCTTCTTCTCTCTTCACTGTCACAATTGATCTGATCTTTCCAGTCACAGAGCAGGGCATTTCCTTTAGTTCCACAGCATTCTGTTGGCTGGCTCAGCTGTCACTCACAATAAGACTTCCTCTGTTGGTGGAAAAAGGCACCAAGGTCAAAACTACATTTCCCAGAGTCACTGTCCATACAATCCCCTTGTGGGTGACTCAGAATTGAGAGTCCAAGTTCCGATTCATCCATAGGCTCCATCTTAGGGTCTCCTTATCATTCTGATTGGTCCAAGTCAGCAATTCAGGACCAAAATGAAAGAGCTTCACTGAAACAGTTTGTGCTGAAATGAAGACAGGTTAGACAAATTGCATTTTCTCAGTCACTCTAAATGATTTCTTTTAAACTGTTATATCTTTTAACAAGGCTCCCTCTGCACATGTAGTGACGGCAGAGACAGAGCGAACTGACAGCAGCTCGGGCAGGATTCGAGCATTAAATACGCAGTCCCCCCATACAAACTAATTAAGTATGCAAGCAGACAGCTCTTATAGAGACAGTACGTTGAGGCTCAAATAGCACTCACTTGGAACCACCTTTAAACAGCCGAGATGCCGAACACCACCCAGACTTGGAGCATTCAGGCAAGCTCCAGGAAGACTTTTGGGAACCCCCATTTGCAGGGGGTGACACTAATAAATGCACTGTGTTACACTATGGTAAAAACAACCCAAAACAGAGTTATTATTTATATAACTCACCCCTAAAAGTTTCAACAACTGAGAGGGGTTTGTGTGTTATTGCGCATGATAAACTTACCTCAGTAGATCAGTGTACTAAGGTAGCTATAACATCACATTCACTTTTGACCAGACTTAAAAGAGCATCTGTCTCTACAACTCAGGAATGCATTATCCCCCTTTTTAGGACATATGTTAGGCCCCATTCTGATTATGGGTCTCCATTTTGGAACCCATATCTCAAATAAGATATTGGTAGAATTGAGAAGATACAATGGAGGGCAACTAAATTAGTACCTTATCTTGCAAATTGTGAATATCAGACCCGATTACAAAAAACTGGATTACATTCATTACAAACTAGAGGTACTAGAGGTGATCTGTTATTATTCTATAAGATCTCAAATTCACAGGATCTAATGCATCAATGTGGTTTGAAATTCTCCAATAGAAGGAGTTCCCCTAGACTTCATAACAAACAGATTGATGTAGCTAGAACAAGAACTAATGAAAGACAAAACTATTTTACAATAAGAACTCCGAGACTGAGGAATACTTTACCACAATATTTGGTAGACAGTAGCTCAATCCAATACTTTAAAAAAGCTTTGGACCTGTGGTTAGAGTTAAATAGTATTGAGATTTAATTTTCCACCATAGTGGTGGGGGCCAATCTCGATGAGCTGCGGCCTTCTTTTGTCCATTATTTACCAAGTTACCAAGTTTCCAAGAGCCCCAGCCATCACCTACCCACTCTCTATTATCCTAAACCTCTCTTTCTCAACCACCTCAGTAACTTCCCCATGGAAACATGCAGTGGTTTTTCCCCTCCCCAAAGGTGGAGACCCCACCTCCCAGGCAACTACCATCCCATCTCTCTTCTCCTTAACCTTTCCAGACATCAGGAACACCTAGCCCTCTCCCAGCTCACTGCTTACCTCAATGACTCCTCCTTCTTCTTCACCCCTTATCAATCTGTCTTCAGGAAAAATCACTCCACCACCACCTCCCTTCTATGGCTCACTGATTCTCTCATGGGAATGGACAATGGCCAAATCACCTCAGCCATTTTTGTCAATCTGGCCTTGAACACAGTCTCCCACTCCCTTCTCCTTGACACCATATCAACAGCTGGGCTATCTCTCTTAGCCACAGACTGGTTCAAAGCATACCTTACTGGCAGAACACAATCAGTCAAGATCTCTGACACAATTTCCCCACCTCTCCCGATAAGAGCTGGCATCCCCCAGGGATCAGTGTTAGACCCCATACTGTTCTCTATATTTCTAAACAATCTCCCCTGCACCTGATCTCTCTTCTCCTCCATTCACATGTATGCTGATACAGTCTTGTATTCATCTGGCTCCTGCCCCACCAAGGTTGCATCCAACTTGCAGCATGACTTCAACAAAGTTCAGTGTTGGTTTGCTAACCACCAGCTATCTCTCAGTGCCAAAAATAAAACAGTCTCCATGACCTACGGTGCTAGGCAGAGACTTACCAGGTTTCTTTATCTACCCTCCTTCCACACCCTTGATGGGACTTTACTCAAGGACATATTCTCCTTCGGGTATTTAGGTGTCTGGCTGGACCAACACCTGAACTTCCCTGGTCATATTGATGCCATTCAGAAAAAATTGTGTCCCAAGCATGGCGACATATTCAGGAACTGTGTCTGCATCCCACCAATGGCTAGGCATGAGATTGCCCAGAAGATGATCTACCTAACTTTTGCTACTGTGACATAGTCTACGGTGCTGCCCCTAAGTCCTCCCTGGCCAGACTAGATACACTCTTCAACTCCTTTTGCCATTTTGCTCTTGACACCCCCTCCACACTCATCATTGTTATCTCTACCATGCTCTATCCTTCCCTTCCCTGACAAACCAACATCTCCCTCACTGCGCAAAATTCACCTCCAAGCATTGGCTGGATGAACTTCCCTCCTATCTCTCTTTGCCTTTACAACCATCCCCCCTTCCCACTCCCTAAGATCTACCGACTCACAAACCCTGGTGGTCCCACGCCGCTCCACCCTTATTGGCCAATCAGGTTATTCTTATCACCTCCCAAAAATCTGGAATTCATTTCCCCCTCAAATTCACCACTCATCCTCTTGCTACTCCATTAACTCTGCCCTCAAGAACTTCCTTGCCCCTTACTTTGCCTTCCATGACCCTCACTAAACCCCCCACAATCTCCCCTAAGACCATATTACCATATATCTACTCCCCACAACTCCTACTTCCCTCTGATCATGCTCCTCCTAGTCCCCTATTCCCCCTCCTCCTAATGTGTTCCTCCCCTTTCTTTCTCTACCCTTAATATATCTCCCTTCTGTAAGCCCAATCAATGCCTTGTGCAGGTAGGACCCACAGTGCATGGTGGGCAACAACTTTACCCCCTTTCCCCATTATTCCTTTTACTGCACCCCCTCAGTCACTGCAAGATCACTGCCTTGTGCAGGCAGGGTCACCCAACACACTGGTGGGTACTACCCCACCATTATAGTTGACTTCTGCTACACCCTCCCATAACATCCCTCCCCCAACACTCCCCCTCTAACATTACTGCATATAAATAACTCTCATCACCTATTACCTGTGTCCTACCAGTAGGACTGTCCACCGCCCTGCCCAGATAGGGATAACAGGACACTGTTGAATTTCAACTCCCCCCCTTCCCCCCTTGGATATCCCCCAACTACAATACCTCTCTCTCTTCACCTTCCACACTCTACCTCTCCTCTTCTCTTAATCCCCTTCCAGTTAACATAGTCTAACACTGGCCTACCCCTACATTCAATTAAGCACTTATAACCTACCACTATACCCCTTTGATGTGCACTTTAGTCCACTTTGTCATCTCTGTTGCTTTAAAAATCGTGTTCTGCCTGCTTCTCTCCATAAATTTCCTTTCCTTTCTTCCATTCTGCCCTCTGCAATTTTTCATTCCCCTCCTTCCATTCTTTCTCTCTTTACTCCAATCACTATAAATCTTGAATATGTATGTTACACTAATGGCTACCGATTCTGTTGTGCCACCTTACCATCTAGTGCTACATACTGTTTCCAATTTATTATGTGTGTTCCAGTGTTACCAACTGTCACCAGTTGTTGCCAAACGGCTATATGTGTCTTCATATCTACTATAGTTAACTGTTGCATTCTTAGCCAATGTGATCCACATGTAATCCCTCCTGCTCTCATTGTATGCAAGTAAGTAAACTGTATTTCAATATTGTAACATTTCTCTGTATTCTATCCCATTGTTCCCTACCCTGCAGGTCACACCGGAAGATAAGCAACTTGTCACTCAGCATGCCTTCCTGGTGAAACATTTCAATAAATAAAAATAATTAAATAAAAACTCTATAATTCACAAGTGTGAATTTTGGAGTTTGCGAGGGTCTGCCAGTGGTGGTTTATTGACCCTAACCAGTAAATATTAAACATAGAAAGAAACCAGAAATGGAAGAAACATGCTGCACATAGATGGCACCTCATATGTTGCCATCATCTGCCACCAGTCCCAGCCATGCCAGGCATTAAGAGGTGTCCCAGCACCCAGTGGACAACATGGCAGTGTGTCCATAGAGCACACAGCTGCAGACCACCATTAGGTGGACACCAATGGAATCCAGCACAGACATGCAACACTGGGGGTATGGAGGGTGTATAGGTTGCCAGGCTGCACTACATACTGTGTGCTGCCACAAGGCTTGGACAATGCATGCAGTACAAATGGTCCAGTGTAGGGAATACCCCAACACCAATGTGCCTGTTTGATGGTATGTGCCCTCCAGCCACATACCACACATCTGTACAGACACCACAGCACACACACAGCCAGCCATGTATATGTTACTGTGAGTATTCCATGGCAGTGTTGCAGCATCTGTGGGTTGCACAACAGCATAACAGTAATTTCCACAGTTAGTACAGATCTGCAAGATGGGCCTGTCACCTTGCAAAGTGCAGCAGTTATTGATGCCCTACAGACCATAGGCTTTGCTGTGTCCCTCACACTACTGGCCCTCTTGTTACTGTAGTGTCTGCTGTGCACTATAGCAGGGACTACAGCGTGACTATTGCATGCATCACCACCACCTGTGCCTGTGCTGTGTAGTCCCCTGGGGCACAATATTCCATGCAGTTCTGTTCAAATGTAGCCTGTAGCTAGCACCATGCACTTCCAGACCAACCTACAGGTGGAGCTGTGGGACCCTGCAATAGCGCTGGGCAAACTGCATGCAAATCAGGACATAATGAGATGCTAATCTAGTTGTTTGCACACAGACTGTCCAAGTAGGCTCATTTTAATGCCACTTTTGAATATAGCAAAATTTTGTCCCAGGCAAACATGATAGTACCAGGCAAACATCTTGGCTCTTCACAAAACCTGTGTAAATGTGTTTACGCCATGCAAACAATTCAGAAACATGGTACATTTCTGCAGAATTTCATATGCGATGGTGCTTGCAGATTTACTGAATCCACTCCTTTGCTAGCACACACATTGGCCACATAGTTTACCTTTATCTTCCTTCATGTTGCTGTGCACTGGGCTGCTGTTGTGGTTTGCACTTCCTTGGGTGCTATATTCAGAGCTGTCTTTTTCCTGGACTATTTTTACACTGCACTCCCAGTCCAGTTTGCCTGGCTTCCTTAGGACACTATATTCAGTAAGTTTAGTATTGGGGCTTTCCCTTTTGAATATAGTGGGCTATTAGCATGTCAGGTAGTGCTTATTTAGCGTCTGGGCAAAGTTTTGAATATCTGTCCCAAAATGTTTTAAAAACATGTGTGGGTGTAATTTATTTTCCTTAAAAATGGGATAATGAGATCTAGCTACTAACTATAGCCTGGGTAAAAGAGCTGGAGCCTTTGCGAATACCTTTGGTATAATGACTTTTTTAAGAACATAAGAAATAGGCAGCAGAATAAGGCTGTATGGTTTCTCCAGGCTGCTAAATTGCAGTGCCCCTGAGCTGGAGATTACATTGGGCCTCAACCTCCCCACACCATCCCTCACCTTCATCATGTTCCACTCTTTCTTGAACCCCCCCACAGTGTTTTGAGTGATGACTCCAGATGGGAGTTCATTCCATACTGACATCACCCATTCTGTAAAGAAATGTCTTTTGACCTCATTCTTGAATCTTCCTCACTAGTTTATAGCTGTGCCTCCTTGCGATCTTGCTTTTACTAAGATGGAAAAGTTTCCTAAAATCTGTCTTGTTTATACCTTTCAGGTACCTGAATGGTTCAATTATGTCGCCTCTCCCACCTCTCCTTGAGCGAGTATATGTTGAGTTCTCTACACCTGTCCTCATATGCTCTACCTGCTGTCCCTAAATAACTTTTGTCACCCTCCATGTAACTGCCTCAAGTTGGTTAATATTATTTTTCAGGTACTGTAGGTATTCTAGTATTACATGTGTTCTCCAGGTGCTGTCACAACACAAACATGTGCAGCGGGAACTATAACCTCCTCTCTTTTGCAAGTAAATCCTGTAGCACTACAGCCTAGTATTCTGTTTTCCTTGACTGTTTCCTTATTACACTGTGTAGCCTGTTTAAGGTCACTGGTGATGGCTATCCCCAAGTCTTTTTTCCTTCTGTGATTCAGTGACCTTAACTCTCCAGACTGTATTTGCTCTTTGGTTTTTCCTTCCTTTGTGCATGACCTTGCACTTCTCATTGAACCCCTGCTGCCAGATATATGACCATCTCTCTAGCTTCACCTTTTCTTTTTTAACCAGGAGAGATACATTAAGCTGAAAGCTTGTTTACAGGTGTGACCTGGGAGCACAAGGAAGTTAAGTGACTTGCTAAGGGTCACACAGTATGCAAGTGGGGGCTGTGGAATTCAAACCCAGGTCTCCAGGTTTGCAGCTCAGAGTCTTAAACCACTACACTATACTGCCTCCAAAATCTGATCCTCCTGATCCTCTTTTAAGTCCTGTACCCCTTTGACTGTTTCCACCCTCCATTGGAGCTTGATGTCACCGAAGAAGAGGCAGATCTTGCCTTAACTCCATCCCAGGTTTGCTAAATAACACATTGAATAGGGCTGGACATAGCACTGACACCAGCAGGAGATCATTTGTAGTTTCCCTTATTCCTGAGCACTCCCACTACCAACAGCCTCTGGATCCTTCTGCTGAGCCAATTTTCCACCCAGCTGGTTTATTTGTTCCATGCTCTTAGGTCCTCAGACTTCCTAATTAACCTGTAGTGGGGCAAATATAGAATGTCAGCCATCTGACCCCTATCTAATGCGTGTATTATCCAGTCAAAGACGTCACTCAGAATGGTTTGACAGGACCTCCCTGACATGGACCTATACTATCTCTTGTCCTATAGCTCATTTATTTCAAGGAACTCAACTAGTCTCCTTCAGAATGGTATCCATCAGTTTACCCATAATGGAGGTCAGATTGACCAGCCTGTAGTTCCAAGTGTCATCCCTGGGTCACTCTGGTGTAGAGGTACTGTACCACGTGTGCAGTTTTCCACTCCTGCAGTACCATCTTCATATCTAGAGTGTTGTTGAACAAATCCACCAGTAGACACACCATCTCTGCTAGCAGTTCCTTCAACTCCTTAGGCTGTATTCCATCCAGGTCCAGGGAGTTGTTTACCTTTAGGGACATGAGCCATTTCCTAACCCTGTCTTCTGTTATTCTCTTCTCAGCCAAGTTCCTTCTCCCCTTCCTCCCCCATCATCCCTTGTGGCACAGGTCCATCCTTTTCTTTAGTAATAAAAGATCAGAAGCATTTGTTTAATGTCTGTGCACTCTCTTTATTGCCTTCCACCCACCCCTCCTCCTTTTTTCGATTCACTACATCTACCTTCATGAATCTCTTTTCATTGATATACCTGTAAAAGACATTCTGTCCCTCCTTGGTCCCTTCTGCAATTTTCAGCTCATTCCCTGCCTTGGCTTGCCTTACTATTCTTCTGGCCTCCCTAGTTTTCTTCCATATCCCTCATCCTCCTCATTATGGGACTTATTCTAGTTCCTTTATGCTTATCCCTCACTGGCTGGCTTCCCAATTTACTGAACCAACTAGGTCTCCTGCCTTTGGATTTGTTCCCCTTCGCTTCAGGAATGTGTTAGTGGCTTCCAGGGTCCCTTCCCTGATCACTGTCCACTTCTAATCCACAGCCACATCATTGTTAATGGTAGCTAGTTGCCCCCTAAAAATCTCACCAACTTAACAAAGTCAGCCTTCCTGAAGTCTGGCTCTTTTGTATTTTTGCTTGGTTCTTCTCCAAGGCAAATTGGAACCACACCATTCAGTGATCACTACTTCCCATTTGCTCCTCCACTACAATGTCCCAAATATAATCCCATTTAGTTATTACCATGTCCAGGATGGCTCCCTCTCATGTTGGCTCAGTCTCCACATGAACCAGGAACCCATCCTGGACTACATTCAGAATCATTTGGCTCTGGGCTCAAGTAATGGATGAGACATTTCAACCCACCATAGACAAACTGAAGTTCACCATTACCACCACTTCACCATTTTCAGCTGCCATTCTGATCATGGTACCCAGCTTCCTATCCTTGTCATGGTTTGGTGACCAATGACCTATACCCAGCCTCAATGTCCTTCCTGCTACAGTTTGGATCTCTACCCAAGCACCTCTATTTCCCCCTCACCTATATCCTCCCTAGTGGTGGTAATGCTCTCCCTAACATAGAGCGCCACCCCTCCCATTTCCCTATCTCACTTTCACATCAAAAAAGGTCATACCCTGGAATGGAGAGGTCCCATTCATGGCTTGGGGTGCCCAAGTCTCAGTGACTGCTGCCAGATCCACCTTGCCCTCTCTCTACATGGACTGCAATTCCTCTATTTTGTCCCCAAAACTTTTAGCATTGAATGACACTACCTTCCACTACTCCTGATTTCCTCCCCTCCTTTTTAGTCAAGCACCTCCTTCTTTCCTCCTTTCACTGCCCATCTGCATCTTCTCCTGCTTAGGTGCAGCCTATCAGGTGTGTATGTGGTGTTATCATTTAAGGTCTCCCCCAGCTCCCTATACTGTATATCCAAGCCCCTTTTCTCTACACCATTCCATCCATCAAACTTTGAACTCTTCTATTCTATTTCCCTTGCCATGTTGGCTCTAGGCACCAGTAGCCCTTCTGATAAGGCCATTGACCTACCTTCCCCATTACAAAGCTTCCCTACTGCCCTGAACCTCAACTGCACTGTCTCTACCTCACTCCCAGCCAGTTTATTTGTTCCTAGGTGAACTACCACATGTGACTTCACACCTATTATGCTTATGAGTGGATTTAGCTCTGGGTGTATGAGTCCCACTGTCATTCCTGGGATGCACACCATTCTCCCACCTTGCTGTTCTCCCTCCCCAGTCAACTTATTTCCATTCAAGGGGTTATAGTCAAGAAGTAATCACTAGTGCTAAATGGAGGGTGGTGGACACATAAAGGGATACATTATAGAAGGAGAATGATTCTCAGGACAAGGACATGAAGAGTTTATATTTTGTCACCACCTACAGTGTCCAGGCTAATGCAAATAGCAATATAATCAAGAAAAATAGGCACCTATTTCATGCAGAACAAAAGCTGAGGAAAATAATATCAGAATTTACCCACATGGTGTACTGATGCCCCGAGAATTTGGCTGCAAAGATTACACACCATATGCAGCAGCAACCCATGACATCTAACTGACTACCTGTTTTACCACCAGGCTATTATATGTCATCGCTTTATTAAAATTATTCCCTGATGTCTAGTGGACCCCCCTCACTATCTCCGATCCCGTTAAAAATAAAAAGTAATTCCCATTCCCTGGTGTCTAGTGGACCCCCACCCTGACAATTAATCCACTACCACCCCACTCTCCCAATCCTGACCCTTAATGGGCCACCGGCACAGCCCTCCTCTCTCCTCCACAGCCGGCAACCCACTGAGCTGTCAATCAATGAGTGCATGCTTGTACTAAGAATAATTTTAATAAAGCGATGGACAGCATTTTTTTTATTAAGGCTAGGGATCATAGGTAGGGGGTCCACTAAACACCATGGAGTTATAACTTTTTGGGGGCATGATCGGCAGGTGGGGGCAGGACCACTAGCCACCAGGGAGCAGATATCTTTTTTTATCATAATGGATCTTGTTATCAGTGGGTGGGGGTGGGACCACTAGACACCAGGGAGGGTTTTTTCAATATAATGGGACCCATGATAGCAGATGGAGGTGGGACCACTAGCCACCAGGGAGTGGGTATCTTTTTCTTATCATAATGGGACCCACGATTGGTGGGTGGGGGTGGGACCGCTAGCCACAAGAGAGGTTTTTTTTCTGCATAATAAGAACCACTATCAGTGGGTGGAGGTGGGACCACTAGCCACCAGGGAACATTTTTTTTTCTTGAACAGAATGGGACCCATGATCGTCGGGTGGGGGGCAGGGAATAAATGTTAATGTATTAAACTGCAGGCAAAAAAGTCTTAAAACTGATCACTGACCGTGATCAATTCTGCAGATTTGTTGCTGCAGTTTAATACATCAACCCACATTTGGTACATTTATTCCACCATTTTAAGGCAGAATTTCTGTGGAAGTTGCCAAAATAATTTCCGAACTTTCTCAGAAGCAAAAGTTGCTCTTTCATGGAAATTCTGCCAGCAAAATTTTTTTTTTCAAACATGCATAAAGGGAGGACATTGTTATACCAGTTATTCTTCTTGTTTTTACCTAAAAATTATAAAAATACAGATCACATGCTTTATGAAGTATGTTTTTTCTTGACAGGCACTACATGGCATGTTCTGGACATTTATAATCTTAGATAAACAATTTGTTTTACAGTTATATATTGCAATGGAACTACATAGGCTAGTCTTTATCTATATTAGCAGGTACTATCTTTTTGTATGCCCATCGTATATCTCATCGATGTTAAGCTTTGTCTTCCGGGTGCCTGATGTACTCCTGGATCTGAAATAAAACTTTTAAATGCAACATAAAAAAAGAGAGAGAGAGCAAGAGAAAGAGAGAGTGGGGGAACATATGCAGGCCATTATGCATAAAAATTTGGAATAAGCTACAGCAGCTCATGTCATTAATTTAGGTGATGCTATGCAACATAACTGAACCTGTATGGTGTCAGGAGGTCTAAACCGCATTCTCAGGTTCTTGGCAATAATGGGCATGCAAGGAATCACAGACACATTGCATAAGAACAATAAAGCTTGTTTATTACTACCAAAAGGAAAATCACACTTGCCTTAAGCAGTTCTTACCAATAAAAACTGCAAGCCAATGCTAAGCATTCCCTATACCTTGAGGAATCTCTGTTTCTCCTGGGGTCTCCAAGGTAGAAGACATAATGTCTTACATTATATACCTAAGATAATTCCCATGGTTACTGTAAGATAGAAACATTTTTAGTTACAGAGATGAGCCCTATTGGTTAAATTAGAGGTGGCTCCTCAGTCCAAGATAACATTATACAATGTTGTTATAGTCATCACTTTGTAGAAACAAAGAGGTGCAGTTTGTACATAGCAATTTAGTAATACAAATCATCAGAAGATGGCAATGCCAACCCATATATCATAATCACTACAAGGACACAGATGTCCTAACGTCTTGTAAGCAACAAATACATGTGTATATTGGAAAATAAAATGTATAGCAATAATGTGTATACATATCCTGACATCTACTCTTACATGGAAGATGCTGTTAGCCCTATATGTTAGTATAACATATACCTAAACATTAGCTGTCTGCGGTGTACCTGGGGGAGTATCAGTTAGGGTGCAGGGACCTCGTGTAACAGTGGGAATAGAAAAAAAGAGGGGACTCAGTGGGGGGACATGGAACTGGTTCATTCTGGATTTTTAAATTCTACACTACAAACCCACCTGGTTTTAATGATAAAGTTGAACTTTTACCTTTTCTCTAATGATCTGACTTACTGACATATCTGCTACCAGGAATTTCGATTAACCATTATTTTAAATATTAGTAGTTTAGTGTATTTACACAATCTACCTGTTTTTAAATGTTTGTGAACATTTATAAGCTTTGTAGTGTGTCCTTTGTGTTTGCAGCACTGACAAATTTATTACACGTGACTAAAATTTTGTAGCTATCACTGTAAGATTATTTTTGTGTATAATGGGATACAATCAAGGGGCCACAATAAAAAGTGAGAAAGTCTTGAAAAAGTGCACAAGCACAAAATGTTGAGGTGCTTTTCTGTGCTTGCTTTTATCACTATGCTGGTAAAATATTTAATAAAGGTTTGGACACAATATTTATTTGTGCACAGTTGATACCTTCTCTTTAGCGTGAGTGAGTGCCATTGTTTGTTCTTTCCTTTTTTCCACTCACTATGGAATCCTCAAGAACTATGACTCTAATGCTACTCCTGCTTTGTCTGTCCTCTCCTGCTCAACATGAACTACTGCTCCCTTTTACTGCTACCTCCTCTCTGCTTCCAACAACACATCTGCTGTCTGCTTAAGGTCTCCTCTCCCTCTCTCATCTACTCCAGCTGCCTCCCCTGCTTCAGCGGACTCATGTCTTCCCTGACCCTTCATCTCAGTCTCCTCTAGACTCTACCAAAGGTTCCCATTTCTTATCCTGTTGTCCTTATCTCAACCCTATTTCCCCTTCCATCTCACTGTAGCCTTTCCTGATCACCCTCCACTTATCGTCTGTCCCCCCATCACCTGCATGATACCAAGGTCCTCCTCACAGTACTCAGTGGATGGAAGTGCTTCCTTATTGGTACCACCATTTTTTCCCCCCACCATTCCCTTTCTGCCTTCCTCCCTCCCTCCCTCCTCTGACCTCCTCTTTTCCTCCCCACGGTCCTCCATCCTGTCTCCCTAGGCCTGTTTTCCTCTGGCAGTGAGTAGCAGTATATCTTGGTCCCCAACACCCCATCCTGTCCCCTACTCCCTGCTCCTACCCTTAGACTGGCACAGATTTCTTGTCTTCTTGTCAGTTATCTTAATTCCTTTCTTAGAGTCTGCACCTCAGTCAACAATAAACATAGCCTTGCTCACATTGGACAATCCCCACCTCCCACACTTCTCCCAGGAACGCTGCAGCCCCATCCCCTAGAGCACACTATTCTCTTCCTGGCTGCCTCCTACCACAGCATTTTTTTCTAATCCCTACTCCACCTGCTTTTACAATCATAACCCAGATAGGAAGTAGTTTCAATAAGACACCTACTTGCCTTCACAGGCCTAGCCCAGAGAGGAAGTAGTTAAAACAGAACACCTACCTGCCTTCATAGGCCAACCACAGATAGGAAGTAGCTCTGAACAGCACAATCACCTGCCTTTGCAGGCATACCCCTTACAGGGAGCAGTGACGACAGAATACCTACCTGCCTTCTACACAGTACATCCACCTGCTTTTGCAGGCCTACCCAGATATGAAGTATCTGTGAACAAGACCAAAAGCAGTATGGATTTACAGCAGTAAGGTCATGTCAGATGAATCTAATAGATTTCTTTGACTAGGTGACCAAAGTAATAGACCAGGAAGGGGCTTTGGATATGGCCTACCTAGACTTTAGCAAGGCATTTGACACAGTCCCGCACAAAAGATTGATAATCCAGTTATCCAGCCTGGAAGTGGGTCGTAGGGTGGTAGCCTGGGTAGCAAACTGGCTGTACAACAGGACACAGAAGGTAATAGTGAATGGAACACATTCCAAAGAAAGGGGGGTCACTAGTGGAGTTCCTCAGGGCTCAGTACTAGGTCCAGTCCTCTTTAACATCTTTATAGGTGACATTGCAGAGGATCTGGAGGGAAAGGTGTGCCTCTTTGCAGATGACACAAAGATCTGTAACAGAGTTGATACACAAGGTGGGGTAGAAAGGATAAGAAGGGACTTGGCAACGTTGGAGGAATGGTCAGACATATGGCAACTTAGATTCAATGCAAAGAAGTGCAAAGTAATGCTCCTGGAAAACAAAAACCCAGGAGAAGAGTACACAATAGTAGGGGAGGTACTAACAACAACAAAAATGGAAAGGGACCTGGAGGTAGTCATATCAGATGATCTAAAGGTGGGTAAGAAATGTGAGAAGTCAGTAAGGAGAGTCAGGGGGATACTGGGATGCATAGGAAGGGGCATCACGGTTAGAAAAAGGGAAATGGTTATCCCTCTATACAGACAGTTGGTGAGGACCCCGTCTGGAGTACCATGTGCAGTTTTGGAAACCTTATTTACACAAGGACGTAGACAGGATGGAAGCAGTCCAGAGGAGGGCAACTAAAATGGTGGAGGGTCTGCATCAGAAACCATATGAAGAGAGACTGAGAGAGCTTAATATGTATACCCTTGATGAAAGGAGGGACAGGGGGGACATGATAGAAATGTTCAAGTACCTCAGGGGAATCAACAAAGTCCAGGAGGGTAGCATCTTTCAGAAAAAGAGATGTGTAGGAACAAGGGGGCACAATTTAAAGATAGAGGGGGGACGGTTCAGGGGTACTGCGAGGAAATTTTTTTCATGGAGAGAGTGGTGGACACATGGAACCGCCTTCCTGGAGAGGCTGTGGGGTCTAAAACAGTGGAGGAATTCAAACATGCATGGGACAGACATAAGGCAATTATAGTGGGGAGGTGGCAGGAAGTAGGCTGTTGGTTAACTACTGTAAAATCTGCAGCTTATCCAGTAGGTAGGGAAATGGGCAGACTGGGTGGGCCAAGTGGTCCTTATCTGCCATCAAAGTCTATGTTTCTATGTTTCTAAGACAGTCAGTTGCCTCTGGATTCCTACCACTTTAGGGTTTGATGGCCAAACAGTATTTGAAAGCACCTTCCCATTTATTTCCTTGACCACATATCTGGTCTCTGTTAGGCAGAATTCTTCAGCGTTTCTAGCAAATTTCCTGCAGATAGACCCAGATAAAAAGCCAAAGTCCTGCTTGATGGCACTCATGCTTCAGGGCCACACCACCATAGTGTAGCTAGGCCTTCTGGGAGTTAAAAAACATGAATTACAGCCACATTAGTGGCAGACTACAGACATCTGTTCATCCTCTCTCCCACTGGCACCAGAACCAGCTGCCCTTTGTCTCACCTGCATCCTTTCCTCTGCTATGACCTCCTGCCACCCCTCCCAATAGCTGAGATCCCCTCACCACCACATTATAGCACTTTATCAGTTTTAAAAGAAACAAAGTTTTCAACTCCAGTACAGTTGTGTTTTAGACATGCTACTTCAGTAGCCCTAACCAAAACTCAAAACCCTCATTGGCATTATCCAGGAACTGAATGCGAAGAAACTGTGCAAACAGTCCGGTTATATTAGATGAACTGCAGTTGAACTAGTGGCTGTTTCAGTCGCATGAATTGGAATCTTCCAGGGCCTGAATGGAAAGAAACAGTGCAAACATTCCTTTTGTATCAGATGACCTGCAGCTGCACTAGTGACTGGCTTCAGTCACATGCTCACCCTCTTCCTCAATGGTACCAGCACTGGCTGTCCTTTGTCCTGCCCACAACTTACCTTGTTCTCTGACCCCCACTACCCCTTCACAACAGCAGAGATCCTCTCACCACCAGATTACAGAACTTTAGTAGTTTTAAAAGAACCAAAGTTTTCAGCTGCAGTACAGTTTCGTTTCAGATATGCAGCTTCAGCAACCCTACCTGAACCTCTGATTCCTTCTCAGCATCTTCTGGGACCTGAATGGGCAAAAACAGTGAAAACAGCCCTTTTCTTTTAGGTGAAATGAAGCCATGCTAGTGGGTGGCTGGCTGCAGTCACATACTCATCCTCTTTCCTACAGGCATCTGAGCTGGCTGCCCTTTGTCCCACCTGCAACCCACCCTCCACCTGACCTCCCACTTCCCCCTCCAAAATCAGAAATCCACTCACCACAACATTATAGCACCTTAGCAGTTTTAATAGAGACAAGTTTTCAGTCACAGTATGGTTTAGTTTCAGACATGCAGCTTTAGCAGCCCTGCTCAAACCTCTGGTTGCTTGTTGGCATTTTCTGGCACCTGAATACAGTATGTAATGCATAACATGCATACCAGTGTATATAGAAGGGTATGCACCTGGAAATTAGCAGTCAGATATGAAGGGACAAGATCACTGATGCATTTATAATGCAGAATACACCAGTTATACTTGTATCTGTTGTGTAAATCTAAACAATTAACTTCAGAAAGTAAACCACAGTTTTAAGTACAACTTGCATTTAAAATGAATCTTCAGCAAAAATTAAAAAAAAAAAAAAACATAAATTAGATGGCCAGATCTTCAAAGGGGCCTTAGACTGATTCAAGATGCATCAAACATCCACCTTGCATCAAATCCAGGTGCAGCAACTTCTGTGCACAGTATTTTCCAAGGAAAACACCCTCTATGGCAAAGTCCTCAAAAATAACCCAAGAGGACTACTGCATCAAAATTAGGATGCATGGGTGAGAATGATGCAAGCTGGGAAAGAAGCATGCTAAGTCAGAGAAGATAATGCATGGAGTGAGATGGAGAAAAATGACACAGGCTGAGTCAAAAATACATGCATAGAGTGAGATGGAGTGAGAAATGACACAAGATGAGTCAAAAATTACGGCACATGAAATGGACGCTGGAGGCAATATTTTACACGTGACAGTCCTTGAGAAAACATTACAATTTTTACAATGCAGGACTCTTGCGCAGAATGCCATTCATGGTATCATAGTCAGGTCTGCTCTCCTGCTGTAGGCCTCTGTATACAGTATGCTCTAATGTCACAAATGACACAAATGAATATGTTGAAAATATTGAGGGCAAGGGCTGAGCCCAGTGTTACCCCAGATGTAACCTCTTCAGCATTTGAGAATTTACTATTCTTCCCTGCCCTCTAAGTCCTCCACCTCAGTCAGCTCTCTACTGAAGGAGCTGTCCATTCTTCTATCCCTAGGTCCCTCAATTTTTGCATCAGCCTCCTGCTGGGCACTGAGTCAAAGGCCTTGCTGAAGTCCAAGTCCTTTGTCAGTCACTCTAGTTACCCAGTTAAAGAACTCTATTACTGTAGATTTCTTCTGACAATACCTCCCATTGTTGAGCTTATGCTGCCTATCATCCAGAAACTCATTTGTTTTTAGGAAGTCCAACAGTTCTTCCCTCAGAATGGCCTCAAGTATCTTATCAATGATAGACATCAAGATGACTGTTTACAGTTGCTAGACTCATCCATCCATCCATCCATCCATCCTTCCTTCCTTCCTTCCTTCCTTCCTTCCTTCCTTCCTTCCTTCCTTCCTTCCACTTTTATTTAGAAGGAGCATTTAGGCTGTCCTCCAGTCCCTGGGAACTACTCCTGTGTCTACAGAGTTGTCAACAATATCTGCAAGTGGACCTGTTACTACCTCAGCTGCTCAGAGTATCCTAGGGTGTAGCCCATCTGGTCCCATCAATTTGTCTACCCTTAACCCTTTTGGCCACATCCAGCAGACCTTCTTTCAGGATTCTTCCCTGACTGCTGAAGCTTCCTTCCTCCCTCTCATCCTCCTATTAAACACCAGCCCACATTCTAATGTAGGCCCCTCTTCTTCCCTGGTAAATACTGCACAAAGATATTGGTTCATTCATTCCATTTTTCCCTATCCACTTCTTACAGTCTTCCCTTTTTTACCAACAGTATTCTCCCTGACTTTTCATTTCTCTCAGATACACAGGAAGAATGCCTTTTCCCTCAGTTTCACTACTCATGCAGTATCTGCCAGGACTGCTGTGGAAGCATCCTCAAGGGGTTGAGAAGGTAGGACTGTGATCCCTTTCCTATCTTCATCCTCAATGACTGCTGTCAGGATGCCAATGACCAGACCTGTGAATAGGGCACTCCAAATTCTTTCCACACCTGTATTCTGTTCAAAACCACCAATCGGGCAGAAGGACAAGGGACAGTGGGTGGGATTTGAGCACCACTGAATGAACAGTATTTCAGTGCTGGGTTCCCTCTTAACTCTTTACAGCCAAGATCACAGCAGTAGCATTCTCAAGGGTCAAGAGGGTAGGACTCTGACTACTTTCCAACTTTCCACCCAGTGATTGCCACCAGGATGCCAATAACCAGAACTGTGGAGAGTGTGCTCCAATGTTTCTCTGTTCAAAACTGTCTATCAAGTGGTAGGATTCTGTTAGTGGGCAGGGCTTGAGCACCAGTCAAAAGTACAGTACTCCAGTTCCAGCTTGCTCCTCAACTCTTTACTGCCACAATTGCTGTGGGAGCATCCTCAAGGGGTTGAGATGGTTGGGCTCTGACTACTTTCCTACCTTCCCACAAAAGAACCACTGACAGGATGCCAAGAACCAGACCTATGTAGCAGGCACTGCAGCTTCTTCCCACATCTCTTCTCTGTTCAAAACTGCCAACTAGGTTTCAGGACTCAGTTAATCGGTGAAGTTTGAGCACCCACCATCCTCCCAAAAGGGCACTGTTCCAAGTGGTCCAAGATGCTGTGGTCCTCAGAGATATGAGTCACAGTGCAAAGGACATTGTGGCTGTTGTTTTCTATGGGCATCAGGGGTGAAAACTTTCTGAGGGTAGCATTGTGGGTTTGTAATTACTGCTGGTATGTCAGTATGGCCAGGAACTTCATAGCAGCTTATGTAATCCTGTTCTGTGCTGATAGGATCATGAGTTTCTGAATATATTGTATAACTGATAATTCTGTTTCTAGCACTGATTAACTTCACCATGTGTACTGTTCTTAGTTTTCCTGTTAGTGGTGATACTAAAGGTGTATATAGCTGCACATAAGATTCTAAGTGTCTCCCTAATTTTGGCACTGGCCTAATACTGCTGCTTGTTCTGTGAGCTATTATGAAATAAGAATTATTCCTATCTGCATGGCCTTGTAGAGCCTTACTATATTCTATATATCGGTGGGTCTTGTAAACTGCTCCTCATCTCTTAGTGCTCCACAGTACAAAGTTTAAAACCTGTGTGGCCGTACAACTTCCTAGAGTAACACATCCTCCAAGGTAACAACCTTAAATAGTGGTTTCCCACTTACTGTGTCTGCAAACTTCCTCAGTAAATTATATGATCATGGCCCCTATAGCACTTATTTTTGATGCTCTTTACATTGCGTCTTTTGTCTGCATGGATTGGATTATTAAATATTCTCCTTCATCACCTTAAGGAGCAACTGGTACCCACCTGTCCTTAGCATTCCAAACACAGTGCTTCATATGCCACAATGCTATAAGGTTTTTATCATAATGATCACTGCTATAATCTCTTTTATTAATAATGAAAATCTGTTCCTGGTCACATGGTATGTTCCCAGAACTGCATGCAGGTTATTAAAGCTTCTACTCTTGCTTACTGCTGGTGTTGCTGAGCTTAATCCTGGTCCAATTCCAACAAACATCTGTGTGTTCTTCCCCCTACACCAAATGTGGTCTAACACTAGAGGTTTAAAGTTTGTGCACATTAATATTAATAACCTCAGATATAAGCTACTTGAGCTTGAGACTTGGGTGGGTATAAATGCATCTCATGGTATGGATATTATTGGATCATGGTTGAAACCCTGTGCTCTAACACATGTGATTACCATCCCCGACTATAATATTTTTAGAAAAGATAGGTTGGAGAAAAAGGGGGTGGTGTGTTACCATGTGTTAAATCTGCAATCATTGCCAGTGTCTTATAGTACAGTAGAAGCACCAAATTTGTCAAGCAATTTTGCGAGATTCCCTAGTTATCCTTCAGAAAATTTAGGGAAAAAATCCTCTAAAATTCTTTTTATTATACCTACAGAAAGAGGCCAGTTCCTATTACAGTACTTACCCACACTAGTTCTCCTGGTGAGTATTTATTTGTATAGATCTACTTGGTGATACTTAATCTCTGCTGGTTGGGTATATCTACAATCCTCCAAAGGTTTCTAACCCTGCCCTGATTGATATCACATCTAGCAAAGTAATTCTTCTTAGATACCTTAATATTAATTGAAAGAATAAGGGTGCTAAGGTTCATAAAATATTCCTATTTAAGATGCATCTTAATATGCACACTGCTGAGCCCACCCTGTTGAACAATGAGTCTGGTAATCATTCCCTACTTGACTGGATATTGTTTAATAAGGTTGAGAGAAGTTGGGTGGCAGGAATAATGACAGATTTGTTAAGAGACCTCTTCCTCCATGCTTTGTTTCTAGAAAAACAATTCCTTAAAACACCCTCCCAGGATTATCACAGTCTGTGATCATGTAAACTTGACTAGGTTGCTTTCCTTGAAAGTCTTTCCTCAGTTCATTGGGAAGCCATGGACCTATTTGAGGTTGTTGATCTAGCCCTTGATTTCTTTATCAAAAACTTAAATACATGTAATAAAAAAACATGCTACTTTAGTCAGAGACAGTTTAAAGGGCTCTGCTTTAAATGACTGTACACCAACATTTGTAAGTCTATGAAGATGAAGGATATGATTTGGGGCGATTTCAAGACTATTGGCTTACTGTCTGACAGGCAATCCTATCGGAAATGAAGAAATGAATGTAATGTGAATATTAAAAAGGCAAGGACAAGCTATGTACAGAGCCTTCAGGACCAAAATTTGTCTTGCTCAAAGTGCTTCTAGTCACAGGTCAACTGCCTTCTTAATGTTCAGTCAGGAGCCCCTACACATGAACTTGTGTGTCATGGGCAACAGTTTGGTGAGTTTGTATCTGCTGCTGATGTGTTTAATTCTTTTTTTAACTGACCTGGAGAAATTTAAGTCCCCTCTTATTGGGCACCAAATCCTCCACCTACTGCTCAGCCTCTCGTCCCTTACTGTTCACCAAAATTCCAGTTTAGATTACTTACACTAAGAAACATTTGTCAATGTCAAATGTTTGCTTGCTGGTATTAGAATTGGAAATGCAGGAGTTAGACAGATGTAGAATAGGAATGGCAGTGAAGTATTGAACTTCACGTCAAGCCCACCTCCATCCTGTAGAGAGGGACAGGCATTAGGGTAAGTGTTTGGGTCGTCATCAATGACAGTCATGCCTTGTCACCTCACAATATTCTGCAGACGCCGACACATGTTGAGGTGTCCCTTGGGGTGTTTGGCTTCACAGTCACCCCATTCCATAAGGCCATATGCTGAAATGGGTGCAGCATGGGACAATGAGGTGAAGTCTGGGACTGAAGAGTCCAAGGTACACCTCGATGCCTGTCAGTGGTGGGGGTGGGATGGCATGAGCAGTACAGTTGGCAATGCAATGCAAAGGCACACCCAGATGCCTGTCAGTCTAGACAGGGTGGAACGTTATGGTTAGAAACCCTAACGCCCTTGGCACTTGTTGGTATTTGCACTACAAATTTTCAACATGGCCTTCTTGTGACCCCATCTCATGAAAGTATTTGGGATCTCTTGTCAAGAAAAGCGGCAGTGTGATTTTGTTAATGTGTCTAGAACTTTGAGTTCCAACAGTGACCATGCCATTCTGCACCACATGTATGAAAACACAGATCAGGCAGGATGTGAAGAATGACAGCTGTACCATCCATAAGAAAGTATGAAGAGATGGCAATGTTGAAAATCTGTAGTGGGAATATTAAAAATGCTTGCAGTTCTGAGCATACATGGAAACTGCGAAATGCATGTACGTAACACAGTCATTTTACGGACTTTACTCACCAGATTTTCAAAATAGCCATTTTAGGACCTCTGCTAATGAACAGTGTCACTGTGATTTTCCTAATGTTTCCCAAACACTGATTTCCAACAGTGACCGCACTATTCTGTGCCAGATGTGCAAAAACACATTTTGTCCAGGACATGAAAAATTACAGCTGTACTGTTCATTAGGAGGTGTGGAAAAATGGCAATGTTGAAAATCTGGAGTGAAAATATTTCAAATGTGCGAAGTTACAAGGATGCGGGGAAACTGCACAATGCATGCTCGTAACACAGTCATTTTATGGACTTTCATCACAACATTTTCAACATAGGCATTTTAGGATCTCTGCTCATAAACAGCATTCACTATGATTTTCTTAATGTGTCCCAAACACTGATTTCCCACAGTAACCACGTTATTCTGTGCCTCAAGTGCAAAAACACATTTCGGCCAGGATGTGAAAAATGACAGCTGTACTGTTCATAAGCAGGTGTGTAAAATGCCAATGTTGAAAATCTGGAGTAAAATATTGCAAATTCACCAAGTTAATAGCGTGCATAGCAACTGTGTAACACACACTCGTAAAACAGTCATTTTTTTTTATTTGTTCAACCAGATTTGCAACATAGGCTTTTTGACAGCCCACCTCATGAACGCTGGCACTGTCATTTTGTTAATCAGTCCCAAAAGGTGATTCCATGCAGTGACCATGAAATCACCTTTCTGGACTGAATAATGCCATGACAGTGGCTGAATTTCATGAGGAGGGGTCCCAATAACGCCATGATGAAAATTTGGTTACAAAATTCCCAAAACTGCCTGAGATATGCAACAAAGTTGAAAACCCCTATTTATGCCATTATGCAGCTTACCAGCATTTCTTCAGTTCGGGGTCAGCTTTGAAGAATGCAGATGTGTTCCCAGTCCACCAAAGATCATCGCGCCAGGCTCCGAAGGTAAGTATGGGGTGAGGGTGAGGAATGGGGAGGCAGGGTACACAGAGGGTGGGCACAGGTTGTGGGCAGGGCCACAGGAATCAATGAGGGACCATTTTCTAATTTACATCGAAAAAAAAACATCACAGGATGATTTTTTGCTTCACAGGGACATTTGGCATGCTGGAGTGGGCTCCCAGTATGCCACCTCAGTGTTTTGGTTCAGGGGCTATAGCTGAGGGGGGATTAGGCAACCACGTTGGCACATATGGGGGGGCAAGATCTGAGGGGGACTGAGCAACCCCTCCGCACAAAACCAACATGTTTGGGGGAGACATTATGCTGACGAGGAGTGGGCTTCCCCGTCAACACACAAAAACTGTTTTGGGGTGGCACATGCTGCAGATGGGGATTGAGCACCCCCTTGGCACTAGGAGCATCCAATATTTTTTATGAGCATGTCAGCGGCTTGCCGCCGTGTTCACAAACAATATTACACTTGGCAAGGTTCCGCCCAGCAATGACAGGTCACTCCCTTATTGCAGTGGAATGGCTGATGCAGCAATGATGAGGCAGTCCCTGATCGCTGCAGTGAAAACGTTACAAGTTGGTGGCACTTTTGGAAGCCAGTGTCATCAGCACACTGTGCCTCCATTGCTCCACTAGTGCCAAGCCCCCAAGTGCAGTGCCTCTGTTGGCTGCCACAGTGCAGTACCTCCACAATCCACTTCTCTCCTAAGTTGCCACATAATGTTTCTTGCACAAGCAAGCAAACATAAAAAAAAACATTGTCCAACTAATGATACTTAAGGTAGACAGTTCATCTGGGTATTTTAAATTTTAGTTGAGGCTTTTCAAATTGGCTGCCCCAGTAACTGCCTCTTCACTTAGAAACCACTGTAACAAATGCCTGCTACAAGGGTGTGTGTCTGAGAAATGAAAAGTTGCCTTTCTGTTTCTGATAGATGGGGGGGGGCTAAGGAACCAGTTGAAAATTACTGTCCTATTTCCCCTCCTGAGTCCTCCTATTAAGGTATAAGATTGTCTGGTTAGTTATCAACTTATGCAAATTTGTGTCCAGGGTATAATCACATCCAGGGCAAGCAGCGCCTGGTCAAATCATGAACAATAGAATTCCTTGTGGGGGAGATCAGCACCTGCTTAAGTGTTTGCACAATAGCTTAGTTCAGCTCCATATACTTCCCATAATCAGGATGCAGAAGGTATGTTGCAAAAAATCATTAATCCTTATAAATCCAGTAAAACACTTGCAGATAGTACTGGCAACACAATCCAATTGTCCTAAGAACAGAGCCGATCCCCTGGTCATGAACACCTGAACTGACATCACCTGATGCATTTCAATTGTAAGAACTTTTTCAAAGGTGATCGTCATAGGCCCACAGTGACCATCTTACACAATTAGATTTAAAGAGACAATACATAACATGCATTGAATTAATCAGTTCTCATACATGAGAAACATATAGAAATATTGTTTAAAAACATATTCAATTATAACAGGAGGGACTATCAATAACTATTTACACCATTCAATTAAAACAGTCAAAACAGGAGTAGTAATAAAACTGCTTCCAATGTTTTAATCTGCTAGCCGTAAAGTGCATACCTGAAAAAGGAAAAAACACAGTGAATATTACAAAATCATAACACAAAATATATTATGAATAATCAGTTCTGTTCACTTTTTAAAAAAGGTTCAATCTCTATGTTCTCATGTAATCCTTTACCATCCATGACTTTTAGGAAAAAGATAAAATTTTGCTCCCTCCTTAATTGCAAATTATTATAATCCCCTCCTCTCTGGCTGGCCCTGTGGTGCTGAGGGTTGAGGTGATGGATGCCACCCCTCATCCCACAATGGTGACCAATGTTTGGGAATGAGCACTGGCTGCTGGGGGTCAGCGGGGCAGAGAAGGATTGAGCATCCCAAGTACTGCTGTCCTTCTCCGGGAAGGGGGAATCCCAGCAGCTGGTGATCGCTTGCCTCCTAGCGGAGGCTGGGAGTCAGCTTGCCAATGCTGAAGATGTAGGTAGAGGATGCAGCAGACACCTGGAGGAGCTTTTGTGGGAGCATGCAGGCTACTGACTGGTTCATCTAGGTCTAGTCATATAACGGCTGTGCTGCGCAAACTGCACTGGCTGCCAGTGCAGTGGCGGATCACTTTTAAGGTCAGTTTACTTACCTATAAAGCCCTACATGAACGGGGACCCTGTTCCCTGCAAGAGCTCTTTACTTCCTACTGCCCCTCTAGCTCACTCTGAACTGTCAATGAGGGATTGCTAGAGGTTCCCAGGGATTTGTTAGAAACATCTGGGCACATGCTTTTTCTCATGCTGCCCCTGCCCTGTGGAATTCTCCACCTCGTCGGTTGAGGGAATGACAGACCGTCTCAAGTTTTAAATCAGAGCTTAAAACATATGTGTTTTATCAGGCTTTTTCTGATGGTTTTTAAAATGTTATTGTAACCCCCCTGCAAATGGGGGTTCCCAAAAGACTTCCAGGAGCTTGCTTGAATGCTCCAACCCTGAATGGTGTTTGGCGTTTAAGCCATTTATCAGTGAGTGTTTTTAGAACCTCTGGTACTGTCTCTTTAAGAGCTGTCTGCTTGCAGACATAATTAGTTTGTATGGGGACTGTGTGTTTCTTTGATTGAGTACACTCAAGCTGCTGCCAATTCACTCCATTTTTGCAGTCACTAGAGTGCAAAGGGAACCTATCTGAAATATGTAACTGTTTGCCAGAAATCATTTAGAGTAATAATGAAATTACAGTTTGTCTAACCTGCTTTCTTTGCAGTCAGAACTGTGTCTGCCTAGTTCCCCACTCTGGTTTTGAACTGCTGAACTGGACCAATCAGTGTGGGGTAAGCTAGCTCACAAATGGTGCCTTAGGACGAATCAGAACTTGGACTCATAATCTGAGCCAGCCACAAGAGGATTGATGGGCAGTGACTCTGGGAGATGTAGTTTTGACTTGCGCCTTTTTGGACCAACAGGAGCAGTCTATTGTGAGTGACAGCCAATCCAGTCAAGAACTGGGAGGAACTCAAAGGAAGTGCCTGTTTTGTCTGTTGGAGTTTCAGTTGAGCTCTGGCAGTGAAGAAGGAAGGGCCCTGTGCTTTTCAGTGTGCAGTTTAGTGGAAGCGTGTGTAAGGCCCAGAGTTCGGTCTGCAGCTTGTGTAACTGCTTGTTAGGACTGAATCCGTCCTGTGAAGAGAATCAAAGGATATCTGAAGAGTAGAAACCAGGCTCATCCTGTAGAAGACTGGAGAAATTGCTGAATTGCACTCGGTCTGTCAGGAACTGAATCTGCTGTGTGTTCTCCCGGGAATTGTGCAGTAATTGCGATCGGGAATGAGAAGCAGCCTGCCTGGTATAGTACTTTCTGTTTTACCATATAAATGTGTGAAGAGGCTTGTGTACCTCAAGTGAATCCTGCTACCATTAAAGGACTTTTGCCTGTTACTGTTCACCATATAAATGTGTGAGGAGGCTTGGTTAGCTCAAGTGAATCCTGCTGCCATCAAAGGACTTTTGCCTGTTGCAGTTTGCCATATAAATGTGTGAGGAGTCTCGTGGAGCTCAAGAGTAGCCCTGCTGACATTGAAGGACCCTATCTTGTTTGGAGGTCGTGAGTACTAATTCAGAGTCGCTCCCTGTTGAATTGCCACATTGAATCCAAATGGAATCACTGTACTGCTGACTGTTTAAACTAATTTTCTTTTCTCTGTGGAAAGGGCCCTACCAGCTCCCGCAGTTTGGACTAGCCACTAGGGCTTGGGTACCCAGGGACAGTAACTGGTAGGGATAGGCCTGCACAGAGCCATAGGTAGATGAGTAAAGTGACAAGCTAATTAACCTGATTTCCCTGTCCTTGTTATATTCCCCAAATAAATCCAAGCTGCTTGTTTCAGCAAAGTTATACTGCCTGAGGTATTTGTCTATGTTAAAGTATTGTACTGTGATTGTTGCACTGTATCTTATTTTGGAGGTCCCAGTGCCTGAACCAGCCCTGGGGGTAAGTGTATACTGTGAAGGTAATTCTGATATATTGTGTGGGCCACTAGTGGGAAGAAAGGGGTTGCAGTGTCCCAGAGGGCTGTGACCAAGTAAGTTTAACTATTGCAAACCCTGACCTCTGGGTGGAGGCACCTGCCATTGGATCCAGGCCCCTCAACCTGTTAGTGGCAAATCAGGCAGGGGTAGTAGCCCCTGGGATATTGCCATCTAGGGGTTACATCTTGGAGGCTCACCACTGGGATTGTGTGTCCTCTAGTGGCCATATTTACAAACCACTGTTAAGGAACAAAATAAATAAATAAATGGGTACCCCGACAGAAGTGGCTGTGCACCGGCTGGTGGAGTGGTGTACTGGGGAGGAGATCGACCCCCAAAATGCTATGCTTATCCTGGACATCCCCCTGGGTATCAATACGGACACTGTGCAGGGAGTACTTTCCAAGGTGGAAGGTTTACAAAACCCTGTGGTGGTGGGTTGTCATGCTAATCTGCTCACCCACACTTTCCTGGCCCTAGTAGAGTTTAAGGATCCCATAGATAGCTCCAAAGTGCCACAGACCATTACCCCAGAGGAGCCCTCACTGCTTGGAGAGTGATAACTAAGGACAGTAAAGACCCGGGGGGGAATGAGCCCCCACCACTATCTGAAACTTTTGAGGAGAAATTTGCTAAATGGTTGCTGGGGGAAGGGAAAACTGTGGAGGACTTGAAGAAACTATTCTTGCCACCTGGGGGTGTTCCTCCCCCAACACCCTCTCCCGCTCCAGTACCCGTAATGGTAGCTGAACCAATGCAGACTCCTATTTCTGCACCTGCCATTAGTCACGACTCTTACCGAAGGTTGAGGATCTTCTCTGGTACCTCCCACCCCCAAGGGGAGGATGACTGGGAGACCTGGATAGACTATGCCTTTAAGTGCTAGATGGCAGTACTCGGGCAGAAAAGTGAAGAGGGGTTAGTGAGAGCCTCCGAGGTCCTGCCCTGGCTACCATCCATGCTAAACGGGCCAGTAACCCTGAAGTGACTGCACAGGCCTATCTTGAGGCCCTGGAGAATGTGTATGGAGCCCAGATTCTGATGAAGACCTATGGTGGAGAGTAAGAGATGCACAACAGTACCAAGGAGTTGTTGTCTGTGTATGTATCTCGGCTGGAAAAATTGTTGCAAGAATGCCTCAGAAAGGGTAGTTTGCCAGCGATTGAACTGGACCGAACCAGGCTGGACAGGATCCTTAAGTCTGCCCCTTCTCAGAACTGCTGTTGCTTCAGTTATGCCTGGCAAATCGACTGGAATCCCACCCTCCTATGATGAGTTAATGAGAGAAATTCGAGGAGTTGAGAAAAGGCGACCTCGGGAGGGACCTGCACCAACAGCTGCGGCTATGACCCGAGTGACTGAGGGTGACCCATCAAGTGAAGTTCAGGGGCAGAGGTTGGCAGTAAATGAGTGCTCTGACAAGGAAAAAGATATGCAACAATGGGGCGAACTTTTGAGAGAGATCAGGGAATTCAAAAACAGTCCCTTTATGAAGGCCACGCCTGCAAGTAAGGGCCCTGACCTATATCCGACTGCATCTGCTATTGGGGTGGGGGTACCCACCCATGTATCTCCTGCTGATAACAGCTCCGAACTTGATTCCTTGACCATGGAAGTGGAGAAACTGACGAGATGTCTCCAAATGCTTATCACGCCGCAGACAGAGATGGCACCAAGGTTTCCAGTTAGTAATACCCCCGCCCTGGCTCCCAGTGTGGCGCCTCAGCCAGCTCAAACTCCAGAAAGTATATTTTGCTATAATTGTGGGAAAGATGGGCACATGAAAAGGGAATGCCGGTCCCCAAAAGACACTGACAAAGTTGCATATAGGCTACAAGGAGAGCTTAGGAGAACAAATCAGTGGTTAAGAGGTGCACGAAATGATCCCAGTGAGGGCACCAAAAAATGTTAACTCACATCCTTTTGTGGCAAGGTCAGTTGCCCAGGCCCCCACTACCACCTCTCCAGACTGGTCCAGAATAGTGGGTCCCTCCATGGAGACCACTGTAAAGGTGAATGGAGTGTCTACAAGACTGTATTAGACAGTGGCTCCCAAGTGACAATTATGTTCCAGGATTGGTATCAGAAGCATTTGTCAGGCGTACCCTTACAACCATTAGAAGGACTGCATGTATGGGGGTTAAGTGAGAAGGCCTACCCTATTCCGGGTATATCAGATTTGGCTGTCTTTCCCCACCTCCGTGGCTGGAGTGGCCGAACAAGTAGAGACCCTAGCCTTAGTGTGTCCCCCACTGGACTGTATGATGGTGTCCCTTTGTTGATTGGAACAAATGCTCATATGTTGGAAGGCTGGCACGTTGTGTTATGAAAACAGGGTCAAAGACTAGTAGAGCTTAAGAGATCCGCTTTAATTAAGAAGGCCTATGAGGCACAGAGAGATGCTGAAAAATAGAACCAGAGGAACCAGTCGAATTGTATGGAAGAAGGATCCTGAGTCTCTGATCCTGGCGCCAAATGCCCAGTGTACCTTACAGGAGAGGTCCATATCAGAAAGGATGTTAAGAATAAAATATTAATGTTGGATGCACCAGGCAATGGAAAATTGCCAGAGGGACTGCTGGTCAAGCCTAGTATTTTGCCCGCTAGAGCCCATGCTTATGCCAGATGGGTAATGGTCCAAGTTCATAATGTGTCTGAAAGAGACATTCGAGTAAATAGAGGTTGCATCCTGGCTAATGTGCATTAGTGCAGACACTGCAGTGCTACCCAGCAGCAAGAGTTCAAGGAAGAATGACAGAGTAACGCCTGACTTGTTTGATTTCGGCGACTCGCTGCCAGCTGAATGGAAAGTGAGGATCAGTGAGAAGCTTGCCCAGAGAGACCAGGTGTTTTCTTTAAAGGAATGGGATGTAGGATGCATGCAAGGAGCTGAGCACAATATCCGGCTGCATGATGAAAGACCATTTCGTGAGAGGTCTCGATGCCTGGCACCTGCTGACATAGATGATGTGAGGCGGCATCTGCAAGAGATGTTAGCTGCTGGTGTAATACAAGAATCCAAAGCCCTTATGCTTCCCCATTGTGGTAGTGAGGAAAAGAATGGGACAGTAAGGATGTGCATGGATTATCACCTTAAACCGTCGGACTATCCTGATCAGTACACAATGCCCGCATTCAGGATGCTTTGGACTGCCTAAGCGGGAGCAAGTGGTTTTCTGTGCTGGATCTCCGCAGTGGGTACTACCAGATCCCGATGGCCCCAGAGGACCGTGAGAAGACAGCCTTTATCTGTCCACTTGGCTTCTATGAATTCATGAGGATGCCATGGATTTCAGGTGCCCCAGCCACTTTTCAATGATTGATGGAGCATGCAGTGGGGACATGAACTTACTAGAGTGCCTGGTATACCTAGATGATGTTATTGTGTTTGGCAGCTCACTGGAGGAACATGAGAGCAGATTATTTAAGGTATTGGACCGACTGGAGGACTTTGGCCTTAAACTGTCCATTGATAAGTGTCAATTCTTTCAAACATCAGTAAAGTATGTGGGACATAGTATCCACGAGGAATAGAGACCGACCCAAGTAAAGTTGAGGCCTTGACCACCTGGCCACAGCCCAAAATCTAAAAGAACTGCAAAGATTCCTGGAATTCTGTGGTTATTATCGGCGCTTCATCAAGGACTATTCAAGAGTGATCCGCCTTTACTTAACCTTACTCAAGGGTATCCCCAACCCACAAAAAATACAAAGGTCAGCGTCCTCAAGACTGAAAGAGTGTATTTTCATCCGAGTGAAGTATTTGGGGCCCACTGGACTCCTGATTGTGAGACTGCTTTTCATGAGATCATATATCAACTTACCCATGCTCCAGTGCTGGCCTATGCCGATCCAAGAAAACCTTACGTCCTGCACACTGATGCTAGCTTGCAAGGGTTGGGAACTGTGTTGTACCAAGAGCATGAGAATGGCCTGAGACCAGTGGCCTTTGCCAGTAGAAGCCTGACCCCATCCAAAAAGAACTATCCTGTACATAAGTTAGAGTTCCTAGCTTTGAAGTGGGCTATTGTTGACCAATTCCATGAGTACTTGTATTGGGCTAAAATACTAGTAAAAACTGACAATAATCCTTTGACCTATGTGCAGACCTCAGCTAAGTTGGATGCCACTGGCCATAGGTGGCTTTCTGCATTATCTACATATGACTATGCTCTCGAATACCGAGCAGGTCTTGAACCACATAGATGCTGATGCTCTCTCAGGAGGCCTGTTCCCCAGAATGATTGGGTCCGATTGGCAGAACCTGACATTCGGCACTCTGCCGAAGTTTGACAGGGAGGAACAAATGTCCACGGATGCAGTGGACTGCATGGTGGATTGCTTGGGACCCTCTGAGAATTGCATACCTGCTGCTTATTGCCACTTTTCTGCAATAGACATTGGTGCACTGCCTCAGCTGGACAATGACAGTATTCGGGCTCAATCCCACGATTCCATGATCAAAGCAGCTTTAGAAGCCTCTATGCAGGAAAAGATGTGTCCAAATTACGCCCACTGATTTGAGAACTGCACTGTTATACAAAGAAGGTCCTAAGTTGAAACTGATCAATAAACTGTTATACAGAGAAACAGTAGACAGAGGGGACAAGTAGACAAACAACAACTAGTGCTGCCCACTGCCTTTCGAGACTCAGTATTGAGGTCCTTGCATAACCACATGGGGCACCTTGGTATAGACAGAACACTTGACTTGGTGAGATCCAGATTCTATTGGCCTAAGATGGGGGCTGATGTGGAGCAACACATTCGAACTTGTAGTCATTGCTTACAGAGGAAAGCTTTGCCCCAGAGGGCTGCCCCCCTTGTTAACATAACCACCAGTGCACCCATGGAGCTGGTCTGTATTGATTTTCTGAGTTTGGAGTCAGATCAAAGAAATATCAGTAATGTGCTGGTGGTCACTGACCATTTCACGAGATATGCCCAAGCTTTCCATCAAAGACCAGAAAGCATCCATCAGCCAAAGTACTTGTAGAAAACTTTTTGTTCACTATGGGGCTCCACAAAGAATCCATTCTGATCAAGGGAGAGACTTTGAGAGTTGTCTGATCAAAGAGATGCTTTCTCTGTGGGAGCGAAAGTCCAGAACCACTCTTTACCACCCCCAGGGGACCCACAGCCTGAGCGTTTCAACTGCACTTTGCTAGATATGCTGGGCACCTGCACTCAAAGGACAAGCCTAGGTGGAGCCAACAAATTAGCACCCTGGTACATGCTTATAACTGCACACAAAAGTGATGCCACTGGTTCTCCCCACCGCCTGATGTTTGGAAGAGAAGCTCGACTACGGTAGATGTGTGTTTGGGGTCTCTCTGATGGGGTTCAAGCTGACAACTACTTACAGTATGTGCAAAGTTAAAGGCCCAGCTAACTCATGCGTACCAACTGGCTCAAACCATGGCTGCCAAAAGAAATCAGCCAACAAAGAAAGGTATGATAAAAAGGTGAAAGCACAGGAACTCCAGGAGGGAGATCGGGTATTGCTAAGAAATCTGGGACTGCATGGCAAGCACAAGATTGCTGACAGATGGCACCATCTCCCTCACATTGTAGTGGGCAAATCAGATGATTGGCCAGTGTACAAAGTAAGGCCTGAGAATAATTCAAAAGATGTAAAAACAATGCATAGAAATCATTTACTGCCCATTGGGCAAATCTTAATTGAGTCTGAGCCCCTAGAAGATGCCTCCTCTGGACCAGTGACTAGAGCTGCTGCTAAGAAAAGATCAAGAAAGTCTGCACCTACAGAAGCAAAGTTAAAGTGTTCCCCTCCACAAGTCCCAGTTGAGCATGACTGTCAGTCCATATCGGAAGAAAGTGAGAATGACTTTGAATACTATCCTTCTTACGAACTGAGTCAATTGTTTCGGGGCAATCCTCTAGTCAATACTGGAGATGAAGCTGGGCCTTCTGGACTGTCCAAGCCCCCAGCTTCGTCCTTGGAGCCAATGCCCCAAGAAAGTGAAGTGCAAAGCATCAGATCAGATGAAATGGAATCATTGTGCATGGTTGAACTGTTTGAGCTTTCAGGGGAGGAAAATGATGGATTGGGTCAGACTGGTGATACATCAGAACAAGAAGAGTATTTTGAGTGCCCTGACAGTCCACTGCCAGTGTCCGAAAGCTCTCCATGTGAGCCAAATGTTGTGGACTCAGAAACTGTAACTCCTGGAGCTGAAATTGCCCCAAGTTCTAGCCTCTCTACCCCCATGGAGACTCCCCTGACAAGTGAGGACAATGCTGAAAATGAGGCTCAGAGTGCAGATACTGTAACAGTTCCCCCTAGAAAGACTGGTCAAGCTGTAAAGCCTGTGGTGCACCTCAGTTATGATTCCCTTGGGAGGCCTGTGGATTTGCCTCTCAATGTTGTCCATAAAGGAGTGTATGTGTCCCCGAGCTCATTGCCCAAACTGAGCGTCAGTGCTAACTGCTAGTTACTTGTGTTGCCCTCTAAGTATGGTGCCCTTGCCCTGTCCAGCCCCAAGGTAACTGATAGGGAAGGGCCCCCTCTCTTCAGGTTTCATGTACAAGAGGTAATAACTTGAGTTATGGTACAATGTGTAATACTGTAAAGAGTGACGTACTGCAATGTTTCAGAAATGTGTTCTTGGTAAAATGATATATTGACTGATGATTACATGTGTGAGCCTAATGCAAATGTATATGGTTGCAGTTGAAACTTATGGTACTTGCTTGACGCGGACGTCAAGCTTCCCAGAAATAGAAGGTAACCCCCTGCAAATGGGGGTTCAAAAAGACTTCCAGGAGCTTGCTTGAATGCTCCAAGCCTGAATGGTGTTTGGCGCAGTGTTTATTTATCAGTGAGTGTTTTAGAACCTCTGGTACTGTCTTTAAGAGCTGTCTGCTTGCAGACATAATTAGTTGTATGGGGACTGTGTGTTTCTTTGATTGAGTACCACTGAGCTGCTGCCAATTCACTCCATTTTGCAGTCACTAGGGTGCAAAGGGAACCTATCTGAAAGATGTAACTGTTTGCCAGAAATCATTTAGAGTAATAATGAAATTACAGTTTGTCTAACCTGCTTTCTTTGCAGTCAGAACTGTGTCTGCCTAGTTCCTCATTCTGGTTTTGAACTGCTGAACTGGACCAATCAGTGTGGGGTAATCTAGCTCTAAAATGGTGCCTTGGACGAATCAGAACTTGGACTCATAATCTGAGCCAGCCACAAGAGGATTGTATGGCAGTGACTCTGGGAGATGTAGTTTCGACTTCAAGCGTCTTTTGGACCAACAGGGCAGTCTATTGTGGTGACAGCCAATCCAGTCAAGAACTGGGAGGAACTCAAAGGAAGTGCCTGGTTTTGTCTGTTGGAGTTTCAGTTGAGCTCTGGCAGTGAAGAAGGAAGGAGCCCTGTGCTTTTCAGTGTGCAGTTTTAGTCGGGAAGCGTGTGTAAGGCCCAGAGTTCGGTCTGCAGCTTGTGTAACTGCTTGTTAGGACTGAATCTGTCCTGTGAAGAGAATCAAAGGATACCTGAAGAGTAGAAACCAGGCTCACCCTGTAGAAGACTGGAGAAATTGCTGAATTGCACTCGGTCTGTCAGGAACTGAATCTGCTGTGTGTTCTCCTGGGTATTGTGCAGTAATTGCGATCAGGAATGAGAAGCAGCCTGCCTGGTATAGTACTTTCTGTTTTACCATATAAATGTGTGAAGAGGCTTGTACCTCAAGTGAATCCTGCTGCCATTAAAGGACTTTTGCCTGTTACTGTTCACCATATAAATGTGTGAGGAGGCTTGGTTAGCTCAAGTGAATCCTGCTGCCATCAAAGGACTTTTTCCTGTTGCAGTTTGCCATATAAATGTGTGAGGAGTCTAAGTGGAGCTCAAGAGTAGCCCTGCTGACATTGAAGGACCCTATCTTGTTTGGAGGTCGTGAGTACTAATTCAGGTCGCTCCCTGTTGAATTGCCACATTGAATCCAAATGGAATCACTGTACTGCTGACTGTTTAAACTAATTTTCTTTTCTCTGTGGGAAGGGCCTCTACCAGCTGCCACGGTTTGGACTAGCCACTAGGGCTTGGGTACCCAGGGACAGTAACTGGTAGGGATGAGCCTGTGCACAGAGCCATAAATAGATGAGTAAAGTGATAAGCTAATTAACCTGATTTCCCCTGTCCTTGTTATATTCCCTAAATAAATCCGAGCTGCTTGTTTCAGCAAAGTTATACTGCCTGAGGTATTTGTCTATGTTAAAAGTATTGTACTGTGATTGTTGCACTGTATCTTATTTTACAGGAGGTCCCAGTGCCTGAACCAGCCCTGGGGGTAAGTGTATACTGTGAAGGTAATTCTGATATATTGTGTGGGCCACTAGTGGGAAGAAAGGGGGGTTGCAGTGTCCCAGAGGGCTGTGACCAAGTAAGTTTAACTATTGCAAACCCTGACCTCTGGGTTGAGGCACCCGCCATTGGATCCAGGCCCCTCAACCTGTTAGTGGCAAATCAGGCAGGGGTAGTAGCCCCTGGGATAGCGCCATCTAGGGGTTACATTATTGCTATTATTTGTACATTGAATGTTTATCTTATGGTGCAGCGTCTTGGTATTTGAAAGGAGCTTGAAAAATAAATTTTACTTTACTTTACTTTGCAAGTGTCATTGCATGCTACATCCCCTGAGGGACGAAAACATGGAAACATGGAGTCCTCTGCTGCAAGGATGATGTTTGTCCTCCCACAGCACTGCCTGGGAAGACGCCTCCCTGGATCTGGATCCGGTCAGGTGGGTCGAGGGATTCCCCACCCCCTGTCATTAAGGTAAGTCATGGGGGCAGAAGGGGAGGGGCTCTGATACCCAGTGCAGGTGCAGCGGGAACATCAGAAGGCACTGGCAGTGAACTCCAGGAGAAAAAGCACTAACTAAAAAAAAAATACATAAAATAATCCCTTCATCTTCATGACATGAATGATTTCTCTATGTTAGTAAAACTAAAAGTGTGTTCATCTTTGTTTCTGGCCTTCCAAACGTGCATTGCCAATGCTTTGGTACTGCCCCCCCCCCCAACAATGGCCCTGGCATCTTCTCCTATTCTGATTTCTGCTATGTTTGCAGTTGGCATTATAACTGCACCCTAATGACAGTCACAGTTTTTCTTGTCTCTGTGACTTGGGTGAACCAAGCAAAACTCATCCTGCAGGTATCTCACCAGTTGTCTGTATTATCTTTGATCACCATGTATTGCTGCCAAATTACCATTGCAATTATGTAGGTGTTTATTATAGAGCTATGTCCACACTTTGTGTCTGTACCAACAATTTTTAGTATTTACCTAATTTTGTACCAACTTCTTTTATCAAATGTTGTTCAACTGACTTGATATTATGAATTGTACTGCTGTTCTTCCACTGTTCCCTTCCCCAGGTTGTACCTGGAATTGAGCTTTGGCTCAGTATACCTCTCTCTAGTACTCATTTTCAAATAAATACATACATACATACATAATGAGTGTGCATATAGGACTTAATGAATTGGGTTCTTAGAGTAACTTTATGGAAATGTTTTAAGCAGCCTGCAGAAGTCTGAAATTTTCTTGCAAATTGCTGAGGCTGAGACTCCAAATTTCTGGTTTATTCCTGCATGTATAATTGTCTGAAATAAAATGTTAAATAATAAAAAAAAACACTTCCAGATTGGGCCCATTCCTAAGATGAAAGAAACATAGAAACATAGACTTTGATGGCAGATAAGGACGACTTGGCCCACCTGGTCTGCCCATTTCCCTACCTATTGGATAAGCTGCAGATCCTAGTTAACCAACAGCCTACTTCTTCCTATCCCCCACTAGAATTGCCTAATGTCTTTCCCATGAATTCTTGAATTCCCCCCACTGTTTTTGAACCCACAACCTCCTCAGGAAGACCATTCCATGTGTCCACCACCCTCTCCATGAAAAATTACTTCCTAACTTTGCCCTGAGCCATTCTCCCATCTATCTTCAAATTGTGCCCACTTGTTCTTGCACATCTCTTTTTCTGAAACAGTCTTTCCTCTTGGACTTTGTTGATTCCCTTGAGGTACTTGAAAGTTTCTATCATGTCTCCCCTCTTTCTTCTTTCCTCAAGGGTATACATATTTAGCTCCTTTAGTCTCTCTTTGTATGGCTTCTGGTGCAGACCCTGCACCATTTTAGTTGCACCCCTCTGCACTGCCTTCATCCTGTCTATATCCTTACTGAGATGGGGTCTCCAGAACTGCATGCAGTACACCAGATGGGTCCCAACAACTGTCTGTACAAAGGGATAAGTACTTCTTGTTTTCTACTGGTGATGCCTCTCCATGTGCATCCCTGTATCCCCCCAGCCCTCCTTATTGCCATCTCACATTGATTGCCTACCTTTAGGTCATATGATATGACTACCCCCAGGTCCCTTTCCAATTTTGTTGTTGTTAGTATCTCCCTTCCCCTACTGTGTACTCTTCCCCTGGGTTTTTGTTTTCCAGGTGCATTACTTTGCCTTTGCACTTCTTTTCATTGAATCTAAGCTGCTACACTTTTGACCATTCCTCCAACCTTACCAAGTCTCTTCTCATCCTTTCCATCCAGCACACATGACTGTCATATAAAATCTAGTTGGACGTTTGTCCCTTGCTGACCTGACTGAGGCCCCAGTGTCACTCAAGTGACACCTAATGCTGCTGTAAGGATATCCTGAGTAAACTGCATCTTTTTCTAAACTCCTGATGTGACTTTGAGCAGCAATTTCTGAGGCAATAATGTTGTATGAACTTAGTATTCATACCATTTTAAATGTGGGAATGGCAGCTTTGAAAACATATAAAGATTATGTTCATTGGATGAACATTTCTTTAGATATCCTTCAAAATTTAGCCAGGAAATAAGAACATTTGGCAATGTATTTAGGAAATTCTCCTTAGTGTATGTGGCACCCATATCAGGAGAAAGGCACTTCCTTCTTCCCTCTCCTCCCTTTCCCTTCTCTAAAAACATTAAATACACAATTATTTATTTATTATTTTATTTTATTAAATTCTGATAACCAGATGAGCCCACTGGGCCCCGAAAGTCCGTTTTTCAGGGGCGACCCCGGGGGTTACATAGATGTTTACAAAGGATTGTATACAGCAAAGTACATTACATAAGTCACATTGTCAAATAACATGGGTAAACATAGAAGCAATTCATCAGATAACAAATGTTGTGCGGTCAGTGTTGGACTTTCCCTGGTGGGGGGAGTGGGGGGGATGATGAGGGGGAGGCCCAAGGTGCGTAGAAAGCACTGAGTGTCTTGCTTGTGCTTGGGAGTCCCTTACCTTTAGCAGTTGCACTTTGTGAAGGCCATCATATGAGCCTTGAGCCTAGTGCGGAAGGTGTTGGAGGAGGTAGCTTCCTGAATACCTGGGGGCAGAGAGTTCCATAGGGTGGGGGCAATAATGGAGAATGACTTGCCACCCGCCTTGGTTCTAACCCTGGGCACAGCGAGGAGAGTCCAGTAGGTCGTACGGAGGTGCCTAGGGTTGTTCTTGTGGGCAATGAGCCCAGAGAGGCTGGGAGGAAGGGAGGAGCTGAGTAGTTTATAGGTGAGGCAGAGTAGGGGGTACTGGAGCCTGGCATCCCAGGAGGGCCAGTTTAATTGGGACAGAGTGTCACAATGGTGGGTCCTAGGGCCGGATAGTGTTGTGAAGCATGCCACATTATGATAGAGAACTTGTAGTTTGTTTAACTCTTGTCTAGCTGCTCCCAGGACCACAGGGGCCGCATAGGTAATGGTGGGGAGCAGAACACTAGTGGCGATGGAGGCCCGGGCCACTAGTATCAGCTGGTCTTTCAACCTGTACAGGGTCTTGAGTTTGGAGTGAATATTTCTGGTTACCTGGTCTACAATTGTTCTGGTTATCTGTCTTACTTTTGAAGATAATGTTCAGTCAAAGTGTTTATGGCTGAACAAAATGCAAACATTGATGGTTATGCAATCTTGCAGAGTACAGAAGAAGCAGGTCTGATGGTAAGCCATATTCCTAATTCTGAAAACACTTTTCATAGAAGATGGGTGAGTGGGTGATATGGAAGATGTTATTTGTTTAATTGGGGGTCTTAAGAAGTTTTATAAAATGGGTCAAGAGTTTTGTGAATCCTGACTGGCTAAGAGGTATGGTGGCCCGTGTCCTTATCAGATGATAATGTGCCAACCGGTACCTCTTCAGTCACTCAGGGCTCACCACAAAGACAGGTCAGTGTGCCATGCCGCCTTATCCTCACCGGTACACAATCCAGCGAGCATGAAACGTATGCGACCAGGAGGGAGCTTTCAAATAAAATCCCAAACTGCTCCTCCACTGCCATATTTCAGAACTGTACTTCTCACAAAACTATGAGAAAGTATCACTTTAATTTCAATGCTCAAAAGTTCTCTAATTTAAAAACAAAACACATAGGTACTGACTGCAAGCTACTGCCACAGTCATGCAACCATTTTCCACTCTCTGCTACTGCTCTGATCTGCAGTTTCATGTGCCCCTCTTCCAATTTACCAATTTTCCATAACAGCTTGTTCTATGGCAAAAGCAACATGGAGAAAGACCTGCTTTCCTAACTTGGGGCTTACCATTGAAAGCCACGAGAAGATGTGATGATCACTGGCATCTCGATACCGCATAAGGTACACGCTCGCTCAGAGCTTGCTGCAACAAAACAAACAGTAAATAAAAGTAAATGAGAAAACAAAAAAAAATGGGATGTTGTGTTTGTATGTGTGTGTTGGGGGAGAGACCGACTTGGGAGGGGATGGGGACAAAATGGTGAAATGGGAAACTGCTTTCTGGCGACCACTAATGCACATGCTCACTCAGAGTCAAGCGGGCAGATTGCTACAACTTCAAAACAAATGGTAAATAAAACTAACAATAAATAAATAAAAAAGAAGTGTTTGTGTGTGTAGGGGGAGAGACAGACTGGGGAGGGGGGATGGGGAGAGTGACAAACACCAACACCCTCTTGTGGCTGCATATCATATCTGAACTACTGATGGATTCAGGGCTCCAGATAAGTGAAGTATTGACCTGTGTTACTCACCTCATTTTAGGAAATACTCTTCAGAAAATGTTTTTAATGAATACCAATACTCACCCAACATTTGTAAATACCCCACCCTGCAAAGAATTGTGCTTCGTAACAACTGATGACTTAAAGGAGCAGTTTCTTCCAGATTTACACAACTCGTATGCATCCAAATTTTGTTTAACTCATTATATTTTGAAACTGGTGAGTAAATTACTCCTACCTACCAACACTGTCTGGAGCATTGTTGGCACTTGATCAGTTCTTGTCTAAAAAAAAACTACATTGTTTTTAAAAATGTACTCCTCACTCCACTCTGTCCAGACATGAGTATGCATCTGAATTTGGTTATACTCATCTTGCTTTCAAAATGAGGAGTACAATACTCATCCCAAAAAATCTTATCTGGAGCCCTGGATGGACTATTTATCTATCTTTGGCATCTTTAACACTTTCAGCATACTTTTAAAATATTATATATATATATATATATATATATATATATATATATATATATATATATATATACTATTTGGGGCATTTATAAGAGAATATCTCCTGATAAGAACATGCCCAGGTGCATAGGCACTCAGCGCTGGCGCCTTGTGCCTCATAGCGCCTGTAGCATGCTCTTATCGAAGTGATAACCCACACCTCATTGTGTGCTATTGGTTGCCTAATTGCCAGCCTGCCATAAACGTTCCTTTCAGTTGTAAACTGGGTTGCACACAAAAATATTACAAAAGGTGACCATAATTTCTTCCTTTCTAACTTTACATACATTAAGGGGGCACTTTGAATACTCATGGACAAAAGTGGACAGGGGCTGCTGCCCTTCCCCATAGGTTCTGGCACCTTTGCATTTGCTTAAAGATTAAGCTGTTTCTGCCTAATTTCAGCCACATATAGCTTTAAAAGATGCAGGGCATTTGTGATATCATCAAGCATTGTCATAGCTACTCTTCCAATAAGTTAGAATGTCATTATAACATGCATAAAGTACATATGGAATAACAATGTATCTGCATGTAGCTATGCCACTGGTGACACCAAAACATACACATATTAAGTAATGTCTCATACGTGTGTGGCACAAGGCCTAGATGGCAGGATTTATTTTGCACTTTTTTTTCCCACCCCTGTTCTATAAATTTTAAATATATACTTAATCTGCATCAAACTGCTGCATACATTTGTCAAAGTTTTACTAGACTACTGGAGATTAGCGTTATTGTTTGCTGTATGATGTTTTATATAAGCAATTGCATCTTGTAAGATATACCATGGACACCCTTCAAAACAGTCCATGTGTGCAGAGAGAGACCGAAAGAGAGAGAGAGAAGAAATGATGGGTAAGGGTTGTGTATGGAGAAATATACCCATCAAGGTGGCTAAAAAGATCATAAATAGCTTGATAGCCCCCAAGATGGGTATACTTTCCATATAAGATGTACTGTTCTTTGTTTTATTTTTTTTATTTATGTTTATTGAATTTAAGACAGATGATAAAAAACAGAGCATTAGAGTGCTTCAGACAAAAGACAGATGATAGCAAACAGAGCATTAGAGTACTTCAGACAATAAATAACAAGCATTTGTCAATGCCGAATGTTGTCGCACTGGCATCGGCTTTGGTAGTGCAGTGCGGGAAAACATGTTGTGCATGATGTGAAAAATGACAGCTGTACAGTTCATAAGGAGGTGTAAAAAAATGCAAGTGTTGAAAATGTGGCATGTAAATATAGTAAATTTGCGAAGTTACAAGGGTGTGTGGGAAATGTGCAACACACGCTTGGAACACAGTCATTTTATGGGGGTTCTGCACCAAATTTTCAACATAGGCATTTTAGCACCTCTGCTCATGTTCAATGTCACTGTTATTTCCTCAAATTGTCCAAAAAGTGATTTCGCACAGCAACCGCGCTATTCTGCGCCGGAAGTGTGAAAACACATTTTGGGCAGGATATATGAAATGACAGCTCTACTGTTCATCAAGAGGTGTGGAAAAATGCCAATGGTGAAAATCCAGAGTGAAAATATTACAAATGCATGACTTTACGAGCATGCGTGCATTCTGCTAATGCACGCTTGTAACACAGTCATTTTATAGAGTATCATCACCAAAGTTTCAACACAGGCATTTTAGGACCTCTGCTTATGAACTGTGTCACTGTCATTTTCATAATCTGGCCCAAACACTAATTTCCCACTGCAACTGCGCTATTATGTGGCGGAAGTATGGAAACACATTTTGGGCAGGATGTGGAAAATGACAGCTTTACTGTTCACAAGAAGGTGTACAAAAATGACAATGTTGAAAATCTGGTGTGAAAATATTGCGAATTCACGAAGTTATGAGTCTACGTAGCAAATGCGCAACGCACGCTCGTAAAACAATCATTTTTTTGAATTCTTTCCACCAAATTTGCAACATAGGCTTTTTGAGAGGCCACCTCATGAACACTGGCACTGTTGTTTCATTAATCGGTATCAAAAGGTGATTCCATGCAGTGACTGCGAAATCACCCTTTGAGGCCGATTAATGCCATGATGGTGATAGGATTCATGAGGAGGTGTCCCAAAAACCACATGTTTAAAATTTGGTGCCAAAATTCCAAAAAATGCCAGAGATATGTAGCAAAGTTGAAAAAACCCTATTCATTCCATTATACGGCTCATCAGCATTTCCTCAGTTCACTGTCGGCTTTGAAGAGTGCAGGCATGTTTCCGGTCCACCGAAGATCATCGCACTGGGCTCTGGAGGTAAGTGTGGGGTGAGGGGGGTGTGGGGAGGCAGAGTGCACAGTGGTTGGGTGCGGGTTGTGGGAGGGGGGCCAGGGAGACTGCCAAAGGACTGTTTCCTTCTTTACAGGGAAAAATAAAAATAAAAGACATTGGGGGACAGTTTTCATTTTTAATAGGAGCTTTAGCATGCTGGAGTGGGCTCCCAGCATACCACCTGTGTGTGTGTGTAGGTGCTTTAGCCGATAGGGGATTAGGTACCCTATTGGCAAACAAGGAAAGGGGAGCCTTGAGGCGAGGGGATTAGGAACCCCTCGGCAATCAAAAAACAGAAGGGGACCATATTATACCAACAGGGTAGGCTCCCCATCAGCAAAATTCAAGTGGAAGGAGGGAGGATACATGCCGACAGGGATTGAAACACCCAGTCAGCAAAGAGAAACTTTGGGGGCACATGATGCGAGGATTAGGCACCCGGCAATCAAAAAGTGGGAGGTTACATGGTGCCAATGGGGATTAGGCACCCCTTTTGGCATACAATAAAGGAAGGGGGGTTGACAGACAACAGCGGAAGTCACTGCCGCCATATTGCCTGCTCATAGGGAAAGGCATGTTGTGGTCACGCTGCATGAGAGCTTCACTTTCATTGCAGCGGACCTTTTGTCAGATCTCTTCACCTCATTAGCCAGGCAGGTTGTCTGCCCCTGCTGCTGGCTGATTAGAGAGTGCAGGACGCACCTACTGGTGCGTGCCCTACATTCGCCCAACAGCGACTGCACCTCCAAATCTCCACTGCCACAAGATGTTGGCTGCGCAAGCACGCCAACATAAAAAGGCAAAGTCCAAAAATTTGAATAGTGTCATACAACTGAAATGAAAAATTAAAGTAGTGAAGCTCTCATGAGTCCAGTATGTTTCTGGTCTCTATTCTGTTCTTTGTATTATATACTATATGAGGTTGGACACTTTTTGTGTATTTGCAATTGTTTCCAAGTTTTGTACTGTTCAGTAGGTAGTTTTAGTGTTTCTCTGTTGTCATTGTGTCATGATATATCTGTGTATGTGTATTTTTTATATTGGGGTGGTGTTTTTTGTAGTGCAGTGGCATTTTAGGGGCTGGAAGTGTTTTTCCTGAATTATCCAGTTGAGTAGGAACTCCTATAAATGGAGCCATGGTTTAAGTAGTCCTTCCTTTACAGTACTTAGGATGGGGAGCATCCAAAAATGTGGTCTGTAATAGTGTACAGAGTGTGGTCAGAAGTAATAGTTTGGGGAGGGATGGAGTGTGCAGTTGGGAGTGGTAGTCCTTAGTAGCTTGAAGTGTATTGTGGGAAGATGAGGTAAAAAGCAGTAGTGAGTGAGAAGCACTATGGGTGAGTGGCTAGGAGTTAGCAACAAGGGCAGCATGAATATGAAACTATCACGGAGAGGGCTTGCAGATGAAGCAAGTGCCTAAGCATCAAGGAACATAGCTGTTTGATGAATATGACTGGAGGGAAGTGTTGGGTTAGTGAAATAAGTTCAGGTTATGTCAGGTTTCACAGGTGGTATTTTTGCTGACTTTTGGTTTACAGGGGTTGCAGTTTTGAGAGATCTGGATGTTTTAAGGTATTTGTTAAATGTATCAGTAAGGTGGCTGTCACATGTGTTAATAAGGTGGCTGTTTCATTTGTCATTAGAGTTGTTTTTACATGTGATAATAAGGATGCACTAAGATAATTGTTTCCTGGGGGGTTAGGGGTTAGGATTTCTTATTAAAAGAAAAAAGTGTCCTCAGCTACCTTCAGAAAAATAAAAAGCTGATATTTTGCTAGTACATGAGACTCATTTGACTCTACAGAAAGTGAAAACATTGGGCCCAATTCTCTAAGGCAAAACTGTGATGCAAGGTGCCTGCGCCAAATGGGGATTACGCAAGTGGCACCTTGCATCATAGATTGTGGCAATCTCAATTCTCAAATGCTGGTTTTGGTGATATTGGGATGCCATGCAGAAAAGTCCCCTCACATCACTCTTGCAGTAAAAGTGCCCATGCATCAGGTCACAAGGGGGAATGAGCATAGTGGGGCTGCACCATCCCCTTTTTTTGTATTCTGTAAGCCCACCATGGGTGCAGCATGGGGCTCAAGTTAGACCAGTCATGAGGTGGACTAAGCACTGTGCTCCAATGTAGCAATTTGGGGGGCTCTGAAAGTGGGGTCTGAATGGGCACACGGGTGCCATGGGGGTGTTGGGGAGACAGTGGATATGCAAGTTTGAGGGGTGTTGTGGTACCTAGAAAGGGTGCCATTTATATAACTATTAAGCTAATTGGATGGAACCATGGGGGGGTCCAGGGACAAATAGTGCCATGGCCCCATTTGGGCACAGCCCTGTTTGCTGCCCTCTGCTCCTGCACTGTTTTTTCCTGGAGCCCCAGTGGCACTATACCATTAGCTTAATAGTTATACAAATGGCACCCCACTGGGTGCCACATCACCCCCTCACATGCTTACCATCTCCTCAGCTCCCCCTATGTCACCCCATGCCACTTCTTCCCCCTGTACGCCTCCTGGCAAATATGTTTCACCATGCTCCAACCATCCAGGACCCTCTAGTGTTGCATCAGGTGGGGGAAGCAGGATCCCTGTGGCAATTCCTACAGGTGCGCCACTTGATTGGCACTAGTCTGCGTGTGTGACAACTCCTGGGTTTTTGGTGCAGGGACCCCTATTTTTACAGAATTGGGATCAGGGTCCCTGATGCACCCAGAGTTCACAATAGCCTTAGATCACCACAAACTGAAGTGATCTAAGGGATGTTTAAGACTTGAGCCCATTATGTAGATTGTGGGTACTGTAGCACTAATGGAATACTTTTGTTGTAACAGCAAAAAAAGGAGCAGAGCAATCCTAGCATAAAATGGGTATTAATTTTGTTAAAGCCTATCATACTGTACAGCACAATTCACATTGAGCTGTCTCACCTACTACTTGCTTTGCCATTTCTTAACTAAGTGCATAAGTGTTGCTAGATCCAACACAAAGTCTTGCAAAAACTGTTATATCACAGTTGTAACCCAGTTTTGCCTTGCATTATGACAGAACTGTGGGTGCATTTCAGCTGAACTTCAAACATTATTGATAAAAGTTGCTCTTGAGCTGGTGAAGGGTTAAAAAACAACATAAGGAGAATTGACAATTCATTTCAAACTTAAAAAAAAATCACAAATCAACTCACTGGTGTGACAGTTTATTGTAAATTGTACTGTAGATCTAGAAGGTAGATACCAAGTATTTCCTGGAATGTTAAGCAATCAAAATATAGTTCTTTAAAATATATTTGCACCAAATAAAGACCAAGCAGAATTTTGGTAACACCATAGTATTGGAACTGGGCAATCCCAAGGATAATGAAATTTTGATGGGCGAAGATTTTAATGAGGTCATAGATTTAACTAAAGAAAAGAATAGCAGAAATCTCATTTTATTCACTTCTAGGTCAAGGCTCACTTTATATATATATATATATATATATATATACATAGATCTAACTGAGACATGGTGGATTTTGAACCCACAGTGGAGGGGATTACATTTTATTTCCCAGACTCAAACATATGGACAACTATCTTTTGTGTCCCAAAAAAATTAAGTAATCTCATTCTCACAAAAGATAGTGGCAACATTATCAGATCATGGGCTCATAAAACTGCTTCTTCAAGAGTGAGAGGCAACTGTAAGCCCATTAGATGAAAAAAGTAATAATTCTTTACTTAAAGGAGCATTACACCCTCTCACATTGTAAATGTTATCTGTTTTCTTATCACAGATCAGCTCCATTTCTATAGCAATTGGAAATACTAACAATTGTTTAGTTTACTCACTTTATTATAAGTAATCATTTGTGACTGTAACTATCGTACATGTCTTCATTTTCTGTCCAATCTCATTTATTTCAATGAGCTGTATTAGCAGTTAGAAGATGATGTGTTAACACCCATACATCTCTACAGTATAGCTGCCTTTTGATTTAGAATAAAAAAGTAAATATCAGTAGAGGCGAAAAATACCTCCATCCACATATATAAGTTTGAAAAATTTCTTGGGAGTGGTAGAGTAGGATTGTTTTTTAATAAATCACATTTTCTCTGTGTATTTCTTGGGAATTTGTATGATTATTTTAGATCTGCTGCATAGAGACGCAAGTATAAGTGGATTAAGGGGCATTATTTCCTCACTGCTTATGCAGCTGTTTGTGACAAACCTAGATTTTAGCTATCAGAAAATGAAGTTACATGGGATAGTTACAGAGGGCTACTGCTAACAATAAAAATAAATGCATCCACTTGTTAACATCAATTAACTGCTAAGGAAATGAAGCTAACTGGTGATAGAAAGACAAATAACATTTACAATATGTAATGGTGTAGTGCTCCTTTAAAGGAATGGGACTAGATTTCCAAAGGGCCCTTTGACCAATACAAGGTGCAACAAACATCCAGCATGTGTCAAATCCAGGTGCATAAAATACTGTGTGTCATATTTTGCAAGAAAAACATTCAGTGTTGCAAAGTCCCCTAAAATGATGCAAGAGATCTGTTGCATCAAACATATGTTGCATGGCATGAGAATGATTGAAGCTGTATCAAAAATATAAGGCTTGCAGTGAGAATGATGGCAGCTGCATCAAAAAAATATGGCAGAAGAAATAACCTAGACAATGGCATCTTAAGCCCCTAAAACACTCTAAACTAGTCCCACAGGGGAATATTGACTCTAAAACCAAACCTCTGCATGATTTACCATCTCCATTCCAGTCATAGCACTGAAATAATTTTACTGATGGGTACTATATGGGCTTGTCTCAGGAAGCATCATTTTACATGCTACAGTACATGAGACACCATTATGATCTATACAATACAGGAGTCTTGCTACAGAACAATATTCAATCAGTTAATCAAATCTTTTTTTAACCAGGTGAAACACCATTGAGTAAAACTCATTTACAAAGTAGATCTGGACATCCATACAGTGCTGATCATGACAGTCAAAGGTTATGAGGAGTCAAGAATTAAGGACAGTAAACATTACACACTAGAGTCATTGCAAGTACCAGAATAGAAAAAAGGCACTATACATATGTGTTAAAAAAAAAAACAGAATTACATAAAAGGCAGTATATTTACAGAGTTTTGAGTATACCCTTGGCAGGAGTACCATAAGTGCATTTGAATACAGCATAATACGGTTGAGTCTAAACTAGAGACAAACTATAATCTGCTTAGATAGGCGGAGAATGCTACAATGAGTTGAGGGAGGTAAGTGAGTGTAGAGACCTAAAAGGAAAGATGGAGAGAAAAGGTGGAGAAATGTATGAGTAGTAAGGAGATCATAATAGTAGCACTGAGGATTATTATTTAAGGGGAAAGCGGGAAGAGACGAGATGTACCAGCTCAGGCAGCTTGCTTACTAATAGGAGTTAGTCATTAGAAGTAATAGTTGCAGGAGTCTCTGATGATTTTTTTTTTCATAGTGTTCTGAAGGTTGCCACTTTAAACAACGGAGGAAAGCTTCAGTGATTTCTGTAAGGAGTTCCAAAGGGCTGGCAGGGCATGGCTAAGGCCCGAGAACCCATAGCGAGTTCTATATCTAGGGATGTTGAATGTGAGATAAGAGTGACTCCTACAGTGGTAGCCACAGAGATTGCCAGCTATTTCCAGATATTTCTCAAAATTTCTGAAGAGTTTCTCTCTGCTGCCCCTACTGTGGAAATGCAGAAATCATCAGATATTTCTGGAAATATCACAGAAATTTCAGGAAATAGCTGGCAGTGTCTGTGGCTGCTACTAAGTGAATAAACTCCATGGGTATTGGTTAAAAGACATGTATTGTGGCAGCTTGCCATTAAGGGCTCTGTAGGTCCAGGCTGCAGCATTTATGATCCTCCTGGTAATCAAGAACTGCCAGCCTAACAAAGCATGTAAGGAAAAATGGTGGGTCCTAAAGGGAGCACCAATGATGAACCTTAAAGCCCTTTTATACAATGTGTCGAGCTTGGCCAATGCAGTACTAGGTCCATGGCTATACAGTAGGTCAGCATAGTACAGGAGAAGAAGGAGTGTGAATTGCAATAGGCTTTGCCTAGCTTCCTAGGTAAGGAGGTGTCTAATTCTAAAAAACAGTCCTAGATGTTGTTTCAAATTTTTGCACAGTTCCTCTATATGTACTGTGTAGGAGAGTTTGTGATCCATCCAAAAACCTAAGTATTTGAATCTGTCCACTTTTTCAATAGGTTCTCCCAAAAGGGATGTTATCTGTTGCTGGGTGCCCAGTGAGAAGTGACTGGATGCATTTAATTTTGGGGAAATAAACATTGCCTTTGTTTTCTTAGTATTCAGCAAGAGTTTAAGACTCAGGAAGTTGTGCTGAAGTAAAATGAATTACTGCTGCAACATACCGCATGCCAATTCGAGGGTGGGTTTGGCAACATAGATAACTGTATCATCAGTGAATAAATGAACACTTGCTTGCCTGATACCTTCATTGATGCTGTTGATATATATCGTGAAAAGAAGCGGTCCTAATATTGAGCCTTGAGGAACACCTCTAAGGAGTGTTTTAAGTTGTGACAGATCCCCTTGGGCCTTTACTTGCTGTTGTCTGTCTGTAAGGTAACACATAAACCAGTTGGCCATATTCATAGTAACATAGTCATGTCCACCACCTCCCCCACCCTTTTCCATAGGCTTCTTTATATACTTTAGTGTCATTTAGACCAGCTCTGGTTGGTCTAATCACTGACAGGACCTTCATACTTTGAAAATCCCAAATATGGGAATGGTGGATCATTTCTTTTGACACAGACACTCGTTCTGACATGGTGCAGCCATTGTTTTGATGCAAGCATGGCACAAGCAGGATGCAACCTCGTCTGGCATATGTAGACCTGACTTTGACACAAGCACCATAAGAAAATCAGCACTGATGCAAGTTCTGATGCATCCTAAAAAGGTCATCTAGTCCAGGACCAGATAACATTAATCCAAGATTTTTATTAGAAACAACTGAAGCTATAACTAAACCTTTAACCCTTATCTTTAACAAATCTCTTCATGAAGGTGTTATTCCCCATGACAGGACAAATGCCACAGTCATTCCAATTTTTAAAAAAGGTAATCATTCCAAGCCCAAAAATTATTGTCCAATAAGCTTAACATCAGTTATAAGTAAATTAATGGAGAAAATTATTGAAAAAATTGTGAAAAAGGAAATAATTTCCTACAATATAACTGACCAAACTCAACATGGATTTAGGCATGGGTACTCCTGCACCACTCATCTAGTAGCCTTTTATAATTATATAAGCATAGGACTTGATAATGGTAACCCCATGGATGTAATCCTTCTTGACTACAGTGGAGCATTTGATAAGGTCCCACATGACAAATTGCTTGACAAAATGTTGAAACTAGGATTTTCACAGTCTGTAATTAAATGGGTCTCTGGTTGATTGTCTAATAGACAACAAGTATGAATAAACTGCACACTCTCTGATGTTGGGAGTGTGATTATTGGTGTGCCCCAAGGTTCTGTCCTGGGATAAATTTTGTTTAATATTTTTATTGGTGATTTACAGGTTAGTACAGACAATCTCCTTTCAAAATTAGCTGATGATACTAAGCTAGGGGGGTCTGTAATAACAATCTCAAATAGGACCACTATTAGGAACAACTTAAAAACTATTGAAGAAAGAGCAGACTCTAATGGGATGATACTTAATTCAGACAAGTGTCAATATATTACACTTTTGGTAGGAATAATCCTAGACAGACCTACTTTCTAAATGATATCCCTCTTCATGTCTCACTAATAGAGCGGGATTTTGGAATTCTTGTTAAAAATAAGCTGTCTTTTACTGACCATTGTACTAGAGTAGCTAAAACATCAAATGCATTGCTCACTCAAATTAAATGATCCTTTGTCTCTAGGACCCAGGAATAAATGATCCCCCTTTATAGGACCCATGTAAGGCCATATTCTGACAATGGCTCCTCCTTTAGGAGCCCTTATCTAAGACAGGATAATGACAGACTTGAGAAAATTCAGAGGAGAGCTACAAAAATGGTTCCCCATTTGTCCAATATGAATTATCAGGGAAGACTTCAGGAAACTGGGTTGTATGCACTTCAATCAAGATGAATTAGAGGTGATCTGCTTCTATTGTACAAAATTCAGAACTCCCAGGACCTACCGCACCAATGTGGTAGAAGGAGTGCTCATCAGCTTCACAATAAGCAAACAGATGTGGCAAAAGCCAACACTAATAACCTGTTAAATTATTTCACCATAAGATCCCCCAGGCTTCAGAACACTCTTTCCCAAGATCTTGTAGATAGTAATTCCATTCTTTATTTTAAAAGAGGACTGGATAATTGGATGGAGTCAAACATCTCCAAGGTATAGCTATTCCCACCATGGTGGTGGGGGGCACTCTCAATGGGCTATGGCCTTCATTTGTCCTTTAAAACGAAGTAACCCAAGTAGTCCTGCCCTCTGCAACTATTTTTTTTTTGGTACACAAGCACTGTGTGTCATTCACTAGCCTTTGAAAATCCATCCCACAATCTTTAAAAAATAGGTAGTGACAAGAAGCAATATATTCTTTGAAATCAATGATAATGAAGAATTCTAAGAATCTTGTTTGTTGCACACCATTAATGCTTATACCTTAGAAAGAACTATAAACTTCTTAGGTTTAAGTAAAAGAAATCCCAGAAAAACCTAAAAGAAAAGACCAGTTAAGAACCCTAGAAAGCCATTATTAAAAAAAAAATTCCCCCAAAGCATAATAGTGCATAAAATCGCCACACCAGGCACTTGGGTTAAATCCCAATATTGATACTGTAGTGCAGCATGAGGCGGGTGCTACACTCCTGAGGTACCATCTTTCAGATGAGATGTATAACCAAGGTCCAATCTGCCTGTTTTGGTGGTAGTTCAGGTGGATGTTGAAGATCCCATGGCACTTCTTGAAAAAGAGTAGGGGAATTTTTTTATTGAAAATTCAAAAACAAATCATTGTACACATACATACTTTTCACTTCATTCAGTAAGGTAAAACAAAAAGAAACATGTACCTCTAGGACAGTAAAACAAAACAGTATTAACTTCATTCCATTCATACTAAAGGAAAAAAGGGAAGTAACCCTGCCCAAAAAGGAAATCATAGTACATTGCAGTACTAATACCTGCTGATCATATGCATACCATCCATTCAAATTCTATAGGTTTATCCCACCCAATCTATCTCTTTCCATGACTGCTCACACTTTTTTCCTCCCATTCTAGTCTTCTCTTGTTCATATACTTTATCTAGTTCATTTTGTATTTTAAACAAAACATCCTATAGTGTAAGATCTACCCCTTGTAAAAACCTTTAACATTTTGCTTGCCATGTGGCCCATTTGAAGCATGCAAAAATTACATACACTGTACTTTTTTGCCATTTTAGCCATTTTCCTGATACCTGACCATATACTAAGATCTCAAAAATGTATATCTTCAAAACAATCTGTGTTCCACAATGCATCTAGTGAAGTCCACAAAGTTTGAATAAACTGACACTGAAAGAATAAGTGTCTCATTGTCTCTTTTTGTTCAAAGCACCCTTATTCCAAACACATTATATCCTCTTGAGCCTTTTGTTTATGATTATCTCTCACATCAAGTTTCTCATATCCACACATCCATATTGTGCCTTTCATTTTGGAGAGAATTCTAGCTTTCAACATGCAGTCCAGTATTAGATTACAGTCAATTGATGGACAAATGTGAAAAACTGGTTCTTCATCATAGACAGGTTTGCATATATTGTGGAAGTATTTTGTCTGCCACATTCCATTTCTCCCTTTCCCCTGGTAGTAAAAAGCTCAGTTTCCCAAACTGGCATACTTTGTGTCCTTATCCCTTTCCCTTCCATTACTAGTAGTCTGATAGTAGTATGGAAAAATTCCAAAATAAGTATACTAAGGGCTGTATCATGTTTAAAGGGGACAGGAAATGTGTGCTAACAGGCAGCCATTTGTAATGTTACTAGTAAGGGAAGTGGTAAACTTGCCTTCAAATGAGCCACATTTAACTTTGCCTTAATAAACACTGATGTGAAAAACTGTGTTTTCAATTGTTTCTTTTTATGGACGATATTCTGCACAATTCTCTTCATGGAACTAGTAATTTGGAGTGTTTACTATGTCACAGTTTGAGTATAGAATTCTAAACATGAGCTATTGTCCTATCAGAACCATGCTTAGAGTTCTTTCCTCAAACCGTGTCATAGTTAAAACTCCAGATCACTGGTTCTGTTAAGAGAACTACAATAGAGTGTTGTCCATAAAAACACAGCAATGCAAAATACTTTTTCACATCACTTTTTATTCAGGTACAGTTACTTATGGATCATGCAGGCTTATGGATATAATTTCTGTAAATGGGAACATTATAAACAGCTACCAATTAGAAATCATTTCCTGTCCTCTTTAAACCACCCTTTCTCCATGGCCTATATGTATGACATCTCTTTACTAGATTTAAGCAACTCTCCCAAAGTAGCTGAAAAAATAAACTCATAATTTTAACCTGCATCCCATACGGTAATGGATAAATGGGTGAAATATATACAGTATATATATATATATATATGTATAAGGCCCTCACCCCTGCCTTTTTGCAAAACGACAGGTGGTATGCTGTTGAAGCTGACAGCAGTACCTGGTGGGGACTGGGTTCGAGGAGAACTAGGTTACTCGGCACAGGGGGCCTAGGTTTGACTACTCTGCACAGGGGCACACAAGTAAATCTGAACACAGGAAGCAATAACTGTAATGTCCAATACCAGGAATGGGATTCTAAAGTGTGGCTTTTATTCACATCCAAACTGAACAAACAAAGCATAGAAGGACCCCCACGGGGCTACATTCCTGGTAATGCAGATAAGAGCAACAGGACACTTCTTCACATTTCAGCCCTCAATCTCTGAACCCACCAGGCACACAGCCCGGACTTGCACGCAGCTTTGGGTACACAGCCCGACTTGTACAATACTTAGGTTTTTCCCCTGGCCCGGCTCCCCCGCCTGCCACTTGATCGAGGTCCATATGGCAGTGAACCAGTTTTCTGTTGGTGGCTCCCCAAACCACCTTACAGCCTTTGACTCTTTAAGGGAAATTTTCCTTCCAATCCCATGTCTGGGTACTTCCCTCATCACTGGCCAAGTGCATGAGGCAAAGTAGAAATCCACAGAGCAAATCCGTAGAGGTGGACCTGGTTACTAAAGATGGGGGGTCTCCCACCTCCAGCTCCCACAATCCATACCCGTCCATTTCTCTGGACACTAAACATTTCTTTTTGAAAGCTTGGCAATGTAGATTACAGGGTAGATGTATATCACATCTCCTCTACATGTCTTGACTTTCCCCTTGTGCTGGACTTGAACATACTTTTACTTGGCTAAGCCTATTACTCTAGGCCTCCCACTACTTCAGCAGTCCAATCCCCACTTTAACACAGTTCAGGTGAACATGGGCCCTTTGGAAAGAGCATAACTCACCCTTCGGTTGCAGGTGACCCACAGGCGAATCTTGACATCTTCTTGTACCCCACACTCATGGAAAAAAATAAGGCAGCTTCTTCTCTAGCAGTAGCCAGGGGGTTACCCCTGGAATAGCAGGCAAACCTTCCACCCCCATCCCCTCAGGTCTCCGCCACTTAAAGAACAGCTTACTGTGTCCCTCTTTAGGCAGAAACACACACCTTTCCCTAAAAGTAGCTCTATTTCAGAGATGAGGCTCCAAGAGCCTGTGCACAGAACTGCTGTGCTCCTCACACAACAATCTCCAACTACAGACTACTGTTCAAAACTCCCAACATTCTAATCTAACTCCCTTCTGCAGATTCCAATGTGGCTCATGCAGCTGCGATAGTTCTATGGTGATGTCATCCCTCAGTCTCAGCTGAGACTGAGAACAGAGCGGGACAGTGTGATATCCATTTAACTGGATTTTTTCAAGCTGCCTTCCCTGCCTACCACTAGGTCTTACTGGGATTCTAGTAACCCCGGGTAATGGGGAGGTTACATATATATATATAACATTGGGGCCATATAAGCTCTAAGTAAAAACACTCTCTTTTTCCTGGTAATCTTCCAGGACTTCCAACTTTATACTTTAATGTGAGCTGCTGCATATGCAGTATCCCAGTTTTATTCTTATTCTTCTTCTTTTGTACCATAATAAATTCCTAATATCTTTATTGTGTCTTTTGTGACAGTTATAGGGAAATCTGTATCTGTACGAGCTCTACCCAAAGCTAGCACTTATCTCTTTCCTGTATTTATCTTAATTTCTGTCACTTTTGTGTTTCTAAAAAAAATGTATCGCCCTTTTCCTTGATTCCAAATCCGTTACTATGCAATCATCTGCATATGCTGAGATTTTGCTATACTGACTCCCTAACTTATTTGTAATGAGAACAATCTTGTCTTCTTTTTCTAAATATCTCAAAATGGGTTTAAACCAAACACATATAACAAAGGGTTCAAAGAGCACTCTTGATGATCACCATTTTTTATGTGCATTGGCATTCCTAAATGATCATTTATAAGTGGCTGTAGCTGAGCTTACTCATAGAGCAATTTCATTAGTGTGATAAAATCTTCTGGGATATTATATTTTTTTTAAACCTCCCACAAATATTCATGTTTTAATGAGCCAAATGCTGTTTCTTGATCTATAGAGAACACGTATCCATCTAGACTCATCAGGAAGGTTCTGTGTTATATTTCTTTCTGGTACTGCACATGTTTGTGCATCTACTATTAGTTGTTTCACCACTTTTGCTAATCTTACCATGATTAATTTTGCCAGAATGTTATAATCAGAAGCTAATGAGCTAAGGGGTCTCCAATTATTTATATAGACTGTTTCATCATTTTGTACAAAAAAATCATTACTCCTCCTTTCATACTTTTTCCTATTTTCCTCATATGTATCATAGCAGTGAATACCTCCATCAGCATAGGTGCAGTTTGCTCTATGTATTCTTTATAGACGTCATCTGGAATACCGTCACCTCCTGGCATGGTTTTGTAGATAAAGACTTTATTGCTTCACTTACTTTTTCTACAGAAAATTGTTTTATCATTTCTCTTTTTTCTTTATCCAACAACCAGGAACCTCTAAGTCTTTCAAAAAAATGTATTCTGTATTATTGTTCCCCCTACTTGAAAAGTGTCTCTAATATAGTCCTGCACTATGTGTTACAATTAAAACCTGTCTGATACTGCGTTCCCATTCCCATCTCTTAGTGACGTCATTATTCTACATTTATGTTGTGTTGTTGAACTATCATAAGGATTCACTTGATCTCTTGTTCCCTGCATGTTAAATTTCTGATTTAGTGCTAAGGGTTTTCCTTTTTCTTTTTGATATTCACACATTTGCATTTTAATATTGTTTAGTTGTTCCACATGATTTAATCCTGTCTTCCTCATCTGAGTCAACAATTTTAAATGTTTTGCCCTAAGTCCCAGGTACATAATGTATTTTGATTTACCACACTGCTTGATAATTTAATTGAGTACTCTTTTATATCTGTTTTTAAGTGTTCTCCACCATTCAATAGGATTCTCGTAAAGAAATCTTATTTCTTGTCTGGCTTCTAACAAGGACTGAAATGTTTTTTTAAAAGGGTCTTCATTTATTCCTGTAATATTCATCTTCTAGTATCACCTCACTAGTTCCATATTTTGTCCTGTTCCTAATATAGCTTTAACCGGTAAGTGGTCCAATGTCTCAAGGGGTACTACACCTATCTTATTCCCTGTAATTCTGTTCGATAAGAACCAGATATCTATTCTGGTGGACAGCCTGCCTTTATGAAAGCTATGTGCAGGGGGAATTTCTAATATATCACACACATCTCTTAAACCATTTCTTCCCAAAATACTCTGTAATAAATTTGTATCGCAGTATACTTTTTCTTTCTTTCTCACCAATCCCTACTGGTAAGCCCACAATTAAAATCCCCTCCCCATAGCACTGTCTTAGATGTATGAAAGTCTGGCTCTATGTCCCTAAACAAAGACATCCTTTTTGCTTTAGACTGTGAGGCATATATGTTTATTAACCTAAATAGAATGTCTGAAATTAAGATATCCATAATCAAGGTTCTTCCTGGACATACATCAAGTACTTGTAAAATACCTAAACCTGTGCATTGTTTTTACCCCATGGACCACATTGATGGGCCCCACCTCCACTCTTTCTGAGCTTGTGTTTTCTCAGATAATGTATGCAGCCTAGTGTCCTGCAAGAATATTATGCTGCCTTGCTCTTTTCGTAAACTGGCAAAAGTAATTTGTCTCTTTTCATTTGCTTTCATGCTATTAACATTTGATGTTATGATAGTTAGTTCTCTATTCATTTTAATATGATAAGAAGATTAACATTTCTTAAATTTCCAGTCATTTTTGGTTTTTCCATTTCCTGGGCTTTGAGTTGACCCCCATTATCAAACCCCCTGCCATCTCTAGGTGGGATGAAGCCACTGAGGATACATCTGATTCTCCATCTGCTTCTTCCCTCTTTATGTCCATCAGCGCTTCATACGAATTCTGTGTTGGTATAGGTTCCCCTTCTCCAGTCATTTTTTGCTGGATTTGGAGTTTCTGAAAATCTTTGATCTGGTCACCCTTTTAAATGGAGGGGCTTCAGATACCACAGGTGGGAACATGCCTTTTCCAGTTGCCATCCTATCTGTTGCTTCTTCTGTTAGTTCTGAGGGTCAGGGGTCATTTCAGTGGCAGACTCCTTGCCCTGCTCCATTTGCACAGTCGACTGCTCCTCTGAGTCTACTAGATCTAAGTTGTTTGATGCTCTTTGATTTGTGTTTCCAGGAGCTTTGGGGGGGGGGATTTTTCTGTGAGGTTATTTCTTCTGACATCCTTCCTTCTCCTCTTGACCTGACTACTCTTTGGGGTTCCAGGGGTGAAGCATTTTCTTGGGTTGCCAGCTCCTGAAATATCAGATGCTCTTTTTGTGCTAAAGCCACATAGACATCTTGCTCAGCCCTGGCCACCTGATCCAGGCTATTGCGTGAGGTTCATATGCAGGTTCGGAAAGTGTTACCTTGTTCCTTGTACAATTACACTTCATTGGCTGTGTGCATTGTGCACTAATGTGCCCCACTTCCCCACATAACCCAGATTTTTGTTTGTCACATATGTTGCTTAAGTGACCCACATCTCCACATCTATAACAGGATTGTGGCTGCCCTGCATAGAAGACAACATCTCTGTCCCTCCCCCAAAGAAACAGTTGGGGAGATGTTGATTTCCCCCATTTTCTTGTTTTAATGTAACTTTGTACTGCCAAGTCCAGAGGTGCTCATCATCTAGTATTGGTTCTGGATATCCATTTACTGTACAGTGTTGTTTAAGCCAATGAGTAATGTCTGCCACATTCACCCCTTAATTTCTGAAAAGTACAGTTATTCGTTTGCAAGCTGGTTTTGAGCGGGGGATGGCTAAAAGGGTCTTCCATAAAGCAGTATTTTTTTGCAGTTGGTACTGCTTTCAAAACCATTCCGGACCTGATGGATACTTGAAACTGATATCATATACTGTGTCCCCAGGCATATGAATGAGTACTTAAATTTCATATGCGTAATATTTCATACTGTTTTTCAAAAGTGCATACCCGAAAAATAAGTGATCCGGTATGTCTGGTTAGGTGAACTGTATTTCGGCTGGTGGCCAACTCTGAAGCCAGTCTCACACGTTCTAGAAATAATCATTCTTTGACATTAGTATTCCACACATTAGGTCTTGGCTGAGCTCTATCATCTGAATACTCAGGTAATGGATCCTGTTCCTCCTGATCCCACAGCCCCCTTCCAGATGTCTGTCAAGTTGTCATATTTGATCCATTAAGCAGAGAAGTGCCATGTCCCTCATTCTCAACATTATTTCCTTTTTCCCAGTCTCCTTCCATTTCTCTTATTTCTTCCATCATGTGTCTGTCCTGCATCATTGGGTCATCCTGTATTAGTGTTTGAACCTGTGATTTCCCAGGAGTGATTTGTGAGGACATACTAGTACTCCCCATGGAGGCAGGTTCTGCACTTGTAATTTTTGTGGGTGGCTGTTCAGTCCTCCCCCAATACTTTGGGAAAATTGGCATCCCAGCCTTTTCCATCTAAGCTTTTGACCCATCCAGTTTTCTTCAATGCTTTTGTGACCCACCCTTGGGTGTCTGAGGCCAAACCTGCTGCAGACTCTGCAAAATCAGTCTGTGTTTGTGGATTATACATGATATTGCTTCCCTTAGGATCACTCTCCCTATCTTGTTTCCTTTTACTGCTCATTCTTTTAACATTGATTTTTTTCCTTGTAGTGCCATCTGATACTCCAATCATGAATGTAATATGTTTTTCAGATAAAATATCCCCACCCACAGTTTTCTCACAGTCTCAGAGGCAGTCAAGGGTCCCTTCTGTTTCTCTTTAACCCCCATTTCTTTCACAGTGCCTGTTACAGGGTTTTACCCTTTTTCATTTTATTTCTCACATCCACTGCTACCATCCAGAGCCACAGTAACATTTCCCCTTGTTACCTGTGTCTCCGGAGAGCCGCTACTATCTGCCATGCTGTGCTCTATTTCCTGAGCTCTTTCTTCAAATTCCATGCTCTCCTCTGTGCCATAGAACTGATTTTGGCTGCTCACCATTGTATCCATTGTTCTTTCAGTTCCCCTCTGTTGCAGTTACCTTTGCAAACAATTCTGGCATTCTGGAAAACACTGCTCCTCTTTCTCCATTAGATGCCAAAGCTCCACAGCTGAAAGGGCACTAGCTACCCACATTTCCTCAACATCCCTCATTGTCTCCACAGTATATCCACGTAGAATCAAATATTTTCTCAGTGGCTTCATTCAAGCTAGAGATGGCAGGGGAATTGATAATGGGAGACAACTCAAAGCCCAGGAAATGGAAAAACAAAAAATGACTGGAAATTTAACAAATGTTCATTTTCTTATCATATTAAAATGCATATTTCACTGATATTTTCCAAATTTTCTGAAAATAATTCTTAAAATCCCTTTTTTCTGTCCCCCCACCACTGTTGTTTAGAATCATATACAAAAAACAATTATCTGGCTTCTAACACATATAGAAAACCTTGTAAAATCAAAGGATCTTCTAATAAAAAGAGATTTAACCTCCAATACCCTGGGCCCTTAGTAGTGTCTTGAAAATTATAAATAGTTACTGACAATGGGCTATGGTCTGATGTGGCTACCATCTGTACTGCTTGATTTCTAAAAAGTAGAGGTGGAGTGAGAAAAAAATAATCAATCCTGGTCACTTTTTGACCTTGAAAAAAAGTACGAGGGGAGCTTATGTCCGGATCCAAGAATACATCCCTAAGCCCAGTCTGCATGATTAAATTATTCAAAAATCCAGCATCACAGTATAGCTTGGTTGTTGAAAAGCCTCTATCTGAAGAAAACCTACTGACATTAAAATCCCCCCAAAACAATGTTTTTAGTTGTATATAAGAAGGGCTGAATTGTTTTCAATAATTCAATTCTGAGGACCTTGCCTTGTGGGGGCATATATATATTAGTTAGCTGGAATTCTATTCCCTTAACCAAAATATCCAAAAGTAAAGCTCTACCAGGCAAAATATCCACCATGTGAGTAACCATAAAATCCAAACAAGCAAAATAAATTCCTAACTCACAGCATAAATCCGTCCCTCCAGACTAATTACAGGGGCTTCATACCCATGCAGTAGAAGTAATCTCAAAATCTGACAAATCATATATTCTGGTATCCTGCAAAAAAATAATGTCATAAACATAATTAGTGAACAAAACAAATGTGGCCAAATGTTTTTGTTCAGTTTTTATGCTATTCATGTTTAAACTGGCAAAGGTTAAATTAAATTTCAAAGAAGTAAAGTGCAACTTATCAAGACACAGCAGATTTTTTTCCTAGTGCTTTTTCTAATACCCAGGTGAGACCCCATACATTTTTTCTTAGTAGAAGCAGTCAAAGGAACTGGTACTGCATCTTGTTCAAGTAGAACCTCCATCTGGGAAGATATGTATGAGGCTCCATCAGAAGCCATGTCATAATCAGATTGCGGCTGTTGTAACACATCATATTTGGTAGACAGCTGCACTCCTTTGTGCAGTAAGTCTACTTCTGGAGATGAGCAAGATGTTTTCCCTTTGAATACTACAGTCACAAAATTAGGTGGTGGTACTGGTATTGGTGGTGCGGGCATAGAAGTAGACTGTCTAGGATCCTCAGTATGGATAGCATCCTCTATGGAGGGGGCAACAAAAGATGTAGAAGAGGTTTGTTCCATTGAAACTGAATCTCTGGTTGCCATCTTGGGTGAGGGGTTCTTCATTTAGCCACCTCTCATAAGTATGGATTGCTTGAGACTGTGTATGAGGCCTGTACCCAGGAGGAGCCTGGTGTGAAAATCTACTGCTCACCTCTCGATGCTTTTGATAGATACAAATCTGGGATCCCAAAATCCCCATCATCCACATTATATGCTGCTTTGGGACAATCACCAAACTTGTAACCCCCCTCCCCACACAGGGTGAATATTGGGGGGTTATGACAATGCAATCCAGCATGCCCCAACTCCCCACATTGTGTATGGAGGATGGCAATGCATGAATTACTGATCTTTCTGGCAGACCCACACTTGTAGCAATGGTGAGGCTGTCTGGGACAAAATATAAAGCCCTTATCTCTGCCGATAAAAAGACAATTAGGGAGAGGTTTGAAATCAGCACCCTCTTGAAAAAGTTTTACCTTCATCTTCCACTCCCCAGTCCAAATCCCTTCATTAACCATGGTCGATTCAGGTGTACCTAACAGTTTGCAATGTTGTTCCAACCAATATTGAATATCCACAATATTGACTCCTTCACTATGAAATAATACTGTGATAAAATGGATGGCCTGGTTTGCTAATGGAATTACTTGGAATGGAGTCCACAAGGGGTTAGTCTTCAGTAACATATGCTTCACCCAGAAACACTCCAGTAGTTCTGGAGTTCAAAAACTAATATCAAAGGGGTGTTCCCAGCAATATGATTCTAAGCATATACATCAGTTAAAGTAATGCCCAAAGACTGCTTTAATAAAATTTGACCTATATAGTGTATACCAGGAGGAACCTCCAACCTCCCCAGATATCAGAGATGAATTGCATTTCATCTCTTAGCTAGTTCAATAGGTTTATTGAAATACCTAGCATAATTAGGATTTTTCCTCTGCCTGTGGTCCTAATTTTCTGATGAAGGAACCTCCCCAGCCTTGGAGGCCTCTGGGTCTGGATCGTTTACCACCCCACCTCTTGTTCAGCTACCCCTTGCTGTGCATCAAAAATGAGTTCTTGCTGTGAGCTGGTAGGAGAAAAAGAAACACTGTCTGAACCATCTGAAGCATCCTTTGCTTGTGGTTCCATCGGCTATGTCTGTGTGGCAGAAGACAAAGCAGCTGTCTGTTGTGGACTACAGAGTCCAAGTTGTAACTATGTGGTATGCACTTCCAAATGTGAAACTGAGTCCAGTAGGATCAGGAAGCCATTCTCCCATAGCAGAATGAAACCAACCCGATTTCTTCAGGGCATCTTCCAGAGTCCACTCCATGACATCACCACTGTGCCGTTGAGAGTCTTGAGCATCGGGAGGCAATGGTGCAGACATGGCTGGCAAGACCACTGGACTACCAAAGTAAAATAGCTTCACTTTAGAATGCACAACCTTTTCTGGGGAAGAATCCACAAGGCATTTTCTCTTAATAGAATAATCATAACCAGAGGTAGCCTTCAAAATTTGATTTTCAATTCTGTTCAGCTCGGCTTTCAGTATGGCTTGTTTTTCATGCAAACAAAGATTAGTAGAAGTTTCTATCATCATATCCTGACCTGTGGTTTCCTCCACAGGTGCCAAAATGCTAGAATCAGCAGTCTCCATAGATACGGTAGGAATACTCGTGGTGTAGACAGCACCAGTTACAGTAGGTAGACATCTCACTCCTCCACTCTCCAGATCCACACTGGATTCCCCCATTCTGCAGCAAAGCAACAGTGCCCTCTACTACAAGAGCAGGGGAAAATTTATTAAACACAAAAAACTACATAAGAAAACCATAATACTACAGTCCAAAACAAAGAGAGAGAAAAAAAAAACAATAATAACAATTGAAAGCAATACTTAAAAGGAAAACATCAGTACAGAAAATACTTGTCCATAATATACCAAGGAGAAAAAAACTGCAGGTGGAAAAAATCTGAAAAGGAAAAGGGAGAAAAAAACACAAGCAAAAACAGCATATGGAAAACAGTCGGAATGACAATAACCTTCTGTGTCCCTGAGGCTTCAGAAACAACCCTTATGTAATTGGGACATCTGAATCAGTGATCCAAGGTAAATCATGCCATTTTTGAAGCCAGAGCTCCTCCTGTAATGATTGCCTCTCCTCCAAACACAAGGCTTTAAGATCCTTAGTAATTCTCCCCACCGATTCAGAGTAAGTGCAGTGTTTTTGCTGTAAAGAAAATAATCAATGAGCATTCCAAATATGCCATGTACAAATGGTAAAAATCAAAGAGAGCGTGTCTCCCTCCCACACCTGCCACGGTCCACTGGTCTCCCCATACATAAGATTCTCCCAAGACACACTAGCAAAAATGGGAGCCCCCCAAGCCACTGCTAAAAAAGTCCAAACATTTTTAATAAATCAACAAAGAAAAAACAAGTGATCAGTAGACCCAAGCTGTGCCACACATTCCAGTCTGCTAAAATCCTCTCCTCCATCTGTTTATGCTTATTATCCTTAACATTAATTTTATCATGGCAACTAAGCCAATGAAGATCCCAGACATGAGGAGGAATTCTGGGGTTGCATAACAGTGTAAGCAGAGCCAGCTTATTACCAGCCGGACAATGAGTAAAAATCTGGGTAACAGAACATACCGTGCCCAGTAAGGCAGTAGAAAAACCTTTCCTCTGTAAAGTAATAATGCCATGGGTGGTGACCTTCCACTGCCTAAATCTAGTAAAAGTATCCTGCCAATAAGGAGGGGCAAATGGCAGTTGTTTGACAATTTTCAAAGCATTACTGTCCAATAACCAAAACCAGTGATGTACAGTATCAGAAACCCATGGTTCCCAATCATTGTTCATATGAACCAAAAGAGGACATATATTGGCCATCAGAAAAACATAATTAAAAAACAATTAAGAGTGAACCATATTCAAACCTCCCTGACTAATCAGGAACTATAAGATATTCCATTTTATTGGGTTAAGTCGACTTCCCCAAACAGCCTGTAAACAGTTGCCCAATAAGCAACTGTTCCAAAAATTTGGGAGGCAGAAAAATAGAACTTAGGACTAAAAATACTGGAATCAGGAACGTTTTAATCAGATAGACCCTTTTCTTTTTCCCCATCTTCCAACGATTCCAGCCAGAAACCTTACATTGGGCAATAGCCAATTTGTTTTCCCAATTATAAATATCCGGATGTTCTGCGCTGAACTGAACACCCAAAATCTGAATAGTTCCTGCTGGCAGCATAATCCCACCCACCGAAGGAAGGGCACCACCATGCAAGCCCAAACACTTTTCTATGCATTTCAATATTTTAACCCTGGCCCCAGCCACAGACCCGAAAAGAGAGCACATGCATAAAGCTTCCAAAATAGAGGCTTCATCATTCAACAAAAGGCACATATCATCTACATAAGTCAATATTATAGGTGCTCGGAGCACCACTATAGTACCCAGAGGGGACAGGAGCGGAGAATGTTGAAGCAACCTTAATAAGGGGTCCACAAAAACTCCATATAGGATAGGGCTAAGGGGCATCCCTGTTGTACCCCACATTTAATCCCAACCAGGGGATCTCTCCATCCATTAACAACAGGAAAAACAGTTGCTTTTTTTTATTTATTCTAGGATTACAAGTACCTTTGAGCCAAGGCTCTTTTACAAAGGTTCCACATCAGAAATAATGAACAACAAGGAAGCACCAGTGAAATAACAGTAAACAATTCATGTACAACAGTGCTATTGTAAGGGGTCAATTATAGGAAGAGTAAGGTGTAGAGAAAGAGGAGAAGTGTAGGTAGTTAACAGAGGCAGCTGTAGTAAAATGGTGAACACAGCTAGGATGCATGTACCCACAAGTAATGGGTAGGGTCATGCATCTGGGGGTGTCAGAGAAACAGGGATGAGAGGAGAGGGGGAGGATGAAGATGTAGCTGGAGGCATTTGTCAAAACAAAAATGGGAAGGAGTGAGAGAAGAGAAAAAGGGGTCAGGGTGAGGGGGAAATAAGTGCTACAATGGGGCAAGGAGAGACTAATGAGGTGGTATGAAGACCTGAGATTTGAAGTGGCACCTCAAGGAGCTGGGGGGGAGGGGGAGTGGGGGGCCTGGGGTTAAGCAGTATATAAGTTAGGATTAAAGCTGTGTAGGTCATCAGCTAGGAGAGGCAGTCATAGGAGCTAGAGGCAATGAGATGGGCCCTGAGCCTGGTTTTGAACAGACCTAGTTTTGAGGCAGAGGAGATGGTGTGGCTGAGACCATTCATCCATAGAGGAGCCCTATAGGTGAAGGAGCATTGGACCTGTGTAGTTCGACAGCGAGGAACTTGTAGAATCTGGGTTATCAAGCTCCTGGTGTTCTGTTGGTTGGTGTTTTGATGTAATAAGGTAGTAACACCAGGGGGTGTGAGGTCAAGGTTGATTTTTCTCACCATAGCACATGTGAGATACTTTATACGGTTGGAGAGTTGGAGCCATCCAGATTGTTCATCAAGGGCACATGTGTGGGTGAGTTGGTGGGCACCAGCTGTGAGTCAGCATGCTTTGTTAAGTGCAGTTGTTATACATCAGAGGGTGGACATCATGGTGGAACCATAGATAATGAGGCCATAATCAATAATTGACACCACAGAGCTCTGGATGGCAATCTTCAGGGCCTATGGGGTGAGGTACTGCCTGTGCTTGTAGAGTAATCCAAAGCATGTGTTGGCAGATTTAGCCATGCTGTCAATGTGAGCCATATAGGAGAGATTGGGGTCAAGTAGAATCCATAGGTATTTGAATAAGTAAACTTGTTCGAGGACAGTCCCCTATTTGGTGGAGATGGCAAGGGGTGTTGCTTGTAACGGTTATGTGAACTGCAGAATAGCAATGACTTGGTTTTCTTGTGATTGAAGACTAGTTTATGATTGGAGAACCATGTTTCAACAGCACTGAATCCGAGTTGGAGCCTGTGTGTTGTGGTGAAAGTTCCATGTGCGTAGAAAAGACACCAGCATCATCCACATACAGGATGATTTGTTCCAAGCAGGATTGTGGTAGGGAGTTTAAAAAGAGGCTGAAAAGGAGAGGGCCCAGTATGGACCCCTGAGGGTCTCCGGAGTGGACAGGCAAGGTGTCAGAGATAGTATGGGCAATGTTTACTCTTTGAGAGCGGTTGTCAAAGTAGCTTCTGAACCAGCGGGCTGAGTCCAGTGCGAGGCCAGCAAGGAGCAGTTGGTCATATAGCAGCCAATGATGGACTGTGAGAAATGCCTTCGAGAGGTCGATGAAGACTGCCCCAGTAAGAAGACCTTTATCAAGGGAACTATGCACCACACTGGTAAATTCAAGCAGGGCAGTGGTGGTACTATGCCCTTTTCTAAAACCGTGCTGTTGTGTGCACAGAGTATTATATTTGTCCAAATAATCAGTGAGCTGGTCCACAACAATATGCTCTAGGACCTTGGATAGTGGTGGCAATATGGAGAATGGGCGGTAGTTAGAGTGTTAGATCTTATCCCCACTTTTGTGGACCAGGGTCTCAGTGGCATTTTTTCATATCTCAGGGAATGTACTGGTGTGGAGAGAGAGGTTAAGAATTTTAGTTGGGGGACTGAGGATCTCATCAAGTGTAAGTGATAGCAGCTTAAGGTCCAGGGTGTCACTGGAGATGGCTGAGGTGATGTGGCAGCAAGCTTCATTCATCTTAATCTCCCTGAAGTAAAAATGAGGGTGGTTTATTTATTTATTTATTAAATTTTGATGACCGGGTAGGCCCACTGAGCCCTGGAGGTCCCTTTTTCAGAGGCGACCCGGAGAGACACTATTTGGAGCATTACATGCAGAGATGAAAAATTACAGAGTGTTACAGAGTATATACAGGTAGGCTGTAAAATTACAGTTATACTTGATATTTGTTATAGATGCATTTGGAGTATCAGTTGACAGGTGTTTTGAGACCATACATAGGCCCTAGTGCATTGGCTGCCTAGTATGTTTGGAGATAATCTGTGATAAGGGATTTTCAGGTATGGGGGTTGAGTGAAAGGATGGGGGAGTGTGATTGTCAGGTGTTATGACAGTGACAGATGTTGGCCTCAAGCATGTGCTTTTTGAGTCTGGTTCGGAAGTTTGGTAGAGTGGATGCTTCCTGTACCATGGGAGGGAGCTTGTTCCACAGATGTGAGGTTGTGAAGGCGAAAGACTTGCCTACTGCATTGGTCTGGATCCTGGGTGTTTCTAGCAACATCCGCCCAGAGGTTCTTAGGGTCTGAGAGTTGTTTTTGGGGGTGATTATAGCTTCCAGACTGGGAGGAGCAGCCGTGCAGAGTAGCTTGTAGGTCAGGCAGAGGAGTGGGTACTGGAGGCAAGCATCAAAGGTGGGCTATTGTAATTTGACAAGTGTGTCACAGTGGTGGCTTCTGGGGTGATCCTGGGTAGCAAATCATGCTACCTTGTTGTATAGAATCTGCATTCTGGAGACCTCTTGTTTGGCCATCCCCTGTAATACCGGAGCAGCGTAGGTAAGTGTGGGGAGCAGGACGCTTGTTGCTATCGATAGCCTAGCTTCAGGGATAAGTTGTTTTTTTATCCTATATAGGATACCCAATTTGCGGTGGATGGAGGTGGTCACTTGATCTACATGGTTCTTGTAGGTGAGACCTTGATCTAGTAAGAGTCCCAGGTACATCAGAGAGTCTACTACCTCAATGCTTGTCCCATCCAGTGTGGTAAGCAGTCTTGCCTCAGGGATCTTGGTCTGAACAGGATGGCTTTTGTCTTACTTGCATTCAGGACCATTCTGTTCTTCCTTAACCAGTCCTCCAGGGGCTTTAGATCAGATTGAAGTGCGGGGCCAATCTCCGCAAGGTTGTCCGAAGAGCGGTAGATGACTGTTATCCACATATTGTACAACGGTTTGACAGAGTGCAGGGTGTGTTAGAGGGGGTGTGGCTGACTGTGAAGAAATCAGGTGGCAGAACAGTACTGAGGTCAGTAAAAGCTGTGTTAAAGGTATTTGCAATGACCATGGGATCAAGGGTAGTGGACCCTTCAACAATTAACATGGCCGGAGGGGACTTTGATTGTTTCCCAGTAATGTCCTTGATATTGTCCCAGAAAGCATGATCATTTCCCCAGGTGTTGGTGAGGACGTCCCTATAATATTAGCATTTCTTGAGATAAATGGATTTTGTGCAGGCATTACGGGCATGTTTGTATTTTTGGATGTCAGATTGTTTGCCTGTGGCTTTAGCCACTGCCCACAGGTGGTCCCTAGATTTCAAATGGGAAAGGCGCTCCACAGTTAACCACGGGTTACAGAGGGCTTTTGTTTTCCATATTTTTGAAGGAGTGAAGAGGTCACAGGCCTTATTGAAGGCCATGATGAAGTAGCCAAGGGCTAGGTTAACATCCGTTGCCTTGTAGATGGGTAGTCAGTCTTGCAAGGATAGGTACTGTTTGAGATGGGTACGTTGACCACAGGGGAGGACTCTGCTGGTAATGATTATAGGGAGTGGCTTTAGAAATTTATTAGACCATTCACATATAACTGAGGAGTGGTCACTGAGAGAGTCTGGGAGAACGGAGGTATGAGAGATCCTGGTAGGGTGATTGGTGATAACCCAGTCCAGCAGGGTACTGGTACCAGTTTTGTAATTTATCCGAGTTGGTGTGGTGACCAATTGTGAGAGGTTGGCAGCTGCAAGGGCATCCTTATGAGTGTAGACATCAGATGTGAGTCAGTTTATATCGAAATCACCAAGCAGAATGTGTTCAGAGCCAGGAGGTTGGGAGCTGACGAAGTTAAGAACTTCTTTGATGCCAAGATTTTGATCTCGAGGTGGAATATATACAGAGACAATGGTGAGGGCTTTTTGACTGGGATCTAGAAGAATTTTAATGGGTAGAAGCTGGGCCGAGAAGGTAGGGATGGGTGTTGGAACAAGGTCCCCTAGGAAAATATCCTTAATGTAGATGGCACAGCCCCCTCCCCTTTTAGAGACACGGTCCAGTCTGAAAACATTGTAGCCCTGTAAGGTAATTGCCAGATCAGGAACTTTTGGTGTCAGCCATGTTTCAACTACAGCAAGGATGTCAGGATTGTGTTGGCTCATAAAGGTTTGGAGTGCATCAAGCTTTGGTAACAGGCTGCAGATGTTAATGGTTGTGATGGTGAGGGCCCCTGAATTTTTCAGAAGGCTCAAATAGCCCGGGCCATGGTTTGAATGGACGTTGCCTGAGATCAGTAAGAGAAGTAGGAGGAGCATCATTGAACAGAGGCACAGGTCCAGTAGTGATAATTTGTGCTTCCTTTTGGTGTATGGACAGTTGGTAGAGTCCATATGACAGCCCAGATGATATGCAATGTGGTACAGTAGGGATAGGCTGGCATTAAGACCAATCTTAGTGGTGTTAAGAAGCAGTCAGATATTTCCAAGTGGAGGCTCATGGGGAGGACTGGTTGAGAAGTGAAGCATTCCCAAGGTGATGCTGGTACTGATTAAGTAGATAGTGGATACGGGGTGGGAGTGGTAGGGGCCTGGGAGAGAGAACAAGGGAGGAAGAACAAGGAGGGAGAGAAGTGGAAGGAACAGGTGGGGGAGGGAACTCATAGCTGGTGTAGGGTGAAAGAAAAGAAAAAAGGAAACAGACAGGGAGAGGTAGTGAAAAGAGAGCTGAGAGTGAGCAGGAATGGCAAGGATGGGGTATGTGAGCAGCTGGGGAGAGAGAGTAGTGTAGGCTGGAGCTAGGTTGGACAGAAAGGAAGAGAAAAGGCAAGCAAGTCTTGCAGGCCAATAGGAAGGACCAGCGGGTAATCGAGGGTGGAGTGTGAGGAAGAGGGGCAGAGCTAGAGTGTATTTAACTAAGGCAGGAGGGGGGATTGGGGGAGGAAACTTTACAGGAGTTCAATCAACTTTAAACAGTAAAACATTTCCCCAAGACAAAATCCCCAAATTTCCAAATTAGAAGCAGTACAATATAAGCATGTCCCAAAAACAGAAACTCCCAATTTGCGTCAGTACAGTAGGCTCAAATAATCCTGGGTGAAAATTTTGGCAAAATAGGATTTAGTAGGGAGGCAATACAAGGAAGGTATATAGCAAGTAAAGCAACTGTGACTTTAAGAGGGTAGACTTTTTTAAATGAAAGAACAAGATCCTTCTGGTGGTAGATCTGTATAACCTGCTAATGGAAAACTAGCCACAAAATCAAACAAACAAAAAAAAACAAACATAAAACAGTCATTTTAAGTACAAGGAGCAATTGTGGCATCAGGAAGAATTAGCCACGGGAAAAGCCACTCGAGATGCAGCAACAGAGGACAGTGTCCAATCAGGATGTGGCTGTGGAATGTGCCAAAAATTGAACTTGATGTCTGAGTCCTGTCATACCTTTGCAGGGTAGAGAAGCCTTCTTCCAGGCAGACCAGCTGAGCAGTGCAGGTGGAGGCTTAGTTAGAGCCAGCCAACTGGGCAAGGCTTTGGGAGGCAGCAGCGATAGTATTTGTACTGGAGGCAGCACCCAATTTGGGCCTCCACTGAGGGGGAAAGAGACAAGCAAGAAGTTAAATAGGAACTAGAGAACTTTGGGTAGGGATAGGACACAACAGCAGACACAGAAGAACAACAGGAGGTATGAGATGTATGGGCTTGCAGATTAACTTAACAAAGGGGTAGAAATGGCCAAGGGACAAGGAATTAAAATGAATTTGTAGTTGAAAAGGTGGTCTTGTTTCCACTGAGTCTGGGAGGGGGCTGCAAGGCTATACAGAATTTGATGCTAAACCTATGTAATAGCTTTAAAATTATACTACATGAAATGCCAAATGTTTTAAAACCTTTAAGAAAACAAATAAATTAATCAGTAATTTAGCAGCATTGACCTGAATATAGTAACATCACTAAGATCAGGAACTTAACAGCCCTTTAAAAACAGAAAAACCAAAAACAAACAGAAAACAGACATTTTAAGTATAAGGAGCAATTGTGGCATCAGGAAGAATTAGCAAGAGGAAAAGCCACTCAAGATGCAGCAAAAGAGGGCAGTGTCCAGTTGGGATACGGCTATGGAATGTGCCAAAAATTGAAACTGATGGCTGAGTCCTGTCATACCGTTGCAGTGTAGAGAAGCTTTCTTCCAGGCAGACCAGCTGAGCAGTGCAGGTGGAGGCTTAGTTAGAGCCGATCAACTGGGCAAGGCTTTTGGAGGCAGCAGAGATAGTATTCGTGCTGGAGGCAGCACCCAATTTGGGCCTGCACTGATAGTTGATGTTTTATAGAGCAAATGGAGCCAACGAATAAACCCAGAAGGAATCCGAAACTTTTCCAAGACAAACAACAAGAAGTCATGGTTGACTATCAAATGCTTGTTGTTGATCCAAAGAAATGACATACCCTTCCAGAAGATCCAAATTGCCTTTACCAAATACCTCCCGCAATAAAATTAAATGATGCTGAATTCATCAGCCAGGAACAGAAGAAGTTTAAGCTTCTGAAATAACCCCTTTTGCAATGGACAGTAATCGTTTAGCCAGAATTTTAGATAAGATTTTAAAATCAGTATTCAATAAGCTAATCAGACTCCAGTTGGATAAAGCCTTTCTGTCACCTTTCTTATATAAATGAAGCAAATACCCCATATTACACTGTAAGGGTAGATCTGTACTTTGTAATAAACAATTAAACATCACAGTCAATTCATCTCCCAGTTCAGTGGCTAGACATTTATATACCTTAGAAGGCAGGCCGTCAGGACCTGGAGCCGTATTATTGAGCAGGGCACTGATCACATCCAGGACCTCAGAGACCTGAATAGCCTGACCCATCAAATCACCCACCACATCCGAAATCCCCAGAAAGCAACCTTGGAAAGTAAGACATCAGCCTGGGCCATATCAAAAGCCATAGGCCCATATTTCACACCAGAATAGGCAACAACTACTTCCATGATCTCAGTATTGGTGTCAACCGTGCGACCCTCTTGATCATATAAAGCCAAAATATATTTCTTCTCCACCCTTAAATGGCATGATTCATATGGACAGACAGACTCCACAGATCCGGATGTACCAAACTGCTGTTGGTGTTGCAGAGAACTAGCTTTTTCCAAATGGAACATACTCAACTGATGCTTCAAAATCTGAATTTGGGAAACATAGTCCTGTCTTGTAAACACTGATAAAGACATCAGCCACTGCAATCGAGTCCTAGTAACCAAATAATCTTTGTAAGTGGATTGACATAAATTCCTGCTATAACCTTTAAAAAATGAAATCAAATCTCATTTAGTTTCTAACCATCACTGCACAGCCTCATAATAAAGAATAAAAACTGATTTCCTGGCTTGTAAAAGATCAAGAAAGGAAGCTTGAAAGAGGGAGTCCAGCAACAAGAAATCATTCATCTTCCATGTCCCTGGACCCCTCTTAATGGAGGATACTGCCCCCAGCATGACAGATAACATATTGTGGTCTGAAAATTCAGCCACTGTCACCTTAGCTACCTCAATGGGCAAATAAAAAGAAAATCAATCCTCGTTGCCAAGGAACCTTTGTGAAAAGTAGGAGTATGTAGACCAGTATGAGAACAATATGCATCCTGCATGCGTACAGTTCCCAACATGGAGGACAAACAATTTGAATTGGGAAAAATCTTTTTAGTACTAGAAGTCACAGTTTTGTCCTTCAGGGAAAGGCCACAATTCAGGCTTCCATCAAAGATGACAAAATGTCAAGTGTGCAGAAAAGGTTGGATCAGCTTAAAGAGCTCCACTCTCAAAGCCTTAGTCTGAGGGGCACAGACATTAATCAATCACTATACAACATTACCAAATGTAACATCCAGAAATAAAACCCTCCCTGGAACTAAGTCATACAGCTTTACCAGGGCAACATCTGGGCAATTAAACAAAATGCAAACCCCAGAACAGGTTTTCTGGCCAATAGACCAAAACAAGGGTCTGGGGTACCATGCCCTAGAGGCTAGTGCAATCTCCTGTAAAAATGATAATGAACAGCCTGAAGAAACACAATCTCCACTGCATGCATAATCAAATAGGAAAAAAACAAATCACATTTATTTGGGTTCTTAATACTATTAACATTAACAGTGAAATCATTCAGGAAAAAAAAGAAAAGAGGAACATGAAATCCATCATAATTTCAGGCGTCCACGGTAAATGACCAACTCATTGTGCTTAGTCTTGGCTTTGCATTTTTGAGGACCAGAGCAGTACCAGGGCACCTCCATGTCCGTCATTTGATCAGGGATGGGGGATTTCAAAGAAGAAGAATTGGAGTCACTGCCTGTATGATCACCCTCTGTCTGCAAAAGTTCATATCAATTGTGAGTGAGCACTACTCCAATGCTCGGTGAATCCACTCGAGATGAGTTACTGAAAAGTTTACTCTGAGTGATCCTGGTCATTGGAAAAAGTTGTCCTGAAGAAGCGAGGGGGGGGTTTCATCACCTCCACATCTGGGGATCCCCCTAGAAACCTGCACAATGGAAGACCGAGGTGTAGCCATCACGTCAACAGTGGATGTCTGCAATGGCAGAGAAGAATTGTCAGTCCCTGCCATCTCTACCCCAAGGGGCAACACCAGGGGGGAGGCAACTCCTCCATAGGCTGCTGGGGAGGCAAAGGTAAGGTGCCCTCCTGTCAGGGTGGTACCATGTCTGGTAAACAATCATCAGAAAGTAGAACATCAGGAACAGAAGTGTCATCTGGTCTCAGTTCTTCATAGCAAAAATCCTCTGTTTCTGTTCCAAATTAATATAAAGCCATTGTTTAGCACCATCAGCCAACTCATGCTGATTGTGAGCAGCTCACTAGCTAGTTTGGAAATTATGGCCCAGCACATCACACAAATTGCACCTCTCTTGTTCCACACAATGGAAGCCAGAATGGCCCAGAGAACCACAGATCGTGCATTTCACCTGGTCGCATGCACTACTCAGATGGGCCACATAGCCACATCTGTAGCACACCTTGGGTGGTCCTGAATAAAATAGGACACCTTGGTCTCTACCCAGAAAGAAACTGGTTGGAAGGTGAAGGAGACCAGTATCAGACATTTTTAACATCACTGTCATCCGCCATCCCCCCATCCATAAATGTTTGGAATCGAAGATAGCTTCAGGGTCTGAAAGCACCATGCAACATACCTTAAGCCAGTGTGTCAAATCATTCATATTAACCCCCTCACTGTGAAAAAGGACAGTAATAGTCTGAGTAAGCCGGGACAAGGGCAATACAGAAAAGGTGGTCCAGAGAGGGGACATCTTCAACCCTTGATATTTCAGCCAAAAATGTTCCAGACCCTGCTTGAGTTTTAAAACTGATGTCATAAATAGTTTCCCCGGAGACATGAATCAAAGCATGAATCTCACTGGCAAAAAGCTTGAGAGAATCCTTAAGAAGGACTCTAGCCACACATAGTCTATCAGGGGCTTCAACCATGCCACCCAGGTAGCGCAAGTGAATGTCATTGTGGCATTTAGCAGGGTGCATGGGGGCCCGAGGGAAACATGGCTGTGATTTGGGAATATTCTGACCAGTACCTGCTGAGTAGGAAAGTCAAAGAGCAGTAGCCCCTGTAGAAGAAGTTTGTGGAACCAGAGGCCTAGAAACCACAGGAGAAGGAGTGGGCTCAGTATGTGGCAAAAGCAAAATCGTATTTTGCATCAGTTCCAACTCAGGAGGAAGAACCAAGTTCTGGGATTCTCCAGGCAAAGGGTGAACAGACATGTCAACCACCTGAACATCATGATTTGCACCAGGGATATGAATAGTGGATGACTCTGAAACTCATTGCCCACCGGTAGCATCCTGTTCTCATCCTGCTGCCTGCAAAGCTTTCTCAGCAGACCAGAAAGTATCCAGAACAGGGCCAGTAACTAATTGTTCAAGGAGTGGCAAGACCGGCTGCTCTACAGCCTTCATCTACTCAGACACCACACCAGCAGCTTCAAGCCGAGTTCCAGCAGTAGTAACAGAAGTCTCAGATGTCGCAGGGCAATGGATGCTGGGTCGCACACCCATATCAGCCAGTCCAGAGTTAGTCCCCACAATCCGACCCTCAGTAGAAACACAGCAAGAAAAAAGTTCTGCACCAACCTGTAAGTTCGGTGCAGGAGAGCTTAGTTCAATATTCTGGTGTGGTGTAAACCTCTGAGGGCCAGCAGTCATGCTGAAAGAGATTGCTCAACTAGCATTAAGAACTTGAACACACACAGGGGCAGCAGGCAGCGTCAGTTATGTGAGTAAATCATGTCTGACCGCCAAATGCCATTCATCTTCGGCTTTAATTAGATCCTTCACAGTTGGGCTAGAAAACACAAGTTTGCTGGCAACATCAGGTTGCGCTAAATCCTTCTGTTCCTGAATTAAATTCTGAGCCATATGATCTTCCACACGACCAGTCCTTTCTTCATTCAAACAGATTCCTTCACTGAATTCCATAGGGGCCTCAAGCAAAGATGAGACAGGAGAGGAGAACATCTCCTGCATCTCCACAGCTTCCAGCTGAACTCCAGCCAGACTGAACACCATCTAGGGTCAGAAGACCAGGTTGTTAGGTTCCCCTACCTGTCAGTAGGGGAGTTTATTGAAAAAGAAATCAAACAACAACAATAAAGAACATGAATACACCATCAACAAGGAAAGAAATATACTAAATACAATAGCAAATGAGAGAAACCAAATGCAAACAAATCAATCATGTAACATGAACATCAAAGTCAGTAATCCATGGCAAATTCCCCCAATGTGCTTCCAGCAAAGGCGACAGATAGAATCCACATTCTTTAGCATAAATCCTCTTCAGTTCCTTAGTAATATTCAAAACGATGGCATCAATAGGAGTGACCTTCTGTTGTAACATAAAGTCACAACGAGCAGTCCAGATATACCATTAATTACCAAACAAATAATATTTAAGGTGCTGGGATGGAAACTATTCCAATGATTGCTATATATCCTACACATAAGCGCCTAAAGAGACATCAAGGAGAATAAAGGGACGGACCAATGCTCTGCTAAAGTTACCCAAAAGGAACGCATAAACATATAGGTAAAAAATAAATGTTCAACAGTTTCTTCTTGTTGCTCACACTGCTGTCTACTACAATATCTTTCAGACTGCTTTTTATATTTCAGATTACCTTTGACATTTAGCTTTCCATTACAATTCAGCCAATGAAAATCCCATAAATGAACTTGGATTCTAGGATCTGTCAATAAAGCCATGTGTGTCTCCTGGAAACGCAACTGCTGGTGAGGAAACGTAACCAATTCCAAAAAGCAATCACTAATAATTTTACCATAAAGCTGTCGCTTACTGAGGCTGATCACCAGTTGACTGGTAACATGCCACATGTGCATTTTCAGAAAAATTTCTCTATAAAAGTGCAGAAAAGCTGAATTGCATTTTAGGACTGTAACCCGAGATCCCTCCCAATCATGAAACCAAGCTGAAACCACATTATAGAAATACAGAACTCATATCTGATCTTGATTCACCAACAATGGCCTAATATTAACATAAAGGAATAAGCAATAAAAAAACACCAAAGAATTAATCATATTAATACTACCTGATTTACAGGATAGATACAGCACATTCATTTTACTAGGATTGAGTCTTATACCCCAGACAGCTCAAAAAATAAACTATACAATAATGCTTCTAGCTGTTTAGGAGGTGGGTAAACTTTACTAACATATAAAAATTGTGGCAACAATTGTGTTTTAATTAAAAAAAAAACATTTTAATTTAACCTTCTTCCAACCAGTCCATTTAGACACTAAAGCATTTCCGAAATCTAATTTTAGCTTCCAGTTTAAAACATCCCAATCCCCAACACCCCAAAATAAACCTTGAATTTTAAAAGGTTGTTGAGATATTGAAATCCCAAACAAATCACTCCCGCTATACTGTTGTCCTCCTAACAAAAGCACTCGACTCTTTGCTGTATTCAAACTATTGCCTGACACGCCAGAATATAGTGTACTGACACCTAATGTAGCCACCAAAGAGGCCTCATCCGGTAGTAGAAGACAAAGATCATCTGCATAGGCCAAACACTTCTGTAGACACTGTAATGCATCAAGTTGTAAGGATCTTATACCCTGATGAGCAGAAATCTTCCTCAATAAAGGATCAATACAAAAAACACATAGGAATGGATTAAGGGGGCAACCTTGCTGCAAGCCTCTTTTCACAGGGACGATAGGAGCTAAAAACCAATTTACTATAGGAATGACTGTGGCATTCTCATTCAAGAGTTGTATCCATTAAATAAAGGGCAAAGGAATGCCATAACAATGAAGCACCTCCCACAAATAGGCATGGCTCATGAAACCAAAAGACTTAGGGCCAGATATTCAAAACTTTGCCCAGGGGCAAAATTAGCACTGCCCGGCGGGCAAACTGAGCCCGAAGCACAAAGCAAGCCATATTCAAATGGAATAGCCCAGGGCAAACAGCTTCTGAATATAGCATGGTAATGAGGCCATGCAAACTGGGCTGGAGTGCAGGGCAAACATTGCCCTGGAATAAGGACAGCACTGAATAAAGCAACCAGGAAGTGCAACCCACAACAACAACACAGTACACAGCAGCGTGAGGGCAGGTACAGGCAGAACTCGTGGCCAATGTGTGTGCCAGCAAATGCATGGACTCAGTACAGTTGCAGGAAGCAGCAGATGAGAAAGAACAGTGATCAAAACTTTACAATATTCCCGTACCATTAGCGCGGCGCTAACACGTGGCGAGCTAAGCGAATTAACCTGGAGCAAACATGCTTGCCGGGCTAAAATGTGCCATATTCAAAGTGCCATGCAAATGAGCCTACTTAGGTAGTCTCTGGGCAAACAACGGATTAGCATCTCATTATACCCTGATTTGCACACAGTTTGCCTAAGCGTTACTGCAGGGTCCCATAGAGCCACCTGTAGGTCAGTCTGGAAGTACAGGGGCAGACAAGGTCCAACAGCAGCTCCATCTGTAGGTCAGTCTGGCAGTGCACGATGATAGCTACAGGCTACAGGTAAACAGTACAGCATAGCATAGCATAGCATATTGTACCCCAGGGACAGGACAGCATAGGCACAGGTGGTGGTGGTGCTGCATGCAACTGTCACACTGTAGGGCATGCTACAGTGCACAGCAGACACTACAGTAGCAAGGGAGACAGTAGTGTGAGGGACGTAGCACTGCCTATGGTGTGTAGGGCAAGTGATGCTGATTGCACTGTACACAGTGACAGGCCCAACCTGCAGGTGTTTACTGACAGTCGACATTACTGTTACACTGTTGTGTGACCCACAGATGCTGTACCTGTGGCATGTGATGCTCACAGTGACATGTACATATCTGGCTTTGTGTGTTGTGGCAGTTGTACAGCTGTGTGGTATGTGGCTGGGGGGGGGGCATATATTATCCGAAAGGCACACTAGTGTTGGGGGTATTCCTAATACTGCCCCATGTGCACTGCATGCTGAGTCCCAGCCTTGTGGCCACACCTAGTCTGTGGCACAGCCTGGCCACCCATACACACTCCCCTCAACATCCTCCATGCCCACAGTGCTGCATGTGTGTGCTGGCATCTGTTTTTGTCCACAGATATGTGTGATCCGCAGGTGTGTGCTGTATGGCTACACACTGCCATGCTGTCCACTGGCGGCAGGGTCACCACTTACTGCCTGGCATGGCTGGGACTGGTGGCAGATGATGGCATCATTGTGATGCCATTGGTTGCAACAAGCTTCCACTATGTTTGGCTTTATCTATGTGTCATATTTATGTATTAGGGTCGCGCAAGACCGCGCTAAACCCAGCAAATCCCGCGCACAGCCATTTATGTTGCATAAAGCTGATTCTTGGGATTAAGACCAGCTTTTACGGGCGGTAATCACACGCACTAACTGTCAGCTGGGTAAGCTAAACCATTAGCCATGGCTGCTAGCCACTGAATACAGCATTGTGCTTGTATTCATGTCAGTTTGCCCTTGCGTACATTATACTTTTGCCTGGCGCTAATGCAGTTTGCCCGCGCTATTTGGCATTTTGAATATGGCAGACCCGCGCTAATCCCGCACTAAACCTGCGCAAATGATTTTTGCCCAGCGCAAAGTTTTGAATATCTGGCCCTTACACTGATCAAATGAGCTAGAAAAACCTGAGATATGACTTCTACAAAAAATCTCTCTAAGAAGTAGTAAATGATCATAAATATTGGCATCATGTACAGAACAAGTCTGAGCAGAACTAATCAGTAATCACCCAGGATGCAATACATAACAATCTTGTATTCAATAGTTTAGCTAAAAGTTTTAAATCTGTATTCAACAGACAAATAGGTCAACAGTTAGTCAAAAGTTGTTGTTCCCCAGATTTATAATTGTACACTAAGGAGCCTTGTGCCATCCCAAAAGGTAAGACAGTCCATAGTACATAAGTAAAAACCTGTGCCAATTCAACAGATAGGGTATTAATGAGAAATTTATAAATCACAGCCGTAAGGCCATCAGGGCCAGGAGATTTATTTACTGATAAAGACCAAACTGCCTCTAACAGTTCAGCCAGGTCAATATCAGACAAAACCTCTATTTGAAAGGAATCAGGATAGGATGGAATGTCCAGATCCTGAAATAATTGAAATCCATCAGAGACTACAAAATGCTCTGAGAAAAAGGAAGTAGCATATTCGGAAACTAATGTATTAAGCTGGTCAAGGTCATGGTGCAAATAACCAAAATGATCCCGTAAGCATGTCATTTGCCATGACTGAATCCTGTTTACTAGAATCAAAAGGACAAATTGTCACCATGCCACCTTGTACCCCAAATTTTTGCTGAAATTGTAAGGCTTCCATACATTTTAGATGATATATACATAAAGTATAATTTATGCATGCAATGTGTTCTTGATAATTATGGTTCAAAACATGAGATAAGGAAATCAAGGATTGCAATTGTTTCCTGGTGTGTAAATAATGTAAATATTGATCATCTTTATCCAGTTACTTAAATTATTTAATACCAAGATAAGTTATCTCTTAATATCCTTCCACCACAGTGTTGGTGAGTCATATAAAATATAAACAGTTTTCTTGGCAGAAAGAAAACATTGAATCTCATAGAACACTGTTCCTTATGCAATAAGGAAGAATTACATTTCCACATACCTCTCCCAATCCTAATGTATATCCCAACAGTATGAGCAAAGAGTGATCAGAGAATTCCACAGCCACAACTGCAACCTGTGCAATTCGAGAATTTTTTGGGAGAAAGAAAAAATCAATCCTCATAGATAAGGGGCCTTTCTGAAATGTAGGGATTACCTTATTAAAATAAGAAAAAAAACATCAATGAAATCTGCCTTGAGTAAAATGTCATTCAAGCATTTCTAGTGTCAGAACATTTTTAATGTTTTAGTATCTTTTCCCTTGTCCCTTTACCCCAAACCACAATTAAAATCACACACACCCAGATCACCTTCTGAGCCGTATGAAGAAATGGGTGAATTAATTGTAAAAGAGTTACTCTTTCGGCTTTTGACTGAATGGCATAAATATTGATCAAGCAAAATAATTTTCCCTGGTAACAAATATCCAACAATAAAGCTCTACCATGGTATTAAATCCAGCAACTTGATGCACCTGAAGGGGATGTCATGAAATAATATACCTACACCATAACATTGGTCCATCCCCATAGACCAGTAGGATGGTCCAACATACCAAGCAGAAGTGGCAAGTTGAATGTCAGATAAAGTATGAAATCTGGTGTCCTGTAAAAAAATAAACACCAGGTTGTTGCAAAACAAGAGCAGAAAAGACTATGTTCCTCTTCCTTAAGCTCTTAATGCTGTTAACATTAATCAAGTGTATACAGAGAGACATAGCAAATTAAATTTGAAAACAAGATCAAAGCAGGGACCATCAAGGCTTTTTTACACTACTTCTAGTTCTCAGTCTAGTTTTATATTTAACATTCGGCTGTTGTGGTCAACCAGAAGACACAACAGGCTGCTGGACAGAGGGCTCTTCTTCAATACCCAAAATCACCTCACCAACTGAAACAAGAGAGGAAGAATCAGAGACTGCCTCTGAATCGCTATCCTCATGTGGGAGGGACTGAAATCTGTTGTGCAAAGGAACAACCTGCATTTTAGCAAGTTTAGAAGCTGGAATTGCTTTTGCTGAGCTCTTTCATGCCAGAGTACCTTTCCCAGGAAACTTTTATCATGGGTGGGGCCAACACTTCCATGTCTACAACTGGTAGAACAGAAATAGGCTGTACCTCTGGTACATCAGAGTGAGAGGGAGCAGGGAGGTCAGAAGGAAGAGGAGCCAATGAAACTGGTTGGTCTATCAGGGATACAGGAAGAGGACAAGTAGCAGGCTCCTGCAAAGGGACTGAGGAGTGAACACCCGCTGCTTTCTGTCTCTGAGCAACAGCAATTAAAAGCCGTCTCTGTTCCTTACCATCAGCTCCAGGATTTGTATTATGGGCCACCCAGGAACAACTCTGGTAAGAGTGTCCCATCTCCTCACAGAGGCTACAAACCAGCTCATTCAGGCACTGTGAACTAACATGACCCAGCTAATTACATAAAGAACAATGGACTTTATCACATATACTGCTGATATGACCCTCAGACCCATATTTCTAACAGGTCTTCGGTTGTCCCACATAAAACAAAACCCTCCTATCCCTGCCCAGGAAGAAAGAGTTAGGTAAATGCTGAAAGCCATCCCCAATGGATCTGAGCATGACCTTAAATCTCCAACCATCTGTCCAATATTGTTCACTGTCAAAAATTGAAATAGGACCATCAAGAACAGTACAGCATTGATTAATCCAATAAGTCAAATCTTTAACACTCACTCCTTCATTTCAAAAAACTACTGCATTGTTCTTAATTGCAGGTTTAGTGAGAGGTATTATCTCAAAGGGAGCCCATAAATGAGTATGCTTCAGGGTGTTATACTTGCTCCAAATCTGTCCAGACTACTAGAAGTTTTGAAACTGACATCATAAGTGTGCTCCCCTGAGACATGAATAAGGGCATAGATTTCAGTCTCAAAGAAATGCAGTGAGTCCTTCAAGAGAGTTTTCACAATATAAACTCTGTCCAGTACTGTGTCCAACTCACCCTTCTACAATATACGCACTGCATTGCGGCATTTTGCAGTAGCCACAGGTAAATGAAACAATGAGGCAAAGGTCTTGCGTGCACTGTCTGGCTTCAAAGAATTTCATGGGGCATCAGGTTTAGAAGCTGCAGTATGAGATTGTACAGATGGATTGAAAAAAGCAGAGTCTTATGGTGATTTTAGTGAGGGTACAGGTTTAGAAACCTCTTCATGTGAAGATCCAGCAAGCAAAGGAATTCGAATGGGAGATGTACCTGAAACCCATTTCACCCCATCAGGGGATTTCTTCCAATGTACAGCAGAAAGTGCAGCATCTACTGACCAGTTGTCAGAACAGACAGGAGTTTGTAAAACATTCAGGTCTTCAGATGCAGGCCTAACTGCTGAATCAAGGCATGGGGCATTTCCTACTGATGCAGTCTCCGAATCATTTGATGTTGCTTCATCAGCTTCAGGGATCAGCTGAGTATCAGAAACTGTCAGTGGCAAAGGACAATCAGAAGTGGCAACCAAAACCACTAGTGTTGGGCTCTTTGAAGGAGTTGCAACAGAAGAAATAGATGCTTTCAAGTCAGATTGTAAGAGTTCATCATCCGAACAATTCTTCTCCACCCAAGTAAGCTTTTGAGTTTCCCTCACCATGATATGCGTAGGGTTAGATAGAGGCCGGGTTGGCTAACAAAGCCTCCTGTTGTGCAATAAGTTCCAATAGTCGCCTCTTTTGACATTCAAGCTTCATGTATTCATTGTCATTTTTATCTTGCTCAGTCTTCTCCAAAGAATTACTGCATTCACTAGTTACCAGACGCAGGTCTCCTGGCTGCGTCATTCCAAGACACTGAGAAACAGGAGGTGGAACGATCCCTCTTGCCTCCTCCACATCCATCTCCTTCACCAGGTTCACACCAACTGCCACCATGATGGACAGCAGCAGCGCCCCCTACCACAGAGTAGGAGAAAGTTTGATTGAAACACAAAATCGTACATCATAAAATAAATAAAAAATACCATACACTAGAAAGCAAAAAAAAAAAAAGAATAAACTTAAAAGAATACACCAAAACAAATTAACATCAAAACAATTAGTACAAAGAAGGAGAATATGAAAAGAAAGTCACTTGGAAATTCATGTAATAGCAACATCAGAGTCTGTGATCCAAGGTAGAGCTATCCAGAGTTCCAGTATCTTATCCCCGTGAAAGGAAGCACATTTCAAATCATAAATCTTCTGCAAATCTGCTATTATTTTATGTTCCAATTCAAGAAAAGTACAGGTCAGTTGCTGCAAAGTAAACAAACAATGTGTCATCCAAATATTCCACTTGACAACTACAAAAATAAGATTCAAAGTGTCCTTGTGCCAGATACTCTTTATATTGGGAAATCACCATACATAAGGTTAGAATAAGTTACAGTCTGAAACAATGGAACAGCCCACTTCTGGGCCAGAAAAGACCACCAATCCTGAATAAAAGAACATTCAAAAATAAATGGGGAATTGTTTCTGGTACAGTAATACATAATGGCCTAAAACAAAAATGTTCTTGTAACTGTGTTTATGATTACCCTTAATATTAATATGTTCATGACATGATAGCCAATGAAAATCCCACATATGAGCTGGTACTCTCTTGCATCTTAGAAGGGGGCCAAAGAGAAGAAATATGCTGAATGGGGCATTTTCCAAAAGTCTGCTGTACACCACAGACAGTCAAAAGCAAACTTCATATAATGTTTTATGGGAAGAGGTCAACACCATCTGGGTAGTTATTTTCCATTGCTTCAGACGTAGAAACATATGCTGCACATAAGTCAGTACACATACTGATTTTCTAAGCACTGACAAAGAATTACTTTCCTATTGGTGAAACCAGACATGACAAGAATCATAAAACCATGTTTCCCAACCCTTCAGAGTGTTGATCAATAAGGGTCTGAAATTTGCAGTAATAAATATACGTGAGAAAAATAATAAAGAATTTACCATATGTAAACCACTATCAGTGATGGGCAGATATGTAACATTACATTTTATAGGGTTCGGTCTGCTTCCCCAAAATGCCTGAAAAAACAGACTAAAAACATGGGATTCCAAGTTTTTTGGAATGGGAAAGACATAACTCAAATATAGAAAGGTCAGAATTAAATATGATTTAATTAAAAAAGACACGTTTCTTTTTCCTTACTTGCCCCCTATTCCAATGTGCCAATTTACTATTACCATGTACCAATTTAGTCTCCCAGTTCAAAAAATCAGAATCAGGGACTCCAAATAAAATACCAAAAATTTTAATCGGACCCATAATCAAAGTCAAGGGGCCAACGGTTCCTAATGGATTCTGAGGACAACCCAAATACACACCCACACTTTTGTAGTAATTTACATCTGCACCTGAAAGTTTCCCAAAGTCAACACACATAGCAAGGGAGATGATAACTGAACCTTCAGTGGCCACCAAAAAATACACGTCATCCGCATATGCAATTGCCCGATATTGTGCTATATGAGTGTGACTGGCAATAGCTCTAATCTGAGGGTGAGAATTCAAACGTCTCAATAAGACATCAAGAAAAAAGGTATAGAAGTGGGCTCAGAGAACAGACTTGATAGACTCTTCTCTTAATCAGAATCATGGGGCCCACCCAACCATTCACTACTGGGACCACAGTAGCTGTCCTTTATAATGCACAAATTCATTTAATCATGCCCATGGGCACATGCAAACAGCGAAAAGCCTCCCACAGGAAGTCATGCCTAACTGAATCAAAAGCCGCTTTTTGAGCCACTGAAACTACATAACCCAAAACAGCATTAGCATGACCATGAGAAAACAATTCCTTGAGCATTATCAGATGATCAGATATCCGTCTATTAGGAACTGAACATGATTGCGCTGGATGTATCACCGCCTCAGCAATCAACATCAATCTTTCAGTCAGAATTTTCATCAACAATTGTAAGTCCATATTTAACATACACAATGGATGTCAATTCTTAAGGAAACAGGCATCTCCTTTCTTTTCATACACATATATCAGTGATCCTTTAGTAAAATCCAAAGGAATAATTTCTGTGGACAAAAGGGAATTAAAAACAGATGTAAGTTAAGGCACCAGGTGGTCCCCCAGAATCTTAAATAAATTATTCGGAAGACCATCTGGACCCAGAGTCTTATTCACCTACAAGGAACTAATAGCTAATGTGAGTTCCTGTTCAGTGATAAGGGTACATGCCTGGCCAAGACAGGCCTGTGAAGGGACCAGAATATCCAGTCCAGAAAAGAAGGTCAGAGTATCACCATCAGTATCAGGGAGGGGAGAAAAAAGGGCAAATGTATGTTCCATCACAAGCCTGCAAATGTCAGACTGAGTAACATGCAAGCAATCCCCAGCATCTGCAAGACAAGATATCGATTTCTGAGCTATCATATGAGAATTATTCTCAAATGGACAAGTCACAAATTGCTTACCCTGTACACCAAATTTGTGCTGATGGTATAATTGAAGAGACTGTCGAGACTGATAGCTCAAAGTGTTAGCCTGAACAAGGTGCAATTGCTGGGAAAGGTCTTGCCCCTTTATATAGGCTATCATCATCAGAGACTGCAAATGCACCCTCTGCTATAGATAATGAAGATATTCCTGATAGCTTTTCTTACAACTATAGAGTTTCAAAAAATTCACCAAACGCCGTTTTGCATCTGCCTACCACTGAATAGGGTCGTCAAAACAAATAAAGACTGATTGACGTGCCTGTAAAAAATATAACAAGGACTGCAAAAATTCAGGATTTTGTAACAGGGAAGTATTAAATGTCCAAATCCCAGGACTTTTACGTACAGGCACATCCAACCCCACTCCAACGGAAAGTAATTTGTGATCCGAGAATGCCACAGATTGCACAGTGACAGAAAAAATAGGGAGGGTCACAGATAAAAAAAACAAAATTAATCCGAGTTGCCAATCTACCCTTTTGAAATGTTGGAGTATGCTGCTTGGTCAAAGTCAAATATGCATCACAAAGACGAGCAGTTTTAACCAACTTCATCAATTCATGGGACTCACAAAATAATTTCCTTGTTTTAGTAAAAGCACTCTTGTCATGAAGGCTTAAACCACAATTAAAATCCCGAGAAAAATATTTTGAAGGTAAGTATGTAAATAAGGATGAACTAGGGTAAACAATTCTATTCCAAATGTCTTGGTCTTGGGGGCATATATATTAATGACCATATAAGAACAGGGCCCAATTACAAAATCCAAGGCAAGTGCTCTGCCAGGAGATATATCATGTAGTTTAATCAAACAAAACCCAGGTACATTTATCAAAATTCCCAATCCTGAGCACATACCCTGGCCTATAGACCAAAATGATCAGCCTAGCAACCAGTCTTTTTGTGCTTGACATATTTCATGGGTTGTGTGAAACCTAGTGTCCTACAATAGAAAGATTCCCAAAGGTAATAAATACGAAAAAGAAAACAATTGTCACTTAGACATGCATTTAACACTATTCACATTAATAGTGTGACACACAAAATAATTAATCAGAGAAAGTAATAAATGTGAAATAACACACTCAAGATTTTTTCTTCCCTTCTACCTTTTACCCTTTAGTTTCACTCTGGCCTTTCACTTCTGAGACAAACCCATACCAATCTTTAATTCAGAATCAGTGGTACCATCAGGGTGTGATGAAGCAATGGAAGAAGAGTCAGACTCCCCTTCAGCATCATCAGAGATCTCCTGCAAAAGCTCATATTGATTAGACATCAGTGAAGGACAGTATCTCAAGGCCTTAGAGGGGGAGACATTGCCTGATGATGACTTCTGGTCAACTGCCTACGGGTAGTGTAGGCAGGTCTCCGTGGAGGTGGCATAGTTCTAGTGGCCAGAGAAGCATCTGGATTCATAATAGGCAAATTGTCAGACTCAGAGATAGGCTGTGCCTGATCAAGAGGAACCTCCATAGGAGGACCCACAGGAGGCTTAGTACCATCCACCTCAGCACATACAGGCACAGCAGGCTCTGGATGAAGAACTATGGGCTGTACAGCCACCGGTCTGGCATGCAGTCAGGCCTTCTGTGCCTAGCTTATAATGAAACACTGATCCACCCCTGCCTCATGATATTTTTGGTTATGGGCAGCCCATTGACAGTTTTGGAAAGTGTGCCCTACCTCTTCACAAAGATTACACTTATATTTGTTTAAACGATGAACCTCAACATGACTAAGTTCTCCACAGATATTACATTTGATTTTGTCACACACACTGCATAGATGGGAGGGGTCCCCACACCCATAACATGCCTTTGGTTGTCTGGGATAAAATAAGACCCCCTATCATGACCTATAAAAAAATAATTAGCAGGTGCACAGTACCAGACTCAGCAGTGTTCAACAAAACTTTGACCTTCCACCCCCCAGTCCAAATGTTCTCAGTGTCCAGAATAGAATCAGCCTGCCCTAAGATTGTACAATGTTGCTTCAGCCAGTATAGTGCATCTGACATGTCAACACTTTTATTACAAAATAGAATAATGATAGTCTTATAAGCAGGTTTAGTCAAGAGGATAGCCATGAATGGGGTCCATAAAGCAGTGTTTTTCAAAGCATGATACTTAGTTCAGAAACGTTCCAATCCACAAGACATCTGAAAACTAACATCAAAGGTAGAGTCACCTGATATAAGAATCAGTGCATAAATTTCATGGGAAAAAAACTTCAAAGAATCTTTCAAAAGCTGGCATGCTACATAGACACAATCAGGGAGTTCAGGTAGGCCACCCACGTAGGACAAACGGACAGCATTGTACCTTTTAGCAGCCAAAACAGGAAACATAAGGAAGAAAAGGGACAGTCCTGGCCATCCTTTTTAGGGTGTTGCAACTGCGGCCCCAAGTCCGTAGATTCTGGTAACTGAGCAGAAGTAGAGGCCTTAGGTAAAGGGGACTTTGGAAGCCTAAGAACTGGATTCTGGGTTAAGGCAAGTTCCTTCAGTAACGACAAGGGGTCAGTAGCAATCGTAGCTTTGCTGGGAGTGTGCTGCAGCTCTGGGAAATCATCAGGAAGAGGAGACCTAATCGGAGAATGGCCAGAAATCCACTGCCCAGCAGTTGGCTCCCTCACCCAGCCCACCTCCTGTAAAGCAGTTTCTACAGTCCAGTCAGGTAATTTAGGAGATTCAGTGATATTTGTTGGATTCGGCAATGGAGAAGGTAAAGTGTCAGTGATAGTCAGAGGTGTACTCATGGTAGTCGGCAGAGGAGCAGAGATTGCAATTCCTGTCTGATCCCGACAGTGGACCCCTTCACTAGACAGGTTGTTCTCCATGTCGAACTGCTGAAAACAAGCTGCCACTTTGACAGCAATGTTAGGACTACCAGCATGCAACTCCCAAAGTTCTCACTGCAGTTTCATTTTTACAACTTCAAATCTGTGCTCCTCCAAAGCCAAATGTCTCTGTAGTTCTTTCTCTTTGGGTGGATCCAGGCCACAAGCAGAAGAAGGAGAATCCTCCTCAGCTCTGTAGGCACTCTCAATCATCTCAGAATCCTCATCATGTGGAATTTCCAAGGGTCCAATCACAGCTTCCTGCTGCTGCAGAGCCAAGTAAACAAACTCTGTTGGTATCTCAGCAATATTTCCAGAAACTTCTCAGACAGGTTCAAGGCAGGAGCCGAGACCAAGTCCCCCGCCTCCATAGCCTCCTCCACAGCAAACATGGTCATGGCCACCATTTTGGACATAGTTTCCCCTACTGGTGAGCAGGGAAATTTACCTGGTGTCCTGGCTAAATTTCTCCCATTCACAAAAATTACCACCAACAGCTTAATCTGGTTCAATGTCAGTTGGCATCCATCTGTATCCCCTTCCCCAGGATGAGGCTGAAAATAGGCAGAATTGTCTAGTCCTCCTTTCCAGGTCAACAAAAACTAAATAAATAATAAAAAAAAAAAAATAGTCCTATTGACATTTGAAATTAATAAGCTAGACTCTGCCAAAGCTGAGTATGCTCTTCACAACCTCTTAATCTTTCTGGGATACAGGAGAAAAGGTAGAAATACTCTTTAAATTTAGGTTACATAATAAACAGAATTAAGATGATACCCAGAGTGAGGGGTAGATCTGGAAAAATGTGTTTAAATAATAAAGACAACAACATAGTTCAGGGAATTTTACTTTAACCTTCTATTAAAGCAATTATCAGGGGCTAGATTAACAGAAAGTCACAAAGCACAGTGCAGAAGTTGGGGTTGCACTTTGCTTTTGCCTAGGTGTCTAAGATTGCTATTCTCAGTTGGATATCTGACTGAGAATAGGGCCAGGATGAAACAGCAGTAACCTCATTACCACTAGTGAAACCCCTCTAGAGCCACTCTGACATACAGCCAGGTGAATGACTCCACAATCAATAGTGCAGGTGCACTATTTCCAGTTCACGAAAGCAGCCATGTAGATGAGCCCATTGGGCATGCAATGTACTATGTGATCATTTGCATGCCCATTATTCGTCCAATTACATAGGCTGCAGTGGAGTTTAGCATGCCCCCCCCCCACGCTCCTGTCCCAGAGGTAGCCCTGTGTCCCTGGTGACTACAACCCATTCCATATATCACCAGACTGATCATCGATATAGAATTCATCCCTGGTGCAAGTGGTCCTACCCCACCCTTGGATCACCAGATTGATGTTCAGATACATCTTTTCCTGGCGTCCAGTGGTCCCTCCACCCACCCAATGCCCATCACATATAGAATAAATTTATTCATTGGTGTTCAGTGATCCCTCCCCCCACCCATTGCCAACCATATATGGAATACATTCATTCCATGGGGTCCAGTGTTGCCTCTCCCACTCGATGCCTGCCCAATATAAAGTAATGTTACCCCTGGTGTCCAGTGCTCACTCCCCCCACTTGATGCCCACCCCATATGGAATACATTTATTTTCTGGTATCCAGTGGTCCCTCCCCCCTCCAGATGCCCACCCAACATAAAGTAATGTTATCCCTGGTGTCCAGTGTGGTCCTTCCCCCCACCTGAAGCTTGCCCCATATAAAATATGGTTATTCCCTGTTGTCCAGTGATCCTGCCCCCCCTCCTACACCCATGTCTGATATGTATTCCATTATTCACAGGTGTCTAGTGAACTCCACTCCCTATCCCGAACCCCTGTAAAATAAATACCTTCCATTCCCTGGTGTCTAGTGGACCCCACCCTCCCACCCCGGCAGGTAGCACCCCAACACCCCTGTTCCCCCCATCTTGACCTCAAGTCAGCAACCAGTACAGCCATCTGCTCTACACCATGGCCAGCCACCAACTGAGCTATCAAGCAGTGTGTACTGTATACAGTAGACGCCCCTTCACAGCTCAGTTAGTGGCTGGCTGTGGTTGAGAGCAGAGGGCTGTGCTGGTTGCTGGTTTGGGTTTGGGACGGGGGAGTGAGATGGTGGGGCACTACCTGCTGGGGTGGGGAGTCCACTAGACACAAGGGAATGAATGTTATTTATTTTACAAGGGATCGAGGACCACTAGATACCAGGGAATAATGGAATAGACTTCAAGCATGGGTGCAGGTGGGGGGGCAGGACCACTGGACACCATTGAATGAATGTTTTCTATATAAGACAGGCATCAGGTGCAGAGGGACCACTGGACACCAAGGATAACATTACTATATATCGGGTGGTCATCTGGTGGGGGGAGGGACCACTGGACATCAGAAAATGAATGTATTCTATATGGGGTGGGCATCAAGTGGGGGGAGGGAGCACTGGACACCAGGGAAAGATGTATGTGAATGTCAGTACAGCAATCAGCTGCGGAGCCACTAGCACCAGGGATAAATTCTACATTTACAATCGGTCCAGCAATCAGCAGGTCAGAGGAGGGACCACTAACACCAGAGATGAATTCTGTATTTACAATCAGTACAGTGATCGGCAGTGGGGGACCACTAGCACCAGGGATAAATTCTGTATTTATAATCAGTCCAGCAATTGGAGGAGGTGGACCCCTGGACATCAGGGACTACTGTGCTGAGGGTCAGGTAGGGGGGCTATCACAGTACCTCTGCAAACCACTAGGGTTGCATGGGATTAAGGCAAGGTCTTGCTTGGCGGTATTTGCTCCACACAAGGGAACCATGTGACAGGCCTTATATCATGTAAATGCTCTGTGAATTGGACTGCACTGATATTCTGGTCCACTCCCCTCATTTGAATTGTGCCCCCTTCACATTTTGCCTGAGCACTAACCCAATTTGAACCTACAAACCGGGCTTCTGTGAATAGCAGCTTGATGCAAAACCAGGTTTGTGCCCTAGCTAAGTTTTGTGAATTCTGCCCCAGAACTCAGAATCACAAATTAGTAGCTTCCTCTCATCACTCACACTGCCCACTCTGAGTGAGCAAGGTAAAAAATCCCTGAATAAATGAATCACCCCTGCCAAAATAACAATGTCCATACAAGATCCACCAAAAGGAAAACTCTGAATCTAGCTGGTGTCCCTGGAGAACTCTACATCCTACTCTGCACAAACATAATAAAATATTTCTGTGACATCTTTATTAAGTCATTCATCAATAGTACATACCCCACCATGAACAAGGCTTACACATCAGTAATCTGTATGAAAGGGAAATATCTACTTGATTGTGTCAGTTATGTGCCTATATTATTGTTAAAATGTGATTACATTTCTTATTCCCTTCACAGCACTCCACCTCCTACTGCCTGGATTGCTTTGACGTCATAGGCTGGAGATGCACATGTGACTAGCAAATTCAAAACCTGATCCTACCTCCTCTCGTCTTTGTCTTCTGCTTCCTAAGATCTTCATGTGCATTTCTACACATTAGAACACATATCTGTTCTTTCCCCTCAGCTGTTTTATGAGGGTAAGTTAGATCTACTTAAATGTGTCAGTTATAGGCCAATGTCGGTGCTAAACTGTGATTAAAAAATCCTAGCAAAAATCCTAATTTAACATATTCAGAATGCCATCCATTAGAACATATTGTGTGAACAGGTGGGTATTTTTGGGGCACAACATACGCTTACAATGTCTGAAGGCCTTTAAATAAATCTGGGTCCCAAATAGATTTAAAATACCAGCTATTGTGATCTCTCTTTTTATCTATAATGCTTAAAAGTCCATGTAATGAATTTTACTATATAAACACTCAACAAATGGGGTTTGGAACAGAATTTTGCTCTTGGATTTCAGTACTCTATAACAGCCCCTCTGCTGGGTACTTTCTTTTTTTGAGAAATTCCTTCTACTCTGAGGAAGGGGTATATGGACACCTCGAAATGTTGATGGGTTCAGGGGTGTTTTTTGTCTGATGCATACATGAATATATATTTTAACTTTTAAAATGATATCATGGGTGAGTAGTCCTATGTTCTTATACTCTGAATGACTCTATCATATCTTCCCTTCTCCCTTCTGGCCACCAGTGAGTACATGTTCAGAACCCTAAGCCAATCCTCATATGATCTGTCCTTTTGACCCTGAATTATTTTGGCTTCTTTACTTTGCACAGTCTCAAGCTTGTCCTTTTCTTTCTTTATGTGGGGATTACAGAACTAGGCACAGTATTTAAGATGGGGTCAGTATCCTGTGATAAGGGCGTCAGCTACTGAGCGCTTACAAAAAGGGTGACTCACTAGCGGCACCTGTTCATAGGGCTACTGGACAGGGGGGTGAATATGGCTATAGTGACATCCTGTCACTATATGTATACTCGCATGGGGGGGAGTAAGTGCGCCATGCAATGGGCAGAAGGGGAGGGAGGGTTTGTGAGGTGTAGCGTGGCAGAGGGTTGCCGAGCTGGCTGTGTGGCATGGTGGGTTCGTGGCAGGCTAGGGTTGGGAGGGTGCCGAGTTCAATGCTGGGTGCATGGGTATTTTTGTGTCAGTCTGTGAACAGTTTTTGTTCTTTTCACTCCCCCTAACATGACCACCCCCCCCCGGAGCTGAGAATCCCTTAGTAGGGGATGCGGGGGGCAAAAGAAACAAAAACAACTATGTTTTCAGTGCCATTTTAGTCTGCGCCATGAGTGTACATAGACAAAATTGATTTTCGCTGATGTATACTGTCCCTAACGGTGATTGCCTTTCCACAATTGCTGTTATCACATTGAACTCATGGGGTCTTACCAGTGATCATCAGAGAGGCAGCATCATCTCTTTCTTCCTGTCACTGAACCAATGCTGATCTGCTATTTATACAAATAAGGTTGTAAGTTACAATCACATCCACTAGCAACACTTAGTGGGTGTGATTGTAACTTCTAATTTGCACAAGCCAAGTCCTGTCTTCTTTCTGTTCATTAAAGCACTTACAATCTCCCCTATCCAACTACTTTGTTATTTTCCTCTCTCCTCTACCATCCCACTCTGGCTTCATCCTCCATTCCATTCCTTCCACCCACCTATTCTGCTTCCTCCTTCCCCCTCACCATATCCTCCCACTCCAAAACCTCATGGGATTTTCCCCTTCCAGCAAACCAGTGACAAGGTCCTACGGTTGCTTCCATTTCCTCCACCTATTCTCTCATATACCTTCCTCACCTACTCGGCACTCTTTCAGTACCCACTCTCTGTTGCTACCAGTTTCTCTCTCCATAGTAAGCTACCTTTCCTTTCTGTTCACACCTCACAATGCAACGTACTTATTGCTTAATGTGATCGAAATTTGTAATTTTAGTTACGAAAGAGCTGAACATAATTTTTATATCCAATGCAATTTTGTAACCACTGTCTGTATTGTTTTGCTGTATTTGTGTTGTTTGCTGTTGACATGGAACCTTTGTAAACCAGCTTATAGCTCAAAGCTATTAATCAACAAACTGAATGAAGAAAGAAAGAAAGAAAGAAAGAAAGAAAGAAAGAAAGAAAGAAAGAAAGAAAGAAAAGGATAAATCAATGTGATTACAAACCAACAAAGTATTTACTCCAAGTTATAATTATATGGTTATTGGTTATTTTAGTTGTTTCATATTATTCAGAGAGACATGAAGTTGATATGTAACATGCATTAAGTGATCAATGAAAATTGTAGGCTTTTATCAGAGCTGAGCAGTATTGTATTTATATTTGATCTGACTGGTCCACTGCCATACTGCATAATCACTCCCCATCTTCCCTCCATTTCCCTGATTCTGTCCACTCCAAACAATTTATCCCATACTAATTTCATCATTTGAATAATGTCTTCTGAAATCCAGAACTTCAGCCAATGATGAGGGCCTAGTGGTACCAAGAGCCAGTTCAGACTATATGGTGTCAGTATCCTGTGATAAGGACGTTATGGTTACTGGACACCGATGGCTCCCCAACTCACACTTAGCCTACCATTTGTGAGCTGGAAAGCACCACATTGAGAATGGCATCCTGCCTTGTGAGTTACTTGGCCAGTTGCAATAGCAAGCTGTCCTACAGTGTATCCAGTATGGCTTAATTTCTGGTGCTATTAGCAGATGGAACATGCAGATCAATGCCTGGCCATTTGAGATCTCTGACAACTGTACCACCACCACCACCACCCCTTTTTGACCCCCTACTCTTTGCATTCCCCAAGTTTACTATAACCCATGCCCCTAGCCCAGATGCTCCATAGCCCATTCCGATGCAGTTTCTTACCTGACACCACCATGAGCTGAAACCACAGCAATTCTATTTCCTCATTCTCTCCCTTGAATGACCCAACCTCTACTGCATCATTGCCTTACCTGATACAGAGATCTACTACTCCTCCTTTACCTTTCCCCCTGTCCTGCATAAACATGGTGTATTCTGAGACCACCAGATCCTAGTAATTATTGTCTGTGGTTCAAGTTGTCATAGTGGCTACAAGATTCAACCTTGCACCTGCTGCCATCACCCAAAGCTCACTGGTTTTGTTTATTAGTTTCCAGGCAATAAGGCAGTTCACTTTCTAAATTGTGTCTAAACCACTATTATATTTTAAATATTCCCTCCCTTCATTTTCACTAGCCTGCTTAATTTCCTATTTTTACTTTTGACAGCTTAGTGTGCTCACCCACCATGGCATCTACCCTTAACCTGTTTTGATCTCCTGACTTGCGGCCTCCCTTGTACTGTTCCTAGTCCCAAGTTCCGTTGAGCTCTAGCTAGGTTCCCCACTTCTTTTCTCCTTACAGTGCTTCATCTAGCCCCAGCCTGCCTGTAGTCAGTTTAACTGTACACCAATGTAGACATCAAACTTCTGCCCCAGTGCTCGTCTCCTCTCTTGTTATGTGAAGCCCATCACCCTTGAAGATCCTCCTTTCACAGAAGTCCCCATCCACAAAACTGCACCCCTCTTCCTGTCACCATCACGTCAACCACCCATTAAACTCCTCATTCTAATATTTCCTAACTCTATTTTGTCACATTGGGAGGACCTCAGAAAAGGTCATGGAAGCAGAGTGTGCCTTTAATCTGTTTGCCCACCCTCAAAAGTTGAATTTCACTGCCTCTAGAGATTGGTTGACTAGATCATTGGTATCCAAGTGTATAAGCACTCCCAGTTTACCCACCCCTCCTCTAACATCTCCCCTATCCTATCCATACCTCTGAGGGATGATGTGCCAGGAATGCACCTGACCACCTCTTTCTTTTCCCCATCTACTATCCCCCTTCTCCATCTCCCTAACAAGTTACTCACCTAAAATCAAAATACTCTTTGGTATGCTACTGTCATCACCCCTGGAAGCAACCAAGTCATCATGCCTTCTCCTACCACCTGTGAATCCTCATGGATGGAGTCAGTTACTTGCCTTTCCCTGAAGGGTGCAAAGCAATTTGCCAAAGGGATTCCATGGCTTTGGATGACCACATTGTGACTGTCCTTCCTCCCTTCCTTGTCACCCCCCACCACTCTCCAACCCCATGGACCAGTTGGCCTCTGAGGGAGTGGGGTGTAGGTAGTGTATGCCAGCTCAACTTGTGCTGCAGCTGAAATGAGTCATCTCTTACTGCTACCTGTTGTGCATAGAGTTCCCCAATCATCCTATATATGAACAGTGTCCTCTGCTCCAGAGCATAACCCTGGAGATAAGTACCCTCCATTTCCCACAGCTGTCAACTTCCCCATTGAATCTACACTCCATACCATCAGCTGTCACTCTATATACAATAACTTATTGGACTCCTAATATTTACCTTTAGTCTCTTTTACCTGCCCATCACCTTTTTACTTAACCCTTAAAGGAGTAATACACTCTAATATCTCCGTTTTCTGATTGTTAAAATCTCATTGTGCCTGAGAGCTGCAATAGCATACCAGAACATGATGTGTCAGCACCCACTAGACTCCACAGTGGGTCTGTCATAAAGGTGATTACTGAATAACGACCGCTGCTTGGGCGAGTGTTCATAGTGGAAAATAAATAACGGTGATGTTCACTCAAAGTGACCATAAGACTGGCAATGGGATTCCATGATATGTGGGGGGCTGCACCCTCCACACCACTCCAACAGGGGCTTCACTCCCCCACACCCCACTACTTAAAGTTTCTCAGCTTCAAGGGGATGCATGTCAAGGGGGTGTAAAACTTACCAAAAAATAAATAACAGGCCAGCGCAAAAAGTGATCATGCCACAAACTGAACACGGCACCCTCTGAACCCCAGCCTTCCACCCACCACACCACATGGCAAGCTCAGCAGCTGACTGCCGCACTGCACCCCACATACTCTCCTTCCTCTTCTACCCATTGTGCAGAATGATCCTTCCCCCCAAGTGTGTATATATGCACATCCTGTCACCATAGTCACCCACCCCTTAATCCCATCACTACCCTCACAGGTAGCCCAGAACACAGATGCCGTGACTGAGTCACTCTTTTTGCAATCACTCAGTCATGGTCACCTTGTTCACTGGATACCCTCCACAGCCTGTCTGCCTGCTTAGAATTCAACAAAACAAGTTGCAGCAAACTATGACATACTACATTTAACTTCAATTAGGTTTACAATCTGTCTTAGGTACAATGCAAGGTTTTTCTTTAAATTGTATTCAATCTGTGGGTTTCTAGAGAGCTTTTTTCAGGTTATGTGTACTTTCAGCATATCGATACATTGTGCAAATGGGCACCATAGCATCATTTTTTCATATGCTAATGCAGCTTTCAGGGATAATGAGATGTCAGCAGCCAGAAAATGGAGACCCCCAAGCTAGTTACACAGCCTGGTATGAACAGTGAAAATAAACTAAAGTAAACACATATATTCCCAACAGCTACAAGGAAAAGTTATCAGTTGACATGGAAACAAATAACATAAACAAGATATGAAGGTGTACTACTCCTTTAATCATCCTGCCCTATAAAGGAAGTTCTGCCAAACACTGATGTTTCTAGTTGCCATCTGCAGTGTCAGTGGCTCCGTAGGTAGCACACTCGCATCTGAGGCCTGGAGATCAGAGGGCTGTGGGTCCATTTCCCACATCTGACACTTGGGTTAATATCCCAGTACTGACACTGTAGTGCAGCATGAGAGGGGCGTTGCACTTCTGAGGTGCTGTCTTTCGGATGAGAAGTTAAACCGAGGTCCCATCTGCCTGGATTGGTGGTAGTTCAGGTGGATGTTAAAGATCCCATGGCACTTATAGAAAAGAGTAGGGGAACTTCCCTGGTGTCCTGGCCAAATTTCCCTCATTCACTAAAAATAGCACCAACAGCTTAATTTGGTTCGAGGTCAGTTTGCATTCATCTGTATCCCCTTCCCCCAGGTCGTGCCTGAAAATAGGCAGGATTTGTCTAGTGCACTTACCCGGTCAACAAAAGCTAAATAAATAAATAAATCCACCTCACTGACACCATTTATTAGGTTCACTTAGAAAATGGGTCCAAGAATTCTAGTTTTCTGATTGACTAGAGTATCGATATCAGTGGGCATGTATTTTTCAATAGAGCCCGCTGTATAACTAGATCCTCATCAGGGTGCCCCATTACTGTATGAATTCTTGGGCACCCTAAATGTTTAGCTCGGTAAGCCACCATTTCTCTCTGCTTGCTAATAACATGCAAACAATAGCAGCTCAGCCACTTTCCTCCCATGACTCAAAGAACAAACAAAAACAAACTATTTTGCCATTAAATAGCATGGGGTAGTAAACACTCCACTCTGACTATAAAAATGTTGACTCTAGTCAGACAGAGAGAGTGCTATCACTGAAACAGTGACTGACCACAAGAGCAGCGGTATTTAGTGTCAGTGGCTCATTAGGTAGCACACTAGCCTCTGAGGCCGGGAGATCAGAGGGCTGTGTGTTCAGTTCCCACATCTAGCACTTAGGTTAATAGCCCAGTACTAACACTGTAGTGCAGCACGAGAGGGGTGCTGCACTTCTGAGGTGCTGTCTTTTGGATGAGACATTAAACCGAGGTCCCATCTGCCTGGATTGGTGGTAGTTCAGGTGGATGTTAAAGATCACATGGCACTTATCGAAAAGAGTAGGGGAATTGTTTGTTGCAGAAACCAAAAAACATCAATACAGGGTACTTACCCAGTCAACAAAATCTAAATAAAATAAAAATAAATACATTTCCTTGACTTTCCGTACTGCACATGGACGTCCAGCTGCGGTAAGAAAAATGAAGGAATGAGCAGTCTTCTCATGCACAGTAGCGGTGCTGGAGATACTGCAGTCTCTGCTCTTTACCACAGTGAACATTTTCAAAATCAGAAGGCATTTCTCAAGCTACTAGTTTTAATAAACAGCAAAACAAAATACAAAAAAAACCCACATCATAAAAACAAGATAATTACCATATGGAGAAAAATCATAAGCATTCCCGAGCTGAGTTGTGTCACAGTCCAATTAGTTGTGAGAGAGATACATAAAGGGAAAACAAAACAAGCATTTGTCAATGCCGAATGTTGCTTGCTTGTATGTGATGTTTAGGTATTTGGAAGTGACAGTTTCATGCCTTCCTCCCAAGACATCCACTGTGTCTTTCCATTCAGTATTCACAGAAGAGTGGGAGGGGCAAGGGCCACAGCAGTACAGCAGTTGCCAAGGGGGTGAAGAGGTGGACAGTAATCCATTCAAAGGCAAAAGAGTCCTGCAGGAGCTCACTAAATTGAAGGTGGACAAAGTGATGGAACCAGATAGCATACGCCTAAGGATATTAACAGAACTGCGAAGGGAGATAGCAGTACCTCTGGCAGCCATGTTCACTGAGTCATTCAACATGAGTGAATTGGAGGAGGGCACATGTGGTCCCACTACACAAGTCCAGCAGCAGGGAGGAGGCAGGGAACAATAGCCATTCAGCCTCACCCTCAGTAGTGGGGAAGATCATGGAGACATTGCTTAAAGAAAGGATAGTGGGGCATCTAGATGCCATCGAACCAGTACCATAGACAACATGGATTCACAGTGGGGACATCATGTCAGATAAATCTGGTTGATTTATTTGACTGGGTGACAAAGGAAGTGAATCAGGGTGGGGCAGTGGACAACGCTTACCTTGATTTCAGCAAAGCCTTTGACACCATCCCATATAGGAGGCTGATAAACTAGCTGGGTAGGCTGGGCATGGGGGAAATGGTGGTAAACTGGGTTAGAAACTGGATAACAGACAGGAGGCAGAGAGTGGTGGTAAATGGTATGCAGTCTAGGAGAGGGGCGACCAGTGGGGTGCTGCAGGGATCGGTCCTGGGGCCAGTTCTGTTCAATGTCTTCATTAGTAATATTGCAGAACATCTGAAGGAATTTTTCACCAAATTTTCAACATAGCCATTTAAGACCTCTGCTCATGAACAGTGTCACTGTGATTTTCTTAATTTGTCCTGTACATTGATTTCGCACACCGACTGCGCCATTGTGCGCTACATGGGTGGAAACACATTTTGGGTGAGAGGTGAAAAATGGCAGCTGTACTACTCATAAGAAGGTGTGATAAAATGGCAATGTTGGAAATCTGGAGTGAAAATATTGAAAATTCACGACCTTACGAGCGTGCGTAGGAACTGCGCAATGCACGCTCGTAAAACAGTCATTTTTAGGAATTTTTTCACCAAATTTTCAACATAGCCATTTTAAGACCTCTGCTCATGAACAGTGTCACTATGATTTTCTTAATTTGTCCAGTACATTGATTTTTCACACCGACTTCGCCATTGTGCGCTACATGGGCGGAAACACATTTTGGGTGAGATGTGAAAAATGACAGCTGTACTACTCATACGAAGGTCTGGTAAAATGGCAATGTTGAAAATCTGGAGTGAAAATTTTGAAATTTCGTGAACTTACGAGCCTGCGTAGGAACTGCGCAACGCACGCTCATAAAACAGTCATTTATTGGAATTTTGGCACCAAATTTTCAACATGGGGTTTTTGGGACCCCTTCTCATGAATGATGTCACTGTCATGGTGTTATTCAGGCCCGAAGGGTGATTTTGCGCAGTGACTGCACAGTGACTGCGAAATCACCCTTCGGGCCCATTATACAGCTTACCGGCATTTCATCAGTTAGCGGTTGGCTTTGAAGAGTGCAGACATGTTCCGGTCCACGAAGATCGTCACACCAAAGTCAGAGGTAAGTATGGGGTGGGGGTGTGGGAGAGCTGGAGTGTGCAATGGGTTGGTGCGGGTTGTGGGAGGGAGGCGGGAGACTTCGTCGGGACCGCTTTTTCTTCACCGTAAAAAAAAAAAACGACGCTGGGATTTGCCACACTGGGGTGGCCTCCCAGCATGGCACAAGGATATTGGGGCATTCAGCCAACAGGGATTGGGAACCCCCTCGGCCCTAAGGGAATAGATTGCCACACTGGGGTGGGCTCCCAGCGTGGCACTTACTACTCGGGGAGGACAGTGCAGCCGGCCCGGAGAGGTTAGGCACCCTGGGCTATATTATTAGTTACTAGCTAGGGTGGGCACCCAGCGTGGCATTTTGGAAGCTTGGGGGCAGGGGACGGCACAGCCGACAGGGATTGGGCACCCATCGCTATACAGTGTGGGGGGGTGCACATGCCTGCATGGGTGTGCGTGTGTGTGTGTGTAGGGGGGGAGCTGCGCATGAGCAGGTGATATCTTATCGCTGCTCACTCAAGCGTAGCTCCCCCTTTCAACTGTATGCCACTGCATTTTGGAGTGTGTCATAGACAGCTCCAGAATGCATTGGCTTACAGGGGCTGCACCTGCCAGCACACTGACTGAATTGGAGGAGGAGGTGACACACCTCCAAAATCTCCGATGATGGCACCATGTTTCTTGCACATGCATGCAAGCAACATAAAAAGAAATTTGAAAGTGAATAAAAAGTGTTGCAAAACTAAACAGGGGAGAGAGGGTCAGGGACAGTAACTACAAACAACTGGCTTTTTATTAAGCTACATTGTTCATAATAATGAAGGCGTAGGAACTATTTTATCACAAAATTTAATTTTAAATTAATTTTCTATTAACAACTTTTTTGCAACTTTTTTTTTTTTTTACACAACCCACTTTCTAAGCGAAATAATACCCCCCAGAGTGGGCATTATTGGGAAATACCAGACCTTCCAGGGGCTATAAGTCTGGCCTCATTATATCCCTGGGTGGTCTGGTATTTCCCAATCATGCCCACCCTGTTGGGTATTATTGCTTACCTATACCCCTACACTAGGTATGGAATTTGCTACAGATAATAAATATAGAGTTCTATTAATGTACATCTTATACACACATCAAATGCAAAGTTAATCTACCCTAGACAGGCAATTACTAGGACTTGTTATGCTACCTACCTTATTGCTTAAAAACAGTACTTCTGAATGGTTCCTTTAAAGAACCAACCTATCTGCACACAAAACCAAGGAGAGGAAATTATGTTTTATTACTCAGTCCTTTTAATTTATTTCATTTGCAGTATTCGTGTGTATACCACTTTAATTAGACCAAGGAAAAAAATTCATATGCTGTGTCATATTGTAATCAGCAATGACATAAATAAGGAATCACTGTACCATACATTGGGAGAGTTCCATGTGTCCCCTCACTTTTTTTTCATGTCTCAATTGCCTAATCCATTACGCTGGGGGTACTAGTCACCTCTGTGCAAGACCACGACACCCTTTTCTCTGTTTTTCCTTCATGTTTTTTTGGCATGATTTATTTTTCCTTCAGTAGCAAATAACTTAGCACACAAGCTATAAAGCATTCCTTGGACTTTCTGACAAAAAGCAGGCAACCTTCAGGACATTTTGGCTGCCACTTGTTTCTTGCTGCATATTGAAGAAGAATTCAAAGCAACCGCGATTACCACATAAAATGCTTATGTTTCAGAGCACTCACGCTCCATCATCAGAGCTGTTTCCAGGAACTGTCACCTTTTGTGCATGAGCGTTGCCTAGGCGACAGTCAACATTTGCCTTTTTCACAGCTCCACATGATTCTTTTATTTTACATGAGTTGTATTTTCTTCTTATAAAAACTCCTAAATCTTCCTACCACAGATGCAAATAAGTATTTTAGTGTTCATAAAGTGCTATAGTGCTTATTATAAATAAAATACTTTATACATAAATCATGCCATTGATTTATATATTCCTTCTCCTAAAGTGCTATACATCTGTGCAAAATTATTTTTGTGCAATTTTTTAATCCTTATATTATTTGTATATGTACATATATATTCTCCTTATTGCACCCTGCAGTGAACTAGCTAACTAGCTAAATACAATAAATAAGTTATCAAACTTAAAATAAGTTAAACAAAACTTTTTTCTTTTATGGGAAAATGCTTAACCTGTATTTGGATATGTGGCACATAACTTTTCTATGCCATAGCTGTCAAAACTCATTGCATATAACTGCTATAGCCAGATTCATCATTCAGTCCTTTAGGTGTTAGTGTTTCTAGTTCATATATCCAAAATGATTCTCAATGCAAAAATTGTTATGTGGTAACAGTGGTTGCTTTGAATTCTTCTTCATTACGCAGCAAGAAACAGGCGGCATCCACAATAGCCTGAAGGCTGCCAGCTTCTCATCAGAAAGTCCAAGGAATGCTTTATAGAGTGTGTGCTAAGTTATTTGTGACTGAAGGAAAAAGAAATCACACCAAAAAACCAGGAAGGAAGGACACAGTGGAAAGTGTATCCTGGCCTTGCACAGAGGTGACTAGTACCCCCAGTGTTATGGATTAGACAATTAAGACACGAAAAAACAGTAAGGGGATACACAGAACTCTGCCAGCGTAAGGTACAGTGATTCTTTTTTTATGTCATTGCCGATTACAATATGCCATAGAATATGACTTTTTTCTGTCTAATTAAAGTGGTATAGACATGAATACTGCAAATGAAGTAAATTAAAAGGTTTGAGTGATAAAATATTGTTTCCTTTCCTTGATTTGGTGTACAGATAGATTGGTTCTTTAAAGGAAAAAGTCACATAATTAATCTCCCTGCTATTTAACACCCAACACTAATCCTAGGTTCTCCCTTATTATTTTTTAAAAGGGCACTCAAACACACATACCATTTTTACATAAAAACAGCACTTATCAGATACCTGTACCAGCAGAGTTCCCTGGGGAACTGAAAACTAACCTGTGGTTGCCCTACAGATTCTCCTTAGACACACGTACCCTTATAGCACCTCACTTTTAGAGCACAAATGTCCTTAAGTTGAAAACTGACAGTGCTGATTTGCTGACAGTCATATGACCATCCTTACAAGTTGACTCACTCTCAATGGATTAATTTTAGTTCCCTAAACAAAAATCACATTAGCCCCCCCCCCACCACCACACACAATTAAGCAAAATATCTTCTGCCACCAACACAATTAATTAACTAAAGCTGCAAACTTAGCTACTCTGTCAAGGTGGTACTCTCAGCTGTGCCCCAGTAATTCAAGCCAGCCCCAACTTGGAAACATGCTGACTGGCATATGTGTAAGGAAAGAAGTTATTACATACTTAGCCATTAACATCACCAACTTTCTAAGCAAAATGCTAAAAATCAGCCTAAAACAGCTACTAAAAGATAAAAATCATTTTTTGATTAAAATGATCAGTGTACCAAAATTGTTTTTATTCCAAAGTGTACCATGACTTATTAGTAGGGATTAGTTTGTTAAATTAGAGAGAATGACAAATAATCACCTCTGTAGGGAGAAACTACTGAGACTAGTGATACAAAAATTAAGGGTCCCATAAAAGATGACTGTTTTGGCCTGTGTTGGTGGGAAATATACAGTATCATTGGTTATTCTGCCTTAAGAAATCAGTGCAGTAATCATAACCCTTCAATACAACACCTATTCTCTATGGCTATCAATTGACACCCCAAGTTATCAAATTATGTAAAATCATTGATGCTTTGTTCATACTCCTTTCAGCATCTCTTAAGAGTAATCCCTGTCTAGCAGGAAAAATCGTTATTTCACCCCAAAAAATAACAGTCGTAAAATCTCCCTCTATGTCAAAGAATCTGATACCCCCATGAAAAAAATCTAATAACCTGCCCCCACCACCATCCCGGTAGTTGTAATCGGTAGGGCAGATTTGGAGGGGAAGTGGTACAATTACTGTAATAATTAGGGATAATGGGGGGAGAGTACATGAGGGAGGCATGTCAGGAAAAGAACAGCAGGAAGGGAAGAAGGTGCAAAACTGAGGTGGAAGGCAATGTCACTGAATGCTCATAGTCTCAGTAACAAGAGGTGATTACTCAGGTGCTGTGTTCATAGAACTAACCAATGCCTTTGACCTTGTTGATAACTCCATACTTAATAGCAAGCACAAAGACATTGGTTTGGCACCTCCTGCCCTTAACTGGTTTATTAATTATCTTCAGCAGACACAGCAATTGGTCAAATTGGGTTTGTCCTTCTCAGAGCCTGCATCATCAAAAGTTGGGGTTTCCCAAGGCTCAGTTATGGGGTCACTTCTATTATCTATTCACATCAATAAACCGCATGAGTGCCTGAAGTATAGTATACAAATACTTTATGTGGATGCTCTTGTACTTGTTGCTAGTTCCAACAATATTTGCAATATAAAACATGCTCTCCCTTGACCTACACACAGTACAAATCTGATTATTACAAAACAAATTGCTGTTAAACATATTCAAAACACAAGCCATGCTCTTTGGCTCTTTCTCCAAACTAAGATATTGCCAGACCCCTGTGCAAGTTTCCTGTCTTGAGGGTACTATGCTTGAGGCAGTGCAGTCCATTAATTTCCTAGATGTTACCTTTTTTCCCTCCCTTGATTTTCAATTGCACATACTGAAGAAATGTGAAGCTTTAAATTCATGACTTGGAGCGGCCTATAGAATTAGGAACACTTTCACCTCATGTATCTGTCTATCTGTAGCAAGAGGTATACTACTCCATGAGCTAACGAATAATGTCATTGTATCTGCATCCCCAGCTTCAAAGCTGGCAATTAGGAAAGGGGAAGTCACCTATAACAACATATGTAATTTTGCACTTGCAACCAATAGACTTGTTCATCACTGTATCCTGTATGAGAAACTAGAGTGACTCCCCCCTAGTGATATGAGTGACTTAGCAATAGAAGGCACCATATATAATATCCTGAAAAACTGACAGCCTCAACAGCTTGCTCAGCTGCTTTAACCACAATACAACCATTATCCCTTAAAATCTTCAGATCATGACCTGCTCAACATACCTAAGTTGAAGACTAATCTTGGGATAGCAGCCTTTCAGTACTTTCCCCCTAGGCTATGGAACAACATTCCTCCTGTGATTTGTGCTTATACAACACCTGAGGGCTTTTGGCATGCCTATTGTAAGCATCTTTTGAGTACTTCTGCTTGTGAATGCTCCACCAAGTGAAAAATTGACATTTCTGAACTGTACCATGTTTTCCCTGTGGAAAACTTTATAGTTGTAGCATCTACTACTGTACAATTGACTGACAACAATTTTGTCTCAGCTTCTGTAATACTTACCATTGTATTCATTGTAAGCAAAACATCTGTTTCAGAAGTTCCGTGTTCAGATTATCAGGTATATGAAATAACAAGGCATGGATTGACCAGGTCTGATTGTATCTCTCTGAATGTTGTGATATGTTTGCTCCTCCCTTGTTATAACTGTTGTAATGGGTATCCTTGTAAACCATGTATCTCTTTGGAGACCGTGATATGTATGCTCTTCCCTTTGTTGTAATCTTCTGGGTCATGGCTGAAGAAAGACAGCTTTTGTCTAGTGCACCTACTGGGTCAACAAAAACTAAATAAATAAATAAACAAGATGGCAGATCTGTAGTCGCTGTTAGCTGAGGGGAAGGTAGACATATTAGTAATGACCAAGACCTGGGCCACACCACACCATGACTGGGAGCTCTCATTACCAGGGTAAAAACTATTGTTCACCCATGTTGCAGCAACAATAAAAAATGCAACCATCATTAGGGTGCCAGTGCAATGCTGGTGGCAAACATCGTACCTAGCAATTGTGCCACCTGACCCCCATTGTACCCAATGCCCTGGGGCATGTTCAGGCTGTTTTCAGAAGGCTGTGCCCCTGGCACCCCCCACTGAGGGGGATTCACCCCCACACCCCTTACTTCAATATAATCACCTCCAGGTGGAAGGTGTATGGGGCAAGGGGCACAACAACCAGACAGCACCATCCCTGCTGAGCATCATAAAATTCAGTTTTACAGCATGACAGGTGAACTGATTGCAATGCCCTAATTGCACCACCCACATTACGATATTCCCAAACTATATAGACAAGACAGGGAGATAGGCAAAGGAGGGGGGGCATGGTGGTTTATATCAAGGAGGGGATAACATGCATGAGGAAGGAGGCTGAGGGTGTGTGGAAACAGTGGAGATTCCAGTCCAGTAGAATAGAGGGAGAAACATGAGGTTGTGGGTGGTATACAGACCATCCAGCCAAGAAGATGACAGGGAGCTGATTTTGCAATTGTTGGAAGCTGCAGGGAGGGGAGAGATGGTAGTGATGGGGGACTTTAACCAGCCCAAGGTACACTGGGGCATACCAGCCACATTCTCTGACAGAAGTTAGGTGAACCTAGATGCAATATAGAGTGGGTTACTTGACTCAGCACATCACTGAGACCATCAGAAAGGGGGCAATCCTTGATCTAATACTCACAAATGGTGATCAAGTACAAGAGATAATGGTCAAGGAACCCCTGCATGGTAGTGACCATAGCACAGTGTGGTTCAGGTTAGATATGGGCATGGAAAGCATCCCCACTAAGAACAAAATCCTAGATTTCAGGAGGGTGACTTCAGGAAGATGGGTGACGTGCTAAGCAGGCACCAGATGGGTGTCAGAGTAGATATAGGGATGCACCAAAAAGGGGCCATCATCAAAGAGGGAATACTGGCCTCCACAGTGGAGTGTGTTAGGCTCAAGGGAAAGAACTCAGTGGCCAAAGCACACAGCTGGTTCTGCTCCGAGGTTGCCAGAGCAGTGAGAGACAAGAGGTCAGCCTACAGGAGATACGGGAAGACTGAGAGTGAGGTGGATAAGAAAAACTACCAAATGTTGGCCAAGGAGGCAAACAACATAATGTGGCAGACTAAGGCACAAAAAGAACTCCAAATAGCTAAGAGAATCAAAAATAGGGAGAAGGCCTTTCTTTATTACATAAGCAAAAAAGGGAGAAGAAGGACAGAATCATTACATTTACAAAAGGGCATGGATGGGTAGAGATGAGGGAAAGGCCAAGGTATTGAATGAATACCTCTGCTTCATCTTCACTAGGGAAAAAGACAGACTGGTGCCTATAGGGTGGAAGGGGAAAGGGGTTATGGATGTGGTGAAAGAGGATGATAGAGTGAGGGAGGGGCTGCTAGCACTAAAGGTGGACAAGTCACCAGGCCTGGACATCATACACCTAAAGGTACTGAGGCAGTTAGGAGAGGAGCTTGCAGGATCACTGGTGGGCCTCTTCAATAGTTCCCTGGAGATGGACATGGTGCAGCAGAATTGGAGAATGGTACTGTATATGTGGTGCACCTCCATAAGAACAGTTACAGACCAGTTAGTCTGACCTCGATCATGTGTACACTCATACAGACCATAAATAAAGGAAAGCTTGGTAAGGTATTTAGAGGAGAATGGTTTCCAGGATAAAAGGCAGCATGGATTTTTGGGAGAGAGATCATGCCAAACAAATCTGATTGACTTCTTTGGGTCACCAGGGCAGTGGACAGGGGCCACGCAATGGACATCATTTACCTGGAATCAGCAAGGCCTTTATTTTATTTTTATTTATTTATTTATTGCAAGTTAAGATTCATACCTTTGAGCAACAGCTCTTTACATAGGTTCCACGTCATGGTCAAGTATAGTGCAAACAGAACATTACAAGTACAGTGCATACAGGCAAGTCATTGTTCCAGATTAATTAAACAAGTAGTATCCATAGAATAAAAATACAAGGATAACAAATGGTACATACCAGTCATCTGGCTGCTAAAGGAACACCCTTTTCAGGTAGCACTGAGTGACAATCAGAGGTGTTTCGGAGGAGACAGATGGTGAAGGGAATTGGTCTGGTCGATCTTACCAAGGTGATAGAAGGGGGTTTGCAGGTAGTGTGGGAGGAGTAGGAGGTGGTGGTGAGAGGGAGGAATGGGGGTAGGAGGTAGAAGGGAAGGAGGAGGTAAGTGCTAGAAGTGGTCTATTGGGTCAGATGATAGCAGAGGGTGCAGGTTAAGTGTAGGTTGACCGTGAGCCACAGAGGGCTTAACGGTAGCAATCACAGGTAGCGCTTGTAAGAAATTGATATTATAGTTTGCACTTGAAGGGGCCTATTCTGGTGGTAGAACTTATTTTGGGCTGGAGTGAGTTCATCCAAAGTGGAGCTTGATGGGCAAAGGCACGTTGTGCTAGGGCCATGATGCACCTAGGGACATTGAACACTAGATTGTTGGAGCTTCTTGTGTTTTGAGTGGGCTGATGAGGGCTGAAAAGGTTCCAGATCCCCATGGGCAGTATATTGAGAGAGATCTTCTTAGCTATCAAGCAGGTTTGGTAGCGTATTGTGTCCTTTAGTTGAAGGGCACAAGAGGTAGATCAGGAATTTGGTAGATCTTGGGGCTAGTGAGAAAATGACAAGGTGGGTATAAAGCTGGCTGAGGAACAGGACTCAGAGGATGGTGGTAGGGTGAGAATTATCCAGCACCAGGGAAGTCAACGGTGGGGTCCTGCAGGCTTTGTGCTTGGGCTGGTGTTGTTCAGTGGCTTTATCAATGACATTGGGGAGGTTATTAAGGGCAGAATATGCCTATTTTCAGATGACACTAAACTCTGTGGGATGGTGGACACAGTGTAAGGGATACAAGACCTGGATGAAAACCCTAGAAAACTTAAGAGATGGTCAGGGATCTGTCAGCTTGTTTGCTATGCCAAGAATTGCAAGGTTATGCACGTTGGAACCAAGAATCCAAGGACTGAGTACTACTGGGGTGGGTTCAGTTAGGACCAATGGAGGAGGAAAAGGATCAGGGAGTGATGATCACTAGTATCCTGAACCACTCCTTAGCAAAAGTAAACATGATGCTGCAGTGTAGAGCCAGAGGAATCAGCAGTAGGCAGAAGGAAGTTATACAGCCCTTATATAGGTCACTGGTGAGACCATATCTAGAGTATGGAGTAAGATACTGGTGTCCATACCTGAAGAAGGACATCAACTTGCTGGAGAAGGTCCAGAGTATGGCAACTAAGCTGATCTCAGGTAAGCAGTGTAAGACTTATGTGGCGAGGTTAGGGGCCCTGAGGATTTACTCCTTGGAGGAGAGGAGGGAGAGAGGGGACATGATTTGTCTGTTGGAAGCTGAGAACCTTGCTACACTGCAAAGAACAAACTATAATTCCATTTAGGACCTGGAAACCTGGTAAGACATAATACTTGTTAAGAAGGAGAGCTACGCTTTCTACAAAAAGTTTCATTGCTTTTTTTTTTCCCTTATTGGCATTAAGCAGAGAATTGCAGGATTCCATTAAAAGTGTAGTAATTTTATAACCAGAGGGAGTGAGATACAACTGAATTTGCTTGATTGTTGGGGTTGAGACCAAGGATTTGGAAGGATATTTTTGCAACATTTTAAAAGTGTCTTGCTGGCTGAGAAGTTAAGTTTTTATCCCTGGTTTCACTGAAAGATTTTGTGTATTGGAATCAGACAAAGCAGACTGCCTACATTGAAAGGCCTGCTTACATCACAGGTGTCACTAGTCAATCAATTGGCTCTGGGTGGGGTTTCATCACTGTGCTATCTTAGGCATCCTTCACAGTTAGAAGCCAGTCAGTCTGACTTTGATTTGTCTTTTGGAAGCTGAGAACCTTGCTACACTGCAAAGAACAAACTATAATTCCATTTAGGACCTGGAAACCTGGTAAGGCATAATACTTGTTAAGAAGGGGAGCTACGCTTTCTACAAAAAGTTTCATTTTCTTTTTCCTTATTGGCATTAAGCAGAGAATTGCAGGATTCCATTAAAATTGTAGCAATTTTATAACCAGAGGGAGTGAGATACAACTGAATTTGCTTGACTGTTGGGGTTAAGACCAAGGATTTGGAAGGATATTTTTGCAACATTTTAAGTGTCCTGCTGGCTGAGGAGTGAGTTAATTTTTATCCCTGGACTCAGTAGAGCGGTTTGTGGAGGAGCAGTGGTCTAGTAAATTATGGTGTTAGTTGAATTACTATAAAGGACAATACTCACCAGGGTGGTGGAGCAGTTGTGTATTTGATTGTTTCTAACAATCACCAGTGGCTGTGGACTACCCACCCACTCTACCCCACACCCGGCCCCCCCAGGCTTGGCATTTCCTTTATAGCCACAGTTCAGACATCACTTCCTCAACAGGTCTTGGGGCAGAACTGTCATATATCCTTAATAACCCAGCACAGTGCAAAAAGGGTAGGTACACACCACAAATAATAATAAAAATATATATATATATATATATATATATATATATTGTATATTATAAGGGAGAGGGACATGTGGGGAGTGATGCAATGCACTGGTTGTGGGGCAGCAGTTTTCTGGGACACATTCTGGAAACTGCGTTGCTGTCCTATTTGCAGGCAACTGTCAGCTCTGAGGGAGGAGGTTGCCCACCTCCAGGCTGAACTAGCAAGGACTAAGGAGGCCTCCCCCTTCCAAAGAGCACCACTGCCACAACCACCGCCTCAGAGGTTGCCAAGTATGAAGAGCAGTTGGACCACAGTGGGTTCTGGGAGGGTGCTAGTGGTGGACCAGAGGCGAAGCCCCCTAGTTGTACCTCTACACAAATTGTATCCCATTCTGGCAGAGCAAGGTTCCTCTATGATGGCACCCTCAGTGGAGACCCAGAAGAATGCTGAGGACATCCACAAGGAAGACCCACAAAAGAGTGGCAAGGGACACCACAGCGGAAGGAAACAGCTTCTGATAGGGGACTCTATTGTTATGGGGGTAAACCTGGGAAAGGGAGAGGAGAAGGAAGTAAGGTGCCTGCCTGGTTCCATGGCTTGGAGGGACAGGAAGCGAATCCTAAGGATTGCAGAAGCAGCATCACAGGAGAGGGAACTAGATATCATAGTCCACCTTGGGACAAATGACCTAGCTAGGCATGGAATCAGTGCAGTGCAGAATGAATTTGTGGAGTTGGGGAGGGAACTCAGATGGGTAGCAAGCACGGTAACCTTCTCAGAGGTGCTACCAGTCTATGGCAGGAGTGAGGCTAGGGTACTGTACACCATGCAGTTTAATGAATGGTTGCAAAACTGGTGCAGAGCACAGGACTTTGGCTTCATTGGTGACTGGGGGGCCACCTGGAGAGATAAAGGTCTATACTGGCATGATGGTCTGCATCTGTCCATGAAGGGAACCAAGCTCCTAGGTGATAGGTTTAAATGCTTCCTTGTCAAGCTTTTAAACTAGCCAAGGGGGAGGTGCTGATAAAAGACAGGAAATTTCAAGCCTCCCCCCACAAAACATGGCAGGTAGTAAGGTAAACACTGAGGTTCAGAGCTAAACACAGGGCAGGACAAGGGTAAATGGAAAAATAGACAAGGGCAATAAGAGCAGGGATGGGGGAAAAAAGGATAAAGCCAACATTAAATGGAGGGCAATGAGTACCAATGCCCGTAGTCTTGGAAACAAGCTTCCTGCGCTAGTAGCCCTGATGGAAGATGAACAATTGGATATTGTGGCAGTCACGGAAACATGATACACTGAGAACCATGACTGGGATGTCAACATACCAGGGTACACAATCTACAGAAGGGACAGGGAAGGTAAAAGAGGAGGTGGAGTAGCTCTATACATAAGGGAAGGGATCAAAACTACAGAACTAAAAAGTAAAGGGGGAGGACAAGAGGTACTCTGGGTCACCTTGGAGACAGGGAAAGGCATCACAATCTGCACAGGGGTTGTATACAGACCCCCATCTCAAGGGGAGGAAATGGACAACAAAATGATAGAGGACATTCTCAAAATGGCTGAAAGAGGAGATACTGTTGATGGGGACCTGAATATGCCAGATGTTAACTGGATAACATGTACTGCAGCCACATCCAAGAGCAGGGTAATTCTTGATGCCCTGCAGGGGGCAGGCCTTAGACAGCTAGTGTTGGAACCCACTCGGGAGGGAGCAGTACTAGACCTGGTACTCTCAAATGGAGAGAGGATCACAAATTTAGAAGTCAGTAGACATCTGGGAACAAGCGACCACTGCACAGTGTGTTTCACAATGAGCACAACCATGGAGATAAGCCATACAAAAACAAAGATACTGGACTTTAGAAGGGCTGACCTTGGCAAAATGGGTGAATACCGGAAAAATGCACTAGCAAATGACCAAAAAGGAGGGGTGGAAGAACAATGGAGAAAAATCAAAACTGCCATCATAGAGGGAACAAGTCTTTGTGTGAAACAAATAAAGAAAACAAAGCGGAGTAAAAAAACACTATGGTTCTCAAAAGAGGTGGCAGGGACGGTTAAGGAGAAAAAGGCTGCATTCAAAAAGTATACGGAATCACAGAAGGAGCATGACAGAGAACAGTATCAATTAAAGCAGAAAGAAGTGGGGAAGGCAGTCAGACTAGCAAAGGCCCAAACTGAGGAAAAAATAGCCAACTCAGTTAAGAAGGGGGATAAAACCTTTTATAGGTACATTAGGGAGCATAGAAAGGTTAAGGGAGGGATAGTGAAGATTAATAAAGGAGAGGGGAGGTGGGCAGAGGGAGGCAGTGAAAAGGCAGAGATACTGAATGAATACTTTTGCTCAGTATTCACAAAAGAAGATGAAGAGGAGTTACCTAAACCACACGATAGAAGCACTCTGGGTAGGGGGGTTGACACCAGTCCATTCACAGAAGAAAGAGTCCTGAAAGAACTCCTAAAACTAAAGGTGGACAAAGCAATGGGGCCTGACGGGATTCACCCCAGAATCCTAAAAGAACTAAGGGAGGACCTAGTGACACCACTGACCACGCTTTTTAACAGATCATTGCAGGATGGGGCGGTACCTTAGGACTGGAGGAGGGCAGATGTGATTCTCCTTCACAAAAGTGGGAGCAAGACAGAAGCAGGAAACTACAGACCTGTAAGTTTGACCTCAGTGGTAGGGAAAATGATGGAATCACTTCTGAAAGAAAGAATTGTTGAGTACCTAGAGGCCAGTGGGGCACAGGACCCAAAGCAGCATGGATTTACAGCAGGAAGGTCATGTCAGAAGAATCTAATTGATTTCTTTGACTGGGTGACCAAAGTAATAGACCAGGGAGGGGCTGTGGATATGGCCTACCTAGACTTTAGCAAGGCATTTGACACAGTCCCACAAAAGATTAATAATAAAGTTAGCCAGCCTGGGAGTGGGTCCCAGGGTGGTAGCCTGGGTAGCAAACTGGCTGCACAACAGGACACAGAAGGTAATAGTGAATGGAACACATTCTGAAGAAAGGGGGGTTACTAGTGGAGTACCTCAGGGCTCAGTACTGGGTCCAGTCCTCTTTAACATCTTTATAGGTGACATTGCAGAGGGTCTGGAGGGAACGGTATGCCTCTTTGCAGATGACACAAAGATCTGTAACAGAGTTGATACACAGGGGGTAGAAAAGATGAGAAGGGACTTGGCAAGGTTGGAGGAATGGTCAGACATATGGCAACTTAGATTCAATGCAAAGAGTGCAAGCAATGCACCTGGGAAACAAAACCCAGGAGAAGAGTACACAATAGCAGGGGAGGTACTAAGAACAACAAAAATGGAAAGGGACCTGGGGGTAGTCATATCAGATGACCTAAAGGTGGGTAAGCAATGTGAAAAGTCAGTTAGGAGAGCCAGGGGGATACTGGGATGCATAGGAAGGGGCATCACAAGTAGAAAAAGGGAAGTGGTTATCCCTCTGTACAGGCAGTTAGTAAGACCCCGTCTGGAGTACTGTGTGCAGTTTTGGAGACCTCATCTATGCAAGGACATAGACAGGATGGAAGAAGTCAGAGGAGGGCAACTAAATGGTGCAGGGTCTGCAGCAGAAACCATATGAAAGAGGCAGAGGAAGCTTAATATGTATACTCTTGATGAAAGAAGGGACGGGGGAACATGATAGAAACATTCAAGTACCTCAAGGGAATCAACAAAGTCGAGGAGGGTAGCATCTTTCAGAAAAAGAGATGTGTAAGAACAAGGGGGCACAATTTAAAGATAGAGGGGGGCACGGCTCAGAGGTAATGTGAGGAAATTATTTTTCACGGAGAGAGTGGTGGATACATGGAACAGCCTTCCTGAGGCGTTCATTGGGTCTAAAACAGTGGGGGAATTCAAACATGCATGGGACAGACACAAGGCAATTATAGTGGGGGGTTGCAGGAAGTAGGCTGTTGGTTAAGTAGAATCTGCAGCTTATCCAGTAGGTAGGGAAATGGGCAGACTGGGTGGGCCAAGTGGTCCTTATCTGCCATCAAAGTCTATGTTTCTATGTTTCTATGTGATAGAGACCTTCAAATACCTGAAAAAGATAAATAGGGTGGATAAGGAGGGTCTTTTAAAGCTATAGGAGAAGCCACAAACACTGCCAGCTATTTCCCAAAATTTCTGTGATATTTCCAGAAAAATCTCCTGCTTTCTGCATTTCCACAGTTGGGGCAGCAGAGAGAAACTCTTTAGAAATTTTGTGAAATATCTGGAAATAACTGCCAATGTCTGTGGCTACTACTGTAAGTGGCAGGCAAACTACAAGATGTCACGGTCTTAAGCTGAAAGGTGTGCAAGCCCAGTGGCACTGAGGGTTGAGACGCTGGACACCACAGCTCATGTCACACCAGCGACCAGAGTTTGGGAGTGAGCCCGGACCATCAGGAGTAAGCGGGGGGGGGGAGAGAGGATTGAGCATCTGGAGGACTGCTCTCCTCTCTTGGGGAGAGATCCAAGTGTAGCCCGGCACCGTAGCAGCCTCGCTTGGAAGCCAGAGGCACTGCCATGCTATAGGGCACAGAAAGGGATGGACTGAGCCATGGTAGACATTGATAGGACATCATTGCACATCCAGGCTCAGAGAGGAGCGTGGGAGAGGATGGAAACAACACAGAAAAAGCCCTCCTCCCAGTGATAGGTGAAGACACCTTCTACCCTCCAACGTCCACACTCCCAATGTCAGGCTTGCCTCTCTGTTGTGTCCCACCCCCAGTCAGAAACTTAACACTTAGAAAGAGCACCTCTTTCGGATAGGGCAGCCCTTCCTCAGAGTGTTCAGACCTGGTGGATGTGCTGGGCTGGGGGTGCAGGGAAGGCATAAGCCACAATGGGAAGTAGAAACAAGGAGGGGGTCTAGGAGTATGCTGGAGAGAGTTCACTGGAGTCAGGAGGAGATAAAAATAATTACAAAAAAAGCTGGAAGGGGAAAGTTTAGGAAACACTTCTTCACATAGAGGGTGGTGGACAATTGCAATGTGTTGCCGAAGGAGATGCTGTCAATGAAGTCATCAAGCAGCTATTAAAGAGGCTGGGATAGGTATAATGGTAAACCATGCAGCCTGGGGAGGCCATATCAGGAGGAATGGTGGACTGGAGAGCGAGGAAGTGGGGCAGGGTCAGTACTGTATGTTGATGACCCTACAATTTTAGCAGACTGGATAGACTGAATGACCTTCTTCTGCTGGCTTCTTCATATGTTCATAAGGATATAGGCTGAAGCAAAGTAAGCATCATAAATGTTAATTATCTCATCAACCAGGATACAAAAACCAGCATACAAAAACAAGTTCACCTTTTGCATTCATTAGTCAAAAGCACAGCATTCATAGACTTCAGTTTTGAAATTACTCCCAAGTTAGAGAGGCTTTGAAAAACAAGGTCCTACATCACAGTCTCTCCTCCCACAAAAATGGCTGCACCTACTGTAATAAAAGTAGAAATACTGAGAAGGGGACAATCCTGATGTATAAACAGTTATTAGAAAGCAGTACACACAACAAAAACTGAGTGGAAGGAAGACTACTCCTCTCTTTAAACCAATGTATAGAAATGCATCATAGACAACCTGGGTAGAGTGATGCAATACTATATAAAATACAGCATTTCTATTTTTGCTCCCCTAGAAGGCTGGAAAATAAGAACATTTTGCCTGATGGGCCACGTTCAAGAAGACACAAACACTATGCTGGTCTACTGCATGTGCACTGGAGCTGCCCCAAACTGAACAATGTTTATGCAGCATTTCAAGAAAATTCATCTTGAGTTGTTGGAGAAATTGTCCCACTTTCACTATCCCTGTTCATACTTGGCTGCACCTCATTTCTACATAGCCTATTCTAAATAAACCACAGCGGCTGTGGATTCCAGCAGGAACATTAAGGCCTAAATGACTTCTCCTGGCTCAGTGGAAACCTGCCAAGATCACAGTTAAAAACGATGGTTTAAATATATGAGTATAGTTGAGAGCAGTGAAAGAATCAGTTACACACTTCTCAATAAAATGAAAATTAATGATGAAGTATGGTCCCTTTTTGTAAATATGCACAAGAAGTCTTAACACTCCATTGCTACAGTAGGCCATCTAAAATGCAATCCCCTCTTGACAATATCTGATGCGTAACACTGCTTTTTCTAGTCCCTTGAGATCGCTACGTTTATGCTGGTTAATAATTAAACTAATAACTTTGCAATGATTTGTTATGCTAATGCTTTATTGTGATGCTGATTACTTGTGCATTTATACATGGATTTTTTTTTATTGTGTTTTGTATTTCGGAAACAATAAACTATTTAATGAATAAAAAGAATAATGTGCAGGCTTCATTGCTCACTGTCACAAGTGGCAGGTTACTAACTTGTGGAAGAGACCTCCCACTGGCAGATGATGTCTTACAAACCCATTACCTGCACCATCATGCAGAAGTGCTGACAATGCAACTGACTTTGGTTTCCACGATGAACAAGGGTAGGGAAAGATTTTTTTTAAGTTATAGCAGGCAGGGTACCAATTAAAATACCCACCACCACATGCTTTGAGTAAGCATGTCATGATATGAAAAAAATCACTGTGTAATAACAATAAGAACATGATCACATATATACCAAACTAAAATTGTGGTGGCAGGTTTGAATTTTCTTTGATGGACCTTCTGCACCATATTTGCTGCTGTGTGTGTGTGTGTTGGGGGGTAGTGGACTCAAAAACTGCACTTTCCCAGTTTACTCTGTTATATCACAGTATATCATGACAAATGTTTATAGGAAACCAGACTTAATATCATTATTGACAGTAAAAATAATCATAGTTATGAAAGTTATCATTGCATTCCTTGCTGTTAGATACCCCAACCAAAAACACTCAAGTGATGAAAAAAAATGTTCTAGGCATTTCTTCCCCTCCCTTAATTTATTGCAATTACCTTTGCTGCATTCTAAAACTGTTAGGGCCAATGGCACGCTGTGTATTTATCTCTTTATCCTCCATGTCTGTGCAGCTTATTTTCCTCCTCATTTGTCACTGTGCTGCATTCCTTACAGTATTTGTCTTTTTTGTGTTATACCCCATGTCTGTGCAGCTACTTCCCCCAGTTTGCCTCTGCAATTTATCTGTGCTCCCCCCATTTGTCTGTCTTCAACATTTTTATTTCTCTTTGTGCTGCTCTCAGTTTTATTTACCCCTACGCTGCTGCTACCCCAATCTCTGTTGTGCATTTTGAAGTTTGTCTGCCCTGCTTACTGCCTTTTGTACAGTTACATGTCTGTAGCTCTTGTTTCAGCCAAAAAGGGAACACATCTACCGTGACCCTAGCCACTGAATTCTGCTAAAGTGCTGCTGCTTGTAATTTTGATCTCCCTGTACTCAGTGCTCTTTCTTTCACAAACTGTGTCTTTCATCTGGTCTGCAGATCTTGGCCCCCTGATTCTTTGATCCACTTCTGCTGCTACGGATATGATAACTCACAATCAGGCAATGACAGACAGTGGAATGTCCCTGCTGCTACACCCCACCAGCCTCCACCACACACAGGCCCTGATTCCTTACTACTGAACCTCCGAATAGAAACTTCCCTTAATCACAGAAGTTCAGAAACAGTTGATTTTCACTTTGTACTATCCACATCCCAGCATCCAGGACCTGATTCTTTGATACTGCTTTCTATAGAGCAACAGCTTAGGAGTTCATCACTCAAAATTAGAGGATGACAACATTGTCACTACTATTAACCCCGGAAGAACCAGATTTCTTGCTGCAGTCTCTGATAACCACTCATGTTCAGCAGTTTTACAGTCAGTCTCCAGTCCCCAAAATCTGCTAGAATCATTATTTAAACATGCTTTCTACAGCCTACAGTAAGGGGAAAACAGTTCTTAAAATAACTGTGTGTACCTTAACTCAGAATCCCAGAAATAGAGGTAGTAGTTGAGTAGTCAAACACAATGGATGAAAACAGCCATAGAGCCAATTTCCACAGCAGCCAATCCACACTTTATCGTTGCAAACAGGAGGTTTTTCAAACTCACTTCAGTATTGGGATGGCAATCAGCAGCTATTCCGTCAGTGTCAGTGGCTCAGCAGGTAGCACACTCACCTCTGAGGCTAGGAGATCAGAGGGCTGTGGGTTCAGTTCCCTCATCTGGCGCTTGGGTTAATATCCCAGTACTGACACTGTAGTGCAGCACGAGAGGGGTGCTGCAGTTCTGAGGTGCTGTCTTTTGGATGAGATGTTAAACCGAGGTCCCATCTGGATTGGTGGTAGTTCAGGTGGATGTTAAAGATCCCATGGCACTTATTCAAAAACTGGCCGAATTTCCCTCATTAGCTAAAAATACCACCGACAGATTAATCTGGTTCAAGGTCAGTTGGCATTCATCTGTATCCCCTTCCCCCAGGTCGTGCCTGAAAATAGGCAGGATTTGTCTAGTGCACTTACCTGGTCAATAAAAACTAAATAAAAAAATTAAATAAAAATCTAAAATATCCCTAGCTGCCAACAAACAACCTTGCTTATTCCCAGCTGCCAACCCACCTTCACTGCTCAGCTGGTCTGCCTGACGCTACAACAGCTTACTTAGCTGGCAGAATAAAAACAGCTGGTGCTCCACTGCTGTTCATAACCTATTGTAACTACACCAATGCTAAATGTCTCCATCCTTACCTTTACTGCAAACCGATCTGGTGATCAGATACTCTGTCCTGTGTGTGCTAAATAACAAAGCTTGCTGTTTACTGCCTCAGGAAACATAAGTTATACCTGAACTATATTTCCAAATGAATATTCACTCTGTCATGTGTTACTACCAATATACTGTATATAGTTTGGCCAAAGACATAGTCAGAAATGTCAAGATATTTCCTGATATTTTAAAATGATTATCTCTGGTGGCTTTAGTGGTACTGCTGGCAGGCACAGACTTTCTCTAGAGAGGTTACTGAAATGTCAGGAAATATATGACCATGCCTTCAACTGCAGCTGTCTACATTACAGTTCATATTAAAACTATTGTTGCTCATTAGATAGCAGCTGGTTAACAACTTCAGAACAATGCTTCAATATCCCACTGCCACCTCAGTACTGAAAGTAATGTCAACTCATTGACAACACAATGTTCCTGGCTAGAAGTCCTTGTATAACCATATGTACTGTAGCTAACGTGCATTAGAAATGTGCTTCCAAAATGTTTGTTCTTACTATGTGATACATGGAAATTAATCATAAGCCTGCAAAGTTTATGTTCAATGAGTAACAAAATGTGACCCGTACTGTGCAAACATTTTACCATGACATCATGCATAAATTGTACCTCTGCTATCATATGAAAAAATCTGTCACCAGAACCATAAACAAATTATGCCTCCAATGTTGTTCATCAATACCTCCCTCAGAAACACTCTAACACTGTGTTCTGACCAGCATATAAAAAATGGCACCCAAACCATATGAAAAATATCCCTCCCTCTGACCACATGCAGAAATTGACTCATCAATGCCAGACAGAAATATTGCCCGTGATGCTACAATGAGTTTTTCCCTGACATCACATGGAATGTGTGTCCCCTTCATTAATGTAAAAGGTGTCATTTTTCAAATACTGACCAAAACTTCTTTTCACATGTGTGGCACAAAAATTATGTTTCTGCCAGTATTTTATAAATGACATATGCCATGTTCATAAAGGGGGGAATAAAAAGATTATGCTGAAAATTTGGGATCAAAATGTAAAAAATAAAGTTGTGTGCAGGGCCAGTCATTGGCTCAGCAGGTAACATGTTGTGTTCCCATGCAGAGGCTCAAGTTCAGGAGCAAGCTGATGGAGCCACCTGTGTGGGAAGGGATTTTGCTGTGTTCTGATACATAGGTGTAAAATATGTGGCATGCTTGGGAGCCTTCCCTCAAAAGTGGGTGATGTGTGTGTCAAGGCCTGATGGGGCAAAATCCTGCATCAAAAGAAGTGGGTTTGCATGAAAAATGGGAAAACAGCAGCTGACCAGATGAAGGTCCGATCACTGTAGGACACACACAACTGACAGGCCCCCCTACTACCACTATCACTCCAGTCCTATCTCCTACCATTCCAGGGACTTATCTGGTACTGTTGGTACCCCCACACTGATTCCCCCATGGTTGGACCCTCAGGTGGAGGGCCATCCACTGCCTTGACTATCAGTTCACTGTGGGGCTCAATGGGATTTCACAAGCTTATTTTTCAATATCCCTCCTCTGGTGGACTACTGCCGCTTAGCTCCAATCTATAAACTGGATGACTTTCCAGATTTAATTATGAGTGGGGTTCTGCTTGTCTTTGTAGCAAGACGATGCCTCTGAGCACACCTGTGAAATGTACATGATTTTCAGGGATGTCCCTGATTTTGCCACAAAATTTTCCTCTGTCCCAAATAAAACGTGTGTTTTTGCAACGGAACAGTAGGGTTGAAAAGCATAAAATAATGTCAAACAATATCATGTTGCTGACTTGTTCTTCTTTGGAAAATGCATATTAGCACAAACCCCCTTGTTCTATCAGCTTTCTGAATTGTGCTAAATTTTAAGATGTGTCCCTGATTTTTGTAAGCCTTGTCCCAGATTCATGAGGCAAGAGGATGAGAGGTATGCCTCCAAGTATGACTGCTATTTTGATTTGCTGTATGTAACAGGAATTTTTTTTATGCTTTGACATCATATCTTGTGATGAGGCTGCCGTGCTGGAACCTGAGCTATTATTTTGTGTTGGGATACCATCACAGGTTTAAGAACCAGCTAGCCAGTTGAAATGCAATATTTTCCTCACATTTTGTTGAAATTCTTATAATTTATGTGCAACTTAGGATGTAAATGTCTAGATTTTTTATCTGAGTTAAAGAATTTGTGGTAAAATGTAGTCTTACCTGATGAAGTTGATTTCCCCTCTAAGATAAGGTCCTATGTGAAAACCATTAAATTTTAAAAGCACAGTTCAACACAGCACAGACAAAACAGTATCAGGAAACACAGAGCTGGGAAATGTAAGTGAGGAAAAACTAAGCACACATCCCAAAATACTACCTATGTCACAATCTATGCGGGGGGGCTATGCCCCCCATGTGGGTGATTTGGCCCCCTGAAAATAATTAATACACTCCAGGGGGCAAACTCGGGAAGGGGGTGAATGTTGGGATGGGGCAGATTTTCCATTTCACATGCAAGTTGATGGGGGACAAGCAGGGGACTGGTGCAACATGGAGTCCATCCCAATACAAAAAAAAACAAACAAAAAAACATGCATATATAATATACAACATTGTAAAAATATACACACGCACACTGTGGGCCCCGGACTACAACCCCTATGACATTTACAGTGCACTGCCTCTTAACAACTGTGACTCTAAGCACTAAGCACTGAGCCACTACTGCAGTACAACTCACCACCCTACAGCTGCAGATTTAGAGTAGTTAGCGAGACCAAACACAGCTACAGGCACAGTGCTGTTATGTCCAGTGCTGTACTTTCACTGTAGTTGTATTCACTCACGCTGTTTTCTCTGTGTGATTTTTACCTCGCTCATATTGCTTAACAGTTTTTGACTGGCTACCATCAGATAATGTAGCATATGCAATATCATCAGCTTCTGCTCCATGGCTAAGAGGGTCTGAGCTGTGGGGAGAGTACAAAGCACTTGGTGTGTTTCACTGGAGTAGAAAAGGGTAAGGGGTAGTGGTATTTACTGTTTCTAAGGAGAATAACAGTGAAGACAAAGGGAAGTTTTTATAACTACTTTTATTACATTGCAGCACAAGGGGCACAAATTAAGACTTCAAGGAGGTAATTTAAGAGGAAATATCAGAAAAGTTTTTTTTTTTCACTCAGAGGGAGGTGAACCTGAGGAATATGCTGCCTGCAAAGTCTATAAAAGAAAGGGTTTGGATAAGTGTAAAATTAGGATTGACAATTGCCTAGTCAAACAAAATATCACTGAATACTTGATTTAGACAACTATCTGGGGTTACAGTTTTCAGTCATATTTTGACATAGTTCTGCAACAGCCTTGAGAGTGGCAGATGAACTTGATGGATCTTTGGTTTGATTTCATCTCACAGATTCAACGTTCCTACAGTATGTAAATTGAATTTATGGGACCACAAACTCTTAAAATAACTCATAGAGCTGCTTTTGTGTGTATTAGGAGACTGAATTACATAATGTTGAGCCTATCCTTGATGTTGTGCTGCATGTGACTATTTGCATCATTTGGGGCTTAATAATTAATAATAGAAGTGCTGCAAGAGGCACTACACAGCTTGTGCAGTTCTATTATGCACAGGGATTCTGGCACTACAGTTAAAGTTAACTTGCTATGGACAGGAAAGGAATCACCTTATATTTCATGAACATTTAACATTTAAATTAGGTTTTCCAGATGTGCTCATGGAAACAGTTTTTTTTTTTCATGAGCACTGGTCATTAATAATAAACTTGGCACCTGCACTAGCTGCTATTTATTAGGTATTATCATAGGGTCCTCCAAATTTCATTTAATTTTGGCATTTTTGGGGTGTTCAGTTAACATTAATTAAATACTCTCTCTGTTCTGCTTAATTTTTATCTGGATACTTATAGTACATGTTGCACAGTAATCTCGGTAGTACATGGTTACCTGTAGTTGTGCATTGATTTCCATGCTAACTACAACACTATTGAATCACAGTTCAAAGATCATAACATGATGATGTATCCTTCTGGTGTACACCAGCTTTTTTGACTAGAATGGATACTCACAGAAACCTGCTGCTCTACTTTCATTTTCCTCACATACTGAACTTAACCCAGACCCTCCCCTAACACAAAGTCTTCTGTAGTTTTGTAATTAAAAAAAAACAGAAACCAAACTCTCACCCATGCATTTTTGCAGCAGCTGCATGAGGAAGGATTTCTGTTTGTTTGTTTTTTGTAGTTTTTTAAATAAAAAAAATAAATTAAAGATTTCTTCGGAAGAAAAAACAGCATTTTTGTGTTTTATGTTTCAACCCATATACTATAAAAAATAACACATTGGCAACCACATACGACTTGGCTATGTTTTCATCTTGGGGTTTTAATTACATCACAAACTTCTTGATCTTCACTATAGATGTCCTTATGTTGTCATCAGAACCTTTAAAGACTACCACCCACTCAAAATGTATCAATTCACACCAACTACTCCATCCAGTCACTGGTCAGGATCAATCCTCCCCACCCAAATTACAGACTGTGCAGCCAAGGGTGGGGATTTAAGGCTCAAAGCAGAAGGTACTGTATTGGGCTTGATGGAGGAGGGATCAAATGTTAAAATGTTGCTTTTGAGTTTGTGTGTGCATGAATGCACATGTGTGTGTGAGGGCATGTGTGTGTGTTTTCTTTAGGGACAGATAGGCCAGTGAGAGATTAGACTTCCATTAGTTAGGTGAAATGGGTGGGGCATTTTTGTAATGTTTTGTTTGGGGGGCCATGTAAGGATTATCCACAGCAGAGCATGGGTCTACTTTCATACTGGATTTCATACTGGATGTTTAAGGAAATCGAGAAGGCAATGCCCATATAGACTTCCCCCACAATTCAGTGGCAGTAACAGATGTTACCAACTTCTATAAGATATTTATTCAATCTGTATTTAAAAATCCCCAAATTATCGGCATCCACCACCTCCTCTGGCAGTTTGTTCTACATCCTAACCGCTCTACACTGATAACTATTTCTTCTCAATTCAGTCCTCACTGTCTCCTCCCTTAGTTGTTTATTATGTACTCTCAAAAGATACAGCTTTACTACCAATTCCAAACCCAACTCTAATTTAAGATCTTCATCCCCGAAAGCTTTGTATAGTAGCAATAAGTCATCTCTCACCCTTCTACTCATCAATGGCCACAAACCTAAATTCTCCAACCTTTCCTCATATGAATGACTTTGGCCCCCAGCAATTAATTTACTAAAAGTTCTCTGTGGCCTCTCCATCACCCTAATGACATTCTTCAAAAATGGACAGAAGACAGAGGAACAATAATCCAATATGGGCCTTATCATTGACCTATACAGTGGTAACAAAACCTCCCTGCTCCTAGATTGAAACCCCCTTCTGATACAGTTTATCTACTGCATAGCTTTATTTAATGCATATTTAAAATGGGCTCGACTTTTAAGATCATTTTGTACTAATACACCTAAATCCTTTTCACACTTCGACATCTTTAATTGAAGACCCTGCATATAATAAATCTGCTGTACATTATGCTTTCCAAAATTCATAATAATGCATTTCTCTCTATTAAAGGTTATCCCATTTTCATTAGCCCATTCCATTATATAAATTAAATCCTGCCCAAATATTGATTTATCATCAAAAGTATCTACTGCTCCCCCCCATTTTAACATCATCAGCAAATTTTATTAGCTTATTTTTAGGTACTATCTTTAAATTACTGATAAAGATGCTGAACAGCAATGGTCCAAGCACTGAAACCTGGGGAGCACCACTCACCACCCTTTGTGAATCAGACACATGTCCATGCAGTCTAACTTTCTGCATTCTATTTGACAGCCACTGCTCAACCCATCTTACTATAGCTGAATCTATCCCCAATTTAATGAGTTTTTTAATAATTTTAAAATGCAGAACCGTGTCAAATGCTCTACTGAAGTCGAACATTACCATAGCCACACTTTTTCCTTCATCAATAAACTTCCCAACATACTCATAGAAGGTGATCAAATTTGTTTCACATGATCTATTTACCATAAATTCATGATGGATTTTATCCACTAAAAGATTACCACTCATATAATCAATAATTGTTTCACACAATATACACTCTATGATCTTTCCTATGATAGACGTCAAGCTCACAAGCCTATAATTCACTGCCTCACTCTTTTTCCCCTTCTTATAGACAGGCACCACATATGCCAATGTCCACATCTCTGGTGCCACTCCTTCCACTAGTGATTTGTGTTCTAACTTGGTAATAACTGGAGTCAGCAGTTCTTCTAGTTCCTTTAAAACTAGGGATGAATCCTATCTGATCCCGACTCCTTTTCCACCTTCAATCTCTTTATCCTACTTTTTACCCTTTCCTCAATTATAATTTCTTTAGGATCTAGTATACTTCTTCCCAACTGCCCCATTTCCACAACTCCATCATGTTTTTTATACACAGCTCCAAAACATCTACTAAATTAATTTAACATCTTCTTAGGTTCTGACATCATAACCCCATCGATATTCAATGGACCTACCATACTACTTCTTCTCATTTTACTATTTATATATGCAAAAAAAAGCTCTTGCTATTATCCTTTGTCATTGCCAATTTAAACTCCAAACTCTTTTTTGCATTTTTACTTTACTTTTTTAATTTTTTTAATAGGGTCTTATACCTAATTTGGGATACTAAGGAATGTATTTTCTTCATTTTATGAAACATCACTTTCTTTTTTTTGAATGATCTTATTATAGTTTTTGTAAGCCATTGTGTTTTTTTTACCTTTATGATTATACACACACTTTTTAGGAATATACGTTCCTATTATCTCATTTATTATACTTAAGAATAATTCCCAAGATTCTTCCATATTTCTATCTTTCATCATAACCTCCCAGTCAATACTACTCAACCTCTCCCTTATAGCTACATAATCCCCCCTATTGTATAAGAGCTGTTCTGTTCTCTCCTTCACAATACTGGTTTCTCAGTTCATCCTAAACATTATGGAGTTGTGGTCATTCGACCCCAAATGTGGCTGGATACTAATTTGCTTAATTACATCATGAATATTTGTTAAAATAACATCTAATATATTCTCCCCCCTTATGGCTTCCTGTATACACTGCTTTACGCCTACCACCATTAAGTTTTCCTGTACTCTGCACTCCAAGTCATTTCCATCCATGTATTCCCCCCATCCAATATTTGGGATTTTTAAATCCCCCATCAGTACTACATCTGTGTCTTCAGCCAAGCATACAATATATTCAAGAAAAGCTTTGGTATCCTCCATTTTTGTATCTGGTGCTTTATAAAAGGTTGAAAAACTACATTTATTCCCCTTTATCCCCAGCAGTTCAATGGTAACCATTTCAATACTTCCTACACTATAATTTTTATCAGTGACTCTTACTTCTATTTCATCCCTAATGTATACAGCCTCCCCACCACCCCTTTTCCCATCTCTATTTTAATTTATTAATCTATACCCTGACATCTGCTGTTGCCATAGGTTGTCACATGTCCAGCAAGTTTCCACAACCCCAGCAATATCACATTTATCTCTCCTCATAATCATTTCCAGTGCAGCTATACTAATTTCATTTAAGCTTCTAGCATCACAAAACATTACTTTACTAGCAGACATGATTCCTTTATTTCTTTGACTTTGAGGTTTATCCATTTTATATTCCCCGGTTGTCCCCTTTTCCTTCAGTTTAAACAATTTTCTACCTCATTTCTTAATCTGTGTCCCAAATTTTACTACCCCTATAATTTAAGTGCAGGCCATCCTTACAGTACAGTTTATCATCTTTATCAAAAGTCCTCCAGTTTTTTATGAACTTGTAGCCATTTTCCCCTGACCAGCCACATAATCATTTGTTTGTTAAAGCAATTCTTTTATTTTTATATACGGATGATTTAGGTTCTGGTAGTACTTCTGAAATTAAGATCTCACAACCTTTATTTACTAATTTTTGTACTTGTTTATTGTAGTCTTTCTGCATTTCTGGCAGAGTTTTCCTCATAATATCTTTTATGCTCAAATGAATCACTGCCGGTGGGTTCTCCCCTGCACCACTAAAAATATTATCAGCCATTTCACATAAGTCCAAAGAAACAGCTCCCGAAAAGCTACTAACCATTCTATTCACCTTATCTGTATTACATATATATTGATCTGTGTATTTTATTATGGAGTCTCCTATGACAATAACTCGTCTAGGATTTTGTCTCCCCCCACTTTCCATTTCTTCTATCTCCAAAACTGCTTCTCCAGTTCTCTGATCTGAATCAGTTAAGTTTCCCAGTACACTATAGCTATTTTCCACTGGTATTCCATCTATTTCATTTACTTCAGTGTCCCTTGCACTACCCTGCTCTTCCTGCTCTCCCCCATCATTTCCTATAACATGTATATTTTCCACCTCATTCCTTCTTAATGATTCTGGAACTGGTCCAAGCTGGCTCCCACCCTTCCGTCCTTTTCTCACCCTACCCAAATCACCCCTATTTACTTGATGGCTTCCTTCCCCACTCTCACTACCTTTTCTTTTACTTTGCCCCATCCCTGAAATGTCATGGTCACTCTTATTTAGACTTGTTAAGATCTTTAACCTTAAAGTTAACTTTGTCTGACAATTTTCCTAGCTGTCCAGCTTTCCATAACCTTAGCTAAATTTGAACATAGTTCTTGGTTCAAAACACATTTTTCATACTAAGATACATTATAATCCCCACCCAAGTCATCTTCCTTATACATTTTACAGCCTACACATCTTATCAACAAATCCCCCTCTGATGTTAACAAAGAAGTCAGCAAGGTACGTGTCTCTGACACCCCATTTCCATTTTCTGTTTTCAAACCTTAAACATCTATATTTACTTGAGAATTAATCCACGTCTTGGGGGAAGGGGTTGGTCCATGAGGTCACAAGCCAAGTGGTTCCAACCACCCAGGCATGGATTGTTTTACAAGTAGTTCATGCTCCTGAGTGGGTTAATTCATTTGTAACATGGGGAAGAGAAAGGATTCAGCTCCCTTGTCAGTATGTGTACTTCCCCATGTTACAAGTTAGTAATGGGAATTCAAGCAATGTCACACGATTGCTTCAGTGTTATCAATGAAGGAACAGGACAGGATGATGACTAGATTTTGAAAAGTACATTGAATGTGCCATAGTACTAGGGTGGCATTGATGTTACCCAACTGAAATGCTGCTCTTATACATTAAAACTTACCTTGCTGTTAAATGATCCATGGTGACTGAGAATTTAATCCATGCTGCTATTCTGTTGTGGTCAGCATGGTAGCTCATATGTTTTCTTCTCATCCTGGCAGCCCATGAATAACTTACATTATAGATTGAGTGTGCACTCTTGACCAATCGGAGCACTACTTTCCCCTGCGCATGAGGCACTCTTATTCTGTGAAGAGCATCTCATGTGCAGATGCCCTGGAACCAGGCACGTTCTGGGAAGCTGTTTATTTTTTAAATATATTATTGATCGCTCTCGATCAATAATATATTAATATATCCCCATCGCCATTTGTTACTGAAAATGAGTGGTTTCATTTGTCTTCAGCTTGAGCCAGAACAGCTCAGCCTCGTTTCCCTGTTCTCGCTCAGCTAAAGGTGCATGAAACCACAAATTTTCAGCAACAAGTGGCTCCGGGGGACATATTAGCACATTATATGGGCTGTGATAGTGCATGCATTAATTACATTATAGATCAAGGGAGTGCTCCCGACCAGTCGGAGCGCTCCTTTACCCTGCATGTGAGGCACCCTTATGCTGTGAAGAGTGTCTCACATGCAGATGCCCTGGAAATGGGCACATTCTGAGAATTTTTTTTTTAAAATATATTATTGATCGCTCTCGATCAATAATATATTATTACGTCCCCCATCACCACTCATTGCTGATAATGAGTGGTTTCATTAGCCTTCAGCTTGAGACAGAACAGCTCAGCTTTGCTTTGCTTTTCTCGCTCAACTGAAGGCACGTGAAACCACTCATTTTCAGCAACGAATGGCTCCGGGGGACATATTAACACATAAGAGAGGGAAGGATCTGCAACTCACTGCATTGCTAAGGTGAACTTGGGAGAAAGATCTATGTTATTATTTCAAGAATGCTAGCACTGTTCTGTTGTGAGAAGCAAGGTTGCTCAAATGTTTTCTTCCCGTACTGGGAGTCCATCAATACATTACAAAAGGGGGCATGACAGCACATGCATACATTACAAGAGGGGGCAGGATCTGCAACTCATTGTGTTGTTAAGGTGAACTTGGGAGAAAGATCTAGGTCATTATTTCAAGTGTGGTAGCACTCGTGTCTCTCATTATTTAAACAGTGCTGTACTGCATTTTAATGATTAACCCATGCTGCTAGTGTTAAGTTTCTAGAGACATGTCAACCACACTTGCTTACATCGCTGATTGTTTAGTTTGTGGTGACATGTCAACCAAACTTGCTGAGATAGTGGATCACTGTACTTTTTGGGAACTGTGTGTCTATCCAGTTTTTTATTGACACACCTCATCGCGTATTAAAGCTCAGTTGCATTTTCCTTTTTTTTGCAGTCTGCTGCTTCCTTTATACAACTATGCCTGCTGCATCTCATACATTAGTAGCAGCTCCACTATTTTCATCTAGTGTGACACTGTGTGACATGTTAGGATACCAGAGTTCTGCTGGGTGAGTGGGAAGACACTAACAGTAATACTGCACTATGGATTGATTCAGGAGCAACCATAGATTAATTGAGAATTAATCAATGGTCATCTAATACACTTTCTCCAATCAGGCACACAATTTGTCACTATCAGTACCTGCCTGTTTACTTTTAGAAAGTCCCTGGTGACCTGTGAAATATTATATTGTAAACAGCTTTAGATGTACTAATGAAAGAAAGCAGATGAGCTTGTCTACTCCATTAGTCACTCATTAGCAGTGATACACATGAGTTACCAGCTGCTCTATATCCCTATCAAGATTGTTTATAAAAAACTATGAGTTTTGCTAACTACAAAGGGATTTTGATGGTAAATTCCATTTAGATACCATCCATTGCATAACAAAGTTCATCCTTTGTTTAACACTGAATTGTTCTCCTAACAGATGACATCCATGGCTTCTTGTATTAAAATTGGATGATATGGTAGAGCCTAGCTTTAGACTACACAATAATTCTGAGTCTTTTCTAGCTTTATATATCAGAATTATATCTCCCCTTTGTCATCTTCTCTTCAGTAAGAACAATCCGTTTTCTCCTATCTGGTTTGAAAATACTTATGTTTCATTACTCTAACATCGTGGACAGTTTATGCTGTAACTCCTCCAATGTTGTAACATCCCCCCTTTAGTAATGAGGCCACAACAGCATGCCATATTCCTGCAAGTTGCATCACCATCCCCCTTCTCCTATTTGTAAAGTTTCTCTTTTTATAGCTGTAAATCCCATTGCATTTCTTGACTACTACCTCACAATATAGGCCAAATTTATTTATTTATTTATTATTTATTTATTTTATTTATTTAGACAGCAGTTTGGAAAACCTTTGAGCAATAGGCTCATTTACAAAGGTACCTTGTCACAGTAAGACAAATGAAAATACACAGTATAACAGTATAACACAGTATAACAGTAACTTAAGACATAGATACAAACAAGGTGGTACAGGTAGGATTGATGCAAACAATACCAGAGTTATGTTGTCCATAGTTGGAGCTTCAGAAATGGAGGGCGGCGGCAGTGTGTTGAACCAGGAGGGGGCCCTAAAGCTGAAGGCTCTTTGGCTGTGAGAGGTCCTAGCTCTAGGGATAACAAGAGAGGTTTTCCCAGAGGTCTGAGTATGTACTAGTGGGACAGAGCGGCGGATGGTGGTGGTCAATCCAGGTGGGGATAGCCCAAGGAGGGTCTTTTTTGTAAGGGTACAGGTCAGATATTTGAGGTTGCTCGTCAAGATCAAGTACTAGCCCTTTAGCATACAGTAAACAGGTGTGTGTTAGCCTAGGTGCCCCAGTAATTAACCTGCAGGCCTTATTCAGAGTAGTGCGAATTTTATGGAGTGCTGTCTGATCAGCAGCACCATACACCGGCAGTCCATAGTCCACTAGGGACAGGATAGAGGAGGTGACTGCGAGTCGAAGAGCCTCCGGGGGGAGGCAGTGTTTATACCGATGTAAGATGCCCAATCAAAAGGTATAATTCTCTCTGCAGTCATTCATGTTCCAATGGTGTTGTTCATGCATCACGTCATTTATAGAGGTTTTTCAGTAAATTCTTATCATTAGATGATATTCCCTGTCCTTTGTTGTGTACACTACTAACTGCGTATTTTTTAGGAGAAGTCACTGTTGTTCAGCTAGTTATTTTAACATTTGGTTTAGTTTCTTTCTATCAGTATTTTACCTGTTATTCAATACTGATTTACTGTATCAGAAAACACATATCTGTTTCTTGGTTTGGTTTACTTTTATCCTTTTATGAGCAACCCATCCTCACCAAACTAGTAAAGAAACCAACTGCCATTGCTTTCCTATATTAAAAACAGATAACATGTTTATTTAATGTATGTTTTTTGTGCTTTATATTACTTGTAAATAAAATATGCAGCATCTGAGTTGTTTATTTTAATAAACAGTGCAACCATTTAGATTCTGACATGATCTTCTGTTGGTGTTTTTCCACAACTTTCTGCTGTATACAAGAGTTAAATTAAAGTCATTTTCACATTAAATCTGCAAATTAATTTTTAATGGCTATGCTTGGTGTGGGTTGAAGCTATACAACAGTCAGTTTTATAGGTGGTCAATATTATTTCATAAAATGGCAGCAGAAAATCTAGAAACCATGGGCCAGATTCTTCATGGTCCTAAAATCCCACAGCTGTGGGAAAAAATTCAACACAAGTTGGTTGCCACTTGTGGAACCACAGTTTTTCCCTGCAACTATGGTGTTCTAAAATGTGGAGCTGGTTTATGACTGATTCCATTATTTATGACAGCTTGTGGTTAGTGTTGCCACAGAAATCCCTGCAGCTGCAGAAAAATGTTATGGCCGGTGGGAACAGTCATATCAGTCGTATCATCTTCTGCAGCTGCTGTGGATGAGAATACCAATCTTCACAGCTGCAGAGATTTTGGTCTGCAACTGGAGTTATAGTGTGGGACTTAGCCCCAAAATCTTTTGAGAATCTGGCCTCTTATTGGTTAATAGCCATAATCTGACCACGATAAAAACACAATTAATGCATGGTTAGATACTGAGGGCCCAATTTCAGAATGTCATATGCCTGGTGCAAGGTGATTTGTGCCAAACCCCATGGCATAAATTGCTATTTGCACCATGCAATATGCACGTCCCAATTCCATGGTACAGCTTGCATCATGCCATATGTGGGTTGTGCCAAAGGTGGGCTACACCATCCACTGCACCTGCAACCTGCTGTGGAATGGCACAAGGGTGGGTTACAGCAGCACTTGCATGCTATTCCAAATGGGTGGCTGCCATAACCCAAGTACATGATTACAAGACCCACAATGGCACTGTGGGTTAGACTAGCATGGAGGTGGTCTAAGGGGCATCTGTCCTGTTTAAACGATGTATGCCTCCCCTGCAGCACCACAGAAGACACATTGCCATGCCCCATGCTCTCCCACAACACAGTGCTGCCCCCAACCCCCTAATTTTTGGGGCATCCCCAGCCATTTTGTGACATGCCCCCACATGCACCTGTGCCATCCAGCCACCCCCCCCGATGCCCCCAGGGAATTGTGAGAGGGACAGGGGGCTCCAGGGGGGCAGTTAAATATGGACAGTGACTTGCAGCACCCAGGTCCATTGCACCATTCCAGTAGCACAAGCCTGCGGCTGCTGCAACTCATGAGTCATAGGTGCTGTGGACCCTGCCTGTCTTGGAATAGGGTACAGGGGTTCCCCGGCATAGTGCTGCATGGTGCAACTCAGATATGTCCATGAGTTAAGCCATGTGATTTGGAACTGGGCCATGGGTCTCCATTCTAAGCTCAATCCAATGTCATCGTGGTACTGCAGCCTAATTACAAATCATTACACCAGATGCTTTTACTCCCTGCACCATCCCTATATTGAATCACTTTCTATAAAACTGTAGATTACACAGCAGAGTAGAAACTTTCTAATCAGCAGTAAGACAAGAGTTACCCGCATTTTTTTTCTCTCTCTCTCTCTCTCACTTAACAATTTTGCCAAAACATCCATTTTTGTATCAAGGTTAAGCAATGGGATCATTTAAATTCTAAAAGTGTTTCTATAGTAAATGATTAATTAATGTCTTTTGTGAGTAGCTGGGCTTCAAAAAAACAGGTTTTAGCTTGAATTCAGCAGCTCTACAAATAAGCAGACCACCACCTGTATATGTCACTTCTGTTACTAGAAACAAGTTAATAAATTCTGTTGCATAGAAATAAAATCACTTCTTTAAGTGCCTTTAAAAATCCATGTTTATTCATATTTCCTTAATATGTACCCTCAGAATTCCTCTTCATAATCAAAAGAAGTCACTCCAGGCTGTGACTTAAGCTTGCAATAAGATACAACAGGGTGGGCTGTGGGTAAGCAATACTACCTGAGAGGGTGGAGTGGTGCTGAGCTATACTCACCCAACAAGGGGCCTAATGAGGTCATACACCACAAGTTGAGGGCCTTATAGCCCCTGGAAGGTTATGTGTAGTCCAGAACTACCCATCCTGAAATGCATTATTGTGCTTAGAATGTATATTTTTGGTTACATTTTAAATAAAATGTTTAAAAAATGTAAACATTTCAGGAGATTCCATTCATTCTTACTGAATACCTCTGCATGAAAACTGGTTCTCTCCCTTTTAGGCTTTATCTGTCCATGCTACTTGTCCTACCATGAAATCATAATCCTCTGTGACATAAGAATAATTTCCAGTACAACTGGTCATGATATCATATGAAGAAAGTTATGACTTCACAGCAGGAATTAGCAGCATGAACAGAGGAAGTCTAATGTAAAGCGATCATGTTTTGATGAAAACATTTTATTAATAATAAATCAGAAGGTTCTGAAATTTAAATTTTTATGGAATGTAAGTAACTGAGTTCTGGTGATGGCAACTGCAGATTTTTAACTGAAAATCTATTTTCAGTCTTAGCTTAGAGACATCAATGTCCAATATCTCTATCAAATCCTATAGGTACTTATTTGAAAATAGTTTAGAAATATTGCAAATACTATAACTTGCTCTTATCATTTACCACAGGTTGAAATTTATATTTAGATAGGGCAGGTTTTATCAAGCAACACATTGAGGCATATAAGGTGTTGCTCAGTAGACAGTATTTTAACTTCAGTTTGGAAGAATATTAGTATCTATCATTTTTTTCTTTTCTTATCCTACAAAATATTTGCAAAACCTACAGTGCAAATGGGAAAAAAAGTAATTGCACTACAGGATAATAACTGCATGCACTGCACAAAACAGAAAAGTGACATTAACAGGTTTATTGTTGCTTAGTTAGGTCCGATAACATCATTAGTGCTGGAGCATCAGATGTCAGCTGTGATTTTTTGTGTTCTTTTCCACCTGAGAAATATCTCCCAGTTGAAGCCCTATCTTCATTATGCTGACTTGGTGACTGTAGTCCATGGTTTTGTGATCTCCCACCTTGATTATTTTAACACTGTTTATCTCAGGCTTTTGGGAGAGATTTGGTGCACCAACTCCAGCTTATTTATTTATTTATTTATTTAGGAAATCAGAATTATAACCCTTTGAGTCATACACTCGTTCCCAAAGGCTCCACTTCAGAATAAAACATAGACATTCATACAGTACATACATAAAATAAATGTGGGTGAGCAATCATACAGAGTATAAGTACAATAAGCACGAGTTAATGCCTATACATTTGGTAGCTAAAACAGGGTAGAGCTATCAACATATTTACCTATTGAGCTGTTAAGACCTATGCAACTGGTAGCTAAACCAATGCATGATATGAGTTGGTAGAAAGCCACCTCAGGGAGGCCTTGTCTTATACAAAATACAATGCAGTCATAGTCCAGTGCAACTATATGGTAACTGAGGGAGGTGAGGAGCCTGTAGTCTAGAAATAGTGAGGGCTCTCAACTGCCTGGCCAAGGGTGGATACATGGCCTAGCGGCATGGTGCAAGATCCACAGGTTACCGGTTACACTGGCATTGATGTGAGGAGAGGATATGGGCCCTTAAGGCAGCTTTAAAAGGACTTAGACTGGTGATTGATGTGACAGCTGGAGGGAGGGCATTGTACCAGCATGGAGCTCTAGGGGGGAAGGATCACTGGGCCAGGGTGGTCTTGACCCTAGGCACCTTCCAGATAGTTTTTGGGGTAGCCCGTGTGGATGCTGAGATGGTGCCTGCCTGAAGAGAAGCTATGACAAATATAGTGGTTAAACACAGGTGGATATTATTGGAGAAGAGACAGGTCTGGTATAATAGTCTTTCCTCAAGGGAGAGGATATTGGTAAGTGCGTACAGGGTGCAGGTATGTGTATTTGTGTCAGCACCAGAGAGGAGCAAGCAGACCTTATTGATGACTACTTGTATTTAATGATGCACTGTAGGGTTCAGCGGCAGCATAGCTTGTGAGGCCATAGTTCGCCAGCGATAAGATTGAGGAGGTAATGGCTAGTGAATGCTTCAGGTGGCAGGCAGTCTTTATGTCTGTAAAGGAGACCAATGTGGGTGTTGGTGGTGGAGGTGAGGATTTTTATATGTTCAGGAATCAGAGGGAAGAGTCAAATGTAATATCTAGATGCTTATGCTTTGGGACCTGTTTCAGTGAGATGAAAGAGGTGGAGATAATTTCCTGGGGGAAATCCTTTGATCTGTTTTGGTGGTGGGCATAGAGCATCATCTTAGTTTTTTTAATGTTGACCACCAATCTTTTGTTCAGCAAACCAATGTTCAATCTGAGAGAAGGAGTTTTGTAAGGTACGCTGGAGAGAGAGAGAGAGAGGATCAGGATGTGTGGCATAAAGAACAACATCATCCATGTAGAGGAGGTTGCCTGGGCAGGATTTAGGCAGGGCATTGAGGTAGATGCTGAATAGCAGTGGACCCAGGATAGATCCTTGGGGAACTCCTGAGCACACAGGCAGCATAGTAGATAGGGTATTATTAATTTTAGCACATTGGGTTCTAGATGAAAGATAGCTGGAGAACCATGAGAGTGGACAATAAGAGACCCCAATTTGTTGTAATGTGTTAAGAAGGAGGGGATAAGAAACCGTGTCGAAGGCCTTTCAGAGGTCTATAAACACGGACCCTGCAAGGTACCCCTTGTCAAGCGTGGAGTGCAGGGAGTTAGCGAATTCTGTGAGTGCAGTCATAGTGCTATGACCAGCTCTGAAACCATGCTGCTCCCTACATAAAAAGTTGTGTGTGAGGAGGTAGTCAGTGAGCCGATTGGCCATGATCTTTTCAAGGGCTTTAGAGAGCTTATGCATAATGATGCAGCACAATTGATATCTGGTACAAGACATTTTGATCTCATTATGCTATACAATCTGCACTGGTTACCAGGATAGAAGGTGAAACTCCTGCAAGATTTGCTTTATGGTATATTTATGGCCTTTCATTGTTTTTTCCTAACTACATAACTGACTTCCTGTAACCATATATTCAGGATCAGTCTCTTTGTTCCGCTGGGAAGAATCTGCAGTTGCAGCAAAAAACATGGCAAGATATTTCTTGCCATTTCTGTAATATCACTAGAGAAACTCCAGCATTCCTGCAGTACCACTGTGGGTTACCAGAGAGAATCTCTTTAGTTATAGTGGGAAATATCAAGAAATGTCTGAATTTATCTATGTGTGTAACTCTTTTAGTAGCTCCACTTGCCCATTAGAAATTATCAGAGATAGAGCCTTCTGTAAGGCCACATCTCAGTTGCACCAGTGTTCTGTTTGGTTGAAGTTTTTTAAAAAGAGGGTTGCCCAATTAAAGGGGTAGACCCCATTGTCCCAAGGCCCTGACAAGAGGTGTGGGAAGCTCAGGATAGGGGAAGGGGGGAGAGGAGTAGGGGAGGGGGCTAGAAGTAGGGAATCAGGACACAAAAGGGGAGGACCTGATGAGGTCACAGAAGGGGTGGGCAAAAGGAAAGTTGTGGGAACATTGAGGTGGGAACCTGTGGTTGGCCAAAGGGAGCCAAGAGGCAGAAACTAAAGGGGCAGTTATAAGGGGCTGCACAGCAAGGGGAGCTCACAAATTTGCTCCGAGAGTTTTTCCCATCCACCCACCCTAAAGGAAGGAGCAGAGGGCACTGTGGTAGGTGGAGCAACGTGCACCACTGTGGCAGGTGGAGCACAGTGGCAGGCTGCAGGTGGACAGCAGAAAAGGGATAAAGAAAAAGAGGAGGACAGGAAAGAAAGGGGGGGAAATGGAAAACACTAAATGGACACAGGATTGAGAGGCAAGAGGCAGGGGCATGGAGTGTAGGCTCGTACCACTTTACAACATAAGAGGAAGAGGCCAGGCCCCCATGATGTACATCTGGGGGCAGAAGAAAAAGAAGAAAGTGATAGAATGCATGAATTGAACAAGAATGTGGATGTATATAATGTATATAAATATTATTGGGAAGAGAATGTAAATGGAAAGTGTGGAGATGCACCATGTTATTACCCTGTTATTGTAGACGATGATATATTTGATTATTCAGTAAAGTAATTGCCAAACTGAGCAACCACACACAATCTTGTCTGTGCCTTCATTGGCGGGGTTCTGGGGACAAGGGCACTAAAGACCCATTTGTTCTCCATAGCTCTTGAAGGGACATTTAATTTTATATAGGGACTGGAGGGAATCTGATGTTTTTCTGTACATACTTTTTTGTATTGTATTGTTTTTTTATGCAGCTTTGTTCAGCACTTCAAGTCTTTGGGATGATGTGCCTTAGAAATAAAATGATGATGATAATGATGATGACAGTGATGGTTTTGAGCATTTAAAGGTTTATTGGAATCTCATTGACTGGCTGTGAGTAAAACATCTACTGTATATATGAAGAACAACATAACAAGGTACATGGCAATGTTAAATTAATACATGCACCTGGTGGGGTTGATTGCCTGGAAAGTGGGAGTGTGGTACTGCAATTTAAAGCATGGTCTCACTTCAGGTACTGGGTCCAAAGACTGCCGACAAGAATAGCATCAGACAGGAGTGCAGTGCAATAACGGCACTGATTTTTCTGCACCCCCAGGACTTATGGATTCTCTCTTGGTGGAGGGGAGATCACGGGGCAAATTAAATTTCTGCTGCCATGGAATACCATTTCTACAGCCCCTTATAAAAAAAACAAAGTCCTGAAGTATGCTAAAAGGTTGAAGACCAGGATTAGAACCCTGGTTTCCACTGCTGTTGATCAAGCTGCTCAATGACCCAGCCCTCCACACCATAGGAGCAGCTCAGCCAGCATTCTGAATTCTGGTGCCCTTGTGTGTAATCGGCACCATGGACAGTGACCAGGTGAATGCTTACAGAAAGTGCTATAAAACCCCTGTCCATGTGAACGCTTACCAAACTAAAGCCATATAGTTCAGCGTTATTCTGGTAGCTCTCACTTGACTGGTTACCCTCTCACCCTCACTTCATAGAGTTTGCAATTGGGCTTATGAAACAGTCTTAAAAATAGCAAAACAAAATAAAAAAGAAAGCAAATTAGACATGGTTTGGACAATTGAGCTGTGTCCAGGGGGCAAGAGAATTAGGGGGTGTGAGTCAAATATTTTAAGTCTCACACACTATCCAGAGGGAGGTACAATTCCTCTTTAGAATACTGGTAACACTGAGTTTAATGACTAGTATCAGTCTACATGCAGTTTACATACTGCTGGCCAGTCTTTATCAAAAAGGTATTGATTTGGTTGTTTAGCTTGCTAGGATGTCTCTCAGGAGAGCTTAGTTGCACTGTTTGATAGTGCCCCTAGCTGCTCAGTGGCAATGTGTCACCTCTGGGGGGCTTATGAGGTGTTTCAACTTAGAGGAAATAGAATGGTGGTCTAAGCTTAATTCTTGCAGGAAGGACTGTAATGGATACAGCTAATCAGAAAAGGTTGTTCTTTTTTTCCAGGCACAGAAAAAAAGATACGGTTGGGGTTTTGTTTGGCCCCGGCACTGGCCTGCAGAGAAACTTGTTTGTTGTGGTAGTTTTTCACTTTGGAGCTGCTTGGTTTTGGCACAAGCTTACTTTTAAGGCAGCTGGACTGTGTCAGAAATGCAATCTCATTCAAGATCTCTAACTGGTTGTCTTCTCATAGGAAGTACTGGCATTCTTATAGGTAAGCTAGACTCCCCAGTCACACCTCTCCACTGATTAAACAGCTAGGCTCTTCTTCCATATCGCAGAATTTAATCAAACTGGAGATATGCCTTGGATTATATTTGTCCTGTTGAACTAAATGTGGAGATGTTAATGATTCAACCTCTCAGTTAAATCTCCACATAATTTCTTCTTTCTATAATTTACTGTAGATTTCCTGCAACCTAGCAGGAGCATTTTGCTAAGTGACCCACTGACTAATTCATTAAGTTCCATGATGTGATAAAGACCCTGGCATAACTAATGTAAATCACAACCACTGTAATCTCCTGACCAGGTGATTTCATCTGAGATCACACTTGCCACTGCTCCTATTGGGTCAGTTCGCTGTGTGCAGAACAGCACATGTCAAAACCGCACAACAGAGACAGTGTGGGTGGGAATAATGACAGGTTGCAAAACTGCTAAATAGTCCATGCATAGTTGTGCACCCTGTCTCTATTCCCTCAGAGATGACAAGTCTTCTGGAAGGGGGATCCATTGAGCAGCTGCCATGACTCTATAGGATGAGCCACAAGCAGCAATGGAGGTGGTGTGTCTGCAGAAAGTGTATCGAATCACGGTCACACATGCATGGAATTTTTCTTTATTTCACACTTTGTGCGATTTAAGTGTACAACCCCCCTCAACTTGATTATTTTAGTTGGGGAGGTTGTGGGGTGCACCCCTCTGAAACGGATGTGGAGGCGTATCCCCCGCAAAACATAGAGAAATGTTTCTTTTAGTATATCACACCGTATTGGCACTGTAGTATATTGCTCTGGCATTGTGTCGTGTAACATTATGACTCCATGCTGCTGCTGCTGCTTAGCATTTACCTCACATCTGGCTGTAGGATTGTTGCTGCTCAATTGTTCAGTAGCCATTAGAAGGGCTGGTTGCATTCATAGCAGATTCCCTGTGGAAGAATCTGCATGGATCCAAAGAATTGGGATTAGTGCAGTCTGATTCAGCACTTAATGAATCACCTTCAGTAGTTACTTGAAGGCTCATTTGTTATTTTTTGCATTGCTTTTTCTTTTATATGTTGGCATGCATCCATAGCAACATTGTCTCTAGGAAAAACATCAGAAACCCCAGATATTGTTAGAATATCTTGCCAGAATTATCCAAGAGTCTCTGTACTGTGATGTATTCCCCTGAGCTTATTTTTCAATTCCAAATGTATCCTACAATCTAGTGGTTCATTTTTTTTCCCTGTCTCCAACTATTAGCCCATGTGACACCTTCTTTGTTTGGACTCTCAAACAGTTGTAGATAGCTTTATTATAAAATACAGTATATATCTCTCAGGGCTATCCTCTCAGTTCAGGAGGTACAGTGGAGCCCTTCAAGATGTAATACAGTACCACAGCTTCTTGCATGACAAAAGGGATAAACTGTCATTGAAAATGCCTTCTTCCTTGCACTAACACTATTGCAGAATTCTACAGTATTGTGCTGAATCAGGGTTAACTCCACTGAAACATAGAAACATAGAACATAGAAACACAGAAACATAGAAACGTAGAATTTGATGGCAGATAAGGACCACTTGACCCACCCAGTCTGCCCATTTCCCTACCTAATGGATAAGCTGCAGACCCTAGTTAACCAACAGTCTACTTCCTCCTACCCACACCCCCTAGAATTGCCTTATGACTGTACCATGCATTCTTGAATTCCACCACTGTTTTTCACTCCACAACCTCCTCAGGAAGGCCTTTCTATGCATCCACCTCACCTGCCTAATGCATTTTTTCAAGATATGCCCCTTTATGAGAGAAGCGCAGCTTTATGTTCTCCCGCTTTATCAGTCACTCAGAAGGAGTTCTGTTAAGACGATAAGTGAGAAGCTTCTGAGTGGGTCAAATGCAAAGATGCAGTTCTGGGCAAACAGCTTTTAAGCAGCTTCAATTTAATTAATGGTCAAAAGGGGGCCACCTGACCTACCAGAACAACTGACCATCTGTATTATAAAGTTATGTTGGTCAGGTTCTGTAGAAATACCATGTTCTATTGTATGCCAGTGATTCTCAAACCTTAAACCCTGGTAACTTCAATGTGGGTCCACCAATCTTATGAATAACCTTTTGCTTAATCTTTTTTATTCCAAAAGTCCTGATGCAATAAATCTCTTCTTACACAGTACTCAGTAAATCAAGTTCCTTATGTCTATACCTCTTGAAAGGTTGCACTCATTTGTTAGGGCAAGAAATTGCCAGTTTCATCAGTTTTTTTTACTTTGAAATCTGTGAACACATAAAATTGTGCTGGTGGCCAAATGTGGCAATGGTAGCCATATTTAAGAAACACAGTTTTATGCTAGCAATAATGTACTATTAAATTAGAAATGTTTTCACTTGTTTAACATTTTGGGACTATGGAGGCTGCATCTGAAAGAGACACTAGGGCTAAACACTTTTTTGACAATACATTCCACAATTAAAAACATTTACATTTTATCTGGTTGATCCTGTCACCCCCATACACCAGTTTGATGGTGGATATATCCCATGTAACCTCATGGCTGATACCATATGCACACTCAGCTATTGAAGGATTTCTCTAACAGTTGGCCAGAGAGAGGAATAATGCAGTGTGTGATGCTACTGTCATTACTAGTGCTACTCTGTCTCATCTCTGGGCCAAACAAAAAAGCATTTACTTAATCCCTGGCTAGTCTGCAGGCACTTAACCATTTGCCCATAGCAGTAATTTAAATTGCTATAGATTTTACAATTAAAATTAATCACTTGGCCTCTGAGATTAAATTAGAATTGTATAGGTTCCTACATTTAAAATAGTTTGCTTGACCCCTGAATTACATTACCCCTCATACCCCACACTTATCCAGTTCAAACAGTTAAATTTGCCCACAATTCAGACATTCCATGTTTCTTGAAACAGAAAGTCAATTATTTAAAGTATTGAGGACACCTGTTAAAATATAAGATTTAGGCAATATTTCACTTTTGTATGAAAAGAGGATTCCATTGTCCTAGACTTGAGCTCATCTTATCCCTGAATGTCCCTGCACTGACACCATTATACTGTTTCTGAGATCACAATAATTTCCAGATCAGAAGACTGTGGTATCACAGGCAAAGAATTATTCAATGGCTAACTTGGAAAGTTGTGGTGAAAAACTCTCAACTGTAGGTTTGTTGGTATGGGAAATGTAATCTCTAAGTGGTGCAACTTTCCTATATGATTCAATGGAGAAAGAAAACAGATCTGCAGGAACTATTCTGCAATTCTGTAAAGGGTGAGAAGAAACTGAGTTACTGTGAGATCCTGCCCAATTCAAACCCTCGAATTATTTCCATTTTCATGCAACGTTATCAGAAATAGAGAATCATGTGAGATACTGTAAAAATATAACATTCATTAAATATGCACTAAGCTGAATTGTGTCTCAATATTATATTTCATAAAATGCTAAACAATTTTCACATATATTAGAAAACTGAAAATACAGTACTCATCTGGTCTAGTGTCTGGTTTTCACCTCATCCAAAGGTGGCAACTCTAGGCCCTAGGCTGGACAAAAATCCCTGGAAAGACAAATATATACTGCTGCAGAAGTGAAACAAACCTGCCACCGAAGTTTGGAGCCCTTCCCCCAAATATAAGATTAAACTGCAGTAGAGAACCGAGGACCCACATGGCAAGCATCACCAAAGCAGCTTTCATTGGAGAGCACCATGGAAGAGGAGGAAGTAGAGGAGGATATGACAGTAGTGCTGCCATACTGGTAGTGGAGATAAGTAATATCAAAGAAAGTTGATGGTAAGGCAAAGCAAGAAGAGGAGTGGCAGAGTCAACTATGTGTATGAAGGGAGGAAGAACAAAGGGAGAAAGAGGAGGAGAAAGGGAAGGCAAAGACATGAGAGGAGGCTATGGGAGAATGAGAGGAAGGCAGGGGAAGCATATGTATGATAGAAGAAGGAAGAACAGGAAGAGGATGATTAGAATGGGAGATGCATGTGTATGACAGGAGGAGAAAAAACTAGAAGAGAGTGAAAGTGTGATGTCCTCAATTACATGGTCATGACTAATGACCTGAGATCATGAGTGACATATTGAGGTGTAGATGCCAGAAATGGTAAAATTGCAAAAGTTGGAAAAAGTGAAAAATAGTAATTTCAAGCCAATATGTAGAAGTGGCAAAGATGTTTCTTATACAACTGTCATATAGGATTTACAGCATTAGATAAGATACACAATACACCCTAGCAACACTGTTGATTTCCAGATTTACAGACATGTTCATTACTGATGAATGGAAAAAACTATTAAACAGAAAGTGATGTATAGACTCATGCCAGAGCAGCAAAAGCAGCTTGAAGAAACCAACAAGGTTGTGCATACAAAATCTCCTGGTCATAGAACTTCTTCTCATCTATATTCTTGCAGTGCCAGTGCCACCACTGGCATAACATCAAACACTTTGATAGTGATAACCCTGCTAAACCAATAGCGATTTGGGAGCTTTTAAAGAATGGGCTCTATGATGCCGGTTGATAACTATGTTGTTGACTGACATCACAGCAATGGATTTATGTTGACCGCAAGTTGTGGTAGACATAAATCTATCAGGAGACCCCGGTCTTTTTTTCTATTGGGGGCTTTGCCCCAAACACCCCATGCAGGGGGCTCCACCCCCCACATCCCCCAGACTAAAGGATTCCAACTCCGAGTTGGAGCTGGTTCAGGGTGGGGGTACAGGATCAGGAGACAGGGTGCTGGGGTCTCGGGTGGACCATTACAGCAAACTGTCAATGTTGTTGGCATCGACGTGTTCACTGTAATGGTGTTGTGATATGGTAGACATACTTGAATAATACATGCCAGCACCACTTAGGCATTTTGGAGGAAGAATCAGTCATGCCACCAGATTACATGATGCAGGCTTATCTAGCAGAGCTACTGTCTAGCAGAAATAATGATCAAATACAGTTCTGGCAAGACAGATAAGTCATTTGACTTGCACTGGATGAAGTGGATTTGTATTTTCTCCAATTTTATACAACATTTGTCATGTCTAAAAGATGTTTCAATATAAATGGAGGCCTGCTGATCCTACTATTCCATTATAGCTGTCCCTCCCAAGCTTAAACTTTGTTATAAAATGGGTAGAGAATTGTATGCATCCTGATTGGCTGAGAGGCACCTCTGGCCATGTCCTTATCAGGACATATTGTGACAACCGGCACCTCTTCAGACATCCAAGATGGAGAACAACCCAGATCACTGTGCCAAGCATTGCAGCCTGCATTATTCAAATGGACAACTGGCAACAGATTTTTTTTCAGGTGCACTTCTGGCTAAGCTATCCCACCCCCCAAAAAAAAAAAACACACCTATCACATAACGGTCACTAAGAACATTTTAAAATAAAAGATCTCACTTTATACCATAAAACAAAGGTATCTATGATCCCATCAGTGCCGTAGGTTGCCCACAATCCAGTCAGTGCTGCACATACTGCCATAAGGCAGCTTAAAAATCAAAGATGAAACCGGGTATGAAACTCGTTCCATCAGCTCAGGCACCTTTGATATTATAGCTGAAACTTGCTCCTCCATCAACCTATTTATACTCCATTCAGAGTAACCATTAACAGCGCTGCCACCCTCAATGTCAAGCAGTGCTACAATTAACAAACCCTGAAGTGGCTACGGCAACCTTTGAAATGATCAAGTGCTGTGATCTCCCATAGCACTCCATTCAAAAACTTCTTCCCCTGCATAAAAATGGAAAGGCAAAAAGGGAAACACTGCCAGAGGAGACTATGTGTGTTTGTGTGTGTGTGTGTGTGGGGGGGGGGCTACAGTTTACAGTGATGGGAGGACTCTGGTAAGGCATCTGGGCTACAGTTTACAGTGATGAGCACACTCAGCTAAGGAATCTGCCTACAGGCACCCTCTACTGGAATTGTACTATAGTACATTAAAAGGTGAACTATTTTATTATAAAAAGCATATGAAACCTATTTTTTTAAATATTTATGTACATCTATTTGGTTTCTGTTTTTAATTGCTTATGGGACCCATTTTATAAGTGGAATAAGACACTCCGAGGTGTGGTTTATGGCCTGATAAGAGCACTTCCCATGTGCTAAAGGCACTTGGCAGAAGTGCCTCATGCCTCATTATGCTCCTTGAGTGTGCTCTTATCAGGCGATAAACCACACCTCATTGTGTCTTATTCCTTTCATACAGTCTTGACAAAAGGGAGCATGTTTCAAGTAAGTAAGTAAGTAAAACATTATTTGTTCGGCACCCATTCCTGGAGGCTCTGGATGCCTTACAGGAGGTAAAAGCATAACAAGGTTATACAGACAGTAAATACATACAGGGTCAGGAAACAAATAACAGTTAAATCAGTAATAAATAAATAACAATAAGGTCAGCTGCAGTTAGTTGAAAAGGCTTCTTTAAAAAGATGGGCTTTCAGACCCCTCTTGAAAACTTCTACCAATGGGGCCTCCCTCAGAGATCTTGTGAAAGCATTCCAGAGGACTGGGCTGGCCACCTCAAAAGAAAGGTCTCCTGAGGTTTTCAGTCTGGACCTCAGAACTGCTAGGAGTCCCTCAGTGGAGGAGCGGAGGGAGTGCACCAGGAAGGCAGGGGTCAGGAGATCACTGGGGTAGCTAGGGCTTTACAAGTGAGCAAGACCACCTTGAAGATGGTCCTCCATCTGACAGGCAACCACTGCAGATCCTGCAGGACTAGGATCACATGACTGGACATAAGCAGGCCTGTCTGCAACCTGGCAACTGCATTCTGCACCAGATGCAATCAATGGAGGTTTCCTCCACTGTCCCCAAAGTACAGTACATTGCAGTAATCCAGCCTTGACGTAACAATGGTAGGGAGGCAGTATAGTGCAGTGGTTTAAGGCTCTGAGCTGCAAATCTGGAGACCTGGGTTTGAATCCCACAGCCCCCACTTCCATACTGTGTGACCCTAAGCAAGTCTCTTAACTTCCCTGTGCTCCCAGATTGCACCTGTAAACAGGCTTTCAGCTTAGTGTGGCACTCCTGGTTAAACAATTGGAAAAAAAATGTACCAATGTGAGCAGGTCACTTGGCAGAATAATGGGTTTTATCCGGGTGACATTCCTTAAGGGGTAGAAGCCACTTTGGATGATGGATGACACCTGAGCTTCAAGAGTCAAACCATTGTCAAGGATAATGCCCAGATTCCTCACTCTAGTGGATGCCACCAAAGGAGTAAATCCAAGAAAAAACCCAATTCCTGAGCTGGAACCAGCCACATCACACCGGTGACCTGACTTGATCACCAGTACCTCTGTCTTTTCAGGGTTCAGTCTCAGCCAGTTAGAGGACATCCAGTCTTGGGTCTCAGTCAGGGAAGTATTTAGCACTTACATGGCATTACTTGTGCGGGGCAAAAAACATATACAGGTGGGTATCATCCACAAAGCAATGAAAACCTAGACTAACATCTAATGAGGTTACCCAAGGGTAGCATGTACACCATGAACAACATCGGTGACAGGATCAAGCCGTGAGGGACTCCACTGGGCAGAAGTTTCAGACAGGGGAAGAAGTTCCCCATCACTATTCATTGCATTCTGCCCATGAGAAGGGACTCAAACCAACTGATGACAGTACTGGCAAGTCCACAATACTCTCTAAGGTGATCAAGAAGCACAATGTGGTCCATGCTTTCAAATGCTGAATAGAAATCCAGGAAAACAAGTACTTACCACTGTCCTATTTCCCTCACCCCATGGAGGTCATTTTGCACCATGACCAATGCTGTCTCTGTGCTATGCCTTGCCCTAAATCTAGAATGGAATGGCTCACAGATGTCAAAGGTCACAAGGTGCTCCTTGAGCTGCAGTGCCACCACTTTATCAACAACCTTCCCCAAAAATGGGAGGTTGGAGATAGTTTGATAAGTCACCAAGATATCAAGGTCAAGTGCTAGTTTCTTCAGAAGGGGCTTCACCAATGCTTCCTTCAAGGTGTCGGTGAAGAACCCCTCTGAAAGTGAGCACTGGATAATCTTAGCGAACACTGAACCACCAGACATGGCACATCCCTTTAAGAAAGGAGTTGGGCATAGGCCCAGTTCACAAAAGGTTAGCTGCAACTTCAAAATAACCTCCACAGCCTCAGCCACCACCACTGGCTGAATTTCCTCCCAGACAATAGTAGTGCCTCTGCTCATGCAAAGCCTACCAATGCAGGCCTGATCTTGTCCCACTGGAGAGATCCCGAACGGAATTGGGGACACCCTGTCAGAGAGAAACTGAGCAAACTCCTCACACAAAGTGACTGAAAATGCTCTTTTTAGCTGCAGACAGGCAGAATGAAGTAGCCTGTCAACAGTCCAAAAGAGCTGAGATTTTCTGTACCTCCCTATGGCAATATCCCTGGAGAGGAACTCTGACCTCTTAGAGTTGATTGCCTTTTGATAGTCACTATAGTCAGCCCTCAAAGCCAGTTTATCCTCCCTGGACTGGGTCCTCCACTAACAATGCTCCAGCTTCCAACTCTTGGTCTTCATCCCTTGAGGCCCCATCAATGGGGGTCTCAAATAATGATCAGGTCCTCTCTGACCCAGTGCAGATGGCACTGGGCATTGAAACAGCTCTATTATAGGCTGTCACTGCTTCACCCTTGCCAACTGCACATGCAGCACTCACACCAGAAAACTCAGTCATTGCCAGAAGCCCCGATGGGAGCAATCCCCTCAATGGGCAGTGGAAAAACATATCAACAGGGGAAGGGCTACTGGGGGGGGGCCCAAATGAGAACTCCACCATGCAGTGTTCTGACCAAATGACTGGATCAGTCCTGAGGTACATGACCTCAATCCCCAGTGAGAATACCAATTCCAAGGAGTGGCTGTGGTGATCAGTCTCAGAAGCAACCACATCAGCGAGGCCCAGTGATGTCATTAAGTTGAGGAAGTCATGCCCAAAATTTGAGAGCTCGTCATTGACCCAGGCATTGAAGTTACCCAGGATCAACCATCTGGGCAACTCCAATAACCTCTCTGCGATGAAATCTTTGACTTCCTGCAGGAATTCTCCCCAACATCCAGGAGGCCGGTAAACAAGGAGAATCCTGCAACCTGCTCTCGGACCTCCATGCACAGCCATGCATTCAAACGACAAGGTAGAACCCACTTGTTGCACAGTGAAGCTCAAGCTTGATCTAAAATAGATGACCACACTCGTACCCCTGTGTTCCCTCCTTGGGCACTGCACCTCCAAGAACCCAGCCTGGATTAACACCTCTAAAACTGGACCTGCATTGTCTCTCAGCCAGGTTTCCTTAATGCAAACCAGACTGACAGAGGAAATCAAGTTCAACATAATTGAATTCTTATTCCCCATCAATCTAACATGACATAGCACTGTTCAAAGGGGACTGGCAGAAACTGTAGGCCTACCAGCTACCTGCCCACTCGGTCTGGTGGGAACCCTGGAGATGTACACTATACATGTCTGGCCTCTCTCCTTTCCCCTTTTTGGCCCAGAGCACCTCCTGCACCTAAGCACCCCAATGCTGCTCACCCCCACTATACTCCCAGCACCCCATCAACAACTCACTCATCTTCTAGCAATACCAATCCCTTTGATGGCACCTTATCACTGCAGCTGGAAGAGGGGGGTCAATAAAGGGGTGAAGGTCATGCAGTAAAGGTGAGGGGTAGGCCCGGGGCCCAAACCCATTCTACAGCTGATTCTCAATGACTAAAATTCTCTACTTAAAAACCTCCTTTAAAATCTCTCAATTCTTAAATTTAATCAGCAATCCTCAAACTCACAAATCCTCCTATAACCTATGTTCCTATTCATGCATTCCTCATTCACCCCTTCATGCAAACATATCATTCTAAACATTCATACTAAACCAGCACTACCTACAATTCCTAGCAGCATCCCTAACAATCAATCCACCAATCCAAAATATTATATTTAAAACACATAAAACTAAAAGGAGAATCCTTATTTGCAAAATTCAGAGAACAAGTTCTAAATACTCACTGATGAAATGTTCCTTTAAAACTAGTGTCCAAAATTTGCAGAAGCCCATCACAGCAGCAATCTCACAACTACTAGAAATGAAGTTCAAAGCCATAGAGAGCAGTGATTCTTGAAATAGAAAGTGATCTCACCACTTTCCTCAGTCAGTTTTTAAGGAAACCAGCTTTAGTACTATAACCGCAAATACTCCTGATAGATTGGAGCTCTCACAGCCATTCTGAGGGAAAGATAGAAAACTGGAAAGTACTTACCTGGTGAAAAAAGAGTTGCCAGATTGGAGCCCGTGGTGAACCAGATTGCTGCATCACAGAATCCACAGATTTCGGAAGGATAAAATCCTTCACTGGGCTTTGCACTGATCACACATTAGGCTTGCCACGAGAATCAAATTCACTGGCCAAAATAACAGCAGATGATGTCTGGGAAAAAAACCTTTAAAGTCTGTCCCCTAAACCTGCTACAAACTGTTGGCTGCAGCTCTAAACTCCAATGGCTACACAATCTTCATGGTCAACCCAGAGCCAGCCCATCCCAACAGAAAGGCAAAGCCCAGTCAAACTTTTTCAGTAACCTTGAACCCTGATCTCACCGCTTCACAGCTCTGTGGCTCCACGGTCTGCTCTGGTAACCAGGACTCTGCAATGCACACTCCTAATCCAGAGAGACTTCCTCTGACAACCATTCACTCAGCGTTGGTTCCTAGACAGTGTTCTTTCTACACCAATTCTTCCTTCTAGTTTTTGGATGAACGTGTTCAGTTAAGCGCTGCTAAAAGCACCGCTATTTTTGAATTACAAAGTCCTCTGAAATCAAACAAGGAATACCTGAAAATAATAAAACTAACCCCTAATCTGACTCACTGAAAAACTCTGCTAATCTCACACCCTGTACCTCAATGCTAAGGCTACCTACTCAGTTAAAACAAAATAAATTAGCACTCACTGGACTATAACAAACATCCAGAGAGGCAAAAATAGATAACTGCATTAGGAGTCTCCTAAAACAAGCAAAATTTATACAAAGTTACACAAATGGGGGCAGATAGGAGGTATTTTACTGTGCTAACTAGAGCACAGATAGATAGCAGTTCAGCCTGGCTTCCATCTTCCTCCTCCAGATGGCTGCTCTGTTGCTATGCCCCACACCATGTTGTTCAAGGCTTTGTTTTTTTTTTGCTTTTTTTTACTATAGATCTTTTTTAGATTGTCAAGCTCCATCACTTTGTTAACTTTATTTTTAACCTCAGATGTAAATGGTGGTACAGTAATTTACTAAACCTGCTTGGTTTGTGGGAAAGCTCCCAATTTCTCAAAGTGGTGTTCTGGTCCTGTCTGGCATTTGGCATTTGGCTTGAATCATTGGACAGAAGTAGAAATAGGATGTTCTGTGTCCTGTTTTCAAACAGAGAGTGCTATTCCACTTGCTTCATATCGTTTATGTGAAATCCTATTGGGACCCGAAGTAGGATCCGAAACAAATTGATCCCTGGAGGACCTTCAGGATTTCTTTGTAAGGTGCTTGATACAATTTTGAAATTTGTCTCTTTTATACAAGGGGTAAGGGTTTTTACTTTTCATGGCCAGCAAGAAGTGAAGCCAAAAGAAGGCTGAACATGGCTTGAAATGGATCATCTGCTTTAAGAAGAAAGAGAAGCAAAGTGTGAAAGGACTGCATTATAAGCACTATAAGTGCTGAGAGGCTCAATATTAAGTTCAGTTCAGTTCAGCTTATTGTGAAGGGATAAGATCCATTAAGCAGGCTCATTTGCAAGGATGTCTGTTATAAACACATACAACAACAAAGCAAGACAGCAGGCAATACAATACATGGTCAACAGTTAGTTACAATACATCATCCAGAAAAGTGCCATTCGCGATGACTATAATGAATTTATACATGGTGAAGTAAAACCAGACACTATCTGTTTATGAAGCACTACTAAATTATAAGTTCACAAATGACATTACACCCAGCAGGTAAGGGACAGATCATACACTTTCGCAAATGCAGTTTTTAATGTCGTAAATGACCACAGTAGTGTCATGAGTCAGCCATTATTTTTTCAGCTAGTGATCCCAGAAATGCTTGGCATTTAAATTTGGGACCCTCTAGGGACACAATTCTTTTTGTGTTCACCTAGTCGGACACTGAGTGTGCTAGCCATGTCTTTATTTTGGGGTTAAACACCCCAGAAATATGTTTTTCAAATTTCTGGAAAAAGTAATGTCACAAAGTAGTGTCAAACTGATGAAAATTTCACAAAATTTGTGAAAGGTGTTGCAAAACATGACACTACTTCTCCAGACTATGGCCAAATTGACAGGACTTCTTTATTACCCTGCTGCTAAAGAACCATTTGGTCTTTTGGGCTGAAATTTGGAGGAAAGACAGCCAACATGTCACAGATGTGCATATTAGTGGTTTGGTTTGGCAAAAAATTATTGCATGGCTCCAAAGTTACGATACTCCAAAGTTGACATTTTTTGCCATAGACTAACATGGTGGCATATGCCACACCTTTCGGGGCTCATATCTCGAAAACGGTGTGAGATACAGCTTTTTCGTCGTGACTTATAAAATGGCAGCCAGGAAAATAATAATTTCTGTGAAATGTAAATTTTTTTTCTATGTTTTACGGTTGCTGAGATATTTGCAATTAAATACTTCAGATGCTCGTTTTCAGGTTCGATGGGCATTACAATGCATACATTCTTTGTAAACACTGTGTTTCTCTATGCAACTATTGGGGAAAAAACTGGGTGGGCGCTTACATTACTGTTACACTTAGCTTTACCACTTGTGTTTCTGTATCAATTTGAATTACTGTTCCCATGTACGCCACCATGTGCATTACGCTTTGCGTTGTCATTTGTGCTTGCATTTGCGTTACTGTTACCATTTGCGTTTCCACTACCGTTTGTATTTGCTTTTTTGTTTGCATCACCGTGCGCATTGCCATTTGCGTTTCCTGCATCCCTTTCATTTACGTTTGCGTTTGTCTTTCATTTTGCATCTTCGTTGCTGTTACTGTAACCATTTGCATTTGCAATTGCGTTACTGTGCCTGTGCACATTACGGTTTGTGTTTCCATTTGCGCTTGCATTTCCTTTTGCATTTCTGTTTCCTTTGCCGTTATTGTTGCTGTTACCATTACTATTTGCATTTACAATTGCAGTACTGTGCCCGTGCATGTTTCGGTTTGTGTTTATGTGCATGCTTGTGCTCACGTTTTTGTTTCTGTTCCCTTTGGCATTCTTTTTGCTGTAACACTTAACATTTGCATTTAAAAAACTGCTGCCATTACTGTGCGCATTACCAGTTGTGTTTTCGTATACGCTTGCATGTCCGTTTGTGTCTCTGTTCACTTCAACGTCACTTTGCACTTGTGTTTCTATTAACATTTACTTTATCATTTACATTTGCTTTACCATGTGTGTAACTGTTGGCCCTTGTGTTTGCATTGCTGTTCCTGTTACTATGTTGCAAGACATCACGTGGTGGGAGTGCATTACATTTAGTATTTATTGTCCTCTTTCTCAAAAAGAAGGGAAATTAGAAGCAAAAAAACTCCATTTAATGCATCAGTTAGGGTTGTTCCACAGTGACAAAAGTGAGGAAATTTGGTGTGAAGGCTGAAAGCAGCCCTTGGACCCCAGCCCACCCCCAACCAGCAGTGGGATGCACGTTGGGGTCGTCGGTCCTAACTCTCCACCATTCTCCTATACTTGAGCTTCTTTACATGTGATGGGGTGAGAGTTAAGGCCACGACCCCAATGCACACCCCAATGCCAGTTGTGGGGTGGGCTGAGGGGTCCAAGGGGATTTCAACCTTAACACCGCATTTCGCTTTTGTCGCTGTGGAAACCTAACTCGATGCATTAAACTGAGTTTTGCCTCTAATTTTATATATATATATATATATATATATATATATATATATATATATATATATATATATATATATATATATATATATACATATATATATATATATATATATATATATATATATATATAGTAGCACAGTAGTGCTACCATAGTTAGGGTTGAGTAGCACTTTTAAGGTTAAAGGGCAAACTTTACACCTTAATAACTTTACCACCATTCAACAGATTTGCCTGAAATTTGGCATGCATGATCAAGAACCATACATCTTGGGATCTGCCAACTTTTGTACTGGTCAGATATACAGCTGTGGAGTTATTAAATCAGATCTGCGCACACATTTATGCTTTCGGGTGAATTCTTTGCTCGCACATACAGGTCGCACGGTTTGTGCGACTGGTCCGAAAACTTCTGGGAACATGTGGCCAGGGTGTCTTTCAAAGATTTGGTGAAAAAATATTGAACGGGTCAAAAGTTATTCAAAAAACAAGTTCCCATTATAAGTCAATGGGAAAAGTTAACAAAAAGTTTTAAAGTGTCACAAATGCACTTTTTACTTTTGCAAATGGCCCTTTTACTTACGCAAATCCTCCATTTTGTTTTCAGTTGGTAATCAGAAAAATGCTTGCCATTTAAATCTGGGACCCCCTAGCAACCTAATTATTTTTTGTATTCACCTAGTCAGATCCTGAGGATGCTAGGCATGTCTTTATTTTGGGGTAAACACTCCAGAAATATGTTTTTAAATTTCTGGAAAAAGTACTTTTGCAAAATACTTTTGCACCTGCAACACTTTCGAATGAATTTGCGAAAGCTTTCACAAACTTCGACAGTATTTTTTCAGACTATGGCCAAAATGACACTGGTTCTTTGCCACTGTCCTGCTAAAGGACACTTTGGTCTTTTTGCTTAAAATTTGGAGGGTAGCAGCCAACATCTCGCAGATGTGTGTTTTGGTGACAAAATATTCCATGGCTGCCAAGTTACGGTACTCCGAAGTTAGCATTTTTTTCCCATAGACTAAGATGGTGGCATACGCCGCACATTTTGAGGGTCCTATCTCGAAAACCGTGTGAGATACGGAATTTTCATCATGAGTATGTGTAACCTATGGCTACGCATATACAAAAACATAGCCAGAAAGTGCATGATTCATGTGACATTTAAATTTTACTTCTAGGTCATATGGTTCCTGAGATATAATCGTATTCCAACAGCTCATTTTCTGCTCTGAGGCCCACTGTTATGCATACATTCTTTGTGGACACTGTGTTTCTCTATGCAGCTGTTGGGGAAAAACAGGGTATGCACTTCCGTTAATGTTACAGTTACTGTTTCCACTTGCTTTTATGTATCCATTGGTGTTTCTGTTCCCGTATGCTCCACTGTGTCCGCTACCCTTTGCATTCTTGTTTGCTCTTGCATTTGCATTAATGTTAGCATTTACATTTCCCCTGTTTGTGTTTGCATTTCAGTTTGCATCCCCATGTTCATTGCCATTTGTGTTTATGGCAGCCCTTTCATTTGCTTTACCATTTCTATTTCGTTTTGCGTCTTCGTTGCTGTTACTGTTACCATTTGCATTTGGATTTAATTAATGTGCCCTTGTGCATTACGGTTTGTGTTTCCATATGCGCTTGCCTTTCCTTTTGCGTTTCTGTTTCCTTTGCTGCTATTGTTGCTGTTACCATTACCATTTGCCTTTACAATTGTGGTACTATGCCCCTGCACGCATCATGTGGTGTGAGCACAGGGCCGCTGCATTACTTTCACTATTTCTCATCATCATTATCAAAAAGAAGGGAAATTAGAGGCAAAAAACTCAGTTTAATGCATCAGTTAGGGTTGTTCCACAGTGACAAAAGTGAGGAAATTTGGTGCTAGGGTTGAAACCCCATTTGGACCCCTCCAGCCCACCCCCCAACCAGCATTCGGTGAGCGTTGGGGTGGTCGGTCCTAACTCTCACCCCATTCTCCTATTCCTCAGCTTCTTTATACATGTGATGGGGTGAGAGTTAGGGCAAATGACTGCAACATGCACCCCAATACCAGTTGGGGGGTGGGCTGGAAGGATCCAAGTGGGGTTTCAACCCTAACACCAAATTTCCTCCCTTTTGTCACTGTGGAACAACCCTAACTGATGCATTAAATGGAGTTTTTGGCCTCTAATATATATATATATATATTCATTGCAAAAAACTTCATTACTAAACTTTGTTAATGTATCAGTTAGGGTGAGTACTATAGTGACAAAAAGAGGGAAATGAGGAGCTGAGGTTTCCTACCCTAATGCCACACCCCCACCCCCACCCCTCACCCTGCAGAGAATGACAGGCTTTGGGGGTGTGCCTTGGGGTCATCAGCCATTACACTCATGCCATTCCACCCCCACCCACACCCTACAGACACTGACAGGAGTAAGTGTCTGTCTTGGGGTCTTTGGCCATAATGCTCACCCATTCTCCTATACTGTACCCTTCTCAGCATATTTCCTTATGGGATGGGGTGAGTGTTATGGTCAAAGACCCCAAGGCACACCCGACGACTATCAGTGTCTGTAGGATGTGGGTGGGGGTGGAATGGTGTGATCATTATGGCCGATGACCCCAAGGCACACCAATGATGCCTGTCAGTCTCTGCAAGGTGAGGGGTGGGTCATTATGGTTGGAAACCGTAATGCCTCATTTCCCTCTTTTTGTCACTATATGCTTACCCTAACTGATACATTAACAACATTTTTTGCAATGAAAATCTATACATACACATATATATATATACATATATATATATATATATATATATACACATATATATACACATATACATTATTCATTTCAAAAAAAATGTTGTTAATGCATCAGTTAAGGTTGATAGCACAGTGACAGAAGTATGGAAATGTGATGTTAGGGTTATCCCCCCCTACCAAACCCCCACCCTCCACACACCAACAGACATCAGGGTATGCAATGGAGTCATCAGGCCCAACTCGCACCCCATTCCATGTGTAAGCAAGCTGACATGGTACAGTATAGGAGAATGGGGTGAGAGTTAGGCCTGATGACCCCATGGCACAACCCAGACATCTGTTGGTGTTGACTGTGATGGGGTGGTGGTGGGGTAACCTTAACATCACATTCTCATACTTCTGTCGCCACGCTAGCAACCCTAACTGATGCAGTAATGACGTTTTTTTCAATTAATTTCCCTTCTTTTTGAGAAAGTGTAATGTAACTGGAAACTGGAATGTGTTTGTGGGAGTATGGGCCCTTTGTGCCCAGTGCTGCCTTCACATTCTCCACTTTGTCTGTAATGGTATGCATTTGCATATGTGGGAGGGCGGGCCCTCCATGCGCTCCCACCTACACATAACTACAGAGTCATACAGCAACCAAATAGGGCAAGGAACCCTTGCAAAAGTAATTTGCCAATATTTCAGCAACTACAGCAGCTATGAAAAAAATGAAAGTGCCATTGTAATCATGACAACGTAACCTCCAAGTTGACAAAGTCCGTATCTTGCATCATTTATGAGATTCGGGCACTGAAAAGTGCTAAAAAGGCACCCTTGCAACCCTTGTAACATGTTTTTGTGAATATCTCTGAAACCGTAGCAAGCAGAAACAAAATTCCATTGCTGGTATAATCTATGATTTCCAAACTTGTTTCTGCATGTTAGTTCATCTAAAGGTGATCTAAGCTGAGGGTAGTATCTGGCTTTGTTTTTGAGATACAGGAACCAAAAGGCATCATGGGTGCCACAATGTTATACTAGAGGAAATTTCTCAACTTCGGAACGCTGTAACTTTGGGCCCGTTAAATGTTGTGGTACCAAACCATCAAAAGGCACATCTGTGGACTTTGCCACCCTGCAAATTTCAACTCCAAAGTCCCAACTGTTTTGTTGCAGGGGTATGGCAAAGATTTGCAGTCATTGGAAAAATTACTTTTGCAAAAAACAGTACAAAACATTTGTGTTTGCGAATGTTTCGTGGTCATTTCTGCCACAATTTGTGAAAGTACTGGGGCTCCGAGTTTTAAAATGGCATTTCTGGGGGTTTATTCCCCCAAAAAGATAGGGCAGTCATCTGCAGGACGCTACTAGGTAAACCCAACAGTCAGTGTTTACCTTGGGGGTCCCAAATTTAAATGCCAGGCATTTTTCTATCTCGCTAACTGAAAACAAGATGGCCACCACACAAAAGTAAAAGGGTCATTTGCAAAAGTAAAATGCACCGGTGGCAGCTTTTGTGAGGCACATATATATATTCCCATTGACTATAAAGGGAAATTTGTTTTTTGAATAACTTTTGAACATACATGCAGGGAAAGGGCCAAGGCAACACAATCAATCAGAAACAACTAGCATCAGGTAAAAGAAGTAATGTACAACTCTCTAAATGTACTGCATTACACATCTATCATCATAGGTCACCAACTGTATGAGTTCTGCCACCATCATAGTGCCTTGTGGGTAGACACGCAAGCTGGGCAACCATGGGTTATGCCCCACAGTAAGCATGTTTGTGTTGCAAACATCATCAACAATATTTAAGCAGATGCCTATGTGTTGATAGTGAAGAAGGGGATGTGACACACAGTATGTTATCCATAGATAGTTTCTTGGAAATGAGAGTTAGTATAAGCCTAGCAACAGTCATTGCATGTTTGCATTTTTTTTTTTCTGATGGAGTGAGTCAGTCCTAATAACAAATGGCAGTAATAAGAAATTTAATTATTTGCAGTACAGTTTACAAGTAATGTGAAAGCAACATTTGTAACATCCAAAGCTAACAATAACATGCAGCTAATGAGTATTTCAATGTAACAGAGCAGTATTACAACATGTGAGGGTGCTAGTTTCATACCTGAACATTATTTTAAAAGTAGTATGTCTCACCTCTACCACAGCCCCATGTGATAGCAGCGATACCTGCAGCAACCCAAGTGTTGAATAATGACAGATAAAAGTCAATATGCTGAAAATGTGTACAGGCTAAGTCTCATTTTATGAAGAAGATATGCCATCAATAGTGTGTCATCATACTGTGCTGCCAGTATAGAGTTGATTATACTATATTTGTTTTTTCATTACATAGTGTTATGTGAAATACAGATAGTGTTGTGAGTATTGTGGTTACAGATGTAATGGAGTGGTATAGTGTCTTACAGTCTTGCATGTGTCTTGCAAAAGTGTGTGTGTGTGTGTGTGTGTGTGTGTGTGTGAAATGGGGGTGGGGTTTGTGGAATGTGGAGATAGGGTTTTGAACCCTAACATTACATTTTCAAACTTTTGTCGCTGTACTACTAACCCTAACTGATGCATTACCACAGATTTTTGCAATGAATTTCCCTTCTTTTTGAGAAAGTATAATGTAAATGATATGTATTAGTGGAAGCATGGGCCCTCCAGGCCCTGCACTCCCTTTATATTCTCCATTTCTTTGCATAATGATATGTGTCTGTGGGAGAGCAGGCCCTCTGGGATTTTGTGCTCCCACTTACACATAAGTACGAAGCCATACAGCAGCCCTATAGGGCAAGGAAGCCTTACAACACAAAGCTGCCAATATCTCAGGAACTGTACCAGCTCTGAAAAAAATTCAAGTGTGGTTGTAACCTTGACAGTGAGATATCCAAGAGACATAAATCAACCAAATTCATATCTAGTGTCATTTACAAGATATGGACACCGAAAAACATTGTGAATGGTAACTGTGTGGGCATAATAGTGGCCCACGGACATGAAAATGAGCAATTGGAATACTAATTTGCAAATATCTCAGTAACCATACAAGGTAGAAAAAAAATTCAAATTTCATGGTATTCATGGCTTTCCAGCCTATTTATGCACTTAGAATTTTTGTGATGAAAACTCTGTATCTTGAACCATTTTCGAGATTCGGGCCCCGGAAGGTGTCACGGGTGCCACAATGTTATCCTATGGGAAAATTTCTGAACTTCGGAGTGCTGTAACTTTGGGCATCTTTAATGTTTTGGCACCAAACCACCAAAAGGCACATCTGTGGGACCAGGGCTTGCCACTCTGCAAATTTCAGCCCAAAAGAAAAAAATGTTTTGTTGCAGAAGGATGGAAAAGATTTGCAGGTATTTTGTGAATACTTTCGCAAAATACTTTTACAAATCACGAAAGTTTCACAAAAAAATCACAAAACTTTTGCATTTGAGAAAGTATTTTGTGAAGGTATTTTTTCTCCGAAGTTGAAAAAGGTATTTCTGGGAGCTTAACCCCCCAAAAAAGATAGGGCTAGCATCCTCAGGACCTGACTAGGAAAACACAACAATCAGTGTGTACCTAGGTGGTCCCAATTTTAATTGCCAGGCATTTTTCTGTGTCAGTAATTGAAAATAAGATGGCAGAATCAAGAAAGTAACATGGCCATTTGCGAAAGTAAAAATGGCATTTGCAAAGTTTTTGTGCTGCACGGCTAACTTTCCCCATTGGCTGTAGTAGGAAATTTATTTTCTAAATAACTTTTGAATGGTTTAATATTTTTTCACCAAATCTTCAAAAAGCAAATTGATAAATAAGACTGCATCTTCCCTGAAGATTTCGGACTGAATAGACAAACCATGCAGGCTGTGGGTGCGAGCAAAGAAAGGTTTTTTTTGGTGTGTGTTTTGGTGTTCTGTAGCTCTGAAACTGTACATCTGACCATAATGCAACTTGCTAGATCCAGAGACCTTTGGTACCAGACCATGCATGGAAAATGTCAGGCAAATCCATCATATGGTGTCAAAGTTATTAAGGTGCAAAATTTGAGGTTTAACATTAAAGTGCTTACTCAACCCTAACTACAGTGGCGCTACTGTGCCACTATAATATATATATATTATACTGGCATGGTAGAGCCAGTATAGTTAGGGTTGATAAGGGTGTTTAATGTTAAAGATCAATTTTTGGATGCTCACAAGTTTGTTTTGGTTCACTAATTTGCATGAAATTTGGCAAGTGGAATCATTGGGGGTAGGTCTCTTTCTGTGCTAAATTTGGTTGGAATACCTGTTGGAATTTCTGAGATACAGAATGTTGAAAAAAACAGAGGGTTTTGTGATTTTGGGCTGTTTTTTGCTCACCTGTATCTCAAAAATGGCTCAACGTTGTTGGCTGAAATATTAGTGTAGAAAACCTATGCCTCAGAGATGTGTCTGTTCAAGATTTGGTGGAAAATATTAATCTGTTAAAGAGTTGTGACATGTTGAAGTTCCCATTATGTTCTATGGGAAAAGAATAGACGTCATGCACAAAATAAGATCTTGTTTGGGGGAAGAGCTGTTGGGAGAGGGATTGTGCATCAAACAACAATTGCATGTTGAAGGGTGATACATCCTGTATCAAAGTAGAATGACAAATCCTGGTTCTGAGTAGAAACAAGAACGGCAGCAGAAAGTTATTGTAAGTAACGCTGTCCCCAAGAACCTGCACAGAGAAGGATTTTGTGTGTGTGTGTGTGTTTCTGTGCCTCACTCCATCTGAGTCGCAACACATATATTTTTTTTCTGGCAGAGAGAGAGAGAGAGAGAAGGAGAGAGAATTTCTGTGAATGTGCAAGAAGCACACTAGCACTGTATAGGCAAACATACATCCCATGGATCGCCGCTAGCTGCCAGTATATTGGTGCACCCCCACCCCATCTCTGGTACATTGCCTTATTTTTATTTATCCCTGAACCCAGAGACATAGAACCAGTGAGCAAATGATAAAGACAAGCAGATTTAATGCAAATGTGCTGCAGTGCTGTAGTAGCAGTCAATGCCTGAATTTAGCTGTGGCACCCTCTCCCACTATTCTCCGATGTCATCATCAATCACCAACCACAGATCTGCATCTTCATTTCTGCAATTGATGCGCAGTTTTCCTAGTGAGCAACTGAACCCACTTTTTTCCTTTGTGTCTCCAGTAGCAGCGAATCAGCCCTACCTTTCCAGACAAGCCCAACGTCTTACAAGTATCAGATACAGTGACATGAGGCTCAAAACCTTGGCTTCCTGTTGCTGTACTGTATTCCTTTGAGGGTTCCTGTTGTAAGAAAATGAGAATTTTTTAAAAACTAAAACAAAGAAAACTGTCCCTCATTCTCGCTGCTGCCCTCCATCCCCACTCTAACAGTGAGCACCCACCTCCTCTTACCTTCCCCATACCAGACACTTACCTGTGGAGATCCTGTGCTGTCATCTGCTGTGGACCAGGATGCATCTGCACTCTTCAAAGCCAAACCAGCATCTGAAGAATGCAGAATCAAGCATTGAACTGCAATTTTAGATGCCAAATCCTGCATTGAAGTGCCTCTGAATTATACCTGTTATTTGTTTTGCCTGCCAATTTTGTATTGTAACCTCCTGGGTCATGTCTGAAAATAGTCATATTTCGTGGCTACGACACCTTATCTGGTAAACTAAAACTAAATAAATAATTCCTGATGCAGAATGTTGCATCGAACTGGCATGTTAAATGTAGAATCCTGCATCGAAGTGCATTGTACCCTGCACAGTTCAGCTTTAAGAGCACAGATGTGTTCCAGTCGATTGGAGATGACAATGAACAATTTCCTCAGGTAAGTATGAGGGGGTGCAAGAAATGGGTGCACACTGGGAGGGTGGGATGGAGGAAGTCACCAGTGACGATGAAGGACAGTTTTCTTTGTTTCAGATAAAAAATAAGCAATAATAAACCTATACTATATTCTTTAGTGCAGGTTTATTATTGTTATTAATAGGAGTATTTTTTTTTCAATGATAACAATGCATTTTGAACAGTTCAAAATGCATTGTTATCATTAGAAAAAGAAAAATACTCCCAAATCCCTTAGGGCATAGCTCAGTTTACTGGAATTCACTTAATGAGAGAGGCAATAACTTTATTCGCTCCAACTTTTTGAAATTCTGCCCCGCAGGTGAACTGAAATTTAAAGAGCTACTGTATTGAGCTCTATTTGTTCCATGGATTAATAACTGGTTGACTAAAGAAAGTATTTATTCTATCTGTACTAAATCTGCTTGCCTTAATTTGAAGTGGGTGACCGGTAGTATCCTTACATTCCATACAGCACCATATCAATTCATATGTGTCTTACACAATATCTTATAAATATATGTTTATAGAAGGGTATTGTGCATAAGTGTGTTTATTTTATGTTCCACAGAGGGCTGTCTTTTTAAAAAATCCCTTCTGCTCCGTCCCTCTGTGCGGTCCCACCCACCACCCTCATAACCTGGTCCTGCTGTCATTTGAAAAAAATCCCTCCCACTCCATTCCTCCATGCAGTCCCACCCACCACCACAGTACCCCTGTCCACTTTGTGAGAAAAATTAAATCCCTTCCACTCCCTTCCTCTGTGCAGTCCCACCTGTCACCATAGTATCCTGATCCTGCTCTCAGGAAGTCAGCACTGAGGGACAGAAATCCCTGTAAAAAAAGAAAAGCATCCCATGACATTTTGTTTTTAACCTGTAAACAAAAAAATGGTCCATCATCATCTCCCCATCCCCCTACCCCATCCCCACCCTCTCTCTGTGCACCCACCTCCCCGCACCCCCCCTCACCCATACTTACCCTCTGGAGGTCGGGAGCCACAGTCTTCTCTGGGCTGGGAGACTTCTGCAGTCTTCAAAGCCGAACTGCAAAAAGAGGAATCAGGTAAGTGCTGTACAATGGGACTGAATGGGGGGTTTCAACTTAAGATGATATCTTAGCCAATTTTAGGACTTTTGGTTCTTGGGATCCTCTCCTCGTCAACACTGTCACTGTCATTTTGTTTCTCAGTCTCAAAAGGTGACTTCATTATCATTGCAGAGAGTCCCCTTTTTTGGACTGATTAACAAAATGACAGTGCCACTGTTCACGAAGTTGGGTCCTAAAAAGCCCATGTTGCAATTTTGGTAGGAAAATTCCTAAAAATTACTGCATTATGAGCGTGCATTGCTAAGTTTCTACACACGCTCATAACGTTACCAATTTTTAATATTTTCACTCCAGATTTCAACATTGCCATTTTTTAACACCACCTTACCCACTGTACAGCTGTCAATTTTCATATCTTGCCTAAAATGTGTTTTCGCACCAGTGGCACAACATGGTGCTCTTGCTGCATGAAATCAACTTTTGGGATTTATTAACAAAATTACAGTGTCACTGTTCATGAGGAGAGGACCCATAAAGTCCATGTTGAAAACTTAGTGAAAAAATTCCAAAAAATGACTGCTTTCAGGTGTGTGTTGCACACTTTCTATGCACACTCTTCACTTTGCCACTTTTTCATATTTTCATTCCAGATTTTAAGCATTGCCATTTTTTCACACCACCCTATGAACAGAACAGCTGTCATTTTGCACATCCTGTCCATAATGGGATTTCACACCTGTGGCACAGAGTGGCGTGGTTGCTGTGTGAAATCAACTTTTGGGATGGATTAACAAAATTACAGTGTCACTGTTCATGAGGGGAGGACCCATAAAACCCATGTTGAAAACTTGGTGAAAAAATTCCAAAAAATGTCTGCTTACGGGTGTGCATTGTGCACTTTCTATGCATGCTCATCACTTTGCCACTTTTTTATATTTTCATTACAGACTTTCAGCATTGCCATTTTTTCACACCACCCTATGAACAGAAGAGCTGTCATTTTGCACATCCTGTCTGGAATGTGATTTCACACCTGTGGCACAGAATGGCATGGTCACTGTGGGAAATCAACTTTTGGGATGGATTTACAAAATCACAGTTGCAGTGTTCATTAGGAGAGGTCCCGTAATGCCAATGTTGAAAGTTTGGTAACACAATTCAAAAAAATGAGCATGTTATGAGTGTGCATGGAGCAATTTCTACGCACACTTGTTACTTTGACATGGTTTCCTATTTTAAACACTGCTATACTATCTGGATGGAGAGATGGGAGCACAGGGTCTGAAGGACCTTGGCTCCCTCTGTAACATATGGATACTGTTGTACTATCTCGATTTAGGGATGGGAGGTCAGGGTCGGAAGGACCCTGCACTCCTTGGATACTGTGCTCCCACCATAATATATGTATACTGTTGTAGTATCTCGATAAAGGGACCCAGCTTTCACTACCATGACATGATTGGACAGTGTTGCACTATCTGGATTGTGGGATGGGAATGTAGGATCCGAATGAACCTGCACTCCCAACCTGACATATGGACAGTGTTGTACACCTCCTTATTAACCATACAGCTGTAATTTTTAACATCCTGCCTGAAATGTGTTTTCAAACCTGTGCTTCAGAATGGCATCGCTGTGAGATATCAAATTTTGGGATGGATTAACAAACTCACAATGCCACTGTTCATGAGGGGAGGTCCCAAACAGCCCAGGTTGAAAATTTGGTTAAAAAACTCACATGGCAACTGAGGTTCTATGTAAAGAAGTATAAAGTAATGCACCTGGGAACAGAAACCCTGGAAAATGCTATTGGATGGATGCGGAAGGTGCTGATGATCGCCAAAGAAGAAAATGACCTAGGAGTTTTCTTTTCTGATCACCTAAAGGTGTCAAAACAAAGGAAAGATGATAAGGCACTTGGCATATGGAGACAACCCTATCTTAATTTTCAACTCTCTCCTTCACCTGTAGAGAAATATAGTTCAGTTCATAAAAAGTGAGGCAATTAAATACAAAAAACCTTTGTTCATGCACCAGTTAGGGTTTCTGTCATGCCTGTGATAGGATGGAAATAACACATTAGGGTGTAGAATCATAATAGCGTGTTCATTTTGGAGCAGAAAATGAGGAGTTGGAATATTAAATTGCTTATATTTCAGGAACCGTTGTCGGTCCTAACTCTCACCCCATTCTCCTACACCTCTGCTTCTTTACACATGTGATGGGGTGAGAGTTATGGCTGACAACCCTAATGCGCACCCTGATGCTGGTTGGGGGTGTGGGCAGGGGCCAAGGGGCTTTCAACCCTAACACGAATTTCCTCCCTTTGTCGGTGTGGAACAACCCTAACTAATGCATCAAAAGGATTTTTTGCCATATATATATATATATATATATATATATATATATATATATATATATATGATGGGCACTAGTGTGATACAGAAAATATTTTCAGTCCTCTAGAGTGACCTCTGAATACTCATGAGTGGTGAAGCCACGAGTGAGGTTTCAGAGGTCACTGTACAGGACTAAACATATTTCCCATATCACACGAACGCACATCATGTATCCTATTTATACAATGGGGGCCTTATTGTTGCAAAATGTACAATTTGTGTTGCTTTGCATGGGTTTAGCATGGGTTTCAGGGGTGTAATAAATGACATTTATTTTAACTCTGCTGATGTCAGGATTTATTTCACTGCAGTGAAAATAACTTGTTTTATCTCACTGGAATATGTCTCACCCCCACTGTATAAATATATATATGTGTGTATATATATATATATATATATATACACACACACATTATAGTGGCGTGGTTGCACCACTATAGTTAGGGTTCAGCGGTCACTTACATACTAATTTAAATGTTTGGGCGTTAACAACTTTGGACCCGTTTAAAGGATTTGCCTGAAATTTGGAATGGACAGTGGGGCATGGTAGATCTTTTGATATGCCAAATTGCATTTCAGTTGGACTTACGGTCTTTGCATACGAAAACACTGAAAAATGCACAATGTTCCTTTTTTTGGAGGCAGCATTTGGAATTTTGGATGTGGCCCTGAACAGCCATTGAGTGGTGTGCTGCTCTGTGAGATGGCTTGTTTGAAAGAGCTTTGGTGGTCAAACATTTCTCTTTTCATTTGGTGAAAAAATGTTAAGGCATTCAAAAGTTATGCCACTTTTAAGTTCCCATTACAAGTCAATGGGAAAATGTATATGTATGTTTTGTGAACAAAGAATGGGATTCTGGCCATCTCATCCATCCTGGTGATCAAAGAATTTTCAGCCTCACGGTCAAGAACCTTTTTCCCCTGAGTATTTTTAAAATTCTTTTATCTCGAGGTCTGCGATCTTATTTTGCAATTTTCGATCAGAAAAACACAAATATCTCGGCTCAGGGGTCACCTCTGAAGTAAAACTTGGATGGGTTTTACTCAGGGGATTCCGATCTATTGAGCCATGGCTTTGGTTCAATCCAAATTGGTCAAAAAATAGAATTTTGAGCATTTAAAAGTTTCATTTGTGGCTCGCTAACGATCTTTGATCGCGAGCCTGCAAATTCTTCAATTGCGAGATTCTTTTATTACGATCATGAATCGCGAGCGAGGGATGAGATGGCCAGATTTTAAAATGCATTTTCTCAGCCCCGGGGTTCCCTATGAAGTAAAATGAGAGTGCGTTTTGCTCAGGGTGCTTCGTTCTGCCCCATCTGAATAAAATACATCATGTTTGCAATTTCCCTGGTAGTCTAGCGCCCCCCCGATCATGATCAAATACATAATGATCTCTAATTCCTGGTAGTCCAGTGGCCCCCCAATGTTATTTCATTAATATTGTTTTTTATATCCCTGGTAGTCTAGCAGCCCCCCCATCATAATGAAACAGATAAGGATCTGCAATTTCCTGTAATCTAGTGGCCCCTTCAATGTGTATTTCCTGATTAAATACACATAAACTCTGCCCCAGCTTTCAAGCTCACTTCTACAGGCTATTGCCAGGAATGCCTCATTGGTTATCTAGGTATTAATTTTCACTAGTCCTCCATCGTCCTGCAGGAACCACTCATTTCCCTGGCCCTCTATACCTGTCCCCTCTAAGTTGCCACAACAGTTAGGGACTTTCTAACACTAGATCCGTGCCATGGCCCAACTACTAGACTTCCTGCCACTGCTCATCCATGTTCTCTTCTCCCTCCCTCCCCTCCTCTCCAACATGCCACCCACCTCTCCCATGCCCCCCTTTTCCTGCCCAACCTCACTGGGCTTCCCCACTCCTCCATTCCAGTGTCCACTCTCTCTTTCACTCAAGCCTGGATTCACTCAGCCACATGTCCCAGCCCTTTTCTCTTCATCCCATCACTCTCCTGGCTTACTTTTCAACTACTCCCCCCCTTTCCCTGCTCCAAATAATCACCCAAGCCTTCTAACTAAGAGACATCCACTCACCATCAGTCACATAAAGCTATTCATCCACTACCTATCTCTTGTGCTCCTGCTCCTTGCCTCAGGTGACATCCACCCAAACCCCAGCCCCCAAACCACACACCCCCTCTCAATTGCTGCAAGCCCCCCTCCTACATCATACACTTCCTCACTTCTCCCTGGAGACCCTCTCCAATGTGGCCTGTGCCTTCTGCACCTAAATATATGAAGCCTAGTCCACAAACTTGACTCCCTCCAGATACTTGCTGCCCACCATGCTCCAGATATCCTCACCTTGTCCAAAACCTGGCTCACAAAAACCATTAGCAACTCCTCTGTTGCCATCCCAGGTTACACTTTGGCCCGCTAGGCCAGAGGCGGTGGAGTTGCCATCTATGTCAACTCAGACTTGCATTATTCGGTTATCCTAGCTAAGTCTGAACCTAAAATCTATGAATTAATTTTACTCCAGCTGACACTCCCCTTCTCGCTACCAATTTACATTGCAGGAATATACAGCTGACCTGGCACACCATTCTTTGCTGTCACCAACCTCCTCAAGAAAATCTCCTACCTAACCTGGACAGGGGAACTTTATATTATGGGCGATCTAAACCACAACTGGCTAGCTCCTGCCCTCAACAAAACCAGGACTAAAATTGCAGCACTAAACCTCTCTCAAATCATTACTGAGCCCTCCCGCCTTAACCTAAAATCTGGTAACCACTCACTCCTCGATTGGGCTCTTACCATACACCCTCACCGGGTCATAAATGCATAAATTCTGGTATTCTTCCTGACTCCCTCAGTGACCACCACGTTACTTTCTTAGTGTGCAAAATCCACCACTCAAAATTTCTAGCCCAATGCTCCTTCAAATCCTTCAATCTCACCCATGTGTTAGACGAAGCTACATTAGCAAACTGGGCCCCGGCCCCTATTATGGACTCCATTGATGATGCCTTTCTCCACTTTAGAGACACTTTCCTCAGCATCTGGGAGAAACATACCCCTCTGCGATGTACAAAGGTACGAGGCAACCACCTGCCGTGGATCACCCAAGAACTGATTGCATGTCAAACTGCCCATGACAAAGCCTGGAAAATGCATAAATCCTCACGCCTCCCACAACATCTCTCCGCATACCTCATGCTCTGAAACAAATTACCAGAGCCACTCGCCTAGCTAAAGCAGAGTACTTCATCAGCTCCCAACAGTCCAACCTAAATAACCCCTCAAAATTCTGGAAGGTCATTCACTCCCTCTTCACCCCACCAGCTGCCTATCCCACTCCAATTCTAAATATTAACAACTCCATTCTTGCTGAGCCAACAGCAGTCGCTACTGAGTTCAACATATATTTCTCCACTTGTGCTGTCACTCTCCTCTCTGCTTTGCCAAACCCTGCACCTATCACACCCTCTACAGATGTAACCAACCTGACTAGGCCTCGCTCCTTTTCCTTTAATGACATCTCTGCAGCGGATGCCCTAGATGCACTACTTTCTCTCAACCCTTCAAAAGGCAAACTCCCAGATGGCTTGGACCCTAAACTCCTCTACCTCTCTGCCACCACCATAGCAACTCCGCTTGCAAAACTCTTAAGCTAATCCTTTGCTGCGCTGCCATCCCCCAAGCATGGAAGCATGCCACTGTCTTCCCCCTCCCAAAAGGAGGTACCCCCACCTCCAACTACCGCCCTATTTCCCTCCTCCCAGTACTAGCAAAACTACAAGAGCACCTTGTGCTCACCCAACTTACTTCCTTCCTCACCAACTCTAATTTCTTCATACCCTACCAGTCAGGTTTCAGAAAGGGATACTCCACTGCATCCTCCCTGATAAGGCTTACTGACTCCATCCTGACAGGTATGGACAGTGGGCTGATCACCTCAGCTGTCTTCATCAACCTTGCGAAAGCCTTCAACACCGTCTCCCACCCCATATTGCTCTCTTATATCACTGAATTAGGCCTCCCTGTTGCTGCCACCAACTGGTTCAGATCGTACCTCTCTGGCAGAACCCAGTTCATTAGAGTCATAAATGCTATCTCCTTCCCCCTTCCCCTAATTACCGGTGTCCCCCAGGGGTCAGTTCTGGGACCTATACTGTTCTCTATATTCCTAAATGACTTACCGCTCATCTGCTCAATTAGCTCAATCCACATGTATGCAGATGACACTGTTCTCTTCTCCTCAGGCTCCAACCCTGAAATGGTACAAACTAACCTCCAAGCTAAATTCAACAAAGTACAGCAATGGTTCAGCTGTCACCAGCTCACCCTAAATGTAAAGAAACTGTCACGATGACTTTTGGCACATGACAATGCCTGTACTGACTCCCATCCCTTCCCTAGTTCCACACCCTGGATGGTCAAAAACTTGAAGACATCTCCTCATTCCGTTACTTGGGGTTATGGCTCGACTGCCATCTTTTCTTCTCAGGCCACATCAATGCTATTTCAAAAAAATTACACCCCATGCTTGGTGCACCTTATAGGAACTGCAGTAGCCTCCCTCCTCCCATCTGACGTGAACTGGTCCAGAAGATGATACTTCCCTCCTTTGATTACTGTGACATTGTTTACGGTGCAGCCCCTAAGTCCACCCTATCTAAGCTGGACACACTTTTTAATGCCTTCTGCCACTTTGCTCTCGATGCCTCACCCCTTACCCACCACTGCAACCTCAACCATTCGCTGGCACTACCGTCCCTCGGAAACCGCTGCATTTCACACTGTGCTAAATGTGTATCTAACCTATGGCTTGGCACCATCCCTTCCTACCTCTCCGTGCTCTCATCTGCCCACTCCCCTGCCCATTATCTTAGATCCTGTGACTACCACCAGTTATCAATCCCTAGGCAGAAGACTACTGCCAGGCAAGCCACCTTCTCACACCGGTTACCCAAGCTATTGAATGATCTCTCACCTCAAATTCAGCATTCCTCCTCTGCCCACTCTCTTTCTATTGCCCTATCTAACTTCCTCACCACTAATTGCTCCTGTACCTGATTCGGCCATGTGCCATTTGCTCCCCTCCCCACTGCCCGACCAGTGGCCTTAGCTTTGCTACAAATGCTGGCATATAGCCCCAACCTATGCACTTTTGTTCTGTGCCTTTTTGTCCTGCACCATCATGTGTTCTGTGTCTCTAGTGTTTATAGCTGCATATTACTGTGTGCTAAATTTTCCCTTGTATTGCTGCTATATGTCAGGTAATTGTTATATGCTCCATACAATATCCAATGTACTCCATGTGTTGTTGCTTGTAGTTTAATGCAATTGTATCCATAAGCTGCTATTTGCCTTTGTTATTTGCTCAGTTGATAACCTGCATGTTATCCAACCCCCTTGCACCCCTTCCCCCCAGGTCGCACCAAGAGATGAGCATCTTGTTGCTCAGTGTGCCTTTCCTGGTGAAACTATTTCAATAAATAAATAAATGTCACTAAATATTGCTTTTTGATATCCCTGGTAGTCTAGTGGCACCCCCAATCTGTATGAAATTATTATTATTGTTCTTATCCCTGGTAGTCTAGCACCCCCCATCATAATGAAATAGATAAGGATGTACAATTTCCTGGTAGTCTAGTGGCCCCCCCACCCAGCCAGCCAGCCACCAAGTACCCCCCCTTCCCCAGCCAGCACTGGCACAGCCCACCTCTCACCTCCATGGCCAGCTGCCAGCTGTGTGTGTGCTTGGTGATAATCTGAAGAGGTGCTGAAAAATTGTTTCTCAGCACCTCTTTTGCATTAGCATACTAAGATAACCACACACACAGTGAATAAACGTGAGCTCTTCAATGAAAGAAAGCTGGCTGAGAGTGAAGTGGCGTAACTGGAGTGGTGGACTGCGAAGTGGTCTGTATTTCATTATGATGAGAGCACTCGACTACCGGGGACGCATGTAATAATATATTTCATGAGATCCGGTGCCACTAACTACGAGGATATCTAAAAGCAATATTTGATGAAATACACATTGGGGGGCCACTAGACTACCAGGAAATTGCAGATCCTTATCCATTTCATTATGATGGGGCGGTGCTAGACTACCAGGGATGTGAACAACAATGATAATTTTAAACAGATGGGAGGGGCCACTAGACTACCAGGGATATAAAAAACTAATATTTTTGAAATACACATTGGGGGGGCCACTAGACTACCAGGGAATTAGAGATCATTATGTATTTGTTCATGATTGGGGGAGCCGCTAGACTACCAGGGATATGGAAAATATGATGTTTTTTATTCAGATGGGTCAGAACGAAGCCCCTGAGCAAAACCCAGCTTCATTAAACTTTCTAGGGCACCCTGGGCTCAGAAAATAGATTTTTAAATCTGGCCATCTTGTCCCTCACTCTTTGTTTGCCAATGAGCAATTTCTTTGATCGCGAGCCTGCAAATTCTTTGATCGCCAGATTCTTTGATCGCAATTGTGTAACGTGAGTGAGAGATGAGATGACAAGATTAAAAAATCAATTTTCTCAGCCCAGAAGTGTCCTAGGAAGACAAATGAGTGTGGGGTTTTCTCAGGGGGCTTTGTTCTGACGAACAATGGTGGTGGTTTACCACAATTCTTTGAATTTTGTAAATTTGAACAGTGTTTATACTTTGGTCATAACCATGCAAATTCTTTGATTGCGAGTCAGCAAATTCTTTGATCACGAAACTCTTTGATTGTGAATGTGCATCACGAAAGAGGGACAAGAAGGCCAAATTAAAACATAAATTTTCTCAGCCCAGAGGTGTCCTAGGAAGTTGAATGAGGGTGGGTTTTGCTCAGGGGGCTTCATTTTGTCAAACCATGGTGGTGGTTTTCTGCAATTACTTCAATTTTTTGATTTATATCATTTTCTATTCTTTGTTTGTGAGCCTGCAAATTCTTTGATCGTGAGATTCTTTGATCGCCATCTTTGATCGTGAGGGGGGACAAGATGGCCAGATTTTTTTATAATGTAATAAATTGGGAAATTTGTCCAATCTTTAACATTGAATATCTCGGAAATAGTTTGGTCTTTTTACTTGGAATTTGGAGAGTATTTATGGCATGTCCTGTAGATGGGAATTATGATGTTTACATGTCGTAGAATTTTTTTTTTTTGTAGGAGATTTCGTGATGCACTTTATGTGTTGCGGATAGTGTTTTGGATTGTGCTGGTGGCTTGAAATTGATAGGGTGCCTAGCCTTAGTGTCATGGATGTTGTTTTCAGTCATTGTGTGTGTTAAATGTCAACAGGTGTGGAACTGTGCCACTCTGATGAATGAATATTTCAAACTTTGACATGTTGCTTCTCGGACATGGTTTAGTCTTTTTATTTGAAATTTGGAGGGTGTTGACAGCGTGTCTTATAGATGTTAATAGTGGTGTTTGTGTGTCAGACAGTATATTTTTACGGAGATATTGTGTGGCACAGTTTACATTTTGTGGACAACGTTTTCTATTGTCTACTAGATTAACATTTGTTTGGTGGCTGGTCTTGCTGTTGTCAATGTACTTTTTAGTCATTGGGTGTAATGTGGCCTGACACTTTCAAGTTGGTGGAAGTGCAGTGCCTGAAGAGCCCCACGCTCCCACCAATTTGCACAACTTTCTACTTTTCTATTCTTTCTTAGAAAGTAAGGAAATTCTATGAAAAAACTTTGTTAATGTATCAGTTAGGGTTTTTCTACAGTGAAAAAAGTGAGGAAATTCGATTTTAGGGATCCCACCCTTGCACCCCACCCCCCATCCTGCCCCCACCAACAGACATTAGGGTGTGCATTGGGGTTATCAGCTAACTCTCACCCCATTCTCCTACATTACACCACCTCAGCTTGTTTGCACATGGGATGGGGTGAGAGTTACAGCTGATGACCCCAACGCACACCCTGATGCCTGTTGGTGGGGGTGGGGTGGGGTGCAAGGGGTGGAAACCCTAAATTCAAATTTCCTCACTTTTTTCACTGTAGAAGAACACTAACTGATGCATTAACAAAGTTTTTTGCATGTATATATTTGGTACACTGGTGTGTGTGAGGGAGAGATATATGCCAACTTGGGGACTGGGCATCCCAATGTTGGTATTTAAATAATAAGTACTGGGGAAATTTTTTGAAAGAGGAAATCTATTCCTGTTCATCAACCAGTCCCTGTTTGTGTGGTGGGATGATGATCAGATGACCCTATCTGACCATCTGGTCTTCATCTCATGACCAGATAGCTATATCTGACCTTCTGGTCTTCATCTCATGCAAAGGGTTTTTGACACCTCATGAACGGGGATTGGCTGATGAACAGGGATTTTGACACCTCACTAAAGGGGATTTTGTTTGTATAATCCCTGTTTATGAAGTGTCAAAATCCCCGTTCATCATCTGAATCCCCATTTGTGAGGTGTCATAATCCCTGTTCATCAGTCAATCCCTGTTCGTGAGATAACGCCATCTGGTCCTTATCTCACTAATAGGGATTTTGGCAGCTCTTGAACAGGAATCAGCTGATAAATGGAGATTTGGATTTGTCGCGAATGGGGATCTGAAGCTAGTGATGAATGGGGATTTCACCTAGAAAAAATGACATTTTTTAATACAGAGTGGAAACCAAAGACATGGGTTTCTAGAGGGCATTGCCCTGAACAAAACCCATACAGTTGATCACAACAAATACATCCATGGGCAAGATACAAGAATTTGTTTTGGGCAAAAAAGGAAAACAAGACGGCAGATTTTTTTTTCTCATGAATGGGGATTTAATGAATCCGAATTCATAAGCTGTCAAAATCCCTGTGAGTGAGCTGAAATCCTTGTTCACAGCTGTGCATCTATCAAAAAGAGTGAACTGAGCCTGCTCATAACCCAAAGTTTCAAAATTTAATAACTTTGGAATTGATTAATATTTTTTCACCAAATCAATGCTGGCTTTTTCCTTTGGTCAAGCTCTATCTATGCTGAAAATTTCAGGGTAAAATCCAAAAGGGTGTGGTTGCAGGACAATGAGGAAAAATCATGAAAAATTAGTAAAACAAAAAGTGAAAAACACATATTTTCACTACGCTCTGCACAAAAACCACACATCTGATCAAAATTAAACTTGGAACATTAGGAGACCTTCTCCATAAGACAGCACATACCAAATTGTGTACAAATCTGTTGAAAAGTTGCAAAGTTATTAAGGTGCAAAAGTTGGGGTTTAACATTAAACTGCCTACTCAACCCTATGAAGGCGTGACTGTGCAACTATAATATATATATATATATATATATATATATATATATATATATATATATATATAATAGGCATGAGTGGGATATGTAAAATATTCTCACTCCTGCAGAGTGAGGCATGGATATCTCATGAGTGCCAAGGCACGAGTGAGATAACAATGCCTCACGATACAGGAAGTGAGGAATATTTACATATTCCACTCATGCCTATCATGTGTTCGATTTATACAATAGGGTATTTGTTGGCTATTTGTGTGTACAAGGTATGAAAATGTGTGTTATTTTATTTCTAAGTGTTGCTGCACTGTGATGAGGCTGTATTGGTAATGAGGAGTGCCGTTTTTTATGAATGAGTCTGTTGCCTGTTGTTGGATTGGCTATCGTTGCATGGTAGTGGCCGGTTATTGGTATCTGCGTGTGATTTTGTGTAGAAATGTGTCATATTGGTTGCTATTTGTGTTGTACCATTGATCGGTAGTAGTGATTGATAGTGGGAGTTGTGTTTTGATTGGTTTGTGAGTGAGAGTGGCCGTGTCTTTCTTTTGAAGAAGACTTCCATGTTTGAGGCGTCTCGGTTTGCCATAAAGAGATTGTAAATAAGTTTATTTATTTAATTTTACACCTTATGTATGCATTGTATTACTTTATTTTTTTTTAAATGGGGTGCTTGTGTGAGTTTCTTTTCAGTTAGTGAACGGACTTGTTCACAGCTTCGGAGTTTGGAGTTTTGCCACGGCTGCTGCATTTCAGGTATTTGTTATTATTTTGAATTGCAATCAGAGAAAATTTGCTTTGCTTTCTTGTGAGGGGGCTGTTGTTTTCATGGTCTGCATGTTCGATAGACCTGCCCTGCATTCACGGTTGTACTTCTGTAACTGAGCACCACGCAATGCTTTTTTACTGTTAATGTGTGTAATTAGAAACAGCAGTGAAGTGAGTAGCTCAGGAAACTCAAGCTACTTTAACATTTTAGCTATTGTAACAGGTGAATGTGACTTGCTTCAGTTGCTAGGATACTGTAATGCCTGCACATCTTTTCCTGATGACATAGCTACTGTGAAAAATATCACTTGCTGACGTAGGAAGGGTGTGTGTAAATGTAAATATCTACCACAGTTCCTAGGTCACCAAGATTTATCTCACTCTAGTGAGAATACATGTTTTTATCTGCAACATTTATCAGCCAACCCTACTGTATAAAAAAAATATATATATACATATATACACAGTGGCATCCCCAAGGATGAAACCCACTTTTAAAGCACTCTGCAGTACACTGCAGCAGACCTACTGAATAAAGCAATGTAATGTCAATGGCAATTAGCCCCTTCTGTCACCCAGGAAACTGTGGCATTCACTTCATCTTGGCAGTGTCACATTTTCCTGAATGAGAAAAGGGACTAATTCGCATTAAAATTACATTGCTTTATTCAGTAGGTCTGCTGCAGCATTCTTCCGAGTGCTGCAAAATATTGCAGAACTGGGTTTTATTCTGAGGTACTCCACTGTGTGTGTGTGTGTGAGTGTGTGTGTGTGTGCTCTCGAGGTAATCCGTCATCATAGTGCCAACTCAGTGAAAGAATAGCCCTGTTGTCAACTGTTCCCCATGCACTATCCTATATGTGGTTGTGGGAGTGTGGGATATCTGGGCCCTGCATTCCCCTCATGCTGCACATTTTTATGTAATGGTATGCATATGTGGGAGCATGGGCCCTTTGGGCCCTGCGCCCCAACTTACACATAAATATGGAGCCATATAGTAGCCCCATAGTACTCAAAAGGAACCCTCATAACACATATTTGGCAATATTTCAGTAACCATACCAACCATGAAAAAAATTCCACTGCAGTGGTATTCATAACTTTGATACCTCCATGCATGCTTAGTTTTAACTTCAGAGTACTGTAGCCATGGGCCTATTGAATGTTTTGGTACCAAACCACCAAAAGGCACATCCGTGGGACCAGCGCTTGCTACCCTGCAAATTTCAGTCCAAAAGCCCCCACCATTTTGCTGCAGTGGGATGGCAAAGAATTGTTTTTTTTTTTTGGCAAAGTACTTTCTCAAATTGCAACAGTTTCGCAAAAATAGGCACGACACTTTCATGATTTGCAACAGTGTCACGCCCGTTTCTGTAGCAACTTGCGACGGTACAGGGGTCCGATCTTTCAAAAGGCATTTCTGTGGGTTCTTCTCCCCCAAAAAAGATAGTGCTACAATGCTCAGGACCTGACTAGGAAAACACAGCAGTCAGTGTTTACCTATGGAGGCCCAAATTTAAACATCAAGCATTCTTATTTCTCGCTAACTGAAAACAAGATGGCTGCAGCACGACAGTAAAAAGGCCATTTGCGACAGTAAAATGTAATGGTGGCAGCTTTCGAGAGACACATATATTTTTTTCCCTTTGACTACAATGGGAAACTTATTTTTTTATAACTTTTGAACTGTTTGATATTTTTTCACCAGATCTTTGAAAGGCACAAGAAAGACCCAGACTGCATCTTCCCTGAAGATTACAGATCAAATGGACAAATTGTGTGTGCTGTAGCCAGGAGCAAAGAAATTCACAAAAGCCCTGTTTTTTTGCATTCTTGTGCTCTCTGCAATTCTGCAACTACTCATCTGACCATAATGCAACTTACCAGATCCAGAGATCTGTGGTAACATACCGTGCATGCAAAATTCCAGGTAAATCCGTCTCACAGTGGAAAAATTATTAAAGTACAACTTTGGGGTTTAACATAGAAGTGGCTGGGCAACCCTAACCATACTGGCACTACTGTCCATGCCAGTATAATATATATATATGTGTGTGTGTGTGTGAATATATATATATATATATATATATATATATATGTAAATATAGATAGATAGATACACACACACACACACACACACACACACACACATATATATATACAAACATAAGAATTTGCCAGCAGAAACAGGCCTTGTGGTCTATCGGTCTGCAGATATCCCTTATCACACAGCTGCCCCTCCCTTCCCACCCATATACATATATTGCAAAAAACTTTGTTAATGCATTAGTTAGGGTTGCTACCAAAGTGACAAAAGTAGGGAAATGTGGTGTTAGGTGTTCTAACTCTAACACTCCACCCCCACCGTGCAGACACCAAGAGCTTTCAGGGGTATTCTTGGGGTCATCAGTTGTAACGCTCACCCCATTCCATAAGTAAATAAGCTGAGATATGTATAGTATAGGAGAATGGGGTAAGCATTAGGATTGATGACCCCAAAGCACCCCCCAATGTCTTTTGGTGTCTGCAGAGTTTAGGTGGTGTGTTAGGGTTGCAAACCCTAATGCCACATTTCCCTTCTTTGGTCACTTTAGTAACAACTGTATCTGATGCATGTATGACATTTTTTGCAATGAATTTCCTCACTTTTTCAGATGGTATAATCATATCCTTATTTGTCTGTGGAGGGCCCTGCACTCCCATCCCTCCATAGATGTGTACAGTATATGTAATTTTCCATTAATCGATGACAGTGACCAAATTGTCAGCATAGCCATCTTATTACCCCACCTTATGTACCCAGTACAGAAAATGTTAAAATTGTAGCCAAAATGTAATTCTTGCCAACAGTAACACCATTCTGCAACACAGGTGCATAAACAAATGTTATCCAGGATCTGAAAAATGACAGCTGTGACATACATGAGGTGTGGTAATAAGAAGGCTATGTTGAAAATCTAAGGTCAAAATATTTTAAATTTCCAGTTATGAGTGTGTGTAGTGTATTTGTAACAAATGGACATAACTTTGAAATTTTTAATACTTTGACCCCAAATTTTCAACATAGCTTCCTTAGGACCCCACCTCATGAACAAGGGCAGAAATAATTTTCAAATCTTGCCTGAAAGGTGAATTCACCAGGCAATCATTAAATCACCTTTCCGGCTGGATCTGTATAATGACAGCCTTATTGTTCATGAGGTGGGGTCCTCAAAAGGCCATGTTGAAAATTTATTGTCAAAATTTGAAACAAAGACCCCTACGATCCAACCTTGGACTGTGTATCACTGAGAAACAGGCTGGAGTTGGCGAGGCCAATATAGGGCCTGGATTTTCATTCAGCCGGGTCTCGATGATGCAAGCCAGATCAGTTGATCTGACAAGATCAGCTATAATAGTTGTCTTGTTATTGATGGATCTGGCATTGCATAACACCGCCAAGGTAGGATGAGCTGTCAGGGAAGACCTCGGCACCTGCCCACTAAAATCGGGGCCCTTGGGTATGGGGACAAGGAAAGAATAGCCTCTGTCCTGACCCCATTTCACCCCAGGGCATCTCCTGGACCTCAAAACCCCAATCCACCCTCCCCTTTCCTGTCCCCCACCAGGCCCAACTCTCCACCTTCTTTTACGCTTCCTAAGAATGCCCAGAGCACGACACCTAAAATAGGTGTCAGATGACAATGGGGAACATTCAAAGGGACACAATTCCCTCAGCCTGGTAGGGGAATAATGCCCAACCATCACTAAGCCTCCCCAACACATTATAAATAAAACTAAATAAACTAAAAGTCTTGGGCTGGTATAGATCTGCTTGAAATTAATTTCAGTCACTGATGGGTAATAAATCTCTAATATTGTAAATTAAATCCATGTGCAGGAAACAAATCAAGCATGAATAACAAATATCTTCAGTAGATATCTTCAGCTCCCCAGGCTCTCTCACTGTTTAAGGGAATTAACAGAAACACAGGCACTCTCACTGCCTGTGAAAGAATGATACTGAAGTTATGGATGTTTCAAGTCCACAGGCCCTCTCACGCCCTGGGGAGCTAGTAAAGAACACAAGCACTCTCACTGCCTGCCAAATAACAATAAATCAGACAAAATAATAAAAATTTGAGATCTGACCATGTGCAGGTAGGGAGGGAATCCTTGGAATAAGTGTCCTCAGTCACAGTCCATGTGGCAGAAGGCAGAGGCCCCAAAAAATCCCATCCAAGGAACCGCAGATGGAAAATATCCACAGCCGCTCCCTCAGTTCACCAACAGCACCAGCCCATCAGTTGGCCCCAGGAGAACCTAAGGGAATCAATGGCCCATTTCATTGGCTACTTGACAAAAATGCGGCCCAGCTCCCCGAGCAGCCCCAAATTCCAGCCTCTGGTCACCCCACAGGGTCGGGAACATCTGCTCCAACAAATAAACTGGCTCCTGTGCCCTCCGAAAGCACCAGTTTCAAGATCATTCACCACAGAATTCAGATCAAAACAGAAACAGGAACTCTACAGATCTTCTCCTGCACTGTACCAGTCCCAACAAATGATTTCCAGGCAGTCCACACCACTCCTCAGCTCTACTCCTCTCCTCACGGCTTCCTTCCCCATGACAGCCCAGGACACAACTGGGACCAAAAACAGTAAGTCTAGGTGAAAGTCCAGATAAAAGTGAATATGTATAATCCCTGCTCAAAAAGGTTCCCTCTTGAGGCGTCTTCGAAATCTCTCCTCACTCCACTTCACAATGGGTACCAGTGGTTACCACCTCCAGGACAAGCCAAACAGTAGTAGTCCCCACTACAAGAAGCAGTTAAATCCCTTTGGGTAATTACTTTCCTTCGACTGTGCTCTCACCACAATCAGAAGCCGGTCCCCCAAAGGGTTCAGTCTCAGCAAAGCAGATCTAGTATCTTTCTCTTAAATGGAATTAACAACAAAATGCAAAGTGAGAACCACGATGCTTGTTAGCATTAAAAATGATCAATATTCTGATTGATAACAGTTTAATGTGAAAACAGATTTTCCAAAGTTAGTGCCACAAACCAAATGGCACGTGACCCAAAACAAAAAATCCACTTACTCTATACTACCTCATTCCTTGAAACCTGACTTACAAACTAACACAATAAAAACATAAATAAATAAAACGGGTCATCAGATAAAATGGAGCATGGCTATACTAGTAGCTCAGGCAGTGCACACACAGCCGCCATCTTGTTTCATAAATAAAAATAATCCTTTATCTTGCTTTCCCATTGTAGTCAATGGGAAAGCAAGATAAAGGATCCTTTTGTGAAACAGCATCCTAAATCAAACTAATCCTATTGTACTGAATGGTGCTGCTTTAGCAAAACAGGATCCTATTTTGTGCCAATCCCATTCAAAGTAATTTTCACAATGTCCCTTATTCCTGACATAGCATCGCCCTCCCTACTATAAAAAAAATTACCCTGGTAGTCCAGTAGTTACTCCCCCTCTCCCCAATGTCCAATTGCCATTCCTGTGATATAAAAAAATATCCTGGTAGTCTACTGATCCGACCCCCCATCTATGTTCAATTGCCATCCTCATAAGGAAAAAAAAAACTGGTACTCTAGGGATACCTCTACCATACCTAATGTCTGACTACCATTGTTTAATTAAAAAAATTGATCCTGGTAGTCTAGTGGTCGTTCCCCCCTCCCTTAATTTCTGATCCTCATCCCCATATAAAAATCCAAATTACCTGGTTGTCTAGTAGTTCCTCCTGCCTCCTCAATCCCCCTCCTCTGAAATCCAGTTCAATTTCCTGGTGGTCTAGTGGCCCTCCCACCCCCACCCTATTAGGTAATGACCCACCACCCTGCTTCCCATCCTGATTCCCTGTCTCTGACCAGTACAGCCCTCCTCTCACCTCCATGGTTTTCCACAGACTGAGCTATGAATGAGTGTCTACCCTATACAGTAGGTGCTTGGCAAAATTAAAAAAAAAAAACAAGCATTAGAAAATAGTAAATGGTTCCAGTTTAGCTAGATTCTGATGTTTTTTTTTTAAATCCGTTCAGTTTTATTCAGTTACATGTGTTCTCTTTCTCTCGCTAACTGTAAAACAAAATGGCAGCAGTTCAAAAAAGGATTTCCGATCTGCAACACAGGAGGACCCATCTCTAAAAAGGGATTAGTGCCTTCAACAAACAATCCATTTTCATGTGGAACATCTATAATATTGCTTTGGAAATAATGTGAAGCTTTGAAATTGTGTAACTTTGTAAAGAATTAATATTTTTTCACCAAACCTACAAAAGGCTCATCTATGAGGCAAAGGCTTTCTACCCTGAAAATTTCAGACCACAACTTAAAACAGTTTCTGAGACACAGGTGGACAAAAAAACAGCAACAAACATGTACATTTAACAATTGTTAAGACTATCTTAGAAACGGCACAAGTGATCAATAGACCTGCCCCATGAGATTATGCATGTAAAATGTCATGCACATCCATTGAACTGTTGTGAAATTATTAAAGTACAAAATTAGGCTTTAACATAGAAGTGATCCCTCATATGTATATATACATATATATATATATATATATATATATATATATATATATATATATATATATATATATATTATGGTATACGGTAGTGCTACCAGATTAGGATGAGGAGCCATTTCCATGTTAAACCCAAAATTTTAGCTTAATAACTTTGCAACTGTTTGATGGATTGCCTGAAATTTGGCAAGTGTGATCAAGACCCATAGGCCTTGGGATCTGCCAAGTTTCATATTGATCGGATATACAGTTGTGGGTTATTAAGTGTGATCTGTGCGGCGGCGTTTACGCTTTTCTGGAATTCTGTGGTGGCGCCTACAGGGTCGTGTGGTTTGCGTGACATTAAAATCTTCGAGACATGCAGCCAGGGTCCCCGATGTGCCTTTCAAAGATTTCATGAAAAATATTAAACGGTTCAAAAGTTATTCAAAAACAGTTTCCATTATAAGTCAATGGGAAAAGTTAAAAGTTCAACACTTTCGCATAATGCATTTTACTTTCACAAATGTGCCTGTTACTTTCACAAATTGGCCATTTTGTTTTCAGTTGATGATCAGAAAAATGGTTGGCATTTAAATTTGGGACCCTCTAGCAACCTAATTTTTTTTGTATTCACCTAGTCGGGCCCTGAGGATGCTTGCCATGTCTTTGTTTTGTGGTAAAACACCCCAGAAATATGTTTTTCAAAGTTCTGTAAAAAGTACTTTCACAAATTACTTTCATGCTCACGAAAGTGTCGCAAATTTTTGCGAAAGCTTTCGCAAATTTCGACAGTAATTTTCTAGTCTGTGGGAAAATGACAGCAATTCTTTGGCACTGCACTGCAAAATAACCGTTGGGAGTTTTGGGCTGAAATTTGGAGGGAACGCAGCCGACATCTCACAGGTGTGCCTTCCAGTGTTGTATTGAAAAAATATTACACAGCGGCAAAGTTATGGCACTCAAAAGTTGACAGTTTTTCCCATAGGATAACATTACAGCACCCGAAGCATTACAAGAATCCTTTGGCACCCTGCTGCAAAATAACGGTTTGGTCTTTTTTCCTGAAATTTGGAGGGAAGACAGCCAACAGTACACAGATGTGCCTTTCAGTAGTTTGGTGAAAAAATATCACATGGCGGCAAAGTTACGGCACTCCAAAATTGACGGTTTTTACCATAGGATAACATTACAGCGCCCGACACTTAACAGAAATCATTTGGAGCCCTGCTGCAAAATAACGGTTTTGTCTTTTTCCCTGAAATTTGGAGGGAAGACAGCCAACAGCCCACAGATGTGCCTTTCAGTAGTTTGGTGAAAAAACATTACAGGGAGGCAAAGTTATGGTGCTCCGAACTTTTCTTTTTTTCATAGGATAAGATTACGGCGTTCGCCGCGCCTTTCAGGGCCCGTATCTCGAAATGGTGCGATATACGGACTTTTCATCAGAAACTTAGCCCCCTAATGGGGCTAAGATATAAATTAGCCAGGACAGTTGTAAATAATATGTCTTTTAAATTTTTTTCTCGTCAATCGGTTCCTGAGATATAATGTATTTAGTATTCCAAGATCTAATTTTTGCCAATACTCATTATTTTGCATACATTATTTGTACTCACTGTCTTTCTCAATGCAGGTTTTGGGGAAAACCAGCCTGTGCGCTTACATTACTGTTACTGTTGCCCTTTCCGCTTGCGGATCCGTACCGGTTTCACTTACCATTGACGTCTGCGCCACCATGTGCGTTATCCTTTGCGTTTTCATTTGCGCTTGCGTTTCTGTTATTTTTTGCCATTTCTGTCTACAGTACTGTTTATCTTACTGTTTCACTTTACATCACCATGCCCATTGACATTTCTGTTTGCAGGCACCATGTTACTATGTGACAACACATCACGTGGCAGACCATTCCCGTCACATCACCATATGTTACCCTTTCTGTTCTCATTCATGCTTGTGTTACCTTGTGCCACTGTTAGCATTTCTGTTTGCATTGCTGTCCCTGTTAGTATGCCACAACACATCATGTGGCGGGGCCGAGGCCCGCCAATGCATTATGCAGCGGACGCCCGCGCCACATTACATTCACTATTTCTCATTTTCATTTCTCAAGAAGAAAGTAGAGGCAAACTCCGTTTAATGCATTAGTTAGGGTTGTTCCACAGCGATAAAGTGGGGAAATTCGCTGTTGGGTTGGAACCCCTTGGACCCCTGCCCACCCCAACGGCATTGGGGTGCGCATTGGGATCGTGGGTCTAACTCTCACCCATTCTCTATACTTCTGCTGCTTTACACATGTCATGGGGTGAGGAGTTGGGCTAACGATCAATGCTGTCTAGATTAAGGTAAGCTCGAAGAGTTTCAACCTAACAATCTGTCGATATGAGTTTACTCTTATATATATATATATATATATATATATATATATAATAGATACCACTCTGAGGTGTGCGATTGCGCTCTGATATCCCGTAGGTCGTGTGATGCTCAGGATCCAATAGAGCAACAACAATATGCTGATCCATTTATATATATATATATATATATATATATATATATATATATATATATATATATTTTCTCTGCAAAAAAAACTTCATTAATGCACCATTCTCAAAACATAGGGAAATTCTCTGCAAAAAAACTTTGATAATGGGCCATTAGGGTTGCAGCATCAAAAGTAGGGAAATTACATCTAAGGGTTACAAACCCTATCAGCCCATCCCCACCCTTGGTTTCCAACCCAAACACACCATCCCCACCCTGCATGCAGAAAGAGGTGTGAGAGGCGTGCCTTGTGGTGTGCATTGTGGTTGTGATCCCAAGGGCACACCCATTACACTTGGTCATGCATGCAGATTGGGGTGGAGTGTTGGGGCTTGGAATCTAAGATGTAATTCACCTCGTTGATCTTCGAAGACGGTCCATTAACAAATTTTGCATTCCTTACTGGAGAAAATATAATCAAAGGTGTATTTGCTTGTGGGAGCTTAGGGCCGACTTCCAATGGTTCTTTGTGATGACGGTGATTGAAAACAGAGATACGCTATCATCACGAATGTACATCACGAAAATCATTTGGTGATGTACAATACTCAACGATCAACATCCAGTGAAATTAAGTGTTTTTGCGGAGGCTGCACCACTCACCCCCTCGAGGGGCAAACCCCACCCCCCTTACTAAGGATTCTCAATGCCAGGGGGTGAATGTCGAGAAGGGGTGAAATTCTGGGATGAAAAAAAATACAGATCCGCAAGCAGCAGCAAAACATTTTCCCCCCACAGGTCCCGAACCCAGTGCCTACTGCACAGTAGCTGGCCACTCTCACCACTGCACCACAGGGCTGGCTTGGTTGCAGCAGGCTCTCCTATCCATCTAAACCCTCCCTCCTAACCTTTCCCTACAGTTTTCCATCCCTCCCCTTCTGGTCGCTGTAGGTGCTACAGCATTGCTACCATGACAGGGTACTAGATGATGATAGCACTATAAATGAGTCACTGTTTCTACAGTTGCTCATTTATAATCACTATCATGGGCTACCCTCCCAACTCTCCATATTTTTTTAAAGAAATTGTGTTTGAATCCTTATTTCTCTGCCCTGTGCTCCCATTGCTTCATACTCCTCTGCATATTTGTATGAGGGAGCGCAGGGCCTGCTGCTATCCATGCATTACTCCCTAGTAGTATCCACATTTCTTTTGGGGAGCACAGGGCCCTCTGGGCCCTATGCTGCCATCCATGGATTACATTTAATTTATTTGGTTATTTAATTTATTTGGCTAGCAGGTAGGTACACTGGAATATGCATTCCTTTTTCAGGTATGACTTGAGGTCAAAGTTAATAATATTACAAACATACATACAGAACATTAAAAACTATTTCAATAAATATTTCCATTAACACACATTACGGGAACAAGCATTTAGTGTTTTTAAATATCAAAGACCAGCTGAGGAAAAAAGATTTTATGATGAGAAATGTTTTAATTGCATAGGCAGTGAATTCCACAGAGAAGCAGTGCAATGTGTGAAATAATGTTTACCAGCTGTTGTGCGGACAAAACGTATGAGCAACTGAACTTCAGTAGAAGACTGAGAATCAAAAGTAAAAATAAGTTTGTTTATGAATTTGCTCAAAGATACAGGGACACCTGATTGCATAATTTTGTAGAGATAAATTGAGACAGCATCAGATTAAAGTTCTTTTGAGCAGATAACCAATCAAGATTCTCCAAAATTTGATAATGATGAGTTCAAGAGGATGCCTGTAATGTGAATTTGTCAATCTTTTGTAGCAATAATTCTTTCCTGAACACAGTATAATCAGGCACAGTGTCAATCACAATAGAGGCATATTTCAAAACTAATACAAGGTTTTGTTGTGCCATAGCCATGCAAGTTTCTTTGGTCAAATAACTCTGAATACAGAAAAGTGCACTGATTTTAGAGTGTAACTTAACAGCTACTTTGTCCAAATGAGTATTAAAATTTAAGAATGGAATACAATGTGACTTCTAATTATTTGAAAGAGTCAACAATGTCAAGTACACCCCATCTTCAGTGTGTACCTTGAAATCTCAAGATACTTGCTGCAATTTTGGAGCAAAACCCAACAACATTGACTCCATTTTAGACCTGCTAAGAACCATGTTATTGTAACAAAGCCAATCCTGCACTTTTGAAAATTCATAAGTCAATGAGGAAATAAATCTAATTTATAGAAGAACTATGAGCTAACAACACTGTGTTATCTGAAAATAGATAAGCTCACAGTTTTGAATATGAGAAATGTGATTAATGAAAGGGGAAAAAACAGAGGTCTCAGTATAGAGCCCTAAGGGAGTCCATATTGAATCCTCCTATAAGATGATATTGTTCCCCCAAGTTGTACACATTGTGATCTGTCAGAAAGATAATCACTGAACCACATCACAGCAGAATTACCCACCCCCAGACTTTAAAGATGATTAATCAGAAAGAAATGGTCCACCAAGTCGAATGCCTTGGTTAGGTCCACAAACACAGCTCCAGAGGAACAATCTGCCTCACAAGCCTTAGAAACATAGAAACATAGAATTTGATGGCAGATAAGGACCACTTGGCCCACCCAGTCTGCCCATTTCCCTACCTGATGGATAAGCTGCAGATCCTAGTTAACCAGCAGCCTACTATTCCCCACCCCTAATGTGCCTCATGACTGTCCCATGCATGCTTCAATTCCACCAGTTTTGACTCCACAACCTCCTCTGGAAGGCGTTCCATACATCCCAACCCTCTCTGTGAAAAATACTTCCTTAAATTACCTCTGAGCCGCCCCCCATCTTCAAATTTGTCCCCTTGTTCTTGCCACCTCTTTTTTGAAAGATGCTACCCTCTTGGACTTTGTTGATTCCTTGAGGTACTTGAAAGTTTCTATCATGTCCCCCTCTCCCTCCTTTCCTCGAGGTTACACATATTAAACTCCTTAAGTCTCTCTTCATATGTCTTCTGGTGCAGACCCTGCACCATTTTAGTGCCCTCCTCTGGACAGCTTCCATCCTGTCTATGTCTTTGTGGAATTGGGTCTCCAGAATGCATGCAGTACTCCAGATGGGGTCTCACCAGCTGTCTGTACGAGGGATAATAACTTGTTTTCAACTGGTGATGCCTCTCCTATGCATCCCAGTATCCACCCAACCCTCCTTGCTGCCCTCTCACATTGCTTGCCCACCTTTAGGTCATCTGATATGACTACCCCAGGTCTCTTTCCATTTTGTTGTTGTTATTATCTCACCCCCCATTGTGTACTCTTCCTGGGTTTTGTTTCCCAGGTGCATTACCTTCACTTCTTAGCTATTGAATCTAGCTGCACATTTGACCATTCCTGTAACCTTGCCAAGTCCCTTCTATCCTTTCCACCCCACCTTGTGCATCAACTCTGTTGCAGATCTTTGTGTAATCTGCAAGAGACTTTTCCTTCCAGTCCCTCTGCAATGTCACTTATAAAGACATTGAAGAGGACCGATCTAATACCGAACCCTGTGGTACCCCACTAGTAACCCCCTTTTTCAGAGTGGACTCCATTTACTATTACCCTCTGACCTATTCTCCAGCCAATTCTTTCATGAGGCTGTCATCTTGGGACCCACTCAGGCTGGATAACTTGTATATTAATCTTTTGTGGGACGTGTGTCAAATGCCTTTTCACAAGAGTCTGGGTGACCATGTCCACAGCCTTCCAGATCACTACTTTGGTCACCCAGTCAAAGAAATCTATCAGATTTGTCTGGCATGACCTTCCACTGTGAATCCATGCTGCTTTGGTCCTGTGCCCTCTGGCCTCTAGATACTCGACAATTCTTTCCTTCAGAAGTGATTCCATCATTTTCCCTACCACTGAGGTTAAACTAACAGGTCTGTGGTTTCCTGCTTCTGCCTTGCTCCCACTTTTGTGAAGAGATCACATCTGCCCTCCTCCAGTCCTTGGGTACCACCCCATCCTCCCATGATTTGTTAAAGAGGGTAGTCAGTGGTGTCACTAGTTCTACCCTTAGTTATTTTAGAATTCTGGAATGAATCCCATCAGGCCTATTGCTTTGTCCAGCTTCAGTTTTAAAGAGTTTTTCAGAACCCTTTCTTCTGTAAATGGGCTGGTATCAACTTCTATATCCAAAGTGTTTCTACTGTTTGTTTTAGGTTCTTCCCCCTCTTCCTTTGTAAATACTGAGCAAAAATATTTGTTTAGCATCTCTGCCTTTTCACAGTCACCCTCTGCCCACCCTCTCTCCCCTTTATTAAGCCTTACTATCCCTCCCTTGGTCTTCCTTCGCTCCTTGATGTACCTATAAAAGGTTTTATTCTCCTTCTTAACTGAGTTGGCTATCTTTTCCTTGGTTTGGGCCTTTGCTGTTCTGACTGCCTTCCCAGCTTCCTTTTGCTTTAACTGATATAGTTCTCTGTCCTGCATCTTCTGTGATTCCTTGTACTTCCTGAATGCTTTCTTTTTCTCTTGAACCTTCACTGCCACTTCCTTTGAGAACCATAGTGGTTTCTTACCTCATTTCATTTTGTTTATTTGCTTCACACAAAGGCTTGTTACCTCTGATGGCAGTTTTATTATTCCCATTGTTCTTCACCCTCCTTCCTGCCCATTTGCTAGTGCATTCCTTAGGCACTCCCCATTTTAGACAAAGTCAAGCCCTCCTAAAGTCCAGTACTTTTCCTTTGTATGGCTTGACTCTATTGCTGTGTTTATTGTGAACCATACTGTTCAATGCACTAGTTCCAAGATGGCTACCAACTTCTACTTCTGTGATCCTCTCTTCATCTCCATTTGAGAGAACCAGGTCTAAGATTGCTGCCTCTCAAGTGTGCTCCAATACTAGTTGTCTAAGGCATGCCCTCGGTAGGGCATCTAGAATAACCCCACTATTCAAAGTGGCTGCTGCAACTGCACTCCAGTTAACATCTGGCATATTCAGATCACCCATCAGCAATATCTCCCCTTTTTCTGCCATTCTAAGTATACTTTCTATCATTTTCTTGTCCATTTCCTCCCCCTGAGAAGGGGGTCTGTATACAACCCCTGTGCAGATTGTGGTGCCATTGCCAGTCTCCAAATTTACCCACAGTGCTTCTTTTCCTCCCTATTTACCCTTTTGTTCTATTGCTTTGATTCCTTCCCTTATGTAAAGAGCAACTCCTCCTCCTCCTCTTTTGCCTTCCCTGTCCCTCCTGTAGATAGTGTATCCTGGTATGTTTACGTCCCAATCATGGTTTTGTGTGTACCTTATTTCTGTGACTGCCACGATATCCAGATGTTCCTTCTACATCAAGGCCACTAATTCAAGAAGCTTGTTACTCAGACTACGGGCATTGGTACTCATTGCTCTCCATTTTTTGATGGCTTTACCTTCTGTTGTAGCATCCCCCACTAACCTTTCTACCTTGGTCTTTTTCTCATTTAGTACCCTGTTTTGTAGGGAGAGGCTGGGATTTTCCTGCTGCTTATCAGTGCCTCCCCCCTTGACTAGCTTAAAAGCTTGCCAATGAAGCATTTAAACCGATTACTCAAAAGACTTGTTCCCTTCCTGGACAGATGCAGACCATCCTGCCAGTATAGGCTGGTGTCCCTCCAGGTGGAACCCCAGTCCCCAGTGAAGCCAAACCCCCGTGCTCCACACCATTTTTTCAACCATTCATTAAACTGCATGGTGCAAAGTACCCTCACCTCACTGATGCCATTGACAGGCAGCACCTCTGAGAAGGATACTGTGTGTGCTACTTGTCTTAGGCCCCTCCCCAATTCTACAAAGTCCTTCTGCACTGCTCTAATCTTATGATGAGCCAAGTCATTTGTCCCTAGGTGGACAATGACGTCCAGCTCAGACTCCCGTGCAGCTGTTCTCGTGATCCTGAGGATGCTTCCTGTCCCTCAAGCCATGGCACCAGACAGGCACCTTACTTCAGTTTTCCCTGCTCCTCCCAGTTCTATCCCCCTAATAATTGAGTCCCCCACCAGGAGCTGCTTCCTTTCCTTGTGGTGTCCTCTGCCTCCTTCCTGTGGGCCTCCCTTGTGACAGTTGTCCTCAGCCTCCTTAGTCTCCTCTGTGGGTGCATCCACAGGGGAGCTATGCTCCCCCAGAATGGTGTATGGATTGTGGAGTGGAACAACTGACTGGGTGTGCCTCTGTTCCACCATCCTTTTCCTCCCTGAGCCCACTGTGGTCCAAGTGCTGTGCTTTCTTCGCAACCTCTGAGGTAGTGGTGGTGGCTCTGGTGCTTTCTGGATGGGGAGGTTCCCTTCCTACCATCCAGTGTGGCCTGGGGGAAGGTTCCCTTACTACTGTCCAGCATGGCCTGAAGATGGGCAACTTCCTCTCTCAGGGCAGAGAGTTGTCTGCAAATAGGGCAGCATCTCAGCCTCCAGAAAGACTCCTGGAAGACTGCTGCCCCACAGCCATTACATTGTACTACTCCCCACATGTTTATCTACTTTTTTGTGTGTGTGTGATTGGTTTGTTATATGGAAATATATATATTATACAGTGTGTATGCTTATATTGTCATTGCAGTGTGCTAGATGGGATATGACAGTGCTATGCACCATGCACTCTTGAAATGATGTCAAAACCCCAGGTATAAAGGAACTATTTTCAGGGGTGGGTGGGTTGAGGGGTGGGAAGGGTTGGGCCTAAACTGTGCTCCCTCACAAAATCAGCTCGAGCTTTGACCCACAGCTGCGATGAGTGCCTTCCTGTCAGCAAGATGCTCCTACACTACAATTTGACAGAGAAAATACCTGCTAATCAAACAAGAAAAAATCCAGACATCCAAGTCAGACACAGGTAAACCTCCCCAGCCCCAAAACAGCCTGGTGGTTTGTGCTCTGAAAGCAGTCAGCCCCAAAATAAGTCAGTTGTGTTTTAAACTCTTCTCTGCACTGAAAATCTTAAGAATTGGAACAAAAGTAAAGCTAGATCCACCTCCCTCTGCTGCTTGAAAGACTGTCTTTTCCTGATAATTCTAAGTTCCTTATTTCACCTTTCAGTTAGACGTAGCCTCCACCTGCAGAATATCTGCTACAAACCAAAGACAATTGTAAGGTTCACCTCCCTCTGTTGTGAGCACAACTCACTTTCTTGCAAATCCTATGTTCAGTATTGCAGCTTCCAGCCAGAGGTAGTTTCACTTGAAGAATATTAGCAATTTCCTGCACCTGAGGCTGCCTGTGTTTCAATTCACACTGCAGGTTTTGCTATGACAACTCCTTAACCACAGTAACTTATTTAAAAATAGTTTAACTATCACAAACTCCTAATCTCCAGTAAATTATTTAAAAATAGTTTCTGTCCCAAAATCCTAGTAGTCAATCCAGCTACCCCAAGGGACAACCAAAATGCAGTATTCAAACACTTGTGAAGTTACTTCCAAGATAAGCAGAGTTTGAAAGCTCCTTTTTCAACTCCTCAGCCACCTGTAATTTATTTAAAAATCGTTTAACTGTCAGAAAATCCTAGTAGACAATCTAGCTGCCTCCAAGGGTCTACCCAAATGCAGTATTTAAATCCTTCTGAAGTTACTCACAAGATAAACAGAGTTTGCAAGACCCTTCTTGGTTAAACACTAAATAAATATGTGAATGAAAAGCAATTACCAATGGTAGTTAGTTTCACCTCCCACAGAATTGAGCAAAAGTGCACGTTGTTGCAGATATCAAGTACAATACAGAATTTCTCACACAGCTCACAGCTGAATAAAGAAGTAGTGTCCTTCCAGGTCAAGAAGATGTGCTTTGTGCTTTATTCTAAAAGGGGCAGGGTCACTGCAGCTAAGTCCTGTGACTTGCGACATGCAGCCAGGTACACTAAACAGAGGGTGCACCTGTTGAGCATGTCACAAGTCACAACTAGCATACTGCACAACACAAGTCCCCTTCCATGCCCAGCAAGCCACATTGGTACCCTGCATGGCTGCCCACACCCCAGCCCCCTGACATGTCTGTAGAGAGCTCTGCAGGGCTGCCCACACCCCCAGCCCCCTGATATGTCCATAGAGAGCCCCACAGGGCTGGTCATACCAACTGCCCCCTGAAACCAGCAGAAATATGCCCCACAGGGTGGTGCTGTCATCTCTCAACCTATGCCCTAACCCCGAGTCACCTGCTGCAAATGCAGCATACACCCTGTCAAGCCCTGGTAGTCTAGTGGCTCCTCACACCCTCATCCAGCCATGCCAGCCCACCCAGCAACCCCCCAACCATCCCCAGCCAGCAACTGGCACAGTTCACCTCTCACCTCCACGGCCAGCTGCCAACTGAGTTCCGTAGGATCACTACTGGAAAGATGTGCTCAGATATTAATTTCTGAGTGCATCTTTCCAGTAGCACTCCTACAGAACTCAGTCGGTGGCTGGCCATGGAGGTGAGAGGTGGGCTGTGCCAGTCACCTGCTGTGGAAGGGTGGGGTGTGCTGGGTGGGCTATTACAGCTGAGTGTGGGGCCATTAGACTACCAGGGCAGGGTATTTGCTGCATTTGCAGTTGGGGCTCGAGGTCGCAGCATGGGTGAGGGGATGACAATGCCACCTTGTGGGGCATTGCACATTGTGGGATTTGGAGTGCTGGGGGTGTGGGCAGCCCTGCAGGGCATTTATCATGTACTTAGGGGGGCAGTTGGCATGGGCAGCCCTGTGAGGCCATTACTGTGTGGGGCAACAAGTACAGTACAGGGATCAGGTGGGATTGGGCCTGATGCCCATTGGGGCAACTACAGGGGTGGTCTGGGCATAGGGGGGCACATGGATCAGGTTCTGCAGGACCCTCAGAGGATGGATGTAAGTTATACCAGCTAAATGCAAGTGTAACTTACGTTGCCGGTTCTCCTCCAGGGGTTCTTGTAGAATCCCGACAATGCCTTTCTGGAATGTGGCGCAACTGCTGCCGTAAACTCCATACCGCCATATAGCAGGGGTTTATGATGCAACTGCCGGCATAAAAGCTGTTCAGTGCAAGTGGCCTGCAACATGTCGCAGGCCACTTTGTAGAATCGCACAAGTCGCAGCTGCTGGCGTAAGTTGCTACTTGCGCCATTCTACTTGGCACAAGTGCTGTTATGCCAGGCGGTTCTTTTCTAGAATCGGGGCAATAGTGAGCAATATGATGTCATAAACAAAGGCACAATGAAGTCACTAGGGTATAGGACAAAGCTTTTTATACTGACTTTTTGGACTGACTACATGTGTTATAAACCCTGGAAAGGAAATCTGAAAATAAAAAATAAAAATGTATTGTCCCCAATATAAAAGGCATTCCAAGGGTGCAGAAGGAACACAGAGCTCTCCTATATGCTGATGACATTCTAATAATACTAGCTGATGTACCCAATGAAATTTTGCCTTGTCATGATCTATGTGTACATTTTTCACATATTGGAGGCCTCCACATTAATCACTCTAAGTCCAAGGTTCTCCTTCTTAACCTGCTCTGTACTCATCAACCACTGCAGAACACCCATTGGCAATGGTGTGAGGAGGGAATCACATATGTGGGCATTAGACATACCTCTAAGCCCTGTGACATCTGCAGAGCACATTTTACACCTCTACTGGAGACCCTTAGAGAGGACCTTTAGAGATGGAGCCTTCTCCATCGAACATCAACTGGGAAAATAGCAATCATTATTTATTTCATTTTGGTTACTGGGTTAACCCACTGGAACTAATGTTCCCTTTTTCAGGAGCAACTCGGAATTAATGACAGTTATACTATTATTTAACAGACAGTCATATTGCATTTTACATAGAAGAGATGAAATACATAAAAGTGAAAACAATTGACTTGGATTGTTTACAGTTCACAAGTAGGCTGTAGCACAGTTCTAAATAGAAGGTCATACCACTGGTCCAACACCTTAAATGCCTTAATACAGCAGTAGAATATAAGACTAGCTCTGATACATCACATTACATCAGGCAATCACACATATGCACTATATTGATTAACAGTATACTTCCAGTGATAGCAGAAGCAAAGACATTATTCCTTAATAGTATCCATATTTGTGTGTGGGAGTGCAGGGCTCTCCATACCCTGTGTCCCATCCATATATCAGTCCTTAGTAGTATTCATACCATAAGTCACAAACATCTTTGTAACACTAACCTGAAGAGCTGTCTCTAACCCTAACTCTGGAAAGTAATATTTGATGGGGAGATACATGACAGAAAGTATACCTCAGCACCCAGAACAGTATCAGATATATGCCCCCTATTAACTCCAAAAGACACATAACTTAACCCTTACCTAACTCTGGAACAAGTCATATTTAATGGGGGAACACATGACAGAATGTGTAGATCAACACCAAGAACAATAACAGATATGTGCCCCCCTTAACTCCAACAGACATATAACCTAACGCTCACCTTCACCTGAACCCAAACCATAACGCTAACTCTGGAAGAAGTACTATTTAATGAGGGGCACACACAGCAGAAAGTGTACCTTTGCACCCAAAACAATATGACATACATGTCTAAAAGTAACTCCAACAAATACATAACCTAACGCTAACCTAACTCTGGAATAAGTTATATTTAATGAGAGGCACACACAACAGAAGGTGTACCTCAACACCCTGAACAATATCAGATATGTGCCCCCCATTAACACCAACAGATATATAACATAACCCAGACCCGAACCCATGTGAATGCAAAAATTCCAATTGAATAACATTAGAACTTTCACAGGCCATTGCTCACCCAACATTTGGAGTTAACTATAACACTATGTATGAAATGAAATATCTCACTAAGTAGTAAAACATTAATGCATTACACCAAGGACAGTCATCTCCAGGTTCCAACAGTACCCAAATATTTCCCCCAAAATTAAACATGGCGCCAAAGCAGAATTCATGGCACATTTTCTATAAACTTCACACACATGTGTGCATACCCTTTTACCAAAAGCTCACTATGTTTCAGACAACTCCTTTGCAAATTGATGGAGCTATGCCCTAATAACCTGAAACCAGATTTTACCCTTAATTCCTAAACTGCTGGGATTTAAGTGTAAACCTAAATTTATGTTACTCTTTGGAGTGAGCCCCATAAACTGGAGGGATCAAAGCCACCCTCTTACCCTTTCCTGAATGTACACATTTCCCTTAACCATAACAGTGACCCTAACCCTAACCCTATTTCCTACTACTGGGATTTAAGTGTCAGTCAACATATACGTTGCTCTGTGCATCAAGCCACACAAAGTGGAGTGGGGCAAGTCCCCCTCCTAAGCTTTCCTGAATGTACACATTTCCCTTAACCCTGCATAATTTTTTAGAGATTGTAACTGTTTCCTTATTTCCCTGTGGGAGCACAAGGCCCTTCACTCCAATCACTCTTTACTCCTCTACATATTTGTGTGTGGGAGAGAAGGGCCCTCTGGGCCCTATGCCTATCCATCCATCAGTCTCTAGTAGTATACAAATTTCTCTTTGGGAGAGCATGTCCCTCCAGGTACTGCACTGCCATCCATGCATTACTCCTTAAAAGAATCGATATTTGAGTGTGTGAGTGTAGGGCCCACAAAGAAATGCTTGCATACACCTCACATTACAATATTATCCTATGGGAAATGAAGCAAAATATAAAGCTGCAGAACTCCAGCGCAAAGTAATATATTTACAACAAACAAGCAAATGGCACATCTGTGAGGCAAGCCCTCAATACTCTGAAAATTTCAAAGCAAAATTATAAATAGTTTCTTAACACCATAGTGACAAAACAGCTCTGTAGACCTTCCAGTACAATGGTATCCTAAGGGAAATCAACCAAAGTTCAAATCCACAGAGCTCCAAGCCAAAGTAATATATTTTCACACAACCAGCAAATGCCACATCTGTGGAAAAAGTCCTTTCTATCTTGAAAATTTCAGTTAAATATTCCAAACTGTTTCTCTACTATGAGGTGACAAAGAAACAGCTATATAACATTTATTGTGTTTGCAAATTGCAATCAAGAATCCTGTTTCACGATCAAGAATCCTGTTTCACAATCAAAGAATCCTGTTTTGTCACCAAGAAATCCTATTTCACACAGCACAGCAAACTTTTCCCATAGAAAATGGTGGGACACGTGTTTCTGAAACTGTGTATGGTATTCTTTTCAGGTCTGCCTGCGTAAGGCTCCATGGATTCTGCTGCTGCCTGGTGCTAAAGATGACATCTCCTTCTTGTGTTCTGCCTGCCTGGCTGTGTCTTCATAGTGTGCCCATCACAAATGCCCAGGTAAGTATTAATGTTTGCTACACTATGCATATTAATTATTTTTTTTTTATTTTTATTATGTTGCAAAGGGATAGGTGTAGTTCCAAACAGACAGAAAAGCAGGTGAGGGTGAGGTGCAGAGGGTTTGGGCTGTGGTGGCAGATTCGGTAGTGACAGGTGGCAGATTAGTTTGTGATATGATGTTAAGATGTGTTTGGCCCACCTCCCCGGTGGTCAATCACTGATAAATGATGCCATGTTTCCCACGTGTTTCTGCAACTCTGTATTTTAATATTTTCAGGTCTGCAGGGATGAGCAGCTGTATTGGAAGAGAATGCTTATTTTGCTAAAGGTCACCCAGTTCAGTTTCCTGTTCCTGTCGTTCCTGATCCATATTGGTTTATTGCTGCATAACAAAAGACAGAAGAAACCATAAGAAGATTTGATGTTGTGATGTGACTGTGGCAGTGAGGCACCAATGTTGAATCAACACCCCCTGCTCCTAGGTAGCCTCCAAACAGTGGTGTTGCTGCACCCATGAAGGAAAGCAGGACAATTGCTCTAAAACGTACATCTTCTGTCCCTCCACATACACAGTACATTGTATAAACAGAGACTATGAAAACTAACTTTTTTTTTTGCTGTTGCTGATTGACTTCAAAAATTTGTTTCTGCCAGCTGCTTTCCATTGTTGGACATCATCCCTAGACAGTGCATTGCAATAAATCAGCATGTTGTATACTTGATCATGCTGGAGTAAAGGATTGGCAAGTTTAGCCAATCCAAATTTTGAATGTAGGTCTGTCACGCTTCACATGCAGCAAATTTTTACATTGTGCTTTTACAGCCCTGAAACACCACCAACTATCAATAAAAATGACATTGGTGGCAGTAGAATATTAGTAGCTTGGCCATTGTAAATACTTCTCAATCCAGTTAGTGGTGTTCATGAAATGCAGCAGGCTTCACTTCTGAAGAGTACCTGTTCTGTTCTCTACATTGTATAAAATGGGCAAGGGAATGCATGTGTCCTGATTGACTGAGACTTCAGAGAAGTTGTTTGTACTAGGTTTACAATACAGTCAGGGGCTGAATGCAGTGTTTGTCACATGCGTTACTACATCTCTGACCTTGGGGTAAACCTAGTACAACCAATGCTCTGTTGTGCCTTACTGCTTACGTATCATAAAACCTGCTGTTCACATGATCATTCCATGTCAGTCTTCCATTTCCTGAACAAATTCATCCTGTCGCTCAGTCAGTCACAGCAGCCACTCCAGTGTCATGTATGGCCAGCTGTACTTCACCACTGGCTGGCCATCCATAGACCTCACCTCACACCCGGTCCCATCAATGGGTCCCTGAGAGTCCAGACACTATGAGCCCAGCTATCACACTGTATTCACCACTGATGACTCAGTCCTCCAAATGTGTGTTGTCTCTCCACTCATGAGTAATACAAAATGTGTCAGTCATCCTCCATCAAAACAAACTGTGTAACAGTTTGGATTGTAAAAAGGAAATAGAAGCCAATTTACATAGTCGGTGGAAAGACATTTGATTGACCGATGACCTGTTGTTTATCAATATTTATGCCATCACTGTGGGTATATTTCAGGGCAGATATCAGTGATATTTTTGCTTCCCGGGGACCTACATTGAAAATATCAAAAAATATTACCATTCTAGGTCCAAATATTACTATAGTAGGTCCTGATTGGCTCTTTTCCTCAGTAGTAGTACTAACTGTATTCAAATGCGAATAACTTTAAAAAGAAAAAATGATAGCATGATACTGTGACATGAAAGTTATTCAGCACAAAAATATCTACAAAATGAGTGGTGTTTCAATTTTATCTACCTTTCATTTTTTTTTTATAATTGAAGAAAAACAGCAGACAATGCAATTTGTTTTCATTCTTTTGACAAACAAATGCAAATAACTTTAAATCAAAAAACGAAAGCATGGTACTGTGAACACAAAGTTTGTTCAGGACAAAAATATCTATAAACTGAGTGGTGTTTCATTACAGATGCCTTTTAGCTTTTTTATAATTAGCAAAAACAGCAGAAAATTATATTTTCACTTTTTTCACCAAACAAATGCAAATAACTCTAAAACAAAAACTGATACATTGGTACTTTGAGCAAAAAGTTGATCAGAACAAAAATATCTACAAAATGAATCGTATTTCATTTATAGATACTGTTTAGATTTTTTACAATCAGTAAAAAATATCAAGAAATTCAATTGTTTTTCACTTTTTTTGGGCGGTATGGCATAAATGGAATATGGAACCCCCATACTGGAAATATTGTCAATATTTTTTGTTCTCATGCCACTTGACCATATAACATCACTTATGGCTTACACTCATGATGTTATTGGGTCAATAGTCACTCAAACAAAAAATATTTACAATATTTCGAGTAGGGAGGTTGCATATCACTTATACATACATGGTATTGGAAGAAACTCATAACACCAACGTGTATGTAACATTTTTAGGTTTAATACTGAAAAACTGTAGGGTAACAACAATAAAAAATAATAAGTAGTATCAAAAATCTTGACAAAAAAACTATGTACAGAGATTAAACACAAAATATAAACTTTCACTTCTGGACTGCAACTTGGTCCAGCAGCAACAGAACATCATGCAACCACAGTCAGTCACCTCCGTGGGGTGGCTTTGGACACATGTTGCTTCTTGTCTTGTACATCAGCAGAAGCGGTACTCCTTCTGTATGTTGTCATTCGGCATCGTGCATGCTGCCGACCTGCAATAGCAGACAATATGTGGTGGTGACCTGCCAGCAGCTTCATCATGCCTTTTTAAATGGCCTTCACATCTGACTGCAATTTACAGATCTTAGCATCTAGCGCCCGAAGTCTCATGGCTAGTGCAGGATTGCCCTCCTGTGTGGTGGAGGCACCATGAGGAAGATCACTGGCTCCACCCTGTTCCACCAGTTCTTTCTTTGCAATTTTTGCCAGTTCCCACTGCAGCTATCTAAGGTGGTTGCTTGCTCCTTTGCCCAGCTTCTTGGGGTTGGCTCAGTTGGGTCTGTAGGGAGAGAAATAACTACTGTACATCAAAGTACTTTTAAATATGTCAGTGACATCTGCATTTTTGTATTCTGTGTCCAGTTTGTCACTAATGTTCTGTGTGGCATTCTGGTGAGACATATTTTTGAGACATGACTAATAACCTTCTATGTACCAGACCAGACCCTGCTGTACATGTGTCAGCACTGATGTCCCCCTTGAGAACTGTGTAGCCCATCCCATGATAATTTGACAGTGGTGATTTAAAGGGAAACTGTCATCATAATCAGACTCTGCCAACCATCCCCAAAGCCTTAACCCACATGTACTGCTTTTTGCAAGGCATAACAATGTTTTTTTTAAAGTGTTTTAACTTACTTTATGTTGTTGTTGCAAACTCCATGATTAAGGCAGCACGGTGGATGCTGTACAGTGCCATTGCATTGGAAAGTGCAGCACCACTACACTAGACTCGGTACAATACAATACAAGCAAGCGGTGTGGCACTGCAGTTTTCAGTTGAAATGGCAACGAGCAGCAGCCACCATTCTGTGTAATCTCAGAGTTTACAACAGCACCCTGATCAGCTCAAGACAAATGTTTATAAAATGTTTTTGCTACTGAATTGGAAAAATGCAGCTTAAGATCAATCGCAATTAAATGCAAAAATTGATATGTTCAGTTCAGTTAGATTTTATTGAAAGTATATATTAAAATAAATTATCAAATACATTGTTTGTTTAAAAACACATTATACATCACAAATACTTATTTTAAATACAACCACCTATTGCACTACAGCCCTACTGTTAATTGCCTACTATAATGCAAAATTCCTTCTTCAGACACAGTTTTATCCTAAAATTTACACATTAACTTATAAGCATAATTTGCTATAGCAAAAATGTGTGCTTCACTCATAGATCTAGTTTCAAAGATCTCATTCCCTATCGCTTTTTCTACATATCTATCAAACAATGGGTATATCAGTTTTTCCCTTTCTTCAGTCATTTTTGAACACTACCTCAACAAATGAAGGGCAGTTAATTTTATAGTTTCATCACATAAATAGAAGTTTTCAGCTGGATATGTCTTATTTCATTTCCAAATATTTCCAAATTGTTCAAACCATAGTTTAGTAAATGCCCTTCTATGAGTACTTTTTGCAAATGTCTAATAGACTGCCTTCTGGAGCACTGACAAACTTCTTGGAGAATACAATTGCTCTTTGCAATATTTTTGCTTTTATAGGAATAGTTCCTGTTTCTGCTCTTACAGCACTACTCATAGTGTACGCAGGAACCCCCAAGAGATTTTTCAAAAAAAAGCTGTCTGTGGTAGTTCATGATCTTTAATACTGGTATTAAAACCCCATATTTCTGAAGCATAAAGTACCTTAGAATTAATGTTTGCATCAAACATCTATAAGATGCTACAAATGAATCTTTAGAAAAGGGTTTTGCAAATCAGTTAATCCCCAACATACTATTTTTAACATCGGTCCTAATTTTTAATAGGTGTGATTTCCACTTTACTTTTCTATTAAAAATAACTCCCAAATATTGAAATTCTTCAACCTCCACAATACGTGAACCATCAATTATCCAAGAGGTAAGTATTTTCTTTTTAGAGCCAAAGGCTACTATTTTTGTTTTATCTATATTTAACATTAAATCTAATTCCCTCAAGCTATTCTTTATGGAGGTCAAAGCCCTCCTTATCCCCAGGGGAGTCAGTGCTAATATTATAGCATCATCTGCATGCATAAGAACTTTTACTGAGATATTGTTAAGTTTATGAGCAAAGCTATCTATTTTTAGAATATTGTCTATAAGGGAGTCAATATAAATATTAAAAAGTGCAGGGGCAAGGAGACATCCCTGTTTTACCCTTGATTTTTGCCAGTATCTGTTCTGTTAGCAATCCTTTTTTCCCTACTCTTACCCTTAGTACAGTATTCTTATGTAACAACATCAATAATTCCAATAGGTTATCATCTAGGCCTTTTAACTTCAGAATACTCCAAAGGGTTTCTCAGTTAACAGAGTCAAATGCTGTATTTATATCTACAAAGGCAGCATAGATTTTTCCTTTCTTCTGTTTCACATATTTATTCAAAATGTAGTCCCGCTATTTGTGAGGGGCAGGTTGCACACTTTGGACATTGTGTTGGGCAGTGTTTATGGCCCCAATGCTGATACTCCTGTTTTTTTAATGAAAGTATTGGAAGTTCTCACTCCTTTTCTGGGTATCCCTATGATTATAGGGGGAGATTTCAATTTGGTATTCGATCCATCTGCAGACAGGTCAGGTCATTCTCGCCATGGCCTTTCCCCAGCCCAAAGGTCCTTCAGGGATTTCTTAGACTCTGCAGGGCTCTGTGATGTATGGTGTGTGCTTCATCCCAAAGTTCTGGAATACACATTTGTCTCACGAGTACACAGCACCTCCTAGCGGATTGATTACATTTTTGTGTATCAAATGCTTTTGTCCGGAGTTTTAGATTCTAGTATTGTCCCAGGTCCACCTTCTGATCACTCGGCGGTAGTGTGTAGGATCTCCCTGTGCTCTTTACCTAAAAAGGGGGGTAGATGGAAGTTGAATAACCAAATTCTTAAGGAACCTGATAAGGTTGATTATATAGCATCCCAAATACAACAGTTTATGGTTTTAAATAATAATTCTACACATCAACCGGATATGCTATGGTGCGCTCTCAAAGCGTATTTGAGAGGCATTTTAATTGGCCTAGCTTCCAAAAGAAAAATGGAGCAGGAAAATAAAGCCTCCCGTCTTCTGTCTCAAATTAGGAACATGGAATCCTGCATTTCCCCTGCCTCCTCGGAAATCTTTAAGCAGGATTTACTTAAAGCAAGGGATGCTTACATTGATTTGTTAAGGGAGCAAGCTGAGTTTGCTATTTTAAGAACTAACGCAATTTACACAGACCAAGGGGAGAAGGCCAGGCAGCTGTTGGCAATGAGTGTTAAACAACAAGAATCAGCCAGATTTATTGCAGCAGTTCACTCTTTAGAAGGGGATTCCCTTAAAACTTAGAGATAGTTGACATATTTACTAGTTACTTTCGGGATCTATGTGGTCCCATGGTCGACCCCGGGGCGATTTGAAAAAATATTTGATAGATCTGCATCTACCCTCCCTTACTAACTCTCAGCAAGCCGCATTAACATCTCCTATTTCTGAAGAGGAAATAGCTATGGTAATTAAATCTCTGCCAACAAATAAAACCCCTTGCCCTGATGGATTTTCCTCTAATTTTTATAAAGTATTTTCCAAGCAATTAACCCCCATCTTGTTGTCACTTTTCCAATTCCTTCTTTCTGACCAAGCATCTGATCCTTTACTTTTTGAAGCCCTGATAGATTTATTGCCCAAACCAGACAAGCCACAGGACCTGGTTTCAAGTTATAGACCTATTTCTTTAATTAATTATGACATTAAGATCTTAGCCAAATTATTGGCGGATCATCTGAATGTGGTTCTTCCTTATATAATAGGGGAGGAGCAGGTGGGTTTCATGAAGGGAAGATCATCAGTTGATCATCTATGAACCCTCACTCAGGTCTTCTCAGCCTCCAGGGATGCCGCTATTCCTATGGCTTTGGTCTCCCTGGATGCCGAGAAGGCCTTTGATAGGGTTTATTGGAATTATTTGTTTGCTGCAATAGAGGCATTTGGGTTTGCCAAGAAGTTTCTGAGCTGGGTTCATTCTTTATACCTGTTGTCTTCTGCTAGAATTTCTTGTAATGGAATGATTTCCATTCCAATTAAATTACATGTGGGAACTAGGCAAGGGTGTCCCTTGTCCCCGCTGCTTTTTAACATTTACCTAGAGCCCCTTATCCGGGGGTTAATGAGGGCCCAGGATATCCCAGGTATATCTCTAAATGGGCATGTGGTTAAGGTTGCAGCATATGCAGATGACCTCCTTTTGCAAATAACTAATCCAGCTACATCTATTCCCTCTATTCTCAATATAATAAAGGGGTTCAGCAAGGTTTCAAATTATAAACTTAATATTGGGAAAACTGTGTTTTTTCCTCTTAATCACAGGGTGTATGAACAAGAAATTACCACCTTTGGGCTTGCCTGGCAGTCTGAGTCCATTAAATATCTTGGTATTACACTGACACAGAGTGTATCTTGGATTAAGCAGTTAAATTTGGATTTGTTGGCCCAAAAGAATGATCAAGATCTCCGAAGATGGACGCTTCTTCCTCTCTCTTTATGGGGTAGGATTAATTTGATTAAAATGAACATTTTACCCCGTCTACTTTATCCCCTTAACATGTTGAATATTGGCCTTCCCCTATCCTGGTTTAAAAAAATTCATAGTATGTTTTCGAATTTCATATAGGGGTATAAAAAATCTAGAATGGCATTTCGCAAATTGGCTGCTCCCAAAGGAAAAGGAGGGTTAAGATTTCCTCATATGGGGCTGTATTACTGGGCCAGCCAGGCCAATAAATATCTTAGGTAGCGGACAGCGGAGCAGCAACTAGTACATCCTTCATATACCCCGGTTTGGCTTAGGGTGGAGTTAGATAGTATTAAAAAGCATAGATTCCTCCCTTGTGCATTGTTATACACTAAAGTAGGACTCCTCCCTGCATCACTCTGAAACTCTCCCATTGCAGTGTCGATTAAGGCCCATGCCCAGTTGTGTGCGTTTCTCAAATATGACAATATTAAGGACCTGTCTCAGCCAATAAGTGGTAACCCTAATTTGCAACTAGATAACAAGCCTCTATTATTTAACTGGCTTCCCCTGATAGGAAACTGTCATCTGGAAGATTTTATTATGGTGGATAGTCAGTGGTGCTCCTCCGTAGAAATTATGCATAAATTCATGGTACCTGGGATAAAAATTTTCAAGATTTATCAGCTTCGGCATCTTTTGTTAAAAGTGTTTGGGGCTACTCCGCCCTCACCCGCTCACATTAGTTTTCAGATCACCCTAGTAGAACTGGCTGGAGTATCCCATGCGGTGTTGAAGATATATAGTATTTTATTTGCATGGGCATACTCTGATAATTTTTCCCCTGTTATTTACTGGTCTTCCCTTTTTCCAGATAAGGAGTTAGATTGGTCTCTTCTCTGGCATAACTGCCATACATTCTTATTGCTGGATAGATTAAGATTAATGCAATTTAAAATTTTACATATTTATTATACTCCTCAGAAATTGGCCAAAATGTGTGTTGTGTCCTCTCCATTCTGTACAAGATGTAAGCTGCAGCCTGGAGACCTTCTTCATATTTGTTGGAAGTGCCCCAAAGTTTCCCCACTTTGGACCACTGTAAAGCATAGAGCTGACCCACTTTTAGGTCTTTCTGATTTGTTTACACCTGAAGTATGTCTCTTGGGGGACTTTTCATGTATTTCTGTACTGTGTAGAAAATACTATATGGCATTAATTTCCATGTCAATTAAAAAAGTGGTCTTGAGACATTGGAAAGACTCTGACAACCTGACTTATCTTGAGTGGCTCCAGGAGCTTCTTGCTAATCTCAGAACGGAGAGAACCATTGCAAGTCTTTCTAGTAAACGTAAGAAGTTTAAGAGAATATGGGGTTCTTTTCAAGCCCTGTACTCTTTACAAGTTTGAAATACACGTTCATTATAGTTCATGGTGTCACTTGGGTGGTAGGCCACTGCGTAGGTTTTAGGGGGGTATGAGGGTGGGGGGTGGGCAGGGAGAGAGAATGAATCAGTATTGCTTTGTATACTAATCACAGTCTTATTATGTGAAATGTTCTCTGGATTCGTTCTCTGTATTGTAAACTCTAATAAAAGTTGAATGGAAAAAAAAAATGTAGTCCCGGACAAATATAAGGTCTATCATTGACTTACCCCTTTGGAAACCAGCCTGGAAGGTTGAGGGAATATTTTGAACTTCCATTCACATTAGTAACCTATTTAGTACTATTCTAGAACATATTTTAAGACTAACACTTAACAATGTTATTGGCCGATAATTAGAAGGAATGTTAACAGACCCCTTTTTATGGAAGGGAACAATTATTCCTGTTTTTCATTGTTCTGGTACACTTTTCTTTTTGATTATAAATTCAAATAGTGGCAAAAACAAATCATTCTGGGTTGGCCTGATAAATTTCTGCTCCCATATCATCCATCCCCCCGAGCCTTATTGCATTTCTGAGCACATATTACAGAAATAATTTCTTCTCTTGTAAACACCAAATCATTTATAGGCCTATCCCTACACAATGTATGCACATTTCCTCTGCTATCAGACTGAAGTGTTTTAGACCCATTATCCAGTCCAGAAAATATTTTTTGAAAATACTGATACCATTCCTCTTTTGCAATAACAGTTTCAATATTAAATCTACTCCTCCCCATTCCAAATGCCACCATATTCCAGAAAGTTACCATATCCTTACTGCTAATTGCTTCCTGGAGCTTTTGTCAACTTAAATTATCAAAAAGTGCTATTTTTCCTAATTATTATCCTATATTTAGTTTTAAGAAGCTTCACTGAGATTCTATCAGAGATAAAATTATGTTTCTTAATATGTCTACCAACCTTTAGGATAAGCTTTTTCATAGTTATACAATCATTATCAAACCATTTTACTTCTTGCCTCACATCCATCCTATTATTTCTCTGAGTTAGGGCAAACTGCTTAAGAATTTCTTTCTCCATTTCTTTAAGCTGTCCCCATGCATTTCCCTGTTCCATATCAGCTAGCATCTGTATACAACTATTTTTTTGGACCATTATCTCTTTTGATTCCAGAATCTCTGTCACCTTTCCAGTCAGATATTCTGACCATTTAATTTTCCTGGAGTTAAATAATAGCATATTCTGTTTCTCTTCTAGCCTCCTTGATTCTTCCATATCTCTTACAATAACCCATTTACCAGTTATAAGGAGTTCAAGAGGCCTAAGGTCACTGTTCCATAGGTCTAATTCCCTGAGCTGCTTAATAAATCCCATTGAGAAAACATTTGTTATAAAATAATCAATTAAACTACCTTCCCTTTAGTTAGAAAAGGTCAGATGTCATAACCTGTCACCTTGGCGTCTACCATTTATTATTCTCAAATTTAGTGTATTCAACCATTAAAGAAGACTCACCCCCTGCATATTACTTTTAGGGTCCACTGAGGACCTCAGAGGTTTATCAAATACATCATCCAAATTTCAATTATTATTTTTATTTTCTAATTGCACACCAGTTCTGGCATTACAGTCACCACCAAATAGTATAGTGATCCCTGGGGATTTTCCCTGTAATACTAGTAATATTTCTTCTAGTTTCTGCAAAAATTGAGTTATTGGGTTTTTATGAGGGGGTATATAAACATTAACTAATAAGAAAGGGGGGAGAGATCTTTCCTCTCAATTTCCACACATAATATATCAAATGTATTATCTTTAAAGATACACACTGCTTTTATCTCTGAACCTACCTTTATCATAATACATATTGCTCCAGTAGCATGAGCATAAACACTTTGTTTCTTTGCTGGGATATGCCAAGCATGATATCCTTCTAGTTGGTAAACATCTGTAGTAGTAACCCATGTTTCCTGAAGCATTATTATAGGATAAATATTTAAAAATGTTATACAACCAAAATCCTTCAATTTACTAGCAATTCCAGTAACATTCCAACTAGGGATGGACAAATCAACTATTCCAGTCTTATTTATTTTCACAGACCATCAATTGCCTTCCTCATTCTCTATCAAGCAGCTATAAGAGACTCCTGTGCAATTCAAGTTAGTTGATTGTGTCTTTCCAACAAAATATGAATCATCAGATGAGAATTGGATCAACTCATACAACTGCTCAAGAACTACACTTGTATTTATTCTAACACCCCTTTGCAACTGTCCTCTGATATATTTTCTCCCGTCTTGGTTCAGCATATCATTAGCCAATTTTAATTCATGGACTGTTTCTGGGGGAACCATATAATTAGTAATTCTCTGTTGTAACTTACATCAACCTCCTTCTTTCCCTCCCTCCTTTCCTATCTTCCTTATAGTTTCTATGCCCTCCTTTCCCCACATATAGCTCACTATCTTGAATCACCTATGTCTCTGCTTTAACTCTTAAAGGTGCCAGTTCCTCTTTTACTGCCAGTATTTTTTGTCTTATGACTCCATTTTCTTGTAACCAGGGAAATCCAACCTTTTTCTTTACCAGTTTTATATCTGTATACCTATATAATACATGACCACATAAACTTTTGGCCCAAAATACCCTTACACACATTATAAACTGCCAACTTCAGGATCATAAGATTTTCATTTCTATTCTTATGCAATCCTTTCAGGAATGTTGTTGGTGCTAGTAACCCTTTTTCTATTAACAGGTCTTTATTTGTTAATACCCCTCCTCTTACATTTAGGTGCTCCCCTTTTTGACTGTGAAGATCTTTGCCACTGACACTATCATTAACTACACTGATCTCCTCTACTTCCATTACCTGATATCTTTTTTGTTTCCCATTCTCCATCAATATTAAAATATTATCTTCCATGTCTCCCTCAGGTTTACTTGGGTTACTTGTCAAATCTTTATTTTGACCTTCTTCAGGGAAATTTCTATCCTTTTTTGTTTTCCTTGCAGACATCTTTTTTGTATAACAACATTATCCCCTTTGTTTTTCTTACTCTTCTTTAGCCCATCTGTCAATTTTTTTATTTCCATCTCTTCCCCATTCCCTATTTCTATTGCAGTCTTTTTTTTTTATTAAAGAAGAACCCACTCCTCCATTTTTTTTTTTTTTTGCTAACGTTTTTTTTTCCTTCCTTCTTTTTTGGCTATCCTTCATTTCCTTTTGACTGACTTTTTTACTTATAACCAAGGTTAGATTGATCAATTGCTCATTATTAAGCAGTATCCCATTATGAATTTCCTTTAAAATTTCTAAAAGAGGGGTAACATTTTCTTTTATTCCCAGATCTTTTTTCTTTCCTTTTGCCAGCTTTCTTTCAGTTTTCTTCCAGTAATTATCTTCCTCCCTTTAAGATAATCTGTATAATTTCCTCATTAGGAGTCACAGGTGCTGCTGTTACTGATTTTCCCTTTAATGGGTATACTTCTTGTAATCTGCCTCCTTGAGTACAAGGATTCAGGAAAGCCTCATACTCATTTAAAAAAGAAATATTATAATTCCCCCTGATGAGGGAGCAGCTTCAGAGGTAACACCCTCATTAACAATATTTGAGATTTCATCTATATCTAGGAGGTCTAGGGTTCCCCTATATTTTCTAACTGGCAGGCCCCCCATTCTCTACCTGGTTCTCCCTGGTTCACATATGATTCTAAAGATGATAGATTATTTTCCTCCATCAAATTGAAGTTAATAATATAATTTTCCCCTTCCACAGTTTTTATTGTTTTCATTAATGGATGTTCACTAAGATCTACTATAGCTAAATCAGCTGAATCCACATTACTATTAATGGGGGATGAGCTATGGCTTGGAAGGGATATACTTGTAGCTCTTATCAACTCCTCTTTGTCTATCATTTTCTGGGCTTTTACATGAATGTAACTTATTATCTTCTTCCCTCTGTTACATACATCAGCATCCAAGACATTCATGTTCTTTTTATTTTTGTTTTTAACTGTGGGTTTTTGGCCTCCTCCAATATTTTTCTTATAAGGCGCAGATTTAGGGGTTTTACTTCCTAACTCCCCTATTATTCACCTTGTTTGCCTTGTTTCCATCTTCCCAATTTCAAGCAGGTCCACAAAAAGGAGAATACAATATCCCACAAACCCTTATACAATCAGGTTAAGGGAAAAAAAAAGTGAAACAGTCTAACTGCTGTAATAAAAATGTCCTTAGACTTCAATAAACACAGTCTCACAGGAATGTTAAACAACATTTTTTATCAAAGTTCATATGTTGCAGCACAAGGGACTTTACTGCTCTTCTGACTTTCCCCATATGTTATACCTTTTCCTTTGTTGTTCTTCAGTTAATGTCTCCAGGTTCACTTTCCAACCGCTGGCACATATTGACAACTAGGGGCTCACACAAAACTTCAGGTACACATATCCTGTTGTTATCAGGTTGTTTTAATCTATCCAAAATTTGTTTATATATCTTTGTGATTTTCAGGCAAGGTAGGAACTTCTTAGGGCTTTCTTCCCAGGTTATCACTAGGTAAAGGGAGAACATGTAAGGAGACTCAGTATAATAATCCCAAAATATTTCAGCCCTCTCACAGAAGAAAAACCCACAGACATTTTAGGTTAGATAAAAATAACACCTAAACCACTCTTACAGTTATATACTTAAAACAGCACTTTATAGAAGGTAACAGTAAATATTTAAAATAAACTTACTTCTCCCGTTAAGTACTAAAAAATTATCTGATACTACTATGAAACAGCAGCTATTCATAGAATCTTCCCCAGCAACATGTTACTGGTGTTAATTGCTGGCACTTTTGTAAAACAGCTCACCGATTCCGAAGGATGAGATGCCAAAACTGCAACAATTAAAAACTCTTTAAACACAGTAAAATAGTGGAAGATATCATAATTATTATAACTGGATACCTCTCAAGTATCTAAGTAACATCTAATCAAGCAAGAAATATATAGCAAAATACCAAGTAATAAAACAGAAACCACCGCATTGGCTCACTATCTGCAGCTTTTGAAGTTTGCTGTTCCTCGTTGAGAGCAGAGTAGGGAAATGGCAATGTAGTGTAGCAGCTGCGCACTTCAATAGATCTCTCTTGGTCAGGTGACCAGATTTACATATGGCACGAAAAAATAAAAGCTTTAAAAATTTAAGTTTTTAAAATTAGCAGTACTATATGGTGATAGTTACCAAAAAATAAAAAGTAGAATCCCTGTTACTTCCAACACAACAGAACAAGGAATTACACTTCACCTCCAAGTGTCTCGGGGTGGGGCGGGAGAGAAACACAAAGCAGAAAAAAGAAAGAATTCAACAGCAGGGCTCATGCTTTAAAATTCACTACTATAAAAATGTTTACATAAACCTAATTAAACAGGAAAAGTAAACTTTCCATGTCATTGCGGGTGGGTCACTATGCAGTTCATTACAATTTGTCACTTGTTGTAAATAGACTCTGTTTCACACTATCCAGTTATTCAACAGTCCTGTTTAAGTCCCAAGACTCAATTTTCACAGCAGAAAGCTCAAATCAAGAATTTGTCTTCCTTTCCTGGTTGGAGGATTTTCTTTCTTTCCTTCTCCCAGCATTCACTGACTGTTCCGACTGGCCATCCAAAACTACCGACCATCCAGCTCCGGCAATGAAATCACCTTTTAGGATACTGCCGCATCCTTTTCCAGGCAGTAAGACAGAAAGGAAACTGGGGAAACTCTATAACAACAGACAACAGTACGATAAACTGGAAAGGCAATATTTAAGGTATAGGTGGCATACCTTTTCTTATAAATATAAGAGCATATATCATCCTGCTTCTGGTACTTTCTCCACAAGGCCCAACACATGTAGTCAGTCTGCTGCCTCCTTCTTCTCTCAGGAAACCTCCACCAAATTGAGATGTAACTTTTAAGTATGTTCAACATTCATAACAATAACTCAACAGAACCAGGCACACCACGGCTGTCTTCTCCTTCTGCTGTGCTACCGGCACTAGTGGTGGTAGTTGACTCCCTGGGGGTCTGTTCAGGTTGCTTGGAAAATGTTGAACATGAATGAAATATTTAAGGGGTGTAAGTGAGAAAAACACTGCATTCAAGAAACAGTAATAATTGTCATTCCGTATTATGGTTAAGGCTAGCCTAGATGTAATACTGTGGACAACGGCAAAGGGATCAGCAACACATAAAATCAAATAAGGGACAGTAGTATGCACACTCGGGGGTGAAGGACATAAAAGTTCCCAATCACTAGTAACATAAGTAATGTTGCAAACAGCCTCAGAGTGCTATGAATGTGGATGATTACATATCAGGATTAACAATATCAGTCAACACATCTTCTGCAGTGATTAAGAGCATTGCTCACTGTTTAATGGGATTAAATGATAGTGGATACATGGAGTGTATTGCATGCCAGTGCACTACACAACAAAAATGCACAGTTTAGATGCTGCACATTAGGCATAACTCACACAGAAATTAAAAACGTTTCAGTAAGGGGTGATGATAACAGACAATACATGACTGCAGGAACTAATGTTTACATCTTGAGGTTTGACATGTACAACAAACAAACACTGAAACAAAAACATTTGAATTTGGATACCAACCATGCCTTGTGAGGGCATGCAGCTGTCTGTCACAAACTCACACTCTCTACATGTCTATGGAATATGGTCTTGAATTCTGCTGCAGTCCAATCACACAGTTATATTGTATGATCATGTTCCAGAGACATTACAAGTACACCCATCTGTGACATGACAATCAGTGACTTTCACCAAAGGTGATGTACTTAGGTGTCAATGTCATTAATACCATCACATGCATGTACGGTTCATATGTATTCAGTCCAAAAAAAAAAAAAACTACTGATGTGTTGTGATTAAAGTGATTTTGAAAGGTTTTGCAGATGCCTTTTTCACATAGTATGCCATTGCTGCCCATGCTTCAAATGTTAAAGCTGCATTTTTTTATTTATTTTTTTTATAGCTGTTTGGTCCCCATTTCCTTCTCCTGCCAACTGGTGATGGGGAAACATAGGGATTTTACAAGTTTTCTCCCATAACCCCCCAAGGCCCTGACACACAGCTGTGCAAGCATGTGGAGGCATGCAATGCACCCCGTGGTGCCAGCTCAGCCCCTTCCACCTCCTGGAACTGTTTGCCACCCCCTCTCCACCTACGCTACCCACTGGACCTTAACCCAGTGGGAGCGGAACTACAGGGGGGGCAACTCACCTTAACCACCCTCTGGAGAGGAGAGCTGCCCATTGGTATGCTCAATCCTGCTCCACCCTCCCCTCCCAGATGGCACCCTGATAACCCAAGGTCATTCCGAACCTGGGTCACTGGCATAGCATGAGGTGTGGCGTCCAGTGCCTCAACCATCAGTGCCACTGGGCAGGCAGCTGCATTTTCCTTTGTAAAAAAATATCTGTCATAGTCATTTTTATTTATATTTTATCAGCACTGTGTTCTCCAGTTTTCTGTGTGAAGCCACACCCCCAGAATGATATCACACAAGGGAACTGTCAATGTTTTACATAAAGCAGCAAGGAATTCTGGGCAAATTATAATGCTGATGTAAATGTTAGTTACTCAGTGGTGCAGTCACTTATTTTAAAGGTGGTGACTACACCTAATATGTAGATGTACATAGCAATGCATTGTGGGTAGGCACAAGAAGTAGTTGTTTTCCAGATCCCTTACTATGAGGTGCAGTCTCATATTTCGGTAGTGGCTTCAATAACAAAAGCTCCTATATGTTTATTTTCAAAACAAGGCATTGTGCATATAGTGTCTAGCTGACAAGATTTCTTTACTGAGAGATGTAGTCTCCTATGTCAGTGGTGAAAATGTCTGCAACACAAAGACTGACCAACTGAGGTCTCTGTTTCAAAACAGTGCTTAAAAACATTGTTTTCCAGCCAGCCCGATGGCACTGAGGGTTGAGGCTCTGGATGCCACAACTCACATCACGCCAGTGACCCAGGCTCCTTCATGAGCTTGAGGTGCTGGGTTTGGTTGGGGGGAGAGTAAGGAGCTGATTGAGCTGCCGGCTGGCAGCTCTCCTCTTCGGGGAGGGCTTGAGGGTCTCCTCAGCACTTGGTCACCTCCTGGTGGAGGCTGGGGGGCTGTGCCACATTCAATGAGCCCTGGCATTAGGCCGGGGGAGGGCAGAAGGGCCATCACCGGAGTCGCGGTGTACATGCACACATGCATGACTCTACACAGATACGCTACCACATTCCGGGGTCTTGAGGCAACAATGAGTAAATTAGAAAATACAGGGGCAGCATAAGGATGAAATCTCTGGGCTGGCTCTGGTGGATCGGCCGGGGCATGCAAGGCATCTACAAGACCCCGAAAAAAACCCAGAGTAAGGTGAGGGTGGCCAACATGGGCAGCAGTCCACTGTGGTGGATAAAAAGTAATATGGAAAAAAAAAATAAACTTTATTTCCCTTGCATGATGTCACACTTGGGAGCTACAGCTCTGAGAAAAAAAAATGTGGGTAGGTTATGCAAATGAAGCAGAGCACAGAAATAAAAGCATTAAATTTGTGGAAAACTGCACTTTTTTGCAGTTTGAATGGTAGGAGAGTTAATCTCAACTCCTGCAGGTTACCAAAGGTTACTGATCCCATTTGCTATGGCAAATCTCAAAAAATCACTTTAAGGTGGGAGGTTTAGGAAGGAAGTCAGGAAGCACTTTTTCACTGAGAGGGTGGTGGGGGTGGACATTTGCAATGCGCTGCCAGAAGAGGTGGTCTTGTTGAAGATGGTGGGCAGCTACAAGCGAGGCTAGGATAGGCATAGGAAGAAACTAATGATCATGGGTAGTGAGGATGGAAAGGGTTCTAGGAGTGGGGAGGGGGGGCAGGGCCAGTAGCTCAAGCTGTGGGCCTGTAATATGAGCAAACTAAATAGACCAAACAGCCTTCTTCTGCCTGCTTCTTCGTATGTATGTTAAAATGTTCATATGTATTTATGTATTTTCATTAATTTTTTGTTCACGCTATGTGTGCACACACTTGCTGACTCAAGGATGAGCGAGAGAATTTTGTATGCACCATTACTTTCATGCAACAGTGCAGCATTTTTAAACATTTTTAATGTATGATACATACTGTACATCTTGTGATTATGAATCACAAACTGTACTAACTTGTGCTGTTCTCCTTCAACACCCTCTTCCTCATCCCAGATGATTCCTAACATGTCACCATACCACCCAGCATCTTGAGGGCTTCAGGCTTCTGATGCTTCATATCACCCCACTTATACTTCAGTTGTTTGAATGAATATTGGATGATTCCACTTCCCTCCAAATTCATGGGGGCCTTGAATATGGCTCACAACTCCTCCCTATGCTTTAAGGGCAGTTTTTCTGGCCCAAAAAGAGACTTGACATGAATGGTCACCTCTTTGACCAGCACTGTCACTTCCTTGCTGGGAAATGGTAGTGCAAATTTTCACTTGGTACTGATGGTAGCCTCCTGCTGTGCCTGTGAAAGCTTGTGCTGCACCGATGCCCCTTCTTGGCCCTGCTACTGCTGTGCCTGCCCCCCACCATGCTGCTGTCCCTCATCTTGTGGCTCTGATGCTGATGCTACCAGTACCAGCATTATTGTAATTAAATTCTCTGGTGCAATACAACAGAATATTCAGAAAAAAATCAATCTATCAGTAAATAACTGAAACAGAAGCTTTTGTAAGGCAGTCTTGCTGCAGTGCTGCCTGCTCTCTCTGTCACAGTGTTAAGTACACTACGCTGTGTCTATATCACTTCTCTGTCTCTTTTTCACTCTCTCTGTCTCTCTCTCTCTCTCTAGTCTGTCCTCTCTGTGCTGCTTTCTCTCTAGTCTCTCTCTCTTTTTCTCTCTGTCTCTCTCTCTCAATCTCAGTGTTTTTCACCTTTACTAAAGCTGGTTTATGGTTTATGGCACATTACAAACTGCAGAATATTTTTTACATGGTTCACATAAAGTTTCACAGTTCACTCGCATTGTTACAGTCAGCAAAATTATTTTCCATAGACCTGGTTAATGCAAAAATATGTAACGTGGAAAATGGAGGTGCAACTCATTATTGGGAAAACTTGCACTACTTACCATGTCATTCACGTAATAATATGTGCCAAGTGGAATCTGAATTCTGCAATAGTGAGTGGGGCAGAAGTGTGGCAGATTAAGCACACAGTAGTCCACAAATTATGACACTGTTCAAGATAAATTGGGTAATTGGGAATGCAGAACTTTTTTTACATGTTTTAATATAACAATGCACAAGACATACCAAAAATACTGCAGTTCTAAGTAGGAATTCAATGAAAGTTGCGAAAATGTTTTCTGAACTTTCACAGAGGTGAAATTCTGACTTCTGCTGAAATTCAGCCTGCGGAAAGTTTTTGTGGCATATCTCTAGTCAAAAGTATGATAACAGGGTGCCGTGTTTTGCAATATAATGACAGACTTTTTTATTATTTTTTTCTTTTAATTTATTTAAAATGTTGTTACCCAAGTTGAGAAAGCACTGGCCACATAGCCCTTTTACAGACTTGACCAGGGTATGTAAATACAAACTTGCCACATACTTAAACATACAGTTATACAGTCAATAAAACCTAAAAATATAAAAAAAAATCACAGACTAGTTGAGGCTAGGTAAGACAGATGTTCAAATTCTGCTAGTTTAGAAAGGGCTGCTGTCCAATCTACTTGACTGGGTGCTGTAGTAGTGCACCATCCCAGAAGGGTCTGTCTTTTGGCATCTATCACTGCAGAGGTAGGCCATGCTTTTGCAAGTTTGCTAAGCACTGGAACCCTCAAGTTATCTCTTAATATCAACTGCCTAGGGCCCCTTGGGAATGGGATGTTCTGAACTTCCCCACAGAAGTTCAGAATGTGCAACCAATAATCCCTGACACCAGGGCAGTACCAGAGGATATGCTCCAGGGTACCAGACCCTGCTTGGAATTTCCAACAATCGTCTAAGCTACACTAATATGGCCCATTTTATGTAATACTTCTGGTGTTTGGTACCATCTATTCAAGATCTTCTTCTGTGTGAGCTAGTACCTGTGGTTCTTACATGTTGTGCGTGCTCTAGCTAACATATTAGCCCATTATGCATCAGTAAGGGAAATACTAAGAGCTGTTTCCCAATCCTTTAATTTTAATTTTTTTTTTACTTTTGGAGCAGGGAGCAATGGGAATTGAGGAAGTACTCATAAATTTTCACTTCAGGCTATATAGGGTTTTAGTTCCAAGTGGAAAACAGCACTTGGAGTGGACCACTCTGCGGATGTGTTCTGGCTCTGAGAAAGCAGATAATGGCCTGCATCACTTGTAGGTATTGCCAGAAATCTGTTTTTGGGAGCTTTCATGAGTCTGCAAATGTTTTTACGTATGGAGCCCACCAGTGTTCTGATTGACCAGGTAACCGTTTGAAATTATACCTTTTTTAATCCAGGAAGCCCAATTCACTGGTTTCTCCCCAGTAGTAATGTTTGGATTACCCTCTTCCAAATGCCTCAAGTTAGGTCCAAATTCCTATTTTACCGTAACCGAGTGTGCCAAGCTTTACTGGCAAATAAAAGGGTGGGGCAGTGGCTGCCATTGTGGTGCCTGTTTTTTCCACTGCACTTACTCCAGGGGACATTTTCATAACAGTGATCCTCAAGCTACTTCCATAAGGAGTTTTGGTCTGTCATAGGGATGAACAACCAGAAGTAGTGTCTGATTCCAAACGCCTGATGATATGCCCACAGCCATGGAAGCCCCAACCCTCCTTGCAGTGGAGGAGTTCTAGGTTTCTTGAGGCTAAATCAAGGTGTTTTCCCCTGTCAGAAGTGTGAAAGGAAAAACTTCTCCCCTCTGTGAAATCTGGCCTCTGGAATGATTAGAGAGAGGTTAATAAGACAGAATAGGATTTTGGGGAATGTCATAATTTTATATGCAGCTGTTTTCCCTCCAAAAGTGAGGTCAAAATTCTTCCACCTATAGAAATTAGCCTCAGGGTCTGTTATGAGGGATTGACAATGAGCTCTACAAATGTATTTAGGTCTATGGAGAGGATCATGCCCAAATATTTAATCTGGGCAGGAGACCACCTCATATTCAGGCTGATGACTTGTGTTGATTGGCATTTATTTTTTGGAAGGCTATGCCTGTGGTTCAATGAACAAGCAGCCAGCCACTCCCCCTTCCTGTGCTACATAAGCAATTCCTCTGAGTATCTCTCTCAAGCACTTTTTCTTTGCAGCCGGAGACTCTGTCAGTCTGTTCTTTGTGGCTATACTGTGTTTTGGCCTCTGTTTGTTTTTGTGGGACTTCTGTTTCTGTTCTCCTGAATTTGGTTTGTATTGCTTACCTCTGGCTATGTGCTTCTTTGTGTTTTTTGTTCCCTGTTCTGTGTTTTGTGTCTTCTATGTTTTAAGTTACTGAACTCTGATGGGGTGGAGAGGGAGACCTTCTGAAGTGCCCCCCCCCCCGCATGGACTTGCTGGAATCTTTTGTTAAGGACTATCGCACTTCGGGGTTGAGGCGCTGGCTCTCTGCCCAGTGCCGGGCAGACCTCTCCTGATGACTCATTGCTACCAAACTTTTAATTTCTTGCTACAGGCTCAAAAACTTCTCTGCTGCTGTGGGCTGAGTACACTATTACTGTTGTGAGACTGTAAAGTAATCATTGGTGCTGTGGGCTACAACTCAAAGGTTTTCCTACCTGAAAGCTGCATTCTCTGATACTGATGGTGCCGGAGCTCTTCTGTCAGCAGTTTGGGTGTGATTTTCAAATACAAACACGCCTGCTGATTCATCCCCTCTAGTCATGGTGCTTGGCTCAGCCAGTTCTTAAAGCTGAGTCCAAGCCCCACGGCTAGGCATCTCACTGAACTCTGCTGGAGTGGAGAGGGATAGCTCCTGAAGAGGTCCCCCCTCACCTGGACTTGCTGGAATCTTTTATTAAGGACTTGCGCACCTCAGGGCTGAGGTGTCGGCTCTCTGCTCAGTGGCGGGTGGACCTCACCTGATGACTCACCTCTACCGAACTATGAATTTCTTGCTATGAGCTCAAAAACTTCTCTGCTGCTACAGGTTGAATATACTCTTACTGTTTTGGGACTGTAATGTAATCCTTGGTGCTGTTTTTGCTAATTTTTACCACCCTCCCACCACGTTCCCTAATCTCTGCTCCCAATAAATGCTCTCAAACCCCGCCTTCTGCCCTGGGGTGACCAATCATCAGCACCTTCAACTAGTAGCTGGACCTTGCTTAACATTGAGATCTTCTGCCCTAGGACATCATCTCTGAACTTCAAGCTCAACAGCGAGCTCTTCTGCCCTAGGAAAAACACTCTGAACTTCCCCCCTACTCAATTCCTTGTCAATCTCTCCAGTAATATACAATATGCTATGCTTGCATTAAATAACCTTTTTTTCCTGCTACTTTCTCCCTGATGTCAGCAGAACTGTGTTACAAAAATAACTAAGGCACTGCTATTTGCATACCAAGCTCAGATATAATCTGTCTGGGGGAGGTGCACTCGCTAACTGCACCGCAATAAAAGGGAAGAAACTTCTTCAACCCCTGCCTCCACTGTAATTATTAAATCATAGGCTCTGCCCTGGAGGGGTAGCCTACTAAACTGTTGACATCTCCTCCTGCAATCTGTATACTGTAATTTCATATACTGCCTCCTATTGCTAATGCCTGCATCTCCCTGAACCTGTATTGCCGTCCTGACACTTGGATACTCAGTTCTTAGGGCAGCTGCTGCCTGTGCTCGGATGTTGGCATTGGGTATCTGCCAATCCCCCTTATTACCTGGACTTGATTATTGCCCTAACCCCAGGACCCCCCCCGGCAGCATGTCTTCTCTCCTGTCCTCTCCCCAATGGCACAACGAAAAGGGCCTGAAAATTTTCCACAACTATACCCACAGTCTACAAGCATACCTCCCTGAGCTGATGGCCTTGGTTGCTCACTATAATATGGACACCCTGGGGATCTTAGAAACCTGGCTCAAACCGGGCCCCCCTCCTAGACTCTGTCTGCACCCTCCCTGGGTACTACTCCATCAGGCAGGATAGGGCTGGGAACAAACATGGGGCAGGCTGCTGATCTACTACAAGACCCACCTAAATGTTTCTGTTGTACGCCACCCACCGTCTCTCTCATGTGAGTTCCTACACACCCTTCTCCTGTTGGGAAACTCAAAAAAGCTCCATCTGGTTTGTGTTTATAATCCACCAAAAGGAGGAGCTCGTGGTCTCACCTACCTCCTCTACTGCCTCAGTCCTAAGGTGGTTACTAGTGAACTCCTTGCATTTGGAGACTTCAACCTAAACTGGCTGGGTGGTAACTCCAAGGTATATTTACCCCTGCTGTCAGGCCTTACCCTTAGCCAACTTATATTCAAACCTACCAGACCATCCTCCTCTGTGGCAGCAGGTACCCTTGTAGACTGGATGCCGAACAACAGACTGGATCATATCACAGCATTTGGCCTCTTCCCTGACTCTATCTTGGACCACTCCCTCACCTTGGAGTAGTGACCTCTTGGGGGAATGGTAAGATCACTGTTGTGTCCAGTTGTGGGAGGCTTTCCTAGTTGGACTGAGGTGTCAGCTTTTGGTGAGAGCGCCTTGAAAATTGGTGGAGGATTTATAACTAAGAACTTTGTCATTCTATCTGATGGATGGTCAGACTTCTTTCTCTATATCACCTGGACTTGGGGGACAGTGAGAGTTCATGGTGTATATTCTGCCATTGAGGGACATTATCAGGTGGTACGGGATGGATTTTCACTGCTATTCAGATGCTACCCAGCTGTACCTATCCTGTGCTCCCAATAGCCAGATGTCAGACTCTGTTTTTAATAGCTGCCTTGAGGAAATCCAGACATGGATGACTCATAATTGGCTTAAACTTAACCCAGACAAGACTAAGGTACTGGTGGAGCCAGGTCATCAGGGCGGGGGTGGGGGAGTGTGACATTACCCCTTGACCTTGTGCTGGGTTGTGTGCCTTTAGCCTCCTCTAGGCAGGTGAAGGATTTGGGAGTAATCCTGGATGGCAATCTGACATTTGATGCACAGGTGTCGGCCATGGTCAGAACTGGGTTTTATCATCTCAGCAATATTGCCCAAATTCGACCCCTGATCCCGCCTGATGACCTGCCCACACTGGTAAATGCTTTCATCACTTCCAGGTTGGACTATTGCAATGCCCTCTACCTAGGGATATCTGGAGGCAACATCCACAGACTGCAGCTGGTATAAAACCCGGCAGTGAAATTATTGCTGGGGGTGAAAAGATGTGAACATATCACCCCAGTGCTCTGAGAAGTGCACTGGCTGCCAGTCCAGTGGAGGGTTGTCTTCAAGATAGGACTGTTGACCTATAAGACCCTACACAAGAGGGGTCCAGTCTATCTGCAAGAGCTCCTTGTGCCATACTGCCTGACCCAGGCTCTTCGCTCTGCCGGGGGTGGCTTCCTTGGAGTTCCCAGGGTTAGGCTGTGGCATTCAGGTGATAGAGCATTTGTGGCAGTTGCACCTACCCTGTGGATCATCTTGCCTGGTTATCTTAGGGAGGTCGCCTCAGTGGAAACCTTTAAAAAGGGCTTCAAATCATATTTATTCTATCAAGCTTTTAACTGAAGGTATTTTAAAATAATAGTATATTTTATGATGGTTAGTTAAGCTGTTGCTCCCAGCTGTATTTTGTATATTGTTGTTGTTTCAAATTTGTTTGATTGTATTTTAAAATGTTTTTGTATATTATGTGTGTTATACTGTGCTGCACTCAGAGTCTTCAGAGATAAGCGCTATATAAATAAAATATCTATCTACCTTCCTCATCTGGAAAGTCCTCATCCCCAGGGTCCCCTATAAGGCTATTCAGATGAGGGACTTCTCAAAATTTAACACTAATAACTTCCTCGCTGACCAATGCTGGACTGATTGTTCCCAGGTTACTGCCACTAGTCACCCCTCAGCCGCCCTCAACTGCTTCCTATCCATACTCACACCCCTACAGGACAGGTGTGCCCCTCTAACAAAAAAGAAGGTGAGAGGTACTGTCACAAAATGGCTGCACTGTATCCTATTTCCCCTAATGAAACTCAGGGATAAACTCTTGCAAAAATACAAGGCCTCTGGTGACAGTTATGACTTCGCTGAATACAGACAGCTCAGAAACACCTGTAAGAGGGCTATTCACTCGGCAAAGAGAGAATTCTGCAAATCCTCCCTTGAAGCCTCAGCCAAAAACCCAAGATGCTTCTGGCCCACCATCAAACACACAGTACATGGCACTGCCAGCTCTCAGGTCTCTGACATGCTCATTGGAGGAGTCAGCTGTAACAATGCCCTGACTATCAGAGAGGCTTTTAATGCCCAGTTCTCAGACCCATCTGCCTTCATCCCTCCATCTCCTGTCGCCAATGAGATGAGTCCCACTGGTGATGCTATGCCCCCTCAACCTCCCCCCTCCCACTTTAAGACTGTCTCCTCTGGTGAGATGTGGAAGCTCCTAGCAGAACTGTCCCCATACACTGGAGCTGGGCATGACAATCTTGAGCCTAAATTGCTCTGCCTGGGGACCCCCATTCTGGTCTGGCCCATCTCCCATATCCTCAATTCGTCTCTCATATCAGGGACAATCCATGATGTATGGAAGATCGGTCGTGTGGTCCCAGTACTTAAACGTGGCAACCCCAAAATTCTCACCAACTATCACCCCATAGCGATTCTGCATCTGTTAGCAAGCTCCTCAAATAGGTGGTGGCCTCCCAGCTCACACTCTACATTCACACACACAGCCTTCTCTCCCCAGTGCAGTATGGGTTCCACAAAGGACACAGCACTTCCACTCTCCTTGTTCAGGTCACCTCTGAGATCAGAACTGCAACTGACCAAGGTAAGCTAACTGGTGCTGTATCCATCGACCTGTCTAAGGCCTTTGTTCAGGTTGATAACACACTCCTGGGTGCTACCCTCCGGTCCCTTGGCCTTTCCCCTCCAGTATTAGCCTGGTTTGCCAACTACCTCATGGGCAGGCAGCAGTACACCAAGTTCTAAAAAGCCCTCTCTGGGTTTACACCGGTTGCATGTGGGGTGCCTCAAGGGTCCATCCTTGGTCCTATACTCTTCTCCCTCTTCATCAACCAGCTGCCCTTAGTCCCTGCCTCTGGGCACACCACCCTGTATGTTGATGACCTTGTGCCACTAACTAGTTCACAGGACATCAATGTCATCAATTCCTGATTAAATGCTGATTTTTGACTGCATTAAGTCTTGGCTGAAGGCCCATAAGCTTGTCATCAACCTCCAGAAAATGCCTCTCTCAAAGTTATTGGAGTGGATGGTTCCCCCTTATGAATGATTGACTCATTCAAGTACCTGTTGGTAACCCTTGATCCTCAACTTGACCTCTCCCTCCACATACGCAACTCATGCAAGGCCACAAACTGCAAACTATGCCTGGCCTACAGAGCCAAGAGTTGTCTCACCTCAGCTACCTGACTTGCCCTTGCAAAAGGAGTTCTACTCCCTATGCTCTGCTATGGGCTCCCCTCCTTCTTGAATGCTCCAAAAATCTGGCTCACCAAATGAGACACAATGTACAATAACATATGTCGCTTCGCCTTCTCAGTCCCCCACCTCACGCACCACTGTCAGCTCTATTCAAGGCTCTGGTGGCTCTCCCCCGACAACCACCAAACTTTTGTCATGGGAAACCTCATTGACAATATTGTCAGAATGTCCACCCTTCTTGCCCTTGCTGAACTGCTCAAGCCTGTACCTCCTGTCTACCAGCTGAGGTCCAGTGACTCCCAGGCCCTCAAGGTCCACAAAACATGCTCCCTTGCAGGGGGTCGTGCCTTTGCTGCCCTTGCTCCCAGAACATGGAACCTTCTCCCTGTCCATGTGAGGTCTGCCCCCACACATTCTAGTTTCAGGTCCTCCCTCTGGGGTGTTTTGAAACAAGCATTCTCCTGCCCCTGTACCCAGTGCCCCACCCTGCATAGTGGGCCAGTGTCACTTGATCTATGTGTGGTTGCAGGGTGTGCCTAGGGAAAAACACTCTGTGAACCCCTTGCTCCCTTGCCATGTCTTGCTTGTCACCATAAAGACTTTATCTACAGACTACGCATCTGATATACTCTGTTACTAGCTGTTATCTGTTGCTTTTGACTGTTCCTCATTGTTTGTCATGCTGAGACTCTCTACTATTACCTTGCAGTCCTTGTTGACTGCCATGCTTTGACACTGTACTGTTACCATGGTTTACTGCCTGAACCTGTATGTTCCATGTTGCTGGCTGTGCCTTTACTCTGTATTGTATTGCCTGTACCTTGTAACTCTCCTGGTGTCACACTTGAAAATAGGCACTTGACTGTTTAGTGTGCTTACCTGGTTAACGAAAGCTAAATAAATACATTTTGTTTTGCATTTTTTTGGGGGGGCTTCTGTTTCTTTGTATTTTTGCTAATACAGAGCTAGTGCTACTTGTGCCCATTTACTGATTACTTTATTTAATCATTATCTGTGTGTTTCAGCTCAAACTGCTTCCCTGCTGCTGCTCTCCATGCTATGCACCTTAATTGTTTTCACTTGGTTCAGGCTCACTCTGAACCGTAGCCTATGCTGCTCAATTCTGCTTCCTGAACTTATGCCACATACCTCATTGTTGCTGTTTTCACTACACTGCACTGCCTAGCCAATTTTCTGCTTTCAGAGCATTGCCTCCTGACAGTCTATGTTTATTCTAATTGCTACTCCTTAACTCATAATTACTCAGTACTGATGCAGCTCTATTATGTTTGCACACTGCTATTATACTCTGGAGGTCAGCTAAGCTACCTCTGATGCTGTAAACTAGTTTTAATATTTGCATGAGGGTCATGGCGCCTTCCCATTGCTTTCTGTTTGTTCTATGGCGGGGGACTTGAAGTGTTGAGGATTCATGGCCCCGTGTAACATACTAACTCACGTTTGACTTCCTGCTTTTGCTACTAAAATCCTCCAAGTATTTTGTCATCTTTCATTGTTTTTTTAATGGCCTGGCTGGCTTGCCGTGCTATTCATATTTTCTGCTCCTTCAACCTCCATGCACGTCCAACCATGTGCTTACTCTGCTTACTGACCTACATTCAGGTCCACTCATTGCTTACCAATTCATTTGCTCAATGCTTGCTACTACCATGTCTGACATATGTGGGGATCCCAGCACTTGACACTTCATTCAGCTCCTCCTCAGTTGTTTCTGGCGCATGCCAGCCATAACCATTCCATGGTGCAGGGCATCCTGCAGCAGACAGTCTCACTCTGCACCTATGAAGTACACATCTTGAGCGCACCTGACTTGGTTGGGGTCATTCTCACCTGGCCCATAGCTGGGAATGTTCTCATTCTGGGCCTGGCTTTAGCCTCAATAGCATCTCCTGGTGTAGAATTTAAGACTATCTGAGAAGGGTTGGTACAGCAATCTCCTTTGCCTCTAGTTTCCTGCTAGCAAGGCATCTTCACTGCATTCTTCCTATGACTGCCTCTGGTTCACCTGGTTTGTTTTAAGGGTGGGTAGGCCATGTGAATGACTCATCAGTTGTTGCTCTTCTCCTCTTGCCTTGGTTGCCCCCGATGTTGCAGAGCACTCTTGCAACCTTAAATAGCATTCCCTTTAGAAGGATTGAGCAAAGCTTTACTCCAAATTGGAATATCTTCCTACCCATCACTTTAATTGGGTTTCTAAATTGCAGCAGCAGAGCCATCACTAAACAAAACATCCCAAGCCTGGAAGAAAGGTGACCTAGGTCTTGGATCCTCAGAGATTTCCTCCTCAAAAGTTTTTTTTTTCTCTCTTTCATGCCTCAGGTCATAAATGCTAGTTAGTCATAGTTAATGTCCCTAGTTCCTTTAGGTAGGTTATGTTGTTGGATGGAGGTAGCTGGTGTCCCTACTTGCCGCTCCCTCCCTGTCTCCTTAGGAGGCAACCTCAATCTCCAGTGCAACCCATCGTACTCATGCCATTGCTAACCTGTGCATCTCATTTCATTACCAAGCTGTCAGGTGCCTAATCTAATACTATTCCTCATGGATACTGATTGCTAATGTGCTTTTGTACTATTACTTTTCTTTTTGTGGATGCTTCCTAAGGTACCTTTAGCCAAAGGAATCGTCTCTCGGTAGCTCTAGGGGTGGAACCCTCTTCGAGGGTTCTTTGCCTTTGGTACCCCTACAGGGTGGTAATTCCTGTGGAACAGAGACAGGGAATGTCCAAAACCAAGTAACATGGTTGCCAAGCATTACATCATACTGGCTGCGTAGGCCATTGAATTGGAGGGCTATGCCTGTGGTTCAATGGACAAGCAGCCAGCTACTCCCCCTTCCTGTGTTACATAAGCAGTTCCTCTTAGCCTCTCTCTCTCTCAAGCACTTTTTCTTTGCCCCACCATCCTCCTCTCCCATCCTCCTTCAGTGACATCACCTCTCTCCTTGGGATGCTTCCTAAGGTGCCTTTAGTCAAGGGAATCATCCCACAGCACCTCGAGTGGTGTAACCCTCTTTAAGGGTTCCTTGCCTTTGGTACCCCTACAGGATGGTAATTCCTCTGGAATAGAGAACGTGAATGACCAAAATCAAGTAACACAATTGCACAAGCATTACATCATACTGGTTGCACAGGCCATTGAATCAAATGCAAGACTTCCATTTTGCACCAGTTGACTTTCAGTCCCAAAATATGGCAAAAATCATTCATAAGGTGTGTGGCAGGAATATTGCCAGGTTTACATATCAAGCAGTATATCACTGGAATAAACCAATGTGTAATGGTCAATGGGACCCACATTTAAGCCTGCTATATCCAATGACTGTCTTATGTTTGCAGAGTAAGGGTGCCATAGCAATCAAATAATGCATTGAGGATATCAGGCAGCATTGCCTTATCTCTCTATTCAGGGATATACAGGAAGAGATCAGGCCATTGGTAAGTATACGGCCCTAGGATTAGAATACAGAAGCCTAATCTATTTAAACATATAAAAAACATGGGGTGATTGATGTAACGCAACACGGATTTTGTCATGGTAGGTCTTGTTTGACTAATAAATTATATTTCTATGAATTAGTGAGTGAGGCACTTGACAGGGGGATGGCAGTAGATGTAGTGTTTTTTGAATATGCGAAAGCTTACGATTCATTAGATCACAGTATATTGACAAGGCAACTTGCAGCCTTGAAAATTCATCCAAATGTGATATCATGGGTGGAGTCCTGGTTGACCAAAAGGAGACAGAGGGTTTGTATTCATGGATATAGCTCCAGTTGGGGGGCAGTTACGAGTGGTGTGCCGCAGGGCTCGGTTCTGGGGCCCACACTGTTTAACTTGATTATATCAACAATGCATGCCTCAAATCATGTTTGGATGTCAAAATATGCTGATGATAGCAAAGTGGAGTCTGTTATCAACAGTAAAAATGGGGGCCAGAAGTTGCAAAAAGCACTAGATAGCTTACAACAATGGGCGGTAGTACACCACTTGAGATACAAACTGGAGAAGTGTAGAGTTATGCATCTGGGACAACACAATCCATGGCACAAATATTTGATGAATGGAACATATCTTATGGTAACTACTCAAGAAACAGATCTGGTGGTTACTATAACAAGGGACCTTTCTTTTGTTACTCATTCTAAAAATAAGGTAGAACAATGTAATAGATTGTTGGGCTGTATAAGGAGGGACATAGCTAGTAGAAGTTTGGATGTTCTGATGCCACTGTATGCCTCTGCTGTGAGACCACATATGGAGTACTGTGCCCATTTTTTGCACCCCAAACACGGAGAGGACAGGCTCTCATTGAGTGGACCCAGAGGCGTGCAACAAAACAGGTTAGTTCGCTAAGATCGAGAGAGTATGGGGAAAGGCTGAGTAAACTGGGTCTGTACTCTAGGTACTATAGGTAAATAAGAGGGGATTTATGCCTTGTTTATAGTACATCTAGAGATGCATATGAATGGGAAACAATTGGCTTAGTTTCATAAGATAGTAATAGAAGACCTAGGAGTCATGGATTGAAAATAAAGGGAATGGTAAATAGGACAACTAAATGGAGTAGACAGTTTTCCCAGATGGTGGTGATTAGTGAGATCATGACAACCTTTAAATAAAGATTGGATGTGTATATGGGGAAAAGAAAATATAAGTACCACTAATTAGGTGGTGAGCTACAGAATTAAAGAGTCATGCAGACCTCCTAGCTTGTAGTTATCTATGAATCTATAATCCAGTTAATGATGGACATGCTGAAACCCATAACTTCCATGATTTGATGTAGGTACTCTCACTCCATGGAATTAAAACTTTTTTTATGAATCAATGCTGAGCAACAATGCAGGGTCATTTTGGCGTGCTAGAGCCCATATCATATTTATGGCAGCCTGGAGGTTTCCATATCCATCCTTCGGCATCTACACATGAAAGGGATATAGGTCAACAAATAGCTGGGAGGAGAGGGTTCTTGACTGGCTTTGGAAGTATGGTAATATGGGCTTCTCACATAGATTGAGGAAGGTTACCCCAGGAGGCTGCATATGTGTACGTTCCCAGTAGTTTATTTTGTAGGACAGAAGGCAATGTTTGGGAAAATTCTACAGGGAGACCATCCACCCAGCTTTTTGACAGCCATCTGAATCTCTTGTTTTGTAATATGGACACCCAGGGACTGAATAGGTTCCTGTGAAAGGGTGGTATCACCCAGAAATTCCTTTAGTTTTGATACAGATGTCTCTCTCTGTTTTTTGCAAAGCACAGAGTAAAATTCTGTAAAGACCCTATTTATTTCTACCTGTTTGGTAATTACCTGCCTGGTGACAGTTTTTAGGACTGCAGTGGGCATGGCCCTGCAGTCCTTTTATGGTCAGTGAGTAAAGGGACTCTGCATTTCTTCCAAAGATTTAAAGAACCTGGATTGATTTTCAAAAACAAACCTTATAGCAACTGCCCATAGTGCGCTATACTATTCCCACCCATCCATTCCCAATTCATGTCCTGCATGGCAAAACACACCCATCCATAACTGCCCACTGTGCACTGTATCACCACCCACTCCTCTGGTCCCAATTCATGTCTCATACTTCAGTACAAAACAAACCCTCCTGCTACTGCCCACTGTGTGCTGTACCACCTCCACCCCTGACCTAAGCTAAGGTGGCTCTGCACTGCCCTCCCTCCCTATTCTAAAGAAATAAACATGGGGAGTCTGAGTTACCACGGGCAGGCTGCAACCCAGCTCACCTGTGTTTTTGCAGTCGATGTTCCTTCCCTTGCTAAATGCCAAGCTGTTGGATGGGTGACCAAGGGTGCAAGGTGGTAGCCATGTGACTGGATGGGCAGCTACTGTACATCCCAGGCCCTCAGACTGGAAAGGAAGTATGTGGCCACAACCGAGGCAGTATTGCCTTCTGAGGCTGGAGGAGGGTAAGAGATCAGTGGCCCCACAGGCTGATATCCAAAGGGGCCATCGAAAGTGTGGACCCAGAGCCTGAGTCCCCGAAAGCAGCAGAACAACAACCTAAACTGCTGTGTGACTGAGAAGGACAGCCAACAGCCAGGATGGGTGGGAGCAAGAGAGGGATGGAGAGGGGGTTGTGCAGTGTTGGCTGACTCCTCTCCCTGTCTCCATCTGCTGCCTTTTGCAGAGGGCAGCAATTCACGGAGTGACCTGACCTCAGCACAGTCCAGATAACATATTGCAGCTTCCTGCCTATCAGTCCCAAAACAATGGACCTCAAAACATCTTCAGAAAAGCTAAAAATGCATGCCAGCTGCAGGATGCATTACACATGTTTTTCATATAAATGATCGTTCTTAACATTGATGTTTTATGCTTACATTATTTGTCTGTCTCCCAGCCCCCCCCACACACAAGTTTCCCTACTCTTCTTCGTTTTTCTTACTTTTATTGTAGCCCTGTTTTAAGAGTTTGTAAATATGGATTATGTTGGTCATTTACAATGGCAACAACAGACTCTTTTAGATTTGAGAAGACATGGCATTTAGCAACTTGTAAAACAATATTATTGCATAACTAATTTAGAAGGCTTAATGCTTGGATGTAACCGTCTGACTAAAAGCCTAAATAAATATATAGGGGTATTTAATAAAGCTATGGGGCTACTGTTTTGATTTTATTCTTTTCTATTTCTTAACCCCTCTCTTCCCCGCCCCCTCTCTGCCCTCCTCCTTCATTTCCATATTATTGCCTTTCTTTCATTTTCTAACTGCCCAGCCCTACCAACCCCTGATGCAGTCCCCAGTGACAAATGATGATACACATGCAGGGCTCCCTGTAGCCACTGAAAACAGATTTGTTTTTTTTATCTTAGCTACAAGCACATTTTATTTTCAGTGCTCCCGGGTAAACTATCAAAAAAGAGCGGGAGCCTTGAGGACTAGTATATGAAATTAGTTACCAAACTAGCTGTATAAATTGAATGTTAATGCAACAAAGTAATGCACAGACTAACCATAAATATCATGTACTCACACATAAAGCCCTTTTTGATGTTATTCGGTAAACTATAATATTACAGTTTACAGAATTACTTCAAAAAGGGCTTTATGTGCGAGTACAAGGATTTTACGGTTAGTCTATGCATTACTTCATTGTGTTGTCATAACATTTTTTATATTACAGTTTTTATAATGATATCAAAAAAAGGCTTTATGAGTGCGTACAGTAACATTATGTTTAGTCTGTGTATTGCATCATTGCCTTGTCATCCAATTATCATAGCTAGTCTGGTAATTTGTTGCACATATTAGTCCTCGAGGCTCCTTCCTGTTTTGATACTTTCCCTGGGAGCACTGAAATAAAATACACTCATAACTAAGGTAAAACAGGTGCTTAAGTACTATAGTGTATAGTCGACCATTGTTGTGCATGGAAATCAGAGGTTCTCAAAATGTTGTTCTGCTGCAGTTCAAAAGGTCATTGAATGTGATAATACCCTACTGCAGCACAACATTTTGAAAACCTCTAGAGGTTCCATGCACTCACTACACAGATGACACATCACTTACCTTAGCGGCAGAAATGGGCGGATCTACGCTCCTGCGGTGACAGTCACATCAGAGCCTTACAAGATGCAGGATCAACCAGATATGAAGAAATGCGGGATTAACCAGATATTTAGACTTGGAAACAAAATAAAACAAATGACCCACTACTCCAAAGCCCGATCGCTTAGCGAGAGTTATGGTGGCCATGTTTGTTTTTTTTACCCTCCCAATGTACCAGCCAGCCAATAGGAAGCCGCGCCAGACACGTAGCCATGCCTCCTCCTTAGCAACCACTCGGCAACCCTGGAAACCACCCTTTACCACTGAACAGTGCATCACACACACAAAATAAAAGGTTGATAAAAAAGAACTGTAAGTGATTTTTAGTGTCACTATACACTATATAAAATAGTGGATGAGCATCCTCATACACAACTAGCCTTTTGTGCCACCTCGGGGTTCTGATGACATCGGACCTCTTGAGCTTCGCTCTTGAGGTCTGATGTTATCAGAACCCCCCTATGGCACAACAGGCTGGTTGTGCATGGATGCCCATCCACTATTCTCTATTTATTACATGGTCAATGATTTTTCATATTGTGATTGTGATATATTTCACAAATAATTTATACAACCATTGAGGCTTTTTGTGTCATTAAAATAAACCAATCATCATCCAATTTGTCTGTGCCACCCTGGCCCTGCCATATAATAAGATTCTTGTTTATGGTTTCCCATTTTATACAATACAGTATAAGAAAGGTCTCTAAATTTAATTATCATATGTATTTTTAAAACAGCCTTTAGGGCTCCAAATGACTTCCCAGTGGCAATTGTATTTTTAAAGAGCCCCCCTTCCTACATACACACACACACACACACACACACACACACACACTTTCAAATTATTGCCAACAGCAACACACACACACATCAAGTTAATGAATTAGCAGCCCTAGTGACTCTGCCAGATCATGTTAGACTAGTGATATCTTTAGCAGCCTGCTGCCTTTTAGTGCAATAAGATAATAGTCTCCCAGATTTCTGCCAAATCCCCAATATTTGTAGGACATTCACTGGATTGCTCTTTGGCCAGCTGTTTGAGACAGTGTATTGATTTGGTATTTGGATTGCAGAATATCCCAGATCAAAGCTTGCAATAGGTTAGCAGAGGTATTACAGGAACTTTCTTTCTGCTTAAGCTCAGTTTCCATTTGAGTAATGGATGCCGATCTCTGTTTTTTTGGCATGGGCAGAATCACTTATTATTATTCTTCCCAGCATGTAAACTCTAAAGGCATCCCAAAGGATGGCCATGGATATAGCTAGCATGTCATTAAAGTCAAAATATTTTTTGATCTCCCACTCCAAGTTTTATACAGATGTTAGAGGACAGGGAAGAATAACAGGGAAAACTTAAGGAGGCAGCTAAAGCTGTTAGGAGTGCTAAAGCACAAACAGGAGAATATAGCCAGGATGGTAAAGCTGGGGGATAAAACATTCTTTAGATACATCATTGAGAAGAGGAAAAAACAAAGCCGGAATATCCAGACTAATGGGTGAGGGGGGAGGAGTGTGGAGGAGGACCAGAAGAAGGTGGACATACTGAATAAGAATTTATTCAGTATTCACAAAAATAGGGGTGGGTAATGGGCCACAGATAAAAGATAAAGGAATTACTGGAGGGGAGGAGGACACCAGTCCTTTTCCGGAGGAGAGAATATTCAAAGAACTTGAGAGATTAAACATGTATAAGGCAATGGAGCCTGATGGGGTGCTTCCCAGGTTAGTGAAGGAACTGAGGGCAGAGATATCTGCTTCCCTGGCAGCCCTGTTCAGCCATTCACAGGAAACAGGGGAGGTATCAAGGGACTGGAGGAGGGTGGTTATAGCACCGATTCACAAGACTGGAAACAATGAGGAGGCAGGGAACTATAGGCCACTAAGCCTAACATCAGTGGTGGGAAAAATTATGGAAACATTAATAAAAGAAAGGATGGTGGAATACATGTCTGTAAGTGGGTTGCAGGATCTGAGACAGAACAGATTCACAGGAGGGAGATCATGCCAAACAAGCTTGATCGAGTTATTTATCAGGATGACAAGACAAGTGGATCGGGAAGGGGGGTGGATGTAGCTCACTTTAATTTCAGGAAGGCCTTCAACACTGTCCCATGCAGATTACTTAACAAGCTGGGCAGTCTTGGTGTGGGGTCAAACATGGTAAAATGGGTACAACATTGGATAAGTCACACGAGCCAGTGGTGATCATAAATGGGGAAAATTCAGTGTAGGGGGAAGTGACTAGGTGGGTGCTAAAGTTGTCAATTCTGGAACCATTACTCTTCAATGTCTTTCACTAGTGACATTATGGAGGGACTGGAAAGGAAAGTGTGTCTAGTCACAGATGACACAAAAATCTGCAACAGAGTGGACACACTGGAGGGGGGTAGACAAAATGAGGAAGGACTTGAAAATACTAGAAGAATGGTCAAGGGTATAGCAGCTAGGCTTTATGCTAAAAAAAAATGTAAAATTATGCATATAGGACACAAGACCCATGGGCAACATGCCATATGGGAGGAGAGTAGGTGACAACAGCAAAACAGGAAAGTGACCTGGGGGTCATCCTAACAGATGACTTCAATGTGCAAAATCAGTGTGCAAGGGCAGTAAGAAGAGTTAGTAGAATGCTTGGGTGCATAGGTAGTGGTATAACAAGTAGAAAGAGGGAGGTGGTATTGTCCCTTTATAGGTCATTGGTGAGACCCCACCTGGAGTACTGTGTCCAGTTCTGGAGGCCATATCTCAAGAAGGACATTCATCAGGTGGAAGTGGTGCATAGACAGGCAATCAAAATGGTCCAGGACATGCACTGAAAAAGCTATGAGAGACCCAAGGAATGAAAATATGTACTCTCTGGAAGATAGCAGGGAAAGGGGAGAAATGATATAAAGGCATTATAATACCTCAAGGGAATCAATAAGGTACAGGAGGGCTGCATTCTACAGAGATGGAGATGCACAATCACAAGGGGACACGATGTGAAGCTGGAGGAGGGAGACTCAGAGGACATGTGAGGAAGTACTCATTCACTGAGAGGCTGGCAGACACCTGAAACAGACTACTGGTAGAGGTGGTAAGTCCAAACACTGTGGAGGAATTTAAGCATGCATGGGATAGGCATAGGGGATTCTTAGAAACAGGAAAGGGGGAAGAAAGGTTGCAGATCATTGTTCCTGATCAAAGCCCTTCCTTGCAAAATCTAAAAACCATGCCCCCTTAAGCATCCTCTCCCCAGATGGTCCACCCCTAGAGGACATCAATGCCTACAAATACGTTAAAGTTGACCCCTTCCTCACCTTCACTGAATATGCAAATTCCCTAGTCAGAAGGAAGAGGGACTACCTGTCCAGAAAAATTAAATATATTTTTTAAAACTGTGTCTCCACTCTACGATAGGCATGGGGGCTGTACTTTTAAACAATTTAGCTTATACGGGGCTAAAGCAGGCTCGGGAAGCCTTCACTCACACTTCCGGGTTTTGAGCTATTTAAAGAATGTTTTCTCTCACGGCAACCAGTTAGAAAAAGGCAGAGTAGATACTGCTCTGCTCAGCTTTCTGTTACACCTTGTGATATACCTTACTAGTGTGCTTGCATTCTATTAAGTAATTGAGCCCCGTGAAATACGGGCAGAGGGACTACCTGTCCAGAAAAATTAAATATATTTTTTAAAACTGTGTCTCCACTCTACGATAGGCATGGGGGCTGTACTTTTAAACAATTTAGCTTATACGGGGCTAAAGCAGGCTCGGGAAGCCTTCACTCACACTTCCGGGTTTTGAGCTATTTAAAGAATGTTTTCTCTCACCGCAACCAGTTAGAAAAAGGCAGAGTAGATACTGCTCTGCTCAGCTTTCTGTTACACCTTGTGATATACCTTACTAGTGTGCTTGCATTCTATTAAGTAATTGAGCCCCGTGAAATACGGGCAGAGGGACTACCTGTCCAGAAAAATTAAATATATTTTTTAAAACTGTGTCTCCACTCTACGATAGGCGTGGGGGCTGTACTTTTAAACAATTTAGCTTATACGGGGCTAAAGCAGGCTCAGGGAGCCTTCACTCCCACTTCCAGGTTGGGAGTTATATTTACTGTGTTAAACGGCGAGCAAGAGATTCAGTGAGCGGCAAGCGAGTCACGAAGACGCCGCAAGAAGACACGCGCATTCTCGCACATGTTTTGCATGTTTAGCGTGTATAGCAGAAAATTCGCTAAACTTCATAAACTGAAACTGTGTTTATAGCAGGGTAAGATTATTCCTTTGCATCTACCAAGTAGTTTAGAATTTGCTTTATCAAAAATGGACGTTCTGTATAAACAATGTGTCCGTTGTAGGATGTTTGGCTTAGATATCTCAGAGATTGAACCTATTTGTAATAATTGTGTGTTGATATCTTCCCTTCAAGACCAAATCACTGTTCTTCTTAGTCAAAAACCAGTAGATAGTGACATAACTAGTTTAGAATCTTTTATTGACCAGGCAGTTGAACTTTTTGTCCCTGGAAACTCCCCTGTGGCTGTTCCTGTGCCTGAACCCAAAAGGTTAGAAAATATAACCCCTCAAAATCAGCTTGATGGGGAAGAGTGGTCGATGATTCCCAAATCTAAAACAAAACATAGAGGGGGGAAAATATATAAATCCTTCCAAATTCAGTTACAAAATAGTTTTTCAGTACTAAGTGATACTACATCTCAGGAAACAACTATTCTTCCAAACACTCTGGCAAATTATCCAAAATTAAAAACAAATAATCTCCTGAGACCTATACCTTTGTAAACCACCATGACAAAAAATATAATTCAGATAAGACAAAACGATCTTGTACCAGCTGTTTCTTCTACTTTGGATACTTCACCTTCACATTTTCCAGTTTCCAAAACTTCACCTGTAATGCCTAAATCAGTTGGGGCTTCAAATCTTGAAGATGTTCCAAAGCAGATATTTGTTCTTGGTGATTCCCTTGTTAAACACCTAGATAGGGCTATTTGCAACCCAGATAAATTAAATCGAACTTGCTCTAGTTTTAAGGGGGCAAAGATAAATTACATTACTACCAGAATCCCTATCATTCTAAAAGATGCAGGCCCAAATTCTTTTGTTATAATTCATGCAGGTGTAAACAATATTCAGAACAATTCCACTCTCAAAAAACTTAATCAGGACTTTGTGGCATTAAATAATTTGCTTGTAGACAGGGGTAGTACAGTTTGTTTTTCAGAAATTTTACCAGTTCCCAGAGCTACTCAGGATTTGACTGATAAAATTAAATCCATTAACAACTGGCTTAGAAATGGTGTATTGAACAGAATATTCCATGTTTAACCCATTGGGAAAACTCTGTGGACAAATCCCCCTTGTATTGTTGGGATGGTCTACATTTGAGTAGTAGAGGCAGTACTATATTGGGTAAATCCTTTCTGAATATTATAAATAATCATTTAAACTAATAAAAATTGGGGAGAATGGGAATTAACCCACGTCTCTAAATAAATCCAAGAATCAGTCACCAACAACTTTTTAAATCCTGTCATTAAATGTTCGTTCTCTTAATATATCTAAACTTTCAGAGCTGGAAGCAAAAAGTAAATTACTGAATTTAGCAATAATTGCAGTGACTGAAACCTGGTGGGACTCTCATTCTCAGTGGAGTCAACATTTAATGGGTTATCGACTCTATCACAAAAACAGAGTCCAAAAGAAGGGGGGGGGGTCTATATATTAGAGATGATATCCCCCCTGTGAAATACCAGCCCCAAATGACTTAGAAAGTATCTGGGTGGTAATACAACCTCAGGGACTCCAACAAATAACAATTGGAAATTGTTATAACCCCCCAGCAAGTGATTCAAACACATGGAAAGCCTTAATGAATGACCTAATCCATTTTACATATTTAAAGGATGCAATAATATTGGGCGGTTTTAATATGCCTCAAATTGATTGGACCACAAATTTAGGACATAACAATCATGACAGTGAATTTTTATCGGTATTAATAGATAATGGACTAGTTCAACTAGTCTCGTCAGCTACTAGAGGTACTCATATTTTGGATCTCCTTATTACTAACATTAGTCACAAAATATCCAATATACAAATTTTGGATCCCCTGGGAAATAGTGATCATTTTTCTATATTGTTCGATTTAATGGGAGCAAAATATAATCAAAACAACAAGTCAACATATAAAAACTATGATAGTGCAGACTTCAACAGTATAAATAGGGAAATCAAAAAAATACAGTGGGATAAGGTTTTTCAGGCTCTTTCTTCAAATGAGGACTGGATTATATTAAAAGATTTAATTTATTTATTGGAAAAGAAGTATGTTCTATTAAAAAAACAACTACAATAGTAAGGGCAGAATACCTAGGTGGTTTAATAATTCTATTACGCTACAAATAAAAAAAAAAGAAAATTGTTCAAAAAATTAAAAAACACCCTTAGTATTAATAATAAAAAAATATTTCTTCAGTATAAAAAAATCTTTACAAAAGCTTAAACACACGATTAAACAAGCTAAATCAAAATTAGAATTTAAGTTGGCACATACTAAGGATGGATACAAGTCCTTGTTTTCATATTTAAATAATAAAAAAGGTAATTTGCACAAGATAGGGCCATTAACTCATGACGGTAGTACTATACAATCATATGTAGATATAGCTAATCTCTTTAATATTTATTTTTGTTCAGTCTTTTCAAAAAAAGATTCTTTTGTTCCCCAAAAATCTACAAGTGTCAATACTAAACTATCTCATGTATATAATATTAAGGTATCAGACATATTGCCACTCATAACAAAATTAAAGAAAACTACAAGCCCAGGTCCGGATCAAATTAATGCCAGATTCCTAACCCAAACTGCTAAGGCTTTAGCACTCCCTTTAAAATTAATATTTAACAAATCTCTTCACAATGCAGAGATTCCTCTAGATTGATTAACAGCTTTTGTTATGCCAATGTATAAAAAGGGTAGTAGATCTGTAGTCCAAAACTATCGTTCAATAAGTCTTACCTCTATAATCTATAAAATAAAGGAAAAATTGATTAAATCATTTCTGGAAAAAGAAATGATCAAATTAAAAATTACTGATCATACCCAACATGAATTTAAGACAAACCACTCTTGTACAACAAATCTGATCTCATTCTACAACAATATTAGCAAGTGCCTAGACAACAAAAAACAAATGGATGTTATCCTATTAGACTACAGCAAGGCCTTTGATAAAGTACCCCATAACATTTTGATCAATAAAATGTATTCATTAGGTTTTTCAGATCAATTAATCAATTGGGTTTCTGCTTGGTTAACAAATAGAACCCAGAGAGTGGTATTAAATAACCATCAATCTCAATTAGGAGCAGTCACTAGTTGTGTGCCTCAGGGCTCAGTGTTGGGTCCGGTTTTGTTTCTTATTTACATAAGTGATATGTAGGTAACTAATAACAACTGGTTATCTAAATTTGCTGACAACTCAAAGCTTGGGGGTCTAGTAAACAATTTGTCAGAATTTAATTCACTGAACGCTGATTTAAAGTCAATTGAAAAATGGGCTGTTGACAATTTAATGGAGTTTAATGTGGACAAGTGTGTTGTCCTGCATTTTGGACTCCATAATCCACAAAATAAGTATTACATTTATAATTCATTATTGAAGTCATCATGTGTGGAAAGGGATTTGGGTGTTTTAATTAACACTAAGCTGTCCTCAAAAAATCATTGCACAAAGATAGCAAATACTGCAAATGGCTTATTAAGACAAATCCATCATTCTTTTGTGAATAAATCTGAGCAGTGTATTATGGCCCTTTACAGATCAAGTGTTTGACCTCTTATCGATTATGGGTCTCCCTTTTGGAACCCATATCTAAAAACAGATATTGATTGTTTAGAAAGAGTTCAGAGACGTGCAACTAGAATGATTCCCAGATTAGCTAAGCTACCTTACAAATCAAGACTATCACTGACTGGTTTACATTCTCTACAGATAAGAAGGGCTAGGGGGGATTTGCTATTAATATATAAGCTACTTAAAAACCCTGATTTGATGAATAAATGCGGACTAGCTCATGACACCCGACGTATTGTCCCAAGATGACATATTAAACAACTAACGGTACCTAAAGCTAAGACTAATTTAAGACTAAACTTTTTTCATTAAGGGCACCGAAATTATGGAACAGGTTACCACAAGAAATAGTGGATTCAGCTAACATTGAATCATTTAAAAAGGCTGTAGATAAATGGTTAGCAATGAGAATATAATTTCAAATGTTCCCACTGTACGTGGGGAGAAAATCTAGATGGGTCTTGGCCTTCTTTTTTCTCAAAATAACCAAGTAAACCAAGTAAACCAAGAAGCTAGGTGCTTCCTACAGATTCAGACAATACCTTACCCCTGAAGCCAGACTAGCCATAGTCCAGGGTAATCTTCTCCTTATTCTTGACTACTGTTCTCCTATATATATGCCAGGACCTCTGCTACCACCATGGCCAAACTCTCTGCCACATATAACAGTGCCTGTCACTTTGCTTTATTGGCCCCTTTCTCAACCCACCACTGCACCCTCTATAATACCCTTGGATGGCTTCTGCTGCAAGGTCACTTCAACCTTGCCTTCTGCTGCATGGTGGACAATGTCATCCGCACAGGTCTAGAATCCCCCCTAACTGCCCTCCTGAAGACTCTTACTCTCAACCGCTGCCTCCGCTCAAATGATACTCCCCCTTTAGCAGTTCATAGGGTAGCCACCAACATGGGCAGCAGATCTTGGTCTGCAGCTGTCCCCTCACAGTGAAACAAACTGCCGGCCGAACTCCACTCCACTAACACTCACTCCAGTTTCAAGTCCTGACTCAAAATCTGGCTCCTGGCAAACTCCTCCTGCCACTTCTCCCAGGAGTTACCCACCAGCTCACACTAGACTACCCAATAGCCTACAACTGTGACCTCTTTGCTGTGTTCATATTGCATATTTATTGGATACGTGCCTTCCTTGCCTTGTATATATTGTATATTTATCATATATTCTCTGTACCACATGCCCACTGGACTAATGCATCATATCTTGTACATTGTGTTCCAGATTGTTGTTTTCTATCAATCTCTTCATCTGATCTGTTGCAACCTTGTACTCACTGTTACCCACTGGACACACGTATCACACCTGTACTCTGTATTTGCTATTGTTGCTTGTAAATAATCTGCTTCATGTAAAAAATTATTACCTTCTACTTACTGCCACCCTTCGCCATGTGTTATCGCCTGGATCATGCCTGAAAACGGTCCCTGGGATCAGTGCACTCACCCGGTTATCAAAGTCATGACTAAATAAATAAATAAATAAATAACGATCAGGTAAGATCTACAGTACAGTTCTAAGAAGGAACTTGTTCTCTAGGCAGACTAGTTGGACTAAGGGGTCTATTTCAGCTGGCATCTATTATGTAACTATGTAAACTGTTTGTCTTGTGAAAAGAAGTTGTTGAGCAGCCACCTCAATGTGATGATTGGATTAGAATCAATGGTCAGTGTTAGGTGGACACAGGCATGGTCTGGAATGACAATTGTTTCCATTCTGGAATCCTTGGTTGAGAGGGAAAAGAGGGGGCGAGATGAGGAAATAATCTATCAAACTACTTGTGTCTTGTCTAGTGGAGTGAATGGTGAAGTTCCTGCCCATTGTGCATGTGGCCCTCCAGAGATCCTCTAAATAGAATACCTGAGCAAATAGAGGGAAATTTTCTTATGGATCGCAATTTTTCCTAGAGAGGATTCCATACATTATTGAATACCTCCCCACACACACACACACAAACACACATGCTATAACAATGTCTCCAGTATTAACATACATGTCAGGACTGTGCTACCTTTGGAAAAAAGGCACATGTGTCTTTATTAGAAACACAGATATTAAACTGTACCAGAGTCTGGGCATCAATTTTAAGCCTTACCATCACCCATCTACCCTCTTTGCATTGGGAGGAACTGAAGATCTGTGTAGGTAGTTCCTTTTGTACTAGAATTGCAACACTCCTTACCTCAGAGTTGTATGAACTACTTTCCACATGCCCTACTCACTCCTATTTATGTTTTTGCCTCTGTGAGTAGCAGATGCCTCTCCTGCAGAAATGCAATGTCACAATGTACCTTTTTCAGGTGAGGCAACATCTGTCTACACAATATGTGGGCATTGAGCCCCTAAATATTCTAGATAATAAGTTCAATGTTGCTGTTGTCTGACTACCCATTTGTTTTAGATGTTAAAACAGTGTATTGTCTGGGACATTAGCTTGGGCGATAATAGAGTGCTCCATAATAAAGAAGCATTAAATTTTAACATATAAGCTTGAAATGCAATCTTATCATGAAAGAACCCGACATGCATCCATTCTTGCAAGCTCCCTACATAACCTGGAGCAACAAGAACAGTTAATTGTTTCAGGGGCTGTTCTGCTACAGTAGAAAGTAAATCAGCACTCACATCAAAAAGCTACTCAGTCTGTTTCACTGAAAAAAATGCTTTTGTTTTTCATAATATCAGGCAGTTCTAACAAAATGTGTTCATTCCACACTCTAAGAGCGGACATAGGCCCAGCTATTCAAACTGCACCCAAAAAGTGCGCCATAGCAGGAGCAAGCGCAAGTCTATTGCGCCCAAGTGCAAGAGAAGCAATATTCAAAAACGGAGAAGGCCAAACTGCGCCTACAGCCAATGACTGAATATCGCACCACCTGTGCCATAGCGCAACTAGGGAGGGGAAGCTGAGCAGATCTGATGCACCATAGCGCAACAAGGGATGTTCAGCTGAACAGTCCAGAGGTGCCATAGCACAACCAGGGATGCCCCCCAGCAGCAGAGCAATGCAACTGCTCAACCAGGGAGGTAGGGGCCCACCACCCATGCCACAGATGGGCACAGGAACACACAGCAGAACAAACATCGTTCCCCCACACTCCATGCACTGCACAACTGGGAGAGGGCTGGAATAACAACTGGCCCATGGAGACAAGCAAACAACCCACAGCTGGGCCATGATACCCCATCACACCTACCGGCAAGCTGTGACTGGCACACAAGGAGGGCTGACCACCCCGTGCCACACCATCCACCCCAATGCAGAGCACACCCTGCACCGTGACCCCCAGACAGATCCCCATGAGCAGTGACCACCACTGCAGGAAACCCCATGCATGCCACCAACCCCACTGTGACACTGCAACCCTGTGCACCACAGAACCATGCAAGCCATCTCCACCACGAGCACCCATCAGCAGGTGGCAGCACACAGCAATGCAACAACGGCAGACACAGTGCCACCATGCACTGTCTCCCTGAGGTACTACTGAGAGACCAACCATGCATCAGCACATGAGGTACTCTACACGGGACAGGGCATGCCCCGGACACCACCACCAGTGGTACAGCACCCTGCACAGTATTCCAATGACACATCCCAACCCACCACTGGCCACAACAGCCAGCACAGACACCCACAGTGGTGCGTGGAAGCATGCACCACACCGGATGCCACACAGTGTATGGACAGACACCCACCCATACCCAAGGGCACAACAACACAGGGACACAGTGGTGGGGCTACCAAGCCCCCAGTGTGGGCCCATGTAGACTGTATACACACAACCCACAGTCCTCCATGGCACTGGAGTGCCAGCCACCCTGTGCAGGCACTGTTTACCCATACACCACCATCATTCGCCCGGAGCACAAGTCACAGACAGTGGGGCACATCCCCTGCAACACACAAAAGGCACAGCATGGAGGTGGGACAACAACTGTGGTGCCCACAGTGCCACCCAAGGCAGACATGCACCACACCAGTGACAGGAGGTAACCCAGCAATGTGACGGGTACAGTGGCTGCCCTGCAGGGACTGCCACCACTGACATGCCAGCGGACCGTGCAGGTCACAGACATGCATGTGTGTCAGCTGCACAGGCCATGGATGGGCCGATGGGTGTGCCATGGACACAGAGCATGCACCATGGACCACTGCACACAGTCATCCAGTGCACAGGGCACAACACACACACCACAGACACTGACTGATAGCTACCCCACACCATGTTCACTCACACGGACACACACACATGGCCCATGACCGCATCACCCCTGACGCCATGCACACCACTGCAGCTGAGCACCTATAGCCCACTGCAAATCAGAGACTACCACAATATTCATATCAAAATTAAATGTATTGAACAAATATATAAAATTCAACTATTTACAATATTACGTACAAACTACATACAAGGTTGAGGGGGCCACAGGCAAGGTGGGGGTGGGTAGGGGACAGGGGTGGACAAATGGAACGGGAAAGGAGGGGTGTGAGGGTGGGTCCAGGGGAGAAGGGGAAGGCAGGGACTGATTGATCCTTAGCGGGAGCGCCTCTCCCCACTCTGACTCCTCCAGGCTTTGTGCCTCCTCAGGACCTCGGTGTCATCTATCTGTCTGAGGATGTCCAGCGACACCCTCACCAGCAGGAGTATCTCCCACAGCACCTCCCTGATTTCCCGTGGGTACCTAGGACAAGGGAGCACAGACAATAGGTGTGAATGCACATCCCCATACAGCCCGCCCACTGTGCATTGCATACGGCTGTGGGACATACCTCTGTGATGGTGTGCGACCACCTGCAGTGATCACGTCCACATGACTTGCCCACCCAGGCACATACAGCCATGCGGAACACTGCAGACACCCACCGGCTAAGTCATGCACAGCACCACTGTGGCCGTTTAGTGACATGGCTATGTGGTGCAAAGGCAGTGGCACAACCATGTACCTGGTGCACGCATGGACCACCATTGACGCACTCCCAGACATGCATTGCCACAGGACAGTGTTGACTGTAACAAGTCGCGTGCATGGCAGTGGTGTCGATGGATGGTGGCCATGCCCGCTGCCCACCCTGTCACACAGCATGCAATAGGAATCATGGATGTATGGCACTCACCTTCATCGGGCCAGTCCAGTGGGTGGTGAGGGCCCTCACCCCACCTTGCTGCACCCTGTTCTTCCTGCCGCCGCTCTTCACGGGCACGGCGGCATTCCTCCGGGCCTGTGGGGCAAACATGGTGAGAGGAACATCAGTACAATCCCGTAGCAAAGTCCCCCTGCCCCCAGGTGTGTGCCCTCCCACCCAGTCAGACCCATCCACCCCACACCCTGTGAACACCACCACGGCCAACCCTGGATGGTCCCTCCCACATGTGCTGGACACATACAACACTGTTACCCATATGGAAGATAAAAGTGTGTTGACGTGACCCCTACCTGGCCGTGGCACCATGCCACTCCTGGCATGTGCCTGCAGGTGTGCCAGTAGCTCCGGCTCCCTCCGCTGCAGGTCCCCATATCTGTAGTGGCACTGCTTGGCACTCATCCCACCATCCTGTGGCCTCCTTAAGTGCAGTGGCCACCTCCTGCCACACCTGGGTCCTGGACCTGTCCAGGGGCACATCCCCGAACAGTGGCCCATGGTGTGGCTCCACAATGGCCACTAGGTTGGCCATCTCAATTGCAGAACACTAGGCTACCTCTCCTGCGTGCCATTCTCACTGCTCTATTAGGCAATATGGTGCTCTGCAGTGCAGTTCCCCACATGTAGATGCTGTGCGGTACAGCGTGCCATTCCCTATCACACTGTCACTGAACAGCACGATAGAGGTGCATCCATGCCTGACGCATGGCGCCTAAGGGGCAAAGGTCAGGCACAGGGTCAAGGGTCTCTGGCGCATGGACACGGGCAGTGCCATTGTAACCCAATGCGTGTAGCGTGATTGGCTGCCTGTGTGCCACCGCCATTAGCGGCCTACCGTGCAGTTGGCCCAGTGCCCCTATGATGGCCCAGTGCCACAGCGCCATGTAGTGACCATCACTATAGCACCACTGGCACAATGGTGGCCATACCCTGCATTGCCTACCATGCACAGTACGTCATCTGTGTGGCAGACGCCTGTGTCAGCAACCCAGACATGCGCAGTGAGGTGTGTACTATGCATGTCACAGAACTGTGCCATTTGCTCAGCATGTTCAACACAATTGCACAAAGTGCAACAGCGCAATATTCAGCCATCATATGCAAATCATCTAATCAGCCATTCAATAGCGCAGCACTGCAATTTGCATCTACTTACATTTGCGCCTCGCCTCATTTGCATTGGTTGCGCTATAGAAGTGCGACATTCCGCTGTAGTGGCCATAGTCAGTTACTGCAGTCTATTGGAGAGTTGCATGCTATTTGGGAGTGTGGACTGTGGATTTAGGGACATGCATGGGACTGCACAGTCACAGGTAACAACTGCCATTCTTAGAGACTACATAATGACCGAGCAAGTTGTTGGAGAGGTGGAACACAGTGGTGGGAGGAGGAGGCCTAACTTTACCAAGGCCGAAACCGAAGCCCTGTTTGAGGCCTACCTGGATCAGGAGTCACTTCTCAGTGGACGGCGGGGAACACCTCAAGCCTGTGCTGCTGCATGGGAGGAGGTGGCATGTGCTGTGAATCTGCGTAGCAGCCACCAGCGCTCCATGCAGGAGTGTAAGAAAAAGATGGGCATGGACAGGAGGAGGATAAAGGAGAAGGTGGCTGCCATCAGGGCAGCACATGCTGGAACAGGTGGGGGACAGCCAGAGGTGGTACAGCTGACCCCACAGGAGGAGAGGCTTGCTGGAAGCATGCAGCACAGTGCCATTGAGGGTGTTCTGGGTGGTGGCTTCCAGATGGGTGGTGGTCCATCACTGCATGGTAAGTCATGGTCTGACTGTGGGGGGGGGAGGGTAGGTCACATGCAGTAACGTGACTTTGCTTTCCCTTACAGATCCTGAGCATCTGCATTGGTCAGCGGTGGTGGGCCTGTTCACTGAGGACAGTCAGCTGGAGATGGAGTAGGGCCCATCCACCTCCACAGGTATATGTAGATCATTGCGACAGTGGGGCCACCTGGCTGTCCACACTGATGTCACTGTAACAGTTGTGGAGGAAGCCCTGCCTGTGTCCCAGCGTGCCGGCATCCACGGATGCCAGCATGCTGTGACTGGGGCTGGTACAGAGTCCATCACCGATGATGATGACGCTAACGTCATGGGCAGTGACACGTGTGTCCCAAGGGATGGCCACACAGCAGGGCACTTTGCACCCATGGCTGTGGGTGGTGCTGCCATGGAGGCCTGCGTGTCAGCACAGTCCCAGCCTGTGCCTGTCAGCACCAGTAGGGCAGCACTGGTGTCTGTTCAGGACAGTGGGACTGCTGCGGCCACTGCGGCAGCACCAATGAGCCCTGGGGAGCGGCAGCCGGAGGGGCAGAATCAGCAGTCGGCCAATGGGCTTGGGGGTACAAGGTTCAGCGGCGGCATCTGTGCACCGCCTGTGGACATGCCCAGACCTGGTCCTGGTGTGCAGCACCCACCCTCAAGGGGTGCTGATCATCAGGGTCATGCACACCCTGAAGGACAAGATGCCGAGGAGGCAGATGATCTCTTGGACGAGCACACCCACCTACTGCAAGCATCAGTCCAGCAGCAGATGCGGCTTACGATGTCTGTGGATGCACTGTGTGTGGCTCTGGAGTGGGCAGAGGAGCGTCGCAGCAGGGACACCACTCTGATCCTGGCAGGGATGGACCATTTGTGGGAGGATATGACCGCTGCCATTGACAGGCATGCACAGGCATTCACTGCTGTCATGGCCACAATGGGCACACAGTCAGGTGCCCATGCATCGCGGACACCACGCAGTGCACTGTCCACCCCCCATTCCTGGCGTCGTGCGACTCCCACCCTGTCGACACCGGGTTCAGCTGTGGGCATCCCGAGCACTCCTGGCACAGGCATGTTCAGGTGCTGCAGACCCCTGCATGAGCACAGTTGTGTTCACACAGTGGAACCCCTATTGGACCATTGGTGCCACCCCATGAGGCCAGTGGTCAGCATGTCAGTGCTTGCGGGTCTCGGCGGGTCCACCCACATATCCGTGGCAGGCCGGGGCACTGTGTCATGTGACTGACCTGTCTCCCAGCATGACTACTGTCTGGTGCTGCCTTGTGTGCATTGTGTTTCAGTGGGCAGTGCACGGGTGGGTACCCGGCCCTGCACGCGGACACACAGTCCACCTGCACACCCTCCCAGCTTCTGTCCGCAGTTGCGTATGCATGATGATGCCTGCATTGCGCTATACACCAATATGCAATGGTGCTCAGCATCTGACACACACACATGGACAAGCAGTGGGCATGTTGACCTGTGGACATGTGTGTTGCTAGGGTTGGCATTCTGGGTCGGTGTGCCTCCTGCCCTCTGTGCACATTTGGTGCATTTTGTGTGTGTGTATGTGTGTGTCCATCCACATGGCATGTTAATCCTCACCTATCCCTGGTTGTGTGTGTGCGTCTGGGCCCTTCCACTTCCATTGATGGCATGCACCCCTGGTGTGTGTCCATGCGTGTTTGTGGGTTGTGCCTTAGCCACTGGTGGTCGCACATGGCCCCATGACTTACCTGGGTTGGCTGAAGTGCTCCTCCGTGATGGTGTCCCGGTGCAGCTGTGCCAGCCGGATCAGTCGGGGGTACCGTCGGCCGGGGGGGGCTGCCCATCACCATCGTCACTGGCGTCCTCATCGTCCCCATCACTGTCCCCCTCTTCAACCTGTATGGCTATCCCACAGTCATTGGCCATGTTGTGCAGGGTGCAACAGGTCAGGAATAGCCCGCATGCCTTTGAGGGGCTGTACTATAGGGCACCACCAGAAGTGTCCAGGCAATGGAAATGTGCCTTCCTCATCCTGAACACCCACTCAATGACATTACGTGTGGTGGCATGTGCCTCATTGTAGCATTGCTGCGATGGGGTTGCGGGCCGCCGGTAGGGTGTGAGCAGCCAGGGACGGAGTGGGTATCCACTTTCACCTGTGTGTAGAGGGTGGAGGTTAGTTCAGTGATCAGCATCGCCCTGCCCCAGGCCATGTAGGCCACTACCCATGTCACCTCTGGCCATGCCCCCCCAGGCCCTATGATTGTCCATGTGGTTTGCATACTCACCCACTAGGTGTCCAGTGGGGATGTCTCCACTCTCGAATCTGTGGCACAGTGCTGACTGGTGCCAGATGAAGGCATCGTGTGCTCCCCCAGGATGCATGGCACAGACATTGATTATGCGCCCCCTGGCATCACACACCACCTGGCAGTTGATGCTGGCATAGCCCTTGCAATTGATGTATGCGGCCCCCTCAGGGCCAGGTGGTGTGTATATGGCCACAAGGGTGCAGTCTATTGCTCCAGCACTCCAGGCATTCGTGCTACCCTATGGAACTCCTGTATGTTTACTGTGCGCTCCGCCGGTGTGCTGGGGAAATGGATGTACTCCACAGCATGGGCAGCAGTACGCTGAGGAATTGGGTGAGGTGGCGTGACGTGGCCGACTGGGTTATACCTGTGGTGTCCCCAGTTGGTCTCTGGAAGGTACCCATGGCAAGCAAGCACATGCAGGCTGTCACTTTAGTCTCTGCTGACAGGGCATGGCTATGTCGTGTGGGTGCCTGCATCACATCACTGCACAGCTCACAGAGCCACCTCAGAATTGCCCTATTCAGGTGGTACCGGCCCTCAATCTCAGTATCAGTGTATAGCTCAAAGCTGGCATTGGCTCAGTACTGTCTGTTGTGGGCATACCACCGACGGGCCCTTCCACGGCCACGCCCCCCTGCCGCCCGCCTTCTCACCCCCTCATAACGGCCTCCATCTGGAAGGTGGCACTGGCCATGTCCCTAGCTTGTGTTCACCCCCTGACAGCTGTTACTCTATTCCCCCCACTGTCCTCCCTGCTACTTCCCCTGCACCGGGAACACCTTCCTGTGGTGGCCTCTGTGCTGTGTGGCACTTCCCCTTCTGCACTAGCTGTGGCTCCCCACACGTTCCCTGTGCCTGGGTGTTCAGGGTGCCCTTTCCCTGGCCTGCCCTGTTTGTCCCTCCTGCCCTGTCTATCAGCCTAGAGCTCTGCCTCATGTGGCTTCCCTGTAGCGTTCTTGCACCTCTCCCCTTGCTCCTTTTTATTTTGGCTCATTTCTGCTATGGCACAACTTCTGCTTGCTCCCCTGTTGTGCATGGCGCAAGTCGTTGAATATCGCACTGCGCCATTTATGCATGGTTCCTCCCCTTCAGTTGCGCATGCCTTCATTATCATTGCACTGTTGCTCAGCATGATTTCGGGGGCGCAACTGCCTCCTGCTCAATTTCGCAGAATGGCACAATTTCGGACTTGCTCAGGTGCAGCCCTATTGCGCATGGCTCAACTCTTTTGAATATCTGGGCCATAGTGTTTTTTAGATGATGTTACTCTCACTGTTAGAATACACCAGTAAAAAAGGGAATGCAAGTCACTTTACTGACTTTTGCAGTTTTTTGTGGCTTAATTGCCTAATTCAAGTGCTTTCTCCTTCCTGTATTGTATCCACAAGCAGTCTGTTTCCTCCAGAGTGCGTCCATCCTAGATCCAAGCCAGAAAAAATACATGGGACTGCTAATGGCTGGCTGCTTGCCCTTTCATGAGCACCTGGCTAGAGGTATCTCCAGTGTAGCCTCTGCTTCTTTACTTGTCCACAGGTGTGTCTCCAACGTTATACCATGCTGTTGTTTCAGAGTCATGTGACTCCATCTCAGAGCTGGCCATGTGGAGGATTGTCCACCGTTTTATCTGTTACTGTTGCCATGTTGAATAATAACATGCTAGGGCTCCAAATGAAAATTAAGTTGCATCTTCATGAACTTCATTCAAAATTTCCATCCACTATATTAAAGAGGACAGGACATGATTTCTAACTGGCAGCTGTGTGCAAAGTTTTCATTCTCAGAAATGATATACATTCACCTAAATCATCCATATTTAACTGTACCTGAATAAAACGTGATATAAAACACTGTACTTTGCATTGTCTTGTTTTTAGGGCCAACATTCTGTTACAGTTCTCTTCATGGAACCAATAATTTGGAGTTTTAACTATGTCATGGTTTGTGCATAGAACTCTAAACAGGGTTCTGACAGGTTCGCAGCTCATAATTAGCATTCTGTACGAAAATTGTGACATAGTAAAAACTCCACATAAGTGATTCCATGAAGTGAACGGTAACAGTATGCTGCCCATAAAAATACAGCAATGCAAACTACAGTTTTGCCTATCACTTTTTATTCAGGTAGAGTTAAATCTGGATATTTTAGGATAATACATATTGTTTCTGAGAATATGAACTTTATAAACAGCTGCCAGTTAGCATACATTTCCTGTCCCATTTAAGACTGAGATGTTTGAAATTTACATTATTAAGTTATTAAATGATAACATCAATTGTCACACAGATGTGCATATTATTTTGTTATGATTTTGTAAGCCTTTTATCTATTTTTTATGTATTTTCTTTTATTGTTTGGTGCCCCTGTTTCAATACAACCATTAACTATTTTATCCCTTGCTAACAAAGACACACACAATATGGCAAGACTGGATGCCCCCAACCCCAGTGGTGTCATTGGTGGGGGTGTGCAATACAGTTATGGCAGGGTCCCTGTTGCCATAACCAGCACCCCCTGTGCCTTGCACTCAACGTCTTTGCACATAGCACAGAGTGCAGGCATGCCACCGACACCCCCTCGCCCGGAGCACCCATGCACATAGCCACATGGCCAGCAGGAGGGATACAGTGCACAAGTGGCTTGTGCACCTTCTTTAAATGCTACCAGGGTCTGCTGAACTTTACTGTGTGGCATTCTGTCTTATGGTTGCCACCGCACCTCAGCATAGGAAACCTGAATATTTGGACCCTGGGGCCAATAAGGATATTGCTGGAGTAGTCCAGAACCTTGAACAAGCATTTCTATTAATATTCACTTTTAAGACATTAACTCTTTCTGGCAAACAGTGTAAGTTTATGAACAAGGGCATTAGAAAGAGTACTAAGAGTGACAAACTCTTCAGAGAAACAGGCTTCTCCAAGATGCTAACAGTCTCAGAGCAGACTACCATAGCAACTAAAGTAGAAAAAAGTGCTTCATTCCTCAGATGAAAAAGAAGAAATTACTTTCTATCCTGATAAGCATCAGTTAGAGTTGCCTACAGTATTTTCATTACATGTGGTAGTGATTGAGGGGGGAGTAGAAAAGGCATTGTTTTGATGCTCCCCTTCACCATGATCAGCAGGAGAAGTTTTGGGTTGCCAGTTAAAGGAGATACTCCTTGGGTTAGCAGGCAGTAGAAAGATGCATCATCAATAAGAAAAGCAAAGGGACATAAGGAGAAACATCTGACGGACAAGAGAAGGGGGGCGGGGGTTAGGCATATGGGTGACAAAGACAGTGGCATTAAGAAGATATACCATTATAAGGTTACTAACCATAATGCAGGTGTGCACTACACTGTAATCAGTATGCCTGTTTCTCTCTTTGGGTTTTAGGTAATATTCTCAGATTAGATTCAGTCATGGGGGTGTCACTTGGGATCACCCCCTTGTGTGGAAGCCTCTGGGCAAAACCAACCCCCCATCGTGTTATACCAAGATTGGTGCAAAGGTGTTTTGCACATAAAAAGCTACCCAGGCTCCCCTATGTCTTTCATATAGGGACATAACCCATTGTATGGGAGCAAGGTTACCTTCTATGTGATAGAAAGCATTGCACAGCTGTGTTACCTGCTATATTTTGCTATTGCCAGCATGCCTTGTCATGCCAATGGTTTTGCTCATGTGGATAAGAGGAATCTGTAGGTTGTCTATATGCCATGTTTTCTACGGCAAGCTGCTAGTCCACTTTGCAAGCTGACATTAATACCGTAGACGTAGCAGTGCAACCTGGCAAAGAGAAGATGGTGGGAAGAGAGTTGAACATATTGAGTAAGGAGCAGTAGGAAGAGGGAGAGAGAGAGGTGAGAGAGTGGGAAAAATTAGGTTCCATTGAAAAACTATAATGCAGGAGCTTGAGCTGTGCCTAGGGAACCAAGAAGAGGTGGAGAGGTATCCGAGAGTGTCACATTCTAAATTGTACCACCTGCCTGGGGTGTGCGGTTATGGAGCTAACAAACATGTAACAGTGGCCACTAAGACTATGTGAAGAATAAGCCCTATACCATTCTCTTGAGCAGCTGGGCTCTTACTGACTGTCAGATACCTCACTGCAGTGGTTTATAAAGGTGGATAGTTTTGTAGATAGGAGGCAGATTAAATCATGAGACTTGGACAACTGAAAATTGTTTCTGCAAGGAGGCATTAAATAGTGAGGCATGGAGGTGGGCTGAGGGCTCACTTGGTTTCATTCAGTATCCATGTTGCCACATTTTTGGGAACTCTAATGATGCAGTGATATGCACTTGCACTCGCTACAAAAGCTGGGTTAGTAGTCATCGGTTTTGCCCACTGCAGTAATAATACTATCAAGTGGCAATCGAAGGTAGAGGTTGCGAAGTTGACTAACTTCGTTTTGTGGATTAATTTGTGAATTAACCTCAATTCGCAAAGTTAATCCATCCTGCAAAATTCCAATTCATGATATAGGGCTAACTTTGCAAATGGCAAATTTGGTAACTTCACTGGCAAAGTTGGGCAAAGTTGGGCAATGTTGCGCCCCTAGGCAATGTTTGGAATGTACCAAGGAATTGGAGGTCACATGGTACTGAAATGAACTGTATGCCTTGCATTCAGTACAGTCTTATAAAGAGAGAGTTGGGGATAAGTCTGTCCCTGCTTGCCTCAGCAAAAAAAACCCTTACTACTCCAAAAGAGGAATATTAGAAGAAAATTGCTCACAAAAAATGTCTAGAGTGCCTTGTGCAGTTAAATTACCCTTGTTTGTTCATAGTTTAACAGTTAATTTAGTTGAAAGTAGTGGTTTTGTTTTATCTAGTGAAGCAGTGCTGTGTGTAGAATGGTAGGTTTTTCAGCTACTGTAGCAAACAAGGCAGCCCTATGAGCATTACTTAGATTTATTTTCCTCAGTCTTTCTTAGTAATATTTGTCTGTGCTCTGTAATTTGCCATTGTATTTTGTAGTGCAGTTTTGTGTAGTTAAGAGAATTATTTGTCACTCTTTTTTCATATTGATTGTGGTTATTTTGTTAAACTCTTGAAATAGCGGTAATACTTACAGTAACTTGTTTGAATTACCCCTGTTATGAGTGTCTTATTAAGCACCATCATGTTAAACAATTACAAAAATTAAAACTTTTTTTGGGTGGTGTTACTGTAGCTATTGTTAGCTCAGTAAACTGTCCTGTTCAGATTCAGATTACACTACTAATCCTTCTTGTGAGGTGCTGTTGGGTGCTGATGGTATTAAGTCTTTCTATAATGTTTCTATTTATTTTTATTTATTGAATCTCAGATTTAAGACCTTTGAGTCAGGCGCTCCTTTACAAAGGCTCCACATAAACAAGGAATTATACAGAGAAGGGAGTAACAGGCATGAATACATTGGGCACAAATAAGCAGATTGGGTGAGATACAATAAACTCAGGAGACATTTGAAAATAAACCAAGTATGTATAATACATAATAATACTGATATTAATTGCTAGGGTTAAAAATACGTAATAATACTGCTATTAAATGCTAAGGTTAAAAAGGTAACCATAAGCTGGTGGAGGGCAGGTGTACAGGCAGAGAAAGCCAATTAGAAGCAAACTAGATTAATGATAAGTTATGAGGCATAACAGACCAGTAAGTGAAGGAAGAAAAGAAGAAGAAAGAGCAGTTGAGAAGGCATACTTTAGATAGGGGATGATAGTGGTGATTTTCCAGGATATAGTGTGGGAAACGTCCTGTGGGAAACAGATGACCGTAGACTCAGTGCTGACACAGAATAGCAGCCCAAGAGGACATTGTCATTAAAATGGCAGTATAGACATAAGCAGAGGTCCACCAGACTTAGATGGGGCAGTCACAGCTGCTGTGTTTGGCTAGGTACTCTCGAAGACAGTTTTTGAAAGGACCAGTTTTGGGAGTTGATTGAAGGTGTGTGGGGAGGATGCTAAACAAGCTAGGTGCTCTATATATAAATGCTCTTTGTTCTTGAGATATTTGGCATAAAGGTACCTGGAAAGTTAGGTTGGGCACACTTCTTGTGCACCGTGTATTATTGTGGGCCGTGTTGAGGAGCTGCTGGGTAGACAGAGGGGTCTAACCCTAAAGACATCTTTTTGGCAGTAAGACAGGAGTGATAAGAGATTCTGCTCAGGAGGTTGAGCCAATTGCACTGTGCATATGGATCACATGAATGTGTGCCCCTTTTTCCCTCACAATATTGAAACTCTAAAAATATAAAATGACTGGAAAGAGATGCTTGAATAAAGGATGCTGTACCAGCAAGGCAGCCAAGAAGAGCATAGGTTCTGTTGCGCAAAAGGTTGTACCTGAAAAAGCTACATCTACAGCAGCTTCATCCATGGGGTTTTGGGGCAGATAGTAGTAGCAAAGACGTTGCAGCTGGAAGTCGATGTGGTTAGTATTGCCACATTATTCTCTGCCGTATCTGTGGCATTTACACTGGTTGGTGCTGCAGGAGGTGGTAACATGAGTTTCAGTTCAAGAGATAGCAAAATCTGTAGCTCAGGAACAGGGTTCAAGGGGTAGATTGCTGGTGTCCTAATGACTGGTGGTGGTGGTGGCAATGAGCCTTATTTGGACAAGAGTGTTGAGCTTGATGGAAAATTTTATCAGGTCTCTTATACCAGTGGAATAATTTTGCCTACTAGATGGGGCATAAAGTTAACAAACAATTGATGTATACTAATGTATGGAATGCAATTGTATGTCTGTATATTTTTCACAAAAATTAATAAACTTTAAATGGTAAAAAAGGCCCATATCACTCATTTGTTTTTGAGGAGTGTCTGTGAATCCCCCAGCATCAAATGCTACCTGATCAGCTATGCCACAGCACCCAGTCCAGCTGTTTGGTAGCCCAATACCCTGAAAGGTCGAGCCTACGCTCATAGCATAGCTTTTGAGCATCATTCTGAAAACCCACCCAGTTATGCTATGGCTTTGGCAGTGTATGCAGCAACCACTGAAATGCTAGCAATTGATCTGCTGCCATTTTTTGTGGAGAATACGAGATTTAGAAAGTTGCTGGCATGTGCCTCTCCCAAATGGTAAATTCCCTTACAAAAATACTTCTCCACCCATTCAATTCCTGAACTTTATGGGACTGCATCATACATGGTAATCCATGCCCTGCTGTATACTACAGCCCCATAAATATTTTTCATTATGGATATGTGGAGCAGTGGCCTTACAGCATACTGGGCACAGGTACCTGGGATTGAATTTACTCTGGTTAGGAAAACTAAATTCTACTAAGCCCAACTGCAGTGGTAGCAAAACTCTGGGCATTTGCTAGCATGTTCCACTGGCAATCAAAAGGGTAACTAGGTCACGCATGCATCAAAAAATGTTAGACTTGCTCCTGACTCAGACTGATAACTGGATGCAGCCTGTCATGGTGGTATCACTTGAGGGGTGGCCCATGATCTTAAGGCTGCTATGGGGGGGGAAGGGGATGGCTGACCTTGAGACATTTGTGTATCAGTAGCCTTATTTTAACCCAACTTTGCCTTGGTGTATCCCAAGGATGAAGTTACAGGTAAAGTTGCTTAAACAAAGTTCCTATTAAATAGAAAAACTATACAAATGTTATTTCTAAGGTGAATTTGGCAAATTTGCCTTAACTTCACCGGTAAATTAAAACTTTGCAACATTTCTACTCAAAGGGTTTACAATCCATTCAGTGTATTTTACTACAAGTAAAAGACAGTGGCCCCAGATACTAACAGCAAGACACATTTTGTAATTGCTTATTATTAGGCAATGTAATTTATAAAGTAACATCCACTCCCACTGTATTTGATATAGATAAAATGTGTGTATTAGGGAAGTAGCAATAACTAGCAAAAGTGGGTCCCCCCCCAAATCTACACAAGAGAAGGAAGTGGGATAGAAAACTATACATTTCAAACTGTATAAACAGAATAAATTACTCATTCTTTGGTCCCATAGAGAAAGGATACAAATGAAGATAAGCTTTTTGCAAAACAGTCAAAGTCCACTGTACAAGTTTGTCCAGTAGACTGAGTCTTTGGGTGGCAGCTAAAGCAGTGGATGGTCTTAGCTGTCTGTGAATGACAGATGTGCTCAGCTATGATGGTTATGGGTCAAGTCTGTCTTTGTTGAGTCACTGTTGATTCAGCCAATGAAGTTCTAGCCACAAGATGAGCAGTGTCCATGTTGATTAGGGTAGAAATCTCTGTTTTATCATTTCTGTGAAAGTGCTGTTGTTCATAACTGTTCAGACCCAAAACCACAGATGAATGTGAGTGGCATGTCCTTTGTGTGCCCCACCTGTCAATATTTACTGTGCAGTACAAGGAGTAAAAAGCAAAGGCAGATAATAGTGTGAGACATTAATCAGGTGGCATTTCTCTTGAGAAGTTGGATGTGTGGCAGTTGAGGGCTCACAATTTCTTGCTCCTGCACAATGTGTGCCTAGGAGGCTGTGGTATTCCCTTGGGGTAAAGCAGTTTCAGATAGAGGATAAGCCAACAGGTCCTTCAACTGCAGCAGCAGGGATCTGGTTTGTGGGATCTCAGCCAGTGAGCTTGAGATCTTATGGGAGGCATGGGAACCCTACTCAGACTGTGGTGCAGAGGACAAGTCAGGGACTGATCTGTTGTGGGGCCTTGGTTCAATTTCCTATGCTTGGTCCATTTGTGCTGTCATTGATCCAATGGGACATTGCTATTGGAGGGATCTGGGGAATATGTGGCAATGGAGGGAGCTGGGGAATACATGGCAGTGTCCATTAGCAAAACCTCCCTTGTACTGTAGTTTATTTTCCTTCTTGTCAGAGGGCATGTGAGTATTTAGAGGGGATGTCTGTGTTGACAGCTGTATACAGTATGCAAGAAATGTTGGGGAAAGGTGGCAAGATCTGCAGGGCTAGTGAAATTGTGTGAGACTTCGTTCTGGTCAGATTTAAACACACCAGGATATGCCATATGATATTTCATCCCTTGTTTCTGCAGAGCTTGCTTTATTGGAGTACATGCAAGTCTCAGGTTGTTGACCCTCGCAGAGTAATTTTGATATGAGGAGATTCTGTGTCCATGCCACAGAAGGGATCTCTTTTCCCAGGCCAGTTTCAAAAGCATCTCTTTAATGGAGAACTCTAGGTACAGTAGTTACAGTGCCAGGATAAGCCAGAGCTTCTGAGCCAGGTTGGGACACCTGCCTGGGGTCTATATATATTTATATATATATATATATATATTATTTCCCTCAGCCCCTCTGGTACACCTACAATTTAGATTTTATTCTGTCTCCTCCACATTCTAAGCTATCTATGTTTTCCCAAAGAAGAGAAATGTTATTTTTAAGGGTATGGATTACTGTTGTGCCAGCACAAGGTTGACACTACCAATGCGAAGTCCAGCACAGTAACAGATTTCACCTGGATGCAGCGAGTCACTGTGCTGGTGAACAGCAGACACTGGCAGTGTGGTTCCCGGTGTTGCGTCCCCCGGTCCAACTCTGACTCGGAGTTAGAGATCTAGAGATCGGGGTGTGTGGGGGTGGAGCCCCCCACATGGGAGGATTGGGGTGTGTAGCCCCCCAATAAAACATGGATGCATCCCCAACAGTGCAATGCTGACACTCGGCATTGCTGCTGTCGTTATCTGGGATGTAAGCGATGCAGATGTCACAGTGCCATAGTAAAACCATGGATTACCATGTCTTTGTCATCAGTCTGGCAGTCTAGTTGCCTCAAAGTCATCTCAGCATTAAGTACCCTAAGGGACATTTGTTCCATTTTGTTCCTGCAGTTTTGATATTGAGGATATAACCCCCTTTACATCTGGATGATATGTTCATAGATGCCCTGAGGCTCAAGTCTAGGGCAGTGTATGTGGTTAATAGAGCAAGACACCTACTGTATGGCTGACACTATGGGAGGCAGACAATGCCTTGAAAACACTTTTGCAGAAGCTCCTGTTTAAAGGTCACCTATATAGTGAAGTTCTGAAAGAGTCCCTTAAACAAAGGGACAAAGAAAAAGGTTTGTCTAAGGAAAAATCAAAGTCCACCTATCTGACCTCATTTTGTAGAAGATTTTGAGAGTATATGCACCAGCAGAACAGAAGGCTAGGTTATTCCTTTTGAAACAGAGGATCATGCAACAACAGTAGATCTTCCTATGCTATCAATAACAACAACAAATTCAAAAAACAGCATAGGTGCCAGTAGAAGACTTAATAACAACAGCCACTTAACCAATAAGCATGCTCAACAATGACTACTGTCAATTTCTGGTTGAAATAAGCAGACAGACCCAAATTATGACTGACCAGGACCACCCCACAATAGGGGGCACAATATTCTTATTCATGACAACATGGTGGAAAGCAACAATGGACAGATGGGTACAAGAGGTAGTATCTCAGGGTTATGCCATTGGATTCAGTTAAAAAAATGATAAGAAACAGGGTAATTCAGTCTCTCATATGCAAGAAAAGAGCAACACCACATCAGGTGAAGACTTACTGGACAAACTGATCAGTTATCAAGCCATCCAAACAGTCCCAGATGAAGAAAGAACTGAAGACATATACTCAGTCTTTTGTTTTTTGTCTCAAAGGAGACCAGACACTTACATCCGGTGCTCAACTTAAAGTTCCTAAAATTATTTGTATAAACCCAAGAGTTTAAAATGGAAACCAATAGGTCAATATGAAGGTTAATCCATTCAGGCAACTAACTCACCTCAAGTGATCTGAAAGATTAGTGTTTACACATATGCATAAAAGCTGCTCTCTTCAAGTATCTTTGGTTCCGTATATTAGGACAACATTTTCAATATGAGGCACTCCCATTCGGCCTGACCTCAGCATAAAGTGTATTGATGAAGATCACTGTGGTGGTAGCAGCAAGCCTGTCAGAACAAGGCATCCACATCATTCCGTAACTAGACGACTGGTAAGAACCAGATCTCAAGCTCAATCATGGAGAGACACACAAGAGATAATGCAGTTACTCGCTGACAGTGGGTGGGTTGTAAATAATATTAAGAGTTCCCTAGCACCAGTTCAAAAGACAGAACATCTCAGAGAAGAAACAGGTACCCTAGATGGCTTAGTCTGACAGTCACAGAAATGAACAGAGAACATGGTCAAGCTGGCATAGAGACTTTGTGTCAAAGAAACATCATCGGTAGCACAGTTGTTACAGGCTCTGGGTTGCATGGCATCATGCATCAACATGGTTCCTTGGGCAGGATGGAACATGAAGCCACTGGAAATGCTACTACTGCAGTATGTTTCCCTGACATAAGAGAACCTAAGAACAGAAGAGATAATAACCAAGGTGGTCCAGACATCACTGCAGTGGTGGATCAAACAGGACAGCTTCTCAAAGTGCAGGCCACTAGAGATCAATAATGATATAGTGATTGGCATAGATTCCAGTCTCATGGGAAGGGAAGCATCCATGGAAAACAGAATGGCACTGGGGAAATGGACAAAATCAAAGGCAACAATCTCCAAAAACATGTTGGAGATGACAGCAGTATCAATGATTTAACAGCATTCAAATCATACCTGGATGGCAAGTTAATTCTTATCAGATCCAACAACAGGGCCACAGTAGCCTACATAGCAAAACAAGATGGAACCAAAAGCACAGGTCTAGTGAGGGAAATCAACAAGATCATGGCTTGGGCACAACACAGACTGTCTCACATAACTAGTGGGAAAATGAAATACTAAAGCAGACTGGCTGAGCAAGCAGCAGATCCACCTGGAGAAATGGCAATTCCCTCATGAGTGTTCCTACTAAATTCAATGAAGGTGGTACCCAATGCCAATAGACATGATGGCAACCAACAAGAATGCCCAAGTTCTCAAATTCTTTACAAGGTTCAAAGAAAACTGATCTGTGGGTGTTGATGTGCTGTCACTATGGTGGACACATGACAGACCTCATATATTCCCACCATTTCCACTGATTCCCCAAATTCTCAAAAAGATCAGGCAATCCAGGAGGTTTATAATATTGATAACACCATACTAGCCAGAAGACCTTGGTTTGCGACAGTAGTAGCAATGGCACTAGATAGGTGGCACCTGCCATACAAGAAGGACATTCTGGTGCAAGGAACAATCACCCATCCTAGTCCACACAACCTCAAACTTAGGCCTAGCTCCTGAAAAGGAGAGAGTGTTGAACGATTGGTACCACAAGTCAATGATAAATACCTTGCTGCAATTGAGAAGGTCATTCATAAACTCTGCATATGACAGACAGTGGAAAATCCTCAATAGGTGGTGCCAGTCAAACAACTTAACACTCGAATCCACATCAAAATCAGACATACTGCTATATCTAAAACATGGCCTAGAGAAATACCTATTACCAGCATCCTTAAGGCTACAAATATCAGCAAGTGGAACAGCTAGGCAGAGTGAGCAACATGGCTCGTGGTGCACACCTGGATATAATAATATTCTTAAAAGTGGCCACCAACTTCAGGCCATGAGCGAAAACACTCATGGCACTGTGGGATCTGACTCTAGTTCGAATGCACTAAAAGAACACTCATTTGAACACATCAAAGACACCAACCTTTACTGGAGGGGACTTTCAATGTCTTCCTTGGTGGCCATGTGCTCAGCTAGCAGAATTGGGGGACTGGTTGCACAATCCTGCATAGAACCTTTCACTCTATACATGCACACGTGGTAGTGCAAAGAAAAGTCTTTATGACAAAAGCTTCAATACCCTTCCATACAAACCAGCCCATATAACTGCCAACATTCTATACAGAGCATGCTAATGAAGAGGAAAAGGCAGTTCACATATGAGACATGAAACAAGCACTGATAGCATACAGTACCTTGACAAAACAAAACATTCATAAAATCTAAAAGACTATTTGTGATCAATAAGGGCCACAGAAAACGCATGTAAGCTGCAAAAGCCACCTTAGCATCATGGCTAAAAAATACAACTCAAGAGGAGTACCTGTGCAAGTGCCAGAACCGCATGTCCGCAGATACAGTTAAAGCACACTTGACAGAGCAGTGAGCACATCTTGAGCCTCAGCCTCAGAGATTTGTGCAGTGGCCACATGGACTGCAATGCATACCTTTACAAGGCTTTACAGACTGGACACTAGTGCCTCAAATGGGTCTACCTTAGGGAAGAAGGTGCCAATAGCCACCATTCTCTCAATCACCGGCCATCCATGGTCTCCATCCTTAATGAGAGAACACTACAGATTATACAATCCTAGCTGCATTGAGGTGGAATGCCATGGATAAACACACAGTACAATGCTAGTTTGCTCACTTGGTAAAGGTAATTGTGCCAATGTATATACAGTATATGACACTCCAAGACCCTCCATTGAAGAGTGTACTGATTAGAGCCCGAGAGAATCTTATGTATTTAGAGAAATTTCATCTAAGTCTCAGATGATGATAACTGACCTATTGATAAACTAATATTTAGAGATAAAAAATGCAGCTAAGTCTAATACAATGATAACTTGACTTAATAAAGTAGTGTCTAGATATAAAAAGGCCAGCTTTTCTGCCATTACCCTATAGTCTGCATGGTTCACACATAAATATAGCAACAGCTTGGACAGCATCTAACTGAAGAAAGTGGTCACTATGGCACTAGGTCTGAACAGCACCTGTATGAGCAGCGCTGTCAATAATAGCACCATCCATACAGCTCTGTTCAAAACAGATGCAGGAACAAATTCCACAAGTAAAGGCAGTGCCACAGGTAGTGGTCACACAGCATGATGATACATAGATAGATAGATACATAGACAGTGTCGGCAGATAAGGACCTACGGCCAATCCAGTCTGCCCATTTGAGCTTGTAAGTTCACTTTATGTTTTCCTAGAAGTCTGTTGCCCCTTAACCCTGATGTCCATAATTCCTTTATGTCTATCCCATGCATTCTTAAACCCCATGATTGTTTCGGCCTCAACACTTCATCTGGCAGGGTGTTCCACTTGTCCACCACCCATTCTGTGAAGAAATTCTTCCTCATGTTTCCTCTGAATCATCCTCCCTCCAACTTCATCCCATGCCCTCTAGTCCTTGAACATCTTTTTCACTTAAAAATTGTGTATTTCTGCACCCTGTTCCTCCCTGTAAGATACTTGTATGTTTCTATCATATCCCCTCTCTCCCTCTTCTCCTCTCCTCTCCTCCAGGGAGTACATATTCAATTCCTTCAACCTGTCCTCATAGGACTTGTGATGCAATCCATGTACCATCTTTGTTGCCCTCTTCGGAACCTTCTCTACCCTGTCTATGTCCTTACATAAGTAAGGTCTCCAGAAATGTACACTGCACTCCAGGTGGGGCCTCACTAGTGTCTTGTATAGTGGAATTATGACCTCCCTTTTCCTGCTGATGTTGCCCCTGCCTATGCATCCCAGCATCCTATTTGCTATACCTGCTGCCTTGTAACACTGTTTCCCTATCTTGAAGTTATCAGAGATGATAACCCCAAGTTCCCTTTCCTGCTTGGTGCATGCTTTTTCCTCACCCCCCAGCTAATATATTGTGCCAGGGTTTTTGTGCCCCATCTGCATTATCTTGCACTTCTTTGCATTGAATTTCAACTCCCAAACCCCTGACCATTCTTCAAGTTTCTTCAGGTCCCTTCTTATTCTGTCTATACCCTCTTGTTTATCTACCCTGTTACAGAGCATTTTGTCATCAGCGAACAGGGAAATTCTGCCTTCTAGGTCCTGTGCAATGTCGCTGATGAAGATGTTGAATAGGGGAGGTCCCAGCACTGATCCCTGTGGTACCGCACTGGTCACTCTTCCCTCTGTGGAGTGACAACTATTTACCACCACCCTCTGTGTCCTGTCACCCAGTCAGTTACCTACCCACCACACTCCTGTCTTGCCCACACCCATATTCCCCAGTTTGTGTAATAGTCTTCTATGTGGCACTGTTTCAGAGGCCTTGCTGAAGTCCAGATAGGCCATGTCTACTGCCCTCCCCTGATCCACCTCCCTAGTCACCCAGTGAAAAAATTGAATGAAGTTGTTCTGACATGACCTCCCCTAGGTGAAACAATGCAGCCTTGGGTCCTGTAGTCCACTGACAACCAGATGTTCCACCAATCTCTCCTTCAGTAGTGCTTCCATGATCTTCCCCACTAGCGAGGTGAGGCTGACTGGTCTGTAGTTCCCCACTTCCTCTTTGTTCCCACTTTTGTATAAGGGGACTACATCTGCTGTCCTCCAGTCTTTGGGTACCTCCCCTGTTTCCAGTGATTGGCTAAACAGGATTGCCAGAGGTTCAGCCACCACCTCTCTTAGTTCTTTAAGGACCCTGGGTTGCACTCCATCTGGACCCATTTCTTTATCAACTCTTATTACTTCCAGTTCCTTCAGGACCCTTTCTCATGTAAAGGGACTTGGGTACATTTCTGCACCATTCCCACCCCATGTACTCCCTTCAGATCCATTACCCTCCTCTTCCTCAGTAAAGACTGAGCAGAAATACCTGTTCAATATGTAAGCTTTACTGTTGTCATCCTCCACGTGGCCCCCATCCTCCCCCTTCAGTCTCACTACCCCTCCCTTTGCCTTTCTTTTTTCACTTATGTACCTGCAAAAGGTTTTGCCCTCTCTATCCACAGATTTTGCAATGTGTTCTTCTGTCTGAGCTTTGGCTTCCCTTACTGACCTCCCTGCCTCCCATTGCATCTCCTGGTACTTCTCCCTATTCCCTTCTGCCTGTGTCTTTTTGTATTGCCTGAATGCAATCTTTTTGACTTTCACTTTCTCCGCTACCTCCTTGGAAAACCATAATGGCCTCCTCTTCCTTTTCCCCTAGCTAACCTGCTTAACGCATAATTCTGTTGCTCTTGTAATCCCCATTTTAAATACTGCCCAATGTTCCTCAACCCCTGATTCCTGCTCCATTCCCCTTAATGCCTCTTTCAAGTATCTCCCCATTTTCCCAAAGTCTGCCTTCCTAAAATCCAGGATATGTGTTTTTGTGTGGTTTGGTTCTGCTCCTTCTTTGATTTCAAACCACAATGACTGGTGGTCACTGTTTCCAAGATGCTCCCCCACTGTTACCCCATTATACTGTCCCTGTTTGTGAGCACGAGATCCAGTATTGCCTTCTGCTGAGTTGGTTCCATGACCAGTTGCTTGGGGAAGGCACCCTGAAGGGAGTCCAGGATAAATCTGCTCCTATTGATGCTGCTGCTGGGATGCTCAAGTCCACTTCTGGAATACTGAGGTATCCAACCAGCACTATCTCACCCTTGTCTGCCACCCTTTGGATGGCTTGCATCAGCTCCCTATCTGTTTCTTCCTCCTGGGGTAGTGATCTATAGACCACACCTGTGCGGATGGCTGGCCCCATTTTCATTTCCAGCTTAACCCATAGTATCTCTCCCCCATTTTGTTTCTCCTGGATCTCTGTGGCCCTAATGTCATTTTTCACATACAGTGCCACTCCTCCTCCCCCCTTCCTACCTGCCCTGTCTCTTCTGAATAAGTTGTAGCCAGGTATGGCCATCTCCCAGTCATGGGTATCATTACACCAGGTTTCTGTGATGGCAACAATGTCCAGGTCTGACTGCACCATGACAGCCTCCAGATCCTCCATCTTGTTGCTAAGGCTCCTGGCATTAGCACACATGGCTTTCCATGATTTGACCTCTCTAGACTGTTTAGCTGTTCTATTCCAGCCCCTTCCCTGGTTGTCCTTTATCCCTGGTTATCCTTGCTGTCTGCCCTTCTGTTGAATTTTTCCCCTTTCTGCCTATCCACCTCTTGGGCACTTATCTCCATCTTTTGCACACTGCTTTGTAGAGGTATCTACTCCTCAGGTTCACTGGTTCCACTGCTAGCTGTGGGGGGTGGGAATTAGGTACCCTCCTTGCTGGCCTGCCACCCCCCTTGGCTAGTTTAAATGCTTGTCAATGTAGTATTTAAACTTATTATTGAGTGCTTGAATTCCCCTCCAGGATGGATGCAGGCCATCAGGCTTGAACAAGCCTCCATCCCTCCAGGTGGGTCCCCAGTCACCAGTGAATCCAAACCCTTCCTCACAGCACCAGTTCTTCAACCATGAGTTAAAGTTCCTGGTGCATGCACCCTATGCTCTCCCATGCCTCTCATAGTTAGTACTTCCGAGAAGGTGACAGAAGTAACTACTTGCTTGAGACCCCTTCCCAATTTCCTAAACCCTTCCTGAACTTCCTTTTGCTCCCCATTTGCCAGTTCCTTAGTACCTAGGTGGATAATGACATCCAGCTCACCCTCTTGTCTTGCCTTCTCAATGATCCACAGGGTCTTCCTTCCATCCCTCCATGACGTGGTACCTGGGAGGCACCTCACCTCCCTGTTCTCCCCCTCCTGTGTTCCTAGCTGGATCCCTCTTATAATGGAGTTCCCCACCACGATTCACTTCTTCCTCCTCTGGGGTCCACTGCTCTCCCCACTGAGGTCACCTCCTTGGCTAACCTCCACATCCTTTCTTTCCACTTCTCTGGGTACCTCTATTTGGTTGCCCCATTTGCCAGTGTGGCATATGAGTTCTTGAGTGGAATAGGATCTGGGATGTGCCTCTGTCTGACTGCCCTAACCCTCCCTGAGCCCACTGTCATCCAAGTGCTCCTCATTCTCGGCATCCTTTGAGGCAGCAGCATTGGACTGGGTGGTCTCTGGATAGGGGTGATGGTACTCCTGACCCAGTTTACCTCCACTCTGAGTCTGGCTATCTCCTGCTGCAGTCCAGAGAGATGCATGCAGATATGGCAGTACCTCAGCTTCCAGAAGATCTGCCTGAATATGGCTGCCCCGCAGCCACTGCATTGTACCACTCCCCACATTATACTGCTATTCCAGTACTTGTCTGTTACTGGAGCTCTCCTAGTTCCCTTTTTATTAATTTACTGTCCTAAAAATCCTGCCATTGATACTCAGATACTTTTCTTTAAAAAGGAAAAAAGAAAAAAAATGAGCCAAAACACTTGTCGTGCTGAGTGTGGGCTTCTTCACCCTTATGCCCCTCCTACTTCGCAACCCCTACTATCCCCTGTGCTTAGCTCCTGTCAATCAGATTTAACAGGGCATATAATTAAGAGTTGGGGGCAGGACAGGAAGGGGGGGTGAACATTTGCAGCAATTAAAGACAGCAAAGTAATAGACCACCACTACAAGCACACCAAACTATATTTTAAATTTTCAACAGCCCAAAAACAATTCTAAGTCAAGACAACAAAGAAATTAGAGTGTCACTAAAAGTCCACAATCTAAGTTTAAAACAAAAATAGCAATGAAAAGTCACTGTAAAGCACTGAAATGAATCTGTGTCCTTCCCCTTCTGGCTTCTGGTTTCTTCCAGTTCAAAACTATATTTTAGCAGGGGCTGTGCCCCCCTGCACCCGCCAACGTTGGGAGCTCTGCCCCCCTCACCCCTGTAACTAAAATAATAAATTCCAAGTCAGAGTTGGATTGGGGGGGGTTGTGAGACCAGGATTAGAACCCTGGTCTCTACTGTCGTGGTTTAACGCCTGTCACTGTCCATGATACACTATTCAGACATCACTCTTTTTCCCTCCACTATATTTGTAGCACTACTATAACCAGTTACTGGCACTACAGGGGCTTAAATAGGGCATCAAAATTTGATCCTAGGTCACATGTACATCTGGCAGCCTATAAGGTGAACATAACCATAGCTGTAAGGAGGAAGAGTGCCAGGGAAATACAATGCCACAATATTTTCCAATGCTGCATCCTCTTGAAATAAAAAAGTCACAATTTGTTGCAGTTTGTTCAAAATAAAAATTCAATTTCTAGATTTCTATCTATGGCAATCCTTTGATGCAAATTTGGATACAACTAGATAGATGCATGGACCTGTAACATCAATGTCCATATGGATGCAGATGGATGTTTTCTGCTGAAATTTCAGACAGATGGACCCTTGATGGATTTGACTAAAACCCCTGCCCACTAGTGCTATGAGGAATTTTCCAATTCCGGCAGAATGAAATTCCACAGAATATTCAAAATTCTGCTGAAATTCTGCTGAATTCTGCAAGAAATGGAATGGTGGAATTCAGCAGTATAAAATACTTGTAAAATGATTTTCCATGGAAAAATCACTGTTCCGTGTATCTCAATATATTCTGCAGGAATTGTTGTGGAATAATTATCTGCTGAAAAAATACTGTTCTGTGGAATATTATTCCGTGGATCACAGTAGGCGGAATTCGGCAGGTGAACAAGTGAAATTCTGGGGGAGATTCTGCTGTGGAATGATCATTCCACTCTAATTCTGCTGGTGTAATGTCACAATCCGCACAGCACTACTGCCCACCCTTTTTAATGGTCTTTAATATGTGGTCCAACTGGAAGAGCCTCATGAGATGCAGCATCCTATTATGTTGGAAGCAAAATAGTACTGTAGTTGAAAAAGAATTAGATTATGCTGACACTGCTTTAATATTTACAGCTTGTGGTTAAAATAACGAAAAACTGAAATATGTGTTTTGTTTGTAAAACCCTTCTGAGTCTCCCCCACTCTTTAATCATGGTCCTTCTTTCTTCACATTATACAAGTTACGTTCAACAAATCTATGTGCTAAAAAGTGCACAGGTGAGATCCCCAGTTTATATTGCTAGAAGGGCACTTTAATCTAGAAAGTGCAGGCTACTACTTGATTAGTCTTAGAGTGGAGCATTAAAACATTTTGGTGTGTATTTTAAAATACTTAATTGTGTGGTGTTATATGTGATATTTCACTATTTGCTATATGGAGGAAGTCCCACAAATCATTGCAGAGCCAATTCTTCTTAAATAGAAAGAAACAACTTGTGGGATAAACCTAGTACAAACAATGTCCCTGAAGTGCATTTTTGCTTATATAAAACGGGCCAAGAGGCATCTTTTAAAAAACAAACACTCTAAAAAGTTTTCAAACCCACAAAAACTTTGTTTGTATCTCATCTTACTGACTTTTTGCAGTTTAAAAAGGGAAACTGTAGATGACATTGTTTGGAGTGGTGGCTATTAGTTAAATTTGTACTTGTATTTACATTTTTGGAAATTTATTTTTTGGGTAATAATTTATAGTTGATATTGGACCTGCCTTTTATGTACATTGCTTTCTGTAATAAAGGAACCATTGATTAGATTAGACATTTCATAGTTGTGACACATATATTAATTGGATCAGACATATCTGCCATCTGTAAGAGAGGGTGTCCAGCACATTAAACTGTGACACTGTTTTATAATTGTATATACAATAGGCAAGGAAGTCCCTGTGTCCTGATTGGCTGAGACTTGATTCTAGCCATTGCCTTAAGACAGCACTGCTAATGGCTAACTGGGGCAACTCACAGAATTAATAAACCATTTGCTTTCTCATCTCCATCACAAACATGGCTGCAACCTTTACTCATAAATAGAAACCTTCAGCTAAGCCCTAAAAATGAAAGTCCATTAAATTACCTAAAGTAAGTAAATAATTTTAATGTTATTTTCATTCAAGAGCCCCCTCCTTACACACATGCACACATTTAGAAAATCAAGTACTCTTTAGAGTTTCCATTCCTGGTATTTCTTTGATGACCATGAAAAGTCCCCCTTTTAACTTCACCAGTTTGCCAGAGAACTTTCTGCTCCTTACCTGGCAACAGATAAAATTGAGATTTTGGCTCCACTTGATGCCTGTGTGTCTGTGTCTGTGTGTGTATGCCAGTGGAATTCTAAAGAATGATGAATTCATGTATTCCATGTTACCATTCCGTGTGTGTTTTTTTTTTGGGGGGGGGTATTCTACTACTGAAATAATGCTGAGCTTTGAATTCTTTGATTTCATGGTAAACAATCACACATGGTACTGAATATGAAAAAAGACAGTTGACTGGGAGGTGCAAAACATCTGTGGAGGGAACAGTTTACATTATTTAGTAACATTTTATTATAGTTTTTGTGGGTTTGAAAACTTTTTAGAGTGTTTGTTTTTTAAAAGATGCCTTTTGGCCTGTTTTATATAAGCAATAAGGCACTTCAGGAACATTGTTTGTACTAGGTTTATCCCATAGCCAGGGGCTGAAGGCACTTGGCTTTGCCTAGTGCCTTAAAACACCACCGACCATAGGGTAAACCTAGTACAACCAAAGCCCTGTCATGCCTTATTGCTTAATCATTGTCTGAAAGCTTAACTTGGTGACAACAAGTTATAGATTAGATCATTTTATTCCTCATTTGGAATTTTCATTTAACTAGTTCCACAATGGGTTATTGCTTTGTATGATGGTGGGGGTGAGTGAAAGTGAACTCACATTATAAAATGGGTTTAAAAAAATCATGAAACCTGATTGGCTGAGGACTATCTTTGCAGTGCTGTTATCTCAGCACAACTGTACTGGATTAAGATCCAGCAGCCTTTTCACATTAAAATCAATACGATCACATATTCCTGACTGCCATCACAAACATGGCTGCCACCTTTACACACTAAAAACCTTCAACTAGGCCCTAAAAATAGAAGTGCCTTAAATTTAAAAATATAATAATTAAATGCTATGTGCACTCATAATCCTTTTCTTACACACACATACATAGCTTAAAAAATTAAGTACTATAGTTCAGTACAAGCCACATTAAACTGTTCCGTCAACTCACTGGTGTAGAATTTTTTTTTGTGATGCTACTGGATTGGCAACTCAAACTGTTGAAGCTCTGCATTTTCATGGCATTGTTTATAAATATCACAGCATTCCTTAAGAATTGTTTATTCTGCCTTCTGAAATGAAACTCATCAGCACTCAGCTGAAAATAAAGCTTATAGCACATAACATCTTGATGCAAACCAATATTAAACTTTTACTAATTCATTGAATTAAACCTTGCACAGATTAAGAAACACATTGGACAATGCTACACCAGTGAGTTGAGAGTTTTAATTTATGGTATTTCTTTGGTGACCATAAAAAAATTCCCCCTCCTATCCTCACCTGCTTGCTAGGAAAATGTATGCTGTTTGATCAGCTACAGATAAAACAAATGCCATGGTTCCAGCTGGGGCCTCTTGTTGTGTGACAGAGAGGGTAAACATTCTGCCAGTAGAACTGAGCAGAGGTTTGAATTCTTGTATTCCATCCATAGTAAACATTCCATCTCTTGATTGTAGGGAAGACAGAAAATAAACAAGATAGGGAAAAGGGAGGAAATAATATAAAGAAGGGGAAAGAAAAGTGAGGACATGGGTACATAGGGGTGGGTTGGGAAAATAGAGGGTTTAAAAGCTAATTAAACATACTTGTATTTTGCTGTGCATACTATTTAAACCTGAGATGGCATGTCAGTGTTGGGATGTGCTGGGACTATTTTGCAGAGGAGGAAGAATATTTTTTTTAAAGTCATAAAAATGTTTCTTTTTTGATTTTTGTGCATTTCTTCACTACCCAGAAAAGTCTTGTAACCATTTTATAATCATAATAAGACACTCCTGGGTGTATGTTGTAGTGAGATCATGGCACTTCTAGGATGGTGGAAGGCATTCGGTGACATCTCATGCCTCACAAACATAGAAACATAGAAACTGACAGCAGAAGGTGACTGCAAGATCCATTTAGTCTGCCTGATATGGGTAACTACCCCCCTTCTATCCTTTCTGTGAAATGATACCTTTAAGCCTGTCCCAGGTGTTTTTGAACCCATTTACCATTTTTGGCCTTCACCACTTTCTGGGGCAGAACATTTCATGGGTTGACCAGCCTCTCACTGAAGAAGAACATCCAAACATTGCTCCTGAATCACCCACCCTTGAGCCTCATATTGTGTCCTCTAGTTCTGATGTTTTTCTTCTCCTGAAGGAGCTACTGTTCCCCTTCCTTATTTATATCATTGATATACAGTACTTGAATGTCTCTATCATGTCCCTCCTCACCCTCCTCTGCTCCAAGGAGTACATGTTAAGCACCCTCGACCTATCCTCATATATTATTTGATGCAGAAAATTAATCATTTTTGTGGCTCTCCTCTGCACCATCTCAATTCTATCAATGTATTTCCCAAGGTGCAGCTTCCAGAACTGTATGCAGTACTCTAGGTGGGGGCACACCAGTGCCCTGTAAAGTGTCAACACCACCTCCCTTCTGCATCTTGTTATTCCCCTCCCTATGCAGCCCAGCATACCACTGGTCTTTAGTGCCACCTATTCACACTGCTTCCCCACCTCTAAGTCATCTGATATAATGACTCCTAGGTCTCAATCCTGGTTGGTTCATGCCAGCTGCTCCCCTCTCAGGTAGTATCCCACTTTGGAGTTTCCCTTGACCAAGTGCATGACCTTGCACGTAATGGCATTCAACTTCAACTGCCAGTCATCTGATAACTCCTTAAGTTTCCTTAGATCCGATTCCATGCTCTAGACTCCTTCGGGGGTATCCTCCACTCTGTTGTAGATCTTGGTGTAATCTGCAAACAGACACACATTCCCTTCCAGCCCATTACTGATGTCGGTTATGAACATTGTGAAGACCAGGGGCCCCAGCATCGACCCCTGAGGCACTCCACTAGTCATTTCCCTCTGCGTCGATACCACTCCATTTATTTGCACCTGTTGTGTTCTTCCCTTCAGCCAGTTGCTCACCCACACCACTACTTCCTTACCTAGACTGATGTGATCCTTCTGTGTGGAACCAAGTTAAAGGCCTTACTAAAGTCCACACAGACCACATCTACTGCTCCCCCTTGTTCCATAGCCTTTGTTACCCAGTCAAAAAAGTCAATCAGGTTTGTCTGGCATGACCTTACAGCTGCAAAACTGTGCTATTTTGGGTATTGTTGCCCGCTGGATTCCAGATGTGCACTTCTTTGCTTGAGCAGTGTCCCCATCAGGTTTCCTACCAGCAATGTGAGGCTCACTGGACAGTAATATCCAACCTCTTCCCTGCTACCTGATTTGTGAAGTGGGACCACTGTCACTCTTTTCCAGTCTTTAGGCACTGTCCTGTTTCTAGTGATTTGGTGAAGAGCTCTGTTGGGGCACTGCTATAACACTTCCCAGTTCCTTGAGAACTCCTGGGTAAATCTCATCTGACCCCATGGCCTTGTCCACATTTAATTTATTCAGGGCTTCCAAGGTTTGTCCCTTCATGAAGGAGCTCAAGTCTAAGACTGGTTCCTGGGTGCAACTACTTTGCAGGTTTGGGCCATCCCCTGCTTTCTCCCTAGCTAACATGGAACACAAATATTTATTTAGGACTTCTGCCTTATCATGCATTCATTTTTATTTTATACTGGGAAGGCACATGAGCAAAATGCCTGTTTTCACAAGCATTCAGTTGAAGTAAAAACAGTGGTGAGAATATACAGTTCATAAACTTACACAGGTGTAGAGAAGTATTTAGGGGGTAATATGTACACAAATTCATATAAAACACAAATTGCAGAGGTATACTTACACATGGGAGGGTATATACCCAAAAGTACTGAAGAAAGTTTTTAAGAGGTACTCATCACTGGAGGGTATCACACCCCAATTAATGAATACAATTTTTATTCATAGGGTACACTGAGTACAAATGTGCAATAGTGGCATGTTGATATGTGAAGAACAGGTCAGACAGGTGTAAGCATCAAGTACCAAAGGGCATTACTGAGTAAGCATGCACCTAGCTGAAGGTGTAGCAGCCAAAGGATACAGATATGAGAGAATAGGTGAGGGAAGTAGTAGGGTGGGTATGAGGTAGGGAGGAGAGATTAGCAAGAGGAAGGGGTCAAAACCTAGATGCACCAAAGTACAGAATAGTATCACCAGGCTTGATGAAGTAAGGGAAAGGTGAGATGAACTTCTCTACTAGTCCTCCACCCAAAACTTCTAGCTTTACTACAGTATTCCTCCTTGAGTCTTTCTCCTTTCTCTTTCATACCTAAAAAAGGTTTTGTCTCCCTTCTAACACTCTGTGCTAGCCTCAGCTCGGTAAGGGTTTTAGCTGTTCTTATTACTTTTCCCGCTTCCCTCTGTGCAACTGTGTAAGAGTCCCTGTCTTCACCCTTGTTTGATGCCTTATATGCCTTGTAGGCCTTTCTTTTCTCCCTTACTATAGTAGTTAACCTCTTTGGAGAACCAGCGGGATTTCCTTCTCTCATTTGCCTTGCTGAACATCCTAGTACACTGCTCGGTTACTTCCTTGATAGCTCCCTTGAGCTTCTCCCATGTTTCTTCCAATTTCCTCTGGCCCTCCCCCTGTGCCTGAGTTTTTCTGCCAGACTGGTTCTCATTTTGGAAAAGTCTGCCTTTCTGAATTCCAAAACTCTGATCTTGTAATGACTGGTGTCCATAGTTGTGTTGATTTTGAAATTGACCATACGATGGTCACTATTGTCAAGATGGCACCATACCTTGACACTTTGTACCCTGTCACTGTTGGTCAGAACCAAGTCCAAGACAGCTTCACCTCTGGTTGGTGAATCAACAAGTTGCTTCAGCACTGCCCCCATAGGGCCATTACAAATTCCCTGCCTCTTGTTGTCGGTGATGTCTGAAAATCCCAGTTAATGTCTGTTAAGTCAAAGTTCCCTACTATAATTTCTCATCTTTGTGTGCAGTTTTATTTATCATCTCCAATATTTCTTTGTCCCCATCTTCACCCTGTGATGGGGGCATGTAGATAATTCCTAACGTAATGGCTACCCCATTTCCCTGTCTCAGCTGTTACCCACGGTGCATCAGTGTCACCTAGAATCCCCAGGATTTCTGTGGGATTGAGTTCCTCCTGGATGTACATTGCTACCCCCTTCCTTTTTTCCCCTTTCTGTCTCTCTTGTACATGTTGAAACCAGGAATGACCATGTCCCATCCATGGCTTCCTGTGAACCAGGTTTCCATCACAGCCACTAAGTCTAGTCCATCCTCTTCTATAGTGTCTGTGAGGTCGGGAATTTTGTTAGCCAGGCTTCTGATATTATTTACCATTCCCTTCCATTTGCTGCCCTCCTTCTTTTTACAAGTGTGATTTTTCTCTGAAGCCACCTCCTTCCTCTAGTTTCAATGACAGAACTCCTTGGCACCAGATCATTGAGATTACCTATTTCTTGTAAAGCTTCTGTATTCCTTGGTGTAGTTTCCTTTTTTTCCCTCCCTGTTTCCACAACTTACTGTATGTTCCCAATTTGTTTGGAACATCTCTGTGGGATTTTACAATTTGTGTCATATGTACTGCTTGTGATGCCGTGTCCTGGCTCTGACCGAGTAACCTTTGACAGGGGAGTGGCATCTGCTAGACCAAATGATGTGATGGGTGCAGGTGCCCTTTCCCCAACTATTAGTTTAAATGGCTGATGAAGACATTAAACTTTTGACCGAGACCTCATGTCACCTCCTTTGTAAGGTGCAGGCCATCAAATCTAAAGAACACCCTTTCCCAGAAGTTCTGCCAATTCCCAATGTAGCCATGCCCTTTTTTCTGACACCAATTGTTAAGCTAGGTATTAAGCTAGCTGATGTCATTCTCTCTGATTTTCTGACTGTTGGCTCCCTTTCCTCACACAGGCAGAATTTCTGAGAAGGAGATGCTGGATGAAATGGAAACTATTTGTTCTCCTAATTTTGAAAGATTTTTCTTAGTTTCTTCCAGAGAGTGACTAGCTTGGTAATTTGTACTGATATGGATCAGGATGTGTGCCTTCATCCCACTACAGTGCACACACTGTCATGACTTATTTCTTAAATTGCTTGAGTGAAGGGGAATGGGTGGAGTCACACTGTTAATGCATGAGTAGTGCATGCTGTTGATTTTAAATTAGAATTTGCTGGATTATAAAATAGTAATATATATTTAGTTAGTGGCCCCAGTCTTATACTCCTCTAATAGGCTCAGGCAGTTATGCCACTTGTACAGATGCCAACCCTAAAAGAGGAGGTGCTTATTAAATGTAATATGTTGGGGATGCAATAAAGAAAAGTGGGAGCAGGGCCAGGGTGGTGGGGGGGAGAAGAAAGAGATGGGTTACCTGTGTTTGAGGTACAGTACAAGTCACATTAAACTGTCCCTCCAATGAGTTGCTTTAGCATTTCTGACTGAGTTACATAAGTGTTGCTTGATCGAGCACAATGCTCTGTACAAACTGTTTCTTAAGAGTTAAAACTCTGATTTAGATTACACTGTGACTGAACTGCAGCTGTAGTCCAAATGAGTTGCAAAAACATTTTAAAACAATTGCTCTTGAGCTGGTTAAGAACTGAAAAATAATGTAATATAAGTTGCCAGTGCATTGCCAACTGTAAAAATCAATGCCAAACCAACTCATTGGTGGAACAGTTTAATGTGACTTGTACGGTATGTTCTGTCAGATAGAAATACTCCCGCATTTTGTGTCATAAAGTAGAGGGTATGTGAGACAGTCAGTCCTTTCCAATGAGAGCAATGTTTTTGAATGCCAGGTTACTAGTTAATAAATCTTTTATTCTAGATAACCTCATTAAGTCTGAGGAAGCTGACCTGGTATTTACTGTATTACAGAGAGCTGATTGGACATTTATTTCAGTCATGTTCTTGTGGTTCTGATTCCATCTGGATATTCCATAATACACCCCCCCCCCCCCATCTTGGATGCAGTGGTGAAGGAGTAATTATCAACTCAGGACCCTGCATGAATTGTGGATACTCTCCAGTATTTTGAAGTTGTAGTTGTGACAGGAAATGGAATAGCAAATTGTAGAATGCTTCTGGTTTGTCATCATCCAGGGCTGGAGGCAAATCTATGAAGTTGTTCAAGAATTGGGGAGGCATTTTAGTGAAGTAGTTTAAGGCTGTGAGCTACAAATCTGGTGACATCCAGCAGATCAGAGCTGGGTTTGAATACCACAGCTTCCACTTGCAGACTATGTGACCCTGAGCAAGTCACTTAACTTCCCTGTGCTCCCAGGTTGCACCTGTAAAAAAGCTTTCAGCTTAGTGTGCTAGTCCTGGTTAAACAACTAACAAAAAAAAATAGTGTGCTTCCTTGTCTTTCAATCCCTCAGGCTTCTTGTCATTGGCAGCTTCAATGTCTGAGTGGACCCTGATTATTCTGCTTTTGTCGTTGGTCCTTGACATTCGATTGAATCCGTGGGTTTCTGCCAGAATGTATCCTCTGCCACTCACATGGCCAGACATATGCGGAACCTAGTCTTCTCCTCTGATATAGAAGTTTAACTAACATCTGTTCAATAAGTGATCTGGTCTGACCATCCAGTGCTGTGTCTTGAGATGATGTTAGTTTCTTGCCTCTTTCTACCCTTGGGAATTATCTACTATCATGCTTGGACAAATGTGGTCACAGATATTTTCTGGGCCTATGTAATGATTTCAGGGATGTTTGGCTGCCTCCTTCAGGAGGTACAGCAAAGCAGTAGAGGCATAACATAGTACAATCTTACTGAGAATAACTTCCTGGTACCAATCCTCCTCCACCCTCAAATCCTCCATCACAGCACATCATGGTTTAATAATGAGCCGTACTGGACAAAGAAATGTTGGTGGAGACTATGCACAGGTGGATATAAGGAATGGTTTCTCAATAAACTTGTACTGGTATCACATTGACATTACCAACGATACCAGGAAGCAATAGCTGGCACAAGAAAAAATGCTTTCTCTGGCATTATTGCAGTTTGGAGAAACAGACATGTCACTCAGACATATTACTCTCTTCAAAAAAAGAGGGGAAGGAAGGAAAGCATACAGGTCCCCTAAAGGTGCTGCTGTACAAAATTAACAAAGCAAGAAAATAAAAAAGAACAGTGCATACAACACTGATCATAAACAAACAAATACATTGATTACTGGTACAAGAAATGCAGAGAAAACCCCATCTACATATCACTACCTAAGTGTCTTCCTCAAGGAGTGTGTGGCTGCTTCACAATACCAATCATTAAATACCCCATATAAATAAAGAGATGGAAAGTATTGTGAAAATAGTGCCAATAAAATAAATCACCAGTAAGGTGGATTCAAGTGACAAATATGACAAAAAAAAACTTTCATAACAGTAATGACCATTCATGAAAAATCCAAAAACAGGCAGCAACAGTAACATTTCGGCAACAAGGTAATGAATACTATCATAATTAAATATGAATTATTCAATCATTATTAGAGCGCCTGTACCTCCACAATTGTTCTCAACATTGTTGGTGCTTGTCAAATAACTCTAAGAGTTTGGCTACCGTAGTGCAGTTCAAAGTTTTATATTTCATGGTTTCTATCATACCCAGACACCATGTTCACCTCCAATGTGTGTGCTAATAGATGTGCTATATTTTAATATAGCAAACCATTGCCCATCAGTATAACAATATGACAATTTGCTACATAATAATAAGCAACCCAAACACATTTCAGAGGTAGACATGCTGCACTGTGGAAAAGTTATATGAATATATCAAAAAGTCTTTGAAACATAGAAACATAGACTTTGACGGCAGATAAGGACCGCTAGGCCCATCTAGTCTGCCCATTTCCCTACCTACAGGATCGGCCACAGATCCTAGTTAACCAACAGCCTATATCTTCCTGCCCCCCCACAAGAATTGCCTTATGTCTGTCCCATGCATTCTTGAATTCTTCCACAGTTTTAGACCCCACAACTTCCTCAGGAAGGCTGTTCCATGCATCCACTACCCTCTCTGTGAAATAATACTTCCTCACATTGCCCCTGAACCGCCCTCCTTCTATCTTTAAATTGTGTCCTCTTGTTCTTGCAAGTCTCTTTTTCTGAAAGTTGCTACCCTCTTTGACTTTGTTGATTCCCTTGAGGTACTTGAAAGTTTCTATCATGTCCCCCCTCTCCCTTCTTTCCTAAAGGGTATACATATTAAGCTCCTTTAGTCTCTCCTCATACGGCTTCTCTTGCAGACCCTGCACCATTTTAGTTGCCCTCCTCTGGACTGCCTCTATCCTGTCTATGTCCTTGCGGAGATGGGGTCTCCAGAACTGGACACAGTATTCCAGATGGATCTCACCAACTGTCTGTACAGAGGGATAACAACTTCCTGTTTTCTGCTGCTGATTCTCTCCCTATACATCCCAGTATACCCCGGCCCTCCCTACTGCCTTCTCACATTGCTTGCTAACCTTAAGGTCATCTGATATGATTACCCCCAGGTCCCTTTCCTGTTTTGTTGTTGTTACTACCTCCCCACCCATTGTGTATTCTTCCCCTGGGTTCTTGTTTCCCAGGTGCATTATTTTGCACTTTTTGCATTGAATCCTAGCTGCCATACATCTGACCATTCCTCCAACCTTGCCAAGTCCCTTTTCATCCTTTCCATGCCTCCTTGTGTGTCAACCCTGTTGCAGATCTTTGTGTCATCTGCAAAGAGGCATACTTTTCCTTCCAGTCCCTCTGCAATGTCACTGATGAAGACATTAAAAAGGACTGGACCCAATACTGAACCCTGCGGTACCCCACTAGTAACTGCCCTTTCTTCAGAGTGGACTCCATTTACAATTACCTTCTGTGTCCTGTTGTCCAGCCAATGTTTTACCCAGGCTACCAACCTGGGACCCACTCAAGGCTGGTTAATTTGACTATCAATCTTTTGTGTGAGACTGTGTCAAATGCCTTGCTAAAGTCTAGGTAGGCCATGTCCACAGCCCCTCCCTGGTCTACTACTTTGGTCACCCAGTCAAAGAAATCTATTAGATTCGTCTGACATGACCTTCCCGCTGTGAACCCATGCTGCCTTGGATCCTGTGCTCCACTGACCTCTAGGTACTCAACTATTCTTTCCTTCAGAAGTGACTCCATCACTTTCCCTACCACAGAGGTCAGACTGACAGGTCTGTAGTTTCCTGCCTCTGTCTTGGTCCCACTTTGTGAAGGGGAATCATATCCGCCTTCCTCCAGTCCTCGGGTACCACACCATCCTCCCATGATTTATTAAAAAGAGTAGCCAGTGGTTTCACTAGTTCCTTCCTTAATTCTTTTAGAATTCTGGGGTGAATTCCATCAGGGGCCATTGCTTTGTCCACCTTCAGTTTTAGGAGTTCTTGCAGAACCCTTTCTTCTGTGAAAGGACTGGGATCGACCCCCCCTATCAAGAGTGCTTCTGTTAATTGGATTAGGCACTTCCCTCTCCTCTTTTGTGAATACTGAGCAGAAATATTCATTCAGTATTCCTGCTTTTTCACTGTCCCCCTCTGCCCACCCACCGTTCATTCTATTCAGCCTCACTATCCCTCCCTTTGTCTTTCTATGCTCGCTGATGTACCTATAAAAGGTTTTATCCCCTTCTTAACTGAGTTGGCTATCTTTTCCTCAGTTTGGGCCTTGCTATTCTGACTTCCTCCCTGCTTCTTTCTGCCTTAACTGGTACAGCTCTCTGTCCTGCTCCTTCTGTGTTTCCTTATACTTCCAGAATGCTATCTTTTTCTTCCTGACTTTCACAGCCACCTCTCTTGAGAACCATAGTAGCTTTTTCTTTCATTTTGATTTGTTTATTTGCTTCACACTAAGGCTTGTTGCCTCTGTGATGGCAGTTTTGATAATTCCCCATTGTTGCTCCACACCTCCTTCTAGCCTGTTTGCTAGTGCTTTTCTGAGGCACTCTCCCATCTTGCCAAAGTCAGCCCTCCTAAAGTCCAGTACCCTCACTTTTGTATGGCTTGACTCTGTAGCTGAGTTTAACATGAACCACACTGTTTGATGGTCACTTGTCCCCAGATGGCAACCTACTTCTAGATCTGAGATCCTCTCACTGCCTCCGTTTGAGAGTATGAGGTCTAAGATTGCTCCCTCATGAGTGGGTTCCAAAACTAGCTGTCTAATGTCTGCCACCTGTAGGGCATCAAGAATGGCCCCTGCTCTTTGATGTGGCTGCAGAAAATGTGCTCCAGTTGACATCTGGCATATTCAGGTCTCCCATCAACAGTATCTCCCCTTTTTCTGCCATTCTAAGAATGCCTTCCATCATATCCTTGTCCATTCCTTCCCCCTGACATGGGGGTCTGTACACAACCCCTGTGCTGATTGTGGTGCCCTTTCCAGTCTCCAAGGTGACCCACAGTGCCTCCTCTCCTCCCTGTTTACTCTTTTGTTCAGTTGCTTTTATCCCTTCCTTTACATAGAGAGCTACTCTTCCCCCTCTTCTCCCCTGCCTGTCTCTCCTGTAGGGTTATGTACCCTGGTATGTTAACATCCCAGTCATGGTTCTCTGTGTACCATGTTTCTGTGACTGCTACGATATCCAGGCATCCCTCTTCCATTAAGGCCACCAGCTCAGGGAGCTTGTTGCCCAGACTATGGGTATTGGTACTCATTACCCTCCATTTCCTGATGGCCTTACCCCCTTTTTCCCCATCCCTGTCCTTCTTGCTTTTGTCACTTTCTCCATTTACCCCTGCCCTTCTCCCTATCGGCACCTCCATGTTGGTGTTTGCCACCCTTACTACCGTGATTGTTTGGGGGCTAGGATTTTCCTGCTCCTTTCCAGTGCCTCCCCCCTTGGCTAGTTTAAAAGCTTGCCAATGAAGCATTTAAACCTATCACCTAGGATCCTGGTTCCTCTCCCGGACAGATGCAGCCCATCATGCCAGTATAGGCTTGCATCACTCCAGGTGGACCCCAGTCCCCAATGAAGCCAAATACCTGAGCTCCACACCAGTTTTTCACCCACTGATTGAATCCCATGGTACGGAACACCCTAGCCTCTCCTATGCCATAGATGGGTAGCACCTCCGAGAAGGTTACCGTGCATGCTACTTGACTAAGGCCCCTCCCCAATTCCACAAACTCTTCCTGCACTTCTCTAATCCCTTTCTTAGCCAGGTCATTTGTCCCTAGATGGACAAAGACATCCAGCTCCCTCCCCTGTGCAGCTGCTCTGGCAATCCTGAGGATTCGCTCCCTGTCCCTCCAAGCCATGGCACCAGGCAGGCACCTTCCCTCCCTCTCCCCTTCCTTGCCCAGTTCTACCTTCCTAACAATGGAGTCCCCCACCAGGAGTTGTTTCCTTCCCCTGCAGGGTCCCCTGCCACCCTCCTGTGGGTCTCCTTTGTGGAGGTTCCCAGCATCCTCCTTGGTCTCCACTGTAGGTGCCTCCATAGAGGAACCACACTTTGCCAGAATGGCATAGGAATTGTGGAGAGGTACAACTGGAGGGATGTGCCTCTGTTCCACCACCCTCATCCTCCCTGAGCCCATTGTGGTCCAACCGCTCCTCTTTCTTGGCAACCTCTGAGGCAACGGCAGTGGTACTGGTGGTCCCTGGATGGAAGAGGAGGTTCCACAATCCTGGCCAACTCAGCCTGGAGATGAGCAACCTCCTCCCTCAGCCCAGAGAGGTGCCTGCAGATGGGACAACACCGCATCCTCCAGAATATCTCCTGAAGACTGCTGCTCCACAGCCACTGCACTGCACCACTCCAATCATGTCTTATTTCTGACCCCTTAACTGTTTGCAATCCTTACTCTTTCGTCTGTTTTTTCTCTCTCTCTTACTTTCTGCCTGTTGCCCTTTAAGCTCCTGATTGTCCTGTTCTGAGACAAGAATATCCTATATTTCTCAGTAGACCACTTACTTGTTCAGAGGCAGACCTCCAGCAGCTAGAGGGGCCGGAGGCTACTCTTGCCCTTCTAGGATGGTGGGTCCTTGGTGGTTCTGTGATCACTCACTTCCTGCCCCTAAACAGGAAGTTCCTGTTGTCAGTCAAATCCTGTGCCTATAAAAATAGAACTAGCTTTGGGTGTGAAGGAGGGCAATATAGTCCCAGTAGAGAAGTTCAGTCACACAGCAGTCCTTTCTCTTGGTGTCTTCTGCCAAGCTTGGAGACAGAGTTCCATGCATACAGCTACTGTACTTAAAAACAATCCTTGTAAATTTGCCAGGCATTACATAGGGAATGTTGATTAACAGGAAAATGTCTCAATCAAGTAAAATCAATACAGAATGCAATCCAGATAAAAACAATTACAAATAGGGCTTAAAATTAATTTGGTCATTAAGACCAAGGAGCATCAATGCCCACAACCTGAAAATCCAGAACATCTCCCTTTGCAGGAGAAGACATACCCTGTCACCACCCCATCTGGTGAATATACATGCTCTAGTGCTCTGAATTTAAAACCAGACAGCATGATACTATGTGCATCTATAAAATGTGCCCTCATGGCATTCCTGGTATTTTAATTCAAAATGGCATAAACATGTTCCTGTATCCTGTGTTTCAATGCTCACACTCCAGCCAACATCATTTTTTTCATTATTTGGTAACCAGGTAAGGATCACTAGGCACAAGTGCCTGTTTTCAGGAGTGGACTGGGAGCACTAGGGAGGTTAAGTGACTTGCCCAGAGTCACACAGTATGGAAGAGGAGGAGGTTGTGGGAATCAATCTCATGTCAGCTGGATGCAGCAAGCTCATTCACAGCTCATCACTCTAACCTCTAGGCAATACTGACAGCCCTCATCTTCACAATCTTGACTGAAAAGAAAGCCACAAAATGCTCACATGTTGCCAATTAACTTGGTTCCATGGAGAACCAGACTGAGTCTGTATTAATAATCTTATCCACCAGTCTGAAGAGAGTGACATTTGCTCACAAACGCTGCAGTGCACAAACACACAAACATTTGTCTGGCAATCAATATAGTGCTGTAGTGTTAGTTTTAGGGCATGAGAATGTGACGCATGTTGCTGCATGATCACATATCTCCTACACTTGTAAAAACCAGCACATATATTTTAATATATGCTTGCCTGTTTTGAAAAATGAATACTGGATAAATGATCAACCAGACCAACCAGACTCAATCATTTCCAAAATGTGACCCTGAGCAGAGGGTGCCAAAGGATCTTCAGTTCCTGGTCAGCACGTAAGACACTCCATCCCCCCACATGTTTCTAATTTCTAATATTCTAATATGTCACAAATCTGATTTTCACTTTAATCCATTTTACTTGTGATTTATTTTATTGGTACTATTTTCTCAACACTTTAGATAATGGATTTAACTTGTTTTTGATTAATTATGTGGTGTGCAACCATAGGTGCCGGAACCTGGTGGGGTGGGGGGGCGAAAGGGGCAGTAGCCACTCCACTTTTTATTTCTGTATGGCAAAAACTAGCATAGAAAAAGTGCCTTTTGTACCCTCATAAATGTCCTTTTGATTCTCAGCCCCCTCAGCTTTTACCATCTTCTGGCACTCTTGTGTGCAACAGTTGAAAGTGGGCATTCACCACCTCGGAAAAATAACATAAAAAAGCAACACTATTCTATTAAACTTAAACAGAAACTTCTATTTCTGTGCCATCTCCTGGGCATCAAAGGTCTACACCTGATGCATTTCAGACATGGAATGCCCTTCATTAAAGGTATAGACAAACTCACAACTTCCTCACTTAAATAGTAATAAGCGCAACATCATTCTGTTGACACCCTTTGCAAACTGTGTGAGAGGCCTTTCGGCACCATGCATTTCTGCTTGAAGTTGAACCACCACAATATGCTGTGGTGAATTGCATATGTAGCCCATGATGCTTTGCATTATGGGGGCATGTGGGATTTTGTATCATTTACTTATGTCACATTACAATCAAGTGACTGAGTTTCATGCTTGAGAATCACTTAATCAGTTTACATATATGTTCCCATTACATGCATTTTCAATAAATTACAACACCAAAATAAAGGCTTTAAACAACTTGGCCCAGATATTCAAACTGCGTCCAAAAAGTGTGCAACAGCAGGAGCAAGCACAAGTCCACTGTGCCCATGCGCAAGAAGCATGAGATTCAAAAACTGTGCAGGCCAAGATGCACCTACAGCCGACAACTGAATAGTGCGCCACCTGCACCATAGCGCAACTAGGGATGTGAAGCTGAGCATATCTGATGCACCATAGCACAACAAGGGATGTCCAGTGGGGCAGTCCAGATGCTCCATAGTGCAACCAGGGACACCCCCTGCAGCAGGGCAGCAATGCAACAGCACAACCAGGGATGCAGGGGCCCACCACCCATGCCACAGATGGGCAGAAGAACACACAGCAGAACACACATTGTCCCCCATACCCCATCCACTGCACAACCGGGGGAGAGCTGGAATAATCACTGGCCCATGGATACCAGCAACCAACCCACAGCCGGGCTATGGTGCCCCAGCACATCCCCTGGCAAGCTGTGACTGGCACACAAGGAGGGCTGACCACCCTGTACCACACCATCCCACCAATGCAGAGCACACCCTGCACCATGATCCCCATACACCCTGCCCAGGAGTAGCACCCAACAGTGCAGGACACCCCATGCATGCCACCACCACCACTCTGACAATGCAACCCTGTGCACCATGGAGCCATGCAAGGCAGCCCCACCATGAACACCCTGCAGTGGGTGGCAGCAGACAGTGATGTAACAGATGCATACACAGTGCCACCCTGCACGTCCCCCCGAGGTACAGCTGAGAGACCAACCATGCATCAGCACACGAGGTACCCCACATGCAACAGGGCATGCCCTGGACCCCACCTCCAGTGTTACAGCACCCTGAACACCCTCCCAAGGACACATCCCATCCCAGCACTGGCCACAACAGCCAGCACAGACATGCACAGTGTAGCATGGAGGCATGCACTACACAGGATGCAACACAGTGCATGGACAAATACCCACCCATACCTAAGGGCACACCAACACAGGGACACAGTAGTGGGCCAACCAAGCCACTGGTGTGTGGCCACGGCTGACATGTACACATGGCCAGTACCCCTACATTGCACAGGTGTGCCAGCCACCCTGTGCAGGCACCATGAAGCTGTATGCCACCAGCATGCCGCCAGAGCACAGGTGACAGACACTGAAGCACATCCCCTGCAACAGACACAAGCGACAGCATGGAGGGGGGACAACAACAGCAGAGGCCACAGTGCCACCGGAGGCAGAAGTGTACCATACTGGTGATGGAAGGCAACCTGGCATTGTGGCGGGTACAGTTGTTATCCAGTATGGACAGCCACCACTGACATGCCAGGAGACCGTGCATATCACAGGCATACAAGGGTGTCAGCTGCACAGGCCATGGACGGTCTGACAGGGGTGCCATGCACACAGTGCAGGCCCCGTTGACCACTGCACACAGACATCCAGTGCACACAGTACAACACACAAACCACAGACAGTGACTGATCCCCCTGCCAGCACCATAGGCGGTTCACCTCTGCACACACACACACACACGCCCATGCATGCACCACCCCTGGCGCCATGCACACCACTGCAGCTGAGAACCTGTAGCCCATTGCAAATCAGAGACCACCACAGTTGTCATAACAAAATGCATATATTTAAAAGATGTAACAAAAAACTATATACAAATATTTACAAGGGGGGGAAGGGCCACATAACAGGTGGGGGCAGGTAAGAGGCAGGGGTGAACATATGGGAGAGGGAAGAAGGGTTGTGATGGTGGTTCAAAGGGGGGAAGGTGGTAGTCGGGGCATGGGGACATCAACATGCTCCACGGTCCTCCTTATCATGGCGCCAACATCTGCTTCTCCTCCTCCTCCTCACCCCGTGGTGGTGGACTTGATGAAGAAGCTCCAATGTCTCCCTCACCACCTGGAGCAGCTCATGGATACTCCTCTGTATCTCCTGGAGTCACCTTCCACCTAGGACAAGGGAGCAGAGTCAATAAGTGTGACTGTCCAGCCCACCCATTGTGCATGGCATACAGCCATATGCCACGCCCCTGTGATGGTGTGCGACCACTCACAGTGACCATGTCCACAAGACCTGCCCACCCAGGCAGCCACAGCCATGTGGACCAGTGCACACACCCACCGCCCATGTCCTGCACAGCACCACCATATCCGTACAGTGACTTGGCTATGCAGTGTGAAGGCAGTGCTACAGCCATGTGCCCAGTGCACACATGGATCACCATTGACGCACTCCCAGACATGCAGTGCCACTGGACAGTGCTGACTGTAACAAGTTGCGTGCATGGCAGTGGTGTCAATGGATGGTGGCCATGCCCCACTACCCGCCCAGTTATATAGCATGTAAAAGTAATCATGGATGTAAGGTACTCACCATCATCAGGCTGGTCCACGTGCTGCTGACTACCATCATCCCTCCTGGCCCGCTGCTCCTCCATGTGGCACCTCTGGTCCCGGTTCTGCCAGCGTTCTTCAGGCCCTAAGGTGCAAACATGGAGAGAGGAACATCAGTACAATCTGGTAGCAAAGTCCCCCTGCCCCCATGTTTGTGCAATCCCACACAGCCATACCCATCCACCCCACACCCCGATACCACCACCATGGCCAACACCGGATGGCCCCCCCATCTGCCAGACACATGCAACCATGATACCCGTATGGACGATAATAGTGTAGGGATATTGCACCAACCTAGCCATGGTACCATGCCCCTCCTGGCACGTGCCCACAGGTGGGCAAGCAGGTCCAGGTCCCTGCACCTCAGGTCCTCATAATGATGGCTGCACTGCTCTGTCATGTGCCCCATACTGGTGGCCTCCTCCAGGGTGTCAGCCACCTCCTGCCAGACTGCACTCCTGGCCCTGTCCAGGGGTGCCTCTCCATACAAAGCCCCAGCATGAGGCTCAACTATAGCCACCAGGTTGGCTAGCTCAACCTGGCTCCAAATGACTGCACGACTCCATGCCATCTCTGCTGTGTGGCTGAATCAAAATGGCACTCGGCAGCATGGTCCTGCCATGTGCAGATGCTGTGCGGTACAGCGCTGCCATTCCCTATTGCTGTGTCACCAAACAGCACAATAGTGGTGTACCCATGCCTGATGCATGGCGCCTAGGAGGCAAAGGTCGGGCACAGGGTCAAGGGTCTCTGGTGCATGGACAGCCACAGTGCGATTGGAACCCAATGCATGTAGTGCGATTGGGTGTCTGTGTGCCACCTCCTGTAGCAGCCTACAGCGCTGTTGCCCCAGTGCGCCTACGACGTCCCAGTGCCACAGCACCATATATGTGAACAGCACTGTAGCGCCACTGGCACAATGGTGGCCGTGCCCTGCATTGCCTCCCATGTACAGCACATCAGCACCATGGCAGGCACCTGCGTTATCAACCCAGGCATGCACGGTTAGGTGTGTACTGCGCATGTCACAGAACTGTGCCCTTGGCTCAGCACATTCAACACAATTGCGCAAAGCGCAACAACGCGATATTCAGCTGGCATATGCAAATCATCTAATCAGCCATTCAATGGTGCAGTCACTGCATTTGCATCCACTTAAAGATGCGCCTCACCTCATTTGCGTGGGTTGCACTATAAAAATGTGACATTGGGCTGCACTGGCCATAGTCGGTTACTGCAGTCTATTGCGGTGAGTTGCATGCTGTTTGAGAGTGTGGACTGTGGTGCTTGGGACATGCATGGGACTGCACAGTCACAGGTAACACCTGTCATTCTCACAGGATGAATTATGACCGATCGTGTGGTGGAGGAAGAGGAACAGAGTCGTGGGAGGAAGAGGAGGCCAAACTTCACAAAGGCAGAGAGATGCCCTGTTTGAGGCCTACCTCGACCAGGAGCCGCTTCTCAGTGGATGCCAGGAAACACCACAGGCCCATGCTGCTGCATGGGAGGAAGTGTCACGTGCTGTCAACCTGCATGGCAGCAACCAGCACTCCGCGCAGGATTGCAAAAAGAAGATGGTCATGAACAGGTGGAGAATTAAAGACAAGGCGGCTGCCATCAGGGCATCACGGTCTGCAACCAGTGGGGACAGCCGGAGGTGCAACGCCTGACCCCACAGGAAGAGCGGGTTGCTGCCAGCATACAGCATTGTGCCATTGAGGGTGTTCCGGGTGGTGGATTCCAGACAGGTGCTAGCCTGTCACTGCATGGTAGGTCATGGTCTGTCTATTGGGGGGGGCAGGGTAGGTCACATGCAGTAATGCTACTTTTTTCCCTTACAGCTCCTGAGCATCTACATGGGTCAGCGGTGGTGGGCTTCTCCACTGAGGCCAGTATCATGGAGATGGAGGAGGGCCCATCCACCTCCACAGTAATGCAGGGGTCAGGGTGACAGTAGGCCCACCTGGATGTCTGGACTGATGTTGGTGGAGCAGGTGAGGAGGATGCCCTGCCCATGTCCCAGTGTGCCAGCATCCATGGATGCCAGCATGCTGAGACTCGGGCTGGTGCCGGATCTGTCACCAATGATGATGGAGCTAACGTCATGGGCAGTGACACATGTGGGCCACACGATGGCCACACAGCAGGTGACATCGTGGCCATGGCTGTGGGTGGTGCCGCCGTGGAGGCCTGCGTGTCATCACAGTCCCAGTCTGTGCCTGTCTGCACCAGTGGAGCAGCACTGGTGTGTGTCCAGGACAGTGGGACTGTTGAGGCCACTGCAGCAGCACCATTGAGCCCTGGAGAGCGGCAGCCGGAGTGGCAGTATCAGCAGTCGGCCAATGGCCATGGGGGTACAGAGTCAGGGGATGGCATCAGTGCACCACCTGTGGACATGCCCAGGCCTGGCCCTGGTGTGCAGCACCCACCCTCAAGGGGTGATGAGCATCAGGGCCGTGAACACCCTGAGGGACAGCATGCTGATCAGGCAGATGACCTCTTAGATGAGCACACCCACATACAGCAAGCATCAGTCAATCAGTAGATGCAGCTTGTGACGGCGGTGGATGCACTCAGTGTGGCTCTGTGCCAGGCAGAGGAGTGGTGCAGCAGAGACACCGCTCTGCTCCTGGCAGGGATGGATGGGTTGCGGGAAGATGTGACCCCTGCCATTGACAGGCAGACACAGGCATTCACAGCTGTCATGGCCACAATGGGCACACAGTTATTTGCCCATGTGTCACAGACACCATGCAGTGCAATGTCCACCTTCCATTCCTGGCATCGTGCAACACCATTCTTGTCAACACCGAGTTCAGCTGTGGTCATCCTGAGCATGCCTGGCACAGGCATGTTCGGTGTGCTGCAGACCTCGCAACGAGCACAGTCGTGTTCACGCAGTGGAACCCCTGGGGGATCATCTGTGCCACCCCATGAGGCCAGTGGTCAGCCTGTCACTGCTGGTGGGTCTTGGTGAGGTCGCCCATGCATCCGTGGTGGCAGTGGCACTGTGGTGGGTGACTGACCTGTCTCCCAGCATGGCTACTGCCTGATGCTGCCCTGTGTGCATTGTATCATTCAGTGGGCAATGCATGGGTGGGGTACCCGGCCCTGCGCGCACACACACATTCCATATGCACACCCTCCCAGCTGCTGTCCAATGTGGTGTGTGCATGATGATGCCTGTGTTGCGCTGTACGCCTCTGTGCAATGGTGCCCAGCATCTGACACATGAACAATGACAGGTAGTGGGCATGGTGGTCTGTGGACATGTGTGTGGCTAGGGGTGGTGGTCTGGGTCAGCGTGCCTCCTACCCTTTGTGCATGTCTTGTGAGGTGTGTGTGTGTGTGTGTGTATGACCATGTGCCATGTTAGACCTTGCCCATCCCTGGCGGTGTGTGCGGTTCCATGCTTGGCCACTTCCCTTGACAGCATGCACCCTTGGTGTGTGTCTATGCGTATTTGTGGGTTGTGCCTTTGCCACTGGGGGTTGCACATGGCCCCCATGACTTACCTTGGTTGGCTGAAGTGCTCCTCTGTGATGGTGTCCCGGTGCAGCTGTGCTAGCCAGAGCAGTCAGAACGGGGTCCCGTTACCCATGGGGGGGCTGCCCATCACCATCTTCACCAGTGTCCTCATCTTCCCCATCGCTGTCCCCCTCTTTGACCTGTACAGCTACCCCACAGTCATTGACCATGTTGTGCAGGATGCAACAGGCCAGGAATAGCCCACAGGCCTTTTAGGGGCTGTACTGTAGGGCACCGCTGGAGATGTCCAGGCAACGGAAACATGCCTTCAGCATCCTGAACACCCGCTCGATGACATTGCGTGTGGTGGCATGTGCCTCATTGTAATGTTGCTGCGATGGGGTCACAGGCCGCCGGTATGGTGTGAGCAGCCAGGGATGGAGTGGGTAACCACTGTCACCTGTGTTTAGAGGGTGGAGGTTAGTTTGGTGAATAGTGTCACCCTGCCTTGGGCCATGTAGACCACTACCCATGTCACCTCTGACCATGCCCCTCCCAAGCTCTATGTTTTTCTGCGCAGTTTGCATTCTCACCCACTAAGTGGCCAGTGGGGATGTTCCCACTCTCAAATCTGTGGCACAGTGCTGACTGGTGCCAGATGAAGGCATCATGTGCTCCCCCAGGGTGCGTGGCACAGACGTTGATTATGTGCCCCCTGGCATCGCACACCACCTGGCCACTGATGCTTACATAGCCCTTCTGATTGATATATGTGGCCCCTCAGGGCCAGGTGGTTTGCGAATGGCCACATGGGTGCAGTCTATTGCCCCTAGCACGCCAGGCATACGTGCTACCCTGTGGAACTCCTGTATGTTTACTGTGCGCTCCGCCAGTGTGCTGGGGAAATGGATGTACTCCGCAGCATGCGCTGGCAGCAGTGCACTGAGGAATTGGGTGAGGTGGCATGACGCGGCCGACTGGGTTATGCCTGTGGTGTCCCCAGTTGGTCTCTTGAAGTTACCCGTGGTGAGCAGGCACATGCAAGCTGTCACTTTAGCCTCCACTGAAAGAGCATGGCTCCATCGTGTGGGTGCCTGCATCACATCACTGCACAGCTCACAGAACTGCCTCAGAATTGCCCAGTTCAGGTGGTACTGGCCCACGATCTTGGTATCGCTGTACAGCTTAAAGCTGGTGCGGGCCCGGTACTGCCTGTTGGAGGCATACTGCTGACGGGCCCTTCCATGGCCGCGCCTCCCTGCTGCCTGCCTTCTCACCCCCCTCATTACTGCATCCATCTGGATGGTGGCACTGGCCATGTCCCTGGCTTGTGTTCCCCCCCGGAAGCTGTTTCTGTGATCCCCCACAATCCTGGCTGCTACTTCCCCTGCACTGGGAACACCTTCCTGTGGTGGCCTCAGTGCTGTGTGGCACTTCCCCCTTCTGCACTGTCTTTGGTTATGGCTCCCCACACCTTCCCTGTGCATGTGGGTTCAGGGTGCCCTTTCCCTGTCCTGCCCTGTGTGTCTGCCTAGCGGTCAGCAACATGTGCCTTCCCTGTAGCGTTCATGCGTCTCTCTCTTGTTCCTTTTAATTTTGGCTCATTTCTGCTATCGCACAACTTCCACTTGCTCCCCTATTGTGCATGGCGCATGTTGTTGAATATCACACTATGCCATTTATGCATGGTTCCTCCCCCTTCAGTTGCACATGCATTCATTATCATTGCACTCTTGCTCAGCATGATTTGGGGGGCGCATCTGCCTCCTGCTGAATATCGCAGAATGGCACATTTTTGGACTTGCACTGGAGCAACCCTATTGCACATGGCGCAATCCGTTTGAATATCTGGGCCCTTATGTAAATAAATTTAATAAAATACTGTGCCTATAAATTATATGACATTAAAAATGAATACTGATATTGAGTTACACATTCTGATTAAATAAATATGTTTTTCATTTTGTACTCAAATTAACAAACTAATGAATGGAATAGTTAATGAATGACTGATTATAAATCCACATTAGCTTTGATTGCCTTAACTTGTGTGGCACTTTGTCCCTCCCCCATGTATTTCTCTGTATGAATTGTGCTGTTTGTCCAAATCTAAGATTCATGCTGTCAGCATTTTTTAATGAAAGGTTTGAGATCAAATGGGGCATTAATTCCTGGGAATTCAGTTGCATTTAAATTAAATATACAAAATGCTTCCCTTTTAAGAATCATGGAATTGTAGTCTCCCATATGGGTTTTCAGTAATCTTATCTATTATTTGGAATTAAATTGATGTGCTGTAGGATTCCTAGCCTCCTTTTTGTGGAGGGCAGTCACATATCTCATATTACCTGCATTTATAGCTCTCAAATGTTCACTGACCTGGGTTTTACATTTTCTCTTTATATTGCCAATATACAGTAATATACCCCACAACTGCAAGTAGCCTTGTAGGTGATGCCATCTGTATCACATGTGGCAAATTGTCTTATTTGGATGCTTTTGTCATCATGACTCTTAAACTGGTCACCTTCAATTACATGTTGGCAAATGTTGCATTTTTTGCACTTATAGCAACCCATCACACCTTCTTCTTTCAAGGTACTGGGATTTTTGCTAAATTGTTGACTATGTACTAGCTTATCTTTAATAGTACTGTTCCAACTATAAGACATGAGGGGGAGGGCACCTCACTAACTCTTATTAGTCCTGGGTTACTTTTAAGAAGCTTCCAGTTCTGCTTAATTATTTTCTTTAGTTTGCTTTCATAGGCTGAATAAGTTGTGGCAAAATTGAAACAAGTATTTGCCCCTTCCCTTTCCCTCACACTATAAACCAGTTTCTTACTATCCTGATTTTGTGCATTAATTTTGAACTTAAGAATCAGATCCTTTGTGTACCCCCTGGCCATAAATCTCTGTTCCGTTGTATCTGAGTCAACTTAAAATGTATCTAAGGAACTGCAATTTTGCCTAAATCTTAGAAATTGAACTTTGGGTATGTTGTTCACCATGTAATGTGGGTGGCAGTTGGATTCTTCAAAAAGTGTATTTCTATTGGTGCCCTTCCTAAAAATGTTAGTTATCACACCTCTGTTTTTACCCTCACAGAAATAATTATATGAAAAATGTCCATGCTGCGCAGATAAAGCTACCCATGTGATATGCATGCTGCAAGGATGATTTAAATGTTAAATTGGAACTGATTGCATTGAGGTGGCATATGCGTGACAAGCAAGTGTGGAAAGCATGCTCTTTATGTTAAATTGGAACAGATTGTATGCATGTGGCATGTGTGCAAAAAGCAAGTAGTCACTGACAACTGGACACATAAAAGTTGAGTGACTTGCTCAGTATCACACCATATACAAAAGGGATGTTGATGAAATTCAAACCCAGGTCTTCAGGTCTCCAAGTCTCCTGGTTTGCAGTTCAGTGCCATTAAACACTAAGCTATACTGCCTGCACACATATAGCTCACTTGCACTTCAGTACAACACTGCATACATTACATCTGCATGCATGTGGTATGCTTATAGCAACTGTTCTACTTTTAGTTCCTCATCTCAGCTACACAGCTGAACTGTAGAACACATACCAATGGAAACATGTGTGGTTCTTCACCACCCCAATACACACACTTACCCACAAAATTACTTAATTACTTCTGTGTAGCCTGAACTCCTGCTATTTTCTCTCCACAGTTTTGAATGCTTCCACACAATCAGACTTTAAGGGGCAAACACAAAAGTAGCAATAACTTGACACCCCCCCACCCACAAGGCCAGTCCCCCCATGCACACACACTGCAGCTATTGTAGCCATACTGCTACGGACAACCCACCAAGTACTACATTTAATTCAAGAGTATCCTACCTGAGTACTAGGGAGCCAGAGGCAGGAGTCTTTAAGAGATGATGTCCATGGGTCAGAGTGCTGGGGTCTACTCCCTTGAAATGAATGCAGTTATTTTTATTACTATTTTATTCATTATGACAGTGAGTTGGAAAATAATGAAGGTCACTTTTCTATGAACAAGGCCCTTGTTAATCGAGCAGTGGCATTCATTAATCTCCAACTCTCCATTAATAACATATAAAATAGTAATACAAAATATTCCCATTCATTTTAATGGTGCACGCTCCTGCAGACTGCCTTGCCCTATGTCATAATGTGTCTGAGCATGGGGATGAGGAAGTCAGCTTCATGGAGGGGGGTGCATAAGCCTGACTATAGTAGGGCTCCAGTAGTCTGTGTATACCATAAAGCCCAACTGTCCCTGAGTACAAGAGACAGCAATCATTTTACCCCTGAAAACTGCTCTGCTCCTCATCCATCCCTCATGGAAAACATGCTGTTCACACAGAGGATGTCCTGTAAATTTAGACTTCATGGCCGGGGCAGCATTTCAGATTTTAGCAGGGGAGAATCAGCAACCAGTGGAGGCCAGGTGCTAGTTAGCTCCTAGGTGGCAAGCTCTAGAATGTCGGGAACCTGTCTAAAAGGTAAAACTTATTTGTTGTTATTGAAATGTGATATACAAATCAGGAAAAATGTAATTGTATGAGAGTCATCTGTCTATATGCCAAAGCAGTGCATCAGATTTGGGCTTAAATCCACCCGGTTACTAACCAATTATTTTTCTGACTGAAGTTCTGAACTCCCTCACAAAAAAATCATTGTCCTGTTTTCTCTCCCTGACTCTAGTCCATTCAATACTGATCTCATATGAATCGTGAAGCTGACCAAAGGTGCAGAAATATGAAAAACATATCAATATTTCAATCCTTCCTCCTTCCCCAATCCACTGTAAAAAATAAATGATTTACTTTTACTTCCCATACCATCTGGCCAGACTCTGTGGCCTGGCCCAGTGTGCCACCAGCTCAGTTTTCAGTCCACTCCACTTCCATCCTTGTGCCAGAAGCTGGATGCTAGAACCAACCATCTCAGGTCCCCAATGTGGTCCACAACCAAGTCACCTCACCAACCGAACCCACCCAACCTCTATTGCTTCCTTCTTGCTTGGCTGCTGCCATGGCTGCTGCTGCACTGCATTCATCATGGCCTATGAAGGATGCTCACACTGCTTTCAGCACTGCTGCTAGGCCTAACTTGCTGCTGCAGGGGGTCTGTGCTTTTTTTTTTTTTTGTGAGGCGAGCCTATTAGAGTACATAGGTAGCCTAGTCTTGCGTTAGCTTCTGGCTCACCCTCTTCCCCTTCAGCCACCAGAGGAGACAGAGACTCACTAACAGTAAACCAAGAAAAATATACCCCCGCAACACTGCTATTGAGAGTTCAGTGCTCACCGACTCCTCCAGGTTGTAGTATGCAGCTTGTCTTCTCTTTGGTGGGAAAAACAGTGTCACACTCACGTGACTCATGTGCTGTTGTTTGGCTGGAACACCTCCATGTCATGTGTGATGGTGCCACTGCTAATAGGTGGAGAGAGTAGACAACACAATACAGACACAGTTGAATCAGGCATACCAGGGAAGGGGGATTTATTGTGCAAAAGATTAAATCTAAATTTAATGACAATATTGCCACTGCATAAAAACAACTTAGGCACAAATGTGGGAGGGGGGTCAAAACTGCCCCTTCTGTCTTACCTAAATGGCACCCCTGCTTTATGGTAGAAATTCCTTCTCAGGTGCTAACATTGGTACATGTAAATACATTGGTTTCCACTCTGTTATGAGGTGCTGTATCTCCATGTTTCAGGATGTGTTCTGATCATCATGAGGGTTAGTGTCCCTTATTTTGAGTGTTCATGTCCCTCATTTCAGTGACAAAATGTGAGGTATGGTGAATGCTTCCAAGACCCCTCTAAGCACAGATTGCTGAGCATGGCCATAGTGTATATGCTCAATATAGATTGACAAAGGGAAAGTAAGTGAGCTGAAACAGTCATGGAGAAACACATTTTTAGCACTAAAGATGCATAAAGGGATGTGCATGGTCCAAAATGAAAAGGTCAGGTTTCACAACACACAGGCCCTTCTTTGCACATCTGGAATGGGGGATGTTGGCTGACAATATCCTAGGCATTTAATGCAGTAAGTAAACAATACTTTACAAATTAATGGCAATTTAATGACACAAATCAAAAGCCATTAAACAACTTGCAAAATTATCAGAATTAATGCATTTACCTAATTTTAATTGGAAATCAATGAATACAAATGTTGTTTGATGGCTCTAATTGCTAGCAGTAGTAAGAGAAATAGAAACTGATGTGCTTTTCAGATGAGATTTGCACCAGCTTAGTTGCTGCATACATGGCAAGCTTGCAACATGTGAACCTGATGTGATTTTTAAATAATGTTCACACCAGCTTAACTGCTGCTCTCATGTCAAGCATGCAACATGCAAACCGGATGTCATTTTTAGAAGATGTTCGCACCAGCTTACCTGCTGCACACATGTCAAGCTTGCAGCATGTGAACTTGCTTTGCTTTTTAAAGCTGGTTCACTTAGGTTCACGTTGTGTATGCACAATTAAGCATGTAGCATGCATTCTGTATGTACACAGCACACTAATATTTCTGTAAGGGTATCTTTGCGAATTTCAAGATCCAGAAAATATATATTTTCTTTGTCTGCTACATATTTAAATCTTAGATTTTCATTAGTAGAATGTAAGTATTTAAGGAATCCATCTAATTTATTTAAAGTACCATTCCAAATAATGATTACATCATCCAGGTACCTTCTCCACAAATCAATTTTGCTCCAAAATTTATTCTTTTTATCGTAGATTAATTGATTATACCAAAATCCAAAATATAAGTTGGCCAGTCTGTGGGCAAATTTCATCCCATTGCAGTTCCCTTTATATGTAATACCATTTATGCATAAAGGTAAAGATGTCATACTTAAGCACAGAAGCAGTAAGTTTGATAAGAAATTCAGTGTGGGGACCTTCACTTTCCCTTCTTTGATTCAGAAAAAAGTTACTTTGTCAAGAGCCCCTTTGCGGGGGATGTTCTTGGAAAGGAACTCAATATCCATAGTTTCTGGATATGAGTGCTTTTCCACTGCTACATCCCTGAATAATTGTAATGCTTCTTTGGTATAGTTTAAGTGAGATCTAACTTATGTGATATAGAGGGTTAAAAAATGCTTCATGTGATTGGAAAGTACTTCTGCGACTGACTACTTCTAGCTAAATATGGGTCTACATTAGGGTTAGAAATTGATTTATGAACCTTAGGTAACAGATATAGAGTGGCTCTTATTGGTCATTCAGTATTTAAGAATGCCTTAGTAATGCTATATATAATACCACTACTTTCAGCATTTAAAATACATTCATCAATACAGTTTTTGGACTCATATGTTGGGTCATAAGTCAACTTATCAAAAAAGTCCTCTTTCTGCAGTTGGCTAAGGTGTATTGATGAATGTATTTAAATGCTGGATGTAATGATATTATTGACAGCAATATTAAGGAGTTCTTAATTACTGAAGGCTAAATAACAGCCACTTTATATCTGTTACCTAAGGTTCATAAATCAATTCCTAACTCCCCCACAGTAGAGCAATAATTAGCTGGAAGGGGTCACTCATGGCATGACTTTCCATTTGTGTGGATTATTTTTATGCCCCTATATCAATGAAGTTAGAACTCACTTAAAATATACCAAAGAAGTATTACAATTATTGGGGGTTGTAGCAGTGAAGAGGGACTCTTATCTAGTACCTCTCTTCACCAACATCCCTCATGTAAGGGCTCTTCACACAGTAGCATTTTATTTCAAACAGGGGAAAATGAAGGTCCACACACAGAATTTCTTATCAGACTTACATATTTTGTGCTTAAGTGTAACATTTTTACCTTTATGAATAAACAGTATTTGCCAGATAAAGGGAACTGACATGGGGGTGATATTACCCCCACACTGGCCAAGTTATGTGTTGGATTTTGGGAGAATCAGTTCATCTAGAATGACAATAACAATCAATTGTTGGACAACTTTGACTGGTGGAGAATGTACCTGGATGATATAATCATGATTGCAGAGGGGCTGGAAGGAAATGTCTGCCTATTTGCAGATGACAACAATATCTGCGACAGGGTGGATACTCCAGAAGGGGTACAGATAATGAAGAGGAACCTGGAGAAGCTTGGAAGACGGTCAGAGGTGTGGCAGCTGAGGCTTAATGCAAAAAAGTGCAGGATAATTCAACTGGGTAGGGGGAATTTCTGTTTCAATGACAACCTTTCCAAATTTTCAGGTTTCTTATCTTTTGGATTTATATAAACAATGAACTTTATTCAAGTCATTTGTAACAGTCTGAACTTTTAGCAGGGCTGTTTATTTCTCAAATTAAAAACAGCTTTGGAACTTTAATATTCAGTGAAAATCCACTGAAAAATATCTCAAATAACCCCACATTAGTGTTTGTAAGATGTATTGATAGATGTTTGGTTGGCAATTTTATTTAGCCTTTATGTGTTAAGATGTTGTTATACTTATAGAACTGTCATTTAATTGTAATCCTGTGAAATATGTGGAATTACAACATTCACAATATTTATTCTTCGTTATTACCTATTTGTTAGTAAAGTTTCTTAATATGTATTAAGATACTGGAATTACTGAGTAGTCATTCATGACTAATACAAAAATGTGCTTACATCCTTCTGAGCACTGCAGCATTGCCACTGAAATACATATAGGGAAATCCAATACGAATCATAGATAAAAGGAGGTTATAACATGGATATCGATCATAGGTATTGAGGAAATTAGGTATTAAATCTGGTAGAGCTATGGTAGCAGATTGACTGGGACTATCCAGGTCAATTAAGTAAGCTCACCATTTGTGAGATTTGACACTGGTCAACAGAGATGGGCAACCAAATGTTTTGTTCTGCACTGCTGGTTACAATCAATTCTTTTAGCAAAAAAACAGGCATGACAGAGAGCACTATGCAATGCATAGTGTAAGCAAGTAAGGGCAGTAGTGTTCACTAATAATGTGGTAGACTTACTTTTGGTAGGCCCTATATATTGCAAATATGTTTAAACTCTATTGGTGGTGTAAACTGTATGTTTGAAGTTTATGGAACCAGGATCAAGTCTTCCAACAAAGCAAAATCAAATGCCTCAAAGTATAAAACCATGGGGCATTGACAGGATGCAATTTTCCCCAGGATTCTATAAATGGTGGTACTGATGTTATATGATTAAATGGGTCAGAGTACTCACATGGACTATAAGTATGCAGATCAAACTGGTGTAATGGTATACGTAATTGGGATGGGTAACCTGTATGGTACTCCTCAGAGACTTCCAATATTTGTTGCTAGGTTGAACTGTGCTTGGAGAAACATGCATTGCAGCGTGTAAGCAGGTCAAGTAGTGGGAGTGGCAATTTGGTCAAGCTTCAGGTATTTTGTACAGTAAGGTAGACCTTATCTTTTGTGTAAATCTAATTGTCACTGGTGTCTTGTTCAGAAAATAACCAGTTGCTAGAAATGATTTAAATGACTTTAACGGCATATCACAGTATGATGCATGGGTTTTGTAAACCATTTATGCTTCTTCAGTTTATTATGAAATTGGGTAGACTTTGATATTTACCCTTTGAATTTTGACCATGATTAGGTGTCAAGTACTTTCTATGGTAATAGATAATCTATTCTGCAACTAATGATTAGTTATTTATATGTACATTTGTATGTTCATTTGTGATATTTAATCTTTTCATGCTATGCAGTTGTATGGAATGATTAGATATATTCATTTTTAGTGTATTGGAATGACATTTTGGCTAAGCAATAAAACAAAATTAAACCATTTAAGATAAGCTAGTACATAGTCACCATGTTAGCAAAAAGCCTAGTACATGGATAGAAAAAGGTGTGAAGGCTTGCTATAAGACCACAAAATACAACATTTACCAACATTTGATTGAAAGGGATCAGTTTCAGGGTCCCAATGGCAAAAGGTTCCAAATAAGACAATTAGCCACATGCGATACAGAGGGTGTCATCTACAAAGCAACCTGCATCTGTGGGTATATAATATTGACAAGATTAATAGAAAATTTAAAAACTGAGTTGGAGAACGTTTTAGAGTTATAAATGCAGGTATTATGAAGTATGCGACTGACCTCCACATAAAGGAGTCTAGGAATCCTACGGCACATCAATTTAAATTCCAAATAATAGGTAAGGTCACTGGAAACTCTGGTGGGGGGCATACAACTTCATAATTCTTAAAAGGGAAGCATTTTGGATATTTAATTTGATGGCAGCTGAATTCCCATGAATGAATGCACCATTTCATCTCAACCCTTTCAATAAAAAACATTCACAGTATGAATCTTAGATTTGGACAAACAGCACAATTAATACAGAGAAATACATAAGGGGACACAGTGCCACATAAGTTAATGAAATCAAAGCTATTGTGTTTTTTTTTCTTAATCTGTCATTCATTAACTAACCCATTCATTAGTTAGTTCATTTGAGTACAAAATAAAAATACATATTTATAACATCAGGATGTGTAGCTCAATATGTGTATTACATTTTTTAATGTCATATAATTAATAGGCATAGTATTTTATGACATGTATTTACATAAGTCTATTAAAGCTGTCTTTTGGTAATGTAATTTATTGGAAATCCATGTAATGGGCACATTTATGTGGATTAAGTGATTCTCAAGCATGATTTGATTTTAACGTGACGTAAGTAAATAATGTCACACTTTACTATTTAAGTGAAGAAGTTGTGAGTTTGTCTGTACCTTTGACAAAGAGCATTACATGTCGAAAATGTGTCAGGTGTAGACCTGTGGTGCCCAGGAGAAGGCAAGGAAATAGTTTATTTTTAAGCTTAATGGAATAGTGTTGCTTTCTCGCTCTGTTTTAATTTTTTTCACTCTGGTGAGTGCTCGATTTTAACTATTACATCGATAATACTATCGGGAGCACCCCAGCCCTGTGCAGATATTACTAATGATTTTTCATAATCAAGTGGAGTATTTAATGATTGGCGTAGTAAAGCAGCACACCCCTTGATGAAGTCACTTTAGCTGGTGATACATAGGGGCTGTTTTCTCTGTGTTCCCTGCACCAGTAATTTATTATGTTGTCTCTGATTGGTGTTGTGTGTGCTGTTCTTTGTAATTTTCTTGGTATGTCACTCTCTTCAGAATGGTGGATAAGATTATTAATCCAGACTCAGTCTGGTTCTCCATGGAACCAAGTTCACTGGCAGAATGTGAGCTTTTTGTGGCTTTCTATTCAGTCAAGACTGTGTAAATAAGAACAGCTATCTCCTTCTCTGGTGTTAATCCCCAGTTCAGTAGTCAAGAAGTTAAGGTGAATGAATCTCAGTCACTGTGGGTTGACTTTATTTGAACTAAATTTGATGAAATTGACAAGGTACTCCCAAAGTTGTTTCAAATCACTAGTTCCTCAGATCCAGCTCCATCCTATATGGTAAAGGTGGATAGGCAGGTGCTGATTCCTGTACTTGTGAAGATTGTGGGCTCAATTCAAGAAGGTTGACAAAGGGCTTCTTTCAACCCATGTGTCAAAGCCATTTTTGCACAAAACACATTGCTGCAGTTTCTGCCTGATTCAAGAAGACCAGGCCCATTTGGTACACTTTTCCTACTTCATGACAGTTTGCAACAGATATTTAGTGCAAGTCCTGTAAAAAGGATTCCAATATTACTGCAAGTTAGACCAGCAAAAAGCTGATCTAACTTGCAGCAACTGGTGCATGGGCTTGAGAATCCTAATTGTCGGCCATGGAATGCCGCAGGTCCCTTGTGCCAGATGTTTGGTGCACCCAGGGCTTCCAGCATTCCTGACACATTTGTGAATTGGGCCTTGTGAATTCATCACTTGGGGCGGATATTTTCCCTGTTTCCTTCAAAGAGGTCAGTTGTGAAACCTGTATGGACAAGGTGCATTTATATCCTTGCAAACTCACAAAAGACAGACTGGTCTCTAACCTTCATTTTGTATGAAAGGTTATTGAGAAAGTGATGGCACTCTCTCTGAGAAGACTACTATAGGAATATGAACTCAACAAGCCTTTCCAGCCTGGTTTCCATTCTTGTCAGAGCACAGGAACTGCCTTTGTCTAGGTAGTGAATGATTTTCATTTGCTAAGGATAATGGAGAGCATTCAGCTTTGCTTCTCCTCAACTGTCATCAGCATTTGCTACCATGGACCATCATGAACTAATTGAGCACCTGAGGAGATTTTTTGGATTGGCCAGTACTGTGTTTAAATTATTCAGAGTTTTCCTGAAAGATCACGAACAGACTGGAATTTTGGGCAATAGTTACTCTTCCCCTTCCATGTTTGTGTACAGAATTCTTCATTGCTCTATTCTAACCCCTTTGTTGTTTGTGCTTTACGTTTGCCTTTGGATGATATGGAGGTGCTATCTGGCTTGAGTTTTCACTGTTATGCAGACAACACTTAACTCTACCTCTTAGTTAGACTTGGACACAGTGATCCAAAATTGGTTACTATAAATGTTATATCTCTGAGATCAGAGACTGGATGGCTGCCAGTTAGCTGATTCTCTACCACTGCAAGCCAGCTTGTTTCTGGTGGACCCAAATGGTCTGGTAGAGATTACATCCAGCCTGCTATCATTAAAAGTTATCAGTTAGACTTGAGATGGTATGTTCAGAATACGGGTGTCATCTTCGATGGTGATCAGACCATGTCCTTTTAGATGGCAGTCATACATTGAAAGGCTTTTATTATTTAAAGAATATTGTCAGGTTGGACTCCTGCCTTGGTCTTGGTGATCAGTGCATACTAGTGCAAGCTTTTGTCACCTGATAAACTGACACCAGTGATGCGCTATATTATTCCTTCCAGATACTCAGCTTTATTGACTTCAGTTGGGGAAAATAATTTAGCCATCAGACTGTTCAACTGTTTGTCAAAATGTGAGCACATTACACCTGGTCTGTGTGACTTGCACCCACTGTTGGTGAAATGGCAAGCTGAGTTTAAAATACTATTGTTGGTTTATGAGGCCAAAAGTGTTCTGGTCCCCTCTATATTCGGCATTTACTTGCAATCTACCAGAAAGATCTTGGTAGTGGCAGAAATCTTTGATCAACAAGTATGGACTCCTGGTTATACCTTTTTCAGGACAAATATTGGCTGAGAAGCAAGCTTTTTTCATTGCTGTTTCTAGGCTTTGGAATACTGTTCCAAGATATTTAAGTACTACCTCATCATTGTAAGTTTCTTAATTCAAACCTAAGAGCAGGGGCCTGATTCTAGAAGGTTGACAAATGGCTTGTTTCAAGCCCTGCACCATCCTCAATGTTTGATGCAGCTGTGCCAAAGCCACTTGGCACAATGCAGCCCAATTTAAGAAGGGCTGGCACATTTGCAACTTTTCCAGAGTTTATGGCAGATTGCAGCAATAGTATGGTGCACACCCCACACAATGGAACCCCCTTGGAAGCAAAGTTAGACTAGGGGTGATCTAGTCTAACTTGATGCATCTGGTACACCTGATCCAGAACTGTGATTGGCTCCAAATGTCTGCCGCAAGCACCTACACCATAAGTTCAGTGCACCAGGGACGTGTGTCAAACACAACTCGTTCATGATTTGGGCCCCAGGTTTTTTAGGCTTGCATTTTGAGGTAACTTCTTTTTTTTTTTAATTGATTAAATATCTGCTGGAATTGTATGATCTGTTTGTAGTCTACATTTTACATAAAGTGTGATGGGTTTTGAAAAAGTGCTATATATTGTATATATGCATGGATAAGTCTAGATGTTGATGCTAAAAATAAGCACTAAAAAAAGAGGACCACCCAATAATAAATAGCACTTCTCAGTCAGCAGTTAAAAAATGAAGCCATGGCCATCCCGCTGACACACTGACAGGGCATCCGCATGTGATTCTGACATCCTGGGTTTGGGAACAGACCGGGGAGTCAGAGGGCCGGCTGGGAGGGGTGAAGGCTGGAGCATCTTGGGACTACTCAAGTTCTCCAGGGTGGAGGGGTTTGTGTGTCTGGCATATTACAGACCCTTAGCAGAGGCTGGGAGAACTGCCATGACCTGCGCTGTGTTGTTGGTAGGCATGTCGAATGCACCTTGCATCATTGCACATCATGCCTCTCTGGGTTCACAAGTATTACAAAAAAAAATGCTGCACACCCCTGGAATGATGCTAGCCTTCCAGTGCTGCTTGATCTCCAAAATGCCCAACTCTCCAGGACAGTATTCCATTGAATGGCCACCATTGCAGCCCCACCCAGGGGAGTAAGCCTATGGAGTCCTGCCAATCACAGTGATGTGGCTAGTAACCTGGATATGCCTCTGTGGGGGGGTCATCTCAGTGGTCCCACCTTGGGGGGCGTAAGCCAGGGAGGAACAGGGGGTTGGACAGGGAGGGGTGATAAGTGGTCTGGAAGTCTAGGACTGAAGGTTAGGGATGGGCAGTGCTAAAAATAAAAAAAAATGAAGCCATAATGAGAGACAATGATTGTTATTCAATGGACAGGCACAAAGTGAATTCAATCAGAGTATGTGGTGGTTTTCTATCACCCCTTGCTCTTCCAACAATTCATGAGAACACTGAATGCCCTGATAGTTACATCAAAGTATGTTAAGCAAATAAATGTATAGCTTACTTTTTCTTTTAATTGCTGAATGACTAGTTGGTGCTCTTTCTTTTTGATTCATTGCTATTGTATGTGTCAGTAGCATGCTTGGGTTGGACCTGCTTTGTTTGGGCTTTGGCCCACAGAAGGAGGACCTAACCTATCTGCAAGGTCAACCTATTTTGGGAGGTTACAATGATAAACCATTTCTGCAGTTGTGCATTCTGATTTTATGACCAGTTCAGGTCACAGAAATAGATTATGTGCCTGATATTGGTGACAAAACAGATGTTTTCATTCAATATTAGCAGTAAAATCATGTCTGCGATTTTTCTAAAATTGACAAGATACTGTAAAGGAGGAGGGGGGTTGATATGTATGTGAGGTCAACATATAATGTAGATGAGTATATACTGTTGATGTACTGTTTTGTAGCTCAGCTGCCCGTTTACTACTAAATGTAGTATAGCCAAGCACATGCTGTGTTTTAAGTGCAGTTGCGTTTAAGTTTTATAAAAAGCATAATATATTTGCATCTGCTCAAGTCCGACCATTGTAAATCAGTTTCTTGTTAGTAAGTAATGTTTTTACTCTTAAGTCTACTTCATTTTGTGAGAGGGTAATTTATTGTGAGATTTGTTTCCACCTGTTTTAAGTAGTGCATATTGTATAAGTTATTTGCCCTGTCTGTCTGTCTGTCTGTGGAACACCCTGCCAGAGGAAGTGGTGGGGGCTGAAACAATCACGGGGATTTAAGAATGCATGGGATAGACATAAAGGAATTCTGGAGATCAGGGGTAAGGGGCAACAGACTTCTTGGAAAACATAAACTGAACTTAGAAACTTAAATGGGCAGACTGGGTGGGCCATAGGCCCTTATCTGCTGACACTGTCTATGTATCTATGTATCTATTGCCTTCTTTCCTAGGCCTGCTATACTTCAAACATCACCCACTATTCTTCCTACTGATCTCAGTTTCTTCAAACATCAAATTATTTGTCTCTTTTTCCTGTTCACTATGCTATTAACTCTTCCTGTTTTTTGTCCCTTTTTTTCCTGTCTTCACCTTTCCACAGCCCGCAGTTTCTTCCACTGTCTACTCAATTACTTTTTCCCTCTCCTATTCATCTACTTTCCCTTCTTCCTTAACTTCATCTGTCCCTCACTCCCCATGGTGACCTTTGTGTCAGTTTCTTCCTGCTCCTTGGCTTCATCATGAAACTCTCTGCTATCTTTTGTCCTTTTTCTCCTCCTTTTCTTCCTCACCCCCCCCACACACACACACTTCCAGGCAGCATAACTGTGCTTTAAAACTCATTGTCAGCATATTACTTTTGTTAGCAGATGACATTGACATTAATCCAGGCCCCATTACACCTTCACCTTTACAACTTTCTAAAGGTTTGAGGGTGGCTCATTTAATCATTCATAGTCCTATCCCCAAAATTGACCAGTTACTACCTATCATGCTTAATCTTCGGCTTGATGAATTAGCTTTATCTGAAACCTGGCCCTCCTCAAAGGTCCAGAATTCCAATGTAGCTATACCTGGCTGTACCTTAGCCAGGCAAGATCACTATAAAAGAGGCGGTGGTGTTGGAGTCTATATATCCTCCAGGATACAATTTAGGGTTGTTTTTGCTGTCTCCCCATCTTCTGATGAGATGCTCCTCCTAAAACGTTTCCTTCCTTTCTCTATTCCCATCTTTATCTTTGGTGTTTACTACTGCCCTGGTACTTCCTCTGCTTTAATTACTGAGCTTCTTTTCTCTATCTGTTCTAACTCATTGAGTGGTGAGCTATTTATATTCGGTGACTGTAATATAAATTGGCTCTACTCTAATGCTAATAAATTTTCACAAAATATAAAGTCACTGCAGCTGACCCAACTGATCTCTGAACCCACATGATTAAATTTGAAATTGTTAAACCACTCTCTGCTTGACTGGGACCTTTCTTCACATCCTTACTGTAAAGTGATGCAGATATCCTTCCTGATGCCCCCTGTGATCATCATATGATTTACTGTGTGCATAACTTACTTTTTCCAAAAGCCCCCTCCCCAAATTCATATATCTCAGGTTCTTTAAATCACTTGACTTGGCCTCTTGCCTAGCTGATCTTTGGTCAATTGACTGGTCTCCTGTCTCTGAAGCCAGTAATATAAATTCTGCCCTACATTATTTTCATTCTAAATTTTTGGCTATAGGGGATCATCGTGCATCCCTGAAGAAAACAGACTGTGAGGTTCAACATTTTCCCTTGTTGTCATCTGAGGTTCTTACTTGTCTCTGCACCAGAGATCTTGCCTGGCAAAATTTTAAAATCACTGGCTCCCAATCTTCATTGACAAACTATAGACACCCACATAATGCTGTTACCAAGGCCATCAGACTTGCAAAGTCTGAGTATTTTGCTTCCACACTCCAAAACAACATTAATAACCCCACCAAGTTCTGGAAGTTCTCTTTTCAACCCTCAGATGCAGTCTCCTTCCCCTATCCTATAGGTTGGTGACTAGCTTATCTCTAACCCTTCTGCTGTAGTTATTTCATTTAATTGCTACTTTACTACCTGTGCTCTTTCTATAATCCCCTCCTTTTCTTCCCCATCCTTCCCTCTCTCTGCCTTCCTCTCATGTTTTCTTTTTCCTTCTCTGCTGTCTTTCCCTCTATTTCTCTTAAGGCTCTGCTTGCCCTTAATCATCTAATTGGAGGCAGACCAGATATCATTGGCCCCAAGCTTCTTCTCCCAGCTCCTGCCATTGTTCTGCCCATTACTCTTCTCCTTAATCTTTCCTTTTCTTCTGCTCCTGTCCCTGTTTCTTGGAAACTGGCTACTGTCATACGTCTTCACAAATGTGGTGATGCCACCTCTCTGGATAACTTCCATCCATTATCTCTACTTCCCACCTTGGCTAAGTTACAGGAATATATTATTCTATCTCAGCTCTTCCTTTCTTGTCAACTCTTCCTTTTTCACACCTTTACAGTCTGGTTTTAGGAAATCCCATTCCACTTCCACCTCCCTCATTTGGCTCACTGAATCCATATTCACAGATATGGATCAAGTATTGATTACTTCTGTCATTTTTTTTTGACCTTGCGAAAGCTTTTGACACAGTAACACATCTCCTTCTGGACAAAATTAAAGCAACAGGCCTCTCTGACTCGTCATTCAGTTGGTTTCATTCTTCCATTAAAGGAAGGTCTCAAGCTGTCAGGATAGGAAAATCCATTTCATCTCATCTTTCCATTAGCCCAGATGTCCCTTAAGGGTATGTCCTAGGTCCTGTTTTTTTTTCCATTTTCTTAAATGACCTCACAACTATCTGTTCCTCTGCATCCATTCGTATGTACAGTGATGATACCATTCTTTTTGCTTCTGGCACCTCTACACATGATCTTTTATCCTTGCTGCAGTTGAGTTTTGACAGCATTCAACACTGTTTCAAGTCTAACCAACTGTCCCTCAATGCCAAAAAAAACAGTCTCCATGACTTTTGGCACCCATCAGTGGCATGCCAGACTTACTTCACTGCAATACCATTGATGGTACTAAAATTGAAGATGTTCCCACCTTCAAGAACCTCAAGGTCTGCCTTGACTAGCATCTTGATTTCTCAGTGCATACTGATGCTATCCACCATAAGCTGCACCCTAAGCTTGGAGCACTGTACAATAATAAATCGAGTATTCCACTTACTGCCCACCGAGAAACTGCATTAAAAATGATTATCCCTATCTTTGACTATGGTGATCTGGTCTACAGTTGTGCCCCTAAATCCTCCCTTGCCAGAGCGGATCTCTTTTTATCTTTCTTTTTTTCATTTTGCTCTTGATTGCTCACCTCATACTCACCACTGCTCTTTTTACCCTTTCTCTTCCCTCTCTTGATGGTAGGCACTTTTACCACTGTGTCTCGTTTATATTCAATTTCTGATTTGCTCCCTTCCTTCTTATCTTAAAAAATACCTTCTATTCTGTTCTCCTTCTACCTCCTACCTTCTCTGTAACAATATTTCCCATTCTCTCTCTATTCCTTCAAAATCTACTGTTGGTCAATCTGTTTTTACTTACCAGTTTTCTAAACTTTGGCCCTCTTTTCCCCTTTCAATTCAATCTTTAACTTCTCCTACCTCCCTAAAGTCTCTTCATTATGACATTTGTTATCCTACCTGCAACTGTCTAAGACCCTTTGCTCTTCTTCCTCCCCTCCTCTAGTTTTGTGCTGTGCAATGCTTTTTCCACTACTTTCTTTTCTCTACTTATAGTATGTATTTTTTACTTGTAATCATTTATTATTTGTCCAGTATTATAGTTATGTTTCTCATATTATTATATGATTGTATTTGATTTCATATTTTAATAGTTTTAATGTTAAGCTATTTCCCTCTCTCCTTTCCCCCAGGATGCATCTGGAAACAAGTTGCTATCAGCCCAGCATGTATTTCCTGGTTAAACCTTTAAATAATGAAATACATAAATATACAGCACATAAAATTCTACCAATGTGCTCCACACACTGAAATGGATATTATTTTACTACATTGGGAAGTTTTTCTTTTTTTTTCCTTTGTTTTTTAAGAACTGGAACTGAGTCTTTTCAGTGTTGATATATTTGCATTACATAGGTAAAAAAAATCATTTTAATATGTTAAACTGTGGTCCAGGGTATTTTTCTACTATTTTACTGAGATTATTAAAACAGATGTACCTTTATCATTGTAGTATTTTTTTTAAACTAGCTTTGAGAAACTTCTACATGCAACAAAAGGCATCTATTGACTGAAAGAACATTTTTCTTTTTCTCTTAAGTACCACTTGTTAAGTACATGGTGTTTGAATCCTGCTTTGAGTATAGGATATTTTGCAGTGGTTCATACTTGCAACAGTAGAGTTTGTTCCATTCTCAACAACACATTTTTGACAGGCAGAGCTGGAACATAACTTTTGGAGTTCCCTTGGTGGGGTACTGAGCTTAACCATTGGATTCCATTTGAACACTTCCTGAGATACAGGAGATGCCTGAATGTGATGCTGAGCTTAAGCGTCTGATGTAATTTAAATGTACAGGAATAAAGACTTCTAAAATATCCTAACAATCTACATTGTGCATAATCATGACACAATATGTAACTTGTAGTTTTAACATGATACATGAAATGATTGTGGAATTTGAGAAAATGAGCCCATTTATCAAAAATATAATATACAATGGGAAACAAGACTCCTTGTTACTGCACTCTCTCATCTTTTTTTTTCTCAAACAGTATCTTCTTCCAGATGCAGCACTTACATTTTATTTTAAAATACAGATGGTTCATAGGTATGCAGATAAAAACATGTGAGATACATTTATTTTTGCAATTCTAACTTGGGATCAGCAGTGACTTATTATACTACCTTTCAGAATATGAAGTCCTCTCTGTGATCATTAATCTTAATTTCAGCAACTGGCATCCCTTACAGTGTAATATATAGCTTATATATTACAATGTCCCTAAGGTCAAGGACCCTGGCAATCTGGCCTGTTATAATATTTTATGTTTTATTTCTATGAAAAACAATAAAACACAGCATTTCTCAGAATCAAACAGGACTAGCATTCCAGAGTTAAAGAAAAGTAGCCTGTTGTGGTAGTTTAGAAAATATGTGTGTGGCTCTTGTTTGTCTCTCCAAATCACACCCACATATTTTACTCTAATGCCGCAAACTCAGTGAAAATCAATATGGGTGTCAATAAGTCAATTCTTGCAAAATGCAAGCTGATGACATTTTATTAGAGCAGAACAAAGTTAGCATAAATCCAGAGAGTTGCATTAGTTCCAACTTAAACTGAGAACAACAAAGTATAGTATAGATACATGTTTTGCCCTTCTGGGATTCCATGGTGTAATGCAGGAAACAAGCATTTAGTACTGTACACTCAGAGGAAGCATGCAGTAGAAGTTGTTTGTAGGAATACCAGTGTGCATGATTCATATAAAGCATACAGGGAGAAAACCATTGTGAAACTAATGTGGTTCCTTCATGTCTGTCATGAATACAAGCATGATGTATATAACAAATCCTCAAACCCAAGGCAAAGCAACATGGGCAGCAGTTGTCTAAACCTCACATAATTACAAAACTTATAGGACAAGTGACATTGATGCTATGCTCAACAATAAGCGGCTAAATTATTGCACTATTAAACAAGTTTTGTCTTGGGTTTTGTCATCACAAAGGAATCAGGCTTGTATTGGTTTTTGTCCTCATAAAGCAATCAGAATTTATATTTATATCAGAGCTGTCTCCTGACACACACAAATGGAGTTATATAGCCCCAGTCTTAAGAAACTTGCATTGCTTTCTCATCTACTTATGCTTATATCACAAGTTTGATATACTTTGTTTATTTGCAATTTATTTTTACTGGATGGGCAAACAGAGATTAGAGAGAGCTTATTTTCTATTGTTACCTGGGGAGTGGATAGGAGCTAGAGTGAAGTCAGCCAGGATGCAATGCAGTACCCTGCAGTAAATGGCATGTCACAAAATGTTGCATAACAAAAGGGCTTAATTGACTTTGAATAGCACTGCAACGTGCAGCATATCTCAGCACTCTGCAATAATACTGCAAAGCATTGTGTTGCATCCTTGCTTCCTCTACAGTACAAAATAGTAAATAGTATACTTGGTAATACTTGGTAAATTAAGACAAAGTAGGCTGAAAGCTCATCTAATTGTCTCCCACACCTAATGGGGTTAGTTGACTAACTGACTTTGGATCAGAAAATCATCTAATCTGAGCTTAAATTGCTCAAAATACAGAGCCATTGATATGTTACTAGGTAGAGAATTCCATAATTTTGCAGATCAAATGGTAAAATAATGTAATCTTTTGACTGTTTTAACCCTAGGAACATATAGTTGTTTCTTATGGGATCTCAAATCCTTAGTTGAAATATTCTTACTTTTGAACCCACATTGCCCCATCAAAGTAGAACTTAGCAAAATCTTATAAGTCAGAAGTAGATCACCCCTTATCCTTCAAGTCTCCAATGTAAATAGTTTGAATTCATTTATTCTTGACCTATATTCCTTATTTTTGAAACCTGTTAAAGATTTTGTTAGTTTCCTTCATGTTTATTCTTATAAGTTAATCTCCCTTTTTAGATATGAGCTCCAAATAGGAGATCCATAATAAAGGTGAGGAACGATATAAGATTTATATAGTTTCATTAGGCACTCCCTATCCCTAGTTAAGAAGGTTTGTTCTTAGCAATCTTTTAGTAGTGACTGACACATGAAGACAATGATCATCAGAAGCTAATTCAGTATTCACCCAAATTCCCAAATCAAGTTCCTTCTTGGAAGATTTAAGTGTTTTATCATTAAGTTTGTATTTGTATCTAGGATTTTTCTTACAAAAGTGCATAACAATGCACTTTGATTAATTAAACTCCATTTTATTACTTTTTCCCCAATTTTCAATTTTTTCAAGTCCTTGCAAAAATCTAGGCAACTCTGTAAGGAATCCACTTCCTGTCCTATTCTGGTATCATCTGCAAATTTTGAGATAACACTTTTAATACCTTTCTCCATATCACTTATATACAAAGAAAACAACACAGGTTCAAGCACCGATCCCTGGGGTACTCCACTGGTGACACCTTCCTCACTGGATAATACACCATTTATCATGACTGACTGTTTGCAATTTATAAGCCAAATGTTAATCCATCTAACAATGTATTTGTTGATTACAATTTCATTTAACTTTGATATCATCAAATCATGAGGCACTGTATCAAATGCTTTTCTTATATCCAGGAGGATGACATCAGTGGAGATATTTCTATCCATAGGGTCACTTACAAACTCATAAAAAGAAGATTAGTAACACATGATAATCCTTTACAAAAATCATGTTGGGACTAGTCTATTAAGTTCAGTACCTCCATCTCACTTTCAGTCTTGTTTTTAACTATCATTTCCATCTATTTAGAACATATGGATTTTAGACTAATCGGTCTATAGTTAGACACACTAGGTTAATTTCCCTTTTTATGGATTGGAACTACTATAGCCCTCTTCCAGTCTAATGGTACCTCACCAGATGATAACAATGTATCAAATAACATGGTGAGAGGATACGAAAGTGGATTTGCCAAATTCTTTTAAACAACAACACTTAAATTGCCAGGGCCTGGTGATGAAGATGTTTTTAGTTTTAATAACTCTTCTAGCACTTCTTCTATCTGAATTTTAAATGGTAAAATATTTTCCAGAGAAAACACAGGATCTGTACTAGTAGATGGATTAAATATAGGGGCAAAATACTGATTAAAACTCTGGGCTATTTCTTCAGCATCTGTGATCAATTCCTCATTATGAACACATTAGGTAATAACATTTTTTGTTTGTTTATTTGAATTTATATAAGCATAAAAACTATTTAAATATTTTTTGCATGCCAATTTTTGTTCCAGTTTTCTTTTATCCTTCTTTATCAAATTGTGTAGATTAGGTTGTTCAGCTCTATATACAATCTGATTTTTACTACTAGGATTAGTTTTAAATCTTTTAAATAACTTAAATTTTCTAAGTATCTGTTTCTTAATTGATTTATTAAGCCATAAAGGAATGATTCCTTTTTTATTGGATTTTTTCCCTCATTGGAACAAATCAATGAATCACCTCAAGGAGGATGCTATTGATTCTGACCCATATTTTTCCAACATTAAGCCCATTTAAATTCACATCCCAATTTATATTATTTAATCTTCTATTAGTTTCATCCACTCACTGTTTTTGTAATCTGGAGTTTTCATAACAACTTTATTGTTTGACCTAGTACTATTAACATAAAATTCAACCATATTATGGTCACTAGTAGCCAGGTGACTAATGACCTTTGTATCAATAATACATTCTGCATTATTTGTAATAATAAGGTCCAAAATGTTGGCATCTCTGGTGGGTTCCAATACCAACTGGTCACAATCACATGAAACAATGATATCTAATAGATCTTTTTCAAAATCATTTTGACCAGATAATAATTCTCAATCTATACCCGGGGCAGTGAAGTCCCCAACAATTGATACATCAGCTAAATCAGAAGCTACCTCAGTGTCTTGCAGTATTAAATTATTACTACATGGTTCTGCTGATGGGGGTCTACAACAAACAAATAAGATTAATTTGGGAAGGGGAGATAGGTGAAGATTGAGCCACAAAGTTTCTACCAAGGAATCATGATGCAGCTTTAGATTTAGTTTGGACCAATGAATCTGATTTGATATATAGCAGCAATCACCACCACCTTTTTTACCAATCCAATTTTTTGTAAATAGTTGATACCCCAATATATTATTGGACCATGAATTTGAGCCATCCTACCAAGTCTCTGTAACACAAACTATAAATATTTTCTTAATTTCCAACAGTAGTCTTAGTTCTACTAGTTTGCTAGCATTTAAACTTTGAACATCTATATTTAACACTTTGAACTTAGATTTAGATGTTGTTTTGCTGTTAGTTTTATTACTGCCCTTGTCCACCTTTACAACTAGTTTAAAGTACTACCAATAATATCCTCAAAGGTTTTTCCCAGTTTATAAGCCCCACGTTTGCTTAGATGTAAACCATCCCAACAATAAAAGGAGGTATTACTAACAAAGGTTTCCCAATGATTAACACATGAAAATCCCATTTGCAAGATCCATTTTCTAAGCCATTCATTTTCTATTTTTTTTCTTTGTGTAATCCTGCTCTAGGGATTATGATAAATATATGCATGCAGTAAATATTATAAAACAGCATGACTACTAAAGAACAGGACACGAGGAACAGACAAGGATTTACAGTACAGTAAATACAGTCTTATAAAGTAATGTACAACATGGTAGTGGAGCATAGTACAAACATTGCAGTTTCAAGGACATAACATACCGAGAGAAGAATAGGTTAATTTATTCTGATGAACTTCATTAGTATATTGTCATCATTTCATTTTCATTTCATTTTTTTTATTTCTAACCAGGAGGAGAACTGGGCAGAGCCCTTTTTCAGTCATGCCTGACATTTAACATACAACAATAAACATCACAAACAGCAGATAAATATACAAGTTAGTTTACATTAAAAATACAAGTACAGAAACTGGATTTATCATAATGTGCTCTCAACAGTCTCTTAAAGTGTTTTGAGATATGTACAGTCTTGATTATTACTGTAAACCCATTTAATAAGGTGGGACCATACCAAGTAAAAGAATGCTTACTTGTAGACAAATTTATAGAGCAGGGATAGAACAGCATATCTGTACCATTCCTTGTTGAATAATGTGCCTGATATTTAGCAAAGTTCTTAAACAAACAATGTGGTAATGTGCATTGGTAAATTATCTGAGCAAATACAGCAGCATGGTTTTCTATTCTCTGCAAAGGCGGCCACATTTTTATTCTGTTGTACAATAGACAATTATTGGCCCTTGTACGAGCCCTCGGACAAAATCTACAGATGTTATTCAAAATCATTTGGTATTTTGAAATGAATGTACCTACATGATTTACAAAGAGAACTGCCCTGAAATCTAACATTTGTATTAGTATGTGTTGGGCTATTATTTTTCTTGTCTCATCAGATAGAGAATTGATATTTCTGTATACGAACCCTAGCTTCTTATTTATTTTCTTAATGATCTTATCTAGATTTCCAAGTTGATTCAAGGTGGGATTCAAATATATACCTAAATACTTAAATGAGGTTACCACAGAAATCTTATCCCCATTACTGCCCAAGATGCACATGTCTTCTTCCTCTCTGGCTAACCTCTGTGTTGTTCCAAACAACATTACCTTTGTTTTCTTTTCATTCAATTGCAACTTATTCCGAATTAACCACTCAGTCAATTTTGTGTAATCTTCTTGAAGCTGTCCTTGTGTTACATTTATAGAGGGGCCAATGCTGAAGAAGACCATGTCATCTGTATATAAAATGCACTCTGTGTTCACAAACTCTTTAGCAAGTTGTTCACAAAAATACAGAACAATAGAGAACCAAGTACTAATCCCTGGGGAACTCCTGTCCACAGTAGCAATGGTTCTGTCATAAAATTACCTATCATTACCCTTTGTAGTCACACACCCAGGTTACTTCTACTGTAAACCATTGCTAGCTTACCTTAGATATTTCATAATCCTGCATTTTTTTATATCAACATCTCAATGTCCTTTACGTCAAAGGCTCTGCTCAGGTCAATGAACACTGTACCAGTCATACTGCACTTTTCACAGGCATCAAGTATGATGCTTGTCAACCTGACCAGAGCTGTCTCTGTACCATACCCTCATCTGAACCCATGCTGTTGTTTCCCTAATAACCAGGGCCACTGGAAAATTGTGGCCACAATTTAATCACAGAAACCACAATTGTCTGACCCCCACCCACAAAATGTTGTGCTCCCCACAAAATGCCCAGTACCTCCAGAGCTGCATAGCCTGCTGTTGGTCCTCTGTGCCTCCTGTTTTCCTCAGCATGCCTCCTGTTGTCCTCACCACCTCCTGATGTGCTCCATGGGCCATTTTGTTTAATATCTGTGTTCCTGGCCCAAACAACAAGCCCCACTCATGGTTAAGTGGCATGTTATGTGCTACTGACATCACTCTAGTGCATCATATTAGTCAAATCCAATCATGCCCACTGCAGTTTTTTCCTAAAAATTGGCACCATTTTCAAAGTGCTCTGCCCCTCCCCCAGTCCACCAACCAAGCATAAATGTAGATGGACAGGTGAGGGGGGAGACAGAGCTAGAAGATATTTGCATGACTCCAGAGAGCATGCTACTGTACCACTGGCCACAGAGCAAAAACAGAGCAAGAGTGACCAGGGAGAGTGAGAGAGGGCAGTGCAGTCATCCACCTTGTTAGGCAATCTACTTCTGCTGTTGTTTGCTGCTGACTACTGTTAAGTACTGCTGACTGCTGCTGACTGCTGGTACAGAAAAACCTTAAAAGACCTGAATTACTTTATTACTATCAGTGGGCATCCAACAACCTGCTAGAATACTGTGCTACCTCCAACTTCTCCCAGTTAGCTACCGTGCTACCAACCTACTATTTCTGCAGACCATTTCTAGAGACTGCTGCTGTTTGAAGAACCACAGAGACTGTTGCTGCTGCTGTTAGAACTACAGTGCCAGGCATGTTGTTGCTACCTATTTAGGAAGGGGTGCACTTCTATGCTGGAAGTAGGAGGAGGGTGAGAGCCCTGGAGGCCTTGAGGGCCCTGACAAGGGGGTGCAAGTACTTACAAAAATGTATGTTTGTCTTGGAGAGTAAGTGGGAGCCTGGGGGGGTCCAGGTAAGAGGGCCAACTGCTTTAAAAAAAATATGCTGCTCTCAGAGGGAAGGAGGACAGGTGGGAGCCTGGAATGGCACTGATTCTGGGGGGGGAACTGCTTTAAAAAATTTAAGTTGCTCTCAGAAGAAGGATGGGAGCCTGGGATGGCCCTGATTGAGGGGGCAAATACTTAAAAAGTATGTTTTTTCAGAGGGAGGTGAGAGTGGGGGTAATGGTAAGGAGGGCAACTGGTTTAAAAAAATATATGTTGCTCTCAGAGGGAGGGTGGGAGCCCAGGAGGGCTCTGATGGGTGGGGGGGAGTAGTTAAAAAAGAATGCATGTTTGTCTCTGAGGGAGGATTGGAGCCTGGGTGGTCCAAGTAAGGGGGGGTAACTGCTTTAAAAAAATGTTGCTGCTCTCAGAGGGAGGGTGGAGCCTGGAAGGGTTCATGAGAAAGAAATGGTACTGGTCCTTCTGAAAAAAAATTAACTGGACTGGGAGGGAGGGAAGAGGCATTAAATGTACTGTTCTGTGAAAAATGTTTTTTTTTTGTTTTACATATATAAGTTGAACTGAGCTGACTGACACAGAACAGACATTTTCAATATGTATGCCAGTCAGCTTGGTCCGTTCCTTGCTCCTGTGGTATGTATTGGTGGACGATGGAGTCTGGGCAGGCCAAGACAACTGGCACACATGTTGGAAAAAATTGTTCAGACCTCCGGTTAATGGTGGGTGGATCATGGGCCATACTGACTGGTGATGCAGGGTGGAGAGACATGCCTGGCAGACTGGCACACATGTTGGAAAAAATGTTCTGGCCTCGGGTGAGGGAGCAGAGTTGGGCATTCAAGCAGACTGGCACAGAACAAATTTTTCCAACATGTATGGCCGTCAACTGAGTCCGTCCATTGATCCCGTGATGTGTCCATGCCTTGCTGCTGTAGTTCTTTGGTGATGCAGAGTGGAGGGACATGCCTGGCAGACTGGAACACATGTTGGAAAAAAATTTTTCTGGCCTCTGGTGAAGGAGCAGGGTGGGGCAGTCAAACAGACTGGCACAGAACAATTTTTTCCAACGTGTATGGCTGTTGAATGGTTCCATCCTTTGCACCAGTGGTGTGTCCATGCCTCACTGCTGTGGTTCCTCTGTGATGCAGGATAGAGGGATGTGCCTGGCAGAGTGGCACACATGTTGTAAAACATTATTCTGGCTTCTGGTGAGGGAACAGGTTTGGGCAATCAAGCAGACTGGCACAGAACAATTTTTTCCAACCTGTATGGCCATCGACTAGTTCCATCCCTTGTGCTTGTGGTGTGTCTGTGCCTTGCTGCTGTGGTTCCTCTGTGATGCAGCATGTAGGGATGTGCCTGGCAGAATGGCACACATGTTGGAAAAATTGTTCTTGCCTCTGGTGAAGGAGCAGACTGGCACAGAACAATTTTGGGGATGTGCCTGGCAGACTGGCATACATGTTGTAAAAAATTGTTCTGGCTTCTGGTGAGGGAGCAGACAGGCACAGAATGATTTTTTCCAAACTGTATGGCCATCGACTGTGTCCTTCCCTTGTGCCCATGGTGTGTCTGTGCCTCACTGCTGTGGTTCCTCTGTAATGCAGGGTGGAGAGATGTGCCTGGCAGACTGGCATACATGCTGGAAAAAGCATTTCTGGCCTCTGGTGAGGGAGCACGGTGGGGCAGTTGAGCAGACTGGCACAGAACAATTTTTTCCAACACGTATGGCCAGCAACTGGGTCTGTCACTTCCTTCCGTGGTGTGTCCATGCCTCACTGCCTGCGATCCTCATTCATGCAGTCTGTAGCACACTGATGTACAGTAACAAAAAAGATGAAGTGAGAGATAAAAAATAATTTCTTGACTCTTTGGTTCTATGGATTCTAGTTGAGTCTATGGGCAAGCTCAGAGCCATGACAAGGCAACTCCAGGAGCTGAAGTTTTAAATAAAAAATGCCTAGCATAAAACGTAAATAGCAGAAAACTGACACTCTTTCAGTGCTTTTCTCTGTTGTATATTTAATGTTTAATTTTATGGTTTACACTATATTCAGGTTTTTTTAGTGTAGTTAATACATTATCTATGACATGTCCACACCACCAACACTGAAGTGCATCTGTCTTTCACGGGAAGAGGCAAAGGATTGTCATGTCTCCTATTTTGTGCATGCCTGTGATCAGGTGAATTTGTATCTCAATGATCTTTACGAGGATGTAGGACTACTATTTTACCGTGTCTGTACTCACACCGTTGATTTTGTGCAGAAGTATAGAGTGGACATGCATATGAAGTCACAGAAGCATCTGAAGAGAAAAGAAGCATTAAAGAAAAACCAGCAAAGTAAGTACTACTTCAATGCTATTTGCCTTTTATTTCATTTTTTTTTCCAAGCCCCCTAATCCCAGAAATCCACTCCTGCCCCAATGCACCATCTCCATCATGACCTTACTTACCCTCCAGGTTGGGACCATGGGAGCATGACCCCCCACCCACAACGGGGGCAGTGGAGATGATGCAGATCAGGGCATCATGCCTTGTGGGGCCGGATTGAGTTTTATTTTTTATTTATTTTTTCCTTTTTTATTGTAGATGCATTGATCCCTTGGAGGTGGGACATGCAGTGCTGTCAGCTTGGCAAGCCTGCCATATGTTCCGCCTCCCATGTAGTTAGGCCCCAGTAGATGCAGATTCCCTGGCCTCTGCCAGGGGCCACTAGTATGGCACCCCACCCCTACCAGAGAAGAAAAACAACCCCTTGGATTCTCGAGTCTTCTCCACCCAGCAGGCCCTCTGACTCTCAGGTCTGTTCTCAAACTCGGGATGTCAGAGTCACATGTGGACACCTTGCCACTGCACTGGTTGGCCAGGTTGCAGTTTATTTTTCCTGTAAAATATATATGTATTACATATATTGATTGTTTGCTTTTTATTTGTTCCAGGCACAGCTCTATGCTAGCAGTCGTTGACTTCTTGTTTTACCCGAGCAACAATATCATCCATGGAGTGGAAGGAGTTTGTGCTGAGCTTCGTTCAGTATTTGACATGTGCAGAAATCCCTCTGGAAAAGGCTGCTAGGTTGCAAGAATTCTTGATGAAGTACAGCAAGCAAGGTGGTGGTCTTCTGGGACCAGCACAGCTACAGAGGACCTACCTACAGGAACTTCTGCCAGAACATGAAAGGTTCCTGAAAGAAGCAGTTGAGGATCAAGACATTTTCATTTTCCTGGACGAGGCCACTGATGCCTGTGGATGTAGTGTGTTGGCTATTTTGGCACAACCATTGATAAATATTGGGGAACATACTCTCCTAATTGGTGTCGAGTTTTTGGAGTGTGTAAACAACACGACTGTATCCCAAGCCCTATTAAAAGTACTTAACACCAACAGAGTTAATCTGAACAAAATGTTTGCCATTGTCACGGACTATGCAAGTTATATGCACAAACCTTTTTTAACAGTTCTATCATGTGTGTTGCCAAATGTGGTGCATTTAACCTGCACTGAACACCTCCTCAGTTTCATCTTGGAGGTCTGGGCTGACACACTGGAGTATTTGAACATTGTGCTTTCCTTGGTAAAAGAAACCTTTTGCCAGAGCTGAATGCATCACTATCAGTACATGGCATTTATGGAATCCAAGTGGGGAATTGTACCCAAGATGCCAGTTTACTTCGTACAAACTCGATAGTGCTCTTTGGTTATTGCAGTTCAATATTTGGCAGACTATTTGCCCATTGTTACAGAATTTGTTGGAAAAGTGCTATCCGATGTAGCAACCTTCAAGTGACTGAAGTCCATGTTACTCAGCAAAGAAACAGAACTGGCAGCACAAGCTACATTTGTGTCTGAACATTCAGCAGAACTTGTGCACCTTATTGACAAATTACAATCTAACTGCAAGCCACAGGAACACAATGTATTTGCAAGGGTTCAAAATGTCCATGTGTTTTTGGACTTCTGTGCCGCCACAGAGGAAACTGAGTGCAGACCACAGACCTTCAAAATAATATCCAGATATCTGTCTCAGGAAAATGAAAACTGCATTAGCTTGTTTCAGAAGGTGATGTTAGACAGCAGTGTGAAGTTGGACCACATTTTAAAAACACATCCCTCACTGAGCACCTTCAAAGCTGCCTGTATCTTTGACCAAAAGCAGCTGCCAACACTGGACAAAGAGAAATATACCCAGGAGTTCCCAACTCTTACCAGTGTGTCGAACTTTGAGTGGTATGGCTACAGAACTCTGGCCCAATCTATTGCTCAGTGGTGGGAAGCACAGGCTGATGCATTGCCAAATCTTTCTGTTGCGGCCAAAAGATACATCTGGCTCCCTGTGAGTACAGCAGATATTAAGTGGACTTTTTCACTGTATTCTGTTGTTTTAAAAGACAACCATTGAACTATGATGGAAGATACTGTAAGGCTACTTCTTATGTTAAAATATAATAAGAAATGTAATGGCTATTGAGGATGGTGGTTCTCAGTTTCTCCTCTGTTTGTGATTCAGAGAAAATACGTTTTCTTATGTGGTGGTGGTGGTGGAGGTGGGTGGTAATGGATGATACTTTTTATATTGTTGTTTGTATGACTGATTTATAAGATGTTTTTTATTATTCTGATTTTACACAATGGTGCTGCTATTATACTACAGATTTTCAATCAGTGTGTGTGTTTCTGTGTGTGTGTTCATAATGCTGCTGTTATACTGTTTTTATACTGTTTTTTGATTTGTCCTTGTGGTGTTTGTGTTTGCTTTTTTTACATAATGATGCTGCCATTATAATGTACATTATTATTATATTGTTGATTGTTTAAACGGTGCTTGTGGTGTTTGTTTCAATAAAAAAGTATGTCTTTGCTTGGTTTCTTTAATGTGCAACATTCATGTGACTTCCACAAAGCAACTGAAACACCATGTCTGTGCACCACAGAGAGGAAAGTGCACACATAACAGCCCACAAAATCCCCAACAAAAAAACAGGGAAAACCACATAAACTTTGGCAAAAAGTTCCACAGTTTTCCAGTGGCCTTGATAATAACCCATATTCACCCAAATAGGACATCAATTGTTTAAATACACACTTTTCTAAGAACTTTCCCAAAATTGGCAACAATGAGATCGGCCTATAATTTACTACATCTGTCCTATCACCTGATTTGTAAATTGGTACCACTGTAGATACTTTCCAGATTGAAGGCATAATCCTTGTACTAATAATTAAAGTTGAACAAATGTGTCAAAGGTTAAAGAGCGGGGGCAGGGGTCGAACAGCTAATGCACAAGCATGGGGCAGAGAAATGCTGTTTAGGTTTCAGCTTGGTAGATCAATGAGATCTGACTGGATGAAAGTGCTGGCCTAGTACTGGAATCACCTGTTCCTGCTTGATTCTCAGTGATTCAATGCCCGAGAAAGGTCATCGGGGTGGGGGTTTGGCAATTTGTTTTAAATTGAACCTGGATCTCATGGCTCTACCAGTGGGAACGGGCAAGGTCATTTTAATGCATGTCCACTCAGGGTGCTGCAGGTGTAGGCTGCAGAATCTTACTCATTTACCTTCCTCCGGGACATAAGAGGGAATTCCTGAAGGAAGTCATGGACTTCATTGTCACCCTGGTGTTGGAGTCATCCAGATGTATTTTGGGGTGAATTCAATGCCTGGATCAATGATGAACCCTCACCATTTGGAGAAGACTTCTTCCAGTTGATGCAATCATTGGACCTGGCACAGATGGTTACCTCTGCAACCCATGTACATGGCCACTCTCTGGACCATGTCTTCTCAGTGGAACTGGAAGTCACTGACCTTGTGGTGGAACTGGTCATTTGCTTGGACCTCTATAACATGAGTTTCTTGTTTGAAGCCACAACTGATAGACCTTCCCATATGGAGATAGTCCAATACTGCCCTTGTGACCCCAGAGGGACTTATGGTGGTGCTTGACCTATCAGGTGGAATGAGTGCTTCCAATGAGATAGGGGAGTGGGTGCTGACCTACAATAGGGCCATCAGTGATGCCCTTGAGTATTTTGCAGCAGTCCTTATTTGGCCCCTTGCCACACTCCAGATATCCCCTTGGTTTGATGGGACTGTCAGGGAGCTGAAGGCAGGGATCAAAGGTTGGAGATCCTGATCTGATGGGGATAAGCTTATTTTGATGACTCACTTTAGAGAGTATCAATCCTCAATCTCCTGTAAGAAGGCAGATTTCCCGTTTCAAGAAAATTGTGGCAGAAGTCAACAGACCAGCAAAACTCTTTTGAACTGTCAGCAGGCTGTGTAATCCAGCCTGTCATCAGTCTGTTAGAGCTTTCTCACAATTAAAGTGTAATAAGTTTGCTCTGTTTTTTGCTGATAAGGTTTCCTCTATCAGATCTGGGAGCCAGTCAGTGCCCTCTATGAGGGCATGCAGTGGTGAGCCAGGGACTGTCAAGGGCATTCCATTTGCTTTGTCTGACTTCAACCAGTTGGCGGTCATGGATGTCGTGAGGATCATAGAGGCCTCCCTGCTGTAGTTTGTATCTGGGTCTGATACATCTTCTTGTAAGGGGCATTTGAATCAATTTGCTAGATCCTGGCTAGGATAGTCTGCTGTTCTTTAGTGAGGGAGATCTTTCTTGAGCCTCTGAAGGAAGCGGTGGTGAGACCCCTCTTGAAGAAATCATCTTTAGACCCAGACTGCCTAGTGAACTACAGGCTTGTCTCTAACCTTCACTTTTTGGGTAAGGTTATTGAGAAGGTGGTGGCCCTACAAATGGAAGCCCATTTATCATACTATGACATCTACAACCCTCTCCAGTTGGGTTTTTGGAAAAGGCACAGTACCGAGACTGCCCTGTTTTGGGTACTTAATGATCTCCTGGTCGTGAGAGATGGGGGAGAGCATTCTATTCTTGTTCTCCTCAGTCTCTCATCTGCATTTGACATCATTGAACATAGGGTGCTTTTGAATTGCCTGCAGGTTCATTGTGGACTGTGTCGAACATTCCTCAGCTGGTTCCATTCTTTTCTCACTGGTAGAGATTGGCAAAGTTGGAAACTTTGCTCAGAAACAATTGCTGAATTCCATGGCATTTTGCGAATTCTGCATAGCAAAGTTCAACTGCAAACTACAGAATTCCACCCGTGAAGTGTGGAATTTCACCCACAAATTGCAGAATTTAGCCAAAGTTACACTATTCCCTGGTGAAATTTTGCACTTCGCAGGTGAAATTCAGCACTTCACAGTGGAACTTCACCATTTTGAAGTTTCTGAATGTGGAAAAAAACTTTGTGAGGTCTGTGGAGGTGAATTTTAGCCACTTTGCACAAATTCATCAGTGAATTTTAACTTGGCACCATCTCTACTCATGGACAGGACACAGAGGGTGATTTTTTTCCCTCATAGCCACTGACTGTGCCATGTGGGGTCCCACAGGGTTCCATTTTGTCCCCCATGCAGTTTGCGATGTATATGCTGTTGTTAGGGGACATTATAAGATGATATGGTCTGAGATTTCATTACTATGCTGATGATACTCAGCTGTACCTATCTTTTGTGCCCAAACAACATGATACAGTCTCAGTTTTCAATCAGTACCTTGCTGAAATCCAAGACTGGATGAGTGCCAACTGGTTGAGTTTAAATCTGAATGAGACGGACGTACTGGTGGTGGAATCTGGTCATCTGAGAGTTGGGATGCAGGCTGGTCAAGTCACTTGGCTTAGACTTGGAGATTCCCAGCTGCTAACATCTATTTTGATGAAAACTCTTGGTGTTGTGCTGGACTGCAGCCTGACACTGGAATCTCAGATGTAAGCTGTTGTCCAGAGTGTATTTTACCAGTTTACCTATAGCACTTCCACAGCGCTAGCGCCGACATCCCCTACAGTGACATTTACAATGCTAACCATCGGCATTGTAGCTACAGGATGTTGGTGCTCACAATCAGGGTGCTGCACCCCAGAACCACCCCATTGTGGGGGGCGAGCCTGGTATCTCGGATTCTAACTCTGAGTCAGAGTTGGACGGGTGGGCAATCACCCAGCGAGGCAGTCCCAATCGGCACACTGTCCACCACAGTGATGGGCAGATTTTGCCTGATTCCAACCACTGTGGTGGTGTTCGCCATTGTGATTTCACTGCGGTGATGGTACACCTATTTTACCATCTTAGAAACATCGCCAGTGTTAGACACCTGATTTCTTCAGGCGATCTGCCATCACAAGTCCATGTTCTTGTGATGTCACAGCTTGACTACTGCTACACCCTCTACCTAGAGCTATTGGGGGGTTAATCTTCACCACCTACATCTAATGGAGAATGTGGTGGACAGGCTTTTGAATGGCCTTTCAAGGTCAAGTCACATTACTCCTCTGCTGTGCTTTCTACACTGGCTTCCTGTTAGGTGGCAGATCACCTATAAGGTCAGGTTGCTGACCTATAAAGCCGTACATGGACTGGGGCCTGCTTACCTGTAAGACCTCCTAAAGTTCTACCATCCATCTTATTCCCTCTGGTCAGCTGATGAGGGCCTTATGATTCCCAGGGTTCCATTTACAGTCATCGGGTGCCCAGACTTTTTCTTTTGTGCTGCCGACCCTGGGGAATTCACTGTCCCGTTCACTCATAGAGCCCCATTGGTCAGTGCTTTCAGACGTGATCTAAAGACACTTTTGTTTAGTAAACCTTTTTCTTCCATTTAATGTTTATTTTAATATTATAGTTTATTGAATGTTTTTTAACTTTTATATAGAACTTCTGTACAACACTTAGAGTTGCAATGAATTAGAGCACTCTATTAAATGAAATAACTAAAACTAAACTAACTAGATCAGAAGCTGTGGGAGGGGGTGGTATACTGGTACACAAATGCCTGTACTGAAATAAGAAACAATGCACAACAGGGCATATGTAATCGTGGGATGTATCAATAACATGTATGTTATAGTATGTGGTATAGCTGAAAGATTTCATCACAAATACAATAAATATTGATGTAATGAATCTGCCAAGCAAAATACTCACAAATCCAAGAATTATGTGTAACTTGCAATAAAGTATTGGTTACACAGATGTTGATACTGTTTTTCCTGAATGGGTTCAGCCATCCCTGGTTCCTTTGAAGTACATGTGCTTTTAAGAACTACAGGGCTGTTTTTGAGCACAAAGTAGCTTACTCCTTTTCCCACCCTGTTTCATTTTTCTATACTTTTCCAAAAATCCAATAGATATGATGATTGTTTAGCATGGAATACAGAGAATTTATAATTCTGCATAAATCCTCTGGCAAAATGTTTACCCTCTATATAAACACAAACAACATACACACTCATATCTAATACGCAGAACATTTTGACCATGAGTATTTGTGGCTGAAAACAAACATGGAGTGCCTTTACATATGGTATGCATTGCATGTGAGTCAGAGATACAGTCATGTGCATATGTTTTTCAATGCACTCCACAGAAGGACTCCTTTCCTACCTTCTTCTTTATGGAGGGGCTAGCAATTTTATTGGGTGATGATTGTTTTGAATTTGACCAAACATGTTTCCTTCAAATCAGTGGAAGAGCCATGGAGGCAGCCATGGCACCCTCATTTGCTAACCTCTTCCTCTGTTTCTTGAAGACACTTGCTCTGAACTCAGTCAAAAATCCATTGTTCCACCCATTATTATGTGGTACCACCAAATCGATAATATTGTTTGTGTTTGGCATGGAGCTGAGGTAGAGGCTAACAAATTCATGGTATGGCTGAATATCAATAACATAAACACAAATTTATTGCTGCAAACTAGGGATTAAAAATATTATATATATATATATATATATATATATATATATATATATATATATATATATATTAGATAGATAGATAGATAGATTGATGTTTGGCTTAAAAGCAATTTATTTTGGAATCTATAGCTTTTACATGGAATTTAAAAACAAGAAATTTGTAACTAGTAAACCTGATAAAATCTACTTAAGGAAAAGGAATCAGTTCTGTGTAATATAATTTTTAGGGTGATTCTTTTGTTTATTATTGGTTTTGTTTACAACAGTGTATGACATCATACTATATAATGATGTACTTAATTTAAAATGAGCTGATGATGTATACAAATGGTGCCTTCCACTCACAGACCACACACCTGAGGAAGACTCGGTATGAGTCAAAGCGCCAGGTTGTGAGGAGAACTGCCTGTCCTTTTACCAAAGTTTATCAAGCTAGTAAACCGATTGAGCTTACTACTGATGTGGACTTTACTTTTGTTCTGAGTGTTTCTGTTTTTTGTTTATGGCCGAATATCAACAGTATAAATCTCAGGTTAAACAGTTCAATGAATAGTAAGTCTCTCAAATTTCTGGAACTCACTTTTACAGTGACTGCTATTACAGGCTAGTGTAAGAGTTCCTGCAAGCAAAGGGCTACAGATTGGATGTTAGGAACAGACAGCGCCCTTCTGAGATATTTTGTAAATTCCATCACATACATGCAATCTTTGCACATATGCAGAAACTGTTCCTCAGATGAAGATTTTGAAGTAAGGCCAGTGAACTAACAGCCAGGTTTCCTCAGGTGTAATGATAGCAATTTTTAACAAATTGTATCATATGCCAGGACCAAAAACAAAGAAAGGACTCTGTTTTAACCCCAAAGGAGAGATAAACTGATAACAAGGAGCCAGTTTGCATTGTTACCAAATACACATAGATTTCAGGTCAAATTGGAGGCCTTATCAAAATATAATGGACAATCTTACTTAATGACCAGACACAGGCAATGCAACTGTGAGACAGTCCCTGATTGCAATTTCAGGACTCCCAGTTTGAGGGATAAGCTTGTCCCTAGTCCATATGGGAACTAAAAAATCGCCCAGATTATAGGAATTGTCTCGATACCCCCCCCCCAAAGTATTCACAGATGTAGTCACTGCTTATTTAAACATTGCAATCAAGGCAATACTTTTGAACTACAGGGATACAACAGAACTGTGGATATTAGAAATGTCACTAATTGTAGCAGCATCTACAGCTGGGAGACACTTTTTGGAGATCCACAACAATCACCTATCACATTTGTCTTTCATGGTTCTGGAAATCATATAGAGAGGAAACAATGGCGGTGATAGTCTTAAACATCTTTTACAGAGAGAAAGATACTAGATTGTCCCCTCTTTGGTGATCTCAGATCACATGCTTTGAACTTAGGTTGGGATTCAAAATCATGTCATTAAATAAAGGTACAAACTAAGTACTTGTGTTAATAAAAATGTATTGTACTTGCTGGTTATAACTGCTTAATGTTTGTCTTGTCCCTCTAACGCTGATTTACAGTATATTTTCCTTTTTTCTCTTTCAGCTTCACAATAGTCAGTATGGTACTCCAGGCTGGCAGATTCCCCAAAGCTATTGTCTACCATGGAACTGATGAAATATGAGACTGCAGCAGTAGAAGGGTATCCACATACCTTTTTTCTTCTATCTATCAGTCTATTCAGTGCATTCAATGGAACAAATCTAATTGAGTATTTTTTGTAATATTCTACTTGATGCTTCACTGTTACTAGTGTTGTAAACTTTTATATTATCATCTTACTTCCTTTAGCCCAAGTGAAACACTACTGAATGTCTTTTTTTATATTGCAATATATTTAAGCAATAAGGCACAACAGGGTGTGTGTTATCATGCAATAACATCACTCTTGGGGTGGGTTAAAGCACAAGGTGAAGCCGTTATTATACAATAACACACACACTGAAGTGCCTTAGTTCTATTATACAATGGCTTGTTGTTATGCAAAATAAAAAAAAAACATTAAAAAAAATGTTTTAGTAGATTTTTAGTGTGGCAGTATATCTTCGTTTCTTAAGAAAAGAAGGAGCAAATGGATGTCCTCTGCAATACAGTGCTGTTATTGTTTAATAACATGACTGTCTCAGGCATACACTGACCAGTCACAATCCAGGATTCTTTCTTGCCATTGTATAATTAGGATTAACACCTATACACTGGGCCTGTACATTTCTTTAATAATTGAAACTGTTTGCATTTTCACCATTCATAGTGCTCCATGTCCAGCTCTCACCATTGCCACTGACTGTCAGCTTTAGATTTCTTTCCTGTAACTAGTAAAATCATTTGGATCTCACTAGACTGACAGGTCATGGTATAATAGTGGGAGGGCCAGTCCAACAACCCAGCTTCCTGATGAAGACCTAGCGATGATCGAAGCACTGGGACTTGTTAGGACTGCAGGAGCTTCCTGTTTCCTTTCAGTCTAGATATATATCAGAAACAAAGCTTGTGCTATAGCAGCTGAAACTGTCTCCTGGATTTGTTTATACAGACTTTACCCTCTTAGAGTGCAAGGCTTTCCTGATCTATTCAATGTTATCTGTAGCAGGGTAGTTGCAGATATTTCTCTGGTAAGCAGGCAAGACTAACAGAAAGATTTGTTTTTTTATTGTAAAGAATGGAACACTTAAAGGTGCCACTATAAATAATACTTATTTTAATTAATTCATGTGTTCAATGAGGGAATGATGAGGAGAAGCAAAATTTTAGAGAAAAATTAATTAAAACTCTGCTTCATGGACCTGTGGTGCATTCAGCCACATATAATGCATGAACGACTGTAACAAGTCATAGACTTACAATATGCCAGACACAGAAACTCAGACTGAGGCTAATCTGCTGTGCAAAAATTACAAAACATATTTATCAATAGTAAAAATTGCAGCAACACACACACACACACACACACACACACACACACACACACACACACATATATATGTATGGACAAAGCCAGTGCAGTAATGCTCAACATTTTAAACACTATTATATTCTCAGGAGTCATGAACTCTCTCTAAAGACCCATATTTATTGGTCCTATTTAATAGAGGCCAGCCTTATGTCAGTAATGGTAGGGGGAGTCAAATAAGTGAATACTTAAGGTGCATATAAAGTGCACATAAAAAATGTGAAAGTACACCAAGTGACAAGAACCCTATATTTTACTCTTTAAACACTTTTAAGTTTCTGATATCTTATTAGAAAAATACTATACATATCCATACAGATGAAAAGACAGCCTTGGACAATGACATTACAGAAAACTAGGATTTTAACATGGTATTTATATAGGACCATAAAGAAATCTGCTTAAAGGATAATATTAATTGAAAGCTCATGAGGTCACATCTCTCACATAAATCATTAGTACCAATTATTTTTCATTATTTTTGCACAATATGCAGCAATTCCTCACAGAATCAGAACAGTCTCACTCCTGCCACTGAATCCTGTTCAACAGTGTCTTGTAAGTGAAAAATCCAAAAGGAGTCTCTTTTTGTCAACAACAAATCCTTATCCCCTCTCAAGCGGTCTTTAATAACCCCCTCACTTCACAAAAATATGAGTCTATGTTCAGTGGAATCCTATACAGAATGAAAATGCAGGCAAAGGGCATAGTCTGAGATTCTCATTTGTGGGGTCTCTCATATGGTCCCTCCAACCTCTCCTTCAGTTTATGTTTGGCATTACCTACAGAAAAAATCCCACATCTGCAACTAGCCAAATATATTACATGGTGTATATGTTATCGCAGTTTATGAAACTCTTAATAATCGTGTTGCAGTATCTTTTGGCTAACAAGCGATGTTGCACTCCAAATAAACTCTTAGTTTTTAAAATATCCTCATCTGAAAGCACACCTTTAGTGGTGTGAATGACAGGTTTCAGGTTTATCCAAATAACTGCAGATGGTGGGTTAGTTGATCAACCAAACTGGAAGCCCTGTGGTATATCATCCATGGTGGAGCAGAAACAGATTCTTCAATTTTCTTTCAGTCTGGAAAATGTGCCAGTTTTTCTCCACGTTTCATTTCACCTGTGTAGCCTGCACACTGTAAGTGATGACAAAGTTTAGATGGTTTTCTGATTGACCATGTGCCTACTTAAGTATTAAGAGAGGCCTTTCAGCACCATGCATTTCTGCTTAAAGTTGAACCAGCATAATATTCTGTGGTGATTTGCATTTGCAGTCTATGATGCTTTGCATTATGGGAGCATGTGTTATTTTGTATTAAGAGATTAGATCACGCCATAGAGAGTGCCTTATCCTTTGCTCTAACCTCATCTGCATACTTTAGCTACAATGGAGCCAAACCATATTGCAACACAATAGCTCACAGTAAATGACATGTTACAAAATACTGTATTAAAAATTGCTTAATTGCCATTGAATTACATCATTCCTTGCAGCATACTGCAGCATTTTATGATATACTGCATTGCATCCTGGCTGGTAGCTGTGTGCAGTATAACCCCTCTGTATGAAACTGCTAGAAAGATCCTCAAAGTATGACATGCTGTGTCTATGCTGCAATTTCAGTTCACCCTCAGGCACTGGCTACTATAATTGATATATTCATGATAGTGTGGTGGGGATGACAGGAACTAGCTAGAAGAATAGTGTTCCTGTCAATAGTTTTCCAAAAAATCACTATCAATGCCATTTTCTACATTCTTTACAATGTGGTCATCCAGAAAATTAACTTTGGTAAAGCTGCTAGTAACTGCAGATCTGAGGTTCTCATAACTGGTTTCCAAGAGACACACAAATTCAGCCAATTTCCTCTCTGTGTCCCATCATACCAACAAATAATCATAAATATAATGCTGCTACAATGAAATTATAGACAGAAAATGGTTAACTAATGTCTTCTATAACACATTCTGCTCCCATGGACCAAAAAGCAAATTGGTAAAATTGAGGGCAAATGCTGCCCCATTGATGTGCCATTAATTTGTAAGTATTGGTAACAGAAAGGTGTTCTTCCCATTACAGACATGGAAAGGTTTCATTGCATTGTCCGGTATTGATACCAATCTGTTTTGCTTAACAATTGCCAGGAACACTTGTTTTCAGGCTAGTTATTATTTCTGTATGTGCCACACCATAGCCAGTTCCTAACGGTACACCGAAATTGCAACATAGCATGTCATACTTAATTTAAGGATTTTTCTGACAGGTTACTAGAGAGGGGACATAGCTATACAGATGTGGATACAGCAAAGGAAAGAGAACTCTCTAAGGAGAGAGTTAGGGCCTAGGGGTGTAAGAAAAAAATTTTCACTGGCAGAACTGAAGCGAAAGTCAGACTTTTGCTTCCTCAAAAGTTCTGAAATCCATTTCTGAACTTTCATGGAAATTCTGCATCCCCTATATTTAAAAAAAAAGCTACCCAAATTAATCCCCAGTAATCCCTAGTGGCTAATAGTCCCTCCCCCGCTCACCCCATAAGAAAACAAGGAACAATATCTCTATTCCCTGGTGGCTAGTGGTCCCTCTCCCAACTGAATCACCAGCCTGACTTTAAAAAATAAGGGTTAATTTGGTTTGTGAAGGGTTCCCAAGGAGACAAGACCACAATTGTAGTTTTAAAAATAAATGGAATGATGGCTTTCAGAGAATAATTAATCAAATGTGTTAAAAGAAACAGTCAGGCTGAAAAAAAATAGCGAAGAAACCAATACAGATGAGGATCATGATTTAAGCCCAGAGCAATGTACAAGTAGGGCTGCAGGGAAAAAATAAGATTGGGGGGAAAAAACAGAAAGATGTGCACAGTGAAAACTAATAGTACAATACAGAGCCACAGAACTCAATAGATTTAAACAGTAACCCTTAATATGTGATGTTGTAGTAATGTGCTTGTCAGTCTCCCTCCCCAATCCTTTGCCTGATATTGCACAAAACCTGACGAAATGCCCTGGTGGCTAGTGGTCCCTCTCCTCTACCCATTCACCCCTGATGTGTATAGTGACCACCCTCATCTCTGTCTGTACTTAAAATTGCCTGGTGGTGTAGTGGTTTCCCCAATCCACCCCCCCATCTGCATCCCCGATCCCACATTGTTTCCCTGGTGGAGGGGGGGGACCATTAGCCACCAGGGCATCAGGGCATGTTGTTGGGCTGTGGGCACTGTCAGGCAGGGGATGGGGGAGGGATGGCTAATTAAAAGGAGATTTTTTTTTCTAAAAGTCAGGCAGGTAATCTGGTGGGGGGAGGAACCACTAGCTACCAGGAATATTTAATTGTGTACCTGTGGAGCGGGTGGGTTGAGGTGGCACTAGACACCAGGGCTTATTTTATTTGACACTGGGTGAAATTTTGCCCATAACTTTCACCAAAGTTTTCTGCTCAGTCACAGGTGGAATTTCAGAAACTTCCATGGAAGTTCCTTGATTTCCGTAGAAGTTCCGTGGGGGGCCAAAAATCGCACTTTCGCCCATCCCTATTAGGCCCCATTTTCAAACGTTAATGCAAGTGTTAACCTAGGTTTGTAGTAGTGCTCCATGCAGGGATATATTCAGAGACCCCTGGAGTGCTTTCTAAACCTAACAGTGCCAAGGTGCTATCTATGTAAATGAGGGATCCCTTTATTCATAAAGGCATATCAGCATATTTAAAGGTTTGTGGTAGCAGTAAACTGCCCACAGAGTGATGCTGTTTACCACTACCAAGAACACCATCTCAACCAGGCACAAAGCCTGCACCCCAACCCCCTGAAGGTAGGGTGGCAGTACTGCAGCTACCTGTCTTGGTGTCAAGCTTCCCTCCACTCCCTATGGCCAGTAGATATCATTGTTATATTCCCTGGTGATTTAGCAGATCTCCTCACCACCCAATCACCCAGTAAACGTCAGTTTAATATTCCCCTGGTAGTCTAGTGGTTCCTCCACCCCACTGATAACCTGAACCTGGTAGACATCAGTGCAGTATTCCACAGTGGTCTAGTGATTCCTACAGCCCCCAAATACCCTGTAGATATCAGTGTAATATTCCCTGTTTGTCTAGTGTTTCCCCACTACCCCTTATCACCCAGTAGACATCAATGTAATATTCTCTGGTGGAGTAGTGGCTCCTGATGCTTTGATCACCTAGTAGTAGTAGTAAAAGTTTTATTCAATACATATACAAAATTAATAAATCTGATAGCTCAGCTGAGGCAAGCTCATTTCCAGTAAGGTCCATTGTGCAAATTCATAAAATTACATAATAAACAATATAAAATACAAAACACATGCAAAAAATAACACTAAACACAATTTCATAAAACAAACATTGCAATAATTTTTTTTTTATTTAGTTGTTTAACCAGGTATAGCACACTAAGCTGAAAGCTTTTTTACAGGAGCGACCTGGGAGCACAAGGAGGTTAAGTGACTTGCTCAGGGTCACATAGTATGCAAGTGGAAGCTGTGGGATTCAAACCCAGGTCTGGTCTGCTGGATGTCACCAAATTTGCAGCTCAGAGCCTTAGACCACTGCACTATACTGCCTAATTCTCTAGTTAAGGTGCATGCTATTGCTAAATTTCACTCGAAACTCAAGGCTACCCTAAGATAATTCAGGTATAGCTGTCTTGCTTCTTTAGTAAACCAAGATTTGATGTTGCCCACTCAAATTATACCATTTGCTAACTGAAGGGTTTGTGGTATGGGGTTCCAGATCATCAGCCTTGCAAACAAAAAATGTGACCTACCCAGTTTTGAGCAAAAATTGGGTTGACTGTATTCCAGACCTATTGCCGAACTCAGGCCTTGTTTTATTGGCCTATTACTAACTTATCAGCAATATAATCCAGGACCTGCCTAATGCACATTTGGTCAGGAATAATAAAGCATATAAAGACCTTCTTTGTCTAAGGTTAATCCATTGTAGTTTTTTATATAATTCTACTCAATGGGACCTTTTAGGAGCATTTAGAATGAATCTCACTAACTTATGATATATTATATCCAGTCTATTTAAACTACTCTGTGTAGCACCTGCATAAACTAAATCCCCATAGTCCATCAATGGTAAAATTAGAGAATGTACCAAGTACTTCAGAGTTGCTTCAGCAAAGGAAAATGTATTCCTGTACAAACAACCTAAGCATTTTCCTACATTTTTTCCACTAGATCCTATATGATGATCCCATTTCAGGTTTGAGTCCAAATGGACTCCCAGTTATTTATAGCTCTGCACATAGTCTAAGATAATGTTATTGAAAGTTCTGATCTACAGAGTTGTTTTTGTTGAACACATATTTTGCTGTTTAGAAAAATTCACCACTTGGGATTTTTAGGATTCAAAATCAGCCTAGACCTCATTAAAAAATATTGTAGTTCATCAAAAGCTCACTGGAGTATAGACTGAATGCTTTCTACAGAGGTGCCTTTAACATAAACAATAGTGTCATCCGTGTATAAGTGGTATTTAGCCCAAGAATCTGTCATATTGACATTATTCATATAAATGTTATATAAAACTGGGCCCAGGATTGAACAAGAATACACCTGTTGCTATAGTTATCTGACTAGACATCCAATCCCCAATAGTAACCATTTGTTTTCTGTGGGCCAGGTATTGATGAAACCATTTAATTACAGAATCTGACATACCAATAGTGTTGAGGTTGTACAGGAGGATGTCATGGTTCAAGGTGTCAAAAGCTTTGGACAAGTCTATAAAGACTGCCCCCAATGACATCCCCCTGTCCAAAGCCTCAACAATATCCCCAGTAACCTTCACTAATGTAGTGGAGGTACTGTGCAATGGACTAAAACCCAATTGAAATCTACAGCTGGTCTTATTAGCCTCCAAAAAATGTTGGAGTTGAATGCTCAATAGTCTATTAGAAGTCATTTTATATTCCCTGGTGGTCTAGTGGTTCCCCCAACCCCCCAACCATACACAGACCCCCACTCATCCGCCCACTGAGTATCCCCACTATGCACCCCCTGTCCCCAAGTGCTGTCCTGGTAAAAATGGTGGCTGGCACGACCCTCCTCTTACCTCCTCAGCCAGCCACCATCTAAAAGTCACAGAGCTTGATCATTGCACTACATGACTTTGAAGTGAGAGGAGGGTTGTGAAAGGCTTTTGATTTTATGGGAACAGCACTGTGGCATATGGGGGCATGAGTGGTGGGGTCTTCCATGAGTGGGCAGGTGGGGGTCTGTGTACACTCAGGGGGTGGGGGGAACCACTAGGCGACCAGGAAATATAACAATGATTTCTACCAGGTGATTGGATGTGGGGGACCTGCTATGCCACAAAGAATATTTCTCTGATCTCTATGGGGCAGTCAAGGGGTAGGAGGAACCACAGTACCACTGGGGAGTATTATATTGATGTCTATTACATGATCAGGCAGTGGGGGGAGCCACTATGCCACTACTGAATATAACAATGGTTTCTACTGGGTGATAGGGCAATGGAGGAACCACTTGACCACCACAACTTGCTTTTTCTATAGATACGGGCACAAAGGAACTGATGTGCTGTAATCAAATGAGACCATAATTGGCAAACAGATGGCCCCTTAGCACCTTGCATGCCCAAAGAGCTCATTTGCATGCTGGGGCTGAATATGATCCACAGGAGACCTGGTGCTATAATTTTTTGGGCAGCGGTATCTCCTGTGGGCCATGTGCATCCTTGGACCATGTCAGCAGAGTATAGATCCACCTAACACTCCTATAACATGGTCCAATCAAATAGCGCTGCTCCATTGACTGGTGCTATCCATCTGAAGATCCCTCACAGCCAGATGAGTGCAAGTGCAAGAGCAATACAATGTAAATAACTGTACTGTACTGTACTTGCACCAACTCTAAATATTAGGACCAAAGTCTCTTAATACTCAAGCAGGTGAGTGGTCAATCAGAACCATGACTAAACTGTGTCACCACATTATGTGCAGGCTAGACAAGTGGGATTCTGGAGAAGAACTGCTGCATTATCCAGACAGAAAGAGAGTGTGAGAATCTATTTTAGCTCCATCTTGGATGGTATACTTGTGGGCTTCTAATTTGGAGAATCAGTTTACCCACAGTCTGTAGCCATTTGATGAACCTAACACCAATCTCCCACTTCCACAGTGAGTGTTGCAAATGTGGGCACTGTAAATACTGTGGGGTTAGTAGGACTGCAACTTTATTTGTTACCCCAAATGACAGCAGCACAGTTTTTATTAAGAGATTCATAAACTTGTCATTCCCCGTATGTGATATATTCTACTAGTTACACATGTGGGATTTATTATGTAGGTAATACCAAATGAAAATTGAAGGAAAGATAAGGAACATATGACAGCCATTACCAATGAGAATTTCAACTAAATCTTTGCCCTGGAAGTTCTTTTTGCACAGAATCCCACTGAATACAGACTAATGTGTGTGGTTGGAGGGGTATTTAGATGGTGGTTGAGGGCCCCATTGTAGGGGCCAGCATTTGTTGTTAGCAAAAAAGAGAATTCATTCTGAATTTTTTACTTCCAACCTTGCAGACTTCAATGCCAAAACTGAGGTCACACAATTTCTGTAAATAATTGCTGCATACTGTGCATAACTGATGAAAGATAAACTATAATGATAAGTGATGTGAGAGATGTGACCTTATGAGTTTTCACAGTTAATGCTGACTTTTACTGTATCTTTTTGAGATCATTGTACCATACAAATACCATGTGAGAAATCCCATTTTATTAGAAAATAAATGTTGTCCAAGGCTATTTTTTCCTATGGAAGGATACAGTATGTATTTATGTAATTGGATTTCAGAAGCTTAGAAGTGTTTTGAGTATAACATGAATTGTTATTATCACTTAATGCACTTTAAAGAGTACAGGAGTTAATTATTTATGTGCAACTGTTTGAAATGTCTCTCTTTTTATAAATTATATTCATACCTCTGAAGGATCCCTGTTTAACTGTGCTTGAATAAAAGCTGAAGCTGTCAATTGTGTTTTGCATTATTTTCTTTGTGTGGACAACATTTTGTGCAGTTCCTTTCATGGAACCAAGAGTTTGGAGTTTTGACAATGTCAGTTCATGGTTACAGAATCATGGGTGATGTACTGATAAGTTAATGCTCACATTTCTGAAACCATGAAGTGACAAGGTCAAAACTCCAAATTCTTGGTTCCATGAAAGGAACTGCACATACTGTTGTCCATACAAAAAAATATACAAAACACAAATGGCAGCTTCAGCTTTTATTCAAGCATAGTTAAATAAGGATCCTTTAGAGGTATGAATATAATTTATAAAAATAGAGACATTTCAAACAGCTGCACATAGCCAGTCAATTCATGTGCCATTTAAAATGTTTTAGGTGAGCTAGATGTCATTATCCACATGGGTACAAATGACCTGGCTAATGATGAGGTTAGGGTACTGCAGGAGGAGTTCAGAGAGTTGGGAAGGGGTCTTAGACAAGTGGCATGCTCAGCAACCTTTTCAGAGGTGTTACCTGAATACAACAAGTGGGGAGACAGGGTACTCTGCAACAGGAGTTTCAAAATGTGGATGCAGAACTGGTGCAGAACAGAGGGATTTGGCTTCACTGGGGACTGGGGTCCCACCTGGAGGAATGGAGGCCTGTACAGGAGATGGCCTGCATCAATAAATGGGGGAGGAGGATCTTCAGTAAAAGGTTTAAATGCTTAATTGCCAAGCATTTAAACTAGCCAAGGGAAGAGGTGGAAGAAAGCAGGGAAAATCAATAAATATGACCCCCTCCCCACACACACACACACAGGAGGAAGCAGTTGGTAGGGAGAACCCTAAGGATGGAAAATCACCAAAAGGTACCTAGAAATGGAAAAGGTAGAATCAAAGAGAAGTGGAGAAATTGGAGAAAGGACAGGAGGGGTAAAGAAGGAAGGCATGGGGATAAAAGAGGAGCTGTTAAAAGAGGAGGTAGCGTAACTTGGAAAGACATGTGCACAAAATGCTTACAACCTGGGAAATAAAATTCTAGACCTAGTGACCGGGATGGCAGAGTCTGACCTGGGCATTGCTGCCATTACCGAGACATGGTTCAATTGGAACCATGTATCCAGGTTATACTCTATTCAGGAAAGACTAGGGTGGGTAAAAAGGGAGGAAGAGTGTATCTTTATGTCAGGTGGGGTATAAAAGCAACTGAGGTACAGGGAATGCAGGGGGGATGGAGGCACTGTGGATCACCCTAGAGATGGTTAATGGTGCCTCTATTCACACTGGAGTGATGTACAGACCTTTAGCACAAGGGGAAAAGTTGGACAGGGTTCTAGTGAAAGCCATACATAGAACGGCACCTAAAGTAGAGCAACTGCTGGAAGAAGACTTCAGTTTGCCGTATGTTGATTGGAGTAACCCAGCTGCAGCCTCAGCTAGGAACAGGGACATCCTGGATGAACTGCAGAGGGCATGCCTCAGGCAGCTAGTGGTAGAACCCACCAGGGAGGGAACTATACTGGATCTAGTACTCATCAATGGGGAGAGAGTTGCAGGTGTCATGGTGGGTAGACACCAGGGGTCCAGTGATCGCCATATGGTGTGGTTCAATGAGAGAACAGTATTGGAGTCAAACCACATGAAAGTGAGGGTCCTGGACTTTAGAAGGACCGACTTTGCAAATTGGGGAAATATCTCAGGAAAGCCCTGGTGGGGGGATGGGGAGTGTAGAGAAACAGTGGGTGAATGTAAAAGGAGCCATAGAGGAGGCAACAAACCTTTGCATTAGGCAAGTAAGCAAAAGCAAGAGGAAAAAAAAAAGTATGGTTCTCAAAGGAAGTGGCTGTGAAGATAAAAATGAAAGGGCTGGCATTCAGGTGGTAAAATTAAACACAGAAGGAGGAGGACAGGGACATTTATCTAGGAAAACAGAAGGAGGCAGGGAAATCTGTGAGGATCCCAAAGGTGCAAATGGAGGAAATAATAGCCGAGGCAGTAACAAAAGGGGGCAAGACATTCTTCATGTGCATCAGTGAAAGAAGAAAGACCAAAGGTGGGATTGTTAGGCTAAAAGGGGAAGGAGGGGAGTGTGCAGAGGGTGACCTGGAGAAAGCAGCAATTATGAACAATTATTTTTGTTCAGTTTTCACAGAAGAGGAAAGTGTGGGACCTCAGTTAAGTGACAGGAGCATCAATGGAAGGGAGGTGGACACCAGTCCATTTACAGAGGAGAGAGTCGTAAAGGAACTTGCAAAACTGAGAGTGGTCAAGGCAATTGGGGCCAGATGGGATACTTCCAAGAATAGTAAAGGAACTTAGAGAGCTGCTCGCAGCACCACTGACAGCCCTGTTCAACAAATTGCTGGAAACGGGAGTGGTTCCAGAGGACTAGATGAGGGCAGATGTAGTCCCTCGCCACAAAAGTGGGAGCAGGAGGAGGCTAGCAGTTACAGATCAGTCAGCCTGACCTCGGTGATGGGGAAATTAATGGAATCACTGCTGAAGGAAAGGGTTGTGGTATATCTTTCATCATTTTGAGACTAGAATATGTAGTTTTTTGCTGTGCTGCATTTATTAATCTCTGTACTGTTTTCACACCCCAGCTCAAAACCCACTTCTTTTCCCTAGCATTTGACTTCTGGTTCTCCAGTGCCAACCTGATCGAAAACTTACTGAGAGACAAGGTAAGGCAAAGCAAATTTTATTTTCAAGTGCCCATTCCCGGAGGCTATGGGCGCTGTCCAGTAAAAGCACTCTAACAATACAAGAATTTAAATTAATATAAATAAGCAATAAAATAGTAGCTTAAAAATATAATTAATGGACATCTATATTAAAACTAAAACTCAGAAAAAAAAAGGATCAAGGCTTCCAGGGAGGACTAATGCATAAGGTCCTGGAAGGCCTGATTAAACAGGAAGGCCTTGAGGCGGGCCTTGAAAACCTCAACCAAAGGGGCCTCCTGGATAGATGGAGGAAGCAAATTCCACAGGATGTGGCTGGTGACACTAAATGTTGTGTCGCCAGCAGTTTTAAGCCTCATCCTGGGAATTGCCAGGTGGCCCCTAGAGGAAGACCAGAGGTAGCAGACCAAGACAGCAGGTGTAAGAAGGTCCAACAGATAGCCAAGACCCAGTCCATGCAGGGCCTTAAAGGTGAGCAAGCCCACCTTAAAGAGAATCCTCCACCTCACTGTCAGCCAGTGCAGATCAAGGAGAACCAGATTAATATGACAGAATTTAGGCTGCCCAGTCAGCAGCCTGGTGGCTGCGTTCTGCACTAGCTGCAGCTGGCAGAGGTTACCCCCCCTGAGACCCCGAGGTAGAGCGCATTACAGTAATCAAGTCCGGATGCCACAAAGGCATGCACTAATGTGGGTAGGTCTATATATGGAACTAGGGGCTTAACCCTGGCAATATTCCTAAGATGGTAAAAGCTGGGCCGGACAATGGACAACACCTGAAAATCAAATGACAATCCACTGTCAAAGGTCACGCCAAGGTTTCACACCCTAGAGGAGGCCTTCAATGGCACAGATCCCAGAGATAAACCGGTTTCAGTACCAGAGGCCATTCTGCTCCATCTTCTTTTCAACTCCACCACCAGTACCTCCGTTTTGTCGGGATTCAGTCACAACCAAATGGAGGCCATCAATCATTGATCTCCACAAGGCAGCTGTTTAGTACTTCTACCGCACTAGAAGCTCCAGGGTCAAAGAAAAAATACAGCTGGTATCATTGGCGTAGCAATGAAAACCCAAGCCATATTTCCTAATGAGCTCATCCAGGGGCAGCAAGTACATGGTAAACAACATTGGTGACAAGACCAACCCCTAAGGTACTCCACATGACAAGAGGCTAGAGGAGGAGGAGAAATTCCCCATCACCACTCACTACCTCCTGTTCGTGAGGTATGACTCAAACCAGAAGATGACAGAGCCAGTGAGCCTGCAGAATAACCCTCAGGCGGTTAACAACACACAATGGTGTACTATGTCAAAGGCTGAAGAGAGATCAAGGAGGATTAACATTGTCCCCTCCTCCCGATCTCTAGCCCTGAGGAGGTCATTGTGCACTCGAAGTAATGCAATTTCTGTACTATGCCTAGTGCAAAAACTAGACTAGAATGGGTCATAGAGATCGTAGGTCATGAGGTGCTCTTCAAATTGCTGTGCCACAACCTTTTCAACAACTTTTCTGAAAAATGGGAGGTTAGAGATTGGGTGGTTAATTACCTTGACCTCAGGGTCTAACAATGTTTTTTTCAGGAGAGGATGAACCAGCACCTCCTTCAAGACATTTGGAAAAATCCCCTCCATAAGACAGCACTGGACAATCAAGGCAAACACCGGACCGGCAGTGTTAACACATCTAATCAAGAAACGCATTGGCACTGGATCCAGTTCATAGAATGTATGCTTTAACCTGGAGGCAACCTCAATGACCTCCGACACCTCCACTGATTTAATCTCCCCCCAACTAGGCGGAGAGCTCTCCAGGCAATCCAGACGATCACTGTAGGCTGCTGTAAGGCTCACTGGTGGAACACCCTGCTTGATGGAAGACACTCTGTCTGAGAATAATTTAGCAAACTCTTTGCAGAAAGCATCAGAAAGTCTTTTTCAGCTGGAGACAGGCTGGGTTTAGGAGCCTGTCCACAGTCTAGAAAAGCACAGTTAGTCGATTCTTCCTGGCAGCAATCTTTATGGACAGGAACTCTGTCTTCTTACGAGTGATTGCCCTTAACTTTCGCCCAACTCTCAACTTTTTAACTACTGTATATTGCATTTGTGTTTTTTAATCTTCTGTGTTTAAACAATTCTGATCCTCTTAACTGTTAGATTTCTAATGTAGACTACCTTGTATCCTGATTTCTCTTGCCCTAAAATAATTGTTTTCAGTTGTGTTGATTGTGTTGTAAAGTGTTTTGTGATGCAATGTATGGAAGACATTAAATATTGTAATATCATTTATCAAATCAAACCATATTGTACTGTAAGGGCCATTCACCCTGTCTTACAATTTAATATATTTCAGAAGAAGCAAATACATCTAAACACTATTTTGACCAAAATCAAATAGAAGCATTATTTCAGAGATTGACTGTACTTTGTAGTTCTAAGCCTACACTTTATCTTGACTACCTGTAATGTTTTGCTCTGTGAATGAGGCTTAAGAGCATGTGTATAGGTTAGAGAGATGAACAGACACAAACCAATTTGGATATTTTATGTCTCCTAGCATCCTCTTCATGGATCTCATATACAGTTCTTACTGCAAAATGTCACTTCAGTATGCTCATTTCAAGTGTTTAAAATGTCCAAGAATCATTTCAGAGTGTTATAAAATTGTAATTACGTGACTTTTGAAAGCTTTATTTGTGTGACTGCCAAAACTGATGCTGTGCTCAGCAAGAACTGGCAGATACTGCACTATTTTTCAACAGTTTTGAACAGTATTTTCATCTACATAAAACAATCACACCTTGTGAAAAAAATGAGATGACTGCAAGCATATTTCTGGAAGTCTGCAGAAGGAAACATCAAGCTGCTTTGCAAATTAACTGAAGTTGCTAAAAACTAACTGGGTCTGCTGTTATGGGAACTAAATAGTTTTGTGTTGCAGATTCTGTTTCCTCTCCGCTAAGTCAATCATTTGTCATGAGCCCACCAAAATTGCTGAAATGCACAAAAGACTCATTTCAGGAATCTAGTCTTTAACCAAGGAAAAATAGTTCCTGCATTGCCATACTGTATAACAATTTGTAATATATTTAAGTCAGTCACTGGTACATCCATCCCAGGCAGAAATGGTTTAGAAACAATACATCCTGATCTGCACTCCAAAAAGCACAAATGACAGCATATTTTAATGTTTCAGTGCATATTATTTTCTTTTCTTTATACCTCAATACGTGCATGGCGTGCTTTTATGAAACCTTCATCAGGAATGCATTGTTCAAAAACTGCGTATTTCAAGAGATGGGGTGAAAACAGTGCTATGTCAGGGTGTAGGCTACAAATAAAACATATGGGGAATATTATATGCACATGAAAAATATAAAACAATAAGAACTGGAATTTTGATTAAAGATCTTCTCAGGAAATAAATATAAAGAACAAAGTAAACATGGCTATTGAAGTGATGGGGGAAACACCCATGCTTTCTCTTGGCCTATTTCAATAGGAAACAAATGACAAGTTGCAAGCAGTGTTGAGGTAAAGTGCAAGATTAGTCTATAATCACTGAGCCACAGATATGAGCTGGATACCTGTAAATTCAGCCTGTATATGTCAACATATTTATGTCTCCCAACCCCCTACCGTTACATTGAGGAAACAACTGCATGTGTGTTAAGTGGGTCCACAAATATTTGATTATGACTATGTAGGGAGGGCGCACAGCAATTATGGCAGAGACCACCTGGCTTAATGTTAGTGCCCTCCACATCATCTCTGCAGCATGGTGGAATGGCCATTGGTCATGTTCATTGGAATTCCCCATGCCTTGCCTGCCATCAACCCACTGTCCATATATAGGCATGCTTCAGGTCAGAGCTGGCTTCTGTATGTGCACATAAAGATGTCAAGATTTGTAGAGGCCTTCACATTAGGGGAGGTTGCCATTGTACATTTTTGAAGCCTATGCAGCTGTGTAGGGCACATACTGTACATTCTTTTGTGGTTAAGCTCTTAAATCAAGAAATGAACTCACGACTGGAGCCTCAAACCAGCTGAGTCAAGTTAAACAGTCCATTAAAATAAGAATTATCTGCTGCTAGAGATTTGCTCCAGAGCTAGTCCTTGAGCAACACAAGTTATACTCAGTGGCCAGACTGGCTATTTGCAGTGATTATTTATTAAAATTTCTGTACCCAGTATTTCAATGGCACAACACTATTTGATGCTAGAATAAAGATCTCTTGCTCAAACAACCTATATTTAAAATAGGTCTGATCCACTCCATCTACTGTTTATTTATTTAAACTTGTCCAGAACTGACAAATTAATCTGGATCTCATCTCTAGTTGTGACCTTGGTGGGGGAGGGGGCAGGTTGTACTAAACGTGGAGAAACAAACTGGGTAAAAATTCCAAGTATGATGATTACACATAGACTAAAGCTGAAAGAGGAAGCTAAAGCTACAAGAATAATACCAACATTGTATACAATAAATAAATTATAAGCAATAGATTCCAGAAAAAAAAGAACTAACTAAACTGGAATGGGGATGTGGATGTGGAGGGAAGAAGTACAGATATATGTACAAGACACAGGATGCCTACATAAAAGAGGTACATAATTATGGCAACAGGGGTTAGTAAATGTAGAACTGTGTGGACAAAGTGAAATTATTAAAAGGACATATTTCAAAAAATGTTTGATTCATTAGTACTGAGCTTATGACATTGGAAATGGCAACAGACTTCTTAACAGCACCTGTTGTAACGTTTTTGACTACTCCATTCATCTAGGAAAATCCAATCAACTGGATTACAGCCACCAAAACACCCTAACAGATAAATGTGCCTTCCTCTTTTCCAAGTATCCCCAGACCTATCAACACTAAACAAACTTCCATTAAAACTCATTCATAGTCAGCTGATGATGCACTTTCTTGACAAAAAGGTTCTCTTGGAGGCAAAATCATGATTTAAAGCCAACCATTAAACTAGCACTGCTCTGTTGAAGATAACACGTGACTTGTAACTTGCTCTGGATTTAGGTTACATTCTAGTGCAATCATTATCAACCTCTTTTACACATCTGATACTGTCAGCCAACATATGCTTTTCTCCAGACTATCCCAAGTATGACTTTCTCACATTACAATTTCATGGATTAAGGACAACTTGTCAGAGAGATCACAGATTGTGAAAATCAGTGAGTTATTGCCTCATCTCCTAAACTGCTTAGCCTTGGAGTTCTACACAATTCCTGGGCCTCTGCTTTCCAGAATGTTTATCAATGATCTACCAAAGATCTGTAAAGACTCCTACACTAATATGCACTTGCATGCCAATAACACTGCCATCCTCATGAAAGGTAAGTCTGTTAAGGAACTCATCATCTCACAAACCCTAAAATGGATGCACTCAAATAGTCTTCTCCTGAATGGATGCTTTTCACCACAAGACCAGCACAAAGCCATTCCTTACACATCACACCTTCAACTTGGCCCCCTGGAAAATGTTGGCAGTTTCAGATATTGTGGGGGTGTTGTTAGATCAAATATTACTTTATCTTTCTACCAGAACATTTCAAGGTCTGGTTGATGCATGAATCAATAATTTAGATTACTATAGAGTGATCATAAATGCCTTGACTTTAATTCCAGAAAAACTCCTACCCACTCTGGAATGCAAGAGTGAAGTGCATAGGTCAGGTAGCTTTATCTTATTGCACACAATGGGAAGGACCTTCTACAGTATCTATACTGTCACCCTAGGCTGTCATTGACTAAATCACCACTGTGTACAGTATGGCAGATTAAACATTCTACTACCCAAAAGTAGAACAGAACACATGTGTATCTTCTTAATCTACAAGTGTACAATATAGCCAGCCATGATTCAACACAGTAGCTTGCATATAAGTGACGTGTCCCAAAATACTGCATGACAAAAGGGCTCAATTACATTTGAATTACATTGTTGTCTTCAGTATACTGCTTCATTTTGTGATATACTGCAGCATGCCTGTGTTTCACCCAAGTTGGTGCTACTGTATACATGGACTATATCCCAAATATCTTGGTATGATTTTAATTATGATAATGCCTACATATCAGCTTAGATCTCTCACTCCAAACACTGCATCATTATCCTTAGACAGTATGAATCCCTCAGAGACAAGGCCTTTGCAAGTGCCACCCCAGTCAGCTGGAATTCAATCTGTGACAACCAGGACTATCAAAGCCTTTAATCAGGCTATGCACAGTCATCTTCTCACTCCTTGCACCTGTTGATCTGATGTATCCCTTATGTTTCTCTACCCATGCTCTGTTCTTCATTGCCACTTTTTTTACTGTTTTAGCCTTTTATTATTTCTCACTACATTGAATGAGAACTGTTGTATGATAATATATGTAGCATGTTTACTTTTATGTTTATGTATTATATCTGACACAAGCTTTGTAACTTTATTTGCTAATGTTAGAGCTGTGTGAAAAAAACCTCACAGAGACAGAATTTCCATGAAAGTCAGACTTTTACTTCCATGAAAGCTCAGAAATCAAATTAGCAACCTTCATAGAAATTTAGACTTTTCATCAGCACCTACCATTTAATATTTCTATGGTGTATAGTGGCACCCCCTCCAGTCACTGATCACCACCCAAAATAAGATTTTCCTGGTGTTCAGTGGCACCCCATCTGAAGCTCTTCCCAAAATAGAAATAACGTTCCCTAGCGGCTAGTGGACCCTCCCCCACTCGATCACTAGCTCTATATATAAAAAAATACTTCCTTGGTGGCTAGCAGTCTCTCCTACCCACCCAATCACCCACTCAAAGTGGAAATCATATGCCTTGGTGTCCAATGTAACCCCCTCATCCCGATCCCTCCTATAGTCAAAACATTTCCCTGGTGGTCTAGTGAAGCACCCTCCTGATCCCAAGTCAATGAATTCAGTGTTATTCCCTGTTGGTCTACTGCACTCCCTGCCCCCACATGGGCAGGTGGTGTCCCATAACTCCTGCTCCCCCATCCCAATTCTGAGCAGGTGACCAGCACAGCCCTCTGCTCTCCACAATGGCTGGCCACCCACTGAGTCATCAGTGAATTAGCATGTACTTGTACAAGCATGCTCTCACACATTTACAGCTCACACTCATTCATTCAACTGTCACTGAATGAACATGAGCTGGCTTGTCAATGAATTGTTGCGTGCTTGTACAAGTACGCACTTATTCTTTGACAAGTCATTGGGTGGCCAGCTGTGGTGGAAGTGGAGGCTATGCCCGCTGCCCACTTGAGTTCGAGATAGGGAGCAGGGTGGTGGGACAGTACCTGCCAGGTTGGGAGGTGGGGGATCCTTAAAACCACCAGGAAAATATCTTTACTATATGGGGATCAGGATGGGGGTTACATAAGATATAAGACATATAATGTCCATGTCAGGTGGTGATTAGGTGGGGGTGGGACTTCTATCCACAGGAAATTTTATTTATTTTTCAGGCAAGGAGGCTTCAGCTGGGGGGGTGCACTGGACAACAGGTAAAGCTTATTTTTTTTTTTTTTGCTATTCCTTATGAGTGGATTGTCAGAACAGGGTAAAAATTCAACAAACACATTCGGAAGATTTCCAATTTGCCACAGGTCGAAGTTCAGAAAGTTCCATGAAAGTCATAAAATTTCATGGAAGTTCTGCAAAAGTGGAATATCTGACTTTCAGCCAGCTCTATTTAATGTGTGATTACTTTGGTACTGTAATGTCCCCAAGACCCCTCTTGAAAAATAGGTGCTTCACTTAAACGAGGTTTCCTGGTTTCTAAATAAATTATAGCAGTGCAGTAGTGCCACTACAGTTATAGCTGAGTAGGCTTTTTAATGTTAAACCCCTAATGTTGCACTCAATGGCTTCACCCCTGTTCAATGGATTCACACTAAATTATGCATGCATGGTCTAGCGGGCAGGGTTTCCTGATGTGCCAAGTTTCATTCTGGTCAGATTTATGCATTCTGACATCAAGATAGTAAAAAAGTGAAAAAAATTGTTTGTTTTTCTGTTTGTTTGTTTATCATCACCTAGCACCCAGAAGGTTTGGAATTTTGGTCTGAAATTGGATTCTGCTAAAGGAACGGACCAACCTTGGTTTCCCCATAGATACCACAAGCTGGATCCAAAGTTATATGTAAAATAGTACTTAAATAGTTTGCTTTGGGGGTGTACTGTCCAGTCCTCTCCAAATTTGCACAGGAGCCCCCCAAGGGTTGATATTAGGTCCCCTTTTGTGCTTTCTTTTTGTCACTCCCCTTACTTTCAGAGTCATATACCAGCAAGGGAATCGTGTATGCAGGTGACCTGATCTTATACTATAGTGATCATATTCCTTACAAGCTGCCTCACACCCTAAACCATGACTTCTCCTCTGCTGCCCACTGGTTCAATCAACAAAGGCTCATTGTCAATGCCACAAAAAAAAAACTAAGTGCATGCTGTTTGGATCCAAACACAGGCTATCTAGGTTATCTTCCTCTCAACTAAGCTCCTTCAACATTCAGTCCCCAGATGGATCCTTGCTAGAGCAAGTAAAGGATTTCAAATATCTTGGTGCCACCCTTGATCCCTCTTTTAATTTCACTACCTACATTGGCTTGGTGGAAAAAAATGGTCAATCAAGGCCTAGGGGTGTACTATCATCTCAAACACCTCATGTCCCCTGAAGCTAGATTAGTTGTAAGGAGGGGTACCCTCCTTCCCTTTCTAGAATACAGCTCCCCCTTAATATCCCTTACATCTCCCCACCTCCTCAGTCCTGTGAACATGGCTCATAACACTGTCTGCGGATTTGTTATCCAAGCCCCCTTCCATAACCTCCACTGCCAGCTGTACCAGACTCTTGGCCGGCTCTTTCCCCAGGATTGTACGGAACTGCTGTTAGGCTCTTTTACCTTTAAAACTCTGCATGCTGGAATCAAATCCCCACTGCCGGGTTTGCTAAACCCAAAAATGAACGTGTGCAAATTACACAACTCAGGTGCAAATTATCTCTGCTAGCTGCCTGTTAGAATGTCCTAGGCTTCTCACTGATATGGGTGAAAGAGCCTTCTCCAGTGCTGAACCTAAGCATTGGAATTCCTTCCCAGATAATCTGCATGGACTCGTCACATCTACTACCTTTAAAAAGAACTTCTTGGATGCACTATCATCCAGATCACACTGTACATGTCTATTCTAAAGCCATTGTTAGTGTTACTTGGTTGACCTTCTTATTTCTGTGTCCTAATTATAGTCTGAATCAGCTGCATGATGCTCTCTGGAACAAAATGTACTTGATTTTTCCTCTTTTTAATACTGTATGTATTTTTGTTTACTGAATTGCTATGACTTGACTCGGTATCCATGTACTCAGTATATGTTGTTACTTTTCTGTTGCAATTGCAAACCTGTGTGCTATCTGCCATTTAAATGGCCCAGGTCATGCCTGAAAAAGGACCCTGGGACCAGTGTATTTACCCGGTTATCAAATAAATAAATAAATAAGAAAATAAAATAAAAAAAAATAAAATTGTGATGGTAGAAAGGGATTGCTCCAGAATGGTGCCTTTTATTGGTTTGGTGAAAAAATAGTATTCCATTTCAGAGTTATAAGGATTTGAAATGTAAATTCTGGCATGTTCGGTATGATCTTCTGGATAGCAGTTTCATACAATAGAAGAATTTGGCCATACAAAGGAAGATTTCATTTCATGAGGAGATAATTCTCTTTCATGAGAGAAAATCTTCTTTTCAGTGGCAGCCATCTTGTTTATGTTTAAGAAAATATATTTCAAAACCCATAAAAATTATATCCTGCAGAGATACAGACACATGTATCTTGTTAAATAGGACTCCATTAGCTGGATTCTGCAGTTAGTTTTTAGAAAAAGAATCCAAAGATGTGTTTTTAAAACATTTAAAAAAAAATACATTTTGTGAGCCAATTTTCTCTTTTGTATGGCTCAAGAAATAGGAATAAGGCCATACAAAAGAAGATTAGCTTCATACAAAAGAAGAAGTTGGACTTTTTCCACATTCTTCTTTTGTATGAACTAATCCTCTTTTGTAAACACATGAAAATCCTATGAAAAGGGACTGCTGCATATGAAAGAAAAGTTGGAATTAGTTTTTTTTTTCACATTCTTCTTTCATATGAGCCAATCCTCTTTTGTGAGATCATGACAATCTCATGAAAGATGATTTATTCATACAAAAGAAAAAGTTGGGCTTAATTTTATCCACATTTTTCTTTCATATAAACCAATCCTTTTTCATGAGATCATTAAAATCTCATGGAAGATGATTGATTCATATGAAAGAGGAAGCTGAACTTAGTTTTTTTCACATTTGAACTTTAACAGGCTCTACATCTATCAATATTTGGAGTTAAAGTACAATCTATATGTTAAAATAAAAGTCTCAGTGAGGACAACACAATTGTAAGGCTATGCTTGTAGTTATGTGGAGGAAGAGCTCCTCCCCCACATCCTACATAAACAAGCAAAGTCCTGCTGTTCTGCTTAGAGCGAGTTGCACTCGTAGTGCTCGCTACCATGTGGTGGCTGGTCTGTGGCTGCATCTTCATCCATTCTCTGCCTGTGCCTTCCCACCCCCCATCTTCTTGTTTGTCTGTCCTGCCCCCCCTCTCTCTCATTCTCCTTTATTTGTTTCGGTTTCCCTTCCCCTCCTCCTGTTCCCGTTGCCTCATTGTTTGTTCTCTACCTGCTCTTTTGGGGGTTTCTGCCATGCGTCATGCCCCGCAGCCTCCTTGCTCTTGCCTCTGTGCTCTCTCCCCCACGGCCGCTCATTCAGTGCCACTGTTCTTTGCTCCATGCTGCTTCCTGCATCTGCTCATTGCTCCTTGTTGCCATCTGTCTTTTTCCATCCTCACAGCCACCATTCCATGCCATTGCATTGTTCGTTCCTTTCTGGGAGCTCTTTCACTCCCTACAGATACTGGTCTCTGTCCTTGGGGCCCCCCATGCTGCTTCCTTCCTGTCGCAGCTCCTGCTGCCTTCCCTTACTTGGCCAGCGTTCCTTGTTGCTCTTCACTCTGCTTTGCATTCACCGTTCCTGCTAGTAAGCACTCCACACTCCTGGACTGCAGCTTCCTGAATCACTTGTCCTGTATGCTACTGGGCTCGATGGCCCTGCATCTCCCTGCCTGAGCTTGCCTACATTTCTATGTCTCCATCATACAGGGGGAGCAGCCTAGCATCCAGTATACCTCTCCACTGTCCCTGTTTCTGCCTCACGATTGTTCTCAGTCATTCCTACAGTTCATGTTCCAGTGCCTAACCTGAAGGGATTTTTCTACACATACTAATGTCTGTGCTGCAGTTACAGACTCTTTCTTTTTAGCACAGGCATTTTCAACACACCATTCTATCATCTCAGTGTGACACTATTCATACCTAAGTGATCAGCATGTTGTGATAGGGGCCAAAACTAATTTAAATTTTCACTATTATGCAGTTGTGGACTTCTCGGCACACCTTCTCTGCCAGATGGTTAGGGAATACCTCCTTCAACCACCGTTATGGATGACAGGTACCATTGACATTCTTTTACATCAGTGCCTTTATGCATCTATGAGGCATATTATCTGCTAACATACCATTACGGGCTGTGTTGCTCAGTGGCACAGGAAGCTTATTTTACTTTCTGTTTACACTATGACCTCACCTGATTCCTCTTTGGCTTCAGCCCTGGGATGTCTGTCTGGTGGATGGCCCTCTGTGGCAGCACTGTCATGCTAGCCTATGTGGGGTCTAGCTTGACTCGCTGTCCTTCCAACTACCTAAGTGGGGTCAGGCCGTACACTGCCGGCCACATGGGGGCCTTACCTCACATGCCCTTCTGCTCCTTTGTCACCCTACATGAGTGTTCTGCAGCCTGCTGGCCCATCATGATTGGACACACTAGAGGATGTCTCGCTTTCAGTCATGCCAATTGAGTGCTGGTTGCTGCAGCTTTTACTTTGCCTGTTCGCACCTCTCCATTATTTAGGATCCATCTGTGCTCCATTGTGGATGTTCTTTGGACTATGTCTTTGGATTTTAAAATCATTCTCTGGATGCTTGCCGTGTTGCCTTGCTTTGTTTGGATTATTTCTATTACCTCACTTTACCACTTACCGACTGACCTATGTGTGGTCCAGCCACACATGCTAGCCTTCATGGGGTTTAGCAGCCACTCTCTACTCACTTTACTGGCTGACCTATGTGTGGTCCAGCCATGCATGCTAACCTTCGTGGGATTTAGCTGCCACTCTATACTGACCTTACCAGCTGACCTACATGTGGTCCAGCTGTGCATGCTAGCATTTGTGGGGCTTAGCTGCCACTCTCTACTTACCCTACCAGCTGAAATATGTGTGGTCCAGCTGTGCATACTAGCCTTCATGGGGTTTAGCTATCATTTTCTATTCACTTACCGGCTGACCTACGTGTGGTCAGCTGCACCTCCTACACCTCCTACCTATCGGCTAACCTACACGGTCCAGCCGCACATCCTCACCTTGTTTGAGCTTAGCCCCCTTTTACTGCTTGGATGCTTCCTACCAAGATGCTTCATTAATTTGGATCTACCACTCCAATTCCTGCCTGGATATTCAGCTCAGCTCTGTTCCATTATGCCTTTCTATATCATGGCTTAAGCATTAAACCTAACCTCTTCAGTGCAGTATGACCTAATTGTGGTTCCATCATCAGTTTATCAGCCTTCATCTCAAGCCTTCTGCCATTCTATGAACTCATAAGCTCTCCATCAGCTGAATCCTGGAGGTTCACCTACATCCACTCCACACGTCGCCAGCGTCTTGGCCTGGAAATCCACATACTCTATGCTTTGCCTGCATGCCATCTGCTAGCCTTTCAGGAGCTCCACGCCCCCTATGGACCTATATCTGAACTGATTAGACATTCTAGTACAATGCTGACCTCCACAGAGGCCCACCTGGATACATCAAGTTCTTATTTACCTACTTCACTCGCACAAGATTTGGAGGCCTATCACTGACTTTCTCACCTATTTCCACAACTGCTTTTCCCCTGGGGTCCTGGAGAGCCATCAAACCTTATGTTACCTAACTTTGTGGACATCTATTTCTCCTTCACTCTGCCTCCTTTGCCTTCACCAGACCGAAGGTTTGCACTACGCCCTCTTCATCCATTGCTGTCATCCAGCTTCTGTGCTTCCTCACCCAAGCCCATGTGTGCATAGCTTGCTATCAGATCAGCACTACCAGTTTTCATGTTCTGGGTCAGAGTTCTAGTCATTTGGATACATATTCTCGGAAAAGACTTCCTCACCTTTGGATTGCTTGACTAGTTCAACTTTCATCACTTTAAATTATTATGCTCATTGGAATTCCTGGACTAGGTTTCACTAGAAGATTGTACTAGCTTTTCACCCGTCATTCTAATATCAGTACTCAAGTTCAGCTTCCTGCTCAACTGGATCAGCATCTACAACTCTGAAAATTGGAACTAGCCAATATTTTTATATAATTAATTTAGGTTATTCTCCTTTATTATACCCAGAAGGATAGGTGGGTAGGTAGCCATGGGTCCTCAGAGGTTTTCCCCAAGGGTTTTTTTCCTCTCCTGTGTGCTACTGGCCATACTCTCCAGAGTTGGAGGAGATAATCATATGACATTCATTATTCTTCTTGAGGTCTCATCCTACTTAACTAACCATCCTTCCTATGGTGGGATACAGAGAAATGCCAAAACATCAAGTCTTAACGAGTTACTCATCTGTTCAAACATCTAAGCACTTTGTATGTACCATCCAGTTCATCATGTACTATAATCACTGACTTACTTATGTCTTTGCGGAAGTACCTAAGCACTAATCACCCCATAGAACTAATAACTTGGAAGCATCATTCTACTTACTGGTCTGGCCTTTGTATCCAAACTCAAATCTACATTATTCAGGTGCAGTATGTAGCACAAACACTAAGCTATGAACCACACATAACTAATATAGATTACCCTCCCAAAAATTAAGAGATCATTTAAAACATAAATATTAAAAACAAATTCCCATAGGATACTATTGGAGTTTTAAAAAGTCATAACTCTGTCAGTCTTTGGAATTAAGAAACAATCTATGTTACTCCGTTAGGATGGGATATTAAAGCCTTGCAACAGTTTTACACAAAATTTCAAATCTCACAGCGATATGATTTATCCCAACCTATAGTAGGAAATCTGAATTTGACCATCGGAAAACAACCTATATCTAGACGGGGAATTGAAGAGGAAACGAAGTGGCGGGTTCAAGATCTCTTTCAGAACAATAGGCTTCTTTCACTTCAGGCTCTGGTGGAGAAGTCGGAAGGTAAATGTCAATCCTACTTAAAATTAGGTCAAATTTTAAGCTGCGTCAAGTCGTATATTGGTAAGAGGCAGGGACAAAATATTTTGGGACCTATGTTAGTGGATTTGAAAGGGTTTATGCAAGCAGGTAAGGTGATATCAAAAATGTGTAAGTATATTATAATCAAAGATCCTTTGAAAGTGTCACCAATTCCGATACACTGGGAATTAAATTTGTCCTTAGGTAAATCAGCAGAAATTTGGGAAAAGGCTTGGGTCGATATCTATAAATTTGTCAAGCAGGATAGATTAAGAGAAGTTCAATTTAAGTTACTTCATAATCTATATTTTTCACCAGCTAAGCTTTCAAGGATGAGTAGTCGCTTTACAGCGAATTGTACTGAATGTAATGATTCTCTGGCTACCAGCTACCACAAGTTTTGGACCTGCCCTAAGGTAGTGGGACTGTGGCATTTGGTGAAGCAAATGATTGGTCAATTTTATGATCTAGACAGATTCTTCACTCCAGAGGCTTGTATATTTGGTGTGTTTGATAAAATACATAGTAAATTAACTAAATGTCATTTAGCTATGGTAGCAGCAGTAACTAAATTGATAATCTTGCGCCACTGGAGAGGTGATTGGACTCCTTCGCGCACGGAGTGGTGGGAGGAGTTTATGAGTGCATTGAATGCAGAAAGATCTGTTCTTTCTCTTTATAATGCTTCACCAATATTTCTGCAATGTTGGGGGAAGTTATTCCATTGCTTGAAGGATAGGTACGGTATTAGCGTTATAGCTTAGAAAACTCACTTCTAGTTATGGGAAGGATATCGACCCCAGTTTAGCACATTTTTTGGGTGAATCCTTTCCTCCATGCTACCCCTCCTTGAAGACTTAGTTATATTACTCATAATTGGGTCTTATTTGTTTGTTTTCCGAGGTTACATTATGTTTGTATTCATTATATAAGTGAGTCAGCCATAGGGATAGCTGCCAGGGGTGGGGGGGTTAGGGCTTTGCTTTGCTCTGTTACTTCTCCTTTTTATTTATTGTTTTATGGTGCCTCTGTATTATGTATTTGTATGATATATGTGTTACGTTTGATAAATGTCAATAAAGCTTGGTTATTTGCAAAAAAGAAACAATCTATGTATCAAAAGAAAGATCCAAATTAGGTTTATAAGACAAAAACTTAATACCTACCCAAAAATGTACACAATGTTCCCAGCACTCCAGAATTTCCTCCCAAGTGCCCTTAGGATAACATTACAAGTTTAGCAAGCCATTAGTCTGTCACTCTTTTAAGATAAGGGACAATCTATATATCAAAACAAAGATCTCACTGGGTACTACAACACTAACACTTAATAGCCACCCACAAATTCATGGATTGTGCAGATCACTCCAAAGTTACCTCCCAAGTGTGAAATAAGTTTGACTAAGTGTTTTTTTTCAAATGCTTCTTTCAAATGAAACCATTCTTTTTCATGAGATCATGAAAAGCTCATGAAAGAGGATTGGTTCATATGAAAGAAGAAGTTGGACATAGTGTTTTTCCACATTTGTCTTTCATATGAACCAGTATTCTTTTGTGAGATCATGAAAATTGTCCAATGAGGAACCAGAATTTTGTCTCTGGTCTCTCCTGTGCTATCACGCTTCTCACGTGTGTCATTCCCATGAAGGTGCCACCCATTGTACCATTCTGAACATCAAAAACTGTTTGGAAGTGGTTTGCTTCCACTTACTTCAGTTTGTTCAGGGTGGTTCAGATTTTTGCCTGATCAGTTCACCCATCTCTACTTTTTAAATTTGAATTTGTGGTACAAACTAAAAACAAGATGGCGGCCAAATGAAGACACATTTTCCCCTCATGAAATAGGATAATGTCAATATGCAAAAAATCATGATTTTTTTTTGCTTCATATAGCTATTTCTTGGTGCTTACTGAACATGCTCAGAACCAGTTATTCCAAAGTTTCAAAATTAAATAACTTTTGTACAGATAAATATTTTTTCACCAAACAAGCAAAAGGCACATCTGTGGGCCAGCCCCTTACTTCCCAGAAAAATTCAGACCAAAATTCCAAACCATCTTGCCAAACTGACAGAAAACCCATTTAAACTAATCGGAAAAATCCCCCCAAAATTCACATTTCCCTCTGTATCTAAGAAGCTGCACATCCAACCAGAATGAAACTTGATACATCCAGAGATCTACCATGCATGACCATGCTTGCAAAATGTCATGCAGATCTGCTAAACATCTGTGAAGTTATTAAAGTGCAAAAATTGGGGTTTAACATTGAAGTGCCCACGCAACCCTAACAATAGGTGAGACTACATTGTATAATACATATAATATATATATATATATATATATATATATATATATATATATATATATAGATAGAGAGAAGATAGATAGATAGATAGATAGATAGATAGATAGATAGATAGATAGATAGATAGATAGATAGATAGATAGATTTTTTTTTGGTTTGGTTTTCATTTGTTACGATGTTTAAGGTGTGTCAACCAGCTCTTCTCTCATAAGGTTGATTATTACAGTCTGGGGGAAAGAATCACAAAGGATTGCTTCTTTCAGTCTCTGATGAGTATGGAATTACAATGGCAAGGACTGTGAGTGTATCCATACCTTGACTTATCTGGTTATCATCGTTATTATGCAGGAAGTTGGGAAATATGTCTATCCAAACACAGTGTTGGTATTGGGGGTTGTGACTCAATTCAGACTTGCTGCCAATAATGTAGGGTGAGTCTGACTTCTGCCATTGGTCCTGATGCTCCTGTAGGGCCTGTCCCTAGGTCCCAAATGATCAATTTAGCATTTCTGGGAGCAACATTTCAGCAAACCAACATGTAACTCTGTGCACTTGCCAGTTACCTAGGAGACAAACCAATGGTACTCAAGAGTCAAAGGAGTACCTTTTTGATTTAGGCTATTCTGTCCTGTGGAGCACTCTAGGGCAGGCATGCCCCTGAGCCCTTAAAGACCATGATCCTTGTGGCAGATAGGGAAAGAGAACAGTGTTCAGTGGACAGTCAGTGATTGTAGACCAGTTCTTTCTTGGTAATTTATAGTTAGTTAAGATGACAGCCTTCATAGGGTGCATCACATTTCACCCTGTGGGATTTCTGTGGTAGTGCATAAATGGCTGCAGCAAAATTTTGTGTGATCCTCATTCCTGGCTTAGCTTCTGCGGTGAAGTGAGGTTTATTAAACAACATTTAATTCCTACAGCACTGCCCAAGGAAAACTGATTGTGTCCATACTGGGTGATGGCTGTGCCATTTTGAGCTAGTCCATTAAGCCACCACTATGGAGCTATTTAGGAGTACAGTGAAGTGGCATTTAGCATGGTTATGCTAATTTTGAATTAGTGATACAACTCATGAGCAGGGATGTGCTAGGGTGTCCCATTGACCTGCTATTATGCTAATGATCTACTCCCTGTGTCTGTGCCAGTCTCCCAATACCTGGGATCTAACACACAGAGACTGGTACTGTTAGTGCTGGTAGTCTGCAGTGTCAGGGGGAGCCATTCTGCCTACACATGTTGTATACCATACTAGAATTCATGCACAACATCCATGTATCTGTGCCTTGTGCATCTCATCTAGGATGGCTGAATAAGAATGGGATTAGAATATTTCCTGCACACTACCACAGCATGCCAAAACCCTAGGTAATTTGCAACTGACTGCCCTGCTTCAGTGTCTCACTGCCAGCAGGTTAGTCATAGGGGGTTAAGGAATGTGGGCATTGGGACTAACAACTCGTTGAGAAAACTGAGTGGCTTAACAAGTCTTTAAGTGCTTCTTTTATAGGCTAGTAGTACAGAATTCCAAGTCAACAGGACAGTTTCTGTATGCTGGGATGTCTAAAGTAAATGAATTGCTAGCTTTCCTCAATAGCGGTGAATTCATCTAAGGTAGTGAGGGCAGGGGACAAGACAAACCACTGTGACATTAACTGCATGTGCAGGTGCCAGTGCTGCCAGTTTGTGGTTGCAAGTCCCATGAGATGGAAACAAAGAGAAAAATAAGGAGAGAACTAGTAAAGAAGAAAATAAGAACAACGATATTCTGACTCTCCAGGCCCATCGGGGCTTAGGATCACTCCTCCTTGCACCCCAGCACTGTCGTGGACCCTCTGCTGCTGCCCAAGGAACCCGCCGCAGGACCCGCTTGCCCAGTGGCACCCACCGAAGTTTGCACCTCGCTCCTCCAGGAAGCCTGTTGTCAGGGCCGCCCGCACTCTACGCCCAGAAGCAGAACCAGGAGCTGGCTGCTTGCTGTGGTACCTTGTGCGTAAAGCCGTAAACAGCCGTAAGGTCCTCTCCAGGCCCATCGGGGCTTAGGATCACTCCTCCTTGCACCCCAGCACTGTCGTGGACCCTCTGCTGCTGCCCAAGGAACCCACCACAGGGCCTGCTTGTCCAGCGGCACCCACGGAAGTTTGCACCTCGCTCCTTCAGGAAGCCTGTTGTCAGGGGCTGCCCGCCGCACTCTCGCCCAGAAGCAGAACCAGGTGCCTGGCCGCTTGCTGGTACCTTGTGCCGCTAAAGCTGTAAACAGCCATAAGGTCCTCTCCAGGCCCATCGGGGCTTAGGATCGCTCCTCCTCGCACCCCAGCACTGTCGTGGACCCTCTGCTGTTGCCCAAGGAACCCGCTGCAGGACCCGCTTGCCCAGTGGCACCCACCAAAGTTTGCACCTCGCTCCTCCAGGAAGCCTGTTGTCAGGGGCCACCCGCCACACTCTGGCCCAGAAGCAGAACCAGGAGCCGGGCTGCTTGCTAGTACCTTGTGCCGCTAAAGCCGTAAACAGCTGTAAGGTCCTCTCCAGGCCCATCAGGGCTTAGGATTGCTCCTCCTTGCACCCCAGCACTGTCGTGGACCCTCTGCTGCTGCCCAAGGAACCCGCCGCAGGACCTGCTTGTCCAGCGGTACCCACCGGAGTTTGCACCTCGCTCCTCCAGGAAGCCTGTTGTCAGGGGCCACTCACCGCACTCTCGCCCAGAAGCAGAACCAGGAGCCCAGCCGCTTGCTGGTACCTTGTGCTGCTAACGCCGTAAACAGCCATAAGGTACATTTCTTACTGATCTCAGCTGTTGGATCCCTCCAGTTTAGCCTGAGGTGCTGCCGGACTGTACTTCTCAGTGAAAGCGGCTGTTCTCACTTCCAACTCGCTGACTTTTGGACTGCCTTCTGTGATCTGGGTCTAGGAGCGCCGCACGCCAGTGTGAGCAGCCCACTCTCCCCGCCTGAGGAGATCCTTTTCCCGGTCACAAGCAGCAAGTAGTACAGCTCCTCCTGTGGCCATCTGTACAGTGTACTTTGCCTGAAACTGTTTTGACTATTGACCTAATGTATAGAGCCTTAGTCTAACTGCATGCAAATCGTAAAAACTGCTTAAAAAGCATAGAGCCTAGGTTAACCTGCCTAAAAATTGTAGAAAACACTAAAAGCATAGAGCCTTAGTTGTAACCTGCCTGAAATTTGGTAAAACTTCTCAACTTGCCCTCTGTTTCTCATTCTCCTCCCCTCTTTCTCATTCTCCTCCCCTCTTTCTCACTTCCCACCCTTTTTCTTTGTCTACCTAGCCTCACCTCACTGCACCTTACCATACTTAAAGCCTCTCCCTTGCCGCCCTCCTTAGGTCCTCTCCAGGCCCATCGGGGCTTAGGATCGCTCCTCCTCGCACCTCAGCACTGTCGTGGACCCTCTGCTGTTGCCCAAGGAACCTGCTGCAGGACCCGCTTGCCCAGTGGCACCCACCAAAGTTTGCACCTCGCTCCTCCAGGAAACCTGTTGTCAGGGGCCACCCGCTACACTCTCACCCAGAAGCAGAACCAGGAGCCTGGCTGCTTGCTGGTACCTTGTGCCGCTAAAGCCGTAAACAGCTGTAAGGTCCTCTCCAGGCCCATCGGGGCTTAGGATTGCTCCTCCTTGCACCCCAGCACTGTCATGGACCCTCTGCTGCTGCCCAAGGAACCCGCCGCAGGACCTGCTTGTCCAGCGGCACCCACCGAAGTTTGCACCGCGCTCCTCCAGGAAGCCTGTTGTCAGGGGCCACCCGCCGCACTCTCGCCCAGAAGCAGAACCAGGAGCCCGGCCACTTGCTGGTACCTTGTGCTGCTAACTCCATAAACAGCCGTAAGGTACATTTCTTACTGATCTCAGCTGTTGGATCCCTCCAGTTTAGCCTGAGGTGCTGCCGGACTGTACTTCTCAGTGAAAGCGGCTGTTCTCACTTCCAACTCACTGACTTGTGGACTGCCTTCTGTGATCTGGGTCTAGGAGCACCTCACGCCAGTGTGAGCAGCCGACTCTCCCCACCTGAGGAGATCCTTTTCCCGGTCACAAGCAGCAAGTGGTACAGCTCCTCCTGTGGCCATCTGTACAGTGTACTTTGCATGAAACTGTTTTGACTATTGACCTAATGTATAGAGCTTTAGTCTAACTGCATGCAAATCGTAAAAACTGCTTAAAAAGCATAGAGCCTAGCTTAACCTGCCTAAAAATTGTAGAAAACACTAAAAGCATAGAGCCTTAGTTGTAACCTGCCTGAAATTTGGTAAAACTTCTCAACTTGCCCTCTGTTTCTCATTCTCCTCCCCTCTTTCTCATTCTCCTCCCCTCTTTCTCACTTCCCACCCTTTTTCTTTGTCTACCTAGCCTCACCTCACTGCACCTTACCATACTTAAAGCCTCTCCCTTGCCGCCCTCCTTAGGTCCTCTCCAGGCTCATCGGGGCTTAGGATCGCTCCTCCTCACACCCCAGCACTGTCACGGACCCTCTGCTGCTGCCCAAGGAACCCGCCTTGGGACCCGCTTGCCCAGCGGCACCCACTGAAGTTTGCACCTCGCTCCTCCAGGAAGCCTGTTGTCAGGGGCCGCACTCTAGCCCAGAAGCAGAACCAGGAGCCCGGCCACTTGCTGGTACCTTGTGCCGCTAAAGCCGTAAACAGCCGTAAGTTACGTTTCTTACTGATCTCAGCTGTCGGCTCCCTCCAGTTTAGCCTGAGGCGCTGCGGACTGTACTTCTCAGTGAAAGCGGCTGTTCTCACTTCCAACTCGCTGACTTTTGGACTGCCTTCTGTGATCTGGATCTAGGAGCGCCGCACTCCGGTGTGAGCAGCCCACTCTCCCCGCCTGAGGAGAGCCTTTTCCTGATCACAAGCAGCAAGTGATACAGCTCCTCCTGTGGCCATCTGTCCTGCCGGCGCTTTGCGCCGGCTCCCCACCCGCCCCACCTCACCCACCTGGTGCAGCCCTCTAGCTTTATAGGACTCTGTTGATCAAATGACTAAGTGTCCACTTTCCCATTGGCTCCTTATATTCTCTCACCACTGGGGGTGATCGACCTGAGTAAAGCCTTCTAACAAATAGGTCGCTCTCTGTGCAGAACCGCCTACTCAAATTCTACCTCATTGCCCTGGAACCAACCTCAACAGCCTAATTTACCCCTTTTTTCCCCATATCTCTCACCTCCCTCCTTTCTCTTGCCATTTTTCCCCCTCCTGCTTTAAATCTCTAAACTTTGCCCTAGCTGTGTTACCGTAGCAAACCTCCCCTGCATAATACTTGCTGTTCATCTCCAAGCTGCTGTCTCTCAAGCACTGACATGCCTCTCCTCCCCTAGGCGTGCCGCCCCCAAGTGGCAGACAAAAGATACTACATATACTAACCTGCCTCCTCTTTATCTTGAGCCTGAATATAATCTCTCTGTCTCTACGATGTGTGTCACACCAGCACTCCCCCTCAGACACTGATTTCAGTTTCTCAAACCTGCTAGCATCCAAGCACTACCCTAAATCTACTTTGCAATTCCTCCTCCTCAACAAAGGATGCACTTATCATATACTGTTTCCCTCAACAAACGGTGGAGGAAACATCTTGCAACAATAAGTCACTACAGCCTAAAGCTTATGTTCCTGGCATCACTCCTGCTCAGACTGGCTGGTGACATAGAACTAAATCCAGCCCCCCCCTGAAATGGGACTCCCACTGGCTCAAACAGTAAGCCAAAGGACTTTTTATAGCCCATATGAACATTCGAAGCTTACTGAGCCACCTGTCTGAACTGGAAGCCTGGACTAAAGTCTAAAACCCTGACATACTGTGCCTCTCGGAAACCTGGCTAAAACCATGGATCCCTGATACCCTGTGCAACATACCTGGCTACTCATTTATAAGGAATGACAGGCCTGGGTCTAAGAGGGGTGGGGGCATTGCTATCTACCACAATTCTCACCTCAGCCTCAGTGCAGCCCCTGCCCAAACCCCTCCACTGACCTGTGAGTTAATTCATGCAATTCTGTCCCTTGTTGCCAAAAAACTGCACATAATTTGCCTCTACAACCCGCCCTCTGGCGGACTGGATGGTTTCCAAGAAGCGCTCAAAGTAACACTACATACCATAAACACAAATGAAGCCATCATCCTCGGTGACATAAACCTTAACTGGTTGGGCCCTCTCACAGTGTCCTCGCATCACTAGTCCAGGGTCTTAACTTCCACCAGTTAATAACAGAAAATACCAGGCGGGTCACTCGCGCAGTCTGGTACACTGATTGACTGATTCTCACTAACAGACCCGAACACATGACTAAGGCAGATGTACTGGCTGATTCAATTACCGATCACTCTCCTATCTTTGTCATGCATTCAGGTTCGCCATCCCCTCCCCGACTGGTCACTTTCACGAACTTTGCCCAGCTGGACATCAATGCCTTCCTACTTGATGTATCTAACCTAGACTGGTCGGGAATCCACCATGGGATAATGTTGAAGATGCCCTAAAAGTATTTTTGACTCAGTTCAGTTCAGTACAAAACAGGCATGCACGAAAGTCACAAGAAGAGTCTGGGAAACAAACTAGATGGCTCCACAAAGATCTGCTCCTGCAACTACGGCTAAGGGATAAACTGTGGAAGCACTACAAAAGCACTGGGCTGGCTAGTGACCACTCCATTTACAGGCAACACAGAAATTCCTGTAGAAAGCATATAAGGCTTGCAAAAGTAGGTACTGTCAGAACCTACTAACCAGCTCTGCCCACAACCCCGTAAATTCTGGGCCATATAAAACCTTCCTTGGAACACCACAGTCTGTTACCCCTCTGAGATGGTCCTCAGTGGCACCCACTGCAATAACTCCCTCACCATAGTGAATGCGTTTAACAATATGTTCTCTGACCTCTCACCCTATACCTCTACACTACCAATGGCTCCCTAAACATCTCTGCCCACATCTGACAGTGAGCCAGCATACATCTCAGCCACGCAAACAAGAACTCAAAAAACCCAGCCTTTTTATTTCAAAGCTATCACAAGCTCGCAGGTTCTGAATCTACTAAAGAAAATATCAGAAAACACCAGTCCTGGACCAGACTATTTGGAACCCCCCTTGTTAAAAATAGCTGCTCATCTCATCTCCAAACCTCTGGCTAAAATCTTCACTTTGTCCCTTTCCTTTATTACAGTCCCGGATCTCTGGAACACAGCCAGGATTACTCCCATCTTTAAGAAAGGGAACAAAAATGAAATCTCTAACTACAGGCCGATAGCTATACTATCAGTACTCAGCAAAATCTTAGAAAAACTTGTGGCCAACCAGATCCTTGAATACCTTGAATCCACAAAGCAGCTTTGTGATGCGCAACATGGGTTCAGGAAGAACCACAGCACCACGACTGCCCTTGCTAAATTCACCTCGGACATCCTCTCGAACATGGATGATGGAAGGCTTACAGGAGCTGTTTTCATTGATCTCACCAAGGCTTTCGACCTTGTGGATCATCCCCTGCTTCTGTCCACCCTTCAGACAATAGACTGCTCCTCCCCTGTTTTAAACTGGTTCAGGAGCTACTTAACAGACCGGACCCAGGCTGTAAAATTCAACTCAGCAATCTCTGACAGCGTCACTACCAATATCGGCGTCCCTCAAGGTTCGATACTGGGCCCTCTTCTCTTTACCCTATTCGTAAACAGCCTACCAAGCAACATCCCAGACTGATCCTCTCTACTCTACGCTGATGACCTGGTCATCTATGCCAGCTCTCCTAATGTGGACCAAATTAACCTATCTCTAACCACAGCCTATAACAGCGTACAGAACTGGCTTAACTCCCATCGCCTTATCCTCAATTCTAGTAAGACAAAAGCCATGCTCCTGGATACAGCCCAGAAACTTCGATCGTGCACCTCCCCACTGAATATACCTGACCTCAATTGGACATCTCTTCAGGTTGTCACCACCTTCCGCTATCTGGGCATCTTACTGGATCAATCTCTGGACCTCAGTCTCCACATCCAAACAACCTGTAAAACAGTAAATTGTAAGCTGGGGGCAGCCTACAGATCCAGCTATATGCTAACAGCTCCAGCCAAGCTGGCCATCACCAGAGGGATCCTCCTACCAACCCTAACCTACTGTGCTCCCATCCTAACTACTGCCCATAAAACAGCCCTGCAAAAATGGGATGTCACTTACAACAACGTGTGTCGATATGCATCTAAGGCTCCACGATTCCAACATCATTGCCAACTATACAGTGACCTCGGATGGCTCTCTCCCTCTGCCACCAGGCTTTACTATCTGGGCTGTTTATGTGACTCCATCATCAGGTTAGGCCAGCCTGCATCACTTGCTGAGCTGTTCCATCCCGCTACCTCAAGTCGTGAATTAAGATCAACAGACAAATCTCTTTTGAGAGTTCCCCGCTGCCACACCACCAAAGGAACAGGATCTTTCAGGCATGCTGCCCCCCAGATGTGGAGCCTGCTACCACAGGATCTTAGACATACCACATCACACCATATATTCAAATGAGGGCTAAGACACCATCTGGTCACCTCTGACCAATGCACCTGTGTTGACCCTACCTGACAGCCTGACCAACTTCTCACCCTCCCTCTAGCTTACCACTTTCCTCATGCCTACTCTCTTCTGTCTGCTCCCATACCTTAAGCTACCTTCCAGCATCCCAGCTGGAACTACCTGGTCTCAAAACTTGCTTTTCTGTACAAACTGTATCAATGATAAGTTCATTTAATGCTGACTTAAGAAAAGCCCTTACTGCTATATGTTAATTGCTATCTACCTGCTGTTACTCTGATTGAACTAAACTGCGTTACTTTATCCTATGTTATTGTTACTTGCCACAGGCCCTCACTGTCCTAAATGTCAGGGATGCCAGTGACTAGACAGGTACTGGTACAACTAGGATCCTTGAATCTCTCTGACCCTCTCACTGTATTACTCCCCTGGATGCCCATGGACAAGGTCTACTCATATCTCACATGCCCAGTGTCGGAACCATGAGCCCGGCCACATGTCCCTTTCACTCACCGCCATAGCCCCCTGGATGCCCATGGGCAGGGACTACTCATCGCTCTCACGCCCAGTGTCGGGACCACAAGCTCAGCCTCACGTCCCTTCCACCCACTGCTAAAGCCGTAAGTGCGCCGAATCCCCCATGAAACCCTGACCGCACGCTGCTGCCTTGCCCTCTAATCGGTACCATGAGCCCGGCTCCTACCCTAACGCCTAACCGCTAAAGCCGTAAACATCTCCTTATCCTCCCACAGATCCCCCTGGCCATTTACCGCCCTCAAGCATGCCTACGGTACCTCCTAGCCCAGACTCCCTCCCCCGATGCCTTGCTGCCAAAACTGTGAGGCTTGCTAAAACCTGACCGAGCACCGCTCTCATGTTCGAAAATGGCATCTTGAGGCCGGTCATCTGTCCTATTCACCCCGTCTATAAAGCCATTAGTCAGCTGTTTCCTGGTAAAACCCCTACCACACACCCCCTCACACACCCGCCTACTATACCATGAGCCTAGCTGAGTATGCCTACACTTAACCACTGAAGCTGCAAGATGCTGCTATATAATAAATACCCCAGCTGCTCACTGCCCTGATGCCCACCAATCGGTTCTATGAGTGAAGCCGCAAGACTGTCTCTACACCTTCCAAACCCCAGCAGCTCGCTGCTCCCCTGCCCTGCACCAGAACCGTAGTTATGGCTGACTATCCCTACCTTAGCCGCAAAGGTGTGAATTTGAATTTTCCAACTCAGTTCTCCAATTCTCTCCTGGGCTGACTTTGCTTCACTCCTCCATCCCACCAGAGCTGCACGGCTTCCCCGGACCTATTTTCCCAAGTCTGTCCTGAACCTAAGACCAACAGAAAAGATCTTGCCCTATGCCCCGGGCTAGTCTGCTTCAAAGGATGCAGCCGCATTCTTACCCAGGAGGAGTTCCATGAGCCCAGCCATAGTTATTCCCTGAGCCACTGCTTGCCCGTGGTTTGTTATGGCTGACTATCCCTACCGTTAGCCGCTAAGGGCGTAAACTCGAATTTTCCAACTTCTCTTGCCAATTCTCTCCTGGGCTGTCTTTGCTTCCCTCCTCTATCCCACCAGAGCTGCACTGCTCCCCCTGGACCCAATTTCTCAGCTCATACTACCCCAAAGACCAACAGAAAAATGATCTCGCCTCACGCTCTGGGGTTAGACTGCCTCAGGGGATGCTGCCGCATTCTTACCCAGGGAGCAGTTCCATGAGCCCGGCCACTTGTTGGTCCCCTGAGCCACCAATGCCGTAGTCCGTGTGGCATAGCTGACATGAACCATGCTCCTGAACCTCCCGCACCACTCCTTCCCTTCATCTCCCGCCGCCTGAACTATGTCTCCCAGGGTGGAACTACTCTGTCCTAGTACCAGTACCCGCTCTCCCAAGACTTTCAAGATTTCTATGTTTTTTCTTAGTTTTTTCTTAGTCTAGTCGACACTATGTTAACTTAGTCTAATTAACTTCTCAGTTTGTACTTTGTACTGCCTCTCCAACTGTATGGTAATTGTTGTATATTCCTCAGTATGTACCTTGTCTTGTACTCTCCTGGGTCGTGCCTGAAAATAGTCACCTGCTGGCTAGTGCACTTACCCGGTAAACAAAAACTAAATAAATAAATAAAATAATAAAGGTGCATCAGAGACCTCCCTTGAAAGTGGGGTACATCTCTCAGATGGCAGGACCTGCTGGGGGGGCTGAACAACTGGTTCATAGGGGTACGCTATTAGCTGTGGGTGAAGGACAAGGGTGGACCACAGAATCATATGAGAAGTTAAACAGTTTAAATCAAGTTAACTCACTTGCAGTACCTAGCTAAGTAGATGCATCTTCTGAGTCTTTTAACCCTACTATTTGCATTATTACCTGTAAGTGGAACAACAGCAAAGAAATGGGTACAGCTAAGCAACAAGTCTCTCATAGATTTCATGATGTCTGTTGATCTTTGCCAGTCCGTTGCTTGTCAAACCTTTGAAACAGAATCAGGATCATGTAGTCACAGGGGTACTTCTACTAAGGATGGCTCTCAGGTTCATGGCAGTTGTGCATGGGGTTTGTAGGCTGTAGTCCTTGCCTAGTATGTTTATCTGTTCCAGAGCAGCAGAAGTGTTGTCCTAAAAGTGGGGGACTCAATGGTCGAGGATTCATTGGCCGATCTTCTGGACCACCTACTTCTCCTCCTGTGTGGTTGTCAGCTGAAGAAGGTTTTATTAGCTGGTCCATTGGTGGCTTTGTGCTGTTTATTTATCTTCCATTGCCATTTCCTGGTCTGTGCTTGACTGCTGGTGGGAGCTGGAGAGAAGGGAGTTATGTCAATGGACAGAGAAACTGGATTGCTTTCAGTGGTGGAAGGGGGTACCCTGTTGGCATTTGGTGTGATGTTCATCTGATTACCCCAGATGTGGTGGATAACAGACTCACTCTGCTTAGCTTCTTGAACCTAGGTGCCACCCCCACAGTTCTATGGTTCTCCAGCAACCTTTCAGGATGAATTCAGTGAGTAAAAGCAGATGGTTTTCTATTGAACTCCCTTCCCATCACTAGAGGCATCTTCCAATGGTCAATATTGAGCACTATCCTCTTTTCTATCTATATCAACAACCTTGATTCCGATATTGTCAATTTTAAACTGCACTTTTTCTCAGATGATGCAGTACTATACACTAATAAGCCTAAGCTGGTCGAATTCAGTGACAAACTTCAATCCAGCTTTCTCCAAGTTGAACACAACCTTATCTGTGCCATGCTACTGCTCAATGCAAAAAAAAAAAAACAAAGGTAATGTTCTTCAGCCATAACAATAACCTCCCCCCCCCCGCTGGGACTAAGGTTGGTATTACAACAGTCATGACATCCCTAGGGGAGCCACTTGCACTGGTCAACAAGTTTAAATACCTAGGCATATCGATCGACAAAAACTTTCCTTCAATGCCCACATTGACAGCCTCATTACTAAGCTAAAAGCCAGATTCAGTTTCTTTTTTAGAAATAGAGTGCTCTTCTGAACAGAGGTCAGACTCACACTCATCCAGGCAACATTCCTCCCGCTTTCAGATTATGGAGATATTATATACAATTGTACTTCGACAATCACCCTTCACAGGCTTGATGTCCTATTCTACTGTGCCATTCAATTTATCAATAAAGCACACTCCAGGACCCGCCATTGTGACTTGTATTCTCTTGTTGGGTGGACGTCCCTATCCACCAGAAGACTGCTCTACTTTGGCACATGGATGCTTAAAGTACTGCACAACATGCTCCCAGTCTATATTTCCTCTCTCATCCATATTTCCCACAGCATTTACTCCTTAGAGAAGTCAGCCTTACTCCTCCTGGATGTCCCTAGAACTCGTACTCCTCAGTAAGGGTGCTACTTCACATACCCTCCCTGCGGCCTGGAACTGCATTCAGGCAATGCTTAAGCTCTCCAGCCTGGTCAAGATTAACTTCTTTAAGACACTAGCCTCAAAACATTTCACAGACCTCTGTAACTGTAAGAGGACTAGCTGTCTTTGATTCCATCCTTCCCTCTTACCTCTTCAGTTAACTTTTTAAGAAACCCTACCACCACCCCCATTCACTCATACTATATATTTATTTTGCTTTTCCTTTCCATTCCTTTGCACAATATAAATACCAGGATTTAGTTATGACTATATGTATTGATTTGAATGAATCCCATTGTTTTGACTATGTATGTACCTCCCTTTTTTAAAAAAACATGCTTTTTGCCAGTGTTTGTACCACCATTTATGCAAACAGGATCTCTTTGTTAATGAGCCTGCTCAATGGAGTTTTCCTGCAATAAACTTGAATTGAATTGAATTGAAATCGAGAGGCTTCCGTGGTGTCTGTGAAATACCCTGTTTCATTCCACCTTGAAAGCTGCTGGATAGATAATGCTATATATTACTCTGAGCTGCTGAGAGGATCATAGGATTTCAGTAAAAGCAGCTCTTTTATTACTTAATTTCTGGAAGTTTTCCTGATAAATCAAAATGCAGTGAACATGCCAAATGAAGGAACCCCTTTCCCCTGCCTGTTGCAGCAGCTTCTCCTCAGCTGAGTAGCGAAGAATGAAGGGTTAAGATAGATCTAGGCTTCTCAACTGATTTTGACCTACGTTCTAGTGATATGCGGGCTCTCTGGACTACAACTGGCTATTTTTTAAGTGAAAAAGCTCTGAAAGCAAATAATCTACAAAGTTCTTCATTCATTTCCCCTTAGCACCTTCAATTACCTCAATCATTTTCAGATTGCTGCGCTTCCCTCGGCACTCAAGATCATTGATCTTGACCCATAGGAGTGCAACTTAAATGTTTAAGGAAGTGGATTTCTGTGTCTCTGCAGTTCACCTGCAGATTAATGTTCTGCAAAGAGACTTCCTATCAAATAGTCAGTGTTGAAGAGTTATTCATTTTTTTCTTCTAGAGTGGTAATAGATGATTTTACTCCAGTGACTTCTTGGAGTATCTTTTCAAACTTTAGGTGAATAGCTGGGTCCACTGCTCTCACCGCGCTGCCTCTCTGGCTATTGTCGGTACCATTGAGAAAGAATTTTCTGTTGTTGAGTTTGACAGGAATTTTTTCAGAGAATCTGTTTAAAAATGGTATTTCTCATTTCAGTATGTTTAATGGAATTCATCCATTTGTGACACAAAACTGCATAAATTCAAGTTTTAAGTTATTCTAGGTTTTTTCCCCAAGGTGAAAAGCTGAAGCATCAGGCAGCCATCTTGGTCACTGCAAAAAAACTGGAAGTCATTGGTTTTAATAGCATTTGAAAAATGGACGCAGTGGGTGGGATATTCAAAAGTGTTGCACAAGGCACAACAGTGGTGCACTATGTGCAACCCACTGATGTGCCCCGGTGCAATATTCAAATGGGGAAAGTGCCCGGCACAAATCCCGATGCACTGGGATGCATCAGTAATGTATGCAGCACAAATAGGGGGGCGTGCGCATGCATACCCCGCACATCCCGATATTCAGCCTGGGATGTGCTAAGCCCATACAGGCACAACCCCAACTTGTGCCGCACACAGTTGGGCCAAAAAAAAAGGAGCAACAGCTGGCCACCCACAGGTGAGCTGCCATATTGTAGGGCGTAACACAGCAGCTGCCAGCTGTGGGTGGCCACCCTAGCTCCGGTGGCACCGTCCATCACGATAGCACCCCCATGCCCAATTGTGGGCATATGTATTAAATAATATATGTCCAATATCCCTCGTGGTCGAGTGGACCACTTCCAGTCTGATCACAGGCTAAAGTAATGAATTAAATGTCATCCTGTAACCCTGGTGGTCCATTGGACCACTGACAGCCTGATCGCGGGCTAATGGAACAAAGCCATCCTATATCCCTAGTGGTCCAACAGCACCCCCATCCCCACCTGTCCACTGAGCTCTGCCATCCTGCTCCTCCCCCATCAGGTATATAGGATGGCATTGTTTCATTACTTTAGCCTGTGAATGGGTGGCGGTGGTCCACTGGTCCACCAGGGATGTGGGACAACATTTGTTTATTATTGAAGCCCGCGTTCGGGCTGGCAGCAGTCCACTGGACCACCACGGTTACAGAACGGCTTTATTTACTTATGTATGACCACGATCAGGCATTGGGGAACTGTGCCACGGTGTGCAGGGGGCATCGGTTCCCGAAGGCTGCAGCCTGGCAGAGTGCCAGGTGCAAGTTGCAAGGGATCGGCGCACCTGCATGCAAATGGGGCCATATTGACATGCAAATGGCCCCATTTGCACCTTGCATGCATTATGGCACCATTTGCATGTCCACCACTGAATATCATGATTGCTGTGCCTAGTGCAACGGCACTTGCTCTAGCACAGCTGCCTGCTCCTCTCTGGCCACTTGTGCTGGTGCAGTGCCACTGTGCCATGCGCACTGCTGGTGGCCACGGAGCGATATTCAACGGTGCTGAGCCATGGCACAGCACCATTGAATATCACCCTGTCAACACCTTGGCACATCCCAGTTGCGCTGTGCCCAGGCTTGCTCCATAGCCTGGCGCAGTCTGAATATCCCACCCAGTGTCCACAAGTTTTTGCCCTTAGCCATATGATGGTTGGTGGTGGGGAACGCTGGTACTGTGTTCTCAACAGCAAGTTTTGTAAATTGTCTGTTTGCATGCTGTTGACCAAGGTCTCTCACCAAATGTTTATTTGCCAATATTTGCACCTTGTAAAATATTTCAGCCTTTAAAAACTACATTGTTCATATCAGTAAGCTGCTCACTGAAGATTGTGATTACTGAAATTTTGATAGTTTTTTTTGTGTTCTTCTACAAAATTTTCTCAAAACTTTCTCTCTGTCTACTTCAAATGATTTCCTCTAAGATTCCTTTAAAATGGACCTGTCATAGTCTCTCCTGTCATACTGTACTTCCTTATCAGTTCTCAAATATTTTTTTCATACTTCATATATATACAATATAAAATGTGTCTCTGGTGGGATTTGAAACTGTTAAGTAATCTCTCACATGTTTACCAATAATTCCTTTCTGACAGTGCATTACATGTGATACCCAGGGTGTCATTTATTTAACTATTTGCAAATGTGAAGCCTTCTGTGTAGGTAAAACTGTTAGAAGTTTTAAAATAAGGGTGGGAGAACACATCAGAGCTATTCAGAAGAAGGACATTACATATGCCACAGCAGCCCACATTGTTAGAACAAATGATCCCCTTCTACATTCTTTTAAATTCATTGCAATAGATAAGATGTGCTGTAGTCTGAGGGGTAGAGACTATGACAATCTTGTTCTATGCAGAGAGAACTTTTGGATTCTAACATTAAGGGCAAATTCTAGTCCGAGATTAAATGGGCCTTTAGAACTACTGTATACCCTTACCTTAAAAAAACGTTAAAGGAATCAAACTATGCTTTGTCCTACATTAACAATGTTAGCAAGTTTATGGTGTTTAGAACTCTGTCTTCAACTATTATGAATGTTATAAGAATAATGCCATAATTGGATGATGTCATTATTGCTTTTACTTGAAGCTATATGAGTTGTGATTGGTTAAAATTTTATTGCTGCACTGATTCTGTGTTTTTGTGTTCTGATTCAATTATCAGTTACGTAAATGTTTTTAAATGTGTCATCTGTGATCAAGTATGCATTTAAATGGAGTGTTCTAGATGTCTATTTAGCCTCTAAGAAAGTATTGCGTTCAGTTCAAAACATGTCATGCTGACGTTTTTGTTTTGTCATAGTTTAAATAATAAATTAGGAATTTTATTCATGCATCCCTCTGTTGAGTTTTTGCACATGCCAGAACCTTTCTGCTGAACACTTACCTTTAGGTCATCATCTATAATTACCCCATGGCCCTTTCTTGATTTGTGGCTGTCAGTACCTCTCCCCCATCTTGTACTCCTCCCTTGGATTTCTGTGGGACAAATGCAAGATTTTGTACTTCTTTGCATTGAATCTTAGCTGCCATACTCTTTGCCACTCCTCAAGCATGTATCGGTCCTTACTCATTTTTTCCACACACATACCTCCCCAGGAGTGTCGACCCTGTTATAGATCTTAGTGTTGTCTGCGAAGAGGTATACCTTTCACCTCCAGCTCCTCTGGAATGTCACTTATGAAGACATTAAAGAGAGCTTGCACCAAAGTGGATCACTGTGGCACCCCCGCTGGTCACCTCCCTCTCATTGGATTGAATGCCATTTACTACCACCCTCTGTCCTGTCACTCAGTCAGTTTCTGACCCAGTTTACCACCTTGGGGCCCACTTCCAGGCTGACCAACTTATTTACCATCCTCCGATGTGGGATGGCATCGAAGGCCTTTCTGAAATCTAGGTAAGCCTTGTCCACCACAAAACCCTGATCTACTTCCCTGGTCACCCAGCAGGGTCGGACTGGCCCACCTGGATACCTGGAAATTTCCAGGTGGGCCCCCTTCAGTTGGGTAAATGGTTACCATCTGAACTCTGAAAACTTTTGCATTTATCTTCTTTTTTCTAATTAAATGGAGTATCTGGGACACTGTTGACAAATGTAAGATGCAAACACAGAGCTAGTATATCAGATTGAAGTGGCATATTATATGAGTGTGTCAGCCTGGGCCCTCCTCTATTGATTTTCCAGGTGGGCCCTTGTATCTTCTTTCCAGGTGGGCCCTCTGTACCCCAGTCCAACCCTGTCGCCCAGTCAAAGAAATCTATCAGATTTGTTTGGCAAGACTTTTCCACTGTGAATCCATGCTGCCTCAGATCCTTTGCTCCACTGGATTCAAGAAATATCACAATCCTTTCCTTTAGTAGTGACTCCATTAATTTCCCCACCACCGAGGTCAGGCTGACTAGCCTGTAGTTGCCAGCCTCCTCCCTATTCTCACTCTTGTGGCAAGGGACTACAGTATATTTGCCCTCTTCCACTCCCCTCGGGCCACCACTGCCTCTATCGATTTGTTGAATAAAGATGATAGAGGTGCTGCCAGCACCTCATCAAGTTATTTTAATATTGGGCGATATAGCCCATCCAGCCCCATAACATTGTTCCCTTTCAGATTCTCTAGTTCCTTTAGGACTCCTTACTCAGAATATGGGCTGGTGTGCCTCTCTCTCCCATCGGTGCCCCTATCACCTAACAGCAGTCCTTCTTTTTATCCTTCTGTAAAAAAAAAAAAAAAAATACTGTATTTGTTCAGGATTGTTGCATTTTCTAGGTCCCCCTCAGCACACACCCTCCCTTCCTTTTTAACCTCACAATCTCACCCCTGGTCTTCTTTCTTTCACTAACGTATCTGAAAAAGGTCTTGTCTCCTTTCTTAATTGCCTGGGAAATGTTTTCCTCCATTAGTGCCTTTGCACTCCTGACTGCTTTTCCCACCTCCCTTTGCTTTTCCAGATACAGTTTCCTTTCTTCCCCCTCTGTGTTTCCTTGTACCTCCTGAAAGCTAGCCTTGTGTCTCTTACCTTCTCGGGCACATCCTTTGAGAACCATTATGTTTTTTTCTTTCTCTTTGTTTTGCATATCTGCATAACACAAAGGCTTGTTGCCTCTGCTATGGCTCCCTTAAGGTTAGCACTTTGTTTTTCTATATCCACCCCTTCTTCACCTGCCAGGGCTTCATTGAAACATTTTTCCATTTTTGCAAAGTCAACCAGTCTGAAATCCAGGGCCCTTGCTTTCATGTGGTCTGACTCCTCAACGGTTCTCACATTGAACCACACCGTACGATGATCACTGGACCCCAGGTGGCTACCCACCATTACATCGATGATTCTGTCTCCATTGTAAGTACCATGTCCAATATTGCTCCTTCTGGGGTGGGATCCACCACAAGCTGCTTGAGGCATGCCCCTGCAGGTCATCCAGGATGCTTCTGCTCCTGGCTGTGGCTGACTTTCTAAATAGAGTGTAACCTGATATGGCTATATACCATTCATGGTTCCCTGTGTACCATGTCTCAGTAACAGCAACAATGCCCAGGTCTGCCTCTGCCATCAAGGCCACTAGGTCCAGGATTTTATTTCTCAGGCTGCTGGCATTCATGCACATGGCCTTCCAAGTTCTGCAATCTCCCTTTCTAATAGCTCCCCCCCATCCCCATATCTTCCTTCCCTTCCCTGCTCCCCTTGCTATTACTCCCTAGCTTCCTTATCTCTGTCATTCTACCTATTTCGGTTTCAGGTTTTTGTGTCAATTTCCAAATCTTAGGGTCTCCCATCCTGACTGCATTATCCTGTGGGGGGGACAGTTAGCTTCTTGCTGCCTACGTTCACCTCCCCCCATGACTAGTTTAAATGCTTGCCAATGAAGCCTTTAAGCCTTTCACTGAGGATCTTGGTTCCCCCCTGGATAGATGCAGTCCATTCCACTAGTATAGGCCTGCATCCCTCCATGTGGGACCCCTGTCCCTAATGAAGTCGAAGCCCTCTGCTCTACACTAATCCTTCAACCTTGAGTTGACTCTTGTGGTGCAGAGTGCCATCTCCTCCCTCATGTCATTGAACGGTAGCACCTCTGAAAAGGTTACAGTATGTGCCACTTGTCTAAGACCCTTCCCCTGCTCCCTGAAGTCCTCCTGTACTACCCTAAAATCACACCAGCCTAATCATTTGTCCCCAGGTGGATGATAATGTCAAGCTCTCCCTCCCATCCTGCTGTCCCAGTGACCCTCTGAGTGCACTTTCTATCCCTCAAAGCCATGGCACTGTGTAGGCATTTAAGTCCTTCTCTCCCACTCCATCCACTCTAAAGTCTACCCACTAACAATAGAATCCTCCACCTGGAGTTCCTTCCTCCTCCTCCTCCTCCTCCTCTAGGGTCCTCTTCCTCCCCTCCTGGGGTCTCCATCATGGAGGACCTGAACATACTGCAGGTGACTCTTTGGGACAGTCCCACCCTGCCAGTGCAGAAAAGGAGTTGTGGAGTGGAACACAGGAAGAATGTGCCTCTGCCCCTCCACCCTCACCCTTCCCGAGCCCACTGTAGTCTGGCAGCTCCCCATCCTTGGCAACATTTGAGGTAGATTTGGTGGATTGGGTGGTCCCTAGTACGGTATTTAGAAACAGTTGTGAGCCATCTCAGATTAGTTTAATGCCATCCATGTACATGTTCACAGCTTTAAAAAATAACAAAACTTAATTTCTGTCTTTGTGGTACACAAAATGTTCCTAAAAATCTGTCATGTAGATATTAGCATGAGCAATGACCATGTTTCCTCCACAGCTGTGCATTGTTTTTGCAGATAATGAATGTGTTTTGCTCAAATTTCAAATAGTTATTAAAAAGTACCATCTCATCTATCTCTAGAATACATTTGTTTGGTAATTTGATCTGCTGTTTGTTTGCTAAGGCATTACTTAAAGCCTGTAAACCTCCTGCATGAGGGATGGACATGTAGAAAGTTCATTCATCTATGGTTACCAGAATTGCATCTGAAATGTCATAGTTAAGCAACAATCCATGACAGGGTGTAGTATATCATGGGATATCGTCACACCTGCATTTTGAGTATGAGTACCTCATGCACCCACAAAGTGACAATATCCCATGATATACCACACTCTGGAGTGAATTATTGCTATTATGAACTGGGTGAAAAGTTCTTAAAAATAAAAAAAAAATTTTTTTAAATATTTGAAAGTGCATTTTTTGGGGTGTTGGAGGTGAATCTTTTAAGAAAATAGTTCCTGGAGGGCTCCAGGCAGAGGTGACTTTATTGCAACGAGGTGTTGCAGTGAACTGTTTGGAATTCTTCCATCTATGTTTTCATTTGACCCAGTTCTGCTTCATGCTCTGGAACCAGAGGAAGCATGTCTTTTTTTTATATTTTATTTTTCTTTTCTTTTCAAAATCCGATCTTTTGAAAGTGCGATCAGAATGGGAACAATCCAGGTGGGCATTTCCGGTTTTCCGATAGCAATTGGTCAGAACAATCTATAAGTAGCCTACAGTGTTTGTTGAAAGGGGAGAGTAAGTTAATAGCTGAAAGGGTAAAGTGTTGAAATCCTGCTGAAAGTTCTGTTAAAAAAAAAGTGTTTGTCAGTTTTGGGTCCTTTGGGGATGTTTGGTCATTAATGGCCATTGACAGATTTCTATCGATGTGGCAGTGCTGTGCCACTTTTGTGTGGAGACCAAGAGCGGGTTGTTTTCTGTGTGCCACAGTCAGGCAAGTTTTGTTGTTGTAACTGGGCCATTTTTGAAGATTTCCTGTGTTTTGATTTATTTTTTTGGTTATGGCAGGTCGCAGCTTTTGTCTTGGGAGATGTGCAGCAGAGGGATGGACATGGGCAACATTGCAGTCGGAGAAGTTCATTGGCAGCAAGGGGCTAGCGGTTGGAAGTTTTTTAAAGTCATGAGTATGTAGTCTGATATTATCATGGCTTCAAAGACCTCTTGGCCAATCAGCATCCTCGACTTTTATGAAACATAGAAACATAGAAGTTGATGGCAGATAAGGACCACAAGGCCCATCCAGTCTGCCCATTTATTTTTCTACCTTATGAATGTGCCATAGGCTTTTGCTCTGTCAATATTCATACTCATCTGTATTGCTCCCTTATGCCTATCCCATGCCTGTATGAAGACCTGCACTGTATTCATATCCACCACTTCCTGAGGTAGGCCATTCCATGCATCCACCACCCTTTCTGTGAAAAAGAACTTCCTCACATTCCCCTTAATCCACATCCCTCTAATCTCGTGCTGTGTTCTCTTGTCCTGCTGTTTTTCTTATATTGAAACATGTTAGACTCTTTCACCTTATTAATGCCCTTAAGGCGTTTGAATGTTTCAATCATATCACCTGTCTCCTTCCTTTGCTCTAGGGTATACATATTGAGTTCAGTTAATCTGTCCTCATATGTTTTCTGATGCAGTCCCTGCACCATTCCGGTTGCCATTCTCTGGACTGCCTCAATTTGGTTAATGTCTTTGTGAAGCTGTGACCTCCAGTACTGCATGCAGTACTCCAGATGGGGCCTAACCAATGTCTTGTAAAGAGGGATTATTACCTCCCTCTTCTGACTTGTGATACCCCTACTAATACACCCCAACATCCCTCTAGCCTTACCTACTGCTTTAGAGGTCTGCTTAGATGATTTCTTCCCTTGTGACTGCCAGCAACTCCCTCCCAGCCTATAGGTGGCTTCAGGGTTTCTCTTCCCTATGTGCATGATCTTGTACTTCCCTGCTTTAAACCCCAGCTGCCACTCTTCTGACCATTCTGCTAGCTTATCCAGATCTCTTCTCATTCTGCCCACCCCATCTGGATCATCTACTCTGTTCCAGATCTAGGTGTCATTTGCAAAAAGACAAATTTTACCCTCCAGTCCATCTGCAATGTCACTGATGAAGACATTGAAGAGGACTGACCCCAGGACTGATCCCTGAGGTACCCCACTTGTGACTTGCATCTCATCTGACTGTATACCATTTACCACCACTCTCTGTTTTCTGTCCAATAAACCAGTTTGACACCCAGTTGACCAATGTCTGACCCTTCCCGACCCTACCCAGCTTATTAATCAATCTTCTATATGGAACAGCATCGAAAGCTTTGCTGAAGTCAAGGTAGGCAACATCAACTGTTCCCCCTTGGTCCACCACTCTGGTTACCCAGTCAAAGAAATCTATGAGATTAGTTTGACAGGACCTTCCTTTTGTAAACCTATGTTGTCTTGGATCCTGTGCTCTTATGGATTCTAGGTGTTGCACTATCCTTTCCTTAAGGAGTTTCTCCATAATCTTGCCCACTACTGAGGTAAGACTGACTGGTCTGTAGTTCCCTGCCTCCTCCCTGCTACCACTCTTGTGGAGCAGGATCACATGAGCCCTTTTCCAGTCTTCTGGGTCCTCTCCTATTCTCAGAGACTCACTAAACAGTTCTGATAATGGCTCTGCTAGTTCCACCCTTAGCTCCTTTAGTACCCTGGGATGTAAGCCATCAGGTCCCATTGCCTTGTCCACCCTGAGCTTATTGAGCTCTTGTAGGACCCTTTCTTTTGTGAAGGGACTAGTGCACATCTCCCTCTCCCCTGTGTCCATGGTGCAGAGCTGTGGACCCTGCCCTACCTTCTCTTCAGTAAATACTGAGCAGAAGTATCTATTTAGGATAGATGTTTTTACATGGTCCTCCTCATTCCACACCCCCTTATCCCCTTTGATCTTAGCAATATCACCTCTGGACTTTCTCCTTTCACTAATGTATCTATAGAAAGTCTTGACACCTTCTTTCACTGTTTGTGGTAGTGTTTCCTCAGTTTGGGCCTTTGCCTGCCTTACTGTCTTCCCTGATTCCCTTAGGGAAGTTTGGTATGCCTCCCTATCTTCATCCTGCTGTGTTCCTTTATATTTCCTGAAGGCCAGCCTTTTGGCTCTGACCTTTTCTGCTACTGTGTTTGAGAACCAAAGTGGTTTCCTTCTTCTTTTGCACTTTCTTTTCTCACTAACACAATGGGATGTTGCTTCAAGTATTGCATCTGTAATGTTTGCCCACTTTGCCTGTACCCCCTCACCTGTATTTCTTTTTGCCAGGGCTAGCTTAAATCTGTTGGCCATCTCATCAGAGTCAGCTCCTCTGAAGTCCCATATTTTTGCCCTGGAGTGGGATGATTTTGTTCTAGTGGCCAAATTGAACCATACCATGTGATGGTCGCTGGCCCCCAGGTGACCTTCTACCTGGAGATCTGTGATCCTTTCCCTATTAGTCAGTACTAGATCTAGAATAGCCCTGTCTCTAGTGGGTTGTTGTACCAGTTGTTTGAGGCGCTCCCCCTGCAGGGAATCCACCATGTATCTAGTTCTGGCAGATGTTCCTGCTGGTATTGATCAATCTTTATCTGACATGTTGAAGTCTCCCATTATCAGAACCTCCCCTTTAGCTGCCATGTTTTGTAAATCTTCTAACAGTAAAATGTCTATGCCCTCCCCTTGTCTGGAGGCCTGTACACAACCCCAGTTTACATGGCTGTCCCATTTCCTGTTTCCAGGGTAACCCACAATTCTTCTGGCTCCTTATGTGTATTCTGAATTTCTGTAGCTTTGATATTTTCATTGACATAAAGGGCCACTCCATCCTCCCTTTTTGCACCATGGTCTCTTCTGAACAGTACATAACCAGTTACTGAAGTCTCCCAAGTGTGGTTACTTGTAAACCATGTCTTGTTAATGGCTACTATGTCCAGTTTAGCCTCTGTCATTATTGCCTGCAGATCTGGGATCTTGTTTCCCAGACTGTGAGCATTTGCGTACATGATTTTCCATTGGTCAGATTTTGATGTTTTAGTTGTTGGGAAAGGTCCAGCATTTCCCCTGTGCATCGTATGGGAAGCTGGACCATTTTCTTTACCTGGTGATGCAAATGAACTACAAACATGCTGAACTCCTGTTTGACCACTAGCTGAGGGGGAGGGGTGTTCTTCCCATTCAATGTTTCGGGTGCTGCATCCCTCTCCCCATTTGCTAGTTTAAATATTCTGCAAAGACAACAAATGTCTGACCCAATGCACTGCCTCCCTCCTTAATCAGATGCAGTCCATCAAATTTATAAACTTTCACTCCCAAAACTGTTGCCAGTTCCCTACAAATGTGTGTCCTTTTTCCTGGCACCAGCCCTTGAGCCACATGTTTAGCTCCCCTATCTCCCCTTCTCTGATCTTCCACCCATCTGTCCCCCTTTCCCAGAATGGCAGGATCACAGATAAGGAGATGCTGGACAAAATGGATGATAGTTTGTCACCCAGCCTGGTCAGATGTATCTTGGTCTCCACAACTGACCGACTGGTGAGATAGTTAGTTCCTATGTGTCCCAGGACATCAATGTTTTCTCCTGCTTTATGAACCAGTTCATAATTCATATTACTATATTCCTGTAAAATCTGAATCAGATGTCTCAAGTTTTTGAGAAAAGATTTTGATTGTTCTATCATGCTTTTACAGTGGACATCAGCATATGGTTCTGTAATTGAATCTTGTCCTGAAATTTTCTGGTGGCCTGTGGGTTTAATCAAATAAATAAGAATTTTGGCTACATGTAAAACTAAGGGTATTTTTTGTTGGGTTCCACCAAGTCACTTCGACAACAAAGTTGTTGAAGGACTTTATAGCAACACCACTTTGCTGACGGTGATCATATCGCTTTGGCAAAGTGTTGATAGACCCAACAGCACAGTAGTTATTTACTGTTTACTAGGGGCTTTGCCCCACCACCACCTGGAATTATAGATTTCCAACTCTGGGGGAGTGGTGGATGTCTTAGGGAGAGCAGTCAACACCAGGAGTCAGTGTATTGGCACATCGCTGTGACATACGGCTTGATACTGTGGATGTTGAATGGATTGTGTGGCTGTGCTGGATTCACTGTCTGGTGTTTGCTTTCCCGACATGATAAATTTTATGGGTGCTGCAACTTCAGTGCTTTTGCTACCCATGATTCAATCTGTCTACATTCTTCTGCTTCATCTACCAGTATTGATATTGTCTCTTTTGCATGATCTATCGAGATTCTGTCTACCACTTATAATTTATGCTTTTATTTAATTGTAGGTAGCACTATTGTTGGTAATCTGTTTTATCCAAAATAACAAAATTTCTTTCCTTGTCAGACTCTTCTATGATGATTGTATCATCATTTTGAAAAGGTGTCATAGCCTTTGATTCTTCTTTGCTTAAATTAAACTATCCCTGTTGATTTTATCTTTAATTTATATCTTTATATCATTTATATCCCCATATCGAAATATGTGACAGTTATTGGCCAGTTTTGGACCTGGTGGTAAGAAGATTGATCTGACCTTGAGTGTTTCTGCTAGTACCACTATAGTTGTTGTATCTTCCAACACATCAATTGAGATGAAGTATTATTTAATTTGTATTGTATATATAAAAAAAAATGCTCCCAATCCATCTAGAGTTCAAAAACATCTAGTATTTTATTTAAACAAAACCTAAGGCCTCTGTTTAACACCTCAGACTCAATTGAAGTCAAGTGTCTCTTTGACAGGATAAAAACTGGGGATTTTTTTACTTGACTGGTTTGATGTAGTTTTGTTTGTATGTGTGATTAGACAGTTGGTTTTGTAATATGGCTTGAAAATGTGGCTACTTATTTGTGGCTGCCTGCAGATGACATCCCTCACTCATTCATATCTGATCTGTCCCTCTGAACATTCTGATTACAAGTCCTGTTCATTGACCTATGCAGCCAGTATAGTGTTATGCTTGTGCAACTGTGTTAGTCTGGTTTTGGCTGTTTGCACTCTCTATTTCAGAGGAATTACCACCCTGTAGGGGTACGAAGGCAAGGAACTCTCAGAGAGGGTTCCACCCCTAGAGGTGCCACAGGACAATTCCCGTAGCTAAAGGTACCTTAGTAATCCCCTAAGGAGAGAGTGCTACAGCTGAAGGAGGAGGGGAGGATGGAGAGGTAAACAAAAAATTCTTCACAGTAAGACTGAGTGGAACTGCTTATATAGCTCAGGAAGTGGGAGTGGCTGGCTGCTTGGCCACTGAACTCCAGGCAAAGCCTTACCAATTCACTGACCAATGCAGCCAGTACAGTGTTATGCTTGTGCAACTGTGTTAGTTTGGTTTCGGCCATTCACAGTCTCTATTCCAGAGGAATTACCACCCTGTAGGGGGTACAAAGGCAAAGAACTCTCAGAAAGGTTTTCACCCATAGAGGTGCCACAGGATGATTCCCATGGCTAAAGGTGCCTTTGGAATCCCCAGAAGAAATGTAGTATCATCCCCAAAAAGGAGGCAACACAAAGCATATGAGCAAGCAGTAACTGTGACATAGGAGCAGTAATTGTAACGTAGCAGCAGAGAAGCACAGGCAGTTTGATAATGCTTGAGATGCTCAGTTGGATAACATAATGAATACCCAAGCTTGTGTAGCATGATAGTGATGGATTATGTTGAGATTAGGGGATCCCCTAAGGAGAGAGGGAATGGCAGGACATCCTCCACCTCCGTCCAACAGTGGAAGCTACCTAAAGAAACTAGGGGTAACAACTATGCTAAGTAAGTGTTATGACCTGAGGCAATGGAGGAGAGAAAAAAACCCATGAGGAGGAAATCTCTTGGGATCCAAGGCCTAGGTCACCTTCCTCCATGCTTGGGATAGTTTAGTTAGAGACAGCTCTGCAGCTGCAATTTGGAAAACCCAATTAAAGGGAGGTGGAAAATATTCCAATTTGGAGGAAGGCTCTCACTCAAACCCTCTAGAGGGAATGCTGAGGAAGGCTGAGAGAAAACTGCAACAATACATGCATCCAAGGTGCAGGAGGAGAACAACAACTGCTGAGGTCTACCTGCCATAAATCAAACCAGGTGAACCAGAGGCAGTCATAGGGAGAATGCAATGAAGGTGCCTTGCTAGGGAAACCATTAAAGTCAATGGCTAACCATTATAGTGGAAGACTAGAGCCAAAGGAGGTAACTTTTTCCACCCTTCACCTCTAGTCTTAAATTCTATACCAGGAGCTACTGTCACATAGCAGGCAGCTAAAGCCAAGCCCGGGGCAAGAAAATTACCAGCTATGGGCCAGGTGAGAAGGATCCCACCCCAAGTTGGGCACACTCGAGATGAGGACTAAATGCAGATTGAGACCATCGGCTGCAGGAACCCTGCACCAGAATAGAAGGGCTGACATGCCCCAGAAATTGACTGAGACCTAAAAAGCTGGTGAGCTGATGAGCACGGCATTCTGAGATCATAATTAGCATTAAGTGCTGAGACCTCACAAGGTCGAATGCAGATTGAGTGCAGCAGAATCCCAGAGGCTGAAGCTGAGGGGATGGCAGTAGACATGAAGCAAGGGTTTGCATAAGCAAGGAGCAATGGTTGCATAAGCAAGTGTAGACCCACACATAGGTCAACGAGCAGTAGTAGTGATAGATGGACCTGTATAACATACTGTATAGCAATTAAGCAGCACTGAATTGGGGGCAGGCCAGCCAGACATGAATAGCCAAATCAAGGTGACAAACACTCTGAGGATTTTCGTCAGCGAGGCAAGATATAATAACAAGCTATATTAACAGCCTCAGCAGGAGATTAGTTGGCTGACCTCAGAGTTGTAACTGCAATGAAACATGGAGACAAATGCTTTGAAAGCAGGCATATTCAGGCAGTGCAATGAAGTGGCAAGTAGAATGAAAGCAGGAATGAGCAGCACAGCTAGGGTCAGAGTAAACAGTGTCAGGCAAAAAGAATTGAGTATGCAACATGGAGCAGCTATGGTTGACCTGAAACACACAGATAATGATTGCATTTGCATTGCAGTAGTTTGAGCATGGTGAGCACAGTGTAAAAACACAAGCTCTGGGTACAGTAGTAATTAAAGCAAACATCAGCAGTGGTTGCAGCTGTAGGTAACTGAAAGCAGTAGCATGAGGTCTGAGTAGCAGTATGCTAGGAGCTTAGAAACAACCCCCCCCCCCAAAAAAAAAGACAAAACCAAAACACAGCAAAACAGAAAACAGGGAAAGGCCCAAAAACAAGAAACACAAAACACAGGGAAGCACACAGCCGGAGGAAAGATACAAACCAAAAGCAGGAAAACAAATACTGAAGTCCAGCAGAAACACACAGAAACAGGTGTTGGGGGGTAGGCCCCAGCCAGCTCAGAGGACAAACTAACATAGCCTCCAGCTGCAAAGAAAAAATGCTTCACAGTAAGACTGAGAGGAACTGCTTATATAGCTCAAGAAGTGGGAGTGGCTGGCTGCTTGGCCACTGAACTCCAGGCAAAGCCTTACCAATTATAATATGGTTAAAAATGTCCCCAACTCGGTGGTCTAAATCTTTATCCCCCACTCCTTCCTCTATATTATGGACTGAATCTTTTGTTTCTGTCATCAATACTGCTGTCTGAAGCAATGTAGTATGTGCTGCTTTCCAAATCATATATGATGTAATTTTTTTTTTTGGTTTAAAATCCTTCTTCCAACTGTAAACGTTCCCTTTTTTATAATCAACAATATCTCTTCTAAACTTCTTGAGTTTAACCTGTCACAGACTTTCATCAAATGCAGCTAGTCCTTTATCAATCCTGGCTATGAAAACGTTTAATTAATTTTTGTCTGCATTTAATTTCAGAGTACTTTCTGTCTGCCCTTTCTTCTTCTGAATTTTTTCTTGTTATTTCAGTAATGTTTCTATTAATAGCAACATAGTCAAATGAGCATTTTAACCAGATGTCTCCTATCTCTCTTGGAAACACTCTACGTATAAACCCAAATTTGGTTTAACCTATACATGTAACCCACACATTGTTCTTCTTTGCATCACATATTCATTTAAAGTTACAGCATGCCAACCATGGAGACTGCCCCATTGTTTTAATGATTCCAATCTGCCAATTTCTGTTCTTGGTGCTGTTATGTTAATTAAGTTTCATTTAATCTTAACTAAACTGGTTATTCTAGCCCCATCATTGTCACTGTGATGGGTCAAAGTAGAGTGGGCATTAGTAAACTTTTCTAAATAAATGAGCCATATTTCACTTCAACATCTAGAAGAATGTAATGGCCCTATCTTACTAGCACACAGGAGGCAACAGCTTCAATTCACAGTGGGAAACAGAGTCTTATGAAAAGTCCCATTGATGGAAATAAATCTTCACTCTTCATTGAAATTGTTGCTTCACTCTTGTGTATTGCCAAAATAGAATTCTTGGGGATAGCAAAAGTCTGGGTAGAACCACTCCATTCAAAGAAGAACAAAATTCCCCAGAACTCTTACGTCCTTTCAATGAACCTTTCAAGATCATGAGCCACTGCTCCAGAGTACATAAAAAACAAGATTGGACCACTCAGTTCCCTCTCAATTCAATGCCGTTTGTTTTCATACAGTATGCCACTTCTCTATCAGGCAAAACCAACATTTTAAGACCTCTGTATTAATCTCTTCTTCATGGTATGTGACAGCGAATATTAATAAAATTAAACAATAATCAATATACACATGCTGGGCCCTATATTCAAAACTTTGCACTTGGTGCAAACTTTTTGCACAGGTTTAGCACCGGGTTAGCATGGGCCTGCTATATTCAAAAGGGCAAATTAACATCGCGCACAAATGGAATTAGTGCCTGGCAAAATGATAATGTATGCAAGGGGTAAACTGAGGAGGCGTGTCAGTTCAATGCTATATTCAACCACTAGAGCTGCAGAAAGTGGTTTTGCGTGACTTAGCGCAACACTTTGAGTGGTGTAAATTACTGCCCAGGAAAAGGCTGTCTTAACTCTGGGTAAACCAGCTTTATGCAACTTTGTGGTTTTGCATGGCTTTTCATGACATTTGCACAGCTTTGCATGACCCTAACCAATAAGTATGACACAGAAATAGGCCAGACATAGAGGAAACATGCTGCTCACTGATGGCATCACTATGATACCATCATCTGCCAGCAGTCCCAGCTATGCCAGGCAGTAAGTGATGACCTTGCCCCCAGTGGACACCGTGGCAGTGTGGCCATATAGCACACACCTGCAGACCACCCTTCTGTGAACACTAACAGATGCCAGCACACACATGCAGCTCTGGGGGCATGGGGGTGTACAGGTGACCAGTATGCACCACATACTGGGTGCTGCCACATGGCTGGCACAAGCCACAAAGTGTGACTGGTCCAGTGTAGGGAATACTCCAACACCTGTGTGCCTGTCTGATGGTAAGGGCCCCCCAGCCACATAATACACAGCTGTACAGACACCACAGCACACACACATCCAGCAGGTATATGTCACTGTGAGCATGCCATGCCAGTAGTGCAGCATCTGTGAATTGCACAACAGCAATACAGTACTGTCCACCATTGGTACACACCTGCAAGATGGGGCTGTCACTGTGCACAGTGCTGCAATCAGTGCTGCCCACCACACCATAGGCAGTGCTGTGACCCAGACACCATTGGCCCCCATGTCACTGTACTATCTGCTGTGCACTGTATAGGACCTACAGTTAGACTGTTGCATCCAGTACCACCACCAGTGCCTGTGCTGTGCAGTCCCCTGGAGCACATTATTCTATGCAGTTTTGTAAATATGTAGCTTGCAGCTACCACCATGCTTCTCCCGAATGACCTACAGGTGGAGTTGTGGGATCCTGCAAAAGCACTGGGCAAACTACATGCAAATCAGGACATAATGAGATGCTAATCTGAATGTTTGCCCACTGATTGCCTAAGTAGACTCATTTTCATGTCACTTTTGAATATAGTAGATTTTTGTCCCTGGCAAACATGATAGCACCAGGCAAATGGCTTAGCACCTTGCAAGACCTGCGCTAACGTATGTGTGCCATGCAAACATTATGGAATCTTTTTTCATTTCTGCACACTGTACACTCACATACACTGATACTTGCAGCTCTACTGACTCCACTCCTTTGCTAGCACACACATTGACCACATATTTCACCTGTACAGTCCTTCTGGTCACTGTGCACTGGGTGACTGTTGTGGTTTGCACTTCCTGGTTGCTATATTCAGAGCTGTCTTATTCCCAGGCTATTGTTGCACTGCATTCCTAGCCCAGTTTGCCTGGTTTCCTTAACATGTTATGTTCAGCAGGTTTAGTACTGGGGCTATCCCTTTTAAATATATAGCAGGCTATTGGTTCCAGGCCACTTTAGCATGCTGGGCAGTGCTAATTTCACCCTGGGGCAAGGTTTTGAATATCTGGCCCTCTGTATATTGCATTTCATAAGATTGGCTGCATTGTTGAATTTGCCCAGGGGCCCGAAGGCCTAGGTATATACAGGTTCAGTTATATAAAATTGCTGATAGCCACCTCTATATATACAGTTGACTATGGCAAGGTGTAAAAGGCTTGCAGAAAATGCAAATGGTCAATAGATGACTGAATGAGGCTCACATACAAGTTAATATGGCTAGCTAGACAATGGTTGCCAGTGGCTAAGCAAATGAATGATACCACCATATCAATGCATGTATGTGGAGGCTTTAAATGGTTAATGGTTAAACCGAAGAAAATAAAAAAATATCTTAAAGTACAGTTAAGGTCTGATTTAGAATTGTCTTATTCAGCAATGCTGTATACCAAAACATGTCTTTTTAAAAGGTTACAGCCAAGATAAGAGCGTAGCTGCTAGTAACCACAGTCGGCCTTGAAGATTAAGTTCCCCAATTTGGCCACTGTCTGGTTTTTTATCTGTAAACCAAGTATTTTTAACAGTCACATCCCTTTGCATGTTTTCTGTATCCTAAAGTAAGTATTTTTAACAAATAAAAACACCCTGATTACTTGTTTTTCCTTTTAAGAATGACCGTATGTCTCTGGCAAAGTGTCAAAAGTATGTTATGAACAAGGCTTCTTTTGGCCAATGTATTTTTGAACCCGAGTCTTATGATTTGCAGAATGACATATTGTCTGTGTTTAAAACTGCTGAGGTAGTTTTTGGAAAATTCCAGCCTTGCATTTTTTTTCTAAGCTTGCTACACATAAATATGGGACCTATGGTTATGTCCAGAACCCCTTCGAGAAGACGTAGTCTCAGACAAGATGCAGTCTGAGACTATCCATAGATTGCTCTGGGGATCCAAAGAGATATGGCTACATGTGTCTCTGAAATGCTGTAGCCCTGTAATGCAAATATTACTAGCTGTCTGGATTGCATGTTAGAAACACCCCATTGGGATTGCCCTTTGGCTGTTTTACAACTAAATTGTAACAGGAACACCTAGGTAGTGGTGGGCTACCTGATGTTTAAAAATAATGTTAGCATGTATTCCCTTTTGTAAACTAGAATTATTAATCATGACAGGATCATCCTGTCATGGTGTGTTTTTATTGTTACAATAGAATTTTCTGGCTAATCTTATTAATTCTATCATAATAAAGTACAACTAATTTGGCAAAGAAATACTGTGTTGGCGTTATTGAATTACTGAGAATTACCAACCAGGAACCTGTATAAACTGTATAATTGGATCCAATTAACAGCATTGTACAATAAATTGTGATAAACAGAGTGAGTTGTTACTCCATATTACTCATATGCTGCACTACTAATATATTTGCACTTATAAATGTCACTACCTTTTTCACATTTCAGTTTCTATAAACAATAGAAAGAGGATTGTTTCGCATAATTTCCAGTGGCTATTTTAAATACATTAAATAATGTCAAAAATCAAAATACTTGTGTTTTCTATTAATTGCATTCAGATCTCTGTTTTTACAGTGCTGTTGCACTTTATTCAGAATGTTACTTGAAAAATTCAAAGTCAGCTTATTATTTGTTTGTTATGCAGCTGCAGATACTGTTAAATTGTATACTTATACAGACATGTTTCTCAAATAACGTAAATCTTCTTTAACCTTTGGATTGTAAATGTATACAAACAGATTTGCCATCTACCTGTAATGCCTGCAATTATATAGATCTTTTCTCTCTCCCTTTTGCAATAGTAAGTCTGCTCCCACCCCGTGTTGAGAATGCTCACTTCTGGAATGTCACATGTGCTCAAGCCACCATTTGTCAAAAAGGCTGACCTTACTCTTCTCTTCTCATTTATAGGGATCCACAGAGTCACATTCCAGAAAGTGTTTGTTACCAGTGATGTTACAGATGTCACCAGCTTCATGACACCATCAAGGGGATTATTATAGCTCCCCCCTTACAAGACATAAATGAAAGCAGTGAAGACCCAATAACTAGCATAACATCTAACCGTAAAACTACCATGGTTACAATGGGGAGGGAACAGAAGGTATATCGCTAATGTGGTGCAGGTCAAAAACCATTAAACAGGGAATTTTAAGGGGGTACACAGAGTGGAAGGTCATGTGCACAAATGGCCAAAGTCTGGGAAACAAAATCCCAGACCTAACGGCACTGATGGCAGACACAAACCTGGACATTGTGGCAATTATGGAGACATGATATGCAGGGAACCATGACTGGGATGCAGTCATACCAGGGTATACACTTTTTAGAAAGGACGGGGGGGAAGAGGGGAGATGGGATTGTTATGTATGTGAAGGAAGGAATTAAAACTGTGGAGACTCAGGGATCCAGGGAAGAAGCAGAGGCATTGTGAGTCACTCTGGAATCAGGGAATAAAACAGGCATCCATGATGGAGTAGTTTATAGGCCTCCTGCACAGTGGGAGGATACAGATCTAGTATTAGTGGAGGCCATCCATAATATTGCAGCCAAAGTAGAAGTACTACTAATGGGCGACTTCAACATGCTGGATATAAATTGGAATACCCATACTGTGAATACATTAAGGAGCAGGGACCTCATGTCTACCATGTATGGGGCAAACCTAAGGCAGCTTGTGGTTGAGCCCACCAGGGATGGTGCTGTATTGTTCTTAATGCTGATAAAAAGGGACAGAATCGTGGATTTTGTGGTGGGCAGTCCAGTTGGTACCAGTGACCACAGAACTGTGTGGTTTAGAGTTAACATGTTGGCAGAAGAAAGACATACAAAGATTAAGGTCCTAGATTTCTGGAAGGCCAACTTCATGAAGATGGAGGAACAGCTCAAAATTTCCCTGGCAGCAGATGGTACGGGGGGAAGGGAAGAAGAACAGTGAGTTAGGCTCAAGAGATCCATAGCAGGAGTGACAAGTCAATGTGTCAGACTGTTTAGCAAAAGCAAAAGAAAGAAGCAGCCATTGTGGTTCTCTAAGTCAGCAACCAAAAAACTTTGAGAAAAAAGTAAGGCATTCAGGAAATACAAAGAGGCACAGATAGAAGAAGACAGAGTGGAATATCTAGAGAAGCAGAGAGAAGCTGGGAAAGCCATCAGAGGGGATAAGGCAAGAACGGAGGAAGGAATAGCACAGGCTATTAAGAAGGGAGGCAAGACCTTCTTCCATTATATTAGTGAGATGAGGAAGACCAGAAATGGCATTTATTTATTTATTTAGTTAAACATCAGTTTAGAAACCTTTGAGCCAGAGGCTCATTTACAAAGGTACCTCGTCACAAAGAGGACATCAGAACAGTAGTACAATGGACACAGTACTTACAAACAAAAAAGTTACAGTTCAATTACAATTTTGTTACAATAGAGTACAATCTCCAACGAGCTAAAGATAACAAAAGGTGCAAAACTTATGGTCGGGGAGAGCTGGTGGGGGTAGAAGGGAGGGAGATAGGGGAGGAGGAATAAGTAGGGAAAGGAAGGGGGAGCCGCTCAGTGAGCATTGTCAAACAGAGTATATATATATATATATATATTTTTTTTTTTACACTAGGCTAGCGGCAGTTGCATTTGCGAGAGCTAAGCAGGAAGTTTCAGAGCCTGGGCTTAAAGCAAGCTAAGGTTAGAGAGTTTGAGACACTGGCAGGGAGGGAGTTAAACCAGTGGGGCGCACGGTAAGGGAATGCCCTCTGACCTTGTGAGGTCCTGGCTCTCGGAAAAACTAGGGTAGCTCTTGACAAGCTGCGTGTGATCAGGGTCGGTGCAGTACGGCAAATGGAGTTGGATAGGCCTATGGGGGATAGGCCATGCAGGGCTTTAAAGGTGAGCTGGCATGTCTGATACATGAGTCGCTCTTCCAGGTTGAGTAGGGTAGCCAGGGTGTACAGCTCACATGTGTGAGTGAGTCTGGGAGCACCAGTGATAAGTCTGCAGGCCTTATTTACTGTGAGATGAACCTTGTTGAGGGCAGTCTGATCTGCTGAGCCAGACCGAAGGCCATAGTCATGAGAGACATGACAGAGGAAGTGACAGCCAGGCGGAGGGCATCAGGAGGGAGGCATTTTTGTGCTGGTAAAGAATGCCTCAATGTGAGTTGGCAACAGAATTTAGGGCAGATATATGTCCATGGAATGAAAGTGCAGGTCAAAGGTTATACCAAGATATTTATAGGATTGCACCTGGTCAATGATGAGATTGGTGTGGAGTGGACAGCTAAGGGAAACTTGCTGTACTTATTTTGGGGTGGGAGAAGAGCATCGTTTTGTTTTCTTAAGGTTGATAACAAGTCGGTGCTCAGTGAACCAGGTAGCTGCAGAGTCAAAGACTAGTTGGAGGGAGTTCTGTAGCAGCATGGGGTCATTGTGGGAGGCATGAACAGCATCATCAGCATAGAGAAGCATCTTACCCGTACAACTGCTGGGTAGGGAGTTAAGAAAGAGTGAGAATAGTAGGGGTCCAAGAATTGAGCCCTGCAGCACCTAGAGCGAATAGGGCATGTTTCAGAGAGAGTACCATTGACTTCTCACACATTGGGAGCGGGCGGAGAGATAGCTGGTGCACCAGGAAACAGGTCCTGAGGAAAAGCCTATTAGGTCGAGGGTGGAGAGCAAAAGAGGATGCGAAACAGTATCGAATGCTTTAGACAGGTCAATGAATATAGCACCAGCCAGGGCACCAGAGTCCAAGGAGGCATGGAGGAAGTTGGAAAATTCCAGGAGTGTTGTATTGGTACTATGACCTGCTCTGAACCCATGTTGTTCAGGGCAGAGAACATTGTACTTACAGAGGTAGTCAGAGACTTGGGACGCCACAATTTTCTCTAACGCCTTAGAGAGTGGGGAGAGGATTGAGATGGGTCAGTAGTTACCCGGAAGAGTCCTGTCACCACCTTTATGGACAGGGATAACTGTGGCAATCTTCCAGGCGGAGGGGAATTTTCCGAGACAGAGTGATTTGTTAGGCTAAAGAAGGAAAGGGTGGGTGGGTGGAGGAGGACCTTGAAAAAGCTGAGATACAGAAGAAGTATTTTTGCTCAGTATTTACCAAGGAAGAGGCAAGTGAGGGGACAAGACTCATGATGAAAGGTTTAAAGTGGGGAAAGGTGGACACCAGCCCATTTATGGTGGATAGAGTGTCGGAGGAACTTGGGAAACTAAAGACAGACAAGGCAATGGGACCAGACAGAATTCACCCAAGAGTTTTGAAGGAACTCAGGGAAGTCCTAGCAGGACCACAGACAATCCATTTCAACCAATCACTAGAGAAAGGGTAAGTACCTGGGGACTGGAGGAGGGCGGAGGTGGTCCCCCTGCACAAGAGTTGAAGTAGAAAGGAGGCAGGCAATTACAAATGTGTAAGACTAACCTCAGTGGTGGGAAAGCTGATGGAGTCCCTGCTTAAGGAAAGGGTATTGAAGTTCCTGGAGACAAGCAGTACAAAAGTCCCAAGGCAGCATGGATTCACTGAGGGAAGGTCCTATCAGACTACTCTTATCAATTTCTTTGACTGGGTGACCAGGGTGGTAGATCACAGAGGGGTGGTGGATGTGGCCTACCAGGATTTCAGTAAAGCCTTCGACGCTGTTCCACATAGATGGTTGCTTAACAAATTGGGGAATCTGGGTGTGGGCTCTAAAATGGCAAAATGGGTTGAAACTGGCTAAAAGGCAGAACCCAGTGGGTGGTTGTAAATAGCATAAAATCTGAAGAGGAGGAGATGACCAGTGGGGTGCCACAGGGATCAGTGCTGGATCCAGTCCTTTTCAATGTCTTCATAAATGACATTGCAGAGGGACTGGAGGGGAAAGTATGCCTGTTCGCAGATGACACCAAGATTTGCAACAGTCAACACACAGGAGGGGCTAGATAAAATGAGAAACAAACTAAGACTACTTCAGGAATGGTCAAAGGTTTGGCAGTTGGGTTTCAATGCTAAGAAGAGCAAGATTATGCACCTGGGATACAGAAACCCAAGAGAGGAATACAGAATGGGGGGGAGGTTCTATCCACCACAAAGTCACAGATATCGCACACACGTAAGGAAGATACTTTACAAAAAAAGATATACAAATGCAGTTTATTGGTGAGTGCCAGGGCCAAACAACCCAAACCACTAGTGCCTTGGCAGTGAAGCCTTCTAAGAGAGCATATACCACCTTAGAAGGCTTCACTGCCGAGGTGCTATGGGTTTGTGTTATTTGGCCATGGCATTTGCCAGTAAACTGCATTTGCAAAATATTTTTTTGTGAAGTATCTTCCTTGCTTGTGTGCGATATCTGTATCTATGTATTTCTATGGCTGGCCACCCAGTTTATCTGCACCTGCTCCCTTTTGTTGGCATCGCAGTAGCTACCTGTGGACTGTTCAATTTGTCTAGCCACAACAAGTCAGGAGAGAGAGACCTGGTGGTTATCATATCCGATGACCTGAAGTCATCGAAACAATGCAAAAAAGCAGTGGGGAAAGCAAACAGAATGCTTGTGTGAATAGGAAGGGACATAACAAGTAGGAGAAGCAAAGTGGTGATGCCACTGTATAGATCACTGGTGAGGCCTCATTTGGAATGCTGTGTCTAGTTCTGGAGATCGCATCTTAGGAAGGACATAGACAGAATGGAAGCAGTCCCAAGAAGAGCAAAAAAAATTATACATGCACTGCACCATAAGCCTTATGAGGAAAGACTCAGAGAACTTAACATCTCTTCACTGTAAGAGAGAAGAGAGAAAGGGGATATGATAGAGACTTTCAAATACCTTAGAGGAATAAACAGGGTACAGGAGGGTATCATATTTCAGAGAAGAAAGTGCACAAGGACAAGGGGATATAACCTGAGGATAGAGGGAGGGAGGCTTAGGAGAAATGCTAAAAAGTATTTTTTTCATAGAGAGGGTGGTGGATCTGTGGAACAGCCTACCAGGGGAGGTGGTAGAAGAGAAAATAGTACAGGGGATTTAAAAGTGCATGGGACAAGCACAACGGCACCCTGCTGTGCAGCACAGCGGAGAGACTGCAGTCCAGATAAGGGTAGGGTTTGCCAAACCAGGTTGGGAAATGGGCAGACTAGGTGGACCGGTTCGTCCTTATATACTGCCATATTCTATGTTTCCATGTTTATGCATGTGACATGCCATGCAACATGGACCCTTATGTAGTCTCACAATATTCTGTAAACTGCAATCTCTTTCATGCAGAGGTTTGTTGCCCTAAGTAAAGCCTTACTTATTCTTCCCCATTATGACACTACTTCTACTTGCCTCTCCCCCCACACACACACACAAAGCAGTTTCTGAGACAGTCTCCCATTTCTATAAAATCCATCCTTCTGAAATGCAAGACCTTGGTCCTCATGTGACTCATCTCTGCTCCTTTCCTTGTGTTAAACCACACTGTACATGGATCACTGGTACCTAGGGGACTGCCCACTATGACATCTGCAATGCTATCCCTGTTTGTTAGCACAAGGCTCCAACACTGCCCCATCCCAAATAGGTACTCTAACTGACAAAAGCTCCTTGTAGAGAGTCAATGATGGCATTGCTCCTTGCCAAAGCTGCTGCTGGAAGGTTCCACTCCTAATGTGGCAGATTGAAATCTATAACTAGCAGCACCTCCCCCTTACTAGCCATCCTGTTGATGGCCTACCCTAATGCCTTTTCCATCTCATCCCCCTATGGGAGGTCTGTATATTAACTCTGTATGGTCTGTATCCAGGATGATTGATCCATACCGCCTCCAGTCCCTCCTCTCTGTGGTGTACCTGAACCTTTGTGGCCTCAATTCTTTCCTCCACATATAATGCCATACCTCCTCCCCTCCTCCCTGTCCTCTATATCAGGAATAGAGAGTAGACTAGAAAGGTCATATCACAGTTGTGGTGCTCAGTGCACCATTATTCTCTTATAAGCTCTAAAGCCAGGTAATTCTTCACCATAAGAGTCTCTGTATGATATTTTGTTTCTGAGGGTTCTGGTATTAGCACACATAGCTCTCCGTACATTCTTACCCTCTGCCTGATGCCTTGCATCTTCCTCCTTTTCCTGCCTATGTTGTTACCTGAAGCCCCCTCCGATGCTCTTTCTTTTTTACTTTTTCCATTCCTGGTTGCCTTTGATCCACTTTCCTCCCCTACCTGAGTTGTATTCCTTTTTTCTTCATCTCATTCAAGTCTGGGCCTTCACGTACCTCTGTCTTTGTAGGCTGCCACATAGATAAGTTTACTGTCTGTTAGCTGTATTTCACAATGTACAAGGAGACAGTTAAGGTGTCACCTACTACCTTCTCTGGCATCTTACTTCTATAGACAGCTGCAGTTACCCGACAAACACTCCCAAGTCAGATGCCCTCCCTCCCCTTTGTTCCACTAATGAAATGGGATGTGAATGTAATGGGATGCAGTGGGTGAGGGAGTGTTCTTATGCTGGAGCTAGCAGCTTTCTAGTGTTCACCTATTAGCTGGTCATACAGGTTTACAGTTTAGAACCCCCCCCTCCCGAGCAGTTCTTCAGGTGCAAATTGTTGGTTGGGGTGGGAGAGGCTGTGACCAGCTCAAACCCATCAGATAATCTCACTGAATTGTACTGAAGTCAGAACAAAATGGTGTTGGAAAGCTGCAAACACACTGCTTTCACAGGTTTTAAACTCACTCCCATTCAGTAGTTCTACATTAGCAAATTGTTGGTGGGTAGGCTGTGGCCAGCTCAAACCACTAAGATAGTACCACTGAGCTCGTATTAAAATCCCTTCAAATACATACAGAAATAGTCATTCCACAATACTAATACTATAAGTTGATTTTAAAGAAAACAAAAACAATACTTTCAGAATTACCCAGAAATTGGCCCTTATAAATAGGCCAGTTTACTATAATGGGACTATATGTAAATCCAACTGAATCGGATGATTCCTTTAAACATCTAGCAGGCTACCTGGACAAAAATCTGCCCTTGTCTACCTATATCGATATGACAACAAACAGTATATCAGAAAGGGTTTTTACGTAAGAATCAGGACTCAATAACAGATAAGGCCAAAAATGTAATTACAAGGCCTCTTGCTTACACTAAAATATGGCTAATTTCATTTTTTTGTAATGCCCTGAGTATTTCTTGTACAAAATATGTAGTCTTTTTATAACAATATCTATTACTTTGCCTTAATGGCACCAATAATAACATTGAGATGTGGCCTGTATAAATAAAAGTTTAGGTATTCTAACCCCTGTATCAAGAAATAACTACAGCGTTTATAATTTATTATACTCTGTTGATAATTCTGATCTGTCAGTGGACATGACTATGAATTTTACACTAGTAAATGAAATGCAATTACTAGGTGATTCAACTACAGTTAAGTACTGAGAAAAATTCAGTAGAGCAAAAATCTGAAAATGTCCATTTGCATTTTATGGACCTAAGCTATTAAATAATCATCCCCCATTTTAAAAATAAATTTCACTACAAGACCTTATGAGTTTTCATTCTATACTTATAAGTATCAAATGCACAATTTTACCTGTAGTAATGAGTAATTTTCTTCTTTATACAGTATATTTTTGTCTTAATATTCATGTACTGTGTAGGTCTATATGTACAGTAAATACATTGACATGACTGAAAAATGGACTTGACAACCCAGGGCACCACAGATGAGACAAAAATCCTGCACACCAAGTAAAGGACCTTACTACCAATTGGCCCTATGCACTGTCAGGCAGGAATTAAGCACCAGAGGAGCATATCCCACCTGTGTAGAGCCACACCTGTAGACAGGTATGCTCGGCCAGCAATCACCATCGGACACCACCTGTCTATGGCACCACCCCCTCAGTGTGCAGTACTCCAGAGGGTGGCCAGGGGTGGAGTCATGGTCCTGGGCAGATATCCAATTGGATGCCAGTCCTGGGTCCCAAAGTGGATCCCTCATGCAGCAAGGAGTGGGTCCAGGATAGTGAATGCCTACCGCAGGCACCCAGACCCACATGCCCAAGCCCCAGTGGCCAGCTGGCAGTTGTAGTACCCACCCGCACACACAGGTGCCCCTCAGTACACAAACAAGACCCCCCCACCTGGTACCTTGCCATAACTGTGCTGTCCGGTGGCTGGTGGTCCCCCCACCCACCCAGGGCACTGCCCCCCCGTGGCAACATACCTGTCCAGTGATGCTGTGGGAATGGACAGCTAGTGACACAGCCCTCACCATGCCACCTCGGCCACCAGCCATTTAACTGATGTTGGAAGCGTGCATCTATAAATAGACAGCATGCTCCCAGCAGTAGTTAGATGGCCGGCAGCTGAGGTGGTGTGGTGAAGGCTGTGCCACTGGCCATCCATTCCCATGGCATAGTTGGACAGGTATGTTGCCATGGGGGCATCATCGCAACAGGTGGGTGGGGGGCCACCAGACAGCACAATTTCAGCAGGGCACCGGGTGGAGGTCTTGCTTGCATGCTGCGGGGCACCTGTCTGTGCAGGTGAGGGTCCTGAGCAACAACAGAGTTGGGGCTGTGATGGGATGGAGCGGTGTTCTGCCTCTTGCAGTCCAGGATGTGGCAGTGTGGTGTTGGGGTCTGGTGGTTCCCTGATACCCCATGGTCGGGGCTGACCTGGGTTGGGGGGGCATGGCACTATGGGACACATGGGCACCTACCTGATCAGCAGCCCCAGCCCTCCTGTTCTGCTCAGTGGGCTCAGGCAGCACTGTGGGGGGTCGATTCCTGGTCCCCCTTCGCATGGTGGGTGATGTCAATGGGGGTGTGCAGTGGGTTATGGCAGGGTCTACCCTGGTGTAATCTGCACCCTACTGCAACCCCCCCATGTGCAGCACATTGTGACTTTATGCATGCCACATCATGCTGGCATGCCCACGGCATGCCCCCCCACCTGGGGCCTGGGACATTGCTGTTCATGCAGCCAGGGGTTCAGGCAGATAACAGGTGCATGCCCCCTTGATGAATGCTGCATGGACACCACTCTGCTACATTCAGAAGTAGCAATGCCAACATGCCCATTTTATGCGGTTCGTTGGTATCGTGCATAGGGCCCAATATTTGCAAAGAAACAAAATGGTTTATTGACTATTTGGAGAACCACATTAGCCCCAACACCTTGACCTGTCCTCAGGTCTTCATCAGAGTGCATGCCTTCCATCAATAATGTCACTCTTTTAAATAGCTTATTTAAATGTGCAGTAAATATTTTAATTTTTCCATACTTGTGCAATATTAAATTTCTGAAGTTAAGTGAAAAACACAGACCTCCTCCACCAGTAGAACTATTACTTCTGATCTATTGCCTATTAACAATGTTTTAAATATTATAAAAAGGGGGTCACGTGATGTCACTGAGCTAGTAGTAGCATAGTTTTACAGCTCTGTCTCACTTCGGTATTAAAATTTCTTTTCTCCCTACCTTCAGCAGTTTTCTTCAGTGTTTCTTTGATTGCTCTACCTCAGGAATGGGAGCAAAGTTGGATAGTGACAAATCTGGAGTTGTTGCCAAGAAAAAAATATAAATTATCCACCAGACCTCCAGTGGTTGACGATGGTGCAGGGCCCAGCCCCAGTACTCAAGTGGAATGGGAATCTGATACCAGCCTAGATGCATGAGAGCTCGGAGAAAAAAAAGCCTTCATGGGCGGTTTTAGGAATGATCTTAATCATATCATGGTACAATTAAAGGCTGTAAGGGTGTCAGTCAAAGCTTTGAGACACCATATGGAGCAAGCCAAATCCCACATTAGTCAGGTTGAAGACTGGACTAGACCAGCGGAACAACGTATGGGCCTTACCGAGAAGGAGATTTGATTACTTTGGGAGATAATAGATGACCTAGAGTCTCAACATCAACGCAGTAACATTTTCTTGTTTGGACTGCCAGAAAAGTCGGAATGGACAGACATGATCTCCTTTTCTGAAAAAGCAAGTTATCTGAATGGCTTGGGTAGAGCTCAGCATCAGTGGTGGAAATAGAATGGGCCCATTGAGTTCCTACAGGCCCTCCTCTGACTGATAGCTCTGCTCTTCCCCAGCCTGTAGTATTCAAACTCCTCAGACACCCTGACTGGGGGCAAATCTTAAGGGATACCAGGATGCATAAAGAGATCCTGTATAACAGAGCTCAGTTATTTTTCCACCAGTATTTTCCCTTATGAGTAATTGGTTGGTGGAAGGTTTTCGACAGGGCCCGAGATTTGGCTCATCAGCAAGGTATGAAATGCTTCTTGTTGCCTCCTGCCACATTGAAACTTATGCTGCATACTAGAGTGGAACTCTTTGACTCTCAGGCAGAGACCATGACGTTCTTGGTGGAATGTAATCAGTCACTGGGGACTGGGACATGGGGCCTGCCTCATCAAGATCGGACCTCTCCTCAGCCACAGCACTGGAAGGATACACAAGCTTGGCCACAGCCAAAAGAAGAGATGCAGGGCCCAGATTCTGTTTCATTGAAGCCTTATAAAGAAGTGGATACGATGGATTGATACAAGGCAATGGTGGTAGGCATTTATTTCTCCTGACCTATGGTACAGCTATTTTGGGGAGCAGGTGAAGGAGGTGGTGGTTTGAATTAGAGTACACAAAGAGCATTTTTGAGCCAGGAGACCCCTGTAGAACTGGGTACTCTATTTAGAGACTTATATGTACCAATTCAAGGCTTATAAAGATTGTAATTGGGGGGGGGTTTATTCCCCATTTTATATTAATGTTGGCACAGATTTATGAGCTTAGAATTATGTTACGGTGGCTAGTTTGAAACATTGAATGCATGGGGAGGCAGGGGGGCAAGAGAAGAAGCAAAATCAATTACAATTTCTGCTTTAAAAGTTGTATCTGTAATATGTATTTCCAGAGATCAGAGGGAGAACTCTGTGTTTTTTCTTTCTTCTGTTGGTAGACATTTACTGAAGCAAAGCGGTGGAGGCGGTTGCCTCATTTGACAAAACCATTTTTGTTGAGGGTGGTATCCAACCCTTTTTCTGCCTCCATGGCTATGATGATGGGGAAAATTGTGAAAAGGATCAAGGTATGAGGGGTTCTAATATGTTTTGTATTTACTTATTTGTCGATGACATACCCGGTGGGAGTATGGGGTCGGGGGATTTGGAGGACCATGTTATGAATCGGAAGGGTGGATGGGGAGTGTGACCCAGCGAGTACCTGTGGTACATTCTAATATGCTTGTGATCATTGCTATTATTGAGTTCCTCGTAAATAGTTTGTGGGTATTTGGGGTAGGGTGTTTTTGTCTCTTTTTAGTTATGAGTTGGTTCAAATTCAACAAGAAATAGCATGGAAACTTTATTTTACCATAATTCACTGAAATTGTCTATGACAAAATGTTCATTCACTTGGTATGGTCCTGTATTATTAAAATAGCTATCAATGCTAACCCAAAAAGCAAAAAGCATAAAGCACTTTAATATATTGCTGACTTCTCATTATGGTAAATTGACCCATTGTTCTTGTAATGATAACTGAACTGTGCAATTGTGAATTGATTTGTACTTATTACACGTCATGTATTAATTTATGTATTTGTCATATTTATGATGTTTTTCAATGTCAGGTATGACTGAAAAAGAGCTATGCCTAGTCATTTTTCTTGGTTAAAAATAAAGAAAAAAAAGGTTGTGGTTTATAGAAGCCCTTTTGCTGCTGGGGGGGGTGGGGGTTGGAGTTCCAGGAATTTTTTTCATGTAAAGCATGACATCCTTCAAGGTTTTGACCTGGAATGTATGGGGACTGAATGGGTCAATTAAACAGAAATCTGTATTCCACCATATTCGGAAATGGTTGGGGGGGAGGGTTAGTGGCTCTTCTTGCAAGAGACCCACTTGCTAACGAAGGACATGGATAGGATTAGGCCATGCTGGAAGGGGCAGACGTATGCAGCCTCTTTCACTTCAAAAACTGTGACTGTGCTTGCATAACCTAGTTTAAGGCCAGCCCTTCTCCAGGCAATAGCTTAAGGCTTCAGCTCTTTTCTCCCACCCCCTCCTCCCCTCCTGTTCCCCTCCTGTCCCTTCATCTGTCTCCTCCTTTACCTACTACCCCTACTTTCCTGACTCACTATTGGACCTTTGTGACTTTCATCCCCATCTCACCCTCTTTGGCTTGCCTCCCCTCACATTCACCTCCACTTTTTCTCCTATCAGTCTTTCCTCTCTCCTTTTTTCCTTTTTTTCTTTTTTCCCCTCTCCCTCTCCCCTAAAACCCTCCCCTTCCTTCTCCCTCCCAATATCTCCTCCTATTCCCCATGTATCTCCTTTGACCCCTCCTCATCCTTCTCACCCTCCTCTCTGCTTTCATACCTCCCTACCTCTTTCCTCTCCCCCACTCCCTCCTCTCTTCTCTGCCCTCACTTTTCTCATCATCTTTTACTTCAACCAGTCCCCCATTCCCTAACTTTCTAATCCACCTGTCTCTATAGCACCTCCCTTACTTGCATCAGGGCTCCCTAACCCTACTGGCTCATTGACAACAGACCTGTTGTACTTCAGCAGCTCTATCTATTCCCCTTCTCCTCTCAGCATATTTGATAACTGGGTCTGTAATTACTAATTCTCCTTCATTGTTAACATTGGGACTATTTTTACTGAATTCACGTAATTCTCTTTAATGGATCAATCCACTGTTTTCATTATTATTTATTGTATTAACATTCACCTGTATTATTGAGTGTGTGTATTTTTCTCCTACTTGTGCTTTGTCTATTGATGTGGAGCCTCTGTAAATGAACCCATGGTTCAAAGGACTCAACGATTTTCTTAACCAAATAAAACAAATAATAAAAAAGGGAGGGGTGATGGTTCTCCTAGACAAGTGGCTTAACTGGGTTACTCAGCAAGGGATAAGGGACCCACAGGGATCCTGGCTCTTAGTTTGTGGGCTTCTAGATGGGTGACTACATTCTTTAGCTTTGATGTATGTCCCCAGTGAGGGCGGAGCTACTTTTTTCCAGAGTCTCTCCCAAACAAGGCAGAAAGGATGCTGCTAGTAGGGCGGGATATCAATGAGGTCCTGGAACTGGTATGTGACTGGAATGGTACACCAGCCAAGCTAGACACACCCGGAACTAGGGACTTATCTCAATTTAGGGAGTAATATGGGCTTTGAGATATTTGGCACACCTGCCATCCGCTAGTTCAGGATTACATATATTATTCCATGTTACATCAGCCCTACAGCCATCTTGATTTATTGTTAGCCCCTCATTCTTCATTGAAACAGATGATACAGGTGAATATAGAACCTATGACTATTTCTGACCATTCATCGGTGACCTGGAATTTTTTGCATGACCAGGGAGAGGACAGGATTACTTGGTGGAGGTGTAATTTGAGTTTTCTTTAAGATAAAACCTTTAAGGGCTGGCTGTGAGGGGAGGTTCAAGAGTATTTGAGGCTCAATAATACCCAGTAGGTAGCTCCTCAGTGGGTTTGGGAAGGCCCAAAGGCCTTTATACGGGAGGTGGCAGATAGAATACACCTCTGCATATAAGAGCGAGCATCAGTCTAAGATCAGGGCAGACTTGATAGACCTCTAGGCCTTTATCTGCTGGCAAATTTTGTATGTTCGTAAATTTCATAGGGAGCTAGAGAACCAATTGGGAGCTTTGGAAAAGCAATACAGAGAGGGTTCATCGGATTCCACTTTGTTAACCCACTTTAGGGACCTAAGGTTTCAGCTTAACTTGACGAACACCTACCAAGCAGAGTTAGGCTTGAATAAAACCAAACAGCCTATTGTGAGGGAGGTGAAAGGGCTGACAGATCACTAGCCTAATATCTCAATAAAATGAAAAATTCCAGAATAATTCTGAGGGTTAAGACAGATAAGGGTATGGTAGTGGACCCGGAAGGCATTAATGAAGTATTTCTGCAATATGATCACCAGTTATACACTTCTAAACGGTTACCAGGAGGGAGCAAAACTGACATTCAGGACTTTTTAGCCTTCTTGATGTTATATGGTCTTTCTGAAGACCAATGGAAGGCATTAAAGGAAACTATTGTGCATGGGGATGTTAGGGAGGCCATTGGTCAATAGCACGTTGGGAAGAGCCCGGGTCCTGATGGATCCCCTATTGAATTCTATAGGGTGGTAGAGGATTTGGTGGGACCACTGTTGACAGACGTATTTGAGGCAGAATAGACTAAGGGAGAATTACTCCATTACCCCCCCCCCCACGATGTATGATGCTGTTATTTTGGTTGTAATGAAACATGGCAAGGATCCTTATTATTGTGTGAGTTACCGCCCAGTCTGTCTCCTTAATGTAGACTAAAAGCTTTTGGCAAAGATCCTTGTGAACAGGATGACTAAGGTGTTGCCTTTTAGTATACATCTGGACCAAGTGGCATTCATTGGGGGCGCGATGGGGCAGATCACATTCATTACTTCATGGACCTTTTCTGTGCTCCTCAGCATCAGCCTGACACATCAGCGATGAATGCCCTGGACACAGAAAATGTGTCTGACTCAGTCAAGAGGCCCTATCTTTTTGCTATGCTGAGGAAATTTGGTTTTGGCCCTCATTTTATTCAGTGGGTACAAATTATTTACTCTTCCCCTCAAGCAATAGTGTTGACCAATAGTAGAATCTCCTCATCCTTCATATTAGGCAGAGGAATGTGTTAGGGGTGTTCTCTCTCCCCAGCTTTATTCGTGCTCACTATTGAACCCTTGGCCCAAAAACTTAGGGATTCTGCGGATGTTAAGGGAGTTCAGGTTGGTTCGATGACTTACAAAGCTATGCTGTTTGCATATGACGTTTTGTTGACTACATGGAATGTCGAATCACCTTTGTCTAATTTGATACAATTGCTTGACATTTTTTCCACCTTGTCAGGTTCATGAAACAATTGGGGGAAGACTGAAATAAATGCAATGAACACTAGAGGAAAGTTGCCACTTTTACCCATGCCTGGGCTTACTTGGGCCTCTGGTTTGATTAAATATTTGTGCATATTAATATCTCCCCAAGTAACAGATTGGCCATCTTTGAATATCTCTCCATTGTTATGGACATTGCAGAACAATGTTGCTAGGTGGTTGCATCTTACATCATTCCTATGGGGCAAGGCTCAAGCAGAAAGGATGCTTTTCTAACTCAAGATAATGTTTGTCCTTAGATAACTCCCCTTAAAAATTCTGGATTTTTGGTGGCAGCAATTTAGTATGACCCTTTCCTCTTTTTATTGGCATGTGAGCAAGGCTTGTATTTCTATGGCTACGTTGATGTTGCCATACAAAAAAGGGGGCTTTTCTTCTCCCTGGCTAAAGGGGTACTATATTGCTGAGGCAGATTTTTTTGTGGTTCCATTTGGAACAATTGGAATCGGTGATACGTTGGCTAGTGTTCAGAAAAGAATGAGACACCCACTGTGCCCCTGAATGTGTGGTTTGGATGATGGGTAGGTCATTATTTTCTTTACCAATGCAAGAGTATGCATCTCATGTGTGGGGATTGGCTAAAAAATATCTAGGCTTGGAATAGAAATTCACTATTTCATTATGGCATATATGGCATAACACACAGTTATGCATAAAGGGTTCTCCCTTTTGCTGGATGTCCCGTGTCACAAAGGGTATCATACAGGTGGAAGATCTTTTCTCTACCGAACTGACTATTTCAAGCCATATAAGGAACTCCAAGATCAGTTTTCTTTTCCCCCGGTAGACCATTGGAGATATTTTCAGCTATGTTATTGGGAGAGTTCTACATTGTGAGTCTTCCTTGTGAAGCCTCTGTTCAGTCTATGGGAGAAGGTTTTTGGTAAGAAGGTGATTGGTAGTGCTTTTTCAACTCCAGTTTGGATTGGTACTGTGTATAGAGCTATACAGGAGGTTTATGCACCAGCTACGAGCAAAATACATGGCAGATGGGAAAGCATGCTGGGCTATTCACTTGGGGAATCAGATTGGACCACCATTTGGGAGAATGTGTATGGGATTTGCAAGGACACATCATGCTGACTGAGGCAGTTGAAAACACTATTGTTGTGGTACCAGACTCCAGCCTCCCTGAATATAGATGGAACTGGCCTTACATCTACGGTGCTGGTGATGTGATTGGGCTGTAGGCACAATCCTTCATATCTTGTGGGAGTGCCCCCATCTTAAGTTGTGGTAGCAAGGAATTTTGTAGATAATGGGACAGGTTTTAGGGACAAGACTGGAGGTAGACACCTCATTAATGTTATTGATGAATACATCCAAAATTCAGAGGTTAAACATCTGCCAATGTGCCTGGTTTGTGACTGCTATTACTAAAGCAAACCATCTGATTTTGCACCATTGAAAAACTGTAGAAGTGCCTACATAGGGGGAATAGATATAAAATATGCTCCTTGTGGCTGGGTTTGAACAGCTGTCCTATATTGCTATTGATAAATATGAGAAATTTACTCATTTCTGGCAACTCTTCTTGTACTTTCTAGGAATACCTCTGCCTAAGAGTTGGGTATGGCTTATTCCCTGCACAGAGGCTAAGTATATAGATTCGAGTTGAGGCTGTCAGGTTGTGAACCATGGGGCCTAGACTATGGCTTTGGGGAGAATTGAAAATGGGAGATTAGGTCCCCCATTTTACTCTATCCCACTCTACTCTGCCTCCTTTTCCTCCAGCAGTGGTAAGGTATTGGTTTATAGTTACCTCCTCGTGTGACCTTAGAGGGTCTCTAGACCAATACATTAATTTTATTTTGGGGATAATAGACACCATATTGATTGTTAAATTTGTTTGTTATAATATTTGTATGTTATATGCTGTGATGTTAGGTTTTCTGTTCGTATTAACCAGAGGTTGTTATACTTTAGATTGTACTTCAAAGGACAGATTCATCCTGGCCATGACATTCTTATGGTATTCATATGATGTTTTTTCTTAACATGCTTTATATTGCAAACTGGTGCAAAAAATGTATAAAAATAAATAAATAAATAATTATATATCATAAAAATACCTGTCTCTAAAATTGAGGTGTGAGGAGTTAAAATGGGTTGTAAAAGTTATTGAATGAGAATGGAGATTTTAGTGTGGGGGGAGATTGAAGGGGGACATTCATCAAGTTTTTACGTAAGAGAGAGATATTACTAGTTAATTTTAAATACAGAATGCCCTACTGATAAACTCTGAATAAATTAATTTATTAAGAAGCAAAGAAACATAGAATTAATAATTAATTCTGTCCACATTTTTCTTCACATGATTTTTATGTTCCATGAAGAATTCATCCAAATGGGAATAATTTCCTTGTTCCTCCTTTTGAATTCAGCCTCTGGAAAACAAAACAAAAAAAAAATAATACCATCACTTACTAATTTAACATGCAACTATCCAACTAGAACTAAATGGGCATTGAACACATCCTACAGGACAGGAGAGGAGGTGACAGAATAACAAGGCTGCTTCAAAAAGAAACATACAGGATGGTATCATTTAATACCATACAGCCTACTGATCTAAATGAGGAAATGGACTATGCACCTTTTCTGAAAGCTGATTAATTTTGCAGGTCCAAGAAGTAAAAGTGGTGGACAGGAATAAGATCCAACAACTCTCCCAGGTTGTTTAAATAAATTTAACTAACGTGCCAGATGTTGATTACATCAGAAATAACCTTCTTGTCAATAACAGTGTCTATCTTTGCATATTTGTTTAGTTAGTGGTGTTACTATGTTTTTTTTTTTTTTTACATATGCCAAATCCAAAATGTGGAACAAGGATTTTTTTCCTATTTGGATGAAGTCTTCCTTGAACATAAAAATTCGTATGCAGAAAAATTAGGGTGGATAGAATGAATTATTGATGGGTTATTTTATTCTGTAGGCTTCAATTGGGCATTCCGTATTCATTATTAACTAGTAATATCTCTCCTGAGGTTAAAACTTGGTGATTGCCCCCCCATTCATCCCTCTACCCTTCACTAAAATCTCTATTCTCATTCAGCAACCTTTACAACCAAATGTTAGCCCCCCTTGGCTGATAAAAAGAGCACAGTACCTTGCACATGACATCACAAATAGCCCCAGCATCAATAGGCATTTCTCCTGGCTTACCTCATTCTGTCAACACCCTGCCAAAAAAAAAGTTTGGTTATGGGTTCTCTGTGGGGTGGCTGAAGAGAATGGTGGATTCAAATTGGAGGTCACTGCCACGGGGAGCTGTGCAGATAGGCAGAAGCCTTCAGTGAATAATTGAAGGCCCCATATGAAGGTAGGGCAGGAAACAGATTAAGGAGTTATGATTGCTACTGAATGAGCAATATATAGTATGTATTTGTAAAATGACAAGAAAATAATCAGAAATATCATTGGTCAAAAGACATTAGCTGGCCGTGCATTACATCACTATAAATGCATGGACAGGTGCATAATATTATTTTCCTCCCCAACAAAATCTGTTTACAGCCATTTTATAAGTGTGATAAGCCCCTCTAGAGTGTGCATCATTGGATTTTAATGCATGTCACAGGGGTGTAATGACAATTGGCCTTCGGACTCAGATCTTATTAGATCCTTGCGGCATACATTAAGTAAGCAATAATACCCAACAGGATGGGTGTTATTGGGATATAATGGACTGCTTGAGGGCATAATGAGGCCAAATGCTGCAGGCAAAGGGCCTTATAGCCCCTGGAAGATCCATTATATCCCATAACGCCCACCCTGGAGGGTATTATTGCTCTTAGAAAATAGGCAAGAAGAGATAGTTTTATACAGGATTAAAAATAAATAAATAAATGTATAAAATGAGTAGATATTGATTTGAAGTCATTCTTATGTAAAGTAGTCCCTGTGTTGATTTGCCTGCTGTGCCTGCCAGTAGAGGGCACTATATTGTTTGCAGTTGGTGTTTTCTTTTTACACTTCTCTTAGAGTCAGCAAGCTTTAGAGGCAGCAAATGTGTTCAGCTCTTTCTCCTACCCCAGGAAGCACTTCCCTTCAACATTCCCCCATCTTTGTTTTGTTTGGGAACCAAGCAGTAAATCTGTACTCTGTTTTATGGAGGAATTATGCAGAACCACATCAATACCAAGCATGGCAGCTTCACTCCCATTGCTGCCCCATTATGTTCAACCACACTACCACCCTAAACTCGTGGTCAGCCCTCATGACCATAACTTGCACTATACATCTATCCTGACTACCTCTGGACTGCACCACCTCACCCCAGTCCATCACTACCACCTTGGCTCCTATCTCCCATCATTCTCAGCTCTGTTAGCCCACATCATATGCAGCCTTCCTATACTGGTCAAGACCACTAAAAACCTCCTTATATACACCAGTCCTTTCACACCAAACCTAGACTGCTCAGATTAGTACTGCTCTAGCATGCACTCCTTCTCCTCCTCCTCCTCCTCCTGTCAGGTAATGTGCATCCCAATCTGGGGCCATCAAGATCTGGTGTCACCTAGGTGAGCAGGCCTGGAAACCTGCTACTGGCCTCCCTCAATATCTGCAGTCTTCAGAGGAAGTTCACACCCCTCAAAGGATGAATCACTCAACACTCTCCAAACATCCTAGCCTTATCCAAGACCTGGCTCTCCAAAAATATCCCTGATGGATCTGTCACTCTTATTGATTACTCCATTTTCTGAGCTGACAGAATAGGCAAGCTTGGTGGTAGTTGTGCCCTCTAAGTTAGAAACTCCCTACATGCCCTCCTGGTCACCCTCTCCATACACATGGTGCCCAAACCCTAGCCATTAAGCTAAGCCTTGGCAATCCTGGTAAGATGCTTTATATCATGGCTGTCTACATCCTCCCATGCAACCAAAAGCCCACCTTTGAATCAGTACTTACCAGCATCACACACACCTCCCTTCTGAAAGTGAAGTCATTATACTTGGAGATTTCAACGTCAATTGGTTATCAACTGCATTCTCCTCCTACAAAGAATCTGTTCTAGCCTATGATCTCACCCAGGTTGTCCAGTCCCCAACCAGACTTGACCCCAAAACTGGTAGCTCCAGCCTAATCAACCTCATCTTCACTAACCGCCCTAACAACTTCTCCTGTGTCAATGTGCTCCCAGACTCGCTTGGTGACCCCTCCCCAGTTACCTGCTGGTGGTCAAATAAACTTCCCCCAATCCCCCCCCAAAGTCTCCGTCCAAAGGCACCTCAAAAATGCATCCCTTTCCCGCCTCAAATCATTCCTTATCTCCTGTGATTGATCCCCTATTCACACTGCACAATCTGTTGATGCTGCTCTGACCTATTTTATCTCTACCTTTAATTCAACCTGTGACATCTTTGCCCACTTCTCCAAGCATATTGTAAAATACCGGGACACACCTTGGATGTCCCAAACACTGCTTGACCAAATGTGCCTTAGAGAGAGCCTCTGGCATCAAGCCCTGGACTCGAAACTCCCTCAGGACAGACAGCTCTACAGAGAGGCTAGAAGCAAATGCACCTGGGCTATCCAGCTAGCTAAAGCTACTTACTTTCAGCAAGTTCTCACCTCCTCCTGGGGCTCTGGAAAAAATTCTGGAGCAATGTTAAAGAGCTCTGTGGGAAAAATGTATCCCCTGCCCCTGCCCAACTACTAGTTGATGGGGTTATCTCCCAGGACCCCACTGCTATCTCCAACACCCTCAATACCGCCTTCTCAGACCTCAGTCACATCCTCTCCCCAAACTTCTTCGACCCAATTCCAAACTGCCCTACAGACATTTCAGCCAACTCTGACCACCCCCTCTTCTGGCTGAGAATCATTTCCTGCAGTGAAGCAAAACGCTATCTCTCCAAAGTCCTTGTGAATTCTCACTATAGTAATGACTCCCTGGACCTCAAACTCCTCCAGCTTACTCTGGATGTGACCCTGCCACAGCTCATCAAAATACTTAAACTGTCCTTATGCCTCAGCCAATTCCCCACTCCCTGGAAAAGAGCAGTCATAACCCCAATTCTGAAGAATGGTGACCGCACCTCCACATGCTAGACCTTCACCGTGTATACTATTGAAGTGCCTGACTGTCTTACACTTCCCCCACTGTTTGATTCTCACTAAACTCTTTTCTTTTTTCAAAATCCTCCACCTACCTCCTAGCTAAGCTCTGTCTTATTTATCTGCATTCACTCTCAATAGTATTTCCCTGCATCTCTCCCATACTGTAAGCCCTTCCCCTCTGCTACTCATGTTCATGTTCTTCTCTACTGCCCTCCCTCCACCTATTATCTCTGGCTCACCCCACCCCTGTCTATCTAATTGTTTGCCTTTGTTTCTATTTTAATCACCCCCAGCTGATTGTCTGCCACCAGCTGCCTGCCTCCTGAATCCCTGTCTGCCTGTATATTTAGCTCTGTGTCTCTCCTTTTCCCCTCAGGGACTCGTGCCTGAGTGGTGCTACTCTTCAAGGGTTGTGCACCCCAGCCATCTCTCTGGCTGCTGTCTGACTCCATCCACTAGCCCCCGTCAAATTTAGGGTCCCTGGAAGTGGATCCAGACCCACAGGTACGGCTGCTGAATTCATCATTCATCCCGGTTGGTTGAATCAGATTGGTGAGGCACTCTTGCAGGCAAACACTGATTGGCCCACCTGCTTCACTAGTCTTCACCGATTCGTGTTCCATTTGCCATAGACTTTAACTGCAATTTTTAGCTAAACTCTGCTCACTTGTCTCCTGCTAATTCCTACTCGATATTTTCCTGCCCCCTGCCCCCTCCCAGGCCTCCTTTAAATACAGTCTTGCACCACCCTTCCTGGTGTTCGTCCATCCCTTTAGTTTATTTTGGCCATGTGTATCTCCAATCATCAGAAAGAGTAGCAGTGTCATCTAGCAATTACTTAGTTTAGCTGCTCTGTATCTCATAGCCTGCTTTTGCTCCTCAGCAAACATCCATCTCCTATTTCTTTATCAGCCTTTGCAGTCCTTTATAGTATCTGGATACTCAGGAGTATTTGGACTACTCACACTCTGTATTTTTCTTTTTCTTCCCTCCTTGTATGCATCTCCACCTGTACCTTTTCTTGCTTTTTCTTATATTAGTCCCTGCTTATTACTAAGCCTTGTTATCCAAATACAGTTCTGTCTCTTACTTTCTAGTTTGGAACTTCCTTGTTGAACTGATTATCCTCTCAAACCTTATAGGGTGATTGACTGTGCTCCTGTCTTCCACTCAGCAGAGGCATCCTACCCTCTCTACCACCCAGACTATACTCTTTAGGAGTTATGGCTTGTGTTATCTTTGTCCTTCTGAGTCTAGTGAACAGCATATCCAATGCAACAGTATGTAATGAAGTACCAGGCTCTAGTCCAGTCCTGGAACTCCTTATCCCAACCTATGCTGCCCCTTCACACTACACCTCCCTCCTTTTGGCACCCCTTCCCTTTGCCTGTGTCTACCTGAGCACTTTCCCTTATATCACTATACTGTCAAGTCAGTCTTTTCTTACCTAGCACTAAAGCTCCACCCCTGGCAATAAATAGCAGGTTGTCCCAAAGGAAAAAAGTGATTACATCCTTGATGAGCTCAATAAAGAAATTGTTACATCTACTTCTACTCTGCTCAGGCAATGTGGAGTTAAATCCTGGCCCTACTTTCCAACTTCCCTCAATGACAGAATTTGCAGCTGCCCCAGACTTAAAATAATGCTGGTCAATATACTAAGCTTGACTAAACAATTTGACCAGTTTCAAGCATGGGCTGCTCATACAGAATCAGATCTTATCATTATTACTGAGTCTTGGCTTTAAAAGGTCACTACTGACCAACAAATTACCCTTCCAGGCTATAAACTATACAGGGCAGATAGGGAATCCAGGGGGTGGTGTGGTTTTCTATTCTAAAACCATGTATACAGTTAGTGATATCTTCTTGAAATCTAAACCGAAGGAATACAAGATTGTATCCCTGAAGCTTCACCTTCCCTCCATGGAATGCATCACTATTATAGGTGGTTATAGACCCCAGGCTAGTAGCGCTGATATCTTCAATTTACTAAAATCTCTAATCATAGCTGCCAATACTGAAACAATTATCCTTGGGGATTTCAGTATGGACTGGCTTACCCCTAAAACACACATCCTGAAATCTCTCACCAATCTAGCTTCATACAGCTAATTAGTGAACCTCCAAGGAACAATACTTCGAACATTGCCAACAGTTCACTCCTAGATGTTATATTAACCACTCATCCACATAAAATTTTACACTCTGCAGTTTTCCAAAATGATATGAGCGACTATGGGGTTGTTGTATGCATAAGATTGCATGTCAAGAATCGATAACAGCCCAAGCTCATAACAAAATGGTCTTCTCGTAAGTTCAAGGCAGCAAATTACCTGTCTGACCTAGGCAAGGTTAGATGGCAAGATCTTTATTTTACCAAAACAGCTGATGAGACTGTCTCTGTCCTCAACAACAACCTTGTCACACTTGCAACTAAGCATGCCCCCTTTATCTAGGCTAGGGTGTGCCACACCTCTCACCCCTGGTTTACTCCAGGTCTTAAGGCTGCACTCACAATCTGCAACAAGATCTGGGCTCAGGTCAGTTGTAGCAGGAGCCCTGCAGATTAGCAGGCTTTTAGAGCAACTAGGAATGCATGCATAAAAAGCATTTGCTCTGCCAAGGCAAACTTCTATGTTTTCACCATAGAACAGGCAAATGGGAATTCTCATAAAATTTGGAGGACACTTAAATCCATCGAATGATGGCCTAGTGCACCCTCCATTCCAGCTAAGATCCTTACCTATAGTAGAATCATTGAAAGTAATTCCTAAATCCTGGAAGAACTCAACTCACATTTTGTCACTGCTGACATAACCTTTGACTCCTCACCTCACACAGGCTGAGGGAATAATCAAGCCAGTTCTATCCCCACTCCCCTTACCTCGACATGTCCCTTCCAGCAGTGTACACTTAACTACAAAGAAGTTGAAGACTCGCTCCTCAACCTAGATACTATGAAAATCGCTGGGGATGATGGACTTGAGCCTTTTTTCTTAAAACTAGGCTACGCCCATCTCACTGCCCCCATTCTTCATATTTTCAATCTCTCCATCCCTTCTGCCACAGTTCCGTCTTGTTGGAAATCAGCCCACATCCTTCTCTTATTCAAATCAGGAGACCCATGTGATCTAAATAATTACAGGCTTATCTCAATGCTGCCCATTCTTTCTAAAGTTTTTGAAAAACTGATTTACAATCAATTAAAACTTCATATCAAAACCTTTCCACTTCTAAACCCAGCACAATTTGGTTTCTGGCCTAATCACAGCACTATCATAACACTGGCTAAAGTCACTAATGACTGGATATCTGCTTTGGATGCTAAGAAGATCACGGTGCAGTCTTCTTAGACCTTAGTAAAGCATTCAACACTGCTGACCACAATTTATTACTTACCAGCCTTACTAAACTAGGTGCCACTCCTTCCACTGCTCAGTGCTTTACCAGTTACCTAGCAGGGAGGACACTGAAAGTTAAAGCCGATAGCCTATTCTTAGCCTCCTTGCCGATTGCCAGGGAAGTCCTGCAAGGCTCCATCCTAGGCCTTATCCTTTTTTCCTTGTACATCAATGATCTTGACTATTACATAACCAAATAAAACTTGTACTTCTTTGTGGGCGACACAATGTTGTATACCTCATTCAACGTTGTCTGAAGTAAGGGAAGTGCTACAAGCTGACTTTGCTCAGCTGGAAATTAATCTTATTAATGTTAAGCTTTTTCTCAATGCCAAGAAAACCAAGGCTATGATCTTTACTCTTAGTACCTCATCTACCAACCCCCCCCCCCGGCCTACCAAAAGACTTTTTTGTTACCTCTCTAGGCAAACCTTTAGAAGTCATCCCCAAATTTAAATATCTTGGCATTTGGTTAGACAACAAGCTCTCTTTCATTGACCATCTTGAGAAACTATCCAGAAGGCTAAAAGCCAGGTTAGGTTTCTTTTTCAGAAATAGGTCTCTTTTCCCACTTGAAATTAGAACCAGGCTTGTTCAGGCCACATTCCTTCCCCTACTTGATTATGGGGATCTAATTTACACCTGCTCTGCAATCTCAAGCTTTAGTAAGTTGGACTTTCTCTACCAATATGCCTTGCGGTTCATTACCATCTCCCTGTACCGAACCCACCACTGTGATCTTTACACAGCTGTTGGCTAGACATCACTTAAAACTAGATGTTTGCTCCATGCTGGTAACTAGACCTCTTAAGTTACTCCTGAACAAACTCCTGAGCTACCTGACAGTTCTCATCTGCATTTAACACTGTGCATATTCACTTAGGAGATCTGACTTTATCTTCCTTGTTGTGCCTAGGACTCGCACCACCTTTGGCAAATGCATCATTTAACATGCTCTTACAACAATCTGGAACTGACTCCAATCCGCACTGAAACTGTCCAGCATTGTCTGTGTTAACTTCTACAAAGAGTTAGCTGCATCTAAAATAAAATATATTTGTAGACAGAGGTTCCGTTAATTTATTTTCCGTGGAAGTCTAAAACTTCCAGGAGTCAAAATCTGGAAGTCGTTCTAATTTTTTGGAAGTCAAAATACTTCCAGAATGCCACCTTTGGAAGTCAGTATTCTAGGAAGGACAATTTTATGGATGTTAATACAGTATATTAGTGTTTAAATACAGTTTCTTTCAGAAAAATCCATCATTTCTGACTTCCAAGCCTGGAAGTTTGGAAGTCATCTCATTTTTTGTTTTACATCTGGAAGTCAATGACTTCCTTCCTCTGCATTTTGGAAGTTTTTGCCTTATTTTTGGAAGTCAAATACTCCAAAAATGGAATTAACTGAAGCCCTGTTTGTAGCTGCTTCTAAACCTCTTCCCTACCCTTATGTCCTTACTACGCCCACCCATCCACCTGGAACTAGCTCTAGTCAAGACTTGAAATTATCTAAATGATCTGTCCAGTTGTTCTCAAGACCTTCTCCTACCCTTGCCTTCTTTCTCTATAGCTTACTCTCTCTTACTCTCTCTCTAGCACTCTTCCTTCTCCACTCACTACTAATCTTCAACCTCTCCTTCTTAATTAACTACTCTCTGCTGTCACTGTACTCTGTCCATATTTATTGCTTCTTACCAGCTTATGCTTATAATCCCTACCTTGTCTTGTCTTAATTGAGTACTGTGTATCATATGAACCTTAACTGTACTTTATTTTACTATGATGTACTCTTCTATGTAATGGTGCACATGAACCTTATTTGTACTTTGCTTTATTTTTTTCTGTTACCTTTTTATGCAATGTCTCCTTGACTGTTTACATGCTTCATGACCTCCTTGTGAATGCACTTGTTCAACAGAGTTTTCCTGCAATAAACTTGAACTTGAGCTTGTAATTATCAGCCCATTTCAATATTCCCCCACAAGGCACTCAAAAAAATTGTGTCGGACCAGCCCACAGATTATGTGGCCAAGCATAACCTGCTCTATTGTGAGCAACACGGCATCAGGATGGGTCACAGTACTACCACTGCCCTTCTTGAATTTACATCATATATACATGAGTCTCTGGAACAGGGCTACCTGGCTGGCTCAATCTATGTCAATTTGACCAAAGCTTTCAATTCCATCAGTCAAGCACTGCTTCTCCACTCCCTTCCATTCCAGAACATCTCCCCTAAGGCCATCTCCTTGTTCAAAGACTATCTATCCAGCCGTACTCAACAGGTAAAAATTAACACCACACTCTCCATCAGTAGACTAGTCCTAAACGGGGTCCCACAAGGGTCCATACTTGGCTCATTGCTCTTCACCCTCTTTCTGAACTCCCTCCTCAAATACTGCAGTGGTAAGCTACTGCTCTATGTGGACAAAGCAGTTGTTTTCTGGAAACACCCTCATCCTAACTCCCTCCAAACTGCTCTACAGGGCTTCTTTGGGGAACCTGAAACCTTGTTCTCTTAGCACCACCTCATACTGAACTACAACAAGACAAAATCTATAATCTTTGCACACCACAAGAGCCCTCACTGTAGCACACCATTAATTATCACAAACTCCCTAGACATCCCTTTTGAACAGGCCTCCTCTTTTAAGTATCTGGGTGTCACCCTGAACACCTTCCTCAACTACCACACTCATATCCAGCACATCTCCTCCTCCATTAACTTCAGGCTAGGGATCCTAAACAGACATAAGCACTGCCTACCCCCCCAGGCCATCTGACTCACTGTGTCTTCCTCAGTCCTATCCTTGGTGGATTACGGCATTGTGACATACGGGTTTGCAGATCAAACAGCCCTATTCTGCATTAATCTATCCCTCAATAAAGCCTGCCTCCTGGATGCAACCATTTGACCCACACGTACGAGCTATACAGTCTTACAGACTGGCTAAACTTTGAAGGCAGGCTTAAGTAGTGCATTTGCAGAAAGCATTCTTCAGAAGCAAGCACCCTATTGCTTTTACCCTCTCATCCAAACAGTCCCACACAGAAGAGCCTTCAGACATTCTGCCAATACCTCCCTCCTAGTCCTCCACTGTAGGACCTTCCTTGGTCAAAGGTCCTTCTGCTATCATGTCCTCCATGGCTAAACAGCCTACCATCCTCCATCTCCATGGAACCTAGTCTTGGCCCATTTAAAGCCGGTCTCATAACCGTCCTCCTTGCCTCCACTGCCTGTGACTGCAAATAATACTTCACCTCTTTTTGAATCTCACTAGGAGTCATATTTCATACAGGTTTAGCTTTTTTCAGTTAGGAAGTCTGCAAGAAAGGGACAACATGTCTGTTGTATCTCATGATTAATTTTCCCTGTTCCTTCTCTTTCACTGTATATAAATTATGACTCAGGGTCCATTAAAGACCCCCAAAACTGTAACTTGCCATATGTATATAACCATGACTCAGGGTCTACTTTAAAACCCCTAAAGATGTAACCTGCCATTTGTATATATTCCCTTTACTGAATTACTTATGTATTGTACAGTTTATGTTATATATGAGTATTTTTCTGATGTGGAGTCTTTGCAAATGAGTCTATGACTCAAAGGATTCTAATTCAGATTCTCTTCAATAAATAAATAAAATACGGTCAGGTAGTAATTATGACAAAGACTGTACTGGCATCTGGAAGAGTAGCTGCATGCAATTAAACAGTAAGGTGGATGCAACAAATGAAAGTGCCAGGTTACTATTTTTTGTTTTGTTTTTAATGTTTCAAGTAGTTTAGTCTTGTTTACAAGCAGTGAAAAGTTATGGGGTGAACAGGGGAATGGTGAAAGACTAGCTCTAAAATGAACAGCCACATGTATGCTGGTGGCTTACATTTAAACATTATTAATCATTTCTCCTAGTATTTTTCACAGCCTGGGCCTTTCTTATAGGCTGCATGAACCTACTTTTTTTTAACAGGAGGTTGTTCATGATACTGTTTCTCTTCATTTCTGAACATGTTTTTGATGTCCACACAGAACAAGTGGAAACCAACTTCCATTTCTGACATTTGGGTTGCCAGTGGTGAGTGGCCTACTGAGTGTGCTTGTGGAGAAAAATGGTGTTTCTCCATGTTGGAGGGAGTGTGGGCAGAGCATGAGCACAAGGATACCAGGTGGGCATTAGCGGTGGCAGCAGAAACTTGTTTTTTACCAGGCGTTGTTAAGAAATAACAATAACAACAACAACAACACTGGTGCCAGGGTGATTCAGCCAGTCAATGTGAAGCTTTCATGTTGCCCATTTTCTAAAATCCTATAATGCACATCCTGTCATGGCTAATTACTTACATATATCCGGTATACATATAGCATATAAAATAGAGTGGATAATCATTCAGAACTTGGATGGGGAATTAAGGTTATTTTTGTGGGTAGTGAAAATGAAATTTGATTTGTCTTCCCTGATAATATCATGTTTGCATTGCCAAGTTGCTTAATCCACATAGAAACATAAGAAGATGACAGCAGATGGGAACCTTGTGATTGATCTAGTCTCCCCGTGAATCCAACCCCTATCCCTATAGGTTGCTTGTTTCAATTTCACTGTAGTATCGGTCCCATGGATGTTTAAATTCATTCACCATCATTGCTGCAACCACGTCTAGGAGAAGGCTGTTCCATGGGTCTATAACTCTCTCCATGAAAAAGTAGTTCCTGACATTATTTTTTAGCCTTCCCTCTCTCAGGCATAGGTTGTGCCCTCTAGTACATGCCTCTTTGTTGGCCTGGAAGAGGTTGTCTGCCTGAACTGTGTTTATACCTTTGATAAATTTCAATGTTTCTATCATGTCCCCCATCCCTTCTCTGTTCTAGGGAATACAAGTTCAGGTCCCTGAGTCTAGGTTCATATGGCTGGTGATGGAGGCCCTGAACCATCTTAGTGGCCCTTCTCTGAATAGTCTCCAAGCACTCCTTGTCCTTCTTTAGGTGGGGCCTCCAGAACTGGACACACTATTCCAGGTGTGACCTCACCAAGAATCTTAAGAGCGGCATGATTACTTCTTGTTTCCTACTTGTAATTCCCTTGCCTATGCATCCGAGGATGCTGCTTTGCTTTTGAGCTGCTTTTTTGCATTGTTTCCCTTCTTTAAGGTAATCTGATATGATTATGCCTAAGTCCCTTTCAGTCTTGGTCACCTCTAGTGTATGCCTGTCTAGGATATACTGTATTCCTAGGTTCTGTTTACCCAGATGCATCACTTTGAATTTTTTAGCATTGAATCTAAGTTGCCAGTCTTTGGACCACTGTTCAAGTCTTTTAAGATTTGCCATCATACTAGTAGCTCCCTCTAGAGTATCCACCCTATTAAAGAGTTTTGCATAATCTGAAAACAGGCAGACTTTGCCCTCTAGACCATCAGCAATGTCGCTGATGAATGTGTTGAAGATGACTGGACCAAGCACCAACCCCTGAGGCACTCCACTGGTCACATTACCCTCTTTGGACATGACACCATTTACAGTGACCTTCTGAGTCCTATCTGCAATCCACCTTACTATCATATGACCAATGACTGTGTATTCAATTTTTATGATTAGCCACCTGTGTGGGATGGTGGCAAAGGCTTTGCTGAAGTCCAGATATAGCACAGCCACCACCCCACCCTGGTCCACTGTCCTGGTTACCCAGTTTAAAAACCCGATTAGGTTAGTCTGGCATGATCTGCCTGCAGTGAACCCATATTGTTTAGGGTCTAGTTTTCTTCCCCTCTTTAGGAAGTTTACCATCTACTCTTTAAGGAGTGTCTGCATGATTTTACCCACTACTGAGGTAAAGCTGACTGGGCAGTAATTGCCTGCCTCCTCTCTGCTGCCACTCTTGTGCAAGGGCATCACTGTTGCCCTCTTTCAATCTGATAGCACCCTACCACTTTCTATTGCTTCATTACATAATTCTGCTAATGGTGTGGCTAATTCCTCTTGAAGCTCTCTCAATATTCTTTGGTGAATTCCATCTGGTTCCATAGATTTGTCTGTCTTCAGTTTCTCCAGTTCTTTCGGTATCCTTTCCTTTGTGAAGGGACTTGTATCTGCACCCTCAGTAAGGTGCTCTGTTATGTTTAGTGTTGGCCCACTACAATTTACGTAATTTGTGAAGACTAAACAAATGTATGCATTCAGTGCTTCAACTTTGTCCTCATCTTTTTCCACTATCTGGCCCTTGCTTGTTACTATTCTGACTATTTCTCCTCTGTTCTTCCTTTTTTCACTGATCTATCTGAAAAAGGTTTTGTCCTCCTCCTTGATTCCAAGTGCTATTCTTTCCTTCATTTGAGCTTTTGTCAATCTGATAGCTTTTCCAGCCTCCTTAAGTGTTCCCTGTAGAGCTCCCTATCAACTTTTCTCTGTGTCCCTTTGAACCATCTAAAGGCTTTTTTCTTTTCCCTAATCTTTAGTGCTACCGCTCTAGAAAAGCAGGGAGGGTTCCTCTTCCTTTTTGATTTAGCTAATAGCTGTGTACAATCCGCAGTTACCATGTACAATGAGTCTTTTTATGGACTTCCAGTGAGCTTCTACATCCCCTATGGTGCTATTTCTAACAATGCCTTAACACTGGATCTCATTTTATGGAAATCTGCTTTTTTGAAGTCAAACACTTTTTGTCTGGTGTGGCCTAAACCCTCCATATTATTAATTTGTAGTCAGACAGACCTGTGATCACTGGTTCCCAGATTGATGCCGACATGGATGCTGGATATTCTGGGACTGTTAGTGAGAACCAGATCCAGAGTTACTTTATGCTTGGTGGGTGAGTCCACTAGTTGATTCAACCCTGCTACCTTTAGAGTGATAAGAAATGCTCTGCTCTCTTCTGCGGAAGCTGTGCAAGTGTATCAGTCCTCAGTAGGTACTCTTGAGAACCAAATCCTTGTGTCAATACCAATCAGAGTCATGTGTGTTGAAATAAGAGATGAGATCTGTCAAAATCCAGGGCAGGAAGGCACCTTGCCAATGTGACCTCTGGAGGGCATGCTTGTTCAGATCTTTGTGAATTTAGAATGAAAAAGAGAAAGGAAGTCTTGAATGTAAGAGGGCACTGAAATGGGAGACAAGCCAGTGCAACTAAGAGCGTCTATTTTTAATTTTTTATTTTATTTTAGTCTTTGGTAACTGGGTAAGGCCTACTAGGCACAAGTGTCTGTTTTCAGGGGTGACCCATCTAGCAAGGAGAACAGGCCAAGAAACCTGATCGACCTGTGCTAGTTGTACTTCATGGACCATTTAGGATGCTGGATCTTATGTGCACTTTAAACTGTTCTTTGGTCACAGACTGTATCAGAGAGAGCTTCTAGGATATTGGGGTGGGGGAGCAGGAGGGGATGCAGTCAATCAGAGAATGGATAGAGGAGTGAGGGTTGAGGTGGGTAGGCTAGAAAATTGGCTGAGTGATGTTTAAGGACTGGATTTGATGGATGAACTTTCTTTTGGAGTCGAGTATGGGAAATTTGTCTTGAGGTCCCCAAGAACTTCTGTAGGAACTCACCATAGGAGGACTGATTTTAGAGAGAGAAAAAAGAAGGCCAAGCAATAAGTTGGGCTTAGTTTCAAGTGGCAGTAGATAGATCATAAATACCAGCAGAGTAGAAGAGAATGAAAGCCAAAATACAAAGAAGGAGTTTCTGAGATTAGGGAATGGAGGCTTGAAGTTAGGTATGACATCACATATGAGACAGAAAATTACATGGACAGTCACACTGCCCCATTGCTTTCTATAATTCTGTCACTGTACAGAAAAGCAAGAGACAGCTATTTCTCTGTATGCTTTGATCTGGCCATTGGGACAAGTAAGCCCTCATGAAATGGCTGAAGTTCTAGATTTCAGAATGGCATACTTCAACCTGAAGAGGAAGTTGGTCCAGGACAAGTTAGTCAGAGTAGACAGCATCAGGGATGTGGAGGAAAGAGGAGGGAACAATCAAGAGAGGCCATTCTCGAGGCAACAGAGTCTTGCATGAGAGTGGCAATCAAAAGAAACAGGGAGAAGAGATTACTATAGTTCCCTGGAAAGGTCAGGGACGCATTAAGGGCCAAAAGGCAGGCATTCACCAGGTACAAGGAAAAACACAGGAAGAAAGAATGAAGAGAGCATGAAATGAGAACAAGGAGCAGCAAAAGGGCATTTAGAGAAACAAAGGCAGGCACAGAACTGTGTATTACTGAGGTGGACAAGGGAGAGAAGCACAATTATTTAGACATATCATGGAATAAAGAGATAAAGAGATAAAGGAGGAGGTATTGTTAGGCTAAAAAAGTGAGGTGGGGTAATGGAAGAGGATGAGTGAAAAGCAACCATTCCTAATGACTTTGTCTGCTCTGTATTCATGAGGGAAGACAGCGGGCCACCTGACAAGTAGTGGCATTAATGCAGCTGTATGGGGGAGGGCCTTGAGACGATGCAGCAAGTATTTGCCAGAAAAGTGTTTTGGAAAGAGATAACACACCTAAAGGTTGATAAGGCCACAGAACCAGATAGGATGCATCAGAAGGTGCTCAAGGAATTGGCAACATAACTTACTGAACCACTGGTAAGCATATTCAATAGTTCAGTACAGATAAGGGTAGTTCCAAAAGACTGGAGAGTAGCAGACGTAGTCCTGCTCCATAAGAGGGGGAGACAACAAGCAACCAGATAACTACAGACCTGAGAGTCTTGCCTTTATTGAGGGTATACTGATGGAGACAGTAGTGAAAGAGGATCTTAAGGACTACCTGGAGAGCACTGGACTCCAGGATAGTAAACAGCATGGGTGAGTAGCAGGGAGGTCTTGTCAGACCAACCTGATAGTTATCTTTTACTAGGCAACAAGGGTAGTAGATTAGGTCCACAGAATGGATTTTCTTTACTTTGATTTCAACAAGGCTTTTGACTCGGTACCTCACAGAAGATTGCTGAAGAAATCAGAGATCTGGGTGTAGCAAAGGACACTGTTAAATTTGTGAGAAACTGGTTGGAAGGGAGACAGCAGAGGGCTGTGGTTAAGGGAGACAAAACAGAAGACTGGGACGTCACCAGTGGAGTGTTACAAGGACCGCTCCTGGGTCAAGTCCATAATATGTTCATCATAGACAGTGGAGAAGGAATCCATCACAATATGTGTCACTTTGCAGATGACACTCGGCTCTGTGGCAAGGTAGACAGTAAGGAGTGGGTTAGGGAGTTGCAGAGAGGCTTGCAAAGGCTAGAAAGGTGGTCACACCTTTGGCAGTTGAAATTCAATATCAAAAAGTGCAAAGGATGCACATGGGGAACAAGAACCCCTGGAGGGAGTAGGGGTTGGGGAGTGGGTAAAGCTGGGCATGACTTTTGAGGAAAGGGTCCTGGGGTCCTCATCAATGACTCCTTAAAACATTCAAGCCAATGAGGCTTACAGTAAGGAAAACAGAATGCCGGGTGTCTGGAAAGGGGTATTGACAGCAAAAGGAAGGAGGTATTACTACATCTCTATAAATTAATCGAGAGGCCCCAACTGGCGTAGTGTGCCAAATTCTGGAGCCCTCACCTGAGGAAAAATATGAACAGGCTGGAGGCATTACAATGTAGGGTGAGCAAAATGATTCAGGGCCAGCAGGGCTGATCTTACAAAGACTGATGTAAGGCACTGAATATGTACTCACTGGAGACCTGACAAGAAAGGGCAGATATGACAGGGTCCTTTGAGTTCCTGAAAGAAATGAACAAAGTAAACGTTGATGAACTATTTAGAATAAGTAGTGGCTAAAGAACATGGGGCACAGGTAGAAACTGACAAGAGGGAAGTTCAAATGGGATGTGAGAAAGTTTTATTTTACAGAAATGGTGGTGGAGCCATGGACAAATCTGCCAGCTGATGAAGTGGACACCAAACCTATCAGTAGTTTCAAACAAGGCCAAGACAGAGTGAAGTTACTCAGGGTGGTAATGGTAGAGCAGGGAGCAAGGAGATGGATAGTGTGGGTTAGAACTCTCTATAGACAATAAGTCCTGGGTTTCTTGGAGTTTTAAGGGCAGACTGGATGGACCAGTGGTCTTTTTTCTGCAGTCTTTGTCTATTTTTCTATGTTTCTGCAGTGACATCCTCATCATTGACCCTAACTAAGAGATAGGCCCTGAAACATTCTACAAGCACAGGGTATGATGTTGCAGATGCACCTCTGAAAGCACTAGATCATCATGAAATAATGAAAATACAGGCAAACATGGGCAATCATCAAATAAAAAAGGATATTGGAGAATAAGGATTGGGAGCCATTGAGGCCTGGAAACTGGCCCATTAGAAATACATTTTGCTTTGGAGTACATTCTTGTAGCTCATAAAAATTGTATTTGACATATATTTCATCACTTTTAATGAACTGCCACATATAGGGCCTATGCACAAATGTATAGGAACTGCATCCATATGCGACATATCAGTGGAAGACACCTATGCACTGCTCAGGCAGGTGGAAGTACATGCTATGCACAAACATGCACACATGACAGGTGGAGGCATGGGATGTATGTACAGATTGATGCAGGGACACGTGAAGCAGATCTGGGTTAGTCTACAGTATGTGGCCATGCACCTTAACCCTGTCATATATGGACAGCCACACTGCCCCATGCACATCCACAGAAGAGAGCACCATAATAGAAACTGAGGGACGTGCTGTGTCAGATGACAGCAAGAGAAGGGCATCACCTGTGGTATCCAGGCACCCAACAGTACCTTATAGCATTAAATGTGGCCATACAGAAATGAGGGGCATGGCCGAACATGTGGTGCCAGATGACCATGGTCCTCTGATTTCTGCATCAGACAGGTGGTAGCCATGGTTGCCAACATGCAGGAGTGCTGTTGCATTCTTTATGGTGCAGAGCCCTTGAAGGCATCACTCAAAACCAAAGTTAGACTGTGGCTTGACATTGAAGCCACCATGAATGCTGCCAGACAGGAGGCATGAACGCTTACAGCAATCAAGCATAAATGGTGTGACCTCCAGTCCATCATCAAGCATAAGCTGGAAGCTGTCAAGCAGTCACTGACTGCCACAGGCAGTGGGCCACCCACATAGGAGCACACCCTGTCCCTAATAGAGAAGACAGTGGCAGAGACACTGCCAGATATGTAGTACACCACGGGGACTGGCTGGGTGGGCCTGGACAGCACGGCTATGCTAAGTAACCTGTATTGAACCGTCCAGATGTTGTGATGTGAAACACCCTCATCAAGGAAGCTGTGACATCAGTTGAGGCTGGTCCAAAACTGATGACTGATGCTGGCAGTCAGAGTCAGGAGACCGGTGCAGGTAGGTGTTATCCACAATGGCCCACAACACACACTCGATACACCCAAAGCTTTGTCACAGGCCATAACACCTGGCTTGTCTTCCACCACCAGGTGCACTACAAGAGCCTATGGCCACAAAGCATAAAGGAGGTGTGAGTGAGGGCACTGGCACAGTCCCATTCAGGGACATACAGAAGGACAAGAAGGAGCTGGACACCAACACCACTGGCAACCCCCCCCCACCCAAAGTCCTGATCCCCAGCCACAGCCACATCCTGGATAGCTGGTTCAAGATGTTCTACAGGTCACTGAGGAACCTTGCATGTAGCCTCAATTGGTAGGACTGATATCATGGCCTGCTAGCAACACTGGGCAGATGCCAAAGACAGTCTGTCCACCCCATGTGGCAGACAGCAGAACACAAGGTGGTTGCAGGGAACAAACAATACCCCTGTGATAGTGGGGATGAGGGCCCCTACAGCCATCCCACATGCTGGACATGCCCATCCTCTTCTATTTCCCTACCTCACTTTGTTAGCCTAACAATATGCACCCCATCCAGCATTGGTGAGCACTGTATTCACCTTTTTCACCTACTGAAATTTGCAGAAGTATGGAGACTTGGGCATCAATTTTTTTTTGTGGTGCTGTGTGTTGCAGGAGGGATTTTCCAATTGTATAAGAAAAACATTGAACAGCAATTTGCTTGGAGCTGACAGTGAGTGGTCTGTTCGGAGACTTAGAAAGAGCAAATTTCCACTATGAGTGCATCTAATGAATCAAGTGAACGTAGCTGTGATGAGACTCCACTGGTCTGCCTTACCACTACTGAGGACAAAATCAAACACAAAGAGTCAGCTAAATCTAAACTCAGTGAATGGACCGGTGCAGGGGAGAAAGAGGACAGCAGTGAGTTGAAAAGCCTTTCAACTACTTTGGAAAAGAAACATTCCAAGAATCAAACTTGATATTTAAAATGGGTAGCCCTAAACAATATTAAGAATCTGACAGCATCCCAAGAGGATTGAGAGTAACTGTAAAGCCTTCAGTAGGCATTGATGGTTTTAATGATGGAGAAGAATGGGAAACAGCAGCATTAGAATGTGCAAAGATAGGCCGGCTCTGCGGCGCCAGGCAATAGGGGATTGCTTGATACGTTGGTGAACCATGTTCATTACTGAGCCTGGGACAACAGAAGCAGAGGCTGGAGGGAAGGGCTAGGATTGTCTGAGGGATGCTCCATTCACCAGGGTGGAAGGCTGGAGCCAACACAGCCCTTGAGCAGCTCCTAGTGGCTGGCTTCAGTGATGCTCTTTGCAGCATGGGTGACCACACGCCGCATGTGCGTTCAGTCAGGATGCCACAGGCGTGTGGCTCAGGTTTGTGGATGGGCAGAAAATACTTGAAAAAATGGCTACCTGACTGTCTGGATGACAGCGGCCACCCTCCCATTCACCATGGTAGCCCATAGAAGTCTGCTCTCCCTTCGTCACCTCCCAGTGTGGATTTGGAAGCCTGGTGGCAAGTCTACCCATCCCCCAGTTATGACCATAGAAGAGGAGACTCTCAATGAATGGATATGTTGGGTTGGCTAGGGGCTGCATTGCAAAGGGTGATGGATGGTGATGGGAGGAACTCAGTAGCAGGGTGAGTCTTGTTCACCCAAAGGATCAGTCGGCCAGGAGGGCTGTGAGGAGTAAAAAAGATAATACAAAAAAAAATGTGCAAAGACTTCCAAAAATGTTGATTAAAAAAGACACTGCTGCCCATCAAAACCTTATAAAGGAGATATCAGAAACAAAGGAATCATTAAAAAAGTACCTGAAAAGTCCTGAATCAGTCTTATTAGATAAAGATCTTTAGGAGAAGCTCCAAGAATATGAACAAGTATTAAATGATTGAGAATGCAAGTAACTAGAGCAAGATAAATCTGGCTACCAGGAAGGCAGGATTTTTTAGTGGTCCCACTTCAAAAGATCAACTAGCAGATGTGTATCATGAGGCAGATCTTGAGCTTACTCAAGAAAACAGCAGTTAAATACTACAAAAAATCAATGAGTAGGTACTGCAACAATAGCGATTTCTGATGGCTCGTCAGCTGATGAGAACACCCTAAGTACATCTAAAGGGGTATCTTTTTTCAACAAACCCAAGGCAACAAAGCAAAGGAAAAAGAGACAGAAAATGCCAAAAAAACAGAAAAACAAGGAGAGGAAAGAGATGGGCATAAAGTACAAATAAGCCAGTGACATACAGTGGGAAATAATCAGTTTAAAACCGACGTGAAATTCCCCAAAAGAGAGTTCTACAAGAAGGACTTTCTTTCGTACCGAGGTCTAAGCCTGACAAATTTCAAATAAATATTGACTTGGAAAAATTCTTCTGTAAAGTACATTTAAAGGATTTATTTACCAACAATCCAGTACAGCAAGGCACCATAAGTGGATTTTCTATCTCAGATCTTGACATGGACACTATGGGTAAGCCAACGAGAGACCGGGATATATCAGTTTTGGATTTTTCAAAGACATTTACATGAGATCATGAACTCCAAGGAATTATACATGAATGTACCAGTTTGGATTGGGAAAACTTCCTTAACTTGAAATCTTTGATTAATGAAATTAATGAGGAGCCTACAGGTATGAATTTTCATGCTAACCTGTATGATGTTAACAGAAATGAATTTCTACATTTACACAAAAACTTGTTTTCCTCCAGGTCACAGTTTTGTCCAGTGACTCATACATAACCCTGCAATTAATGCATTTAAAAAAATAGTAATGAGGGATGTCAATAGGTTATTAGATAATTATAAAGGGCATAAATTACCAAAAGTTAACTAATGAGGAGAAAGGGGTATTTAAAGAACTCCAGTAAATGAATGATGTAACTTTTAACAATCTGACAACGGGGGAAATGTTGTTATATTAACAAGAGATTTTTAAAAAGGAAAACATCCTGGATTTATTATCAAATGTTGAAAGTTACATGAAACTTGAGATCAAATCCACTTTCAATTTTCAAACAAGAACTTATTTTCTGGGCTTTAACACAAAGAAGTGCAAAATAATGCACTTGGGGCATAAGAATCCAGGGGCAGCATACCGACTGAGAGGAGAGATATTAACAGTTACACAGCAGAAACAGGACCTGTGGCTGATCATTTCTGATGACCTGATGGTTGCGAAGCAGTGTGACAAAGCACTGGAGAAGGCTGGAAGGATGCTGGGTTGCATAGGAAGGGAAATCGCCAGAAGAAGGAGGAAAGTAATAGTACTCATATACAGATCACTGGTTAGGCAGCACCTTCAGTACTGTGTACAGCTCTGGATGCCCCACCCCCTTAAAGACAGAAAGAGGGTGGAGGCAGTACAAAGAAGGGCAACCAAAATGGTGCATGGCCTTCATCAAAAGCCCTACTGGGTAAGGCTCAAGAAACTTAACATGTACTCCCTGGAGGAAAGGAGGGTAAAAGGGGATATGATAGAGACATTCAAATACCCCACAGGCAAAAAACAAGGTACAGGAGGGAAGTATTTTCCCCAGAAAAAGATTCTCAAGTACAAGTGGTGATGCTATGAAGTTCTAAGGGGGAGGCTCTGATGAAATGTGATAAAGTACTTCTTCATGGAGAGAGTGGTGGATGCATAAAACACCTCACCAGCGGAGGTGGTGTGGGTGGAAACTATGACAGAGTTCAAGAATGCATGGGATAGACATAGAGGAGGGATCATAGTGTTAGGTGGGGGGAGGACCGGAGACTGAGTAGGGTCTGCAGTGACACTATTGCTAAGGAAAATAAGGCAGACTAGGTGGGCCATCAGGTTCTTACCTGCCAACTGATTCTATGTTCCTATGTTTCTTAAGCAATTGCTAGATCAGGCATTAATTTGAGGTGAAATTAATGAAACAGAACACAGGTTCTTACTTCCACAATTCCCAATTTCACCTTCAATGTACATTTTACTGAAGATTCACAAAAATCCCACTAACCCTTCAAATGAGGAGGATTTATTTTTAAACTGTTTAAATGACAATCACCTGAACTTAAGGTTTACATACAAAGTTGATCCTCACTGCATTGATGTTTATGATGTAACTTTTGCAGTAAACACTGATGGAAGAGTCACCACAAAAGGTGGAGGCAATTCAGAGGAGGACAACCAAGTTGGTGTAGAGATTACATCACAAAACCTACAAGAACATGCTGAAATACTTAAATACGGTATGTACTCCCTCGAGGAGAGGAGGAAAAGGGAGGACATGACTGAGACATATAAGTACCTAACGGGAAGGAACAAGGTGCAGGAAAACATGATTTTACATCGAAGGTTCCAGGACTAGGGGATATGGGATGAACCTGGAGGGAGGGAGATTCAGAGGGAATGTGAGGAAGTATTTATTCACAGAGAGGGTAGTGGACAAAGGGAACACCCTGCCAGAGTACACGGTAGAGGCTGTAATGACTACAGGATTTAGGGATGCATGGGATAGGCATCAATGGATCCTGGTAGTCAGGGGAAGGGTGCAACCTATTTCTAGAGAAGCTTGAGGAAGCAAAGTTATGTTCAAAAATGGGCAGACTAGGTGGGTCATAGGCCCTTATCTGCAATCAGCATCTATTTATCTATGTAAAATGTTTCAGAAAGCAAGCAGCCACAAATAGTTTTCTCTTAGCCAGTAGTCCACATCCAAACTCCGTCATAAACTCAATCTCATACAGCCAATTTCTACAAAGATTAGGGAGAAATTGCTCAGAAATGGAAGTTTCTAAAAGAGGCAGATGAAAAGAAAGGTATGTTTCTGGACAGAAGATACAGTCTGAAGGTACAATACTAAACAATGTATTAGAAAAAACTACAATGGTGGACAGGAATTCCTTACAGAAACCAAAAAAGGAGGGCCCCATTGACAATGAGATGACTTGCATCTCAACAGCATATAATCATTTGTCAGTGCAGATAGGTAATATCATCACCAAATACTGGCCCATTCTGCAGTGTGACCATGAATTGGGCACCATAATTGGTCCAAAACCTTGGATTCCATTCTATAGAGGGACAAACTTAAAGTACAAACTAGGGAAGAGCTAGTTTTCCAGCAATATTAAAGTACCTAGCACTTGGTTACAAGTTAGACCTAAAGGAAGGCACAAATATGGAAATTGTAATGTGTGTGCAGTGTGTGTCCAGGGATCCGCTTTTCAGTTGCTGAACTGCAGTAAAGTGAGAAATATCTGACAATTCATTACATTAAATAGAACAAGATCCCTTAAATACCTGGGATCGCAATTGCCACCCGAGTTGTCGCAGCAGTCGGAGGGCACAGCTGTTAGTTTTTCTACATACCTTCACCCAAATCATGAGCTTCTGCTGACTAAATCATTTACCAGGGCTTGAGCAGCTTGGCTGTTGCTGATTTCTAGACACCGTAAGCTTGCCATCACTAGACATTTCTCCAGGGGATTTTTTCAAAGCCAATCAATGGAGACTTCCAAAAAGGCATCAGTTTGAACAACAGAATAAGAGCCCTTAAATACCTGGGCTTGCAGTAGCCGCTGGAGTTGCCACAGCAGTCAGAGGGCACAGCTGTTAATTTTTCTATTTACCCTCAACCAAACTGTGGACTTCTGCTGACTAAATACTTTTCAAGGGGTTGAGCAGTTCAGCCGTTGTGGATTTCTAAATGCCTCAAGCTTGCTATTGCCAGACAGTTCTTGAGGGGATTTTTTTTGCCCACCCACCGCTCACTCAATCACTGACATAGGCTAGAAGTGACTGGAAGTGGGAGGGCCAGGTGACAGAAAGTTGGAAGTGCAGCAATAATAGGGAAGGTGAGGCAGTGACAAATCAACTGGGTTGTATATGTCACTCCTAATAAACAGGGCTTCAAAAAAAAAATTGCTCTAAGGAGTGTGTGCAAGTAGTATAAAAGGGTTGTTTGTCTGTGGTGGGGGGTTAATTTTACATCGGGGAGTGGTATACTTTTTAGTGGGTAGTGGATAAGGACTAGAAATAGGTGAGTAGCCATTCTGGGAGTGGCACGGTGCAGGGGTTGTGGGGCAGAAGTCTTCAGGGAAACATTTTAGAGGCTGCAGTGCTGGCCCATCTGCAGGCACCTCTCTGGGATAAGGGAGGAGGTTACCAGACTCAAGACCAAGTTGGCTTGGGTTAGAGGACCTACTTCCCCACTCAGGGATCACCTAGACCACCACCACTGAATCCAAGGGTGCCAAGAAGGAGGAGCAGCTGGACAACGTTGGGCTTGGGGAGGATTAGGGTGGTGGAGCATAGTCACATCCCACATCCCATATCACTATGGAGCTCCTACGCTGCACTGGCAGGGTGAGACTGTCCCACAGATGTACCAAAGTAGTGATTGGGATGGACGTGGAGGTCCTATATGGAGGGGATCTCAATGGGGATAGCAGAGGACCCTAGAGGAGGAGGAGGAGGAAGTAAATTCTGGTGGGGGATGTAATAGTAAGGAAGATACAGTTGGGAACAGGCAGGGATGAGGAGAAGGTGGTGAGGTGCCTTCTGGTACCACAACTCAAAGGGATGGAGAGTGGATCCTAAGGATTGCTGGGGAGGCAGGAAGAGAGAGAAAGCTGGATGTCTTTGTCCATTTGGGGACAAATAACCTATCCAGGGAGAAGCGTGATGGAGTGCAGGAGGAATGCAGGAGCTTGGGGAGGGAGCTTAAGCAAGTAGCACAATCTGATACTTTCCTGGAGGTGCTACATGTCCATGACAAGGGGGATGACAAGAGACACTGCACTAGGGACTTTAACATATGACTGAGAAAATGGTGCAGAGAAGAAGTATTCAGAATTATTGGGGACTGGGGTTCCACCTGGAGGCATAGAGGCCTGTACAGGGGAGATAGCCTGCATCCATCCAGGAGAGAGAGGCTGAGATCCTCAGTGAACAGCTTAAATGCTACATTGGCAGGAATTTAAACTGGCTGAGAGGGGAGGTGGAAAAAGGAAGGAAGACATAGCCTGCTCCCCCAACACACTTACTGGATCATCAGTGGAAATCCCAAGGGTGAGAAGTCCAAAATGAAACAAACACAGATAGGTAAACAGGAGTGGGAATGAGGGTGAAAGAGGAAAGAAAGTAATGGAGAAATTGGGGGAGGGAAAGGTGAGGGAAGGTGGCAGTACGAAATGGAGAGCCATGAGTGCAAATGCTTTAAATCTGGACAACAAGATGGCAGACGTAGAGGCCACCATGGCAGCAGAAGATATGGACATAGTCACAATTACTGAGACTTGATGTATGAAAACCAGGACTGGGAGGTAGCCATACCAAGGTATGCTCTATTCAGGAGGGACAGGGTAGGAGAAAAGGAAGGTGGAGTGGCTCTTTATGTGAGGGAAAACATTAAGGACTCGGAAATCCAGAGGGAACAGAGAGGAACGGAGGTACTGTTGGTCACCCTGGAGACAGGAAAGGGGGCTGCTATTTGAACAGGGTGATATACAGACCTCCAGCACAGTGGGAGGAAGGGGATAAGGTTATGATAGAAGAATCCAAGGATTGGTACATGGGGGGGTAAGTATTACTAATGGGGGACTTCAATTTACCAGATATGGACTTCAGCATCCCTGTTGCAGCAACAGTTAAAAAAAGAGAAATCCTAGACTCCCTGCAGGGGGTGTTCCTCAGGCAGCTAGTTAAGGAACCCACTCATGGGGGCAGGGCAATACTGGACCTGGTAGCGTCAAACAGGGACAGTGTAACTGATATCACTGTGGGAAGCCACCTGGGGATCAGTGATCATCGTATGGTGTGGTTCAATATAAGTACTCGGCCAGATACAAACCACACCAAAATCAGGATCCCGGACTTCAGGAGGGACGATTTCAAGGAAATGGGAGAGTGCCTTGAGGAAACCCTAAAAGGGGTAGGGAAAATGGGTGGGATAGAGGAAAAATGGGCAGGAATAAGAGTGGCCCTTGAGAAGGTAACAAACCTCTGTGTAAGGCAGGTGAAAAAAAAGCAAGAGAAAAAAGATACCGCTATGGTTCTCCAAGGAAGTTGCAAAGAAGGTAAAGATTTAGAAGCAAGCATTCAAGAGATACAAGTCAACTTGGAAGGAAGAGGATAGGGAGAGTTATCAGCAAAAACAAAAGGAGGCAGGGAAAGCAATTAGGAGAGCAAAGGCACAAACGGAGGAGAAGATTGCCAAGTCAGCAAGTTGGGGGGGGGGTTAAAACATTCTTCAGGTACATAAGCAATTAAAAGAAAAATAAGGCAGAAATATTTAGACTAAAAGATGAAGGGGGGAAGTGTGAAAGAGGACAGGAAGACAGCAGTCATACTAAATAAGTACTTTTGTTCAGTATTCATGAAGGAAGAGGTAGCAGAAGGGACAAAGATAGGGGAAAAGGGAATAAAGGGAAGGGAGGGGGACATTAGCCCTTTTATGGAGGAGAGAGTCCTCAGGAAACTAGCTTAACTAAAAGTGGATAAGGCAATGGGACCGGATGGAGTTCACCCCAGAATGCTGAAAGAACTAGAGGAGGTACTGACTGCACCTCTGATGGACCTGTTCAGTCTACCTCTGGATATGGGGGAAATTCTGAGGGACTGGAATAGGGTGGATGTGGTCCCACTCCACAAAAGTGCAAATAGGGAGGATGCAGGAAACTACAGATCTGGAAGCCTGACTTCAGTGCTGTGCAATGTCATGGAAACACTACTAAAAGAAAGGACTGGTGAATACCTTATATGGGCAGCAGATTATAGGATTTGAGGCAGCATGGGTTCACAAGAGAGATATCTTGCCAAACAAACCTGATTTAGTTCTTTGACTGGGTTACGAGACAAGTGGATCAGGGAGGAGCGGTGGATGTTGCTTACCTAGTTTTAAGTAAGGCCTTTGACACTATGTTATAGGGAAAAATAGTAAATAAGCTGGGCAGCCTGGGAGTGGGTCCAAAGGTAGTGAAATTGGTACATAGCTGGCTGATTAACAGGACTCAGAGGGTGGTGATAAATGGGGTTCACTCAGAAGAAGGCACAGTGACCAGTGGGCTGCCACAGGGGTCGATACTAGTATCAGACCTCTTCAATGTCTATATTAGCAACATCACAGAGGGACTGGAAGGCAAAGTATGCCTGTTCATGGATGACACAAAAATCTGCAACACAGCGGACACACCAGGGGGAGTGGAAAAAATGAGGAAAGATCTGAGAAAGCTGGAGGAGTGGTCAAGGGTTTGACATCTAGGCTTCAATGCAAAAAAATGCAAAATTATGCACATAGGACACAGACATCTAATGGCAAAGTACTGTTTGGGTGGGGAAGTGGTTACACCCACAAAACAGGAAAGGCCTGGGGGTGGTCATCATATTTGATTACCTGGAGGTAGTAAAACAGTGTGATCAGACAGTGGGGAAGGCAAGTATAATGCTGGGGTACATAAGAAGGGGTATCACCCACAGAAAGAGGGAGGTAGTGTTACCCCTGAACGGATTGATGGTGAGGCCCCACCTGGAGTATTGTGTCCAGTACTGGAGGCCCCATCTCAGAAAAGACATAGATTGGGTGGAGGTGAAACAGAGAAGGGTCAACAAAATGGTACATGGCCTGCATCAGATAATCTACGAGGAAAGACTCAAGAATTAAATATGTACTCCCTAGAGGAACGGAGACAAAGGGGAGACACAACAGAAACATTCAAATACCTCAAAGGGATAAATAAGGTACAGGAGGGGGGCAACTTGCACAGAAAAAAATATTCAAGGACAAGGGGCATGATATGATGCTAGAAGGGGGAGAATTAGAGGGAATATGAGAAAGTTCTTCTTCACTTGAAAGGATGGTGGACACATAGAATAGCCTCCCAGCAGAGGTGATGGCTACAGAAACAGTAGCAGGATTCAAACATGCATGGGATAGATCAAGGGGGAACTTAGTATCAGGATGGGGGGGGTAAGGCTGAAGCCAAATATTGTCTATGATACCATAATAGGTAGAGACTTTAGGGCAGACTGGGAGGGCCAAGAGGTCCTTTTCTGCTGAAAGTTTCTATGTTTCTATGTGTAACCATGTTTATTGTATATGTAATGTGGTGCTCTTGTAATTTACTGTACCTTAGCCGTATGGTCATTCAATTAAAACTAAGAATTCATGAGCACATCTGAGACATTAGGAATTTTAACTTTGACAACCCAGTAGCTGAGCACTTTGCTACTCACCACAATTTTGACAAGGGTCATTAAAAATTCATGGATATAGAACAGGACAAAGTTAGTGGTAGAGGGGGTAATAGGTTACAAAGGCTTCGACAGAGAGGGAGAGCTTTTGGATTTTTACACTTAAAGCTTAAACTCCTTGTGGTCTAAACATGGAATTAGATTTCAAACCTTTTCTTTAAAAGCATAATCAGGAGTCTCCTCTAAAAAAAGTTAATACTTTTTGTAATATGTTGTCTTATCAAGGTATTCTGTATGGAGGCTCCACAGTACAACTATTTAGGTATGAGCTGCCCCCCCCCCACACTTCACTCTGTTTTCATACCCCATATTCCGTGATATGAAATATTAAGTAATTTACTTGAAATTCATATTAGGGATTTCATAAAATGTAGCTGTGTGTAGTCCAGCACCTATTTCTGTGGTGCCATTACATAAATGCCAGAATTGCCTTCTGCAATGATGGTGGGGGGAGGGTGTTGGCAAGGTATACCAAGGCTGTCAGTACAGAACCTCTTCAGTCAGCAGTTTACACACCTGATACTACTAGCATCTACTAATGCAATGCACCCAGCCTCACCTTCTATCTTTTTTTTTCATGCTTGCGACGAAGAGAAATTATAGCTTAGCGCTGTAATATCCACTTTCATTTTGTAAAGCTATTTCATCATTGTATGAATCTTTTGTTTGTTTGTTTTTTAGCACATTGTAATGGCTATAATGTTCTTAATGTTATGGTGGATCAAATACATTTTAAGTTTAAAAAACTAATGACAGAAATATTTCCTGAGGGGACTCAGAGAAGAGAGATGAATCCCTTAATTATTACAAAACAAAATGTTTGTATGGGGACGAAAGAAAACATAAAAAAAAAAAACTTACTCATTACAAATAATAAAAAAAACAATCTGTGAACTGTATGTGAATCCAACGTAGTGTACTGGCCATCATCCTGCTTTGTGTCCTTTGCCTGCACTGTACCCAGTGTATGATCATGTGAAGCCCAGCACCTGTTTCTCTGCTATCTTTAAAAAAAAAATGACAGAAGTATTTCCTTGGGGGGGGGGGGGGCTCAGGAAGGAAATAAAAATCCCTTTCTCATAACCAAAATAATAATATTTGTCTTGTCAGCCTGCTATGTGGTATAGAACAACACACAGACTGCACTCATGGCTAAATATATGAATAAATGGGAAAGTTCACAACATGACACCACTTGCCTTATGAAAAACTTTAATCCCGAGCCTGGTTGAGCCCACAACCTCAACACTTTGCACCTGTAGCATGATGCTTCATCTGTAGGAGGAGTCTGCACCATTGAAAGGCTCTGTTTTAAATACAGCTATTTAAAGTAACAGTGCTTAACATTATGAAATCTTACATCACTGTTTATAAACAACAATAAAACAGCCTTACAGATGAATTAATGCAGATTACAAAAAAAAAACACCAAAAAGAAATAAATACCATCTGTGCAATAAGGTGCCCAAAAAAATGTTTTTTGTGTGAAAAAGATATATAAAAATTTCATTAATGCACTGCCAAATAGCTTCCTTAATTCCTGTACTGTAAAAGTTTGAACTGCAGTCCCTCTGGTATCCCATAGTGCTGTGTTGGTTTGTGCTATGTTGCTATGTAGCATACTGGCCATCATCCTGCGATGTTCCCATTGACTGCTGCACTGTACCCAATGTGTGACCATGTGCCACCCAGAACTCAGTGCATGGTATCTCACAGAAACAAGCATGTGTCAATGCCGAATGTTTGCTTGCTGGTATTGGCATTGGAAGTGCAGGAGTTAGACAGATGCAGAAAAGGAATGACAGTGAAGTATTGAACTTCACGCCAACCCCACCTCCACCCTGCAGAGATGGACAGGTATTGGGCTACGCCTTTGTGTTGTTGCCCATAAAGCTCATGCCATTTCACCTCACCCTATCCTGCAGACACCGGCAAGTGTTGAGGTGTGCCTTGGGGTGTTCGGCTTTATAGTCACCCCATTCCGTAAGGACATACACTGAAATGGGTGCAGTATAGGACAATAGGGTGAACTCCGGGGCTGAAGAGTCCAAGGCACACCACAATGCCTGTCACTGGCTACAGGGTGGGGGTGGAATGACATGAGCATTACAGCTGGCATTCCAAAGGCACACCCCTGATTCCTGTCAGTCTGTACAGGGTGGGAAGTTATGGTTAGAAACCCCTAACGCCCCAGGCATTTGTTGGTATTTGCACTACAAATTTTCAACAAGGCCTTTTTGTGACCTCCACCTGAAAAAAGCATTTGGGACCTCTGCTCATGAACATTAGCACTGTGATTTTGTTAATCTGTCCCGAATGTTGATTTCCCACAGTGACTGTGCCATTCTGTGTCAGATGTGTGAAATCACAGTTGTGGCAGGATGTGAAAAATGACAGTGGCACCATTCATAAGGAGGTGTGAAGAGATGGCAATGTTGGAAATCTGGAGTGAAAATACTATAAATTCTCAACGCTACGAGCGCGTGAAAACTGGGCAATGCACGCTCGTAACACAGTCATTTTTTTAAATTCTTTCACCAAATTTTTAACATAGGCATTTTGGGACCTCTGCTCATGAACAGTATCACAATGATTTTCTTAATCTGTCCTGAATGTTGAATTCCCACAGCGACTGTGACATTGTGTGCCAGATGTGCAAAACCACATTTTGGGCAGAATGTAAAAATGACAACTGTACCATTCATAAGAAGGTGTGCAAAAATGACAATGTTGAAAATCTGGAGTGAAAATATTAAAAATTCTTGAAGTTACGAGTGTGCATGGAAACTGTGCAGTGCACGCTTCTAACACAGTTATTTTGTGGAATTTTGTCACTAAATTTTCAACATAGGCATTTTGGGACATCCACTCAAGAACTGTGTCACTGTGATTTTCTTAATCTGTCCTGAACATTGATTTCCCACAGCTACCATGCCATTGTGTGGTGGAAGTGCAAAAACACATTTCGGGCAGGATGTGAACTATGACAGCTGTACTGTTCATAAGGAGGTATGTAAAAATAGCAATGTGGAAAATCTGGAGTAAAAATCTCAAAAATTCTCAAATATTATGAGTGTGCGTGTAAACTGTACAAAGCACACTTGAGACACAGTAATTTTTTGGAATTTTTTCACCAGATTTGCAACATACGCTTTTTGGGAGATCACCTCATGAACAGTGGCACTGTTGTTTCATTAATTGGTCCCGAAAGCTGATTCCATGCAGTGAACATGAAATCACCTTTCAGGACCTAATAATGCCATGACAGTGACTGAGGAGGGGTCCCAAAAACCCCATGCAGAAAATTTGGTGGCAAAAGTTGAAACAATGGCTGAGATATCCACATAAGTTGAAAAACACTCAGTTATGCCATTATACAGCTTACTAGCATTTCTTCAGTTCACAGTCAGCTTTAAAGAGTGTAGATGTGTTCCCGGTCCAGCGAAGATCGTCGAGCCCAGCTCCAGTGGTAAGTAAGGGGTGAGGGGAGTATGGGAAGGTGAGGTGTAAAGAGGCTGAGTGCAGGTTGGGGGAGGGGACCGGACAGCGAGGGACCGTTTTCTTTGCTTCAGGGGAAAAAATTAAAAAATAACGTACAGGAAGGTTTTTTTTTTTTTTGCAGGTTTGTATTTTGCACACTAGGGTGGGCTCCCAGTGTGTCACCTGTGTTTTTGGGAAGGAGGAACTTAAGCTAACAGGGACTTGGTCTCCCATCAGAAAAGAAAGCCTGTTTGGGGGGGGTATGATGTCGAAGGTATTAGGCACCCCCTGGGCACACAACAAATGTGTGGGGGGACAGTATTCTGATGGGGATTGGACTCCCCTGTTGGCAAATGAACTGGGGTGGGGGCATGCTAACAGGGGGATTGGGCACCCCCGTTGGCTTTAATGGGGACTGTGAGCAGATGGAGACAGCCACCATGTTGTTTTGAAATGTTATACCATGAAAGGTATGCCCTGCAATGATGGGTCATTCCTTCATTATACTGGCTTATTCATTTCAAGTTGGTGGTATGCTGGCTGAACTAATGTCAGCAGCAGTGTGCCACTGCATTGGAAAAGGAGGGCAAAGCCCAAGAATGCAGTGGTGGCATTAGCCGCCACAGTGCCACACCTCCAAAAGCCACTTCTCTCCTAAGCTGCCACATAATGTTTCTTGCGCATGCATGCAAGCAAACATAAAAAGTAACACATATTAAAAAAATATTAAAATGTAATATACAAATAAAAAGACAATTTCAGTAGAGAAAAAAATAAATTTTATTCAGATTCCTGATATTTCATGTTGCCTTGTTTTGCTTATGCCCATAAGCCTTGAACCTGAGGTACATCTTTAGTTGCATCTTGAATTAGCTTCCACTGCAACATACTGCCATAAAGCCAAAACTAAAACTGTGAGTTGTGGTGAGCCACATTGTTTTCTAACACAGGAGTTGTTTACACATTACAACTGGTGCTTTTATGGCTGACAACACAGATGAAGCATCTGGTGCTGGTGGATCAGGTGTTGGTGGTAGTGGTGGTAGCAAAAATAACCAGAATACTTTTGGTGATAAAAATACAACAAACATGAATAGAGCAAAAATGAACCATGGTAAAGGGGACCTTTTAAGAAAACTTGTGCATCTGCTGGTGTCACATGGAGAGGCAATATAAAGTATGCTGTTCATGCTGTTAAAATCTCTGTGACTAGTAGTAAGAGTAGTGCAAGTGACAAGGACTCAGTCTCTGACTCAGACAGTAGTTTTTTGCCTGATTCTGACACACCTGTGACTGATGACATATAATCAGCCCCTTAACCAAGCCAAATGAGCAAGTCTGCTGACAAAGAATCAAGCACTGCAGTTGCAAATATATCCACAAATAGTGGTAATAAGGACATATCCAGTGAATCCACAACTTCTACTTCAGATAAAAATGAAAAATCACCAAGTGCCTACTCTTCTAGCACCAAGGATGGCCTGGGTGATTCTGCTCAGACAGGAAAAAATGCAGGTAATTTTTAGTTATCTTCCTAGCATTCAAACAAAATCTGTCACTTCTGAAATGTGGAATTATTTTTCTGTCCGTATAATTGATCCCTACAAAGCATTTGTTCCCTATGTAAACAAACGGTAAGCCTTGGTAAAGTTGCCTCATGTCTCATTACTACAGCTCTTAAAGTCCATCTGAAAAAAATATTCAGTATTGCTTGACCTGCCAAAAACCATGTCCTTCATTTCCTAGACAACAGATGACAAGGGTCATGATGTAGAGATGCATAGTGAATTTCGTAAGCTTGATATGGACAGAACTGGCACCAGACCAGTGACCACCATTATCACCAACACCATTAGCACCAGTTGGACATACAGTGATAGCACTGAATGTATAAGTCCACCATCCCCAATGTCCATCTGATATACAAAGCACAGTGTCTAAAAACAAACAAACAGCAGGGACATGTTATAAGCAGCTAACGTTGTTTGAAGCATTTGAGAAGAAGAATATTTTTAATAAAAGTCATCCAAAGAGACTTCTTAATCATAAAATTGAGGAAATGTTAGCTGGATCACTTCTCCCATAGTCTTTAGTAGATCATTAGGATTTTTGAGAGGTAATGAAAGTTGCAGAGCTTTGTTACAAAGTTCCTCATCAAAGGTACTTTGCCTGTGCTGAAATACCAAACATTTATCATGCATTAAAGTGACAATGATGCTTGCACTTAAAATGCAAAGGGTGGGTTATTCATGTCACAATAGATATGTAGACCAGCACTCAGAATATAGGTTATATGTCCTTACCTCTCACTAGGTTGTTTTTTCTTGTGGCTTCTTCAAAAACAAACACACCTCAAAATATGGTGCTGATGCATTTCAATCAATCAAAATATTTATTTAACCAGATGAACATTGTTGAACAAAGCTCATTTTCGAGGTGGACCTGAACATAGATACATAGTCAAGCATAGAAGGGTTACATACACAACAGAATCATAATATATGTCATAATACAATATAAACTGAACATAGAGTAATGTACAGAATTCAGATGGATAACCTACTAATTATTGATAAAAATATATATATATAATAAAATTATATATGAGATTCTCTGGACTGCATGAAGGAAATAATAAATACAAGTTATAGGGAATATACAGGGTGCAAGAGATAGTGCTCTTAAATTAGGTATGAAGTAAAAGGATCCATTAAGTGAGGGTGAAGGGGCAGATGCCTAAAAGGGAGGAGGTAGAGGGGTAGAAGACTAAATGGGCAATGGCAGCCATACAATGGTCACTGATCACAGAGTGCTGCTGAGACCACCAATGGAATGAAGATGGGCCCCAGGATGCTGGTCAAAGGCAAGAGGAGGGAGGGGATAAGGGAACAGAAAGAATAGGAGTCTGGAGGTCAGAGAGTGGGAGGCTCAATTCAAGTAATAAGGCAGGGTCAGGTAAAACAATTATAGGATTCCTGGAGAGAACAAGCGTATAGAGTTTTGAATGTTGATAGTTTGATAGGGTAGACCAATTTCAATGTTTTTTGCAGCTTGTTACAGAGTGAGGGTAACACTTAATACATATAAAGAAGCTTGGTCAAAGTCATATAGCTCCAAACATATTGAAAGATATAAATGAGCTCCTTAATGACTGGATATATTCTCATAGTCTAAAATGGGGCTTTATAGTAAGTGACAATAGAGCCAACATATTTAAAGCAGTATAGGATAAAGGGTTTATTCATGCTTCTTGATTTGCATACTGCTTACATTTAATTGTCACTGGGTTCCTTAACAATGAAACCAAATTAACTGTGTGATAGCTGTTTGCAAAAAATAAATGTGACTCACTTTTCCCATTCAACTGAGGATACACGGATATTATCTGAACTGCAAAAGAAACACAAGCTGTCCCACCAAATGCTGATTTAAAATGTTTCCACTTGGTGGAATTCAACTATTTATATGTTGCAGCGCATCCTGGAACGAAAGCAAGCTGTACGTGAATATTGCTCCAGTTCCATTATTGGTGATGGTATTATGCTTTCTGTGCTGCAGTGGAAAATAATGGAGACAATGTGCTGCATCTTAGCTTCTTTTGAGACAGCTATAAGGGACATATCTTCAGAAGATGTGACTCTGAGTCAGGTTATCCCACTTACAATGCTGATTACACATCATCTGAGTGTTCTGACGCCACAGATAGAAAGAAGAGAAATATCTGAAGACAAGATAAAATGCTGGCAGTATCATGGAAATCTCGTAAGGAGAATGTCTGAGTGCTTCCAAAACTATGACAAATTGTTTGCACTGACAAAACAAAACACTACATACAGTACCTGCAACTCTCTTCGATCCCAAGTTAAAGACTATACATCTTCCAAAAACAGATAATGTAGAGCACTATGAATTTCTTTTGCTAGCTGAGTTGCATCACTCACAGGAGTCAAACACAGACACACACAGTAGCTTCAAGTTGTCATCTCCATAATATGCAGGTCCATCTTCATGAAGAGATACAGAACAGTCAAAAGTCACCAAAAGTGAGCCATAGTTCTTCCACAACTCCCACTTCCACCCTTATTAGCAAGCTAAATCTGTGGCAAAACCTTTTGCTAATTGCTGCCATATCAAGTTACATTGATTCTTCTGAGCGTTCTCTGTCCAGCATAGTAGATAGTTGCCTGAAACAACCACTTATTCCTATTGATGCATGCCCTTTTCAATACTGGGGATCAAAAAAGTTAATATAGCCCGAGCTGTATGATGAAGCCTTTAAATAAAAAAAAATGATTGTCCTGCAACAAGTGCCTCTTCAGAATGCTTATTTAGTAAAGCTGTCAATATTGCTACAAACACCAGCAATAGGCTGCTGCAAGAAAATGTACACAAGCTAACATTTGTTAGTTAATAAGGCAAGATTGTCATATCCACACAAAAGTACACCAGCTGATCCTGATGAAGTGATTGATGTTGCTGTGGATGACGATGGTAACAACTCAGCTGGTGGTTGATGTCACAAACGCACTCAGCAGATCAGGCCCTCTACTCCCCACAGTGCCAACCTCCGAGTGCAATAATGTGAACAGGTAACAGACAGAGTAACCCTCCTGTCTGCTTTTGGGTCTGAGTCACCTTTAGTCTCAAGTTCTGGGGGGATTCAAACTGTGATCCTTATGCTAGCGTACCCAATGTACAGGCTCAGAAATGTACCCTCGTTGGGGTTTGTGGTACAATCTTTTGCCTGGGCCACCAAATCCGGCTTCCAAAATGAACCCTTAAAACTCTATAAAAGACCTTAGGTATATCCTTACCTTTTCCCAGTTTAGTAACACCATCAAGCTTTTGAACAGTTTTTGTCAGTCTTAACCCTCTATACGTCACATGGAAAAAAAAAGAACTGGCAGTCCCAGGCAGTCTTTCAAAATAAAGGGTACTTTATTAAAAGATGATAAAAACATGAACAATGTAAACACCGAACAATATATCAAAGAGCTCACAATCATATAAAAGAACAAAGGAAGATTACAAAACAAAAACTCCTACCACAATACAGTTAGACTTATTCTATATAATGTATTACCTCTAAGTGCTTATCAGAGAGATAATTCTTTCTAGAGTCTCAAAATAAAATGTCATGTTCCCCAGTTACAAGGATACATTTCAACTCCCTCTCTCCACCCGATTGGTGAGTCATCTAGCTCCTCCTTTTAGATATATAAAAAAATACAAATATGAAAGTCCAGAGGGGGTATCGTTAAGCTCAAAGGAGAAAAGGGGCGTGTGAGGAGGAGGACCCTGTAAAAGCATCTATCCTAAATAGATACTTTTGCTCAGTATTTACTGAAGAGAGGGTAGGGCTGGGCCCACAGCTCAGCACCATGGACACAGGGGGGAGGGATGTGAGCACTACACCCTTCACAAAATAAAGGGTCCTACAAGAGCTTACTAAGCTCAGGGTGGACAAGGTAAAGGGACCTGATGGCATGCATCCCAGGGTACTTAAGGAGCTAAAGGTGGAACTAGCAGAGCCATTAGCAGAACTGTTTAGTGAGTCTCTGAGCACAGGAGAGGTACCAGAAGACTGGAGAAGGGCTCATGTGATCCCACTCCACAAGAGTGGTAGCAGGGAGAAGGCAGGGAACTACAGACTAGTCAGTCTTACCTCAGTAGTGGGCAAGATTATGGAGGCACTCCTTAAGGCAAGGATAGTGCAACACCTGGAATCCATAGGGGTACAGGATCCAAGACAGCATGGGCTTACAAAAAGGAAAGTCCTGTCAAACTATTCTCCTAGATTTCTTTGACTAGGTAACCAGAGTGGTGGACCAAGGGGGAGCAGTTGATGTCACCTACCTTGACTTTAGCAAAGCTTTCGACACTGTTCCACATAGAAGATTGATAAATAAGCTGGGTAGGCTCTGGGGGTGGGTCAGAAGTTGGTCAACTGGGTTGCAAACTGGTTGACGGGCAGAAAACAGAGAGTGGTGGTAAATGGTATGCAGTCAGAAGAGGTGCAAGTCACAAGTGGGGTACATCAGGGATCAGTCCTGGGGCCAGTCCTCTTCAATATCTTCATTAATGACATTGCAGATGGACTAGAGGGTAAGGCTTGCCTGTTTTCAGATGACACCAAGATCTGCAACAGAGTAGATGATCCAGATGGGGTGGACATAATGAGAAGTGATGTGGATAAACTAGCAAAATGGTCAGAAGAGTTGCAACTGGGATTTAATGCAAAGAAGTGCAAGATCATGCACATAGGGAAAAGAAACCCTGAAGCCACCTATAGGCTGGGAGGGGAGTTACGGGCAGTCACAAAGGAAGAAAGAGACTTGGGCATCATCATCACCGATTACCTGAAATCATCCAAGCAGACCTCTAAAGCAGTAGGTAAGGCTAGGGGGATGTTAGAGTGTATTAGTAGGGGTATCACAAGCCATAAAAGGGAGGTAATAATCCCTCTTTAAAAGAAACTGGTTAGGCCCCATCTGGGGTACTACGTGCAGTACTGGAGGCCACACCTTCACAGGGACATTAACCAAATTGAGGCAGTCCTGAGAAAGGCAACCAAAATGCAGGGACTGCATCAGAAGACATATGAAGATAGATTAACAGAGCTTAATATGTATACGCTTGAGCAAAAGAGGGAAAGAGGTGATATGATCGAAACATTCAAACACCTTAAGGGCATTAACAAGGTGAAAGAGTCTAATATGTTTAAATATAAGTAAAATAGCAGGACAAGAGGACACATCATGAGATTAGAGGGAGGCCGATTAAGGGGGAATGTAAGGAAATTCTATTTCACAGAAAGGGTGGTGGATGCATGGAATGGTCTACCTCAGGAAGTGGTGGCTATGAATACAATGCAGGGCTTCAAACAGGCATGGGATAGGCATAAGGGAGCAATACAGATGAGTATGAATAGATAGGCCACTGACAGAGCAAAGGCCAATGGCACATTTATAAGGTAGAAAAAGAAATGGGCAGAATGGATGGGCCTTGCGGTCCTTATCTGCCATCAACTTCTATGTTTCTATATTTCCTATCAGGAGGCATGTTAAATAATGTCACATCAGAAGGAAAAGCACTTCCTAAATATGACTCCTTAATTAAACATTTTCTCTTTAATCTTTAATGTGGTTTCCTGTTCCCAAGGCAGATTCAAAGGGTTTTTTCAACTCTGCAGTAAGTCACCTAGATGTGAGATAGATGGCAGAATGAGCTTAATGATGTCCTGTCCTGTCATAAACTGTATAGTTAGCTTCCCAACTTCAAGACAGCAACAGGTCATAAACAAGGCCATAAAATGCAGTTTCTCAAGGAAGTTAATTACATTACTGAGATCTCCTGGTCAGTTTAATATATCCTTGTAGCTTCACTGAAACCTGGGGGGGGGGGGCACCCATGGAGCATTATGTCTTATGTGAGACAATCACATATTATATTTTTATATTACAAATAGTGTACTATAATCATAACCAGCTGGCCAAGCATCACAAGTGGTAAATACAGTGCAGGTCAGGGAAAAAAGGAAACTTTAAATAACAGAATTTGATGAACTGTGGTGTCAGTTGTTCCACTACCATGCACCATAACCACAAAACATTTTAGCCATTTCTATGTAATTCTAACATACTAACATACTAATTGCCAACAGATTAGGCCTTACAGTCTATTGAGTCTGCTCGAACCTCAGAACCCTAATTGGGTGCCGAGGCCCTCCCCCCCTTGTGTTCCTGAAACCCCTATCATCCATCCCCTCCCCGGGCCAGGCCATCATCTGATACATCCACTTTCTGTGTCTGTCCCACTCTCTCTTGAAGCCCTCCACCGTGGATCTCTGAACCAGCTTGCCAGGCAATGCATTCCAAGGGTCCGCCACACTCTCAGTGAAAAATCTCCTCCTCTTTTCCCGCCTCACCCTTCCACCCTTCCACCTTCCAGCTTCAAACCATGCCCTCTGGTGATACCTTCCTGCTTTAGTCTAAAGATCCCCTCCATGTTTACCCTATTTATTACCTTGAGGTACTTGAAGACCTCAGTCATGTCCCCCCTGTCTCTCCTCTCCTCCAATGAAAACAGGCAGAGCACCTCAAGTCTGTCCTCATACGTCAAATCCCCTAGTCCTCATATCATCTTAGTTGCCCTCCTCTGTACCTTCTCCAGGAGCTGTATGTCCCTCTTTAGTGCGGTCTCCAGTACTATACACAGTACTCAAGGTGTGGTCTAACCAGTCCATTGTCAGCAGCAGAATCACTTCCTGCCTAGGGTGATCCCCTTACTATGCATCCCAACATCCTGTTTGCCTTGCTAGCCACTCTCCTGCACTGCTCAGAGTTATTCATACATGCATCCACCATGACCCCTAGATCTTTTTCCCCTGTTGAGGCCTCCAGGGCCTCCCCTCCTAGGGTGTACCTGTGTTTAGGGTTTCCCCACTCAAGATGTAACACCTTGCACTTGGTGCTATTGAAATTTAATTTCCATGTGTGAGCCCAGCTTTCCAGGGTGTCAAGGTCCCCTTGCTGGGCAAACCTCCCCTCTTCCCCTCAACTACTGCTCCCGTCTTGGAGTCATCAGCGAAGAGACCCATTTCACACCCTATACCCTCCCTGATGTCAGATATGTATGCATTAAACAGGATAGGACCCAGACCGAGCCCTGCTGTACCCCACTACCAACCTCTCAAGGGTTTGAGAACTCCCCACTGACCACTACTCTCTTGATGCATCCAGCTAGCCAGTTTTCAATCCATCTGACCATCAAAGGGCCTACTCCCAACCCCGTCAGTTTCTCCACCAGACCATTGTGGGGGACAGAGTCAAACGCCTTGCTGAAGTCCAAGAATAATACATCCACAGGCTTTTCCCTGTCCAGTTCTGATGTTACCCATTCATGTAACTCCACAACATTGATTTGACATGATTTACCTGGCACAAACCCATGTTGCCCGACTATCCAGACCTCTCACCTCCTGCCAAGTACACCCCAACCATTCCTTTAGTATACTCTCCATTAATTTTCCCACCACTGAGGTCAAACTGATGGGTCTATAGCTACCTGATACTTCTCTCAACCCCCCTTTATGGATTGGCACCACATGTGCCTCTTGCTAATCCCTAGGTACCCTCCCTGTCTCAAGTGACCTGTTGAAGAGCTTCACCAAAGGTGCAGCCAGTATGTCTGCCAGTTCCCATAGTAGTCTCAGATGAATGCCATCTGGCCCAGGAGATTTATCTTTCTTTAGGGCCTTGGGGGTTAACCACACCCTTTCAGTGGAGATAGCATCATCCGTCCCCTCCACATTACTGGCCCTTTATCCTTATCCTGATGTGATACCCCTGGGGTACCTCTCCCTCCCTCTTGCTCCATTTCTGTTGCTCCCCTGATCCCACTCACTACCGCATCTATCCCCATCATGCTTTGCTTTGTAGATATCCCATCCCCCCTCCCTAGTGAACACAGAGGTGAAGTACTCGTTTAATACCTCTGCCTGGTCCCTCGCCTCTTCCACCCACCCTCCTTCTGATCTCAATCTGCCGAGATGGCCCTTAGTTTTTCTCCACTCCCCAATGTACTAGAAGAACCCCTTTTCCCCTCCTTGTATTGCCTGTGACAGCCACTGCTCTTTACTGGACTTAGCCCCCCTCACCATCCAGGTGACTTTTCTAGATGCAAGATGGTACATTTCCTTTTCCCTATCCCCCTCTTGTTGTTTTATATTTTTTGTAGGCCACCTTCTTTTCTCTGACTGCTACCTGAACCTCACTGGACCACCAGCATGGTTTATGTGACCTTGCTCCCTTACGTTTCACCTAACAGCAGGTCCTGACTGCCTCATGAAGTCCTCGTTTTATGACCTTCCATCTCTTTTCCACATTTGTCATTGATGTAATCCCCTTCAAGTGATCCTTGAGAATATTTCCCATGCCCACAAAGTCTGCCCCCCTGAAGTCCACTGCCAGTGTCCTAGATCTCTCCTCCCCTGCCCCCATGCTTATTTGAAACCAGACAGTATTGTGGTCACTCCCAGTCAGGGGATTCTCTACAATCAGGTCCCTTACCAGATCCCCATCTGCCAGAACCATGTCCAGGACATGCCCCTCCCTTGTGGGCTCCATCACATGCTGTGTTAAGAACACATCCTGGAAGCCATCCAGCAGCCTCTGCTCCTTGGCCACCTTAGAGGACATGGTTCCTCAGTTTGTACCTTGAATATTAAGGTCCCCCATCAACACCATTCCTTCCCCTTTTGGTCCACACTGGGCAATGATGTTGTCCAGCAAACCATCCTCCAGAACATCACCCATCCCGGGGAGCCTATATACTACACCCAGCTTGCCCTTACCTCCTGCTGGGGTTCATAAGGTGACCCATAAGGTCTCCACATTTCCTTCTGCCTTTTCTACCCTACCAATTTCTATGTCATCTCTAATGAACATAGCCACTCCACCCCCTCTGCACTCCTTTCTATCCTTCCTAAGCATACTGTACCCCCACATATTTAGGTCCCAGTCATGGTTTTTGTTGGTCCACGTTTCCATGACCACTGCCACATCTCCCCCCCGAACAGCATATCCTGGAACTCTGGCAACTTGTTTCCCAAGCTCCTGGCATTTACAAACCCCACCCTCCACCCCGATCCCATTTTTTGAACCCCACCCAGGTTCCTTATACTTCCATCCTCCCTCTGCTCCTCCTGAAACCTCCTCCCCCATCTGTTTCCCCTTCCCCCCCTTGGGTTTGAAGGCTACTCCCTCATCTGGAGGAGAGGGCTTTGGTCAGCCCCTTATCCTCTCTCCTCACAAGTTTAAACCCCACCTTTCTTGAATGTAGTCAGCCACCCCCATTTAAGGACTTCCTTCCTCCAAACTGCTTTGTAGATAGGGCCCAAAGACAGCCGTTTTTATAGGAAAAGTTTAACATTAGTGGAAACAGAACCAATGGCATGAAAGGGACACTGTCAGCACTTCTTGCATCATGTTATTTCTAGTTATAAGTTATATTTTTAGAGTCCTTACCTACTGTTTATTTGCTTCCTTTTTTAAAAAAAAGCAGTATAGTTTAGTGGTTAAGGGCACTGAGGTGCTAACCTGGAGACCTTGGCTTGAATCCCATCAGCCCCATTTGCATACTATGTAACTCCGAGCATGTCTTTTAAGCTGGTTGTGCTCTCAGGTCTCACTTGGAAAGAATATCCACTTTAGTGTGCCTTCCTGGTTAAACGATTTCTCCTTTCCCTTTTTATGGCTGCAGTGGGCAGAGCATGCAGCCATGTTGTGATCAACTGGAAAAATAACTTACAGGATTCTGACTGTAGCACAAATTTGGAGCTGCAGAACAATCCGGTCAGTCATTAAAAGCACTCTGCTGATCACATATGGCCCCTCATCTCATGGCGCAACAGTCTACCATAGCCAACATATCCACCGGAGCTCAGTGTGCATGCGCAGCTTCCTCCATGTATCATGCATGTGCACTGAGCTCATGGTTGAACATTCTGTGATGCTCAAGATGGCTGCTGGAGCTCAGTGTACATGTGCAAGCTCTGGTGGCCATCTTGGGCAGAGCGTAATTTTCCACCATGAGCTCAGTAAGCACTATAAAACAGCAACTGCAGCCATGTTGGCTCTGACCAGAGGTTGTTTAATATAACTTACAGCAGCACAGCAATGAAAAATATTACCCTAAAAGAGCAAGTTTCTGCTACAATTGATAAAAATATTAACATGCCTGTCAAATCTACCATACTAGGTCCCAACTCCCTCCTCTGCTGTGCAGAGCGCACCATGACTTTTTTTTATTCTCTCATTCATAACTCTTGCCAGGTTTGCAATGCTATTTCTAAGCCAATTGTGATGACCACCTTTTTTTCTTGAGAAAAAACAAATAAATAAATTAAAACACTCATAACATGTTCAACTTTTGGTGGACTAGAAAATGTTATTACCAAATAAAACTAGAAAATGCCTGGAATCTGTGATTATAAAAAATGCATAGGGTCACATTTTTTGCCAAATTGCATTTCACTCCTGCTTTAAATGTATGGTAGTGATGTAATTAAATTGTACCTGACCTTGCTTAGTTTGTTTTAAATCTATCTTGATCAATTCTAATTGCATCCCTCCTGAACAATACTAAGACGCCCATGAAAAATGCGGCCACTCATGATGCTGTGTCTCCTCTCCTCCCACTGCATCAAGAGTGGCTATACTGTGTGGAGGTATTCCTAACCAGAAACGATACAGTGGAATTTGATCAAGGAGTGCAACACTGCAAACAAACTTTGTGGTGGTAACACCAATATGAGCTGGGGGGCAATATGTTTTTCACTTTTAAACAGACAATAGGAATCAGAATCAAACAACCAGTTACATCAGCAATCTTTACAGAATTTGACCAGTCATAAAGTGCGTCTGTTTTTAAAATACAGGCAATTCGAGGCCTAAGGGGGTTGACACTGTTCCTTAAGCATCACATGCCAACTGTAGTGGCTACATTAAATATTCCTTGAGATATTATGTGGTGAGGAAACCACTTTTGTATTCATGCAGATGTGAAATACACATGTTACTTACACAGCATTTGATCCAGAAAGTTGTATGTATTATTGCAATTTGCCAACAAGAATGACTGGTGTTTTTTTTTATTCAAATGTCTTGATTAACTGCACTTACGAACGTAATATGTGCACCAGTTCCATGTGCCGTGGCTGCAGTATCTTGACTTTGTTATACAAAGTTTAAAACACAGCAACATTTGATTTACTTATTTAAAAGTAACAACAGCAAGTACCTGAGGTTAACTAATGTCAGTTTTTTTTTTCATACTTCATGATGATGAGGAGGATATAACTGAGTAAATAAATCTACCATTTACTGTTTTTCTTTTCATCCAGGAAGTGAAATGCAGCTGCAGCAGTAAAACCTTTAACATATGGGCGGGTGGATGGGCCTGTTAGCATCTGTACGTTTCTGGCTTTAGCAAACAGAGAAAATCATAGATAAACCTAACTACAGTCATATCAATGTCAGACATGATCAGTTATCTTCCCTAATATTGAACAGATTTTATTTTTTTGTCCTCAATTTCATGACACGTATTTCACTTTTACCTTCATTATTGGCTACGCAATTAACAAAAATAGAGTTCAAGTTCTAAAAAAGTTCTAGACTAGAACTAGAACCCATAAATTTAACAGGTTCTGGCAATCCTAGAACAGGGGCATCTACATACAAAGGACAGCAACAGGCCAAAAAGAGAAGATGCCTGTCACCCCCCCCACCAGAAGCACCAAGTGCCACAAAAGCATATACTGTGCATACACCACAAACACACATACAGTATAACACTCACACATATAACCCCCACTACATATAACCCCCCACTACAAATAACCACAGGCATAGTCACTGATGCTGTCATGGACCTTGGGCAGTGTTACACTCAGGGTAGTGCATCTTCACACTGCCTTGCCATCCTCCAATGGCTAAATGACCCCTGCATGACCTCATATTGTGCCAGCCATCCAGACAGTGACTCTACTCCCAAACCAGGAAGGCACCCACTCCCCATCAGCTGGTTGGGCATCCCCCCTGTATTTCCTATAGTGCAGGTATCCAATGCCACACAGTTATATTGTGCATCATGGCACATACTCTGGACACTGTATGCTTTCCTTGAGGCAAGCAGCATTGTGCTGCCTGTCAGATCTTCAGTAACCCTATTGATCTCTCAATCACTGACTGTGTCTTCCTATGTGCCTCTTTGTACACCTCCTTCACCGTTCTATGAGCCTTCAGGTATGAGGTCTTCAGTTATGGGCATTGTGGTTATCCACTACTAGTTATGCAGTTGGTAAGGGTTAGTACTATGCAGCTGCCAGACAACCACTGGTGTATCACATGTGTAGAGTATGGATACTAACCTATCAACTATCCATTCCTGCATCTGTGTTCACTGAGGATTGTGCTAAGCCTGGACCCATTGCTATATGCATCTTGGCATGAACCTAGGTATTTGATACACACATTAGTGATGATACCAATGAATCACAGACTGGCAGTTGATGTTGTGATACTCATTGTGGTTATGTTGTCCCTTCTTATCCATAGATGGTGCCAGGATTGCCACATGCATACTGTCAATGATGTTGAGTACACTGGGCATGTCATGAATGGCATAGAATGCCTCCCTTGTGGACTGTATTTTGGCTTGTGTAGTGGGGATATTATATGCTCATGAACATGGAGGAGCAGGTCCTCCATGAGCTGATACAGTGCCATAGACAAGGAGGACTGATGCCTGTGGCATTCCCCACCACTATCTGGAAGGACTCTGTTGTATAGTATGTTAATGCACATAGAAACTTTGTCTCAACCAACATCACCTGGGCCAATGAGTATGTGGAGCTACATGTGCATGGACCATGTCATTCAGCTCTGCAAACATGGCATGGTCCAAGCAGAATCACACAAGGCAGTGTGTGTGTCCTGCATTGCACTGGTGTACAGGCATGGCTAACACTCAAGTGGCCACAGATGTGCCTCAATGCCTGCTCATGCACCCTCCCACTACCCAGCAGGAGGACATTCAGCAGTAGACCAGTACATCCTGTGTATGCCTGTGGAGTAGCCCTGGAACTGCTGCCAAGCAGTGTGTGTTACACTTCAATCTGTGCTTCCCCTGACCAAGGCTCTGACAGGGTTGCTGCACAGATGTCCAATGCAGGCTTGAGCCCCTTTAAAGCAGTGTGTACCCGGCATCCTTGCAGAGTGATGCAGCATGCACGGGCATCACCAGGTCATTACAGTCCTGACAGTGATAATGATGGCTGCCTCATAGTATGTATTGGCAATCATGGTAGAGAGAGTGCAGAAGTATCCCAGACAACTCTGGCAGATGTCCAAGTCATTCTATCATGATCTTGATGTGGGTGGTGAGATACAACAGGAGACAGGACTGAGGGAGGTAGGTATCCATCTGCCATGAGACCATGGGACATGCATACCATGTATTGTGTGTACTGAGACAGTGATGTTGTTTCCTTCTTTCTGTTCCTGCAGAACTTCAATAGACAGCCAGGGCAAATCATAATGGAATGCCATGAGCAGCCTGACATGTCTGTGGCAGTGGTGGTGACCCAGCAGGCACAGTGGGCTCTGCAGCTGCTGGACTGACTCTCCTGGCAGGTGGAAAGTAAATACATGTTCTGTGAGGATGATGATGGAGATCTATGGGCCCTGGCAGAGCCATTGAGGTTAATTAATCTGAGGGGGCACCATGTGTAAGCAGTGTTGAGCTGTGGCCCTGTTTGTGTACCCCACTCATGCCTGTCCTTTGTATTCCTGTTGTTTCAGGAGTATAATGGACCACTCCACAGGACGGGGTTGGAGGAGAGGGGATGCACCCTTTCAGTGCTAAAGGGGTCCAGCAAAGATTCCCAGGAGGAAGAGATGACATAGATGGTGTCCTGGAACCACAGTACTAACAGAGGGCTGGGCAGGAGATACATGGGTTTTATTTGTATATCTTCCTGTCCATTGAGAGGCACACTGTTGCTGAGTATAATGTATTGTATACCCCTGACATGCCCATTAGCTAGTTGTGATTGTCAAACACAGGATTTATTTGGTGGGAAGGGGGTCTTCCTTTGTCCCTTAGTGTCCTACAGTATCTTCATGTTCTGCCTGCATTTTCAGTTTATATTGTACCTTTAACATAGTAGTGCACTACTGAGTTCAAACCTCTGTAACACCATGGGTCATCGGCAGTGGTGATCCATCCAGTCCTGCGTCCATGGCCCTTATTGTCCCAGCAGTCTGATCTGCCTTGTATGCTGGCACTGTGCACATGCAGTTTACAGTAGCCATCCACAATGCTTGTAAAAGTGGTGCACGCAAGACATTAAGCCACGCTTCTCTACCTGTGAGCAGTGCTGTCACAGTGGTAGTATATACAGGATGCATTTGCATGCCTCTGTGTGTCATACCTGCATGCCACATGGCTGTGCACATTTGGGTGTCATATACCTTTACACATGGCAGTTACGCACCATGTAGGGACAGCCTGACATTAGTGCCTAGGCCCCTTAGATAGAAGGGTAGTAAATATAGCATCCCCACCTCCAGTGCACTTCCAAAATTAGATTTTAAAAATGCTTAGCTGGATGGTTATAGTTGCCTGCTTGCAGTGGGAACTCCTCTTCCATCTCCCAAAAGACTGAGGACACATATCGTAAGATTAGCCTATGGCAGTGATGCCGCTTAGGCTGTCTACCCACCCTTTGAATATTAAGCCCTTGATCAGCAGTATACAGCCCTATAAATGTGACATCCTATTTGTAAGAGGGGGTAAATTTTGCATAACAATGCAAACAAATACTACAGGATGGGATTTTCAAAGCCATAACATAGGGTTCATTTTAAAAGATGGACTTATCTATAGAATTCCTTGATGATTTATGGCACTTCATATCTAGCTTTTGGGATATAAAATGATACTTATACAGTGGATATAAAAAACGTGAGAGTATTACTACAGTATAACTGCAGAGTGCTGCTGTATGCTGCAGGGGCAGTGTAATTCAATAGCAGTTCGTTTTTTTATCATGCAGTATTTTGCGACATGTAATTTACTGCAAGGTACAGCATTGCATTGTGGTTGTCTCTGCTGTTGTACAGCACAACACCAAGATATTTTATAATGGCATATGTGTCACAATCATGGGAATGTTTACAAACCTTGAAATCATGAATCTCAGTTCAGGAATAAATAAAAATAAAAACAAAAATTGGTATACAGTTAATGTTTTTGCCAGAATTACATTATTGCTAAAAACTACAAGGTGACAAGCAAATACTGTGCTTAAAAACTTCTTTTGTGGTAGGAGTGTACAACAAAATGCTGTGAAGTGCTGAATATGGTAGATGACAAAAATGTTTTCTACTGCATAAGACTAGTCAAAATTATAATTTGTGATTAATGTGTACCTGGCAAAAACAAGCCACAGCTATGCCTTGTTTAGACACGGCCTCTTAATGATTGATTCCTTTAAGTTTATCCAAAAGGGATCTCCCCTGAGGGTGAAAACACTGATCACTCAAAAGTGAGCATCTAATGATTCTGGATAATTTGGTTATGTGAATATTGTCTAAAAGAAATCAAACCGTAACCATCAATTGATTCACAAAGATTAGAGAATTATTTATGCCCAGGGGATGTATTTCAATATAGATTTTTATCCTTTCTGGATGCACAGTGTCCAGCATTGGCCCCTCCTCAGTGAAATCCAAACCCAAATGCATCTCTCTTACCTGCTTCTAGTGTTCCCCATGGAACCCCTTCCCAATGAAAGGGTCATCAGGGAGACCTCCATTCCAAAGCACAGTATGACCTGAAAGCAGCAGAGAAACTACTAGATCTAGGAGTGCCTGTGACATTATGTTCACAGCTATCACTTTTTTTCACCAGAATTTGACTTTCAACTTCAAGTTGTCTCTCCAATCATCCTTGTCACTTGGTGACCACACCTCTTGTGTTGTGCAAGAACAGTGCACTCCTGGTGGAGAAGCAAGATACCTAGATATTTTTTTCTTTTGAAAATCAGCTTTATTAAAGCATTCAGACAAGGTTGTACAAAACTATGAGCACTTCATCCAATGTCATGTCTGCAAAGTAGAATGCTATTAAAACATCCAGAAAATCAAAGCACATTCATAACCTGTTTTGGGAAGCTAAACCTACCCCTATGGTTCATTTTCACGTAATAGTCCACCTGGTCGCGCTTTGCAATTTATCACTGATTACATAGACTGTGACTAAAGAACCTATAAGGGAATAATCAAGCCCACTGGCTCTCAAGTAGTAAACAGTCTCAGTAATAGAACCAAACTGTCACAGGTTAAAAGTTAAACAAAATATAACAAACATAAGGGACAAACATGTCCCCTATATGAAGGGCCTTACCAACTTGACTCCTGGTTGAGCTGCAGTTAATATTCCTCTTGGTCCTTGCTGCCCACCTCCCCCATCCCACCCCAATTTTTTTTTTAAAGAAAAAGAAAGAGTTACCTAACTAAAATCACTTACACCCAAAGCTGGTCTCACCACCCTTGTTGTTAGTCATCCCTCCTTCTTAACAGAGAGCATAATGACTGGGACCCCTCTCCATTGCTCAGTGAACAACTCCCTCTCTCTTTTTGTCACATAACAGAAGCTATCCAAACTTTTGTGGCCAAAGTTTCCATCTTTGCTATCTCTCAGTGTGCTTTTCTAAACCAAAACGTAGTTTAGCCTTGATAGATTCCACTAGAGCTTCCTCTCTCATTCTCCTAACCCACTCTGCAATGGAGGGTTGATTTCTTTGAAAGCCAGGTGCTTGTGATACACTTTAAGGCCACCAGTAACAAGGCCACTCTCCTTGTGTCCCCTCTAAGGTGTGTTATTGTGGGGATGCCCAAAATCCATTCTTCCCCCAGCAGTGGAATGTCCACCTCTACAATGTATGCCATAGTCCACTGGATCTCCCCCCAGAACTGGCACAAAATTGGACACTCCCAGAAGATGTGTCAGTGGGTTCCCTGCAGTTCACATTTTCTCCAGCATAAATCGCTGGTCCCAGCAGAAAACTGCTTTGTAACCACTGGGACCTGGAAAAACCAGACCATAATCTTCCAAAAAACCTCACGCCAGTTTGGGGAAGAGCTCACCTTCCAACCCCATTTTAGTCTGTGATGCCAATCTAATTCCGTAATCGGAATACTAGCCTCTTTTTCCTAAGCTTTTCTGCATGGCTCAAGAGGGTCCAGAGTCTGTTGGGATATGAGCTTATAAAGGGAGGAGATGTATCTGTTTGATTCTACAATGGTTACAGTCCCATATGAAAAATCTTCCCACCTGGAATAGGGATGTGACAAGCAGAGGAGGTGGTCCTCCTAATTTATATAATGTCTTTCCTGCAAAAAGTGGAAGAATTCCGCATTCATCCACTGGAACTTCTCCTTAGCTCTCTGAAATGAGATACAGCTCCCTCTTTCCAAGAATTGTGTGAATCTAGTGATCCCTCTGGATGCCCAGGCTGCATACACTGAATCCAACAGAGGTGGCATAAATGTGGGTTCACATCTTATAATGGACAGTGGTCCCAGACCTGGTGGTGTACCCAGGAGCTTGCAAATCCTCTTAAGTACACTGAGACCGTGTCATACCCACCTGTTTTGTATTTGGTGCATATGGCCCTGCATACAGTCTGTCAGGACTACAGAGAACAGTGGCCAATCTCCCAGGGCTGCATCCTCTAGCTGATACCATTGTGAGGTAGCTCTCTGTTTAGCCCATGCCATCAGGCTGGCTCCCTACACCACCAGTTAGTATAACTGTAAATTAGGCAGTGACAACCCTCCCACCTTCTTGGAAGACTGCAGTATCTGCCTTGAAGTCCTGTTTTTTTTTGATTCCAGATAAAACTGGAAATGTCTTTGTCCAACCTAGCCCAGAATGCTCTTGGGGGCTGGAGTGGTAGGTTCTGGAAAAGAAATAAAATGCGGGGCAAAACATTCATCTTTATTACTGCTATACGGCCCACCAGCACCAATGGTAGAAAGGGCAACTGTGCCAGTTCATGCTCAAACAGATTCCACAATCTCCCATAGTTGGCTGGGAAGAGTCCGGCAAGGTCAAGTGGTATTTAAATACCCAGGTACCTAATTTGATTTTGAGGTGGTCCGAGGGGAGTGGCACTCACCTGAAGAGCCTCTGACTTGGAGAAGTTGATCTTGTAACCAGAGATCACACTAAACTCCTGCAGAAGAATCATTAAAGGAGGGAAGGAGGGAGGTTTCCGGGGAAGATAAATAAAAGATGGAATCATCCACATAGAGAGAGAGGTCTTTTGTTAGAGTCCCCCTACAATTATACCCCTAATCTTCAGGGTCTGGTGAACTCCGGCCACCAGAGGCACAAAGATGATCACAAACAGAAGCAGCCCTGTCTAGTTCCCCTAGAGATGTCAAATGAGGCAGGGCTAATGCCATTCACTGTGACCTGTGTTTGGGGTTGGGAGTACAGCTGGAAAATAATATGTAGAAATTTGGGGCCAAAATTTATTTTTCCATGGACACCTTTAGAAATTGCCAATTCACTCTATCAAAACCTTTTTCTGCATCCGTGGATATAGTCAATTGAAATTCTGGGCACTTCACCTGAGATGAAATAATGTTTAAGAGTCTCTTGATATTGTCCATCAGGTATCATTTGGAAATAAACCGTGTTTGATCCTCGTGGATAATATAGGAAATTTCCTTCTGCAGACAAGTGACCAGAAGGCCTATAAATATCTTAAGATCAACATTAAGTAGGGAAATGGGTTGATAAGACCCATATTTTAGGGGATCCTTTCCTTCCTTAAGCAGCACCGATATGAGAGCAGTATCCCAAGAGCTTGGAGGGGTGCCCCCTTCTGTCACCTCTCTATAAACCTCCAAAAGGAGCGGAAGTAAAAGATCCCCAAATTCCTTATAGAATTCCAAGGAGTAGCCAAGAAGGCCTGGAGATTTACCATTCTTGAAGGACTTGACCTGTTCTTCAAGTTCTACAAGAGCAATGCCTGCCTCCAAATTCGATCTTGAGGTCACAGAGAGGGAACAAAGGGTGATCCAATGAAGAAAATCCCCTATAAGATCCTCGACTCCAGGGATGGGCTCTTGAGTATATAGTTTCTCACAGTATGTTGCAAAAGTAGTAGTAATCTCTTTGGGTCTGCATAGTACCTTGTCATTGTCCTCAGGGTTTTCAATCCTAAGGATAAGCCTACTAGCCAGCTGAGCAAATAAGTTAGCTGTCAGCAGTTTCACAGCTCGATTCCTCCCCCCCCAGTATTGCTGCCTAATTCTCCTATAAGCCCCCTCTAGCTTTTGTGTTAATATTTTATCTAACATCTGCTTATCTATATCCAATTACTTTTTGGTTTCATGATTAAGGGAGATTTTATGTTGGAATTCTAATTCTGCAATGTCACTCCGAAGCTGCTCTATTTCCTGAGAAAGTTTTTTCTTCTCCCAGGTGGAAAACCGTGTAATGTTTATTTATTTTATTTATTTTGTTTTTATTGACTGGGTAAGTGCACTAGACAAATCCTGCCTATTTTCAGGCATGACCCGGGGTAAAGATGACTGCCAACTGACCTTGAACCAGATTAAACTGTTGGTAGTATTTTATGTTGCCTCTCAGGACAGCCTTGAGGGCATCCCAGCAAATGGAATGAGTGGTCTGCCCTGCTGGGTTATGCTCCAAATATTCCTTAATTGAGTCCCTAATGTAGGTCTTGAATTCTAAGTTTTTAAGTGGGAACGGTTGAACCACCAATGTGAGTTGCGCAGTACAGGGGGAAAATCTAGTGACAGCCTCACTGGGGCATGGTCTGATATGGTACAAGGGGAGTTCTGGCACCTATCTGCAGTATGAACCCACTCCTCTGAGAGAAGAAACATATCTATTCATGAGTAACAGTTATGTCTATCCGAATAGAATGAATAATCTCTGATTTGGCCATTAATCCAGTGCCAAACAACCACTTGGCCCCAAATCTGAATTAGCTTGGTTAATGTCCCTCCTGCCAGCCCCCTCTTCCTCCCCTCTGCCCCTCCTCGTCTGTCCAAATTGAGTGAAATTACGATATTAAAATCTCCACCGAGCAGCAGAAGGCAGCCCTTCACCCGCATCATGTCTGATAAAGTAGATTTAAAAAAGAGGGCAGGCTCCCGATCCTCGTTCCATGCATAAATGTTAATAAGACAACATTCCACTTCCCCAAGACAGCTGACACCATAACATACCATCCCTCTGGGTCCATCTGTACCTCCTGCACCTCTAAGGGGCAAGTCTTGTGTTTAAAATAGCGACCCCCCTTCTATGTGGGTGTTCTGAATAAGTAGAGGCATATACTGCCCCCACCCATCATTAGACTACCTTTTTATGCTCCTGCTCAGTAAGATGGGTCTCTTGCAAGAATGCGATCTATGTGTCCAGCCTCACAAGTTCCTGTAGAATTTTTGACCATTTAGCAGGGTGATTTATTCCCTGAACATTATATGACACTATGTTAAGTCCCCCCATGGTGGTAAGGTCCAGACAGAGCCCATAGGCCAGACAAGGTCGGCACGGGTAGCAGTTAGCCCAAGAGGAAAAGACACAGCCCTATTTGAGTGAGAAAACAACAAATCTAGAGAAAATGCTGTAACATCAACTTGTAAAGAAATACAGAGTGAAAATAAGTGCCTCCCAACTGGGGAGAATAAACTGTAACCCAGTCCACTCATCAATTGCTTTCCATGTGCCACAGTTACCCCACCACATAGCAGTATCTCCATGGTGGTGGGAGGTGCTGGATAGGATCCAGCACTTGGTTGCTTTGCCTCCAAAGGTCGAGGCGTGCACAACCACAGTGGGGTCACCAGACCCAATGCAGACAACTCGTCCTACAGAATAAATTATATCCTCCTGGAGAGGCTAAGTGGCACACCAACGACCCCTATACCCACTCCACCCCTCCCGGGATCCTATTTCTATCCCCCTTTGCATAAGGTTTTTGAATGGTATCTGGCATGTGTACAAATTTTAAAGGGCCCCTCTCCCTTGACAGTCCCTTTATAACCACCCTCATTCTTGGCCATAGAGCAAAGCCAGAAATGCTGTAAAGTCAGTTGGAGCAATACACCCCCTAAGCACCATTCACACAAAAAGCCACTTCTTTCCCAGGTCCACCCTTTACAGTCTCAAACCTGCTTCAGGTCACAGAGTTATGGGTGCTGGTTTCATCTCTTAGCTCACCTCGGGATTTTGCACATTCTTGTAGCTTATTCCATGTTTGGGACTACTCTGTTTGGCCTTGTCCTTTGTACCTGCTGATCTGCCCATACCACTCCTGATCATGGACCATTGCCACTTTTCTATCTCCTTCAGGCAGCTAGGTTTAATCAGTTCGTCGAGTGCAACATTCAGGGTCCTCAGAAATGTCTTCGCCTCTGAATAGGAGTCAAAAATGTTAATACCTGCATCTGAAATTACCCTTAGCTGGGCATGGAAGTCAACCCTCACTCTCAATCCCTTGACAGGCAAGGCCTTGATGACTGTGAACCATGCTTTGCGGAGTTGCCTCATGGCAGTGGCATAATCTGGTTAAAAAAAACAATCTGGTATCCCCGAAGATGATTTCTCTCTTTTCCCATGCTTTCCTCAGGACCTTTTCTCTGATCCTAAAATCCAAGAAGGAAACAATAAGAGAGTGAGGTCTGGCCTTTGAGGAGTCTTTGGGGGGAGCAGAAAGCACTCTATGAGTCCTGATTACTGTATAGAAGATTAATTTTACTGTCTGTTTATTTTCACTATATTCACTATTGCTGAAAATCAGTGAAAATAAATGGATAGTGAAAAACAATGGACTGCTGATTTTCAGTAGTACTGTATTGAAGAGTAAGCTGTCTCCGCTAATTCTATTGGACAAGAATATGTGTAGAAAGTCGACTCCCACTAAATATATTGGATACTAATTCAACCTGCTATACAGTATATTTAATGGCTCTTCTGATACCTAGATCTTTATAGGAAATTACAGCAGTTGAAAACCTTTGTACCATCCTCCCCAGGTAGGCAGCAGTCTATCTGGCCTCCCACATTATCATCAGTGTGTGAAGTCTGATCCCAAATCCACATCAACAGCATGGGCAAACATCACCTACTGCAGTGCCATCAGGCAGACAGGGGACTTCATTTTCAAAGGCCCCTGTACCTGTAGCAGACATAAATCAACCTGTATGATAAGAAGAATCATAAGGACAGACCCTAAGCAGACAGATGTTAAAGTAATATATATGGGTCAGTTTTTCCACAACATAGAAACCTAGACTTTGTCAGCAAAAAAAGAACAAGGGGTTATCCAGTCTGCCCAGAAAAAAATTCCTATCAGCCCCCTTGGCCTACTGTCTTACAGTAGTATAAAGTGATAATGCCTACCCCAATCCATTTCTCCACAACTGGTTTCACCTACCTCACAAACTCCTCATTTAGTGTATTACCAGCCACCTATATCTATCTCAGCCTATTTTGAACCTTCTTGTAGTCCCTACCTGCACTACATCCATAGGTAATCTGTTTCATGGTTCCACCAATCTCTCAGAAAGATATAATTTCCTTACATCTCTCTCTTGAAGTTCTCACTCCATTTGTGCTTTCTTCTTACTGCACTACTGTTCCTTGTGAACAGATCATCACTGCTCACTTTGTTTATTCCCCTGAAGAACTTGCACATTTCTTCCTCCTGACCTCCAGCATGTACTTGTTAATATTTCATAAGATCTGCTCTGTTGGCTGAGAATCATCTTGGTGACTCTGCAGTGCATGGTCTGTAGCCTATCCCTGTTCTTTCTCAGTTGTGGACTCCAGAACTGGGGACAGTACTCTAGGTGGGCCTCACCAGGGAGGGCCCTGTACAGGTGCAAAAAAGGGGAAAAAGATAAGGGTATGAGTAGTTTCCAGACTAGAAGGACAGCTGTGGAATATACAAACACTTACAGCTGTGTATTAGGAATTTCAATATTTTGCATCTTATTTTGTCATTTTATAAATTGAAGATTGTGTTTATTTTTTTTTTTTTAAGTGAGGCTAATAATCTACAAATTAAGGGCATAATGAGGTAACAATCTATAATATTTAGTGCGGTCATAAACTTTAGATATAGTTGAATATTGTCTATCAGTGTATTCTTGTGTAAGACCAATTTTATCTATATTTGCTAGGCTTCAAAAATAAGCAAAACAAGCATCTGTCGTATGCTCTAAATATATTAAAAACATCATACATTGCAAATGGCATATTTTGCCACAACCTTTGCCTTATGCTACCCATTTTTGCCAAATGCCTCACATCAGGCATCTCACATTTTATTACTTGTAAAGCCACTATCCAACATAATGTACCTGCTGTCTACTGATAATTTAAAAATAAATTCACATAAAATATTACTGCACAATTTTAAGCTAACTGTATTAAAAATAATGCCCTAGTTGTTACTGAGTTCTGAAATTCAATCTCCATATTTGATCATCTGTCCCATATTTTAAGGACCAGAGTCAAACATTTGCGTGAGAGGATGAGAGGTTCATTTATTTAATCATTTGCATTTGTTTACCTGGAAAAGAGTGCTAGGAAATATTCCCAGCTGAGAGATATGAAGAATGGTCAGACTCACTCACCACATAATTCTTGAAATCTTCATAAGGTTGGCATTTTATTTTCAGAAGTTTTGTACATATGCCATCATATTCGACTAACAATGTTTCATATCTACAGCTAAAGTACTTCTCTAAGTAGATGACTAACAATAGTTAACTTCTTTATTATACCAAGTAGAATATTAACATGAGTGATTACTTACCACTGCTCTTGTGCCCAACAAGCAACTAAATCATCCATACATACATACTTGTGATTCTACTTCACTGGAGATACACCTAGTTGCTATTGTTGTTCTACCTCATAAGGATCAGGATTAGAAACCGATGTCATGAGGGAGAAGACAGCATCATCTAGTAAATTTTCCAATGGTGTAAAATAACAATCATGTATTTATGTAGGATTTAGTGGCTTGCTGGACCCAAGAGCAGTGAATCGTTATAACTTATCACTCATGTCACTCACAACTGACATGGATTCAGTTAGAGCTTTGTTTTTGGTTAGAGTTGTCTGTGGGAGTTGTGGTTTTTGTGACAGTTTCAGAATGCCACAAGGAGCTCTGGGGGAGTTGTGCTTCTTGGCAGTATTGTCATTTAGTGCATCCACATTTCATCTGCCTGCTATCTCACTGAGGGCTCCTTTTTATTATTAACCATCAACACATGTCCTGGTAACCTGATTCATCTATCGGGATTGTGACTCCCATATGGTTCTGTAGCTGTGGAACTAGGGCTACCAGAAGTGTTTGTGACCAACTCCTGGTGGGGGACTCCATTGTTAGGAAGGTAGAACTGGGGGAGGAAGGGGAGAGGGAGGTAAGGTGCCTGCCTGGTGCCATGGCTTGGAGGGACAGGGAGCAAATCCTCAGGATTGCTAGAGCAGCTGCACAGGGGAGGGAGCTGGATGTCATTGACCACCTAGGAACAAATGACCTGGCTAAGAAAGGGATTAGACAAGTGCAGGAAGAGTTTGTGGAATTGGGGAGGGGCCTTAGTCAAGTAGCACGAACGGTTACCTTCTCGGAGGTGCTGCCCATCGATGGCATAGGAGAGGCTAGGGTGTTCCACACCATGGGATTCAATCAGTGGTTAAAAAACTGGTGTGGAGTTCAGGGATTTGACTTCACTGGAGACTGGGGGTCCACCTGGAGTGATGCAAGCCTATACTGGCATGATGGGCTGTATCTGTTCAGGAGGGGAACCAGGATCCTAGGTGATAGGTTTAAATGCTTCATTGGCAAGCATTTAAACTAGCCAAGGGGGGAGGCACTGGAAAGGAGCAGGGAAATCCTAGCCCCCCCAAAAAAAATCACGGTAGTAAGTGTGGCAAACACCAACATAAAGGTGTCGATAGGGAGAAGGGCAGGGGTAAATGGAGAAAGTGACAAAGGCAAGAAGGACAGGGATGGGGCAAAAGGGAGTAAGGCCATCAGGAAATGGAGGGTAATGATTACCAATGCCCATAGTCTTGGACAACAAGCTCCATGAGCTGGTGGCCTTGATGGAAGAGGGATGCCTGGATATCGTAGCAGTCACAGAAACATGGTACACAGAGAACCATGACTGGGATGTTAACATACCAGGGTACATAACCTACAGGAGAGACATGAAGGGGAGAAGAAGGGTCAGAGTAGCTCTCTATGTAAAGGAAGGGATAAAAACAACTGAACAAAAGAGTAAACAGGGAGGAGACAAGGCACTGTGGGTCACCTTGGAGACTGGAAAGGGCACCACAATCCGCACAGGGGTTGTGTACAGACCCCCATGTCAGGGGGAGGGAATGGACAAGGATATGATAGAAGGCATTCTTAGAATGGCAGAGAAGGGGGAGATACTGTTGATGGGAGACCTGAATATGCCAGATGTTAACTGGAGCACATTTGTTGCAGCCACATCCAAGAGCAAGGCCATTCTTGATGCCCTACAGGTGGCAGGCCTCAGACAGCTAGTTTCAGAACCCACTCATGAGGGAGCAATCTTAGAACTCATACTCTCAAACGGGGGCAGTGAGAGGATCTCAGATCTAGAAGTGGGTTGCCATCTGGGAATAAGTGACCATCAAACAGTGTGGTTCACGTTAAACTCAGCTACAGAGTCAAGCCATACAAAAGTGAGGGTACTGGACTTTAGGAGGGCTGACTTTGAAGATGGGAGAGTGCTTCAGAAAAGCACCAGCAAACAGGCTAGAAGGAGTGTGGAGCAACAATGGGAATCATCAAACTGCCATCACAGAGGCAACAAGCCTTTGTGTGAAGCAAATAAACAAATCAAACAAAAGAAAAAGCCACTATGGTTCTCAAAAGAGGTGGCTGTGAAAGTCAGGAAGAAAAAGATAGCATTCTGGAAGTATAAGGAATCACAGAAGGAGCAGGACAGAGAGCTGTACCAGTTAAGCAGAAGGAAGCAGGGAGGGAAGTCAGAATGACAAAGGCCCAAACTGAGGAAAAGATAGCCAACTCATTTAAGAAGGGGGATAAAACCTTTTATAGGTACATCAGTGAGTGTAAAAAGACAAAGGGAGGGATAGTGAGGCTGAATAGAATGAACGGTGGGCAGAGGGGAACAGTGAAAAAGCAGGGATACCGAACGAATATTTCTGCTCAGTATTCACAAAAGAGGAGGGGGAAGTGCCTAATCCAATTAACAGAAGCACTCTTCATGGTGGGGTCGATCCCAGTCCTTTCACAGAAGAAAGGGTTCTGCAAGAACTCCTAAAACTGAAGGTGGACAAAGCAATGGGTCCTGACGGAATTCACTCCAGAATTCTAAAAGAATTAAGAGAGGAACTAGTGAAACCACTGGCTAGTCTTTTTAATACATCAAGGGAGGATGGTGTAGTACCCGAGGACTGGATGAAGGCAGATGTGATTCCCTCACAAAGTGGGACCAAGACAGAGGCAGGAAACTACAGACCTGTCAGTCTGACCTCTGTGGTAGGGAAAGTGATGGAGTCACTTCTGAAGGAAAGAATTGTTGAGTACCTAGAGGCCAGTGGGGCACAGGACCCAAGGCAGCATGGGTTCACAGCGGGAAGGTCATGTCAGACGAATCTAATAAATTTCTTTGACTGGGTGACCAAAGTAGTAGACCAGGGAGGGGCTGTGGACATGGCCTACCTAGACTTTAGCAAGGCATTTGACACAGTCCCACACAAAAGATTAATAGTCAAATTAACCAGCCTGGGAGTGGGTCCCAGGGTGGTAGCCTGGGTAAAACATTGGCTGCACAACAGGACACAGAAGGTAATTGTAAATGGAATCAACTCTGAAGAAAGAGGGGTTACTAATGGGGTACCGCAGGGTTCAGTATTGGGTCCAGTCCTTTTTAATGTCTTCATCAGTGGCATTGCAGAGGGACTGGAAAGAAAAGTATTCCTTTTTGCAGATGACACAAAAATCTGCAAGAGGGTTGATACACAAGGAGGCATGGAAAGGATGAAAAGGGACTTGGCAAGGTTGGAGGAATGGTCAGAAGTATGGCAGCTAGGATTCAATGCAAAGAAGTGCAAAATAATGCACCTGGGAAACAAGAACCCAGGGGAAGAATACACAATGGGTGGAGAGGTAGTAACAACAATAACAATGAAAGGGACCTGGGGGTAATCATATCAGATGATCTTAAGGTTAGCAAGCAATGTGAGAAGGCAGTAGGTAGGGCTGGGGGTATACTGGGATGTATAGGGAGGCATCAGCAGCAGAAAACAGGAAGTTGTTATCCCTCTGTACAGGCAGTTGGTGAGACCCCATCTGGAGTACTGCATCCAGTTCTGGAGACCCCATCTCTGCAAGGACATAGACAGGATAGAGGCAGTCCAGAGGAGGGCAACTAAAATGGTGCAGGGTCTGCAAGAGAAGCCGTATGAGGAGAGACTAAAGGAGCTTAATATGTATACCCTTGAGGAAAGAAGGGAGAGGGGGGACATGACAAAAACTTTTAAGTACCTCAGTGGAATCAACAAAGTCCAAGAGGGTAGCATCTTTCAGAAAAATAGACATGCAAGAAAAAGGGGACATAATTTAAAGATAGAAGGGGGTGGTTCAGGGGCAATGTGAGGAAGTTTTATTTCACAGAGAGGGCAGTGGATGCATGGAACAGCCTTCCTGAGGAGGTTGTGGGGTCTAAAACTGTGGGAGAATTCAAGAATGCATGGGCAGACATAAGGCAATTCTTGTGGGGGGTAGGAAGAAATAGGCTGTTGGTTAACTAGGATCTGCGGCCTATCCTGTAGGTAGGGAAATGGGCAGACTAGATGGGCCAAGTGGTCCTTATCTGCCATCAAAGTCTATGTTTCTATGTTTCTATGACCAGACCTTGATTGAATTGCTGTTGGCATTTTGGCTGTTTTTCTTCTGTCCCTGTGGATGTCCATTAGGAACCAGCATTATGTTCTATGAATTTAGAGCTTACTCCCACAGGCTGTACGTTGTCATCCTTCGTGATGAGAAGATTATTGTGGATTAGGATTCTGTCATCTGGTAAACACTGTGGACTTGATTGCCTGGACTCCAAATACAGTATAAGCTCATGAACTACCTCAGCAGGTATTCTGGTAGACACCACCTTGGGGAAGCTGTTTTGTTTCCTGACTATTCATCTGTTTGCTTGGAATTGTCTTGGCAAATCCTAATCTTGAAGGTCTAATCAGTGAGAGGGACTTGGCAGTGGGGTTGAATGCAGTGAAAGTGTGCAAGAACAATGGGCACAGAACTTTGAAGTACTCCAGACTTTCTGGTCCTGGTGAGAGCATGAATGGTTTCATGTGATAAATGTGAGTCAGAAAGACCATCTATCACATAGAGTGAGCAAACTTGAGCCCAGAGACAAAAGGACAACAGATATTACTGACCGTTGCAAATAGTGAAGGTCGCTACAATACTTAACTAACCACACAGAAATCTTGTTCTTATGCTGGGGGCTGTGCCCTCTGTGCCCCCCCTTATGAGGGACTGTGTCCACCGCACCCCCCAAACTTAAATAACCAACTCCGAGGGGGGTGCAGATCATGGATCAAGTTACTGGATTTTCGCTACACAGGATACAGTGAGTTATTACACCACTCGCTCTCTTGTAGAGAACTATTATTGAGTGACTGAATAGTGCAGTACTCAATAGTCAGCTCTCTACATGGGTGCTACCACATGAACCTTGTGGGAGCTTGGTGTTTATAGGTGAAAAGCTGGAATGAAGATAGCTTTTCCTAATGTTGATGTTGGATTGTGGATGGTGAGGGGCCAAAGAGAAGTCAGATTACAGAGTTATAGTCCTTTGGGATGTTTTGAACTTTTAATTTTATTAACATTTGGGCAGCTTCAATCTACTTGGTCAAAGAGGCTGGTGAAAAATATTTCAATAGTTTTTAGATTTTTTATTTTTGGGGGGTGTCTGATGTGATTGGTGTGACTGGGTGAATGACTGGTATGCACTTGGGTTATGAGAGATTCGATTGAGGAGCTGGAGAGTTGGTTTGGAGGTTGTAGGTTTTGGAAAGTTGGTTTGGGGGGGTTGTAGGTTTTGGGACATTGTTTTCCTGGGGGCATTTCTGGGTTTGTGTCTTACTGGATTTTAAGAGTTTGGATGTGTTTTGTCAAAGCCAGGAAGACCCATATCTCTGACTCTATGGAGCAGCTTTGTCGACTCCACACATTTGGTTGCCCCCCCCATCACTGTAGTGGCTCTCTGCCAATGTGGGGAGTGTGGGGCTGGCAAGAATACAGATCACTGACACAGTTTTGCTGCTGGAGTGAGACACAGGGAGGGTAGGCTCAGGAGTAGGATAACGAGTTGCCCTGGGTCAAAATAGAACCAGGACAGAAGAGCTCCCTGCCAGGTTCCTATCCCGAGAGCTCCTGAAATGTCATCAGATACTGTAGCCAAGCCCAGCAGTGTGGTTTCTCCCTCGAGGGTAATTCTGTATTATGCCAAGTCCTTCAGGAATAAGGCCATGATAGTGGAGTTTGTCATAGATTCCTTGGTGAAGCTGGTGGGCATCACCGAGACCTGGCTGGGAGACAACTCTTGCCCTGTGCTGTAGGTATCTATTCCACAGGTCTATATGGTGGTGCACTGCACTAGGAGGAAACTCAAAGGGGGGGTGGCCATCCGTTTTAGATCTGGCCTGAGACTTGTAGCCTGTCCCGTGTGTCATACTAGGTTATTTGGTGATGCAGGTGTAGGTGGTAGGATCCTTCTCATTTACAATCTTCTTGGTTGCGAGAGTGGATTCTTTCAGGAATTTTGGGGAGTTCCTCACTGGCCTGACATTGGCATAATCAAGGTGGTTGGTGTTGGATGACCTCAATATTTGGGCTGATGATGACTACCTTTTGCCTGATAAGCAGTTCCTCTGACTGATGGAACTGTTGGGCTTGCACAGATTGTTACCTCTGCCACCCATCAATTTGGCCTCACCTTGGACCTGGTTTTCCCTCTGGGGCTTGATCATTTTAATGTTGAGGTTCATACAATCAGTTGGTCCAACCATCTTGATTTAAATTTTCAGATCAGGGCCTCCCCATGACATGTTAACCCCCTTGTGGAGTTAGTTTGGTACTAATCTTTATAAAATGTGGACTCATGTAGGTTTTTGTTGATACTGAGCTGCTCAAGCCTCTTGCAGTTTGTGTGCCGATGAGGTTGAGAATACAGTGGAAGCTTATAATATGGCAATCACCACAACTCTTGACTCACTTGCACAATTTTGTGTATGTCTTACAGTCTCCCAACAGATCTCCCCTTGGTTTTATGGTGAGCTCAGACAGTTGAAGACCAAAGGGAACAGATTGGAGCATTCTTGGTGTAGGTCAGGTTCATTGGAGGATAGACTAACCATGATAACTCATTATAAGGAATATCAAGTGGCAATCACTCTGAGAAAGGCTGAATTCCTGTCATGGGTGATTGTCGTAGGGGTTAATAGACCAGCCCAGCTCTTCTGCTCTGTGGACAGGCTGTTACATCTGGCCTGCCTACTTTCTTGAAGAGTACTGACATGCAAGCAATACACAGAGTTTGTCCAGTTTTTTTTTTTTATATGGAATCTTTTATTCATTTCTCGGTATCTTCAAGTGGGCTATCATGGCCCAGCATGATACAGTATGTGACTAATGGAGGCTATCAGTCTGTCTGGCAAGAATTTCACCCTGTATTTGGCTAATGATATTCTCTTGGAGATCATGAAGCTGCATCCCACCTCCTGTTTGCTGGATCCTTGATCAAACCAGCTTTTTTTGGACCACTGGGAGTCTGTTGGTCTGGTGATTGCTGAGATTGTCTGTTGTTCCCTTGAGGAGGGTGTGTTTCCAATGTCCTTGAAAAGAGCTGTCGTAAGACCCCTTTTCAAGAAACCGCCTTGGGACCTGGGTAACTTGGCAAATTACAGGCCCATCTCTAACCTTCGCTTTTTGGGAAACATTATTGACAGAGTGGTGGCGACACAGCGGGAGATGAACCTAGAGGTTTTCTCTGTCAATGAGTCATTTCAGCCTGGCTTCAGAGTTCACCATAGCACAGAGACTGTACTTGCCATGGTGCAAATTGATCTTCTTCTGACTAGAGATAAAAGGGAATGTTCCATTTCAGTTCTCCTTGACCTTTCATCAGTGTTTGATGTCATAGATCATGGGATTTTAACAAATCATCTGAGGGACTTGGTAGGGCTTGGTTGTGATTGTGCTGAGGTGGTTTAAGACCTTCCTTTCCAGTAGGGTGCAGCAGGTTGCATGGGGGAATTTTTCCTCTTGTCCAGCTGCACTGACCTGTGGAGTCCTTCAAGGCTCAATTCTGTCTCCTATGTTATTTGTGGAGTATATGCTGCCACTGGGAGAAGTGATATGGAGGTACAGGCTGCAGTTTCACTGTCATGCAAACATAGGTGTCGGAACAGGGGGACCACTAGGCCCATGGCCCTACCACTTTCATAAGTGGCCATATCACTTTTTGCTATCATGGTAATATATTTAATAGGGGAAAATTTACCCTTATGTCCTTGGCCCTACCATTTTTCAAACCATTCTGGCATCACTGCATGCAAATGATACTCATCTGTACCTATCATTAACTTCTTGTGCAAAAAATGCAGTGGGCATGCTAAATTGCTGCCTATCTGTGATCAATGACTGGATGGCCTCCAGCTGGCTCAGGCTGAACTTGGACAAGGCTAAAGTGTTGCCGGTAGACTCAGGTATCCGATGGGTGGCTGGCTTGAGTGAAGGGGTGGCTAGATTATGTCTCGGGCCTACTCAGCTTATAGCCTGAAATAGGGTGAAGAATCTGGATGTCATTATTGATCACAAGCTGACTGTGGTCCATAGTTGTTTCTATTCATTGGAACACCACCAAGCTCATGCCCTTTCTCAGCTCTCAGGTTCTGATATTCCTGATGCATGCCTTTGTGACATCTAGACTGGACTATTGTAATGTTATTTTCCTCGAGCTATCTGGAGGTTTGATGCACCACTTACAGCTGGTGCAGAACAACATGGCTAAACTGAATGCTGGACTTTCTTGCTCTGAACATATCTCCCAGGCTGTGTGGATGTTGCACTGGCTGTATGTGAGGTGGAGAATCTCCATCAAGATAGGTTTGTTAACATATAAAACCCTACTGATCTGGGTTCTGGCTACCTATAAGAGCTTTTGTGCCATACGTTCCTGACCACCCTCTCCTTTCTTTGGAGGTGGGTCTCTTGAAGGTTCTCTGATCTCACCTGAAGTTATCTAGGGATTATGCCTTTGTTGTAACTGCTCCAGTTTTCTGGAACCTGCTGCCTTGAGACCATTGGGGGGGGGCTCTCATTTTGTAGTTTCATGCAGGTGTTAAAGCATTATCTTTTTATAAGAGCTTACCCTACTGTTTCCTAACCAATTCTTATATAAATGGTGCTACTTAATGTATATATTATGCTGCTGCTATTATATGTATTTTTTCTGATATGTAAAGTACCCGGAGCCTGTGGGATTGGGCACGTAAGAATTAAATATAGTACTACTACTAAATATTCCACTCAGTATAATAATAAAGTGAAATATTGTTAGCCATCCACTAAGGAAGTAGCTCTAGCCAGTTCTGGAATTACAGGAGGGCTTGCCAGGGCTCGAACCACCAGCTCTGAGGTGAGCCCAGGTACTGTAGCTCATGCATCATTGGCATTGTCTTATAATGGAAGGGGGGCTCAAATTAAAGATAGTGCCTTTATGGGCTTCCCTCATTCCAAAGCTCATAAAGTGTAATTCTAACACTGGCTGCAGCTATGAAACAATGGTACTTGTATATGATGGCATATAGACAAAACTTCTGAGAAATAAAATGATAACCTTATAAAGAGTTCAAGAAAAATGTGATAAGTCTGACTTTCTTTGTAGGCAGTAATGCTTGGCTTTCTGGTGGAGACTCCTCCCCTGTACTTTTTGTTACAGGTTGGTAGGGGCTCCCAATTCTTCTCATAACTTAGCTGAGAAGATTTTTTTTTTCAGCCCTATTGAGGGTTCAGCCCTTAAGTCTTCAAAAAGACAAGGGCACAAATCAGCTGCATTGTCTTGTCCTTGTGACAGTACTAAGTTTATTAGCAGTTAAAAAAACCTTTAAGATCATTGTTCTATCAAAATGTCCCTTTTATTTTTCTAGTTTCTTTCAGGTAGTATAGAAGACACTAACAGAAGAGTGCAGATTTTCATAAAATACCTTTTTATCATTATATGGCACAGATTTTTTTACATCATTTGACAGCAAAAGAAGTTTAAGTGATAAAGACTTATGGTAATAAAAAGGGAAGCTTACAATGACAGTGCGTACATTTGTAACTGAAACTATTAAAAAAAAATTACACACAACGTCAACTTAGAGTGTATGGGCTTGATTTTCAAATCCTGAAATTTGGCACAGGGTGCTTGTGCCAAAAGGATTTGATGCAAGTAGCACTTTGCACCAAAGTTTGCTATAATCCTGATTTTCAAATGTAGGCTGCATCACAGTTGGGATGCCTTGCACCAAAGCTGCCCCATTCCATCCTTGTGTCAGAAGTGTCAATGTGACACTTTGCAAGGGGGTGTGTGCCACTGTGCTGCTACAGCATCGCTTATTAAGGATTTCAGAAGTCCCACCATGGTCGCAAGAGGGGGCTGGGTTAAGACCAGTCATGAGCAGGTCTAAGGGCCATGCACCAGGGAGATGAGTGGGGGCTTCAAGGCCAGAACTTGGGGTGAAGGGACCAGTAGTGGTGCCATTGTGGTGATGGGGTAATCATGGCAGTGGGAGAATTCAGAGGTGGCACCTGGCAAATGAGGCATTCCCTCACGGACAGAGCCTCAACAGCCTGGGTGCACAGAGGATGGCATGGACAGACCGTGTCCTGGACCCCAGGTGGCACCTGCCCTGCCACCTACCCCAGAGATGAAACAGACCCTGATAGTATAGTCAGGCAGCAGTCTGCCTCTACTCAGTGGGGCTGTGTACCTGGGAATGCCGCAGTGCCTGGGGAACATTCCTGACCACCGACTGTGTTCCATAACCTGCAAGCAATGTCATTTACCATAACAGAGCAATTTGGAACCTCTGAGGCAGGTGTCAGGACAGTTGACACATGGGGTCCATGTTAGTTTCCATTTCCACCGATCTGTATGATCCCAGGTCAATCTGCTAAGTCCCTGTTGGCATGGCACCTCCGCTTGGTGCCACCTCTGAATCCTCCCACTGCCGCCATTCCCCATCACCCGCTATTGAATCCCCACTGGTTCCTCTGCCCCAGTCCATCCTTGCAGACATATCCCCCCCCTACTTTTGCTGCTCTATTAGGTCTGTGCCAGGCTGGGGGGGGCTTGACGGGACCCTCCATCAAACCCCTCAGATGCGCTAAAGGTTTGACACAACCCTGTGGCTGTTGCAACTCATGGAACTTTGGTGCAGGAGCCCTCATTTTCCTAGACTAGGGCAAAGGTTCCTTGATGCATCCAGAGTTTGCCACAGCCATGGATCAGTGCACTTTTCACCAATCTAGCCAGCTTCAGAAAATCAAGCCCTATGACTCAGCATTTATTTCAATAGGAGGTGCAAATACAAAGCCAGCCAACCTTTATGATGAGACGTTTTGTGGAGGGGTCTATTGACTTTTTATTTGCACCTGCTACTGAAATAAATGGTGAGTCATAGGGCTCAATTTTCAAAGCCCCAACTATGGCAGAAGGTGCCTGTGTCAAAAGGATTTGACACAAGTGGCACTTTATGCCAAACTTTGCAACAATCCAGATTTTCAAATGCAAATGGGAACCATGACTGGGATGTAGCTATACCAAGTTATGCTCCATTTAGGAAAGGCAGGGTGGGTATAAAGGGTGTAGGGGTGTCTCTTTAGGTAAGACAGGGAGGGTAAAAAGGGAGGAGGGGTGGTTCTTTAGGTAGGGGAGGATATAAAATCAAGTGAGGTAATGGGATTGCGGGAAGGGTGGTGAGGCTCTGTGGGTCACCTTAGAGTCAGGCAATAGTACAGCCATTTGCACGGGCATGATGTACAGACCTCCAGCACAAGGGGAGAAGTTGGACAGAGTTCTAATGGAAGCCATCTATAAGATGGTAACAAAAGGGGACTTGCCGCTGGTAGGGGATGTCATTTGGAGCATCCCAGCTGCAGCCTCAGCCAGGAGCAGGGACATCCTGGACTCCATGGAAGGGGCATGACTCAGGTAGCTAGTGCTAGAACACCCTCATGAGGTAATAATTTTGGACATGGTACTCACAAACTGGGACAGAATAACAGATGTTATGGTGGGTGGACAGCTGGGTCCAGCGATCATCACACGGTATTGTTCAACATGAGTACAGTGGCAGAGTCAAGCCACTAAAAAGTGAGGGTCATGGACTTAAGGAGGGCAGATTTTGCAAAGTTGAGTGTATCTCTCAGAAAAGTGCTAGCAGGGAGGGAAGACTGGAGGGGGGAGTTGAGGAGCAGTGGGCCCATATAAAAGAAGTCATAGTGGAGGCAACACACCTCTGTGTTAGGTAAGTTAATAAAGACAAGAGAAAAGGAAAACCACTATGGTTCTCAATGTAAGTGGCTGGGAAGGTAATGGAAAAAAAGCTGGCTTTCAGGAAGTGCCAGGAAACACAGAAGGAGGAGGACAGGCAGAGTATCTGGAGAAACAGAGTGAGGCAGGAAAGGCAGTCAGGAGGGCAAACATGCAAATGAGGAAAAATAACCAATTCAGGAAAGAAAGCGGGCAAGACTTTTAATAGGTATATTAGTGAAAGGAGAAAAAACAGGGGTGGAATTGTAAGGCTTATGGGGGAAGCAGGAGACCTGGAAATATTTTTGTTAAGTATTCACAGAAGAAGGGGAAGGAGAGAAACCACAATTAACAAACAAGCAAAATGAGAGGGAAGTGGACACCAGTTAATTTACGGAGGGTAGAGTCCTAAAGGAACTTGCTAAACTGAAAGTGGACAAGGCAATGGTACCAGACGGGATATATCCTAGAATATTAAAGGAGCTTAGAGAGGTGCGGGCAGCACCACTGGCAGCCCTATTCGATGAATCCTTAGAAAATGGAATGGTTCCTGGGGACTGGAGGAAGGCAGATGTAGTCTCTCTTTACAAATGTGGGATCAGGGAGGAGGCTGGTAACTATAGACGTGTCAGCCTGGCCTCAGTGGTGGGGACAATTATGGAATCACTGCTAAAGGAAAGGATGGTGGAACATCTAGAAGCCAGAAGTGCACAGGATCTGAGCCAGCATGGATTCACAGCTGGAAGGTCATGTCAGACAAATCTGATAGGTTTCTTTGACTGGATGACCAGGGATGTGGATCGGGGGGAGTAATGGATGTGGCCTACCTGGGTTTCAGCAAGGCCTTCAACACCATTCCACACAGGTGGCTTGCAAACAAGCTGGGCAGCCTATCAATGGGTCCCAAGATGGTAAACTGGCTTGAAATTGGTTGGAGGACAGAACACAGAGGGTGGTGGTAAATGGAGCTCAATCTGAGGAAAGGAGGGTGACCAGCAGGGTGCCACAGAGATCAGTTTTGTGGCCAGTCCTATTTAATGTCTTCATTAGTGAAACTGCAGAGGAGCTGGAAGGGAAGGTATCTCTCTTTGCAGATGAGAATAAGATCTGCAATAGGGTGGATAATCCAGGAGGGGTGGAGAAAATGAGGAGGGACCTAAGTAAATTAGAGAAATGGTCAAGAGTGTGGCAGTTAAGTCTCAATGTAAAGAACTGCAACATCATGCATTTGGGACACAGGAACCCAGGGAAGGATTACATGATGCTGGAGATACTGATGGTCAGCAAGCAGGAAAGGGATCTGGAGTAATCATATCTGATTACCTGAAGGTGACCAAACAATGTGCCAAGGCTGTGGGGAGAGCCAGTAGGATTCTGGGGTGCAATGGGAGAGGTATCACCAGCAGAAGAAAGGAGGTGGTGATACCACTGTACAAATCATTAGTGAGACCTCATCTGGAGTACTGTGTCCGGTTCTGGAGGCCATGCCTCCGAAAGGACATAGACAGGATAGAGGCAGTTCAGAGAAGGGCAACACAAATGGTGCAGGACTTAAAGCAAAAGTCATGAGGAGAGACTGGGGACCTCAATATGTATATCCTGGAAGAGAGGGGGAGACAGGGAAATGATAGAGACCTTCGGGTACAGGAGGGTAGCATCTTTCAGAAAGGGGGATATTCTAGAACAAGGGTCATGACATGATACTGGAAGGGGGCAGACTAAGGGGTAATGTGAAAAAAATATTTCTTCATGGAAACGGTGTTGGATACCTGGAGCAGCCTCCCAGTGTAGGTGGTGGGAGCAAATTCAGTAGGGGAATTTAAAAACGAATGAGATAGGCATAGGGAATCCTAGAAATTGTCTTTTTTCACCCCCTGTCCTGCTCCCATATCTGTTGCTGTGTCCTGCACTCCATGTGTCCGACTATGCCTACTGGGTGGACTCTCATCTCCTTTGTATAGTCTAGTCTCCAATTTCTCATGAATTACTCCTCTGCATTCTTTATTTTAGCCATGATTGAATGTTACACCAGGTGCCTATGTTAGCGGAATTGTTTGTACTATTTTCTACCCTTAACCATTGCTATTTGATGTTAATCAACTGTTGGCCCCACTATCCCTTCTGTTATTTTAACTCACCTGAGGTGGAACCCATGTAAAGAGCTTTTAGCTCAAAAGGTTTTTTCCAAGATTTCTAATAAAAATAAAAATAAATTAAAATAGAGGGCAAAAGCCGGAGATCAAGAAGGTTCGGCGTTTTTTGCATTAAGTAGTGAACGTGGGCAGACTGGAGGGGCCTTGAGTTGTTTTTCTGCCATCAGTTTCTATGTTTCTATGTCTTGTGCCAAAGCCTGCCTGTGCCACTCCTGTGCCAGAGGTGCTGGTGTGCCAGGTTGCAGGAGGCTTGCACCATGATGGAGCTGCACCATCCCCTTATTTGGAATTTTACATGCCCCTGCCATGGATACATGAGGAGGCTGAGCTTAGACATGCTATGAGTTAGTCTATCGGCCCTCCACCACTACCTCAGAGGGAGGTCAATGATGGGGCCTGCAAGGTTGGAAACAGGGACAGAGGGACCAATGGAGGTACCATAGTGGGTGACGGGGCCCAGCGGCAGTGGCAGGATTCAGAGGTGGCACCCAGTGGAGGTGCCATGCCCATTGAGAAGAGTCATTTGGATTGGGTACACAAAGGCTGGCACAAACAGACCCTGTCCTGGACCCCAGGTGGCAACAGTCCTGGCACCTGCCCGAGAGGTGACACAGTCCCCCACATGTGGCAGATGGCATTGGCTGCAGCTTATGGGGTGCAGTCAGTGGACTGGAACTTCCCACTGGCATCACAGCATTCCTCATGTATGCACCCCACTGTGCGGAGCCAGGCTGATGCCCAACCACACTGCTGGGGAGTGTCACCTCTGGTGCATATACCCTGGTTGTTGCTACCTGCGGTTTAGTAAGAGGCCATCAGTGGCAACCTCAGTGTACCCAGGCAAGTGGCTCTGTCCCAGTGGACATGGCACCTCCTCCTGGTGCCATCTTTTAACCCTGTCATAGCCGCCGGGCCCCTATCACCCACCATGGTACCCCCACTGGTCCCTCTGCCCCTGATCCCAACCTTGTAGGCATATTCCTCCACTACTTTCATGTCTGTGCTATGGTTGAGCCAGGTTGAGGGGTCTTGACGGAACCCTCCATCAAACCCCTCAAGTGCAGTGAAGGTTTGTCATGACCCTTCTGCTGTGGAAACTCTCAGGACTTTGGCATAGACCCCCATTTTTCTAGAATAGGGTACACGATCCCTGACACATCCGGAATGTGCCACAGTCTTGGATCAGTGCACCTTGCACTGATGCAGCAGACATTAGAAAATTGAGCCCATAGACTCTAATCTGGCATCATAAGCAAGTTTTTACTGTTTTTTCCAGTTTGTGATACTTACTTACTTGTCTTTTTTTGAATTCAGTGGAAGATCGATTGTATACTTTATTTGACAATATGACTTTTTCCATGCAATAAAAAGTATCAATGGTCACAGATACATGGATGCTGACGCCAGATAAGAACCTACAGCCCACCTAGTCTGCCCATGTGTGAGCTTACTAAGCCTCTTCAAGCTTCTCTTGAACTAGGTTGTCCCCTTCTTCTGAATACCAGGATCTCCTGATGCTTATCCCATGCATTCTTAAATCCTGTAATCATTTCAGTCCCTACCACCTCCTCCGGCAGGGTGTTTTGTTTGCCCACCACCCTCTCCATGAAGAAATTCTTCTTTATGTTCCATCTGAACCTACCTCCTACCAGTTTCATCCCATTTCCCCTAGCCCTGGAACATCTTTTTCTATGAAAGACTGTGTTTCCCTGCACCTTGGTCCTCCCCGTTAGGTATTTATATGTCTCAATCATATCCCCCTTTCCCCTCCTCTCCTCCAGGGAGTACATTTTCAGATCCTTCAGCCTGCCCTCATAGACTTTGTGATATAACCCTTGTACCATTTTGGTTGTCCTCCTCTGAACTGCCTTCACCCTGTCTATGTCCTTTTATAGATAAGGCCTCAATAACTGGATGCTGTATTCAAGGTGTGGCCTTACTAGTGTCTTGTAAAGTGGAATTATGACCTCCCTTTTCCTGCTAGTGATACCCCTGCCTATGCAACCAAGAATGCTGTTTGCTTTTCCTGCCATCTTGTCACACTGACTTCCTATCCTGAGGTCATCAGAGATGATAACCCCTAGGACTCTTTCCTGCTTAGAGCATTTTATAGCCCCCCCCCAAGTTGATTGTTGATATATTGCTCCAGGGCTTTTGTACCCCATGTGCATTGATTTGCATTTCTTTACATTAACTCTTAACTGCCACTCCCTTGACCAGTACTCAAGCTTCTGCAGATCTCTCTTCATTCTATTCACACCCACCAGCACATCCACCCTGTTGCAGAGCTTTGTTAGATCAGTGAACAGGCAAATTCTCCCATCTAGGTCTTCTGTAATGTCACTGATAAAGATGTTAAAGAGGACTGGACCTAGCACTGATCCCTGTGGCACCCCACTGGACATCTTTCCCTCTGTGGAGTGACAGCCACTTATCACCACCCTCTGTGTCATGCCATCTAGCCAGTTCTCCATCCATGGCACCACCGTCCCTCCCATTCCCATCCTCCCCTGCTTGTTTAACAACCTTCTTTGTGGCTTAGTGTCAAAGACCTTACTGAAATCCAGATAGGCCACATCCATTGCCCCTCCCAATCCACCTCCCTTGTCACCCAGTGGAAAAATTCAATGAGATTAGTCGGGCATGACCTCCCCTAGTAAAACCATGTTGCTTGTGGTCCTGTAGACCACTGGCAACCAGGTGTTCCACTATTCTTTCCTTCAGTAGTGTTTCCATGATCTTTCCCACTGCTGAGGTCAGGCTGACTGGTCTGTAGTTTCCCGCTTCCTCTCTGTTCCTGCTTTTGTATAGGAGGACTACATCAGCTGTAGTACAGTCTTTGGATACCCCCTTGGGTACCTTTCTTGTTTCCAGTGACTGGCTAAACAGGGTTGCCAGAGGTTCAGCCACCACCTCTCTTAGCTCCCTCAGCATCCTGGGGTGTACCCCATAATCATTTCTGAACAAATGTCCTAGTTGCATGACCACTTGGCATGCCAAGGACTGCGTGTCAGAAATGAATGCCTATAGAGTTAGACAGATGATACTGGAGATAAATTTTTATTTTATTTTTTCCTTAAGTGCCACAAAAAAAATATTTGTTAGAAGATCTCATTAAAAATATTTGCCATGTATCTATTTTTTTTTTTCCTGAATTTTTGTCCTTAGCCCAATTACGGGCTTACCAGTTTTCAGAGCTGATGACATGTAACCAGATTCATAGATTATTTTGCTGTAATGAAGTCAACCTTTGTATTTAGATGCAATTTGCAGAATAGAATTGATAGTCTTCAACAGAATGGAGATAATCTGTACTGTAAAATAATTTTGCTCTTTCTTTCTATGTGCTATATATATAAATTAAAATATTGTAATTTACCATTTGCTCTTAAGGAATCACACAACACAGTAGGAAATTCTGAACATTTATTGCAAGAGCTGAGTAACTGTAAATAACGCTGAACTGGCAAAGCTGTAACAAGGATAACTGTTTAGATATTTATTTCCCATCAAAGTCATCAAACACCCCTCACAAACTGACAAACATACCACTATAAGCAAGCCATCCAGTCCCTTTAAACTGTTATATTGTGGCAAGAAAAAAGGAAACAAACATGGAAGTTGTGCACATAATAAAATTATTTTTTTCATATAATCAGTGTTTAAATTAACAAGAGTTGTCCTTTTCGAGATGTTCACTGTTACTTAAAAATGAGTTTCAGGTAGGTAATTCTGTAAAGACATTTTTGCATGCTACTCAATTTTTTAATTGTCTGTCATGCCTTAACAAAATCTTTCAATAAAAAAAATGCTTGGACTGATATTTACTTTTACGTGCGACTGAGTTCTTATTAACATTGTAAGTTCTTCTAGCCACTGGATCAGAGTGGTGATGTTGAACAAGATGCTGGTACCTGCCAGGCATTAGCCAACAATGGCAATAAATGGTTAAACAGTGAAAATCAGAGTTAACCCTATTCCTCCCTCTCCCCCATCACCTCCCCTCCCCTACCCTCTCCTCCCTTCCCTTCCCTCATCTCCCAAAACCAGTTTACAGGATAATGCTTTGTTAGATTATGAAGGCACAACACATTAAATATTCTGTGAACACACTCTAAAAACACTTGTGCTGCAACAAGCACACTAGCCCCTACAGGTTTTAAGACAAAGGTTGGGTTTCAACAATACAAATTAGCATTCCTCAGTGAATGACATTTAAACAGACACTACTATGTTGCACCTACTGTAGTAATATAATGGCAGCCACTTTTATCTGATGGTGTTTGCACTAAGTTACCACCTACTGTTTTTTTTGCCCAGAAGTGACTGAGAAGCTATACTCTTACTACTACAAGAGCTCAGACTCAAAGAATTCCTCACAACTGTGCTACAGAACAGTTTCCTGTGGCGTATCTGCTTTGAAAAGAAAACTGTAACAGGTTTTGTAGCTTTTGTAGAAGACTTGTTGCAAGTGTTAACAGTTTGGGAATGATTTTCAAATTAAATTTTCACTAGCTCTCAGTTTAAATTTAGACAACTACATTTTAAAGCACCAATACAAGGAACAGAACACCTCCTCATAATCTAAGAGGAGATCACCCAGCTATAAAAATCATGAACAAGGGCACTGTGCCATTGTAGACAGCAGGAATTAATTTACTTTGCATTCTAGACAACCTGTCCTCCAGGTTACAGCTAGAATGGCATGATAATGGGGGTGGGGGGGTATATTCTTTCTAATGGAACATACATCGTGGCCAGAATTGTTCCACAGTTGTGATTAAATGTCATCAGTGGCTGCAGTACAAATGTAGTCCCATCCAAATTGCCATCAATTCTAAAGCAACATGACTACCATTTCAGAGCAATACAGTTTCAAATAATAATGAAAAAATCATTAAATAAGTTATCCTGGTGCCACAGTGGTAGGGCACTGCTCTGCTATGCAGGTTAGCTGGATATGGGAATGATATGTGGCCTGTCATTCATTGTGCCTGTGTGGGTGTTGTATCCCCAAGTGAGTGTGTTCCATCTCTGGGAAGGGAGAGCTGAGCTGTATTGCCCTGCTGCACCATTGTGACTGAGCTACTGTGAGTGAAATTTGGCAAAAACTCCAAAGTGATTGCCACCAGACTCTCTTGTGACAAACGTTAAGTGCAACATCATGGTCAGATTTAATTGCACAGGGGACAAGTGGTATAATGACAAATGAAAAGAACAATACAATAAATGAAAATGTGATTTTGATACCATTGGAACAAAAGAAAGTGAAAAGGTGAGTATTCTCCTGAGGAGATGGAAAAAAAATAATTTGAGTAACTCTATACTATCAAAATCATCAGTAGTAGGTGTCGGTAAACCTCTTATAAAATGTATGGGTTCACCAGATTTGCATTACTCGTTTTAGCATTAAAAATAATCAAAAATGAGCATCAGCTATTTTTGTAGTGGAAATAGCCCTCAAACTATTTTAAATTTTAAAATACATAAAATCATGATGGTCCTGTGGAATGATCAGAAGGTCAAGCAAACAGCTTCTGCACATTCAGACTCCTGGGTGATGGTTGGGGTGGGGGGCTCCACAATGTACTGGCACCTGCTATGCTGCCTGGGAAAGGGTGCACTGACAGCATGGGGGGACCACTTGTAATCATACCAGTCCCACCCAGAGGAAGAGCACTGCGTATTGCCTCCAACTGTGGGTGAAGGCAGGACAATAGGGAAGATCAGAGAAAAAGTCAAAAGCTGGACTAGCACATAGAATGATAAATACCACCTTCCATCTCATAATCACAAGGCATCTGACTCTGCAGAACATCCCTCCACTCATCATAAAGCTAAACAGTGTTCTTGTTTCCTGGTGGCAAAATATACCACCAGTGCTTAGATAAATCATGTAAACATAAAAGCTCATAAATGTACAAACAGAAAAAGAATCTCAGTCCATCCTGTCTCAGAAATTAGAACGCTGAGGCACCGGAGCACATGAGGTATTCAAAGCAGATTCCTGGAAGAAGGCTTCATGATGGGACTGGGACATTGGATAGGTTGAAATAGTTAAGTGCTAGGGGCATTTGAGGAGCATAAAAGAACCTCCTAAAACAGTACAGCTAATAACTGTTGTAAATTTCTGCTGTAATGTACTCCTTGACTGTTTTTAGTTTTCTGACATATTGTTCCTTATTGAATTAAAATGCAGCTGTCTACATTTGATCAGTGGGAAATACAATACCTTTAATTGGACCAACATACATACCACAGTGCACAAGCTTTTGACATTACACAGATCCTTTGGGCCAGTGCTTTGGATGTCTTAAAACAGTAAACAAATTATATATCTCCCTTTCTAATGGAGAACAAGGTAACCTTTTTTTAAAATAAGTCCCTTTGTATTAAAACAGCTGAATGCTAGGTCTTGTATCAAATAACCCAATCCTCCCATAATGTCAACTTTTAACACAAGTATTCAGAGTGCTCAAAAACATTTCTGTTAGACAGATCACGAATACAACAACACTATTTCTGAAAAAGAAAATCAACAGGGAATACATGAGAATTTAAAAAAGAGCAACCATGAAACACAGTATTATGCTGTCTTTCGGTGAACATTATAAGTACACAAAATTTGTTAGTAATTACTTATTCTATTTACAAATACTTCAACAATGATTGACTTATGAGTGTCCACTAAAGATGTTAATAGCACAATAGGTTTATCATAGTTTCAGTCATCTGCTTTGATGTATATCAAGTATAATTGTCCCTGCACAACAACAACCACAGCACAATTTTCTAATGGAATACGCTTTCCAACCACAAGGCCTGTTGAGTTTGGTCTTCTAATTTTTCTTCTCTTCACAGCTGAAGTCCATTAAAAAAAGATATTTCCAAAGGCAGTGTTCACAATATAGTTTTATAACCTTTGTTTTCAGTAGAGCCACACAATCAACAACATCTGATCACAATCTGCAGGACATCATATCCTCTGGGATGCTAACATGATAAATATACATTTTGTATTCCTGCTACTTGAAACACAGGCCTAGATGCCTATTCAGTAGATAAAGCTCTGACACACAGTATTAGAGATTCTACACAGGATGATGCCACAGGATGACAGTAGTCTATCTTATAGCTGATGCTCCTTTGGACTCTCAGTAGCACCTGTCAGTTGTTTATAGGATTTCAAATTAGCCAATGGTATGTCAGTCATGTTGTTGCCATTGTTGAAATGGCCTTCAATGCTGCCATACTGTTTTCTGTCACTGAACTGGTTTCTGTTGCCATCTTCTTTCCAGTTTCTTGTCAGTGTATGTCCATTCACTAGCTTGTCCTTCTTAACCCAATCTTTCTGAGGTGCAAAAGTGGATAAGGGGGACTTCGGCTGCTGGTATGTACCAAGGCCTGGAGGCATCCAACAGTTATCTGAGTGACCCAATACCAGGCATTCTTGAGTACACATTTCTGTTGCTTCAGCTAATCCTCTAGGACCAAGAGGGCCATCTAGAAAGCAAAAGTAAAAAAAAATCATAGGTAAATAGATGCAAATATACATTGTATTCTAATATATGTACTGTACTTTATATATTATATACACATAGTTGGATGCTAAATGATAATGTAAACATTCAGATGAGTTTGTTTTCAGTGAATTGTTTGACACATGACCAGAACTGTGTTTCCTTATCACAAAACTATTTACTAGAGAACAGTGTAATGAAAACAGTACAGCCTCCACAAACAATTACAAAACATATCCTGCTTTTATTTTGTTTTAAACTAAAAACTTTGTTTTGTTATCAAGTCAGTGACTACAGCTATGACATTTTGCATTATGAAATATAAAACTGAAACTGGAAATAAAGCCTTTTGAATGGCTGGAATCCATGTGAATTCTCAGGCATTTAGTCAGCGAATCCGCTAGAGAAAAGACAATACTGGACCTGATGCTCAATAACAGAGATAGAGTTATAGACTTCACAGTGGGAAATCCCCTGGGAGCCAGTGATCATCATACAGTGATGTTCAGTATCAAGGCAGGTTCCCAGCAGCAACCCACACAAGGACAAGAATCCTGGAGATTATGAGGGTAGACGTTAAAGTAATAAAAAAAAGCCTTAGAAACCGTTTAGAAATGGTGGATGGCCAGGGTGGGTTAGAGGAATAATGGAGAAAATTAAGGAAGGTATAGTGCAGGCAACCAGTAAGTAAGAAGCAGGAGGAAAAAGGCCACTATAATACTCTCAGGAAGTGGCCACAAAAGTGATGGAAAACAAGCATTTGTCAATGCCGAATGTTTGCTTGCTGATATTAGCATTGGACATGCAGGAGTTAGACAGATGCAGAATAGGAGTGGCAGAGAAGTATTGAACTCACACCAATCCCATCTCCACCATGCAGAGATGGACAGGCATTGTGGTGGGCTGGTGGGTCATAGCCCATAATGCTTAAGGTATTTCACCTCATCCTATCCTGTAGACACCTACAAGTGTTGAGGTGTGCCTTGGGGTGTTCAGCTTCACAGTCACCCCATTTCATAAGGACATACACTGAAATGGGTGCAGTACAGGAGAATGAGGTGAAGGCTGGGGCTGAAAAGTGCAAGGCACACCTTGATGCCTGTCACTGGCTTCAGGGTGGGGCTGGGATGGCATGAGCATTACAGCTGGTGATCCAAAGTTACACCTCTGATGCCTGTCAGTCTGTTCAGGGCAGGATGTTATTGTTAGAAACCCTAACTCCCCAGGCGTGTGTTGTATTTGTTGTACAAATTTTCAGCATGGCCTTTTTGTGACCCCCACCTCATGAAAGCATTTGGGACCTCTTCTCATGAACAGTGGCACTGTGATTTTGTTAATGTGTCCCAAACTTCGAGTTCCCACAGAAACCATACCATTCTGTGCCAGACGTGTGAAAACACAGATTAGGCAGGATGTGAAGAATGACAGCTGTACCATTCATAGGGAGGTGTGAAGAGATGGCAATGTTGAAAATCTGTAGTGAAAATATTAAATATTAAAAATGCTCGAAGTTCCGAGCATATGTGGAAACTACACAGCACATGCTTGTACCACAGTCATTAGTGGAATTATTTCACCAAATTGTCAACATAGGCATTTTGTGACCTCTGCTCATGAACACTGTCACTATGATTTTTTTAATCTGCCCAAAACATTAATTTCCCACAGCGACCGCACCATTGTGCAACAGAAGTGCAAATGCATATTTTGGGCAGGATATGAAAAATGACAGCTGTACTGTTCATAAGGAGGTGTGGCAAAATGCTAATGTTGAAAATCTGGAGTGAAAATATCACAAATTTGTGAAGTTATGAGGGTGCATGGAAGCTGCACAATGCACGCTTGTAACACAGTCATTTTATGGACTTTTGTCACCAAATTTTCAACATTGGCATTTTAGGACCTCTGCTCATAAACAGTGTCACAGTGATTTTCTTAATCTGTCCTGAACACTGATTTCACACAAACGATGGAACTATTCTGTGCCGGGAGTGCAAAGACACATTTCAGCCAGGATGTGAAAAATCACAGCTCTACTGTTCATAAGGAGGTGTGGAAAAAAAGCCAATGTTGAAAACCTGGAGTGAAAATATTGCAAATCCGTGAAGTTACAATCATGAGTAGAAACTGCACAATTCACGCTCATAATGCAGTAATTTTTTTGGAATTTTTTCACCAAATTTGCAAAATAGGCTTTCTGAGAGCCCTCCTCATGAACAGTGACACTGTTGTTTCGCTAATCAGTCCGGAAAGGTGATTCTGTGCAGTGACTGCAAAATCACCTTTCAGGACTGAATAATGAGATGACAGTGACTGAATTCATGAGGTGGGGTCCCAAGAACCCGATGTTGAAAATTTGGTGCCAACATTTGAAAAAATGGCAGAGATATGCACCAAAATTGAAAAAAAAAACAGTTATGCCATTATACAGCTTACATGCATTTCTTCAGTTCGCTGTCGGCTTTGAAGAGTGCAGATGTGTTCCGGTCCACTGAAGATAGTCGCGCCAAGCTCCTGAGGTAAGTATAGGGTGAGGGGGGATATGGGGAGGTAGAGTACGCAGCGGGTGGGCACAGGTTGGGGAGGGGGCATGAGGTTCAATGAGGGACCATTTTCTTTTTTTACAGCATTTCAAATTAAACAAAGACATCACAGGACTCTTTTGGCACACTGGGGTGTGCTCCCAGCATGCCACCTGGCTGGGTGTTTCTTAGGGAGGTTGGTACTGGAGCCGACGAGGATTGGGCACCCCCATCAACCATACAGTGTGGTGGAGGGGAGTGGAAGTGAATGGGCTGAAGGGGATTGGGCACCCTCTCGGCACATAACAAATGGGGGGCCCATCATGCCACCATGGATTGGCCTACCCCATCAGCAAATAATCTGGGGATGGGGACATGCCGAGAGGGGGACTGGGAACCCCCAAGTTGACTTTTATCGCGACTCTGAGGCAAGTACCAAGAGTCGCTGCCTGCAGCCATGTTAGAAGAAATTTTACACTAGGCAAGGGACCGGTCTGAAATGATGGGTCGCTCCCTTATTGCAGCATCGGATTCCTTTTAAGGTGGTGGCCCACTGGCTGAACTAGTGCCAGCAGCAGCGTGCCACCACTTTGGGGAAAGTGGGACAAGCCTCAAAAGGCACTTAGGGCATTGGCCGTCACAGTGCACCACCTCCGAAACCCTGTTTCTCTCCTAAGCTGTGATGAAATGTTTCTTGCACATGCGCACAAGAAAACATAAAAAGGGTGCATTCAGGTGGCACAAAGAAACACTGTGGGAGAGGAAGATAAGCAGAAGTACAAGATAAAATAGGGGGGAGCAGGGTGGACAGTGAGGAAAGCAAAATTGCAAACAGAGGAAAGGATTTCTAAAGGTTTGGCAGAAGGTGACAACACTTTCTTCAGGTACATAAGCAAGAAGAGAAAGGCAAGTGGTGGGACAGTGAGGATAAGGAAGTCAGTACATGATGACTATGCAGAAGATGACCAGAAAAAAAACTGACATTCTGAAAAGTTACTTCTGCTCATTCTTCACAGTGGAGAAGGAGGGGGATGGACCAACAAGGAGCAGCAGGAATGCAGAAGGGGAGGAAAACACAAGCCCATTTAGAGAGGCAACAGACTTGAAGGGATTTACAAAATAAAAAGTCTACAAGGCCAGTGGATTGGATGACATACATACAGTTGTGCTAAGGGAACTCAGGAAGAAGCTTGCTGCACCACTGGCAGCCTTATTCAACACATCATAAGAGACATAAGAGGTTATAGGGGACTGGAGGAGAGCTGTTGTAGATCCGATCCATAAATGTGACAGCAGGATGGATGCTAGACTAATCAGTCTCACATCAGTTGTGGGGAAATTAATGGAACCCCAGTTAAAAGAAAGGCTGGTGAAATATTTTGAATCCAGTGCACTGCAAGACCAAAGACAGCATGGTTTTACAAGTGGGAGGTCATGTCAGAAAAACCTGATTGATTTCTTTGACTGGGAGACAAGTGAAATATAGCAGGGAAGGAGAGTGGATGTGTCCTATTTGGATTTCAGCAAACAAGCCTTCAACACTGTACCACATAGGAGACTGATGAAGAAATTGAATAGTCTAGACTGGAGTCAAAGTTGCAAACAGAGTAAACAACTGGTTAATGGATGGGTGGGAGTGGATGGTGATAAATGGCAATCACTCTAATGAGGGGGAAAGTGAGCAGCGGCATGATGTAGGGTTCAGTATTGGGACCAGTCCTTTTCAGCATCTTCATAAGTGACATTGATGAAGAGCTTGAAAGAAGGTATGCCTTTTTGCAGATGATACCATGATTTGTGACATGGTGGATACTGAGGAGGGGATGGAGAAAATCAGTCAGGACCTTTGAAAATCTGATGAGTGATCATATGTATGGCAGCTGGGGTCAATGCCAAAAAGCGCAAAATCATACCCCTTGAGTGTAGAACTCCAGGAGCTGAGTATAAAATGTGGATGGGGGGGGTGTTAGTCACTATCTTATGACCTCAGAGTTGCAGGCAGTGTGACAAGGCAATGGGCAGGGCCAGCGGAATGCTGAGGTGCATAGGGAAAGGTATCACAAGCAGAAGGAGGGAGGTGATATTGCCACAGTATAGATCATTGATGAGAGCACACCTGGAATACTGTGTGCAGCTCTGTAGGCTGCGTTTCGGAAAAAAACATGACGAGGGTAGAAGCAGTCCAGAACAGGACAACTATTATGGTACATCAGTTGCATGAGAAACTACAAAAGGAGAAACTAGGATGCCAATACATACACCCTGGAGGTAAGGAGGGAGAGAGTTTACATGATAGTCCTACAAGTATCTCACTATGGTGAAAATGGTACAGGTTGGGAGCCTGTTTCAAAATGAAGAAGTCTAACAGAATAAGAAAGCATGCAGTGAAGGTGGAGGGGGGAATTTTGGGGGGATTTGAGGAAATACTACTGTATTTTACTGAAAGAGTTGTGGATATCTGGAACCAGTGGAGCAAAAACTGTGGGGGGTTTCAAACATGCATGCAGCATGGGATAACCATGGGGGAATACTAACAAATATGGTGGGGACAGTCACCATAGACTAGGCAGGGATCAACTGGGCAGAATGAGTCAGCAAGCAGTTCTTTCCTTCTGACAAATTCTACATTTCTGTCTTTTCTGTAACACTAGAGGGTATTCTCCTAGGGAGAGCTCTCCTTCATATTTTGTGATGTGGGGCATGCACAGTAATCTGCAGGTAAGGTTTTTTTTTTTTTAACTATGTAAAGCTATAGTGCCAAGCCATGTTTCAAAGTCGCTGTAAGGTAACTCTTTGGGAGATGGGTCATTGATTGGAAATCGCATCTCTACTGTGAACGGCAAACACATTTGGCTCATACATGTAGAGAGTAGGTCAGGATTACCTGAATGTATTGTAAGTTACCACCTGTTTTACCTTTCCAGTTAAGTAATATGCAGTTATGGCCGACCCGCTTGCACAGCAGTAGGGCTATTTCTCATGATACCATTGACCTGAGTTCCATAGTGAGTTTGGGAGTCAAAGGGCCAGTTTTTTTTTTGGGGGGGGGTGTAGTATGAAGTGTCAAAGACACTGCTCTCCTCTCCAGGAAGGGATGAGATTGGATTGGTGACCAGTGTCAGCCTGGGCCCCTAGAGGCAGCTGGGAATCAGCACAGTAAGACAGCACTTGGTGGGGGGGCAGAGATGGGGCAGATGGCCAGCATGCTGCATATGAGAGCATGCACAGTTCAGCCACAGGCATCATTGAATGCCACTTCCTCCATGCCAGGAGAAAAAAAAAAAGGGGAAGTACAAAAACACCTACAAGCGGCAGTATGGTGCTTGACCCTAATAGGCCCTATACCTGGCCAGCTGGGTTTGCCAGACCAAATTCTGGATCCAGTCCCTAATGGAGGTTTGGGGACTCTGGTGGGGCAAGCCTTGGGGGTACTGACTGGCAGGTAAGTCCCAGTGGACATCTGGGTGACAGGTCTGGGGGTGGCCAAGCTAAGGGAGCGCCATCCAGTAGTGGGATAAAAAAGACTACCCAAAAAAACAAAAAGTAATATGCAGTTGCATTAGTACTTCATAACAGATATTATCATGGATGATGCTCAACTAACAAAATACTGGAAATAGCATTATTCAAGAAATGTTGCAAATTTGAATAAAAATGCAAAAATTAATTTGCATTATAAACTCCAAACCTTTGGAACTTTTGGGTTTCAACTAGTCATACAAAGTGGATATATTTTTGAGAGGCATGCAGAGAATATATTGTTAATCTGTGTGCATATGAAAGTTTTAGATGGCAACAGTTTTTGACAGGTAGGATCAAGAAGTGGCTGAAATTATCATGTTCCAGTGAAACACAATAAAAATTGAAGGTGTGGCATGGTTTGCTGTTATAAAAGTGGTAATTAAAGACTAAGTGAACTGTTTTTTTCCATCAATAGGTATTGAAAAAAAAGATTTAGGTACCACACTTGAAAATGCATGCAGTTATTCAGTGGTGACTCTCCAGTAATGGAAAATTAATCTCTTTCCCACCACTTGATTGACTAAGCTTCCTAGACAAAATATGTTAGCATTATGTCTCTTTAACCTCTTAGAACTCTTCTGAAAGTGAACTTTCTATATATGTAAAAGTTAGAATGTAAGAATAATGCACAATACATTCCTCTTCTGCTTGCTCAGGTATGATACTAGAAATAGTTAACTCATGCAATTTCTAACCCCTTCCATCTTGTATCCTAAGGAACAATCTGAACCTAGCCACTAAGTCAACACTGTGCAATGGAGTAGGAAGGCATGGTTGCTAAGTATGTTATGATAGGGTAATGCATGCATCTAGTTTCCCATCTATTTTATGGGATTGAAGATCCCATGCCACTTCTCATGAAAAGCAAAAGGCTTAATGGCAACCTTATGATCAAATAAAAGGTTACATACAATAAGAATAGGAACACAAAAGACCAATTGATCTAAACTGTAAACAAATCCTATTTAGGCCAATTTTAGCCACACCTCCTTTGTATCTCTCCATGACCACTTTCATGAGAACTCATTACACTTGATCATACATATATACATCATTTACTTCAGTTGCTTCATTTAGCAATATCTTCCATATGATTTTACCATTTCTATGAAAAAGGGCTGCCTAATTTCTTCATTTTTTTGTAAATCCTAGGTGAAATAAGATCAATGGACAATGGCAGGTTTTGGATTGTTTAATGAAGTGTTGATTATTTCCTCACATTCTTGATCTATTTACCACTCTAAACTGTTTAGATTAATCAACTTGATCAAACTCCAGTGTCTTTTTGAACACTTCTATTACATAACCTCAAATATTTTAAGCTGTTCTTTCAAGGGAGAAGAATCTTAATCAAACTGCTTTGACCTTTTGGTGTGCAGTGACTAAGATTCTTAAAGACATGTAATCTAGACTGACCTATACGGCACAACTTCTAGAATGGCAACATGCTTCCTATGTCATGGTGACCACTACTGAATACATTACTTTCCATAGATGTTTAAGCAATGCTCTGTAGAACAGCAATAACACATTTGTTTGTATTTTCTATTTTCACTCTGTACTAAGTATTCCAGTTTGTCCTTCAGCCCATGCACAAGCCCTTGATCCCACAGGTAATAGATTTGTCACTACTGACCTCCAGACACCCATTGTCTGTGTCTTCAAATTCTGTCATTGACATACTCCTCTGAATGATGCAAACCTTCAGTAAGAACCTTCCTGACTATGCAGAAGGAGGTCAATGGACCCAGAGATCTGAGTGGCATAAGTGGGTACATAATGACATTATCTGCTTGAGTGCCACTTGTTCCAGTTATTTTTTTATCCCCCCCCCTTATGATCTATCGCCACCCTAGTGTGGCATAGTCTAAGGTAGAAAACCTTTCTCACCACACTCTAACCAACACATGCTGCCACAGAACTGCATCTCTGACACAAATGGATCTGCATCCTACAAATGGATCTGCATCCTGTGTTATGTTAGCAGTAGGACTGCATCCCTTACCTAGAACCATGTATACCTCCCCAAGCAGTCCTGCTGCCCAAGACAACCAGGGGCAATCATGTAATGACAGAAAAGCCACCTACCCACCTTAAAGCAAGAAATTACCAAAACAGGCATTCAGTTCTGCAGCATTTGCCAGTGTATGATTCCCAAGGTCCAGACACAAACTTGGGTTATCAGCATGATAAGTAACAGATGTTCTGATTTATATTACACAAAAATTATGTCATTCAAACAATCTAACTTAGAATCCTGTTTGTCCAATTATCCACCAACATATCCTGTGCTGAGGGTTTCAAAGATGTGTCCACTGCAATTCTCTGATCATTTACCTTGTCTGGAATGACAGCAGCATGCCAGATGTGTACTATGCATATTATTATTTTTTCTGGTTTCTTTATTTATCATTTTATTTATTTGAAAATTAGTGACCATGAAAGACACACTGAGCATAGGCTCATTTCCAGGTGTGATCCAGGGAAGGGGAGCAAAGGATAAAAACAATACAAAGCTAATACAAAATACAATGTTACAGGCAGTGCAAAGTCAAAGCAGCAAGGACTATAGAAAGTGCATAATAGTAAACAAATAAAACTGGCAGATAAATATTTCACCATGTTTGAAGGAAATGTTAAGGGGGAGGGGCAGAAGAAGGGGAAGGGGATGGAAAGAGTCTTAGTCTCATTTTACATTTATTGACAATATTTACCCATCTATTAGACCAGTCACAGAGAGCATGTTCATTTGTATGTGTGTTGTTTTTCGTTATTGGCTACTTTGTGTATGCCACATAATCTGTAGTCTATTGTCACAAACACGGTTATTTTAATATTTGCATAAGTTAAAAAAAGCATTATGCAAACCAGATTTAAAATTATGGCTAAGTTATAATTCATTAAGCCAGATTGTACTTTTCTATTTAGCATGCAGGACACAGAGCACAGGGAACTGATGACTGTGTCAGCATGTTTGGCTTGTAGGGGACATATTGATAAGCAAACACTTTACCAGACAACCTTTGTTAAACCTCACACATGCCTTTCACAACCTTTTACTGAAATATTTTCAGCTACTGTATAACAGACTTCAGGCTTGAGTTGCAAATATGGGGATGCCTAGGAAACTACATATTCTTCTTGCATTTGACTTGGAATTAAGGAAAAATTTGCATCAAAAAAATTACCTAAACTTTGAAATATGTATCTAAGCCCAAATTTGCATCTGAATATGCATCTAAAATTGGATGTCAATTGAACATGGAAAGACTATCGGTTAACATTCACATGACCGGATATTGTTAGACCTTATAAAAGATGATCTAGCAATTCCAGGAACACACAGATACATGTCTTTATTTAAGAATATGAGAAGTCATATATAGGACAGATCCTTTTGAAAATGATACTCCAAATCTCTAGTCTTGGTATCATCACCAAACTCTTTAGTCCTTGGATTACGGCCTATATTTGTTGGAGGTGGTAGTGGTGGGGTTGGGGGGGGGGACAATCAGAATCAGAATCCTTACCAAAACCCTAATATAGCTAGAGAATATATGATGGGTATGTGTGGTATGCAAGGAAATATACAAATTGAAAGGGCTTTATCTAATGAATCTCCCTCTGTGGGTATATTGCCTTGTATGCCACACATACCCATCCTATATTTTCTATCATACCTGGAACACTGTTGTATCTCTTAGCTATTGTATGTGTTGGGGTCAGTTTGTTGTTGAGCAATGGTTGGAGCTATTTCTGGGTTTGCTGTGTTATTATGTGGCACTGTGAGTTCCCATGGTGTAGTGACATTTTGTACGGGCCTTTCTTTTGGCCCATTTTGTTTCTGTAGTGTAGGGTTCCCCTATAAAAGGGGGAATGTCCAGATGGGAGTCCTTCAGATCATTGGTGGGATCATAGATTGAGGCAATGTGGCATGTTGGCAGTGGTATGGTGTGGCGGCTGAAGTCAGTTGAGATGATGGTTTGTGATCAGGGTGCAGAGGATCAGCATGTGTCATCGGGCCTGTGGAGCCAGTGGAGTAAATGTCTTAGTGGCAGCATGATGTGAGAGAAGAGAGAACAGGAGCTTCAACAGAAAGGCGGCTAATAAGTATGTGGGTGGGGTTCCAAAGTGTAAAATTCAGATTCACTTGCAAAAGGTGGATGCAAACAGAGATATGAACAGTGCTCAGTTACGGGACAGGGCAATCTCAAAAGGGGAGGTGACTACAGCCAATTAGCTGTTGTGAGCTACAGTACTATATGTACCTTTCTCAGGACCTCTCCATCTGCAGACTTCTTAACCTACTAGAGCCAATGGAATTTCCATTGTCTAATGCATATATATTATATTCTTTGCAAAAACCTTAGTTAATGCATCAGTTAAGGTTGCAGCAACAAAAATTTGCAAACGTGGTGTTAGAGTTTCCAACCTTAACACCCTACCCCCACCCTCAATGCATCAACAGGCATTGGGAATGTGCCTTGAGGTGTCAGCCGCAAGTGCAGCAATGGGTTCAAGGCAGCGCATGGTTGCATCAATATTTGAGAATCAAGTCCTCTAACTTAATGGGGCACAAGGCCTTAGTGACTGGCAGTGGTACTGCAGCTGCTCACTCACATACCCCTGAACACTAGCCTGTGGAAGTAATGACATCCCTGGTGTCTAGCAACACCCCCTAACCTTCAATCCCTCTCTGCCATCATAGGAATCATCCCTGGTGTCTAGTAGCATCCCCCAACTTCATATCACCCTCTGCCATATTAAGAAACATGTCCCCAGAGTCTAGTGGCACCCCCAACCTCTGCCATGGTATGAAAGCTGTCCCTTGTGTCTAGTGGCACCCCCAGCCTCTGATCACACTCCACCACAGCAGTAAATACTTCCTTGGTGTCTAGTGGCATGCCTTCTACCCTTTGACACCTGTTCTCATAACATTTGAGGTTTTCTGTGGTGTTCCATGGTATTCCCCATCTGCCCAGCACTTATCCTTGTGTCACCCATCACCGTTGTGTGTGGTGGCCCCTCACCCCACCACATGCACCAAACACGCCATCCATCCACCACCCCCCACCTTATAGCACTGTCTAGTGCCATGCAGAGGATCCAAAACAGCAACTGGTACAAACCTCCTTTCACCACCACAGCTGGTCACTGTACAGCATGATAAGGAGCGCACATACTGTGTACTGTATAGGGAGCACGCACACTGTCAGTACTGAACATAGCATCCTCAGAGTCAGTCACAAGGGCTAGCACAGCAAAAAAATTTGCACTCTGATATTGCGCATTCCTGAATATCTGGCCCCTGAAATCTGAAAGGCTGTATAGGGTTCCAAATGGGAAAGATACATGCTCTCTGTCTTCACAGAGAGGGTTGTGTATGCATAAAACAGCCTTCCTGAGGAGGTCATAGAGTCAAAAACAGTGGGGGAATTCAGGAATGCCTGGGACAGACATAAGGCAATTCTAGTGAGGGGTAGGAGGAAATAGACTGTTGGTTAACTGAGATCTGCAGCTTATCGGTTAGGTAGGGAAATGGGCAGACTAGGTGGGCCAAGTGGTCCTTGTCTGCAGTCAAATTCTATGTTTTTCTGTTTCTGACAAATCTGTTAAATTATGTAATTTTAGCCAGCTATTCTAAACTGCAAAGTGTTGTTTAACTTTTGGACTCCCTTAATTTCTTAAAACATATACAGTACATTGCTAAAAGACCTTTGGAATCTTGAACCCTTACCATTTTACATGAAATACAGCACATATTGAAAACGCAAAGGTAAATGCAAAATCATAAAAACTGGTGAATGTTTTATAAATGCTGTTTGAAATGTTTTGCTTGCTTTACATGCTGTATTCATTTGGTAAGAATATTTAGACAGGGTTTCAGCTTAAGCATACTGTAGAAATAGAATAGTTTTGAGAAGACCCTGTGTAATAAGACTTAAAATAGAACTGTACTACATAGAGAATAATGCAGGCTACTATGCCCAAGGCTGTGTTTCGATAAAGGATTTCGGATGACATCATGGGGACTTTAATAGTGAAGTCTGAAAATATTTTGATCTCATCAAAGCAGCAAGATGGAAAAATATCCACATTATTCATTGTTGTACATGTGTTTACATAGATACATAGACAGTGTCGGCAGATAAGGGCCTATGGCCCACCCAGTCTGCCCATTTGAGCTTGTAAGTTCAGTTTATGTTTTCCTAGAAGTCTGTTGCCCCGTACCTATGACCTCCAGAATTCCTTAATGTCTATCCCATGCATTCTTAAATCTGTTTCAGCCCCCACTGCTTCCTCTGGCAGGGTGTTCCACTTGTCCACCACCCGTTCTATGAAGAAATTCTTCCTCACATTTCCTCTGAATCGTCCTCCCTCCAACTTCATCCCATGCCCTCTAGTCCTGGAACATCTTTTTCACTTAAAAATAGTGTATTCCTGAGCCCCGTTCCTGCCTGTAAGATACTTGTATGTCTCTATCATATCCCCTCTCTCCTCCAGGGAGTACATATTTCAGTTTCTTCAACCTGTCCTCATAGGACTTGTGATGCAATCCATGTACCATCTTTGTTGCCCTCCTCTGAACCTTCTCTACCCTGTCTATGTCCTAACATAGGTAAGGTCTCCAGAACTGTACACTGTACTCCAGGTGGGGTCTCACTAGTGTCTTGTATAGTGGAATTATGACCTCCCTTTTCCTGCTGGTGATGCCCTGCTATGCATTCCAGCATCCTATTTGCTTTACCTGCTGCCTTGTCACACTGTTTCCCTACCTTGAGGACATCAGAGATGATAACCCCAAGATCCTTTCCTGCTTGGTGCATGCTATATCCTCACCCCCAAACTGATATATTGTGCCAGGGTTTATGTACTTATATGCATTATTTTGCACTTCTTTGCATTAATTTCAACTGCCAAACCCCTGACCATTCTTCAAGTTTCTGCAGGTCCCTTCTCATTCTGTCTACACCCTCTGGTGTGTCTACTCTGTTACAGAGCTTTGTGTCATCAGCGAACAGTGAAATTCTGCCTTCTAGGTCCTGCACAATGTCACTGATGAAGATGTTGAATAGGACCGGTCCCAGCACTGATCCCTGTGGTACCCCACTGGTCACTCTTCCCTCTGTGGAATGACAGCCATTTACCACCACCCTCTGTGTCCTGCTGCCCAGCCAGTTACCTACCCACCACACTACTGTCCTGCCCACACCCATATTCCCCAGTTTGTGTAATAGTCTTCTATGTGGCACAGTGTCAAAGGCCTTGCTGAAATCCAGATAGGCCATGTCCACTGCCCTCCCCTGATCTACCTCCCTAGTCACCCAGTCAAAAAATTAAAAGAGGTTGGTCTGACATGACCTCCCCCCTGGTGAAACCATGCTGCCTTGGGTCCTGTAGTCCATTGACAACCAGATGTTCCACCAACCTCTCCTTCTGTAGTGCTTCCATGATCTTCGCCACTACCGAGGTGAGGCTGACTGGTCTGTAGTTCTCCGCTTCCTCTTTGTTCCCACTTTTGTATAAGGGGACTACATCTGCTGTCCTCCAGTCTTTGGGTACCTCACCTATTTCCAGTGATCAGCTAAACAGGATAGCCAGAGGTTCAGCCAGCACCTCTCTTAGTTCTTTAAGGACCCTGGGGTGCACCCCATCTGGCCCCATTGCTTTATCAACTCTTATTACTTCCAGTTCCTTCAGGACCCTTTCTCGTGTAAAAGGACTTATGTCCATTTCTGCACCATTCTCACCCCTTGTACTCCCTTCAGACCCATTACCCTCCTCTTCCTCAGTAAAGACTGAGCAGAAATACTTGTTCAATATGTCAGCTTTACTGTTGTCGTCCTCCACCTTGCTCCCATCCTCCCCTTGGTCTCAATATCCCTCCTTTGCCTTTCTTTTTTCACTTCTGTACCTGTAAAGGTTTTGTCCTCTACCCACTGATTTTGCAATGTGTTCTTCTGTCTGAGCTTTGGCTTCCTTACTGACCTCCCTGCCTCCCTTTGCTTCTCCTAGTACTTCTCCCATCCCCTTCTGCCTGTGTCTTTTGGTATTGCCTGAATGCAATCTTTTGGCTTTCACTTTCTTTGCTACCTCTTTGGAAAACCATAATGGTCTCTTCTTCCTTTTCCTCTTGCTAACCTGCTTAATACATAATTCTGTTGCTCTTGTAATCCCCATTTTAAATACTGCCCACTGTTCCTCAACCCCTGATTTCTGCTCCATTCCCCTTAATGCCTCTTTCAAGTATCTCCCCATTTTCCCAAAGTCTGCCCCCCTAAAATCCAGGATACATGTTTTTGTGTGGTTTGGTTCTGCTCTTTCTGTGATTTCAAACCACAATGACTGGTGGTCACTGTTCCCCAGGTGCTCCCCCACTGTTACCCCCATCACACTGTCCCTGTATGTGAGCACAAGGTCCAGTATTGCCTTCTGCTGAGTTGGTTCCATGACCAGTTGCTTGAGGAAGGCACCCTGAAGGGAGTCCAGGATAAATCTGCTCTTAGTTGATGCTGCTACTGGGATGCTTCAGTCCTCGTCTGGAATATTGAAGTCTCCAACCAGTACTACCTCACCCTTGTCTGCCATCCTTTGGATGGCTAGCATCAGCTCCCTATCTGTTTCTTCCTTCTGGGATGGTGGTCTACAGACCACACCTGTGCAGATGGCTGGCCCCATTTTCCTTTCCAGCTTAACCCACAGTATCTCTCCCCCATTTTGTTCCTCCTGGATCTCTGTGGAACTTATGTCATTTTTCACATGTAGTGCCACTCCTCCTCCCCTTCCTACCTGCCCTGTCTCTTCTGAATATGTTGTAGCCAGGTATGGCCATCTCCCAGTCATGGTTGTCATTACACCAGGTTTCAGTGATGGCCACAATGTCCAGGTGTTATTTTGTATAGTACTTAATATGGTCTGAAGCATTAAAAAATGCCTTTTTCTTCAGAAGAAATACTTGGTTTAATGTTTAGTTTTCTTTTTTTTAAACAGAAACACACTCTTACCCAGTTGCTAAAGACCATCCAGGTGAGGAGTGGACTTCTGTTTTAAAAATGATAAAACAACAAAAGATTGTATGTTGGGGGGTCTAGGCTCTATGTTTGTGGGTGGTGGGGGGATAAAAGTAAAATGAAGTTTTCCCAGAGGTGGCACAAATTTCCATTCTATTTAAAAAGCTGTTGTGCCACATAAGAGTATAAGAGTGTTGCATGAATTTTGAACTCTGGTAGAGTACAGCCACCTCTTTGCTAGAATGGAAATTCATACACAACATGGGGTAACCAAATACTACACCTAATAATGCACATATGGAAAACATTCAACAAACAGAACTTCAGGTATAATACACATTAACAGAGCAATGAATATTGCTCAACTTCTATACCTGCTAAACTGTAAGAGTTTCTGGAGAGGATTTTCAAATAGTTCCACTCAAGATCTGAAGGCTGCTTTTGTTTTCCAAAAAGGAAATCCCTCAAGGCACTTAGATCATCTATTGGATGGTCTAACTGTGTCCAAATGTCATATTTTAGAATGATGCAATTGTGTCACAAAATGATACATATCACATTTGCAAAAATTATATGTCACTATCTATAGTTGGGGGTGTTTTCTACAGCATAACAATCCCTCACTGTTTGGACATGATGATTACAATGCAAAGCTGAGTGGTTCTGTCAGCCCACACAGCACAAGATAATGTTCCTTCTCTTTAAGAAACACCCCCAACAATATGTATTAATATATTATGAAGAAGTATTTTTTTTAAATGAAGCACAATTTAAGAGGGAAGGTAAAATGTTTTTGAATCATGATTTTTTTAGCCCCCCTCCCCCAGCAACACTGAATGATGGTATGGTCCACAGATTCCCAGATATGACAACACAGTCAATGCACTCTGAAGGCTGTAATTCTGGTGGTTGCAGGAACAAATATTGATAACTTTGAATTTTATTTTGCTTTTTGGGGCTTTAATAACTTTGAATTTTATTTTGCTTTTTGAGGCTTTTTTTAATGTGGGCTTCACTGGCAGACTTGAGATTCTTTGTTAATTCCATTGAGCATAGCTGTGACATTGTGAGTTACAGCTTCTGACATAACAGCAGGAGTCAGACAAGCTAGGGTCAGATGATCAGTCAATTAAAGAAGGCATTTGTATGTTGCATAAGAGATATTTTGGTTCTTAATACTAACTGGTGGAGTGGTTTAAGGCTCTGAGCTGCAAATCTGGAGACCTGGGTTTGAATCCCACAGCCCCTACTTGTATACTGTGTGACCCTGAGCAAGTCACTTAACTTCCCTGTGCTCCCAGGTTGCACCTGTAAACAAGCTTCCAGCTTAGTGCGTCTCACCTGGTTAAAAAATTGGAAAAAAAAAATAATTCAAAATCATGACTTTCTGTTGCAAATGGATATATTGTTGAAAACAGCAGCAGGACTGGTCACAAACATTTGGGCAGATACATATTCACGTGCAATGTATAATTTCCATCCTTTTGAAAATCATGCCTGCTGTAAACAGATTTGAATGCCCATATCATGGATGTCATAAAGTAGGTAGGAACCAATTTTATATAGGTGTATGGTTGAATTGGTCCCCCCCCCCCCACTCCTACTCAGCTTTGTGTTATAATGTAGCTGTTTTACCACCAGGACAGAACAGACTGTTAAGTACTATAGTTTATTGTGAATTTAAAGATAAACCTGTAGTATTTCATGTAATGAAATGCAGAGCCTGTTATATCTATTGTTTTGTTGTAATTTGTGCTCAACTAAGAAAATATATAGTTGTATGTTTGTTCTTGTATTGCATTTTATTACAGTGGCCTTTGCAGGTTATTAATGTCTCTCCAAGTTATAGTTATGTAATGTGTGATTTTGCTGAGATACAGAATGTTTCTGTTTTTGTATGCTTTAAAAAACAATACAATTTAAATTCCAAAAATAAACTAATAACATATTTTGAAAAAAAAAAGGTTTATATTACTTTATTTACTGCTAAAGAGTGAGCTTCAAATTTGTATTTATTTTTGCTACAGAATTTGTTTATCTTTTATTGACAAGGAAAGTACATTAGAGAAAATTATCATTTATTTTCAGGTATGACCTTGAAGGATACAGTAAGACATGGACAACATAAGGTAAGCTATGAATAAATTTGTTTTAGACATGTTAACAAATCGATATAAATAATATTATAATCTTTATTTTTATTTTTAATAAAAAAGTGAGTATCTCATTGTACATCAGGAATACAATTTTCACATCACAGTACATAACATATGGATAGATAGATAGATAGATAGATAGATAGATAGATAGATAGATAGATAGACAGACAGACAGACAGGTAGATAGATAGATAGATAGATAGATAGATAGATAGATAGATAGATAGATAGATAGATAGATAGATAGATAGATAGATAGATCGATCATTGCTAGATTGCCAATAGCCATAACATCTTGACCACATTTAACTGGCCTTTTTAAAATTTTCCAGAAATAATTTCAATATGCAGGGAGTTATAGTAGCCACCTCGTGCAGTCCAAGCTAGCCCCATGGAATCTACTATTGTTACTCATATGTTTGCCTATAATTATTCCAAATTGAATAACACCATTCCTCTCTATAGCAAGTCCCCTTCACATTAGAATAGTGAAAACCCATCTTTATCAGAAGCCCCCAGGAGACAAACACGTGTTCCTCACCTATGGCACAAAACCAGTGTCTTCCTGGGAGAAATAAAGGATCCATCTTCACCATTTGATTTCAAATTGTGAATCCTGATTATCCAATGTTGCTGTAATCTGTGCCATCCTGTAGATCATATTAATTATATCATGCCACATTTCAGCAATTGGAAGATCTGATTGGCATCAAAGATGAGTACTTTCTTTATTTGCTGCCATAATATATAAATTTAGTAATTGAACAGAAGACTTCTTGAGGCCCTGTGGAGAGATAGCTAGTAATACCAACTCTGATGTTAATGGGCTGGTATAATGCAACACTTGGGCTATATGGTTTTCAATCTGAGACCAAAAGGGAGTTATATGTGGGCAATACCAAAATATGTGAGAGTGTGTGGCCATCTGGTCCCCACACTGTCACAGGCAAACACCCAATTGTGAGGAGTAAATTTTCACCAATGTCACTGGGACACAGAAATATCTGTTGTGTCATTTCCATGAAAACTCCTGCCAATAAGGTGCCCAGGATAACTTAACTGAAGAGCCAGTATACTGCAGCCAAGTATCATAGGAAATAGTCAGATGCAATTCTTATGCCTTTAAAATCGAGGCTGTTGTTCCTCCCAGTAACTCCTGCAGCACTCTATATACCCAGCCTATTAAATGAGTACCCTGCTTAATATAAATAATATGATGGAAACATATATAACAAGTAACATGTGGGGCTTAATTTTAAAATGTCCATGAATGCCACAAGCCCTGGGTGCACTGAATGTATGGAACACGGAGCTTGGAGCATTCTCAGGGCTGGTGATCAAAATTGTCTATCCTGTGCATCTATTGCCACAGGTTAAACCAACTTTTTCTGGTCTAGCTTGCAGTAATCCCAGTTAGCCTTTTCATGGGGCTTGTGCCAAATATTTGATGCAAGCTGCTGTAAATCGTGGAAGGTGTGGTAACTACCTGACATACCAAAATTGGGGGCAGTAGTGGCAAAGGTGTGTGGTGCAGCTGCACTAAAAAAAAGCTTCATGCAAGACATGATGCAAGTCCTGCACCATCCAATGAAAATCATGCCCATGATCATACTATAGGCAGACCTATTATTAGCAGACATTATTTATGTTTGAGAGCATTGTATAAATACTATGTGATAGAGAACAGTATATGCATAAATGTAAGCAGACAAACATGAACAACACAAAAGAAGATGTTTTCTTAATGCAGTTTTGAATACCTAATCTGTGGAGCTACAATGGATAAATAGAGGGAAAGGTTAAAGAGTTTTAATGAAACAAAGGAAAAATCAAGTTCTTTTTCTTTATCATACTATTATTTATTCTCCTCAGCAGAGCAGCCCTACATGATCTCTGGCCCCTGGCCCTGCACCCCCAGGACTTGGTCATGCGTGCGGGCCACACAAACCCGCTCTCCCAGTGGGCTGGCCATTATCGCTCTTGGACCCAGCGGGCATGCACCCCTCTCGGGTCTCTCCGGGGGTGCAAGGGGAGGCCATCAGCCACGAAGATCGCCCTTCGCATTTTTCCACATTTTCTCCTCAGTGGAGAGCCAGATGTGCAATGGCATCCACGCACATAGTGCTGACTCCCACCAAGCTCTCCCCCCTTACTATTGCACACCACTTGTAGTGCGGCTGGCCTCCGCCAGTCACCGCTACAGGGCTATGCAACCCCACTACCCACCACAGAGAGAGGAGAATGGTCATCGGATGCTCAATCCTCCCTCTCCCCCCTGCAAGCCCCTGGCAGCCCAAGTCTGTTCCCGAACATGGGTCGCAGGCATGGTGCTAGGTGTGGCGTCCAGCACCTCAACCCTCAGTGCCACAGGGCTGGCTGAAAAATCAAGTTCTGCCAGTTTTGAGCCAGATTTGGGCTGAGATAATAATACTTGATCAATTGATCTAAGATCATCAAATGAGCATGATGTCATAGTTAAAACAGCAGTTAATGTGTAGGGGACTGTTGATGAAATATTGTCTACAAGAAAACCTATTACTCTTGTGTGTTTACATGCTGTCTTTTTCCTGGTTTCCAGGATACTCTAAGATGTTAGTTTATACTGCACTACATTGCTAACAAACCAGTGAAGAAAGTGAGACTGGGAACAGGCATTATGGATATTACAGGAAACATAGGAACTGAATGTATAAAACAAGTGAAGTGTGTAAATCTGGGGAATATTTTCTATCTGTAAAATTACTTTCTGAATAAAAAGAATAGAAAAAAACATAACAGCAGATAGCATTTAATATGAAAATGAAAAATCTATAACTGTAGTTTTACTGGATTATGCACCTCTGTACTAATACAGGATCTGAATGAATACTACATTAATGAGGCTTTATAAAGACAGGTTGGAATAATTATGTTGCAGCCTCACAGTGGCTCAGACATGTAGCACTGCCAGTTACCAATGATGGGAGTGGGGCTCAGTGTAAAGAAACAAATGACATGGATCCAAATAGCTCAAAATGCTCACGTAGCATAATTTCAGTGTCATTCCTTGGTCTCAATTAAATACTGTATTCATGTGCAGCAAATTACTTTCATATCTTTAAACATTGTTTATGACATTTTGAAATGTTGTAACATTATTAATTGTATAAACCACAACATCTGTGAGGGGCCACATTTTACATCAAAGATTTAGAGCTTTGCAAATTTTTTGAACGTGAAGCCCATAAATAATGCACAGATATTCTACAGCTGCCAGGATCTAAATAAAGTATTTTCAGTCCTAAGTTGAAACTGTTGAGGCCCTTCAACTTTTCTGTAGTAATCCTGTTTTTAAAACTCACACTGTTATCTAGAATGATAATGATATGAAATGCTGTGCTCTATGAACTTCAAAATTACGTATGTGCCATGTATGAGTCTGGTATGCTCATTTAAATTTAATTTTTTTTCAAAATTATTTTAGAAGTTATGAACATTCTTTCTCCCTGCATGCACAACAAAGCAAAACACACCTATCAAAGAAAGGGTGATTTGGCAAAATAAGTATTTCTAGTTCCTTGATATCCTGGGTTTACCAATGTGAAATCTGCATCACATGTGAAATAAAACATTTGCTAGTTACTGACTTCTAACCAAATTTGAGGAAGGCGAAGGATAAGTAGATGTGATAAGAAAATTGGAGAGTTCATTGAAAAGCAATGATAAGAGTGAAGACAACATATGCATAGACAACTATAGAATCATTTTGAGGGCGATCTCATAACACACCATGAAGGAGAGGCAGGACTTGTCCAACTATATCACACCAAACCTATTTCTGATTGTTTTGTGACTACCATTGATTTAGAAGGAGAAGTTCAGGTTAGGATTTGAGTACACTCCGAGGTACTTAAAGTGGGTGACTTCTTCACTGGGGATTCCATAAAGAGTTGTGCAGACAAGTGTGGTGCTGTGCTTGACTAGATTCTGCTTAGTGGCAAAGACACAGATACTGTCTTTCTGTCACTAAGGTATACCTGATTTGATCATACCCCTCATTTTATGCCATCAAAGTCATGCTGAAGCAACAATTACAACTCAGAGAACAAAGCACCAGTGGTAAAGAGTACCATGTAATCAACATGCGTGTGAATGTGAGAGGTGATGCAGACTGAGGAGAGGTCATTAAGAGAAATGGAAAAAAGAATGAGGACCCAATTTGTGCCTTGGGGGATTTGAGAGCTGATGGGAATGAAAGGGATTTGTGAATTCAAATCCTATCTAACAATCTTTCTGAGGTAACCAGCTTCACAGAATGTCATGTTGAAACCCAAGACAAACTAGTAAATCTAGCAATAATATATTTTCAACTTATATAAACATAACAATGAAGGAAAAACTTTCTCTTGACAAAACAGTTTTGTGGGCTAAACAGTTTTTTCATTTTATATTATTTTTAATTTGTTCAAGATTTGTGTTGTCAAAACAATGCATAATTGCAGAGCATGTTTATCAGTCTGGATTACATGAATATGTAATGACACAAAAGGCTGATAAACTGTACGGGCCATCTGTCCGTACGAAAAAAAAATGTTTTTAAAAGCAAAGTACGTGATAAGCACTACTTGCAATGTCTGTTGTGCAAATATTTATGAGATCTTTTCAAAGGTGCTTTTGTTTTCTTAATCACATCAAGACAGCTGCCTTATTTGCAGCTTCAATTGGAAAAAGTTGTGGGAGGGAGAGTGATCTCTTCTTCTCAAGTAGAGGCTATACTCTTAATGGTAGAAAATTCAAGTGGACTTTTATCTCATTTATTATAGCCGGCCGGGAGTGTAACTCTTTTCTTTCATATTGATTAATTCACTGCTGTAATTAGGAATGGTAGCTTCTGGCATGATAGCCAGCTGCTCTTCAAACTGTTTCTTCCAACTATGTACTAAGGGACTGGTGTTGCAGTCTGTTTATTTAGTGTCCTTGACTTTTTCAATTGTGAACCTCTCTTTGTCTTTTCTTGCAGATAATCCTCATTCTAAATTGCATTTGTTACACAGATGGCTTGCAAAAAGGGCTAGCAAGAATTGAATATGGGAAGGCAAAACTGGATGCAACTACAGTTGGCCAGTTGCTATAGGTACAGGGAAGCAATATAGTTTCAAGATTCAAAAAAGAAAAAAAAAATAGAAGTCTTTTCTTGAAGGAAAACAGCAGTCCAGGTGGATTACCATATCCCACAATTCCCTGCCTATGTGGATCAGGGGAGTTACCTAGTGGCTGGCCCCAACTGCTACTGTAAGTTCTCTTTTCCAACCAACGAATGGCAATTCTCCCAAAATGATGCTCAACACATTGGGACAGGGCAGCCATGGGGTTGTATAGTCCATATTGTATGGAGCTAGATTAGAATCTTGTTATTATGTGTTTATTTAAAACAGTAGGACAAACCTTTGATCATACCCTCATTTAAAATGGCATTCTACCAACTGAAAGAACAAACCAACAGACGGTTATGGACTACTGCATGTATACATTCCTACATAGTTACCAAAAAAAAAAAAATACAAATATTAGGGCAAGAACCATGTACATTATTTGTACAAGGAGTTGATGTCAATGCTGGGGCTTAGCTCACCAAATTATTATTTGTATATTTATTTGAAAATTGATAACAGGAAAAGGCACAATAAGCCTAGGATCATTTCTAGGTGTGACCTGGGGAAAATGGAAAAGGTATAAATCATACATAGCAGAAATGAAGAATACAAAAAATAAAGTGCAAACAGTGTAGAAATCAAGATGGTGCAAATGCAAATGACAATAAAGAGCAATAAATCTGAGGCTATGAGCAGCACCAAAGCTCAGTTAAGTGATAACAACAAGTGAAAAAAATTCAGTGCATCTGTTATAGGGACATCAACTGACCCAAGGAGGGAGATCACAACAGAGGTGGAATGGGCACCAGTAGCAACTCAGGTAATGGGCTGACACGAGTAGGAGGGGGTGTGAAACATTCTTATCTTTGTAGTTTTGCATATCAGAGCCATATCCTGATTTCCTTTATGCAAATACAATAACAGCTTAATCTTTGCAATATTTTATTTCTGAACTTAATCTAGATTCCACAATTTTGAATTTTAAATCATGTGTTTCCTTCTTACTTGGAGTATTCTGTTCATGTCATGGGTATGATGCGTGTGTGGTATCCTAGGGTGTATTATGAGGTATATAAGAAGTAGATCAGCAGAAGTCATACTACCATTATACACCAGCCTTATTCATCCTCACCTGGAGTACTGTGCTCCTTTTTGTACCCCCACAACTGTGGGAAACAAAAAAGTATATGAGAGAGTCCAGAGGAGGTTTATGGAAAAAATAGAGAGTGTAAAAAAATATGGATTACAGCAATAGATTAAGAATCCTGAATCTGTATTCTTTGGAATATAGATTATTAAGAGGGGACCTCATATATCTGTTTAAAGTATTTTTAAATACTTTATTGCTTGATACCATTTGTCTCGAGAAGCAATTAATAAAAAAACAATACTAGGTCTCATAGTTATCAGTTAAAAACTACAGCAAGCAAAACTACTAGAAGAAAAACCTTTTTCACACAAAGAGCTCCTTCTGTATGAAATGTATTAACAAAACAGGTGGTGATGAGTGAAACTGGAACAGTTTAAAAAAACTTGGACCACTATATGGAAAACAAAAGTACAACTACCACCACTGATCTGTGGTGGTGGGTTCGTTATGGGCCTTGGCCTTATGAACCTGTAAACAACTATGAAACTATATGCCCACTCTATTTTTGCATGATACAATTCCTCACTGCACTGTACCTTTGGAATTAATTCATTTAAAATTAAATTCAAATACAGTTTAAAGAAGGCATTTAAAACATTTGGCTTGATTTGCTCTCAGTGAAAACATAAAAATACTAGGAATTTATCATATTCAGTGCTAAAGAACATGCAAAAGCATCAGTTAGGGTTGAAGATTAAAAGCCACAAAAGCAGGAATTGCAACATTAAGGTGAACTAAAGCAAGGGACAAGATCTGGAGCCCTAATTTATGTGAGAATCTCCCAGGAGAATGATACCTTTGGTAGCAAATAAGATCTGACTTGAGGAAAGAGTATTAGTGATCAAATCACCCCCTACTGACTGACCAAGAACATTGTACGGACAGTGAGTTTACTGAATGGAAGTAAACTAAGCCCGATGCATGTGATCTTATCTGTGGCCACAATGGTCTCAACAAAACATTTAAGAACCCAGGCAGACCCCGCCACATGATGGAGAACCCCATAGTAACGGATGTCTGGCAGTCAGTTTGGATAGCAACTCTTATCAGAGGTTAACATTTAAGTTCCATTCGTGCCAAGGACTACAGATATCACTATGCAGAAATGTCCTGTTGGTCTTTGCCATTTTATGATGTTTTGATGCCTGTGGGCATCAGATGCATGTGATGTATGGACTTGATTTGCCACTCCCATAGATCAAAGCCATAGTTGTTGAAGGTGCACTGTGATCTGCACTTCTCATGAGTCACACCTATTGTATGGCTGAAACAGACTCTCATAGCTTCTAATGGTTGTGATCAAGTCCTGCCATGAAGCATTGCTGATGTGGACTTTATAGAACCTCTGTCAGCCCTTTAATGGTCACAGAATGACATGGCTGAGATTCAGTAAAAATCTGGACACAAACAAATGCCAATAGTCCCTCTATTTCTCTTGTTGGCCCCTATTAACATTGGTTTACTAAGTGTCCTTCCATTAGGCCACTGAATGTGTCAGAAAATAACTGCTCACCTGTTGTTAGGCCTTTACTGTAGTAAAAAGCCTCTTGGTTTACTAATAGCACTTCTCTGGTTAGAATAAACTATAATGCTGATGAAATTGTCTAATCTTATTGTGCAAGGAGGACAGTTTGCACATGGTGATTGCTTTTCAGCTAGGGCATGGAGCAGTATTTCAGTAACAGTGCAATGAATAACGTCACAAGAGACTGACACTCCTTAAAGGGATGCTGTCAACCCTTTTTGCATCATATTATTTTTAGCTGAAAACTCACATTTTTTGATTGCTTCCCTTATCTAAAATTCATTTTTGCTGTTGCTTGTTTTTATTTGCTTCCTTTCGTAGTAAAACTAAAATGCATGTTAATTGTGTCATTTCACCCAACCTTGTTTTGTTTCAAATCCTTGATAAACCTTTATTGCATACTTCCTGATCATTTCATATACCCCAAACAGTGCAGCCACTCATGATGCAATAGTCTCTTGTCATCCCAATGCATCATGAGGGGTTAGCAGTATGAGAGTGTTCCAAAGTCCAGGAGAGATGCAGTGGAGTCTGATCAAGGAATGCAAACACACGTTTTTGTGTGGCAACACCAATATGGTTGACAGGCAGTTTTTCACTTAAAAAACAAACAAAAAAAAAAACAGGATCAAAATTAAACAACTGGCTACATCAGTAATCTTTAGAGAATGCAAGAATTCATAAAATGTGGTTTGTAAAGTGGGGACAGTTTGAGGCCTAAAGGGGTTGAGAATGTCCATTAAATAGTGAGACACCGATATGTAAAATCTTACTGCAACCTACCTGCTTACTTCAATTCTGTATGTCTGTAATGGATACACAATGGCAGTATGACCAGATTTCAAACCAGGTTAGTGGAAGTTTAGACAGTGACAACTTATAAGGAATTATACAGTTGATAGTGAAATGTGAGCAGTTTAGAGGAGGTGTGTCTCAATTTCTGTTACCTACACTGTCATCCAAGAGAGAAGCAGTAAAAATAGGGCATATTAGCTTGATAACACTTTAGTAGAGACTCAAGAGGAGTGGTTGGTAAGAACAATGTAAATCCATCAAATTATGCCTCTGGCAGGGAATTGCTTGATCTATAGATCTCTGGTCCAGTTGGAGGAATTGCAAAAGCTTGCCTACTGCTACAGATGTATCAATGGAAATTTATAACACTGTAGTCATATTACAGAAAAAAGTTAATTTCACCCTAAATTATCTAATGTTTCTATACTAGGAAAATAAAAAGTAGAAAAACAAGAAGGCAATTAAATGAGCACCCCACCATTTTGTTGAGAAAAACAGCAGACACAATTTCCCCAGTGATTTTCACTCTGTTAGAATTCATACAGTGCCATCAGTTTTAAATAGCTAGTACAACCAACAATAGCATACAGGAAATGTTACAAAGTGTAAGTAGTAGTCAGCTGAAACTTTATTTCTGACGATTTTTTTTCTTTTTGCACAAGTGCTCACTTACAAGGATTCCACATCAAATACATAGTCACAAAAATCATTACAAGTACAATTATCAGTTCCAGTGGAAATGCAGTCAAGTCAGGCTACAAGAACTTAAGACAGAACAATTATGTACAGTTTTGGAAAAATCCAAACAGATCATATAAAAAGTCACAGGTTATGTACAGTGATAAACCAAATAAAACAGTTTAATGGTTACAATTGCATTGGGCCACAAGGACAAATGACAAAGATCTCTTTAACAGATTAAACCTCAGTAGATTCAGCAGTGTATCAGGCAATTGGTTTAACCAGTTACTGGCCCTGACAGCAAATGCCCACTTACCTAGCTGAGTACAACAGAAAGGAGGCTTAAGGGCATTGCCGGCCATGTTTCTGGTGTTGTATTGGCTAGACATCATGCAGAAGCAATTTGTTAAAACAGGGAATGTTAGGTTCAGGAGAACCTTTTTGGCTAGCAAACATGTTTGCAGCTTTATTCCACTGGGTAAGTGTAGCCAGTTAGTGGGTTGATAAAGGGTATAGCTATGAGTGGGGTTATCTGCACAAAGCACAAAGTGGTATGCCTTATTGCAGATCAGCTTTACTCTGTTTAGCTCCATATGACAGGCAGCTGCATAGACAGGGTGGCCATAATTTATAAGTGACAGAATGATGCTGGGCACAATAAGGTGTCTAGCATCTCCAGCGAGACTGTTCCAGTTATGGTACAGGGGATGCAGTCTTTTGTTAACTATGGCCACCAGATTGTCAGTATCAGGAGCAAAAGGTTAAGGTGTCATCCAAAGTTACTCCGAGGTAATTGAAGATCCCTGTCTGTTCAAGGTTTCGTCCTTGGCCACTTCAGATGACAAAGAGTGGAACTGCTTCTTCTACTAGAGACTAAACAAGAGCATGGCTGTTTTTTTATTTGAGGACCAGGTTGTTGTTGGAGAATCAGCTTTCAAGTGACCTAATGTTGCTTTGATGACCAGCAGTGAGTCTGCCAAGGTCAGGGTCTCTGGAAAAGATGACTGCATCATCGGCATAGAGGAGTACACTGGCTGTCTGACAGGCATCAGGCAGTTGATTTATGAAGATGCCAAATAGGAGTGGGCCCATGATGCAGCCCTGGGGGATACCAATAGATATTACCCTAGTGATGGACAAAGATTTATTGATTTTCACATGCTGGGAGTGATTGATGAGATTTCTGTGGAGCCAGTCAGCTGTCTTGTGTGACAAACCCAGGCCAAGGAGTTTGTTAAGTTGGACCTTATGGCTTACCAGGTCAAATGTCATAGTAAGATCGATATATATATATATATATATATATATATATATATATATATATATATATATATATATCTATCAAAGTCACCATTGTCAAGAGCCTTATGAACATAGATGGTGTATCACAACAGTGCTGTGTTAGTGCTGTGGAGCTTCAAGAAGCCATACTGCTGTACACGCTGGATAATGTATTTTTTAAGGTTTGAGATAAGTAGATCAGAGACTATTCTCTTGAGAGTCTTGGACAGGGAGGATAGAATAGAAATGGATCTGTAATTGGCAAGGCTAGTGCAATCTCCACTTTTGAAAACTGGTGTAAATGGTGTAGAGATTCACTTTTCTGGGAACTGTGAGTAGCACAGGGAAAAGTCAAAAATTCTAGAGATGGGATGGGAAAGTCTTCTACCACCAGGGCGAGAAGTTTCATATTAAGCAAATCCTGCTCACATATAGTTTTTCGAAGTACTCTACTGATATGTTTTGAGGTGTCCTTGACTGAAACAGCCTTAAATTAGAATTTAAGGTACAATGGTTCAGCACCTGCTATCTGGGAAGCTTCCAGACCATGTTCCATGCAAGGGGTCTGGGCAGCCTCAGTGGGGATGACAGAACTGAGTTCAGTAGATGCCATGTTAATGTAACTGGCAATTTCAGTGGGATAAAGGACCTCTAAACCTTCCATCATGAGCATGTGAGGAGTAGTTTCAACTCCCTTGCCAAGGAGCTCCAAGATGTTGTCCAAGAATCTTTTGTCACTGCTCTAGTCCTGGGTCTGTTGGTTCCTTACAGAAGTCAGACTTTATCATTTTAATTATACTGTTGCACTGATTATGGACATCCTTGTACCTTTGCAGGTGGACAGGAGACCCAGTTTCCCTGGCCAGTGCCCACAGATTGCCCTACTCCTCTGCAGGCATGGGGTTCACTGGTGAACCATTCAGATGTTGTTTCTCTTGCCTTCCATTTTTTAAATGGTGCAAATTTATTACAGGCATTTGTGAACTTGAAGAAAAAGAATTCTAGGGCTGAGTCAATATCAAGAATGTCATATAAGAAGCTCCAATCAATTTGGGCAAGGTAAGATTTGAATTGAGGCACCTTCATTTTGTTTAGGACTCATCTGACTGTAATCCGGGGAGGGGCGGGGTTGCCTTGTCTGTTTAACTGCCCATAGACATTGCAACAGAGAGTGATCACTTATTTTATTTGGCAGAACCTTGACAACTTCAACACTAGCAGGGTGAGTAACTAGTACCCAGGTAAGTAGTGTCATGGTGCCTGTTTCATAATTGGTCCTGATGTGCTCAGTGACCATTTGAATATCTTATCCCTATGACCTGTGCTGTACATTGCATATCAACTGATGTTAAAGTGACCATTAGCAACTTATTCCCAGTTCTGATTGAGTTGCATGAAGTGCTGAGTATATGAGTTTATGCCCAGATTCTGTTTACCCAGTGAAATATATACAGACAGTATGACAGGAGATGTGTTCTCTTACCCAATCTAAAGCCTTATTGCTAAGCATTCACAGTTCTGGTTAGGTATTCAATCATGATTTTAGAGATTTGCAGATCTGATATGAAGTAGATAAGGCACCTCCCACCTCACTTGCCTATTCTGTCCTCACTGAAGTTATTGAAGCCTGGCAATGAGATAGTGGCATCAGGTATGTGAGGACTGAGCCAAGTTTCAGTTGTGCAAATAATGTCTGGCTGCACTAATTCAATTCAGGGTTCAAATTTTTAAAATGCAGGTATGTGACTATCAATATTATGGGGAGATTATGTATAGTAGTCCTTGGCTGTGGATGTCAGACCCAGAGCTACCAGCAGGGCCTGTGCTGGGGTGAACATTGCCAGAAAGTAGGAGTGACATTATCCTAAGGCCTCTGGTGGCTCTGATTTAGTGCTTTATTCTCCAGGGGCTCAATTCTCATTGAGGGCTTTGATCAGCAAAAGCTGCAGCAAACAGCAGCTTGCACTGAAGCCCAGTGTGCCAGGGCCCTGCACCAGATTCTGGCACAGAAGGGGTCCCAGTGCCTAAGTCCAGACACCTACGACAACCTCTCCCATTGGACAAACACATGGCACATGAGAGGGGTTTGCTACATGCTCCCTGTGGCTAAGGCAAGTGATCCCCCTCCCCTGATCCCTCATCATGCCATTCTGCAAACAAAATATGTCCCATATCCCTAGTGGGCTAGTGGCCCCCCTCCCCAAACCACAATCTTGCCATTATTGATATATATTACTATTTCCCACATACCTAGTGGTCTAGTGGCCCCTCTCCCTCAACCTCAATGGTGCCAGTACATGGAATAATTATTGTTACTCTTGACCTCCACTATGACCCTGATGGTGCCATGAATAGAATATATATTTTAACCCATGTCCCCTCCTGAATCCCAAAGGTGCAAGTACAAATAATAAATCATTGTATCCTTCCTTGGTGGTATAGTGGCCCCCACCCTTCCCACCCCAGGAGGTAGTGTACACCACCCCACTCCCCATCCCGACTTGGAGCCAGCGACCACACAGCCCACCTCACACCTCCATGTCTGGCCACAGACTGAATAGTCAGTGAGCAAGCTATAAAATGTACTCACTCTGATCAATGAGCATGTACACATTACAGTACGCTCATTGACAGTTCAGTAAGTGACCAGCATGGAGGTGTGAGGTGGGCTGTGCTGGTCACTCACTTTGAGTCAGGATAGAGGAGCTGGGAGGTGAATACTACCTGCTTGGGTGGGGAGGGTGTGGGACCACTATAGCACCAGGAAGGGGTAGTATGATTTATTATTTATACTGGCACTTTCAGGGTCAAGGAGGAGGCCATGGGTAAAAATACATATTCTACATACTGGCAAAATTGGGGTCAGGGGTGGGGGCATGGGTACTAATAATTATTGCATGTACTGGCACCATTGGGGTTCAGGGAGAGGAGCCACTAGACCACTAGGGTCGTGGGACATATTAAACTTAGATAACAGCAAGATTTGGTACTGGGAAGGGGTGACTGCTAGTCCCCCAGGGCGGGGTAATTTACATTATTCCACTGGGCAGCATGGGGGATCGTGGACAATGGCACTTTGCCAACCACAGGACAACTCTACCAGTAGGGAGTTTTCAAAGTACCCTTAGACCAGCCCTGACTGGTCTAAGGGTACTTAGAATTTCTCCCTCTGGGAGAGGTTTGTAAATACCATTTATGGAGATGTGGCAGCTTGCATCTGCCACACGCCCCCTTGCACCAGGTCACAGCCCATTTTTGGGTGCATGGGAGGTGCAAGCCCAATTTAGGGCAAGCAGCCTAAGGTTCACACAGGCTGCCTTTGTGACTAGCTCTGATGGCAGTTTCAGACACAAGGTGCCACTTACACCATTTATGTTTGGTGCAGGCACCTTGCATCATATCCAGGGCTTTGGGAATCGAGCCCTAGGTTTTACTCCTAGGAAGGAGGGTTCAGGCATGTGGTCCCAGAGACATAGTCATGCTGGACAATCCATAGGACTCCTCATGTGCCTCAAGGATTTCTAAGTGATGGTATAGTATTATACTTGATGTGTGGAACAGCACTGTGCCTGGCAGCTGACATACATAATTCTATTCCTCCCACTATATCAGCAGCATTGTGACCTTACTGACATGACATCACAGGTGACTGACCTAGCATCTACTGAGTGGATCTTTCTGGGCAGCTGTGATGTCACAGTCAATTATGTCACAATACTGATGATCTAGTGGGAGGAACAGAAGTAGACATATCAGTAGCCAGGCAAAGTGCTATTCCACAAATCACACATACTTACATCAGGTAAAAAAAAATCTAATTAACCAAAGAGGAGAAAGCACCCCAGATATAATAGTAATAGATGACAGCTTTTGTTTATTTATGTATGTTTATATGTATGTATGCATGTATTTATTTATTTGATTACTTAATTATTTCAGACATTTTACCAGGAGAGACATACTGCACTGCCAACAGCTCATTCCCAGATGGGTCCTGGGGGAAGGGGAGATGGAGGACAATGAGGAACAGTACAAAAAAAATAGGTAAATGTGCATCATAAAGAAATAACAATTGTGCAAAGAAATGGACTGTGTGAGGAAAAATGCATATCAATTACAGTAAGGTTCTGGATAACAACATTTGCAATAAAAATACAATAAAGTGGTGAAGGATAATAGCATTTGCAATATACAAAGGCAATACTGAGATCAGGGTGGGGGCAATGACTGTTGATTGTGAAGAGTGGAAGAGGGAACTTCACTAGTGTAGATGCAGAAGGAAGAAGGAGCAGAGGTAGGACCAGTATCGGGGGCAACTACAGGAGGGAGTAGTGCAGTCACAGAGAAAGAGGAGAGTGAGTGGGGGAAGAGGCAGAGCAGATAATAAGGGTGAGAATCCATTTGTTTGGGGGAAATGGAAGGAGATGGCAGCTTGACCAGCAGTGGCTTTCCTTCAGTGGAGTTGCGGGAATGCAGTAGACAGAATTGCAAAGGGAGTTAGAAGTGGTAGGGAGGGAAGTAAGGTGGGAAACAATGTAGGAGGGAAGGGATTCAAGCCAATATACTGAGAGTAACAAAGCTTTTAAAAACTAGTGAATGTTTTAGACAGTACACTAACTCTTAAACTAGGCTGTGTGGATACGATCCATTCTATTTTCAGTTCAGGAGCAGATGCAGCATCCAAATCCATTACTGAGGCTAAATGTATTATGTATTGTCAAATAGATCAGTATCCAGGCCATTGGATCTTCTAGCTGATCAGATAGACCAACATCTGCACAACTCTAAAGCAAAGTGACTTCTTAAAAAATATGGACTCTACTGGAATGTTTATTAACTTACTAGTTGCCTCATGTTTCCCTGCTTTATATGAAAGGTAGTCAAACAAATTGGGTAGTAGATTGCAGAGTTCAGTTTCACATTAAGAAAGTCTGCATTTCAAAAAATACATTCTAGTGTTATATGTTAACATTAAGAAAAGTGTCATTCTTTTTAAAAAGTTCTTAATATTAATAAAGTTTTAATCCATTCCACATATCAGAGAAGAAGGGATAGTCACCAGCTAAAACGAATTAGAGCAAAGCCTTCTACTGATATAATGGCAGAGCATTGCACTACCATGCTGGAGACCAGGTCCAGGAGCAAATGCAGTACGTTGGGTCACATGGCCAAGGCTGGGAAGAAAACTGCTAATGGAAGAATGTTCCAGATAAGGCGAGTTTGTTGCACTTTTCAAGACCACAGTGACTCCCTGAAGTGGGGGAATAGAAAATGCTTCTTCACAGAGAGCTAACAACATCCACATCAGACTCTCCAAGCTGTGCACTACACCATCAGGGTGGTGGGAGGGTGAATGGAAATCTGTAAGAAAATGTAAGTAAGTAGGACGATTGTGCCAGCAAACTCCAAACTCACATGGCATGTCAGCTTTGCAAGTCATGATCTTTGACTGAAGGAGAGATATGACTACCTAATGTCCCTCCCACAGAGTCAAATGGTGATGCTGTCAGGGACAGTTAATGGAGTGTTGGGGATGGGAGTTTTCTGACAAAATTCAGATGGAGGCATTCTGCTTCATGCAGAAAAACAACCACTGTAGAAAAAGCAGATCAAACATGATCTGAAGGAATACATTGTTTTTAAGTAAATTGAAGTGTCAGAATTGACACATAGTAGCATTTTAACAGAAAAACGTTACTCTCCAGTGTCATATCAAAACTTAACACGTACTCATGGAGGTAGTCTAAGCAAAACAATACATAGTTTCCATTGAGGACATATTTTAAGATTTTGAAGATGGAACTATTCCAGGTACAGTACTGAAATTAAAAATAATCCTCCTCAGTTATCATTAGCAATCTACAACAATCTGCCTCTACTTAGATAGGATGTGAACTCTTCCTTGAGAATTGTTGTAAAATTATTCAGAAGTACATGGATGCAAGTAGCAAATTTTACTTCTGTAACATTTGCATTTTCTCAAGCTTTTTTAATTTGATAGTAACAAATGAATAACCCCCAAACCCCTGTGGCTATAGTAATTCAAATGCACTTTCAAAATTAGCCAGTGTTCTTGACAGAAACACCTTTAATTAATTGTAAAGATATTCTAATCTTGTTAGAGCCAGCTTCCATGTTTTCTCTGAGATCTCAGTGGAAATTGAACCATTCAGCATTGAAGCAAAGTAGGTAATTCTGCTATGACTACTCATTTTAAAGATAAATTTGATCCATGATAAAAATGAAAGATTTATTTGACAGAATCAAAATTTTAAAAGGCTGACTTCCTTTTTACATGTAAATGTGTGGTTTGTTTGTATTTTACAGGTTACTGAGACAGTGCCAACCATTGTCACCTGCTGTGGTACCCAGTGTTCAGTTCCCAAATGTTGCAAGATGTTGTGGCACTACTGTTATGATTTCCTAAGTGATGAGTAGTCAGAATGTTGGAAAACACAAGCACAATCTTTGCAACTAAATAATTAGCAAGTGATTGCTCTCTCCATTCTTGCCATTTTTTTTTAATTTTTTACTAATGATCCTGATTGGCAGGAATTGACAAACAAGAATCCAACAATGGGCACCAGTGTATCAGCTCATTTAAAATCTTTTTTTTAGTGCATTCTTTCTTCCCCTTCAGCAGCCTGCCCTCTGGCCCCTTCAGGCTTGTCATTTTGCTTTACATCCATCACCCCCCCCCTTTTCCTAGGGCTTACTCATCTCTATGGTAATCACCAATGGTATCTCCTCCCCACGGTGTGGTATTGTGGGGGGGGGATCAAGGCCCCTTTGTAAGCTTCAGTTCTGCTTGGCACTGGGAGGCTGACAATGTAGGTGGGTGAAGAGTCTGCATACAAATTGGTAGCTTTCATGTTGCACCTGATGTTTTTCTTGTATTTCCCCCCTCACTTCAGGGAGTGATGCAAGGCATTAGTGTTCGCTCCAGCCAATTTGCCACCCCTTCTTTACATGTTCTGGTTCCTGCCTTCACTGCCACCACATTCCTTAGCTGGCAGTCACTCAGCAGAATGGACCACCCTCCCTCTCCCAAGAAAGAGAAAGTGCTGTGGGATGCTCAATTCTCCTCACTCCAGCCAACCCCCACCACCCCAGGCTCATTCCAGAACAAGGTCACTGGCATGGCAACAGTTAAGGCACACGGAATCTCAGCCCTCCACACCATTGGGCCTTTCCAGTCCTTTTTTTGACAAAGATGGAACACCATTAGGAATGAACAATACATGTGTACAACAATTTTGAATTTATTTCTTCATTCACAGTACAACTGTAAACCTCACCAGGATGAAACACAGTGTCACAGATTACTACATGTCAGATGGGATTAATTGCATTTGAAATTGCCTTATTTCCTGCTGTAAAACTAATGCAGAGTGCTGCAGAATTGAGTTGCATCCTGTGGGCCCACCATATATTGTTACTGTACATGTTATAGTCATAGGTATCCTCTGTAGTAGCAGTGCCATCAGTAAGATCTGGACAAGTACAGCAATAGTCATCCAGTTGACTTGAACCCAGTACTTGCACCAGTTAATCAGCTGACAGAAACAGCTTGCACTGAGGAATGGGAGGCAGGCATTAGTTTTACTAATATCACAACGAGGTCATATGACTGCCATTTACTGAAGAAAATGTCTACCTCCGCAAGTTCTACAAGAAGATCCTGATGTTGTTAATTTGATAAGGATCCCAACTCTGTTAGTCATGTGTGTTGAGCCCCTTGCAGACTGGATCACATTTATAATGAGTGTCTTGGGAAGAAAGTTTAACATAGATTATAACCTGACACTACTAAAACTAAGAATTCTATGAATCATAATACAGCTGGGCAGCATGTATTTTTGTTTAGCCACATAAATATCAATGGCTACGCTCTTATTTGTGTTACTGTTTCTTACTGTTTTCATTTATATATTTGTGCTAAATTATTTTTTTGAAACTAAAAAATAAATACAAAAATGATCTTGCTGTGGAAAATTCTACCTCTGCTTTAAAGTGTCAGGGAACAGTGTGCCCTTAAGCAAGAGCAACAATAGGTTTGTTGGGCTTAGTTTACTGCATTGTTTGTCAAGCTACCTTGCCCCTCTTAATAAGTCTATTTCTGGAGTTCAACTTATTTTTCAAGTCAGCAGAGCTAAATATCTATCCTTAAATCCTTTCCAAATAAAGTTGTAGCACTGGTATATGTTTTCTTTTCTGGTTGAGAGAACCAACTATCATAGTCAGTGGACATAACAGGTAGCAGTGCAACAAGGAATTATTACCTTTTATGTACAAGATTTGCTCAGGTCATTTCTGCTAGGCATATGCTGAGTATTAGCCTTTTGGTTCATAAGATATCATTTGAAATGTCATCCATCTAGGTTTTCCTATTCCTTAGTATTTAAATATAGAAACAGAGTGATGAACTTGTCTAGATTGTCATTAATTTACACACATATGAGCAATTGGCCAATGCAGAGAATATGCAATGCAAATAACTGGATTAATTATATATTATCCAGGTAGTACTTATTGGGCTTATAGTTTTAGAAAATAAACAGGTCTGGATACAGACAATGTCTCTCCCTGACCCTCCCCCCACACATACACACACACACACACAATTACTTTAGATATTATATCATCTGGGTATCCGTAGCATGAACAATCCAACATTTTGCTATTTTGATTTAGTTTCCAAATTAACGAGGTCTGGATACATACAATGTCTCTCTCACACACACACACACACACACACATGCAAGCGCACACACATGCACGCACACACAGACACACACACACTTCAGATGTTATATCATCTGTGTATGCATAGTTTTAATAGTCCAATATTTTACTATTTTTATATAGTTTCTGAGTTTACCACACCAACCTGATTTGATAGTATCCTCCTTTTTCCATCACTATCTGTTTTCCAGCCCTGGAACCCCCAGTGAATGACAGTGCTTTTCTGCCTTCACTCATTCTTTACTCTGGCCCTTAAACCAGTTTACTTTGACTTGTCCTCCACAGAAAGAATTACCATGGAGGATCATGCCTCCAGTAAATGTTCTTGCTAAACTTAATGGGAGATTACAGAGCTGGAGTGAAGGAGTAAGGTCAAGCAGCCCAGGTGGGCTCGGTGGGATGATGGAACTTCACCTATTTCAAATCCACCCTTATTTCCCACTCCTTAACTCCACCTCTTGTCTCAACCACAGGGCCTGTTCCTATGAAGCTGTTAAGCATTGTGAACATCAGGGCTGTTGGAGGAGTAAGAGGATACCACACCTCCTTCAGGTCTTTGCTGCAGGGTCCTCTCTAACTGCATCTTACAGTACCTCTGAATCAAATGCAAGGTGAAGAGATGTGTGCTGATGTAAAGCCACTCTGTAAGGGACCATTGTGTTTCTTCCTGCATGACTTCTCAACCTGGATTTTTAATTATCTAAGATCCTCAGATCACTATTTCCATTGTTACAACATCTGGCAACTTGTGTATAGTTTAGGCCCTGTTTAGATTAATCAGTCAGACTATAGTTCTGTTCAAGGTACATAAGCCTACTAAATTTCTAATTCTGAGTTTTTCTTTTCTTCTAAAATGAACTATTCCCATGCATGTTACAAGGGTGTACTGCATGGGAAGACAGTCTATGTACAGTGAAGCCCATCAGGATGAAACACAGTACTGCAAAATTCTGCAGTAGAGTTACTACAGCAAACAATGCAATGCTTCATCCTGGTGGGCTTCACTGTATATGATTAGAATATTTACAGTCATTCTTAATCTTGGTACACTTTCATTCTACCTGTTTGAGTTTAATTTCTTTTTAGAACAACTAATTTTACTTGGATTTCCTCCAGTCCCACAGAATGCTAACATCCTTCTCAAAATATCAAAAGACCCTTCCAAAATGACACTAATGTTGCTTCTGTGCCACAAGCACATTCACTTCAAGTTGTTAAATCATTACCTTATAATGGAGTCCATTTTCTACCCAAGTCACCAAAGGTGCCTTCTGTAAATCTCACTCTGAAGTCACCTTCCTCCTCAGTCTCACTGACTTTAGTTCTCACTAACATGGACAATATTCTGCTTACTGATGTAATATTGATTTACCTAACAAAAGCTTTCATCATTTCATATCAAACCCTTCTATTGGCAAAACTAAATGCTTCTGCTCATGCCTGTTCCACTCTCATCTGGTTCTGCTTTTACCTCTCAGGATGCACTCAATCTTTATCTACTGGCTTAGCCCTCGCTGAGCACAGGAAAGTTTGTATGGGGATACCTCATGACTCTATCTTGTTTCAGGCCAGGCACAACAAAATTGCAGTAGCGCCCGGACCCAGACCCGAACCCAGTACCTCCCGCACCGCAAGCGGGCAGGCCAACCTCCGATGCCATGGTGCAGCTTGGCAGCTGACCACAGTGCTACCCCCTACATCCCCTCCACCTCCTCCCAGCCCACGCTTGCTGTGCTCGCTCCCCCTCATGCGCATGTACATATTTTTTTTTTTGAAATTTAAGTTTATTAATTTTACACATAATACAACCACAAAAACACAAAAATACACAACTCTCGAGAAATATATGGTATAACAAAGGAAGAAAGGAAAAGCCCCCCCAAAAAAGAAACCCCCTCCCAAAACATAAACAACAAAGTAACCACCACCCCAAACCCCCTCTCCCCAATCGTACCCCAAACCCCCGACCCCCACCCACACAACCACCTCCCACCCTCCAATCCCAACCCACCCCCTACACCCTCCCACCCAACCCAGATGAGTGTGCCATGTAGTTAATACATTCAAGTTAGGTCTTACCATAATAACCATACAGGAAGTAATCTACTCCCTAGATTACCAAATACAGAACTCCAAAAAGTATCACAGTGGAGTACCATTATGGGGATAGGGTATAAGGCCATAAGAAATCATTGGTGCAAATATAACGCTTGGAGCTTGCCCCATTTTTTCCTAAACAAGTCTATGCGGCCTCGCACACTGGCCACTAGATTCTCTGAATTGAGATAGGCAGAGAGCTCAGTCAACCATTCAGCATATGACAACACCAATTGATCAGTCCAATGCCTAAGAACTAACCTCTTAACCGCAACGGATATTAACGCAATATGGTATCTACGGTCCACACTGCCTATGTCAGCATAATCACCCAGAATACAAATATCAGGGGTAAAACAATCTGAGAGACCTAGTAATGGATCTAAATTATCTCGGATAGAGGACCACAAGGGGGCAACTTTATTACAATACCAGAAAATATGTAAGAGATCCCCTTCTCCCTGCATACACCTAGAGCAGAGAGAAGTGGGAAGCCTCTTAAGTTTGAAAAGCTTTTGGGGTGTAGTACATGTTATTCATTATGTAATACTGAGTAAGTTTGAACCTATCCTGTGAGTGATACTTGTGGAGATCCTTCCAAATACGAGACCAATCCAGAGCGGACTCAGGCAGCAATGAGAGCCAAACATTAGAGCCCCCCACAGGATCCGGAAGTTTATAGTTCAGGAGAAATGAATATATTAATGAAATAGAATGCGGCTTGGAAGCAAAGGTTACTATCTGAGAGGTGCATGTACATATAGCCACATCCTGTCACTGCAGTCCCCCACCCCACCACATCCGGCCACCCTACCGCTCATCACCATTTGGGCTTTCACCCACAATGTGTCACCATTTCAGACAGCACCTTACTTCAGGTGCCAACATCACAGGCTACCCATGTTGTCAATCATCCTGCAGACCATTGCTATCAAGAAAGGTAATCAATCTCTCCTTCAGAATGGTCTCCACCAACGTCCTCACTATGGAAGTCAAGCTCACCAGTCTGTAGTTGCCTGGTTGGTCCTTGGGTCCACTCTTGTGAAGGGGCACCACATGAGCCATCCTCCAGTCCCTGGCTACATTCCCCATCTCCAAGGTGGTGTTGGATAGGTCCATCACAGGGTCTGCCATCACCTCTGCCAGTTCATTCAGGACCCTTGAGTGTACACAGTCCAGTCCTGGTGCCTTGTCCACCCGCAAGCCTTTAAGGCCCTTCACAACTCTATCCTTTTGGATGACCCCTTTTGTTATCTCTGCCCCCCCTCCACCCTTGCCCCCTTTCCCATTTGGTATCGGGCCATCACTTTCTTTTGCAAACACAGAGCAGAAATACTCATTGAGTGCCTCTGCCTGATCTTTCGCTTGTTCTTATCATCCCCCCCTCTTGATTCTAACAATGTTATCTACAACTCCTCTCCTCTTCTCCCTTATGTACTTAAAGAGCCCCTTTTCCCACCTCTCTCATCCCCTGAGCCAACTTCAGCTCCTTTGCTGTCTTGGCTGCCCTGAGTGACTTGGTCACCTCCCTAGATGCCTTTGCGAACACCTCTCTATACTCCTCACGACTGAATTTTGAACTTAGTAAAGGCCAATCTTTTTTCCCTCAGCTTCCCCTCCACTTGCTTGCTGAGCCAGCTAGGTTTTTTTTGACCTGCACTGCTTACTCTGAGATTTGGCACAAGTGTTTGTGGCCTCACTCAGCCTCTTCCATGATTGCCCACTTCTGTTAATTATCCATCCCTGGGTTAATTTTAGCTAAATACCCCTCTAGGATGCTGCCCATTCTGGTGAAATCTGCCTTTCTGAAGTCCAACACTCTTGTCCTGGTCTTAGCTGACTCCCTCCCTGTGTTAGTGAGGAACCACACGGAGCAGTGGTAGTTTCCTGCTAGAGGGTCCTGTACTGCCACATCCTGGACTTGATCCCCATTTGTTAACACCAAGTCCAGTATGTTCCCCTCTCTAGTAGGGTCCATCACCACTTGCACTAGGTAGCTGTCTTGTTTAGCCTCCAGCAGCACCTGTTCCCTGGAGTGTACTATAGTTACTCTCTGCCAGTCAACACCAGGTAGGTTGGAGTCTCCCACTGTAACTGTATTCCCTTTGCCATTGACTTTCCTGATTTTCTCCCCCAGCTCCCTATGCACCTCCTCGCTATGTGAGGATGAGATGTACACCACCCCCATTCTGAGCTTCTTACATTTAGGGCTTTGGAGCAATACCTATATGACTTCTGGCTCCCCTCATCACCCTCCTCCCTGGTACACAGTATCCCCTCCTTGACATAAATTGCCACTCCTCGCCTCTTCCCCCCTCCTGGTCCCTGTAGAATACCCTGAATCCTGGGACTGTGAGATCCCAATCATGGTATTGTGTGGCCCAGGACTCTGAGATGGCAGCAATATTTACCTCTCCCTCCACCATCATTTCCTAGAACTCTGCCACCTTGTTGGCTAAGCTTCTTGCATTGAAGAGTACGACAGTCCACCTTGTGTCCTTCCCTCCCTCCTCTTCCCATTACTTTTCCCCTTCCACTTTTGTCTTGGTAACTTCCCCTCATTCTCCTCCTTCCTCTCAGGGTGGGTGAGCACTTCCACTCTCCCCTGGAATGTGCCTCCTCCCTGCTATGTGACTCAGCCCTTCCCCCTCTTCAGTTGAAATCTATATTGTTTTGAATGTACTTCTCCAGACCCTGTCCCAATGCCCTTGTACCCTCAATGTTGAGATGCAGCCTGTCCTTGGAATAAATCCCCTTATTGTTCCATGTCTTTCCCCGCTCCTCTACTAACTCGTACCCCATTTCTTTACACCACCACTTCAGCCACCCATTAAACTCCTGTATTCTTAGCTTCCTTGACGTGCTTGCCCTAGGTACCAGGAGTACCTCGGAGAAAGCCACTGATCTTCCCACCTGATTGCAGATACCTTCCACTTCCCTGAACCTCTACTGTACGTCTTTCACTGTAGTGCCCTCTAGGTCATTTGTTCCTAGGTGCACAATTGTATGAGCCTTCCCTCCCACCTTCTCCACACATTTCTGAACACACTGCCCCACTATCCCTGCTGTCATACCTGGTATACACTCGACCCAGGTTCAGCTCTCCCTTACTCTCTTACCTCCCCATCTAACCCCCAACCATAAAATCCCCTAATAGAAGTACTTGTTCCCCATCCCTTGCACTTCCCCCACGGTTTGCCCTCCTATGAGCCCCTTTTGCTTAGTGTCCTCTCCTTTCACACCCTGCCCTTTTTCCCCTCCCTTCTCCTTCAATTGCACCTCCACCTGTTCTCTTCCTCCTTCATCCTTTCTGTGCTCACTCCATTCCACAACCACTCCCCCTCCACTACTTTTATGTCCTCCCATTGCCCCTGCATTGTGCCCCCCAGCATGTTTTGGCATTCCTCCCCATTTGTTTTTTTTTTTGCCAACTTGACCTACTTCCCTGCTCCTCCCCACTTCCCCCAGTCTTCCCTCTCTCCTTGTACCTTGTATTTCCTCCCTCCATCCTGTTCCCCTGAATCTTGTTCTATGGTGCCTTCCCCAACCCCCTGATCTGTTTCATCAACCAGAAGTGTGTACCTGTTTGTTTTCTCCATTCTCCTGCCCTTATCATCCTCTGAAATCCCTCCCTGCCTCTGCTTTCCCTGAACCTCTTTTCTACTTCCTCTCTGTCTACCCGTGTTCCCTACTACCTGCAAACTCCCACTCCCAGGACCCTGTGGACTTGTTCCCCCTTGATGAGCAGCCCCTTCCAGCCCATGGCAGCCTGGTCTATCCTGCAATGGAGCCCTCCCTGTCCATCTGCCCCATTTTCTTCTCACCCCCTCATACTTGTCCCCGTCCCCCAGTTCCCATCTCAAGCTCTCTATCTTCAGCATAAGCTGTCTTAACATCCTGCACACTGGACACCCACCACCTTCCACCAGGTTCCCATAAACAGTGCTTCCCCACACCCACTGCAGCTTACAACTCTCCCAGCCTCCCTGTGCACCCAGACCCAGTCATCCCTATATCTCCACTCTTCCCCCCATGCATCCACCTGCTTCTTTCCCTAGCCTCCACATCCCACTTGTCTCTCTCTTAGTCTTTAGATATTCATTTGTATCTGTATTTGTATAAGAGCTCTGAACCTGTAGTAGTGCCACAAAACTCTTACTCATTCCTTCTATAGGGACTTACAGCTTCTCTCTCCTCCTCTTGTGTGTGCCCTATGGACATAGTTGCTAGCTACACCCTTTGTAATTCTACATTTATCAGCTAGGCTATTGCTTATGCTGTGCTGCTTAACTGTTCCTGCTACTTTATGTAGCTGTGGCTTGGCCTTCCACTGTACAAGCAGAGCACCCAGAGGTGGTTGGGGAAGGGGGGTGGCTGTTCCTTTGATACTCTGTCTGCAAAAACAATCTGGTAAATAAAGACAGTCTTCTGTAAACTACAAGGCAATAACTCACAAACCTACCAGCAAACAAAGTCTCCTAGTCCTACTCACACAAATTGACAAATCCAACTGAATGTGAGTTAGGCACTTACCTGAATTTCAACCCTCGCTAATCCCCTGCTATAATGTGATACATGCAGTTAAAGTACAAACACAGCCAATTGCAAAAACTCACAAATCTTCCAGCAAACAGACTCTCATAGTCCTGCTTACACAAACTGGCAAATCCAACTGAATGTCAGTTAGGCACACACTTAAATTTCAACCCTCCCTAATCCCCTTCTGAAATGTGATACCTGCAGTTAAAGCATAAGTAAAATAACTAGATAGATAGATAGATAGATAGATAGATAGATAGATAGATAGATAGATAGATAGATACATACAGATATGTGCATTTGGATAATACACTTCTGTAAGCCAGTGTCCAAGATATTGCCTCTCTAAAATCTAGTATTCTTCCTGACTTGGGTTCCTTGAGGAAAAAGCTGTGGCCATGGGCTGTGGCTCAAAACCTAAGCTAGAAACCTTTTCCTACCACCACTTGCTCAAGACCTGTAATGGTTCCCTGCTAGACCATGTTACCTGTTTGAAGTATCTTCATGTCAGGTTAGACAAGCATCTACTCAAACAGATTCTATTTCCTGTAAACTCTATCCAATTGTATTGCCCTGCATCATAAAAAATATGCCTCTCTGCTACTGGCAGACATGAGACTGTCCAGAAAATTATCTTCTCCTTCTTTTACAATAATGACATTGTCTACAGAGCAGCCTCAAACTACATGTTTTCTAAGCTGGACCCAGATTTCATACTTTCTGCCACTTTACTGTTTACTGTTTATTGCCACCACCCATATGAACCACTGTCTTCTTTATCCCTCTCATGGCTGGCTGTCTGAGGAGTGTCACCATCACATCTACTCAGCCTTGTTTATCTTTAGGTTATCTAACATTCTACCTGACTATCTATACACTGTTTGCATACCTTCCATTCTCTTTGTCTCTACTTATTCAATCTAACCCTGCTGTCTTCTTGATTCCCAGGCATCAGCTGTCACTCCTTCCTTTGAAACTTCTGCCTACCTCCTCTAATCCACCACCTCATGCTGGTCTCTAAAGAGGCATTCCTACAAGCTGCTCTACACCTTCTGCTTGCATCCTTCTTATATGGGATACTACTATCCAATGACTATCCAATGTACTTAGCAGGGTCCCTAGTATTTTCTGTATGCTCCCACCCACCTGTTGTGTATATAGTGTGCTCTCAATCTCATCACCTGCTATGGTTTTATTATATTTTTCTGGTCTCTGCCAGATTCTTCAGATACAGAAATTTGGTTATTTAATACCCATTGTTCCTGCTTGCACTTTCATAATAAGATTATTTGCATGTAGGTGACACTACCATATACAGTAGCATGCAATATCACAGAGTTTATACAGTATATAGCTAACAGTTGTCATATCTAAACTTTAGCAACAGTGGATTTTTCCCAGTTTTATTGTATCTAACATTAAATTGATCCACCTCTATTCTGGGAGTGGATTACAGTATTTTAAACACATCAGACACACTTTTTTTGATTTATTAGTATAACTTTAACAGGGTTACTCTTATTTGTATGAACATTACCATTTTCTCTTCCTAGTCTTACTATAATAGTACAATTGCTAGATCTTGTGTAAAAGTTAAATGTGCTGCTACATTTTTCTTTAATCTAATATGAATGTCCTGTACACATTAAACAACTAAAAAAGGTTGTCCCTTGCTGGGTCATTTCTTGATTGTGTTAAAAACTTCATATATTTAGGGGTAACATTTTCTTCAAATCTGTTGTGGAAAAAAATGAATAAAACAGCTTCAGGTTTGAAATGATTTAAGCCAGATATGGTGGTTTTACCATCTCCCTAGTGTTTAAACCATAAATACTAAACTGATCCCCCAAGGATATTATGCTGCAGAAACATGGGGGATTGCTGACGTAAAATGATTAGACACAGTTGTTAATAAAATATACAAACAGGTAATGGGCCTTCCATTAGGAACTCCAAATGCTTTAGTCAGATCACAGATGGGCTATATCCCACTAAAATAATTGATTCATATACGTATGATCACATTCTGGTTAAAATGACTTGGTCTACTTGACATCAACTTTTAACAAATGCATTAACAGAAAGAAAACTTTTGACCAAAAATAAAAAAAAAATAAAAAATCAAATTGGCTTACTCAAATCAAAAATCTGTTGGAATACTATAATCTAACTTACTTAAACAAATGGATGGAAATGGGCATTACTATCAACCCAGCCTATTTTAAAGTTATAAAGTATACAGTAATTGATAGGACTAAGTAGAATGATTAACAGTTAATAAGGAGTTTAAAGATCTCAACATGGCTTGTCAATAACACTCAGGAACATAGTTTATAGTTTTATCCAACTCATCTTCATAATCCTGAATATAGAAAGATTATCATCCAATTTAGATTTGGAACTTTTCCAAGTAATATTTTATTGGCCAGATTTTCTGGTGATTCTTCAATTTTGGTTAACTGTCAATGCAATATAAAAGAACCGGAGAGTCTACATCACATAATTTTTAACTGTTCATGGTATACTGATATTAGAGCAAGATTCCTTGGAGAAATGATTGGTTCTTTAGTAATGCCCACTCAATATATTTTGGACTTATTATTCCATTGAGAAGATGTGCACATTTTAGAGAGCTTGGCCATATATTTACTAAAAGTGATGCAGAATAGGAAAAACATGTTTGCATCCTGGATTTTGAATGAGAAATAACTCAGTAAGTCAAACTATATTTGTGAACAATCTATATTGATTCAATTATGAAATGTGCAATATGTCTAATTTGAATATTTTATAACTATTGAATTATAATGTTATTTTGTTTGCTATTTTGCTGTTTGCTCATATTGTAATGGCAGTGTTTGCCAACAATAAACTATTTATCTAGCTATTGGGATTCATTAAATGACAAATCTCTTACCATAATATTACAATTTTGAGACAATAATCAGCTGACTATAAACTTTACAGCATGGTAAAGTACACCATTGTTTCCACTGCATGTAAATTCTGTTATTGTTTGCTATGCCTAAACACTGTCATTATTTACTCTCCACTTGCTTTTTTCAAATCAATGATGTAATTCTGTATTTCAGTTTGATCCGTCTGTGCTCTCCACATGTACCTGGGTATGATTTTGTGCTTCTTTTTGAACCCCTCTGCTTCTGTTATATTTTTGTCCTTTGTTTAATTATATTTTTGCATGTTCACATTGCTTATTATTCTAGCCTATTTCTGGCTTATTTTCTTTGTTGCTTTATTGCAGTTACTGATTTTGTATCTTGTTATGACATTGTACCCCTTCCCCCAGGATACACCTAAAATGAGTTATAGTATGACAGCTCAGTGTGCCTTTCATGGCTAAACCTTGTAAATAATAATAAAAATCAGAAAAAAAAAACTTGGGTAGAAGATTAGACATCCTACGTGATGTTCATCCTTTAGTACCTATAGGTTAAGGGCATTCAAGAAGAGACACTATATCTGTCTCACAATGGCAAATGGTTTCTGTCTTTTTGTGATTTTGGAGGACAGTTCCTACTTGAAGTAGTGAGTCATATAAGCTAGCATTCTGCTACAGTTTTCAACACTGTATTGTAAGACATGTCAGTAGGTCATTACCAGTTTAGTTATGTCCTTTAATACTTTGTATACTGTTTGTCCTATGTGAATGTTAATTATTATACAGCGTCTTTGTAACCGGCTTTGTTCAAATGATTATTTCCAAGTGCCCCTGGATCACCACAAAAAATAGATGATGCATCTCATGGAGACATACTAGTTCACTATAACATTTTTCATGAATAAATAAAATACAAATTAAATATTTTCCTGTTTATTTTTTTATAGGTGGAAATTAGCACGTCTGCATTTATGCAACAAAGTTCAGTTCACTTCTGTTATTTACTGATCCTGTAAAAAAAATCACACAATTTCCACATTTTTTCCCATGATGACTGACACAATTGAAACCTTGTGCAGATGTTATACAGAGAATTGAGCTGTTTAAATATGTGCCCAATAAAATAGACACCTTCTTTCTTAAACAGTGCAACTCTGCCCTTTCAATCCTATTACTACAATCAATATAATCAAATATATGTACAGTAAAAATACATACATGTATATGCATAGGCTAATATATGTAAAGAATAACACAAGTCAGGATGTGATGTTATGAAAGAATAAATTCACACATGGATTGGTAGGGATAGAATCCCGGTGTGGTTTATATATAAAATTAAGAAACTAACAGGGAGGAAAATAAAAGCATATGAAATGGCTAAGTAGAAAAATACACTAAAATTATGGGAGCTCTATAAAATAAATAAGCCAAGGAATGTAAACAACAAATTGTGAAAACTAAAAAGGAACAGGAGTAAAAACAGTATGTGCAAGAGACAACAAAAAGTCTTTTTACAACTGTATACATATTTTGAAAAAGGGCAAGGTACAAATAGTACCACAATTGAAAATAGTCAACAGATTACAAGTTACATAATGACAGGAAACTTTTAATGTATATTTTAAGTGTGTACCAGAAGAGTGATAAAGTTGTTCAGAGGGATCAAGTAACCAAGGCAATATATTCTTTAAAAATCTGGGTGGAATTAGTTAAAAAGAACTTTAGGAGCCCCAACCCAAAAAAATTGCCTGGTCCAGATGGACTGCATCCCAGGTTTTTAAGGTTTCAGTGAAAGACCGCTGTGAACAACAGTGTGGGGTTGGTGGTGAGAAAGGGTGGCCAGCGCAATGCAGACAAACAGAGTTACTTAGCTCCTACCAATGCTTCAGTACTAGCCACAAATAAATCTATTTAGCAATATATTTTTACATGTGTGGCTTTTTACTTGCCTTGGAGTGCTGAGGTTTGGAACTGCAAGGTCTTTGAGGGAAGTGTCTGGAGAAGTCGCTTGACCAGTAATGATTTATCAAAAATCAATAGATGAGTGTAGAGTTAACTCAGAATGGAAAAAGGCAACAATTATACCTCTCTTTAAAGAGGACAGGAAATGAGTTCTAATATGCAGCTGTTTATAATGTTACAACTTACAGAAATAATATGCATCAGCCTGAAAGATCCATATGTAACTGTATCTCAATAAAAAGTGATGTGACACACAATATTTTGCATTGTTTTGATTTTATGGGCAGCATTCTGTTGCAGTTCTCTTCATGGAACCAGTGATCTGGGGTATTAACTATGTCACAGTTAGAGCAAAGAACTCTAGGTATGGTTCTGATAGGACAATAGCTCACATTTAGGAGTCTGTACTCAAACTGTGACATAGTAAACACTCCAAATGATTGGGGTTACATGAAGAGAACTCTGCAGAATGTTGTCCATAAAAGGAAAACAATTGAAAGAACAGTTTTTCACATCAGTGTTTATTAAGGCACAGTTAAATATGCCTCCTTTGGAGAAAAGTTTATCACTCCTTTTACTAGGAACATTACTAATGGCTGCCAATTAGCACAGACTTCCTGTCTCCTTTAAGAAAGGGTCCAAGACAGATTTCATAAATGACAGGCAAGTTAGCCTGACATCGATTGTTGGCAACATTTTGGAGAGTTTGATAAAGGAGGAAATTGAAAGATATATAAAGGAGACTGGAAAGAAAAATATAACACAACATGTTACAAGAAATGGAGGTCATGTATAATGAATCAGTTTAATTTCTTTGAACCAATTAGCATTGGGCGAGGGATTACCAGTGGATGTCTTGCAGCTGGATTACTCTAAGGGCTTTAATATGGTGCCACATTTGGAATTGATTAAAAAATGTGAGAAATTGGATCTAAACAGAAATCTCATCATTTGAGTAGCTTCTTGGTTGAGAGATAGGTGGCAAGGGTGTGTGTCAGGGGACCCTATTCAAACTGGGGTAATGTAACTAGTGGAGTTCCTCAGGTGTCACTGTTGGGGCACACACTGTTTAATGTCTCTGTGTTGACAAGGCAGTGTGGTAAATTTTTCTGGTTGTGCAAATCTGTGGATGATGCAAATGTTGAGGCAATAGTGTACACTGAAAATGCAATAAAAAATGTCAAGAATGAAATAACCAATCAGGAAAATTGGGCAAAACAAAATAAACTCATGTTCAATGCTGAGAAATGCAAGGTGATGCACTTTGGAGTTAAAAATAAAAAAGTTAAATATTATCTAAATGGATGAGAAATCATGACGATGGAGAAAGAAAAGGACCTGGGATACTCATAACAAACAAATTAACTTTTAACCAGCATTGCTGAGCAGCAGTCAAGAAAGGAACAGACATTTGGGGTTGTATTTCCTGAAATGTAAGTAGCAGGCTAGGGAGGTGGTTATCCCATTATACAGTGCCCTGATGAGGCTAAATCTTGAGTTCTGTGAATAATTGTGGCACCAAACAAAAAAGAGTGATATTAGGAGACATGAGAGGAATCAAAGGAAGGTCACCAAGCTTGTCAAAAAAATTCAGTGACTTTTACTATCTCAAAGAGCTGGGCATGTATTCATTGGAGTATAGGAGGCCGAGAGGTTATTTGAGTCTTGTTTATAGAGCATTTAAGGATTGTGATACATGGAAATCTATTGGCCTTGAATGAAAGATGCAGTGTAGAAACCTCAGAGGGCATGACCTCCAGCTGAAAAAAGGACAATTAATGGAAAAGCCAAAGAGGATCATGGCTAAACCAAAGGGTGGTGAAAATCTGGAGTAGTCTACCCCATAGGGTAGTTAATAATGAAAGCATAGACCGGTTAAAAATTCCACTGGATGAGTACTTAATTGCAAAATGTATAACTGGAAGCACCCATTAAAACATGGCCAAATCAAAATGGCTTTTGATTCTGACTCGTAATATTCTTATGAATCCTAAGAATAATGTGCAATGTTCCTTAAATCATCCATGAAATGTATACATTTATTTTATCTATTATTAAGACACTTTGGGTGTAGTTATTAGACAATAAGGCAAACCATGGCTTGAGTTGCTGAGATTCAATCTTACATGGGAGAGGACATGAGAACAAGGCATAGCCATGTTCATTATCCCCCTGCGGTGAAATTAATGGAGGTAACCCAATCAGTGTATAACTATATTGAAGACACTAAACTGATTTTTTTTTAATTAATGTTTCTGTAGATTAAATTCCTGTTGTTGTATTCTACATGAGGGCTTTAAGTAATTAACATATGTTCTGAATGCATCATTATTTAATCAGAATACTGAAATTCCAGATTTCCAGCCAAACTTGAATATTCTGTATATATATATATATATATATATATATATATATATATATACATATATATATATATATATATATATATATATATATTATAGTTAGAGTTGCACAGTCACTTCTATGTTAAACCCAAAATATTGCACATGAATTAGTTTGCAACTGTTGATCTGATTTGCCTGAGATTTTGCATGCTCCATCTGGTATCATAGATCTCTGCATCTCGTAAGTTTTGTTCCAGCCAGATATGCGGATGCGGAGTGGCAGAGTGCCATAAAATGTGAAATTTACCACTTTTACACAAATTCTTTGCTCAGGCATCAGTCCAAAATGGTTTGGAGGTCTGGTCTGAAATTATTAGGGTATATAGGGTCTGGGTCACTGATGTGCCTTTTGAAGGTTTGGTGAAAAACTAATAATCTGTTCAAAAGTTTTTAAAGTTTAAAGTTTCCAATTCTATTTTTTTTTATTTATCATTTTTCCAGGGAGGCTTCCATCCTGGCTCTGCCCTGGTTATGGTCCCCAAGAATTCCACCAACCTCCAAGTGCCGCAACTCCCAGTTACCCCCGGCTTGCCCCCCTGGATGGCAGGCCACGGCACCAGTTCCCCTAATTCTGGTGCTGTGGAACTGGTATATGGTTGGGAGTGTGGCTGCAGTGGCTAATTGAAGCCTTGGGGAGGGTTTCATGTAGACGGAGGCTCTCCCCTCTATTTACTTTAGTTTTTACTCAGAGACGGGGACGTGCAATGATGTCCAGCATCCGCCCCACCTCCTTTGAGTGCAAGCACTGGTGTTGTGGGACCCTTGGCCTCCACTAGAGGTCCATCATATGCTGGACACTTTCCCACCCTTCCCCCAGAGAAGGAGAGCTGTCTGTAGGATGCTCAGTCCTTCTCCCTCTGGCCAGCCCTCCAGCGACCCGGGTTCATTCCCAAACCTGGATCGCCAGCGTCACAAGCAAAAATCCAACAGCTGCACCTGTGGGCTGGCCCAAAGTTTCCCATTCTAGCCTATGGGAAAAAAAATATGTATGCCTTAAAAGTACTTTTTACTTTCACAAAAGTACTTTTGACTTTTGCAAGTGGGTTTTGTAGTGTTGCAAATCCATCATCTTATTTTCAGTTAGCGATGTGGAAAAAAATGATGTACAGTAATCCAAAAAAAATACTGTTCCTTGGTAAACCGCAACAGATGTGTTTACCTAATTGGGGCCCGAGGAACACGATCCTGACATTAGGTTTTAAAAATAATGCTTGGAAACATGTTTGTTTCAATTTTTCCATTAGAAGAGAGGCAAATTAGTGAAATTACATTTGCAAAATGTTCACACATTTGCCAAAGCACTTTTATAAAAAATTGCTGTTTCTTTGCCACGTCATTGCAAATAAACAGTTAGGACGTTTGGGATGAACTTTGCTGGGAAGAACAAGTTTGCTCCACAGATGTGCCTTTTGATGGTTTGGTGATAAAATATACATCAGTTCCATAGCTATAACATTCCAAAGTTTAAAAAATGTCCCTTAGGATAACATTGTGGTGGCCACGGTATCTTTCGGGGCCTATTTCTCAAAAATGGTTCAAGATACAGATTTTCCTCTAAACTTAGGTTAGTACAGGTGTACTAAGCACACATGCAAGTATCCAGGCCATGATTGCAACTGCGGTGGAATTTTTTTCCAGTGTTGCCATGGTTACCAAGATATTGTGCCCTTTGCATCACAAGGGTTACTTGGAATGTCACCAGGCTTCCGTTGTGTCTCTACACTTATGGGTAGATGTGAGTGCTGGGCCCTGCATTATGCAGTATTGGGAATGCAGGACCACATGGAGATGACAGTCCATTAAAATGTCTCTACACTTATGGATAGATGGGAGCGCAGGGCCTGTAGTGCCCTTCACTCCCACAAATGGATACCATTATGGAGTAATGGGAGCATGATGGGAGTGCAGGGCCTGAAGGGACATGAGGGTTAATTACAATGTTGGTACAGCACCCTGTATTCCCACATGAAAACCAGAGACAATTGCAATATGCATGCGTGGGAGCATACTGCCTGGAGGGACCTGTGCACCCACAACACACTACAGACTAATCGCTCCACAGCCACATATGGGTAAGATTACACTTTCTCAAAAAGAAAGGAAATGCATTGCAAAAGTCCTTTAATGCATCAGTTATTGTAATTATTATGGCAACAAAGGTAAAGAAATGTGGTATTAGAGTTACCAGCCCTTCCACCCCACTGAACTCCCCCCTCCACACACCAACAAGCATTGGGGCCTGCCTTGGGGTCATCTGTCCTAACTCTCACCCCATTCTCCTATACTGTAACATCTCAGCTTCCTTACATTTGGAATGGGGTGAGAGTTAGGCCCAATGACCCCAAGGCACACCTTGCTGCCTGTTGGTGTGTAGAGGTTGGGTAGTAGTTTTGGTAACCCTAACATTAAATTTCCATACTTTGTCACTGTAATAGGAACCATAACTGATGCCTTAACAGAGTTTTTTTGCAATGACTATATATTTATATATATATACCTATATATATTTTTATATATATATATATATATATATATAAATTGGTGCCATAACAGCACTATAATTAGGGGTGAGTAGGCGCATTAAATTTAAACCTCAAGTTTTGCACTTCAGTAACTTTGCAACCATTCAACAGATTTGAATTAACATTTGCATGTAGAGTGTCAAGATATAGATATTTTTTTCTTACCAAGTTTTGTTTTGGTCAGATATGCAGATTCCAAATTGCAGGTAGTGAAATAATACAGAAAATTGCATTTGAGTGCTGTTTTTTGCCATCTTATAACACCGAGAAGGTTTAGAATTTTCATCTGACATTTTAAGTGTAGAAAGGGCTAGGCCCACAGAAGTGTCTTTCACTAATTTGGTGAAAAAATATGAATCTATTCCAGAGTTATTAAATTTACAAAAAGTTCAAGTTCTGAGAATGTTCTGTCAGCAATTCAAAATTGCTGTATGAAGTCTTCATATGGAAACCCTTTTTCATGAGGTTTTTCATATGTCACCATCTTGTTTTTAATTTTTATAAAAAAAAATGGCATCATGGGGAACACCAACACATGTATGTTGGTCAGCGGGACCTCAATAAGTGTATTCTGCAGTTACCTGTTGCAAGAAGGACCCCAAATGTTTTTTCTTGTGTTTGTTTTTAAATCTTTTCTGTGATTTGCTTCCCATTGTTTTGTATTCCATTGATATGAACGATGTCAGCTGGACAGTGTTTTGCTGTTGTTTTTTTGTTATCAGCTTGTGGTCAGATGGACTGGAATTTTAATCTGAAATTTTCAGGATGGAAAGGGCTTGGCTCACAGATGTGCCTTTGGCTGGTTTGGTGAAAAAATATGAATCCAGTCCTAAATTATAAAATATTAGAAATTTGGCTACTGAGCATGCTTAGTAAGTTCTTGCTGTATGAATTGTTGCATGTTGCTTATTGCTTGAACTATTGGTATAAGAAGAAACTATTTATAATGACTGCACCATTCTTCACTGCTTGCTTTAAAATGACAGTTTCCAAGCATTTCAAATCTAGCTTTATATATTATTAAACCACAGGAAATGCAGCACGAATGACGCCATACATTCAGTGACTAGTAATGTTTCATAATGCTGACCTTAAACCCAGTATATACTCACTATATCAAAGTTTATAGCACTCTAAATGAATTGTTTCAGCTTGAATGAAGATTTTATTTTATTTATTTATTTCAGTTTGAGATTAAAACCTTTGAGTCAAGGACTAATTTTCAAAGGTTCCACGTCAGTGTTGTACAAACATTACAAAAATACAAGGTTTTCAGAGAGAAAAAAAAGAGAAACAGCATTGAAGCAGTAACAGTAAAATTTGAACTTATACACATCAAATTAGTAAATATTAACAGATAGACTGCTTAGATAAGAGGGTGTGGGGGATCAGCTGAAGGTGGCATCATCTGAGGTGGAAGCGAGGTGGAACTTTCAACCAAGTGAGGCTATTGTCAGGTAATTGGGGTAGGGGAGTGGGTTAAGAAAAAAGTGGTATATAGCTGAAAGATGTAGAGGGGGTAGGTAAATGGAAAACTGGGGGTGAGGTACTATCACATTAGCGTAGGCAGGTGCAATTCATTTTAGTGTCAAGGAGAGTTTTGAGCCCAGCTTTGAAGGTACTAATCTTGGTAGCATCAGAGAGGACAGTAGGCATACAACATGGATGACAGCTTAAAAGGGGAGCTGCCAGAGTGTAAGATTGTTTGCTCACTGAGATTTACACAAAAAAAAAAACAACAACAATGGGCTTAACATAAATCATCACCAGGAACCTCTTGTAAATGCTGACTCCCTGACCTGACAGTACCTCAAAACAATGGCACAGTGACAGGTTTGTTTAATCCCTGAAATTAAAAAAAAAAACACAGACTTAACAGAAATCATCGCTAGAAACCTGTTGTAACTGCTGACTCTCCTATCTGTCAGTTTCTTAAAATGTTGGCACAGCAACATATTTGTTTGCTTCCTGAGATTTAAAAAAAAAACACAGACTTAACAACAGAAATCATCAGGAACCCCTTGTAATTGCTGACTCTGTAACCTGACAATACATCACAATGCTAGCGCACTGACAGATTTGTTTGCTCCCTGACATTAAAGAAAAAAAACACAATTAACGACAGAAATCATCAGGAACCACTTAAATTGCTGACTATCTGACCTGACAGTATGGGAACATGCTGGCACAGTGACAGATTTTCTTGCTTCCAAGATTTTTTTTAAAAAGCAGCCTTAATGAAAATCATCAGGAAGCACTTGTAATTGCTGACTCTCCTACCTGACAGTATATCAAATATCCCCAACATTAAAAACAAAACACACACTTAACAACAGAAAATGCTGAATCTCTGACCTGACAGTACTGCAACAGTTAGAAAAAGCACTGCAACAATAGATTTTGACATAATTATATGAGCGAGCACTAATAAAATGGCACTTCTTACTGAATTATCCCTGTAGTCTAGTCGCACCCTCCCACCCACCAATCGCTGTCTTGATTAATTGTATGCCTTTCCTGGAGACTGGTGGCACCCCCCACACTGTGATCACTGTTCTGACCTGAATCGAAGAAAATGGTCCCTCATGTTTTTTAACCTGTTAAAAAAGAAAACAGTCCCTTACAGATCTGATCCCTCCAACCCCACCTTCCATTCAGCACTCATCACCACATACTCCACAGTACACCCCCATACACCTTTACTGACCAGAAAAGATGCTAGGGTGAAGATCAACTCTTCAGTCAAAGACTACAATATGAGAAACTAAGTTAAGTGTGGTTAAATGAATTTCAATGTGGTTTTAAACTTTAGTGCATAACTTAGCCATTTATTTTAACCTCACATTTTCAATGTAGCCTTTTTGGGACACCACCTCACTAACAATATCAGTGGAACTACACAAATCTGTCAGGAAAGGTAATTTGGTGGTTGCTTATAAAAGTCACCTTTCGGATGGTATTTAAATATTTTCACCACCCTTGTTCTTGAGGTGGGGTCATAAGAAGGGCATGTTTAAAATTTGGAATCCAAATATGTAAAAATTCCAACTTATGCACACTCATTTTAATTTTTCTACACTCGCTCATAACTAGTAATTGTAAGTATTTTGGCCAAAAATTTTCAAGATAGTCATATTTTTAAACCACCTCATGAATGTACCAGCTTTCATTTTTCAAATTCTGGTAAAAGTGTGTTTTCGCACCTGTGGTGTGGAATGACATTGCTATGGCACAGAATCACATTTTGGCAGGGCTTTGGACATTTTCAGAACTGGGTTCATGATATATATGCATCTATGGAGGGATGGGAGCACAGGGTCCCTGAACCCCCACAGGCAAATAGGATATGATTACACTATCTCAAAAATTATTAATGGATGGGCACGCAGGACCCAGAGAGAGAGCAAGACCCAGAGGGCCCTGCACTCCCATAGGCAAATAAGAATAGGATTAAATTATTTCAAAAAGTAAAGAAATGAATTGTAAAAATCTTCAGTGATGCACTGGTTAGGGTTAAAGTGACAAAAGTAGGGAAATGTGTGGTTAAGTTTTCCAACCCCAGCACCATCCCTCAAGCTGCAGGCAACAACCAGTGTGGAGTGTGCCTTGGTGCTGTCACCCCAATGCTCACCACATTCTCAGATACTGTACCCATCTCAGTTTATTTACTTATAGAATGAGGTGAGCATTAGGGTTGACAACCCCAAGGCACATCCCATGCCTGTTCCTACCTACAGGGTGGGGCTGGGGTGTTAGGGTTGGAAACCCTAACCCCACATTTCCCTACTTCTGTGGCTTTAATGTTAACTATTTCATTAACAACATTTTTTTTTTTGCAATGAATATTTATTATATGGCCCTGTCATGTCCCTATAGTTAGAGTTGAGTAGGCAGTTTAATGTTAATCACCAATATGTGCACTTTAATAACTCTGCAACCATTCAACTGATTTGAATGAAGGTTTCCATATGTAGTTTCATGTGGTTGATCTGTGGATGTGCCAAGTTTCATTTTGGTTGGATGTACAGAGTCTAAGTTCTGGAAAGTGAAAATGAATTTTTACTCATAGGTTTTACTGTTTTTTTTGTTTTTTTTTTATCTTTGAACTTGCCTATAGCTGAGACAGTTAGTAATTTTGGTCTGGAATTTTCAGGGTAGAAAAGGTCTGGACCATAGATTCATCTTTTGCTTGTTTGCTTGTTTGGTGAAAAAATATTAATCCCTTTCAAAGTTAATTAATTTAGGAATTTTGAAAAAGTTGGTTCTAAGCATGCCAGTAAGCACTTCAAGATAGCTGTATGAAATGAAAACAGAATCCTTTTTTGAAATGGAATAATACTTTTTCATTTGCCACCATCTTGTTATCTTTTTATCAAAAACATTTTTTAAAAGCCACAAAAAATAACATTCTGGCAAGACCAAAGCATCTATCTGGCTGTTTGGGACCCTGTTAGGTGTTATCAGTACTTTACTGCTGGAGAAATGTCCTTGAAATTTTATTTTTTTATACTGAAAATTTATTTTGTGACACATGATATACAGAGAACAGGAAATAAAATAAACATAACCAACTTGAAGGGTATTGTTCCTATTTCTGATAAAGAGTAAGCCTTTCATATATTTATGTATTTATTTATTTAGTTTTGGTTGATCGGGTAAGTGCACTAGACAAATCCTGCCTATTTTCAGGCATGACCCGGGGAAGGGGGATACAGATGAATGCCAACTGACCTTGAGCCAGATTAAGTTGTTGGTGGTATTTTTAGTGAATGAGAGAAATTTGGCCAGGACACCGTGGAAATTCCCCTACTCTTTTCAATAAGTGCCATGGAATCTTTAACATCCACCTGAACTACCACCAATCCAGGCAAATGGGACCTCGGTTTAATGTCTCATCCGAAAGATGGCACCTCAGAAGTGCAGCACTCCTCTCATGCTGCACTACAGTGTCAGTACTAGGATATTAACCCAAGTGCCAGAACTGAACCCACAGCCCTGTGATCTCCTGACCTCAGAGGTGAGTGTGCTACCTACTGAGCCACTGACACTGACATTAATATATGATTGTGTTTTTTTTTTTAAATTGAGACATTAAGTTGAAATCTGCAATATGGCTGTTAATGGAGCTTCCTGTTTTCACCTTCCAGTTTTGATACTGAGTGTGTGAGTGTGTCATCTACATTGCTGATGCTCCCATTTGTGCATTTGGCCATCAGCCAGCCTGGCCCATATATTGTAAAAGTAATTCACATGAAGTTCTCAGAAGTTGACAGCAACCAATACACTATTTTTAAGCGGCTTAAGGCTTACTCTTTATCAATACACTATTTTTAAGTGGAAAAGATGTTCCAGGACTAGAGGGCATGGGATGAAGTTGGAGGGAGGATGATTCAGAGGAAACGTGAAGAAGAATTTCTTCACAGAACGGGTGGTGGACAAGTGGAACACCCTGCCAGAGAAAGTGGTGGAGGCTGAAACAATCACGGGATTTAAGAATGCATGGGATAGACATAAAAGAATTCTGGAGGTCAGGGGTAAGGGGCAACAGACTTCTAGGAAAACATAAACTGAACTTACAAGCTCAAATGGGCAGACTGGGTGGGCTATAGGCCCTTATCTGCCAACACTGCCTATGTATCTATGTACCAAGCATTACCATTGTTTGGGCAGCTAGAGCAGAAATGATTAGCTATTGTACTTATAAGTTGACTTTTCAGGTTACAACACTGGCATGGAGAGGCGGTGGATGAACCCAGAAGGAAGTCTATGAGAAGAGTAGTGGAAAGAAATAACCAAATAAACTAACAAAGTGCTATAAGAACCCACATAAAGTAGTCACAATTTATTTGAAGAAGTGTGTTGTCAGGGAGAAAAGTGTGACTGTACGGAGCATGTAGCTGACTGAAAAGTGTACTGGGCTGCAGCTGGGCAAGAAAATGGAGCACATAGCTCCATACAGTGTTGCTTGTCCCCAATACTGCACACACCTTTAAATAACCTGTGGCAACCTTATGTTGGTTCTTATAGCACTTTGTTCTTTCTGTTGTTATTTCTTTCCACTTCTCATCTCATAAACTCCCTTCCATGTTCAATAACTGCCTTTTCACACCAGTGTCATAACCAGAAAGTCAACCTGTAAGTGCAGTAACTTAGTCTTTTCTGGGCCTTGCACTGCCATCCACCTAAAATTTTTTGAGATGGTATAATCATATCCTTATCTGCCTGTGGGAGCACAGGGCTCTCTAAGCCTTGTTCTCTGAACCCTCAGATAGATGCATATATGTTTGCTGCATTGGAAGCACAGGGCCCTCTGGATTTTAACCTGTTTTATTTGTGCTACTTGTTTTTTATGTTCATTTATTGGTGTGCTTCTCTCCTACCTACTTGTACAGTGCCCAGAGTCTCCAGAATGGGGTGCTCAACAAATACATTTTTACTTATTTATTTATCAATGTACCCAGTACAGTAAATTTTGAAATCCTTGCCAAAATGTGATTGCATGCCACTGCATCGTCATTACATGCCACACATGTGAAAACACTGTTTGGCCAGGATTTGAAAAGTGAAAGTTATCATGTTCATGAAGTGGTCCAAAAAAATTGTAATGAGGAACATTTGGGGTAAAAGTATTTAAAATGACCAAAGTTACAGCTCAGTATAGCAGAATTTCAATGGATACACATAACTATTTCATTTTTACATAGTTTGAGCCCAACTTTTTAACATAGCATTCTTATGACCCCACCTCAAGAATGATAGTGAAAATGTTCAAGTCTCACACAAACGTTGATTTTGCTAAGTGATCATGAAATCACCTTTTGAGCTGGATTTTCCTTATTCCACCATCATTGGGCATGAGGTGGGGTCCCAAAAAAAGGCCGTGTTGAAGATTTGGGCTCAAAGTATGCAAAAATTCTAAAGTTATGCATCAGAGTTGAAACCCCCATTGAAATACATTGAACAGCATTTGCCTAAGTTTTTCAGATTGCAATCTGCGGTTCCAGCAGCAAGATGGGTCTTTAATTAAAGACTGGCTTTTCACCATGCTACCTGATAAAGGCAAAAGGAAAAGAAAAATCACTATGGTTCTTGAAGGAGGTGGCAGGAAAGGTAAAGGTAAAAAAGTTAGCCTTCATGAACTATGAGGCGACTCAAAAGGAGGAGGAGGAGGAGACAGCAGTGTGCTTAGAGAAACAGAGGGAGGCAGTCTGGGTGCCAAGATAATGACAGAGGAAAATATAGCAAATTAAGTTAAAAAAAGGGGACAAGACCTTCTATAGATACATTAGTGAGAAGAGAAGGACCAGGAGAGGGATTGGATTCAGTGTGATAACAGCGAAACTAAAAGGGTGACTTACCTAACAGTGAGCACACATCGTCAAAAACCTCAAACAGTGATGTGCACTACTACCGACTATGAAAATAACAGCAAACTGCCACTAAACTTATCCATGGGTGCCAGCATATTTGCCTAAATTTTATGCATTGCCACCTGCACCCCTAAAATTAATACAACCAACTCCAGAGGAAGGGGTGCAACTTGGGGAGGGGGATGAATCTCAGGAGGGGGAGAACAGTGGAAGGAAGGAACAAACTCAGGGGGATGGGACTGCAAATGATAAAAAAAACTACATGTTAAACAACACCATCCCCCAAAATAAAACTTAATAGCACACCAGCATGTCAGTTCTGAACCTGGATCAATGGCATCAGTGGCTGTTATACTGGCCACCACACCACAAAAGCAGCTCAGAACTGGCCTCTTAAAAAAATGGCCCATAACCCACACAAATCACATTGCCTCTCTGTACCCTCCTTCCCATTCACTGTCATTCGCCATTCCCTTAACACTCGCTATTAACAAATGGTCACTCTTCTCAACCATTGCTATTCAAAAAAATGTTTGCTACTCTCACAGGAGCTCAAATTGAGTTCCTCAGAAGTGAGTCACTCAGTTTGCATTGCCCACATAACAAGATATTGAGGGATTGTAAGGCTGAAAGGGGAGGGATTGGAAAGGGACCAGGATAAAGCATTAATCCTAAATAAATATTTATGTTCAGTTTTCTCGTAGGATGAGGAAGGGGACGGATGCAGGTATGAATCAGGAAGGGAGTGGTGGTGGATAACAGTACATTAAAAGAGGAGAGAATCATAGAAGAAGTTATGAAACTGAGGGTGGAGAAAACAATGGATTGGATGGGATACACCCTTGAATATTAAAGGAGTTGGGGGAGTTTCTGGTGGCACCACTACTAGCCCTTTCAACAAGTCACTGGAAATGGGGGAGGATCTGGAGGACTGAAGAAGGGCTGATGTGGTCCCTCTTCACAAAAGTAGGAGCAGGGAGGAGGCTGGAACTATAGACCTGTCGACCTGACCATGGTGGTGGCTAAAATTATGGAATCTCTTTTGAAGACAAGAATAGTAGAGCACCTTGAATCCAGTGGTGCACAAGACCCAAGGTATCATGGATTTATGACAGGAAGATCATGTCAAACTAATCTGATTTCTTTGACTGGATCACTAAGGAGGTAGATTGGGGAAGGGGACAGTGGACGTATCCTACCATGACATCAGCAAGGCATGCAACACTGTTCGACATAGGAGGCTTGTAAACAAGCTGGGCAGCCTTGGACTGAGACAAAAGGTGGTGAACAGGGTAGGTAATTGGTTGCAGAATAGAATACAGATTTGGTGGTAAACAGGACTAAGTCTGAGGTAGGAAGGGTGACCAGAGGAGTGCCACAGGGTTCAGTTCTTGGAAAAGTGTTGTTTAATATCTATATCAGTGACATTGCAGAGGGGCTGGAGGGGAAGGTGTGCCTCTTTGCAGATGACACAAAGATCTGCAACAAGGTGGACATCCTAGGAGGGGTGGAGAGAATGAGGAGTATCTTAGCTAAATTGGAGGAATGGTTCAGATTGTGGCAACTTGGATTCAGTGCAAAGAAGTGTAAAATCATGCAGTTGGGGCACAGGAACCTAGGGGAAGACTACATGATGAAGGCAAAGATATAATCGGAACAAAACAGGAAAAATATCCAGAGGTCATCATGTTTGATGACCTAAGGATGGCCAAACAGTGAATCAAGGCAGTGGGAAGAGCCAGTGGGATGCAGGGGTGCATAGGGAGAGGGATTACTAGGAGAAGAAAAGGGGTAATAATCCCACTTTACAGGTCACTGGTGAGACCTCATTTGGAATACTGCATTCAGTTTCGGAGGCCACATCTCAGAAAGGACATAGACAGGTGGAGACAGTTCAAAGAAGGGCAACTAAAATGGTGCAGGGCCTATATATAAAATATACAAACACACACACATATACAGGATATCTAAAAGATTATGTTAATGCAAGTATCTGGATTGAAAGCAAAGCAGAAAAAGTAGGCAAATGAAAAATTAGGGTGAAAAGTCCCTAGAAAATTTGAAAATATCTGCTGTGGTGTGATGTGGTGTAAATGTAAGTGATGGGGTGTGTCCCACATCCCACACACTGAACATGTAATCTCCTCACCTGTCTTTTCCTCAGCTGCCCTTTCTTTTTTTTGTTTTGTTATACCAATAACCTTTAGCCACTACCTCACTGTAAACGGACTCTTATCTCAGTGGATTGTATTATATCCAGGATCATTATCAGATGGATGGATGGATGGATGGATAAATAAGTAAGTAAATGAATAAATAAATAAATAAATAAATAAGATACATTACGTAAGTCCCCATAACTGGGCCTATTGGTGTCAGCATATTTGCATGTTGCCATGAAGGTAGTTTGCATGCTTAGTATTAGATTTAAAGTTTCAATTTGCTGTATTTTATGTGCACCAACTAACTTTCCTAAGAAGTCATACCTTGTTTTCAATGGGATCCTGCTTTTTATTACCCATTTGTACAGCTAGATAAACTGTATCACTGGAAGGTTTTGTGATTTGCCCAAGATCACGTATTGTGCAGATCTGTATCTTTTCCTATGCATTTTACAACAACTTAAATCAATGTGCAATCCATTGCAGAGCACTCTAAGATGTATTATGTATCAGTCTAGCGAAGAGTGATAAAAAACTAATGAGATACACATGGATAATTATCTTACATCATTATAAGATCATTTGAAACCTTTTGATTGATCTAACTTTAGATACAGCTTCAATACTGCATCAGTTTCTAATTGACATCTTGATTGTTCACAGTTGCATGATATGCAATGCCAGGAAAACAGAGAATACCCATGAACCCAGGTCCAACCATGTCAGCCTATAGCTCAGCGGCAGAGCACAAGGATGGTATTCCATTTGACTTGGTTCAATAACCAGTAGGTCACATTATTTAACACACAGGTCAGGATGGCCCACATCTGTATACTTTCAGTTGCCATTTGTTTGGGGGCTGGTTAAGGCAAAATAACTTTTCAAAATTTAGTGGAACAAGTCCTACTCATGACCAAAGTCAGTAAACTCTTTTTCAGGCTTTATTATAATTCATATTGTTAAGCACAGGTTCCCCAGTCACTGATCAATGTTTCGCCTATTTTGTTGGGCTTCTAGAGGAAGAGAATCTCTGTCTGATACAGCCAAACTCTGATTGCTTTGGAATCTTAGTAAGAATGAATATTCTTCAATTTTCAAATGGCTTAATCAGTGTACAAAAAAATGTAGAGCTTTTGTAGTATTTGAATGTTCCCTTTCCAGGTTCAGAAACTTCACTGACAACATTTCTGGCTGAACTGAAGAACTTCCCCTGATGAAGCCCCACAAAATGGGTGAAACATAAACCTGTGATCATGTGTATGGCTGCTTCCTTTGAATTTTGACACGTTATTTCTTTCCCACTACAGTTTGTGACTTATTTGCTAAGTAGTGACTAATACTGTGCCAAACATCACTGTCACTGTGATTGTTCCTACGGAAGCTGCAGGATATGCAATAGCAGAGAAAGGAATTGTGTTCAGGAAATCCAGCTCCATCCATGTGAGCCTATTGTTCAGTGGTAGGGTGTCAGTGTAGTATTCTGTAAAGCCTGTGTTCAGTTCTGAGTAGCTCACGTGAGTTATTTCTGTAACTCACCTATGGAGCCCTTCCATGCAATGTGCCACTGACATGAGAGAACTGCTGCCAGTCCAAATCTCTACTGATTTATGAATTCTGCCACTCAACCTTCCAGATGTTAGTTTCTGTTTCAAGGAACTATAGGGCTGTGAACTTGGATTCTAGAAAGCCATCCTATCAAACTCCTGGCTGCACCTCCTCTTCCAGCTTCAGCCAAGTGGAGGTCTCATTTGGAAGCCTTAAGCATATGATGTTATGTCTGGGCTTTAAATGCTGCTGTTGTATCTATATTATACTCCAGTCACCAACCAGGGAATACTGCAGTAATTCATCTACAGAACCCTTCCCTGCAATGCACTGCCAGCTTGAGAAAGGTGCTACCAGTCCAAAACTGCTGCTGATTTATGAATGCTGCCGCTGGACCTTCCAGACATCATTCCCTGTTTCAAGGAACTGCAGGGCTGTAAACAGGAATTCCTGAAGCCATACTATTAATCTCCTTTCTGTGCCGCTACTTCCAATTTTAGCCATTTGGAGGTCTCATCAGGAAGCCCTTAGTTTATCTACTTCCTCTTTTAAATAACCACCCCACCAAGTGGCCCCTCCATGCTGCAGACCCCCTACATGATGGACCACTCAGAGAAGACAACACAAGAGTCTGCCCAAAGTCATCCCAGAACAGATGAAACTAGGGCTAGTAATGCTTCTGGAATTAAACCAAGTGATACTGTGAGTACTGTGATACCCCTTCTATGACAGAGCTTCTTTACAGATGAATTTTCAGTTTGCTAAACTCTACCTGCTCATTTTTGGGTTTAGATTGGGTATACTACCAATATAATCTGTATGTCAAGTTGCTTCCAGCTACCAAATAACAGACTGCTCCTGACGCTGTAAGATTTCCTACATGCTGTAAAATTTTCGCACCTGCTTTTTGGAACTAGCAAGCTACATATAATAACTTATGTGCAAATTAACCTCTGCCCCTTAAAGACTGCTGTGTTAACTGTTTTTGCTTATGTGTAGGGGAAATCCAGTAACTATCAATCTAGATATATCTTTAGTTCAATTCAAAATCATACTAATCATTTTGCAGCTTACCAGGTGTGCTGCCAAACTGTGTCATATTGATTCTGCTAATAGCTAAATATCCATGAAAATGAGGAAGGCAATTTTACCCAGTCTTACCAAATAACTTTAAAAGCAGCAATCAGTTCAGTTTATTAATCAACAACAACAGTCAATACAATTTATAGAAACATAGAAACATAGACTTTGACGGCAGATAAGGACCGCTAGGCCCATCTAGTCTGCCCATTTCCCTACCTACAGGATAGGCCGCAGATCCTAGTTAACCAACAGCCTATATCTTCCTGTCCCCCACAAGAATTGCCTTATGTCTGTCCCATGCAATCTTGAATTCTCCCACAGTTTTAGACCCCACAACTTCCTCAAGAAGGCTGTTCCATGCATCCACCACCCTCTCTGTGAAATAATACTTCCTCACATTGCCCCTGAACCACCCTCCTTCTATCTTTAAATTGCGTCCCCTTGTTCTTGCAAGTCTCTTTTTCTGAAAGATGCTACCCTCTTGGGCTTTGTTGATTCCCTTGAGGTACTTGAAAGTTTCTACCATGTCCCCCCTCTCCCTTCTTTCCTCAAGGGTATACATATTAAGCTCCTTTATTCTCTCCTCATACGGCCTCTTTTGCAGACCTGCACCATCTTAGTTGCCCTCCTCTGGACTGCCTCTATCCTGTCTATGTCCTTGCGGAGACAAAATATAGAAGTTCAAAACTTAAAAATAAAATATTTTTTTCTTTAAAAAGCAAGTTAAACATGCATTCCTTAAAACATAATAACCATATTAATTTATGAATATGGCCTTAAGGCAATAGTTACTACTTTGACTCTTTGAGGCATGTTTTAATCATTTTCACACACACAGACAAAAATATTTTTCTTTTTATTATAATGAAAGACTTGTAGAACTGATATTGACATGTCAAATGTTGTTCCACTTCATACTTCAACTCACTCTTTGTAGCATCACAGGTGTGCAACTTTGTCAGATTTGAGTAGTTCTTATTGATCAGTCATAACTGTATAGTCAGTGAGATCATAATGCTGATGTGATATGAATGAAACATAACTACTGTAGATGCAAAAGCTACAATATTGTTCCATTGCTAGTCTGTACCACAAGACAGAAAAATATTCAAATGCATAGAAGGAAAATAAAAAGGTACATCAGAAAACATTAATACAGACTACTGGCATTGTCAGGGATATACTAGCTTTTTAAATTATTATTACTGTTTTTTGTAATCCTGGGATTTCTTCAGCAGATGCCATTATTGGGATTAAGTAAATCAGTAATGCTTTCAACATTAAAATAAATAAATAAATAATAACATATATAGCTGCTTCTAACATATACAGATGATTTAATGAATTAGATAGAACAACACTATCCCTGATGTAATTTGCAATGGTAGTTGCTTTAACATATTCAGAGTTCAATGGACATTAATGTGCTGCATATGCTGTCAGATCAGGGTACAGTATCTCTGGAGCCATGTTCATGTATCAGAAAGCACATTTTATCACAAAAAGTAGCAGAGTATGTTCTGCAATTGGAAAGGATAGAAACACTGAACTCTAATGAGCTAATTTTTCTAGACCTGCCAACTTTGTGTTTGAGCAGGGATCATTGTTTAAAGCAAAGGCTGTTGGTTCAGAGATACTGATCCAGCAGTAGTACATTAGGTCAAACAAAACTTGGCAGGTCATATACTATCATAGGCAGGATTTGTAGAGCACTGCTCTGAGGAAGCCCCATCATTATAATCAGCTGCCATTGAGCATTCATACTAAGTACTAGATGGGTTGGACAGCAACAAATCAAGGGCACTGCAATGAGTTGAGTCATTCCTTCTGAGCAGCCAACTTAACTGTTCTTTTGAGATTTATAATATCAGCCCAAGCACAGAGCCAAAAGCTTTATTATACACTAAGCCTTCAGATGGAGGAGATCCCCAATCATGGGATCATAAATGAAAAGACTGCTGGTTGTTATCCCCTAGGAAATGATGGTAGTCACAGCTGACAGATGACTAATCAACAAATACACTGTTCTCTGCAATACTGTACACTTAACAAAATGAACATGTAGACCCTAGTAAACCACAAAAAGTAACACAATTAATTTATGACTCAACTAAGAAGAGCAATAATACTCCCTACTGTCAGCATTCACTTGGGTTCCTCATTTGGCTATGTTAAGGGCCAGAAGTGAGACTTCAGTCAGTTTTCAATCAGCAGGAAATGCCACAGGGGAGATAATTGTCGCCAATTTTTTTAATCACTGTATAATGCAGTAGTGATGTGTTCATACATTATATTCTATTATTTTGACCATGAGACATTGTATTTAGCAGTTTAGTGAAGTGATGGATGGAACAGTTTGAAAAGATATCCAACACCTCCTGTGTTTGATTCTTAATGTGATTTCCAGTATTCTACATAACACTGACAGTTGGCATCAGTCAGACTCAAATCCCATATGCTGTAATTCCTCCAAAACTAAATTTCAGGACATGTCATTCCTTAATACTAAAGCTATAGGTATCACTTTATGTTTCAGGGCACTGGTTACATTGTTGTTATTGATTAGTAACTATATAGTAGTAGGGCAACAATTGTTATTACTATGTAAACATGCCATTTATGTGTATTAGGCAGGCTGTTTTATTGCAACTCTGTGATACAGACATTCTAACTTGACTGGTATTACCAGGTAACTGTAGAAATAGTTATCATGGATGACACAGCAATAGCAGTTAATCAAGAAACAACTTATTATCTGTACTTATGTTACATTGTTATCATGTTATTACATAATTACTACCGTGTACCTGTGCCCTGAAACATAAAGTGGTACTAATATATTTTCGGGGAAGCAGGATCTTTGTCCTTAGAGTTTAGATGTTCCTGTTGATTTTTATGCTCTGTGTTTTAATAATAAGTAATAATATGAAGAATTAAAACAAATACCACTTTCAAAGGAGATGAAACAATAAGAATAAAGATGGCAGGTTTCAAGAAATACAATGGAGACTAGCAAGTGTGAAATAGGGAACTCTGGGCCAGATATTCAAATCTTTGCCCCTGGGCTAAATTAGCACTGCCCGGCGGGCAAACTGTGCCCAGAGCAAAAACATAGCTATATTCAAAATGAATAGCCAAGTGCAAAACCAGCTGAATATAGCAAGTGAAGGAAGCAGGGCAAACAGGCCCAGGAGTGCAGGGCAAACATTGCCCAGGATTAAGACAGCACGAAATATAGCAGAGAAGACAGCACTGAAAATAGCAATCAGACAGAGGCAGTGCAAACACCCACAGAAACAAAGTGTCAGAGGTGTAAGCAGCCATCCAGGAACACAGGAAAGCAAAACAGCCCAGCCAGACACAACTGCAGTACTAGTGAAAGGAATGGAATAACCTGGAACCACAAGTGAAACCAGAACACCACAGAACACTATCAAATCCCAAGTCCACCCAAAAAGACACAGGACACAGGAATGTGAAGCATAATAAACTATAATTTATAATAAAGTATAATGCAAAACGTGAACATCTAAGGCACAAAGGCAATATGAACATATTAAGCAAAAATAACCAAAACAGAGCAGAACACTGTTCATAAAAATGGGATGCATGCAAAACATCATGAAAGGAACAGGCCCAGCGTAACAAAGAGACCAAAAACAATGGGAAAAACAGTCACATCATAAACAGGCAAAACTGAAACATAGCAACAGAACAATGGGGTAAGAATGTGGATGGGAGAGGGCTGTGAAATAAAGCAATGGAGGGAACAGGATGGCAGATACAGGGCTAGGGACAGTGGGCCAGGGACAGGAAGCAGGCTAGTGGAAAAGGAAGCAGAGTTTAGGTGCGGGCAGGTGCTGGCAGATGTTCTTCCAGGATGGCTGCAACCGCCGTGTCTCAGCAATCATGACTGCCTGCTGCTCAATCAGAGTGCGTTGTTGCCGCACAGCCTCCGCAACAGCTCTTGTGTGCCTTCATCCTCCTCCGGATGGGTGGCCCACAGTGACGACTGCTGGGGACCTACAGGAGAAAGGGTGACCACATCAGGGCATGACAATGACACAAAGGCACCATGTACCACCACACGGTGGAAAGCATGCCCCAACAACCATGCCCATGTGCTAGTATGTAACAAAACACAACACACACTAACATGTGCCTGCAGGACAAGGCAGTATGTAACAGGCAGCATGCAACACCCCAATGTATGTGGACATGCATGGATGTATGCTGAGAAACCCAACAACGTAGAGGCCAGCCAGCACAGCGGCGTGCAGACTGTAACAGTGCAAACAGACAGCCATCCCGAGATGTGAGCGACAAGTGGACACTGAATGATATGCACATGGGATGACACATGGTGGGACATGCCTTCACGGTCACACAGCTATGATACAAAATACAGATGACACCAACTGGAGAAATTGCCACAGCCCCAACCGACGTGTAACCACACATGCCTGTCATGTACACCCCAACAGTGGCCCACCCTCACTGCTGCCTCCAAGAACTGTAGACACCCAGCCAAACTGCCACCCACGATGCCATAACACAGCAGCTGTACAAATGATGACAGGAAACCCTGAACAAGTGGGTGGGTGACTGACATAGTGTGCATAGTGGCAAGTGACACAGATAGAGACTCGACAATGACCACAGAGAACAATGACACTGGCATCAGAACAGTAGGGACTGCAGGACAGGTAACCAAGCAGTACACAACCAGGGAAGTGCCAATGCCCAGCCACACCACTTGCTGCAACAGAAGGGTGAGGGCCCACAGTGGCGTAGAGAATGGCACAGTGTCGTGACACCACCCATGCAAGAAGACACACATATGAAACACAGACACTGGGCATGGTCCACCAGTGACACTGCAGCGTAGGCCAAAGGCATGCACAGGACAGTGTCACCCTGGTGGTCAAGGCATGGTGAGTACACACACCTGTGGGAGCAGCATCTGCCATAGGGCTGACAACCAGCACACCATGCTACCACAGAACAACTCCTGCAGCACACCTGCATAACATGTGCACAAACACTGCACTACAGGGACAGAGGGACAGCACCCCTTAGGGACAATGGCCCCCACATCAGAGCATGAGCCCACAGGCAGGGGTGTAGCCAGGAGGCCACAACTGCACACCATGTGGACACACTGACACCCCTCCCACTGTTAGGTGGCTACCCCACCCCGAGTGTAGCATGAAACATACCAATGTACACCATGACTGTGTGGCTGCCGCCAGTGGCCTGCAAGATACAATTCATGAAAGCTAAGACACTCCACATACAAGGCCACAACCTGTACAGTTGTAATGGCCATGGGATACACAGACAGTCATAGTGAACAACCCCCCTAGCGTACACCACAATGAATGAAACACAGAAAGGTACAACATTGCCTTTGTTAGGTGTCAGACATTGAGTAAGCAGTTCAATGGCCATTGGCCAACCCCCCACCAGACATCAAACTGCCCACCATTGAGTGCTTGGAGGATGCCTGCCAACACACATGCCGCAACAGGCACACATGCAATGTACAGCCACACAGAGCCGTGTGGCACCACAGTCTCAAAGGACCCCTCCCACACAGCCTCCTGCATGTCCACCATGGAGGTCGGACAGGGACACACTATAACATACCTGTGTCCACACCACCATGACAGTACACTGCCAGGGAAATGCTTGCACCACATGACACAGTATCCCTCTGCATGCCATGGCCTGCATAGCCCTGGAATGTACCCACACCATGTCCTGCACAGATACTGTCATGTTATACGTGGTACTGTAAATGACACATGCCATGAGAGGTGGAGTACACTGTTGCTATGGCAGACAGGCCAACATCAGCAGCAGCAACAGGTGGCATGACAGGCCAACCCCAGTAATGTCCCACAGCCATGCAGAGACATGCATCATCCCCCCACAATGGTGGGCATAACAGCAACATGATGCACATGGCAGTACAAGGCTGCTATCAGTACACATAGCTGCAATGGCAATCAATCAGTAAGACACACAGCGAGCCATGTCTCAGCCCTCAGCAGCAGGCAAGGCAATGGAGGAAAGGGGACAATGGAAATGCACACAGCCATCCCACATGTGGCCTGGATTACCCAGCCAACTGGGCCAAGACACCCGACACAGCACTGTAGTACAGGGGTGTAGCCAGACATTCACATGCTCTACACACAATACCCAACAGCTGCAACCCCCTTATAAATGCTGTACTCAGCAACCCCAAATGGTACACCCCTTCCAAAAGGGTATGATGTCTGTCAGATAATTCCCCTACTCTCTAATGAGGTTGTACATGTATCAGTCTCCTACACAACAGCATTTCAAACAGGGCCACACCCCAGTGGCCTACAGTGACCCAAAATGTCTGGTGTACCTAGGAACAGTTGACAGACATGCAGTACACCAAAGTGTACACAAATGTGTACAGTGCGTATGCCTACATACACACTTGCTCAACTGCCTGCCCTGTAAAGCCAGACTCAAAGTGGAAAAGCATAACATCACACAGTACTCACGCAAAACACCACTGTCACCGTCAGTGCTCTCCACTGCACGCTGTGCCATTGGAGGCACCCTGCGCCTGTCGGTTGATGGCCCCTGTCTGGCCTGTGTCATGTCCCTCCTGCCTGTGGTTTGTCCTCGCGCTCTGCAGTGAGAAGAGGGTACAGCAGCGTCACTACAATATCAGCCACCACGGTACGCTAAAGACCACCCTGTACCCCAGTGGTGCAGCACAACACACGCAGTGGCAGACGGGTGCAGTGCACCACCAAAGCCATGCCAAGCATGACAGGGGTCCGTGCACACTGTCTACCCCTGTCCCACAGTACAATAATCGTCAATGGATTGGTGGACACCATGAGCAACATGTGTAGCTCAGCAACACCCATGCACATAAGCACACCACGGAACACACTGCCCCACCACCCATGCCAGCAGTGGTGCTACAGTCATCTCTTACCTGGCACAGGCACAGTCCCCTCGCGAACCATGGCCCTGCAGCATTCGAGCAGTGGTCGCTGCCTGCGCCTGATGTCGACATAATGATGGCGGTACTTTTCACCATCACGCGGAATACCTGTGATGGCACTTAGTCGACAGGTAATGGAAGCCCAGACCTGCGTACGGGGCAAGTCGCCTTCCCGCACAGGTCCAAATAGGCGGTGATGGCGCCTCTCTGTTAACTTCACCAGGTGGGCCGTCTCAACCTCAACCCACCGCCTGTCACGGCCCACCACTGCCCTTTGCCTACGTCTCACAGACATTGGTGCTGTGGAAGGGGGCAAATAATCACGGTAAACAGTGAAACAAGGACTGTGCATACACCCTGACGCCCCCTAGAACTGAAGTCTAGCACCGCGCTGACATATGCCGTAGCGCCGTGCTAACAGGAAGTGTTAGCAATGCGCATGCGTGACCCCTACCATGGCCCTGGGCCGATATTCAGTGTATGCGTGTAGCGCCGTGCATAAAGCTGGTTGAAGAGCGCTAGACCACGCTATAACAGCACGGACAAGGGGAACCATGAGAATGCGTACTGCACATAGCGCGGCGCTGACCCTCAAATAGCACTGCTGTGCTAGCGCGGGGCTATTCAGAGCCATATTCAATGGCTGTATGCAAATGAGGGTACTAGTGTATGTATGGGGCAAACCGTGTGATTAGCATATCATTATGCGCTCATTTGCATGACTAACAGGAAGGATTGCCTGGCTGGGCTATAAAAGGGCAAGCAGTGCACCACCAGTGTTGTGTTGTGGAACTGCGGCGGGAATACAGCAGTGAACAACATGGAGAGAGACATGCAACAGGGGGATGGGCAGTGAGAGCCAGGTATGTATCAAGGGTGTAGACAGGAATACTCAGTGTACACATTTGTGTCCAGTTTGGTTGACTGCCTGTCACAAACCATACGCCACTCGGTTACAATTATCAATCTAATCTGTAGTATTTGGGTTAGTGTTGGCCACTGAGGACTGTGTGATGCATGTATGATCTCTTTAGAGTGTAGAGGAATCATCTGACAACTTGTTTGGAAGGGGGTGCCATTTGGATAGGATGTGTACATTTATGTAATGGGGGACGGTTGGAGACTGTGTACAAAATGGATATATCTGGCTACACTCCTGGTATATGTAACCACCGTGGGACCTAACGTCCACTGCATTGTACACATACCCCCTGCAGTTAACTGTGCCATGTGCCAATGCATGCACATTGTGTCTGCAAGCCAGGTGCACTGGTGCTGTACCATGACAGTGCCCTGTCTTGTCTTCCTGGATGTGCGGTGTGATGGCCTCTGCCCCTACCCGGGCGTACACAGTGTACCAGCAATGTGCACTCCCATGCCACAAAACAGTCATGGGGGTTCATGGCACACACAATCCACAGCAGTGCACATGTGTGTACACCACTCCAGACACAGGACAGACAGTGGCAATGTGGGCATGTGCACCGTACAGGCACATGCAGCAATCTGATATGTCCATGTGGCCTGTAGCACTGAGGGGATGATATCGTGATGTCCACTGTGTGATGCAGTGCAGCACCGACACAGCCACTGACATCTGTCCACTCTTTATTATCCCATAGGTGTGCAGGCTCAACAGGAGCGCATCCGTGCACATAAATTCTCCCAAGATGAGCTGAACACCCTAGCACATGAGGTGAAAGAAAGAGAAGATGTGTTACGCACACACAGGGCCACCGATGCTGTTGTGCGGCAGGCTTGGGAGGAGGTGACTGCAGCGGTGAATGCGGTTGGTGGTCATGGGAGATCAACTGAGGCAGTCCGGAAACATTGGAATGACCTCCTGCGGCGTGCAAAGGAGGAGGAGGCACACCGCCACAAAGACAGGACCAGGACTGGTGGTGGTCTGCAGGAACACCTGCAGCATGTGCAGGAGCCACACATGGCAGTGGTGGCCTCGAAACTGTGGATGGTGGCAGTGACAGGTGTGCCAGGTGGTGGTTGCGAGACAACCCTCGCACTTCCAAGGCCAGGTCTGTATTCACATGTGTAACCCCTGTATGTGGTGCAGGCAAGGGTGCATGGTCCTGCTTTTGGTGTCCTGCACAGGGTGCACTGTATCCTGCAGAAATGATACCTGGCATGGTCAAGGTCACTGTGGGGTGGGTGGGTGCATGTTGTCACAGGCTTGTGTGAGGTGGGTACCTGTCCTGAGGGCTGCATGGTGTGGTGGTGGTGGTGCTATTGGTGATGTTTTGCCACAGTGTCCATGGATGGGTGACTGACCCTGTCCCTATTCTCTCCACAGCACTCTTGGACAGGCCTGCACCACCACAGCATGATCCACAGATGTCCAGCCAGGTTCCCAAGGTTGCGGAGGAGTTTGATGATGATCGGCCAACAACATCTGGACTTTGTCTATCTCAGGGCAGCATGGGCCCAATGCATGTTGGGCATACCCATGGACAGGGCATGCAACTGCCTGGGGAGGGGGGGGGCACACCTCACTAGGGGTGTTAGGGTACAGTGGGCACCTGGATGTTGCCCCAACTGAGAGTGATGGGGTGGGAGAGATACTGCTGGTCACTGTCACCGGTGCGGATGACAGTGATGTCTCTGTATATTCATGGCAGCAGGCCATTCCTGTGCCAGGGGATGTAGGGGTGGGGCTTTCTGAAGGCCATGGAACAGGTCAGGGTGGTTCTGTAGGTGTCAGCAGTGTGGCTGAACACACGGTGGTCGGTGGTGTGGGTGGTGTTGCAGGACAGCAGGGCGTGCATTGTCGGACACATGCTGGGGTTACAGTCCATATGGTGCCACAGCCCACTGCCACTCGTAGTCAGCAGCCGGATGTAGCAGTTGGTGCATTGCCACAGGCACCACTGCCAGCTGCTGCTGTGGGTCCTGTGCCTCTGGTACACGAAGGCCATGGTGCCCGGCCACTCCTGCAGGCTGCTGTCACCTCACAGCAGGAGGCCTGTCTGGACCTGCATGCCATGCGGCGTGAGCTGCGACATGAGCTGGGTCAGATACGGGAGGCAATAACAGTGGGCTTTGCACGTGCTGAGCAGCAGGCAGAGGACAGGTTTGGCTGCCTGGTGGGTGCCATAGACCGTGGCTTCTCCTGGTTGACTGGTGCAGTGGTGGCAATTGGTGATGTCTTGCATGGTGTGCCTGTTGGTCGGCAACATGGGTTTGTTGGCCGTGGTGCAGATGGCAGAGGGGCACACAGGCAGGCACACCGTGGGCGCAGGGCTGCCACTGGTACCAGTTCTGATCCATCACACACTCCACCTGCAACCCAGCGGCGCCGTGGCCGTCCATACACCCTATCTGCCTCCACCAACCCCCGGGGGCACAGGAGGTCAACCATGCCTGCCTCACCTTCCACTTCAGCTGTGTCCTCTGCACAGAGCACCCCAGGGTCCCTAACCCCTGGTACGGGAGCACGCCGCATGCGTGGGTGTCGTCACCAGTGATGCCCACAGGCTGTCTGCTGTACTCTGCATGCATCCCCCTCATGCATGGGCAGATGTGTGCACGAGCGCACACACACACACACACACACACACACACACACACACACACACACACACCTCCCCTTACCCTCATGACACACATCGCACCTCCCCACCATGATTACACCGTTTGTGTGTATCCCCCCCACATATGTGCTGCACAATCATGGACTCACACCACATGCACACACTATTTGTGTATTACACTGGGTTTGTTTGCTGATGTGATTGTGGTTTTCACTGTTATGTTAGTCTGTGCACATTAAATTGTTAATCACTTGTACTCTTTCAGGTTGATGTGCAGTCTGTACTTACCCTCTGGTCTGTTGCAGTGTCCTGCTGATGTTGTCCCGGTGCTGTATGGCCCTGTGTGCCATGCGAAGGTCCCTCCTCTTGAGTTGCTCCACTATCCCCCTGACCACTGGTTCTGGCTCACTGTCAGACTGTCCCTCAGGTTCAGGTGCCTGTATCCCATGGTTCATTGCCATGTTGTGCAGCATACAACAGGCTAGGAAGATACAGCATACCTTCTGAGGTGTATATTGTAGGGCACCACCTGATGTGTCCAGGCATCTGAATCGCATCTTCAGGATGCCAAACACCCTCTCTATGATGTTCTTTGTTCTGGCAAGTACTCGTATGGCGCCTCTTGGCCACTGAGGCCAGTCGGAGTACTGGTGTGAGCAGCCAGGCCAGGGGATAGGCACTGTCCCCTGTAAAACATATATACCTGTTAGTGCTGTACTGCGTCTGTCAGCTGCTGTCCTGCACCTCTGTGGCCCTCCCACACCCCTTCCCTAGCCTGCAATGCCTGCCCCCATCCATGCTGTTGTGTGTTTGCCTTGTCTGCTACAACTCACCGACCTAGTTGTCCACTGGGTATTCTGCCTCCTCAAAGGCCTGACACAGCTGAGACTGGTGCCAGATGAAGGCGTTGTGGGCACTGCCGGGGTACTGTGCATAGACATTGCTGATGCGCCCGGCCGCATCGCACACCACCTGGCAGTTGATGGAGTGGTACCCCTTCCTGTTTACATACACGTCACTGCCATCGCCAAGTGGTGCATGGATGGGGACATGGGTGCAGTCAATGGCACCCAGTACAGATGGTAGGTGCGCAACTTGATGGAACTGCTGCATTGTTTCTCTGCGCTCTGCTGCCGTGCTGGGGAATACTATGAATTCAAGCATGTGGCAGGAGGGCCTCCAGGAACTGGGCCAGATGCGTGAGGTGGCAGACATGCTACTCCCAATGGTGTGTCCCGTTGGTCGTTGGAACGCCTGTGGCAAGGAAGCACATCGCTGCTGTCACCTTCTCCTCCACTGTCATGACATGACTGTGTCTGGTGTTTGGCTGCAGCTGCTCATGCAGGAGTTCACAGAGCTGCCTCACCATTCCCCTGTTCATCCGGTACTGGCCAACAATGTGGTCATCAGGCAGGGTCTCGAAGGAGACCCTGGGCCGGTACAGCCTGTTTGAAGCATACCATCTCCTTGGCCTGCATTGTGGCCCATGTTGTGCCTGCTCCCTTTCCTCCTCCTCCTCCACTACAGCTGCCATCAATGGCAGGATCACTGCTACTGGCACTGCACACATTCCCACTTCCTGTGCTGCTCCCTCCTCCTCTGTGTTTTGCCCTGTGTTTAGACCAGCATTTTATAAGCGGTAACTAACGCCGCTCTAGGGGCTGTGCTATGTATCCTAGCGCGGCGCTGGACCTTTGAGTATCCCCTTGCTCGTCTCTCTAGGCCCCCTGCCCATCCTTTTGCCCTTGCAAACATTACTGGTTTGCCCAGCGCTAATGCAGTTTGCTCATATTTGGCCTTTGAATATAGCAGACTCATTTCACCCCGCGCTTAAACCTGGGCAAACGGTTTTTGCCCGGCGCAAAGCTTTGAATATCTGGCCCTCTATGTAGAGTAAAGATGCAGCAAAATGTAATTTTGGCAGTGAAATTCCAATGAAATCACAAATTTTGCTGTGCTAAACTGTTTGCAAAGTTCACACATTCCACTAAATAATTTGCAGGTGCAAAATGTGGAATTTTGCTGGAGAAATGCAGAATGTTGCCAGTAAAATGGGGAATTTTGTGAAATTCTGCATTTCACCAGTAAACTTCTGCATTTTGCAGGTAGAATTTCACACCAGCAAAATATTTCATGAAATATGAGAATTTCACAAAATATTTAGTGTAATGAAATTTGTGGATTTCACCCCTAATGTGGAGAAAGCAAGAGAGGCAAACAAAGTGGTGAATAAAGCAAAAGTGGAGGATGAGATGAAAAAAAAAAACAGAAGGTATTCAATTATTTATGTATTTATTTAATTAAACATATCAGAGTTAAAAGCCTTGCTAATTTCTAAAGTATCCAGCAAACAAATCCCAACAAGCCTTGTTTCTGAATGTAATATGGGGGAATCATAGCACACTAAATGAAATGCATACATAATGCAATAGAAAAACATTTACATTACATTTCCATGAGTTTATAAATATACTGTATATATACTGGGAATAAAGGAAGCTGGCAAAACCATTTTCACTGTATCAATGAACACTGGAGGACTCGAGAGAGGAATCATCAGATTAAGCAAAGGAGGGGAAATAAGGAATATGTACAAGGATGTTAAGAAGGCAGATATTTTAAGTTAATACTTTTGCTCAGTCTTCACAAGAGGAGTGACTGCTCCCAGATTTGGGAATTCAATCCAATGATAGAAAGGAAATTGATCAGAAATAGGAGGGACAACGTTAAGGGTATGCAAGGGGCTTTGGACCCTGAAAGTGGACAAGTTACCAAGTCCAGATGGTCAACACCTTAGGGTGCTAATGGAGGTGGCCTATTTCCATGTGGAACAACTAACTGACTTTTTAACCGATCCATGGAAACAGGGATGGTTCCAGCAACTAGGTCACAAAGGCAGTTTATGATGGCAAAGCAGTAGACTTACAATAAAGTATCCAGAAATTAGCAAGGCTTTTAACTCTGTGCCCCACAGGATTCTTGTGAAATGGCTAAGATATCTGGGGATGTGAGATGAGTGAACTAGGTGGATAAGTAACTGGCTGAGGGAAAGAAGTCAGAGGGTAGTTGTCAATAGGGAATATTCTGGGTTACCCAGTCAACAAGTTGGATACCACAAGGGTTGATCCTGGAACCAGTTCTTTTTTACTGTATTCCTCTGTCATGAAGGGGTAGAAATCCTGAGTAAAATTAGTCTCTTAGCAGATAATATCAAAGTTGAAGAACGGGTGGATACAGCCAAGGGAATACAATGACTACAAATAGACCTGGGCACACTAGAAAGTCATCCAAGATATGGAAACTCAAATTAAATTTTAAAAAGTGTAAGGTCATAGCTAGCCCACTGACACTGAGGGTTGAGGCACTGGATGCTGCACCTCGCACCATACCGTTGACCTGGTTCGGGAATGGATTCAGGTCATTCAGGGATTGGTCAGGGGAGGTAAGGATTAAGCGTCCGGATGACTGTTCTCCTTCCTCAGGGAGGGGGATTGCACTGTGCACTGTTGACTAACAACTAAAGGTGGCTGGGTGTCAATGCAGACACAAGTACAAGGAGTCGGCCTACATCCAGAGTAATTGGCTGCCTCCGCAGAGGTGGAGACAGCTACCCCATCTATTGCACAGGTATAAGGCACAGGAGGATAAGTAAGGAAAAACTGGGACCTGGCAGACCTGTGATGGCTCTGATCACTCCTCTGTGGTGGCTTCCTATTCTGGATTGCTGTTCTTGGGTGGGGTGCAAGACTGTACTCCTTGCCCTGGCCCCACCAAGTGGGAGGGGCCGCAGGGGGATTTTGGTGGTGGCTGAGCAGAAGCTGTCACAGAAGCCAGAGGATGTACCTATCTGAGGGAGGGGTTGTAGCCCCCTGTCAGATCTGCAAAGGTGGAGAAACAGGTTTAATAAAAAGTCTAAGGTCTTGCATGTTGGAAAAAGAAATCCAGAGGAGAGAGTGTAGAGCAGACACTGAAGGAAAATGACCTGGGAATCATTGTTAGCAACAGTTTGAAGTCCCATGTTCACTACCAAAAGGCTGCAGCACAAGAAAATAGGATGTTGGGATGTACAGGAAGGGGACTCAGTTGCTAGCTAAAAGAAGGAGGTGATTCTACCCCTATACAGTTTATTTCTCAGAACTCATCTAGAGTACATTGTGCAGTTTTGCGGTCAGTGTCTGAAGAAAGAATGGGACCTTTTGGAAGCATAGAAACATAGAAGTTGACGGCAGATAAGGACTGCAAGGCCCATCCAGTCTGCCCATTTCTTTTTCTACCTTATAAATGTGCCATCGGCCTTTGCTCTGTCAGTGGCCTATCTATTCATAGTCATTTGTATTGCTCCCTTATGCCTATCCCATGCCTGTTTGAAGCCCTGCACTGTATTCATAGCCACCACTTCTGTGTAAGCCATTCCATGCATCCACCACCCTTTCTGTGAAAAGAATTTCCACATTCCCCTTAATCGGCCTCCCTCTAATCTCATGCTGTGTCCTCTTGTCCTGCTATTTTTCTTATATTTAAACATGTTAGACTCTTTCACCTTGTTTATGCCCTTAAGGTGTTTGAATGCCTCGATCATATCACCTCTCTCCCTCCTTTGCTCAAGGGTATACATATTGAGCTCCGTTAATCTGTCCTCATATGTCTTCTGATGCAGTCCCTGCACCATTTTGGCTGCCTTCTCTGACTGCCTCAATTTGGTTAATGTCCTTGTGAAGGTGTGGCCTCCAATACTGCACGCAGTACTCCAGATGGGGCTCAACCAGTGTCTTGTACAGAGGGATTATTACCTCCTCTTACGACTTGTGATACCCCTGCTAATACACCCTAACACCCCTAGCCTTACCTACTGCTTTAGAGGTCTGCTTGGATGATTTTAGGTCATCAGTGATGATGATGCCCAAGTCTCTTTCTTCCTTTGTGACTGCTAGCAACTCACCTCCCAGCCTATAGGTGGCTTCAGGTTTCTCTTCCCTATGTGCATGATTTTGCACTTCTTTGCATTAAATCCCAGTTGCCACTCTTCTGACCATTCTGCTAGTTTATCCAGATCTCTTCTCATTCTGCCCACCCCATCTGGATCATCTACTCTGTTGCAGATCTTGGTGTCATCTGCAAACAGACAAGCCTTACCCTCTAGTCCATCTGCAAGGTCACTAATGAAGATGTTGAAGAGGACTGGCCCCAGGACTGATCCCTGAGGTACCCCACTTGTGACTTGCATCTCTTCTGACTGTATACCATTTATCACCACTCTCTGTTTTCTGCCCATCAACCAGTTTGCCACCCAGTTGACCAACTTCTGACCCACCCCGAGCCTACCCAGCTTATTTATCAATCTTCTATGTGGAACAGTGTCAAAAGCTTTGCTGAAGTCAAGGTAGGCGACATCAACTGCTCCCCCTTGGTCCACCACTCTGGTTACCCAGTCAAAGAAATCTATGAGATTAGTTTGACAGGACCTTCCTTTTGTAAACCCATGCTGTCTTGGATCCTGTGCCCCTATGGATTCCAGGTGTTGCACTATTCTTTCCTTAAGGAGTAGCTCCATAATCTTGCCCACTACTGAGGTAAGACTGACCGGTCTGTAGTTCCCCGCCTCCTCCCTGCTACCACTCTTGTGGAGCGGGATCACATGAGCCCTTCTCCAGTCTTCTGGGACCTCTCCTGTGCTCAGAGACTCACTAAAAAATTCTGCTAATGGCTCTGCTAGTTCCTTCTTTAGCTCCTTAAGTACCCTGGGATGTATGCCATCAGGTCCCATTGCCTTATCCACCCTGAGCTTAGCAAGCTCTTGTTGGACCCTTTCTTTTGTGAAGCAAGTAGTGCTCACCTCCCTCCCCCCTGTGTCCATGATGCTGAGCTGTGGGCCCTGCCCTACCTTCTCTTCAGTAAATACTGAGCAAAAGTATCTATTTAGGATAGATGCCTTTACAGGGTCCTCCTCCTCACAAGCTCCCTTTTCTCCATTAAGCTTAGCAATACCCCCTCTGGACTTTCTCCTTTCACTAATGTATCTATAGAAAGTCTTGTCACCTTCTTTTACTGTTCATGCTAGTGTTTCCTCAGTTTGGGACTTTTCCTGCCTTACTGCCTTACCTGCTTCCCTTAGGGCAATTTGGTATGCCTCCCTATCTTCATCCCGCTGTGTTCCCTTATATTTCCTGAAGGCCAGCCTTTTGGCTCTGACCTTTTCTGCTACTGTATTTGAGAACCAAAGCGGTTTTCTTCTTCTTTTGCACTTCCTTTTCTGTCTAACACAATGGGATGTTGCTTCAAGTATTGCATCCTTAATGCTTCCCCACTTTGCCTGTACCCCTCACCTGTGTTTCTTTTGCCAGGCTAGCTTAACTCTGTTGGCCATCTTATCAAAGTCAGCTCCTCTGAAGTCCCATATTTTGCCTTGGAATGGGATGATTTAGATGTAGTAGCCAAATTGAACCATACCATGTGATGGTCACTGGCCCCAGGTGACCTTCTACCTGGAGATCGGTGATCCCTTCTTTGTTAGTCAGTACTAGATCTAGGATAGCCCTGTCTCTTGTGGGTTGCTGTACCAGTTGTTTGAGGCCCTCCCCCTGCAGGGAATCCACTATGAGTCTAATTCTGGCAGATGCTCCTGCTGGTATTGACCAATCTGTATCTGGCATGTTGAAGTCTCCCATTATCAGAACCTCCCCTATAGCTGTCATGTTTTGTATATCTTCTAACAGTAATGTGTCTATGTCCTCCCTCTGGTCTGGGGGCCTGTAGACAACCCCAGGTCTTATGGCTGTCCCATTTCCTGTTTCCAGGGTGATCCACAGTTCTTCTGGCTCCTTATGTGTGTTCTGAATTTCTGTAGCTTTGATATTTTCATTAACATACAGGGCCACTCCTCCCCCCCTTTTTGCACCTCAGTCTCTTCTGAAGAATACATAGCCAGGTACTGAAGTCTCCCAAGTGTGGTTAGTGGTAAACCACGTCTCACTAATTGCTACTATGTCCAGTTTAGCCTCTGACATTATTGCCTGCAGGTCTGGGATCTTATTTCCCAGGCTGTGAGCATTTGTGTACATGATTTTCCATTGGCCAGATTTTGGTGTGTTAGTTGTTGGGTGAAGTTTGGCATTACCCCTGTGCACGTATGGGGAGACAAACCTTTTTTCTTACCTGGTGATGCAAATGAACGGCAAACATGCTGAATTCCTGTTTGAAGCTGTACAAAGGAGGGCCTAAAAGGTGATACGGGAAAGCATGGGAAGAAATATGAGGAGAGGCTGAGGAATCTCAATATGTACATATTGAAGGTCAGAGTGAGAGGGAGCAATGGCAGAGACCTTTATGTACCTAAAGGGTACTGTTTAAGTTGACAGCAGTGCCCTTTTCATAAGAAGTGAGGGCAAGGTAACAAAAGACCATGAATGAAAACTGAAGGTTGTTCTTTAAGAGTGATGTAAGGATGTTCTTCATTAGAGAAAGGGTTGCAAAGAAGTGAAATATGTTGCCAGAGGAAGTGTTCATTACAAAGTCTGTCAGTGGCTTCAAACACAGGTGGGTTAGGCACAGGGGGAATAGTCCAAATCAGAGAAGGGAAGGAATGAGGGATGTTGGGCAGTTGAGGAAAGACAATCAGTGAACAAGTGAGTGGGGTATCAAAATGCAGTCATGGTAAGTCTTAGATGAGCTCTGGTCCAGTATTATGCTTGTTGTAGATGGGAGCAGATACTGGGCAGACGTGAAGGTCTGTTAAGCTTCTTTATTGCCGTCATTGGGGGCTATGCACTATTGCAGGCTGGGTATGTGTGATTCATGTGAAGCCAGCCTCCATAGCTCTGCACCTGAAGACAAGCACGGGGTGTGTAGTATGCACAACCATGTGTTCTGCATGGCATCCATCTGCAGCTATACTTCCCCAGTAATCTGCTGCATGGGGGACAGTTCAAGTGACACAGGTGTGCATACAATCGGATGCCTATCTTGGGTCCTAAAGTGGATCCCCCTGCTTAGTGTAAGCAGCTGATTCTGGGTCAGCCCAGGTTCACATTTTGTTAAAAGTACAGGTGAGTGCCTGAATGGATGCCCTTAGTCCTACCTGTTAGCTCAGTGGGCTTGGGCAACACCGTGGGGGACTCCCCATGCAGCCTCAGCCAGTGGGTGTCAACAGGGGTGCACAAAAGATTTGGCATGGTCCCCACAGATCTATCCTGTGCCTCCTTGCTCAGCACCCTACACCTCCATGAATGACATGGAGTGTGAGTACACCCCCAGACTCACCTCCAGACAGGCAGAGTGCATAGCTGTGCAATTGGTCAGGGGGATTGAGAGTTCAAGGGGTGCATACTTCTGGGGGTCCACATAACCCCTGGTTCATGGCATTCTGTCTTAGGGTTTTCTACATGCCACAGACACACTGTGCATAGACACTCCTCCCCTTAATGCATATGGGCCAATATCAGTTTCCATGTTTCTCCAACCCTCTGCTGTGACATCACAACCTGTTTACATAGAAATTATTCTGATGTTTCAAGCAGATGATTGTGATTTCAACGCAGGAAATGCTGTTGGAAGAGATACAATTTAAAGGGCTCAATGCATGTTTTTATGCAAAATGTCTTGAATAATGAATCAGAGTACCAATGGTACTGGATGGTGTCAAGGTTTGAATGACAACACATCCATTAAAAAACACATACACACATGCATGCCAATATGCAAGCATGCACATGTATATCCATAAAAACAAATACAATATATTACAGATGGCAGTCACAGTGCTTTACACGTGGAGATTTTTACCCACTTTATCATATACAGTGGTGTCTCCTGCTTCTGGAGGGCTTTCTTGATGTTTCTCCCCACAGTCACAGCTCTTTCCACAATGGACCTTCCTCAATGTTGCCACCATTGTGGTAAACCCATATCTGACAGTTATCTGAATTGCTGCCACCCTGCCAAAAAATAGTTTATGGCCTGGTTCCAGCTGTCAGGACTTTGTCCTAGTACGTAAAACTCTGAAAACAGAAAGTTACACTGACAGCAGGAGTGACAGAGAAATAGAGTGTGAGCAGCATGGTAAGCATTGGCTGGCGAGATTAAGATATTGCTGTCAGGAAGGGACTTCCAGGTTTGTGTTACAGATGCATACTGGCCACACAACTGATACACCACTGACTTAGTCACTCACTCATACAAAAGGTAAATTTAATCTTGACAAAATTAACACCAAAGCACAAAAGATGACACCTATCAAGAAGCTTACTAAACAGCGACATCAGCTATGAAGGTTGTATCCTGTTTATGTTCTGGGGCTCAGTCCTCTGAAACTGAATACCCATATTGCTGTATAGTTTTACTGAAGACTTAAAAGTAATGAACTTGTTTTCTCCTACATAATACATAACCTCTACTTAAGCAAATTGGCCTCTAGAGGTATGGTGGCATATCAGATAGAAGATTTGCTGTACTTGTTGCCATACTCAGAAGAGCTGATCCTACCACTGGCCTACAGATCAGATTTTCAAGATGTATTTGTGTGGAGTCCTTTTTTTCAGATGGCAGGCAATCTGGTTCATAACCTGTTAAATTCTGAAGGATTTTAATGATAAAAGTAGTCTGCTGTCTGTGGAACAAAGTAAGCAGGACTCTAGTGCCTCCTTTTGGGGGAAAGGTTTAAAACTCTTCTCTGCTTCAGACACAGTTTGCATCTCATACTGGTTATGGCTACCAGCATAACCAAGGATTGTTCTATGGTTTCTAGCACTCACAGAACAAAAGTTCTTTCTCCCTTAGTCAGTTCGGTGGTTCTAACTGAATAATTAAATTAATGGCATGACTTTTTGAGAGCTTATCCTTTTCCCCAAGCTGTGGGCCAATGTCTTCAGAAGGTTTTGCAGAAGATACGTCCAGATGATGACAGACTCTTAGCTAGGGAGATCACACTATGTGGCTATGCTATTTATACTTTACTCTCCCAGGGACTATCATTCTATATACCAGTGTAAAACTGTTTCAGGAAAAGAAAGGGAATGAAGTAGTCTCTGGAACACTAAACTCTGATCAGAGCAATAACAATTTTACTCCATAAGTGAGGGTCTTGGCTCTCCTGTCATCAGATTTAATAGCTTTAACTAGTTCTGAACTAGTTTGTGAGACAAAACGTGTTTCAGAAGGGGCTCCTCCACTGTATGATCAGGATTGTTAACTCAGGGGGATTTTCTGGACTTTCCTATCCTACCAGATGTTTATATTCCCTTGTTCACTGACCTACGCAGCCAGTATAGTGTTATGCTTGTGCAACTGTGTTAGTTTGGTTCTGGCCATTCACACTCTCTATTCCAGAGGAATTACCACACTGTAGGGGTACGAAAGACAAGGAACTGTCGGACAGGGTTCCATCCCTAGAGGTGCCATGGGACAACTCCTGTGACTAAAGGTACCTAAGGAATCCCCCTAAGGAGAGAGCACTGCCACTGGAGGAGGAGAAGATGATAGTGGGGCAAAGAAAAAAAATGCTTCACAATGAGGATGAGAGGAACTGCTTATATAGTTCAGGAAGTGGGAGTGGCTGGCTGCTTGGCCACTGAACTGCAGGCAAAGACTTTCCAATTCACTGACCTACGTAGCCAGTATAGTGTTATGCTTGTGCAACTGTGTTAGTTTGGTTTTGGCCATTTGCACTCTCTATTCAAGAGGAATTACCACCCTGTAGGGGTACGAAAGGCAAGGAGCCCTCGGAGAAGGTTCCACCTAGAGGTGCCATGGGATGATTCCCATCACTAAAGGTACCTTAGGAATTCCCAAAATTAATGTAGTATAATCAACTCAAAGAAGGAGGCAACATGAAGCATATGAGCAAGCAGTAACTGTGACATAGGAGCAGTAGCTGTAACATAGTAGTAGAAGCATAGGCAGTTTGACAATGTAATGCGATGCTCAGTTGGATAAAAAAAATGAATGTCCAGGCTTGCGTAGCATGATACTGATGGTTTGTGTTGAGATTAGGAGAGACGGAACAGCAGGACATCCTACAAATCCATCAAACAGCGGAACCTAACTAAAGAAACTAGGGGATATAACTATGTTGGCTAAGAGCTATGACCTGAGGAAATGGAAGAGAGAAAAAAAACCCTATGAGGAGGAAATCTCTGGGGATAGTTTATTTAGTGATGGCTCTGCAGCTGCAATTTGGAAAACCCAAATAAAGAAAGGTGGAAAATATTCCAATTTGGAGGAAGGCTCTCACTCAAACTCTCTAGCAGGAATGCCGTGGAAGGTTGTGAGAAAACTTTGCAGCAATATGTGCATCCAAGGCCCAAGAGGAGAGCAACAACTGCTGAGGCACTCACCTGGCCTACCTGCCTTAACTCAAACCAGGTGAACCAGAGGCAGTCGTAGGGAGAATGCGGTGAAGGTGCCTTGCTAGAGAAACCACTAACGTCAATGGCTAACCATTATAGTGGAACACTAGAGCCATAGGAAATCCTCATAACCACCCTTCACCACGAGTCTTAAATTCTACACCAGGAGCTGCTGTCGCGTAGCAGGCAGCTAAAGCCAAGCCATTGTGAGGACATTCCCAGCTATGGGCCAGGTGAGAAGGATCCCATCCCAAGTTGGACTCACTCGAGATGGGGAAAAAATGCAGAGTGAGACCTTCGGCTGCAGGAACCCTGCACCAGAATATTATGGCTGGCATGTCCAGGAAATTGACTGAGAGCTGAAAAGCTGGTGAGCTGAATGAGTATGGAATGCTAAGATCATAATGAGCATTGAGTGCTGAGACCTTGCAAGGTCAAATGGAAATTGAGTGCCGCAGAATCCCAGAGGCTGAAGCTGAGGGGATGGCAGTAGGCATGAAGCAGTGGTTTGCATAAGCAAGGAGCAATGGTTGCAATGAGCAATGATAGCGTAAGCAAGCGTGGACAAGTATGTAGGTCAGTAAGCAATAGTAGTGATATGTGGACCTGCGCAGAGGTCTGCATGACATACTGTATAGCAATAAAACAGAACTAAATTGAGGGCAAGCCAGCCAGACATGAATAGCCAAATCAAAGTGACAAATGCTCTGAGGATTTTTTGGGCAGAGAGGAAAGATTTAATTATAAAGCTATATTAACAGCCTCAGCAGGACCTTAGTAGGCTGACCTTAGATTTGTAACTGCAATAAAACAGGGAAACAATGCTCTGAAGGCAGGTGTAGCCAGGCAGCGCAATGAAGATGCAAGTAGAATGAGAGCTGGAATGAGCAGCACAGCTAGGGTCACAGTAATCTGTGTCAGGTAAAAAGAATTGAGTATGCAACATGGAGCAGCACTGGTTGAGCTGAAACACACAGATAATGATTGGATTTGCATTGCAGTAGATTGAGCATGGTGAGCAGTGTAAAAACACAAGCACTGGGTAGAATAGTAATTGGAGTAAACAGTAGCAGTGGATGCGGTTGTAGGTAACTGAAAGCAGTAGCGTGAGCACTGAGTAGCAGTATGCTAGGAGCTTAGAAACAAGACCCCCCAAAAAATAACAAAATCAAAACACAGCAAAACAGAAAACAGGGAACAAGGCCCAAAAACAAGAGACTAAAAACACAGGGTAGCACACAGCCAGAGGAAAGATACAAACCAGAAGCAGGAAAACAAACCCCAAAGTCCAGCAGAGACACACAGAAACAGCAGGTGGGGGGGGGGGTAGGCCCCAACCAGCTCAGAGGACAAACCAACCGAGCTGCTGGGCTGCAAAGAAAAAATGCTTCACAATGAGGCTGAGAGGAACTGCATATATAGCTCAGGAAGTGAGAGTGGCTGGCTGCTTGGCCACTGAACTCCAGGCAAAGCCATTCCAATTATGTTCCATCATAGACATCATTATTTCCATAGCTGTGGCTTTCTCAAGACCATTTGTTTAAGCACCAGGCAGCCTCCTCGGTCTTAACATACAGCCAGAGATTTTTGATCAAAGCACTGAGGTTGATAATGGCCACCTTGAAGTCAAATGGCTACCCTATTTATTTTTTTCTGAAAGATTCTCATCATGGAATTATCAAAGCCATAAGTCTGAGTCTCTGCACTTTAGAACGTTTTTAGTCCTGAAGCACTTCAGCAGCATAACCCTTTAAGAGGAGAGTTTTCTACAGCCATCCCAGTCACCTACTCTTATGAGCATGTTGTTTTGCAATGGAAATATTTATGTTAGCTCCATATCCAGGATAGGGAATCTCTGAAAAGGTATATGACAGTTACTGTCTCAGACTCACTGGTATCTTCAGATGTTGGAACAGATGGTGGAAATAATGCTATCTGTCCTTTTGTTCTTGAAGTTTTTGACTGGAGTATCTGGTTCCTATTTTATTATCAGCTTCAGAGCATTTCAGATTGTGATTTGGCTACCACCTATAGAGGGTGTTTTATTAATCTGTTTTCTCCATCTGAGATAATTCTCTTGATGGATTTCACTGTACTCCTTTTCTGCCCCAGTCTGATCTAGTTTTAAACTGAGGCATCCATGACCCATAGGAAAATATTTTCAGGTTAACACTACTCCATGTTGCAAGAGCAGATCAGGTTCCATGAAGTGAAATTACACTAAGACACTACAGTAACAGCCACCCACCTAAATAGTCAGGGAAGCATAATGCACAATATAATGCTCTTGGGCACCCGTAACAGTGTTTCTATGGGCTGCAAAAAAATACTTCTCTTTTGGCTGTTGCTCACCCTGTTTAGCTTAATGTACTGGCAGACTAGCTCAGTCACTGAGTGGTCCATCTTTGAGAACAGTGTTAACTCAGAGCTTGCAATCAGGTGGCAGCACATTATAGCACCACATATTGGTCTACTGGTTCCAAAGGGAGGTGTCAAGATCTTAGATCATGGAACCACTTTTCATGACCACTGTTGGAGATCATGGATGTACAATCTCAGGTGTGAAAATAAAGGTGGATCTACAAGTTTTCTTCTACCATCATGCTTCAACTTTTACCAAGAAAAATTCAGGCATCAATAAGAAACTTCTTTTTAGCCTTCAGGAAATGAGCTAAGATGCACAATTTTCAAGATGTTGTAATCATATTAACTCAAGAACTGGTTTGGCATGCCCCACATGGGGACCAATGGGACTGGGTTTCTCTTTTGTTACCTGAATACAGCGAATCTGCAATTCACAGCCTGGATCTTGAAAGGATGGTGCTGCTAAAGCTTGCTTACTCATTTAAAAAGGTAGGCACAATGCTGTCTTCCAGGTACATTGAAGCCCATCAAGATGAAGCCCATCTCTGCAGAATTCTGCAGTAGAGATACTGCAGTAAACAATGCGGTTTCAATGGGAGTAAATTGCTTTTGACATGCAGGAAACCTGTGACACTGTGCCCCATCCTGGCAGACTTCACTGTATGTTTCTATGTCGTCTGCATATAAGAAAGTGTGGAACACTATTTTTCTTTTGAACATAAGTTTTTCTTTTTTTAGATATAATCTGATGAAGGCCATGGGGCTTATATTATGTTCTCTCCTAATCAGTGGTGTACTGTAGCTTGAGCCCTCACTTAACTGCTTCATGGTCCAGTTTTCAGTTTTGAAGTTATTTGTAATATTCTTGGACTTAATCAGGTCTCTTTCACCCATCACGAGACTCAAGCTGTCATTATGGTTTCTTGTATGCAATGTTTTTTTTTTCCAAATTGAGTGTTAGAGATCAATATAAATTCTGTATCTATGATTATTTTTTCCTTGGTTGGCAAAAGTATTCTTTCCATCAATGTGTGTATTTTTCATGATACTGTAGCTGTCTGTTTAACCAGATTGTGCATGGGATGCAATATGTCAGTGACTGAGCTTCACCTAATACACAACTGTGGACTGAAAACTTTGCAGCTTCTGTCTTTTTCAGACAGTAGTGCATGGAAAACAGTGGGTCTAATGAGGGGTATCATCTTGTCTTTCACTGGCTTTGCAGTGAATCACAGCGGGTAGCTGTTGGACACCAACCACAGCTTCCATATACTGGGATACTTGTAGTCCTAGCTGAGTGAGTTTTAAGCATGTTTAGCAGTTTTTCAGCATGGACAGCAGTTTGTACTAAGGCAGACTGTTTAACTGCACATTATCACCAGAAAGTCCCTAGCTAGAAAATTGTGAAACTGCAAGTGACATCATCACTGACTTTCAGTTTTACCAGTATTTACAGGCAGTGTCTCTGCTGGCAGCCATGGTGCAAGGGATGCAACATTTGAGTGACTGATCACCTCTTAATTCACTACTGTGGACTGACATCTTTGCGGTTTCTGTCTCTTTCAAGCAGCAGTACCTGGAAAACAGTGGGCCTATTGAGGGGTATCACCTTTTCCTTCACTGACTTTGTAGTGAAGCGCTGTGGGTGACTGGAGAACTACAGCCTGAACTTCCATATACTGGGATACTAGCAACCCTAACAGAGGGAATCTTAAGGACTTTAAGCAATTTTTTCAGCAACCATTGACTGTAGTTTGTACTAAGGCAGGCTGTTTAATTGCATATTATCACTAAAAATCCTTGGGTAGAAAACTACAAAACCAGAAGTGATTTCATCACCAGGTTTCTGTTTTACCAGTACTTAGAGATGGCAGCTCATGAACAACAGTGAGCATGTGGCAGAGGTGACACTGATAGAGGCAACTGTGTCCGCCAGTGTCAGCTAGGAGAGACCAGGGACCTGGCCAAAAAAAAGTTTGATTCTAGAACATCTCAGGTTAAGAGATATTTGTCTAAGAAATAATGTTCTACCAAAATGGATACAATAATAACTCCAGATGGAGAAGTAGGGATAAAGTGTACTAGCTACAACATGTTTCTTGTGGTGGAATGAAAATATAAAGTTGGTAGTTTTACTTGTGAAAAATGTAAGACACATGCAGAATTACTGACAGAAATGATTAAAAAAAAATAGAAGAAACTCTTGAGGAAAATGATAAGAAAATCAGGAAAGACCAACCCAGAATATCAAATGGGAACATGTAGCAATTTAACCCTGGTACTCAATATAGAGTAATCAGTTCTCTAGATCTAACCAACCGGGGGGAAAAGGATTGAAAATTAGATAGAGACAGATCAAGACTAGTGCACAGTAAGCAAGATGAAAAGACAAAAGGGAGGGCAGAATGCAAATGTACACCTCATCAGGTTTGAAACAGAAAAGATTTGGTTTACATGAAAGCAATGAAGGTGAGACAAATGCAGAATCATATAATGGAAAAGGGGAGGGAGATGTAAGACAAGTAAATGAAACTGAAACAATAGCAGTTGGAGTTTCCATCCTAAGACTCACAGACAGTACTGTATGTGAACAAAAATCAAGGGTAAACAGAGATCCTATTTTCCTGTGGCAAAAGTCAAAGATATAAAAGATGTTATAAATAAGGTGGAAAAATTGATCTGCCATGTACACCCCCATTGTTGTTGTTCTTCTTTTTTTTATATAAGAACCAATGATGTAAACATAATACCAGAGTCCCAAATCCAGAGTGAATTCAGAGAAACTGGTAAACTCATCAAAAAACATGGTTGCAAGGCTGTATTTTCAGAAATTATTCCAGCACCAAGGGCTGGCCCACCTATAACTTATAAAACTCTAGACATTAACCAATGGCTACAAGTGTGGGCAGCAAGGGAACAATTTAAGTTTATTAGAAATTGGTACTCATTTGAGGGCAGAAATAACTACTATGTTAGGGACAGACTGCATTTAAATAAGTTTATTAGAATTTGGAACACATTTGAGGGGAGAAATAAGGTGGAAAAATTGATCTGCCATGTGCATCCCCCTTGTTTTTTTCATATAGGAACCAATGACGTAAACAGAACATAAACATCCAAAATCCAGAGTGAATTTGTAGAAACTGTAAACTCATCAAAAAGCATGGTTGCAAGGTTGTATTCTCAGAAATTATTCCAGCACAAAGGGCTGGCCCACCTATAACTAATAAAACTCAGAGCATTGACCAATGGCTACAAGTGTGGGCAGCAAGGGAACAATTTACATTTATTAGAAATTGGGACATATTTTAGGGTAGAAATAACCACTAATATATGTCAGGGATAGATTGCATTTAAATACGTTTATTAGAAATTGGAACACATTTGAGGGTAGAAATGACCACTTTGTTAGGATAGCATTAAAACACTAAAAATACTGGGTCTGATTCTTCCTCGGGTGTGCCTGATACAAGGGAGTTGCAGCAAACTTGTTTAATGCAAGTGGCAATTTGCGCCACAACTTGTGTCCAACAGGATTCTGGAACACAGTTTGTATCAGTGCCTGACACAGCTGTGTCCAGGACCACTTACGTCGGGGGTTCCATCCATCAACCGGGGCACCAGTTCACAAGTGGGCTTGTGCATGGTGGGGCTGCCACATTTCCTTAAATGGGATTCCAGGAGCCCCACCATGGATGCAGGAGGGGCTACCAGTTAGTCCAGCAAAGAGGTGGTCTAAGTGGCTTGCACTGCTGGAGTACGGTGGGAGAGGGGCCTGCAGGGGCCCACCAGGGGCTGGTGATGTGGTGACAGGGGCATGGATGGGGGGTGCAACCCATTCCCAGCTGGTGGCATGATGGTGCCATCCCAAACATGCACACCGCACAGTGGGTACACTGATGCCCAGACCATAGGGCCCCATAACCTTCAGCTCCTCCATCTCCCATGGTGTCCAACATCCATCGGTGTTCCAGTGACCTCCCATCCCTGATCCTCATGGGATGCCTGGCACATGCACCTGAGCCCAGCCCATGGTCCCCATCCACTGGTAACTGTATTTGCCATGTTATACTCCCTGGTGGTCTTGTGGCCCCCACCCCAACAGGCAGTGGTTGCCCCCCCACTGCCCCTTCCCAATATGCATTGGTGGCTGGTGCAGCCCTCCACAAACCACCATGGCCAGCCACACAATGTGATCCCACAGGCCGCGTATGTGTACTGTACATTTACTTGATCTGTCAGATGTACACATACGCGGTCTGTGGGATTGCAATGTGCAGCCAGCCATGGTGGTGTGGGGAGGGCTTCACCAGCCGCCAATGCATGTTGGGGATGGGGCAGCAAGGGGGAACCACTGCTAAGCGAGGTGGGGGAGGGTGGGGACACTAGATCACCAGGAGTAGGGATGTGCAGTGTCCTTGGCCTTGTTGCCTTCCCGGGGATAGGTGGGGTGATGAAGGGACACACCTGTACCAGGATGACTGTGCTGCCACTGGACTGGGGGGTTCCTGACCATTCATCCATGGGTTTGCAGTGGCCTGGCACATTGCCTGTCATCAGAGACAGCACACAGGTACCCCTGGCAATTGTAGGACAGTGCCTTTTGTGGACCACATGACTCATGCCACATTCCTAGGTGGCTGCCCCTTTCCTGCCCATGGACAGGGCTCTCTGACCCTTCTGGTACCTGGGGTGTCCACCTGCACACCTGTCTGTGGATGCATCCATGGACTTGCAACAGGACCCCCAGTTGTGCCCCTCTGTCCACCACAGATGGGATTTTGTGGCTATTCCAGAAGGCTTGGTGCAAGTCAGCAACCTTCTGTAATAGCAATATTTGCATGTGCCACTAGATCACCAGGGAGTAGGATGTGCAGTGTCCTTGGCCTTGTTGCCTTCCCTGGGATAGGTGAGGGGGGTGATGAAGGGACACACCTGTACCAGGGTGACTCTACTACCACTGGACTGGGGGGTTCTGACCATTCATCCATGGGTTTGCAGTGGCCTGGCACATTGCCTGTCATCAGGGGCAGCACACAGGTACCCCTGGCAGTTGTAGAACAGTGCCCTTTGTGGACCACATGACTCATGCCACATTCCTAGGTGGCTGCCCCTTTTCTGCCCATGGACAGGGCTCTCTGACCCTTCTGGTACCTGGGGTGTCCACCTGCACACCTGTCTGTGGATGCATCCATGGACTTGCGACAGGACCCCCAGTTGTGCCCCTCTGTCCACCACAGATGGGATTTTGTGGCTATTCCAAGTCAGCAACCTTCTGTTATAGTAATATTTGCATGTGCCACTAGATCACCAGGGAGTAGGATGTGCAGTGTCCTTGGCCTTGTTGCCTTCCTGGGGATAGGTGAGGGGGGTGATGAAGGGACACACCTGTACCAGGGTGACTCTGCTGCCACTGGACTGGGGGGTTCTGACCATTCATCCATGGGTTTGCAGTGGCCTGGCACATTGCCTGTCATCAGGGGCAGTACACAGGTACCCCTGGCAGTTGTAGAACAGTGCCCTTTGTGGACCACATGACTCATGCCACATTCCTGAGGTGGCTGCCCCTTCCCTGCCCATGGACAGGTCTCTCTGATCCTTCTGGTACCTGGGGTGTCCACCTGCCCACCTGTCTGTGGATGCATCCATGGACTTGTGACAGGACCCCCAGTTGTGCCCCTCTGTCCACCACAGATGGAATTTTGTGGCTATTCCAGAAGGCTTGGTGCAAGTCAGCAACCTTCTGTAATAGCAATATTTGGATGTGCTGCAACTGCGTCGGATGCAGCACTCCTTTATGCCATATTGTGCACCTGACACAGGCGGCTTCTTGAATCGGGTAAACTGTAACTAAATATTAGACCATTGAACAACAAATAAAGTGAATTTAAAACAGTTATATGCAGTGAAAATAATGACCTTCTCTCATTTATGGAAATGTGGTGGGATGAAAAAAAAAACTGGAGTCAGGAATTAGAGGGATACACATTATAAACCAAAAGACAGTAAAGGACAGGAGTTGCAGTGGCCATATATGTAAATAACTGCTGAAAGATAATGCACGTAAACAAACTAGACACAACAAAAGGAATACAGTTGGAGACTGCAAGGGGTTGAAATCATGGGTAATGACAAATCTACTATCATTGGTACTCACTACAGACCACAATATAGCAATATTGATTACACAAATTGACTCCTTGTAGAAATTAAATAAAATAGTGATGGCATGAATACTATAATAAACCTAGGGGACTTTAATCTCAGTAATAACTGTTGGAAAAATAAGACAACAAATTGTAGAATGGAATCCCAATAACTGGATATCATAAATTAATTTGGACCGATACAAATAATGGAGGATTGCAAAAGAGGAACTCAAATCCTCAATCTACTAGGAAATGAGGCTCAGCTCAGTGTGTCTTTCCCAGTCACCAATTTTCAAATAAATACATGAAAACTACAAAAGGAAAATCTAACAAATACTTAGTCTGGTAGTCATTTGGCTCTAGTGATCATGTCAGGGTAAATATACAATTAGATTATCAGGTAGATACAATCAAAAATAGGAATATGTTATCTAACTGCAAAATGCTAAATTATGTAGAAATGAAGAAACATCTGGAAATCCAGAAATGGGAAGCAGACTTAATCATCTAAACTATGAATGAGAAATGGGATATTCTTAAAAATACAATTTTACAGCTTGAAAAGAAACAGGTTCTTTTTGAAAACAAATAAGATAGGCAAGGTATCAAGCCAAAATGAATGAACAAGATCACAAGACTGTTATTAAGGAAGAAATAGCTATAAAAAATATTAAACAAAGAAAATAACTAAACAAATACAAACAGATACAAAGATATGGTTAAGAAATGCAAATATAAAATAAGGAAAAAGTGTAAGAAAGTTCAAGAGGTAGCTGTCAACAAACTTTAAAAATGTTAAGGAATTTTGTGATTATATAAACTCACTAAAGGGCAATGCGCCTAATACCTACAGGGTCAAAATGTTGCACGTTCTACAGTGCACAACATGCCTGAGAGGTAGGAACAGCACAGTAGGTAAGAGCAAGAGGGTGCAAAACCTCAAAAGGAAAATTACACAGTAGTGCACCCTCCCACTCTTCCCAGTGCAGGATAAGAATCCTGCTGGGACAGGGGTCTGCCGAGCAGCTGCTGTGACTCGATGGGATAAGCCACCAGCAGCAAGGGAGGCAGGCAGTGCATCTGGGCCTGAGTTTCGATTCCCAGTCCCAGACACAAGGAATTTCATTTTTTTTTGCACTTTGTGTGAGCTTTACTGAAACCCCCCCCCCCCAAGAATCAGATAATTTAGTTGGGGGGTTCAGGGTGCACAACCCCCTGTAACAGAGGGTGCGGGGCAGAGCCCCCCTTAAAAACAAGAATTATGCTGTTTGCAATATATCACTCTGCACTGGCAGCACGGTATATTGCTATGGCATAATGTCTTATGACATTATGATCCCGTGCCCTCCAAATATACGTCCATTAATAAGTGATGATAAATCACTAGATAACCACATTGATATGCCAAAAGCATTAAATAGCTACTTTGGTTCAGTATTCATTAACATTACCAATAACTTATATAACATACAAATTACAAGGAAAATAATGAGAAACAAGATGAGGACTTGTTTACTGAGAATAGAGTTCTGAAGGAACTTAAGAAACAGAATCCTCACAAGTCAGTCAATCAGTCAATCAATCGATCAATCTTTATTTCCTGGGGGTGTAATTTAGATCCTTACCTACTAAGAAACTTTACAACTTGCATTTAAAAGATCTATTACTTTCAGATACTCCTTCAATGGCAGAAAAGTCCCAAATGATTGGAAAAACTATGCAGTAGAAATCCTGCTTAAAAAAAAAAAGATTGTAAAGTATTAACATCCAACTACAGGCCTTCACAATACAGGTTTACCAAGAACAGATTTTGTGTAACTAATTTAAATCATTTTTTCAACCAATAATCAAATTATTAGAAATAAATATGCAAAGTGACATTGTAACAGGCTGTAACTTGCAGTACCGGGGTATAGGTTATTTCAGCGGTACATGGTAAAAGGGAAAGGGAGGGTGGTGAGGTATGTGAGTGAAGGACTGAAGTGTGTCAGGGAGGAAGGGGAGGAGGGCAGCACAGAGTCATTACGGGTGCAGTTCTAGGACTCCAAAAATAGGACCCTCAGGATGGGAGTGGTGTACAGACTACTCACTTAGATTGAGGAGTTAGACAGGGAACTAGCAGAACAGATCAGAAGGACCTGCAGGAGGGGCAGCACGGTGATCATGGAGGACTACAACCTGCTGGGAGTGGATAAGGATACCCCAACCACCACGAATAGGAGGGAGCAGGTACTACAGGATGCCTTCCTGGACAGCTTCCTAGTGCAGATGGTTAATGAGCCAACCAGGTTAGGGAACACTCTAGACCTTGTGCTGGTGAATGGTAAGTTTGTGAGGGAGCTAGGTGTGGATGAACCACTTGTGGGAAGTGACAACCACTCAGTGTGGTTTGCAATAAACATGGGGAAAGGGGGAGTAGAAACAAGCACAAGGGTGCTAGACTTTAGTAGGCCAACTTCAGGAAGATGAGGGAAATAGTGCAGGGGTATCTGGCCAGAATCCATCCAAATATGGACACTAACCAGAAGTGGCAGGTCATTAAACTGGGAATTGAGGAGGCAACCGGAACATGCACAAGGGTCCAGAGTTAAGATGCTAGGGCTAAGAAGTCTGGCTGGGTGAGCAGGGGGTCATGGAAAAATTAAGGAAGAAAAGTGTCACCTTTATAAGGTACAAAAAAAACAGGGACAGGGGAGGACAGGGAGTAATACTTGAAGGTGTCAAGGGAGGTGAGAAGGGTAGTCAGGGCAGCCAAGGCATCCAGGGAACTCAGTCTAGCACAGGGCATCAAATAGGGGGGAAGACTGACTTCTTCAGGTACATCAGGGAGAAAAGGAGTTGTAAGGATCAGATAGTAAGGAATAAGAGGGATGGGGGGTGAGTGGAAACGGGCAGAACAGGCAGATGTATTAAAGAAGTACTTCTTCTCAGTATTTACTAAAGAGAAAGAGGAGCATACCCAATGGGGTGGGAGGGTGGGCACAGGGGAAGAGGAGGTGACAGATGGGGAAATCTTGGTTGGCAGGGTACTGGAGGGCTTGAGGGCACTGAAAGTGGACAAGGAACCAGGCCCAGATGGTATACACCCCAGGGTGCTAAAGAAGCTGGCAGAAATCCAGGCAGAACCCTTGGCAGACCTGTTCAATGCCTCCCGGGACTCAGGGAGTGTACCTCAGGACTGGAGGATGGTGCACGTGGTATCCCTCTACAAGAGCAGTCCAAAGGATGAGAAAGGAAATTACAGACCGGTGAGCCTCACATCCATCATGGGAAAGCTGATGGAGACAATCCTGAAGGACAGACTGGTTTCCCTCCTAGAGGCTAATGGGCTGCAGGATGGCAGACAGCATGGGTTTGTCTCAGGCAGATCCTGTCAGGCCAACCTGGTGGTGTACTATGACTGGGTAACTGGGCAATTAGACAAGGGCCATGCAGTGGATATCCTGTACCTGGGTTTCAATAAGGCCTTTGATTTGGTGCCACATGGGAGTCTTCAAAATAAGATGGAAGGAAGAGGGTTGGGGGCAAAGATGGTGGGATGGATAGTGAACTGGCTGCCAGTGAGACACCAGAGGATGGTGGTGGGGGAGCTTATATCTCCTAGGGCAGTGAGAAGCGCATTGCCACAGGGCTTTGTACTGGGACTGGTGTTGTTTGGGATCTTCACAGCAGACATTTCAATAGGCATCAAGAGCAAGATCAGTCTGATTGCAGATGACACAAAGATGGGAGCAGTAGTGGATACTTAGGAGGGTGAAAGGGGCTGCAAGATGATCAGGCAAAATTGGAGGCCTGGTCAGACACTTGGCAGCTGGTATTCAATGCTAAGAATTGTAAGATGCTACATTTTGATGCAAAAAAAAAAACAAGGAGGACCTACCAACTAGGGGAGATTCAACTAGCCAAGATGGAGGAGAATGATCTGGGGGTGATTGTAATAGGAGCAATAAACAACACAGCACAGTGTAAAAAGGCAGCTGCAAAGGCCAACAGGATGCTGGGTTGCATTGCCAGAGGCATAACCTTTGGGAGGGGGGAGGTGATCCTGCTGCTATATAGATCACTGGTTAAAACACACATAGAGTACTGCATGCAGTTCTGGTGACCATACCTGAAGAAGGACATTAGGTTGCTAGAGGCGGTACAGTGCGGGGCAACAAAAATGATCCAGGATCTAGGGGACATACCCTATGAGAGCAAGCTGAGGAAGTTGAACATGTACTCCTTGGAGGAAAAGAGGGATGGGGGTACATGACTGAAACCTTCAAATACATTAAGGGAATAAATAATACGGGAGTGGAAGGGCTTTTCAAATTAAGTTGGGGGAGGGACACTCACGTGCACAATCTGAGACTGGAAGGGGGAAGGTTCAGGAGGATAATGATTAGACACTTTTTTAAGGACAGGGTGGTGTCTGGGTGGAACACATTGCCAAAGGAAGCGGTATCCTGTAGAACAGTGGGCTGCTTCAAAAGGGTATGGCATAGGGTAAAGGGGATGGGCAGTGGATGGGGAGTGGCAGCTGCAGTATATGGGCTGCTAGCTGCACAATCGAACAGACTTGATAAACATAATGCTTTTATCTGCTGGCAATTTTGTATGTTCATATGTTCCCATTCCTGAACTTTAGCAAAGCATTCAACAAAGTGACATACAATTAGCTAATAAATAAAATATGTAAGATGGGATGGGACTCTGAAATAGTAGGCTGGTTACAGAACTGTTTGAGGTTGAGGGATAGGCATCAAAAAGTGAGAATAAGTGAAACGTTATCCAATCACATTAGGGTCTCTAGTGGGGTACTGCAGGGATCAGTTCAGGCCCGATACTTTTCAAATTGTTCATAAGTGACATGCATAAAGGGATTAGTGGTAATTTGACAAAATTTTAAGATGATGGGAAACTCGGAGGACCATCACTAACTGATTAAAATATGAACATAATTCAGGAAGATCTAGACAGAATCTATAGATGGGCTATGCATTGGGGTATGCAGTTAAATGGAGTCTAAAGTGTAGTCATGTTTCTAAGTAAATACAATTCTAGTAAACAATACTATGTAGGATATAATATACTCAAATGTGTAAAAGAAGAATGTTTTCTGAGGAAAATAATTCAACCAGATTTACCTTTCACTAATACCATTAAAAACAATTGTGCAAAAGCTCTAAGAATTTTTGGCTACACTAAAAGGAATTTTGATTGCAGAAATAAAGAGGTGAGCATCCCCATATATTGATCACTGGCCAGGCAATTTTTGGATTATTGCTCACAGGTTTGGCCACCTTCACTGAGAGAAACAAAATTCCATAGAAGAAGCACAAAGAAGATTCACAAAATGCATATACAGTCAAAATGGACTAGATTACAAATCAAGACTGAGATCTTTGGGTTTCCATAGTCTAAAGAGAAGGAGGGTAAGGGGAGATCTGATTTTTCTATACAGTATAACACAATAGAAGAACAACATTAGAGTGCAGAAATGGGACTTGTATATAAAGAACATGTTTATGACACTAGGAGATACAGTCAGCAGCTGCAGGGAAGGAACAACAGGACCAAGGAAAGAGAATCTTATTATGCCCACAGAATAGTGAAAATCTGGAATAGGTTATGAGATGCAATACTGTAGTTCATGTTAAATGTTTAAACTGTTTTAAAACACAGATATTTTTATGGCTACATGAACAGATCTATCCACTGTGTCATGGGGGAATAGGTTCAATTGACCATTATGGGTCTATTCTTATTCTTAAAACCCTTAGTAACTTTAGCAAACATAGTGCGGCATTGTGAGTGCCATACTTTATCACCTGCTCAGAGTTTTATTTCATCTTTTAGCATGACAACACCATTCTCAGGACTGTGATCGCTACCTTCCAAAAGAGTCGATTGTTTCTCATGTAAGCCAAATGGTACACTGATATTGTTTTTGGCCTAAGCTCATGAACCCCAAGGAGGGTTGTTGCTCAAATTCTTTGTGTGCAGACCATTCAGAATGAACCTTGCATGATCACATTTTTCACAAGGTCAACAGTATTATTTGGAATCTGAACAGTTGCAAAGAAAAGGCAGATGATTTTATAGGTTTCCTTGCCTTTGGGGATCCGAGTTTGTGTAACAGATTTTAATGTGGCATCATAAAAGATCTGTTAGCTTTGACTAGGGAATCATCATTCAGGTCATGGATAGGGCCTTGGGCTGAAAACACAGATGTATCTATCTCAGAATTTGCAGGGCAAACATGTGTTCTACACTGCATGTGTTCTCCAAGCATTAAGGGCTTGATTTTCAGACTTACATCACAGCAGAATATGGGCTCAAACTGCTGAAGACAGTGGTCAAATAACAGAACCCTACTTATAAGATATATGGGCGCTATATTTCCATCCACACAGCTCTGGGAGTCAGCACTTGACTTGAATCGGCTGGTAAGAAGGACTCAGAGGGTAGTGGTCAATGGGGTGCACTCCAGGGAATGAGAGGTGACTAGTGGGGTTCCACAGGGATCAGTGTTGGGACTCATATTGTTTAACATATACGTAGGGGACTTAGCAGAGGATCTAAATTGGAAAGTGTGTCTGCCTGCAGATGACATGAAAGTCTATAACAGAGTGGACACTCCTGGGAGGTGAGGAAAATGAGTCAAGGTCTGGCCAAGGTGGTGGAGTGGGTGGATAGGTGGCAGTTTCAATTCAGTGCAACAAAATGTAAGATCATGCACATAGGCCGCAGTATCCCCAGGGCTACATACTGGCTTGGGGGGGACACTACAGGTTATAGAATTAGAAAAGGACATGGGGATTTGGATTTTCCGATACCCTAAAGGTTAGATATCAGTGCGATAGGGTGGCAGGAAAAGCGACAAGAATGCTGGGGTACATAGGGAGGGGCTTCACAAGTATGGGTAGGGAGGTGACAATGTCACTGTCAAAGCGCTTGTCAGACCACAGTTGGAGTATGGCATGCAGTTCTGGAGGCCACACTTGCAAGTAGACAAGGATAGTTTGGAGAGGGTCCAGAAGAGGGCAACCAAAATGGTCCAGGGGATGCAGAGCAGACCATATGAGGAAAGGGTGGAAGAATTAGGTCTAGATACACTGGAAATGAGAAGAGAAAGGGGGGGATATGGTGGAAACCTTTAAGTATCTGAAAGGAATTAACAAAGTGCTGGGTGGTAGTCTCTTAAGGCTGTGTGAAAACACAACCACCAGAGGTTATGCATTTAAGCTGAAAGGGGTAGATTGGGGGGGATAAGGGGGCATTATTTCTCAGACAGGGTGGTAGATCCACAGAACAGAGTACCTAAATGGGTTATAGGGTTGGATATTGTGGACAAGTTCAAAAGAGCATGGGGCAGCCATATGGGAATAAACAGAAGAGGAGTGGTAGTACAGAGAAGTAAATGGTAGAAGGGTGGAAGGGGTGGGTAATTTTTCTGGCAGACTAGATGGGCCAGTCGGTCCTTTTCTGCCAGCAGTATTCTATGATTCTATGACTCTATGATTCTATTCTCCCCCCACCAGATAATTTTCTGGGGACTGTTTATTAAAGCACATTTGTTAAGAATTTCCAGTGACAATGCAGAGTACTTCAGAAAGAATAAATTCTATAAGACATTTAGTTCTTTCCCATTAGCTCCAACATTGTCACTGGGACAAAACCTGAGGGTTGTTAAACTCTTATGGAGAATACTGTCTAGATGATTCCATAGACTAGCATTCAGTGTATTTGTTTAAAGGTTTTTGATGATTTTCAAACAAATAATTTAATTTATTCAACCACATAGCTAATCATTGTAATGCCTGAGTGTTTTGGACAGGTTCATATTTTAGTTTGGAGAGTTAATATTGAATTAGCATGTTTTTATCACAAGAGGTCTAGCCTTAGTGTATGCCTCAGAGATGCCAATGAATTCTGACTGAAGTGACTCACTCATCTGCTCACATGAGGAACAGCAATGCCATCCTAATGCTACTAAAATTTAACTGTGCACTTTTTAATGTATTATATTAACTATATATATATATGCATAAATGTTCTAGTCATGATATTAGGCTGGTTTATTAGCATTATCTCAATCATTACATTTTTGGATGCACCATTGGACAAAAAATGTGGACTGATTTTTTTTGAGGCACATGATGCTCATGCCACAAACATTCTATTGTGATAAAGTTGCTTTGAGCTGTGTCAATGTCCGGGAGAAGGGTGTTGTTTACTCATATATTGTGGGTTGTCAGTGACAGTAGTGGCACTAACTAGAAAAGAAATGACACTAAGTCTGATACAATTTCTTTCCTCCATCTCACCGTACTTTAACACAACAGAATGAATTTTGGAGTTTCATACTCATTCAAGCTGACTGGGACATTTTTTAGAGTCACTGGTTAAACTGAAAATTCTTCCAGAATCCTTCCTCAGGAATAATATGTTGTTGGTATCTGTAGCTTCACCTTAAATTCATGCTCCCCATGGAACATTGTTAATTTTTCTCAGACCTACACTGTATAGGATTCAGTTCCATTAAGTCCAGTAACTCTGCCAGTCAGTACCAAGATACCTAGTATGCATATGATTGCTTCTCTCCTTACCCCTTGGATCATTTTTTGCACACACATGTAGGCCACCTTCTTTTACTCTGAAATGGAGAGAGTACTTCACAGCCCCTCCATATATAAGTACTGATAGGCAGCCACCACCTTGACCCAGCTCACTGCCTCAGATGGGTTCCATGTCAAAAGGCCTAGTGCAAAAGGACGAATACAAAAATTGCGATGTCAAAACAGTGTAGACACAAAGAGCAATCAGGAAATAACAGTGATTACAGAAACAGTGATAGCAGTGCAACAGTGTGTTTCTGTGGCAGACTTTGCCCCCCCCCCACACACACAATACAATAGATAACCAACTCCAGGGGGGAAACAACTTGTGGAGGGGGAGAAAGCCACAGATCGCCATTTCAATGATCACTGTTTTATTTAGTTTTTTGTTGACCGGGGAAGGTGGGCTAGACAATTCTGCATATTTTTCGCCTCATCCTGTGGGAGGGGTATATAGATGGATGCCAACTGACATTGAACTAGATTAAGCTGTTGGTGGTATTTTTAGTGAATGGGGGAAATTTGGCAAGGGCACTGGGGAAATTCCCCTACTCAGCCTACAGGGGACCTTGCTTCCTGTGAGCAGAGGGGACCCTTTTGTCTGCGGTACCAAGATGGTGGATGACAGGGTGTTTGGTGGTGGAATTGCTAGAGATATTTTGGATTCTAATTTGGATACTAATTTGATTGCTGAATCTCAGGCCCAAGCACTTCAAAGACGTGAGGAGTTTTCTCTCCTTGCAGCCGTTTCTGCAAAGATTTAGTCACCATTGCACCTCCCTCTCCCACTATTGGTCCTCAGCCAGGGCAAGACATTACTCCAGGAGGTTCCCAAGTTCAAGAGGTTTCTCCTCAAACTTTGGTGGCTGTTCAGCATGAGGTGATGCACCCTTCCCGAGCTGAGGAACCCTTCATCCTGGCCCCCGTGTCCAGAAGGGACAGAGGGAAATGAAAATCTGATTCTCGCACACCCACCAAGACAGTTCTGACTAGAAACAAGTTTCAAGCCCTAGCAAAGAGGAGACAATGGGTTGATACCGAGGGAGAGGATGCAGGCTCAGACTCCTCTAGGGCATCCTCTTCCAAAATGGACTTCTCCTTGAATCAGAAAAAGAAACATTTCAAGTAAGCCAGAACTAAGGGGCTCAGTTTCCACATAGGAGATCTTAATTTTTTTTTGGGGGGGGGGTCCTCTCAAATTTCCCTCTGCCATGGACTTTCTTTTTAGTTTTTTTTTCCCCTTAAACCTTTTGATGCATTGCCCAACTCAAATGCACTGCTGCACATTGAATGTGTGCAGTATTAAATCTTTCAGGAAACAACTCTCCACCCTGGGCTTGCTAAACACTTCACCACATGACTTTTACTTCTTCCAAGACACCAGGTTAAAATCCAGGTTTGAACTTGTTCAGGTCAAGAACAGATGGACAGTAGACCCTTCATACTGGTCCCATGGGGAAGATATGTGTGACGGGGAGGGTATATTATTTTCAGGTTAACACTTTCATATCTCGAAGGTACTAGAGGTCTCCACTGGGAGAGTACTTCTGATAGATGGAACCCATGGCAGCATCAGGTTTCAACTTATTAACATATATGCCCCTCCCAGAGCATAGCTGCTAGGTCTTCCTAATTCCTCAAAATACAGCTATATCTATTTACCTCCTGTCAGGTTTACTTTGGGGGAGATTTCATCTGTGGACTCTCCCTCATGGATAGAGGAATCAACGCCCATAAAACTTTCAGTGACACAACTGCTCTACTACAAATTTTACAAATGGGTTCAGTTGATGGAAGGGTAAAGGGCTGTTCATACTATGGGTGCCAGAACATATCATAGAGGGGTCTTGGCTACCCGCATTGACTACTTTTTTTGTCTCCAAGAATATTAAGGTACACCAGCCTTCAGTAATTCCCTGTGAGACCTCAGACCATTTAGCTGTATCACTATCATGCTGCCTAGTAGGGGGCCCCTTCCCCATTTGCCCTCAATCAAGATGGAAGTTAAATAGCACATTACTTTAGGATAACTACATCATTACAAACTGCTTCCCAATCCCATATAGCATGGTGGGAAGATACCAAAACTGACTTACAGTCTTTTTTTGCAAGAAGGGCTTACTATAAATCATCAGCCTATTTTAAATACTCCCAGATGCATAAACAACTATTAGGCACCATGGCCCAGATATTCAAACTGTGCCATTTTGTGGAGCAAGCCCCTGCGCTGCTCAAAATAGTTGCGCAGGGGTGTGGCCAGGGCAATATTCACAACTTCTTTGAATATCGCCCCCTGGCCACACCCACTGTGCATGGTGCAGTGGAACTTCCCCAGCGCAAGTGGTCAGAGTGGAGCATTGAGATGCGGTGGCGCAAGTTCAATTGCGCCATTCACAGCGCCTGCGATATTCAAAGGGTGACATGCAAATGGGGCCATAATTTATGCAAGGCACACGGGGGGCCATTTGTATCTGATTATGGCCCCATTTGCAAGCCATTAGCATGCAGGTGCACCAATCCCTGGCGACTTGCACCTGGCGCCCTGCCAGGCAGCAGCCATCGGGAACCGATGCCCCCTGCAGCCCGATCATGGGCAGAACAGTAGTGTCCCCCCCCAGCAGCCCGATTACAGGCAGAACAGTAGTGCCCCCCCAGCAGCACGATCATGGGCAGAACAGTAGTGTCCCCAAAGCAGCCCGATCGTGGGCAGAACAGTAGTGTCCCCAAGCAGCCCGATCGCGGGCATAGCGAGTATGCCCCATTAGCCGATCGCGGCATAACCAAATGTCCCCCACCCCGAATAGCAAGATCGCGGGCATCAGAACCCCCAAAGTCCAATATCCCTGGTGGTCCAGTGGACGCGATAAGCCGATCACGGGCAGCTCCCCCGTCCAAAATCCTGGTGATCTAGTGTCTCCTCCACCACCTGCCAAGAGCCCCACCAACCCGCTCTCCCGTCAGCGGCGGTGGCAGCACCCATCCATCTGCCGCCCCACCGCCAGCCGGACTGCAGAGTCGTTATGCCTCATTGGTTCAGAGTATGAGCCTATCAGGCAGCCCATACTATATAAGTCAGTCCAGATATGTGAATTCATTCATTCACATATCTGGACTGATTTAATGGTATGGGTTGCACGTCCATTGGCTCATGCTTGAACCACTGGGCGGCAGCCTACCGAAGTGCTCAGTCAATGGGTGACGGCGTGCAGGTGGGTGGTGCTTGTTCGCTGGCTGACGGGGGGAGCGGTGTGGGTCTGTGGGTGGGTGGGGTGGAGGGCCACAGATCACCAGGGATTTTGGATGGGGGGTTAGGATGCCACCCCTGTGATCGGGCTACTGCAGTCCACTGGACCACCAGGATGTTGGACTTTTGTGGGGAGGTCTGATGCCCGTGATCGGGTTACTGGGGGTGGAGGGACATTTCAGTTATACCCACGATTGGGCTGCTGGGGAGCACTACTGTTCTGTCTTCGATCGGGCTGCTGGGGTCACTACTGTTCTGGCCCGTGATTGGGCTGCTCAGGGGGGCAATTACTGTCTGCCTGCGATCATGCTACTGGGGGGCACTTTCCAGCCCGCGATTGGGCGTGGGGCGCCGCCAGGTGTGGCGGAACAAGTCCAGGGCCACCCACAGGTGGCAGCTGTTGTGTTGCGCCCTGCAATGCAGCAGCTCACTTGTGGGTGGCCCTCGACTTGTTCCTTTTTTTTTCAGCATAACTTTGTGTAGGCTCAGGTAGGGGTTGCGCCTGCATAACTCTGCACGGCCCGGGCTGAATATCAGGCTGTGCAGTTTATGCATGGTTCCTCCCCCTTTCGGTTGTGCATGCCTTCATTATCATTGCGCTGTTGCTCAGCATGATTTGGGGGGTGCAACTGCCTCCTGCTGAATATCGCAGAATGGCGCATTTCGGACTTGCACAGGCACAACCCTATTGCGCATGGCTCAACTCTTTTGAATATCTGGGCCCATATCTACAGCTTATGAGACTAAAGTAGACTTGTCTCAACAAATTAGAGCACTTAAAACTGATATGGAAGCCTTCCAATATAATAGGGCAATCTCCTTAAAATTGGAGGCCTGATGTGGCACTCAAAACACTAAGTCTTCGCTAGATATATACAAAAGCTGTGCAGATAGACTTTCTTCTATTTTCATGGAGCACCTCACAGACGCACTTACCTCCACAGTTCATTCCACACTCCCTGCAATAATGCAAATTGTTCAGTCCCATTTGGAACGTATGTTTAATTCTGAATCTGATTTACTAGATGCCATTTCCTTTCTTGGTTACATAGATGTCTCAGAGGTCCCTATGGACCAATTGCAAACTTTGGTAGCCCCCATAAACGTGGAAGAAACCACCAGTGCCATTAAGAAACAAAAAATGTACCTCCCCAGGGCCAGACGGTTTGACAGGCAAATTGTACCATGCCATTATTACCATTTTTACTCCCTCCCTAGCTGTACTGTTTAATTGTATCTTAGAAACACACTCCATCCCTTATAAATTTTCAGACACAATCATTCTACTACTTTTTAAAAAGGGTGAGAGAACTGAGATCGGAAATTGGAGATAGCTCAGTCTCCTTAATGTGGACTATAAAATACTGGCCACAATATTACTAAATAGGTTACTACCAATTGTGGTGCAAGTCATCTCCAATTAACAGTCCTGTGCCCTTCTGAACAGATCTATGCTTCATTCTCTCTCTTTACTTAGAAATACTGTACATTCATGCTCTAAGAAAGCCCATGCATTAGTTCTTTCTTTGGACCAAGAGAAGGCCTTTGACTGGGTCAACCAAAAGTTCCTATTTAAAGTACTGGTGCACTACCATATCCCCATACAGTTTGTATCCTGGGTAGAACTTCTTTACAACACTGCTTGGATCACCCCACATGTCTATAACTCCCCAGGTAGTGCTTTTTGGGAGAAGAAAGGGCTACGACAGGGCTGTCCCTTCCTTAAGCACTTTACCATACACTTTCCAAATAGTCACCCTTGTAAGGAAATTCCTACTTCACCACTCCATCCCCAAATTAAACCTTCCAAATGGATTTTCGGCTCCAGTGATTAGTACATATGCAGATGATCTGTGTATTTGCACTACCCCCCAGCTGAACTCTTTGGATGTAATTTCTGGGTTCGAGAAAGTCTTTGGGTCTAAATTACATTAAATTATCATAAGAGTGTGGCTAAATTCATTCCGAATCCCTCTGCCCCCCCCCCCAGACTGAGTGGCCAACACCTCTGTTACCCAAGACCCGATTACAATTTTGGGGACATTCTTCGGCAGTCCAGATGACTCAGTCCTGAACTGGAATCTTGTTTTAGATAAGGCTGATAGGCTAGTATTATCTTGGAATGGATGCACTATAGTGAAGAAGAAGAAAGTGCTGCTATTAAAAGCTTTGGTACTGCCATTATTTTTACATACTGCCACAACTTACACCCTGCCTTTTTCTTTAGAAGCTAGGACCTAAAATGTTTTTTTTCAAGGGCTTTAGGGGCAGTCGACTAAATCGGGTAAAACAGATGTATACATATCCAGACTTTGTTTTGGGGGAGTGTGAATGCTAAGCCCTCTGGTGTTCTTCCATAGTTTGTTTATGAATTTCAAATTTCCACCTCTATTTTCCCAATCCTCCCTTTTTAGGCATCACTTTTATTACTGATGATTACCCCCTTATTAGAAGTTTGGATCAATATCACTATGGAAATAGCCAGAAATTTTAGGAATTCTGGGATCCGCCCTTTTTGTTTCCCACTTTCCTTAAGATCAAACAATGGAAACTGGCTTGCTCCATGGTTCAGAGAGCTACCCACAAGCAGCTATAAGCTAATATTCTTGCAGCATACTTCTAAGAACCTGTTAGATTGTTGGACAGCCAAAACAGGGAATTAGATACCTCATTGGTATTCAGACAACTCACCGACCCCAGACTACCCCAAAAATGAGGGGATGTTACATGGCTATCATGCCATGGGAAATTGGGGGTAAGAGGCAATCTAAAGCATAAATCCATAGAGGAAAGGATGTGTTTCAGGGATACTTGTCCTATGCAGGTGGAGACAATGCAGCATTTCTTTTTAGCATGCCCATTTAATGAACAAGTATGGACTTCATTACTACACAAATGGAAACATAAGGGTTTTACAAATTTCACATACAAAATATTAATTTATGGAATCTTTCCCCAGAATATGTCTTATTACCATGCCAGTACACTGAGACTTATTGTTGCTCTTAGTAGATATTTTTTTGTGGCAAGCCAGATGTGCACAGTTGCTGCAGCAGAAAACCTATACTGGAACCCAAGTGGTGAACACTGGAATGTGTACTACGGTATGGGCTGCATGCCCATTGGCTCACGCTGTGGACCAATGGGCGACAGCCCTACTATAGTGGTGCGGTCGGTGGCAGAGGGGCAGCAGGTTGGTGGGGTGTTGCCTCCTCCCGGCTGACCGGGGGGGACTGGGCCGGTGGGGCTCAGTGGGTGGGGGGGTTACCGCTAGACCGCCAGGGATATTGGACAGTATACTTTTTTTATTTCAAATGCCCGCGATCTGGGCAGACTGCAGTCTACAGGACCACCAGGGATATTGGGCAGTATACTTTTTTATTATTGCAAATGCACACAATCGGGCAGACAGTGGTCCACTGGATCACCAGGGATATTGGACAGTATACTTTTTTATTATTACAAATGCCCATGAACGGGCAGACAGTGGTCCACTGGACCACCAGGGATATTGGACAGTATACTTTTTTATTACAAATGCCCGCAATCGGGCAGACAGCGGTCTGCTGGACCACCAGGAATATTGCATAGTATACTTTTTTTATTACAAATGCCCATGATCGGGCAGACAGTGGTCCACTGGACCACCAGGGATATTGGACAGTATACTTTTTATTACAAATGCCCATGATCGGGCAGACAGCAGTCCACTGGACCACCAGTGATATTGGATTATTTTTATTTATACTGAAGCCTGTGATCAGGCTGTGGGGCACATTGCCACGCTGTGCAGGGGGCGTCGGTCCCCGATGGCTGCTGCCTGGCAGGGTGCCAGGCTCAAGTCGCCGGGGATTGGCGCACCTGCATGCAAATGGGGCCATAATGACATGCAAATGGTCCCATTTGTGTCTTGCATACATTATGGCTCCATTTGCAAGTGCACTTTTGAATTTCATGGTTGCTGCACATAGTGCAATGGAACATGTGCTAGCGCATCCCCTTGCTCCACTCTGACCACTTGCACTGATGCAGTGCCACTGCACCATGCACACTGCGGGTGGCCAGGTTGTGATATTCAATGATGCTGTGCCATGGCGCAGCTCCATTGAATATTGCCCAGTCAATGCCCCTGCACAGCCAAGTTGCGCAGCACCCAAGCTTGTGCCACAGCATGGCGCAGTTTGAATATCTGGGCCCAGGTGTATTATTTTTAGGGACTGTGCCAAAATCATGGAGTTTTATGCACCCTAGTATGATCAGAATAGTATTGACTAGTATTAAATGCTGGTCTTAGATTGTGAGATGTAAATTAACTCTACAGCAGCTAGATATTCCACCTGAACAACTATTTACTAATAATTAAAAATACTATCCAGGATCTTCAAGTAGTAGGAGAATGGTGGGGATCATTATTCCCTCCTTTGGTAAGTTCACTGTTTTTATTTTTATTTATCCTTGCTTGTTGAATAAAATATAAGACAATTTCCCCAGGTATTTGCCCTGTGGGAGTGGAGTCTATATATACAGTACAAGTCACATTAAACTGTTCCATCAACTCACTGGTGTAGAATGTTTATTTTTTTTTTGTGATGCTACTGGAGTGGCAATTCAAACTGCTGAAGCTTTCAACTATTTTCCAACCATCTTTCACTGCCTATTCATCTCACATGTAACTGTATAGCGAAATGGCAGTAGCTGCATTTTCATGGCATTGTTTATACATATCACATCATTCCTTAAGAGCATTGTTTATAAATATCTCAGCATTCTTTAAGAGCATTGTTTATAAATAGCACAGCGTTCCTTAAGAGTTGTTTAGTCTGCCTTCGGAAATGAAACTCATAAGCATTCAGCTGAAAATAAAGCTTATAGCACATAACAGCTAGATGTAAATCAATAATAAACTTTTACTAATTCATTGAATTAAACCCTGCACAGATTAGAAAACTCATTGAACAATGCTACACCAGTGAATTGAAGGAACAGTTTAATGTGACTTGTACTGTATCTGTATTTTTCTCTCATTTCCAAATATTAGTCTTAGTAGGGATTACACAAAACCCAATTTGTAATTTCAAGTGTGTTGTAATACTTCCTTATGTTTTTTTTTTGATTATGTAATAGAATGTTGTTTTTGTTTTCTCCAGTATAACTTGTTATTAAGTATGATGTAATACTTACTTTTTTTTGTCTACTCTTTATGGTTTAGTGTGAAGGAACACTATATGTTTTTGTATATACTTTTATGTTCTAATAAAAAATTCCCCTACTCAGTTGGTAGATTTCGCTGATGGTCAGCTGAACAGAGAATGGAGGATCAGATGAGGTGGAGAAGAGCAAGAGGCTGGTGGTGAACTGAGTGCAGTTGCCGCTGATGCCCTAATGGAGGAAGAAGAACATTTCTGCTCATTACAATCAGATGAAGCACGGGATGCCTCAGACGATGATAATCTTATTGGCTCTGAGATGGATGCGGAGGAGGGAACACTCTGTACAGAAGAGTGGGATATCAGAGAGGCTTCAGAGTGAATGGAACAGTAGCTGGGCACAAAGAGGCATTTAGTGCACCAGATTTTGAAGAAGATGAACAGAGGTATGATGAAAGAAAGGAAGCTCCTAGATGAGGGGCAGTGAATGTGGAACAACTGTCAGCAGGTCTGACTGGTTAAAAGAGCTGTGGGGCAAGCGGTGATTCTAGTGGAGCAGAACACAGCACAGGATGTATTATGGTCAAGGAACAGACTACTTCAGGGAGAACTGTTCAGGAAGAGGTGGCAGCTGCATTTGGTATTCAAAATGGTGTAGACAAGGGAGAATCTACATGGTGTCCTGAAGGGGCTTTGGGAGAAGGCTGGAAATGCACTGAGTCTGGATCTTGGATTCCAGACCCAGAATGGATATCTTTTGAGATGCAGGTGGAAGAGATCATGGTTCTGCCAAATGGAAATCAGGTAACGGAGGGGGCCAATCCAAAACAGGAGAGTAGCAAGAGTACTGACCCAACTTTTCGAAGGAATCGGGAAGTTAGTGCAACAGAAGGGTCTGAAGTGTCCAACATAACTTTAGAACTGATGGATCTGGGTAATACAGGGGAAGAGGGAGCAGTATGTTCAGGGGCTATGAGTCCTGTCAATTAAACCCTCTTGACTAAAGATATCTCAGATGAAAAAAGAATTGGGGGGTCCAAGTAAAAGTTATACTGCAGGACCAAGAACTTTCTCTGAAGTAGTTGGCACAAATTGGTCTGGGTCAAAGCACATTTCCTTTGCTAGGGGCAGGCAAAGGTCCCCCCCCCCCCATCAAGGGGACAATTAAGATTTTCAGATTTTTCTGAACAGTTGGAACCTACTCCCAGGTGGAACACTGTGCACTTACGCTACAAAGGGGATATGGAGGTTATGCCAGATAGGCTGTTTGTGGGTAAAACTCTTCTGAAGGACTCATTAAGATGTATGGCTTCTGAAATATATGCTCTTATTCATATTGCAGGTGAAGATATTTTTTGATGTAAGTGTTTGCTCTATGAAAGGCTTAGAGAGATTCTGGAATAAGTACAATCAAATGAAGTCATCCCTCTTGTGGTCCCCATTTGTGGCAATCCCTTTGACCAGACCTATTATAAAGAACATAACTGCCATGTTCCATAATGAAAATGTACATGTGGGTGGCATAGTATATTGGCTGAATCAGAAGTGTGAGGTGTTGAATGCTCCAGAGCTGATCCTGGACTCAGAATACCTCTGGGCTAGAGGATGGAAGTTTAAGGTCAAGCTGTGCCATACCAAAGAAGGAATTTTTCATATGCTGAATAGTTTTTTATAGGCCATGATTGTGGGGTATGCTTCTATCCTGGGCAATCCAAAGCCTTCCATAAGTGTGGTGATAAGACTCACCTATCAAATGTGTGTGATGTTATGAGATGTGGTCTGTGTGGGGAATGTGGGCATATCAGCTTTCAGTGCACAATCATGTGAGATACAATCTATGTGAGGACTATGGGCATATGTGTAATAACTGTCCATGGCAGCCAAAAACAATTCTAGAAGAGTGAATCCTGATGATTTAATCAGGAAAACCCAGCAAACAGGCAGAGAATAGAAAGACCACATCTGATCAGAACCAGGGCATGACACCTCAAGTGATCTAAATCCAGATTCTCAGCCCCATATGGTGGTAGAGAAACCAGTATGTGAACATCATGCCCAAGAGAGAGGTTCATCTATGGAGGCAGAGCCAAGTATGGTGCCACAAAACCCTCCCCCTCAAGTTGATGAAAACACGGTTAAAGCTTCTGCTACATAAATTTCTATATACCTAGTTACAATTAAGGAAGTATCTGGGTCACCACCTTCATCTGCAATGATGCTGGATGAAATGTCCCCCCCTCCCCATTCTCTTAGTAGGGCCTGACACTATGGAAAGGTGACAACGTTTACACAGTCAAAAACAGGGTCAATCTGAAACAGTTTCGGAAAACACATTTGATGTTTTGAGTATTCAAGAGGAAGATGATGTGGTCTCAGGGGGTCAGGATTCTGATGTGTCTTTACCTGTATTGTCTCAGGATATAGATAAAAAGATGGAAAAGGGACAGAAGAAACAGAAGAAAAGAAAGAAACACATTTGATGTCATTTAACTATGTTATTTCCTCTCTCTTTTTCACTATTATTATAAATGGTGTTATTTTCTATAGCTGCTGCAAATGTGTGTAGTATTTTGAATAACAAAAGAAAGGATGCTGTTTTCATTTTGATTAAAGAGTATGCTTGTGAGGTCATTTGTTTGCAGGAAACCTGGTTTAATTTGTATCAGGATTTTGCACAAGCAAAGAGAGTCTGGATCTGGGACCATGATATTGGTCCTTTGGTCAAGATAGAGTTGATGGAGTGGGTATTTTGATTAAGGGGGGGGGCTTTAAATTTCATTAATTAGTTGATATACAGCCAGGGAGGGTATTATTGGTAGATGGATTATGGTATGCACAGTATAGATATTTTATTTTAGTGTATGGCCCAGAATCAAAGGCAGAAAGAGTACAGTTATGGGAACAAATTCAGCCCTTTCTTGCAACAACTCTGAACATGTTCATGGGAGGGAATTTTAACTGTATTTGTGACATGGACCTATAGAGACTACAAAACAAAAAAATCTATTGTGATTCCTATGTATTGCAAAAGTGCATTGAAATTACTGAATTGATTCATAGTTTCCATATGGTTTCACCTCCCATTAAATATACTTACATTAGGGGGCCTTTACATACAAAAATAGATTATTGTTTGGTCTCACAGAGAATTCAGGTAGTTAAAACCAAAGTAATACCTTTGGAATTCTCTGATCATTTATCAATACAAACCACTGTGAGCATGGAGGCAAGGGTCATTCAGCCCACTATTAGATGGAAAATGTATTGTTCTGCTTTACTTGGAAAAAGTAGTACAATCAGGTTTATATTCTGTTTTTATTGTCAGAGCCTCAGTATTGCCTGTTTATGAGGATGTATATAGATGGTGGATTGACACAAAAATGGAAGTTTGTAGGTGGATACAAGAGTCTGGCAGAGTTAAAACAAGGGGCTATGTTTCTAAATATTTAGGCCTACGGAATAAGTTGTATAGGCTTTTGACTGAATCTCATAATACAAATATAAACCTAACAGATGAGATCACTGGAATAAAAAATGAGATGAAAAAGGTCTGGTATGATAGGCAGCCTCTTTACAGTGTGAGTTATGTATGGGTACAAATAAGACACCTTTTTCTGATCTCTGTCAGGCCTCAAAGAAAGGAAAAATAGATCTAGGTTTATGTCTTTATAATGATGAAGGTGAAAGAGAGGTTCAGACTACTAAAATTAGAGAGATTGTTGAGAAACATTTAAGGTATTTTACAGAGATGGATTTTGTATCTGAACAGGACATAGCTGAGTATTTCAGTGATGTTCCAGAACATTTGTTAAAGGATGCTGACACTTCAAGTCCATCAGAGACAATTAGGGAACAGGAGGTGTTACAAACTATTGATACTTTAAAAATAGTTTTTTCACCGGGTATGAATGGCATATCCAATGAATTATATGATTTTGTTCTACTATAATGGCAACCTTCTTGACGAGATTTTTAAATTTTCTTTTGGAAAAAAATAATATACCTGCAGAATTTACCCTGGCCTTAGTAATTTGTTTACATAAATCTGGGGATAATTCTGATATTGGGAATTGGAGGCTTATTAGCCTTATGAACTCTGATTTTAAAATTCTAGCACATATTTTGCAAAAAAGACTGCAAGTATTTATTTCTGATTTAATAAATTCAGTACAGACCTGTTCTGTCCCTGGGAGGAACATACAGGACAATTTGTCAATATTAAGAGAGGTAAAAGAATTTTATAAAACAACACAAGATGCTGGATGTGTATTATCATTGGACCAATGTAAGGTATTTGATAAGGTTAATCATACCTTTCTATTCCATATTTTGAGCCATTATGGGATACTGAGTAATTTTATTTAGTGGATTAAAATTTTGTAAGAAAATCCAGTAATTGCTCCAGAAATAGCTAGGAAGAGAGGGAATGATATTTCTAACTGCAGAGGGGGTAAGGCAGGGGTGCCCTCTGAGCCCCTTGCATTATGTCTTTTACATTGATCCTTTTATTAGATAAATAACAATGAATGAATGTGTTCAAAGAATAACCAGGGTAAGACAAGGGGATATGGTTTTGTGGGGTTGCCACTTCCCTGCCGCATGCCTCCCCCTCAGTTTCCACCCGCAGCACTGTCAAAACCTCTCTTATTGTCCCCAGGATAAGGACCTCTATGGCCCAGAGATCCTTTTGCTATTGGGCTCCCTCCTGGCTCAATTCCCTCCCAGCCAACATAGCTGACTCCACTAAGCTTGGTCCTTTCAAGGTCTCCCTCAGAAGCCATCTGACAAGGACTCACTGCTGCAACTGCACATAATCCCCCACCTGCACCTTACCCTCACCCCTAGGCTGGGTCTGCCCTGTCTACTTTTGCTGTATATACCTGGGGTCTCAGGCAATATCTGCTGACTAATGTAATAAAATATCTCTGGTTGCTATCTGACGTGGTACTCATGTACCTGTATTATGACTACTGTGATCTACCTATTACCAAGCATGTACCACCAGTGAATGCCTGTAACACTGGTTGTTTTTATGACTACTGTGATCTACCTATTACCAAGTGTGTACCACCAGTGAATGCCTGTAACATTGGTTGCTTTTTTAATCTAAGCATTATTTACTGTATTGTTTTGTTTGCTTTGATATATTGCTCTCTTGATGAGGTGGCTTTGTAAATGAGTCTATAACTCAAAGGTCTGTAAACCAATGATCTAATAAATAAATAAAATAATAAATAAAAATGTTGGCATGTGTGGATGATTTGTGTTGTTTTCTTAAAAAATGAAGATAGACTGGATCTTTTCATGGCTGAAACTTTAGCCTTTTCGACAGTATCTGGGTCTAGATTGAATTTTGATAAAAGTAGGGGTTTGCTGTTAAGACCATCGACTATGGCCTGGTCAAATATATATGATACTCAAATTACTATGGATCCTCTTAAAATTCTAGGAGTTTATTTTGGCCCCAGAGAAATGGATGAATTAAACTTGGAAAAAACTATACAGATAGGTGAGGCTAAAGTAATGAAATGGAAAGGTTGAAAAATGTCTACATTAAAACATGTATATATAATTAACCAATTTTTATTACCAATTTTCCTTTATATTGCTGCTGTTTTTCCAATGTCGATTAGTCTGGAAACTAAATATTTTCTCTTTTCTTTCAACATTTTTGGTAGAGCAGGCTGAACCTTATCAAGAGTGAGGTTACCTATTTGCCCATTAATGGGGGGGGGGGAATAAATATGATTAATCCGGTGGTTTATTTTTTTTTTTTTTTTTGGATGAAGAATCTGACTAGACTCTCTCACCAGCAGCAATCATTGGCTTCTATATGGACCTTGAATCTGTAACAGGGAATATTTTAACAAATGGATAGATTTAGCACTTAAGGTGACACAGGCGTCTAGAATACCAGTGTATTATATTAGTACGTTTCAAAAACTGCATAAATGGAAGGTGACAAAACAAATAGTTTTTCAAGGAAATAGAAACATAGTGTATGAATGGATTTTGAACCATTTGGGCCCTGTACAACCAGAGTTTAAGAACTGTGTTCCTTCAAACAATAATTTTGTTTACAAGGTTCTAATTAATAAAAGGGTTTCAAATAAATGTGTGATGTACAATGGTTGTGAGTGCATGGGAGATTGGGGGTCAAGGGCAATAATAAACATAAAGCATTTGAGGAAAGGAATTGTTTGTATCCGGGATATAACCTAGTGTTAGAAACGCAGGATCATTTCTTATTCAAGTACTCATATGCATCAGGGTTATGGCCTTTTTTGGCAACTAAATGGAAATTATCGTGGCTTACACAGCTAACCTATGATGCTTTGGTGTTAAAGGCATTTCCCATTTCTGCTTTCTAGATTTCATAGTGGAACATTAATAGTATTTTTTGCATGTTTGAAATATTATCTGTGGTAAAGTAGATGTTAATTTTTGACCCAACAAAAACAAATGCCATATGTAACATTTAGTAATATTTGTGAAAATGCATTATTAAATATATTTTTAAAGGACAAAAAATGCACACTAGAGCAAAAATAATTATTTGGTGGAAAGGTTTAATGTTCTTTCAAAAATATGCATAGCTCATGGGTTAAGTAAGGGTAAGAGAGGAGTGTACGGGTACTGGATGGTGTTTGTTATTGTCTAATGTAACTGGGATGAGGTAGAATATGAAGAATGTCAGTACTGTGTAGGATTATTACTGAAATATTTTTTCTGTAGGTATATCCGTTTTATGTTTTGTATTTAAGTTTGTTTGGTTTCTGTTTTTCTGAATAAAATTCCCCTACTCTTTTCGAGAAGTGACATGGGATCTATAACATCCTCCAGAACTACCACCAGAATAGGCAGATGCGACCTCGGTTTAATGTCTCATCTAAAAAACAGCACCTCAGGAGTGCAACACCCCCCTCATGCTGCACTACATGTCAGTATTAGGATTTAAACCAAGTGTCCAGTATGGGGATAGAACCCACAGCCTTCTGATCTTCTGGTCTCAGAGGCAAGTGTGCAACCTGCTGAGTCACTGACAGCTTGCAAAGGCTGTTATTTTCTGGTTGATCTTTGTGCTGTGCTGTTTTGCTATCACCATTTTTGCATTCACCCTTTAGCACTCACCCCTTTTCACAGGATACCTCTGTAAAGTCCTCTAGGACAGAGGTGGAGCATGGATTGAAACTTCTACCTCCACCACCTCCTTTCAGGCAGCCCTCTTCCCAAGTTTGTACCCTCAACTAGGTGCACACCTTGTTATCTCACTGCAACCAAAAAACATCTCTTAAACTAATGGCAGCATCCATTAATGCCCTCTTTTGGACAATCAACTTGAAAACCTTGGTAAAGGGGAGACAAACCAGCCTATAACCCCAAAACTGGGAAGGGATACAGTTATGTAATCCCTTCAATGCTTATTAAACAAAAAAGTTACATAAAACCTCCAGTTTATTCTAAATTATTTGTAGTGTTTTCTAACTGAAAAGATGTCATGTAAAACTTTCCATAGCCTGATACAGTATATGTGCCAGAAATCTCACTTTAAATATGTGCTTATTTAAGAGCCATGTATTCAAGTCTTGCCCTTTATCAATAGTATACTCTGTTGTTCTTCTTCATTTCCTTGTTAAATTGAGGCTTTAAGATGAGCGTCAGCTGAAAACAATACGACAACAGCATAATGGAAATGTCTGCTCATACAGCTCTACACAGGAGTAAGGACTTTGGATGAATGATTCATTACAAGCACCAGTTTAAAGGCTGTTATTTGAAAGGTCACCAGAAAAAAATGTGTTCCTGTCCAAAAAAAAAAAAAAATCTGATGGAAAACACAGAAAGATCTATCTTGAGGAAAGAATAAATTTGGACCTAATGGGTTTGGGGAAGGTGAACGTGATCTAAGTTTAAGGAGTGAGAACATGGAATACTGTGGTAATTAGGCTCATCCAACACCCATTGTATAGACTTGTCTCTGTGCATTCAACTTGCTGTCAACAGTAGTGATACTTATTCTAACCACGAGTACCTGGTGCCAGGTCTGTGGTTACATCTTCACATTTAATTCAGCCAAAAAAGAGAGAGAGAGAGAGAGAGACAGAGAGAGAAAGTAATACAAATTGATGTTGTTTAAACAGTAATATTTTTTTTTTTTTATAATTATATTGCCTGAGTTTCAGATTGGACTGACTGATGATGTTTTCTCACTGTGTGGTTTTACTTAGCAGCACTACAAATTAGCAAATGTTAATTCAATACAAATTCAACATTCAAATACAAAAAAATATTGATATCTCTTCCTTCTACTGTCTGTAGTCCAAAACGAAAAACAAATCCATGCTAATTATTTGTTTGATTATCAGAAAATATACCTAAAGCTTGGGCATGGCAGTTAATATTATCACTGAAACAGTTTTCATGTACTATAGTTATCACTAGATAGACTATTTTATTGCTACAGAATAGAAGTTCTCATACAGCTATTCATCACATAACTGTTACCAAGTGCATTTGAAAATCTTTAAGAATAGATGTAATGTCTCACTTATAATTGGTCATAATGATACAGCTTTACAAGCAGATCATACACTGTATTTTTAAAGTATACTTTATTGTTTACACACAGTAACTTGGAATAACAGTTATCTCTGAACATTAACAACAAGTAAACTGCTGAAAAATACTCATTTATATGTAGTTGACCTTCACTGACAACTGCAATTAGTGTTTTATTCTAAAAAGTGACAAAAGCAAATAAAAAATGTTAAAGAGGACAGAAAATTAAATAAATAATAGGAACCAATGTGACGTGTTATGTTTTTAGTTATACTACAGACCATCTTGTTTTCTCTTACTTAGTACTAAAAGTTCATGTTTTACTTTCTTTTTTTACTATCACACTGAAAATATTAACATGGCAGTGACTGGTTCTGCCATTTCTCAGCTCGTGTTTTCACACATGTATTGTGAGCAAGCCTGCTTAGTACTGATGTTGTTGTTCATGCATTCCACTGCAACAGCATGGCTCATGCACTGTATGACACTCTTGTGTAGCTGTCAGAAACCAACATCATCCAGGAAGTAAGTCCCTATGTTTTTATTGGGATTGCTGACTTGTTTATTATTTTTTTTTCTGTTATGAGCCCAATTCTTATTACATTAAAAAAAGTTTCTGTTATGCTAGAGACACTGAATTATGTTGTATTATACCATGCACCTCAGAAAGCAGCCAATCAGAACAGCAGGCTGGCACCTTACCTCCATTGTAAATCCTCTGATAATCACCGCAAAAGGTGCCAGCCAGCCGCATGTTTAAAAAAAACAGTCCGACCCTGAAATCTCGGAACTCCAACCGCCATCTTGCTTCCCTGCTAACCGGGAATCCCAAAACAACCTCTGTACATCACAAACAAAATACTCTGTAAGCCTCAGTGTCTAATCTTAAACAGCCTTTTTTTTCCCCACAACCACTTCCACCCGGCTCACCTGGAAATAATTTTTTTAGCCATTCAGTTCTGCTCCATTCCTGTACAATTCCTCTCTCTCACATACAGTCCCTGTTTCTTTTTAAAATCCCCACTCTTCCTCTATCAATGGCAGCACAAAAAAAAAAATAAAACAGCAAAGAACTACCAACGACTGTAACAGATTCCCCTGAGTCCATTTTCATGATGCAGACATTAACCCAGAAGCTCCATGACAGCAACACAGTGGGTCACAACATGTCAAGAAGAAGGAACACCTCTGGTTTCTCCACATGCCACAGCAGTCCCTCAGCTGGCTACACCATCACTTTCTCCTGCAGCTCCCAACTCAAACTCTGCGGGCCCTTAACAGCAACTCGGCCATCCAGTCCTGTCGGCAACAAAACACAGCAACACAAGCAAGCAACCAATAAGGAAATGCTGCAGGTTGCAGCTTGAACTACAACAACATGAAGAAACCTCCAAAAGGCAAACATGGTGGGATATAAACATTTTTTCTATGTGCATATTTTGGAATATAAATCTTACTTAAGGCACTGTTTTTTTCAGCGTAAGCTTATTTCTCTGCAAAACATTCTTTTTAGTACATAAAAAATATACCTTTTTTAAAAAGAACTCATCCATGGTATATCTATGGTATAATCGCAATAAGCCACTTGAGGGATGTGGGTTATCGGGGAATTTACCATGGCTGGTGAGGATTTACCCACTCGGCTACACCTCGTGGGCAAACCACTCCAGCCATGGTAAATCCCCCAATAACTCACACCCCCTCATGGCTTATTGCTTAATTATTAATTGAGCAATCATAACGGTGAAGTGTTCTTGCCATGTTTTGTAAGACCTGAGAGTCATTGGTTCTGTGGAAAATAATATTAGACACTAAAGAGGTGTGCAGGCTGGGGTGGTGAATGCAGTAAGAAAAGAATTAGGCTGTATTTATTGATGCTGTTTGAGTACATTACATACCAGTGCAATCGATTAGTCAACTCCCCTCATGGATTATTTAACACCCAAACCCATGCTGAAAGCATAAACAACATTCATTGAGCTGACCACCTACCCGTGTAGTAGTGTGTTGTGTTTATGTCAGTGTTTTTTGGGCTAACCTCTTATTGTCAGGTACTCACAATTTCATGCTTGGACCCTCCTCCATATGCGTTCATATTGCCTCCAATGGATTAAGACATGCATCCATTTTCCCCAAGCACCAGCCTGTTTGCCAGTGTGATTCACAATGCTCAAAGCATAGTGTCAGCATGATACTGATATTGGCACCACAGTGGTCTCATATTATACGTACTGGGAGTCAGTTAGTGCATGGAAATTGCAGGTTCACTGCCATTTTTTTCTGCTAATCTTCCTGGTTAAAGTTTCAATATGAACCGTACTAACATTGCTTGTAGACAAACTCCGCCTCCAAAAACCATCTCCCACTGACTCACGCCTGTCTCTATGGAGCTAGTTCAAGATTACAGGGCATTTTACGTAGTGACAAATATATGAGAGAGAGGGAGATGTTGGATACTCCCCTGCTACACTTCTGTTGCTTGCAGTCTGACATCTGCATGAATGGTTAACCTAATGGGTGAACTGTCAGCATTGCAGCTGTTGTTTAATGTGCTCTTAAACACACAGTACTCAAGCAGAGGTTGTGGGAATCAAACAATGGTCTCTCAAATGCACCAGTGTAATTCACTCTGTGGTCTAAACTAGTAGAGAAAGAATCCAAAAGGCATACCATTGTCAGCCATTAAAATACCCCCCCCCACCATAGGATAGGAGCAACACTGACTCCCAAACAAAACTTTGACAATACTTCTGTGCATCCCATATAAACTAGTACTCACATGTAACCCCCCCAAAAAAAATCACACTCGCTTACAACCTTGACAGGCTGCAGTCAACCATTACAGAGAATGGAGATGATCCATAGATGCACTCATCTATAAATCTTCTCTGTTATCTGTAAGAGATGACGGTCACCCTGAGTAGCCCCCTCCCTCTTTCACAAAAACAACTTTCATCAAATCAAGCTGCTGTATCAACAAACCATGGAACTCTTCTCCTCTTTCCCAGCCACAGTGTCAGCTGTTGTCATGCCTCAGTACTCATCAACACTGTGGAAGGGGGGGAGTGCACACATGCCAAAGAAAAATGTCATATTGTGTGTGCGTATCTAGAAAGTGCTAATGTGAGGTCGCAAAGGTGCATTACACAACACTTTACAAGAAGATTGTAGTGAGTTGCTGACAGAAGGATAACTGTCAGTGGCATACACTGTAAGTAAGTATAGTGCACTGCATTTTGTTTCTCTGACAGTACTAATGAGTACTCGACATTTTACAGCAGACAAAAAACGGGTTATCAGTTTGGCAAAGGCAAATCCTACCAGTCAGATTAACCGAGTATGTTTTCACTAAATAAGTGTTTCCCTGCTAGCTATATATTTTCAGAACTGTGAAGGCATGAAAATAGTGTTGCAGCTCTGAATGAGTATATACCCTCACAGGACCAGATTGCTGTCTTTTCAATATCACCAATTAGAAAACTGCATACTATCTGTAACCCACATAAATATACCAGCTTATCCAAAAGGATCAGCTTACTATTTGATGTATTTGATGCCTTGGAGGATGACACACATGTATGTTGTACCACACAACAACCACCAGACACCCCTCCAAAAAAAAAACATACCACATCACAGGCTTCATCTCTCTGTATGTCCAATGCTGCCAATCCAATTTCTGCCTCAACCACACAGTAAGCATCAGAAACTTCTGTTAGTCATTCTGTACAGTATAGTGGGGAAATCAAAACACAGAAGAATACTTTTCCTTAATAGTCACCATTTCACCATCCAACAACACATTATTGTGAAGAAGCATTTTTGGGCATTACAGTCTAAAGGCACACTCTTTAGAGGCATGAACTCTGAAGCACAGCCACTTATCATAGTTCTGGTCTCAAGCAGCCCAGCATAAAATCACCTGCCTGCTTATAAAACACCTTTGAATACATTGCAATAATGTCATAGCTGAAAATGTTCTCTTTCATCAAGTGCCATAAGTATTCTTCTGTTCTACAGTATTCCACAACAGCAACACAAGGCAGAAAATAGTTTTTGCAATTGCTCTATGAAGCTGACTGCATACCCTCGTTTGAGTCACTATATGAAGAAGCCTAAGTGAAATCAGCACTACGAGTTTGGTACTTCAATGGAAAGCAGTCAACCCAGTATTGGGAAGCTGCTAAGCTGGCACTGTGTTTGCAGGTAAAAACTTTTATTAGATTGCATTAAAACCAAATTCAGATTGGAATACATCAGAAAGGGGATTGGTACACATATTGGAGTCAGGACAGCTAGTGTTGTGCTCTTCTAAGAGGTGGCCAAAATGTAATTGGCACAAACAGTAAGATGCCAGAATTAGATACTGTCAGGCTGCAATCGGTGAAAAAATTAGTTGATCGAACTAGATGTAGACAAACTGAACACAGCACAGCCTGATATTTGTTTGAATAAGTTGTGCCTAACCAATACTAAGAATTCATAGACTGTTTTGAAGTCACCTTGATGGAATCAAAACTAACTAAGAAGCATCTGTCTTCAGTACACCAAAGGTTTTTAAAATAATGGATAATTCTAGGTAATCATAAAGTATGTGAAAAAAATATCTCTGACAAAAAATAGTTTTCTATTTAAATTTTGCTAACTTTAGCTTCACACAAACACACACATATTAGAACAAGTCTATATTCCCAATACATGAAAGCTGAAAAAAGAAATCGGCAAGTAAAACATTTTCAGTCAATTCCTTGGGAGTTTACCAGATCCACGATGGGAGCCCAATAAAAATGTTGCAAAATTCTCCGTCAGCGACACCATCAGGTTGACCTCATTCTGCAGTTGGCTGCCGGTTTGCACTGTGTTTCTTTGTTTTGTTGGGGGGCTTTGCCCGAACCCCATGTGGGTGCCTTGCCCCTCGCGTCGCCCCACTTAAGGATTCTCAACTTCAGTCAGAACTGATTGGGGTACAGGACCCCCGACAGACAGCTCCAGGTTCCAGCAGGTCTCCCACAGTGGCATGGCACTGTAGTCACTGTGGGGGACCTCACTGGTGAAATGTCACTGTCGGGGGGAGGTAACCAGAGTTTACCAACACCTACAGCTAGATACTAAAACTGCCATGACACACACCTTATTTCTAGATGAATTGCAAAATCTGAAATTATGTATGGCCTTCAACAGCGCATCAAAAGGGATCAGCAGCAATACAGAATGCAGGAATGGAGATGCAACAACTCAGCATATCCGCTCAGTCACTCTCGCGCAAGCTCAGGATCTTAAGTAGTGTAATAGTAGTAGTGTTCAAAAGTAATGCCAGAAACTAAAAAAAAGTAGTAAAAGACACAAGATTTAATAGAAAATATGTTTATTTATATGATTCTCTGTTGAAACAACACTAAAAGCATATGAATACCTAATTCCTGTCCACTTTAAATGTGAGTCCACATACAAATCTATTTTGATTGGAACATAAAAATCTTTGAGGTGAAGCTAACTGTTTAAATGTTTTGGTAAATGCTCTACTTTTTGTGACAACTATCAGGTACAGTGCATATAAACTGTTTGTACAAAGTATGAGCTGCATGTAAACCCTAGTGTGTAGTATAGAGTCACCAACATGTAATCATACTCATTGAAGGTATTTACATGTGTCTGATAGCATGCTATGCTATATCATCCTACAGTATCGAGTTTACACATGTGTGATAAACATCACAAAACTGCAACGAAGCACAGTGTAGTATCTTTGACAAAAACTTTAAAAACTGACTTTGTTAGCCACTTTTGTCTGTTTATATTCACATGAGTTTACATGTAGAACCACATTTCATGTTTTTAAGTATATTGACTAGTTTTCAAAAAAAAGATTATTTAGGGTAAGGTAAGATAAAAATTTATTTAAAGACACCCATTCCCAGAGGCTTTAGGCGCTGTACAGATAAATAAACACATATTCATGGTACATCAATAAAACATAAGAAAAAAGTTAAAAACATACATATATTTATAAAAACAAAACATCGACCATGCTACTCAAATCAGAAATCATAATTCAATAACTTAATCTAAAAATGCCTGGGTGAATAGGAGGACTTTAAGGCAGGCATTGAAAACCTCCAAGGTGGGGGCCTCCTTAAATTCAAAGGGAAGCGAGTTCCATAGGATGGGAGAAGCAATACTGAATGTTCTATCACCAGCCGATCTCAGCCTCGACCTAGGAACTGCTACGCGGCCTCCACAGGAAGAATGGAAGGAGCGAACCAAGACAGCAGGAACCAGGAAGTCTAACAGGTAACCAGTTTAGAGTTTTCATTGAATGTCAAAAAGATGTAAACAACTGCCACACACTAGTTTGTATGTTGTTGACATTCACTGACGACTGCAATTAATGTTTCTTTCCAAAAAGTGAAGTAAACACACAAATAAAACAATTTAAAAGGATTCTACTTGAAAACCTCTATCTCTGGGAGCAGAACATGTTGAGAAGTGAAGCTAGATTTTCTTAAATTTTCCATAAATTAATTGCTCTTTGACAGAACTATCAGCTACAGTGGATTCAAACCTGGTGGTGAAATGTGGTGTAGCATAGTACAGCACACTTACAGTATACATAGTCATCTTCATTTTTAGTTACAGAATGCTACAGTTTCCCTATAGAACTGCACAAAACACAGAACCCTTGTAGTACACATACAGACATACCTTCCAGTTCCAACTTTGCAATCCTAGATAAAAACTAGTAAGATAGCCAGCTATGATCATTGCATTAGTATAAGTAAAAAAGAACACACACCATGGCATGTGGCTATTCATTAGAGGCATTAGCCAAGTGCCCTTCCGGGGGGTGGTGGCAGTAATTACCCAATAACCACACACCTTGAAGAGTGTTACTGAATTTTTATAAAATAGATAGGGAAAAGTCTGCATCCTCATTGGCTGGGACACGTGCATTGTCGGAGCACAACGCACAGGTAAAATGAGTCCTGTCCACCAGGACATATTATATAGAACAAATACTTGTGCTGACATGTGAAATTTAGTAAATTCAAATGACAGCCATGTTTTCCCTAATACATCTGGGCTTGTAGTAGGTAATAGCCAACATTATTTAAGGATATACAATAAAATAGAAATTAATGAAAATAATTCTGAGGTAGGCTTCTGTTTATATTTTAAAAATAAGCAATCACACCCCTACTTCAAGTAAAATATAGTTTGCACAAATGATGCTAAAAAAACATCCTGCCTTCATTAGTTCATCTGAACCAAACACAAAACAGCCCCACACACACTGCCTACTTTACGGTTCTTGGTCACCCAAAAAATATGAAGAAGACAAAAAAGGAACAGCACCCAGGAACTGCCAAAATGTTGGAAATTTATTTCATCAAATGAAATGTGATTATATGCAGACCATGTGTGTAGATATGAAACACTCCTCACTCACTCATTTATCTGTTATGACTATAGCCTGATACAACTATAATTTAAAAACAGTTGGCTAGTCCATGCCTCTCTTCTACATCTTCCAACACTGTTGCTAGTAACATAGGCCATGGAAACCATCATTTTTTTTTAAAATCCTGACTGTATCACTGATGCAGAGCATGGGGGACCATGGTGCTACATAGAACAGAAGGAATTTCATGACTTGTGCTACCACATATTGATTGATTGATTGATTGAATGATTGATTGATTGATTCGTATATTTATGTATCTACATATGTCTTTGGTAACCAGGTAGGTGAACTGATCCAAAGGGCCATTTTCAGTCATGACCCGGGAAACACAGTGGAAGTCACCAATCAACAAGAGTGATATGATAAATAGGTGACAGTCACAGCAGAAGTACAACACATTGTAACTGGACAAATGCTCACCTCAAACACGTGGCCAACTACTTTAAGTGGAACACGGCATTAGTGACTGTACAGTGAGATAGCAAAGGTGAAACAACTATGCAAGAGGACACACTGTTAATACATCAGCAGATTGTACAGTAATCAGTAGCTGCATGGTATGGCATGCTGATCTAGTCTAACAGAGGAAAGCTAATAGAAAAGTGAAAATAATAAGTCCTACTAATTGTCAAGCAACATTGGGTGTTAGGACATTGAAAAATGGGAGTAATAGAAATGGTGTGCGGAGGTGCTAGAGGGAATAGTGGAATGGCAAAGTGAGTGGAGAAAGGGCATGAAGTACAGGGGCTATTGTAAAGGTGGGGTGAGTAAGGTTGTGAGTAACCTAGGAGGGAGGATATGAAAAATTTGGCTCATTTGGAAAACTGGTGACAACATAGAATTGCCAAAGCAGTAGGAGCTAGGTACTAGGGCAGTTCACTGATCCTAGTGTTGTTAAGGGTGCAGTTATACACAGACTCTGTCAGAAGCCAAGCTCTCAGGTTTGACTTGAAAGACAGGTGGTGGGGGTAGGTGGATTGATGATGGGAGACAGTTCCAAAAGGAGGGGGCAGAGACAGAGAAAATTCCACTGCCCATCACTGTGCTGATGCAATGGACTTCTAGGGGAGTGGAGGTGGAGGCCCTGAGGTGCCTAGATACCACCCTATCAGTAAGGGGAGTAGCATAGGGAGAAAGTTGTCAAGTTCTAAGAGAGTTCTCAACCAAACACCCCATGGCAAAGTTGAAATGCTTCTGTAAAGAGAGCCACCCTTGAGCTTAATATAGTGTACAGTGGTGGGTATGGTAGGGAGCATGATGAACAAAGCAACAGATGGAGTTATATATTATGCTAACATGTGAGCAAAGAGTGGCAGACATAGAAGAGTAGACAGGAAAGCAGTAGTCCAGCAGTGGCAGCAGGTTACCTTGCACAACAGCTAGGCGAGCCTCAGGGGACAGGTATTGAATAAGGCAGTAGGCAGCACCAAGCTTTGGGTGGATTCTCCTCACTGTGAGATTAATATGTTCATTAACTCATTGCCTCCACAGGAGCTGTCTGAAGGTGCACCTGAATGAATACTTCTGCTTAGTATTCAGAAAAGAAGAGGAGGGGGAGGTACCTAATCCCATCAATAGCTGCACTCTGGATGGGGGGAGGGTCGATCCCAGTCCTTTCACAGAAAAAAGGGTTCTGAAAGAACTCCTAAAACTGAAGGTGGACAAAGCAATGCTGCCTGATGGGATTCAACCCAGAATTCTAAAAGAAATAAGGGGAGAACTAGTAACATCACTGACTACCCTTTTTAACAAATCATGGGAGGATGGTGTGGTAACTGAGGACTGGAGGAGGGTGGATGTGATTCCCCTTCACAAAAGTGGGAGCAAGACAGCAGAAGGAAACTCCAGACCTGTCAGTCTGACCTCTGTGGTAAGGAAAATTATGGAATCACTTCTGAAGGAAAGAATGTTTGACTACCTAGAGGCCAGTGGGGCACAGGACTGAAGGCAGCATGGATTCACACCTGGAAGATCATGTCAGATAAATATAATCCATTTCTTTGACTGGGTGACCAAAGTAGTAGTCCAGGGAGATGCTGTGGACATGGCCTACCTAGACTTTAGCAAGGCATTTGAGACAGTTCCACACAAAAGATTATTAAACAAATTAGCCAGCTAGGGAGTGGATCCCAGGGTGGTAGCCAGGGCAAAACATTGGCTGGACAACAGGACTCAGAAGGTAATAGTAAACAGAGTCCACTCTGGTGAAAGGGGGGTTTCTAGTGGGGTACTGCAGGGTTCAATACTATGTATGATCCTTTTTAATGTCTTTATAAGTGACATTGCAGAGGGACTGGAAGAAAAAGTATGCCTCTTTGCAGATGACACAAAGATCTGCAAGAGGGTTGATACACAAGGGGGGGTGGAAAGGATGAGAAGGGACTTGGCAAGGTTGGAGGAATGGTCAGAAGAATGTCAGCTTGGATTCAATGCAAAGAAATACAAAGTAATGTACCTGGGAAACAAAAACCCAGGGTAAGAGTACACAATGGGGGGAGGTAGTAACAACAACAGAAATGAAAAGGAACCTGGGGGTAATCATATCAGATGACCTTAAAGTTAGCAAGCTATGTGAGAAGGCAGTAGGGAGGTCTGCGGGGTACTGGGATGTATAGGTAGAGGCAGCACCATTAGAAAATAGGAAGTTGTTATCCCTCTGTACAGACAGTTGGTGAGACCCCATCTGGAGTACTGCATCCAGTTCTAGAGACCCTATCTCCGCAAGAACATAGACAGGATGGAGGCAGTCCAGAGGAAGTAAACTAAAATGGTGTAGCATCTGCAACAAAAGCCATATGAGGGGAGACTAAAGGATCTTAATATGTATACCCTTGAGAAAAGGAGGGAGAGGGGGAACATGATAGAAACTTTTAAGTACCTCAATGTAATCAACAAAGTCCAAAAGGGTAACATCTTTCAAAAAAGAGATGTGCAAGAACAAGAGGACACAATTTGAGGATAGATGAGGGATGGCCCGGGGCAATGCGAGGAAATATTTTTTCATAGAGAGGGTGGTGGATGCCCAGAACCACCTTTCTGAGGAGGTTGTGGAGTCTAAAACTGTGGGAGAATTCAAGAATGTGTGGGACAGACATAAGGCAGCTCTTGTGGGGTGTAGGAAGAAACAGGCTGTTGGTTAACTAGGGTCTGCAGCTTACCCAGTAGGTTGGGAAATGGGCAGACTAGGTGGGCGAAGTGGTCCTTATCTGCCATCAAATTCTATGTTTCTGTGTTTCACCTCTTGTCTCCTATATACTGTTAACAGTGAATCCTGGGCCTTTCTAAGCAAAATTAAGCTATTGTCAGAATGCCGCAAAGAAATGATAATAGCTCAAGAACCGTAAGTGCTAGACACAAAGTATGAATGGCAAAGTTGTTCAGCTCAAAATTACCTTTCCAACAGTGATATGCAAGTAATAATAAGTAATTTCATTTTTTTTCTATGCTTGTCGAAACAGCAAAAAAAAAAAAAAAAAAATGTTTGCACTAAAAAAGGCAACATAAGCCATTTTTTGTTGGGAAATATGTAACATAATACCAAATTAAAAATCCAGATATTAAATGTAGTATTAATACTATGTTTGTAAACAAAAGCTATCTTTGTAGTATGAAACATCATTTTTCCCCATTGTAGTCATTGTGCTTTGGTGAGGTTTGAGGGACGAATTTCAACCTTACTACCATACTATAAACAAATGAGTATAACTCCTAAAGTATACATGTTACATACAATATATCAGTGGGAAAGTTATTCAGCATGAAATTACCTTTCCAAAGGTGCTATACAATCAATTGTAATTGATTCAGTTTTTGTTTTATATTGGCTGAGATACCCAAAGAGTATGTTTTATTCAAGGTGCTTAGATGAGTCTTGGACAAAATTTCAGCAATACACACCATGCCATGAACAAATTTGAATAACTCCTAAAGTATACATGATAGACACAGAAAATCAGTGGCAAGTTGTTCAGCACAAAATTACCTTTTCAACGGTGCTATGCAATCAAATATATATTATATTATATTATATTATATTTTAGTATATTATATTTTAAAATATATGTAACATCTCCAGAAGTTGCCATGGCACACAGGAAGTCAATAACTGACTTCTGTAGTCTTTCTTGGACACCAATGCATTTTACTGCCAACTACAGGTGTTTGTTACAAGACAATGAGTTAAAAGTAAGGGAGGTATCAAGCGTCACACCCAGGTATTTAAAGTAGGGTACGTTTTCAAGGGGGAGGCAGCAAGTGTGAGTACACAGAGGGAGGAGTATAAATTGGCAGCCTGGGCAACAAAAGGCTTTGACCCAAAGAGCATGGCATTGGTCTTTTTTTCATTTACAAGGAGTTTGTTTGAGAGAAAACAGTTATATGCTGCACCATAGTTGTGAGAGAGGGTGGAAGAGATGGATGCTGGGGATTTATCACTTTGGTAGAGGGCCAAGTCGTCTGCATAGAGGATAATCTTGCAGTTTAAGCTGTCGGCTGGGAGGGCATTAATAAATAGGGAAAAAAAGCAGAGGGCCAAGAATTGAGCCTTGGGGAACTCCAGTGCTTATGGGTAGGGTAGCAGAGGATTCTTGCCCAATAAGCAAAAACTGAGACCTATTGGACAGATAGCTTTGAAACCACACCACAGCATTGTTGGAGCAGCCAAATCACTTTAGGGCAGAATGGTAGAGGCAGTGGTACACAAGCTTGAAAGCCTTCAATAATTCCACAAAAATCATGCCTGTGGCTTTACCCTTAACCATATTCCTTAAGATGTGATCCAAAAAAAAAAGGGCCAGAGCACAGGAGGTGCTATGATGCTTGCAGAAACCACGCTGAAAATTACACAGGAGGTTGTATTTTACAATATGCTAAGATAGCTGGTGATGCATTCCAGTAATTTACTTAAGAGTGGGAGGAGGGAGATAGTCAGTAGTTCTCAATGCAAGGGGGTCACCAGTTTTAAAAGTGGGCACCACAAGTGTGTGTTTCCAAGAGTCTAGCACTGTGCAGGATGATAGTGAAAGGTTGAATAGGTAGGTAAGGGGGTTGACTGGGAAGATGAGCTTTAAAAAAGCAGGGTGAAGTCCATTGCTGCCAGGGCTTCCTCTAGAAGATAGTGTTTTCAGGAGTTTGATGGTCACACTCCTACCAATGGATCTAAAATAAAATGGGAGAGGAAGGCCATCCTTTGTAGATGAACCAGTGCTGCCAGTAGTGTGGTCAGACAGTCTCAATCTTCCTTTTCATCAATCAATCAATCAAATCTTTATTTATCCAGGTGATCACCATTGAGCAAGCATATTTACAAGGTGACCTGCTGTTAGTAGGGACAATTGTACAGTTACATATAAATATACATGACACAAAAGAAACAACATGTTTACAGTACTGATAGGAGCAGAGTATTTACATTCCAAGTCCCATGTACAAGAAAGATACACATAACACAACCCAACTGTAATATATATATATATATATATATATATATATATACATGTATATATATATATATATATATATATATATATATGTATATATATATATATATATATATATATATATATATATATATATATATATATATATATACAGTTCCACAGGAGCAGGATGTGTATGGATGTCATATACAAACCATAGAAGAAAGAAAGATTATTTATATTCCTGTCCAGCAGAAACATGTTACATGCCTGGATGGAAATTCCTAAGCTATGGAGGTGCGCATAACAGTGTGTAAGCCTTAGGTAAATGTGGCAGAAGGGGGTGGTGAATAAGAGGGATGCAGAGGGTGATAAGGGCAAGTGGGGCAGAGGAGGAGGGAGTAGTAGTGGCAAGGGTTGATTTGGATAATCAGCTTTTGTCAGGGACTGAGCATAAATATTGCACTGTACAGTATTTTATCGTTATGCCATTTTCTCAAGTATGCACTGTGAAGTTAAACTGCTTGGTCTGATTAGAAGCTGAGTGATTAAGGTTAAAAAAAGACCATCTTGCATTGTACTGGTCAAGGAACTGAGGCAGGATGCCTTAGTGATTGAAACCATGTTAATGAAACATGATCTAGGAAACTGAGGTGGGATTTCGGGTGGCTTGAGAACATGTAAAATGAAACACAATCCAGGGACTGACATAATAATAATAATAAGCTTTATTTCTAAAGCACCTTTCTCAAGATCAAATCTCTGGACAGGATGTCAATAATACACATACAGATAAAAATAACATATACAAATTATTTTATAAAACCAGAAAAGTAAAACCAGACATTCCAATCTATAAATAATCAGCAGTGGCATTAATTAAAAATATGAGCATATGAAAACACCAGCCGAAACAGGCCTAATGGTCTAACAAGTCTGCTCAATTGAGCAGCTAGCCTCAACTTGCAGCTGCCCACCCTCCCTCCCACTCTCTTAATTACCCCTCCTGTCACTCTGTTCCACCCCTCTCAACCCCTCCCCCACTGTACTACAGGCTATCACATCTTCAGGCAGGGCATTCCACTTATCCACCACCCTTTCAGTGAAAAAGTGTTTCCTGTTTTCCCTTCTGCATCTTCACTCCACCAATCTCCATTTATGCCCTCTCATGTCCCTCCCACTTCTAATCTGGAGGATCCTTTCTGTGTCAGTTTTGTAAATCCCCTTTAAGTATTTAAAAGTTGCAATCATATCCTCCCATCCCTCCTTTCCTCCAGTGAATACATGTTCAGCTCACCCAGCCTATCCTCGTAGGGCATATCCTCAAGACTCCAAATCATCTTTGTTGCCTTGTACTGTACCCTTCTAATAATCTGATGTCTCTTCAGGAATTGGCACCAGTACTATACACAGTATTCCAGGTGCAGTCTGACCAGTGACCTGTACAGGGGAAAGATCACCTCCCTATTACTGGAAGAAATACTTATCGCTATACACCCCAGCATCTTGTTGATTTTTGCTGCCACCTTCCTGCACTGTGCTGAGTTGTTCATATCCCCCGTTATAAACACCCCAAGATCTTTTTCCTCCCCGGTGCTTTCCAACCGAACCCCTCCAAGCTGATAGCTCCTCCCCTGGTTTCTAGTTCCAAAGCGCAGTACTTTGCACTTCTTGGTGTTGAACCACAGCTGCCATGTTTTTGGCCATCCCTGTAGTTTCAGCAAGTCATTCTGCAGCCCTTTCCACCTATCTATACCATCTACCACAGCTCCCATTTTAGAATCATCTGTGAACAGACTGATTTGTACTCTGGATTCTGTGTGAGATATCTGCTATGAATATCCCAAACAGCACCAGTCCCAGTACCGATCCCTTTGGCACTCCGCTTGTCACATCCCTTGATGATGAGAGCTCCCCCACCCCACTACCACCCTCTGTTGCCTTCCCTTCAGAAAATTGGTAATTCATTCGACTATTTGTGTTCCCACCCCAGTATCCTCTAGTTTTCTCCCCAGCCTCCTATGTGGCACTCAATCAAAGGTCTTGCTGAAATCCAAATACAGGATATCCACTGCATGGCCCTTGCCAGTTCCCTGATCACCCAGTCATAGTACTCAATTAGGCTTGTCTGGCATGATCTTCCCAAGACAAACCTATGTTGCTGAACATCCTGGAATCCATTGTCCTCCAAAAATGCCACCAGCCTCTCTTTCAGTATTGTCTCCATGAGCTTTCTCACAATCGATGTGAGGCTCACTGGTCTGTTGTTCACCAGATCATCCCTAGGGCCAGTTTTGTGAATGGGCACCACATGGGTCATCCTCCAGTATTATGGTACACATCCTGTGTTCAGGGAGGTACTGAAAAGGTCAGCCAGTGGTCCTGCCAGGATCGCTGACAGTTCTTTTAACATCCTAGGGTGAATGCCATCTGGACTCAGTGCCTTGTCCACCCTCAGTGCCCATAATCCCTCCAGAACTATGGCCTCCATAATCCCTGTATCAGTCATCCCCTCCAATGCCCACCCCTCTCCTCCCTAGATGTATCTACCCCCATTTCTCATTCGTGAACTCAGAACATAAGTACTCATTTCGTGCTTCTGCCTGATCCACCTCCTTCTCTACCCACCACCTGTCCTTCTTAATCCTCACAATCTGGTCCTTGTTCTTCTGTCTCTTCTGCATGTATCTGAAGAATTCCTTTTCACCATCCTTGGTACCTTGTGCCAGCCTCAGCTTTCTTGAAGCCTTGGCTACTCTGACCAGCCTGCTTACCTCTCTGGACCTCTTCACATATTCTTCCTTGTCTCCTTCCCCTCCAGATTTCTTGAGTCTCTGAGATGCTTTTTTCTTGCCCCTCATCCTCTCCATCACCTCTTGGGTTAACCAACTGGGTTTCTTTAGCCTGCTCTTCTTGTTATGTGTCTTTGCACAAGTCCAAGAAGACTTCACCAACACTGTTTTAATAATCTCCCACTTTTGACAAGCATTCATGTTAAGCTGAATACTCGTCAGGTGCCTACCCACAATCTCCCCCATCATTTCAAAGTTTTCCCCCTTGAAATCAATCACCCTGGTTCTCTTACCCACTTTTTCCCTTCCTATATTGAGCATGAAGCACACCATGTGGTGGTCACTCTCAGACAGAGCAATCTCCACCTTCAGATCCCTTATAGCCTCTCTATTTGATAATACCAGTTCCAGATTCCTTCTTTCCTTAGTCTTTTTGCAGACCAAGTGCACCAGGATGCTGTCAAGAAAAGTTATTTCAGCTGGCACTGACTGGGAAAGCTAAACTAAATAAATGATTCTTGAGGTCTGACTTAAAACTCTGGATGGTTAGGTATTCCCTCACCCACTGAGGTAAAGAATTCCACAGGCTAGGGATTGCAAAAGCAAAGGAACAAGCCCCAGATGTCTTTAAATGCACCCTGTGAATATCTAACAATCCCTCGCCAGTAGATCAAAGTGGTCAGGAGAGGTAATAGGGACAAATTAGATCTTTCAGGTAGCGGGGTCCTTGCTTATATAGGGCTTTATAGGTCAGCAAGTTGACCTTGAAAGTGATCTACCAGTGTACAAGCAGCCAGTGCAGTCCATGGAGCACAGGTGTAATGTGGCTGGTCCTAGAAGTACCAGTCAGAAGCCTGGCCACCACATTCTGCACTAGCTACAAGCAGCGGATGTCAACCCCTGGTAGCACAAAGTACAAGGCATTGCAGTAGTCAAGGCAAGTGGTCACAAAAGTGTGGACCAGGGTTAAAAGATCATCAGAAGGAACAAGGTGCTTGGGTGATATTCCTCAGGTGGTAAAATGAGGTCTTGACAACTGCCGACACCTGCGATTTCAGAGTCAGCTCATTGTCAAAAATAATGCACGTGATGTGAGGTAGTCAGCTGAGCATCCCCAAGCCTCAGCCCAGATGACTGTCCAGCTACCACACCCACTGCCCAGTTATCTGGGTTCACCACCAACACCTCAGTCTTATATGGATTCAGCATCAGCCATCTGGCACTCATCCAGTCCTGGATCTTGGAGAGACATTTGTTAAATACTGAGACTGCATACTCCTGTCCAGGCTCAAAGGTCAGGTACAGTTGAGTATCATCAGCATAACAGTGAAAACTCAATCTGTACCACCTAATAGTGTTTCCTAATGGCAGCATATACACTGCAAACAACATGAGTGACAAAATAGATCCCACGGGGGACTTCAATTTCCCTAATATTGATTGGGTGGAACATAGTTGTACTGGAAGTATAGAGACAGAATTCCTGCAGATAACAACTAATCATGACCTGGACCAAATAGTACACGAAGGTACTAGAGATACCAGTATCATAGATATTGTTCTGACAAACATGAGATCAGTGGTACATAAACCTATAGTTCTAGAACCTCTTGGAAATCATGACCATAATATGATTAGGTTTAGTCTTGAAGCTAAGATAATGGAAACTAAAGTGAGTACCACTATTAAGGCACATAACAGAGCTAGCTATCATAAAATAAATCAATATCTGTCCACTTGGGATTGGGATACAGAATTGACAGGTTTAAATGTACATCAAGTCTGGACTCTCATACAGACTAAACTTAACCACTGCTTAGAGAACTGGGTCCGAAACAGGCAGAAATATAACAAAGGAGTTAGAAATCCAGTCTGGTGGAATAACAAAATTAAAAGACTGATTAATAAAAACAAACATGCTATAAAAATTACAAGAAACAACCCACTCAAAACTCATGAAACAGGTATAAAAGAGTGTCAAATAAGGCAAAACAATTAGAAAAATCAAAAATTATATTGAAATTAAATTAGCAACAGATACGCTAGATAAGAAAATACATTTTTTAATTATATAGGCTCATTAAAAGGCTCAAAAATGACAATCGGCCCTCTACAAACAAATAATGGTATCATCAGTGAGGAAGTTCAAATGGCTAAAGAATGTAATAATTACCTCCTTACTACATTTACAGAAAAAGAACAATTCATCAGTCCCAAAACAGAATATAATAATATTAAAAATACTCCCATCACTATTAATGAAGTTCTGAAGGAACTACAAAAATTTAAAATAAATTCATCTGTAGGCCCAGATGGCCTTTATCCATCCTTCCTTAAGCAAATTGCAACATATATTGCAGGCCCCCTTTGTAAATTATTTAATATATCAATGGATGCAGGAGAAACTATAACTGCATGGAAGGAAACACTTGTTACCCTTATTTTTAAATCAGGAAATAAAAAATTTGCCATTAGACTAACGACCAGTAAGTTTAACTTCAGTTATTGGAAAAATCCTAGAAAGGTTAATGCTACACAGACAAGAACTCTTTATGAAATCGAGTAACCTCTATGATATAACACAACATGGGTTTATGAAGGGAAGATTGTGTTTAACAAATCAACTTCATTTCTTTGAGATTGCTAGTGCTGCCTTGGATGCTGGCCTACCAGTGGACATAATATTTCTGAACCTAGCTAAAGCATTTGACAGGGTTTCCCATAAAATATTACTAGAACATTTGACACACTTATAATTTCCCCAAACTCTGATAAACTGGATAGAATCATGGCTACATAACTGGAGGCAATGTACGACAATAAAAGGAGTAAAGTCACCATGGAGATAGGTGACCAGTGACGTGCCCCAGGGTTCCGTACTGGATCCAGTATTATTCAACATTTTAATTAATACCATGAACACAACAAATAAAGTCTAGATAACAAAATAAGCAGACGACTGTAAGCTAGACTGCATTGTTAACACCAGTGAAGGAGTCATGATACTCCAAAGGGAATTAGAAGGTTTAGAAATGTGGGCACAAGACAACAAAATGATGTTTAATGAATTGAAGTGTAAAATAATGCATCTGGGACACAATAATTCAAAAAGTAGTTACTTTATTAACAATATAAAGTTACAAGAAATTGAAAATGAAATAGACCTTGAGACAAATATTAATAATTTGCTTAATTTTGAAAACAGCACAATGATCAAAGTAAAGAAATGCCAAAGAATAATGAGATGTATATAGAAAAAAATTACAAAAGCATACAAGCTCAGGTTATATTACCACTTTACACCAGTTTGGTAAGAACACATCTGGAATACTGTGCACCTTTCTGCACTCCTACAACAAATCGGGGTAAAAAACAAATAGAAGGGGTACAAAGAAAATGACAAAAAAAATTCATGGCATGAAAGAAAAATCTTATGGGAAAGGTTAAGAAGTTTGAATTTATACTCTATTAAATACTGACAATTATGTGGTGATCTTTGTTTGACCTTTAAAGCCATAAGGGAACCTGGGCTTCCTGAAACAATGGGAATTGAAACAAACTTTTACAAATTGCAGACAAGATCTCATAAGCACAGATTAATAGGGGTAAACTGCAGAACCAAAAAAAGAAGCCAATGGTTTTCTCAAAGAATTGTCAACCTATGGAACACTTTGCCAGCTTTGGTCATAGAGAGCAAAGTCATTGACATCTTTAAGCAGAACTTAGATCACTTTATGGGAGATGCAAAATACGATTATATGTAATTTTCCCCCACCATTTGGTGGCAAGTTCATTAATAGGCTTTGTCCTCCTGAGCTCGTATTGAACTATGAAACTATGAACCTCACAGAATAGAGGAAGGGTGTCAGAGGAATAAATCCTAGTGGGGTCCTTGCTCATATAGGGCTTTATAGGTCAGCAAGTTAACATTGAAAGTGATCTACCAGTGCACAAACAGCCAGTGCCAACTCTCTGAGTCCTACCCTCGAGGAAAGATCTAAACCATCTGAGGACCATACCAGATAGGCCACAGATGAAATGCAGGCACTCCAATAGCACACTGTGGTCCACAGTGTCAAACGCCATGCAGAGATCAAGGAGGACCAAGATGGAATCTGTCCTCCCGTATCTCTCTATTAGGAGATGATTGAGTACCTGGACAAGGGCCGTCAAAGTACTATGTCTCTTCCTAAATCTGGACTGGAGAGAATAATAAACATCATGGGTAGTAAGATGGTCATCTAACTGCAGCACAACCACTTCATCAATAACCTTCCACATGAAAGGCAGGTTAGAGACAAGTCTGTAGTTGGCGGACAGTCCAGGTCAAGGGAGAGTTTTTTTTCAGGAGCAGACACATGACTGCCTCCTTTAGGGAATCAGGAAAGATCCCCCTTTTTAATGAACTCCAGACTATCTCAGCAAGGATCAGGCCTATCTCATTCACGCAACCCACAAGGAGTCATGTGGGGCCCAGATCCAAACTACAACTGGTTGACTGAAAAATCCAGATGACTCTCATGATCTCAATGAATTCCATCTGGTTAAAGTCCGTCCAAACAAACCGGGCATTTGCAACCTCCCACCAACAATCACAGCACCCCATAGAGGGGGTCTGGCCGATCTCGGACCTAATGGCGGCAACCTTATCTGCAAAAAATTGAGCAAACTCATCAAACTTCTCTTATAAAAAAGCTCTACAAGACTGAAGACAGATTGTATTGCACAGTCTGTCCAAAGTCCACAAGAGCTCAGCAGAATGCTCAGACAGACTCTGTCAGTCAGACATGCAATCTGAGTGGGTAAAGTAAAATTAAAATAGATTCTGAGTGTTTGAGACTGCTGTCTATAACAGGCAGAGGAAATATTTTACCTACTTTAGAATTATTTAAACAGTTTTTCTTATATAAGTAAGCTAAAAATTATTTTTAAAACACTTTCACAAAACCTATTTTAGGAGCTTTGTCCCAGAGAAGTGCGACAGCTGGGTATATTAAAAATCTGGCAAGTAGAGCTTCTGGTGCAATGATGGTTGATAATGGGGAGAAATAAACTTTATCACTCCTGGGGCCATTTTGCCTAAGCTTACTTTTTTGGACAGTAAACATGTTTGGTGCATGAGTCTACCTTTGAATTGGAGCCAATTAGCCTGAGCGTACATGTCACAAATATGGGACAGACGGGCTGAGCCGGTCAGGAGCAGGCATGCTTTGTTGAGAGCAACTATGTTGCGGTGAAGAGTTATTTCAGTTGCTGATCCATAGATTGGCAAGCCATAATCAATAAGTGAGACAACAGAGCTTTGAATGGCAAGGTTAAGAGCCTCTGGGGTCAAACATTGCTTATGCCTATAAAGTAGTCCAATGCGGATGTTAACAGCCATAGCAATGTTGTCAATGTGATAGGCATAGGTCATTGTAATGTCAATAGTAATCCTCAGATATTTAAAGAGCTGAACTAGCTCCAGGGGAGAGCCCTCTTTGTTGGTGATAGAAAGAGGGTAAGTTCTGTGCCTACTTTGGGAGTTGGAGAACAGCATAGTTTTAGTCTTGTTGTAGTTCATAACTAACTTGTGCTTATGGAACCATCTTTCTACGACTACAAAATTACTCTATAGCCTGGATTCTTGCAGAGCTAGTATCAGAACTGTTAAGTGAGTCTCTGAGCACAGGAGAGATGATAGAAGACTGGAGAAGGGTTCATGTAATCCCACTCCACAAGAGTGGTAGCAGGGAGGAGGCTGGGAACTACAGACCAGTCAGTCTAAGCTCAGTAGTGGGCAACATTATGGAGGCACTCCTTAAGGAAAGCATAGTGCAATACCTGGAATCCATAGGAACACAGGATCTAAGACAGCATGGGTTTACAAAAGGAAGGTCCTGTCAAACTAATCTCATAGATTTCTTTGACTGGGTAACCAGAGTGGTGGACCAAGGGGGAGCAGCTGCTGTTGCCTACCTTGACTTCAGCAAAGCTTTCAATACTGTTCCACATAGAAGATTGATTAATAAGCTGGGTAGGCTCAGGGTGGGTCAGAAGTTGGTCAACTGGGTGGCAAACTGGTTGACAGGCAGAAAACAGACAGTGGTGGTAAACGGTATACAGTCAGAAGAGATGCAAATCACAAGTGGGGTACCTCAGGGATCAATTCTGGGGCCAGTCCTCTTCAATATCTTCATCAGTGACATTGCAGATGGAGTGGAGGGTAAGGTTTGTCTGTTTGCAGTCATCAATATCTGCAACAGAGTAGATGATCCAGATGGGGCGGGTAGAATGAGAAGAGATCTGGATAAACTAGCAAAATAGTCAGAAGAGTGGCAACTGGGGTTTAATGCAAATAAGTGCAAGATCATGCACATAGGAAAGAGAAACCCTGAAGCCACCTATTGGCTGGGAGGAGAGTTGCTGGCAGTCACAAGGGAAGAAAAAGACTTGGACATCATCATCACCGATGACCTGAAATCATCCAAGCAGACCACTAAAGCATTAGGCAAGGCTAGGGTGATGTTGGGTTGTATTAGAGATATCACAAGTGAGAAGAGGGAGGTAATAATCCTTCTTTACAAGACACTAGTTAGGCACACTCTGGAGTACTGCGTGCTGTAGTGGAGGTCACACCTTCACAAGGACATTAACCAAATGGAGGCAGTCCAGAGAAGGGCAACCAAAATGGTGCAGGGACTGCATCAGAAAACATATGAGGACAGATTAATGGAGCTTAAAATATATACCCTAGAGCAAAGGAGGGAGCGAGGTGATATGATCGAAACATTCAAACATCTTAGGGGCATTAACAAGGTGAAAGAATCTAACATGTTTCAATATAAGAAAAATAGCAGGACAAAAGGACACAGCATGAGATTAGAGGGAAGCCGATTAAGGGATACTGTGAAGAAGTTCTTTTTCACAGAAAGGGTTGTGGATGCATGAAACGGCCTACCTCAGGAAATGGTGGATAAGAATACAGTGCAGTGCTTCAAACAGGCATGGGATAGGCATAAGAGAGCAATATAGATGACTATGACTAGATAGGCCATTGACAGAGCAAAGGCCAATGGCACATTCATAAGGTAGAAAATAGAAATGGGCAGACTGGATGGGCCTTGCAGTCCTTATCTGCCATCAACTCCTATGTTTCTATGTAACCTTAGAGTCTAGATCAATAGTAAACAGGACAGCATCTTCAACATATAAAACGTTGTGACCCTGAAAGGAGTAAGAAAGGTTGTTGAAGAAAATGCTAACTAAAAGAAGGCCCAAGCTGGACCATTGAGGAACTCCATATAGGACAGGCCTGCTATCCAAGAGGGTGTTACCAATCTTCACCTGCTGTGTACGGTTGTGCAGGTAACTTTCAAACCAGGCTACGCTGTCACAAGCTAGGCCAATGGTGGCAAGCTGTTCGACCAGGAGGGCATGATTCACCATGTTGAAAGCTTTGGTTAAATTAATGAAAGCAGCACTGACCAGGTGTCCTTGATCTAAGGAGTAGTGAATAAAGCCTGTGAAGTCCAGAAGGGTGGTAGTGGTACTATGACCATTTCTGAACCCGTGTTGTTGCAGGCATTGTAGCTGATATTTTTCTAAGTATTCAACCAGTTGGTCAGCCACTGTATGCTCAAGAGCTTTTGAGAGTGGGGCAGGATAGAGATAGGCCTGTAGTTCCCAGTAATTGTGCGATCCCCAGACTTATGAACTGGTGTCACAGTGGCAGATTTCCATTTCTGAGGGAATTGAGAGTAACTAAGTGACATATTAATAATAGGTGTTACAGGTGACAGAATTCCATCCAGCATAAGGGCTACAAACTTAAGATCCAGGGTGTCACCACTAAATCTTGATTTCCCTAATACCATGAGTACATAATTCCTGGCTTCATGGGCTGAGAAGGTTTTGAAGTAGAAAGGAGGATGAGAAGGGTGCGGAGTCTTTCCCAGAGTAGTCACTTGTGTGGGGGTGAGAGAAGTAGCCAGGTGGCAGGACACCACTCAGCTCCGTGAAGGCATTATTAAAAGTGTTAGCAAGAAGTCTGAGGTTGAGTCAGGGTACACCATCAATGTAAAGAATGGTAGCGGCAGATGTGAGGTCTCTCCCAGTGACCTCTTTAAGGTTAGTCCAAAATTTTCTGCCATCATTCCAGGTCCGAGAGAGCACTTCCTTATAATATTGATTTTTAGCTGCTCAAATAGCCCTCATACAGTTGTTTCTAGCCACTTTGTACCTCTGGAGGTCGGCATGATTACACAGGGACCTAGACCTGTGCCATAAATGGTCCCTGGCATCCAGAAGCTCAAGGAGGTCTGGAGAAAACAAGGGATTACAGCAGCACTTGATTTTACACTTTTTATGGGGGAGCGTGCCTATCACATATAGCATTGAACTGAAGAAAGAATTGGTCAAGAGCAATGTCAGCATTGTTAGTTGTGTAAACCATTGACCAGTCCTGATTACACAGGTCAGTTTTAGTGATTCAAGATGCCCATGGATGAGAACCTTGGTGGTAATTGTTCTAGTGGGCGGTTTAAAGAATTTGTTCGCCCAATGAAACAAGACTGGGAAGTGGTCACTGAAGGCATCTGAGAGTACGGTTGCGTCTGATATATGATCAGGGTGGTAAGAGAGCACCCAGTCCAGTAAGGTACCTGTTCCAGTTTTATAGTTGATTCTAGTGGGGGACTTGACTAGCTGGGTGAGGTCAACTGCTGAAACTGCATCTTTGAAAGTGCTTGTGTCAGGAGAGAACCAATTGGTACTGAAATTTCCTAACATGATAATTTCTGAATTAAGACTAAGAGAGCTAAAACACTCCAGGAGTGAATCAAAGCAGGATGCCATCTGTCTCAGAGGAATATAGATTGAAAACACAGTAAGGGCTTTATTGTAACCACCTAGAAGCACTTTTATGGCAAGGGCCTGCATATGGTCATCAGTTTTGGGCAGAGTTAGGATGAGACCTTGAAGGTTAGTTTGGAGGTTGATCGCACAACTGCCCCATGCTTGGAGAGGTGATCCTGTCTAAAGACTGTATAGCCTGGGATGGAAACAGCCACTACTTTTGGAGAAAGCCATGTTTCAATGACTGAGAGGATGCCTAGGTTATGTTAAGATCCATGCATTCAGTATGTCCATTTTGGGGAGGAGGCTGCATATATTAAGTGAGGCAATTGTAAGTAACCCAGTAGATGACTGTGGGTATGCCGTATGTTTTAGAGGGCCAGGGTTGGGGTGAATATTGCCAGAAAGCAGCAGCAACAGTAAGGCCAGTCCATGCAGATATTCATTTAACTGCTTGTTGTACAGTTTGCGAAGCTTCCTCTGAGTTGAGCACGCTTTACAGTTGGCATGTAAGTTGAAGATCCCAGGGAGGAGTACCAAAGGGGGTAGGCAGCTAGGGAAATGAAATGGAAACCCCTAGTCACCAGGGGAATGCAGGTTCCATGGCACAGTAAGACAGTAAGAGAGTCACAGCATTGGAATAAGGTGATAGTACTATAAAAATATAAATGATTACTATCCAATGTTGGCAAGGTAGATGTTAGAAACTTACCAGGCAAGATCAGATAGGGTCAATAGACAGAGAGAGAGAGAGAGAGAGAGAGAGAGAGAGAGCAATATAATGCCTCTAGGAAATAGAGCCATTATAAGAGACATTATGATACCAAGGGATGCAGCAATAAGGGCACAGGCAAGGTCTCAAGCACAGTGCAAGGTTAATACCAGTGTTTTTTTTCTCTTCAAAATACAATATGCTAAAAGTGAGCAACAAAGAGGCGGATAGCAGTGATTAGAATATAAAATGGCAGAGGCAAGTTGGACAAGTGGACTGCAGGATTTATAGGAAAAATAAGATGCCTCTAAAATAGCAGGCTTGGAGCGGAGGGCAGTCAGAAAACAAAAGAGAAATGAACAGGGTGGGAGGGGTTAATAATTAAACAAAGATAGTTTAAGCAGGGATGTTCTGAAGCAAGTTAGGGTTGGGGAGGACACTGCAGTATGCTCAACAGGAGAGATCAGTAGCCTCACTACAGTTGTGGAATGGGCTCTGATTAACACTGGGACACAGCTGAAAATTAAATAAAGCGAGAACAGGCAGGGAGGTTCTGAAGCAAATTTGGGGGGGAGGCACTGCAGCAGCCTCTATGGAACACAGAGGTCAAGGGTGCAGCCCACAGACTTACAGCTGTAAGAGAAGGGGCACAGGGCTCAGGGCATATAGCACCACACTACCTTAAAAACCTCTTTCAAAACTTATATCAACTCTAAAAAAATCTCTACATTAGACTAAATATTATTTAAAGTAAGAAATCAAAACATTTCAAGCAGAGATCAGTCCTAGCATTAATTTATTGGCAGCAGTTCCTAGAGGACTTCTGAAGTGCTGCACACAGTGTGGGGAACACTGGCAAACAGGAGCAAGTGAGATTCCTCCAGGGGTAGATGCCAAAATTCAGAGTTCTAACCTGTACCTTGTTTGGAGGTGAGCTTCAGGCAGCTTTTCCTTAGGCAGGTTATCAAACTGCAGAATACAGTTTGCTTGAGAGGAAACAGCCCAAAAGGGCACAGTAGTCCCCTTGCTTGGAGGGTGAGCTTCGGGCAGCTTCACCTTAGGCAGGTTATTGCTTTATAAATACAGTTGGATTGGACTGGATTGTATTTTTTTTTATCTCCACTGTTTTTATCCTCCTTGCAGCCACAGCCCTGCCTGCCTCCAGCAACGGATCCTCCTCACTGCCGACCCCTGAGTTGTATATACCCAGCTGGCATACGCATCTGTGCCATTGAATGGGGCCCCCTCCTATGCCCCTGTGCCCTAGCCAGGATCCAATACTGGCTCATGCCTTTGTTCAGGCATTCACCAGCCGGTGAAGCTGTGGCCATCAAGCTGGCACTTGCTTGTGCTGCCATTTCCTCCTTATGGTGTCCCTGAAGTGTGATTGTGCAATGGCATCGCAGTGCGCTGATGTCCGCTGCACTCCACCCCTTGCTACTGTGCTCTAGTAGTGCACCCAGTCATCACCAGGGGCTGCTAGAGAGCAGTGGTTCCCTGGATCCCTTCCTGGGATGGGAGATCAATCCTTGGGATTCTCAATTTCATTCTTCCCCCTGCCAATCCCTGGTGCCCGGGGCTTGTGTCTGAACCCGGGTCACCAGCATGGTGCTTGGTGTGGCATCCAGCACCTCAATCTTCATCACCCCCAGGCTGGCCAGACCGAATTGTATTTCAACAGTTAAAGTGTTGTATTATATTTGAAACATTGAGCTACCTTTGACTTAGTGTGGTTTCCCTTGACAGTCATAGCATTCTTTGGGATAATTTATTTATGCTTTTATAAGCTCCTTTCTGAATCACACTTCTTCACTTTCTAGAAGTTCCTCTGATGGGCATCTCAGGTGCAAGTGCAAACTTGGTGGGTCTTTGGCAGTTTAGAGATATGTTTTTGAAACCCATGAATAGACATAAAGGATCTCCTGGGTGAGCCAGCAGGAAATCTCACATTCTTTCTTTGTTGCTTCCATTGTATTTGTTATGGTTCTTTGTCTCCTCATTAAAGTTCAAAGAGATATAGTGGAGGTTGTTCTCATCCAATATTAATAATAAAAGATTGTGGGTTTAACATACACTTTCACACTCTCATCTGGCAAAATGCAGCTGTGCATCCAGCCACACCTTTTTGTATTGGTCCAGCAGGTGTTTTCAGTGAAAGCACTTTGAATGTTCTCAGTCTCGCCAATTCTACATCTGATATGCTGGGGTGATGACTGTATGCATTTACAACTGACATCAATGCATTGTTGGCTAATGTAAAGTCTGTATCTGCCATTCTGTTCATCTGACATCCAATTTATTCACTATTAATATGTCTGTTCAGTGCTGGTCTGATAACAACAAAGCTTGAAATGCTGTATTGTTCACCTTTGTTGTTTTTTTCACTGAGGCATACAAATCTCTCAACAATTGATTTAAATGTTGAACAGTTATTTTTTTAGGTCAATAGCAATTTTTCTTTTCTCTCTCACCCAGAAATTAAACAGTCACTCCCATGTGGTAACCTTCTTGCTATTTTTCTCATTCTTGTTTTCTTCTTTCTCATCCAGTTCACTTGCAAAGATACAACTTTATTCTAGGTTTAATAAGGACTTTAATATTAAAACAGTGTAAAGAAATGCTATTTTAGCCTGAAAAGGGGAGAATACCTATTTCATAAACAAAAGCAACATGCTTAGAGTAACACTTTGTGCTGGCAGTATTGTCCTGAGGTTAGACCAACAAGCTGTGATCAAGCTATGTACATCCAAAACACCTGGGTTTGATTTCCATAACTTCCACTTGAATACTGTGTGACACTGAGCAACTCATTTTACCTCTTTTGTGTTCTTCGGTCACCCCCTGTAAATGAGGCCTGCACACAAGGTGACATATCCATTCGTCCCTGTCAATGCGCTCTGCGACAACTCACACTGGGCTATTATTTCCAGTGACAGTTGGCTCCCTGCACAATTCATTCCAAAACTGTGTCCCCCCTGGAGTTTATTTTATTAAATGTATATGGTGGGGGTGGACACCAGAGCTAATATTACAGTGCAAGTTGTCATGGAGCACATAGACTGGAGCAAACTGACATGTAGCCTGTGCCCAGTGGGACATGGGCCTTACCTGGTTGCTAAAGTATAAAAATCAATCATCTCACGTACTAGAAAATGATGATCAGAACTCGTGAGCCAAAAATGTTTTCTATGTCTTTTAAAAATAATTTTGTACAAAGACAGCAACACAGATAATAATAATAATAACAATAATAACATCTTGGCATGGGCAGACACACAAAAATAAAAAAATAAAATATTTCCTTATCTCATTATGCTACTCTAGTGTACTTAAAGCACATTGTGGTATGTGCTCAAAAATTCTCTAATAATGCTAAACAGGTGACAGCTGTGAAGGCATCAGTGTCAATGTTAGCAGCCGGTCTAGGCAAAATTCAAAAGACATCTACACAATTGTGGTGAAGTTGCCAATTTCACTCCCATAATGTTTTGTGTCATGTTCTAAAATGTCCACAAAATATCATCAACAAGTAATCCATGGTATCATCCAAATAACAGCCAATGATCTAAGTTCTCTGCATACTGAAGAGTAGCAACACAACTGAGCAATGGTTCCACCATCAGAATGTGCCAGAACTCTGGCACCTGGCAATTAGAAACAGTTTGAGAGATACAGCCCCTCCCTCCTGCAACCCTGATTTTTTAACCCACCGATGTTTTACACTGAAGGCAGCTCGCCACCATCCCCCTTCCAGTCTACAAACTTTTAAACAAAAAGGAAGTATGTAAAATAATAGAAGTGGTACCTCACTACTGTAAGTATACAGTGTGTCAGCTTTGTCCTGTTCCTTCTTGACAGTCGACTCACTGTGTACTCGCTTCCCTCCCAATCACTGCACAAGTCTAGCAGGGAAAGGCATGTTAAAAAAAAATGAAGAACAAAAAAGCCTTTCCCTGTCCCAACATACAAATGAAACTAAAGTTGCTGCTCTGCTGCCTCACACTGTAAAGCTACTTCTGGGTTGATGGAGCAACAAGAACGGAGGCTAAAAAAAGAAAGAGACTGGGAAGTTTGTTTTGGCAGGGGTAGTCATTTTTTTGACATACTTAAAGTCACCGAAGGGGAGGAACTGATTTTTTAAACTACCACCACCATAATTTTGGCTGATCCTGTTGGAGCTAGTGTTGTGCTGCTCTTGGGTTTGCCTCCCTTTTCCCCTTGCAGATGAAACAACTAAAATCGTGAAAGAATAGGCTTCAACATTTAAAAAAGTTACTGTTGCTTTCTTACCTGACTGCATGCACTGTTGTTCTTTCCCTTCCTGATCCCAAAGCAATCTCAGCATCCACACAAACATAGCACCAGGAGGGGACGGGGGAATGGAGCGATGTCAGTAAATGAAGGGAGGGGGAGGATCACAGACTGCGCATGGGATGGGGGGACAATTCATTTTCTCAAGTGATACAACTGTGAGAGACAGCCTCTGTGTCTGTTGGGGGAGGGGCAGAACATTTCATTAGGAAAGCAATTAGAACAGACTGCAATGCCTTCCACTGGCAAATATACCAGTGGAGGGGCTACTTTACTGAGAAAACAACTTTACAATCATTAGTGCAAATACTTTTTTTATTCCCTTTACATTTGGTATTTCTTATATATACAGAAAATGCAACATGTAGTCCTTTTTATAAGCACAAAATATCCTCTAGGGTGGGCGGTATGGGCAATACCAGACATTCCAAGGGCTAAAAGGCGGTCTGCCTGTGGTGCCATGTCTCATTAGCACCTGGTCGGTCTGGTATTGCCCAATACTGCCCACCCTGCTGGGTATTATTGCTTGCATATTACATGGCTAAACAACATATTCCATGGATGAGAACACCTTTCAAAACATGATAATCCATGGCAAGTGACTGACAGCTTGTGATAACCCATTTTTAGGTGTGGTTTATCACCACCTGACAATCACTAACAGCGACTTATCAAAAAGCCACAAAACACAGTGGTACGGGGGCTCACACTACTGCTAGAAAATGAAATAGTTCCCTTAGACTGCAGCTGGACTTCAGTGACCACTGCAAATTCAGTGACAGTCACTCTAAACTAAAGAAATATTGAGTCCCAATGAGTCAAACAGCCAAACCTTCATTCAGCAACAGACAAATGGCAACATCACAAAAATAAATAAACACTTTGTAACATGAGGTTAGTCACAGCATATTTAAATCACATAGGGGAGAACAGAGAGATTCAGCACATTCCTGTCATAGTATTAGATATGCACCTGGCAGATTGTTTCTTTGCTGCCAAAAAGGGAAATAGATACAAGTATGAGCCCAGCAGAGAATGGGGCATTATACAAAGTATGGATAGACATTTATCTATCAAAGTGCCGGTATTCTATCTTGCCCTTCAGCCTTATGGATTATAATGGTCCATAAACCCCTCAATTAAATTATCTCCTTGTTACTCACACTTCCCTATCATTTGTTCTATATGTATTTACATGCAACATGTAAACTGTGTAGCTGTCTATGTTCCATGTAGAAAACATTCCCTGCAAGTGCATAATAACAGAAACTTAAAGTGCAACCAGTAATTTTAAGAAAAAGACGCAGAACATTAAAAGACTGAATGATAACAGAGTGAAAGATAAATATACATGCATTCAGGTACAGATACTTTTTTCCTTCAGGATTCCACATTTGAAATGTTTCTGGCACTTTCCAATGTTTATTTCTTACACCTATTACCTTTACCCTTTTGTGGAATTTCTTTGGCTTAAAACAGCAGTATTTGTTATTTATTTATTTATTTGTTTGTTTACCAGGTAGGTGCACTGATCCAGTGGACCATTTTCAGGCAAGACCCAGGCCATAAAGATAGTGCATAGGTAATACAGACAATACAAATACATTTACAGATATGGTATAACAATATAGACTACATTGAAATACATTGGATACAGTTGAGTTAGTTGGTAAAAAATGTCATTTTTTTAGCAAACATTTATGAAATCTTTAGATTCATCTTCAGTGTATTTTTAGATTTTTCAAATATTTTTAAAACAGCCTTTATAGCTAATGTTGTAATTAATACTTCACAACATTAAAGATGGCTGCCACTCACAATTCTTAAAAATATCTTCAGCTGAGGTTACATATTTAATTCACTTACTAGATTCCTACTGATTAAGGATGGTGCTACCACATGTTTCTGATGGTAGACAGCAGAGCACTACACCAGTATATGATTTTTTTCATGTTGGGTATGGCACAGGAACGAAAAATTTCAAAATCGTGTATCTTAGTTCAGGAATGAAATAAAACTAAAAGAAAAATGAGTATGTGTATGTTTTTGCCAGTAAACTGTTGTTACTGAAAAATCCATATGGTGTCTTACAAATACTGCTGCTTTAATGCCCCAATAAAGGCCCAAACCATCATATACATAGGGCTAAATTCTCAAACACCTTAGACTACCACAAGCCCTGGGGGTGCTGAACATTCAGTGCATTGGGCTTATGACACTTCATGGCTGCCAATCATGATACTTGATCCTGTGTGACACATGCCATGAGTTATACCAGCTTTTCTTGATTTTAAGGGCTATCTGCCAAATATTTGGTGCAAGTTGCCATAAAGAGGGTAAAGTGTCACAAATGTACATGACCTATGAGAATAGTGCACACTGTACAGCAATGTGTTTGGGGCAGCACAGGGTTTGATGCGGAGCTTGTGCAAGCCCTGCACCAACCTTTGAGAATGGAGCCCAAAAAGAGTTTATATTCATTTGCTTCTAGTAGTAACAAAAGGTTGGCCAAAAATGACAACGTTTATTTTCTGCCACATTTTATTTGGGGTTGGGGGTACACCCATGTAATTTCCTGCCCAAGAAATGGTACAAAAGAAGCCTTTGTCTCAGTAGGCCCCTTACCCCATACATTTGTTATCGTTCTAGTGCACCATAAAGTGAAGCTACTCTAAATATCAGGGTCCGTTTTTCAAAGGGTTCTGCACACTTTGTGAGAACACATGGAGCTGATTTTCAGCTTTTCCAGGACAGTAATGATTCAATACCCTGTAAGGCATATCATGGACAACAGAGTCCTCAAAAATAATTTGCATTGGTGTAGGACGAAAGTGATAGTTATGTCAAATTTTGCATGCAAATTCAAAAATATCCCAAAAGATGGAGTATAAACCGGGGTCAAGTGCAAATTCACTCATGTTATTTACCATAAGGTATCACATACATGCTCTCTCAGCCTAAAAACATAAACCAAGAACATTTATCAAAAATATGCTAAAACGCTATACCTGACACATGCAATAACATAATCAATCTATCAATCAGTCAATCAATCAATCACTTTATTTAATCAGGCATAAACACCATTGAGCAAGCTCATTTTCAAGGTGGCCCTGGGCATAAATACAATACAGTACACTTCATAAGATTACAATTACAGTGGACAACGGTGCAAAAAAAAAAAAAAAAAAAAAAAACATTGTGAAGGTGCCGGTCAATATGGGCCTATACATACCAGTCAACATAATTAACATGCAAAGGTACATAATGACAAGCTTTACTGAAATGAGAAGAGACAACAATCCCATATAGTCTCTGCTGAGTAAGAGCTCATACCTAAATGATAAAAAATAAGGAGGTATTAAGGAATAGGGTAGAAATTGGGGTGAAAGAGTAGGCAGCCAAAAGGGAGGCTAGAATAGGTAAAAGGTAGAGAATAGGCAGGGTCATCTTGGATTAAGGGAACTAGGCTTATAGGTCCTAGGTTTCTGTTGTTAGGAATGTGGGGTGGATGAGATACTTAGGCATAGGATTTGAGAGTGGCACCCAAGGCTAAGGGGTCATCAGCATCTGAAACAGTTGCATGATTCCTTCAGATAATCCGTTAATAGAGCTTTGAATGTGAAAATGCTTGGAAGTGAGGATAATTTTAATGAGTCTTGCACAGTGTTTCAAAGTGATGGAAGTGAGAAGTTGATTGCTGCTGAGCCGAGGGTAGTTTACACTCTAGGAATCTGGACACAGATTAAGGAAAAGCGTCTCAGGCCATAGGAACCTTTAGCCCATTTGAAGATGTTCGAGATGTATGCAGGGAGGTTATCAGATAATGCTCTAAAAAACCAGAGGCGAGCATTCCTTTTTCTTCTAGTTGAGAGTGAGGTCCATCCCGAAACCTGGTATAGACGACAGTGATGTGTACTATGGGGTAGATTTAAGATAAATCCTAAAGCCCGGTGATAAAGGGTGTCCAGTTTGTTTAGCATCATTGATGGGCAATGACTGTAAAGGAAGTCAGCGTAGTCCAGTATAGGTAGGAATGTAGTTTGTACTAGTCTCATTCTGGCTTCTAACATGAGTAGGTGTTTAATGCGATAGAATAAACCTAATTGCTGTCTTAGTTTATTCAAGGTTTCATTTAAGTGGCACATAAAGTTGAGCTTGTTATCCAGCCAGAACCCTAGGTATTTAAAGGTATCAACTACTTCAAGGGGTTCATCTAAGAGTGTTCAGATCTGTGTGATATGTGGACATCCGGAAGTAGACTTTGGTGAGAGAATCATTGCTTTAGTCTTTTTGACGTTGAGGAGGAGCTTATGAGTGAAAAGGTTGTATTGGAGGATGACAAAGTCTTTCTGTAAGTACTCATGGGCCAGATCCAAGGATGAATTAGTGGTATAGAGTACAGTATCATCTGCGAATAAGTGCACATTTGTTGTGCCCAGCTGCGAGTCCAGATTATTGATGTATATTGCAAAGAGGATAGGGCCCAGGATGGAGCCTTGTGGGACTCCTCATATCAAGGATTTTTGTGGGGACAGATCTCCTATGGCTTTGACTTGTTGTAACCTATTGGTTAGGTAGCTGGTGAACCATTTAACGACAGAACTATCAAGTCTGATGTTACTCAGTGCAGTAAGCCTGATGGTATGATCCACAGTATCGAAGGCCTTACTTAGATCAAGGAAGAGGGCAAATACATGCTTCTTAGGGTCCAAGGCCATTTGCCAGTCTGTAGTTACTTTGGCAAGAGCCGATATTGTACTGTGGTTGGCTCTGAAGCTGGACTGAGCCGGGTTTAGCAACTTTTGTGAATCCAAATGTTCTCTAAGTTGGATGTTGACAATTTTTTCAAGTAATTTAGAGAGGACGGATAGTATATAAATAGGCCAGTAATTGTTCAGATCACTTGGATCCCCAGTCTTGAATAATGGTAGGATGTGGGCAGTTTTCCACAAGACAGATAGCTCACCTTGAATCAGAGAAGTGTTGAATAAGTGTGTAATGGGGACGGTCAGATAGGTATGGCCTAGTTTTAGGAAGTAAGGTTCAATATTATCTGCACATGCACTCTTTTTTTTGTATCCAGAGAAAGGAGGAGGTCCTGCTGGAATTGTCAGAATGCAGAAAAAAAGCATGGCTTAGTTTTCACAAGTTAGTATAGGTTTTAATTAGTACATAAAATCCCCATAGCAAGCAGAATTCTCCTTGTCCCAGCCTGTCCTCAGGTGTGTTACATTAAAGACTGAGCATCCCCTGACCAAAGCTATGACATCAACTATGTGTGATACAAAGGCTGCTCCAGTCAGAAGACTGCAGTCTTTTTTAAACATATAAGCAAGACCCTGTAGTATTATGAATCCAATGGCAGAAATCAGGGTGTACAATGTATCAGGGACTACTGCCTTGGCCTTACATGAAGTAATGTTTTTTAGACGATGACCCTCAATAAAGGAAGTAGTGCATTTGTTGGTTTTGAAACTCCTGTCCCATTAAGCCATGAAATCCACCTGAGCACATACTGTAGGTTAAAGAGCACAGTACAAAGTTGTGAAAACTAAGCCATGCTTTTTTTCTGCATTCCAACAATTCCAGCAGATCTTTGAATATTGTGTTTGATTTCAAGGGGAAAGTGTTACAACTTACAGGTCTTGGTTTTTGTGAAGATGTGCAGAGCTGATATAATGAACTTGTAAATAGCAATTGCCACCTTTAAATGTGTCCTTTGATCAACACATTATTAGTATATCCAATTTGCTAGTGTTACTTTTCTTCAACTGCCATGTTTAATATATGCTGCATAAGCTACCTCTATGCTTTGATGAGCCTGTAGTGCCAAAATGTGACTTCTCCCCCTGCCCAAAATATTCTTTGCAAATTCTCCGCAACCTATATGATCACAGTCCCCTAAATTGCTTTAATAAATTCTCTCAATTGAACTATCCATTAAAAAACAATGATGGCCTAGTGCATAGCCCTGATCAATATAAATGTACACAGCCACTGTAAAACACCCTTTCTAACAGGGGAGGGTAATCCACTGTTTTACAGATTTAAAGAACTGAGCAATTAAACACTTGGTAAGGTCAAATAGCATTGAACACATATTCAATGAAATTCCTTCCACAACCTTCCATTTATTTGATTTTCTTGTAATCTGAGTATGATTTCCTTAAAATACATTTTTCCAGAGGGTGCACTTATGTAGCACCACAGAATAAGCGGTCTTGCAACAACATAATGATTTATTGACATAGAGATCAATACATCCGTCTCTACAATATCTTATGGCAAAAGTTGTTAACCTAATGTATACAACTTTAGAATATATTTCATTTAAAATAAAAACTGAATACCTGGGATGTTTGCTAACATGGCATTTTGGTATCAGCAATCAAAACCTTAAATACTGTGGATTTACATGGAGACTGGAGCTCCATTTTCTTCTGTAATTTTCACATCAACATTTATACAAAAATGGCAAGCTGTTAACAGCTATAGTATATAGAAGAAAAATGTGTTTTATGTTTTTCATTGCATCATTCCATTGCCTCTTATTGCATCTACTAACTTTACAGCTCCTGTTCTATGTGAATTAACAAGCCACTGCCCCCATCACAGATGCCAGCGCTTCTTTTTGCCCAGCTGGTAGGGGTCCAATGCTCTCCCCCAGGAAAATTAGCACTTCTGCTCTTGTGCCACTGGGCCATGTTTTTTGTTTAATGTTTTTGCCTTAGAGTGCATGGGGGGAGTACAACAGCATTTTGATAGAATTTATGGAGGAAATCATGTTAACCCCTTTGTTTCCAAGATCAGCTTGCTCAGACTGTAATTGTATGACAAATTTGAATTGCTGACCAGGGTCTTACCCAATGAGAGCATAAGTTAATTTCCAAAGTGATGCTGAGGACTGAGGCAGCAAAATGCAAGCACTGAATTAGAAATCAACACATAACCTAAGACCTACTGTATGTGGAGGGGGGGAGTAATTTTAAACCGAGGAGTGAAAAAGTGGCTGGATTACTCACATTCTGAAGTTTGATTAGAGACAGTAAAAGGTATACCAATATTTTCTGAAGAGTAGCTTAATATGCTTTTGGTATATACAACAGAGAAAAGTAATTGCATTTCCTATATTGTTTATCTATTTTATTTAGAATTTGTTGATAGAGAGACATGCTGAGCCAAGGCTCATTTCCAGGTGCAACCCTTGGACACGGAATGCAGAAAGGTAAGACAGTATACTGAAACAATCCACAGTACAATAAAAACAATCATACACAGAAAGTTGTGAGTTACCAATACTACAGATACTAAAATATCCAGTGAGGTGGGGAATAGGTAAAACTAAATTGTAAGTTTACAACTGTAGCTCAAGGGGAGCTGATGGGCATTTGCAGGGTGCAGGACTGCCTGGTCTTGTGAGGGAGATTAAGTACATACAGTACGTGAGTAACACAGTCACAGGATGAAAATGCTGAGGCAGTCAGAGTTGAGGATAAACACATGGAGAAAGGATAGTTAGAGCAGCACTATGGTAGGCTTTATGAGAAAGCAGGTTGTTCAGCAGAGGATTTAGGAGATGAGAAAAAGAAGAAGCTGGAGCCATGTCTGCTGAGGGAATAGAAGGAGGAAGAAACAAACTCTGACCTGAGCCGATAGGGCTGCAGCCTTAGAATTTGGGATAAAAATATTGAAAATATATTTGTTATTATTTTGACACCAAATTTTTAATACAGCCTTGTTATGATCCTGCCTCATGAAAAGGGCAGAGAAAATGTTCAGCTCCTGGATTAAAGGTGATTTTATGCAAAAATCAACTTTCAGGATGCAAAAACACATTTTGGGCAGGAGCTGAAAAATGACAGCTATCTCCTTCATGAGGTGATTCAAAATAAATGACTATGTTGTGAACTTGGTGTAAAAACATTTAAAATTACCAAAGGTATGAGCCTGTATTCACAAACTTCAGTGTAGGCTCATAACTTTATTGTTTTTTAATATTTTTACACCAGATTTACAACATAGCCTTCCTATTACCCCCATCTAATGAACAAAGGCAAAGAAAAATGTCAACTCTTACCTGAAAGGTGATTTCGTGTAGGGGTAATGCAATCACCTTCTGGGATGAAAAAAGACATTTTGGACAGGACTTGAAAAATTACAGCTATCACATTCATGAAGTGCTGTAAAGATATGGCTATGTTGTAAATCTGGGGTAAAAATACTAAAAATTACTCAAGTTATAAACCTGCATTTGCAAAATTCAATGTAGGCTAACACATTATAGTTTTTTAATATGTTTACACAAATTTTCAACATAGTCTTCTTATGACTCCACATCATGAACAATGGCAGAGAACATTTTCAACTCATGCCCGAGAGGTGATTTTGTGCAGAGACCACAAAATCACCTATCAGGAGAGATTTGCTTAATGTCAGTGCAATTGTTAATGAGGTGGGTTCCCAAAAAAGGCATATTGAATATCTGTGCCAAAAATATGCAAAAAATGCCAAGGTTATGCCACTTAGTTCAAAACCCCATTGAAATACATTGAACTGCATACCTGTTTCTTCAGTTCACATCTGGTTTTAAAGAGTGAAGATGTGTCTGCGGTCCATAAAGGATCACAATGTTGGACCCCTAATGGGTATGTAAGGGCTTGGGGTAGTGCAGGTGGTAAGTGTTGAGTAAGAGGGTTGGGTGAGGGGGTAAGGAATGGCTGCAAAAGACACTGATGGACAGATTTATTTTTACAAGTGGAAAAACAATGAGTCATGATGGAGGATTCCTGAATATGACACTGGGTGATTGGGCACCTCCAGTGTGACTGTTATGTTTCTGGGGGGTGCTGAGAGGGAGGAGGGAGGGTCAGGTGTGATGAATAAAAAAAATATGCAAAAAAAAAAAAGTAATGGCAGAACTCAGTTACAACACTGAGGGATTAGGCACCCCAGTGTAATTGTTATGCTTTGGGGGTTGGGGGTGATGAAAGGGAGGGTTGGGTGGTGTGGATATGTCTAATTAAAAAACAAATTGGTGATCACAGCAGAACACAGAACAGTCCACCATAACCAAGATGGGCACAGCACTATACTGCACATGTGATAGCAGTTGAGCATGCACTGAGGAGTGTGACAGTCAACTTAGACACAGTGGAGAGTGCCATGTTCCGTCATTACTGCCAATTTACTTTTTCTTAAAATTAGATATACCCCACCACCTGACCCTCCAAATCAGAACCCACCACTTCACCCCCACCCCAGAAACATAAGAGTGACACTGTAGATGCCCATCCCCCAGTGTCATGATCAGGACACCACTGACTGTTTTGAAAGTACAAAAAAGTACAGTGTGACTGGTAATGGGAACAATGAGCGAAGTGCTCTGTGGAGGCAACTGTGGTGTGACTTGAATAGGTTGTTCAGTCAGAAGGAATGAAAGGAATGTTTAGTCCCTTTTTGATAGCAAGAGGGCTGCGGGGCTTTGCTCACTGCAGCCCTAAGAAAGATTATTAGAGAAATTAGATAACAAGAAAGAGAGTCAAACCAAAATTTGGAATTGAGGGGAGTTCAGTGGCTGAGGTGGTTCCCCTCAAGGGAGGTAAGAGAAAGAGTGAGATGTATAGAGAGCAGTCGGGATTACAGGATGGAAAGCCAAGTGTGAAGCAACAGAAAGAATGAAAAAGAGGATCATCTGACAAGTGTGTATTTGTACAGTACAGTACTACTCTCTGTTCTAAATTGGATTACCAATTTATTTACTAATATTTATAAAAACCAGAGTGTTTCTAGTTCATAAAATGCTTCAATTTTAGAAAAAATGTCTGACAATACTCTACCAAATATGAAAAGCAACTGTGACAAAATAGGTTGCAATTACATTAGTATGTACACTTCACCCCCTATAAAACTAGGGAATGAGTAAGTCAAGGTTCTAAAGACAGCACCTCAATCCTGCAACAAAACAGCTCCTAAAATGTGTCATCTAAATTACATAAAACAATTTCAACACGTTTTCTACTTATAAATTACTACTGTATGTAAATGAACATGAATGAGTTGTATTATAAATCAGTTATTGTACTGTTTTAATATCTGCTGTGTCGCTTGTACAATTAAGAAACTTTAATAACTCGGAAGCATTTTCTCCCAGAGGGATACCTGGTTATACTTCACTGCTATAACCTGCTGGTTATAACGGCAAACACGCTGGGTTTTCCTCACTCCATACATGTACACACTGCCTACTTAATTAAGGCCAACTGTGGCTACTGGCTTGAAGATCAGTTTGCACATATATAACTGCTGTGGTGAAAATAAAAAAAATGCATGCAGCAATTATATAAAACAGTACAAGGGTTGCTATGTAAAACTCTAATTTTATCACACCGTCAGTGTTGAATGATTGAATGAACCTCTTGATCTTCACTCTCAGGGTTTATGTACTGTAGCTTTCAACACCTTGGGTGTGTGTAAAATTCTCATTATACACACTAGCCCATGTATTATTCTATAAGTAATAATTCATAACCAGAATGACATAAAAAATTTGGACATACTGACCATAATGAACAAATTCTGTCTAAAAATAAAGATTTTACCTACCTACCATAATTATATCGTATGTGTGCATTACCTTTAAGAGAAGTAATGTAGTCTAGTCATTAAGAACACAGTATTTACAAATAAATCCAGCACTCAGACAAATTCAGTGAGAATATGTTTTATTAAAATAAGAAAATCTTTTGGTAAATGATTGCAAATTACTTACAAAAAAGATTCAGTGCAAAAAGTGCAATAAACTTTCAGACTGGTATACTCATAGTGACAGACATGACACTTCTGCACTTTAAGGCTTTGCAACCCCTTCCTTAGGAGGCATAGCTTGAAGTAAAACATCAATCCCATATATAACGTTTCATCACATAGGTTAACAATTAACCAATTAATTAACTTTATTAAATTACAAAAATCAATCCTCGTGGAATGTATCTACTTCACCCAGGAGACAGTATTGGTAACTCAATAGTTAATCCAGCTCTAATTATAGGTATGGACCTGAAAACAATTTATTCGGCTATATTGCCCCTTATTTATCTGTTCAAGTCCTACCACTGCCGAAATGAGGAGTGAGCTAGCATGTGCTGTTCCGGGCTTTATGCATAAAATATTAAACCATATCACCCGTGATAAAAAGGAAAATAAGATTAAACAAGTTAAGTTAAACTTTAACCAATAATGAGACAATTAATTTTACTGTAGCTCCATTGTACATTTGGTGGCACAGTAATTCCACATTTCTAAGAAGTCATATTTTTTTATACATGCTTCTATACAAGATTTGACATTACAAGTCAATCATAACACATAATAAGCAATCATTCAAAAGCTTAAAATTCCTTGTGACAAAATCAAAAAGCAAACGTTTTATATTTTTATATATTGTACCCATTCCATTTGTTCATTCAGCCCTGATGGTTTTAAATGGTTTGAATTGAAATATCCACATGGATTCTTTCCAATCCAATACTAAATTTCTATTTCCCCCTCTTGTCCACTTTGATACATGATCTATGCCTGTATAACAGATGTTGTGTGCTTCGGTTTTATATACATGTGAAAGATGTCTGCAAACAGGATGTTGTGGGTCTTTCTTCTGAACTGCACAAAAGTGCTCTTGAATTGTTTCTTTTAAGCACCTGGAGGTCTGACAGATATACACCTTCCCAAATGTATACCATAAGGCATATATTACATATTTAGTTGTACACGTAATAGAATGATATATTTTTACCTCCCCTGATGCTTAGAAGTCCTGGGTTATAAAATACTGTAGTTTACATTGTACTGCAGATTTGCAGGTTTTACAACTTTTGCAAGGAAAGAAACCCTTTGGTTCATTGGCTAGCCATGTCTTCTTCTTCTGTTTTCCTACAAATTCACTGCTCACTAACAGGTCCCTTAAACTCCTTCCTTTTCTGTATGATATTAATGGGGGTCCTTAATTTCTACAAGGTCCCTATCCACGTGTAACAGATGCCAACATTTTTTTTTAATAATTCCTGCCACTTTCAAAGATACAGGTCCATATGAGGTTACAAACACCATACTCTTTGCTTTATCTTGCTTCTTTTGGTATTTTCCTCTTTATATTCTTATCGCTTTTTAACGGTCAGTCACACATTAAGTTCTAGTATGAAATGGGTAAGGCAAATGGACACCTGTTATAGGCCTAAACAGTTTCACATGACAATGCAACAATGCTACACACCACATACTCATTACTACATGACCCAGTCACAGATCTTACATCACTACTCCACTTCCAAGTTTCATAAAAAAAAGCTGACGGCAATTCTTTTCCTTAATCATTAACATAGAATATCTCAGCAGAAAAGGACTGCTTGGCCCACCCAGTCTGCCAAGATGGCCCCTACATTGTATGTTACCACAGACCCTGACTGGTGTCCAGCAACCCTCCCTCCTCCCTTCCTGTTTACTAATATTCTTCTGTTGTCTATAAAACACATTTTTTAAAGTCCCCTGCTGTTTTACCCTCCACCGCTTACAGGTTCTCTTAAATGTGCCATCATCCAGTTTCATCACATGCCCTTTGCTTCAGGTGCTGTTTCTCATTTGAAAGAAACTCTCCTCCTGCACTCTGAACAACCCTATGAGTTTTTTGCCAGTCTCTAGTATGTGTTCTCTTGCTCTCCTCTCTTCCAGGGTGTACATGTTGAGATCCATCAGTCTCTCTCATAAGACATTTGATGCAACTCTTGTTCCATTTTATTTGCCCCTCTGTGGACTGCCTCTACCCTGTATATGTCCATTCTGATGTGCGGCTTCCAGAACTGGACACAGTATTCCATGTGGGATTTCACGAGCAAGCCATACAGTGGCAACACCAGCTCCTTCCTCCTCCTGCAGATACCTCTCCCTAAGTTTCACAACATTCCACTGGCCTTACCCACTGCTTTTTCACACTACCCTACAACTTTGAGGTAATCAGATATGATAACTTCAAGGTCTCTTTCTTGCTTAGTGAATGTCAGTACCTCCCCTATCCTATATTCAGCTCCTAGATTCCTATGCCATAGATGTATGATTTTACACTTTCTGGTATTGAACACTAACTGCCATGCCCTTGACCACTTTTTGATTTCCCAAGGTCTCTACGCCTTCTCTTCACCCTCTCCTGAGTGTCCACCCAATTACAGATTCTGGTGTAATCTGCAAAAAGGCATACCTTCCCTTCCTCTCCTTCTGCAGTGTCATTTATGAAGACATTGAAGAGGACCAGTCCCAGAACCATCAAGAGCCCCAGTGGGGCTTGTTTCCCCTTACCTCACTGGGTAAGTGAAAAAATAATAATCACTCTTATAGTATATATAGTGGGACTGAAAATCAAGTATGAACTGTAAAAAGTGGTTCAGAACAGCAGGCTTGATTCAGCATTATTACAGTAGATAGTAGACTTCCTTACAGATTGTATTTCTTTTCATTTTAATTTTGAGGGCAGTGGGTGAGATCAATTAATCAGTAAAAACTTTATTTCTATAGCACCCCTTCCTGGGGGCTTGGGGGCACTGTACAATACACGCAGTAAAACCACACATATAAAATAATTATAAAGCATATTTCAGAGCAACTGCAAATTTCCATATGTGTAAAATCATTAATAGTGGATAAGCTTAAAATTTCAAATTATAGTAAATTAAAAGCCTGCTGAAACAGAAGTGTCTTGAGCACCCCTCTTAGAGGTTTCCATTCAGGGGACTTCTCTAAGATGGACCAGCAATGAATTCCACAGGACAGGGTGTGGCTACAGAAATGGCCCTATCTCCCTACTGCCACACCCATGTCCTGGGAACTGTCAGGCGGCCACTCTGGGAGGAATGAAGGGCGCAAGCCAGGAAGTGAGGAACCAGGAAATCTTGCAGATAGTCAGGTCCCTGACTGTATAGGGCTTTATAGGTCAGCAACCCAACATTGAAGACAACCCTCTACTTTATTGGCAGCCAGTGCAGCCCTCAGAGCGCCGGCATACTATGAACACATCTAGATGCACCCATCAGTAGCCTTGCCACCATGTTCTGCAAAAGCTGCATAAGGCGGAAATTGCCTGCTGAAAGCCCCAGGTGTAAGACACTGCAGTAGTCCAGTCTCAGTGTAATGAAGGCATGTATTAGGGTGGCCAGATCATCAGGTACTATCAGAGAAAGGATCTGGGCAATGTTTGTGAAATGATAGAAGCCACTTTGGACGACGGCTAACACCTGATCCTCAAGTGTCAAGCCATCATCAAGCACAACACCCAGATCCCTAACCCGAGTGAAGGGGATCAAGAATAAGCCACCCAGTTTCAAATCTAGGCTGCTACCTTGTACCCCTACACCTCGCCGATGTCCTGGCTCTACAACCAATACCTCTGTTTTGTATGAATTGAGTCCCAACCAGTTTTGATCTGGGCAAGGCACGTACTGAACACAGAGACTGCCATCTGGTTTTCAGGTGCAGAGGACAGGTATAGCTGGGTATCATCTATACAGCAATGAAAACCCAGCCCATACCAACTGGTAACATCTCCCGAAGGCAGCATGTACACTGTGAATGAGATTATGAATGTGTGTTAGTTCCTTTTTGTTTTCAATTTTTTTTGTTTGTAATTATTAAACAAAGTACTTATTAACTACTGTATGTACAATGACAGTGATTATTATTTCTACACTTACCAGTGAGGCAGAGTGAACAAGCCACTCTGAGGCTCGTGCCCAGACAATTCACTCTGTCCAACTTACTCTCCTCTCATTCTTTTGCAAAGCCATGTAGTTTTGATTGAGTATAGACTAAATTAAAGCATTGTAATTTGGCCCTGATACAAAGTTGGCTAGGATAGCCTAGCAGCCATTGCCTCTAAACTAGAAACCACTGTCTCTCCTCTCCTCTCCCACAAACACATTAAAAGATGAGTTAGAAATAATAGATGGAGAGTGGGCCAGGACAGGTGCAGTAGCTAGTTCACAAGTTTATTAGGGACAAATACAAAGTGCAGCCATTAGGGGGAAGGGCAAGATGAAAATTATCTCTTAATTTAACAGGGAGGGGGAGGACATACTGAAAATTTTACACACAATAATTAAATGTAATCATTGTTTTAAAAATATGGTTGTCTTACTTTACATAATTGTTAATAGAAGCTCATTTTATAAGAACAATAACACAGTGCAGTGTGTGTATTAGAAAGCAAAAAGTCACAGCAGGGTGTGCATTAAAGGATTTCAATGCACTCCCCAGTGGCATATAAGGCATGCCCCCTGAGAACTGTATTCTAATCCTTTAATGCACACCGTGGAGTGGCTTACTGTACTTATACAATTGCTTACTGCTCTTTTATATTAGAGTAGACAGAACAAATAAAATCAATCAAAATAAATAAAAAAAATCCAAAGAGGTGAGTGCAATAAATATAAAATGTATTTAGTGCACCAAGCAATCTTGTAGAAGCATTTGGAGGTTGGGGGGTGAGGCTTTATCAGGTGTCAGGGGGGTGAGAACAAGAGCATGCAGAAGAGAGATGGGACCTCAGAAGGGACCTATGGGCAAGGGTAAGTGGGACCTGTCATGATAATGAGATCAGGCACCTGAAGGTGTGGATACTAGAAATTCAACACAAAATCAAGTGATGTCTCTTGGCCAATAATGTTTCAAGATTTTTATTTTTGCTGTGTTATAAGTAAGGAATAAGATATAATGGAGGGATAATTATGATATTCAAATGTGATGACCGGTACTGTAGAGTTCTGAGCCTGATGTGTGAGGGTTGTAAACTACTAGAAGGCACATTGACAAGCATCACTCCATGTAGTTTATGAGGTGGCAGCAAAGTGTTTCAAGCTGTATAGTCTTTTATGATGCATTCCAGACATGTAAGTAGACATTTTACTAGACTGTGGGACAATATATAGGCTTTTCTGATGTGTTAATGCTGTATATGTTTCTGCTGTTGTGTGAAATTGTAGTTTTTTTAACATTTTCTTGTGTTTTTAGTAGGTGGTTACATTTTCTTTCTTGTGTGAGTAGTACAGAGAATTTTTTTAAATTTAGATCTGTGAGTATGAAGTACGTATTTTTCAGTGTTGGGTAGATTTTTTTTGCAGTTTGCAGTTACTGAAAAATACATTGTCAGATATTTCCAGATATCTGCAAGATTTCTAAAATGATTCTCTCTTGTAGCACTACAGTGGTACTGCAGGGAAGCAGGCAGTCAGGTAGGCATGCATGGACTTCTCTAGAGATACCACAGAAATTTTAGGAAATAGCGGTCCATCTCAGCAGCTGAACAGTGTGATTCCTGAACAATGTTGCCAGTGGAAGGGTGTCTGTCTTTCATTTTAATTTTTATTTGTGTGATTTTGTTTTATGTTGCTGGTTTATTTGATTTTCATTGTGACTATTTTGAACATGAGGTTGTGTAATTACTGTATTAAACTTTTTGACCACGACATATTGTGTTCATGTTTAGTACACTCCTATGTTGTCATTAGAGCAGGGTGTGTGCTGCGTTGAGACAGTAGCATGTGATGGTTCCTGATAACTGAGAATTCATAACTGGGCAGATTCCAATCTATAAGCCCTATTAGCAACATGTCCAGGGTGGTTAAAGACAATTGGATGTACACCATATCTCACATTGCACTTAGGGAAAGCTGTGATACAGCTTAATGCATACTCTGTCATGTGCTTTTGGTTAGATCAACATGAACTTAGATGTCCAGTTTCAAAATGCCATTTATTTAATGTTTAGTGGAAAGTGAAAATACATCTACGCTTTGTTTTAATATAAAACCCAGTGCATGTTCAATACTATTACAGTCTGTAAATAAAGGATATGGGGTTGACAAAGATTCAGATTCTGATTCAGCACTTCCTTATTTGGGAACATTCAGATTCAGATTCGGCTTTGTCTGTTTCCATGCAGTGGCCTTAGGACCCATGCAGACACACACAATTTTTAATAGTCTAAATATTCTTTCCAGCCCTACAAATTCCCAGTACTCTTTACTGTAAAGGCTATTCTGTCCTATTCAAGACAAAGTATTATGAGCACAACATAGTAACGTTTCATCAAGTTCCTCCATGCCATCCCAGAATTGTGGACAACCCATTTTTGCAGTCCTTCCATCTAGGACTCACAGTAGATATTAAGTGGCAGTAGTCTTGGCAATGGGGTACATCCAGTGCACTGGCAATAGTGCACTGGTAGGAGTTCCAGATGGAAGCATAGCTACTACGAGGTAAGAGCAGGGTGAAGTTTATCTAAGGATATCCAATCATGAATGATGCCGTAGGCAAAATCCACCTTGGGAAGAAAAGCTAGAGGGAAGTTAGGTCATTGGGTGGGGTTTACCTAAGGGTGACCATTGTGAGAAGTCTGACAAGTAGCTAGAAAGTCTATACAAATGGAGCAGCAGCAATGATGAAAACACACACACACACACACACACACACACAACACACACACATGTACACACACACACACACACACACATACAAACATTGGTGTGCACCTAAAAATTAACCTAGACTAGACTATCCCTCCCTGGAGCCGTGATGGAAGTCAAATAAGGTTTTTATCTGATGCCCCCATTGTCTCTCTGTGAATGGCCTGGTTCAATTGAAGGCAGAATGGATTGTGAATGCAGTGGTGTATCCTTTAATTTTACTGCAGGCCTTTACAGTACAAAAATATAACGGGAGTATTTCAGAGAAATTTGAAGAGTTGTTTGCAGTAGTAGGGGAGTAGTGTAATGAATATTTTCCAAAATACCCTTCAAATACTCTATTTGACATTTTGATCCTAATCTGAGAATTGCAACATCAGGAGTATTCAGAAATGAACTTACACTTGCTGCACACTTATTATGCAGTGTTATCAAAATCACTAAGAACAGTTTACGACATACAGTAAAAGGACATGGCTACCAGAAAACAAGAGTTAATGTCCTAAACAACAGCCTGTTAGATGAGACTTTATTCAATATTTATTTTGTAAGTATAACTTTAAAACAGATAGATTCATTTTAGATGTTTATGTAAGTATTGGGGGACTCTCAAGATACCGTTCATTATAGATAGTTTAAGGAGAGAGCTCAAGAGGTTTTTAATTACATTGTCGATAATAAATGGAGGGAAAAATCTACCAATTTTACATCTAGTGCAGAAATATTAATAAGCAGTATTCTCATAGCTGTAAGTAATTAATTGTACTTCTAATTAAAATTAAAATCCAGCGTAATATATGCAATGCAATTAAATTGCTTACAAAAAGTAAAGGTTTAATTTGTGCATTACCAAGTGACAAATCTGCATCTTAATTTGAATTTCTGTGTTGGTAGGGGTTCAGTACAGGGTAGTAAATAATATCTTTTTTTTTCCATTTTGGCAAACCTGCTAATTAAGTAATGAAACAGTTATGAAATCATTTTAGTTTACCAACATGTGTTATTTAAACCAAAGCAGCATTGCTAAAAGGAGAAGCTTGTGTTTTTTTCTATGACTAAAAGATAATCATCTTCTGCTGTCATGTCATGATTGATAGCTGATGCTGAACTGCAGAGAGAAAAGAAAGCATGACAAAGTATGAGAGACAGGCTTTTCTGCTCAATGCATGAGTGGAAACACAATACTTCAGTCTCTAAATTAAAAGAAGGGAAGAAATACAATTTAACACTGCTTAGCTGTTTTACATCCCACCTAAACATACTGTATGTAAAGTGTTAGACATTAGATAGCATGTATCTTGTGTTGCACTATATCCCTTTTGCATGATCTGCTAGGCATTTTCCATTTTACTATGAAACACTAGAAGGAAACTGCTTAGACTGTTTAGATGCTACCTGGGTTACACAACCAATCAAAAGCTGTGGGAAAATTATCTTGTGCATACATGTGTTAACATTTATAACTGCCACATTTTTGTCTAAAACTGATTGTTTTAGCCAGCAGAACTCTTTATTTATGCAGGACTTTATGATTTCATTTTACAATTTATAATCCTAAAATAGCCCAAATGAGCAGCAACACCTCTTTTTTACAGCAAGCTGGGTCATGCTGGTATATATTATAAATTTGCAACTGGGAGAACAGAAACACTTAGAGATCAGTAAGCTGTATAATGCTAGGTGTTAGGTTTGTGGCACTACCTTTTTTTTTTGAATTCTCTGCAAATGTTCATTTTCAGCAACACAGACACTTAAGAAATCATTATTCACTACTCTGGTCTTGATGATACAGTACTTTTAAAAAATTGAAAACACCTTCTAGTCCTCCTCAGGTGTTCCAGGTTTATCCAAGGGCTCCCATCACCACTTTAGCAATTTTGCACATTAAACCCTAATCCCCCATTCTCACAAACATTTGTAATAAATCAAAAAGTCAGTTTCTAGCTGCTGCAGTGACAGTAGCCAACAGCATTATGCTGAGATTACCCCTCGTTCAATTCCCCCCACTCTTTCACATAGTTGCATTTAAAATGTGCTCCCCAATACCTGGTTCATAATTTCAGTGAAGGGTGACACTAGTCTGTAAAAGCCAACTAAGTCAGTCACTATCCTACACAAAAACATCTGATCCATTACAGTGAGTCAGCCACTTAATCAGTAGGTCAGTCATCTGACTGTAAACATGACTTGAAGTGCAAACGTGAGGGAGGTTGACTGATCAGTGTCATTAGAATGACATTTGACCAGCCCCAGCCCCAGCCCCCCGGTAGTGGGCCAGATCATGTTTAAAATCAGATGACTGACCAACTGAAGTGGACTGTGTACTTTGTGAGAAGGGAGGTGGTGGAATTAGTGATCCCTTACTTCAGAATGTATACTTAGAACCTTACAGTCATGTAAATTATCACCCATTCTTCAACCTTCTCTTTTTTGTGAAGGTTGAGGAAAAGGCATGCCAGCTAAGCTGGTTGAATATTTGGAGAAAAATGACCTTTTTGAGACATATCAGTCTGCTTTCCATAGCAGACACAGCACAGAAATGGACTTAGAGTTTGTGGTGAACTGAACCTAGTAATAGACTAAGGAGAGATTTCTACGTTGGTTTTCTTTGACTTGTCCTCATCTTTTGACACAGTGGATCAAGCAGAATTGCTGAACAGTATCAAGGGGCTCATAAACTGTCCAGAACTGCTACTCAGTGGTCGATTAACCCATTTGTGATGGGTCAGTACTGGACCCAATACTCACTAACATGGACAGTGTTGCAGACATCAAGGTGGGAGGCCACCTGAGGAACAGTGATCACCGTTCAGTGTTGTTCAGTATAAGGATGAGAATGAAATTGAACCACTTAAGGGTGAGGGTCCTGGACTTCATGAGGGCATATTTTAAAAAAGATGGTTTAATGCTACAGGAATGACTTGACCGGAGAGGGGGACCTAGATGTGATGGAGAAACAGCAGGAAAAGTGGAAAAAGGCCATAGGGATGGCGACAAACCTGTATATCGAGTAAGTGAGCAGAAACAAGAGGAGCAAGAGACCTCTATGGTTGTTTAAAGAGGTGGCTAAAAAGGTAAAGACTAAAAGGTTAGCAGTCAGATGGTATAAGGAGAAGAAAAGGAAAGAAGATAGGAAGGTGTATCAGGGGAAACAGAGGGACACAGGGAGAGCAGTAAGGAGTGAGAAGGTACAAACCGAAGATATAATAGCCCAGGTAGTGACAAAGGGGAACAAGACAGTTTCAGGTATATAAGCAAAAGGAGGAAGACCAGGGGTGAGATCATAATAAAAAGAGAAGGGGGCAATGCAGAGGGGTACCAAGAAAAGGCAGACATCCTAAACTAATACGTTTGTTCAGTATTCAAAGAGGAAGCAGAAGAGAGAGGCTACAAAAAAGTAATGAGAGCATTGGAAGGGGTGAGCTGGACTCTGTTTTAAGAGGAGAGGAGAGTGTTCTGAAGGGACTTGCTAATTTGAAACAAGACAAAGCAATAGGGCCATATGGGATGCATCCAAGGGTATTGAAGGAGCTCAAAGAGGTACTGACTGCACCTTTTACAGTCTTATTTAACAGCTCATTGGAAACAGGTGTACTTCCAGGAGATTAGAGAAGAACAAATTCCCAAGAGTGATACCAGGGAAGAGGCTGGCAATTATAGGCCTGTAAGTCTGACTACGATGGTGGGAAAGTTAATGGAGTCACTGCTGAAAGAAAGAATAGTAGAATATCTTGAATGCAATTGGTTACAAGACCTTAGGCATCATGAATTCACAGAGGGGAGGAAATGCCAGATTAATCTTATAGATTTCTTTGACTTGGTGACCAAGGAATTAGATCAGAGTGGAGCAGTGAATGTGGCCTAACTATATTTCAATAAGGCTTTTGACACTGTTCCACATAAGAGGTTATTAAGCAAGCTGTGTAGCTTGGGAGTGGGTGCTAAGGTGGTAAACTGGGTAATAAACTGGATAGGGAATAGGTGACAGGGGGTGTTAGGAAATGGAATTCACTCAGAAGAAGGGAAGGCAACCAATGGAGTGCCTTAAGGATCAGTGCTGGGACTGGTCCACTTCAATGTCTTTATAAGTGACATTGCAGAGGAACTGGAAAGGAAGGTCTGCCTCTATGCCAATGACATCAATATCTGCAATAGGGTAGATACTCCATTGTGTGTGGTTAAGATGAGCAGAGACTTGAGAAAACTTGAGAAGTAGTGAAGGGCATGGTAACTGTGTTTCAACATGAAAAAATCAAATGTAATGGACCTAGTGCACAGAAACCAAGTGGTTGATTACAAAATGGGAGGTGTGGTACTGACGACCATCAAGCAGGAAAGGACCTGAAGGTAATCATATTTAATTGACCTAAAGGTGGCCAGGCATTGTGACAAGAGAGTTGGGATGGCTAGTATGATACTGGGGTGCATATGGAGGGCTATCATCAGCAGAAAGAGGGAGCTGGTATTTCCTCTGTGTAGATCATTAGCAAGACCCTACCTAGAGTACTGTGTCCAGTTTTTGAGACCACATCTCTGGAAGGAAATAGACAGAGTGGAGGCTGTCTAGAAGAAGAAAACTAAAATGGTGCAGCGTCTACATCAGAAGCCCTACAAGTGGAGACTTAAGAATTTAAATATGTACACCTTGGAAGACAGAAGAGTAGTGGATATGACAAAGACCTTTAAATACCTCACGGGGTAAAATACAGTACAAGGGGGAAGTATTTTCCAGAAAAAAAATGCTCATTGATAAGGGGCATGACAAGAAGTTGGAGGGGGTAGATTCAAAAGAGATGATGAGAGGAAGTCCTTTTTTAGAGAAAAAGTAATGGATTCCTGAAACAGTCTTCCAGCAGAGGTGGTGGCGGAAAAAGCAGTGTTGGTGTTTAAGAATGCATGGGATAGGCACAAGGGAATCTCAGGAAAGGGAAGGGGGCAGGTGAATCGGCTGGAGATCAAGACTGATCTGCAGTGATACTATAGGTAGAAAACAATGGGCAGACTAAGTTGACCAAGTGGTTCTTATATGTCAACAAATTATATGTTTCTATGTTTCTGAGTGGGAGAGAGCAGAAAGTATTGTTCTGTTTTTTCTAGACATGCCTGGCTGTTGTCAACGATGGAGTCCCTCAGGGATCTGTCTTATCTCATGTGTTATTCACAGTGCATATTTTACCACTTGGTGAGATCATTAAATGGCACTGCATTGGAATTTCTCTGAGATGCAGATTATACCAAGACGTACCTTTCTTATGTTCCTGACAGGGTGTCATATGTGCTGTGACTGAAACAATGTTTAAAAGAAATCAGAGTCTTGATTATTTTCAACTAGCTGGCACACATGCCTGGTATGACTAATCTGATCCATGAATATCAGCTTTGAAAAGTAGCCTCAATCTACCTATGTTTGATACAATGCAACTGAAGGTAGAGGACTTGGTTCCCACCCTGTGACATAGTCCTTTTCAGACAGTTGACATTCGTAGCCCAGGTGTCTTCTTTAGTCAACGACTGCTTTTATCACCTTAGAAATATTCCCAAACTAAACCACTTTATGGATACTGCAGATCTCTGCACTTTGGTCAAGGTCTTCAACTCATCTTAACATGACTACTGCAATTCTCTGTACAATGGCCTACCATGTGGTTAGTTGCTTAACCTTCAGCTAGTCTAGAACTCATAAGCAAAATCTTTGACTTTCATTCAGTGGTCATATCATATCACCTGTTCTCTACAGGTTTTGGTCTGAGTGCCTGTGAAGTGGTGAGTTGACTACAAGGTTTTGCTGTTTACATACTGTACAAGGCCCAGAATGAACCAGGTTTAAGGAAACGTGATACATAGCATCATTCCAAAATACATCCAATATCTTTATTTGTAATCCAATCATGTATTCAACAGTGCCAACATTTCATATCTAATCTAATATAAACACACAGGAGAAATGAAGCCTGTGACAATTTGGGAAAGAGATGCCCTGTTCTAAATGGCAATAAGGAATTTAAACACTATTATATAATACAATAAAATAGTAGAATTGCTTACTGCTGACAAAAAGGATCAGAGGTCAGAAAAACTACACAAAGAAAACGTAACAAATACCATCAGATGCTAAATCCCTAATAGTGTTTAACGATGTTACTGGGTCACAATTAAAAGAACCATTAAGTCATGCAGAAAGTGTCCACAAACAAGTAATTCATTTAAACCAACAGTATTAGGATGTATTTAACTCAGATGCCTTCTATCCTTGGGGCATTGAATGAATGAATCTTCCAGTAATGGCTGACTTCTTTTTTTTTTGGTTTGTTTTCTGTCACCATTAATTTGTCTCATAACCTGATGAGGTCATGAATATTCCTCATTAAGGACTCAGCTGAACTGCAACATGTAGAAGGTCTTATGTACAGTATGTCACTTGTAAGTTATGCCTTGTGCCTCCATTTCTACAGATGTTTGCTAACGTTTCTCAATATTCAGCTTTATAATACTTTCATTGCTTGATGGACTCGCTTGCTGCATAGTGCATACACACTACTTGAATGTTACTATTTTCCTATTTTTCTCCACCTTCAGGATTGATTTTCTTATATAATACAAAAAATAGTCATGGATGTATGTTCTGTGAGACTAAATCTGTACTTGGAATATGTTATGCCACCTAATGGTGCACAATCTTTTACAAGAAAACTTAATTTATAGGGGTCTTCACTTGAATTACCAAACATAGCTGATTTAACCCTGTATTTATTGGCCCTATTACTACTAATTCTTTGTTATGACCATAACAACAATTCATTTTTGAACAGTTTAAATATTTAAAAAAATATTTTTTTCCTTCCCCTTCTCCTTAAATCTGGATGAATCCGATCTGATAGATTGCATTACTTACTACCATAATATAATTTCATGGTGATGTCAATAGTGATGGAGATCCAAGAAGCAAATTTCAGAGGGCTTATTGCTTTTCTTCTTCAGCAAGAGTGATGCCTCCTTATGTAGTCCTGATCCTCATTGTGATGGCTAAAGGAACCAAAACTAAGTCACGTATCTATACATCCATGGCACTCTACAGCAGACAACTCAATTAAACTATAAAGTTAAGACGTCTGCTTTCTTTTGACATGATGTGACCTGCGACTTACATTTCACCTTGTGAGAAGCTATTTTTAGTTAGTTGAATATTAAAATATATTTCCTCTTCCCTCTTTTTTTTCTTCTTATTGGGAATTACACAGGCAGCTGTAGACCTATTCATAATCCAAGTCAGCTTGTTGTTCATTATAGGAACTTGTAGGGAAAAGTATCCTAAAGGCTTATACTGTATATATATGATAACAATGGAGAGAGAATATTAACCCTGTTCTTTAAGTGCTGGTACTCTTTATGTAGTTGGATTAGATAATAAGTGCAATACTGTTTAATTGCTGATATCTTAGTATTCCATGGTATTTACAGCAAACTCAGCCATTTGGCTGATTTTTCTCTCCTGTTTTTATAAACACTCTCACATGTTGTAGGGTTATTTTTTTCTTTTATTGTTACACATTTGCTAGCTTACTATATAAGTATACAGTTACCTATTTACTTTCCAGTTTCCTCGTAGTATAATTTGTTATCAGTTAGCAGTGGGATAATTATAAACAAGTGTTTTTCTTCAGACAATTATACTTCTTTAAATGGTATGAAGATACGTTTCAGTTATTTATAAGACAAACAAGTACAGGAAACTATTTTTATTGCTTACTGCTGTTTTATTGACACTTCATTATAACAGAAGTTGTTAGGTTGAACCTTAAACTGTTAAGTGTAAATTCAGAAAGTCTACATTGTTAATTTTATAGAGACACTGTTTATAATAATTGTTAACTTTTTTAAACTAGTTAATTATACTAGCTTTTTCCTTCAATAGTATTCAGTTTTTCTAACTATTCATTCTTGATTAGCCTCCATTATCCTTTATTGATTGTATCTGCTTGTGATAATTCAACTATTCAATATGTCTACCTCCCCAACTAATATTGTATCCAAGAATGTTAAAGGGCTGGTTCCTCCAGTAAAGCACAAAAATGTTTTAAATCATTTTCAGAAAGAGAGAGAGCTGGTATTGCCTTACTCCAAGAGATACATCTTATTCCAGAAGAAGCAATCATACTTGGTAAGGGTTGGGTTGGCCTAGTGGTGGATCTGGGGGAGTGGTGGGTGAGGCAACACCCCACAATGCAGAGCCTTGCCTCATGGTGAAAACAAAAAGATTTGTACTTTTTGAATGTGTGGCTGGCTGAGGCTGATGAAACAATTAAAAAAAGGATGGACCTGCTGTGTCACCATTGTTTGTTCCCTCTGCCCATGCCCAGTGCCCACCCAGTACCTTCCAGAATAGATAGACTCACTGCTGGAGTCTGTATGTCCAACCAGAGTGCAGCCACAGAACATATGATGGTTAACAGTTTTGGAGCCTTAGCGAGTAGGGAGTCAAGTTACATGATGGAAGAAAACTTGAAGAGTTGGAGTCAAGATTAACAAAATTTAATTTCTGGGTGATTGGACAGGTAACTATTGCATCACGAGCAGAGAGATCCATTATCCTGTCTAGAGTGGACATGGTCTAGTCCTAAAATAAAAAAATAAAAACATTGAAGTATTTGTGTGTGCATTGGCATCAGGTCTGGCTGGGAAGCAGGGGCAATAAGAGAGGGCATTGCCACTAGAGCTGGGTGGCAGATAGGCAATGGTAATAGGATGGCAGTAGGCTGGCAGATGTTTGACAATGTAGAATGCTTGTCATGCTAAGTCCTGGTGCCAGAGGAGGTCACTCACATGAACCGTGCAGGTTCTACAAAAAGAGGACCAGATTCCAGAAAGAAAGGTGGCTTCTCCTGTCTGAGAAGTAGTGCCAGAAAAGAGGTGAGAGTGAGCTAGGGGATGGGTGCAGGGCACTGGGGGGGGGGGAGAACTAGAGGAAACAGGCAATCCTGGGATTAGCCAAATAGAAGAATACATGGTCTGCATATATTACAAAACAGTATTAGCTTGCTAGCTACCCTGTACATCAACACCCTTCACCTCCATGTCCTGCTGCATGGCCTGCATCAAAGGGTCTATGTATGATCAAAGCAGAAGTGGGACAAAAGACAACCCTGGACAGTGTCTCAAAACAGCAACAAAGTCAAAGAAAAAATGCTAATTTGCCTTGACATATGCTTGTTGGAAGATACAAAATTTTGTGAGAAAGTTAATAAAATGTGCTGGAGAACCAAACATTTCTAAGATGGAATAAGGCCAGGATACCTCAGTCAAACAACTTCTGTCAGCATCTGAACTAGCTAATATGGAAGAATGGTTTTTCATGTTTATATTATCTGGAGAGCTTTCTTGATACTGTCAACTGTTCTCCAAGTCAAGACAAACTCTGCTTGACCTGTATAACTTAGACTGCGGAGTATTTGAAATACCATGTGGGTGAGAATAGACTTGAAAAGTGTATAGCCCACATTTAAGTAGGAAATTAGCATTATGGATAGAGATGTGTGAAGTACATGAAATTCACTCCACATTGTAATTTGTGGATTTCACAGAGCAATTACGTGAAATTTGCAGCAGTGAATTTCATAAATTCTGTCTCAAAACATGAAATTTCACCCACTAATTACACGCTTCACCCACAAATTTTATGCTTCATGGTAAAAATTGGCACATTTCACCAAAACATTCACACAAGTCATGTGAATCAAAGTTTGAACGGTCAGCCAGAACTCCAGAAATTCTATGAAGCGTGAATTTTCAGTGCTTCACATGAAATTTGCAGGAGAAGATTAACTTCATAACATCTCTAATTATGAATGTCCAACAATAAGGTATTTGATCAGTTTGGAAATCAGTGAAATTGTGGTATACTGCCACATGTTAGATATATCTTCCCCCAGCGCTTAATTGAAAAGTCTAAAGTAGCAATAGCATAGACTGCTCCAGAAAGGTTTTGCAATATTTTATGATAGAACCATCAGTTAGGACCTTCTGCATTTTGGGGCACTGAGTAGCACACAATATTTTTTATGCCAACGTTCTTTCCATAAGGGCAAGAATCTTGTCAGGGGCTATCTGGAGCAGATGCAAGTTTTACAAGTCAGTGGTTATCTCTGAGTTGTCAGGTATTTGTCCACTGGGAATAAGGCATCTGATAATGATCCCAGAATACTTCCAATACTTCAGAAGCCTTGGTAGCCCTATCACCTGTGGGAGGATGTTTAATGGAAAGAATTATGACCCTGGCCATCTGGTTAAATAACTCTGTGAGGCTGGAACTTTTGAAGCCCTTGCATCTACCTCATAGTACTTTAACTTCTGCCTCAAGAATTTGAGTGCCATCTTTTTCTGATTGATGCAAATTTTGTCAAGTTATTTTTTAAACCCAGTCTAATTGAGCCTTAACTGAATTATACTCAAAAATAAAAATGTACATGCTAAACCTTGCCCCAAGATTCACTCACAGCACCCTCCCATTCTAAAATCCTAAATCCACTACTGGTTGGCCAGACTGAACTTAGTTCTTTTAATTCCTAAAAAGGGGGTACTGCAATACTGATAAGAAAAGGGGTGAATTTTATTAACAAATCTTCTGTAGCAGATCCTGAATGTTGATTTAAGTTTCAAGCTGGATATTTAAATGGGAGAAAAGCACTTAGGTGTAATATTTATGTTCCCAATACAGATCAAGCTTCTTTTTTTTTATAATATGGCATTACATCTTACAACTTTCATAATGGGATTTTATTAAAAAATTTCTCTTCACACAAAAATTGTCATTCATACAAAAATGTTTGTAATAGCTTCACAACAGTTTGATGGATTTGGCATGAAAGTGTGCATGTATAACCTTATGGGGTAGATCTCTCAATGTGCCAAGTTTTGTTCCAGTCATTTGTGCAGATTCTGAGCTACAGATAGTTACAAATGTAAAAGAATCACTGTTTTTTTATGCTTATTTGTCATTACCTTGCACCCAGATGGTTTGGAATATCAGTCTGAATGTTTTAGAATAGAAAGAGCTTGGCACACAGATGTTCCTTTCACTGGTTTGGAGAAAAAATATTAATGTGTCCCAAAGTTATTACATTTTAAAAACTTCAGTTCTGAGCATGATCAGTAAGCACTTCAAAATAGCTGAATGAAATGATCATATGGGGACAAAAGTTGCATATGAACATTTTTGTATGAATGAAAATTTCATATTAACATTTTCATTCATATGATAATTTCACACAAAACTTTTCAATCATATAAAACTGTTTGTGATTTTTTCATTCATATTTATGTAATATCTTGCAACTGTTCAACAGATTTGCAAGGAATTTTGCAAGCTCAGTCTCATGGGGCATATCTCTTAATGTACCATTTTTTTAAGTTTGATGCACAGATTCCGTGATCCAAATAGCAAACAAATGTAAAACATCACTGTTTTTTGCTGTTTTTGTCATCACCTTGCACCCAAACGGTTTTGCATTTTGGTCTGAAATTTTCAGACTGGAAAGGTTCTGACACACAGATATGGCTTTCCTTGGTTTGCTGAAAAAATATTAATGCATTCCAAAGTTACATTTAAAATTTTCTGTTCTGAGCATGTTCAGTAAGCCCTTTAAAAAGGCTGTATAAAATGATTGTATGGGGATGAAATTTTCATATGAAAATTTGATACAAACATTTAAGGATATGATTACACTATCTCAAAATGGATGGATGGATGGATGGATGGATGGATGGATGGATGGATGGATGGATGGATGGATGGATAAGCAAGGCCCAAAGGGCCCTCCGCTACCTCAGGCAAATGAGGATACAATTATACAATCTCAAAAAGTAAGGAACTTCTTTAAAAAAAACTGTGTTAATGCAACATTTAGGATTCAGGTTAAAGCAAAAAAAGTAGGGAAATGTTTTTTTTGGGTTTCCAACCTTAAAACCCTACCCCCATACTTAAAACAAATCAGGGGTGCAGGCTTTAGGTGGAATACTAAATGGTTCATTAATGTAGTTTTTCCAAAGAATATATGTTGCACCTGTTTTAACTGTACTTTTATTATTTCCACTTATTTACCACTACTGATTGCCAACGAGTTCAATACCACTTTCACTGATCTATCAGCGGTGCTTCCCAGTGAGTTTCTAAACCTAATGGATAACCAATCTCACAGAAACACCATACCCTTTTCAGAGATGGAAGGGCTGCCACCCTTCTATTTTAGGCAAGTCTCAATCTCTGAAACCATCAAGCAAGTAAAGAGGGTACTCGGAAAGACCAGAAGGTGGAGTGATGTAATAGATATGAAGTTGGTTGCCATAATGCTTGATGTACTAGCAGACCCAATCTCCAAGATTTTTAATTCCTCCCTAAAATCGGGTGGGTTCCCAGATGCCTTGAAATCCACCCTGGTTACACCAGTTTTCAAATCCGGGGATAAAACACTCACTGCTAATTATCCATCCTCCCACCCCTCTCCAAAGCTCTAGAAAGAATAGTCTCTGAACAACTTACTGACTTTCTGGACAGTCACCAACTACTCTGCAGCAATCAGCATGGTTTCCACAAAAAACACTCGACCATCACCGCACTGGTGAACTACACCACTCAGCTCTACAATGCCTTTGACCTAGAGATGGCAGTGGGGTCAGTCTTCATTGACCTTACAAAAGCGTTTGACTCAGTTAATCACCAGCTACTACTAAATACACTGCTTTCCATGGGACTGGCCCATGATACAGTCACCTGGTTTCATAGCTATCTGATGCAAAGAACTCAACACGTTAGAATTGGCGACTCACTCTCTGACCCTAAGGTAGTGGCCCTTGGAGTACCGCAAGGGTCAATACTTGGACCATTCCTTTTCAGCCTGTTCATTAACCACCTCCCTGAAGCCTGCCTGGCTAGCATAATTTTAAATGCAGATGATACCGCTATATTGGTCCCAGGTAGGGATCACTTGACCATTGAGGAAGGCCTGGTTGATAGTTTCCACAAACTTGAAACCTGGTTGTGTCAACATAAACTGCTACTAAATCACAAAAAAAAAAAAAAGCATGCTATTCTTGGTGCCACAGAACAAAAGGAATTTAGGGCCTCTTCGAATTCTGAACCAAAAGGGCGTCACACTTGAACAAGTCCCCTCGTTTAAATATCTGGGTGTTTACCTTGATGACACTTTCAATTTCTCCCAACACATTCATCAAGTTGTCAAAACCACCAAAATGAAACTGGGCATCATCTACAGAAACAAGCACTCGATGACACCTGCAGCCCTCAAATTAGCCACAGGCAGCACAGTATTATCATCTGTGGATTATGGCTTACCAATATACGTCACAGAATCAGACACTGCCCTAAACAGCTTACACAAACTCATGAATAGGGCTTGTCATCTGGCACTTGGGACAGTTCAATGGACTCACACTTGTGCACAGTACTCTGAGATGGGCTGGCTCCCACTGTACCTAAGAGCCCAATACCAAACATGCCTGATCATAACAAAGCGCAACTAGGCCTCATGCCAGAATCCATAAGCAGTCTGTTCAAGAAGACCATGCACATTAAACAAACAAGAAATGCTACAAAAGGAGGACTACAAGTCCCTTTCAAGTGCACATCACTGGCCCAAAAATCCATTACTTTTAAGGGCCCCAAATGATTTAATGAGCTGCCCGAAATGCTGACAGGAAACACAAAGCTGTGTCTGTTCAAAAGGGTGCTACGGTCCCACCTTAAGAATGTAACCACCTGTAACTGTGCAAGAAAATAATTCGACATATTCCTCATGCCTTATCCCCCACCTCCTCACCTCTTCCACTCCCCACTTCCCCCCTCCTTTGACTTACAACCCTCCTACACCACCTTTCCCCTTTAGTCCTGTTCGACACCACCTCTAGCTACTTTGACAATGCCAATCTGGCTGCTTACCTTTTTCCCCATCATCCTCATAGCTTAACACAGACCTATTATTGACATGTCTCACTATTCCCAGTGTATTCCTACCCTGCAACAACTTGATGTAATGTAATTTACTCAACTTTTAAGATGTACCTGAAACTATCAAGTCTTGTACCTCATGTGCCATTTTAATGATGTTCATGATGTCTACCATATTTTTCTTTTTTCACTGTTATCTTAATTTGTACTTATTGGCCCAGATATTCAAAAGGGTTGCGCCATGCGCAACAGGTTTACGCGTGCGCAACTCCAAAATTGCGCCATTCTGCGATATTGAGAAGGGGCCAGTTGCGCAACCGAAAACACGCTGAGCCACAGCGCAATGGAAATGAAGGCATGCACAACCGAAGGGGGCGGGTCCATGCATAAAGTGCGCAATGCGATATTTGAACACTTGCGCAATGTGCAAGAGTGGCTCAGCCGGAAGTTGCGCAGTACCGGATTTGAGCCAAAATAAAATGGCTCAAGGGAGCGGCGCAAGAACTCGAGCAGGCCGCAAACCGGGGGAGAGAGACAGAGAGAGAGAGACAGAGACAGAGACAGGAGCAGGAAGGACAGAGAGGGACAGTGGGTCCTGGAGGACAGAGAGGCCAGTGGGGTGCCGGTGCAGTGGAAGCAGCAGTGGGGCAGTGGGGGTAACACAGGAACAGCAGCTGGGGGCAGAAGCCAGGGAGATGGACAGTGTCAGCTTCCACATGGAAGCTGTAATGAGGGGGGTGAGACAGCATGCTGCAGGGGGACGTGGCCGTGGAGGGGCCCGTCGGCGGTATGCCCCTGACAGGCGGTATCGTGCCCACATCAGCTACGAGCTGTACAGTGATATTGAGATCGTGGCCCGGTACCACCTGAACAGGGCAATACTGAGACGGCTCAGTGAGCTGTGCAGTGATGTGATGCAGGCACCCTCACGATGGAGTCACGCTCTGTCCGTGGAGACCAAGGTGACAGCCTGCATGTGCCTGCTCGCCACGGGCACCTTCCAGAGGCCGACAGGGGACACCACAGGCATCATGCAGTCAGCCACATCACGCATCCTCACCCAATTCCTCAGCGCACTGCTGCCTCATGCTGCGGAGTACATCCATTTCCCCAGCACCGCGGCAGAGCGTACAGCAAACATGCAGGAGTTCCACAGGGTAGCACAAATGCCTGGCATGCTAGGTGCCATAGACTGCACCCATGTGGCCATTCGCAGCCACCTGGCTGACGGACGAAGCATATACTCCGAACCGAAGGGCTACTCGGTGTCAACTGCCGGGTGGTGTGTGATGCCACTGGCGCATCATCAATGTCTGTGCACACACCCTGGCGGAGCACATGATGCCTTCATATGGCACCAATCTGCACTGTGCCATCGATTCGAGAGTGGGAACATCCCACGGGTCATCTAGTGGGTGAGTACATGTATGGAATGCAAACTCTGTGCAAGGTTGGGAATGACACAGGTGCCATGGTAGTGGCACACAAGGATATGGGCAATATGGACCTGACCTAACACTGATCTCCACTATCTCCACACAGGTGACTGTGGATACCCTCCGTCCTGGCTGCTCACCATACGCGCCCCATGACCCCAGCGCAGCCGGTTTCAATGAGGCACACGCCGCAACACGGAACATCATAGAGCGGGTGTTCGGGATACTCAAGGCATTCTTCCGATGCCTGGACACCTCCGGCAGAGCCCTACAGTACAGCCCCCAAAAGGCCTGTGGGATATTCCTGGCCTGTTGCATCCTGCACAACATGGCCAAAGACCATGGGATAGCCGTACAGGTCCAAGAGGGGGACAGCGATGGGGACGCCAGTGGCGCCGGTGATATGGGTGATGAGCCACCCCCCCTAGGATGGAGGGACCCTGACTGACCCGCAGGCCCAGCTGCACCAGGACACCATTGCAGAAGCGCACTCACGCACAACACAGGTAAGTCAAGGGGACATGTGCAGGCAACACTGTCTATGCGCCAAACCACAGGCACACAGGGGAACACACCGTGCATGAAGGTCAGGGGAGTTGAAGGGTCTCGCATACCAACACATTAGCAGAGAGGTGAGCACTCAAATAACACACACACACACACCAGGCAGCATACAGGGCAGCAGCACAGCAATCACGAATACACGCTATCACACAGCACCACCAACCACCCTCACCACCTGGACTGTCCATGTACGTGTGTCAGGACCTGGGCAACCTTGCACCTTGGTGTACAGTGCAATGCAGGCATCATCATCCACACGCACCTGTGGAAAGCAGTTGGGAGAGTGTGCAGGTGGTCCGTGTGTCAGTTTGGTGAGCAGAGCACCCAGCAGTGCACTGCCCACCATGACACACATTGCACACAGGGCAGCACCAGACAGGGCCTGCATTGGGAGACAGCTCAGTCAGGGAGCACTGTCCCACGGCCACCACGGATGCGTGGGTGGCCCCGCCGTGGCCTAGCAGCACTGGCAGGCTGCGCAGGGGCCACATCGGGTGGCACTACTGCACCACCAGGGGTCCCAGTGCGTTACCGCGACCTTGCCCGCACAGGGGTCTGCATCCCGCGAAAGAAACTTGCACCAGGGGTGCTCGGGATGCCCACAGCAGAACCCGGCGTCGACAGGCCTGGTGTCACACGATGCCAGGAGCGGGGAGTGAGTGGCGCACTGTGTGGGGTGCATGGTACAGGGTCACCAGACAGTGTGGTCACGAGTCGCCACAGAGACCACTGCCTGGGTCAGCCTGTCGATGGCAGCGGTCACATCCGTCGCATATGGACCATCTCGGCCGGTCCGAGCACACTCCCTGCTATGCGCTCCACGGACACAGTCAGTGCCTCCACGGACCTTGCAACCCGCCCCTGCAGCTGTACCGACTCCTGCAGCAGGCGGGTGTGCACGTTCAAAGGGTACTGTGCCCCAATGGCATCATGACCCCCAGGGTGTGGATGGTCCTGGTGCACAGCACCCCTTGAGGGTGGCCGCTGTTCACCAGGAACAGGTATGGGCTGATCCAAGGGCGGTGGACAAGTGCCACTGCCTGACGCTGTCCCCCCAGGCCTGGTGTGCAACTGCTGCTGCTGCCCCTCCAACTGCTGAGTCCCAGGTCCACCTGTTCCACCCCTGTGCTGTCAACAGTGCCAGACACCTGCTCAGCCACGGTGCTGCCCCACGGTGCTGACAGAGCCCAGCCTGTGACTGTGCCAGCATGCTGGTACACAGGTGTGGAGCTGGATGGCCGGGGGCACGTGCTGTCCTGCCGTGTGTCCTTGTGGGACACACACCTCTCACTGGCCATTGAGGCCTGCCATCCTCAATAGTGCGTCGTGCACTGCCATAGGCACAGCATGCTGGCACACCTGCATGCCAGACTGCTGTGACACAGGCTGTGCACCCCCTGCACCCGTATCACTGCCGGCGGAGTTGTCAGCCCAGCCGGCCTGCTGCTGCAGTGCGTGCAGGCTGCTGTCGGAGGTGGAAGGTCCCTCCTCCTGGTCCAGCAGGTCTGCCTCACTGTCAGCACCCACCACCACCGTCTCCTGCAGACGAACAGAATCTGAAACAGAAAGAGAGTACATGTGAGTGCATGTGAACAACAGCCGCCCCCCCTCCCCACAACATCACCATGACATACCATGCAGTGATGGCTTCCACCTGTCTGGAATCCTCCGCCAGGAACACCCGCAATGGCACTCGGCTGCATGGCCGTGACCAGTGTCTCCTCGGTCGGGGTCAGCTGCACACCACTGGTGGTCCCCACCAGTGGCAGCACTGCCACCCTGAAGGCTGCCACCTTCTCCTTCAGCCTCCTGTGGTCAGTCCCCATCTTCTTGTGGCACTCCTGCATGGGCGCTGGTGGCTTCGTGCAGGTTGACGGCCAAGCTACCCCTCCCATGCAGCTGCATGCTGCTGAGGTGCCCTCCGCCCACTCAAAGCGGCTCATCCTCCAGGTAGGCCTGGAAGAGGGCCTCGGTCTCTGCTGTGGTGAAGTTCGGCCTCCTCCTCGCCCGCTGTCCACCCCTCGGCCTGGTTCTCGTCAGTCATGCTGATCTGTATGGGTGGAAGTGGACACCTGTCACTCTGCAGTCCACAGCATTTCCCCATGAGCATAGCTGCAGGCCAGGGGGCAGAAGCCCCGCTTCCTCGCTGCATGGCAGATACTGATGGAAAGGGTGCCTCTGCCCCTTCTAGTGCCCTCATCATGCTCAGCCCCTCATCCCGTGACACCCTCCAGCACCCCTGCCCATGTGCATTGTCCTGAGCATCACACAGCATGTAACTCACCCTCAGCTGCAACAACCAAATCTGGCTGCCACAACCCAGTGTCGTATTTTATAGCGCAACACATGCAAATGAGGTGTGCGCAACTTTAATGACATGCTAATCGCGCCACTGCGCTTTGAATGGCTGATCGCCTGCTTTGCATATAGTCGGCTGAATATAGCGTAAATCGCTTAGCGCAATAGGAAAGGTCGGCTGAGCCAATGGCGCATGTTTGTGGTTGTGTGCTACACTGCATGCATAAGCCCAGATGGAGTTACGCGTCGTCGATCGTGCTGCAGAACTGCTGGCGCGATAGGCTATTCTGGACATGGCCACCATTGTGCCAGTGGCGCTGCAGCACTGGGCACTATATGGCGCTGATGGCACCTCTGCGCGATAGTCCCTGTGCACCTGGTGCTGTGCCGCGGTCGGTGCAGGATACCTATGCATCCTATAGCGCTGTCGTAGCCTTGCATCATTACCGTGACCTTGGGTATGCCCTCTGACCCCTGGCGCTGAGTGCATGCCATGTGTATGTCCTATGTCTGTCTGGCTACAGCGCCATGTAAATGATGGCGCTGTGCAAACAGGCGATAGATGCCTGTGCTGGTCTATTGCGCAACAACTCACGTGGGGTCACAGCGCGCGGGCGCCATAATGCCTGCTGTAAAGTCGGTGCCATGGCTGGGAGGAGGCGGTGCCCGTGGAGCCAAGTTGAGGTGGCCAACCTGGTGGCCCTAGTGGAGCCCCACTATGACCAACTGTATGGTGAGGCCCCCCTCACCGGACCGAGGACCCATGTGTGGCAGCAAGTGGCCACTGACCTGGTGGGGGTCACTGGCCGGGGCCGGTCTGCGGAGCAGTGCTGGCACCGGGTCAGTGATCTCCACCGGAGGGACCCAGAGCTGTTAGCGGCTGCGTTCCCATGCCAGGCGGGGCCTGGTGCCTAGGCCACGTGAGTGTACCATCTATTCACCTATATTCTCTGTAGGGGTGTGTGTGTGCCTGGGTGGCTGTGCATCGGTGTGTCAGTGTGTGCAGCTGTGCGATGGATGGTTATTGCTGTGTGGGCAGGCAGTCTTACTTGGGCAGGGGGCACTCTGCTTTTGAGTCACACTGATGTTTGTCTCACCATATGTCTCCCACAGGCCGGATGGTGACGGCGCCAGACGCGGCTGATGTGGGCCATGCCAGGGCCCCAGTCCCACAGGCCGTCGGCCCACAGCGGCAGCAGCAGCATCAACAGCAGCAGCAGCAGCGGCAGACTGAGCTGCTGGAGGTGTGGTATCATTACGTCATGGATGCTTTGCATGCTGGGGGCAGGACCACCAACCATGATGGACACAACCAGATGGGTGGTAGTAGTTCCACTATCGTAACACTAGTGAGTCCCCACACTGGAGTACAGTGTACAGTTCTGGAACACATAGCTGTGTATGGACAGGGACTGGGTGGAGCGTTCACAGGAGGCGACATGGATGGTGCATGGATTGCATCACATGTCCTATGCAGACAGGTTGTGGAACTGAACATGTACTCCTGGAGGGAGGAGGGTGTGGGGATATGATGGGGTCATCGGGTGTGTACAGGGGGAACAGTGTGCAGGAACCAATATTTGTCAGCGTAGAGGATGTTCCAGGTGTAGAGGGCATGGGATGCAGTTGGAGGGGCTCGTTTAAGGAAACATGCGAATGTGTTTCCTCACATCATGGGTGGTGGACGGTGGAACACCCTGCCAGAGGATGTGGTGGGGCTGACTTGGTCACGGGAGATCTGTATGTGTGGGCTCGCCATGAGGGACTTCTGGAGGTCAGGGGTGAGGGGGAATGGACTTATAGGACATGAGAGTGATCGTACAAGGCCAAATGGCCAGACTAGGTGTCCCATAGGCCCCTATCTGCCGACACTGTCTATGTATCCATGTATGTAGGTGTGACACAGGTGACCTGCATCACAGTGCAGTATCACGACACGTCTGTGTATGCATCACAGGTGGTCCAGGCATGCACTGGGCACATAGCTGTGTGACTGGCATCGCACCACGTTGCAACATCACTGACAGCCTAGTTTGTACTGTGATTGAGCGTGGGCAGTGTGTGTGGGCGGTGGTGCGCATGGCAGGTGCCGCCTGTTTGTGATAGACCATGTGCATGTTCACTGTGGGTGGGTGCATGCCATCATGTGCAACACATGGGTTAGCTGGGTTGCAGGTTGGGTGGTGTTCAGGGTTGTGGTCAGTCTCAGCCATTGACTGTGTTCCCATTTTCCTAGGCCTCGGTGTGCTTCAGCGCATAGCGCGATGTCGGCGCCTGACACAGCTGGCGGCGACAACAGAAAGCTCCTGCAAGCCCTACAGCAACAGGGGAGCGGCGGCACAGACACAGGAGGGAAGATGGCAGGGGAGGCAGGAGCCTGCTGGGCCGTAACCCACCTTTTTTCCCTTCCCCATCCATTTCACCCTGACTTCCCTCTCCAGATTGTTTCCCTCCTTGCACACCCTGCCTTTTACCCGTCCCCCCCCAACTTGTACATAGTTTTAGCTGTTTTGTTACCTCTTTGTGTTTGAATATAAAATTCTATTTTGGTACAACTGCTGTGTTGGTGTCTGCTTTGCAACTGGCTCTGGGTGCTCCGTTGCAGGGGTATACATGCCATCTGGGCTACTATGGTCCTGGATATATGTGTGTGTGTGTGTGTGTGTGTGTCCATGGGGAGGCATCACCAGCATAGCATTGCCTTTCTGTTGCTCTCGCCATCTGCTGCCACCCACTGCTGGGTGCACAGGGTGGGTCTGGGTGGTCTGCTTCTCTGCAGCATGGGGTTGACGTGTGACACGGGGGTGCATGGTGTTTCCTGCAGTGCCTGTCACTGCACATGAGCGGTGTCTTGGGGGCACGGTGCACGTTGTGCTGTGCGTACAGGGGGGACTGATGTGCACTGTGGTTGTCAACCCCCTGGGTGTGGCACTCTCTGCCTGCCAGTGGTTGTGCTGGGGCTTCATGGCTCTGCTATGCTTTAGTTGGCTTGTCCCCATGGGCACGTGGATCAGCCGTCCCACCCCCAGTGATGCTGTGCTTGGGGTGTGCCAGTGTGGTGTGGGTTCTGCAGTGAGTTCCTGTGCCCATGTGTGGCATGGCTGGCGGTGGCCCCAGCCTGCCTCCTGGATGTGCAGTTCCATTGCTCTGGGGGGCTGTGCTTGCACTATGGCAGCTCTGCACTGCTCAGCTGAGCTTCCATGGTTGCGCCATAGCGCAGCATTTTGGCTCAGCTTCTCCTTCCTGGTTGCGCGATGGCGCAGTATGTGCGATATTCAGACGTTGGTTGCTTGCGCAATTTGCTCTGCTCCATGTTTGAATATCGCACCTGTTGCGCATTTGCGCAACTGGTTTGTGCTTGCTCCTGCTGTTGCGCCAGTTTTGAGTGCAGTTTGAATATCTGGGCCATTGTATTGTATTGTATTTGTATTGCTCTGTTTTTCCCTGACTTGGAACCTTTGAAAATGAGTCTTTGACTCAAAGGTATTAATCTCAATCGAAATAAATAAATACATTTCTTTACCCTGTTTTACCCGTCACTTCAGGACACATCTGGAAATGAACTGCTACTCAGCTCAGTATTCTTTTCTTAGTGAAATGTTTGAAATAAATAAATAATTATATATTGTAGATTTTATATATATATATATATATATATATATATATATATACATATATACACCAAATCAGTTCACCAATTCAAATTCTAATTGGCTGTTTAAGAAACAAATAGCTATGGTGATTTCCTCAAAGTGCATTGTCTGTCTCATTTGTTCAGGTGAAGGAAAGGGGTTGCACGCTATAAGACAAATACCACATTTTTGGCTTTGATGATGTTTTTTGTGTGTCTGTTTTCTTATGTGAGGGCACCCAGAGCTTTAGAGTAGCCCTTTATGTAAATAAACTTCCACTTATGTAACGTGTGACCCCAAGCTAGTCATTTAAATAGTCTGTGCTCCCAGGATGCACCTGAAAATGAGCTTTAGCTTTGTGTCTCTTTCAAAGCTCAAAATTCTAAAATAAAATAAATTAATTAATAAACTTGCTTGTAGTCAAAAATGCTAGGAGTGACTGTAAGCCCTTACAGTATTGTCAGCTGAAAATTACGTGTCCTCTTGCATGAATTTTTAATGTAATGCACCGTATAAGTTTGCTACTTTAGAAACAAAATGTTTTTAAAAATGCATTTATAGACATAAACAGTCATCTGAGAAAATAGTGTTTATTTTACTCTATTATTTCTAGTATTATAGTGGCACAGTATGGTTGAGTAGGGTGTTCAATGTTAAACACTTAACTTTGCACAGTAATATCTTTGGCACCATTTGCTGAAATGATCTGAAATTTTGAATGTGATGTCTAGGAGGCAAGGTCTTCATCTGTGGAAATCTTTGTTAAGACAGCTTGTGCAATTTCTAAAATCCGCATGTGTCATTTTTGATAAATGTCTAACTTTTTTCTTATACTTAACATGGTTTTTTTCTGCTCTTGCCTACAGTCTACATGGAAGGGAATTTTTTCCCCAAACTTGCAGGGGACATGTGTCATGTTCTAAGGTAGTGTCTTTGACAGGTCTGCTGAAAAAATATTAAAGGAGTCCAGAGTTATAAGACTTTAAAAGGTATTGTTTTCTGACATGTGCAGATGCAGTAGGGTTTTTGAGATAATCAATCAATTAATCAACACTTTATGTATTAAATAGCACTATTCCCAAAGACCATAGCGCTAGTACAATGGTAAAATAAGATTCAGATAAAAGCAGTTGCAGCAGCTTATATAAAATCTGGAAATGCCAATGAAAATAAATAAGTTTTCTGGGCAGATTTAAAGCTCTCCATCATCAGGCACTGTCTAATCTGACGAGGTAGAAAATTCCAGAAGGATGGGGCCACAAATTCAAAGGTCGGGCCCCAGATGATTTTAAATGGACCCTGGGAATCTCTAGCAATCCCTCATTGGCAGAGCGAAGTGGTCGGGAGGGGCAGTAGGGATGAAGAATATATTGCAGATAGCTCAGCCCATGTCCATGTAGGGACTTATATGTCAGTAATCCAACCTTAAAGATGATCCACCACTGAACAGGAAGTCAGTGCAAATCACACAGCACTGGCGAAACATTGCAGCTACGAGGAAGCCCAGTCAACAGCCTAGCTGCTGTGTTCTGCACCAGCTGCAAGTGGCAGATATAAACCCCTGGAAGCTCCTGGTAAAGGGTATTACAGTAATCAAGGTGCAAGGTTACAAAGGCATGGACCAAAATTGGCAGGTCATCAGGTGGAGCTAGGTGTTTGATCTGGGCTATATTCCTTAGAAGGCAAAAGGCAGTTTTGACAATGGATGACAACTGGTGTTTAAGCGTCAGTCCATCATCAACAATCACACCCAGATCTCGTACCCATTCAGAGGTCATCAGCTGGTGACCGCTGAGCCAAAGCCCAGATGTTTGCCCCTCCGATGGCCCCTCTACCCAATGACCCGGTTCCACCATGAGAACCTCAATATTATCTGGATTCAGCCTCAGCCAGTTGGCGCTCATCCAGTCCTAGATCCCAGAAAGGCAGTTGTTAAAGTTTGACCCACCTGATCGGGCACAAAGGACAGCTAGAGCTGAGTATCATCTGTATAACAGTGAAAACTTAGCCCATGCTGCCTTAAAATGTCTCCCAATGGCACCATGTACACTGTGAACAACACTGGAGGACAGCACAGAGCCCTGCAGAACCCCACATGGTAGGGAGACCTTGTCTGAGCAGTAAACCCTGGAGACAACTCTCTGAAACCAGCGAGTGAGGAAAGAGTGGAACCATCTGAGGACTATACCAGACAGTCCACAGATTAACGACAGGTACTCAACTACACTCAATGGTCCACAGTGTCAAATGCCACCAATAGATCAAAAAGAACCAGGATGGAATGGCTCCTCTGATCTTTTTGCTGTTAGGAGATCATTGAGAACCCAAACAAGGGCCATCTCAGTACTGTGCTATTTCCAATATCCAGACTGGAGAGGATTGTAGATGTTGTGGATGATCAAGTGATCCTCCAGCTGCAGCACAGCCACCTTCTCAATAACCTTACCCACAAACAGAAGGATAGAGATAGATCTGTAGTTGGCATGACAGTCTGGGTTGAGAGATGATTTCTTAAGAAGGGGTATCACTACTATCTCCTTCAGGGTGTCCAGAAATACACACCAGAATCTAATGAACACCAGACTATCTCAGCAAGGACCAGGATGATGGCCTCAACATACCCCATGAGGAGGCGCATTGGGCCTGGGTCCAAACTACAGCAGGTCGGCTGCAAGGACTGGATAATCCTCACGACGTCCTCAATCACTGGCTGGCTGCACTCAGACCAGACAGCCCGAGGAGCTGCCAACTCCAACCGATCACCATCAGCCCACTGGGGTGCACTGCACAAATCTCGGACCTGATGTTGGCACCTTATTGTCAAAAAAGTGAGCAAACTTATCACATTTCTCTTGAGACAATGCTCTAAGAGACTGGTGTGAAATGAAACATTTGATGTCACAAATGCATGTTTTTGATTTCTTGCCACTAGATTGGCATGGAAACAAACTTTTTTTTATTTTGTGACATGACAACCACCATCTTGTTGAGTTTCTCCATGAACTATCAAGTGTGGAAAATACATACAAATGCTGGTATTTAAAAAAAAAACAAATACAAGAACTTGCATTAGCTAAATGGTCCCTGTTTACCTAGATTCTGATGTTCCTTTTTCACAATAATGGGCAGAAACGCTTCTTCTGGGCACCCACAATACTGCGTGACAAGTTTAGTGAGAGGAGCCCTTCATCCATGTTCTCTGTATGGGAACAGCTGGACTTTCATGACTACTGCAGCTGCAGCTGGAACTCGCGCTGAAGGCTGCAGTGAGAGCCATTTGCTGCTGTGTCCCTAGTGTCTAATGGTGCCCTCCCCCTTCTGAATACACTCCCCCTGCATCTGCATACTTTTGTTTAATCTTCTGGCTAAATTATTTTTTTTTGTCAAACTGTTAACTGTGTGTCCTTGTGGCTGTCAGCTGCTGTCAGAAATAGCTGTTCGTTTACAAAGATGTGTTCCAATCATTTTCTGCCCATTCAAAGTTCTTCTATTTTTTAACATGGTCATCCTGTAAAGTACTGTGTAAGTATTCTGTTAGTTTTATTTGTAAATTAAATACAGTTTTAAAAATTGTCTGTGCTTATACATTTGATCACCAACCCTGGAATATTATTTCCTTTCCTTGTTGTCTAGAGGCACCCTTCTCTATCACAATCCCATACTAGTTTGTTTGATTTGCTGATGGCTAGTGGTAATCCCCAACTCCTGATCACCATACCCATAAATGTTATCTTTTTCCTTGGTGTCTAGTGGCATCCCCCCCAGTCGTGGTCTATGTAATATTTTGTTTCCCTCGTGGCTGGTAGCACCCATCATCTTCCAATCACTGTCCCCATAAATTTTAATATATTGTTTAGGATTTTTGAACTGAGTGGTTTAACTGAGGTTTTTGTCCCTCTGTGTTTCCGTTTTCAGATCAAACAAATGAATTGCTGTTCAATAAATCATCTATTTCCGATTTCCTTTTCTTGGCGACAACTGCTCACTGTGTCATGTACATAATTAAGCTAGAAGCATTTCAAACAGAGTGATATGTAATTAAAATTTCCCATAGTAACTCCTTTCAAATGGCAATGAAAATGTGTTCATTCAAGCACTTTTCACTCTACCATATGAGGCTCATCCAGTGGCACTCAGTCCAAAGACAAAGTAATTGGAATTACCAAGCTAAACCACATATTATAATAAAAACATAAAACCAAATATTATAACAAAAACAATAATAAAAATAATTCATCCACACTATGTTTCTTTTCCAGTCAAGCAGAGGCATACTTTATGTTTTCTCTTTTAATGCACTGCATTCATTCCTTTATGTTTGGTATCAGTATGCAATCATATATTATTTTTGTCTTACCCTTTTGCTATAACTCATTTGTAGACTTTACATATATAATTTTTTTTGAGTTTGAGTCTCTTCCACTCTGTTTCAGTTTTTTGTTCAGATGGATTGGCAATGAGTGGACTGTCGCTTTCCTCTTTTATTACCCCCTTGCCCCCACCCACTCACTATTTGCAAGGCCTATTATAGTATCTCTGAAATGCAACCTTAAATCTGTGCTGCCTTTGCTTCAGTGCTGGAAGGGCTCTCAACCCCACCCCTCCCTGTCTAGACTGTACCTCTGATACTGCTGCCAGAGGGCTCCTTTCAAAAACCATGCCGGGCGGAGGAGAGTGATTTCCTGGTTTTCAACAGGTGACAACATTGATGAGGCATGCAGTAAAAGCTCCGCTTAAGTCCAACGAGCAGCCTCTCTATAGCTCTGTGACTCTGAGACAATCTGCATCCACAGCCATGGAGTCTGCAGCAGTCAGCCAGTCCAACCTCTTCTACTACTACTGTTTATTTTATACATCTTTTTGTTAGTTTCTGCTTCATCTCAAATAGCGGTACTCTTTAGGGCATATTTTTATTGCTTTTCTGCCATCAATATTTTCCCCTTTTCACCTTCTGTTATGTAGAACAATTTACCCCCCCACCCCAAAAAGAAAACAAAAACAAGCACATCTGTCCTTGACTTGGAACTAGAAGAGTTATGAGAAATGGTAAATCATGTTATTTTAATATTGTACTGCTTGCCTAAGATCATTTGCAGATCGGTCTCCTGGATGTTGAGGCCATCCAACATGTGTAAATCCATGTCCAGTTTGTTAGGATAATTAGTTGATCAATAAAGATTATGTCTGGAGACAAGTGTTGGATTCCAAAGGTCATCAAAATACTCAAGCAAATATTAAGTTAAATTGGCAGATGGAAGTGTCACAAGAATAGCTCTTCCAGTTCTGAATACACTGCAGTACATCATGCACCATGGCCATTTACAGAAATGTGGCACCTTGAGGAACTGCTGCTAGGATTTTGCAGGTTTTGATATATGGCAGGAAAGAAAATATTGCAGTACTATGATACAGTCACAGTGAGTTAAGCATACTGTGTTAAACATTTCACAGCTAGAGCATATATTCTGGTATTTATTTAACCAAGGCTGCATACCTAGATATGATTCATTAGACAAAATCATAAATAATACATATACTTCCAAGACAGATTTTCCTTCTCGTTTAGACAATTCTCAATAATTTTCTTTACATTTAATGCTAAAATAACAAAACAATTTATCAATCACTAAATATAATTATCATCCACATATTTTGTTGGAAAACAATGTGCTGAAGTTATAGGCTCAGAAATTCATATGAGATATGTGGCGCATTCCTAGAGGTGCCTGTGCATCTTCATACTTGTGAGGGCTGTCGGGGTACTGCAATATTCAGAAGCTGCTCAAATCCCTCACAATCCCCGACTACACCACCATGCAGAATATTACGATGTGTGAATGTAAATGAGGGGTCCCTCATGCATATGCCATGCATCGCAATTTTCAAACACCCCCTAGTGAAGACTCAGCTGACATGTGCCAATGCAAAGATAAGTTCCCAAAATCCTGCCTTAACTATGTGTAGGCAAGTTGGTGCTCCATGCACAGTCCAGGGCTGGTCACATGATACCCCTTCCCAGAGCCCTGAAGGCTGATCTGACATAATGTCACCCCCTCCCAAGCCCTGATCACCATAAAATAAAACATTTTCCCATGCCCCTTTTCCATAGTGTAGGGTCCCCCTTCCCCATCCCCAATCACCATAAAAGAAAACATTTTCCCAAGCCCCATTTCCATAGTGTAGGGTCCCCACTCCCTAGCCCCAATCACCATATACTAAATCACTTTCCCAAGTTCCTTTTCCATATTGTAGGGACTTTCCCCCTGCCCAGATCACTGTATGAAATAAATTAAGAAAAGATTCCCATTTCCATAGTGTAGTGTCCCCGCCACACCGATAGGGAGGAATCCATGACCCCGCACCCCTCCATACCAACCTGTGCCAGTGAATGGCACAGCCCTTCTCACCCTGCCATGGCCAGCTGCTGAATGATCTCTACCCAAGTGCTTACAGTAAATAGTATTCTCTCATTGGTTGTTGCCAACCAATGAGCCATTACTATTTACTGTACATTCTTGGGTACAGATCAGTTGGTAGCTGGTGGCAGGGTGAGGAGGTCAGTACCAGTCACTGGCAAAGGTCAGGATGGGGGGTGCAGGGTGCTGGGTTCCTGCCTACCAGGATGGAGGGTGGATGAGGGGACACTGCACTATGGAAACATAAATCTTTTTTAAATATTATTTTACACAGTGATCAGGGCTGGTGAGTGGGGTCACTACACTATGGAAAAGTTGTTTGGAAAAACTATTTACTTTACAGTGACTGAGGCTGAGGAGGGGGGTGGTGATCTTAAGCCCTGCACCCTGAATGCACCATGCCATACATGGTAGCCACCTGATATGCACCTTGAATCCATGGTCCAATATTCAAACAGAATGCTCAATCTTTTCCGAATGCACATTCTGTTTGAATATCATGTCAGAGCCGGACAGCCCAAATTTTTTGTGTGATACATTGATTTGTGTGCACATCCGGCTGACTCTGAATATGTCCACCATAGTCTGTAAAGTATTTTATGTAAGATATGTTACAGTACTTTGGCATTAAGTGGATGAATTAGTGGATAAAACCATGGGCCATTTATTCTCAAATTTCAACTACTAATGAGTTTTGGATTCTGGCCCAGTCCTCACTGAACAGTAACACACACACACACACACACACACACACACACACACACACACACACCACACACATTCTTTCTCACTGGTACAGTTCTTATTTTCTCTCTGTGACAGATTAACACAATTGAGCCATTACTCAAAAGAGTCCCCAGAATAAGTATTGAGACAAAATCCCTCATACAGTCATAAGATATTGATTATTCACATCAGTAACTGAGAAACTTTGTGGAGCAAGGTGGAAAAGCTCACATTTTGGTAGTGGTCACTCTAGATATTTCAGGGTATGATAGAGGATGGTGTTCAGGTCAGGTATATTTTTAAGTAGCAGTTTTCCTGATCTTTGAACAACTATATCTAGTCTCTACCCCAGTTAGTCATAAGATCTTAAAGCAGAGCCATTCTAAATGTCATGCTGATTCCCATATAACCCATAATGTTTTGCATTATGGGGGTATGTGTGATTTTGTATTTAGCATTTCTAGGGTTGGTCCTGCATTTTGTTTTGGTTTGCTTCCATTTCTCCTTTCAGTAATACTTTGTTTTTCTAACTGACAAGCAGGTAGCTCTTTGTTCTGCGAAGTGAGAAACACAGGAGAGGACTTTGAGTCACAGATTTTCATCAGAAGCAGGCTGAGTACATCACAGTACATCACTGACTTGATGCTTCATACCCTCTGTTTTAAGATTACTGGCTGTCACATGCACAAAGAACTGTATCAATGGTTAGTGATGGAGTATTACTGCAATTATTTAGGAGACATTATAGTGAGTACAAAAATCACACACTCAGCCACAAGTCACACAATGTGGCAAGACTTCACCAAAGAAAACCCACAAAGGCAATTTCAGCTTTAAAATCAGTCATACATTTTAATTCATTATGAAAGGCAGTTTTGCACAGGAACAAAATCTATAATCAGTAAAGGAAAAAAAAACATTCTCTGCATGTGTGCTTTGTTAAAGAGCTAACACAGTTACTGTAGCTACTCTTTTAAACAGGTATTTTAAAGGAACATAATACATGTATTGGGTGTGTTAGTGCTCAATTAAATGTGCTCATAAAAAAGATAAACTTCTTAAAAAATACACAGCACTGACATTATTTGTAGAATATACCTCCATTTGTAACATAATTGAATTCATACAAAAACCACAAGTATCATAAATGAATGCTATCAGTTGCCTATCGAGGAAAAATAAACTGACCTTGAAGACATTACATACTATAAACCCGAAACTGTGTTCATATTTTAAGAAACCCACTGAAGGTATGACATGCTATACTATATAACTATTGACACTTGGAAAGGATTCTTTGATCATCAGGTCCAACCCAACCTGCTTCATAAACAGGGAATAATAATTACAACATTTGATTTCTTGGGAAAATGTGATAGACAGCCATCAATCTGAATATTTGAAGTGGAAGCATCAGCTGACAATGCCTATTTTTACTGACAGTTTTGGGGGGCACTGGTGGAAACTTCAAAGGTCACACCCTATTGTTCAGAAAAGAGGTGATACTGGTTGGAGAGCTTAGTATGGAGTGTTGTGTTGCGATTAAAGGAGGAGCCTCATAACTTGTATGTTTTCAAGATATTTCTTAGTTGTCTAGTAGCATCCCTCACCCCCCCCGATGGCCATCTATGTCTGAAATAAAGAAACGGTCCTTCAGTGTTTTTTTTCTTTACCAACAAAACAAGAAAACAAAAAAAGAAAACAGTCCTTCGCTGAGCTATGGAGTGTGGCAGCAGCTCCAGAGTAGATGACAGGAGTTCCTTGCCCTGGCACTTCAACCCTATATGGGTCTTCATCAGAGGGCAGTACCCACAATAAGTGCATTCACACTTAGAGACAAAGCAAAACGTGGTTATGTTAGAAATTATTCATTTTTTAAATCTGGAATTTCTCTGCAGTAGTTATAAAACTGGAATGTACTGCATACATAGTATAAGAACTTCTATTGTGTATACCTCTTAATTTTATATATTTTCCTTCCTGTTGTCCTACATTGTATATCTCCTGTCTATACAATTTGGAACTGTATGTGTATGTTCCTCAGGACCTCCTTGTGAATGAGCTTGCTCAACGGAGTCTTTCCTGCAATAAACTTGAACTTGAACTCCACCAATGAGTTATGTATAAACCAGGCATATGTATGCTTAAGGAATTAACCAAAATTGATAATAATGAATGAAAACTCATTTATTGTGGAAATGTGATGTATAAGATACCTGTTAAAAGGTGGACACACCTAATGGTCAATTGATCCACCCCCTGGTGAAGACCCAGATAGGGTTGAAGCACCAGGGCAAGAAACACTAATTGGCTACTCTGGAGCTGCAGCCACAATAAACATTCTTTTAATTGCATCTTGCCTGGAAGAATTTGTTTTAGAGAGCGATACTCTCTACTGGTTTCTGTTTTGGGTTGGCAGCTTTTTTACCAGCACCCTTCCCATTTCTCCTGTGCACAATTAACTTTTTTACTTTCTATGTTTCCCTTAGCCAACTGCCTTTGCTAATACTGAACCAGACTAAAATGCTAGTCTTGACTGCCTTTGAAGAGGGTAAAAGGTTTGTGAAATATTAAAAAACACAAAAAGAAATTGCCCTTGTTTACAAAAAAATCCTGTCTGACAAAGTACCTGTAATTATTAAAATAAGATATGGGGAGTGAGTATAACCTTTGCTTTTTAAGCTTCCTCTGTATTGTAGCACACCACACAAAATAATGTACTACTAAGTTCTTTTAATTCCGTCAACCCAATGCGCTGAGTTAGGTACACTTGGATTGTATGTTCAGCTATCTCCCCAATCAGACAATTGTGGGAAATAGTGTGGAAGGGAAAGCACTGTACTTGACTGACTCTTGAGACAACAAGAACTATAAGAGCTGGACAACCTTGAAGCAAGACTCAGATACAGTTTTCTGATAAAACAAAAGGCAAAACTTTACTAAGCTCTTTTGCCAGCTTGAGAGACTTACCACCAATAAATTAAAATGGCAGTACCTTTTTGCAATAACACCTTAATAACATTTCTTAACTTACACTTTATGCAATAAATTCATATAGTCTATATGTTTCATTCTTCCCACGGGGTTGAAGCTGCTAACCCTTGGAGACTGAAGGATATAGTTCTACCCATCAGCCATCCAGATATTAATAAAATCACTAGGTCACCCTTAGGGCCTCAGCCACTTCACATTCACTTTACCTCACTAAAGGGTGTCCAGTGGCTGGTAGACTTACCCCCTCATAAGTCAGCCTAATTCCCATTTTACCAAGGTATCTTTCCATGGCACCTATCACATCTATGCAGCTACTTATACTCTAAGCATTACTTACACTCTATACCATTCTTATCCCTCTATTCATGTCCTGCTTTAAATCACTACATCATTCAATAACACTGGCTAACATGTAAACATTTCCTATAGGTGATTTCCCCCTCAGTTGTTGTGCAAGTGTCACATTCAATTTTCTGGATGAATGTCACTTTCTAGTTAATGGCCCACAAGTCCTTCCTACAGTGAATAAGTGTTCCCTCTTGAATTACTGAAATCCTGAATAAGTAATTTACTCTACTTTGTTCCAAAAAATAAGCACTGTGGAAGTCATTCACTAGACATCTGGACCTCTTGGAGAAAAAGAGTGGATTCTACATGGTCATTATCCTTGCAGATGACCTCTGGTTACTAAAAGAAAGTTGCTGTACTTGTTAGATGTGGACTAGAAACAACTTGACTGAATACAGGTACCACAAAGCAGCAGGCATAAGTTATTTTTCCTGATGGTCACTTTCTGCCCAACTGTGCACAGTACCGGGATACAGGTGATCCTCTATGTACTGGTTTACTGGCTAACAGCTAGTCCACCAGGCATATTCTGCAGAAGGTCCTGATAGACTGGAATCCGTCTGGTCTAGTCTTTCAGGTCTGCCTTCCTGCTCAATCTCCCCGAAAATGAGCTCTGCAGTCCCTTTACTACTATCTAAGCAGTTAACAAAACTAAAATATGGACATATGAACATACGAATGTGCCAGCAGAAACAGACCATCCGGTCTATCTAAGTCTGCTCGAGTGTGCAACTAGCACCCCTAGTTTGCAACTGTCCCACCACTCTCCACTTTGTCATTCCACTGCCACCCCCACCTTCCCCACCCTCACTCTCCCTTGTTCCCTGCCCCATGCCCTTTTAAAGCTGTTCACAGATTTACATGATACAACCCATTCTTGTAGTGTGTTCCATTGTGCTATCACCTTCTCTGTGAAATAGTGTCTCCTCATTTCCCTCCTAAATCTTCCCCCCTCTATTCTTAGTCCATGCCTCCTGGTGTCCCTCCTCTTCCTTAGCTTAAACACCCCAACTGCCCCATCCTTATTGATTCCCCTCAGATACTTGAATGTCTCTATCATATCCCCCCGTCCCTTGTATCCTCCAGAGTGTACATATTCAGGTCTCCCAGCCTGCTTGCATAGTCTCTCCCCTCCGTTCCACATGTCATCTTTGTTGCCATCCTCTGCATCCCCTCCAGTAGTCTGATATCACACTTTAGGTATGGCCTCCAAAACTGCACACAATACTTTAAGTGTGGCTTTACTAGCAACCTGTAGAGGGGCAAGATCACCTCTCTTCATCTGGACAAAAAACCCCTCTCTGTGTACACTAGCATTTTGTTTGCTTTTGCAGCCACTCTCCTGCAATGGGCAGCGTTGTTCACAGTCCCTGTTATCATTACACTTAGGTCCTTCTCCTCCTAAGTGATCCCCAGCTTAGCCCCACCCAGCCAGTATTCTTTCTTTGGGTTCTTCTCCCCAAAGAGCATTACCTTACACTTCTTTGCATTGAATCCCAGCTGCCACCTCTCTGACCACTCCTCTAGCTTGCTTAGGTCACCTTGCAGCTGCTTCCATCTCTCCCCTCCATCCACCACTGCTCCAGTGTTGGTGTCATCAGCAAACAGACTTAGCTTGCTTACCACCCCATGTGCAATGTCTGATATGAGGAGCCCAAATAATACTGGCCCCAGCACAGAGCCCTGTGGCACCCCACTTGTCACCAGCCTTGGAGTTGAGAGCTCCCCTCTCACCACCACCCATTGCAGCCTCCCACTCAGCCAGCTTATAATCCAGTTTATCATTTTGGCCCCTACCCCTACACCAGTTAGCTTCCCCCCAAGCCACCAATGAGGCACTGAATCGAAGGCCTTGCTGAAGTCCAAGTAAAGAACATCCACCGCATGACCCTTATCCAGCTTTTCTGTCACTCAGTCATAATACAGTATCTAGTTGGTCTGACAAGACTTACATAGAAACATAGAAACATAGACTTTGATGGCAGATAAGGACCACTTGGCCCATCTAGTCTTCCCATTTCCCTACCTACAGGATAGGCTGCAGATCCTAGTTAACCAACAGCCTATTTCTTCCTACCCCCCACAAGAATTGCCTTATGTCTGTCCCATGCATTCTTGAATTCTCCTGCAGTTTTAGACCCCACAACCTCCTCAGGAAGGCTGTTCCATGCATCCACTACCCTGTCTGTGAAATAATACTTCCTCCATTGCCCGGAACTGCCCCTTCTATCTTTAAATTGTGTCCCCTTGTTCTTGCACGTCTCTTTTTCTGAAAGATGCTACCCTCTTTGACTTTGTTGATTCCACTGAGGTACTTAAAAGTTTCTATCATGTTTTCCTCTCCCTTCTTTCCTCAAGGGTATACATATTAAGCTCCTTTAGTCTCTCCTCATATGGCTTCTCTTTCAGACCCTGCACCATTTTAGTTGCCCTCCTCTGGACTGCCTCTAGCCTGTCTATGTCCTTGCGGAGATGGGGTCTCCAGAACTGGACGCAGTACTCCAGATGGGGTCTCACCAACTGTCTGTACAGAGGGATAATAGCTTCCTGTTTTCTGCTGCTGATGCCTCTACCTATACATCCCAGAATACCCCCAGCCCTCCCTACTGTCTTCTCACACTGCTTGCTAACCTTAAGGTCATCTGACATGATTACCCACAGGTCCCTTTCCTTTGTTGTTGTTGTTACTACCTCCCCACCCATTGTGTATTCTTCCCCTGGGTTCTTGTTTTCCAGGTGCATTATTTTGCACTTCTTTGCATTGAATCTGAGCAGCCATACTTCTGACCATTCCTCCAACCTTGCCAGGTCCCTTTTCATCCTTTCCATGCCTCCTTGTGTATCAACCTTGTTGCAGATCTTTGTGTCATCTGCAAAAAGGCATACTTTTCCTTCCAGTCCCTCTGCAATGTCACTGATAATGACATTAAAAGGACTGGACCCAATCTGAACCTCGGTGCCCACTAGTACCCCTCTTTCTTCAGAGTGGACTCCATTTACAATTACCTTCTGTGTCCTGTTGTCCAGCCAATGTTTTACCAGGCTACCACCCTGGGATCCACTCACAGGCTGGTTAATTTGACTATTAATCTTTTGTGTAGGACTGTGTCAAATGCCTTGCTAAAGTCTAGGTAGGTCATGTCCACAGCCCTCCCTGGTCTACTACTTTGGTCATCCAGTCAAAGAAATCTATTAGATTCATCTGACATGACCTTCCTGGGAACCCATGCTGCCTTGGGTCCTCGCCCCACCGCCCTAGGTACTCAACTATTCTTTCCTTCAGAAGTGACTCCATCACTTTCCCTACCACAGAGGTCAGAATGACAGGTCTGTAGTTTCCTGCCTCTGTCTTGGTCCCACTTTTGTGAAGGGGAATCACATCCGCCTTCCTCCAGTCCTCGGGTACCACACCATCCTCCCATGATTTATTAAAAAGAGTAGCCAGTGGTTTCACTAGTTCCTCCCTTAATTCATTTAGAATTCTGGGGTGAATTCCATCAGGACCCATTGCTTTGTCCACCTTCAGTTTTACGAGTTCTTGCAGAACCCTTTCTTCTGTGAAAGGACTGGGATCGACCCCCCTATCAAGAGTGCTTCTGTTAATTGGATTAGGCACTTCCCCCTCCTCTTTTGTGAATACTGTGCAGAAATATTCGTTCAGTATCCCTGCTTTTTCACTGTCCCCCCTGCCCACCCACCGTTCATTCTATTCAGCCTCACTATCCCTCCCTTTGTCTTCCTATGCTCACTGATGTACCTATAAAAGGTTTTATCCCCCTTCTTAACTGAGTTGGCTATCTTTTCCTCAGTTTAGGCCTTTGCTATTCTGACTTCCCTCTCTGCTTCCTTCTGCCTTAACTGGTATAGCTTTCTGTCCTGCTCCTTCTGTGTTTCCTTATACTTCTGGAATGCTATCTTTTTCTTCCTGACTTTCACAGCCACCTCTTTTGAGAACCATAGTGGCTTTTTCTTTCATTTTGATTTGTTTATTTGCTTCACACAAGGCTTGTTGCCTCTGTGATGGCAGTTTTGATGATTCCCCATTGTTGCTCCACACCTCCTTCTAGTCTGTTTGCTAGTGCTTTTCTGAGGCACTCTCCCATCTTGCCAAAGTCAGCCCTCCTAAAGTCCAGTACTCTCACTATTGTATGACTTGACTCTGTAGCTGAGTTTAACGTGAACCACACTGTTTGATGGTCACTTGTCCCCAGATGGCAACCCACTTCTAGATCTGAGATCCTCTCACTGCCCCCGTTTGAGAGTACAAGGTCTAAGATTGCTCCTCACGAGTGGGTTCCAAACTAGCTGTCTGATGCCTGCCACCTGTAGGGCATTAAGAATGGCCCTGCTTTTGGATGTGGCTGCAGCAAATGTGCTCCAGTTAACATCTGGCATATTCAGGTCTCCCATCAACAGTACCTCCTTTCTCTGCCATTCTAAGAATGCCTTCTATCATATCCTTGTCCATTCCCTCCCCTGACATGGGGTCTGTACTAACCCTGTGCAGATTGTGGTGCCCTTTCCAGTCTCCAAGGTGACCCAGGTGCCTCCTCTCCTCCCTGCTTACTCTTTTGTTCAGTTGCTTTTATCCCTTCCTTTCACAGAGAGCTACTCCTCCCCTCTTCTCCCCTGCCTGTCTCTCCTGTAGGTTATGTATCCTGGTATGTTAACATCGCAGTCATGGTTCTCTGTGTACCATGTTTCTGTGACTGCTACTATATCCAGGCATCCCTCTTCCATCAAGGCCACCAGCTCAGAGAGCTTGTTGCCCAGACTATGGGCATTGGTACTCATTACCTCCATTTTCTGATGGCCTTACTCCCTTTGCCCTATCCTATCCTTCTTGCCTTTGTCACTTTCTCCATTTATCCCTGCCTTCTCCCTATCAGCACCTCTATGTTGGTGTTTGCTGCACTTACTACCGTGATTTTTTTTGGGGGGGGCTAGGATTTCCCTGCTCCTTTCCAGTGCCTCCCCCCTTGGCTAGTTTAAATGCTTGCCAATGAAGCATTTAAACCTATCACCTAAGATCCTGGTTCCTCTCCCGGACAGATGCAGCCCATCATGCCAGTATATTCCCTGAAACAAACCCATGCTGCCTCACATCCTGGAAGTCATCGTCCTCCATGTATGACACCAGTCTTTCCTTTAGTATAGATTCCATGAGTTTGCACAATATGGAGGTGAGACTTACGGGACACTAATTAGCCGGTTCATCCCTTAGCCTGCTCTTGTGTAATGGTACTACATGTGCCATCCTCCAGTTCAGTAGCACACATCCTGACTCCAGTGAGGTGCTATACAGATCTCCCAGCAGCTCCGCCAACACCTCCACCATCTCTCTCAGAACCCTGGGGTGGATACCATCTGGTCCGGGTGCCTTGTCTATCTTCAGTGCCCTCAGTCCCTCTAGGATTCTACTTGCCTCAATTCTTCAATCTGTCACCTCCTCTCCCCCTGTCCTCACCCTCCCAGCCCAAGCTGATAGGGGCCCCCCACTTTTCTTTCTTGAACACTGAGCAAAAGTATTCATTCAGTGCTTCTGCCTGCTCCTCCCCTTTCCATCCAATCCCAACCCCTTTTTATTCTCACTATTGTCTGCTTGCACTTCCTTTTCTCCCTTAAATATCCCCCCCCCCGTTAATTCCTGTGCTAATCTCAGCTCCCTCTGGGCCTTGGCTTCTCTCACTTTTCTGGTTACCTCCCTGGACCATCTTGCATATTCCTCCCTGTCCACTTCCTTTCCCATCCTCCTAAACCTCTGGTGTGCCACTTGTTTTGCCCTTACCACCTCCACAACCTTGCTCTTCAACCAGCATTGTTTTCTTGCTCTACTCCTCTTACTCTGTACCTTGGTGTAGGCTTCTGTTGCCCCTGTAATCCCCCATTTAATAATATCCCATTTCTGCTTCACATCCATTTCTTGCCTTATGCCCTCCAGTTTCCCTTTCAGTACTTCCTGCATCCTCCCAAAGTCCACCCGCGTAACTGATTTCTCTGGCTTCCCGCACATCGTGACATTAAACTATACTGTTTGGTGATCGCTGTTGGTTAGTGGGTCCTCTACCTTAATTTGCCTCACTTCCTTCCAATTCAACAATACTAGATTTAAAGTGTTCTTTGGCCTAGTAGGTACAGTAACCAATTGCATCAGGAAATCCTCCTGGATTGCGTCCAGGAGCACTTGCTCCCTAGCACTGGAGGCGACCCGAATGCTCCAGTCAACCACCAGCAAGTTGAAATCCACCACGATGACCACTTTCCCTTCTCTACATACCTTTTTGATTTGTCCTGCTAATTCCCTGTCAAGCTCCTCAGATTGGGACGGTGGCCTGTATACCATCCCAAACCTCAATTTCCTACCCTTTGAGTCTAGGAGCTACAGCCAGATTGCCTCTTTTCTCCTTTCTTCTCCCTCGTCCCTTGTGTATTTGATCCCATCCCTCACATAGACTGCCACCCTACCCCACCTCCCCTCCTTACAGTCCTTCCTGTACAGTTTGTATCCTGGGATTGCCAGATCCCAGTCTTGGTGCTCAGTTACCCACGTTTCTGTGACAGCTGCAATAGCCACCCTCCACACTTCTATGAGTGCCTGTAGCTCAGTGGATTTGTTTCCTAGACTTCTTGCATTCAATAAGACCACCCTTCATCCTGCCCCCTACATTTCACTAGCCTCCATTTCCTCGCTTCTACTCCCTCCTTTTTTGTCTGCCCCGAGTCCTTCCCTGCAAGGCTGGGGGGTAGACTGTGACTCCACTCTATCAGATCCCTGCCTACCTGCTTTCCACTTGACACTCCCCATCAAGTTTAAATCCACCCTTGTTGCAATATACCTCCCCAGTCTTTGCTTCAATACCTCCTTCCCTTCCCCACTCAGGTGCAGCCTATCCTTTGCAAACAGATTGTTATTATCCCAGGTACTACCCCAGCCACCCACAACCCCATACCCCTTAGTTTGACACCATTCTATAAAGTATGTGTTCAACTCTCTAATCCTCTCCTTTCTCACTGTGCTTGCGCAGGGTACTAGGAACACTTTGGAGAAGGCCACAGACCCCCCAGTCTCCTTGCACAACCTTCCCACTTCCTCAATCCTCTCACCTGTTACCTCCATTGTTTCCTCTGCTAGGTCATTTGTGCCCACATGTACCACAATGTATGGTTTCCTCCTACTCCTTCTTACGCACCTCAGGATTGCCAGTCCTGCCTTGTCTGCCTTTAATCCTGGTATGGACTCCATCCATATCTGACTGGGCCTCTCCCCCTTGCTGCCCCATCTGATCCTCATGAGTATGGAGTCCCCCAACACCAGTACACCCCACTACTCTTTCCTTGTGCTCGTCACCCCCCCACCCAGGTTCTCATTTTTGGGGCCACTCAAGACTGTGTTTTTACCATGTGCCAATGTCTTCCCCGCCCCTCCAAATTGAGATCCCTCCCCCTCCTCCTGTTTGACTGCCAACCTCCCTCTCCCTCCTCACCTCTCTGAGTATCCTCCCTCCCACTGCCACACCATGCTCAATCTCTCCACTAGTAATGCCCTCACTCCCTCTTCTTTGTGATTACAATCCCATGTGCAATCACCCCTGCATCCTCTTTCCCATGTGTTGCTAGTAAAGCAAACATGTTTCCTATCCCCTTTGCCTTACTATGTGTTTTCTCCTCCCTCCTGCCTACTTATGCTCCTCTTTTTCTAGGTCCAACTAGAGCCCACTCTTCATCAGCTGGCTTCCTGTCTAGTTACCCCCTCCCCCTCTCTTCACCCACTGTTTCTTCTCTGGTCTCTGAGTAGACAGCTATCCTCTTCTCATCCTCAGCACCAATTAGCTACTATTTTGTGACAGAATACAGCAGAAAGAGGGGCCACATAGGAATGATTGTATGTGAAATCCAAACCAACTGTCACCAAAATTCTGAGCAGTTTCCCACTGTAAAATAGTTTCAAATCTGATTATATTTTCCTAGTCACAATAAAACTGATTTACAATTATTTCTGAGCATTCTGCTACCACCACTAGAAATCTGACCCTTCAGGTTTCCTGTTGATTTTTATTCTGTAAAAACTGGACTAAAGAAATGCTACTTTGTTATTGTATGAATTTCCCCTTGTGAGATAATTTAATGTCTGCTTTACAACACTGTGCCTCTTTCCTGATAAGGAAACTCTAACATCATAACTCAACTCTCCTTTAAATCAATATTGTAATTATGTAGTCCATAATTTCTCACAGGGGCTTTCCCACTGGCTCCTGTTTTATCTCCAATATTTTGGAATAAATTACCTTCCTCCTTTCAGGAAATTGTTAGAATGTTTTTAAATTACCTGTAAGACTGTATTTTTTTTTTAAATGTTGAAATGTGATTGTAATTAATTCACTACATTATCTGTATTATTTGCATATGTTTGTACTGTATTTGTACTGTATTTAACAACTTGACTGTATTTTTATAACAGTGCCTGGTCACATTTGAAAATGGTCCTTGGCTCATATTGCTTACCTGGTAAACAAAAGTTAAAATAAAAAAAAAATCTCCTGTCAGACTACCATTCCTCCCAGATTCCCCTCCTTGCTGCCTCCCATGTCACACAGCATGACTGCTGGAAAGTCTGCTTCTCAGTAGTACCATCTCTACTTCAAAGACTAGCAACCATATTCCTGGCAACCTAGACCTCTGTTACTAGTTTTCAAGGTAGAGCACACGTTAATGTATAAACAATCAAAGTTTGGTGCAGTTCTGTTTAATATTGGCTGAGTAATAATAATTAGCAAAATGTGTGAACAAATCTGCAGTTTATATCCATAATTTTAGATTTCCTATGTCTTCTTTAATTTGCTCCATTTTAAATATTAATCACTTCTTGTATAAACTATTTACATGTACTGAGCCCTCAGGTTGTTCTAGCCTTCTGTAGCTTCATATTATGACAATTAATGGTTTTGTAACTGGTTTCATTGTGCGTTTGAACACTTCATTGAATCTGACTCCAGAAGCCTCCTGCTGCCCAAATATGGCACCTTCCATGAGTGTGGGAGCCTATCCCTATTTCACTGTGTGCCCTTTCTTTTTTTTCTTTTATATTTGCAGTCAGTCCCTAAAACATATATTTTATCACTTGCTACCTGCCGACTGAATGGTTTATTTTTTTATGAAAGCAGTTCCTCATGGCCAGATCCTTTCATTGCTCCGTCTGTGACAGACCATAGCCTACATTTGTGATCACACTATTGGTTTTTGCTGCCACCCATGCTTTCTTCTGAGGGTATTTCACCTCTCAGCATGGTAGCACTGACTCACTAGAATCACTCCCCAACTCCATCCTCACTTTTTCTCCTCCATGCGCTGTACCACTTCCAGTTGCTGCTTTGCAGAAAAAAATTATATAAATGAAGCTGCTAGCCTTCTCCCATCTATGGTACATTTAATAAATATTAGGTAAATGAAACTAATCAGTTACATGTCCAAAACCTGACTGGCCTCATTATTTACAATTGTACAACCAGGGCTACTAGTAATTTTTTTTTCTTTTCCTCACCCCTGTCCCCCTCCCACACATAGTTATTTCCCTGGTATGACCAGGGTTGTGACTTCTACTATTGTTATACTTTATATGATTGCTATTTACTGCATGTAACCTTATTCCATAAACCACTGTTACATTGTGTTCTTTGTTATCTGTATTGCACCTGTATGTTACCACTGTTGTATCTCACACTGTAACCATGTCTACCCTCCCTGCGACGAGGTGCCTTTGTAAATGAATCCCTGACTCAAAGGTTGTAAATCTGACTTTGAAAAAAAAAATATATATATATATAAAACAATGTGCTGCACCAAATTTCTTTAATTAAATAGGCTGACATTCATCCTACAGTAGACTTAATTAATTGGGTATACATATGTTTGCATGTGTGAGGTACAGGCAATTAATCCCCCCATAACCCTACCACCCTCTCTTCGCCTGCCGTCTTTTGGCTCCATAGGCCCGGCCGCAGGTTGGTACCTCACCCCGCTGTTGCCGTATCTGACGGCACCTCCTTTCCACTTAATCTCTCCCTGCCATCCTTTTGCCAGTTTTCCCTTCCTTGTGTCTTTTCTACTGATGCCTATCCTCTCTTATTTTCTGTCTTCTACTATTCACATTTTTGAGTATGTTCCATGATCAAGTGCCAAAGTATATTTTTGTTTACTAATGTATGTTACATTGCCATATGTATTTCTCTCTGCATTTTTTGTACTCGTTGTCTTAATAATCTGGCTGTACTCTTTGTGTGTTGTAATTGTACCTCCCAGGTCGTGCCTGAAAACAGTCACTTGCTGACTAGCGCACTTACCCGGTTAACAAAAACTAAATAAATAAATAAATAAACTTAATTCTACAGATTCTAATAACAAGCTCATAATTTAACTTCTACTTTGTAAGTGCAGCTTTGTCTCTCACTTGTTTTAAATCCACTGCTGCTGGGTCTACCACCAGGTGACCCACAACTCTCTGGAAGTTTTTATCTTTCTTGTGGAACAGGCACTCCATGACTGTTACACAATTTGATGCCCTGATAATCCACTTCAACTTCACTCTGGTTGCTTATAAGGGCATGCAGCATGGCTGAATAAAAAATGTATTGCACTCAGATTCCCATTCATCGTCATCTTCCATTTCTTTTTCAGGTGTACTTGGAAAAAGCACTGAATGACTAATGGATTAGTTATGTCAAATTACGATTTCATTACGTGCAATCTGACACCTTTAGAAATACTTTATCATGCTGCGCTACATCGCATCATCAAGTAAAACAAAAAGCTACACCTGGTTGGTGGTGCTGAGGCAAAAGTCAGGTAAAGTATCAAATTCACAGTCCTGCACTCACCATCTTTTCAAGAAAGCTGCTCACATCGTTTGACCTTGTGCAAATATCTTTTATTCAGTGCAATAAAAAACACCACTCCTTACACCTTGATGTGTTTTGGTTAAGTTCTTTTTCCAAAAAGCATAAGGTAACAATGTAACGATGTGTCTTAAATAGTGAATATAATGTCATCAATAAAGAACACTTCACAAGTACTGATTCAAAAGCTGCATAGTGGACGACATGCATAACAAATAAATATATATAATCAGCATACAGTCAATACATATTTCACAAAATTTAATTTTATAATTTCGGATTAATAACCCTTGCACCCAATTTCAGAAAGCCAGAAAAAAATCCTATTAGTACCATATATAACATAAGTTCTAAAACTCAAATATCCATAACAGAAAAAGATGGTGGGGGAGGGAGGGAGGATAGTAGAGGATGGAAGGTTGTGTGTGGAAGTGTAAGGGAGGGCAAAAATGAAAAGGACTGGAAAAGGTGAAGAAAAGAAAAGGGAGGGTAGGATACATCTGAAACTGTATTACTAAAAAGGCATTTTGAATAATATTGAACTCTTTACTCACTTAACAAGCACATCTGTAAAAATATATGAAAACATTTTTAGTCATATATTCAACCACTATGTAGAAATTGTGATACAAGTGATTATTTAACAAAAACACACAAGAACTATCATTACATAATATCACAATTAAAAATGAGAGAAGGAAACTGACAAATAGATCTAGACATATGTTTTACATATATTATACTATATTCAGTATTGTTTTCTCATATGTTAAACACAAATATCTGTGATATGTCCTTTATTTTTTCTGTAAGTATGGAGCAAGGTTGAATCTGTCATTAACACCTGGGTACTGGTAAGCTTTTAATGTAAATATCCAGTACCCTTCTCTACTCGAAATCACATTATTGTAGTCACCACCATGAGGATGAGGGAACACTTTCTCTATGCCTTTAAAAGTAAAAACATGTTTTGTACAGTCTACTGCCTGTTGAATATGCACAGCACTGGCATATGTTACATCTTTATTGGCAAGCACTCTTCTATGTTCCCCTACTCTTGTCTTGCATTGCCTCTTCATTTTGCCGACATAGAAGATCCCACACTTACAGTTTGCTTGGTAGATTACACCCTAAGTGTCACATGTAATAAGTTACTGAATATCAAATATTCTCTGTACATTTGTATTAGTAAACTGTTTTTCCTAACTGATTCTCTGACAATTTATACAGTCCTGACACCTAAAACACCTTATATTTTTATTTGTTAACCATGTGTTTTGTGTGGGTCTAGCCTGCCTGCTATGCACTATGAAATATTCAAATTCATAGCACACCTATAGGTGAATCTAGGTGCATAATCAGGATATTCTTTCAACCCTCTGTCTCCTTTTAGTATGTTGTAACAAAGTTCAAAGACTTAAGAGAGGTTGGCTCCCTCTGCTGTTGAAGTTATAGAACTTTTGCTCTGTCCATGTCCCTTACTGCTTGTGATGTCTCTGTAACATTTTGAAATGCTGTATTGCCTTTCCTGAAATCTCTGATTCATGTCTGTAGCTGCTCTCTCATAGGCCTCATTTGTACTACAATTCCTTCTGAGTCTCAGGAATTGTCCTTTTGGAATATTTTGTACAGTATGACAGTGATGGCAACTTGAGAAAAGGAGTAGGGTATTCCTTGCACACTCCATTCTATAAATGTCAGTGTGACTGTTCCCCTCATTATTTATTGCACTGAATAAAAGATATTTGCACAACAGCAAATGATGTGAGCAGCTTCCCTGAAAAGGTGGTAAGTGTGGGACTGTGAATGTGATACTACATGGCACCAGTACCAAATTGGCATACTATCTATCTATCTATCTATCTATCTATCTATCTATCTATCTATCTATCTATCTATCTATCTATCTATCTGTCTGTCTCTATCTATTCTGCATGAAATAAAAATCAGAAAATGTTAAAAAAATGTTTTTTTTTATTACAATAACTCTGATAGATTGTTAAATCAATGTGTTGCATTGGTATATTAATGTAAATTTAGATGCTAGTCTTTCTGTGATCACACATGATAGTATCTAAGCTCCTGTATACTCTCCCGGAAAGGTTAGAGTAAAACCTTTTCTATGGGATATAGGATAAATCACAGTATAAGGAGGGAGAGGGGAGACATGATAGAAACTTTCAAGTACCTCAAGGGAATCAACAAAGTCCAAGAAGGTAGCATCTTTCAAAAAAAGAGGTGTGCAAGAACAAGAGGGCACAATTTGAAGATAGGGGGGGGCGCTCAGAGGTAATTTAAGGAAGTATTTTTTCACAGAGAGGGTTGTGGATGCATGGAACGGCCTTCCGGAGGAGGTTGTGGAGTCAAAATCAGTGGTGTAATTTAAGCATGCATGGGACAGTCATAAGGCAATTCTGGGGGTTGGGGGTAAGAAGAAGTAGGCTGCTGGTTAACTAGGATCTGCAGCTTATCCAGTAGGTAGGGAAATGGGTAGACTGGGTGGGCCAAGCGGTCCTTATCTGCCATCAAATTCTGTGTTTCTATGTATGGGTCAAAAGATATTTCCATCAAAAAATTGTGTTGTCAATATCAGTGTAAAGACACTGCTATGATACAAATATAAGTATATTGATACATAAACACTGCATCTATGTGCTGCAGCCATATTGATCAGACACAAATCTTGTAGTTAAAATAAACATACACTGTGATCTCTAATAATTCCAAACCTAGCCAGTATAAAGATTCTTTTTTTTTTAAATGGATAACTTTGGGACTCTTTGTGCTAAGAACTTACTTTTCTATAATGAAAACTTGGAGTGAAGCTGACATGCTCATGATATGGTGATACAATCCCCATGCACTGATGAACAAATTAATCAGATGTCAAGTTGTTAAATGAAGGTGGAGGCTGACAGATATAATATTGGACATTGCACTGGAAGATACTAGTGGTATTCCCTCAGGGAGAATTGCAGTCATTTATTTTTAATTTTACATATCTCTTAGCTGTGGCATCCACTACCTTAAGTGTACTATAATACTTTTTTTCTAATTAGATAAGTAAATTATAATAAAATAAACATTAATAGAACTTTAATAGCAACATAAATATTATGTTCTGTAACCAGAACTTGTTATTAACTGCATGAATGCTTTCTATTGAGGGTAATTGTTACCCTCAATTGAACTAAATTGATCACTAAGCCTTGACATGTTATGAAAGTTTGAGTGGGAACAAAACAGAATTATGAAAAATTGTTTTTCAGACAAAAACATTAGATATGAATGATCTATTGTGTGTGCGGAAAGCAATGCATCAGTTCTTTTGTTGACAAAAATAGTGCATCATAGAGCATAGTACTTATTTAGTTTAAATAACTTCTCTCTTCTCATCTCCCTCTCCCCTGTTAGACCAGACTTATGAATATGATATTACAATATATTGCACTCTGTCAGCTTTATAAATAATAATCAAGCACCTCAATTTTTCTGGTAAACTGACCTGTCTATAAGATAACACAATTGCATATACCCCAATAATGCAAAGCATCATGGGAAACATATGCAAATCCCCATGATAGAATTTGTAAGAACAACAGACACATACACATGTTTTGTCCTCATTTGGACTCATCAGTGTGCCATATCTGTGTCTTAGCCCAAGGAGAAGAAGCCAACCTCCCCTTATGGGGGATGATATTTGTTTGGGTCATGGGGACCCCAAAATAGAGATGACAAAGAACTACAAAAGAACCACAGAGCAAATGCCATGAGGCATGGGTTATCCCAGAGGATATTGGCATACTGCCAAGTTTTACAGGAAACATAATTGCGTATACTTCAATAATGCTAAGCATCATGGAAAACATATGCAAATCCCCATGAGAGACTTCAGACTGGCTGTACTTTAAGCAGAATTGCACGGTGTCAGAAGGCCTCACAGTGCAATCAGCAAAGGCTAAGAACAGCAGACACATACACATGTTTCTTCCTCATTTAGCCCATCAGTGTGCCATATCTGTGTCTTAGCCAAGGGAGACGGAGCCAGCCATCCCTTAAGGGGGATGATATTTGTTTGGGTCATGAGGACCCCAAAATAGAGAAGGAAAAGAACTACAAAAGAGCCCTAGAGCAATCTATATCTAATCTGTCTATAAGATAGCCTGATTGACAGACCATGCAGCTTCATAAAAAAATAGCTTTCTTTGTGTTGCTGCTGTTTGCCCCAGGATGTGCATTTCAAACAAATTTATAATGCAGAGGTCAGCAATGTTCCAGTTTTCCTGTCCATAAGATCTAATTTCAAAATGGGTCATTCATAAACATTTTAATTAACTAGAACTGGATAAAAGTGAACTTTACATCAGAAAAGCACATTTAGGGCTCACATCTGGTTCGCTTTGGGAAAACTAGCAGTTGACTGAAAAAGCTAGAAGGTTTTGCATTCACTGATTTTATTTATCTATTTTAAACTTATACACACTCTAGGCGAGACTCTTGAGATGAAACATTTCATTTGCAGAAGTGGCCCAAGGGCACCACACAGAGCCATCATTATGTACTCTTAGTTTCACAATTACTCTACCAGGCGTTGCATTACATCCAATATGCAGCAAATATGAAACAATTACATGAAGTGTTCTAGTGGTCAAACAACTAACTTAAACTTGTCAGTCTAGAGGAGGGTTTGATAGTATCACAGAAATGATGCCAACAATCATAGTCCATATGGGAAAACAATTAACTATTTGAAAATGGTGTGAAAAAGAATAGGAGCAAATGATAATTCTCACAGGTCAAGATTCCTCTTCTCAATACTGAAGCCTTTGTGGATGGTATGTCTACTTGATTAGCAGTCCATTATCTTAAACCATAACAATGTCTGAAGAGGCATGTTCACTCAATACATCAGGGGTAATTAAAAAAACAAACACTATACAAATTTAGAAATATATTAAACATTTTCTGATTACTGGTTGTAATGTAAATTATCCAGGACAGCAGGGATCTAATTGTAATTGGCCAGATATTCAGCTCCATGCAGTTTGCATATATCTACCAATCAAAATGTTGTTCATAAGAAATAACATGTAGATCACAAGGTTTACCTGGTGTTCATTAATGCTCAACAGGAAAAGGCAAAATAAAAATTAATATATGATAAAGCACAGCCACCCAGCAAAGTCTTTACTGGTCATTCTTTTCATATATAGTACTTGTTAGAAATGCATTGGAACTATTGTATGTCTGAGATTCACATGCTGCTGCTACAGTAAGTATAAAATGGCTGCCCAAATTATTTGCTGGCAATGGGAACAACAGAAGTTTATAATTTACTTCTTTCTGTTGATTTTCTACTGTAGGTGCACTGCAAACACACCCACTGATACTCCATCCGAGCTCTGAAAAATAAAATGAATCGGTCATTCACCCCAGATGGCACAAGCAGTGCATATCACATTATTGTGCACAAGACTAGATTACACATTCTCCCCCAGCTCCCTTCACTGGTCCAACACAGTTATGGAAGCAACATGTCTGAACTCCAGGAGGAGGGATCTGCCTACAATGCTGCATAAGGACCTACTTGGATGGGTTGTGGGATGGTGCTGAAGTCATGGGTGATTATGTTATGTTTGCCTTCTAGTCCCAGGTCAGTATTGTCATGAGTGAGATACCCTAAAGAGGTGCTGTGGTTTAATGGTGTTAAAAGGTCCAGCGCATCATGAGAATAATGTGTTTTCTGTGCCTGAAGCATACATGACTTTGATCTGCAAGATGCTCTGCTGCATCTCTACCACCTTCAACATCAAAATATGTGTTGGTGTCAGTGATTAGTACACAAGGGCTACACCATGAGGTCTGTTCCCTTGTGGAGTGCACATTCAGGAAATGGCAGCTATAACGGGACTTAAAGGGCTGAGTTAATGCGTGATGGCAGGAAGACATCACACCAAAGACTGACAGGAGTACAAGAGTACAGAGTAAAAACATAATGCTGTAACCTGAGGGATATACCAAATAAATGAAGAAGTTAGGCAGTCTAATCCAGAAGCTCCGTCTTAGTTTGACAATGTAGAACTTCAAAAACTAGCACAAATGGGTAGTGATGCATCAAAGTTACACTTCACCAACAATGGTGCTGCATAGTGGCCAACATTTTCTTTTGCAGTGCTTCACAAAGTTTCCATTGCCCTCAGCAACTTTGAATTTGACAAAATTCATGAAGTTTCACTGCAAAGTGGGTGAATTGACCACTTTTCAGGTGAATTTCACCCACTTTGCCTATAATCAGTACTTCACAATGTGCAAACTCACTTTGTGAAGTGAATTTCAGCAACTTCACCCATCCCTACTAATGGGAGTATTACAAATAATGTATTTTAATATATTAGATGTACACATCTTTGAAATTATCCAGTATGTTCAAATGGTATCCTCACAATATGTATGTACTGTATAAAATAAGCTAAGTATATTGTTTCTTTACTAAAACATGACTGTCATGTCCAAGGTGAAAGCATCTCATAGGGTTCTGCAGCTGGTACAGTAATCTCTGTATGGCACACTTCCTCAAAGAGTACAAAAGGGGTACACACTAGCAAGCATTAACAGAAAGGTTTTTTTTCATGACAAAGGCATTCATCCTGTTTCTACATCTGTAACTTGTTTCTGCCCAGTACTCCTTCAGCCTTTAAGTGCAACCTAATTTGTGAGCATTAACTCTTGCTGTACCGTGGACTGATATTATCAGTCAGAATTCCAACACGTTCTAATTCTGTTGGTAGTCTAAGGGTTAAAAACACTATATTGTCTCTGCATGTGATTATATATCTTGAATGTATGCCGACATATGTGCAATATTATCTTTGAATGTAATTAACTGTATGTCACTCGTGAAAAAGGGATGTTATGTCTCAGTAGGCCCACCCAATTAACAAAATTCAAATAAATAAATAATGAGATTTCTGAATTTCACTGCCTACCTTTCTTATGTCTTTCATCCCAATACTCCACCACTCCTATAGTTGTCCTGCTATTCATTGCTTCTTCTCTATCCCACCCTATTCTATCATCCCCTCCTTCTGCACTATCCCCCTATCACACTGTCCCTTACTCCTTATATCCCCTGCCCTTCCTTTAGCCCAAATAGAATTGTGGCAGCACTCTTACAGAAAAACAAACAAACAATTAAAGCAGATAAAGACTGTGAGGCAAAGTTATTTACTTAAACCTCAAGAGTACGTCACTAAACCCCAGCACTTTGTATCGTAAATGGGAAGCTTTACCAGGGGCCTTCCTTTTACCTGTACTAGGATATATCTCTTTCTTCACTCCTTTAAATTCATTAATCCAATTGTCTATGCAAGTTGGTGTATCAGTAGCAGCAGTCAGTGACTGATTGCAATGGAAGATGTCTCTGGTTGGAGCACCTATTATGGTGTTATGGCAGTGTGAAATAAACAGCTAGTTTTAAAGCTCAGAGGTACAGAAAACAAAGCACATGTCTATGATGAGATGATTGCTTCATGTTTTTAAAGGTCCCACTACCTTCAGATCCTGTATTAAATAATTACAATGGATATACGAAGGTCTGGGAAGTTACTGGCAATCATCTGAAGCTTATTATAATATTTTAAGGTCACATTCCAGTTATGGATAGCAACATAATAACACAGATGACAAAGGGGAATTAGGTACATCTTCTGTAGCCATCCAACCCTCAGCCACATGGCAATGACCATATCAGCTTTGAGTATGCATACAAACCCATGACTATCAGCCTGAATTCTACCCGTGACCATGTTAATTCTCTCCCAGAAATCTCCCTAGTTTTGAACTGAGTGCCTGAAGAGTGCTAGCTGCCACATTCTCCTTTGGCAAGTTATTCCACATTTTAACTACCCTCAATGTGAATTATTTTTTTCTAGTATTTCCCCTAATTCTGTCCCTTCTCCCAGGTTTTAGTACACATTATAAAGTTCTGTTTCCACTCACTAGCTTACATATGTAAGCAGTAAGACACAACATGGTGTAGGTGGATATGTGATAAATGCATGCTCAGGCACATTGTGAAGCAAGTGACACACCAGGTGTCTTCAGCATCTGAAGTATTGTTATTGCATAACCACCCACACCATGGAATGTCTTACCACACATATGTAACCCCCTTCTCATGAGGCAGTTACCTGGACTGCTTCTGCCACTGTACTGTTGTGCTTCTGAAGTCACATGCAGCTTCTGGCCTCCTCTCAATGACTGCTTGTGTGGTGCAGAGAAAGAAAGTCATGCTGCCACTATCCACTGGTGCCACCTGCACCTTTTCTTCTGTGACTGTGTATCAGTTTATTCAGCTCTGGTACCCCAGTTCTTGCAGATTGGATCAGAAGCCACATGGATGCTAACTCTTTGGCACATTGAGTGCCAGCAGGTGAATTTGCTTCCTCTTAAGAGAGGGTGAGCATGTTGCCTGGGTATCCACCCCAGCCATTCCTGGTTCACACACTGACAGCAAACCAGACATGAACAAAGCCCCACACCTGACTGCCATGAGCGAACTGGATAACAGCTCTAAGGGGCTGCTGCACATATATGGGGTCAGCAGATCAAGGGGGCAGTTAAATAAAAATAAAGACTTGTTCAGAGATATGGCTGTGGACAATGTGTTTGCTACGACACCTGTGACTGACCAATCTAAGGACTAGAAAGCCATGTGCAGTACCAACGGACTTGAGGATGAAAGATGATATCAGGCACCTTCCAAATGGCATAGCAAGCTCAGGAGAGCCTATCAGAATGCAAGATATATCAAATGGACAGATGGGCATCTCTGCTTGCCATATTTGACTGTGAGTTGGGGGAAATAAGTTTCTGGGCTCTCTGGGATCATGTGGCAGTTGAATAGAGACACTGAATCAAGCAGACCTGCTGCTGCTGGGAGAAACCTGGAGGCTTAGCCAGGACTAATACAGTGAACCTCCACTTGGCTTATTCCTTCCTAACTCTAACTTGCTGTGATCAGTGCTTGAAGGGTACCTGCTGAGCAAAGATACTAAGCATATGTGCCTGTAGGTATTTCTGCAGACCAACGCTTCTGTGTGAGAAGTCCTGAGATGCTCACTTCTAAGAAGCTGTTGAGCTGTGAAACTGGAGACAGAGACCTGCATCCATATCAAGCTGCTACGGAATCAGATAGGAGGCCTGCTAACCATTATCAAGTGGGGTGAATCAGGGAATGGGGAGTAATGGATTAAATGGCCTGGGTGCACAGGTACTCTTGATCTGAAGGAGAGTTGGACTATGAGGGTTACTTCTTGGATCTGGGCTCTTCAGGATCCATAAAGTGAGTAGTACTTCTGTGACTGTGCTGTGAGAGCTAAGTAAGGAGGGCTGAGGTGCTGCAAATCATCTAAGAGTGAGATTGAAGTGTTTCATCAACAGGCTGCTAGGACCTATTCCTGAATGCTGCCTGACCTGCTGTAATGTGTCGGTTCCTACCTCTCCTGACCTTCTGCATCCATGGGTAACATGACTGCTGGCACTGTTGACTGGAGTCCTTTGTATTTTTACAGTAACCACATTTGAATTACAAAATGTTTTTTCAAGCTGTACTGTAAAAGGTATTGTCTACTGTAGCTAGCACACCCACTCCCTTTACATTACAGGGGATGAGTTCACCCTTTCATTTCATATAGTAGCCAACCAAGGTGGTGAGAGTAGGGCTGTACCAGTCGCCGTATGGGCTCCTATGGCACTGGCAACACCAGTAAAGTGGAGGGGGTTGACAGGGTGGATTGGCTGGTGCCTGTGGTGTGGGGGGGGCTTCCAGATTACAGGGAAGGATTACACTAGTAAGGGGATGGGGATTGGTGTGTGGGTGGGTTCCACTAGATGACAGGGAATATGTGATCAATTACGAAGCCAACAATCAGGTGAACCACTAGGCACCAGGGACATTCTTGTCATCTACAAGGATGGCAAATGGAGGGTGTAGTAGACCACTGGGTGGCAGTGACATTCCTGTCATCTACTGGGATGGAGATTGGAGGGTGGGAGGAGCCAATGGACACCAGTGACATTCTTATCATCTACTGAGATGGCGACTGCAAGGTGGGGAGATCCAGTAGGTACCAGAACATTGTTCTTCTTATACCAGTGCTGTTGCTTACGGGGGCAGTGATCATTAGGCACCGTGGGGTTTTTGTACTATACCAGGGCTAGCAATTGGAGGACAGGGGGCTACTAGGCATCAGTTTTACTTTTGTTTTATGTTTACTATACCAGGGCTGAACATCAGAGGGAGGGGGGGATCACTAGGCACCAGGGATTTATTTTTACTATACCAGGGCCAGGGATCAGAGGGTGGGGGGAGGTCCACTGGACACAAGAGACATTCTTGTCATCTACCAGGATGCTAGTCAAAGGGTGGGCAGTACAACTTGACACCAGGGAATATGACCATCACGGTAGAGGTGGAGTTGGTCAAAGGGACACAAACCTGGCACCACTTCCCATGCAAATGTCCCCTTAATGGCATGCAAATGGACCCTTAGCACCTTGCATGACCATTGGGCTCATTTGTGTTGTGCGGACTGAATATCATGCTAGGAGCTATAGGTGCTATTTTGTCCAGGGGAGCTGTTCCCTGCACTGCCACAATTCATGTGGAGCAGTACTTCTCAGCTTAGTATTGTGCCACTATTCCCCAACTACAGTCAGATAATGCTGGTGCACTATCCAATTGAATATAGCATCCTTGAGGTCTTGTGCAATGGGCAAGTGCAACGCTAACCTTTGTTCTCCGCTTTGCTCATTTTTGAATATCCGGCCCCAGATTTTTGAGGAAGAAAACAAGCAGCTTTTCTAATTCTGAAATCATCTACGTGAGCAGATGTTTTTGATGCTAATTTAAGCATGTGGTGTTTTTTGTTTTAAGAATTGCATTACAGTATATGGTTTCTCCTTGTTGTTCATGGATTTCCATTCAAAACAAAAAGCTGTTTACCAGATATAAAGAGTCATAGAATTATATTGTTCCCTTCAGTGGTATAACAGGTTTTAATTAGAATGTAAACTCATATCACCAGCTATTTTACATTCATTCCCCTCCACGCACACTTGCACTAGAGATGTGCGGAGTTGGGAAAATTCGCTCGGCAGATTATTCGTGAATTCGCCTCATTTCATGAATTTAATCTGCCATGCAAAGTCCAGATTCATGGAAAACTGATAACTCAGCAAAAAAGTGAAGTTGGCAAATCCACCGGCTGAGTTTGGCACAGAGGTGAAGTTTGCAATGTGCAAAGTTGGTTATTTTGCCAGCCCTAAGAACAGTTTTAATTCAATTGCACAGTTCAAAATCAATCAGTTGCCGAAACTTAAACTTTCCCTGGTGTCCAGTGATCCCCCTGCTGATCACAGGCCTGATGTGTACAAATAAAATTTCCTTTTGTCTAGTGGTCATTAGACAATCATTCTAACCCTGAGCCAGTGATTGGCACAGCCCTCTGCTTTCCACCATAGACGGTCACCGACTAAGCTTTCAATGAGCACATACTTTAACAGTACATGCTCACTGACAGTTCATTCAGAGGCTGACTGTGGTAGAGAGTGGAGGGCTGTGCCCAGTTGCTGACTCATGGTTGGAATGAGGGTGAGAGGGGTGGTTGGGATCTACCTAATGAGGTGGGGGGGCGGTCCGCTAGACACTAGGAAAAGTGTCTGTTGTACATTGGGCCAGCGACCAGTGAGGGGGTGGGCAACTAGACACCAAGGAAAGTGTCATTTTCACATTGGGCTGGCAATTAGCAAGGGGTGGAACACTAGACACCATGGAAGGTGTCTTTTACACATTGGACCAGAGACTGGTGAGGGGAAAGCAGTAGACAACAGGGAAAGTGTATTTTTCACATTGGGCCAGTAATCAGTGAGGGGAGGAGCACTAGACACCATGGAAAGTGTCATTTTCACATTGAGCTGATGATTGTGGGGGTGGCCACTAGACACTAGCAAAATTGTCTTTTACACATCTGGCCATTGAACAGCAGGGGGAGTACCACTAGACACCAGATAAAGTGTCTTTTACACATGGGGCCAGCGATTGGTGAGGAGGGAGATCAGTAGACACCAAGGAAAGTGTCTTTTACACATCTGTCCAGTAAGGGACAAGGGTATTCCAAGGGAATACCACTAGACATGAGGGAAAGTGTCATTTTCACATTGGATCAGTGAGGGGGGACCACCAGACACCGGGGAAGTGTCTTTTACACATTGAACCAGTGATCAGCGAGGGAGGTGCTGCTAGACACCAGGGAAAGTGTATTTTACACATTGGTCAGGTGGTCCATGAGGGGTGAGGCTTAGACACCAAGGAAAGTGTAATTTTCACAGTGGGCCAATGATCAGCAAAGGGGGACCACTAGACACCAAGGAAAGTGTCTTATATACATTGGACTGGCAATCAGTAAAGGGAGTGGGCACTAGACACCAGGGAAATATTTTTATTTAACTTTTTCCTGTAGATGTATACCTACTCGGAAAGTCACTTAGCTGATTGTTGGCTTTATGCAACAACCCAAAATCACCTCCCAACCTGACCATGGTGAACTTCCAAATCTACAATTTATGTCCAATAATCCACCTCTTGGACTACAACCACACAATACCAAGTTTCTTACCAACTGTACAAAATGTGACTGACTTATGCCTAAAAAACCCAAAACAAGTTGTTGGTGTAAGTCATTTTGACCCAACTTTGCCTTTGTGTACCCCAAGGAGAAGTTATAGGTGAAGTTAAAAATGGTGAATTTCCTATTAAATAGAAACACTTTGCAAATTGATCCACAGAGGTAAAGTTGCTGACTTTGCCAGAACTTCACCAGTGTATTAAAATTTCACAGCATCTCTAGTGCACACACACACACACACACACACACACACACACACACACCAGACCCTCCCATAACAAAACATCTTCTGTTTAATAAGTTGAAAAAGATGAAACCCACCCACATTTGGGTGCATCATGACCAGCTGGGTGAGGGTGTGTTTCTGTTTTTTTATTTATTTTTTTGCTAATTGTAGTTTTATCTGATGATTTCCTAGTAAGAAAACAAGCAGCTTTTTGTTTAAAGTTTTAAACCAGATACTGTACCAGCTAACACGTGGGCAACCATGCACAGCTCAGCTGTTTTTTCATCTTAGATGTTTGATGATATCAAGTGCCTCCTAAGCTTTGCTCAGGAGGTTTCTATGATGCCATCAGATCCCCTAGATGGAAACACAGCTTTGTTATGCATGGTTGCCAATGCATTATTCTCAAGTTGGTAAACCATTGCACCCCTGAATTTTATTTAAGAAACACATATTTTTTGTAATACTGAAATCACTTGGTTTCTTCTGTAGTTACCTGATCTGACCTCACTGCTTCTTAAATAAGGGGAAGCTTTGACTGTTTGTCGGTTCTGAGGCACTATCTTTTTCTGTAAGGAGACTTCAAAGGTATAGAAACAATCATAGATAGATGCCCTATTAATTCTCTAGAAGTCTTGTGTGAATACAGCATTACTACAAGATCCCAAACATGTTTGCCTAACACACTTTATCCCAATGCCACATTCCCAAAACTCAGAATCCTGACAATGTAACTTGGCCCCCCCTGAGTTTGTAATCAAATTTAAGGGAGGTGTGGGGGTGAAGCCCCCCAAAACATGGAGTACAAGAAAAATCCCACTGTCGGGATTCTGAGTTTCAGGAATGTGGTGTTGAGCTTACGTGTATCAGGTGAATGAGTGTCAGGATCTCATAGTAGATCCATGAATACCATCCAGACCCTGGAAATTGCCTGGATTCACACCTTCTCAATGGCATGACTCACACATCTTCCTTTTTGGCCTGCGCATCTCCCATAACTTTCAACCAAAGCTGACTATGGAACCTGTCTTGTTACCAGAATAGTTACACAAAATAATTATTCAATGATTCTGTTATGCCACCTGCCTTCTCCAATTGTTCTCCTCTCTCTAATGTGCCAGGCCCCCTGCCAGTGGCCAACCTTTTATCTGACTCTCCTGTTGTTCCCTATTTACTGAGAAAAGTGTTCATTACATTCCTTGTTCTCCCAAAAAACATGCCTTTCATGTTGGCTTGACCTGAGCAATCCTGCATGGCCCTGCATTCGCTCTATAATGCTCTAGTCTCTACTTCTATCCCATTTTCTCCAGAATTTTCCACTTTTATACAGTCCCTTTTTCTCTTTTAACTTTCCCTGGAGTTCCTTGGACAACCATAGAGGCATTCATGAACAGCCAGCCAACATTACCACTTGGAAAAGTGCACAACTGTAGTGTGGACAAACCATAAAAATGGATCCTGTTCCATTGCATTCCCCTGGAGCAGAAATAACCCTTAACAATCAGTAAACATAATCATCAATCAATCTATCAATCAAATTTATTTATAGAGCACAATTCTCATCATGATCCAATGCACTTTACATTAAAACATTTAAAAAACAATACAAATACAATAGCACAATTAATAAACATTATTAAAACAGTAAAATACTATTTCTACTCTGCAAAAGGCTAAGCTAAACAAACAAGTTTTTGGCTCCCTCTTAAAATGCTTTATATTCTGACTCTCTCAGATAGGGTGAGGCAGAGAGATCCAGAGAGTTGGGACCGCATATGCAAAAGTACAAGACCCAAATGACTTTAAACGAACTCCTGGAACATTCAGTAATCCCTCATCCATGGAGTAGAGGAGACGTGAAGGGTGGTAAGGCTGGAGGTCTTGCAAGTAGCCAGGCCTCTGCCTCTGTAGGGCCTTATAGGTCAGCAAACCAACCTTGCAGGAGATCCACCACCTAACTGGTAGTCAGTGCAGATAGCAGAGCACAGGATTAATATGACATGACATAGATAGGCCAGTCAACAACCTGGCTGCCTTGTTCTGCACTAGCTGCAGGCAGTGAAGATCTACCCCCAACAACCCAAAGTATAGGGCATTGCAGTAATCAAATCAAGAGGTCACAAAGGCATGGACCAGTAAAGGCAGATCACCAGGGGAAATCAGGTGCTTAATCCTAACGATGTTCCTTAGATGGTAAAATGAGGTTTGCAGCAAGGCTGACACCTGATGTTTAAGTGTCAAACTGCTGTCCAAAACAAAACCAAGATTCCTCACCTGATCTGAGGTATGCAATTGTGAGTCCCCTAGCTAAAGCCCAGAGACCTTACCAAACTGCTTCCTTAGCCCCCTGTGACCAGGTTCCAGCACCAACACCTCAGTCTTGTCTTGATTCAACTTAAACCAGTTGGTCCTCATCCAGCCTTGGATTTCAGCAAGCCAGCTATTAAATACCATGACTAGTTCCCACTGCTCAGGTGCAAAAGACAGGTATAGCTGAATATCATCTGCATAGCAGTAAAAACACAGCCCATACCATCTTACAATGTCCCCTAATGTTAGCATACACACCACGAACAACACGTGGAACAAAGCAGAGCCCTGCGGTAACCCACATGGCAAGGAAACTGGTGCCGTGGAAAAATTCCCCGATACCACTCACTGTGACCTGCCAATGAGGAACAATTTAAACCAGTTGTGGACTGTACCAGCCAGTCCACAACAAGTCTGCAGGTGCTCCATCAGCACCCCATGGTCCATGGTGCCAAATGCTGCCAAGAGATTGAGGACAATCAAGATGGTGCATCTTCCTTGTTCCCTCTGCATCAGATCATTCAGCACCTGAACAAGGGCAGTGTTAGCAAAATGCCTTTTCCTGAAACCAGATTGGAAAGTATTGTAGATGCTATGAGTTGTTAAGTGGGTCTCCAGTTGAGCGGCCACCACCGTCTCAATAACTTTACCCTTGAAAGACAGGTTAGAAATGGGTCTTTAGTTAGCCAGACAGTCAGATTCCAGTGAAGATTTTTTCAGGAATGGTTTTACAACTGCTTCCTTCAGAGGTTCTGGAAAAAACCCTGTCACTAGAGAACTCTATCCAGTCTAGGACTGGGCCAATGACATCAATGCACCCCACTAGGAGGTGCATTGGTCCTGGATCCAAACTGCAGCAGGCTGACTGCAACCCCTGGATGACCTTCGCAACATCTTCAACATCCATCCAGTCGAAACTGGACCAGACAGCTTGACTGCCTGTGACCTCAAGCTTATCACCACAAGTCCCATCTGAAAGTGTTTACTGGATTTCCGCCCATATGGTGGCCATCTTATGGGCAAACAATAGAGCAAACTTAGTACACCTTGACTGTGAAAAAGCTCCTCCAGACTGGAGACAGGCTGGACTGCATAGCCTCTTAACAATGCAGAAGAGCTGAGCTGATCTGTTAGTTACCGCAGCAATCTCTTTGGACAGGAACTCTGCCTTCTTACAGGAGATTGCTGATTGATAGTGTCTAAAATGGAACATAAATATAAGCTTGTCCTCCTCCAGACCAGTCCTCAGCCAATGTGGCTCCAACCTTTGACCCCTCCTACTCATCTCCCTGAGTGTCCCATCAAACCAGGGGGCCCTCTGGTGTGAAGTGAGGGGTCGAACACAGACAGGTGTGATGGAGTCAGGTGCCTCAGCCATGACCCTATTATAGGTAAGTACCAATTCCCCTGGCTGCTTACATGGACTCATCAAACCTGCCGGGTCCAACTTTGCCATCAGACCATCTGGGGTAACACCCCTTAAAGGGTGGTACTGGACCATCTCAGAAGTGGGAGGTCTATTGGGGGGCCCCCAAAAGAAAACCTCACAGAATGGTGGTCTGACCATGTGACAGGCTCCACCATAAAGTCAAAGACCTCAATTCCCAGCAGGAAGATGAGTTCCAATGAATGTCTGTGAATATGGGTTGCAGAGGTAACAACCTCTATTATGCCCAACGAACACATAAGTTGAATGAAGTCCTGTCCCAACTGCAAGAGCCTGTCATCGATCCAAGCATTGAAGTCCCCCAGAATAATCCATCATGGCTCCACACCGACCTCAGAAGAGTCTAGCTGAAACTTTTGACAGGCTGTCATCATTATAGTAGTGCACCATTAATAAGACAAATAATATTACATAGAAACATAGAAACATAGACTTTGACGGCAGATAAGGACCGCTTGGTCCACCTAGTCTGCCCATTTCCCTACCTAGAGGGTAAGCTGCAGATCCTATTTAACCAACAGGCTATTTTTTTCCTGCCCCCCCACAAAAAATTTTTTACGTCTGTCCCATGCATTCTTGAATTCTCCCACAGTTTTAGACCCCACAACCTCCTCAGGAAGGCTGTTCCATGCATCCACCACCCTCTTTGAAAAAATACTTCCTCACATTGCCCCCGAGCCTTCCCCCCCTCTATCTTAAAATTGTGACCCCTTGTTCTTGCACACCTCTTTTTGTGTCAGAATTCCCTATACATTTTTTTTTTTTTTTTACTGTGTTAGAACCATAACATTCTGATGAATTCTGCAGTATTAACCACCACTGCAAAATACGTAGGTCTGCACATTACCTTTGTAGTACCAGGGCTTGCATTATTAGCACTAAAGTGGGGGTCAGATTGACACTCTGCTTCAAATGTTGGGGGTCAGAACAGAAAATCCTGGGGTCAGAAATTTGCTGTAGTGACTCTGTAAAACATTACCGGCTACTTTTTGTGCTAACGAAATCCATGAAAACCTTTACACATACAGGGTCAATGCTGAACCACTGCTTTTATTTTTGGGCCTTAAAGGCCCCAAAATTCCCATTTGGGGACTTCAGTAGGGGATTAACAAAAGTTCTGTAGTACAGACCTGGCATAAATGGCTTATAGAAATTAGATAGTTAGATTTGGCCCCTCAGAACCACAGATAAGTGGAGCGACTACGCCACATACCCACCATTGCCAGAAAGGTACCTCAGTGGGCCTGTTGATATGTGGAGACAGCCTTAAACGGACACTGTCAACCTATTTTTGCATCATATTTTTAAGTAAAAACCCACATTTTATGATTGCTTACCCTCTCTAAAATTCATTGATGTTGGCTGGTTGTTTTTTCTGCCTCTTTGCTTATCAGAACAAAAATGAATAATAATGTATATCTATAGCCAGCCTTGTTTTGCTTCAAATCACTGAAGTACTCTTACTGTATACTTCCTGAACATTAGAAATACACTCAAACAGTGCAGCCACTCATGACACCATGGTCTCCTCTATTCCCACTGCATAATGAGTGGCTCGATTCGTGTTAAAGGCGTGCCGAGAAATATGCAGTGGAGTTGGTCAAGAAATGTAAACAAACATGTTTTGGTGTGGTAACACCAGTATGGTGGGCACTCTTTTTCACTTTTAAAGAAAAAAAAAAGCTCTGAATCAAACTACCAGCTGCATCAACAGTCTCTATAGAATGTGAACGATCATAACATTTTTTTTTTTATTTTTTTTTTTTAAACTAGGGGGACACTGAGGCCGAAGGGGGTTGACAGTGTCCCTTAAAGCACCTAGATTTTGTGGAGAGACAAGACTAATACATGTATGCAAAAGCAGGTGGACAAACAGCACCATGGTCACAGACAGTGGTGGACAGACCATTCAGCACCATGGGGCAGAGATAGGGACACAGATGGGACAACTCAATGAGCAAAGGTCTTGCATTTTTTTCCCTAACTACTAATATTACCCAAAGGAGGATCTGAAGCACAAAATTATAAGCCTAACTTCAGTACTAACGATGTTATTGAAAGGCCTGCACCTAAATCGTTAGCAATACTTAACAGTCACAAAAGAAAAATGACTACGCCACCTATTTTTGACTTCCACATGCTTGAACTTTACCCCAACTTGGAAGCAGAGGGTCCAAGTGACCACCTCGTCATCAAATGCTAGCCCTGCATGAACTATATAGAACTGAACAGACAGCATTATGGACCTGTAACAAGTGGATATGTACAGCCTGATGGACCCACAGATCACAGCTCCATGGACCTACAGACAGACAGCACTGTGGTCCCAGAATGTGAGGACCCATGGACATACAGAAAGCCAGACAGCACTATGATCCTGTGAAATGTATACACTTGACAGCTTCATGAACCCACAGATAACTCCCCAGTACGAGACTACGATATACAGACAATGACAGCTCTATGAACCCAATGACAGCTCAACGGAACTACCAAAAAAACAGACAGCACTATGTGCCTGTGATATGAGAATAATCACGGGGGCTGGCAGCATAGCCAACAGGTTAGAGAGCCCGACACATCCATCAGCCCAACGACTGATTACCCCAACTTCTACTTGCACAATGTGTGCTTCTAAACAATTCACTTAACCTCCCCAGTGCTCCAGGGTGGCCCCTGGAAACAGGCGCTTGTGCCCAGTGAACCTTACCAGGTTACCAAAGAATACACACACACACACATATATAGATATATATATAATATATAGATATAAATATATAATATATATATATATACACATACATATACACACACACACATCTTTAAGAACCCACGGCCTGCTCCAGAAAACTACAAAAAGGACAGCACTATGGGCCTGTAATATGTGGACACTGACAGTTCCATGAACGAGACAGCAACATGGTGCTGCGAACACGGACAGTTCCGTGGACACACACAATAAAGACAAACACCTGCAATACACCAATCCATCCCGAGCCCCCAGAAGTCGCTCCATACCTGGGTGTGGGTTCTATAAGTGTCGTGGTGTCCAGGTAATGGATCTTGTAGAATTCCAGCAGTGCAGGCAGGTTGTCGAACTCCTGGTCGCCGATCTTGAAGCGCCGGCTGGGCAGGGAGTTGATGATGTAGTGGGAGACCCGCGAGTTCTCCGACACGGACAGCACATAGTCGCCGGGGCAGGTGGTAAATGTTTTAAAAATCTCCAAATAACTCCCAGGCATTCTGGTGTTTTTTTTTGAATGACTTACGGTATTGGGTATTGGACTACTAGTTTTAACATAGAAAAATAGAACATTTTGGCTGAGGAAGAGCATTATTCCACCCAGTCTGCCCAGTTATACCCTATCCTATTCTGGAAACTAATGTCTTCGTGTGGTTTTTGCCCTCACACCCCTCCCCTTGCCCCATGCCCCATGTCCTACTGCAATCACCATTAAAATAGATGTCAAGCATTTTCCTGAGTCCCAGTTGTGTTGAAAACCATTTATGACTCTTATACACACCACCTCTGCTGGTAGACAGTTCCACGACTCAGCTACTCTCTCTGTGAAATAAGACTTTCTCATGACTCTCCTGAATACCCCCACACCAGCTTCACCTCATGTACCTGTGTTTTTGACTCCCCATTCCTGGTGAGTATGTGCTCACAGTCTACCTTGTTGATCTCTATTAGTAATCTGAAGGTCTCTATCTTATCGTCTCTCTCCCTTTTGGTCTCCACTGAATATATGTACAGAGCCTTAAAGAGCCCCTGACACTGTTGTGAAAACTTTGAGAAAATGTAATGTTTAGCACAAATGAGCATATATTTTAACATTGTTTCTGTATTTCTCATTCTTCTTTATTACTAAGGACATCTGCATGTAAACAGGATCACTGCCCTATCTGTTCTGGCTGCCTGCCTACATATGACATCACAGTTCTGTATGTGACATTACAGTCTGTTGCAGTGGGGATAATTACGATGCCATAAACAGGGGATTATTTGTTTTATTTATGTATTTATTTAAAAGTCAGTAACCGGAAAAAGCACCATGACCAGAAGCTCATTTCTAGGTGCAACCCAGATTATGATGTCATATGTAGGATGACAGAAAGAGCAGATAAAGTCTAAGGGACAGTAAGCCTCTTTCATACAGCTGTCCTCAGTAATACAGAAAAAAGGTAAATAATTATAGAAAATACATGAAATATAAACCAAACTGTCTAAATCTCACATTTTTTCTAAGCTTTTCTAACGGTGTCAGGGGCTCTTTAAGGCGATCCTTGCAGACTTTGACCTGTTGGGCATTGATTATTTTGGTTACCACATGCTGTACCATCTGCAGCCTCTCTTTCTCTTTCCTTACTTGTGAACTCATGAACTGGGCACAGTATTCCATATGTGGCCTCACCAGTGATCTATGGAGAGGTAGTATTGCCTCTTTTCTTCTGCTGTCCTGTCCCCTCCCAATACACCCCATCATGCTGGTTGCCTTGCTGAAGGTCTTGTTGAACTGGTAAAATAGGAGCTGCTTATGATGACTCCCAGGTCCCCTTCCCAATCAATATTCCATTCTTGTTCCTATGTGCATCATCTTACAATTCCTGCCATTGAATTTCAACTTGAATTTTGAATTTTATAGTTTTAAGTTATAGTTTGTTCTTAATAATTAATGTAACCCTGCCAGTTATTTCTTATTGGTTAAAATTTTGAGGTATGGAGTGTTAGAGAAAATTTCAGAAAGTCTGTGGTGACAGCTCTTGTCGTCTTTCAGATCCTATGTGTTTCATATTTATTTTGTGGGACCTAGCCTAAGTTGCACGATATGTGTTCTTGATAGTGTATAGTTAGTTCAAGGATACCTCCCATGTTTGATAATACAAATGCATTAATTAAACCATTCTGTTCATAATGATGCATAGTTTTGTACTGTACAGCCATATGGAAATGTATTCAGTAATGGTATATTGAACTTTTTATATATTGCATAATTTTATAAATAAAACATCTCAAAACAATACAGTGATGATGCTATATTTTTTGATAGCATAGTTTATGAGTTTACTGAGCATTGTTGCTATAGTTGCAGAAAGGCAATGATATTTTTCTCCTCTTACAAGGAAGGAAGGAAAGAAAGAAAGAAAGAAAGAAAGAAAGAAAGAAAGAAAGAAAGAAAGAAAGAAAGAAAGAAACGGCATTTGGTTTACATAAAACTTTTCATACACACAGTATCTCAAAGTACTTTACAGCCCTTCCAGCCATCTGTGTGCAGGTCCGAGTGCACCCATCATTAGTGTCCCAAAATTCAGAATTTGTTGCCCCTTCCCTGAGGTCCACCCCCTGGAGTTAGAATATATAGTTGTGGGCATGAGGGTGCAGGGGTCAGAGCCCCCTGCATAAAAACCTGTTGAAGAAATTAAAATCCTGGTGCCCTAATGACAGGCGCACTCGGGAGGGGGCGTTCTGATGGTGGAATCACTATACAGATCAGGAATAAAATCAGTGGGCATTTAGTGCATACTGAAAGAGTAAATGAAATTGAGGAGAGTTAAAGAGTGCAAAAAGAAGGTTAAGTGCACAGAAAGAGAGAAATTGGGGGAAAGAAGGAGAGAAAAGAAAATAAGTCCAGTGGTGGAATTCAAACTGGGATCCAAAGAGTCACTGTGTTCTAATAATTAAGCTGCATTTTGTAAAGTACCAATGTGATTCTTGTTTTAAATAATTTCTAAAGCTTTGAAAGTTTTACTTCTCTCTGCAAGTCATTCATTTTCTCCTTTTGTATTACAGCTATCCTGAGTTCCTGACCCCCCTCCGATTTAACTTGTTATGTGATGTAATGCCTCAGTACTGCACCAACAGGGCACTAAAGGTCAATTGAGAAGACATACTGTTATGTAGTCTTGGTTATCTGTTTCAAATGGTGGGCCTCACTCTAGTTAGACTCTCCAAATTAATATATTCCAGGGCATGCTCTATGACTAGATAATCTGCATAATAGCATGGCTCCCTTTTTGTGTTCCTTATTAGTCAATGGAGCGCTCAGTCTACGTACACAGCACCACTGGAATGCAGTAAGAGTATTTAAATCATTTACTGTATTGACACTCTCAGTAGAAGAAGATGGAGGCTGTGCACTAATCTGATAATTATACTTAGACCATTTCCATTAACTCAAAAATTTGCTTGTTATAAGCAAACCAATGATATATCAAAACATTTTTTTCACTTCTGTTTCAAATGTAAATCTTGAAATGTAAATTAGACCATTTGCCAGTCTTCCAGGCTGACTATTCTTTTCATCCAAGCAACAGTATGTAAAGGTCATGCCTAATAGTTTTCCTTCAGATCTTCAGTTGCACATATAAAATGTGTCTCTTTTTCAATTCTTCCAGGCCCCCTGACCTAAAGAAAAAGCAAACAAACTATGGCACTACTGGTTCAAGAAATCATCAACCCCATATCAAAGCCTCATTGTTAGGTGGAAAAGCTCTACAGCAGTTATAGCTGCATTTCTAATGTTGTATTCATGGCAAATTAAATTATTTTCTGCACTAACTTTACCTTTGACTATTTCCTGAAGCAGGAATGCAACAGTTTGCTTGCTTCTTTGCATGGATATATGTGGCCTGGTTGATCTATGACCACCACTTGTCACTGTGAGCACCCCCCCCCCACATCAAGTTTTCTGGTCCACATGACCAGGACCTCCTTCTGCCTCAACCAGTGCCTCTAGTTATCCACAGAGCTCCTCCTGGCATATTCCTTCAGAACCATAGAGATCTGTGACACACTCTTGTGTTGCCCTCTATATTGCTCCCTGAGGTGGGGTTCTGAACTCTGTTCCATGACAGCTTCCCTCATCAGATCCAGCTGCTCATGACAGATGTTTCCAGGAACCATCCTCAAAGCAGTCAGGTAGGAGCCCCGATATGGATGTTGGGGCCTGGACAGAACATTACCTGCCTAATCATTGGCCATTCTTCCCATTATACATCCTTATACATTGGAGCCAGCAATGTAGTAACTTGCAGTAAGTGACATACTGAAATGTCATAAAATACTGCATGACAAAAGGGCTTAATTGCCATTAAATTACACTGTTTCTTGCTGTATACTGCAGCATTACAGCAGTGCGCCCAGGCTTTAGGTCCCTCTGACTGACAGCAAGCTTGTGTCATCAGATGATGGGACCACTGTTGCTTCAACCTTCATGCTCTCCCCTATCCAAAGCATTTTACAAGCTTTCATCTGCACCACATCTATAATCACACAGCTGATGGTAGAGTAATGAGTTACACTACTATCCCTCATCAGATGAGGAGAGCATCTTGTGGGATGCTCGGTCCTTCTCCTCCAGCCAGCTTGCTGATGAGCTGGCTCAAGGCATGTACTTGGGTCCCCAGCATCATTAATGGCAGTCCTGCAACTTCACATGTGGGCCGGCTATATAATTAGTCATTAAGGATTCTGTTAAGTCTTAATAAGATTTGCACTTGACTGTATGTGTTCATTAACAGTATGTGTTTGTGCAGTATTTCTACACTTGTGAAAATCTGGGTAAAGCTATTGTACAGTACTTGTAGTATTATCAACAGCATTACTGCCTACTGAAAGTGATCTAAATGTCCACTCTGATTGCTTGATTCAGCAGTTATTTAAAAAGGAATTTGATTTCTTTCAACCCAGCTATTATTGTTTCAGTGCATTTTGTGCTTGTAAGCATTAGGAGTAGTACATTTTAATACAATGGGAGGCAAACTAAGTTCCTCAATTCCAAAGCAGCACAGCATTTGTCGGTGTGATCCCAATGGTCCAACATTGGCTGCTTACAACTAAGTAGCAAGTTCCACCTATGATGTCAGAAAATAGACTTACAAGGAAACCACTTATTTTTTATTAAAAATGCAGTAAACTACTTTTATTTTCATGTTATTTGAATGGAAAATGAGTCAAGGACATGACTTTGAAGAAAAACAAGCTGTTCAAAAATCCACTATATTTTTATTAAGTCAGGCTGCTGTTCACAAAGCTATTGTATTGGGTCAAACAATTACTCATACCTTTAATTCAGCTGCAGCTGAAAAATAATTGATGTATAAGATGAGTAAAATGCAATATAGTATTTCAATTTGCTTAGATCCCAGTTATGAAGAGAACATGCAACTGTAGCATTGACGTAGATTAAACAACCCTTTAAAGGAAAACTACGCTTTCATATCTTATAAATTTTGCTCTTCTCCATATCAACAGGCAACTCTTTCCATGTAGCTGTTTGTAATATATGTGATTGCATTAGTTTATTTTCTCTGCCAATTAGAATGAAAGCATTGAATGAACTGAACAAAAAGTCAGAAGGGCTAGTCCTTTGAGTTTATCTAGTAAAATAGGATGGGCAACAGGGACAGAAGTCTTAGGACATTTAACAAACATAATAGCTATGAAAAGTTCCTGATTAATCCATTCAGGATGGAATCAGAATGAATAGTAGAGAGAAAGTGGTGTGGAATTCACAGAAACTGATTAGAAAGACATCAGGCTTGCAGGACTCACATGGGCTAAACTCCAAGGACTCATTTTTTAAAGCCCTGATAATGCCACAAGCCCCTGGTGCACTAATCATCCAGCACAGAGGGCTTGTGGCATTCTCCTGGATGGTGTTCTGGATTTTGAATCCCAATCGCCAAATGTTGCAGGTTAGACCAGCTTTTTTCTTTTATTTAATATGGTTTATTAACTTTTATAGAATATAGCAAGAACAAACACCAACTCATATCAGTCATAACAATGCTTACCCAGTCTGACCCCCTCCCCCCCCCAAAAAAAGCACCAACAGTAATGTAATCATAGTCAAGGTGCAGGGCAACATAGTGAATACATTCATAATTTCCAGAGAACATGCTAAAACATGGAAAAGTGACAATGTGATGAAAGCAAAGTAACAGCCCTGAAAAGCTCACAGTTTTCCCCTACCCACCCTCCGGTCTTACCCTTCTCCCCACCAAAACCAGAAACACACACAAAGACAAAGATAATTGAAAGGCACATGCCTGTAGTTATGTGGGGGAAGAGCTCCTCCCCCACATCCTACTTAAACTACTTGACTACAGCTGCTCTACTTAGAGCGAGTCACACTTGCTTTTCGGTGGCGCATCTGGCCCCCTCCACCCTTTCCTTGCCTTTTTTTTTCTGCCCTTCTGCTCTCCCCTTTCTCTGCCTGCCTTGCTTGCCCTTCTTCCTTTCTGTGTGTTGCCCCCCACCCGCTCCCATCCCATCTCTTTGCTGTGCTGTTATGCTGTTTTTTCCTTTTGGGGCTCTCTCTGTCGGTCACGCTTCTGTTCATTCACTGCAGCTCCCTTACCTCACCGGTTGTTGTTCTCTGAGGTTGGAATCCTCTGTTTGCTCTGGCATTCTGACACCTCCATCTGGCATATTTTACAGACTATAACACAACTGATGCATGGCCGAAGAGTGGCCGTTTGTACCTCGCTGCCATCTGATGTCCCTGGCTTTTTCACTGGGCACTTGCTCAGCTCCCAGTGCTGCTCCAGCCCACGTGGCTTGCTTCCACTCGACCCTTTCTCGAGGCTGTCTGCCATCACCACCTGTTGGGCATTCATTTTCAGTTGCTACACTGACTACTGGGCTGCCTCTCAGCGACCACAGCAGCTCTTCGCTGTTCTTTGGACATGACCACTTGCCATGGATGCGACATACATTTCCAGTCACATTTTAACTCAGGGGCTGTTCTGGCAGACACACGCTCCTTCCTGTGAACGCTCCATGGCCTCTTCTGGGTTCCCTCCTGTCCACAGTGCTGCATGTCATGCTGCTCGTTACTACTTTGGGCTGTTGGAATGCTACTCCAGAACTACTCAGTGCTTGGCATACAAAACTGAAAACAGTCATACCGTGAGCGATGAGGTAATGGATGTCTGAGTGATCAAAGACCACATTACTGTTAGTGTTACAGCCATATATTACCTATCATGTATTTTGATGTGCAGTGAATGAAAACCCTGATTTGGATCTTTCATAAGCTACGACCTCAATTGTTTGAAAGCTCAGTGTCCTATCAGGGTTGACTATTGCCTTTTCTGCTACTCCCAACAGCTTAGCTGCCCTTATGGTTTTGGTAATCCTTTCACTGTTCCCTCTCCTGTTCTTGCTACTGAAACTCCTCCGAACACTTATGTACTGGGAGCTTTCAAACCAAAAGCGACATAAAAGTTCATTTATTTTTAACAGTTCTGCCCGTACCAATAATGACATTTGCTCCGGGCATTCCTGACTTCAGTAAGCTTAACAGATAGGCTATTCAGCAGCTTAGTTTCCATGCCATTTTTGTACTAATGGTGCCAGCTACTGCTATTTGTTAGTTCCTCATGCATGCACCCTGTAGGTTTATTATAAAAGTCTTATGAACATTACTTTGCAAGAGCTACTGGGCCACTGAGCAGTCATATAGACATACTCAAAAGACTGTCATACTAGCTCTGCTACCAGAGACCACTTCTGCCTATATTGTTACCATTCAGACCCCTGATGCTTCTAAACTACAGTTTATATCCTGCCTATAACACTGGCCACGACTCTTTCTCTCCCCTCTCTTTTTGCTGCCAGCACAATAGTATGCAGTCTTGCTAACCTTCGTGGGGTCTAGCTTCCATTTTACTCATTCCACTGGCTGACCTACATGTAGTCCAGCCACATATCTAACACCTTGTATAAGCCTAGCTTACATTCACTCCCCTTGGATGCTTCCCACCAGGATGCTTCTATTCATTTGGATCTACTACCTCTCCCAAATTCCTGCCAGGATCCTAAGCTAAGCTCTTTTCCATAGTGCCTGCCTTGCCCAACATCAGAGCCTGGAGGTTTGACTACTTCTACTCCATGCCTGCCTCACCCAGTATTGGAACCTGGAGGTTCGATTATTTACTCTACACCTGCCTCATCCAGTGATGGCCTATGCATTCAACTGGATTTTAATGACCTTCTATCTATAGTTTGCCAAGTCTGACTTCATTATGTTGCGATCATGCTTACCTTGCCAGTGCCACCTCGAAGGCTCTTCTATTGAGGGTGTTCGATTTGCTGCTGCCATCTACCTGCAATTTCCATACATGGTGTGATCTCATAGCTCATTCAGCTTCACACCAGCAGCTTTCTTAGGATTTCCATACTAGTCTGGTTATTTCTTCATATAGCCAGACCTCATATTGCTTAGCACTCTTGTTGCTTGCTTTGTCCACTCAGCTTTGCCTCCATGATACCTGCTCCTCCAGGCTACCCTCCATGGTGGTGCCTTAGTTATCTAGCCTACGTGGGTTCTAGCTCAATCACTCTTCCTTCACCTGGCCTACGTGGGGTCTGGCTGTACTCACCAGCCATGCAAGGGCATCCCCTGGTATTGCTTCACTGCTCCCTACTATCCATGAAGATTTACAGTCTGCTAGCCTTAGAGGAGCTCTTTGTTCTACTATGGTCTTACATCTGGATTAGTCGATCATTTGCCATCAATTCATTTGGATGCTTCTGCCTTACCATGTTAGTTAATGGATTTACTACTACTCCATTCCTGCCAGGACACTTAGCTGAGCTCAATCCAGAAGACTCTCTATCTCATGATTTATGCCTCGACTGGAGGTTCCTACTGTTCCACTCTCCAGATCACGCAGCATGCACCTAGTTCCTGTGCTTCATCACCATAGCCTTCATTTGCAAAGCTTGCCAAGTGAAACATGAACCAACTGTCCTTATACTCTGGGCTTAGCCATTTGGTTACTGGTTCTCCTTGGAGAAGACTTCCTCGCCTGCTGGAGCGCTTCACCAATGCAGCTTTTGACACTTCAAATTATTATGCTCCACCATGGATTCCAATCTTCTATCATTCTGCCCTGGACATGGATTCTTGGACTAGGAGTTCACTAGAAGGATGCTTCTATGTTCACCCAGCACTTCAATATTCAGTACCTTCATTCAGCTTTCTGCTTTCACTGGATCAGGATCTACAAATTGAATTTTGGATTAACTGACAACTTAAAATTGTTAATTTAGGATTACTCTCCTTTAGTATGCCCAGAAGGACAGGCAGGTCAGTAGGCATGGGTCCTCAGAGGTTCCCCCCAAGGTGGTGTTTCCTCTCCTGTGTGCCACTGGCCACACTCTCTGGAGTTGGAGGGGATAATCGTACGATATATTGTTTCATTCTGGGGAGTCTCATCCTACTCTACTAAGCCTCTTTCCTGCAGTGGGATACAGAGAAAAGCCAAAACATCAAGTCATAACAAGTTACTCATCAGTCTAAGCATCTAAGCACCTTGTATATGCCATCCAGTTCACAGGTACTATAATCACTGACTTGCTCATGTCTATGCTGAAGTTTCTAAGCACTAATCATTTCATACGACTAATACCTTGTAAGCATTGCCCTAGTTACTGGTCTGACCTTTGTAACCAAGCATAACCTACACCATTCAGCTACATTATGTAGCATAAGCACTGAGCTATGAACCACACATAACAGGGCATTATCTGGGTACATGATTGAGAAATGTCAGGGGGCATCCAAATGTCCAGAGACAGGCCGGTCAAGAGAAATCAGTACTACAAGGAAACAAAAGGGAGGTAGGTGGCTTATAATGTTAAAGTTAGACCAGCTTTCCCTTGGTCTAACTCACACCTTTTGGAGGACCCTTTTTTCAGGACTTGTGCCAAATCTTTGATGAAAGCTGCCATAAACTGAGAAAACTGTTGAAACTAAACCTGACAATATAAAATTGAGTGCAGTTGTGACAAAGATGTCTGAGACAGCTGCACCAAAAAATGGTTTTGATGCAGGAATTGATGCAAGACCTGCAACAGAATTTGAAAATCAAGCCCAAAGTACTGAAATGAAAGACACTCAGACCCTACAGGAGCTGTTGAAGAGGAAGAAAGAAAAGTTAAGTTCAATATTTCCTCACAGCAAAAGCAGAAGGGGATAACGAGTCTAATGGAGTATGGTGTTCTCCTGCAGGGTGTGGAGGATGAATGCAAAAGTGAGATGTGGGCAGAAAAAGGGGGGTGCTGGGAGATAGGCATCCAGAGAACTTTGAGATTGGGAGTTTGAGATGGAATGAGTTTGCTGCAGATGAATGTGAGTAGCCCGTGAAGACAGTGACTGCAGAATGGTGATGCATGAAAACGGCTTCATAAACATAGCACTGACACTTTTGGTCGACAACTGGTTCCCCCATCCCCAAAGCTTGCCCCCCAGAGTTAGTATATATAATAAGCAAGGGTGTGGGGCGCAAAGCTCCAACAAGGGGTCTGTGTGGGCTGCACCCCCATGCAAGGAAACACTTTGCCCACAGGTGGTCATGATGTGGGTTTGGCGTAGCTATCAAGCATCGCCGTTCCACAGTCACTATTATGATATGGAACCATGAACCTGAGATCCTTAGTTCCACAGTTCAGTACACTATCTGCTTGACCACAGGCTTTCTAACAAAGTATATAAAGCTGGAACATTTAGGGTATTTTAACTTTTCTGAAGGACAAAGACACTGCTTTGTTGATGCTGCCCCATGTAATAAGGAACAAAAGGAAGGCAAAACTGAAAATACTGTATGGAATCTAAGATACATTTTATGTAAATATAGTGTGATAGTTTTCAAACCTCTCACTGACACAAAAGTAGTACTTTAAAATTAGCAACTAAACATGTATTGTACTGTATTGTATTGTATTGCAATATTCAAGTGCCCAATTGAACAGTTTTTACTGACACCAGTCATGATAGTGCCACATGTAATACTTATCAAGCTATTTCTGATAGAAAATTCTCCCTTAAAATTTTTATATATCATAACATTTGAAGGGGATCAAGGAATATAAAGTATGTTAGAAGCCCACTTGTCGCAATAATTTAGAATATATTTTAATTACTTGTCTCTTATTTACATTTATTGCTTAGCCTTTTGCTGTATTATTTAATTTAGCCTGGACAAATTAAATTCCTTTATTTTGGAAATCAGGTTTCATTTCCTCATTGATTAAATGCAGACAATTGCAGTCCAATGTCCAATCTATCTGGTTTGGATAAATGCCTAGAATGTCTGGTTAATTCACAGCTGAAACAATTTCTTAAGCTCAACATATTGGCTGACAAATATTTTTATTTTAGACCCTTTTTATTTTACTGCAGTATCTAGCTGTCACTAAGGTCCTGTAGATTACTTTAATATAGAAATTATATATGCATAATAAAGGCATTGTGGAAAAGTATTCATGTGCCTGCATATTTTAAAGTTGATTTTGGCTTGATATATACTGTAAGCCTCAGTACTGCAGATTGTTTCCTTAAGCTGTGTCTTGCCTGTTTTGTTTACAGGCAGCCAATGAAGAGGCTTTTGTGAGACAATGTGGGCAGGGTAATTTGTGAGGAGACAGGTTTAAATTATTGTCTTAACTATTGTCTGTAGGGTCATTTGAGACAAGCCACAGTAGCCCACATTTAAGGGCACTGTGTCATGTTTATACCCATGACACTCCATTCTTTACATCATAGGTTCTGGATGTACCTGATAGGCTGCTTGATGCATGTGTGACTCGGGATCATATTTCAGTAGCCTACTTAGGTCGCAAAAGCTCCCATTGCCCCCATTTTAAATTGTGCATCTGATAAGCTGTAGCACAATCCAGGCGTTCCAATATGTGTGGTCCAGCTGAATTACAAAGAATCAAATGGTTAGACTTAACCCTGAAGAAGTGTGGAATATAAATGCCAGACAGATATGCATAGAATTATCATTATCATTCTGCTGAATGTTGTAGAATAAGGCTGAAAATTCAGCAGAATGTTGCCAGATTTTTAATTTCAGTTATTTTGGTCTAGTTTTCAAAGTATGCATCCAAATGATACTATCTTTGGCAGGTCTTCAGATAATAACGGTTTTCATAAGTGTACCAAATTCAGAGACTTAGACTGAAAGGGAGCTGAGTTATGGGCAGCCAAACATTTAACCAACATTTTATTTTTAGTTGTTTTAATCTATTTTTAAAATTTCTTATCCAGATTTCTTTACAGTTTCAGGATTTAAAGAAACATGCAACATGAGTATATGCACCAAGTTTTAAGTCTCAGGTTTAAAGGGGTTGTGCTATAGGTAGCGAAACAGTTTGACGACATCTAGATTTTAGTTATTTTAGTATATTCTGAAAGTATTCATTGAAATGTTATAGCATTATGTAGGTATATGGGTTAGTACTACATTTACAGTTTACATACAACTAGTTTCAGATTTCTAGATCCAAAGGTGCTTGAGTCATATACAGATAAAATTGTTCATGAAACTTCCAACAAAGAATACAATTATAGACTTTGAGCACCTATGATTTTGAAATGATCCATCCCAATGTCATGAAATTTGTCAAACTGTTAGAGTAACAATCAGCAAGTAAACATTCCAAATGTCAGATCTCTAGTTCAATGGACAGCTGAGCTATGACCCCATTAATACATTTCAAAGGTTCCATGGCATTCCACAAAATTTCATGGAATTATGTCAGAATCCTCTGAATTCAGAATTTCCTCATGCCACACAGCTCTGCTTGACCCCTTTTATAACAGGAACCCCAATAGCAGACTTGATGAGAATTATTAGAGATTTTGACCTACTAGTTTTTTTAACCGATATTAACATGAATATGTGTTGTAGAATGTTAAATCAGCTTGCTATGGTTTCAGTATGGTGCATATTTCTGCAGTTGCATGTGCATAATTTTGAATATGGTGATGGAATCCATGCTGAGCAAGCAGGGCATCCACCATCATGAGTGGTGCCACTAGAGCGTGTGCATGCTCACTGCTTCTTCTGCAGAGGCAAAAGATCAGTACAGACTGAACTGCTAAGTAGGACACAATTAATTAATTAAATTCTTCTGCCTATCTATAACCCTTATGTACTGGAATATTCAGCCCAAAAAAGCTACATTCTCTCTGGCCTCTCATAAGTGGCCTTAGGGAAATGGCTGTCTACAGCCACTAAGATCACTAGCCAAGTGCAGACTTCATGGATTGTATGGTCCTCATCTGCTGACAACTTCTGTGTTTCTATTTTCTATCCAAATGACCTTGGCAACACCAGATTTGTTCTGATAAATGAGAGTTCGGATAATCGGGGTCCATGACATTAAACAAACCAGAGTCAGGAGACAGTCTCAGAATTTGGATAATCAGGAGACCTGGATAATAAGGTTTGAAATAATAAAGGATGTACTGTATATGGTCAACAAGAAAAAGCATACTGAGGTTTCTGAGCATGGCCTAAAATGGCTTAGGCTGTATGCCCATGTATATATTTTTTTAATTCTATTTCCCTCCGGTCACGGCCTGCAGGGGCATCACTCTGGCATCCTGCCTGATCCAGCCCGCCTGAGGTCCCCCTGAACCTGTGCCTCCTCTCTCCACCCCTCCCACAGCCATCACCCACAGTCTAACCCCTCTGGGGTGGGGCCACCCCTCCTTGTTGTGTGCTCTTGCACACATAGACTCTGGCTGTGAGAGTGAGCCCTGGGCAGAGGAACTGAAAGGCCAGGCAGGGTGAATCTAGAGGAGAGCATGGGGGGTCAGGTGCCATCAACTCCTCGCGGAACTGTTTTTTTTCCATTTTTTTGGTGCCCCTCCTCCTGCGTGGTGCACCCATGATATTCTGGCACAACGCAACCCTCCCAGTGTCATCCATGCTGCATGACATGCAGCTGACACACAGCAGTGCCCCTGATCTCCACTGGGAGTCGCTGGCATGCCGAGCTATCCTTCCCCCCTTCCCCAGGGGAGGAGAGCCGCCCACAGGTGCTCAATCATCGCCCCATCCCTGCAGACCCGTAGCACCCAAGCTCACTCCTGAACTTGGATCACCGGTGTGGCATGAGGTGTGGCATCCAGTACCTTAACCCTCAGCACCACTGGGCTGGCCTGTATGCCCATATTGTACTGAGTTTGGGCCACTCAGCAACTAGTTACCACCAGTGTGGCACAACAGTTAATCCCCAATAATTCACAAAACTATATAATAACGTGAGTGTGGTGTGCATATATTGTGGAACACATACAAACAATGGAGAGAAAGAAATAAGTGCCTCAGCTGGGACTTAAACCCAGGATGCCCGGAATATCATTCCAATTGTGCTACCAGCTCCACCACTGAGGCAACTAGAAATGGGGCTGTCCCTGAGCACTTTACTGTTTCTCTAAATGCACAACCCATGGCCTCACAGATAATTAAATGTATACAATCACATGGGTGTGGTGTGCATATATTGTGGAACACATACATATAATGGCAGAGAAAGAAGTACGTGCCTCAGCTGGGACTTAAACCCAAGCTGCCCAGAATACTGTTCCAATTGCACTACCAGCTATACCACTGTGGCAACTGGAAACTGGGCTTCAGACCCAGCTGTGGCAGTTACTTCTTTCTCACCATTGTTTGTAGGTGTTTCACAATATATGCAAAATACACCCATGTGATTGCATAAATGTAGTCATCTGTACAGCCAGCTGGTTGTGTATTTGGAGAAAGAGTAATTTGCTTGGGGACAGTCCAGTTTCCATTTACCTTAGTCAAGCAGCTGATAGCACAATTGAAATGGTCTTCCAGGTGGCCTTGGTTTAAATCTCAACTGAGACACTTACTTCTTTCTCTCCATTATTTGTACATGTTCCATAATATATGCAGGCCGCAGCCTGACTGTATAAATGTAATTATCTGTGCGGCCACTGGATTGTGCATTTGGAGAAAGAGTAATGTGCTCAGGGACAGCCCAGTTTCCATTTGCCTCGGTGGTGCAGAAAGTAGCACAATTGGAATGGTATTCCAGGCAGCCTGGGTTTCGGTATACAAGGAAAAAAGTCACCCCACAGCCAAGTGTGCTCAGAAAAACAACAGAACTGCACCTAAAATTTGAGCACCACCCACCATCAGGAATCACAGAGGAAGTTAATAAAGATTCAAATCACAATATTTTATTTATTATAGTGCCAAGACCTCTTACCAATGAAAAGTGGACAGCAGTGGGACCCAGCAAAACCTCTGACTGCTTTTTCTATTCAGTGTGTCATCAGGGAGTGTCCACTGTTCATGCAACCCACCCTTAAATACACATATCAACTAATTAAAGAACATGTGTGAAGAACAATACCTACAGTATAAAAACCAATCAAGAGCATTAGTATTCTGGGCAGCCTGGGTTTAAGTCCCAGCTGAGTCACTTACTTCTTTCTCTCCATTGTTTGTATGTGTTCCACCATTTATGTAAACCATACTCTTGTAATTGCATAGATGTAATTATCAGTACAGCAACTGGGTTGTGCATTTGAAGAAAGAGTAATGTGCTGCTGACAGCATCTCCATTTTTTGTATGTGATTCTCAAAAATGTGATAGTAAAGAAAAGTCCCATATGATTCTACTACATTTGTAATAAAGGGCAGTTTGACACTGCCCATCACCAATGAGGCCGGGCATGGTGTGGTGCCGTCTTGCAAATTCAGCAATATAGCTCCTCCTTGGCCATTGCTTGCCCCTCCAAATGCATTTGTGCCACTAGTACTGGCACCATCTCTTCTAGCAGTCTGGGTGGCCATAGTGAATGGGGTCACACAGAACACTTAAGTTTGGACATCTTGGATGACTGTATATGCACTCTTCACTGTAGTGGCCATATTGCATTTCTCAGCTGCCATCTTGGATGTGGTTGCATGTGTGCAGCAACGATTGGCCATTTTTGATGGCTACAGATGCACAGTTCACCATGGCTGCCATCCTGTATATGGCAAACAGTATGGCCACACACTTTAGAGGGCTGAAAACCATTTTCAAATAAGATTGAAGTGGCTTTAAAAACCAACTCACGCAAGATGTATATAAAAATCTTAGATGAAATAATAAGATTGATTTATACCAAGACTATTTTATACCAGTGAGAAGTGAGGGATTTAGAGGTACAGCCCCATTGACAAACAGCAGCCTCTGCCACAACTGCATACTAAAAGCCCTAGTTGATATGAGAATCCCTAGAGTGATCCATTCACATGCACCACTATGGGAAACCAGGCACTAAGTTAACATTTCCAATGGTATTATGGCAACACCAGCCACAACACATTCCTCAGTGCAACTGCCTCATTGGGCCTGTTATTTGCACATGCTCACAGGGAATATAACAGTTGTATGCCCAAAGTATACCGACCACAGCATATGTCTCTTCTATATCATTACAGATAGTGAACAAAGAAATCCTTCACCTATGGCACTACACTACTGTTTCATCATAGGGGCCCCCAAAGCATGACATGTGAATTAGAAGAGGCAGAGCCCATTGAACAGTCACCCTCTGTAGAAACATATCAAGTGACTAGGGAACAAGCAGCAATGTCAGTAGGAAGGTAGATACTGTGGCACGTAGACAGCTGATTCTGATTACAATATGATATTTTTTCTGCAATATAAAATATGTAGGGGAGTGTCTGTCAGGAGAAATTACTGTCTTGCTGAAACTGATACATCAAAACCACCAAGGTATAAGTTCAAAGGACAGGATGTAGGTTAAACTACAGATATCTGAGATGCAATTACCGTGTCGATTTGTTTTGAAGCCAAGGATCAATATATCCATTGTATAATGCCCTCAGGGAAATCCTTTGATTTGCACTAGATATCATGAGGAAAGGGGCATATGCATGTGTTGGGGTGTCTTCCAAGGAAGTCAGCTAATTACATCAAAGAGACTTTGATGTCTGTGTGAAGCAGGTCCCAGACTAAAGTGGGAAGTCCAATATGCATTTGCTTGGGGTATCCAGTGAATTACATCAGAGACTTTGATGTCTGTGTGAAGCAGATTACAGACTGGGTTGGGGGAAGTCACATGAAGAGAGGAGATTCAGATGTCACTTATTTTTGTTTAATATCTTATTAGGACATCCTGTGTTATAAAATATAAATTTTAATACACCAAGGCGGAGTTAGGTGACCTCAGAGAGAAGGCCGGCTCAAGACTGCTTTTAAGTATACTGAGCAGACCTTGCACAGAGACATTTGTTTACTGACTGAGAAAAGAGGAACATCGAAGCACTGAAAGATTAAGAAGTAAGGATACATTAGATAAGACCAGTCTGAGTGTAAGGGTTGTAGGGATTTGCACTTTTAAGCCTATTTTGTGTCAAGACTGTATGTGTTGGGATATCTTGTTCTGTAGTTACTGTTTTACTATTTTTCTACCTATTTTAAAGTAAAGATATATTTTAAAAATAGAAATTGCCTTGTGTGCCTTGAAACTTCTTTTTTTACGTTCGCTTGCACGCATGTGCAAGGAACGTTTTGGGAGAGTAGCACACTTTGGAGGTGTGCCTCTCCCTTGCAATCCAGTGCTCCATTGAGCAGGCGTGGTGGTTCTGCACTAATGGGTGCGGGGGCTCTATGACAGCGGTGGTCTTCTGCTTTAAAAGAAACACCGCTGTCATACCTGAAGCCTCACGTCACACCATCCCCCTTGTGTGCGCTCCCCCATCACATACACCCCCAAAGCTTTGGTGCCACACTGGGAGCCCACCCCAGCGTGGCAAACATTGTTTGCCGACGGGGTGCCAACCCTGTCAGCTCCACGGCCCCTCCAAGCCATCCTTCTGTCATGCTGGGAGCCCACCCCAGTGTGGCAAACATCCCATTTTTTTTGCTGACGGGGGTGCCCAATCCCCGTCGGCTCCTCGGCCCCCCTTGCATAGTTTGCCGACAGGGGTGCCCAATCCCGCTGGCTCCTCGGCCCCCCCAGCCATCTTCTTCCATGTTGGGAGCCCACCCCAGCATGGCAAACGTCCCACGTAGTCCTTGGTTTTTTTTTAAACCTGTAAAGAAAAAACGTTCCCACGTAGTCTCCCAGTCCCCCCTCCCACAACCCGCACCCACCTACTGTGCACCCAGCCTCCCCACACACCCTCACCCCATACTTACCTCCAGAGCTCGGCGACATCTTTGGTGGATCAAACACGCCTGCACCTTCGCAAAGTCGTAATTGCCAACTGAGGAAATGCCGGTAAGCTGTATAATTGGCTAGATAGGGGGGTTTCAACTTTATTGCATATCTCAGGCATTTTTTGGAATCTTTGCACCAAATTTTCAACATGGGGTTTTTGGGACCCCTTCTCATGAATGATGTCACTGTCATGGCATTATTTGGGCCTGAAAGGTGATTTTGCAGTCACTGTGCAGTCACTGTGTGAAATCACCCTTTGGGCCTGAATAACACCATAACAGTGACATCATTCATGAGAAGGGGTCCCAAAAATCCCATGTTGAAAATTTGGTGCAAAAATTCCAAAAAATGACTGTTTTATGAGCGTGCGTTGCGCAGTTCCTACACAGGCTCATAAGATCGCAAATTTTCAATATTTTCACTCCAGATTTTCAACATTGCCATTTTACCACACCTCCTTATGAGCAGTACAGCTATCATTTTTCACATCCTGCCCAAAACGTGTTTCGGCCCATGTAGCACACAATGGCGCAGTCGGTGTGCAAAATCAAAGTATGGGACACAGTAAGAAAATCATGGTGACACTGTTCATTAGCAGAGGTCTTAAAATGGCTATGTTGAAAATTTGGTGAAAAAATTCCTAAAAATGACTGTTTTACGAGCGTGCATTGTGCAGTTCCTACGCACGCTCGTAGGTTTGCGAATTTTCAATATTTCCACTCCAGATTTTCAACATTGCCATTTTACCACACTTTCTTATGAGTAGTACAGCTGTCATTTTTCACATCTCACCTAAAACTTGTTTCCGCCCATGTAGCACACAATGGCGCAGTCGGTGTGCGAACTCAATGTATGGGACACATTAAGAAAATCACAGTGACACTGATCATGAGCAGAGGTCTTAAAATGGCTGTGTTGAAAATTTGCGACAAAATTCCTAAAAATGACTGTTTTATGAGTGTTCATTGCACAGTTCCTATGCACGCTCGTAAGTTTGCGAATTTTCAATATTTTCACTCCAGATTTTCAACATTGCCATTTTACCACACCTCCTTATGAGCAGTACAGCTGTCATTTTTCACATCCTGCCCAAAACATGTTTCCGCCCATGTAGTGCACAATGGCGCAGTTGGTGTGCAAAATCAATGTATGGCACACAGTAAGACAATCACAGTGACACTGTTCATTAGCAGAGCTTTTAAAATGCCAATGTTAACAATTTGGTGAAAAAATTCCTGGCAATGACTGTTTTACGAGCGTGCATTGCACAGTTCCCACGCACGCTGGTAGCTTTGCAAATTTTCAATATTTCCACTCCAGATTTTCAACATTGCCATTTTACCACACTTCCTTATGAGCAGTACAGCTGTCATTTTTCACATCCTGCCCAAAACATGTTTCTGCCTATGTAGCGCACAATGGGGGTAACAAAAAGGTCATGCTGAAAATTTATTGTGCAAATACCAGCAATTGTACAGTGCATTAGGGTAAAGCACCATACATGCCAAGCACCACTGCAAATACCTGCAAGCGAACATTTGGCATTGACAAATGCTTGTTTTTATAAGTGAAGTTTAGATGGTTATAGTTGACACTGTGCATGAGCTTATTGTGGTACCATACTGGGAAACAGATAAGAGTTCTCTAGGTCTAAGGGTTCATTTTGTAATACCTGGTTAGGTGCCCATAGGCAAAGATATCTGGCCCCCTGAAGACAGAATTATCTGAGCCTGATAATTGGGTAGGCTAACAAGAGGTTATCAATTTGACTCCCTCCAGAACTTGGGACAAAGGTGACTCGAACCCACAAAATAGACAAGAGGGTTACCTTGTTCTGTTAACTGTTCACAATTCTACGCTCAGAGGATGGCACTTTGGGAGGGGAGGGCTGACCTGCTGAGTGGGTTTGTGATAGATACCACTTCACTTCTTCTGGAAACCCATCAAGCTACCATAGCCATGATGGAAAATCAGCAGAACTTTATGCTGAAGATGATGAAGAGGCTGGAGTCCATGGTGAACACTAGGCCTTCAGTACCTACAGAGCCAAACCCCAGACCATTTAATGCAGCAGGGAGATCAACATCAGCTACAACAACATTAGAAAGAGATCACATGGAGTATCGATACACACAAAATCCAGATGATGAGGACAATAAAGAGGACAATCAAGACCTGGACAACACTTCCAACCATGACTCAATAGGAAAAGGGGAAGATCCAATGCTAATGGGGGAACCCTCACTAACATAAAAGCTCTGCTTATTTGAACTGGTACCAGAGCTAATGAAATCAATAAATCCAATGATGGGGTTTGACCTGCAATCACTCAACCCAGAATTCATGCTAAATCTGATGCAAAAAATATGTACACTGGGGTATCTTCCAGACATACTGAGGTTTCTGAATGTGGCAAATCTCATAATACCACAAAACAGTGTGATGGTAGCACCATGGGACCTCACCCTCATACTGGACTAACTAACAACCAAACCATTTGAACCCATAAATGAATCTGAGTTATATTCAATGGGAATAATACTTGCCTCATGGTGGTGATCTGTTCCACAGGTAGAGTAGGGAAACTGGAGGCACTACTACACAAAGAACCAAACACAGTCTTTGCATTAGAGGGAGTCACACTCTGAACAGTTCCCTCTTTTACATGAAAAGTATTATCCACTTTCAACAAAAACCAGGCTAATGATTATCAACATTCTGCACAGAATCACCAGAAGTAACAGAAAGACATTTGCATACACTCGATACCAAATGTGCCATTGAAAGAACAAAGTCATTCAGAAAAACAGAAAGACTATTTGTTATATCATAAAAAAAAAGAAGGACATATCTGCATCAAAGTTCACTGTCACAGGATGGTGAAAACAACTATTCAGGAAGTCTAGAAAAACAAGGGCTTGACTCCCCCAGAAAGCATAAATGTACACTCCACTAGAGTGATGGCCACCTTATGGGCAGAAGTAATGCCTCCATGGAGGACAACTGCAAAGTGGAAGCATAGATTTATTTCATAGAGATCTAGCCCACCCAGTTTAATGGGACACTAATGTTTAACAAAATCCATGATGTAAGGAATGTAGTGCAATGGACATAAATGCAACACGATGGTAGTTTACTCACCTGGTAAAGGTGAGTTTGTTAGTTTATATCCTTGGCACTCTTCGGCCAACCCCTACACAAACACTCATTATGGAACCTGAGGAGTCTGCAGGTCATCAAATTTCATACAAGACAAATACCCTACAATGAAGAAGCTTTGCCCTTTCAAGCTTGCTGTAATTAGTCGATGTAGTAGTATAACAAGCATTTGCCAATGCCGAACATTCGCATGCTGGTATTTGGCATTTATGCAGGTCCTACTTCCATTGTATTCATGTCCCTTCAGCACCCATATCCCAACAGAGTACTTCTCTGCAACTCCTCTTGCATCTGATTAACATTCCGCCCTCATGCTTCTTAAGTGTCTGTCTTAGGAACCCTAACACCCTGGTTGGAAACTGTGGAATGCACACTTGTAACACAGTCATTCAGTGGAATTATTTCACCAAATTTTCAACATAGGCATTTTGCGACCTCTGTTCATGAACACTGTCACTATGATTTTCTTAATGTGTACCGAACACTGATTTCCCACAGGGACCGTGCTATTCTGCACCAGAAGTGTGAAAACATATTTCAGCCAGGATGTGAAAAATGACAGCTGTACTGTTCATAAGGAGGTGTGGGGAAATGCAAATGTTGAAAATCTGAAGTGAAGATATTACAGATTAGCGAAGTTATGAGTGTGCATGGGAACTGTGCAATGCAAGCTCATAAAACAGTCATTTTTCAAAAGTTTAACTGAATTTTCAACATAGGCATTTGGGACATCTGCTCATGAACAGTGTCACTGTTATCTTGTTACTCTGTAGCAAACTGTGATTTCTCCCAGAGACCGCGCTATTGTATGCCAGAAGTGCGAAAACACGTTTCAGCCAGGGTATGAAAAATGACAGCTGTACTGGTCATAAGGGGATGTGGGAAAATGGCAATGTTTAAAACCTGGAGTGGAAATATTACAAATTCATGAACGTATGAGTGTGCTTAGAAACTGCGCAACGCATGCTCGTAACAGCCATTTTATGGACTTTTGCCACCAAATTTTCAACATAGGCATTTTAGGACTTTTGCTCATGAACAGTGTCACTGTGATTGTCTTACTTTGTAGTGAACACTGATTTTTAGCAGCAACCACGCTATTTTGAGCTGGAAGAGTGAAAATACATTTCAGCCAGGATGTGAAAAATACATAGATACATAGACAGTGTCAGCAGATAAGGGCCTATGGCCCACCTAGCCTGCCCATTTGAGTTTGTAACTTCAGTTTATGTTTTCCTAGAACTCTGTTGCCCCTTACCCCTGACCTCCAGACCTCCAGAAAAATGACAGCTTCACTGTTCATAAGGGGGTGTGGAAATATGCCTATGTTGAAAATCTGGAGTGAAACTATTACAAATTTGCAAACTTACAAATGTGTGTTGAAACTGCTCAATGCTTGCTCATAAAACAGTAATTTTTTGGAATTTTTTCACTAAATTTGCAACTTAGGCTTTTTGAAAGCCCACCTCATGAACACTGACACTGTTGTTTCGTTAATCAGTCCCGAAAAGTGATTCCGAGCAATGACCGCAAAATCACCTTTTGGGACTGAATACCGCCATGACAGTGACTGAATTCATGAGAAGGGGTGTCAAAATCCCCATGTTGAAAATATGGTGCCAAAAGTCAAAAAAATGGCCACGATATCCACCAAAGTTAGAAAAAAACTGTTTATGTCATTATGCAGCTTACCGGCATTTCCTCAGTTCATGGTCAGCTTTGATGAGTGCAAAAGTGTTGCCAAGCCACAGAAGATTGCTGCGCTGGGCTCCAGAAGTAAGCATTTGGTGAGGTGGGGTGTGGGGAGGTGGGGGCACAGAGGGTGGGCACGGGTTGGTGGGGGGGCCAAGGACTCACCGATGGAATGTTTTCTTATTTTACAGGATTTTAAAAATAGAAAACAAAAACAGACACTTTTGGTACGCTGGGGTGGTCTCCCAGTGTGCCACCTAGGTTAGGGGTGGGGAGGTTGGAGCGCAGAGGGTGGGTGAGGGACTCATCGAGGGACCATTTTCTTGTTTCACAGGAATTGAATGAAAACAAAAAAAAAATGGATGCTGTTCGTACCTTGGGGTGGCGTCCCAGCGTGCCACCTACGTGTTTGTTGGGGGGGACTAGAGCTGGCGGGGATTTAGCATCCCCGCTGGCCATACAGTGTGGTGGGGGAAGCATGAGCACGCTGGGGTGGTCTCCCAGTGTGCCAACTGCTTGTTTTTTTTTTGAGGGGGCTGCAGTCACCGAGCTGTGCATGACAACAGTTCGGCTGATGTAGGTATGCAAATTGCATATGCTATGACTGCTCATTGCAGCGGACCTTTTCTTAGAAGTGAAGACCAACACAGCTGAACTGCTGTCATACACAGCTCAGCATGTATTTGTCCCCTAGGGTTGTGCCTGCCACACTCAGCACTGCATTGGCAAGGAGGTTTACACACCTCCAAAAGTCATACTGTTGCAAGACGTTCCTTGCGCATGCGCACAAGTGAATGTAAAAATAAATACCAATCAAGAACATTAAGAGTAATATATTTTGTCAGAGTCCATGTGGTTCATTTTAGCTGAAGAAGTATCTAACTGGAGACAATGGGACCTAAGTAGGATACAGAAAGTTGATTTTAGGTCACATGTGCATAGGGCAGCCTATCAAGTACACCTAGAACCCATGCTGTAAGGAATAGCGTGCCACTGATATAAATTAACACAATCACCATTACCAGGTGAGTAAACTATCAATATTAATAACAGTGACTTGCACTGTATTTTGGGGTCTAGGTGGAAATTCCATGGCCTGAGGCCTCAGTTACAGTCGGTGATAAATGGACTTGTTGATATTATTGTCTGTAGGTAAATTGAGAGCCACCACAGTAGTCCACAATTAAGGGCACTGTAAAAGAGTCATATCTTGCCTTGTATTTTAGTGGTTGGATAAGCATTGTCTGCCCTGGGCCTCAGCTAGGTGATAATTGTTGGAGGGGTGGCAGGAAGTAAGAGTTGATGCCTTATATTCAAAACTATGAAAATATCCCATTGTGTGAGTGCCCCAGAGCAGGAGTGTGGTGTCTACCTAGGGCATCTGAAGGAAGTCAGGCAATGTATCTGCAGGAACACAGGGAACTCTGCTCAGAACATATGAAAGGGTATGTCTAGAAGAAGGCAAACAACTGTAATTCAGCCAATAGCCTATTTTATTTAGGGTATTAAATAGCGTTATTAAAGGGGATTCAGGCAGGTAGTGACTGGTAGGGTTAGCATTACACAAATAGGCTACAGTAATATTGGACAGTTGGAAGGAGTTATAAGGTGTTGAGGGACTGTAAACTAAAGGCAGTATGGAGCACAGGTACAGCAAGGAGATGGCAAGTTGCAAGGAATATGGGGCCCTCATACCCTGGGCTATGCTGTAGAGGGTTGGCCACTGCCCAATATTGTTAATAGTAGAGTTGTGGAGCTCTGGACACTGCTGGTAACAACAAGGGAAAAGAGAACACTGCTGAATCACCAGTTGAACTGGTACTCACAAGCGCACCTACAATTCTCCAGAGGTCTACTGGTCTGGAGGGTGGTAGGGAGGAGGAAGGCTGTCAGAAGCAGTCACAGGAGTGATGTTCAATCTCCCTAAATTCTGACAGCATGTCACTTTGCACCACTTGAAGTGGCACAGGTTCCAGATTCCCTAATGGGATTGTGAGCCAGTCATAAGGGGAGAGCAGGATGGCAAAGTGACACCCAGTGGAAGGAGTAGGAAGATGGCAGCAAGGAACTTACTAATAGTAAAGGATTCTATACTTAGGAGGGTGCAGAAGGTGATGAGAGGAGGGGGAAAGGGAAGGGGGTGGTCATAGGCCTTCTTAGTGCCTCTGTCGTCTGGCATATTGACAGGTTGGAGAGGATGGTAGAAGGACAGGAGGGAAAAGTTAGGGCACTTGTACATTTGGGTTCCAATAATCTGGTGCACTACTCTCTGTAAGCAGTCTGGCTAAACATTTAGACACTGGGGGACAGACTGAAAGTACACTCGACTTCCCTGGCCTTTTCAAAGGTCCTTTTTGTGCTAGTTAAGGGAACATGGAAGGAGAAGATAGGGTGAAAAAGGAAAATACCGACGCATTCAATGAGTGGCTGAGAGATGGAGTCAGGATGAGGGGGTACCATTTTGTGGGACACATGGGGGACTTCTGAGACATAAGGCTCTTCATGGGTAATGGCCTTCACCTTACAAGAGAGGGAACCAGTGTGCATTGACAATAGACAGGTGTCTGCATGATTGGACATTTAAACTGAGGGGGGAATGAGACTGGTGGAACCACAGATGATGGAGAGGGAAAGAGGAATCTAGCTAGAACTCCCACAGAAATAGGGACTAGGAGCAAAGAGATTGGAAGAAGCATAGAAGATTACCAAAATAGATTAGGAAATGCTGTCAAGGGAGGAGGTCTCAAACTGTCAGCAGGGATCAGAAACACCATTAAGTTAAGTTGTGAAGGGGGGGACAAACGGATGGGTCCTGACCTAATGGGGAAGAGATAAGAGCACACGCTTGAAGGCAGTCTTCCTAAATGCCTGGAGCCTATAGTATAAAATCATCAAGCTCCAGTCAACGGTGGCTGATGCAGGATTAGATCACATTGCCATTACTGAGATATGGGCCACCTGGAATAATGATTGCCATCTAGCATTACAGGGGTATACCATGTATAGAAGGGATAAGAGAAAAAACAAAGGAGGTGGGGTAGCCATCTATGTCATAGAATGCAGAAAGGCAGTAGAGGATGGGTTTCTCAGGAAAGTGGATGGAGGACAGAATCCATGTGGTTACAGCTAACAACAATATCTGGGAAAAAATTACACATGGGTATGTACACAGAAATAACTGCCTTAGCTGGTAGCACAACCGGTGTGGTATTTCAGGTAGCTTGGGTTCAAGTTCCAGCTAATACACTTTTTTTCTCCCTTCTACTTGCATGAGTTCCATAAATATACTATGCACACCACACTCTTGTGATTGTAAATACACAGGGGCATGGATGGTGGTGAGGCGGACAGAGAGCTAGGTGACGAAATTGGGAAGGGAGGTGCAAAGGAGAGATAGTAGTTGTGGGGGATCTCAATGCCCCTGACATAGAAAAAATTGAGATATTCCAACAACTAGGAGCAAAGTCAGGCCCTGCCAGATACATTATAGAACTGCCTACTGGCATGGTTAGTCGGGGAACCCACAAGGCAGGTTGCCAATGTCAGTGTGGTGCTTGCCAACTCAGAAATGTTGGGTACAGTGCAGGAAGGGGAACTACTTGGATCCAGTGACCATAATACCACATGGTTTGAACATATCCTGGATAAAGGTATACCCTGATCAGTAGCTGTGTTTCTCTGTTTTATACAAGCAGATTTTGACCTGATCTGGGAATTAGTCAGGAAAACAGTGGTAGGCATGGATAATTTCAGGGGGAGTGGAGAAAAACTAAAGAGCTGTGTCACATGGGATATATTAACTCTTTGATTTTTAGGTGCATGAAGGCCACACTACCATATGTGGGACTACCTGAGAAATTAAAAGGCTATTCTTGAAGCAACTAATTCATGTTGGAGAATGGCTTCTCAAAGTAGCAAACACAAGAGACCAGTCTGGATCTCTAAGAAGTTAAGGAAGTGATGGCCAAGAAAATGGACTTCATTAGCTGCAAGAAGAGCTAGGGGGTGAGGAGTGAGAAGCAGGTTTAAGTGAAGGAGAACATGCAGAGGAGGTCAAGGGAAGGGAAACAGTTCTTCTAGTATATCAGTGAAAAAAGGAAGATAAAAGCAGGAATTCTAAGGCTTGTGAAGGGTGGAGAGTACTAGGCCATGACAAGGAGAAAGCAGTCATTTTAAATGGTTGGTTCTGCTTAGTTTTGGCAGCAGAAGACATCATGCCTCTACTGGTAAGCAGCATAAAGGCAGCAGCAAGGGGCATTCAAGAAATGGGGCAGATGAGGATAACAGTAGAAAGTGTAAGAAAGAAGCTTGCATCCCTGAAAGTAGACACTGGGACCAGAAGGGATGGACCCAAGCATACTCAGGGAATTAGCATTGGAACTAGATAAGCCCTGGCAGAGCTATTCAATTGCTCACTGCAGTCAGGGGTGGTTCTGAGACATTGAAGGATAGTGGACATAGTTATGTTACACAAAAAAAAGGATAGGGATGGCAAAAAATTACAGGCCCATCAATCTTACCTCCATTGTGAGTAAACCAATGGAGACAACAGTTAAATAGGACCCGGTGGCCTGCCCCTAAAGCAATGGGCTCCAGGAAAGTTAACAGCAGAGGTCTGTGGCAGGGAGGTCTGGTAGGACAAACCTAATAGTATTCTCTGACTGTGTTACAGGATGGGGTAAACAGAGGTCAAGCAATAGATTTACTCTGCATTGACTTCAACAAGACATTCAACTCAGTGCTACACAGATAACTGCTTAAGATGTTAGAGTATCTGGAAGAAGCAAATAACCTGCTTCACTGGGTGGGAAATTGGCTAAGGTATAGGCAGCAGATGGTGATGAGACATAGGGAATGATATATAGGGCAAGAAGTGTCTCTTGCATACACAAGATCTAGTTCAGGCTGGCAAGTCCATCAGGTAAAGGGTTGGGGCCCATGAGTGCCCTCCTTCATCCAACCACTGGTATTTAACTCCATTTTTCTTTTCCTCACAGAGGGGAGCATGCAAGGATGCCAATGGAGGTGCCGCACACACTCCTGTATGTGACACACCAGGTGTTTCCCTGCTTCTGCCCCTCCATCATACAGCATGTAGTGCCAGCCCCAAGCCTCTGCTAGGGGCCAGGCTAACACTGGCCACTGTTCCCCACACTCCTCAGAGGAGATCTGGCCTAGAGCCAATCAATCCTCCTCCCCAGCCAACCCCTGGTGAACCACTGACACTGCAAACATGGGTCGCCGGCATGACAGGAGGTATAGTACTCATTCTTCAGCCCTCCACGCCACTGGGCTGCTGATAAAGTGCTCTTATTATACATTCAGACAGTGATACATTGTAGGATCCTACAACAACATAATGTAATCCACTGGCAATCACTCCAATCTGTCTCACAGGAAACTGACATCTTTATCTCAGAGTGTTTCATCCTGGTGGGTTGTACTTAGGAGACCACATCAGAAAACCACAAGCACAACTGGCATTAACTGGCACAACCTCAAAGAAGTTTTAAATGAGAGTCCAGTTACTGAATGGATATGGTGTCTGAACTATCCTTTTCTCCTCCTTCATGGTGGTCTACAGGGGTCTCTTTTCCTTGGTAGTAGGGAAATGCATACACTGTCATTGCTTGAGTCATTCTTGTGATCTGGATAAGAGGGGTTTCATCTCAAGAGTTCTTAATCTGACACCATTCATGAGCACTAAAATTCACTACCCCCAAAAAAGATGCAAAAACAATAAACTGATCCATCTCTATATTACATGTGTGAAGGAGATGTGGTCTAGTGGTTAAAACACAGAAACTTCAAACCAAGACTTCCCAGACACAGATTCACAATGACACTGAACAGGTCAAATGACATCCTATTGCTTCAGTCCACTGATGTTTCAAATGAGGGAACTGGAGGGTCCTATTAAAAAAAAGGTGTTGAAGCATAGTTGCACCATTATGGGTAAATTATACAAATCTGAGAACTTGGTGTTGCTGCCAGTTTTGTAACCTATCTTCTTTTGCTGTTGCTGCCAGTCTTGTAACCCATCTTCTTTTACCAGCTAATGCTTCACAACACTTTAGAAAAAGATTCATCCCACACAGTATGTTTTATAATAAATGTTTCTCTGTTACTGCAGATAGACATGGGGGGATCAGTTTGTTCACTCTGTTGACTCAGCCCCCTGATCTTGCCAGCTCATCAACAAGCAGAGTTAATGAAGAGAGTGAGAGAAAGAGGCAGAGAAAAAAAATCAAAGCTAACGTTAATGGCAAATTGGAGATGCAAAACACTCACTTTCTCAAATCTTCAGAAATCTATGATCCATGAGTGAAATGGAAGACATGAACTGCATTGCAAATTAAACCCTTCACTTTGTGTATTATATGTGCCAATGTATAGGTTTTTAATAGGGCTACAAGACACTATCCTCATACATTTCACAGTCTGATGATCAGTCTGTTAATAAAAAGTAAAAGAACCTGATTTTCTCCTTAAACATCTTGCACTGCTTGTTCTAATTTTTTATGCACACCCTCCTCCCTCCCTCCCCTTAACATGTTCCACAGTGACAAGTAATGTGATCAGCCAAGCTTACTCTGAAGTGCCAGTCAATCAGAATGGGACAAAAAGCAATTACTCAACCCAGCCTTTTAGGTAATAATATAACCTGAGCAGTGTAAACCATGGCAAGCTTAAATCCCAGTATTGTTGAAAGCTGTGATGTTGGGAAGTTGAGTGTGCTGCTAGAATGTGCAACCTCTAAAATACAGTATTCACCATCAAACAATGCAAATCTGTTTTGGCCTAAACGCATGCAATAAAAAAAAAGTATAGCACGTCATCTGCCGGAATTGTCTTTATGTGGTGATGAGCTTAACTGTTTGCCTTATTTTGAATTGACAGGCTAGTCCTATAGTTCAGTAGAGCATGGTAGACTTTTAATCCTTCTTCTTGCTAAATGCTATTAAATCACATGTTTTCACATTCATGTCATGTTCATTCTTTTATTGCTGGCATGCTTTCTAGTCAGGCTTACTCTACTTCACTGCTGCTTCCTGCTGTCTTATCTACGCCTTCCAGACATGCTGCACTCCTTTTGGTCCATTTATTCCCCTTCCTTTGTGAACTTGGTTTTGTGCACTGGACCAGCTGCTCTGCTGATGATCACCTCAGCTTCTTGTGTTACTGTTGCCTTGCCCACTGTATCTTATTCTTTGTTTGCTCTCCACGCCAGCTCCAACTGCTCTTTGTAGTAATGCCCCTGCATCCCATTTCTAGGTTTCCTAGCTGCTAGGCTCCTCCACATTTTCTGGCAGCTGTCCAGCACCTCCTTGATTCTCTTCCAGCTTCTCACCATCTGGTCAAGGTTGGTGCCCTTTCTTCCCGCAGTAGTGTCTCACCAGAAGCATAACTGCATGTACTGTTGTCCCTGTTTTTGGTCATGCTCTTGTCTCCTTTTGGGCCTTTTTCCCCAACTTTCTCATTTATCTACTGACTAGCCTTCCATTGCAACTTGCATCAAGTCTGGACCTGCCTCCATCCTGGGTTGTCTGCACTTGTCTACCTCCCCAGGACCTTTTCATTCATTGCTTTTCAAAGTTGCAGCTTATATGTTGAGGGATGCTTCTGTTCATTCATTGCTCTTCTGCTTCATTACTGTGTAAGCTGTGTGATCTGTACTTGAGAGTCCTTCTTGCACTACTTGCCTCAAATGGATGTCCATTATTTCTTGCTCTACTTTACATAGGCTGCCTTTTCTACTGGCACTAGCATTCCACTTTCAAGTCAGTCTTCTATGGACCTCTGCTTTGCCTGTTCTTCTGCAAGCTGTTTGTGCTATGCCTTCATTGAGTTTTGGAAGAGGCTTCTTATTCAATTTTAACTGCTTCTACTATCTTTTACATTCAACTAAACACTCACAAGATCCCGGTCTCTGATTGACAAGTTCTTTGTTTCACTCAAATCACTATGACACTGCTCCTTATAACATATTGGTCTCTGTGCCCCTCAATCTAGAAGAATCCTTTGCCAGCTGACTACAGGGCTTTGTGTCCAGCACACTACAAGGCCTCAACAATACAGGCTACTTGGCCACAAATAACAGGCCCTGTGTATCAAATGGCCAGTCCCAGGATCCTTAATTGTATCAGGCTCAAAGGGGGGTGGCTTTGCACTGGCCAAGATGGCTGTCTCAGCTTTTTTCTTCATACCCCAAGAGGATATTTTCCATCTGAATCTAAGCAGCTTCTTTCTCAAACATTGTTTGCTCCTGGGTAAAGTCTGTTGTGCCATTGTTACTTGTCTCTCCTTTTTGATTTGAGAACAACACACACTCAGCCATCTTACAGATGTTTTTCTTCCTCCTGGTCAGCCTTCTTAATATTATGGATGGTGTTGGAAACAGTAATGGTAGCCATTGGTGGTGGAAGAAATGTTCTCTTGCCTACTGCAGCAAATGTCTGAGGTGACAACAGCCTCCCAGTGAACCACCCAGGAAATCCAGAAAGTGGAGACCTGGCTTTTCAAACAGAGATGTAGGTAGAAGCTCATGAGGCAGCCTTCCAAGTACTCACAGCCATGGTCAGGGAACAGCTTCACCTCATACATGTCCTACAAGAGAAAGCTGATGACCTCAAAAATTATAGCAACTGCATTAACTTGTGTTTTGTGAGCCTTCCAGTGGGAGTCTGATTGAAAGACCCAACATCATTCCTCCAATATGCTCTTCCAGCACTTCTCAACTTAAATGGGGATCACCAATTCAGTATCAAGTGGGCATACTGCTCCCTGGTCCCATCACCTCAGAACAGTCAGCAGCCACATCCAATCCTGGCTACAATTCTTGATCTATGTTATTAAAAAGGTGATCTTGCACTGGTCCAGGAAGCTTGGCCAGCTTATGTGGAAGGATCAGGTGATCCAGATCTACCAGGATTTCTCCAGGGACTTATCTACAAAGTGCTAAGCCTCCACAGAGGCTTGGCATATACTGCACAAAATTGGCATGCAGTTCTCACTAAGATACCCTTCAATGATGAGAGTTATTGACAATGGGGTCCAACTGACATTTGCTACTCTGGAAGGCCTAAAGGATTTTTGGCATAAATATTGTCCTAAGGAGATGTGAACCCCATGACAAGTACAATCCAGACTCACCAACCAACCATCAAAAGATATGGAGGTGGGAGCTTCTTTCCCTCAGGGTGTGACAAATGACAGCTGGTTAGGGGGAAGTAAAGCCTGGGCCCTGCCGCTGAGAAATAGCAAGCACCAGCAGTACCTCCAGCACCAAAAAAAGTCTCCTTGGGCCCTATTCACAATGCTCTTAGAATGATCCAAGGTGCCTGCGTCAAACATAAATGATGCAGGTGGCACCTTGCACCAATAGATGCCCCAGGATATATTCAGAAAGGCAGCCTGTGTGAAATGCAAGCTGCATGCACCAAATGGGGCTTGCACCAGCCTAGTGCCACAAAATGGACTGCAGCATGGTGCAAAGGGGCTTGTGGAAGGTGCAGGCTGCCAGATCCCCCATTTCAGTATTCACTAAACCCTCCCAGAAGGCAACATTCTAAGCACCCTTAGACCAGCCAGGGAACTTAGACATGTCCTCTGGGAGGATTTTGACATTTCCAGCAATGTGCCACAGTCCTCTCCCTCCCCAGCCCCGATCCCCCGTTAATTTTCATAAATAATCTCTGGTGATCTAGCACCCCCCCCCCCAAGTCCCAATTCCCTGTTATGATATTTATTACTATTTTTATTAATATATTTATTATCCTTGGTAGTCTAGCTGCCCCTCAAGCCCTGATCCTCCGTTATGAAATTTATTGTTATTAATAATAAAATATTTATTTTCCCTGGTAGTCTATTGGCCCCTTCTGAAGCCCTGATCCCCCATTATGATTTTTATTACTATTTATACTAAAATAGTTATTAGCCCTTGTAGTCTAGCCCCACCCAAGCTCTGATCCCCATTACGATATTTAGTACTATTCATAATATAATAGTTATATGTCCTTGTGGTTTAATGGAATGCCATAGCTCCAATCCACCATTAAATGATATTCCAAAGTCCCTGGTGGTTTAGTGGACCCCCCCACCCTGCAGAGTCCTACCACTACGCTCTCCCCCAGCTGTAACTGAGCCAGTGACTGGAACAGCCCACTGCTCACCCCATGGCCAGCTGCTGACTGAGCTCTGTATGAGCACATACTGTATACAAATTCAGAGCTCAGGTGGTGGCTGGCAATGGTGGTGAGAGGAGAGCTGTGTCAGTCACAGCTCGGTTATGGGTTGGGGGAGCAGTGTGGTAGGGCTCTGGGGGTCCACTTGACCACCCAGAATTTTTGAATATCATATATCAGTGGATCAGGGCAGGGGAAGTCCGCTAAACCACCGAGGCATATAACTGTTATGAATAGTAGTAAATATCATAACTGGGAATCAGGGCTTGGGGGGACACTAGACTACCAGGGATAATAAATATTTTACTATAAATAGTAATAAATATCATAACGGGGATTGGGACTTGAGGGGGGATCTCTAGACCACCAGTGATTATTTATGGAAATTAACGGGGTTGGGGCTGAGGATGGGGGAAGCTAGACCACTAGGTATTGGTTTTAATATGTATTTCTGAACTGGGATTGGAGCTGGGGGGGGCAATAGCCACCAAGGACTTCTGTCTATGGTGCTTTTGCTGCATGGCTGTCCCTCAGATTGTGGCACACGTTCAAGATGTACCATCTGTTGGGTACAGTGCCAGGGTCAGAGCAAGCTGTGTGACTTTGCCTTCAGGACCCTACCCAATAGTGAATCTGGTGCAGGGCCCCTGGTGCATTGATGGTCGGCGCAAGCTGCATTCAACACAGTTTGCGTCAACCTTTGAGAATCAGGCCCTTTATCTCAGCCTCTGTATTTTAAAAGCCATAGCCATGAGGAAGAACTGGACAGCTCTCCAGATGAGTTAAGAGTTCATCTCAGCAAGAACAAGTTTATCCACCTCCGACCTACCTCTCCAGTGAACACAGCAATCAACACTCCTGCTCCAGTAGACCTGGTAACTTCTGCAACAGAAGCAGATAACCCTCTTCAGAAAATCCTGTGCTGCAATAGTTGCAACATCCATGCTGCCTCCAGCTTCCAGCTCCCCTGGGCCTGGGGACATCCCACTGCCTCTGACATTGCCGAATCCTCCTGAACAAGAGCCTACCCTGCCACTGCAAACAAAAGGCCACAGTTGACTGTGAGATGCATCTACAATTGTTTCTCTGGAGTGAGGGGGGAGTGGACAATGGTGGGGGCTGTTAAGTCATCAGTTGGGGTATGGTTTAGCCACTTGGGTTAGTGAGGGCATGAGGTGCACTCTCTGGCATCAATAACATCCCTCTAATCTCTGTTTATTCTAGACTCCCATGGTCAGCGAGGAAAGATCTCTTCTCCATATCCCCCATTTCTGTCTATTTTGCTCTATCCATCGATATCCTGAGACCTGCCCCTTTATATGGGGCTTGAAAACAGCTAACTTCCAGTACTCAATAAGTAACTGAGCCTCCTGCTCCAGACTGTTTGCTTTGGGTCTGCAACTTGGTTTGCCATTTTGCTCACACATCTGTGACCACCCCCTATCCCCCCCTCCCAACAAGGTGCCAGCGATCAGATTTTCTAACTGCCTCCTAATTTTCATATGCTGGTATGGAGGGGGGCACCACCACAGTGACCTTTGAGGCTGTCTACCATGCGACCACTGCAACTCAAATTTTGAACAAACTCTCCCACAGGAACTATTACACTCTTTTACCCCTGTGTAAGTTGTATTGCTGTTACTTAACATATATGGTGGTTTTCCTTTCACAGCATTCTTGGTCCCATCTTAACAGCACTCACACTAGATGATTGGGAAGGGATCTAACCACCTTAATGCAAATCACAGCTAGCTGTAGGCAGAACTTGGTAAAATATGCTCCACATGATCATACTGGCCTACTTCACAGAGCCCCTTACTTTTGTCCTTGCATGCTCCTGCCCCCCCTCCCCTTGTCGGCACTACTGCTTTGATCAGGGGCTTGCAGGGAGGTACCTTGTATGGCAGAAGGGTTGGGCACTAACAGTCAACATAGCTCATCTAACAAGACTAGGGGCAAGCCCCCTGGTGAGTGACCTTGGCACAGGGCAGCTCCTAGGGAACAGCAGAGACTACATAGTAACTGCAGGTGCTACCAGTTACAGCCTCTTCTGATACTGGAGGTCTCCAGCTCCTGCCAGTAAAGAACCTCCTCCAGTTCTGACCTCAGCTCAGCTCAGCAACTCTTGAACCCTCCCCTATTTCACTTCCCACGAGCTCTATACACAGCACTCATGGGTGCTATTTACTGCCACATAGGCTCAAAAGGGAGGTGGCCTATATCTCGGCAGTATATTTATATAAAAGTATCCATTGCCAAATATTCAGAGATGTTTTCAGTACTTGTTGCCATACATTACGTATGCCATGTTCTCAGGTGTAGGACGGGTGACCTTGGGTGCCTGTATGGTACCAGCCCTTAGCCTTCTTCATCCTATGCTTTGCTTTCTTAGTTTTATGTTTGCTTGCACGCATGTGCAAGAAACATAGTGCCATCATCGGAGTTTTCAGAGGTGGGTCAGCCCTCTTCCAATTCAGTCAGTGTGTTTGCAGGCGCGGCCGCAGTTCTCCAATGCCTGCAGGAGCTGTCTATGACAGCTCCAAAATGCAGTGGCAAACAGTTGAAAGGGAGAGCTATGCTTCAGTGAGCAGCGATCAGATATCGCCTGCTCATGCGCACTCCCCTTACACACACACACACAAACACACACACATGCTGCTGCTGCTGCCCCCCCAATGCACACACTGTATAGCCAACAGGGGTGCCCAATCCCCTGTCAGCTGTGTTGTGTCCCCCCAGAAACACAGTTTCATATGCCACGCTGGGTGCCCACCCCAGCGTGGCAACAGATGCCATGGCTGATGGGGGTGTCCAATCCCCCATCGGCTCCAAGCCCCCCCAGCCATCCTTCTGCCATGCTGGGAGCCCACCCCAGTGTGGCAAACATCCTGCATTGTCTTTTAAAAGAAAAAAAAACTGTAAAGAAAAAAGCGTTCCCTCGCAGTCTCCCTGCCCCCACACAACCCGCACCCACCCACTGCGCACCCTGCCTCCCCACACCTCCCTCACCCCATACTTACTCGAGTCTGGCACGATGATCTTCGTTGGACCGGGAACACGTCTGCACTCTTCAAAGCCGACCGCGAACTGAGGAAATGCCGGTAAGCTGTATAATGGGATAGATAGTTTTTTTTCAACTTTGTTGCATATATCAGGCATTTTTTGGAATTTTTGCACCAAATTTTCAGCATGGTGTTTTTGGGACCCCTCCTCATGAATTATTGCACTGTCATGGCGTTACTCGGGCCCAAAGGGTGATTTCTCAGCCACTGCGCAAAATCACCTTTCCAGAAAGATTAACAAAATGACACTGCCAGTGTTCATAAGGTGGGCTCTCAAAAAGCCTATTTTGAAATTTGGTGGAAAAATTCCTAAAAATGACTGTTTTATGAGCGCAAAGGCGTTAGTTCCTATGCACGCCAGAAGTTCACGACTTTCGATATTACTCCAGATTTTTTCAACATTGCCATTTTACATTTCACCTCCTCATGAGCAGTACAGTTGTCATTTTTCACATCTCACCCACAATGTGTTTCTGCCCATGTAGTGCACAATGGTGCAGTCAGTGTGCGAAATCAATGTATGGGACATGTTAAGAAAGTCACAGTGACACTGGTCATGAGCAGAGGTGTTAAAATGGCTATGTTGAAAATTTGGTGAAAAAATTCCCAAAAATGACTGTTTTATGAGCGCACATTACGCAGTTCCTACACATGCTGGTAAGTTTGCGAATTTGTAATATTTGCACACCAGATTTTCAACACTGCCATTTTACCGCACTTCCTTATGAGCAGTACAGCTACCATTTTTCACATCTCGCCCAAAATGTGTTTCTGCACAAGTAGCACACAATGGTACAGTTGGTGTGTGAAAACAATGTTTGGGACAGATTAAGAAAATCACAGTGACACTGGTCATGAGCAGAGGTCTTAAAATGGCTATGTTGAAAATTTAGTGACACAACTCCATAAAATGACTGCGTTACGAGTGAGCATTGCGCAGTTTCCATGCACCCTCATAAGTTCATGAATTTGTAATATTTTCAGTCCAGATTTTCACTAGTGGCATTTTTCCACACCTCCTTATGAACAGTACAGCCGTCATTTTCCACAACATGGACGAAATGTGTTTTCACACTTTCAGCACAGAAATGCGTGGTTGCTGTGGGAAATCATTGTTCGGGACAGATAAAGAAAATCACACTGACACTGTTCATGATCAGAGGTCCCAAAATGCCTGTGTTAACAATCTGCTGTAAAAAAAATCCCCAAACTAGTTACATTATGGGTGTGCGTTGCACAGTTTCTACGCACGCTCATGACTTCACCAGTTTTTTTAAGATTTTCACAGCAGATTTTCAAGATTGCCATTTTTACACCTCCCATGAACAGTATCGCTGTCATTTTTCACATCCTGTTCGGAATGTGTTTCTGCACCTGTGGTGCCAAATGCCATAGTCGCTATGCATAAGAAGCCAAGCAACAAACTGATATTGCCATTGTTCATGAGGTGGGGTCACAAAAAACATGTTGAAAATTTGGAGTGAAAATACCAATGAATGCCTGAGGTGTTAGGGTTTCCGACCATAATGCCCCACCCTGTAGAGAATGACAGGCATCAGCGGTGTGACTTGGGATTCTTGCCTGTCATGCTCATACCATTCCACCCCCACCCACACCCTGCAGCCAGTGAGAGGCATCAAGGTGTGCCTCGGACTCTTCGGCCCAAACTTCACCCCATTCTCCTATACTGCACCCATCTCACCGTATTTCCTGATGGAATGGGGTGCGCATAAGGGCCAAAGACCCTATACACACCGTGACACTTGTCAGTGTCTGCAGGGTAGGGTGTGGTGATATGGTGTGGTCGTTATGCCTGACGACCCAAAGGCACACCCCAATGCCTGTCACTCTCTGCAGGGTGGTGGTGGGGTTGGCTTCAGTTCAATACTTCACTGCCATTCCTATTATGCAGCTCTGTAACTTCTACACTACCAATGCCAATGCCAGCAAGCAATCATTCAGCATTGACAAATGCTTGTTGTATATAGTTCTGGTTGTTTGGTTGTAACTCTTTATATAGTTGTAGACAGAGGTATATATAGTGGTATAGTGGTCAAGTTAGGCCAAGAACTGTTTTTATGTGGTATTATCGACATCTCCTATCAGTCAGTTTTCTTACCCAGGTCAGTGGATTATTTATATATGGAGAGTCTCTGTTTGTGATCCCTGTAGTGTTTTCCCCATCTTCATTTACTTACATTATTTGGTATTTCCACCCCCTTCCCATTAGTCCATGGTGAAATATAGTAGTCTGCCATACCTGGAATGTTAATAGTCTCAATACTCCTGTAAAATGAAAACAGGTCTTATATCTGAAGAGGCTTAAACCACATCTATCTTTTTTGCAAGTGACCAAATTGTTGGGAGCTGATCATGACAGGCTGGTTACAGAGTGAGTAGAACAGGAATTCCATGTCTCTGCGTCCACATGCAAATGGGTTGTGGCCATCCTTATGCAAAAAAAATCTTAGTGAATGCCAATTAAAATGGAAAATGACCCACAACGATGTTATGTTTTTTCCTTAGTGGGTACCTCCTCTGGCTCCATCCTCCAGTGTAACACATATGCACAAAAAAGATGACCCTGCTTTCTTTCTTTCTCTGCCTCGATCACAAGCTTGAAGAACTCTCCCAGTGGCCACATCAGTCCTACTGGGAGAAGATTTCAAACTCACCCTTGCCCCCTGCATATGCAGAAGTAGCACTAACATTGAAACACATCCCTGAGGTACACAGGCCCTACTCCAGCTGATGCAGGAGTAAGGCCTAGTGGATATTTGGAGAGTTTTCCACCCCCATGACCATGACTATTCTTACTACTTTACCATCCATGATTCCTATAGCGATTAGGACTTTGGTTGACCTCCCCCCAAGTCAACCAAGACTCTTTGGATTTCATTATCTTATCTCTTGTTATTTCAGATCACACCCCTGTTCAGCTACACTTTCTATAGGGGGACCCCCCCCCCACTCAAATCCTCCTCCTGCAGACACGATCCATTGTTGCTCAGGGATCATGAGTTTGTTTATTTGCTGCTAAAAGAAACACCCCTATTTTGTTTTCAGAAAGCAAGACTGAAGATACCTCTGCAGGAGCAACATTTTTGGCTACTCTGCAGCCCAACGGTGGAAGAGACAGCAACAGCTCCACAAACTAGGGCAAGATCTCAAAGCAGTGGAAGCCATCTTCAAGGCCATACCATGCCCTGATCCTCTCTTCTCACTAATCTTTCCATTGCCAGCTTGCAAATGGAGATCAATACCCTGATTTCTTGCAAGGTAGAGATATCTGTCCTCCAGCTTAAACATAGGTACTGGGAAGGAGAGAAGCAGGGTGGATAACCCCTGGCATACAGGCTCAGAAAGCAGCAGTCAGAGAGGTTTTTTGCAGGCCTAAGTGACCCTTCAGCCGGCTAGGTCTGCACCTCACCAACGGAGATTAACAACATTATGCATACCTTCTATGTTACTCTCCATTCCTCCCCTAAAGCAATCCAGTCCTTTCTAGACTCACTTGCACTGCCCTGACTCACCCCTTAAAAAGCTAATCAACTAGATGTCACATTGTCTCCAGCAGAAATACCCATACTTTCCTCTCCTTAAATACAGTATTGGGAAAGCACTTGGAGGGGGTGGGATCTTGGCAGAATAACTGCAGCTCCTTACCCCCATTATCTCACCATTCTCAGCCATGTTTGTCAGGAAGCTGAGCTGTCTGGCATTTTTCCCTCTACCTTCAGAGAAGCGACAATCAATATTCTCCCCCAAAAAAGGGAAGGAACAGACCCTAGCAGCCAGGTACCATCCTGTTTAATTCTTTAATGTGAACAGCAAAATCCATGCTAAAACTTTAGCTAACAGGCTTAACCCCCTCCTGCCTCTCCTCATCCATCCCTGCCAGGTGTGATTTGTTAAGGGTCACCTTAGTTCTGATCATATCTTTTCTCTTATCAATTTTATGCACATTGCTAAAGGCCTCTCCACCCCCACTGTGTTCTTGGAGATTGATTTTGAAAAGGCCTTTGATTCCATTGAATGGGATTGTTTTCCCCATACATTCCTATCTGACTTAAATTAGAATTGGGGTTGATCAATAAGACTGGCCTCTCCCCTTATCTATGTTTTTTTATTTCTCTGAAGGTTAATCCTGGGGATATACGGGACTCTGTAATAAGTACTTCAATTTGTGTCTATTCACTATTTTGCTCATTGCTGAAATACCCTTTTACCAAAGATGTTACTCAGCCTGTTTTACAGAATCCTAATTTTAAGAAGGGAGGCCTTGTCATGACGGAAGCTTGTCTACCTCAACTAAACTATGCTAAGGTCTGTGATCTGCTTCATCAAGGATCACTCCACTCCTCCAATGATATTTTAGCACATTGGCATTTGGATAATGTTGCCATATTCAAGATATTTCAACAACGTCATGTGTTAATGCAGTGGTTTGGTTATGGTCCTTTGGAGATCGATCAGTCTGAGTTCCTGCAATCCATTAAAGAACTAGTTTTGAAATCACATCCGGTAGCCACTTTATATTACCTTTTCTTCTCTAAATTGTTTGCTAAGATAGATGTATCATCCTCACATTGGAATGTTCAATTTCCACTTAACCCTATCCAATGGCAGAAAGTTTGGAACAACCTTTATATTTATGCTACCTATGATAAACTTTGGCTCATCCAGTTTAACATTTTAAACAATATATACAGTGTTTCACACCTGTGAAACTCATTAAAATGAGTAGATTACCATCTTCTCTGTGCTCTAGATGTGGGGAAGAGGAGGGTACTCTTTTACATATTTTTTGGACTTGTCCTAAATTGGCCCCCTTATGGACCCTGATTAAAGCCAGAGCAGACCCTTTATTAGGAATATCCAGTCTTTTTACTCCTGAGATCTGTATAATTAGTGATTATAATTCCTTTTCGGTTAAAGAAAGGAAATACCAAATGGATTTAATTTCTCTTTCGGTAAAGAAAGTAGTTTTGCATCACTGGCCCAATCAGACTTTTATTTCATACAGGGAATGGTTGCAGCTGCTCTTGCCCAATTTCTGGGTAGAGTGTATGACTGCAAGCCTCCATAACAAGCTTAAAGTATCTGATAAATTTTGGAGTAAGCTTCTTACTCTGCATATGATATAAATACCCTGTTTGTATTACTCTGAGTATTCTGTGCTGATGTATCTTTTGGAATATTAGTGTCGGAGTGGGCTTGTTTCCCTCTTTGTCATAATGGTTTACTGTAACTTTACTGTGATTATCTGTGCTGCTTTCAGTTGGGCGCTCCACTGGGGTGGATTGAGGGGTGGGGGTGGTGGTTTCATTTTCCTGTTGGTTGTATTGTTGTTTGTTGTATGTTATCTGAATACTGTAATAAAGTTTATTAATTTTCAAAAAAAGGAATGGGATTGTTTGCACCTGGTATTTGCCCAAATTGGCCAGGGGCCCAATTTCAGTCTTAGGTTCACTCCCTCTACTCCTCTCCCTGTAACAGAGTACCCACAAACTCTCTGATTTCTGATTCTTTTCCCCTAGCTAAAGACATGAGACAGGGGTGCCTCCTCTCCTTGCTTCTCTCTGAGTAAGCTGTAGAACCTGTGGCTGCTGCTATTCAGCAACTCAAAAAGATCCAAGGAATACATGTGGTCTCTACCCAATAAACTACACTCATTTAGGCTGATAACCTTCTGATCTTTCTAGGAGATATGGCTACTTCCATCTCACCCTTCCTGGCTCTTCTCAAATGCTTTACAGAGTTTTCTGACCTAAAATTTAACCTGTCCAAAATTGAAGTTCCCCTTAAATCAGCACTGTGTGGCCCCCAAGGTGGAACCTGATAGGCTTTGATAAGCCCCAGATGGAATTACCTATCTGGGTATTAAAGTTATCCCTACAATCTCAAAAATGTGGGATAACAACCAATATCCCTTATTACCCATAATTAAGACAGAATGTGACTGATGGGGGGAAAGGGGAAATCGTTTAACCAGGAACGGCACACTAATCTGAAGCTTGTTTCCAGGTGTGACCTGGATGCACAAGTAAGTTAAGTGACTTGCTCAGGTTCACACAGTATGCAAGTGAGAGTTGTGGGATTCAAACCCAGGTCTCCAGATTTGCAGTTCAGAGCCCTAAGCCACTGTGCTATACCTCTTCCTTATGTGAGTTCTGGAAATCACTCCAACTTACTTTGGCTGGGAAAATAGCTGCCCTCAAAGTGGTGACTGCTCCAAAAGTCTTTTTTTTTTGCATTATATGTTTTATACTCCCCCCGCTGTGTCTGACTGGCATCTTCTTCGGGTAGCCAGGAACTGACTCACCACCTGTTGGAATCCTCATCTTCTGCCTCATATTGCAGCCTACCCAGGGTAACCTGATGTATCCCTTCATCAGATGGGTTCTCTCCTTCTGCAGAGACAGTGCCTTGCAGCTTACCTTTCTTGACCCTGGGTGCTGCTGAGGTAAATCATGGCAGTTCGGGGGCTCCGTGGTGGTGAGGGTCTGGGCGGCCATCATCTGGTAGAGCAAGATGCCATTTCCTCTGGTTTTCTTAGCCCCCTCCTGTTGTGCTGCTCTTGTAGTGCTCCCAGTCTCCACCAAGGGCTGCAACAGAGTGAGGCAAATGCCACAACCCACCCAAGAAGAGGAGAGCAGTCCACCAGATGCTCAATCCTCTCCTTCCCCTACCAACCCCAGGTATCTCAAGTCAGTTCCTGAACCCAGGTCACTGGCATGGCTTGAGGTGTGGATTTCAGTGCCTCAACCCTCAACACCACTGAGCCAGCCTCCAAAACTCTTTTACCTTCTTTCTCACTTACCATTCAAGATACCCCTACCTAGCTGACCAAACTCTACAAGCTACTTAGTAACTTCCTTTGGGAGGGGCCACAACCCAGATACAGCCATAACAAACTTCAGTCACATTGGTCTGATGCAGTCTATCTACCTTGGTTTACCAGCTATCTATGGGCCTTCAGGCAGTATACACCCTGCAGTGTGGTTCAGACCATGAGATAAGGAGTCACCCATGTGGGTAGCCATGAAACCCGAGCAGTGTAACCCACAATATCTTCCCATTCTTATTTACTCTGCTCTCCCCAAGAACTTAACAGCCTATCCCACCATAGGTATGACAGTTAAATATTGGTTCTGGATGTATACTTTAAGTGACTGGGCAAAGATCCAGCACCAGTCTACCTTACCCCTCTGTGGGGCAATCCTGCTCCTACAGTGGGCCTGTAAACCTCTTAAATGGCCATCATGTGAGAACACAGGTATCCTTTCTCTGTGGATCCTGTTGGAAATGGGGAACATGACAGTGGAGACCTCTCAGGCAATGCATGCTTAGTGAGACTTCCCACACACAGATTTCTAGAGGTGTCTCCAAATAAGAAGTCTGGTACAGTCCACCCTGTGCTCCTCTACACACACAACTCAGCCTAGCACTCTATTAAAATGGCTGTCTCTCCAGAGGGAAGGGACTTGACCAGTAAAATATACTCTGACATCAGATAGAATTTGCCCAGTCAATCACTGGTATCCAAGACTAAATGTGACAAGGTGGTGCAAATAACCTTATCTGAAAAAGACTGGCAAAACTGCTAGAAATGTGGGCACAGAGCCTTTGAAGACACTAGAAGCAGACTGATAAAAAATAAAATCTTGCATTCCTGGTACAAGACACCAGCTTTGCTACATAACTTTAAGCTTATACCCATAGATGAGTGTTGACATTGTTGAGCCCAAATGGATGACCTTTATCATATCCTATGGATCTGCCTCTCCTTACAACTTTTCTGGCAACAGGTCTCTCAAATAGGGTCAACTGTACTCCACAGGCAGGTCTCCTCTTCATTGAGAGGGTGGTGGATGCCTGGAACATCCTTCAAGAAGAGGTGGTGTGTGCCAAAATGGTGAAAGGATTCAAGCAGATACAAGGGGACCTTGGTATTAAGACAGGGGGAGGAGACAACTGGAGATCAAGTAGGGTCTGCAGTGGCACAGTAGGCAGACAAAACTGGGCAGGCCAGGTGGGTCAAGCGATCCTTATCTACAAACAATTTCTAGGTTTCTAGGTTTCATACTCTGCTGCCTTGATGCTTCTAGGTCTCTCCTATGAGGCACCTCTCCTTACTTCATCTGAACACAGGTAATTTCCCCTCCTCAATATGCAGGCCAAGACGCTCATCATTTGCAGGTGGCACTTGGTGGAGATCCCCTACAAACAAGAACTCCTAGTCTCCCTTACACAAATTTCCACATTGGTCTGCCTTTCACAACTGGCTACCGAAACCCTTCCAGCCTACTACACTTGTTAGCAACCATATCTAAACTATGTGTCATCCAGAACAGGAATTGGATAATTGAGTCCAGGGTGTTGTCTCCCAGCATCAGTGGTTTATTTAGGAGAATTTACCTACGTACACATAATCCTATCATTCGTTGACCTCTGTGACTGTTCATTCTTGTGGTTTGGTTTTGTGTTTGAGCTTTAGGTGAAAGGCAAGTCCCTCATTCAAATGCATACCCTGTCCATGTGGTTCCTATGTGCCTCAGTAACTGAAAACTGTTTTCATGTACTTAATACTGTAGAATGCATCTGTATTATTCATCAGCAAGATGGTATGTATTTCTACAATAATGGTTTTGCTCTCTGTGAAAAGAAATATGCCAAAAAAAGTTTAACTGCAAAAAACTGTATCAGTCTCTGCACCCAGAGCCATAGCATGATATGCCATTCTGGTAGTCATTATGTTCTCAAAGCACCTCCCTGATGCACTTGTTATCCAAATGTGCTCATAGCTCTTTCCTGTTGTCCATATGTGCTGTAGTGTATATATGATCACAGTTCTGTTCTGTATCCATACAGGCCTGTGTGTCACATTGCATCATCCCTTGCTCTGTCACTGCAGGATACCCTTGACTTTTCCCACCAGTCTGCCTGTAGCAATTTGCCTAAACTCAACTTGAAATCTTCCTTTAGTTGGGATATGCTACTTTTCAGGGGTAGAACTTTCACCATGTTGGAGGTTTCTTTAATCATGTTGACAAGCTTTTTGGCCCTCTTCCAAACCATTCTCAGTCTGTTGTTCAGTTAATACCTTTGGCATCTCTAGGATTTTGCTGGGTGTTATTCATTAAAAAACTGAGTGAGATACATTAAATTAAGCTCATTTCCAATGCCAAGAATGTCATATGGAAAGGCAAGTCACAAGTTCACAACAGTGTAAAAGTAAACTTGGGAACATCACTGGTTTACATTTAAATTTGACAAAATTGCACAGCAATTAGAAACAAAACATTAGAATTGTCGTGCACATTATCAGTTTCATGAAATATAGTATTTATTTTCCTTTCCCAGTCCCCCAAAATATTATTTTCACAGCACTGTTTTTTAACAGTGTTACAGTATGTGAGTACTGCATTATACTACTCACCAAGCTATAGCATTGAGAGGCTTGGACAGTGCACATTATGATAGTGTTTAAAATGGTTTCCCATGACAATTGAGTCATATACAGTAGAGGATGATCTCCATAATCATAGATATATGGCCCTTCTCAAACTATCTGAAAAAGTGTGGCTAGTATCCTTGCAACAACCCGTTCTGAATCAAAACAGTACTTCAGGTGATAAATCTTAAAGTCAGTCTGGCTTCATTCTGAAAGTGAGCACTGCTAGCAATGTTTTAAGGTGAACATATGTCCTAAATCGTACATGTTTAATATAGTTGAAACATTGGATGTATACTGTATATAGTATGTTTAATTACTGCACTGTATTGTTTTGTGTATTTGTTTGTTTTTTTTTAGTCTTATTTAGGGCCCTTTGTTAGCGCTACCTTTTCACATCCAGTATTCATTCTTTTAACATTCTCATGAGTTTTCAAACTTAGTGACATCAGTTAAAGAGAAGACTAGGGTGAAGCTCTCCTTGGGGGGCTTCTAGTTCACTTATGTCACTCATTTTCAAAACAAAGTAACTAAAAACAAATACAGGATGGGGGAAAAGGCAAAATAAACAAGTGACCCAAAATAAGCGGAACAATGACAATTTCAAAATAAACACATAAAATAGTGCAATGGGGAGATTAAACAAATGTCACACATACTGTGCATATATTTCCAATAAAACAAATGTCAAAATGCAAGGTTTATGTTACCTCTAATGTCCTTTAAAGTTAATTAAAACAATTTTGTTTTATACAATATCGGATTAACCCAAGTCTATTATTTTACCGTCCTACTAGAGATCAGTAGAGTGCAGGGTCAAACACTTGATCTCCAAGAGTAAAATGCTGGCAGAATGCCAGACTGGTGTTCATTTTTGGTTAAAAAGGAGCAGGCAAGCACAAAACCGTCTTTTGACCATATAGCTCTCCGTTGTGATATGATGTGCTGTTACAAAGCAAGCTTCCACCAACTATTATTATGTCACTTATACCCAATATTTAAGGAGTATTCACCTTCTTGGTTCCATTTTAAAAAATCCTACTGTATATAATAACCTATGATTAACCATACCTTAAAAGAATACAGTTGGAAATGCAGATTTTTTTAAATTCATTTTGAAATGTTTGTTGTCAAACTTGCTCAGTTCTGAAATCCGACATCAACTAAAAACACAAAAGATACAGATGCACATAATTCACTTGTTTTACTGCCTTTTCATATCTCAAAACTAAACTGTATCATTTGAAAAAATGGATTCCCCTTTCCCAATGCATGTGTTAAGTACATTTGACATATTTTGAAAAAAAAGAACACATTAGAAGTTTCATACAAAAGGCACTGTACTCATTGAGGGCTTACTGACAATCAATACACAGAACACAGTGTTCCTCACCAACATAGCCTAAACAAGCCTAAATCATGTAAGACATCCCTATCATCTGACTTTTGCTTCTTATTTTTACCACAATTTAAAAATAAGCTCTTAGTTTACATAATTCTGCTAACAAGGGACTCCATATATACCAGGTACCTATTACTCTATACTTTAATTTTTAGATGCATTTGTAATCAAGGATTTCTACTTGACAAGTTGTCTTTGTAGCACCCTGTTTATGCTTCCGTATCTTAAGTTTGCAGAGGGCAACCCATAAGAACTTCCCTGTGAACCAGTGAGGAAAGAGTTTAAAGTAGGAAGTCATATCTCTCTCAAATCAAGTACTATACAATTAACGTTTGACTCAACCCTGATAATTATTACTACTATTTTTTATTATTTAATCAAATATCAGAGAAATAAATGTGGTTTGGAGGGGTGCTACCACAGAGTGGATTTTCTGACAAAACTTTCTCAACCTGGTATGTTATACACTATTTGTCAATGTTCTGATGATAATATATAGAGAATACTGGATGGGCAACTATGCACAACCAGTGTGTTCTGCCACAGAGGAGTTCTGATTCCCTCTGACCTTGAATGCAAAGCTCGAGAGGTCCATGGAAATCAGAACCCTGAGGTGGCAAAACACACTGGTTGTGAATACAGTTGATCATCCTGTATTTTTTATAGTGTTTAGTATTGTGTGAAATGTGTGTTTTGTGAGTTCTTTTTGCTTTCAAAATGAAACTGACTCACGCAGTCTCTAGAGGTTCTAGAATCTTGTTCTACCACAGTAGGGTAGAATCACATTCCATGACCTTGGAACTGTGGTAGAACAGCATTTTGAAAGAGATGGAATTCTATACAGAACAACACTCCACTATACACTATAACCAGATATCCCCATAACTAAGGATGTCTTTCTACCAACATACATAACAATTTAATTCTGACAAACATGTACAGTAAAAAAAAAAAAAAAAGCATTGTTCAGTGAAAAAAGCTGCCTAGTGCTTCCACTATGGAACTTTAACTCAGGATTTCAGGAAATGCCTATTATTGTGTTTTTCAGCCCTCCCAAATCATCCCATTAAAAGTTTACTTTTGTTACAAACTTTTATATATAGAAGCTCCACAGCTCTGGTATTTCTGAATTCATGAAGTACAGCTATGACATTTCAGACTTTTACTACATTCCAGCTCAAGTTACAGTCAAACATTCTGATAATAGTGATGGATACAGATATGTAAATTTTTTAGTGAATGACATACAGTCTATTTAGTTTGTCTACCTGCCATCTTAGCTGATGAACATATTTAGTGTTATGTGTCTTTAATATTTAACTTGCCTTATACTACTGACTCCAAATATAGAGTAAGTGATGCAGATAAAGAGGCTGCACACTGCAAATCCTTACATAGCATGACATGTCACACTGACAAACTCCAGCAAATCAATAACATTCAGTGGGGCTAATGATGACTGTGCTGTAATATCATGTGATATGCTGTGAAAATGGGGAACATGTTGGATGTCACTATTGTATCATCAGCTGATTCTGTCAAACTTACAGTATATTGTGCTTCCAGGCCAGCATTTTCTTGCCCTTGCACTTCATATATGTTTCTCATTAATAAATTCTTCCATCTCTGTGGGTGCAGTTTCTAACAGCTGTACACTGTCATTTTGAACGTAGTTGTCTCCCGGTTTCATTTGATGTGGAAAGCAAGATAACAGAAATATTTTTGCAGACAGCAGGCAACTTTTAATCACAACTGTGCACCATCACAGTAGCATTTCCATGACAGGATTTAGTATGGACAACCAGATATTTTAATATTTCTTCTGATATTATCATATGATTGAGTCTGTCATGCCATGGTGCTGGAGGTGTATGCATGTTTCAAACTGACACACAGTTAGCATTCTCACCACTGAGCAGGTAAAAAGGTGAAATGGGATAATGTTCCATATCAGGGACTGTAATGCATACTCTGCAGTGTAGTGCTAAGAGGGTGCTACACTGCAAGAGATGTCTTCTTTAGGATACCTTAAACTGAGGGACCCTTCTTACAGTATCTCTTGTATTTGCTATTGTGGAAGTTAAAACCCCATGTCACTTCTCATGAACAGTAAGATGTACCCCAGTGTCCTGCCAGTATCCCTTTGGAGGCTGGCTCATAAATTATCTATGGGTTGAGAGGGGGATGTGACTGATTTTTCACTGTTTACAATCTGTGTCTGCATATTCTCTTGCATATCCCCTCCCTCACATCACACCTGCAAATGACCTTTGGTTGAGTGGGATTTTTCTGGTTATCACAAGAGCAATTGTGCAGTTATGGTCTGCATTATTTTACCTTGTTACTTCCATTGTCACTAAGTATCCATTGTTCTTTCTGCCCTGGGCCATACTTGGAAATGGGCCATGGCTCAGTTTTCCTTTCCCAGTTAACAAATATCACATAAATGAATAAACAAAATAAAAATATTGTATAGTCCCTGCAATATCAGAGTCAGGAGCACCCATTGATCCTACCATATATGGTGAACCACGACACCATGGATGTGTAACCCTCCACTGTGCACACACATATGTATATGCAGAGTCAGCAACATGGCAACAGTACCATGTGATGTACAGGGCCGCAGTCATGGGTGTCAGGCCAGTGATGTTGATATCCATGCTGACATTCCATGACCTGTCAGTGTATGGGTCATGCAGGCAAAGACTGTACATGCAGTAATGCATGCACATATCCAGAATGGGAACAGTAGGTGCATGTAGGAAAGTACATTGTACAGTACCAGTAGGCAGGACTGTCTATTGTCTCACCCATGCATCACTGTCCCACGTATGGTGTCACTTCCACTGTGACCACCACAGCTCAAGGTCACTCCCCCTGCATGCAGGTGAGATGGACCCTGCCACATGAACCACCATGAATGGGGCCATCTGTGACTGGATGGAAGTGGTACTAATGCTCTGGTGCATGCTGTACCTCATCAGTATGAAGGGACTTTCACTGCCCACTCAGGGTCCCTGCTTATTATTGATCCACTCACACAATGTGGTTTTGGAATGAATAGGGACAAAGCTGACTTGTGCTGCCTGGCAGATCTCTTCACTGAGAGTAAGGAGCGAATGGAGCCTGGAGTCCAGACTTATAGAGTTATCACTATACTAACACCATAAGCACATGAACAACCCCCCCAGCCAGCAGTCCATAGACTTTGAAGTGAGCCCAGTACTGTAAGCACTGTGGGCATGACAGACAGAGCTGTGCCTGCTGTGGAACACTGTCAATGAGTACAATGCACAACACAGGAATTGTCAGAGCAGTAAGGGATAATGCCTGTTGTTTGGGTCCAGTGATGTGAATGTGTGTAAGATGGGGCAGCATGGTACAGTAACACAGAAGAAATTGTGCGTGCACCACACCTGGCATGCTACACAGAGGCAACATAAGGATAGGGAGCCAAGGATATCCACACCATTGGGAGGTTGTTATGCTGACACAGAGTATACTGCACAGTGGAAAGGGTGGAAACCATAACATATGGATATGCATGATTATCAATCAATCAATCAAATTCTTTATTTATCCAGGTGAACACCATTAAGCAAGCTCATTTACAAGGTGGACCTGCATTACACAAGTCAAGCAACAATGCATTTATATACAGACAAATAAACAGAAGATGCCAGAGTACAACAGTACAGGTAGGCCTGCAATAGATAGGATAAGTAAAAATACATTTGGGTTCAGGTAAAAGACAGTCGGTAAGGGTATACACAACAATAGGGTAGCAAGTCAGTAAAAATCTATACCAGCTACAACAACATGCATGGTTTAGTATTCCTGTAAGGTAAAGGCATTATAGTCCAGTAAAGAGATTAGTTGAAGTGGATGCTACAAGTGAAGAGGCATACATAGTCAGTATAAAAAGACCCAGGCATATCAAGGGGGAGACATGTGTCAGGAGAAGTGGGCAGCCAGTGGGGTGGGGGTCTGGAACTGGGATAATACTATAAGCAAAGGAATGAGATGCTGTGGGTATACAAGGAATAGCTGGGTAAGGGAGGGTGAGATTTAGGGTGGTAGATAAGTAGGTGGCTCAGGGACAAGTTATACACTGATACAAGAAGGAAGGAGGATGGGAAAAGCAGGGAGGATGTGGAAGGGGGTGTAAGTAAGCTAGGATCATTGGAAGCAGTTGCAGGCTTCTGTAGTGTATTTTGAGTATAAGATCTTAAACACAGTAATACTAACAGGAGTCCTCAGTTTCAGTGATTTCTATAGCACATTCCAGAGTGACGGTAGAACAAATCCTATGGCAGCTCTCCCAAAATGCGTAGGGCTTTGGGCACTTTCAGAGAAATCAGTGAACAGCTTCTTAGGACATAGGTTCCAGGCATATTGAGAGTCAGGCAATCGACAATGTACTGTGGAAGTTTGCCAGTGATAGCTCTGTATGTCTAGAGAGCTGCATTTTTATTTTGTCTGTAGTGTAGGGAGGTCCAACCTACGGCCGCATATAAAGAGCAGTGATGGGTGCAGAAGAGGAGATCAGTGATGAAGCGCAGGGCTCTGTGGTAAAGTATGTCCAATTTACCGAGGTATGAAGTAGCACATTGGCTGTATATAAAGTTGGTGTAATCAACTAGGGAAAGGAACACAGACTAAACTAGCTGTCTCTTGGCCTCTGTAGTTGGTAGGCAGTTTAACCTGAAGAAGAGACCTAGTCTCTGCCTCAGTTTTTTTAACAAATCCTCTAGGTCGTCTGCAAAGGAGAGTTTGAAGTCTAGCCATACCTCCAGGTATTTGAATTTCGGCACAAATTCCAGGGTTTCTCCTAGGAGGGTGGTGAAGGGGGTAGAGCAGGGTAGGCTGCATGGTTAATAGGTGAAAATAGCATTGCCTTTGTCTTTTTGGCATTAAGTAGCAATTTTTTACTAAGGAGCTGGTACTGAAGTATATATAGTATGCAATTCCTCAGCAACCCTGTTCTACTAATGATACAGTATAGGGTTAGATGCTATGTAGGTCTGTTAAGGCAGGGTGCAGTATATGATGGGATGGGAACTAATCTGGGTATCTTGTTTGCAAGGTGTCATAATAGCAAGGAGTACACACCCATGTAAAGTGATAGTACCCCTAGAAATGCTGGAATGGCTGACTTGCAGGGAGATAAGCACTGACCCTTCCCCCAAGGTGCATGCTGGCTATGATGTGTTCAGTCACAGGGGCCCTAATGTAGTGATAAGAAGCCTATGCTAGGGATGCAGTGAACCTCTGGGAAAACGTTGATGGCAACATCAATGTCCAGAGCAAGCCTTAAATACATAGGACATCAGAAGCCCATGAATGGAGCAGGCAGGTTTCGTGAAATGCAGGGGCCATCGATACAACCACTACCCCGCCTGGGGCAACCACAATGGATCAGGATTTGTGGCTACCATTATGGAAAGGAATAGCAACAGGGCCTGCCCCACTGTTTCAACAGTAATGTTCAGTGCACAAGGGCACACAGATGACCCCTCAAACTTCAGCAATGACAGCACACCCCATAATCACTAACACTGTCATGATGCTACCACTTCGAGCTGGGCCATATAAGTGATCATAGGCCAGGAAACATGGTGCATTGAAGCAAGAAAGATGTGGCACAGAAGGACTGATGCATGCACAGGCCACTGAAGGTGGGGATGTGGACACTGGAATGACCCACCTCTCCCAGTACCAGAATGGACAGTGGCTGCCAAAAGGACAGGCACCATTGGGGCCATGTACGTATGATACTTGAGTGATCCCAGGCAGAGAGGTTCAAGTGTCAGTGTGTATAGTTGAAGTAGCCCATGCACAGCTATTCATACACTACCTCTCGGGGTGCTCTGGGATGAACTGAAAAGGAACAGACAGGACTGGGTGTACAAATTGGACATGGAGAAAATCCACTCCAAACATTGCCTGGTGAAGGACACAGCACTAACAGATCTCCTGGAGGCCTGGTTGCATGCCAGATCCCCTCATGGATGCAGTCTATGAAGGGATGATCAAAATGAAACACTATGTACTGTTCATGAACATTGACAGTAACAAAAAAACAGAGTACTCAGTGGACACCAGTGACTCTTTCGGAAAGTCCTGCACCAAGTCGAACTCTTGTTACTATTTCTAACCAGCCATGAAGGTGTACGCAACACCTCATTGGTGTGGACTATGGCATCAGTGATGTCTGGATCAGAGGAGTACTTACAGGGACACTGTGATGCTAGACAGTGTTTACATGGTGGCCCATGGCCGAACTCCTGATTTTTTTTTCTCGAGCCATACCACTAGATGAACTAATAGGGACACCTTTTCTGTTGTGCAATATGTTCATACATGCATATTATGTTTGCTGATGTTGTTATGGCCCTGCCTGTACCTTCAGATAACTTATACAATTTGCACTGTTCTGCAACCTAATATGTCATCTGATTATGTGAGTATGAAGGTGGACAAGACCCTTTTGCAGACACTTATTGAGGCACACCACTCAGGAAACATGGGTTGATAGGTTAGGTACATTGTTGTGTATAGCACAATGGGGTGGGTGCACAAAGTGATAGAATGGAAGATTATGACACAAGGTACCAGGGATGTTGCATACTAGGTGGTAAGGAGAGTCCACTGCAGCTACGTCACATGCCATGCCCCAGTGGCATGCCTACAGAGGATGTCAAAAGTGGCACTACCATTCAGGGGTCATAGATTGGCATGGGTCCAGCCCTAACAGCACCATACATCTGCAGCTTGTGTGAGCTATGGGATGGGTGGGCCAGTTATGACTATGGAGCATGTGGATACATCCCAGTGGGATGATGTGTGATGGGGACATGGGCCAAGGTTTACAGCAGTGGTCTTCCTGGTGTAAATGTGCTGTGACCTATGAACATGCCATTTCAGTGTAAACTGATTTGTACATCTGCGTTAAACCATGTGTGTAGCACATAGCTGTCTACCACTCCCCCACATAGAACCTCTCTGGGGAGTTAAAGTGCCATGCTTACACACTCTTACTGACACAAGTATTTATCTCACTTAGGTGTGTTGTACATGTGAATCATGCATAAGGATCTTCATGGGGCACTTACACAGTATGTAGCATGCTACGTATGTTGTTAAATTGAGGCCATTAAGCACAGAATCTAGTGGGCCAGGACGAAGTATCAAAAGCCATAAAATGTCACCCTTGTGGTTATGGATGTGCAGGTTGAAATATAAAATAAAGAATAGTTTGAAGTGTATCACCTATCTTTTAGAGTTTGATGTGTACCTTGTCATATCACCATTAACATAACATCTATGACAAGTAGAAGAGAGTAAGTACAGCAGAGAGTTCTTGCAGAAATTTGTTTTACAAGCTCATCTGCTCTTCCATAACATATTAGGAAATACCCACAAGCAGTACAAATCAGCTGAAAAAGGTCAGTCCGGTATCACTAACATGTATACACATAGTTTCTAAACCAAAAGTAAATACAAATAAATCTCTACATAAATACTCACATACAATTAAAGCAATTGCTTCAGAAAATATATTTAAAGTAGGAGCTAAACTCATTTAATTGAAATTGGCATTGTAATGAAATCATTGATTGACCATGCAGCAAAGCAGCTGATCAATCATTGCATACCTAGCAACCTGCAGCATACAGGAGGACACAGACAGTCTCAAAGGGTGGGCCAATTCTTGAGATATAATTACATTTAGGGCTCTTTTCTAGCTGTGCTTCTTTCAGTCAAGAAGATTGTCCTTGAAACTGAATGCACAGTGTACACAGTGCTCAACACGTATCCTGGCCATCAATAGTTTGGAACATAGAACTCTCATCTAGAGTTTACTGCAGCTCAAATGTGGAATTAAAAAAAAGAGTAAAGGTTATGTTTAAAAAAAACATAATGGCTGAAGGCCTTCATAATCCTCACAGAGAATTCTAGCACCAAGGCAGAATATGAACTGGTAATCTACTGAATTAATATAGCATTTTTGTTCACAATACATTGTTTTTATTCAGGGTATTATGGTATCATTGCCTATCAATGAAACAAGTTACAGCTCATGGGACAGATATTTAAAATGTCTGAATGTGAAATTTGGTTGCTTCTGCAAATTGTGAAATATTTTTTATATGGCAGAAAAAGAGCAGTTATAGAATGTCTAGGGTCATCTCAAGAGTTTATGTGTACTGCAAAATCTGCTGATGCCCCTATAAATTATTGTTAGAAATTGTTCTGCCTCATGTCTGTGCTCAAAAATTCATTAGAAATTTCACATGCAGATATTCGGAATATCTGGTCCTGAGTCATTTAATCCATTCATAAAATGATGTCTACACTTTTCAGAAAAATTAGGCCATACTGCAGTAAGGAAGCTCAAAGAACATAATCATTGTATCGCAAAAACCTTGCTAAGAAGCACGGAAAAGAATTTCCAAAATCTTAGCACATACGCTTTATGAGCTCAAAAGCCAGTTCTCTCTTAGGGATTGCAGCATGTGACCTTATCAATATAAGGAGCAACGCCATTATCTTCTCTTACATTATGCGCATTGCATTTTATTTTCTGAAAACCCTCTTTTTCTCTGTGACAAAAACTGGAAACACTCAAGCTCATAAGGGCCTCTGTCATAATTTTTTCTGGTAGAAGGTGATTGCATGTTGGTTGCCATATAAATGAAATCCCATCTAATTCAGCCAATTTGAACCATCCACCTCATAGAGACACGCAGGGCCATTGGCTCACTAAGATAGTGTTCTGTCATGCAGTTTGAGTGTGCAGATATATGGAAATTAATGAAATTGTGTTTTGTTTTATTGAGCAAGTGGAAGAAAACTCAATAAATGTGAAGTGGGTTTCAAACAGCATTTCCACCTCTTGTTAGCTGTAGTCACTTTTTTGCACAGTGTTTATCTTGTTCTCCTTTCTGATGAGGATGGAAAATGTTTTGTTTCCAGCATGCGGACAGACACATTACCCACAGTATAACTAAACACTTCGCACTAATCTGGTTGTTTGAGTTCACATCAATTTTACCCACCATAAGCAGCAATCTGACTTTGATGGGAAATACTGTAATTACACTGGCAATGTTTAGACAACCCACATAACGGGGATCCAACAGGGCAATTCTCAGAGGAAGCTTGAACCACAGCACTACATTTTTTAACTTGTACAGTACCTCCACAACACTGAAACATTATACCATATCATTACAAAATAATAACTTATTAAGAAACATCATTACTGTCCGTTGTGCTGCATGACAAAACACTTAACTGTACTGGAACAGTTTGACTAAACAAGACAGTAGTGGGGCTGGACAACAGTTTATGTAGAAATCTTGCCATTAGTGATAATTTTTGTTCCAACTGCAATAAGACGAGTAGAAACTTATAAGGTACTGGAGAATGCTGGGGAATACAAAAAAAAGTGTATTATACACCAGAAGTAAAGCAAAGTCTGTTTAATATATTTCTGACAAGTACAGTGTTTATTTAATTTTTCTTCTGATCAATTTAAACACAGAAAATACATGGCCTGCTAACTAATGTACCATCCTGTGCAAAGCCAACAGTTCCGGTAATTTACAAAGAATTACAGTAAAATTATGACCAACCCTTGGACAGTTTTTCTCCCATGTCCAGATAATAAGCTGAGACTGCCACCAGTGCCATCACCAATGATTTTTGCCTGTAACACTACTGTCTTTCCTCTAAGATTGGGATCCCTCCCTGAGCAAACCGGGAAAGCACACAAAGGCACTGTAACATAGTTGTTCAGTTACGCAGGATGATAATGAAAGAAGAGACAGTATTAATTAAGCAGATTGTAAGAGATCATGTACAGAAAGGTAAACAAACTGTTATTATAAAGCAGGAATTTTTCTTAAATAAAAGTATATATGGCCAAATTTGAGCCACAAGGGGTTAGTGCAAAACTGATGTAAAACTGAGTTTGTGATGGTCTCTTGCTTATGATCACCTTCAGCTATGCTTAGAGAGGGTCAGGGAAACTTTCTACACCACCTCATATCACAGTGCATAGGTGCATGGAATGGCAGAGTTAGCATGTAAATGCCATGCACTGCCAATTACATTTTGCCAACTACTTTCCACACAGTCTGTGCAACACCTTTACAAGAGTCCCCAGCAAACATCAGTAGAGGGTCAACTGAAGCATTGCAAAGGTACACACAGATATAAGGGGTCCATTGTTTTATTCACAGCATGTGTGCAGTGGGAATAGGGTGGGGCATTTACTGGGCTACCTTGGAGGATGCAGTGTTGCTGGTCAGGTTGGAGGACCACTGGATCACCAGTGAAACACTGAGAGGCAGACTGATGTACTTCCACAAAAGGCCCTCAAGCAGGCAGAAGAGACAGAGTGGTAAGGTGAGGAACATGTTGTAAGGGTGGATGTGCTCACACATATGTGTGAATGGCATGTTCAATGCACAAATATGCATGAGTAGGTATTATGTAACATTACTGTGTACCAAGCATGTTTGTACACAGTACAGTTTGGCTACCATTACATAAATATTCATGAAAAGAGCTATGTTTAAAAATCAGTTAAGGTTGATGTCTGTCCAGGCCCACAAAATGGCTAACAAAGCAATGTTTGAAGACTTGGGGCTGAATTTAAGGTAATGCTGCATCATGTAATAACTCAGACCCATAGCAAGAAAGAACATAGATTCACCACAGCTCAGGGGCTTCTAAAGAGGAATTAAATGTTGCAGAAGCCACTCAAATTATAAAAGCTCATGAAAAGACATTGCAGATGAGGTATTTGGCTTACTTGTAGGTGTTATTAGGCCTAAGATGTAAACATCTCATTTATCTGTAACTTTAAGCAAGGCAGCAACCATTTCATGGAGTCTTGAACAGCAAGTGACAACACCGAGTGACAAGCTGTGTATTGTTCATTATAGCTTGCTCCTCAGTGACATCACTTTCTGTTTCAAGAGTCCCTGAAATTGCTGCTGCCATGATTTGATTAACAGATGATTTCGAAATGCATATATGCAGACTCCATACACCTACAGGTGTGTCCAGTAATTTGCTTGAAAGAGTATTTTATCTGTTTTCACAGATTGAATGACTCCTGCAATGCTTACTTCACCTTTAACCATGCCATAGAGAATATTATGGGTAATCATGCAAAACAAAGCTGTGTTTCCATTAATGAGTTGAGATAACAGTTTATACAACTTGAGAGTTCCTGAGAAGTTATCAAACTGGAATAGATGTTTGTAGATTGGGGTTATTCAGAGTCAGTCATACAAAATGCAAAGGGCAGGTGCTGGGCAACCAGCAGAGAGGTGGTTTTGAGGCCTAAGAACAAGAGTAGCAAACAGGAGTTTGGTACCAACTTCATTCCTCTTTATTCTGTAAGGGCAAAGAAAACAGGGAAAATACTACAAAAGCATTAGGGAGGTAATCAGTATTGAGGCAAGACTAAGGGACGCTGTGGCAAGTCCACCAAGGATTGTTTACAAGAGAGCCAGGAATCTTGGTGATTTCCTGGTCCATTCAGTACAGCCTATGTCAAATCCTCCTCAGGGATATAAACAGTGAAATACTGTAAATATTGTAGGGTTGTGAAAACGGCCACAAATTTTCTAAACCAAGAGGAGAATAAATTGTTGAACTTAATAGATTTCATCACTTGCAGTAATGCAGTATCATATACTTAAATATCTTAAATCCAGAAGACTAAAAAATACAGCTTCTTGGACCTATAAAGCACTTATTAACAAGCTCCCCCAATTCATTCCCAATTGCCTGCTAACTACTGTAGTACCCCTGGAAGTTATTCCCTGAGAACCACTCCTACATATCTCTCTTGATACCCCTAGTATTACAACACGCTGAGCCATGCCATTCCTGTCTTTTGGAATAATCTCATAAAAAGACTGAAATTATCAAATGTTGTTAAAATGGCCACCTTTAAAATTCTGCTCACATGTTCTATTAAAGATTCTTGTAACTGCTTTCCCTTAACCTCCTTCATGTCTGGAGCTTTGTATGCTTGCACTCTACCCCAGCTCTCATTAAGTATGCTTGTTGCTGTTACCTCCTTCTCTTCCCTGCCATTTACCTCTTCCATGTACACCTCATGCTCTTGTTGACCTGCTTCCGCTTCTCAACTTAATAGTAATTTTATTTTTTACTTAGGTGTACCATATGTCATTGTTATATTGTGCTCTGTGAATTTTATATGATTCTATCCTGTGCTGTAACACATTGCTGACTTATGTTGTCCTTGGCCCAGGTCGACCTTGTAAATGAGTTCTCCCAATGGTGATCCTCCTGGTAAAATAAAGATTACTTGATTGATTGATTGATATATGTGGAATATTTGGCAGAGTGTGCATATGGGGGTCACTCTGTGGACAGGACAAAAAGGAAATGAAAACATCAGATTATGGACAATGTGGGGGCAAAATAACCAGATTATCAGAACTACATCCTTGCCACACATGTGAACTCCTCAGGAAATCCTGCACAACACCAAGTAAAAGTTATTGGCATAGAACACATCACTTTTGGCACCATAGGAGGAAACAGAGATTAGCCCTGGCAAAAAGGGTAGCCTTCTTGACTTTCAAGATGGGGGAAAGAAGTGGCTGAGCAACCTGTTGTTCAGTGTACCCTTCCAGGTGAAACCTTTCAAAAAATAAATAAATAAAATAAATAAGTGGCTGGGTGTCAATTTTTTTGGCAGAGGGCTAATGGTATAGCTGGCACCATATGTAAAGGATTTACCATAAGACAACTTGGTAAGTATTATGTGCATTGGTGTACCTCACCTGACTTGGTTCAAGTTTCTTGATAAATGAAAAGCAGAGTGTCAATGATTGATTTTTTCTAGTGACAGTATTTACTCATATACTAATAGAATTTTCTCTCTTTCCTCTACCCAACATGTCCTCTCTCTTTTCTCCATGTATCCTACCATTCTGAAACTGCAGTTAACACACCAGGCCACAGTGAGGGTTAACTGCACAGTATTCTGTGAGCCTGCTGATGCCAACTGGGTATGATTCTGGTGTGTGGGTAGTGCCATCTGGGTGCTGAGTTGTATGTTTCTTTGCATAGAATATTACTGGATGACGTATAATGCAGATTTGGGTTCTTTGTGACTGTTTGTCATATGAATTCTTTCCAACATTACTGCACACTTCAATACCATGTATACATAAAACATCTGCATTTTTGTGTTTTTCAGGCTAATAACACTATTGGATACTGTTTATAAATGAACCCCTTGTTTATTTTGCAATTCTACCAGTGTTGGCTATTTGTATGGAAAATTGATCATTTGTTTGTTGTATGTATCTATTTGCTGTATTTTTAAATTTTGGCACATGACACTCTTACGGTGCTATACAAGGAAGTGAATAGTACAGCATGCCAACGTTTAACAAAGCTCTATTGAGCAAAATGTTTGAGACACTTGCATGTCACTGTTTTTCTGCTGTATGTAGCTGAAATTTGTTACCCACCTTTGTACCTTAAATAAATTGATAACCACTTTGCTACTTGGCAGGGACACCACTTTACTGTAAGAGATAAAGAGCAAATTCCATTTTGCAGATCAGAAAATACAGTATTGTCACCAGTGTCTGCACTGCCAAAATCAGTTTTTACCAGTGTTTTACCCTTATACCCTTTCAGTATGTATATAAATATTCAGAATAAAAGAAGGCTAAGTGTACATTAAATTAAATAAAGCAAAATAAAAACAGTACATGAAAGAATGTATAGAAAAATGCAATTTCTGAAGATTCACTCATCTGGTAAAAAAAAAAAGGCAAATTCTGTGAGATGCTATGTTTTTGCCACTGTATAGAAATACCAGATTCTGGAATTTTACCAGATTTTCTGGTAAAATCAAAAATCAGTGTCCTTGCTACTCAGGAGTGAGTCTTTGGAACCTTTATTCTGTGTATTGAGAACTGTGCAAATTGTATTATCTTATGTGCATCTGCAGTTTTTGCACTCTGTACCAGTAATTTTGGAATGACCCTTCATGGTTTCCAGCTTATGGAAACTTGAAAGTGAAGCCAGAGAGGTCCATACTATCATCTCATTCCCAAGAGCTGTATGTGGCTGCCCATATTCTATTTTACAATGTATTTTTTTTTTCCACACAGGACTCACAGAAGCACCCTCACCCCTGAAGTAAAAAAAAGTACCTTTTCATTTCTATATATGTGTCCTGTTCAGTGACTGAAATCAAATTTATAGACTTGTACATGGTAAAAAGTGTAACTTTATGGACGTGGTTGTTAGTAAGCAGCTAGGTGTGGGGTAAATAATTTAAAAGGTTTTCCTATACTGCACTGCATTCTCCTATACTGCACTGCCTCAGCTTATTTACACATGGAATGGGGTCAAAGTCAGGGCTGATGACCCCAACACACACCTTGATGCCTGTTGGTGGGGATGGGGTGGGCATGGGGTGCAAGCTGTGGCAACCCTAACACCGAATGTCCTTGCCTTTGTCACTGTGGAACAACCCTAACTGATGCATTAAATGGATTTTTTTTGCCATGAATTTACCTTCTTTTTGAGAATGTGCACTATAAATAGTGAATGGTAATGTTCATGCAAACGGTGATGGAAACAGTGAGGTAAAATAAAACAGTAACGCTAACAGTAATGCAAATGGTAAAGAAATGCAAGTGCAAATGTTAATGAAAACAGAAATTGTAACGCAAATGGTAACAAAAAATGCTAATGGCAATAGAAACGCAAACATTAATGAAAACAGTAATGCAAACGCTAATGCCAATGGAAATGCAAACTTAAATGGTAATGAAAATGCAAATGGTAACACAAACGCAAACAGAAATGCATAGTGTTGCAAGGTAGTGTTGTAATTTGTGACAGTTTCTCAAAAAAAATATCAAAATAGTGTCGAATGTGTGACACTACTTTGTGACACTACTGTTTAAAAAAATTTTAAAATCATATTTCTGGGGTGTTTGACCTCCCCCCCCCAAAAAAAAAACATGGCTAGCATCCTCACAACTCGACTAGGTGAACACAACAAGAATTGTGTCCTTAGAGGGTCCCAAATTTAAATGCCAAGCATTTCTGTGACCACCAACTGAAAACAAGATGGCAGATTTGCAACACTACAGGGGTCATCTGTGACACTAAAAACTGCATTTCCGACACTTTCAAACTTTTTGTTAACTTTTCCCTATTACTGTAATGGGAAATTTGTTTTTTGAATAACTTTTGAACCATTAATTATTTTTTCATGAAATCTTTGAAAGGTACCTTGGGGACCTCAGCTATGTTCCCTGAAGGTTTCAGACTGATTGCGTAGACCATGTGACCTGTAGGCAAGAGCAAAGAATGCACAAAAATGTGTAATTTGTGCATTTTCAGTGCTCTGTAGCTCCACAACCTTACATCCAACTGTAATGAATCTTAGCAGATCCAGGGATGTATGGTACCAGACTGTGCTTGCCAAATTTCAAGCAAATCTCTCATACAGTGGTAAGGTTATTAAGCTGCCAAATTTCAGATTTAACCTTAAATAGGGTACTCAACCCTAACTATAGTGGCACTACTGTACCACTATAATAAATATATATATATATATATATATATTATGGTAGCACAGTAGTTCTACCATAGTTAGGGTTGAGGAGCCATTTCTATGTTAAACCCCAAAACTTTGCACCTTAATAACTTTTCAACCGTTTGACAGATTTGGCTGAAATTTGGAATACATGATCAAGAACCATAGGCCTTAAAATCTGCCAAGTTTTGTACCAGTTGGATACACAGCTGCGGAGTTATTAAGCATGATTTGCGCACGCATTTACGCTTTTTCTGGAATTCTACGGTTGCATGTACAGGTCGCACGGTTTGCGCAACCAGCCTAAAATCTTCAGGGTATGGAAAATAGGGTCCCCTATGTGCCTTTTGAAGATTTGGTGAAAAATATTAAACGGTTCAAAAGTTATTCAAAACAATTTCATTATAAGTCAATGGAAAAGTTAATAAAAAGTTCGACAGTGTCGCAATGCATTTTTATTGGTGAATGGGCCTGTTGCTTTCAAATCAGCCATTTTGTTTTCAGTTGGTGATCAGAAAATGGTTGGCATTTAAATTTGGGACCCTCTAGCAACCTAATTCTTTTGGTATTCACCTAGTCAGACCCTGAGGATGCTTGCCATGTCTTTATTTTGTGTAAAACACCCAGAAATATGTTTCCCAAATTTCTGGAAAAGTACTTTCACAAATTACTTTATGCTCACGAGAAGTTTCGAACTTTTTGCAGCTTTAAATTGCGACAGTAGTTTTCTACCTGTGGGAAAGTGACAGCGATTCTTTGGTACTGCGCTGCAAAAGAACGGTTGGGAGTTTTTGGCTGAAATTTGAAGGGAACACAGCCGACATCTCACAGATGTGCCTTTCAGTATTACATTGAAAAAATATTACAAGGCAGCAAAGTTACAGCACTCCAAATTTGACATTTTTTCCCATAGGATAACATTATGGCACCCGACGCATTACAGGAATCCTTTGGTTCCCTGCTGCAAAATAACGGTTTGGTCTTTTTTCCTGAAATTTGAAGGGAAGACAGCCAACAGCCCACAGATGTGCCTTTCAGTAGTTTGGTGAAAAAATATTACAGGGAGGCAAAGTTATGGCACTCCGAACATCTCTTTTTTTCCCATAGGATAACATTACGGCGTTCGCCGTGCCTTTCAGGGCCCGTATCTCGGAAACAGTGTGAGATGCGGACTTTTTGTCAGAAAAATGCTTAGCCCCTCCAATGGGGGCTAAGTCCAAAATTAGCTAGGACAGTTATAAATAATATTAATTTTAATTTTTTTTTCTATGTAGTACAGTTCCTGAGATATTTAGTATTCCAAGTCCTCATTTTCTGCTCTGATATCCATTATTATGCATATATTCTTTGTACTCATTGTCTTTCTCTATGCAGCTTTTGGGGAAAACCAGCCTGTACGCTGACATTACTGTTACTGTTGCCCTTTCTGCTTGCGATCTCATACCCGTTTCACTTACTGTTGACATCTGCGCCACCAAGTCGTTATCCTTGAGCTGTTTTTCGGTTATGCTTCTGTTATTTTTGCCATTTGTGTCTACAGTACTGTTTCTCTTTCTGTTTTAGTTTGCGCCACCATGCCCATTGAAATTTCCATTTGCAGGCACCATGTTACTATGTGACAACACATCACATGGCAGACCGCTCCGCTCTATGCCACCGAATGCGTTATCTTTCTGTTCTCATTCGCGCTTGTGTTACCATGTGCACCACTGTTAGCACTTCTGTTTCATGCTGTTTCCTGTTACTATGCCTCAAGACATCACGTGGTGGGAACATTCACTATTTCTCGCTATCATTCTCAAAAGAAGGAATAGATGTAAAACTCCATTTAATGCATTAGTTAGGTTGATTTCACAGCAACAAAAGTGAGGATCATTGTTAGTTGGAAATCCCCTTGACCATATGCTCACTCCTCTCGGCATTAGGGTGCATTGTGTCGCTGTCCCAACTCTCACCCCATTCTCCTATACTTCTGCTGCTTTACACATGTGATGGGGGTGAGAGTTAGCTGATGACCCCAATGCACACCCCAATGCTGGTTGGGGGGGTAGGCAGGGGGTCCAAGGGGGGTTTTCATCCCTAACAGTGGATTTCCTCACTTTTGTCGCTGTGGAACACCCCTAACTATTGCATTAAATGGAGTTTTTTGCCTCTAATATATATATATATATATATATATATATGGATACATGATGGGTAGGAGTGTGATATGTATAATATGCTCACTCCTGTAGAGTGAGTTATAGATAATCACAAGTGCCAAAGGCACAAGAGAGAGTATCCAGAGCTCACAATGCAGGACTGGGTATATTGTGCATATCACATAATCTGCACATCTTGTGTGCAGTTTACACAATGGGGGGTGGGAGCTTCCAAAGTAAAGTTATGTTTTCCTGTTTTTTTCTTTGGTAACTGGATAAGTTTTCAGAGGTTACTTGTTAAGAGTCATATAGTGTGGATGAGAAGGTTGTGAGAATCAAACCCAAGTCTAGTATGCTGGAGGTACCAAGCTTGTTTAATGCTCATTACAATAGCCTCTAGGCTATACTGAGAGCACTGTTTGATTGTGTTATGAGTATGTTTAAGTGTTTCTGAATGGGCTGGCAGTGTTACCCACATCATGAGAAACAGGTGTATGTGTTTGGCAATGCTATTTAAGTTAGTTTCAGCAAGCAGTGAGGAACTGCTACTGTGAGGCACTGTGATTTAGATTGCAGGTTTTCCTGAACTGAAAATAAAATAGTAATGGGATGGGAGTTTTTCAAACCCTGTGGTAAACAGGTAAATGTTCTTTGCAATGGTAAGTGAGTTACTTGCAAGTAGCAGTGAGAAACAGAACGTGTGAGACACTTATTTAGAACGCAGGATTTTCTGAAAATGTAGTAATGGGTAGGAGTTTTACAACACTGTGGAAAACAGCTGAATGTCATTTGAATGTTAACTGAGCTACTTGCAAGTAGCAGTGAGAAAGATTTGTAAAGAAGTTCAATTTAGTATGCAGGCTGGAGTGAATGAGTGAGTGAGTGAGTGAGTGAGTGAGATAAACTGAAGATATTTTAACTCTGGTGATGTCATCATCAGATATCACACTCCAGTGGAAATAACATGTTTTATTATCACTGTGGTGCTCTCACCCCATTGTGTGTGTTCATATATATATATATATATATATATATATATATATATATATATTATAGTGGCACAGTAGTGCCTCTATAATTAGGGATGCACAGCCACTTCTATGTTAAACCCCAAACTTTGCATTTTGATAATTTTGAAATCGTTCATCCAATTTGCCTTAAATTTTACATGTGCCATCTGGTACATAGAAACATAGATGTTGTCGGCAGATGGGGACCTTATGATCCATTAAGTCTGCCCTTGTTCCCCCCCACTTAGCTGCCTGCTTGAGTATCCCTTAATGCCTGTCCCATGCCTGCTTGAATTTCCCCCGCCATTTTCGCACCCACCACCCCGTCCAGCAGGCTATTACAAAGTTCAGCAATGCACTCTGTGAATAAGAATTTCCTCATATTGCTCTCAAATCTACTTCCCTTGAGGTAAAGTCATGCCCTTTTGTCTTGCTATAGTCTTTTACCTGAATGAGGTTCTGCACCTGCACCTTGTTGTTGCCTTTAAGGTATTTAAATGTCTCTATCATGTCTCCCCAATTACTGCACTGCACTAGGGACTATAGATTGAGTTAATTTATTCTGGCGTCATATGGTTTCTGCTGCAATCCCTTCACCATCATTGTTGCTGTTCTCTGTACCCTCTCCAGCCTATCTATGTCCATCCTGAGGTGTGGCCCCCAGAACTGGACAGAGTATTCTAGGTGGACTCTTACCAGGGATCGATAAAGAGGCATGATCACTTCATGCCTCCTGCTTGTGATACCACATCCAATGCATCCCAGGATGACACTAGCTTTTAATGCTTCCTTCTCATATTGATTGCTGAACTTGAGGTCATTTGAGTGCAGTTTCCCTGAGTTATGTTTTCTCAGGTGCATGACTTCACATTTTTTGGCATTGAATTTCAATTATCAGATCCTTGACCATTCCTCCAGCTTTCAGAGATCCAATTCCATGCTTTGCTGCCACTCTGGTGTGTCAACCTTGTTGCCAGTTTTGGTGTCATCTGCAAACAGGCATACCTTTCCCTTCAGTCCATCAGCAATGTTATTGATTAATATGTTGAAGAGGATCAGCCCAGAATCGAGCCCTGCAGAACCTCACTAGTCACCCTACCCTCCTCTGACAGAATGTAATTTTCTAGTACCTCTGTGTTCTCCCACTTTACCAGTTCCTGGCTCAGCCTGTTATCTTAAGTCTGATTCCCATCTTCTCCAATTTATTCACTAGTCTCCTGTGTTGAGTCAAATGCCTTACTGAAGTCCAAGTAAACCACATCCACTACCCCAACCAGATCCACTGTTCTGGTAACCCAGTCAAAGAAATCTACCAGGTTTGTCTGGCAGGCCTTCCCTTCTATGAAACTGGGTTGCTTTGGTACTTTAGATCTCTGGGTCAGGCAAGTTTTGTTCTTGTCAGATGTGTGGTTGTGGAGCTGTGGAGTGCCAAAAAATGTGAAATTTGCCATTTTGGTGATAAGTCTTTGATCATCTCTAAGTCTGAAATGCTTTTGGAGTGTGGTGTGAAACTGTTAGGTATATGGGGTCTGGGTCACTGATATGCCTTTTGAAGGTTTGGTGGAAAAAATATTAATCTGTTAAAAAGTGTTAAAATGTTAAAATTCCTCATTATAGCCTATGGAAAAAAAATATATGTCCACCTCAAAAGGAGTTCATTACAATGTCTCTACAGTTATACATAGATGGGAGTGCAGAGGGCCCTGCATTCCCACATGAAAATCAGAGACAATTACAATATGCATGTATGATCAGAGCCCTGCGCTCCCACAACCATATATGGGTAACATTACACTTTCTCAAAAAGAAGGGAAATTCATTGCAAAACACTCCATTAATGCATCAGTTAGGGTTCCTATTAGAGCAACAAATGTTTGAAAATTTGGTGTCAGGGTTACCAACCCTAACCCCCCACACACACTCTCCACACCAACAGCAGGTGTCAGGGTGTGCCTTTTGATCATCTGGCCTAACTCTCACTCCATTCTCCTATACTGTACCATCTCATCTTCCTTACAAATGGAATGGGAAGAGAGTTAGGGATGATGACCCCAAGGCAAGTATTGATGCCTGTTGCTGGTGTGGAGAGTGGGGAGGATGGGGGTGGTAGTGTTGGTAACCCTAACACCAAATTTCCAAACTTTTGTTGCTGTATACCTTCTTTCCCACCCTCGTGATCCTCTTGAACTGGGTAAGACATCTCTGAACCACGGGACTGCTGACAGTCATGCCATTGGCCCCCTGGTATCTGTACCGCACCCTGATTGGACGCTCTCTTGCCTCCTGCTCGGGGATTGGCTCTTGAGCCAGCTAAAACTTTGTTCTGCTTAGGGCTGCTGTGCCCATTCATTTCTATGGCAAATGGCTGAAATTTTACACCCGCTCCCCCCAACCTTAACTTTATAGACCTTCCTCCTCCACGCCCCTGGTAGCTCTGCCCCCGCACTCATGCTCCATTGGGTACATGTTTTGGGACCCCCCATCTTTCTGTCACCACCTCCCACTCCCTGGCTTCCTGACCTTCCTGGCTGTATTCTCACTTTCCACTGATCCAGCTACTGCTCTTCTGCCCCCTTCTCCTAGCCCCACCAGCCTGTCTTAACCCCCTCCCTCTGCCTACTCTGAATCCTACCTTAATCATTTGCCTCCACCATTCTCTACCCCCTATTCTATATCTTCTTGCCTGTCTTCCGCCCCTACTGCATGCCCCAAAAGCCTGCTTTCCCTCCCTGCCCCATAGCTTCCACATTCCTACATCCTTCCTCCACATAGGCACGCTGCACACTGGTCACTACCCCTTGCCCAGGGTCCATCCTACCACCATGAAACTGTCCTACACCGACACTGGTCCTAGCCTTCCACTCTGGTCCCCCCATCTATGCTTACTGTCACCCACTATCATTGATGCTCGGCAATTTCCCGAGATGCTAGCAGGCGAAAGCATTCCCTTAAAGAAATATGCTGCAGCTCCTTGAGGCTAGTCCTCCTCCTCCTCCTAATGCTGTCAGGCAACATGCACCCAAACTCTGGCCCATTCTGCTCTAAAGCCGCTAATGACAGCAAGCCTCCGGGTGCCCTCTCATTCATATCAATCAACATCTGCAGCCTCCTTCCTAAAATGGATGCCCTACAGGCCTTCACCAGCCAACACTGCCCTGACATCCTGGCAGTTGTCGAAACCTGGCTCATGCCATCAATACCGGATCATGCAATCAGTCTTCCTGGCTACAATGTCTTTAGGCTGGATCGCCTCCCCAAAAGAGACGGGGGCTGCGCTCTCTACCTAAAAGACTCCATACATGGGCACCACATCATTACCTCACTCCAACCCACAACTGCTCAGATACTGCCAGTGAGAACCCTCCTTGGAACCCAAAACAAAACCCTCACTGTTGCCACCATCTACATCCCTCAAAAGAACAGGGAACTGGTCTAATAGCTGTTCTTGACTTTGTAAAGTCACTCCCACCAGACACCGAATCCATCCTCCTAGGCAACTTCAACATCAACTGGCCTGCGTCTGATGCTGGTGCACACAGAGATACTGTTGCTGCGGTGAACCTCACACCAATGGTTGACTCACCAACCAGGAAAAATTACAGGACCGGCACCAGCACACTCTTGAACTGGATCCTTACCAGTCACCCATCGTGGATCTCTAACACTGATGTCCTCCCTGACTCTTAACTACCACTCCCCTGTTAACTGATTCTGGTCAAATAAATTCATCAAACAACTGCCAAAAACTATCTCCAGCAGGGTTCTACCCAGTGGTCACCTTCCTCAACTCAAATCCCACCTCCTCCATCAAGACTGGTCCCCTATCTTCAATGCAACCAACGTAAACACTGCCCTTGACCACTTCATAAACATCTTCACTGTGGCCTGTGACATGTATGCTCCTATTAAGAAACACAAAGTAAAATCACTCAGTAACCCTTGGCTTTTAGGTGACCTCCCCAGGAAGTTAAAAACAAGAGACCACCTGTGGGAGCTGGCCAGAAACTCTGGAAGGCAAAATGACATCCACAACTACAAATGTGCCCGCAGTGACTGCACCAGAACCATCCGGCAAATAAAGTCTGCCTACTACAAGCATGCCCTCACAAACTCCTGGGGCAATGGTTGGGAATTCTGGAAGAACATAAAGGAACTCACCGGGAATCCACCCAAAACTCCCCCATCAATACTCAACATCAACGAAACCACAACCCTCAACCCAAAAACCATTGTGGATACCTTTAACAAAGCCTTTACCGACCTTAGCACTGTCCTACCCCAGGACTACTTTAAAGATGTTGAAGCTCCTCTGTCTGCAATGAACACTACTCTCACCAGCTCCCTCCACTTCTACTTCAAAGCAGTCAAGGCTCACCAAGTAAGCAAATATGTTACTAAAGCCCTTGGTAAATCAAGATTCAGTAATGACTCCCTCAATCTCAAAATCCTGTCTCTCACACTTGATGAAGTGCTTAGTCCTCTTACCAGAATTTTTAACCTCTCCCTCAGCCTTAGCCAGTTCCCGGACAGATGGAAATCTGCCACTGTCACCCCAATCCATAAAAGTGGTGACAAAACTGCCCATGATAACTACAGACCTATCTCCCTACTACCCCCACTCTCCAAGGCACTAGAATGCGTTGTCTTGGACCAGCTCACAGAATACCTGGAAATGTACAACATCCTGTGCAAGCAACAACACAGGTTCTGCAAAGGTCACAGCACCTCCACAGCCCTACTTGAATTCACCAGCGCAATCCACAATGCACTTGACTCTGGTGAACTACTAGGCTCAATATACATTGACTTAACTAAAGCCTTCCACCTCTTCATTGCAACCGAACAAGGAGTCATCCTAGAGCAAACACAATCATTCAAGTACCTCGGCATCACCCTTGATCCACACCTCTCATTCGCTGTCCATATCAGCAATGTTGCAATGTCTGCCAATGTGAGGTTAGACATATTATTCTAGCACAGGAAACACCTAGCCCCAGAAGCACTATCAGTGGCCGTCCAAAGCTCAATCTTCAGCATCATAGACTATGGACTTACCATATATGGGTCTGCAACTACCACTGCTCTCAAACGTATTGCAACCTCCCTGAATAAGGCCTGTCATCTCATCACTGGCTTACATAGCCTTACCCACACATGTGACCTTTATTCTAAATCTGGATGGCTTCAACTGGACAAATGCATAAAATACCAAACCTGCATCACAGCCAAGAAAATTATAATGGAGCTTACCCCACCTGGTGTCTGTGCCCTCCTTAAGCCTCTACATAGGAATGTCACTACAAGGAGATCCAATTCCCATCTACTACATATCCCACAATGTCGCATGACCCAAGGACAAAGATCATTCGCCTATCAGGCATCCAACTGGCTTAACTCTCTTGGCAGCGACATAGTGACTGCTCCAACACTCAGCCTCTTCAAGTCCAAGCTGCACCTCTCACTACTTGTATCCTACGATTGCCCATCTTCACATTTCCACCATTCCACCTGCACATGCCCCAGCACCTAGCGCTTACAATCAGTCTTTGCACCCCTAGCACCTTACCTGTCATATTCCCTTGACAAAGCCCCCTGGCTGCACTGTCTCATGCCCTCGCCCACCTCCCCCTGTATCTCCACTCCTGCCCCTGCCCCTACCACCTCCCATACTCCCCTTTACCCTCTGCACCTCTTACCCACTCAATCTCCTACTCTCACTTCCCCCCACCCACCCATCCACCCTCCTTCCCTTATCTTGCTCATAGCTCATGTCTTTGTACTGGTTATTACATGTCTGTAAGTCAATGACTATATGTTTGTAACTAAAAATGATGACTGTTGCTCACGCTGATGTGGAACCTTTGTAAAAGAGCCTCAGCTCAAAGATATTGTAATCCTAGATTAAATAAATAAATAACACACTGTGATGTTTGCAGACTGAATAAGTTTCTAATGAAAGGCTGAGCTCATTCACACCTATCAGTCAATTAAGGCAACTTCTAAGAATGGCAATTTAAAACAATTATCCCATCTCCTTGTTAATGGAGGTGGGGCAGGCTCATCTATGTTCTACATCTACTCTAAATTACAATGATCATTTTACCAGAGCTAACACTTCCTCCCCTAGTAGGAATTAACACACATATAAGGCCCCTATTAAAACATATTGTAAAGCAGACAATGACAAACAGCAGTAAAATTAGCAGCACTCTAACTGGCTTCAGCAGTCTGGAGGCATGCTGACTTAGTATCCAGCAACCCTGGTGAAATGGACCACACAAAAACAGCATTAAATAATACCATTTTATCAACTTTGTTACAAAACCTGGAACATATATAGTATTTATAGCAACATTTACTGACTGGTGCTGCCTGTTTTACTTGTGAAAACTGTTGCACATGATCTTTACAACTTTGGAGAAATGGGTCTTATAAGCTTACTGACAGTCATTACTAGACTTTGAGCTCCCTACATGACATCAGCAGCAGCTGTTTACTGACACTTGCTTTTATTGCACCTGTAGTGCAATCAAATGTAGAAAAAGGCTAATAACTTTAAAACCAAGTAACATAAAAATCTAGTTGTTGGCAAGAGATTTACTGGGAGTTTGCTTATTTGTATTATGCAATGTAGCACTTTTGGCATCAGTGGCTCTTTAAAGTAATAGGTACTCTTGGAACAGTATTTACTTTTTGACGCCTTATATGTCTGCATGAAGTAGTCAGCCTATCTTTCATCATATTGATTTGCATTAGGATTGCATGTGTAGTTTTATGTATCTTTGAAACTGGGATTTACTGCCAAGGCCCCTTCTTTTCCTTCACCCTAGCTTCAGTGTTTTTCCATTGAGTTTTCTGTAATTTGAAGAGTAGGTAACAGGAATGATTCCATGAGCAGAACAGCATGTACACCTTCAGCACATGAGATGCCTTAGGAATACTGTTTATTTCAGTGAAGAAGTAACAGTACTGTGAGTAAACAAGTGAATCTGGAATAGTGGCCTGTATTATTGGCTAGACTATAATGTGGTAACAGTGTCTGAGCTGAAACTCAGATTGTAGGTGTTCCCATTGTATCCATTCTAAAGTGAGAAATATAGATGATTTTTAAAGGATAGAGGAAGACTTTCAGATACAACCTGAACAGAACATTATGAACAAATGACTAATAATAAACAAAAAGTTACTTATAACATAATCCTATAAAATAAAATATCATGCCGTATTTTATAATGTTAGAAACTAAACTCATCCTGCACAGAATTTCATTTGAATAATAGTTTAAAGAAGCTGCTGCATGTTTTTGGTAGCCATTCTCTTACTAAGGAAGAAACCACTTTGACATTTCAGTCTTAATCTTTCTATTGAATGGCCTAGATAAATGCTTGCCCTCATTGTTCTAAGCTAACAAATTAACTAGTGACTGCCTCTGGTTATCTAAATAAGGTGGTGATTGATCTTGAGGAAATAATTAATCAGGCTAAAGCTGATATGATCTAGAGTCATGTCAGAACTTTCTTTTCTCATTATACTTCCCTAGAATTTAAATTTCCTGCCTGTGGCAAAAAGAAAGTTTTTTCTCCCCATTTCTTCTGCACATCAAATTACAAGTAGGAAGTCAGAATCCATTGTAATAAGGCTTTAACTGACTCCAATTACTTTTTCCTTCAAATGCCCATGTTTCAGACATTGTTCTGCCTATATCCCAGGAAATAATAACAATGAACATAAGCTTTCAAACTCTGGGGAATAATACATCAACCTTCCTGTAAGAAATCATGGAACGCATGAGTTCTTTAGTGGACAGGTACTTAAACTCACTCAAGCAATTGGAATTCGGTGGCAGTGTTCACTATTAGGGAAACATGTCTGACTGATTATTGTGCATGCACAAAGACATTTTTCTGCAGTACCCTCATTGATTCTAGAATATTACATAGTAAATTATTTTAAATGTGATCAAAAAGCATAAACTGGAGCCCCATCATAAGCTGCAGTGTAAACAGCTAAAAAGGAAAGTAGACAATCACGAAGTAGAATATTGGACAGAAAAAGAAACCAATGAAAGAGAGATGAAAAGGAGGAGATGAATGAGGAGAGAGGAAATGGGTTATGACACTGGGGATGTGTTTTTCTAGGGTCAAGTAACAAAGCACTCGAAAAGCAGAGGGAGTTCACAAAATAAATAGAAAAAAAAGGACAATGATTAAAAAGAACAGTTTCAACAAATAGCAAGAGAGACCTCATCACAAAATCAGAAAAATATTGCATCAAATGTTCACTTTTAAGGCCAGAGTTTAAAAGAGTGGGATGGGCAGGCATTTTGTAGTACAAAGATTGGGGCATCAGAAGAGGTGGACCTTAGTGAGTTATAAAAATAACATCCAAGTGAATAGGATAGAGCATCAGGTAGGGAGAGTATACCCAGAGTATAATTTTGTATTTATTTATTTGTTTACAGGGTAGGTGCTCTGATCCAAGGCACCATTTTCAGGCATGACCTGGGCCACACAGATGGCAAAAAGTGTACCAACAAATACATACAGTTCATGAAAGATGGTAATATCAGATACATTCAGTTCAAAATACATAGGTATATGGTGGTACAGTATAAGAATTATATAGGAGAGTCAAAACACAATTTGGAATAGACTTAGAAATAATAGTTGTGTAATACAGTTTTCAAAGTGCAATTGGTACTAATAAAAACAATACAAAGTAAGGTAAGTGCAGGGTCTTGTAACACAGGTTACAGGCAGTTATGCATGGGACAAGTTCACTGTTACGTCTGGACCAATTAGACAAGGAGTACAGCTGATGGGAGGACTCGCTTATTGGGGTCTCCTGGACAGGCATTGATATTGCGATTAGGGTATGAGCCAAGATTTGAAGTGGCTATTGAAAATGGTGTGCAAATCAAGGGAGTGGAGGGAGGCATGGAGTTTGTTCCTTAGGGTGGAGGCAGTGATGGACATTGCATTACCCCCCACATGGCAGGAAACTCTTGGAATTTCCAGCAATGGTACAGTAGATTGCTGTAGGTTATGAGATGTAGTTTTGTGCTAGTAGGGTGGAGTATTGTGATAGCTTGCCATTCCTAGTGGCATTATTTACTGTGCAATCAAGGGCATAATCATACCTGGCTTTGAGTGGAAGCTACCATAGGGATTTATAAAGGGTACGATGACGCATATTGAAGGGAGCCAACAGTGCAAAACTGACAAATGCTGTTGTAGGCCATGCCAAGTCTGGAGAGGTTTGTGAATATTTGGGGGAATATAGTGGCACATTAATAAGGGAGGTGGAGGAGGTTTCCTTGGGCTATTGCAAGACAAGACTCCTGGGTCAGGCATTGTTTGAGTTGATAGCCTGCTCTAAGTTTTTGGTTTATACGCTTTATCATGAAGATGACATGCAAAGGTTCATACTAAAGGTTGTAAGGAGCATAGGAGGCTGTGTGCCCATATAAGCTCCTGTTTAATTTATAAAATATTGCAATGTATTATCCCTTATTGTGTATTTATTTAAGTTTCTTTTGAATGGTTTCTTGGTACTGCTGATTATTATTGCTTCAGGAGGTCCATTCCAAGAGTTTACTACCCTTTGTGTATAATAGGCCCTTCTTTTTTCAGTGTTAAATTTCTCTGGTTTTAATTGAAGATGATGTCCTCTAGTACCTTGAACAGGGTAATAATGTCACAAGACATTATGCCGCAGCAATGTACTGTGCTGCCAATATAGCACGATATATTGCAAGTGGCATATGTCTTTCTTTTGCGAGGGGGCTCGTCCCGCGTGCCTCCAAACCCCATCAACTAAAATAACAAACTTTGGAGGGGGGGATGTTACACTTAACTTCACACAAAGTGCGAAAAATACAAAAAATTCCTTCTATCAGGGACTGGGAATCAAAACCAGGTCTCAAATGCACCACCTCCTTCCCTTGCTTCCTGTGGCTCATCCTGTTTAGCCACGGTAGCTGCTCTCTGGCCCCACCTCCCAACACAGGTATCATCCTCTACCTGGGAAGAGTGAGACGGTGCACTACTGCATATACACGCTTTCACCATTTTGCACGCTGTCACTCTACCCTACTGCGCTGCTCCTGTTGAGTGGTTTTAATGTACACTATTAAGCATACAAGATACTGACCCGGTAGATATTGCCTTTAGTCTTATTTTTTATTATAATATTTTGTTCATTCAGCAGTTGTTTATCTTGAATAAGGTTATAGCACAGCATTAAATCTCCTCTTAACCTTCTTGTATATAGTAACATTAATCTTAGATGTTTCAACCTCTCCTCATAATTCATATCTCTACATGTGTATATCATTCTTGTTGCTTGTTTCTGTACTCTCTCTGTTCTGTCCTTGTCCCCTCCCTTGCATATCAAACATGAGTGGGGGGTCAAGGGTGACACCTAGGTACTTAAAGTAGGGAATGTTTTGAAGGGGAGAGGCCCTCCGGTGATAAAACTGTTAGCAAGGAATTTGTTTTGGTGATTTTAGATAGATTCAGCTTGGATCCCAGGACCATCATTTTGGTTTTAGTTGCATTGACTGGATCCTCTCTCATCCCACTGGAACAGGTCCAAAAGTATAAGTATCTAGGTATTATATTTGACTCTTGCTTCTCATTCCATGAACATATAAAGATCCTTACCTCCACCACCAACACCCACATTGGTCTCCTTTACAGACGTAAAGACTGCCTGCCACCTGAAGCACTTCACATAGCTATTATCTCCTCAGTCTTATCACTGGTGGACTATGGCCTCACAATCTATGCTGCCACCAACCCTATGGCGCTTCATCAAATACAAGTAGTCATCAATAAGGCCTGCAGGCTCCTCTCTGGTGTCGACAGAAATACACATACCTGCACCCTATATGCATTCACCAATATCCTCTTCCTTGAGGAAAGACTATTATACCAGACCTGTCTCTTCACCAAAAAAAATCCACCTGGGTTTAACCCCAATAGGTGTCATGGCTTCTCTTCAGGCAGCCACAATCTCAGCATCCACATGGGCTGCACCAGAAACTATCTGGAAGGTGCCTAGGGTCAGGACCACCCTGGCCCAGCCATCCTTCCCGATTAGAGCTCAATCCTGGTCCAATGCCCTCCCATAGGCTGTCACATCAATCACCAATCTAGATCTTCTTAAAACTGCCTTAAGGGCCCATATCGTCTCCTCACGTCAATGCCAGTGTAACAGTTAAACTGTGGATCCTGCACCATGCCAGTAGGCCACACACCTGCCCTTGGTCAGGCAGTGGAGATCCCTTACTATTTCTAGTTTACAGGCTCCTCACCTCTCTCAGTTACCATATAGTTGCGCTGGACTATGAATACATTGTATTATGTATAAGACAAGGCCTCCCTGAGTCGGCTTACTACCAGCTCATATTATGCATTGCTTTAGCTACCAATTGTATAGGTCTTAACCTCTCGTTAGGTAAATATGTCAATAGTTCTGCAATGTTTTAGCTACCAAATGTATAGGCATTAACCAGTGCTCACTGTATTTATACTCTGAATGATTGCTCACCCACATTTATTCTATGTATGTACTGTATGGATGTCTATGTGTTATTCTGATGTGGAGCCTTTGGAAATAAGTCTATGACTCAAAGGGTTATAATTCAAATTTCCTAAATAAATACATCTTTATTACCCATTTTAACAGACATAAGGCTGCAGTCCTGGGCCTTAGGCACCATACTCACACTGACTGCTTGACAATCAGTCAACCTATTATTCTGTGTGTCCAAAGTGCAAAGATCATGACACAGCTTCTTCCATTTCTTTGTCAAAAAATCTATCTTTGTCCCCATTTTATCAAGACAGGATAAAACAAATTTTAGTCTGTTGCTGATACTGTGCAACTAAAGTCCCATGTGCAATGTCATTAACTGGGTAGTTTATAGGAGATTTTAGTCTTAAATTTTGGGGGGACATAGTCAAAGGAGCTGCGTCAGCACACCAGAGATGTGCTGGTGCAACTCAATAAATGTTCAGAACCACAATATTCAAACATGTGAGATGCAGTGCACATTCCTGGCTGCACCCATGTGCAGCGACAATATATGCAGCCCATCTGGTGGGGTGTGCCCATGAATGCGTCACACAGCTCGATATTCAGCCCTGATGGGCAGTGGATCCACCCGTGCATCCCCAAAATGCACCTCCTAAAGTTAGGCATGGAGAACCCATGCCGAACTGCTGGCCACCCACAGGCAGGCTGCTGTACTGCACACAGGAGTAGAGAAGCTTCCCTGCACCCACAGCTCAATTGCAGCCCCCCAGACCCATTCCCATATGCGCAGGCATCAGTGCCAGAACCCATCCCCCTAGCATAGGACCCTTCTCCTTGCCTGAGCCACATACAGGCCATAAGTGTATTAAGACCCCTACAGAATGTCAAGTACAACCCCTGTCTGATCCGCATACATGTTAAAGTCATAGTATGCCAAGTCCCACCTCTCCCTGCCCAGTCCACAGCCCTATTACAGATATCATACACACACACCCATCACCGAAGCATAAGGATCACCTACTCCTGCCTGCAGCAGGATCCCCCATCAAGAATAACCCCTGCCCCAGTGTTACACAGTATACTGTCCCCCCACTCCCCACCCTGGTAGGCAGAACCACCTCCCCACAACCCCCCACCTCCAGTGCCAGCAACTAACTCACCACACTGCTCACCATAACAGCCAGCCAGTAACTGAACAGTCCAGGAACTGCACTGTACTGAATATGTGCTCAGCCTACTTCCTTTAAACCAATTATAGTTTGTTGTAACTCCTGCATGACTTCATTAAATTTATCTTTGGAGACCAAAATATTGTAACCCAGAGTAAACTGAGTCAATTCTTTCTGGTATCCCCCACTCGTTTCATCCCAAGACAAAGGCATGATTTTCCAGGCTAGTTTCTCCCCCTTTTGTAATTTGGAATCTAGCCTCCAAGTTGTCACTTCTACCAACCTCAGACCCTGATATTTATTTATTTATTTATTTTTTTTTAACTGGTTATGTGCACTAGCCATAAAATGACTATTTTCAGGCATGACCTGGGAGAGTACAACAAAAGAAGAAGAGTTGAACAACAGCAACATGGGTACAATAATACAAATAGAGGAACAGCACAGCAGTGCTACAAAAATACAATGGGTAGAAACAACAAAAAATAATGGCAAGCATTATACAGATAATGGCAGTAAGATATATAATAAGTACAGAAACCATGGACCCAACCTGTGGAGTGAAAGGGTTAATAAGATAGTAAGGTTATATAGAGAGAAATGTGTGAGGAATGTTCAAACATCACAAGAAAGGCTGACATAAGGAAGGTCAGGGGTGGTAATTGGCAAAACAACAGTGGATGGTCAGCAACAAGGTTCGAGAAGGAAGAGATCTAGCAGTCAAGAAGTTATTCACAAAGAGAAGGAAAAATATGGGAAGGGGAAGAGGAGACAGTCTTGGAGCTGGATTAGAGCAGGGGTGACAGTACTGGTAAGTCTCAGGAGCTTCAGGTTGGGTCAAAGCATGTACAAGCATTAGCTAAGGATAGATAATGATGATATTCACTTTTAAATCCAAAGTGAGACTGAGACAGCCGGAGGTTAAGTGGAAGAGCATTCCATAGCCTGGGAGCAGAGAATTGGAAGGCCCCTGTGCCTTTAGTCATCTGACATCTCAGAACATAGAGCAAGGATTTGTCAGCTGATCGCAGGCCATGGGAGGATGGTTGAGGGACCAGCAACGCCGCCAGCTGGGATGTTTTTTTTTTTCCCGGATGATCTTGTCCATTAGTGATCCAAGGTAGTATTGTCTACTGGCAGAGGGTGAGAGCCAATTCAGATCCTTATAAAGAAGGCAGTGATGTTTGAGTCGAGGCGACAAAGAGGCAAATCGGGGTATATTATTATAAGTTACGTCCCATTTTAGTAGGGAGGTTTTATGGGCAGAGGTAAGAATAGAGGCACCTTAAGTAAGGGTTGGGAGCAGAATACCTCAGGCAATTGCTAATTTGGCCAAGGGTGTAAGCATGTAGCTCGTTTTGTAAGCTACTCCTAGTTTCGAGTTTACAGCTTTGCACGAGGACTGAATGTGAAGATTAAAATCCAGGGACTGGTCCAGGAGGATCCCAAGGTACTTGAAGGAAGTAACATTTTCAAATGGAAATCCTCCTGGGAGAAGAACCTCCAGCAAACTAGAACTGGTCTTAATCTTCGGTGAAGAACCTAGGAACATGGCTTTCATTTTCTTTTCATTTAGTACAAGCTTATGGTCTAGTAGCCAGTCTAAGACCTTATTGAAGTCTGAAGTAAGTGATGTGTTTATGCAGGCAATACTAGAAGAACTAGTGTAGATGATCAGGTCATCAGCATAGAGAATAGCTGAGCAAGATTCCAGGACCTCAGCTGCATTGTTGATAAAAATTGAGAACAGAAGGGGCCCAAGGATAGAGCCCTGGAGGACCCCAAGGTTGATAGTAGACATGTTGGACAAGGAGGAGTTAAATTTGACCACTTGTGACCTGTTTGACAGGTAGCTACAGAACCGGTACACAACAGTGGTAGAGAAATGGAATTTATGGAGAGTGGAGAGAAGCAGGGGATGGTCTACAAGGTCGAAAGCCTTAGTGAGGTCAATGAAGATGACACCTGTGAGTTTTCCAGAGTCCATGTTGAACAGAATATCAGTAGTTAGTTGAAGAAGAGCCGTGGTGGTGCTATGACCTTTTCTGAAACCATGCTGAGTGTCTGAGAGGAGATTGTAGCGTGTAAGGTAGTCAATGGTCTGTGATGCAACTGTTTTCTCTAGGATCTTGTTAAGGACAGAGAGAATTGCTATAGGTCTGTAATTGGCCATGTCCTTTAGGTCACCTTTTTTAAAGACAGAAGGCATTTTGCAGATTTCCATAGGTCTGGCACAGTGCTATGGATAAGGGATAAAGTGTAGATTCTGGCAGTCGGAGAGGCAATGAGTGGAGCAACCAGCTTAAGAAGACGAGGTTCCAGTGAGTCAGAACCAGAGCTGGTATTGGCAGATATGGATCTCAGTAATTTCAGAACTTCCGCTCTTGATAAAGCCTTGAAATAGAATGGTGGCACTGGAGGAGCATCATACGATAGGGCAGTATGGTTGTCTGATGGTAGTGTGGTAGGTAGATTGGAGTGCGATCCACTAGGTTGTAAAGCCAAGGTATAGTATGAAAGATCAGAGAAAAGATTGTTAAAACTGTTTGAGATGGTCCTAGGTTAGGTTGCAGATCAGGCTTTGTCTCTGCAATCAAGTTAGAGAAAATATAGTTGTGGTAAGCCTCTGAGGAGTCTTTTGCCATTTGGTTACATTGGAGAGCCCATATGGCAGTGTCCAGGCTGAGTAAAAGGACAAATGACAAAAGTGCCCATAGCAGACTATGCTTAGCCATAGTGTTGTTATTTGACTTGGGTAGGAAGCCTAGTGGTATACTGAGACAGAGGATTAGATATGTTAGCAAGAATTTCACAATTAGGGGATGTTTCCAAATATTTTTGCTCATTCAACTGAGTACAAAAATGATGTTGGTAGAGAGTTATTTTCACTAAGTTTGTTCTCATTAGGCTTTGAGGTCCTACTAGTTGCTATATCTGATCTGGGAGATATGAACATGTGATCAATTACTTTTATCTGGTTTCTTTCCAAAGCTGGACTTTTATACTTGTTCCTTTTTATAACTGGCACTCTATCACTTAAAAGAGGGTAACAATTGTTTTTGTTCTTTCTCTGTTGTCTTGTGCTAACCTAATTAGGTTTCAAAATAATCCCACAACTTTATGGGATACAAGAAGAGCAAAATGTGTAATAGATAAAAGAAGTCCACCAAAGTTTTAACTAACCCTGTAAATAAGCTTTATTCAACAAATAGGTGTATATCACTATACAAGAGTGTGTATTAAAAGGAGGCTCAGTAAAGCAAAAGGTAGGGGAATCAAGAAAGTACTTAAAAGTAGAGTAAAAATTTAAAAAATAATTCAGGTCCAGATATCCATATTTAGGATTTTGACATCTATAAATTCAAGACCATGTGATATATGCTAAAGTCCAGAGTACAGAGTAATGAGGGAAGAGAAGCCACTCATGCTTATGTTTAGAGATGTTCCAAAAAAACTTTCTGCAAAAGTCTGATTTTCACTTCTGCAAAAGTGCAGAAATCAAATTAGAAGCTTTCAAAGAAATTCTGACTTAGAACAGCAGAAAAACATTATAAATTGTGGATTATTCTAGTAAACTGTAAAGAAAAAAGTCTGCAAAACTGTTCACTGAACTGCAGAATAATTACATTTACTGAGGAATAATTGATTAAACTGTGGAAAAAAATTCCTCAGAACTGTTATTCCATAGTTCATGTATATTATTCTGCAGTTCAGCCACAAAATTCCACTGAACAGGGCAAAATCCACCAAACACATTTGGAAAAGTTTCTTCTCGCAAGTGATGGAAGTTTGGAAAATTCCGAGAAGTTGCCAAATTTCTGCGAATGTTCCATGAAAGTGGAATTGGAAACTTTCACCCATGTCTAGTTATGTTATTCCTTTGTGAAGGATACAAGAGGACTACATGCTTTCAAACCTCCACCACAGCTTGCACAAGCTGCACACACACAAAGATCTAAACAAAAAGTGCCGAGAGAGAGAGAGAGAGAGGAGAGAGCAGAATAATCAGCTAAAGAACAACAGTAACTTCTTAAGACTTAAAAAAAATTATAAAAAAAGAAAAACTGTTTACAACATCTCCTTTGGCTTAGACAGAATGCAACAATCTTGTTTTTGAAGTTAAACATTTTATTAAATTTTGTTAAAACAGAAAGAAAATACATTACAGCAATGAGTACATGAATACAAGTGTCTACACCACATATAGTGAGCTTATCAAGTGACAAAGTATTATAAATCCAATACATCCAATATACAAGTACTTGTCATGGTAAAGTACTGTATGGAAATCTCTAAAAAGTAATAAACATAGAACATAGAAACATAGAATTTGATGGCAGATAAGGACCGCTTGGCCCACCCAGTCTGCCCATTTCCCTACCTAATGGATAAGCTGCAGATCCTAGTTAACCAGCAGCCTACTTCTTCCTACCCCAACCCCCTAGAATTGCCTTATGACTGTCCCATGCATGCTTGAATTCCACCACTGTTTTTGACTCCACAACCTCCTCTGGAAGGCCGTTCCATGCATCCACAACCCTCTCTGTGAAAAAATAGTTCCTTAAATTACCTCTGAGCTGCCCCCATCTTCAAATTGTGCCCCCTTGTTCTTGCACACCTCTTTTTTTGAAAGATGCTACCCTCTTGGACTTTGTTGATTCCCTTGAGGTACTTGAAAGTTTCTATTATTTCCCCCCCTCCTTTCCTCGAGGCTATACATATTAAGCTCCTTAAGTCTCTCTTCATATGTCTTCTGGTGCAGACTCTGAACCATTTTAGTTGCCCTCCTCTGGACAGCTTCCATCCTGTCTATGCCTTTGCGGAGACTGGGTCTCCAGAACTGCAGGCAGTACTCCAGATGGGGTCTCACCAGCTGTCTGTACAGAGGGATAATAACTTCCTGTTTTCTACTGGTGATGCCTCTCCCTATGCATCCCAGTATCCCCCCAGCCCTCCTTGCTGCCCTTATCTCTTCACAACTTGCCAAGCCCTGACAATACTTCTCAGTAAGCTCACTTTCACAGAATCAAGCAAAAAAAAAATTGCTTTTAACTTTACAGCAAAGATTAAGCAAAAGTTCTATAAGGTGTAAGTTGCACTGTAGCTATTGTCTTGTCTGGGGTCCAGACCCTGTGCTTCTTGTTAGCCCACTCTGTGGATAACATGCTAAGTTCATGTCAGCTGTTGGGCAGGTGACCAATTTAAAATAATTAAACTAATTGGTTTCATGTGCCCACTGCTACCCCAGTGGCACGAGAATCAAAAGAATTAGAAAAATATTTAAAACAGTATAATTTAAAATGTAACCTTTTGAAAAAAAAACTACATACTAAACAAGAATAAAAAGAGAAGGCACAGCTACTAAAACAGCTGAAGTAGCTCTCTTCCCGAGCACAAACACCAGGCTACAGCAAGTACTCATCCCCTCCTTTCCCTTCACAGAGCAACAGCCATTTTCCTTACTTTGTTTCCTGTTCTCACAAGCACGGTAAGCACAGCAAGTTCTATATAGTCTAATTTGCATTTTAGCTTTATTCTCCTGGTAATGCAGAAGGCCACTCCAGTGGGTCTTTCCTCACTCCATTCTAATGTGTTCAGCTCCAGGCATTCAAAGTATGCCTCTATTATCACTATTCCTCTAACACTCAGGACAGACCTTGGGCTTCAAGCAACTAAATATCCAGACTCTAAAATACAAAAAAGAAATCAATTCAAGGTACTAGCACAAAGCACCGCCAAATTTTGTATGACGGGAACAGAAACCCCACTGGCTAAGATAGCGTACCTGTAATAAAAATCATTCAAGCCTTGAGATTCAGAAGTTTGGCTGGCTAATGGTTGTTTTTCCCCCCTCTTCTGAGTTCCAAGAAGAACTACGGAGCTACGGTAGTAACCTTACAAATGGGTACTTGCTGCAAAGAGGATAATTTAAACTGAGATAAATCTATCAACAACCACATACACTAAAATTATTGTCAATCTGAGATTTCCCTTCCAGGTGTCAACTGTAATCACTGCATGCAAAAAAGGCATCACATATAAACAGACATAGCCTTTTGACACCACAATATGTATAAAAAAGATGCTAATGGAAACTTATGTTTGTCACAGATTTCAGTTTCAAAACACCTGCAATCAGAAGAACAATCAGAAAAGATTTGGAGATGTGGGTTCAAATCCCACAACTGCCAGGAAATGTATGAATTACTCTCCATTTCTTTGAAGGGGTTGGAAGGGTAAGGCAGCAGTTCATTTCAGGGAAGTGAATGTTGATTTTTGCTGTTTCTGGTAGTCTGGAGGGAATAATCAGTTTCATTTCAGTGCAGAACCTGCTAATTGCTGGTTTTACTTATTTTATACTGTTTATTTTACTTGGGATACAGTTCTGTTTATCTTCTGTTTTTTTTAAGCCATTAACCTTCTAGGACAGGAACTGTGTTTTCTCTTGCCCTGTAGCTTGAGGGAGAGGTGCTAATTGTCTAGTCTAGGGCCTCAACAAAGCTACTGCTAACTGGTGGGGCTGTGTCACAGTGGTGTAGCTGCTTACCTGTTGGATTCTCTTAAGGGGCTGGAAGGGTAAGGAAGTGGTTCATTTCAAGAAGTGACTGTTGATGTCTGCCAATTTTATTGCTATTGTTATCATTTCCTTTGCACTTACTGTTGCTTTCAATTGGTACCAGGTTGCTTTCTGGATTCATTTGGAAAGTTACCTGGTTGGGTGATTTTGTAGATGCAGCTGATTGTTTCTGTTGGGGTTTTCTGGTGTGGCTGATTGTCTCTGATGGTCAGGAGGGAATAACCATTTTAATTTCAGGGCAGAACCTGCTCACTGCTGGTTTTATTTCTTTTATACTGTTTTTTTTTTTTTTTACTTGGGATACAGTTCTGCTGTTTTTTTAAGCCATTAACTTTCAAGGGCAGGAACTGTGTTATCGCTAACCCTGCAGCTTTGGGAAGGGGGGCTAATTGTCTAGCCTGGGTCATCATCAGAGCTACTGCTAACTGGTGGGGCTGAGTCACAGTGGTGAAGCTACTTACCTGTTGGATTCTCTTAAGGGGCTGGAAGGGTAAGGAAGTGGTTCATTTCAGGGAAGTGATTGTTGATTTTTGCTGATTTTATTGCTGTTGTTATTGGTTTTTTTTGCAGCTTATTGTTGCTTTCAATTTGTACCAGATTGATTTCTGGATTCATGTAGAAAGTTACCTGTTTGGGGGATTTTGTAGGTGTGGATGAGTGTTTCTTTTGCGGATTTGCTGGTGTCGCTGATTGTCTTTGGTGATTATGAGGGGCTCACCCCTACCCACCACCCACCCTAGTGCATCACTTCCTTTATGATGTTAACCTGTGACATCATACAGTAACAACTGACTGCATACACACACTGTTAGCCATCTTATTTCAGTACACAACATAGACACACACCACACCCTGATATAAATCTACATTCCTTGATACATTTTACCACTAAAGAGTATTGACAGTAAAAATATATATAGCTGGGCACTGGACAAGGTATAGAAGGAAAGAGCAGTAGAGGGTACAGGGCAATAGGGGTTAGTTAGGGAAATAATAGGAGAAGAAAGATGATGAGTGTGGTGCTTTGCAGTGGATGTGGGGTAGCAGTATTCAGAAAGACCTTCTGGACACTGTGGTGATGCCCTATCTGCAGGCACCTCTCTGTGTTGGGAATGAGGTAGCTGGCCTCTGACCAGAGTTGGATAGGAAACAGGCAAATTTTCCCCCATACAGAGACCACCATGTCCAAAAGCACTCCCACAGAGGTTGCCAAGAAGGAGGGAAGGATGGACTACAGTGGGCTGGGGAGGGAGAGGGAGGCAGCACAGAGGCATATCCCCCAGCCGGTGGCACTTCACAACTCGTATGCCATTCTATCAGAGCATAAAATTGTACAGCATCTCAGGAGTGAACACCATGGGTCTGAGGGGGGCATCCAGGATGGAACCCCAAGGGCACATGCAAGGAGAACACACAGGAGGAGGAAGCAAATTCTGGTTGGGGACTCCATTGTCCTGGGGATTGAGCTGGGGTCAGGTAGCAATGGTGAGAGGGAGGTAATGTGTCTACCTGGAAGCACAGTTTGTAAGGAGGGTAAGTGAATCCTTAAGATTGCAAGGGTGGTAGCAAGCAGGGGGGAGCTGGACATCATTATTCATTTGGGGACTAATGACCTGGCTATAGAAGGGGTAGCTGTAGAAAGAGTACAGGAAGAGTTTAGGGAACTGGGGAGGAGTCTTGGGCAAGTAACACACTCTGCCACCTTCTCGGAGGTGCTAGCTGTCCATGGTAAGGGGGAAGTGAGGGACATTTGCATCATTGAATTCAACAAATGGCTGAATAAATGGTGTGGAGAAATGGGGTATGGCTTCACTGGGAACTGGAACCTCACCTGGAGGGATGAAGGACTATAGTCTCCAGATGGCCTGCATTTCTCCAGGGGAAGCACAGGTATCCTTTCTGAGAAGTTTAAGTGCTTCCTTAGTAATCATTTAAACATGCCAAGGGGGGAGGCATAGACAGTCAAGAGGATTATCATAGCCCCCCCTCACAGTACATAATTGAAAGTAGTGAGGACTCAATAACTAGCATAATATCTAACCATAAAACTACCATGGTTACAATGGGAAGTGAACAGAAGGTAAACCACTAATGCAGAGCAGGGCAAAGATCGATAAAAAAGGAACATTAAGGGGGTACACAGAGTGGAAGGTCATGTGCACAAATGCCCGCATTCTGGGAAACAGAATCCCAGACCTAATGGCACTGATGGCAGACACAAACCTGGACATTGTGGCTATTGCAGAGACATGGTATGCATGGAACCATGACTTGGATGCAGCCATACCAGGGTATACACTTTTCATAAAGGACAGGGAGGGGAAGAGAGGAGATGGGGTTGTTATGTATGTGAAGGAAGGGATTAAAGCTACGGAGGCTCAGGGATCCAGGGAAGAGGCAGAGGCATTGTGGGTCACTCTGGAGTTGGGAAACAAAACAACCATCTGTGCTGGAGTAGTTTACAGGCCTCTCATGCAGGGGGGATCATATAGATCCAGTGTCAGTGGAAGATATCCATTATATGGCAGCCAAAGGGGAAGTACTACTAATGGGTGACTTCAACATACCGGATGTAGATTGGAATACCCAGACTGTAAGTACATCAAGGAGCAGGGACCTCATGTCTGCCAAGTATGGGGCAAATCTAAGGCAGCTTGTGTTGAGCCCACCAGGGAGGGGGCTGTACTGGACTTAATGCTGACAAACAGGGACAGAATCATGGATGTTGAGGTGGAAAGTCCCCTTGGAACCAGTGACCGTAGAACTATATGGTTGAGATTCAACAGGTTGGCAGAAGAAAGCCATTCAAAGATTAAGATGCTAGATTTCCAGAAGGCCAACTTCATGGAAATGGGGGAACGTCTCACAATTGCCCTCACAGCAGAAGATACGGGGGGGGGGAATAGAAGAACAGTGGCTTAGGCTCAAGAGATCCACAGCAGGAGTGACAAGTCAATGTGTCAGATTGCTTAGCAAAAGCAAAAGAAAGAAGTGGGCACTATGGTTCTCTAAGTCAGTAGCTGAGCTAGTGCGAGAAAAAAGTAAGGCACTCAAGAAATACAAAGAGATGCAGAAAGAAGAAGACAGAGTGAAATATCTGGAGAAGCAGAGAGAATCTGGGAAAGCTGTCAGAGGGGCTAAGGCAAGAACAGAGGAAGAAATAGCACAGGCTATTAAGAAGGGAGACAAGACCTTCTTCAGTTATATTAGCAAGAGGAAGAAGACCTGAATGGTATTGCTAGGCTAAAGAAGGGAGTATGTAGGTGGGAGGAAGATGACTTTGAAAAAGCTGAGATACTGAAAAAGTATTTTTGCTCAGTATTTACCAAGAAAGAGGCGGGGAGGCGCCAAGACTCATGAGGAAAGGTGTACAGGGTGTAGAGGTGGACAGCAGCCCATTTACGGTGGAGAAAGTCTTAGAGGAACTAGGGAAAGTAAAGACAGACAAGGCAATGGGGCCGGCTGGGATTCACCCTAGAGTGTTGACGGAGCTCAGGGAAGTCCTAGCAGGTCCGCAGACAACCCTCTTCAACCAATCACTAGAGACAGGGGAGGTACCTGGGGACTGGAGGAGGGAAGAGGTGGTCCCCCTGCAGAAGACTGTAAGTAGGGAGGAGGTAGACAATTACAGACCTGTGAGCATGACCTCAGTAGTGGGTAAGCTGATGGAGTCCCTGCTTAAGGAGAGGGTAGTGAAGTTCCTGGAGTCAAGTGGTGCAAAAGACCCAAGGCAGCATGAGTTCACTGAAGCAGGTCCTGTCAGACTAATCTTATCAATTTCTTTGACTGGGTGACCAGGGTGGTGGATCAGGGAGGAGCAGTGGATGTGGCCTACCTGGATTTCAGTAAGGCCTTCAACACCGTTCTGCATAGCAGGTTGCTTAACAAATTGAAGAATCTGGGTGTGGGCTCTAAAGTGGCAAAATGGGTTGGAATCTGCCTAAAAGGCAGGACCCTGACTGTGATAGTAAATAGCATAAAATCAGAAGAGAGGAAGGTGACCAGCGGGTTTCCACAGGGATCGGTGCTGGGTCCAGTCCTATTCACTTTCTTCATCAGCGTCATTGTAGAGGGACTGGAGGAGAAAGTATGCCTGTTCACAGATGACACCGAGATCTGTAATAGAGTCAACACACAGGAGGTCCTAGATAAAATGAGAAACAACCTAAGGTTACTTGAGGAATGGTCAAGGTTTTGGCAGTTAGGTTTCAGTGCTAAGAAGTGCAAGATAATGCACCTGTGACATGGAAACCCAAGAGAGAAATACAGGATGGGGGACAGGGTCTAGCTACCACAAGTCAGGAGAGAGAGATCTGGGGGTTGTCATATCCGAGGACCTGAAGTCAGTCAAACAATACAAAAAAGCAATGGGAAAAGCAAACAGAATGCTGGGGGTGTATAGGAAGGGGCTTAACCAGTAGTATGAGTGAAGTGGTGATGCCACTGTACAGCTCACTGGTGAGGCCTCATCTGGAATACTGTGTCCAATTCTGGAGACTGCATCTCAGGAAGGAAATAGACAGAATGCAAGCAGTCCAGAGAAAAGCAACAGAAATGATACATGGACTGCAACACAAGCCTTATGAGGGAAGACTCAAGGAACTCAACATCTATTCACTGGAAGAGAGAAGGGAGAGGGGGGAATATGATAGACACTTTGAAATACCTTAGAGGAATAAACAGGGTACAGGAGGGGAGCATATTTCAGAGCAGAAAGTGCACAAGGACAAGAGGACATAACATGAGGTCGGAGGAAGGGAGGCTTAGGGGAAATGCTAGGAAGTATTTTTTTCACAGAGAAGGTGGTGGATACATGGAACAGACTAGCAGCAGAGGTGGAGGAAGCAAAAACAGTACAGGGATTCGAAAGTGCATGGGATAAGCATAAGGGCACCCCGTTGTACAGCAGAGTGGGTGAAAGGCAGTCCAGCTAAGAGTAGGGATTGCCAAACCAAGTTGAGAAATGGGCAGACTAGGTGGCTGCATGGTCCTTATCTGCTGACAGATTCTATGTTTCTATGTTTCAAGGAGCACTGCGGAATCTTGACATAAGACAATAACATTGCACTGCAGTTGGGAGCACACACGTGTATACTACAAAAGTGTGAACAACATCTGAGGGTTCTTAGTCATAGAAACATAGAAACATAGACTTTGATGGCAGATAAGGACCACTTGGCCCATCTAGTCTGCCCATTTCCCTACCTACAGGATAGGCCGCAGATCCTAGTTAACCAACAGCCTATTTCTTCCTACCCCCCACAAGAATTGCCTTATGTCTGTCCCATGCATTCTTGAATTCTCCCACAGTTTTAGACCCCACAACCTCCTCAGGAAGGCTGTTCCATGCATCCGCTACCCTCTCTGTGAAATAATACTTCCTCACATTGCCCCCTGAACTGCCCCCCATTAGTCTTTATACTGACAAAAAAGATACACTGGGCCAATTTTCAAATGCAGCTGCAAGTCCCTAGTGCACTGAGCATATGGTGCAGCGGGCTTGTGGCATTCTATCAGTGCCAATTGCAATTCCCAGTGAGGTGCGCCAAATGCTACAAGTTAGACTAGCTGCTCCCGGTCTAGCTTGTTCCATTTGGGGGATCCTTTTGGTGGGGCTGGCGTTAAATATTTGGTGCAAACTGCTGTAAATTGTGCAAACTGTCACAGCTGCACCCAATGTACTAAAATTAGGTGCAGTTTTTTCAAAGGAGTTTGGCACAGTTGCACCAAACATTAGGGTTGATGCAGGGCTTGACGCAAGCCCTGCATCAACCTTTGAATATCGGGTCATTGTTTCCCTTTAGGTTTCATAGGGTTTATTTAGGTGCAAGAAATGCAATATATAGAGTTGTGCTAATTATGGTAATAACCTGGTGCATCCTCTAAAGGAACATATTTGGAGAATTGCCATATGAATTGCAAACTATAGTTTGTTGTCTAGGTTGCCCTCTTGTACCTGCAGAACACTCTGGTGTCAATTGTAGTGTATGTCCACTTAAGTGCAGAACACAGGAGCAAATAAGAGTGATTCTAAATAGAATAATGGATAATGCACTATGCATGCACTTCAGAGGGTATCACATGTGTGACCTCAAAGGTTTAAAATTCATTGCCTTTGAACATATTATTCCATTAAAAAGAGGAGGTGATAGAAAAAAAAAATTCTTCTACGAGCAGAGACCAAGTGCATTCAGTGATTGACTACAGCTCTTCCGAATGGCCTCAGTGAAGAAATAGACTTTATAAAATGGGTAGTGGAAAAAATTCTGTGTGCTGATCGGTCATTATCCATGCATTAGAAGCATCTAATATATGGTTAAAAACAAGTGCTATCAATCTGGATGCAGGACATGAAAGAAATCATTGTGCCATTCCTCGGATTGTTGAAAAATATAATAGCTGCCATTTTACCCCCATTAAACGAGCCTGCCACAGCCTTGCTATTTTGTTTGCTGTACATACTTTGTTTCTTTCCCTGTCTGCCAAAACACATTACAAAAGAAAAACCAAGGAAAGTCTAATACTGACCCTCACTTTTTTCCATGCCTCTAATGCTCTGTGTGCCCCTCCCATCCAGCTTATTGGCCAACCACTTGCTTGCTCCCAGACACTGCTTTCTCTCATTGTTTTTTTAAACATTTAAAAACAAAGTTCTTCTCATGCTAAATGACACTTATCTGAATATAATGGCCTGCCTTTCATGACACATCTATACTATGCTAAATTGAAGAAGTGCTGCCAAAGACATTTCATGGTACCAGTAACTACAGTGAGATGCACTCACTCACATCCTCACATTAACTCTTTCAGATCTCTTAGAAGCTGCTCTGTGTCAGTGACTTTCTTTTTAACATAAAAAAAAACACTTGCCAGTACAGTATCTAAAATAGCGAAATTACATATAATCAGTGTCTGTCCAGGAGGAGTGGAGAGGCACAGAAACAGTGTATGGTGGCCATAGGAGGCCAACCCCCACTGCTCCAACACGCCACTCATACTCATATATAAATGTATAAAGCCATTACTCTCACTAGTGGCTGTTCACTCATCTGCACCAAACTGCTCTGCAAACTGTCTGGCCAGCCAGCCACTCACTCACTTGTTCGCAGCTTGCAACTCATAACAATTTTGATATGAGCAAGTACAAGACAAAAGCATTTTGCACCAAGCCCAAAATTACCAGTACAATGCTTAATATAACTCTGTTTAATTGTTACACTGTATAATTGTGGCTGTGTGTGGGTGGGAAGGGGGGCATAGCAACCACAAATAAGCTCAGCTATGGTGGCCTTATCAGGTCAAAAAGCAGTAGGCAAAACAGAAAGTGAAAGCTAGTGCAGGAGGAGGAACTATTTCACATCAAAATACAGAAAAAAATACTTTTCATTATTGAAACCTAAAATTTTAATTTCTTCCCTTATGTAAAATGTGCAGCCCATTTTATAAGCGCAATAAGGCACTTCAGGGATGTACATTAGACAGTTGTAACACATGGGCAGGGCCTGAAGGCAATCAGCCTACAGCCTCGTACCCTCCATGCCCCTGTTCATGTATTAGAACTGTCTAATGCACACGCTGTTGTGCCTTCTTGCTTACTTAGATTATTTATTTAGGAAATGGAAATATAACAAGCATTTGTTAATGCCAAATGTTTGCTAGCTGGCATTTGCATTGGTACCGCAGTAGTTGGAGAAATGCATAAGATGAATGGCAGTGAAGTATTGAACTAACACCAACCCCACCCCCACCCTGCAGAGACTGACAGGGACTGCGGCATGCCTTTGGGTCATTGGCCATAACGCTTATGCCATTCCACCTCACCCCACCCTGCAGACACTGACAGGTGTCACGGTGTGCCTTGTGGTCTTCAGCCCTTATGCTCACCTAATTCCATAAGGAAATAAGCTGAGATGGGTGCAGTACAGAGAATGGGGTGAACATTACGGTCGAAGACCCCAAGGTACACCTTGATGCCTGTCAGTAGCTGCAGGGTGGGGGTGGAGGTGGAATGGCATAAGCATTACGTCCGACGACCCCAAGCAACACCCCATCACCTGTCAGTCTGTACAGGTTGGGGCGTTACGGTTGAAAACCCTAATACTCCTGGCATTTGTTGGTATTTTTGCTCCAAATTTTCAACATGGGCTTTCTGGGACCCCACCTCATGAACAGTGGCACTATCATTTCATTAATCAACCCAAACGGTGATTCTGCACAGCAAATGCACCTTTCAGCACAACAGGTGTGAAAAGACATTTTGGGCAGGATGTAAAAAATGACATCTGTATTATTCATTGGGAGGTGTGAAAAAATGGCAATATGGAAAATCTTGAGTGAAAATATGAAAAATTGGCTAAGTTACGAGCATGCGTAGAAATTGCGTAACGCATACGTTTAACGCAGTCATTTTTGGGAATTTTTTCACCAAATTTTCAACATGGCCTTTTTGGGACCTCCCTTCATGAACAGAGGCAATGTAATGTCATTAATCTGTCCCAAAAGTTGATTTCACACAGTTAATGTGCCATTCTGCACCACAGGTGTGAAAACACATTTCGGGCAGGATGCAAAAAATGACAGCTGCAATGTTTATAAGGAGGTGTGAAAAAATGGCAATGTTGAAAATTTGGAGTGCAAATATTAAAAATTGGCAAAGTTATGAGCGTGCAAACAAACTGTGCAATGCACGCTTGTAATGCAGTAAAATTTTGGAGTTTTTTCACCAGACTTGCAACTTGGACTTTTTTAGACCCCACCTCATGAACAGTGGCACTGTCATTTTGTTAATCTGTCCTGAAAGGTGATTCCGTGCAGTGACCGTGAAATCCCCTTTTGGGACTGAGAATCAAAATGTTAGGGCCAGTATTCATGAGGTGGAGTCCCAAGAACCCCATGTTGAAACTGTGGGACCAAAACTCCCAAAAATGACTGAGATATCAATCTAAGTTGAAACCCCCCCCGTGACTACAATTATAGGGCTTACCGTGATTTTCTTCAGTTTGTGTTCAGCTTTCAAAGAGTGCAGAAGTGTTCCCAGTCCACAGATGATCACAGTGCTGGACCTATGGAGGTAAGTATGGGGTGAGGGGAGATGTGGGGAGGTGGGTGCACAGAGGGAGGGTTGGGATGGGGGAGGGGTGGTGAGGATGATGAAGGACCATTTACTTTTTTTTTAGGTTTAAAAAAAAAAAGACCTCAGGGGACAGTTTTCTTTTTTACAGGTGAAATAGTATGTAAAATAAATTTCGGTACACTGGGGTGGGCTCCCAGTGTGCCAGACTAGTGGAAGGAGGAATCAATGCTGACCTGGGGATTGGGCACTCTGAGGTCAGCTGAAAATAAGAGGGCATGGGGGGGTTCATCCTACACCGGAAGTGGGCATCCCATTGTTGAAAAAAGATAAAGAATTAATTTATTTTTCACACTGTGGTGGGCTCCCAGTGTGCCACAATAGTGGGTTGGGGGGCATGCTGACAAGGGAATAGGCACCCAATTGTCGGCAAAAGATATGTTTGGGTTTGGAGGGGTATGCCAACATGGGGATTGGGCACCTCAGTTTCAGCAAAAGATATATTTGGGCTTGGGGGAGGGAGTCATCTGACACTGGGAAATGGCATCCCTGTGTCAGAAATATAATTAGCTTGGCACACTGGGGTGGGCTCCCAGTGTGCAACATTAATGGAGGGAGGGGGATACATGCCGACACGGAGACTGGGCACTCCAATGTCGGCTTTGGGTGGAGTGTGTGGTGGGTGGTAGGAGCTGCCAGTTACGCAAAGCCAGAGCAGCTCATTTATTTAGTTATTAATATATTTCACCAGGAAAGGAACACTGAGCAAACAAGTTGCTCATAAGTCCAGCCAAGCGCATTACTGTGCATTATAATGTGCAAGGTTGAAAAGTGCCTTGTTGCTGGGAAGGGGGGAAGGGAGAGATCTGCCACTGCAATGACGAAACTGTCCCTGACTGGAGCGGCTGATTTCTGTCAAGTTCAGCACTCACTCTGAAAGTTCCATCATCAGCAGCTTCCCTGTTGATTGGTGGCTGAGGGACACGCCCCAAAAGCATTCACTGGATTGGCTACAACACTGCCACACCTCTGTAATGCTCTACTACCTCAATATGTTTCTTGTGTGCTGCGTGTGCAAGCAAACATAAAAATGGAACTGTATGATTGATAATTAAGCAGTAATGCATAACAGGGATGTTTGTCATGCTGGGATAACTTCATGCATCAAGTGGTTGGGCACAAGGCAGTAGGCTGAGTGTGCCCCACATCTGAAAAGTGATTTTATCCCACACGACACACACCCCTGGAGTACATTGCTGCTATTATACAATGGCTCATTTATTTATAAAAAAAGATGAAAATAAATTTTTTTAAATAGATGTTTAATTTCATTTATCAATTTGTAGGTACATACAGGAACAAAATAGTTCTGTTTTGGCTAGCAGGTAGTGCTGTCGGGACTCAAATCACTCTGTCTCTGCAACCCCCTCTCACACACACACACACACACACACACACACACACTTCTCTCTTCCCTTTCTGTTGACAAGAGATGCCATCCTTTGTGACCAATACCTTTGGTCAAGTTTCAGTAGTGCAGCTGCAAGAGGAACTAGGAGCAGGAGAAACATGGTTCACGTTTAGACCATTCAGTAAGTGACCATCTCATCTGCACTGCACTTTTGCATTATACTGATCGGTATAAGTCATGAAAGATCCTGGCTGCCCTGGTCCTGCTGTCTACACTGGGACTGGTGGAATATTTTTTTTATTTTGCGCAGCTGAGTAAGAGTGCAGGGATCAGTGTGTGAGAAAACTAAGAACATGCCTTTGTGAAGTGCACCTGAAAGACAGCAGCCACATTTGAAGCCACTAGCAGCAGCAACTGAAAAAAAAAATTATTTGGATTGTCATTGGTTTCTGCACTACAGTGGGAATTCAAAACTTTTGGGGTACTGTGTTTAGTGTGTTGTGTTTCATGATCAGGCTGACTGCTATGTGAAGGATAATATCAGGCAGGGGAGTGATGGACAGGACAGAGTGACTTCTTTTCTTTTTGCTGTGGTCAGATATGCCTAATCTTGATACAGTGATGTGTTATCACTAAACAAGTTGGCTTCTGACCAATCAGATAGCAGGAACTTTTCTTGTCATTGTATAATTGCTTGTTTGGCTTAACAAAAATTTTAATTTCTTGTATTTTATTGCACCTTTTTAGGGTAGATATACCAACAGTTTGGAAATGAACTTTGTAGAAATGTACTTTTTCTTCACTCTCTCACTGTTTCGCCATAAGTTTCTACTAGTTCACCACTCCCCGAGGGACAATATTCACTTATGAGGTAGAACTGGATATTTGAATGGGAAAGCTAGTCATACAGATAATGAAATCTAGTTTATGATCCTGTTAACATGCTTTAATATTAATTATATAATGGCACAAAAGAATCTTGGACTGTGATTGGTCAGTTTGGGTGCTGGACCCATGGCGTTATCCCAGCACAACGCCACAGGTCTAGTCTCAACACTGTGAATCAATGCAGATGATGTTTTGGATGATGATTTTTTTTTGATGATGAGCTAGATGTTTTTTTGGACCTAATAAAAACATTCTTTAAAATAACTTTATATATAACAACGATCCATTGTATAATAGGAATAATGCATTCCAGGGTGTGTGTCGTTTGGGATAACGCCACGCCTGAGGCACTGGATACACTCGGCCTGCGGCCCCTTGTCCAACCCCCCCAGGCATGGCATTATCCCAGCACGACACACACCCTGTCATGCATTATTCCTTTAGCAACCTACCTAGAACTGTAGTAAATACAGCTATAGTGAGGGTAGTATATGCAATCATTTTGCTGTAATATTGAAAACTAGATATAAACATTTCTTATAAGCAATGCTGCTAACCAAAAATAGCAGTTCTTGGCAGATTTCCAAGGACACACTCAAATATAATTTTTTTTTACATCAGTGATTGGTAAATCTGCATTTACAATATACTGAATAAAGAGTTTTTTATAAAGTACACACAAATGTTTTTAACATTTAAGCATGTCTATTTTTGCAAAAGGGTATGATTTATGATTTATATTTAAAACTCATTAACTGAGAAATACTACATTATTTCTCAGGAATTAGTAACAGAGATGTTTTAGGAACACACACGGGTCCCTTCCTATGGGAAGTATTGCATTTGAAATGCCATGTTTTTTTTTTTTTGGCCAGCAACATATACACTGTATACATCTATATAGATGCAACATACTATTTCTTGAGTTTCTTTAGCTACATTCTAGTACCATAAATTTTTGCAAATAATTTTCAATCAGTCATTTGTAGTATTGAGTAATGTTTCCTGTGTGACACAGTACTAATATATTAGCCCAGTATGTGTTTGTGGTTCTTGGGTATTTTTTTTCTATCACATTATATTGCACATCTCACTTTTCTTGTTCACTTCACAACATCAAGAATGTTTAAACATTATTATTAAAGGATACGGTTAAATTGTGTGCATGCTACTTTAAAATATGGAGTATATAAGCTGTGGAGAGATTAGATGCAACACTCCCTGATGACGCCCAACTCCAATAAGTAGGGGTGCCTCATCCTCAATCCTGTGTAGATGGTGTGTTGTTTCACAGTGCTCTGTTTCACAGGCTGGCAACTATAGGATGGTCAGCCTGGTATCAGCGGTGAGGAAGTTATAAGAGTCACTGCTAAAGGAAAGGAATGTAGTGTATCTTGAATCTAGCAGGTTACAAGACCCGAGGCAGCATGGATTCACAGTGGGGGAGGTTACGTCAGACAAATCTGATTGATTTCTTTAACTGGGTGACTAGGGAAAAAGATCAGGGTGGGGTGATAGATGTGGCCTACTTAGATTTTAGTAAGGCTTTCAACACCGTTCTGTATAGTGCACCCATAAGAAAACTGGGCAGCTTAGTGGTGGATCCTAAGGTGGTGAACTGGGTAACACAGAACGTAGAACATAGAAGATGTCGGCAGATAAGGGCCTCCTGACACACATAATCTGTAGTTTGTTACCCTACCTATATTGACACTGCAGACACTACTCGGTCTCCATTCCCCCTTTTTACTTCCACAATACCTTTGTGTCTATCCCATGCATTCTTGAATCCTGTAACAATTGTATCCCCTGCCACCTCTTTTGGTAGGCTGTTCCATGGGTCCACCACCCTCTCCTTGAAGAGGTTTTTCCTCATATTTCCTCTGAGCCCACCATCCCCTGTTCTATCTTCATAGTGTGACCCCTTGTCCTCAACCATCTTTTTCTTAGGAAAATGCTTCCTTCCTGTACTTTTTTATACCTGTGAGGTACTTGAATGTTTCTATCATATTCCCCAATTCCCTCCTTTCCTCCAAAGAGTGCACATTTAATTCCTTAAGCCTTTCCCCATAGGACTTTTGATACAGGTCATACACCATTTTGGTTGCCCTCCTTTGTATTACCTCCATCTTATCTATGTCCTTGAAAAAATGGGGTCTCCAGAACTGTACACAGTACTTGAGGTGTGGCCTCACAAGTGATTTGTACAGGGTCATTATTACTTCCTTCTTGCTACTGGTGGTTCCCTGCCGATGTAGCCTAGCATCCCGCCAGCCTTTCCCCACTGCCTTGGATAAGTAATTGGTTAGGAGATAGACAACAGAGGGTGGTGGAAAATGGAGTTCATATTAGGGAAGGGTGGGTGACCAGTGGGATGCCTCAGAGCTCAGTACTGGGACCAGTCTGGCATTGCAGATGAGTGGAAAGGAAGGTATGCCTCTTTATGGATGACACCAACATCTGCAATAAGGTGGACACTCCTGAGGGGGTGGAAAAAATGTGCCAAGACCTGAGAAAACTTGAGGAGTGGTCAATGGCATGGAAGCTAGCTTTTAATGTGAAAAAGTGCAAAATCATGCATTTAGAGCACAAAAACTCATAGGGGAGTACAACATAGGAGGAGGGGTATTGGTGGTAACCAAACAAGAAAGGGACCTAGGGTTAATCATACAGGATGACTTCAAGGTAGCAAGACAGTGAGACAAAATAGTTGGTAAGACCAGTGGGATGGTGGTTTGCATAGGGAGAGGTATCACCAGCAGAAGAAGAGAGGTGGTGTTGCCACTGTATAAATCACTGGTGTGACTCCCACCTGGAGTACAGTATCCGGTTATAGAAACCACATCTCAGGAAGGACCTGGACAGCAAGGAGGCTGTCCAGAGGAGGGCAAATGAAATGGTGCACAGGCTACATCAGATGCCCAATTAGAAGAAACTGATGGACCTCAGTATGTACACCTTGGAAGAGAGGGGTGAGAGGTGGGACATGATAGAGACCTATAAATACCTCACAGGAATAAATGAGGTACCGGAGGGGGGTATTTTATGGATGGAAAGATGCATGCCAACAAGAGGACACATAATGAAACTGGAAGGGGATAAATTTAGAGATGTGAGGAAGTACTTATTCACTGAAAGAGTGGTGAATGCCAGAACCAGTCTTCTAGCAGAGGTGGTATAGACAAAAACAGTAGTGGGATTCAAGAATGCATGGGATAGACACATATGAATCTTAATGGAAAGCAAAGTGGGGGGTGGAGGGAGCCAGAGATTAAATAAGGTCTGCAGTGACAGTTTAGGCAGTGAAACAAAAATGAGCAGACTTTGCGGGACAACTGGTTCTTATCTGTATTCAAATTCTATGCTTCTGTGTTTCACTGTAATAAATGGCTTGCTCTTCAGATACCTCAGTGTGTGCAGTTTTGTTTTTCACTTTTCTTTCTTGTGTCTACTCATTTTAATGAGGAACCAGTAGCACTTTTGAGCGTATGTGCATACAGACCCTTATGTCAGTTACATTAAGTAGGGGTACAAATTGGAAAATGGGTGTGTGGAATGTTTCTTATGTCAGTTTTCTGTCATTGCACCACCACAAATTTGTGCTATACAGATAATTGTTTCTTAGTACACCAGAGTAAGAGTCCCAACCCCCCTTGCAGCTATAGTGAAGTGCAGTGCTAATGTGGTGCTGAAATTTCAGTAGGTCTAAATGGGGTTTCCAGTGGCACCATTATCATGCTAGTTAATAACTTACACAGAGTCTAAGCATGGCATAGCACCAATCACATGAAACTATGTCATGCTGTTTCTGTTTGGGACAGTGCTGCCCAAATGTCATCCACCCCACCTATCAACAATAGTACCATCTGGTCTTTCTCTCTCTGTCTCTCTCTCTCTCTGGGATGAGGATGTCTGATTTTACTGGATCCACAGGCCCTATTCTTGGCAGCCGTTTGGCTATGACCAGCTCCAAGATTCACGTACTCGCTGGCATACAGTAAACACCCACTCAGTCCTGTTCATCTGAAAATGTAAACAAACTGCCTGAGTCCATCTCCCCAAATCCTTCTTCTTGCAGCTGAATAAGGCCATGTTGTAGTTTTGCAACTGTTAAATTGCTTGTATGTAGCAGTTTAACAGGTAGGGAGTGTAGCAAGCATCTGTGACAGAGGTAAGAAGGATTGTCATGCTGGCATGATGATCCCTGCCACCTTCCCCACATAGTCACAAACTATGTAACAAGTATGTTGGGAAGGGGATTTTTACCCCCTTCGTTCATAGGATAATAGGGTTTGAAGTCAAGACTGTCACTAAGTGGTTGTATCAAACACTTGGTGACATGCACTGTGCTTGAGAAGAGGACCTTTGGTCTTTTGATGATTATACATCCAACAGAAATAGAGGAGATCACATAAAAAAAGTATTAAAAGCCTTATTGGTTTACTTACTGTGTAGCTGACCTGGGCAAATCTACTTTTAAGCAATAAAATGTAATCAGCATCAACATGACTGCTTACATTTTTAGGTAAATGAATGTTGCTAAGCTGGGGTAACAATCCAAATAGTGTAACATACAGACATGGCTTTATTATGGAATTTTAGAAATGTAAAAGTCCATGGCAGCAGACTAGAACACCTTTTTTTTTGTAAGTTAAACATCACCAAAGAACAGCAAACTGCTATTAGACTCACAATGCAGTAAACTGCAGGAACAAAGCAAGCATGCAATAAATCATTTTTAATATTTATCAGTTTGGCTTGTAGGTCATGAGATACAATTTTGCCAGGGTAAAACAGGCACTCTGTTTTATCTGTTGCTTTAGGGAATCTTTGTAAGTATTCCCCACTAGGACCTGAAAGGTCACGTCAGTTGTACTAGTATAGTATTTTCTATTCCTAGAACAAATTATTTCACTTGCAGTGTCTCTTATCAAGACAGATCTGCCATTGTGTTGGCCCTCCGGAGCATTATGACAAAGTGAAGCATTCTCAGGTGTGTGGAGCACTTGCTCTTTCCAGTCTGTGAAATGAAGGTTTATCAAGAACCCTTCATGCAGAGGTGTATATCACAATCTCCACATCCTGAAGTGGTGACCTTGGATGCCCTTCACAGAAGTTGTGATGAGCACAAAGCTTAGCCAGTGCACCAACCCAAATGACAGAAGAGTGGTCAATTGGTCATAGCTATAACAGAGCACTGACACCAATGAATTTGCTGTGAGGACCTGTGCAGAAATCCAATCTGCTCACTCAGAGCTTGTGTTTCTAACAGTAGACATTTAATCCTAGCAGCAGATGTTCATCTTGATCAAAAGCTCAAAGACTGAAGGTGATACTGGTATTTAAGAAAGTTTTCACCAAGGACATCTGCATCTGCTTGCCCTCAAGCTATTAAAAACTAATTGGTCTAAGTATTGTTTCCTGTTCAGTTCAAACACAAATTTTGATGACTGTCATTTTGTTTAAGGGATTTTACTGGAGTTGGTTTCCATGCTTCTGCAATACAGGTTTAGCATGCAGCTTTTCAACATTTAAAATAAATTAGTAGTCACACTGTAGATGGTATTTACAGAGAAGCACAGTTGCATTCAGCAATAAAGGATTTGTCATTAATCCTGCAAAGGAGCTAGCCAGCCTTTCAACACAGCAGTAACGGTGCTGTTCCTGATGCCAGCAACCCAGGATTGAGAACAAGTCTGAATTTATAACAGAAAGGCTGGTGGGAACAATATTAAATGTTCGAAAGAAGCTCTCCTTCTCCTGGGTAGAAAGGTGAGTGATATCACCATAGAGGTGCTACTTGGGTGACCACTGGTAGGGATGAGGTAGGTGTGCGTTGGGGTGGGGAGATGCTGGCTTATTTTGTATGGCAGCACACAATACATGCATGCTCATGCCTGCATATTCTCATAGCTCATGTCTTGATGGAGTGGGATGGGAAACAAAAGTGGAAAACATCCTAGCAAGACAGGATGACCCTGGCACCCAAAGGTCCCACACCCACCCGAGATACCCTCCTCAATCAGGTATGAACTTTAGAGGGGCCTAGCCACCCTTGATGGCCCCACCATTGAAGGTAAGCCATGGGGACTTGAGGATGGGTTTAAGTCATGGGAGAAGGTCAGTGATGGGACTGGGGGTGCTAGAAGAAATGGCCATGCCAGTGATATGGGGGCATAAAGAATAACTAAAAAAATATTTGTTATTGATACTATAACTGTACCATATGCATACATAAATTTTTAAAGCACACTGCCATTCAAATAAGTGGTCAGAATAGTATGAATGTTTGGTACCCAGTAGCCCTGTCAACTATCCTTCTAGCTACAGTATATACTTTCCAAGCTTTTAACTACCTGTATTTGTCTATGTCACTGCAAAGCAGACTGGTAGAGAGCAGTCTGTGCACCTATTAAGATTATCTATTTTTTCATCAGACACTTTTATCGAATTTTAGTGTTCTGACATAATGGAAATCATTTTGCACATGATAATCTGGATTTGGATGTTCAACATTATAACTATCATTTTTTTTATGCAGGGCTCAACTGGGCATCTTGAAAATTACCAGAATGCATGAAAACATACAAACATTCATGGCAAACACATTAGCACCACAAAATAACAAAAAGTGCAAATCATTTATTAAAGTATTTAGAGACTTAGCCCCTTGACCTGACTGGTATTTTCAATCATTAAGAAAAGCTAACTCAACTGAGCCATAGCCACTTTTACTATTTTCCTACCACCAGTTTCAGTTCTGTTTTCTCTTAAACATTCTTTTTACTGAGAACTATGAGTTTTATGACCAATAAAAGCAATTCAAGTTACAGTTTTCAGTCCATTAAAACACAACTTACTACTCAGAGCAACTATAGCACCCTAGCAAACTGAGTATTTCCTGAGGATTCAGTTCTGAATTGTTGGCATTGTCCCGGATTGCCCCCCCTTTTCCCCCACCAAAGACAGAGACCATTGTATGTTGTGCTCAGATTGGCAATTAATTTATTATATATTACAACTACAATTTTCCATCTCATCATCATTTCTCATTGTCTCTTTCACAATTGCATTTCTATTGCATCCATATATCAATCTCTGATCATCCCTCTTTCTTCCTCTTCTTGTTGCCCCAGGTGAAAACCTGGTTGCCTTCTTCTTCTCTTTTTCTGCTAGGTAACGGTGAGAACCGAGACTGCTTTTTCTCCTTTGGCTTCTTCTTTTCATCCTATTCCTTTCTATATCCCCCCTCGCCTCCTCCCCCTTCTTTTTCCCCCCATCTCTGCCATCCACCTCCGGCAGTCCATTATCCATCCAATCGGACCCCTCTATCGCCCACCTTTGACAGACCAGACATACAGTCCCTTTTGACTGTCTGCCCCTCAGGCTCCATAGTTTTAAGCGTGGGTGGGAGGGATCAAAACTTCAGCAAGAGTGGCTGAGCCACTCCTGTGCTGACTTTTATGTACCCCCTTTAGCCCCTCCCCTTCCTGTTTCCTGCCTATTGTTCTATCTCCCTGTCCCTCCCCTTCCTTCCCCCTCCCCACTCCAATCACACCATCTCAGAAAAAGAGAAGGGGTGCACCAGGATAACTTGGTCTGCCCCTTAAAGGGCAAGCTCCATGTCCCAGATTCCCCACTTTTCCCCCACAAAAGACAGAGACCATTGTATGTTGTTGCGCTCAGATTGGCAATTCATTTATTATATATTACAATTACAATTTTCCATGTCATCATCATTTATCATTGTCTCTTTCACAATTGCATTTTTATTGCATCCATATATCAATCTCTGATCATCCCTCGTTCTTCCTTTTCTCACTCCCCAGGTGAAAACCTGGGTGCCTTCTTCTTCTCTTTTTCTGCTAGGTAACGGTGAGAACCGAGACCACTTTTTCTCCTTCAGCTTCTTCTTTTCATCCTATTCCTTTATTTCCTCCCTCCTTCCCTTTTTTTCCCCATTAGCCAGTTTCCAGCCCTGCTGGATGACTGGCTTCCCTCGCTTCAGGTGTTGTTCCTCCACCCTTTGGGGTCCTCAACCACTTTCCTCCCCCTTTCTTTTAGTTACTATTTTCCTGCTTGCCGCCTCCACACTTCTATAAAGCCCATGGTTTCTATAGTAAACATATTTATGGCTAGATCTGACAGGTGTACTCCATCTGACCTGTAGAAATCCTCTACCCCACTCTTTCACCCCTCGCAGTATTACATGCCCCCCCATTTTCCTTATCAGTGTTCCTACCCTTCTGTTCATTTTTCTTCTAGCCCTATGCATGGTTCTATGACTGTGTTCGTACCAGCATACACTTCTTGTGATCATATCCAACCATGCAAGTCATACCCCTGGCCACCATTGCTGTATTTTCTCCAAGTCTCTCTTAATCTGCATGTATGTGTCCACCCACAGCTTCCCCCTGATGTTGTTACCCCCTAGATGTACAATAATTAAGTCTGGAACTGGTCGCTGCTCCTTCATCTTTTTAGGGTAGGAAGCAGTTGCACCCATCTCATCCCTCTGATGCCATGCCACAACAACCTACATTTTCTCACATCCTGGTAAAGCTGTCTTCCCCCAGCCTTTTTCTCAGCTCTCTTTTCCTTCCAATAAATATAGGAGTGGCCAAAAATCCATACTTCTGTTATTCTCCCTCTTCCTATAGGATTTAAGCAAATTAAAAGTCATATATCTGTTCATTGGCTCCTTTCTATAGCCCCATCTCTATGCCCCCTCCCTCCCCCTTTGTGGCTCCATGTCTGCAAAGGAAAACACAGGTGATACGTTAGTCTCCATGCTGCAGTGCTTGAATGTATCTCTTGTTACTGGTGGACTGCCAGCACCCCTTCACCAACATATTAGTCACCGTTTCACCTGCTGCTGCCCACTGTGAAGCAGCCCTTATTCGTAGAGAGTGAAACTAGTAATTGCATGGGTCCTCCCCCAGGAATTGCATGCCCTTCTTGAACATGGCCGTGACCTGATAACTTGTGACCTTTTTTCCATCTCCATGCACAAATAACCTCCCTGTCCTACCCCCACACTATGTGGTGCAAGCCCACAAAGCCTTCTCTGGCCACACTGTGCCATCTACCTGAACCTTTAGGGTTACCGTACAACCCTGTCCACCTTGATCCGTCTTTGATTACTTGATCATGATTTGTATCTCATTCATCCCCCAGCTTATGTCTTCCCATTCTAACCCCCTTCTTTGTCCTTTCTGCTGTGATGCACTGCCTCACTCACTCTCATGGCCCGAGCAAACATTACCAGATAGATCGTATGGAATAGCTGGGCTTTGTCCTTCGATCTGCCGATTGCCGGTAATACCCTTTTTAGTCTCACAAGCCACTGATCTCCTATTGGTCGTCTATTATCTGTAGCTTTTTGTTTTATCCTCCCCCATCCTTGCATCATTCTTCTAAGTAACATTGACCTTGTTGGGTCCTTCCATCCTTTCAGGCTGCAGACCAAACTAATCCCTGCTAAACAGACTCCCATCATTGTGTGGGCTGTTCATTCCTCCCATTGCTCCACTGTAAACTTCCCTAACTGTTCCTCTGTAAGTGGTCTACTTACCTCCATGTGGTGTGTTGCCCTGAATGTCTGAAACACCCACCAGGCCCCATCATAGGCCATAGGAGTCCTTGGTGCCCATGAGCTGCACGTGAGCTGCAAAACAACAGTTCTGCTCCCTCTTGCCAATGTCCCAGATGTCCGTTGGTAAGGGTGTTTTTTGCTCCTCTGCTGTTGGTGCCAGTCTCCAGAAATGATCTAGCATCAGATGGGAAAGGCTGTCAGCCAGGGTATTGTGTACCCCTTCTATGTGTTTGTCTCTGAATGACATATTCAATTTCAAGGCCCTTAGTACCAACTGTTGTAGGACCTGCATGACCGTTTCTGACCTGGCTCCTCTGTTGTTTAAAACATCCACCACTGCCTTGTTGTTGCACCAGAATGTCACCTTCTGATTCTTCAGCTCTTCCCCCCATACCAGCGTGCAGGCCCAAATAGGCATGATCTCCAACAGTGTTATGCCATTTACTTTCCCATCCCTCACCCATTCAGTGGTCCATGGTTCTGTGAACCATCTGCCCCTCAAATAGCCCCCCATGCCTAAGCCCCCCTCTGCATCTGTGTAGAGGTCAAGGTCTGTGTTATAAACCCAGTACTCCTGCCAAAAGGAGCACCCATTATAGCTACTGAGGAACTCCTCCCACACCCTAAAATCTTCCTTAACTCCTTTTGTCATGTCTACCCAGTGGTGTGGCCTGGTTACTCCCACTGTAGCCCTTGCTAGCCATTTTGTGAAGGTCCTCCCTGGGCCAATTGCCCTGCATGCAAAGTTCAGGTGTCCCAAGACCTGTTGCACCTGCTTTAGCTGTACTCTCCTTCTACTTGTGTGTACTTGCATCAGCTCCTTCAACTTAGAGACTTTTTTTGTCTGGCAACCTAAAAACCTCCTTCAGGGCATCTATTTCAATACCCAAGAATTCTAAAACCTTACTGGGACCTTCTGTTTTCTCCAGTGCCAGAGGAACCCCTAATTTACTGTACAGACACTGGAAACTGGACAACATTTTTTCCGTCTCCTCCTTCTCACTACCTATTAGAAGGAAATCATCCAAACAGTGAATGACCATCTTGTAACCCATTTTTTCATGAAATATCCACTGTAAGCAGGTGCTGAATGCTTCAAATGTAGCACATGCTATGGAACATCTCATAGGCATTGCTTTGTCAAAATAGTATTGCCCCCGATTTTAAAATTCAAAAGGTCCCAATCCTCTCTCCTAACCGGAAGCAATCTGAAAGCGGACTCTATGTCCATTTTTGCTATCCATGCATCCGCTGTTGCTCTGATGAGCCGGATTGCTTCTTCTAAGGTGGGATATGTCACCTTGCTATGCTCCTTACTGATAAAATCACTCACCTAGTCCCCTTCCATAAATGACAGGTGATGAATCACCCTGTATTCTCCCTGTTTTTTGGGGGACCAAACCCAATGGGGAAATTCTCATATTCTGCAGTGGGGGGTCAAATGGCCCTTCTATCCTACCAGCTGTCTTTTCCTTATCTATTTTCTGTCTTAAGATTTCTTCTTTCCCTTTTACTGAACCTAGATTTCTCACCTCTCTCCCTTGTCTCGGGTCCCCACACTGTAATGAAAAACCTGTCTGAAAACCTTTTTTCATTGTCTCTGCCACCTTTCTATTTGAGTACCTCTCCAACCAATCTTCCCATAAGTGTAACCTGATGGGGATTCTTACATCTTCAAATTGATCCCCTGCCCTCTTCCCTCCCTCTCTGCCAGAAACCCCCACCTTTGTCCTTCTCTGGCCTTGCCATTCAATAAGTCTGACCCCCTCTTCCTGTATGCCCTCTGCCTCTCCCCTCTCTTTTCCACGCCTTTCCCCTATACCCTTGCCCCTCCCAAAAAAACTGTTGACCTGTTCCTTGTGCCCCTGACCCTTGGGCCCATGTCATTCTGCATCTGCTCACTGGGTGTGTTCCCCCACATTTTGAGCATGCATGTCAAAAGCGTCATTGTAGCCAGGAACAAAAGGCCCTATTGTAAGGCCAACAACATTTCTGTGATATCGTCTCCTTCTTACCCATCTCCCCTTCTGGCATGGACTGATTGGTTACTTAATCCTTCCACAAATCTAATTGTTTCATGTCCCATCTTACATCACCATATGTTGCCATTCTTTGTCGAACAAATTTGTCATAGTATATCCATCCCACCCCCTCCTTTTGCCTTCGCCCATCTTATCATCAGGGAGTTCGTGATGAGTGGGATGCCCAGCTCTGGCTTCTTCTCCATCACTATTGCCGAGTAAATGGCAAAACCTACAAACCATCCATCCCAAGTCTTCCCTTTTGTAAATTTATCCTTCTATTTCTTCCCCAACAAAACTACGGCTGCTGCCATTTCACTCTTTCCTATATTCTCTGTTTTGTCGAATTTTGCTGCCACTTCTCGGCTCACTAAGGCAAATATATCAACATAATCCCCCTTCCATATTTTCTCTTTTGTGGCCAGTGGGACATGTTCCCCTACTGTCATTCCTGGAGTTCCCCTTTCCCTTGTTCCTTTTCCCCTCACTCTCCATCCTTTTATCCCCTTCCTTCGGCACCTCTTTGTCTGACCTGATTTCCGCCAGCGCTGACTCCATCTGCCCCAAACCCCTTGTCCCGAGTGCCAAAATAACTTGGCTTATATATTCCTTTATGCTTTTGCCCACTGAACTGGGTACGTTACCAGTGATCCTGTCCATTCCTTGTGGCCTGCTGTCTTCTTGATGCCCTGGGATACTCCCTTGTGGCTGGATGACTGGTTGTAATACTAGAGGCTGTGGAGGAACCACTGTGCTCAGGGGATCCAGCCTGGGCTCCACCGGGGGAAGCACTACCTGGTCCTGGGGAGGTACTAACAGTACTGGGTCAATGGGCTGCAAAGGTACTGGACTAGCCACCCTGGGAGGTATCACCATCGGTGGCTGCACCCTAGTTGGGCTGTGTGGCCTCCCTGCTGGCTGTTTCCCTCTGTCCCCTTTTCCCTTCCCCACTTTCTGCTTCTCCCCAGATTGCCCTGGTTCCTCCCCCTCCACCATCTGCATATTCTGTTGGCTTTATCAGCCAGCTCCACAATAGCCCTGTATGCATCCTCTTTCAAAGGTCTGTTCTTCTTTGCAGCCATGTATCCTTTCTTCTTGCGAAAAACTGTAAAGACAGCTGAAAAAAGTCTCTTATTAAACCATTGTAGTAAAAGCACTTTGTATGGTTAGGTCCGCCTTGCTCCATTTTCTCCTGTCCCTGCAAGTCAGGGACCTGCCCCATTATACTCTCCAGACTCCCCTGCCTATTACCCAATTTTTTTTAACTCCCTCCGTCATGGCCGCCTAGGCCTCCTGTTCAAGCCTTGCTGCCTCTGACATTCCCTCGCAGATTCTCTGGCCTAAATGGCCTGATGCTCTGTGACCTTTGTGCCCTGGCTTGTACTGCCAGTATCTCCTCACAGCTTGTCTGATGCCTCTCTGTGTCACGCTCCCAATCTGCTGCTGCCCACTCACTCTGGGCTTTCACTGCCCTATTTGTTTTCTCTTTTTTCTTTTCTTTTTTTATAAAAAATTTCAGATCCCCCCCCACTCCTCCCTCCACCTCCTTTGCCTGTGCCCTCTTCCTGGTGTGTGACATTATACCTTGTGGCTAGGCCCCTATCTGCAGCTCTCACTGGCTACCTGACCCTCCTTAATGAAAATGGGTCTCTATCCCCCTGCCATGGCTGCCCTGGGCCTATGTAGTCCCCTCTTCTCTGCCCCCTACTTGTTCCACCTGGCTTCTATGCCTATCCTGTCACTGCCTGCTGATTCACCCATGTCTGTTGCAGCTCTGTCATTCTGGAACTCCCCCCATAATGGGCCTTATATCTCCTTGTCTTCCTTTTTGAGGCTTGCTCCCTTTTCACAAGTCCCTTTTTGGCTGTGTGGTCCTCTTGGCGTGTGATGTCAGGCCATGTGGTTGTGCAGCACTAGCCTGTCCGACCAGGCTGCCAGTCATCTGTCTCTTCTCCTTGTTTCTTTGACCTTGCAGTCCCACAGGTCCCCCCCAACAAAATTGAGCCGCTCCCCCTTTCATCTTTCACTTCTGCAGGCCATTAGTTGGCCTACCATTCCCTCTGGGCACTGCTCACCTCGCAGCCTCCAATGCTATCCCTTTGTGCCAGGCCTCTCCTAAACATCCCATCCTCTTTTCGAGGTGAATCAGCCCCAGTTCCAGACCTTTTCTAGGCCAACGCTCAGTGCTGTAACAACTTTGTCCTTCCTCCCCAATCTCTTGCTCACTGTCCGGACCATGCTTCAGCCGCTTCCACGCCAGGCCCCTGCTAGCCAAATACCAGTCTCCTGGCTAATTCAAAACCTTTCAACCATGCGCCACAAAGCTCGCTCGCCTCAGCCTCTTCCCTCACTAGGCCCACACTGGCCAAAATCCACTGCATGCAGCTCCATCCCCTCAAAACTATGATGCACAATTCACCACCAGCTAGTCCTCTTTAGCGTTTCACATCTGTTCTATGCCAGCATTGTTATCACTGTAAATTGCAAATACACCATAAAACAAAGCATTTTCTTTTTTTCTACATTGTATTCTGTCCCTTCTGATTGAATTATGCAGCCTTTCTTATACATTGCTAGCCACTTTTTGATTCTCTTTGGGTTTTTTTTTTTTTTTTTTGCAGTCAAGACAATCTTTTAAACATCTCCAAACCAAAATAGTTGTTTGTTTTTCTTACCTCTTTATCCTGGTGCACCAAACCTTCCAAATTAATATACCAATCCAATGTGCTGTAGTTTCAGTGTAGATCAAAACTCCATCAAAACTTCAGCAAAACTGCCTGAGCCACTCCTGTGCTGACCCTTATGTACCCCCTTTAGCCCCTCCCCTTCCTGTTGCCTGCCTATTGTTCTGTCTCCCTGTCCCTCCCCTTCCCTTCCTCCCTCCCCACTCTGAGCACATCATCTCAGGTAAAGGGAAGGGGTGCACCAGGACAACTTGGTCTGCCACTTAAAGGGCAAACTCCATTATCAGTTTTTTTTTTTTATAAAAATGGTTTTGAAATGTCCTTCTTCCTGACTGTCTCAGTAAGTTCCAAGATGCATATGTTACAGTAATTCCCCAGAAATATACAGGTTAGAATAAGTTCTGGCACTAGGATTTGGAACTGGACCAGTCACATACAGAATTCAAGAGACACTTGTCTCATCCCTGACTGCCAATACAAACATGGCTAGCACCTTTACTCACTGAAAACCTTCAACAAGGCCCCGGAAAAAAGTAAAACTCCATTAAATTAAAAAATAAATACATTCTTAATCATTCTTTCCTCTCAAGATACCCACCTTACACTCATAATCAATTAAAAAGTGAAATACAATTCACAATTTTAATTTCTGGTGTTTCTTTGATGACCATGAGAAATCCTCCTAGTATTCCTCCAAGCTTGAGCGGGCAGTTTCTCCTGCTTACACTGCTTCAGATACAGTTGAGAACTTGGCATTGAGGTCTACTATTGTACGTGAGGCACTGAACATTCCACTGGAGGAATTCTGCAAATTTCAATGTCAATGTTACATGATAAACAAACATTCCATCTGTTTAATGTGTGGAGGCTCTACCATGCCGTTGAGACAAAAAATGATCGTGACCAGCATTATAGCAATGGGCTCCATGTCGACCGCAAGTTGCAGTCAGCATGGAGCCACTACAGTTTGGACCTATTTTTTTTTACATCGGGGTTTATCCCCCAACCCCCACGCGGGGCTTTTTCCAGCACCCCCAAATTAAAGGATTCTAATTCCAGGTCGGAGTTATTTTAGAGAGGGGGTGCAGGTCAGGGGAAGTGGTTGCCCCCTTCCAGTGGCACTTCTACGCTGCCATGGCACTGTTGTTGATATCGATGCATGTCGCTGTAGAAATGTCACTGTTAGGGTGGCATAATGTGGAAAGGCAGACCATTGACAATTAGGGAGGGACTGCGTTTTACTAGTTACTTTTTAACAAAAGAAAATACCTGTTCTTAATTATGGAAATGGCACCTTGTTTGTTTTTTCACTTTGTTTCTAAGTTTACCCATTATATAAGCCCAATAAGACACCCCGGGTCATTGGTTGTATGGGGATAATTTGCTTCCAAGTGCTAAAGGCAGCAGGATGTAGATTAACCCCTGAAAACTAATGCCCTGTTGTCTTATTCCTTACTTATTTGATTTCTCTCTATCTATTTTTGAATGAAGATCTACACAGGATGGCCCATGTATGACCAAACCTATTTTGTGTTCATTGGTGCCTTGCCTCTACCCAGTGTTATGTGGAAAGAACTGAAGCACAAAGTGGGTAAGACGTGAGTACTGTATCTCAGGGTCACGCAGCAAGACAGTGGCCACTCCTATATTTAAACTAGTATCTTTTTGCTTACAGTAATTTCTTTTACTTATCAGATTACACTGAAACCTGCATTAATGATTAAAAACCATCTATAGATGTCAAATGACAACTAACAAGTAACAATCTCTTCTGAGCAATGGTTTAGAAGTAGTGGCACTTGTAATGTTGCAAATGTCCCTACCTAGTTTAGTGCTTTGTCTCCACAAACAAAATTAGTTGGATTGGTAAGAATACAGCTATGTGTTAAATCATATAATTAATACTGGCAGACAAACAGACAGATATTGTAGGTAGATAGATTGACAGACAGACAGACGGACAGACAGTCATACATGCATACATAAATACTTACAAAGATATATAGATACATAAATAAACACAAATAGGGCTGTTTGAGGTTATAGTCACCACTAAAAAAATGCAACAGATTGAGACAGGGATTATCTGAACAAGATTAGTTAATTCTGATGTATCTATATTGATTTTTAGATAACAGATGTGATCTTTCTATGTATATTACAAGTGGAATAACACACTTCAAGATGTGTGATGTGTTCTGGTATTCACACTTCATGGGGGGGATGAGGAATCTTGTCTATGACTTGAACATCACAACCCTCATAGGGTCCACATTTTTTATTCTTCCATCTTTACTGTTTTTGTTCTGGTAATTCCCCCCAGCCCCTGGTTGGCTCTTCTTACCTGGCATATGAATCCTCCAACAGCCATCCATCTGGCACCATCTTCCACACTTTGGGCTATCACCCCTCTACCCCCCATAGGGGGGAGCCCCTCAGCCTTCCAACCACTACCGGATCCAATATTGGTGGTGATGCTCTCTGGAGGTGGCGTGTTCCCGACAGTCAGCCATCAAGCTGCTCAACCAGGGTCACCATTTTCACTGTTTTTTTCCCATCGGTGGCAGAGCATGCAATGCTGATGATTGCCATACCAAGTGTCTGTCCACACGATGCATACCCGCCAGCTGCTCCAATCTGTACCCCTACTGTACAGGGCCAGGCGTGCCAACACCTGCCCTCCACTAGGTGTCAGGCAATCGCCGGCCTCTGTTCCTCACCTGACCCAGAAGGGGAGAGCTGTCTTCTGGATGCTTGATCCTCTCCCACCTCAACCGACCCCCGACACAGGTCACTGGCATGGCAGGAGGTAAGACATCACTGACTCAGACCTCCACGCCACTGGGCAAGTTTTTTTACTTGTGTTTTAGTAAATTCAGTGGTTGTTTCAGATACCAAAAGTAGTTATGAGGACCATTTTAGAATGATATGATGTAGTTTATGTCCTTGCTTAGCTCTCCCATTGTTGGCACAATGCATCTATATTCTACTATACAACATTGTAGCTGAAAGGAAAATACACTACATTATATAGTTCAAAAATGTTCTTTACCAGCAGTGTGTAAATCGGAAAAACCAACTGTGTTTACTAAAAGGCCAGAAAGACACAACAATAACAGAATGGAACCAGTATTAAAAAAGGTATCTACTTGAGGAAAATAAATGACTTAATGGTTTAGCACAGTTCTCCTTTAAACAACTTGCTCAGGGTCTTACACTGATTACATGACTGTGGTGAGTTTTGGTTATGGCTATCAAAGTTTTCAAGCCTGTATTGTAGCACTTAGACCATGCAAGCTCTGTATTTCTCTTTAAAAACAAAAAAACTGGACCCCACCCATATTGCTGGCCCTCATAAGATTTCTTGGACAAAAGACTGCTATACCTTGACTCCCAGATACATTGAAGCAGGCTGTAATCACTTTTAGTAACAATAGCTCATCATAACACCCAATATTCTTGTTCCTCAAGGACCACCTTAAGGAAAGGGCCAAAAGCTTGACTTTCATGCAATAGAACTGGCCCCAGATGCTGTTGCATATATTATTTGCATGCAATAAATTCTAATTTTTTTTTTGATCACAAGGAAAATTCTGTTTCCTTTTCTGATTGTATTTAGATTCCATAGTATCATCACAGACACTGTTTCACATACAGTCATTTCAAATAAAATATGAATCAGTGTTTCTTTTTTTGTTTGTTTCTTTTGTGGGATTTTCCTTTCCTGCAGTACAATATCAGTTAATCAAGTCCTTTGTTTGTAACCCATGACCTTAAGACATATGATCAATATCGAAAGTGACAATGATGCACCAGTGACATCATCTTATATCACCCAATATAATGATGTAGCTGCACTTCTACAGATTTACAATTATTACATTGGAGTATTGTTTGCATTAGATACACTGGAAAGGGGATCTGCATCACAACTGGATTAATGCTTCAACCTGTATTGATTATGTAGTCAGATGCATGATGACCCAAGGGTCATTTGAGTCAACTGACCTTATTGCAACTGCTGGCTGGCAGAAAAATAGACAAAGCAAGGTCAACCAGATGTCACTTGGAAAAAACTTTTTGAATGACTAATATAAGACTTCAATCTCATTCCCTCATGAAGAATGCCAACGTTTCAATTTGAAACTACTTTGACAGAGTGTATTAACCTGAAGTATTCACTTTTCCACCAGGTTTCCCACTCAGATGAACTCACACCAGCATATACTGTAGTTGTCAACCTTTTGTTTTCCATCCTCCGCATGCTTTTAGCTAGAAAGGCTTGCTTTGCTTGGCAGCCATCACAATAACACAGTACTTCATCTTGTTTAGAGATGTCAATATACTTTATGTTGTTATGTTTTCACACTACAGTACTGTGAAGGTTTCTGTCCTGCATTTAATGGTGGAGAAGATAAGTCTTTAGACTATTGAAGTAAACCACAAATTAGTTTAGTATAGTCTAGTATAGTAACTGGGCTTAAACCCCACATCTGCATCAGCCACTATCTCCTCTTCTTTTCTTGGGATTCATTTTCTTTATATTGTTTGTAGTATAGTAGATACTTAATAATGGGCCTACTAGTAATGACAATTGTCAAGTTAAAGTGCACTTGGTTGGGCTCAGGTTCTGCTTGCAACATGTACTGAAGGGTTTTCTCAGTGGAAACAAACAGATAAAGGGGAATGCTACTGAACATTAAAGTTGTTCAGTAAAGCCTTCCGCTATATCTTGAGAGACACCTGTCTCAAAATGTTTTGAGTTGAGGATTATTGTATGCTATTATAGACATCCCCTAAGCATCCAATGAACCCATACAGTGTTATCTTAGCAGGTGCAGCCAAGATGCTCATGTAATGAAACCAGTTGGGTGGCATTTTTCAGACATGGGTTCGCAGCATCCACCTGGACTGTAAGAACACCTAAAAGATTGCCTAACTTTTGTAGTATGATTAATGTGACTTATGCTCCAAAAATGACATGTGCATCAGAATCTGATGAGTACATCATTTTTTTTCCACCAACTACAGTAAGTGTGACAAATGTGTCAGGATGTTTGAAAATATTATGCATTTGCCTGGATGCAGCATGCACTGGAAATACGGAGCAAGTTATGCATCCAGACCTTTTGCAAATCCCAGCCTATATCTCTATTTTAAAAGTAAAAGGCTATGTTAATTTTGATTTACTTCATATTTATTTTACTTAGTTTTTGTTTACCAGGTGGCTGTGCTAGCTAAAGAGATGACCACTTTCAGACACAATCTGGGAAGTTACAAAGAAAAAAAACAATACAAACATTACAAGTAAAGCAGATGACAGGTATAAAGCAGGATATGAAACAGGTTTTTATACATAGGTTGCACAGTAATTAGCAGCATATAATTTAGGTCAAAGCATTTATTACATGTAAAGCAGTATTTAAAAACACACAATTCAGGTCAAGGCCTTAAAAAATTCAAATTGATGCATCTCGACAGGTAAACAGACTGGTGCCGGACAGTATAGTTAAAAGATAAACTAGAGGAAAGCTCAAGAGAGGGCAGGTAAAGGAAAAGAAGGGAGAGACTGGGGACAGGGCAGGGAAAGTTATTAAAATGAGGCTGTACTAGACCTAGTAAAAGCTAGATGGACAGTTAGATAAAGGGGGAAGAAGTTCAAAAGAAACAGCAGAGAGAGAGAGAGAGAGAGAGTGAGCAAGGTAGAAGGGATGGAAACTAGATAGATATGTAGGTCTCTGAGGCCATGGAAACTATGGTGGGTTAAAACAGGTGCACATGGCAAGTTCAGCAAGCAGGGTGTGATGCCTCATTTTGAAGATGTGATGATTAGGCGCCTCATGGACATCGAGTGGTAAGGAGTTCCAGTATTTAGGAGCAGCATGGGAAAAGGCATTGATACCTTTAACAGTTTTGCATCTGGGGACTTGTAGCAGAGATAAATTCAAGGAGCTCGGTCCATATTGGGAGGTTATATAGTGATTTGCAACCCCTGATATTGAGACTGCTGTTAATTTTTGTTTCAGACCTTTGCTATAGTGCCAGATTTAAGTTTTGTTTTAGCTTTGTAGTCTAAAATTAGCCCTGACATATCCAGTGCCCCATTAACTTAGGAGGTCTGTTGAATGCTAGTTCATTTTACTCTCATGAAATGAGATTTTATACTATGCGTGTTCACAAACAGCTGAGAATATTGATGAGAACCACGTATCAGCCATATTTAAAAGAGATCACCGTTACTTATTTTAAATACAAGAAAAATGTTTAAGCAGTCCCAAAATGTAGCAAAAAGAAACTTACAAGATGGGAGAAAAAATAATGATAAATGGTAGCATGGTAAAAAATAAATATACTGTATACCAAATGTCAGCCATAACATGAACTGTGGCTTACCCAGAAGACATACGCGTGCACACACACACACACACACACACACACTCACTCACACACAGTTTATAGCACACTTACCCTAGATAAACAACAAGTTGTAATTCCGTCATGGGAGCTACCGGAAACATTTTTTGTCATGAAAAGGAAACTCCCTCTGTCTACTGTAGCAGCATCCTCATCATGGCACTCTATGCAACTAACTGTCTTAGTAACTTCAAGTACATGAGAACATGTTTTTTTTGAATACTGAGAAAGTATTTGTATTCAGCACCCCAGAGACTCAGCTATTCATTATTTGGAACTTGGCTATTAAACAAAAGTTTTTTAAAGTATAAAAAAATAGTGGTGGAGTGGGATAGAGTGAGGAAAGGGCTGCAAGCACTGAAGGTGAATAAATCATGAGGCCTGGATGGCATATACCCAATGGTGCTGAGGGGACTTGCATGGGAGCTTGCAAAGCCACAGGGGGGCCCTGCTCAATAGTTTAAAGGAGTAAGGCATGGTATTGCAGATCTGGAGAATAGCACAGTTGCTACCCCTACACAAAAGCGGTCCCAAGGATGACCCAGGGAATTACAGACCAGTCAGTCTGACCTCATTCATGTGCAAGCGCATGGAGACTGTACATATGGAAAGGTTGGTAGAGTAGGTATCTAGAGGAGCATGGTCTCCAGGATGTGAGGCAGCATGGTTTTATGGGAGAGAGGTCATGTCAAACAGATCTGATTGACAGGGTCACTAAAACAGTGGACAAGGGCCAATGGTGGACATCCTTCACCTGAACTTCAACAAGGTCTTTGACTCTGTACCCACAAGAAGTTAATCAGAAAGTTAGCAGATCTTGAAGATAGAGAGAAGATGACCAGATGGATGGAAAACTGATTGAGGAACATGACCCATAGGGTGGTGATGGGGCGAGAGTTATGTAGCACCAGAGAGGTCACCAGTGGGGTTTCACAGGGCTCAGTGTAGGGCTGGTGTTGTTCAATATTTTCATCAGTGATATTGGGGATAGCATTGGGGCAAGAGACACCTATTTGTGGACAACACCAAGCTCTGTGGGAGGGTGGACATAGCTGATGGAATACATGACTTAAAGGAGACTCAGGAAAAACTTGAGAGGTGGTCTGGGATTTGGCCGCTTGGATTCAATGCAAAGAAATGCAAAGTTATGCATATTGGAGCCAAGTATCCCAGGACAGAGTACAGCTTGGAAGGGGTCAGGGCAGCTGTGACAGAGGAGGAGAAGGATCTTGGTGTGATGATCACTTGTGTCCTGAAGTACTCAGTGCAGTGCAGGAAAGCAGTAGCAACAGTGAATAAAATGTTGAGCTGTATTGCCAGAGGTATCAGAAGTAGGCAATAGGAGGTTGTACCATCTTTGTACAGGTCACTGGTGAGCCAACATATTGAGTATGGAAGTCAGTACTGGTGCTTGCACCTTAAAATATACATATAACTGCTGGAAACGGTCCAAAAGAGGACAACAAAGATGATCATGGGACATCAGGCTAAAGCATATGAGGAGAGATTGGGGACCCTGAACATATACTCCCTAGGGCAGACAAGAGAGAGCTAAGGGGCATGACTGAAACTTTCAATTGTGCTAAATAGGGTGGATAAGGGAAGTCTTTTTTAAATCTAAGTGCCAAATGGCCTTATTCTGCTGGCTTCTTTGTATTTTTGTTTGTTCTTAAAAAAATAATAATAACATCTTGTTCATCCCATTCAGGCAAGACTAGTCCTTGGGTCACCACTCCAAACCCTAATGTTTTTATACCCTCCAACCCCCTTCTTCATTCTTGACATTAATCTAAAAAACATGCTGACTTCTGGCATTGTGTCAACAGCTGACATGTCTTCAAAAGTCTCCAATAGCCTTATCCTATTCCCAAATATTTATTTTTTAGAAGTTTCCTTCCTTTGATCCCTGATCCAGGATTTTGGAGGCCCATACATAATGTAGCAAGATGTCATGTCTAGCCCTGTCAGCACACCTCCCTAACCCACATTTTGCCTGGCCACCTGCTCTATCATTCAGTCAGCTTACTGACAGAACATAAAGGTGCATGTACCTTGGAGATAGTACTGGCAGAGTGGTTTTGTCTTTGATAATGCTAGGCAGACTGACCAATCAATCTGACTTGCATCATGAATGATGCACACCTCTAACTCCCCATCCCTTAAAGTTGCACTCATCATCACACTCCATCACTCAGCCAATTAACTAATAGAGCAGATGGCTGGCTATTCTGTAGGTTAAGATGTAAATGACTGGCATATTCTAGGTATCTTGTTAGATATGCACACCCCAATCTGTGGATTAGGGTCAGAAGCTGGGCCCCCAACATCTAGATAATGACATTTTTAAATTGGGGAGTTGGGTTACAGAAGGGGGACATTTAAAAAAAACATACCAGCTCCTGGAACAAGTCAAGAAACTATCAAATTATTTTCCATAAATCAGTGTGGAAGAATAATGATGGCCAGTGGAGGGTGAGAAATAACAGGGAGGGAGGTGACCCAGCATTAGTTTTTGTTGCCTAGGAGGGTCCGGGTTTTTGTTTAATATTCCTTTTTCTTTTCTTTTTTTTTTTTAATTCCTGAATTAAAAGTATCATGGCAAGTTTAAAATTCTTGGCATTCTGTTCTGAGTATTCAGGACACTATTAATTGTGGCATTCATGAACGAATATACATTGTGTGCACACCTGTAATTAAAATTATTAATTTTTGATTAGAATCAAAGCATAGTCATGATCCAGAGGGTCAGCACTTCCACTGCTAATCCCTAATATACTGACCAACCTCATTCAACACAACATTTTTTTTACATCAGACTGGTACAGACACTACAGTACATGATGAATATTGTTGGATTATAAAATGGGTTACAGAGATCCTGCACTAGGAATGTTGTAAACCACTCATGTGAATGTGTTGTTATTACTGAATAACTGCAAAGATTAGTTACAATGTCAGAGTTTGTGGTGAGTAACAATTTTTATAAAGGTTTACAACATATGTCATGCTATGCATTTACGTTGTAATAAATACACTTCTCAGATGGTTGAATGGATGTAGTTTCACCTCATGGAGAGTGTGGTTATTATAGTATATTATGGAATAGATAAGATAAACCAATGATGTCACTGGTCAAATGTAATTACATGATATGTGCTATTGCAACACAACAGCACAGATCAGAAATATTTCAGTTTCTGAACCTCATTATTCAGTTTTGAAATGGAAAAGCGGGGCAGAATAATACATGGAATAATGCATGTGGTGAACTGACCACCCACTCTGACTGAGCACAAGACTCTCTAAAATAACACCTGGCCAGAGAAAGTTATATAAATGTGGCTCTCGTGTAGCAGCAGTTTCAAACAAGCTGTGTGCTAAGCACAAATGCAACAGCTATGGTTTGTCACTCACTTAAAAGAGCATGCTACAGTGAAACAAGTGTCAGTGTCAGTGGCTCAGTAGGTAGCACACTCGCCTCTGAGGCCGGGAGATCAGAGGGCTGTGGGTTCAGTTCCCACATCTGGCACTTGGGTTAATATCCCAGTACTGACACTGTAATGCAGCATGAGAGGGGTGCTGCATTTCTGAGGTGCCGTCTTTCGGATGAGACGTTAAACCGAGGTCCCATCTGCCTGGATTGGTGGTAGTTCAGGTGGATGTTAAAGATCCCATGGCACTTATCGAAAAGAGTAGGGGAATTTCCCCGGTGTCCTGGCCAAATTTCCCTCATTCACTAAAAAAAAAAAAAATACCACCAACAGCTTAATCTGGTTCAAGGTCAGTTGGCATTCATCTGTATCCCCCTCCCCCGGGTCGTGCCTGAAAATAGGCAGGATTTGTCTAGTGCACTTACCTGGTCAACAAAAGCTAAATAAATAAAATAAAGTCTAGGATTGCAACACTGTTATTGCCTATGTGTAACCTATACTGTACCTTGAGAAAGAGGGCTATGAAGCATAAATTCTGCAGTTTCACTTTGGGTCCAGGGTGTCCTTTGTGCTAGCAACAATACATGACAGGATGGGTTGAATTCAGCTCTACCAGACTTATAATGAGGCCCAACATCACAGGCGGTGGGCCTTATAGCCCTTGGAAGGTCTGCTATAGCTCATACAGCCCACCATGGTGGGTATTATTGAGCTTGGAAAAGGGGGTATTTGTTTTGATTTTGTTTAGTTTAATAAACTATTTATAAAATGAAAGAAATAACTTAAAAAATGAATAGAACATGTTTTTTTATGAAAAGTACTTCCCCGATTGGTACAGTTGCCAGCAGAGGCACTGCAATTTTTCAGAAATCTAGTTGTGTGCTGGTCCATTGGTGTAGCAGTAAAGCTACCACTCATAATGCTGGTGACTCAAGTTCGTATGCAAGCCTGGGTCATCGGGGCCAGCCACCGAAGGAAAATTGAGCATCCCAGAGAATGCTCTCCTCCACCAGGTAGGATGGGACACCTGCTTCACTATGACACTGCCCTTCGGTGACAACAGGAGGTAGTGCAGCAGAATCATGATGGGAGGGCAGGTGCTTTTTGGCCCTGACATCTGCACACTCACTTGCAGATGTTCACTGGGGTCCTAACCAATGATGCCATCATGGGAGGCTACCAGGAAGATAAAAATATCCCCCTGGCCTGTAACAGAGTGATGTCATCTCTTCCTCTGCAGGCCCAACACTGCTCACTGGGCTCCCAATCACAGCCTAGCTGTAACTCTGAACAGGCTCAGAAGACTATGCCACAGGTGGTAATACATGAAGCACTGATGAGTCAATGGTAAGTCCCAGGGACAGCAGTTGGTGGGGCTGTGAAGGAGAAGAGGGCTATGATCCCAGGCAGGAAAACACAAAAGTACAATAAATTCAAAAAAAAAGCAATCCACTTCTGAGGCAGGTTCTTGTCTTTATTCCCCCATCTCAGTTGTTGTACATTGCGTGTAACAGCCCACGCTCTGATTTGCAGTATTGCCCTTGTACAGTGTGATGGTGTGGTAGTGACCCTACCTTTTTTAATACTGCATGGTGAGCAGGAATACAGCATTGTGCAAGCAACAGCAGAATGGCAGCCTGGAGCAGTATCATAGTTAAATCTTACGCCTTTCCCCCGCCAATGCCAAAACAAAATGGGAACTGTGTCAAAATAATTATTTTTAATTTTAGTACTTATCAGCAGGATGATGCAGTGAACGTGGTTCGGTCCACGTTGAGGAATGGCAGTCAATATGGTCTGGAATGTGTAGCACTCAAAGGAAAGCATGCTCTGTACTACTGCTACAAGTAATGTTTAAAAAAAACTGACCTGTTTTATGTGTGGCTCGGAGGAAGAACGAACAGAAAACGCCAATATGGCAAAATTTGTTCCACTTCATGTAGCAAGTGTGTGGGGGTTGGCCACTCACAAAGCAAGGAAACAAGATTCTTGCTATTTCACTTATTCAAAAGTGTTTTGGGGGTAGCGATATAGATTGCTACAGAGAAAGGTTTGTGTGGGACTCATTTCTACAGTCTCTGTTGGCACATAAATGCACCCCCAGATGGGATGCTCAGCCAATCAGAGACCAGGATTTTTTGTACCCATTTTCTAATATGGCAAAATTGCTGTTCTCAGGTGGTTGAAGAAAATTAGCTGCAACATGTGCTTCAACCCACCTGAGGCATGCCATTGTCTCTCAAAAAGTGAACACTCTGCTGTGTTCTATTGCTTTAATAAGCACTATGAGGTTGGTGCAATTGCAGGAAAAGTGCTTATCTAGGTGTGTATGGCACTTATCTGCAGCTCATGCCACACTTCTCAAGATGTGCCCTTTTCCTATATCATAAAACAAGTAAGAAAAACAAAGACCTCTGATTGTTCAGGCACAATCACATGGTAATGTGTTATTCCAGCACAAATGCACAGGCCAGACAAGCTAAACTTTCTGACCATCATTACTCAGTTTTAAAAATAAAAACTAGAGGTACCATTTTATAATCACAATATGGCATTCCAGGGTGTGTGTGTGCGCTTGTGGGATACCTTTCCTCTTCTTGTATGTAAGGCAATCACTGTTGCTTCATGTAGCTTTTCCCAAGGTGTGACATTATCACATAATATTGCACACCCTGCCAAGTATTTGGTTCAATAGCACACACCCTGTCATTCTCTATTGCTTAAACCATGCATCTTGTTGTATGGTCTGCTTATTCAGATGACAGAGTGTTGCATTCAGCCATAAGGCAGTTTTTTTAATCATAATTTTGTATCCTTTCCTGCCCATTTACCTGATTACAAACACATAAGAGGAGCTTGCGTGTATTTATAAAGAGCACGCTTATCAGGTAAGCTCATGGGACACAAAAAGGGCATGTCTTTCAGGCATTGCTGCGAATAACTTAAGTTGTGCTCAAATGAAATCTGTACTGCATTACTTAGATTGTGGGACTGGGCCTTCTATGTGGATGCTCATTTCAATTGAAGCCAGCTTTTTGTTTTCATCCAATTGAAGCAGTCCATGTCCCATAATTATTATTCAAACCCTTACCCTCTGGAGCACGGTGACAAGTGTAAAGTGCTTCAGGACAATCCCAACTATTCATCTCACTGTGGCAGGTGCCAGCTGTCACAGGCTATCTAAACAATGGGTTGAGTTAGACAAATGATCATTCTTCCCTGCCTGTTTGGGATGTTGTTAAAGAATTTGCATCCTCACTTAAACGCAAATCATCTCCTTCACTCACTGTCATGTCAACAGCCGACACTCAGCGCTGTTCTGTGCCAGGACCTACCCTGTCTATTTACATAGCAGTTACCATTTAGTGATGAGGAGATCCTTAGACAGTTTCATGGCCTAAGGCCACTGATTCATAGCTACAAATTGTACCACCTATTTACAGCACACTATTTCATGAAGGACAAGAAAAATGTGCACCAGAGCCTGCAGTACAAAGCTGCACAATAACACAATTTAGGAACATCTACTGACAACAGAAAACTGCAAAAAATGCTTTTTATTCACACAGCTCTTAAGGGGGATATTGTCATTAATGTGAGCCCATGAATCACCATACTAATTTACTGCAACAACTACATAGTGGTATTATTAGAGTAACAGAGAAAGTACAAGAAGTGAGGAAATTCAGTGTTAGGAGTTTTGAGTGCATCAGCCTAACTGTGCCTGTTTTGCAAATTATATATGAAGGGTTGCTTTACTGAATTATATGTTACTCAACTCACCAACAGTTTGAAATCCAGTTACCTTCCTTACAGTGAACAGACACAGTTTGGAGGTTGACTCACAAATCCTACCTCTGCACAATTACAGACACTGCAGTACTAGTCTCCCATTGCTTGTACAGCACTTTGGATACAATGTGCATAAAAAAAACTATATAAAAGCTAGTTCATCTTCTTCTTTTGATTTATTAACTTCTTATGCTTCGCCTGTGATAATAATGTTATCAATGCCATTTTTGCAATAAATTTCTAAACATTTTGAAGAGTCCAACACCCCCAATTTACTGGCCTGGCACTAGGAGCCCATTTACAGTGCTAGTATTTTACCACCCCCAACCTTAGAGGAAACCGTTCCTTTACCCACCCATGCCAAGCACTCCCTGGTGCCCAGGGGTACCTGCTCCCTCTCAGTAACAATCACCAATCGCTTCCTATTGCCCAGCTGTCTGAACTATGATTATCAATGTCAGGGTTTCACTGCTAGCATGTCCCCTTCATTCTCCCATCCTGCATGAAGCATGCCCTCATGTCCAGTGGCACCACTCTCTGTATCCCTCTCCCTGTCCTATGCCAAATATTATTAAGCACTCACTGTTACCCACGCCTACTCCTCATCCTGTGCTAAACAGCATTTAATGTTCCATGGTGCCCCTTTCCTCCCCCTATTCCATGTCGGGCAGTCCCTTCTGTCCATTGGCATCTCCTTTCTCACTTTCCTCATCCTGCACCAAACAGCCCTTGGTGTACACTATTGCTGCCTCTTTTTTCCCATCCTGTGCTAAGCATTCCTTGCTGTCCAGTGGTACTACTTCCATCTTTGCATCTTGCACTAAGCACTCTCTGGATCCCAGGGAATGACCCCTCCCCTTACTCCATCCTTAGCCAAGACATCCAGGTGTTGAGTGGTACCCCTATACCTGCTAACTCTCCCTGGTGCCTTCATAACTCATTGCACACTGGTGGCTAGCACAGCCCTATCATCATTATCCGCAACTATCTGCCATCAGATTAAAATGGTGCTAAACCACTGTTATTCTGAAAGAGCTGGTAATACTGGATTGGGGGTCTCAGTGGTGCACTTCTGCAGAAGTGCTCTGGGAAGAAACCTGGTACCAGTGATGGGCTTCCAGTGTCAAATATCTGGACTGGAGGGGAGACCGACATCTGCAGTACTGGGTGGTGGTTTTCCAGTGCCAGCTTTGATTCTGATAGAATTGGGTGGGGTATTTCACAGCATCTGTATGTCCTCCCCATGCCTGTCATCTTGTTTGGGGAGGATAATTCTATGATCTGTATTATTACAACACATGGTCAGTGAAAGTATGAGTACTGAGAATGCATCAGTAAGAATCACATCTGCCATCTTTGTTGACCTGGCTAAGGCTTTTGCCTCTGGTGTCGTCTTTCCTACTGGATAAGCTTTCAGGGGCAGGACTATTTTTCAAGCTTTATGGTTAAAATATTCATATTTTTCTTATTGGACATGTGTAAAATAATCCTCATTGATGACTCACCACTCCCAAACATGTCACGTGTTCCACAGGGCTCTTTCATTATTCCCACCCTGTTGTAGATTTGTTTTTTAAATGATCACCCCATGGCATGTGTCTCCTCAAGTAGTCACATATACCTGAATTACATTGTGCTTCTTGGATTTTTGGATGCTGTGCACAAACCTCTGAATTGACTACATGGCTCCAGCATGGCTCCAGCTGCATCCAGTGCTGGTTCTATGCCAACTAACATAACATAAATGCTAAGAAAACTGTCTTTCACAAGAAGTACAAATAGTGTTTATAGAAAAACCTAAAGAAAGCTTTACTCCTCATGTTTTGGTTTTCATATTGATATGTTTTTAAATAGCATCACAGTTAATGTTTTTGTTTGTTTTCTTTACATACAGTATTTGGACAAAAACGCAAATTGCAGTTGTCACTGAATGCTAGCAGTATAGTATATAAACCAGTGTTTGTCAATGGTTGGCATTTTGTGAAAAATGTAGATAGTTTCTAAGCTTTTCTTAAAGACCTGGGCCCTGATTCACAAAAAATCGCAAAGGCAACACAAAATTTTGCATTGCGCTCTGTGGTTGCCCAGGCATCCAAAATTGCTATTCACAGTCAGATAGTGCACCACACTATCTGACTGAGAATAGGGGCAGTCTAAGGTAATGGTAACCCTGGTACTGCCATTGCTACCCAGTAGTGCCACTCCAACATGTAACCAGGAGCATGGGCCCATAAAGAATAGCGTAGGGGCACTATCTCCAGTTCACAAAAGCAGCCATGCAAATGAATCCATTAGGAATGCAAGGTTCTACGTGGCCAATTCAATGCTGATTATGGGCCCATTTGCATAGGCTGCATGGAGCATAGTGCGGCCCCCCAACCCCTGTACCATAAGCAGTCTCAGTCCCTGGTGTTAGTGCCCCTCCCACACCATTCACTGATTGCTGGCCTGAGAAAAAAAAAATCTCCTTGGTAGTTAGTATCCCCCCACAGTCATTCGCTGATTGATGGCCCAATATACAATACTTATAACCCCTGATGATCTAGTGGTCTTCCCCCTCATGAATCTCTTGACTGATATAAAGAAAGACATTCCCTAGTGGTGTAATGACCCCCACCACTAATCGTCAATCACCGTCCAATATCAAAAATATAAGACTTCTCTGGTGTCCTGTGGTCTTCTCCCTCATGAAACCCTGCTTTAAATAGAAATATTACTGGTTGGTTAGCAGTCCTCCCCCACCCGATTACTTGTCGAATACATAAAAAAGACTTCCCTGGTGCTTAGTAGTCCCTCCCTCCACTCAGTCACACACCTGACACTGACATCACATTCCTTGGTGTCCAGTGTAACCCCACAATCAAAAATCCCCTGCATAGTCAAGATAAACATTTTCCTGATGGTCTAGTGAACCTCCCCCCATTCCTGATCCCAGTAAGTGAATTAACATCTATTCCCTGGTAGTCTAGTGCACCTGCACCCTGGCAGGTAGTCTTCCACTATCCCACTTCCCCTCATCTTGCACTCAAGCTGGTAACTGGCACAGCCCTACTCTCTTCACTACGGCTAGCCACCGACTGAGCTGTCAATGAACGCATACTGTATACAGTACATGCTCATGGAATGACACCTCACCCTGAGCTGTCAATCAATGTCAAAGAGCACCCAAATTTTATTTTTTAGAATATCTGTTAGGGTCAGATATCAACCAGAAGTACATTAGAACTACTGTATGCAAAATGTGAAAAGATAGCAAGAGAGCATGAGTAAGCCAGCAGACACTTTTGGAGCTATTTTTAGCTAGTGTGAGAGTGTAATAACTTCCTGCACAGGTGACTGACTAACTGTGACTTTTTCAGTATCGATCTGCTCTGATGCCATGCCAGTTTGATATGGAGAATTCCTCTGTATCAACCTGAGGGACATCATATCAGATTGATAAGGATAATATAGAGTCTGATTTCTGGTTGGTATCGGACCTAACCAGTTATTATATAGATACAGTTTTTTAGATTTATTAATTGTTTCTTAGAGAGGACATGGGATCTTGATAAAGCAATAGACAATGTTAAATATTTACACAGTGGCAGTCCAGAACTGGATCTCCTGTCTCATGGATATTAATAAGCCGAGTCTAAGGGACTCCTGGGAGTTGGATATTAAGCACAATATTTTCAAAGAACTGCATCATGATTTTGCCAAAACTGCGGCACATGCAACATGACTGTTAGACCACAGAAAAGGTGATCCTATTTCATGTCACAAAGACCCTATGTTGCCCACCGAAAATGATAGATGCATCAAAATAATGATGTATGCTGTAAAGTAGGGAAATAATGCAAAACGTGTCACATTTTTTGAAGATGTGTAAACATTTTGGTGAATTTGTAGTAATGCAGCTGCTGCAGAACAACTGTCACAAACCATGTGCCCAGTGATATGAAAACCGAGGCCTTAATCTCTCTCTCTCCAAAACATGGGGCACACAACAAAATCTCCTAAAGGTGAAGGAACTCGTAGATTCAGCACACATTTAGAATCAGGCCTTTTTGAATCAGGCTTCTACTGTACTTGTGTTAAATTGTTACTGGTGCTTTTGTTTTGTACAGATAGACATGAGCCTGCCAGGATCAATTTACATGAGATCTAAGCTCAGTTTTCACCTGGTCTCGGCAAGTGAAAGCCCAGCACTTGCAGATCATTCCTAGTACCTTGCTTTTGCCAGTAGCCTTTCTCCATCCAATAGCAAAATTGTCAAATGCCATGTAAATAGTAATAAACCACCAGCCCTTCATTCATTCATTGTTTTTTATTATACAGTATATCTCCCTTCAGAGCATACGCTTATTTAGAGGTTTTCAAACAGCACTCATTTCGTGCACTTTTGATTTGCATTAAATGATATTATGCAGTTACAACCCCTAATAGGCAGGGCACACAGACACACATTAACTATATTTAAACATCCCAAAAGTAAATATAATTACTAAAGTGATTAACACATACCTATAAATGAAATTTCAAATCAGGCATTATACATAATAAGTGTGAGCAAAGTAAAAAGTCTTATCGTGTGAAGTACCTAACAGCCCACAGGACAAAGTTGTTCCTATATAAGCCTGAGTGAATTTATACTTCCCAAGGGAATCACAACTTGTCCTGTGTAGAAGAGGGGTTAAGGAAATCCCTCTAAAATACTAATGGTTTACAAAACATTTTTGTTCATCTTGCTGATGGTAGATACCATGGACCCAGGGTTCTATCTGACCTGAAATTACTATGTATGCTGCTATGTATTTCCTCAATATTATATAATACTGTATAGTGCTGTACTGCCTCAGTTTGATACACTGGCAACAGCTGCAGCAGACACTCCAAAGCCAGCAAAAGCAGTTCTGCCATCTTAGGTTATGACTGTGAAAAATGCTCCACTAATTAATAATTAGACTCACTCCCATAAGTGCTGGTGTGCTGCCACGAGTGGCCCGTTACAGTCTGTGCCAAGTCAACTTTCCAATTGTTTTGCTTAGTTATTATTGCAGTTTAGACAGCCAGCTGGTGCCGTTCAGAATGGAGGAGCCCTCATGCTTCAGTGTAATAGAGGTCCAGGGATGCTAGAGATGCAGCCAACCGCCACATTGCAACCGCAACCTCCAGCTGTGTCAGCCAGCCCCTGAGGGAGACAATAATGCTGACACTGGCCTCTGTGATTATTGAGAACCTATAAATCATAAAATGGGATTTAGGACTGAAATTGTACATTTACAGACTTTTAGAGATACAAAAACTGCACTATGTCTGATAGTACTTGGTATGTGTTAATGGAGGGGTGGAATCCCTCAGATGATCATAGCTCTTTTTTTTTTAAATAACACAGTTGCATTCTCACACCAAACCAGCCAGCCCCCAAATACTAAATGAAATAAAATACAGGATTTATTTAGGATTTTAGTCACAGAAGGAACCGGCACACCCAAGCAGAAAAGACAAACAATAAGGCTTTTATCTGCTGGTGTGTTCAAATGTTTGTATGTATGTTAATATTTTGAAATATTTCCCTAAGAATCATTGGGAATTCTGGTTTTGAATAATGCATAAAGAAGAACTGCAAACATTACCAGAATCTCCCCAGTCAAAAGCTGCCCTCCCGAGTAGGATTTTGGAGTGGTCCAAAATCTTTTCCTTACCTAATCAGTCCACTTCACAGCTTTATATCAACACTCCATAACTTGTATTGCAAAACAATGCAGCTGCCATCTCTTGGTCCAGAGCTTGCTGTCATCCCTCACTCTATGCAAATGTGAGCCACTGACCAATTGCTGGTCTGGAATGTTTGCAAACAGTGAGCTGTGGACTTGATCTCTTAACACTGAGAGGGTAGTGGCATCATTTTGCAATAACATTTATGGAGTAATTATATAATATTATAAAATGGACTGACTAGATAATGAAAAACAAATTATTTCAACACTTCAAATGCTTAATGAGGAGGGTAGCTTTCAGGAATGGAGAGGTTGGAAATGTTTGCATTTTTCATTTAGAACTGAGGTCAGGGATAAGCAATTGATTACTGACATGTTTTACAGTTAAATTTTAAACATTTTCCTCTTTAAGCTTGTTTGACTTTATTTCACAGAAACTAATTTGGATATGGAAGTCATAGACAGTGTGTGACATCAGGTCACAAAGTAACCATGATTTTGGGGAGAGTACTGTTGCAAATTGCAAAAGTTTCACAAATTTGTGAAAGTGTCATGCTTCCATTTGTGACAGTACAAATGGCCACATCAAAATATGCATATTTCTAGGTCTTTTTGAAAAAAAAACTGAAGCATGGGTGCTGTTCCTAGGACACCATTTAGGTAAACACAACAGTTGGTGCTTACCTAGGGGCATTATTTTTCTAACTATACAATTTTTTCTCCACCGTTAACTGAAAACAAGATGGTGGTGGAATGACACTACTGAGGGCATTTGGGACACAAAATGGTACTTTTGTGACAGTACAAGTTGCTTTTGTGCGGAACATAATTTTTTTCCCCATAGGATATAATGGGAAACTTTAAACATTAAGAACTATTGAACAGATTAATATTTTTTCACCACACCTTCAAAAGGCACTTACTTGACCCAATCCACATACACCCTAAAAGTTGTGGACCAGACAGAAAAACTGCCCGGGCTGTAGAGATGAGCAAACAATTGCAAAAGTTGAGGATTTTTCACACTTTTCTTAGCTCTGCAGCTCCGCAATCACAGATCTGACTGAAACAAAGATTTCCATATTCAGAGATCTATGGTATGACAATGCACATGCCAAATTGCAGGTGATCGGACAAATTGTTGCAAAGTTATTAAAGTGCAAAAATTAGAGTTTAATATAGAAGTGGCCATGCAACCCTTACTATACCTGCCCTACAGGGCAGGTGTAATATATATATATTCAGTATATGTGTGTGTATATATATATATATATATATATATATATATATATACACACACACACACACACATATAATAGAAATACAAAATCACACATGCCCCCACAATGCAAAGCATCATGGACTGCATATACAAATTAGCACAGACTATTATGCTGGTTCAACTTTAAGCAGAAATGCATAGTGCCAAAAGGTCTCTCACACAGTTTGCAAAGGGTGCCAACAGAAGACATAGACATGTGTTTTGTCCTACCAGGACTCATCAGTATGCCTTGTCTGTTTGACACCCCAGTGGAATGAACCAGCTACCCTAAGATGGTCTATCTGGGTTATGCTGTGGTGAACCAAACTAAAACAAAAAACAATTTAAAAGACAAAAAACCTCTGTGCGCAAGCAATATTCTGTGGTGATTTGTATATGCAGCCCATGATGCTTTGCATTGTGGGGGCATCTGTGATTTTGTATTTCTTTGAAATGTGGCTTCCCGGCCAAATGCCCTTTAGGGTAACCATTGCCTCAGTGCTTGTGCATAGAGGTTATTTGTCTTTTAAATTGTTTTTTGTTTTAATTGGGTTCACCACAACATCAAAATGTCAAAAATTGCAGAGATAGCAACATAAGTTGAAAACCTCATTTCCAGTCATTATACGGCACTTACCTGGATTCCTCAGTTTGCGGTTCAGCTTTGAAGAGTGCGGACATCTCTCAATCCAGAGAATATTGCAGCAGCTGACCTTGTGAGATATGTATTGGGTGAGGGGGGGTGTGGGGATATGGGTGCACAGAGGGAGGGTTGGGATGGGGGAGGAGGTATGGGAAGATGATGAGGGACCATTTTCTTTTTTAAAGGTTTTAACAAGAAAAGTAATTGGGGGACAGTTTTCTTTATTTCAGGGAGTTTCTATTTTGTTTGGGAACACTGGGAGTGGGCTTCCCAGTGTGCCCCACAGTAGTGGGGGATTAAAAATAACTGGGGACACTGGGAGTGGGCTCTCCAGTGTCCCATACTGGTAGTGTTGTGGGGATGCTAGTGTCAACATGGGTATTGGGCACCCCACGTTGGAAAACATTAATTAAATACAAAATACTTTGGGACACTGGAAGTGGTTTCCCAGTGTTCCACAGAGGAAGGAAGGGTTCAGCAGCCGACATGCAGACTGGGCACCCAGATATCGGCATTTATTTATATATATATATTGGAAAGTGAGCAGAAGATCGCAAAAAAGGATTCCTTTTCCCCCACTCGCTAACTTCAGGCTAGTGAAAAAGGAAGATAGCGAGTGGTGAAAAGGAATCTAACTATTAATAAAAGACCCTTGGAAGCTGCATTGTATGCACCCGCTTAGGAATCCATCTAAGAGAGTACCAATGAACAAGATACATGCCTTGGTGTATCTTGATGTCTTCATATTTGTGGGTTTTCAAATAAAAAAAAAACAGAAAACAAGAAGGCTGCTCATGATGAAGGATTTTTTTTCTCACAAAGAGGGATTCCAAATCTTGCGAAGAAGTCTTGATCTCACAAGACTCAATCCTTCTTCTTGAGACAAAATCCCCCTTCATGAGAAATACCTCTAGCCAAGAAATGGAATGTTCAGCTAAGTCCCATAGGATATAATGGGAACTAAAAAATGTAATAACTTTGCAACTGACCAATCAATTCATACAAAATATTCATTGTCTGTTCTTCTAGCAAAGTTCTTTATACCCTGCAAAAATGAAACAGAAATGCCACACTGTATGGCTACAAGGCAATGAGCAAACAGCAAAACCGGGTGTTTTTTTTACTTTTTTTCACTATCTGAATCTCAGAATCTGCATATCTGACCAGAATGAAACTTCTCACATCAAGAGATGTACCCCACAGGATAGTGCATACCAAATTTTGTACAAATCCATTGATTGGCTGCAAAGTTATTAAAGTGCAAACCTTCAGGTTTAACATAGAAACTGCTGCTCAACCCTAACTATAGAAGCGATAGCACCTCCATAATATATATGTACACACACACACACACACACACACAGACATAAAAAACATTCTGGCCCAAGGGAATGGTCATTGTCCATGCTTCATGGTAGGGAATACAACAGTAAGCTACATATATATACGCTAACAGTCTTTCTAATGCTGATGATGCTGGGTATCAATCTGTAAATATATCTATTTTTAGGAGAGAGGTACATCTTTCTCTTGTCCATTATACACTTATAAAAACCTATTCCAGGGTGCACTAGGAAGCACAGCTTGAATGTTATATATTTATTTATGTATTATTTATTTCAAACATTTCACCAGGAAAGACATACTGAGCTGAGAATCAACTAGTTTCCAGATGTGTCCTGGGGGGAAGGGTAATGAGAGAAATAAACATAGTAGTTACAGAACATAATTGTAGAATTGTACAATGAAATGACATACGGCATTTACAATGTGTACTAGGCAGATCAAAACAACAGCAGAAATACAATATCAAGCCTATTTGCAGTATATACATAACCAGTCGGTCCAGCCATCAGGCAGAGAGCATTGCAAAGAACCAATAGTGAAAAGGTAGGGAAATAGAGTAGGCAGAGATTGAGGTGGAATGTACAAGGAGGATATCAGGAGGCATCAGGTGAGGTAATGGAAGAAAGGGAGGGAGAGGTGAGGAGAAGATAGAGTAGTGGAATTGGGGAGGAGAGCTCAAGTGCAGTTGCAGGAGGCAGTGTTGAAGTCTTGGAAAAGACAACAGAGGGGAAAAAACGGAGAAGGCAGCACAGAAGTTGAGGGGGGGGAATTCCAGAGTTTAGTGAAATGGAAGGAGAAGGCAGCTTGGACGATCTGGATGGGAGTGCTAGGGTCTGGTTGCCAGAGCTACAAAGGGAGTAGGAGGAGTGAGTTGGAGAGGAGAGGAGAGGAGAGATATGAGGTGGGGGGGCAAGCTCAGTCAGTACTTGGCAATAAGGGTGGAGCCATGTGCAAGATGCCTGGCTTCAAGAGAGGGAAGACAGAGTGAGTTGTAGAGGGAGCAGTGGTGAGTCAGAGGAGGGTAGTCAAGAGCAAACTGGCAGAAGGAGTGATATTGGGGATCCAGTCTGGCAGGGGTGGACTTTGGGACACTTCCATAGATGGTGTCTCCATAGTCAAAAATGGAGAGGATCATTCTCTGTACAATGGCTTGGCCCACCAGCAGGGGGTTATACCCTCATTTCTGGTACAAGGCACCTAATTTTGGTGGAGCTTTTTGTAGAAAGAGTCCACATGTATAGAGAAATCTAGATGACTGTCAAGCCACAACCCAAGGTACTTGAAGGAGGGGATGTCTTCAAGGAGGGACCCATCCAGGGTGTGGAAGGAGGGGAGGGCTGGGAGTCTAGAGAGCTTTTGCCTGGATTCAGACATCATAGAGACCATTTTTTTTTGTTTTGTTTTGTATTTAGGGACAGTGAATTAGAGCAGAACCAGAGCAGGATGCTGTCAAAGTCCAGTTGCAGTCTGGTCATCAGATTAGCAGGGGAGGAACCAGAGGCAATTATGATGGTATCATCTGCATACATACTGTATGTATGGATGTAGATGTACAGGCAGAGGGGAGGCTATTTAGAAAATGTTATTTACTGTGTATGTATGTTTATCTTTTTGTGCTGCACATCCCACTCTAGACCCTTGTTATCACCTTAATGGTACCCTGTAATTTATAATGATTTGTTGACTTTTCTCCAAGTATCTATATATGTACCTCTCTGAATTTTATGATGCTTTACTGTACTGAACAGGACCTCTTTGTAAATAATCACTGCTCTGACCATCCTGGCAGGACTAGACAGATTCTGGATTAAATATTGTATCTAGTAGAGCTGTGCAGAATGGGGAATATAGAATTCTGCCAGATGAATTCACATGGAAGCATCGCTTTCAGAACTTTCTTCGATTCTACAGAATTCTGGAAAACCTTTCAATATAAACCATGGAATTACTTTGTAGGGATCATGTTAACCATGGAATAATTTTCTGAAGACTGAGAGAAAAAGAATTCAGGCTTTATGTAAACTGCAGTTCCATTTTCCAAAATTTCTGATTTCACTACCAACCGAATTCTGCAAGTTAGTTGGAATTTTCAGATTTGTTTACAGATTTCATTCTGTCAGAACTTGAAAGTTCACACAACACTAGTCTTGAGGGTTACATAGTGAGAGTTGGGGTAGCATTCATTTGATAAGATTGGACATGCACCCCTATTCAAATTGGGTATTGTCTCTGTTGTGCAGCATAAGTTGTGGCCAAGATGGGCCGAAGTCCCTTAAGACATCTCTTTACTGTTGCTGTAAGTGCCAGTGTGAGAAGCACATAGCCCATGGGATACATACAAGTCAACCCAAGACAACTTGTTGCAGCAGTAGCTACTACTGAAACAGAAACATTCAGTTTGTAGACAGAATTCAGAAGCATCCTTCAAAGACATATTTTAATTATGGCTTTTCGATCTGCAGCTAATGAAACTAGAGGGTAGGCAAACAGGCCTCGCTCTATTGGCTTGATTTCATCTGGTTTTGTAGTCAAGATATTCAGACAAAGTACAAAATTACCAACTGTCCCAAAACACCAAAGTGAGCTATTTCCTTATGAAGCCACAAAACAGCATACTATATCACATAGAAAAGCAGGCTAGAGATAAGGAAACAATAACTTGCATAGAAATTTTGTGTAATAATGAAAAGAAACATACAAAAATATTTAAAAACATTTATAATCTCATGTGTCTTGGAATGCCATGTTGGTTGTTATGTACTGTCTTGTTAACAAGGTGTGATGCCATCCCCTCCTCAAAAATGTAGTGGCCAATACAATCTGAGTAATGCTTAATCCTGAATTTAACTGTCAGTGCCAGTTTTCAAGGACTGATTCTGATTCCAAATCCACTCTACATGGCCTATGCATGCCTAATGTCCATATATATATATATATATATATATATATGTGTGCATGAGCCCTCCTAAACATTTCTGGTGTCCACTACAAATTCAGGGGTGTCTGGTACTCTTGGATGCTTCCACCTATGATATTGACATTCTGGAGAGACATCTGCCAGAAAGAGGAGAGCAGTCTAGTAACAGCCACCTGCTTCCTACTCCATGTTCTCCCAGTTTCTGTTGTCAAGAGATTTGATAACCCAGTTGGCAAGGGGACTTGGCAGCAGGCCAGTGGCTGGTTGTTATCAAGGAGGTGGGCTGTCAGACATAAAAGCCTGTGCCACCCTATTACTATTCTGCTTCCACCTGTGTTAGCACTGCTTTTGAGGTATGTTTGTCTGTAAGAGGAGAGTTATTTAGTAACAGTCACTTGCCTTCTCCTCCATGTTCTCCCGGTGGCTACTGTCAAAAGACTTGGTAGCTAGGTTGGTGAGGGGGCTTAGCAGCAAGCCACTGGCTGGGTGATATCATCAGGGAGTGGGCTGTCATACATAAAAGCTTGTGCCACCCTGTGGCACAAGCGTGAGTGGTGCAAATACTAATAAGGAAATGAAATCAACATTTCTGACAAAGATTAAAGACTCTTTCTGATGACTTTCCTGAGGCACAGAGTCTCCTTGTTGACTGTGAACTGAACTTTTAGTATATGGTTTATTATGACTGTGACCTGTGCTTATTAATTGTGATCCAGTAATTCATATATTGATTCGTTCTAGTGTTTAGTTAGCATCCTTGCGAAAGCCTAATATGTTACAAATTATTTTTAGCATGATCTTTTTTAACATTTGGGACCCGATTTTCAAGCCCTGGGAATGACACATTACAGGGCATCAGGGCTTGGTAGGGGCTGCTAGACTACCAGGGTTAATAAATTAAACATTATGGGACATCAGGGCTTGGGGGTGCTATACTGCAAGGGTTAATAAATTACACATTATGGGGGACAGGGGCTTGAGAGGGACAGCACATTGGCACATCCTCCAAAAGGACTTCTAAGTACTGTTAGATTAGTCATTGGCAGGTCTAATGGTACTTAGACCATTGCCCTCTGGAAGGCTTTTGAGAATACCAGCTGAGGGGATATGGCAGCTTGCATCTGCCACAAGCCCCCTAGCACCATGCTGCAGCCCATTTTGTGGCACAAGGCTGGTGCAAACCCTCTTTGGAGCATGCAGCCTGCGTTTGATGGAGGCTGCTTTTGAGATTAGATCAGGGTGCATTTTTTGATGCATGGTGCCACTTACATCATTTATGTTTGATGCAGGCATCTTGCATCAACCTAAAGGCTTTGAGAATTGGTCCCAGTATCCTTTTTGGTTTTTACGATCATTTTTTCAGTGTCTAGATTAGTGCTCATGAAAGCTGTCAGGTGGATAGCACAGAATACTGAAGCCCGCATCCGCATGTCAGATATTGAACAGGTGATTACAGTGCATGCTTCCCCACACTGCTCTACTAATGTACCTCAATGTTTTCATGCAGGGACCACTATGTAGATGAGAGGTTAGTCCAGACTCCATGCACATTGAATTTTTGGCCTCTCATGTGAGTCTGCAACAAGTGTGCCAGTTAGTGCCAGTTGTGTTGGTAGTTTTGTGATGTGGACACCTTCTCACTGGCAACTGGACTGAGTCCTCCACAAGTCATTTCCCCATAGGGCACTGAACAGCCCACAGGTGATGATGACTTTCAGCCATGGATGACCATAGCTAGATTTTAACCAGTGACCTAGAAGTGAATCCACTACCAATCCTCCTGGGAATATTACGAAAGACTGACTTTCACAGTACCGATTGTCAGGATCCAGAGACTGACTGCCCAAAACTTGGAATCCAGACACTTGTTGCCACCCCCCAAAACATGGAGAAAACCTCTACCATGGGCAATTACCAAGTGTCTGGATTCTGAGTTTCAGGCAGTCAGTCTCGGGTTCCTGACACTTGGTATCGTGAAAGTCGGTCTTTCATATTAAATCCATCCACTGAGCTGTGAATTCCCCTAAGATGCAGCATCTCATTGTTAGAGGAATCTGGTTGCTGTCTAGTCTTACAGCTGAGAAGGCTGAAGTGCAAGGATCACATGCCTTGTTCAAGGTCAGACAGTAAACAGGTGGCTGTGGAGGGATTTTAACCTACGTCTCAAATCAGTGGTTTAAACACCAGAAGTCACTGCTTCTGATTTTCTAATTTACTTCTGTATTCTTATTAATGAAATAATAATAATAATAATAATTATTATTATTAGGAAAGATTTTAACTGAGGTCCAAAATTAGTGGTCTAAATACCAGAAGTCACTGCCCCTGATTTTCTATTTCCCTTCTGTATCCTTATTATTGAACTAATAATAATAATACTTTAGCTATAACATTCATTTTTTGTATTTTAATTCTATATTTTTCACCTTCACCTATCCCTAGCCACACTCACCTACATTTGTTGGGTCACGCCTGTCCTGCATACACTGATCCAACCACTGTTCCAACTTCAGCATCTTCAAAGGACAGGTCTTGACCCCAGTGGAGAAACCAAGACCTTTGCCCTTGCCAGTGGCGTGCAAGTTAACTTGCCAGACCACCCAGGAGCATGGATGTAGTCACCAGATGCCAAGAGAAGAGGTGAGTTGAGTTGGAGAAATGCATGTTGGACATGGCCAGCCATTATTGGGTATTTAGGGGCATTTCCTCTTGTTATCCTATGCACTACCTTTGGGATTTGATTGTCAGTTTGATTGCTATGTTAGTCTATATATTGAGGGACAATGCCACCCAGCTGTGCATAGGAGATGCTAGATCTCTGGGAACTGGTTATCCTAGACCAGAGCCTGAGAGGGCTGTCTTTGCAGCACTGCTATGGTTCCACTGGCTCATAGTAGGTTGTAAGCTTTGCACAACACACCTTCATCCCCCACAAGGCAGCATGATGCACTCCATTGTCATCTATAAGCTAAGGTATTTTGGACCATTCAGAGTTGATGCAGTTTGTTCTGTACAAACATGGCATTTTTTCTGTGATTTCAGAGAGGTGCCTCAGTAATAATTATGCATAAACAGGGAGCTTAGCTCCTGCATCCCTCTTTATTTTAATGCTAAACAAAAATGCTTACCAAACAATATTATTCAGTGAAAAAGTACCAAGTGTTCTTTGTTTATGTCTGACATCAAAATTATGCATGCAGTCTCGGTTTCTCTATTGTGTAGCAAAAACTACACCCACACCATCTCTGATTTTAATTGATCTGAGCAGTAACCACCAATGGTAGAGTCCCTTCAAGCTACTGTTGCTGTTCATAAATATATAATAAATTCAAACCTTCCTGTGGCTCATCCTCCTCAGGTCCCTGCTATGGATGAGAATCAAACCTTTTATTCCCTAATATGAATACACCAGTACCTCATGTGCTTGGATTTTATTTACTCATTTAGAATTTCTGACCTGGAATGGCACACTTAGCTGTGATAGCTTGTTTCCATGTGCATACTAGGGGGTTTGGATACATGGACATGTTTTATTGGTGTGGTAATGTTAGCAATGCCACCAGGGGAAAAACAATACTCTTTACTGATGAGTGCCTTGAAATCATTAACTTCTATCTGGACAGTGACCATAGATAGGCAGATGGGACCTTGGCTTAAAAACTCATCTGAAGGATGGCACCTCAACAGAGTAGCACCCCCTCATCCTGCACTACAGTGTCAGTTATGGGTATTACCCCAAGTGCCTCATGTGGAGCTAGAACTCATGACCTTTAGATTTAGCATTACAAATGTGTGCTGGTTTAAGGCTGTCCTTAATTAGGAATGTTCATGAAGTTACCAGATACTACAGCAGTATCATGGCGAAATAAATACTAACATACTAACATACTAAAATGCCAGCAGAATAGGACTAATGGTCTTTCGTGTCTGCTCGTTTGGTCAGCCCCCACCCTGAGTGCTGACCTTGCTGTCCCCCTCGCCTTCTCTGGCTTCTCCCTTCCCAGTTCCGGATATTCTTGCTGCATTGGATTTTGCTTCCTGAACCCTTCCCCTGTACCTGTCCCCCCCTCTTGAACCCTCCACTGTCTCTGCCTCCACCAGCCCCTAGGTAGTGCATTCCATGGCTCTACCACCCTCTCAGTGAACTGCACTCCTCCTTTCTCCCTGAATCTTCCCCCTCCAGCTTCCACCCATGCCCTCTAGTGGCCCCCTCCTCCTTCCTTCAAAGCACCCTCACTGTTCCTCCACTATTTACCCTCTTCATGTACCTGAAGACCTCTATCATGTCCCCCCGGTCCCTTCTCTCTTCCAAAGTGTACATATTTAGCTCTTCGAGCCTCTCCTCATAGGTCCTGTCCCCCAAGCCCCAAATCATTTGGTTGCCTCCTCTGGACCCTCTCCAGGAGGTTAATGTCCCTCTTTAAGTGCGGCCTCCAAAACTGCGCAGTACTCAGGTGCGGCCTCACCAAGCAGTTATACAGAGGAGTACCACTTCCCTCCTTCTGGAGGTGATCCCCCTAGCGATGCATCCCAGCATCCTGTTGGCCTTGGCTGCTGCCCTCCTACAAGTCTCAGAGTTGTTCATCTTGACATCCACCACCACCCCCAGGTCCCTCTCAGCCATTGAGACTTGTAGTATTTCCCCCCCCCAGATTCCTAAATCACTTAGGAATTACTACTGTAGTATACAGTATACTTTTGTAAATGGTGCATCTTGTTGTTTTGCAATATAATTGAACTGCAATGAGATAGGAAGTAACTCTGTTACAGTATTTTTAGTGGTGTACATAACAGTCCTGTTGCTTCCTTGGGACAGGAAGTCCCTAGATTGAGCAGTCCCACAGGAGACTTCAGATTAGTGCACACTGTTAAAAGGCAAACACTGCACCTCGTGCCATCATGCTTGCCTGCCGCCTGAGCACCCACTGATCCCCAAGTGTAGGTATGCACTTTACAAGACACCAGGGCAGGAGATGCAGAAAACAACAAGAGACACCATATTGGCATACAGTATGTTGTATAGAATAAGACACAATACAACGAAAATTACATTAAAATTTCTTGTATTGGATTTTAAATTGTTTGTGGGTTCTATTAATATTGTGTTTTAAATGGCATTAGAAGTATGGCAGCATTTCATTTAATATTGGATTAGCCTCTGTTTTCTTTAAGAATATGTTTTTTCTTTTTTTTTTGTGTTTGTCTCCCATGTCATTAAGATCAGTTTTTACATTTAACATGTACAGTAGCTCCCTATTACATCATTACAGATGCTGCTCAAGGGGCATTATTGGTTTCAATCAATCAGTGGCAATTGCTACCATTAATTGCATACACTAGGCTGTATTCACATATGTGTGGGTAATACACGCTGGTGGCACATTACCCACCCGTGGAGTTCCACACCTGCAGACAGGTATGCACCAGCCAGTAGTCACTACCAGTCATCACCTGTCTGTGGCCCCACCCCCCCTGGCATGCAGATGTGTGGAGGACATTTCTGCATACCAGGTGCATATCCAATAGAATGCTCAGACCCAGTCCACAAATGGATCACTTGCACCCACGGGGCATGGAACACATTGGCGGGCATGATGTGCACCACAGGCTTGGGGCAGGTGGGTGCCCGGTCAGCCACCCCCAGCCCTCCATGAAGAACCATGGGCTGGGGTGGCAAGTGGGGGGTCTGCAGAGCCCCTACATCAGCACCACTGCCACTAGCGGCATCCTGGGGGGGGGTGCTATCCCTTATGGTAAGGTGTTACCTAGCATAAGGTGTACCCAGAACTCCACACCTCTGTGAATAGCGTGGAGTGTGGGCTCACACCTAACAAGCCCTCCACCTGCCCCCACCACATTGCTGTCTGCACAGTCAGGGGATTATGTGCTAAGGGGCTGCATGCACTGAATGATGGCTCTGGTGTGGGTGCAGCGTGGCTATGTACCACAGATACACGGTGCATAGCCACTCCACACAATAATGCATAGGGCCCATTGTTCTTTCCATGAAAACTGAGCAAATTGAAGAGCTGCTCCATTTCCAATGATGTAGCCGTCCATGTCAGTAGTGGTACCAGCATTAGAGACCTCTGATTGCAACAGATGATGTCATTGGTTGTAATACCTCTAATAACACAAAAGGGGATTGCATACAAAGCTGACTTCAATAACCAGGGAGACAGATACAAATAGAGACAGAGGGAGACATAGAGCATACAAAAACATTATAGTCATGGAGTAAGTAAATAAACATTTGAAATGCTGCAGTGCTTCTCAGCTTCCTTGAAGAGAATAGTTTAAAAGAGAGATGTCCATTATGAGAAGTAACACACCTCAGTGTGGGGCTGCCCGACTACTCCCTGATTAGCACTTCTAGTGCAAAAGTATCATTTTACCTGATTTTGTTGTTCAGTGTTTTATGTTTATCTAGTTGTTCCTGACATCCCTCCTGCCCAGCATTGTATGCTAAGCACTGCCAAGAGTGTACCCCAGTATCTCATACAGCTGATGTCACAGCTGGGGATAAGTCACTGGAGTTGACACTAAGCACTGTGTTTTGCTGTCCACTGGTCCCGCTGCCCTACCAAGAGTAAATATATCTTGTGTAAACTGTGTTTGGTCTTAGTAGGGCAGTGGTAACAGATGAAAAAGTGGAGCTACTGAACACTCCAATTACTGCATCCTGTAATAGAGCTCTGGCAGCTAATCTAAACTGTGAGATCAGTCATGGTAAATTCTGGGATGCACCCTTGGTGAGGCTTAATGTAACATATCCGGCTGGAAGGATGGCAGGATCAACCAGATAAATATAAAATAATAAGTAACAAAAAAAGGTTAAGTTATACTTCTGTACTAAAAATGTTAATCCGGGGAAGCCCCATACTGAGGTATGAAGCATTTCGTGATAGACATTTCCCTTTAGCAATTTGCAGTAAAATTCTAATTTAGTGATCTATACTCTGACTACCTGAGCTAAGAGGATTACAAGATTTTGTTGTTGTTGTCACAGTGGTTGTTACACATATTTTTCCTCTAACATTTATAGCTTGCTCACATTCCAGAACACATGTAGTTTTGGTCCTTTTCACACTTTCCTGGAGTGTACACTGTTTTACTGGAATAATAAAAGTAGGATTATATGAGGGCAGAAAAAAAAGGCTTGTTTCCAACTGAAAAATATGTTTTTGTGAAATCATGCATTTTTAGTGCTTCTGTTCATGGTGCTTGTCAGGGCACTACTGTTTTCACCTTTACTTTTTGCTGTGATAACACACAGGCCTAAAACATTCTGTGGAGGGTCAGACAATATCGTTTCTTTTTATTCTTTTACTTTGTTTTCTCTGTCATCACTTTCTGTGTAATTTGATATCTTTCTTCTATTTAGTATTCTTCTGAGACAATCAAGATAACAAAGAAAGCATGGGTTATATGGGTATGTTCTAACAACACTGCCCCTAGACTGAAGGGATACTTCTTTATAGACTGCATCTTCCAATACTGAATTTCTTTATTAATGCTGCTCTGATACTGACCAACTAATTACACTACTTATGTAATGAAGAAAGCATTACCTCCTGCCTCAACAAAATAGCCTGCAAAAATGATATATGGATCTTGGATACTGTATCTTGAGTTCCAAAATGCCTCTTCTACTGTACATCTTGGATGAGATTCAGAACAGTGAAGGAAATGGCCTGTTGTATTTTAAAAACATTACAAATAGAGACCAAATTGGTAAATAAATAATATTTTGAGTATTGTCCCTAGAGTCACTAAATCCATCTATCTCCATATATAACATTCCAAACTATTAAGATGTAGTCTGATTTAAATCCCCTGAAACATGTTAAAAACAAAATTAAATCAAATGAAGCTATTGGACTGCTCCTTCCTGAACCTTTTTTCATATTTGCAATTTTTGGTGACTCCATAACCTTGAATTTTAAGCATAGTGCCCTTTACCATCCACCCCATGCTGTACAGAAAGAAGCAAACCACAGGAATCTAGCCATAGAAATGATTTAGGAGAGCAGGAATGAAAGAAATTTGCTAACTCCAAAGGTAAGTGCAATACGGTGACCATTTGTGTTACAGTAGTTATCTTTTATTTATTTATTTTTATTTAGTTTTTGTTGACCAGGCAAGTGCACTAGACAAATTCTGCCTATTTTCAGGCACGACCCGGGGGAGGGGCATACAGATGAATGTCAACTGACTTTGAACCAGATTAAGCTGTTGGTGGTATTTTAGTGACTGATTTTAGCTATTAGATGCTGATCTGAAATGCTGTATATCTGTTCAGCAAAATTACTTTCTAGCCATTCCCACAATGGATACATACCATGAACCTGCTGACCATTCATACAGTGATAGCCAGTGACACAGTCCACTTCTGGAGATACTGGGAAATACCAAAGAACACAAATTGAAATGAATGGGAATTTCATGTGATATTTCATGATACTGCCAGATATGAAACATATGTATCATATCATTGGCTACCACTATGTGAGCCAGTGGATTATGTCAGCTCCCCTAGAGATCATGTTAATAACCTTTGTTATGCAGTTCAGCCTCCAATCAAATAAGGTGAAAGTGCAGTACCATGCTGTGGTATGATGCAAAAATATATTGAGGAAAAGGACCTAAGAGTCATCATACACAAATCCCTAAACAAAATAGCCAGTGTAACATATGTAGGGCCTACAGCAAGGCAACCAGGGAGCTGGGTGTACTGGCAGGGGTTTTGATAGCAGAAGAAATGAGGTAATACTACTTCTATATATAAATCAGTTGTGATTCAACATCTAAAATGCTGTGCCAGGTTTTGGAATCCCCAGCTAAGGAAAGACAAAGCCAGGATACAGACAGTGCAGCATTAGGCAATCAAAATGATTCAGTGTTATCAAAATGATTCAGTGGGCTAGAAACAAAGCATACACAAAAAGACACAACAGCCCCATACTGTATATTGCAGCTAAAGTGAGAAATAAACTATTCAAGAAAGAGATCAAACTGGTTAGCCCAGAGGGTGGTGTCACTGTGGAATAGACTTCCTACAGTTGTGACTGGAAGTGCAAACATGGAAGAGTTGAAGAGAAACCTGGATAGTTTTTGTAGGATGTAAAATATACAAGGATACAACCTTTAAGAAAAGGTGAGCAATAAAAGGGCAAATCGCCTAATAATGCTTGGACAATACCAATGAAACCTATGAGTATTTGATTAGGGAACTGAACATGTTCTCATAGGAGGCCAGAAGGAAGCAGAGTGATATGCTAGAGACTTTCAAGTTCCTAAAAGGAAGGAACAACACAAATTGCGAGGAGATAATACTCAGGAATAACAAGTCAAAAACATGGCACCTCCGTGGAAGCCAGGTGGAAGGGGAGGTTTAGGAGGGATTTGAGAAAATATTATAGTAAAGACAGAGTAGAGTGGTTTTGTTAAACAGACTACTGGCAGAGGTGGTGGATGCCAAACTCATTAATGGTTTCAGCCCTGGCTAGGACAGAGTTAAGGTCTTAATAGTTACTCAGGTTGGTAGCTGTAAGGCATGAGGCAAGTGAGGGAGGAGGAGTAAAAGTAAACATTTCTAGACAGCAGGTCTCAGTGTCGGATAGGGTATAACATGACAGACTGAATGGACCAGTGGTCTTTTTTCTGCTAATATTGTGTATGTTTCAATATACTGTATAACACTTAATATACTAGTGGGCCACAGAAAAGATAAGCCTGCTGAGCTAAAGCATGCCAGTGCCTTCATATCAATGATTTCAATGTTTGTTTTTCTATACAGGGGAGCTTGATTGTAGTGTATGCTACCAAAATACCTGAGAGTTTTTCACACTGCCTACATGTGAAAAATACAGGGTCATGTTTGTTTTGTAAAAATATGCTCAAAACAACAAAACAGATTTTCCTCGTCTATATGTGCACCTTGTAAACTATACCCACTGGGCCAATCTTCCCCTAGTGACCTCCCACCAATGTCATACCAGTCTATGGCCATATGACTCAGATGCTCATATGGCATGAGAAAACTGCAAGCCTGAGTTTTCTATGCCCATGTACTGAAGATATTTCTGCATCTTCTCACCAACTGCCCCTTAGTAAGACCTTTCTTGCTATACTACCCTCACATGTGGTGGCAGTGAGTGAGAAAGTTTCTTTTGTGTGGTGTCCCAATACCAGACTACTCTTTTAGCTGCTTAAGAGATGGAGTCTAAGAATACCACACTGCCTTCTCTGTAGAATTCATTAATGTTTTTTGGCCTGGGGCTAGGAGTTAGTTCTTGGCATGAACCATGTCTCCCACATAGTAGCTCAAAAGTTTTCAGTAATTAAACAAAACAAGTATATGCAGTCTTAGGGAATTTATTTCCTTGTTTTAACCAAGATAAAAAGGCCAAAATCAGCAACACTGTGGTTAATAATGGCCCCATAAAGTGCATTTCTGCTGCAAATTTCTGTCTTTAATTAACTTCTACCTATACAAATACAGAAGATGCAGAGGGACCTAGAATATAAAAACACAGCATTCATACAAATGTTTCCTTGCATCTTTTGAAGGTATCTCAATTAATTTTAAGCAGTGGATCTGCTCTAAACTGCACTAATAATGCCACAGAGGTATCTGCCCTCGTTTATGTAAATAAATAGCACACATACAGTGCACAGAACATAATTACTCACATCTCAATCCTTATGCAGAGATAAACATATAGTTTTATGTTAATAACCTATTTCTGCTGGTATCCCAAGATTCATCTACTAATGGCAAAAACTGTCAGATGGGATTCACACAGATGATGTCAGATGCAATAACCTCTCTGAGGTACTGTTGACACAATAAACCTTCCACACTTATCTCTAAATGATCTCAAAATAACTATTTTCAATAGACCTCATCTGTAATGAGTGACATGAGATAGTGAGGATATTTACGAAACCCATAAACAAGATTCTAGTGTTCTAAAGATATTGCTTAGACTAACAGATGTAAAAATCAGATACACAAAAGCTCCTAATAATTCAGTATCTACTTTTTGCTCGCCAAAAAACAATGTTTTATGCACAATAAGAAACAGCACAGGTGATAACAACCTTTTTGTATGGTAAAAGTTAGATTTATCTGCCCCCTTATCTTAGGGCCTGATGCTTTCATATATTGTGATGAAAAACAAAAAGAGCTACTGTGGCTACACTTGGTTTTCATTAACTAAAAGAGCTAGCACTCCCTCTGATGGTACATAAAACATTTTAAAAGTTTGTGGATTTTACTTCATACATTATATCAAAAGCAGCTTTTCTCATAAATGTTAGATTAGAATTGTGTTTACCTGACTGTATATGATGTAATCTGTAGAACAGGACATTACCTGGAATCTGACAAATAGTACCGGGCTGTTTCTCTGCCTACTTTATCAGCATTGTGACCCTACTTACAGAAAAGCCACATGTGTTTACCAGACTTGTCATTTTAATGTCACAATGGTTGAAGTCAACACATAAGGATGAGCTATTAAGAGGAAAAGCATGAACTACATCAGCATACAGAAGAGTAAAATACTGTAATCACTGGTTACCCTTGTCTTTCTTTGTTATATGCAAGTGTGATGTAACAAATAATATATTTTAGTCTCTTGCACTGTGTTCCCTCTTACTCAAAGCTAGAGAAACTGTAGCTCATGAGCTGCTGAATGGGTGAAAACTAGAACCAATAATTATTAACTAAATAGTACTAGTACAAAACTTATTTTTTTTTTTTTTTTATAAACCCTCATTGTGAAATACCTGTTTGAATCATTCAGGTTTCTATGTAGTGGGTTATGTAGTACTATAAAATGGCAAGAAAAAATCTAGAACTTTAATTGGCAGAGCGACATATCACCTGACAATGCATTACATCTCTATAAATATATGGTCAGCTGCTGAATCTCATTTTCCTCTCAAAAAAACCTACTTACTGAAACATATCACTGTACCCTATAACAAAAATAAAAAAAATATTAGCAGCTTCCATGTTGAAATTCCTGTACTTTAGTACCAAGACTCATATTAACTGCGTTTTGGTTACTTGACACAGTCTTCTGAAACACAAACTATGCTAACAGACTAACAACACACTGTTAAGCAGTACCCTGACATTAAACATACTTTTAAACCTCTAAACTACTCCAAATACCTTCTGTGGCCTCTGCATAAACAACCTCTGTGTTTATTCTGTCCCCTCAGCTACATGCAACACCACAGCACAATAACAGTTATAATCTGGATTCCCAATACTACTTCCACATACAGTATAAAGTCAAATAAACAAATCTGATACTTTTCTTTTTTAATTACACTGTCCACAGGTAAAGTCTCTTTGCTGACCTGCTGTTTACAAAAAGGGGCCATGGGACAAGAAGTGATCAAGCACATTTTTTTCTCATAAAACCTGTTCCTATCCTCACCTCTTGTCATTTGCTGCCTGTAGTGGGGAAGTGAGGCTGGAGAGAACTTTGATGCAAAAACTTCAGAGACAGGTGGAGTTCAAAAATTGATTCGGCGCTGGTCAAAAGTAATAATGGTGCTCCTAAGCTTTCCAGTCCCTTTTGTAGAATTCTTGGGGCTGATAGAGCAACTCCCTAATTGTCTTGTGGGAGGGGGGTGGAGATTGGTGAGGCTCCTGCAGTCAACTCCAACAACTGCTCCTCCTGTGCTCTTCAGCCTTGTTACTATTGTTTTGTGGGCTGGGAGAGAAATTCCTATTGTGACTCCTGCCGTGAGGGAAAACAGCTGATCCTCTTTTCCTCAGCCCCATTCCTATAGTTTATGGTGCTGGGAACAGAAAAAGGAATGCAAGGTGCACTTTTGTGAAGTCAGGAGCTGGGATAGGGACACAGGGCACTGCTACTGACCAACTGACACTCACAGCAGCAATTAGTTACAACCTTTACTTGAATTGCAAGCTGTTATGGAGTAGGCTTCCAAGAAACAACAGCAAAAGCTGAGTTACTAAGCAGCACTGCAACAGAATACATATACTATGAAACAGATAAACAATTTTAACTGTATAGAGAAAGAATAAAGTGGGTGCCCTACATCAAAGTGCCATCTGCTGAAGTAATGCAATATTGTACTGAAAAGGGACTATTTATATAAAATTACTTTTTTCTTTGCAAACATATAACAAGCATTTGTCAATGCCGAACGTTCGCATGCAGGTATTTGCAGTGGTGTTTGGCACGTATGGTACTTTACCCGAATGCCCTGTGCGATTGCTGGTATTTGAACAATACATTTTCAGCATGACCTTTTCGTTACCCCCATTGTGCGCTACATAGGCGGAAACACGTTTTGGGCAGGATGTGAAAAATGACAGCTGTACTGCTCATAAGGAAGTGTGGTAAAATGGCAATGTTGAAAATCTGGAGTGGAAATATTGAAAATTCGCAAACCTACCAGCGTGCGTGGGAACTGTGCAATGCACGCTCGTAAAACAGTTATTTTTAGGAATCTGTTCACCAAATTTTCAACATAGCCATTTTAAGACCTCTGCTCATGAAGAATGTCACTGTGATTTTCTTAATATATCCCATACATTGAGTTCGCACACCGACTGCGCCATTGTGCGCTACATGGGAAGAAACACATTTTGGGCAAGATGTGAAAAATGACAGCTGTACTGCTCATAAGGAGGTGTGGTAAAATGGCAATGTTGAAAATGTGGAGTGAAAATATTGAAAATTCGCAAATGTATGAGCGTGCATAGGAACTGCACAACGCAGGCTCGTAAAACAGTCATTTTTAGGAATTTTTTCATCAAATTTTCAACACAGCCATTTTAAGACCTCTGCTCATGAACAGTGTCACTCTGATTTTCTTACTGTGTCCCATACATTGATTTCGCACACCGACTGCGCCATTGTGCGCTACATGGGCAGAAACATGTTTTGTGTGAGATGTGAAAAATGACAGCTGCACTACTCATAAGAAGGTTTGGTAAAATGGCAATGTTGAAAATCTGGAGTGAAAATATTAAAATTCGCAAACTTACAAGCCTGCGTAGGAACTGCGCAACGCACGCTCGTAAAACAGTCATTTTTTGGAATTTTTGCACCAAATTTTCAACATGGGGTTTTTGGGACCCCTTCTCATGAATGATGTCACTGTCATGGCATTATTCAGGCCTGAAGGGTGATTTCACACAGTGACTGTGCAGTGACTGCAAAATCACCCTTCGGGCCCCAATAACATCATGACAATGACATCATTCATGAGAAGGGTCCCAAAAACCCCATGTTGAAAATTTGGTGCAAAAATTCCAAAAAATGCCTGAGATATGCAATAAAGTTGAAAGCCCCCTATCTAGCCCATTATACAGCTTACCAGCATTTCCTCAGTTCACGGTCGGCTTTGAAGAGTGCAGACGTGTTCCTGGTCCACCGAAGATCATCACGATGAGCTCCAGAGATAAGTATGGGCTGAGGGAGGGTGTGGGGAGGCTGGGTGTGCAGCAGGTGGGTGTAGGTTGTGGGAGGGGGGACTGGGAGAAGCGCCGTGGGACCGTTTTTGGTTTACTGGTGAAAAAAAAAAGACTACGTGGGACGTTTGCCACACTGGAGTGGGCTCCCAGCGTGACAGAAGGATGGCTGGGGGGGCCGAGGAGCCAACAGGGGATTGGGCACCTCCATCGGCAAACAATGCGGGACGTTTGCCACGCTGGGGTGGGCTCCCAGCATGGCAGAAGGATGGCATGGGGGGGCCATGGAGCCAACAGGGGATTGGGCACCCCCGTCAGAAAACAACGCGGGATGTTTGCCACACTGAGGTGGGCTCCCAGCATGGCACCAAAGATTTGGGGGGGCGGCGTGATTCAGGGGGGTGGCGTGACGCGGTGGGGAGGCGTGACGCGGTGCTCTGTATGACAGCGGTGGTTTTCTTTGAAGCGAAGACCACCGCTGTCATACACAGCTCACGCACCCATTGGTGCAGGACCACCATGCCTGCTCAATGAAGCAGTGGATTGAAAGGGAGAGGCACACCTCCAAAGTGTGCTACTCTCCCAAAATGTTCTTTGCGCATGCACCCAAGCGAATGTAAAAAAACAGATTTTTTAATTGGAAAAAAAGCTAAAGTTTTTGCAAGCCCTTATTGACAATAAGTAATTTTTTATATGTGTGATAAGTCACTACAGGTTGTGCATTAATGGATTTAAATGCACATCCCAGGTGTGCAAGGACACTCCACCTTTGGCCTTGTACCTCACTACACCATTGGGACATGCATTAAAATACTTTAATGCACATCCTATGGTGGCTTATTATTTACTCATACCATACCACAGATTTGTAAAGAATTGTGATAGACTGGATCTGTACAATATTCTGTACACTTTACACAGCACAAACACACCTAATACTAGTAAAATGAAATAAAACTTTATTTATAAAGCGCCTTTCTAAGACCAAGGTGCTGTACAATCAATAAAATAGAAACAAAACAATTTAAAACAAATAATAAAATCCATAGACAGCATAAGTTTTAAAAACCCTAGGGAAAAGCCGAGTGAAACAAATATGTTTTGAGCTCCGATTTAAAACTTGAGATGGTCAGGCATTCCCATAACTGACAAGGTAGAGAATTCCACAAGGTGGAGAAGCATAAGAAAAAGAAAGTGTGCCCAATGTTTTTAACCAGACCCTGGAAATCTCTAGCAATCTCTTGTTGGTGGATCGGAGTGGGCGGGAGGGGCAGTAGGGAATCAGGAGATCTTGCAGATACTGGGATCCCTGTTCATGTAGGGCTTTGTAGGTCAGTAAACTGACCTTAAAGGTGAGCCACCACTGTACAGGCAGCTAGTGTAGTTCTCGCAGCACAGGAGTAATATGACTAGTGTTAGATGTAACAGTCAAAAGCCTGACCGCCACATTCTGGACTAGCTGCAAGCATCAGATATCAACTCCCAGAACCCCTAAGTAGAGGGCATTGCAGTAATCAAGGCAATTGGTAATGAAGGCATGGACCAGTGTAGAGAGGTCAGCAGGATGAGCTAGGTGTTTCACCTGGGCGATATTCCTCAGATGATAAAAAGAGGATTTGTCAATGGCAGGCACATGAGATTTCAGGGTCAAGCCACTGTTGAAAATAACACCCAGGATACTTCCAGGTTCATAATTTTAAAATTGGTAAAAGTATGTGAAATGATTTTTTAAAAATACCAGACAATATTTAATTACTTCTAGAATTCAAAAATTGTTTCTCTCTGCTGCTTTTGAAAGTGCTAGCTCTCTCATAAACTGTTGTACAATGTATAGGCAACATTTTCCTAGTGCTGGTTTGCCACATGTGTAGCTCGTGAAACAGTGGGAGATTTCAAATGTTGAATTCCATTTTCTAATTTGGACTTGAAACCCTCTTCTTTATTTGCCTTTGACTCCAGGCCATCCAGTGCCAGCCTAGCCTGAATACAAACTTGGGGATTTCAAGTCCAGCTTCCCACTCATTGTTTTTAACCTTGTTGTACTAGAATCACATTTTGTTTTCTTTATTCTGCTGCGTTTCCAATCCTGCCTTGTAAAGAATTTTGTGATACATTGTATGGAAATGTAATACAAAATCCTATTTTTGTATTGCATTCTATTCAAAGTATAACTGTGATGAAACTGGTACAGCTACCACATAAATGACAAAATAACAATTTAAGATGCCAATAACTAGCATAGTTCTGTCCTCTCATTAAAACTTCTGGGGACCCTATTTACAGCCAAAAAGGTAGTGCTAAGTGGTCACTGCAGTTACTTAGTATCACCAGCAAGTTACCAACCCCAACTGAGTTGTACTCAGCAGAGGTCACACCTGCATTCTGCATAGATTTTGTCCATGTAGGGAAAGGGTCAGAGGCCACACTCCTGTAACAGTCTTCTGTGACTCCATGCATTTATAACTAATACAGGCAAGTGGTAAGCAAGGTTTACAGTGCTATGGCCAACAGTAATACTAAGGTTCATACTAAGGTAAGATGAAGAAGTGAGTAGGCCAAGGCCCATAATGCTCCTATACTATGCCATGGAATAGTAGGATAAGCCATACCCTGACATGATTAAATTATCAAGACAATGTTTGAAAGTCACTTTATTTTTACTGGTAACTACATCAGATGGGAGCCAATTCCAAGGCCCAATGATCCTAACAGTGAAAAAATACTTTCGGCTAATATGCTTAAAACATTTACCAGTTAATTGAAGAATATGACCTCTCGTGTTATGAACAGATTTTTTAAATGAAAAACCTAATTCAGACATAATATATGGGTCCTTAATGATGTCGTATAAAAGAAGGAGATCCTCGTGGATACGCCTAATAGTTAATGGCATTAATTTTAATATATCCAACCTAGATTATTATGATAATTCTTCTAATCCCGAAATTTTTTTAGTGTATTTTCGTTGGACCCTTTCAAGGGAATAATTATCTGATTTTTTGAAAGGACACCATAATTGTGAGGCGTATTCAAGATGCGGTCGAACATAAGAGCTGAATAAAGGCAACAACACTTCCTTATCACGGGATCTAATATTGCGCAAAATAGACCACATAATTTTATTACCTGTATTAATAACAGAATGCATATGCTTAGAATAAGTTAAATCCTCAGATATTGTTATACCTAAGTCTTTTTCGTCAACAGTAGAACACAATGGAAGATCATCCAAATATACTGGATTTTTTGATTATTGGTACCCAGATGCATAACCTTGCATTTATCAGTGTTTAACTTCATTCCCCATTGTGTTACCCAAGTACTAATCACATCAAGACCGTGCTGTATACAGGATATTTGCTCAGGGTTAGAGCTAGGACCTCCGATCTTGACATCATCTGTATACTTAATAGTGTTAGAGAGGCAGGAATTGGTTAAATCAGCAATACAAGCCTGAAAAAGACATGGACCAAGAACAGATCCCTGAGGTACACTACTAAGCACCTTACCAATGTTGGAAAAAGAACCATTTATCATCACTCTCTGAGTCCTATCTGAAAGCCAGTTTTGAATCCATTTGATTACATAGCTATTGATACCAAGAATAGAAAGTTTTTGAATGAGAGCCCAATGAGGTATGAAATCGAAAGCTTTACTAAAGTCAATGAAGATAACATCACATGCTACCCTATTATCTAAATAGGAGCTAAAAATCTCATAAAAGCAGAGCAAATTAATAAAAGCAGAGCAGTAATATGCTGGTAGGGGAAGAACTTGGGTGGCCCAAGAAGACTGACTGCTGAAATGTGCTGGGGCTAGTAAAGAGGCACCACAAGCCACAAACGATATATAATGATCTGGAAGAATGGGTGGGGTTCACTGGACTACCGATCAGAAGAACATCAGGCCACAATAAGGTGAATCAGGAGGAAATAGAGTATGGAGGGGAAGACTTCAGGGAGGATAGCCATTCATCTCCAAGTCTCAACATGGCCTATTGTCACATGTTGCAATTCAATTGCTGTCTTTAACCATCGTGTTGGTTGGCAGACATCATTTTGGCAAGTGGTAACATCTAAAGTAGATTACATATTTGCATTCTGACACTGTTGGGGGGGTATTCTTCCCCTTGTAATGAGTATAATCCTTATGCATATCACAGACTGGTGAAGCTGCAATGGGCAGACAAGTTTGTCCCAATTTTGCCTCTAGTTCTTCTGTTGGGAGCACTTGCCCTCTCCTCATTGAGGAAAATGGACCTCACTTATCTCAAGACTTTTTATCAGCATGTATGTTGATTAGCTGCTTGCATAAGTAGAAAGGATCATCACTGTTTGGTACTCATCACTTAAAATTTGCCATCCCTGGAAGGAAGGATCAATTATCATTTGCTCTGCCTGGTCTTAAAATAATGAACACCCTTCCCCCTACCCTTGCAAATATCCTTGAATGAAAACCCCAGAAAAGTTTCTTCCATGCATCTTCACCGTTGCTGCTGACTGTTCCATGGACATCATCTGCTTCTGGTCAAAGATATTTTGCCTTCAAAGCTCCAAACCTATGGAATGATCTTTCTACAAATTTCTCAGATGGTTCTACTTCAATGACTTTAAAAATAAAAAATCTCTTAAGCAGCATTTTCTTGCATGTAAATAAAGTATCTGTTCTCTCAGAGAATCATATCCTGGGTCATTGTATTTACTCATGTGTTGTCCTGGACTTTACTGCTTTGTACAGGTTGACAGATTATAACTAATACAGGTATTTGTACTTTATAATCTGTGCTATGTGAATGTAGCTCATTCTCTTTGTCCCTGTAGTTATTTTCTGTAAATCTCTGTTAATTTGTTTATCTTTCCTTGTTGTTCACCATATGTAATTAATCCTGAGTCACTTCTGAAAAATTGACTTTTTGTCTCAGTGAGCCCATCCAGTTGCCAAAATGTAATAAATTAGTAAAATTGTGCTGCCTCCCCATTTCAACTGATAATGAGGACCATGGCACATTTTTTGTATCCCTGGTGTCCAGTGGTGCACCCCAACCTCCTGTGCCTGACCCTGTAAATGTCAGCTTTATCCCTGGTGTCTAGTGCAGCTCAAGCATACAATGGATACAATGGTTTTGAGAGAGCTCTCTAGGTCTCACTGACCTCTAAAACTGGTGGATGCTCACAACCAGAGGAGTAAGGCAGCAAACAAAGAAACCGGGGTAGATTTCAAAATTGTGGTAGCACGCTGTAGCAAAATATCACAATACAAAAAACACCAAAGAGACTTATCTGTAACAAGCCTTCTTTTATTCAGTGCATTAATAAATAAGTGTAGGGGCAAATAAATACCTGTTGCTAAAGTGCAGTGCAAATGCAGACTATATTCAAGAAAAATAAATCACCACTGATACAAGCATGGTATTTTCTTATGCAGACACTTAGGCAGCCTGCAGACCAGCGTGCATCCTATAGGACATGCACAATGTACAGACGTTTCAGCAAAATGCCTTCCTCAGAGCTGATTGGCTCAAATTCTGGGCTTCATTTAAATAGCAGTTCATCTGCCTTTTTACTGGCCCTTGTGAAATCAGCTGGAGGGAGTTCAAAAAAGATTTCATTTAAAGTGTCATTACTTATACTACTCCAAATATTGTGACAACATACATCACCAAATAGTGAGACATTTACAAAATAAACACAATATTATAATAAACCTATGTGAATAAACTAACAGCTCCTACTGAAAAACTACATAGCTGGACACCAATTTTAAACTTTCAAAGGACATATACTGCAGACAGAATTCTCACAGATAAAAACTCATAGGTAACTCTTCATTTCAATCAATCAATCAATCAATCAGCTTTATTTAACCAGGCATATAACACCATTGAGCAAGCTCATTTTCAAGGCAGTCCTGGACATAAATTCGATACAATACAGAGAATACAGTAAGCAGAAGGTAAAAAACAAAAACATGGCATAGTACAGATAAGGTAGACATTAATGTGGTGATAGTGAACAGATGTAGGCCATGGGAGGCATATACATAAGGTCCAATATAGTTTACATACACCATTTCCAATATGATTTACAGGAAAGCAAAGTGTACCATCCTAGCTGTTACCACTAATTTAGAGGCTAGTATCTTTATACTAGAAGCAAGGGAGAGGAGAAAGAGCAGATAATGGAGGAGAAGGGGCATGAGAGTACGCCAGGAAGGAAAAAAAAAGGAAGTTGGGCTAAGTTTAGGGGGGAAGGGAATAAGTGCTTGGGATCCCTTGCTAGGAGAGAAGGGGTGACCGTCGGAGTGTAAGATTTGCAGAAGGGACCAGTAATTTAGGTAAAAGAGTCATCTAAAGCAACTGCATGTATCTTTCAACAGGTCCCATATCAGTGTTTTGAATGTGAAGATGCTAGGGAGCGTGGAAAGCTTTAAAGACTTTTGCAGAGAGTTCCACAAAAGTATTACCAATAGTGTCAGGGAACAGCGATGGGGATGGCATTCACTCCAAGTTTTGCTAATCTATATGTCAGCAGATGGGAAGAAAACCTTTTATATCCGAACATGCTTTTTATACAGAATGTACTGTACTGGCAATAATTCATTGATGGTTGTCTTTTATTATTGGAGGGCACAGAAAGTGATCTGAATTTATTTTTGGAATATATCAATTCTGCAGATCTGAATTTGAAGTTTGTGACTAATATCACTTTTGAACATGTGGAGTTTCCAGACCTGACAATTTTAAAAGAGGGGGAACATTTAGAGACAACTATATATAGAAAATCCCTGCAAAGAAATGCCGTTTTAGATTACAACAGTGCCCTTCCAAGGTCACTAGTGAACAATATGCCAGTGGGGCAGATGTTAAGGGCAAGAAGGCTGTGTAGTACAGAACAAGATTATGTGAAACAGAAGGGTGTTATGACCAAATGCTTTATAGATAGGGGATAGCCCTACTGGAGCATTAATAGAGCAATACAGAGAGCAGATAACTGTGAAAGAGAGAATTTGCTGTAGCTTAGAGAGAAAGAAGATGTTGGACAAACAACAACATGTGACCTAAGTTTTTGTAATTAAGTGAAAGCAGTATTCAATATAATCAGGAAACACTGCAATATTGTCAGTAATTATAGGACGTTTAAAGGGACCCAGAATGAGAAATTAAGAATAACATGCAAGAAGGGGAGAAATTTGAGAGACAGACTAGTTCAAAGTTTGTATATGCCAGGTGAAGAAAGACAGACATGGTTGCCCCACAGGAAGTTTCAGATTTGGACACTGTGCGCAGTGCAATAATATACAGATGATACCACAGATTTTAAACATCCATGCACAGGGCAGAGATTTCAAATACATTCATTTATGAACTGTTCAAGCATTAATGTGATCTATCTATTAACCTGCCCTTGCAGATTTGGTTATGTGGAACGAACAAAAAGAACACTAAAAGAAAGGATCTGTGAACATAAAACGACAATCAGGAATAAAGTACAGAGCAGTTCGATGGCTAGACATTTTGAAATGATGCATCATGCTTCTCCCATTGGCCTTCAATTTGTGCCAATAGAAAAAGTCACACTGGGAATATGAGGAGGAAACTTAAAAAAAAGTAAACTCTCCCAGAATGAAGCCTTTTGGATTTATATCCTGAATATCTTGACTCCCTGTGGATTAAATGAAAAGTTACCTATGAGTTGTTATCTGTGAGAATTCTGTATGCAGCATATGTCCTTTGAAAGTTTAAAATTGGTGTCCAGCTATGTAGTTGTTTAGTAGTAGCTGTTTGTTTTGTCACATAGGTTTAAGTATAATATTGTGTTTATGTTTTAAAGGTCTCACTATTTGGTGATGTATGTTTTCACAATATGTGGAGTAGTATATGTAACGGCAGTTTAAATGAAATCTTTTTCAAAATCCCTTCAGCAGATTTCACAAGGGCCAGTAAAAATGCAGATGAACTGCTATTTAAATGAAGCCCAGGATGTGAACCAATCAGCTCTGAAGAAGGCATTTCACTGAAATGTCAGCACGTTGTGCATGCCCTATGGGACGCACACTGGTCTGCAGGCTGCCTAAGTGTCCACAAGAAAAAACACCATGCTGGTGTCGGCGGTAATTTATTTTGCTCTCACATAGTCTGCATTTGCACTGCACTTTAGCAAAGGATATTTATTTGTCCCTACACTTATTTATTAATGCACTGAATAAAAGAAGGCTTGGTACAGGTAAGCCTCTTTGGTGTTTTTTTGTATTGTGATATTTTGCTACGGGGTGTTAAGATGATTTTGAAATCTTCCCTGATTTCTTTGTTTGCCGTCTAGTGGAGCTCCCCACCCTTCCATGGCACAGCTGAACTGGTCTCAACGTGGAAAGTCACTCTCCAATCAATGACATGGCTTGCTGCTGGAACCACTGACTGCAATATGAGAAACTAAGGTAAATGCAGTTTAAAGTATTTAAATGGGGTTTTCAACATTAGTGCATAACTTCATCATTTTTCAACATTTTGACATCACATTTTTAACATACCTTTTCTGTGTCCCCATCTCATGAAAAAAATGTTGGAGTCTTTCTTTACAAATCCTGCCTGAATGGCGATTTTGTGTTTGTTTGGAGAAATCACCTTTCAGGCAGGATTTCAAAATTTTCACCATGTTTGTTCATGAGGTGGGCTCATAAGAAGGGTAAGTTGAACATGTGGTGTCAAATATGCAAAAATAGCAAAGTTGTGTGCATCTGATCACATTTCATTATGTTCACTTTTAAGTTTCTTAATTTTCAATATTTTAACACCATATTATCACCATAGACACATCTTTACACCACCACCTCATGAATGTCACAGCTGTCAATTTTCAAATGTTGCCAAAAAATGTTGTTTTCTTGCCTCTACACATAGCATGATGCTGTGGTGGTGCAGAATGGCATTTTGGTGGGGATTTCACAATTTTTACTATCAGGTTCATGAGGTGGGGTAATAGAAAGGCTATGTTGACAATTTGGTTGCTGTTGTCCATAATCAAACATCAACATATGTATGGATGGATGGGTTCCCTGGGCCTGGATGGCCCTACTCTTTGTCAGACAAATGAAATAAGAATACTATTACAATACCTGAAAAAGTACAGATGCATGGGAGCACAGGGTCCAGAGGGCCCTGCACTCCAACAGGAAAATAAGGATATGATTATACTATCTCACAAAGTAAAACAAAAATGTTCACAAACACCTGTTTTAATGCAACATTTAGGGTTCTGACTAAAGCAAAAAAAGTAGGGAAATGTGATTTTAGAGTTTCCAACCCTAAAACCGCAAACCCACTCCTAAAACATATCAGGGCTGGAATCTTTCTAGGGGTTATCAACCCAAAAGCTCATGCCATTCTATACACTGCAGAAACATACAGTCCTAATGGGGTGAGCTTTAAGGTTGACAACATCTAGAAAGACTCTGGTTCTGATTTGTTTTAGGAGTGGGTTTGGGTTTTATAGGGGTGAAAACACTGAAACCACATTTCCCTACTTTTTTCACTTTAGCCAGAACCCTGAATGTTGCATTAACACAGTTTTTATGCAAAGAATATATGTGTGTGTGTGTGTGTATATATATATATATATATATATATATACATATACGCACACATCTACATATATATACACATATATATATATACACACACACACACACATATACATATATATATATATCCCACTATAGGATGTGCATTTGGGCCCTGATATAGGCATGCCTTGGTGTGCTTTGTGATGCACAAGGCCGAGTGCGTTCGACCATCCAAGGCTTGCTTATATCAGAGCATGACCAGATGCCCTGCAGTAGGTTATCTGTCTTATAAAATAGTGAGAAATATTGTGGGAGGCGGAGTAAAAGTAATCCCTGTCTGCACAAATAAATATTTAATATACAGTAGGTGATCTCATTGAAGGAATAAATATTTAATTTCCAGTAGGTGATCTGGTTGATCCTGCCATAACTGTGATAGGTGATATTTATCTGGTTGATCCTGCCTTGCTTTGTAAAGGAAATAGTGATTTCATATTGTATATGGTTCATACTGCCATTTTTACAGTCGGTTCTGTTTTAATCACTTTTACTTCTCTACCCATCCTGTAGCGTGACTCAGCGGTGCTAATTTTGACAATGGATGTGGTGGCAGATGTTGAAAATAAGGTATCATATCCCCGAAAACATGTACATTTTTTTTTTTTTAAATTAAGGTTATTTAATTTTTTGTTAGTGAAGCTGATGACGTACAGGGAGGAGAGAAAGTGAGGTAGCCTCAGAATCACTTTCAATTTCCTACCTGTCCTGTAGCGTGACTGAGCAGTATTAATTTTGACAATGGATGTGTTGGGAGGCATTGAAAATAAGGTACCTCAAAAACATGTACATTTAGTTTTTTTGACTTAAAGTTATTTTGTTTTTTGTCAGTGAAGTTGCTGACTGCACAGGGAGAAGAGCGAGCGAGGTGGCTTCATGAGGGCAGATGCAAGTGTGCACTCACGCTTGAATCTGCCCTTCTGAATCCACCACTTTGCTCATTCTCTACCCTGTACAGTCAGTGGCTTTAATGACAAAAAACAAAATAACTTTAAGTAAAACAAAACAAAATGTGTTTGTTTTCGGAGGAATCATACCTTATTTTCAATGCCTCCCACCATGTCCATTGTCAAAATTAATACTGCTCAGTCATGCTACAGGACAAGTAGGAAAATCAAATCAAATCAAATCAAATCTTTATTTATCCAGGCAATCATCATTGAGCAAGCTCATTTACAAGATGGACCTGCTGTTGTCCAAGACAGTTATACATACATAGATTGAGAATACAAAGTACAACGTGTGCAAAGAGTTACAAACAAATTTACAGAAAAGTGGTAGGTGCATGATATACATTCCAATCGTTCTTGTAGGAACATACATGCATCACTCAACTTTGCTGTGGCATATACAGACTCCATGTATGCAGAAGTTGTGGTGGTATGTTTAGTAATTCTTAGTCAAGCCTCCATCAGAGGGTACAATTCTTTGCATTTCAGCCCTCAGTGACCGTTTACCATACTTGGGTGAGGGTCCTGGGCTGCAAAGGGGCCCCTAATGAGGAGGTCTGTATGTTCCGCTTAAACAGTGAGAGGAGTTTAATATGGGAGAAGTGGTGCCTTGGGTGCCAAGGGCCACTATGGCAGCTGACTAGTGGACTTGATTAAAATAGGGAGGGGAGGAACTAGGTTCGTGGCTGGATGTGGTAAGGATACGGAGTGAACCGTCAGCAGGACAGCTAGGAACTATGGAAACACTTACAGATTTCAGCGAACATTTTGTCAAAATGAAAGTGATTCTGAAGCCACCTCACTCACTCTCCCACCCCACCCACCACAGACCAACAGGTGACAAGGTGTGCCTTGGGGTCATCGGCCCTAACTCTCCCCACATTTCATGTGTAAGAAAGCTGACATGGTACAGTGTAGCAGAATGGGGTGAGAGTTTGGGCTGATGACCTCAAGACACAATCTGTCACCTGTTGTTCTGTGGAGGGTGGGGGTGAGATGGTAGAGTGGGTGTGTTAGGGTGTCAGTCCTAACACCTCATTTCCCTACTTTTATCACTTCAACCCTAACTAATGCATTAACAAAGTTTTTTGCAATGAATTTCCTTACTTTTAGAGAAAGTGTAATCTGACCCTTATATGGTTTTGGGGTTCAGGGCCCTCATGGGATCAGATTTTGGGAGCACAGGACCCATAGCTATCCATAAGTGCACAGACATTGTAATGAACTGTAATCTCCCTAGGGTCTTGTGCTCTCAGTATTGCATAATGGATAGCTCAGCAGTCTGATTACTGCACAGTGGTATCCATATGTGGGAGCTATAATTGTAGAGATGCGGTGCAGCCCTAGACTGGTATTTGAAACTTGAGCCTTAAATACTTTTTTAATAAAAAAAATAGAATTTTGTGACATGCTGTGGATCTAGTCTTATCAGGTGATGGTGATTTGACTGTTACAGATGCTGTTGCGGAATATAGTGCATCTCGCACTTTTAAAGGGACCTCTACTTTTTACCCCCCTCAGCTACTATTTTGATATTTCAAGAAGTGGTAGAAAAAGAAATGGACAATTTGTTTAAAAACCTGCCAGAAATGTGTTTTTTTTCAAATATTACTAATGCTAAAAGGATTGCTTTAAAAAAATCTTAGGGAAGACAGTGGGATTGCATCAAGCAGGCAGATAAAGGGGGAGCTGTGGTCTTTCAAAATACAGATGACTACATTAATGAGATATAAAGACAGCTCTCTAATCCAACCTTCTATTGCAGGCTTGAGGTAGATCCCACCACAGATTTTAGATTTGGGGTTGATGAGTATTTGGAGTTAGTATACCAGCTGGGTTGGATTGACCTAAATACCAAATCCTTCCTAACGGACCCATACCCAATTAAAGCTACTATTTACACACTCCCAAAAGTCCATAAACCATTTTCAGCCCCCCCACCACCACCACCAAGAAGACCAACTGTAAGTGGAAATGGCTCCCTTACGGAGCCTTTATACCAGTATATTGATCGTCTTTTAAGACCTTTTGTTGTGCAACTAGGGTCTCATTTAAAAGATACAGGGAAAATGTTACAAATCCTAGAGGATGTTACTGTGGCCAGGGACTCTCTCCTAGTAACTATGGATATGGAGTCCCTTTACACAAACATCCCACAGGAAGAAGCCTTGGATATTTTGGTCTTTTTTTCTGAATTCCAGGAGAAACAACTCTGAGACAGCCATTGAAATTCTGCTAAAATTAGCTGAATTTGTATTAAAATTCAGTTGTATTGCCTTTTAAGGGGAGAAATACCTACAAATCAAGGGTACAGCCATGGGAGCAACTTTTGCCCCTGAGTGAGGCTAACCTTTATATAGGATATTGGGAGAATCAAATTATTAGGGACTCTGATATCAACCCCTTATTTAACAAAATTGAATTCTACAGTAGATACCTGGATGATTTGTTCTTTATATGGAAAGGGAATGTGAATGATTCGGACCATTTTGAGGAGTAACTACATGGGACTAAGGAGAATTTACATTTTTCATACTTGGTAAGCCCAGAAAAAATTCAGTTTTTGGACTTGAAAATACAAAAAAAAAACAGGGCAGGGTACTATTAATATAGATATTTATAGGAAAGACTGTGAGAGAAATAATCTGTTGCTGGCATCTGTCTTTCACCCATGCCATGTCATGTCCTCGATAATATATCTAGGGGTCAATTTTTAAGAATTAGGTATAATTGTAGTGATCTGGAAAAATATGATGATGCAGCAGATGACTAATAAAAAAGGTTCAGTGACAGGGATTACAGTCATACTTTGATAAATAAAGCACATACTGAGGTTAGAAATACTGACAGGGCACAGACTATCACACAAAAACATAATGACAATACTGATGTGAATGTCATGAATTTTGTTACCACATATTCAAAACATGCAGAAAGGGTTGGGGCTATTATCAAGACAAATTGGAATATTTTGAGAGGAGTTGTGGATCTCAAACAGTATCATGTGAAGCCCCCTAGGCTCTCTTACAGGAGGGCACCTACCCTGAAAGACTCCTTGGTTCACAATAGACAGACCATACCCAAGAAACAGATATGTTTGAACCACACTAGTGGATGTTTCAAGTGTCTTAAATGTGTACACTGTAGTTCCATTTCCCCAGGAAAAGAATTCACAAGCACAAATTCATCTAAGATGTTTACATTAAGAGATTTGGTAACCTGTGATACTAGTGGGGTCATTTACATAGCCGCCTGAGGTTGTAATGCCTTTTATATTGGCAAAACAACTAGAACATTTAAATCATGGGTTGGAGAACATGTGGAAGTGATTTGAAATGGTAATGTGACATGTGCCACAGCCTTGCACATACAAAGAATGAGGGATGGAATGGATCACAACTTTGTTTTTAGAACAATTGAAAGAGTACTGTCTAAATCAAGGGGTAGAGACTATAATAACTGGATTTTGGAGTGGGTTTTTTGGTCTTTTACCTAGGGGGCTTGCCAAGCACCAGGGTTCAGTGACCATTTTGACCTCACCCCATATTTGAAATCTATGCATAAATGAGATCACTGTGCCACCCTTTTGATAGGTGATTTCTCCTGATCGTCACCCTAGATTTTTAAGGTTTCATATGTTTATGTTTTATCAAATGTTTTTGATATTACATGATATAGAGCTATGATAACTCAATCCTTATTAGTTTATTACATCTTTTCTCTCTTTTTAGATCTGGAGTTATATGAAATAAAAGAAGACATCAGAATGTTAACATAATTTGGGCAATGATCTGTTTATACTATTGGGTTACAGCAGCATTACTGTTATGATTTTGAAATCCATTTAAAGTTAAAATTAAGTACTGTTTTTCCTGTTATATTATTTTGTATTTAATTGGGTATGTATATAGTAAATAATTATTCACTAGCACTATAAATACTGACTTCAATGTGTGACGATTTTGGATGATGTCATAGGCTCTGATGCATAAATAGTGAGCCTTTTTATTGATGCACAGATCCTTTGAGAAAGGAAAGTTTGTTTCCAAAATATGTTAGGGCACTGTGCATTTTAGCACTGGCACTTTAATAAATTATCTTCATTTGGCAACATTTTGAGTGGCGTGTTATCTTTGGATGGTGAGTGCAGGACTTATATGCTATTGTACTATTGTTTGGATTTGTATTTTGCACCCTACTCCTGTGCGGCATCTACTCTGTCTGCAATCTATATACAGGTATATGTACAAATGTTCATTGCAAAAAAACTCAATGCATCAGTTAGGGTTAAAGTGACAAAAGTAGGGAAACATGGCATTAGGGTTTCCAACCCTATCAGCCCGATCCCCACCTTGCACAGATGAAGAGGCATTCGGGGTGCAATCGGGGTTGTCAACCCTGATGTTCACCCCATTCCATTTAAAAATAAGCTGGTTGGATGCTGCATAGGAGAATGGGGTGAACATTAGGGCTGATGACATCAATTCTGCCTCCCGATGCCTCTTTGTCTCTGCAGGGTAGATGGTGGGGTGTTAGGGTTGGAAACCCTAATGCAACATTTCCATACTTTTGTCACTTTAATCCTAACTGAGGCATTAATGACATTTTTTGCAATGAATTTCCTTACTTTTTGAGATAGTGTAATCATATCCTAATATGCTTGCTGAAACGCAGGGCTCTCCAGGCCTTGCACTTTGATTCCTCCAAAAAAGCATATATGTACATCAGACCCTGCACATCCACAGTATCTCAGGCAGCTTCACAGTGCCCAACAGACCCTACACTACAACATCTTTAGGGGTGGGAGCTCAGGGTCCTTCAGAACCTGCACTCCAACAGTATCCCAGGCACCAGCACTGTGGCCCACAGAACCTGAGCTACATCATCTTTAGAGGTGGGAGCGCATGCTCCCACAGTATCTCAAGCACCAGCACTGTAGCCTACAGACCCTGCAATGACACATCTTTAGGGATGGGAGTGCAGTATTTCAGGCATCAGCAAAGTTGCCCTTATACCCTGTTCTACAATGTCTTTAGGGGTGAGAGCACAGGGTCCTTTGGACCCTGCATTCACACATTCTCTCAAGCACCAACAAAGTGCCCCAAAGACCATAGTCAGAGAAGTCCTAATCCTTTTTTGTCATGATGACAAAGGATTTTGCCATTTTACAAAAAAGGAATTTGCTGATGTAAAAGGAATAGTACGTCTCATGAAAGAGGATTTAAAAAATCATCCTTTTTCATGAGAGATCCTAATCATTTTCATGAGATGATTTCTATTTCCTGTGATGACAAAATCTATTGTTGTCATGATGAAAGAGGATTAGGGTTTTCCACTCAGATGGCCCTGCCACTAATCCTCTTTCTTCAGACAAATTCATTTTTCATGAGATGTCCAAATCCTTTTTCATCATGACAAAAAAGCAATGGAAGTGAGTCACAAAATAGGATTTAAAAAAATAAAAATGTGCATTCTAAGGCCAACTAAAATTAAACTAAAGGTGCACAACCATAAAGGACATCCTGATCAACAAGATACATACTTGGATATCTGCAGAAGACATCCCTGGACAGAGTTATGACAGTTTGTTTGGACTGAAATAAAAAAAAAACAAGATGGCAGCTGAAGACAAAGGAAATTTTTTTCTGATAAATAAGGATCCTCGTTTATGAGGTGTCAAAATCCTTTGTCATCATAGCAAAATCCTTTTTTTGTTCCATGCAGCTATCCGAAAGACTGAACTGAGCATGCTCAGAACCTGCAATTTCAGGATTTAATATCTTTTGAACAGATTAATAATTTTCTCTAAACCAATGCTGGCTTATTCTTTGGGGAAGCTCTTTATAACCTGAATATTTCTGACCAAAATTCCAAACTGTTTGGCCACAGCATAATGAGGAAAAATAGTAAAAATGGTGAACTTTTTTGTTTTTTCACTATGCACAGTGCACAATCCACTAAACTGATCAAACCAAAACATTGTAGGTTAAGAGATCTGCCCCACAGGACAGCACATTTGAAATTCTGTGCAAATCCGTTGAACTGTTGCAAAATTATTAAAGTGCAAAATTTCAGGTTTAACATTCAAGTGCCTACTCAACCTAACCCTAAAAAAATATTAATTAAATCCCATAACTATATCATTTTTACATTGGGTGCATAAGGAGATAATATAATACCAAATAAAAATTAATTCATCATCTGGAAGTATAAGAAAAAGAGTCTTTAATTTAGCACATGGATCAGGTAATGTGTGTAACACAGTGTCCCTTCTGTTGAATTTTCTGTTAAATTTTTTCTTTAGCATTTTTTTTCCAAATTAGCATGATAATTTAAGCTATTTAGGTACCATAGTATTCAATATTTCACTATATTAGTCTACATATTACCAGGTAGTAATTATGCCTCAGTTTATCTTTGGGCACCACTGCTATGAAAACAGGACATGGCAAGGTTTAGCTGCTGATTGTATCTGTTTGTTTTAACAGCCTTTTTTTTTATCTGCTATGTGAACCTCGGTGGATACGTTAGACACCACTGACTTTCATAATTAACATAAAAACATAGAAGTTGACAGCAGATAAGGACTGCAAGGCCCATCCAGTCTGCCCATTTTTTTTTTTCTACCTTTGGAATGTGCCACAGGCCTTTATTCTGTCAATGGCCTATCTATTTATACTCATCTGTATTGCTCCCTTATGCATATACCATGCCTGTTTGAAGCCCTGCACTGTATTGATATCTACCTCTTCCTGAGGTAGGCCATTCCATGCATCCACCAACCTTTCTGTGACAAAGAACTTCCTCACATTACCCCTTAATCGGCCTCTCTGTAATCTCTTGCTGTGTCCTCTTGTCCTGCTATTTTTCTTATATTGAAACATGTTAGATTCTTTTACCTTGTTAATGCCCTTAAAGTGTTTGAATGTTTCGATCATATCACCTCTTTCCTCCTTTGCTCTAGGGTATACATATTGAGCTCCGTTAATCTGTCCTCATATGTTTTCTGATGCAGTCCCTGCACCATTTTGGTTGTCCTTCTCAGGACTGCTTCTGTTTTGTTAATGTCCTTGTGAAGGTGCGGTCTCCAGTACTGCACACAGTACTCCAGATGGGGCTAGCCAGTGTCTTGTACAGAGGAATTATTACCTCCCTCTTCCAACTTGTGATACCCCTACTAATACATCCCAACATCCCCCTAGTCTTACCTAATGCTTTAGTGGTCTGCCTGAATGATTTAAGGTCATCTGTGATGATGATGCCCAAGTCTTTTTCTTCCCGTGTGATTGCTAGCAACTTCCCTCCCAACCTATAGGTGGCTTCAGGGTTTCTCTTTCCTATGTGAATGGTCTTTCACTTCTTTGCATTAAACCTCAGTTGCCACTCTTCTGCCCATTTTGCCAGTTTATTCAGATCTCTTTTCATTCTGCCCACCCCATCTGGATCATTTACTCTGTTGCAGAGCTTGGTGGCATCTGCAAACAGACACAACTTACCCTCCAGTCCATCTGCAATGTCACTGATGATGATATTGAAGAGGACTGGCCACAGGACTGGTCCCTGAGGTACCCCACTTGTGACTTGCATCTCTTCTGACTGTATACCATTTACCACTACTCTGTTTTCTGCCTGTCAACCAGTTTGCCACCCAGTTGACCAATGTCTCACCCACCTTGAGCCTATCCAGCTTATTAATCAATCTTCTATGTGGAACAGTACTGAAAGCTTTCACTAATGTATCTATAGAAAGTCTTGTCACGTTCTTTTACTGTTTGTGTTGAGTGTTTCCATGGTATGGACCTTTGCCTGCCTTACTGCCTTCCCTGTTTCCCTTAGGGAAGTTTGTTATGCCTACCTATCTTTGTCCTACTGCATTCCCTTATATTTCCTAAAGGTCAGCTTGTGGCTCTGACCTTTTCTGCTACTGTTTTTGAGAACCAAAGTGGTTTCCTTTTTCTTTTGGTCTTGCTTTTCTCTCTAACACAATGGGATGTTGCTTCAAGTATTGCATCCTTAATGCTTGCCCACTTTGCCTGTATCCCCTCAACTGTATTTCTTCTTGCTAGGGCTAGCTTAACTCTGTTGGCCATCTTATAAAAGTCAGCTCCTCTGAAGTCCCATATTTTTGCTGTGGAATGGGATGATTTAGTTCTAGTAGACAAATTGAACCATACCATGTGATGGTCACTGGCCCCCACGTGACCTTCTACCAGGAGATCTGTGATCCTTCCCCCTTTAGTCAGTATTAGATCTAGGATAGACTGGTCTCTTGTGGGTTGTTCTACCAGCTTTTTGAGGCCTTTCCTCTGCAGGGAATCCACTATGTGTCTAGTTCTGGCAGATGTTTTGCTGGTATTCATCAATCTGTATCTGGCATGTTGAAGTCTCCCATTATCAGAACCTCCCCTTTAGCTGTCATGTTTTGTATATTTTCTAACGGTAATGTGTCTATGTCCTCCCCCTGGTCTGGATGCCTGTAGACAACCCAGTTCGTATATCTGTCCCATTTCCTGTTTCTAGTTTGACCCACAGTTCTTCTGGCTGCTTACGTATATTCTGAATTTCTGTAGCTTTGATATTTTCATTGACATAAAGGGCCACTCCAACCCCATCTTTTTGTCCCTCGGTCTCTTCTGAACAGTACATAGCTGGGTAATGAAGTCTCTCAAGTGTGGTTACTGGTGAACCATGTCTCACTAATGGCTACTATATCCAGTTTAGCCTCTGTTGCCTGCAGGTTTGGGATCATGTTTCCAAGACTGTGAGCATTTGTGTACATAACTTTCTATTGGCCAGATTTTGGTGTGTTAGTTGTTGGACGAGATCTGGCGTTTCCCCTGTGTACTTTATTTAAAACTTTTTTCATAAGAAGTCATGTGCTTGACAGTGACACCACAACAAGTCATATGGGTAACAGTACCACCACATCAAGTTATGTGGTTAACAGGGAACCAACAACCACAACAATATATAGTACATGTCTAACTATTTGTCATAGTGTAGCATGTAATGTAACCATAGTTATGTTTAAACATTTACTTTTGAATGCATTTTTACCGGGTGTGTCAAAGTTTACCTGCTGACTATATCCTTTTGTTTTTACAGTTCTTTTTTTTAGTCTGCTATGTGAACCTTGGTGGATAAGTTAGATATCACTGAATTTCCTAATTACTAAGTATACTTTATTTAAAAACTGTTTTTTCATAAGAAGTCATGCTTGTAACAGTGATACCACAACAAGTCATGTGTGTATCAGTGACACCACATCAAGTCATGTGGTCAACAGGGACCCAACAACCACAACAATGTAAATGTCTAACTATCCAACATAGTCGCACTACAAGAAATACTTGCAATAATGTACTTAATGCAACCACAGTTATGTTTAAATATTTGCTTTTGAACAAATATTAACCTGGCATGTCAAAGTTTAGCTGCTGACTGTATCCATTTGTTTTTACTGCCTGTTTTTTAGTCTGCTATGTGAAACTTGGTGGATAAGTTAGACACCACTGAATTTCCTACATATAATGTGTACTTTTTTTTTATAAGAAATCATGTGCATAACAGTGACACCACAACAAGTCATGTGCATAACAGTTACACCACATCAAGTCATGTGGTCAACAGGGACCTAACAACCACAACAAAATAAGTGTAACTATCCTACATAGACCTACTACAAGAAATACTTGTGTTAATGTATGTAATGCAACATAGTTATGTTTAAACATTCACTTCTGAATGCATTTTCATCTGGTGTATCAACATATGCCTGCTGACTGTATCTGTTTATTTTCAAAGCTCTTTTTTTTCTTAATCAGCTATGAGAATCTTGGTGGATAAGTTAGACACCACTTATTTTCCTAATTATTTAGTGTAATTTATTTAAAAACTGTTTTTTCATAAGACGTCATGTACTCAACAATGATACCACAACAAGTCATGTGCATAACAGTGAGAGGAATTTAGACACCAAGAAAAGCACTTGCCATGATGAGAAGCAGAAAAGAAGTTCCTGGGGAAAGTGTGGGGCTTTCAAGACCTTCAAAGATACAGTAATGAAACAGACCAGTGCTTCTGGTTCTGTGAATGGAACGCTGGCATTGTGAAGGATTTTTGGACCCATAGTTCTGTGGTACCAGGGGAATGCCAGGGAAGGGGGGAACCAAATATTTAAATAAAACATTCTGAATACCACAAAGTAAAGAAAGAAAAATAAGGAATGATGTTAGGGAGAGTCAGAGGCACTCCAATTGGAGGGTTTTATCAGAAAAAAAAGCAATTTGAAAATTGGGCTATACAATTCCTGAAAGTACTGTAGAGGGACACCATTGGTTAGAGAATTATCAGGGAAAAAGGTGTATAAAACTAAATAAATAATAAATGTAAAAATAAAAAGGTTTTAAAAAACACAAGGGCTAACTAAGAAATACTAGCACAGTTTTAATTTTTTTTAAATGTACTTGTTGAGATAGCAATAAGACACATTATGAGTGACATGGAGCTATGTCTCAAATGGCATCTCTCTTAAGGGGGAAATATTGCACTCCAGGTGGGTCCAAGGCAAATAGTAACGTAACAGAGGCTGATGTTATTTACAGTATGTCCTCATTGAGTACAAAACTAGGGAGCATTAGAATGGAAACATTACAATGGTTGTTTAAGAAGTTACATTCCATTCTGCTACAGGTGATGCAAGTCTCTACATTACTGTGGACAGACAATGTGTGTCTATATATATATATATATATATATATATATATATACACACACAGTAAAGGTGGTATACAAGGATGTATACCTAGGCCACAAGCCCAGAGGGCGAGTGGTTTTACTGCCCTAATTAGCCCCTTTGATGGAAATACTTCCAATTATTCCACCCTTACCCATTGTTTGTTGCATATAATACATTAGGGTGTTTACTGTTATGAAGATGGCATTTGCAATCATGTTATGGCAGCTGAATCTCTTTCAGCAAAAAGGGAATAGTGTGTAATAAGTGCAAGTAGGAGTTTGAGGGATTTTTGGGTTGAGGGGGGGTTCGCGTAAGTGTCTTTTTCCAGGTTCTTTTGTAGCTTGTGTGACAAGGCGCAACTTCACCATGGGATTCAGGATCAGCTTTGTGGTGTTTAAGGAGTCTCAGGAAGACCAGTTTGTAAACATCAAACCAACCAGGTATATTTTTAATTTCTTAATATGGTTGGTGTCACAGAACTTTGGGCTTCTGCCCTTTTCCTTTTTAAGCCCCACCGGGGAAATGAAACAAAAACAGAAATAAAGAGGTCTAGCTCCGGGTGGAAGTGCTGACTAAACAGTCCCCAACCCTAACTAGAAATCCCACTTTTCAGAAGGCTAGACCTTCTGGAAGAACACAAACAGTAAAATGGAAAACTCACAATGGAAATAACTTTTTTTCTTTTTGGCCTAATTCAGGAGACCAATCTCCTGAGGGTTGCTTAAGGGACTCCTGTTCTGGAACACATCCAAGCAGCTTGTCCGCCCTCTACCTCTGCAGCAACTGCCTGCTGTCTTTTCCTTCCTGTTTTTAAAGCTCTCCTGTCTGTGCAGCTGCAGCCAATTAGCTGAATCAGCTGCAGATGTACCCTGACTATCTTTCTCAGGGAAACTCCCTCTCCTCCAGTACCTGAGTTTACCACACATCTTCCTCCCCAGCTCAACACTACAGGGTTGGGCAGCCTGTGCTGAGAGGTAGGGTCTTCGGTAAAGTCCATCCACATTTCCATTCAGTGTCCCCGCTCTGTGGTGGACCACAAAGTTTTACGGTGGTAGTTCAAGGAACCATCTCGTCACTCTGGCATTTTTTTTCCCTGTTTGTTTGCATCCACTTGAGTGGAGCATGGTCAGTCACCAGAGTGAACTTGTGACCTAGTAAGTAATATCTGAGGGTTTCCATTGCCCACTTCACTGCAAGGCACTCCTTTTCCACTACAGCTTACCGCTGTTCCCGGGGTAACAACTTCCTACTTAGGTACAGGATGGTGTGCTCTTCACCTGCTTCCACCTGGGAGAGTACTGCCCCCAATCCAACATCCAAGGCATCTGTTTGCAGAATGAATTCCTTATCAAAATCTGGGGAGACCAGTACCGGATCAAAACAGAGGGCCGTCTTGAGGTTGGTGAATGCCTCATCCACTGCTTCCGACCACCTCACGATGCCCGGTGCTCTCGCTCTGGTTAACTCCGTTAATGGAGTGGCCTGAGTGGCAAAGTGAGGGATGAACCACCGGTAGTAACCGACTAACCCTAGGAAAGCCCTCATTTGCTTCTTCTTATTTGGTTGAGGCCAGTTTTGAATTGCTTCTACCTTCCTCACCTGGGGTTTCACCAATCCCCGTACAACCACATAGCCCAAGTATTTTGCCTCTGACAAGCTGATCTTACATTTGGAGGGGTTCGCTGTCAACCCAGCTTCTCATAATGTATCTAGTATGGCCTCAATCTTCTGAAGGTAAGTTTCCCAGTCCGTACTATGGATGACCACATCATCGATATAGATGGCAGCATAGTGAGAGTGTGGGCACAGCAGTCGGTCCATCATATGCTGAAAAGTCGCAGGTGCTCCATGCAGACTGAATGGGAGGACTTTGTAGTGGTATAAACCCCGCGGGGCGATGATGGCGGTCTTTTCCTGGGCTGCCCTTGTGAGTGGGATCTGCCAGTATCCCTTCGTAAGGTCCAAGGTGGACAGGTATCTGGCTTTCCCCAACTGGTCGATCAGTTCATTGACCCTAGGTAGTGGGTATGCATCAAACTGCGATACCTCGTTTAGTTTCCTGAAATCATTACAGAACCTCCGAGTATTATCCGGCTTTGGCACGAGGACAATGGGGCTTGACCATTCACTATGGGACTTTTCTATGATGTCGAGCTTCAACATCCTCTCAACTTCAGCTCAGATTTCTTTCCTCTTGGCCTCTGGGATACAATAGGTTCTTTCCCTTATCCTTACGCCAGGAGCTGTCACAATGTTGTGGTAGGCTTCGACCGTCCAACCAGGTCATTCAGAGAACACATCCCCATTTTGCTGAACCATTTCCACTGCTTCTTTGTACTGTGTAGGGGACAGCTCAGGTGAGATATGGATTTGCCTCTCTGTTTTACTTTCTGCCGGGGTTAAGGCCAATGAGACACAGCAGGTCTCCCGGTCTTGCAACACCTTCAGGAGGTTAATATAGTATATTTGGAACTTCTTCCTGCGATTGGGTTGGCTTACTTTATAGTTCACATCACCAACAGCTTCCACAGTATCGTATGGACCCTGCCACCTGGTGAGCAGTTTGCTTTCTACTGTGGAAACCAGGACCATCACCCGATCCCCTGGCTGGAACTTCTGGATCCTCACCCGACTGTCATAATAAGTCCGTTGGGTCACTTGGGCCTCTTCTAAGTGTTCCCAGACAATAGGAGTGACCTGGGACAATCTTTCCTGCATTTGGGAGATATACCCAATCACACTGGCTCCTTGTGGCGGTTGCTCTTCCCAGTCCTCCTTTAGTATATCGAGGATACCCCTGGGCCGGCGGGCATATAACAACTCAAAGGGGGAGAATCCGGTGGATGTCTGTGGGACCTTTCGGATAGCGAGTATTAAGTAGGGAAGGAGTAAGTCCCAGTTCTTTCCATCTTGGCTCAGGATTTTCTGCAACATCCCCTTCAAAGTCTGATTAAATCGTTCCACCATACCATCTGTCTGGGGGTGGTACACTGAGGTCCTTAGGGCTCAGATCTGGAGGAGTCTGAAAAGCTCCTTCATTAAACGTGAGACAAAGGGAGTACCCTGGTCCATCAGTATCTCCTTTGGGAATCTGACCCTCGCAAAGACTTGAATGAGCTCTCGGGCAATCTACTTTGAGGCCATGTTATGGAGCAGGATCACTTCCGGATTTCTTGAAGCATAGTCTACAATGACCAGGATATGTTGGTAGCCCTGGGCTGACCTGTCTAGGGGGCCTACCAGGTCCATTGCAATCCTAGTGAAGGGTTCATCGATGATTGGCAAGGGCACCAACGGGCTCTTAACTTCAGCCGCAGGGTTGCCAACTGGCATTCTGGGCACTAAGCACAGTACCTCCTTACCTTGCCATAAATTCCAGGCCAGTGGACTCTTCAGAGTATGCGGCACAGTGTTTTTTCAACCCCAAGGTGTCCTCTGAGAAGGCGAGCATGTGACAAATCCAGTACAGCCTTCCTGTGCTGTGGGGACCAGCAACTGTTCCACATCATGTTCTTCATCCGGTATCACTCGGCATAGGAGGTCATTATTTAATGTGAAATACAGTCCAGGTCCCTTGGCTTTGCCTTCTACTGGCACCCCGTTAATCTCCACAACCTCTGACCGGATATTCTGAAAAAGAGGCTCATCTATTTGGTCCCGACCAAAGTTCCTGGAGGCTATCCCGAGGGTACTCAGTTCAGAGGGATTCAACTCTGTCTCCACTTCTGGGTCCTCCTCTTTCTCCCTACAAATCTCCCCTCGGGCACCAAACCACTCACTCTATTATCCCTCTGGGAGCAGGGTTCTACCTCACACCAGCACGGACCTGCCATTGGCAGCCAGTATCTTGGTCCCTAACTTTTTACAATCCCTGTGTTCCTTTCATGATTTCTGGGACTTTCCTGCCTCCCCATACAACTCAGGGTCCCAATGCCCATAAGGGAAAGAATTGGGTGACTCCTCCGACCACTCTGGGATTCCTAGCACTATAGCCTCAGTTACTGGGGCCCTGGCCTCCCAGGTTCCCCCCCTCATGGTATAATGTCTCAAATTCTGGGAAATCTCAACCCACCAGGACAGGATGCACTAATCAAGAGAGGACCATCACCATGACCTGCCTCTCCTCCCCCTGTGCTTCCTTGGTAACTAGCACCATGGGGTAATAAAATACTGTGCCATGGACACAGGTGATCCTGGTACATTTCTGGAAATTAGTTTGGGAGGGTTGCACCAAACTGTGAACTATAAGGGTGACCTCACTCCCCGAGTCAACAAGGGCCATAATGGCCTGTCCGTTTACCTTAACCACCCGGGTAAATCGGTGTGAAGTGGTGACCACCCCTACCACATTAATCAAATGACAATCACTCTGTGAGGACCCACCCCAGTTGCACTGCATTGGTTCCCCAAACCCCATTTAGGCAGTTGGCAATTACATGTCCTCACTCCCCACACCCAAAACAGCAGTAGTGTTCTTGGGGTGATCCTGGATCCTTTGGGCTTCTAGGGGAGGTCAGGTCCCCCTCTATTTTTGAACCTGAAAGTCCCTTTGCAGCCTCAGACTGCTCTTTGGGAGTCCTTCTCCTGGGCTCTGTCCAGTCTGACCTCTCAGTGGGTCGGTATCTCCAGTTTGTAGTCCACCCATGTCCCAGGGGTAGCCGACCCCAATGTCGGGGGAAAGTTCCTTCATGGCATAATGCTGCTCCACCAAGGTGACCAGTTCATCACAGGAAGTGGGGTCAATCTGTCCAATCCACTGCCGTAGGCTGGGCGGTGGTCCTCTTAAGAAGCAGTCCATTACCAGGAGCCCCACGATTTTGGCAGCGCCATGGAGCTTGGGTTGCAACCACTTCTTGGCCAAGTGGAGGAGGTCATACATCTGTGACCGTGGCTTTGCTGACTCACTGAATCTCCAGCTGTAGTACCACTGGGCTCGAAGGGCTGGAGTCACACCAGCATGGGCCAAGATCTCTTTCTTCAGCCTTGGATAGTCAGTGGTGACTCCCACATTCAAATCATAATACACCTTCTGGGCCTTGCCGCACAAAAACAGAGCTAAAATGCTGGCCCACTGTTCCTGAAGCCATGATTCACGAGTAGCCATCCTTTCAAAAGTGAGCAAATATGCTTCAATGTCGTCAGCTATCGTCATTTTCTGCAGACAGTGGGAAGCCCGTATAGTCTGGTAACCATCTGGGTAGGCCCTCCTGGTTGACCTTCTCCTGGCATGATCTCAATGAGATGCTTTACCATTTCCTGGAGGACAGCGCGGTTCTGGGCCGTCTGTGTAAGCAGCAACTGGTTTGTCTCTTGTTGAGCCCGGGTAGCTTCCTGCTGGGCTGCCATAGCCTGGATCAAGGCTTTCACCACATCCTCCATGCCTGGTCTCCTTTACTCTGGGGTGGTTCAGATTCCAGCCAAATTATACGCCGACCTGATCCCACTTCTGACACCACATGTGACAAGGCGCAACCTCACTACGTGATTCAGGATCAGCTTTGCAGTGGTTAAGGAGTCTCAGGAAGACCAGTTTGTTAACATCAAACCAACCAGGTATATTTTTATTTTCTTAATATGATTGGTGACACAGAACTTTGGGCTTCTGCCCTTTTCCTTTTTAAGCCCCACCGGGGAAATGAAACAAAAACAGAAATAAAGAGGTCTAGCTCCGGGTGGAAGTGCTGACTAAACAATCCCTGACCATAACTAGAAACCCCCCTTTTCAAGAAGGCTAGACCTTCTGGAACAACACAAACAGTAAAACGGAAAACTCATAATGGAAATAACTTTTTTCTTTTTGGCCTAATTCAGGAGACCAATCTCCTGAGAGTTGCTTAAAGGGTACCTAAACAAGCAGTTTTTTAAAACTGCAAACTCCAAAATCTGGCTTCATAACAAGGTAAAGTAGAGGGTGCTGTTTACATTTATGCTAAAACTGCATTTATGTAAATTATATAAATGCAGTTTCATAGCTTTTGAACAATGTAAACATCAGCCTTTCACTTTCAAAAAACAGCCTTGGTTTCTCCCTAAGATGGCTGCCAAGTCTGTTAAATAATGAGTCATGATGACATCATCTGAGCCAAAGACAGAGACTCACATGTATTTCTATAGTGCTTACTAGTTCTTCTTTCCCTCTTTGTTTTGAATTGTTGTACCAGAATGATCAATACCATGTATTAACTCGTGGATTATTTTGATCAGTACACATGTTAGGCTATGATTTTGTTCATTTAGTTTACTTTAACTTGTGGAAAATGTTTTGCAATCCAGCTGACTTTTTCCTTGGCAAACTGCATTACAGTACAACACTTCAGTTACCTAATGATCTAGTGGTTATGTGATGCACTGAATTTTGTTTTTTGTTAGCCAAGAGAGAAACACTAAGTTGAAAGCTTGTTTACAGGTGTGGCCTGGGAGCACAAGGAAGTGTAAAGACTTGTTTAGGGTTACAGAGCAAAGTACTGGTCTGGTTCAGTTCCAAAGCCCATGCTCTCTTGTTAATCCACAAATAAGGCTTTCTTTTTCCATGTGAACCCCCTGCACCTAGCCTGCCTTCTGTTGAACACCCCACCATCCATACCCTGTCCTTAGTACTGCCTGGTGCCGGATATGTGCTTACGGTCTCATGAAGAGAATTATCATACCTCAGATTGTAATCTTTTACCTCAGAGAGTTGTGCACACCTATACCAATATGCATCATCAGCTGGCACTGTTAAAAAAATGCCTCCCAAAATCAGTCGCCAGTCCACATTCTCAGTGTTTGACTTCGGCTTCCACAGTAAACATTGAGTGGATCGCCACCCTTCTGCACAGTGACAGTAGTATGTACAGTTCCCATGTTGTGTTTTTTCCCACTTCATAAACCAACAACTAGGTCTTCCTGGAGGACCAAGCAATAAGCATCATGACCCATCAGAAAAACAGCTGTTCATGCCCTCATAAGGGCTGCACTTAGAATGGGTAATGACATTATTAGCAGGAGAGGCATACTAATACCTTGAGCAAATCCACCCGTCTTCCATTGTCAGTCTACTCCTTTACCTGTGATCTGCAGAACCCCGCAGGACAGTTCCCAGCAATTCTACTCCAGCACGTTTGTGTGGTCTACTCCACAATTCGAGTTGACTGACTACCACCCTTCCAAATCTTGAATGAGCTATACACAACTCCCTCAATACTGTCCTAACAAATGTCAACACCCCCCCCCCACCTGAGGGTAATCTCCCTACACTGAATTGAAGTAACCGTTTAGGTGCAGCACTGCCACTCTGAATATTTGTCATCACTGGCTACTCTGATCCACAGTCAAGTAGTGATCACGATGTTGGCAGCCCCACATTTCAGATCTCACAGTGATCTGCTCAATGTCCTCCTTCATGTCTTCAACTAACCTGAATATAGCTATACCATGCTGGAATGGCCTCTTCAGCCCCTCTCTGGCATTCATTCTTCTCACCTGCATGCCACACCAAAAACTGGTGAGTTCTCTACCCTTCTGCATCATGAATGTGGTTAGTACAGTCTCCCATGTTATTTTTACATATTAATAATAAACATGATCTTCTGGTAAGCCAGGCTGATAGCTGCATTGCACAAGTGGAAAAATAGGCTTTCCTACCCATGTAAGATCTAAGCCACCTATGATTAGGCACTATTAAATGATGTGCATAATGATGTGCACACCCATCATTTAGCATTGCCTAATCAAAGGTAGCCTAGATCATTTAAGGATAGGAAAGCCCATCATTCACCTTGTTCCCTGTTGCTATCAGCCTGACTTACTTACTATGTCAAAATAAAACGGGGACTCTACTACTTGCATTCATGATGCAGAAGGGTGATGAGCTCTCCAGTTTTTGGTGTGAGGAGGAATAGTGACGAATGGATACCAGAGGGGGACTGAGAAGGCCACTCTTGCAAGGTACTGCTATATTCAGGGAAGGGGGAAGACAGAGGAGAGAAATATGAGCAGATTACTGTGAGATATAAGATGTGGGCTGCCAGCACCTTGATCACTACCTGACCCCGTTGTCTTGGCCAATATTCCCCTTCCCATAAATCCAGTTCATGCAATTGTCCAAAGCTGTGTGTGGATATTAATGTATGAAATGGCTGCCACTACATGTTTAGTCACTTCACTACCAGTCTAGTATTGCTTGTAAAGCACTTTGGGATACAATGGGTATGAAAACCACTATATAAATGCTGATTCTTATTATTATTATTATTATTATTTCCCATAGAAAAAGAAGACAAGACAAGCATATATTTGAGTTTTGAGAAGGTATGAACTATAACATTGGACTGAACAAGAACTTTGCTACAAAAAAGTGGTGGCTTTAGGGGGTGGTGAAGGGTATGGCTGCACGCCCCCCAACACACACACATAGTATTGTACTTGCGTGCTGCTGCTGCTTTTCACTTTGTTGAAGAAGTCTGATTTATTGATTGTACAAATGTTTACATTCAAACTATAGATTACATTTGTAGGTTCTGTCAAAAACGTACTAGAAAAGAATAGCAGAAAATATAAAGGTTTAATAAAAATGTTAAAAAGTGCATATTAAGCATGCACACCACCCCAGCACCCCCACTGTAGCATCTTGGATCCACCATAACCACTAGACCACAAGGTTATTCAAGATTTGTACTGCACTGTGGTTTGCCACAGAGAAAGTCGGTTGGATTAAAACACAATTGCAGCATGCTAAAATAAAAAAAAATGAACAGAACCAAAATCTAACATGTGTATTATGCAAATTAATGCACATGGTTTTGACCTTTTGGGTGAAACAATTCTATAAGGAGTAAGATGATAGCCTGGGTAAAGAATTGGCTGGAGAATAGGACACAGAGGGTAATAGTAAATGGAGTTCACTCTGAAGAAAGGGGGGCTACTAGTGGGGTACCACAGGGTTCACTATTAGGACCGGTCCTCTTCAATATCTTTATAAGCAACATTGCAGAGGGACTGGAAGAAAAAGTATGTCTCTTTGCAGATGACACAAAGATCTGTAACAGAGTTGATGCACAAGGTGAGGTGGAAAGGATGAGAAGGGACTTGGCAAGGTTAAAGGAATGGTCAAATGTATGGCAGCTTAGATTCAATGCTAAGAAGTGCAAGATAATGCACCTGGGAAACAAAAACCCATGGGAAGAGTACACAATGGGGGATGAGATACTAACAACAAGAAAAATGGAAAGGGACATGGGGGTAGTCATATCAGATGACCTAAAGGTGGGCAAGCAATGTGAGAGGGCAGTAAGCAGTGCTGGGGGGATACTGGGGTGCATAGGAAGAGGCATCACCAGTAGAAAACAGGAAGTTGTTATCCCTCTGTACTGACAGCTGGTGAGACCCCATCTGGAGTGCTGCATGGAGTTCTGGAGACCCAATCTCCGCAAAGTCATAGACAGGATGGAAGCTGTCCAGAGGAGGGCAACTAAAATGGTGCAGGGTCTGCACTGGAAGACATATGAAGAGAGACTTAAGGAGCTTAATATGTATAGCCTCAAGGAAAGGAGGAAGAAGGGGGACATGATAGAAACTTTCAAGTACCTCAAGGGAATCAACAAAGTCCAAGAGGGTAGCATCTTTCAGAAAAAGAGGTGTGCTAGAACAAGGGGGCACAATTTGAAGATGGGAGTGGCTCATAGGAAATGTAAGGAAGTATTTTTTCACAGAGAGGGTTGTGGATGCATGGAATGGCCTTCCAGAGGAGGTTGTGGAGTCAAAAACAGTGGCAGAACTCAAGTATGCATGGGACAGTCATAAGGCAATTCTAGAGGGGTGGGAGTAGGAAGAAGTAGGCTGCTGGATAACTAGGATCTGCAGCTTATCCATTAGGTAAGGAAATGGGCAGACTGGGTGGGCCAAGCGGTCCTTATCTGCAGTCAAATTCTATGTTTCTATGTTTCTATGTTGTACAAAGGGAAAAAATAACTAGTTAGCACTATAGACAGCCATATATCTTTCTGACTTTGGCTCAAATGATTTATTTATTTATTTATTTCAATCTAGGATTACAATACCTTTGAGCCAAGGCTCTTTTACAAAGGTTCCACGTCAGCGTGTGCAACAGTCATCATTTTTAGTTACAAACATGTAGTCATTGACTTACATACGTGTAATAACCAGTACAAAGACTTGAGCTATGAGCAAGACAAATGAAGGGGGGGGTGGGTGGGGGGGAAATGAGGGTAGGAGACTTGGTTTGCTGGCCAAGGCACCTAGCTTCACCTGAGCTCTTTCCTTCTAAGACTGCTTGAAAGGCAGAGTAGAGAAACTTACCAGAGCAAGGGAGAAGGATTAAGACTTAATTTGGCTAAGCAGATTTACTGTGTGGTGGTGTTTTTATTTTTTACTCACAGGGATTGCTACTGTTTGTTGTTAACATTTCACTGCTTTATTTTTTCTCTGATTCAAATTGTTGTTGCTGATATACCTTCTCCTGCATTATTACAAGGTGTACCTACAGGTGTGTGCTAACAGATTACTGCTGTAATCTTCTGATTCAAATTGTCTTTTGCAAGGTATATCTTCTATTACTGCTTTATTTTTCTCTGGAGCAAAGTGTTTCTTACAGGGTATATCTTCTCTGAAATTATTACAGGTGGTGCTTTACAGGTTTTACAGTTTTATCTAACATTAGGATAAGCTTTCAGGGTTACTGCATTTGTTGTTGACTGATTGTTTCTGCTCTTACCTCCTTGTTCTTTCATCCATGGTTCTTCTTTTTAGGCAGGGGAAGGGCCCAGCCACCCACCCCCATCCCCAACCACCCCACGCTACACTCCTTTTATAGGGTACCACAGTTGTGACATTTCCTGTGGCAGAGCAGGAAGGAGGCGGATCAGTGGGGCCTCCACAAGGTGATCTCATTTACAGGGGCACTAGTATTTAACTTGTTATAACAAATTAAACAAAGCACAATTAAACCATTACTTGCATTTTTTTCCTTTTTTTCCTTCTAATTACTCTGACTAGGTTACAAACCCAGCAACTTATTTGGAATGGATTTCATTAACTGCAGGTACTGTGGAACAATTTTCAGAAAGACAGTCTTACAGGATTTAGGACACTGTCCTACATGCTGGCCTTTGGAGATCTTAGGTCTCAGCTCCGGGCAGCATGGACAGAGATTGCCGCCTCAAATTTCATATTGAAGAGAAATACATTATAAGAACCACCCGCCATTTCCCCAGCATCCAACAGAAAAACCTCGACCGAGGGTAGTTGGTCCAGGAGGTTGGCAGGTGGTTAGGAGAAACAAATCAGGTGCCCCATCACTCTCTGCTCTCAACACATTACCTCCAAAACCATATAAACACTACAAACAGGTATCTGCCTCTATCTCTGAAATCAAATAAAGAGGAAGAAGACACTGCAGAGCAGGACACTGGCACGAGGAGCTAGCACAACAATACTCACCCAAATCAAGGAACCAAAACTAAACAAGCACAAAGGAAATCCAAAAACTTCAGATCATAGGAGACTCCATGATTCGGGAGTTGATACCCATCTCCAGCCAGGGGTGATGGTCAGATGTCTCCAGGTACATCAGCATGGAGAGACACTGACCGCATTGCTAAAATTGTTCACAAAGCAGGAGAAAACATTGATGTCCTAGTACACATAGGGACTATATGATCTCGCCAGCCGGTCAGTTGTGGAGACCAAGGAACACCTGACTAAGCTGGGTGACAAACTATCATCTATTTCATCCGGCATCTCATTCTCTGAGATCCTGCCAGTCTGGGAGAAGGGAGCAGATGGATGGAAGGTCAGAGAAGGGGAGATAGGGGAGCTAAACACGTGGCTCAAGGACTGGTGCCAGGAAAAAGGACACAGATTTGTAGGGAACTGGTAACAGTTCTGGGAGCGAAAGTTCTTTAAATTTGATGGACTGCATCTGACTAAAGAGGAGTCAGTGCATTGAGAAGTTTGATGTCTTTGCAGAATATTTAAACTAGCAAATGGGAGAGGGTGCAGCACCCCATCGTCGAATGAGAAGAACACCCCTCCCCTCAGCTAGTGGTCAAACAGGAATTCAGCGTGTTTGCTGTTCATTTGCATCACCAGGTAAGAAAAAGGTTTGTCTCCCCATACGATGCACAGGGGTAATGCAAACTTCACCCAACAACTAACACACCAAAATCTGGCCAATGGAAAATCATGTACACATTGCTCACAGCCTGGGAAATAAGATCCCAGACCTGCAGGCAATAATGTCAGAGGCTAAACTGGACATAGTAGCAATTAGTGAGACGTGGTTTACCAGTAACCACACTTGGGAGACTTCAGTACCTGGCTATGTATTGTTCCAGAAGAGACCGAGGTGCAAAAAGGGGAGGAGTGGCCCTGTATGTTAATGAAAATATCAAAGCTACAGAAATTCAGAATACACGTAAGGAGCCAGAAGAACTGTGGGTCACCCTGGAAACAGGAAATGGGACAGCCATAAGAACTGGGTTGTCTACAGGCCCCAAGACCAGAGGGGAGACATAGACACATTACTGTTAGAAGATATACAAAACATGACAGCTAAAGGGAGGTTCTGATAATGGGAGACTTCAACATGCCAGATACAGATTGGTCAATACCAGCAGGAACATCTGCCAGAACTAGACTCATAGTGGATTCCCTGCAGGGGGAGGGCCTCAAACAACTGGTACAGCAACCCACAAGAGACAGGGCTATCCTAGATCTAGTACTGACTAACATAGAAGGGATCGCAGATCTCCAGGTAGAAGGTCACCTGGGGGCCAGTGACCATCACATGGTATGGTTCAATTTGGCTACTACATCTAAATCATCCCATTCCAAGGCAAAAATATGGGACTTCAGAGGAGCTGACTTTGATAAGATGGCCAACAGAGTTAAGCTAGCCTGGCAAAAAGAAACACAGGTGAGGAGGTACAGGCAAAGTGGGCAAGCATTAAGGATACAATACTTGAAGCAACATCCCATTGTGTTAGACAGAAAAGGAAGTGCAAAAGAAGAAGGAAACCACTTTGGTTCTCAAATACAGTAGCAGAAAAGGTCAGAGCAAAAGGCTGGCCTTCAGGAAATATAAGGGAACACAGCGGGATGAAGATAGGGAGGCATACCAAGCTGCCTCAAGGGAAGCAGGGAAGGCAGTAAGGCAGGCAAAGTCCCAAACTGAGGAAACACTACACGAACAGTAAAGAAGGTGACAAGACTTTCTATAGATACATTAGTGAAAGGAGAAAGTCCAGAGGGGTATTGCTAAGCTTAATGGAGAAAAGGGAGCATGTGAGGAGGAGGACCCTGTAAAGGCATCTATCCTAAATAGATACTTTTGCTCAGTATTTACTGAAGAGAAGGCAGGGCAGGGCCCACAGCTCAGCATCATGGACACAGGGGAGGGAGGTGAGCACTACTCCTTCACAAAAGAAGGGTCCTACAAGAGCTTGCTAAGCTCAGGGTGGATAAGGCAATGGGACCTGATGGCATACATCCCAGGGTACTTAAGGAGCTAAAGGAGGAACTAGCAGAGCCATTAGCAGAATTGTTTAGTGAGTCTCTGAGCACAGGAGAGGTCCCAGAAGACTGGAGAAGGGCTTATGTGATCCCGCTCCACAAGAGTGGTAGCAAGGAGGAGGCGGGGAACTACAGACCAGTCAGTCTTACCTCAGTAGTGGGCAAGTTTATGGAGGCACTCCTTAAGGAAAGGATAGTGCAACACCTGGAATCCATAGGGGCACAGGATCCAAGACAGCATGGGTTTACAAAAGGAAGGTCCTGTCAAACTAATCTCATAGATTTCTTTGACTGGGTAACCAGAGTAGTGGACCAAGGGGAGCAGTTGATGTCGCCACCTTGACTTCAGCAAAGCTTTTGACACTGTTCCACATAGAAGATTGATAAATAAGCTAGGTAGGCTCGGGGTGGGTCAGAAGTTGGTCAACTGGGTGGCAAACTGGTTGACTGGCAGAAAACAGAGAGTGGTGGTAAATGGTATACAGTCAGAAGAGATGCAAGTCACAAGTGGGGTACCTCAGGGATCAGTCCTGGGGCCAATCCTATTCAACATCTTCATTAGTGACCTCACAGATGGACTAGAGGGTAAGGCTTGTCTGTTTGCAGATGACACCAAGATCTGCAACAGAGTAGATGATCCAGATGGGTGGGCAGAATGAGAAGAGATCTGGATAAACTAGCAAAATGGTCAGAAGAGTGGCAACTGGGATTTAATGCAAAGAAGTGCAAAATCATGCACATAGGGAAGAGAAACCCTGAAGCCACTTATAGGCTGGGAGGAGTTGCTAGCAGTCACAAAGGAAGAAAGAGACTTGGGCATCATCATCACTGATGACCTAAAATCATCCAAGCAGACCTCTAAAGCAGTAGGTAAGGCTAGGGGGTGTTAGGGTGTATTAGTAGGGGTATCACAAGTTGTAAGAGGGAGGTAATAATCCCTCTTTACAAGACACTGGTTAGGCCCCATCTGGAGTACTGCATGCAGTATTGGAGGCCACACCTTCACAAGGACATTAACCAAATTGAGGCAGTCCAGAGAAGGGCAACCAAAATGGTGCAGGGACTGCATCAGAAGACATATGAGGACAGATTAACGAAGCTCAATATGTATACCCTTGAGCAAAGGAGGGAGAGAGGTGATATGATCGAGACATTTAAACACCTTAAGGGCATAAACAAGGTGAAAGAGTCTAACATGTTTAAATATAAGAAAAATAGCAGGACAAGAGGACACAGCATGAGATTAGAGGGAGGCCGATTAAGGGGGAATGTGAGGAAATTCTTTTTCACAGAAAGGGTGGTAGATGCATGGAATGGCTTACCACAAGAAGTGGTGGCTATGAATACAGTGCAGGGCTTCAAACAGGCATGAGATAGGCATAAGGGGGCAATACAAATGACTATGAATAGATAGGCCACTGACAGAGCAAAGGTCGATGGCACATTTATAAGGTAGAAAAAAAAATGGGCAGACTGGATGGGCCTTGCGGTCCTTATCTGTCGTCAACTTCTATGTTTCTATGTTTCTAGGAGATCAATGGGGAGAGGAGGTGCATGGGGTAAGGGAAAGTACGGGAGGTGGTTGGGGCAGGGACAGGAGTGGAGATACGGGGGGCAGGTGGGTGAGAGTGGGAGACAGTGCAGCCGGGGGGGCCTTGTCGAGGGAAAATGTCATCACATAACACATTTGGTGGCCATTTTAGGAAACAGGTATGACAGTTTTTTTGAAATTAGAAGCTGATTTTACAATATTCAAATGCTCTGGAACCACATATAGGTAAATTATATATATGTAGTTTTAGCCTTAATGAATACAGCAGCCTTTTCTTTAGTCACCTACGGAGTCAGATATTTGAATAGTTTGTTGTCAAAATGTTGTTTAGGTATCCTTTAAGGGATTCCTTTTCTGGAACACATCCAAGCAGCTTGTCAGTCCTCTACCCCTGCAGCAACTGCCTGCTGGCTTTTTCTTCCTATTTTTAAAGCTCTCCTGTCTATTCAGCTGCAGCTAATCAGCCAAATCAGCTGCAGCTGTACCCTGACTATCTTACGAAGGGAAACCCCCTCTCCTCCAGTACCTGAGTTTACCACACTTGTTAATTGGTTTGACTAGCTTCCTAATAATGCGTTGTGTTATTAGTTTTGTTCTGTAGGGTTTAATGTAGTGCAGGTGAATACTGTTTATTAATCAGGTGTATACAGTTAATTGTTTGATTAGTGTAGGTATATAGCTTTAATTAGTGTACAAAAAATAAAATGGTAATATTAAATGCATGCTGAAAATAGAAAGTAGAGTTAGAATCAATGTTTTGACCATAGGTCTTCATTGCAAATTATCTAAAAGAGAAAAAAGGCAAAGTTAATAGATGGGTAAGGGGAAATAAGGGAAATACATGTAAGGGAAGAAAATAGGGGGAGGATCTAGAAGAAAAGGTGATAATAGGCAAGTTAAGAAAATAATCTAAAAAATAAAAACAAAAAAGGTGAAGATGAGAATGAAAGGCGCAGTGGGAGTGAATGAGCTGGGGAGTCCTCAAGTGGAGAACAATTAACAGGGCCTAATAAGAAGGTTGAAAGGTGACAAGTATAGGGAAAGGAGACAGAGATAAAGACAACTGTAGAAAATGAAAATAGATATGCACACATAGCTGGAAACCCATGTGAGTATGCCCACCCCTCACAGACACAAACACATACTGGATGGAACTGTGTGCAGGCATACCCACATATATGGCATTCATCTGAGAATACTACGGGAACTGGTGGACATACTGGCTGCACCCCTGGCGGAGCTCTTCAACAGGTCGCTTGAGACAGGAAGGGTACCTAGGGATTGGCGAGAGGCACATGTGGTGCCAATCCATAAAGGGGGGTTGAGGGAAGTACCAGGTAACTATAGACCCGTCAGTTTGACCTCGGTGGTGGGAAAATTAATGAAGAGTATACTAAAGGAATGATTGGAGGGTGTACTTGGAGGAGGTGGGAGGTCTGGATAGTTGGCAACATGGGTTTGTGCCAGGTAGATGATGTCAAAACAATCTTATGGAGTTCTACAAATGGATAACATCAGAACTGGACAGGGGAAAGCCTGTGGATGTATTATTCTTGGACTTCAGCAAGACGTTTGACTCTGTCCCCCACAATAGTCTGGTGGAGAAACTGATGGGGTTGGGAGTAGGCCCTTTGATGGTCAGATGGATTGAAAACTGGCTAACTGGACACACCCAGAGAGTAGTGGTTGGTGGGGAGCTCTTGAACTCTAGAGAGGTTGGTAGTGGGGTACCGCAGAGCTCGGTCCTGGGTCCGATCCTGTTTAATGCATATGTATCAGACATCAGGGAGGGTATAGGGTGTGAAATGAGTCTCTTCACTGATGACTGCAAGATGGGAGCAGTAGTTGAGGGGGAAGAGGGAAGGTTGGCACTGCAAGAGGAAATGGACACCCTGGAAAGCTGGGCCCACACATGGAAATTAAATTTCAATATCACCAAGTGCAAGGTGTTGCATCTTGGGTGGGGAAACACTAAACACAGGTACACCCTGGGAGGGAAGGTGCTGGAGGTCTCAACAGGGGGAAAAAGACCTTGGGGTCTTGATGGATGCATGTATGAATAACTCTGAGCAGTGCGGGAGAGCAGCTAGCAAGGCAAACAGGATGTTGGGATGCATCGTAAGGGGGATCACCTCTAGGAGCAGGAAAGTGATTCTGCCGCTGTACAATGGACTGGTTAGACCACACCTTGAGTACTGTGTACAGTACTGGAGACCACACTTGAAGAGGGACATACAGCTCCTGGAGAGGGTACAGAGGAGGGCAACTAAGATGATACTAGAACTAAGGGATTTGACGTATGAGAACAGACTTGAGGAGCTCTGCCTGTTTTCATTGGAGGAGAGGAGAGACAGTGGGGACATGATTGAGGTCTTCAAGTACCTCAAGGGAATAAATAGGGTAAACATGGAGGGGATCTTTAGACTAAAGCAGGGAGGTATCAGTATCACCAGAGGGCATGGTTTGAAGTTGGAAGGTGGAAGGGTGAGGAGGAGAAAGAAGAGGAGGTTTTTCACTGAAAGGGTGGTTGACCCTTGGAATGTGCTGCCTGGCGAGCTGGTTCAGAGATCCACAGTGGAGGGCTTCAAGAGAGGGTGGGGCAGACACAGAAAGTGGATGAATCAGATGATGGCCTGGCCCAGGGGGCTGGGGATGGATGATAGGGATTTCTGGAACCCAACTAGGGATCTGAGGTTCGAGCAGACTCGATAAACCATAAGGCCTAATCTGCTGGCAGTTAGTAAATACAACTGTACCATGCACACATACAAGCAGCCATATGACAGGGGTGGGGGTGAAAAGGACAGACTGCAGTGGTAAACCGTAAGGTGGCTGAAAGATGTTAGTAGAAAATAAGTCTATCATTTACACTGGAGGGCTGCTGGGAGTATAGGCAGATGATCAGCTTGGTTGGCTTGCCAAATTGTCAGGGAGTTTGTAGGACCATGAAAATCTGATCTCGGATCAGACTTAGGTAATTAAGAACAACTGAAAGAAAAGACCCTTCAATGAGACTGATCTGGTCATGAGTCTTGATAGCCTTGGATGCTATGTTGTGGATGGAGGAAATTGGTAATATTTTATTTTGTCCCTGCTTAATTAAGGTAGTGCTTTAGTAACAGTGCATGCTAAACTGAAAGCCCTGACATTTAGTGTATAAGGGAGGGGGTGGATTCAGTGGTTAAATATCAGGAGCAGGATTCACAAAGCACTTGCACTTAATGCATAGTGGATGCCTCGGTGCAAATGAGATGCACCAAGCATAAACTGTGGTATTCACAGAAGATGTGCTGGGGATGCTCCAGCCGCAACCCCTCTGTGAATACTATATTCTTGCCCAGCCTGAGAAGCACTGGCACAACCCCCTGGTTGGGCAGAGAAACCAATGGGACACCACATCTCATAATGCTCTATGCCCAAAGCTGCCATTCACAGCCACAAACATGCAAATGAGTTCATTAGGCATTCAAGGAGCAATGGGGTCATTTGCATGTCATTATGGTCCTATTTGCATGCATCTTGGAGGAATGAACCTGGCAGTAAGTGCTGGGTGCCCTGCAAGGGCTGTGGGCCACACACATAGCCCCAGGGAGGCAAGTCATACCCCCACCCATCCCCAGCGTTATCACTGTCCATGTGGATGCCCACAAAGAAGCCCTGGTGATCCAGTGGTCCCTCCTCCATGCCCAAATCCCCGGTATTATATCACTTACTGTGGTGGTACAGTTGAAAACACAAACCCTCCCCACATGAATCCCCAGTAGTATGCTGCCCATCGCAGTGGTACAGTTGTAAACACAGAACCCCCCCACCCAAATCCCTGGTAGTATGCTGCACACTGTGACAGTAATGATGGGAGGCAGTATAGCGCAGTGGTCTAAGGCTCTGAGCTGCAAATCTGGTGACATCCAGCAGACCAGACCTGGGTTTGAATCCCACGGCTTCCACTTGCATACTGTGTGACCCTGAGCAAGTCACTTAACCTCCTTGTGCTCCCAGGTCACTCCTGTAAAAAAGCTTTCAGCTTAGTGTGCTATACCTGGTTAAACAACTAAATAAAATAAAAATAATAAAATAATAACAGAAAAAACCTGACCTGCCTGTCCTGACCCAAACGCAACATCGCCCCGAGTCGCAATGAATTCCTGGTGGTCCAGTGGATCCATCATGCCACCCTGTGCTCCCCATCATGGCATGGTCCTAACATTGGTGGGCAGCTCAGTCCACCTGCATGCCACCACAGCTGCCTGCCAATAGACCTGTCTGTGACTGACAGCTACTGTACACATGGAAGCCCATTAGTGGACCCAGCAGACCAATTGGCTTGCAGTGTGAACTGTATCTTGTCATTCACAACTGTGAATGATAGGGTACTAGTACACACTGCAAGCCCATTGGTCGACTGGGTCCACCAATGGTCTTCCAGATGTACAGTACCTGTCATTCACAGACAGCTGTGTTGGCAGCAGCCGTGTCAGCATGAAGGTGGGTTGAGCTACCCGATGATGTTAGGACCATGCTGGGACAGGGGGAGTGGAAGTGGGGGTGCCTGAGTGGGTGGGGGGTCTGCTGGACCATGAAAGAGTCATTGTGACTTGGGGCAATGTTGCGATCGGGTTGGGGCAGGGAGTGGGGTTTCCATTATTACATCATTACAACCTCAGTGTGCGGCATAGCACCGGCTATTCAGGTGGGGGGGGTTGTGTTTACCATTGTACCACTGTGATGGGAGGCATACTACCGGGGATTCGGGATGGGGGGGTTCTGTGTTTACAGCTCTACCATGCTGATCTCTGCAGTATGGCAGTCTACCTGTGGGTGGACACCCACTTAAGTCTACTTGTTATCTTTTAGAGGTGCGTCTCCAGATTTGCTCTGCGTTAGCGCCTATAAGTTGGGTTGTGAATGGGGCTGTGCACCATATGCATGAACATGTCCAGATGCACTGCATATCATTATGGGTGGTGTGTGGTGCATCTGTGATGCGTCGGCACATTGGCAATATGTTGGCACATTGGTCCCTTTCCAGAATTGCGCCAGTGAGCAAGTCGAAGATGCACCGGCACATCCCTATTGTGAATCATGCCCCAAATGTTTGACTTGGAGAACTTCTACTCTAAATTTGTAGTGTAGAATGAAGCTTTCCTATAGTATTCATTGACAAAAGTGATAAAAGTGCCGGAACTCTCATACAATTGCATAATGGAAATGAGCTGTGATTTTGTTCAGTTTCAAAGTGTGTGAGTACATGTACTGTAAAGGCATTAAATCATTTCTACAAATAAGAGACCCTTTCAGTCTCTTCATAATTTGAAAAGGAGCTCTGTACAGAGAGAGATGCATCTTAAAATTTTTGCTACTCTAAAAAAATGGTAAACATTGAGCAACAATAGTGGAGAACATGGAACCAACTCATTTGTGAAACATTGAACTAACCTTGCATTTTTGAAAAACAAATATCATGTTGTATGACCTCTGAAATGCCCAACAGGACACTTCTAACTAAAATATATTCAAGAATAAGAGAATCTGCATTTATATAACACTTTCATACACAGTGTATCTCAAAGCACTTTACAAGCACTGAGAGACTAGTAGTGAAGAGATTGTAAATATGTGGTGGCAGCCATGTCCTACTTCAACACCTACTTGCACTTTGGTACAGCTGCATCAAATGGTTTTATTGGAAGGATATATTGTATAGGACACAGCAGAAAATTCCCAGTTCTTGTGAAAAGGCCTTGAGTCATTTTACTTCAACCTGGACACCCACCAGGACAGTACCAAAAATAGGCAGAAGGGACCTCGATTTAATGTTTCATCTGAAGGACAGCACACCTCAGTAGTCCAGCATCCCTAATACTGACTCAGGTGCCAGTGTTTATGGTATGAATTCAACTTCAGTGTGGGACTAGAACCCACATCCTTATGGCCCAGAGCCAGATGTGCTACCAACTGAACCACATTGACACCTAGTAGACATAATAATATGCTTCTTTGGCCATCTAGCATTCCAGGTTAAAAATTGTTCTGAAACTACAGTACAATAAGGCAGGCTTGTATATTGATTCCAAAGACCAGAAGACAGTACAGGAGTCTATATGTTCTACATTAATTCATTTAACACAACCAACAGTAAAAAAAAAACACTTTTTGTCACAGAAGAAATCACAATCTGGGAACATTTTTTGCAATCTGCTCAAATATAATACCCAGCTGAATCTGTAATAGCACTAGTAATTATTGGTGCTATATTAAAGTGTGCTGTGTGCCTCATAAAATGTGTGGGAAGGCACGTGTAGAGCCAAAACTACTTTTAATGTAGTAAAAACATGTGAACATTTTAACTATTTAATGGTGCCAAATAGGGAAGGGAAAAGTTTTTTTTTTTTTTAAATCATTTCACTTTGTCTGAAGGCTATGTTCTGCTCATAGCTTTCTCTAACCAGTTTACTTTCAAATCCCAGAAGTAAGCAGCAAAATCTGGAATTATATGAGGCAATGCTGTACTCTTCACTTGGTCATGCTCAGTTGGTGCTAAGGAAGGGTCTATTTGCAAGTTTGTGTCTCATGGGAAACAAATGCCGGTACCAGCAGATGCTAACAGTACAATATTGCAATCCATGTGAGACCTGTAACAGGCCCTGCCATGATGGCACTGTGGAGAGTGCCTGCAGATCCCTCCTGAGAGCTCCCAGTGAACATGATGAATTAGCCTTCTGAGTTCTCCTCTCCAGCAAACAGAGCTGCACTACACTTAAAGAAATGGTCTCTCTTAATAACTGCAGCAAACTGCAGCCTTCTTGCTCTGTGCTTCTAAAAAGCAAGACCTTACATGGCTTTACACTCTGGAAGGCTGAACATATACATGGCTCTTAGCTATGGGAATGTCACACTGAAGTGTCTGGGTAATTGTGAATGAGGCAGGGGAATCCGCATCTGGTAGCCAGTATCATTGGCTCATATCTCATTCTGTCCTTTCACTTGCCGAATCCAGGATGTGAAAAGGAAATTAGATGTGCAGTATTTGAACATTGAACCTACATGTCATTTGGAAAAGTTGCATTTGGAATGGGGTTTCATGTACCATGATGGAGTATTTAAATACCACTGGCCCAGTTCTTTAAGGGCATGTGTCAAGCATGCCCATTTAAAGTCCAGTTTGTGACTGTTTGGGATTTCAGTGCAAAACACCACACTAACAACACTTTGACACTGGTTGCTGGGTGTGATACATGTCTAACATTTATTTATTTATTGACTGATTTGTTAATCAGTATATTTTGTTTTTGTTAAATGAGAAGGGAGGACTAGATAATGTAAACTAATTTTAATTTTATTTTAAAAAATTTGTCTAGGAAAGAACATGGTGAGCTGTGAACAGCTTGTTCTAAGATGTATCTTGAAGGAAGAGTACATGAGAGAAACAGATTGAAATACAAGCCTAGAAACAGACAACGTAAACATATAGGAGGCAAAAAGGAAAGTTCATTGTGCAGCAGTAAACATTGCAATAAGGCAGGAGAGAGCATGGTTTATCTCGGGATAATGTCATGGCCCTAGGTGCATTGTAAGGCATGAGGAATAGATGAGTGCTTTCAAGAACCTGAGACGTGACGATAACACAAATAAAATAGGTCATGAAAATCCTATAACTTCAGTTGTCAACATATGTCACATGACTGTTGATTTCTTTGTGATAATCGCACACCTCACCTGACTATATGTTTTTTTTTAACAAATAGAATCCTATTTCATAAGTGAGATAATACACTCCAGGGTGTGCAGTAACAAGGGAGTATTGCACTTCTTGGGGGTTGCTTCACTCAGCTATGCCATGATCCTACAACCTGAGGCAGGCATTACTCTCTTGTAATGACACATACCGTCATTCTTTACATAACACATACAGTACCCTGGAGTGCCTTATTGCAAGATGATAGAAAAAAAATGACTTGCATGTAGTTCTTTTTCTTTAGTTTATAGTAGTTTCAGATCAGGATGTTGTACTGGGTTTACGCAAAGGCTGAAAATGTCTCTTAACCAATCAGCTTTCAGGATTTCTTTCTATCTTTTAAAAATAAAGTAATTAATCCTTTTCTGAGAAAATGTAATAGTCAAATCATATCAGAAGACACACATACTATGAATGAAAAAGTAATCCTTGGATTCTTTGAATGTACAACTACATCAAATGGTTTCCTACCATTTTTAGTGTCTTATGAGAAGAATTACATGTCCAAGACAATGGAAGCTCCCTTTCAGTACTGCTATGTCAGTAATCTGTGTGATCCCAGATCTCCAGTGCAGCAGTTGTCAAACTTACAATCTTCTGGTCCCAGTACCTTCTTGGTACCACCAAGGGGCTATGCCTATTCATGTATCAAATAGTTGCTGAAAGATTTTTAGGTGAATTAGAGAAAAAGAAACTTATTTATAATGCTTGTTGAGAAGTGTGTGTTACACACTTTGATAATCTCAGCCTTATTGTCCCCATGCCAATTAATATTTATTGATTTGTAAGCTGTGCATGTATATATTATGCACATATGAACAAATAAATACACTTTGAATAGCCATGGACAGGAAAATACAGAAGAAACTGCTCAGTAGCAGTTATGTTGTCTCATTTGTTTTGCTGTGTCACCGAGCTTTATTGTTAAAATAAAAGAGACAAACATAAAGAGGATGTGCATTTCGTGATCCTGCATGAATAAACTGTACAGCAGGGAGCCGTGCTTACAATCTTTAGATCCAAGAATTTATGTACCAATGAAATGAGCTGCAGTACAAGGGAATTAGAGGTGGGGGATGTGTTCTACCAAAGGAGGAAAAGAAATCCATTAAGTCTCATATAGATTCCTTGGAGGTTTGGATATCCTCACCTACAACATTCCCTTTCATTACATGCATATCACACAATGATAAAAAAGATAGAGTTGATGCCCTTCTCAACCAACAAGCAACCCTAACAGCATACATGCAACTCCTTAAAAAAAAAAAAAAACTTGTTGAATGGCTGCATACTGAATTGCAGTAGCAATGCTTTTAACCCCAGATGAATCAAACCCAGTAGAAGTTATTTGATTTGACAGCATTACAAATAGAACATTAAAAATTAATAAGGTCTTATCTTAGGGTTATTTTAGAAGAATGAAAAAAGTTTGTACAGTTGTCCACCTCTGTTTATTACAAGCCACTAGCCACTTACAAAAATCTAAGCATTATTTTTAATTATATACTCTTTTTAGTTAGCCAGGACTATTTTCTGATGGCTCACAAGACACCATATTGTTGAACTAACTGATATTTTCTAAGAAATTAAACTATGGTATTGGAATACAGCATCAAAATTCAGGTATTATTTTTCACTAAAAAATGTACTCATTGTTAAATCTAAACATCTTGCACTTTAAAGTGGAAAACAGATTCCTAAAACCCAACCAGAATATTGACATGGAACTGACAGAAATACCACTATTTCATCATTCCCAAATTTCCACTAAATTGAAATAGAAGAAATACATTCATATATTGATGCAAGTCTATCAGTTTCTGGGATCTTAGAAAAACAGTGTTTTTTTTCTTCTCACCATTCCTGCTGTATGGTCATGTACAGAACACATCTGCTGACAATCCAGTGCTTTGTTCTTAGAATATGTTGCCCACGGATGCAGAGAAATACCGAATTGACTTTGCAGATGAGACTTGAAACACTGCTCTGCAATCATTTCCTCTAACTTGTTATTCATGCCCCATTTATATTCATAGTAGCACAGAAAAATAAAATCTGTGTTGCTCTGAACTTTAGCTGTGAACATCAGTTCATATTTAGATCATTTTCCTGCCTGCTGCAGCAATCACGTATACGACAAATTTGATATAAAATATGAAACTTCCTATCTCTTTGAATTTATGTGCATCCTCTTTTTCTTGTTCTATCCCTAGGGAAGTAAATGCTTCATTTTGTTAACATGAGTAGTCTATAACGTACAGTAAAGCTCACTAAAACAAATATGTATGAAAAGGATAGACATACTAAAATAAATATAATCCACATTCACCAATAGAGAAAAAAAATGATAGGTATTTTGAAAATGATACTGTTCATAAAAGTGTTGAAGGAATAATAGTTACAGAAAGAAGAGCATGTGTTGAATGGGAATCCACTGTATTAGCCAGCATGATTGAATGTCAACATTTCTTGCTGATAATTACACTGATGATGATGATGATGATGATGATGAACATGCTGAAAATGTCCAAGCAGACCTCTCAGAAAAAACATGTAGAAAAGATGATTTGTTAACATATTGGTACAGACAGATAATGCCACTTGTTAAAATACTCTGGATCACTCTCCAGTGTGTTACAGTATTTACTATGTGCATACTACTGTACCTTTTAAATAAATACATTTGTAACATAACAAATGTGGTACAAGACAATTAGGATGCCCCCCCAATTTCTGGAAGAGATTTAAAAGTTTATACTTCAGCTCCTACACTTATTTTTTTTCAAAAGGTGCTTCAGTACCCCATATATTGTTAGAAAGTTTGGCACAGATGATGCATGATGATGTCAACTTAGGTGCACAAGTGCATGGTGCTGTTTAAGTAAACAGCTTCAGTCATCCAAAAAATAGAAATTAAAGAAGGCAAAGTATTTAGTTACTGTACATATCAGTATTTGGATCACAGGATCTGCTAAGGTACTGTAGGAAAGGTTTCTGTCTTTGCCAGTCACTTGCCACTCAAGAACTTTTGATATGTAAACCATTATGCTTCCCTAAAGAAGTGATGCCTGAAGAGTCAGATATCAGCAGAGAGTGGGCAAATGTCAGATTTTGGATGACATCAAATGGTGATGACATCGGAAAATGTACAACAACCTCTGATCCCTTCCATGGATGCAGCATATCTGATTGGTATGCTCAGATCTTTTGGAATTGATAGCCAGATCCATGGGTCCATCCTATGGATGCAATCTTGAATCCAGAGTTCCAACCTCAGAACTAAAAATATGAACTCAGATCAAAAATTCAATCTCAGTTACAAAATCTGAATGTGGTGGAAAGAAATTTGGACCTGGACAGATATAAACATTATCCATCATATGTTAATTGTATCGCCAAATGTACTTATCCAAGCACCACTCCTCTAAAAAGATGAGAAATGAATGTGATAATACAGACACAAGTAGGGTTACATAGCCTGCAAGATTCTACATTGAAAAGTCATATCAAAGGAAAACTCAACATCTACCTTTCATTGCTTCAGTCATGTCTGAGGAGAGCTCCAAGTTGCTGATTGTTCAGTCTCTTGATATAGAAAACAACATTCCAATCTGCCCTGGATGTTGCCATCAGACAGGGTGAATGGGATTACATCCCTCTAGGAACTTTATTCCCTAACATGCTGAAAGTCTCCTTTATGCAGCATTTGATCAATCTGAAAAATAGACTCATGCATTCAGCTGAGATCTAATGAGATGGAACAACACAAGCATTTTATTTCAATGTCAGAATTTATGTTCATAGTATGATAAAGGTAACATTTGGCTACAATTCCAACATTTTGGACTGCCATTGTTCTTCCTAGTCAGATGTAGGGTAAAGACTAGAATATTAACACTTTCCAAATCACGATGGAAGAGGAGATTCACATTTAGCACACACTATGGACAGACTAGTTTGAAGTTTTACCTAGTTCTGGTAAAAGCACACACATCATTTTTCGTAATAGACACCCTGCATTTAACACTGGAGGCTGGATATTACCATATTGTCAATATAGTATAATTATTTATAGAGTCCGCACCTGGCTCCAACCATGGTACACTACATAAATAATACTCCTGAAAAAAAAATTCAAATTCTGTATTTGAAGATGCACGACAGCAAAGCCAATATGATGGGAAAGAATCTGAAAGTAACAACTCCAAGTGGTTCAAAGGGGTTTAATGTCAAAACCATTAAATCCAAGGTGGGACTCAATGAAGAATTCCAGAGGAGGACTCAAATACAGGACACCCTTAATGAGTCATCACTTTTTGGCAAATCTTTAAAACACATGTGTTGTTCAAAGCCTGTATTTAGATGAAATTTTCTGTTGTACAAATATGGCTATAAGACACATTGCACCTATGTCCAATTTTCAAAACTAGGGCATAGATAAGTTTAAGTTTCATTACTTTAAGTAATGCCTAGTTTGCAATATGTAGATATAAATGTGCTTGGACACAAGTGTTAGACTGGGAGTAACTTGATCTGTCCTTTATGTCTATGTTTAGCATTTTTTTTATGCAAAATCTGTATATAGAATATTATAAAACAACTAGAAATGCTGCAAGTGAGTTCATCTTTTGAGCATATTTTCAGCAAGATATGACATGGTCTAGTCATATCATGATAATTTCTGATATTGACAACTTGGAATTGCATCTATGTTATGAGTGTTGAAAATCTCTTATGTTGTAATTTGGAGCTGTGTCCCTTTTATGTCTTTCAAAAATACCACCCATTATACTTAGATTGGATGCAATTCAGTTTATTTATTTATGTACTGAAATGTTTCACCAGGAGGGCACACTGAACAACAAGCTGCTCATCTTACGGTGTGACCTGGGAGGAGGGGTTACATAGGATTATGAAGGATGATCAGTTATAATAGTATGTGGGTAGTACAAACAATGCAACATTGCAAGATTGAGCAACAGTTGGAACACAAGGTATTGTACAATAAACAGTAGTGGAACATTGGGTAAATTACAATACATGTCCAAAATCATACCAAAGAACATATGAATCTACAAAACAGTAATAATGTGATAGAACCATTTACAGTGCATGAGTGCATCAGGAGCAGGCTCAAGGTTGTATGCAAGTGCTGTTTGGAGTTAAAAGGATGGGGTTAGGTTGTGCACACTGGTGACCCAGAAGGGCAGGTGGAGAAGAGAGGGGGTAGAGGCAAGATCTAAATATGAGGAGAAGGGAAAGCCATTTCCTGATTTTCCCCTTCAGGATGTTGAGAACCCTGCCGGGGGGGCATGGTAGGAAAGCAGAAACTGGGGATAGGTATTAAGGTGGGATAAAGCAGGAACAGCTGAGGGAAAGATAATTATGTAAGGCAGAGGTAAGGGAGTAGTTGGAGGAGGAGTGTCATATTTCAGGGGGAGGGAATCCCATATTTTAGGGAAATGATGGGTGAAACCAGTCTGACTGATGAGGGTGGAGCGGTGAGGGATCATCAAGGTGCAGGCGTCATTTGATCGGAGAGAGTCGGTGGGAGGAGGTGGAATGGATAGAGATGATGAGAAATAGGAGGGGAACCCCCTGAATCACAGTTTGAAGGTTAGTTTGGCACAGTGAGAGATCCATCTGTGAGACAGTGGAAGGAAGGTTAGAGAGTGATAGAGTTCACAGTGGTGGGAGCGGGAAGGGGAGTCGATAGCAAAGTGGCAGAAGGAGTTAAAGATAGTGTCCAGCTTGGTCAGGGAAGATTTGGGGGCAGCACCATAGACTACATCACAGTAGTCAAAGATGGGGAGTATCATCTTTTGGACAATTTTGCACCTCACAGTCAGTGGGATGCAACTACGATGTCTGTACAGAGCACCAAGCTTGGGGTGCAGTTTCTTCAGGATAGCATCAATATGCACAGAGAAGTTGAGGTGCTGGTCCAGCCAAACTCCCAGATACCTAAATGAGGAGTTGTCCTCCAAGATGATCCCATCAAGGGTGTGGAAGGTGGGTAGGGCCGGGAGCCTAGAGAGTCTCTGCCTGGTGTCAAAGGTCTTTGAGACTGTCTTCTTGGTGTTTAGAAAAAGATGGTGAGAAGCAAACCAGAGCTTAACTTGGTTGAAGTCATGCTGTAAGCTGGTTTGCACAGCAGCAGGGTTTTAGCTGGAACTATACAAAACAGTATCATCAGCGTACATGTGGCTAGAAGAGGATGAACAGGCTGTGGAGAGATCATTAAGGAAAATGGAGAAGAGTAGGGGACCAAGCACTGAGCCCTGAGGGACACTAGTGTTAATGGGTTTATGGGTTAATGTTGTGGTTTATATTTGACAGATTATATGTACAGTATTTCTAATTATTTTATTTTTGATTATTAGGTTCATTCATATGTAGTCAGGATCCTTATACTATATGTTTGATCTGTACCTTTTGATAATCCTTTGCTGAAATCGCAATCTTCTAATTGTGATATCAGAATAATTTCTAAAGTTACAAACTGTGATGTCACAGATAGAGAACTATAACCTCAGTTAAGAATCAAACAGAACAAAGTATATGTACTCTATGGAGCATAAAACCTTTTTATCATACAAATCAACCTGACAGTGAAAAAACTAGTGAAGGGAAATGCAGACAACATATAAAAGACAAGCCAAGATGAATCATATTTCAAAATTATGTTTTTCAATGAGTTCTGAAAAGAGAAGAATTCACTTTAAAAATGCACTTTGTGACTACCCATGACATTATTTTGCACTTGTGTCCATGACCAGTTGTCCAACAACCGACCCTTTAATTTGTTCCAATATATGAGTCTGTAATGACTTATTTATTAAACTGTGTCTGCACCTTATTCTGTACCAACTATGTACCCTTGTTATGTTTGCTGTACCTTCTGTATCACTTTTCCTGGAGTCACACCTGGAAATGAGCATAGGCTCAGTGTGCCTTTCCCAATAATCAATTTTCAAATTAATAAATCAACAAAAATGCTACTATGAAAGAGGCACTATAAACAATATTTACAAACATCTATACCACTACATTGTTGGTATGTCTGTGCCCAGTTCTTAATGCCAATGTTTGATCCTCCTAGAGGATGTAGTAGCTTCATGAAGAAAGCACTGAGGGCAGGATTCACAAAAGAAATGTGCCAGTGCATCTCCACAGTGTGCCATGTAATGATTCAGACAGGTCGGATGCAATGGTGCATCACAGATGCATTGCACCAAATGGGATGTGTCTTAGACGTATTATAATGCTGTGCAGCACATATAGAGGGGCGTATACACGCATATACAGCGCAAAGTGATTCACAGTGCAAAATGAAGGCACAAAGACAGAGCACATCTGGCACAAGTACCAAATGCTCCATGAAAAGATAAGTATAAAAAAACAGTCTGAAGTGCAAGCCACCAGCAGGACAGTGGCAGTACAGCAGCACCCACACCACATTACAGAAAGGAAGAGCCCAGAGAGCAGCAGCTGCAGCACGGAAGCAGCACCACTCATCATGGCAGGAATGATAATGAGGATGTGGAGACAGGGAGGTGGAAGGCACCGTAGGCAGCCGGCCCCGTGGTGGTACCATGCCATGCTGTCTTTTGAGCAGCTCATGGATGTGGAGACAGGAGGCTGGTACCATCTGAACAGGGCCATTCTGAGGCAGCTCTATGAGATGTGCCATGCTGAAATGCAGGCACCCACTGAACGTGGTCATGCCATGTCTGTGGAGACCAAGGTGACAACAGTAATGTGCCTGCTTGCCACTGGAACCTTACAGTGGCCTGGGGGGACACCACTGGCATTTCGTAGGCCTCCACTTCCTGTCTCTTCACAAAATTCCTCACTGCAGTGCTACCATATGATTCAGAATATATCCAATTTCCCAGCACACAGGCAGAGCAGACAGAAGCCATGCAGGTGTTCTACAGGGTGGCATGCATGCCATGCATCATAGGGGCCATTTATTGCACCCATGTGGCCATCTGCACACCACCTGGTGATGACACCCTCATCTACATCAACAGAAAGGGATATGACTCCTTCAACTGTCAGGTGGTGTGCAATGCCACATGATGCATCAGCAATGTCTGCAACACGCACCCTGGGAGTAGACATGATGCATTCATTTGGCACCAGTTGGCCCTCTGCCACAAGTTTGAGGTAGGGGACATACCGAGTGGCCATATACTAGGTTCGGAGACTGTGGTGGCCACCCACACAGCAGGGCACAATGGCACTGGATAGGAGGAAGGGAAGACCAGGAGGGCAGGTAGCACCATGCACATACTGCAGAGGGATCAGCAGATGTAGGAGGGTGGAGGGGTGCACGGAGACACAGTGAGACACCATCCATACTAGGGTGGCACATGGGTACAGAATGGATGCTGGGGAACAGTGTAGAGCAAAAAAGTATCTTGAGACTAGCCACTCAGTTCATCATAAGAAATGTAGTTTTATTTTAATATTTTCTTAGAAGACCATGATCCCCTAGGTATGCACAATGTTTCACACAACACTGGGCTTCCTCAGGGGCTTAGGATCTTGTGTTCCTAAATCAATTTTTTCATTATTGGCTTTAGAACAACTAGGATTCAGTTTATTGTTTGTTTCTAGCTTCAGATTATAACTTTTTTTAACTGAAACAAGTTACACCACTTGCAGTCTGTGCTTAGTTTCATTTCAGACCGCCAGGGTACTAATCCAAACTTCCCTTCACTCAGATTTCTAGCATTACAATGCTCATTTCTTGCCTAAGCTGAATAGCATGTGGTGCAGTTTCAATTCAACTGTGGCTTGTACTGAAGTATAGTGCCATGGGGGGGATTGGGTGGCATGGATAGGCACAACACATGCAGACAATGGACAGTACAGCACTTCACACTGGGCAGGTCAATGGTGTGTGTGGCATGTGAGATACTAATGGCATAGGTGACCTGGGGCAAATCACAGCAACAGGCATAGTCAGAAAACAGGTGGATGGTGGGTGCAGAATGGCAGGGTAGGGCCAGGCACAGGCAGTGGTGGATTCACATTACAGCTAGCAGTGCAGCATGGAGCGGGGAGGGCCAGACCACGCTGCACATGTGACTAGTGTACTAACAGCCACACCCCCACAGGTAGTGCAGCCTATCCACTGAGGCCCTGGCTCCTCACCCCAATCTGCTGTCACAGAAGAGAGGCAGAGGAATACTACAATTAAGCACACACTGCTACATGCACCATCATAGAGCACGTCTTCGGCACATTGAAGATGCACTTTTGTTGCCTAGATAGGTCGGGTGGGGCCCCATAGTAAAGCCCTGAGAAGGTCTGCGGCATATTCCAGGCCTGTTGTATGCTACACAACATGGCCATTAATCATGGAATAGCTGTCAAGGCCAGTGAGGGTGACAGTTCTGAGGAGGAGGAGGGTGGGGAGTACACAGTGGTGCCACAGAGCCACACCACAGGTCTGCCCAGGGGTCGGCAGGACTCATGGCTGGCTGCCAGGTCCAGGGAGTACTGACACACATCGGTGGAGGAGCATTTCAGGAACAATCCACTCCAAAGCTGCAGTCATGCCCACTAGCCTAAAGCTTGCCTCTGTTAACATCTGTGAATGCAAGGTAGCCACAGACTTGTGCTCCAGAACTGTTGCCATCCACAGGCTCCTGAACTCTGCACGTTGGGCAGCAATCCCCTCTACAGTGTCACGCAGGAAGAGGAGGACATAGGCCTCAATGCTGTCATCATGGGAGGCTCACAGTGGTGTCAATGACATATGGGGGGGGAGCCATGCTGCCAAGGGACATCCACGGGCAGTGGTTTTGCCATGGCATGCTGCGGCATGGGCGGAACTTGACCATGATCAGATCCATCACATCCACAGCTGGTGTTGTCACATTCCAATGGTGCCAGTGTGTGTTCCACAGCATCTGACCGGGATTTCCTTGATGGCCCTTCCAACACACCTAGATTAGATGCAGGGGGCACAGCATCCACTGCTGTGGGTGGCTCTGCAGTCCAGCATCTGCAACATGTGCAGTGAGGCCATCTCTGGCATCAAGGGCCACCTGCACAGGCACCTGCATGCTGCATGCCCCACTGTCTGCTGTGTCCCCCTCTATTTGGGTGGCATCATCATCTGCAGGGTCATCACTGTACGCCCCCTGCATGAAAGATGCCAGCACAATGAGGGCATCAGCGATGCCCACTGCATCTGCAGATTCATCATCAGACATACCCAACAGACCCTAAAGTTATGTGGTGGCATTGCCGGCAATAGTGACAGCAGTTGCAGAAGGACCTGACAGACCCACCAGCACTGGGGCTGGGGCAAGTGGTGCTGGTGCAGTGGACGGACCTGGAATGGTGTCATCCACTGTAGTGCATGCATCACTGTGCAACAGGCCTGCATCATCATCTGCATGGGCATCCTGAGCAGCTGTGCCCACGGCTGCATATGTGAGGTGAGAAGGAGCTGTGAACAGAAGAGGGAGATCAAGGTTAGTGCACAGGATGATACATTGGCATATAGAATGACATACAGACATGTACAGTGTCCCACAGTGTCATGCCATGACTGTGCATGACACTCTCTTGCATGGCTGTGCAATGCCTATACTGCAATGCCATCCATGAGCATGCTGTGATTGGTAATGTGTGGTGACAGGCCATTGTCACCTGGACCCTGTGTAGCACTAATACAGCAAGCCTGTCCAACAATATTTGTGTCCCAGCAGCCTGACTGGCACTGGCTCACCACATGTGCACCCATGTGCATGGAATATCAGGCAATACATTGCATGGCAGGCTCCATGCATGTGCAACCACCACTCATGGTACAACCCCTGTTACCACAGACCCAAGGCACAACACACTGGGACAGTCATGGCGGCCAAGGCACACACATGGCCAGACAAAGCATCCTGTGCATGTATACTCACAGTGCTGTGAAGGGCTGCAACCTGTCTGGAACTTCCCACCAGGGACACCTTGTACAGTGGCTCAGGATATGGTGGCCACCAGTAACTCTTCATTGGGGCTGAGGGGGACATCATCCTGCATCCTGCCTCCAGTCCTCCACAGGGATGTCTCAATGAGGGCCACCTTCATTAAGATTTTTTCAGCACTCCAGGGGGGTTCTGTTGAATTTGCCAATGGTGTTCACGTGCTGAGCTACTGTCTCCCAGCCCTCATCCCATGCCATATGGCTGCCGCCCCTGCACATCAACACATCCCGCCTATTGTTGTATCCCTCAATAAGGGCCCAGTACTCATCCATGGTGAAGTTTGGCCACTGCCTGCTGGTGGCACTGTCTCATCTGGACATTGTGGTATCTGTGGGAGGGTACAAACAGTCATTAGACATGCACATGTTGACCCTCATGTGCACATGACAACATAAACATAGAAACATAGAAACATAGAAACATAGAATGTGATGGCAGATAAGGACCGCTTGGCCCACCCAGTCTGCCCATTTCCCTACCTACTGGATAAGCTGCAGATCCTAGTTAACCAGCAGCCTACTTCTTCCTACCCCCCCCCCAGAATTGCCTTATGACTATCCCATGCATGCTTGAATTTCACCACTGATTTTGACTCCACAACCTCCTCCGGAAGGCCATTCCATGCATCCACAACCCTCTCTGTGAAAAAATACTTCCTTAAATTACCTCTGAGCCGCCCCCCCCCCTCTATCTTCAAATTGTGCCCTCTTGTTCTTGCACACCTCTTTTTTTGAAAGATGCTACCCTCTTGGACTTTGTTGATTCCCTTGAGGTACTTGAAAGTTTCTATCATGTCCCCCTTCTCCCTCCAAAGTAAATAAAGTGGATACAGGTGGGCACAGCAGCACCTGGGTGAAAGGGCATGCAGGCACTGCACCTGTGTGGGGGTGCACAGTGTGTCATGGCTGTCTGTTCTGCATCTGGCATGTGTGGTGGACACACCATGTCCAGCAGCATGACCATGGACCTGCCATCTGTGACACATGAATATGTGCACATGCAGCCAGCTGCACATCACTGCCACAATGCACACTGTGCTGTATGTGTAGGAAGTATTGCTGACAGTGCTCCCCCATGTCAGCCTAGGGACAGTGTGTGGCACAGCATGTTGTGCTGCAGATGTCCCTGCACACCTGACAGCAACGACAGGCTGTCCACCAGCCATGTCAACATGGGCCTTGGCAACAGTAGTCATGGACATTCATCCATACAGCTGGGTCTGTGTGACAGTCTAGTGGAAGCTGTAATATCCACAACCTCCCCCAGGATGTGCCTGACTCTATGCAGCATTTGCCCAGTGCACCAACATAGTCTACAAAACTTTTAAAAAGACATGTACAAATGGATAGTAATCTTCATCAAGGCTGTTCTACCTCTCAGTCACCTGTTCTCAGTGTGTTCTGAGTTGGGAGTATTTATGGCTCAGGGCACGCAAATAAGGACTGGGGCAGTGACAATGAGAAGCTAAACAGCTGAGATGCCCCTGAATACATTAATAGGCTGATCTTGGTGCATTGTCTGTGAATTGCATAATTGCCCTCAGCTCGTCTCAATCTACATGACTCATCTGCTGCGTTGGGTGCATTTCTAAACAGTGCATTATCCATGCATGCATGGCATATTCGGGGCATCTTCCTGAATGGGCACAAGTGCATGGGTGCATTCTGCATGCATGCACTGTGTCTGCTGCACATCTGCCACCACAACGCATATGTACGATTGTTCTGACATCGTGGACATGCATATAGTGCATGTCACATGGTGCCATCTGTATGCACATGCACATCCATCTGTGCTATGCACAATATGCCACCTATCCACGGTTGTAAGCTGATTGCATGTTACATGCCACTGCACGGCATTGGGCTACTGCACAGCACAGGTACCATGTGAGATGATGCGTGACACACACATCATGGGAGATGCCTACATATTGTGCAATTGCGACCCAGTCATGACCCATGAATCCACATTCCCACCATAACATTGTGCATTGCGCATGCACCTGTGGGTGCATGACTGACCAATCATGCTTCATGCCACTGTATGCAGGGGACTGCACGGGACCTAGTAGCACATGTGATTGTATACAGACCCCCCCCATGTCGTGGGGGGGGTGGACAAGGATATGATAGAAGGCATACTTAGGATGGCAGAGAAAAGGGAGACCTAAATATGCCAGATGTTAACTGGAGCACCTTTGCTGCAGCCACATCCAAAAGCAGGGCCATTCTTGATGCCCTTCAGGTGGCATGTCTCAGACAGCTAGTTTTGGAACCTACTCATGAGTGAGCAATCTTAGACCTCGTACTCTCCAATGGGGACAGTGAGAGGATCTTAGATCTAGAAGTGGGTAGCCATTTGGGAACAAGTGACCACCAAACAGTGTGGTTCATGATACACTCAGCTACAGAGTCAAGCCATACAAAAGTGAGGGTTCTGGACTTCAGGAGGGCTGACTTTCGCAAGATGGGAGACTGTCTTAGAAAAGCACTAGCAAACAGGCTAGAAGGAGGGGTGGAGCAACAATGGGGAAATATCAAAACTGCCATCACAGAGGCAACAAGCCTTTGTGTAAAGCTAATAAACAAATCAAAACTAAAGAAAAAGCCACTATGGTTCTCAAACGAAGTGGCGGTGAAGATAAGGGAGAAAAAGATAGCATTTAGGAAGTATAAGGAAGCACAGAAGAAGCAGGATCGAGAACTGTACCAGTTAAGGTAGAAGGAAGCAGGGAGGATAGTCAGAATAGCAAAGGCACAAACTGAGGAAAAGATAGCCAACTTGGTTAAGAAGGGGGATGAAACCTTTAATAGGTATATCAGGGAGCGTAGAAAGACAAAGGGAGGGATAGTGAGACTGAATAGAATGGATGGTGGGTGGGCAGAGAGTGACAGTGAAAAAGCAGGGATATTGAATGAATACTTCTGTTCAGTATACACAAAAGAGGAAGTGGGGAAGGTGCCTAATCCAATTAAGAGAAGCACTCTGGAGAGGGGGTCAATCCCAGTCCTTTCACAGAAGAAAATGTTCTGAAAGAACTACTAAAACTGAAGGTGGACAAAGCAATGGGGTCAGATGGAATTCACCCCAGAATTCTAAAAGAATTAAGCAGAGAACTAGTGACACCACTGACTACCCTTTTTAACGATTCATGGGAGGATGGTGTGGTACCTGAGGACTGGAGGAAAGCTGATGTGATTCCTCTTCACAAAAGTGGGACCAAGACAAAGGCAGGAAACTGCAGACCTGTCAGTTTGACCTCTGTGGTAGGGAAAGTGATTGAACCACTTCTGAAGGAAAGAATTGTTGAGTACCTAGAGGCCAGTGGGGCACATGACCCAAGGCAGTATGGGTTTACAGTGGGAAGGTCATGTCAGGCAAATCTAATTGATTTCTTTGACTGGGTGACCAAAGTAGTAGACCAGGGAGGGGCTGTGGACATGGCCTACCTAGACTTTAGCAAGACATTTCACACAGTCCAACGCAAAAGATTAGTAGTCAAATTAACCAGCCTGGGAGTGGGTCCCAGGGTGGTAGCCTGGGTAATACATTGGCTGAACAACAGGACACAGAAGGTAATTGTAAATGGAGTCCACTCTGAAGAAAGACGGGTTACTAGTGGGGTACCGCAGGGTTCTGTACTGGGTCCAGTCCTTTTTAATGTCTTTATAAGTGACATTGCAGAGGGACTGGAAGGAAAAGTATCCCTCTTTGCAGATGACACAAAGATCTGCAACAGGGTTGATACACAAGGATGCTTGGAAAGGATGAGAAGGGACTTAGCAAGGTTGAAGGAATGGTCTGACGTATGGCAGCTTGGATTCAATGCAAAGAAATGCAAAGTAATGCACCTTGGAAACAAAAACCTAGGGGAAGATTACACAATGGGGGGGGAGGGTGGTAGTAACAACAACAAAAATGGAAAGAGACCAGGGGATGATCATATCAGATGACCTTAAAGTTGGCAAGCAATTTGAGAAGGCAGTAGGGAGGGCTGGGGGATACTTGGATGTATAGGGAGAAGCATCACCAACAGAAAACAGGAGGTTGTTATCCTCCTGTACAGACAGTTGGTGAGACCCCATCTGGAGTACTGCGTCCAGTTCTGGAGACCCCATCTCCACAAGGACATAGACAGGATGTAGGCAGTTCAGAGGAATGCAACTAAAATGGTGCAGGGTCTGCAAGAGAAGCCATACCAGGAGAGACTAAAGGAGCTTAATATGTATACCCTTGAGGAAAGGAGGGAGAGAGGGGACATGATAGAAACATTTAAGTACCTCAGTGGAATCAACAAAGTCCAAGAGGGTAGCATCTTTCAGAGAAAGAGATGTGCAAGAACAAGGGGACATAATTTGAAGATAGAGGGGGGGGACAGCTCAGGGGCAATATGAGGAAGTATTTTTTCACAGAGAGAGTGGTGGATGCATGGAACAGCTTTCTTGAGGAGGTTGTGAGATCTAAAACTGTGGGAGAATTCAAGAATGCATGGAACAGACATAAGGCAATTTTTGTGGGGGGTAGGAAGAAATTGGCTGTTAGTTAAATAGGATCTGCAGCTTATCCTCTAGGTAGGGAAACGGGCAGACTAGGTGGGCCAAGCAGTCCTTATCTGCCTTCAAAGTCTATGTTTCTATGTGGTGCGATTAGGCTGTTCAGTAGCACAGGCCTGTGTCACGTGTACATGTGCGGCACAGGTGCTTGTGGAGTGGGGATGGTGCACAACACAACATCACACTCAGATGGGCAATATACAACATACGCATGCACACTTGTGTGTGGCTGCACCTGCCCTGTAATGCCCTGCCATGCATGCACATGGGGTGGGCCACTTGTGGTGGTGTGTGTGTAGGACTGGTACACTGTGTAATGCATGGGGCGGGACCACCGGTTGTAGTGCATAACCATTGATGGACACTCTGGAGGTTCAGGCCAGGGTGCTGTGCGTGGCTGCACATTGGCAGGCCATTCACCAGTGTTGCACTTGCTGTTTACATCATCACTGCACGCTGACACTGGTGTTGGTGGGGTGTTTGTGGAATGTCATGTCTACTTATGGCGATCTCTGTCTTTTGTGTCCTGCAGGGCTGGAGGCCAGGTGGCAGGCTGTGGAGGCCACTGAAGAATGCAGGCGGGGGGGTGGTCAGAGACAAAGCACGGCATGGTTGCCATATGATTGTAGGTAGGTGGCAGTCTTTTGCATGCAGTGTCTGTCGGGCGAGGTGGGCTTCTGCTCCATGGGGGTTATGTGTCAGCAATAGCACTTAGTATCCGTTCTCTGTGTTCCTCCTGTAGGTCCCCAGGATGGTCACAGTGTGGCTGGACATGGATGGCCACTGGGACATCGCACCAATATGGTGCCTGGTGTACAGAGTGCCATCAGGGAGGCATTGCAGCCCATACTGCTGTAACAGGGGTGGATGATAAGGACAATTGCAGCTGTTGTACAACTGCTTTTGGCACGTGGCTGTCAGTGGGTGCATGGACGTGTCGCATGGCCATGCCCTTAATTGTATATATTGTACATAGTTTGTTTCCTATTGTTGAGTGTATTTCTGACCTCCCTCCCTATATATGTTGCTCTCCCCATCCCCTATGCCCATCCCCATGTCCTGTCTGCTCCTCCCTATATCACATCTGTTATTGATGTACATAGTCCATCACACCCCATTCCTTGCTCTTCATAGACCTGTATATAGTTTTGCTTACCTTTGTATATATTGTTATTGCTCTTATTGTTGGTGTTCATATTTCTGTATTCAATATTTTCTTATCTGACACATTCTGTGGTCCTTCACTGTTCCTTGGGCCTGGGATTGTTGTTGTCTCCAGTTCTTCACTGTCCTCTTGCTGCCTAACCCCTGTCTGCTCCCGTGTTTGTATGGTCTAATTCCCCCTGCTCCCCCAGCCTCACTGTGGACCCAATGTTGCCTGTGGCATATGGATGGGCCTCATGTCCTGCTGCTCATGTCTATGCCCCTGGTCTGTGTGTGCTGCTTGTAGCATGTATACATTGCACCGTGCACTATTGGTCTGTGGCCCTGTGTGTGGTGTCCTGTGGTTGGGGATCTGGACTGGCTGTGTGGCACTGTGGTGGCACTGTGTGCCACCTTACATTTGCCACAGTGTCACGCTGTGTGGCTTCCCACATGGCCACAGTCGTGGCCACCTGTTGTGTTGGCCTGGTCCAGTGACTACCGCCTTGCAGCTTGCTCTTTCCTGTTGTTGTGCGTCACTATGCCAGCAACAGTATACCTGTTCTGTGTGACTGCCATGGGCCTGTGTGGGATGTGCCCTGTGCTTGTGGGTGTTGTTCTGTATGCCCAGTCTCAGTATTGTGCCTGATTCATCCACTGTTGTGCCATTGGCCACTCTGATGTATCCTTTTGGTCATTTATCCCTCTCTTCTTTGTTCCACTGCATCATCCCTTGTTGCTCCCACATGCCTCACTGAGTTGCTCTGTATTCATTGTTCTGCTCCCCTGGGTGGTTGCGTGCATCTCCACTTGTGCCATTCCCTTACCACATGATTCACAGAGGGGCTGCGCATGGCGCATCCCATGCACATCCCTTTGTGCATCACTCTGCATTTGGTAGGTGCATCCTATTTGTGCCTGCACATCTCATTTGTGCCCAGCAGATCTCTTTTGTGAATCCTGTTCTCAGATTTGAAGCACTGATTAAATAGATTTGAATCTTGTATCAGACAAGAAATGAAATTCAACGTGGTGATCTCAGCTGGGACTCCAACAGTCCACATCATTGAACTACCACAAACTGGATCTGGAATGGTAGTTCTACACAAAAAAAAGCTCAGATGATTGAACAATTACATTGACAAGTATCCTCCATCACACCCTCCAGTAAGTATGGCCCACAAGGTTGGTACTGATTACTTCAAATGGAAAATACAGGGACATGTGTATAACATACTCATCCACCTATACCAAGCTAATGATTAAACAGAGACAACCTTTTTTAATGTCTCCGGTTGCAACATTTAAAAAGCCCAGAAATAATAAATTCTAACACAATTGCATCCTCTCATAGTCCTCGAACTTAACTTGAAGAAGATTCAAAATGACTGAAGGCCTGGTAGTAGCAAGCCAGGGATCTTATCTTCTGAATACTGTACTGTATGTTTGCCACAAGGTTATCATTCCTGTCAACAGCTCTGGTCTACCAGCAGTTCCAAACAAAGGATCATATCTATGCCTGACCATTAAAGTTAAGAGATTTGAAAGTCATTTAAAAAAAATATGCATTTAGAACAGTTGTATCACCCCAAAACAATGCCCAACTTTTTCCTGTAACACAACACCACAGTTTTGTCTACAAGTGAATCATTCTGTCTATGAGTGAAAGAACTTCGTTCTGCCATGTTCCCAAAAAGAATATGCTTCCAAATCGCATTTTCCTTTCCAAGTTTGTTAATATTTGAAAAGCCAGAGTCAAAGCATTTCTTGTTGATTAAACCTTGTTCTGACTTCCAGGAGTGCTGTGTTCTGTTATTATATTCCATGCCTTGGCAAGCAAGCTATGAAAGGCATTTTAAAAACACTGCTTGACTGAACATATTGTAGCAATTTGCCATACAAAATTTATTTCTCATTCATTACTATAATTATTATTCTTAATAGACATGTTGTGAATGGCTGCAGCTGAATCAACCATATGCAACATTTGACTTTGTGCTGGGGTCAAACTGTTGCAAACTTTCTGTTTGAGGGTAAATCTAGCCAGTACATTCCCAGTACAAATGTGCCCAAGTTATCCACACTTTCCCCTGTACACACAAATAACTATTTCAAGTGAGAAATGCTGCATACACAGTCACTGATGCACAAAGGCAACCTGTTGCACATGAAGGGGTAGGACCTAATAGACTCGAATGATTCCAGGCTATGTTTAAAATGTGGCAACAATGAGATGGTCAATGTGTGGGCACTGGACCCACTGGGAAGCCAGGCAATTTAATGTTTTCAAATATTATATTCATATAATTAAACTTATTAAAGCATGTCCTGAGGAAGTTATGAATGGGATGGAATGGGACTTGGGGCTGGTCCAATATTTAATCCTAGCAAAATACCAAAGAAACATGAGCACATATAATCTTTAAGAAATGAAAGTAATTTCTGTCCACAGTGCCACATAGTTCAAATGTGATTCTGAACCCAGGCACACCTACAAATCAATTCTCAGATTACCCTTACCTAGCCCACTAACCCAAGACACTCAACTACCCCCTGAACCATAATTTATTTTTGAAATCAATATATTTGAAATGGCTACTCCTGAAATCCTGATACTAATGTTCTACATAATCACCCCACTAATTTCTGACATCACAAACCTGCTGCACACATTGTTTTGTGTAGAAAGTCCCCCTCCTGTTTCTAGATCCATGATTTGTGGGTTGTAGTTGTCTAATGAAGCTAGCTCTTTGGCCCCTTCTCTAATCAATGGTGTGCACTACTGCCCCAATGACAAAATTGAGTAAAAAGGTCTTAGGGAGAGATTGAAGGAGGAAGAGGGGCTGCTTATGTCACTGATAATGCTAGGCAAAATAACAGTCCACAGTTTCTCATTATAAGTTTCAGTACAAGGTCTCCACTTAACATATAGCTGGCAAACAGTTATGTGTAAGCCTGCCTCTGGTGAGAGGCATCCACCTGATGAACTAATTGTATTTTAAAAACTGTGTGTACTGTATTTTACATCCCTGTGTGAGTGGTAGACCAGGTAGTGTCTTGCTTACATAGTCACTCTTCATTGCCTTGCAGAGCACTGTGGGATCTAAGAGGACCTCCTCCATTTAATACTGAGAGGGGACATTTTGTATTGGTGGGGTTTTGACACACAGATACTACTCTCTTGGCAGCCCAATTAAATGGCTGCAAATATCACCACTGGGTACCTGATTTTGGTGTTTTAAACACCAGAATTTTGTTCAGCTGTACTGTCGAGTAACTGGAAGTGGGAAGCTTATACCACTTCTAGTACTGGAGCTATTTCTGCCACACACAAGCAAGCAGGGCGAGCGTGTGCGTGGCCGTGTGTGGAGACGCGCGAAGAGATGCACATCTCTGCATGTACCTTCTGTGTCTGCTGGGGATGCCTGGGATGCTGATCTGCAATAGCTTACCTAGATAACAGCAGTGAGTAGAATTGTTTACTTGGTACTGTATTGAAATGAGGAAAATAAAAAACTACATTACCCAATATGGATATCAATGAGGGTATTGTGACTCTTAGCACTGGAGAGATAGCCATGGTATGAATTCTATGCAATAATGTTTGCCTGGAGAGCAACACTGGCTTTGAAGGGCTGAAATGTCTCCAGTGTTAAGAAAATGAAACATTAAAAACAAAAGTACTCGACCTACAGAAAATAATTAAACAGGTTCAGCAGATTAATATGTTGTTGAATCAAAAATAATTGTACTTAGTACTCAGGGTAGTATGTTAAGTAAAAACAATGATTCCCAGAAACGAGAAAGGGAGAAGAAAAGTGAAGAAGAACCTGATTGGCAAAATGTGACTAGCAAACACATAAGTAAAAAGGGAAGACGTGCAATGGAATTTACTCTACCAATACACAATAGGTATACACCATTGGTAGACCTGTAATCAGGAACAATGGAGATAACTATAAATGAAATAAATAGCTGTCAGTCTTGGCAAAATGAAGGGTCCACTATTAAGGATGTGAACAGTAATGTTCAAGTGATACCTGCCCAGGTACATGCAGTCCCTGACACCACAAATACAGTAATAACACCCTGTGGTGTATTAGCAGATAGTTCACCTCTAGAATTCTTATCATCACCTACTATTATGCCCACAATGGAGGAAGACATAATTACTGAACAACCAGTTAATAACAGTTTACATGATATTACAGACATTTCCCCATCTAGACAGGTCTATGTGCTGGGGGATAGCATTATGAAATACACTGATGGTCTTATATGCAAAAGTGACAAGCAGAATAGAACTTGTTCATGCTTTAGAGGGGCCTGGATCAGAGACATCAAAAGGAGACCAGACATTTTAATTTCAGAGATTCTACTAGTACCCAAGGCAAATTCCAAAATTCATAGCAAAATAACATCAAAGAATGAGTGGCTAAGAAAACGGACACTAAAGAAACAATTTAATTGCATTACTCACTGGGAAAGATTTATTGATGTTAATAGCTTATTTGGCTGGGACGGACTGCGTTTAAGTGAAAGGGGCAGTTTTGTACTTTGTAAAAGTATTTTTACCAAGATTTAAAAACATTTAAACTAGGTAGCTTGGGACAAAAAGAGTTCAAATCAACAAATGATAAATCAGATTCCCTTCTGACATGCAAGAGCATGGTGACATTATATATAATATCCTCATTCCTCACTACCAATGCCAGAAGTCTAAATATTATTAAATTAAGCAAGCTTACAGCAATTAGTAACAATAAGAATATTGACAACATTGACATCACAGAAACCTGGTGGATGATACTTCAGTATGGTTTACCAATATCCCAGGCAATAATCTTGTTTATAGGAATAGGGGTGCAAAAGGAGGAGGGGGGGGGTTTCTTTACTTGAAAGACTCCATCATTTTTGAGGAGATTACCATCATGGGAGATCATATTGAGGGATGCAACATAAAAATCAAACACAAATCTGGTAAACATCTTATTATTGGTAACTTGTATAGACCATCCTCAGCAGATTCCATCTATAATGAGAGATTACTAGCCTTAATTACTGAATTAACCAACAAATCTGAGGTGCTATTTATGGGTGATCTAAATTTGCTGGGAAACAATTGGAATAGCTTAACCACTAACAATAAAGTTGAGTCTCTATTTCTTGACTCATATACTTCACATGGCTTTCACCAACTGGTAGCTGAACTCATGAGGGATAAGAATATATTGGACATTAGTCTAACTAACATTGAAACAGATATTGAAAAATAGCTGGCCTGGTGGCACTGAGGGCTGATATGCTGGTTGCTGCACCTCGCTCCATGCCAGTGATCGGTGTTTGGGAATGAGTATGGGTCATCGGGGACTGGCAGGGGGGGGAGAAGGATTGAGCATCCAAAGGACTTCTCTCCTTGTTGGGGGGGGTCCATGACAGTTGGTGCATGGTTAACTCATGATGGAGGCTGGGGGACTGCATGCTCCACTGCACATAGGGGTGGAGCTGGGGGAAGACGTCTGGAGGGAATGCATGCAGACGTTTGTGTGGTCCCTCCAGTGACATCATTGCATGTCCTCAGCTATGGGGTAAAAAATGGAGGCGGGCACTTGAGTTGAGCAGCTTGATGGCCGTCCATGAGCTTCACCTAGTTGTTGGGCACTCAAGCTGGATCCGAGTTCTGTGGGGAGTTGGGGCTCCCTGCAGCCCGACTTCAGAGGGTACAACCACAAGAGTAACAGTGCCAAACAGACCTGGGTAGAGGTGGACAGCAGCTGCAATCCCCAGAAGGATGAGAGGTCAAGAGGGGAGCAGACCAGGCAGCCAGGGAAAAAGGAGGTAAAAAGAGATAGCATCAGTAGCTAAAAAAAAAAAAAAGAAAATATTATTGTAATTAATCCCCTCAGTAGCAGCGACCATAGTATGATATTATTTGAATTAACTACCTCAAGAGAATATACTAAATCCATGAACTTCAGGTATAACTATCCTAGGGGTGATTATGAATGAATCAGAGCAGCTCTAAATGGAATTAACTGGGTCTCTCTATTATCTTATTTAAATACAAATGAAAGCTGGAATTTATTAATGAGCATCATTCATGATCTGGAAACCTTGTATATTCCATTACAAAAATTAAATAATAATAAGGGAAAATCCTCCTGTGGCTCACTCCATCAATTCGGAGGCAGTATAAAAGAAAAGAAGCAGTCTACAGTAAAATGAAAAAAAAATGAAGAAACGATGTCAGATTTTAGACTAGTAGTTAAAAAAACTTAAACTCCAATTAAAATTGAGAGGAAAAATATAATTTAAACTCTCTGTCTCTAAGGGGAACACTAAAGACTGTTATGCCTATGTAAATTCCAATAAAGAACTAACTAACCCAATCTTCACTATAGAAAAAAATGGAGCGGATATTAGTAATGTTTCCCCAAATAACTGAAATTTTCAATTAATATTTTGAATCAGTCTTTGCAGCTAAAGGCTCAATCACCTTACCTCTTCTTACCTCTGACAAATCTGTATGAATATCACCTGAATAAATAAAATCTGCTATTTGATCCCTAAAAAATGGTTCCTCTCCAGGGCCAGAGAATATGAATACCTATCTGATTAAGGAAACTATGGAACAACTCTTGCTTCCTTTAACTATTCTATTTAATACATCTCTTATAAATGGGGAAGTACTGGGGTGCAAGAGAGCCATCTTCCAGGTTGGAAGTGTTCTCTACACTCTCTCCTCCATGTGGCAGAAAAACAGTTTAAAACTAAGATTTTAAGCCACTTTTTCAAGAATCCTGCAGTGTACCTTTATTCAGCAAATTATCCTGACTCAAATGATACCTTACTCAAGATGGGCAGAACTAAAATTCAGCAGCAAGGACAGCATTAAGATCCTCCATCAACCAACAGCAAGGCCGGAGAAGCCTCAGGTGGAAGTACTGCTGGCAAAGAGGATTGTGCATCAGATCCTCCATGGCACACTTTATTAGAATCCATGCAGGCTATGGACTCTAAAATTGGAAAAAAACATTACCAAAAGTAGAAAAAGCATGATGCTGCAATTGTACAAATTACTGTCCCCTTAGCAGAGACAGATAAGAGGGTGGTTTCAACCTTGGCTACAGTGGTTACCATTACAAAGGAAAACAGACAGCTTTGGGTCTGCCTAGAGTCACTGGAGAATGAAATCAGAGCTGGCAATATTTGTATTGCGGGGCTTCCCAAAAGTGTGGAGGGGTCAAAACTGCTACTGTATTTACTGGACTGGATGAAGGGTAATCTACATCTACCGGAGGAATTTTCTTGGGCAGCACTTGCCAAGGCATATAGAGTGAACCTGAGGGTTCATCCTTCATACCCCCAGTCAACCATGCACTATCTTGCTGAGGTCTACAGGCTCAGAGATCCTGGATCAGGTCCTACTTGCAGTGAGAGCAGCGTATCCCTTGGAGGTCAGTGGTATGGACGTTAAATTGTATCCTGACCTCTCCTTCCAGACCTGTGCTAAGAGGAAGGCCTTCAATGCTGTGAGGCATAAGTTGCACGCACTCGGAATTATCCACTCATTTTAACTACCAGCATGATTGTGGATGAGCTACAGAGGGAAGACATGGCACTTCACTACCCTCTAGGATGCCAACAGATGGACAGAGAAGGTGGAAACTGAATTTGCAGTGAGGAAGGAACCCACATATTTGCAGAGCTCTGAAGCAGAGGACAATTGAAAGTAAATCTTATGGCTTATATTTACAGTAGGTCGGAATTTTCTTTAGTTGTATCTCTCATGCTAGGAACTATTTGACTGCCATTGGACTCTAAAGGGAACTATGGACTTCAGTGGGTCATTTATAAGGGTCTGTTTAAATGAGGGGATTACAGAGGGGTCTTTCTTGTTTGTTTAATTAGCTATTCGATGCATGCGGGATTACCTGCCATTTCTATGGTCCTTAGAAGTTTTCACCAGCAGTTGAGATGCAGAAAGGGTTGAGCCCAAATTTATACCATCAGACTTTAAAATATTAAAGTTATAAAATGTTATGGTAGTGTGCTATTAAAATCATTACTACCTTACTGTTTAAAATAGGTACATTTTAAATGTATCTAAACTGAATGCTGGGTTATATTGATGTTTCTGCAGGGGTGGAGGGGAATTGAGGGGACTCGAGTTATTACAATGTAGGTTCTACCTAACTATAACAGGTAGAAATAGCAATCTTTTAGATTGTGTTTAGTTCATCCTTTTTGATTCCACCTAAAGGATACACCTTTACCATTGAAGAGGATGGCAAGTTTCGATAAACTCACGGATCTAATAAAGGGACTTATTGTCTGGGACTTAGCCCCCCTTCTTTTGTATCAGACTACAAGGGGGGGGGGTCTATGTGATTTTCAGATATGTACTGTTACCCTTTACCTATACCTTGTACAAGTAAATGTAGATTGATTGTCTGCTAAAACAGAAAATTAATAAACATAAAGTTTAAAAAAATAAATAAATGGGGAAGTACCGGATGATTGGTGTAAGACTCTTGTGGTCCCAATTCTCAAAAAGGGAAATAAAAAATTAACTGAAAATTATAGACCCATCAGCCTTACTTCTATTGGCTGCAAACTATTGGAGAAAATCATAAAAAATAAAATAGATACTGATATTGAGACCCTGGGACTAAAAGATTCAACACAACATGGCTTTCTCAGGGAAGATCCTGCACAACTAATCTGTTTTTTATGAATCAATCAGTAGCAGTATAGTCCAGTGGATATCATCTATCTGGATTTCAAAAAGGTATTTCATCTGGTCCCTCATTATTTATTAATAAATAAAATGATCAAACCAAGGTTCAATTGTTACTTAATCATTTGGATCAACAACTGGCTCTCTGACAGATCGCAAAGAGTTAAAATTGGTAATACCATCTCTTCAGTCATCGAAGTGACCAGTGGAGTACCGCAGGGATCTGTATTGGGAACCACCCTGTTTGGAATTTATATTAGTGATCTCCACATTGGGGTTTCCAGTAATATCTATAAATTTGCAGATGACATCAGATTATCTGCTGAGGTTGACGCTCCAGAAAAAATCCTGTTATTTAAACAAAACATGTTTATCATTGAGGAATGGGCACATAACAAGAGAATGCTCTCCAACACTGACAAGTGTGCTGTAATCCACCTGGAGACTAATAATGCCATTACTACATATAACCTAAATGGGACAGGCATTAAACATGTTACCTCAGAAAGGGACCTGGGTATTATAATCAATAGTTCTTTTCATCTACTGACCATTGCAGAAGAGTTGCACAAATAGGCAATAATGTCTTATCAGCTATTAAAAGAACATTTGCTAGTAGGAGTGAACATTGTTTAATACCTTTTTATAAATCCTTCATTCATCCCCATACAGACTATGCAGCTTCATTTTGGGCACCCCATTATAAATAGGATCAAAGGCTAGTTGAAAGCATGCAAAGGAGAACTACTAAATTTAGAGTTAAACATCTGACATACGAAGAACGATTAAAAGCATTAGACTTGTATGATCTAAGATTAAGAAGACAGAGAGGTGATGTGTTATTGATGTACAATATTTTGGGGGATCAAACTCTAATTAAATATTCAAATATAGAAATGGCTACAAAACCTAACAAATGAAGATGTCACAATAGGCAGATTTGGATCCCAAATGCTCTCAATAACAAGAGACAAAACTATTTTACAATAAGCACAAATTTACTTTGGAATTACTTACCCCACCATCTAGTAAATATGACCACTTTTGAGTCTTTAAAGTAGAGCTTGATAAATTCCTCTTGGGCTAGTATGATAATTCACCCTGTATGTGCAGGGAGGGTGGTCTCGATGGGCCTAGAGCCTCCTTCCACCTTGTTAATAAAGAGTAATACCAAGTAATATGCTACCAGTTTCCAAAACCGACAAGTAATTATTAAATGAATACTATGTGAGAAAAAGGCATGAAAAAGAGATGCTAAAGATGGGGGGAAAAAGTTTATTTCAGACAACCAAATAAAGAAGCACGGTACACACACACACATCCAAATGTACAGTTATTACAGTAGGGCAGTAACATTACTATGGTTGGAGTTGAGAAGTCACTTCTATGTTAACTCTGTCTTTGGCCGCTTGTACTATAGCTCGCCTATATTTTTCCTTGGAACCTGAAATTGGCACCCCCTGAATGCCAAATTGTAAAAACTGTATGTCTGGTAAGAATCTAAGTTGTTTTTTTTTTTAAGTTATATAATGTCACAAATGAAACATATTGTTGAAAATGGGATTCAATAATGAAACAAGTGGTGAAGTTTTGACAACTGAGACTTTCAGGTTCATTAGACCCTGTCACAAAGACTTTGGTTTTTAGAACAAAATGTAGAAAAATAGGCATTTTAATGAATTTAGTAACACTGGCCAAAACTGCATATTTGCCTTTTCATATATATATATACACTGTAGTTCGTGGGTATGCAACCAAAACATGTTGCCAAAGTGATCCCATCCTCACCAACACTGAGAGCTCATTTTCCATGTTAGCAGACTTTGTTTATTAATACAGTGGTACCTGCCAGGATCAGATGCATAATCCTGCAGATTTCTGCAGAATTTTGTAGAATTCTGCATTAAGCGGTGCAGTTCAATAGAGGCTGTCATGAAGGGAAACTGTGACATACTCTAACACTTCTTCTGATTCTGGTAGATACCATTATAGTTTATTATTTCCTAACAGCAAGAACCCATCCCTGGAATTATCACACTGGTAAGAAAAGGAATGACGTCACAAAGATCCCATCCGTGATGTCTTGCTTGTACCCCCAACAGTCCCCAACATAAATGTAGCCACAGGGAATTCATCCCTGGTGGAGCAGTTGACCCAGAGTCACAAAAATAATATGTATATCTATATATATATATATATAGAGAGAGAGAGAGAGAGAGAGATAAAGATATCGCTACCAGTTACCCATTGCCAGCAGCTCTCTACTGCTCCCTTGTCTTTTCACCATTTTGAAACTGGGAGCCCATTGTTGGTGTAGGGAAATACAATTTAACAAAACCAGGTAAGCATTTTGGCACCCCTCCTTACTCTCCTCTCTCCTTTTAGATGTGGCATCACCCCTAGAAAGTACATGAATCAATCTCTTCACTCACCTCCTCAGGTGTACACTGTTTGTCTTCAACATCACCAGTTTTTATAAAATAAATATAAAATTAATTTGTGCATTTCCTAAATTGTCCTGTAAGTTACAGTGAGTATTTCATTTATCACCTTAGTGATAGTACAGTCAGGTAGCAGCATGCCAAGGAAGTAAGTGAAGGGCTTGAGCTGGCAACCAACTGAAGTGGCTGCCATCTAGGGTGGATCACCATCTAGTGGGCTGCCATGTGGTGGCATCATTTAGAGGCAGCATTCTTTAGAGGTCCCACTTGGTAACAGGGGCACATTAAAACTGGGGCACAGTAAAGGAAAAGAACTTCTCTACATGCCAGAGATAAATTGTAACTGGGGATAGATGAAGCAGGGGTATGCCACTGAATGCCAGGGATTTCTTGGAACTGGGGCAGGGTAAGGGATGGGCTGCCACTGTATGACAGGAACTGCTTTGCAGTGGGGCATAGTTGGGGAGGGGGTGCCACTGGACATCATGAATGCATGGATTAGTGAAGGTGGGAAGGGATGCTATGTGACTTAGGGGCAGGGTGAGGGAGAGGTGCCACTGGATGATGTAAACTGCTTGGTACAAGGTAAGGTGAAGGCAGGGAGTTCCACCAGTACCCCAGAATTGTTTGCTGTTTAAAGAATTGACAGGTAGGATGGGAGGATGCCCAGACAGAATTTTTAAATAAATTTGGTGCAGTGCAGAAGGCGCCGACTGTCGAGGGAAGGGAGTGCAAAGGAATGGTAGAGATCGCAGTGGTGGGTGCGGGGGGGGGGCATCAAGAGTGAAATGACAGAAATCATTGAATAGGGGATCCAGTCAAGGTAAGGTGGCCTTGGGCTGGTGCTACAGACTATATCACAGTGATCAAACAAAGGCAGGATCATTTTCTGCACTAGATCATGTTGCACGACAAGTGGGAGTCTATTGAGGTGCCTATAGAGGGCACCAAGTTTGGGGTGCAGTTTTTTTATGACTGCATCAATGTGTTCAGAGAAGGAATGTTGGCAGTCTAGCCATACCCCTAGGTACCAGAAGGTAGTGACATCCTCTGGAGTAGTCCCATCCAGGGTGTGGAAGGGGGGAAGGGATGGGGACCTAGACAGACGTTGTCTAGTCACGAAGGACATGGTGACCATTTTTTTAGCATTGAGGGAGAGCTGGTGGGAGCTAAACCAGAGCTGAACTTTGTTGAAGTTGGCCTGGAGGTTGGAAGCTACCTCTTCTGAGAAGGGGCCGGTGGTGAATAAGACCATGTTGTCATACGTGTCAGCATACATATGGATGGAAGTAGATGAGCAGATTTGTGGCAGGTTGTTAAGAAAAATGGAGAATAGAATGGGGCCGAGTACTGACCCTTGGAGGAAGCAGGTTATCATTGGGAGGGGGGAGAGGTGACATCAGCACTTCTTACTGATTGAGTTCAGACTGAGAGGTAGGCACAGAACCAGTTGGTGGCAGAATCAGAGAGGCCAGCTTCTGAGAAGCTTGATAACAGCAAGGGGTGGGAGACCATATCAAAAGCTTTAGCGGGATCAATGAAGATGGCCAAGGTGGTCAGCCCATTATCCATTCCGGAGAGAATAGTGTCCCTGAGACTTAGCAGGGAGGAGGCAGTAGAGTGACACTTCCTGGATCCAGATTGGAATGGTGTGAAAAAATTGGAGGCAGAGAGATAGGAGGTAAGTTGGGCTAGCATTATGTGTTCTTGTAGTTTTGCAAGAGTTGGGAGGAAGGGAGATAGGGCAGTAGTTTGAAGTGGACGTGGGAGTCCCCCCTTTAGAAAGGGGGATGACAATTTCATGCTTCCAAGATCGGGGGACAGTTGCAGTGGCAAAAGAGAGGTTAAGAATGTTGGTGAGTGGGGTTGCTACTGCTGGGGCAGAAAGGTATAGGAGCTTGGAGTCCAGCTCATCCGGAGATTTACCTTTCGAGGGGTTGAGTGACAATAGGGCATCAAGGGCTTCAGTTGGTGAGATATCCTTGAAGGTGAAGGAGCATGGCCCGTGAGCTTTTATAGTGTCAGAAGCAGTTCTGCATGGAGCAGGATTGGGCAGGGAGGAGAGAAGAGTTGAGGCACAGGAGGAGAAGTAAGTGTTGAACTCATCGGCAGCAGCTTGTGGATCCGAAATAGTGGTGTTGTTTACAGTTAGGAGTGGAGTGGGATTTGCAGTTGGTGGAGAGAAGAGGGAGTGAATAACTTTCCTGAATTTTGATGGGCTGTTCAAACTAGTCTGGCGAGAGAAGCGGAAGTATTCCACTTTGGCTAGATGAGTAGCTTTGGTGCATTTGTTGCATAGCATACGATAGGTGGAGAGGTATTGGTGGAGGTGGTAGGATTTATGTGCACGCCATGCTTTGTCGCATACATTTTGGCAGGCTATGAGTTCCTGGGAGATCCATGGCAGGTGGTTGCCACATACCCTTGTGTGATGCAGCGGGGCATGTGTGTTCCAGACGTTGAGGAACATGTTTTGGAAATGCAGTAGAGCCTCACCTAAGGAGGTGGTTATAGTAGGGGGGTCCCAGTTAGCCAATGCTAAGTCATCAAGCAGAAGGGCAAGATTAAGGGATTTGTAGGAGCGTAATACTAGAAATTTTTTGGGGGGGGGGCATTTGGGCAGTGAATTTTCCAGACTACGAATATGGCACAGTGGTCACTCATGGAGTCAGGGAGTAAGCCTGCATTGATGACTTGGTATGGGTGGGTGTTTTGGGGTTTTTTTGTTTGCTTGTTTGTAAATGTTTATTCCTTAAAAAGTAGTTCAAGGAAAAGGATAGCCCACTGAGTGTTTGCTCATTTTCAATGGTGTCCTTTACATGCAAAACAATTTCATAAAATGTACACATTAATTGCAGCATATAAAATACATATTATGCAATGTAATACAAAACACTTACAAAAAATAATCTAAGTAATCACAGACATTCTCGGAAATAATTTTAGCCTTTAAAGTGCAGGATTCAAGCAATAACCACAATACTTGGTTTTATAGATTCTTCTTTTTTCTTCATTTGTAAGGTAACCAAAGAAAAGATAGCCTTACGTAAGTAACTCTATGAGAGGAATATAAGTATATGACATATAAACTAAATTTTGTCTTTTAGTTTTATTTTTTCCATATTGTCACTGAGCTGTAGGGATCATTTTAAATAGGAATACTATTGATATTTTATGAAATGGGTAGGAAAAATGTTGGTCTCAAACTGGCTAACACTGACTGGCACTCATACATTATACCAACACCAATCAATAGTAAACAAGTGTCAGTACTAGCCATGCCATATGGGCCAAAACATCCATGTTCCTCCACATAATTTAACATTTGGAATGACTCCTATTTCATTTTCTGAGCCACCATCCATCCATCCACTAACTCTCAACCTGTACTCTTCCTCCCCCTCAGCTATTGGCTCCCCCCATTTACAGCAAAATCAGTAATGGTGCTGCTAAATTACCTGTTTGAAAGTGACTATGAACCACTTTTCTCATCTGCACTGCTGAATCATTCTTTTTTTTAGAAACATAGTACCTGTCCCTCAACATTGATCAGAACAGAAAAACTACCAGTCAGGGGTTTCATTGGTCTCTACTGACTGTACAGCACTGCTAACTCTAGTGTACCGGTAAATTATGATCTGACATTTTAGTTGTTGTTTTTAAAAAGCATCATGTAAGTCTAAAATAGACACCAGATCATTTTATTTTTAGTTTACTACTTACTTGAATCCTTGAAGTTAGTGATGACTTTATGAGATTTCTGAAGAGTATTTTTTGTTTGTGGGGGGGGGAGTAGTAACAGGAAAGAGAACACCAAGGGCTTTCCACTGAGCTATAGGAATTCCCTAATGGTGGAAGGACAATTGTACATAAATTATAATTTTATTAAACCATTTTTATTTAAAAGCTTTTGACATTTTAATTTTAAACCCGTTTTATAAGTTTTTTTTTTTTATTTATTTATTTATTTATTAAAGAATTGGAATTACAAACCTTTGAGCTAAGAGTTCATTTAAAGAGGGTCCTCATCAATCAAAAGAGGGGAACAATTATATGAATTGGGAATAGCAAATACAGCTAACAGGTATTGTCATAGACATATTAGTAACACATTAACAAACTAATATAATACAATACATTGAGTATTAAAGACAGAGGCAAATTGTAAAGTACAATCTTAACATAGAGTACATAAGGAACAAAAAACACCAGCAGTATAAGTAAGGTGCTTACAGTTCAGTTAGGTACTCACAAATAGCAGCTAAGAAGCCTTATCATAGGCAAGAGGATGCCTCAGTAGAAACATCTCAGTGAATGTGTAGCAATTTCCAGGACTCAGTACCTTTAGCCTTTAGCCTTGAGCCTGCCTACATCTGTGGGCATGTGGTTATCTCAGATTGCTCTTGGTGTTTTATAAAATGGATAGGAAAAATCCTGCTCTGAAATTATCTGACACAGACTCTTACCCATAGTTTTATCCCTCACAATCAGTAGTAAAAAGCCTTGTCACACTGCCAAAAATATCCACGTGCTTCTATAGAATTAACATCTGAAATGTCTACTATTTTCTTGTGGTTTTTGAGCCACCAACCCCACCCATCCATCACCTTACTATCCACCTGCTACCCCACTCATACCCATCTACTATCTCTACTCTTGCTAACCTGCTCACTAGTTTACACCATGTAGAGTAAAATGAGAAATTGTGCTGCTCAGCAGCTGGTTTTAACTTGACCATGAACTGCATTTTCTCATCAGCAACTGATTAATCAATAATATTAATTGTATGCACCATGACTTAGCTACAAATAGCTTGCTGTACATTGGCTGCACCCTCCGTTAGCTCACAACCAGGCTATCTCCATCAGAAATGTGCTTTGTACACATTTTACATTGTTTTTTTTTCTATTTCTCTGAACTTCATTACTTATACTGGGATTTTATTGTTCCTGTTCAGTACATATACTGATCGTTGTCAATTTGTTGTTGCAATTTCATTCTCTGCTGTATCTCTGTCCCTGGGTTGCACCTGGAATGAGGTCTGGCTCAGTGTGCTTATGCAGATCACCAGGTTTTGAATACATAAATAATCTCTGTTCTGAGTAATGACTTCATACTCTTTTTTAAAGAAAAACAACAATAACTCCTATTTAGATAGCAGGTCATTTTTTTATTTACTTCTTACTTGAATCCCTGAAGTTAGTGATAACTTCATTTCCTGAAGTGTTTTTTTTTTTTTTTTGGGGGGGGGGACATAGTAACAGGCAAAGAAAGCACAGTGAGCATTCCACTGAGTAGAAGGAATCCAACCATTGTAGGAGGACTATTTTACATAAATTACAATGCACATTCTATTAAAACTAATTGATTTTAAAGTTTTGAACTTTTTTTTATTTTAGACCCATTTTATAAGTGCAGTAATATACTTAGGAGAGTTGGTTGTTCTGGAATAATTGCATATCTCTGCACTGAATGCACTCAGCCTAGAACCTTGAATCTCCGTACATCCAAGGACATGTGGTCCTACCCAACAGCCTGTCATGTTTTATTGCTTATTACCTATATCATGATTATAAGATAATTAAGTGCAAATGTTCTTGGAGATTAAAATGATTTAAAATACTGTGCTGAATAGCTACCATTTATATCATCAGATAGATATTGCTCACAACAGAGCCCTGTCCTATATGAGTTATACTTGTTTTAAAATAAATGAATCAAGCTCTTGTGGAACTCTTCCTCTTTTCTAGACTCACTTGCTTTCAAAATCATATTTGTGTTATATATTTTCTCAGATTTGGAAAACAGCAGCAGATTTTTTGAGGGTTCTCAACTCTTTGTTTATTCATTTAGCAAAGTTTACCAAGAAGCCCAAGAATCCAGGACAATGCTGACAAGCATGTTAATTGCTGATGACTTGGTGCAGCTGTTTAGTAATTTAGGTGTAGCAGTTCCTTTCACAAATAACCTTAAATGAAACCAGTTAAAGCTGAGTAGTTTGTTTATTCCTGATGTTAAAATTGTTTTTGTTCACTAACAGAGACTATGACTTGAGTTTCCATACTGTTTGAGCTGCTTCTTTGATTTATTAGAAGATGAGACAGCTTTAGGAGTTTGGTGGCCCCAGAATAAGTTCTTGAGGCCCTCTGCACTACCCATCCCAGGTACATATTGTTTAATTTATCCAATATGAACTCCAATTTATGTGTAGTATAACTAGTGAAATGCTTAGGATGAAATAGGATGAGGCATCTCTCCCCTATATTCGCCCATTACTGTCAATTTACCTCTTATTGGCTGGGTATTACGTTGGCAAAAATACTATGATTTTATAATGTCACATTAGGTAGCTCTGAACCACAGCAACAGCAACATGCTCTCTTAAAGGATTACCATTTGCCACAGAACATCTGTAGTGCTGGTTTTTAATCTGTGTCGAAATGCTGTGATACAAATGAACTGCTACATTGCAATATCAGCTTGTCATCCTGATACCATGTCCATGGCAATGGCTAAGGCAACCAGGGCAGGCGAACATAAAATACCAACAGTTCAAACAATAAACCCGCAGACATTTAGAAATAATATATATAAAAATAATTAAAGTAGTCTATCACTTAAGGTCCTAGTCTATTCCATAAATGGAAAAAAAAAACAGGGAGGACCTTGTGTGATAAATTATTTATCAATTCTCATGCTGCTTATGCAACTCATGAGGCCCCACTGTGTATCACTAATATATTTATATGCAATCTGTAACACAGTTTGTTTGTTTTTTATTTCCCTTATTGTGATCTTGATATTGTATCCTCATCAATACAGGTCCCCTTGGAATTGGAATAAACAGAATAGTGGAGGCATTTCAAGACCCATTTTTCTTGCCAGACCACTTCTCCTGGCACAGTACCTCACCCTGTCAAGTCATGACAGGCACTTGAGCCCCTTACGAGGGAAGGCTCCCAGCCCATCACAAAGTGTCACCTATGTGACATAACACTGCACAATACCTTCCCAGGCTCAGAACGGTAGTGTGCAACAGCATTGGCCCCCATCCTCATGCTGCACAGCCAGCTCCCTGAGCTCATCCGTGAACCTGGGTCCCCGGCATGGGAACACAACACACTACTATCACTGGTGCAATGGCATGCCCTGTCTGCAACATTTCTGCATAACATTTAGGTAATTATATTAACCCACAATAACATGTAATCCATAACCCTGGCAAAAAAAAAATGTATACAGCACAATAACTCATTTAACAGATGTTTTCTTTCAACAGGTCTACACATCATTATATTCCACTTTTCTAGGCATAATTCTTTTTTTTCTTTAAAGACTGCTTGATTTATTTTTTCAATTATTCATTTCAGAGGGCGTGCATATATCATTAAGGCACAAATAAATCTATATGAAGTTAGGTATTAGTGAACCGGTCTATACTATTGTCAAATATTGGTTTACGTTGGCCCTAGTGTATTAACTTCAGAACTGAACATTGTATTCGGCTGTTGTACAGGTAACCAAATGTCACATTACCTGATGTGCTCTGCCACTTTCTCAAGGAGTGGGAGCAGTGTTAGATAAATTACTATTCATTTCTGTAGCAGACTGCAACCCAGTCATTAGCTAAAATATGATGTGATGTCATTGATAACATCACATATTGAGCACAGAGTGGTTTGGAATTTAAAAGGAGGGAAAGGTAACCAGGTGCTTTGGAAAAACTGTAAATGTTCATAAAGAATCACCAAGAACAGTGAATTCTTTGACACCGCAGATATTCTGTGGAATGTTTTATGTTCTGCACAAAATTCTGCAGCAACAGAATTCTAGGTGCCTTGCTTGGGGCACATCTTTTTTATATTTCTCTCTGGCTCCTCTCCTGCTGATCTGATGACCAGACTTCAGCTGGATTTTGACAAAATCCAGCTCTAGTTCTGCTCAAATCAGCTGTCCCAAAATGCCAAAAAAAAAAAGTCTCTATGACCTTCGGAACCAGGCAAAAGCTCTCTAGACTTCCACTCTTCCCCTCCTTCCACACCCTGGATGGGTACCTCCTTGAAGACGTCCCTTCATTCAAGTACCTTGGGGTGTGGCTTAAGAGGTATCTAGATTTCTCTGTACATGTGGACTCTATCCACAAAAAGCTCCATCAGAACTAGGTGCATTATATCGGAACCATGAGTGTATCCCCTTACCAGGTGCGCAGAGTCATTCTATAGAGAATGATTCTCCCCATTTTCAACTATGGAGACACATTTTACTGCAGAGCTCCTAAGTCCACCACGGCCAGATCGGATCCTCTCTATCATTTCTTCTACCAGTTTGCCCTTGGCTGCCTGTCCCACACTCACCACTGCTCCCTCTACACCCCACTTTCTCTTGCCTCCCTTGAAGTCAGATGACTTGCTCATGGCTCCTCCCTTATTGCCAAGTACTGACTGAGTTCCCTCCCCTCTTACTTCACCTCTGTTTTCTCATTTTCTCCTCACTCATCTTACTCCCTCCTCAGCTCAGGTTACCATATCTGAGCACTAGCTCTTAAGTCATCCCTTCCAGCCAGGCTGCATTCTCCTTCCACCTTCCTAAACTCTGGAACTCCTTCCTCCTCTCTATCCACTCTGGCACTTCCCTTCAATCACTCTCCTGTCTTCTCCATGTCTTCACCACTCTCTCCTGCAACTGTACCTGAGCTTTTCTTTCCTACTCCTCTACACTAACTTCCCTCCCCCATTCTCCTCTCCCTACCCTCCTTCCATTAACTCAACTACTGCTTCCTAATTACCCACTTGTAAACTCCCTCTATCCCTACCTCACCTTTTATCTGTTATTGTTTATTAGTAAATATTCAGAAAGACCTTTGAGTCAGACACTCATTTACAAGGGTTCCACATCAAACATTAAGGTACAGAGGAAACATTTGCAAACAGAGATGACAGTACAGTACAGTATAAAATGAAGGATTACATTACATTGCATTACAAGGCAGTCAAGGGTAGTTCAGGAGGAGGCCTAGGTCAGTGTGGTATATGAGTCTCAATTAATCACAGCTATATGGTTGCAGGGAAGACTGTAAACTGGCTGATAGTCAGATAGTGAGATAGTAGAGATTTTGCACCAGAAAACAGAGAAAGTTATGGGTGCTAATAGGACAGCATTCTGCCGGACTAAGTCAGGGGCAGTCACATACGTTTGAGCCTTGGAGGAGTTCCCTTAGCCTTGCTTTAAAAGGACCTAGCTTTGTTTCATTGGCTATTTGGGTGGTGAGAGGGTTAGTCCAGTTAGGGGCTTGGTAGCTGAAATTCCTTTGAAGTTGGGTAGTATGAGGGTGGGGTACCCATAGAAGCGGCTTGTTTGAGTTTTGCATTGGTCTGGCTGGGGCTGCTGGGCGAATAACAGAGGAAAGAGAGGGAGGGGTGAGACCTAAGAGTATGTTCTTTGTCATTAGGCATGTGTGATACTGGATTCTGCTATCTAGGTTTAGCCATTTTGAGGAGTTGTAGAGAGTACAGGTGTGGGTGAGGCGATCACAGCCTAAGATGAGACGGCAGGCTTTGTTGAGTACAAGGCAGAGTCTGATTAGCGTGGAGGTTGGGACAGCACTGTATATGGTAATGCCATAGTCAATGGGGGCGAGGACAGAGGAATTGAAAGTGAGCCATAGGGTCTCCAGGGTGAGGCAGTGTTTATACCTTTGTAGCACTCCTAATCTCGAGTTTAGGGCTGAGGCAAGGAGGAGAATGTGTTGTTGATAGTTGAGGGCCGGGTCTAGAGTGATCCCAAGGTATTTAAAGTTTCTAACTTGCTTGAGGGGGTTGTGGTTGACAGTGAGAAATGGGGGACAGAGGTTCTTGTGGGGGTTCTGCAGGTGAGAGAAGATCATGACTTTTGTTTTCTTGTAGTTAATTGTTAGACGTTAGGTGGAGAACCAAAGCTCTGCTTTGTGAAAGCTATGTTGGAGTGTTTGGTGGAGTTTAAGAGGGTTGGAGTTGGAGGTGAACAGTACTGTGTCATCCACGTAGAGGAGCAGGTTTCCTGAGATGGCTGACGGGAGGGAGTTTAGATATAGGCTGAAAGGTAGGGGGCTGAGAATCGATCCCTGCGGAACACCAGTGCAGACTGGGAGGCAAGGGGACAGGACAGTGCCTACCTTGACCTATTGGGTTCTACCCGAGAGGTAGCTGGAGAACCAGTTTAAAGTATCATTGGAGAAGCCATTGGAGGAGAGAGTGGTTAGCAGTAGGGCATGGTTGACAGTGTCAAAAGCTTTAGAGAGGTCCATGAAGATAGCACCTGTGAGGTGGATGTGATCCAGAGCGGAGTGGGCATGCAAGATGAAAGCGAGGAGGGCGGTGGTGGTGCTATGCCCCTTATGGAAGCCATGTTGTTGGTTGGAGAGAAGATTGTATTTTGTGAGGTGGTCAGTGATTTGGTCAGCGACGATACACTCTAAGGCTTTGGGAGGGGGAGAATGGATATAGGATGGTAGTTGTTTGAGGAGGTACGGTCCCCAGTCTTAAAGATAGGGGTAATGTGGCTAGCTTCCAAAGGGTGGGAAATTTCCCTTGACAAAGGGAGCAATTTAGGATATGAGTGAGAGGGTAGAGGACTTCTGGGAGAGTGATTCGGAGTAGTTTCAGGTCAAGGGAATCACTGCAGTTAACTAAGTGGCTAAGGGCTTTGGCTATGTAGGGTTTGGCCTCTGCGCTGAAGAGAACACAGAGGCAAAAGAGAGGAACAAGGAGAGGTGGGTGGGCCTGGGCTGGTGGAGGGTCAAAGAAGTTAGGGGGGAGATATGGTTGAGATTTGTGAAAGCGGAGTTTAGGGCTGAGGCTATGCTGAGGGATCCATGGTGATGTTACTGTCTATTTCTAATTGGTCTGGGGGCTGGTTTGGGGTTTTACCACAGAGTTCCTTAATATTTTTCTAGAGTTTGCACCCATCACCCCAGGTAGATGTTAAGGATGCTTTATAATAGTCTGCTTTAGCGGTGCAGAGGGCTGATGTGCATTTGTTGCTAATCTCCCTATAGTGTTGCATGTCAGCTGGCCACTTGGATTCATCAGCAATATGCCACAGGGAGTCACACTGTTGCATTAGGCCCAGGAGGTGATCAGAGAACCAAAGGACCTGGTTTTCTTTGGACATTTTCTTGGTAAGGGGGCACATTTATCACAGATATTATTGAATGTGTGGATAAATAGATCAAGCGCCTGATCAGGGTCTGGGGTGTTTACGAGGTGTGTCTAGTCCCAGTTTCTAAGGTGGGTCTTCAGTTGAGCGAGTTTGCCAGGGCCAAGTTTGCACTGTGAGGTAATTTTTGGGGGGTGTTTGAGAACCCGCAGGACCAATAGCAGAGCATAGGAGAATGATCACTTAGAGCGTTGGGGAGTACCTGGGTGTTTGTTATTCTGTGAGGGTGGTTTGTGAAGACCAGATCCAGGAGGGAGGATGTCCCTGTATGTGCGTTAACCCTAGTGGGTGAGGTGACAACCTGCGTGAGGTTTAGCGCTGCGGCATCTTCAATATATGGGGTAGTTTTCTTTGCCAACCAATTTATGTTGATGTTACCAATGACTATTTTTTCATATTGGGGAGGTAGAGTCGCAATATAGTTTAGAACAGCCTGGAAGGCTAGCTTGTGTTTGTTGGGTGGAATGTAGACAATGGTGAGTTGGAGGGGGGTAGTGGACCTGCCTAGAGCTAATTTTAATGTTAGAGCCTGAGCCCGCGATGCTCGCTGCGGGGTAGGGAGCATTTGGCAGGACAGCGAGTCTTTGAGGTAGGCTGCACAGCCACCACCTCCTTTACTCACTCTATCAGAGCGATAGAGGATGTATCCAGTGAGGTTAACAGCAGAGTCTGGTACAGTGGGGGAGGGCCAGGTTTCGCTCAGTCCAATGTTGTCAGGGTGATGCTGGAGTACCCACCCCTGTAAAGGGTCCCATTTTTTTGCAGGCTGCAGATGTTGAGAGAGGCGATGCGCAAACTCTTGGAGGGGGAGGGGATGGGCTGGGAGGCAGTAGTCGAGCCAGGGTTGGGGTGAACATTGCCCATAAGTAGTAGTAATAGGACAAGTGACCTGAGGCGGTAGTTTCTTGTTATGGGAAATAGTTGGTGATGTTCATGTAGCATATACCCTTTGGCTGGATGGTAGGTGGGTATTGAAAGTTTCAGGGTTTGGGGGGCAGCCAGAAGTAGGAGGAGGTGGGGCAGGGGGATCGGTTGTGGGAGAGCAACTGGGGGGAGGCAGGAGAGAGCAGGGCTGAAAACAGTCCAGTGCCCATACTGATGCCAATTGATAGAGAGGAAGACGGTGGGGAGATTTAAGGTTCTGGTTTTAGTGGGGGTGTGGGGTGAGGCAGATGGGTATCTGTCAGTCATCATGACAACTCCCCACTCAGGGGTATGCAGGGGAGGGCAGGGCAGGAGGGAGAGTGCCAGTCGGTTTGCAGATGTAGAGCACATGCGGAGTTCCAGTTTGTCTGAAGGGGGAAGGAGAGCAGCGTAGTGATAGAGGTGCGAGTGGGCAGAAGCATGTTTGATGGAGAAGGTGAAATGTTAGCTTTAATAAGCAGGGAGCAAGAGAGGTAGGAGATTAAGGCTTGTGTAGCTAGTGAGAGAGATTCTAGGGGACGATATGACCTCTGGTGGTGAAAGAATTTAACCTGCAAATAGAAAAGTCAACTGACTGGATAATACACGAATGGAAGGGAGTTAGCTGACCTCTATAGTGAAGAGCCCACCAAGGGTGGTGGTGGGGGCATTGGGGAGCCGACGCTCTGCGTCAGTGGGGACATTACACAGCATTCTTGTTCTTCAGTAAAGTCCGTCTACCTGCAGTCCACGCTTGTGGTTCGAGGGGGCGGGGGAGGGCAGCTCCAATGGTCCCTCATGACCTCCTGCTTCAAAATGACCCTGAGCTTGCTGTGGGAAAGAAGAGACAGAAGGTGAGTTTATATACCCGTGGAACCTAAAGATAGAGGGGGAGGGTCGGGAGATTTTTACCACGATAGGGGACATGCAGAATATAGTAATTCAAGCAGTCAGAGAGCTGGAGTCATCCTTAGGCAGCATTGTAAGAGCAGCCAGTTTTTGGTTTTACAGTGAGCTTAGTAGTTAAATTAAGGCAGAAACCTTAGGGGTTGCTGTACAGAGTACTCATATCCTGAGAGAGCTCAGAGAATTAATTAAAGTAACGGAGTACTGGTTTCCTGAGTGAGCTCAGAGAATTAATAAAAGTAACTTGGGTAATTGCTGCACAAAGTACCAGGGGTTGCTGCACGGAGTACAGGTTACCTGAGAGAGTTCAGAAACTAAATTAAGGTAACCTAGTTATTGATGCATAAAGTACCATTTTTAGAAATACTTATCTCAAACAAAAACTATCTCCACTTGGTGTGGCGACTGCAAATGCAGATTTAAAAGCAGACATAATTTTTAACAAACAGTCACTGAGTTTGCAGATTGGTCTGAAGTCCCCTTTTTAATTTTTTTGAATTGAAAAATGGCACCAAACACACAATACACAGTGTTCTTGTTCTTCAGTAAAGTCCATCTACCTGCACTCCGCGCTTGCGTTTGGGGGGGTTGGGAGAGGCAGCTCCGATGGTCCCTCGCGACCTCCTGCTTCAAAATGACCCCAGGCTTGCTGCAGTCTGCGCTTGCAGTTTGGGTAGCTCCCAAACCACTGTGTGCCTCTTACGGTGCATTGTACCTAGATGGCTGATTAATTGTATACACTACTATTAGCTATACATACTTTAAACACAGTTGTTAAGTTGCTCTGCTTGTTCACATTGTAAATGCTCTGTTTATTTGCACTATTTATCTGCAGTGTACTGTAAATACTCTGTATATTTCTCCTATCTACCCTGCCCCCAGGACACATCTGGAAATGAGCTGCTATTCAGCTCAGTATGACCTTCCTGGTGATTTTTTTTTGAAATAAATAAATATCTCTCAACCACCTGCCTCAAACATCAGAGATAACATCAGGGACACATGTCCTTTAATCAGGGACACATCTTAAAACAAGCATTTGTCAATGCCAAATGTTTATTTGCTGGTATTGGTATTGGTAGTGCAGGAGTTAGAGAGATGCATAATAAGAATGGCAGTGAAGTATTAAACTAATGCCAACCCCCACCCCACCCTGCAGAGACTGACAGGCATTTGGTGGTGTGCCTTTGGGTCATCGGCCATAACACTCACGCCATTCCACCTCACTCCACTCTGCAGACACTGACAGATGTTGTAGTGTCCCTTGGGGTCTTCGGCCCTTACACTTGCCCCATTCCATAAGGAAATAAGCTGAGATGGGTGCAGTAGAGGAGAATGGGGTGAATGTTAGAGCCAAAGACCACAAGGCACACCTCAATGCCTGTCACTGGCTGCAGGGTGGGGGTGGAATGGTGTGACCATTACAGCCAACGACCCCAAGACATACCCCTGATGCCTGTCAGTTTCTATAGGGCGGAGCATTACAGTTGGAAACTCTAATGCCCCAGGTGTTTGTTGGTATTTTTGCTCCAAAATTTCAAAATGGGCTTCCTGGGACCTCACCTCATGAACAGTGGCACTATCAGTTCATTAATCAACCCAAAAGGTGATTTCACATAGCGACTGCGCCATTCGGCACCACAGGTGCAAAAACACATTTTGGGCAGGATGTGAAACATGACAGTTGTGCTGTTCATGAGGAGGTGTGAAAAAATAACAATATTTTAAAATCTGAAGTGAAAATATGAAAAATTGGTGAAGTTACGAGCGTGTGTAGAAACTGTGCAATGCACTCCTGTAATGAAATCATTCTTTGGAATTTTTTCACCAAATTTTCAATATGGGCATTTTGGGACCTCCCCTCATGAACAGTGCCACTGTGATTTTATTAATCTGCCCCAAAAGTTTATTTCCCAAGATGACGGCGCCATTCTGTGCCACAAGTGAAGTATTGCCTCAGAAAAGCACTAGCAAATAGGCTAGAAGGAGGTGTGGAGCAACAATGGGGAATTATCAAAACTGCCATCACAGAGGCAACAAGCCTTTGTGTGAAGCAAATAAACAAATCAAAACGAAAGAAAAAGCCACTATGGTTCTCAAGAGAGGTGGCTGTGAAAGTCAGGAAGAAAAAGATAGCATTCCAAAAGTATAAGGAAACACAGAAGGAGCAGGACAGAGAGCTGTACCAGTTAAGGCAGAAAGAAGCAGGGAGGAAGTCAGAGCAAAGGCCCAAACTGAGAAAAAGATAGCCAACTCAGTTAAGAAGGGGATAAAACCTTTTATAGGTATCAGCGAGCGAGAAAGACAAAGGGAGGGATAGTGAGGCTGAATAGAATAAACGCGTGGGTGGGCAGAGGGGACAGTGAAAAGCAGGAATACTGAACGAATATTTCTGCTCAGTATTCACAAAAGAGGAGGGAAGTGCCTAATCCAATTAACAGAAGCACCTTGATAGGGGGTCGATCCCAGTCCTTTCACAGAAGAAAGGGTTCTGCAAGAACTCCTAAAACTGAAGGTGGACAAAACAATGGGTCCTGATGGAATTCACCCCAGAATTCTAAAAGAATTATGGAAGGAACTAGTGAAACCACTGGCTACTCTTTTAATAAATCATGGAGGATGGTGTGGTACCCGAGGACTGGAGGAAGATGGATGTGATTCCCTCACAAAAGTGGGACCAAGACAGAGGCAGGAAACTACAGACCTGTCAGTCTGACCTCTGTGTAGGGAAAGTGATGGAGTCACTTCTGAAGGAAAGAATAGTTGAGTACCTAGAGGTTAGTGGAGCACAGGATCCAAGGCAGCATGGGTTCACAGTGGGAAGGTCATGTCAGACGAATCTAATAGATTTCTTTGACTGGGTGACCAAAGTAGTAGACCAGGAAGGGGCTGTGGACATGGCCTACCTAGACTTTAGCAGGGTATTTGACACAGTCCCACACAAAAGATTATTAGTCAAATTAACCAGCCTGGGAGTGGGTCCCAGGGTGGTAGCCTGGGTAAAACATTGGCTGGACAACAGGACACATAAGGTAATTTTAAATGGAGTCCACTCTGAAGAAAGGGCGGTTACTAGTGGGGTACTGCAGGGTTCAGTATTGGGTCCAGTCCTTTTTAATGTCTTCATCAGTGGCATTGCAGAGGGACTGGAAGGAAAAGCATGCCTTTTTGCAGATGACACAAAGATCTGCAACAGGGTTGATACACAAGGAGGCATGGAAAGGATGACAAGGGACTTGGCAAGGTTGGAGGAATGGTCTGACGTATGGCAGCTAGGATTCAATGCAAAAGTGCAATAATGCACCTGGGAAACAAGAACCCAGGGGAAGAATACACAATGGGTGGGAGGTAGTAACAACAACAAAACAGGAAAGGGACTTGGGGTAATCATATCAGATGACCTTAAGGTTAGCAAGCAATGTGAGAAGGCAGTAGGGAGGGCGGGGGTATACTGGGATGTATAGGAGAGGCATCAGCAGCAGAAAACAGGAAGTTGTTATCCCTCTGTACAGACAGTTGGTGAGACCCCATCTGGAATACTGTGTCCAGTTCTGGAGACCCCATCTCCGCAAGGACATAGACAGGATAGAGGCAGTCCAGAGGAGGGCAACTAAAATGGTGCAGGGTCTGCAAGAGAAGCCAGATGAGGAGAGACTAAAGGAGCTTAATATGTATACCCTTGAGGAAAGAAGGAGAGGGGGACATAATAGAAACTTTCAAGTACCTCAAGGAATCAACAAAGTCCAAGAGGGTAGCATCTTTCAGAAAAGAGACTTGCAAGAACAAGGGGACACAATTTAAAGATAGAAGGAGGGCGGTTCAGGGGCAATGTGAGGAAGTATTATTTCACAAGAGATGGTAGTGGATGCATGGAACAGCCTTCTTGAGGAAGTTGTGGAGTCTAAAACTGTGGAGAATTCAAGAATGCATGGGACAGACATAAGGCAGTTCTTGTGGGGGGCAGGAAGATATAGGCTGTTGGTTAAATAGGATCTGCGGCCTATCCTGTAGGTAGGGAAATGGGCAGACTAGATGGGCCTAGTGGTCCTTATCTGCCGTCAAAGTCTATGTTATACTAAGTGCAAAAACACATTCCAGGCAGGATGTTAAAAATGACAGCTGTACTGTTCATAAGGAGGTGTGAAAAAATGGCAATGTTAAAAATCTGGAGTGAAAATATAAAACTTTGGTGAACTTACGAGTGTGTGTATAAACTGAGCAATGCAGGCTCGTAACACAGTCATTTTTTGGAATTTTTTCATCAAATTTGCAACATGGGTTTTCTGGGACCCTGCCTCATGAACAATGACACTGACATTTCATATAATCGGTCCCGAAAGGTTATTCCATTCAGCAACTGCAAAATCAAGTTTCAGGATCAAGTAACCAAATCACAGTGACAGTGTTCACGAGGTGGGGTCCCAAGAACCCCATGTTGAAAGTTTGGGGTAAAATTCTTAAAAATGGCTGAGATTTCGGCTTAAGCTGAACCCCCCCATTGACTCCCATATACAGCTTACCGTCATTTCTTCAGTTTGCAGGTCAGCTTTGAAGACTGCAGATGTATCCCAGTCCATAGAAGATCACTGCTCCCAACCTCTGGAGGTAAGTATGTGGTAAGGGAGGGTGAGGGGGGGGGTCCACAGAGTGAAGGTGGGGGTGTGGGAGGGAAGAATGGGGAGACGATGAGGACCATTTCTTTTTACAGGAAAAAAAGACTTTGGGACAGTTTCTTTATTTTACAGGTTATCAAAAATTAAATATATTTAGGCACACTGGGTGGAGCTCCCAGTGTGCCACAATAGTGTGTGGGGGGGCATGCCGACATGGGGATTGGGCACTTGAAATATTCGGACATGTAGGGGGGATCTGACACTGGGAGTGGGCATCCCATTATTGGAAACATAAATCATTATTTTGGCACACTAGGGTGGGTTCCCAGTGTGTCACATTAATGGGGGAAGGGGGGGATGCCTGCTCACACAGGGATTTGGCACACTGATTTTGGCTTTCTGGGGAGTGTATGGCAGGTGGCAGGAGTTGTCAATGTGGAAAGTCACACCGTGGCTCATTTATTTATTTATTGAAATGGTTCACCAGGAAATGCACAGTGAACAAACAAGTTACTCATGAAGCAAGGGGGACAGAGTGCTCAGTGGCAGGAACCGACAAGAACCATAACTGCAGTCATGCACATTACTGTGCACTCTAATGTACATGGTCAGAGTCTTGTCAGCTGCTGCCAACAGAGAGAAGGTATGTCTGTGTGCCTGATTGCGAGGGATGGGGAAGGTCCTGCTGCAATGACAAAACTGTCCCTCATTGCAGAGGCAGATTTCTTTCAAGTGTGGTCCTCTCTCTCAAACTGCTGTCATAGACAGCTTGCCAATTCATTGGTGCCTGAGGGACGAGCCCCAGAAAGCATCAACTGCATGGGGCAGAACACTCGCACAGCTCTAAAATGTACTGCCCAAAGATGTTTCTTACGCATGCAAACAAGCAAACATAAAAAAGGTAATATCAGTTCATGAAGCTGTTACAACAAGTTGTTTAGTAGTGCATGCATTTTTTCACAGAGAACTAGACTGTAAAAGTGTTATCTGATATGATTTTATTATCCAAATCCATACTTTTCAGTGGCAAAAATGGCATATTTAGGAGATACAGAGGAACTTAGTAATGCAAAATCTGGGGTGTTCCTGAAAATTAAGAACAGTTGAGGGGTATGACTTGAGAAGATACCTTGTCACATCCTTATGGTAGGACGCCACTGCGAGTGCTCACATTTCAGGACTCCAGTGTGCCACTGTATAGGGATAAAATGAGACAACTCAGCAGTCCTGTGAGTGACTACTGGCACTCTCAGGTTCCATGTTCCCCATCTGGGTAAGTAAATGAAGAAATTCCCTGAAGGGAGCCACCCAAATGCTCCATCATGGGGCAGTAAAAAATGGGGAAGGGACTTAAATCCCTTGTCATAATGTCAGTCTATATACCCCCCAGCAAACAACAATTAACCCTCAAAATGTTTGCAAGGTACTTCAAACAAGGTAGCTATAACTGGAAAACTATAGCCAATGGTGACTTTAATATAAATTGAGTAGCCAAGTTTAATAATGCCCACAAGGATCTGGTGGCCAGCCTATTCCTCACAGAGGTAATTAAAAGCGGCACCAGGACTAACTACAAAACTAGTATCAGAAATCTTATTGACAGGATACTAGCCACCCATCTGGAAAGGCTAACTGAGCTCTCAGTAATATCAGATTCAATCAGTGACCACTCCCCAGTACACTGTGCCTGGACGGCTAAACTCCCTAAGCCCTAACCTAAAACTATCAACAGCAGGGTCCTTTGTAAAGGCTTAATTGGGGATTTCAAAGCACACCTGGCCCAGATAGATTGGAGCTATCTCAATTCCATCCCCAATGTTGACACAGCCCTGGACTTCTTCATCAGTCAATTTAATGCCGCCTGCAACAAGTCTGACTCCTTCAAAAAAACACAAGGTTTATAGCACTGCAACAGAAGAAGGTCACCCATGCACCTTTAGCCCAGATGTGTGACTGGGATAATCTGTGGCAATGAATAAGAGCATCCAGCTCACCAGGTGATCTACAAAGGTACAGAGAAGCCCACAATAAGTACACATGGGGAATAAAGCAGGCAAATGCAACATACTATCAAGAACAACAAGTAAATAATTGGAGAAATGGAAAACAATTCTGGGGAGACATAAAGGAACTCCTGGTTAAAAATGACAAAACACCCTCAAGATGCTCAGTTCCAATGGGGCTGTAACCCTCACCAGAGGACAGATAGACAGTATATTCAACACTGCCTTCACTGACCTAAGCTCTGTTCTCCCCCCTAACGTGTAAGTCAGATCCACTGTTAAACACAGTAATGGTGAGACTAATAGCCCTGATCAAAACCCTTATGACCCTAAATTCTATTTCAAACCCATCAGCTTATCTTACACCATCAAATATGTAAAATGAGTACTGGGTAAAACCAGGGTTGAGGTGATACGATTGGCATGAAATTAGTGGCCATGTTCTTAGAGGAACTTGCCTTTCCCCTGTCTAAAATATTTACTTTCTCCCTGCAATGCTCCCAGTTCTCAGGAATCTGGAAAAAGCACTAGTCACTCAAGTACATAAAGGTGGTGACCACTCCTACTTTGCCAATTACAGGCCTATATAAATCCTTTCTCCACTGTTCAAGGCCCTTGACAGAATTATATCAGATTAACTCACCACCTACCTAAGCAAGAATAATATTCAGTGAAAACAGCAACACAGTTTCGGGAAGCTCCATTACACTAGTACTGCCTTTATAGAGTACACCAACTTCCAACATAATGGGCATGATGGCAGCCAACTGGTGGGTGCCATCTACATTGATTTAACAAAAGAGTTCAATTTGGTAAATCATTCATTATTGTTCAATAAGCTCCACACATTAGGCCTATCCCCAGACAGAGTAGTATGGTTCTGTAGCTAACCCTCTAACCGCACACAACGGGTAAAGATTAATGGCACATTATCAGATGTTAAAAGCATCTTGATAGTGGTGCCACAAGGCTTGGCCCACTTCTTTTCAGCCTGTTTATAAATAATCTCCCTGAAGCATGCCCCATATCGAAGGTGCTTATGCATGTGGATGATGCTGTCATATATACCAGCAGTACAAGTCAGGAGATACTTTCCCGTGACCTACAAAATAGCTTTGAATCCCTGGAGGAATGTTTCAAACTAAATAAACTAGTCTTCAACTACAAGAAAACCAGGACTATGCTGTTCTCTGATCCACAGGTGAAAAGAAAGATTCCTCCCCTTGCCATATGTAAAGTTAATGGGTCTTTATTGACCAGGTCGTTACTTTTAAATACATAGGAGTCACCCTGGATGATACCCTTTTCTTTGCTCCCCATGTGGGGATAATAATCAGTCTTGCCAATAAAAAAATAGGTGCACTGTACAGATAATATATGAACTTTACCATGATGTGATATGGTCTTATGAACCAGATAGATACAGCACAGGCATATACAAGATGTTCCTGCAAGAACTGCTCTATACACAAAATGGCTTCTACAGATTAGTTTTGCAAAAAGGGAAGATTTCTGTATGAGGCAGCTCAGGAGTCACAGAAAAGTCAGGTGACTGTTACTATCAGGGGTTGTGAGGGCATCTGTTCAACAGCCCTCCCCAGCAGCAGCAGCCGCATCGAGAGCCCCAGCTGAACTCCAGTCGGGACTTCAGGGGTCACAAGGGCATCTGTGCAACAGCGCTCCCAGCAGCAGCAGCCACATTAAGAAGCCCCCAGCAGCCACATCGAGTAGCCTCCCGAGCTGAACTCTAGTCAGGACTTCAGGGGTCACGAGGGCGTCTACTCAGTAGCCCTACCCAGCAGCAGCAGCCGCATTGAGAAGCCCCCCCCCCCGAAGCTGAACTCCAGTTGGGACTTCAGGGGTCACGAGGGCATCTGTGCAACAGTCCTTCCCAGCAGCAGCAGCTGCATCGAGAAGCCCCCCTGAAGCTGAACTCCCGGTGCACAGCAGTTTTCTCTGAGCAAGCGCGTGTTTAACAAAGGAGCAGCTATTTTGGCGCCAATTCCAATTTAAATGGACTTTCCACAGAAATAGTCGGCGTACATGTGCTGATAGTTTTTTAACAGCTACCTTTACCCTAAAGCCTACTGTATTTGTGTTCTGTTTCACCAGTAGCCTTAATGATTCTGTAGTGGACAAGCTTATCTGTTGATTTTGCAGTTAAAGCCTACTGTAGGTAGTAACCCAAAAGAACTGTGGAGGACAAGCTTAACTTATTCTTTCCTTTGTACCCTTAAGAGTACACAGCCAGAGTTAATTGCAAGGAACATACTGCCTGCTTGCCTGTTATTGAAATTGCATAAATTACCTGGCTGTAGTGTTGCTCCTCCCTTTCTGCAGACTATAAAACCCTTTCTCCTCTCTCCACAGTCGGGACTTCAGGTGTCACGCCGGCATCTGTGGAACAGTCCTCCCCAGCAGCAGCAGCAGCAGCAGCAGCATCGAGAAATGCCCCCCCAAAGCTGAACTCCAGGTACGCAACAGTTTTTCTCGGAGCAAGCGCACATGTTTAGGCCCTGTCGGCTCCCCTCCACCCCACCACCGCCCTTGGTGAGCCCTTTGTTTTATACACTCAGTCACGTGAGCTCCAGAACCTATCAACGCACTCTCCCATTTGCAGCTTATCAGCTGCTACCACTAGTGGCCGCTAAATCTCTGACATGACTTTTCTCCACTCTTTACTGCAAATGACACTGCCTATCCTACCCCTGTTACTCCTCTCACTTGCTATACTGACATCCCTCCCCCCAGCAGACCTCCTAAACAGGGAACCATCTCCTCGAACGACCCTCTGCCTCATCTCCCAGCCCTACTATGATGCCCCTCACCACCTACTTACCCATGCCCATGCTAATCTTCACAACTGGGACATCTGCGTTACCATTCTGCCCCCCTCCTTTCTCCCTGGCCATTCTGCTCTCCACACCCCAGCCCTCTGCTGTCCACCACCCACAGTCTCAGACAACACACCTACCACCTGCCCAAAATACCTCTGGCATAAAACCAAACAGCTTATTACACTGCTACTCCTCCTGGCTGGGGATATAGAGGCAAACCCAGGACCCACCTCCACAAATGCCCACACCCCATTTTCATTCCCCAAAGGTCTCAGGCTCCTGCACCTCAACGCTTGCTGTTTACTAAATAAAATCTCTGTGCTGCAACCTATTGCCCTAACCCATCGCCCTGACATCCTGATCATCTCCAAAACCTGGATAAAACCCCAGCATACCGATGCTGAAGTGTCCATACCTGGCTACACAATCATCAGGCATGTTAGACTAGGGAATAAGAGAGGCGGAGGAACTGCCATGTACATCTCCACTAGTCTGCAGTTTACAATAGTGTAAATTCCTTCACTTCCAGACCACATTGACTCCCTCCTAATCAAACTCTCACTCCCATGCTCCCCCCAGTATACATTGCAGGCACCTACTGCCCCCCGGAACACCCCCAAAGAACATCACTGCTCAAATGGACACCCTACAGTCCTTAGCCGCAGGTGGTGAGCTTCACGCCATCAGCGACTATAACCACAACTGGCTAACCATAGATAAAGTCCACCTTAAGACCAAGATCAAGGCCCTGAACCTCACACAACTGATTGCAGACCCTACCGGGCTCAACCACAAGACGCAAAATCGCTCACTGCTGGACTGGGCTGTCTCCTCCCACCTACACAGGATCATACACTCAGGTCTGCTCCCTGACTCCCTAAGTGACCGCCACATGATTTTTCTGATCAGGAAAGTGCACAGGTCAACAGCTCCCCCCCCAAAGACACTGAGCACAAGATCATACAATTCCCTGGACCTAGCATTGCTCCTGTTAGATCTAAGCCAAGTAGACTGGTCATTCATCCCAGTGGCCACATCTATTGACGTCGCGATCGAAACTTTCAAGACCAAATTTCTTAAAATCTGGGAAAAACATGCCCCCCTGCACACAAAAAGAGTCAGAGGCGCCCACCTTCCCTGCATCACCACTGATATCATCAGTAAATGTCACTCCAGGGACCATACATGGAAAGCCCACAAGAAACTGGGCACCCAGGCATCCTTCCAAAACTACAGAGCCCTCCACAACTCCTGCAAAAACCTCATTCGCCAGGCAAAAAATAATTATTTTCTATCAGCTTTTAGCGCAACATAAACCACTCGGCAAACTTCTGGAAATCATTCAAATCCTGTTCTCCCCCACCCAACCTCCACCCCGACACTATCAGCTCAGGGCACCCACATCACCGATCCCTGCGAGGTAGCCGAGGCCTTCAATATCTACTTCTCCAGCTGCACTGACACTCTTCTATCGACCCTCTAACGTCCATCCACCCACCCCAGACCCCCCAACAACCTAGTGCACCCCACCTACCCTACAGTTCTCCTTCTGCCCTGTATCCCATGCCGAAGTCCTCAAATCCCTGCGACCCCTGAACCCCAACAAAGGAAAATGCCCTACGTCCATGGATGCCAAGATGTTGTCCTTGTCTGCTCCAGCCATAGCTGCCCCTCTAGCCATGCTATTCAATCTCTCCTTCACGATGGGCAAATTACCCTCCAAATGGAAACGGGCTACCATCATACCCCTACCTAAAGGGGGCAATCCCTCCTCCCCAGGCAGCTATTGCCCCATCTTCCTACTCCCGATTCTGGCAAAAATACAGGAACGTCTTGTCCTCACCCAACTCTCTCCCCATCTGGACGACTCATCCTTCTTCACTCCTTTCCAATCCGGCTTTTGCAAATCTCACTCAACCATTACCTCCCTGACGACATTCTCACCAGTATGGACAAAGGCTACATCACCTCTGCCATCTTCATAGACTAAGCCAAGGCCTTCAACACCGTCTCCCACACTCTGCTCCTCTCCAAACTAACTGAAGCCAGGCTCTCCAAACCAGCCACCACATGGTTCCATGACTACCTGGTGGGTAGACACCAGGATGTAAAAGTCACCTCACACATCTCTAACCCCCTGCCAGTTACCACTGGCATCCCCCAAGGATCAGTCTTGGGCCCACTGCTCTTCTCCATATTCATTAATGACCTACCATCAGCCTGTCACCACTCTTCTATACAAATGTATGCAGCCAATACAGTACTGTATGCCTCAGGCCCCTCCACAAGAACAGTGGCAACTCTCCTACAGGAGGATTTCAACGCCATCCAGATCTGGCTCCAGTCAAACCAACTATTCCTAAACCCTAAAAAACTATGTCGCTAACCTTCGGCTCACAGCAAAGACTCTCCCATCAAGACCCCTGCCCCCCCTTTCAAAACCCTGGATGGGTCCCAACTGGAACAATGCACCAGCTTCAGATACTTAGGTGTCTGGCTTGACCTGCACCTCGATTTCACCACCCATATTGACTCCATACACAAGAAACTTCTCCCTAAACTCGGCACCTTATATAGGAACAAAAGCTGCCTCCATTCTCCTGCTAGGAATGCTATTGTCCAAAAGATGATACTCCCAGTACTCGACTATGGCGAATATATAGTCACTATCGTCTGCCCTCTGCCTTGGCAGCCTTTGACACCCTTTTCCACTCTTTTTGTTGATTTATCCTCGACTGTCCACACACAACCCACCACTGCACCTTATATAGCTCCCTAGCCCTGCCGTCCCTCCAAGACCATAGATTAACCCATAGTGCTAGGTTCCCAGCCAAATTTTGGTCCCATTCCCAACCCCCCTTCCTGGCCTCTCCCTTCTCCCCTCTCCCAACAACTCTCCCCCCGCTTACTCCCTCTGACAAACTGACCCCAGGCTCCTCCTCATCCCCTTTATATGCATGACCAAAGGCCAAGTCGCTTCAATTACTGTATCCCACAGTTATGGAACCCCCTGCCAGCTGACATAAGACACTCACCTAACCCCAGCCATCGCAACCACCTACTCAGCACCCACTTCTCCTCCAGCTGCTCTTGCTATAGCTAATGCCAAATTATGAATTGAAATTGTGTTTCTGAGCTGATGTAACCATCTAAATTGTATCCAGTATTCAATCTTCCGACTGTCTGTATCTATCTGCCAATTGTCTGTATGACGGATGGCCATTCAATGTTTGTATTAACTATGTAACTAGTGTTTGAACTATTGTCTTGGGTCTTGACCCCCAGGTCACATCTGGAATCAAGCAGCACTGCTCAGAATGCTTTCCTGGCTAAACTCGTAAATAAATAAATAAATAAATAAACTATCACTCATTTTGTGGTTTCAGGAGCAGAGAAAACCAGTTCTGGCTAGTCCAGTGAGGCATCTTCCTCATTTCTATCAGGCATGTGCAAGTTTTACAAACTTTGCAAATGATGATGTCATACTGCAGACAGGTTATAAGCCTGAGATAGATGAAGTAGGGTTAGGACACACCTCTTCCCTGGCCAGAGACCCTGCTTTATGGCCCCGACAGTGACCGTAGTGTCTACTATGTGGGTATCAGCATTTGGGAAACTTTGTAAGTGTTTCTTGTTTCTTTGTATGTTTGTTATCAGACTTAGAATACAACACATTGCTGGAGGAGAATTATTTGTGCGTCTGTCTCAGTTTTTGTGACACCTATCCAGGGAAAGAAACCCACACAAGATTTTTACCTCTGATTACAACAAGTGAAGAAGCCAGGCACCTTGTGGTATCCAGAATGGTCCTTCCACTTTTAGATTATGGCCTCCCAATCTACAGCATGGCCATCGAATCTGTTCACAACAGACTCAGGCTGGCACTAAATAAGGCTTTTCACTTTGCATTTGGGGCAGGCAGGCTCACTCACAGCTGTTCCCTAAATTCTCGAAGCAATTGGCTTCACCTCTGGGACAGAATAAGGTACCAGACCAGTCTGCTCAGAAAAAAAGCCCGATTGGGCTTTGCCCCACCTGTTATACAAAACCTCCTCCTCCCAATTACCAACCAATACTTCACTAGAAATATGTGTAGGAATGCCCTGCTAACAACCTTAAGAAAAACAAACCAGGCCTTGTGATCCTTTGGAGTCAGGATACCACAATGGCTGAACAGATTTCCAAAATCCCTCATAGGTCTTCCCAAAATGTCCCTCTTTAAGAGGGAACTGAAAAAGGTTCTCTCACTTGGATCCAAGTGTAACTGTTATCGGTGACATATTTGGCTATTGTAACTGATATTATAGTATATTGATACCACTGTCTTCTCCAAATAAGCTAATGTCATGCACAGTGCACTTGCTTTCCCTTGAACATTCCTGCCCTGATTACTTGGTGATATGCTGTATTATGGACTTGCAACAACCTGCCTGCATTTAGCTTTTTTTGTTGACCGGGTAAGTGCACTAGACATATCTTGCCTATTTTCAGGCATTGATACCTGACAATGTTCCTCTGGAGCTGCTTACATGTGTATTAATTGTAATTTCTCTGTGTACATGGTCCTTGTCCCTGACTGGAACCTTTGTAAGAGAGCAGTCTTGCTCAAAGGTGTATTTCCAAATGAATAAATAAATAAGTAAACAAAATGAAACATTAACCTAACCAAAGTAAGTGCAGTGTCGGGGCTTGTACCATGGTAGCCAGTGCCATCAGTAATGATATAATAAGTTATGCTGTAACAACAGGCAATATCATTCTCATTAGTGCTACATTACCCAATGCATAGAACGCAATATCATTAACATGGTAGTAAGTACAACCTGACCTGATATGGTTACTGATGGTGTTGCCTACCACTGTAGTTGCCATGTCTGAGGGCCTACATCTATAAAGTGAGAGGGAAAAATATTAATAAAAAGAAGGCTTGACATATCACAGGGATGGTCGTTACAACCGTGTTCATGGGACAGTAAATAAAAAAAATACTATTCCATGGGATATCCCACTGCTCCAAGACTAGGGGCCTAATTCCTGATATCTATACCAAGTTATACTTGATGGAGATCTCACTTGGAAACTGGCAGGCAGTGAGTTCAAATCTCTCCATGTGTAAAGGTAACAGGTACTGTACTTAATGTAAAACCCTAAATTATTACAGCACCCTTTAGATAGCTTTGTGCTTAGGAACTGAAAAATGTATGTCTTTCCACATGGTCTTTAAAACATTGGAGGCAGCCTAGTGCAGTGGTTTAAGGCTCTGAGCTGCAAACCTGGGTTTGAATCCCACATCCCCAGCTTGCATACTGTGTAACCCTGAGTAAGTCACTTAACTTCTTTGTGCTCCCAATCACACCTGTAAACAAGCTTCAGCTTTGTGTGTCTCTCCTGGTAAAAGAAAAACAAAAAAAAGCATGGTTTTAGCCAAACAGTTCTTATGGAAGAGAAAAAAATGCAATATTTGGATTTTGCCACTCTTTTTGGGCACATATATCCATGAGTTTAGTCAGCTGTGTTGAGTGTGCTTTCTTTGCCAACTTGTAAACAAGGCTGATTTGCCAAGACAGGCTTAGTGTTAATTAAACACTAGAATTGTCTCCCTTACTTGGTACCTGGGAACACAGCTGGCAGTGCTGGAATTCACAGTTGCAGCCTCCAGTAGTGCACTCCTGTGATGAGTCGCTGCATTCACTTGTTTGGAAAGGAAGAAAAGTCTCTTTATGCTCATCAGTGTTTTAACTGCAAAACATGCTGAGACCAAAGCAGTCTGCCCTAATATGAAGAACTGAAGTTCCCTATCTAATGCAGACAGCTAGTTTTCAATGAGTACTACTCCACTTCAAATCTGTTTCAGAGATCTTTAGTAGAAGACTATTAGTTCAGCCATGTGAAATACAGTAGCAAAAGCATGTTAAAAGCATGCTCAAGTCAGTCTACACTCATGCTATAGTCTGGTGTCATATTCAATGACTAGTACACTAATGCTGAGTCTGAATTTTGAAATAGAGTGCTTTCAGTGCAGTTCTGATGGCACATGGATGCAGATCCACATGCTGTACATATGAACAAACAAAAAGACATGACAGAATGGGCAGCATAGGGCTATATCTCCCTGCCTAGGGAAGTAGTGAAGCCCAGTGCTGCAGGCAGAAGGCCTCACAGACCCTGGTAGGGTGTGTACAGCTCAACAACACCCACTCTTGAGTGTGTTATTATCTTTTGAAACTGGGATAAAATGTAGCTACATTTTCGTGTTTGTAACATAAAGAAAATTACTTATTTTGCATGTCATTGTAGTTCTTCTTGGGTGCTTGTTGTGAAGGTAAGCACATCAGGTCCATATCTACAGCAACCACTTGTCAGTCAGTCATTTTCTGTTCCTGCTGATAGTGGCAGTGGGGGGGAGTGCTGCTGATCAGTTGTGGTTGGGAGTAGCTGCCCAGAAACACTTACTTTCACAATGACAACTGATTATTTGGTGGTGATTACAAGATGGAAATGTCACTTTGAGGTGATCTGGTGCAGCCAAATTAGTTTTTGATTGGAGCCAGGAGTGGTCAAATGAAGAGGAAAACAATGGCTACCAGTCAGTGCACCATGATTCTGTAGTGGACACAGTGAGAGGATTGTGGCATCACAGTCGAAAATCTCATCTCCAAGGAGGAGTGAGTTGGACTCCCTGCTGCCCTGCATCCTCATGGCTCAGGTGTCAATTTGTGAGGAGTCTGTGGCAGTGGTGGTTTTGACTATTCTGATTCTAGCCCCTGGGAGGATTAAGGAGAGCAATGCAGAAACAGGATTTGGTGACCAATGATTGACAAATGTTGACATTGTGCCTGTCCTCCTTTGTTGAGCTGATTCAGAGGATATGGGATTCTGCATTATCTCCTTGATATAGATGCTAAATAATGTAATACACCACCACATTGGAGTTTAGGGTGAGGACCTATCTGATGAGGTAAGTTCTAGAAACTATCATGGCTGGTTTTGAGTTGAGCACTAGTGGCTGTTGGGTCCAGAGGCCCATTGCATGGAAGGAGAGGAAAGGGGCATAGCAGGAGATTGGAAAAGTATGCCCACCTCAGAAAGCAGAAATGGAAAAGAGAACGGAAATAGAAATAGAACATGCTACCTTCTTGTCCATTTGTTAAATACCAGTATTCATATGACTTTGTAAAGTAATTATTGGTTTACAACCAGTATCAAAATTGATATATTTCTAGTTGTTCCAGAATACAGAGTAGCTAACTAAGTTATTCTGATGAAAATAAATTTCCAAAAGGAAAACTTCAAAGTTGAAATAAAAATTTCTGAGCTGTTCTTGCCTAACTATAATCTAGTAAACACTGTGTGATACAGACAAAAACAATTATTAACTTGATTTTCTGTATCTCTGCCACAGAACTTCATTCCAGGCTATGTGTCACAAGGGTGCCTCACCTACTGAGGTAATGCCTCACTGCGTGCCAGTTCAGTGCTGACATGGTAAAAGTCCTGTATATTTAGTTCATATTTCACCAGGGGCATGGTACTACTGTGTGCTGGGGTTAGCTACAGTATAATAGCATGGCTCTGATGGGAGTGAAAGAATCCAGTGATGACCCTCAAGGCATGCCCTTGGTGTGCCAGTGATTTCACTGCAAAGGACACAAGCCTGAGACTACAGCTTGGATTAACCAAGTGTGGCAAAGGAAACCCTTGGCTTCTGCCTCATATCACAGGGCCTCAGTTCTTATTCTAACAGAGACTGACAAAACAAATAAATGAGGTGGAAGACTTCAGCCACTCTCATTTAATACAGTCTGCCATGTGCTGCAATAATTAGTCCCAATAGCTTAATTATAGTTAGGGGATAAAAAAAAGGAAGAGTGCAGGCAATCTTACATCTGCAGATCCTACAGGCCAGTCCTGAAATAGCCCTGGTTAGACATTTATGGAAAAAAGCTTTGGTTTTACCTGCCCAGTTAAGGTACTTTTAGCTGTGCATGTGATATACAGGAAAGCAAAGTACTGAGCTGGTTGTTTCTTTTTCATTTTACTATTTGTTTTAATTGCTAGTCAAAGAGAAGGAGTTAGACAAATAGCACTGTATACCGAAGCTCAATGTTCAGTTATAGGATAGTGGTCCAATGCTATAGGTAGCTGACTCAGTAATAACTAGACTGCCCTCTTGTGGAAGGAATGAGTAATGCAGCTTCCATTGTCTCAGCATCTCCGATCCCTTTTTGGGCAGAGACCCATCTGAGTGGAATTTGGTATTGTTGGTTTGCTGATTTAAACTGTTTTACCAGGCATGTATACTGAGATACAGTAGTAGCCTCACTTCGAGCAGTGAACTTTTAATTTTCTATGCTTACCTGGGAAAGTTTGTATGTTAATAACAATTGGCATCTGGGAGTTCTACAGATTTGAAATTTGTGCACAAATTGTGGTGAACATGTAGCATTTGCAAATCGTGCACTACACAATTTACTGCGTATGTGGCAAATTTTACTAAAGGTGTTACCAGAATTCATGCTTTGCAGTGAATTTTTTAAGCAATAATGTATGACCAGGGGTTAGATTAACAGTCTGTTTATCACCCCATTGGGGCTGAATATGGCGCAAGGAACATCCGAGTGCCATATTGCCCCAAGGGGGTGACTGACTGTTAATCTAACCCCTGGTCATACATTACTGCTATTATTATAATTAAAATTTTGTAAAAATAATTTTGTCATCTTCTGTGTTGAAATAAGTAACAGAAATTTTTTTTTTTTTTTTTTAGTAAAATAGTCCCTCCACAATAGTTTTGCAGATCCTGGAGTACAGAGCCATCTTAATAATACTCATACTCTGTCCATGTCTGAAGATCTCGTCTTATTCTGTATTCAGGCTGACTCTCCATTCACCAGGAGAGCTTGACTCATGGAAGTCATGAGGTAATATTTTTTAGTTTTTAATTTTTCTTACTTGTTTGAATTTTTTTGAAAGTTAACAGACATTGGGCATGACAGAGTGCAACTGATGAACTAACAGCTGCTGTGTGAGCTACGTATCTTGCAGATTGTCTTTCTGTTTAAAACAAAATACTTGTCTCTGTTCTAAACATGCATTTGTCAATGCCGAATGTTGTCTTGCTGGCATTGGCACTAGTAGTGCGGAAGTTAGAGAGATGCATAATAGGAATGGCAGTGAAGTATTGAACTGATGCCAACCCCACCCCCACCCTGCAGAGACTGACAGGCACTGGGATGCACATTTGGATCATCGGCCATAGCACTCACGCCATTTCACCTCACCCTACCCTGCAGACATCGACAAGTGTTGTGGTGTGCTTTGGGGTCTTCTGGCCTTACTGAGCAGGACCAGTGGGTGACACCAGGGGTGGGGGTCCACAGGATATGGCAGCCCATGCCAGTCCACCAGAGGCTGCTATTCCCCCTTCAAAACAAGCCAGAAATGTGCCATAATATCAGACCAGTGCCAGTGACACCCCCAGCTCATACCTCTTCACCCAGGACTGGGGGCCAGGTGAGAATGGGTTGTACTTGCCCTGGTATGAACTGGACAACCAGTCAGAGAGGGGCACATAGGTGGTATGACAGCCCCAAAGTAGATGCCCTCTGTGCCATCTGCACTTGTTTCCCTGGCAATGTGCAGGATCATGCAGTTGTCTGCCCCCTTGCCTGCCCCCAGCCCACCGCAGAGATGGGTTCTGTGACCATGATTTGGGCATGGAGTAAGCATACAACAATGGCTCTGGATGCTGTGGGGTGCCCCAAAGCTGCACATCCTGTGCATGGGGGACCTCTGCAGCTGTCCATCCCTTTTGCAAGAGTGGAGCAGCTGCAAGCATTGTTGAGCATGCCCTTATTTCAAAGTATATTACATATAGAACAATGCATGGGGTGGCATGTGTAATGAGAATTTTACACACACCTGAGGTGTGGGATGCTATATAAACCCCGAGGCAAAGCCTGAGAGGTTTAGTAAAGCATCCCACACTGATTATAGTGAATGCGTTAAATTATGAGCGTGCATTGCGGAGTTGCTATGCACCTCATAAAACAGTCATTTTATGGAGCGTTGTTACCAAATTTTCAACACAGTCATTTTAGGACCTCTGTTCATGAACAGTATCACTGTCATTTTTGTAATGTGTCCCGAACACTGATTTCACACAGCAACTGCGTTATTCTGCACCAGAAGTGCAAAAACACATTTCGGCCAGGATGTGAAAAATGACAGCTGCACAGTTCACAAGAAGGTGTGGTAAAATGCCAATGTTGAGAATCTGACATGCAAATAGTGCAAATGTGCCAACATATGAGCGTGCATTGCACAGTTGCTGTGCACGCTCGTAAAACAGTCATTTTATGGAGTATTGTCACCAAATTGTCAACGCAGGCATTTTAGGATCTCTGCTCATGAACAGTGTCACTGTCATTTTTGTAATGTGTCCCGAAAACTGATTTCGCACACAACAACAGCACCATTCTGCACCAGAAATGCGAAAACACATTTCGGCCAGGATGTGAAAAATGACAGCTGCATGGTTCACAAGAAGGTGTGGTAAAATGCCAATGCTGAGAATCTGGCGTGAAAATATTGTGAATTCGCTAACTTACGAGTGTGCGTTGTGCAGTTGCTATGCACGCTCGTAAAACAGTCATGCATTGGATTTTTCCCACCAAATTTGCAATATAGGGTTTCTGAGAGCCCCTCTCATGAACAGTGGCACTGTCATTTCCTTATGCAGTTCTGAAAGGTGATTCCATGCAGTGACTGCAAAATCACCTTTTGGGACCGAATAATGCCATGACAGTGCAAGAATTCATGAGAAGAGGTCCCAAAAACCCCATGTTGAAAATTTGCAGCCAAAATTCACAAAAATGCCTGAGATATGTACTAAAGTTGAAAAAACCCTATCTATCCTTTTATACAGCTTACCGGCATTTCCTCAGTTCACGGTCGTCTTTGAAGAGTGCAGACATGTTCCCAGTCCACTGATGATCATCGCTGAGCTCCAGAGGTAAGTATGGGATATGGGGGGATGTGGGGAGGCAGTATGCGCGGTGGGTGGGTGCAGGTGGGGCAGGGGGCACAGAGACTACGAGGGACCATTTTCCTTTTAGGTAGTAAAAGGAAAAGCATTAATGGGACAGTGTTTTTCCTGGAGAGTTGGCATGCTGGGGTGGACTCCCAGCATGCCACCTAACTGTTTTGGGGGTCTAGCCACGGGGATTGGCACATTCTGGTCAGCAAACAACATAGGGGTGAATGTATGCTGATGGGGATTGGGTACCCCAGTCGATACACAAAGAAGGGGGACACAGGAGCTGAGGGGATTGGGCACCCCTTGGCATTAAACAATTGGGGGTTATTTCTGCTGATGGGGAGTGGGGTCCCCCGTCGACACACAAGAAAAGGGGGAACTGGGTTAGAGCCGAGGGGGGATTGGGCACCCCATCAGCACTACACAATTGGGGGGGTGCTTTATGCTGATGGGGAATGGGCTCCCCCATTGGCACATTGACAGAGGGCTGGAGCAGTTGACAGAGGGACTGGGCAACCCGGAAGTTGGCAGTTCTATGACCATGTCCTGCCATGCACATAATGGCAGCAAGCACAGCAAGAAAAGGACCGCTGCGTCTGACGAGCTTTGATCGGATTGCAGCGGACCTTTCCTTAGATGTGCTCGCCACATTAGTATGCATGGTGTGGCGCCAGCATGCAGGCTGATTTGGGAATGAGGGATGCACCTACTGATGCGTGCCCTACATTCACCCAACAGCAACTGTGCCTCCAAATCTGCATTGCCGCAAGATGTTAGCTTGCGCAGGCGCGGCAAGCCAACATAAAAATCCCTGAATGAAACTGGATTTACCTGCATAGGCAGGGGCTGGGATATAAAACAATTAGCAAGTACTCCTGTCTCAGCAAAGTGGAGTTAACAACTGACCATGTGTTGTTGCCTTCTCCCTTGTGTTCTGATTTGTGCTGCCCTGATCTGCCCATTTTGAATCATTAATGATGGCTCACAGTTTAGCAAGAGAGCAAACACCGGCACCTCCACTATCCAAAAACGGCTTCGTCCATGTGACAAGGGTCTCCCGGTAAATTCCTGAGTTTAGAACTCCAAGTGCATAGTCATCAAGACAAAGAGTGAGCTGAAGCAACATTTGTTTATGTTTGGGATGGTCTCTTGTGCTCTAGTGGTAAAATGGGTGATAAACTGCATAATGGACAACATCTGAATTGATAAGAGAGGATGATTGATTTTGAAACTGTATTTCCCACTGTGGCAAAGAATATAATTTGTTTTGAAAAACAACAGGTGGAACTGTGTTATTGCAGCATATAAAAGTTTGAAATTTTGTTTCCTAGTATGCGCAGTTACACTATTAGTTGATGTCATGTTGTTTGTACTGCACATTCTCAGAAGGAAATTTTCAACTTTTTAAATGTTACAGTTATACAGTCACATTTCTTGTTTTGTTGTGGATTCAATTGGCATCAGAAGGATGTATGGTCAGAATGTATATCTTTTTAAGGACAAATAATGAAATGTGCATTCAGAACCCCATAGTTCATCATTTGGAGCATTCTGGCCATAACTGATGCAACACCCTTCCCCTAGTCTGGAGCTCACCAGGAGCACTGGGACTCAGCCAGAATATGGGCTGAGATGGGATCTTCTCACGTTAGCACTTAAACTCTGTTTTACGCTATTTTATGCTGGATGCTAACTGACACTAGCATCAGAAAATCAAATCTTGCCACGGCGCCTGTTAAATAACTGTCAGCAAAATGACCTGTACCACTCAGTATCTCTTGTAACCAAGTGTTAAGTGATCAGGGTTGTCGGCCTGTTTGGATCGACAAAATTTAGATCAGGCCATCTACATTACATCTCAGGTGCCAGGAGCAGCCATTTTGGGGGACATTTTTTAGCCTGGCAGAGGAGAACTGGAACTTCTTCTCCCACTATTTCTTAAACACATACGCCATTATCAGGCTGTACATGGTAGAGTAATGTGGGTTAATGTGACCCTGATAGAACTCTGACAGCCTATGAGAGTAAGATAATATTTCTTGCTTTATAATAATGATGCAAAGTGTGTCAGTTTGTGCAGTAAAATTCACCACAAGGTGCATAGTACAGCAAATGCACAAATTTCACTACATGAATTCATGCACTATGATACTGTATGCACTTTGTGAAGTGCATCTTTTATTTTTACTTTACCCACACTTGCTAGCCGCACATCATCTGTGGCCAAGCTCTTTTCAATTGTCTCATGCAGTGTACTCAGAACTGGGTCCACAGCACAGTTAAACGGCAGCAAATCCAACAAACCTGGTTATGCATTGCCCTTTGCTTTGTGTGGCATCACAAAGCACTTTGCAAATAAAACCATTAAACACTAATGTTCATCTGGATGCATATGTAGTGCCAGTAGCTAAATGAAGCACACTAAATGCTACATGGGAAATATATCTCCGACGTAAAACATTTAAAGCAGCAGTGCATGATAGTGGTGAAATATATCTCCGAAGTAAAACATTTAAAGCAGCAGTGCATGATAGTGGTAACAATTTTGATCTCTACATTTTAGTTCTGTTTTAGATTGCCTCTTATCTCCTGGCATGCATTATACCCTTCTTTCCCAATTTTGAGTCTGTGTTAGTACTTATTTCGGCATCTAAAATAATAAAAGGAGTGCTCCTTTTAATATGGCATAGATCAGGTTTTCATCAGTATTCTCAGCTGCTTTTGTACACACATTGTCCCATAAGGTGCGGGAGCAATGTCTACTATATGCTATTTCATTTTAGTCACATGAAAAGTGATTGTAAACAATCTGTGTTCAAAAACAAGAGATTACTGATGAAAATCTGATCTGAGCCATTTCTAAAGGAGCGCTTCTGTAATTATTTCTGCTATAAAAACAAAATATGTGGTAATGCAGACTCAAAGTGTGGAAAAAGGGTAGCATGTAAGTTAGGAGGTATGAAGCAATCTAAACCACAATAAAGAGCCTAGCTCAGATCTTCACTTCTTTCATGACATGCACTGTTGTATTAAGCTGTGATTTAGAAACTCAAAAGGACACAGAACCCACAGTGCACATGCTCAGTATTTCACTGCTCTGCATTCAACAAATATTTGGAACCAAATTATAATTAGGAGTAACCTGGGGGTTTAATAGAATGCTTCTGTCAGCTGGATACCAAATGAAGTAGAAAAGACAATGAAGTGCAGTCATTAAGGCTGCTAAAGGTGCATTCTTTAAAACAGGAGCTCACAAGTCTGAGTTCCAACACAAAAAATGGCTTACTATCTGACCTTGAGCTAATCACTTATACCATTTTCACATGATGGCATGCCTACTTTTTATCTGAACTGCATCAAGTTAATTTCAACATAACTTGACCTCATGAGAAGGCTGACCCATCAGCACACTAGCAGCCCAACCACTCACAGTGCCAGCAACTCAGGTTTGACAACAAGACCATGACATTGGAGGGCCAATTGGGGGAGCAGTACTGAGCAGTCTAGAGAATTTTGTCATCCTTAGGGAGGGAGGGTGGTCCCATGGTCTCTACTGCACTCCCTCCACCTGAGTGACCACAGATGGTGGGTCAAGCTGGAGCACAGGGATGAAGAACACTGACAGAGCAATGACATGCACCAGTACTCACCTACGTATACAAGTGTGTCAGGTCTGTATGTCAGTGTTCTATGTGAACAGGAGAAAACAGGTGTGTAAAACACCCTTGCTGTGGCAGCATGAGGGTGGACCAAGTCCCCAATTCCACACTGCTGACTGAGATCCCAAACTGCTTGCCAAGCAAGACATCAGGGGGGTGATCATGCCCATCCTGATGATGTTGACTTAGGGTGCAAGACAGGGAGGTGGGGTAAGCCAAGGAGACGGTGACTAATGAGGCTGGGGGTAGTGCCGTGGTTAACAGGGGTGATAGGGGAAAAATGGAAGTAAAAAGAAAAAAAAAACGTAAAGTAGTATTGGCTATAGCAATTCAAATTAACATGTGCTACCTGAGTGGCCTCCTCTTTAAAACCAGTAAAATCAGTTATACAGTGAGAGTGGCATTAAAAGCATAGTTTCTGTGCTTTATGGCTCCTGTGAGAAAACAGAATTGGCCTCTCTGTGCTTCATTGCCTTGTAGCTGGGAAATGGGTAGAAGTAGAACCCCACTGAACACAAAATGCTATTTTTCAGTTTCAGTTCACTATCCTAAGGAAATAAATTGTGAAATACAAAAACATAAATAAATTAACAAATGCAGCAGAGCAAGGGGGAAAGTCAAATTATGAAAGCATTTGTGATACAGTAATATTTTCAAATAAATCCAAAAAGGAGACAGCACATTGATGTACATCTGTAAGCACTAAGGCAAAATGTTTGAAGGGTCAGCTTTATTCTGATTTTTGGAATATTTGTCTGCATGGTATGGTCTCAGGGAGGTGCAGTATCACTAAGTACCCCAGTGCTCTCATACTCCACACTTGTAAGGACAGCTGATTTCCTTATATTTGTTGATGTGCAGAAACTCTCATGAAAATTCCTTAAGAATAAGAACAGAATGGCCAACACTAAGTTACTGTTCCTTGATTTCTGGAAAGTAGCCCTATACATTACCCTTACAAGACTTTTTTCCCCTTCTTTCCCTTTCAGCACTTTCTCGCCTGCCGCACTTAAGCCTTGGCTGACATTTGACTGTCCTTGGGAACGACAGTTCATTTTGTAGCATCAGCTTTTCTTCTTGTCACTTTTTTCATCCACGAAACTGGTGCTGTTTATCTCCAGTCCCTTGGCAGTGCAAAGCTGATCCTGTAATCTGCTAATATCAGATTTTGTGAGAGACCCTGGCATCCCACTGGGACTAAGCCATTCCTGCTTTCCAGCACATTAAGAATTAATATTTACCCTTTTTCTACCTTCTAGTTTTTTTTTTCAGAAACATGTAAAAAAGAGCTGTATAAATCCACTCTGTCCTACACTCTGCAGATTAATAATAAATCCTTTTGATCAGAATTATTCAATTGGCCAGAAACATGGTTTCCATGGTAATCAGGTGGCAGACAGTGTTGGAGCTGATTTCATCAGTTGTTAGACATCATTAGAATTATCCCACTCTTCTTATTATAGCTTACTGGGGCTGACTGCTACATAGCTCCCAGGCAGGGACAAGTCATGCAGTACTCTGTACAAACTGAGATTCTAGCACAGGAATTAATAATTGCAGCAGCTCAGCAGCATCCTATTGTGTTTTAAACATTACCAAATCAATATGCAGTCCCAGAAGGCCAAAGCCAGTGGTACACTACAGCAAAGAGTTGGAGCATACATATCCCACTCCATTTCAAGTGAAGATTTTGTAATCAGGATATGAACAAATGAAGCCTGTGTCATTGTGATGGGCACCCTAATGTTGCTCAGTCAGATGGATACAAATGGGCTCTGCTTTTCAAACATTATTTTTACAAATAACCCCTGCCTTAGTTCCTTGAGTTTTTAGTATGGAGGTGGATAACTGCAATTTGATGCTAAGATGCACTGAAGCACACACCGCACTCTTCGCTTGAGCTGAGACAGAACTTTGGACCTGTGGGCAAAGCACTGGAAGCAGATTGTGTAATGCCCTGAGGACCAAGCCCTGCAATATTAGATTGATAACATAGAATAATATGCATCATATCTGAGGTTCCATTTTTCACTCATCTTCCCTGTTTTTTCCTGTAGTGTCCCCAGTCCCCCATCTTAACTCTTGTGACCAATGTGGCTGCTCTTTTTCTTCTGCCGTGTGTGTGTGTGTTGGGGGGGGGCAAGCAGTTGCCATCATAACTGATGCCAGTGCTGCTCTATTGCTGACCAGCAGAAGGTACATGAATGCTGGATCACCCACCTCCTCTCTCTCTGGAAGAAGAATGTCTCTGATTTGGGACATGCTCCATTTTCGGTTGGCAATATCTCACTTGTTTTTTTTACTTTTTTCTAATCAGTAGTTTTTGTTCCCTGTTATCCCCTGTGCCTGACTTCTTCAGGAGTCTTAAGGTACACTATGGGCCTATGCACCTGGTACCTACACTTCTGGCCCTCCATGAAACCCTGTATTGCAACCCAGGAGGAGTTGGGTGGACGGTGTACCTCAGACAGCAGTTACATGTCATATGGAAGATGGAGACAGGGCAAGGACCTGGATGTACAGGGGCCCATTATCTACAGCCATTTAAGCCATTTTCATTATTTTCTAGCCTCCTCCTGAAGACACTGACTATGCTATCCTTATCTATCTATAGACCTGTATCCTGTCCACCATCCCACCCCCTTGTAAACATAGACCTGTATCCTGTCCACCATCCCCATCCCTCCCCAACTCTTGTTTTCCCCCCCTCCACTGTGCATGCCTCCCTAGACCAGTCCTCTCCCATGGCTACCCCTCCCATCTCCTGTCCTTTTTCCTGATCCCCTGTGACATTCCCCTTCCCCCATTCCATTTTCTCCACCTCGCTCTCAAACTGCAAGGCCATTGTTGGCTGCTCTATGTTCACCTATTTTACACTTATTCCAAGATGTATTTTTATTGTCTACCCTTTAGTGCCTGTCAGAACTTTGTACTCTTGTTATTGTAACACTCTGTTGCTAATTGTTGTATTGTATTGTATAATGTTATATTTTATTGTATTTCTCTTTCGGCGTGCAGCCTCTGTAAAAAAGCCTCAGGCTCAATGGTATTGTAATGCAAAAACAAATAAATAAATAAAATAAATGCTACACCATTCACAAGCAAGCACACCAGACCATGCTGCCACACAACATCAGACTGTGGCTCATCTCCCTCTTATAATGTGTCTATCTGTAACTTCACCTATGGTCACCCAGGTGGTGCTGCTGAGGTGGATGCTCACTCTTCCACTTATTTATTTATTTATTATTCATTTATTTATGTATTACTGGGAGAGGTACACTGAACCAAGTCTTGATTCCAGGGGTGACCTGGGGCAAAGGGGAATGGGAGAAACTCAATTACAAAAAAATACAGCCAGTCAGGTGATGTGGTTACAATGAGGATGACATAAAGAGCATAGGTTGAGTGCAGTACAAACAAAATAGAAGAACATTGTTTAAGAAGGACAAATAAATCAGCATACAAATCATATATGCAAACTGAGCAAACTCAAAGTGCATCGTGCCAGAGTGAAGGGAGGCTGAGCTGGTGCTGAAAGTTGGAGTCAAAGCAGGTTGATGAAGTTCAATAAGGTTGCCGGACCTATGATGTTTAGTATAAAGGAGAGGTGAGAGTCGGTCAAAAGTCAGGCAAGGGCAAAGGGAGGTACAGGAAGAGGGTTGGCAGGAGCACGGGGAAGGGTGTAGGAGTTTTAGCTGGTGTCTAATGGAGGGAAGGGAGGGAGAGTGATGGAAGAAGGCCGGAAGCTGGTTCCAGAAGGAGGGGAGGTGGTATGAGAAAGCAGATTTCCTGGCTGAGAAGTGTGGGTGGGGAAGGAGAATATGGGTGGGTCTCTTGAGCCCAGGGAGTAGGAGGAGGAGGGGATGGGAGTGAGAAGATGGGACAGGTATGAGGGGAAGAATGCAAATTAATACTTAGAGATGACAGAAGCACAGTAGGCTGGCGATATCAATGGAAAGGGAGGATGGATAGGGAGCAGTGATAAGTGCAGCATGAGAAGGTGGCAAAGTAATAGACGGCATTGCAGATTGTGTCCAGTATGGCAAGAAAGGGGGATGGAGGGGGGTGCCATATATCACATCCGTATAGTCAAAAACCAGGAGAAACACTTTGGTGACTAGCTCCCAGTGCACCGGAGGAGAAAGGCAGTCCTTGTTGTGGTACAGGGGAATAAGTTTGGGGTGGAGTATGGCATTGATGGCATCAGTGTTAACACAGAAGTCAAGCCTGCTATCTAACCATGCACTGAGGTATTTAAAAGTTGGGACTACTACAAGTGGCATGCCATCCAGAGTGGAGAAGATGGGGAGGGTGGTGAGCTGGGCAAAGTCATAGAAACCTGTGTGTGTATGTGTGTGTGTGTGTGTGTGTGTGTGTGTGTGTGTGTGTGTGTGTTGACCTGAAGTTGGTTGGACTGGAACCAACATGGAACATTGTGAAAGTTATGCTGAAATGAAACTTCCAGAGATGCAGTTGAGGGACTGTAGGTGTAGAGAACTGTGTCATCTGCATACATATGAATATACAAGTTGTCATAGGTGGAGGGGAAGTCATTTAAGAGGATGGAGAAGAGGACCGGACCCAGAATGTAGCTTTGTGAGACCCTAGTCTGGATAGGAAGGGGTGGGGAGATGGTGCCTCCTACCTGTACCAACTGTCTGAAACACAGGAATGGAACCAGTCAAAAATGAGAGTGACAGAGCTCAAGCTTATCCAGGAGGAGTAAACTGGCCACCAAATCAAAGGCATTTGGCCAGATCAATGAAAATGTCTGCTGTGATGTTCCCTTGATCCTTTGCTGAGAGAATGGAGTCTGTGGCTCTAAGTAGGGAGGAGATGATGGAATGATCCTTCCTAAAGTCAGACTGGAAGGGGCAGAGGAAGTTGGAGGAGTGGAGGAAGTCCAGAGATTGTAAATAGATTAGTTTTTCCTGAAGCTTCACAAGTGAAAGGAGAAGGGAGATATGGCGGAAGTTGCCAGGAATGGAGAAATCACCCCTTTACTGGAGGGGGGAGAACCTTGACCATCTTCCAAGACTGAGGGGCAGTGCAAAGGGTGAGGAAGAGATTCAGAGGTGAGTAAGGGGGGAGGCGATAGGAGGAACTGACAGATGGAGAAGTTTAGGGTTCAAGTCATCTAGGCTAGATTTGGAAAGGTTGAGTGAGGAAAGGGCAAACAGGGTCTCCTGGGAACTGATAGGAGTAAACCAAGTCCAGGGGTGGGCAGTGAGGTAAGGAGGAAAGAGGAGAAGCAAGAAGAGGAGTGAAGCTATGAAATGGCATTGAGGGGAGAGCACAAGTGGTAAAACACTCACTTAAATGAGCACCAACAGAAGGAGGACCAAACACTGGTGAGCCATTAAGCATGAGGACATGGGGAAAGTGGACTGGGGGAGGGGGTTGTGAGAAGGAAGTGGAGCAGGAGAAAGCAGAAGAGGAGAGCAGGGTGCATGGTATACAGATAGACTGAGAACTGAAATGAGCAATTTGTTTTGACACTAGCCAAAACACCAGTACATACTGTAGGCAACCATTGATTATCAAGCAGTTAAAAACAGAAGGGGGATGGTATTACAACTATGCTGTGCAGGCTTAACAGAGATAACAATGAGACTGAACCCTGGAGTGATGTAATAACTACAATTATCTGAGTTTTGCAAGGTGTCAGAGCAAACAGCATGCAAAAGCAAACAGGTGTGCAAATTTTGAAAGCAGATGAATGTGATGTGCACTGCAATATTACTGGAGCAAAAATCGGAAATAAGGCTATACCCAGAAAAGGTGTAGCTAGGATTCCTGAGTTGGCAAGATAGCAAGCAGTCATTTTTGTGTGTGAGGAAGGCTCTTTCCAGAGAAGAAGAGCATCCTCTGGAATGCTCAGTGTTTACATCCCCCCTCCCACCGCTTGGTCCCTTGGGACCTGGGCTTGTTCCCAAACTCAGGTCATCAATGTCACAAAAATTAGCTCTACCACTGCACCAATGGGCTGACCCAAGGGCTGGCATTTTTAATGACAATATCTTTTTCTTTAAATATTATCAATCTGTTGTGAAACCATTTGTGTTGTAAAGAAATACCTTTCTGTATTTAGTAGGGGTACCTCCAAAATCAAGCAAGCAAACTTTATTTCTAAAGCACAAATCCCAGAACCTTCTAGGCACTGAACAATAACATATAGAGAATAATGGATAGGTGCTGGTGCATTACCAGTGAGTAATACCATCGAGAGGTTCTGGACACGTAGTAACCTCGAGAGTGAAGCTCGAGAGGATCCCATGTTCAGAACCTCAAGATGGTACCACTCGCTGGTAATGCACCAGCTCCTATCCATTATTTTTTTTTTTTAATATCTGGATTTTTAATTTTTTTTTTCATCTTTTTCCGAGTGGCAGTCGGCCGTTTTAGTGAAGGAGTCTGTGTCCTGGCTGACTGCCGCATTGTCTTGCCCTAGACTGTTGCGCTGCACCCCGCACACCTGCCCGCCTGACTGTGCTCCTCGCCTCGGTCTAAATCAACTAGTAGATAGTCCTACCTTTTCCCTTTTTGGCCTGTGGTCCTATATCTGCTGTTCGAGAGGAGGTTACAAAAAAAAAAAGAAATGTTGAGAGGAGACAGTACTGTCTCTCTAAGCGACAAAGCGAGCAGCCATGTTTTTTAAAATGTTCTGCCCGCCCACAGAGGAAAAGCGGCCAATGAGGAGGCATGCTTAGGACGTGGGGGGCAGAAGGTATCTTTTTCAACTCTTGCAATGATAGTATTAACACCATCAAACTATACTACTAACAGTGATTGACAGTACTATTAAAAGTGATTGACAGTACTATTACCACAGAAGGTTTGATGGTATTATGGAATTTTTTTTGTATGCTTTTGAAACATACTAAATTTAAAATCCATATATTAAATATCAATATAAAATACTAACAGCACATAGTAAATAAATCTAACAACACTGAATTAATTAAACTAAATAGTTAAAAACAATATAAAACTGCTTGTAGCCAGTGAGATTAATATAAGGAAAAAGCTTCCTTAAATTGGTGGCATTTCAGACCTCTCTTAAAGGCTTCCAAATGCCTCCCTTAGGGACCTTGGAAGTGAGTTCCACAGGGTTGGGCTGGCTATTGAAAATGATTGCTCCCTGGATGACTTCAGGCAGACACTGGGAGCTGCTAAAAAGCCCTCCAAAGAGGAACTGAGATGGTGGGAGGTTTGGCAAGGAAACAGTAGGTCTTTCAGGTAGCTAGGTTCCAGTTCATGTAGGACTTTTTATATCAGCAACCCAACTTTGAAGGAAATCAGCTACCTCACCCCAGTCAGTGCAGATTGTGTAAGACTGGAGTTATGTGGCAAGACCTAGGAAGGTCCATCAACAACCTGGCCACAGCATTCTGCAATTGCAGCAGGAGACGCAGGCTTCTGCATTTAGCCACAGGTACATGGCAGTGCAGTAAAGTCTGGATATCACAAAGGGTGGGATAAAAGGTTTAATCGGGTGATAGTCATCAGATGGTAAAACCCACTTTGGACAAATGCAAGAAGTTATAGTAGTTCTAAATTCTGGGGCTGTCCACATTATGTCCTATCATAAGTCATTTTGTGTTGCAGAAAAATTGCATTACAATGTGCTGGAACAAACAAATTGCATCTGCAAAAGTTTTGAAAGTCTAGCATGATTCTGTAGTTTTGCTTAGCTAATCAGAAAGCAGAAATACAAATATTCCAATACACCTGATTCTAAAAGCTGTTTTTTTTTTTTCCACTTTCAGGGTCTTCCTGCTCCACCCCAAGACACATTAATAACCTTTTCATGGATGTGCTGCCAATCCTCCACTTACCCAGGACCACAACGTGGTTGGACGTTGGCCATGCCTGCCATGTCTGTAGTGTGAGAGCCTGCATGGGGTGTGAGGAAGGAGAGCAGTTCTTGTGATAACTAATCTTTCTTCCCCCAGACAGCCTACTATGATTTGAGCTCATTCCCGAATGTGGGTTGCTGGTGTAGCAGACAGAAGTGCAACCATTTTGCTAATACGCAGGCCTTCTAAAAGCTATTTTTTATGTAACTTATTTTATTTTATTGGTCCTTGGACTAATATCTAGGTCCGTAATTGCCCAAAAGCTGGTCACATCACCAGAAGTCCCTGGCACTATTGCCAGCCTAATGTTGGCAATGGGCAATAGTTAATTTTGTTCTTGGTAATATAGTGATCCACCCACTCCCAATCACTGTAATCACCTCCCCACTCATCCCTTTGTTCTTGAAACAGTGACTGGCATTTACTCTCATCTTACCTCCACTACAAGCTCCCATCTCACATAACTGTCATTACTTGCATTATCAAAGTATCTCTGTTGGGACCCCAAAAATGCAGAATCATTTTCTTTATGTTGTCACCAATTTTTTTTTTGTTAATGCTGTGTATTATATGTGGATATATATTGACAATAAAACATCCTTCAAACAGGTTACTCTCAACCAGCTACTTTCTATAGGGGTTATGCCCAAAAAAGGAATGCCTATATGCCACATATCCATGATGCATGGGTAACCCCGTTACCTAGAGCCACACATTGGGGTTTCTATGGACCACTGGTAGCATTCAAAGAAGGGGCATACACTCCTTATATACTCAGTCATCTGGATGTTTGCACATCTGTGTGCACAGACAGTCTGGGGTGTTTCAGCAGGTGTGTCCACACTCCATGCCATTCATAAATGTGAGCAGTGAAGGGCAAGGGGTGCAGGATATGGCAGCAGGCACCCTTCCATATCCATTGTATGCTCCATGATATAATACCGTAAATCCACCAGCCAAAGCAGAACCTACCCCCCCCCCCACCATACTGCCCTAGGTTTCTGATCAGGAAGGGAGGGCTGCTGTATTCATTCAGGCACTTGCCCAGAACATATGAAATTCTGGATTTGCACTGCCTCTCAGTCACCTGCTAAGCCCAGAGTAGGGAATTTTCTTTGAGGCCAGGGCAGGCATCTGATTAGATGCCCACTTGTGTTCGACAATCTGCTTCCCTTGCACCAGCATGCTGGAGGGGGGGCATGGACAACCACTCTGAGGAGACTGGCATTTGAACATACTGAGAACAGCACACCCATCCATGGGTGCGCAGCTGCATGGCTCAGGTAAGTGCTTCTCTCATATACCCATTGCACCATAGTGCATAGTCCCCAATATGAAGCAGAGTGCTGTTTTACCAGTTTAGTGCAGCTTCATACCAAAAGAAAACTTGTCCCACCTCCTGTATCTGGAAGAGTGCCTGAGCAAACATGAAGATAGCGAACACAAGAATAAAATCAGTTCAGGTCACATCGGGACACCTTCTCAATGACAATGTGTTGATCTTGGGAAACAGATGATTATTATATTGTGTCTGCAAATTTAGATGTGGAACAGCTTGCAATACAAATCTATGTGTTATGAATAAATAACTTGAGAAAGTTGTCCTTTGGTAATTAAATGACAATATGCTTTACCCCAACTCCTTACTGCCTCATGGGCAAAAACATAATTTCCTTGAACAATGCCGCTTGCCCATCATGTCAACATTCTGATAAAAAATGCAAATGTCATGAATTTTTATGCATCAGTGCATGTTTTTTTTTTTAGAATTCTCGTTATGCTCCCTAGTACTGGGCATCTCTTAGTGGTGGTCACTTGGACTGGTGCCTCTACTCCCCTGCCTGAAGCCTCCTCCCCTTCATCACCCACCAACCAGACATTCCAGCCTCCCAGATCACCTCCCAGGGAAGGTCCAACCTCTCCTACCTGCGGCTTTCTGAGATTAGAGGGTCCATTGGGTGATGGGCTGGCCCAGCCATTGGGCAGTCAGCCCAGCATTGAGGATGTGGGCACAGTCTACTGGACCCCTCATCACCTCCCAATCCTAGGGAGATTTTTCTGCTTGCTGTTGCCCCAGAGCTCAGATGTGCAATGACATCCATGGCACAACGTATTGACAACCACCACAGCTCCGACTCCGCATTTGTTTGTGCCACTTTTTCCATTGCACTGTCCCTGACTGCCATCAGGGGCCACCTAGGAGCAGCATAGACCCAGAAATCCTCCCCAGGGAGGGAGAGCAGTCCTCTGGATGCTTGATCCCTTCCCTCCCCTGTCAGTCTCTGATGGCCCGAGTCTGTTTCCGAACACAGTTCACCAACGTGGTGCGTGGTGTGGTGTCTACCACCTTAACCCTCAGTGCCACTGGGCCGGCTATCAGTGCATGTTAACAGTGAAAATATTGACCTGTACTTCTTATTCTGGTTTGAATTACCCCTTGTCTTTAGTCTTTTAAGATGCCTTTTCCACATTTTGAGTCTGCTTTGGCACTATTTTTACATATTAAATATTGAAAGGCATGCTCCTTCTAAAATAGCTATATAAACATTTTCATCACTTTTTTCAGTTCTTTTTTGAACACTCATTGTCCCATAATGTAAAGGAACAGTGTGTGTTGCATGTTAGTTCATTTTAGGCTCAAGAAATGTGATGCTAAATAATGGGGGCAGGATTTCCAAGGGGATGGACGCAGCACACTTGCATCCATGTTTTGGGTGCCTGTTGCATCCATGCAGCTGCATCCAGATATCTGCATCCTGATCATGGAAATCTGGATGCATCTGCAACAATTCCCACAGTGTGTGGTGATTCCTGCTGTAACTGTGGTATTCACATCCATTTGCCATATGCAAGTGTAGAATGTCTTCTGGAAAGTAAGACCAACTTTTGTGGTGTAACTTTTTGGTCCAATTTTCACAGCTGCATTCAGGAAACAGGCTCATCTCTTTAAAATATCTCATCCCCTGTGCTCAGCAACAGTCGAGAGTGCTGATTAAACCCTATGGAAAACCATATTAAAAGCAATGCTCCTTTTATTATTTCAAGTCTCAAAAATGTGCTAGAGCAGATTTAAAATATGGAAAAAAGACTATCTTACAAGACAGCAGATAAAGGGCAGCCTAAAACAGAATAAAAAGTATAGACATTTGCACTGTTAACATGCACTGCTGCTGTAATAGCAGCCTCCCATGACAGAATGTCTGCTTCTTGCTCTGATCTGAATCTGGTTCCAGCTCCTTGTGAAACCTCCCACTGTGACTCAGCAGTAGTAGTAAACAGTAAATGTAATTTGTCTTTGTCACTTGTAAATACTCTCAAGCACACATGTGTTGTAACTCCAAGCCCATTCCTCAGTCCCACCCAGCCACTCTTCCTCCCAGTCCTACCTCATTTGATCACCTCTGGACAAATGGTTTTGGGTCTATTATGTCCATGGTCCTCCCATTGTGCTAAATGTGACTGTTGTGCTCCTACAAGTACATTTGTGTTCCTGGCTGTAGTGTTCACCATCCCATGGCACAACTCCCATCAACCCCATCCCAATTACCCAACTGGACCCACTTGCTGGAACTACCAGCCCAACACAGCAGATGGTCCCTGACACTGACTGATCATCAAATGAAAGACCTTTTTCCAGGCCATCATGCCAACTACTCCTGGCTTTACTGGTCTGTCATTGCCCTATGATCTGGGATCTACTTAACAAAAAGCCTTGTGTTTTAAACCAGCAGACATTGAATTGAATTCACATGGTGTGTAGTGGCTTAACCCAGGGTTTGGCATAGGTGGACTTCCATGTTCAACTCACACTCACTTCAGCAGACACAGAGACATCATGTAGGGACCAGCATGCAGGAGTGTGCTGGGGCTAGGATGGCTGTGATTGTGAATTGATTTGATGACTTTTCTACTAGCCTTTTGGCAATGCAGGGTAGCCTAATAGTGGGTCATGGTGGGGAAGGGTCATACTCAGGTCTTGGTTAGGTGACAGGGTAGGATATAAGGGAGTGGGAGTTGGGACAGTCACACAAGTGCTGACTCTACTGCTGCTGAGTCAGTTCAGGTGCGGGAAGATGGAGACTTGGAGAGAGATCTACAGAGTCTCTGGAGGATCACACAGTCCAGTTCTTCACCCAGCGTACCAATTAGACACAGTTGGAGCAGAAGGAGCACAGCTCCAGGCTTTCACTGGAGCCTGCAACAGCACTACAAGTACTGGGATCATCATCAGCTGGTAGAGGGATTCAGTCATTACTCAGGAGGGAGATTGGAGGGACACGAGGGTAGAAGGGAAGGTAAACTAAGAATGTTTGGCACAGTGGGAACTTTTTTACAGGTCTTGCTGTTTTGTTTTGTACATTCAAGGCAGGTTGGTAATGGAGACAGTAACAGGATACAGAATCAGAGCTTCTGATTCTATCTCCAGTTCCATTCCAATATTCAGCTGGATGCAGAATGAAATCCAAGTCAGAATCAGAATCAACTAAATTCCAACTCTGCACACTTGCTATGCATTTTAGAAAATCATAGCACTGCTAAAGCATAGTGTACCGCATAAGACATTAAAAACCAGACCTTAGATATACAGTGGTGTCCACAAGGATCAGATGCAGTATCACAGTGTGCCACCAATTCCTACCTGACAAATTATATTGGATTGCACTGTTTTCTACAGAATTCTATAGGATAAGGCATTAGATTCTGGTGGGCACCACTGTAAGACTATATAGAACTAACTGAAGAGCTGATAAATTAGGCAACTCACAGAATATTATAACAGACACAAGAACAGCCATGTTATTTGGGAAATCAAATACTTGTACAAGAATTCTGGCAACACTGACTGGAAAGATGTCTCTGTAAATGAGATGTAATTTCTTACTTGGATTATTATTGTATATAAAGATCTTTTAATTAATTAAATAAATAAATTCTGTAAATGAAATGGTACCAAGTGATAACACAGAACTCTGAGCCTGAAAATCCCACATTTGAGTTACGACACAGCCCCAGTCTTACTCTGTGATCATGGGCAACTCACTTGTTCTCTCTGACCATCATTTTACCCAGTTATAAAATGGGGAATAAGCAGCCTATCCCAGCAAATGAAATTATGCTTTTAACTTGGGTTGTCTAGGGCAAATAACTTGCTATATTAGTTAAAATTATTATTATTTTTGTCTTAATTATCAGGGAGTGTGATGTGCATATATGTTTGAAACACAATTTTCTCTTGGGAGTCCTCAACTTCAGTTGTCCTGGTAGCATAGCTAGTCAGTGCAGTGCAAAGGTATTCCAGGTAGACCTTGGTTCAAATCCCAGCTTGGTACTTATCTCTTTCACACTTTAAAATTTATGCATTAAATATTTGATATTGTTTTATTTATTTTTTGTTAATGATTTAACTACTGGTGCTGGCTGCATGGCTACAGGAATTATGGGTCTGCCTTGCATGCAGGAGACCTGAGTTCACATCCCAAACCAAGGATAGTAGGAGTGAATGCAGGCAGAGTGGGCAATTGAGAATTGGAAAGGAGTGCCTCCTCCTAGGTGAATGGGATGAGAAGATTGACTCTGAAAGCAACACCTATGGGATGCATGGCGAAGTTGTTATGGGTAGCATAGGTGATAATAAGCTGCTTGACACTCACTACCCAGGTTTATGTGAGTTTGCACACATGGGGGGAGGTGGTCAGGGGGAGTGGGAGAACATGGAAATGAGTTATGCTGGGAATGATAGATGATGATTGCCACCTCATGCCACCTCACCCCTGATGTGGTACATCCACCCCCCACATCAAGTCACTTTCCTAGTCCCACAGGCACAAACCAAATTATAACAAAACAGTCCTTTCACAAGTTCGGTTCAGCAAACTTCCCTTCTGACCTGGGCAGGATCAGTTGGCAAGACCTTTACCTAGCAAAAGATGTCAGCGAGGTAGTCTCCACCCTTAATGTCAGCCTTACTAGACTGGTAAATAAGCATGCCCCCTTCATCAAAATGAGGGTATGAAACAACTCTCACTCCTAGTTCATCCCAGATCTCATGACAGCCCTCACAGCCCGGGACAATCTCTGGTCGAAAGCTAGACATTCCAAGAAACCTTCGGATTGGCAGGCTTTTAGGACAGCCAGGAATACCTGTGTGAAAAGCATTCGTTCTGCCAAAGCTAACTTCTACATCTCTACCCTTGAATAAGCACAAGGGAACTCAGACAAAATATGGAGAACACCTAAATATATAGAAGGGCAGCCTACTGCCCCTTCCATTCCAGCAAAAATAGTCGCAAGTGGCAAGATCGTGGAAAATAAGTCCTTAATCCTCGAAGAACTTAACTCTCACTCTGTCACAGCTGGACTAGCTTTCTACTCTTCACCTTATGCTGGTACTGCGACGAGCCAACCAAATCCCCCTCCAATATCTAGCACCGCATCTTGCCCTTTTCAACTGCGTGAGCTAAACTTTAAAGAAGTAGAAGATTCTCTCCTTAATCTAGATATCAAAAAAAGTGCAGGGGACGATGGCCTGGAACCCTTCTTCCTAAGGCTAGGATATGCCCATCTCGCTGCCCCCATTCTTCATTTCTTCAATCTCTCCATTACATCTGCTACTGTGCCGTCCTGTTGGAAATCAGCACACATCCTCCCTCTGTTCAAATGTGGTGACCCTTGCGATGTGAATAACTACAGGCCTCTCTCCATCTTGCCTAACCTCTCTAAAGTTTTTGAAAAATTGATCCACAATCAATTAAAAACTCACTTGGAAGCCTTTTCTCTCATTAACCCAGCTGAAGCTGGTTTCCGGGCAAAGCACAGCACAATCTCTGCTTTAGCAAAAGCAACCAATGACTGGGTCTCTGCTATAGATACTAAGAAGGTAACTGGAGCAGTCTTCTTGGATCTTAGTAAAGCATTTGATACTGTTGATCACAACCTACTAGTCAATTGTCTCATTAATTTTGGTGACACGTACCACACTACCCAGTGGTTCTCTAGTTACCTAACAGGGAGATCCCAGAAAGTAAAAGCAGATGGCTTTTTCTCTGCTTCCCTGCCAGTTGTCAGAGGAGCCCCCCAAGGCTCCATTCTAGGCCCTATCTTGTTTTCATTATACATTAATGACCTTGATTCCAATATATCCACATCCAATCTGCATTTCTTTGCAGATGACACTGTGCTGTATACCTCTGGCTCAACGTTATCCAAAATTAAGGGAGCGCTTCAAGAGGACTTTGCCCAACTTGAACATAATCTAGCAAAGGCAAAGATTTTGCTTAATGCAAAGAAAACCAAAGCTATGATATTGTCTCATAGTACCACCACAGGTACCTCCCATACCCCGCCTAAAGACTTTATTGTTACCATGTTAAACAAACCACTGGAAGTTGTCTCTAAATTCAAATATCTGGGTATCTGGATCGACAACAAACTCTCTTTCAATGACCATATCAAGGATGCATCCAGAAGGCTTAAAGCCAGACTAGGTTTCTTCTTTAGAAATAGGCCCCTCTTCCCCCTTGAAACTCAAAATAAGCTCGTCCAGGCCACTTTTCTTCCCCTTCTTGACTATGGCGATGTAATTTACTCCTCTACTACTCTCGCAAACCTAAGTAAACTGGACATCCTTTACCACCGTGTGTTATGGTTTATTACCAACTCCCCTTACTGTTTGCACCACTGTGACCTATACGTAGCTGTTGGATGGACATCTCTCAATACTAGATTCTTGCTCCATGCTGGTCTTTGGACCCTTAAGCTGCTCCTGCGCAAATTACTGAGTTATCTGTCATCGCTCATTAGTATTTCTCATACTGCATACTCTCTCAGAAAATCTGAATTCATTCTGCTGGACATATCTAGGACACGGACTTCCTTTGGTAAACATGCTATTGCGCATGCCCTTGCCTCTATTTGGAACCAACTACAAACCGTGCTGAAACTAACTAACACAGTTTCAATTAACTTCTACAAAGTGCTAAGTGCATCTAAGATAAAAGATATCTGCAACTGTTATTAAGCCCCTTCTCATCCCTATGTGCACCATACACATTCTGTGTAAGACCTTAATTGCCCTTATGCATGCTAATTACTTATTGTTCGCACTATCATTTAATCCAAGACATTATTTCATTCTCCGACTTCTGACTTTATAACTGCTACCTTCAGTGCAGCAATCCCACTACTGCCCCCCTTCCCCGTCCTACTCTTGGCTTTATCTACGTGTATATTACTCCTCTCACTCTATCAAGCCTTGCATACCTCCTTTACCCTATATTTTCTGCTGCTGCTCAATTTACTAAAATGTATGTATTGCAAACACCAGTTACCATGCCTTGTGTTGTTAGTATGCTACCTTGAAATGTTATCACTTTGTACCATTTGTTTGCTCACCACCTATTGTCATCCGATGTTGTATCCTCGTATGTAATATCCTGCTTGTACTAAGTGTTCACATGCATACATGTTATATTAATGTCTATCAAGTATTTTTATTTATGTATGTTCATTATCAGTGTACATATCACAGGACCTCCTTGTGAATGAGCTTGCTCAATGCAGTCTTCCTGCAATAAACTTGAAAAAAACTTAAAAAAAAAAAAAAAACATACTTCTGGTGGAAGTGGTGAGAGACTCTAGGAAAGGATTGTCCTAGATTTACGGCAGATTAGGAGTTGGCAATTAGGAGGTGGATGCTGAAAGCTGCAGAGTGAATCCTAGAGGCAGTTTTATGCTAGTTAGGCATAAAACTGTAAAAAAAAGCAAGTAATTCATTTTATCATAGCGGGGTATATATTGCTTCCATTTTGTTGTCTCAAAGTTTCCAATGAATTTTAAATCTGTATGAAAATAGCTTTAATGCCAGACTAGGTTCTCCAATAAAGAAGCCCTTTCTGTATGTGACAAATCGCAAGCTTGGTGCATTCTGCTGATAGCCCTCATTAATTCATGAAGACAAACAGTTGCTTCTGAGAGACTGGTGTCCTCCTGTCCTGCGTTGTATTGTAAACCCCATGCTGTTACTGTGAGTAACTGCCATTTCCTTATAACTACAGTACATTCTACTTGTAAACATGCTCTCTGTTTGTTTTTAAATTCTTTAATGTGGTTGGCACTGATGCCGTCAAGCAAAGTAAAAAACTGCTCCATGAAAGTGATCTTACTGTGAGAATGCCATTAGGATAAGCCCCCCCCCCGACAGGAGAGGGGTGCAAAGAAGAAAATCATTGTGTGCTAAACTGCCTGCAAAATCCATCAGACTGTGAGCAGCTTAGTGCACATGGAGCCCTAGGCATTAAAAAGAACACAATTCCGTGACAAACCTTCTAAATTCTCAAATAAATGTTTTTTCTGTTAACCAGTGATGGACCAGCTCAACTTAATATATATTATTCTTTTATTTACTTCCTGAGGTTCCCATTTTGTCCTAAACATGGATGATTAAGGTTTCTGCTGCACTATACCTTCATCTGGTAGGACAAGAAGGGAGCTGCCTTCTCAGCTGTAGCCATTTACTGCTCCTCAGGTGGCCACTGGAGGAGGGGGGTACAAACAATGGGCTGCCAGAGCCCCCACCCCTTAAGGGTCTGATGGCTCAGTTAGGAGACATGCTTAGTTCCCATCTGCCCTGATGTGAAATTTTGTGTCTGACATACAGTCTCTTGTCAGCCACATGCAGAAGACTTTTTCTTTAATCTGTTCTTCAATATAACAGGCATTGAGTCATTTTCAGTCTTAAATTGGTGGATACTTCCCTAGGCACTTCTTATTCTTCTGCCGGTATATTCCCCTTTTAGATCTCCTGAGAGGTCATGTTGGGACCTAGAATTTATGTTCTGCTTTACTATGTATGTCAATACTGCTTCAGAGATCATGCTTTCAGTTGTTAGAGTGGTCTCACATTCATTTCTAGGGTAGAAGAAGAATTGCCAAAAAATTAGATCACTCTTACTGAGAGTGGTCTCTCCTGCCATATTAATATATTTATCAAAGCTGATCAATAATATCTAAAAAAAATTAAAAACATCCCCAAACTATCATATTTTCAGGACTCCTATACATGATTTTGATTCACACTTTACAGAATAAGACTGTTTCATATGCAAGGGAAAAAAGCACTCTGATTAATCAGACACACTCCCTCAATCTATACTGTCTCCCACCACTGTAAGAAAGCTAAATACAAAGATTTCCATTTGCTTGACTATCAAGCAGTTAACCAATGGTGAATCCAGCCTCCCTAACTAGATTTTTGACTTGACTAGTGTTAGAATCTAGTTCATTGATAAATAATTAGCGATAGTGCCCGAGATAGATACACTTCACTTTTCCAACTAATAGATAATGCCAGTTACAGGTACAGTTTCCCTTTTCACACTGGTTTTGAGAATTGCAAATGATATTTGAATGGTGCAGGTACCAGCAGGGTAGGGTCAACACAGTTTTGTTTATATGGGTCCAAGGCTGTGGAATAGTTTGCCTGGCCACTTGAGGCTATATAACAATATAACATCCTGGAGTGCCCTAAGATCTTGACTTGTAAATGTTGCAACTTCTCCAAAGGTTTGTTGTACTTGAGTAATGTATATTCATTGTGTATTTGTATAGATGTCACTGTTTTGTATGGGTCTATTTATGTTGTACAATAGGTCATTTGTTTATTGTAAATTGATATTTTAGTATAGTAGGACCCCATTCAAAATGAGCTTCAGCTAAATTGGGTTATCCTTTTCTGTTATCAGAATAACAATTTTACTTACTTACTTACTTAGATGTCAAGAGACAGATAGATTGGACCTACAGTATGGTTTGAGCTGCCCCCCAACTCCTGGACTTGGCGGCAGAACCACAGAGGTAACTATTTCAAGGTAGGCGTTGGTATCAGTCTCAGCATCCAGATACTTCCAAGAGTGCTTAAAATAAATATTACAATTGATAAATGGAGTTAAAGTCCCACCACTGTCAAAAAGAAAAGAAAAACATTTTTCTTTCTTTCTATCTAAATTAACATGCAAACCATTAGGCGTCTGACTAATGCAGCCGCAGGCTCAAGGCAAAAAATTCTGATTGCTGCACTATGTCTGAAGTTCCCTCCATCTGGTGCTGGCTTTCAATCTCTGACAATTTACTGTCTTCCTATATTTGCAATGTCAGAAGAAAAGCATCCATAGTCTTACTCACAAAAACGTGGTGGAAGTTTAGAATCCCACTGCGAAAAAAATAAACTACTCACAAAATCTGGTCATTTAAATCAGAAAAACCCTACTGTGAGAAGATGAAAATGGAAGGGCAGACAAGCAAGCAAATGATAACCGTTGATGGTGCTGACACACTCCGTCTACCCTGTAGATTTAAATGGGTTGCAGCTGCTCCCAATAATGTAACTCAGGTCGAGTTAAATATTAATTAAACACAAAGAAAGGGAGCACACTGCTGGCAATGGGTGCTAGCTACTTGAGGCATCAAAAAGCACAGAAAATAAGCAGCAACTGGTGTCAGCAAACAATTCACATGAAAATCAGGTGCATAAATGCAGAGGAGCCCGCGGCTACTTCCCTGGCGCTTCGGTTCTAACTCGTGACCCTTTCTCAAGGGGTTGCGGCTTGAGTGCTACCTGTGCTCTTTTTATTCATTTCAAAAATTAAAGTGACAGTGCATAAACAAAAGCAAAAAGGGGGGCTTTAAGTGACAATATCACACACAGAATCTTTTGCCCAATTATGTAAGTTGTCCTCCACATTGTAATGATTTCACCCACCTGATTTCTCCCTTTAATCCTACTCTTACATTTTGTTTCCTTTACCAGTGCACTCATCCCTTCCCTGACTGTTCTTTTACCGCCTTCTGATTGTTCAACTTTCAGGATTGACCCTGGATGCACAGTCCCCTTGGGCACGTGCAGCTCTGGACCCCCGATATTGTCATCCTCCCTCATACCCCTAGCTTAGTCAGAAACCTCCCTTCCTCCCCTTTCACTCTCTGCATTCAGCACTGCTGCCTACTACTGTTTCACTGCCCTCAATCTACCAAATACATCAGACATGCTTGCACTTACAAGCATATGAAACTTTGCAAGAACTGGAGGCTAACTCATTTAATATTTTTACTTCTCCTCCTCTCTGGATCTGTGCATCCTGACCCAGGTCCTGCACCACCTGATCTCACCCATACTCCCCAAAGCTGGCCACGATGAGAAATGTATCAGCATCTCCCACCTAAACATTCAAAGTATCCTTGCTAAAACAATTCCCTTTGAAGCCTGAGTCGAGTTCAACAATTTGAACATTATCGCCCTATCTGAGACCTGGATAATCCCACAAATTCCTACGCACTAAATCACGATCAAAGGTTATTCCTTAATTAGGAAAGACAGACTCAGAAAAAAAGGAGGCGAATGCCTATTTTTTGTGTCAGAGAGGCTCTCCTACTCTGAACTACACCTAGACACTGATACTTCTATGCTTGAATCCCTCTCTAAAACTCTAATCATAGGCAAAAGCAAACTTTTAATTATCACTTCTGTCTACTTACCCCCCAGAACACCATTTTCTAAGTTCGAAACCCTCATCTCAAGCAAATCATCCTTTCCAAGTGAAAGGGAATGGATCTTTTTAGGGACTTTAACCTAAACTTGGACAGTAGCCAGTCCAACTGTGCCAAAGAGCTGCTGGCTAGTTTAGGACTGCACCAAATAATATCCAACCCCACCAGAACAAATGATAAAATGGGAAACAGCTCTACCATTGACTGGATCATTGCCTCGAATTCCTCCAGGATGACAGCCATGGGTGTTCCCCCTGACTTCATCAGTGACCACTGTGCTATCTTCTGTCGCTGGTCTGCCAGAGACCTTAAATCTACTCCTAACTACATCCTTACAAGACAAATAAAAAAAGCTAAATTAGTAGAACTTTCTCTTGCATTTAAATTAACTGACTGGTCCTTCACAGCTGATATAATAAACATTGACCACGCCCATAATTATTTTACAAAAACATTCAATGACATCTGCGATACCTTCATCCCAAAAAGAAGATCAGAGTTTGTGGGTGATCTTGCAAGTGGATTACTCCAGACCACCTCAGACTTATGCACTGTAGAGTCAAGGTTTGGGCTAGTTACAGGAAATCATCCTCTCATGCTCTCCTTCAGGAGTATAAAACATTTTGAAACAAGTGTAAGTCAGCAGTTGGAACTGCAAAAATCAACCACTTTAAGAATAGCCAACTTTACACCAGAGCTAACTCCAAGCAGCTCTGGAGGACTTTAAACTTCTTCTTGGGTAAAGAAAAAAGTGTGAGCAGATCTCACTCCATTTGGAAGGGAGATTAACAAATGACCCAACATGTGTGACCAACTTATTTAATTCCTTCTTCGGGGACCTGGACAAGTACAAGACCCCCCCCTCCTCAGACACCCCCAAGAAGCCCCAAAATCCTGCCCCTTCCCCAAAAGCATGCTACCCCTCTTTCTACTTCAAAGCACTCTCACCCACTGATATCATAAAACTTATAAGAAAAAAACAACCCTAGACCCTCCACTGGTCTGGATGGACTAGATTGTCACATCTTTAAACTCATAATTAATAACATTGCCACTCCTCTCAACAATATCCTTAATTTCTCACTCTGTTCTGGTACCCTCCCTGCAGCCTGGAAAGCTGCATCCATCAAGCCTCTGCATAAAGCTGGCTCTAAACAGGAAGAAAGCACTTACAGGCCCATCTCACTTCTCCCCCTCTCTATCCAAAATCATGGAAAAAATAATTAATTCACAAATCACTGAGCACCTAAACAAATATGACATCCATACCGAGGTTCAACATGGTTTTAGGGGTAAACACAACACAGAAACTGCTCCTGTTAGATTCACTCAGGACATTTACAAGGCCACGGATGATGGTCATTACGTGGTTTTGGTTTTTGGGACCTTACCAAGGCTTTGGATTTGGTTGACCACAACCTTCTCCTATCTACACTTGCCCTTCTGACTTTCTCCACAGATGTTAATTGGTTAGTAACTATCCAGTGCAAGGTTCCACAAAACAGTAATTGAGGGGCATCATTTGTCTGAATACCTTATTAAGTACCGAGTTCCTCAAGGATCTATACTTGGGCCCCTCCTTTTCACTCTGTTCATAAATAGCATTCCTTCCATCTGTTCCAGTACCAACATTATCCTATATATGGATGATGCCACCTTATACTGTAGGGACACAAACCTCTCCACCCTTCTCTTCAAACTTCAAACCAATTTTCATAGTCTCCACTCTTGGGTCTCCACTCATGGTATGGTCCTAAACTCCCAAAAAACTAAATGTATGTTTTTCTCCAGCACACGTAAACCTTCAAATTTCAATGTCAACCTCCTAGATAGTGATGGCATGGTCATTCAGCAGGTTAGCGAATTTAAATACTCTGGCCTTACTCTTGATGAGCTCCTTTCTTTCTGCCAACATGGTAACCCAATTAATTAACAAAATCCACCAAAGACTTGGGATCCTCTACAGGATCAGGCAGTTCCTCACCCCGGAATCAAGAAGCAGACTGTCTTCTAGCTTACTGCTACCTTTCCTTGACTACAGTTACATCATTTACTTCCCTCAGTGCAATTCCATCATGTTCAGTAAGCTCAAAACAGCATACAATAACATTATCAGATTTCTGATTGGGCTTCCCCGTTGTACCCACAGCTGTGCCCTCTATGAGAAAGTACATTGTTTCTCGCTATAGGACAGGTTCACATGGCAAGCTTCCATGCTCATCTACAAAATCCTCAACAGTCTTCTTTCCCACAGTGTCTCCTCTCTGTTCAAGAAGGCTTGCCCCACCCATCTTACTAGGAGCACTGCTTCATTCCCCTTTTGTGTCCCCTAATGCAACTCCTCTTTGGGTTAGTGATTGCTTACCTATAGAGGTGCCAAGATTTTTAACACTCTCCCCCCAATCTTGTTAGCAGCCCTTCCCTTGGCACCTTTAGGGTCAAACTAAAGGAGCACCTTTTCAATAAACCACCTTGCAACTGCCATAGGTAGCACATCTTAATTGACCTACCACTGACCAGAGCAATCCCTAGGTCACTTGCTCAATTTTTGGATAGAAGTTGTCCCTCTCTTTTCTCCTAAAAGGGAAGTAAACATTGCAGAAGTCACTCAAATTGTGAAAACCCATAAAAAGAGCTTTCAAATGAGGTATTGGGCTTACCTGTAGGTGTCACAGGAGTCCCACAATATAAGTACCTATATCATATGTAAATCAAAACAAGGTAGCAGCCATTTCATTGAATCATTAGACCAACAGTGATGTCACTGAGGGGCAAGCTGTAATTAATCACATGCAGCCTGCCCTTCAGTGACATCACTTTTGGTTTTAAATGTTGCTACATGACAATTACAATCTAATAGTTAGGTCATATTACAGGACTCCTGACACCTACAAGGAAGTCCAGTGCCTCGTTTGAAATATCTTTTCATTGGCTTTCATAATTTGCATGACCCCTACAATGTTTACTTCCACTTTAACCCCTCTCTCTTGTCCACCTCACTGCTTCCAAGCCTCTTTTTCCCTTCTAAGCTCTTTCAGAGTATTTCCTACCTCTTTCTGTGCATTTGTACATTTTTTAGACTTGCTATTAATACTGTAGCTGTTGTACTGTATATAAACCATTTTTGTATGTAACTGAAATTTCTGTACATGTTTTTGTCTTTGTATTTTTTGAATCATGTGTCTGTATAAAGTGTATAGATCCACCACTGTAAAAACCCTAAACCTAGATGCCTGTGAAAATGGGCATTTTTGCCCATACACTTTTCCAGTATAAACTAAAATAAAAATGAAAGGAAATGAAATTTTTCATCTTACCTTTCCTATGTTGTCGTGCTTGGGGCCCTATCCACATATTGGGAGCTACAGTATTTGAAATGTAAATAGTACTGAACTTTGTAAGATAAGTAAGGGTGACCTGAGGGTTTGACATTTAAACCCATTAAACAGTAGTTACCTGGATCAATTCCTACCACTGTTCTTGGTTCATTTCATGACACAAACAAAACACTACACTCTCCTAGTGCCTTAGTCCCAGCCAGCTATAAAATTGGAGAGAAGTAGCCCACCCCCCAACCATCAAAAAAACTGAGTACATGCAGCCATCTACTCCTCCACCACTGCAATTCAAAATCCTGCATCTGAGCTAGACTATCCTTAGACAAAACAAAGAGGAAAAAAAGGTTTCATATGTGATATTGCAATGTACATGGAATACTGCAAAGAGCGTCATTATACAGAATTTGCAGTTGCAAACATGGAACTTTGATACAATATCTCAGGTAGTGTATGAAGCTGCTTACTCAGATGAACACATTATAATAATGATGGAATGTTTCTAAACAAACCTCAAAATATCCCATGTGCCAGTGTGATTTAACAGCCTTCTCAAATGTCATCATTCACTGAAACCGTCATGGGGTTTTTGCATCACAAAATTCATTAAAAAAATTATATCATGTAATAAGTCATACATTTTCAAGATCTGAACTAATCATAAATGATTTGTGATTGCTCTTTTAGCTCAAATTCAAAAGGAAATCTGCATTTCTCTAATGGACCATAAAACAACACATTGTCATATGACTCCTTGATGCTCCACCCGGGGGAATGTTCCATGTTAGTTAGAAATCAGAGCATTGTGACTCCAGTGATTTGCATTCTGTGCTTTAATCTGCAATGGAATTTGCCACATCCAAATTTACTGTAGGAATGTGACTTCTTCCTAACTACCAAGTGATAAGACATTTGTATTCTTAGCTTACAATTCCACAGGTTACTGCAAATTAGCAAAACAACCATGGAACATGAATCACTCCTCAAAGAAAATTATTTAAAATGACTTAAAAACAAAATAGAAGGGAAAATACTGATTCCAAAGTGTCTAACTAGTTCACACAACCCTTTATGTTCAGATAAGATGGGCAAGGAATATATAATTAGATAACATCTGGAGCTGATCTCAGTGGCTAGACTAGGGCTCTTCTTTTGGATAAACCGCTTTCTTTCTACCGAGGCAAGGAAACAGCTCATACAGTCTACCTTCATCTCCCTACTAGACTACGCTGATTTTATCTACTTCCATTGCCATGCCTTATATCTGGGTAAGCTGGATGTCCTGTACCACAGAGCACTGTGCTTCATTACCAGCCTCCCCTCCTCCACCCATCACTGTTCCCTGTATGCTGCTGTAGCTGGACCTCCCTTCAATCCAGATGAAAAAGAAATGCAGCCACTTGGACTCTGAAAGCAGTTGCTGGAAAACTACCATGCTTTTTCTCTGATCTCCTGCCCTTAAGCAAAGTCTGAAAATACTCCCTAAGGAGCTACTCCTTTATCACCCCGAATATCCCCAGGGTCTGCACATGATATGGGAATGCGGCCATAAGCTACTCACTTCCGTCGCTTTTGAATGAAATCCAAAAAATTTTGAAGCTAAGAACTACAGTAACTATCGCATTGTTTAAGTCCCTCTATCATATATGCAAAGCTAATCGGAGATAAATGTCACTGCTTCCATTGACCTAGTTCTGCTATAGCTTCTGTACTCACCTATGCCTGTATCGCATCGTCAGCGCACTTACCCCCCTCCCTCCCGTACCTTTGCCTCACCCTTCCTCTCATCATCTTACTCTTGCTCTGATTTCTCCTCTCCTAGGGCCACTGACCCTCTAAGTTCTCCAAGTATAGCCACCGCACGATTCAAGTATATCCATGGTGGCACCTCTGATACCGCCACCTGTAATTTTCAAGAGCAGCTCGCACTCCTCAAGCTCCAAATTCCTCCAGGAGTACTGCTAGGATGCTGCTTGTTGTCTCTGGGTGGCCGTTGCCTCTCTATGCCATAACATACTCTTGGATATTTACCCCACCTCTACTAGCCTCGTACCCCCTTGCTGTGAGCTTGGCTGCCGGTGCCTCCTGGTGCTATAGCTGGCATCCCTAATTTTTCTTGTTTTTTGTAAGCTACATATCCTTTGCCTTACTCTGTAACATTAACCTAAACTCGGCGATCGGGGCTGTTGGTGCTTCCTGGTGCTATAGCTGGTCTCGTTAAATCTCCCCGCTCAGTGAGCCGCGTACCTGACTGCTGTGCATCAAGAGCCTAAGGCTGAGAGCTGCTTTTGCTATTCACACCCTTCCCCACTGCAGCTGTATCAACTTGAGGTACTCACAAATATTACTCACAAAACCCTCTTTCTGTGTCCCTATACGGATTATACCTCCACACTGGGTTTGATGTACTGATTAATCCTTAAAGTTAGAATAGATACTTAATTTGCCTGTTCCACTGAACACACTTATTACTGTTTTTACATCAATGTTTGTACTGTGTCTTAATTTCTGCATCCCTGCCTATTATGTTATCTGTTTTCTTTATGACCATGTGTAATGCAGGTCCACCTTGTAAATGAGTTTGCTCAACGGTGTCCGTCTGGATAAATAAAGATGTGATTGATTGATTGATTGATTGATTGATTGATTGATTAAGAGTTTTCCAGTCTTCTCATGGCATGATCTATTATACACTGTTGAACCTGCAGAAGCACAGTCAAAGCAAAATGTGGCTATTTTATTGGTACAGTGGTATTCTTTCATGCAGACCTCTCATTTATTGAATAATGAATTAATACTGTACTATAGGGCATGGCACAGGGCTAGGAAAACATTAAAGTTCCTTGGCATGTAATATACAACAGTTTTCCAGGTGCAGCAAATAGGTTTAAAAAAACATTGCCTCATAGACAATTTTAAGATATGATTACTGATGTGCACAAATGTGGAATTTTGTTACGTTAAATATTTTGCATAATTCGTCCGTTTCACAAAATGTGGAATTTTACCGACACAGTGCAAAATTTCACCAGTGAAGCATGGAATTTCACCCATGAAGCTGTGAAATTCGCCACTTATGGGTGAAATTTCACCATTTTCAGCTGAACTTTTGCATTTCATGGGTGAAATTTCACAACTACGCACCTAGCAAAATATTTTACTAAATGGCTGAATTACGCAAAATATTTCATGTGGTGAAACTGACAGTTTTGCTGGAATTTTGCTGGTGAAATTTAATTTTGCAACATCTCTACATGTGATAAGGCATGTTTATTTTTTAGTCATTTTTTTATTATTATTTGACACAGTGGAAAAGATTAAAAAAGGATCCTGGCTGTATAAATAGGTATTCTCCAGTAACAGTGGGTGATATCTACAGAATAAATAGAATAGGAAAAAGGCAAACCAATTCTGGGAACAGCAGCAGACAGCATAGAATGGGGGCTATTCACAAAATATGTGCAAGAGGCATATAGTCTAGGAACACAGCTCTGCAACCATGGGGGTTCCATATACGGGCCATAGTCACACCAGCACTGGCCTCCGCATGGCCCCTTACATGGCCCTGTCCCCAGGCATGCAGGATCCCTGGGAGTGGTTGGGGAACAGAGTGGAAGACCTGGGCATGCAGCCAATCAGCTGTCCATCCTGGGTCCCGCCAGCGGATCACTTGCACCCATGTAGCACCATGTTGGTGGCTGGCATGCAGTGCACTGACTGCATTGGGGGGGATGTTATCAATTCATCACCTTTGACAATCTAGGAGTGCCCAGATGGCAGGGGCATCTGTTTCGGGGGTCTGAGGATCACCACCATTACCTCCGTGGCTGGCAGTCACTACCCGGGGGGGGGCACGTACTGAGTGTACGACTGCCCTGATTTGGCGCAGCCATCCATGCCCCACATACAGCACTCCACACCTTGGTAACTGCATGGAGTGCTGGCACACACACCCACCCACACTGCCCCCCGGCATGTCCCAGCATGGAGCTGCATGATCGACTGGGGGATTGGGTGCATGGGGGGTGTCTTTTGTTTCTGAATCATGCAGGGGAGGTGAAGTGGGCACGGGCAGGTGCAGGATGGCTATGTGCCAAAGTAAGATGGTGTGTAGCCACTCTGCACCTTAGTGAATAGGGTCCAATGAGAGTATAACTGCTGTATGATTTCATATAATCTGTTGTTATCTTTAAATGATCCTGCTTTCTAGAAGTGATGTAACTTTGCATTTAGAGTAAAGAGGTGTGATCATGTTGAACCATATTTTAATCCCACACCCACTTACACTCTGTGTGACATTGAATATGTCATATAATTTGCACCCTTTGGCCCAGATATTCAAAAGGGTTGCACATGGCACAACAGTGTTGTGCCATGCGCAACCCACTGATGCGCCCCGGTGCGATATTCAAAAGGGAAAAGTGTGCGGCACAAATCCCGATGCGCCAGAGCGCATCAGTAATGTATGCAGGCACAGGTGGGGGGGCGTACTCATGCATACTCTGCACAGCCTGATATTCAGCCCGGGATGTGCAGAGCCATGCATGTGCAACCCCTACCTGCGCCAGCACAAAGTTGATCCAAAATAAAAGGAACAATGGATGGCCACCCACAGGTAAGCTGCCGCATTGCAGGGTGCAACATGGCAGCTGCCACCTGTGGGTGGCCACCCATGCTCCGGCTGCACCTGGCGGTGCCCTGCCCCATGCCCGATTGTGGGCATTTGTTAAAAAAATGAAGAATGCTGTCCAATATCCCTGGTGGTCCAGTGGACCACTGTTTGCCTGATCGCGGGCATTTGTCATAAAATAAATAAATATTCCCAATATCCCTGGTGGTCCAGTGGACCACTATCTGCCCGATCGCGGGCATCTGTATATAAAAAGAACTAAGTCCAATATCCCTAGTGGTCTAGGGGTACCCCCTCCACCAGCCCACTGAGCCCCCCGCCCTGCTCTCCCTCTGTCAGCTGGTGGGCAGCAGCATCCATCCACCTGCCGCCCTGCACCCACCCGACTGACACAGTTGGTAGGAGCTGTCGCCCGATGGTTCTGAGTGTGAGCCAATGGGCGTGGCTGACATACACATTCAGATATGTGAATGAATCATTCAAATATCCGGAATGTGTAGTATGGTACGGTTGCACGCCCATTGGCTCACGCCAGAACCAATGATATACAACCCACCGACGGTGTCAGTCGGGCGGGCGGTGGGCAGCAGGCGGTGGGGTGCTGCTGTCTGCCGGCTGGACGGGGGGCGGTAGGGCCTCAGTGGGCAGGAGGGAGGAGGTACCCTAGACCACCAGGAGTTATTGACTTATTTCTTATATATACAGATGCCCTGCGATCGGGCAGATAGCAGTCCACTGACCACCAGAGATATTGGACTTATTTCTTTATATATTTTTACAAATGCCCATGATTGGGCTGCGGAGCACATCGACTGCTGCAGGGGGTGTCAGTCCCTGATGGCTGCTGCCTAGCGGGGCGCCAGGTGCAAGTCATCGGGAATCTGTGCACCTGCATGCAAATGGGGCCATAATGACATGCAAATGGCCCCATTTGCGCCTTGCATACATTATGGCCCCATTTGCATGTCAAGGTTTGAATATCGCAGTTGCTGTGCATAGTGCAATGGAACTTGTGCTAGTGCATCCCCATGCTCCACTCTGGCCACCTGCATTGGTGCAGTGCCACTGAGCCATGCACACTGCGGGTAGCCAGGGTGTGATATTCAATGTTACTGAGCCATGGCGCAGCTCCATTGAATATCGCCCAGTCCACACCCCTGCACAGCCAAGTTGAGCTGCACCCAAGCTTGCGCCACAGCCTGGAGCAGTTTGAATATCTGGGCTTTTGTGTTTAATCCCCTCCTAGCATCCCTCAGTCACAGTTAACCTCCCTATGCACATCTAATGTCAACTGCAACTGTTCATGGTTTGTAAGGCCCTTTTGGATGAATTATGTGTGTGTTTATGAAAGGTGACATTAAAACCACACTAGTAATGCAGTGCTATTTTTTGTCCCAAATTCCTGTCTAAGTGAAAAAAATACCATATGTAAGACCTGAATAAAACTATTATACAAAGGGATCCCCCAAACCTAGAAGGTCTAAAATTTAGAAGTAATAAGAACATGCCTTTAAAATCAACTTTAGCAGTTTGGTATCCAAGTTAGTAATTAGTCTGCAATTTGCATATGCTTAATGCACAAATGCTCGGAGAGTGGTTTCACTGCTGGGGCATTGGCAATGTAGCTAAATGCAAGGCGCTGCACTAAGGAAGGGAAATCAGAGGTAGGACTTAAAAACTGTAAGAGGCTCCTCTTGCTGAAGTGAAGGAGGAAAAGGATGGGGGGGTTAATCAGAAAAGGGGCTAAAGCATGGCAGTCAGTGTGAGGCTGCTGATAAGAGGGACTACAGAATGCTGGACAGTATAAAGAGGGGAAGGTGACCAGCAGTGCGGCCAAAGTACTCTTGCCAGTTGATAAGGCACTGGCCAGGCCTTACTGGAGTACTGTGTGCAGTTCTGGGCTCCTCAATAAAGAAATGACACCAAGACAGACATGAGGGTGCAATGGAGAGCCAATAAAGTAGTCAGCGGTATGGAGGACAAATGCTCTGAGGAGAGGCTGAAGGCCCATAAAATGTTCACCCTGGAGAAGAGGAGGCTGAGAGGGGGCACAGCCACAGTCTATCACATAGTCAATGAAATGAACAAGATGGCAGAGTCTTTAGATGCTTGATCTGGTGTCCCCCAGCAGGACAAAGAGACTTACCCTGAAGCTCTGTGGTGGTAAAGTTTGGGGAAATGTTAGGAGACACTTTTTCTCAAAGAAGGGGTAGAACTTATGGAACAGCCTACCAGAAGAGATGATAGATCTTAAGACAGCAAAAGTGTTTAAGGCAGGCCAGCACAAAATTCTGCTTTAAAAGAGAACCTCTGAGTACCCTAGATAGTAGAGTGGGAAGGGAATCCCTATAAACTGATACATGCTTACTTGCGCATATTTATTTCATCCCTGCTTATGAAGTTTGAAGGGCAAACATGATGTGCCAAAAGTCCTTCACTACCTTAAATTAGTATGTTATTACAATACATTAGTACAGTTTATAAACCACTAATATGATTTCAGCTAGTCAGCATGCAGAGTCACTGTAGTTCTTATTCTGTGTACAGTGAGCTCTCATGCAGCAGTGTAAGGAGAGAGCACTCCACTTTGGTACCTAGGGCAGAGGACAACAGAATGAAAACAAATTCTTAAACTTATTCTGAATCATGCACGCTAAACTCCAGTGATTTACAATGAGTTAATAGGGCCTCTGAGGGATCTCTTATGGGAAAGAGATTCCTCTCATGAGGTTTAAGCAGACCAAACCTAGAAGCTTTGCTTTTCATTTCTCTCACCCAAAGCTCATGCTCAGAGTCTCTTATACCAAAAAAGACATGTCTTGGAGGTCCTATTGACTTATAAGATGCAATCTAATTATTGGGTACAAAAAGTGGCTTGAATGCAAGAAGCATTTAGGGTTATATTTAGAAAACGTATGGGTATATCCACCCTTAACATAGTAGCTACTCAGTGTGGCCTGTAATAAATGTGATCAGTGTTAGTATGGCTAGAGATACATTGAATTTAAACATTGTCAGCTACAGTAAGTTACCACAAAATTGTGAAATTTCAGCTTTGCAAAGCTCCTATTGACATTACCAGCTTCAACTCTGCCAACTTTGCAATATTTTTGTAGGCAAAGTATCCCTTTTTCCTGGAACTGGCAACTTTGTGAGCAAAGTTTGGTCACATTGTAGAAAACAAATGCCACTTTACCTGGCAAAAAGACTGTGATGTCAGCACTTAGCAAGTCACAAATTGTTTGAGCTTTAGTATGTTATGGTGAGGTGAAGTTTTTTTCAACTTCATACATCACGAAGTATAGCTGTGCCCAGAGTTGCAAATAATTAATAGGCGAAAGGTCTTCCTTCTTTCCTATTTGTCATATACCTAAAACTGATCTACCTTCTCTACAGTCACCACTTTTTTTAAGAAAAAAGTAGACCAGAAAAATTCATATGCTGTCTACTCTCTGTGTAGAAGTGTGTGAGTATCAAGTCGTGGTCTTTGACCAAATGGAGAAAGACAGAGCATCCTCTGGAAATTCCCCAAATGTCAGTTTAGGCCTGTCTGTCTTTGTTAGTTAGTTATTTATTTATTTATTTCATTTTGGTAACCGGGTAGGCCCACTAGAACCAGAAGTCCCTTTTTCAGGAGTGACCTGGAATTAGTTACATGTAGGTAGAGCAGATATCATAACAAGTGGTGCAGAAGGAGAATACAGTTGAAAGGTAAATTCATAATAGCGACAATCAATAAACAGTTGTTATTTATAGCAGATCACATTCATACAGTGGAGACAAGCAGGGCTGAGCAACTTCATAGGGCAAGGCTAGACTAAACGTTTGGGGAACCTGAGTACAGTAGAGGGTTGGGGAGCAAGTGCTAGAACTACATGCAACAACTAGCAGGTACATTGGTGCTGCACATACAGGTGTGTTTTTAGACCCTTGCGGAAAGTGGCTAAGGAACCAGCTGTGTTTAGGTTATCTGGTAAGGTATTCCAGAGTTTAGGGGCTGAATGCACAAAGGATTTACTTCCAAGTATTCCCATTTGATAAAGTGTTTTGATTTATGCCACTAAGGAATTACAATATCATCCTTTTGAGAAAAAAATTATCTTTTTTTTTTAGGTTTTCCTTGAAACCTGTGCATGTATAGTTGGATTCAGATTCGCCTGCTGCCATTACATAAAATAATTGATTGACAGCTGATCGAAGGCTGTTTGCAGTTCTTCTAATTCTTTCTTCTTTCTTCTTTCTGGTCTTCAACTGGTTTTAAAAGCATATATGTTGGATTTAAAATGCAGGGGTCTCTAGCAATCCTAGACAAGGTCACCAAAAACATAATTTCTTTGTGTGTGGAGACTCCTCTGTTAGCAGCTGGGTTCTGTTATACCAGTTCTGACTCCAGTGACATCCCCTTCAGGTGTGAATCAGTGGAGTGGTGGATTGGGAGAAAATGGAACAAATCTGTCTAGCTTTTTCATTGTAACTGATGAGCAACCTATATCAGTGCCTCAAGTGGTTTATTTTGAAGCTCCTATGGGTTCTAAATTGGAAAGGAAGATTGCACATATAACCAGCATGTTTTAATTGACAAGTACACTGAAGACAGCAATTACAGAAAGAAAGAACCGATTTGGGTAAGTGTCACACAAGCTGAACAGCTCTATATATACTTTTTGCCATTTGATTATCTTATCTTAGCACCATTCCTCTGCCATCTGCAGTAACCAGTAACTGCTGCAGCTTATGTCCCCCCACCCCACTATGGTACACGAAACAGCAGTCTGTGAATGAATTTTCCCACTTGATAATATCAATAATCTTATTTAGTTCTATTCAAGATCAAATGTAGCTGCTCTTCAGAACATGGGCTAAAATTGTATCATGCATGTTACATTTTAACAACCAGTATGTTTGTCTTGTTGCTATCGGGGGGGAGGGGGGTGTGATATGCTTCCTTAAATGAGAACTGTGCTCATCATGTACCTGTAAGTTAGTTTTCCCAGTAGAAGTAGTTTTTTTTTTTCAAATACTGGTTTTGATACTGTTATCATTCCAGCTACAGAGGCAGTTTAGTTATCCCAGTGAGTGTTTCAGATCTACACACTGGTAGTAAGTTCATTTTTGAACTCTGTGATATACTGTACATCCCTTTCAACCACAAAGTTCTATAGTAGAACACTAATGCCTTAAGACAACAATGTAAGAGCTTAGCCAGGACATAAACTACATCATATGGTTCTAAAATGGCACTTACTGTCAGTGAGTAGATCCCAAATCATGCTCTGTGACATCACAGGTAAAGACTTTAAAGGTTGGTCAGCTGTACCTCCAACTGTGAGCAATTAGGACATTGTATTGCAATGAAATCCATAGCCTTCCCTTCCTGAAGGAGGAGCACATCCTCTGGGGTGTTCAGTCCTCCTTCTCCGCCTCCTTTTCCTCCTCCCTCAGCAAACCCCATATGTCCCAGGATCATTCCCAAACTCTAATTGCTGTCATCATGAATGTTACATTTAGCTAGTTAGTCAGTTAGCTAGTTAGTTAGTGAGTGATGTTTAGAAGTATTACAATCTATGCAGCCCACCTATTTGGATGTCTCGTGCTCTTTGATAGACCACTTCAGATGTATAAAGTCTTGCATTCTTTGCATTACATGTGCTCAGTCTCTGAGAATCACATGGCTCAACAGAAATTATTGTCCATGTGATGTGACCCACTCCCTTTCTTCAACACCAGAAACTGATAACTGCCAATGTGATATGATTCCCCCCATTTTTGCTATATTACATTTAGGGGCCCAGAACTACAGAAATCTGACAACGTCAACAAGTGTACAGGAGAGAAACCAACAACACAAATTATTATTGCCCTCACAAGTTGTCACCTGTCATTTATAATAATAGCATATAGCATATAATAACCATGGCTTTCTCCTTTGCTTTACAGAACTTGTGTATATTTCATAGAGCTGGTAATCATTAAGTTTTCAGCTCAAACAGAGTGACTGCACTAACAACTATGGCCTTTGTGTGCAGGTTCATAATAAATTGAGATCTGCCAGCAATCCTGAAATTATTGAGCAGAAATCGTAAAGTCACTATGGGCTACTGAATTTAAAAGTACTGTGTTGTTCGCCAGTTTGCTAGCATTTTTATGGCTAATTAAAAAATATGCCATCCTATTACTTTCTTGCCTCACCAAGTTGCCTCTTCCCTGCCAGAAGAAGCTCTCACTTTAAGCAGCAGGTGAAGTTGCTACCCAAGGGAAGAGCCTGTTACAATTTTTAATGAATGGAGTGACAAAGTAAAAATGAATTCCTTTCAAAACTCTAAGGAAATATTTGGCAGCAAGTCTGAGCAACACTGACTGTATGGATTTAAGGTGATGATACAGAATAAAAGTAAATTCATCAAGTAACTTGTTCAGTGGTACATCATCAGTGACACTCCATGGACTGTATTTTCTAACTTTCCAGAACAAAAGGATATCTAAGCCACCCCAATGTCCCTGTGCCAATCGTAGTCTGTGTTAAGCGGGTTCAGGAGCAGCCCCTGATCGCTGTGTATAAGATTGCCTGGGTACAGAAGTGCTGATCAGTGCACTGCTCCATAACACAGGGGAGAGAAGCACAATAACACTTCTCAGAATTCACAAAGCAACCCTAGCTGTAGGTCATGTGCATGCACATGCTCATTCATGAAAAGGGCTTACTCAAGCAGGCTCATTTGTAGAGCTCAAGTCTGGCTGCCCGCCATGTAGGTGAGTGGAAGACTGTGCCTGTGGCCCACGGGGCTATGGGGGCAGGTGGTAGGGTTACTAGTAGTAGTACTACTACTACTGACTACCAGACGGGGTGGGGTATCGACTAGACACCAGGGAAAGTTTATTTATTTATTTTTTTTATTTATTAACTCAACTCAGAGTGTCTCATTATTTTGGCATTTACAGACAATGTGGGGGAGGATTGGTGTGAATATCTGGGTGGTGGGTGGGGGGCTTTATTCTTCATTTGGCCAGTAATTGGCCAGGGGTGGGTCCACTAGACACCATGGAAATTAATTTTATTTTAAATTATGTGGCTGGGGACAGGGCTAAATCTTGGGGATTCTTCCTTTGTGGGCCGGGAGGCAGGACCACTAGACACCAGGGATGTGGGGTATTCATGAGGGGGGGGACACCTTTTTTTAATAGTGTGCATTAAATTCTGTATTTCACACTGGCGAAATTTCAGTGAAATGCTAAAATTTCACAAAATATTTCACAGCGCAAAATTCCTGATTTTGCCGGAATTTCACTGGCGGAATTAAATTTTGCTGCATCTCTAAGGCCATGACTGCAATGGTCTGACAGTAGAGATAGCATGAAATAGTCTGTCAGGACAACTTCAGCATTTCTGTAGCTTTTAACATAAATCCCCTTGCTGGGATTAACATGAACCCTGGTTACCTGCTTCATATGTTGACACTTAATTTTTGTTTTATTTTTCTTGGTGCATTATTAGTCACTGGTAAGCAAATTAAATCATAAATTCTAGTAAGAAAGAACTAATGTGACGTTCTTGGAAATGAACCCATGCCTCTGGAATACCAACCCAGTGCTCTAACCACTAAGCTACAGGATGACGTGGTTTTACTTGAGGTTCCGGATACACTTCCTTTCTCTTGTGTTTCATATCCTGCAACTAGGAACAATCAAGAAGACACTTGGATGTTTTTTGGTGCAGTATTAGCCACACCTGCTTCATATGTTGTGGATTTCCTTCTGTACCACAGGAGCTGCAACTGACTTCTGTTCAGTCAGTGACATGTAGGATTTGCCTTTAGTTAACAAGCAAAGAATCTGTGGTTTGAAACCAGGTAGAAATGCAACATTTTGTATTTTCGGGCAAAGACCATGGTTTGCATCTGAAGAGGGACTTACATTTTTTTTTTCAAATGATTTTTTCTGTTAGCATGTTAGAATTTCTCATGACTGGCCCAGTGGCATGAAGACTTTACCTCCTGCTGTTAGCAACAACAATGGGTTGCTGGACAATGGCTGGATGGGAGAAGCATGAGCATACACTGGATTGCTCTCCTCTCCAGGGGTGGGGTGGCTTGTTAGCCCAACCTATGACTGCCACCAGGTGGTATCCTGGTGGCAGAGCAGGTATGAGTAGCATGGAAGGGGGAGCCACAGCTATGCGGTGTATATATGCCTCCACACAGCATGCACTCACATCTGGCTGTGGCTGGGGATGGAAAAGGGAAATAATGGAACAAGGTTAGATGGGGCTTTCTGAAGCGCTGCCTGCCAGCCTCAGACATGCGGTGCTGCCCAGCAACCTGGTCTGTCTGGGTAAGACTCATGGGTGGTGGGATTGCCCTCCCCTCTCTGGCTCTGCCAAGGAGGGAAATCCATGGGGGAACTTCAAGATCAGGCAGGTCCCAGGGGAGATGTCAATAGTCCAGGGTTGCACAGACAAGGCTCATTTGCCACCCCATCCACCAAGGGTGGGGGTGGTGGGCTTAAAACAAAAACAAAAAAGTTAATGGAAAAAGAGAGAAAAAATAAACTTCACTTGAGTGATGCTGCATGGCTCGTGTTGTTGGAATAGCTAATTAAATTTAAATTATTAAGAACAACAATCATTCAAGTTGTTAGTTTTCCTGTCAGAACAGGAAGTTTTTGATGGGACCACTTCATGGTAACTTCACTACAAAAGCAGGTAAACACAGGGCTCAGCCAATCATGATGCAAGATTTTCTCTACCCATTTTATAAAAGGGTAACACTGTATTAGATGTAGCAAGTAAAACGTCTGTTCCATATACAAACAGATCTGAATATTTGGTGAGCAGATTTATAGTATACAACTCCTGCAGGTTTGGGAGTAGGCAAAACCCTTTATTATCAGTTATGATCCTTTCTGGCATCTTAGCAGATGCAATATTTCTATACCCTGGAATTTATATCCTTTAATATCTCCTCATGCACATGTAAGAAGAAAAATAAAAGTTTCTGCCCTTGCCTTTATCATTAAGTCCTGTTTTCTCTTTTTTTCTATAACAAGCAACTAAGGCATTTGTCAATGCCAAATGTTGATTGCTTTGGTCCGTTGAGCTGGATCACTGCCCCTCTGTCACATGCTCAGTCTGTTTCTCCCGGTGCTGCAGGCTGCTCTTTTGTACTGGGCTCCTGCCTGCATTGGCACTAAGAAATCTGCAGCTGTCCTGACAGAGCTCCGTTGAGGTGGTTCACTCCCCCTATCTCACTCATTCTGCTTCTCCTGGTGCTGCAGGCTGCCCTTTTGTATTGGGCTCCTGCCTCTGTTGGTGGCTTTTTCTGCCCACAAAGAAATCTGCAGCAGTTCCAACACAGGTCTGTTGAGCCTGCTCACTCCCACTCTCTCATTCACTCATTCCGTTTCTGCTGGCGCTACAGGCTGGCCTTTTGTACTGGGCTCCTGCCTGTTTTGCCGCCTTTTTCTGCCAACAAAGAAATCTGCAGCAGTCATGATAGAGCTCCGTTGAGCTTGCTCACTCCCACTCTCTTACTCTTTCATTGTATTTCTCCTGGCGCTGCAGGCTGCCCTTTTGTACTGGGCTACTGCCTGCATTGGCACCTTTTTCTGCCCACAAAGAAATCCGCAGCTGTCCTGACAGAGCTCTGTTGAGGTCGCTCACTCTCCCTGTCTCACTTACTCATTCTGTTTCCCCTGGTGCTGCAGGCTGCCCTTTTGTAGTGGGCTCCTGCCTCGTTTGGAGCCTTTTTCTGCCCACAAAGAAATCTGCAGCATTCCCAACAGAGCTCCATTGAGCTTGCTCACTCCCCTTCTCTCACTTGCTCAATCCGTTTCTGCTGGCACTGCAGGCTGCCCTTCTGTACTGGGCTTCTGCCTGCATTGCCACCTTCTTCTGCCCACAAAGAACTTTGCAGCAGTTACAAAACAGCTCCATTGAGCTCTCTCACTCCCCCTATCTCACTAGCTCATTCTGGTTTTCCCGCTGCTGCAGGCTGCCCATTTGTACTGGGCTGCTGTGTGCATTGCTGCCTTTTCTGCCCACAAACAAATCTGCAGCAGTCCCAACGGAAGCTCAGTTGAGCTCACTCACTCCCCCTCCCTCACTCACTCATTCTGTGTCTCCTGCTGCTGCACACTGCCATTTTGTAGTGGGCTTCTGCCTGCATTAGCAACTTTTTCTGGCCACAAAGAAATCTGAAGCAGTCCCGACACATCTTCATTGAGCTTGCTTAATCCCCCCCTCTCTTACTCACTCATTTCATTTCTGCCAGCGCTGCAAGCTGGCATTTTGTAGTGGGCTCATGCCTGCATTGCCGCCTTTTTCTGCCCACAAAGAAATCTGCAGTAGTCACGATAGAGCTCACTCACTCCCATTCTGTCACTTGCTCATTCTGTTTCTCTTGGCGCTGCAAGGTGCACTTTTGTACAGGGCTTCTGGCTGCATTGGCACCTTTGTCTGGCCACAAAGAAATCTACAGCTGTCCTGACAGAGCTCCGTTGAAGTCGCTCAGTCTCTCTCTCTCATGCACTCATTCTGTTTGTCCCGGTGCTGCAGGCTGCCCTTTTGTACAGGGCTCCAACCTGCATTGATACCTTTTTCTGCCCACAAAGAAATCTGCTGCAGTCCTGATACAGCTCCGTTGAGCTCACTCAGTCCCCCTGTCTCACTGTCTCATACTGTTTCTCCCACCGTTGCAGGCTGACCTTTTGTACTGGGTCCCTGCCTGCATCGACGCCTTTTTCTGTCCACAAAGAAATTTGCAGCAGTCCTGCCAGTGCTCCAGTGAGTTTGCTCACTCCCTCTCCCTCACTTGTTCTCTCATTCTGTTTCTCCAAATGCTGCAGGCTGCCCTTTTGTACTGGGCTCTTGCGTTGGAGCCTTTTTCTGCCCACAAAGAAATCCACAACAGTCCCGACAGAGCTCAGTTGAGCTCAGGCACTCCCTCCCCCACCAGCTTGATCTTTATCTGTCCCAAGCACTGATTTCCCACAGCAACCATGCTATTCTCCAGCAGGAGTGCAAAGACATATTTTAGCCAGGATGTGAAAAATGACAACTGCACTGTTCATAAGGAAGTGTGAAAAAATGCCACTGTTGAAAATGTGGCTTGAAAATATTACAAATTTGCGAAGTTACAAGGGTACATGGAAACAGTTCAACGCATGCTTGTAACACATGTTATGGAGTTTCGTCACCAAATTTTCAACATAGGGATTTTAGGACCTCTGCTCATGAACAGTGCCACTGTCATTTTCTTAATCTGTCCAGAACACTGATTTCCCACAGCGACCGCGTTATTCTCCACCGGAACTGTGAAAATGCATTTTGGTCAGGATGTAAGAAATGACAGCTGTACTGCTCATAAAGAGGTGTGAAAAAATGCCACTGTTGAAAATCTGGCACGACAATATTACAAATCTGTGAAGTTACAAGGGTGCATGGAAAGTGCACAATGCACACTTATAACACAGTCATTTGATGGGCTATCATCACCAAATTTTCAACATAGGCATTTTAGGACCTCTGCTCATGAACAGTATCACTGTCATTTTCTTAATCTGTCTCAAACAGTGATTTCCCACAGTGACCGCAATATTCTGGGCTAGAAGTGCGAAAACACATTTCAGCAATGATGGGATAAATGACAGCTGTTCTGTTCATAAGTAGACATGGGAAAATGGCAATGTTGAAAATCTGGAGTGAAAATATTATAAATTTGCCAAGTTACGAGCGTGCATGCAAACTGCACAACGCACGCTAGTAACACACACAGGCATTTAATGGAGTATCATCACCAAATTTTCAACATAGGCATTTTAGGACCTCTACTCATGAACTGTGTCACTGTCATTTTCGTAATCTGTCCCGAACACTGATTCCCCACAGTGACCGCGCTATTCTGAGCCAGAAGTGCAAAAACACATTTTGGCCAGGATGTGAACAATGACAGCTATACAGTTCACAAGGAGGTGTGAAAAAATGCCAATGTTGAAAATCTGGTGTGAAAGTATTGCAAATTTGCGAAGTTATGAGTGTACGTAGCAACTGCTCAATGCACGCTTGTAAAACAGTAATTTTTTTGATTTTTCCACCAAATTTGCAACATAGGCTTTTTGAGAGCCCACCTCATGAACACTGGCACTGTCGTTTCGTTCAACAGCCCCTAAAAGTGATTCCACGCAGTGACCACAAAATCACCTTTTAGGGCTGATTAACGCCACGACAGTGTCAGAATTCATGAGGAGGGGTCCCAGAAACCCCATGTTGAAAATTTGGTGCCAAAATTCCAAAAAATGACTAAGATATGCATCACAGTTGGAAAAACCCTATTTATTCCATTACACAGCTTACCGGCATTTCCTCAGTTCGCGGTCAGCTTTGAAGAGTGCAGACATGTTCCTGGTCCACGGAAGATCATCGCGTCAAGCTCCAGAGGTAAGTATGGGGTGAGGGGGGTGTAGGGAGGAAGGGTGTTCAGTGGGTGGGCACGGGTTGCGGGAGACTGCCGGGGTACTGTTTCCTTTTTGACAGGTCAAAAAAAAACAATACATTGCGAGACTGTTTTTTTTCAGGGCTTGTGCACATCAGTAGCCTCAGCATGCCAACTGACCATTCTTGGGGGCAGCTGTAGCTTACAGGATGGGCACCCCACAGGCACTAAAGGTAGGGTGCAAGAGCTGAGGGGGATTGGACACCCCCTCGGCACAAATGTTCTAGGTGTTTGTGGGGGAGTATTATGCCGATGGGGAGTGGGCTCCCCTGTCGGCACATGTAACGGGAGGGACATAATGCTGATGGGAGGGGCTCCCCCATCAGCAACATCAAAGGGCAGGGCCACTGAAGCTGATGGGATTGGGGCCCCGTTGTAAACTACAACCTGTTGGGCGCATGCTGCCCAGTGGATTAGGCACCCCTTAACCTTGTTTGTGAACATGGCGGCAAACTGCCACCATGTCCACAAACAATATTACACTTGAAAGTTCCGCTCAGCAATGACGGGTTGCTCCCTCATTGCAACGAATGGCTGACACTGCAATGATGAGGTGGCCCCTGATTGCAGCGGCTAATTTTTTACAAGTTGGAGGCACACTGGCTGAACTAGTGTCAGCAGCAGCATGCCACGGCATTGGGGAAAGCAAGCTAAGCCTTTAAAGGCTGTGGGGGCATTGGCCACAACAGTGCTGCACCTCCACAACCTGCTTCTGCAGAAAGCTGCCGCAATATGTTTCTTGCGCATGCCCGTAATCAACATAAAAAGGAAACATGCTTCTTGAATCGTGGAGGTGCTGCTGAGAAGACTCACATGGTCACAAATGGAAAAAAAAATCAGTGCATATCCAGCTCTAAAAAGGATTTATTATTGTACCATCACAATAACAATAAGCAGGCACAATAAGAGACTGTAGTGCCAGCCTCTCACCCCTGCTTTTCAAATCACACTGAGGCTTCAAATTTTACTTTCTGTAATGATGCATCCTCCAGCTCTGCATATATCCTCCTTAAATTGTTTCATCATTCCAAGACACAGTAATTCCCAAAGGAACAAAACTGATTAACCTTCAGATACTAGGGGAAGGGAGGAACTTGATGGATCTATGGTCTTCTCTCTTGTGTCCCTAAAGATGTATGTTCTGCATGTACTGCATGTAAATTCAACCCACAGTACCCATTTACTGTCTAAAACATCCTTCTGCTGTCTTGTAATTCGAGCCAGCTCCAGCCAATATATCTCATTTACCATATGGATGGCACTGTGACACTGTACTCAAGTAAAATAAAGATTGTTAGCCTCTAGTAAAGGGGCCAGGTATCTAAGCAAGGCTTTGTAAGAGGAGTCTGTTTTTTTTTCTTCACGTTAGCCGTATTATGGTGTTATAGAAAATGACAACATTACATTATACCTTTACAAAGTTCAAATTTGTAGTGGTTACTTTGGAGCATGACAATGGATTTACTGTCTTGCTAGAAAAATGTGAAATAATGTGTTATTTGATTGTTTTCCTACTTGTAAAACTCACACAACTTATCAGAAATTGTTTGTTTTTGTACCAGGGCAGTTCAGTGATATTACATATAATGTATCTGATGTTAGTTTTTTTTCCTGTAGCATTTCATTGGGTACACATATGGCTTCCTTTCACTTTAAATATTGATGCACATAAATATTTCTAGACAACAGAATCCAGTAAAGTCCATAAATTAGACAAGCAGTCCCAAGTGCAATTTCAGAATTGCACACCATGAAAAGAGAATTTGATCATGTTAGTCACCTTACAAACGTGACTCTGGTGATCAGTTATGCAAATAAATCCCCTGTACCAAAAAGATGACAGTTCCTTTTTCTTTCAAATACTGTAGCTGGTTGGCAAGTTCCATGGCAACAAGTTTCAGTGTTTAACTTTGTTATACTCGTGACCTGGGATCACACACTGAGCCTGGGACTTTAGGAGAGGAGACCAACAGGGAGGGATATAAGTGTCCATCTGTATGATCTCCTCCCGTGGTGGGTGGCTGCGTCACATCACATAGTGAGTAACACCTTGAGAAAGCATGGTGAAGTGCCCTTGGCATTGTGGGTGACCACAAATTGCTGGTCACTTCACCTGAGGTCTGTTGTTTGGGAGCATGCATAATAAGAGGGTAGTGGGCAGCATGTTATTTGGGGGAACCACTCCCTGGTTGGCAGTAGTATGACAAGGCCTGTCCAATCATGGCCGATGCTCATGTCAGTGAACCATGCATAATGACTGTCTGCTTCTCCATGGCCATAGACTGATTGAGTAGATCCATTCATATCCCCTGGTCTACCAAGTCCAATGCTAGGAAAAGGGAGCTCTGCCTTTGGAGGTAAGTCAATGACTTAATGGGTGACTGAAGCCAGTAGATAGTCTGGAATGGATGGTGGCTCCAGCCAAGAGATGGAGAACCTGGGTGGAAGTCAATGTGTAATACCCCAAACACCAAGGTAAGCAATGATTAATGGATTATAAAAGAGAGGGAAAAAAAAGATTGCCAGAGCAGCATTAGATGATTGTAATATAATCTTTTGAAAGCGGGTTTATTGAGTGAGATAACTCAGAAAAGGTAAAGGGGAGATTCAAAAGGGTTAGACTGAGACATAGATTCATGCTACACCTGCATCTACATGCATCTTCTTGTGCCCAGGCAGCCCTGCTGCCATTTTTATGTTTGTCGTGCGCTCAAGCACAAATGAACACATTGGTATGAGAGTTGCTATAGAGGGGTGTGAGGGAGGTGAGTCCAATGGATAGTGCTGGTTTAGTGGCTGGTCTGTGGCAGGTGAATCACTATGCAGGGTCTTCATGAAGCCTTTTTGTGTTGGGGCCGGACTGGTCATGCATTTCAAAGGACAGAGTCGATGCAGTAGCGATGCAGCTTGGTCCATTGATGTGTGTAACAGGATGACAAGGCAGTTAGACACACACACACACACACACCACATGCCATCCTTGTGTGCTAAGAAGTAAACAAGGTTTCTGCACAGCTCACCATGTCTACTGCAACTCGAACACAACCAGCTGCCGATCTGATATTAATGACATTGCATTGCAAATTGCAACTGTACAGAAATATTCAAAATGTAGTTTTTCCGAAGACACCAGTTATCGTAATCTTATTTTTATTTATTTATTAAATTTTGTTGACCGGGTAGGCCCACTGAGCCCCGAAGTTCCCCCTTTTCAGGGGTTACCCAGGATAAAAATACATGTTTTGATACAGTGGAAACACATTTGGTTACAAGATTATACAGGCTTACATGGAGGTTACAGACATGGTTATCATCATGACACAGTTTTACCTAGTTACCACATGGCGTAGTTTTATACTACCTCATTCTAAAACAGTGCATCACTTTATGACCCCCCCCCACATACACACACATAAACATTAATGACACTGGGGGTGCTCAATCCCACAGTGTCTTTACCTGAAAGAGATAAAACTGTCCATCATCTTTTTGTAATGTTCTTCCCCCCACCTAACCCTCCCTCCCTCTAAGCACCCACCATCTGGTATCACATCGCAACAGTGATGAGAATACAGTGAACACCATCACAGTGACATTTCGGCAGTTTGCTGTGATGGCCCACTAGGTTCCTGATGCTGCTGCATTCGGGGTGTTTTCCCCCCCTCCCCAAACCAACTCCAATTTGGAGTTGGTAATCTTAAGTGTGGTGGGTGTGGTAGGCAGAGCCCCCCACATGGGCAGGTGTGGGGGGATAAAGCTCCCACAGAAAACATACTTTTCTCCAGTTATGGCACAACACCAGTTGGTGGTGTTGTGCCATCGCTGTACTGGAGGTCTGCGAATTTCATGTCGCCATGGCATGGTGGACCCCCCACCACCCTACAACCCCCAAACATACAATGCTGTCACTGGGGGTGCCCAATCCCCCAGTGTCCTCAACTGCTCAGCAAACTCTCCCTTAAAGAAAGAAAATTGCCCCTCATCATTTTTTTTATTCATGAAAAAAAAAAGTCCATTGTTCTCCACTTTGTACACCCCCCCAAACATAAGATAAAGACACTGGGGGTGCCCAATCTTCCTGTTTCCTCAACCTTTCAGCAAACTCTCCCTGAAAAAAAGAAAACTGTCCATTGTTGTCCGCTGCACCGTTACTCCCCCACCCTCCCACTCATGAGCCACCACCCCACACACCCCTCTACCCAATACTTACCCACCAGAGGTCCATCACCATAATCTTCCTTGGACTGCAGGCATGGTTTCACTCTTCAAAGCCCAACTGCAAACTGATGTAAGCACTTCAATGTATTTCAATGAGGTTTTCAGCAGCAATGTATTTCAATGGGGTTTTCAACTTAGTGACATAACTTGCCCATTTCTTAATATTTTTGCCCCAAATTTTCAACATACCTTTCTTGGGACCCCACCTGATCAACAATACAAGTGATCTTAGGTAAATCTGTCCCAATAGGTAATTTTGTGGTTGTTCCGTGAAATCACCTTTCAGGCAGGAGTTGAAAATCTTCTCCACTATTGTTCATGAGGTGGGGTAATAAGAAGGTTATTTTGGAAATTTGGTATAAAAATATTTAAAAAACAAAGAAATTATGAGCCTGCATTGAAATGTACTAACACAGGCTCATAACTTTAGCAATTTTTAATATTTTGATCCCAAATGTTCAGTATAGCCATTTCTTCACAGGACCTCATCAATGTGACAGCTGCCATTTTTCAGGTCCTGGCCAAAATGTTTCCTTTTGGCAGGAGTTGAAATTTTTCTCTGCCTTTGTTCATGAGGTGGGGTCATAAAATGCTATGTTGGAAATTTGGTGTAAAAATATAAAAAAAAAATAAAGTCATGAGTCTACATTGAAATTTACAAATGCAGGCTCATAACTTTGATAATCTCAATATTTTGACCACAAATGTTCAATATAGAAATGTCTTTACAACACCTCATGAACATGACAGCTGTCATTTTTCAGATCCTGCCAAAAATGTGTTTTTGCATCCCAAAAGGTGATTTTGCAGTCGCTGCACAAAATCACCTTTTGGACAGAAGGAGAACATTTTCTCCACCTTTGCTCATGATGTGGGGTCATAAGAATTCTATGTTGAAAATTTGGTGTAAAAATATTTAAAAAAAAACAAAACAAAATTATGAGCCTGAGGTGAAATTTGCGAACAAAGCTCATAACATTAATAATTTTCAATATTTTGACCCAAAATTTTCAACATAGCCATTTCTTTATAGCACCTCATGAATGTGACAGCCGCCATGTTTCAGATCCTGGCCAAAATGCATTTTTTTTGCATCCTGAAAGGTGATGTTGCAGTTGCTGTATGACATCACCTTTCAAACAGGCATTGAAATTGTTCTCTGCCTTTGTTCATGAGGTGGGGTAATAAGAAGGTTATGTTGAAAATTTGATGTAAACATATTAAAAAACAATAAAGTTATGAACCTGCATTGACATCTGTTAATACAGGCTCATAACTTTGGCAAGTTTCAATATTTTGACCCCAAATTTTCAATGTTGCCATTTCTTCACTGCACTTCATGAACATGATAGCTGTCATTTTTCAGATCCTGGCTAAAATGTGTTTTTGCATCCGGAAAGATGATTGCAGCAGTCGCTGTGCAAAATCACATTTTGGACAGGAGTTGAACATTTTCTACATGTTTGTCCATGAGGAGGGGTCATAAGAATGCTAAGTTGAAAATTTGGTATAAAAATATTAAAAAACAAGAAAGTTATGAGCCTGTGTGGAAATTTGCGAATGCAGGCTCGAAACTTTGGTAATTTTCAATATGTTCACCCCAAAATTTCAACATAGCCATTTTGGTAATTTTCAATATGTTAACCCCAAAATTTCAATATATGCATTTCTTTACATCACCTCATGAATGTGACAGCTGTCATTTTTCACATCCTGGCCAAAGTGTGTTTGTGCATTCCGAAAGGTGATTTTACAGTCACTGCATGAAATCACCTTTCAGCCAGGAGATGAAAATGTTCTCTGCACTTGTTTATGAGGTGGGGTAATAAGAAGGCTATGTTGAAAATCCGTGACAAAAATATTAACAAACATCAAAGTTATGAGCCTACATTGAAATTTACCAACACAGGCTTGTAACTGGTAATTTTCAATATTTTGACACCAGATTTTCAACATAGCCATTTCTTCACAGCACCTCATGAACACAACAGCTTTCATTTTTTAGATCCTGTCAAAAGCGTGTTTTGCATCTTGAAAAGTGATTTTGCAGTCGCTGCGGTAAATCACCTTTTATACAGGAGTGGAAAATTTTCTCTGCACTTCTTCGTGACATGGGATCATAAGAATGGTATGTTTAAAATTTGGCCCACAAATATTTACACCCCCTATGACACCAGTGCAGATGGCAAACATTCAGCACTGGCAAATGCTTGTTAGAAGTTACATTTGTTTATGACAAAAAAAAATCAAAATTTGAGTCAGAAAACAGATGCAGTTGTGTTCAAATCAGCAGTCACAGATGATAAACTCTGCTTCATGGTTACTGTCTGGGTGAATGATATAGCTGAAGCAGATGGATAAACATTACATAAACTTTATTTCTGGAACTAAACCAGCAGCAGGATGCAAATGCCTCTCCCCACGAGAACCATCCAAACATTTTCATGTATAAACAGTGACTTCTCAAGGCTGGACTTATCTGGACTTATACATTATGAGAGGAGTTGATGGCAACATAGAAATGAAACTGTATAGAAAAAGTGCAGATAAAAATTCTATATTGCATTTCCAAAGTTGCCATCCAGCAGATATAACAGCCAACACCCCTATTGGTCAATTGTATAGGTAAAAATGAACTGCTCATTAAAAAATGATTATGAGGCAACTACTATGGAACGGGCACAATGTTTCAGAAACAGATGGTATTATGAAACTGTGATTTCAAAAACTAATGAGAGAACAGATAATTCAGAATGAGATACCCTTTTACAACCAAGGACAGCATATAATTACAGTGAGCATGTGAGATCCCTGAATGGTGTGACCTCCAGGAATTCGATGACCTCCCAAAGTCCAAGATTTATCGCTACATTTAGTCCTCATGCCTACATGGTTAATAACATTATTAGAATATATCCCAGGCACACTGCCTTAGGGGTAGCTGGTCCATTCCACTGGGGTGTCAAACAGACGAGGCATACTGATGAGTCCTGGTAGGATGAAACACGTGTCTATGTCTTCTGTTAGCACCCTTTGCAAACTGTGTGAGAGGCCTTTTGGCACCATGCAATTCTGCTTAAAGTTGGACCAGCATAACATTCTGTGGTGATTTGCATATGAGGCCCATGATGCTTTGCATTGTGGGGGCATGTGTGATTTTGTATTTTCTTGAAACTTGGCTTCCCAGCCAAATGCCCTTTGGGGTAACCCTTGCCTCAGTGTTTATGCACAGAGGTTCTTTGTCTTTTACTTATACAACGTATGTATTTTCGCAAGCTGCAAGTTGAATGTGTTCACTGACTAAGTAATTCATCTTGCCATGACATTATTAGACTTCTGTGATCAGCGTGATTACTAGATTCTGTCTGGTTTAATATTTATGATGACATATATTATCAAATTAAACCAAATAGAATTTGCAGTGCTGTAGAATCCAGCTTCTCTTTTTAAATTTTGGTCATTCCTGTGCTATGGAGCCACTATTTTTCTTTTAAAAAAATATCCTTTGTCCGAATTGACTTACAGCGTTTAGTACCATGTTTTAATAAGACAGTCACTGATCATACTGAGGATTACGACCAAACCTGCATCGAATGCTGGTGTCTGCCTTTGATGTGTGTGTGTCGGGAGCTGTGGTTATCAGTGGAGTTATTGGCATAGTTAAACAGGCAGCCCTCTTCACTTTTATCATGCTCAATTTGTTATTCAGTCATCCAGGATCGGAGAGAGATGCGTGGTGATGGTGTGTGGGTGGCAGGATCTGTGGAGCCAAATATTAAAGGGCTGACAGACCAAAAAGCTGCTGCTGCTTGTGGATTGATGTTGGCATGGCGCGACTGTGATTTTATGAAAGAATAAAAAGATTCTGTCTTGCTGACACCCCCCTTCCCCCCCATCTGTCAAGTCACACATAGACTCATAAATTGCATAATGACACACTTTGTGATAATAGTATTATATTTTAATGAAATTTAATAATGATAAATATAAAAAAAAAACAAGTGCAGGTGTCAGGAAGAGAAAAAAAATATGCACCTTCTGCAGGGATCAAACCCCTAACCCTATACCTATAAGGTTGTTACCTATCCACTTGTGCCATAAGCTCTTAATAAAAAATAAGTGTTTTTCTTACTTATTTTCGTCAAAATGAATTTCAGTTGACACACTTCAACACAATCATAGTGGCATAATTGTTGTATTAAATTTAAGATGGCTGGTCTGATGAATGTATGTCAGGGGAGTGAAAATGAGTTCAGTTTACTCTCTCATCCCTTCTGGCATGCTATTATTACATTTGTAGTAGCGTGAATGACACATGCTCAATAGATCAATCACATTGCTCTCACACTATTCTGTGGTATCATGCCAGCCACAGTTGATTAGCATAATACTAAATTAATTAAATAATAATTATATTCTTGGAATTATGAGAAGTGAGTGAAAAAGCTGGCTTGGTCATGAAATGTTGAGTAAGTGTCTGAATCTGAGATGATATGATGTGCTTGATATTACACCGCTTTCTCTGAGGTGTTTAATGATCAGCTGAAACACCAGTGGAATGCATTTACTTTGTAATCAAATCTCCACCTGCCCATCATATGATAGGCTATTATTGTCCTCCACATCACTAAACAGTCCCGTTCAATACCATCTGCCCCATCCCACTGGGTGTAGGTGGCTGTACCATGTGTCAATATCCTCTCTGTGAAAAAAAACATAATTCTGAACATGTGAATGTGACAGCAGAAACACACCACCTAGTCCATATATGTCTGTTCAAGTGTGCAGCTAGCAGCAGTAGTTTGCAACTGCCCCACTCCCTCCCATTTTCATCCTAATGCCACCCCCCCACTTCCCCAATCCTCACTCTCCCCTGTTCCCTGCCCCATGTCCTTTTGAAGCTGGTCACATATTTACATATTACCACCCTTTCTGGTAGTGCATTTCATTTTGCTATCACCCTCTCTGTGGAATAGGGTCTCCTCAATCCCCTCCTGCTTCTTCCCCATCTATTCTTTGTGTGTGACCCCTGATGTCCCTCCATCTCCGTACTTTAAAGACCTAATCTGCCCCTTCAAGTCCCTCACATATCTTGCTGCTTCACCCCCCCCCTCCTTACAGTTTGTCCTGCATAATTTGTACCCAGGGATTGCCATATCCCAGTCCTGGTGCTCAGTTGGCCAAGTTTCTGTGACAGCTCCAATGTCCACCCTCCACACTGCCAAGAGTGACTGTAGCTCTTTTGATTTGTTGCCTAGTCTTATCGCAATTAGTGAGACCACTCTCCAACCATCCCTCTTCCTATCATCCTCTATTTCCTTCCTTATACTGTCTCCCTTTTCAACTGCTCCAAGTCTGTCCCTGCTACCCTGGGGGGTAGGCTGTGACTCTGCGTTATCGGATCCCTAACTATCTGATGTCCAATTGCCACCCTTCAAACATAATTTATATCCAATTTTGTTGCCTATTTGAGCTTGAAAGTTCACTTTATGTTTTCCTATAAGTCTGTTGCTCCTTAACCCTGACCTCCAGAATTCCTTTATGTCTATCCCATGCATTCTTAAATGTTGTGATTGTTTTAGCCTCCACCACTTCCTCTGGCAGGGTGTTCCACTTATCCACCACCCGTTCTGTGAAGAAATTCTTCCTCACGTTTCCTCTGAATTGTCATCCCTCCAACTTCATCTCATGCCCTCAAGTCCTGGAAGATCTTTCTCACTTAAAAATAGTGTATTCCACACCCTTTTTCTCCATGTAAGATACTTGTATGTCTCTATCATATCCCCTCTCTCCATCCTCTCCTCCAGGAAGTACATATTCATTTCCTTCAAACTCTCCTCATAGGACTTGTGATGCAATCCATGTACCATCTTTGTTGCCCTCCTCTGAACCTTCTCTACCCTGTCTTTGCCGTTACAGAGGTAAGGTCTCCAGATCTGTACATTGTACTCCAGGTTGGGCCTCACTAGTGTCTTGAATAGTGGAATTATCACCTGCCTTTTCCTGCTGGTGATGCCCCTGCCTATGCATCCCAGCATACTATTAGCTTTACCTGCTGCCTTGTCACATTGTTTCCCTACCTTGAGGTCATCAGAGAAGATAACTGCAAGATCCCCTTCCTGCTTGGTGCATACTATAGCCTCACCCCCCAACTAATATATTGTGCCAGGGTTTTTGTGCCCCATATGCATTATCTTGCACTTCTTTTCATTGAATTTCAACTGCCAAACCACTGACCATTCTTCAAGTTTCTGCAGGTCCCTTTTCATTCTGTCTACACCCTCTGGTGTGTCTACTCTGCTACAGAGCTTTGTGTCATCAGCGAACAGGGAAATTCTGCCTTCTAGGTCATGCGCAATGTTACTGATGAAGATGTTGAATAGGACCGGTTCCAGCACTGACCCCTGTGGTACCCCACTGATCACTCTTCCCTCTGTGGAGTGACAGCCATTTACCATCACCTTCTGTGTCCTGCTGCCAAGCCAGTTACCTACCCACTACACTACTGTCCTGCCCACACCCATATTCCCCATTTTGTGTAATAGTCTTCTATGTGGCACAGTGTCAAAGGCCTTGCTGAAATCCAAATAGGTCATGTCCACTGCCCTCCTCTGATCTACATCCGTAGTCACCCAGTCGAAAAATTCAATGAGGTTGGTCTGACATAATCTCCCCCCAGTGAAACCATGCTGTCTTGGGTGCTGTAGTCCATTGACAATCAGATGTTCCACCAATCTTTCCTTCAGTAGTGCTTCTATGATCTTCCCCACTACTGAGGTGAGGCTGGCTGGTCTGTAGTAACCCGCTTCCTCTTTGTTCCCACTTTTGTATAAGGGGACTACATCTGCTGTCCTCCAGTCTGCCTCCTAAAATCCAGGATACGTGTTTTTGTGTGGTTTGGTTTTGCTCCTTCTGTGATTTCAAACCACAATGACTGGTGGTCACTGTTCCCCGGGTGCTCCCCCCATGTTATTCCCATCACACTGTCCCTGTTTGTGAGCACAAGGTCCAGTATTGTCTTCTGCCGAGTTGGTTCCTTGACCAGTTGCTTAAGGAAGGCATCCTGAAGGGAGTCCAGGATAAATCTGCTCCTAGTTGCTGTTTCTGCTGGGATGCTACAGTTCACATCTGAAATATGGAGGCCCCCAACCAGCACTACCTCACCCTTGTCTGCCATCCTCTGGCCTCTCAATATGGTGCTTTCACTATTTGCCACCGTGTCTCCCCAACCCCTGCCCTTCTCAGTTGAGATCCTTCCCCCTCGTCCTGTTTGTCTGCCATCACCCCCTCTACCTCCTCACCTATCTGAGTATTATCTCTCCCTCTTCCATGCCATGCTCAATATCTCCACTAGTATTGCCCCTCACTCCCTCCTCTACTTGAGTACTATCTATTGTGCAATCTCCTCTGGTGTCCTCTTCCCTCTGTGTCGGTAGCACAGTAAACATGTTACCCACCTTCTTTTCCTCTCAATGTGTTTTCTTCTGTCTGCTGTATACTGCTGCTCTTTTTTTGATATGCCAGTGAGATTTTTTGATTTTCTCATGCTATTTTACATCTAAATTAATTATGATACAGTTATGTCTGTTGATTTGTTTCTCATGTGTATTGCTTAATCAGTATTGGGTTGTCAGATTTGTTACAGACATATTATAATCACAGTAAAGCACTTCAGTGTGTGCATTGCCACTGAATAATGACACATATAGGGTGGCAGAAGAACTCGGTATGTGCATTGACCCATCCTAACTTGTGACGTTAAATAGTGACAATGCACACACTGTCAGGCAGGCCTTACATGAATATTTTCAATATGACTTGCACACATTTAGATTAATTCCTGTGAATGTAAAGAGTAAGTTGTTTATGCCATTTCATTTTTCATGAAACATCCAAAAGGGAATAAGGAATAATCAAAATGAATGAATGTGTAAGAATCAGTGAAGACACTAACAGTCAGATACAAAGTATTACAGGACGTATATGTGACTTTGGAATTCGTGGATATGCATTTGAGCCTGTTATTAATGAAAATGTTGTTCTGTCTATTGCAAACACACACGACGGAGGATTTCCAGAAGATGATTCAACAGAAACATAGAAACATAGAAACATAGAAGTTGACGGCAGATAAGGACCGCAAGGCCCATCCAGTCTGCCCATTTCTTTTTCTACCTTATAAATGTGCCATTGGCCTTTGTCAGTGACCTATCTATTCATAGTCATTTGTATTGCTCCCTTATGCCTATCCCATGCATGTTTGAAGCCCTGCACTGTAGTCATAGCCACCACTTCTTGTGGTAAGCCATTCCATGCATCTACCACCCTTTCTGTGAAAAGAATTTCCTCACATTCCCTCTTAATCGGCCTCCTCTAATCTCATGCTGTGTCCTCTTGTCCTGCTATTTTTCTTATATTTAAACATGTTAGACTCTTTCACCTTGTTTATGTCCTTAAGGTGTTTGAATGCCTCGATCAGATCACCTCTCTCCCTCCTTTGCTCAAGGGTATACATATTGAGCTCCGTTAATCTGTCCTCATATGTCTTCTGATGCAGTCCCTGCACCATTTTGGTTGCCCTTCTCTGGACTGCCTCAATTTGGTTAATGTCCTTTTGAAGGTGTGGCCTCCAATACTGCACGCAGTACTCCAGATGGGGCCTAACCAATGTCTTGTACAGAGGGATTATTACCTCCCTCTTACGACTTGTGATACCCCTACTAATACACCCTAACACCCCCCTAGCCTTACCTACTGCTTTAGAGGTCTGCTTGGATGATTTCAGGTCATCAGTGATGATGATGCCCAAGTCTCTTTCTTCCTTTGTGACTGCTAGCAACTCCTCCCAGCCTATAAGTGGCTTCAGGTTTCTCTTCCCTATGTGCATGATTTTGCACTTCTTTGCATTAAATCCCAGTTGCCACTCTTCTGACCATTCTGCTAGTTTATCCAGATCTCTTCCCATTCTGCCCACCCCATCTGGATCATCTACTCTGTTGCAGATCTTGGTGTCATCTGCAAACAGACAAGCCTTACCCTCTAGTCCATCTCGAGGTCACTAATGAAGATGTTGAATAGGACTGGCCCCAGGACTGATCCCGAGTACCCCACTTGTGACTTGCATCTCTTCTGACTGTATACCATTTACCACCACTCTCTGTTTTCTGCCAGTCAACCAGTTTGCCACCCAGTTGACCAACTTCTGACCCACCCGAGCCTACCTAGCTTATTTATCAATCTTCTATGTGGAACAGTGTCGAAAGCTTTGCTGAAGTCAAGGTAGGCGACATCAACTGCTCCCCTTGGTCCACCACTCTGGTTACCCAGTCAAAGAAATCTGAGATTAGTCTGACAGGACCTTCCTTTTGTAAACCCATGCTGTCTTGGATCCTGTGCTCCTATGGATTCCAGGTGTTGCACTATCCTTTCCTTAAGGAGTGCCTCCATAATCTTGCCCACTACTGAGGTAAGACTGACCGGTCTGTAGTTCTCCGCCTCCTCCCTGCTACCACTCTTGTGGAGTGGGATCACATGAGCCTTCTCCAGTCTTCTGGGACCTCTCCTGTGCTCAGAGACTCACTAAACAATTCTGCTAATGGCTCTGCTAGTTCCTCCTTTAGCTCCTTAAGTACCCTGGGATGTATGCCATCAGGTCCCATTGCCTTATCCACCCTGAGCTTAGCAAGCTCTTGTAGGACCTTTCTTTTGTGAAGGGAGTAGTGCTCACCTCCCTCCCCACTGTGTCCATGATGCTGAACTGTGGGCCCTGCCCTACCTTCTCTTCAGTAAATACTGAGCAAAAGTATCTATTTAGGATAGATGCCTTTACAGGGTCCTCCTCCTCACTTGCTCCCTTTTCTCCATTAAACTAGCAATACCCCTCTGGACTTTCTCCTTTCACTAATGTATCTATAGAAAGTCTTGTCACCTTCTTTTACTATTAGTGCTAGTGTTTCCTCAGTTTGGGACTTTGCCTGCCTTACTGCCTTGCCTGCTTCCCTTAGGGCAGTTTGGTATGCCTCTATCTTCATCCGCTGTGTTCCCTTATATTTCCTGAAGGCCAGCCTTTTGGCTCTGACCTTTTCTGCTACTGTATTTGAGAACCAAGTGGTTTCCTTCTTCTTGCACTTCCTTTTCTGTCTAACACAGTGGGATGTTGCTTCAAGTATTGCATCATAATGCTTGCCCACTTTGCCTGTACCTCCTCACCTGTGTTTCTTTTTGCCAGGGTTAGCTTAACTCTGTTGGCCATCTTATCAAAGTCAGCTCCTCTGAAGTCCCATATTTTTGCCTTGGAATGGGATGATTTAGATGTAGTAGCCAAATTGAACCATACCATGTGATGGTCACTGGCTGAGTGACCTTCTACCTGGAGATCTGTGATCCCTTCTTTGTTAGTCAGTACTAGATCTAGGATAGCCCTTTCTCTTGTGGGTTGCTGTACCAGTTGTTTGAGGCCCTCCCCTGCAGGAATCCACTATGAGTCTAGTTCTGGCAGATGTTCCTGCTGGTATTGACCAATCTGTATCTGGCATGTTGAAGTCTCCCATTATCAGAACCTCCCTTTAGCTGTCATGTTTTGTATATCTTCTAACAGTAATGTGTCTATGTCCTCCCCTGGTCTGGGGGCTTGTAGACAACCCCAGTTCTTATAGCTGTCCCATTTCCTGTTTCCAGGGTGACCACAGTTCTTCTGGCTCCTTATGTGTATTCTGAATTTCTGTAGCTTTGATATTTTCATTAACATACAGGGCCCTCCTCCCCTTTTGCACCTCGGTCTCTTCTGAACAATACATAGCCAGGTACTGAAGTCTCCCAAGTGTGGTTACTGGTAAACCCGTCTCACTAATGCTACTATGTCCAGTTTAGCCTCTGACATTATTGCCTGCAGGTCTGGGATCTTATTTCCCAGGCTGTGGGCATTTATGTATGATTTTCCATTGGCCAGATTTTGGTGTGTTAGTTGTTGGGTGAAGTTTGGCATTACCCTGTGCATCGTATGGGGAGACAAACCTTTTCTTACCTGGTAATGCAAATGAACAGCAAACACGCTAATTCCTGTTTGACCACTAGCTGAGGGAGGGTGTTCTTCCCATTCGACGTATGGGGTGCTGCCCCTCTCCCCATTGCTAGTTTAAATACTGCAAAGGCGTCAAACTTCTGCCCCAATGCACTGACTCCCTCTTTAGTCAGATGCAGTCCATCAAATTTAAAGAACTTTCGCTCCCAGAACTGTTGCCAGTTCCCTACAAATCTGTGTCCTTTTTCCTGGCACCAGTCCTTGAGCCACGTGTTTAGCTCCCCTATCTCCCCTTCTCTGACCTTCCGTCCATCTGCTCCCTTCTCCCAGACTGGCAGGATCTCAGAGAAGGAGATGCAGACGAAATAGATGATGTTTGTCACCCAGCCTAGTCAGGTGTTCCTTGGTCTCCACAACTGACCGGCTGGCGAGATCTATTAGATCCCTATTGTACTAGGACATCAATGTTTTCTCCTGCTTTGTGAACAATTTAGTAATCGCGGTCAGTGTCTCTCCATGCTGATGTACCTGGGAGACATCTGACCATCACCCTGGCTGGAGATGGGTATCAACTCCCCGAATCATGGAGTCTCCTATGATCAGAAGTTTTTTGGATTTCCTTTGTGCTTGTTTAGTTTTGGTTCCTGATTTGGGTGAGTATTGTTGTGCTAGCTCCTGTGCCGCAGTGTCCTGCTGTGCAGTGTCTTCTGCCTCTTTATTTGATTTCAGAGATAGAGGCAGATACCTGTTTGTAGTGTTTATATGGTTTTTGGAGGTAATGTGTTGGAGAGCAGAGAGTGATGGGGCACCTGATTTGCTCCTCCTAACCACCTGCCAACCTCCTGGACCAACTACCCTCTGCGGTCGAGGTTTTTCTGTTGGATGCTGGGAAATGGCAGGTGGTTCTTACAATGTATTTCCTCTTCAATATGAAATTTGAGTGCAATCTCTGCCCATGCTGCCTGGAGCTGAGACCTAAGATCTCCAAAGGCCCAGCATGTAGGACAGTGTCCTAAATCCTGTAAGACTATCCTTCTGAAAATTGTTCCACAGTACCTGCAGTTAATGAAATCCATTCCAAATAAGTTGCTGTGTTTGTAACCTAGTCAGAGTAATTTAGAAGGAAAAAAAAGGAAAAAATGCAAGTAATGGTTTAATTGTGCTTTGTTTAACTTGTTATAACAAGTTAAATTACTAGTGCCCCTGTAAATGAGATCACCTTGTGGAGGCCCCACTGCTCCGCCCCTTCCTGCTCTGCCACAGGAAATGTGAAACAGCTGATTTGATTGCAGAAAGACTTGTGAATCTTAATTGGTGTACATGTGAGAACTGCGTAATAATGCCAGCTGCTGTAGAAAATATGTGTTCTGCTGAAATCCACGGATTACAACAGAATGAATGGATTTAATTGTATAACTAGCAATCCACATTTGTTTACTATCTGTATTGATCTCAAAGCACTGGATATCAGTTTGATGGCTATCAGATATCTTCGTGGAGGTTCATTGACACGGCCAGTTGCTAGTCAATAAATTATATAGCATGCTATTCATGTAAACATAGAGGATAATTCAGGCTCAAGGGGGTAAACAGGTGAAGATGGGGATAGTATACAGACCACCCAGGCAAGATGTGGAATAGGAGGAAGGCCTGGTGGCTAACCATAGGGAGCACTGTGGTAGGGGAAATGACAACACTGTGGTGCTGGGAGACCTGAATTTGCCAGAAGCAGACTGGGGAACTATGGTATCCTCACTGAGCAGGGAGTAACACTTGCTGGACATCTTCCAGGATGCCTTCCTTGCCCAGCTGGTGACTGAGCTGATGAGGGATGGGTATGTCCTGGATGTGGTCCTGTCAGATGGGGATCCCATCAGAGACCTAGTTGTTGGGGACCCACGGGTGGGAAGCAACCATACCATGGCTTGGTTCTCCCTAGAACTAGTGGGCAAGGTAGAGCACATAAGAATGACAGTGGTTGATTTTAGAGGGGCGGACTTTGGGGAGATGAGGGGATCATTAGAGGCTACCTAGATGAGATCAGGCCAAGCATGGGCACAGAGGCCTGGTTGGAAATTATAAAAAAAGGGGCTCCTGGAGGCTACCAAGGCCTGCATGAGGGAAAGACACAAATGGGGCAAATCTAGGAGGCTGAGCTGGTGGACAAGGGAGGTCCAGGATGCAGTGAGGGTCAACTTTCTTGACTTTAGCAGGGCATTTGACTTGGTGCCACATCATGTGGTACAGGGGAAGCTGGAGAATATGGGGATGGGGCAGATGGTCAGGTGGATAGGAAACTGGCTAGCAGGGTGGGTACAGAGGATGAGGGTGGGGGGAGATCTCTTCCTCCAGATTAGTCATGAATGGTGTCCCACAGGGTTGGTACTGAGCCCAGTCCTGTTTAATGCCTATATCTCAGACAGCAGGAGTGCGATGAGCCTCTTTGCTGATTACTCAAAGCTGTGGGCAGTGGTGGAAGGGGAAGAGGATAGCTGGATCTCCAGGAGGACCAGGAGATTCTGGGGATATGGTCACGAGCTTGAAAGCTAAAGTTTAATGCTGGGAAATGCAAGATTCTGCACTTGTGGGCCAAAAATCCAGCTCATGTATACACCTTGGTGGGGGGATTAACTGCAGGTTTCTAGGGGGGATAAAGACCTTGGGTTGGTGGTGGATGCCAATATGAATAACTCAGAGAAGTGTAGAAGGGCTGTGGTCCAAGCAAATAAAATGCTGGGGTGCACAGCTGGGGGATAACCTCAAGGAGTCATGAGGTACTCCTTCCACTGTTTAATTGCCTGATTAGACCACACATTGAATACAGTGTTCAGTTTTGGCATCCCTACTTAAAGAGGGACATTGCGTTACTGGAGAGGGTGCAGAGTAGTGCGACCACCATGGTACTGGGACTAGGGGAAAGACCCTATGAGGAGAGACTGGGGGGCTCAACTTTTATTCATTGAAGAAGAGAAGGAAGGGGGGATATGATAGAAGTCTTCAAGTATCTAAAGATGATGAATAGGGTAAGCCTTGAGGGGGTCTTTCAGCTGAGGGAGGTGGGGGCCTACAGGGATCACTGAATGAAGCTGGATGGAGGAGTCTGAGGGGGAAAAGAAGGAGACACTACTTCACTGAGAGGGTTGTGGAGCCATGGAATGCACTGCCTGGTGATCTGGTGGCTGCTACTACTGTGGAGGAGTTCAAGAAAGGCTGGGATAGGTATAGAGTGAGGGTGTAATCCAGAGCCCCACTTGGAAATGGGGGACCTTGTAGAGAGGGAGAGGGGGCTACTAACGGTGTACTGGGCAGGCACTGACCATTGAGCAGACTTGATAGACCATACAGCCTAATCAGCTGGCTTCATAGTATGTTAGTATGTTCACAAACATTGGTACAGTGTAATCTGAGTTGATGAAAATAAGAGAAAGACGAAACAGTTATCCATCTGGGAAGAGCTGTTGGCTCTTGGGAAGCCGACCAGTGTACAGGGTCTTTTTTCCAATCCTTGCTTTGAGAAAATAAAATATACAATTTTAATTTGTGTTGTTAAGTCAAATTTCAGTTTCAGCACATATTTTCAAGATATAGTAGGCATACTGTATACATTCTTATATCATCTACCGCAGATAATAATTTTGAATCGATAATAGTGGATGCCTATTTTCCATGAAAAAACACATATGGAGAATAATTATAGACAACATAAACAAATTAAAAAATAAAACAAACAAAAAAAAACAAACATGATCAACACAAGAGTATTCCAAAACTCAGTACCACTCTGAGTTGATAAATATAAGTATAACAAAAAAAAAACAATCTGTTCTGAGTCTGAGGTTGTGGCTCAGTGGATCGTGCATGTGTCTTTGGTGTATATAGTACATAATTCAAATCCTCTGTCAGGCTACTTTTTTTGATTTTCTTTTTCCTTTTTTATGTAAACATATAGGATAGTGCATGGGGAACAGTTGACAACAGGGCTATTCTTTCACCGAATTGGCACTATGATGACTGATTACCTCGAGAGTGCAGCTCGAGAGGTAATCCGTCGTCATAGTGCCAACGAGGTGAAAGATTAGCCCTGTTGTCAACTGTTCTCCATGCACTTTTCTTTATAGTGTATAGTGGAACATCATTTTTTGGGGGAAAAAAAATCACTATAGCATGTTTCTGCTTCAAAACATTTTTACTGGGTTACTCGAAGGAAAAAATAACTTTACATTTTGAATGTTTTCACGCTTGACATTTTAACTGTTTAAGAACTTTACATTTTGAACGTTTTAATGCTAAACATTAGTACTGCCGCCGACATTGCTGTTTTCGCCATGTGTCCTGTCTATGGAGTGAGCCCTAACTGTCAAATGCTGCTCGAGGACACAGTGTGTGACGTGCGCAGTGCAGTAGAGCAAAAAATTGTTCTGCTGCATTATGAACATCACCAGTGTAGGAGAACAACATTTTGACAGCGATGGATTTCGGTGAAGAACGACGTTCCACCATACACTATATTCAAATTATCTACATACACAGTTATGATTAATGATGTGACTATTTGTGGGGACCAATCATTCATAAATGAAACTGGCTTGTTATTAAAATGTGCATATTGAGTAGACTATATGGAAACACTGTACCTCTGCAAGCAGCCAAGCCCTCCACTCACCACAACGGCTGCACACCGACTGAACAGTAGAGAATGTAAGAGGATGGCTGGGCTGCTCACAGACAGGCACTGGAGAGCGGGGTGAGGGTTCCTGAATGGGTGATTAAGATGTAGTGGGAGGGGGCGACTAGACTACCATGGATAACTGGACTACCATGTTTTGGTGTGTCATGTGAAACGGGACGAGGACTAACTATGGAGACAATTATGTAGGTCTTAAAAAAAAGATAGGATTAGCAAATGATGAAATTGTGAGTGACAATGGACTACAGTAAATAAATAAATGTTATCTGGCTATCGGAAGCCATTGGGACACTGCCCTTAAACAATTAACCTAGCAATATCTGGCTGGGTGATCAGGGACATGGGCGATCCATTGCACAACTTCCAATTACTTCACCACAGAATGTAAATTCACCACAATGTAAACTGGTATTTTAATTCAGTTTGTCTGTGTATGCCATGATAATCTTGACTAGTGTACATGTTGGTGGCTCATTCATGAAGACGAACATAAAACTCTACAGATTCGTACTAAGCGCAATCATAAAACACAGGACGTATAGACAGTATGTGGGTCAATTCAATGCAATCTTCATGTGTAATGCCTACAGTTTTAAATAACGAAAGCAGTTACCATCAGTGTTATTTCAAAAAAAAAAAAATTCAATACAAAACACATACAAAGAAAATACTAATCTATAAGTACCATAAGCATTTAAACTCCCCTCGATGGCAGTGTATAACCAGTTCGCGCGTAGATTGGTCTCAGAAGCTGTTGCATCATGTACTGACGTCTTTGATAATTCAGTGACTCAAGACACCACCGAATGATGTGTCTCAGCTAGCCCAGCCAGAAAAACAGAACCTTATTAAAAATCATAAAATATACCAAATAATACATAAAAAAACAGAAGAACCACATTTATTAATATCAAACATCACTTAAAACTATTACAAATTAGATACAGATGATTCCTGTCCCCTTTAAGGAGTGTGTCTATTTTTGAGAGTAAGATTTGATGTCACTATCCAATTTTTAATGTTATTCTGTAGCCCAACAAAAACAATCTAATTTCAGTTAGGTCATGTGTTTACCTAGTTTTTTTTAGCTGAATGACTTACTCAAGGTCATGCAGTACGCCAGCAGCTCTAGAGGGATGTAGACCTGGGATCTCTAGGTTGGCAGTCCTTACAGTAAGCATCTAATCATGCTGCTTTGCATTGCATTGGGACAGGCAGAGTTACTATCTATCAAAGCACTTTCCCAGAATATCCAGCCCTAGACTTGTAAGTAAACCATATAAGTGGTATTTTCAAAAATGCTCAACAAGACCTAGGACAGTCAAATTTGTGTCATTCAGATGCAACTTACAACTGTTCTGTATTTTCACGCCTATGTCAAAACTAACACTTAAACTTGCTTCATAGTTGCAGCATATTTGTGGCACAAATGTGGATTACCTAATAGCTGTACCACTTTTGCAGTACGTTCATTGTACTAACCTGGAAACAAGTGCAGACACAGCAGGCTGTGGTTTAAACATCTTCTAATAGCAACTAACCCTTCTTGTGCAGGCGCAGCTGCAATTGATAACATAAAAGTGATGCAACTTGCTCTTGCGTCCATTGCAACTCTTTAAAAATATAAGCATAAGGGTTTTAAAAAATGAGGCAAAGGTGCTCTGGATTGCAAATCATTTTTACCTGTATTTTAAAAGAGTTGTGATGGATGTAACAGCAAGTTGCATCACTTTTGCATTGCTGCAAATTGCAAATATGACTGCATCAGAAGGGTATGCTACTTTTAGAAGATGGTTGTACCACAGTCTGTTGTTTCAGTGCTTGCATTCAGATTAATGACACAAAGGTGATGCAGCTATGACACAGCCTGAATTCGCACTGCAAATATACCACAATTATGCTGCAAATATATGTGTCTCTTTGGCCACAGCCATGAAAAATTTTTACAATTATATGTTGTATCTAGCTTAAGTAAACATGTGCCATTTCTGAAAAAAACTACCCTTAGTGTACTTTTCTAACAATCCTCAACTGAAAATCCAAAGACTGCCATTTTCTTCAGCCTCTGCCATGGCTTCTCTTGTTAGCTGCAGCCCACATCTAATGCTAGAAGGCAGTGTTGTGTAGTGGTTGGAGCACATGTTAGAATCCAGGAGACCCATTTTCTAATTCTACCAGAGCTACTGCATGACACTGAGAAAGTCACTTAACCTCCTGCTATTCCTGTCTACCAGGCTATAATACTGGGTAGAAAGTAAACCCAACTCAAAATGAGTTGTTCAATCTAAATTGGGCAATCTGATGTAAAATAAATTATAAACTAGCAAAATGTTGCAGTGAGCACTGGGTCTCTTATATATGCAGAAAGAAAAGTCACATTTCTTTAAGTACTTGTTTTATAGTAGTGTATATACAAGAACTATGAAGATGACCCTGTGTTAACTGTACAAAATACTTTATTTTCCTTTTTTTTTTTACATGCAGAGGTGGTTAGTGTGTGTGTCAGCTACCCAGTATGGGTTGATGTATCGCTGGGGCATGAGCTCTGCTCCTTGTAAATAATGAGAGGACAGAGCACATCAGATTTTTTTGTAAAACATAAAATCACTTTGTTTTGCAACATCTGCAGAAAGTCTTATCTGAAGCTGAAATAATAACAATGATGTTATGAAGTATCCAAATAACAATGGTAAAGGACTGGTCATTAAACTAATCAGTGGAGAAGAGATCTGACAAGCATTGAAGTTCTGTGCTTCATCCATTAAAAACAACAGGCATGGAGTTCAGGCTTGCGACAATTCACACACTGCATGAGTCAGTCAGAATGGCAATCTTTCCCTGAGACAGGTTTTTTGTTATTATCTCTAGTCATCAACTTTGTGATATGATGAGCAACTGTAGTCCCTTGATACTCTGATGTGGGAGATAGTACCGCAGCTCATCACCAGACTGCTACATCTTATTGGAAGCCTAACGATTTAAAAAGAATATCTCTTTGTTTACAATTTTTGTTTTAGGTGCTTGTTTTAATAAGTATCACCATAATGAATCTTCAAAAACTGATCAGTACACTAATGAGCAAGAAGCATATGTTAAATATGATCAACCTCATTTTTTTTTAGCTCTGTGCCTCCCACACTGTGCCATCTAACGTGCCTCCATGTCTCAGAATTAATGTTAAGGTATTGATTTTTTAAACATTTTGAGATGGGGAGAATGAGCACTGATCATGTCAATTGTCTCTTCTTCCCACATCCATCCAGTATTATATACTGATGTGAAAATTTGCACTGTCTTTTAAGAATTAATATTAAAAATATGAGTCCACCCTCTGCCATGCTACAGCGGGATAAATAATCATCCCCAAGGAATCCAGGGTTAAAATATTACCAACAGAGGAGTGGCTTCAGTGTTGGGACCACCAATTTAGGATTTTTTCCTACTGTTCTTTTTGTTTAAAATACTACTAACACAGCTTATACTTTTTGTTGTTGTTGTTTTTATTATTATTCTAATTATAATTATAATTATTAGTCCTAGATCTATTTACTTTAACTTGTTTTTCTATAGGCATAATATACTTTATTATTAGGTAAAGTCTATTGTACTGGCATATGGTCATCATTTTGATTTAATATTTGCCCTTTTTTTCTTTTTGTATATGCCATGGGCATGGCTAATTAATGGACTAACTTATTCAAAGTATGGAGCTTAGATCTAAACTGATGAATATGAGTTAGTCAATGTTTACTATATTCAATAAACAGGGAGTTGTGATATTTTCAGTGTGAAAAAGGTTATATCCTTTTCATTCCAGAATAACTAAACTACTATTTTGTAACTCTTCTATTGTTAAATGCATATAAACACAGATACGTTTTATATTACTTGATAATATGGATTTCTTAAACTTATGTTTGAATCAAAGGAATTACTAGGGAAATTGTAGGCTTCCAAGATGCTATTATAGGGAGAGTGTATTTATTTATCACTATTATTTGTTTTTCATGGAATAACCCTTTTTGGCATCCCTCTGCTACATAGTATATTGTTTTTGACATGACAACAATATGATAAATCAATCATGTCAAACACATAATTTTCTGCTGCTCTTGTTTACCTTGCATCTCAGTGCTTCTGGATGTATCTTTGCTGTATTCTACTAATAGTAGATGGTAAAAGTTAGCATTAACATTATATTGTTTATATAGCTGTATCTAACACAGCATGTACATTTTATGTTACCTGTATGCATATAATTATATGTAAAAAAATAAATCAAAAAGAAAACAATAAGAAAAGAAAATCATTTTGAGGCTCAATGACTACTTCTCCAAGACCTGTATTTTACTGTAAACATAAGAATAAAAAAGGAAAGGAAATGTGCTGTGTAGCACTTTCATATACTGTAGTAAACAGCAGTTTCTCTGAGAATGTTCCCCACTGAGATTCTGAAGCAGACTATGATTTTAAGTCTGGTGCATCCTGTAGTCCTTCAAATACCACAGCTTTACACAAGGAATGTACTAATCCCAGAGCTGCTCACATAGTATGGCTTGACACTTGGAGAAATTACTTGTAGCTCCAGCAAAGCAGATATTATCTCACCCAATCAACTTAACAATTCCAACATTTTGGTGAGAAAAGTGTTAGCATTAAGATATATTTTACAACATTGTTACAGTCATCAGCAAAGTTCTTGTGTTGCCTAGAAAGATGGTCTCAGAGTCAGAGACAGCAGTTTTTATGTTTTGCTCAGTAACCAAAATCATGGAGGCAGTATAAAGTAGTGGTTAAGGCCACTGAGCTGCAAACCTGGAGATCTGGGTTTGAATCTCATCAGCCTCCACTTGTACACTGTGTGACTCTGAGCAAGTCACTTAACTTCCCTGTGCTCCCAGGTTGCTCCTGGAAACAAGCTCTAGTTTAGTGTGCCTTTCCTGGTTAAACAATTTCCCCTTTACTTGCAGCTATAGTTAAAAAGGTTTAAATACAGTAAACACAGCACTGTATTACCTGGGTGATGTACACATTGAGCCAAGGTGCCAGACCCTGTGTCCACCTTTTGATCAAGTGACCTCCAAGGTAAAATTATTGGTGGCCAGAACTCCTGGTATTGTCCAGAATAGCCACACAAGGCGTAAGGTGCATATTAATAACACAATGAGAGGTAGTCTAGCATAGTCATCATCAGATATTAGATGTGTGAACCTGAAGAGCCAAGTTGAAATGCTAGCAGGTTCAAAGCAGTACTGCATGTGCTTGAGCAGGATGTTTCATATCACTTGAAGAGTTTAGGAATACCCACTCTTTGTAAAATCAATCTATACAGAGTTCGTGAATAGAGGAGTTGTAACAGTGGGTTTATTAGATATAGAACTGTGCAAAAAAACAACAACATGCTGCAGTATTTCCAATACAGCAGCCCCATAAACCAATCTAATATCACTGTGCTTAACATTCTGCATTTTTCTCTCAGCTTAACCCACCCACAACCCCCATCAAGTGTTTCTTAAAGTTCCTCAGTCTCACCTTACCTCACTGTGCAGGCCTAATAGCTGCTGACAACTGTTCATCACTGGTAATGTGCATTAAGATACAGTGCGTATGAAATGAGCTAAACAAAACTGAATCTCTTACAGCCTTTCCCTTTCCTCATCTAAGTGACCATCTAACCACTTAAAGTAAACTTGTGATGACCACTAATAATGTTCAGGGGATCCACTGCTGCAGTGTTGCTTACACATGGTATTACATCCTAAAGATATTGTTTTTATATATATCACAAGGGTTATTATGTACTGTATAGCATATAAAAACCTGCTTATAAATTCCAGTGCATTAAGAAAATCACAAAATTAACATTTCTGCTGATCCTTACTGCAATTTATGAAGCAGAGTGCAACCTGCATAGTATAGACAATTTGGTACCAAGGACATATTCTTTGGCCACAATACGGTCCTTGTTGTTAATTTCACAACAAAGTTTCTGGGACCTCTCTTGTATTATACAATACATGAAAAGACATAACAATACAATGGAGATTTCTTTGCCTGTATATGAATAAACAATGAGCCAATCCCAACACTCAGACTGTGCAAAGCATCTTGCATCTGAGGGAGGCAGTGTGGGTCTCATGAGTCTATTCCCTTAGAAGTTGTAAATGTAAGGATAAAGGGGTAATCTCTGACAGCCACTGTGCTGTTGTCATGTCTTGTGTTGAATTAGCATATATTGTACACTCCACTGAAGCTCAGCATTCCCACAGCCATTCTGCACAGTATGAAGGGGTCAACTCAGGTTTCATCATTTATTACCTTTCTTGTTCATGGTATATTATTCAAAGCAGAGCAGTATGTTTTGACTTGAATCTGATTGCTGATTAGTTGTTTTCCCTCAAAAATGTGCTGCAGGTTGCTGAGAAAACCAGTTTCAGGTGGATCCTGACATATAAAAAGCTCAGCAGAATTTACTTGGATATGACTTACTACAATAGGCTCAAAGCACACCCGATTCCTCCTCACTTAATAATTTTTGGTCCCTCCCAGATTACAAAATGCAGTGCATTTAGTTTTTAATGCATCTTGTAGCAATGGTTTTCCTCTAAAGATCATGATTCCTTTAGAAGCCACAGGCATAAGAAAGTCCCCTACATCAGCTGGCAGTATGCTTTAGAATCTCTACTCTACAGACTTATTTCTTAAGAAAGAAAGAAAGGAACAACTTTCACAGCAAGGTCCACTAGGGTTTGACTGATATTTTATTAAAATCATGCTGCTTGCAAGGACAGAGCTGTGGAGCTGTGTCATCTCATTTTCAAGAGTGTCCTTGGAAAATTGTTCATGAATTCATGGAACCGCAGATCTGTCAGAGTTCTTATTGTTTTGACATTTTATTAAGGTACACAATTTAGTTCTCTATGAGTTTCTGAGGTTCAGTATGTTGGATGGTAGCTTGTCTCTTGACAGCCATGGGAAAAAAATGTAACATCATGACATTGTCTTGCTTACCCTGCACTTTAGACCTAGCATAAAAGAAAAGTATGGGGCATGCCTCACCTGTGTACATGTTTGAAATGCAACCAGTGAGATGAAGCATAGATAGATAAGAGAGGACAGTTTAGAAAGAAGCTTGTAGCATAGTAAAAAATGTTTATAGAACACAAAGCATATGGGTCTTGCATTATAGGCTAAAGGCTAGAATAACAAACTCTGAATGACCTTGGTACATCTAGTAGACATGGGTTTGAGTCTCCCAAAATCCTCTTGCATACTGTGTGACTCTGAGCAAGTCAGGTAACATCCCCATCCCCACTGCTCCTGGGTTGCCCCTGCAAACAGGTACTTGTGCCTAATGGACCTTACCCCATTACAAAACATATAAAAAAACAAGCATTTGTCAATGCCAAATGTTGTCTTGCTGGCACTGGCATTGGTAGTACAGGAGTTAGAGAGATGCATAATAGGAATGACAGTAAAGTATTAAACTGATGCTAACCCCACTCCCAACCTGCAGAGACTGACAGGCATTGTGGTGTGCCTTTGGGTCACCGGCCATAATGCTCATGCCATTTAACCCCACCCTACCTGCACACATCGACAAGTGTTGAGGTGTGCCTTAGCGTTTTCTGGCATTATGCTCACCCCATTCCATAAGGAAATATTCTGAGTAGAGTACACTGTAGGAAAATGAGGTGAACTTAGGGGCCAAAGAGTCCAAGGCACACCTCGATGCCTGTCGCTGGCTACAGGGTGGAGTGGGGGTGGAAAGGCATGAGCATTACAACTGACAATCCCAAGTCACACCCCTGACACCTGTCAGTCTCTACAGGGTAGAGCATTATGGTTGAAACCCTAATACCCTGGCATTTCTTGGCATTTTGACTCCAAATTTTCAACATGGGCTTGTTGGGACCCCACCTCATGAATAGTGTCACTATCAGTTTGTTAGCTGAAAGGTGATTTTGCTCAGCAACTGCGCCATTTGGCACCAGATGTGTGAAAACACATTTTGGGCAGGATGTGAAAAATGTCAGCTGTACTGTTCATGAGGAGGTGTAAAAAAATGGCAATGTTGAAAATCTGGAGTGTAAATAGGAAAAATTGGTGAAGTCATGAGTGTCCGTAGAATCTGTGCAACGCACGCCCGTAATGCAATTATTTTGGGGATATTTTCAACCAAATTTTCAACATAGGCATTTTGGGACCATCGCTCATGAACAGTGGCACTGTGATTTTGTTAATCTGTCCCAAAAGTTGATTTCTCACAGCGACCATGCCATTGTATGCCAGATGTGTGAAAACACATTTCGGGCAGGATGTGAAAAATGACATCTGTACTGTTCATGAGGAGGTATAAAAATTGAAATGTTGAAAATCTGGACTGAAAATCTGAAAAATAGGTGAAGTCACGATCATGTGTGGAAACTGCTCAATGTAAGCTTGGAACACAATCATGTTTTTGAATTTGTTCACCAAATTATCAACATAGGCTGTTTGGGATCCCACCTCATGAACAGTGGCACTGTCATTTCGTTAATCAGTCCCAAAAGGTGATTCTGCACAGTGAACCCAAAATCACCTTTCAGGACTGAATAACAAGATGACGGTGCATGTATTCATGAGGTAGGGTCCCAAGAACCCCATATTGAAAATTTGGAGCCAAAATTCCAAAAATTGGGTTAGAAATCCACCTAAGTTGAAACCTTCCCCATTGATGCCATTATACAGCTTATTGGCATTTCTTTATTATGCAGTTTGGCTTTGAAGAGTCCAGACATGTTCCCGCTCCACAAAAGATTGCAGCACCGGCCCTCTGGAGGTAAGTATGGGGTGAGGGGCACATTTATAAGGTAGAAAAAGAAATAGGCAGACTGTATGGACCTTGTGGTCCTTATCTGCCATCAACTTCCATGTTTCTATGGGGTGTGTGGGTAGTTGGGGTGTGCAGAGGATGGATGTGGGTTGGGGAAGGTGGGTGCACCATGGACAAAGAGGGACTGTTTCCTTTTTTTCAGGTAAAAAAAGACATCACAACAGGGTTTGTTAGGCACACTGGGGTGGGCTTCCAGTGTGCCACACACAGACATTGTGAGATGGGTTGCTAGGCACACTGGGGTAGGCTCTCAGTGCGGCACACAATGGGTGTAGGGGGAACATGCAGACACGGTAGGATTTGTGAGAGCAGCGGCACACTGGGTTGGGCTCCTAGTGTGCCACACAATGTGGGGAGATGGAGGATATGCTGACATGGGGATTGCACCCCCAATGTTGGCTTTATTTGGGGATTGTGTGGCAGTGGAAGCCACCACCATGTTTATTGAAGTGTTACACCAAGAAAGGTACATACAGGACTCTGCTGCTGCATGAAAAACTAGTTTCTAATTGCAGTGGCACATTTCTTTCAAGTTGGTGTCACTTTACATAAATTTTGCATCATCACTAGCATGCTGGCTAATTGGGGAATGAGGGATGCACCTACTAAAGTGTGCCCTGCATTCGCCAACACTGACACACCTCTCACTGTGCTATTACTACTAGAAGATGTTGCTTGCACATGTGCAAAACAACATAAAAAGCATTTGGAAGACATGATACTCAAAACACATGTAGTATTATATGATGCAGGGTCCTGAGGAGATGTTAAAATTCAGCAGGACTCAAAGTCTATGGTACAACTCAGTCTGGTAGACAGTCACCAAAAGACTACTTGAGTTATAAAATGTCATTGATAATTGGTGGAGTATGAAGTGTAGACCACCTGTTTTTTCCAAAGGGAATGCTACTTTTAAGCTAATATTGTATAAAGGGAAAACAGTCTGCCATTACATTTGGTACATTATCATAGCAAAAATACCTGACTCAGCTGTTTTACATCTCTCATCTTGTTAGTTAAGTATTTCAGTAACCCCTGACTGACCATAGCGACCAACCACGTGTTACTCTAGAACACTTCACTTATTCATTTATTCATGACAGAGCTAGAGAACAAGTAGGTGGCTCACCCCAGCAAGGTGTGGTTTTCTCTTTTACAGTTTTTTTGACAGACCTACTTTAAGGTGAGGGGATAAGGAGGGTGGTGCAGTAAGGGTCTTCGACTTGAATTTCACTGGTTTGTGTGAGTTGGGATGGTGGTTGCTGGGCACATGCAACAGGGGTGGGGGAAGGTTTTATAACAAATCTATAACTTTAACTGATGAGAGAAGAGGAGGAGGTGGGTGCAACCAGGGTTGGAGTAGGTGGTACTGTATACATGAAGGTGTAGTGAAATGGGGTTGGACAAATGGTCTGTGTTGGTGGGGATTTTTTTTCTTTTTTTAAATTATAAAAAAGGAAAAGCACTACATGTAGTACCTAACAAGAGAGGGTGCCTTACTGAACACTATGCAGTTTCGATGTCTGTTGTTCTGTTTGTGGGAGGGCACTGCAGGTGATGCTGCTGTGGCCATGGGCGGTGCTGGTTGTCATGCGTGTGCTGGTGACTTGCTGTAAAGAGTGCATGTCTGCCTGTGGCCACTGGTGCTGGCACCATTTTTTCTGCTGCAAACTTCATGACTTATGAAATGCAGAATAGGGATTTCATTACTGCTGAGCTGATTATTTTTATACTTATTACTGTATAATGAGTAAAGGTGATATCTTAAATGTTTTCTACTGCTTATTGGAGATATCCTTGTGCCCTGGTATAAAGTGAAAACATGGGAATACTAGTCTCAATCCATTTATTTATCCTCTTGATTTTGCATGACGCTGGATAGACTCATTAACAGCAGGTGATATATTTAACTCATTAGGTCCAGTAGAAGCCATATGGCACTGGAACCATCCATTGCTGAACCTGACCATAAAGTAGTTTCCAAGAGATCCCGGGAGGGACACTATAACTGCAGTGTTGAGCAGCTACTGCACCACAAACTACAAATCTTATACACCATAGCAGTTAGGGATGTGGTAATCAATAATTAACCAAACGAAAATCATAAGATAATATTACTGTTTGCACCTGCAAAGAAAAAAAATGTATTGAATTTAAGAGAACATTGGGGTTTAAGGAAAAGGAATAAATATAGGGATGGTAAAATCAAGTTCTGGGGTGCTAAGATGGTTGAGCACAGCCTTATCAGAGTGCATCCTATTCCTTATGTCTTGAGCACATTCACAATTACATTCTAACAAAGTGGAGCAGTGCCAACAATTGCTTTGTGGATCCATGGTACTGTACTTGAAGGAAGCCTTTAACCAGAGATCTCAAATAATGCACAGGGTACAACGTTTATAAGAAGGATCAACCTAGGGACATGGTGCCTTGACTTAAGAAATCAAAGTTTCCAAGCATGCAGAGAGACAGCACTCACCCTCATCCATGACACAGTTTGTTGTTGTCTGTTACCAGTATCGGTGTCTGACAGGAGCTATAAATGCTCTGGAATGCAAAATCTTGCACTAGCTTTTTTTTTCTTATTTTTTTTTGCATATTGAAAATAAAGAGGCAACATTGAAATTACCACCAGAGTTGTATTGTGCCATGTATGGAGGTGAGTGCTATCTTCCTGAAGGGTTGGATGCACCAGGGTAGAACAGACAGCTTGGGTTACAGTAAGTACATGGTGTATTGGCCACACAAAAATTTGTGAAGCTGAGTGTTCAGTTATGTTCTCAGTTCATGTCTGCTGGGAGTATATCAAATTGCCTGTGTAGTACAAAGTGATGGGAAGGCTGTCACAGCTATGTGTACATCTGCACAGACTGTTGCTCTTGACTGTGATCTTGCACAGGGCATTTAGGCTGGCTAGTCTGTACACCTCTCTTGCATATTCCAGGGCCAGTAGTAAGTATCAGCTTGGAGAGTAAGTGTTTCAAGGCTGAAGCAAGTTCTGCTGAGGTAGAGCAATCCAAGTTTTTAATTCTAGCATCTGACTATTTCATTTAACAGTTATCTCAGTTGCCAATAAAATAAATGAAACATAAATTAGAAGCCCTCCTCCCCTTGTAATAGGGAGTTGGAAGGACAAAGAGGTTGACCGATGCTTTTGTCTTATCTTTCCCAGTTGATTATATTGACACGTAGAGGTGAGATAACACAAAGACATTCCTCCAAATAAAACAAGGACATATGAATGGCAACATTTTTCTTTGGATATTATCATTCTAGCACTAATGAACAGTTTGCAACAAAAAGCTGTTTGTGGGGAACCGCCTTACTGCAGGATGGAAAGTTCAAGCCATTAGCTATTAAGATTACAGAGCTGTAAGGCACTAAAGAAAGTCATCAGTAAAGAAATCAGGCTCTCATCCTGTTAAAGGTCAGTCAGGTGATGGATTTTGCTTTTTTTTGTAAGAGAAAATGAGCACAGTTTCATCACACTTAGAACAAACAGTAATACGATTATTGTGGCAGTATTGAGCTGTTGAGCAAAGAAAATGATCTTATGTACCTTATATCCTATTAATCAAAAATAAGACATGAAAACAAGTACTTTTTTTTAAACCAATCATGCATGGTTATGAGAAGGAAAGGTTTACTTGATACACCTCTTATCCTTCCAAAGCCTACTAGTTACACATGCTCCAATGTATTATTAGATAAAGAATATTTACGGCTTCTCTAGGTCATTTCTCAGCAAAATTATTTCTTTAAATTAAATGGAACACTATCTCTCCTCCATTAACACCTGATACAGTGGTATGCTTAGTACCTTACACACTCAATGTGTTTTATCACTTAAAGCAATTTTCTAGTATCTATGCACACTTTTTACAATATAATATTCTGACACATTTCAGCTGATGGTATTGGCTTTTCTCTACCCCTCCTGCATTGTTATTACTCAGGACATCCCAGTAAGAAAAAGATCTTTGTGTCTGTGGTATATGTTGTTCATCCACACTCTTTGCCATGTCCCCTTCCACTTTAATTCTTGCCGGAAGTCTTCAAGCTGGCTCTGCCAGCACACCTGGGTGGTATAACCCTTGGCTCCACCCCATGACACCAGATCTTAGCCCACTGGAAGCCAGGTTTGTGCATCCACAGCCAGGGAGGTTGGATGGGTCCATGTGGATGAACAACATATACCACTCCTAGAACTACTGTTACAGGTGAGTAACCTGTGTTTCCAGGATCTTGGATATGTCATTCATCCACACTCTTTGGCAGACTCCTAGTAGTTCTTCAAGAGGAGGGAGGCAAGGTGCACACCCCAGAGATTGGAGAACTGAGGCCCCAAAACCAGCATCCCTGCGTGACTCAAGGTCGATGTGGTAGCGGGTGATAAAGGTGTTTTCTGACTTTCAGGTAGCAGCCCAGCAGATTTCCTGGGTAGGGATGTCCCTGGAAGCAACCACTGATGCAGTGGTATGGCAGGTAGAATGAGCTATTATTCCTCTGGGAGGCAACTTGCCTGACTAATGCATGATGTGATCCATCTTGCAATCGTCTGCTTTGCTGCAGGTTTGCCAGAAGCAGCTTCAGCGTAGATGACAAACAGCTTGCGAATCTCACCCTGAAATTCCGTCATCCTCTTCTTATAATAGGAGAGAGCACATCTCAGGTCCAAAGTATGGAGCCTGTATTCGACCTCTGAGGTGTAGCTGGGGTATTAAACCAGCAGAGTTAACACCAGGTTAAGGTGAAACTCTGACACCACCTTCGGAAGGAATTTCGGGTGGGGGCATAGGACAACCTTGTCCCTGTGGAAGACCAGATAAGGGGAGTCCACTGAAAGTGCCTGATGCTCTTCTGTCCTTCTAGTAGACATGATAGCCACCAGGAAGGCCATCTTACATGACAAGTGTGACAAGGCACACTTGTGCATATGTTCGAATGGCTTGCCCATGAGCTTTGCCAGTACAAGCAGAAGATCCCATGGAGGTGGAGGTTCATGCACTGGAGGGGATATGTGATCCAGGCATTTTAAAAATAATCCAAACACTGTCTCCTTCACCATCAGCTGACTGGCCCATGCCCGGTAAGCAGAGATGGCTGCCAGGTGCATCCTAAGGGTTGAAGGCTGCAGACCCCATTTGGAGAGACACCAAAGGTAGTACAGAATGTTAGCCACTGGACAGGACAGAGGGTCCAGGCCCTTCCCCTGACACCAAATGGAAAACCATTTCCACTTGAAGGCACAACATTTCCTGGTCGATTCCTTCCTGGATGCCTCCACCACAGTGAAGACATCTTTGGAAAGACTCAAAGCCTGAAACTCTAGCTGCTCAGGTACCAGGCTGTGAGGTGCAGAGATTGAAGGTCTGGATGGAATATCTTCCCCTGATTGAGTGATATCAGGTCCGGATATGCTGGAAGCCACTCTGGGGGCCTGCAACTGAGGCTGAGTAGATCTGGATACCAGAACTAGCGCAGCCAGTCTAGGGCTACCAGGATCACCTTCACCTTGTCTCTCCTCACCTAGAGAAGCACTTTGCAGATCAAGGGAAATGGAGGTAAGGCATAAAGAGGCCTGGGGTTCACAGCCTCAAGAAGGCATCCCCCTGCACTGAGCCCTGCTGAGGGGGGTGGGTATGGAACAGCCTCAGCTTAGTGTTGTCTCTGGAGGCAAACAGATCCACCATCAGTTTGCCCCAGTGGGACAACAGGCTGTAAGCTACCTCTGGATGGAGAGACCACTCATGGGATGTCTTGCCTAGGTGGCTGAGAGCATCTTCCAGATGGTTGGAGGCTCCTGCCACATGGATGGCTAGGAGATCTGCCTCCAGACTGCTCAAAAAGGGTCCAGATGTGGATAACCTTCCTGCACAGCAGACAGGAGTGCATGCTGTCCTATTTGTTGAGGTAGTACATGGTCATGGTATTGTCCATCTGGACTTGAACCACTTGACCCCAGAACTGAGGAGTGAAAGCTAACAGTGCCAGTCTGACTGCTCTGAGCTCCAATGGGTTGATGTGGCATCAGGACTCCTAGTGTGTCCAGAGCCTGTGGGCACTTTTCCCCCGTGTGGGCTCCCCAGCCCATGAGAGAGGCATCAGTCATAAGGATGACAGTCAGCTCTGGGCAGGCAAATGGGATCCTTTCCTGCAACCAGTCTGGGGTGGTCCACTAGTGGAGAGCATCCCACATCTTCTGGGTTACAGAGATCAGCTGGTTGAAATGACCAGGGTGCTGAGTCCACTGGGAGGCCAGCTCCCATTGGAGGGGGTGCATGTTCAACTGAGCCTAATGGACCACTGAGGTGCATTCTGCCATGTAACCCAGAAGGCACAGAAAGTCCTGGGCAGGGTGCAGTTTCCCAACCAGAAATGATTGGGCAAAGGAGGAGGAGGAGAGAACCTCTGCTCTGTTCACCCGGAGCTGAGCTCTTCCCCAATGAAGCCCATCACCTGAGAAGACATGAGTTCTGACTTGGTATCATTGATCAGGAAGATAAGTTGGGAGCAGGTCTGGAGGGCCAGGTCCCTGGACCTCTCCACCTCCTGTTGGGTGGAACCTGCAAGGAGCCAATTGTTGAGGTAAGGATAAATCCTGCCCCCCCAATGCCTGAGATGGGCTGCCACCAGTGTAATACATTTGGTGAAGACTCGTGGGCCGATAGCAGGCCAAACAGCATGGCTCATAACTCGTACAGGGTCCCTTTGACCCTGATGTGGAGGAACCACTGACGGGACGGATGGATTGAGACGTAAACGAAGGCGTCCTGCAGATCCAGTGAACAGAAGCACATGTTTCTCTCCAAGGATGGTATGATATGGGACAGAGTGACCATCCGAAAGGTACGTGACCTGAGATATTGATTCAGGTAGTGCAGAACTAGAATGGGGCACCAGCCCCCCCCCCCATCCACTTGGGCACCAGGAAGTACCTGGAGACAAAGCCTGGGTCTGCTGGAGGATCTTCCACTGGAGCTACAGCCTCTTTTAGGAGGAGCTGAGCGATGTCGTCTCTGAGAGTCGACTGAGTCTGAGGGGCACAGGCTCAGCTTGGAGTGTACTACTCAAATTCCAGAGGTAGCCCCTGACCGACCATTTTGAGAACCCACCTGTCCAAAATGACAGCGGACCAGGAAGAAAGGAAGTAGTGGAGCCTGCCCCCCATGGGAGGACCCAGAGCTGGCATGATGGGAGAGGGGTTGGCAGCCCACACACCATCACTGAGCAAGCTTGGAGAAAGAGGATCCAGAACTGGAACCATGGCCTCCCTTATGGACCTAGGAGGGCCTTTGCTTGGGCTTGGGGTACCAAGCTTGAGCCTGCTGCTATTGCTGATGCTGCTGTCCTCCTTGAATAGAGGACTGCTGAGGTACACAGGAAGAATGCTGAAAGGCTTTTTTTCTTCTGCTGGTTCATGCCTGAAGAGCCCTTGGTAGAAGTAGTGTCCAAGGTAGCATTGGACTGCTCAGTGCACTGAAGGTGACAAGCCACTCCTGGGCCGAACAAGTTGGTCCCTAGGAAAGGCACATCAGCTAGTTTGTGCTGAGTACCTGCTGGGAAGGAGGAGAGCCTCAGGCAAGCCCTGTGATGAGAGGCAACTGCAGCTGCCATCGAATGGGCTCAAGAATCCCCAATGTCTAGGGCTGTCTGAAGCTGCTGTTTGGCAACAGCTCAGCTCTGGATCTGGACCTGCTTGACTGTGGCTGCATGTCCATGGGGAGATGTGGGAGGACTTTATCCAGAGACCCTAGGAGGGTGTGGGAGAAGTGTGCCATGATGATAGCTGAACTTGCCTGATGAAGGCCCAAGGAAGAAGCCGCATAGACCTTCCTGGCTGAATGGTCCAAGAGCTTGGACTTTTTCTCAGGAGGTCAATCAGTATCGGCAGAACTGCCAGTATGCCTGAACATAGAGGCAGTCACCAGGCTCTTGGACAAAGGGTGCTCTGTGAACCTCGCAAGGTACCCCATGGACACCGCATACTTACGGGCCATGCGGGCAGATGGAGCCAGACAAGAGGCAGGGTACTGCCAGAGTTCTAAGGCTGGGCCAACAATGGCCTCGGCCACCAGAAAAGCCTCCGTCATGGTATCCCCTCTCTTGAGGATGTCCGTGCAGGGTACTCCACCTTTTTCTGGATTGGCTCCAGGGGCTTCCCTGTGTACTCAGAGATGAGGCAGAAAATGTCCTGAAAAGACGAGGTACCTTCCTCCATCTCTACTCCACCAGCTGATTCGTCATCTGCAGGATGAGAATGCAGGCTGGTGACATCCGAAACTGAGGAATCCGGATATAACTTTCGACTGCCCAGGTCACGTTCAACCCGCTGAGGGCAGTCCTGGGTGAAAGTGACCAACAGATGCAGGGAAAGCCCAGTGTCTGGCCTATCTTCTTTGGAAGAAGCCCTTCCCACAGGCTGCTTGGGTGGTGGTTGCACCACAATCGGTAGAGAAACCATTTTTAGAGTGTTTATGTCTCTTCCTCAGCCTTTTAGTCAAGGGGGTCCGAGACCTCGATCGAGATCGGATAGGCCGATTTGGTCACTCGGGAGACAGCGGCAGGACCGGTGCTTTCCCTGGGTCAGGGATCACTTCCTCGATGGGAGTCCCAGCAGTCTGGGTCTCCTTCTTGGGGAAAGTCAGAATTGGAGTTCTATCGAGAGAATCGTCAACCGGAGTCAGCGATAAAGGATTGATCAGGTTGATGATGATTTCTACATCATCGATTGATAGTTCAGTCAACTGGCCAGATGGCAAAGCCGAGAAGCCAGTGGTCAAAGAAGCAGTCTCGACCAAAGGACCGAGATCTCTTCCACTCCCAAGAGCATCTCTGTCGGGACAAAGATGATCCCAGATCCTTCTCCCGCTTAGGCGATTGAGAGAAGTGCATGCCCGCAGGACCCTCTCCCTTGATTGGGAGAGACTGGTACAACTCCCGGAAGGAACCCAGGAAGATGGATCCCAGGTTGAGCAGAATGAAGAAGATCCGAGTAGTTTCTGCAGCCTGAGCCGCTTCCTCTTCAAATGCTTGCATGCGTTCCAATTGCTTTGGTGATCCCTCAGCCACGGAAACTGCCCACTGAGCCTCCTTGGATTTCACTGGATGGTTCGGTTTCTCTGTCCTCCCCAACTTCATGCATGCAAGATGGTCATTGAGGAAGTTAGAATGGAAAGCGAGACACATATTGCATTTCAAGATGTCATGGTCGACACCAAGGCAATAAACGCATGTGGTGTGGGGATTAGTGTGCAACATTTTCTGGCTACAGAGGCACCAACAAAATCTGGGGCAACACTTGTCTTCCATAGGCGAAGAATCAAAGTCGCAATTGCAAATGCAAACAAAATGAATTTTTGGAATAACCGAAAGGATTAGAGCCATGGCCTACAAAATGAGTGAGCACGAGGGAGGCAACCTGAATCTTCCAGCAGAAAGGAAGAGCTGGCATCATGGGGCAGAGCTGAGGGTTATACCACTCAGGTGGGTGGAAGGAGCCAGCCTGAAGATGACTGGCAAGATTTAAAGTAAGGGTGGCATTGATCACTCTTTATTGTCTGGTAGAATATGTTGTCTAAAGCATTACTGTCAAATCTGGACTCTCAGCTGTGACATACATATATTACAGCACAATCAGCAGCTTCCTTGGATCAGACATTCATTATTTGTTGCCAAGACAGGTCTCCTACATGATTTTATAATACCACAAGAGACAATGTAGTGCTGCAATAGGCTTCTCTTCTCTGTTAGGAGATTAACAGAAGGCTTCTGGCATTGGGGGACACACAAAACACTCCGTTTAGGAGGCAGGCTGAGTTTTCTTTATTACTTCTTGATATTTTTCTTTCTAATGGAAGTGGGCTGCCAAGCTGTATTTGAATGGACCCTATTTGATACATTTTTTTTTTCAATCTTACCTACAGTAGCTATGTCTAACGTTTGTTCACTACAGGGGGTGGCACCCCCTCCAAACAAGGAAAATATTATTTTTTGACTCTACTGGGTAAATAGCAAACTTAGATGGGTCCTAATTATTTTCTTCTCCTTTCGATCTTTCTATACTCCAAGCCAGTGAGCTGTTCTGCTTCCTGCCTCTCTCCTTTGCTGCAGGTATATTTCCGCTGTGTTTTGTTTATTTTGCCATGTATTCTTTTTAGTCTACAGTTATAGCCTTTCCTTTTGTTTACCCCTGTTTGGTCTTACTAATTTTGGGTCATTGTTAATTAGCTTTCTTCTGATATGTGGGTGCTACCTCTTTGTTTTTTGTTTTTTTATATGTGGTCTTTTCTCTATTCTGTTGTCCCTACAGCTTCCCCCTAGTTTTATGCAGTTGGCTGGGTAACAGCAAGTTATTCCTCTGTGCTATCAATTTTCAAATCACTACGATCTATCTACATGGGGAAAGCATATCTCACTACACATGTCATACTCTTTTTATATATTCCTGCAGTGCTTGTCTATGTTTATCTCTGGTTTTGTGTGTGCTAAAATTGGGGAGACTTTAGAAAATTTTCATCTTTCTTTTACCCCCAACCTTTTTTTTCTCTGTCTACTTTAGTATGTTTAGTTTGTTTATTGTGTGGAAAAGTTTGTTATTGGGTTCATGGAGCAGGGGGTTGGACAAGTGTACATATTATTTACTCTGAAAACTACATAATGGATATGCATGTAGGACATGGCTTAATGGTAGTCTTTGATCCCAGTGTTATCCTGGTTTAAGTTCGCCACATGGAATTTCAAAGGGGCATGATCAAAAACTAGAAATTATCAAATTATGAATCATCTAACACATCTCGAGATTCAGATTGCTTTTCTACAAGAGACGCATTTGTTAACCTCTGAAAGTATTCTGTTTCTCAGAGACTTTATTGGACAAATGTTTGGGGTGGGAGACAACAACAGGCAGAGAGGGAGGTGTGTACTTATAACAAGGAATGTCCCCTTCAACCTAACCAGCACTGTTATAGACTCATCTGGTTGTTATGTGTTTGTGCACAGGAACCTGGACCAAAATGAAGTTATCCTTGGCAGTGTCTATGACACCAATATAGAATCCCCATCCTTTTTTGTAGATTTAGCTACAGTGCCGGCCCCTTTGCCCAATTACCTATTCTTTTAAGAGGGGATTGGAACCTTACTTTAACTCATGATCTTGATAGAAAACAGAAAATATCAGCGGGGCTCTCGCAAGCCAAGTGATCCTCACATGATCTGATAGACTTATTGGGACTATGAGACCCCTGAAGACTCCTCAATCCCACACTCAAAAAATATACTTTCTTTTTCCCAACACATCACTCTTTTTCCAGACTGGATTATTTTCTATTAAGTCAATCTCTGGTTGCTTGCATTCAGACTTGTGATATCTCCCCCAGAGTTCTATATGATTATTCTTTGGTTTGGTTATTTCAGTCTTTGGACCCACATTCTGACTGGGACACCAGGAAGAAACTTAACAATCAATTAGTGAAAGACACTTACATAGTGGACCCTATGTGAGAAGTAATTAACAATGTTGTATCTGAGAATTGGGGCACTATGTGATCCAGAGACATGGAATGGGCTGAATGAAAAACTATGCTGCAGGGCGAATTCATCCAAATTGCCACTAAATGCAAAAAAACAAATCCAGCAAGAAAAACAATAATTTTATTAGTGATTAAAAGTTTGAAAGGGATTACATCACTCTCTGATGCTGAAAGATTGGAACTAGAAGTACTGAGAGGTCACTACACAGATATTTTGGGAGAGCATGTAGAGTACACAGTCTATAAAACTAAATCCAAATTTACTGATCAGGGAGACAAAGCCGGAAAACTCATTGCTCTTTAGCTTCATCAGCAGGAAAATACTAGAATCATCCAATGTACAGTATATACTCTCCAGCAGCCCATTCTGTTCTGTCTCATCCTAGAGAAATAGCCCATATATTTTATTCATATTACAAGACCTTATATGGACTGTCTTCTTCTACCCCATCCTCAGAAGCCATTGAAGACATTTTGAGTTTGTTTCCTTTTCCTACCTTGTCTGAAGACCAGCAAGCAGAACTCACTAAATCCATTTCCTTGGAAGAGGTTACCATTGCTGTTTCGTCCTTTACCTTAGATAAATCTCCTGGCCCTGATAGCTTCACCCCAAATTTTTATAAAACTTGTATGAAAGAGTTGGCCCCACTTCTTGTACAAATTTACACTGATATTTTGGAGAATGTTATGTCCGACCATATGCTATTGGAAGCTTTTATTATTTTATTACCTAAACTGTGCAAGGTCCCAGAGCAGGTATCCAATTATAGCCCGATATCCCTTATGAATCAAGATTTGAAATTACTATGTAAGGTCCTGGCTATATGAATTAACAACGTTTGGTGCCACCTCATCGGACCAGAGCAGGTTGGTTTTATGCCCACCCATTCTGTGTCTGATCACCTGCACAAACTTGCTCACATTTTCTCAGCATCCAGGGACCTGGACTGCCCAGCAGCTCTTTTTTTCCCAGGTCACCAAGAAAGCTTTTGATAGGATGTCATGGGCCTTTTTATTTGTTACTTGAAGCAAATTTGGTTTTCCATCAGACTTTGTAAATTGGCTTCATATACTCTACACTCAGCCCAGTGCTAGAATCTACTGCAATGGGGTATTATCTCCATCTTTCACATTGTGTAGTGGCACTAGGCAAGGATGCCCTCTTTCACCTTTATTATTTAATCTTTATTAAGAACCCCTGTTGTTACACCTTAAATGTAAGCAAAGAATTGTAGGGATCCCTGTTGGTCCTACGTCATATCAGCTTTCCACATATGCTGATGACATTTTACTTCATGTGACCTACCCAGTTTCATCTCCTACAGCTATACTTGACATGATTACTCAGAATGGCTCTCTTTTGAACTATAAATTATATTTAAGTACATCAGTTGTCATGCCATTAAATAAACAATTAATGAAAATGGATATTCCCCCTTTTGGTTTTCTCCGGGCCCCAAAGACCTTATGTTATCTAGGTATAGATCTAACCCTAGATCAGGCAAAATTTAAAAAACAAAACCTAGATATGTTAGTATCTTCTATCACAATGAATTTGGACCACTGGAGCCTTTTGCCATTTACTGTGTGGGGAAGAATCAATATGGTAAAAATGAATGTTTTACGCAGAATATTTTACTCATTTCAAATGCTGAATGTTTTCATCCTTTACAAATGGTTTACAATGCTCCACTCTACAATTTCTAAATTTATTGGGGCAGGGAAGCCACCACATTGAACTTATGCAAAGCTGACCCTACCTAAACCTTTGGGAGGCTTGCAGTTAATAGACTATAGGATTTATTATTAGGCTACACACTTAAGTAAATATGTTAGGTGGCTATCCTTCTCAGACCTAGCTTGTCCTACATATTACACCCCCCTCTGGCTTAACATATAACTTGAGCAAATTCATTCTTGTGGGATCTCCCCGACTACCTTATTGTATGTTAAAAATACCACCCTCTCAATAAAGGTATAGCATTCAGTTCTGTGCACCTCCCTACTAGTTCATCACCAAATGCTCACAAAATTGTTCTATGCATTTTATAAGGATATAGCACAACCCCTGGTCAAAAATCCTAACTTTTAAATTTGGGCAAACCCATCCTGGTGGGGTGGTTGCAGAACACTGACACAATTTCCCTTGTAGAATTGTTATCTGAAGACTGTTTCATTCCATTTTCTCAAGCTCAGGAGCAACTTATGCTGTCTGACCACATGGCCTTTGAGTACTTTCAACTTGTGAATGCAGTCACACAGCATTTGGATCCACCACCACCATGGCTAACTACTTATGAACCTTTCTTGTTTTATTTGACAACAGAAGCAAATGAATCATATTCTGTCTCAAAATTGTATCAGGTACTTCATCAAGAAGTTTATGCGCCAGTCATGGAGCCAAATGTGGGTACTGGCAGTCTACCTTTCCAGATGCTTCCTTCCAATGGTCTCAGATTTGGAAATCTCTTTTTATTTATATAACCCAAGACAGACTATAGCTAACACACTTTTTTATTTTGTATAATCTTTATTATACTCCACAAAAACTGCTCAAAATGGGAAGATCATAATCCATACTCTGCACTAGATGCAGTAATTGGGAGGGCACATTATTATATATTTTTTTGGGGGTGCCCCCCTTGTTAGTAAACTGTGGTCATAAATCAAAGAGGAGCTGGATCCCCATCTGGGATTTCAAGATTATCTTACCCCAGAGGTTTGTATAGTAGGTGACTACATGATGGTCCCTGTCAAGGAAAGGAAATATCATATAGCAATGATCTCTATGAAAATGAAGAGACTGATCTTATGCCATTGGAAGGACCAGCACTGTCTCACATATTTGGAATGGCTTAATGAGTTATTGTGTAACCGCCAGTTAGAGAGATTTATTGCTAGTGATTGCAATCGACTGTTGGCTTATGAGTTAAAGTGGTCCAAACTACATACACTTTACACTTTATCTTCATGATCAATGTTTTAACAATGCCCTTCTTAGGTATTCTGTGTTATATGCTATCTATTAAATTACTACCTATTTTTTTTTTGTTGTTGTTACTTAGAGTTATGATGTAATTTATGAAATTTATTAATGGGTTGCTTTAGTATGCCCTGCTTCTATTTCCTTTTTGCACAATGGTCAACTGGCTAAGATTAGAGGACTTTATTTTTTGGTGCACTTTCTCTTTTGTGCATAGTTGTGGTTGTCCTGTATTGAAGGGGGGGAGAGTCATGTTTTGTTTGTATTAGTTCTTATTTGTATGTTTTAAAAAACACAAAATAAAATTAATTAAAAAAAACTTAACATATAGCAGTGTGCATGTGACTACACTTTGAAAACATAACAGCAATAGTGTATCCCCCATCTGCAACTGACAATTTTAGCTTTTAGAAGTATACATCTCAACAGTATATTGATTTCCAAGTTGTGTTACTGAGTGGATAACTGTCCTATTTGGCCCTCTAGGACCCAGTTGACAAGTTTTAACTCCCCTGCACTATTTTCTGGTTACTATCAGTTTGGTCTCAAGTGACAGTTGGGGGTCTGTATGTTTAGAAGGTTACTGATTATAAAATAGTCAATCTCTTTTAGATAATACAATTCATTGTTTATACATACAGTTTGTTTATGTTGTAGAGAGTGTTGAGATCTTACTAGGGTGTGCAAGTTTTCTTTTCATGTGTATCTCTGTCCTGTATTATGTGGAAATGAGAGTGGGGGCCTATGACTCCATGGTACTGTTGCTGTGCTTCTTTTAAGGTTCAATCCTCATATACTGTAAGTGTGTATGTGTGTGTGTGTGTATTTAAAGAAAATGTGTATCTTTATTTACAGAAAGATGGTCTGATGGTGGTCTTTCAGTGATCAGGTTCGTTAGCTGGCTGTACAAGATAATGCAATAGTTCCTACATACAATGCCAGCATTGGGTTGGTTTCCAGCATAATGCTGTGGTTACTTTTCATTTTGGTAATTACTCTGGGATGATTTCTGCCATGATCCAGCAGATGCCATGCACAATCAAAACCTGAGGATGGCCACAACTGTAGGTCTTTTATTAGCTGGGTCTCCAATCAGATGATGCTGTGGCTCTGAGGTCACCTGACAACCTGGATCCCCAAGCAGGATGATGCTGTAACTTTTAAATCACCTGGCAACTTCAGTTTTCAAGGAAGTGGCTGGTTCCCTTACAGTGGAGTCAACCAAGGTGCAGCACAATAAATTACTTGATACAAAATACTGCATGACAAATGGTCTTAAATGCCATTGGGTTTTTTTGTTCCCTGAAGCATACCGCAGCAGTCTGCAGAAATATTGCAAGCTACTGCACTACATCCTGGCTGACTCTGCTGTATGTTGTCATCAGCTTGTGGTCTTCTGTAATATTACTCCTTGGTTGCCACTATGGCCAAGGGAATCACAGAACTCTGTTAGGATCTCATCTCTTGGCTGTCATAAGAAGACTCCTCTTAGTTGTGAAACCCACCCTATTTATATGGTTAGAGACTCAGGATGAGGTAATTATTCATTACATGCAGCATTTCCAGTTGTAATACTCTTGGTGGCAAACACTAATTGACCTCACAACTGAACTTCTGTCAGTTTCCAGCTATAGGGTGTCATTAGCTATCTTGTTAGACAGGAAAGAAGTTGTTCTCCATCATCCTGCATAGATCTTACTCCAACTTTACCAGAGCAAAGAACTGCCTCACTAAATCAATGTGGGCCCCCATCTATAACACTATTTTTTCCAGTATACTGGAAAATTGCTCTAAATAAAGTTTCAGTAGACAGTATTTTTGTTCTTTAAATTAATTATTAATGTATTTGCCAGCTGCACTCATTAGGACTTAACGCCCACAGCCCCCACAGCCTCCCACAGAAAGTAAATGAACTGAACATGCATTTATTGTTGCTTGTATATATCATATGTGAGTTATTGGATTTGCCATTATCCTTTGATATGCTAATGCATCTCCCCTTACTTTGCACAGCCAAGTGTCAACATGTTGATTTTCTTTCATCAAGAACTGTGGATCTCATTTTTTGCAGAGACCAGCTGCAAGATGGTTAACCTTGGTTGAAATATTTAGTAGCAATAGTGACATCTTCACACATTATGCAGCCTGTCTCCCCTGTTAATTGTTGTCCTTTTACTTTGCACCACTGAAATATCTATTCCACTTAAACATGGAGCCCACCATTTCAATTGATCTAAATGAAACCATTGTTATTGACATGTGCTGACATGATACATCTATGCAAAAATGTGTCCTGTCACTGAAGAATTTAATGTTTTCTTTTTTATTGTCCGAAGGTAATGACTTTTAAGTTTATGTAGACAAATGACAAAACAAAAATCAAAATATGCTTGGAGTATGTGGTTCTGTTCTGCAGTAGAAAGGCTTGTATTAGCAACATGACCCCCCAAACACACACACACACACACACACACACACACACACACACAATTCTAGCCCTTCCAGTTTCAAAGAAAACCTTATCCAAGCAAATGAATGTACAACTGCTGTACTATGTTAGCTTTTCAGAAAACTGCCTTTTACCACCGAGTCTGCAACAATGAACAGCAGCAACAGTTTCCAAACATTGCTTCACAGATTTTGAGAGTGAAAAGACATGTACCCTCTTCTTGTATACTGCTTTAACTGTAATGATTAAATTCCTGTTAACCTTAAAAGTGGGCACTGCTTCATATACAATCAGTATTCCTAAAATACAGGTATCCACTGCAGTACCGTTTCATAAATATGCTCTATTCAGCTATTACAATTTACTAAGGAACATTTTATTAAAATCTCATTTGTCTTTACTAAATTTCCTAATATAATTGGCCCATTGTTTTCATAAAGACTGCATAAAAAGCATTCATTGGGATTTTATGGCATCATACTGCATTTGTTATGACATCTTAGCCCAATATTCAAATGTTAGCACCAATCCTAACATGGTTTGCCCAGGACACTACCTGACTTTGCAGCTTGTGTCCAGGGTGGGGTCATATTCAAAGACCCAGTTAGCAAACCCTAAATCTGACTACAGCCAGGTGCAAAAATAATACTGTGCACATGCAAATTAGGAGGGATCCTCCTGCATATAGGTGCAGCAGCATGTTCAAAGGTTTGAAATGGCAGCAAATGGCCCCCAAAGCAGTGCTATTTACTGCCACTGAAAACCTTGAATTAACTGGCTACTAAGTTTGCTCCCCACCCATCATACCTGCAACCATGCAGTCCCTGGTGGCTATTGGAACCCTACAATCACCCATTCTTTCCTATGTAGCATTTTCTCTGCCATCCAGTGGCATCCCCACCCTTCACCCGATCACACATCCGTGTAATGCCTGATATGCCTGGTGCCCAGTGGCACTCCCACCCACCAGTCAGATATCTGCAATATAGAATGCTGGTTGCAAGTGGCCCCCACCCCAAATGCCCATTGATATACGTAAAGATCATTATTGGTGGTCCAACATCCCCCCATCTGCCCCACCCATTCACAGAACTCCACCCATACCCCCACTTTACCAGGGTGTCTGTGGATGTCCACAGAATCCCAATACAGTGACTGGTACAGCCATCCTCTCACCTCCTCAGCTGGCCACCATGTGAGCTCTCAATGACCATATGTATAGTATTTCCTTCTCAGTGGTGCATGTACAGTATACTGTAAATACTGTATGCGCACTCACTGACTGGGGGTGGGAGGTGCCACTGGACACCAGGGATATCAGACATTACATGGGCAGGTATCAATGTGGTGGGGTGCCACTAGACATGTGGGATAACACTACCTTGGAAGGAATGGGTGATTGGGGGTGGGGCAGGCCACTGGACACCAGGGATATCAGACATTACATAGATGAGTGACTGGGGGTGGGAGTGCCAACAGATGCCAGGAAAACATTACCTTGGAAGGAATGGGTGAATGGGGATAGGGATGCCACTGGACACCAGTGGTAATGCTACAGTAGAAGGAATGGATGCTCGGGGTGTAGAGGGTGCCTCCTGACACCAGGCGATGTGACAACACCCTATCAGAATGGACACTACTGGGCTGCAGCACACCATGCCAATGAGCCCATAATGGGCATGCAATTAACCCCTTAGCACCTTACCATATTTAATCTTCTAATAAAGGGACACATCCAGAAACCATGAATATGGTAAAGCGTAATACAATTGATGCAAATTTTATGGTTTTAAAGATCATTTTTTTAAAGTGTCATCACTAATGTCAAGTGTCAGGATCCGTTTAGCTAGAGTATATTTAGAAATGACACAAAAGAAGGAATCCATCTGCTGGTTTGCATCCTGATCTAGTACTATACATTAATGCTATTACTAGCCTCCACTGCTCTCATGTCTGTGTTTTTACTGTGGATTAAATGCAACTTTGCCCTAAGGTGATTCACCTTTTTCCCCACCCTAGTCACTAAGGGCCGCCATCATTACATCAAGTTGTTTGGACATGAGTACAGACAAGTGGCTGCACTCATAGCTGTTAACAGTGGCATGTGTTGATTAGTTGGTAACCAGGGTACACAAATGACTGCTGACCTGCACTCTCACTCCCTCCTCCAGAGGTGAGCATCTAGACCCCTTCCAGTATGAGGGCAGGAGAACCATGACTGGGGATCCCAGGTCTACCAGGTGGCTCTCAGTCTGACTAAATAATTAATTTCATGACTTACATTTAATAAAGGTAATTGACCCTTGACCCCCTCCACCTCAAATGAGCATGAAGGAAACATTATGAAAATAACACATGATCTTAGAGCCCCATGATCTTAGAGCCCCACAGCCCCTGCTTCACTGTGTACAGTTACAATTCTCAAGAATATATTGCCAGAGCAAGCATCCCTGGATTCTGTAGGCAGCTGCACCTCTATGTCCAAGAAACTGACAGCCAATAAAAACGTCTGCACACTTATGAATTCTGATCACCAACTGACTTGTGTCAGAGTTATAGAACACATTTTTATAACACAGGCAGACACTGGTGTATTTAATATGAACAGATCAATTACATACTTTATGCTTGAATGTTTCTCCTGTAAATATGAATAAGAAATATGGTGCCTTCAGTTCATGACAAATATTTGCACAGACCAGTAAGCAAATTCAAATAGCTCTGAGTGGAGAGAAGGCCCAGGTTTACAATGCAAATTAGGCTATTAAAAACAAACACAGTCATTGATTTGTGAAGCAAACTGAATACAACAGAGCCACATGTGCTACAGCCTCCTAGTGTGGTCAACGGTGTCTTCCTGCTTTGGCTGAGTTACTGAGCAACTGGAATACCTTTGAAAACATGGTGATTAACCTCTGCTACACCATGTAATGGCTTGTTCTTTTAAAAGGTTCCCTAGTCCTCAGCGGAAAAAAATCAAGAGGGTTTTAATGTATTATTGGTGACTATGTAGACTTCCTGATGATCTTTTGTATCAGGTCCATAAAACAGTTTTGGGGGTCTTAACAATGGTTGATTATAAGAAGTCCAGTTAAAGAAAAGGAAAAGGGAAATTGTTTAACCAGGAGAGGCACACTAAGCATAAGCTTGTTTCCAGGTGCGACCTGGGAGCACAAGGAAGTTAAGTGACTTGCTTAGGGTTACACAGTATGCAAGTGAACAGATTTGTAATATGCGGAATAAATCCCCTTCACTGACTAACAGTATCTCCCATGGCATAGTGCCTTGGTGAACACACCATACCCCAAATGCCTGGCCCTTAATTTTCATTTTTTAAAGTTGGACCACTGTGCCTTAAGTCAGTATGCCGTAAACACAGTCAATCCCCAACAACACTACTCAAGTCTTCACTTTCCAGAATTCTGCTGAAACACTGTAAGCCATAAAGGGAGTGATTAATAAGTAACACTGTTTACTGTCCATGATGCATTTTAAAGGCACATTCCTCCCTAGTTATACATTACCATGAATGTAAAAATAGACAAGACCAGGCCCTACCACTTATGAAAGTGGTAGCACCATGGCTTTCATGGCCCCCATTCTGGTACCTATGGCTGACTATGCACAGCAGATCACAGAACTTACCCACAAAGGAGATGCTATTCACTGTGAACTCTGTTTGCATACAAACTTCTAGAAAAGAGGCTTAGGGCTCACCCAGTGGCAAAAAATGTCATGAAATTGAAAGGATCAACTCCACTGAGGCCTGCCGAGGGCCTGGCATGTTAAACAGATGATGGTCTCAGCTCTCTTGTCAGAGGCCTTCTGGTGCAAGGCAGGTCATACAGGTGAGGGACTCTGATCTCCTAAGACCTTCTAAGGTTAAGGCAGGTCAAGGAGGTGAGGGCCTTGGATCTCCTGAGGCCTACTGGGGCCCAGGTCGGTCATGGAGGTGAGGAACATGGATCTCCTGAGACCTTCTTTGGTTAAGGCAGGTCATAGAGGTGGGGAGCTTCGATCTCCTGAGGTCTTCCAGGTCCCAGGCTGATAATGGAGGTGAGGGATGTGGATCTCCTGAGGCGTGTAGGGGCCTTGTCAGGTAATAAATGCGAGGTGTTTGGATCTTCTAAAGCCTTCTGGGGTGCAGGAAGGTCATGGAAGTGAAGGATGTGGAACTTCTATGACCTTCTGGGGTCAAGGCAGGTCACAGAGGTGAGGGACTTGCATTTCCTGAGGTCTGCTGGGACCCAGGCAGGTTGTGGAGGTGAGGAGCTCAGATTTCCTAATTAAGTGAAAAGATGCCACAAAGCACCAGAGTACTTGTACTGTGAGTTTTTGCACATTAAAAAGTATCACCTTTTTGCAATTCTACAGATTTTTTTTTGCATTTTTGGGGTGCTCCATCCTTGTGAAAGAGCACTTTTTCCTGTATCCCTTAATTCTGTACAAGTTGTAATCTTTCCACTCAGCTGCACTGAAGTCTACTGGTGGAGAGGCATGTCATGGAGGTTTGGGGCTCATCTTTCCCAAGGCTTCATGGGTGCCACACATGTCAGGAAGGTGAGGGGCGCTGTTACTCTGAAATGTGCTGGGGGCCAGTCAGGTCATGGGGGTGCAGGGTAAGGTTCTACTGAGGCTTGCTGTTGTCTAGGCAAGTCATAGAGGATGGGGAAATGGAAGGGCTGAGAAATTGTTTAATCAGGAAAGACACACTAAGCCAAAGCTTTTTCCCCATTGTGGCCTGGGAGCTGGGAGCAGAAGGAAGTTAAGTGACTTGTTCAGGGTCACACAATATGCAAGCGGGGGCTGTTAGATTCAAGTCCTGGTCTCCAGGTTTATAGCAGAGAGCGCTAACCCACTGCACTATAATTCCTGGTTCCTGAGGCCTGCTGGGAGTCTGACATGTCACAGAGGAGAAGAGCCTGGCTCCCATGAGGCCAGCTTTAGGGTAGGCATATTATAGAGGTGAGGGTCGCAGTTTCCCTAATGCCTCCTGGAAGACAGCCATGTCAAGAAGTTGAAAGGGTGCATTTCCACTGACACCTATCAGGGGCTAGAAAGGTCATGGAGATGAGAGGCATGGCTATAATGAGGCCTACTGTGGGCCTGGCATGTCATGGAGGTGAGGGACTCGGTGGTCCAAATATATGATGGAGGTGAGGTGCTTGACATACTGGTCTCTGGCCCATTGAGGTGAAGGATGTCATGGAGATAAGGGTCTCAGCTCCCTTGCCCGAGGACTGCTTGGGGCTTGCCTCCATGTCAAGGAGGTAAGAGATGTATCTTTCCTAAGGGTGGCTGTGGCACAGGCAGTTTGAGGAAGTGAGGGACTCAGCTGCTCTGAGGCCAGTTGTGGGCCACAACCATCATGGTTGTGAGGGACTCATTGCTCCTGAGGGCTGTTGGGAGGTGGGTATATCATGGAGGTAAGGGGCTGTGTTTCACTGAGGCCTGCTGAGGGTCCAGTATGTAAAGTAGATGAGGATCTCAAATAGCTGGTGCAAAGCATGTCATATAGGTGATAGACTTGTCTTTCCTGAGGCTGGCAGAGACCAAAACAGATCATGAAGGTGAGGAACTCGGCTGCCATGAAGCCTGCTGTGTGCCACACATGTCATGAGGTGAGAGACCCAATTCCCCTGAAGGCTACTGCAGGCCATGCATATCATGGATGTTGGGGGCTTGGTCCCCCTGGGGCTGCTGTGGGCCTGGCATGTTATGGTGTTTAGGGGCTTGGTTTCCCTGAGGCTTGTTGAGGGCCAGACAGGACATGGCATTGTCTCAGTTACTCTGAGGCTTGTGGGGGGCCAGGCATGTCATGGTGGCATGAAACTTGCTTGGGACTAGGCAGGTCATGATAGTGACTGGCCAAGATCTCCTGAGGCTTGTTGTTGGCCAGGAATGTTATGGTGGTACAGGGTTTGATTTCCCTGGGGCTTGCTGGGAGCCAGATGTGGTGAGAGGCTCAGCTACATTGAAGCTTCCTGGTGGCCGGGTATGTTGTGGTGTTCAGGGGATCAGTGGGATCAGTTCCCCTGAGACTTGCTGGGGTCCAGGTAGGTCATGATGGTGAGGGGGCTTGATGTCTATAAAGCATGTTGGGGGCCAGGCATCTCATGGTGGTGAGAGATTCAGCTTCCCTGCGGACTGCTGGGGGCCAGGTATGGGTTAGTGATGAAGGGATCAGTTACCTTAAGGCTTTCTGGTGGCCTGGCAGGTCATGAATGTGAGGGACTCAAGTACCCTGAGGCTTGCTGGGGGCTAGACAGGCCACTGTGGTGAGGGGCTCAGGTCCCCTGAGGCTTGCTGGGATCCAAGTATGTTATGGTGGTTAGGGACTCAGTTCCTCTAAGCCTTGCTGGATGCCTAGTGTGTGATGGTAATGAGGGGGTTCAGCTCTTTCGAGGCTTGATAGGGGCCTGATATGTCATGGTGGTTACTGGCTTGATTTTCCAAGGCTCGTTGGGGGATGGCATGTGATGGTCATGAGGAGCTTAGCTCCTCTGATGCTTGCTAGGGGCCAGATATATCATGGCAATTAGTGGCTTGATTTTTCTGAGGCTTGCTGGAGGCCCGGCAGCTCATGTTGGTGAAGGGCTCAGTTCCTCTGAGGCTTGCTTGGGGCCTGCCATCTCTGGGTGATTAGGGGCTTAGGTTCCCAGAGGATTGCCGGGGGCAGGCGTGTCATAGAAACATAGAATTTGTTGGAAGATAAGGACCACTTGCCTCACCCAGTCTGCTAATTTTTCCATAGCTACAGTATCACTGTAGATCCTACTTGATCTCTGGCTTTTTCTTCTCCCCCCATTGCTTTCCACTAAGATTCACTTATGCCTATCCTATGCATTCTTAAATTACACCCCTGTTTTCACCCCCACTGCCTCCACTGGTAGTATGACCCCATGTTCTTATGCCTTTTTCTGAAAATACATTTGTCCTGTACCTTATTTACCTCCATGTTGTATTTAAAGACATCTATCATATCCCCACTTCCTCCTCTCTTCCAGGGTGTACATATCAAGTTCCTTTAGTTCTTCTCATAGGGCTTATGATGCAGATCCCTCACTATTTTAGTTGCCCTCCTCTGGGCTGCCTCCACTCTGTCTATGTCCTTCCAGAGATGTAGAATCCAGAACTGTACACAGTATTCTAAGTGAGGTCTTAACAGCAATCTATACAAAGGCAGCACCACCTCCTGCCTTCTGCTAGTGATACCTCCCCCTATTTATTTATTTAAAAGTTTTACCAGAAAAAGCATACTGGGCAGACAACTGCTCATTTACAGATGTGTCCTGGGGAGATGGGAACATTGGGAGTAATTACATAGGTATACAAAATTGTGCAAGCAAAACATGAGCAGGAAGTAATACAGCAAGATGTTACCGTACAATACAATACAGTGCAATTCAAATACAATAAAATACAATACAATACAATATAACAAATAATAGGTGTTGAGATATGGCAACTAAAATAGTGTAGCAGAATTCTACAATGGGCTGCCAAGACGACGCAGTGTCTGGTAGCCCAGTCTAGGACAGGTATGCAAGTACTAGGACATAGTTAACAGCAAGAAGGTTAGGAGCAGGAGCTGGAGGTGTGGAAGTGGTCTTTAAGGAGGTTGTTAAGGTAAGATGGGGAAGAAGCATGGCGTATGGTAAGGGGAAGGGAATTTCACAATGTAGGCAACCGATAGGAGAAAGCAACCTGTCCTGCAGAGGTGGACAATCGAGGGGCCGACAAGGACTGAGAGTTGAAGTGCCTAAAGGAATGGGTAGGGTGGGTAGAGGGGGAGCGAGCAGAAGACAGATAGTCTGGCAGGGGTTGTGACCAGTATTTGGCTATAAAATTAACACAGTGTGCCTGCCTCCTGTCCTACAGGGCTGGGAGGGACAGGGACTGGTAGAGGAGACAATGGTGGGTACTGGGAGGACAGTTTAGGGTGAAACGGCAGAAAGAGTGTTAGAGGGTGTCCAGTCTGGTTAGGGAGGTTTTGGGAGTGGCACCTTAGACTACATCCCCACAGTTGAAAATAGGGAGGATCATTTTCTGTACTATTACATGGTGTGCTGGCAGCAGGATGCACCCACGATTGTGATACAGGGTGCCCAGTCTGGGGCGCAGTTTATTATAGATGGCTTCAATGTGTACAGAAAAGTTGAGGTGCTGGTCGAGCCAGACCCCAGCGTATCTAAAGGTGGAGCAGTCCTCAAGCTTTGTCCCATCCAGGATGTGGAAAGTAGTGAGGCAAGGGAGCCAAGAGACTCTCTGCCTTGTGCCAAAGGTCATGGAGACTGTTTTCTTGGCATTCAGGAAGAGCTGATTTGCATGAAACCAGTGCTGAACTTCTTCAAAGTCACTCTGTAGTCTGGTTGCCACATCAGAAGTTGAGGGGCCAGATGTAAACAGGACATTGTTGTCCTCATACATGTGGATGGACGTGTGTGGACAGGCAAAGGGCAAATTGTTGAGGAAGATGGAGAACAGCACAGGGCCAAGGGCCGGGCCTTGAGCAACACTGGAGGGGGTGGGGAGTGAGGAGGAGATGGAGTTTCCAATCCTGACAGATTGAGGCCTACCTACAAGATATGATTGGAACCATTTGGCAGCCTCACTTAAGACTCCTGCTAATTTAAGCTTAGATAAGAGGAGGGGGTGCAAGACAGTGTCAAAAGCCTTTGCAAGGTTGACAAATATGGCAGAGGTGACAAGGCCCTGGTCCATGCCGGAATGGATGGATTCAGTGAGCCTTAGCAGAGAGGAAGTGGTGGAGTGGGACTTCCTTAACCCAGACTGGTAAGGTATGAAGAAAGAGGTGGAGTCAAGGAAAGAGGAGAACTGAGAGAGGACGAGATGTTTCTGTAGTTTTGCAAGAATGCAGAGGAGGGTGATAGGGTGATAATTCCCAGGGGAGGAGGGATCACCACCTTTTGGGAGGGAGATGACAGTGGCATGTTTCCTTTCTGCAGGGATGGAAGACAGAGAAAGAAAGAGAGGTTGAAGAAAGAGGCAACGGGTTGGCGGCGATGGCAGAAGCCACCAAGAAAAGCATTTTTAGGTCCAGCTAGGAGGGGTGTTTGCCCTTAGAAGGATTAATCATGAGTAGGGTCTTAAATACTTCAGCCAGTGTAACATGGTGGAAGGAGATTGAGGGGAATGGGGCTTAAGCAGGTAGAGGTGGGGTTGATGGGGCAAAGCTGTATGAGGCTGGGGGGAGAGAGAATAGGAGTGAGGCAGTGCAAGAGGTGAAGAAGGAATTAAATTAGGCTGCCACTGCAAGTGGGTCAGATATCATGATCCAGCCAGCATTAATGATGGGGTAGGGGACTGGGATGGGGGTAGAAGAGGGATTGTAGCACCTTCCAGAATTTGGAGGGGTGATTTAAGTTAAGATGTAAGGAGGATTTAAAGTAGTTCGCCTTGGCCAGATGGATTGCTCTTGTACATGCATTTCGAAGAGTATGGTAATACTGGCAATCCGACTTGGAGCAGGTGGCTTTGTGAATCTCCCATGCCTGATCCCTAGCCTGCAGGCAGGCCAAGAGGTCAGTGGTGATTCAAGGCAGGTGGGAGCCCCCCATCTTGGATGCATTTGAGTGGGGCATAGCTGTCCCAGACTGAGAGGAACTTGGACTTGAAAAGGTCGAGAGCGGCGTCGATAGAGGTGGTGTGCCAGATGAATGACCAATCGGTGGAGGCCAAATCATTTATGAGGGGGGCGAGATCCAGAGACTTTTATGACAGAGCCAACAGAGTTTTAGGGGGAGTGGCTTTGGACCTATGGATTTTCTGTACAGCATAAATTAGATGATGATCTCTTATGGACTTGGGAAAAAGACCTGTAGCAATTATCCTGTGCGAGTGAGAGGTGACTGCCCAATCGATTAGAGAGTGAATTAGCATTTTTGAGTTTAGTTGGGAGGGTTCACTGATCAGCTGTGACAGGCTGAGAGCAGCTATGTTGTTTCAAATTTATGAGTGGGAGGAGGAAAGCCAGTTCACATTGAAGTCACCTAGGACATGGAGCTCACCATCAGATGCGTGAGATTAAAGGGCTACTAGGAGGCCATTTATGGTGACAAGGGGGAGCTGGGGCAATGGTATGAGTCAGCAAAAAAAAGGGAATGGAGTGAGGGAGGGAGATTTGAACCATCAGAGATTCAATAGACTGTGGGAGAGGTAATTTAGTTACAGGGGAGAACTTGAATGAGGAAGAGATGTACATTGCAATACCACCACCTTTTTTTCTTACCAGGACTGTCATTGTGGATGACTGAGTAGTCAGGGATGGAAATACAGGCATCATGGATGTCCGGCTTTAACCATGTCTCAGAAATGATAAGGACGTCGGGGTGGAGGGATATGGCTATTGGTTGGAGCAATGAAATTTTGGGAAGAAGGCTCCTGATGTTTAAATGAGCCAGCTTCAGGCCCCAAGGGAGTTTAAGGGGATGGGAGGGGGTAGGTCTGGGGTTGTCCTCAATGTCCCTGCATCCTAACATCCTACTGCAATGTCACCTATAAAGACATCAAAGAGGACATGTCCCAGGCCTGATCCCCTAGACACCCCACTTTTCACCTTCCCTTCCTCGGAGTGATTTCTTTTTACCACCACCCTCTGTTGCCTAACCCCTAACCAATGTCTTACTCAATTCACCACTTTTTGACCCCCTCATTAGCTAACTAGATTGCTTAACAGTCTGCTATGTAGAATGGTATCGAATGCCTTACAAAAACAAGGTAGACCACATCCACTGCTCCACCCTGATCAAATGCATTGGTCATGCAATCAAAAAGTCTATCAGATTGAATTGGCATGACCTCTCACCCGTGAATCCATGCTGTTTAGTGTCTTTTAATAAATTAGATCAAGATACCCCTTATCCTCTCCTTCAGCAATGATTCCATTAACTTTCTCACCACTGATGTGAAGATGACTGATCTATAAATGCCAGCCTCTTCCTTATTACCACTTTTGTGAAGTGGAATTACAGTATATGTGCCCTCCTCCAGTCCTCTGGAACCACTCCTGTTTCAAGTGAGCTGTTAAATAGGACTGTCAGTGGTGCAGCCAGTACCTCCCTGAGTGCCCTCAATACCCTAGGATGTACCCTGTCTGGTCCCATTGCTTTGCTTCAGATTAGTGAGTCCCTTTAGAGTTCTCTCTTTCTGAAAAAGGACTAGTGACCACCTCCCTCCCTCCCCTCAGAGCTCCTCTTACCTTTTTTGTGGACGCTCCCCTTCTTATTCCACTATGAACACTGAACTAAAATATTTGTTCAGGATATTTGCCTTTTCCTGTTCCCCCTCTTCACAGCCCCCCCCCCTTTCCCATTTTAACCTTAAAATCCCTCCCCTGGTCTTTCTCATTTCACTTACATACCCAAAGAATGTCTTCTCTGGTATCATTACTGCCTGGGCGAGTCTCACTTCAGACTGTGCCTTTGTACTCCTAACGGCTTTCCCTGCTCTTCTTGGTTTCACGTGATACACCTCGCTATCCTCTTCCTTCTGCATCTCGTTATATCTTCTGAATGCCACCCTTTTAGTCTTTACCTTTTCATCCACCTTTTTCAAGTAACATACTTGTCTCTTTTTCCTTTTCCTTTTTCTCACTTGTTTAACACCAAGGATGTTGCTTTTACTATGCACTGTTAAAGCTTCACCCATTGTTCCTCCACCCCACCAAGATCTTCTCCCACATCTTAGGTCATTACTGAGGCATTCATCCCTCTTTATAAAATCTGCCATCCTGATATCCAGGACCTTTGCCCTTGTGTGGTTCAATTCTGCAGCTATTCTTACATTGAACCACACTGTACAGTGATCACTGGTCCCCAGGTGGCCTCCAACCTTGATGTCTGCAACATTATCTCTTTTAGTAAGTACAAGGTCCAGTATTGCACCATCATGAGTGGGTCCGCTGTCTAGTTGCCTGATGAATGTCCCCTGAAAGAAGTCTAGGATGTCCCTACTTCTAGCTGAAACTGTAGCTGGAAGGCTCCAATCTACATCCAGCAGAATGAATTCCCCCATTAGCATCAGCTTCTTCTGCTCTGCCATCTTGCTAATGGCTTTGACCTGTACCTTACCTAATGCCTTCCTATATGCCAGAGTTCTGTAGCTCACACCAATAAAAATACTTGCTCTGTTCTCCTTCTCCTTCTCCATGGCAACCCACATTACCTCTGCCCCCCCAAGTATTCCCTGTATCTCTGTTGCCATTATGTTTTCCTTCATGTAAAGTACTATCCTGCTTCCTTTTCTTCCCACCCTGTCCTTCCTGAACAGAGTATAGCCTGGTATGGCCATGTCCCAGTAATGGTTTTCAGTGCAACATGACTTGGTAATGACCACAGTATGTTATGGTTGTTAGTGGCTTGGTTTTCCCAGGGCTTGTTGGGGTCACGCATGTCATGGTGGTGATGAGCTCCATTCCTTTGAGGTGTGCAGAGGTCCAGACAGGCCATGGAGATGAGGTGCTCAGCTCCTCTGGAGGAAGGGTGCAGACATTTTATTCATGCACCAAAAGGCAGCTGAGCTGAATGCAGTATTAGTATTGGCTGTGAAGTCTGTCAAGCTCCTACCCTCCCAGATAGATGAAGAGTGTTACTGGTGTGGTACCATCATCGGGGTGGGATATGGGGTATCCATATGCCAAAAAAGTGGAGGGAAGACTATTAAAAAAAGTATGTATCATGGAATGCTGTGATGCTTTAAGAGTGTGAAATGCTATGGAGTTATAGAAGATGAAAAAGCCACTGTCACTGAGCAAATTACCAGATTATTTTTTTCATTATTTTTAGAATGCCTTCATAGTATCCTTTTATAAGTACTATACATTTCACTATTTATCCAACAAAAACCCTAAAAACCTCCTGCAAGAGAAATCATGTTGATGTTTCCCCAAACCAAACATTACTACAACATTACTACAACAAATAGATTCATTTACAGCCCTCTGTTTAATCACTGGAGGGGGCTGTTGCTCCCTGAACAGTTTCAATGTCCCTCTGCAGGAGAATCAGTAAGGCACTTCTCATTCTAACATGTATGGGTAAAGTTTGGTTTGAAAACATCTTGGGCAAGCCAGTAAAACGTTAGTGTATTGGACTGAAAATGACTTGGGGGGGGGGGGTAAAGGGCACTGTACTAAGAAACATTCGGAAGAGAGTTGTGGAAAATCGCATTCATTCATTCTCTCTATCTCTCTCTCTCTCTATCTCTCAAAATGGCAACATAGATTCTGTAGTAACCATTACTGCCTTATCTGCACTACTCCAAAGGAGTCAACCAAGGAATCAACATGGGGGGGGGGGGTCTCTGAAGACAAAAAAAACAAGTAGCCTCCCCTCATCAGTCTCCAGTCTTTGAGAGGAACAAAAATCAGAATCAGTGCAAGTCTGACCTATAGTATACTACACTTACATTATACAACATTTGTGCATGTATTTGTGGTTGAATGCAACAGAAGACGATAGGTTTCTAAATTACCAGAATGACCTCTCCTTTGGTGAGTGCCATTCTAAGCAAAGAGTAAGGATTAAGCATGGATGCTGCTCCTAATCATGTAAACAATGTGAAAAATTTAAAAATAAAATAGGAAGATGGCACAGCTGGAATCAGTTACATTTCTTGGAAGATGATGTATGTTGCCTTCTGGTGAACTAAGCTGCAATGTTAATAATAGGTTCATGATGTCAGTCTGTGGTTTACCAGAAAATGAACCACCAAGTGATGTCTGTCTGCACACAGTTATGAGCCCAGACTCACTAGGTAATCTGTCTTCTGGCAAATCAATAACACAAAACATCTATGAGAACAATACAGTGTATCATTTTAAACTGAATAAATCTGTATCAATAAAGATACATAAGGTTAGCATCGATGTTAACATAACATAACCCATTGCAATTCAATAGCAAGTAAGGTAACCAGGACACACTGGAGATTTTGAGCTGTAATAACAGCACATCTAATTCTGAGTCTGTATGCATTTGTGAATATGCACCTGTCAGAAGAATAGTTTTGGTGTGCTGTTACCACAGCTCGCAAATGCTTGCCAACAAATGGAAGTTTACATATGTTGCCATCCAGGGGTCTCTTATTCCTTCAAGGACCTGGCCACAGCTAGGGACATAGATACATGTGGAGCAAACTAGTTGAAGGACAAACAGCTGAGGGTGGTGGTAAATGAGGTCAAATCAGAAGAGAGGGAGGTCATAAGTAGGGTTCCACAGGGATTTGTCCAGGGTGCTTTCCTATTTAATATGTTCATCGGTGACATTGGTAGCCCAGGCATGTTGTGTCTCTTCCCAGATGCCATGAACTTCTGTGGTAGAGTAGATAAAGATGAAGGGATCAGGGAGACACAAAGGGATATACAGAAGCTAGAGAGGTGGTCTAAAATCTGGCAGTTGAAAATCTATGCAAACAAAATGCAAGGTTATGCGCCTAGGGAAAGGAAATCAGGAAACAATACTGAATGGGAGGCATTAAACTGAGAACTATGGCAGAAGAAAGGGACCTGAGAGTCATCATTAGTGATTCCTCAAACAAGCAAGCCAGTGTAACAAGGCCTAAAGTAAGGCTAATTGGATGCTGGGGTGTATCGGTAGGGGCACTGACAGCAGCACAAGGGACATACTACTACCTATACAGCTCACTGGTAAGGCCACTTCTGGAACACTGTGTTCAATTCCGGAGTCCTCACCTAAGGATAGACAGGGACAGGCTGAGGACAGTGCAATGCATGGTGAACAAGATGATTCAGGACCAACAGGGCAGATCTTATGAAGATTATCTGAAGGTACTGAACGTTTACTCACTGGAGACCAGATGAGAGAGAAGGGATATGACAGATAACTTCAAGCTCCTGAAGGGAATAAACCTGGTGCAGTGCATGGAACAATTTTGCAGCAGTACAATCAAGAACCTGAGGTTATGAATGGAAATTGGAAGGGGGGGGGGTTAAGAAATTCTATTTTATGGAAAAAGTGCTGGAGCCATTGAGCAGTCTGCCAGCAGAGGTGGTGGGCACCAAGACTATAAATGGTTTCATTGGGCTGGCAGTATAGCCTAGAGGTTAGAGGAACAAGGTGTGAATGAGCTTGATACATCCAGCAGACCAGACCTGAGTTTGATTCTCATAACTTCCACTTGCACAGTGTGTGACTCTGAGCAAGTCACTTAACCGCCCAGTGCTCCCAGGTCACCCCTGAAAACAGGCACTTGTCCCTAGTGGGCCTTACCTGGTTACCAAAAGACTAAAAAAAAAAAAATGCATCGCTGGTACAGAGTGAAGGGTCTGGTAGTTAGTTTTGATGAATACTTTCAACTACACAAGAAGTACTAATACTATACTATGACAGCACACCCAGAAAGTATAAAATGCTATAAGTTATAATTAAATATAAAAAAAAAAATGCAAAAAAAGAAACACTTAGGAGTGCAGTTATAAGAGCTTGTACTGAACTTGACTGTTCAGGACTCGTAGACCAATCAGAATGTTCAACTCCACCTGTGGATGGGGCAAAAACTGGATGCTTGACAACACCAAAACTCCACCCCTAGCCATATCCCTTTTTTATAACTGGTGAGTACATGACTCGTCCTTCAAAGACATTTACAATGTCATAGAATATGCTAACCGAGCAGTAAATAACATAAATACTCATACTGGGTTAATACAGCGCTTATGAAAGAGTGCTACAAAAACCGCGCAGCGGAAAGTGTGAAAACATTTGCAGCGACAGGGGTATAACAACAGTATGGAATAATATCTACCACTGTCGCTGATCAAAAGGAAGTGGAAGGGCTGAAGAAGGCTGTGCTGCTGGGTCTTGCCAAGCTGCTTCCATGATGAAGTGGCTAGGGCACCAGCACACAGCAGCGAATTAGACCTGGGACCACAGTTTGATCCCCCGAGTCTCATGGTGTTGCAACTTTTTTTAAACAAAGAATTTTCCTCCTGAGTTTTGCCCCATCCCCATAGTTCACCACCCCCCAGAGCTGGTTGTTTAAAGTCCGGGGGGTGTGGGGGAGGGCAGAGCCCCAAGCAAAAAGGAAAAAATTCCATTGTTCTCAATGGGTAATGCACGTTTCTTGTTTGGTCAGTGTTTTCACTGACATTATTTGGGTTTGCGCTATTTTGGTTGTGACATTCTTTGCCACACTCTTTTGTCTGCGTCATTATGACCCCGTGCCTAAATACCATACTGTACATAATGCACAGAGTGGAAAACAAAAGGTTAATGCTCTAATAATGAACTTAACAGCCACACTTTACACCTCACTGATTGATGATTTAATAAGAAAAGGTTTGAACACATCAGAATATGTTTGTAGCCAGGCTATATAGCCAAAAAAATTGAATGATTCAACAGAATCTGTTCTAATAGTGTATAGTTACTCAAAATAGCTCAAAAACTGGATGACCTCTATGCAGTCTGCACAACTGATGAGGACCCTGAAAACTTGACAGGTGGAACAACTACCTACCTATGTTGGATTCATTTCAGAAATAAACAACTATAGACAGCATCAAAGCAGAAATGTTTAATTATTTATAGTAGAAAACATGAATTTATCAAAAGCATTACGTTAGACAGAGAGTGGATAACATATGGAATAGCCTCCCTAGTAAGAGACTAGAAGCTACTTTAGCACTGTTCAGGCTGTCAAAGTAGAACAATACAGACCTCTGAGGAGAATGCAGTTTAGGGCTACCCAAACCATGAGTAATGTTAGCATTTCTGCTAGCTTGGAAATGTGTCAGTACTCTATTTGGGCATAGTCACAACCAAGCATCTGGAGGTGGGGGGATGGACCCAAGATGAACCCAGAGTCCCTTCCGTCTTCACAATACTATTTTATTATGTTGAAACTCACTCTCTCAACTCCTTGGCCCCTATATAAAATGTGCAAGATTGATTTCTAGGTGCTAAAAAGCTGAGAGTGAAGTATATTACTTTTTAACACCTTACATACAGTGACTGATATAGAGGAGGCATGTGACCAAACATTTAAAAGAAGTTAAATGGAACCAGAGCTACATGGCAAGCCTTTTCCCATAGCTTTAAGCTTTCAATTTCCTTTCTCTTTCTTTTCCTAAAGACTTCAAAGTTATATTACACCAAGTAGGTGATCATCAACATTTAGATTGGGGTGAGTGCTGAATTATACACCTAAATGATAACTCTGCATTTGTAATACATTTTACTTAGAAACAATCCAAAAATCTTGAAGTTTAGGTTTTACATAGTACCATATATAGCAACCAAATATTTTGGTAGCAGGAAAGACTTACAGAAGGGACCATCATGTTCATCATGCCTGCTGTACAACAGTGACTAATTTCAGTACTGACACACGTACAAGCTTAATTGGAGTGGTATTCTTGCTAAGCTGTGCAATGGTGCATCTAGGAAAATAACATATAATAAGCCAGTACCGTGCCTTGGTGTGTCTTTGCCACCCCCTCCCCCCATTGTAGACATGCCCATATTTGTTATCAAGACACCTTATGTACCCCGTACTGTACTTCAGAAGTTGCATAATAATGACAGTAAGTACAGCTGTATCTAATTGTATGCATTTAACACTATTTTGTATTTAAACAGAGCTCATTCATATTATAACATAAGTAGGGGCGGATATCAGACAGAGTACTTATAACAATGCACAGTATGTTTGCCTCTGGATTATTCTAGTATTGAATTCATTTAGCATAAAATGATATTGGTATGTCTCACCCCTTCCCCATTTATTTATCTCTTTTCTCCCATTTATCTTTCCATTTTCTTCTTCTTCTTGTTACTCCACCTTATTTTCTCCCAAGTCCCTCTGTTTCATAACCATTTTACTTTGTACTCCCCATCACACTTCCCAGTCATTACTATGATCATATCTCACCTGGTTAAACAACTGGAAAAAAACAAACAAAAAAAAACATATTTCTTATGCCCTATCCCTCTGCCTTGTTTTCTCCTCTTCCTCCCCTCACCTCCCCAGATTCCCACTCACTCATGGCTCTACACCTCAGCCTTCCCTTCATTCACTTCAACATCTAATGCATTCTCCTTCCTTTTTTAGGTTATCTGGAAGAGACCATGTGAGCTGATCTCCTAGTGATCCATGTGGAAATCTCTAAATTCAGGGGAGATTGCAGCTTTAATCGGGCTTCCCATGCACATGTTTACTTTGGTTGGTTTGTTTGGCTTTATGAATAGTGTCCAATATGAAATTTATAATTTACTGGATCTTTATATTAAAGTACTGCCACTGCCCAGCAGCATTTGCTCTGACACAGGGTGATTTCATGCCACAGTGAATTGATCTTCTATTTGTAAGTTTATTTTTATAACAGCAATTGTACTGTTTTGTATTGTATTGTCTTCACCATTTATTTTTTCTGACTTAAAGCATTGTATGGTAACAGGTTTGTTTACGAAATCTGTCCTAATACCACACTCATGCAGCTTTGTTTTCTATCAAATGATACTTCACACTGATTGATCCATGCAGTGAGTGAGGTGGTATATAAGGAAATTGGTTTCGCCATCAGGCAGCTCCCAATGTAGCTCCCCCTGAGCAAAGCACTGGGGCACCTGAATCTGGCTGGCATTGATGTCTTTTTATGTGATTCACTCCTTCACCATCTATTAAGATGCCTGTGTTGCTTTTCTACCATTTGGACAGCAATAACTTCTTGGATTGCTGCAGCAGATACATTAGTGAGCATTAAATTTGTTCAGAGTGAATAATCTGGAGCTGAAAGTGATTCCACTTCTTGCTGGCTTGACCAAAAATCAATGGTCAGGGCCCAGATGTCACTCCCTTCTCTGATCAACTTGTATGCCATAGCTTACTTGGCATATGCATTCCTACCTCTCTGATGCCGTGTAACTCTCAGTGCTGTTCTCCTGCAGGAATCAATGTAGCTCTTCTTTGGAAGCTTGAACAGTATTTGCTTTCAACAACCCACCAGTAGGATAGTCTGCATGTTGATAGCTCTGTGTGTGAGGTAATATTTACTAATGTTACCCCACCCTTACTTTAAAGTACAACTCTAGTTCTGCTTGTACTCACCAGGTCAAGCAACTATTTTTCCTCCACACTATATGCTCCATTCAGTACTATGAAAACTGTGTTTCCCTTCAACCTTGTCTCTTCTAGGCTATACATGGTAACTTCAGTGCATCTATTCATTTCTCATATCTCTTGCCACCTAAGGCAGTAATTAGCTTAGTGGTCTTATTCTGCATCATCTGGGTTTGGAAACTGCAATGTTCTGCTCTTGAACTTTTGAACTGCTACTACCCAATAGTGAAGTTCCCATTAACTGCATATGTGCTATACCCATTGAAATACAACAGCCATGCATGTGCAACTGGATGTGTACTGTCCATGTGCAAAGCAAATTGTTTGGAATCTTGATAATGTTCAGATTGCTCAATATGAGTACTTCTCAGTTTGGTGTTGCTCATTTCACTTTTCAGTTCCATGGCATTAATTCTCCAGAGGACTGAATTATTAACAGCACAGGCATAGCGTAACTTCTGCTGTTGGCTGGCCCATGGCATATCAGGTTGGGCACAATGTAATATGTGATTTGTGTGCTAATTATATACTGTATGCATGTGCTTTTTAATACTCACAGTATAAGATGATTGTATTGTTATCATACAAAACATTTTAAAAAATGATGTATCTGAGAATTGCTTTGTTTTCACTGTACTGAAAATAAAAGTGTCTGTCTGGAAAAAAATAAATAATTGATGAGCTAGGCTTGTTTCAGACACTAGGCTTTTATGGTAGTCCCAGAAAGGAAATGAGTGAGCCTTGCTTTCCAGGTCCTATCCTGTCAACCAAAAGCAGTGAGTTCTGGGTGGGTTCCCTTCTTTCTGTATAACACTATGTTTAGTTTCATAGCCAGGAAAGTGATGTCATGAAAGCCAGACAGTCTACTCCACATACAGCCAGATGAACAAATAATACTGCATCACTGTGATAAATTGGCTCCCAATGTGATTTGCTAAATATCAACAGTTGTCAAAAAAGCTGTGGACTGCTGCCCCTCACTGATTATTAATTTGACAATTTTCTGCCACAGTTTCTGCCTTGCACCTCTCTTGGCCTCCTCTTCTCCTTTGTGTGTAAGTGAAATGAAAACAAAATTGGACAAAATGTTGGAACCTCAATTAAATGGCAGTTTTTTTGAAGACAGGAGTGGATCATGAAATCCTTTCCTACGTCTTTGCAGTACTGTACCTTCACCCCAGCAGTAATATAATCCAATATTATCTGATGTTAAGTCATGGTTTGCTGCATAAACATTGTTAACGTGCTGATGTGCTTTGTCAGTTATGTACTATACCATGTCATGCTACAGCTTTATCTGCCGCTAAAGTAGATTTTGTTTTACTGCAATATACCTTGCCAGGGTTGCACCTGGAAATGAGCCTTGACTCAGTTTGTCTTTCCTGGTTAAAAATAAAAGGTCCATGACAACAGCAGCAGTGTAACAAGCTCACTGGTGTACTGTATGTACAGAGTCTCTACATTTCCACAAATACTTACAGTAGTACATGACACCTCTAGCTGGTTTTCACTCCCTACCCTTTGTCATAAAAAAATGCCCCTTGTTGGAAGACAATGGCAATATGATACATGCCAGTCACACTGGAAGGATATGTTTCACAAAATATGCTGGAACATATTAGATGCATTTAGGGAGGCAGTTTGGATGAGAAGTTATAGAGTAAACCAGTATACTAGGAGATCATGGTTTAAGTCCCCACATAGCAACTATGTGACCCTCTGCAAGTTTCTTGACCTCCCTGTGTATAAATACTGTATATTCTAAAGTATGGCTTCATACAAGTGTCAGACCACCGATATTAGGGTCTCATGCAACTTTTCACATCAGACATGCCTTGTCCACCACTTTCAATCTACTATGGGACTGACAACAAAATGTTGAACCAAGTTCCACAATGAAGTAAAAAGATGCACTGCAGGTAAATATGAAGCTGTGAAGCACAGCACCCTCTATTGAAATCCATAAGCTAAGCAGAAGGCAAAAGAAGACCTTAAATCAACAGCAAATGCATATGACAATACACTAGTCAAAGTCAAAGTTTACTGGCAGGAAAGAAACTCCATTGAGTAAGCTCATTTACAAGGAAGTCCTGAGAGACAAGTAATGTGCAATGCATGTAAAATGAGTCAAGGCCAAGCATATAACAGGATTACACAGGGCAATATATATTAACATGCAGCTTTCTAAGGGAAATATATACATGGAGCAGAGTAATTTACAAGGTTAAGACATTGTGGTACACAGTCAGGCATAAACAGTTAGGTAGATGGCACGGTTAGCAGTAGGCAGCAATTAAAACTTCCAGTGATAAAATTAGTGATGGGAAAACCTGGAAATGAGAGTATGGGATTATAGGAGAGAAGAGAAGGAGGAGTCAGCCATGAGTAATGGCGAAGAGGTGGAAAGGAAGGTAGGACAGGTAGGGACATTAGTGGAGAGGGGGGACCCTGTGTTGTCAAGAAGATTGAGGGGGTGGAGGATGGCTATGAATGTTGGAGAGGAGGTGGAGTGGGTAGGTTGCCTAGGTAGGGTAGCTGTGGTAAGGGTGGATAGGGAAGAAGAATGTGGAAGACAAGTAGGGTAGTGGTCAGGTAAATAGAGATTGAGGTGTGCGGGTGTTGTTCTGGTAAGATGGGGGATGGGGAGAGGGGATGGTAGGTGAGTAAAGACAGGTGTATGGGGAGGGGACCTTAAGTGAGGTAACCCATGATGATGATGAGAGAGGGTGATGGCAAACTGACAGTGTAAAGCATAACAGTCAGTAGCATTGACAAGAGTCATATAACTTGCTAACAAGTCGTTTTTTGAAACTGCTCAAGGGGAGTAGCTGATGTAGCTTGAGGATAGACTGGGCTTTGTTCCAGGCCACTGGTAGGGCATGACACCCAACACAGGTGCAGATGCTAGGGACCTTCAACATAATGTAAGCAGTACAACAGAGTTTATATAAGGAGGTAGTTCATGGTGCTTTTCTCTACTGACTGCAGGTTACCTGGTATTCAGGGGGTCCAAGGATATGGATACACAGCACTCTGATTCACAATGCTTTCAAAATTCTGATACAGCATTCCCTAGTCACTGCACACCTAAAGCTTGAGACAACAATCCAACCAACGTCTAACTGCTGGAAAGCACCAAGACAAGCCTATTGATGAACCAGTCTAAATCCTGCTGTCTGTCATTAAGAATTCGTTCCACATGGTCTCTCGCCAAAATACTCTACAATGCTTAACATTCCTGTAGAAGAAGTTGTCCTAGCATAAGTTATTAATATATCAATTTAAATGCAGATCTTGACTCTCTCCAGGGACTGGTAAAGCCTCTTTTCATAGAGCAGCCAGGGAGAGAGCAAACTTTGATTCATACATTATCCACAAAGACAGCTTTTTTTGTGGAAAAATGCTTTACATTTGTTTGGACAGGGTCAGCCTGGCAATACAATAGCCATTTTACAATAAATGAAAAAAAATGGATATTCAAATTAAAAATAAAATTTCAATTTGCAGATGAAAAGAGGGAGTTTACTTTCCATGCCCTGCAAGTTTAAAAGACAGGAACAGATTCTACTCATGAGCAGTGTCGAGCCCAGTGAGAGAGAGAGAGAGAGAGAGAGAGAGAGAGATCTATAACTTCTAGCCCTTTTTTTTACGTACTTCCACAGAGAGGTTTCCCAGTATTTCTCTGTTCTGCAAAGTCAAAATCGGTCTTCTTGAAAACACCAATAAAAAAAGAAAACAGTGTTATGAAGTATAACACCAGGCACTTGAAAAAAATATAACATATCTATTGATATATTATTTACCTGAGGTACACTGTAGGGCTATGAATATCAGTTTGCACTGTGACTCTGACACCTGCCATGATTTTCTACTGTTCTACATGTCTTTACTAAATGAAATATTGATTTAGTAGTTGCCATGTTGGTCCTTACAAGAATAGATCCAGAAGCAAATGATTTGATACCTTTTTTTTCTCTTGTTGTTACATCTATGTTGGTCCATTAAAAGGAATCAAATCATTTGCTTCTGGATCTTTACTAAGTGAATACATTTTTAAGGGAGGGTGCTTCTGTTTCTCTAGGGGATTACAGTGTCTTCAGCTTATGCATATGGATACTGTACTTGCTAAAGAACACAAAAATGACAGAAAAATAAAGGATGAATGACAAATGGGAAGTATAAAAGTAAAAAGGGGGACAAATATCAGAAAGAAAGTGACAGTGTACTTTAAAAGGAGGGAGAGGAGTCACACACTGTACAATACAGTTCACATTAAACTTATTGCGCAACCTGTTAAGAGCTGGTTAACATTTGAGCCGGTAAGGTACTGCATGGGAAATTTCTGCCACTGATATCTGTGACTGGTTTCTGCTGAGCTCTGAATGAGGTACCTGAATGCTTTCAGTTAAAAGCCACATTCTACAGCTGATGGGAAAAACAAACCAACTAGCTGTCATCTCATTGCAGTCCCATAAAAAGAATGTACTGCAAACTGGCTGCACAGCAAGTCTCATGAAAAATGTACTGTACAAACCAAAATCAAAGTATTCTACCAATTGCACTGAGAGATGCCAACCTGTTCTATGCAGAAGCAATACCCTACTGGAAATACGTAATTAGTATCTCAGTTATGCTATCTTGTTTACATAAATTGCTTGTAAATCACTTTGGGATGCATTGCATGAACAGTACTATGTAAATGTTAACACTATACTATCTTTCAGTCCCTGCACTAATGACAGTTAATCAAATTACCAGTCATAGTAAAATGTGCCAAGGAACATGCCATTATGTGGAACACACCATAGCCTGGTCATTCACAGAAGAAGATTACATTAATTATACACAAATCCACACCTTCAGCATCAAGAAAGTGGGGAAATCTGGCAATGGCAAATGCAGCATCCTGCTATAGCCAACATATATGAGTCAGGGTTAGAGTTTTATTAAACACTACCACCAAACGACAAACAGTCTCTCTTCACCACAATGTGACTTCTATAAGGTAGGACAGTCATTTTTGTTTCAGCTGTCTGAGAGCAGCTACACTTGAACTCCTCATGTTAATGTTGTAGTAACTGAGTAAAAGAAAACTAATTTTAAATGTTGATGAGAAGGAAGAATGACACTATGTACTGTAGGATGCATAAAAAGCAAAATAAGACAGATACTTTGACTGTTAATTGTGAAATGACATGCACGTATTTTGTTATGTTTACAGATATATGTAATTAATTCCATGTTGCCCCTGAAAAAGGGACTGTTTTGGTCTCAGTGGGCCTACCTGGTCACCAAAATTTAAATAAATAAATAAATAAGTAAATAAATTTTACAATTTCTGTGGTTTTTGCAAACACACACAATCAAAATCTTCAAGCATTGCACTAACATCATGGGTATGTGAAACTGGGTTTGTTTGTAGGGGGGTCTGGGGGGCACAAAACTGACTTGAAAGTGATTCAGCTGGTGCTACATTCAGTTTTACATGACACTACTCAGGCCTCACTAAAGTCAGTTCTCACACACTACATGTAACAATGATCTTTTATATCTGAACAAAATAGTACACCTGAAGACAATAGATGGCAAGTATTTCTTGCCATCTAACAAGAGAAGGGGTTGGAACATGATAATTAAAAAAAAAATAATAACGGATTCTAATGTATGAAATTAAAACAATGATGAGGTGGAAAAAGAGAATTACGAATAAGAGCAAAAAGTGAGAGTTTGCAGTTAAATGAAATACAGTATACAAAGGTTCAATTTTTACAAATCAAATAATCTCATGAACTGTCTGAGAAAGCAAGCAGTGTTATCTAGTCGTTGAACACACAGCTGATCTAAGCGACCACTTACTCACTGAGTGGCCTTAAGCAAGTCTCTTAGCTTGCCTCTTCTTCAAGCCTCCCAGCTATAAATTTACTATAGGCAGAAGCAGAGAACCCAATGAAAATGAGATGCTAGATCACATCTGGACTTTCTATTAAAAATAAAAAAATGTGAACAAAAAAAACAGACTGTTCTTGAGGTTGCTGCAAGCAAATACATCCAGGTGAACGTGGTATAGTGTAATTGTTCTTTGTATTCTTTCTAACATTAAAGGGGAACATTCAGCACTAAGAGTCACACACTCAGGTGTGGGCTAGTCCCAATTTAACTTTGTGTGGAAAACATTTTTTTTTACTTACTGTTTACCACAGTATAATAGATTGTATCACACTGATTTTGTCGACATGCAAGTTGACATTTTCTGTAACTACGAATCTCAGAATCCACTGCAGCTGACATGAAAGGAGGGCTGTGGCAGTGGGAGATTCAGTTGTCTGCAGTGCATGCTAGAGCTTTTATAAGCTCTAATCTTTTCATGCTGGTACCACTATCATTCTAGGGCTTAACACAGTCACAAGAGGATGTACATAGCCCCGGCACAACAGCAAGACTGGCAAAAATTTGATCTGAGCTTATAAAGGTTCTAACATGCACTGCAGGTTATTGAATCTCCCAGTGCCCTCCTCTCTGATGTCACCTGAAGGGGGTTATGGAATTTATAGTTATAGAAAATGTCAGCTTACAAGTCAGCAGAATCAGTCTGATATAATCTATATTCTGCAGTAAACAGTAAGTAAAAAAAATGTTTTTGCACACAGCGTGCAAATTGGGACCAGCCCCACATTTGGGTGTGAGACTCTTTGTGCTAGCTGTTCTCCTTTATGGTTTCGGACACTGGGATTTGGCATTCTGATGCTCCCGCCCCAGGAGAACCACAACATGCATCTTGAACAAATGTTCAAATCTGCCAAAATGTTGCCATAGTCGTTTCAGAAAGCACAACTCACAGCATCTTTGTTGGTTGTGGATTTCTAAAAATCTGAGGTGCACAGGGTGCAAAGGCCTACTGTAGATCTGGTGTAAGAGAAGGAGGCATGATGTTTTGGGTGTGTATGGGATTTCCAGGGGCTGGTTGATAACAGTATATATAAGGCCGAGACTTGTATTCTGATTTTTTCAATTTTTAACTCAGGTGCTGTTATGCAATGCCAGATCTGTCTGCAACAAGACTTGTCTTATTGCAGACTTTGTTGCTAGGGCAGATCTGGTTTGCATTACCAAGACCTGGTTGGATGGGAATGTTGCCCCTTTTTTAGAAGTGGCTGTTCCCACCAGGTACTCGGTTGTACATCACCCAAGATTGGACCACCGGGGGTGGGGTTGTGGTCTGTTTCAAGACCAAATTGGGCCTAACTAGTACACCAGTTGAGGAGGCTGGGTAATTTGAGTGTACTGCAGTAGCTGGTGTCGGGTGCAGGATAGCTCTCATCTACCGTCCACCAGGTGATAAGAAGCTGTTCCTGCAGGAAATAGCAGACTTCGCTGCCGACATGGCTTTGAAGTCGCCCAGACTGATGGTTCTGGGCAACTTGACTTCAATGCCTGGGTCAATGACGAATCCTCACTTTTTGGTCAACATTTCCTCCAGGTGATGACATGTCTGGGCTTCACACAGGTTGTTTTCTCAGCTACGCACAAGGGTGGTCACTCTCTTGATTTGGTTTTCCCTCCTGGGGATCAAGGCCTCCGACTTAGTGGTGGAAACAGTCGGTTGGTCCGACCATTACTCAGTTGGGTTCAATTTTTCGGCCCCCCTGGGTAGGTCAGTCCCTGTAGAGTTGGTCAGGTCCCTGAAGACCTGATGGCAGTTATTGACCTCTCATTGTTGGATGAGACTTTCACAGATCCTGAGCAGTTGGTTATGGCCAGTAACAGGTCCATATCTTCAGCTCTCGACCTGATTGCTCCTATCCATGTTCACCCCCTCCATGTCACCCTGGGGACCCCTTGGTTCAATGGGACTCTATGGGAACTGTAGAGATTGGGGCATAGGTTAGAGCATTGTTGGAGGGAGACTGCCTTTGATGCCGACTGCCTTATTTTGTTAGAGCATTATAAACTCTACCAAACAGAAATTTCCTGTAAGAAGGCAGAATTCCTGTCCAGAGAAATTTCTGTCTCATGGAATCAACCCGCTCAACTCTTCAGAACTGTTGACAAGCTGAGCAACCCAGCCTGTCAGCAGTTCCATCGAGTCTTTTCACAAAATTGATTGTGATGAGATAGCTTGCTTCTTTGCAAATAAGGTGGCTGACATCAGGTGGGAGTGCGACCAACTTTACTCTAAGGGGGTTACTGTTGATCGGTGCCTTGTCGCAGAGCCCAGAGTTTCCTGGGGTACCTTTGACCTGCTGGATTTCGTAGATATTATGTGGATTGTCCAGGAGATGCATCCCATGTGCTGTAGTTTAGACCCTGGCCCTACTTCCCTGATTTTGGGTTGTAGTGATATTATCAGTCTGGTCTTAGCTCAGATTGTCCGGTGCTCTCTGGATTCGGGTGAGTTCCCTGGTTCCCTGAAGGAGGGGATGGTGACCCCCCCTTCTGAAGAAAGCTTCTTTAGACCCAGAGAACCTAGCAAATTACAGGCCTATTTCTAACCTTCCTTTTGTGGGGAAGGTTATTGAGAAAGTTGAGGCTGCTCAACTGGATAACCATTTAACCATCCATAATTTATACAAACCTGTCCAATCGGATTTTTGTAAGAGGCATAGTACTGAAACTGCTCTGGTTCAGGTGCTCTATGATCTCCTGATGGTGAGAGATCAGATACACAGTTCTATCTTGGTTCTTCTGGATTTATCATCAGCTTTTGATACTGTGGATCATGGGGTTCTGCTCTAATGTCTGAGGTTTAACTCCGGGCTGTCTGGTACAGTCCTCAGATGGTTTTCATCTTTCCTCACTGGTAGAATGCAGAGAGTTGTCTCGGGTTTATTTTCATGCGGGGCTTTCTCACTGCCCTGCGGGGTACCTCAGGGTTCGGTGCTGTCTCCCATGTTATTCGCAGTATACATGCTACACCTCAGAGACATTGTAAGATGGTATGGGCTGAGGTTTCATTGCTATGCTGATGATACCCAGCTCCACCTGCCTTTTGCTCCTGATCAGGTTAGTGCTACTTCAGCACTAAACAGTTGCCTCGTAGAAATCTAAGACTGGATGGATACCAGCGGTCTAAAGTTGAACTCAGGAAAGACTGAGGTTTTGGTTGTGGATCTGGGTCGTAGGGCAGAGGGGTTGAGAACTGTGCTTCCTTCCTGTTTAGTCCTGGGGGAGGCCCAGATTCTCCCCTCTGAACGGGTGTGTAATCTGGGAGTGGTGTTTGACGATGGCCTGACTCTCTCATCCGCTATCGGCAGTTGTCAAGCTCGCCTTTTACCATCTTAGGAACATTGCTAGGGTTAGGCACCTTGTTCCTTCCAGCAATCTACCTGTCTTGGTCCATGCCTTTGTGACATTGCACCTTGATTATTGCAACTCCCTTTACCTAGGGCTTTCTGGGGTTGATATCCACCACTTGCAGCTAGTGCAGAACACGGCAGTACGTTTGTTGACTGGGGCATCTAGAGGATCTCATATCACCCCTGTGCTGCACAATTCTGCACTGGCTGCCTATACAGTGGAGGATCGCCTTTAAAGTAGGTCTTTTGACTTACAAAGCTCTACACGGATTGGGCCCAGATTACTTGAAAGAGCTCTTGTTTCCTTATACCCCTTTGTGACAGCTCTGCTCTGCTGACGAGGGGTTGCTAGAGATTCTGAGGGTTAACCTAAAGTCATCTGGTGTGCATGCCTTTGGGTTTGTGGCACCTACCCTCTAGAATTCTCTATCCCATCAGATTCAGGAGTGCAGGACAGTGGGGAGTTTTAAGCAGGCACTTAAGACTTTTTTATGGGGGAAAGCATTTTTGGTACTTTCTTGATTTTATACTGTATGTACTGTGTTTTGTTTTTATGTGAATTGTACAGCACCTTGAAATTTGAAAGGCGCTTATAGAAATACATTTTATTATTGTTATTATTAATATGTTATACATAATGTGGATGCACAAAAGGTGCACCAGATAGTGTTTTAATTAAGCAACAATGACAGAGAAGCTGGTCATTCCCAAGGATTCATGACCGGTTTTGGGGGAATGGGTGGCCCAAGGCACAGCAGAGTGCCACTTTCCTCCAGCCAGTTGTTAATCCAAGGAAATGACTGGCTTCAAGGTTGTTATTGTAATTATAAGTCTAATCACAATAACAACTTTTTTTTCCACATTTATGTTTACTGCAATTCAGTTTTAAGGCAGAGTGGCATGAGCCGTGCGTGTCGCACAGCATCAGTTGGCAGCTGGATCAGTCATTTCTAAAACATTAATGACTGATCCAGTAGACAATCAGGAGCCTTGTTAGGCTCATAAATAATTAATTAGACTTATAATATCAGGTAAAATGTATCCATAGGACCAGAGAGTGGATAACTGTCATTGAATGCTTAGCTGAGCCATCCGCAAGAACCAAACAGGACTGGATTAAGCACTAGTTCTGCAGCATCTCTAATCAACAGTTGTAAGAGTTACACTGCTGTAGTCAATATTTCAGGTGTTTGCTATGAGTGCAGCTTGAGAAGTTACCTCCTTCATTTTGTTGTGAAATATGGTAATAGCTAATGGAATACTCAAAAATGAATGGAGGTTATGGAATCACTGGCAGCGCTGCTGGTGCTAATTGATAGCTCTCTAACATTTGGATAGCATATTAAAAATTGAAAAAATCATAATAAATTTGGAACTCATAATATGATTGGAGTGCCCCCAAGTGGCGCACAGCACCACAGGCGGCACCTATGGCCATCTCTTTGGCTACCTACTCTCTGGACTCTGCATCCCTCTTTGGACCAGCCACCTGGTCCCGACTTCTGGACTGAACAGTAAAGATCGAGCGCCCACCGAGTGGCACTCAGCACAACAGGCAGCGCTTATGGCCGTCACGTCGGCCACCAACTCTCCATACTCTGCATCCCTTTTTGGACCAGCTGCCTGGTCCCGACTCCTGGACTGAACAGTAAAGTTACGCCTCTGTTTGAATCTGGAGCCAGGCTGTTTCAGCAGCTCTTTCATTGGCTGTGGCTTTGCCTGAAGACTCCTGATTGGGCCAGCCATGAGGAGCATCATTCCCAATTGGTGTGCCTTTCAGCCAACTTCTCTGGCTTGAAATTGGGTATCTGGAGGCTCGTAGCTCTGTCCTGCATGGCATGTTTTTTTGGAAAAAGATTCTGTTATCTACAATGTTGCCTAACTGATTTGAATTGATTTAGATTTAGAAGACTGCCTAATCTGTATGATAGCTAAATTACTGCAGTGTAGGAATAGTGTGATTTTACAATACCTACTAGCTAAATCACTGCATTGTAGGAAACTGTGTGTTTTCTCATTACCTGTCAAAACCCAGCCTCTCTGCCTACATTTTTTTCTTTTTCTTCTTTTTTTACTGTGACCTTAGACACTTGTTACCTAACCCCTATGTTCCTTTATCCCTCCCACAGCCTGTTTTCTAACTAAGCACTTCCATCTCTGCAGTCTCAGCTCGAACTTGAACCTGCCCTCCACGCCTGTAGAAACCTTACACTCTGTCTTCTGTCCTCCCCCTCTCATGTCTTATTCAGACCCCTCCCTCAGCAACACTTAACTGCTTAGCCTTTGTGTTCCCCTCAATCACCCCACTCCCCACTGACTGTCTGTCGCCAGCCCCCCCATGCCTCCTGTCCTATTCATATTTTATTCACACTTGCATTCTGTTTTCTCCTCAGATTGGATCGCCCCCTTGAGTGCCACACAGCACAACAGGCAGCGCCTTTGGCCATCTCATCGGCTGCCACCTCTCCGGACTCTGCATCCCTCTTCAGACCGGCTGCCTAGTCCAGACTCCTGAACTGAGCAGTAAAGGTATGCCGCTGTTTGAATCTGGAGCCAGGATGTTTCGGCAGCTCTCTCATTGGCTGTGGCTTTCCATGAAGACTCCTGATTGGGCCGGCTGTGAGGAGCATTGCTCCTGATTGGTGCACCTTTCAGCCAAATTATCTGGCTTGAAATTGGGTATCTGGGAGCTCATAGCTCTGTCCTGCATGGCATGTTTTTTTGTCCCAGCCCCCACCCCCTCCCAGGCATCCTTTAAATAATACTGCTGCCCTTCCTTCTTCAGAAAGTCCCCTCCCCACTGGCTTTGTCTTCCTGCTGATGCCTCTGGACATAGGGCTCCAAGATTAGGCAGGACACCTGCGCTCTGCTCGTTGCCTACTTGCCCAGCTTGACATGACTGCTATGATGAGCAGTATAACTTGGTTAGTGTCACTTGCTTGTCTAATTGCTTCAAGCTGGTATGTGGACTGGGTGATAGCTGGGGCCCTCCAACACCCTGAGGGTGAATGTTCACCCCACTAGTTCACGTTGAACCAGAATCCCTGACTGTACTTCTCTACATCCCCTGTCTGCCTAAACATGATACAGCTATGCTTGGGTACTGGCTGCATAAACAACTCAGTGCTCCCAAGACAACCTCAGTCCTTGGAATATTCTCTACTGGCACCTTGCCCTGGGTAACTGTCTCCACTCTCCTCCTGCTGCTCCAGGCTGGAGACATTAAAACCAACCCTGGACCTGCACTTCATTCTCCCATGAACCATTTTGCAGTGTCTATACCTCCTATGAAAGGTCTAAAAATAGTCCACATTAACATTCACAGCCTACACCCCAAAATGGTTGAATTGGAACCCTGGGGTATACGAATTACTCCTGACATCTTATGCATATCCGAATCCTGGCTAAAAAACCTGCTATCAAACAGCATGAGGTGTCCCTTCCAGGCTATGGCAACTTTAGACATGATAGGATAGGCAAAAGGGGTGAGGGGTAATGATCTACTACAGAACAGGCCTCAACATCACTCTCCTCCCCACTCCTGTCTCCTCACCTCCTCTTGTTGAGTCCCTGTACATCCCACTTATGCTTGGAAATGTTAAACAACTCATCATAGAGTGTATATATATGCCCATCAGCCTTACCACTGCTAGCCTGCCTCTTCTACTTGCATCCTTAGGCAGCCTCCCAAAGCACAATGTCATCCTATGTGGGTACTTCAACACTGACTGGCTCCACCCCAATACTGGTAATACCCGTGCATCACTTGCTGATGGTAACCTCACCCAGTGAATCCATGATCATACACAAGTCAGTCCAAATTCTGGTAACCATACCCTGCTAGACTGGATGGTCACCAACTGCCCACTTAAAACCAAAGCTGCTGGCATGCTCTCAGATTGCTTAAGCGATCACTCTACCACCTTCTGTGTGTGGAGAAACAACTATTCCAACACTCCGCCCAAGATTTCCCTGGTACGGGATATGACTAAGTTTGACATCAACAGATTCCTGTCATCCATTAACATTACAGATTGGGGCCCCATTAATACAATTCCTGACATAAACCTAGCCCTAGACTTCCTAATCTCCACTCTCACCAAAATAGTCAACCAACATGCCCGTAAGAAGAAATGCAGATCCAAGGGTGTTAAAGCCCCGTGGCTCTCCGGGGATATCAGATCCCTTATGACCCTCTCTGACAAAGCATGGCAAATGTATAAACAGAGTGGATTCCCCATGGACTGGCTTATTTACAGACAGCTCAGGAATAAATGTAAAAATTCTGTACATAAAGCTAAAAGATACCATTTCAAATCTATCCAAACTGAGCACCTCAATAATCACAAGGAATTCTGGAGACAAATTAACTCTCTAGTAAAAGGAAAGAGTGTAGAAAACCCAAACTCTATTGCTGTCAATGGCTCCACCCTTGATAACCCACTCTCCATAGCCACTGAATTTAACAATTTCTTCGCTGACCTACAAAAATACACCTCAATCTTCCACAACTCTTCCTCTCTTCACAGGACTCTCCTGCCCAACCTATGGGGTCATCCTGAATTCCATTTGAAACTAGCCACACTCAAAAAGGTGCAGCAACTTCTATCCAGCTTAAAACCTGAGGGATCGTTCGGATATGACTCACTGGAACCAAAATTTCTTAAGCTGGGTGCCCCTGCCCTAGCTAGCCCCATCTGCGATTTGTTTAAGCGGTCCTTTCTCTCCAACATTGTGCCAGGTAAGTGGAAGGTATCAGTAGTAGTTCTGGTCCACAAAGGGGGACCTAACTCCATAATAGAAAACTATTGCCCTATATCTCTACTCCCACACCTGGCAAAAATACAAGAACATATAGTGCATAATCATCTTCAAGAGTATCTCGACTCCCACAATCTGCTATCACCCTGCTATCACCCTGTCAACACAGCTTTAGAAAGAGTCACAGTACAAAGTTACTATTTGGCCTAAAAATGCAGGCATCATATTACAGTGGATTAGTGCTGTTTGAATGCAAGGTGTGACTGCCAGCTCAGTCAGTCTTCAGTTAGTGAAAGGGGAATAAGCTTCTAGCTGGAGGCTGGGAGAGTAAGTAGACTTGAGGTATTTTCTTAGCTGGTAGTGCTTGAAGGCACAGTGAGGGGCAGACACAGGGCTGATACACTCTCATGAGAGTCGGGTGTAGGCCCTAATCCCACCCTCCCCACCCTCTCTCCCCAGGGCTCAGCTCATTTATAGGGAACTCCTGCCCTGCAATTGGAGGAAAAGGCTTCAGGTACAGTTCATGTAGTTCTAGCCACTGGGGGTTGGGTTTAAAGGCTGGGACAGAGGAGCTTAGGGAGTTGCACACTTCCCCTATATGTTTACTGTGTAGTACTGCACCTAATAATGGGGGTACCTGTTAACTGTGTGACTATATCTAGGATTAGTGGGTGACATGATTAGTGGGTAGGGGTGTATCTTGGCCTAGTAGGGACCTGGTGGTTCACCCAAGGAAATCTACTTGGAGGGGGATGGGACCACATGTCACTAGGGCTGGCATTTTTGGGAGGGTGGTGGGGTGCAGAGGGTGTGGGGTGGCCATGATACTGGACTGGGCTTGGAAGTTCGGTGATTGCCCAGTGTGCTACCAGCTGGCACAGCTTAGGGAGGAGGTTGAGGGGATTAGGAGACAGCTGGAGGGAGAGGGGGGTTGTGGTTGTGGAATAGGGCAGGGACTCTCCTATGGGGTTTCACAAAGCACTTGGGGTGGGGGCATAGGGAAAGGAGTACAGGAGAGTACTCTGGGGTTGCATAGGGACCCTGACAGAGGGGTCCCAAAAGGAGGACACTACCAAGGAAGCAGACAGTTATCTGGGGACCCTCACAGAGAGGGGCCAAAGGGAGGACATTCTCAGGGAAGTAGGCAGATGGCTGGGGCTGGACAGAAGGAAGCAATGGGGGGAGGTGGATCAGAACATTAGCTCAGTAACCGCTTCAATTCTCTTCTTCTGCTTGAGGATGAGGGGGGGTGATGTAGCCATGACAGGGGTGGTTAGAGATGGAAAGGGAGTGGGGGCAGGAGGCAGGGGTCGGATAGCAGGAAGAACAGGGGGGAGCTTGGAATGCAGGAAAATGGGGGGAGTAGGGGATCAGAGCAGCAGGAGAAGGGGTAGAGTGAGGAAAGCGCAAGGAGAAGGACCAGTTGGAAGGAAAGGGCAAGGAGAGGGACCAAAAGTACAAGGATGATACAGTAAAGGGAGCTGATGGTTTAGGCCATGGGAGCATGACAGGCAAGGAGGGGCTGATCAGATATGGGAAGGAAGGGAGGATGAGCCAGGCAAGTATAGCAGATGGGGGGGGAAGGACCAGTCATGAGCAGTGATGGGGGGTAGGGGACAAAAGTATACCCGGGAGGAGAAGAGGCATAGGATCAGAGGGGAGGGGGTGGCTAGGGTAAATAAGGATGGGGCGGCAGGTGGCACCAAGATAGGCGGAGGAGCAAGGAGCTGGTTGAGGGGAGGGGCCAGTAGAAAGGATGAGGGACATGGAAGGGGGAGAAATGGAGGAAAAGGGGCTGTCAGAGTGGTCCTGTTGGGTGATTCCATGATCAGGGGTATCAAATGGGATAGGGAGGGGGAAGCTTGCCCGGTTAGAACAAAATGCTTTCCTGGACTAATGGTGCACAGGGCCAAGCATGAGGCATATCAGCTGTCAAAGGATTGTGGAGGTTCCCTGGACATACTGGGCCACCTGGGTACCAATGACATTGAGGGAAATAGTAAGCAGGAGATACATGCAAGGTTCAGGGAGCTTGCCAGGGTCTGCCATGAGATAGGATGCATGATTTCCTTCTCGGAAATCCTGTCGGTGCCAAGGGCCAGTGGGGAACACAAGAGGAAGATTAGGGAGATAAACCAATGGCTCAGGGAGTGGTGTGGGGCCAGAGGGTATGGGTTGATGGGGGACTGGGGGAGACCTGGGAGGGTAAGGAGCTATATACTAGAGATAGGCTCCATCTCAGTTTGGAAGGGAGGGAAATAATTAAGTTGAAAATAAAGGGGTTCGTTGGTGAAAGATGGGGTTTAAACTTGTGAAGGGGGAGGGATGGAAGAAAAGGCTGATGAGGGGGGTCCAATAAAGGAGGAAATCTGTCTCCACCCTCCTGGAGAGCTGGAGGAATGTGGGAAAAGGCCGACTGGTAAGGTGTTGACCAGGGGAAGTCAGAATCCCCATGGGAACACGAGCAGGAGAAAGGAAGTATACAGAAAGGGTGGAAGGTAGCCCTGCTAAATGCCGGGAGCTTGGGCAATAGAATGCCTGAGCTCCAGGCGATGCTAACTGAGGGAGAGGTGGATGTGGCAGCAGTCACTGAGACCTGAGCCACCACAGGGCATGACTGGGACCCGAACCTGGAGGGTTACACCATGTTCAGGAAGGACGGGGGGAGGGGAGGGAAGGGCAGGAAGGGTAGCAATAATAGTCAAAAACTGCATTGGCATAGGAGGAGTAGAGGAGGTGGAGGGAAATGTGGAGACGATTTGAGTCACCTTGATAACACGGTGGGGGCAAGAGAATAAAAATAGGAGTGGTGTAGAGACCGCCCATGCTGGAGGAGGAGCTGGAGGAGAGTCTGGTGGCTGATGTGTGGAGACACTGCAGTTTGGGCAGGGGAAGGGTGTTGGTGTTGGGGGACTTAAACATGCCAGGAACAGACTGGGAGACTATGACATCCTCGGTGGCCAGGGAACAGAGGTTGTTGGATGTCTTTCAGGATGCATTCCTAACTCAGCAGGTGGAGGAACTGACCAGGGAGGCGCGGATACTGGATGTGGTCCTGGCAGACAGTGACCAGACTGGGGACCTGGAGGTAAGGGGCCCATTGGTGGGGAGCTACCATGCCACGGTCTGGTTCTGCCTATACCCAGGGGGGTAGAAGGCTGCACAAAGATGGAGGTAACTGACTTCAGTAGGGCGGATTTCAAGGAAATGGGAAGGATTCTTAAGAAGCATTTGGATGGGATTGTACCAGACATGGATGCTTACAGTAGGTGGAAAATCATCAGGAGGGTGGTGCAGGATGCTACCAGCACCTGTACAAGAGTAAGACAAAAATGCAGTACGGCCTGTAAACCCTGCTGATGGACCAGGGAGGTTCAGGAGGTGGTGAGGGGAAAGAAGGCGGCTTATAGGCATTTCAAGTGCTTAAGGAGTGAAAGGGATCAAGGGGAGTATGAGCTGATGGCTAGAAGGGCTACCATGGTGGTGAGGGTGGCTAAAGCAAGGAAGGAGCAGAACCTGGTCAGGGAATTTAGGAGAGGGAACAAGGGATTCTTCAGATACATTGGGGAAAAATGGATGGTAAAGGGGCAGATTAGCAGGATTAAAACAGGGGAGGGATGGGCACAAGACCCGGGGAGCAGATAAAGGTACTAAATGAGTATTTTGCCTCAGTTTTCATGAAGAAAAATGGGGGGGGCATCATCATACATGGGAGGACATGGTGAAACTGAGGAGGTGAGACCCTTACTGATCGGCAGGTCTGAGGAGAGGGGGGCCATCACTGACAGGAAGGGGGAAGGCAAAGCAGGGGGATGAGGTAGCGGAGGTGGAAATCATGGCAGAGAGAGTGAGAGAAGCCCTCAGGTCCCTTAAGACAGAGAAAGCATCAGGGCCAGACAAATTACATCCCATAGTGCTGAAGGAACTGGCTATGTCCTGGCAAAACCCCTGGCAGAGCTTTTCAGCATCTCTCTGAGGACAGGGTGGGTGCCCCAGAACTGGAAAGTGGCACCCATAGTGCCTATCCATAGGGGGGAATCAAGGGAGATGGCAGGGAACTACGGGTCTGTCAGCCTGACATCGGTGGTGAGGGCAAGGTGATGGAGGGCATTGTCAAGGAGAGGCTAAGGGAGGACCTGGAAAGGTCAGGGTGCCTGGACAATAGGCAGCATGGATTCATCCCTGGAAATCGTGTCAGACAAACCTTGTGGAGTTCTATGACTGGGTGACAAGTGCCTTGGACCTGGGTAGACTGGTGGACGTCCTCTTTCTTGACTTCAGCAAGGCATTTGACTCTGTTCCTCATGGGGGCCTGCTGGATAAGCTAGGAGAAATGGGAGTGGATAACCAGATGATCAGATGGATAGGAAATTAGCCCCAGGACTGGACCCAGAAGGCCGTGGTTGGCGGGATAGTCTCATCCCCAAGGAAGGTCATTAGTGGGATCCTTCAGGGATCGGTTCTTGGGCCCCTCCTGTTCAATGCCTACTTCTCTGACATAAGGAAGGGTATCAGGAGTGAGATGAGTCTCTTTGCGGATGACTCAAAACTGGGGGCGATGGTGGAGGAGGGGAGGGTGGCCCTACAGGGGGACCCGGAGGCTCTGGAAAGGTGGTCTGGAAAATGGAAGCTGAGGTTCATTGCAGAGAAATTCAAGTTACTGCACCTGGGAGCCAGAAACCCGGGCCAAGTGAACACCCTGGGGGGGGGATGCTGTAAGTCTCAATGGCTGAGATGTACATGGGGATGGTGGTAGATGTCAAGATGAACATCTCTGAGATTTGTAGGAGGGCAGTGGCCATGGCCAACAGGATGCTGAGATGCATCACTAGGGGGATCACCTCCAGAAGGAGGGAAGTGATACTCCCCTCTGTAAAACTGCTTGGTGAGGCCGCACCTCAGGTACTCTATGCAGTTTTGGAGGCCACATTTAAAAAGGGACATCAAACTCCTGGAGAGGGTCCAGAGGAGGGCAACCAAAATGATCTGTGGCTTGGGGGACAGGACCTATCGGGAGAGGCTCAAAGAGTTAAATATGTACACATTGGAAGAGAGATGGGACTGGGAGGACATGATAGAGGTCTTCAGGTACATGAAGGGGGTAAATAGGGGAGGAGCAGTCAGGGTGTTCAGAAAGAAGGAGGGGCAACTAGAGGGCATGGGTGGAGCTGGAGGGGGATGATTCAGGGGAGAAAGGAGGAGGTGCTACTTCACTAAGAGGGTGGTGGAGCCATGGAATGTGCTGCCCAGGGGGCTGGTGGAGGCAGAGACGGTGAAGGGGTTCAAGAAGGGGTGGAACAGGTACAGGGGGAAGGATTCTGGGAGCAAAGTCCTGTGCAGTGAAAATATCTGGGACTGGAAAGGGAGAAGCCATAGAGGGGGAGGGGGGCAGCAAGGTCAGCTCCCAGGGTGGGGGCTGACCAAATTAGCAGACATGAAAGACCGTTAGGTCTATTCTGCTCGCATTTTAGTATGTTAGTACTCTCACTGCACTCATAAAAGTAACATCTGACATCTTCCATGCTATGGATATTGGCCAGGCCACTGGAGCCATATTCATGGATTTCACAAAAGCATTTGACCTCGTGAATCACGGGCTTCTGCTTCACCAGCTGCATCTACTTGGCCTGGACCACAGTTCGCTGCTCTGGATCAAGAGCTATCTGTATGTTTGATCCCAGAAAGTTAAATGGGATGGCTCCCAGTCTGAACAAAATCCAGTTTCCCATGGTGTACCGCAAGGCTCCATTCTGGGCCCCATGCTATTCTCGCTCTTTATCAATGAACTCCTGAAATTCTGAGGAGGTGCCACAGTTCATCTATATGCAGATGTTGCCATCATCTACCGATCCTCTCCAGTTATAGACCAAATCAATAGGGACCTTACCTCAGACTTTGCCTTCCTGGAAGCCTGGTTCAAGTGTAATCATCTTGTTCTCAACTCAAAAAAAACAAAATGCATGGTCTTGGCTCATCGACCTGCTCAAAAGCCTAATCCACCTACCCTTAGCATCTCCACTATCAAGGGAGACTCATTAAAGGTGGTCCACTCCTTCAAATATCTGGGTGTTACCTTTGACACTGCCCTCTCATTCAACTCCCATGTCTCTAACACTATCAAAAACCTCAAACAGAAACTCGGACTCCTCTATCGCATTCTCCCTCACCTTACACTTGCCTCCTGCCAAAAAATAGCCTCCGCATCCCTCCTCCTTCTCCTATCCTATGCTGCACCCCTCCTCCTCAGCACTAACTCCGCCTCCATGTCCCTCCTCTTTTAGGCATACCACAGGGTTGGTCGCTTTGTCTTGGGGGGCCCTGCCCGCTCTCACCATTGTGATGTTCTCGCCTCACTGGAGTGGTCCTCATACGAAGCAAAACTGAGGTACTCCACCCTGAGCCTCATGTTCAAGCTTGTTCACAAATTCATCCCTCCTTGTCTCAGAGAACTTATTTGCCTCAAACAAATACAATGCACACTTCGCTCTGCCTCTCTCCCCCTTCTCATTTTTTCCAAAATATGTCTTGCTTTATCCAGATGCTCCTTTTCATATGCTGCTCTGACTGGAACTCCCTCCCTCACTCCATTCTCTCCTGCTCCTCCTTCTCACAATTTCAGTCACTTCAGTCTGACTTTCTATCTAACTCGGCTACCTGCTCTTGCTTTCACTGAAGGGTGCCTGCCCAGAAACTCCTCCACCTTCTACATGGCTGCCTCCTCATGCCTTAGCCTTCATCTCACTCCTCTACTGCTCCCTCCTAGCATAATATGAGAGTAGTATGTGTAGAATCTCTGATACTAGCCATTCCCATGTTATATTGATACTATTAGTATGATGTTTTGTACTATAACTGCCCTATATATAGCCTCCTCCTCTATCTAGGCTTGCATCGCTCGCCAAAAGAAAGTCTGAAACTGATTGTTTGTGTAATTGAAGAATTTTGCCTCGACATGTACTCTGCCTGATGCCAACTTTGTAACACTAGAACTGCATTGCTGATTTCACTTGTAACTTCATGGTTGTTTCTCAACCCTAGGTCGACCCTGAAAAAGGGACTGTAATTGTCTCAGTGAACTTACCAGGTTACCAAAACTCAAATAAATAAAATAAATAATACATAGGCCTCAACATTAAGGGGCTAGCAGCACTAAACACAGCAGGCTGAAAATGTTATTAATTTTCAAAAGTAGTCAATTGTTACTTTTTATTTCATATGTAGTTTGCTTTTTCCATGTCCTCATTAGGATGCTTTCTACCTGCTAGAATCAAGTGTGCTGGAAAGAGTAGTACTTTACCAAGGGATGGATGTATCTAGTTTTGGTTATCTTCATACCTCATCAGCACTGTGACCTCACTCACTGTGACATCACAAGTGAACAAGCATGCAACAGTTGATTGGCTCTTCCTAGTCAGTTGTGATGTCACAGAGAGTGCAGTCATAGCACTGACGTTGCATAAGAAGGAACAGAACTTTCGGTGTCAAACTACAAGTAAAGTAGTGTTCCACACATTACACCAAAAGTAATCTGGTAAAACAATTTAATTAGCTAAAGGGGGAAAAAGACTTCAGACATAACAAGTTATGGTTCACAGCTTTTGAAAGTTAATTTTAATTTCAGGTAGTAATCTAACTCTTTGAGTTAAAGATCTATTGTAGTGCAATGCCATCTGTTCATGTTTACAGTAGAGAAACTTGTCAGTTCGTGAACAAGGAAGGACAAAGATCCCTTACTTCCCCTGCACAATATCTGAGAGATTGTTGTTTGTGGTCCCAAATTACAGAGTGCAGTATGCACAATGCCTGAGAAACAAAATTAATTTTAAATAATAAGATCAGGCTAAAAACATGACAGTGCTGTGTCAAGCTGAGAGTAAATTGGTCAGCAGCACCATTAGTCAATGAAGGCTGAGATATCTCAAGCACATCATAAGGTAAGTTATTTTATATGTATAACTAGACATGTTTGACACTAGATTGGAAGATAGACAATTGCAGGATAAAGTATGGGCAGCAACTAAAATCAGGAAGGAAGACTGAGAAGGATGTTGGCCTGATGTACACTACCTTTACTGGGGTGGCAGCTCTGATAGATAATAGAGATGAATGGCACAAGGGGGTTGCCTCTTGTGTCACTCAGTATGAGAAAATTGAAGTGTATTTGTATCTATATTAGGTGCTTGTCTATGGGCTTCAGTGTTTCAAATTAGCCAAACAATCAGATGTTTTGATAGCTTTAAGAACAGGATAGATCCCTCTATGGTGCTTGTGTTCATATTCTTATGGCAGTGGTTCACCTCCCACACACTGTTCACCCTTGTGAGGTACTTGTAGGTCTCAATGATGTCACCTTTCTCTCCTCTCTTCTAGGGTGTACATGCTGAGATCTCCCAGGATCTCAACAAGCAAGAAAATGACACAACCACCACCTCCTCCCTCCTTCGGCTGGAGATACTACTCCCTATGTACCCCAGCATCCCTTTAACCCTGCCTACAGCCATGTCACACCATGTTGCCACCTTAATCTCCTCTGATATAATAACCCTGAAGTCCCTTTCCTATCTAGAGACTGTAAATGCCTCCATTCCCCATCCCAGTGACCCAGGAGCATGATTTTGCCCTTTTTGGCATTAAACTACAACTGCTATGCCTTTGACCACTCCTCTAGTTTCCCCTAGATCCCTATGTGTTCTCTCCACCCCCCCCCGAGTTTCCACCCTACCGCAGATTTATGTGTCATCTGCAAAAAAGGCATAATTTCCCCTCATGCTCTATTGCAGTGTCCCCTATAAAAACATTGAAAAGGACTGGTCCCAGTACTAAACCCTGTAACACACCACTTGTTACTCTCCCATCCTTAGAGTTAATGCCATTAACCAAACCCTCTGTCCCCTATCTGTTAACCAACTCTGAACCCAACTTATCAATTTGGACTTCCTGCTAAGCTGTTCCACTTCACAATCAGCCTCTTGTGTGACAGTGTTTAAAGAGCAACTATCATATTTTTTGTGCTCCAGGTATGCAACTCATATATGTAGTTTATGTAGTTTCCTGTCCTAGGAGCTTTTTCAGCTGTAAATTACTATATTCTTTTCCATGATTTTTTTTCACTTTCTGTTTTTCCCTCCATTGGCATCTGCAGGCAGCTGTCTCTCACCCCGGCCTGCCACCTAAGTTTGTCGACCACCCCACCCCCAGTACTGCCAAGTCCCGGTACTCCCATGAATTCCCCCGACTGTGGGGGCAGGAGGGGGTGGGCCATCCTTGAACCACCCAGTGCATCCAATCCAGTTCGGGGCTTCCAGCAATCCAGCAGTAAAGTAGGACACTGGTTGGCAGGCAGGGCTTCATGAAGCTTGCAGAAGCCTCTTTTTTCCATTTTCTGTCCCTCCCTTCATGGCTGTGAGTGCGCACATGGAGATGCATGAGTGCCATGTTGCCACCTTCTTCGCCTTCCTGACTCCAAGTGCTGCCATCCGACCACCATCAGGATGCAGCCAAGGAGTGGGACTACCTTCCCTTTCTCCTCAGGAGAGGAGAGCAGTTCATTGGACGCTCAATTCTCTTCCTCAGTTGCCAACCCCCAGCAAACTGAGCTCTCTCCCAAGCCTGGGTCACTGGTGCAAGGTGTGGAATACAGTGCCTCAACACTCAGTGCCACTGGGTCAGCCTACTTCATGGTTTTAAAAATATTTCCCTCATAAAAAACAGCTTATAGCTTTCATTTATGAGCTGGGTGATCTCTGAGCACTGCAGCCCCACCTCTGAAAACAGCATAATTATGTTGCAAGGTCAGGAACAGGGCTGCAGTGCTATCTATGGACAATGGAATTAAATTGAGTGCTGCCTAAATGCACTAAGATTATCTTTGCTGGCATGTTTACATGTATGGGGCTAATATATATTCTCCTCCCCCAATTCCATTACATTCTTCATGGGCAGTGCTGTAGCCCCGTTCCCAACCTCGTTTCATAATTATACTGTTTTCAGGGGTGGGGCTGCAGTGCTTGGCGATCGCCTGACTCATACATGGAGGTTATGAGCCAGGTTTTATAAGGGAAATATTTTTAAAACCATGGAGCAGAAAATAATAATTCATAACTGAAAAGGCTCCTAGGGCAGGCAAATATTTGATATAAGTTGCCTGCTCTGATCATGTCAGCTGCTCTTTAAAGTCCAGATAGTCTACATCCACTGCTCTCTAATGTAGGTTCAGGTTGCCCTTTCTCTGTAGAGATCAAAGTTATTTGATCTTGTGTCATCCACACAGAGACTGTCCACAAAATTTCAAAAGGATAAGGGATGAACTCCAATATGTGTAAGTCTTCAAAATTTGTCATTAAAGATTTCTCCACACACATGAACTGGGCAATGTTTTGTGGCCCAGCCACTTCCTCAGGCCCACAGTGTTGTGCTTCAAGTGTCTTTGCTGTGTCTGTTTAATATGGAACTTATATTTTGAATCTTTCTTCACTGTATTTAGCAAGTCTTTCTTGGGTTTTTTTTGCTTTTCAAAAGTATCCTGAGTCTGTTTTTCATTTGATATTGTACTGGCTCTCGCTGTTCTCTAGTCTCTTGGATCCATCTGTACTATTTCTCATCCTTGAATTGGAGTTTTATTTAATATTGTAGTGGCTCTCTCTGCTCTCTCATCTCTCAGAGCCATCTGTACTGTGTTTCATCCCTCTGCCATAGGGCCAGGCTGTGGACTACTGAGTGATCTCACAGAATCTAACAGCCCACTAGTTTCTAGATGCTCAGCCAGCCTTTCATTCAGTAGGGTTCCATTAATTTCCCCACACTAAAGATAGGCTGAACATCCTATAATTGCTAGCCTTCCCCCTGCTTATGTAGAAGGACTACATCAGACCTACTCCAGTCCTCCTTCCAGTGAGTTGTTGAACAAGACTATGTGCAGGGAAGCTAGCACTTCACTGAGTTCTTTCAGTACCCTGGTGATATCCCATCCCATCCTGTAGCCTTATCCACCTTCTAGGCTGTAAGTCCATTCAGTTTCCTCTTAAAATGTACTTGTGTGTACTGCCCTCTCTCTCTCCTAACCTTGCTTCTCCCAAGTGGCCTATCCACTCCCCACTTTACTGTGAAGACTGAGCAGAAGTAATTGCTTAACACATCTGCTTTTTTTTGGACCCCTTCTGCACAATCTCCCCTACAACCCTTCTAATCCTTGCTATCCTTCTGCTTGCTTTTCTCTTCTTGCTTACATATCTGAAAAAAACAGTCTTATCCCTTTAAGACACCCCTTTAGCAGTCTGTTCTTCTGTCTGCACCTTTTGTCCATTCTTCTGCCTGCACCTTTTCTCCACTAACCACCTTACCTGCTTCCTTCTGTCTTGCTAGGTACACCTCCCTGTCTTCCTCCCTTTGCATTTCTTTGTATCTCTTGAGTATCATCCTTTTTTTCTTTCACAACCCTTGCCACTTCTTTTAAGAACCATAACAATCTCCTTCTCCTTTTGCTCACTTTTTTCATCTAGAGGTTTGTTGCTCTACTTATATCCTTCCTTATTCTTCCCCATTGTGAAACTGTACCTGTTTCCACGCAATTCCTCCCCTTAGAGGCATTTTCTGAGACAATATCCCATTTCTTTAAAATCCCCCCTGCTGATGTCCAGGACACTCATCCTTGTGTTGCTCACCTCTGCTTCTTTCTTTATGTTGAGCCATGCTATACAGTGATCACTGGTACCCCTAGTGCTTTGGTCATCTCTTTCCTTTGTACCAGGGGTTTGTACACTACCCTGGTGCCAATTGCAGTCCGAGAGCTTGTCTCCAGAATTTATTTATTTACTGCAAAACAATTACCAGGAAAGACATAGTGACCTGAAATAGCTTGTTTGCAGATATGTGCTTGGGGGAATGGCTGGGAAATGAGGAGAACACAGCACTAAGATACAACAATCAGTTACACAAATCAAAAATCAATATTGTAAGTTCAACAATTAAGTAGCAACAAAATGAACCAGATGAGCTAGCCAAAGCATCTAAAGAGCAACAGATAATATAAGTGCAAACTTGAACACAATAGAAGTATGAGCAATGCACTGCTAAATATGGTGTTTAAGTGCAGATGGCAATAGTCTGAAGGCAGAGTGAAGAGCTGTTGGTGCATCATTCAGCAAGGAAGGATGGAGGAGACTAGGAGAAACAGCTGGAAATGAATTAGGAGAGGAGCAGGGGAAGTGGGGGGTAGGGATTTTTAGGGTGGCAAAATGCAGCACAGGATTAGACATGACTGTAGGAGTGAGTAGTGAATTCAGATAGGAAAGGGTTGCATGAAAGGGAGGAAGGAGCAGTATGAATGGTAATTGGAAAAGAGACCCATAGTTTGGGGAAACAAACAGAAGGCAGCTTGACCAATAGAGGGTTTTATGGAGGGGGAGAGCAAGACAGTGAGGGCCAGAGATTCAAAGTATGTAGGAGATGGAAGAGGAGGAACTGAGGAGGGAGGAAAGGTAAGAGCAGAGGGACCCAAACTAGAATTTGAAAATGAAAACAGCAGAATAAGCAAGGTGCCTGGCATCAAGAGAGGAAAATTAGAGTGAGAAGGACATGGAGAAGTGGAGGGTTTTGGGGGCGACTCAAGGACAAAGTAACAGAAAGCATGAAATAGTGGGTCCAGTCTGGCAAGAGTGGATTTAGTTGAATGATCCACAGCATCTTCAGGCCCTCCTCACCTTGGTGCACTCGCACCTTCTTGGCCTTGACTCTCTCCCTTACATACAACACCATCCTCTTCCCCTCCTGAACAGCAGGATAATTTATGTTTGTACACCAATATTCCATATCTGCCTTTTGCAGCATTTAAGTGTTGTGTGCCTTGCAGATGTCCCAGCTTGCTCCCAGTGCTGATCCCTGTCAGGTTGTTTATGAAACTAGTCACACAGTTGTAGCCAGTGACAAAATGTGCTCTATATCTGTATAGATTGGGAAATATTAAAGGAATCCAATTGAAATGATGGGCAATTTCCTGTGTTATAATGTTATTTATCAGGATACCAGTAATGCACATCATGTAACTGACTATCATTGTAGCTGTGGTTTTCCCTTGTACTTCAGCATGTGCTTGGCTTTGTGCTGCTTTCACCGGCGGTATATTAGATATTTGTTATTGTGCAAATCTTACAGTACACCTGTTCCTTCATACCTGCTGATCTTACACACATTTGGGCATGTAAAGTGCCCTTTGTGCCACTGTTTATACTGCTCTCCAAAATGCTGCCATCAAGTTTAAATGAGGATGGATCGAATTCTTATCACATAATGTTCTCAGGTTTTCAGTACCAAGTAAATATTTTGTTTATTTGTGTTATGGCCCTTATAGCTTGGTGAAATGTTAACATAAAATTTATCACCCCAACACCATACCTCTTAGTACTAGGTGGAAACTGCAAATTTCACAAAATGTTCTGAAATTCTGACTTAGTCAAGATTCAAATCCTCTAAATGTGTTCTGCGAATATGTACCTAGTTCCATGAAACTCTTTGATACCTGCAGTCATTCTGCAGTTCTATGGATAACAGAGTGATTACTTGCTGTATTAAATTATGGCATTCCATGCCATAATTTAATATAGCAATCTGCAATACATACTGTACATTCATTCTGCTGTTCTAAGTTGGAATTTTATAGAAGTTTTCAAAGTACATTCTGAAAATTTCTGGAAGTGGAATTCTTAGTTTTGTGGTAATTCCACTAGATGAATTTTAATTTTGCACAGCGCTAATGCATATATTTTTGAATAATGAGGACGGTGAAGGAAGAAAGCTTTTGTCAGAGATTGATTTCAGTGGTCAAGGACTTTTCCACCTCTCTTTTAAAGAGCTAGTGTACTGCCAAAAACTAATTAAATTTTAAAAGCAGTCAACCATTACCTTTTATATCTGAGGTACTTTTTCTTTTCCCTTTGTTTAATAAGAAGATTCTTTACCTGATGTTAGTAGATGTGATGTGTGGAACAGCTTTTAGCCAGGCAGCTGACACATCTTGCTCTCCTGACCCACACTACATCATCAGCATTGTGTCCTCACTGACTGTGACATCACTGCTATTCAGGACAGCAAGTGAGTGACTACCAGGCCATTTATCTGTGATGTTGCTGTCAGTGAGATCATAATGCTGATGATGTGATGATGTAGTATGGGGAAGTAGAGTTAGATATGTCAGCTGCAGGCTAAGAGCTGTTTCACACATCCAGTACAATAAGATCACAGGGAAGTCTTTCTGATGAGCAAAAGGAAAAAAGAAAAATACTTCAGAAATAAAAAGTTTCAACTGACTACTACTTAACATTTTTATTATTTTCTTTCCTGCCTGTTTTGGCTCCAATAGCTCTTTAATTCACTTCCAATAAATCATTAGAAGTCTGAATTGTACATTGCTTAATGCAGTTGATACCTCTCAACTTGATTACTACAAAGATTTATACCTTGGGGTGAGTAGAAGTGTCCTATGACATCTGCAACTGGTGCAAAACACAGCAGCCCAGTTGTTGATGGGCCTTCTGAGGTCATGTCATATAACCCTGGTCCTTATGTGAACTACACTGGTTTCTGGTGAAGTAGCATATCACCTTCAAAGTTGTCTTAATGGATCATGTCCTGGCTACCTGAGTGACCTACTGAACCCTCATCAAACATCTCACTCCATTCACTCCTCTGAAGTGAACATCTTAGCCATTCCTAGGGTGAGGCTGAAATCCTCTGGAGACAGGGCTTTTTCATCTGCCAACCATGCGTGTCCCTTTGGAGCAGTCTTCCCAGGGTTCTGAGAGAGGCTCCCTCAGTGGAGGCCTTAAAGATGGTTGTGAAATCCTCCCTCTTTCAGGATGCATTTGACACTGTTTGATATATAAGACTGCAATTTTTCTCACTGATCAGAATCATGTTGTAGGCTTTGTTTTATATATATTATTTATAATTTTATTTATTTAGCTATATATTATGAAGTGTTATTTACTTATGGTATTGTTCTTTTTGTAATGGCTGTGCAGTGCTCAGAGCCTCTGGGCCTGGGTACTTTATAGTTTACTACTGCTACTATTACTACTACTAAACCTTAACACAAATGGCCACCTAGGTAAAAATGAGTTTTAAGGACCACATTGCTTAGTGCTATTTTCTTTTATCAAAGATTTTTTTCTATCTATACAAGTCAAGCAGCTTTATAGCACATTAAAGTTACAAAAAGCCACAGCCTGTTGACTAGAGTTTCTCAGACAATATCTAAAAAAATGAGATACTTCTGGACTTTTCTGTTTCCTTGATATACAGAAGTCAGAAAAAAAGCCTGAACTCAGCCATGGCTAATGTTAGATATTTTAATGGACTGGATTTCTTTTATCTAATCAAATAGCTTTCAACCACCCTAAAACACCTGGAAAATAAACATTTCTGGTATCACAAACCATTATGCTCCATTCACCACTCATTATTATCTTGCAACAATGCACAATCCCCCCCCCTCCGATATTACTAAAAGTACCTAATGGAGGGTCTCCCTGTTGCAGGTATGTGAGTTGCAAAGAAACACAGGACACAGCTATTAGGTACAAAACACCCACAGTGTGTTTTATTTTATAGAAAAGTATCAAAGTACAGAAATAATAAATAAATAGAAATAAACCGTTTAAACTGAACTAGAACATAAATAATAGCTCAATGCTATTTCCTGTTGTTCGAGAAGAACTCCTATTTCAGGCACAGGCCCTTCTCTTACCTTGTCCTCAGGTAAGTGAGATTGGCTGGATAGCTAATCTAACTCTTGGTGTTTGAGGAGAGCTTATATATTCCTCCCACTTATGGGAAAGTCCCATCCATAACCTCCAATGTTCTAGAATGGTCCCTATTGTTATATATGCAAACAGTGCAAACATTCATTGTATTTATACATGTGCTGTATTGTTATAGCATGCACACTAGCCCTTTAATTTATATCTCAGAGCTATTCATAATGGGGCTCCTTTTGAGACCTGTAGTGTCTCTTTATTCTTTAATTTTTTTTTTTTTTCACTGCTCTTGCGGCCCTCTCCTTATTCTGAGAGTTACTCTCCCTGTAAAGCATTTCCATACATAGGGATGTTCCTGTCCCCTTTAAATCATTTGTTTTCTATGTTGCAGCAGAGCAGCAGACTGCTAAACAATCATTATCTAGCTGCTCTACTTTGGGATTCTGTATGGATTCGATAAGCCTGCCTCTCTTGCAGTATAGACTGACTGTACACATGCTATGGACTCCTCCATGGCTAGCTGGCATCATTCTTCAGCATATTTTATATGAAGCCAGCAGCCAGGAGTCCTATTAATACATGGGTATCAGTAATTATTTACATAAATACCGAGCAGCAGCAAAAGTAATAGAAAGGTTTGCAGCTCAGTTCAAACAGTTCTTGCTTCAATGCAGGATTTCTTTGGCATAACATTCTACATAACAACGGAGCGGCATCAAAATAATTCAAACAACATAAGCATAATTCTGCTTCATTTGTATTCATAATCCACCTATCAGAGTGGATGACATTTTGCATTCAACTGTCATTTTAAACATTTTCAAACATTCCTGCACCCCATACATAAAAATGGCAAAAGCATTAACTTTATGAAGCAGTTTATTTCAAAAAATGCATTTTATTCAACCAGCACCTTATATCTCTTTAAAGGCACTTTATATATGTTAGCATTAAATGCCATAAATGTACTTTATTTCATTCCTGCCAGCTAGCTTCAGCCAGGTACATGATTTTGGGGTGCTCTTGGTGAGGGATGGAAATACGGAAATTAGAACTAAAAGCAGTAGGAAAAAGATTTATTAAGAAATAGAAAAGACTTACACAGGTGGCCAACTTATGCCGGGGGTGAGAAAGGTAAAGTATAGTATAGGAAGACACTTTTTTGCAACAGATTTCAGTAGGGAAAAGAAGAAGATAGCAAATGCATACCTCCACCGGGGTTATTGGACTGTCAGAACGCAGTTCTGTCACACACCCTCAAGAGTTCCATTTCTTTTCTCCCAGTACCTTCAAAGTCCTTACATTTCACACATGTGTGAGTACCCATAACACTACCTAGTACCCACACCAGTCCAGTGTGTTTCACCCACATTGAAAAACCTCATGTGGTTCCCCCACTCCAGTACTTGTAATGCCAAACCAGTTCCTCTCCAAATCCAGACTCCAGAGCTTTATACCATGTTCTATAGTATGTTCCAATTCCCCAATGTAAAGTTACAGTATTATCTTTGCCAGCTGATTGCCCTGGTGCTGTTTCTCTCTCTCTGATGCCCACCAGCCTAGTGTCTGATATGACAAGGGCTAATAACATTTGAATTCTGGGCAGTGGCAGTTATAGTGAAGGACAGAGCTGCAGGAGCACAAGGGGCAGCAAGGAAACAAGGAACAAATGTTGACTTTGTTAGGGGTTACCTAGAACTTAGAATTTAAAAATGAAAATTGGACTTGGAGAGGAAATGACTTGAAGGGAGCACCAATCGGAATTCTTACCGGTGGGTAATACCTTCTGGACTGGTGTGTGTACCAGTGGGTAGTGTTCTGGTCACATACATGCACAAGGGCTTCAGATGCATCAGACTTGACTGTGGCTTGGTGACGAGTGCAGGTTCTTGGAAGATCACCCTGAGATATGTTTTAGTTCTATCTCTGAATGGGAACAGTATGTGTGCTGTAGTACTGGGTGGGAAAGGGGGCAAAAGAAGAGAGGGAGCATGATTAAATGCTTGTTTTCTAGTTGTTTTAAAGCAGCAACATTTATTATTGTTCAGTATATTTAATCATATCACTTTTTAAGCAATACTATGTTTCCAGCATTCGTAGATTCATCAGTATATCTGTAATTACTCAGATGTTTTCACCACTTTTATTACTAGTTATACTAATATATTTATTGAAATCTCTTGTCAGGGAAAGGCACACTGAGCCAAAGTTTGTTTGCAGGAGCAGATGGGGGGAGGTATTCCTCTTTTCAGATTATACTAACATATGTAGCCTGGTGGACAGAAATAAGGGTGACAGAATAATGAACAAGGTCCTGTGTAGATTACAGAAGTGATCAAAATATGGCAATTAAACTTTAATGCCCAAAAGTTACAGGCAATGTACATACAATAGGTAGAAACATCTGGAAACTGAATAAAGAATGGGTGAGGCACTAGTAGAAAGCACTAATGAGGGAAAGAATCTGAGGGTAATGATTTCAAATACTCTGAAGACAATAGTGCAGATTGGGTACAGTAACTGCTGTGTGCTCTTTGGTAGAAGGGGTAGACGAGATGGTCCCTACGTCCCTTATACTATTACAGTTCTGTTACTATGGATAGTGTCTAAATAACAATAATTTCTCAATGGATCATCTCTTTCTCACGGCTGATAGAAAGTAAAAGTTCGCCAGTCCTCCACAAACGTTCCCATTTCAGCAGTCAGTCTCTTATTCATGAGAAAAATAACTTGATTTGTGGTGGTGGTTTCCTTCTCACAGGGAAATCACTAAGTCCTTAAGTCACTGAAAAAAGAAACTCAGGTCATGGTAAAAACGCTTTGCTAATTGCACTCTATGAAATAAGAATTTTCATAACGTTTTTTCCACGTTTTGCAAAATTCTGGAAATCTTGTTTGCTCTAATTTGTTTACCCTTTTCAGAGTAGCACTTAGCATTCTACTGTATTACACTATACACATTGCACTTCTGTACTTTTCTTGCCAAGGGACCAGAATGATAAGAAATACTGTGTTGTATCTCATGAAGTGATTCCACCAACTATTATGTGCACATTTCAAATAAATAACTTTTTTAGAATTGTTCAGAACTGGGATTTTTGTTGCAAGTCAGAAGATTCTTTGTTCCTTACCACTGCTGTATTATACCTTGTGGCCTGGTTTTCCAAAGGTTTAGACAAAGGACTTCTGACAGTTGTTCTGCACAGTGGCATCATTGCAAATGCCCCAAATTACTTGTGGACTATTTTTGAATATTTTGGTGCATTTGTGACACTTTACTCACCTTATGACACAAAAATGAGTTATGTATCATTCTAACATGGGCATCAGTTTTGTTATGCAACCTGATGCACTTGACACATGAAGTTAGACCAAACTGTTTATTTTTTTTAATCCTTCTTCTCCATGGATGGTCCTTCAGACAGGTGCCCCAGCCCCATCACCCCAACTTCCGCCGGGACTTACTGCAAGTCACCTTTCCGCATGTCTTGCTGCCCATGGTGGGGTCTGCAGGGGTCTCCACTTCCCGCAGACATCTGGATCCAGTTTGGGCTGGAGCCCAGCTAGTAGGGTACAGCACCTGCAAGCATCTGCTAGTATCCTGCTGCCATTTTCCTGGGTTCTGGACCCCCGGGGATGTGTACCATGCAATGACATCCAGGCACATACCACACACTCCTGTGCAAATCACACTGATGTCTGCCACACCTCCCGGCCTGCTGACCTGGGCTATCTTTCTCCCAGATCTGCTAGGGACCAGGCAAGCATCAGGCACTGCCCACCCTCCGACCATAAAGGAGAGCAGTTCTACAGATGCTTAATTCTCCTCCCCCTGACTAATCCTCCTATACCCTGGGTTCGCTTCCAAACCCGGGACATTGACATTGCAAGTGGTAGCACTACTGCTGCGCCAGTGGCCCGGCATTTTTTGTGGTTTAACAGTCATTTTGCAAGAAGTATATCTGGGTCAAAATGTGCCTTAGTTGTCTGAAAATCTAGCCAGTGTCTTGAGTGATAAATATCATACTGTCAAAACTTGTGATATGCATAGACAATCCATTGAATTAAGGGAGACAATTTAGCCTAGAAGTTGAAACCCAGGTTAGTTAACCTGAAGATCTTGGTTTGAATACTACAACTGCCACTTACTAACTGCATGACCTTGAGGAAGTTACTTAACCTCCCTGTCCTCATTTTCATTTCTCTATAATCTATCAATGTGGTCTTTGATTCTCCCTCCACACTGAAAAGGGCTGTAACATTTTCGAACCTCCTTCTACCACTGGATTGAAAAGCACTTTGGGCTGCAGTGTGTATAAGAATCATGAAATAAAAAGAAAAAATCCTTTGTTTTCTTTCCATTACTATATAACTGCATTTAATACAGAAAAATGTGTAAACATCATAGAGCATACACCTCTCCATAGATGAGATTCAAAGCATTCCCCTTCATACAGTTCTTCTTATCAAACACATATTCTGTAATAATGTAATGGAAACAAGGGTTGCCTTTAACAAGACCATCAAACAGATTTTCAAAGGGGTCCAATTGCCACTTGCCCTGGGTGTGCCAAAGATGTATTGCACTGGGCTTGTGGTAGTCTAAGGTGATTATACATCCCGTGTGGCAATTGTTGCAAGTTAGAGCAATGTTTTGTGGTCTAGCTTGCATCAATCCCAGAGACCCTTTTTATGTTGCTTGTGCCAAATATTTGGTGAAAGCTGCTGTAAATTAGGTAAACTGTCACAACTGTGTCTGACCTACTGACATCGGATGCAGTTGCCGCAAACCCATTTGGTGCACTGCCAGAAAGTAAGTGTGGTGGCACAGGGCTTGACACAAGTCCTGCACTACCCTTTAAAAGTCTGGTCCCACGTGTCTACTACTACATTCGTATCTCTGTGGTGATAAGTTACATTATCTTTTGATGACCAAATTAATTAAAGTATAACTACACTGTAGAAGTGTGAGAATATTGAAATAACGAAGTGTTTACACATCTGATCCATGAAAGTGCATAGTAGTTACCCTGGAGTTAGAGAATTAATTTACTTTAGTTTGTAAGAAACCATACAGCATAAACCGAAAATACCAGTCTGTGCAATCTTTCAGTTTCAGTCACCTTTCTGACATTACTTTCTAGTCACTTATATGGTACTACATTTATAAAACTTTATTCCGCAGCACCTTAAAGCAAGTTTCAGTATCAGCATTTTCTTGCTAGATGCATTTCTTGATGTTAGCCCTGGATTAGCGCCATTTAACTCATCAAGACCAATAATAATCATCACTGTAAAGGATGTAACCTAAATTGTAGCCAGGCATAAGTTACTCACAAATTTATAACTTCAGCTCTTTAAAAGGAGGAAGTGCACTCTAGTGCTTAGAACACTGGCTTGAAAAGCAGGGGGTCACAGGCTCAAACTCCACTAAAGACAAATACAGGTACTGTGACCTTGACCAAAATCAGTTAACCTCTCAAAACTCTAGCTCACCAGCTGAAAAAACTGGGTGGGATCTGTGCCCACTGAAAGTGAGATGTTGCATCCCAGCTTGTCTCTCCTGGATATATAACTAACTTAAAAAAATTTAGATGACAATGTTATTGTCACCAGAACATTAGCAGTTCCAAATAAGGTGTGATGTTGCAGCTCAGTCTGCAGTCAGTTTGTTTTCCCTTAGCTGTCAAGCCCTCTGCCTGTCACAGCAATGACATTAACCACTTTCAGCCCTGAGAGACACCAATATTGTTGTCAAACCTCAAAGTGAGTGAGAGAGAGAGCACATGCAGATTGTCACGTGATACTTCACTGACACTGTGCTGACTGACTGACAACAGGCAAGGTTAAAAAGTGAAAAGTACCTAATGCAGGTGGGAATGACTGCGATCTGTCACCAATGATAGATGGGCTTGCAAGTAAATGTTATAAACCACCATAGAGTGCTGCTCACTGAAGCCAGCTGCCTCAATCTGTGTGACAGCCATCGACCTGATGCAGAACTAAGACACGACCTTCGTTGACACTCTGTGAAGGATAAAAGTTTGCAGTCCTTGTCGGCACACTTAGTCATGAATAATAAGGCTGCGCTTTTATCTAAGCAATGTCTCGGTGGAGCCTCAGAGTCCTAACAAAGCTGCAAATTAGCATGAGTGTCTTGACAATTAGCTTTGAGATGAGTTCCCACTTGAAAGAACAGTAAAGAAGGCAACAAGGCAACATTTAGGCTGTAAAATACAATTTATATGAACAGAAAAGGAAAAAGAAATACAAAGTACTTAGCAGCAATGGATAGAACACGAGAAGCAAGCTACAAATTGCAGTATGCTTCCAAACAAATTGAACTCACAATATGCAAGACTTATTTCAAGATGAGGCTGGCATCTAGAAGAGTACTGTGAACTGTTTTACATTTCATTCGAATTTGTTTATTAAAAATACTTCTACTCTAATTGCCACCTTATGCAATCTGTATCAAGAGTTTGCTGTCTTAGAACAGTGTAGTGTACACAAACATGAAACCATATCAAACATGTTTTTGTTTTTCCTTAGGCTCGACTTCCAAAACCTGTCAAATGCTTTGCTGAACTTCAAAAGGTCTGCATGGTTCTAACCACTACAGTATGTCCTAAAACTGATGAATTATCATACCTAGAAGGGAGCAAATGTTTTTTTTTTTCACTGTGTTAATTATTTTGTCAGGTATTTTGCTCAACATTTGATGAGTTTCATCCTAGGCTTTCCAGCAGTCAGATGACAGAATAAAATATGTCAAGGAACTGTAGACAAATGGAATAGTTAAACCCCACGGGAACAGTCTCTCTCTGTCTGTCTGTCTGTCTGTTTCTCTCTCTCTCTCATGATGTCAGTGTATGCTGTTAGACACCCAGGATATAACAGTTTAAATTGTTTAGTTTCACTTGGCTGGCTACTAATGCAAAACCGAATGACAATGCTGATTTAAAAGAACTGCAGTGGTATTTACTTTTCTAGAACATCTTTGAATATCATCAGAATGAGTTGCTTTAGATGCAGTTTAGTTTATTAGACAAGCACAATGAACTAAAATAACTCTGTTCAGGTCTGTGTATAAAGGCACTTTTACACGGTGCCTGTGCGCACCACAATGATTTTGTTGTACTCTCTCCCACTACTTCTCACTGTGTGCGGCACTGGTATGGTGTGCTTTTACACATCATAGTGTAAATCAGTCCCGGAGAGTGTCTCGCGAGACCCTCCCAGATCTCCTTTGCTAGACAATGCCCACCTCCCTATGGTATGTCCCAAGGATTGTACAAGCAGTAGTGTGCCCCAGTTCAACTACTTATACTTTCTTATATTAGAAAGAAAGCTGCACTCGAGAAAGTAGGCATTTCTTAGAAACAAGGGCTATAAAATGTTAAAATCGTGGAGAAAGCAGTTCCAGGTTACTGAGCATGCGCGCATGCATATTCATACTCCTCAAGAAATATACATAAATGCATGCCCAGTATAACAAAACCACTTTCTCAACAATTTTAACATGTTGTAGCCCCAATTTCTAAGAACTGCCTTCTTGACCAAGTACAGCTTTCTTTCTAGTATAAAAAATATAGGTAGTTGAACTTGGGCAGAGTAGTGCTCATATGAGCCTCGAGACCCACTATTGGGAAGTGGGCATTGCCTAGCAATGGAGATCCTGGAGTGTTACACAAGACACTCTTCAGAATCAATGTGAATGCAAGAGTGCATCTACATGGTGGCACTCACTGGTGAAAGGGGACTTAATGGAACAGAACAAAACAGTGAACCCAAGAAAACCGGGATCGCCAGGCAAGCGAATGCTCATTTGTGTTGCATTGCTGCTTGCCTCCACACTGCATAAGTGTAATGTAACAGTTGCTCTGTACTGCTCATTGCGGTACAGAGCCTGTCATGTAAAGGGCCCTTAAATTGCTAGCAATGGGCTTCTTGGTTTCTCTACATTTTTGCTGTCCCAGCCATACAGTACAGTATAATAAAGATCTAAATTTACGTAGGATGCTGGGCTATCAACAGTAAAACAATCATTTTAAATATAAGTGTCTTCCAGAAATCTGAGAATATTATGAAATTAGTTGGATATTTAGCTCATACCGCATATGTTAAAACCTGTATTTTCACCCAGCCAGGGAAACTGATGTTGCTTCACATATACTGTATTGGTACTGTAGCTAGAGATATAATGTAAACTATCATGATACATCATGAGCTATCACAGGAAACCTGATTACCTGATTTATTTCATATGGCTCTCCAATGGCATTCTTAATATCCACCAATATACAGTGTACTGCAACTTATTACTAGTTACCACCATGTGGATCTTATTAACATTTTTTTGCAATGAAAAATTAGAATGACGATTCTATAAAAAAGTGGCTTTGGCTTACAATTACTGCCAGTGGCACAGTGTTTATACATCTAATAATTATCAAAAATGTTCTATATGTAATGCTGGGCCAAAGAAAAGAAGGGGAAAATTAAACAATTAAAGTAATAACAGAGAAAATAAAAACTTCTCTAAGAAATTATGCCTTCATTTATGCAGTATGTCCACAAGAAAATTCCCTTTTCTGTCTTGAATTATTTTTACCACAAATGCCATCATTAGGATTGACATCATGAACTTTCATATCATGTGTTTTACATCATGTACACGATGATATATACAAGCATGTGAAAAAAAAAACACAGATATAAAACTGTAAACAAAGGAAAAAGGTAAATGAGGCAATAAGTCACTAATTAATGGACAAACCAATTAAAATGTAATTAACAAAATGGATAATCAATTAGCACATCACTAAATAAAACTACCAAACACCAAAATTCCAACACCAAAAAACCCACCCTTCCAACAACCAAAACCATACATTTTATAGCCACATACACTCTACTTAAATAACAATCTCTATATTAAATGAAAACTGCAATGGCAGCCACACAGACCAGAATTCATCGCCTGTTCTCTCACCAGAAAAACATGTCCCTCAATGCTTCAGCTCCCTCCTCAGATGCCAAGCTTACCTTGCTCCTGTCTACATATGCCTCCATGCCTTGACTGTCTCTTCAGATGCTGTGACCTACACACTGCTGTCACCATCTCCAGCAACACTAGTCTCACCATGCCACTCACAGCCACTCCTGACCACAGAATCCAGCAGCTGTGATTACACATGCTGCTCTCAACCACAGAATCCAGCAGCTCCAAGGACACATGCCAATCCAATCCTTCAGCTGAAACAGCAGACCACAATGCCACCAGCAAACTAAAGGACAGATGCCTGTAGACATACCCACTTATATAGCACACCCTAATCTGAAGAAACACAAATTGTGCCCAACAAAATACATCACTACACTATGGAAACACAGGGGAGGGGCCAGACCAAAGGCAAACCAAGAAATGATCGCAACCATAAACTAAAGCTAAAACTTTACATTCCTTATGTATCTACTCTGAAGAAACACATTAGGACTAAAATCGTGCCCAACTAAAAACATCACTACACTACGGAAACACAGGAGAGGGGACAGACCAAAGGCAAACCAAGAAATGACCACAACCATAAACTAAAGCTAAAACTTTATATTCCTTATGTATTATATACCATAACACAAATGATAATAATTTATTCTCTATATAACTCTTCATATATTATAATATAGTGGCATGGTAGTGCCTTTACTCTCTATATATTATAATGGCATAGTAGTGCCTTTGCAGTTAGTGTTAAAATGTTGTTAAACCCCAGTTTTTACACCTGACCACTTCACCCCTTCCTGAATGGGATAACCTGACATTTGGCATGTGCAGGCCTATGATCTCAGGATTCTGAATATGTGATAATGAACATTTCAGTGGTTCAAAACTTCTAGAAAGTTAAAAACATGAAAAATATATGCTTACAACTTTTATTTTTGCCCACTGATAGTGCAAAAACATCAGAAAGTTCAAACCTGAAGTTTTCTGGTCAGTTCAAGTTTGGCCCATGGTCAGTTTTTTGCTATGTGGGTTAGCTGACAACTGTGCAGATGTTAAATTATCAATGATCTTATTTTCCATTTTTGCACATCTGCAGTTATTTTTTTTTTCAAATAAGGTGTTTTTCTCAACAACAGCATACATGAAGGAACAAACAAACAAACAAACAAAAAAATAAGTCTGAAAAAGTGTATTGTGAATTCATGTGGACTATGTCTAGTTTTATCATGAATTTTCAACTCACCATAACTTGGTAAATTTTCAAGAAATGCATGCCAAATTTAAAATGAAACTGCATCTGGCTCCCTCCTCTTGATCACATGAGTATTCCCAGTTAAATGGCCCCCAAAATGTTTTTTTTGGGTCACCTTCTAAGTGGGGCCTCGGTGTACCTTGTAGGGCTGGACTTCAGGGTAGGGTTTAGAGAGATAGGTTGCCCCTGGGCAGCTGGAACCAGAGCCCCCTGAAGGTCCTCTATTGAGGCATTGGCACTGCATCCTCCTGATGAAGAAACCCAAAAGAGCTGCCTCAACAACTCCCTCTTTCTGGCATGGGTGCAAGACTATGTATCCCATTGGATAACATGGGGGCTCAATTTTTGTTATGAAGATGGGTCCCTTTTGACAGTGTTCAAATTCTGTCATGTTATGAGCAAGGCCATTAGAGGGGTGGGGATGAACTTGAAGGAGTTTGATACCCACTCCTTCTACATTGGGTCTGTCTAATGTGCTAGAGCTGGGCTTACAGGTGGCCAGATTTAGAGTCTTGTACATTGGCGGTTGCAGGCTTTTAAAAGATAGAGTATGTAGGACTGAATTTGTTTTAACCCATTTTTTGTTTGTTGGCTGGTGGTAGTTCCTGAAGCAGCCAAGTGTGGATATGTGGGCATTCATGTATCCACTGGACAACCATCAGAGCAAGTCATTGTCAGGGAGTTGGGAACCTGTTTCTGGATCCCCAGCAGGCGTGGGTGCATGGATAGAATGGTGGGAGATAAGATGGGGTGATCTGCTTCCATGGTGAGTGGTTGGAGCTAAGCAGTTGGGCCCTAAAAGCATCCTGATCGTACACTTCTGAGTCAAAGATTTGGGGGGCAGTAAAACTGCTTGAACAGTTTCATCAAATGAAGGAGAACTTCCCTGTGTTTTGGCACGCCTGGACTGAAGTATACATTTTAAGCTAGGGCTTGCATGAGGTTCAATGTGGGGAATAGCTCTGCCTACAACCTCTACTTAAGCCCTCCTCTAATACCCCCCTCCCCTTGCTTAGGCAGTGTTTTTCTTAGGCTCCTGCATGGCTTGTACAGCTGTGCTTTTGTGGTTGTGCTGCATGGTTCATTATGTTTCCCTTCTCCTTTCTTCCCTCCCCTTGTCCCATGCCCTCTGTTTTTTGTGTGTTTTTCTCATTTTGTTGCTTTTCCTTCCCCATATCTCTTCCTATTCTGTTGCCTCCCACCTGCTTCTGGGATTCGTTTTGTTTCTTTTCTTCCTTTTGTGCTGTTGCTTTCCATCATAGCTTACTTCTTCTCATTCCTGTCCATCCTGCTTAGCACCACTGGCTCCCTCCTTTCCGTCACATACACTGCAAGCATACATAGGTGCTTCATAGCAGGCAGTCATTCCATGGCCATTTTGTGCAACCTGTGTTCTCCCATAGCTGCTGTGCTCTCTATCATACCTCAGAACACCAATGAACAGGGTGCTTCCTTTCTTCCCAGTCAATGTAGTGCTTTTTACCTTCCATTATGGTGAAGCAGGACAGTGCTACCCCTCACCTAGCCCTCAGACATTGAATACAGCTTTCTCCCTACCTCACCGCTCCTTCCAGGATCCTGTTATTTCCATTTTCCTACCCATTGGTCCACCCTCTCCTCCTCGTCAACTCCTCTCCCTGCACGACGCCCAGCCTGCAGCCAGTTCCTCCATCCCTATGCATACCACCACTGCGGCTAGCCATTTTTTCCTTTTGGGTCTCCTCCTCTCAACTCCCTCAGTGCACCATAACTGCAGCTCTCATCCAGGTATGTGCTCTTTTCAGGATCCCTGCTATATAACCTTTGCAATTGCTCACCACCATAGTCTCCATACCACAGCTTCACGGACTACAAAAAGGGGGGCGGGGGGGTCAATGGCATGTACAAATGATCCTTTCAGCCTTACCTATGCAACTCAGCTACACATGTATATAATTCATTATCATAGTAAGCATTTACACTTCATGTTCATGTTATTTATTACAACTTTGATGGTATGTGGGAGGGGGTACCTAGGCTATGTGCTCAACCAAACATTGAATGGACAATTTAATCAAAATCTCATTGGTTACAACTGCTGAGCTGTTGCTTCTTTATACCTCATACTTCCCTATTTTTACCAACTGTTTTATCCTTCCAGACATCTGGGGAGGCAGCCTAAGGAGATTTCTCATGCTCACATGCGACCAATCTATATTCGTACCTCACTGCTACCTGTGTGGTAGCCAGATATGCATTCAGTGTGCCTCATTAAATTGAGCTGTTGAGCTTGATAGCCACATTGGCCTTTATCAGCACACCTGGATTCCATGTTTTGTCCTTTCCTCTATTCCTCAGTACTTTGGCTACAATCTTATTTCCTCTTCTTGTAGTATTTCCCTAGCATTCACCTTACCTTCCATTGCTTTCTGTGTCATTATTCATATGTCTGTTTTCATTTCTCTTTCCATATAAAACATTACCAGATTCCCCTTACATTTACTTTGTACTTGTTCATATTTTATATTTCTCATCCCTGCAACAGTTTCATGTATTGGCCAGCCCATACCAGCAGTATTCCAGACTATGTCCCTAACTCATGCCTTTTGAGGTGCTGAGTGTAGGTAGGCTTCCCCTGTCTACCGGGGATGTGATTCCATTTCCACTACTACTCTTACACCATTTACCTACCTCATACAAGTTGTCTCTTCCCTTCGGGAATGGAACTACCTCTTACTTACCAACTTGACATTCTCAATCTCTAACTCTGCTTGGCAGCATCGAGTGCAGGTTAGCTTGCCCCAACTACCAGAGATGGGAGCTCTGTCTCCAATCTGCAGACTTGTACCATACCTCCTCTACCCATGTCAGTTGCCGCTTCCCTTTGGGAATGGAACTCTCACACTCTGTGTACCCTCATCATGCTACATATGTTGCCTCAGGTTACTACCATCCACCTCTGCCATCTCTGATGGTTGCCCGAGTCTATAGTCTACTGTTCCTTTTTACATGTTCCCAGCCTGACACCAGGCTGCCACTCCATTTAGGAACTGGATCTTTCCTGACTTGCTTCTCCATCTTATTTCATCCTTAGCCTAGACTCTTCGTCCCATCTGCTGACTTCCATGGCTGGGATCCTGACTCTAGCATGGACCATCTCCACTGTTTGCATTTACACCGATGTGGATTGCCATTTCCATTCAGGGATGGAACTTCTTCAAAAAGGTTCTCTCATCGTTCTACATTCCCTAGCCAACTCCAGCCCAGATCATCTTGCCTCAAAAGACCCATCTGGTCCATGTCCTTCCATTCTGCTGCTTCACATGTCTTTTTCTGAACCTGCTACCCACTGACATGACCCTTCTGGACCTGGACCTTCTACTCCTGCCTGTGACTTCGACTGTGGCATCTGGAACTCTTCGACTTGCTTGCCTCCATCCTGCCAGTTTGCTACTTCTCTTCCCTCACAGGACCCTTCTGCTTGAATGACTCGGCTCACCATCCAGCTCTCCCATGGACCTTCATTCTCTAACTCCTTTGGCCTCCTTTCCCTTGTCATATGGCTCCTGCCAGCTTGTTCAGTCCCTCTCTTATTTCAGGTCAAATGCCTCATGGTCTTCCTTGCTGCTGGTCACCAGTTCTGCCATTGTACGACCTTGTTTTCTTTGCAGGTTTGGGACCTCATCCTTCATTGTTCCAGCACCTTCCATCATTTTCTCTGGTCCCTTCCAACCTTCATCACATGTGGAACTCCTGTTGCTCATTGTGCTTGGCTTGGCTCATTGGCCTTGTGTGGATGTTCACCTGATGCTTGCTTCAGCTTTCCTGCAATTCACTGCTGTTTACCGTGGAACTGACCTGGTCCTAGCTTCCTGCTTTGGATGTCATTCGGCTTCATCTAGCCCATAGCTTCCTCTGCTTATTCCTTCCATTCCTCAGGATCCAATCCAGACTTCCTTCCCATTTTGAATGGCTGCCTTCTCATCTTCATCTTTCTGGCTTGGGGCTTTGTACTGTTTGCTTTGGCTCTTTTGGGCCTTGTATCCTATCACTGACCAGTACTCCTACCAGGTCATCTGTTCTTCCATATGCTCTATCCCCTACTTTTACTCCAGCTCTTCTAACAGTACCCTTCCACTACTCATTGGATCATTACTCTGGAGTAATAATACTGCCAGCAAACATTCCTTGGCTCACACGCCTCATAGTCTCTTATGTTATTATAGAAGTTTATACTGCAAAAACCATTATTCACAATCATTCATGGAATTGCATTCACCTGGACAATAGGAAGATCTTCTCCATCTCTATTGGATATACCATCCGATTCCTGTCCATCCAATCACCATGGCTTCCCTCTATGCCTTGTCACATTGGCTATCCTCATACATGGAAAGAATTTAAATCCTTCTGTTATACTCCAACTTTGTAATCAGCATCGCTTATACGGATACTGGGAATTGCAAGAGAACCCATTCAACTACGGACATCATCCATTTTAACTTCTGCTGCCTCTTCTTTCAACATTGAATCTAATGACAAAGTTATTTGATTCCTACTTACCAACAGTCATTGCTAGTTTTAGGATTTGCACAGATATCTTCCAGAATATTCATTGTGGGATCTCCACAACTAGCTGATTACTGACTCCACGCCATCCCAAACCTCAATTTCACTCCTGGATATCGCTGTTCCTTATATTATTATCTGCACCGTTTCACCTAGTACCTTCAGCCGGGTCAAATACTCTCCAGTGGACCCTTCAGCCTCTTCTTCTTGAATTTCGTTCATTAATCACTACAGTAAACACCATCACTGAGAACTGGCTCTCCTGAATTCTAACTGGCAAGCCGTAACAGCCGAGAGAAATTCACCAACTCAGTTTTGCATCCAAATTGTTATTAATCAGCCATGGCACTAAAATCCTACGCATCCTGCACTAATTGATCTCACTACCAATCCAGCCTACAGGCACTTCCCTCATCTGCTCCATGCTTCTCTCAAGTACTTCAGTATCAGATTACCTGTAAACATATCCACCTATGCCAGTGCAGTGCATCTCATAAATGATCACACCACAGGAATACCCACACTACTTCAGGCAGTGTACCAGCAGAGGATTTAAGTATAAAGTCATGAACATCAGAACCAAAGAAGCCATCTATTCCTTATACTGAATTTCCAGTCATTCCTCATATATATTAAGCTACCATCTGGATGGCTCTGCTTATCTTCCTCTAGTGCTTTACCAATCCCTTATGGCATTACTCTCATCAGGAACTCAAAATCTCCTCTACTCATTTTACTCTGGGATGCTTACCAGTGACTTATCACTCACTAATTGATTCTTACCTCCAGACTACCTAGAATATCAAACCTTATACGAACTGGACCAGTCACCCAAAACTTTACAAATCATCACAACTCCCACAGTGTGCTGTCTGGTCTTATATTGATCTCATCTTGCTCTCCCGACTCACTATGCCCCTACAATCCCTTTGGACATGCATTCTTTGTTACCTCGGAGACATGGAGTACATTAGTCCTTTTTTAACTGGATCTTATTCACATATAGGATTCTATCATCCCTTCAGAAAAGATGCACCCTTCATCCTCAGGATCATCATTCAGTCTATATCATCTTTGGACTGAGAATGAACCATCGCCTACAGGGTGCTCAAAGACTCTCCTACTATTTCTACTCTATGGATGCTTCCTTAGTGACTCCTTGTTCAATACAGAGTTCCTAGCCTCCAGACCATACCCTTACAATCAGACTGTTCACATGTTTGATCATTCATAAATGACTTTGTCTAAATTTGCAGTTCCACCATTCCCAGTTTAGTACCTCATTGATCCCATCATGGTCCCTTTGCCCATTACATCCATGCAATTCCATTGGACAAGCATCATTCCCCATCTTGAAAACTTGGATTTCCTTTATTCTCCTTCACCCAGATTTACTTCATACTTAGGATTCTATTGCTCATTCAGAACAGACCTACTCTTCAACCTCAGGATCATCATGTGATCGGCATCATTCATGAATTAAGGATGGATGATCATCTCTTCAAGCAACTCACCAACCTCAAATTAGTTATGGTTACTAGAACCTTGGTCCTTCTCCATTTAGTACACCCAGAAGATGGGCAGACCTCTGGCCATGGGCCCTCAGAGGTTTCCTCCACCTGGTGTTTCTTCCTCTCCTGAGTGCCAGGGGCTCATACTCTCCGTGAGTTGGAGGAGGTATCAATTCCCTACAAATTATTACCTACATACCTACTACTTAAGGGTGGGAATAGAATAAAGCCACAAAAAGTGCTACAAGTTACACAAGCAGTATATACCCCATCTCACATTATTGCTATTCCACAAACATTGAGTGGAAGGGCTTGCACAAGGTACAATGTGGGGAACAGCTCCTCCCACAACCTTTACTTAAGCCCTTCTCTAACACACCTCCCTTGCTTAGGGAATGTTTTTTGTCCACCACCATCCCCTCCTCCTCCTTCTCTGGCAATCTTCTCACCCTTGTTCATGGGCCTTCTATTCCATACAAATTACTACCTACATACCTACTACTTAAGGATGGGAATATAGTAAAGCCACAAAATGTACTACAAGTTATGCAAGCACCATATACCCCATCTCTCATTATTGCTATTCCACAAACATTGAACTTTATGTTCTCTCATCATTCAGAGAAGGTATTGGCAGCATGCCTGAGTTCCAAGAGCAATCGCAAAAGTCCACAGACTGACCAACATGGATATGTGGTTGGCCATTTACAGCCTCTATCGGGGGTTCTGTCCAGAGTCACGATGACACTGTTAGAAAAGTACCACAAATTTATGCCTGGTATGGGGTTCAACTGTGTAGCCCAGGACACGACAGATTTTTACTGTAGCTGACTTACAAAGCACAATGGAGAAAATAGTGGTATGAAGTACCTGGGAAGGGGAAATGAACATTAGGAGCTGTGGTCATCTTGTGGCTGTACAGTAGTCTTGCAAGGTTTGTACAGAGGAGGTAACAGGGGATTATGCATCTTTGTAGGTGGATCACCATAGGATTGGCAAGAGGTAAGGGCCCAGATGGCTGGAGTTCCTGTTCTGGGGGGCTGTTTGAGGGATAGCCTCTTCAGGCATCGACCATGATTTTGCAGTGCCCTTTGATGGGGAAAGGTGCACTGCACACAGCCTAAAGCCATTCCTCATGCCTCAGAGGCCAAAGTACCTCAAGAGGTTTGCACCCATTCTGCCGACTCCCCTGTGCTAAGGCTATGGTCATAATAATGAGGCATTGATTTGAAGAATGCCTTGCTATGACTACCTTGCTGCATACATAATGCTGACCTGACTATAATAGTCATTACATACTGTTTAATAAACACACGACAATGGCCATTTTTCTCCAAAGCATGTTGTTTGTCTCAGTTTGCTGAGTTGATGGGAGGGGTAATGTGACTTAGAAGACAATTAAGTAGCCTGCAAAGAAGTGTGGCAGGTGGGGTATTGTCTGTACGCACAGCCCTGACTGATAGTTATCCAGTTGATTAGCTTTAGCTATGTAGACTCTCAATAGAGGCAGGGCAGCTAGGTAGGTAGGAGTTCCCTGAGTGTGAGAAGTTTAGCATCATACTAAAGATCATTATAAGGAAGTATCAGAGCCAGAAGGTAATTGCCCAAATATGCTTCATAATCAATATGGGTAGTAGCTCAAAACTACTCCAGATAGAAAATATTTGTCCAGTCTATTCTTAAATTTCTCCTTAGTTTTGCTAACAATTATCTTAATGGGAAGAGAGTGCCACAGGTTCACACAACACGTGAAGTAGAGAAGTATTTCCTAGTATTATGTTTAAATATGTTTCCCTCAATTTATAACAGATGGCCTCTTGTCTGTCTGTCTTCAGGTTTAAATAATATCTCCAGTTCAGCCAAAAAAATAAGGATCTTGCATTACACTGAACATGAAAAACAAATCCCCGCAAATGCATCTAGTCTCAAGCTGCATTAAATCTAATAGGTTTTGTCTCTCACTATACCCTTTTCCTTCAAATCGATCAATATTTTTTTGTAAATCATTATTGTACTTTTTCCAGTCTACCTCTTTCTCCTTTTTTGGATGGATACCACAACTGGGACATTTATTCCATGTGAGGCCTCACATATGATCTATAGAGAGGTATCAGGAAATTTTTGTCCGTTGAGACAATATTTCTTTCTATGGACAATATAACACTGTTTGAGTTCACTATTGCATCACTAGATTCAATAGGTTAGGGTAGTTTTAGGTTGTCACAGTCATGTAACAAGTGACAGCACAGTAGTCTTGCAATGCATAGAGGCGGTAACAGGGAATTACATGTTTTTGCAGGCAGATCACTCTGAGGATGGCAAAAGGTGAGAAAGAACCCAAATGGTTTTATTCCCCCTTTGTGGGGCAATCAGAGGGACAGCTTCTTTGAGCATTGCCCATAGTTTTGCAGTGCCCCTTAATGGGTGTGAACACATCAGTACCTAGCACAGAGCTATTCCTCATGCCTTGCAGGACAGAGTGCATCACAAGATTCGTTTCCATTCTGTCAGCTCTCTCTGAGGTAAGTGGATGGCCATTATTATTAGGATTTGTTTTGAAGAATGACTTGGTAAGACTACTTGCTGCACATGTCACAATGACATTGTTGTAACTGTTTATGCATAATAAACACAAGGCTGTTACCATTTTTCTCCAATGCACATTATTTCTTTCAGTCTAGTTAGGTAGAAGGAGGGGTATTGTGACCTATAAGACACAATGTATGTTTATCTCTGAAGAAGTGTGGTGTTACTTGTAGCAGGTTTCTAAAGAGCATAACTCATTTCAGATAGGTTTTTATCATCCAGTGAACAAGTTTCAAAATAAGTTTGCTTCTCTAAAGCTTAATTAGTCTGTTATAGGGAAAAAGCAAAGTGCATTAAGGTATGAATGCCATATTATTATGTAATAAGAGATAAAATCTCCACAGTCAACCATTGACTTCAACTAAGCTGCCTTACTCACTTGAACAAAGTTGCCTTACTATGGCAGAGCACAGTATCTGACTTTTTGGATTGCTGTAAAAGAACAGCAATTCAGACTACAGTATGGTCACAAATTATACTCATACCAGTATACAGCAATGCAAACTCAACAGACAACAATGAGCTATTTCTGTTTCTTATATTTATTTTGATGGGCTATGAATTTGTTTACCTAGGCTATGTCAGCTCAGGTCCAACATTTTGTTTATAGTGGGTTCTTGCATCCACTTGATTTAAACAGCAAAAGTTTTATAAAAGCTCCCACATGTAGCTGTCCTCCAAAGAAGTTTACCAGTCCTATTACCAGAATGCTATATTCCTCTGTTTTGGAGGGGGCGGGATCTGGCGGGTACATTATTCTTGTTTCATGCAGCTGGTAATCTGATTCATTCCAATTCTTGGTTCCTAGTGTACCACAGCTCTGCTTCTGTACTGTACCAGGATAAAAATAGTTTTGTGAAATCTTAACTGGGAGAACACGGGGGTATGCTCCATTGATGTTGAAAGGAGCTGATTTTTTCATACATTTTTTTAATATTTTGAAAATCAAGTGGGTCAGATCAAAGACACCACTCAACAAAAACAAGCCTAGTTTATTGAGCAGTGGATTTAATATGACTACATCAAAACTCTAAAATATTAAAATGTAAGAAAAAAAAACTTTCATTAAGAATGTTGCAGCATGGCCCCATAATGTAACGTGTTCATTCATGGGCCCTTGTAGGATTGTGAAGGAACTGCTTATATTTGGGAACCGGGGACTATACATTTTGTTGGGGCTATCCTTCTAAACAAATTGCTCAGTAAGATAAACTAGAACACCACAGTAAAATGTGCAACATTTCAGGAAAAACATACTAAATGGATATTAAAACTCTGCAAGATTCCAGAGAACTAAAATTAACTTTGCTTTTTATTAGTTTTATTCATTCACTCTCTGTTCGGCAACATTTACCTTAATCCTGAAAAAAACATTATTAGTTACCCTTAGGGATCTAAAAGGCTTGAAACACAAATCTTTGCAATTAATCTTTTCCAGTGCTTTTCTAATATTAAGGGATTGCATGTTAAGAAGCAGAAAGTCAGCTGTTTTCATGGAGGATTAAATAAGCATACCAGAGCTGACTGAGCTTGCACTGTTTTCATGATATTCACAAAACTGTACATCAACAGACATTTCAATAATATTTAAATGCTAAATTATTCATTTAAAAATTGGAATGACATTATCTGTTGATGCTGAGTACCCCCTTTGTTGGAAAGGTTATCATAAACCAAGAGTAATTCATGGCATCTCTCACAAGGTCAGGTTTGTATAGTAGATTCTAGTGGTGTACAACAGGGAAAGTAATAGTTTTTATTTACAAGATCATAGAAACATAGAAGTTGATGGCAGATAAGGACCACAAGGCCCATCCAGTCTGCCCATTTCTTTTTCTACCTTATAAATGTGCCATCGGCCTTTGCTCTGTCAGTGACCTACCTATTCATAGTCATTTGTATTGCTCCCTTATGCCTATCCCATGCCTGTTTGAAGCCCTGCACTGTATTCATAGCCACCACTTCTTGTGGTAAGCCATTCCATGCATCTACCACCCTTTCTGGGAAAAAGAATTTCCTCACATTCCCCCCTTAATCGGCCTTCCTCTAATCTCATGCTGTGTCCTCTTGTCCTGCTATTTTTCTTATATTTAAACATGTTAGACTCTTTCACCTTGTTTATGCCCTTAAGGTGTTTAAATGTCTCAATCATATCACCTCTCTCCCTCCTTTGCTCAAGGGTATACATATTGAGCTCCGTTAATCTGTCCTCATATGTCTTCTGATGCAGTCCCTGCACCATTTTGGTTGCCCTTCTGGACTGCCTCAATTTGGTTAATGTCCTTGTGAAGGTGTGGCCTCAATACTGCACACAGTACTCCAGATGGGGCCTAACCAATGTCTTGTACAGAGAAATTATTACCTCCCTCTTATGACTTGTGATACCTCTACTAATACACCCTAACACCCCTCAGCCTTACCTACTGCTTTAGAGGTCTGCTTGGATGATTTTAGGTCATCAGTGATGATGATGCCCAAGTCTCTTTCTTCCTTTGTGACTGCTAGCAACTCCTCCCAGCCTATAAGTGGCTTCAGAGTTTCTCTTCCCTATGTGCATGATTTTGCACTTTGCATTAAATCCCAGTTGCCACTCTTCTGACCATTTTGCTAGTTTATCCAGATCTCTTCTCATTCTGCCCACCCCATCTGGATCATCTACTCTGTTGCAGATCTTGGTGTCATCTGTAAACAGACAAGCCTTACCCTCTAGTCCATCTGTGAGGTCACTAATGAAGATGTTGAATAGGACTGGCCCCAGGACTGATCCCTGAGGTACCCCACTTGTGACTTGCATCTCTTCTGACTGTATACCATTTACCACCACTCTCTGTTTTCTGCCAGTCAACCAGTTTGCCACCCAGTTGACCAACTTCTGACCCCCCGAGCCTACCTAGCTTATTTATCAATCTTCTATGTGGAACAGTGTCAAAAGCTTTGCTGAAGTCAAGGTAGGCGACATCAGCTGCTCCCCTTGGTCCACCACTCTGGTTACCCAGTCAAAGAAATCTATGAGATTAGTTTGACAGGACCTTCCTTTGTAAACCCATGCTGTCTTGGATCCTGTGCCCCTATGGATTCCAGGTGTTGCACTATCCTTTCCTTAAGGAGTGCCTCCATAATCTTGCCCACTACTGAGGTAAGACTGACTGGTCTGTAGTTCCCGCCTCCTCCTGCTACCACTCTTGTGGGCGGGATCACATGAGCCCTTCTCCAGTCTTCTGGGACTCTCCTGTGCTCAGAGACTCACTAAACAATTCTGCTAATGGCTCTGCTAGTTCCTCCTTTAGCTCCTTAAGTACCCTGGGATGTATGCCATCAGGTCCCATTGCCTTATCCACCCTGAGCTTAGCAAGCTCTTGTAGGACCCTTTCTTTTGTGAAGGGAGTAGTGCTCACCTCCCTCCCCCCTGTGTCCATGATGCTGAGCTGTGGGCCCTGCCCTACCTTCTCTTCAGTAAATACTGAGCAAAAGTATCTATTTAGGACAGATGCCTTTACAGGGTCCTCCTCCTCACATGCTCCCTTTCTCCATTAAGCTTAGCAATACCTCTGGACTTTCTCCCTTTCACTAATGTATCTATAGAAAGTCTTGTCACCTTCTTTACTGTTCGTGCTAGTGTTTCCTCCGTTTGGGACTTTGCCTGCCTTACTGCCTTCCTGCTTCCCTTAGGGCAGTTTGGTATGCCTCCCTATCTTCATCCGCTGTGTTCCCTTATATTTCCTGAAGGCCAGCCTTTTGGCTCTGACCTTTTCTGCTACTGTATTTGAGAACCAAAGTGGTTTCTTCTTCTTTGCACTTCCTTTTCTGTCTAACACAATGGGATGTTGCTTCAAGTATTGTATCCTTAATGCTTGCCCACTTTGCCTGTACCTCCTCACCTGTGTTTCTTTTTGCCAGGGCTAGCTTAACTCTGTTGGCCATCTTATCAAAGTCAGCTCCTCTGAAGTCCCATATTTTGCCTTGGAATGGGATGATTTAGATGTAGTAGCCAAATTGAACCATACCATGTGATGGTCACTGGCCCCCAGGTGACCTTCTACCTGGAGATCTGTGATCCTTCTTTGTTAGTCAGTACTAGATCTAGGATAGCCCTGTCTCTTGTGGGTTGCTGTACCAGTTGTTTGAGGCCCTCCCTGCAGGAATCCACTATGAGTCTTGTTCTGGCAGATGTTCCTGCTGGTATTGACCAATCTGTATCTGTCATGTTGAAGTCTCCCATTATCAGAACCTCCCCTTTAGCTGTCATGTTTTTATATCTTCTAACAGTAATGTGTCTATGTCCTCCCTCTGGTCTGGGGCCTGTAGACAACCCAGTTCTTATAGCTGTCCCATTTCTTGTTTCCAGGGTGACCCACAGTTCTTCTGGCTCCTTATGTGTATTCTGAATTTCTGTAGCTTTGATATTTTCATTAACATACAGGGCCACTCCTCCCCCTTTTGCACCTCGGTCTCTTCTGAACAATACATAGCCAGGTACTGAAGTCTCCTAGTGTGGTTACTGGTAAACCACGCCTACTAATTGCTACTATGTCCAGTTTAGCCTCTGACATTATTGCCTGCAGGTCTGGGATCTTATTTCCCAGGCTGTGAGCATTGTGTACATGATTTTCCATTGGCCAGATTTTGGTGTGTTAGTTGTTGGGTGAAGTTTGGCATTACCCTGTGCATTGTATGGGGAGACAAACCTTTTTTCTTACCTGGTGATGCAAATGAGCGGCAAACCACGCTGAATTCCTGTTTGACCACTAGCTGAGGGGAGGTGTTCTTCCCATTCGGCGTGTGGGGTGCACCTCCCCATTTGCTAGTTTAAATATTCTGCAAAGACGTCAAACTTCTGCCCCAATGCACTGACTCTTTAGTCAGATGCAGTCCATCAAATTTAAAGAACTTTCGCCTCCCAGAACTGTTGCCAGTTCCCTACAAATCTGTGTCCTTTTCCTGGCACCAGTCCTGAGCCACGTGTTTAGCTCCCCTATCTCCCTTCTCTGACCTTCCGTCCATCTGCTCCTTTCTCCCAGACTGGCAGGATCTCAGAGAAGGAGATGCGGATGAAATAGATGATAGTTTGTCACCCAGCTTAGTCAGGTGTTCCTTGGTCTCCACAACTGACCCTGGCGAGATCATTAGTCCCTATGTGTACTAGGACATCAATGTTTTCTCCTGCTTTGTGAACAATTTTAGGTCATGGGTCAGTGTCTCTCCATGCTGATGTACCTGGGAGACATCTGACCATCACCCCTGGCTGGAGATGGGTATCAACTCCCCGAATCATGGAGTCTCCTATGATCAGAAGTTTTTTGGATTTCCTTTGTGCTTGTTTAGTTTTGGTTCCTGATTTGGGTGAGTATTGCTGTGCTAGCTCCTGTACCGCAGTCTCCTGCTCTGCAGTGTCTTCTGCCTCTTTATTTGATTTCAGAGATAGAGGCAGATACCTGTTTGTAGTGTTTATATGTTTTTTGGAGGTAATGTGTTGGAGAGCAGAGAGTGATGGGGCACCTGATTTGCTCCTCCTAACCACCTGCCAACCTCCTGGACCAACTACCCTCTACGGCTCAGGTTTTTCTGTTGGATGCTGGGGAAATGGCGGGTGGTTCTTATAATGTATTTCCTCTTCAATATGAAATTTGAGGCGGCAATCTCTGCCCATGCTGCCCGGAGCTGAGACCTAAGATCTCCAAAGGCTCAGCATGTAGGACAGTGTCCTAAATCCTGTAAGACTGTCCTTCTGAAAATTGTTCCACAGTACCTGCAGTTAATGAAATCCATTCCAAATAAGTTGCTGGGTTTGTAACCTAGTCAGAGTAATTAGAAGGAAAAAAGGAAAAAATGCAAGTAATGGTTTAATTGTGCTTTGTTTAACTTGTTATAACAAGTTAAATTACTAGTGCCCCTGTAAATGAGATCACCTTGTGGAGGCCCCACTGATCCGCCCCTTCCTGCTCTGCCACAGGAAATGTCACAACTGTGGTACCATAAAAGGAGTGTAGCGTGGGTGGTTGGGGATGGGGTGGGTGGCTGGGCCCTTCCCCTGCCTAAAAAGAAGAACCACGGACGAAAGAACAAGGAGGTAAGAGCAGAAACAATCAGTCAACAACAAATGCAGTAACCCTGAAAGCTTATCCTAATGTTAGATAAAACTGTAAATCCTGTAAAGCACCACATGTAATAATTTCAGAGAAGATATACCCTGTAAGAAACACTTTGCTCCAGAGAAAAATAAAGCAGTAACAGAAGATATACCTTGCAAAAGACAATTTGAATCAGAAGATTACAGCAGTAATCTGTTAGCACACACCTGTAGGCACACCTTGTAATAATGCAGAAGAAGGTATACCAGCAACAACAATTTGAATCAGAGAAAAAATAAAGCAATGAAATGTTAGCAACAAACAGTAGCAATCTTTGTGAGTAAAAAATAAAAACACCAACACATAGTAAATCTGCTTAGCCAAACTAAGTCTTAATCCTTCTCCCTTGCTCTGGTAAGTTTCTCTACTCTGCCTTTCAAGCAGTCTTAGAAGGACAGAGCTCAGGTGAAGCTAGGTGCCTTGGCCAGCAAACCAAGTCATAATTTTAAACTTTAAAATGATTATAACCTTGATTTATTGTATCTATGGAGAGAAGAAACTTTTTTACAAAGTGCTGGAAGATCTTTATCAGATTCTGTTAATTATGTTCTGTTGCTCATAGTATGGTAATAATTTACATTTTCCCCAGCAGGGTTTCCACAGAAAAGCTGCCCTACAGGTTTGCAGCCTGACTCAGGTTCAAGCTGACTTCATAACACAGGTTTTATAAAGCTACATGCAAAGTAGAAAAAAACAAAAAGAAATCATGAAGCTATTCAGTTAATGATTTAGAGATACTTTGGTATTGCTATTTTGTTTTCACTTTGTGTGTTACTATCTAAATTATAAGCTAAACTTCCTGGCAAACTCAACAAGAAAATATCAACCTGATTTGCTATAAAGAGAGCTTGCATTACAATAAAAATAGAGAGATTACACAAAAATACAAATATGTACAACTCTGGTAATGATTTTCTGACAAATGGAATGATCTGTGAGGAAAGAAAAAACTTCATTCTCTTCTGTTTCTTATGTATATTGTAGTGTGGTACTAATCTCCATTTTCCCCAGCAGTGTTTCCACTGTAGATAAAGTGACACTAGAAGTTGGTAGCCTAACTTAAGCTTAAACTGAATGAATAACAAAGTCTTTCTAAAGTTAAATTCAAAGTAGAAAGAAACAAAAAGTATCATTATGCATTTTTGCAAATGATTTTCTGATAGCTCAGTATTTGTTCATTTTGTGTATCACCATGTACAGGTTTAACTCAGCAAAAGCAACACAAATATATCAAACTGATTCAGCTATAAAGATGGTCTTGAATTACAATTAAAAAAAGAGATTGCACTAAAATCCAAATATGTGCAAATCTGGTAATGATTTTCTGACGAATAATCTTTGAGGGATGAAACATTTTTTTTTCCTTTCTGTTTCTTACAGTATGCATAAGATAGTGTGTGACTCTGGCAAATAACATTTGAACAAAAAGTTGGTACAGGCCTTCACAAGGTATTGTAAGTTTAGGCAAATTGCTGCTTGTCAAAGAAATGTAAGAGTACCTTGCATACTAGAAAGGGGAGGAGAAATGTGTTTGAACAGCATATTTCTTTGTCCCTGATTATGAAGTGTGTGTGTCTATGTGTGTGTGTGTGTGTGTGTGTGTGTGTGTGATCTACCAGCCCTGAATTTTATTCTCATAGTCTGGGCATCCACCTTCCTAACTGATCCCACCAAGCTACATCATCCACCTTTTCTGTGATTACCTGGCTGCTGTAAATCTCCCACAGACTGCACCCCATGGTGGTGCCAGTAAGGTGAGTGCCATCCTTCCCCCCCTACTGACCATATCCATATTCTGAAGCCCTTCCTAGTCATAGGTGTGGGGCCTGCAGTGGGTAAAGGATCATCCTGTTACTTGGAGGTTTTTCCTCCAGCTCTAGATTTCTCCAGGGCATCCTGGTGCAATGCCAGAAATATGTGTACGTACTTCTACATGAACATATGTCCAACAGCTTCAAGCATCCATGCTGCTAGGAGTCGCTGCTGCCCTACCACCTGGACTCCATTTCATTGTGGCCACCAAATGGGGTGCTCAACCCCTCTTCCCATGGATGACAGCAATCCTTTGGATACTTGATCCTACTGCCCCTGCCAACACCCCGGTGACCATGGTCTGAACTTGAACACTGGACTCTGGCAGGGCAGGCAGTTGCTCTATTGCTTAGTTACCTGGCCAGTTACAATCTTATATGATTGTGTTACAATGTTAAACCTAGAGCATTTTCCTCTTTTTTCAAATCCTATAATTATGGTCAGGATGGGCAAGTTTAAAAAAGCAATTGTTAATTATGGCTACATTTCTGTATTCTGCACATTTGACAAGGTCCCTTTATTTTGTACAGGGTGAAACAACAACAGTTTCTTTTTTAATTCACCTACCATAACAATGCTTCAGGCTCTGAAAGATTCTCAGTTGGTTCCCAGTCTATCCCAATTCCATGATAAAGAATCAGGTCTTTGTTTATTGCAATATTTGAATACAAATCAAAATATTTACATGTTATGTGAGTCTGCAGAAATCTAGTGGGCATGCAGACAATGTAGCAGTGTCAGCAGCTCAGCAGGTTGCACATGCACCTCTGAGGCTGGAAGATCAAAAGGCTGTGGGTTCTATTCCCACACCAGACACTAGGGCTAAATCCCAATACTGATACTGTAGTACAACATGAGGGGGTATGGCACCCCTGAGGTGCTGTCTTTTGGATGAGATGTTGAACCAATGTCTGCCTGTCCTGGTGGTTGTTCAGGTGGAGGTTAAAGATCCCATGGCACTTCTCAAAAAGAGTAGTGTCCTGGCCAAATTTCCCCCATTCACTAAATTTATCACAAACAGCTTAATTTGGATGAATGTCAGATGGCATTCATCCATATCCCCGCTCCCCAGGGACTATGCTGAAAATAAGCAGAATTGTCTAGTCCTCCTTTCCTGGTCAACAAAAACAAATAAATGAATTGAATAAATATTCTACTTTTTTTTCAGCAAAGAGAATTGCAACAAAAGAATAGATTTTTAATCATGCTGGTGACATTTAAAATGATCTTTAAAAAATGTGGTATGATGAAGTCCAGCTGTCTTTGCAGTGTGCATAACAGTCTTGGAAGGTTTAGATCTACAGAAGAAGTGCAACTTGTTTGGAAGTTATGGTCTTTATGAATCCAGATTGAGAGTGGGGGATAACATCCTGAAATTAAATGTTTAAAAAGTATGAAAGGCTAGATGGCTTCACACCTCTTCCCAGCAGCATCAGAGACACAGGCTTGATCACCACCCCTGACTCTTTGACCACTGAAGGGTAAAATGTGTGCTGGAGGTGACAATCCTGTCTCATGTGAGCAGTCAGAAGCATGCCTTTCTACTTTCCCCTAATGATGTGAATATCAATATCATTTGAAAGAAACAAAAAGCCTTGCCTTCTGGCTATGGAAAGAGTGTCACTATTAGAATAATTACTGGAGATCATTTTTTCCCTAATGGAAATCAGATTCTAATTCACTGTTATAACCAGCTGGGTTGTAATGGTGAACATGCACTGGGTTTCCTTTGTTCTGAGCATGCACAGCAACAGCTTTTTCATTCCTTGGTGCTTGCTGTCATTCCCCAGCATTACACAGTTTACCATACTAAGAGTCAGTGGTAAGTTAAAAAAAAAAACAACAACAACAACAAGTATCTGGTCTAAAAAATGCTACTCAATGGTTAAAAAAAAGGACTTTATCTTGAGCTGTGGACCGCATTGAAAGCCAACTGGTCCACAGCTCCATATGGATATCTTTATTTTATATAAATTCAGTGGTGAAAAAATTATCCCCAGCAATTATATATAATAAAGACTGTGTAGGTAAGTAAAACTCAAATTTTACACATACCCTCAGTGTGGGATGCCTTTATAAACCCTTCACACTTCACTCTCGAAGTTAATGTGGCATCCCACACCTCGGGGGTGTAAAATTCTCGATATAACACCCTACTCAGCCATTATCCTATATGTGATGAATAATGGGGAGTGTATAACGGATCAGTTCTGTGTACCACAGTCTCCTACCAGCTGACTTAGAGCAGCTGTTCCTTTACCTCCACTGGTAAGGAGCTGTTTTTTCATTTCTGCTGGTAAAGTTACTGTAGTGTTGTACATCCATACCTCACTAGAAAAATAGTACTCTCAGTACATAGAAAATAATGTTTGGGCAACGGTGCATTAATTGACCCCAGCTTAAGAAGTGGGATGGGTAGTCCTGATAAAGCTAGAGTCCCTTTCAAGCTTAACGTACTATATGTACAATGTTATTTATTTTATTTATTTAAAAGTTGGTAACCAGGAAATGCATACTGAGCTGAGACTCGTTTACAGGTGTGATTTGGGGAGGAGTGGGTTACAAATACAGACAGAGGGCAGAAACGTTAATCCAGACATTAATACAAAAGGGAAATTAGAAGCAACAAGGCAGCAACGGTCAATGAACTACTATAGGAATCATGGTGCTTAAAACAAGCATTTGTCAATGCCAAATGTTGTCATGCTGGCATTGGCAGTGGGAGTGGAAGAGATAGAGACGCATAGTGCTGTGATTTTGTGAATGTGTCTCAAAAGGTGATTTTGCACAGCGAGCAGGCCATTGTGCGCCACAGCTCCAGAAACACATTTTGGGCAGGCTGTGAAAAAATGGCAGCTGGACTGTTGATAAATAGATGTGCACAAATGCCAGTGGTGAAAATGTGGCATGAAAATATTTCAGATTGATGGAGTTACAAGGGTGTGTGGAAACTGCGCAATGCACACTTGCAACACAGTCATTGTATGGAGTTTTGGCACCAAATTTTCAACATAGGCATTTTATGAGCTCTGCTCATGAATAGTGTCACCATCATTTCTTCAAACTGTCCCGAAAACTGATTTTGCACAGCGGCCATGCAATTTTGTGCCGGAAGTGCGAAAAACACATTTCATGCAGCTGTAGTGTTCATAAGGAGGTATGGAAAAATGCCAATGATGAACAGCTAGAGTGAAACTATTACAAATTCACAAAGTCATGAGTGTGCATGGAAACTGTGCAATGCACACTCATAAAACACTCATTTTATTGACTTTCATTCCCAAATTTTCAACATAGGCATTTTAGGGCATCTGCTAATGAACAGTGTCACTGTCATTTTCATCATGTGTCTCGAACACAGACTTTCCACAGCGACCACACTATTCTGCGCCGAACTGCAAAAACAGATTTTGGTCAGGATGTAAAAAATGACAGCTGTACTGTTCATTAGGAGGTGTAGAACAATGGCAGTGTTGAAATCTGGAGTGAAAATATTAGAAGTTTGCGAACGTACGAGCGCGCATGCAAACTGTGCAACACACGCTCATAATGCAGTCATGTTATGGAGTATTGTCACCAAATTGTCAACACAGGCATTTTAGGACCTCTGCTCATGAACAGTGTCACTGTCATTTTTGTAATGTGTCCCGAACACTGATTTTGCACAGTAAACGCACTATTCTGCGCCAAAAGTGCGAAAACACATTTCAGCAAGGATGTGAAAAATGACAGCTGTACAGTTCACAAGAAGGTGTGACAAAATTCCAATGTTGAGAATCTGGCATGAAAATAGTGCTAATGTGCTAACTTACGAGCTTGTGTTGCGCAGTTGCTACGCACGCTCGTAAAACAGTCATTTTATGGAGTATTTTCACCAAATTTTCAACACAGGCATTTTAGGACCTCTGCTCATGAACAGTGTCACTGTCATTTTTGTCACATTTCCCAAACACTGATTTTGCACCATGGCCACGCTGTTCTGCACCGGAAGTGCAAAAACACATTTCGGCTAGGATGTGAAAAATGACAGCTGTACGGTTTACAAAAAGGTTTGGTAAAATGCCAATGGTGAGAATCTGGTGTGAAAATATTGTGAATTCTCTAACTTATGAGCGTGCATTGCGCAGTTGCTACACACGCTCATAAAACAGTCATGTTTTGGATTTTTCCCACCAAATTTGCAACATAGGGTTTTTGAGAGCCCCACTCATGAACAGTGGCACTGTAATTTCATTACGTGATCCCAAAAGGTGATTCCACACAGTGACTGCGAAATCACCTTTCAGCACTGAATGACAGTGTAAGAATTCATGAGAAGGGGTCCTAAAAAACCCATGCTGAAAATTTGGAGTGAAAATTCACAAAAATGCCTGAGATATGTACTAAAGTTGAAAAACACCCTATTTATTACATTATACAGCTTACCGGCATTTCCTCAGTTCATGGTCAGCTTTGAAGAGTGCAGACATGTTCCCGGTCCACCGAAAATCATCGCACTGGACTCTGGAGGTAAGTATGGGGTGGGGGGTGGGGAGACAGGGTGCAAAGTGGGTGGGTGCAGGTGGGGGGAGGGGGCACGGAGACTACGAGGGACAGTTTTCCTTTTACAGGTTCAAAAGAAAAAAAACATTGCAGGACAGTTTTTTTCCCCCAGGGGATTTGGCACACTGGGGTGTGCTCCCAGCATGCCATCTAACTGTTTGGTGGGGGTGTCTGTAGCCGACAGGGGATTGGGCACCCTCGTCGGCAAACAACACAGGTGGAATTTATGCTGTCGGGGACTGGGCACCCCTGTCAGCACACAAAGAAGGGGGGGCACAGAGCCGAGGGGGATTGGGCACCCCCCTCAGCATTAAACAATTGAGGGCGGTTATTTCTGCTGACGGGGAGTGGGCTCTCCCATTAGCACACAAGGAAAGGGGGGGCAGGGTAAGAGCCGAGGGGGATTGGGCACCCCCCCTCGGCATATAACAAATGAGGGGGTGCTTTATGCCGACAGGGAGTGGGCTCCCCCATTGACACATTCACAGTGGGCAGTGGCAGCCGACAGGGGGATTGGGTGCCCCTGAAGTTGGCAGTTTGGCGGCCAGTGTGCTGCCATGCACATAATAGCGATGAGCATGGCAAGAAATGGACCACTGCGTCTGACTAGCTTTACTCGGATTGCAGTGGACATTTTCTTAGATGTGCTTGCCACATTATGTATGCATGGTGTGGCACCGCATGCAGGCTGATTGGGAAATGAGGGATGCACCTACTGATGCATGCCCTGCATTCGCCCAACAGCGACCGCGCCGCCAAAGCTGCATGGTCCCAAGATGTTGGTTGCGCAAGCATGCCAACATAAAAATAAGTCATCACAAGGCAAATGTAGTAGAACTGTAGAGGAGTAAACAGTTTCTAGGAGCTGTCAAATGTCAATAGAATGAGCCACCTCAAGCACACATTTTACCCTACACAAATAAATAAATAAGCAAACACCATGTGGCAGGATAGAAGATAAGCTATTAGCAGCAGCTTCTGATACACTGTGGGCTGGGGAAACAGAAGTGGAGAAGAAGGAGAATACATGGGCAGATAACATTTTTATGATAACAAACCCCACCATACTGAAACATTAAATCAATCGTCTTACAAATCAGACACAGTAGTTCCCTAAATGTAAGATACATCATGATGTTTTATATCCAGATTGCATTTTGTCTGTGCGTTGGTTTGTAAACAGTGATACAAAATTACCTGATTCATTACATGTATTTATTTTCATGAGTGAGGGGGCAGTATGCTTATTCAAGAGTTGCAAAGCCAAAAGCGAGTTACAAAAGCCATACCCTTTAACAAGTGATATTAATGTCATATTCTGAGATAGATCAATGTGCATCTGGTTTATACCACGTATTTCAAAAGATGATTATTTCAGACCAGTTAATATTTTTAGCTGTAGCTGTTTGTTTTCATTGCTCTGGTTTGAAAGCAGTCTTGCTTTATTATGATTTCATTAAGGAGTATAAACTGCTCTTTCTCCCATTAAGTACACTACTGCAACATACCTAACATGTTATTTGTTTATGACATAGCTAACATTGAACTAACATGTAATTTTGATGCAACGTATGTCATCAACAATTACCATTATTTATCCAGTGAAATTTACCCACATTGGTGTAATATGAACTTGATTATTTTCATCTATATACAGTGTTTGCAACTAGTATTATAGCATGTTGTTGCTTCTCGCAAGGACCACCAAAAAATGAAGTGCTTTATTTATTTTATTTATTTAAAACATTTTTTGTCTGGAAAAGCACACTGTCCCAGTGTTCATTTTTACTTGGGACCTGGGTAGAAGGGAGCACTGGATAACATTTACAGAAATACACCTAAGACAGATATACAGAACAATGAATTAGGTGATATACTGAGAAACAAATTAGGCAGAGAGAGAGACACATGTGATGATATACTAACATGAAAATAAAGAAAATGTAGGCACATTAGTGACCCCGTTGTAAACAGAGGTGTAATCTAAAGGAGTCAAGCTTCCCTATTTTCTAAAGAGAACTTCACCCATTTTTGTTTTCAAAACTTTAGGTTTATCTCAGCAAAAATAACATCATCTCTCTGCTCCATCTGCTAGTATTACAGGGCATTACATATACAATAATGGATGGGGAAGTGTGCTTAATGAGAAATTAACGGTTGCTCGAGGAGTGGGATGCTACATAAAACCCGAGGGAGAAGCCTGAGGGGTTTATTAAGGCATCCCACACTGAGGGCAACTATTAGCTTTGAATTGAAAACACTTCCCCATCCCTTATTAAATATAATTGTTGGCCAGCAATTTTTTTTTTTTTTTACATCTTTACATTTTCTATTTATTTTGTGGTTGCGATCTTACCGCAGTTGTCTTCCCATTGCCACTGCCTGTTCTTTGTGGCCGCCAAATGGCAGCATCATCCAGATAGCGAGTGAGAGACATGTTGCCATTTCTAAATGGTAGCATCAACAAGATACATTCTTTTATTTTTTTTAAAAGCGACGAGAATGCTTGCTCTGGCAGCTCCTCGCTAAGCGAGTAAGGAGCCGCCATGTTTTTCGAACTTTAAGCCCTCCCCAGACCACACGCAGAGCCAATCAGGGAGCCAGTTTTTGTGACTGACTCAGCGCGTGTTCCCCATTATAACTCGCGAGTTATAACGGGAAATTATAACTTGGTCAGGCAATGTAAAAAATTGCTGACCAGTTATTATATTACAATACTTCATGTAGCTCAACCTTTTAACACCCAACTATGTGACACTAACACTCATAATTTGGGATAACTCATCCAGTCATGATTAAAAAGCTTATAACATTGCAAAAGTAAGGTTTTAGTGTTAAGTTAGTGTGAAATCTCACTGTACAGTATAGGGTAACAACTACACTTTGTGGGGCTGACGGTACTATTGGTGGTAAAATAGTGCACTGCTATGGGAGATTTAAGGGATATGAACATTTCATATTTTGCTGCAATGATGTACCATGTTAGATTGGTCATCATAATGCTGTACCTTGAAGAAGGTCTATTATATTGGGTTTAAAATACATTTATCATTCTAATTTGACTACTCCAAAGATTGGTTTGGGTAGTTCAGATTAATTTGTCACATTTGACAAGGGTTAAAACTTTCTCTGCAAATAAACCATATGCTTCAATATCCCTCTGTTGGGTGTCCCTTGAAAACTTGTTATTTATATCTAAACAAGTTCATTCCACTGAGGTCAAAAGAAATAAAACGTTACCATTCCTAGCTAGCATATATGCAGATCCTGTCTCATCCTTTTAATTCAAGGTGGGCTGCCAAGTCAAAGACCCCTGTAAATATTGGAATTTCATATCACCAAAATGCCACAGCAAGGTGAAGGATTACAGCTGTGGAGTCTTACTGTAGACTGAATTTGTCATCAGTGAAAAGAGCAAGGGCATTATAGCTTGTTCATGCCTCATTGTAGTTAAGGCCCTGATTTTCTCTCTGGGTTTGCTGGCTATGTTGTTAATTACAAAGTCAACAAAAAACTGTCATGAGGGAGGGCTCCATTTCTGCAAAAATTCACTGATGTGTGACATTAAAATGTCATTACTGAATCACAAACTTTTCCTGCTATATTATTATTCTGTTGATTGCCTTCCAATGCTGAAATTTGAGACTGTCAACCTCACATTTGTGAGGAGAATATTACTTTACTTATAAAGACTGCAGAATTAAGATAAATATTAATTCAAGAGCTAGGCTGTAAGTTTGCATGGGAACAACACACTTTGAGGAGGGGGAAGGAACAGTAGTGGATGAGACTCAGTATGATATTTTAATGACTGAACCAGACTAAACACAGTTATTACCTAAATATAATTTTTGGTGATAGGTGCAATTCTAAATGCTGAATGTAGGCATCACTTTTGAATTAATATACAAAACTAGTTGTAATGTCCATTAGGGAGGTTGTCTAATACGTTCCCTTTTAATGTTTACTTTTTTTAGATTTGTATTTTGTCATGGAAATGCAGACTGAGATGAAGGCTGTTTCAAGGTGTATTCCAGGCGTAAAGGGAGGTTAGTTGACTTGCTTAGAGTCACACAGTATCCCAGTGCAAGTTGTTGATTCAAACCCTAGTCTGCTGGTTAACCATGTTCACAGATTTATGGTTTGACCCTCTTAGGCGTATCTGCAAATCTAGCAAGGAGTGCCAGCACACAGAGAAATTACTGGCACACTGTACATTGCCTTGAGAGAGGGAAGGTTGTGGGTTCAGTCACTGGCTATGATAAATTTAATGTGACAATCCTGGAACATGTCTGCAAATGATGGGGTGCCAGTGCACAGGAAATCAGATATCGTGAAGGTTAAGGACTGAATATTGCAAGTAATAGAGATAATGTTGTACTTAGCTACAAGCTGTCAGTGGCACATAACCACAAAGAAGATAGATGGTCCATACCTTACTCTGTTTCATTTAAGCAGTGGCATGGGAGTGTTCAGGGTGTTCAAACACCACCTGAATTTACCCCCAAAATGTTTGTTCAAACCACAGTTCAGGTGCCCCCCCCCCACCTATTGGTGGCATTTTTGGGGTACAGGAGTGGAACAGCAGTAGTGTACATGTGAGCAAAGAGAGCAGGGAATCCAGCAAGATGAGGGCAATTGGTTGGCAAGGGAGCAATGGCAAAGTGGAAGTTTGAGTGGGCAGTGGTAGACTGGTGATGTGTATGGCACTGTACAGTGTGCAATGAGGTTGGGGCCAAACAAAGGAGTTGGTAGGCCGTGAGTGGAGTTGGGTGTGACTGTCAAGGGTTGACCAGTCATGAGTGGCACCTAGGAGAGTCTGAGAAGGAGGACCATGTATGGATGAGCTGTCCCAGGAGCCAGGTAAGGAAGTAGTTAGATGCATAAAACTCAGCTCCCCATGCCAACTGATAGACAGTAAAAAGGGTTCCCAATTGGAAAGTGCTAGAAAACAAGACAAAAAGTGCAGTATTAGAGTGCTGGGAATTCCAGTGGGGACAGGGGATGATCAGTCTGACAAGCCTGTTATTTTATAACCTCCCAAGATCAGCACTGGTTTATAGGCTCGATGCTGAAATACCTGGAGGTCAGAGGGATTAAATGTTTTAAATGGAAAAAATTAAGTCAAAGAATTTAAACAGCACAAACCACACTGCAAAGGCTTTCTTGTTAATTTTTTCTGGGCCAATTAGACTTATATTGTTCATTTTTGGAGTTGCCAGTGCAGCACTTTGAGGAGGTTCACAATTCAAAGTTAACTAGATAGCTTACTGATTCTGGGCATGACTCACTCCCATTGCTTTTGGAGAGTCATCGCCTCAAGGATGGTTTGAAGATCCCTTCTAAGCAAGACCCTTTCCCTCCAGGCCTGCCAGCATGATATCTCAATGCACAATCCTATTAAATCCAAGTCCCTACCCCCCCACCAAATATCCAGTTACTGAATTACTGTACGTCTGAATCTCAGTGAGGGTGAATGGTGGTGAAGGTGGTGGAGAATGGGGGTTGTATGCCTCTTTAAAAGAAGCTATTACTTTTTGAGTGGTTTTATGAGAAACAAAACTTGACCAAATCAAGACCATTTGAGAAGCAAAGGGTGGCAGACCCTGTCTCCAGGCAGCCCACAACCCTGTCTCTTCCACATGCAGAGCAATAATGAGTTTATAGGGTTTACAAATGGATACACAGAAACATTGAATTTTTCTGCAGATAAGGACCTCTTGGCCCACTGCTGCTATGTTGCTTCCTAGAATAGCTATTGGTTTATCTAAGCAGGAGTGAAGCAAAAGTGACTGGTCTGACAGTACTACAGACAGGCCATCCCACTGGGGCAGGTGTGTTGTTGAGTGGCTATTATTGCAATACTGTACTTGCCCATTGTGTGCTAACCCATGATTTATCCTCACAGATAGGTTTGTTGTTTTTTAATAAATGCCTATTGCCATTTGTACTTTTGGTGTCCAGGGCAGTAATTAGCTGGGGTTCTGAAACTGCACTGTGGGAAAATGGTAACTGCATTGGACTGCTCTACAGAAATGGGAGCGAACATGTAACCCAATGTGGTTTTGGTTCAATAAAAGCTCCAAAACTCACCACAGAGCATGTACCCCCCCCCCAAGAGCTTCTGAGGGCCTAGCAGCCCCCAGACCTCTGATCTTTATATAGAAATCTTTCATGGTATATTACAAAAATGTGTATGGGGTGGGCAGTTGATGGCACTGTTGGTCAGCCAGTTGTCCACAACAATTGCAGCTACAGACTCTAAAGCCAGCCAGAGTCTCCCACTCCCCTGATTCCATGAGGGGAAAAATCCCTGAAATCAGGGGTAGGGAACATGTAATAAAAGTGTGTGTTTTGCTCAAGAAAAGTCCCAAAAACTCACCACAGAGCATGTAACACCCGAGAGCTTCTGGGGGCCCAGCAGTCCCCAGACCCTTTGCTTTAATGTGTCCCACTTCAAAATACCATATCCTAACACCCCCTTAAAATAAATCCTGCCTATGCCATTGCTTCTCAGCATATAGCACATGCTCCACAAATTACTCCAGTCTCAGATCCAACCATATATCTTCTATCTGATCAAATGTAGCTGCTGCCTACTTAGAATAACAGTAGTTCCATGCTAGGTAAGTCATCAAAGAAGTGGTGCTGTTGTTGACTTTGAAGCAGCTGCTTACTTACTTACCAATATGGATAAAAGGTGAACACAAGTGAACTTGGCAGAATTCAGGGGGCAGAGCTTTCTGGCAGTAATGACTGTCAGTTTAAAAGTTTTTTGCAGTTAATCTTCTTATTGAGTATCGCAGGTATCAGAACAGTCTGTACAAAGTGGAGACATCTCACACAAGAGGTGCTAATGTTACACATTCTACAAACAGATGGAACACAATGGATGTGGTTTAAGAACTATAACAGAGCCAAGAAACTGAGAAGTATTACTATGCAGTCTTCACTTATGTGGAAAGCCTTGTTGGGGGGGGGGTAGTTTTACAGCCTCACATCCTACATTGGTGGTGGAAGAGAAGGAGAATGGGAGGGATGGGCATGCTGTGGGGGGAAATATGTGGATGGCTTTTGTATCTATTTTCCTCATAGAGGTTGAGGCCTGTCAAGGCAGGGTCTGATAGACAACCCCATCTAAAGAGCTTTCAAAAGATTCTTCATCCAATCACGGGAGTTGCCTGCACTCTGTTTAAGGATGAATTCTAAATAGAGGCCCCATATGCTATTATATGTTGGGATAACCTGGAGAGAGAAGCACAGTATTTTGGAATTAATTGCCAGTTTCTCCATGTCCCGATACCAATCTGCAAGAGAGGGGATCATGGAGGATCTCCTTCTCCGAAGGAGGAGTCTTTTGACTACAAGGGAGGCTTATAATATTGATTGCCTTTGCAATTTCCTAAGCATTTGTCCTATTAACAGAATGCCCAGTAACATCAAGATGGGATCAAGGTGATATTGACCAGCAGGATTTGGGAGCATGCTGTCACTACCTGCTTCCAGGAGGAGTGGATATTTTGGCACTCCCAGATAATGTGTAGCATATCAGCACCTGTGGCATCACATCTCCAGCAATTGCCTCTGGAAAGTAACCCCATCTTAACCAAGGCAGAAGGGGCATGATACCATAAGTGTAAGATTATATACGGGATCAAGAGTCTTCTTTGGTTTTTACAGGCCGTTTTCACCATCCTCCAGCAACCCTTCCATTCTTGATCACTAATCTCTCTTTTTACCATGCGTTGTCATCTCATTTTGGCCAAATGGGCAGGATCCAGTTCCTCTTGTTGTAACCTTCTTTTTAGGTGACCTGCAAGGCCTTCAGGTTTTTGCAGCCGTATAGATATAGGAAACTCAGGATAAGATTTCAGGGCATGCATATCGCAAGTTAAATAGGAACAGTTCAGCTTCTGCCAAGTCCACTGCATACCCTGAAGTTGAAGATACCTCCAGAACTCAGACTTCAGTACATCATACTGAGTTTGTAGGGCTTGAAAGGAGGTCATTGTATATTTATTAGATTCAAGCATGTCCTTAACCAAATGTATACCTCTTTTTCTCCACATCTTCCATAAAACTGGGTTATTATCTATCTGAAAATCAGGATTGTTCCATAGGGGTGTGTGAGCCTAGGTGTAGACATGATTTCGAGAGCTTCTCAACTTTCTGCCATACCATGTGGGTGGCCTTAATCATGTACCACCCTTGGTATGATTTATGTAAATGAAAGGTCAAGAATCCTGCTGGGTGGGCCCCTTTCAAATATCTGCCTGAATCTGAACCCAAGCCGGAAGAGATAGTGGAGGGTCTAGGAATATACATCTAGACATAGCTATTAAATAGGTGTATGAAAACTGCCTAAAGTTTGGTAGGTTCCACTCTCCTCTGTCTTTTGATGCCCTAAGCTTGGCCAGCTAAATCTAGGTTTGGCGGCCTCCCACAGGAATTTGTAGATTACCCCATTCACCTTCTTGAACCATATGTCTGGAATAGGTACCGGCAGGTGCTTAATGATGTAACAAATCCTTGGAGCAATCATCATCTTAACTGCCTCAATTTTGCCTCAGAGTGACAGTTGTAAATGTGTCCACCTGTCTTCCTCGCCTTTAATTTTCCATAAGATGGGGTTGAGATAATCTGATACTAAATTCTGTATGTTATAAAGTATCTGTATGCCTAGGTATTTAATTCCATAACTTGCACACACTAATCCCATAGTGATGTGTGCTGGAAGGGGGATGTTGGTCAGCAAGTGGTCAGAGGGAGAATTTCAGCTTTGTTTAAATTGATGCAGAGCCCTAATAGCTTTGCAAATTCCTGTACAAGCTGAATTATGTGAGGGAGGTCTGTGGTAATATTTTCTGTCAGGATGAGGCAGTCATCTGTGTATGATTTTGTACTATATTCCCTCCCCCCTACTCTAATTCCCTGGATCTGTGGGTGTGCACAGATGGGGGCTGCTAAAGGTTTGATGGCAATGACAGACAGCATGGCGACAGGGGGCACCCCTGTCTGGTGTCCCTCTGTAATAGGGAAGGATCAGAGAATATGCTGTTCATGAGGTCTGGCTGTTGGAGCTTTATAAAATTTGTGGATCTAGGAGCAAAGTTTTCTCTGAAATTGCTCTGTTCCACAACTGCATGAAGATATTCCTACTCCACCAAGTCGAATGCTTTCTTAAAATCAACTGTTATAGCAGTGGCTGGAGTGGGGAATCTGGCAGCAGCTTGGAAAAGAGTAATAAGGGCTCTGATGTGGTCTGCTTTGGCTCTGCCCTTTACAAAACACACTTGTGCAGGGTGAATTACAGGGGGAGGATATTCTCTAATGTAGATGCCCAGAGTTTTGCGATGACCTTTGTGTCCACATTGTTTAGCGAGATCAGGTGAAAGTTAACTGGTTTTGCTGGCTCCTTCCCTTCTTTTGGAAGCATTATAATTATTGTCTCTTGGAGTGTTGGGGGGAAAATCTCTACCTGAGTAGGAGAATTCAAACATGTGTAGCATTGGCTCGGATACCATATCGACAAGCAGTAGATGTACATCCACAGGTAATACATCACTCACTGGGGATTTGTGTGGAGCAATGGAAGAGATAGCTCTGCAGATTTCTTTTGTGAAAGGGACATCTAACCTGCTGTTCTGGGCTGCACTCAGTGTGAGAGAAGGCAATGTGTCCATAAAGTTTATAAAAGACTATTTCTCCCTTTTGACATGGGAGCTATACAACTCCTTGTAGAAAGACACCATAAGCTTATTAATATCCTTGGGAGAGGTGTGTACTTTGCCAGTATGGTCTGACAGCTGTGCAATGTGCCTGTCAGCCTTCTGCCTCTGAAGTCTAAATGATAGCAACTTGCTATTCCCCCCCCCCAGCACAGAATTTGAATTTTGTTCTTTGTAACCGGAGTTCTGCTTTTCTGGTTACAAGGGTATTAAGCTGAATTCATAGGGATGTAATCCTATAGACAAGCTCTGAGTTGTGTTGCTGTTTGGGGTCTTTTTTATATGTGGCCTCCCTCTTTTGCAATTCACATTCAAGAACTGCTACCACTTGGCCCCGTAGCACTGAGGGCTGAGGCACTGGATGCCTCACCTCAGGCCACACCGGCAGCCCAGGTTTGGAAATGAACTCAGTTTGCTCAGGGGTTGGCGGAAAGAAGAAAGGATTGAACATCTGGAGGACTAATCTCCTTCCTTGGGGAAGGGGGCTTGGCACTGTGCACTGTCGAGTGATGCCCAGCGGTGGCTGCATGTCAGTGCAGATGCAAATTCAAGGGGTTGGCCCATGCCCAAGGCAATTGGCAGCCACTTTGCCCATTTCATGGGCGTAATGTGCAGCAGAAAACTTGGGTAAAACCAGACTTGGCAAGACCCATGATGGCCCCAATTGCTTCTGCATGGCTGCCCCCCCGATTCTAGATTGCTGTGTTCCGTGGTAGGAGGGGAGTTATCTGGGGACTCCTCACCCTGGCCCTGCCGTGGGGGGAAGCAGCAGTAAAAATTTTGGGGGGGAAGGGTAGGTGCGGTCAGTGGGGCCAGAGGACATCCTGTTGGGTCTGTGGAAGGTGTAGAAACAGGTTCAATAAAAAAAATGAACTGCTACCTCTCTGTCCCTCTGCTACTGTCTGAAAGCAGCATGATTTATTATCTTCCCCCTTAGATTTATTTATATAAATATAAATATTTGTGGGTAATTGTGGATAACAAACTGAAATTTAATGAACACATATAATCGATAGTCAAGAAGACAAATCAAAAACTAGGGGCTTTAGGAAGAGTAACAAACTGTTTAACAACTGAGACAAGAAAGAAAACTGTGAATGATTCCTGTAGTAGATCATAGTCTGATAGTATATAGAAACACTAACAAAACTTAATTAAATAAGTTAAATCAACTTTATTATAAATTGGCCAAATTTGCAACAAAAAGCAAACATGGAATACATCACTGTATACTGCATGAGGAATTGGGTTGCTTGCACCTGGAAGAGAAAAGAAGATACAGTCTAGAGTCTACAGACGGCTAGGGTGCCCAAGGATCAGAGGGAGGCACACATGTACCCATTCCCAAAAGTGGTGCGAGGGAAGAGCTGGGGAACTACAGGCCTGTCAGCCTGACATCTTTGATGGAGGCCATCCAAAAGGAGAGGCATACCAGGGTTCTTGGAAGAACAGGGATTCCTAGATGATCACCAGCATGGCTTCATGCCAGGCAGATCATGTCAAACTAACCTTGTGAGGTTCTATGACTGGGTGACAACAGCGCTTGACTAGGGTAGGCCGGTGGATGTCCTCTTTCTGGACTTTAGCAAGGTGTTTGATTCAGTCCCCCACACTGGTCTGCTGAATAAGCTGGGAAGGATGGAGGTGGGGACTAAGATCATCAGGTGGATTGGGAACTGGCTATCTGGGCATTTTCAGCAGGTGGTGGTGGTGGGATAGTCTCGTCTTCCTGGGAGATCGTAAGTGGGGTTTCACAGGGATCAGTTCTGGGGCCACTCCTATTTAACACTTACATCTCCTATATTAGAGAGGGTATTAGGAGTGAAAGGATCCTCTATGCAGATGACTCTAAGCTGTGGGTGGTGGTGGATGGGGAAGAGAGTAGGGTAGCTCTGTAGGGGGATCTGGATACTCTGGAGAGATGGTCACACACCTGGAAACTGAAATTCAAACCAGGAAGTGCAAGGTGCTTTACCTGGGGCCCAGGAACCCAGGCCAGGTCTACACCCCAGGAGAGGACATACTGCAGGCTTCAAGAGAGGAAAAAGACCTAGGGGTGCTGGTGGATGCCAAAATGGATAATTTGGAACAATGTAGGACTGCTGCAGCCAGGGCAAGTAGGATGCTGGGTTGCATTGCCAGAGGGATTACCTCAAGAAGCAGGGAGGTGATTCTGCTGCTGTACTATGGCCTGGTCAGACCATGCCTCGAATACTGTATGCAGTTTTAGTGTGAGTGGGTTCAGTGGAGGGCAACCAGGATGATCCAGGGTCTGGGAGAGAGGTCATATAAGAAGAGGCTTGAGGAATGGAACTCAGCCTGTTCTCACCGGAGGAGAGACAGGGGGGATATGATTGAGGTCTTCAAGTATCTAACAGGGGTAAATGAAGCAAACCTTCATGGGGTCTTTCAGAGGAAGGTAGGAGGGGCTACCAGGAGGCACAGTTGGAGGCTGGAGGGTGGGACAATCAGGGGGAAAGGAGGAGGTGGTACTTCACTGAGATGGTGGTGGAATCATGGAATGCACTGCCTGAGGAGCTGGTGATGGTATCTATGGTAGAGAAGTTCAAGAGATACTGGGACAGATACTGGTGAGGAGTGAAGCTGAGGAATGCTTGTCTGAGGGGAAACTCTGACGGGGAAAAGGGGGATCATGGGAGAGGCCAGGGGGATGGTATCGGTACCCATTCAGGTTACTGACTCCAGAGCAGATTCAATAGACCATGAGGCCTACTCTGCTGGCACTTTTAGTATGTTAGTATATATTTGATGAACCTGGTGTCATAAATTAATATACTAGATGAATAATTTGAAACAAGGGGGTACTGTGATCCTTACTGATGAAGTGGAAAAAGGATACAAGCTAAGAAATCATAGCCTAAACATTCCAACCATTAGAGCATATAATAGATATGAGGGTGATATGTCACAATATTCTGTGTCTATACTCTGGAACAAGTTACCTAACAATATGAAATGTATTTCTTCATATTGCGTTTCCCCAAAAAAATGTGAAAAATTACTTGCATCACATTTGTGCATGTTTTTAAGCTAAAGTATTTACTGAAACTATAAAATGTAAGTGTAAGTGATAGTAACTATATGTTATATGTTATAAGCTTAAATGTTTGCATGCTTGTATTTTAATATGTTTTGTACAGGAGATTGTTGCAAATAGGGTTACACCTTAACAATTATAATACCTATATAAAAATACATTTTTATTCATTCATTCATTCATTCATTTGCCTTATTGGCCTCCCAAACACCTGCAGGGATTGCGGAGCCAGGAGGATTGTTAATGAAATAATTAATAGAGTCTTTCATTAGCCACATAAAAAAACATTTCCATGCTGTAGTAAGAGAGGGTCTAACTGCCAGGTGGTAGATTTTGGTCTTGGATCTAAGACACAGAGTTTTTGAAGTATAGGGTTATGGTCAGACAAATATATGAGCTGAATAGATGCCTCAGGGGTAGCTGTAGTCAGTTCTGGTGAAGTCAGTCAAAAGTCCAATCTGCTAGTCATGGCTTTATCAGCTGAGAAATAAGTATAGTCTCACCCTGTTAAGTCGGGTGCTGTCCAGATGTCTATTAGCTGGTGGAGAGACATTAGACTGTTAAGGGCCGAGAAGGCATGCACATGTGGTTCTAATTTGGAGTTAGAGCAGTCCAGAAAATCATTGAGGGTCAAATTAAAGTCTCCCCATAAGGATGTGGGGATTGTCAAAGGCCATATCTAGGATGGTCTGAGAAATACTATTTGCAAACTGCGGATCATCTAATTTATTTATTTATTTGCTTTTGGTAACCGGGTGAGTGCACTAGACAAGACTGCCTATTTCCAGGCACAACTCAGGAGATTACAGTTCAGACACGTTACAAACAATAGTACAGGGAGGAGCTGATACAATGCAGTACATAAAGAGATCAAGAACCTTACATGACAGTAGAATTACTTATCATGAAAGTGATGGCATACATAGCATAAGCATTACGGTACAAAAGAGATAAAAACAGCTTGCAGAGATTAGTAACATAAGCCATAACAGCAGTGCTAGTGGCATAGGATGAAGGTATGGGAAAGGGAAGGGGATAGTAGTGCAACAGCAAGTAAAGAGGTATGGCTCATTAACTAGCACAAGTAAAGAGGTGTAATGCATGAACTAAATACATTACATGAGTCTAGAGAGGTGAGGTAACTAAAGAGTGCATGCTTGAAGGCAGAGTAAGAACTGGAGCTTCTAAGGGAAAATGGAAGGGAGTTCCAGAATTTGGGAGCATAGACGGAGAAGGTAAGTTCACCCATTTTGGTGGAGCAATTAAGGACAATGATCAGAGCTGAAGTCAAGGACCAGAGGGGTCAGGGGCAGTCTAATGGGGTGAACATGGCTGCAAAGGAGGAGGGGAGAGAAGAATAAATTATATTGTCGGTCATGCAGCTTATGGAATATAAACATTGGGAGGAGGGGGCTAACTAGCGAAGGTCAGAGTAAAGTGTGCAGCGGTGTTTAAGCCAATGGGCAGACAAGGCAAATCTGCAAACATTGTTATAGGCAACATCCCATGCTTGAAGGACATTTGCCTGCACTTGAGCAAAGACCGGCAGTGCATAGCAGAGACCAGGGAGCAGAAGTCCTTGGGCAACAGAGATCCTAGCTGCAAGGGTCAGGGTGTGGCGGACACATTAAGCCAACCCAATTTTGGCATTGACAGACTTGCGTACTACAGTCACATGGAGAGAGAAACAGAGACATGGATCCAGAGTGACCCCTAAGTATCTGAAAGAGTTGGTAACTTGTACCGGGGAGCCATCGAGACAAGAGACCAGACATGAGGGGTTTAGGGCATTGAGCTTCTTGTGGGACCTGAAGAGCATGGCCTTGGTCTTGACAACATTTAATACAAGATGGTGAGATGTGAACCATGTTTGGATTCATTGCAGGTCAGAAGAGAGGTGGGAATTAATGTCAGAGATGGAGCTAGAGGAAGTATAGAGGACCAAGTTGTCAGCGTAGAGTAAGGTGTGACAGTAGGTTTATAAATATAGAAAAGAGCAGGGGATTAAGGATGGAACCTTGTGGAATACCAGTGGACAGAGGGGCAGGGGAGGAGAGGACTCTACAGTAGGAGACAGAACTGGGTGCAACTGTTCAGGTAGCTGGAGAACCAGGCAATAGTGGACTGGAAGGCATCCAGTGAACTTAGCTGATGCAAGAGCAGCGAATGGTTGACTGAGTCAAAAAGCCTCTGTTAAGTCAATAAAAACAGCCCCCGTAAGTTGGTCTCAATCAACGGTAGTTGAGGTGTTGTTAATGAATTTCACTAGGGCAGTCGAGGTGCTGTGGCCTGGTCTGAAGCCATGCCGAGCAGGAGATAGCAGGTCATAATTGGCTACAGAATCTGACACCTGATGATGAATAAGGTTATCCAGAAGTTTACTAATGGTATACAGGAGTGCTATAGGGCGGTAGTGTCACAAACGCACTCCACAGGTCAGGCCCTCTGCTCCCACAGTGCCAACCTCAGAGCACAAGAGTGTGAACAGGTAACAGACAAGGTAACCTTCCTGTCTACTTTTGGGTCCAAATCACCTTTAGTCTCAAGTTCTGGGGGGATTCAAACTGTGAATCTTATGCTAGCTACCCAAATGTATAGGCTCAGATAATATTCTCTTTGGGGGGATGCAATGTATCTTTCACCTAAGGGAACCTAATCAGGTATCCAAAATGAACCCTTAAAATGCTATAAGATACCTTAGGTGTATTCCTACCTTTTACCAAGTTTAGTAACACCATCAAGCCCTTGAACAGCTGTCTGATTTAATATCCATTCAGCAATAACATGCAAAAAAAATGACTGAGGAGACCAAGGCAGTATCTTAAGAAAATGTTTACTAAAAATGGATAAAAACAGTAAGATAAAATACAGAAACAAATACCAAAGAGCATCACACTCATTTAACGAAAAAAAAAAGGAAAACTACAGAACAAACTTCTACCACAATGCATTTAGATATTTTCTATTAAATGTATTACCTCTGTAAGTGCCTTTAAATTAGAGAGATCTCTGTTTCTTAAGAGCCCAAAAAGATATGACCCACATTTCAGACACAATTATCTCCACATCCCTTCTGTGAGTCATCTAGCTCCTCCTTTTAGAATATAGAATTACAAACATTATTTCCTACCAGGAAGTATTTTAAATAATGTGAACATCAGCAAAAACCCATTTCCCAAATTATGAGTCTTTGATCAACCAGTTCCTTTGAGGTTTACAACCCTGCAGGTGTGAGACAGCCAACAGGAATCATCTAAATAATGTCCTTTTCTGATGTAATAAAATGTATATTTAGTTTCCAACTTCAAAACCATGAGGTCATAAGAAGGCCATGAAATGCAATTTCTCAAGGATGTTCATTACGTTACAGAGATCTCCTGGTCAGTGTAATACATCCTGTGATTTCAACTGCTAACACCTTGTAATTTAAAGGGCCAAATCTCACAGACTGACATTTCATACACTGACCATTTATTTATAATACCAGTATCATAGAATAATCATAACCAGCTGGCCAAGCGTCACAATCCTGCCCACCTAGACTGAATTTGGGGACTCTATCCCCTGCATGGGATGAACTCCCTAAGTCAGTTCACTCCTCATATAGATGTGACAAGCCATCTGCATTCTGATTGGTTGCTCCAGCCCTATGTAAGATCATCATGCCATATTCTTGCAAGGCAAGATTCCATCTTAATAGTCTACCATTAGTTTTTCCCATTTGTGTCAGCCAAACCATGGGGTTGTGGTCAGTTTCTACCTTGAAATGCTGCCCATACAAGTATGGCTCTATCTTCTTTGTACCCACACTATGGCAAGACATTTTTTTTCCAGAGTAGAGTAAGCCTGCTCTCTGGGAAGTAACTTTTTACTCAGGTATACTACAGGGTGATCTTTCCCTTGTTTGGCTGTCTGACTCAGTACTGCCCCAATATCCACGTCTGAGGCATCAGTCTGGACTATAAAGGGTCTGCTATAGTCAGGACTTGTCAATACAGGAACACTGCACAGTGCCTCCTTCAGTCTGGTAAATGCATTTTCATAGGCTGGTTCCCAGGTAATTTTCTTAAGCATCTTTTCTTTACCAGGTCAGATAGGTGAGTAGCCAGGCCACTGTAATTGGGTACAGCTTTCCTGTATACCCTGCTGTCCCTAGAAAACTTCTGACCTGCTTCGGCATTTCTGGTCTGGGCCATGCCTTGATAACCTCTATTTTTACTTGGTTAGGCTGGAGCTGCCCCCAGCCTACAACATGCCCGAGGTATGCCATTTCAGCCATGGCCACCTGGCACTTCTCAGCTTAGATAGTGAGTCCAGTCCTCTGTATCCTGCCCAGCACTTCCTGAAGGTGGGACAGGTTTTCCTCCCAGCTGGCACTAAAGATGGCAGTGTCATCAGGAACGCCACGGCATACTCCTCAGCACCATTTAACACCTGTTTCACCAACCTTTGGAAAGTGGCTGGGGTGTTCTTCATTCTGAAAGGCATTACTTTAAATTTAAATAACCCTATCAGAGTGATGAAGGCCAACCTCACCCAGCTCTGTCAGTTAACTCTACCTACCAATACCCCTTTGTTAGGTCAATAGTCGTAAGGTATGTCATCCCTCCCAACTTGTCCAGGAGTTCGTCTGCCTGGAGCATCGGGTGGGCATCTGACTTTGTGACTACATTCAGTCCATGATAGTTCATACAGAAATGAGTAGAGTCATCTGGCTTGAGCACAAGGACTATGGGTGAGGCCTAGAGGCTGTGAGATCTCTGGATTACCCATAAATCTAGCATTTCCTCCACCTCCCTCCTAATGTCCTTTTGGACAGCCTCTGACACCCAATATGCTGTCCGCTGTATGGGCGTCTGTGTCCCTGTCTCTACATCATGCATCACTAAGGGGGTTAGTCCAGGCTTGGTGATAAACAGTGGTGCAAAGTCTGCTAAAACCTCCCTTACTTACTGGATCTTGTCCGGGGCCAGCTGGGATGACAATTTAACTGCCTCCACAGAGGACTCCCGCTTGCTTTCTTCCAGCAAGTCCAGATGGTGGTCTACCCAAGGACTGCACACTGCAAACACCATGTCAGCCCTAGTAGCATATGGCTTCATCTTGTTGACATGGTACATTCTTTCTTTATGTCTTCTGTCAGGTAACTCTGTGATATAGTTCATGTCATTTTCCTTTCTGACTTCTTTGTATGATCCTGCCCACTCAGCCTGCAACTTGTCTTTCTGGACCGGGATAAGGACCATGACTTCCAGACCCACTGTGTATGATCGAGCTCTGGCTCTGTGGTCATACCACACTTTTTGTTTCTGTTGGGCAGCTGCCAGGTGGCTCTGAACTGTCCCCATAAGTTCCTTCAGCCTTTCCCTAAACCTAAGGACGTAATCCCCTATGGGAGTTCCCTGGGTGGTGTGCTTGCCTTCCTAGTCCTCCCAGATCCTAGTCTAGGGGCCCACATACCTGGCGTCCATATAAGAGCTCAAAGAGGGAAAACCCTGTTGACTCTTGGGGCACCTCCCTATAAGCAAATAACAGGTGGGGAAGGTATTTCTCTCAGTCCCTCCCATGCTGTTCAGCAAGTGCTTGCAGCATTGACTTCAGGGTACCGTTAAATTTTCCAGAAGCCAATTGGCTTGTGTGTGATAAGATGTAGTGCACCTCTGCACCACCCCACACTTCTCTCACAAACATTTCATCAGGTCCGACATGAAAGAACCCCCTCGATCGGTGATAATCTCCTGCGGAAACCCAACACGGGAGAAAATCCCAAGTAAGGCATCTGCCACTTTGTCTGTCCTCAGTGAGGATAGGGTGACTGCCTCTGGATACCAGGTGGCATAATCCACCACAGTCAGGATAAACCTCTTCCTGGAGGAGCTGGGAGTATTCAAAGGCCCCACAATATCCATTCCTACCTTCTTGAATGGCTCCTCCGCTATGGGCAATGGAATTAGGGTGGGTGGGTTTTCTTACCCGCCATTCCTATTTCTTGGCAGCAGTGACAAGACCTGCAATACTCCTTCACCTGCTGAGTGAAGTTGGGCCAATAGAAATTCCGGGCCAACCACTGCACAGTGCGTGCGATTCCCAGATGATCAGACAAGGGAATATAGTGTGCAATCTTGAGCAACTGCTCACGGTACCCATGGTGTACGACAAGCTGCCTGCCTATCACCCCTTCCTCTGTCTTAGCATCCTGAGTATACATCAGTCCATTTTCCCAATAAACTTTATGTTTTCCATCAGCTCCCTGTGCTTCATCAGAGTCTGCCCAAGCCCTCAGCTTCTCTAGACTAGGGCCACTTTTCTGAGGAGCTGCAAACTCCTTACACATTCCCAAGGCATGGGACAGGTCCCCGTCAGTATCTAAACTAGGTTCCTTCGCTTTATTTATTTTTTATTTTTTTATTTATCAAGTCTAGGATTACAAATACCTTTGAGCCATGGCTCTTTTAAAAGGTTCCACATTAGAGAAATCCAAATTATGGGGAACATCAAGACAGGCATTACAACAATGTGGACATTGCAAACAGAGAACAGATTAATACAGTTCAGGGGTAGCATTGTAACAAGGCAGCCAGCAGCATTTGTCAGAGAAAATAGACAACAGATAAGAAGTGCCAGAGTCATAGGGAGAGGGAAGAGGGAAGGGGGGGAGAAGGAATGTAGGAAGGGTGGCAAGAGGGTGAAAAGTGCGGCATTGGGTATACCAAGATGTGAGGATAGAATCCAGTGAGGAGGGGAGGGGGGGACAACTAGAGCAGAAAGGGAAGTGGAGAAACAAGGTTAAGTTGGGCAGTCACAGAAGCTGTTGGTAGTGAGATAATCCTGGATCCTAGTTTTAAACATACCAATAGTTGGGGCAGAGGAGATGGTTGGGCTGAGGCCATTAAACCAGAGTGGTGCTTGATAAGCAAAAGAGCATTGTCCCTGTGAAGTGTGACAGTGGGAGACTTTCAGTAGCTGTAGCGTGGATCTCCTAAGGCACCATTTGTTAATTCGGTGTTGTAACAGAGTTGAGACCCCAGAAGGTGCAAGGCCAAGGTAGATTGTTTTGACCATGGAGCAGGTGAGAAACTTTATGCGGTTTGATAGTTGGAGCCAGCCGGTCTGAGTGTACAGGTCACATGTGTGGGTGAGACGGTGAGCACCAGTGATGAGCCGACATGCTTTATTTAAGGCAGTTGAGAGGCATCTAAGGGTTGTGATTGTGGCCGAGCCATAAATGATGATACCATAGTCTATTACAGAGATCACAGAGCTCAGGACTGCAACCTTCAAAGCTTCTGGCATGAGGTGTGGTCTGTGTTTGTAGAGGAGAACAAGCCGTGTATTAGCAGCTCTAGCTACATTATCTACATGAAGCCCATAGGAGAGATTAGGGTCAAGCTGTATCCCTAAGTATTTGAAGGAAACCACCTGATCTAGAGTGTTCCCCTGGGTGGTGGAGATAGCCAAGTGGTGTAGCTTGTGTGGGTTATGAGAGCTGCAGAAGAGCATAGATTTGGTTTTCTTGTCATTGAGGACCAGTTTATGATTAAGAAACCATGTCTTTACAGAACTGAAACCAAGTTGAAGGTTGTGTTGAAGAGTTGCAGGATCTTGTGAGTGGAGAATACAACAACATCATCGGCATATAATATGATCTGCTCAGAGCAGTGGTAAGGGAGGGAGTTTAAGAAAAGGCTAAAAAGGAGGGGTCCCAGTATGGATCCCTGTGGGACACCCGAGCGAACAGGCAGGGTGTTAGAAAGAGCGTCTGCAATTTTTACTCTCTGTGACTGGTTTTCTAAGTAGCTTTTAAACCAGAGAGAAGAGTCAGGTGATAGCCCAGCATTCAGTAGTTTGTGTATTAGTAGTCCATGGTGTACTGTATTGAAGGCCTTGGAGAGGTCGACAAAAATGGCCCCTGTGAGAAGGCCATTGTCAAGGGATTTGTGCAAAGCTGCAGTGAACTCAAGATGGGCTGTGGTGGTGCTGTGACCTTTCCGGAAGCTGTGTTGTTGTGGACAAGGTATATTGTGTTTATCCAAGTGGTCGGTAAGTTGATCAGCCGCAGTGCACTCAAGTGCCTTAGAAAGTGGGGGCAGTATGGAGATAGGGCGATAATTTGAGTGAATAGTCTTGTCCCCACTTTTATGGACGGGTGTCACGGTGGCTGTTTTCCATAGGTTTGGGAATTTTCCACAGCTGAGAGAGAAGTTTAGTATTTTTGTTAATGGATGAATTACCTCATTGAGGGTGAGCAACAGAAGCTTAAGGTCCAGGGTGTCGCTACTGGATCTAGATTTAGAGATAGCTGCAGTAATATAGTAATTTAGCATCAGGGCACTCCGGATCACTGTCATCCCTAATCATCTGACAATTGGTCACCCCTCCTTCTTCAGAGTAACCCTCCATAGTTGCTTGTTTAACTGCTACTGGGGAAATTTCTACCCCCTTTTCAATAGTTTCCATATCAGGAGACACAGGCTGGGGAACCAGCCTCCCAGTGTTTTCTATATGGTCCAGGGAACTACAAGTTCCCCTTCCTGCTTGGCTATGAGTAACTTCACATACTATCCCCTGTTTGAGATTGTTGCCAGGGATGATGTCAACTGCTAAAGTTTTAGCTACAGCCAACTGTTGCACAGTTCCTCCTGTTTCACCCATTCTAGGAGAACACTAGTGAGTGGCAATGTTGTACCCACCCCAGTGAACCCTTGAAGAGTTGCAAATTTATTGGTTGTAAGCTGACCAGGCTCTACCAGAGCCCCTTTTACTAACATCAGGGATGCCCCTGTGTCTCTTAACCCTTGAGTCTGTACACCATTCACAGTGATTTGGTGCATGTGTTCCCTCATGTTCACAGGCATGCTTCCAGGGACACACAAACAACCCACTTCTTTCCTAGCCCCATTTTGTGCATTGCTCATCCTTTTGGGACACTGTCTGGCAATATGCCCAGTTTCTTTGCAAACCCTACATTTGTTCCTTTTCTCAGAAAAATCTTTTCTTTCAAACCTCGGGCTAACTGGTTTTGGTGGAGGCAGGGAGGGTTTTAGCTGCCCTGAAGGTGCACTTTTCCCTTTCTGCACTGCCACAACCATCCCATTTGCCCTCAGAGCAGGTCTGCTCTTGGCATAGTGGTCAGAGAATCCAGCAGCCTCTTGCACTGTTTTCAGATCTCTCTCCTCCAGCCAGGTTTTCAGCTCTTCTGGGCATGCCCCAAAAAACTGTTCTAACAATATAGCATTTTCAATGTTATCTACAGAGTTTGCTTTGATTCCTTCCCACAAATGTTTTAAACACTGACGTTTTTTCATGGCTAGCTCCTCATAGCTCATATCAGGGCTTCTTCTGAGTGTACAGAATTTAGATCTGTATGCTTCTGCAGTTAAATCAAACTTTTTTAAAAGTGCAGCTTTAAGTTTGCTGTAATCATTACTCTCCTCATTGTCCATTTTACCCAATGCATCCTGAGCTTTCCCGGTAAGTAGCGGGGATAACTGGAAGCTCCAGAACCCTCTAGGAATCTTTGCCTGAATGCAAACTTTTTCAAAGGAATTTAAAAAGGCATCCATATCCTCCCCCTCTTTAAATTCAGCTATCAATTTAGAATTTAATTTGTAACCCAGTCCTGTAGTTCTAGTTAAACCCAAGCCAGTTACCTGCTCTGGTGCTGGTGGTTGGAACTGTAGCTTCTCCAGTTCATGTTGCCTCTGGTGCTCACACTCTTCACAGTCAGCCTCTCATTGTTCACGTTCAGCTTCTCTCTGTTCTCGCTCCCTCTTCTCCTCTGTGGCTCACTGTTATCACTTCTCTTCTCTCTGGAACTTCAGCTCCATCATCCACAACTCCATCTGCAACCTGATGGATTCTAGCTCCAGAATTCTGGTGACCTTTCCTTGCTGATGTGGCCCTTCCCTTGCACTGGCCCTGCTGTCCTCCTCACTGGATCTGAACACTGCACTGGCCGCTGGCCCCTCCATGTCCAATGTCTGGTCCATTACAGTCACAGTCTGTGACTCAACACTCTGGGTATCAGCAGCCATCAGAGCATCCATGAGGTTCTGCATGGTGGCTCTCCCCTTGTGTAGGACTCCTCCCTCCTTGCACAACTGCTTCAGGTAGTCGGCAATGTGCTCACTGTAGTTTGAAGACATCTTCTTCCCTAACTATGGCTACTCTAACTTGCACTTTGAAAAAAAAAATAAAACATGTAGGAACTTTGACTATAAGCAAAATTATATTGTTCTGTTTTGTTTTAAATAATAAATCACTTCCTTATTTTGCAAGTGAGCTGTGCAGTATTAAGCTGACATACTGAACAGTTAAAGCTTGTGTTACCAAATTTATCGAACCGCTGCCAACCAAATCTGTCACAAATGCACTCCGCAGGTCAGGCCCTCTGCTCCCACAGTGCCAGCCTCAGAGCCCAAGAGTCTGAACAGGTAACAGACAGGGTAAACCTCCTGTCTGCTTTTGGGTCTGAATCACCTTTAGTCTCAAGTTCGGGGATTCAAACTGCGAACTTATGCTAAAGTACCCAAATGTACAGGCTCAGATAATATTCTTTATGGGGGGGTGCAGTATATCTTTCGCCTAAAGGCACCTAATCAGGTATCTAAAATGAACCCTTAAAACTCCATAAGAGACCTTAGGTATATTCTTACCTTTTACCAAGCTTAGTAACACCATCAAGCCCTTGAACAGTTGTCAGACTTAATATCCATTCAGTAATAACATGCAAAAAAATGACTGAGGAGACCAAGGCAGTATCTTAAGAAAATGTTTACTAAAAATGGATAAAAACAGTAAGATAAAATACAGAACAAATACCAAAGAGCATCACAATCACATAAAAGAAAAAAAAAAGGAAAACTACAGAACAAACTCCTGCCACAATACATTTAGATCTTTTCTATCTAATGTATTACCTCTCTAAGTGCCTTTAAATTAGAGAGATCTTTGTTTCTTAAGAGCTCAAAAAGATATGAACCACATTTTAGACACAAGTATTAGTTTAAACTCTGTGTCTCCACACCCCTTCTGTGAGTCATCTAGCTCCTCCTTTTAAAATATAAAATTATGAACATGATTTCCTACCAGGAGGTATTTTAAATAATGTGAACATCAGCAAAAACCCATTTCCCAAATTATGAGTCTTTGATCAACCAGTTCCTTTGAGGTTTGCAACCCTGCAGTCCATCACCCAGGTGTGAGATAGCCAGCAGGAATCAGCTAAATGACATCCTTTCCTAATGTAATAAAATGTATATTTAATTTCCAACTTCAAAGCATGAGGTCATAACAAGGCCATAAAATGCAATTTCTCAAGGAAGTTAATTACATTACGGAGATCTCCTGGTCAGTGTAATACATCTTGTGATTTCAGCTGCTGACACCTTGTAATTTAAATGGCCAAATCTCACAGACTGACATTTCCTACACAGACCATTTATTTATAATACCAATATTATACGATAATAATAACCAGCTGACCAAGCGTCACAATAGTTCATAGGGTTTTTTGGGTCACCCTTTTTAAAGACAGGTATAACCCTGACTTGTTTCCAGGAGCAGGGCACAATGCCAGAGCTAATGGAGAGATTGAGGAGGTGCAAGATAGGGGTGGCAAGAATGGAGGCACCAAGTTTGAGAATTCTAGGTCCCAGATAATCAGGACCAGCTCTGCCATGAGGAGACAATAGTGTTGAGGATTCATGGACATCAGTTCTAGAGACAGGACTGAGAATAAGGTGGGGATGTGGCAGAGGGAGGCCTGGGGAGGAAGGGGGGACAGAAGAAATGGCTGCATTGGAGGTAGAGGAAGGATAGGTAAAGAGTAATTTAAAGGCATTGTCTATAGTGTTGGGGTTGTTACAAGAGATATTGTCAATTAGCATGTCATGAGGTGCTTGAGAAGCATTGTGACCCAGAATGTGGTTGATATGTGACAAGTAGCTTTTTGGGTAACTGTCCGAGGCATGGAGAAGTAATTGCTTTTGGCAGCTTGGATTGTTTTCTTGCATGAGTTTCTAAGGGAGCAATAGGCAACAAAGTCAGAAGGAAGGGAGGAGGCTTTCCACCTGGCCCAGAGCTTGTCATGAGATTTAAGCAAGTGGAGAAAGGGGGGCTGGTCAACCCTTTGGTGGAAGGCCCCTAATCCTGTGCCTAATATAAGGAATGTGCATGGACTGCAGCGAGCGCAATGTGTTGAAGAAATACTCCACCTCCAGGTCAGTGTTGTCTGTGGTAAAAGGGAAGACCAGTCAACCTGCTGGAGATCGGATAGAAAAGCCAAGGGATCAAAGGTAGAGAAGTCAGCCACAGAGATCAGTTTAGGCAGGTACGAAGAGGGGTAGGCATCCCAGACACAGGTTACAGAATGGTCACTAATGGAGTCAGGGAACACAGTAACTGAGGAGATACTGTCTAGCCTATTGGTGAGAATCCAGTCAAGCACAGTGTGACCAGTGCCACTGCTGGAGTGCCTGGTAGATTCAGTAACAAGCTGAGTCAGATTGGCTTCGGTCATGTTAGTGTTGAGGATAGGGGGAGCTTGGACCAAGCCAATCCTGATTGAAGTCACCTAGGCAAAGTACTTCATTGTTTTTGGTGGCATGGGGTAGAAATTCCAGAAATTCCTCAAATCCCAATTTACTGGATGCAGGAGGAATGTAGGCACATATAATGTGCAGCTTCTTTGTATTACCTAATAGAAGCAGGGCATGAAGCACCTTGCAGGATGCAAGTGGGGGACACAATTCCCCTCGTCATGGAAGACTTCTATTATAAAGCCCATCTTAAGTCTGGAAACCCTAATCTTCCATCTAGCTATCATCCTATTTCTCTTCTTCCCCCTTTATCTAAGATTCTCAAGAAGATGGTCCTTGATCAAACTGTTGGATTTCTCAATAAGTATAGTCTCTTAACACCACAGCAACATAGTTTTAAACAATTTTATAACACTGAGACAGCCTTGGTGTGGTTCACAAACTGCATACATGGTGCCTTGATAAAGGGCACTCTGTTGTAGCTGTATTTGTGGACCTCACCAAGGCCTTCGACCTAGTTGAACATTGTTTATTACCTGATATTCTATCAAGTTTTCATTTTTCCTCAGAAGTTGTTTTGTGGTTTTCTAGTTATCTTGCCAACCATTTTCATGCTACATCCCTTGATGGTTTTCTTTCCCGAACTAACCCAATCATATGCAGAGACCGTCACGGCTCAATATTGGGACAATTGATTTTTTTCACTTTACATTACTTCTGCCCTTAGTATTTGTTCTCAGACTTCAATCATCATGTATGCAGATGATGCTGAGTTAATTGTCATTGCTCCCAAACAAAACAATGCCATAATAAAGGCCCAGATTGATTTTAAGTCGTTTCAAGTTTGGCTTCATCAAAATCACATGGTATCGAATGTTCAGAAGACTAAACTTATGGTCTTCTCTAATAAACTCAGTGCTGAGGATCTTATCCCCTTCATTTAAAAGGTTCTCCAATTGAGCTCGTTGATCACTTTAAATATCTGGGGCTAATTTTGGACTCAAAATTATCTTTTGAGAACCACATTACCCATGTTAGGAAGTCTATCCATCAGTGCCTCAGGGCTTTATATCATGTTAAAGCCTGCCTTACCAAAGAATCCAAGACTTTGTTAGCCCACAGTTTTCTGTTTAGCAAACTCGACTACGGTTTATTAGTTTATTCATCTACAGGTAAAAACATTCTGGAACTACTCAGGGTAACTTATAATTCAATTCTTAGGTTTATGTTGCAGGTCCTATACCATACCCACTATTGTCTTCTCCTACCGGGGTCCAACTGTTTATCACTATATCACTGGATTCAGTTTAAATACTGTGTATTTTTATTTTAAATCATATCATGTCATCTTCCCATTTCTGTTTCCAAACTGTTCCCCAGGCATATCAATGGGTGTGGTACCCAATCTCAGCACGTAGAAACATAGAATTTGACAGCAGATAAAGACCTTTTGGCCCACCTAGTCTGCCCATTTCCCTACCTGATGGATAAGCTGCAGATTCTAGTTAATCAACAGGGCAAACATTCTTTTCAGTTAGCACTTTTTCGCAGGGCTACTGGTCAAAGATCAATATTGTATAAGGCTCCAAATTTGTTTAATTCTCTTGCTTTCTCTCCAGAAATTTTTTTTTTAAAAACAATTGCTAATTTCAATCATAAACTTTTCACACACCTTAGAAGTTTACAAAAAGGCATCTAACAGTTTTGCATAACTTTATACTGTATTGTATTGTCCCATGTGTACTGTATTGGTACTGTTGAATGCTATTTATTGTCTACTGTGTATTATGTCTGTTTTTTGTAAATTGCTTGTCACCTGTGAAAATGGGCAGTTTGCTCATCAGGCTCACAAGGATAAAAAATAAAAAATGAAATGAAATATTGAAGGGTCAGGTTTAGGTGGGACATAGAAAAAAGCTCCAGGTCACCACCCCTTTTGAATGAGGCCCCATCAACCTGAATCATATGTTACCCAGGAAGGGCGCACAGAGAGTCAGGAAGGGAAGGCCTAAGCCAGGATTCTGTTATTCCTAGGAGGTCAGGCTTATGGGTGGCAGCCCAAACCACCAGTTCAGCATGATTTGCCACAAGACTTCTTATATTTAATTGGGAAATCTTGAGGCCACTGGGCTGGGGCCCCACAGAAAAACTAGCCTGAAGAGGTGGGAGCCTAAATGCCGCTGGGCCTGGGTTGGTCTCAATATCACTTGAAAGTGATAAAGAGAGGGTCATAATCCATGTAGCCACAACCAGGAAGGCAATGGTGGTCCTGGCTCGAGTGGTACGTTTAGATTGGACAAGGTATCTGCAGCGGTAGAAGCACAGTTTATGGTATGGATATGGGACACTGACAGGGAGATGCTGCCAGAGAGGCAGCATGTTGGAGAATGAAAAGTCTGTAACGTTGGTTATAGGGCCAAGGGGAACGATAAGTTGAGGGGTAAAGCATTCCAGTGCGATAATACAGCAGATAGGGGTCAGGAGTGCTCGGAAATAGGGGGAAGGCTGCATGATGAACTGAGAGATCATGTGAGATGGGAAGGGACAAAGGGGGGGGAGAAAGAGAGAGAGAGAGACTGCTGAAGAGCAGGGGACTGAGAATAGCAGTGGAGGTCAAATTTCACAATGATTGATCCCACCCCCTAACTGCAGGGATTAGTCAGTAATATCAGTGGGTGGGGCAAAGGTGTATTTAATAAAGGTAGGAGGTGGGGGTGTGGGGGCATAGGGGATCTCTGGAGGTGGCCTCCTTCACCATTACCCACCTTTCTTGATCATCACCCTTGCTGTCAAGTATCTTCCACTTTATGTTTCATGGCCCAATATAGACACCATCTTTTGTGCTGAGTTGGCCAAGCTATGTACCTCCCACCCTACCCACTACCTTTTTAATTTTAGAGCCTCTTTCCTTACTAGTTTAGTCTCCTGTAAGAATGCAATTTGGGTTTTTAATTTTTTCAGGTGGGATAATACCTTTTTCTTCTATACCAGGGAGTTTAAGCCCCTCACATTCCATGAGGTGGCCACTACTAAATCGTTGTTAGCCAAAATCCTTTGAGGTGATCCACAGCGTCATGACATTAGTTGCAAATCCCATCGTGAAAAGAGACCTCCTTTTAAACCCTGTGACCCCACACCCCCTTTTCACCTCCCTATGATCCTTTACCATGCATCCTCTCATTACTTGGCTACTCGCCATATTTTTACCACCACTGTTATTGCAACTTATAACAGATACTCAATTTTTACTGCTTTGGTTAACACAATTGAGGCTGTGGAAGCCCCTTTCCCTGGTACTCATGAAGCATGTGCAGTAACATTCTACAAAAGGGGAAAGGTGAGCTTTCCCCAGCACCACAAAGAAAAGCATAACAAATAACTCTATAACAAGGAACATTGAACATATTACAAAGGTCTCATTTAGTCTTAACATACAGTCTACTTTCTAGAGCCATATAGGAAAAGGTCCGGCTGCCCTTAGTGGCCAACCAGTGACCCTATAGAGCCCTGAGGGGAATTTTAACAAACTTTCCCTGAGATATCCAACAGCGCTTGTCAGATATACTACTAACTAATGTAATTGAGGATAGGTAATCTAGGGGATAGTGAAACCAGAGAGGCTCCATTTATCCATAGTGTAGAGTTTAGTGACCCTCAGAAAATCTCACACATGGTTTCTCCTCATCCCCTGCCTCTTCTAATTTTCTCTGACTATAGGGAGGGGTTGTTCCACTCACGATGAGGATGTGTGCCCTCTCCTTGTCCCTTAATATGTCATGATCAAATACCCAGCTGGTGGGGTTAAGAACTACATGGGGGGCTGGCTTAATTGTGTCTGCCCCAGGCTCTGCCCTGCTCAGGAGCCCATTAAGGAGGATGGGCAGATCTGAATCACATTAGCCCTCACTTCCTTGACAGGAGACAACTGGGGATATATACAGATATCTGTGGCCCTTGTGCATTGCTAGAAGAACAAGTAGGGCATTCACCATGTTACACTGATGTGTACCACTAACAGGTGCCCATACACTGTTTAGAACTTCTGCCGTATGCATTAAAAGCACCACCGTGAGCCTCCTTAGTCGCATTTCTCAAATATTTCATAGTGCCCTTGCCCCTCTTATTCTTCTGTAGAGTAGGTCCTCATCATAGATGACCCTTGTTTACATAAACCCCACACCTGGGACATACTATTTCAATGCAGCCCCTAACCAGATTGGTTCCCTTTTACACTGTGCATTGATTGTTCGCTAAACTTTATTTTTAACCTACCAGAAAATACAAATAATCTGTTCAAAGGGAACAGCACAGAAATTAATTGAGACAGATTCACAGTGGTGTGCTAGCCATAGCTCCAGCTGAAAGCTACCAGTACATGGAGACAGCTGCTTTTGTCAGGTTTCTTCGTGGCTGCATCTTTCATGAAGCAAGGTAGATGAGGAGTTGATACATCTCTGGACCAAAGCAGTTGATAGGAAAAGTCATGCTCCTACCGCTGTGGAGCTCAAGGAGAAACTTCAAACATATCACTAGTTCACAAGCCTGGTTCTACACCCCAGAGTGTAGAGATTAGGGGAGGTGAGACTGCATGGCATGTTTGTTCTGGTCCATCACTGTGGCTCAGCTCAAGCTGGAAAAACAACTGGCGATGACAGCTCTTTTGGGATTAGCGAGCAAAGGGCACATCAACCACAGAAAAGAAACTACTCACTCTACAATCGCGGTTTGCATATCTATGATTTGGTCGGTGATGGGTCCTTCATGCTCCTCAAGCACAGGTGGCAGATCTTCAGTATCTCCTTCTGTGATGCAAGCCACCCACTCCTGGCAGATTGGGGCCCAGCCTCCACAAGTAGCATTTTCAGGCAGAACCGATGGCACCATGGACTTTCCTATGAAGGACAAATCCAACAAGGTGGGGGCTCACTCACATAAAGTCAGAAACCTGTTGTTATTTTTAACTGGGGTATTACTAGGAGAGGTAGAGATGGCTTCTGAAAGACAATGCTGGCTTTGAAGGCTTCAAGAGTGGGCCCTCTGTGTCTGGGTTTTTGAACTTTGAGGAGCCTTTTGCCTTCACTTTTGTCTACCTCTTTGCACTTGTTGCCAGGACTCTGCCAGTGTGGGGTCACTCATTTGGGTGCTGATACAGGGTTGTATGTCCATGGGGGCTTGCGGTACTGTCTGCCAGGTGTTGCCATGAGGCGATGTGTACATGGGGCCAGAATGGCTCCATTTCTGCTTGACTTGATCAAGAAATTGTTCAACCTTCTAGAGATTGTTAAACAGCATGTGTTCATCCTTCTACACTACCCACAGAGGGACGGGTAACGTAGAAGGGACAATATGTTGAGACTATGCAGCTCCTGCTTAACACTGGAGTAGGCTCAGCATTTATTTGATAGGTTCTGTGAGTAGTCTTGGAAAAACAGTATTTTATGTCCCCTCCATTGTACCTCACTTCTCACAAGCAATCCAGAGATAACAGTCTTTCATGGGGTACCTCAGAAAGTGGCACAGTATCGGCCATGGTCATTCTCCATTCCTTGGCTTGGGGCCAGGGATCTGTGGGCACTTTACAGCTCTGGGGGAGACAAATTCTTCGGATTTAAAGTTGATGGAAGGAATTCTTGCAGGAAGGATATCATGTCTTTCCCTTTGACCCCCTCAGGCACCCCAATAACTCTGATATTATTCCTTCTTGCCTTATTCTCCAGATAATCAACTTTGTGTTGTAAATATTGAATCTGTGAGTGATGATCTTGGAGATGGACTTGATGAGAATAAAGAATTTCCTTATGGGTGTTAATATTTCTTTCCGTGCCAGCCACCCACTTAGTCAAGTGTTGTAAATCCATATTAGTTTTGGATGTGGTGTCCTTAAGTTCTGTTGTGTCCACTAACACTTTATTGAGCATTAAAGTTATTTTTTTAAGATGTACAGCCATATCTGCTTCACGTGATGATGCTATTTTCTCTTTATTGCTGGGCCTCTGAGAGCCATAATGCCAGTTTGACAGCTTCGTGAAATTGACACGCTGGGGATGCAGGCCTCACCATGGTGCTCAACCATGAGATGCATGTAGATGATATTCCCAGTCTCTGTAGGCATCCAAAACCAGGTCCGATTGGAGTGAAAAAGGTACCGTTCTGTAGCTTAGGATACTAAGCAAAAGCCACTAGCATTTATTCTGTCGTAAAGTTGTTCAGGTCTCATTATTCTGTAGAAGTAGCCTCTCTAGGTTCTCACCCTAAAAATTAAGCTGCCACCATCTTAGCTGGCAAGCCCCCAGTCTCAAAGTTTTTCAAAAATCAAAAGCTTTTCTGAAAGTTCAACAGAAAATTTAACAATGTAATATTTATAGAAACACATCTGCTTATCAGTTCAGGATTTATTACTTTTTCATTTTATTGATGTATTCATTATTTTTTTGACTTGGAAAGGAGGTCTAGACAAAATGCCCTATTCTCATCCTTGTCTTGGGAGGGGGGGCAGGGGATATAGATTAAAAGTAACTGAAACTTAACCAGATTAAACTGTTCGTATTTTAATGAATTGGGAAAATTTGGCCAGGATACAAGGGAAATGACTCTATTCTTCTTCAGAAGTACAGTACCATGGGATCTTTAACAACCACCAGAAATGAAGAAGATGACAGAAGGGAACACACAGATGTGAACAAAGGGAGACTGAAAGAATTCTTTTTTCATAAATGGTGCATGAATATTGCAACAGCATCATAATGTTCCCCATAACAAAAAGGCTTTCTTTGCCTGAACATTCTACTTTTTTCCATTTATTTATAATAAGACCAGCCAATAAAACAAATGTAAGCTTTTTGTTAAGGAACTGTTGGGATAGTTGTTTTCCTGATTTCACACTTGTACTCAAACTAAACTCATGATGACTTTGACTTACATATGTAGGTGTCTTCCTACTTGGACTTTCAGTAAATCAGAATTCAAAAGACAGATAAAACACCTGTTGTTTAAGTCACTTGTGCATGTAGAGGCTTAGACTTGCTACATTTTATTTCTTAACACTCTAGATGTCAGACATATGGGTGGTCCCCTTTTGCCTTGACACCCCAATGGCAAAACACGAAAAATGACCACTACAGTGACAGTCGCTGTAATGGTCCATTTCCGTGTTTCACTTTCCTCCAGTGTCCTGCCCCCTCCCTGGACCAACTCTGACCTGGGATTGAGAATCCTAAAGTCCGGTGGGTGCGGGGGCAGAGCCCCCAGCATGGGGGGTTTGTGGGATGCAGCCCCCCACAGAAAACACCGGGGGCTTGGGCAGCACAATACCTGCATCGGTATTGTGCCATTGCTGTGTGGGTGGTTGACAGATTTACTGTCAACCAAACTTGGTGCTTCCAGACATACAGATACAAAAAATGCTTACTGCTGTGAATATATTCCTTTTGTGAAATATTATCTAGCTACATTAATGTATTACCATCAATACAGTAGGGGGCAGGTTATACCAGGCTGCTGTGATATTCTATATTAAAAGAACAACAAGTCCCTGCACTTAAATAAGTTGAGGGGCAGTATGTCCACACCCATGCCTCCATCTGCAAAAAAATTGTAATTTCATAGTACATGACACATCATTAAAGCACTCCAATTTGTGCTCTTAAGAACAAGCATAACAAGTACAATATTACCATATCCTAACCCTATTTTGGTAAACTTACCTATAATTAGCCCCTGGTAATGGGTCCTCCATAGTCCTATACACAGAGCATTGTAGCACTCTATCAGTGATGTTACAGTTACCAAGGAGGTATGTGCCCAGAATATGGGAGAAGTAGTTTTCAATTCATACTGTCTTCAAATCAGATTTATTTAAATGGACAGATAAATGTTTCAAATTATCTAAAAATGCACATGCCTATGTCATATAATCAGAAACCTCTGGTCACATGTTAATGTCTCAAAGTTACAAATCCATAAGGGAAAAATGAGTCCTACAGTGGTGATTTCCTTTTATTCCCAAAACAGAAAAAAATGTACAGTACTGGAAAAGTGCCAATTAGATTTCCATGCATGGCAAAAGAAATGGAAACAGGATGGTGAAGTAAATGCATAGGACACCTGTGCCAGCATATGCACAGTTCCTGGTTAGGGCCCACTATATGTATGCTCCAGGAGCAAATTAGTGCCTGGAGCAAACCAAAGATATATTGGAATATGCTGGGACACTTTGCAAGCATTAAGGGCATGTTCCAATATACCACGCAGTTACTATCCCTATTGTGATCACAAAACAAAAGCGCCATACCGTCCACAGGGAGAATGTGGACAATAAAGTAATATGGGGATTGCAGAAGCAATCCAGCTGCTAGGGTCCACTAATGGCAATTGGTCTTCTGGAGAGACATGCCATATTCATATCTCAAGATGTAAATGACCCCATAACACTAGTGAGGCATTATGGGGTTATTTGAATCCCATTAGAGCCTTATCACAATCCCACATCAGACAGAAGTTTTGCCCACCCCAGCACCACCCAGGGCTGCTGATCATGCACTACAGTAATCATCTCCAGTGTCCATTGGTCCCCACTACTCCCCAATCAATCCCCTGGTTCACATGCATACCTTCCTTGGTATCCAGTGTTCTCCCCAGCCCTTCATTAACCAGACTATACATTTACTTATTTTCCATGATGTCAAGTGCCCTGAACCCATACTCTCGATCATCCCTCAGGAACATTTACTTATTTTCCCTGGTGCTGTTCAATAGTCCCTCCCCTGCATCCTGTAATTTTGCATTCCCTCCCACCTGCCCAGCCTGTTCACACGATGACTCCTCTGTCCTCCCTCCTATAGCTGATCTGCCCCCAACCCCCATGGGCAACCAGCACAGATCCTCCACTAACCTCCATCATCAGCCACTGACTGACAGTTCATGACCAGGCACCTACTGTAAACAGATGCTTTTACAGTAGATGCATGGTTGCCAAAAGTTTGTAGGTAGCAGGCCATGAAGGTGTGTGGTGGAGGGTCAGTTCCAGTCACTAATTAGGTCTGGGGGTACCTATATCATAAGTGGGGGGACTGCAGGCTGGGATGATGATGAGGATAGGGCAGGCAGGTGAGAGGACTTTGAACCTACAGCTGGTAGGTGGACCACTGGATACAAAGGAAAATAAGTAAATGTACCAGTGGGTTGATCAGAGGTTGGAGAAAGGGACCTTTGGACATATGGGAAAATAAATAAATGTGTTAGCAGGTTGATTGGATGGTAGGGAGGACTACTGAACAGAAAGGAATAAAGTAAATCTACCAGCAGGTAGATTGCGGGGGGAAGAACTACTGGACACAAGGTAAAATAAGTAAATATTCCTGTGGGTGTGTGGGGGCAGGGGGACCTCTGGATACTTTGGACACATTGGACACCAGTGAAAGTAAATACATGTACTGGTGAATTGATTGCGGAGTGGGGGGGACTAGATACAAGGGAGGGTATGTATAAGTGCCAGTTGGGTGTTTGGGGAGGGGAGATGGTGGTTAAGGACCGCAGTTGATAAGACCTGGGTTGGGGATGTGGGTAATTAGCTCAGCACTAATGGCTACTTACCACCTCTCCAAACCTACCAGTATGCCAGCATGCAAGGTGTTATTGGCTGCTTTTCATAGACACATTAGCATGCTTTAGGATCAGTCTTAAATGAGTTAGCAACTTGCTAACATGCCATCCATGATGACATTTTTATTCCTTCCTTGCTGAGGGGTCGCAAAGTGATGTTTTTGAGTCAATAACCCATTTTTCAATGGTTAAAGCAGTTTGAATATCCCTGCATCATACTGTAGCTGTAACAGTGGAAGATTCCAGAAGCATAACATGAAGGCTGGATAAAAGATGGACAAAACAAAAGTATTATATATAAAGAAATTATTCTGTAAGAAGGAGATATCCATAGACATAAGGGAAGTAGAGAGAGGCAGGCTCATGGGCACTGATTACATCCTTCCCTCTCCTGACAAAAACACATACACATGTACATGCACACCAACACCACCATAAATGGGAAGAGACAAGACAAAGAATGTTCCTCAAAAAGAAACCAAATAGATTTTTACACCACTTGAGACTGAATAGCTGCACTAATTTTGTCCCATTCCAAAAGGCTGCTAACCCTGCAATTCTTCATGTAACATTTCTAGATGTTTAATGTAGCCATTAAATAACTGTATAAATATTAGTTTCAGTAATTAATAACTCTATTTCACCTTTTAGATACCTACATCACATAGATGTCTTATGACTGACAGACATGATTAGATTCTGTACTCTTGACTTCAGCATGTAGTGGCACTTGAACTTTCTGGCTCCATCCACAATTTTGTTGTTTTCAATAACTACTTCTGACACTGTATCTTACCTTTTGGAGCCATTCTCTTCTTCCTTGCTGCATCCTCTTCAGCCGTATGAATTACCTTTCTTTCTAATACCCTTATGTCTAAGTGTCTCTCCTTCTCATATAATATCTTTACACCTATGACATTCTGTTTTGTCTTTATTTATCCAGTTTTGTTTGAGTGGTTTTTATTTCCATTTCCTTTTTTCACACACAGATTTTGGTGTTTTGTGCCTTTACTTTCTGTTGTTGTACTTTCAACCATGCCCCCATTCTGAGCTTTTCCAGTACAGTGGTAGCCAGGGACATGTCCAAGTAAATCATTAGCTATATCCAGAGATGTCACACAAAAACGTTATAAAATGAATAGGAGATTTCATGTCAAATACGCTGTATAGATACAGTACTATACATGCTGTTTCTTTTCTGGGACTTATCACTGGCTACCACTGTGCAGCTTGCTGTTTTTGGAACAAAAGTAGTGTGACATTAAATGAATTTGTAACATGGCAATATTAACGAGGCTGATAACTAGGAAATAGATTGGTTGAAACCGATGACATGATAGAAGTAGGAAACAGCATTAATTCCTAAGTAATGCCCACTCCAACTTCTATAATGCTGTGTTCAACTTCTATCATATGCTCAGTTTTAAGCAATAGGGAGCACGCTTACTCAGAACTTTCCTATAGGTGGCACTGAAAACTAAAGTGCACTTTCTTGCTGGCTGTTTGGTACTATTCAGCAAGGCTGTACAAGGCAAATGCACTGCCAGACTCTAGTACTATAGTGAGCAGTCACATCGATCAGACAAAGAGAAGAATGGCACTGGTAATATGTGGTATAGTCATAAGAACTGTGCTAAGTGAATTGTGAAGATAAAAAAGAAGTAGACTGCTGAAATGAGCACAGTATCGATTTATACTCACATATTGACATGTAGATTTCCCCCACAATGCAGTAGTGTAATACATGAGTTAGATGTAGGAATGGAGGGCAAAGCATCAGAACCATGCAGAACAAGTGTCAAATATTAACTGTTTTCTGAGTACTACAATGCAATGCAAAGTTAGGATCGCTTTTAAATTAGCAAACACTATATAAATGTATGTCAAGTTTCCAACATGCATGTGCACGTTCCGAGATCGACCCAGCATTTCAACAGAGGAAAATGAAGCTTGATTTGTGAACCAAAATGGATTTTGTAACCCAAATTACTGCCTGCCCTCATGTTTCTTTCATTGTAACTTAAACAGCATTAACCCTGCCATCTCTACTGCCCCTACACTGGACATTTTTAAATCTAGACTATGGCTGCACCTTACTGCCTCCACCTCCTGTGACTGCCACCCATAACTGATGTTGACATGTCCCAAGGGTCACCTCAGCCTCTCTCCTCCTTTGCCCATCTGGCTGCTCCCTAACCCCACTGATGCTCTTATTTCATCTTCTGCCCCACTCCACCCACCTTCCCCTCCCCCTCCCTCAATCCACCCCCCATGCCACCAGCACTTATCCCCTGTTTCACCTGACAACTGCTTATGGCTGCACCTTTGTTGCCCTTCCCTTTCTACACCCTTTTTTCTGTTTTCTATACCATTGTTTCCCTTCATCAAATCTCATCCTCATTGCTGGTAATCCCATTTAATCAGAACAGCTAGTAACCATGCCTTAAAATGTTATTCTGTTTTATTCCCAAACTATAGTGCATTATTGTTGATTATTGTTGTTACATTGCTATCCCTGTATGTCTTTTGCCTCTGACGTGGAACCTTTGTAAAAGAGCCCTGGCTCAAAGGTATTTGTAATTGAATCAATAAATTAATAGAAATAATACCTACCTTGCACTTGCCATGTTACAAGTGCAATAATCCACTCCAGAGATGGGTTCTACTAGGGAATTAATGTCTGTTAGGTGGTTGGAGGCCCAACTCCCCCAACCAAGCATTAATTCCCTAGTAGAGCCCTCCTTTGTCATGGATTAATGCTTACATGTTTCTCTGATGGGCTTGTAACTTGAGGACATCATTGTGTGACATGCTATTTGTAACTATATAAAATAGTCTTGAACTAAATCAAAAAAAGGAATATAGTTATACATGTTTTGAAAATCAGATTTAAATAATGCTGAATTCAAAACTGCATAAACAGGGAAACATGGCCCATGGAACCCTATCTACTCTGGAAGCCTCTGAGGGATGCATAATCTTGAGATGTTTTGCTCACACATTCAAGGTCAACCCATAAATGACTTAAGTAGATGACTTGGTGCATTCAGGCTTTGTGTGACTTTCTTCCAGCTTTGAATGTACAGTCTCTGTCATTGACAGAGATGCTCTATAAGAAAGCACACAGGTGCTGTTATTTTTTTGTAAAGAAACATCTTTACAATCATGGCCAATTCATGCGGACTTGAATTTGGGGCAATTTTAGTCTCCTTTTGACAGGTGTAGGAGGGAAACATTCACATAATGTATATTTTAGTTCAAAATAATCACCATAATCACCTAAACAATGCAAACAACATAACTTTGATATTACAAGGAGCTGTACAACACTGACTCATCCAATCACCTTTTAGAGTTGAAAATAAAACAGATGGTGGGGGAGTACATAGTGCTGCACTCTACCAATAATAAAAACTGTTTATTCCACAACATCACTCAGAGTAAAGTTATGCACCTCACAGAAAGCACTGACTGTTCATAACAACACTCCACATGTGAAAGGGACTTGCAGAACACAGTATTCTTCCTCAGAGATAAACAAGGTTAAAATGATTTTTCTGCATCTTCAATGTGATTAGGCCAACAGGATTTGGATTTAATGTTTTTTTTGTGTGTGTGCAAATTCTCACATTAAATATCCTCATGCTATTTTATTTCTTGCAGACTGTGCTGCTGGTGTGTAGTGCCACAGCTGATATCAGTGGTGGCGGTGGTAGGGGTGTTGCAAAATAGTACCTTTTTGATAGCTACTCGGATTTTCAGTTGAACTGCTATCAAACTAGACATAGCCACAAGGGGATAGGTAGACAGCGTGTAGCAACTAGTCAGTTAGCCTACTTGTGATGGTGCAATGCTGGATCAGGTAGTCACTAACAGGGACAGTGCTGCAGATGTCAACGTGGGAGGCCTGGGGACCAGTGGTCACCATACAGTGTGGTTCTATATAAGGAAAGCTTCTGAATCAAACCACACAAGGGTGAGGGTCCTGGACTTCAGAAGGTCAGATTTTATAAAGATAGGTGAATGCCTCAGGAATGACCTGGTGGGGGATGACCTGGGTGGTGTTGAGGAACAGTGGGCAAAGATGAAAGGGGTTATCATCAAGGCAAAAAAAAAAACTCTACATCAAGCAAGTGAGCAAAAGCAAGATGAAAATTAGACTGCTATGGTTCTCAAAAGATGTGGCAAAAAAGGTAAAAGCTGGGAAGGTGCCATTCAAAAGGTATAAGAAGATGCTAAGGGAAGAAGATACGAAACTGTATCCAGGGAAACAGAAGGAAACAGAGAGAGCAATAAGGAAGGCAAAGGCACAAATGGAAGAGAGAATAATCCAGGCAATAATAAAGGGACACAACATTGTTTTAGGTTTGTAAGCAAAAACAGGAAGACCAGGGGTGGGACTGTAAGGTTAAAAAGGTAAGGGGAGGACTGTGTAGAGGGGGGGACCAGGAAAAGCAGACATCCTGAAAAAATACATTTGCTCAGTGTTCACAGAGAAAGGAGAATGGAAGGGGCTACAAAAAAGTAATAGGAGCATTGGAGAGAGGAAAGTGGACACTAGATCATTCTTGGAGGAGAGAGTCCTGAGGGGACTTGCTAATCTGAAATTGTACAAAGCAATGAAGCCTGATGGGGTGCATTGAAAGGTATTGCGGGAGCTCAGGGAGGTACTGACTGCACCTCTGACAATCCTGTTTAACAGCTCATTTGAAACTGAAGTGGTTTCAGAGGACTAGAAAAGGGCAGATGTAGTCCCACTGCACAAATGGGGTAGCAGAGAAGAGGCTGGCAATTACTAGCCAGTCAGCCTGACATTGGTGGTGGGAAATTTAATTTATTTGTATTTATTTATTTAGCTTTTGTTGACTGGGTAAGTGCACTAGACACATCCTGTCTATTTTCAGGCACGACCCAGGGGAGAGGGGATACAGATGAATGCCAACTGACCTTGAACCAGATTAAGCTGTTGGTGGTATGTTTAGTGAATGAGGGAAATTTGGCCAGGACCCCGGGGAAATTCCCCTACTCTTTTCGATAAGTGCCATGGGATCTTTAACATCCACCTGAACTACCACCAGTCCAGGCAGATGGGACCTCGGTTTAACGTCTCATCCAAAAGACGGCACCTCAGAAATGCAGCACCCCTCTCATGCTGCATTACAGTGTCAGTACTGGGATATTAACCCAAGTGCCAGATGTGGGAACTGAACCCACAGCCCTCTGATCTCCCAGCCTTAGAGACGAGTGTGCTACCTACTGAGCCACTGACACTGCAATGATTAATGACTTAATGATTTGTGGTGGGAAATGTAATGGAATCACTGCTGAAAGAAAGGGATTTTGTGGAACATCTTGAATCCAATGGGTTACAGAACCAAAGACAGCACAGATTCGGGGGGGGGGCTCATGTCAAATGAATCTGATAGAATTCTTTGACTGGATGACCAAGGAACTAGATCAGGGTGGAGCAGTGGGCATAGCCTACCTATATTTCACTAAGGCTTTCCATGCCATTCCACATATGAGATTTGTCAGCAGGGATGGGTCCAAATGTGGTTAGTTGGGTATGAAATTGGTTAGGTGATAGGCAGCAGAGGGTGGTAGTAAATGTCAGTAACTCCGAGCAAGGGAGAGTGACCAATGGGGTACCTCAGGGATCAGTACTGGGACTGGTCCCCTTTTATATCTTTATAAGTGGCATTGCAAAAGAACTGGAATGAAAGGTCTGGCTGTTTGTGGATGTCACCAAAATCTGCAATAGGGTGGATATTCCATGGAGGGGGCAGGATGAGCAGTGACCTGAGAAAACTAGAGGAGTGGTCAAGGGTATGGCAGCTTGGTTTCAGTGTGGAAAAGTGCAAAATAATGTACTTGGGACACAGAAACTGTGGGGGGGGGGTACATAATGGTGGGGTGGTACTGACAACAACCAAACAGGAAAGAGACCTGGAGAAATCATATCTGATCACCCGAAAGTGGTCAGGCAGTGTACTAAGGATGTTTGGAAAGCTAGTGGGATGCTGAGCTGCAGAGGAGTGTCACCAGCAGAAGCCAAGTCTGCACTGGATGGCCTCAGAGAGCAAGAATTTGACGGAGTAATCCTGTTAGGGGACTTTAACCTTAACTGATCAGACAAAGGGCCCATGAATCATTAAAAAATGCTCTAAATGATGCTAACCTATGCCAAATAATTTGAGAACCTTCAAGATAAAATACCAAAACAGGGAGCCATACCCTAATCGACTGGGGCGAGTCAGCAGAATGGATCAAATACAAGCAGCAGGAACCTTCTCAGACTTTCTGAGAGACCACTCTCCAGTAGATGGCATTTGGTGAAATAATTTCCCCAGTGCCTCCCTAGAACTATCACTCCCAGAGATTATTCAGGTTTGGATAGCAATGCCTTTCTCAAAGACCTCACACTGGTGGACTGGGAAAGTACTGGCTACTTCGAGGTCATTAACTTTTTCCTCATCTTCCTAACAAATAACTTTGTTAATGTTGTAAATAAGCACACCACCTTTATACAAAGAAGAGTCAAAGGTGCATGTTACAAATGGTTAACCTCCTCCCTCCACAACCATATGAAGCAGAGGGATCGAGCCTGTCAGGCGTTTCAGAAAACGGAGTGCCAGCAAAAGTGGTAAGCATACAGACACCTAAGAAACTTAAGTAAATACACCTTGAAGAAGGCCAATATCAACTACCTAAAGGGTCTTCGAGCCAACAACCTGAATAACCTCAAACTATTCTGGATACAGGTTAATTTTCTCCTCAAGGGACGAACCAGTGCACCACATGGAGAAATTCACCACAATGCATAAATAATTAGTCACCCTAAATAAATTGTCAATGTTTTCAACATCTTCTTCACTGATCAGGGTGCTTACAAAGGCCTTTTTGTAAGTCCCCAGCATAATTCTTCTAGCCCAGCAAACCATCCAAATTTTCACTTTCATCTAGTCTCCAAAAAAGAGGTCCTCAACCTCCTCCTCAAAATTTAAGCAGACAAATCTGCTGGCCACAATAATCTTGAGTCTAGGCCCCTAAAAATTGCTGCCCCAGTCCTTGCACCTCTTTTGTTGCTCTTTACATTCTGTTTCTGCTCAATGGCACAGGCAACTACATCAGGGGCCCCAGGAGGAGAATCTTAAGGACCTGAATATGTACACACTTTAAGAGAGGAGAGAGAGGGGATATGATAGATACCTTTAAGTACCTCACAGGAGTAAATAAGGCACAGAAGAGAAGTATTTTTCAGAAAAAAGGTGGTCAAGGAAAAGGGGACATAATATGAAGCTGGAGGAGGGTCAAATTCTGGTGAGATGTGAAGAAGTACTTCATAGAAAAAGTGGAAGATTCCTGGAACAGCCTTCCAGCTGAGATGGTGGGGGTGAAACATTAATGGGGTTCAGAAATGCATGTGATAGGCTTAAGGGAATCTTGAGGAAGAATGGAAGGATAACAGAATAGAGATCAAGTAGGATCGTCAGTGGTACTGTAGGCACTGAATAATAGGCAGACTGGTTGGGCCAAGTGGTCCTTATCTGCTGGCTAACCTTATTTTCCTATGTTTCCTTGATACTGGGGATGGTTGGTATTCTGGAATATAGTCATTGCTCTTAAAAAGAAGAAAAACAGTTCTGTTCAAGAATGCTGTCATGCAAATGATTGCATATAAGGCTAGATCAATATTATGGAGTGCAACCAACTTTCAAAAGTGCCAGTTAGTATAGAACTAATGACCAAACAGACTTCTGCTGTAGGTGCTACTGCTGTTGCTTCCCTCCTTTGCCTTAACTCACTAGAAAATAACATTTTACACAGACTACACAGTGAAGCCATCAGCCCAGGATTACTGATATCTTAGTATCAGTCCCCCAAACATATAAACATCACACAAATAGAATTGTAACATTATTTTTTGTTTCTAATGAAACAGCTTACTGTTGCTGGCTAGCTAGGAAGTATGAGTGTGCAAGTAACTGTTTTTTGACACATCAATAAGTATTTATGCACACCACCCCAGATATTCAGGTTTCATGATTCTGCACTTGGTATTCAGTCAAATGTTTTAGAACATTTCAAACCAAAAACATGTAGTCAACAGCAGATGACCACAGCTAGTACTGTGGCCAGCCCATAACCCCCCTCCCATCATCTGTCATCCTGTCCCCCTACACAGCTTTACAAAAGTGCTAGGATCCTATTACTGTGCTAGGAGCTGACACTATCTTTGAATCCACACCCCTTCATATATGTATAAACTGAATTTAGAAGCAACTCTCTGTTTAAAACAGAGGTTCTAACCTGCAAACATTTAAAGATGAAGTCTGAAACATTATTTTGTACATACTACATAAAGGACTACAAATTTGATGTAAGAGGTAATACTCAGATGATTGCTTTTTAAAGCTGCAAACCACAGAACTAAAACATTCAGCTGTATGTGTGATGGTTCTCCTTGCCTTGCAGCAGGCCACATTCAAAAATGGACCATCACTAACAGAAGGTCCTACCTGATGCTGCCTATATTTTCTGCAGTGAATGTCTTCACCCAGCACAATGAAAAAAATGTATTACCAAGAGTAAATTTAGAGGTCAGTTGGAAAGAAATGGCAGACCAACTGTGAGATATTATTTGACAACCTGAGCTGAGCTCCTATTTCACCTTTTCAAAACTCAGGTCAACACCTGTCTCTGGAACATGACTTTTACATAAATTTGTACTACAATAAGCTACATGATGTCCTTGTTCTGAACTGAAGACAAAGAAAGCTATAAAACAAAGACACATCAATCAAAACCAACAAAGTCAGCACCAAATTTTAATAATGTAAGCCATGATTTCATAAATCATCTTCCAGAGGTTGAGGTCATCCTTTATACTTCCTTATCAGTTGGGGCTACAGATATCATACAGTTTTTGGTTTTTTTTATTTTAATTTTATTAATGAACCCAATATATGCCATCATGAGATAAAGGCCTATTTTTATCTACCTAAGACATTGTGAACAAATGGGAAAAATGTCAACTGTACTGGCCCTAGACCAAGGTGAACTTTAGTCATTTTTCAGGGGCAGCACCCAAAAGCATCAAAATGTATAAAGCGTTAGGCATTTTTTTTCTGCTCACCTATTTTCACCACATCTGCAGTACAACTAAAGACCTTCTGAAAATGAGAATAAATAATGCAATTTTTCTGAAATGTAATTTTTTTAGATTAACTTCAGGTGCAAATATTTTAAATTGAGTTGCCAATACCAAGATCTTTTATTTTTACTGAACAAGTGGTCAGTAGTAGTTTCATATGAAATTTGTTTTTAAATTAGAAATAATACAAAATCACTTTCAAAACAAATAAATATGCAAAAAGCAACTTAAATTGATGGTTCAGTTGCACAAAGAATTACCTTTCAAATACTGTTTGAAGTAAAATAGAGAAATGGCACTTTGTACAGTGAAGTTTGCTTAACTTGCAAAATGTTTTATGGGTCTCCCTCAACCTACATTAAGTAATATACTTGGTAGAGCTGAGATGGGTTATAAACCAACACCCCAAGTCTACAGCATCGTTACTTATAATCTATCTGTTTTTCATTACCTTTTGTGCAGGTCTTGTATGTTAATTGGGATCTATTAATTTACTTTTCTTCATAGTCTCTTGTTAACTCTCCAACTGTTTTTTGTAAGCAGCCAATGCTTAGCAATTTATATACTGTAAAGGTAGCACGTAAGAGAAATTTTTGTTTCATGTTATTAGATTCCTGCAGCATTATTAAAACCAGGGCAGACATGAAACAATTTCTGTTCCAAATCATTTCCAATTAATCCTGGATGTGTTACAAATTATGATACGTTCTATGTAACCTAATATATGTTTTATATAGATGTTACAGACTACAGCATGCACACTTCTCAAATGACTTAGGGTCAAATCCACAAAGTAGTGCTCTATTTCCTGCAAGTGCAAAGTGACTTGTGTATCCTTGGGGTGCCTCACTGCATGTGTTGCAAACCATGTGACATCTTCAAAGGCCATGCACAAACCCATCACACCTGATCCCAAGACATACCATAGAACTTTGGGTATAGCCAAGACATGGGATGACATGGGAGTGGGGGTGCACTAGAGCACCATTTATGGATGAGACTTTGCAGCATGAAGAGCCTGCAGAGGGAGCACAGCTTATGCAGCTAAGACCCTGCCATAGTGCTTTTGTGACCTCCCTTACCAGTTTCCAGAGGTTATGTGGTGGTCTGATTGACTATCCATTAACATTTCCAAAGTCTTCTAAGCTGGAATGGAAGGCTGGGAGTCTACCCCAGCACATTTTTTTTAGGTTCTGTATGTCTGGTAAGGAAATTTGGCAGTACTAGGAGAACTGCAATATCCCATGATCCCCCAAAACAGGGGATCCATGAAAGAGCTGACCTGGGCATCCAACTGGATGCCTGATGTCCAGCACAGTTCCAACCCAAGTAAGCACTCCTGCCACCACATAAATCTCCACACTTAAGGTGCACAGCAGGTGAGGCTGTGGATGACACCAGCTGTGGACAATCATCAGTAAAGGAAGCTATACAGTTTAAATACATGCAAATCTCATGTAACCTGAGCTGCTTTGTGGTTTGAGCCCTTAGTTCTCTTCGTCAGGAGCCTATGAGTTAAGGATGAACAGATACTAAATTCTGTGAATATGACAAACTCCTCACGTTGACCTTTGATTTGGCCAATTTGAACCTCTGGACCATTTCTGGAATGCTTTGTCCTTCAGCCAGTTAATCAAAAAATAAATAAATAATAAAAAAAAACACTTAGCCCTTCTCTTGTTGTCTGACCTAGTCCTATAACCACCCCCTTCATCTACCCCAGTCATGTCCCACTCTCCTTCTCCTTCCTCATACATTTAACAACAACAACAAAAATCTGGCTCTGGGAACTCTGCCAGATGCTGACTGAGTTTTTTTTTAGTCTGCCTGAAGAGCCAGGGGTGGCTGTAAAGGTTGGATTTGAATAGGGTGAGTCAGAGGAGGTGGAGAGACATCACTCCTCCACCCCATTTGTAGCCTGCTCATCTCCAGTACCAAGAACTAGAATATCCTATGGCCAAAGTGTCAAAGCCAATCCAATGTCAGATTATCTGAATCAAAGTCGTATTGAACGTGCCAATTTCCATGTCTTCATACACTTACTTCAATATATGGCCCTAAATTCTTGTGCACTGTAACATCTATAGACATTATCTATGTTTGTCTGTGACATGGTTGAATACGACTATGCCCCAGTTGTTATTGAGAAAGACTTTAATTGCAAGCATCTGTTGTATTCTCTCCTTTTCTGCCACTTCTCTGTCTGGTAGTGCAACCAAATTTTCTTTTGAGATCTAGGAACTGATCACCCCAATGGTCTTGCATTTCTTTACCTCTCACTATCTCTCAACCCTTACTTGCTGTTCTGTCCCCCCTACCCCTTGCATATCTTCTGGTATAAAAATATATGTAAATCATTTTATGGAAATGTAATTGGTACTGGGATCCCTTTGTTTAAAACTTTATATAGTTATACTGTTGAAATGATTGTAAAGCTAAAACTGTACATAGTTATAATGCTGAAAGTATTGCAAAGCTATTTGGAACTTAAGGGGTTAACCCAAGATGCAATTTTTAAGCCTTTTGCAAACTCTCTGAGAAGCTGTAAGCAAGAGGTCATTTCTGGGTCACAAGTACTTTTTGCTGCACTTGTTGAAACTTACAAGAATACTGCATGAGAAGCATGCTATTTTCTTAAAGAGTGGGGGTTGCAAAGACTTATAAAAAACAGCTGCAATTTCTTGCAAGAGACACACAGAGACTGAGAGAGACTGAGATTGGAAATTGAGAAGAAACCCAGATGGACTTTCTCTGCTTATACTGCCTTTGTAAATAGTTATACTGAAGAAGTTTTTTTTTTTCATTTTTTTTTTTATTTTACTGTTATTAATAATAAATCACTTGTTGCAAATTTTACAACTGCTTCTGGTTTTCCTGTGCTTCTTGACCTGTGCCTCCATGTCATTGTCCAATAACAAAATGTACCCTAATCTTAACAAATCCAGTTTTCTGAAGACTACTATGGCTAAAAACATAATCTAATTCACAATCAATCCTAAATGTTAAAAAAGTGCATGGGATTTTCATGAAAGTAAAAGATGGGGAACATTCATCAAAAGTGAATTGATATTTGTACCAAAACCAAAAAATATTTACCAAAAACAGTATTTTGTTTTTTGTAAAAAATGTAGAGTAAAAAGTTATTTTGTTTTCCACATCTTTTAAGTGTGGATGGAAAATATTATTTATATTGGTCATGGATACTCAAAGTGGCTCTATTTTTGTTCAAACTGCTATGACCCTAAACTGCTGGCAATATATTTAGTTTTTATCAAGAACAGTATGACAATGGTATTGTTTCTATACTGGGTAGCTGTCTTAAAAAAAAATTGCAATATATCCAACATGTACATTGGTGTCTTTTACTGAAAAAGAATCCAATCTACTCTGTTTACCAGTGAAGTCTACTTTTTCTTGAGCCTGTCATGCTAAGGAAGCCTTACCGTTGGCCCATGAATACTGATGCAGATGGTCCTGTAGTTGGAGAAGGGCAAGACTAATACAGGTTCCAAAATTCTGGAACCATTTTAAAGGGCCAAGTAGAGTCATACAGAGGGTCCTGCACTGGGGAAAACATTACATGCAGATTGTAATTAAAAAAATAAATAAATAAAGCTGATTATGCCTTACTCCCCAAAATTAGCCTTGGAAAATCAAGCAGCAGGACTGCATGCTTCAAAGCCTTTATGGAGAGTGTGTTTGTAAGCTGAGTTGCACATTGCTTTACTGTTCCCATAGCAGTCTCCCTGTGATCCAGTAATTTTGACAACATACTCAGCAAAGAACACAAGCACCTGGTGTAAAAAGTTTTTACTTTACTACATAAAATGCTGCAATAAAAGAGGAAATACATGGTTTTATTCTAAGAAAGAAATATGTTGTTTTAATTTGCAATTATTTTTATCCTAGACAAATCATCACAAAAAGCAAGTGCTTTTTAACATTTATGTTAGTAAACAATAAAACAGCTTTCTACAGATGGAGTTTTAATACTGTGTTCTCAAATAGTTATCATTTTCTTTTAAGACTGAGAATGTCAAGAGTGCTTTATTTGTTACTGAAGTTAATATGTTTCCCTAAAGTTTTTCAAATTGAAAGGTTACTATGTTTTTTCAGGTTTAGATTGTTGAAAAAGTGTTTTGACCTTATCTGAGAAAACTAAAAGTGGAATACCAAACAAAAGGCTCTGCAGGTGATTGTACCATTTATTTTGAAATGACATTTTTAAAACCAACTACAGTATATACAGGTTATTTCCCCTTCACTTATGTTTTCTTTTTATCTGCATGTCTCATCAGCTATAGCATTTGCAATTTATTATGCACTATAGATCTAAATAATTTCCAGTTTCTTAGGTTTCAAAACAAAAGGAAATGTTCACACACCCACAGACTAGTAGGTGTGATTTAAAAGTTTTTATAATTGAATAAATAATATCAGCTTGGCAGATTTTTGATAAGTAACGTTGGAGTCTAAAGACCTGCAATGTATATTTATAGAATGATTCTACTTCCAGACTGATCATAAGAAGATGGAAAAACAATACTAATTAGCATTTACTGTAAATAGCACTTTTTATACACACTGTATCTCAAAGCACTTTACAAGCAATTAGAGACTGGTAATGAAGAAATCATTGCATACAGTGTTAGCCATTTTCCATATCAAAAGCCATAACACAGCCATGGACAATTGTATAATCTAGTTTGCATAGGAAAGGGAATACTGGCCAGAACACTGGGAAAATTTCCATCTCTTGCAAAACATGCCTTATGTTCTTTTATTTCCACCTGGCAGCCACCAGGACAGCACCAGAGATGGGCAGAAAGGACCTTGTTTTAATGTCTCATGTGAAGGACAGCACACCCTGACAGTGCAGCATCTCCTGGTATGCACTCAGGTGCCATCATTTATGGTATGAGAACAATCACAGTATGGGACATGAATTCATCAATCAATCAATCAATCAATCAATCAAAATCTTTATTTAACCAGATGAACACCTTTGAGAAAAACTAATTTTTGAGAGGGACCTGGGCAAAATACATAATCCATACACAGAGCATTGTTAAACACCACAGAAATATACAACTGAAACAAGATACAACTAGAAATTGAAACAATATACAATATACAGGCATGGATAAAAATTGCAGAATGCTACATTTAGTATGTACAATAAATACATAAATCATACGGGTAGTCAAAAGTGAAAGAACCTTGAAAAAAGCAAGTAAGGAGAAGGTTAATAGACCATTTAAGCATGGGGCACTCACAGAAGGGAGGGGGGCAGGAAGAGGAGACAAATGTTTAAAGAGCCAGGGGACACCAGTGTGAAGAGCCTCTGCTGGTTGAGGACAAGTGGCAACAAACAGGGAAAGCAATTATAAAAGTCAGGAGACACCAAAGTAAAGAGCATCTGCTGGTTGAGGACAAGTGGCAACAATCAGAGAGAGCAATTACAGGACTCCTTGACAGAACCTACATAGGGCATTTTGAGTGCAGATAGAGGAGGTGGGGGAAAAGGTATGAAGTGTTACAAGGTGCTGGGGAACATTGTTCAACAGCCTCAGTATACTGAAGACATAAGGCAACAATCAGGGGAAGCAGCTACAAGGCTTCTTGACAGAATGTGCATAAAGTGTTTTGAATGCAGACAGATTGATAGGGTGAACCAGTTTCAAAGTGTTTTGCAATTTATTCCAGAGTTGAGGTAGTGCATAGCTTATGGATGACCTTCCAAAGCGTGATTTGACCTTGTGTATGGTTAAGGAGATAAGGGAGGAACTTCTCAAGGCATACTTGCCAACCAAATTTAGAGGAAGGCAGTCTGATATGTACCAAGGCAGTTTCTTAGTGATTGCTCTGTAAGTCCAAAGGCCATCAATTTCTTTGTCTTCTATAGTTAAAGGATGGCCATCCTACTATAGTGTAAAGAGAGCAGTGATGAGTAGAATACAGAGCACCAGAGATAAATCTTGTGTCTCTATGGTAGAGTGTATCACGTTTGGATAGTGCAGAGGCAGGGCCTTGGCAGTAAAGGAAGTCAGCATAATTCAGTATTGAGAGGAAGGTGGTTTGGACCAGTCTCTTCTTGGCATCCTGGGTAAGTAGGTGCTTGATCCTGTTAAAGAGGCCAAGCCTCTACTTGAGTTTTTTTATCAGTTCCTTGATTACAACGTTTGTGATCAATCCAAACTCTCAGGTATCTGAAGTTGGTTACGAAGTCCAGGGGTTCACCTAAAAGTGTGGTGATCTGGGGTAAGGATCATTGGGTAACAGGATTAGTAGCATTAGTAAATGGTGAAAAAGCAACATCTTTGTTTTTTTTTTGCATTCAAAAGAAGTTTCTGTTTCAGTAGGTGTAATTTCAGCTAACTGAATTCCTGTTGTAGCTCTGTGCATGCTGCTTCAGGAGTGGGTCTGCCAATGCAGAGCACCATATCATCAGCAAATAAATGAGTATTGGCAGATTTAATTCCTGCATTAATACTGTACCATGAATGTAAATTTCAAAGAGCAATGGGCCCAGTATGGAACCCTGCGGTACACCCCTCAACAAGGGTTTTAGTGGTGAGAACTCCCCTTCTGCTTTTACCTGCTGCTGGTGACCTGTGGGGTAGTTTGTGAACCATCTCAGGGAGAGGGGGTCTAGGCCAAAGTCATGGAGGGATACTAAAAACAAGTCATGGTTGATAGTGTCAAATGCCTTGCTTAGGTCTAAAAACACTGCATACATGAAGTTTTTGGTATCTAGGACATCCTGGCCTTGTGACCCAGAGGCAGATATGTTACCACTTGAGCCATGCATTGATGTGTTAACTGCCTTAACTGGGTATGACAAATGACTCAGAAATATGCCATCAACAAACAATAACCCACATTTCACCATGTAGACAGCCACTCACTGAAGTTCATTATGCAAATCAGCCATTACATATATGACAACTCATGGAAGATCATTATGCAAATCAACCATTACATACATGGCAACCCCTCTTCATGCCTGCCCTGCATAGAAAAGCAGCTGAGTTAAACCTTCACATTTATACTCTGAACATTCATGTTCCTTGAGGTAACAAACACAGCCTCATTCCCCATGCCGCTGACACACCTGGAAATCAGGAACAATACCATAGAGACGATATACAGTTACTATTCATTGGTAAAAGTACAATTTGATCATATGCCCAGTGTGGTGTAGAGGTCTTTTATGAAACATAGAAATATTAACAATTTAGCAGAAAAAGACCATTGGTCCTTTCAGTCTACCTGTAATCCCTAACAAATCCTTGACCTATTGTCCATACAGAATTCTAACCCACACTATCCATCCCCATTCTCCCTGCCATATCACTGTCACCCTGTGCAATGGCTAAGCCCTTCACTATATTCCAACTGTGTTTGAAACCATTTATAATTTTGACATACACTACATAAGCTGGCTGACTGTTCCACTGCTGTACCACACGTTCTGTGAAATAAAACATCCTTGCTTCCCTCTTGAACTCCCCCATTAGTTTCCACTCATGCCACCTCCTGATGTTGATCCACTTCTTATACAAAATAATGGATCAAGAACATAGGCAGGAAATATGGATATTTAAAGTTGCTTTAGTTTAGTTTAGTTTAGTTTAGTTTAGTTTATTAGTCTAGGAATTAATACCGTTGAGCCAGGGCTCTTTTACAAAGGTTCCACATCACAAAGAACATTTAACAAAGCACGATACACATTACAGGTAAAACCAGACAGGAAAGTTGCATCATAAATTTGCTATTAACAGTTTAAGGCAGTAACATTTTTAAGTTTCATAGAAAAACAAGCTATAACAGGTTCAAGTGAGAGACAATTTCGAGGTTAAGGAAACTTCAGGAGAGGGTGATCATTAGGCGCCAAAGGAGGAGGCTAGAGAGGAGGGAAAGGTGGTGAGCGGGAGAGTAAGTGAAGGAGACAGGAAGGGGGGAGGAGTTTGGGTCGGAGACAGGAAGTAGTAGAGGTACCAGAGGGTTCATTAGTCAGGAGGAAGAGGCCTCAGATGTGAGGATGGACATGAGGAGTAGTAGTTTTATCTAGTGCAATCACAGTTGCTAGTGGTGGTGAGGTGGGCATAGAGCATGGATTTGAAAGCTTCAAGCGAGGTTGAGGATAGAGTAGGTGGACTAAGCGCATTGAACCATGTCGGGGCCCTGTATGCGAAAGATCTTTGTCCCTGTGCAGTCCGGCATCTCGGAACCAGGAAAGGCTGGCGTTCAGATCTGGTGGAGGGTCGTGAGCCAGGATTCAGTCTGAGTAGGTTTTGAATACATAATGGAGTCAGTCCCAAGATAGATTTTTTTGCCATTGTGCAGGTGAGATAAATAAGATGATTTGATAGGTTCAACCAGCCTGATTCATAGTACAGATCACACATGTGAGTCAGTCTTTGAGCCCCCGTGAGGAGCCGGCAGACCTTATTTAGAGTGATTGAGATACGCCTTAGAGCAGTGGAGGTAGCTGAGCCATAAATAATAAGGCCATAGTCAATGATTGAGATTATGGAACTCTGTATAGCTATTCTCAATGCCCCGCTTGATTTAAGAAATTGACGGTTACAGAATAGTATCTCACATGCTGTTGTTCACTGTTTTCGCAGTGTTGTCAATGTGGGTTGCAAGTTGAGCCTTGGTCAAAGTGATGCCAAGGTATTTGAAAGTATTTACTTGGTCCAGTGTAATTCTATGAGAGGTTTGTATGGTGAGTGGAGTATGCCTATTTTTTTTTGTTGTGATTGAGAAGAGCATGGCTTTTGTTTTATTGTGGTTTAGCACAAGTTTACTATCCAGGAACCACCTTTCAACACTAGAGAAAGCAAGTTGCAGGCTTTTTTGTAGGGAGTTTGGATCCTTGTGGGAAGAGAGAATTACAGCATCATCAGCGTATAAGATTATTTTCTCATGGCAGATATCTGGGAGGGAGTTAAGGAACAGGCTAAAGAGGAGCAGTCCAAGAATTGATCCCTGTGGTACACCCGAGAGAACTGGTTTGAAGTCGGAGAGTTCATTAGAGATTTTTACAGCTTGTGACCGAGTGGACAGGTAACTTTTTACCCAAGCACAAGGACCTTCGGCCAGGCCTAGGCTAGAAAGTAGGGAGGTAAGTAGGCCATGATGGACTGTGTAGAAAGCTTTTGTAAGATCGATAAAGACTGCATCTGTTTGGTACCCTTTGTCCAGGGCTGAGTGGACTGCTCCAGAGAAATCAAGTATGGCTGTTGTTGTACTATGTCCTTTCCTAAAGCTGTGCTGTTGATTACAGAGTAGATTGTATTTGTCCAGGTAATCAGAGAGTTGGTCTGCCACTATTCGTTCAAGTGCTTTGAAGAGGAGAGGGAGTATTGATATTGGTCGATAGTTTCCTGTTGAGGTTTTGTCCCCTTTGTGCACTGGGCGAATTCATGGCAGATTTCATTTGTTGGGAAATTGACTTTGGCAAAGTGACAGATTAAGAATTTTTGCAAGGGGGTGAATTACTTCATCCAGGGTGAGAGACAGGATTTTTAGATCTAGCGTGTCACTATTTGTTCTGGATTTGGAGCAGGCCTTTCTTATGTACTTGTGTGCTTCGTGTACTTTGATTTTCTTGAAGTAAAATTGTGGTTTGTCACGAGGGGTGTTTTGTGATACTAGGCTAGGCACAGGTAAGTCTGAGAAGAAATCTGGGGGGAGGACCCCACTAAGGCCTGTAAATGTCTTATTAAGCGCATCTGCAATAGACTTTGGGTCAAGAGTGGTGGATCCATCAACTTTCATAATGGTAGGTGACGATTTTGATTGTTTACCCATTATGTTTCGGATGTTGCCCAAAAAAGCTCTTCCATCACCCCAGGTGGATTCAAGGGCATTTTTGAAATAGGCGCTCTTCATTTGCCTAATTTGTGAGGTACATCTATTTCATGCCTGCTTGTATTTTAGGGTATCGTGAGGTTAGCCTGTGTCTCTGGCAACTGCCCAGAGGTGGTCCCGAACCTTGAGCTCGGCAAGTAGTTTGGCAGTAATCCATGGATTTGATAGCGCTTTGATTTTACATTTTTTTACTGGGGCGTATAAGTCACATGCAGAGTTGAAAGATTTAATGAAGTATTCTAGTGCGGTATTAATATCAGTTGATTCAAGGATTGGCATCCAGTCCTGTTGTAGGAGATGGGTTTTCAACTTGATAAGATTCCCATAAGGCAATACTCTGCTTGTTATAACTTTGGGGGTGGCTTGAGAAATTTATTAGACCAGGTACAGGACACTGGGGAGTGGTCACTGAGGAGTCAGGAGGACTTTAATGTTTTATCCGGTCAGGGTGATTTGTGAGAACCCAGTCAAAGGGTGCTTGCACCAGTTTTGTAATTTTTCGGTGGGGAGGTTACCATCTGAGTCTGGGTTTGCTGCTAGGATGTCATCTTTGTAAGAGCCAGTGTCAGAGGCGAGCCAGTTTATGTTGAAACCCGAGGAGAAGGAGCTCATTTTCAGAGGGTTGCAGACTAACAAAATCAAGTACAGACTTAATACTGGCGGTGGTCTTTGGAGGGATATAGACTGCGGCCACTGTGAGAACTTTGTTTTGTGCACCAAGAAGCAGTTTGATAGGGAGGAGTTGCATCTGCGTATTTGTGGTGGTGAAGCTGCCGCGTTGACAGGAGAGGTTGTTCTTTATGTAGATAGCACAGCTCCCACCTTTCTTGCTTACCCGGTCAATTCTGAAAAGATTGTAGCCTTCAAGCGAGACCGCATGATCCGGGGTGCTGGGAGATAGCCAGGTTTCCACAATGGCTAGTATATCAGGGTTTTTTTGTCCAGCGAGAGTTTGAAGAGATGCCAATTTGGGAAGGAGGCTGCAGATATTTAGAGTGATAATGGAGAGACCACTACCAACTTTCCCTGTTTTTGTGGCTTCAGTGCAACAGGACCCAGGATTTGGGTGTATCCCACCAGATATTAAAAGTAGGAGGAGCAGGAGTTTCAGCGATGCCATTCAATGTTCATAATAGGTTGGAGTGAGTTTCTGCTTGTACTTTTTAAGATGCTTGGATTGTCTTCTGGAGTCCAGTAGGGGTGATCGTTAGTGAGTTATAATGATGTAGCGAAGTTCCAATTAGGAAATATGGCTCTTTACACCAGGTGTTGAGTGGGTGATGTTTTTAAGACTTCCAGAGTAAAAGCCATGGTACAATGTTTTGGTTAGTAGTATAGAAAGGTGAGAGTAGGGGGGGAGGTAAGGTAGGTGGAGGGGAGTTGGGCAAAGGGAAAAGGAGGGTGAGGGTGAGCAGGAACAGGTGGTGGGGACTAAGCCAGCATTTTTTAGCGAGGCAGGAGAGAGCCAGAAGTAGTGTGGGCTAGGCAGTCGGGGGGGTGAAACAATAGGAGGGTGGTGGGGTACGGATTTTAGTGGGCTAAGGTGGACAGCTAAGCACTATGGTGAAGCATAGAGAAAAAAATGAAAAAAGACTGGGAGGGTTTGGTGCCAGAGGGTTTAAGAGAAGTACTATAGTACTGTTGAGATCCAGGATCACATAATATGTTAAAGTTCCTGAAAGGTGATAAACTGTGGCCTGGGCATATGCAATGTGTAAAATCCTTTTGTCTATATGTTTCCTTTGTTCTTCAAAGTCCTCAGAGATAAGTACAATACCTTGGGAGTAGGTCAGACAGTAGGCATATGCAATGTGTGAAATCCTTTTGTCTGTATGTTTCCTTTGATCTTCAAAGTCCTCAGACAACAAGTACAATACCTTTGGAAAAGGTCAGACAAAAATGTTGATTCAGTCACAAAATGTGTTAAAATTCCTTTGTTCTTTAAAGTCCACAAGTGCAGTTGCTTTAAGAGTGGTCAGATGAGAATGTTGAAAATGTTGATTCAGTTGCAGGACCCAGCATCACCATGTTTGTAAGACTAGTTGTAAGGCATATGCTTCCTTGGGGAGGCTTCAAGAAAGTTGATTTAAAATTAAAAAGCTGACACCTGATGATGGCGATTTACAGAAATTCAGTCCAGGAGACTTTCACCAATGTTGTGTGCAAGAATGGCACAGGTATTTCCAGCAGAAACACATGTAAATGAACAAAAACTAACCTACAGACACAGACAAGCACAAACAGCCACCCACACAGCCCAAGGAGGAGGAGCTGTTTGTTTGCTTGGAAAAATGTTGATCAATTTTGGATCATTGTACAAGAATGACTGCTAACAATTCCAGATTCACAGAGCCTTGCCCAGTACATTGCTTGCTCTCTGTCTCATAGGCAGTACGAGTGAATACCATAGTTTTCATCAAATTCAGAAGGTTTGTGTGAGTTTAGAGCTTGGTGCAACAAGCTGATATTTCTGGATTGGATACTCATCACTGATAATACCAAATGTAACCTGCTGCATACTTCCGGTATAACTAGTACATGTAGGTCACATGTGGTGCCACCAGAGTAAAACAACAGATATTATGAAAGTTATTACATACTGTATTTGAATAGCACAATCACGTGGATCTTTTTAACATGCACTACAACCTCTATTCAAATACTACATACATGGCTGAGAAATACTTCAAAAAAATCACTAATAAAACATTCTTTAAGTAGGAACAGACACTCAAGAGGATGGGTTGTACCCTGACAACATCAGTTGTGGTGACAATTCCCTTGTTCTTTATCTTCAGGAGTTAAAACAACTACTCAGGATGTTAACAGGAAGTAACCCATCCACTCTCATGTTTTTCCCTTACAAATCCTCTACTATATGAAAGAGTGAAGATGCTCAACTCCAAAATGCTAACAACACCATACTCTATCCTATAAATACCCAATACCACATTCTTCTACACATGCCACCTTTGTATGAATACTCCATATTACAGTCTATCCAGCCTAGGGTGACTGGCACACAGACCATCCCATCACCTTGGTTGGTCACCTTTTCAATGAATGAAAGCTTGATCTCACAGTAATCAGATGACTGCTATGAGTGTTCATACTTTCATTCTCTAATATAGCAGCCAGACAAGGTGGTTGGAGGTTCTGTGTACAGGTCACCCTATACTGGATGGACTCTAATATGGAGCAGTCTGTATAAGGCTGGTATGGGCAGAGAAAGGCGTTATTGCATTCCTTGAGTGTGTGGGGTGAGGTTTTATTGGTGTTTACTGGGTTAGTGCTGGGGGTGGAGAGTGGGAATTGGGATTGCTGTGAGGGTAAGTTGAAGGGTATGGGAATGAATTTACTATACTGTTACTTGCTAATATAACCACTACTACTATTGCTTAACTTCAACAGGGCTGGTAGGAGAAGGGTGGAATTGGGTGCTTTAAGGGTGCTAGGATGGGAGTATTCTTAATGGTTGGCGCTGTGGAAGTATAGCTGGTGAAAGTGCTATGAGAGTGGGGGATGGTGTCTATGTTTTTATGTGCTGAAAAAGAATTCACAAAGTAGCTACTAACCGGCTTATTCCCTGGTGAAATAGAACCTGGTGATAGTTCATGAAGTCTTCAACCAGCAACATAACACTTCACACTACACGAAGTTGAGGATTTTTACATATGTTTCCGCTGATTAAATTTTAGCAATTCCTTTCCCAGTTGTCATCTTGCAGGCTTCTATGTTAACATAGTGATGCTTGTTCATGGAGTTTTATAAACAGTAATGAGTCACAATGTAGAATACGTACAGGAACATGCACATGCACCAGTTCAATTATTATTTTTAAGGAACTATAACTTATCTATATTATAATAACTGGTTAGCAATTTTTTACATTGCCAGACTGAGTTATAATTTCCCATTATAACTCATGAGTTATAACGGGAAAAATACGCCAAGTCAGTCACAGAAACCTGCTCCCTCATTCGCTGTCTGTGTGGTCCAGGGCGAGCTTTCAGTTTCCGAAACATGGCGGCTCCTCACTCACTTATCAAGGAGCTCCCAACCTGACTTCTAGTCCGCTGCTTTTTCTTTCTCTTTTGTAAAAAAAACCCTGCCGCATTAGCCTAAAAAAAATGATCTGATTGATCCTGCCATTTGAAACTTGCACCGCAGAACATCTTCACGTCTCGCTCGCTATCTGGTTGATCCTGTCGTTCGGTGGCCAGCACACAACACAAACTGGAAGAGCTCTAACATCTAAAACTAAAAGTAAGATCACAACCATCAAATAAATTAAAGTACTGTACAATAATTTACCAGCAATTAGAAATAACTAGCTAAATAAAATGTTGTGTGTGCCTGTCTGAGTGACAGTGAGAGTGTTTGTGTGTGTGTGTGTGTGTGTGTGTGTGTGTGAGTCACAGCAAATGAAGGCTAGAAAAAATTGCTGCCCAGAAATTATAAATGATTAAAAGATGGGGAAGTGAACTAAATTCGAAATTAATGGTTGCCCTCAGTGTGGGATGCTTTAATAAACCCTGAGGGCATTTATGTAGCATCCCACACCTCGGTCAACCATTAATTTTTCATTAAGTACACTTCCCCATCCATTATTGTATACATAATTTGTAAGAACTTTGATTATTGAACAATAAACTCTAACTGAACTTGAATAAATGCTGATGATTTTCATATTTTAGCACATGCAGGTACACCTAATAATTCTCTCAGAGGAGAGTAGAATTGATTATTTGGCCTGAGTACATATCATGTCATAGATGGTGCCACATGCTTATTTGTTTGTCTATAGTCATCTGCATGTTACTCTGATTCACTCAAAATGCAATCATTAAGAAAAAATATTGGACCATTACTTACTACTCAGCCAAACTATCCCAGTTAAAAATGAACAAATCTGTCAAATCTATGTTGGGTAGTTACTATCCTCTCTGGATAGTCTGGATAGCTACCATCTTCTCTGCTTCCTCAAAACTTGAGAGATCGCAAAGTGGATAGCAAAGTATTCCAGTCCTTCAATGATATAGAAATTATCAATATACTATGGTATCTGATGAATGATGAATTATGTATACATATCTATAAATTAATAATAAAAAAGTTTCTTTAAAGGCTCTCCTTCTTGGATGCAAGTGACAGAGGTAAAGCCTACCATTACCTACTTACTGGATACAGTATAGATCTGTGAATACTATATTTCACCATTTTGAAGCGGTGGGTTCTACTACATTTTTATGTTCTGAGATGTGGCTTCTAAATGTGGATGGCTTCTATATTGGAGTAGCTTCAGTTAACAAGTGAGTGGCTGGAGGGTATAAAGTACCTAAAGTACCATTTGTGAACTCCCAATGTGTCAGCAAGATAACTGTGTCTCTCACCTCATTTCCAAAGGGGAGCAACTGCATCATAACACTGCACCACACCTAACCTCTGTTTCTGTGTCTCTCTCCATTTCTCCCACTGCACTGTCAGCCCCATTCATAGTGCTGAACCAATCAACCTCTGTATCAGCAACTGTGGCATGGAGCAAACAAGGAATCTCCTCCTTTAGTTTAATCTATTTGCTACCTACTTTTACTAAGGCAGGTTCCAGGGTGATATTCAGGGTCTCCAGGGTGGCTAAGTTTCTGGCATTGCCTGTTTACAGTGACATGTAATGACTGGTCACAGCTTTGCTTAACATTTACTTTTTTGAAAATGGATCAGAAATACATTGGTAGTAACACATGGTATGGTAATCTGGTGTTTTGAAAACACAATTGAAATACAGGATAGTAGCACAGTTGTTTTCATCTCAGATGTAACCATGGCTACAAAATGGGGGCACCTTCTATTACATAAATAGTTTTGTGGTACAGCTACAATTTGATGGTTGCTACAATTCGGGGGTGGCTTCAAAATGATGAAATGCAGTATGCCGCTACAGGTTTTGAATCACACCACTTCCACTTACTCACTATATAACCTTGAGCAATCAATAATCTTGATGTGCTTGTACTTCTATTTGATTCTCCCTTTGTTCTTAGCCTTCACTTGCCCTCCCTTTGTATGTAGCTTTCTCTTTCCCCTTAAACTCTCTCAACATTGTTTCCTCCACATATGTTCAATGCTGTTGCATCTCTTTTCAGCTTGTACAATACTTTGGAAGGTACAGTGTAGGAAAACAATAAATAAAACCAGATTATTTTTCTTATACAACCCTTAACTGATACAGGAAGGTCACTTCTCATACTGCTGTTCCATAAGCCATGCATGATGAAACTTTAGAGAGAATATTTTTGTGCAAACTGTTAAAGAGAAGGTAATTTCAGTTAGTTCTACATGTTTTCTCCATATAAAGCAAACATTTTTATGCAATAAAACTCTGGAATTGTTATTCCATAAAGCTATTGCACATGACATGATAACAAAATCTTAAACAACACTAGGGTGTCCTTTAATATTCTAGCTTGTAAATGCAGACAGAATGTAGATTTCCTAAAGAATCCTCAACTTTATGATTAAAGTATTTTACTGAAATATGAAACCTGCTACACTGAAGTTAGACCCTTCAGATTTAAGGCATCTCAGATTCTTCACACAATGCAGTATGCACAAGAAGAATTGGTTAAGCCTGAGCACAAAATGACAAATATAAAAATGTATGTATTACTAGAACACACACACACACACACACGTGCACTCATGCACTCACACATGCGACCATGAATGCTTGCAAGTGCCCTGAGTAAAAGCAATATCGTACAGTCCATGAATTAACTTTTTCTTGCAGTTGCTGCAGCCTTCAAACTATTACAGTTTCTCCCACATTACTGAGTACAGAGCAAAGAGCTTTTCTATCACAATATTCCTATTATGGTGTGTGCCAACTACTGAAGCAAGGGATGTAAATTTCTCTTTTTATATCTGGTGTAGACATTTATTGAGCTGTGATTCCAGACTTTAAGGGCACATCTCTCATTTATAAAATAAGAACACAACTCCATCTTCGAATTTAAATGAAGCATTTTCTTGTATTTACAATATTACAGATCTTGTAATGTGTGTAATTCCACCACTCACCCTCACTCACTTCAGAGTGCTGTGCTGAGAAGGTACGGATCTGCTAAAAGCTTTCAGCCATGAGCTGCTTGTTTGGAACATTGTTCTTTTGAATTCATATCAACCTTTCTTTTGTCTGGCAATGACATTTTGCTGACACAGCTGAAGGTTAACAGTGATGGCAGTCATGGCTGCCACTAGCAAGGGGTTCTTAAGAGTACAGCTAATTACATTTAAAGATGCAGGGCCCCTTTATCACCTTGATCTGTGTCCACCCCATTATTTAAAGCAACATATCCTAGTCTGGCAAGAAAGGTGACATTAATGAAAATTTCATCATTCAGCTTGCCCTATTCTGAAAAGAAGGGAATAGCTTTTTGCATTCTGTAAATATATTCCTAGTGTAATTAAATACCTTAAAGAGGTACGACTGGTATAAATATTATTTTTTCCTTGATGTAATTGACATTTTGTTCATCACTGCTTATGATGTGGGGTGAGGAAGAGGCAGTGCAGGCAGGATAGAATTGCTGCATAGTCCCATATAACATTAATTACTATGTAATTATTGCATGTGTTAATTCAGACAACATAGCAAACTATGATCAGACATGTTTTTATCTTTAATGGCCATGATATGCTGCATATGACAATGATATACAGTATATGACAATGGTATACCCACAGAGGTTTGACAATAATCTAGCAGTGGACTGCATAAGCTGGAACCACTTTCAATCATGACTGAAAATGGTGTGTCATACCAGTAATTTAACTCCTTTAGGTTTCCTGTAGATGAGCTGGGTGTTGTGCCTCAGGCCAGGCTGACTATAACAAGAGGTAGGGCCTTTGCGGTAGCAGCTCCTAGGTTCTGGCATTATGTGCCAGGCTATATTTGTCAAACACCATCCTCTAATTTTAATGGTCAACATAAAGAGGTGCCTGCCAGGATGCAAGGCCTTTGACCTTGTCAACCACTACTTCCTACTGAGAAAATTTAACCTCCTGGGTCTCAAATGCTTAGCACTAACCTGGCTAAAGAGTATCTCATTGGAAGATCCCAAAGGGTGAAGTGGTCCAGATCACTGTCTTCTTTCAGGCTTATAACACAAGATGCACCCCAGGGATCTATCCTGGGTCTGCTATTTTTCTCACTCTTCATTAACAAGCTTCTCAACTTCTGTGGTGGTGCATCAGCGCAACTTTATGCTGATGACACCATTCTATTCTGTTTCTCCAGTAGCATGGACTGGCTTAATTAGAGTCTTAATTCAGATTTCAGTACATTCAAATTATGATTCTCAGATAACCATCTAATTCTTAATACCCCAGAAAAACCAAAGCCATGGTATTCCACAATCCTACTCTAAAACCTTTTCACAACACCCTTTCAAAATCTGCTCACTTTCCGGGGAGTCCATAGAAGTAGTCCAAACATTTAAATACTTAGAACTACACCTAGCTCAGACTTCTTGTTAGAGACCCACATCACCTTGCTAACTAAAACTATCAACCAGAAGTTACATCTGTTATATTGTCTCTGCCCCTCTTATCTGACACCTCCTGCCCGAAAATTGTTTCCACATCCCTCCTCCCTATACTTTTCTATGGTGCAACACTACTTCTCCCTGCTCAACCTTCATCCATTGCCCAGCTCCGGCAACTGTGTTAAACGACTGGGCATTTTGTCATAGGAGCTGAACCTAGAAAACACCACTGAGATATCATGACTACCCTACATTTGCTGGATTATGACTCAAGGCTACAGTACCTCATATTATGATTTGTATATAGGCTAGTGAATCTTTTTATTTCACCTTGTCTAAGAGGAATAGTCTATTGCAAGGAAGTTGTTCATACACTCAGGTCATCCACATCACCTATTCTAGCAATCCCAAATGCTTGCCATCTTGCTGGGAGGTGATCTTTTGCCTACTTTGCCATCTCTGCCAAACCATGCTTACTCTTTGCTCTGTTATGTACATCCTAATCCTATTATTTTGCTATATTCTGCTGACGAAATCTCACTTGAATCTACTCCATTGAACTTTTGTAAATATGTATATTTCTCTATAAATTTGTATGTCTCACTGTACTGTATATACTTTTGTGAATAATAACCAGCCTTGCCTTTTTCCCATAGGGAAACCATGGAGTAATTTGCCGTTATAAAGGAGCATTTATAACGGCAAACACAAGCATGATTTCCCTCACTCTGTGCATGCCCCGCTGCAGCTCTTCTCATTAGTCACACATTTTTTTCTTCTGCAGATGCCTTACCCACCACACAGACTTGGTGGTAAGTACATTTAAAAACAGAAACTCTACAACAATGGTGGGAAACTTATCTTGCTGCCGACTAAAAAAAAATGTTTTAAATAGAAAACGGCACCATAGACTGCATACTGCAAGCAAACCAGACTGCAGAGTGCTCCAGAATCTACATTCATTTTATATGATTGCTGTAGTAAAAAAAGGCAAACCTAGAAATTATATAAAATAAAATATAGGGTGTTGAATATAAACTCAAAGTTTGCACACCTCTCTGGGTAAGATGCTTGCACAAACCTCTCGAGCTTCGCTCTCGGGGTTTATGTAGCATCTTACCCCTCGGGTATGTGTAAACTTCTCATTACACACACCACTCCATACTTTATTCTCTATTTTATGTATTTTATTTACTCACTGTTGTAACCTTTGTTATCATGCCTATCCGCCATTTTAGAGTATGCACATTACCATTGAGCTACCCTTGTGTACTGTTCCCTGATGGTATATCTGCTGTTCATAAACTCTGCTGCGCATTATTTGTATTCCTGTTCTTTGAATCATATTTGATTGGATTGGACTGGATTGTCTGCCTGGTCACCCCTGAACAAGGGACTGCATGGTTTCAGTCGGCTCACCTGGTTACAACATTCAAATAAGTAAATAAATAAATAAAAATGTGGTACCTTGCGGTATTACTGTAAATTACTGCAGTATGCTGCAGGGAACAGTGTAATTAAGTTGTATTTAAACCCTTTTGTCATGCAGCATTTTGTGCCATGTCATTTCTGCAAAGTATTGTATTGCATCTTCACTGGCTCCACTCTAAGACCTTTTTTCTTTTCAATATTATACACTTAATTTGTTATTATGTATATGTTACTGCTTTGTGTTACACTTGTATATCTTCTGTACAGTATACTATTGCTATGCATTGCTAAATGCTTGCCAGAAAGGTGCCATGCAAATAATATATTTTTTTTCATTTGTAGATTCCTGTGTAGTATACATCTTGTTCAGATCACTTTAAATTTATCATAAATTAAACACAGTGTGCCTCATACATGCTCCAATTGGTGGTGGTGCATTTTGGGGTACAAAGGGGTCTGCCATTGTTCCACCAATGAAAAAATCTATGCACAAAACTCAGACTTAGCCACTGGTGTAGAATTTTATCAAAGACTAAGTTTGAATCAAAATGTGGCTCACAGATGTTTGAAGTAATAGTTTATGCCCCCCATGGGGTTCTGAGCAGGGTCTAGCTTCAATTATATGGCACTACACAATTCCCAGAACTCTGGGTACACAGCACTACAACTGCATATTCTGGGCACCCAGTGGTTCAATGTCAGTGTAACTAGCCACTTGCCCTGGTCTGAGTCCATCCAATAAATGGATAATAACATTTCTATGAGAGTTTGAGGATGAACAGTTCCAGACTCCAGCTAGTCTTCAGAAAATTGTTGAAGAATTTGATTGACAGGCACATAGCATTCACAGTTTATGCTAATTAGGTACCCATCAGGGAGACAGTAAAAAAGAAGAAGCTATCGAGCAGTGAGTTACTCTTGTAAGGAACAGCCTGACAAGACAGTGAGAAGAAAAGACAAATCAAGTGAGAGACTTCAGGGCTTTCCCTACCCTTCAGGACAGGGAGAGCAGGGAGAGGTGCTGCTTCCATTACCTGGGGAAGAAAGCTACAGAAGTCAAAGCAGGGAGCAGATGCAAAGCTGTTAGAGAAGAGTAAAAGGCAAGAAGAAAATATGTAGATTCTGAGTTCTTTTGTGTTGTAGATGAGGAAGAAGATGTCATAGAGGTTGCGATCTCCCCTCAAGGGTGCTGTTCAAGAACATTGCAAGTCTGCTCAAGTTTCCCCGGTGATTGGAGAATACTGTCCTGAGGACATCTGGCTGTTTGGAGGGAGAGGTCAGAGAAGTCTTCCATCATCAGCTGATAAGTAACTCCAGCTCTGTGGGTCACACATATGTGTCAAGCTCCACTGAAGGTGGTATTGCGAGGTATTCCCTGGGGACAGTTAGAGTCTAGAGTTATCTCTGCCAGGCAAGGGCATGGTAGCAGATGTAAATTTGGAATGTGACTCAGGTTAGCTTGTGGATTGGCTTGGGTTTCCTCAGAAGGTATAGTGCAGCAGCCCATAGCATGTATTCTTGAGGGAACCTTGTGAATGACCTATAGTTTGTAAGTTAGAGTCGGAAGAATACATGAGAGTACATACTTCCCACCCTACCTTATCATAGGGTTGAGTGGAAAGTATGTGCTCACATCATTTCTTCCTACCCTACCTAATTAAAGCATAGAGTGGGTGGGAAATATGGAAGAGATCACAGTAAGACTGGCAAGGGAATTGTGTAAGTTCTGTGTTGCCTTAAATGCTAGTCAATCCCACTAGTGCTTTGGGAGGTTGTTAAATATACCCTTTCAGGTTCTGTGTAAACATGATTATATTGGGGATCCTGTAGCTAATGCCTCTATGCCTGGACACTTTTTTAAAACTTTTGCCCCTTCCCTGACTTGAGATGTGTGTATGTAATATCTGGTCTTTGGGGAAATGGATACATTAGCATTGATCCCTAATGGTTGATATGCTCCCTATCTGTGTACTTTAGGTAATGTAGTCCTGGTTGTCCAGTGGAACTTCCTTCCCTAGACCTGTCCTTTGCTGATATATGATGAGCTACTCTGTGGGCTTCATAATCCCTCTCCCCACAAGAAAAGTTATTATGGTTTGTAAGCCTGCATCCCCTATGCAACTGTTTTAGCAGTGCTACACTGATAGAGGGCACTATGGCTTGTGACTGGAAGTGTGAGAGCTGGAAAATTGCTGAGCGTGGCTCAGTGGTGCAACAGGATTCTGCTGCCTGCATTATACTGACTACAGCACCTCTTTCTCCATGTGTTCACAATAAGAAGAACAACAATGCAGTGAAATGGTTGCACCTTCATTGAGTTTTGCATAACATGGCACAGTGCTGAATGGTGATATAAAGCTGTTTTCCTAAACACTTTGTGCCACACAATGGTGACTGTGTTTGGGGCCAGATACTGGGTAGTTCGGTTGTTCAATGCACAGATACATTCTTGGCAATGACTACAATGCAGATGTATTACAAAACGGGTCAATCTGAAGGTGTGCCTAGGTAGTGGAAGGGTATTCCTTATGTGTCATCTAACCTGAGACTCACAAAACACTTACTCTACATACTGTAGTAACATAGTAATGCAAGGTCAGAAAGGACTCCAGCTACATCAGATCCACCCCATATCCACAAACAGACCAGGAAGCATGCTGTGCAAATTTACAGGTTTCTCCCTGATTCCCTTGTTTTCAGGGCCCACTTCCCACTCTCATTTTCCTTTTTTCTATTTTCAGTGGTAACCACTGACATGGTAATGATATCCTTAGTAATGGCTAGCTATTGCTAGTCATGGGTCATTCAGTCAAATTACAGAGGATAGCCCTGGCTACTGCTGTATATGCTGGAAGAAGGCTTTGGTGACAGCTTCAGCTCCAACTGCTATCCTAGTTCTTATGCCATCTTTTACTTCCTTAATGCTGTTTTCCCACTACTTTAGTGTTGTTCTGTATGCTTTTCTTGCCTGGAAGCCACTTCTATCTTTTCAGCAGTTATAGACCCTTGTTTCATGCAGGATCAATTGCCTTAGGTCCCTGTTTGATCCAAGGGCCCACTTCCTGGCACTTTTCTACTTACTACTTACAGGGATTCAGACACTCAGAGCTACATTGAGTGCCTTCTTCAACAAACCCATATGTGTTCTGCAAAAATAGTATGAAGCAGCTTCCAAAGACCCTTGGCCACCATATCCATCATCATTGCAAAGCCTACCTTCTGATGACCTGAGTTCTGGTGGTTGTAGCCTGACTAGTCTTCCCTGTCAGCAGGCACAATGTTAACCAATCTTTGTCCCTGCCTCCCAGTGGTTTCTTGATGTTTATACTCATGCGTATCCCACTTTCACTGCTCAAAACCAGGTCAAGAACAACTTCAAACCTAGTTCCTTGTTAAACATTTTGGAAGCAGTCCTGGAAAGAGAAACCTGGGGACCAGTTCTCAAAGGTTCCTCAAATACTGCAAGGGACTTGCATTATAAGGAATGACGCAAGGTGTGGCTTGTGCCAAAAAGTGCACCGACTGCAATTCTCAAATGCAGGCTGCATGTGCCAAGGGGGTCTTGCAATGGATCTGGTATGAAATATCGACTACCAATTTCTCGACACTCACTATATCGTCACCGCATTACTGACGCGTTCACATGATCGTCACGATGAAGGACGAAAACGAATGACCAACAGCCTGAGATTGAAGAAGTAGTTAGCAATTACACACAGCACAGTAGCAGATTGCTGACTTCACAGGATCAGATACGAACACATTTTAAGCACTCTTAAGCAGTAAGCCGGATCTGAAATTAACTACAGAACTGTATTAGCATGCTGAACGAATGCTTTTTTTTTTTTTAACATACAAAGCTTTACTTTTAGTACTAGCTTTACTATCACTTCTAACTACTTATACTCCATCTAATTAATCTGCTGGTCTACTGTGGCTTACCACATGACACATTTGCATACTGCACATAGGTAGTTCTGATTGAGCGGCCGGTTGAACTGACTAGGTAATAGGATGGCTGCGTCGATGGTGGAGGCCTGCAAAATAGTCCCTTCTCAAAAGGATCATGACAAACTGTGTGTGGATGGTTATCTATATGTGAAGGAAAGGCAAAGGGGTGATCTATTTTACTGGGCTTGTCCCCCCAAAAAATATGGTTGCAGAGGACGGGCGAGCACTGTTAATGTCGGAGCACAGCACATTTTGCGGTCTAACTCACAGCAAAAGCACTCTCCAGATTCAACTGAGGGACCTGTTGCAGAAGCTGTTTCTGCCATAAAGCAGTGAGCACTTGGCACTAATGATACCCTGCCCAAATTATACAGGCTGAATGTGCTGGTATCTATAGTGAAGTGCGCCATAACATGCCATCTCGTCATGTCTTGAGGCAAGTGGTGAAACACGCAAGGTGATAAAATATGCCACTGGAACCAAGCACTCTTGAACAGCTTTCTATTCGTGATTCCATTAAATACTTGGATGGCAAGCTATTTCTTGTTAAGCACTCAATTTGTGATGATGAGAACTTATTGATATTTACAACCAAAGCTAATATCTTAAAATTGTCTGCTGCTACTGTTTGGTTAATGGATGGAACATTTAAAACAGATCCTACATTATTTCGCCAGCTTTACTCAATACATGCACCAGTTGGGAGTGCAGACAACAGCAGAATGGTGCCACTAGTGTATTCCCTAATGTCTTCCAAATTACAAGATTGTTATGTCCAGCTCTTCCAAGATTTACACGATATTGCTGATGAGCATGGGGTAAATCTGGAGCCTAAGTTCATTGTGACTGATTTTGAGCAGGCTGCAATAAATGCCTGCCGGTCAGAATTTCCAGAAGCAAGAAATAAAGGTTGTCTGTTCCATTTGGGACAGATTATTTAGAGGAAAATACAAAGTGCAGGATTATCTGTAAAATATGGTTCAACTCCTGACTTTAGCCTATTGCTGAGGCATTTGCAGGCATTAGCATTCTTTGAACCCCCAGAGATACCACCAACATGCGAGGTCCTGAAAACAGACTTCCCTGAGAGCTGCATGCCAATATTGGAGTGGTTTGAGGAGAGCTATGTGCTTGGGAGGGTGCACTGTAGGATGTGGAACAATACTCTGGTTAGAAGCCCACCACTATTTTCACCAGAGCTGTGGTCAGTACATGATCAGCACATATTCGGTTTCCCAAGAACACAGAACAATGTTGAAGCCTGGCACAGGCATCTCTGTGCATTGATTGGTTCTGCACATGTGGGCATACATCACTTTGTTACAGAGATAATGAACGAGCAGAGAACGATGCAATGCATTATTGAAAAGATCAATCATGGACTTCCTAGATCGCCTGTCAGGGAAAAGTATGCAGCATGGGAAGACAAACTAAACAACATAATCAAGGAGAAAGAAATTTGTTCTTCCAGGGAGTTTCTAAGAGGAATTGTGCACAATCTGGTACTGTGATGCACAGATGACACAACCTGGACTGTGGCATTTTTTAAAACACTTCAATAAAGAAATTGTCTTCCACCATGGCTGTCAGAAATATGCTGCTGTTGGAAAGCTGCATATGTTTCAAAAGCAGCATTCATTCAGCAGTGTACAACATGACATACTGATACTCGTCTCCTGATCTCCAGATCGTACCCAGTGGCAGTGAGTAAAGAGTATCTGCTTAATTTTTTTACATCTTTTGTGCTCGTGTGCTATCTGCTCCTGCTGTGCTTTGGAAGCGCTAGTAAGTAAATCATGTCGGTCATCTGTTTTTTGGTATTTATGTTGGCGATCTTATCAGTGCGTCGGTATTCTGACGTCGGTCAAATCAGTGTCGACCTTTTAATAGTCGATCATTCGTACTGCTTCCTTAAGGCACAAACTGGAATGCAGCATTGCGCAAGGAGCCTTACACCAGGGTAATAGCACAACATACCCTTTTCAGAATTCTGTTAAGTGCATGGTGCTGATGGAAACAAACAGCCATCTAATGGTCCTCGTGCCACCTGCAGAGCCCTCCCTGGGCAGGAGGTACATGATGCTGTGCACATGTCTGATAAAAGTGTTTTTGCACAGGAATTGGCCAAGGTTATATTAATATTAAATGTATGCAAAATGTATTTAAATTTATTTACTTGCTATGTTTATGTTTTGATTATATTACAATAAAAAGGCAGTATACTCAGTGTATCTGTATCCTGTGAAACCATGCTAAAAAAGTGTACGTTATAGTGTTTCTATAACGTTACATTTTATTATGTTGTTTATACTAATATAAATAATTACATTATGAATGTGACATGGGTTCTATGGAAGTTGTGATGACTGCCACTAGACTTGCAATTCTTTGGCTGAATCATGCAGTATTAAGGTGCCTCCATCATTGCATGCAACAGTACACATGTGACTCGTACTTGAATAGTTGTCTACTCTTCCAGGAGTGCCACCCAACTGAACCCACAGCTTGTGGCAAACCTTCCAGATGTGCCATCTGTTTGGTGCATGGCCACAGTTGCCACAAGCTATGGGACTTTGCTGCCAGGACTCTACCTGATAGAGAATGGGGAACAGGGTCCATGGCACACTGGCAATTGGTGCAAGCTGCCATTGGTGCAGCTTGAGCTGCCCTTTGAGAATCAAGCCCATGGAATTGATGAAATCTTAGCCCTGTCATTAGGCTTCTTAAGGTACCTGTTTATTCCACTGAGACTAAAGTCCCCCAGGATTGTCACTGCATCTGGTTTGGCTGACCTCTTTATTTCCTTAACCAGCAGGGCATTATACTCCACTGTCACCACTATTGACAAGTGCTCATGCTATTGTCAGTGCCACCACAACCAAGGCACAGAGATGCAAACACATAAAAGAGAACAGTACACTCAAAATGGGTGAAGGTGTTAGTGCAAATTTTATTAGTAGCAAACTGGACAACTGAAGAGACCCCCAGCACTTTGAGGTACACTACCTCTTCATCAGAGTTCCCATGTTGAAGGGGCAGTGCACCTCAAAGTGCTGGTGGTCTGATCAGTCATCTGGTTTGTTACAAATAAAATATGCACTACCATTTCTTCCATTCTAAGTGTTTTGCTATCTTTCTCGTGTTTGAAGATGAAAATACAAAATTGCCAGCAGATAAGGGCCTTATAGTCTATCAAGTCTGCTCGACTGTGCAGCTAGCAGCTCTTCTACTGCATCTGCCCCTCTCCCCTCTAGTGACCTATCCCCTTTCCCTGTCCCATCCCCTTTTAAAGCAGCCCACTGTTCTACAGGATACCACTTCCTCTGGCAATGCATTCTACCCAGACACCACCATCTCCGTAAAAACGTGTCTCCTCATTTTCCTCCTGAACCTTCCACTTTCCACTATCTGACTATGCCCTCAGGTGTCCCTCCCCCTCCTTAATTTGAAAAGCCCCATCATGCCCCTTCTCTCCTTCAGGGAGTACATGTTCAGCTCCCTCAGACTGCTCTCGTTGGCTAAGTCCCCTAGCCCCTGGATCATTTGTATTGCCCTTTGCTGGACCCCCTCCAGTAACCTAATGTCCTTCTTCAGGTATGGTCACCAGAACTGCACACAGTACTCCAGGTGTAGTCTAAACACTGACCTGTATGGGGGCAGGATCACCTCCCCCCTCCCGCAGGATATGTCTCTGGCAATACAATCCAGCATCCTGTTGGCCTTTGCAGCTGCCTTTCTACACTGTGCTGAATTGTTCATTGCACCTGTTATGATCACCCCCAGATCCTTCTTTTCTTCCATTTTTGCTAGTTGAATCCCCACTCCCCCCAGCTGGTAGCTCCTCCTTGGATTTTTTGCACCGAAATGCAGCACCTTGTATTTCTTGGCATTGAACCCCAGCTGCAAAGTGTCCAACCAGGCCTCCAATTTTGCCAGATCATCTTGCAACCCCTTGCCACCCTTCTAAGTCATCCACTACGGCACCCATCTTGGTATCATCTGCAAACAGACTGATCTTGCTACTGATGCCTATTGAAATGTCTGCTATGAAGATCCCAAACAACAGTGGACCTGGTACAGAACCCTGCGGCACTCCGCTTGTCACCGCACTGGGAGATTAGAGCTCCCCTCCCACCATCACCCTCTGCTGTCTCCCTTGCAGACAGTTCATTACCAATCCCACCATCTTCACCTCCACCCCTGTGCCTTCCAGCTTACTTCCTAGCCTCCCATGCGGCACCAAATTGAATGCCTTACTGAAGTCCAGATACAGGACATCCACTGCATGGCCACTGTCTAATTGCCTGGTTACCCAGTCATAGTACTCCGCTAAGTTGGTCTGACAGGATCTGCCTGAAACAAACCCATGCCATCTGCTGTCCTGCAGCCCATTAACCTCTAGGAGGGAAATCAGCCTCTCCTTCAGGACTGTCCCCATCAGCTTTCCCATGAGCGATTTGAGGATTACCAGTGCATCACATTGCACTGAACTGTTTGGAGGTTTGTAGTACACAGTCAAAGAAACTATTTTGCCTTTCTTTTCCCTTACCTCAACCGAGGCGTGCTCTGTGTCATAGTTTCCCACCCTGATGCCCTTCTTCTGCTCCACAGTAACGTACTTCTTTATGAAGAGAGACACCTCAGCCCCCCTTTTCTGTCAGCTCTATCCTTTTGGAATAGTCTGCAGCCCTATATCCTTGTGTTCAAGTCATTTTCTTCTCCTCTGCAGGGCTCTATGAGAGCCACTAAACCCATGCTTTCAAAATGCTTCAGACCCTTGAGCATCACCATTTTGCCGTGTGTCTTTCACATAGCGACATGCATGCAAGAAAGAATATTTGCCCCTCCTTGAGTCCTAACCTTTCTTGGTGTATTTCCTCCCTTGATTCAGCCCTGCATTACTATCCTTCCCTCAGCAATCTCCTATTTCTGCTTTCTGCCATTTGTCATTCCTTACACCAGTTCTCCCTCCCTATGTTCTTCTTCAAATTCCTAACTTTCATTTCTATTCTTCTTGAAAGAAACACCATTCGCTCTTGGCACAGGTGCTGCACATTCCACTTGTGCAGGCCTCCATTGTCCCAAAAGACCATTTCAGTTAGCCAGAAAAAGAAAACCTTCCCTCTTGCACCAGATGCTAAGCCAAACATTTGCCTGCCTAATGGTACACTGCTGTTCCATACTAACCCACATGATTGGGTGGACCTCAGATAAAATAAATGGATATCTTTCTCTTTATCAGTCGGTGTCAGTGGCTCAGTAGGTATCACACTTGCTTCTGAGGCTGGGAGATCAGAGGGCTGTGGGTTCAGTTCCCACATCTGGCACTCGGGTTAATATCCCAGTACTGACACAGTAGAGCAGCATGAGGGGGGTGCTGCACTTCTGAGGTGCAATCTTTCGGATGAGACATTAAACCGAGGTCACATCTGCCTGGATGGGTGGTCATTCAGGTGGATGCTAAAGATCCCATGGCACTTATTGAAAAAGAGTAGGGGAATTTTTTTATTTGAAACAAAATATATAACATCAGGTTAAGATAACAGTCAACAACATGAAAGAAAATCAACAAAAATCATACTATAATTCAGTTGTACACTCAAATAATTTTCTACAGATATAAAAAATTAGCACAAATAATCACACAAATATCATGCTGAGAAACATAAGAAATAAATCACTACCCTAACCAATGCACATGTCGCCAGAGATCATTAAATTTCCCTCTAGCAAAAACCATATGTTCCCTTTGTTTAAGCTGGGTCAAGGAAGCTTCAACACTGGCTAGTAATACTGATGTTAAGGTATTAACATGCTGTAGTGAAAACTTACATCAAGCCTGCCATAAATGGTATTTAAGGAAAGCAAATATAACATTCAGAGTACTTGGATGGTATTTTCTATAGAAACTTGTATATTCACCCAAACTTAGACATTCATATTGGAGATGCTGTACAGGACCCCCGATTATACCTAATAGAGCGATCTCTCCAAAACTGTGTTGCATAAGTGCATGAAATAAAGAAATGTTCCATTGTTTCCTCCTGTCCCTCACACTCAGGCCTTAGACATTGCCTGTCTGTCAGTGGTTTATGTTTCCAATTACCCTTCACCCCCAATCTACCGTGGCAACTCAGCCACTGTACGTCCCATATATGTTGCGGGATCCTCTTATCCCACAAAAGTTTTAAAGCCAAATCCAATTTGGTGGGAAGACATCTAGGAAAGTCAATGCTAGGGGTATGAACTTTTGTCATAATTTTGGCATATAATGCTTTCCTTTGTGTGGTAAAGTAATCGCTTTTACTAAATCCCCCATAATTTAAATTTTTTTAACAGTAGTAATGGCAAAACCTGGAACAGAAACTGCCCCACAAAGTTGGGGAACCTCTGTAACCCATGCTTCCTCAAAAGCCTGAAAGAGACCACTAGTCCAGGGGTCCCATATCCAGGCAGTATTTTGTAACAAAACACCAAAAGTCAAAAATATTAAAAAAGAGTGGAAAAAAACTACTGGATTAATCATCCCCAAACCGCCCTGGGAGACTGGAAGATACGTAAAATCTCTTTTAACCAGATTTAACCAACTACCCCAAATCATCTGGAAAAATACACTGCAAAGCCTTGTTTCCAGTGTGCCAGGAACCAGAAAAACCAAAAGTCAAATATAAAAATAGTGGAAGTAAAAATTGTTCAATAATCTGGACTCTTTTTAGTTTTCCAAACACCCAGGACTTCCAGCAAAGCACTTTTTACTCACCCAAAAGTAATCTATCAATCCAATTATAGAAAGCCATGTCCCCAACTCCTAAAAAGACCCCCAAAATCTTCAGAGGCCCCTTCTGCACTGTTATATCAGCAATAGAATCAAGTGGATCATCTGCACCAATCTGTAATACTTTACTTTTTTTATAATTCAAACCAGTCCCGGACAACTGAGCAAAATTATTAAATAACTGTAAAGCACGCTCACCAGAATGTACATCTGAGACAAAAAGACACACATCATCAGCATATGCAGAAAGTTTCAGAGAAAGGATGGGAAATAAGGGAGATAATCCCACAATATCTGCAACATTCAAAATAACTCTAACGAGAGGGTCAAGGCTAAAAACATACAATAGGGGGCTAAGGGGGCACCCCTGTCCGACCCCTCTCTTCAACAAGACTGGAGTACCTAAAACATTTTTCACCGATGGGCAGGTATAAGCCTTTGTGTATAAAAATTTAATCCAAGTGGGCCGGCCCAGTGGCACTGAGAGTTGAGGTGCTGGATGCCACACCTCACACCACGCTGGCGACCCGGGTTCTAGAGCAACCTCGGGCTGCCGAGGGTTGGATGGAGGAAGACAGGCTGGAATGTCCAATGACATCTCACCTTCTCCATGGAGGGAGGGTTTCACAACCCAGCAAGCAGCGACCTCTAGCAGAGGCTGGAGCATGACAGCAAGCTGGGGTCCTGAGGGAGCAATTGATTGAGGGCATAGGTCAGCAAACAATCTGCCACAGAGACTAGGGGAGGGACGTTGCTGACATCGGCACTTGCACCTTGACGTAAGGGCCCAGAGCGTCCCACAGAAATGCAGAAACACCCCCACTGGAGTTGGGAAGACAGAGTGCTGAGCCGAGGTCTTGATGTGCTGGTGTCTGCCTGTGACCTCAGACTCTGACGCATGCAAGATTTGGGGGTCCACCACTACCCTGACCCTGCCCAGGGGGTATCCAAGGCAGGATGGAGGGACCGAGACTAACAGGTAAGGCATTGGTAGAGACCGGCTTAATTAGCGACTCCCGATGGTGCGGCTCCAGTGGGGTTGGCAGGTGGGATAAATAGTAATTAAAAAAAAAAAGTTTAATCTAAGTAATCAAGTTTGGTGGAATACAGTACCTGAACAAAACTTCAAACAAAAAATTGTGCAAAACATTATCAAAGGCCTTGGCCTGATCAAGTAACAATACGAAACCTTTTAATTTACCCTGAGACCCGTATTCAAAAACCTCCCTCAATAATTTTAATTTCAATTGAATATTCCTACCGGGGACTGAACAAGTCTGTACAGGGTGAATAAGTACTTCAGCAGCCTTCTGTAATCACTTACATAAAACATATGACAAGATTTTATTGTCAGTATTCAACAGGCTAATCCGCCTCCAATTGGTAAGGTGTTTCTTATCACCCTTCTTGTACAAATAAATTAAAATAGTGTTGGTAAATCCCTGTGGCATATTACCAGATGTTACTATATCATTCTAAGTATCCACCAATAGTTCACCCAGCACATTCATAAATGTTTTAAAAATTTAATTTGTGAGGCCATCCTCCCCATAGGAAACTCCATCCTTTAAATTAGAAATAGCCTCTAAAACTTCAAGAAGTGTAATGGTCCATTAATGGTGGAAACAATCTGTTTCGAAAGCTGAGGAGTAGAACAGGTCACTACCTGATTCCAAACCAATTGTGAACAGAAGAACTTCCCCAAAGTAGCCGATAAAGCTACATTAATAACTTCCAAAATCCCAACTACTGAATGTTTTAACACCTCAGCTGAATCATATATACCTTCTATTGTTTTATGTTGGGTTTTACATTTACATGCTTCAAAGGGGTCGGAGAATGGCTGAAATGACCTACCAAATTTAAACTCAGCTTATAAAAATGCAGCTCTGAAAAGATGATATGCCCTCATGTTCTCCTTAATTTTATCAATTTGAGACTTAACACTGCAGTCACTAACATTCGGGAGGGATGTTAATTTATACAGCTGATCTCTATTTTGCAAATATTGTAAATATGCAGCATTCCCAGTTTGGTTTCCAGATTTAAAAAAAAGATCTTTAAGGTCGGACTTAGTGTCTAACCACCAAGAACCCAAATCCTTGTACATGTCTGCTACAGATTTACAAAAAAGAAGGCACCTAGAAACCTGCAACTTAATATTATTATCCAATAGTAGTGAGGAATTTAATTTCTAATGTCGAGGGATAGCAGGGAAGCATGGTGGAGCATTCCCAAAACCAAGTGTGCAGTGCAAAAGGTTGTGGTCAGAAAATTCACTCAAAGATACGAGCATTTTTGAAACCTGGAGAAATCTAGAAACAAAGAAATAATCAATCCTAGTAAAGTATGCACTTCTTCTATAAGTAGTATCTCCTTGCTTATACAAAGAACGATCAGCATCTTTTAACACAGCTGTGTCCAAAATACCCCTTAAGGCATGAGAATCAACATAAGTCTTTTTCTCCATGCCATCCTTAAGTTTAATATCCAAACTGCAATTCATATCCCCTCCCCAGATGACAGATCTGGTGGTAAATAAAAAAGGTTTAATTTGATTAAATAAATCAGTCCTAGAACTCTTACTCTGGGGAGCATATGTATCGATAAGGCATAAAAAAAAACCTTGAACAATGCAGTCTAGAACCATAGCTCTACCTGGTACCAAATCTAAATACGTTTGCACTCTGATATCATAGGTACGAAAAAGAATACCCATTCCCAGACTATCAGCCATATTGGTCCCGAAAGACCAACAGGAGAGTCCCCAGGGCCATAAGCATTTAGATTGCTGAATATCAATAACGGAATAAAATCTGGTCTCTTGCAAAAATATTATTTCAGCCCATAGGGTGGTAAGGCAATTAAACCATGCCAAACCTCTTTTAGCATTTTTTTGTGCTACACGTATTACAAGAGACCAGATGTAAAGATGCCAGATTACCAAAAAGGGAAAAGAAAAAGAGTTTATCCTATCTCAGGTGCCTTTTTCCTTTTCTTTCCCTTTTTCTTCTTCCCCACCTGAGGCCTAACCAAGTCTTCTTCACAGTCCATTTCAGACACAGCCCCTGAAATGGAAGAAGTATCAGACTCCAGCTCCCCCTCTGTTTCCAATAATGCATCAAATGAATTTTTTGTAGGCACAGGCATAGGTGTAGAGGATATTTTACTAGAAGACCTAGTAATATGCTTAGCAGGAATTTCAACTTCAGCTGAGAGAGGAGGCATACTAGACTTGCCATCCCCTTCCCTGTTGTAGCAGTGGGATTCATAAGAATATCCTCAGGAGGGGGGTTAAGCATGACCATAGGGCTTGAATCATGAGTTTTCCCTGTAGTTGAGGATGCTTGAGGCAAGGACAGGGGTGGGGGTGAACTAGGGGGGTCAGGCCTAGAAGGCCTATAGTTATCCTGTGCATTAGAAACCAAATCATCCTTGTTTAAGCCATCCTGCCTGTTCTGGACTGCACAGTGACACTGTTTGTACGCATGTCCCCATTCTTCACAAAGATTACATTTGAGTACGTTTCTACATACATTACTGGTGTGGTCATAATCCCACAAAGTGCACAAATCACTCTATCACAAGTACTACTCAAGTGCCTGCGACTCCCACATTTGTAGCAGGCCTTGGGTTGTCCGGGGTAGAAAACCACCCCTTTGTCTTTCCCTAGATAGAAACTATTGGGGATGTGCTGGATATCATCCCCTAACATCAATAATTTTACTTTAAAGTGCCAGCCACCAGTTCAGATACCTTCTGTATCTATGACAGCAGAAGGGGGGACCCAAAACCTGACATTTGTTTTCCAACCAAAAATATATGTCACCCACATATACCCCTTCATTCCTAAACATAACATTTATGGTCTTGTAAAGGGGTTTAGTTAAAGGAATGGCCCAAAATGGGGCATATAAAGGCAAATGTTTCGCAGTCTCATATTTCCTCCAGAAAGAATCTAAACCAGAAAAGTTCCTGAAACTAACATCAAAAATATCCTCTCCCCTGCAGCTAATAAAGGCATAAATATCAGAGGCAATGACGCCCATTGAGTCTTTTAGTAAATGTTTGGCCATATATTGCCTGTCTGGGTGATCCTGCAGCCCACCCCTATAGCAGAGGTGAACTGCGTTTCTCCGAGGTGCTTGATCCACTTTATTGTTTTTGAATAGGTCAGAAAAAGTGGGGCCCTTCCATTGATTTCCCTGCCTGGGAGAGGGTGGGGGGTCCCTGTCTATAGGGTTAGATGCAAGAGTCTCAAAATCTCCAGTCACCTGTGTAGCATGAACTGGGGGAACAGACTCCAGTGCTAGTGTAGGTAGTAAACAGTCAGAAAAAAACAGCGGCTTTCTGGGCTGTCCAGAAGTGCAATGCTCACCAGAAAAGGATGTCCAGTCTGGGTCAGGTACCCATCTCCCATCTTCCATTCGCAACCATCCTGAATGAAGGAGGTAATCCTCAGCAGACCAGTCCTCAGGTAGAGATGGATCGCTCGGTGCAACGAGTCGAAAGGACTTCCACATTCTTTCCACCATGGCAGCACCATCAGCCTAGATCAGCTGAGGCGCTACCGATGGATTGACAGCAACTCAGACAGAATTTTGATGCAGGAGAATCCACCGCAGGTCCCTGAACAGCTGGACCATCTGTACACTCCCGGTCGGTGCCTCGCTCCTGAAGCTTGACCTGTTCAGGATTCTGCTCCACAGGTGCACACAATTCCACTGGTGTAGCAATGCCAGAAGATAAAAAGTCATCTTTTGGATTAACTTGATGCTTTATTCTGGCATCTCTCGCTATGTTCTCAGCACATGCTGCATAATTCTCCATCAGTTCAGACTGAGCCCCAGACTCAGTGGTCGCCAGCCTCAGACTGACTGTAGCTAGTCCAACGCAACAGCAAGTCCCCCTGCAGGAGAGTAGGGGAAATTCTCCGGTGTCCTGGCCAAATTTCTCCCATTCATTAAAAATACCAACAGCAGCTTAATCTGATTCAATTTCAGTTGCTTACCATCTGTAACCCCCCCTCCCCCAGTCACCCCTGAAAAAGAGACTTCTAGGCCCAGTGGGCTTATCGGGTCAACAAAATTCAATAATAATCATCATCCCTAATTCTGTGCATGACCTCTTCATAACCTTGGGACATGTGCACTTCATGTCATTTGTACAAACATTGACGGTAATGATCTGACTCTCCCTCTAGTTTTGTTGCTTGGCCCTGGATAGCACGCATTCATTCCCAGCTCCAGGCAGGCACTCTACCTATCACAAGATACCATATGGGTCCAGCAACTCCCTAGTACCTCACCAGTTGCACCTATGCAATCCTTGCTCCAGGTAGTCAGACTACAACCCACAACATATTATGCCAGTCTAACAATCCCCATCTACCTCACCAATTTTCTGAACTAAAATGACTGTTAACTTGTCTCTGCAATCAGCCTTTTCCTTTCTCTTTCTCATCAGATCAGATAGCCTGCTGCATGAATGGCCTTCACCAACTGTAGATACCTGTTGGCACCTTTGAACATGGTCAGCCAGATGCCAATACCTAATGCCAGCATCCACTGGTGTTGGTGTTCCCTTTTTAACATGCCTTCTACCCCACTCCTTCACTTGACTCTTTCCTCAACTCTACCATTGAAGAGAATAGCTTCTGCCACCATCCTCCTTACCCTACCCTACTTGTTCCATTCAACCTCTACCATCTTGTACCTAGTGCCCATGTCCCATGCCTCTACTGCCTTCATTCTCCTCAGTTTACTTCTCAGTTCTTTTCACCCACATGGTAACTTCATCTAACACTCAAACCTGGACAGAGAATGTTGACCAGTTCACAGTGCCTGCAAATGTATCCCCAGCTTCCATAGGCAGGGTGGTGCACATTGCAATGCAGTGGTAGCATACTAAGTGTGCATCTTTCCAGGTCTCCTGGGACTCAGATTTTCATCCACCCCTTGGAGACCTTTTCAGCTAACAGCCTTTTACAGGGGCAACAGTAGGTACCACCAGGTGCTACTCTAGGCTGTCAACCTGCTTCTCCAGAACTGCAACCTGCTCATGTCAGCTGCAGGTGTACCCTCCTCTACCCTTTACAGGCAGGATTGCATACATTCCACAACCCTGGCAGCACTATTATTCTGTTTCCTTACTCCCTGATACAGTTAATTAAATTATGATACATTAAATATATTGAACTATAATGTGCAGCAAATAAATATTAATTTTAACAAATGTAAGTAAATAAACAATAAGTATATAACCTTCCTACCAGCCCGAAATCTCTTAACTATGGACAAGATATCAAAATGGTTCTAATCTGGTTGCCTGACAGCATCTTTTTTGTGGATCATTTTGTTAAAATAGAATAGCAGTTTTGAAAAGATTTTAACATATGCAAACAATCAAACATACTGGTCACCTGCTCCAAGATGTCAATTGAAATCAGATGGTCGAAATATAAATAAATCCAAGGCAACAGCAAGTTCCAGAAAATGATGAAAACCAGGGCAATAATACAGCTACAGAGTCTGATGCAAGCCCATCATCATGGCCTATCAGCAGCAGTGCTGCTGCACACAACGCCAGTGACCACATTCAAGAACAAGCCAAGTCATCAGAGTGCAAATCAAAGGAGGTAGAGCAAGCATACCAGAGGACATGCTCCTCCTTTTGGGGTAATGAGGGTAGCTGCTTCTGCTGAGCTGCTGCACCAGTGGTGCAGACAGGGAACACTTCACAGGAAGGGGAAAATCAAAATAAATACATCTAACACAGTTTGGTACATGTTTACTTCATTCGTTGCAAGGCTGTGCTGATTTACAAAATCGTTTTTTAAACTTTAACTTCCATCTTTATTGCTGAAGACACTTTCGTGAAAACAAAATCATTTTTCTCTAAGACTTAATCTAGTCACATCACTTATTGCTGCAGTGAATCCATAGTCCTCCACTCGCTACACCTCAATCTGTTGAGATGGAAATTATTTTGATGTCACAAGCAATGGATTTTGTCCTCAGAGTACTAAAAGATGTAGGAACAAATGAAGTCTATGGGGCAAAGATCCTCTTTTCATGTGAATTTGTAGTACTGTACTAAACAGTGGAATATCTTGAAATGTAAATTTCTGTGAAAGGTTATGAGGCTTGAGTCCTTTTGATGCTGACTATCTTTATTTTGCAGTCTGTTTAAAATAGTAGAAAATCCCAAATTCTTGAAGCAAAATACTGACTAAAACTATTTAATATTATTCTACTTGTCCCTTTCTTTGTCTCGGTTTATAACATTCTGTCATTGACTTTTACAAATGTTAATTCTTCATGTATTTACAGTACTTCATATAGCATATCACTGTATAATTTTTTCAACCACTGTAATTCCTAGTTATAATCTTTACCATTTCTCATTAAACATCCTGAAAGAATTTATGAAAACTGCTCAGCTGCCATCTTAATAATATGAATACAATCTGACCTGTGTTACCTGTGACAAGGGCCACAGTAATTAAAGTTCAGCCTGCTCTGTGTAGACATAACCTATTTAAAAAAGGATTGGCTTTCACAGCATTTGAGTAAAGATTAAGTTAATCTGACATTCAGTATCTCAGTTCAACAACTCCATTTCACCACCAATTGCCTTTTTCCAGCTCTGACATGTACCTACCATGTCTAGAGTGAAATGGAGCAACTGTGTTGAAGGTAGGCATTTCAGACAATTTTAAACTAACGTGCTGTCAAGTAGATGGATGTGACAGAGGCTGGATGCCAAGGCAATGGCAACTTAATTTAATTTACTCTGTTTAACAACAATTGGGTAACCAGTTGGATAAAACCACCCAAAACCAGTATTACAGTATATGTGCATCTTTAATGTGTTATTTCTAGGTCAGAGGTTGTGTAGTCTAAGTACCATAGCATTTTCACCACTGGCATGTAATTACCAAGTGTGACGGAGCTAATGAGCAGTCTCCAGGATAAGTGGTATATAATCAATTTTACCACACATGGATGGACAGGAAGATGTCTCAAGTTTACCCTGCATCATGCATCATTGTGTCAAGAATCACCTTCATACATATTAATTATATAGCCCTTAACCATAATATTTACTGTATAGTTCTGTACTGAAAAGTTAAAATGGTCTTTGTATGTACTGACATTGGTTTGATACAAACATACAAAATAGCCAGCCGAAGGCTTTTTGGTCTGTCGAGTCTGCTCAGTTGTGATGCCTTGGATTAAGAGATTACAGTAAGTCATAGCCGCCATCTCCAACAACTATGACCCTCTCCCTCACCCTGCTCCACTCTCTCTTGAACCCCCCAGTATCTTTTGAGGGATGATCTCAGATAAGAGTTCATTTCACCCCAATACCACCCTCTCTGTAAAGAAGTGTCTCCACCTCTTTTTTAAATATTCTGCCACCACTTTAAAACCAACTTAAAACCATGCCCCTTTGCGGTCTTTTTTTTCGCTGAGACAGAAAAGTTCCTTGAGATTGACCCTGTTTATACCTTTCAAATACTTTAAGGTTTCACTAATATCCCTTCTCTACCTTTTCTCCTTAAGTGAGTACATGTTGAATTATTTCGGCCTGTCCTAATATATCCTATTCTGCTGTCCGTGAGCCATCTTTTTGGCCCTCCTCTAAACTGCCTCATGCTGGTTGATATCATTTTTCAGGTAGAGACTCCAGTGCTGCATGCCATAGGAACTGTACAGCTGCAGTATAATCTCCTCCTTCTGTTCATGAATCTTCTAGAAATGCAGCCAAGCAATTCTGTTTGTCTTGGCTATAGCACAATATAGTCTATTTAATGTCATTGATGATGGCTATTCCAAAGACCTTTTCTCACTGATTCAGTGACATTGACCTCCTCCCAAACTACACTCAGCCCTCAGTCTTCCTTCCTGTGTGCATGACCTTGCACTTCTTTGTATTGCATGCCAGCTGATTTCTGACCACTTCTCCAGTTTTGCCAAGTCCTCTGTTAGGTCCTGCACCCCTTTGTCTGTGGCCACTATTCCTCAGAGCTTGGTGTCATCTGCCAAGAGGCAGATCTTACCTTTAACACTGCTCCAGTCCTCTTAGTGAACACATTAAAAAGCACTGGGCCAATCACTGACCCTGCAGGACATCACTTTTCACTTCCCTTATACCTGAGAGTCCAGTCCCAAAACATCCTCTGGGTCCTACCACTGAGCCAATTGTCCACCCACCTGGTTAATTTTTTCCCCTTGCCCCTAGGTCCTCCATCTTCCTGATCAACGTCTTTTGTGGCAGTCAGAAGCCTTGCTGAAATCCATATATAGAATGTCAGCTGCCTCGATTGTCTACCACATTCATTACCACTCAATGAGCAAGCAATAATACCCTCCAGGGTGGGTGGTATTGGGCAATACTGGACTGCTCAGGGGCGTAATGAGGCCTGACACCACAGGCAGAGGGCCTTATAGCCCCTGAAAGGTCCAGTATTGCCCATACCATCCACCCTGGAGGGTATTATTTCACTTAGAAAATGGACTATCTGTAAAATTATTTTATAATACTAAAATAAATAAAAAAATAGTAAAAAAAGGAAGACTAAAATCAACTTAGTGCTGGTTTGTTAGTTAAGTAGTCCCTCTACTGGCATTCTTAGCAGTGATTACCAATAGAGGGCAGTACAGCATTTCACCACTGTTGTGTAAGTGTTTACAATGTGTTCGTCTTTGGCAGATGAAGCTGAACCCATCCGTCTTCGTTACGTTTTTTTTTTTTGTCCAGTTAGAGAATGTGAGTGGTAGTAACCTCCATGGATGAGATAAGAAAACTAAGCGGGTCTTGGAGTGGGAGATGCTCGTTAAGCAGCAGAGTGGTCTGGCAGCATTTGAAAAATGAGTGCAAGGCAACGGCCGGAGACTGCGACGGTTAAAGTAAGCGCGGTTTGGAAATTGTTTCTATTCTCTTTTGTTTTAACTGTAATAAGTGTCTCTTCTAAAATATGGTCAATTTACTGACAGTAAATGCCAGTCAGTCAGTAGAGGAGCTTGTGAGAGCTGACTGACTGGCATCGAAAGCTAGGACTGTAGCGTGATTGGGTAGAGCAACTGATGGAGACTGAATAAATCCATAGACACGTGTTGAAAAGAGTAACTGTACAAGCCAAATGACATTTTCCCCTATTAAATAAAGTCCTGTTTCATTTACTTTTTGACTTAGTGACAGGGTTATCCAAGTGGGAGCGATCAAGTAAAAGGATTAGGAAACATGTCCCCGAGTGTGTAGCGCTCAAAGCAGGTGTCTCTGATAGCCTTACAAATTAGGGGTAAAAAAATATATAAAAACTTTTTTTATGTGCGTGTGTGGTGGTGGGGATTTAAATAGAAATTAACCAATGTGTGCTACTTCAGTGCAGAGACTGCAGTGTGTGTGTGGGGGGGGGGTGGCAGTTACTTGTTAAGAAAACCATGGCTGCATTTTCAAAATGAATGTTCTGCTGACACAAGGATTTAGAGCCTAATCAGGCAGCAGAGACAGGGACTCATAATTTCCTGGTCTCTATTGCCTGATACCGGACTGGCTGGTTGGTGGCCATAGCCAATCAGCTTAAAGGATTTCCCCAGCCCATTTTCTAAAGTTGATTAGGTTGGTTTGACAGGCTTTCCCTGACATGACATGAACACATGCTGTCTCTAGCCCTGTAATTCATTGGCTTCAAGGAACTCAACTAGTCTTTCCTTCACAATGTTCTCCATCAGTTTACCCACAATGGAGGTCTGACTGACTGGCCTATAGTTCCCAGGGTCATCCCTTGGTCTACTCTGGTGCATTGGTACCACATGTCCAGTTCTCCACTGTTGGGGTACCACCCCTGTATCTAATGAATTGTTGATCAGATCTGCCAGTATACCTGAAAGCTCCTCCATCAGATCCCTCAACACCATTGGGTGTATGCCATCTGGGACCAGGGACATGTTTACCTTTAGGGACATGATCCTTTTCCTAATCCTATCTTCCATTATCCTGTACTTAGTCATGTTTCTCTCTCCTCTACTTTCTACCCTCATCCTCCCTTGAATCACTGGTCCATCCTTTTCTTCAGTAAAGACAGAACATGTTCAGTACCTTTGCTTTCTCTTCGCTGCTATCAACCCACACCTCTTCCTTTTGAGCTTAACAATGCCTACCTTCGGGTCACACTTTTCACTGATATAACTGAAGTATGCTTTCTCTCTCGCCTTAATCCCGTCTGTAATTTGCAGTTCCAGGACTATCTGTACTACCTATATATGGCCCTCTTATACATCACTGCCTGCCTAACCTCTCTGCTGAACCAAATTGGTTTTCTGGCCTTGCAATTCTTCTCCTTCAACTCTAGCCATGTGTTAGTGACTGCTGCTACCCCTTCTCTAATCAAAGTCCATCTTTTATCCACACTCATATCTTCCTCAAGGCTAGATATGTGTGCCATTAAAATCTCTCTTATCCTACCCTAGTCCATCTTCCTAAAATATAGCACCTTTGCCGTCATGCTTTGTGTTTTCTTACCTATGGTCTGGTGATCACTACTCCTCAAGTGCTCCCCTACTGTGATGTCTCTGATATAATCCCCATTTGTTATTACCAAGTCAAAGATGTCTCCCTTCCATATCAGCTTTGTCACCCTATGAACCAAGAACCCATCCTTGACTGTGTCCAGTGTCAATTGGTTCCTGGCAGAAGAGGTGGATGGCACACTCAAGTCCACCTCAGACAAATTCTAATGCAAGTTCAAGTCTTTATTTCCAGTAAAAGTCATTGCGCAAAGCTCATTTACAATGACGCTCCATTAGGCTTACATCATCAATAATTACAGACTAATTGCTGTTTAAGTAAGCAGAAAATAATTTCATAAATACGTATTAGCATGGTACCATCATTATACAGATGAATAAAGAACCAGAGTATAAATAAAAATAAAGTGGACATATATAGGCTGCACAGTGAAAAAGTAAAACACAGATGATAGCAAAGGAGTTTGGTCTAAATTTGTCATATATCTGAGGAAGTAAAAGGCACAAAGATTTGAATAAAGTGGAAGATGGCAATTATTCCCTAAGTCTGAATTTTATGGGCAAGGGATTTCCAAACCTAAGGAACCATACTACTGAAGAAATGCTAAGCTCAGAGCACTTTAGCCCTAAGTACCTTCCCATCACCTCCACTTCACACCTTTTAGCTGCCATCCTGATCATGGCACTCCATTCCATATCCTTAACCACATCCTGATCAGCCGATCTGTAAACTACACCCAGCCACTAGTAACCCATCACCTATTTCCTTCGCAGTGGTAGTAATGCCCTCCCTGATGCATAGTACCCCCCCTTCCCTTTCTCCCTGTACCTTCTATAGAGAGTATATCCTGTTATGGAGAGGCCCCTGTGGTGATTCAGTGTGCATGATTTAATGTCATACTTTCATTAGGTGTTTAGCAAATTGGTAGCCACAGCTGTAAATATTTTCTAGTCATTAACTCCTAGATACCTGAATATTTCATACTTTGAAGCACACTCTGCCATGTTGAATTATTATTTGGTCATCGCACAGTTAAAAAAAAAAAAAAGGCATGCAATTTCATTTTACAGTTTTCTGTAAAGTAAAGGTCACTTGCTTCTTTAGTTCGTTACAGTTTGTAGCTAACCACATAATATGCATATCACAGTGCAAGTGAGAAGTATTAGTTAAGTGTACCAAAAGTCTAACAGCCATCTGGGGTATGCCATATATTCCCTAACAAATGCACACCCAGTTATGAGTAATCCCTTACATACTGCAACCAAGAAGTTGTGATGGAGCCAGTTACCCACAAGACTAAACCTCAGTCAGTTTGCAAATACTGGAAGAACAACAATAAACTCTGTATTGCTTAAGCAAGCAATAATACCCCACAGGGTGGGCGGTATTGGGCAATATCAGATGGCCCCAGGGACATAATGAGGCCCGACACCACAGGCAGAGGGACTTATAGCCCATGGAAGGTCCAGTATTGCCCAAAGCTGCCCACCCTGGAGGGTATTATTGTGCTTAGAAAATGGGCAGAGTAAAACAAAATAAGATTAGTATAAAAAAGTTTGTAAAAAAATAGTTTAAGACATGTTTTGAAATGAAATAGATCCTCTGCCTATAGTATCCCTCAACAACTTCAGTAGTTGAAGCTTTTGGTCCTGGTTATCATGATTACCCCTGGTTAACCCCCCCCCCCCAGAATACAGCACTACTAGTATCTAGAAATTGTTCAGTTAGCATGCATTGCAGTTTGCAGTACTTTAGTTCAAGAAGGCAGTTATAATCATAGTCTCTCACCCGCAGCTTGATCAACCTCTGTTGAGCAGTTCAGTCTGGTCTTCTCGTACTGTATCTCCACTCCCTGTTTTCATGGTCACTGCCCCCATAGGAACAGAGCACTATATCAGCAGGAGCCAGTCTATGTGGGACTGGTGACGGTTTCTTCTGTTCATTGTGTTCTTTCTTATTTTTGCCTGCCGCAGTTGGAGTTGTGGTGGGAAGACCACAGGCGCACTGAGAATGAAGAGGTAGCAGGACTTCAGGAGCTCATTGGCGATTAACTAAACCCATGCTTAAATGAGGTGTGAGCTGTGCTTACCTTTTTTTTTTTTTGCTACTATAGTGTGAACATGTGGCTTTAAACAGAGTGGTCTGAAAGGGCGGGCGGTCATAGGATTTTTCAAATCAAATCAAATCAAACTTTATTTATAAAAAGTGCCTTTCCAAAACCAAGGCGCTTGTACATGATTACTACAATTGATTTTTTTTTCATTTCTTGTGTTAATTTAGAAGGCACTGTTGTGACTGCACTGGGTTGTGAGTGTTCTAGCCACAGGAGTGGGAGTCCGAGCTGTGAGAGCAGAAGAGTGAGAATACCAAAAGGTTTACACACACTCAAAAAATAACCTGTTAAATGAGAATAGAGTTGGAAAGACAGTGACAAAAGAGTAAATCAATTTATGCTACCATAGTCTGCTGCCCGGGGTACAGATCTGAAGCATTGTTATTATAGATAGTGCTGTGGAGGCAGGAGGAGCAAGATTATGGTCGTCTCTCTCAGAGTAAAGGCACAGTGATTTACATGATATGGGACAAGAATGTACTTTAGAGAAAAAAAAAAAAGAAAAGAGCTAATGCAGTGAGAGGTTCTGTGCGGTTTCCTTAGGCAGCCGCCTCTGAATGATAGAAACATAGAATGTGAAGGCAGATAAGAACCGCTTGGCCCACCTAGTCTGGCCATTTTCCTACCTAACAGATAAGCTGCAGATCCTAGCTAACCAACAGCTTACTTCCTCCTACCCCCCACTAGGACTGCCTTATGTCTGTCCCATGCATTCTTGAATTCCCCCACTGTTCTTGACTCCACGACCTCCTCAAGAAGGCTGTTCCATGCATCCACAACCCTCTCTGTAAAAAAATACTTCCTTACATTACCTCTGAGCTGTCCCCCTATCTTCAAATTGTGCCCTTGTTCTTGCACATCTCTTTTTCTGAAAGATGCTACCCTCTTGGACTTTGTTTATTCCCTTGAGGTACTTCAAAGTTTCTATCATGTCCCCTCTCTCCCTTTTTTCCTCAAGGGTATACATATTAAGCTCCTTTAGTCTTTCTTCATATGTCTTCTGGTGCAGACCCTGCACCATTTTGGTTGCCCTCCTCTGGACAGCCTCCACTCTGTCTATGTCTTTGTAGAGATGGGGTCTTCAGAACTGCACACAGTAGTCCAGATGGGGTCTCACCAACTGTCTGTACAGAGGCATAACAACTTCCTGTTTTCTACTATTGATGCTTCTCCCTATGGATCCCAGTTTCTGGCACTGCATTGCATCCTGGCGGGCTCCATTGAAGAGTGGAGCCAGTCAGTGTGTCATGCAGAATACTGCAGACTTCAGCAGTTATTGCAGGAAACAGTAACGTATTAATGTCGTTTTGCCATGGTTCATTGCAGCACTTACCATGGAAAAAGACCAATACTTATAAATCTGATTGCACAATGTATCTTGCCCATTTTACAGTTAAGGAACATTACACAACAGGGTGTGGAACAACAAAATTAGACAGGATGCAGCACAGTAAAAGACATCTTACAAAACCCTACCTGACAAAAGAGCTTATTTGCAACTAAATGACATTGTTCCCTGCAGCATTCTGCAGCACTCTCAAAATACTTCAAGGTACTGCACTGCATTCTTGCTGACTCTGATGTATATTATTAGATATTGCCACTATTCAGGTGCATTATGAATCATGCAGCTTCTGGCTGCATGATATATGTTCCTGAAAAGTGGCAATATTTTACAATAAATCACACAATGGAGCATATAATTGCTATTACACAATGCAAATTATTCCAATTAGGTTTATGTTTTAATTGATTTTGTGACATTTTATAAGAAAAACATTCCTTTTATAGTGAAGAAGTAGGATTCTGAGAAGAGGTGCTGTGGAGAAGTATGGACTGAATGAGGGATGTTTACTGCTGTGTGGGTCTCAGGTAAGATAAGCAAGGTAAAGTAAACCACCAACACATAACACTATGAGAAGAGATGCCATGGAGAAGTGTGGGCCCTAGTAAAGCTATCCAATCCAGCGTTTGTGTTTAAAGTATTTTACAGCTGCAGTATCAGCAAGTGAGTAATTGCGCAGTGAGTAGGAGTAGTCAGGGAAGCTGTGAAGTTGAAAGCTGTGGAACAATCAAGTAATCAGGGCTATGTAATGTCACTGGAGCAGTAGTTTTGATAAAGTCTCCATAGAAGCAGACAAGATAGAGCATGGGGGACATGCTAGAGCTCTACAAAGTACCTCAAAGGGTTAAATAAGGTACAGGGGGATTATTTTCAGAAGAGAAGATGCAAGAGAACAAGGAGGAATGCAATAAAGCTGGAACAGTGAAAATTTAGGAGGAATGTGAGGAATTACTTCTTCACTGAAAGAGTTGTGGACACCTGGAACAATCTTCCAGGAGAGGTAATGAGGCAAAAACAGTGGTTGGCTTCAAGCATGAATGAGACAGGCACAAAATAATGTTTTTTTGTTCCTCTCTTCAGTTGGGGAGGAGCGCTTCCCCTCCAGCCAGTCTGCCTTGCTTCTGCCCCCGTCCATGGATCTTCCCTCTACTCCTTGCCTTCTCCCATGTGCCACTTACCTCTGCCCCATACAGAGTGTGACAGGCCTTACCTCCCACCTCTCATGGCCAGGTACTCGGGTGGAGGTGTGCCACAGGGATGGGTGGGTCTGCCATAACTGACTGTCATATGCCAGAGCATTTTTTCCCCTCTGTTGTGCTTCCGGGAGCGAGGCATGCAATGACATGCATGGTGGAGCCACTCACACACCCTTCAGCCACCACCAGGTGTGTGCCCCATCTCCCATCTGCTTTGTTTTAGTGCCAGATGCTGGTATTCACCCTGGATTCCACCAGAGGTCATGTTCTCACCCGGCACACACCAACCCCTCCCCCCTGGAGTAGGAAAGCAGTCCTTACAAAGCTCAATCCTCCCCCCCCACTGGCCAGCCCTCTGACATTCTGACTTTGGATTTGACCCCAGAGTGCTGGTATCATAGGTGAAAGCCTTACCCCAGGTCCACTGGGCCAGCCATCACAAAAGAATATTGGTAGAAAAGCAATGGGGGGGGGGTGGAGTTTGCCAGGGGTCAGTTAAGGTCTGTGGTGATAGTGTAGGCAGGGGTAAAATGGTCAGACTGAATGGGCTAAGTGGTTCTTATCTGCCAACAAATTTGATGTTTCTATGAGCAGGTAGGGTTAGCTATTTTGTATTAATGGTGGTTGTGATGTAGTAGACATTGTAAACTTGTGAGCAGATGTGTATTAGATAATGATGCTATAATGACTATCAGGGCAGAAAGCAACAATAGCAGCTCATGGCAACCAAATATTTGGACAAACGAGCAAATGGTTTACTGATATTAGGTCGGTGAAAAATCCTGGCTGCTGGGTCTTTTTTTTTCCCATGTGAGTATGTCTTGGGATACCCAATGGCTTTCAGTTAATCAGGTTGCAGGACTTCATTAAGTCATTATATAAAATGTACAACATATACTGTACTACATTTTTTAGGAGGCAGTATAGCGCAGTGGTTTAAGGCTCTGAGCTACAAAGCTGGAGACCTGGGTTTGAATCCCACAGCTCCCACTTGCATACTGTGTGACACTGAGCAAGTCACTTAGCTTCCTTACGCTCCCAGGTCACACCTGTAAACAAGCTTTCAGCTTAGTGTGTCTCTCCTGGTTAAACAATTGGAAAGAAAAAAAAAACATTAATGGTTAATCCAGCTGGTGGAGTGAAAGAACAGGATACCACTGACTTTGTGACAGGGCTACAAAATTTAAAAAAAGGCAAATGCTTCTTCTGTCCATAAAATTAAGTTACCTATTTCTATACTACTAGGAGAAAATGTGGTATTAGATTAAATCCCTCTGAATGCATCATTTCTTTAGTCTGTCCTGTAAGAGGCTCATTGTACCTCAAGTCACTGTGCAGGCAATGACACCAACTAATTGCTGATTAACTTTTTATAACAGTAATGATGCTCTGCAAAGGTAGTCCCAGGGTGGGGGGTGATTACCTGTAGCTTCTGTTGTCTAATTCTGTGACACTTGATTGAGCACAATCAGAATCTGTGCATTGTGTCTTGGTAAGATGTGATTCAGTCAAATGGTTTGATTAATTTGGGAGTAGAAAAACAAGCAGCGGCACATAGCTGCATTTTGTTTAATCAAAATATTACTCAAACAAGCTAACACATTTATTGTGATTGGTGTTGGTGGGGGGGGGGTAATGATGTTACGTATAAGGATTATAGGCTGAGGAAATGATGTGAAACAATCAAACACTGACTGGTACAGTATGTATGGTGGATGTCACAAATTATAACCTGTATCACCATTTAGCAGATTGGATGACCACAGTGCTTAACATTTGTTAACTTACTCCTTTAACCAAAAATACCTTATCCTGACTGAAACCCAGAGAGTATACCAGCAAGTGGGTATGCTGCATCAGCCTACTATAACCTTTAAATAGTTCAGGGATTCTAAACTTTATCAGCTGTCTCTCTAAGCAGCTAGGCTACTATGAAGCCTCTGCTGAGAACTAAAAGCAGAGTTGTTTTTTTTCCCCCGAGAGATGTTTTCCTCACAATTTTATTATTTCTACAATCTTCTGGTTCATCTAACAAAAAGGGATTAGTTCCTTCCTGCTATCTCCACTATCAGTTCCACAGCGTGGGGACAAGTGTCAGCTGGTGTTTTATTGCCAAGGCCTAAGTGGCACCTCCTCCATTTATTCAATCAGGGCCCCGCAAGGGATCAGTTGCTTCCAGAGTCATGCCAAAATATATACTAATTCCTTGTAACTGCTGCTGACCCATCTCTACCAACCGGTCCATACATTTTAATAAATTAAGGGCATTTTACATGAAAAATGAAGTAATTACTTGAATTAAATGGCTAATTGCAAGCAGAGACTTCTGGGATATCTGAGACAAATCTATGCTGGCTGTGAAGAGGCAGTGAGGAAACTAAAGTTAGTAAATCCTCAAAGTATTGACAAGATTAAGAGGGCTTTAACTGCACCATTTCATCAGAAATAAACTAACTCTTTAAGAGCATTAAAAGTTTGGACCACATTCCTTTCAAGGTCTTATACATACAAAGCATAATGGCTTTCAAGGGAAATTAATCATTATTTGTTATGACTCAGTTAGTTAGATTTGTATATTTTATATTTCAAGCAATACAGGCTTAAGGATTTCATTGGCTTAACACACTTACTAAAGGTCAACTAAATTCTCATTATATTTACAGGGTATTCTTTAACAGCAGATGACCTCTGAAGGACAAAAATCCTGGAATATCCCAAGTAATACAGATCTAGTGCCTGCAACTCACTTTTTGCACTGTTACGTTAATAGGCTCTTCTGAAGCCATGTGGAGTGTTTTTTTTTTCAAATGGTAGATTAAGCCCCTCTTTAAAAATGTGAAACACTTCCCTAATAGTCGATACTGAGACACTGATTGATTTTATATGAGAAAGTGGGCCTCAAGAGTGGAAAGACTGACACCCACCAAGTTTTATAGCTCTGGACTGGATTTTCAGCCTGTTTGGGACAAAGTCTCACTCTGCAGCTGCCGGTGTGGAAAAAAATCTCTGCACCAGTGGACATTTCAATATTCAGCACATGCCCCACGTGGACACTGGAGAAGCTATGGAGGATGTTACACTTGGTCCTACTAGGTGTAGCATTACAACACAGCTACACCTGGAAAATGCTAACACGCTGCCATAAATCTTGGAGCCTGCTGCAAAATGCTTGGTTTCTGAAAATCTGGTTCATGTGGAAAAAACTGTGGATCTTCAAGTGATGACCTACTTGCTTAAGTTTTTACTGCACCTGTACTAGTTTTGGGGTCTTTGAAAATTGGCCCCTGCTCTTCCTCAGCAATGAAGCACACTAATGTGTGCAGGATCAACATGGTAGCAAACTTGTAAATTTAAATAAATCAATATATCATCATAGTTCTCAGGAACAAAGTTCATAAAGGATCATTTTATGTGGGACCATGGGTGAGAGTCTTGTTTGCAACTGAAGGTTTATATCCTATAGAAATGAAATGTTTCATGTAGTATTATGAGGACAGATCCCAAAAGTGTTTATGCTGTGCTCTAGTTCAGGGCACTTTTAAATACATGGGAAGCATGAAATGTCTCTCTCTGAAATACATTACTAATCTGCTCTCTTTTGATGTATTTATTTATTCAGCAGCTTTGAAAAAGCAGTTTGACTTCAGGAAAAAAAAAGTAGTTTTCAGACCCAGCAGCCTAGAATGGCCCCAAACAGAGATGCTGTCTCTTTGAATATCACAGTTATTTTCCTTTTCCACTGATTATAGGCACATTGGCAGTGCAGTATCTTTTAAAGGACAGCTTTCAAATCATTAAAACAATCTGTCTGCCAAGTTCTCTTGAACGGAGTTTTCCACTTTTGATCTTCCTGTTCCTTATATTCCGAAACACCATGCTGGTGTCGGAATCAGGTGGTGATAAGACACTGAGTGTGACATACAAAGGACGAATGGAAATTAGCTGATAGGCAGCAGGCAGGAGACAATCAAGCCTTGCCTTTGCTGATAATATCTCTGATGTGTCAAACTGGTGACGTTCTATCATCAGTAACACCACTGGTTCTTATCAATATTGAACCCCACGTCTTCTAGCACTGCCCAAGGCATGTAGTGCCTCCTATTAACCTGTAAGCAAAGATGGATCATAGGGCATTTGGCTGCTCTGGTCCCTTCCTGCTGTTACCATTTATGAAAATGTTTCTTTCTCAAACTGATAGACAGAGTGGCATAACTTCAGTTGAACTTATAGGCAGTAAGGGCTACAGCTTTTATATAAAAACTAATTGGCCCCTTCATTCCTCAAATATTAATGTTTAAATCTAGGTACAGCTGAGAGTTTCAGCCAATGCAGCATATGAGGTGGGTGACACATATCAGAATAGTAACCTGGACAGTGCATTATTTCCACTACTCCACAAGATATATGTGCTTTAATGGGACATGTATTGATTATTATGAGTCTGTTACAGTCTTCTATGGTCATTTTGCAGCATTACTGTAGAATGATGTGTAACTCACCAGATAGATGTGGACATAAACTAGTGCATCTCTTTTGGCAGGCTCCCAGATTAAATTAAAACAGGTCAGACATTTCTAAGTTTGAGTAACACCAAAATCTGAGAGGTATTTTAAAGAAGGATCAAGATATACCTGATCATAAAACCACTGCAAGACACCAATCAAACAAGAAAATAAAAATACAACCAAATGTAATCTAGAGATCACAAAAAAAATGGTGGTTATCTCTCAAGAAGAGGCTTTTACATTTCGCCTAGTCTTTTCATTTGCAAGTGTTAAGATCTTGAGCAAAATAAAGTGAAATAACCTGTATGTACCTGTGAGAAGTGAAAGCACTGTATTGTCTGTTTCTTATTGTATCCACTGTAAATGAATCACTGACTCAATGGTCTATCTGTTTCTCAGGAATAAAAATAAGTACTGCCCATTTCCTCTCATTCTATAGAGAAAGGATAGAAGCCATACAGAAATTAGAGGAGCCTTGAAATTAGTAAAAATTTTTTTTTCTGATAGCAAAGATATATACAGGTATATGGGAGGGGGAGGGGGAGTCTCCCATCGAAGGTAACTCTCATTACATAGATATATTCCTAATTGTTTCTATTTGTTTTTTCACTCTTGCATATTCTCTTTTCTACTATGAATATAATTAAGAAAAGTCACTTCTTTGAATGTTATACATGTTTTAAATGCTTAGAACCATAGAAACATAGAAAATGACAGCAGAAGGGGACCAGAAGGTCCATCTAGTCTGCCCAGTAAATACTTTCTACCCTCTCCCTATTTTCTCCACTGGTGAATGATACCTTGGTGTCTGTCCTAGGCTCTCTTGAACCCTTCAACCATTTTTGTGCCCACAGCCTCACGGGCTAGGCTGCTCCAGGCATCCACTACTCTCTCAGAGAAGAAGAACTTCCTTGTGTTGGTCCTAAATGTACCCCCTTTCACTCTTAGATCATGCCCCCTTGTTCTACTGTCTTTCTTGACATGGAATAGTTCTTACCTCTGCACCTTACTAATACTCTTGATGTACTTGAAGGTCTCTATCATGTCACCCCTCTCCCTCCTCTGCTCCAGGAAGTACATGTTTAATTCCCTCAACCTGTTTTCATATGCCATCTGGTGCAACCCCTGTATTATTTTTGTCACCCTTCGCTGTACTGTCTCTAACCTATCAATGTCTTTTCTGAGTTGTGGTCTCCAAAACTGGCTGCAGTTTTCATTGTGAGGGTGGACAAGTGCCTTGTAAAGTGGCAATATCACTTCCCTCCTTCTGCTTGTGATTCCCCTCCCAATGCAGCCCAGCATGCCGCTAGCCTTTAGTGCCACCTTCTCTCACTGTCTACCAGCTTTCATGTTGTCCAATATCATGGTCCTCAGGTCTCGTTCTTGATTGGTTTCAGTTAGTCTTTCCCTCCCTAAGTAGTACTCCCTCTTTGAGTTGCTTCTTCCTAGGTGCATGATTTTACACTTTTTGTTAAATTTCTGCTGCCATGCTGTGGACCCCTGCACCAGTTTCTGTATGTCTTATTCCATTTTCTTTACTTCTTCTGAAGAATCCACCCTATTACAAATCTTAGTGTCATCTGTGAACAGACACACCTTCTCCTCGAGCTTATTTGCAATGTCGGCAATAAATACATTGAATATCAGGGGTCCCATTACCAAGCCCTGGGGCAACCCTCACATCTCCCTAACTTTTGATAATTTTGCCATTTACCTGCACTCTTTGTGTTCTACCTTGCAGCCAATTTTTACTACCTCCTGTCCCACCCATGTACAATCTAGCTTTTTAACTAATCTTCTGTGCAGTACAGAGGCAAAGGCCTTGCTAAATTCCAGGCAGGCCACATCAACTGCACCCTAATTTTCAATTGCCTTGTAACCCAGTTGAAGAATTCAACAATGTTTGTTTGGCAAGACCTCCCTGGGTGAACCCGTGTTGTTTGTGTCCTGCAGACCACTGGATTCCAGGAATTATATTATCCTCTGCTTGAGTAAGGATTCCATCAATTTTCCTATGACTGACATAAGACTCACTGGGCATTAGTTTCCTGCTTCCTCCCTGCTCCCAGATTTGTGAAGTGGGACCACCGATGCCCTCTTCCAGTCCTTGGGGACTTCTCCACTCTCTAGTGATTCAGTATATAGGGCTGCCAAGGGTGTCACCAGTTCTCTTCCCAGTTCTTTCAGGATTCTGGGGGTGTATATTATCCAGTCCCATGGCCTTATCCACTTTTAATCAGGTTAGTGCCTCTATGACTTGCTCTGTTATGAAGGGACTTGTATTGACTGCTAATCCATTGGTGCAGTTTCTGTCTGTGATCCATCACCCTCTTCCTCCCTTGTAAACACTGAGCAGGAGTACCTGTTTAGGATGTCTGCCTTTTCTCTATCATCCTCTACTAGGTTCCCTTACTCTGCTGCTAGTCTAATGGTATCCCATGATAACGGCGACTTGAAAATGGCGACTGTAATAATAGCGACACAAAAAGGCCGAATAGCATATTTAGCCACTGTATCTTAGAATGAGCCATCAAAATAGTGACTTTCGGTATTAGGGAAAAAAAACAGGCTGAGGCCTGAGAGAGATCAATACTTTATTGAGTACGAGATGCAAAGGGAATCACGACTTGGAATTATGGCTGTAATTGAAAATTATAGGCTAGACCATGCAGGTATTCTGCTGTTGTTCTGGACCTACACTGTACAAGAATTGATGCAATCCTCAGATTTTGATCCCTGTACTTTCTTTTCTTTCCAGCATTGCCCGCATTTTCCGTACCAGATAACATCTGTGTAAGCTTCAGTTCTGTAAACTGTTGCTCTTCCCACAGGCAATCAATGAGCCTCCAGACACTTGGGTGACAAGCTCCCTAGCCTTGAATTAAAACCCCTGTGCCAGCCTTCCACAGTGTTGTTCATTCTTGCCAGTCCATCATGTGTTGCAATGTAACAATTCCACAGTTCAACTGGGAATTTAGGTCTTCTGCGTCCGGATCTACCATGCGGTCTACTTTGCCAGGTATCCTCATAGTAATCAAGTAGGGGCTATAGTAGCTCTTCATTTTCCACATAAAACTGAAAGTTCTTCATTTCTTCGAACTTGCATATTAAGTCCTCTGGGGGAACAAAGACAATTTTTTTTTATTTTTTTTATTTTATTGAAATCTAGGATTTAAAATACTTTTGAGCAGGAACTGCTCATTTACAAATGTTCCGTGTTGAAGGAATGGGGGGTATACATACATACAAAGGTCAACATAATAATACACAGTTACACAATAAAAAGAAGTAAGAGACTGAGGCTTAGGAAATTCTAATAATTCAAAATGTGCCAAATGTTAGGTAACATGACATACCAGCCAAGGGCAATCTTAGAAATAAGCACTGCAGGTGAGAGGGAAGTGGGTATGCAGGCAGGAAGGCCATTGCTGGATGAAATGAAAGAAGCATTCTTAAATTAAGCGCAAACTCAGGATCCACACAGTACTGCTTCTCCACATCTGGACATTTCTGGATTTTATGCCAGACTGACTGCAAAATGAAAAAAGCACCCTCGCAACTGTGTATCAGGGAACACAGTTTCGAAAGCAGTACTAGCTGCCTTTTCAAAATCCATGATGGCATACAATGGACTAGAAATTACAAGTTTCTTTAGTTCTTCAAAGACCCAGACATATTCATTTGTGGTACGGGGAACACATTATTATAATAATAATAATAATTTTATTTATAAAGCGCCTTTCAATATATCAAGGTGCTGAACATTTTAAAACCATAATTTCAAATACAAATCTACAATGCATATAAATAAAATCATGCCATAATAACATCAGATATTAAAATCAAATAAGTTATAATATAAAATACAGGCACAATAAAAGTAACTTAATTATCCAGGAAGGCCATCTGCCATAAGTAAGTTTTCAGGTCCTTCTTAAATACCTCCACGGAGGTGCACTCCGGTAACCGGCATGGTAGAGAATTCCAGAGAGTGGATGCAGCATGAGAAAATGCTCTGTTGCCTGACGATTTTTAAACTCACTCTTAGACTCTCTAACAACCCCTCATTGGCCAAGTGGAGCGATCAGATAGGGCAATAAGGCACCAGAAGTTCTTTCAGATAGGTCGGACCCTGATCATGAAGAGCTTTAAAAGTCAATAAAATTACTTTAAAGGTGATCCGCCACCATATAGGGAGCCAGTGCAGTTCGCACAGCACCAGAGTAATATGACAGGACCTACTTGTTGCAGTCAAAATCCAGGCTGCAGCATTCTGCACCAGCTGTAGGCAACGGATTTCAACCCCAGAAAGCCCAAAGTAGAGGGAGTTGCAGTAGTCCAAGCACGAGGACACAAAGGCGTGGACCAACACTGGCGCAGAGTCAGACAGAACAAGGTGCCTAACCCTGGAAATATTTCTAAGACAGTAAAAGGAAGTCCTGACAACGGCTGACACTTGAGAGTGTAGGGTCAACCTGTCATCTAGGACAATCCCAAGGCTACACACCCGTTCAGAGGTCGGAAGTGACATGCCTCCAAGAGAAATTACAGAAGGCATGTCATCATGTGACCTCTCTATCTGACCACCTGGGTCCACAACCACAACCTCTGTCTTCTCTGAGTTCAACTTTAACCAACTAGAATCCATCCAACCTTGGATTTCATCCAGACAGTTATTAAACACCGTGACAGCTCAATCCTAGTCGGGTGTGAAAGACAGGTATAGCTGGATATCATCTTCATAGCAGTGAAACCTCAGCCCATACCATCTTATAATGTCTCCGAGGGGCAGCATATACACTGCAAATAACATGGGTGACAGCATGGAACCCTGAGGCACTCCACAAAACAAAGAGGTTGGGCCAGAGGAAAAATTCCCCGACACAACTCTTTGTGATCTCCCAGTGAGGAATGAGGTGAACCATTGTAAAACAGTTCCCGACATTCCACAAATTTGCCTCAGGCATGCTATTAACACCATGTGATCCACAGTGTCAAAAGCTGATGAGAGATCAAGGAGAATCAGAATGGAACATCTCTTCTGATCCCTCGCCCTCAGAAGATCATTAAGCAGCTGAACCAGTGCAGTCTCAGTGCTGTGTCTTTTACGGAAACCTGATTGGAAGGATTAGTAGATATTATGGATGATTAAATGGTCCTTCAATTGGGCTGCCACTACCTTCTCAATAATCTTCCCAATAAAGGGAAGGTTAGAGATAGGTCTGTAGTTTGAGAAACAGTCTGGGTCCAAGGTAGCTTTCTTCAAGAGAGGTGTTACCACCACCTCTTTCAGGTAGCTAGGAAACTCACCTGACTCCAAGGAGCACCAGACTATTTGCACCAGGACTGGACCAATGATATCAGAACAACCCAAAATTAGGGAAGTTGGTCCAGGGTCCAAACTACAGCTTGTGGGATGCACACTATGGATGATCCTCATAATATCCACAAACTCAGGTCGACAAAAGGAACTCCAAGAGAATTGAGGCACAGTGAACTCATACTGTTCTACAACATCACCCTTAGTGGTTGCCGGACACAAGTCCACCTTGATGTCAGCCACTTCAGTTGCAAAGTAACAAGCAAGCTCCTAGCACTCTAATTGCGAAAGGGCTTTTCGAACTTGCAGACAGGCTGGGTTGCACAGTCTGTCTACTGTTCAAAACAGCTGAGTCAGTCAATTCTGAGCAACTGCAATCTTCCTGGACAGGAATTCTGCCTTCTTATGGGTGATTGCAGATTGATAGATAGAATAATGTTCCATCAATCTAAGGCAGTAGGCTTCAAGGGCATACTCGTGCCAACAATGATCTAACCTTCGCCTCTGTCTCTGCATCTCCCTTAGTGTCCCATCAAACCAAGGGGACCTGGGGTGAAGGGATAAGGGGCACTCATGAACAGGAGCAATAAGATCAAGGCAGCCATATTGGCCTCATTATAGGCCGACACCTGCGTCTCTGGATTATTGCTCACCAACACGGGGGATGATTGGTCAAGGACCACTGCTAGGCCTTGTGAAGTAATATTCCATAATGGGTGGTACCTGGCCATCTCCACAGGGGAAGACCTTCTAAGGGGGGTGCAAAAATTGAACCTCACGGTGTAGTGGTCAGACCAGGTGACTGGTTCCACCCCCACATCAGATGCATCAATCCCTAGAAGGAAGACTAAGTGCAGAGAGTGTCCAGATTTATGCATAGCAGTGGAAATTACCTGTGTAAGGCCCAAAGAAGATATTAATTGGAGGAAGTGATTACCAAATTGTGAGAGTTCATCATCAACCCAGGCGTTGAAGTCACCCAGAACCATCAGTTTGGGTGACTCAAATGACATGTCGACGAGGAAGTCTGTTACTTCCTGTAAGAAGCGTTTCCCATCTCCAGGTGGACAGTAGATGAGAGTGATTCACACACCTACACCTGCTACAACTGTGCACTCGAAGGACTCAGCCTCACCTACTAATACATTCGTGAGGCCCAATTCAGTCTTGAAACAGACTGCAACCCCCCCTCCCCTGTTGTCCAATCTCAGGCGGTGTATCACCGAGTACCTGGCTGGAGTCATGGCCTCCACTTTGGGGCCTGAATTTTCATCCAGCCAGGTCTTGGTGATGCAAACCAGGTCAGCCGAGCCAACAAGATCAGCAATAATGGCAGTCTTATTCCTAACGGACCTGGCATTGCATAAAACCACCCAAGTTGGACAAATCTCGGAGGTTGTCAGGCCTATCTGCCTACTAAATTCAGTAGTGCCCTTGAGTATGGGCACCAGACATGGAAAACCCCGGTCTAAATTCCATTTCGCCCCAGGGATCCTTCTGGACTTAATAACCCCACTACGATGGCCCCGCTCATTCATCCTCTCCTGTTCGCATACCCCCACCCTCTACACCCTCCTACGAATAATCCCTAATGCTCTACAGCACTGTTAGGTGTTGAATTGTAGGGGAGGAGTATAAAAAGGGTGGAGGCTACGAAGAGAGGAGGATGAATAGCGCACCACTGTGGAGACTAAAGGTCAACACATGTCGCCATTTAAACAAAACAATAAACACCAAACACAAAATAGTCAATCTTAACAATATAAAATTAATCAAATAATCCCTAAACGTATCCAATATAAATAAAAAAAATCAAATAAACAAAAAACCCAACCTCACAAGAACATTTGGATCTTGACTGGACTGAATACCCACAAAGAGGATAAAATAAAATAAATAAAAACAAAACCAAAATAAAATATAAACTTTGAATAAAAAATAAATAACAAGTCTCCTCCTGTATGATTCCCTTCCCCCAGTCCTCTCACCACCGGGGAAAGAGGGTAAAATAGCACTCTCACTGCCAAACCATTATGACAAAACACTATAAAAACATGCATTTTTTTTCAGTCAACAAAAAAGAATTATGAACTCCCTCCATTCCTCTCACAAGTGGGGAGAAAGATAATGTTGGCCTTTCTCACTGCCAGAAGAAGTCATGAGCTATAAAATAAAAGCAAAACAAATATAAATAAATAAATAAACAAACAAACAAACAAAGTGTATGGACACAGGGTCCTCTCACCACCCAATTGCCCAAACAACAAAAAAAGTTTTAATCCAAGGAAGGGAGTCAGCAGTCTCTCAATGCAAGCCCAAAATTCAACCAAAGTTCAACGAATCCAGATCCAGGAAAAAGTCATAAAACCAGATTAATCCAAAGAGGAAAGAACAATCCAGGGAATAAGTCCACAAAAATGCTTTACTTGAAGAGTCTCAGCCACACTTAGACCCTTTTACTCTCTGCCAGGTGCGCCCCAAGGGAAATAATGCAACCCACAACAAAGGACCATAAGAAAGGCAACTATTGCAGCCGTTTCCATGGGTCCAAGGGAGCATAGTACCCCAGCCGACTCCCCAGCTGGAAAAATACTCCAATCACCCTGTGGGGCAGCAGATCCCAAAAAGAACACCTGGCAGAATGGCCAAGCCACAAAGATTTGAGCTTAATCAAGGGTTCTCCGCCAATCTCAATCACCCCACCACCCAAGATTTAAAGGGTGGTCAGAGAACACACAGCAGTCTCCGGTAAAGCCCAAATCAAGAATTCTCTGTTCTCTGTTCTCCGTTCTCCTTGCTAGAATTCACCACACCCAGGACTCCACCAAGCACTCCTCAGGGACTATCTGAATACTCTTCAACAGCTCCTCATCCTCCATACACCCGTAAGGCACTTCCAGTATAGGGAGCAAAAAACACAACAAGCACAAAATCCCCTTGCACTTCCAGATTCCATCAGATCCAGACAATGCCGATGTCAGCGATATGCGGGAGGTGGAACAAACAAGGTCTGTAGGGGAAGAAAAAAGGAAAAAGCCCGACCAGCCTCTCTCCCCAAATCCAAAAAATGAACCACACTTGACGCTGAGCCACTGCCGAATGGCAAGACTCGAAACTGAGAACCAGAGCAAAACTATAAACAAAAAAGGACACAAAATAACTAAAAATAACTAAATAACTAAAATACATAAAAACTAAAAACTCCTAAAAAGGAGCAGCTGCAGCACGCCCAGCCTGGAGGCCATCTTGGAATATTAAAACATATTCAGATGGAATCACAGCACCAGAACGCACTGCATGAATGGTATAGAGTTGATTGAACAAAGCAGGACATGATTTGAATGTCCCATCTAGCATCCAATCACTGCTTTTGCATAGCATGCGTAAATTATTTTCTGTTGCAAACAGTATTATTCTGTCTAGTTCAGCACCACTGTCAAACATTAAAAAACGTTCTCCATTGTTTTACTGTGTAAAGTCAGGTGGAATTACAAGGTCAGTAACCGATGACGGTGTTGCAGGACATCCCCTTTCCTGCTGCCTTATGCGCTGCACTGTACACTTGATAAGGCTAATTCCAGGTAGCCTACCACTGACTGCTTCAGAGAAACTTGCAGTACACCCTACAACTACCTGGGATGTGGTCTTCACTGTACTCCTGGCACAAGACCTTATATCTGCCATAACCTGTCTAACCCCAACATCACCAGCATCTGCAACATCATTGTGCTCACTAATAGTTGCAACAATGCTATCCCCTGAGGTATGCAACTGTGCGAGACACTTGTGCTTGTGGTATTCTGCACAGCACCAGTACACTTTTTCGCCTCTCTCTTTATCTTTCTGGTACAAGAAGCCAGACAACAGCAACAACAGCTTACCTTTCTGCCTAGTAACATATTCCACTGACATGCTGCAGTTTGACTCTTCGATCTACTAATCAAAATCCGCAGAAACAATGCGGAAGTGAACCAAGGCATTTAACAGAGCTCTGACCAATCATGCAGCATGTTGGCGATTTAGTGAGCATTATAGGCAGTGACTGTAAAGCCAGTAGGCAAAGCAGTGTTTACTTATTTTTTTTTACTGACTCAGGTAAAACATCAGTTTTCACTATATTAACTGCCACGTTATGATGTAGTGTCGCTATACTATCTACACCATTTTTGAAGTCGAGGTTTTTTTTCACGATTATCTCATAGAACCAGTCTAACCATACCCCCTTAGTTTTCCTTTTCTCCCTTATGTACCTAAAGAATGTTTTATCACCTTGCTGTGTCCTCTCTGCAATTTTTACCTCTGTCTGGGCTTTGGCCTTCTTTATCTCCTTACTCACCTCCCCTTGTTTCTTAGTATATGTTGCCTTATCCTTTTCTCTCTTTAGTTCTTTGTGTTTCCTGTATGTAGCCTTTTTTTCCTTCACTAAGGTTGACACTTCGTTCATGAGCCAGACAGGTTTTTTTTTTTTTCTTCTTTGCTATAGTTACCCTTCTGGTGCATTGGGCTGTGACTATTTGAATAGTTCCACCCTTTCCCCTTCTGTGATTTTTAAGATTCCTGTGAGGCTTTCCCTCATTTTCTGGAAGTCCACCTTCCTGAAATCTAGTACCCTAATTTTGGAGTGGCTTGTGTCCTCAGCTGTGTTCACTTGGAATCCTACCATACAGTGGTTGTTATTCCCCAGATGGCACCCAACTTTTTTTTTTTTTTATTTTAGTCTTTGGTAACTGGTTAAGGCCCACTAGGCACAAGTGCCTGTTTTCAGGGGTGACCTGGGAGCACTGGGCGGTTAAGTGACTTGCTCAGAGTCACACAGTATGCAAATGGAGGTTGTGAGAATCAAACTCAGGTCTGGTCTGCTGGATGTATCAAGTTTGTTCACACCTCGTTCCTGTAACCTCTAGGCTATACTGCCAGCAAACTTCAATCTCCCTTACTCTTTCACTGTTGGTGAGAACCAGGTCAAGTACTGCTGCTCACCCTTTCTGGTGTATCTACAAGCTGCCTTTTACCTGCTCCTGTTAAGGCCATTAGAAAGTCCTTGCTTCTTGTTGTTGCTGCTGTATGCATTTTCCAATTTATGTCAGGTAGGTTAAAATCTCCCACAACTATCACCTGGCCTTTCTCTGTCATTTTTTGTATTTTTCAAGTAAATCCTTGTCTCCTTTTTCTCCCTGTGTTGGGGGTCAGTATACCATGCTGATTCTGATGTTAGCTCCCTTCTCTGTATCTGCTGTTAACCACAAGGCTTCGGTCTCACTAGAAGACTCCTGTATCTCTGTGACGGTTTTCCTGGGGATGCCTTGCCATTGTATGATTCTATTCAAAATCTCAATAAAATCTTCATGTACCAAAAAAACAAACAAGAAAGTAAAGGAGCCCACAAGGGAAGGGGCCATTCTGGATTTGATCATCACAAATAAGGAATGCTTTGGAGAGGATATAGCAAGGAATCCCAAGGGAAACTACCATCACTGGACTGTATGCTTTGACATAAAACTAAAGCCAGAAAGCAAATACTAATTTATTTATTTGTATTTCAGATAACACCTTTGAGCTGAGGGCTCTTTTACAAAGGTTCCATATCAAGGCAATAAGGACAATAAGGTACAAAACATAACATGATCATTACAATGGAACTTACAAAAAAAAAAGACAAGTAAGGTTACAATAATATCAGCCAAAGGAATTGTGTTGTGAGTTAATTATATAGTACAAGTCATAGGTGGCTCAGTTATGCTTTGTTAGGAGTGGGTTAGTGAGAAAAGAGAAAGAACAGTGGTGGTGAGAGGGTGGTGTGGGAGAGAGAGTGAGGAGGGGAGAAATATGGAGGACATTGCATTGGGTATGTGGTAGATGGGAAATAGCATGGAGGAGGAATGGGGGATGAAAATGAAGAGGAGACATATTCATCCTATAGCCAGTAATGGGGGGGTAGGAGAGGAGGAGCTAAGGCAGTGAGGAGGGTTGCTTGAGGGTAGTATACCTGGAGGGGATTATAAGAAGCAATCACAGAAGGCACTAGCCATGAGATGTTGACATAGTTTACACCTAAAAGCACCAGTCAGTTTACAAACTCAAGTTTTAGACGTTATTAGAATAGGGGAACTGGTTAGGGAGAAGCTGGAAGGGTTGGGAGCTGCAGTGGGCGATATATGAGACTTGATTAAAAAAGTTTTGTTTGAAGCAATGAGTCTCTGTATGATATTGAGGCAGCAGTAAATTACAGGAGAGAAAGATAGCCAATCTGGTACATAAAGGAGGTGAAGGAGGCAGTGAGGGAGAAAAAAAAATGCCTTCCAAAAAATACAAGGGCAGCCAGCCAGATTAAAACTGAGAAGTGTGCCACACCAAGATCAAAGACAACACCAAGAGCATTAGGAGGCAAAGTCAGAAGCAGAGGTAAGGATAGTAGAGGGATTGAAGCAGGTGGATACGTAATTTTTCTGCTACAGTGGGGAGGAGTGCAACTACAAGGGAGAGATGGACTGAAGAAGGAGAATTGTGGGTGGAGAAGTAGAGGAGTAAGGCAGAAATATTTAATATTGCTTGGTATTCACAGAGGAGGATAATGAGTCACTACCTGAATGCAGACTCAAGGTAAAAAAGCCTGAGAGGGGGGGAATTTAACATGGAGCTGATCACTGAGCAGAGGGAGATGAGGGGCATAAGGTCTCTGATGACTGACAAATAAATGGGTCTGGATAGTCTGCACCCTGGAGTGCGAAAAGTAATTTGAGAGGAGCTGGCCACCCTACTGGCAGATGTGCTTAATTGTTCACTGGAAACAGGAGAGGTGTCAAGGATGGGATGTCAGATTATATAGTACTTTCTGCATAAGAGTGGGATCTGGGATGACCCAGGGTACTAATGATCAGACAGTCTGATGTCTACAGCTGGCAAATTAATTGAGGTCATTATTAAGGATGGTAGAGTTTCTGGATCCCAATGAACTCTAGGACAAAAAGAACATGGATTCACCATGAGGAAGTTGTAAAAGACAAATCTGGTTAACTTCATTTAGCGAGTCATAAAAGCAGTGGACAAAGGACAAATAGTGAAAGTACTGTATCTGAACTTTAGGAAAGCCTTTTAATCTATCCCACATGGAAAATGGTTGCAAATTTCAATGACAATATTATATGATGGGTGAGGAACTGGCTAGGTGGGAGGAGAACACAGGGAGTAGTCTTAAATGAGAAATTTTCTGAGGTACGGGAAGTCACCAGTGGGAGTTCCGTAGCCATCAGTTTTAGGCAGTCATAACTGTCTTCCAATTTCTTAACCATTCTCCCATATATGGCAGATTTAAAGGCTTTACTAAAGTCTACATGTAAGGAGTGACACAAGGAACTAAACATGTACTATCTAGAGACATTAAGGGAGAGGGGCGATATGATACAGACCTTCAGGTTCCTAAATGGGATAAACAAGGAACTTCAAGGAACTACTTAGCTTAAATGATAGTTTGAGGTACTGAGACTATGAGTGGAAACTGACAGGAGGGAGGTTCAGGAGGGGACATGAGGAAATATTATGTTATGGACAGGCTGGTCTTGGAGCCAGGGAAGAGTCTACCAGTAAAAGTGTAGGACGCTAAAACAGTTGATGGTTTCAAGTATGGCTGGGACAAAGGGCGGGGTACAGTGGTCATGCAGGGTGACAGAATAAGGAAAGGGATTAAGGAGGAGAAGGGGGAGGGTAAAGACCCTGGATGGACAGTAGGTGTTAAGGTAAGATAGGGACCTTGGTCAGACTGGATGGACCATTGGTCTTTTTCTGCTGTCATTGTCTATGTTTCTTTTTTTATGTAGTGTTAAAAAAATGACAGAGTAGAGGGATCTTGCAATCTTAATAGCAGGCTATTTAAAGCAGGCAGTGCTGTGCAGCAGAGCAGTGGGGAATGATACCGTAAGTAGGATCCTTGGGCATATCTGCAGCGGACACAGCATTAGAGGGAATGAAGTGATCCTGCCCTTATGCATTCCCTTGGAGCAGTCACATGAAGCATTGCATGCATTTCTTGTGTCCTCACTCAGAAAAAGACAGGGATATGATAATGGCATTGACAAGGAGAGCAATATAAATGATCTGGGGCCAGTAAAAGAAGTAATATAGAGTGGCTTGAGGACCTCAGGATGTTTACATGGATGACCAGAAAGGAGGTTGGATATGATTGAAACTTTTAAGTTTCTTAACAACAGTACACACAAGAGAGACAATGAGGAACTATTGAAAATGTGTGGAAACACTGGTGCAATGGGGAACTTAAAGACACTGGTGGAAAGGAGATTTAAGAAAAATATCAGAAAGTATATGTTTACAGAGAGAGTGCTGAATGAGTTGAACAGACTATCAGAGGGGGCTGTTCTGCACAAAATCAATGGAGGGATTCAAGTGGGGATGGAACAGTCATGTAGCTCTGCTGAGGATAGTAGGTAAGGATAACATGGGGAGAGGGAAAGTGAGTGACCACTAGAGTATTTGTTTCCTACTACTGGTAGGGCTGGTAAACTAGATGGGCCATTAGGCCTTTTTCTGCCATTAGTTAATATGTTTCTGTGTTTTTATTCTATTTTTAAAATGGCAGGGTGCAATGGAGTATCTGGATTGGTTATTTATAGTGCAATGTAGAACTTCAATTCACTATAAATAACTAGTCCCAGTAAAACAGCTGGAGCACAGAATATGATGCTCAATGATTCATTTTTAAGCATTCTAATTAGAATGTTAAAGTTTCTTGATGTTGCCATTTTTTAGCCTGCTAACATTTTCAAGAATGTGGGCATGATTGAGCAAGTGATGGAGCAATCTTTTTGCTATCCTGTTCTATTTCACCCTTCCCTACATCTACACAAATTATTTAACATCGACCATCCCCTTCCTCCCAGCATTACTCCATTCAGTCATTCCTATCTCTGTTAGGGAATCTGTTCCTGATCTTACTGCCTGTTGGTACAGTCGTAACATAATGAGGAGAGCTCAGATCTCAGAACTCCCGAACAATGTTCTGTGTCATTTTCACCAGAAACCCACCTTCACTGACTCTTCTTACTGCTGCGATGAACTACCTGAGATCATATATCAGACAGCAGAAAACAAAGCTGCAAAAGTTAAAGGTTTCTGTCTTACCATTGGGGCAATGCCCCTTTCTCGCTTCTCACAGAGCAGACAAATATCTACTGTGAAAGTGCAGGCATGGATAGACAACAAAAGATGTTCATCATTGCCAGGATTGTGCTACAGATATTAACTCTTCCAATTCCCCTGACTGGAAGACTCCACAGGACACTGCTGCAGTGCCACTGAAGCTGCACTCCTTAAGGGAGTCAGACTTCAGCAAGGCCAGGAGGTGCAAGGTGACTGTCTTGAACAAAAGGGGTGAAGACCAGTTTCATGTTTAAAATCATCCAGGGAATTTAAAGCTACAAAGCAGGGCAGCTGGTTGATGAGCCGGCTTCCAGGGTAAAAAGGGTTAAATAAGAAGGCATGACTTTTTGCAGGTGTGACTGCAACCTCCAAACCAAAACTGCTTCGGGACCTAGGGGTGAAAAACATCAAGCTGAAATTTGGCAGGAGCTGTTCTTCATGAATCTCATCATTTATAGGAAATGTGGGGAAATGCAAGTACTTGTATGCACTGACAGAATAAAATGTATTTCCCATACACTTAATGAGCTGTTCTCTACAAAATAAACTTTTAGAAGGCAGGGCACACCTGGTAACCTGTTGCTCGTCCCTCAGCATGTTATTACAAAACAAGTCCAGTTAACTGTAGCTGATATTTCTTGCACTCCCTGTGCAGGACAGGAAGCAATACATTTTCAAAGCTGTCTACCCATACCTACTGTGTACCCCTACTACATGCACCAATGATCGAAAATCATCCCTAGGGGAAAAAAAGACTACTACTACTACTACGACGACAATTACATTTTTTATTTATTTAAATTTAAACAATCATTCAATCCATGGGGAAGGGGGGCATGGGGAACTACAAAACCTCAACTATGGAGGATCCATTGAGTCAAAAGATCAAAAAGCAAAGCAGTAAACTAAAGGTGGAGAGGCTATTTTAGGGTAAAATCACAAGTTAATTATAACTTTATTCATCTTAAAATATTTGTTTTAATAATGAATGGTATTTTAAAAACTATTATAAGCACAATAATATACTCTGTGCTGAGATAACTGCACTCACTACACCCCTGAGTGTACAGATAGCTCAGCACATTGCATTCCTCCTTGTGTTTTATTGCTTACATGTTCTGCTCTGTTACATTCCATGCCATTCTATTCTATTCATCTGATACCTCCACTGACAAAGCCACTGTCTCATTATACAAATCACTTAACCTGCTTCAGTGACCCTGGCTGTACTATTGAGAGGAAGTAGGTACCCACAAAAATGCAAGGCTGCATCTCAGCTGGACTAACTAGGTAAATAAAGTGTACACAAAAAAGTAAATTAACAATATCTGTGAATCCCAACAACACCAGGCTTATGGATAAATAGGGTCTATTGTCTCTCAACAGTCTGTCTTCATAAGCATTAAAATATGGACCAAAACAAGTGAAAGCAATTCAATTGTTATACATTTATTGAACACTTTAGATAGCTATTTTTACCTGATGTCCTCCAAACAGACTTAGTTTCATGTGCAATGTGGGGGGAATATGTCACCCTGAAGAGCAACAGTCCTGCCCTCATTTTAATGAACAGTGCATTATTCAATAACTTTTACAAGGACCTGCATGGTTGGGATACACTGATTAATCAATGAATTTCTGTCAAGTCTTGCTGTGCCCTGATTATCCCAATAGCTTACTCTACACAAAGGTGACTCAGGTCGGCACATTTACATTGTTGACTGCATTGCTCCATTTAACTATTTGTCCTATTATCTAAAGGGTAATACAGTCAATTCAATATAAGCCAATGGAATGTCTGAACTATCAGATAATTGATTGGTAGCCACTAGAGAGTACACTTATGAAATCAAGCCTCATATAATTATTTTACATGGATGTTGCTGATGCTGGGGCTCTGACTGAAGGAACAGTATTGATTAGGTGAGAAGAGACAGGTGGTGTTGTTAATGGAATTATGGAAGCTGGTCTAAACCAGTGAGTTCAATCAATGCACAAGCCTGTATTATACAGTCAAGCCTTATTAGAAGGAACCTGTCAGCAGCATCTAAAATGGTGATTACTTTCTAAGCATCAGACTAAGGTGATGACTTTTACCAAAGCTGAAGGGTATTCTTACTGTTAGAAGTGCTTTACAATAATAGTGTTCCCCTTCAATTTCTTAATAAGGGAGTTTGACTACTCAGTCTGGGTATGTACTCATTATGTCACAATGATTCGCTGTTTATGGGATGCAGCATGTCCCAGTGGTCAGAGTAAAAAAGATGGTAAGCCATGATCCTGTCTCAAATCTCACTTTATCTGTTGGTTTCATTTGTGATCATTGTTGTTACTTGACATTGCTGCTTCAAATCCACCAGCTCAAAAATAAGGAGAACTGTCAGACTGTAACTAAAATGTTGCCTCGCAGTAAGTCAATCATGGCAAACAAATCATTAAAAGAATTTAACTTCATTGTGCTGGATGTGGATTAGAGCATCTCAGCTGCAGCTACAGGAAGAAGCAGGAAAATCCTAGACTCACTGCAGGGGGCTTTACTTAGTCAACTAGTTGGAGAACCCACCCGTGGGGGTTATTAGACCTGGTACTGTCAAATAGGGACAATGTCACTGAAGACACGGTGAGAAGTCACTTGTAGAAGAGTGCTCATCATACACTATGGTTCGATATAACAACTGACCCAGCAACAAACCACAAGAAAACAATGGTACTGGGGAAAGATTTTTGAAAGGTGGCGTAGGGCTTGCATCCAGCCCTACACCATGTTAGTTAGGTTTTGGTGGTGTGCCGAATCCCTTTGCTGCAACTGCACCCGATTTTCCAATCTCGGGCACAGTTGTGACAGTTTCCATGCTTTCAGGCAGCTTGCGCAGAATGTCTGGTACAAGTCCCATAACTTAGGCTCCAGGTAGTGGTGCAGGCTAGACCATAAAAATGTGGTCTGAGACCTTGCATCTGTCACAAGGCATGGACAATACTGATTCTTGGACGGGGAATGTCACAAGCCCCGTGCACCATATATTCGGCATACCAGTGGCCTGTGGCATTCTTACAGTTTTGAAAATCTGGCCCTGGACTTCAGGAGGGATGATTTCAAAAAGATGGGAGAGTGTCTATGGAAATAACTAGTAGGGTTAGGGAACATGGAGGGGGTTGAGTAAGAGTGGGCAGAAATCAGGAAAGGCACAGATAAGGCAACAGACCTCTGTGTCAGGCAGATTACAAAGAACAAGAGGAAAAAAGAAACCACTGTGGTTCTCCAAGGAGGTAGCAGGGAAAATAAAGGCAAAAATGATAGCCTTCAAAAGGTACAAAACAACACAGAAGGATGAGGACAGGGAGGCTTACCAACAGGAACAAAGGGAGGCAATAAAACAGTAAGAAGCAATAAGGCACAGATGGAGGATAGCACTGTCAAGTCAGCGAAAAAGGGGGATTAAACATTCTACAGGTATATAAGTGAAATGAGGAAAAACAAAGCAGGGATAGTAAGGCTAAATGGGGAGGGAGGTATGTGTGGAGGAAGACCAGGAGGAAGCAAACATATTGAACAAGTACTTTTGTTCAGTATTTACAAAGAAAGGGGCAGGACCACATGTAGGTAGAAAGGGCTTAAATGGAGTGAGAGTGGACACTAGCCCTTTCATAGAGGAAAGAGTCCTCAAGGAACTAAAGCAACTAAAGGTAGATAAGGCAACAGGGCCAGACAGAGTTCTCGCCAGGGTACTGAAGGAACTAAGTAAAGAGCTCACTACACCTCTGATGGCTCTGTTCAACCTATCACTAAATATTGGGGCAGTTCCAGGGGACTAGAGAAAGTGGATGTGGTCCTGCTCACAAAAGTGGAAATAAGGAGGAGGCAGGGAACTAAAGACTGTTAAGCCTGACTTCAGTGGTGGGCAAACTTAGGGAAACAATTATAAAAGAAAGGACTATGGCATACCTGGTGGCCAATGGTTTACAGGATCAGAGGTGGCATGAGTTCAAAAGAGGGTGATCTTGCCAGATAAACCTGATTGAATTCTTTGACTGGGTGACAAGTGAGGTGGAGAAGGGAAGGGTGGTGGATGTGGTCTACTTAGAGTTCAGCAAGGCCTTCAACACTGTCCTGCACAGACATCTTGTAAACAAGGTGGGCAACCTGGGAGTGGGTCCAGTTGTAGTAAAATGGGTACAAAGTTGGCTGAGTAACAGAAGCCAGATGGTGGTGGTAAATGGGGTTCACTCAGAAGAAGGCATGGTAACCAGTGGGGTGACACAGGGGTCAGTTCTGGGACCAGTCCTCTTCATTGTCTTCATCAATGACATGCAGAATGGCTGGAAGGGAAATTATACCTGTTTGCAGATGATACAAAAACCTGCAATAGAGTATCTACTGGTGGGGGGGTGGGGTAGAAAACATGAGAGAGGACCTGAAAAAGCTGAAATAATGGTCAAAGGTATGGCAACTGGAATTCAATGCCAAAAAGTGCAAAATTACGCACATGGGTCACAGAAACCCAGGGGCAACATACAAAATGGGAAGGGAGGAGGTGTCAGCAATAAAACAGGAAAGGGATCTGGGGGTCATCTTCTCAGATGACCTGAATGTAGCAAAGTAGTGTGACAAGGCAGTAGGAAGGCTAATAGAATGCTGTAGTGTATTGGGAGGGGTATCACCAGTAGAAAGAGAGAGGCATTGGTACCACCGTATAGATCAGTGGTGAAGCTATGCCTGGAGTACTGGGTGCTTTTCTGGAGAACCCATCTCAGAAAAGACATAGATAGGGTGAAGGCAGTACAGAGAAGGGCAACCAAAATGGTGGTGGGACTGCATCAGAATCCCTAGAAGAAAAGATTAAAGGATTTAAATGTATACTAACTAGAGGATAGAAGGGAAAGGGAAGACAAGTTAGGAACATTCAAATACCTCAAGGGTGTTAAAAAAGTGCAGGAGGGGAGCATTTTACAGAGAAAGAGATGCTCCAGGACAAGGGGCCATGATTTAAAGCTGAGGGGTGGGGCTCAGAGGAGATGTATGGAAATACTTTTTTCATGGAAAGGATTGTGGACATCTGGAACAAACTCCCAGCAGAGGTGGTGGGTACCAAAATGGTAACAGGATTCAAACATGCATGGGATGGACACAAGGGAACATTAAGAACAGGGCAAGGGGGTAAGGTTGGAGATCTAGTAGGGTCTGTGTTAAAACAGGTAGTAGGGAATTTCAGGGCAGACTAGGAGGACAAAGGTGTCCTTTTCTGCCTACAACTTCTATGTTTCTATGAACTCACCATAGGTTTGATAAGTGAAATTAATATTTTGGAATTAGGACTATTATTTATTCTGTGGATCTACCAAATTGATCCAACCAGAAATGTTATTTTCACTAAAGAGTTTGACAGACTTTATTATAAATTGGAATTAACATTTTCTGCTTCCTGGTTGGATAAATAAATTCCAAGACCTGTATGTTATTCCCCCAGAAATGAACAGTTTAGAACAAGTTCAGGAAGTGGGATTTATAATCACACACAAAATTCATGACACACTTCACATAACCTCAATTCCCACCACAAACATGGCAGCCACTTTCTTTACTCAAAACATTCAATGTGGCCATGCAAACTAAAACACCCTTAAATTTAAAATATTAAATAAACATTCTTTTCTCTTAGTATTCCTTTTTACACACATGCGCATACAAGAAAATAAACTATCCACAGTTTTTATTCCTGGTTTTCTTTGGTGACAATGAAAAATACTCATCCTAGCCATACCAGCTTGCCGGGGCAATCCCTGCTGCTTATTCCACCACAGATATAATTGAGACTTTGGCACCATTAAAGGCCTTTTGTTGTGTTTGAGGGGGTGAACATTCTGCCAGGTGAAATCTGCAAAATCTTAATTCCTGTATTCCATGTAAAAAAACATTCCTTCTGTTGAATGTGTGGAAAGGCAGTTAAGTACCAGATGGAAAAGCCGACTTTTTACTATTTCCTTACATAAAAGAAAATACCTGTTTCAATAACAAAAAAGTTGACCTTTTTGGATTTTTAAATGGTTTCTCAGGTAGTTGGCTCACTGGTGCAGCAGTAGAGCTACCGCTTGTGATGCAAATGACCCAGTTTCAGGAACAAGCCCATGGGTCGGAGGGCGGCAGGTGGGAGGAGGACTGATCATCCCAAGAACTGCTCTCACCCTCTTGGAGGATTGGGGTCAGCTACCAGCTCTCGACAGACTGCTGGTGAAAGCAGAGAGTCTGACAGGTAATGCTTGCTAGATTAGGAGATGAGGCAGATGTTGCCATGAAAACCAGTAGCTTCAATGCATGCCATGCCTCCCGGGGAACAGAAGATAGTGAAATACTAACTGCACAGTTTGCCTCCTGCCTCACTCTGCAGGTCTCACACCATTGCCCTGTGGTGCTCCACAGATGCTGAGCTAAAAAGGTCCCACAGGGGAAGGGACCCAACTAAAGGCCCTGCACTGGGGAGTAAGCTAGGGAAGAACACCAGAGAGGTAAGTATTAAAGGATGGGTGATGGGGCTGGAGGCAGAGGTCGGGCCAATGTGGGCCAGTCAGGTGGGAGGATAAAGCTCACTAAATAAAATAAATAAATAAATGTTTTCTCAGTTTAACCATTCAATAAATGCAATAAGACACTCCAGGTCATTAGGTGCCTGCAGTTATTGCACTTCCTCATGCTGGACTCTTGGCACAAGTGCCTTGTGCCTCACTACACAGCTGGGTGTGCATTAACCCAAGACAACCGACACCTGATCATGTCTTATTACTTAAATACTTTTGAGACCTTAAGTAAACAGCATTTTGTAATCCATGTGTTTTTACTACGGAACTATCCTCTTTCCTATTATAAGTTTGAATATGGGGATATTGGTTTACAAATTTGTACACTATGAACCACATTTTTAAAGAATCCCTCCCCCCCCACACACAAACAAAAATGCTGCCCATTTCAGTTTGTGGACCATAATTTGCAATCGTTTAAAACTACAGTACAGATGCTCACATAGTTCAGTGACCACTTCAGATTTTATGGGTACTATAGTTCAGGAATCATTATGAAGGCAGGTAGACCTAGATAACACTAGTCAACCTGGATAATGCTCAAGATAATGACCAAGAAATCACATTTTCTGCTTCTGGCCTATAATTGCCATTAGTCTGGGCATCTTCAAGATACCATGGATTATTTGCAGACTTCTTTTTTAAGCCTGCAATGGTTTGATGCAGGCCAACAATTTCTGTAGAAATGTCACATTGTCAGTTATCCTAACTCTCTGTTTACTGCAGTTTACAGGAATATGGTCCTACAAATGGGTGAACACAAGTCCACAAAAATAAAAACAGTGCCCATTTTTCAGTAAAAAAGTATGGCTGCAAAACAAAAAAAAGTTACAAAGAGCCAACCCATTCCACCTTCACACATGGAGCCATATGCAAAATGAGTTTGTGCCAACTAAAATAGTAGTTAGTGACACCTGTAGAGTTTTGAATATGGCATACCACTAGTCACATGGAATTATACCATGGAAGAAATGTGTTCACTGTACTTGGATCCAATGTATTGTCGCGAAGGCATGTCTTTCAACAAAAGACAACACATGATAAAAAATGCACTAGATAATACTGTAACTTTCCAGGTTTCAACAGTAAAACTAAAAACTCCTCAAATTGCATTAAAGTGTGGGCTCATGGAAACGTATGCATGACCAAATTTATTCAACCTGACTGCAATTAGGATTGCTGATAAATTGGGGGTACAATACATTCTAATTTCAAAACCTGTGCAAGCCTCAAAGTATAGCTGATGGTAGCCACCCAGATGCCCTGGTGCTTCACTTGTAAGAGTTTCATCAGGGGGCAGGTTGGAAATTAAATGGGTCCTGTTTATAGGCCACTTGGTCTATGACATCACCAACAACTTAAACAAGTTGTTTACCTCCCTTTAAAGTTACATTTGCCCGAAGGAGGTCTTTTCAAGTTAGAAATGCAGGACCTAGTATCTGAAGCAATACTGTCAACCCAAGTGCAGACAACTGTATTAAACAATTGATGAAAGACATGTGTATTAAAAAAAAATGTTTGTGACAAAAATACTACTGCTATCAACTGGGATCACTAAAAAAACTATCAAGATTCATATAGGTTCTAGGAGCCACTTAGTAAGGATTCGGTTACTTGTGTACATGTAGCCCTGGCTATACTGCGATGCTCACCATGGAATATTTTTGTTTACTAATGTAAGTGACACTGATTTTAATTACCTATGGAAAGAGTGACTACTGTCTCCCTAAACAACATATTTAACAGCTCCAGTGCCTAAATTAATACAGGGTATTTGCCACCATGGTGGCCAGGGATACTAGCTGTTTATATTCAGAAGCATGATGTCCAGCAAAATGTGATCAATGACAAAATAAAAAAACTGCAGTAATATCTAGTAACATCCTATTTTTAAAACAGGTGTCTATTACTTCTCCATGCTAGATAAACCAAACATTCACTGCACCAAGTATATGAAAAGAGAAATGTAAAGAGATACGGTACAAACAGCGGAAAGGATTCCTACAACTATCCACTTGCCCGGTACATTCTGAGCAGCTTCTGGGATGAAGTAACTGATTTTTCCTGGTGTCCTGCATTATTTGTTAGTGGTCCTATGGCTCTCTTTTCACATGGCTAACGTTCATCATTTCCTAGCATCCATTGGAACTCATCTCACTTGTTGTGTTTTTCAGTTTTATGTCAAGATAGTAACTGAAAGACGGTGTTGACAAAAAATGGCACATGCAACACAGCGAGTGCACAAACAGTGATCTTATTTTGGGGGAACTTCACCCCCACATCCCCCATTGTGGGGTGCTTTGTCCCCACACATCCCTTAATAAATATACCCACTCTAGGCAGGGGTACATATCAGGGAGGGAGAACCCCCAGATGCCATTTGTGCACTCACCGTATTTCTGTGCCATTTTTGATCAGCACCATTTTTCAGTAGCTATCTTCATGGGTTACTGTGTTTTTCTATACTTCTCTCCTCCCTCCACTGATTAGCATCATCCCACACTATGCTCCTTTCTTGGCTAAAGTAGAGTTGTGATTCTCTTACCACCTGCTGGTATTAAGTATAAGAGCAGGAGTTATCCCAAAACTCTGCTATGTCATTAGCTAGGGTTGCCATGATTTTTGCATGGCCCTGCAGACCATTTGCATGGCAACCACTGCTCCTCCTCCCCATACAGTCAGTAAGGTTTGCACCTTGAAAGAAAAGGAAAACCACTGCTGTGCATGGTGCAGTGGGGTCTCAAATCATAACCATCACTGAGTGGTCTTGTTAGAATTTAGCAGAAAGTGCCTTGTGACTTGAATGGTTCCCACATTTACCAACTAGAACTGCTGCAGATTTTTTCAAATATGAAACTACAGCAAACTGTGACCATAGCATAGTCCTATCACATGTTTGTTTTATGCTGGAAAGGCCACAATGCAGCCATGCAGGTGTATGAAGGCAAATTGGTACAGTGTACTTTAAGCATATAGTATGTTATATTATGATTATTTAAATACTTAAACCAAGCTAGTTCTGAAAAGCAAGGGGAAAAGGAACTATATGACAGTAACACATGGCATTTAATAGAATCATAGACAATTATGGCATAAAAAAGACCATCAACACATACAGACTGCCTGTAATTCTTTATCTTAGGCCCAAACCTATTGTCTAATACAATGTTTTTGTTTGCACCTCATCCCCTTCTTTCTTGCCTTACTGCTACCCCACCACCACTACCACTGATTAACTACTAAGCCCATTACTCTGTACTAGTTATTCTTTAAATCATTGATGATTTTGGCACCTACCATCTCCACTGGCAGACTGTTCCACAGATCAACCACTCTCTATAAAATACAACTTTCTCATGTCCCTCCAGAATCTCCATCTCCATTGCCAGCTGCAGCTCTTTGCCCTCTGTTCTAGATTCACTGTTTTAGTTGAAGAGTTCCTTGCTGATTACCTTGCTCATTCCTTTCAGGAATGTAAAGGTCTCAATCATATCATGCATCATTTGTCTGGCCTCCAGTTAAGACATGTTCAGCGCCAATGTAGATCATTGTAGGATCTGCCCTGTTTGTCCCGAATCACTTTGGCTATGCTATGCTGAACCATCTCCATCCTGTCTTTGTCTTTTCTTAAGTGAGAACTCCAGAACTGGGCACAGTTCTCCTTGTGTGGCCTCATCAGTGATCTATAGAGAGTTAAGTACTACCTCTTTCCTTCTGCTATTAAACCCCTTGCAATACATGCCAACAGTCTGGTTGCCTTACTGTAGGCCTTGTTACACCAAGCATGCCTGTAAATGGACCCCTGGGACCAGTGCACTTACCTGGTTACCAAATAAATAAATAAAATAAACATTGGTTATATTGCTTAAGGGAGTTACTTGTGATGACTCCTGGGCTCCTTTTGTGAGAAACAGTACCCAGCTTAACTCCAGTCAGGGGGAGGGTGAAACATTTGCTTTGGTGGTATCAGTTGGGCATCCCTAGCTTTATGCTGCCTGAATGAGTTAATACTTTCCACAGCTTACTGCACCATAGATATAATAAACGTAAAAATTGCACTTTATTTGTGACTCAGACTGCCTCTTTTTCCAGGTGTTGTGACTTTCTTTGTTGCTTATTGATGGTGGGAAGCAAATCATTTTCCCATCCACAATTTTTCCCATTTCAGCAAACCCAAGTTTCTTATGGTGAAGGTGGGGAAACAGAGTGACGCATTAGAAATAAGAGTTAATCATGAGCAAAACATGCTTAAACCATATGAAAATTGGATCTCAGGCCTCTATTCTTCACCGAGCTGTGTACCAATTAACATTTTTAGGGACATGTATTTAAAAAGGGCCTAGCACCTGTCAATGAACTGTTCACAAAATGTTCAGTCCCAGGTATGAGCTCTATTGTTCAGACTGAAGGATTTGTTTCACTTCTTCTCATTGGACAAAAAAAACAATCTAAAAATTCATTTTTTCTGCAGCACCCTGATTTTAACTCAAAAACCAAGGCATCATATAAGTTAGCTGCTGAGGTGTCCCTTGGGGGACTGTACTGTCATTTGATTTCATTTTCTCTGCCGTCTCAGCCATACTAAGATGACAGACCGCATGTCCTTGGCTAACACATTTCCCTCCACTGACAGTTTGTCCTTGACTAGTGAGGAAGCATACTGTACTTTTGTTTTCTTAATAAAAGCTAATGATACCTTGGGTAACATGGGGAAAAAGAGGAAAGATAGGGTCAACTGACAGTATAATGTCAATGTGGGAAAGTCTGTGACTACAAACTAGCTTCCCCAACAAAAATGTTTTTATTGTAGATTAGACATGCATCAGTTGATCTGATTTTTTTCTCATCAGAAGTGTTCTATAAAGCATTTAAAATTAAGTTTAGCTGTCTGATGCAGCCTGTCTGTTTAATTTATTCAGACAAAGTGGGTACACAGATGAATTTTGTTAATGTTGTCAAAGTAAAGAATGTTCAGGTTTATTCAACTTGACAATGGGACAGAGGTAATTGAAGATGGAATTCTATTATTTTCCTTCCCTTCATCTGTTCACATTATACCATAGGGACCACAGATTTAATTCCAGTTTGGAACTGTAAATTAACCATAAGCAAATGAAACATTTAAATGTTTAGTCAGTGAAACAAAATCATTTAAACAGCACTAGTCAGAGGTTAAAAAGAACCCTCAAGTGTCAGGGCATATCTTAAAACTAAAGAGTTTCAGGGGCTAAAAGTGCCATCAGATCCAGTCACAGCTGCTATATATGAAATCTACAGCAGTATTAGACCTCATTATTAATACTCTTGATATTGAGTTTGTCTATTGTCATGAATATTCTTTGGTTTTTGCTTGGATCGCTTTAGTGGAAGTCCTGACCATACTATTCTAAGAGCACACCGAGTAAATGTACTATTACTGTTAACAGCACAGTCACATTGGTCCTCAAGTGTGAGATGACAGATAAAATGGTATCTTCTTATATCACACAGTGTCACATCAGATCCCAGGTGTGAGACAGAAAAGATACAATGACACCCTGTTAAACAGTTTACTGTCCCATGACACTTCAGGCATGAGACATGGCAGATAAAATGTCATAATTTGCCAAGAAATACCTTTGCTCTTAAGTGTGAATTAGGACTGTATAAATGGTACTATAATATCTTGTTATACATGGGATATCCCATATAAGGCTGCTACTGAACACTAGTAGTTCTGGGTGTTATAATCATCTGCCATATGTAGTATTGCTTTATAGTAGGTATTGCTGAAAATGGCTCCTGTCCATTCAGGCCACATTCTTGGTCAAGAAATTAAAGTAACCGAAATAAAAAAGAGTTTTTTTTTTCCCCAAGTAATAGTGTCTATAGTGTAATTTACTGTCAGTGGGACACAAGGTATTATTTGGTATTAAGTCAAAGGCAGAGTTATAAAAAAGAACCTTATAGTTAGGATCCAATGTTTCAGATTCCAGGTGAACACCAGGACAGGTAAAGGACTACCTTCACTTAAAAGAGACTTTCCTATGTTATGTCTGTAGATTAAGACCATAGATACTGTTGTCTTTACAGAAAGGGTTACAAGAAACATTATGGTACTGTACATAATAAACTTAAGAGTGTGGGTGTAAGGTCCTGATTTTCAAAATAAATACCCAAACAATAGGTTGGTGGTCTATAGAATGCTTAGATCTCTAGAAGCTATAAGGCTTTAGAAACATTTTGGTTCATTTTGAGGGTCATTTGTTAACAAGATTTGAAATTGTATGCTTCCATTTAACTCCACACCACCTACATTAACATCTATTTACTGTGAACATTAATCAGGACACCATCTTTCATAGAAAATGGTGGACAAGTGGAACACCCTGCCAGAGGAAGTGGTGGGGGCTGAAACAATCACGGGATTTAAGAATGCATGGGATAGACATAAAGGAATTCTGGAGGTCAGGGGTAAGGGGCAACAGACTTCTAGGAAAACATAAACTGAACATACAAGCTCAAATGGGCAGACTGGGTGGGCCACAGGCCCTTATCTGCCTACACTGTCTATGTATCTATGTATCTATGTAAAATCTGAAACCCACTACACACTTTTAAAAAAACACACCTGCAAATGCCTGGACTTTGACTCATATTTTATGTACTTGACACATGTCATTTTTGCCTTGTTCCTTCTGTTGTTGTCTATAGAATTAACATTGCTTTATATAGATGTTCTATTTTTTTAACTTTTTTTATGATATTTATTTTTTTCATACAGCTTTTTGCCATTGCTGCCTCTTGCATGCTTCGACAATGGGGAGACATCAGCATTTTATTGTTTTTTTCTCCCTCCTGTTCCTGGGACCTCAGAACACAGTTGTACATGCCCGTAGAGGCAAGTATGCATTTCGTGGATCCAGTGATGGAAACTTCCCCCCACCTGGCCTAATGCCAAGTCTCCCACTGTGCTTAGTGCTACCACTAACCCTCCACTCGGTGGCAGCCAAAAGCCCAGGAGTCTTCAGATCCCTCAATCCAACTCCTTGATCCCCACCGGGCTGATCCATGGGCCATCTGAGCTCGCTCCTGACCTCGGGTGACCAGCTTGGCATGAGGTGTGGTGTTCTGTTCCTCAACACTTAGTGCCACCGGGCCGGCATCTTTGTTTATGAATTTTGACCCATATTTAGTGCAGTACTATTGTACTTTTGTGTGCCATCTTCATGGCTCTGGTCATGCCAGAGAATGGTCCTGGGACAAGTACAACTAGCCAGAGAATAAATAAATAAACAATATAAAAAATAAATAAAATAAAAATGTATTTAGTTTAATATATTGGGATGGATTCACAAAGCTTTCTGGAACCAAGTCCCCTCCACAACTGCATTTGCAGACCGAAATCTCCCTAGCTGTGGAGATTGCTATGTAGAGTGCAGCTACTGCAGATGATGTTACAGCTGGTCCCTCCAGCTGTAACAGATCTCCACAGCTGTGGTGATTTCCCAGGCAACAACACATGCAAGTCACCACAAATCATGGAGCCAGTCATAATCTGGTTCCACCTTTGTGAATACCCACAGCTGCAGGACAACTGCAGAAATCTATGGATCTGTAAGTGGCAACACACTTACATAGGGTTTGTAACACAGCTGAGGGTATTTCAGCCATTTTGTGAATCCTGCCCATTGTTTTCATTTATTAGTTTAGTTTCTATCTTCAAGCCAGTCAGGCATCTGAACACTTGCTTGAACCAGACCATAGGACAGGCGGATGACTTGAATGGTCACTGCAGTAATGAGATCAGCTTTTATGATATCCCTTGATCCCACAACGCAGACAGCCAGATATGTAGGAGTGAATGGACCAGAGTAGAAATCAAGTGAGAGACAGGCAATGAATGGACTCGTATGTATCTTTGAGTCAATTTCCATTTTCATGCTTCTTCAACTGTCTTCCACCTGCCACCTGCACAGAATGCAGACACAACTTGCACAAATACTGTACCTCCTGACAGACACACCACTTTCAGCCACTGACTTACTCAGCTCACTTTCTGTTGACAGCCAGTGAGTACATGCACAAAAGAGCCAACACAGAACATAGAAACATAGACTTTGATGGCAGATAAGGACTGCTTGGCCCACCCAGTCTGCCCATTTCCCCACCTATTGGATAAGCAGCAGATCCTAGCTAATCAACAGCCTACTTCTTCCTACCCCCACCAGAATTGCCTTATATCTGTCCCATGCATTCTTGAATTCTCCCACTGTTTTTGACCCCACAACCTCCTCAGGAAGGCCATTCCATGCATCTACCACCCTCTCCATGAAAAAATACTGCCTCATGTTGCCTTTGAGCCATCTCCATTTATCTTCAAATTGTGCCCCCTTGTTCTTGTACATCTCTTTTTCTGAAATGCTATCCTCCTGGACTTTGATGATTCCCTTGAGGTACTCGAAAGTTTCTATCATGTCCCCCCTCTCCCTCCTTTCCTTGATGGTATACATATTAAGCTCCTTTAGTCTCTTTCCATAAGACTTCTGGTGCAGACCCTGTACAATTTTAGTTGCCCTTCCCTGGACTGCCTCCATCCTGTCTATGTCCTTGTGGAGAAGGGATCTCCAGAACTGCATGCAGTACTTCAGATGGGGTCTCACCAACTGTCTGTACAGAGGGATAACAACTTCTTGTTTTCTACTGGTGATGCCTCTTCCTATATATCCCAGTATTCCCCCAGCCCTCCTTACTGCCATCTCACATTTGCTTGCTTATCTCTAGGTCTTCTGCTTTGACTATCCCTAGGACCCTTTCCATTTTTGTTGTTGTTAGTCCCCCCCCCATTGTGTACTCTTCTCCTGGGTTTTTGTTTCCCAGGTGCATTACTTTGGACTTCTTTGCACTGAATCTAAACTGCCATACTATTGATCATTCCTCTAACCTTGCCAAGTCTCTTCTCATCCCCCCACCGTGTATCAACCCTGTTGCAGATCTTTGTGTCATCTGCAAAGAGGCATACTTTTCCTTCCAGTCCATCCACAATGTCACTTATAAAGAAATTAAAAAGGACAGGACCCAGTACTGAACCCTGTGGTAACCCGCTAGTAACCCCCTTTCTTTGGAGTGGACTCAGTTTACTATTACCCTCTGTGTCCTGTTGTCCACCCAATTTTTTACCCAGGCTACCACCCTGTCACCCACTTTCTGTCTGGCTAATTTGTTAATTAATATTTTGCTTGGTAGTGTGTCAAATGCCTTGCTAAAGTCTAGGTAAATCATATCCACGGCCCCTCCCTGGTCTACTACTTTGCTCACCCAGTCAAAAACATCTGTCAGATTTGTCTGACATGACCTCCCCCTGTGAATCAATGGTGCCTTGGGTCCTGTGCCCCACTGGCCTCAAGAATGGATGGGATAGACACAAGGAAGCCCTGACTACAAAGGCAACTAGAGTGTCAAATTAGATCCAATTAGGTCCAAAACAAATGGGCAGACTAGATAGACTTGTGGTCTCCTTCTGCCATCAACTTTTATGTTTCTATGTTTCTAGGTACTCAACAATTCTTTCTTTCAGAAGTGATTCCATAATTTTCCCTATGACTGAGGTCAAACTAACAGGTCTGTAGTTTCCTACCTCTGCTTTGCTTCCATTTTTGTAAAGGGGAATCACATCCGCCCTCCTCCAGTCCTTAGGTACCACACCATCCTCCCATAATTTGTTAAAAAGGGTAGTCAGTGGTGTCACTAGTTCTCCCCTTAGTTCTTTTAGAATTATGGGATTGAATCCTATCAAGGCCCATTGCTTTGTCCACCATCAGTTTTAGGAGTTCTTTTAGAACCCTTTCTTCTGAGAATGGACTGGCATCGACCACTCCATCCAGATTGCTTCCATTGATTGGATTAGGCACCTCCTCCTCAGACTCAGAACAGACATGCTCTTTCACCATTGCCAGATTGGAAGACACACCTTCCAGTCAGCAAGTGTGCCATGACATGTTTATTATATAATGTGTGCTCAGATTACTGTCTGATGTTGCAGACATGCACACTGCTGAATGTAATTATTGGATCACTTGGCAAATCCACCTTCCACCCCCCCCCCCCCAGCAAAAAGCAAATCGGCAGTGAGGACCAATGACAGCCAAGTTACATCTAGTAACAAAAAGAAAAATGACAACAAAAAAACTTTACCTTAATGTTACCTATTTATTAAACCCATCTGAAACTATTCCATTTTAAGAAAATGTCCTTGATGGTGTGGACTACACCAAGCACTCCACCACAGCTTGAGAATCTGACTAAGTCTGTACAAGTGAAACTTACATACAGCTTCTCTAAAGAGTGCGCTGCTACTGTATGCCATCATACACTTGTAAAGTTTGTTTGGGTACCCTATTTAAATAACACATTACAGATTATGAAAACTAAACAGTTTAGGTGGGGGTATATTTTTCCAAAAAAAATTACCAGTAATGTTGCATATCCAGAGTGAAATGTGGATTCACTGCACCTTGAATTCACAGAGGTTACTGCCGCAGGTGTTTTTTTTTTTTCTCCTCAGTGCCAGGACAATAACCAAAGGGAAGCATTGTGTTGGTCATGTATCCATGGCACTCCAGACTTTACATCATAGGTTTTAGCCCACCTGATAGGCTATAGATGCACATGTCACCTACTATCTAATTTTGCAGTATACCTTGGTCCCAGGAGTCCCTGCTCTCCAGTTCTGTAGTGCATTTGAAAGGCTATCACACAGTGGTCCCTGCTTGGAAACCTAAACAAGGTAAGAGAAAATAAATTTATCTTGGAATTGACTAAAAAGAAAGTTGTGCTTTAAACTGAATCCTCAGGAATCAACCATTCTAAAGGGAGTTTCTGAATAACTAGTTAATACTGGTTGAGATCTAAGTGTCTGAATGAAAGTGTTAATTACTGAGGGGTCCTCCTCACAGTTAGATACAGCTTTAATTAAGTCAGTAGCAGGATCAGTGTGAGAAACTGATTAGATTAATGTTTAAAAAGTAGGGCAAAGCTGATACTAGGCATTTAATCAGATAGGAAGTCTGACCAGAATGATTTAAACAAAGCTGAAGTTGGTGTTTGTTTGCTGGTTGCTCGAGTTTTGTTAAAGGCTTATAAAGTGTGATAAGATTTAAGTTGGTGATCGCTTTGTTACATCATGACCAGAGAGAGAGTTTTTTGTTAGTTGTAGGAGAGATACTGATTTCAGCTTGAAATTCAGCCATCTGTGAATGGAAACAGTTGTAGCAGAGATGTTATTTTACACTAAGTCAGCAGGCAGAAGACGCCTGCTTTTATTTTAAATAATCGTGCCAGAGGAGAGGGAGAAAAAATACACAGCATGCAGTGGCACTAGTCGGATGGCTCCTGCTCTTGATCCTCTGGGAGCCAGTATCTTCCTACGGATTTCCCCAACAGCTACAACCAAGCAGGGCCTCTTGCACTAGCTTAGCACCTTTGCTCTGGGCATTTGCTTACCCAGAATTAGCGGTCACCTGCAATCCCCCACACCGAGGGGCGATTTCCTAGGAATCTGCATTCTCCATGGTGGTGAAGTGATCTGGCTTGCTCTCTCATGAGTAGAGCAGATCGCAGGCCTACCTCTATGTTTTTTTTTTTTTTATTATTTTTCTTCTTTGTGGCAGAGAATCAGCAGAATGGCAAAAAAAAAACGAGGGGTCTACAGCGATGTAGATGGCTGCAAACCGCCCCACCCCAATGCCAGACCGTGCAGCTTGGACACAAAGCCATCCTCATGGCTTCCATTTTGAGTAAGGGGGATGGAACCTCCATTTTGTAGCCCCTCTCCTATTCCTATTGGCTGCGCTAGGAGTGTGGCAGTCATCTTTAACAGGGTACTCAGCCACCATTCTATTCCACAGTTTCTGGCTGGCTATTCTTTTGATCACCTCCCATAGTGGATCGAAAGAAAGTGCATCGACATAGATGTTCTGTTTGCTTTTTAAACAATATTACAGTCTTTAGGTTTTTTTAAGGGTAGCCTCCTCCCCTATCCCAGCAGATCTAGGCACCTACATCTCTGAACCCCATGCAAAGTGCCAATTAACAGCAGCAACTTACTATGCAGACTGCTGTATAATTTTTTAATGACTGTTTAATGAGTAAACTTTCACCCTTAGCTTGGGTATAAGTCAGCCTCAATCACCTATCCTAGCGGATCAAGGCTTGTGACCTCAACTACTCCCATCTGAGGTGCTCCAAATTAGCAGCAGCCCTCAGTTGTAAGGAAGACAGGTTTTTGGGGAGTGACCGTTCCAAATCATCTAACAAGTGGGTTGGGACAGAGGTCATACTGCCCCCCCGGGACACAGAAGGTATATACATCACAGGGTCATCCTTTATCTCAAATTGTTAAGTTGGAGTCTCCAGGAGGTACTGCCACTGGCTCACTCACTTGGTCACTTGTTTGGTTCTTCCCCTAAATGACCTGTTTTCTCCATTTATGTTTTCCAGATAGCTAAAACAAGAAAGTGCACCTTATGCAGCACCCCCTTCCTGCCCCACAACGTTGACGAGCTGTCTTTGGAGCAATCACCTTCACTGGACCCAAGCATCCCAGGTACCAGCGGAAGCATGTGGGTCAACCCTGGGGTGCTCCTCATTCAAAATCAACAAGCCACAGTGGCATGATGGAAAGCAAGCAGAATTTCATGTTGAAGGTCATGGAGAAATTGGGGGCTCTCACTCAGAACATATCTCCATCACCTAATCCAAGACTGGGACCCAGCCCCCCTCCAGGTGACCACAGTGATAAGAATACACCACCATTGGAACATGCCCTACCCCAGCCAGACAATGGTCAAGGAGATAAGGAGCCACAGGATGAGGAGGGGGAGAACTCAGAGGAAGAAGAGATGGATGTCTCCCAGCCCATCCCTTCCCTTATCTCTAAGCTATGCTCCTTCGATCTCATTCCAGGGATCATGAAAGCAATAAAAATTACAACGGGGTTCAAGGAAGAGGCTTCAAAGATAGAATCCAAAATTGACCCAATGATCCAACAGAGACCCAAGTGCAAGGAGACCTTCCCGGTGTGCCCAGCAATCGATGATATATTTTCTAAAGAATGGGAATCAAACAAACCCAGGCACATATCAGAACAAAGGAACCTGAATAGGATGTACCCTGTTCAGGAGGACAGAGCACAGGGCTGGTGTGTGGCCCCTACAATAGACCCACAGATTGCAGCCCTCAGCAAGAAAACTGTATTGTCATGCAGAACAATATCCTTGAAGGACCCTACGGAAGAAGATAGAGAACATGTTAAAAATGAAGTTTGAAATCACTGGCATGACAGCAAGGGTGACCACCTCAGCAGTCTATGCAGCACGGGCACAAATCAGATGGCTGAAAGAACTCCTAGACAGAGCCAACCCCAAGTCAAGAGATGCAGAATTATTGGAATGCTCACTGGACACTGCAAAGTACTTTGGGGATATGGCAGTGGATACACTCAAACTAGAGGCAAGAATGTTGGCCCTAACTAATAGAGCAAGGAGGGCACTATGGTTAAAATTTTGGGAGGCAGATAGTGAATCCAAGAATCTTCTACAAAACCTGCCTCTAAAAGTTAAGCATGTTTTTGTAGAAGGTTTTCAGGAATACCTGAAGCAAAAAGAGGAAGGCAAGGACTTGGGTAGGAGCAACAACAGGTCCATGTACCTGCCATCAGGTAAATGCCAGTTTCAGGAAAACAACAGGTTTCACCAAGGGAAATGGCAGAACCAATATCATTAGTCTCCGTCCTGTCGAGGCAGAGGGTACCACAATGGCATGGCCAACCGTGATAACTTCAACTCCAGCTATACCTCCTCCTCATTTTCCTCATTCAGAGGAAGAAACAACAAATTCAGAGGCAGAGGAGGTAGAATAAAGGCACAATGACTACCATCAAGAGTCACTAACACCCACTTGGAGAGAGAGACAATCGCCCCCCTGGTAGGAAGAAAACTCTTGCTGTTCCTGGAGCAGTGGATCCACACCACCACAGACAAATGGGTCCTGGAGGTAGTATCCAGAGCTTACACAATATAAATCACACAGAGACCACATTGAGACAGATTTGTACAATCCCCAATCTCCAAGAGAAGAGCGTCTGCCCACCAAGTGCAGGAGATACTCCTGGAGCTGGTCCAGAACAAAGCCATCCAAACTGTTCCCATTCAAGAACAGGGAAAAGGAGTTTACTCCATTTTCTTTTTGGTTCCAGAAAAGACAGGAGAGCTCTGCCCTATGCTGGATCTGAAGTACCTAAACAAGTTTGTTCGTACTCAGAAATTCAAGATGGAGACTCTCCGCTCCACCCTCAAAAGAGTCAGAGTCGAGGATTTTCTAACCTCGATCGACCTGAAAGATGCCTACCTTCATATTATTGTTCTACCAAGTCACCAGTGGTATCTACGATTCCATATACTAGGCCAGCATTTCCAGTACCAGGCACTACCCTTCAGCCTAGCCTCCACTCCACGAACCTTCAAAAAGGTGTCGATCATCCTGACATCCCGCCTAAGGGAAAGGGGAGTGGATATCATCCCCTATCTGGATGACTGGCTGATATGAGCTAGGTCAAAGAGTCAGGCACAGAACAGTACACAGCTAGTGTTGCAAACCCTCACAGAGCACAGATGGGTAGTCAAGTACAGCAAATGCTCCCTGGTACGAGCTCAGCAGCTGGAGCACCTAGGAGTGGAGATATGGCAACAGGTCTAACATGACCATCACGGAAATGCACAGACAACATGATGGGTCTGATAAAAGGACTAAAGGCATGCCAGTGACCCACCATTGGCCAGATAGCACAAGTGCTAGGATGCATGGCCTCTTGCATAGACCTTGTCCCATGGGCCAGGTGGAACGAGACCTCTGTAGACTTACCTGCTGACCCAGGGCTCCCTGTCCGAGGAGAATTTGGGGTCAGGGTCACTCTACCACCACAGATAAGACACTACCTCACTTGGTGGTTGAATAGGTGCAACCTCCAACATGGGACCCAACTAGAGCTGACATACAAGATCACCATAGAGACGGATGCCAGCCCCACAGGGTGGGGGGCATGTTTAGGCTCCCAATTGGCACAAGGCTTATGGACTCCAGTGGAGGCCAGATGCTCCATCAATGTTCTGGAGATGAGAGTGGTGTTCCTTGCCCTAAAGGCATTCAAGACCACCGCACAGGGACACAACGTTCTTATACGCACAGACAACCAGGTCACGGTGGCCTACCTGTCAAAACAAGGGGGCACAAGAAGTCAAGCCATGATAGCCAAGGTAACAAGGGTTCTGACCTGGGCACAAGTTCACCTCAAACACATTGGGGCTGTCCACCTCACAGGGAAGCTAAACGTCAGGGCAGACTGGCTAAGCCAGCAATGGGTCCATCCCGGGGAGTGGCAACTCCACCCAGAGATATTCAAATTGATTCAAGGCAAGTGGGGGTCCATCTCAATGGACCTGATGGCCACAGAAGTGAATCAACAGGTGAAAGACTTCTTTTTGAGTTACAAGGAGAGAAAGGCCAAAGGAGTTGATGCATTGTCTCAAGACTGGACCCGAGAAAAGGCATATGCATTTCCTCCAATCCCACTGATTCCCCAAGTACTTGCCAAGATCAGGGAGACTCGAAGGGTCATCATTCTGATGGCACCTTAATGGCTGCAGAGGGCATGGTTCTCCCTGGCCATGACGATGACAGTGGACAGATGACAGCTCCTGTGCAGGCTGGACCTACTGATCCAGGGCCCAATGAGCCACCTGACACCGGAATCCTTCCATTTGTCAGCCTGGCTCCTGAGCGGCAGAGATTGCTAAAACCTGGGTATCACAGCACTATCATCTCCACCATGCTGCAATCCAGAAGGTCATCCACCACGTCAGTGTTCACCCATCAATGGAACATTTTCTCTGCTTGGTGCCACAGTAGGAACCAAGACCCACACTCAGCAGATATGTCAACTATCCTGCTGTTTCTACAGCAGGGTATGGAAAAAGGACTGTCCCATTCTTCCCTCAGAGTCCAACTCTCAGCCATAGGGGCAACATTAGGACAGGTGGGACTACATAGCCCAGGGTCTCACCCAGACACCATCAAATTCATGAGAGTGGTAGAGGTTATGAGGCCTTAGACCAGAATATCCGTGTCACCTTGGGACCTCACTCTGGTCCTGGATGATCTGGCATTACCGCCGTTTGAGCCAATTCAGGACAATCAATTGTACTGGATGGGACTGAAGACCTGCTTCCTCATAGCCATATGCACAGGATGTCACCCCTCTGGAAGGCATTAAGGCCCATTCGACTAGTGCAGTAGCCACTTCCTGGGCTGAAAGAGCCATTGCATCATCCAAAGAAATTTGTTGGGTGGCAACTTGGACAACCATCCACACATTTGCAAGACATTACAGAACAGAAACCCTGTATAAACAGATGGCTTCCTTTGCCACCAAGGTCCTTTCTGTAGCCTCCCTGCATGCCCACTCTTTGTCTCTCTGTCCAACCTGACTGGCTAGAGTACTGCTACTTAAGTACCCATGATGTAATGTCTGGAGTGCCATGGATACACGACCAACACAATGGGTGTTTACTCATCTGGTAAAGGTGATTGCGTTGGTCGGTATCCATGGCACTCCAGAGCCCTCCAGTCAGAGCACATGGAGAGATTCAACTGGGCATGGATGCTGGGCCAAAACATGTGTGGAGTTGAAAACAAGTGGCTAAGACTCTTATTCACAAATTCATCAGGCCTACTAAGCCTAAGCATTAGTACTGTAGCAATAGGAAATAATCCCTTACAGTATACCTTATGGTCTTCTCCGTTTCTTCATTTTAGTATAATACATGTAGCATAGTGTATGTTGTTATTGACTAACCTTGTTTCAGCTTGGGAAGACTATCGAACTGGAGAGCAGGTACTCCTGTGACCAAGGTATACTGCGAAATTTGATACTAGGTCAAGTGTGCATCTATAGCCTATCAGGTGGGCTAAAACCCATGATGTAATGTCTGGAGTGCCATGGATACCAACCAACACAGTCACCTTTATCTGGTGAGTAAACACCCATTACTGTACACACAGACATATTATGGTTATAGCAAATCTTATGACAAACATCTATCAAGCTGGCTGGTAGACTAGCTAGATAGACCAAATGGTTTCTCTTCTGTCTCTTGAATCCTATGTTCCAAACCACTGCAGCAGTGCTCAGCACTGTTTAGAAGGGAATTTCATGTAGATGTTTGTTCTCGGACAGGATTTCTACATAAATTTTCACACCTAAGGTCTTTAACATGTTGGAGACCCTATGACGTACACATACAGCACACAACATATTTTAGAGTGGCAGGGTGACATGCTTGGAAAGCAGTGGGAAAAGGCTAGCATGTTGGCCCAGTGGCAACATTGTCATTCACAATGCCTGTGACCGGGGTTCCTTCCTGAGCATGGGGCATCAGAGAGCTAGAGGGAAGAGGAGGATTGAGCATCCTAACACTCCTTCTCTGGGGAGGGAGTGTACTATATCCACCTGTGTCACCATAGATTATGTAGCAACAAGTGCAGTTTGTTGTGGGAGGGGAAGAAGAATACAAATTAATGCAAACAAATGGTGGGAGAAGCCAGATCCTAGAATACGTTTGGAAGATTTTTTTTTTTATTTGCAGATTTGTGAAAGGATCAAGTAATTAGCCCTTATACAAAAATGGTAGCTTCACTGACCTTGAGGTTTTTTGGTGTCACCCACAACCTTCAAATACTTTTAATATAAAATGATTGCATCAGATATATGTCACACAGGACTTGTAGCAAAGCAATGGATTTTTCCGTCCCTGTCTTTCTAAAGCACAGTGGACCACATTTCTGTGGTCTAGCATAAGCCAGTACTGTGGCCTCTTGCCTGCCTTTAGTAGTAGTGTGTGGCAAATTTTTAGCTGTAAGCCACCACAAAGCAGGTCTAGCTGTCATAAATGTGGCCAATACTAGAAAAATAGGTGCAGTTGCAGCATTTGGACATGGTGCACCTAACCATCACAATGTCACAAAATATCCCACTTTAGTAGACAATCCACTACAGTGCATGCATTCATTCTCTGATACATGCATGCCTTACTGTATGTTGTGAGGCAAGGCCAAGTGTGTTCAATCACCAAAGACAAGCATATAGCAAAGCATGACTGCATGCCCCGTAGTGGATTATCTGTCATAAAATGGCCACATTTGTTTTGGATGGGGGTGAAAAATAGAAAGAAGTGCAGGTATTTGGTTGTTGTGGGATAGTGTGCAGCCAAGTGGTGTGTTTTGTCCAATATAGATTTTTTCATATATATATATATATATATATATATATATATATATATTAGAGAGAGAGAGAGAGACATTGTTATACATTATATACATAGAATAAATGGATGCAACTTTTTCCCAGTAAAAGGGATCAGCAATTATTTCTCTGTATATGCAAGTGCAATCTAAACAACTGTAACAGAAACCATCCAATTGCATTTTGTAAAATTAAAGATGGATAAGTCTGCTATCCTCAGAAAGAAACCCATCAAGAAAACTAGCCAGATTATAAAGCCACTTAGCCTTCAAGCACATGACTTTATGATCTGGCAAGATACTTGATGGATTTATTTCCTTGTATACTGCACACACACACACACATACACATATATACGTATATAATGCCAAAGAAAAGAAGGTTGCACTGGGTTGGGGTGCTTGGTCAAACCTGGAACATCAGAATCAAATAAAGTTCCACACTCTCTACCAAATGAAGACGCTGCTTGCTTGTAGTCCAATAAAGTGAAGATTTTATTAGGTGCCAGTGCTCAAGCACACCTTGACTATTTTCGGACTCTTTGTCAATAAAGGATGAGAATAAAGGAGTCCCAAAGTAGTCAAAAACATGCCTTTTGATAAAGGATGAGGAGTCTGAAACTAGTTAAGATGTGCTTGAGCACAGTGTCTTCATTTGGTGGAAAGTGACTCTATTTTATTCTAAGATATATATATATATACAGCTATATACTGTATTACTTTTATTTTCAGCAATGCCTTACATAAAAAAACATATGTAATACATTTCATACAGTAGCACAAAAGGCTTTTACAACTATTATTTGTTTAAAAAAATAGATTTGGTTCTTCAAATCTCAATCATAAACTATAGGGACGTTTAAAATGTTACACTGGACTGCAGTCTCTAGTATATTCTTACTTAAGTAAAATCTGCAGTATGTCACTCTGTCAGTGATGTAAAATCACATGTTCCACCTTCAAGCACATTCATTTGTACTGACTAATACCTTTAACATTTCAATGTTTCTCTTTCAGAAATGCCCCTTAAATGTAGGAAAATGCACTACTGGCATTATATAATATCTCCTGTTTTCATAAAGAGCATTATAAATGGCGAATGATGAGGGTCTGCACTGGTTACAGGAAGCACACATGCATCACACCATGCCTGACAAGCCTGAGAATATCACAATTGCAATCTGTGTGCCACTGCTGACAAACACCACTGGGCTACAATTGTTATTGTGAAGAACGAGAATGTTACTCACTTATTAATGCCTCACAGCAGCAGAGAGTTAAGTTGCTAATACTGCAAGCTACCAAATATCACCATAACAGCTGACAATTATACACACACACACACACACACACACACACACACACACACACACACACACTCCAGTAAACTGGTGATCCAGACAGTGTTTTTGTTCATTTAAATTACATTACATTTGCATTACACTCATGTAAACTAGCTAACCAATTGACACAGTGAATACTATACAGAAAGTTTCTAACTGAGAGACAATGATTGGGCTTGCTCCCCAGTTGGAGTTAACTCAGCCTCGCCACAAATCTAAAAATAACTTTTATGTTCAGCACCTGTCTATAGCAGAACAAAAATAATATTATAGTGTCATCCATGGGGACCCACTGATACAGGATTATTAACAAAATCCTGTCTGGACAGTGAACACCCATCACACTGCTTGACGGAGGAGAAAAGATTAAGGAAGAAAAGCAGTTTATTCTTTAAACAGATACATAAAACCAACAACAACATCCATATAAACTATGGTTAGGGCTAAATGGGCAATTTTGTATTTCCTTTTTTGCTAAACTGTAATTAATTTTTAGTCAGCTTATAATTCTGTTACCATTTGAGCTAATGGACTAAGACGTACACATGAGGCTGCAGAATACCAGAATTTGGTAAACATTTGCAAGCAGTTTCTTTTTCCTTTTTTTTTTATAATTGCAAGGGGTCAGAACACTACAGTTATATATTTTTAAGTGTGTTTTTATTTCCTTATGTCTCCAAAATGAATCAGCTAGTTTACTCCTTTAAACAGTATTACGGGAGGTCTCTGCTGCTTGCTGGGCTCACTTTCCAGTACTAGATCTACCACAGGCTGCCATGGGTCTTTCATCATCTTGAGAAGTCCAGTGTTACACTGCTGGGGTCTTCTTGCAGCCTTCTGTGAGAAGCAGAAGGAACAGTTTCAGGACTGAGAACCAAAGTTTCAGAACCAGTACTCTGTGGGGCTGTGTTGAATGGAAGGCACCCCAGGAGTCACTATAGGGATTGACAGATGGACATTTGTTCCTGTTCTGGATACCCACCCACCTCCCTACAAGAATGCACACACAGCCAGCTCCTGAAGGGGCATGTTTAGTGGTTCACGGTTACCATGCTATTAAGAACATCTCAATCAATGAGAAAAAGCAAGTTGGCCTACACACAATCAGTTTCAAATTAAATAACCAACCAAAGCTTGATATCAGCTAACAAAATGTAATTTAAACTCATAAAATTAAAAACTTATGGTAGCAGCTTTCACTCAACCCCACAAAAGGGCAAGGTGCAAAGGCTGATTATGTACCGCTGCCATGAGTTTTTAACATTATGTGTTTAAATTAATTTTTTAACTGATACCAAACTTCATTTGGTTATTCAATTTCAGACTAGTTGTGTGTAACTTGACTTGATTTTTCTCATGTCCAGTTCATTTTTCATCGATGCTCCACTTTGGTTCCTGTAACTGCCTCCTTTTGTTACATACTGAAACATCTCAGCCAAGTCTCCTCCAGGAGCTATGAAAGCTGTGGTACAGTGGAGCCCTCTCCTAGAGTGGAAGGACATCCAATGGCTGCTCTGATACCCTGGACCACATATTCAATGAAGATGTGAGGCCCAAAATGGAGATGTATGGCACGTCTCAGAAAATGCATGGCAGTGCGATATTTGAAAGGGAGAGATGCATTGCACAATTGCAAAGAAATAATGATGTGGGGCATACCTCTCAACCTCCCCTCATAAATCAGGGACAAAGCTTAAAAAAATCAACTAAGAAAGAACAAGTCTGTAACTTTTATGTTTGATATTATTTTGTACTTATAACCCCACTGTTTAGTCACAGAAACACAATTTTAGGAGGGCAGAGTAAAATTTTTAGACAAATCAAGTCCCTGAAAATCAGGGACAGTTGAGAGGTATGATGCGGGGCATGTACATGAATATGCTGCACATCTTTATATTCAGCCAAAATGTGCTGTGCATCTGCTGCACATCTCAGAAGTGTGCTGTGCAAAGTTTGGCAAACAAAAGGATGTCCTAAATTGGCCAGCCACTCACAGGCAGGCCACTCAATTGTAGGCATGCCATCCTGAGACAGCCCTAGGAGTTGACACAGGATGTGCCCCAGGTACCCACACACAGCAGTCATGCCATGGTGGAAGTATCCAAAGCCACAGGTACCAGTACACTACAGGCACTGCCCAAAAAGCCACCCCCCAAACCACACCCAGGATGCAGACTCCCCGCAACCACATGCCAGTGCTGTTGGGTGCCCCCCTAGCACACCAACAAAGCAGACAGCCACAATGCAGCACACATACCAAGGGCCATGGCCTGCACCCATGTGGCCTGCAGTGTGCCACCCTGTAGTGGCATGTGCCTATGTTGACATATGGGGCAATGGTGCCCAGGTAGCCTGGTGGTACTATTGGCAGCATGGCATGGGTCAGAGACTGACCTATGTTACACACCCATGGTGGTACACCATAGGTGCAACAGGGAGCCACAGACATGTCACCGATGCCTGCCATGTGGTATGATATCACCACAAGGGCACTACAGTGGGTCTATGTGGTGTTCAGGTGGTGAACACAGCACATTAGTGAGCAGCACGGGGCAGGGGTGGCACAACCTGCAGCCTGGGGGTGACATGGGCATGCCTCTAGTGTTGGGTATGTAGCCACCATGGGCAAGTACATGGCCAGTGTCAGACTGGCCCACTGGGTTACCTGGAGTGGTCCAGGTGGGACCCACACACTCAGGTATCTGGTCACCTTCTGAACACTGACACTTCTTGCATATATAGCCATGTTTCTTTCATGAGGGGGTGTGGGGCACTGCAGGTGACTGTAAACTGCAAGCACAGCTAGTGTATCACATCCCTGTGGCATACCAATCAAAGTGTGTCACCCTGTGTCCTCCCCTGTTGCTTGACCAGTTGGGACCCCTGTCCCCCAATCCAACCCTGTACATGGCCATGAGTAATAGCACTGTACTCAGACCAATGCAGCTCACCCACCCACACACAAACATTTCATCCCACTGCCTTCTAGGCTGCTGTGCCTCCTGTTCACCTTTGTGGAGTGGTGGAGCAACCCTGCAAAGCTGGAACTGAGCATCCCCTGGGTATACTAATGGCCTGAATATATTCTAGTAATGAGCTTCACGTGTGGGGAATGGACTCAGAATGTACAATGAGGCAATTTGCATATTCTGGCTAAATATTGCAATTCTGCATGCCACACATGTGGCTGCCTATTGTGCATTTCCCAATACCCTGCACAGGTCTCAGGGCATCTGCCACACCATGCATCTCCCACTGTATGATCACACATGTTCAGGATGTTCAGTAAGACATAAGCAATCTCATCTTACAGCGCATCTTCTGAATATATCATTATTTTGTGCCGGAGCATCTCAGTTGTGCAGCACAGGCACTTACACGATGCAGCCTGGGACTTTTGAATATGGGGCCCCCTAACAACAAACTTTCACATCCTAGGCTTACGTTACATGGCCAGGCTGCCAGAATGCCAGTGCAGTCCTATACCACTTAGTGCCAGGGAGTCAGCCTTATATAATGCCTTTTAAGGGAAGGGGTAAATGAGAAAAGGTAAAGATGTAAAATCTGAAACTTTCAGGTCAGCCTGATCCTTATGCAATTGTAGTGGTGTTGTAGTTTAAGTAAAATATAGATGTTATTTACATTTTTATAATCAGCATCTGGGCAGCTGGGTAAATACATTTCATAAGTCGTATTTACAAGATGGACATCTTTAAGTGTGCTCATACTGATATTCTGATATGACCCCCTTACTCCATTACTGTAAGAGCCCTTTCTCTTTCCAGTGGAATCTCAGCTTCTTCCCACCACTGAAAGAGCAAAATCAGTCCTCACACACATTGTACTATTTGTCAGCTCCCTTATACTCAGTAACGCCTGTTCAAAAAAGTGTCCTCTTTCAATTCTAGCTGCATCATAGGTCTCTCCATGCTCCATCCCACCCCAAACATAGCAAAATCAACCTTCTCACCGCATGCTGCCTTCCCGCTCCTTTCCACAGGGTACATGACCCTCTAAAACAATCTTGATCAAACTTTCAACTGTGTCCATGCTTTCTCCCAGTTTTTCACACCTGGTCTGGATCACCAAAGCAATCTAAGTCACCCATTCCTGCTTTGTTCTGACTCCCTTCTGACTCCCTCCACCCAATCCCAGACCCCCACTCCCCCCCCAAAAAATCAGTTTCTCCTCCTCCCTTCCTACTGCATACCTGGATCCCAAACACATCAACTACACAACGTGGATGAACTCCTTGCCTTTTTTACTGTGTTATGTGACTCAAACACAAAGTCTGGTCTGCCAAGAGACTGCATAATGCTCTGGTGCCATGCCACTGGGACAGCTATTTGATTGTTTCAGAATTTTTGTTTATCCAGAATATCCTAAGAAGAAGAAACACCTCATGTTTGGTGGGATATGACTTCTTCATAGTTTCTCAGCTGAACTGACTGAAGCAAAAGGAGATTAATGACACTGTCTTGGCCACACATGAAGTGATACTAGTGGTATCTCTACCTATGATCTCAATGATTACTGTTCTGTGCTCTTCCTTTGCCTACTAAACCATTCTGCTATCCCAGTATTTTCTTTTCATAAGATTTTTAAATAATCTGCCTTGTAGCATTATTTATTTTTATTATAATTTAGTTTGAGTAAATATAATCATTTTTTCTCAGACAAATTATAAAATACTTTGCCTCAGTAGTGAAATTTACTGAATTAACATAAGAGAACTGGTTAAAGGCTGATAATGGTTTAATGCGAATACCGAATACATTTTTGTTTATTTTAGTTATTTTTATAAGGATGACTCAGTAGAGCAGGAACATCCAATATATTTGCATGGCCCACCTTGAGAAAATGGAAAACAAAGGAACTGCAGAGAAAAATTAAAAACCTACAAAGCTGATTGTGGTTTGAAATTAATCAAACAAAATATATTCAGCAGAGGATCACCACTGTTTCTTGGTGGATGAAGAAGAAACAGAATTCATGATATCGAGCATGCACCCTAAGCAGGAAGGTTACATACAGTGGGGAAGACAAATATGTTGTCACCATGCTTGGACAAATGCCAAACCTGTGTTAACATTAGGCCACAACTGATACTAAATTAGAATACTTGGTACTGGCAGAACACAGGAGTGACCAATAGAGATAAGTGTAAACTTAAAGAATGTAAGTGGTAAAGCTTGCTACTGCACCTGTCATAAGAATCTACAGTTTTGTTTTCTTTATTCTAAACTGGAGATACCACCTCCAGTTCTGTCATATAGTATGCTGATGATATTGTTTTATACCACAGCATCCAGAGTCCCAAGTCATCAATGCCCAAATTATCAAGGACTTCACCCATATCCAGAACTAGCTTGTGGCCAACAACCTAGTTCTTAAAGTCTCTCAAACTCAAAAAATGTTTATTGGTTCCAGGGCTTGCACATTTTCCTGCTCTCTCCCCCTGGCTATCAAGTGTGAAGATGGTTCTCCTCTCTCTATAGTCGAATAATTTAAGTACTAGAGCATTACCCTTGGCCCTGCACTGGATTTCCATCTACAAATCTCAAACCTATGCAAGTCCATTAATTCCCAAGTTGGTCTGGCCTTTCAGCTCCACAATTTATTTACTCTGAAAGCTCACTAAGCTATCGTCCAAGGCATCCTACTTCCTTGCATACAATGTAGTTTACGTCTCTTTATTGATGCCCCCAACTATTTCTCTACATAAATTAGATGTAACCTACAACAACATATGCTGCTTTACTCATTCCTCTTCATGCCTCACACATCATTGCTCCCTCTACTCTTCTTTAGGTTGGCTATCCCCCCTCCTGAAAAGCTGCTTTCTCCTTCCAATTCCCAGAGCTCTGATGTGCTCTTCCTCCTGCCATCCATTCTACTTCATCCATCTTCTCCCTCGAATCCCTTCTTTGTGATGTCTCCATCCAGTCATGTAATTGCCCTTAACAGCATTTTGAACTGATTTCCAAACCACAACATCTCCTTTTCATTATTCAAATTAAATATGATTTTTGCATATGGTCAATGCTGAAAGTTATTTTTGCACTTGTCCAGTGGTCACAGCTAATGCTTGTTTTCTATGCTTATGTTTTTCTTTCCATAACAACTGAAACCTGCTGTGTTTATATTTGTATATGATGATTTTTATTTATTACGCATTGGTGTCAGTTTGCTATATACTCCTTTTTCCTTCCACCAGGATGCACCTGGAAACAATCAGTTCTTGCTCAGTATGTCTTTCATGGGTAAACTTTTGAAATCAATAACAAATAATACTTTTTTTTATTTCAACTTATAATTATACCCTTATCCAGGACAATTTGCATTAGTCACTGTCAGGATTCATTAGGACATTAACAGCAAACTGTTGCTTTTGAAGGCCTAATTGCTTTCCCTTTTCAGTTATTATTTTTGTTGCAAAACAAAGGTGCTGAAATATTTTGCTAGGAAAAAACTGTTCAGTGCTGCTTTCTATGCATTAGCAAAGTTGCTCACCTATCTATTCTGAGCAATAAAAAAATTCCAAAAAAACAGACCTTCATTTCTCAAGTGACATGAGGTTACAGATACCACAGGCACACAGTTGTCAGCCATGTTTTATGACTTTAACTCACCCAAATGTGAAGTGATGTACACTTCAGCCTAGTGGAAAAGGAATGGAACATGGGGATAGATTACAAATGGTAAAAACATAGCAGTCATTTAAATCTTTGCTTGGTTGAATACAAGATTGTCTATTAATGGCACAATCAAATATAATGCTGGTGTCTGGGGGATATACAACTCCAATGCAATGATTGTGTTCCTATGCAGATCCTGATTCTGGTTTATTTATTTTAATATACGTTTCATTTTATTTGCAGAAAAGTTTTTAGACTGTTTCTAGAACACCCACCTATAAAATGGGCAAGTCAAAAAACAATCAGCTTTCTTTGTCCATTTGTGGGGGGAAGCAACCTCAAGAACTATAACTGCAAGGTCTGGGTCAGAGCAGTATGACAGATTGGATGATCAGGGTACGGATGCGCAACTTCAGACCCTGTGCCTTAACCTTAAAGAAAATCACATATGTAACTACAATTAAGTGATAACATTCAGTGAGTTGGTGTATATGAAGGAATAACCGGCTTCTGTGGATGATTAAATGCCGGTGACCGAGGTGTTTTATGCATCCACGAAGCCGGACAATGAAATACTCCAACTCACTGAAAGTTATTACTATTATATGAGTTGGAGTTGGTTAAAAATGATCATTAACAGATAAATGTGTAAATAAAAACAGCGAATTCGCTGTTGCCGACTATTCAGAGCCCGAGAAGGTGACTGGAGACCACTGTGGTCTGAAATACAGCGAGGGTTGCACTAGGAAGAGCAGGGACTGCTCCACTGTGAGATACGCTGTGGACTCCACTAGCATGAGATACAGTGAACGTTTGTTAGGCGATGCTGCTGGGGATAGGCAGTAACTCACGGGAGCTGGTGATGGTGGCAGAGGTGAGTTTAAGGGTTTCCTCTTTGAGCCGTGCCACCTTGGATAGAGCAGTCGGGTGTAAAGAAGTCATCGCCGGTTGTGAGGAGCGTCACATCCCCACTCATTTTGTTACTCTTCAGGCAGGGTTCAGTGACAAGGCACAGTTGAAGGTGATCCTTAAGGACGTGTGGCAGAGGAGCCGCTCCACTGACAGGCTTCTCCCTCTTTCAGTTGTTGGCATCGAAGTACCACCGGTGGCCAACGGGGACATCGGCAAAGAGGAGGAGGCAGCACAGCGGTGCTTGGAGGCTCTCTTCTGTTCTGTGTTTTGGAGACCGGAGAGTGAGATGGTGCAGGTGGCATACGTTACCCCCAAGAATCATGTCAGTGTACTGGGGATGAAGAAAAGCATGTGCATTTAAAAGGAGATATGTATTTTAAATTTTAAGTTAGTAATGCAGACATTTTAAACTGTTTTTTAGGAATGTTAAGTGTGTTTTGTGTGTGTGCTTGGGATAGTTTTCATTAGGACTGTGGGTGGGGTTAATGTTTCATTAAACGACTGGATGGAGTTATTGTTTGATTAAATGACTGTGGGTGGGGTTATTGTTTCATTAAACGACTGTGGGCGGAGTTTCAGTAAATAAACGACTGTAGGGGGTTTGGTTTGCAGTTTTTGAGGGAATAATTGACAGGTATTCTGTTCTGTGGTTGCCTCAGAACAGAAACCTGTCATATAATGAATGATAAATGTTCTCATAGCTTATTTAATGACACCGGAGTTAGCAGTGGAGGCAATTAAAAATGACCCTGTGGATTTTTGCAAAAATCAGATTATAATACACACACCATGGACCAATGAATAAATGAAAATCAAAATCTGATGACAGGGATACAGACATTAGAAAACATTAAGAGAATCAGACCATAGTGAGGAATGTCAGAACATTGGGTCTCCTGGACAAGGATGAAGGAGGCCATCCTATATGTTTGAGATAGTGGACCCTTGAGGTTGGGCACTACTTCACAACATGCCTCATGCCCTGTTTGTGGTTATGGATTGTGTGGACACCAAGGACCGACTTGTACCTTGTGAGGAAAAAGGGCAGATATAGTTTAATAGTCAAATAGTTCGCATGTTCCCTGACATGAGATTTACCACTCATCAGTACTGCAGACATTTAGATGAGGTTTGGAATTGTCTGTGGGAGTTCAGAATTCCATACTTGACTGTGTTCACTGTCCAATGGAAATAAGGGGTTCCTGTTTTCTGATCTCAGTAATGTAGGTAAACAGGTAGACAACAGGTACCCAAGCTGCATGCTCTCCTCCCACTATCAACCAAGGCATCCACCTCAGAACCAAACTTCAACTCCATTGTGGAGAACCTATTTTACTCCCCAGTGGCCCCACCTTGGGAAGTAAACCAGAGAGAACCATGAGGTGGTGGTAAGCAAGGAAGAAAGGCAGGTGACGGGGTTGGTTGGGTGTGGTTGCTGAGATAGGGCCATCTGGGTGACTGAGGTGAAAAAAGTACGGAAAGGTAATGCAGAAAAAATGTTTCCAGGAATGTTGGAAATTTGCTTTTGGTTATCTTGGATGCTGTAACTTATTTTGAAGACACTCCTTTTACTTTATATTAAGATACATTGCTTTTAGTAGAGATGTTTCATTCGTTGTTCCCTAAAAGGAATAGTTGCTGTACATTTTTATTGAAATCAATAAAATACAAGTTTAAAAAGAAATACTGGTAGAGGTGCAATATGGGGTAGCATCTGCTCTCTGTGTAAATTGGACTTAGGGTGTTATAATTTAATTTAATGAGCATGCTATTCACTCTTCAGGTTATACAGTAACATCAGTGTTCTCTCTGATCTGCCAGTGTCTCATTGTCACATAATCTGAATAGGTCATGTTAAAATGTCACAGATGATGTAGTCTGCATGCTACAGTACATTCGGTGTACCCAATACAGTATCTATGTTACTACAGTACAGCGAGGTGCATTAGTTAGAATCATTCAATTAAATTACTGCATCAATGCCATCAGCATCGGGAGAAAGAGGCATGTAATGTTTACTAGAACAGTATGCTGGTTTTCAAAAGGTACAGTACATGGTAGGCATTTTTAGAGCATACCATATCAATGTTCTAGGTAATCCTCTTACCCACATCCAGTTATAGATGCAGGACCAGAAGAAGGTTAGAAATCTTGATAGGCCTCTGTGCCAAAAAAAAAAAAAAAAAAAAAACAGTGCTTATGGTATTTTTCTTCCTATTGTATGTGGTTTATAAGTTTTTCCTTTGCACCTTGTCTCTGCCTCCAGTTTTACTGTTAATTTCCTCTCATCTGTATTTAATGCATTCACTAAATCATCACACCTTTAATACAGAGATTCTTGGATAATCAATGCTATCTTCAGGATGCTCATGATAATGGAAATTATAGAGCTGGATTTTTTTGTATTAGGAGTAGCTAATGAGGTATAAAGGTGGATTTGCAGCATAACAGGGTGTCGTGGTATGGGAGGAACTGCAACCATCATTGAATGTACCATGCTGAAGTAATCCAGCCTACTCGTGTAACATCCTGGGGGGGTGGCCTGGCCAATATTGTGTGGTTACTACCAGTGTCAATATCAGGTCAGATATCATTGCAGGCACTGACTCAGTCAGAAATGAGCATCCATCCCCCTAGAGTCTAGTCGTGCTACCTTCTTTAAACCCTGCCATCCACCAGTTTGATACAGGAATTAAGGCTTCAGCCATTAGCTGGGGTTTCTGGCATGGTATATATGTCATCTTAAACTGTGCTTGCCCTGTGAATATGTTTAACATTCCATACGTGTTATCCTTCTGTGTTACTGTTGGTTAGCAATTGATGTATTGTATGCCAGTAGAGAAGGCTGTGTTTAATATGACAATGAATTACAAGTTATTTTTCTTCAAGCTATAGGCATTTTTGGAAAGTAATTGTTAAATTTAAATCAATATGCAATGACAGTATCTATCTGATCAAATCAATCTATAGTTCCTGAGATTGGTTTATCATTTCAGATTTATCAGGCACTTTCTATTCTCACAAGTATCAATCTATAGGTTATTAATCCAAGCAGTCAACTTGCTGATACACAAATCCTGTTTGGAAAACAGGTGAAGTAGCATTTTGAATAAATCTCAATGGAGATGCTGCCAGAGGCAAAGCTGACATATGATGTTTTCCTGATGTTCTTTCCTCTTTGAAAGGAGTAATCTGTCTCTGGAAATGTAGTGCAGTCTGTAGTTTTCTATGCACAGATAATAGCTGCCACACTGAAAAAAAAAAAACTAACTTAACCCCTCTACAGAAATTAATACAACCCTTGAAGCAATGAAGGGCCACAGTTTGCAATTCAAATAGAATACTATGAAATAAAATACAATTAATATTATCTTCCTAATAGTTAAGTACTTTGGGAGCTATTCTCAAAAGGCTCCACATGGTGCAAGGTGACTTGCATCCAACATGATTGATGCAAGTAGCACCTTGCCCCAACAGTTGCACCCAGAGCCATTCCCAAAAGCAGCCTGCAACAACACGTAGGCTGCTTGCGCCAAAAGGGGACGTATGCCTTCATTGTGCCAAAAACTGGGATGCGACATGGAGCAAGGGGGTGTGTGACAGCCGCAGGGGTCTATTCTCAGAAAGCAGTTGCCATATCCCCTAATTTATCATTCTCAAAATATCCACAGAGGACAAACATCAAAGTACATTTTTGCCAGCTAGGAACTGATGTAAGTGAAATTTGCTGTCCTCCGGGGTTTGCACCAATGTGCCCCATCTGATCCCCCTTAGGTTAGGCAGCCACCCAGCCCTGATCACCAATGTATATTAGTACAAAATCCCTAGTGGGCTAGTGCCCCCCAAGCCCTGGTCCCCAATATTAATATTAATTAATTCCTGGTAGGTTTGTGGCACACTCCAGCCCTGATCCCCAACAGTATTAATTGAAGAGCCCTGTTGGGCTAGTGGAACCCCCCCCTCCAAGCCATGATTCCCCTGTTTTGATATATTAACAAATCATTGGTGACCCAGTGGATCCTCCAGCCCAATATCCCATGATGCCCATCCCAAACATACCTGGTGGTCTAGTGGCCCCCCACCCGACAGTTCCAGATAGCCACTTCCCCCAACTCATACCCAGCCAGTGACTGGCACAGCCCACCTCCCGCCACCGCGGCCAGCCACCAACAGAGCTCTGCATGAGTGCATACTGTAAACAGGATGCACTCAGTGAATGACAACTACTATCCCACTGCAGCCAGGTGGTGTCACTGGGGGGACACATAATAGATATGGTAGGTTCTCCACTGCCATATGCTGTGCCCCACTTGCCAAGCACTCTGTGTCTTCTTGAATGGCGCAGTATGTGGGAATCTCCCCAGACATGCCCCCAGACCAGCCACACACATGCTAATGCAATCAGCCAGGGGTGGGAATCAATTATGCAAGGGCAATGCTCCTCTTCTGTGAATGTCCCAGGGGTCTGCCAGACCCCCAATTCATGGCATTCCATCTTTGGTTTGTCTGTGCACCACAGATCTGTAACACATGGGCAATCCACTCCTTAATGTACACAGGCCTGGATTCCCTGGCCAGTTATGTAGCTATGAACACAGCCAGTCAAGGGCCATGTCTGCAGGTGTGCTCACACCCCTCACCATTCACAAAGGTGCAGAGTGCCAGGCAAAGGGGGTGCAGGATATACAGGCAGGAATCCTGCTGTATCTTTTGCATGCCCCCTTAGAGAAACCCATTAGACTGCAGAGACACAACCCTCCCTACAGGACTGCCCCATTCTCACCATTCACGAAGGTACAGAGTGCCAGGAGGTGCAGGATACATAGAAACATAGACTTTGACAGCAGATAAGGACCGCTTGACCCATCTAGTCTGCCCACTTCCCTACCACCAGGATAGGCCGCAGATCCTAGTTAACCAACAGCCTATTTCTTCCTACCCACCACAAGAGCTGCCTGATGTCTGTCCCATGCATTCTTGAATTCTCCCACAGTTTTAGACCTCACAACCTCATCAGGAAGGCTGTTCCATGCATCCACTACCCTCTCTGTGAAATAATACTTAATCACATTGCCCCTGAACCACCCCCCTCTATCTTTAAATTGTGTCCCCTTGTTCTTGCACATCTCTTTTTCTGAAAGATGCTACCCTCTTGGACTTTGTTGATTCCACTGAGGTACTTAAATGTCCCCCCTCTCCCTTCTTTCCTCAAGGGTATACATATTAAGCTCCTTTAGTTTCTCCTCATACGGCTTCTCTTGCAGACCCTGCACCATTTTAGTTGCCCTCCTCCAGACTGCCTTTATCCTGTCTATGTCCTTGTGGAGATGGGGCCACCAGAACTGGACATAGTACTCCAGATGGGGTCTAACCAACTGTCTGTACAGAGGGATAACAACTTCCTGTTTTCTGCTGTTGATGCCACTCCCTATGCATCCCAATATCCCCCCAGCCCTCCCTTCTGCCTTCTTACATTGCTTGCTAACCTTAAGGTCATCTGACATGATTACCCCCAGGTCCCTTTCCTTTTTTGTTGTTGTTGATACTACCTCCCACCCCCATTGTGTATTCTTCCCCTGGGTTCTTGTTTCCCAGGTGCATTGTTTTGCACTTCTTTGCATTGAATCCAAGCTGTCATACTTCTGACCATTCCTCCAACCTTGCCAAGTCCCTTCTCATCCTTTCCGTGCCTCCTTGTGTATCAACCCTGTTGCAGATCTTTGTGAAATCTGCAAAGAGGCATACTTTTCCTTCCAGTCCCTCTGCAATGTCACTTATGAAGACATTAAAAAGGACTGGACCCAATACTGAACCCTGCGGTACCCCACTAGTAACTCCTCTTTCTTCAGAGTGGACTCCATTTACAATTTCCTTCTGTGTCCTGTTGTCCAGCCAATGTTTTACCCAGGCTACCACCCTGGGACCACTCCCAGGCTGGTTAATTTGACTATTAATCTTTTATGTGGACTGTGTCAAATGCCTTCAAAGTCTAGGTAGGCCATATTCACAGCCTCCTGTCTACTACTTTGGTCACCCAGTCAAAGAAATCTATTAGATTCATCTGACATGACCTTCCTCTGTGAACCCATGCTGCCTTGGGTCCCAGCCCCACTGGCCTCAGGTACTCAACTATTCTTTCCTTCAGAGTGACTCCATCACTTTCCCTACCACAGAGGTCAGACTGACAGGTCTGTAGTTTCCTGCCTCTGTCTTGGTCCTACTTTTGTGAAGGGAATCACATCCGCCTTCCTCCAGTCCTCAGGTACCACACCATCTTCCTATGATTTATTAAAAGACTAGCCAGTGGTTTCACTAGTTCCCCCCTTAATTCTTTTAGAATTCTGGGGTGAATTCCATCAGGCCCCATTGCTTTGTCTACCTTCAGTTTTAGGAGTTCTTGCAGAACCCTTTCTTCTGTGAAAGGACTGGGATCAACCCCCCTATCAAGAGTGCTTCTGTTAATTGGATTAGGCACTTCCAATATGCAGGCAGGAATCCTGCTGTATCTTTTGCATGCCCCCTTTGAGAAACCCATTAGACTGCAGGGACACAACCCTCCCTACAGTACTGCCCCATCCTTATGATTAGAAAGGGAGGGCTGGGGGTAGCCATTTTTAGCGTTCACCCATCTCTTGCAAATTCAACTCCGCCATACCTTCCCAGAATCCCCTGATCATGCATAGCAGGGGATCTACTTCTGGACCCAGGACTGGCATCTGATTGCATGCCTGCCAGTTTCCCCTTGAGCCGTCCTCATACAGCTGTACTCTTGTAGGGTGGGGCCATGTACAGGTACCCAGTGGAAGCATGCAGTACTACATATCACACACCTTTTACCTGTCCACTGGTGAAGAGCTACATAGGCTGCGTATGAGCATTCTGAAGTTACCCAGCCACACAATACAGCATAGCCTCATTGTGAGAGTAGTATCAGGTTATCTAGTCATGATGGAAGCTAATGCTGGGCACAACTGTAAGTCCTCCTGGATGGCCCTGCAGAGGAATGTGCTGTTCACTATCACCCAGTTTTTTAACTGCTTCTAATGATGCCTTCATTTTGCTGCAGGTTAGTTATTTCCTCTAGAGCCTATCAACATGATACTGGCTCTAGGAATATCTTGAAGAGTGTAGTACTTGAATTAGTGTGGATTTTTTTAAGGAGGTTCTGTATTTGCATTCTATTTTAAATATAGATACATTTTTAAGTAACATTCTACACAAAATAAATTCATTTCTACTGTTCAAAATAATATCATACATACAACTATAAAAATGTTGTAATTCAAATGATTACCAAAACGTTGTGCAAATGCCACTTTGCCATATACTACTTACACAAAACTATGCAGTACAATCCCATGAACCCAAGTAATAGCTCATAGGGACACATTATATTTTAGTGATGGAGCATTATATGAGAGTTGAATGATATGCTCCATGTTGACAACTGTGTAAAATGAATTTTCTACTTGCCTACTAGGAGTTAAAATCTTGAAAATGTCAGATCACTACATACATTTTTAAAAGCTTCTAGGTACTTCTTTATTTTTCACATTCCATAAGACTGTCAATGAAACAATGGCAGAAGAGTCAACTGTCATGTATTTCAGGATTGAGGAAAAATACGTGATCAGTCTTAGCATCTCCCAAGCACAATCACTTTTACAGCAATAATTAGATTCTGAACATAACAAATAAAATAAAATCATGTCCAAGCTCATAGCTCACATTGCTTTTCTGTCAGATTTCTCTTTGGCCTAGCTCTGTCTTTCTCAGCAGAATAATGAGTTTGGTATGATCATGGAAACATTGTTGTTCCCATATTGAGTTGTCCAGTTCGGTGCAACCAAATTTAATGCAATGAGATAAATTTACATGCAGTGGGGTGAAATGCTCATAAGCAGTGCCATTCACCCAAAGTAAGTAATCATAAAATGAATAGGCACCAGTAATCTGCCACTAATAAGACATTGGCAGCTTACAACAGCTTTCACAGAGTGTATCATAATTATGTCTCCCAAAGATGGGAAGCCCAATATTCAAATCTTCACCCCGCAACATGAACAAATATAATATCTACATGGTCAACTTTTCCCTTAAGGAAAGAGTAACACATCCCATATTACCACCGGTATGCCGTGCCAGTTGGCAGCAGCAGTTTGGTTTTAAATTAGTCTGGCAACTGTTGTTTGTATTCAGTCCTTTTGGCTTTTCATTCAGGCTTTAAAAATAAAAACAAAAAAGCAAGGTTTAATCAGAAAATAAGTAACGCTTAATCACAATTTAATTAATTCAAGGCTTGTTATAATAATTACTGAGTGTGCCTTCTGCTTCTTCCAGACATCACTATGCAAAGTCTCCCCACCCAACCCTCACCCTCACGCCCAATCTGAGCTACTTGATTTATACAGTAAGGGAACCAATCACACTAAATCACTAACAGCCCATTTTCCCATTGGTTCCTTATATTCCCTTACCACTAGATGGACTTTCAGCATATGAATACTGCTGAAATCAAACACTAATACCCTGTGGCATACTATCACCCCATAAAGACCAGCTCACAAAGAAACCTGCTTAAGTTTGTGTCATCCTATATTGTCTTGCTTTTCTCCCTCCTTCCCCTTAGGTGTCAGTGTGGCTCAGTTGGTAGCACATCCGCCTCTGGACCAGAAGGTTGTGGGTTCTCGTCACACACTGGGATTGGAGTTGCACCTAAAAATCGCTGGCATCTGAGTGCAGTATTGGGGGGTGCTGTACTGCTGGGGTGTGCCGTCCTTCGGATGAGACGTTAAACCGAGGTCCCTTCTGCCCATCCTGGTGGGTGTCCAGGTGGAAGTAAAAGAACCCAGGGCACTCTCCGCAAAGAGTAGGGAACATTCCTGGTGTCCTGGCCAACATTCCCCTTCCCATAAACTGGTTCATGCAATTATCCAGGCTGTGTGTGGGTGATGATGTGCGATATAGCCGCCACCACACATTCAGTCACTTCACTACCAGTCTAGCATTGCTTGTAAAGCGCTTTGGATGTATGAAAAATGCTATATAAATACTGATTCTTCTTTTTCTTCTTCTATCTGCAACTTACTCCCTCTCTTGGCAGCGTGTGGCCACAGTCATTTATCTAACCCTCTATATACACCGTCTGGCTCCTTTTGGTGCCCACCCCTTCTACTTGGTGTCCCTTCTTCTCCTCCTTCCCTTTATCCCCAGTCTCCACTCTGCAGCACTCCATCTACCCCCCTGCTAATTCCTGCCCTCTATACAACACTATTGCCCCTTCCCTCACCTCCCCTCACCATACCTATCTCTTAAACTTCTCCTATCACAAATTATTGTTTTACCCAGATCTTCTCATCAGCTCTCTTCTAAATTTTGAAGCCATTCGCCATCTATGCCCCCCTACTTCCACATCATGATCCCCCCACAAACCAATAGACTCAAGAATAAAAGTCATGCCCCTTACCGTCACCTTCTGTTGCGCCTTCTAATATTTGCAGGTGACATCAAACTAAACTCAGTTCCCCTCACTCTGCCCCCCGCTTCTCCTACAGTGTACCCAAAAGGCCTAAGAATATTCAAAATTAATATTAGAAGCCTGATTCCAAAGCTAGATGACTTAAAAGTGTGGGTCATTCAGCACTCCCCTGATATACAATGTATCTCTGAAACATGGCTGTCAGCCCTCATTCCTGATATTCAGCTGGCCCTTCCTGATTTTAACCTCCTACAGCACGACTGCAGTAAAAGAGGAGGCAGCAAATCTATCTACTTTTGCAACTCTCTATTCTGCTCTATTTCTCATAGGGAAGTGATCGCTCATTCCCATGAACTCCTATTAGCCTCTCTCCATTTCTTTCCTCATCACCCAAATATGTGGGTGTCCTTTATGCTTCCCTGAATCTTCCACCATCCTGTCTTGTCTCCTGTGTCTCTGCAGCCTCCTCTCTTGCCCCATTGGGTGAGCTCATCCTTCTTGGTGACATTAATTTAGACTGGATCACCCCCACTCAATTTATGTCAACAGATTAAAGCCCTAAACTTGTCCCAGCTAATAAAAGAACCCACATGCCCAAATCCTCGCTCCTTGACTCATTCCCTGCTCGATTGTGTGCTTACAACACATCCCCACCACATCTGCCTTACCAGCATATTACCCAATGCACTTAGTGACCACTGCCCCACCTTCTGCATCAGAAAGAACCACAATCCCCCAAACCTGCCAAAATATATTTGGTACCAGTCACTCAGATCACTCGATTAAAGCAAACTGCTTCAAGACCTAGCATTAGCTAACTGGGCACCTGTTTTCTCCTCCCTCTCCTTTGATACCACACTTAGATACTTCACTTCCATCTTTCTAGATGTTTGGGATACCCATGCCTCCTTAAAATCAATCAGAGTTAGGTGATCTCACTGCCATTGGATCACCCCAGATGTCCTGGCTATGTACAAATCCTGTGACCACTGTTGGACTTGTTTTAAGACTTCTCTTGGCCCTGCTTACCTGCAAGAGAACACCAGGAGGAAGGATTTGCTTTGTGACTGGACTTCTCTACTGGGACTAAATAAGCAGAACACTACTACTGGGACCTTCAATTTAGGGTTAAAAAAAAAAAGCTAGTGTGTTTGTCTGAGTTGGCTGAAGTGAACTGTTATCTGAGCAGTTATCTAGGTGTAAATCTCAGGTGGCTGAAGGAGATTGTTAACTGTGCAATTTAACTAAGTGTAGAAAGATCTATCAAGTAGGGGGAGTGGCTTCGCTAAAAGGAAGACAGGTTACAGCCAGGTTTAAACACTGCCCTAGACAGCTTCTTCCAAAGACTTGGCAGAGACCACCAGGAGGAAGGAGTTGCTGTGTGACTGGACTTCTCTACCAGGAGTAAAGACGTAGAACTCTACTACTGGAACCTTCAGTTTAGGGCAAACAAAAAAGTTTGCATGTTTGTCGGAGATGGCTGAAGTGAACTGTTATCTGAGCAGTTATCTAGGTGTAAATCTCAGGTGGCTGAAGGGGATTTTTATCAGTGCAATTTAACTAAGTGTAGAAAGATCTATTAAGTAGGGGGAATGGCTTAGCTAGAAGGAAGCCAGGTTACAGCCAGATTTAAACACTGCCCTAGATAGCTTCTGCCAGAGACTTGGCAGAGAACACCAGGAGGAAGGAGTTGCTGTGTGACTGGACTTCTTTAGTGGGACTATATTGCCTTCTTTCTCTCCCCTTCACCCAAAGCCAGTTCTACTTTTATAGGCACAGGATTTGACTGACAACAGAAACTTCCTGTTTGGGAGCAGTAAGTGAGTGATCACAGAGTCACCAAAGACTCACCATCCTAGAAGGACAAGAGTAGCTCTCTGTCCCCCCCCCCAGCTGCTGGAGGTCTGCTTCTGAGCAAGTAAGGGGACTAATGAGAAATATAGGATCTTCTTGTCTCAGAACAGGAAGATCAAGAGCTTAAAGAGCATAGAGGCAGTAAGTAAGTAGGGAGAAAAAAGAGGAAAGAAAAAGGATTCCAAACAACAGTGAAGGGGCCAGAAATAAGACACAATGGGAGTGGTGCAGTGCAGTGGCTGTGGAGCAGCAGTCTTCTGGGAGATGTTCTGGAGGATGCGGTGTTGTCCCATCTGCAGGCACCTCTCTGGGCTGAGGAAGGAGGTTGCTCATCTCCAGGCTGAGTTGGCAAGGATTTGTGGGACCTCCTTTCCCACCCAGGGACCACCAGGGCCACTGCTGTTGCCTCAGAGGTTGCCAAGAAAGAGGAGCAGTTGGACCACAGTGGGATCAGGGAGGGTGAGGGTGGTGGAACAGAGGTACATCCCTCCAGTTGGCCTCTCCACAATTCATATGCCATTCTAGCGAAGTGTGGTTCCTCTATGGAGGCACCCACAGTGGAGACCAAGGAGGATGCTGGGAACTTCCACAAAAGAGACCTACAGGAGGGTGGCATGGGATGCCACAGGGGAAGGAAACAACTCCTGATGGGGGACTCCATTGTTAGGACGGTAGAACTGGGGGAGGAAGGGGAGAGGGAGGTAAGGTGCCTGTCTCATGCTATGGCTTGGAGGGACAGGGAGCAAATCCTCAGGATCCCCAGAACAGCTGCACGGGGAGGGAGCTGGATGTCATTGTCCACCTAGGAACAAATGACCTTGCTATGAAAGGGATCAGAGCAGTGCAGGAAGAGTTTTTGAAGTTGGGGAGGGGCCTTAGACATGTAGCATGCATGGTAACCTTCTCAGAGGTGCTGCCTGTCTATGGCATGGTTGAGGCTAAGGTGCGCCACACCATGGGATTCAATCAGTGGTTGAAAAAATGGTGCAGAGCTCAGGGATTTGGCTTCATTGGAGAATGGGGGTCCACCTGGAGTGATGCAGGCCTATACTGGCATGATGGTCTGCATCTGTCCAAAAGGGGAACTAGGATCCTAGGTGATAGGTTTAAATGATTCACTGGCAAGCATTAAAACTAGCCAAGGAGGGAGGCACTGGAAAGGAGCAGGGAAATCCTAGCCCCCCCAAAAAGTCAGGGTAGTAAGTGAGGTAAACACAAAGATAGAGATGTTGATAGAAAGAAGAGCAGGGTTAAAAAGAGAAAGTGACAAAGGCAATAAGGACAGGGATGGGGCAAAAGGGAGTAAGGCCATCAGGAAATGGAGGGTAATGAGTACCAGTGCCTGTAGTTTGGGCAATAAGCTCCCTGAACTGGTGGCCTTGATGGAAGAGGGATGCCTGGATATTGTAGCAGTCACAGAAACATGGTACACAGATAACCATGACTGGGATGTTAACATACCAGGGTATACAACCTACTGGAGAGACAGGAAGGGGAGACGAGGGGGAGGAGTAGCTCTCTATGTAAGGGAAGGTATAAAATCAACTGAACAAAAGAGTAATCAGGGAGGAGAGGAGGCATTGTGGGTCACCCTAGAGACTAGAAATGGCACCACAATCAGCACAGGGATTATATACAGACCCCCATGTCAGGGGGAGGAAATGGACAAGGATGTAATAGAAGGCATTCTTAGAATGGCAAAGAAAGGGGATATACTGTTGATGGGAGACCTGAATATGCCAGATGCTAACTAGAGCACATTTGCTGCAGCCACATCCAAGAGCAGGGCCATTCTCAATACTTTACAGGTGGCATGCTTCAGACAGCTAGTTTTGGAACCCACTCATGAGGGAGCAATCTTAGACCTCATTCTCTCAAATGAGGACAGTGAGAGTATCTCAGATCTAGAAGTGGGTAGCCATCAGGGAACAAGTGACCATCAAACAGTGTGGTTCATGATAAACTCAGCTACAGAGTCAAGCCATACAAAAGTGAGGGTACTGGACTTCAGGGGGCTGACTTTGGCAAGATGGGTGAGTGCCTTAGAAAAGCACCAGCAAACAGGCTAGAAGGAGGGGTGGAACAACAATGGGGAAACATTAAATCTGCCATAACAGAGGCAACAAGCCTTTGTGTGAAGCAAATAAACAAAGTAAAATGAAAGGAAAAACCACTATGGTTCTGAAAAGAGGAGGCGGGGAAGGTCCGGGAGAAAAAGATAGCACTCAGGAAGTGTAAGGAAACACAGAAGGAACAGGAAAGAGAGCTGTACCAGTTAAGGCAGAAGGAAGGGAAGTCAGAAGAGCAAAGGCCCAAACTGGGGAAAAGATAGCCAACTCAGTTAAGAAGGGGGATAAAACCTTTTAAAGGTACATCAGGAAGCATAGAAAGACAAAGGGAGGGATAGGGAGGCTGAGTAGAATGGACGGTGGTGGGCAGAAAGGGAAAATGAAAAATCAGTAACACTGAATGAATATTTCTGCTCAGTATTCACAAAAGAGGAGGAGGAGGAGGTGCCTAATTCAAGTAACTGAAGCTCTCTGGATAGGGGGGTCGATACCAGTCCTTTCACAGAAGAAAGGGTTCTGAAAGAACCCCTAAAACTGAAGGTAGACAAAGCAATGGAGCCTGATGGAATTCACCCCAGAATTCTAAAAGAATTAAGGGGAGAACTAGTGAAACCACTGACTACCTTTTTTAACAAATCATGGGAGGATGGTGTGGTGCCTGAGGACTGGAGGAAGGTAGATGAGATTCCCCTTCACAAAAGTGGGACCAAGACAGAGGCAGGAAACTGCAGACCTGTCAGTTTGACCTCAGTGGTAGGGAAAGTGATGGAATCACTTCTGAAGGAAGAATTGTTGAGTACCTTGAGACCAGTGGGGTACAGGACCCAAGGCAGCATGGGTTCACAGCGGGAAGATCATGTCAGATGAATCTAATAGATTTCTTTAACTGGGTAACCAAAGTAGTAGACCAGGGAGGGGCTGTGGACATGGCCTACCTAGACTTTAGCAAGGCATTTGACACAGTCCCACACAAAAGATTAATAGTCAAATTAACCAGCCTGGGAGTGGGTCCCAGGGTGGCAGCCTGCGTAAAACACTGGCTGGACAACAGGACATAAAAGATAATTGTAAAAGGAGTCCACTCTGAAGAAAGAGGGGTTACTAGTGAGGTACCGCAGGGTTCAGTACTGGGTCCAGTCCTTTTTAGTGTCTTTATAAGTGACATTGCAAAGGGACTGGAAAAGAAAGTATGACTCTTTGCATATGACACAAAGATCTGCAACAGGGTTGATACACAAGGAGGCATGGAAAGGATGAGATGGGACTTGGCAAGGTTGGAGAAATGGTCAGAAGTATGGCAGCTTGATTCAATGCAAAGAAGTGCAAAATAATGCACCTGGGAAACAAAACCCAGGGAAGATTATACATTGGGGTATTAACAACAACAAAATGGAATGGTCCCTCCTCCTCCTCCACACACCCCATATGCTCCTCTCCACCTCAACCCCATCCAGACATTAGTTTTCCTCCCCAGCTCTCTGCACTTCTGATCACACAAGCTTCTGCCTGTGCTGCCCTACCCACCCCTGTTCTACTAAACCCCATTCCTCATCCTATCACTCCGCGTAAACTCTCCATCTGGCACCCTCTGACCAGAGCACTTCTCCTTCTTCTACTCCCAACAGGGAACATACATCCCAACCCAGGCCCTGCCCCTCCCACCCACCCACCCAGCCCATTGGTCTTCAAGTAGCCTCCATGAACATATGCAGCCTGTTGAAGAAATTTGACACACCTCACAGTGTTGGGCCTTGGCTCATCAACCAGACATCATAGCCTGGTTGAAACATGGCTGTCCAAATCCACCCCTGACTCATTTGTTTCCTCCCAGGCTATACCTTATACCGAGGACCGAGTAGGCAAACGAGGGGTGGCTATGCACCTACACTAGGGACACAATACTTGGCACGCACTCCCACCTCAGCCTTTGTAAATGGGGCCTAGGCTCTACCTCAAACTCACCCCGACCCTCTAGGAGCTCCTCTATCTCACCACAGCTACGCTCCTCCAAAGAACCAGCACCTGGCCCTGGTATCTTTAACGGACTACCTGGCAACCTCTCCACCATATATGGAGCAAACCGCTGGGGACCTTAATGTAAATTGGCTTAGCACTTCCTCATCTGCGATCAGAGACTCATTTGCCGCCCAAGACCTCACGCGAACTGGTCCACCCAGCCCACAAGAATAAACCCTAAGAGAGGTACCAGCACTCTTCTGATGTTATTATAATTAACCCAATTTACAAAATCCAAAACATCCAGGTCCTCCCAGACTCTCTAAGTGACCACTCTCCTATCCTATTTCATTGGGCAGTCTCCAATCCCAAACCCAAAGCCCAGACCACCAGAGGCGCCCGCCTGGTGGGCTGAAAACTTAAAGTATTCCTCACCCAGATAAACTGGTCCCCCATTCATCATGCTACTGACATTGACACTGCCCTCGCCTTCTTCACTCACACCTTCAACATGGCCTGTGATCTCTTTGCGCCTCACCAAAATCCGGTCCAAAAACAGAATGCACCTTGTGCTAGTCGGCCCTTCTACAATTACTAAGGAATCGATAACTCTCTGGCACCTTGCCACTGAAACGGGTCATCTGTCTGATAGGCAGGCTTACAATGCAGCCCGGAATAAGTGCTCATGGGCCATCAGGAAAGCCAAGGCCGACCATTACCAGGCCTCCCTTACTCCTCCTGGGCTCAGCCTGGACTTTCTGGGATAATATTAAGCAACTTAACGGAAAAGCTGACTCTGCCCCATCCCAGCTCACTAGAAATGGCACTACCACCACCGAGCCTGCCACCATAGCTAACTGGTTCAACACCGCCACTGACCTTAGCTCAGTCCTCCCTAGTAATTTCTTTAACCCTCCCCAACCAACCTCCCCTGTCCTCCAGCGCCCAGCTTCCACCTCGGCAAGATTTCCACGGGAAGCCAGACCCATCCTAGTCAAAGCTTTGAATGGCAACAGTCCCGCAGTGACTCACTGACCTCAGTATCCTCAGGCTGGTAGTTAGATGAAGTCCTTGCCCCCACCACCAGGCCTAATTAACCAGTCACTCTGTTGGGACAATTTCCCACAGCGTGGAAGACAGCCATTATCACACCAATTCACAAGGGTACAGGTCATCGGCCAACAACTACCGCCAATCTCCATCCTCCCCATCTCTAAAGCCCTGAGAAAGTGGTGGCCATTCAAATCACTGATTATCTGGCTAAGCATAACATTCTATGCCCAGAGCAACATGGCTTCCGTGCTGGTCACAGTACCAGCACTGCCCTAATTGACTTCTCCAACTTCCTACACTCCTCCTGGATACCAGCTCTCAGCTGGTGCAGTGTCATTGACCTCTCAAAGGCCTTCGACACCGTCTCCCATCCACTTCTGCTGAATGCACTCTGCCACTGGTCTTCGGCTGGCCCCTTAGCATGGTGCACAAGTCATCTTGACTGGACGCAGTGTGTGTAAAATCACAGCACACTCTCTGATACCCATCCCATTTACTCTGGGTCCCCAGGCTCCATCCTGGCCCCTTCTCTTCTCGCCTATCTGAACACCCTGCCCAGTGCATGCCCTGGCAAAATTCTACTGTATGCAGATGACGCTGTCCTTTTTGCCACCCACCGCAATCCTGTCTCCCTCCAGGACACCCTACAGCAGTCTTTCAACAGTGCCGAAGCCTGGTTTAAGGAGTGCAGACTCATCATCAATCCTAAAAAGACCAAAGCTATGCTCTTTTTCCACCCCCAAAACAAAGCTAGCAACCACCCACTCTATATCCTTCCAAGTACCAATCAGTCACTGGAACAAGTCTGCTCCTACAAATACCTTGGGGTTACCTTCGACTCAGCCCTCACATTTCACAACCACATCGATGTCCCGAACATCCGCCACTAACATACACTGGGCTATGTACTCTCTTCCGCCATAGAACCTGCCTCTCCCCAAATGCCTCCGCTCGCATGTTTACATCATCCGCTTTTGTCCCTTGTAGACTATGGCTCACCAGTCTATGGTGCTGCCGACACCACTGCACTCCAAAAAATTCACTTCACCCTGAACAAAGCCTGCAGATTGATTACTGGTGCCCCAGGCTCACTCACACCTGTCAGCTGTATGTTGAGGCTAAATTCTTACCCTGGATGAATGGCTCCAATATCAAACCTGTCTCTCACAAAAAACTTACTGGGCTCTCCTGGGGTAACAGCATCCATCCACCAGAGCCCTCCCACTATTGCAACACGGTCTTCCAACAAGACCACTCTAATGGTCCCCAGATCAAGAACCAGCCGTGGCCAGAGGTCCTTATGCTATAGAGCCCCAACCTGGTTTAACTCTCTCTCTGCCCCCATCTCCAATGCCACCACCATCTCTAAGTTCAAAACCACCCTTCGAAACCACATCATCAACACTCGTAACTGCTCCTGTCTCTGAAAGTAGCCTCCACCTCTACTTCTCTTGACAACACCTCCGGTGGCTCTCCACCTAGCCATCCCCACCACCACTTCCCTGTACAATCGCGGCCTATGTTTAACCTGGCCAGTACCAGCTGTTTCAGTGTTTACCTACTAGATTGCTCACTATTGATACCAACTTGTGTAACACCTGTTCTCAACTTACATGTACCCTGTAATCCAAATGTATTTGTCTGACCACAGTGTGACGTGGCGCTCTGTTGAACGCCTATTGTTTTGCAAACCTACGCTATGTAACCAAAAACACAATGTATGTCTTTATGTGATGAAGTACCTTTGGAAACGAGCCTCTGGCTCAAAGGTTGTAAACTGATTTTACAAATAAATAAAATAAATAAAAGGGACCTGGGGGTAATCATGTCAGATGACCTTAAGGTTAGCAAGCAATGTGAGAAGGCAGTAGGGAGGGCTGGGGGGATATTGGGATGGATAGGGAGAAGCATCACCAGCAGAAAACAGGAAGTTGTTATCTCTCTGTACAGACAGTTGGTGAGATCCCATCTGGAGTACTGCATCCAGTGCTGGGACCCCATCTCCGCAAGGGCATAGACAGGATAGAGGCATTCCAGACGAGGGCAACTAAAATGGTGCAGGGTCTGCAAGAGGAGCCATACAAGGAGAGACTAAAGGAGCTTAATATGTATACCCTTGAGGAAAGAAGGGAGGGGGGGCATGATAGAAACTTTTAAGTACCTCAGTGGAATCAACAAAGTCAAAGAGGTTAGCATCTTTCAGAAAAAGAGATGTGCAAGAACAAGGGGACACAATTTGAAGATGGGGTGGTTCAGGGACAATGTGAGGAAGTATTTTTTTCACAGAGAGGGTGGTGGATGCATGAAACAGCTTTCCTTAGGAGGTTGTGGGGTCTAAAACTGTGGAAGAATTCAAGAATTCATGGGACAGACATAAGGCAATTTTTGTTGGGGGTAGGAAGAAATAGGCTGTTGGTTAACTAGGATCTGCAGCTTATCCTGTAGGAAGGGAAATGGGCAGACTAGGTGGGCCAAGTGGTCCTTATCTGTTGTCAAAGTCTATGTTTCTATGTTTCTAAACCTATTGTACCCTCTGTAATAGCTGCACCAAGCGAATTCGACAGGCCAAGTCTGAATATTTCAAAACTTGTCTGCAAGCCCCTGGCAGCACACCACCAACCTTCTGGCATGATATCCTATCTCTCCTCCACTCCTCCAGTGCTTCTCCAACACCCACCCTCAGTGAAATGGGCTCATTTATATTTGACCATTCCCCTGTGGCAGAATTCCTAAACAAGTTCTTCACAACCTCTGCAGTACCGCATGAACTGCCTTTTTCTCCATCCAGCTCCCCTCCCTCTCCTCCTTTGTCCCCTGTATTCCAGTTACAACTGCTATCCCCCTCTGAAGTCCTGTGAGCTCTCTTCTCACTCAACCCATCCAAGTCTAGCCCCAATGGTTTGCACGACGCTAAGCTCCTTATAATCTCTGCCCCTTCCATTGTCACCTCCTTAACCTTTATTTTCAATCTATATCCTCTGCTACCATTCCTTCTGCCTGGAAGTTTGCTACGGTCCAACCTCTCTTTAAGGGGCTGTTACTACTGTCTCTGGCAACTACCACCCCATCTCACTTCTTCCTACATTGGCTAAGATATAAGAGTGCCTTATCCTCTCTAGGCTAAATGACTTTCTTCTGGCCTCTAATATTATATCCCCTGCCCAATCTGGTTTCAGGAATCATCACTCCACCACTACCTCCCTTCTACGCTTTACTGATCCCATTCACTGTGCCATGGATCAGGGTCTGTTCATATCGGCCATTTTCATCGACCTTGTGAAGGCCTTCAACTCTGTGTCCCACTCTCTCTTCCTAGATAAATTAAGTGTCCTGGGCCTCTCTCCATCTTCTGTGTCCTGGTTCCAATCCTACCTCACGGGCTGCTCACTATCTGTAACTGACTGTTATCTCACCCTTTGTACCTCATTGTTGTCATTGTTGTCTTTGCTGCATTTGCTGTAACTGTACTCTCCCAGGTCATGCCTGAAAATAGGCAGGTTTCTTGCCTAGCGCACTTACCCGGTCATCAAAAGCTAATAAATAATAAGTTAGCAATGCTCTATCCTCTCCATTCCCAATCTTGGCTGGTGTGCCCCAAGGCTTGATCCTAAGACCTGTTCTTTTTTCCCTGTTTATTAACAACCTTCCCTTAGTATGTTCCCATGCTAAGATACATTTATATGTGGACGACACTGTTCTCTTCATTTCTGGCCCATCCGTTTCGGCCACCCAAACACCTCTGCAACAGGACTTCTCAGCAGTTACCTCATAGTTTAATGCCAATTGTCTAAAACTAAATACAAAAAAAAAAAGCAGTTGCTATGACATTTGGTACCAAGCAAAAACTGGCTAAGCTAAGCGCCCTACCCTAGTTCCTCTGTGGCATGTCCACTACCCTCGAAAATGTCCTCACATACAATATAAATACCTTGGAGTCTGGCATGATCCATCACTAGACCTCTCCGCCCACTTCAGCACCCTCCATTCCAAACTGTGATTGAAACTTGGGTTACTATACTGAAATAAAGCTAGCCTTCCCCTCCCAGTTAGACGTGACCTACTAGTTAAATGGATCCTCCCTGCCTTCGACTACGCAAATGTTGTTTTCAGTGCTGCCCCTTCAACCCCTCTCTCAAAACTTGATGTCCTGTACCATGCCTTCTGCAGATTTACCTCTAACTCTCCCTATCTGACTCACCACTGTGACCTTTACTCCTTTCTTTCCCTCCAGTCCCTCTCCCAGAGATGTTTATCCCATTGTGTCACCTTTATATCTAAATTTTGGTTTGGGACTCTACTGCCATACCTTGCCTCTCTCATCAAACCTGCCACCCCCTCCCAATACAACTCGCGATCAGTCAGTGCCCATTCCTTTGCCCTCCCATGTGTTCGCACCTCGACTGGAAAATTGGCATCATCCTATAGGCTCCTTTCTCTCTAGAACAGCATAACCCCCAACCCATCTACCACCTCCTTTCCTGCCCTCAAGTGTCTACTGAGGCCTACCCCTTTCACATCCTGCACCTGTCCCTCTCCCTAATGTGCATTCTCACATGTCTTTATCTGCTTTTCCTGATCTGCACCTAATGGCCCCCTCGAGGTCCAGCCCCCCCCTTATCTTTTACCCACCTGCTATCTGCAGTCATTTATTCCTACGCATCTTAAACTTATGTATATATAATTATGTTTCATTACTTATTTCATTGTATATTATGTACATAGCACTGCTCATTACATGATACCTGCTAATTGTGTGTACTGTGTTATATTTAATTCTCAACATGTAAAACTGTACCTATTGTATTATCCTCTGTCATATATTACCACTTTCCCTGGATTGCACCTGTAAACAAACCTCAGCTCATGGTGCCTTTCCCGGTTATCAAATTTTAAATAAATAAATCAGAATTTGATAATACAATTATTCTGACGTCAGATCAACAGTATCAATAGAGAAAGTATACAGAGTCCCTTATGAACATACCTGCAGCCTTACTACCTTGACACCTGATCCAGTCAAATTTCAGAAGCTAAACAGGGTTGGGCTGGCTGTCTAGTAAAAATGGGTGAGCTCCAGGGAACACCAGGTGCTGCAGGAAATGGTGCTGTAGCTCTGCAGAGGGCACTCAACCCTTGGTCATAAGTTAACATGATGATGAGTTGCAGAGACTTTGCATTTTGTTTTTGTTTTTTATTTCTTAATCTTAATCTGTACACTGCCTGTAATACATATACAGTACATGCTTTACTGCAGTTTTTGCAAACAGTTTCCTTAGTTTTTGAAAAACAGAAACATATATACCAGCAGACACATGCAGGTTTTGCCATTCACACCATGATGAACACTTCATAGTGATGCTGTATGAACCAGATTGTTATCTTATTTGTAAGTGGCCCTGTGGGACACTCATGAAGCAGATGCATAGTGGCATGCACTGTGTAAGCCATGTACCTTTCCTTGGGAGTTGGAGGTTGAACCCCCAAACACATTTTAGGTGAGATGTACAAAGTGCCACTTATATGGTCTTGGTGGGTGGAGACCTTGGCATTCAGGAAATGTGGGCAAAAAATTACCACAAACTGACGGGCAGGATTTTTAAAAGATTCTGCCCGAATGCACCTGAAGTTATTTTCAAAAAATAAATGATTCAAACTTGCTACCATCTTTTAGATGGTCTAAAAACTCCCAAAGTTTGCATCCAAATACAGACACAACTGCATCCTAACTGGATGCAGCTCACAATTGTGTCCGCTCTGTGCAACAAATCATGACTTTCTTTCATAAATGGATACAACTTCTCAAAACAGCAGCAGGGTCATGTGGACACAAGGGGAGGAATGCAGATAGAGGTGAAGAATGCATTTACATCCACTTCCAATTCTTTTGAACCCCCCACCCATAACTGTATGTGTGCAAAATTACTGTACTTTGAGATAAAATTGTTTTGTAGCTTTATATCTCTTTAGTTGATGGCAAACACCCATGATAAAGGTAGGATTGTACCAGTTGTCCAATGCTAGATTAATTTTTCAAATGGTGGGTGCTTGGGAGGAGAGAGGGTATGGGTGCTAAGTTGACTGGATGGCTGGCTTGGTAGCTTAAGGGGCTGAGGCACTGGGTGCCTTACCTTCTGCCATACTGGTAGCCCCAGTCCAGAAACTGTCCTGGGTTGTTCAGGGGTTGGCCAGTGAAGGTGGATTGAGCATCCATGATCAGCTCTTCTCCTTCAGGAAGAGATTACAGTGCTTGTCATTGTTTGCCTGCCATCCAGCAGAGGCTGAGTAGCACAGTATGAGGCCACATCTGTCATGGTCAGGCACAGGCATTCCAGTGTGTGTAGTATCTTCTCATCGTACTCCCACAGCAGGACATGTGCACTGACCTCAGCTGGGGAAGCCAGAACATGTGGAAAAGATGGGGCTGTGCAATTAGAAAGCCCCAGCCACCAGTCTTCACCTGCATCATCACCCCAAGACCCACCAAACCAGATTAGAACTCTGGGGGGGTGGATGTCCCTGTCTCTCCTGGCTCCACCATGGGGGGGGCGCATGAGAGCAGAAGACAGGTGAGTTCTTGGGGAGGTGCTTGTGATTTGGGGATGTGGGTAACGGCTGAAGAGGCAAGCTAGCACCCTGACAAAAGAAAAAGATCTATAGAAAAAATAAAGCTGGCTCAGTGGATGGAAACTATTTTACTTTATGACAGAGGAGGGTGGAATGGGTACTAGTGTGTGGGGGATTACTGTTTATTTTCTTTTAGTGACTGCCCAACACCTGAATTAGGCATCTGGTACAGTAAACCAAAGGGGGGTTGTAGCGAGCCAGGTTGGGCACCTATTGGCCATTGTTCATAAAAAGGGCGCTTTTTTTCATGAAATCTGCATGAAGATCTTTCATCGTTATGCAGCTTGTATCAAAACTCCAGTTAGTGCAGCAAAAGGCATGTTTTCATGCAAGCTGTGTGTAAATGAAAGATCATCTTGCACCTTGTGTGAGAATTCCAGTTTGTACCACAAATTTTCATGCATGCTGCATGACTAAGGAATGCAGGGTTACGAACCATAAAAACAGTATTTTGAGTGATGAAGGCAGGTCCCATTTTCATGACTCAACAGCTTAAATTAATAAATAGGAACATAGAAATTGACAGCAGATAAGGACCGCAAGGCCCACCCAGTCTGCTAATTTCCCCTTTCTGCTGCAAAAACCACAGACCCTACTTGATCTCCAGCTTTATTCTCTTTCCTATCCCTAGGGTTCCTTTATGTACTATATTAAATCATTTAAAAAGATTCCTTTCTAAGTAATAAAAAAACAACAGTATTATATGATACACTGTCTACCATTTAAATTTGAAACTTAACTTCCAACATATTTTCTTGTTTTTGATTGTAGACCTCCTTTGGAAGTGGCCTCACCTGGACAGTCGGTCTGCTGCTTTCTCACCTGCTGTTCTGAACTGAGGATGACAGCATCACTGATGAAATTTTCAGAACCTTCTGTTCACTTTGCTTTCACAGCTGCAGCTGGACTTCAGCTACAGTCCCTCAATCCTGGCGGTGGGAAAAGGGAACTACCAGAAAGCTTCTTCTTTGGTCCCTCAAGTTCTACACAAGAACTGCCAGCAAGAGGAGGAGTAAATGTTGTGGGTCTCCTCCTCAGTTCTCCCTGCACACTAAACTCCTCCAGCATGCAGCTCACTTGCCCAATGCACCTGACCATCACCAGACTGACTGGACTTCAGCCCAAATGGGCTACAATAACACAGTGGGCACTACCACTTATTGGGGTAGCATGATAAAATAAATACTTTATGAATCACAGGATCCATCATGGCTTTGGCCACAATCAACTTTGTGACCTTTAACTCCTATAGTCAGCCAATCATAGGGCTAGAATGCCTATAAAGAACTCCAGGGATTTGTGGAGTAGAACTAAAAACAGGGACCTCCATAATGTTCTGGAGAGTTTAAGAGGGTCATTTAGGGGGCAGGACAAGGATGAAGGCCTGACAGACAGCCCTGACAGGCAAATCAGACAATGAAAATGTAAAATATGTTTCTGGACTCTACAATGCTTATTATCTGAATCTTTCTAAAAACCTTATTCTTAAGAAAGTAGGAGATCAATAACAGATATGCTTACTTTGGTCACATACATAATTCTTCTGGAACCAAGTATGATAATCTGAGGCAAGAGAGAACAGCATTTTAAAAAGCAACTGTACAAAACCCTGGTCCCAGGGCACAGGGGAATATTTTTCTGCAGTTCAAACTGTAAAACACATGACATGGCACTGCTGCTTTTGCAAACTTTGTAATTTCAGTCTGAAATTAAATTTGACCTGGGCTGCATATCAAGCTGTCAGCTCTATTCACCTAAATCAAATGTAACTTGTATGGACTGAACAGTATAAACAGTAAATTGGTTATAAGGCGCTTCTTGCACAGTAATTAAAATTTAAACTTCCCTGAAAACTCTCGGGGCTAATGTTATGAGGGGACAGTGGGGATACAATTAAAATTGCTTGTACATTTACAGTGCTGACAGTTGTTCAAAACCCCCACATGCCTTTATTTATATTACTAAGTTAGGCAATTAACACAGTTTCTCAGGAATGACACAGACAGGGTGAAAAAGAAAAAAAAAATACTGCTGTCTGAGTAATGATATTTTTGGCTGTGTAGTCTCTGAATTCCCTCAGCAGGGGTTCCAACACTATATCACAGAGTGGCTCCTACAGAGAAAAAATGAGATTAGAGTCACTACGAGAGGAAAGGACAACCATACTCCAACTCTTTCTCCCATCTCTACCCTAAATACACACACACACACACACACACATACACACACACACACACACACACACACACACACACACACACCTGCAAAAATCGAAAGGAAATCAGAATAAATTTAGAATAGTTGTGTTAGAATTCTAGCTCAAGCCTTCCTATAGAGTGCAGGAATCAGCAAATATGGTAACTCACCAGTCTAGACTGTGCCTATTTTTATTTATGTATGTAGTACACCTATTTGTGCAGTACAGCCAACAGTTTTATAATTCAAACACCTTTGCCAGTCTGGTGGGCTTCCTTACATTGGTCCATTAAAAGATAAATGGAATACTGGATTCTTAAAGTATCTGATTACCTGTGATGTGGGACGATGAACCAGCCTTGCTACTGGTCTTGCTGGTTTTCTGTCTCTCTCCCTCTCAACAAATATTACAGAACTGTAGAAACATTGAATTTGTTGACAGGTATGGACTGCTTGGCCACCTACAGTAGTCTGCCTCCTTTTTTTCCTGGCTATACATTCACTGCAGACCCTATATGATCTCAGGCTACCTCTACCACCCATTTCCAAATAAGATTCCCTTATACCTACACTATACATGCTTAAAGCCCACCACTGTTTTTTTTCCCCATCAACTTGGCTGGAAGATTGTTCCATGCATCTACCACTCTTTTGGTGAAGAAGCACTTCCTCATATCTCTTCTATGTTTCCCCTTTTCCAGCTTCATTGGATGCTCCCTTGTTCTTGTGCACCTTCTAGTCTGACAAAATACTCTCCTACTTCACCTTTTTCAACCCCATGAGATATGTATTGGTCTGTTTCATTACTGATCAAGACATAGAACACACACTCACATATACAGAAAAATAAATATATATTATACAGTATCTAGCCAAAATGCATTTTAAATATTCCAAAACTGTTCCAATGTGTATATGCAATATATATAACTGGGGGAAACTTGTAGCAAGTATGCTGCATGACCTATAAGGCTGATCCAGTTCCTTTTTCAAATGCTTAGAACTTATTCAAACTTTGCACTTGCGATCATCAGCTTTTCATTATTAAGCACGCAGGTGTTGGGGGAAAAAAATTATAGAAATACAAATCAAACTAAAATCAATTCTCCCAGGTGACCAGGGATAGTCCCTTGTCCACCCTACTCCCAAGTGCAATAATGTCCAACTCTTCAATGCCTCCCTCATTTTGCCACAGTAATGTTCTTATAAAAATTACTGGCAGCTTCTGGTGCTGTACCAGCAGCAGACATTGTATTTTGCATCATCGTTCTTCCCTAGCTCAATCTCCCCATCCAGTCAATACATTTTGGCTACCATCTTGATCCCTAGTCTTTGATTGGAAGGGACAATCCAACTTAATTGCATGTGGTCTGCTCACTAGTAATGATGCAGACCACTCCTGCTCCCCTTCCATTTATGAGCCTGTCTCTGCCCTGCTAATACAGTCTGATGACTGTGTAGCTTTGGGTTAGGTAGAGAGACAACTTGACTAGCTGTATTAAATTAGATTGGAGGACTATGAGGGGATTGGGCTGGGTGGGGGATGTTATTAATACAGTATCAGGTCCTTAAACAGCACAAGGTGCAGACAATGGTTTTAAGGAGATCACTATGGGGAACACAGGAGGAGACAGATGATGGGAAATCCCTGTGCTTGAGGGACGTTGTACAAAGGACTAGCACTGGTCACTTGAAGAGGGAATACGTATTTTACAGCAGTCACACACAATAAGGTAGGTGTAAAAATGAGTTTTGCTGCTGCCATTGTTAATTTTTTTTTATAAATATTGGTTTTCAGAAAGAGATGGGTAGCTTTATTGGGTGGTGGGACCTAGCAGATGGGAACCATAGCAAAAGTACTGCTGTGTCACATGCTTGCTGTTAAAACCTGTGGAGATGTGTGCAAGAGTGAGGCAACTCTCCATTACATGTACTCATATTGGGATGGATTAGTCCGAGTTTCAATGTAGGGGAATAACTCCCCCCACATACATAATATAAACCAGCCTCTCCCTGGACCCCTCGCTCTAGTATTTGGAAAAAATAGCCCACCATTCTCCCCTTCCTCCTTCTCCTTTTCCAGCATTCTCCCCATCCTTGATGGGGGGGCTGTCTATTCCTACAGCTTTCAAATTTCAAGTTCCTACACCTACCCAGCTTACAGTAATACCAACAATGGGAATAGAGTTAAGCCACAACAGAGTTTGCAAAAAGCATGAACACACATTATTCCACAAACATTGAAGGAGTTTGTGTAATGCAGAATTTTTGGTACTGGTTTCAGGTTGTTATGATCCCTAATCAGTATTATAATTTTATAAATGACTTCCCAATGAATAGTGGAAACAAATTTTGACTAATATTGTCATGAAACAAATAAAAGAGTCTTGAAGGTGTTTTGTTGAAAAGTAGATAAAAAACCATTATGCATTGGACAAGTATGACACAAGGTATGCTGGGTAATGTAGTACAGTACTATCCAAAATACACTGCCCACATGCTTATAGAGTATGTGAAGCAATCACAGTATGCAGCAAATTGGGGAAATTCTGGGAGAAATGGTGGCAAACACTGGACAGATTTTACAGTCAGAAATGCATTGTTTATCACAAGACTTTATGCTGGTATTCAGTACACATGGTGGACTGTCGGCAACAAAGAGCCAGAAAAGTGTTGGAAGAAATTACTGCCAACCTAGCTGGAATTATGGTGTGCAGTTACAGTCAGATCTGGTTAATTCATGCCTTGTTATTACGTATACCTGATAATCTGAAGAGGGAATGTCTGAAATGGAATCTTTTAGAATGATAATAAAAATCCTCTTGACATTGTCTGGTTACTATGTATATTTTTGTTAAGCAACACAATGGGCAAAAACAAATGCTTATGTATTAACCAGGTCTGACTGAATTAAGATTTGTCAGATCGAGAAGATGGCACATATTGCACCCCCAGGAAACCTTTGATCTAGTAAACCATTTCCCACATGCCACACACAAGGATTTGTAAACCTATCATACTTTGCACTTCATCAGAAGCTTTAGAGTGCATACATGTCTTTCCTTTTTATGAGACACACACATATACCAAATAATGTGTTGTTCTGTTGTCTATTTGCATCTGTTACAGATCCAACACACAACACCTCTTTCAAAATTCATCTCCTTCATTACATACTGCCTCTGAGTACTGCATATGAAATTCCAGTGCACATGTGATTCGTGCATACCTGGCCCAGGATGCTTAATCACCCATATCACCTATATACCAAGGGTTTGTGAGTGCTAACCACTATCTTCAATACCTCTTTGTACATGCATAGAGCTGTAAACGATGTGGGTGGGGGCTTCATGGGTTTCCAGTTAATTACAATATTCAGCCATTGTGGGGATAATCTCTGAGGCACTCCACACTCCTTATACATGGGTTGTGTCCACTGATAGGTTGCTTGATGCACATGTGACTTCAAAGAAGTCCGACCCCCTTTCCCTGTGATGCTGCCTCTCCAGGATCAGTTCTGAATGTGCATCTATACAGGTTGCAGCATATCACAACAACTCCCAAGCAGTTATTTCAAGAATATCACACAAAAGGTAAGGCTACCAGGCTTAACAATTTTAAATCTAAGATTTTTTTTGCATCGCAGAATATGCTAGCATAGCAAAGCATTTTATGGAATTACGTCGCAAAAATATATGGCTCAATCTAGATTCCAGAGAGAGAGTTGATTGTTTAAAATAACTTCCTTTGTGCTACTCAAAACCAATTCATGGTATCTGACTAGGAATCACAGAGACAATCATTCAGGCTACATTTAAATTATTGCCAGAGGCACACTACAGGACATCAACACAGGGTATTGTGCCATGCCCATAAATTTCATTCCAGATGCCTTATATTCCCTCTCAGTGAGTCTAAGACAAATTAAGCACTCATGACTACAGTTTGCAGCTTTCTGGGATCCCTGCTAGTGGTCTCAGTTCAGCCTGCACCCACTACTACACGCTTGTGGGATTGGGATCACCCTATGGCTCATGCTAGCAGCCACATGAGTGCTATCCCACATATACTTAAAACAACTCCTATAAGGAGTTAGGTTGCTGCAGCAAGTGAATATTTCAAGCACATCCTATAGCTCCAGCATGCTGATAAAATACAAGTTTGCAAAATGCAGGTAAGAAAACTACATTATAGAGAGCATTTGATATCAAAAGAGCTGAACGTGTTTGCTCATATAACAATATGAGCATAGAACATAAGTACTTTTAAATGCCTACACAGTGACTGACATCAGTGTTAAATCAGGATAATTGTGATGACCTGGACACCCCTTCAAGTGGTCCCAGGAACTAATCACCAAAAAACATAATGACTGGGCACAGTAACTGATTATCCTTGGGGGCAGACAATAAAATGATGACATTATTGCAAAATAAACCTGGTACCACTGCTTTCGGTACCTGTGTTTAGATGTATTGTAAAACATTCCAACACAGCAGCTCCAGAGTATGTTTCTGCAGATATGCAAATGTTTAAAATTGCAAAACTGGTAGTCTTAGAGATGTTAGCACTGTGGCTTCTACTAGCATCAGTTGTCTAGAAAAATATTAGCTGAGGAATCGCCAGCACAATATTTAATTTATGAACATTATCGCATTGTACAAGCATAGAGATTATTAGCTACCTGAACACCCCTGCTAGCAGTGCCAGGAGATAAAATAATGTCTGACCCACATAAATGAATACAGAATCTATGCAATGATTTACAGGAGGCAATATAATACATAATCAACCTGGTTCCCATGCTAGCGGTTCCTGAGTTGTATTAATCACCAGCAAGAATCTGGTGACCCTGCTAGCATCACTAACCTGTACAAAGGTACTCACAAACTCATCCAGAAATATTTCCTTGCACTGGAAGGTGCTTAAAATGTCTGTCCTGGATTCAGTCATTCTTGGAATTCAGTGGCAGTAAATAAAAGCTCATGCAACAATTTCATGCTATTTTCTAGCCAATACTACAGCCTCTGCTCTGCACAAGAAAAGGTTTTTGCAACATGGCAGCTAACTGCAAGGACTGAAGCAGAGCCTTAGGCAAGAAATACATTTTAAAAGGTTGCCTAGAAACTCTGTCACATTCCTCCATTCCATAAATGAGGACTTGAGACTGGTGTTCAGAAGATCAATCAGTGCACCACACTAAAGCATTTCGCAGGGGAAGAAAGGTGTGTGGTCATTGTGCAGATAAAAAACAGCTATGCTCCTATGTTACACTAGTGTAACATCCAAAAGCTTTTGCTACCTATGCCTGCATTTGTAACCTACTGAATAAAATAAATTAGACTTTGATCCCAGTGTTGGATGTTTATATTGGTGCAGGGTAGGAGCGCATTTATATTCCTGGGTATTGTTATTTTTAATATGTGATCTGCCTTATTCATGACAGCATTTATGTTGCTCTTGCTAAACCCCTGTGACAGAACCCCAGCATAAACTACACACCCACCCCGATTTACACAAAGCCAGTTGCAACTTCCTTCAGCCATGACATGCACTGAAGGGTAGGAGAAGTACTATGGTAGGGTCTAGCCAGCTGAAGTAGGGTAATGTACTGTATATCAAGGTCCGTCTCCTTCCCCAGTCACTTCCTGTCCTCTTCCTCTGTTTACCCAGGTCTACTCTGAGAAAAACAAAATGCCATGCACTAAAATGCAAACAAATAGTGTAGTTGCCATATTGGTCTTAGTAGGAAGAGATCCAGAAGCAAATGGTTTGATACTTTTTATTGGACCGACAAAGAAGTTATTTTGGTGTAGCATCTATGTTGGTCCAATAAGAGGTATCAAACCATTTGCTTCTGGATATGTACTGAAATACACAGTCAATTTGTATGAACCACTCTTCCTTATATAACTGATCCAGAAAATATCACATTAAAGAGATACCCCCCCCCCCAAACACCAGTTCTCAATTTCAGGTATGGCAGTAGTAGAGAAATCCAAGCTATTTTACGGACCCTTGTCCCAAAGCACAGTCACTCTATAGAAGTCAATGGATGCTAAAGCAAGATTGAAAGTGTGCAGCAATTGCATGATTACTGATACTAGGCAGACTGATCCAATATATATGTAAGACAGCAAAACCAAAAAGCTTTTTACTGCACTTCAGCAATTGTGGCCATTGCTGCACCGTATTGGAGGTGGCTAGCCCCCACAGTAACCAATTCAAACAAACATATAGTGCGCAAGAAAAGAAATAAGGCAAATAAGGCAAGTTTAAAGTTTAAAACACCAGTGTGTTTTTTACTTGTTGCCATTATTAAAGCAGTTTCTCAGGCAGCACATGCAAATTTATTTGTCAATATAATTCGCAAACATTGGGGGGTCCTTGCAATTGATAAGAATTTAGAAGCAGTGGCAGAACAAAATTCTAGATTAGCGTATAGAAAAGCAAAATGTTTGAAAGATTGTCTTGTCCACAGTCATTTTGTAGACAAAAAAGAAAATCAAACATGGCTAAAAAGACATGTTGGTTGTTTTAAAGGCAATAACTGTATGTATTGTGATATCATAAAGGTGGGCAAGATTTTTTCATCCACTAACATTAGCAAGGAATCTGAAGTACATCAGATGACTTCATGTAATACAAATGGTGTAGTTTATCTAGCCACATGCACCTGCCAGGCTTTTTATGTAGGGAAAACTGTGAAATTTCAAAGTACGAGTGGGTTAACATAAAAGGGCAATTTCAAGAGGAGATCTTTTATATGTTACGGCAGCGCATGTTTTAAATAGTAAACAAGATAATATGGAACACAACTTTTCTTATATGGCTATAGATAAAGTGTGTTTGAACCCGAGAAGGGGTAATTCTAGAAATTTAATTCTTAAAAGAGAGAAACCTTTTGGATCCTTCATTTAAAAGCTACTAAAAATCTGGGTTTAAATTGGGGGTTTGATATAAACCCATTTCTGGGAGAAACTAATTGAAATGTGTTGTTTGTATTAAGAAACACCTCAGATGTTTTTTGATTTTTTGTGATTATTGTGCTAGTTTACCCACTTTTCTGTTTTTTTCCCTATGTTTGCTTTTTGGAATCCCCCTTCCCCCTTTCTTCCTGGGTTTTTGCAGAGCGCTTGTTGCAATTTGATGTCTTTATTTCCCTTATCCTTTCCTTTCTTCTTTTTATCTTACACCTAACATATATATGAACCATGGAGTAGTTTGTTGATATACATTAATTTTTTAGCATAAAAATCTTTTTAAATAACAATTTTTAATGTGTTTTGTAATATGTGATTTATTCTGTGTCTTGATTGGTACTTTTACATTTTCATCATTCTGATGTCACCATAAATTTACTATAAGTGAATGTATTTTGGATGTTGGATTAGCCTTTGAGAAAGGGTCTAGCCAGACCAGAAATATGTCAGGTGATTTTTGCAATAAATCTGTTTCAAATCTTACCCCTTGTGGTGACAGTGCAATATGTGGTGGTGAGTTGCCTCATTTTTTGTTTTCATATAGTACTTTCCATTGCACCACATCCTTGTGTGAGGTTTTACTGGTTTCTTGCATGATGAGAAATGCATATATTTAAATGCAGAGGAAATCTGAGATCTGGTAGTTGTTGCTGCAATTCCCTTGGCCAACCTACAGATGGTAGTACACTGAGGCTTACATCTTTTTTAACTGTGAATTTTACAGACAGAATTGCACATTAATAACTTTGCCCCTTTAAAATAATTTACATGAAATTTAGAAAGCCCAGCCTCTGTCTCAGGAACTCTTGATCCTGTAAATCCCATGTAGATTGGTTCAGGGGAGGTAAAGTTACAGAGATGCAAAAAAAATGCAAAAGTATCAGTTTTTGAAAATGTTAAGCCTTTTTTGGCCACCCAATAACTAACAAAATAGGAGACTTTGAAACCTGAAACTTTCAGGTTTGATAGAGATTGGTCCAAGGTGTATGCTTGTGTGGGTTTTTAGGTTCCTCTATTAAAGCAGTTTTAAAAAATATTTACTAAAAATATGGAGGCAATCTGGAAAGTCAGGCAATCTGGAAAATCATATGTGGCATACTTTACTGTGCAGTTACTGAAAGGCTATGTGTTTCTGAGCCAATAGACCAAGTAAAATAAAAAAAATACATAGTCATTTAAATGTTCTCAAGGCACTTATGATGGAACTACCAGAAACTGCACTTAAGCATATCTATTCTTGTTTGACAGACATCTGTTGGTCAGCAGTGAATTGCAGGCTAAGACTATTTTGGGACAGGAAACTAACATCGGGAACAGAATGTGCATTGTCACCTGATGCTGTTGGACCAATCCTAAAGAACCCTATCTCTTACCCATGGTACAAGCTGCTTTTGAGCACTCATTGTTTAAGAATTCATTTCTTGTGACTAAAATGAACTTACATGCAGCAGTGTGCACATTTATTTTTATTTTCTACAGATGTCTCCGTCTCTTTCTCCTTCCCCCACATTTGTCACCTTTCAGCCTTCTTACTAGGCCTTGCAAATTGATCCCCACTTGAACTCTCCTCCGCTCACTTACTCCTAATACAACTTTTCATACTCATCATCACCATTTTGCTTTCCAGCTTCTCTTCTTAGTGTGCTGATTATTTTTCTCTGGATCCTCTCCCATTTTCTTTCATCACACATATATATATATATATATATATATATATATATATATATATAATTATTTCTCCTAACCTCTCCACTAACTTTGCTTTTTTTTCCTTTCTCTTTTAGATAATTCCTGAAGAAGACCTATGGTCAAAATGTTGATTTTATTTATTTTTTCTGACATTTGGTAACCAGGAAAGGCACACTGAGCCATGCCTTGTTTCCAGCTGTGACCTGTGGGAGGTGGGATGGGAGTACAGACATACAGGTATTACAGACATCTGAGGTACACAGATAAAAATAAAGTACAATGTGCAAATTACATGAGTAACCATGAGCAAGGCCACTGATTTATGGTGATTAAAACATTGAAATTCCATTTTCAATACTTCAGATTCCGGAATTGCACTGGTGATTGCTATTCTAATTTCTGGATTTTACCGGGATTCTGCTGTCATTCTTTTAGTATGTGTATAAATAATCAGAATAAAAGAAGGCTTAATATACAGAGCATTAAATAAAACAAATTGAAAATAGTTCAGGAAGCAATTATAATAAAAAATGCAAGTTTTGTAGAATTAGTGATCTAGAATAAAATGGCAGATTCCATGAAATCTTTGTTTTTACCAGTGTTCAGGCAGCCCTAATTCTGGAATTTTACCAGGTTTTCTGGTAAAAACTGAAAAACAGTGGCCTTGACCATGAGTTAACAGTATGGGATAATACACTGAAATAAAGTGACAACTACCAGTGCCCAATAGTAAAAAGTAATGGAAAACATTTTTTTTTTTGAGAGATGAAATGTGGACAAAAATAAATAGATGGTCCTGTGCAATAGTTGTTATCTAGTGCCTCCTCCTGCTGTTTTGCAGGAAGTATGGAGGATAGAACTGGAAATACTATACAGTTCTTCATATCTTTATGAAGAAATGTGGACAAAATATAATGGAGGTCCTGCGGAAGAGACAATAGAAAAACAGTATGTAGTGCCTCTTCCTGTGTCCCTGCAGGAGATGGTAGACTCAAATTTGTTATAAATGTGAATGCCCCGAGGGAGGGTAGGATTTAGTGGAGGGAGGCTGTGTGGTTCAGTGTGTTCCTGGATAAGGCGAAAAACAATCATTAAGAAACCACAGAAATGAGTTAAAGTGCAAAAGTTCCCTAGTACAATAGTAAAGGGCAGCAGTTCTGCTAACTACAGCAGTCCCCTTTCCTGGCTACTAAGAATTCCAGAAGAGGCAAACAAAAACAGAACACAATAAACCCTAATCCAAAGCGCTTCTGCTTATGCACATTCACAAACTCTGCAAGTTTGAAATGAAATAAAATAAATCATCTCTGCTGTGTAATTATTTCCAACTCTTCTATTGGACTGTGGGGGCCATTTTTCATAAAACCTGTGAAGAGTTTTGTAAAATGACTGCAACTTTGGGACTGCATATAGACTGTACTACCAGCAGAGATCTTTGATGCCTTTGACCACTGCCACAACCAATCAGCATCCTAGGAGCCCTGGAGAACTGTAGCTATATTCACTTGGTAGGGGGTATGGACAATTTCTTGGCACCCAAAAAGACAAAAAATCAGGCATTGAGAGGACCTAATGAATATTAATTTCAAAGATGGACAACTGTGTTCAATCAGTTGGAGGTTGCTTTTCTCTCATCAAACTCTGGGACAATTTCAGTTTGAGTTCAGTTCTGCACAGGCTATCTAAGTGAAACAGGGGAGCAGAGTTTAAGCCAAGAACATTTGGGAGTTGGCCCAAGGCTTCCACACCCTACCGCTAGGAGATTCGCCTAAATCTGCCCATCATCTGGAACCCTAGAAATAAAGTGTGCTGAACTGTTTTAGAACCACTTCTTTGACATCCAAAGAAAGCCTTCAACCTGCCAGAAGAGTTGAACTGGGAGTTGCCAAAACACTGAAGTTTCTGCCTCAGACCTGCAATCAGCATCAGAAGGAGCTTGCTGATCTCCTGTATTCTGGGGGGAGGGGGCCCAGAAAGTCCCTGGAGGCCTGCTATTTGAAAGTTGAGTCTCTGTTTAAAAGATTACTTGCTTTTCAGCCTAGGGATTACAGATTTGCTGCAGTGGTGTTTGTGCCCAGATATAGCCAAGCCACAAAGACAGTGTGACTCTTGCTCTGCACTATAGGAGTTATCACCAGAAGAATAGTCTGGGGAGTCAGCCAGGTGATGTTACAGCTAGGTATTACCCAGCATTTGCTCCCTCCAGATAATTAGATGCCTGGACTTGAGGGTGTGAATGTGTAGCTGTGGTCCTCAGCACTGACCTGATCCAGCTGACTGAAGGTGAAAAACTGCAAGACCCAGCAGTCATGACAGAAGGTAACAGGTTGCCAGACAAGCTTACCAGCCTACTATCCCACTGTCTTGATGAAAGCCCCAGCTCCTCGACTGCCATCTGCCATAACTGCAGTCCATAGTTGTGTCTTCTGAACTGTAAGTAAATTCAGAGATTGCTCTGATCCTGGGGAACTGTGTGGAAATAATTGCTAACTACCAAGTCAGCTACAGAACTGGATTCACGTGTTGAAAGTTAAAGTTCAAGTTTGTTAAAGTTAAGTGCACCAGTGCCAGCCAACAAGCTGCAACACATCAGGCCTGCACCATTTTAAATCTGGGTATCCAGTTAGGACTAAGAGGGTTAGTCTGGTACTAGACGTGAGTGGGTGTTGGGACTACTATGTATTGCATGTATGCTGGTGGGAGTGGGCGCCATTGTTATTGTTACTGCCAGTGCTTCCAGTGTTGCTACAGTTGTTACTCATCTATTTAATTGCCAGCTGCAAGTTATTTTCTTCCCAATCCAAGTTCCCTGCCCTATTCCTATCAATCTGAAAATACATTTATGGTTAACCATTTTACAATGGTGTCCAATTAGCAGATAATTAGTTATAGTCATGAATTGCATGTACAGTAACACACTGCAACTGTTTATTGTACTCTGTGTGTGGGGTGTCTGTGCGGGGAGGTGGGTAATAACAATAATAATAATTTTATTTATAAGGTGCCTTTCGATAACCAAGGCACCGTACATAAATAACAAATCAAAACAGTAAAAATCATTAAGAAATACAATTAAAACAGAATAATCATAACAGTCAGTGTTCTAAAAATGCAGTTTCCCATAAAAAAGTCTTCTAACCTTTCTTAAAGCCCTCCACAGAACTGCAATCCCGCAACCGGAGTAGAGAGTTCCAAAGGGTGGGGACTGCATACGCAAATGCTTGAGCATCCGAAGATTTCAAATTCACCCTTGGAACCTCTAGCAACCCCTCGTTGGCCGAGCGGAGTGACCACTTCGGGTGATAAGGAACCAGAAGTTGTTTCAGATAGCCTGGGCCCATATCGTGTAGAGCTTTGAAAGTCAGCAAGCCAACTTTAAAGGTGATCCACCACCGAATTGGCAGCCAGTGCAGTTTGCCCAGCAGCGGAGTAATGTGACAGGATCTGCTAGAACCTGCCAAAAGCCAGGCTGCAGCATTCTGCACTAGCTACAGGTGATGGATTTCAACCACTGAAAGCCCTTGGTAAAGGGAGTTGCACTAATCCAAGCACGAGAACACGAAGGCATGAACTGCCTTTGGTAGGTTGGCAGACGGAACAAGATGCCAGATCCTGGCGATGTTCCTAAGATGGTAAAAGGAAGTCTTAATGACTGCTGACACCTGTGAGTGCAGTGTCAGCCCGTTGTCAAGAACCACCCCAAGGTTCCGCACCCATTCAGAGGTCGGGAGAGAAACGCCTCCAAGAAAAATTCCGGAAGGTGCATCAACACCCGACCCCTCTATCCAACGACCCGGGCCCACAACCAGTACCTCAGTCTTATCAGAATTCAACCTCAGCCAGCTAGAATTCATCCACTCCTGGATTTTGGTTAGATAGCTATTAAAGACCAAGAGAGCTCCAATCTGGTCAGGGCCAAAAGAAAGGTAGAGCTGGGTATCATCAACATAACAGTGAAACCTCAGCCCATACCTCCTTACGATGTCTCCGATGGGAAACATATACACTGCAACTAACATGGGTGACAATACTGAACCCTGGAGCACCCCACAAGACAAAGCCATTGAATCTGAGGAAAAAACACTGGACACAACCGGATAGGTACAGCATCATAGGGAGTTGTAGCCATTAACCATCTGACCCACTGCAAACTACTCTGGGTGGAGGCACCACACTATTATTTTTCTATTTGGGAAAGAACCCCCTATAAGAACAGAACCCAGGCCCCTCAACCTGGTTTGAGCCCACCAGGCAAGGGTAGTAGTCTGTTGTTACATGGCACCCAGGACACATTGAATATAAAATGAACAGTGCTTGAATTTTTTAACAAGATAAACTGAAACAATGCTTTCTAGATCACATAAATTAGACATCACACCATTTCTGGAGTGGGCTGAGGCCAGAAGCATAGTTAACCCAGATTAAGGAGTTATAGGCATGCAGAGGGAGAGGAAAAACTGTGAGGAAATAAAATGTGGGGATTCTTACTCCATTTTCTATTTTTAGTATACATTTAATTTTGCCATTTAACATGCAGCAGACACTGCTTCTGACCTTGTACAGCTGTATAAAAAACAGATGAGAATACTGATGAAAAACTGGTCTGAGCCATATTTCAATGGGCCTACACAACTAGATGTGTTTGTACAACTGTATTAACTATTTGGCCATTCACAATCTCTATTCCATGGGGAATTACCACCTTGTAAGGGTACCAAAGGCAAGGAATCCTCAAAGAGGGTTCCACCTCTACAGGTGCCGCTGAAAGATTCCCTTGGCTAAAGGCTGCCTAGGAAGAAGCTTATAGAGGAGATAGGTGTGCCACTGGAGGAAGAGGGGAGGATGGTGGAGAAGAAAAAGTGTTTCAGAGAAAGGCTGGGAGGAACTGCTTATATAGCTCAGGAAAGGACTGTGGCTGGCTGTTTGCCCCATTGAACTCTAAGCATATCCTTCCATTAAAAGAAGCACTATTTTTATTATTTAAAATATGACAAAAGTAGCAAATGAGACTCACACTTGAGAAAGAAGGGTATCATACAAATCAGGCATTAATGGGCAGTTTAAAATAGAATAAAAAAATTGGTCCAAACGTTCACCACTGTCATGCATTGCTGCTTAACCTCTTTGTTTTCTTTCTCTCTAGTCTTACTATGTGTTATTTGAATACCTCTGCACATAAGAGTAGCAACATTCTCTCACTTCCATCTTTCGAACTGTAAATTACTTTGGAATACAATTTGCATGAAAAGCAGTATATAAAACCAATTTCCTTTATATCATTTTGATTTTTAGTATCTTGGCTGCTGTGACCTTTTTGCCTCATGTCAAAATTTGCTACAAATTAATATCTATCTGGGCACAATAACACAAAACAGCACTCACAAATAGATAAATATGTAAGAGCTCTTTATTGCACCCACACATTTCCTTCAGTATTTTGCAAAGGGGGCTATCCAGTATTAACACTGACAACTATACATTGTCCAGCAGAGTTAGTTTCTCAAGTTCCCTGCAAGATACTCTCAATATTAAAGAGCTAGTGTACTGTTTGGGATTAATAGTAATTTTCAGATGCAGTCAGCTATCACTTCTTATGTCTCAAGTATTTTTTCTTTTCTGTTTGTTAATTAGAAGATTTTCCACCTGGCAGTACTGGGGTGATGTATGGAGCAGCACTCTGTCTGGAAGAAAAAAAAAAAAAGTCAGTTCTGTTCCTCCTACTACATCGTCAGAAATGAGACCAAACACCTTGAGGCACCACAATCCTTGCAGTCTGAACAGTGACTCTCACAAGTTACCAATCAAAATGCAGGACATTGTGACATCACTAGTAACCAGGGGAGAGCCAGTCCCTGCTGCTTCATGTGAAAGTGAAACCTGGCAGTGATAAATGGTTCTCATTGGTTACAAGTGATGTCATAGTAAGTGTGGTCTCAGTGATCGTATAGTGGGAGGAACAGAATTTACTTTTTTTCCCTCTAGACAGAGTGCTGCTCCACACATCACCCCAGTACTGCCAGGTGGAAAATCTTCTAAATAGCAAACAGAAAAGAAAAAAATACTTGAGATATAAGAAGTGATAACTGACTATATCTGAAAGTTACAATTAATTGGAGGCAGTTTTCATGCAGTACACTAGCTCTTTAAATACTGTTTTCCCCTTCCTCTACACATACAAAAGGCTGGATTTTTAGAACACATGAAATAGGTGCAAATCTCAGTGCTGGGCACAATGTGGATCATGTGAAATATTACACAATGTTTGCTGACAATTTTCAATAATTTTGCAGCATTTGTGACACTTTCCACACTTTATGGGGAAAAAATGATGCATGAACCATCATTTCAATGCATGTGTAATTTCTTGTGCTCAGCTTCTGACACTTGAGGCAGAATGTTAATTCACCTTTTATGTGGTCTAACAGCTTTGTCACAAGTAGCACAACTGCCCCCCCAAAACATGATGCACATCTTTGAAAATCCAGACCAATGTATTTAAACCAGAGGAAAAAAAACACAGGGTTGTTTCATTCAGAAATGTTCCCTCATAATTTGTTTATCCTTTTATAGCCGTCTTTGGAGCATTCAGATGGGGTGATATATTCTGAACCTTATAATGGAGGATAAAGAATGCATTTATTTTGAAAACATGCTGTTTTTATAATTTATTTACACAGCATAGCCCAGATGAGATGCATTAGTGGTGTACTGCTTCTACCCATTTGTACAGAAGGGTGGACTGGAACACAGAGAAGTAAAGTAACTTGCCCTATGTCACACTGTAAGCATCTGACTTTAGCAGGGTTTGAACTTGTGATCTGCCACTTTCCAAGATTGTGCTCTGATCACTAGATCACACTATCTCTACATTCAATATGATAGGTGAATTAATTAAATTTATTTATCAGTTATCATACAGTCTTACAGATGGAGAAATGGTTCTATTAGAGGCAAATCTTATTTTTATAGGAGTTCTTTCTGTGATTGATTACAAGGTGTATAGTATTAGGCACATTGCACTGTGAAATGAAGTGTCTGAGTCAATATTGACGAATGTTGCCCTCAACAGAAAACTCACTTCTTTTGTGAAATACAGTATTCCAATCACAGACTATTGAAGTTTGGTGACAAACTGATCTTGAGAGCATGAACTGGTGGAAGATCAATAACTGCTGTGGATTAGATATTTGGTGGACGGGAGTTTAAGAAAGAATGGCATATGAAATCCATAATTTATGATTTAATTGTTCATTTATAAATTTTGACCAGGACACACTAAACTATGACAGCTGACTTCCATGTGTATCCTGGAGGTAAGTTATGTATAGCAGTTTTATTGAAAGTGGGAATGTTGACCAGAAAAGCAAGGAAAATCCCCTACTCATACCATACATGCAAAACAACAAAGGAAGTCAGAGGACACAGCTGGCTCTTGTTCAGATACTGTATGTGTTTATTGCCATATGTAGTAAGAGCTGAGGGCTAACATCCCCTAATTGTTGTACCTCATGGAGGCTTCATCAAGGGTCATAGCTAGTACAGAATGTAGCACATAAATACCCCAAAGTGCATAGCTCTTAGTCCAATAAAAGTTCAAAAAATATTGCTTGCATGCAAATAAGAATAACCACAAATTGTGGAACCACAGCCTGTAGGCAATGTGCAAGCCAATGCTTGTATCATGAAAATGCCAGTACTGATTAACTAGACAAAATAGTGAATAAAAACACACAAAAAAATGTTGTTTACAAAAACAGTTGATCACAAGCATGTCATGAAAGACTGAATGTAATTTTACAATTAAAATTGCTATGGTAATTGTTGAGCAATAATGGATTCAATGGAAGTTTCATAAAAGTCCTAACCAAAGCTAAAGAAGGATCCAAAGATGAACACAGAAATATTTGTTATTGTAATTTAGTAATGTAAGGAATGAATGTATTAGTATTTAACAGAAAAAGTTTTACCATAAGTACCATAGGATTTTTAACTTCCTCCTTGATAGCCACAAAGCTGCACAAAAGTGACCCAGATTAAAGATTTCATGCAAAGGATAGCAAATCAACAGTGCAGGACTAGTTAGTGCTGCACCAGTGTTGGTATTTGGTATTAGCCTACATTCATGGTGTGGGACTAGAACCCATAACTTTCCAATCTGCTGGCCCCGGATGTGAGCATGTAACCTACTGAGACACAGACACTGGTGCTTAATCATTAACTGCTACATCATTTTAAGGCACTTCCTTACATTGTAACATTTGTGATGACTCTGGTAACATGCTTCTTGGAAAGTAGTCTATGATAATATTGCCCAGCTACAAGAAGTTACCGTATATCTTTGACTGCTGTTCCTGTAATCTGCAATCTGGTATTTAATGTCCAAGAGAACATTTTAAAACAGGTGTGATAATTGAAAAACAACCTGCAAAGTCCTGTTCAACATCTTGCCTATGCCTCTTTCTACATCTGCCAAAACACAGTACATTCTCCTTCTATTTCAGCTTTGTTTTACTTGCCTGTTTAAATGTCATTCATGTGCAGAATTGTAATTATTTTATGTAAAACATCCTCTAAATCAAAATAGATCTTATAAAATTCTGCTTATAAAATTCTGTTTTTATTAATGGGGAAGATTCATTTTAGGCACAGGGAGTATCATAATTTGAAAGTCAATAAAAATGCAAGGTAATGGACTCACTTGAATCTGGAAGCAGTCCTGAGATATAGATGGCTATGTTGGTTCAGTACTGAAACTATATTGCCCCATTTTATGGAACACTGTGATGTCATAGAGGAACTTTATGTGCCAGAACTACATGTAGTTAAGCATAGCTTGTTCCAGTATAATATCACAAGGTTCCATACAATGAATGCAAAGTAGTGAGCATATTTTGCAGACTTACTCAGGACTAAGTACTACAGGTTATTGTACAGTTTATGTGTACAATACTGTTTGTGTTATAGCTAGTGAACATTTCATTTGCAGGATTGTTTTGAGCTATAGTTAAATCGCACAGCTACACCCTATCTCGGTAAGCACTACAAGATAGTTTAACACTAGTTTTCTGTGCTGTAGTTAAGCCTACACACACACACACACACACACACACTATATCTGGGTGAGCACTACAAGGTAGTTTTAACTCCTGTTATTTCGTGCTATAACCAAGCCTGCAGGTACACCAAATCTGGGTGAACACTTTAAGGCAGTTTTGTTTTATCCCTACTTTTATGAGCTATAGCTGAGTCTTACAGCTAGACCCCATCTAAGCAAAGTTCTATGACTTAAATTAGACATCTGCTTAATATAGGTCTTTATTGGGATGGTGTTTAGAGATGAGGCAGCCAGTTGTGCTGGCTGTGGGGCACTCTTCTCTAAAGATATGCTCTGGGAGAGGAGGCACTGCACCATCTGCATGACCTTAGTAGAACTCCAGGTGCAGTTGGTGGCAGTAAGGGTAGAAATATCTCATCTGCATCATCAGCTCAGCAGGAGCCCGGCCCCCACACTCCCACTCCCCCAGAGACTCACTGGTCTGTGGATGGAGAGGAACAGGGAGGAGAACAAGGGTTAGCCACAATGAGGTTGTCTAGCCTCTCACCATCCAGCTGGTGAATAGCTTCACACCCCTAGAGGAGGTTCAGGCACCTGACTCTACTTGGGGGTGGGTCTTTGAGAAAGTCGATAGGAAAGGGCAAGGCAATATGTTAGCACCTGGAGCAAGTCTGCCCAGACAGTCTTACTGGTGGGGTACTCAATAATTGGGGGGGTAGTGAGGGTGGAGGAGGAGAGGATGGATGGTAGTGGGGTGGTTTGGTGCCCTTTTGGGGCCTCTGCCATACAGGATTTAGATAGGATAGAAAGGATTGTTGACAGGGAGCAGGGGAAGCTGAGGGTGCTGGGACACCTGTGTACCAATGGTCTAACAAACCAGTTGGTGGAGATGGTGAATCAGAACATTCATAGACTGGGGAACAGATTGGCAGTACACTCAGCTTCCCTTTCCTTTCCCAAAGTCCTCCCTCTTTGGGGCAGGTTGTGGAATCCAGATAGGATAAGCAGATGGGTAACAGAGGAGTTTAACATATGGCCTAAGGGATGGTATAAGGATACGGGGTACCACTTTGTAGGGGACTTGGGGACTTTGGGGATAGGAGGCTCCTCAAGGGTAATGGGCTTTACCTGATGAGAGAGAGGGCCTGTGCACTGGGGAAGAAGTTTGACTTCTATTTCAGATATTTAAACTGACTGACTAAGGGGGAGTGGGACTAGGGGAACCTCAATGGCAGGGGAGAGAAAGGGGAATCCTAGCTAGTACTCTCACATGTCTGGAGGCTTGCAGCAGCATAGCACATACAAAGAAAGCTGTGGCCCATACTGCACTAGGTGAAGGGACTTTGCAAGCACCAAAAAATACAAGGGAATGAGAGGACTTGCAACTGACTAGGGTAGTAGCAAAGCAGGATAGGAGTCAGATGGAAGGAGGAATGCCTTAATGACAGAAGCCTATGTAGTAAAGTCAGTGAGCTCCAGGCACTGATGGCAAACACTGAGGACAACATTGTGGTCATAACAGAAACATGGGCTTTGGAAAATAATGACTTGGAAGTGACAGTCCCTGGGTACTTGATGTTCAGGAGGGACAGAGGATTAGACAGAGGGGAGGGATAGCCCTTTACGTCAAGGAGGGCATAAAGGTGACAAAATATGGTTGCATCAAGGATAGTAATGGGGAGACTGATTTGCTATGGGTGCAACTCACTGCAGGCTCAGGCAAGAAACGTCACATGGGGTAATCTATAGACTGCTAGGGCAAGGGGAGGAGAGGGACAGAGAGCTCAGAGAAGAACAAGAAAGAGGGATAGCTAAGGGGGAAGTAGTGGTGGTGGGTGATCTGAACCTGTCAGACATCAATTAGGATATTAAAGTGGCCAGGAGCACCAGAATCCAAGTCTTGCTGGATGCATTCCAGGACTGTCTGCTGACACAGTTACTTAAGGAGTCCACCAGGCAGACTACAACCCTCAATGTGGTGCTCAACAGCTTGGAGGGGATAGGAGCTGTGGGAGTAGGGAAACTATCACAGACCAGTAACTCCATTTGGTTTAAACTGACCCTTGGGTCTGGTAAACTGCAATCGAGAGCTGAGGTCCTTGATTTTAGAAGGACAATTTTCAATAGGCTGAAAGAAATGCACAAGGCTATACATGGAACAGTAGAGTGCTGATGTGCAAATAGCAGTAATAGCATACAAACCCAGAAAAGTACAGTGCACACCCGGAGATGCAAAAGTAAGCACTGTATTAAGTAACTATTATTCCCGATTGTCTGTTTTGTTTGAGAAGGGATCTTGTTTCTGTTGGGTTTATTTGTATCTCACACTTACAAAAACTAAACATGTTTTCCTTTTACACAGAAAGATTCTGCAGTAGAAAGAGTTCTGGCTTGAAAATACAAGTGTTCTTTTAGATAAACCTATCTTTCACCAAACAAAAAATTATAAACTAAAAACAAACATTTTCCTATTTTTGATTTAAGCCTGTAGAAACAGGATGCAGAATGACTAAGTCATCCTGCTACTGCCACTGACTATGAGCCTGAACCTGTCTACAGTGCTCTCACTGGCCACACATGCCATCATTTAATGTTGGGGGAGAGTGTGACAGCTGGTTGAGTTATTCTTTCTGTCAGAAAGCACTGTTCAGGAGACATTAGCAATATGTGGATATGCACATACCCTATTTGGGTTCATAGTAAGAAGATTTTTTTCTTAGATGGTACAATCCTTGAGGACACATCCTCATTTACATACCATAGGGTTTGGCTTGACCAACACCTCAGCTTCTCTGTTCACATCGATGCCGTCTTGAAGAAACTGCACCCCAAGCTTTGTGCTCTGTACAGGAACCACAGTTGCATCTCACTGACTGCGAAGCACAAACTTGTCCAGAAGATGATACTCCCAATTTTTGACTACTGCATTGTCTTCTATGGTGCTGCTCCCAAATCTTCCCTGCCCAAATTGAACTCTCTCTTTAACTCCTTCTGCCACTTTGCCCTTGATGCCCCCTCTCGTACTTATCACTGTGACCTGTATCATGCATTTGCCTTTCCACCACTGTCCAACCAGAGGCTTACCCACTGTGCCAATCTGACCTCCAAATTTTGACTTGGTGAACTCCCTCCTTACCTCCAAATGTCCCTTGCTACACCTCCCCATCCCTTTCACTCCCTGAGATCCACTGACATTTGTACCCTGTTAGTACCTTGCAGATCTACCCTTATGGGCCAGTCGGGCTTTTCCCACCATTTCCCCAAATCATGGAATGCTCTCCCCCACAAATATGTCACTCCTCCTCCACCTACTCCATTGGTACTGCTCATCACAACTTCTTCTCTTCCAGCTGTACCTACTTCAATCCCCCCAACCACTCTATACTCTGTCCTGCTCGCCTATATCCCCTTGCAGGTTCATACATCCTGACGCGGAAACATGTCTTGTGGCTTACCTCCAGCCTTCCTAACTTCTCTGTCCTTGTCTGCCATCTGATCCCACCCCTTGCTGGGTTCTCTACACCCTGGAGGGGTACTTTAGTCTTGTCAGTCTTTCTTCACCCTCCTTTTTTAACTTCACTGTTCTTCTCTGCTCTCAGATCCAGAACTCTTGCAGAATTCTCTACACCCTGGAGGGGTACATGGTCTTGGCAGACTTCCCTGCCATGTCTCCTCTTCCACCTCTCCTCTTCTAAATCTACCCCCTCCTCCACCTTTTCCAGCTTCCCTTAGCCTCCTCCCTCACTTTTCTATCTTGGGCCATTGCCGACTTCTGCCCTTGTTGCACCTAGCAATTATTTGCCTATCTCTGTCTCTCAGATCTTGCCCCTCTGCAGAGTTCTCTACACCCTGGAGGGTTACATGGTCTCAAAAGCCTGCCCTTGTTGCACCTAGCACTTATTTAACTATCTATGTCTCTCAGATCCTGTCTCTTTGCAGGGTTCTCTACACTCTGGAGGGGAACACATTCTCAGCAGCCCTCTCTCCCCCTCACCTCTCCCCCCTCTTCTTTTAAATCTACCCTCTCCTTCCTTTCCATCTACCCTTAGCCACTTCCCACACTTATTTATCTTGGGCAATTGCTGCCTCATGCCCTTGTTGTACCTAGCACATATTTGCCTATCACTGTGTGCAGCACTGTAAACATCATGGCACTATGATTGTATTGCTGCATTACTATCTGATGGGTTTACTGTGTTCATGTATCTGAGTCCACCAACTGATGTATTCAATTGTCTCTTGCTGTACTGTCTGATTTGCTCACTAAAGTTTTTTTAGGTACTACTTCGATCAATTGCTACATATTGTGCCTGCTCTCTGTACCTGTAATTTCCTCATTGCAAATCCTCATTGTACCCCCCTCAGGTTGCACCGTGAGACAAGCAATTTGTTGTTCAGTGTGTCTTACTGATGAAACATTTCAATAAATAAATAAATAAAACATTGCTCAGTACTGTGGGGGGCACCCTCCCCAGTGGCACTGGAAGATCAGAGTGTCATGGGTTCTAGGCCCACATCTGGAACTTGGGCTAAATGCCCAATGCTGCCACTGTGGTTGGTTACTAGAGATGTGCTGAGCTGCTCAGGTTCCATCCTCTAGTCTGCCTAACGCATTAACTCAAAGTCTTATTAGCATATCTTTGGTCACTGTAAAGCTGGACTTTTTAAAGTTAACTTGTCACTTACTCTAAGAGTAGATGACTTTCTGTGGTATAATATCTAAACTTCCCCCTGTCAATTCAAACAAATCTTTGTAACCAAGCACAAAGAATATACATATAAATGAACTGCCACAGAGTAGTAAGCTTTTCCTGATCAAATATTACAAATAAATAAATAATGTAACATTTATGGCAAACAGGTAATTGTTATAATTTATAAGCAGCTTGCTTAGGTAGAATTGTTGCTATCCACAATGTTTTAATTAAAATGAGTGGTTAGACATCTGAACTTTACCTTGAACTGATCAGTGTTGAATATCTTAATAACATCTAGTTAGACTTTCTAAAATATGCAGAAATAGTTGGGTTATCTAAATCTTCCACTACAGGGTTCATCTAAAGTTTAGTCAATCTGTATTCAGAAAGAACCTGGTATGAATTTCCTGGTAAAGCATATTTATCGGCCCTGAAACATTCATCATAAGCATGACAATAACTCCATCCTAAGGCATACTTAAGGCAATGTACCCAAAAAAATCCCTGTACAGCAACAAATTCTTAATGTGCAGGCTATGATTTAAATATCCATTGCCTCCAGTCCTGTGACTATTAGGGTCAGTTGGAATCTATAGGAATTTTTTTTTTGCTTTAATTCTGAGATTCTTTGATCTTCTAGTGAAGATTCTAGAGAACGCTAACAAGTAAAACAGCATATGCAATGATAAGATAAAGTAGCACTGAGAACTTTTTGCAGTTTCAAGCTGAAGTTGTAATGCAAAAACCAGCCATGAAGGAATACTGATTTAGTATCATAACACTTTTCAGTGTACCAACAAACGCCAGTGTTCCCATGCTCTGCTCTGCTCTTCTCTTCTCTTCTCTTCTCTTCTCTTCTCTTCTCTTCTCTTCTCTTCTCTTCTCTCTCTCTTCTCTCCTCTCCTCTCCTCTCCTCTCCTCCTCTCCTCTCCCTCCCTCCCCTCCCTCCCTCCTCTTCTCTTCTCTTCTCTTCTCTTCTCTTTCTTCTCTTCTCTTCTCTTCTCTTCTCTTCTCTTCTCTTCTCTTCTCTTCTCTTCCCTTGCCATAACTGTTTCTCAACACTAGCCACCATTAAGATGAACAGGTATAATTCAAAATGCCAAGCCTTGGGTTTCATGGGGGAGTGGGCTCCTGCCCTGCCCTCTGGATTGCCTAGTTGAACCTCTCAGCCACTTGTAATGTTGCTCTTAGTGAGCTGTATGTCTGCTGTCTGTGTTTGCTGTGATGTGGGCCTGTCTTATTATTTTCTCAAGCTCCTCTACTTCAGGGCTTCAAACATCCAATCATATTTTGTTCCCCTGTGTGCTGGAAACATACCTACCTCACCTGGTGGACTGTATCATGATTTTCTTTCAGTTTTGTTTTTTATTCCTGTTGAACCCATGCAGCCTTGTGCAATGCTGTCCAGCTAACCCAGCTATTCACTGTTGTTCCCACACCAGCTGTCACCCAAGTATTTTACCCAAGACTGTTTTGTTTTTGGACTCTCCTCCACAGCTTTGTAGCCCTTAAACACATGACAATAGCCTTTCAAAACAAATACATGCATTGATTTTTTCTTGTCATTCTTAGGAATTTCAAATGTAACAGATGCGAACCAGGGCTCATTCCAAGTAGTGGCTGTTTCACCCCAAAAGTCAGAAATGTAAGAGCAGGTAAAAAACAAGTGATCCAAAGTTTCTTATTGTTGTACCAAAGGGTTCTGTTACAGCATCTATCTTCAAGAGCTTTATGCTTCTGATTGTCCTTAACATTAATTTTCAAATGACAGCTAAGCCAGTGTATGTCCCACATTTTTAACTGGGACATACTGCTCTTTTAACAACTTATGCAGATCAGATACATATTGTGGGGGGCATTTTGGAAATGTTTCCAATTCTCTATAATTGTTTTCCTGTACCCAATCATAAAACATTTTTCTGGATTTGGTCAATACCATTTTACTTCTGAGTTTCTAGCTTTTGATTTTCACAAAAGTTTCTCTAATGTACAAGGGAACTAAAGTGCATCTGCTAAGAGGTCCCAGTCTGCCCCTTTCCCATTGTTGATATCAGGAGTGACCAGAAAAATAAAAGATTGGTACCCAGCTTTGACCTGTATGCTGCAGCAAAGGCCTTAGATTAGCGTAAATGAAAATGTTCTAGAAAAAAAAAATAGGGTTTAACATTCCCAAACCTCCTTTCATAATAGGTAAATAAACGATGTTCATTTTAAAGGATTCAGTCTGCTACCCCAGACTGCTTGGAAAACACACTAAGTAGGGTAGTTTCCAGACTCTTTGGGGGAGGAAAAACATAGCTAATAAATAAGAATATGGGCACTAAATATGTTTTGACCAGGTATACCCTCTTCCTTTTCCCCAGTTTCCATTTATTCCATTGGGCCACCAAATTGCTCCATTGCTGTAATTTACTACTTCAATTTTCCAGATCATCTTGCTGTGTCCCAAACATAATTCCTAACAACTTTATTTTATCCTTACTTAAGGTAATCCCTGCTACTTCATCATTGGGCACTAGGGACCATCCTAACTCAAAACCTGAACACTTCTGAATATTTAATTTTGCCCCTGATATTGAGCTATAACTTTGACAAATACTTAAGGCTTTTTGAGCAGCTGCAGTATCAGGTACTATTGCACAGAGATCATCTGCATAAGCAATAGCTACAAAGGGAACTGTATAATCAGGTGTATTCACTTGCCTAACATTCTGTGATGAATTTAAGGCACATAGCAGGGGATCTATGCAAAATGCATAAAGCAGTGGGCTCAATGGGCACCCTTGGCACACCCCTACCCATCCATTTATCACTGGGGTAACCATCGCATATTTATATAAACCTCTAATCCAAGATATAAATGTGAGGGTCACGTGATGCAGTGATGCTGAGTGGCTGCCTGCTTTGGAGCTCCCGTTTCTCCCCTCTCAAACTTTAATTTTCACTGAGCCAAAACTACCAATCCACCACCAAACGCTGTCTAAACACCTTTGCTACACCAGGAGTCGACAGTGGAATTAGTTGGGGGTGTATATTGCCTGCTGGAACATCGCGATGACAGATGCAGAAATGAAGGCCTCAGGAGTCAGGCACCCCCACCTACAACACCAGAAAAGCCTCAAAGAAAGCCAAAAATTCTGGTTCCAATCTCTCTTCAACCAGCAAAACTTCATCTAGTGGTGGTCTTAATGTTGCAGTGGGTACTACTTTAACGGAGGAGCATTTTTTGGAGGAGCTTTCACCATTTAAAGATACCCTGCAAGAGATCTCCAACGAAATTAAATCAATGAGGCAAGATTACGCTGACCTCTCAAGAAGGATGGGTGACTCAGAATCCAGAATAGGGTCAGTGGAAAGATGGCAACAGAAAATAGACCCTGAGATAGTTAAGCTTCGCCAGCAAGTACAAAAGCTCCAACTGAAATCTGAAGACTTAGAAGGGCGCAGTAGACGAAATAATGTCCTAATTTTAGGTCTTCCAGAACTGGAGGAAGGGGGGAGACACCATCAAGTTTGTCCAACAATTTTTAAATAAGGTCGTGGGTCCCTCACCTGTCCACCAGCAATACCATGTGGAACGAGCCCACAGATCCCTCAGCGCCCAGGCCTCCCTCCAAGCACCCCCCCCAGACCCTGGATCATCAAACTTCTGAGCTACCTGGACAGACAACACATTCTTGATAAAGTTAAGCAGTTGGAGGCAGTCTTATGGAATGGAACCAAGTTGAGGATAACTCAGGACTTGCCTAGAGAGGTTCGTTTGAAACGTGCTGCTTTCCACCCAATAGTGAGCAAACTGATTGCTGCTGGAAAGTCTTTCCGTATGATCTACCCTGCAAAGCTGTCTGTGCAAGTGGAAAGTGCCTGGCATTCCTATGACACCCCTGAGGAAGCGTTAGCTGAATTATCTAAGCTGCTGCCTGACCTGTTCAAAGGACACTCAATAAAATGACTGAAGCTAGTCTTGGGCAGGCATAAACTTGAGCAGATCACAGACTGGTGTAAAGTACTTCTGCAAGTTAATTCCCTGGTTTTACAGTTTCTGTGCTTGGTTGATTAGATTTTATTACTTACTGTGCAGTCGCGAGGTTTTGCTGGGCCGTGGGTAACCCTGGGGTCGATTGCCTCTGCTTCCAGTGGGGGACTCCTCCTGGGACCCGTGTGGTGATGGATCGGGTGGTAGTAGGCCGCGAGGCCTAGTCAGCCTGTCTCTATCCCCCATCGTGTCCTGGCCTCTCGATCCACTAGAGGGAACTAGCGCGGAAGGGTGCAGTTTCCGGAGGACCTATTTGCGGTCGGACTGATTTGGTCTGTCAGCATTTTCGGTCCCTACGCGACTTCCCCTTCACTTCCAGGTCCCCATTGGAATTGGACCAAGAGGACAAGGCCATCGGAGATGCTCCCAGGTAATACTACCTGCTGCATTTTCTTTTGGGCTGGGGAGTGGTTTCAGCAATTTCTCTTTTAGAGGCAGTGCCTCTTCGTTGAAGGAGGGGGGATGGGGGGCTTATAGGCAGGTCAAAGCTGTGCCATGCCTTGCGACCAGGTAGGGAGTTTTGGGTACCCCCCAGATGTTGCACTGTAATGAGTACTGTTTTTTTAACGATCGGAGTGCTGATGGTGTGGGTTGTAGTCCCTAGTCTCGATGCTTTGGGGGATCTTATTATTATAAGAGACATTCCGGGGTACCCTGGGGAGGGAAGATGTACGGGGGTAATCAGAACTGTTTTTGATGCTATGGTAATTGATACGTGGTACTGTGTAGGTAATGTTTACCTCGCAATGTTGTGGGGTGGGGGGATATTGCTCATACTGTTTTTGATATTTGGATGATGGATACTTGTATTTATGTTGGTAATGTTCATCTTGCAATGTTATGGGGGCGGACACTGCTCACAGAGATAATAATTACTTTCTGTGGGTGCTGCCACTTAATCTTGTTGATGGCATTTTATTGGTGTTCAATGCTAAAGTTTGGCAGCCTATTAATGTCACTTGTTCCAGGCTTTTACCTTTTACTAGAGGAGAAATCTTGGGATGTGTTGGGGAGGGGTTTGAGGGTGTCACCACTGTACGGAGTAAGACGAGATCGCAAAGGTTAATCGGTGTCGTACTATATTATGTCCTAGAATATGGCTAGTTGTACTGTTAAATTGATCAGCTGGAATGTGAGAGGGATTAGAGATGTTAAGAAGAGATCCTGTATTTTGATTAACTGCTCGATACTGGGAGCCGACATCTTATGTTTGCAAGAAACCCATATTACAGTAGCTGAAAGTAATATGTTAAAAGTCAGAGGCTTCTCCCAAATTTTTGTAGCTGGTGACTCATCGGAAGCCAGGGGAATAGCTGTCATGATTAAGAAAAATATACCTTTTAACCCGACGAAGGTTACCCGAGACTCAGAAGGTAGATATATATTGGTGTCTGGATCTCTCTATAACTCTCCTATTGTTTTAGGCTCAGTATATGGTCCAGTTGGAGGGAATGTGACCTTTATTATGCAGTTAATTGACAAGCTCAGCTCCCTTTTACCAGCCCCTTTGATCCTAGGAGTGGACTGGAACATAGCCCCAACCCAGGAGCTGGATAAAACCTTTAGACCAGTAAGACCATTGCTTCCGCCGCAATTGGCGTTGAATGATATGAATAACATGTTAGGCCTAGTTGACCCCTGGAGAACCCTCTACCCTCTCAATAAAAGCTACACCTTTTTCTCCCCACTCCATAATTCCTGGTCGCGATTAGACTATTTCTTAATGTCCACTTCTTTCATGACTAAAGTCTCCTCGGCAGGTATTGAGCCTATAGTAATTTCGGATCACGTGCTAGTCTGGTTTAAATTCTCTCCCCAGTCCTCAACGCCCCGTGACACGATCTGGAAACTTAATACCCAGTTATTAAAGGAAGAACACTCTCTCACTCAGATTAGATCTCTTATTAGTGATTATCTGGAAACCAATCGGGGCTCAGTGACAGGATGAATATTCTTTGGTGCTCTTTAAAGTGCTTTCTGAGAGGAGAACTCATCAAAATTTCCTCTAGAAGAAAGAAACTCAAGTCCCAGAATCTCATCTGCCTTTCAAACCAGATTAAAACAGCAGAGAATATATTGGTTACTTCTAACTCGTTGAATAACTTAGAACAACTCCACAAACTTAAAAATGAATATGAAGGACTGATAAGGGAAAAGACGGAGTTTGCTTTACTGAGAACCGGGGCTAAGTACCTGGATCAGGGAGAAAAACCGAGTAGACTCCTGGCACTGAAACTTAAGGAAGTGGAGAATTCCAGGCTGATTCCTGCCCTGGAAGACCAAAAAGGATCCATCAAAACAGAGCCCAAAGATATTGCAGCAATCTTTAAAGAGTTTTACCAAAATCTATACAGCACCAAAGCATCCCCCTTCTCTCACTCAGGGTTAGAGGAGTTTTTCCAGTCACTGACACTTCCTCGCCTCTCGGAGGACCAAGTGGCCTTCCTCTCCTCACCTCTTTCCCAGGAGGAGGAGGTGGAACAGGCCATTCACAGTCTCTCATCAGATAAAGCCCCTGGCCCGGATGGGTTTCAGGCCAACTTTTATAAGGCCTTCCGCCAGGACTTGGTCACCCTGCTCCTGGACCTATATAACTATTTGCTGTCAGCAGATACCCTGGATCCTTCTTTACTGGAGGCTATTATTATCCTGATCCCTAAGACGGCTGAACCCTCCCGGAACCCGGCCAATTACAGACCAATCTCGCTGCTCAATTGTGATATTAAAATCCTGTCCAAGATTCTAGCTTCCTGTATTAAACAAGTGTGGACCCCATTACTGAGTAGTGAGCAAGTAGGATTTGTACAGGGTAGGTCAGCGATGGATCATATCAGATCGCTCTCTCATATTTTTAGAGCAGCTCAAACTTCTCTGGTCCCTTGTATGCTTGGTAGCCCTGGACGCGGAGAAAGCTGCTCGACTGAGTTAACTGGGAGTTTTTATGGTATGCTATGTCCAGGTTCGGCTTCCGGGAGTTCATGGGTTGGATCAAAACTCTATAGGGCCCCCATGGCAAAGATCTACTGTAATGGGATCCTCTCGCCCTCCATTCAATTACATTCTGGGACCCGACAAGGCTGCCCCTTATCCCCGTTCCTATTTAATCTCTATTTGGAACCCTTGTTGCTCAGCCTCAAAGCTGCCCCAGGGATCCAGGGATGCCCCGTCTTCAACCAAACTCCTAAGATCTCAGTGTTTGCGGACAACATCCTCTTACAGTTAGCTAACCCAGCTGATTCCCTGCGGGTGGTAATGGAGATAATCACACAATTTGGAGAATTATCCAATTATAAACTTAATCTGGAAAAGACGGAGATCTTCCCACTTAATATACATCTCACCCTGGCTTCTGTATCCCACCTGGGCATGAAGTGGACCCCATCCTATTTGAAATATCTTGGCATTTATCTGACATGGGATTCTTCCCTAACCAAAAAGCTCAACTTAGAGGATTTGCTGGACAGAATTCAGTCTGACTTGCAAAGATGGGGGAAACTGCCATTACCAGTGGGGGCCCGGATCAGCATTATCAAAATGAACATTCTTCCCCGGCTCTTCTACCCCCTAAACCTCCTAGACATCTGGTTACCTAAGTCCTTTTTCAAAAAAATTAATTCGACCTTAACTGATTTTATTTGGAACCATAAATCTCCGAGGCGGGCCTTCGATAAACTATGCCTTCCCAAAGAAATGGGGGGTCTTAGATTACCGAATTTCGAATTCTATTACTGGTCTAGTCACCTTGTCAAAGCAGGGAAATGGTTGGGGGATTTGAAAGATGCTTATTTTCCCACATGGCTAAATCTGGACCTTGATCTTATCAAACGCCATAATATAAACCCCACCAGCCTTTTTTATTGCTGTTTCACATCTCTTTCCCGAGAGATCCAAGATTCCCCAGTGGGTGTCACAGTTAGAGTACTTAATCAACTTTTTTCCTCCGCTAAAGTTAGATATATTAGAGATCCTGGTCAACCACTGATGTGTAATGCTAATATCAGGATAGGGAACAAAATGTTAGTCCCTAAGTGGCTACCCCAAATACAGGGACTCTCAGTGGAAGATTTTTATGTGCAAGGTAGGCAGGGCTCAATAGCTGATTTATTACTGGTCTTGAACATCCCCACTAATGCCCTGTTCAAGATATATCAATTAAAGCATCTGGTAGACAAAGAGTTTGGAATAGCAGTACCCCCCTCAACTGTTAAACCACTACTAGTGGAGGTTAAGGGCTGTGCGGTTAAACCCCATGGGGTGTCTAAGTTGTACACTTATCTCTTGAAACTTGTTCATCCCATTCCTCTAACTGGTTCCAAATCCTTGGCGTTATCCCCCTCAGGCTCTCCGTTTCCATGGGGTCAAATCTGGAAAGATTTGTACATTTACAACACTTTAGATAGGAATAGGATGATTCAATATTTTATAATTAATAACATATATATCACACCAGTGCGGAAATCAAAATTTGACCTCTCTGCTCCCTCAAAATTTTCCAGGTGTGGGACAGAGCAAGGTGACCTCCCTCATATTTTCTGGCACTGTCCTAAAATTGCTCCACTCTGGAGGACAATTGAGGATAATTTAGATCCCATATTAGGTTTGAAAGACCTTTTCACATTAGAGATTTGTATCATAGGGGATTACACAGGTATCAAGGTTAGGGAAAGGAAATACCATATAGCACTCATTTCTATGGCGGTTAAGAGGCTGGTCCTCCGACACTGGACAGATAGTTTTGAGATTTCATACCTAGATTGGGTGGAAGAAATGTCCCAATGCTTCAAAGTGAGAAGTTGATTGCTAATTTTAGATCCTCCCAATGACCTTTCAGAAGAAATGGGGCAAGCTATATGCTCTGTATCTCCATTGACAGTGATCCCATGACATATAAGGAAACTGAGCGAGGAAGTACACTCCTCCTGTCTTGGAGTTTCCTGGCTCCCCTCTGTTTTCCTTCTACATTAATTTCATAACCTCTCACCTTGTTAGTTTGTAGAAACCAGCTTCCCGGCCAGTATCTTAGGTTAAGAATTCTTATAACACCTAACTACTAGGGTTAGTTTATTATCTCTCTCTTTAGTGGTGACGCCCTCATTGTGGGGGGGGGGGAGGATAGTTGATTTGGTTTATCCTGTTTACTGTTTTCTAGTTTCTCTTGGTGCCTTCATTCTTCTTTTCTTTCTTTGCCCGGTTACTACAATATATTCTATTCTGGACTATATTGAATATTTGTATTATCTTCAGATGTTACTGGTTAAATTGATGTAACTACAGTTGGAATTCAATAAAAAGAGAATTTAAAAAAAAAAAAAAGATACAAATGTCTGAGGAATCCCATAATGTGCTAGTACTACCCATAAGAAAGAATGACTAATCAAGTTGAATGCCCTTTGTTGATCTAATGAGAGCAGAAAACCTGTCAGAGTTCCTGCCCGATATTGGAAAAAAAGCTCCCTTAATAAAAACAAATATTCTCTTTTGGAATGCCCTGGGAATACGCAAGTTTGTGGTTTTGATATTAGCTCTCGGGCCACCACTAATAATCTTTTATTCAAAATATTTGTCAAAATTTTAAAATCTATATTAAGGAGACTAATAGATCTCCAATTTGTAATGTCCTGCCTATTTGCTTTCTTAAAAAGGTATATAAGTCTCCCATTTAATATTCTTAATGATGGAGACTGGTGTTCCAATGTATAAATATAGAGGTCTGCTAATTGTGTAGTGAGTTATTTTCCTATACACTTATAGATTTCCCCAGTGAGCACATTTCCCCCTGTAGCTTTATCATTGACCAAGGATGAAAGGGCAGACACAACTTCATCTGAAGTGATCAGTACCATTATCCGAGACTTGTTTCTAAAGATATATCAGGGACTCTATGGGCCTGGAAAAAGGCTGCCGTATCTGGTAAATCTAAATCATCTGGTTGAAAAAGGCTTGTGGCGTATTTTATGGCTATATTTAAAATCCCCTGCAGTGTTGTTTATACCACTTGGTCTGGACCTAAAAGTCCATCCATTTGATTATACTGAATTCTATCCCTGCAATGCTCAAAGGAACAAACCAAAGCCCTTTTACCTTTGGTACCATATTTTTGCTGATACTGTAAACTTTGGGCCTGCATTAAATGATACTGTATCATCTCTTTTTTAACTTGCTGGATTTGATTTGTGAGGTTTTGTCCTATTGTCAAAATATGTTGTATTAGTTTTCTATTATGTAAATATTTCATGTAGGTAGTATTCCTCTGATTCTTACTATATTGTTTTTAATATAGAGACCAAATCTAGAAGTGTGTCTTCCCACCAAAGGGAGAGGTCAGTATACATAATAAGAACTGATTTCCTTGCCTGAGTAAAGTATGAATAAAGTATTGTAGATTGTTTTTTAAAGATTCCTGAAGCAAAAGTGATGAATTAAATTCCAATTGCATGGGCCATTCTTCGGATTAGACTCCTGACCTAGTGTAACATGAATCATGTTATGATCAGAAAATTCAGCTGGTAACATCCTAGCAGATTGAATAGAAATTTTATCAGATATAAAAAAATAATCTATTCTAGTAGCCAAGGGTCCCTTTTGAAAAGTCGGGTGCGGATGTTTCCCAACCGAGAGATGTACAATACATCTTTTAACTGTGCTGTTTGAATCATGGATTTCAAGTGGGCCATGTCACAAAATATCTTTCTTGTTTTAGTGTTGCTCCCTCTGTCTGATAAGGACATGCCACAATTAAAATGCCCCCCCCCCCCGAATCACGTTTTGCGATGAGTGCAAGTAGGGCTGAATAGCCTGAAATAGTTCTATTCTTGCTGCATTTGATTGTGCAGCATAAATATTCGCCAATCTGTATAAGATGTTAAAATTTTCACATCCAAGAGTAGTGCTCTCCTAGGTAACAAGTCATTTAATTTTATTAGTGTAAAAGGCAGGGTATTAAATAGCACAGCTTCACCCGAACATGATTCTGTTCATATGGACCAACAAGAAGGCCCTGCTTACTACAATTTTATGGCCTGCTTCACTTCAACAGTTGTGTGCAACCTGGTGTCCTGGATGAAAAAAATCCCTGGAAGGAGAGACTTTTAGGTGTGACAAAACAATTTGTTTCTTTTTTTGGTTCTTAACACTATTTGTGTTAATAGTATAAAAGGAAAGTGAAGAGGCCATAAAGGGTGTTTAAAGAAAACACCTTGTTTAATTCTACTAGGTACTCTCAAGGAGGTTGTTTGTTTCTAGGCTTGGTGGCTCTGGTACACCTCTGTTTGCCCTTTCCTTTAGACTGCGACCCCTCTTTCACGTCCTCTTTATCAGAGGGAGGTGGTCCATCCATGTCTGACTCTGGGTCATGTAAGGATGACCATAAGGAGGAAGTGTCAGACTCATTTCCTGAGGTAGCTGCCACCTTGGTTAAAGCCTCATACCTATTAGGAGTGGCAAAATTGGTAGTTCTTGGAATTTTGGAAGCAGGAACTTCCCATGCTTGCCTTCTTCTAGAAACCACTTTTTTTTGCTTTTCTTTTTGGGGATGGGAAGGTGGAAGCATTTCTAGATTGTTCACAGTGGGAGCTGCTTTCATATCAACCACTTCAGGCTGCTCTTAGGGAATGTCAGTTTCAAGATTAACAACTTCATTGTCCTCTGCACCAACATGCTCACTTCAATGGTAATAGCTGGGGGAGGGGATACCACTTCTCTGGGATCAATATCCACCGTAGAAGAGGTGGGGGGGGGCCCAGCATGAGGAGGCTGTCTAGGGGCCTGCTGTCTGGTGCTTTCCCTGTGTGCTTGTGCTATCAAGAGGTGCTTCTCTTCACTGTTAGCCTGGTCTGGCTGATTGAGTGCAGCCCAAGGGAATGTCTGGTAAGTATGACCCACTGTCTCACACAAATTACATTTTTGTTTGTTTCTACGGAAACCACTTGTATGTCATATTTAGTTGCATATGGTGCACTTCAACTTATCACATAAACTGCTGATATGCCCCACAGACCCACAGCGATAACAGGCTTTGGGTTGGCCAGCACAGAACAATGCTCTTCTATCTCTGCCTTGAAAAAAAAACAGTTGTCCATATGTCCTGTCTCTGTACTGTTTAGGATCACTTGGATGCACCTTCCCCCTGTCCAAATCTGATCTTCATCCAGTATCACATCAGGGTTACCCAACACAGTGCAATGCTGTTTCAACCAATACAAAAGGTCTGTTATACTAACCCCCTCATTTCTAAACAATACAGTGATTGTGTGGTTAGCAGGTTTAGTCCATGGAATCACTCCAAATAGGGCCAACAAGGAATGAGTTTTTAAAGCATGATATTTTGTCCAACATTTCTGTAATCCTGAACTCAGTTTGAAACTGAGGTCAAAAGTAGTCTCCCAGGACACATGTATCAGGGCGTATAGTTCAGCTGCTGTAAACTCCATAGATTCTTTCAATAAAGTTCTTGTCAAAAATTTTCTGTCCAGAAAAATGTTCATACCCCCCCATACAAAAAATGCACCATATTGTGCCTCTTTGCAGGATATTTGGGTGCTCTAAAGAATGAGGCATAAGATCTTGGCCTACTGTAGTTCCCTCTGCATGAGTCTCCCCTTCAGTACCTTCAGGCGCCCACCGGCCATTTTCGAGAGACCTGTGTCTCAGCGATGGTCCAGCATGAGACTCATTACCCTGGTGCTGCGCAGATCCATGTTCTAGTCGGGAAATAGGGGTTTGAGGTGATTGCAAGCATTGTGTAAGATGCAGGGGGGAGGGCTCACAAACAATGGGATCCACAATAATACCCTGGATGTCAATTCCATTGTTACTTATATCAGTTTGTAATAATACTCATACAGCTGTATTTGTTAAAGTGCTTTCTTGGGGCATTGTAATTGGTTGAAGTCCTGATACCCATTGCTCGGCCTGTTCATCCCTTTCGCATCCTGCAGATCTAAGTGCTGACTGGACTGACCATTGTCTGGTGTTTGTTGACGCAATATTTGCTCTATCATCCCATTTTAGGCCAGGCACTATTCTGCCCGCATAAGCCATTCCCAATGGGGTGGTCTGAAACATTTTATGCTTACTTCCTTTAAACACAAAAAGTGGTTCTCAGCTAGTACCTGCCGTGAAGGAGAATGATTGTGCTGCAACTCCTCTGCCCTCCTGATTGATGTCTTGCCTTGTTTCACCAGTTACTTCTGTGTTTGCACAAATCTCCTGCTCGTCAGATAGAGCTACAGTAGTAGCATCCACTGTATAGGGCGGCTGTCTCTGGGCCTGCACAGTCCAGTTGCAAGGCAACACTATGCTCTGTTTTTGCCTCTCCAGATCGCAAGCTGTAAGCACTCACTGAATTCCTTGTTTCCGCAGTAGAAAGCACTGCTGTTCAGAAGTGAGTTGCTGCTCATGATCCTGGAATTCATTATCAACCGGCAGCATAGCAGGTAATCCTTCATTTATTTCCTTTGGTACGAATGAGGCTGATTCGCCTACCACACATCTCTGATCCAGGATCTTGTTCTGAGAGCCTTGTTGTGGCAGCACACTAGCTGCCTCCAATTTCAATTCCATTTCCAGCACTATTGGCACATCAAAAAACTGTTCAGCCTCTTGAGTTAAAGAGGTAGAGGAGGAGGCCTGCTTTTCAACCTCCCTTATGTCCTTTCTCTCCGCGACTCCAGGAGAAGTGGCCATCCTGGCAGACAGCTGTTTCCCTACTGGAAGAGTAGGGGAAATTTTTATTAGAGAATCAAAAGCAAAATACAAAATAATATCATCAAACAGGAACATAAGTAAAAACAATGAGAAATATAAAACAGGCAAGGAACAAGACTTATTATGCAGGTGTAACACCAAACAAAGATGCGCCAAAAAGGAAAAAGGACCAAACCTAACCCACCCAACTAACATTATTCCATAAACAAGACCCCACTTCAGACCCCAAAGTGTGAAATTCATATTCATACAGTGCATCCAATTCACTCTGTATTTGAAACAAAATTTCCTGTAATTGAACATACTTATACTGAAGGCATCGCAAACATCTTGCTTCCCAAATATACCATTTGATACAGGCCCAAACCACAAAAATTGTACTTTGATTCTGTATTTTACAGTCCTTTGGAATCTGTCCTAAAGTTAAAATATCATAAGTCATTGAACTAAAAAGAGGTACATTCCACCAATTGACCAATGTGGACCAAAACCCTTGATTATGCACACAGTCAAAGAACAAATGTCGTATCGTTTCCAGATGACCTTGCCAAGTTATTTCAGAACAATACCTATCCCCTGTTTATGTTTTTGATTATTCTTTACATTAAGCTTATGATGCCCACAGAGCCATATCATATCTTGCATTTTCTTTGGGATTCTAGGCTCTGTAATACTGGCTATTATTAAAACAGTATCCACTTCATCAGAAACTTGAAATAAAGGATATTCTAAATAGCAGAAGTCAACTATATGTTTATAAAATGATTTCTTCTCATGTGAAATAAACCAGGAAAGCTCTATTTTCCACATTCTGATATATTTAAGCATAATCCTAACATACTCAGGTAGGAATTTTTCAGATGAATGCCATTTCCCCCTACCTCAGGCCATCAGAAGTCCCCTTCCCCATAACTTCATACACAAAGATCCCATATCTACACTATCTAACAACATAGGCCTAGCTGTACTATATAAAAAATTACCAAACAAGTAAACTAGTGGTTGAACCATATTAAGACCACCTGACTTCCAATCTCTATAGGTTTGAGCCCATTTAATGGGTTTTAATCATCTTCCCCATAACAATGAAAAAAACAATTGCCCATTATTTTAGAGTGCATACTATAAGGGAGAGAAAATACATGTGAAACATATAAAAAACTGGAATTATATAAGTTCTAAGAAGAAATACCCCTTTTTTCTGTGACATCTTCCAGGACTGCCATTTCATAACTTTCTGCTTAACAACATCAAAAACCATGTCCCAATTACATTGTAATACAGTGGTCGTACCATAATATATACCCAGCAGTTTTATATTAATGGTAACAACAGGTATTACAAAATCATCCGGTACTAAAGCCTTACCCAAAACCAATATCTGACTCTTCTCAAGATTAATCTTGACACCCATAAATGGTTGGAACTCCTGTCAATCTTGTAGAACCCTTTTCCCTGAATCTAAGGTCACTAGTGCAAAGATGCAATCATCGGCATATGCTAGCACCTTTTTAAAAGAACGATCACTTGTCATAGTAACAGGTAGTACCTGAGGATATACCTCAGTCCTTCTTAGAACAGGATCAAGACCAAAAACAAACAATAAAGGGCTCAGAGGACACCCCTGTCGAACTCCAACATTAAGACGAACAGTGATGCCCATATGACCATTCACTAAAGGAGTAATTAAAGCTCTAGAATATAAAGTTTTCTATAAACTTAAAAACAAATCTGGTATACCATAAGTGTATAAGACATCCCAGATATGTTCCTGCCAGATAACATCAAATGAGGTAGCTTGGTCTAATGACATAAGATAACCACTCAAGTTATGGGACAAACCCTGCTCCACTAGCTCCCTAATATAAATCAAGTTATGCACAATATTCCTACCCGGGACTGCACATGGTTGTGTGGAAAAAATCTAACTCTGTGCTACCTTTGAAAGCCGACTTGTCAGGATTGTTGCCAAAATCTTATAATCCGAAGTCAAAAGACTTAAAGGTCTCCAGTTTTTCAACAGTTGCGGGTCATCCTTTTTAAAATGAAATATCATTATTCCTTTACACGTACTAGGAGAAACCTATTTTCAGACCAAATAGTGGCAAAAAGGGCACGTAACCATGGTAACAAAAGTTCCAAATACTTTTTATAAAACTCATTTGGAATACCATCTAAGCCAGGGGTTGTTCACGCTGACAATTTATTAACAGCCAATTTAATTTCAGAGTCATCAAAAGGGGCCTCCAAAGCTGTCATCTTGTCAGCCTTTAAATGAGGAATGTCTAGAGTGTGACAAAATGTACTAGGCAAGGCTGGGGCAACATCCTGAAATGTAGACCATTCATAAGATTGTACAACTCTGCATATTCCTCTAACATCTGTCACCACAGTACCATCACTGTCTTTTATAGCTGTAAAACCATACTTTACAGAACTCTGTGACTGGAGATCATATGGGTTGACTTGTTGCTTGGGACCCTTCAGTAAATATTTTTGTTGATAAAAACATTTTTCTTCCCTGATTCATAAAAAATAACACATTTTGTTTTTGATTTCCTTCAGCTTAGTCACCATTGACCTATCCATGTAAGAAATCTGAGTCAGCAATTTTAAATACTGTGCCCTATAGCTCAAATAAGTTAAATACTGGGTTCTAGCTTTACATTTCAATATTTGCAAAAACAACAATTTCAAATCCACTTTGGTATCCTCCCACCACTCTATGGGACTGTCATACAAAAAACAAAGATCAATTTGAGCATTAAAAAAAAAAACTTTCACCTGTTCATCTGTAAGACGTTCGTGCAGAATAGCATTATTCAATTTCCAATAAGCACGACCTATCACATGGGTCTGATAAGAGCTTAACTTTACTATAACATGGTCCAAAGTCTCCATAGGTAAAATAACCACTTCTAAACAAGCCAGTCTCTTTGACACAAACCAAAAATCAATTCAAAAAGACAACATGCCCTTAAAAAAACTATGTTGAGGGGAAATTTGCAAAACGTCATGCACATCTGTTATATCACTATTAAGTAGTACATCATGAAGCATGTTTGTGTCACAAAACACCTTCTGTGTAGCCCTGTCCCAATCCCTGGCTGCTAATCCACAATTAAAATCCCCCCAAGACACCAATTTTGAGGTAAGTAAGTATGGGGCAATCTTTTTAAATAAAGCCGATCTATCCACTTTAAGCTGAGCTGCATATAAATTTATAGTGCAGTAAGCGCAATTTGAAAGAACTAGATCCACCATCATGGCTCTCCCTGGCAAAATATCCAGAACTTTCAAAATTTAACAGTGAGACCAGAAAAAATAATACCCCCCCATCACAAGTATCTTCCCCCAAAGACCAAAAAGAGATACCCCACCTCCAGTCTCTTTCAGCTTCTTTCAACTGTGTCAAAGAATGTATTCTGGTGTCTTGAAGAAAAATAATATTACCATGACATTTCTGCAAACTAGAAAAGATAATCTTTCTCCTATGAGAAGATTTGATACTATTAACATTAATATTAAGAAAAACAACTCCATCCATCATTCTAGATATGCAAGAGGGAAAAAAGGTCAAGAAAAACACAAGAACCAGACATTTTCAGTATAATGAAATATAGGAAAAAAACTACAGGTCATTTTTGTTTCTTTCTTTTTTCCGGTTTAGGTTTATCACACACCCCTAGGTCTGGGGCCACCTCTGCTTGTGAGGATGTCACAGAAGACATATCTGACTCAATACCATCCTCTTCGCCATCCTATTCAGACAAAAGTCCATAAGAATTCAGTAATGGGAGTAAATCAGGTTCAATTTGACCATCCAGAGCAGCCTTTCTGGACTTGGACCAGGTCACCCTATGGAAACTGGACTCTTGTTGTACTTCAGGAGGAGATATACAAGCAGCACCCTCGGGTATGATGGGAACCTCTAATTTTATGCCAGAAACAACAATGTCTCCATAGTTGGAGGCCAAAGGTATCACGGGGACTCCCTGTGGAGCTGAAACAGATTTCTGTGTAGACTCTGCTACAGATAAATCTGTTACTATGGGGTCAGAGGTCTCAGTATCCATATCCAATGGAGTTGACTCTGGAGGTACTACAGAAGCTTCCGGAGAGGCAACAGGCTGCAAGGGAGGGACCAAACAGGAAGCTTGGGAATGGGTGATCAGGTCATGCATTTGTTGACTCTCCTTCTGAGCTGTGGCCACATAAACATCTTGTTCCATCCGAGGTCGGCATTATTATGTGAAGCCCAAGAACATGTATGGAACGTGTGACCAAGTTCCACACACAGATTGCATTTGGGTGAATTCCTACAATGTGCACCCATATGCCCCAAGTCTCCACAGAGATCACATTTCTGCTGATCACAGACATTACTAAGATGTCCCAATGCACCACATTTATAGCAGGCACGTGGTTGTCCGGGATAAAATATTACACCCTTATCCATCCCCAAGAAAAAACAATTAGGTAAATGTTTCGTCAGTCCATTTTCTAAGCGCAAATCCACCAGAAATCTCCAACCTCCAGTTCAGAGACATTCTTCGTCCAGAATAGGTTCTGATTGACCCTTTATAGTACAATGCTGCTGAAGCTAATAGAAAACATCGGCCACATTGACCCCTTCATTACGGAACATTACAGTAATTTTCTTTGAGACAGGTTTAGTGAATGGAATAGCCATAAATGATTTCCACAGAGGGGTATGTTTAAGAGACTGTAATTGCTTCCAGAACCTATCAAGACCTGCAGCATGTTTAAAACTCATGTCAAATACAGAGTCCCCCCAGCATATGGATCAATGCATATATCTCATAGGCATAACATTTCATACTGCCCTTCAACAAATCCTTCCCAACAAACCGTCTATTAGGGACCTCTGCCAGAGGACCTCTAAATTTTAGATGTACAGCATTCCTCCGTACTGCTGGCTCTGCTAAAGTTTCAAATGTGTCCGGAAATAATTGTTCCTTAACTCCGGCATGCCAAATCAAAGAGGTGGTATTCATAGCAGGTACCTGTTCCAGAGGAGCTTGTACCAGAACAGAAGGAGAAGACTGTGGTAAAATAGGCTAACAGTCCCCTGAGCCTACAGTGGAGGAAGGGGGGGACAAGTTCCGAACCCTCTCCCTCCAACTGTTTTATATCATTCAATATGGTATCCACTACTATAGGAGAGGAAGTCTGGGACCCCTCTACAGGGGAACCTTGACCAGGAGGAATTGTAGCAGAGGTGGTCAAATGAGGCACAGGTGTGGAGTTATCCACTGAAATAGTGCCGGGCAAGGAGCTAACATTCGCATCCCACCTCCTCCCATCTGGTGATTTAACCCAGCCTGCAGCCTCCAATGCCTGAGAAACAAAATTCACCGAGGCAGGGGTCTCTCCCTCAATAATAGGAACATTCATGGAACCCTGTAAAGAAGTATCATCATGAGTCCCATCCAATAGAGCAGCCTCAGACTGCTTTTCAGAAGGCAGCAACACAACACCAAACTGAACGGAATCCAAAGTAGCAACAGGAGCTAGAGGGGCAGAAGTCACAGAGCTAGTCAAGGGAGAGGAGAGACCCTCTCCTGCATCGGTACACATAGGAATTCCCTACCGGGGACCTCAGCAGTCACTGCGTGGTATCAAAACCGAGACGTCAGAATCATTATTACTCACTGTGGTCCCAGGCAAATTCAGGGAAGAAATTAAAGCTTCAGAAACCTCCAACACTATTGTGGAGGGTATTCCAGGAAAGTTGACCGATGCCCGACCTTCAGGTAAGGTAGATCTTACAACTTCCTGTTCCTGCACATCCATGCTGTCATCTCAGGCACACTCTAAATCCCCTCAATAATCGGTTCCGCACTGTAAGGAACCAACGCTCTTCCTCAGCAATCCGTTGCTGAATAACTGCCATACTATGTGTTCCATCCATCACCACAGCCTCTGACCACTCATCAGAGGGACCCAACAAAATACAGACCTGAACCTCCTCATCAGTCAGCTTTTCCTCCGTTCCCTGTTCCATAGCCATTTCAATCACAACAAGTATCGGGGGGGGCCAAGGAGGAGTTCAGCACCTCAACCTCCCACACATCCACTCTTCTCAGTGTCCTGACTCACACTGAACCTCATAACTCCAAGTCACAGTGCCCTCTGCCAAAACGATTAGGGGAATTTCCCAGGTGTCCTGGTCAAATTTGCCACCATTCACTAAAAATACCACCAACAGCTTAATCTTGTTCAAGGTCAGTTGGCATTCATCTGTATTCCCCTCTACCGGGTCATGCCTGAAAATAGGCAGGATTTTTCTAGTGCACTTACCCGGTCAATAAAAACTAAATTAATAAATAAAATGAATATTGTCAGATATTGTAAGCCTCAACAGTTTTCCCCTCCCTGAAAAAGATACTGTTATCATCATTTCCTAATTTAGAACTCTTCTTAGGGTCTTCATCTCGAGACTGGGCCTAGGACCTCTATGTCATTCAAGTCACTGCTTTCACATAGAATGGCATCCACTTCATCCACAAAGCATATCCCTCCTTACATCATAAAGTCACTTGTTGAGGGGCCTCTTCCAGAACTGAAACATTTCATTATAATACTAAATGAGAAAAGCATCATGCCAACATTTTCTCTCATCTAAAATCTAGCTGTGGAGAGAATGTGGCCTAAAGCTATGCACTCCCCAGGGGTTTCTTCCATCTGAGGTGGACTTCCTCCCCTCAGTTCCAAAGGTCATTAGACTTAACAGTGAATCTGTGGATAACAGAAACTGGAGTTCAGCTGTGAAACTCTTGGTATTTGAATTATGGTGTCCCCTTGCATGCTGCAATTTCCTTAAGTTGGAAGTGCCATGTCCCTCTTGTACCTCACATACTGTAAGGCAGAAAGATTCATCAATGACAAGAGAATCACAGCCAAATTTTGTATGTAAGCACAAGCATGATCACACATAATCCCACTGACCCAATAAACTGGAAAGAAAATGTTTTTTTATTAGGGTTTGTTCAATTTTCTTGGTCACAAGCTCATTTGAACATGGCAAAACCTCATTCAAAACTAGTAGAAACAATCAAATGCACTTTCCCATCTATTTTCCATGTTTTTCTGGGATGCCATGTTAAAAGCCAGTGACTCATGACATTCTTCCATATCACATTTAGTTAATTCTTTTTACATGTTTTTTTTTTCTTTCTCATTTGCATCAATTCTTCCCACAGCCTTGGCCCATGGCATTCTCAGATCTCTGTAGTGTCTCCTTCCATTCAGGAAATGTCAGGGTCCAGCAGTCAGCCTGATCGGGTGCTCAACTATGACATGAATTAAATACATTCTGGTTTTGGATTAGTCCATTTGTTCTCATATATTGTCATAGTGAGCCTTTCCTAAAATATGGAAAAATTCCAGAACTCCTCCAAACTGCAGAGTAGAAGAACTCTGCATTTTCCCATAGATAAATTGTTGTGCTATACTGTGATCTGTACGGCAGGAATAGAGTGACGTGCCTTAGAATAAATGACTGGGTTTAAGAAGCCAACAATATTCACATTTATGTTGCCCCATCTCTTCAAACAAAATCTCCAAATCTCAAGTGGTACGGTATATTCACAGATTGTTTCTCCCACCTCTGAAACAGATTGGAGCCTCCCCTGACAGGCTGGCATCATCATGACTGGTGGTGGGAGTACTCTTCCATACTTAACTAAGTAGTTTCACCAAATTGGCAACATTGTCCTTTGATGATCTGTTTATTTATAAATGTTTCACAAGGAATGACCTAGTGAGTTGAGCACAGCTTGGTTCCAGAAGTATTTTAGGGCAATCGGTGCAGAGTGCAAACATAGCAATACAGGCAGTACAACAGTTAAATATAAGCAAGTGTGCATTACAGTCATGCAATGCAATACAATGTTATAGTGTATAGTGACCCCTTGTTATACATAAAAATCCATCGCAGTCAAAATGTTGTTGTACCACAGTTCAAAGTTCATGGAACGCGATAATAACATACTGCGGTACAACATCTTGGCTGTTTTTGAGATCGCATGAGCCAGCAGTTAAATTAAAGGAAAAACTGCTGCACACCCATCTCAGAATTTGAACAGTAAATTTTCTGATAGGGTGGCAGCAGTGTTTTTTTTCCCGAACATGGCAGAGGAGTGCATTACATTCAAAAGGGTTCAAGTTTTTTTTTATTGTTTTTGTTGTGGAACTTACGGGGACACTATACACTATACAAAATACTGACTGGGTAAAATGTGCCCAACCAGCCTGAGCTATCACCTCAGGGTTCTGATTCTGTGTGATTTCTCAAGCTTTGCTCTCAAGATCTCAGAATCAGAACCCCTCAGGGGCAGCACAGGCTGGTTACACACAGTTGCCCAGCCACTATTCTCCATTTATTTGGTACTGTATTATGCTTTACTGCAAATTTGCAACTATTTCCAATATGCATTTATTTTACTGATACCCAGTTTCAGAGGTTTCCAATAGATTTTTTTCGAAATTAACATTATTTTATGAGTGTATATTCTACTTGAAAAGCAATGAGGAGAAGAAATGTAGTGTGTTTCCTACCATAGTGGCATACAGGGAAAGGAATTATAATCAGGAGAACTACACTACTTACTGAGCAGTATGTTGTTTCAGTATTGGAGAGGCATATGAACCAGATAATAAGTGGTAGCTCAATATATCTGATATGAAATTCAACAAATGAAAACATTTCCAGATCTCTGGCATTCTTCCACTGTAACACTTTCCCCACCCCTCTGACCATACAGGGACCCCACCCCCACCCACCGAGAAAACCTGCTCTGCACACACCCTTGCACTCTGTCAGATGTGGCCAGCCGAGGAGGTGAGAGGAGGGCTGTGCCATTTGCTGTTTCACAGGATCAGAACTTGGACTGAGAGGTAAGTAAGGTGAGTGTTCTTGGCAGGTGGGCGGGGGGCCCCTTACGGTTGAGGTTCGGGAACCCACTGGACCATCATTGAATAACAATGCAACATGTCAAGTTGTGACTGGAGGTTGGGGGCACCACTGGACCACTAAGTATTTTTCATAAACATCTCCTGGATGATCGGGGGTAGGGGGAATCACTGGACCTTCACAGAGATGTCACAAACATATCTACCAGGAGATTTGGGGGCAGCTTGGCACAGGAGTGTGTGTGGCTCCAGTACAGCCATCCTGCCTTTCAGGGGCATGAGCTTAGTGCCTGGTTAAGAGGTATTTTTTTGACAGCAGTAAACAGCACCACTTGCAGGGTTGTTTATCTCCACTGTCAACCTCTGAAAATGATGCTGCACTGGTATGCATGAGTGGACACACTCATTTGTACAGGTACAGTGGTATTTTGGTTTCTTGGCACTGCAGTCTTTTTTTTGGGGGGGGGGTTGCTCTGGAAGCTTCTGAATATCACCCCACCCAGAGTCCCACCACACATCTGGGTTACTGCCAGTGCTATCCTTTAAACATCTGGCCCTATGTGTTTAAAGACTTTTAGGGTTCATACTATTAAAAGCTCTATATTATGAACAGTAGTTTAAATAGCAATCCCACCTCAAAATGTCATGGCTGCCTTTTCCATAGAAAGAAACTTAAACGTCTACACCCAGTTTAGAGTTTAATGGTTATTACTGTATAAAGTTTTAAGAATCATACTGTATTTTGCGGAAACACTTCTGCCAGTCAGTGAAGTGTGATAACCGAAGAAAACAGCTGCTGAAATCATATGTAGAGAAAGGGGCTATGTTAGTCATAGAAGACAACTGTAGCTACTAGATTTCATACAATTATCCCATATCAAATAACAGAATTTATGATGTAGTGTTGGTGCCAGTGATGTTTAAGCAATACGACATTACAGGATGTGCATTATTGGGAGATAATGCCACACCTTGAGAAATGAGGGCTCAAACAAAGTGTTGCTATCGTTCAGTTACACGCACCCTGGAGACCATAACTGCCATGTTAAAATTGCTTTCAAATTTTAAAAACTAAGTGAAGGGGCTTGTAAAGTTTAACATTCTTGCCTGTGCAATTGTGCTGGAATAATGCATAGTCACGTGATTACATTTGATCAAGCACACATCTTTATTTTTCTTACCCATTTTATAATCTGTTTCAAACACATTACTATGGAACAGATGGAGTAAGAGTGAAATAACCATGTTTTTGTTGGATGTGTTCATTGCCTTGAAAGTTGCAAATTCCTTTTGGTTTAAAAGTGGTTTATTCTCTTCAAACTGTATAAAGACCAGTAGCCAGATAGTCACACATGTTGGCAAATTAATGTCAGCATTAGCATTGCTAATACATATAGTCATGCTCCAGGGGATCCTAATGCATTCCAAATTACCCACAATCGTTTCTGCAGGCAGTCAGGATAGGGACTGAGCAGCATTTAAAAAGCCTACAGGGTCAATGACATACCTATGACAGCCCCTGCAAGTCTGGGAACATTCAACAGATCCCACCAGTTTATCATTTGATAAAAGCAGATGTTAATGGGTGCTTGGCTGCACCTAAGAGACAAGATGTGTGAGAGCCAGAGAGTTGGCTGCATTGTTGAAAGGACCACAAATTCAATCAGTTGCCAGGGGCAATGCTGCAGACAGGAAGGTAGGAACCATTGGCTCATCCAGGCACAGCATAGTTTGAAGTTCACAAGACAGGTTAACTACACCAGAGTGGGGTGCCCTACATTGGGCCATAGAGAGTGGGAACCACTGGACCCCAAGGGTCCATATACTATATATTGGTTTTGGACAGGAAGGAGGGGGGACACACAGCTCAGCCTGGCATTGTACCATATGCCTGACACAATCCATATTCTGACAAGGTCATAGATGCCCAGTGCAGTCAGGTAGACAGTAAGTATGAATCCCATTTCACCCACTAACATCTGGATCATTAATTTGTACTGCACCTATGTTATAGGAGGTTGAGATAAGCCTTCCCATGTCATATGGCCAGCATTCTGTATGATTCTTTAAAGTATCAGTGCAATGGAGCAGGTACAAGTTTTGCACCATCCTAAAAAGTGACTGATGACTTGGTCCCATCAGTTATGAGTACATTAGAACTACAGAGGTTCAACTAAAAGGGTACCAATGTCTACCAAATCTAGATTAACTTAGAATATTAACTTTACATTTCAATAACATGTAATATGGGCTGAAAACATCATGCTTCTTGGCTGGTTTAATAAGTTTCAAGACCCATTTGTTAATCCCTCGTGAATGGACCATTGGAACAAGTTCACAGAGTGGAATTTGGGTAAATCGCAAAAAAAATTCATGAACCATTTCACTCATCCCTAATTGCCATCACAAACATGGCTGCCACTTTTGCTCACTGAAAATGTTTAATTAGGCCCTATAAAGTCAACCTCCTTTATAGTTAAAAATAATTAAATGTCTTTCCCCTCAAGAACCCCTTCTAATAAGCATAAACAAAATAAAGTAATCATAGTTACAATTTCTGGTTTTCTTTGGTGACCATGCAAAATTCTCCCTCCCATCCTTAGCAGCTTTCAAGGACATCTTCACTCCTTACCCTGCCACAAATAAAAATGAGGCCATGCCTCCATAGAAGGCCTTCTGGTGTGTGTGGGTGCGTGTGTGTGTGTGTGTGTGTCTTGAACATTCTGCTAGTGGAATTTAGCAGAATTATGAATTCTTGTATGACGTGACATCTATTCATTCCAGGTGCTTTCTGCTTATAAGTTGTTAGAAGGGCTACTGCGTGTGGTGTAAGGAAACATTTTAAAATTGTAATAAAAAATATACTTTTTTAACTTAGTGTTAGATTTGGATCCATTTTGTAATCGCAATGAGACATTTCAGGGTATGCACTGTTATTGGTTAGCAGCAGCACTTCTCGGTTGGTTTAACTCTTTACTTCGAATAGCTTTGTATGAAGTGTGAACTATTCATTGCTTAAACTGGTACAAAATGGCTGCCCAGGTAATAATGAGTTTAGGTACTTAGCAATGCATTGCATAGTGCATCTGTGACCCCCCAGTTGGTGTAGAGACTGGGTTCACACCCCTGCCTGGTGACTGTAATGGGGCACACTTGGTTGAGGGGTTTGGGCACATTTGTTCTTGTGCAGGAGTGTTCATCCCAAATTAATATACAGCGTGGTGCCTCCACCAAGAGAGAATAAGTGGGCCAGATGTGTGCAGTACCGCCCTCTGGGATGCAGTACCTACCCAACTGCCTACACTGTACAAGACCACTGACAGTTGTTACCTTTACCAAACAATAATTCAGTCAGGTTGCACAAACTGAGAGTACACACAGAAATCCAAACACTTAACAGTGCTTTATTTTGCTAACACAGGCCTGGGTAGCTGGAGAAGGAAAAATGGGTTAAGTACTTGTAAATCACCAATAAACACTTCCCTCATATAGCTGTATACCACACTACAAGTGCACCCTCTCAAGCAAGGGGCCTACAGAGATAGATATGTTACACAGGTTGCAAAATACTCTGTAACTGGTAGTAGCAGTGGAACTATAGATAGAAGTATAAACACAACAACCAAACAACTCTGGGTACCCAAGAGTTACATGTATATTAGTCCTGATGCAGGCCTGATTCTTATGTTGCTTAGGATAATTTTGTGGTGCATGTGAGGAAACTGAGCAAGCTTGCTTTTTAACCTCACAAGAAGCCATAATGTTCTAACACAAATTGATAACTTGAAATGAAACTCCAGCGGAATTGCTTGAACTTGAGAGACAGAAATTCCAGGCTGCAATGCCAGCAATCACATGATCATTAAAGCCACACACTGGAGCAGGACAGCAGTGCATAACAAGCATGGAGAAGCTCACAGGAGCAGGATAGCAGCCCAGAAGCTTTGCATTCTTTTGAACAGGTGACAATTAGGCCCTTCTGGCTCACACTTCTCTGGTGCTCAGGAAACAGTCATCTAGGCTCACCAAACATGAAGCAGGAGCACTATGCAATGGCTTCCTGGTTCTCAAGGAGCCCAGTCCACAGAAGTGACCCTGCAGTTCAACTCCCCAATGTATTGGGAGTACACCTGTATTCAGGCATGCACCCATGACTCCCTGTTCCCTGAATCACCTCACTGGGTAAAGGCTAGCTGGCACATTACCTGGCTACAAAGCAGGCTAGGAAGGAGTGCAGGCATCTCTATCCACTCAGTGCAGCTTATAATTTTTGGATGCAAAGTGTTCCTTTAGTTCACACTTTCTGCAGTTTCTTCCACACAAGGCACTCTAGAACAGTCTCTGAAACTGGTGAATCTCAGGAATGGTTCACAAATAGCATTCAGACAGAACCATGGAGAGAGCTGACTGGATTTATTGATCTGGCTAGGCCTCTGGCTCTCTCTCACTAACAGCAGATCTGCATCCTTCTCACTCTCTCTCAGACTGCCCTTTGCCTCTTCAAAGCCCAACAATCTCTTTTCCTCCATTCAGGCTCTAATTGGGCAAACAGTGATGTCCGTCAGTCCTTCTCCCTGGTCCTGTCCTCTGATTGGCTCACAAATTCCACCAGTTCATTTGGGAGCATCCTCATGACATCATTCCCCACAGTCCTATCTGGTGCTCAGCTGCTCAGATCTCTGACCTCTGATTAGCTAGACGTGAGGTCAGGGGTCAACAAGATGGTGACTGTAGTTTCAAAATCACAGGAATTTCAGCTTAAAGTTTATTTTGTTTTCCACTGTCCTTGTATTTATTCAAACTGGCCCCATGGTTTTGTAGGCACACTTGAGACCTTTATCTCAGTAGTGTTATGGAGTTGGCTTGTGCTTTGTGCTCCCCCCCTCCCTATCCAGACTATCTATGTGGATGGCAATCTGTTAAAGGCACAGTGCATGAAATCATACTGTACAAATCTTTTTCCTTTTTCTCCCCACTACTAGTGTCTTTGAGACCCCTGATGCCTACTGATGACCCTGGGGCTGGAGCATATTAGATGGGGTGCTATGGCTGGCCACACATGTAGATTTTTTAGATCTGTGGCAGATGGGTACGTCCAGTGCCAGAAACATTAAAGCTGGAGATTCGGCTCATATGTTTGAGAAGGAGGCTGCTTGAACACATACACATTACTGGTATGATCTTGTGACAGTCCACAAGATGGCTCTTCCAGTCCTCTGTTGGCTGTGGTCTTGGGCTAGAGCAGGCAAAGAAAATTGAAAGAAAGTTTGTGGGTGGTACAGCAGCATCTAGGAAATCCCCCCCCCCTCCATAGGAGTGGGCTACACATCACGACACACTCAAGGTGTCCAATTGTATCACAACAAGACACACGCTGTCATGCCTTATTGTTACCTAAATATAGTCATCATTATTTAACTTTAAATTTAGGGTATTAGTGCTGCTTTACTGGAAATGAAAATAAGCACAACTTTAATACCAAAACCAGTTGCATCATAAAGGCTGAGCAATAAAACACAAAGGAATATGAGTTGTGCTGGGTTTACTGCATGCCCACAGACATAGTAAGGCACAAGTATGAAGGCTGAGTGCCTTCACCCCCTTAAAGTGTGGTAAACACAGCACAACCCATGCCTTGAATTTTCTTAGTGCTTATGTGAAATTTGTTAAAATAAATAAAAAATACAATCATTTAAATATGTATGAAATATGTGTTTGAATTGTTTAAAACAAGGATAACTAGTAGCTAAATTGTTCCTTGAACTGTTTGTGCCACCATGGGATGATATGTGCCTTGAATGTAGAAGGATGGAAACGGAATCTGTTGGCAGGAAAGGACCACTTGGCCCATCCAGTCTGCCCAGTTGTTCCCTTCCTATTCTGCCTCTGCAGACATTAATTGGTCTCTGGCAACCCCTCCCTCCTCCCTACTTCAGTTCTTCTATACCCCTAAGTTTATATCATGCATGCTTAAAGCCCTCTACCATTCTCTTCTCCACTACCTTAACTGGCAAACGGTTCCATACATCCACCATCCTTTTGGTGAAGAAATACTTATGTTTCTATCTGATGTTCTTTCAATAGTGTATCTTCTGCAACTTCTATCTGTAGAGATGGCATTATAATTATTTACAATAAAATCTATTTCTCTATTTTGCTTTTGTCTTTTTTTCACATCTGTTATAATACATTTGTGCTATTGAGAGTGCACTTATGGTTGGAACTTGTGGACAGACTTATGAGCTCTGAGTAGAGCTGAATGACATCCTAGCCTAACTTCTAGTGTCTTAAGCATCTGGCAGTTGCAACATACTGTATAACACGTAGTTGCCAACTAAACTTTAAATTGTGGAATAAGCTCTTTGAAAAGCTATTAATGAAGATAATTCGCATACTGCTTTCTTTAAAGACAGCTTTGGGCTGGCAGGCATATTAGTCCAGCAATATTCAGCTGAGATGGCAGTTGGGTACTCTGACTTTGTCAGCAATTCACTTGTGTTTCTGGTGACAGAAAGAAAGCCATGTACTAAGATTTAAGCATGTTAATGAAAACACTACCCTCTTGGACTCTATTGATTCCCTTGAGGTACTTGAACGTTTCTATCATGTCTCCTCTCTCCTCCCTCCTTTCTTCATGGGTAAAAGTTTCACATTTAATTTAATATTGTGACTGTGAGGGAGGTTGAGCAGTCATGGTAGGAAAGCAAGAGAGGGAGTGGGTAGGCAACAAAGTGGATCACTGTTAAACAAAAAAAGACTACAAAGGTAAGGAAAGAAACATGACAGCAGAGAAGAAACAAAACAAATGCACTGCATGGGAAGCTGTCAAGTATACTGAGCTGAAAAACTGTTATTGCCATTGTAGGTAAGTCATGCAACTGGGGTGAGGGAAGCTGTACTAAAACAAGGAAGACAATGGACTTGATTCACAAAGCTCCCCTGAATGGTACAAGGGGCTTGTACCACAAAGAATGATTCAAGGTATGGCTTGCACCAAAAGATGCACCGGAAGCAATTCATAAAAGCAGCCTGCATCAAATGCAGGCTGCGTGATCCAAAGGGGGCTTGCGCCAGCCTTGTACCACAAAATGGGCTGTGGCTTGGTGCTAGGGAGCTTGCAGCAAATGAAGGCTGCCATATCCCCTAATTCAGGATTCTCTAAACCGTCCGAGAGAGCAAATCTCTAAGCACTGTTAGACCAGCCAGAGCTGGTCTAAGGGTACTTAGAAGTATGTCCTCTGGGAGGGTTTAGAGCCCTACTGAACTCACAGAGCCCTCCCTGGGTGGGAGGAAACATGTGCAATAGACCACCTCCCTATCCCTGATCTGCCCCTTAAAAATTCAGATATCATTCCCTGGTGGCCTAGTGAACCCCCCTCCCTATCCTCAATCTGTCCATCTAATAAAACATATAACTTACCCTGATGGTCTAGTGGACCCCTCACCTTATCCCTGATCTGTCAATCAATGAGCACCTAATGAATAGAGTATGTGCTCACTGACAGCTCAGTTGGTGGCCAGGCATGGTAGAGAGCTGAGGGCTGTGCCCGTCATCAGCTCATGGAAGGGATGAGGGGAGCGGGGTGTTGGGGTACTTCCTGTTGGGGTGGGGGGTTCCACTAGACCACAAGGGCATATTATATGTCATATTAGATGGGCAGATCAGGGATAGGGAGGGGTGACAGTGCACCACCAATGCATGTCATAGTTTTAATAGATGGGCAGATCAGGGATAGGGAGGGAGGTCTACTAGATCACCAAGGTAAGTGATATGTTATACAGCAGATTGAAGATGGGAAGAGGGGGCTGCTAGACTCCGGAGGAGATGTATTGTGCTTGGTGTACTGGTCGCTGTTCATGGGTGCAGCTGCCATCTGACCACCCCGCATCTTGCAGCAAACCTTATGGCACTTGCTGCCAGAACCCCACCCGATAGCAAATCGGTCACAGGGTCCCTTGTGCACCTGGAATTGGCACAAGCTACCATTTGTGTAGCTTGCACAGACCTTTATGAATCAAGCCCACTGTGTCCTGATTGAAAAGGACTTTTTTGTAGCCATTGGATGCAATCTGTTAAGGCCATGGCTAGAATCAAGTCTCAGTCAATCAGGGTGCAGGAACCTTACCTGATTTATATTGTTATTTCAAGACATCCCCTTCCAAGCAAGGCATTAAGCAGGTGCAGTGCAGGTTAGACAGAAACAGAGCAGAGAGGATGGACTTGTATCTTTTTCTAGATGGAAATTATATGTTTCTATGTTTCTAAAGACTCAAGAAACTAAACTGGGCTTTGACGTTGCAGTGAAACCAGAATTCGCTTAGTCTATTACAGCAATATTTTGTACTGAAACATATTTAGCAAAAAACTAATTTGCTATAGTTGATGTTTAACTGAAATGGTGCAGTGGTGCGTTGCTCTGCTTGAACTTGCTCATAGAATTTTGCAACAAATAAATAAAATGGTAATATTTTGTGTGTATGTTCAGATCCTTAAGTAGAATAAAATCTGTTCTATTATGAAGGTGATATATCAATGAGTTTTAAACATTTAGTTAACTACCTCTGAAATGAGCTATTTACATGGCACCTGCAGGATGGTACTATAATAATATGCAGCTTAAATAAAGAGACAACCAAGGAGATTGGTGAAATAACACTGGTTAAATTAAAATTAATGTAAAAAAAACATATTGTGCAGAAGAAGACATCCAGCACCCTAAATCAGCTACATTATATCAACCTACTACTTAGATGACTGATCAGTTGATTATCTTTTCCTTTACAAAATGCACAACAAAAAGGGCTGAAATAATAGTGCATCTATCATGCCTCAGGTGAGAAACTGTTTTACAGGTGCTTAAGAAAATACACACTTTCCTGAAAAATATCATCAATATGCATATAAATCTGTCTTTTAAGCATGTTATCAAGTACAGGAGCCATTCCTAGCACTGAACAGGACGACGAATGGTTAAAACCAGTTGATTAACTGGTATAGTACAAGTAACGTGAAATGTAATTTTTGGAAAAAAAGTTTATATATGGTAGACACAGATGACAGAACAAAAACTAAATCAAAAAGAATCTTTTTTTTTTAATAAAGCTTCTTTCATGTGTGTTGTGTCTTAAAGTATATCATAGCCAAAACATTAGATGCAGGTAATGCAGATGATGCATACATGTGGACAATGGTGCCAGCCTTTATTAACCAACTTCTGTACATAGCAACATACATTTAAAAAGCCTTGCTTATATGATAAGTTTTATTGGTGCTTTACTAATAACTGCATAACACGTGAAACCCAAATGATAATAAGAAAGAAATAATGTGATGTAACTGGGGATTGAAACCCAGGTAAGAGAATGTTGGCTATTACATTGGGGACGTCAACTACCCTTTTAAGAAAGTGCCATGGGATCTTTAAATTCTACCTGGGCAACCACTGAAATGTGTAAGAACAGACCCTGGTTCAATGTCTCTTCTGTCGATTAGGGCATCCAACACTGTTAGGGCACCCTCCTGAACACTACCACCACCACACTGTGCAAGTGCTGTGATTATGAGCCTATGTCCCTGGCATGGGATATCAACTCACAACCTTCAGGACCAGAAGAGATAGCAGCTGTTACCAAGCCCCGCTGAAACTCTGCAGTGTGGCAATAATTTTTCAATTCTACATGTGCCAGATAGGCTAGACATAAATGTGTTCAGCAGCCTTAGCTTTGCTATAAATGCTAACATATAACCTCAACCTATGCACTTTTGTCCTGTGCCTTTTTGTCCTGCACCATCATGTGTTCTGTCTCTTGTTGCTTATACCTGCATATTACTGTGTGCTAAATTTTCCCTTGTATTGCTGCTATATGTCAAGTAATTGTTATATGCTCCATACAATATCCAATGTACTTCATGTGTTGTTGCTTGTCGTTTAATGCAATTGTATCCATATGCTGCTACTTGCCTCTGTTTTGCTCAGTTGATAACCTGCATGTTATCCAACCCCCTTGTACCCCCTCCCCTCAGGTCTCACCAGGAGACGAGCATCTTGTTGCTCAGTGTGCCTTTCCTGGTGAAACTATTTCAATAAATAAATAAATAAATTATATAGCCAATGAAGCAACAGAATTTAATGAGGGAGGGCGAGGAAGTCTCAGACTCACTATGTTCCTGTCATGAAGTGTAATAAAATTAAAACTTGCATAGAACACTGTTGTAAGGAAGTTCATTACTAGTGGGTGCTATTTTTCAACAGTAGTAAGCTCTAGATGTAAGGTTAATTTTAAAACATCAGAGGCCCAATATTCAAATCTGAGCAGAGGGAAAACTTTGCACTGCCCCTTGCAGTTGCCCAGGTGTTCAAAACTGTATTATTCAGTAGTCTAGTGAATTGGCACTATTCAACTGAATATATGGCCATTAAGACCCAGTGCTAAGCCACCTTGTGCCAGGCAGACATGGCCCCCAAAATAGGGTGGCACAATGGCTTGCTCTCACGCTAAATTTCCCATATTCAAATGTACCTATGCAAATGAGCCCCTTTCTTTATGCAGGGCACTAAGAGGCCATTTGCATGCCCATTATGGCCTCATTTGCATAGGGAGCAAGGCTGTACAGCATGGTTCTGCACCCCAATTGCCTGCTTCCTAAGAGCTATCCCTGGTGCTAATGTTGCCACCCCCCCCCACCGATCACCATCCTGATGCAAAAAAAGTAATGTGTCCCTGGTGCTACTGGCACCACCACCACCAATTACCAATCCAATAGAAAGAAAATGTGTCCCTGGGGTCTAGTTGTCCCCCACACTGATCACCATCCCAAGGTTCTAATGGAAAATGTTTCTGGTGGCTAGTGGTCCCCCAACCCGCACCCATGCCCATAGTGTGAAACAGTATTCCCTGGTGGCTAGTGGTCCCTCCACCCACCCAAACACTTGTCTGTAGTGTTACAAAGCATTCCCCTGGTGGCTAATGGACCCCCACCACCCACCTCAGCAGGTAATGCCCCAACACCCCACTCCCCAGTCCTGATCCCAAGCTGGTGACTGGCACAACCCTCCTCTCACTACAACATCTGACTGCTGACTGAGCTGTCACTGCGTGGGTACTGTATACTCTACACATTCATTGATTGACAGGAAGTAGGGTGGTGGGACACTACCTGCCGGGGTGTGGGGTCTGCTAGACACCAGAGAAGGGACTACCTTTTTTTCTATTTCACAGGATCAGGGATAGGGAGGGGGAATCACTAAACACCAGGGAGTGGTATAATACTAATACAGGGGATCAGGATGGTGGGGGACAACTGGACACTAGGGAATAGTCTGCAGATAACATCAGGCATGGGTGCAGGTGGGGGGATGGTCCACTAGACACCAGGGAATGGACTACCTTTTTTCTATTAAGGGGATTGGGGATAGGGACGGAGTCCACTACACATCAGGAAATGGTATAATAATAGTAAAGGGGATCAGGATGTGGGGACTACTGGACTACTGGACACCAGTGAAACCGTGACATTATATCAGACAGATCATCAGGTGAGGGGGAGGAACTACTGGACACCAGGGAATAGACTACAGATAACATCGGGCATGGGTGCAGGTGGTGAGAGGGAAAGAAAAAGATTTTAATTTAACATTGGGCTGGCAAGCAGTGGAGGGGGGAACCATTAGACACCAGGGAAAGATAACATTGGGCTGGAAATGGTGGGGGGCACTGGACACCAGGGAAACTGTGACATGTAGGTTAGGTTATCAGGTGGGAGGAGGAACCACTGGACACCAGGGAATAATCTACTGATAACATCAGGCATGGGTGTGGGGAGGGACAGACAGACACCAGGGAAAGGTAAAGAACATCAGGCATGGGTGCAGTTGGGAGAAGGGACCACTAGACTGCAGGAAAGATAAAGATTTTTATTTAACATCAGGCGGCAGTCAGTTGGGTGGGGGGCACTAGACACAAGAGAATGATAACATTGGGCTGGTGAACAGTGGGGAAGGGGACCACTAGACACCAGGGAATAATCATTATCGGGTCAGCGATCAGTGGGGGGGGTGACCACTAGACACCAGGGACAGTTTTGTTTTTCAGTTTAAAAAACCCAAAAGAAAGGCAAAGTTACAAATGGTGAATTGAACAGAAAAACTTCATGAAAACTTCACTGCATCTCTAACTACCACATAGTCTGCTTGGGCCTGGCATGTCTAGACAATATTAATAAGCTTTAATAAGCTTTATTTAATTAAGCACATTTCAAATTTGCCAAGGTGCTTTACAAAAATTAATAAAAAAAACAATGGCATAAAAAATCAGTATAACAGATAATAAAATCCAGTGTTCAGCATAATTAACTGGAAAACGCTTGGCACCATAAATACATTTTTAGTGCCAGTTTAAAACCCCCCACGTTCACGCACTCCCGGAGTGGACAGGGTAGAGAATTGCAAAGGGCTGGGGCCATATACATAAATGTATAATGGCCCCTGAAGATTTTAAAGATACCCTTGGAATCTCTAGCAACCCCTTGTCAGCTGAGCAGAGCTGTTGCTCAGGGGAATAAGGGCACAGAAGCTCTTTCAGATAGTCTGAGCCAAGTCCATATAGGGCTTTATATGTTGGTAATCCGACTTTGAAGGTGATCCACCACTGAATTGGCAGCCAGTGCAGTTCGCGCAGCACCGGTGTAATGTGACATGACCGAGAAGTCCCAGTCAACAACCTGGCCACAGTGTTCTGCACCAGCTGCAGGCAGTGGATATCACCCACCAGTAGCCCTAAGTAAAGGGAGTTGCAGTAATCGAGGAGCAAGGTCACAAAGGTCTGGATCAGCATAGGATGGTCACCAGATGGAATGAGGTGCTTGATCCTAACATGTTCCTCAGATGGTAGAAGGATGACTTGATGATTGCCGACACCTGAGATTGCAGAGTCAGACCATCATCAAGTATCACCCATAGGTCCCACACCAGTTCAGAGATAAGGAGCTGGGAGCCCTCCAGAAAAAGCCCCGTAGGCTGACCAGCCCCTGGTCCCCTATCGGGCGACCCAGATCTACAAGCATCACCTCAGACTTTAGCCAGATGGAATTCATCCAATCCTGGATTTCTGTGAGGCAGTTATTAAAAACTGAGAGTGCACTATCCTGGTCAGGTGTGAAAGACAGGATCCAGTTAAAATAGCGTGGCTGAAATAGCTAGGTCAATATTAGCGCAGTCAAAATAGCGTGGTCTTTTATCGCTGTGTCAATACATAGCGCTTACCGTAATAGTACCATTTCTATGTTGCCAAAGATAAAGATAAAGATCCTCTTCAACTGCCATTCCCCCCCAATTCCCATTCTGCCAGCATGTACCAAACTGCCCTAATAGCATCCCCTTCCTGTACGTAGTTGAATTGATTGGTTTGGGACACATTTCATGGTAGCACATCCATTCCATTGCCTGTCCCCCTACCCCAACCCATCATTTCCTTCCTGACCAACCCATCATTTCTTTCCTGATGATCAAAACATGCTAGTATGTAACTGCAATCATTATTTTGTTTAAAAAGTGTGAAAAAAAACACACCACAGCCACCACCATGATTACTCTTTTCACAAGCAGTGAAACAATTTCACTCAAGCTTGAAGCTGGAAATTATATTCATTTCCCCTTAGATACTCCATTCTGGGTCTCGAATTATACTCTGACACAATCACTGATATTCTTCTAGCAGTATCTTTATATTTCTTTCTAACAGCACTCACTGCTGTCCCTGCAACCAACTGCTCCATTTCCATGCTGTTCATGTGCTGTTCAGCCTTTAGCAGTTGAAAGAACCTCCATATTGATGGGTGGTGTGCTCCTGCCAGAAGATTGAAGCTTCTGTGCCAAGCTTCTACAGCATTCACTTTACAGGGCAGATCTTTGGCAACTGCATTGTAGCAGTTCCACATTGAGATCAGAAACATTGGCCTTCTTCTCCCTCCCCTTGCAAGAGGTCTCCCAAGTCTTGTGTCTTTGAAATAATCCACCAAATTTGATAGTATCTCTCCATTTGTCTGATTGAACTCTGTGTTCATGAGTTCATCGAAAGACGCACACACATCGGGCACAGGAACATATGCAATAGCCAGAAGCATTCTTACATTCAGAGCAAAGTTGGAATCTGAGGTGTAAGACCCACATATGTCAGGCAGTTTCTGCACTTTTCTCCATACAGCCTGGCACATATGGAAGAAGCAACCCCTCATCTTGCAGTTTTGGAATGCTTGTTGAAATGCTTTTATCGCAGCTAGTTCAAAGTCAGTCAAAATACTACTTGGCAACAGTGTGCCACATAACTTCTGCAGTTCTAAAAGCACTTTCGTGTAATCTGCAGCTGTCCTCTTGCACATTAAAACGTACACAAGGGGTATTACCTTTCCATACCTGATTGCATGAATCGTGTACAGTTGTCCAAATATTGTGAGACAGCTCTTAAATGTCCCATCTGCAGACTAATATTCACTTAGCTTGAGGTGTTCCAATTCGGCAGATGTAGTAAATACAATGATTCTATCACTGCCTGGACCACTATCATACTGTAAATACATTTCTTTTTTGATGGCCACAACAAAATCTGGTGGAATATTGAGGGATGTGGCATCTTCTGGCTTGGGCAGTGGTTGGTTGTGGGCCCTCCGGTTCCTCCTTATTGTTCTTTTAAGAAGGGGAATAGCAGGTAGTTGAGAGGACACTGAGGGAGATAGTTGACTTAATGCTAAAGTAACTATTTGGTGTGTTGTTTCAACTGTTGAGCCACCACTGTCCTTCATTCCTGCAACTGCTTCCTTTACAGCAACCTGTGCTGGATCAGGGACATGATTATGTTCTCCAATTACTTTTAACACAATTTCCCCTCTCAGATGCAGTTGCGCTGTACAGTGGCCCTTATCATATTCTAGGCATTTGTAATATGCCTTTTCTGCTGTTATTCGTTCCCTCCGGAACAGAAAGTCATCAAGCAGTGCAAGGTCTCCTCCCTTTTGGCTCTTCACAAAATGAACTGACATTTTACAAATCAATTTAGCATCTGAAGGTCTGACTTGTAACTGCATTATATAGCGATAGAGAATGGCAATAACAATGTAATTACAATATATCATGTAGTGCATGGCTGTACAGAAAGCGGGTAGGTTATGGCTAGTTTGGGCTAAAGGAAATGCACCATGTAATGTTTCATTGAACCATTGCTAGGTGGCAACATCGTGCTACTATTAGTAATTATTCAGTTCTGTGCACTGTTCTGCTATGCGACAAACTTCAACACACTATAGAGAGCTTGCGATATTATGTGAACTCTAATTTTGTTAGTGCTATTGACGCCTCATGATTTTTACATTAAACCACGAAAGACAGGTAGAGCTGGGTATCATCAGCATAGCAGTGAAACCTCAGCCCATGCCATCTTACAATTTCTCCGAGGGGCAGCATGTACATTGCAAACAACATGTGGGACAGCACTGAGCCCTGAGGAACCCCACATGACAGAGAGAGAGGGTCGGAGGAATAAATCACCAACACCATCCTCTGAGTTCTGCCAATGAGTAAAGATTTAAACCACCTGAGGAACGTACCAGTCAGTCCACAGATGAACCTCAGATGCTCAAGCAGCACCCCATGGTCCATGATGTCAAGGGCTGAGGAGAGATCAAGGAGCACCAGAATGGAACATCTTCTCCAATCTCTCGCCATTAGGAGATCACTGAGCACCCAAACCAGCACAGTCTCAGTACTTTGCCTCTTTCAAAAACTGGATTGGAGAGGTTCATAGATGTTATGGATGGTCAGGTGGTTCTCCAGCTGTATAGCCACTACTTTCTCAATCACCTTCCCCACAAAGCGGAGGTTCAAGATAGGTCTGTAGTGAGCAAGAGAGTTTGGGTCCAATGAAGCTTTCTTCAGGAGGGGTATCACCACCACCTCCTTCAGGGAGCTAGGAAACTCACCCGAGTCAAGGGAGCACCAGACTGGCTGTGCCAGGATTGGGCCAATGATGTCACAACAACCCATAATCAGGGAAGTTGGGCCCAGATCCAAACTACATCACATAGGGCACATACCCTACACAATCCACATGACATCTGCGAACTCCAGCCAGTCAAAGGTACTCCAGGAGAAATGAGGGACAGTGACCAAACACTGATCAACAGCATCCCCCATAGGTGATTCATGACTGAATGTTGGAATGGTGCTTCAGTTCTTCAAGTGTGAGTCTTCAGAAATCAGTGTATTTAATAATGGAGAATTGTAGCAGATCAAGATCCAGCGTCACTCTTCAATGAATTGTGAAATGAGTGCCAGGACATTGGTTCTTGTGTTTCTGTCATTCCTAGCAGAGAAGTATAGCAGAGCATGACATTGTGGCATTAGTGACATAACAATAAGTGTGTTGAAGTAAATGATGCTGTACAGTAGTTGTATAATATAAATTTTGTTTACTACAGTACTTTAAATATACAAGAAAACATGATTTGTAAATGAACATATGAGTTATGAAAATAATAAATTAGGCTACCTATAGTGCCTACCTGTAGTGCCTCAATGCAGCCAGGCAAATGCAATTTACAAAGGGCACACAGTACCACCTCCCATAGTGATAGATATCAGTCCTATTGTACCATCTAAGCATAGTGGAGATAGGGAAGAGGGTGGTGTCACCCACGCACTGCAATGACACATGAGAAAGAAAATGTGATGTGTGATGGAAGGAGGAGGAGAATGATGAAGAGGATGGGTTATTTTCTGAACCAGATGACTTTTATCATTTTTATTTTAATGTAAATATTAATAGTCAATATTAGTCTTAAATTTCATTTTTTTTCTGTATTCCAGGAAAGTGTGATTCCAGTGGAATTATGGTGTCATCTGAAAAATACTCCCACACTGCTGAGGATAAATTCCAGAGAGGGACTGAGTTATTGGGAAGTGATCATGAGATAATTTGTTTCAGTCACTGTGGATTAACATGCTTTGAGATGGCAATGAACAAGGAAGCACATATGATATATGAGCAGATAATGCATTCTGATATAATATGACAGGAGCAGATTATTATAGTGGTGTGGTAGAGCCACTATAGTTAGGGTTGAGTAGGTTGTTCAGTGTTCAACCTCTAAATTTGCACATTAATATCTTTGGCACCATTTGATGAAATTAGCTGAAAGTTTGCATGTGTTGTCTAGGAGGCAAGGTTTTGATCTGTGGAATGTTTTGTGACAGCAGCTTGTGCAGTTTCTGAGATTCACATATGTAACTTTTCTATAGAGGACATTTTTTTTCCTATACTTAACATGTTTTTTTTTGCTCTCACCTACAGCCTACATGGAATGGAATTTTTCTCCTCAAACTTGCAGGGGACATGTGTCTTGACCTAAGGAAGTGCCTTTGATAGGTCTGGTGAAACAATATTAAATGGTTCAAGAGCTATAAGGCTTTAAAGCTTTTAGTTTTCTTTTCTAAGCATGCACAGTAGGGTTTTTGTTATAATGTTCCAGTGTGAAATGAAAAACTGGATATCACAGGACCCCTTTTTTGGTTTGTCACCACCCATTTAGCACAGGGGAAAACATTTTTTTTTTGCCATGAGACTGCCATCTCATTGCTTTTTTCCTTGAACTAAAAAAGCATGGAAAATATATACAAATGCTGTCATTTTAAAAAATAAACACCTGAACCTAGCTAAGCAAGCCAGTTTTAGCTAGATTCTGATGTTTGTTAAAGTGAGAGACAGAAATAACTTTTCTGGGCATCCAAAATCCAGGTTGCTCAGCTTAGTGAGAGAAGCCCTTCACCCACATTCTTTGTATAAGATCAGCGGGACTTTCTTGACTTCTGCAGTCACAGCAGGAATTTGTGCTATGGGCTGCAGTGAGAGCCATGAGACACCATTTTCCTGCTGTCTAGTGGACCCCCGTTGCTCTGCCTTTAGGTATGAAATGTTACCCTGGTGTCTAGTGGCACCCTCCACCCTCCGATCACCATCCCCATATTTATCCAGTGTTTCCCTTGTGTCTAGTGGCACCTCACACCCTCCAATTGCCTTTCCTGTAAGTTGTCTTTCCCTGGAGTCTAATGCCAAGCCCCACCCTTCAGTTACTAGCCCTCTATTGTATTTGTCATTCCCTGGTGCTTAGTGGTACTCCCATCCTCCAATCACCATCCCCATAATGTTTTCTTTCCCTGGTGTTTAGTGACACCTCTACCCTCTGATCACTGTTCCTGTACTGATTCTGTCATTCCCTGGTGTCTAGTGGCACCACTACCCTCCAAGTGCCATCCTCATACTAATTATGTCTTTCCATGGTGTCTAGAGGCACTGTCCAATCACCATGCCCATAATGTTGTTTTTCACTAGTGTTTAGTGCATCCCCCTAACCTCAGATCACTATCCCCATAATTAGTTTTGTCTTTACATTTTGTGTAGAGGCACTCCCCACCTTCCAATTACCACCCTCTATTGTTTTCTCTTTCCCTGGTGTCTAGTGGCACCCCCCACAGTCTGATTGCTGTCCCTGTCTGAAAAACAGAAAACCATCCCTCTGTTTTTTTTTATACACCTGCAAAAAAGAAAACAGGCCCACACCAATCTGCCCCAACATCACCACCTCCCACTAAGCACCCACCGCCCACACCCCCCGTACACCCCCCCACACCCTAACTCACCTGAACAGGTCACAGGGCAAAGATCCACTTTCCGATTGAAGAATGTCTTGCTGCTTGATCCGCTGACCGCAGTTTGAGAAACTAAGGTAAGTGCAGTTCAATGGAGTTTTCAACTTTATGGCATAGCTTTGCTGTTTTTGCATATTTTGAGCACAATTTTTCAACATGTACTTTTTGGGACCCCACCTCATGAATACTGTCAGTAGAATTACGCAAATCCATCTGAAAGGCAATTTCACAGTTGCTTAGTGAAATCACCTTTTGACTGGGATTAGAACATTGTCATTGCCCTTATTCATGAGGTGGGGTCATGAGAGAGGAAACTTTATTGAAAATTTGAGAATCAAATAATAAAAATAACAAAGTTATGCAAGTATGTTGAAATTTTACTACTCTCGCTCGTAACTTTGGTAATTTTAAACATTTTGACCTCAAATTTTCAAGACAGTCATTTTGTTACACCATGTGACAGTTGTCATTTTTTCAAATCCTGGCCAAAACATGTTTTCACATCTGTGGTGCGGAATGATGTTTTGGAAGTGCAATATGAAGTTTCGGCAGGAATTTGAAAATTTTCAGTAACAGGATCATGAGGTGGGATAATAAGAAGGCTATGCTTATAATTTGGTTTCTGTTTTGCTACAAATGCAAGTGCAGGGCCCTGCACTTCCACAGCAGAATACATGCATGCATCTATGTAGGGATGGGAAAGGACCTGCGCTCCCACATACAAATGAGGATTTAATTATACTATCTCAAAAAGTAAAGAAATTCATTGCAATGAATGTTGTTAATATACCAGTTAGGGTAACTCAGTGCCACAAAAGTAGGGAAATGTGGTATTAGGTTTTCCAACCCTAATGACCCACCAGCACCCTGAAGCAGCAAAAGGAAAAAACATTAGGGTTTTGGGTCTCCGGAGTCTTGTGAGTCAGTGGTGGGGTCTTCCTTGGGGGTTGTCAACCCTAATGCTCCCCCTTCCCCCAAGCCCATAGCCTCCAATCTGAAACACAAGGTACAGCTCCAAGCCACTACCACATAATTACACACTCTTCAAAGGTAGAGAGGTATGTCTCACCACAGGTTACCAACACACTTTGTTTACCTTTCTTCATGCTGGGCCCTGTGGGTCCTGAGTGAAGAAAGGTGATCCTGTGTGACATTGTTTGCTCATGGAATGGGGTGAGATTTGGGTTGACAGCACCCAAGGAAGACCCCACCACTGACTTGCAGAGATTCTGGAGACCAGAAAACCCTATTCTTTTTTCCTTTTGCTGCTTGGAGGGTGGGGGTGAGTCATTAGGGTTCCTACTTTTGTGGCATTGAATTACCATAACTTGTGCATTAACTAAGCATTTTGCAATGAACATATTATATAAATATGATATGTGAAAAGGCAATATAATGTGATATAATAAATGACACATGAAGAGATAATTTTATTTGATTGTGAATTATATGAAAACATAATAAAATCTGATGTAAAACAGCATATACCATAAATTATTTATTCCTATAAAATATGATGTAATAGAAGGGAAGATAATATGCTCTGATAAAATATGATGTACAATAATGTTATAATATAGTTTAATGTATGATCCGTTTATTTTTATTATCATTACTGCTTATTAGCAAGGCTACTGATTTTCATGTTTTGTTGGAAAACCCAGTAAAATTACAGAATTAGGGTTGCCTGAACACCAGTAAAAACAAAGATTTCATGGAATCTGACATTTTATATCAGATCATTAAAGCTACAAAACTTGTATTTTTCTTATATTTCCTTCCTGTACTATTTACAATTTTCGTTATTTAATGCTCTGTATATTAAGCCTTCTTGTATTCTGATCATTTAAGCACATACTAAAAGAATGATAGCAGGATCCCAGTAAAATCTGGAAATTAGAGTAACAATCACCGGTGTAATTCAGAAATCTGAAGCCTCGAAAACGGAATTTCATTGTTTTAATCACCGTAAATCAGTCACCTTGCTTATTTTTTTCCTTTACATGCAAGGAAAAATAAATTATGAAACTGAACTGCTGATTTCAGCTTGCCATTTGACTCTTATCTCATGTTGTTTTCAGAACCCACTGCTACCGCTACTGACAATTGTGGAGGGACACCGAGATTGAGCCGTGAATGTAAGATGATTTTTATTTTCGGAACTAGGCGTCACATTTTTTGATGGAACACTTCAATTTCAGGTACAGAAACTGGAACCACTTGGAAAGGAGAGGGAAACTGGAGCATTTCTGGATGCACAGAAAGACTAGCAGGGATTAAAGGCTGCTTGCACTGCAGTGGTAATGGAACCAGTGGATTTCTGGGGACTAATGAACAATGGTTTCTTTGGCTGTACTATCATGTGCCCAGCCCTTATCCTACCAGCCCCAAACACAGGTCTACCAATCTCTGTTCTACTATTACCAGCTCTTGCTCCATCACCACCACTTGCAGAACATGTACTTGGTAAACTGGCATGGTGCATTACCCCCACTGCATCCCTTTCTCCTCCTATTCTTCTCTTTTACACATATCAACAACACATGCATTACACCTAATTACTAGAGATGGGCGAAGTGGTCCCAATTTGCTCTGTGAAGTGATTCGAAGAGTTAAGGTGAATTCACGGAGTGCTATGCAATACAAAATGGAGTACTTCACCTTATAATGGGTATCGCGAAGTCCATTGAAAACAATGACTTTGCGCTACTCTTCCTTCCCAAACCACTACTTCACCAATTCTTAAGGTGAAGTACATTGAAAGCAATGTACTTCGCCTCACTTCACCTTGTTTTTAAGCTCCAAAGGCAAATTTTGGAGTGATTCATGGGATTTCAAGTCAAACAGGCTCTAGATTGTTCTGTACAGCCTCAGTTTGGGGTAATGTGTGTAGGAAGCTGTAGGAGACAATCTGCTGTGAGAGCTCTCTGCAATTCAAACCTTCTAAAAGCTGTTAAAAAAGCCTTTTTAAGTAATTTATTTGCTGAAATTTTAGTTCATCAATTATAGGAAACCCTCCTGTGCTCATATCATCGAGCGTTTATTGTTTGTGTGTGGATTTTGAATGTTAATGTACAACATTCAGTCTATGTACTGAGAGACAGTGGAAGTGTGCTTTGCGAAAGGGGTGTATCTGTGGTGTAGGTAGATTAACTTGGAGAAAAATACAGTGCTTTACGTTTTGGTGATATTTTTCTTGTATAACTGTGTTAATGTACACACAGTAATATTTTTAATAATTCTTGCCATTTTTTGCTGATTGTTGTGGTGCAATGGTGCATAATTTTAGTTTATTTAAAATGTGTGGTTATATTACTGAAGTTTTCAATTTGCTACGCATTACTTAGTGTGTGTGTGAGTATGTGTATGACGCGTGTCATCAAATCAGGCACCTTTTATTGTGCCACATAATTTCATCAATGTGAACCTGCTATCCACTGCAGCTGTATAATTTTTGTACTTCTTTGTGGTATCTTTATCAGTATTAGAACTAGTGACTGTTACTGCAGCAGTGCAGTACACTGCCCCCCCCCACGGCCCTCCTTAACCGGAAAAGGTATTCTTTTCCAGATTTGAATTTCTGATGGTGAGCACTGGTTAGGTGTTGTGCCTTTGCATCTGCATCTCTTCAGTGCACAGTGCAATCTTAATCTGTCTGTGCATTTGTATCTCTTTAGTGTGCAATCTCGATCTCTAACATAAGTCACAGTTGTTTCTTTGGCTTCCCTTCAGAGTACTGGATAGGTGTGGTACATAATTCTGCATGAATATTGTACTCATTAATATGTGTTTTTAAATCAGGACCATCATCACGGGTCACTTGTGATACAAATCACATTCTTCATCATCACGGTCACAAATGCAGTCACAAATCACGATCTACTATCACGTCATGAATCACACCATTAATTTATTTTACTAGTTACTTATATGTGTTGTAAGCCTGTTTTGTAGTATCTCTCCATGCTTCACCACCCCACCATTGTACTCATTAATGAGTGTTTTTAAGTCGAGGAGTTTTGTGCCACACCTCATAAGGGCCCGGAGAAGTACAGCCATAGGCATTCGCATTTCTTCATCATCACGGTCACAAATGCAGTCACAAATCATGATTTACGATCACGTCACGAATCACAAGATTAATTTTTTTTAATAGTTACTTGGAAGTATTGTAAACCTGTTTTGTAGCATCTCTCCATGCTTCACCACCCCACCATTGTACTCACTACTGAGTGTTTTTAAGTCGAGGAGTTTTGTGCCACACCTCATCGGGGCACGGGGAAGTACAGACATAGGCATTCTCGTTTCTTCATCATCACGGTCACAAATGCAGTCACAAATCATGATTTACAATTACATCACGAATCACAACATTAATTGTTTTACTAGTTACTTGGATGTATTGTAAGCCTGTTTTGTAGTATCTCTCCAGGCTTCACCATCCCACCATTTTACTCTTTAATAAGTGTTTTTAAGTCAGGGAGTTGGACAGTGTCTGCAGTACATACACAGACTGGAAAGAAGACTGACTGCACACATGCAGTTTAGCACAGTATACTTGTACTACTCAGAATAGAAAGTGTCATGTATACAGAAGACAACAAAAAAAAGGGCATAATTACATACAAGGGTTGAGGATGGTGGAGGAATACAATTTATAACACAGCAAGGAAGGTGTGAGGGAGAACATGGTGTGAGAAAAATAAACTAATGTGGGATCCCATGGTGATCCAGCAGCAGTTCCAGCATGGACATAATTTGCAACTGATGTCCCTCTATGCGATCCAACTGCTGCTTGACAGCACTCACCCTCTCATTGTTCTCCTCGACAGCACTCCAGAGAACTGCCAAGTCAGCCTGCATTACATGCAGTCCTCTGGGGGTCCACACATTCTACAGACTGACCTGCTGGTGCTGGTTTGGGTGCTGGTGGAGCAGGAGGTGCTGCTCTTGCCCTCCTCTTCTTAGGTCCACTGCCATGCACAGTTGTACCCTCTGCCACAGAAGGGACAGCATGTGCAGACATGGCCCATTCTGTGGCAGCCTGCCACTCCAACTGGTGATGATTGAGAATATGGGTGTGCTGGCCCCCAGTCCCCAGGTGAGTCCCCTAGGGTCCATGGCAAACCTCTACCTCACATAGGTGGCACTTGACCACCCTGCTGTCCCCCCTACACAGTCAAAAAACTGCCAAACAACTGAGGTGTAGGGAGGACCATGCACAGGCAGGGGAGGACCAGATGAACTAGCAGCCTGCTGGTCATGGGCTGAACAGGGATGGGATCCACACCTGGGCCCAGGGGAACAGGCACATCCTGTTCCAGGGGACCTGGTGCTGGACTTGATGGTGGTGGCGGTTCAACTGCCTCAGAGTCTGAAGGTGGTGCTGGTCCTGCATCTGGAGGGGGTGCTCACAAGTTTTGAGTGGTCCAACAGGAATGGGCACCCATGCATGCACACGGTACGACACTTACCACTACCACACTCTCCCAGAGCTGACCCTGCTCCAGACATTCCCTCACCCTGGTCCATTGTTCCTACTGAGCTCCCTCAGTCCGAGCAATCACTACTCACACTGTCACACAACACACACACACAGTCACACAGACACAGACAAACAACTAACTACTTATAAAGGTCAGAAAAATAAAATTTATAGAAAGAACCAATTAAATAAAAAAGAGTACAGAAAAGACAAAAAATGAAGTTTTTAAAAAAGCTGTTGGGTCTAAATCAAAGTTTAAATCTCTTTCTCGCTCTGATTTCAAAGTATCAGCAGTTGCAAAACATACTCCTCTCTCTCCGTCTGCACAGGATAAAGTAAAAGCGTCTGCTTGTATGACTCACTTCCTTCCTGCCTAGCTAAACATCATGTGACTTACAGTACTGTAAGCCATGTGATGTGTGGGGGGCTGCCAAATCTGAAACACCAAGTAGATCACTTAGAATCATAATGAGGAATGCAAAGTCCATTAAAAACAATGACTTCGCTTTACTGTGATTGCCATTCCGCTACTAATGCGAAGTGGTAATGACAAGGTGGAGTGAGCACTTTGCATTGCCCACTCCACATAGCAGTGTGGCAACATGAAGTGCCCACTTCGGGTTAACTTCACTGGCGGAATTTAAATTTGCTGCATCTCTACTAATTACATGCTCCAGTCACAACCAGTTACTAACTATGATGGCTAACAATAACTGTTGATGATTGTAAGATGCCCATGCAACATACACACCTGACACACAGACAATCTGCAGTGCTGCATGACTTGTGAAGTGATAGAGAAGGAGTGACACCATCCATGAGGCCACCCACAAAATGGCAAAACACACACCACTGCACTGACAGACAGTTGTTTCTACAGTATGAATGTTCCCTCCCTGTCAAAGATGGTAGCCACTCAAGGTGGTAAAAAGAGGACCATTGCTTGTCTCCATCTACAGCACTGCCCACAGTTGAGTATGGGGTTTTGGAGGGTGTGTTTGTGATGGACAGAGGTTGGGGGGTATGGATTGCTATGTGGGTTGGCTGAGGGAGGGAGGTGGGAGGGATTTTATGAACTGTACAACTGGGACTGGGTCAGCCATGGGTACTACTGAACTGCCATGAAAGACTTACTTTAATTGTGGGTCAGGTAGGAAGGGGATACTACTAAGCAGGCAGGGAAGGTTACTTTATTCAATCAGGGATTAGGTGATTGGGGGTACTACAGGACTGCCAGGGATGATTTACTCTATTTAATCAGGGATCATGTGGGAGGGGGTACTACTGGACTGCTAGGGGAATGTTTGCCTTATTTGATAGGGTATCAATCAAGAGAAGAGAAGCATGGGTCTACCAGGGAAGATGTTGATATTGTACTGGAATCAGTTAAGAATGTGGACAATGGCCTACCCTTTGAATAATGCCTCTGTGAATTTATGCTGGAGGCATTTCACAGAGCAGATAATGGCTATATAATGTCATGTAATTGGTTCATTTGCATGATACATGCCATATGTGGTCATCAGCATGCCAGCCATTAACATGGCACCTGGCAACAAAGGTGCTATCCTGTTTGGGACAGGCTATCCCCTTTTGATCCTGGTTGTCTTTTGCCAGCAGGAGGCAGTGATAGTACTGTGCACATGTACACTGCATTGCACTAACACAGCTTGATATTTATACAGGCAGTGGTTGCTAGACAGGGTGTGCATTCTGTATGAATATGGGTTCTTGAAGGCCATGTGCTACATTGTGCATTGTGTGAACAGCTATGACTGAATATGGGGTGACTAGATCACAGTATTTAAAAATTGTGGAAATTGTTCAGTTTTAGACCAGATACCAAAATTCTAATCAAGTTATTCCATCCATAAATTGAAAATACCAGCTCAGACTCACTACGGTTTTACTATGCTTTTACATATAGGCCCAGATATTCAAACTGCGCCAGGCTGTGATGCAAGCCTGGGCACAGCACAACTTGGCTGCGCAGGGGCATTGACTGGGTGATATTCAATGGAGCTGTGCCATGGCACATCATCATTGAATATTGCACCCTGGCCACCCACAGTGCGCATGGCACACTGGCACTGCGCCAGCGCAAGTGGCCAGAGTGGAGCAGGGGGAAGCACTAGCGCAAGTTCCGTTGCACTATGTGCAGCTATCGCGATTTTCAAAAGTGCACATGCAAATGGGGCCATAATGCATGCAAGGCACAAATGGGGCCATTTGCATGTCATTATAGCCCCATTTGCATGCAGGTGCACCGATCCCCGATGACTTGCGCTTTACAGCGCCTGCCCAGGCAGCAGCTGTGAGGACCAACACCTGCGCAGCACGGCAATGTGCCCCACCTGCCCGATCGCCAGGCATTTTAAGTAAAATCCATCCTATATCCCTGGTGGTCCAGTGGACCGCTGTCAGCCCGATCGCGAGCTTAAGTATTGATAAAATAAATCCAATATCCCTGGTGGTCCAGTGGACCGCTGTCAGCCTGATCGCAGGCATTTGTAGAAGAAAATTATGTCCAATATCCCTGGTGGTCCAGCGGACCCCCATCCCCACCTGCCCACTGAGCCCCACCGCCTCTCCCCGGTCAGCAGTGGGAGGCAGCACCCACCGCCTGCCACCACGCCCACCAGCCGCTGACACGTAGGTAGGGCTGTACACCCATTGGTCCACAGCATGGAGCCAATGGGCATACAGCATACCTGCATGTCAATCAGTGGTGGCAGGGCAGGCAGGCGGGTGGTGTGCTACCTGCTGCTGACTGCAGAGGCGGCGGGCAGTGGGGCTCAGTGGACAGGTGGGAAGAGAATCCGCTGGACCAACAAGATGTTGACATAACCTTACTTATACAAAGCCTGCGATCAGGCGGCACAGCGTCCACTGGCCCACCAGGGATATTGATTATTTATCAATCTACACCGTGATCAGGCTGAAAGTGGTCCACTGGACCACCAGGGATATTGGATTTATTTTATCAATACTTAAGCCCACGATCGGGCTGACAGTGGTCCACTGGACCACCAGGGATATTGGATTAATTTTATCAATACTTAAGCCCATGATCGGGCTGACAGTGGTCCACTGGACCACCAGGGATTTTGGAGGTATGTTTTTCTATGTATGCCCATGATCGGGCATGGGGGGGCACCGCTCGGGTGGCTACCCACAGGTGGCAGCTGCCGTGTTGCACCCTGCAACATGGCAGCTCACCTGTGGGTGGCCAGCCATTGTTCCTTTTTTGTTTTTGGCTCACTTGTCTGCGGCGCAAGTAGGGGTTGTGTATGCATGGACTAAGCACATCCTGGACTGAATATCGGGATGTGCAGAGTATGCATGGGCACGCCCCCCCAACCTGAGCCGCATACATTACTGATGCACTCCGGCACATTGGGATTTGTGCCTGGCACAATCCCCATTTGAATATCGTGCTGGGGCGCATCAGTGGGTTGCGCATGGTGCAACACTGTTGCACCATGCGCAACCTTTTTGAATATCTGGGCCATAGTATATTGCACAAACATATCTTTTTTCAAATCTGATATTCTAAATAGAGTAGCAGCAGCCTGAAACTGGTATTCTTCCCACAATGTTTGTCTTGCTGCTTGGAATATCAAATAAATGTCAAATATGGGCATCACATCTGAGTACCAGTACTTATTTTGCTCTATCAGTTTGTCTCACAGTAGTCCTACAATATGCAGTAGGCATCCACAGGCTTTTACAGAAACATAACTCTTTCTTACATGATAAACTCAACCTCTCATGCATACAGCAAACACCAAAGTTCTTTTTCCAAATGCAGGCCTCCTGATCAGCAATACATCAAACTATTGGTGGACCAATTGGCCCGCTCAGGAGTCCTTTGTTTTACGGTTCTCTTCTGTTTTTTTTTTTCCAAAAAGCTCTCATCTCCAAGCAAACCAGGAATATGTGAATTCCATTTACAATTACTCATAGCTTCTCTTAAATTAACATCTGAATGAACCCAGATAATAACTGTTCTTTCAGATATTGATGAGGAAATGTCAGCAGAAGCACTCCACACATGAGCTGCACCCTCCTTTTTTGAATTCTCAAATAGTGTAGCCAGTTCCTTCATTGGAATTCAGGGAAAGGCTTTTTTTAATCCAAAACTTGAGACTGCAAGTTAATTGGATGCAAATTACATGTATTTCAATGAAAGGCCTTTTACTTCTTACACTCACTTTGCTAGGCTTATTATTATGCTTCTATTTATACTCTCTGAGTCTGCAGAAACTATGCCATCAGAGAAACATCTACTGAGACTTTAGAGTGAGCAAAAAATGACAGCATCAGAAACCTGTCCTCTGCTCTTCCAGTGAATGCTTAAAAGCCATGGAAAATAGTTTTGTTAAGCAAGAAGTCTGTGTAGGCATTTCTATGGTCATATAGCTCCTAACAGTAATTGACTGCAGCAAAGGGCCCCTAAAGATTAGGTATGAGCCTCTAATGCTGTGAGTGAACCATAACATTCATTCCACTGCTACTGAAATGATTAGTCCATTTTCACAAAAAAAAACTTCCAGTGAAAGAAAGCAGAACATGTGCTTGCAGTTTCCACATAAAGGTGATGTGTAGAAACTCATAAACAAGATATTCCAAACAGAAGAACAGAACTGCCCATTCTTTTAATTCCCAAATTGGCAGCTAAATGAAACCCCCTATGCAATTACACCACCACCATTTAAGAATGTTTAGTTTCTACAAGTGAGCTGTTTTATCTGTTTGGAAATCTTGCTTAACTGTGGGAATGTTTGTGTCATTTATGCATTTTGTATTGTCTTGAAATGTATTATCCATCTTAATCATAAAAACAAAAATATTTACTTAGTAAGAATGGAAACTTATTGTATAATGCCAAAGTATGTTCTGTTCCATTCCATTCTAATATAGTCATATTTTTCATGATGTACCCTGATGGAATAATATATCATAATATTTTTCCTGGCACATGTCCTTAAAATTACATCACCAGCAACCACAGAATATCATTTTAAATTGGTGTGTCATTAGTTTTAACAGAAACAGAGACTAGAAAACAAACACAGTGTAAATAGTAGGCATCTATTTATGATAAAAAATGATGCCTTGATTAAAACTTTATTGATTTGTTTAAAATTTGGTAACTGGGAAAGGCACAATGAGCCAAGGCTCATTTCCATGTATGAACCGAAGATGAGGGTAAAAATACAGCCAAACAACAAAAATAGAATTGAGCAATACAAAACAAATAAAGTGCAATCAAAAATAGTGCAAACATTCCAAAAAAAGCAAAATATATGCATCAGATGTCTAGAATATGAAACGCTGAGCATTCATAGATACAATCAACAAATGAATTGACACAATCAGTGCAAAGAAAATAATGAGAAGTAAAACTTACCCCAAGGAAGGGTCTGAACTGGAAGGGGGGAGCAAGTCAGACTGAGAGCTGACAGAAGCAGGGAGGGGAGGACATGAGTGTAAGCTGGTATGTAAAGGAAATTGGGTAGGGTGAGAGATGGATGGAAGAGGGGAGGAGGTTCTAAGGAGAGGGAAGATGATAGGAGAACGCAGATTTTCCAGCAGAGGAGTGAGGTAGTGAGAATGAGTAAGGATCCCTGGAACAAAGGGAGTATGAGGTGCATAAAGCGGGGGGAAAGGAGAGTGAAAAGATATGAGGGTATTGCCTCAAATCAGTATTTAGAGATGACAGAAGCACAGTGGTGCAGACAACAGGAGGAAAGAGGGAGAATGTAGAGGGAGGAATAGAGAGTGCAATGTTGAGTGCGAGGGAATGAGTTTGTGGCAAAATGACAGACGGTCTTACACAGGGTGTCCATTGTGGCAGTAGAAGAGGAGGAGGTGAAACCATAAACCACATCTGCATAGTCAAAGACTGGGAGCACCATCTTTTTAACTAACTCCTGGAGAACATGTGAAATCAAGCTGTCTTTGTTGTGATACCAGGCACCAAGTTTGGGGTGGAGCTTAGCATGGATGGCTTTGATTTTGGCAAAGAAATCAAGCCTGCTGTCAAGTCACACACCAAGATATTTGAAGGAATGACCCACTTCAAGGGAGGAACCATCCAGAGTGTTAAAGGAAGGGACAGAAGCAAGCCAGCCTAGCCAGTTTCTGGCTGGAACCGAAGGTCATGGACACTGTTTTTTTGTGGAGGTGGCACAGAGCTGGTTAGCCTGAAACCAATGCAGGGCATGTGGAAGTCTTGCTTTAGTGAGTCTTCCACAGCCTCTGTCAATGGGCCTGTGGAATAGAGAACTGTGTCGTCTGCATACATATGAATATGTGAGTTAATACAGATGGAGGAGAAGTCACTGGGGAGAATGGAAAAGAGGATAGGACCCAGGATGGAGCACTGAGGCACCCCTGCATGGATTGGTAGTGGAGGGGACAAGACACCACTTGACCTGAACTAATGGCTGGTGGCCAAATAGGTAGGAGTTGAACCACACAATGGCAGAGGCTGAGAGGCTAGCAGAACTCAACTTGTCCAAGAGGAGTGGCTGGACCAACAAATCAAAGGGATTAGCTGGATCAATGAAAATGGCAGCTGCGATGTACCTCTGATCTATCCCAGAGAGAGAAAAAATTGAGTTGGTAATATAGAATATGGATGAGACATTGGAATAGTGCTTCTGAAAACCAGACTGGAAAGGATAGAGGAAGTTAAATGATTATAGGATGTCAGACAGCCAGGAGTAGAACAGTTTGTCTTGCAACTTTGCAAGAGAGGGGTGGAGGGAAATAGGACAGAAATTGCTAGGGGAGGAGGGATCAACCCCTTTGTGGAGGGGGTGAACATTAGTCAACTTCCAAGCATGAGGGACAGTGCAGAGTGTGAAGGAGAGGTTTAGGAGGTGAGTGAGGGGGCATGCAATTGCAGGTACAGAGAGACAGAGGAGTCTAGGATCTAGGCCATCGGTTCCAACACTTAACATCATTGGTGATGCTGTCAACATCCCTGTCAGCGATAGGAACAAAGCTGACTGTCGGCATTGCTCCCATCAGGCTTTGCCCCATGCACCTCCCCATCTCTAAATATACAACTCAGAGTTGAGTTGTTTTGGGGGTGGGAGTGGAACATCGGGAATTGTGGTGCCTGTGTACAACACACCACCACAGTAACCTGTTGAGATTCAGTGCTGTGGTGGTGTTCGCTGTGAAAATGTCGCTGTTGTGAGGTGATACCTTGGTGATCAGGGCTAGCTTTAGACTGATTAAGAGAAGAGAGGGCCAGCAGGATTTCATATAGAGATACAGGAGAGAACTGAAACCCCAGAGTGAGGGTGGATGCAGAGAAGTGAGGGGATAGAGAGAGGGGAGAAGAGCTAGGATTGGGGCAAGAGAGGAGAGCACAAGTGGTGAAAAACTCATTTAAGAGAGAAGTAACAGAAGGTAGATCAGATACTGGAGAGCCATTAGCCATAAGGAATGTAGAAGCAGAATAGATAAGGGGATTGGGAGGGGGAGTGGATCACCTTCCAAAGCTTGACAGGGCAGTTGAGATTGTTCTGGAGGTTTGTGGTGAAATAGTGGGACTTATCATTATGAATTAGTTTGTACTATAATTTTATATAAGACAAAAATAAGAAGAAATGAAATAGGTCTAAACTTAGTACTATAACATCATCCTACGGTGGGTCCCCTGGTAAAAGTTTTCTGCATAAGAGGCATGGGGTTACCACATTTTAAGAAGTCCAAAGTGGGATATTTCTTACTGAAACATGATTTTTCACACAATATGTAATCTTGATCAATGCAACAGACTTGTTTTCTCTAAACATTCAGAATTAAGACCATGGGCTCATTTCTCAAAGATTGGTGCAAGCAGCACCAATGGCAGCTTGCGCCGATCCACACTGCATCAGCGACCTTGCACCTGCTTCTTGAATGGGAGGAAACCCAGCTCCAAAGTCCTGCAACTTGTGCCAAAAACACCTGCACCACAAAGGGAAGGTGCATGAAAGAGGAATGCCACAAGATGCATAACAGTCATGCAACACTGACAGCACCAGCGGATGTGTTGCCCACAGGGTGGGCCCAATGTCTTCTGCAGTAGTCTGGCCCCACCGCTGGTGCTGATGCAGTTTGCCAGCATTGGGACACCTGCCTGGCATGCTCGGGTACATCCCTGTCCCCCCACAGCAAGGTGGGCATGGTGCTAGCTATGCCTGCATGTGCTCCTGGCTTGACAGAGGGCACACACCCCAAACAACACACCATTCCACCAGCAGTGTGCTGGCCCATGGTCCATCCTGATAGCAGTCCATCACTATCAATGCTGGTGGGCAACACTGCAGGTAGGCCCTGGGTCTCAGTGAGCCTCTTGGTGTCACCTGTGTGGGCTATAGTGCAGTGCCCTATGCACCAGCACAGGGGTTCCTGTTCACTGCCAGGCCACCTTGCTTGTCACTGGCACAGCACTCAGTGCCCCTGTATGGCTGTGGGGTAGTGCCACTGCCACTGCCAAGCCCTGGGGGTGTCAGCAGGTAGTATCAATTTTAACACACCAGGTGTTAGACCAGCTCAGGGCTGATCTAACTCTGGTCTGGTGCAGTGGACATTATTGCCCTTCCATAATTCCATTTTAAGGGATATGGCAGCTGCCTACTGGTGCAACACCCAACAGAGCCTTGATGCTGCCTGTGGCATGCCACAAGCTGGGCACAAATGTGTATGGTGCAGTGGGTATCCTCGATACCGCAGACTCCTTTTGAGAATTGGGAATGATGCAAGGTGTGATGCAGTGAGCCCCTTGCATCATGTTTTTGTGATGCAAGCAGCTTGCATCATTTCTGACCATTTGAGAATCAAGCCTTATGTGCTGTAATGGTTTAGTTGTTTATATTGTTTTTTTTATCATTTTAAGGTATTTTGTTTAAGTCATTATTGTTTTCTGCAAAAAAAAAAGTTCAAAATATTTTTTTTTCTTATATGAGATCAGGATATGTAGCATTTTTCATGTTTTTTATGGGCAAGACACAGCTGCCCAAATCAGGACTGTCCTGTCAAAATCAGGACAGGTGGTAACCCTAAATAGCTATCCCTTGTAATGAATCATCTTAGTCCAAAACACCTGTTTACTTCTGATAGAAACTGGCCCCTTTCTTTTTAACTAGAGCATAATAAACGGTATCCATTTGCAGCAAAATAATCTGTCTTAATTTCAGGACAATGCATGTGTGGGGATAAAACTCATTCATGTCAAACAGCATATCAATGGAATATAATTTACTAGGTATTGTAGAAGAAAGAGGACCTGGATGATGACCTCCATTCAAACAAGCTGTGTGCTTCTACCATGCCACAAACTATGGGCCATGATGGGAATATGACTGCAGATAACCACATTATCACATTTCATGTTTGATGGCATACATTCACTATATCAAAAGGCAAGGAGAGATATGTTTCACAGATACACATAAGTTACAAGAATGTTGATTTCAGAAGAAGAGCTCCTTTCCACTTAGATTGGAAACACAACAGACATACGGAACCCCAAACATTATTCAATAGGGTCAGATTACCCCAACAATTTTTATACCTTTCCCGTTTATGGAAAATTGTTTTTGGAAAAAGCTCCACTTCATTATTTCCCTTCAAATAAAGCTGGACAGAAATCTATGTAAAAATTCAACCTATATACACTTGGAGTTGTTTGTGTGTGTGTGTGTGCGTGTGTGTGTGTGTGTGTGTGTGTGTGTGTGTGTGTGTGCCTAAAGTGTTTTGTTTAAGGTACTGTTGGGAATTTGTTATGGTAAACTTTTCTACACTTTTTCAAAAGGCCCTGAGCCTTTTATACACCAAATCAGCCTTTTTGACATTTTGATTTTAAAATGTCGCTGTTAAAAGTCTTCAAGGTACCAATCACATTTACAAAGAAACCATAGTGGAGAAAATGACTATTGTGAAAATGTTTTATGGTTTCAAAACAGCAGTCATGAAAGATCATCATAACTCATGACTGTAGCTGTCAATGAAGTATTTCAAGCAGAGGGCCATTACAAAAAATTGAGTCTTTTGACAAATGTGTCTTAAATCCAATGTGTGTGTGTGTATGTGTGTGTGTGTCTGTGTGTGTGTGTGTGTGATCGACCACCATGTTTTTGCCATAAGGACCAAAACTGTAAATTCTAGTGCTGTGTGGAATTTTCTGATTCTGGTGTAATGAAATTTTGCAGAATTTTAGAAATTGTGTCAAAAATTCCACCAAATTTCAACAGAAATGGAATGATGGAATTCTGCAGCAGAAAAATGTAGAATGAGTATTTCTGCAACATTTCCACAGAACTGTATTCAGTGTATCTTAATATTTTCTGAAGAAATGGTTGCGAAATGATTTTCTATTGAAAGAAAATGCTGCTGTAAGGAATATTATTCCATGGATCATCAATATTTAAGCGGAAATGTTTGCAAAATGATTTTCTAGAGAAAAAATTCTGTTCCATGGAATATTATTCTGTGGATCACAGCAGGAAGAATTTCACAGAAGAACCAGTGAAATTCCGGCAGAAATTCTACCAGCAGAATCATCATTCTGGGCTAATTTCACCAGAGGAATACTGCATTCTGCACAGCACTAGTAAATCCTTATGTGGATGCTAAGCATCACATGACAGCCCTTCACTTTTTGAACTACCCCACTGACCAACAAAGGTTCTATAATAAAGGGAAATACCATTTCATGTGAATATATACATTCATTGCAAAAAAAAATCAAACTGCATTATTACCCAGCTAAAGTTCAAGTCAATGCCTCAAAAGTAGGGAAATGTGGCCTTAGAGTTTCCAATTCTAACTTCCCACCCCTATCCCCAAGCAGAAAAGGAGAAAAAAAATTATGGTTTTGTGGCTTTGGAGTATTGATGAATTAGTGGTGGAGTCTTCCTTGGAGTTGTCCACCTTAATTCTCACCCCTCCAGCCAGTCCATAGCCTCCTGTCCACAACACATGGTACAGCTCCAAGTCAGTGCTTCATGGAGAAGTTTGTCTTGCCACCTGTTGTCAACAGAATCTGTTGTTGCTTTCATCATGCAGGAAGACAAGAGATAATGACGGACTTTGCTAAGGGAGAGGGTGAGTATAAGTCTTTCTATGGTTAGGAAGGGGGTGGGTATTAGTGTTGACAATCCCACCACTGATTTTCCAAGACTCTGGAGAACCAAAACTTGAATGCTTTTTCCTTTGTTGCTTGGGGGTGTTAGTGGGAGTAAGGGTTGAAAACTCTAATGCCATATTTCCCTCCTTCTGAGGCATTAACTTAACCATAACTAGTGCATTAACAGAGTTTTTTTTCCAAAGAATTTGCTTTCTTTTTGAAATAGTGAAATTGTATCCTCATTCAGAAAGCTCCCTTTGGGAGCTGCATGAACAGATGCAGACACACAGGGCCCTCTGACCTTGTGCCAAGGGAAGACTATGTCTGCCTATGGACATACAGGGCCCACAGGGCCTTGCACTTCAATGCAGCAATAGATGTCAAGAATTTATAGTGCTATCTGGTGGACTGTGAAAGACATGGGCCCTCTGTGTGGTGCATTTCATGTGTCACAGATACAGACAAACAGGGCAAAGAATTCATTTATCATCTGAAGTACAGGGCTCTCTGCCACCCACAGGTGATGAGGTGCAGGGCCCTATGCCAAGATATTTCTCTTCTCCATAATGCACTTGGGCCCTTGCAAGCAACCCAGAATCTTCTCTCCCCAGGTTGGGGAGTGGTGTTGCATGACAATGTTGTAGATGACAATGCGTGCCACATTTGGGTCAATTTTGCTGAACGCAGCTATAACTATTTAGGTGCAAAGATTGGGGTTTAACATAGAAACTCTCAGTCAACCCTAATTATACTGGTGCTACCTACTGTACTGGTATAATATGCACACATACAGCATGTCACCAGCCAGACAGCAAAGTGGTTACAGCCCCTTGCAAATTCTGCACTATGCTGCAGATAACAGTGCAATTAAATCATTTTGTCTTGTAGTATTTTATGGTATATCATTTACTGCAAATTGTTGCATTGCATCCTGGCTTGCTCTTCTGTATGTACATGTATATATAAGGAATATGCAGGGGTTCAGTGTGTGAAAATGCATTTATCTTGTACAGTTTCCAGTAATCTCAAGTAACCTCATGACTGCTGAAGGCTCAAGTGAGAGTTACGAGAGGTCACTGGAAACTGTACAAGATAAATGCATTATCTCACACTGAATCACTGCATATTCCATTTATGCAATGGGTTTGTATGTTGTATGAACATTTTGATTTTGGTAGGTGTAAATATTTTGTCAAAAAAGGGAAAAGAAAATAGAATTTTATTCTGTTGTTTGCTAATTCAAAAAAAATGGTATCTATAAATGAAACACCACTCATTTTGTAGATATTTTGTGTTGAACATTTTTTATGCTCTTAGTACCATGCTATCATTTTTTGTTTTAAAGTTATTCACATTTATTTGTCAAAAAGTGAACAAAACAATAAATGTTCTTCTGTTTTGTTCCTAATTATAAAAATACATAAGGTAATTATAAATGAAACAACACTCATTTTGTAGATAATTTAGTGCTGAACAATTTTCATGATCACAGTACCATGCTATCTTTTTTCATTGTAAAGTTATTCCCATTTGAATATGGTTAGTACCGCTTTTGAGGCAGACCATTCTAAATGAATTCTGAAGAGATTTGTGACATAGTAACTGTGTGGATAAATGGGTACTGTAGTGATAAACAAAGTTATGCAATAGGCATGGACACAAATGTTATGTGATAAATCTGAGCTACTACGGGATAAATGTGAAATGTTGCATTTATACATATAGTAGATGCATCATCACAGATTTATACATACAGTAGATATGTCACAATCACTCCAGAACTCATTTAGAATGTTTAGCCTCAGTACCAGTATTAACTGTATTCAAATGCAAATAACTTTAAAATGAAAAAAGGTAGCATAGTGCTATGAGCATTAAAGTAGTTCAGCACAGAATTATCTACAAAATGAGTGGTATAGATTTATTTTAATTAGCAAAAAAGAGCAGAAAATCCATTTTTTTCACTTTTTTTGACAAACATGCAAAAAAAGTTAAACAATCAAAAGCAAATGTACCTGCACTGACAAAAAGCATCCCTATTGCATAAATGAAATATACAATGGAGAGCTATCAGATACATGATTTATCTACACTTGTGATGTTTAACCTCAGACATCTCACTCATGGCTTACACTGCTCGTGAGGTTACCTGAGGTCAAACAGCACTTGTGTAGATAAATTATTTATCTGACAGCTCACCATTGAATATCCCATATTTATCACCATAGTATCATAGATAAATGGTTTTTTCTACAGTTTTTATCAAGACCCCTGTTGCATAAATATATTTATGCAAGAGGGGTCAGACCTTCTAGAGTGTGATAAATGCAGCTATTTCCCATGGAGTGTAAAAAATGATGATGACATCACTATGGTGATGATAAATGCCATTTATCCGTACTATGCTGATGTCACCACTCACTCATTAACCACAGCTTGCATTCTAAATTGAACTGTTTCACAAATCTGTTTCTCACTGCTACCTGCAAGTAACTCTTAACATTGCAAGGGACACTCACCTGTTTCCCTTAGTGTTTCAACAACTCACCACCCATTACTATGCTACTCTCAAATTCAAGAAAGACTGCATTCTAAATCACAGTGCTGCACCAAACAGTTTCTGTTTCTCACTGAAATTGAAACTAACTCAATTAGCATTGCCAAACAAATTCACTTGTTTCCCATAGTGTGTCTAACACTCTCAGCCCATTCAGAAACACTCACACACACTGAGAACAACCACAAGCAGTGTTCTCAACAACCTTGATACATGCAGCACACTAGACCTGGATTTGACTCTCACTTTCACTTCCATACTGTGTAACTCTGAACAAGTCACTTAACTGTCCAGTGCTCCCAAATCACCACTAAAAACATACCCAGTTACCAAACACTAAAATAAAAAAGCAAACAGAAAAATGTAACTATATTTCTGAAGCTCTCACCCCCATTGTATAAATAGCACACATGATGGGCAGATTGTGTGCTATTGCAAATATTCTCACTCCTGCATCATGAGCTCTGGATAATCTCACTTGTGCCTTCAGCACTCATGAGATATCCAGAGCTCACTCTGCAGGAGTGGGAATATTTTCCATATCACATTCCTGCCAATCGTGTATCCCCTTTATATATTTTTGGCTGTTTTTTTTTTTTTTCCATCATGCATATCTAGAAAATGGATTTATGCAATGGTCTGAAATTTTCAGGGGAGAAAGTCTTTGGGTCACAGATGTGCTTTTTGAGGGTTTGGTGAAAAAATAATAGTCTGTTCAAAAGTTATAACACTTTTTATTTTCCCATTATTTCCTATAAGAAAAGTTAAGTGTCCCACATGAAAAACGAAGCTTGCTTTTGCAGAGAGGTATCATGTGTTTACAGGCAGGGTCTCAAACTGTTGCAGGGAGCCCACTGTATTTTTACACAGCAGTGGTTTGTCTGCTGTCTTCTTTTCTCCCTAGTAGCAGCCACCAATTGTGTATCCCTCTCCCACAGGATGGGACACTGGGGAGCCCACTCCCAGTGACCTCGCACATCTGTAACCCCCCCTCACAAATGTCAGACATTGGTGGAGCCCACTGCCAGTGTCCATGGTTGTGTATTCCTCTCCTGCAGTGTGGGACACTGGGGAACCCACTCCCAGTGTTTCCAGTCATCCTCCCCCTACCCAGCAGTGTGGGATATTGGGGAGACCACTCCCAGTGTCCCCATATGTATAATCCCCTCCAGTAGTCTGGAACATTGGGGAGCCCACTCCCAGTGTCCCAAAATCTGTTTTTCTTAAACCTGCAAAAAAGAAAACAGTCCCCTGACATCTTTTTGTGTGATAAAAAAAGAAAATAGTCTCTCGTCATCCTAGCTCTACCCCTCCCCATCCCTACCCTCCCACTGAGCACCCACCACCCCACCACCCCACTTGCTCTATACTTACCACTGGAGGTTGTAGGCTGTCATCTTCTGTGGATTGGGACACATCTGTAGTCCTCAAAGCTGAACAGCGAACTGAAGAATCAGAATAAGTGCCATATAATGGCTGTCGATGTTTTAAACTTATGTTGATATCTTGGCCATTGTAAGATATGTTTTCACCAAACTTCCAACATGGGCACTTTAGGATCACACCTCATGAACACTGTGACTGGAGTTTTGTTTCTCAGGCCTGGAAGGTGATTTTGTGTTTGCTGCACACAATCACTTTTCTGGACCAATTAACAAAATGATAGTGCCAGTGTTCATGAGGTGGGATCGCAAAAAGGTCATGTTTAAAATTTGATTGAAAGCTCAGAAAAATGGCTGGGTTATGCACGGTTGTTGAACATTTTATACACATAAACGGAAATTTGCAAATTTTCCATATTTTCACTCCAGATCTTTTACATAGCCATTTTTTTCACACCACCTCATGAACAGTACAGTTGTCATTTTTCACATCCTGCCTGAAATGTGTTTTCATACCTGTGGTGCAAAATGACTTTTTGCCCCAGATTTGAAATTTTCACCTATGGGATTATTGAGGTGGGGTGATGAGAAGTACAAGTTCAAAATTTGGAGTCAAAATATGAAAAAATGCCAAAGTTAAGCCCATTCATTCCAATTTCGGTATGCACACTTCTAACTGTGGAAATCTTAAATATTTTGAACCCAGATTTTAAAAATAGCCTTCTTATTACCCAAGCGTATGTATGCCATAGCTGTAACTTTTCAAATGCAGTCCAAAATGTGTGTTTGCTCTTGTGGTGCAGAATGGCATTGTAGTTGTGCAGAATTATACTTTGGTGGGACATTGAACATTTTCTATATCAGCTACATGTGCTGGGGTAATAAGATGGCTATGCTTATACTTTGGTTATGCATCTAAGGAGGAATGGGTGCACAAGGTCCAAAGGAATCTGCACTGCCACACTAAAGTAAGGAACATGACAGAATATTGGATTGTAGGGCCTGAATGGCCCTGCTGTCCTACTGTGACATAAGGTACAGTACAGTGCCCTGTGCTCCCACAAGCAAATAAGAATAAAAATAAACTATCTGTAAAAGTAAGGAAATTAATTGCAAAACACATAATTAATGCACCATTAGGGTTGAAGCATCAAAAGTAGGGAAATACAACCTTAGGGTTCCAAAACTGAAGACCTCACTCCCACTGTGTATGCAGGAACAGGCATGAGGGGAACTTAGAGTTCTGAACCCCAAGACCTCACCCTCGGCTTCCAACCCTAAGACCCCACCCTGCACGCAGGAACAAGTATGAAGGGTGTGACTTGGCATTTTGAATTCTAATGCTCACCCCATTCCAAGACTAAGTAAGCTGAGATGGGCACAGAATGAGAGAACCCATTTATAGCACAAGAGTGATGAAACTGTCAGTGTAGCCGTGTTATTACCCCACCTAATGTACGCACTACACAAAATATTCAAATCCCCTTTGAAACGTAATTATGCGCAATTGCAATGTCATTTTTGTGCCACAGCTGCAACAACACATCTCAGCCAGGATTTGAAAACTGACAATTGTGACATACATTTTGTGGGTGATAAATCCTTGAACAAGATTTGCGGTCAAAATATTTTTAACTTACAAAATTACGAGTGTGCATTGCACAATTGCAATGAGTCATCATAACTCAGCCATATTTTGACATGTTGACTTCAAATTTTTAAAATCACCTTCTGGGGACCCCACCTCATGAACAATATGACTATCGTTATGCAAATCCCACTGGGAAGGTGATTTTGCCAACTGACATCACAAAAAGACGTTCCAGTGGAAGTTGCCTAATGACAGTTATATTGTTAATGAGGTGGGGTCCTTAAAAGGCCATGTCTCTAGATACCTTCATTTTGGGTGCTTTTCAAATTTATTTATTTTTTTGAAAAATCAGAAAACAATATGGGGTCTCATGAAAAAGGAATTTTTTTCTCACGAAAAAGGATAAAAAGACAGCTATCCTAAAGACTGGAATGTTCAGAAAAGTCCCATAGAATATAATCGGAACTAAAAATCTTAATAACTTTGCAACAGATTAATATTATTGCACCACATTTTCACTGTCTTTTCTGTTTCCAAAGTTCTTTGCACCCTACAAACATCATGCAGAAATTCCACACCATCAGGCCGCAAGGTGATGAGGAAAACACAGCAAAAAAGGGTGTTTTTTTAACTTTTTTCACTATCTGGATCTCAGATTGTGCATAATCTACCGAAACAAAACTTGCCACATCAAGAAATCTACTCCTCAGGACAGTGCATATCACATTTTGTACAAATCTATTGGTTGGTTGCAAAGTTATTAAAGAGTAACATTTCAGGTTTAATATAGAAACTGCTACTCATCCCTAACTATAAAGGCATGACTGCATGTCTATAATATACATATAATATAATTATAAAACATATATATATATATATCAATCATAGTGGCATGGTAGCACCCCTATATAAGTTAGAGTTGAGGAGGTTGTTTAATGCCAACCCCCAATCCTTAACATTGCCCTTTAATAGCATTACCCACACTCAACAGAATTTTACAAGATTTTGGATGTGCTGTCTGTGGGGTAAAGTCTCTTGATTTGGAAAGTTTTGTGACAGTCAGAAGTCTGAATTCCAAGATCTGATCTGAATAGTGCAAAAGGTGGAAAAATCCGGGGGATTGACTGTTTTCTTTTTTTTTTTTGCTCTCACCTATAGCACAGACAATTTGCAATTTTGTTTAGAAATGCTCAGGGTAGAAGGGGGTTGCCCTAGAAAGATGCCTTTTGTTGGTTTCGTGAAAAAGTATTAATCCATTCCAATGATGCAAGTGAAATTTCATCTCTGAGCATGCTCAGCAGGGTCTTTCATTTATATCTCTGCTAGGAAAGAATTCCTGGCTCACAAAAGAAGATTTGTCTTTCATGAGTGAAAATTCTTCTTTTGTAAGAAAAATATCTTCTTTCAAATGGCAGCCATCTTGTTTTTTATAAAAAAAACAAAAAACTTCAAAACCCTTATGCAGTAAATGATGCCCTTGAGAAAAACAAACACACAAATGTAGCTAAACAGGACCTGTTTAGCTTGATTCTGGAAACTGTTTTTTTTTTTCAGAAAATGACCCTAAAATATGGTTTTGGGACACCCTTAAAATCATTGGTGGAAGGCTTAGCAAGGGCTCCCGAGTTTTCTTTCATGAACCAAAATTCTACTTTTGTGAGTGTCATGAAAGAAAAGTCTCTGCTTATGAAACAATAATTACATCTTACAAAGTAAGACATTTCTTCTTTCATGATTTTCTTTCCTGAGATTACTTGTTTTGTAATATTTTTTACTTCAAAAGATGCTCACAGAAGAAGAATATTTTTTTTTGTGAGGAGAGATTATTTTTTCATTTCCAACCCTAACTCCAGTCCCCACCCCCGCAGAACAGCAAAAGGACAACACTACACAAGCAACCACAGACAGCCATCATCAGGTAATACAAACATACAACTGTTTCCAGATGACACAAATGCAGTAACACTGATGTGCTCCCTTTATGGATTTGTATCTGCAGCATGCACACCACAAGACAAACCATTCTCACTTGTTGCTACAGAAACAAATCCATGCTACTGAATTCAAACATTGCTTCTGTCTGCAGAAGCACAGGCTCCTGCAGGAACAGATACAAATCCACAATACCAAAATTACAAGAGTCCTTTTGTCTGTGGAGCAAGCACTTCTGTAAGTTGAGGTACTCATGCACACTGTAAGAAATACATATACTTGATGGGCCTGCACCTCTGCACCCACAGGTATAAGACATAAACACTGACCTCTAGCTGTAGAAATACAAGCAACACAAAATCCATAATATTAAAATTACAACAGTACTTCTGTCTGTAGAACCACAGGTCAGTGAGGGGCCTGCACCTCTTCAGCCACAGCTGTAAGGCATACACTCTGACTTCTGGCTTCAGAAGGGTGGACCTCTGTGGAACCCATAGTTATGCAGATGGGAGTACTGTTGCAATGTGGGTATAATAGTTTTAGCAGCAGATCCAGACACTTTTTAAGGGGGAAGCAGTTTTTCAGTTATGCAGATGCATATAGAAAGAATCCACTAAGGGTTCATTCTGTCTAATGAGGTACCTCGTACAGCATGCATGACTAAGGCAGAGCCAGCCACAATGCAATATAGTATCGTATAGTAAGTGACATGTCAAAAATTTTAATTTTTTTATTTATTTGTTAGTTCAACACCTTTTAGCTGCAACAACTCATTTACAAAGGTTCCTTGTCATTAACAGAGCACAGCATCAAATTTCAAGTCTAGTGCTAAATGATATAAACAGTGGGTTTACAGCAACATTCAGCAAGGTTTACATGGATTACACCTATAATGTACATTAAGCTTTGACAGTATGACCCCCCGATCTGCATAGTCCTGTTGCATATGTAATTATAAACTATTTGTACTCTGCAACAGTTAGCCAAAGGTGACAGGGAATTTCATAATGCAAATCTGAAATGTATTACATAGATACATAGACACTGCTGGCAGATAAGGGCCTATGACCCATGAAGTCTGACCATTTACATTTTTATCGAAGTCTGTTGCCCCTTACCCATGAGCTCCCGAATTCCCTTATGTCCATCCCATGCATTCTTAAATCCCATGATATTCTGTGTTTGGGTGTGTTTATAGTATAATGGCTTAGTGAAACTAGGAATGTTATATTAACATCTGTGTTTGGTCTGTTTGAACCATGTATAATAAAATTGGATTTTGTTACATCGTATAGTTCTAGTAGGACTTTCATAGCAAGCTTTTAAATTAGCGAAGGGGGGAGGAGCTGATAGGAATCAGGAATGTTCAAGCCTCCACCCCACAAAACATGGCAGGTAGTAGGGTAAACACTGAGGTACAGAGCTTGACAGAGGGCAGGACAGGGGTAAATGGAAAATAGACAAGGACAATAAGAGCAGGGATGGGGTAAAAAAGGATAAAGCCAACATTAAATGGAGGGCAATGAGTACCAATGCCCGTAGTCTGGGAAACAAGCTTCCTGAGCTAGTAGCCCTGATGGAAGAGGAATACTTGGATATTGTGGCAGTCACAGAAACATGGTACATGGAGAACCATGACTGGGATGTCAACATACCAGGGTACACAATCTACAGAAGGGACAGGGAGGGTAAAAGAGGAGGTGGAGTAGCTCTCTACATAAGGGAAGGGATCAAAGCTACAGATCTAAAAAATAAAGGGGGAGGACAAGAGGCACTCTGGGTTACCTTGGAGACAGGGAATGGCATCAAAATCTGCACAGGGGTTGTATACAGACCCCTATCTCAAGGGGAGGAAATGGACAAGAAAATGATAGAAGACATTCTCAAATTGGCTGAAAAAGGGGAGCTGCTATTGATGGGGGACCTGAATATGCCAGATGTTAACTGGACTAAATGGACTGCAGCCACATCCAAGATCAGGGTCATTCTTGATGCCCTACAGGGGGCATGCCTTAGACAGCTAGTGGTGGAACCCACTCAGGAGGGAGCAATATTAGACCTGGTACTATCAAATGGAGAGAGGATCACAAATTTAGAAGTCAGTAGACATCTGGGAACAAGCGGCCACTGCACAGTGTGCTTCACAATAAACACAACCATGGAGACAAGCCATACAAAGTCAAGGATACTGGACTTTAGAAGGGCTGACTTTGGCATAATGGGTGAATAACTGAGGAATGCATTAGCAAATGGCCAGAAAGGAGGGGTGGAAGAACAATGGAGAAAAATCAAAACTGCCATCATGGAGGCAACAAACCTTTGTGTGAAACAAATAAAGAAAACAAAGCGGAATAACAAAAACACTATGGTTCTCAAAAGAGGTGTCAGGGAACGTTAAGGAGAAAAAGGCTGCATTCAAAAAGTATAAGGAATCCCAGAAGGAGCATGACAGGGAACTGTATCAATTAAAGCAGAAAGATGTGGGGAAGGCAGTCAGAAAAGCAAAGACCCAAACTGAGGAAAAGATAACAAACTCAGTGAAGAAGGGGGATAAAATCTTTTATAGGTACATTAGGGAGCATAGAAAGGTTAAGGAAGGGAGAGTGAAGATTAATAAAGGAGAGGGGAGGTGGGCAGAGGAGACAGTGAAAAGGCAGAGATACTGAATTAATACTTTTGCTCAGTATTCACAAAAGAAGAAGAGGAGGAGGAGTTACCTAAACCAAACAATAGAAGCACTCTGGGTAGTGGGGTTGATGCCAGTCCATTTACAGAAGAAAGAGTCATGAAAGAACTAAAACTCAAGGTGGACAAAGCAATGGGGCCTGATGGGATTCACGCTAGAATCCTAAAAGAACTAACTGAGGACCTAGTGATACCACTGACCACACTTTTTAACAAATCATGGGAGGATGGCGTGGTACCTGAGGACTGGAGGAGGGCAGATGTGATTCCCCTTCACAGAAGTGGGAACAAGGCAGAAGCAGGAAACTACAGACCTGTTAGTTTGACCTCAGTGGTGGGGAAAATGATGGAATCACTTCTGAAAGAAAGAATTGTTGAGTACCTAGAGTCCAGCAGGGCACAGGACCCAAAGCAGCATGGATTCACAGCAGGAAGGTCATGTCAGACTAATCTAATCGATTTCTTTGACTGGGTGACCAAAGTAATAGACCAGGTAGGGGCTGTGGATATAGCCTACCTAGACTTTAGCAAGGCATTTGACACAGTCCCACATGAAAGATTAATAATCAAGTTAGCCAGCCTGGGAGTGGGTCCCAAGGTCGTAGCCTGGGTAGAAAACTGGCTGCACAACAGGACACAGAAGGTAATAGTGAATGGAACACATTCTGAAGAAAGGGGGGTTACTAGTGGAGTACCTCAGACCTCAGTACCGGTTCCAGTCCTCTTTAACGTCTTTACAGGTGACATTGCAGAGGGTCTGGAAGGAAAGGTATGCCTCTTTGCAGATGACACAAAGATCTGTAACAGAGTTGATACACAAGGGGTAGTAGAAAGGATGAGAAGGGACTTGGCAAGGTTGGAGGAATGGTCAGACACATGGCAACTTAGATTCAATGCAAAGAAGTGCAAAGTAATGCACCTGGGAAATAAAAATTCAGGAGAAGAGTACACACTAGCAGGGGAGGTACTAACAACAACAATAATGGAAAGGGACCTGGGGTAGTCATATCAGATGACCTAAAAGTGGGTAAGCAATGTGAGAAGTTGGTAAGGAGAGACAGGGAAATACTGGGATGCATAGGGAGGGACATCACAAGTAGAAAAAGGGAAGTGGTTATCCATTTGTACAGACAGTTGGTGAGACCCCATCTGGAGTACTGTGTGCAGTTTTGGAGACCTCATCTATGCAAGGACATAGACAGGATGGAAGAAGTCCAGAGGAGGGCAACTAAAATGGTGCAGGGTCTACATCAGAAACCATATGAAGAGAGACTGAGAGAGCTTAATATGTATACTCTTGATGAAAGGTGGGACGGGGGGACATAATAGAAACTTTTAAGTACCTCAAGGGAATCAACAAAGTCCAGGAGGGTAGCAGCTTTCAGAAAAGGGATGTGTAAGAACAAGGGGCCACAATTTAAAGATAGAGGGGGGATGGCTCAGGGGTAATGTGAGGAATTTTTTTTTCATGGAGAGAGTGGTGGACACATGGAACCACCTTCCTGGAGAGGTTGTGGGGTCTAAAACAGTGAGGGAATTCAAACATGCATGGGACAGACATAAGGCAATTACAGTGGGGGGTTGCAGGAAGTTGGCTGTTGGTTAACTAGAATCTGCAGCATATCCAATAGGTAGGGAAATGGGCAGACTGGGTGGGCTAAGTGGTCCTTACCTGCCATCAAAGTCTATGTTTCTATGTAAAAATGTGTATTTTTTATTTATTAGTTGAAACACCTTTGAGCTGTAACAGCTTATTTACAATGGTTCCTTGTCATCAACAGAGCACAGCATCAAACATCAAGTCTAGCGCTAAGTGACATAAACAGTGGGTTTACAGCAACATTCAGCAAGGTTTACATGGATGACACCCAGAATGTACATTAAGTTTTTACAGCATGAACCCCAATCTGCATAGCCCTGTTGCATATGTAACTATAAACTATTTTTGCTCTGCAACAGCTAGCCAAATGTGACAGGGAATTTCATAATGCAAATCTTTAAGGTATTACATAGACACATAGACACTGCTGGCAGATAAGGACGTATGACCCACCTAGTCTGCCCATTTGAGCTTTTAAGTTCCCTTTACATTTTTCTAGAAGTCTGTTGCCCCTTACCCCTGACCTCAAGAATTCCCTTATGTCTATCCCTTGCATCCTTAAATCCTGTAATATTCTGTGTTTGGGTATGTTTATAGTATAATGGCTTGGATGTCCCTCCATAGGTGCGGCCTACAGAACTGCACACAGTACTCAAGATGTGGTGTAACCAGGCTGTTTTACAGTGGCAAAATCACCTCTCTGTTCCTTGAGGTAATCCCCCTAGTGATATATCCCAGCATCCTAATTGCCCTGACTGCAGCCCTCCTGCACTGCTCTGAATTATTCATGTTAACATCCACAAGACTCGTAGGTCTCTTTCTCCTGCCATGGCCTGCAACTCCCCCAGGGTGTACACATAGTTGGGGTTTTCCTGCCCTAGGTGTAACACCTTGCACTTGGAGGAGTTAAATTTCAATTTCCAGGTGCAGGACCACCTGCTCAGAGTATTCAGGTCCTCTTGCAGGGCCAATCTCCACTCCACCACCCCCAGCTTAGAGTCATCTGCAAAGAGACTCATTTTACACCCGATACCTTTCCTGACATTGGAGATGTAGGTGTTAAACAGGAGTGGCCCCAGGACTGATCCCTGTGAGACCCCACTTATGACCTCCCTAGGAGATGAGACCTTCCATCTGACCACTACCTGCTGAGTGCGACCTGAAAGCCAATTTCCAATCCACCTAACTGTCAATGGGCCTACCCCCATTTCCCCCCCCAGCTTCTCCCTTAGGCCAATGTGAGGGACCGAATCAAATGCCTTGCTGAAGTCCAGGAACAGTACATCCACTGGTCTCCCCTGTCGAGTGCTGATGTCACCCACTCACAGAACTCTATAAGGTTTGTTTGACACGATCTACCTGGCACAAACCCCATGCTGCTGGTCATCCAGGTAACCCATCTCCTCCAAGAAATCTCCCAGCCTTTCCTTAAATATGCTCTCCATTACGTTCCCCACTACTAATGTCAAACTGATGGGTCTAGTGTTTCCTTGCTCTTCTCTCGATCCCCCTTTATGGATGGGTACAACATGTGCCTGCTTCCAATCCCTTGGCACCCTCCTCATCTGTAGCAACAAGTTAAAGAGATCCGCCAATGGCACAGCCCAAACATCTGCAAACTCCCTCAGTACTCTGGGATGAATAGTGTCAGGCCCTGGATATTTATCCTTTTTTAGGGACTGGAGGACTTCTCACACCCGGTCGATAGGAATATCAGCATCTGCCCCCCATTGAGAAGAACCAGCCTGATATCTCACCCCTGGCCTACCTCCCCCAGTGACTTGTTCTTCAGCAGGTACCCCAATAGTCAGGTCCCTTGTGCCTTCTGTGTCCTTCAACCCCTTTTTCGGAAATTCCCCAGCCTCCTTCCTAGTGAACACTGAGGCAAAGTACTCATTCAGTACCTCCGCCTGCTCTCCAGCCCCTTTCATCCACCTCCCAGCTGTCCTCAACCTACTGAGCTGGCCTTTGACCTTCCTCCGCTCAAGAATATACCTAAAGAACCCCTCTTCCCCACCTCGTATCACCTGCGCCAGCCTCTGCTCTTTCCAGGCCTTTGTCCCCCTCACCACTCGTGACTTTCCTGTTTGCAAGGCGATAGTTCTCTCTAGCCCTCTCTCCTCTCAATTTTTTGTACCTACTGTAGGCAGCCTTCTTCTCCCTTACTGCCTCCTGGACCTCCTTGGTCCACCAGCATGGTTTATGAGATGTACCGCCCTTGCTCTTCACTCTTGCATAGGTCCTGATGACATCCTGTAGCCCCCGCTTTATGATCTCCTACCTACCTACCTTCCAATCCCAAACCTGATTTTATCTCCCGAAAATGCCCCTTGAGAATTTCCCCCATGTTCTGAAAGTCCACCCCCTAAAATCAAATATCATTGGCCTTGAATGATCCCTTTCCCCCCAGTTTAAGCTGAAACCAGACTGTGTTGTGGTCACTCCCAGCCAGGGGTTCTTCCACAACCAGATCTCACACAAGATCCCCATCCTCTAAAACCACATCCAGGATATGACCCTCCCTGGTTGGGTCCATCACCTGCTGATTAAGGAATGCATCCAGGAAGCCATCCAGCAGCTTCTGCTCCCTGGTTACAGTGGACATCATAGTACCCCAATCAGTAGCTGGCATATTAAGGTCCCCTATCAACAACACTCCTTCCCTTTCAAGTCCACACTGTCCCTTATGTTAGCCAACAGGCAATCCTCCAGGTCCTCCACTAGTCCTGGGGACCTATATACCACCCACAACTTGATCTTCCCTCCCACAGGGATTCACAAGGTGAACCATAGGGCCTCCGTATTGCCCTCTGCTTTATTCACTCTCACAATCTCAATGTTATCCCTAATGAACATTGCCACTTCTCTCCATCTGCCCACCTTTCTGTCCTTCTATAGCACAAGGTACATACTCAGATTAAGGTCCCAGTCATGGCCAGGGGTGGCCCAAGTTTCAGTGACCGCTGCTACATCCACCCCACCCACAAGCAGCTTGGCCTGGAAGTCAGGCATTTTATTCCTAAGGCTCCTGGCATTTATTAAAGCCACCCTCCAACCCTTTTCTCTACCCCTCTTTACCATCTCCTCTCCAGATCTTTCATACGTCCGACTACACTTCTCCCCTAGGGTACCATCTGTCCCCCCCTCTATGGGGTTGCAGGCCAGTCCTACCAGTGGAATGGATGGCTGGATCAGCCTGACAGTATCCCCTGCCCCTTTCACAAGTTTATACCCCATCTATCCTGAATGAAATCTGTCATCCCCAATTTGAGAACTTCCTTCCCAACTGGATTTAGGTGAAGCCTATACTGGGCGTACAGTCCCGTGTCTTCCCAAACTCCCCCCAAGTCTCCCAAGACCCCAGTCCCCTATGCTTCACCCTACTGTCTGAGCCAGTCATTAATCTCCCTGTTTGTTCTCCACAGTTGCCCTTGGCACTGGCAGGATATCCGAGAAAGAGGCTGTGCATTCATTGTCATGACAGACCCTGGCCAGTTCTTGGAACCTTGCCTGAATTTCCAGCACACTATTCCCCTCAATATCATTTGTTCCCAGATGCATCAGGAAGTCTGGTGATCCTCCACAGTCCCTCACCAGCTCATACACCAAGAACTTTGCCCTATGCACAGTCAGACCAGAAATACCCACTACCTTAAGTGGACTAGATTTTCCTTCACCCTGCCCTGCCCACAGAATACCACTGATTATGGAGTTCCCCCAACAGGAGAACCTTAGTGTCCCTCTTGATCTATTGTGTAGCTCCTTTTTGGACTCCCCACCAGCCATCGTCACCTCCCCCCCTCCTCGAGACCTCTTCCCCACGGCTTTGCTCTGGACCCTATACAAGAGAACCCCTAGCTGCCCTACCCCTCTTGTTGTGCCTTTTATAACTGAGTTCCCTGGCTCCCCTCAGTTTAGTCTCCACCCCACTCCCTACCCCAGTCGAGTCATTTTCTCCAACCTCCTCCCCCCTTCCAGCTTCCACCACTCCAGTCCCCCTCCCCAACATGGCATTCCCATCACCATCACCCCCTCCTACCTCTTCCCCTTTCCTCTTGCTCCCTTCCATGCCCACCTGCAAGTCCCCCTTACCTTTGGGCCTTTCCTTGGTATGATTCTCCCTCCTTGAAGGACGCCCCTCCCTCGTTTCAATCTCTCCTCCTTTCTCACCAAGTTAACTCTCAGTCTCCACAGCTTCCATCTGATGGTTCCCCTTCCCCTTCTTTGCACTTGATTTGCCCCCTCCCTGCTAGCATACTTATTTGAATGTAGAATATGAGTCATTGGAAGTGAGGGCAGTTGGAGCAGAAGCACAAGCAACGCAAGAGAGCATTGTCTGTTACAAAAGGCAGGAGAGGTCGGGGCAGTTTCAGATGATCTTAGGGGTAAGACATTGTTTGAGCTATCTCTTAGACTGGCCAATTCTGGTAAGGATTGCAAGTGAATTAGGGAGTTCATTAAACCACAGAGGGACCCTAACAGCAAAGAAGCATGCCTCCAGCCCAGTCTTATGGAATGGAACTTTGAGGGTTTTTTTGCACACTGCTCTAGTGGGGTAGGGGTTAGGCAAGGGCTGCAGTAGGTTCTATAATAGAGTGGAAGTGAGACCCAACTGGGTCTTTTTTTCAGAGGAAGCAGGTTTGGTATTTAATTCTGTCCTGTAGTGGGATCCAGTTAGTTAAGCAGTAGATGGAGCAGGTGTGTGTAAGCCTGTAATCTCCCAGTGCTAAGTGGTAGGCCTTGTTCTGGACTAACTTGACTCTGTTGAGGGTAGTGTTGGTGGCAGCTCCATATACTATGATCCCATAATCAATTATAGGGAGAACTGTACTGGCAACTGCAATGTGCTAGGCTTCTTGAGTATGATTGCACCTCAGTCTGCAAAGAGCCCCCAGCTTTTTATTGACCAAGCTTACGATATAGTTCACATGTGGCACAAATGAGAGGGTGTTGTCAATTGTGACACCCAGGTACTTGAAAGTACTGCCTTGCTTGAGTACAGCATCATTTTCATTAATGATGATCAAGGAATGGTCTTTATTGTTCATGTGCCATCCTGCAAAAAACATTGTCTTTGTCTTTCTACATAGACACATAGATGTTGATGGTAGATAAGGGCCTACAGCCCCCCTAGTCTGCTTATTTGCAGAACTGCACCTCTTCAAGCTTTCCTAGAACTAGGTTGTCCCCTTCCCCTGACTACCAGGAACCCCTTATGCTTATCCTATACATTCTTACATCCTGTAATCATTTCTGCCCCTACTACCTCCTCCAGCAGGGCATTCCATTTGTCCACCACCCACTCTGTGAAGAAGTACTTCCTCATGTTCCCTCTGAACCTCCTAACCTCTAGTTTCATCCTATGTCCTCTAGTCCTGAAGCCTCATTTTCTATGAAAAATTGTGTTTTTCTGTACCTTGTTCCTCCACATGAGGTACATATATGTCTCAATCATATCCCCCCTCTCCCTCCTCTCTTTCAGGGAGTACATATTTAGGTCTTTCAGCCTGTCCTCATAGGTTTTGTGATGTAAGCCCTGCACCATCATGGTTGTCCTCCTCTGAACTGTCTCCACCCTGTAAATGTCTTTATGTAGTACATTTGTAATTTAAGACTATTTTTTTTCTTTTAATCCAATCCTTTATTGCTTAAAAACTGCCCTGGAGAACACCTGTGAGGGAATCTTGGTAAGGACTACTTGTTAAGATTATGGCATTGTCTGCATTTTGAGGTACCCTAGCCATGGGGCAGGCATCAGGAAGGTTATTAGTAAAAAGGCTGAAAAGGAGTGGACCCAGTATTGAGCCTTGTGGCACCCTGATAGTAAAGTTTTTTTGGGTCTGATAGTACACCGTTTATTTTAACCCGCTGAGTTTTTCCAGTAAGATAGCTTATAAATCAGGTCACATTGCCATGTGATAGGCCAAGGACATAGAGTTTTCGATCAGGAGGGTGTGATTAACAAGATCAAAGGCTTTGGATTGATCAATAAAAATTGTCCCAACAAGGAGGCCATTGTCCAGAGTATAATGAAGGTGGTTAACATATGCAATTAGGGTGTTTTTTGTGCTGTGTAGTTTATGGAATCCATGCTGCTGGTCACATTAGATGTTGTATTTACTGAGGTAGTTGACCAATTGATCTGACCTACTCATTCAAGCTTCTTTGACAGAGGAGAGAGTATAGAGATAAGCCTATAGTTCATAACATTAGCACAGCCACTGGTTTTATGAACACTGGTTGTGTTTAAAGGACAGTCAGGGCCTGGTGGGCCAGTATGGCCAGATACAGGGGGGAGGACAGGGTCGGGGGGAGGACCACACTTATGTCAGTGAAGGCCTCATTGATCAGGTTTGCCATGTTAGCAGGATCAAGGGTGGTGGCACCATTACCACTGAGCATTGCAGGAGATTATTTGTCCCCATCCCCCAGGAGTTCCTTAAGTATTTGCCAGAACTTCTTCCCAGTGCCCCAAGTGCAGTTCTGCTGCTCTTTATAATAGTTGGCTTTGGCCAACCCGATATCTCTTGCACATCTATTGCATGTTGCCCTATAGTTTTGGAGGTCAAACAGTGAGTCTGATGCCTTAGCTTGGTACCAAAGTTTGTCCCTAGCCCTCATCTGTGCAAGTAGTGTAGGGGTAATACATTCTGACATCTTGCCTCTTACCATCCTCTTCTTGTAAGGGATGTATATGTCACATGGTTTAGTGAATTCTGTTACAAAGTAGTCCAATGCCTTGTTGATATCTAGGGTGTGATTAAGATAGCTCCAGTCCAAATTGGACAGTATTCTTTGAAAGCTCCGAGTTGCCCTTTTCAAAATACTGCAGTAAAAATGGCTTAATTGCCACTGAGTTATACTATTCCCTGTAGAATACTGCAGAATTTAGTGATATAATGCAGCATTAATGCATTTCATTCTGGCTGGTGCCACTGTACCTCTGGCTGCACAGGCACAGGCTTCATGAAGCCTGCTCTTCTCCAGCCACACATGCTCATTCAAGCAGTATGATTCACACACACACACAGCTGTGAGGCCTGTGCTTATGCAATTGCAGATAGAAATCTATTAAGATAGCACAACAGTAGTACTGCATTTGTGTCATTTGGAAATAGTTGCATGTTGTTTGTCCTATCTGATTATGGCTGCATGTAGTTGCTTGTGTGGTTTTGTCCTTTTGCTGCTTTAAATATAGAAACATAGAAAAATAGACTTTGACGGCAGATAAGGACCACTTGGCCCACCTAGCCTGCCCATTTCCCTACCTACAGGATAGGCCGCAGATCCTAGTTAACCAACAGCCTATTTCTTCCTACAGGGGTAGAGAGTTAGGGTTGGAAACCCTAATGTCACATTTTCCAACCTTTGTTGCATTAAGTCGAACCCTAACTGGTGCATTAACACAATATTTTGCAATGAAGATGGATAGATAGATAGATAGCTAGATAGATAGATAGATAGATAGATGGATTGACGGATGGATGGACGGACGGATGGATGGATGGAATGACAGACAGACAGACAGATAGATTTCATATATATATATATATATATATATATACACATATATATATATATATATATATATATATACACACACATATATGCAAAACTAATCAGGTGTTACTATAGGGGAAATATTAGCATTCATTCATTCAACAGTGGCCATTGATACTGAACGAGGCATTTAGAATTGTTGCATACTTAATTTTGAGGGCACGGGGAAAGGAGGGAGCTGTGTGCTGCTAGAGACTAAATACTAGGAAAGGAGGTATTTCTACTTGGGGGAGCACAGGAAGAGGTAAAATCAATGTGTAAATGGCATGGTTTGGATGGCTTGGTGGGTATTTTTGTATTTGTTATAAGGCTCCCATAGTAAAAACTTCACCTAGACAGTGCAGGTAAGGGAGGGGGGGAGGGTGCTAGCATGGGAAAGGGAAGGGTACAATTTTAAAATACATTGGAATTTTGGGGTGGAAGCTTAATGTACAGTGGGTGGTGGTGATTTTAGTCATTTTGGACTTTTTTTAAACAGGCACCAAGTACAGGCTAAAATCCAATATTTTATTTCATAGTTAGAGAAGATGTACTTACAAAAGGAAAATGTAGACAATTGAAAATTGCAGAGCCCTCAGTGACATGACCGGTTTTGCTTGGAGCTTGGAAAATGTAAACAATTGAGGATTGCAGAGCCCTCAGTGACATGACTGGTTTTGCTTGGAGCTTTTTCAAGAGTCACTGACATCATACAAGTGGAACCCTTAAATATCCATATTCTTTTAAAGAGATCATGCTAAACCAATTGCACACAACGTATACTGTGTATTAAAAACTTAATGTAACAAACTTACCCCACTGTATGGGGCAGGTACCACTTAATAGGTATATGCTGTATTTCACAATGCTGCAGAAGTAACATCCTAACTCTGCCTCATATAGCCCTATGCCCTCTGGCTCCCATAGACGACTGGGTAATGGTACAATGAACAACTGTAACAATGGTAGTAACATAATGATGCATGTAACTCAACAAATGTATGTATTTATATCATGATGCCTGTAACTCTGCGTGTGTATTTATGTATCTCACCTGTATGTAACCACTGTCCTAAACCTCCTTAATTGTTGTCCCCCCCCCCCATGACGAGGTACCTTTGTAAACGAGTCCCTGACTCAAAGGTTGTAAAACTGATTATTTCAATAAATAAAATAAATAAATAAATAAAATATGTTTTACATTTCCAGTACAATTATATGCAACTAATGTTTACTGTCTCCATATCCCTCGGTATCAAAATTCATTATCAGTGCACAGTAAATATCCAGTACCAGAGATGCTGTTCATAGGAAGTGTGAAATGACCAATAATACAGTACTGTTAAATATGTTCCAGTATGGAACTATGCTTTGTGTTCTACTCCCTATTAGTAGACATTAGTTGCACATAATTGTACTAGAAATGTAAAAAAAAAAAAGACTCCTGTGGCTTTGTGAAATATAGCATACACTTTATTAAGTGAGTACCTGCCCCATACAGTAGGGTAAGCTTGTTACTCAGTGCCTGTACTTTCTGGCTACTGCTACTAATTTAATTTAGTACATGGCACAAGTGTTTTGAGTGGAGCTTCGGATACTGCCCTGGTGTTGGGCTTTTTTTAAATAGACAAAAAAAGCTAGCTTGCAAAGTTTGTGCAGTAGCCAGAACTTTGCAAAGTTTCCAGCTTTGCACCAACTTTCCTGGAATAGTAAACATTTGCTACGTCCCTAAAGCAAAATAAAAAATATGGTCTACTTTATTTAGGTGCAAAGTGCATACAAGTGCAAGGAATTGAGGCCCAGCTGACCCTCCCGCTAATTTTTTCTTAGCTATTGGCTCCCCTGCCTTACATGTAGTCTACTCTATTGGTTTTCTGCATTATATTTTAACTGTATTTCCTGCTTGTGTTGTTTCCACTGTAAATTGTTTTGAGATGTGTTTTGTGTCAAAGACCTATACAGTAATTGTATTGCATTGTATTATGTATTCTGTTTTTAAGAACCCCTGCCATATACTATAGGACAGAATATAGAAAAACATAACTTTAGTCAAATCTTTATCTTTTAATTCATAGATTTTGTGTGTTTCATTTCCTGCTGTTTGCTATGCCAATTTAAAATTATCAGGAAAGCAGGATCATTTTCTCATAGACTTTTTACTTTCAAGTAGCTTGTCTACACCTGTCTTTATAAGTCTCTCCTATTAAATAGCAAATCGATCTGTTATTGTGGAAATGGGTATCCTGTCAAAAGCAAAGCTTGCTTTATAGTGTCAGAAGCAGACTTCCAGCCTCAGTAAATTAGTTCTAGTAGGCGTGGATAGTTTTCATATTGTTGTGCATAGTTGTAATGAAGAATGGAAGTAACATAACTAGGAAATACCATATAAACTGACTTGAGTAGAAAAATGATAATCTTCAAAGATACCTCTGAGACATCAGGGACCTGATATTCAAAAAATGGCAAAGCAGAGTGGAAAGTTTTGCTCTGCACTTGCCCATTGCCCACAACCCTGAAGATGCATCCAACAGAACATAGGAGCATGTTGGCGTAGCACTAAGATGAGTTGCACTGCCCTGACATGGATACCACCATTGTAGGAGACAGTACCACCAGACCAAATAGATCATGAAGCTCCTCATGCAGTTTTCAGAAACCCCATGCAAATGAGCCCATTGGACAGGCAAGACACTATGTGGCCATTTGAATGCCCATTATGGGCACATTTGTATGGGAAGTGGTGGGCAGATTTGCACCTCTGCAACACCTCATCCTGACTGCCAGCTCCAGTACAAAGCATGCATTCCCTGGTGTGTGTAGTGGCATCCCCCAGGAGTGTACGTCCACTGTACAGTACAAGGTACATGTGGCCTGTGCACTGTACAGGGGGTGCATGGCTTGTGCACTGTATGGAGAGCATGTGACCTACACAGTACACAGGCCATGATCCCTATAAAATACAGAGGACATGTGCTCTACACTGTACAGTGAACGTGTGCTTCATGTATCTCTATATAGTGGCCGTCTGAGGAGGTGAGAGAAGGACTGTGTCAGTCACTCTATGGGATATGCAACACCAGCATGTAAGGATTTAGGGGGTTGGCAGGGTGGGTTTTTCAGTGCCGCTGGAGCAGGGCAGCCACTAGATGCCTGGGAATGATTTCCATTTACAGGGCGGGTAATCAGAGGGTGGGGAGCACCTCTAGTGCAGGGAATGTTTTTTCCACTATGCGACCAGTGATTGGTGGGTGTGTGGGTAGGTGGGGATCACCAGGGATAATTGATCATACTCTGGGGCTGGTGATCAGAGGGTGGAGAGGGCCACTGGACACCTGGAACACCTATTATACTTTATGGGGTTGGCGATCAGAGGAGGAGACCACTAGACACCACTGAAAACTATTATGCATTTCTGGCTGGTGATCAGAGGGTGGGGTGGGAAATTATGCACCAGGGTTGAGTAAAATTACACCAGGGCTGGCAATCAGGTGGTGGGGGGACCAGTGGCACCAGGGAATGATTTTATATATACGGGGCTGACAATCAGACGGTGGGGGGACCAGTAGCACCAGCGCATGATCTTGCATATACGGAACTGACAATTGGAAGTTGGGTGGAACAACTAGCATCAGGACATGATCTTGCATATATGAGGCTGACAATTAGAGGCTGGGGGGACCACTAGCACCAGGAAAAGAATTCTACATTACCAGGGATGGCAGTTGGAGTACATGGATAACTGCTAGGCATCAGGGATAAGTAAAATTATACCAGGGCTGACAAGCAGAAGACGGGGTTACCACTGGACTCCAAGAACTTGTACTGTACTTGGGATGGTCTTCTGTGGATGGGGGCACTGCTAGATGCTGGGGGGATGCTCCCCTGATCTGCCAACTTGTTTGTTGGCTGCAGTGGCTCTGGCAGCTGCTAGGGTTGTCTGAAGTAGGTTGGGGGTTTGATTGGTGGTATGTGCTCTCTGCAAAGTGGCCTGCACTAACTCCTTTGCACAGTGCAAATGTGTTGAATATCGTGCTGTGCCAGTGTTCCTATCCCCACCCCTCCCACTGCCCTCAGCATATTTTTTTCTTTGTGTGCACTAACCCTGTTTGTGCACACAACAACCCCCCCATTTAAATATTGTGCACATGCCCCAGGCAAACAGGGTATACTCAGTTTGTCTAAAAGGGACATTTATGAATATCTAACTCCAGGTGTCCAAATGGTCCCACCAACCAATACAGGATATGTTTGTGATACAGACGGAGTGGCCATTTTGAGCAAGACATGGAATGATTAAATATATAACTTAGTAGTCCATCAAACAGCTGATGGGACTTTCTTGTACAGTCTCTGAACAGTGGACAGTACTATAGATAGCTCTATGTTTCTTGTACAGCCTTAAGCTACAGTATGTGGATTTACTGCTATTATTTGAATAACTAGGAAGAAGTGTTACTGTACAGTAAGTGAAACTGTTCAAGTAGAGCTGATTGAAAACTGTGAATTCCAAGTTCATAGAAGTGTCATGAAATTTTAAAATTTCACAAAATATCACAACATTCTGACCTGGGTGAAACCCAACACTTCCTTCCGAATGTGTTTTTTTTTTTGTTTGTTTTTGTTTTTTTATATTTCACCCTGTTCCATGACATTGTTTTGGCTGAATTGCAGAATGATACATATGTACAACTGCAACAAGCTTAAACTTAGTACCTTTGACGTATTTCTAAAGCCAGTAAATTACAATCTGGTCATGTGGAAGGCATAACCTGTGACAGCATTCAATCTCACACAGAAAATTCTAATGTTTTATTGGACATATCTAATTGTAATACAGTTAATAATGCTGCTTCAATTGAACTTATGGACATTTACGGTGGTATCGCTATGCAAAACACCAAATATTTGTAGTAGGTGACTCAAATATCAAACATATTGACAGAACAGTTTGTAATCAGGATAAATTAAGCTGCACATGCTCTACCTTTCGTGGGGCAAGAATTGATGATATCACCAGAATATTACTTAATATACTTTATGAAAAGAGAGAACACCCGTTAGTTGTAGCCTATGTAGGGACAAATAGCATCATGCATGATGAGTTGGGCAATATAAAACCTGACTTAGTGACATTATCAAATTAATTAATTTAGTTTGTGAACCAGTGTTCTCCAAAATTCTCCCTATTCCTAGAGCTTCTTTTGAGATAAATAACAAAATCATGCAATATAATAAACGACTCAGAAAGTGGTGTTACAAACAAAAAATCAAGTGTGTCCCTGATTGGGAAGATTTTGAGGGCAGATTTGAGTTATATTGTATTGATGGACTCCACCTCAGTAGAAGGGTGAGTCTACTATTGGGCAAGCACATCATTGCCTCAATCACCAGTAGTTTAAGCTAGCTAACTGGGGGAGAGGCAGGGCATACCAGCCTCTCTTGATGAGGGTGTGAACTTAAACAGTTTTGTAAATAAAAAACAATTACATTTTTTATATTTTAATGCTAGAGGACTCAATAAGAAAATCTATGAGTTAAAAATAATAATTAATCAGGAAAATATTGATATCATAGCAGTTACTGAAACATGGGGTAATGGTAAATTCTAATGGAACTGGGCATTACCTGGTTTTAACCTGTATAAAATGAATAGGGATACCAGAAAGGGAGGAGATGTCACTTTTTTTATAAATAGTAACCTACAATCAATAAACATATCTAATATGATCAAGTATCATAATGCTGAGACTGAATCCTCATGGATTAAATTTTCACAAAAGGAGATTGAACCTATAATACTTGGTATATGCTACAGACCACCCAGTTCTTCATTTAAAATTTCTGATGACATATTTCTAGAACTAGAGACAACATGTGAACTGGGTAATATCATTTGAATGGGAGATTTCAACCTTGGAGATATCGTATGGAGCATGGGTAAAGCTACTTCGAGTCCAGGAAAAAAAATTATTATCCACTTGCCAACAGTTAAATCTGAAGCAATGTGTAATACAACCAATTACAGGAGAACGTACTTTGGACTTGGTCCTACACAGTGAAGATTTGAATATTGTCAATGTGTCTGTAATGACACCAGTAGGAAACAGAGACTATAATACTATTTTCTTTTGTTTGGACATACAAACTATCAGTAGTATCTCAACAACTAAGATATATCAATATGATAAGGAAGATATGCAAAATATTAAAAGGGATCTAACAGCTATAAATTGGGATTATATTTTCTCCACTCAATCAATTCAGGATAGCTGAAATCTGTTTAAAACCAAAGTACTTAGTTTAAGAGATAAATATATTCCATCTAAAATGAAGAATAAATATAGAAATCAACATCCAAAATGGCTGAATAAGTCTATCTACAAACTTTTAAAACAGAAAAAATAAAAAAATATTCTAAATACCTAAAATCAAGAACACAGGAAAATTGGTAGGCTTGTAAAAAAAATTCAAAAAAAATGCTAATCTAAAATACATAATTCAAAAGCTTCTTGAGAATTTAATGTAGTTATTTCGGCAAACAAAAATAACAGTAAATACTTTTATTCATATGTAAATTCCCTGAAAAATCCTGCATGTCAAGTGGGCTCATTACTAATTAATAACACCACTGTCTGTGAACTAAAACAAATGGCAGATATTTTAAATTCAAATTTTTGTAACGCTGTTCACCACCAATATATAATTCTGCAGAAAAAAGCAGAAAACAATAATGAATTTATAAATTTTCTGAAAATACTATCAATAATAAGTTAAAAAATCTAAAAGGGAAAATAAGTCCTGGACCTGACGACATCTCTGGTCACTATATATACCTTCTGACAGATAGTATTACCCATCTATTAAGGCTGTTCTTTGAGGGATGTTTAGCGTACAATTTTTTCCCTGTCAAATGGAAATTGGCATGAGTCATTCCGTTACATAAGAAAGATCCAAAAACAAATTGGGAAAATTATAGCAATAAGTCTAACTTCTGCTGTTTGTAAAGTATTACAAAGTATTATCAAAGATTTAATCATCCCAATTCTCAATACAATTGATCTTGAACAACATGGCTTTAAAAGGGGTATGAGTTTCTTAAGCAATCTGTTGTATTTCTATAAACAGGTTAGTTCTCATCTCGACAACAATATTCCGTTTGATATTATATACATAGATTTCAGCAACGCATTCTATGCAATGCCGCATGGATCCTCAATAAAAAAAACTTCACACTACTGTTATTATTAAAAATATTATAAGTTGGATTGAGAGTTGGCTTTACTGTAGAGCAGAATAAGTTTTAATTAATGGACATTTGTCCTGTCCTGGTAGAGTGACCAGTGGGGTTCCACAAGGGGCTGTTTTAGGCCCTTGTTTATTTCAGCTAATTATATCAGATTTAACAAATAGTTGCATCTCATTATCTATCAAGTACACAGAAAATATTAAAATAGGAGGCCCTTGTAAATTCTTGGATAACATTATAAGCATTCAAAGAGATCTTGACCAAATCACAAAATGGGTTCTTCAACAGGACATGAGACTGAATACCTCTAAATGCAAAATCATGCATACAGGAGTTAATAATCCACTTGCTGATTACTATTTGGATGGTACCCTATTAGAATATACTACAGAGGAAAGAGACTTAGGCATGTTGATTTCTAATGATCTTGATTATATTAATCAAATCAATAATTCTATAAATAAAACAAATAAAGTTAATTATATGGGCTATCAAAAGAAATATTGTCTCTAGAGACCCCAAAGTCATGTTGCCATTATTTAGGGCATATGCAAAGCCACATATGGAGTAAGCCACTCAGTTATGGAGCCCTTATAAAAAATCTGAAATTACTAAGCTAGAAACTGTACAGAGAAAATTTACTAAACATATAGTCAGCCTATATAATGTACCGAATGATGATAGGTTAAAATAACTGGATCTTATGCCTCTGGCAACTCGTCATCAGAGAGGTGATCTTTTGTTGATGATTAACATAATCCAGGATCCTTACCTCATTACAGAATTATGCTTGAAGTTTAAAAATTATCACTATTATACTAGGGGGCATCCTCTATAGCTCAAAAGAAAAAACTTTCAGCATAATAACAGAAAATATTTTTCACTCAAAGAATTATTAATCCTTTGAACAAACTGCCTTTAGATGTTATTACTAGTAAATCAAAATTAGAATTTAAGCTTTGTCTTGATGCTCAAATTCTTAAATGCCTGAATATTAGTTATTATAACTAGTTCAACAGGTGCAGCCATGGGCGCATCGCCTCCTAGCACCTTACTGACCTTAGTGAACCTTAGAAAACTGCAGAATAACAGTTTTGAGGAATTCCATTCTACAGTTCAGTGAACAGTTCTATGGAAAGAAATTCTGCAAAACTGGACCTCAAAGTGAGGAATGTTGTTTTCATAATCTTATGATATGAATCTAAAGTAATGTAGATATTTATGGGGTACAGTGATATGAGTAAGTATTATTGAGTGGCTCAATATGTTGCAAGTCAATAATACCACTCGTAATTACAACAAGTGGTGCAAGAGATCAAGCTATCCTGTATAGCGAGTGTAGCGGTGAGCTACATGCACTACAGCAGGATATAGGAAAATGTTTGGCCAAGCTTGCCATTTGGCGTAGTGGCTAGAGCCACCACCTGTGGAGTTGGTGGACTCAAGTTTCAGTCCTGGTGCAAAACAATTGTATTTAATGCTGTTTTTCTATTCTTTCTAAGTCCCCCCCCCGGAGTTGATAATCATTTAGCTGGGGGGTGAGGTTGGGGCTTTTCCCCCACAAAGGGGTGTGTGTGGGGTGTAACCACCACATAAAAAAAATCATATTTCTATTGCTTTCAGTGAAAAGATGAGTGACTGTCACTGCTTGCAGCGGTCAGTGTTGTCTTGGTCGCCCTTTTGATATTGGGCACTGTTTGCTTCATTGTTTGTGTTCCACAAGATAAGAGACTTGCCCTTATCACATGTAACCAGTATTTACATGTTATGATGACTGATGTCAGCATCTGTCCATCCATCCACACACACACACACACACACACACACAACATGAGTATCAATTCTCGTTTACAACTTGGTTTCTATAGATATACAGTATATATTTCATCAATTTTACAAGACAGTTATAAGGTTTCTATGCATTTTTCCTGGACGTTTTTATATGCTTTTTAAAATGTATGCATTGGGAAGTACAGCATTATTGACTTTGACACCACAATGCTTTGTTTGTTGAGTTAAGAGAAACACGTATATTAAAAAAAAAATGTAGAGAAATAAAAGTGTATACTGTGAATAATTCTGACACTACTGATTTGTCCTCAGAACTCTGTCACATGAATTACTTGTTTTATGGTACAAATCATATGCAGCAACAAACTCTGAACAAGCATGACACTATACCTTGCTATCAATCATCATCGCTCCTTTTTGACTAAAGATTACAGTGAAATTCATTTACTGTCACTCCCATGGAATCACTGCAGGCAAGTTGGCATGCAGATTGCCATGTCCTTTCATGTAGAATTCACTACTCTATGCAATACAAAGAACAAGTTCTTGTGGTTTCTACTGAAACATTATAAACTCTGCCACTGCTACATTACACTGCCAACTGACATTACACCAAAGTAGACAGTTCAACCAAAAAAAATAGTGCATCATAAAGATAATAAATTGCACAAATCAGTGAGTGTGTGTTTGTGTGTGCAATGGGAGTGTGTGGGGTGGATTTTTATATACCCTTATAATAAAACAAAAAAATAAGTGCTAATGACAGTAACAACACATGCCATACTTACTAAAATGTATCAAATAAAAACTGTAAGAAGGTTTATCAAATTCAAAAGTTGGGTTCCATGATGAATATATGCTGAAATGTCTTTTTGTATTATTCATTGATAAATGCCTAAACAGATAAGAATAGACACTATATGAGAATATAAATAGAGTTTGCTGCAATAAAAAAGTCAATGGACACCGACCAGCAAAGGTGAACAAACTCCAAACATCAAGGTGAGACACTTACACAGAGTATGAGAAATAGCTAGAGCTAAAGAAATATAAAGAAAGAAAAACACATACTGACAGAGAAAATTATAGAAAAAGCGAGTGATATAGAGTGGCTGATAATGAAAGATAGTGAGTGAAAGACAGGTTGAGAGAGAAGAGGAAGGGGGAGTAGTATAAGAGATTATCCTGGGCCAGATTAAGGCATAGTCAACACAGGCCTGTGCCTAGGGCACCTGCCTACTGGGGGCTCCAAGCAATCCCCAAATTATGTTTACTGCATACCCTTTTCTCTGTGCCTGAGCTGCATTTTTTTGTAAAGGACTCAGCTGCTGAGTAATCTGAGCAAGGCAGGGGCTGAACGGTGATGTGATTCTCACCTCCTTGATTAGCTGTTAAGTACAGCTGACAGTTTCAGGGGTCCCTGGCCAGGCTGATCTTTAAAGTGTAAACAGGCTAATTTCCATTCCTTTGTCTCCCCCCTCCCTGGTATGCCAAGTTGGATGAAGTGGTTAGAAATATTCCTGTCTGTCAAACTGATGTTCCTGATAGGGAGACTGACTGGTACGTCACTTAAATGGGGGGCCCCTGTGGTAGTTTGTCCACTACTTGCCTCATCTTGTGCATTTGAGGGGACCCCTATCATTCATATCAGATGGATCTGAGAACCAGCAGATCCTGCTTATTAAAGAGCCTATTCCAATATCCAGATGCCTCTCATTAGCAGAGGGATGCACTGTGATTTGCCCTGGCCCTGGTTCACATAGCATGCAGGTAGAGGTTGCGGTTCACAAATACAAGTGTTCTGAGATTACATGTTTGTCAAGTTCTCAACTTGGGGCTCTAGCCACTAGGCTGTACTGCCAAATGTATTGATTAATGCTGTCACTCCTTGACTGGAGGTGGGTTATCATTGTTAAATGCAATTCTCCTCTCAGAAAAAGAAGTAGGGAGTGTCTGGTTGAGTTTGGGTCAAGATAATGAGTGTCATAAAAGTGATCAATAGAGTTATGAATAAAACACAAAAAGGGAGCTGAATTTTCTATGTCCCTCAACAATACTACACTGCAGTCCGCAAACAGTATGACTAAGTCCAAACTGTAATTCCACCCACAAAACCACATGGGTGACTAGCATGGTTCTTAAGGGATAAGTGCTGGAAATGATCTTCTTTAATGTCTTTATAAGTGACATTGCAGAGAAGCTGGAAGGGAAAGTCTGACTCTTTCAGATGACACCAAAATCTGTAACAGCGTGGACACTCCGGGGGGGGGGTGAACAGAGACCTAAAAAAACTTGAACAATGGTCAAGGGTATGGCAACTGGATTTCAAGGCAAGAAAATACAAAATAATGCACTTAGGTCACAGAAACATGGGGATGGAGTAGAAAATTGTTGGAGTGGTACTGATGACCATCAAGAAGGAAAGAGACCTGAGGGTAATCATGTTGAATGACCTCAAGGTGGCCAGACAGTGCAACAAGGCAGTTGGGAGAGCTAGTGGGATGCAAGGGTGCATATGGTGGGGTATCACCAACCAAAATAGAGAGGTTGTGTTGCCCCCTGTATAGGCAGTTACTAAGACCCCATCTTGAGTACTGTGTCCTTTTCTGGAGACCCTATCTCAGGAAAGATATAGACAAGAGTGGAGGCATTCTAGAAAATGTCAACTAAAATGTTGCAGTGCCTGCACCAAAAACACTAAGATGAGTAACTAAAGGACCTCAATATGTGCACCCTAGAAGAGAGGATGGAGATGGGATATATGACAGAGACCTTTAAATACCTCCCCGGGGTAAATAAGTTACAGGAAGGAGGTATATTTTCAGAAGAAAAGAGCTCAAGAACAAGGGGACATGTTATGAAGTTGGAAGGAAGTAGAGTCAGTAAAAATGTGAGGAAGAAGTTCTTCACAGAAAGAGTAATAGATTCCAGGAACACACTTTCTTCAGTGGAGGTTTTGGGGGTGAAGAGGGTAATGGGGTTCAGGAATGCATGGGACAGGCTTAAGGGTATCTAAGTAGAAAGGAAGGCAGGGGAGATAGAGGCAGAGATTGATTACAGTCAGTGGTGATACTGTAGGTAGGGAAGAATGTTCAGATAGGGTGTGCCATTTAGTCCTTATCTGCCATCAGATTCTATGTTTCTATACTCTGGCCTGCAGCGCTTTACATAGAAACTGTATCCTACAGTAACTTGGGATACAGTTTGTATGTAAAAGGATTTCCAGTCAGTGAGAGGGACCCTTCACTGGGAAGGGGCATAGTCATGGCAAGAGGGCCCAGATTTCTTTTGGTTCTAGGGTCCCAGTTTGTCTTAATCTGGTCCTGAGAGTAACAGATGCAGCTTTCCATAGAAAACGAGTCAATAGATGAAGAAATATTAACATTAACTAGTGATGTTAGTTATGATTCTAAGCTGTTACCTGGTTTGTAAAATGACACAAAAGCACATATTTCATTTCACTTTTATTGAGGGTAAAAAAAAGAAAACATTTTTTGAACAGAATTTATTTCCGGTATGTCAATATGTAGTTCTGACAATTGTATATTTATGCACCAGAACAGATGCACTGCTCATCACTAAAATATGTTTAGTTATTCTTGGCTATATGTTGCCAAATACATTTTTTTTAAATATCCGTCACTCCTGCTGTATATGTAGTTTGTTTTTTAGTTCTCTCTTTCAATGGCAATAGCATCATGAGCAAAAATAGTGAAACAAACTCAAACAGATCTCAATGTCAGTTGTTAATTGATAAATCCAGCTTTCATAATAAAGTTTGTCGGAAATGTAGAAAGGCTAAGCAATGCTACATGTGAAGTCAACAATTAAAGGTGTAAGTATTTAGATATTCAGCATGACAACAGCCTGTGAAAAATTATAAAAACACAGTAATTTGCATTGAGAGGTCTCTTTGTGAGTGAGTGTGTTTTTACAAGTTTCAATGGGGTTGGGGGTGGAGGTTGTCCACTACAATGTTGATTGAAAATATCAAGAACCAAGTGAAGCAAAAGATACAGTCCATCCACAATCAACATTTATTGCCATTTGGCACTACAGACAACAGTTAAAAAGGTGAAAAAGTACAAAGAATGACACCTAGTAATTGATGAAAATCTAGTCCAGTCTGACATAGAAGCAACTTTATTTGGGACCAGTCACTCATGCTCAGTTGTAAGAGGTGCCAGTGCACAAACCAGCATGTCATGAAGCTCCCACTGTAAAACATGAATAATGGAGGAAACTGCATCTCTGCAGGGTATCCCATTGTTAGGAAGGGCACCATGATTTGGGCAATGACATTGGAATGTCTGAATGGTGCTTCTGGGTTTTTAGGGCTCTGGGTCTTTTCCATGTTAGGACTCTTGTACATTCCTGCTGTTAGTTATAAGAGCACAGCTTGCTACGGGTGTCTATAATGGTGCTGTGAAGTACTGGTGCCTACAGGGTTGGGCATGGGTATTGTGTTTTTCATTGTTAACTTCCACTGATTTCTCCATGAATTTTGAACTATGCACTCTCAATTATCTGTGCACTGTGTGCTGACATATTCACCATCAAAAAGTGCCATTCACCCCACCATAACAGAGCTTGAGCATCCTGTCACTTGCCTCACATTGCCACATACCTCGTTTGTAGCTGTGTCTCGGAGTTGGTGATAATAATACTGTATGTCAGTGGTGTGGGGGACGAAGGATCCCCTATCATGTTTGTACTAGCAACTGTGACAGGTCATGTGTTTTCTTCATGTTGTTCACTAAGGTTCACTAAGGTGCATTGTACAGCTACATTGTTGTAGTTGCTGTGTGATGTCTTTGTTTGTGCTCCATTTCCTTGTGGAATAAAGCCAGCAAAATAAAGGACATTGTGCTTGTTACCCATGAACTTTCATGGGTGAACCTCTCTGCAGAACCATGAGCCACCATTTTTGAATTTCCTATTAAATTAAATAAAACATAGACAGTTTTTATTCATTTTTACTTCTTTATGAAAGGAACACAAACATTGTCACAGAATATACAGACTGATACTGATCCACCTATGACAAAACTCTTGATTATTTCCTGTTCTCTTTAATCCACAATTCATACATTCATTCTGCAGATCAGTGACTCACTAAACTGCAGAATAAATGTATAAAATGCAGATTAATGTATTAAACTGCACAAAGAAATTTCACAGAGCTGATCATAGACAGTGAACTTATCAGTGACAATGATGGGTTCTGTGGAATTTCCTTTCACAGTTTAATTTATTAATCTGCAATTCACACCTTCATGCTACCATTCTAATTTGGAAGTTTTGTGAAAGTTGCCAAGGTGCATTCTGAAATTTTGCAGAAACAAAATTCTGACTTTCACATACATTCCGCAGGTCAGGTCAACAGCTTAATCTGGTTCAAGGTCAGTTGGCATTCATGTGTATCCCCCTCCCCCGGGTCGTGCCTGAAAATAGGCAGGATTTGTCTAGTGCACTTACCTGGTCAACAAAAAAAACTAAAAAAAAAAAAAAAAAAGTGGAATTTTATTTTCATACAGGCATATGTTTAAGCCTCATACAGTAGCCTGCACTGTTTTGTCACCACTCTATCTGCAAGTTGCGGAAATCCTTCTGAAACCAATGGAAACTCTTTTCCATACAGTGTATAGAGTACATTACTCTCTGTGACTACCTGCACCAAATGTAAGTGGGTGTGTCTCCGTAGAGGCCTGGTAACTTGTTTTTTTTGGGGGGGATGATGGTATACTTCTTAATACAATACCTGATGTTTCCTACACAAACACAAAATCTCCAGACATACAGTTCTCTTACAAAGTAAACACAGTTTGATCGAAGGTAGACATAGATACATTATTTAAAGATACAGCCAAATATAGTATAATGCATGTCCTATGTCATTTATATAACACAAGATACCACAATCAAGTATTTATGTTTCTGCACAAGCTGGATGGCATCTGTCTTATTTGGTTCCTGAATCAGAAAATCTACATACTCTCATAAGATGCTCATTTATTCACTAGATAAAAATATTGTAGGCAGACTTCGCAGGACAGTAACTAAAATTTCCTTTACTCTTTCAGGTGTTTTCAGGTATGAATATTGGTCTTAGCCCACTGCCATGGGGATGACTCACCACTTTCTGATTCTCTTATGGTACGTTTAAAAGGATGTGCTTCATTATTCATGCTTCAACATGAGGCTCTTCATGGAAAAAAAAAACTCATATTTGGGTTATGGCATACTACATAAATTCATCAAAAGAGACTCGAAGTAACCAAGGATTTCGCTGGACTGATCTACTTTCTGAAATATGGACTTCCAAGTGGGTAATTGGTACATACAGTATTTAGCAATTATCAAACAAATCAGCTAGAAACTTTGTTACAGAAACACAGAAATAAGCAAGCTGTGTATGCACAGTAACTGTCTTATAAAACATAGTCAAATTGGGTGGTTTTCGTTGCATGAGTGCTCACTAAATGGAGCCCTAGCTCCTAATGGCAAGTTAATGTCAGGCAGCCCTTTTACTGTTTCCATTGTTTAGCCAAGACAGCTTAACTAAGACATAACAACACATGTTCAGTGGAAACCGATTTCTGCTTACGTATACAGCTGGAAGGACTGAAACACAGGAAGGTTAAGTACCTTGCTCAGGATCAGACAGTGAGCCACTGATTATGTTGAAGTTGGAATCTGTGAACTGCTTTACAGTTCAGGACTCTAACCACTAAAATGATCTGCCTTTTCATTATGGTAGTCCATAACATATGATCTTGATGTTTAAACAAGTGACATATTGTATGGAGAAGTTGTACTGTTAGCATCCAACAAATGGTAGCATATGTGTACTGCATTCAGTAGAAGACATACTGGAGAACACATCTCACTTTACATAGTAGATTTTTGTGTGATCTTATAAGGCTTACTAGATATTTATTAGAAAAATAAAATGTCCACAGGTTCTACAAACCATTTTTTATATATGATAGCCTTTGAAGATAAAAATGGCATAATACCCCATTTATTCTTTCTAATGTCTTGAGCCTTTAGGCCTAATGTCTCACATGGCAGAATTTCTTTTGGTAGCATGATGTTCCTAATAGTCTGTCAGTGAAGGCCCTAAAAGCCCCATCCAACAGTCTCCATTTTCTGTCTTCCATACTATGGTCTAACATAGGTGCATGTGTGTGGAGGCACACCTGCATCACGTGACACTGTCCCTCCCTTTGTGCTGCTTGCACCTGTACTACCACCACATCTCCACATGGTGGCTGTCAGAGGCCTGACAAGCAGGCCCCCTCTCCCTGGGAGAGCAGAGCAGTCCTTCAGATGCTCAGTTCTCTCCATCCCCAGCCAAACAACATCAACCTGAGCTGGCATCCAAACATGAGTTTCCAGCATGGCAGCAAGTAAGATGCCCCTTGTCTTAGCCCTCCATACCACTGGGCTGGCTTATGTTCCCTTGATATTAACACACCTTTGTCAAACCGATGCCATTAGCATGCATTTTACTGCATATACTGCTGGCCATATCAGTACTACAGTTTCAACATGGTGATATATCAGCCCCAAAAAGAGAACAATAGGAAAGTCATATTTCTCTAACATCAAGTACTACTTCTTTTATCAAAATGAGAATGTTGCAAAATTAAGGAAAAAAGCACAACAGGGTGTGTTGTGCTAGGATAACATCATGACTCGGGTAGCTGAAACATGAAACTGCAGGCCGAGTGCATTCAATACCCGAGAAGTGACATTATCCCAGCATGGCACACACCCTGGAGTGCATTATTCTGATTGTACAATGGCTTGCTTTCAAAAAGAAGAAACAAAAAATATGTTAGCAATAACCCACAACAGGGTGTGGGGTTATAGGTATTTAATCCACACCTGGGATACGTTATGAGGCATGAGGCTGCAAGCCAAGTGTCCTCACGGCACCCCAGGTGTGGATTAGATGCCTATAGCCCCAAAGCCTGGAGTAAGTTATTGCACTTATTGTATATCTTGGGCTGCATGAAGGACACAAATAATGCTCAGAAAGAGTGATTTCAAGGCTGGAAAAAAACAACTTTTACTGTGTCTTCTTCTATCTGAAAAAAATAGTTCCATATGTAGACTGAGGGTAAACACTTTATGGTTAAAATAGACAGTTCTGTAAAGTACAAAAGCATTTAGGGTAAATGCTTTATGGTTAAGTCAGATATTTATGTAAACTACAAAAGCATTTTAAATACATTAGTGTTAATACTCCCATGTAAATTAAGTGAAACACAATGGAGAAAATAGTAGCATGCACTGACAAGCTTTCTGTAGACTACAAAGTTATGTGGGGGAGATTTGTTCTATTTTCTGATCAGTACAAGCATAACTATGTAACTCTTTTTCTAATATATGCACTTGTTTCCTAGAATATACAAGGAGAGTGATGTTTATTTTTATTACAGCGACAGAAATACTTTAATACTTCCTTTTAGTGTCCAAAACACAGGACAGCAAAGTAACACAGCTCCTATTCAAAGTAATCAGTAAAACATGTTACAGCATCAGTTTTACTTTTTTTTTTTTTTTTTTACCATATATGAGAACACATTACTACTTCCATGACTTGCAACTGCTGCATCATGGATATGTAAATAACATTGGTTATGCAAATAGCTCTGTCATTCTCTGAGAAATAAACTTCTAAACAGTAGCTCACATACCCATGATGCAGTGCTTGCAACTCATAGTGGGGATGTATTCTCATACATGGTAAAAAGCAAGTAAAACCGATGTTCTAATATGTTCCTACACTCAGTGATTACTTTAGGAAAGGGGCTGTGTTACTTTGCTTTCCTGTCTTTTGAACACTAAAAATAAAAAAAAGTATTAAAGTATTTTAGTCATTACTATATAAATAAACAGCACTCTACTCATATACTACAGGATGCAGTACAGGTAGGGATATGCCTTTATTGAGATATTCACAATACTTGGTTTGCTGGAAGTAGTCTGGGTTTCCTAATTGAGAATTAAAAAGGTAATGTATTTAGTCACTTGATGGTGTTTGACCAATCAGCAGCTCATCTTTGTGCAACTGATGTTATAAATATGTTTAAACCATGTTTTTCTTGATTTTCATCCTACAGAAACATATTAAAATATGACATTCCATTGTTTGTTAAACAGCCAGATTATCACTGTTATCTGTCTCCAAGTCCTGATTGCTCACTTGCCTCCCCCACCTCTTTACTGACTTAATGTCCTTGTTCTTATAGACATAATTATACTTTTTAAAACATACAATTTATAGTTTGTTTTCTTGTGAGCAGCAGGAATATTGATTTTATCTGTCCTGCTGCTCTTAATTACTTTCTGCATCATAGCACCTCCCCCCTCCCCCCACTACAGGAAGCACGGCATTAAAAATTTGAATTTTTTTTTGTGTTTGAACCATGATTAGGAACAGAACAGGTGGAGCTGCAGTCATGGTAATTGAGGGCAGAGTGGGTGGATCTGCAGTCATGGAGATCTGGAATGGAGAAAGTATGTGTAGAAATAGTGCCATGTACATCTTTGTAGCAGTGTGTGGTGCAGTAATGAGAAGCAAGGGTAAGAGAGGGGGTGTTTAAGACAGGAGACATAAAACAAGCATTTGTCAATGCCGAACGTTCGCTTGCAGGTGTTTGCAGTGGTGTTTGGCATGTATGGTGCTTTACCCTAATGCCCTGTGCGATTACTGGTATTTGCACAATAAATTGGCAGCATGACCTTTTTGTTACCCCCATTGTGCGCTACATAGGTGGAAACACATTTTGGACAGGATGTGAAAAATGACAGCTGTACTGCTCATAAGGAAGTGTGGTAATATGACAATGTTGAAAATCTGGAGTGGAAATATTGAAAATTCACACACCTAGGAGCGTGCGTGGGAACTGTGCAATGCACACTGGTAAAACAGTGATTGTTAGGAATTTTTTCACCAAATTGTCAACATTGGCAGTTTAAAACCTCTGCTAATGAACAGTGACACTGTGCCATTGTGTGCTACATGGGCAGAAACACGTTTTGGGCAAGGTGTGAAAAATGACAGCTGCAGTGCTCATAAGGAGGTGTGGTAAAATGGCAATGTTGAAAATCTGGAGTGAAAATATTGAAAATTCGCAAACTTACGAGCGTGCGTAGGAGCTGCGCAAAGCAGACTCATAAAACAGTCATATTTAGGAATTTTTTCACCAAATTTTCAGCACAGCCATTTTAAGACCCCCTGCTCATGATCAGTGTCACTGTGATTTTCTTAATGTGTCCCATACATTGAGTTCGCACACCGACTGCGCCATTGTGCGCTACATGGGCAGAAACACATTTTGGGCAGGATGTGACAAATGACAGCTGTACTGCTCATGAGGAGGTGTGGTAAAATGGCAATGTTGAAAATCTGGAGTGCAAATATTGAAAATTCGCAAACGTACGAGCATGCGTATGAACTGCGCAATGCACGCTCGTAAAACAGTCATTTTAAGAATTTTTTCACCAAATTTTCAACATAGCCATTTTAAGACCTCTGCTCATGAACAGTATCACTGTGATTTTCTTAATGTGTTCCATACATTGATTTCGCACACCGACTGCGCCATTGTGCGCTATATGGGCGGAAACACATTTTGGGTGAGATGTGAAAAATGACAGCTGTACAACTCATAAAAAGGTGTGATAAAATGGCAATGTTGAAAATCTGGAGTGAAAATATTGAAAATTTGCGAACTTACGAGCCTGCGTAGGAACCGCGCATAACGTTACGTCAGAAACAGTCATTTTTAGAATTTGCACCAGATTAACATGGGTTTTTGGGACTTTACGAATGATGTCACTGTCATGATGTTATTCAAGGCTGAAGGGTGATTTCGCAGTGACTGCACAGTGCCTGGCGTAAATCACCCTTCGGGCCTGAATAACACCATGACAGTGACATCATTCATGAGAAGGGGTCCCAAAAACCCCATGTTGAAAATTTGGTGCAAAAATTCCAAAAAATGACTGAGCTATGCAATAAAGTTGAACCCCCCTATCTAGCCCATTATACAGCTTACCGGCATTTCCTCAGTTTGCGGTCGCCTTTGAAGAGTGCAGACGTGTTTCCGGTCCACCGAAGATCGTCACACCAGAGTCCGGAGGTAAGTATGGGGTGAGGGGTGTGGGGAGGCTGGGTGCGCAGTGGGTGGGTGCGGGTTGTGGGGGGTTGGGAGGCAGCGCAGCAGGGCAGTTTTGTTTTACAGGTTTGGAAAAAAAAGATGGCGTGGGACGTTTGCCACACTGGGGTGGGCTCTCAGCTTGGCAGAAGATGGCTGGGGGCGAGGCCGGCAGAGTTGGGCACCCCGTCGGCTAAATAAAATAGCGTTTGCCACGCTGGGTGGGCTCCCAGCGTGGCAGCAGGATGACTTTGGGGGCCATGGAGCCGACGGGGGTTGGCACCCGCGCCGGCAACAATGTTTGGCATGCTGGGGTGGGCCCCCAGCGGCATGAAAGCTTTGGGGGGGGTGGCATGACGGACGTGCTCGGGGGGGAGGTAGCGCGTGATGCGAGGGGAGGGTGGCGCTCAGTATGGCAGCAGTGTTTTTCTTTGAAGCAAAGGAACACCACTGTCATACTGAGCTGCTGCACCCATTGGTGCAGGACCGCCATGCCTGCTCAAGGGAGCAGTGCATTGGGTGGGAGAGGCACACCTCTAAGTGTGCTACTCTCCCAAAACATTCCTTGGGCATGCGCGCAAGCGAACGTAAAAATGAATTTAAATCCCTTCAAGCAATCAGCTTTGAGTACAAGTGAAAATCAAGATGCCTATGCACTGATGAGCAGGAGACAGTGAAGCCAATCATGTTGACAGTTGCACTTTCAGTTTTTAGTTTGGGTCAAAATTGAGAATCTGGTCAAGGGTTAGGTGACATCATTGTCTAGGGAAATTAAAACAACAGTGTATTTATGTATTTAACATTGTAGGAGGGATTGATTCATTTGTTTTTAAAATTGGGAAGTACTGTCAGACTCCATGGCAGACATGTCAAGCGTGGATATCTTGGACATGGCCTGTGGAGTGATTATTTTAATATTTAATGTGGTCATGTGTGTACTCAGACTAGATCTGTGATGTTGTGCAGGAATAACATAATGGATCTAGCCCCAGACTGACCAATCAGAGTTCATGGACTTTTCTTGCCATTGTATAATTTGCCTTTTTGTAGATCATGAATTCTTATGCTACATGTTGACATATTGTAAGTATTAGAACTTTTGGTGTCTAGTAAAGAGTATGATCATATTTTAGTTTATAGACTCTTTATTGGTTTTGGTTTGTATTCCATGCTACTTTCTGTAGTAAAATGGAAAAGAAACAGTGGATTGTACACACACACTTTTATGTCACCTAATGGTGAACCCTAATGATGACACTCTGTAATCTTACAATAGTCAGTCTGTTCCATATGGCAGGTTTCTGCTTAAATGCCCTTTGGTAAGCCTTTTAATCTTCATGTATAACAGTGTATGCTCATTAGCAGGATAGCATGCTGTGTGCTTTGCATTTTGCATTCTATACATCCAGTAAAGCATTTTGTAAAAAGAAATATGACATCAGTAGCAGATGTTTCTCTGCCACCTGTCATGCAATTTCTCCTTTCATTAAAAAGGTCCTTTAACGGAAGTAATTCATGCCCTTACACCCACACACACATACACTTCACATGTCTCATAATATACTGAAAATGCACAGTTTTCATCAGAGTGAGTAGGGAATTCAGGATCCACAAAATATATACTACATACAGGAGTATCCAGTATGCAGTGTGAATCATGGCAAGGTGGTTATAATTTACTGGTGGTAATATCGTGATGCTTATTGATGGATTTAAGCAATAGCTGGAAAGCAAAGTTCCACTGATTTATGAAACCCCAAAAATGAAACACACCATAAGTTGCCTTTCCAAAAAAGCAAAGTGATGCCAAATTAAATATTATTCTGCTTGGCAAAGAAAACAATTTATATTGGCATGTAAAGTATTATAAAACAGAATATACTGGAATGGAATAGAAAATAAGTTGATTTTGTCTTTCTATTACAGTTTATTAAATGTGCTCTGCAAATAAATGAGATAAACAACAATAGTGCAGTGACTTGATACAGGTAAAACAATGAAAAGCAGACACAGTCATGTACAATTGCATTATGGCCTGTTTCACTGATGCTTGATGGCAAGGCCACCATCCTACTAAAACCCTTTGATTCCTGCCCCCAAGCCTACTGGCAATTCAGCTCATGTATGCCTCATGTACTGTGTACCACAATGGTGTACAAGACCTTGCAGATGTTAGAACAGCCTGTGTCTTTGACCCTCTCCCACTCCACCACCTTAGTCATCCCATCTCAGAAGGTGATCAGATTGGTTTGGCATAATTGGCCCCTCGTAAAGCCATAATGAAAGGGGGAAAGAACCTTTTCGTAAACCCAGTGTTTCACTTTTCTGTACTAGATATTGGCTCTGTGGGCCTTTCCCAGCACTGAAATCAGGCTGACTAGTTTGCAACTGCCAGGATCAGGCATTGCTCACTTCCTGAAAATGGTGACCACACTGGCAACTTTTCAGACAACCAGCACCATTTCTTTTTGGTTAGTTTCTTGAAAGATTACTGCAAGTAGCCCTACCACTTGTTCTCTTAGTTCTGCTATGATCCCGAGGTGTATCCTGTCTGACTTTTGGGACTTACCTGGCTTAATCATAATCACATTGTCAGCTACTAGGGTGGGTGAAATCCCCCAGGCTGCATCTTGGCTATGCCTAATACAACTGTACATCTCACTGAGAACCTACCTTTCCCCTGGCCCCTTTGGTGGACACTAAAGCAAAATAGTCATTCAGCATCTCAGGCATAGCTCCTGATTTATAAACTGCTTCCTTCATCTTTTCCACTATTTTCAGTGGCTCAATCCCCATCTTTACATTCTTCATTTCATTTATGCACTGAAAGAAGAGTTCGGTGTTGTCCACAGCGTATACTGCTATCCTGGATTTCAGTCCCTCTCTTCCATTATTACTTCGAGCCTTGCAGTTTCTCAGTGCTGCTCTGTTCTCCTCTCTGGACTAGTGGCAACATGTCTCTTTCCAGCATTTATAAACTTTACTGTTTTCAGGACCAGTTGCCTTGGACCCCTGTTGAGCCAGGGGACCACTTTTTGTCCTTGTTCACCTTATTGCTACAGGGATGCCCACCTCTGTGGTTACTTCATGCTCTCTCTTACAAATTACACATTACCAACCTCTTTCAGCTGCTTCAGACCTTCAGTCCATGTCAATCATCTTGGCAAAGTCCACCCTTTTGAAGATATCTCATTGTTAAGATGGAAACTCAGTCAGTACATCACATCTACAGTAATGCACTGCAGTGTCTGCCTTTGGTATGAGGAGGAACCCACAGCCTCCCAGCTTAAGATTCAAAATGACCATTAACTGATTTACACTGCTTATGTAAAATTGGCTGTGGGCACTGTTTCCATATCTCATAAAATAATACCAAAATGCAATTTTTTATAAACATTATGGACCTTTGCAATAGTTCATCTTAAAAGATTTTTTATAGTCTTCATTATGCAGTCATTAAATACTCTACCACCATGAATTTCTGCTCTTCATTTTTTCCTCATATTCATATGGCACTAACTTTCATTTTATGCTGATCACCCTTGAACCTTAAATTTGGGATTAGGAATTAGCTGTCATGCACCAATGCCTCAAAAGGAAAATGACCAGTGTATTTTACATGCTAGCGCATCTTCAGCACAAGATAAGTGTAGTTTAACAATGGGATTTAAAAGTAGTTATAAATAACAAACAAAACTTAGAGGTAGCCATATTCAGAGGAATTTCCTGCAGTCTCAAAATGGTGAAAATTGACTTCTGACAGGGCAATGTAAAATGCAACAAAGGGGTGTGGGGCATCATTTTTGCCATAACAGGTAGTGCTACTTTAAACTTGACTAAGGTTAAACAAATGATGTAGCTCTTTAGTCACATTCTGTATTTTAATCAGATTTTGTACTTTACAGAACTGTGAGATGCTGTTGCATAATCCATTTTTCTTTGTGTTTTTTTTTTTTGTTTAAGCCAAGGCATGCCCAGTAACCAATTACTCGATAGTCCTTTGTAGGACAAAGATGCTCCTGTAGTACTGTGTTAGTCATGTAGATGGTAAAAGAAATAAGCATAGACATGATAGCTTTTATAGATTTCAAGCTTCTGCAAAATAGACAAGAATGAGGAATTAGCTTACAAAAGGTATCATATTTGCCAAGCTATTGAATACAGCAGCAATGCTTCTGGCTGCATTGTGTCAGTATGACAATAATAATGATCAAAAGCAGCAATCCAATCTGTTCTCAGCAGATTTTTTTTGTCAGAATACTGGTAGATACTTAAGAACCCATGAAGATCTGTCCCATGAAACCTGTTGCTTGCCCTAAGAAGATAGCACCCCTCTTATTCTATCATTATCTAACACGCATGAAAGTTACATTAGGAGGCACAACAATTTCTATATATAGTAATTGCAAAAAAAAAAACATGTTTAGGCATCAGTTAGAGTTAAAGCACACAGCTACAAATGAAAAGAAATGTGAAGTTAGGGTAAAACAAAATATATAGATAGATAGATAGATAGATAGATAGATAGATAGATAGATAGATAGATAGATAGATAGATAGATAGATAGATCATGACTCTTGATGAATGTTTAGTGTGTTGATCCATATTGTTTAAAAGCTTGCTCAACAGGCATTTGCATTGATGTAACTTCAGCACTGTCTTTCAAGGCATATACATTTACTTATTCATGAGTGCTTTCAGAGAAGGGTGCCAGAGTTAAGGCAGCATCGGTGTTGAATTAAGCAAGCATTCAAACCCTGAGGGATCTCTCATCACACTTTCATCAAGAGCCAGGTTACTTTTATATCCTAGCAATTCTTTTCCATAATTTTCCCACATTGTTATTCAACCCTAAGTTATGCTTCAGTGTATTTCTTTGCAACATAATTCCTTATGTTTTTAAAGAATATATGCAATAACAGGAGGGGCACATTACTTTTCATTAACAATGTCAGTCATTGACTTCATATTTTAATAGCTTTTCTGGAAATCAGTACCTGGGGTACAGTCACACCCCTTGTCTCACCCTGTTGCTATGCCAGGCACTATCCCTTGTCCAGTGGTACCCACATCCTCACCCTGTGCCAATCCAGTGAGACCATGGAGTTCAGATGCTCACCAGTCCATACCAGGCCATAGTTAAATCAGTCAGTGACATCCACTGCTATACCCTCTTTCTACTATGCCCCAGTCCAATCAGTCCTGATATCTAGTGATACTCTCCTCCAATCTCAGCAACTGTAGTGTCTAGTGGCACCCCCCCTCACCAAGATGGCAACTGGAGATAACCCTCCACTCAGATCCACAGCTGCCTTATATCGGAAAGATGTAATCATAGTTAACTGCTGTATTTAGTAAATCATGAGTTTGTGATAATATTTTCTATATTTATATAGAAACTGCAAGATAGCACCCAGAAAAATTTTCAGATATAACAGTTGGCATGATTTTCTCAGAAATCATAAAGTGTCTATGCTGATATAGAAAATATTAGCATAAATTCATTATTTAATAAATGTAGTTTTTCTTAAATTACAAAACACTTGCATTTTCCAGACAACATCTACCTGTGGAGGTGTGAGGAGGGTTATTATAACCAGGTACCATCTTGGAGTGAAGGATGGGGGGACTAGGATGAATTCCATGGCACGAGGTAATCTTCCAGTGTCACTCAGAAAATGGGGATATTGGGCAAGTGGGAGGCTTAAACAAGTACCCATCACTCTGAATGGTGTCCTGGTGTCAGAATTCATTTTGTTGGGGTGTTCTTTATTTGCCAGCATTGGGGATGGGCTCCCAGTTTTGGCACAGGTTTTGTCAGGGATATTTTGTTTTCCAGCACTTGGGATGGGCTCCCACTTTCAGCACAGGTTTTATGGGAGGCTATGATTTCCAACACCATCACATGCTCCTCTTCCTCACATTTACATACTCTCAGTTTCATATGACTAACTGTTGCTACTTGCTATATGGAATCTTTAGCATCCACCTGGGCAACCAACAGAAGTGACAGAAGGGACCTATGTTTAATCTGAGGGCAGAACCCTCTAGGGCAGAGCTAGCAAGCAATATGTAAGAGCTGCAATCATCAGCTCAGACAATACATTTCATTCTAAGGTTTAATTACTGTGACTACAGAAGGCATCTCTAATTTTGTTTAAGTTTCACTCTAAAAGAAGGAAGGAAACTTTTTTTTATAGCAGATGATTGAAAAGCTGAGGTCTTAATATGTTACCCTTTTACTTCATGTGTTATTGTAATCATTCAGAGTATCATTACTGACAGCTTGTAGAGCTTTTTTTTTAAATGTTGTGCTGCAGAGATCAACAAGGTATCCCTTTATAGTGCATAGGCTAGTTTGCTATAGAGGGAAACTTGACCCTAGCAAAATGCTATTTTACCATTGATCTGATGTTAGGATGCTGTTGTACCATCATGTTGATGTCATATTGATGGTACAGCAGCATTCTGACAATGATTAATTTCTTAACTTTCATTCAAAGTGCTGCCCATTTTTCCACCTTACGTACAACTGCAATAGAGCAATGAAAGAGCAAGCAGTTATTCCCCATCTTTACGATTTACATTGATGCATTTGTAAATAGAAAAAAGTGCACAAGCAAAAGAAACTGACACTGGCTTGAAAGTTTTGAGATCTTTCTTCACAGACCTTGGGTTACCGGTTCTTTATTTAGATGTTCCTTGACTCCTTATGGATTGAATATGGGAATTAAGTCTGAACAAAAGAAATGTCTTCAATATTTCTAATAAAATTAATTCCAGCACTGGTAAAAAGCTTTTTTTTTCTGTTATGTTATACATTAAAATGATATTTCTTAGTGAGTGAATCAGTTATGACACATTGGGTGCCACGATGTTCCCTCCTTCCAATTTCTGCCAGTGTGGTGGTACATAACTTGTTATTCTGCTAATCCCTTTAAATAGTAGCTGTGTGCTATTATTTTGAAAATGCTTGTTTTTGAAATGGCACATGGGTGGTTTTGAGAGCAGGAGCAAAGAGGTATTACTACCTCTTTAGGGTAACCCGTGAGGTGGGCGCATGAGGAATGGCGTCGTCCTTTACAGCGACTTCTTCCTGGCTCAATCCCTCATAGTGATGGGGAGGGTAGGGTGACCGGATGAGGCTGTGGGTGAACTGGGCAACAGGATGTTGCTATGCATATGCATGTGGGGGGTGGGAGTGAGCAGAGCAAGTGTGGGCTGAGATGGGATGGAGAGGCAGTAGGGGGTGGCACTTTGGTGGTTGGCCGAGCTGCATCGTGGCATCGGGGGTTCACTAGTGGTTGCGGTGGAAGAGGTACCGGGTCTGGGCGGTGGTGAATTTTATTCTGCCCAGCCCGAACCATTATTTTTTTTTTCCTGCTTTCACCCCCCTGACATGCACCCCCCCTGGAGTTGAGAATCCTTAAGTAGGGGGGTGCAGGTGATGAAGTCTCCGATGTGGGGGTCACAACCCCCCCCTACAGAAAGCAGTAAAATACTGTTCTGGCACCATTTCTTGAGTCACCAGGGTTGTCAGAGTGTCAAAAATGTTTTTGGCGCTCTGACTGAGCGATAACAGTGATCGCCTTTAGGCGTTGCCATTATCACATAAATCCCCTGTTTAGATCACTGGTGAGGCCACACCTGGAATACTGTGCCCAGTTCTGAAGCCTTCACCTAAGAAAAGACAACTACAGGATGGATATGGTGTAGCATAGGGTAAACAAAATGATTCAGGGCCAACAGGGCAGATCCCACTAGACACAACTTAGGGCACTCAACATGTACTCAGTGGAGGCCAAATGAAAGAAGTGCAATATGACAGAAACCCTCAAGTTCCTGAAAGGAATGAATGACTTGAACTGTGAGGAATTATTCAACAGGAGTAGTGAATCAAGAACACAAGGCTACAAGTGTAAGCTTGCAGTGGTGGTGGGGGGATTCATGAATGACATATGAAAGTGTTATTTTACAGAGACTGTGGCTGAGCCATGGAACAGTCTGCCAGCGGAGGTGGTGGGTACCAGAACCATCAGTGGTTTCAAGCAGTGTTGGGACAGAATTAAGGGATTAGTAGTTACTCAGAGGAGTTGCATTGTGTCAGGGAGCAAGGGTGCTGATTGCATAGACAAAAACCCAGTTTTGACAAAATGTCTTATGATATGATAGGATGTTTCAGGCAGACTGGATAGAACACTGGTCTTTGCTATAATGGTCTGTGTTAATATGTATAACCAGTAAAGCATTGCTTAGTAGTGAAACAAAATCTATGTTCACTATGATTAATTTTTTCACTGTTCAGTGACAGGGAGACAATGGGGGGGAGTAACACTATAGCAATTAAAGATCTGTGTTGACTGAGAGGATTGTTTTTAATATTCAGACAGAGTGATTGCTGTGGCAGAGAGTGGGGGGTACATCATGAGTTTTGATCATTGGTGAAAGACTCATATACTATATAAAATAACAGGTAGGAAATACTTCACATAACAAGGTGTGAGATCCTTTCTCATGATTCTAATGTCATAGAAACCACTCAATCTTCACTCTCAGGGGTCTGATGGCATCAGAGTTCCTCAATGGGAACAATGCTTTGTGTTACATGGTTTCCTATCTATTATTGTACAAAAATGAGATGCCACATCTCTGAGAATTCAGATACCACTCTGCAGTTTTATACTTTACACAGCATGTTCCTTAATACCTTTCTCAATACATATTTTTTTAGTAATACAATTTAGGGCTGGTCTGCATAGCAGACCAGTTTCTACTGTGATCAAAGTCTGGAGTCATTGATACATAAAAACATTCTTTTTTTGAATGATATTCTAACTGATAATGGTAGCACATTAAACTCTTTCAGTAATCTACAAATAAAATGGAATATTTCCAAAAAAGAATTTTGGAAGTATTTACAGGTTAGATCTGCTATACTCCCTATTATTCAGCAACTTAATAACCAGACATTAACTTCCTTATATATTAATAAGTGGATTAATACCCCCTATGGCCTAATCAGTAAAATTTATAAACTAATTAGAGATATGCTTCCGAACCAATCCCTTCTGGCCAGAAATCGATGGAACCGGGTATTGAATGAAAATATATCCGATTTCCATTGGGACAAATGCTGGAAACTCTGTCATGATTCTTTTAAAGACATGCGTAGTAGACTAATCCAATATAAAATCCTACATTTGTGGTATAAAACTCCAGCTCATCAGCATAATATAGGTTTACTACCTAATAATAATTGTTGGCGCTGCAATGCTCCAAATGGAGATCTTTTGCATATACTATGGTCATGTAAACCTATATCCAATTTATGGCAATCTATCCATAATTTAGTCTTAAAAATCACTGGTCATAATATTTTATTTGATCCTAAACTTTGTTTATTAGGTGGTACAAACAACAATATAAACTTAACAAAATATCAGCATAAATGGCTTCAAATTTTATTTATGCAAGTTAAGAGACTGATTTTAATGCACTGGAAGTCTCAGTTAATACCCACTTTGACTGACATTCTAAATAATTTAACCCACACCTCCTCTCTGGAACTGATCTCATACTTAACATCGGACCGACTCAACGAAGTTCACCTCTGTTGGCAGGATTATCTGAACTTTCTTCAGTCCCATAAGTGATACATATCGGTAAACTTTTTCTTTTCTCTTAAAAATAGACATCATTTTAAGTACTGATATAGTTGTGTAACAGTATTCCTACGCAGCTCCTTATGTTTATTATAGAACTGTTAATTGCATTATTCTGACACTCTTTTCTTTGTTATTTTTTCTTTACTATAGTACAGAATATTAATTACATATTGAATTATGTATGTATGCAAGTCTCTTTCTTTTTTTAATTGCAAGTTATACAGTCATCATAATGCTACTTGTTATAATAATATGTTAAACATATTACTAGTTGCATTATACATTATACTATGTGCATTTCAACCTGTTTAATGTACCTTGTACTGTACTATGTAATATGGATAATAGACTCAATAAACAATTTAACGATAAAAAAAAGTCTGGAGTCATTTTGCAGATTTCCCATTAAGATAAAATGGGGCAAGGGACATGAGCAGCCAAATGATTGAATGAACAAGCTTTCTATTTGTTGGCATAGTTGTCACTAACTTGCTGCAGTGCTGCTATTTGATGGGCTGGTACTATGCTCAAGACTGCCATGAGCGAGTGGTGACCCTCTTGAAGAGGAACAGTCAAGGTCTCCTGAATGCACTGTTAACGTGCAAAGCAATACCTGCCTTTTTCTATTTTTTGTATCCAGCCACTTGGTGTGCATGCCAGGGGACTGAAAGCACAGTTGTTTCATGAGTCTTCACAAGACAAATTGCAAGGGCAACTAAATTTGTTACTTGCTGTACTCACTGCAGCAGTGGAAACTTATTGTTGGGCACTCAGGAGGGAGGGAGTGAAGAGAATGAGCAGTGATCTGGAGAAACTCACGGAGCAGTCCAAATCATGGAAGTTGGAGTTCATTGCCAAAATGTGCAAAATCGTGCACCTAGGGCATTGGAACTTGGGTGCTGCATATAGGATGGTGGCCATACTGACAGTCACTTAAAAGGAAAGAGCTATTGGAGTTGTTATATCTGACAACCTCACAGTTGCATGGCATTGTGACAGAGAAGTTGGTAGGGTTAGTGGGATATTGGAGTGCATAGGGAGGGTTATCTCCAGTAGGAGGATGCAGGTGGTGTTGCCACTGAATCACTCACTGGTGAGACCCCATCTTGAGTTCTGTCTTGAGTTTTGGAGGCTGCACCTCAGAAAGGATATAGACAGGGCACAGGTAGTCCAGAAAAGGGCCACTAAAATGGCACTGTGGCTGCACAAGGAGCCCTCTGAGGAGAGACTGAAAGATCTCAAAATGTACACCTTGGAAGAGAGGAGAGTGATAGAGGTTGATAGAGACCTACAAGTACCTCTTAGCAGTGAACATGGTTCAGGAGGAAAGACTCTTTCAAATGAGAAAGAGCATCAGGACAAGGGGGCATGCAATGAAGCTGGAGGGGGGAGAACAAGAGAGAGATGAGGCAATATTTCTTCACTGAAAAGGTGGTCAATGTCTGGAACAGACTGCCAGCAGAGGTGGTGGAGGCAAAAACTGTAGGGGGCTTCAAATATGTACGGGGTAGACATATAGGTGTATTAGAAAACAGGCAGGGAGGAGGCAGGGTCACAAGAGACTAGTTGGGGTCTGTGGAGACAGGTTAGGCAGGAAACATCTAGACAGACTGGGTGGGCCAAATGTTCCTTTTCTACTGACAAATTCTATGTTTCTTTGTTTTTATGTTCTTGACTGCATTAACGCATAAAGACTGCCAGACTTCACTAGCCATCTACAGGAGGTATGTTGTTCTATAGCATAATATGCTCACTAAAATAATATTTCAGTAACTAGTTTAATAAATCTAAAATACTACCATGAATGGGACTGTATCTGTTTAATGTGTTCTGGATGACGCATTTTGCTCAAGGGTCCCTTACTACATTTTTAAGTGGATGTGATCAATTTGTATTTCTTAGGCCAATATACTGTACAGAGTTACTACAGCTATTGGCATTTCATATATAAGAAAGCCGGCACCTGGAAAATCCACTTGCATTCAATCACTTCACCTAGTTTCTGTACTGTAATTCAGAACGTTATGCCTGAGTGATTTTTTGGTTTTGTTAGTATTAACCTGTTGGCATTATGTTCATGATTTCCCTGCACTTGCTTACTGCAGCTAGATATACTCTCAGCAGTGCATTCCTGGGTATCTCTATCTGTATAGAGAAGTTATTCCCTGGTGCCAGTGGTAACCCCTCCACCCTCACAATCTCCAATTTCATGGAATCATTTTTCCCTGGTAATTAGTAATGTCCCCTTCCCTCTATGTCATGTAATTATCAGTAATGTATTACATCTGATGACTTTCAGGTAACTGGACTAAATTGCAGTAGGAGGTAGTATGGTGCAGTGGTTTAAGGCTCTGAGCTGCAAATCTGGAGACCTAGGTTTGAATCCCACAGCCTCCACTTGCATACTGTGTGACCCTGAGCAAGTCACTTAACTTCCTTGTGCTTCCAGGCTGCACCTGTAAACAAGCTTTCAGCTTAGTGTGTCTCACCTGGTTAAATAATTGGAAAAAAAAATCTCCTGATAACTTATTGTTTACCATATCATGTTGCAAACAGCTGTAGAACATGCCTGTCCCAGTTCTAATATTGGGACAACAAATGTAGTTGTTATATGGATAATTCATGGAAAGCATGAACCACAGGAACTTGGGAAATGGAGTCCTTTTGTACAGCTTCCATAAGGGGACTTGGCATTCAAAGACAGATAAAAGCAGATAATCTGATATTTTCCAAACAGTATTTTCTTTGGATTACAGTCTTTTTGTCAGTTACAGCTCCATGGGGAATTAAGTAAAATGGTATGCTTGAAGCACTGGTACTGCAAGCATGATCTATACAATACCTGGGAAATCTTGCTCTCTTAGAAAACACTACAGTGTCAATCTGTATAACTGCAGTGGAGACATGTTAATAGTAATAGTGATCTTTAGGCAAATAGGCATCAGTTACAACCCTGAAAGTTTGGTGTGCTACTAAGTAAATCTGCTGCAGATCTGCATATTGATTTCTGTGGACTACCATAAAGCACTTATTACACTGATTTAATAATCTTGCACGATTTACACTCAACAGTCAATGAATGTACTGAACAGACTTTTCATTATATTATGGACTGTACATTGACAGATATTTTGAAAATTAGTTGAGGTGACCAGCCTGATACCACAGCAGCTAGGGAAGTAGCTTGCCAGCCAATGTTCCAGGTTCATATCCTATGACTAGGGCACTGTGGCAGGTAAGCCAGAGAAAGACAGAGTGTTCCTCATGAGGATTTCTTCTGCTAGTGATTGAGCAAGATTTCCTCCCTTGTAGAATTCCCCCAAAAAAAAGTGCTCCAGTCTAGGGACATGCATAACTATTCATGAGGGCTTGGGAGTTTGGGATATGCCTTGGTAAGAGTGTCAAGTTTATAGACTGAACTTCAGGGTGAGGGGGCAGAGGAAGTTGGAGACAACAGGAGAGGAAAGAATGAGTTCCAATGGAGTTTGTTTCTGCTGCCTCCACCACCTCAAGTGTGGGCCAGACAAGAGATTTGGATTTCAAAACCCATCCTACTTTCACCAAACATTGTCTCCCTATGTTCATCAGGATGCACTAAAGGAGAAAACACCCACCCCCCCATCTTCTCTTTCTCTCTCTCTGTCTCTCCCTTGCTCATGGATGGCACAGCCATTTGAGAGTTGTGAATGTCCTGATCTCTTATAACACAATCTGGGTCAGGCCACTGCATTGCCAGTTTATACAACACATTTTCAAATGTAAATCCTAAAAATTAATAAATTGTATTATGATCTACAGGCATGTATTTACTTTTTTAAACAGCAGCTCTGCAAAGGCTCATTGACACAGCAGTGGGGCTAAACCATTTGAAACGTCAGCAGCACAGGTTTGGGAATGAATTTGGTCTGTGAGGGCCTGGCAAGGGGAGAAGGATGGAGTGTCCCAATGGATGATCTTTTTCTTTGTGGTGGGTGGGTTGAAGGGTCTGATGCAATATTGCTAACTGGTTGGCCATAAGTTGTGGTGCAGCCAAAGCAGCATAGGGAGGAAAGATGCTGATTGCATCAGACAGTGAGCATGCCTTGCATGCATGGGTGCTGATTGATGTTTTGCAAGCTGGCACCCTCAGGGTGAAAAAAAATAAGTAATTTGCAAAATGATGTTGATAACCACTGGGTCCATCTGGCCAGACTAGCCTTGTTCACTCCTACACATCCTAGAACAGACAGGGACACTGGGAAAAAAACTGAACTTACTCCAGCTATGTAACCTGCCCTAGGGAAACCCTGGAGTGATAGTAAGCAGTTGGACAGTGATGGATAAGACTGAAAGGTGTCCAAGCAGAGGTGGGCCATACTAGTGATGCCCTTTTGGAGTAGACCTTCAGTTCAATATGTGTTTTCCTAAATATATAGTAATGTTTTAAATATTACAATTTTAGTAGAGAATACATTTGTTTTTCATTTTCAAGTTCCTTTTACAGGCTTTATGATACACTATTCTAGCCTATGTGAAAGATTTGTATAAAAAAGGTTTTATTAGGATGTTATGACTTAATAGTGTACTTGCAATGAAATCACAGTACTCAGTATAGCAACAGATGGATGTCACAAACACTGCAAATATGAGGTCAGTTGGGGACAGTTGGGTGTTCCTGAAAACAGTGCTTGTTTTTAAATGCTGATATTTTCCAAAATGCCATAGTATCTGAAGTATTTAGTACACCAACAAGAGGAGAAATAAAAAAAAAATACTAGAAAAAATTAGATTAAGCATAATTGTTGTAACTTTTACTAGTCGTAATTTTTTTTGGTAGCAACCAGATCTTAAGGATTATAGCATGAGGATATCATAATGAAATGTGGTCCTAATGGAAAGCAGGCCATACAGTCACAATCATAGTACAAGTACAGCTTTTTCCATTACCAGCTGTTTACTGTACATATTACGGTTAATTGTCCTCAATGTTACTAGGGAATTTTAGGTCCCATTCCCATTAGAACTGTCAGGCAGAGCACTATTTGTACGCATAAAGGTGTTAGCACTGGTGATGAGACTGTAGTCACCATACTAAGGAGGTGTCAGTCATGCACACTAAGAATCCCTGTTACTATTTGCTAATTATGTGGGTATTTGTTTTTTCTAAGGAACTTTTTCTCACCCTGAGCTCTGTCAGTGACCTTCTCACAGACTTACAAGTCATCCACCACTTAGGCATGACCTGTATAGTTTAGAGGCTTGACATGTCAGTCATGCAAGAACCTGTAGGGGGTGCTTGCTTGGAACAGACTGGGCATTTTCTTTCCAAATGCAGTTTTTGCCCTGTGGTACCAGCATCCGCTGATGTGTGCATGCATTCATGCATTTGGATATATACGTACTGACTGACATCTGCCAACTCTCCTATAATTTCTCATGCTCCTAGCCATGCTCCTACTTGGTTGTCACAAGGTAGCAGTCAGACAGTGGGAGCATCATCACCCCTACTTGAAGAAGTAGAGTAGTCCTTGGGACATGTAATCCTTCCTCCTCCAGATGGCCTTCAAAGATCCATGCTCATTCCCAAATGTGGGTCACCAATGTTGTGAGCGGTAGTGTTACCACTGTGCTGAGGGATGAGTACTGGATATCTGTTTTATGTATTTACTTATTTAGTATTTAGTGACTGGGAAAGACACACTCAGCCAAAGAACTACATACTCCTGAGCAGTGCCAAATGCTAAATACAAAGCAAATTTGCAGCCTTGGACCCACAAAGTGCATTCTGCACATTGTGAACTAATCAAAGCCATTCTAAGCCACCTTCAAACATAAGTGAAAACACTTAGGCATGGATATTCAAAGCAGTTGCGCACGGCACAAACAACTTGCACCAGCGAAACAGCGCGATTGCGCCATGGAGTGAAATTCAATGGGCGGTATGGCGCAGCGCAAAACCCAGTGTGCAACAACGCAATGCAAAGGACAGCATGTGGAAGGCCGGGATGTGAGGCCCTGAATATGTGGCACAGTGCCATATTGAATGATGGAGCAGGAGCGCAAGTGTGGAGCAACAGCCCATCGCAGGTAGCAAAGTTGAACCTATAAAAACAGGGTGCAAGTGGTGTGACAGCAGATGCGCTAGCAGATAGGAAGAGGAGTAGGGGTGAGCCAGTGACAGAGTGAGAGAGAAAGACAGAAGGTCAGAGGCACAGGCAGAGAGAGTCAGGGCTGTGGAAGGGAGAGGACCACAGTAGGTGCAGGCCAAGGGACACAGGAAAGCAGAGGTGTCAGAAGACAGGTGGTGGTGGAGCACCACACAGGGAGCCACAGGGCAGCTGGAGCTGGAAGGTGCAATAGGGGAGGAGTGACAGGCCAGAGCAGGAAGGCAGGTCAGCAGGTGCAGCGCCAGTGCACGGTGAGTGGACAGCAGTGGACCTCCCAGGGGGTGACAGGACAGTGGGGGCATGACCAGTGTCCCATTCCTGATGGAGGCCATAATGAGGGGTGTGAGGAGGCAGGACGAACAGCGGCATGGCCATGGGAGGGCATGTTGGCAGTATGCCTGACAGAAGTGATACCGGTCCTGGCCAACCTTTGACCACATCAGTGATGTGGAGATTGTGGCCCAGTACCGCCTGGACCTGGCAGTGCTGAGACTGCTCTATGAGCTGTGCAATGATGAGATGCAGGCACCCATCAGATGAAGCTATGCCATCTCAGTGGAGACCAAGGAGACAGCAGCCATGTGCATGTTTGCCACAGGTACCTTCCAGAGACCAACAGGGGATACGACAGGCATAACCCAGTCAGCCGCATCTAGGCTTCTCACACAATTCCTCAATGCACTGCTGTCCCATGCTTCAGAAAACATCCACTTCCCAAGCACAGAGGCAGAGCGTACAGCAACAATGCAGGGATTCCACAGGGTAGACCACATGCCTGGCATGCTAGAGGCCATTGACTGCACCCACATCAGCATCCGCATGCCACCTGGTCCAGAGGGGATGGCATATATCAACAGAAAGGGGAAGCTGAGCATCAACTGCCGGGTGGTGTGCAATGCCAGGGGTCGCATCACCAATGTCTGTGCCACACACCCTGGGAGTGCACATGATGCCTTCATCTGGTACAGCAGTGTCCTGTGCCAGAGCTTTGAGCATGGGAACATCCCCACAGGCCACCTAGTGGGTGAGTATGCAATGGATAAGGGACCAGGCATGCCGATGGATGTGGGTGTGGAGGGTGAACTGGTGGTGGGCATGCCAGGGAGGGGCAGTGGAACACAGGAGTGTGGACTAACCATGTGCATCTCCCACAGGTGACAGCAGATACCCACTGAGGCCATGGTTGCTCAGGCCCATCAACCCCAGTCGAGGAGCGATACAACGGGGCACACGCCAGCACATGTAACATCATTGAGCATGTGATCGGGATGCTGAAGGCACGGTTCCGTTGCCTAGACAGATCCGGCAGAGCCCTACAGTACAGCCCCTCCAAAGCCTGTGGTATGATCCTGGCCTGCTGTATACTGTACAACATGGCCATAGACCGTGGCATCGCTGTGGAGGCAGAGGAGGGGGACAGCAGTGCAGACGAAGGGGATGATTGACCAGAAGGGGAGTTGGTCACCACCCCCTTGGCAGAGAGACCCCCGGCTCCTGAGGATGGCCCAGCAGCACAGGGGCACCATCACCTGGGAGTGCTACAGTGGCCGCAGGTAGGAAGCAACAGATGGCCACATGCACTGTACACACTGGGCCAGCTGGCAGGTGGTGGCGTACATGGCATCAGGAATGCACAGGACGGGGTGTGCTGCAAGGCAATGGGCATGTATCACAAACCCAGACACAGTGGCATGATGTGGGGACAGGGACTGCACACAGTGACACTGGAACACACACACAGTAACACACACAGACACACACACACACCAATGCGCCCAGGCAGTGGCACATGACATGGACCAGACGCAGTGAACCAGAGCACAGGCACAACCAGCGTATACAGGGCATCATCATGTCAATGCCATGGGTGCCAGCGCCCGGGCATGTGCTGGCACAGGCAATGCATGGCACAATGTACAGTGCGGCACAGTTGTGCACTGCACACGCACAATACCCATGTGCACACTGGTGGCAGCAGCTGATGGCTGGGCAGGCTGCAGGCGCATTAGGTCCGATGCACAGTACCATGGCCACCATTACACGTGGGCAGCTGTGCTGTGGCTGATCAGCAGCCACAGGCTGCACAACAGCTGCTGGGGGTACATGCCTCAGCTCCCCCCATGGGTGCCACTGCGCGATCGCATCTGGGACCGCACAGGGCTTGCTAGGCTCCCAAACAGGCCTGCTCCAGGCATGCTGGGGACACCGACTGCAGAACCAGGCATTGACAAGGAGGGGGACACATGACCCCTGGTCATTGGTGTAGAAAGTGCACCATGCTGTGCGTCAGGTGGTACGCCATGTCAGGTGGTGCTCAGCAGTGCAAACCCATCCCTGATCACACTGGTGATGTGGTCCTGGGATGCGGTCACATCCTCCCACTGGCACTGCAGGGCCTCAAAGATCTGTGATGTGCCCCTCTCATGCACCTCGGAAGCCTGCTGCACCTCAGCGCACAGTGCACGCACCTCTGCCACAAGCAGCTACTGTTGCTCCACAGATGTCTGCAGCAATCAGGTGGGCACATCCATAATGTATTGCCCCCAGGGGCACCTGGCCATCGCAGTGACCAGCTAGGGGTGTGCAGACGTGCTGTGCAGCCACCTGCTCTGGTGGATGCTGCATAGTGGGTGCTGCACATGTGTGGGCTAGGATAGGCACTCCGTTGCATGACACAGCATTCCCCTGCACCCTGCCCTCCACCGACCGCTGCTGCTGCTACCTCTCTAGCCCTGCCATGCTGCCCAGTGGCTGGTTAGCTGGTCCACCAATACAGGGCACTGCTGTGGTGGCAGACATGACAGTGTCAGCCATGGTGTGGGCCTGCAGTACCATCGCCGACTGGACAGTGCCTGCACCACCCAGGGCGGTCATTGGTATGGGTGCCTCCCCCTCAATGGCAACACCACTGTCCATGTACATGGTCTCATCGTCATCGGACCCAGACCCCGCCCCGAGCTGGGTTTCAGTGCACAGGATGTCATGAGTGGTGTCACACTCGAACCCTGCAAGGGCCTCGTCCACTCCCATGGCTGGGTCCTCTAGTCAGACAGTTGTACTGTGCTGCTTCCGGATAGGCCCCTGAATGCCTCTGGATGTGGATGGCTGTGCCTCTCGGTCCAGCCCAACCACCACAGCTGCACCTGCAGTCACCACCACCACTGCTTGTGGGTGTGCTGGATATGTGAAGGGGAGACAGATGTGTCAGTGCTGTACCCACCATAGGCATGCCCATGCACCCCCATCCCTCCATACGTACCATGCAGTGATAGGCTGCCACCCATCTGGAAGCCACCTCCTGGCACACCCTCCACCGTACTGCACTGCAGTGTGGCCACCACTATCTCTTCTTGTGGCGTGAGCCACTCCCCTGTGGCAGGCCCACCTCCAGTGGCAGTCTGGGCAGTGTGTATCGCTGCCACCCTCTCCTTTATTCGCTGCTTGTCAGTGCCCACGTTTTTGCGGCACTCCTGCAAAGAGCACTGGTGACTGCCCTGCTGGTGGACACACTTGGCCACTTCTGCCCATGCCGCAGCCCCGGCCTGTGGCATTCCAGTGGCACTGCTAAGCACTGGCTCCCTGTTCAGGTAGGCCTCGAACAGGGCTTCTAACTCGGCTCTTGTGAAACTGGGCCTGCGTTTCTGTGCAGGCCCATGCTCCTCTGCTCCCTTACATGCTGACATTCTGCTACCTGTGGACATAAGCATGTCTGTCAGTGTTTGCCACATTGACCCCCCTGCCTATCAGTTGCCACCTGCTACATGCTCAACATACCGCTATAGGCCTCAGTGCCAGTCCATGGCATATTGCGCTGTGCTGGCTCACATATACTGCATGGTATGCAAATGAGCAGTGGTGCAGCCATAATGGCATGCTCATGTGCACAGTGCACCACCACATATGCTGATGAGCATATTTGCATATCTCGCTGAATATCGCTGCAATACGCCATGCGAAATGGAACTGGGCTGGAGCAATCCCTAGCGCACTTCCGACGCATGTGCAATGGGGGTTAGCGCTGCATGCATGCGCTTACCCTGTAATGGCTGGCAATAGAGCAATCAGCGCAGCTACAGCCCAGGCCCTGATAGTGGACTCACTAGACTGGTCCTATGGCATAGTTACGTGCTGTGCGTGGGTGCCCCAACAGTGACCCCAACCCTTGACCTTTGGCACAGACAGTCCATGCCCTCCCTGTGCATCACCATAACTGTGCCATTGACCTGTACAGTGCAATTGCGCATGACTGTGTAACCCACAATAGTGCATTCCACATGCTGGATGACCACCATTTTGTTATTGGCTCTGCTGGAATGGCACAGCATTGCAGAGGATGTGCGGCCAATTGGTTATAGCTCAAGGTCGCACACCTTGTGGCCTGTGTAGCGCCATATGAGCAACAACTGTTCGGGCATGCCCCACTGCACCGCCCACGTGTGGCGTAGTGGGCAGATATTGCCCAGGATGTCTTCAGGCACATGGGGATTGTGCGCACCAGCCAGCAGTGCAGGCACAACTATAGTGACCTCCGCAGCAAGACCCTGACCAGCTCAGGTGCATGGTGTCTCGGGCAAGGCATGCGGCTGTACCACAGCCAGATAAGTGTACCCTCCATGGTTATGTGTACACATGCAGTTACAAGGTTTGTCCTGCAGCGTGTTGTGCTCCACACACGTGTGCCCCGGCATGTGCAACATTCTTGTGGGACATGTCAAGTGGGGTGGGGGTGCTCTGCCATGGACCCGGGGGTGGGCATTGGGGTGTGGGCACGCTGTGTCAACTGTGTTTTGATGTGTTTCTGTCTCTGTACCATTCACAGTACATGAGGACAGCAGGAGAGTGGCACTGACTACCCGTCAGGCTGCCGAACAGCAGCCTGGAGGAGGCGCAGCAGCACGGGGACAGAACGTGGTGGCAGCACCACCACCACCACCACCGCCACCACCACCACCTGCGCATCCACCTCCTGTGCAGCGCAGGCATCCAGGTAGGTTCTGTGCATGCTGTACCTCTCTGCTGTTGTTGGATTTGTTCAGCTGTGGGGTCTGTGTAGAGTGGCAGTGGCTTGTCTGGCACTGTTGATGTGTCCTGCCACTGAGGCGCAGCCATCCACACTGCTGCCGACTGCCAGTGGGGTGGGTGGGCACATGGCTGCCATGGACTGTGCTGTGGTGTAGGGAGGGCACTGCACAATATGATTGCTATGTTGCGGTTGGTGGACAGCGTGCAGGTCACCTCTGCTGGGTGCTGTCATGGCATGCTGTCCGCCGGCAGGCATTGGCACACACCCCTCCAGGTGGGCTCTGTGCCCCTCTGTTGGGTCTGCACCCCCTGCTGGCTTTTTGCACTGGGCTGTCTATGCTCTTTGGGCAGTTGCACTGAACTTCTGTTCTGTCCCCTTTCCTCGGTGCCAGGAGATGTCCCAGGCTACCGGTGTTCTGTCGCCTGTTGCAGCGGATAGTCTCAATATCCTCAACTGCCATGGAGGCTGTGGTCCAGATTCAGCAGATCGTTCATGGCATCCAGCGGATGTCTGGAGCCTGGCTGTAGCGCACGGCATCTGCCATTGAGTGTGCTACCTTCCACTGTTCCCCTACCAATACCTCACCCACCCGTCCTCCTTCCCATTTTACAGTCACTGTTACCTGTCCCCTTCTCTCCCTATCTTACTCCTTCCCCACTCCAGTTTTGTACTGATGTTGTTATTGCTGTTTATCAATATATATTTGTATTTGAGCTGCCTGTGTCATGTCTGCTTTGCAGCTGGTCACTGGGGTCAGGCTGCAGTACCAGGGTGTGTGTCTCTGTTGTGTGGCAGTGTTGTTGGGTGTGCCTGCATACTGATGTGACATCCCGTGGCCAGTGGGTCCACCATGTGGTAGCTGGGGGGTGGCTGTCTGGCTTGTATGACCCTGCCTGCCTGTGTCTGAATGTGTGCTGCAGGGCTTGGGCGGGTGGGGGTACTGCAGACGTGGCTGGGGTGCTCCACTGCTAGCCCTCAGGGGTCCATTGTCACCTTTTCCGTGCTCTGTGTGCCACTGGTGTATTCCTGGGTGGCATGGCTGGGTGCCAGTGTGTGTCCCACAGGTGGTGTGCATTCCCGGCCTACCACTCTGCTTCCCTGCCCTTTGCTCTATCATCCTATGTCCATCACCAGCCTTTTATTGTGCTGCTGTGCCCCCACCTGTGCCTGTCCCTCTGTTTGTGTGCCTTTGGCCTTCCACTGTGGCCCTGTGTGAGCCGTGTGTGCTGTGGGCCTGCTGTGGTTGCTTCCTTTCACAAGTGTGCTTGCACCATGGTGCATTCCTGCTTTCACCAGGCACATGTCTGTTTGCATTGTGGCGCAGCGACACAATATTCAGCCGACGTGCGTGGTGGCATAGGATCGGTTGCGCCATGGTGCACTGTTTCAATATCACCCTGGTTTGGCCATGGTGCATCAGTTTTGCACTGCGCTGGCACTGCCCTGCGATTTGGTGCATTTCTGAATATCTGGGCCTTAAAGGTCAACTAACCCAAAAAGCTCACAGGTAAAGTAAATAGCATAGCAGTCAGTCCAGGCTAAAGTACTTTTTCAGATGGGGGTGGGGTGGGTATTCCAGGCTATTAAACAACATTTGGCTTACAATAGAACTCTACTGTGAGATGAATAAATTCCATCCTGCAGTTAATTAGCAGTAATGCAGTTCTGAAATTCGCTGATTCATCTCTTAAAATAAATCAGTTTTAAAATCTGGTTTGCAATTAATTACTAAAGTTAAAAATCTTGCAGCCATCAGAAATGTTTGATTAGCTTCCCCTGAGGTTTCAATATTACTGTATACAATAAAGAATGAACAAGTTCAAATGAACACACTGTATCTCACTTTACATACAATTACAGTTTTTCTCATGTGAAACTACAATCAGATTGGAAACTGCACTAAAGGGCTGAACTGATGGCATGCTAATGACAGGCAATACCATGTTAACAGATCACAATGAAATGGAAATGAGGGCTCAGGGCAATAGAAATTATTCACTACACATTCTCCTTTTATAAGAGCATTAATATGTTTCCCATAGTGTATAGCACACTTTACTGCTAGGCAACAATACCTGAATGCAATTGTTATTTTACATTCGCTAGCATGATTTTTGCCTGGTCTTGTTCCCCTTATTTAATGGCCATTTTGTGAATATTTTGTAAAGGAATGTGTATTGCAGTGCATTAGTATGGTTGCAATTTTGCAATCACAAAAAATACCCTTAGGGATTTATATCTTCAGTGCTTACACTTGATTTCCAGGCCTCTGGGAATGTTATTTAATAATTTATAATCAGCTTAAATAGACTGGTTAGTTTGGCAGTCCTCTGCACAGATCCTCAATCAAATCCCTGTTCTCATAACACACCCAATTGGCTGGATGACTTTGGAATTGTTTTCATCTCTACCTGTTTTACACTCCTACCAAACCCAAATGCTAATTTGCTGACTAAGATTTTCACTTATGTTACTGATCAGTTTCAAGGGCCAGAAAAAAGATTAATGTCTATGGGTGAAGTGCCCCAAGTAAGGTAAATGTAAGGAATAAGCCATGACAGGCTATGCTTTAAAGGACTTTGATGCATGCCCAAGGGGCACGAGGACAAGTGGCCGAATATTGAGTGCCACTACCATCCTTCGAAGGTCATTGACTTCCTTTAAAGCACCGCCTGAAGTGACTTATTCCACTTATAAAATAGTATTTTGAGGTTGTAGTATACTGAATATACAGACACATGGTTATGTGGATGCTCATCAATGAAACAATGTTATTTCTATGGAACAAAATGCATTAAATAGTCCACTTTAACAGAATTGTGTCTGACTGTTGAGAGATGCTGTTTGCAAGCTGAAACCCAGCTGTGAATGACCAGCTATGAAAAAGTCTTCAACAAAATGAGAGATAGAGGGTGAGAGAGAGAGGGAGAGAGAGAGAGAGAGAGATATGGAAGGGGGCTCTGGCAAAGGTGCTGATTGCAGAGCTAAAAGTCACTTGTTTAAACTGCAGTTCTATACAAAGAAAGTAATTTAAGGGATAGAGATGTGTACAGATCTATAATGAGGCTGCAAATGCCAGAGTGACTTTGACTTGGAATTTGAAAGGAGATCCAACATATAACTATGACTTGATAGCTTTTTAAGGCACAATGTGGTGCTGTCTATACGCCATTTCAGTTGTTGTATATTCCTTTGCCATGCCATAAAGACTTGTATGACACAAAACTGACTTTTCTACTGGTACAGTCAGCAGTGTTGAGGGGTAAGGGAGTTCCATTACCACACTTGCTTGGCATACACTTTTGAGGTGGGTTTGGGTGATTTTCTTTAAAACAAGTTTTAAAAAAATAAAATGCTCACTCATTTGCTCCTTTTGGCAAAATTGTTCTGTTACTCTGATACAAATACACAGTCTCCCAGCTGGAACCATTTTGGAAATTTCAAAAACTGAATAAATGGAAAATTGAATAGTATGTATATTTGAAGCAGGAGGCTAAAAGGTGATTTCTATATGAGCAGGATATCATTGTTTTCAGATGCAACTCTACATTTTGCAAACTGATTTAAAAATACAGTACTGTCACAGCTAATCATCAGTCTTTATGAGCCACAACCACATTACCACCTCAGGGTTATCAGCCAGTTGTAATGGAGATTCAGTAGTTCTGCCTGGATTGCCAAATTTCATGAGAAGGTGAACTTTTAAAACTAACTATTTACTTAAAGTTTGGAAGCAACCCCTCCACAATAACAACTAATTGATGTTCTACAGGTGAATAGACAATATTAACCCCACTGCCCAATTTCTGGCCCTGTTATACACAGGTGGAGAATTAATAGTGTCACTAATTAAATTTGCTGTGGCAGACCTCTTCAAAGGTTCTTGTGTATTACAGCAAAAGAGGCACTTGCGTTTTCCTGCTGCCTAACTAATATGACACAAAATGTGTTTTCAGCATTTTACTTCAAACTGAACTGCACTCTTTGAGATGTATTAAATTAAATTTAAACTGCTGAGAAGTCACAATCAAATTTGTTTAACAGCCTAATCCTCATAACCCTTAAGACCTAAAGCACGGAGGTTCTTTTCCACATATACTTAGAACTCCATGGTATTCACCTGCCCCCATCACTGTATCAGACAGGTGATCTTGATCTGATACCATGACACTAGTTGAGCAACTGTACCTGAGGAGCTTTGCTGAGAGGCTGGCAGGGGGATGGAAGCATTGTACGCAGCATTTTTGAAGAAAGATGCAGCTGGCTTATGGCACTGTGAGGGCATAGAGAGTATGAAGCTTTCAAGGGGGGACCATAATGTATGTGGTCTTTGTTTCTCCTGCTGCTTACCCCATGTCCCCTTGAACCCAACTGGAGCCCATACTAAATAACACAGCCTCCATCAATGCACATAGATTTGGGAGAGAGGCAGTAGTCCATCCTTTTTTTTATATGTTCAGCCAGTTGTAATGGAGATTCAGTAGTTCTGCCTGGATTGCCAAATTTCATGAGAAGGTGAACTTTTAAAACTATTTACTTAAAGTTTGGAAGCAACCCCTCCAGCAACCTCATAAAATCCCAGACTGTAAAAGACTGGTCACCATTCACCACCCAGTAAAAATCAAAATATTAAAAAAGCATGTTAGGATTTAGCTTCCACTATATATTAAGGCTAATAAGTCCCAGACTTTGCTTTTTTGTGTACAATAAGTAAGGTAGTCCACAATCTAGCTACTTCTTCTTAAAATCATGTATTATAAATGTTTTATTGGAAAGAGCATACTGAGCTGGTAACAGTTAATTTCTAGTAGAGCTATTGGTAAAGGGAGAAGGGAACAAAACAATGCAATCAATGCAATACAAATTTATAAATGAGCATAATAAACCAAGAATAGTAATGATGCAAAACATGATAGTTATGAAACTAAAATATGATTAAAAAATAATACATGTGAAAGTATGTGCAGTGCAATATAGACTGCAGTGATAGTATGTGGCATGTGCAAAATTAATTCAGTGCAGAGGAAAATTGGCATGTGACAATTGAGAATAAATGAATACAATCATTATATACTCATTAATAAAAACATTTTATGCAGCTGTGCTTTCCAAGTCAGGTGAAATCTCCTGGATATAATGACTGAGGATACCTCTGATCAACTTTGGCATGCATCAATTAGACTCTTCCACTTCTATCAGATGTCTTTTTCACTCATGCATTACTCCTGTTTTGGAATACTTTTTCCCCTGAATCCTTTTTATACTGTACCATATAGTGCTATCTCCTGAGGACCTTTCCAAAGTCCCTATCATTACCTTTCAGTCAAGTCCATTGGTGACCATTTTCCATGGTTAATTCATTTTTTTAAGTATATTTTCCCAGGATAGCCCAACTGAGAAGCCTACTCTCATTTTCAGCAGTCCTGCTTTACTCATCAAGGTCAACTGGAGTACTGGGAGATTATTGTAAGTGACATGCCCATGGTCATATAATAAATTCTGTATTTTGCTTTAGTGGGGTTCTAACCTGTGAGCTCCTGGTTCTTTAGGTGGTGTTCTAACCACAAGACCACATTGTCTCCTTTATGTCTTTATATTCTTCATAGGGCTTTTCTCCATCCAAACCCACCAGCATTATTCCTTTGCCTGCTCCAACCTTATCCTTAAGTTCTTGCTCAACAGTGATTTCCTTTCTGAATCCTTTCTCTGCTCTTTGCCATGGCCTTGGGTACATTCTCCACACCAATATCTAAAACAAGAAGCGGTACTGAGCACTCAAACTAATATTTTAAAAATGAGATAACCTTCAAGAACTTGAAAAAAAGATTTTGTAATTACATAGATTCTTTTGCCAGAACATTTTGACCAAGATACTGTACTTAGATACATACTGTAGATACATTCACATTGATGACTGATAAAGACTAATCCGTTCATCTTGTCTGCCTATTCTACTTTATTACTTTAATCAGGCCCTACTAGCTTTCTCGATCTATTACCTTTCCAACCCCCATATAAATATGGCTGTATGAATATTCCATCCTGTTTTAAAGTTACAGACTGAGATGGCATTTACCATGCTCTCATGTAGTTTGCCCATGTATCTGCAACCCTTTCAATGAAACAGTGTTTATAAACCTCCTTCTGAAACCTCCCAACTGCAAAATTAAGTGAGTTCCCTCTAGGAAGTAATGGAAATATTACTTTATAGTTCACTTTGTTTACCCCATGCACGTATTTATATGTTTCTTTCATAGCACCTCTTTCCCTTCTTTTCTTCAAGTGTTTACATGTCTTTGCACTTACCCCTCTGCCAGCTATATGTGTACCCACCACCGGTCTCCCCTCTGCAATACCCCCTACTACCTCAGCTCCCCAGATCCTTGAATCCTCTCCCCTTTTCCTCTCCTTACCTCCCCCCACCCTTTTTACCCAGCTACACATTTACCCCTCTACCTACTATATAGGTATATACCCCCAAGCTTCCTCTCCCCTGATCTTCCCCCCTTTCTTCAGTAATCTCCACCACCCCTTTTCAGCAACCTTCCTCCCTCCCTTCCTTTCCACCACTTACTTCTGTTATCTCATTCTTAAACTCCCTATACCCTGTAATATCCTACTGTATTCCTCCTAACATCTTTGACTACTTATAAGCTCTTGGCTTTTTTTCTCTCGTTAACTCCTCTCACCCATTCCAATGGCTGTTGTTTTGCACCTTACTTGGTTCATTGTATCTTTTCTTATGCCTGTAATATTTTTTTGAATTATTTTTTTCCACCAGTACATTGCTGTACGTTTCCTTGCGTCAAATTTTGTTACTCAAATATCAACCATATTTCCTTGTGTGATGCTCTGAATTACTCATAAGATGCTGTACCTTCACCTCCTAAGGTATTATATCATGCTTTGTATTGCTTACCAAATGCTGTACCTTCGCCTCCAAATGTATTATATCATGTATTATATCATGAATGTACTATATCATACCCATTGTCTGTGCTATTGTACCCAGGTCATGACTGAAAAAAAGGCACTTGCTGCCAGTGCACTCACTCGGTCAACAAAGTTGAATAAATAAATAAGCAAGTGCCACAGTTTCTCCTCTTATGTCATATCTTCAACACCATGATTAATTTTTGTCACTCTGTGGTGCACTGCCTCCACCTTACCACAGTCCTTTATAAACTGAAGACTCCAGAATCTTGCACAGTACTCTAGATGTGGCTTTACTAATGATTTGTAAGAATTTTACTTTCTTTCTTCATAACACTGCATCCCAGAATCCTAGTTGCCATATTTGTAGCTCTGCTATGGTGTACTGCTGCTTTGAGGTTTTTTTGATATAATGACTCAGATGTCCTTATTAATTGTGCATTCTAGAACCAAACTCTCATTTCATATTAGATCATCAGAATTATTTTTCCTGATATACATTTTTTCACATTAAAATATACCTGACATTTTTTTTTACTATTTTTCCAGTCTTTCCAGATCTTGCCTTAAAGCATGAATCCCCTCTTTCATATCCACTCTGACAGTGATTTTGGTGCCATCTGCAACATAGAAACATAGAAACATAGATTTTGACGGCAGATAAGGACCGCTTGGCCCACCCAGTCTGCCCATTTCCCTACGTAATGGATAAGCTGCAGATCCTAGTTAACCAGCAGCCTACTTCTTCCTACCCCCACCCCCTAGAGTTGCCTTATGACTGTCCCATGCATGCTTGAATTCCACCACTGTTTTTGACTCCACAACCTCCTCGAAGGCCGTTCCATGCATCCACAACCCTCTGTGAAAAATACTCTAAATTACCTCTGAGCCACTCCCCTCTATCTTCAAATTGTGCCCTTGTTCTTGCACACCTCTTTTTTGAAAGATGCTACCCTCTTGACTTTGTTGATTCCTTGAGGTACTTGAAAGTTTCTATCATGTCCCCCTCCTCCTTTCCTCGAGGCTATACATATTAAGCTCCTTAAGTCTCTCTTCATATGTCTTCCGGTGCAGACCCTGAACCATTTTAGTTGCCCTCCTCTGGACAGCTGCCATCCTGTCTATGTCTTTGCGGAGACTGGGTCTCCAGAACTGCACACAGTACTCCAGATGGGGTCTCACCAACTATCTGTACAGAAGGATAATAACTTCCTGTTTTCTACTGGTGATGCCTCTCCCTATGCATCCCAGTATCCCCCCAGCCCTCCTTGCTGCCCTCTCACATTGCTTGCCCACCTTTAGGTATTCTGATATGACTACCCCAAGGTTCCTTTCCATTTTTGTTGTTGTTAGTATCTCACCCCCCATTGTGTACTCTTCCCCTGGGTTTTTGTTTCCCAGGTGCATTACCTTGCACTTCTTAGCATTGAATCTAAGCTGCCATACATTTGACCATTCCTCTAACCTTACCAAGTCCCTTCTCATCCTTTCCACCCCACCTTGTGTATCAACTCTGTTGCAGATCTTTGTGTCATCCGCAAAGAGACATACTTTTCTTCCAGTCCCTCTGCAATGTCACTTATAAAGACATTGAAGAGGACCGGTCCTAATACTGAACCCTGCGGTACCCCACTAGTAACCCCCCTTTCTTCAGAGTGGACTCCATTTACTATTACTCTCTGTGTCCTATTCTCCAGCCAATTCTTTTTACCCAAGCTGACATCTTGGGACCCACTCCCAGGCTAGCTAACTTGTATATTAATCTTTTGTGTGGGACAGTGTCAAATGCCTTGCTAAAGTCTAGGTAGGCCATGTCCACAGTCCCTCCCTGATCTACTACTTTGGTCACCCAGTCAAAGAAATCTATCAGATTTGTCTGGCATGACCTTCCCACTGTGAATCCATGCTGCCTTGGGTCCTGTGCACCTCTGGCCTCTAGATACTCAACAATTCTTTCCTTCAGAAGTGATTCCATCATTTTCCCTACTACTGAGGTTAAACTAACAGGTCTGTAGTTTCCTGCTTCTGCCTTGCTCCCACTTTTGTGAAGGAGAATCACATCTGCCCTCCTCCAGTCCTCGGGTGCCACCCCATCCTCCCATGATTTGTTAAAGAGGGCAGTCAATGGTGTCACTAGTTCTACCCTTAGTTCTTTTAGAATTCTGGGATGAATCCCATCAGGCCCCATTGCTTTGTCCACCTTCAGTTTTAAGAGTTCTTTCAGAACCCTTTCTTCTGTAAATGGGCTGGTATCAACTTCTGTATCCAGAGTGTTTCTACTGTTTGTTTTAGGTACCTCCCCCTCTTCCTTTGTAAATACTGAGCAAAAATACTTGTTTAGTATCTCTGCCTTTTCACAGTCACCCTCTGCCCACCCTCCTTCCCTTTATTAAGCCTCTCTAACCCTTCCTTGGTCTTCCTTCGCTCCCTGATGTACCTATAAAAGGTTTTATCCCCCTTCTTAACTGAGTTGGCTATCTTTTCCTTGGTTTGGGCCTTTGCTGTTCTGACTGCCTTCCCAGCTTCCTTTTGCTTTAACTGATACAGTTCTCTGTCCTGCTCCTTCTGTGATTCCTTGAACTTCCTGAATGCTTTCTTTTTCTCTTGAACCTTCACTGCCACTTCCTTTGAGAACCATAGTGGTTTCTTACATCATTTTGTTTTGTTTATTTGCTTCACCCAAAGGCTTGTTACCTCTTTGATGGCAGTTTTTATTATTCCTCATTGTTCTTCCACCCCTCCTTCCTGCCATTTGCTAGGGCATTCCTTAGGCACTCACCCATTTTGGCAAAGTCAGCCCTCCTAGAGTCCAGTACTTTTGCCTTTGTATGGCTTGACTCTATTGCAGTGTTTATTGTGAACCATACTGTTCGATGGCCGCTAGTTCCCAGATGGCTACCCACTTCTACATCTGTGATCCTCTCTTCATCTCCATTTGAGAGAACCAGGTCTAAGATTGCTCCATCTTGAGTGGGCTCCAATACTAGTTGTCTAAGGCATGCCCCCTGTATAGCATCTAGAATAACCCCACTCTTCAAAGTGGCTGCTGCAACTGCACTCCAGTTAACATCTGGCATATTCAGATCACCCATCAGCAATATCTCCCCTTTTTCTGCCATTCTAAGTATTCTTTCTGTCATTTCCTTGTCCATGTCCTCCCCCTGAGAAGGGGGTCTGTATACAACCCCTGTGCGGATTGTGGTGACATTGCCGGTCTCCAAATTTACCCACAGTGCTTCTTCTCCTCCTCCCTGTTTTCCCTTTTGTTCTGTTGCTTTGATTCCTTCCCTTATGTAAAGAGCTACTCCTCCTCCTCTTTTACCCTCCCTGTCCCTGCTGTAGATAGTGTATCCTGGTATGTTTACGTCCCAGTCATGGTTTGTGTGTACCATGTTTCTGTGACTGCCATGATATCCAGATGTTCCTCCTCCATCAAGGCCACTAATTCAGGAAGCTTGTTACTCAGACTATGGGCATTGGTACTCATTGCTCTCCATTTCTTGATGGCTTTACCTTCTTTGCAGCATCCCCCACTGACCTTTCTACCTCGGTCTTTTTCTCATTTAGTACCCTGTTTTGTAGGAGAGGCTCGATTTTCCTGCTGCTTATCAGTGCCTCCCCCCTTGACTACTTTAAAAGCTTGCCAATGAAGCATTTAAACCGATTGCTCAAAAGACTTGTTCCCTTCCTGGACAGATCCAGACCATCCTGCCAGTATAGGCTGGTGTCCCTCCAGGTGGAACCCCAGTCCCCAATGAAGCCAAACTCCTGTGCTCCACAACATTTTTTCAACCATTCATTAAACTGCATGGTGCAAAGTACCCTTGCCTCACTCGTGCCATTGACAGGCAGTGCCTCAGAGAAGGATATTGTGTGTGCTACTTGTCTTAGGCCCCTCCCCAATTCTACAAAGTCCTTCTGTACTGCTCTAATCTCATGATGAGCCAAGTCATTTGTCCCTAGGTGGATAATGACATCCAGCTCAGACTCCCATGCAACTGTTCTCATGATCCTGAGGATGCGCTTCCTGTGTCTCCAAGCCATGGCACCAGGCAGGCACCTTACTTCGGTTTTCCCTGTTCCCCCCAGTTCTATCCCCACACTGAGTCCCACTGGGAGCTGCCTTTCCTTGTGGTGTCCTCTGCCTCCTTCCTGTGGGCCTCCCTTGTGACAGTTGTCCTTAGCCTCCTTAGTCTCCTCTGCAGGTGCATCCATAGGGGAGCTATGCTCCCCCAAAATGGTGTATGGATTGTGGAGTGGAACAACTGACTGGGTGTGCCTCTGTTCCACTATCCTCACCCCCCCCTGAGCCCACTGTGGTCCAACTGCTGTGCTTTCTTCGCAACCTCTGAGGTAGTGGTGGTGGCTCTGGTGCTCCCTGGATGGGGGAGGTTCCCTTCCTACCGTCCAGTGTGGCCTGGGGGAAGGTTCCCTTACTACTGTCCAGTGTGGCCTGAAGACAGGCAACTTCCTTCCTCAGGGCAGAGAATTGTCTGAAAATAGGGCAGCATCTCAGCCTCCAGAAAGACTCCCAGAAGACTGCTGCCCCACAGCCATTACATTGCACTACTCCCCACATTTTTTTTTTGTGTGTGTGTGTGATTGGTTTGTTATATAGAAATATATATATTATACAATGTGTATGTGTAAGGCAGACCTGCTCTTTATGCCTATGCCAGTATCACACATAAATATATTAAAAGAACTGAGCCCAATACTGATCCCTGTGGCACTCCTCTTGTGACCTCTCTTACCTCCAGAAATTCAATAAATCACCTCTCTTTGAGTCCTGCTCCCTAGCCATTTTTCTAAGTTACTAGTTTATTCATTTCCCCTAAGTCTCTGAATTCTTCACTAATATTCTACTGTAGGGACTGAGTCAATCACCTTCCTAAAGTCCAAATATATTATGCCTACTTCTTGACCTTTATCAGCTGCCCTTGTCACCCTGTCAAATAACTCAATAAGATTCATCTGGCATGACCTCCCCCCGATAAATATAGTGTCAGTGGCTCAGTAGGTAGCACACTCACCTCTGAGGCTGGGAGATCAGAGGGCTGTGGGTTCAGTTCCCACATCTGGCACTTGGGTTAACATCCCAGTACTGACACTGTAGTGCAGCATGAGAGGGGTGCTGCACTTCTGAGGTGCTGCCTTTCAGATCAGACGTTAAACCAAGGTTCCATCTGCTTGGATTTGTGGTAGTTCAGGTGGATGTTTAAGATCCCATGGCACTTATCGAAAAGAGTAGGGGAATTTCCCCGGTGTCCTGGCCAAATTTCCCTCATTCACTGAAAATACCACCAACAGCTTAATCTGGTTCAAGGTCAGTTGGCATTCATCTGTATCCCCCTCCTCCCCCAGGTCATGCATGAAAATAGGCAGGACTTGTCTAGTGCACTTACCCGGTCAACAAAAACTAAATAAATAAATCCATGCTGATTTGAGGCCTGTAAACATATACCTTCCCAGCAGTTCACCAGTTCCTTAGGATGGCTCCCACTACTTACCTCATTATAGATGTCAGGCTAAATGGTGTATAGTTTCCTAGGTCATCTTGCCTGCTTCTTTTATGAAGCTGAACCACATTTGTTATCCTCTAGTCTGTAGGAACCACCCCATATCCAATGAGCTATTAAAATTGTGTACAAGTTGAGACAGTATCTCTTCTACTACCCACTTATGAATCTTGGGGTGCAATTCATGTGATCCCACAAGTCTGTCCACTTTCATCCCTTTTCAACCCTTTTAATGCCTTTTCTCTGTTATTTTTCCTTTACTGTCTCTGCTTCTTCTGCCTTCTAGTCCCTTTTCCTTGCATTCTGGTAAGGGCCCCTCTTCCTTCTTCATAAATACTGAATTGAAGTACTTGTTTAATATCTCTGATTTACCTCTGTCTCCTTCCACCCAACTTACTTCATTTTTAGCCTCACTATCCAACACTTTACTCTGTGTTTGTCCTGTATGTACTTCAAAAATAATTTATCTCCTTGTTTTACACCCTTTGTTAACCTGAGTTCTGTCTTTACTTTTGATACCCTTATTTCACTTATTAGCCTCCTCAGCTTCCCTTAGGTATGCTTCTCTCTCCTCTTCCCTTTGATTATCCTTGTATTTCCCAAATAACTTTCTTTTAACGTTCACTGCTTTCTTTACAGTACTTCTAACTTAAACCATAATGAAGCTCTTGATCTTTTCCCTTTTATAGTCTATGTATACTGTCATCAGCTGCTTCTTGAATTGCTGTTTTAAATGTTTCTGATTTACCCAGATCAAATGCTCCACTGCCTTTATTTTTTCACTTAATCTCTTTCTCATCTTGTCAAAATCTGCTGTCCTGAAATCCATTACTTTTAATGAGCTATTCATTTTGAATATTTCAAATTGTACCTCCTAGCACTCTGTCTTGTGATTACTGGATCCCAATGGCACCAGGATCAACACATTTTTAATCTTCTCACTGTCTATGAGAATCCTCAAACATGACTCCTTAACCAGCTGAACCACTAAAGCATCCTAACTTACCTTTAGCAAAGCTAACTTCTGACATTTACTGCAACTGGAATTTCTAAGTCAAGGTCTGGCACGTTAAAGTCACCAGCTATTAACACTTCCCATAGCTTGCCTGCCCTTCTGAAATTTCCCGGTAATTCTATATCTGGAATCTGTCTCCCTGGGTCATGGCCAGTTGGCCTATACACCACAGCAGTTCAACTTTGTCTTCCATTTCCTGACTTCACTAATATCCAAAAGTGTTAGTAATTTTTCTGATTCTTCTATATTATTCAATTTAGTTGCCTTTATGTCCTTTCTTATATAAAGTACTAGGCAGCACTAGGTCAGAAGAGTGCTGTCAATAATAGTGCTGTCTATTAAAGTGCTATATTGGCAGCGCTCTTCAGGACACTAGCAGGAAAGAATGCCACCACACAACAAAGCATCAATGGTAGTGTATCAGTTGTACACCGCAGAGATGACCACTACCATTGTAAAATCAACTTTTATGTAGTGGGATCTACCTCCCACCCCCAACTACACCCCAAACTTAAAGATTTCAACTCTGAGTGGGAGTGGATCATGGGGAAAAAAATAAATTTGAGGGGCCATGGAATATTGTTTCCATGGCCCTTTGTAAAAATATACTAAGTTCCACAACAAGGAAATAAAAGGAGACCAGGATTAGAATCCTAATTTCCACCACAATTCTTCCAAGCTGTTTTATGCCTCAGCACTCTCTGCCACAGAAGCAGTTTGGCCAGCCTTCCTGAGTCCTCTGCCCTTGTTCTTTCTCCTAGTCCATGGACAGTGACCTGGGGAGTGCTTACTGCACAGTGTCATTTAGCCCCTGTCACTGTCTGTGGTAATGCTATTCAGACTGCATTATGTTTTCTTGTGCTATATTTGTAGTGCTATTCTGACTGGGTAGGGTCCTATGCTTCCCCATACCATTATGCATGTATGTTCTAAGCAAAGAATACCCTAAAGAATTCATATCCCATTTGTGATTTAATGTTACCCATGTTCCTGTGACTGTTACAATGTCAAGTTTAAGCTTAATAACCAGTATTTGTATTTCTGGCATTTATACACACCATTCCTTAATACATATTTGCAATCCTTTTTTTCACTCATCCTTATTTTCTGTTTTTATCCATATGAATGTTAAGTGGGGGAGACTGGCAAATCATTCTACATTTATTCTATTTGACATATTCCCTGTCATGCTATTGCACCCCCTTTTCTAGTTTACATTTTTTTTATACTGTATGTTGTGTCCACTTGTTTCTAGAACCCCTTTGCCCTCTCATTAGGATGCAGACCATCTCTTTTCAATAGCTCCCAATTCTTCCAGGGTAACACCCAGTCCTGTGTGTATTGAATTCTCTCTTGCCGGCACCACTATTGCAGCCATATCTTAAACTGAACAGTATGGAATTGCTCCCTATCCTTCAGGCTTGGATGTGGCAGAACTTCAGAACAAGTTACAGTTTCTGCTCTTACCTTAGTCACCTTCACTAAGGTATGAATGTCTGACATTACCTGCTCCATTTTTCTAATGCTCATATCATTTTTACTTACATCAACAAGTAGATGAGTCCAGTCCTCACCTTTCTCTGTAAGCCCTATAACCTTGTTTAGCAATCTGTCCACTGTTGCTCCCAATAAGAAACACACAGCCTCCTTACCAACAGGTGTTAGACCTAATTCTCTTTTCATGTCCCTTACTATAGAGTCCCCCAGTGCATCTGCAGAGTGTGCATTCCCCGCTGTTATGTGTAGGAGAGGAGGCACTCTGGGCTTAGGAAAGAACTAGAGAGGGGGTCAGCCTCTCTGGTTCCTCTGCCCAAGGATCCTGCCAGGCTAAATGGGCAGGCAAGTGTTGGGCCTGCTGCCTCTTTCTGTCCACTTCTGGCATTGCTATACAATGCCAGATCAATGAGGAATAAGACCACAATTATGGCATATTTTATTGCTTCTGTTCATCTGGCATGCAATACCAAGACTTTGCTATGGAATGACTCTGGACCATTTCTGGAGATGTCAGTTACATCTGTTTTTTTGGTGGTGCACTACATGAGAAAGGCACACAGGGAAGGGGGTGGCAATCTGTTTTAGAACTGAACTGAACCTGGTGGCACACCTAGTGAGGGATGTTGGGTCTCCTGAGTACATAGCCATACATTGTGGTCCAGTTGTGGGCTGCAGAGTCTTCCTCATGTACCAGCCTCCAGGTTGCAAGGAGAAGTTTCTGCAGGAAACCACATCCTTTTTTGATGATCTGGTATTGGAGTCACCTATATGGCTTATTCTGGGCAACTTCAACATCTGGGTAGATGATGAAGGCTCACATTTTGGTAGCAATTTCCTCCAGATGATGGAAGTTCTGGGCCTAGCATAGGTCATAACCACCACAACACATTAACATGGCCATGATATTCTCCCTGGGGCATGAGGTGTAAAAGGTCTTAAGATTGATCTGGTCAGTTGGTCAGATCATTATGTCATCAGGTTCTGTTTCAGGGCCCTTCCCTGTAGTCCATCCCTTGGGGAGGTGATTCAGTAGTGATCCTTCAGAGAGTTAGGACTGGAAGGACTGATGTTGGTGCTGGATATGCCAGAAATGTTGGCAGCATGTGCTGAGGTGGATGGAGGCCACATTGACGGCACATAATTAGGCTATCACTGAGGCCTTCACCTTCTAGCTCCAGTCAGTATATGTCCCCTGGTATCATGTTTTTGCTCACTGTGGTTTGCTATTGAGCTGTGGGCACTTAAATCCAGGTTTTGGAGGCTGGAGCATTATTGGAGGAAGTCTAAGGCCATGGATGGTAAACTAGTTCTGATTTATCATTATGAGGAATATCAGAAGGCAATCACTCAGAAGAAGGCAGAAATGCTGTCAAGAGAGATGGCTGCTGGGAAGACTGACTGGCTTGGGTCTTCCAGACTGTAGAAAGGCTTCTCCATCAAGCCTGTCTGTAGCTCGTGAAATCAGTTTCACTCACAAAATGCAAGGTGTTCACTCAGTTCTTCTCAGGTGAAGTGCCCTCTATTAGGACGGGAATTACTCCAACCCTCTGAGACCAGCAGTGGTGGGCCTGTGGGACAGGAATGCATCCGGTATTCTTGGGGAGTATTTTCATCTGGTAACAGTGTAAGAGGTCTGCCAAGTGGTCTCGGAGCTGTGGCCGAATTCTTGCAATCTGGGCCTGGGCCTGACATGACTTTTAATGAGCTGTGTTGATAATTTGGGCCCACTGTTTTCCGAAATTGTCTGGTGTTCTCTGCTGGAGGGGCCAGTGCCAGTAGCACTTAAATGCACACTGGTACAGTGCCTTCTGAAAAAAATCATCGTTGGACCCAGATTTTTTGGCTAACTACCGTTCAGTCTCTAACCTTCCCTTTCTGGGAAAGATTATTGAGAAAGTTGAGGTGCTGCAGCTGGAGGAACATCTGGCATCTGCTAACATTTATAAACCATTCCAGTCAGGTTTCAGAGCCAGGCAAAGCACTAAGATGGCACTAGTCAGGGGTGCTTAATTATCTGCTCTGGGTGAGGGATAAAGGAGAATGACTGATCCTCATCCTCCTTAATTTCTCTTTAGCATCTGATACTGTGGACCGTGGTATATTTCTGTACCATCTTAAGGGGTATGCTGGACTCACCAAGACTGTCATCCACTGGTTCAAGTCATTGTTATGGGACAGAACCCAGAGGGCAGTTCTAAGAAATTTTTCCTTAAACCGTGTGGTTCTGTCCTGTAGTGTACCAAGGGATCAGTCCTGTCACAATTGTTGTTTGTGGTATAAATGCTAACCAAGGGCAAGGTCATTAGACATTTTGAGCAGGGGCTTCACCGCTGTTCTGATGACACCCAGCTCTATATGTCTTTTGCCCGTAAGTCTGAAGCCCAAGAAAATTGAGATTTTAGTAGTTGTGCCAGGACGAAGAGGGGGATTGGTGTATAACATGGGAGTAACTGGGCTTTGGCTTGATGACTCTAACCTGCTAGCCAGCCCATAGGTAAAGAATCTGGGAGTCATCCTGAACAAAGGTCTGACAATGGAGGCCCAGGTGTTGGCCATAGTCTGGAATGGCTTTTTCCATCTTCAGAATATTGAACAGATTAGATCCCTTATCCCCCCACAGGGCCTGGCCTCACTGATCCATGTGTTTGCAACTTCTAGGATGGATCATTGTATTGCTGTTTATGTCAGGGAAAGTGGGAATGCGCGCTATGACACCTGCAGCTGCGTGGTTAGTTACAAACTTAATCAAGATCAAACCATATCTCTATGGCACTGCATGACCTGCAGTGGCTGCCAATGGAGTGGCAAATCTCATTTGAGATAAGTTTATTAACCTATAAAGCCCTACATGGACTGGGTACCACCTATCTGGCAGATCTCCTGCACCCACACACCCGTTTGCCCACTCTGCTCACACAAACATTAGAATATTAGGCCCCTGATATTTTAGTTTTTGCTGAAATCCACAATTACCCCATATTTCTAACCCTATCCACAGCTCCTACTGTGATACTATTCAGATATGGCAAAGCGACAAACTTTCAAGGTCTTCTGGTTCCAGAATCTGTGGTTTAACAACTAGGCCACACTGCAATCCTTCTACCTTGAGACCAGAGTTGGACAGGAGACTATGAGTCACAATCCATATTTCTCAGTTATCAAAAACGTAAAGCAGAGCAACATAAAGATTATATTGTTGAAAACAAACATCACTAGTAATGCTGGGGTCCAGTAATCTTTCACAATGCAGAAGACTGGGTACTTACTAATTCCCTAAGCCACTGTTTTTTACAAAGACAGTTCTCTGGTTACCATTTATTCACCTCGATCTACTGTACAAAGAGGACAAACTGTGGTCAAAAGAAAGCTATTTCATGTGAAAATGGTTATGAAAGTGGTATTCTCCAACTGGTTGTATGCCCATAGATATTGCACACATAGAACAAATAAAAACGCACAAGGAATAGAAAATCTACACAGTATAGTATGGCACAATATTGTATACAAAATGTTGCTGTTTCTATCAATGCACAGTAATAATATGTAGCTTTAGGCTGCTTTACTCAGTTTAACTTGAAATAAATGTTAACATCTACATTAAGGCAGCTTTGTTCTGGTGAAGTGATGTCAGCCTGCCCTGCACCAAGATTAGCATAAAGTATGGCTACCCAAGATACTTTGCATTCAATTTTAGAGTTAAAGTTTATGAATGTAGTTGAAATAGACAAACAGAAACTGTATAGCGTAGTGCAGTTGTGGCTCACGATATTCAGCAATTCTTTAGCTGTCCAGATTCTTCCAGAGGAACCACTGCTTTAATCAAGATTTGAACATCTGTACCAGTATGATCCCTCAGATCATGAGATAAAGTGATTTCAGGAAAAGAGTGTCAGGATAAAACAGAGCTCTGATGTTGAAGTAAAAGTTTAATTTTGTGTGTACTGTGCAGAGTGCCTGTACAGGGTCTGCTTCCAGCAGCATTCTGCAGAAACAGCATTTTATTTGAGTTTCACTTCACTATATGGTTTGATGGTTGCCAACTGTGTTATTCTCATTAAAGAATTAACATCTTGCAGACTTAAGAACAAAGAAAGTGTTCTATCTCTCTGTCTGTCTCTCTATTTTTCTCTCCTTTGCTCTCTTACTCAGTTACACTTGCTATCTTTCTGTGTTCTCTCATTCATAGAATGCAGACTCATATTCTTTACCTGAAAAGAAGTTTATAATATGACGAGACATCTGGGAAACTGTCACAAAATGTCATAAGGTAACATTAAACCACCCCATTAAATCTGCATTATTATGTAGAAAGGCTCCCTCTGGAAAACTGCAAATACTAGAATATCAGACAGTGTGTTGCTGAAGGGTTGAGGCTGAGGCCACAATTGTCTGCTGTACTTCAGCTGTTCTGCTTTGCAGGCCTGCCCTTTTGAACATTAAATAAGGAACTGCTAATGGGACACATCTTTTGTTCTGCAGGCACCACTTTTTCATCCTGTATGACAGCACCCGCTTCATAACTGCAAAGTAATCTGTTTTGTTTTGGAATCATAATTACATATTGACAAGTTAAACTGTTAGGCCTAAATCAGGAGGATTTAGGCCATTATGTAAGTGATCCCAGGAGGAAAACCTGAAGGGACATCAATTATTTTGCCACAGGCTCACTCCGTTTCAATTTTCCATTCTTGTGCAGCACGAAATCCTTGGAGGGAGTATGCTATAAGAAAAGAAGATGTGGTTCTGTAGCAGGAATGTCAGAAAGAGTTACGATAGGTAATTAAAATAAAAGTAGATAAGCTATGTGGCTTGAAATGTGCACTGAAAGCCATTTCTATCACCAAGATATGTTTCCACACCTGATATTTTTGTTTTATATTGTTTATGACCTCTTACCTTGAGGAATATTCATTTCCTTATATACATTTTTTTTACTCTGGAGTTCTAAAAAAAAGCTGAAACCCATAAGGCAATTAATTTGCAAAACTGCAACTGATCGTGCACTTACCATTGAAATTGATTTTTATCAGATTGCCAATTTGGAAATACGTAGAATGAATTTAGACACAACATAAATGAAACATGTCAGTGAAGGCTTCAACTTATAAAAGCAGTTATGGCTAAATGGCTGGAACAGCTAACAACAATTTAAAAGGAAAATTGTATTATATAGTTGCAGGTCCCTTTCAGAGCAGGGTGGTCCTTATTGGCCTACTAATATTAAAGATCATATCACTGATATTCAGATAATTTGAACTGAAAAGCCACAAGTTGGTGGAAGGTATTATACTCTGCCTCTCTTGCAGAACAAAAAAAATCTATAAATGAAGAGAGAACAAAAGAGATAGTATGACAAAGAGCGAGCGAGAAAGAGCAAAAGAGAGAGAGAGAAAGAGAGAGAGAGGAGAAAGCTGGCAGCATTTGTTCTTGTACAGTATAGAATATATCTATGAATCAGATTTTTAAAATGAAATAAGCGTTACCTGTGTGGCGCCGTTGTACTCTGTTGCATTCTGGTTTCCTTTTACACCCTGTGAGTATTCCAGCCAATCCTGCCTCTAATTGTTTTGGCTCCCCCAGAGTTTGCTCCTCTAATGGCAGTTTCTACAGTGCTACTGGAATGGCTGTTTTACACAGCCAGATGAAAGGAAACATGTTGGTGCAAACCGCGAGAAGCAGAGATTGCGGTTTGGACGAATGTTCACCATGGGAACAAAACAGATGCATTTACACTCAAGGGATGTAACGGAATACTATTTCCATAACAGTTATTCCAGTACATAAACCTGTGTGTAAAAGCGCCATACTAAAGGCCAGTAATGTTGTAATGGTAATAAACCATTACTGCAGAGTTTACACTTAGGACTTGCCCTCCATTTACTGATAAACTGCCTTATTACTGACAGGCAGATAAAGAAGCATCCTCAGATAGGGATTCTGAGCTCATGACTTAATCTCCAGTTCCTCACATGCAAAATAGATGCCCTCACCACTAAACCATAAGGTTTGCTTCAGTATACAGGTTTTGAAAAAGAAGCAGCATTTTTTTAAACAGTTTAACATTCAACTCACACCTTGAAGTCAGCAGGCTGCAAAGATTTTCAGAATAATGTGATGATCTCACCACTCTTTTTTCACTCCCATATTGCTTTACCTGATAAAATAATTCATGCATGTAAGCTTGCTTCATGAAGCTGAAGGAAAGGTGATTTCATTTTCAGTTAATATGTACTATACCCCACAGGTTAGAGCACTGAACTGTGAATGAGCTTGGTACATCCTGCAGACCAATGTTTGATTACCACATCCTCCAATTACAGTTAAGCAGGAGGAGGGGAAGGGGTCTCAATTGAGAGGAGCAGGGGGGAAGACACTGAGACAAATTGTAAAAGCATGATCTTGAGTGGCCACAGGAATTAGAATCTGGGTGGGGATGTGATGATGGGCACAAGGAAAGAGGAGTGGGGTGTACTGGTGCTGGGGGACTCCATACTCAAGGGACTCAGATGTGGTGGCAAGGAGGGGAGGCACAGCTGGATATGGGTGGAGTCCATACAGGGAATAAAGGCAGACAAGGCAAGACAGTCAATCCTAAGATGCATAAGGAGGGGTAGGAGGAAACCACACATTGTGGTACATGTGGGAACAAATGACCTAGCGGGAGAAACGGTGGAGGTAACAAGGGAGAGGACTGAGGAAGTGAGAATATTGTGGGAATGTTGTGCAAGGAGACTGGGAATTCTGTGGCCTTCTCCGAGGTGCTCCCAGTACTCTGTGCAAGCATCGTGAGAAAGGAGAGGATTAGGGAGTTGAACACATGGTTGGTAGAATGCTATTTAACTAAGGGGTATGGGGTTGTGGGCTGCTGGTCAGTACCTGGGATAATAATAATCTGTTTGCAAGGGATAAGCTGTACCTGAGTGGAGAAGGGAAGGAGTTATTAAAGCAAAGACTGGGGAGGTATATTGGGACAAAGTTGGATTTAAACTATATGGGGGGTGGCAAAAGGACAGCAGCTAGGCAGGTGTCCAATAGAGTGGAGTCACAGCCTACCCACAAGGCTAGCAGGGAAGGACATGGGGAGGCCGAAAAGGGATGGAGTAGAAGGGAGAAGATAGAGGCTGGTAAAGGGAAGGGGGCATTATGGAGGGTGGTTTTGGTGAATGCAAGAAGCTTAGACAACAAATCAGCTGGGCTACAAGCACTCTTAGCAGTGTGGATAGTGGATATTGCAGCTGTCACAGAAACGTGGACAACTGAGCACCTGGACTGGGATCTGGCAATCCCAGGATACAAATTATAGAGGAAGGACCATAAGGAGAGGAGGGGGGGTGGGGTGGAAGTCTATGTGAGGGACGGGATAAAATGCCCAAGGGACGAGGGGGAAGAAAGGTGAACAGTGGCAATCTGGCTGCATCTCCTAGACTCAAGGGGTAGGAACATGAGGTTTGGGGTGGTATACAGGCTACTGTACCAGTCAGAGGAGCTTGACAGGGAATTAGTGGGACAAATTTGGGAGGGCAGTATAGCGCAGTGGTTTAAGGCTCTGAGCTGCAAATCTGGTGACATCCAGCAGACCAAAACTGGGTTTGAATCCCACAGTTTCCACTTGCATATTGTGTGACTCTGAGCAAGCCACTTAACTTCCCTGTGCTCCCAGGTCACACCTGTAAAAATGCTTTCAGCTTAGTGTGCTACTCCTGGTTAAACAACTAAATTCAGAAAGGTATGTAGAAAAGGGAATGTGGTGGTCATGGGGGATTTTAATTGCCTGGTGTTGACTGGAGCATTCTGGTCACCTCCAGTGCTAGGGAGCAAGTGCTCCTGGACTTGATCCAGGAGGGTCTCCTGACACAGTTGGTTAGTGTACCTACTAGGATACAGAACACTTTAGATCTAGTATTGACAAATGGGGAGGCAGTAAGGGAAATAAAGGTGGAGGAACCACTAGCCAACAGCAATCACCAAACAGTGTGGTTTAATATCATAATATGCAGGGAGCCAAATAAATCAATTACTCCGGTGGTAAACTTCAGGGTGGTGGATTTTGGGAGGATGCAGGAAGTACTGAAAGGGAAACTGGAGGGCATAAGCCAGGAGCTGGATGCAGTGCATAAATGGGATATTATTAAACAGGTGATTACAGAGGCAACAGAAGCCTGCACCAAGACATAGAGTAAGAGAAGCAGAGCAAGAAAAACCATGCTGGTTGAACAGCGAGGTAGTGGAGGTGGTAAGGGCAAAATGGGAGGTGCACCAGAGGTATAGGAGGATGGGGAAGGAAGTGGACAGGGAGGAGTATGCCAGATGGTCTAGGGAGGTGACCAGAAAAGTAAGAGAAGCCAAGGCCCAGAGGGAGCTGAGATTAATGCAGGGAATTAATGGGGGGACTTTTTCAGATACATCAGTGAGAAAAGGAAGCATAAGGAGACAATAGTGAGGATAAAAGGGGTGGGAGTGGATGGAAATGGCAGGATCAGGCGGAAGCACTGAATGAAAACTTTTGCTCCTTTTTCATGGAAGAAAAGGGGGACCACTACCACCATGGGCTGGGAGGGTGGGGATGGGGAGAGGAGGTGACAGATGGTAGAACTGAGGCAGGTACAGTCCTAGAGGGACTGAGGGCACTTAAGGTAGACAAGGCACCAGGACCAGATGGCATCCACCCCAGGGTGCTGAGGGAGATGAAGGCTGTGTTGGCAGAGCCACTGGCAGATCTGTACAGCACCTCACTGGAGTCGGGATGTCTGATACTGGACTGGAGGATGGCACATGTAGTACCATTACACAAGGATGGACTAAGGGATGAACCGGGTACTTATCGTCCAATAAGTCTTACCTGCATAGTGTGCAAACTCATGGAAATGATATGGAAGGAAGGACTGGTGTCATACCTAGAGGGCAATCACCTTCAGGATGTGAGGCAGCATGGGTTCATTTTGGGAAGTCTTGTCATACCAGCCTGATACAATATTATGACTGGGTGAGAGGTGAGCTGGATAAGGGTCATGTGGTGGAGGTTCTTTCCTTGGATTTCAGCAAGGCCTTCGATTCATGCCTCATGGGCGGCTTGCTGGGATGCTAACTGGTGTAGGGGTAGGGGCAAAAATGATGAACTGGATTACAAGCTCGCTGAGTGTGAGTCTGCAACAGGTGGTTGTTGAAAGGGGAGCTGTCAACTCCAAGGCTGGTGACGAATGGAGTGCCACAAGGCTGTGTGCTGGGGCCAGTATTATTTGGGCTCTTCACATCAGACATAGCACACAGGGTGGTGAGCAAGGTAAGTCTGTTCGCAGATACACCAAAATCAGAGCAGTGGCAGATGGAGGGGAGAGATGGAAGCAGCTGCAGGGGGACCTAAGCAAGCTAGAGGAGTGGTCAGAGAAGTGGCAGCTGGGGTTCAATGCAAAGAAGTGTAATGTTATGCACTTAGGGACAAAGAACCAAAGGAGAGAATACTGGTTGGGAGGGGGTAAACTGGGGATCACTGAGGAGGAGAAGAACCTAGGGATAATGATAACAGGGACCATGAACAACACTGCCCTGTGCAGGAATGCAGCTGCAAAAGTGAACAAAATGCAGAGGTGCATAGCATGGCTTTTTTTGTCCATGTGAAGAGAGGTGATCTTGCCCCTCTACAGATCACTGGTAAGGCTGCACTTAGAGTACTGTGTGCAGTTCTTGGAGGCCATACCTGAAGCATGATATCAGGCTACTGGAGGGGGTGCAGAGGAGGGCAACAAAAATGATATGTGGAACGGAGGGGAGAGACTATGAGAGCAGGCTGGGAGACCTGAATGTGCACACCCTGGAGGACAGAAGGGACAGGGAGGACACGATAGAGACATTCAAGTGTCTGAGAGGAATCAATAAGAATTGGGAAGACAAGGTCTTTAAGCTAAGGAGGGGAAGGGACACCAGGGCCTGGGCTAAGAATAGAGGGGGGAAGATTTTGGAGGGAAATGAGGAGACACTATTTCACAGAGAGGGTGGTAGCAAAATGGAACACACTACCAGAATGGGTGGTATCATGTAAATCTGTGAACAGCTTTAAAATAGCATGGGACAGGGAAAAGGGGAGAGTGAGTGTGGGGGAGGCGGGAGTGGCAGTGGGATAACAAAGGGGAGGGGGTGGGGCAGCTGTGAACTAGGGTTGCTAGCTGCACACTCAAGCAGACTTAGATAGACCAGCTGGTCTGTTTCTGCTGGTACATTCATATGTTCATATGTAATTACATATAGGTTAACCCTAAGGAAGTCATTTTCCTTCCCTGTGCTCCTGGTTTGCCCCAGTGGGCTTTGTGCCCAGTATACCCCACCCAATTATGAAAGACTAGAAAACAAAAAAAAGAGTACTAATCTATTAGTGCACATTTCTCTGAGATTTGAAACCTCCCCACCACCCAAAAATGGACATACTAGTTGGGTATTGTCCATGTAACTCTGTACAATATTAGTTCAAAGACTGATGTAGTGCAATGTAGCTTATGATAACAAGCACTGTATTCTATTTTCTAATGTAAATACACTAGACATTCTAAACCATCATATTTCACATGCTGTAGTCTCACTTTACATGAGGAATGCCTGAGTAGGGGGAAAACATAGCAGGAATTCTTTGAATAAACAGCCACATTTTACATGAATATTATATAGAAGCAATACAGACCAGCAGTTGAAGCATAGATCTGGGAACTGACTCTCCATGTTTGAAACCTGCAAGTGTCATGTAGTCTCCATGTGACCTTTGGCAGGCTGTCTAACTCCTCTGTGCTCTCCTTCCACTTCTTGCTTATATTTTCCAAAAATTACTTAACTTCCCTCAGTCTCTCATATCCCCCCGATGGTTTAATCATTGCTGCAATTGGTCAAAGTGTAGCTATTGAAGTACCTCAGGATGTAATTTTCATGAAAGGTGCTATATACAGTAAATTGAAATCCTTTCCTTGCTTTCCCTTTCTGTAAACTGCCTAGTGCCTTTTGGTTTTGAACCTAATAACACTTAAATCATTTTGTGGTACTACACAGTACAGTAGAAGTAGCATCAGCTGTACTCGAAGTAATAGCTGATTGATTGATTCATTCATTCATTGACTGATTGATCAGATTTTGGGAATAGAAGAGCTGCACCAGGTAAGAGGTTGCTCAGTGACAATGTACAAACAGTTAAGGCAAAAATCACGGCACACCTTACACACCACAATAGAGCCTTGGAGACTTAAGGTACTATACCATAGTCAGTCTCTTTTATTTGACAGCAACAGCCACAATGCCAAAACACTTCTAAAAACTCTCCAGGGACAGGAAAGTTGCAAACATCAAATTTACAAGTGGTTCATACGGCCAAACAAAACACTGCAAACCTCCCGCACCACTATGCAATCCCACGAAAAGAGGGATCATGACCATGATGAAATAGAACCCAAAACGGCCACACTGTGGTGTTCAGGTGTGCACAGCAACAATGATCTTGCTGCTGTGCACCTCCAATAAAACCACAGAATTGGCCGTGTGAACAAGGCAGAAGAACAGAATCCACTTCCAGGAGCAACACTGTGCTTGGACTTGGAAGGTTGCCGTCCTGAAAGAGAAAAGCCAACATTCAACACCACTACAAGGAGAACATGGGAAGTCATGAACAGTTAAAAGAACTGTTAGACTTGAAAAATCCAGACAAACTACAAGATACACAGTCAAACAAAGTGACAGGTAGCTACAGACATGCTGTACTAAATGGGAACCTCTGCCACAGCTCCTGCTCACTGCTCGAGTGCCATCTTGCTGGATATCAACACTGTATGGTTTAATTGTGACAAAAATCCTTATTTTTAGCAGATTTGTATATTGTACATCATCTGTTGTGTTATTTCCCATGCTTTTGGTACTGCTGATGTAAGCTTCTGGTACTGCTGATGGTAACTACGTGCGGTCACTATATTGATTATTGTACAATATGTTTGAAAAGTATGTTGCTTAACCTGAAGAACAATGCCATTAAGTTGGCAGAAGTCTGTTTCTATAATGGTGTTCCTCAGGAATCCTGCTGTATTTTACAGTACTTCTACTTGTGGGTAATTTGAAATACCACAGAGCACTTTAGCACATCAGGGAAGTTATGGTTTACAAAGTACAGCAAATACTCGGCTGTCCAGGTTCTTCCACAGACAGCATAGGCTTTTTTCATGATTTGAAAGTTTGTATCAATATGAGCTCTCAGATCTTGAGATAAAGAGAGTTCAGGAGAAGTGTCAGGATAAAACAGAGCTCTCATGTTGCCAGAGTTACAGTTTAACTCTGTATGCACAGTGTGGCATGTCAGCTCTGGTCTAGTTCTAGCATTCACCAGCAACATCATTTTGTTTTACATTCATTCATATCACTGTTTTGGTTTGATATTTTCAAACTGTGTTATGAAATATAGACTCTTTAAGAGAGCTTGCAGACTTCAGCACAACAATGCTAGTTTCTTCCTTTCTGATAAGGTAGATCTTGTAGGTGGGGGCATTACCATTGGGAATGAGATTTCAGGCAATTATTAACAGCTGGCCATAGAAAAGCAATTGTGTGGGCGACAAACATCTTTTTTCTTTTGTTCTTTTATATTATCTATGAACTATTTGTGAAAATGACAGGTTTTGCATTGTGCATGAAGTGAATGAAACAGTTTCCTGTTGAGTAGGACTAAGGCAGGCAGGAATAGCTGCACTCACTACTTATACAGTATCTTAAATCTGTGCACCCCACCCTATTATTTAATATTAAAGATAATTTATGAATTTGTGTATGTATGTACACATTTATGTATGTATGTGTGTATCTATCTATCTATCTATCGATCGATCTATCTATCTATCTACCTATTGTAGTTATTTAAGGAGTTTCAGCAGGAAAAACATACTGCGATAAGCAGCTCATTTCCAGATGTGTTCTGTGCGAAGGTGATGCGGAGAGTGCAATAAATTACATCAGTAATCTTTAAATTATAATAACATTTATTAAATAAGAATGTTACAATTATAATAACACTTACAAAATAAGAATAATAAACATACACGGCAGACAATAAAGATGGAGCACAGTATCCACATAGTGCAAAACATAGCATATCAAAAGATATAGTTCAGCAAAGTGTAACTGGCAGTAAAATGAGAGAGCAATGGGAGACAGGAAGTACAACGGGACAAGTCCAAGGGGAAAGGAGACAAATGAATCATGGTGGAGGGGGCTGTGATAATATGGGATTCAAGCAGTGAGACTAGTCTAGGATCAGCAGCAACTGCAGAAGGGAGTAGTGATTTCATGGAGGAAGGATATTAGTGACATGGAAGAGGGAGCACTGCAAATAGCAACAGGATTGGTGCATGCTCCATAGTTTGGGGAAGCAGAAGGAGAAAGCAGCTTGACCAGCTGAGAATTTTATAGTGGGGAGGGTAAGAAAACAGATGTCAGAGCTGTGGCAGGAATAGGAGTAGAAGGAGTTGAGGAGATACATAGATACTTAGACATTGTTGGCAAATAAGGGCCTATGGCCCACCCAGTCTGCCCATTTGAGCTTGTAAGTTTCCTTTACATTTTTCTAGAAGTCTGTTGCCCCTAACCCCTGATCTCCAGAATTCCCTTATGTCTATCACATGCAATCTTAAATCCTGTGATTGTTTTAGCCCCCACCACTTCCTCTGGCAGGGTGTTCCACTTGTCCACCACCCTTTCTGTGAAAACATTCTATTCTTCGTCACATTTCTTCTGAATCGCCCTCCGTCCAGCTTCATCCAATGCCTTCTAGTCCTGGAACATCTTTTTTTCCTGGAAAATAGTATATCCCTGCACCCTGTTCCTCTCTGTAAGGTACTTGTATGTCTCTATCATATCTTTTCTCCCCCTCCAGGCTGTTCTCATAGTATGCAATCCCTGTACCATCTTTGTTGCTCCATCTGAACCTTCTCTACCCTGTCTATGTCCTTACATAGATAAGGTCTCCAGAACTGTACACTGTACGCTAGGTGGGGCCTCACTATTGTCTTGTATAGTGGAATTATGACCTCCCTTTTCCTGATGCTGATTATCTTTCCTGTGCATCACAGCATCCTAGTCACTTTACCTGCTGCCTTGTCACACTGTTTCCCTACCTTGAGGTAATCAGAGATGAAAACCCCAAGGTCCATTTCCTGCCTGGTGCAGAGCATACTATATCCTCCCCCATGAGAGAGAGAGAGGAAAGGTGAGGGGTGCTAAGCCAGAATTTGGTGAGGAAGGTGTCATAGTAAGTGAGGCACCTGGCTTCAAGGGAGAACAAGAGGAGGGCAGAATACAGGGAACTATGGTGGATTATAGGGAGGCAATCCAAGGCAAAGTGGCAGAAGAAGTGAAAAAGGGGATCCAGCCTACCAAGGGTAGACTTGGGAGTGGCACTATATAGAATGTCCCCATAATCAAAATAGGTAGCATCATCTTTGTGAAGGTCTTTATAGGGGCAGGAAGCAGGAAACTTGCTTTGTTCCTGTAGAGTGCTACAAGTTTAAGGTGTCATCCATGTGAGCAGAGAAGTCAAGATGAGAGTCCAGCCATAGTTGAAGGTATTTTTTTAACTCTGTTAGTTAAATTGTTTATTACTTTATCAAATGAACAGTATTATCACAATTACATGAACAGTGTTCAGCACATTGAACATTTTATCACTCTGAGAAAGCATTTGCATCAATTTATACAGTACATGCTATCAGAAAACATCTGCATATGTAATACAGAAAGCTGCCAAGTGTCACTTTCAGTTGATTCACTTAGGATAAAGTACATTGTTTGAATAAATAAACACTATTAACAATAAACAAACAACCAATATCTTTAAGTTAAATCACAGTTAATTCCCCAGGATATTGGCTAACACTCTCTGCACATTAATATTGATAAGCTATTGCTGGAACACTGATGTTGACATACATGTCATTATATTACTGATTGCACTTTTTTCAAAAACATTTTATTAATAAAGTATATTTACAGTAATGTGAAAAAAAAAAAACAACCAATAGCAACACTGCTAGACTAGTACCACATGAATCCCCCATAAGTACCCAGTGCTTATACCTCCCCATACTCCATGTAGGAGAGGACATTGTCTCAACATGCATCAGATATTATGTTATTATCCCAGTCACAGAGAAAACCCTAAACACTGAGCAGCAGCAGCCTCTGTAGGAGAGAATGAATCAATAAAAGTACACCATACTCTCAAATAGATCTCCTCTGTCTGTTAGGTCATACATGGTGCATTCCAATGGAAGTGTCTTAGCAACCAGATCTAACCAAATACCTATGGTAGGGGACTGACATAACACCAGCATATTCTGTATACACTTTCTAGCCAGAACCAAAAGCACCCAATGGATCCATTGCAGAAGATCCCACTCGTCATCAGCTGCAGTGACCACCCTGAATAAGACAGGCAGAGGATTGTCCACCATGTGACTACCCATCTTCTGGGATCATTGCTCCTGGACATTCATCCAGGACCATTGGAGCACTGGACATATCCAGAAGCAGTGCTGTTAAGTGTCCAGTCCCTCCCCACATCTCCCGCACAGAAGAGATGTCCTGCAGTTAAATTTGTTTACTATCACTGGTGGGAGAAAGAGCCGATAAAAAACTTAAATTGGGCCTCCTTGAACCTATTACATCTCAGGAGTCCCACATGTAATGCACAAATCAAGACTAGAGATGTGTGAAGTTTTAATTAGCTGTCAAAGTTCCTTCGAAAGTCGCATTAACAGAGTTTTGCAAATTTTTCTCTAGACTCAGCAACCTTGACCACACCTGAATTGCAAAGTTTTCATCACAAAGTGCAGAATTTCATCAGTGCATGGCAGAATTTCACCCTTGAATGGTGTAATTTCACCGGTTAAGTGTGGAATTTCACCTGCAAACAGCAGAATTTTGCCAATCAATGGCAGAATTCTGCCATTTGTGGGCAAAATTTTGGTGTTCATAGATAAAATTCTGAACTTTGTGTGTGAATCTCCACACTTCACACTGGAACTTTGCTCTTTGTGGATTGATTCATGCACTGTGAATGGTGCAAAATTCCTGGATTAATTTGCAGAGTGAATTTTGCCAACTTCGACGATCTCTAATCAGGGCCCAGTTATCACTGGTAATAACTAAACCCAAATCTCTTTCCCAAAGGCTACGTGTCCCACCTGACTGGCCTGGGAATGCTTCCTGTAAACATGAATATATATTTGCCATGGAGCCCTTTGAGTCCACCCTGGCTCTCAGAATCTCCCTCTCAAATCCACAAATGTGAGCAGCCATCGGTTCCAAATATTTATGCTATGTAGGTGGGCAGAGACTTGCAAATATTGAAATCTCTGCAATCCCCAAAGACACATTCCAGCCTATAACTCAATTTGAGGAGGAAGTCCACCCAGGCTTAACAGGTTCCCAAAATAAGCTGCACATCTGGCTCTCCACCCCAGAAAACCTTGGTCTTTGAGTTCGGTGAGAAAATTCAATTTCTGCACAGGAGAGTAAGGAGAGTTTTCAGGACTTTGGCATAATGCATTGCAAACACGGTGTCTTTGTGATGAGGGACCACAGTATGTACACTTGGTAATGTAGTTTTCCCTTGCAAAACTGCTGCAACATCACTGTACTGCAGTGTGAGTCACTCCTCTGCCATACAGTAATGTGAGCAGTACAGCCCTGAGTCTTCAGAAACACCAGGCTTGCTACAGAAGCTCTGTTACACCTTGCAGTTTTTAGCAGCTCAGAATGAAAAAAACTAACTGCAGAGGACAGCAATGAAATGCAGTTCCAGAATCAATGCAAGAAGGGGTAATTTATGCATCAAAGTCAAAAGGACTAAGAATAGTGCTGACAGCAACTCAATCTTCTCTCAGTCCCCATGCTTTGTTACAGAGGCAGAAGTACCAGTTTTACAACAAGTGTTTGCCAATGTCAAATGTTGTCTTGCTGGTGTTAGCATTGGTAGTGCAGGAGTTAGAGAGATGCATAATAGGATTAGCAGTGAAGTATAGAACCGACATCAACCCCACCCTACCCTGCAGAAAGTGACATGCATTGGGGAGTGTGTTTGGGTCACTGGCCATAATTCTCATGCCATTTCAACTAACCCTACCCTGCAGAGTCTGACAGGTGTCACATTGTGCCCTGGGGTCGGGCCTTATGCTCAATCCATTTCATAAGGAAGTACATTTATATGGGTGCAGCATAGGAGAATGGATTGAACTTTGGGGATGAAGTTTCCAAGTCACAACTTGATGCCTGTCAGTGGCTGCAGGGTAGGGGGTGGAGGATCAATGGTGTGAGCACTACAGCAGACAATCCAAAGACACACCCCTGATGCCTGTTAGTCTGTACAGGGTGGGGCATAATGCTTAGAAACCCTAATGCTCTGGGAATTTGTTGGTATTTGCACGCCAAATTTTAAAACATGTCCTTTTTGTGACCCCCACCTCATGAAAGCATTTGGGACCTCTGCTCATGAACAGTGTCCCTGTGATTTTGTTAATCTGTCTAGAATGTTGATTTTCTACAGTGACTGCATTATTCTGCACCACATTAAAATGTCAGCTGCACCATTGATAAGGAGGTGTGTAGAGATGGCAATGTTGAAAATCTGAAGTGAAAATATTAAACATTCTCGAAGTTATGAGCGTGTGTGAAAACTACACATTGCACGCTCATAACACAGTCATTTAGTGGAATTATTTCACCAAATTTTTAACATAGCCATTTGGGACCTCTGCTCATGAACAGTGATACTCTGATTATCATAATCTTCCTCATACATTGATTTCCCACAGCGACCGTGCGATTGTGAATCAGTTGTGTGAAACTACATTTCAGGCAGGATGTGACAAATGACAGCTGTATTGTTCATAAGAAGGTGTGCAAAAATGACAATATTGAAAATCTGGAGAGAAAATATTACAAATTCTCAAAGTTACAACTGTTCATGGACACTGCTCAATGCACGCTTGTAACATAGACATTTTATGGAATTTTTTTTGCCAAATTTTCAACATAGGCATTTTGGGTCCTCTGCTCATGAACAGTGTTACTGTGATTTTCTTACTGTGTTCTGAATATTGTTTTCCTACAGCGACTGCGCCACTATGTGCTGGATGCGCAAAACACATTTCAGGAAGGATGTGGAAAATGACAGCTGTACTGTTCATAAGGTGGTGTGAAGAAATGGCAATGGTGAAAATCTGGAGTAAAAATGTTTAAAATTATTGAAGTTACGAGCGTGTGTGGCAACTACACAATGCATGCTTGTAACACGGTCATTTTATGGATGTTTGTCACCTAATTTTCAACATAGGCATTTTAGGATCTCTGTTCATGAACAGTGTCACTGTGATTTTCTTAAACTCTCCTGAACACTTATTTCCCACAGCAACTACACTATCCTGCGCTGGATGTGCGAAAACACTTTTCAGCCAGGATGTGAAAAATGACAGCTATACTGTTCATCAGGAGGTGTGAAAAAATGTCAATGTTGAAAATCTGCAGTGAAAATATTACAGATTTCCAAAGTTATGAGGGTGCATGGAAACAGTCAGTTTTTGGATTTTTTCACCAAATTTGCAACATAGTCTTTTTAAGAGCCCACCTCATGAACAGTGGCACTGTCATTTCATTAATTGGTCCCAAAAGGTGATTCCGCACAGTGACTGCAAAATCACCTTTTTGGGACCAAATAACACCATAACTGTGACTGAATTCATGAGGAGGGGCCCCAATAACCCCATGTTGAAACTTCGGTGCCAAAATTCCCCAAAATGGATGAGATACTCACCAAAGTTGAAAAAACATTATTTATGCCATTATACTGCCCACTGGCATTTCTTCAGTTCACGGTCAGCTTTCAAGAGTGCAGATGTGTTCCTGGTCCACTGAAGATCATCGCTCTAGGCTCCAGAGGTAAGTATGGGGTGAGGTGAGATGTGGGGAGGTGGGGTATGCAGTGGGTGGACACGGTTTAGGGAAGGGGGCCACAGACAGTGAGGGATTGTTTTCTACTTTACAAGTTAAAAAAAAATGTTAACATTGTGGGAAGGTTTTTTCTTTTGAATGGTACATTTGGCATGCTGGGGTTCACTCCCAGAATGCCACCTGTGTGTTTTGGGGTGGGGGGACTGAAGCCGACTGGGATTGGATATCCCGTTGGCAAATAAAAGAGGGTGTTTGACAAAGGGGGGAATGATGCTGAAGGGGATTGGGCACCCCCCTCAGCAAACAACTGGCATGGGACATGATGCCGATGGGATTGGGCTCCCCCTTTTGGCAAATGAACTGGGAATGGGGGCATAATGATGATGATGCTGACAGGAGGATTGGGCACCCTCAACATTGAATTTTCTGGGGACTGTGAAAGGCGGATGACACAGCCGCTATGTCACATTGAAATGTTACACCAGGGAAGGCATGCCCTGCAATGAGGTGGAGCTCCATCATTGCAGTGGCTAAAATGTTTCAAGTTGGTGGCACGCTTTGCAATTGCTGTAATAGACAGTGTGCAGTCTCATTTGTGCCACACAGCCAAGCCTGAAAAAGTAGTGGTGCCACTGGCCACAAAACTACCGTGCCTCCAAAACCTGATTTTCCACTTCAAGCAACCCCAATATGTTGTGTCTGTACTGCATGCGCAAGACAACATAAAAAAACATACTGACAATGGATCACGATGTTGGCATAATGCATTGCTAACAGGGTGTTTTGGGGAAGGGAGAACACAGTATCTACATTGAGTACTGGCAGTTTTACCTTGCAAAACTGCTGTGACTGCCCTGTACAGCACAGTGTGTCACTCCTCTGCCCTATAGTGATGTCAGAAGTACATCCCAGGGTCCATGGCAACACCAGCCTTGCTATATAAGCTCTAGTACAACCTGCAGTTTTTAATAGCTTAGAATGCAAAAACTAACTGCAGAGGGCAGTAATGAAATACAGTTCCAGAATCAATGCAAGAAGAGGTAATTTATGTATGAGAGTCAAAGGGACTGGGAAGGGTGCTGTTTAAGGCAAAACATAACATAAATGCACCAGTAGAAGGTTTTAAAATGTCATGGTCATGAAAGCTGATGTTTGTTTTTTTTAACCATGAGCCTGCCCACTCACATGCACCCCCCACCCCGTGAAATCCACTGAACTGACTACCAATGCCCAATCAAGATCCCAATCCTGAATGGGCCGTGTGAAGCTGTTAAGCAAGCTGTTCTCCATATGTTTGAAAAAGGAGAGTTGTAACTTGATTACACAAAGCAAATCTGACCCACCCCCACCCCACACATAATACTAGTCTGGCAGTAGGATCCCATCCCCCATGCAGACAACACCCCCCCCTTCTGTAGAGACTAGCAGATAAAATCATTCCTAAGTGTTGGGAAACACTGCCCCCACTGTTCAGACTAGCATATGACTGAATCCCTGATTCTGGGAGCCCTCTCTCCTCAACTTTTGAGACCTGAACCAGGAAACAGACCCTTGTTCATAGAAACTCACACCTTCCCCAGTACTGAAAACCACACCTCATCCCTCACTCCTCATTCACAATTTTTGCAACCAAGGATTTGCTTTACAGTTATACTGTTCATTCAATATACTCTGTTGAATGCAAATTTGAACCTTTCAAATCCATGGGATGTGAGTCTTTTTTTAATTTCTGGCCCATGTTCATTATGTACAATAGAATCAACGCATAGCTAAATGGCTGTACTGGGCTATCAAACTGGCAGTGATCAGCTGCACCACTGTACCACTCCTTTGGAAGGTGATTTAAAGTGAATTAATAAAATGTTGTAACATTTGGGTAAGCAAAGTGTATGTTTTAGATATTGCCACCAACAAACAATTACAGGGTTTTAAATAATTGATTAGCAGTTTTTTTCTTGGGACTATACTAACTGTACAGAAAGTATTTATATAGAATTTCTAGAAGTAATGTGTCTGTTAAACACAGTGAGGTGAGAGCTATGCATTTTCACAAAGATTTAGCACTTTTATGAGCAAAACGCTAATCAATTTTTAGAGTTAAATAAATCCCTGAATTACCTAGAAAAGGAGGTCTTCCACCCCTTAAGGAAGGTTTTTCAGTTTTACAAGTAAAAGGCCCATACTGCTGTTAGACTACCTAGTAGGTCCTATTGGTCAAAGGTAGATGAAGTATAGAAATTCGATATTATATTGGTACTCTGCAGTGCTCACTTGTTGCAAGATTCAACATTTCTTCTGTTTGCCTTTGAAAGGGTGCACTGCCTATTTCAATTTAAGAGCATCTGGAAATGTTTTATTCTTAAATAAAATCAGAGTTTCAAAAAAACTGTAAGGAAGAAAAGACTGTACAGTACATTAAAGATGTATAGCTCTCAGAGGAACTAAAATAAATTGACAGATAAAACACTTCTTATGTTACCCCTACAAAAAACCTTCCAGTGTTGCTCATGCTGTGACAAGTTGTCTTTGTAACTAAACAAGGCATAGTGGCCTATAGTCATGATTTTAAGGCAATGGAATGTCATCAACCAATCAGTGAGGAGAACAATTGCATCTCTTATTCTATGTGCAGTTGTCTCCTCATGCTGCATGCTTAATGCACTCATTCCAGTTTTCCTGCTCTGCTAGAGTGCAGACCACTCGGATTACCTTTTCTTTTTCTTGTGATATCCATTGGCCTCTGTATCACCTCACCAAAAAAAAAAGGTCAGCAGTTTCATATACGGACCCCTCTAACACAAATTTATATATAACGTTTTTTTTTCTTTCTTTAAACATCCTATGGCCTCTATACCATTGCTCTGAACTAGTGTGACATGGGGATCCACACTATGGACCTGGCATCAGAGGATACCAAAAAACCACATAGGGAGCGCTAGTAAAAAGTTAAAAGAAAAAAACTGTGTCATAAAAACTGTACACATAGAAACATAGTTTGGTGGCAGATAAGAACTGACTGGCCCATCTAGTCTGCCTATTTCTTTCTACCCACTGCATACACCGCAGACCCTAATTGATCTGTGGCTTACCCTTTCTTACCTATCGCTAGGGTTCCCTTATGCCTATCCCATGCATTTTTGAATTCCCCATGTGTCTATCTACTGTTTCCATGGAGAAATAGTTCTTCATGTTACCCCTGAGTCTACCCACCCTCTAGCCGCATATCATGACCCCATGCTCTTGAACAATTTATTTTCTGAAAGATGTTACCCTCTTGTACCTTATATATACCCTTTAATTACATACTGTACATATTATAGGCATTCCACTGCCATGAAATATGTACTGTGTAGGGGATCTAGTAGTGGGTGTATCTTATTGTGTAGTGAGGGCATAACATGCTGGTTTGAAAGGCAGAAAAGCTCAGCTTTGCTTCATGGTCCTCTGGCCCATCCATCATGAGAGACCCCTCTTACACAATAGGAGACACCCTCTACTAGTCTTATATACAGTATAACATTAACAGAGCTACAATTGCCTTTACTAACATGATGTAGAAATCTTCCATGTTGTTCAGTGGTACATTGCTGCCGTGAATTAGTAAAGGTAAAGCAGTCTGAAAAGCTAACCCGAGACAGTGGCTCAGATATGAAGAAATTAATGGCTGAAATCCTGAGTTCCCATCTGTATCTGAGGTTTTTGGCCTCCGATTTAATTAATAGCACCTAAAACTGTTAAAAAAAAAAGACATGCTGAAGAAGTTTAATTCTGATGTAACACAACCAGTCTTGGATGTCTGCCATGAATGAAACAAAACATAAATGTGAGTGACAAGCATTCCCTTGATGCTATGGGAAAGCCATCATTTATGATCATTTTAGTCTTCAAGTGACATGACAACATTAAAATGCAAGTTTTAAGAGCTACTGACATCTCTGGGAAAACTTTGAAAAACATACATATACACTATTATTTTTGTTTTATCTACTGCATATGCTGTGTACACAATTCATTCATAAAACAAAACAGCAGTGTGTTACAGAAATTACAGGAAATGTATAACAATAGTTTAAAAATTGGTTTGGTAGAAGGCAGAGCATAATAAATGGTGCTTTTTTGAATGGCATTATGTCTGACGTAGTGCCACAAGGATCTGTTTCAGGCATCTACTCTTGTTAGTATTCATAGTAAAGAGGAGTGTAATTAGATTTTTTTCAAAATTTGCAGATGATAAAATTTGGAAGAGTGGTTATGTTCACAAAATATACATAAGATTATATACGTAATGGGCAGGCTAGTGGGTTTTACAAGACAAAAATTCTAATTTTCTATGTTTTCATGTTTCTATGGGATAATGTAATTAAAAAAAACAGCTACCATTAATATGTAAATGACATAGGAATCCATGTGAGTGACCAAGAAATGGGTGTGGGTATCACTGTAAACAACAGATTAAAATCTAAACAGTGTGGAGATACAGCAAACAATATAAATACAATCTATGTCTACTTTATCAGAAATCAACATACTGTATGTAGCTCAAGAAATGCAATAATCTCCATCTGCTTTTGAATCTAATTCCACACAGTCTGTCATACCAAGGTAATTGTTTTTTTTTAGAAATATATATTAGGATATGATACATATTATTACTTTAAATTGTATTAATTATTTTCTTTATGTCTAGGAGAACCCCTTCCTGGTGCCTGTTCTCTGTTATACACCCCCTGATACCCAGTAGTACCCTTTCCAATGCTTAGAATCCTGGTGTCCAGAGGCTACTGATTTATGTCCCAATCCCAAAACAAGCACTCCATTGTGCCCCTTCTTTTTGCCATAATGGGGAAGAGGAGGTATCAGTGAGGATCTGATTTTCAAGACAAGGGTGTTAAAGGGATTAAATGCCCTGAAGGTGGTCATGTCAATTGGCCTGGATGGGCTGCATCCTGATGTGCTGAAGAAAATTGGACATGTTCTAGCTCACCACTGGCTGAGCTCTTCAACAAATCAGTAGACAGGTGTAGCAAACTAGGGAGTGGAGGACAATGGATGCTGTTCCGCTAGACAGGAGCATAAAAGATTACATGATGGATAGGAAATTGGTTGACAGAACCCAGTCATTTGTCCTTAATTGAAACAACTCAGAGGTCGGGAGATCACCAGTGGTGTGCATTAGTGACTAGTCTTGGAGCCATTTCTCTTTAACATATTCATCTGTAATATTGGAATAGGAATCCAAGGGAAAGCCTGTCCCTTCATAGACAATACTAAGAGCTACAGAAGAGTGGCTAATGAGGAAGTGGTATGAAATATGAGGGAAGACCTGGAAAGATTAGAAAAAAAGGTCAAAGTTCTGGCAGTTGAAATCAATGACAAGAAGTACACAGTAATGTGAATTGGGGGTAAAAAACTCTGAAAGCAGAATACTGGATGAGGCGGGGTTAACTGTAAAAATATGCCTAACTGAGGAGAGGTACTTGGGTTGATAATATCAGACAATGTAAAAACATCAGTGCAGTGCAAGAGAGCAGTGAGGAGAGCCAATAGGATGTTGGGATGTATATGAAGGGAAATCTTACAGGTTTTAATTTGAAACTCTGATTTTATTTAAGAATGAAATATTTCTGGATGCTCTTAACTTGAAATAGGCAGTGCACCCTTTCAAAGGCAAATAGAAGAAATGTTGAATCTTGCAACAAGAGATCACTGCAGAGTACCAATAGATAATATCAAATTTCTATACTTCATCTACCTTTGACCAATAGGACCTACTAAGTAGTTTCACAATTGTATGGGTCTTTTACTCGTAAAACTGAAAAACCTTCCTTAAGGGATGGAAGACCTCCTTTTCTAGGTAATTGTTTGTTGGTGGCAGTATCTAAAACATACACTTTGCTTACCCAAATGTTACAACATTTTATTTATTTACTTTAAATCACCTTCCAAAGGAGTGGTACTGTGATGCAAATGATTACTGCCAGTTTGGTAGCCCAGTACAGGCATTTAGCAATGTGTTGATTCTATTGTCCAAAATGAACATGGGCCAGATATTGAAAAAAAGACTCATATCCCATGCATTTGAAAGGTTCAAATTTGCATTCAACAGAGTATACTGAAAGAACAGTATAACTGTAAAGCAAATTCTTAGTTGCAGAAATTGTCTGAAGGGAACAACCCCTTTTTAATGTATGAGCCCTTAGGTCTCATTTGGAGAGCACACCCACCTCCAGATTAATATTTCTGATTACTGTATACTGGGGATAATTATTTGTAGCCATATTGGTCCTTATACAACCAGATGAACAAATTAGGTGAGCTAATAACTTTTTTTTGACCAACAAGAGTTTTTCAGACCACATGTTTACAGATTACATATAGTTCTTCTTCAGCTAATGGCAAGTTATACAAAACGTTCCTATAAAAGCAATGCTTTTATTTAGTGGATACTGCCATCTACTAGGTGCAATTAACATACATTAGGAAATGTAGAAACATAAACAGCAATGGCAGAAAAAGACCAAAGGTTCATCTAGTCTGCCTGGAGTTCCACATCTGCTTCTTATCCATACAGGGTTTTATCCCTCCTGATCTACCCTACTGCTGGCCTCCCTACTGCTACCAACCAAAATATTCACCAAACTCTTCACACTGCACTGTCCCAGCCATGCTTGAAACCATTTACCATCTTGGCATCGACCACCTCAGCTTCAGCTGGCAGACTGTATTTTTTTTTTTTATAATACTTCTTTTTATTGCCTCGGTCAATGGCTGGGGGATCCCTCATTGATCAGTTTAGTCCTGATACTTGGGTGGGATTGGATGTCATGGGGCTTGTGTTGAGGATTTCATTTTGTTTGTGCACCCTCCTGTGACCCACCGTAATGGAGTTGGTCGTGCAACAACCTCAATGCATGACTGGGCATGGTTCTGCCACTGACATGCAGAGATCTGTTGGCTCCATCTTAAAAGGCCAGGCAGCATGGTCCCAGACTGATGTACCCCCCCCCAGCTCATGCTAATGGTTGGTACGCACCAGGTACCAAGTCCCCTCCTTCTTTGGAGAAGGCGAGTAGTGCCCTGGATATTCCACTCCCCCCAGCTGACCCTCTGACGTCCAAGGTCTGCACCCAAACCCTGATCATCAGCATCACAGGCGGTAACACTACCTCTGCACTGGTGGGCTGGCACTTCTGGAAGACTGTTTGATGTTTCTACCACCCTTTCTGTAAAACAGTACTTCCTTACATCCCTCTTAATCCTTCCCCATGCCAGTTTCCACTTGTATCTGTGAGTTCTTCATACTTCTGCTAAACTGTTCCCCACAGTTCACCTGTTTATTCCATTCAGGAACATAAGGGTCTCTGTCATATACCCCCATTCTTAGCTGGTCTCCAGTGAGATCATGTTCAGTGCCTTCTGACTATCTTAGTAAGATCGGTTGGTCATCTATCATCTTGGTAGCCCTGCATTGCACTGTCTCCAGCCTAGCCTTTTTCTTTTTTATGTGAGGACTCCAGAACTCAGCACAGAATTTCATAAGCAGTCTTGCCAGTGACCTATATATAGGAAGTAGTTACTGCTTTTTCCTGCTTTCAGTATCCCTTCTGATACACCTCTGCAACCTATTCGCTTACTGTAGGTCTTGGTTCACTGGCTCTTTCTTCGGTATGTTAACTGTTCATAGTAGAGTTCAATATCCACTGAATAAAAGTTATGCTTTTTAAAGAACCTGACAGTTGTTTTACTGATGATAATGGTTCAGAAGAAACTTGGATTGTTAATGACTGGCCAACAAAGTTATTTTTGTATGTGCACACTTGTTGAGGACTTTACTGAGTCCTAACATATTCTTCTGCATGTTTAAATGACAAATTTAGTGTTGCAGTCTAAATTTGGAGGCTGAGTTCAGAATGACAGAATATTTAAAACATGTTTTGCAGGTTCTGCTGTTGCACATTTCTTTTACATAAAGCAATCAGAATATCCAGAACAAATCAACATTAATAATTTCATGACAGCAGATAATGTCGATTATCAAACTTGAAATGTGCTCCCCTTTGGACAAATCTAACATCTGGTGGCAGTGCATTTTTTTTAAGACTTTTGGATCAGTGCCTGAATAAATCCACTATCCAAGGCATCAGGATATCCAAGTCATCATCAGCAAGTCTTTAGCGGAAGACCATGCATTCCTGGCACTGGCATATGATATTAGAAGTTTGAAGTGGTACACAGGTCCAGCCCATTTATGGCCTTTGATGTCAATAATCATACCTGGAATGCAGTTCAGAAATTAGCATACATCTACTTCAGTTTGCACAGACCTGTTTGTTGCATACAACCTAGATCTGGAGCTGCTACAAAAAATAATTAAGGACCTACAACCAATATTCAGTGAGGATGACACCTTGAAATGTATTTTGCAGGGACAGCCCTTACTGTTTTTCAAACAACCACCTGACTTATTCAACCTTGTTGTCAGGAGCAAACTTATACATTGACAAAAACAACAGTACACTAGCAGACACTGTATTCTGCAATATTCCTAAATGTAAAACATGTGATCACATTTCCAATTCAGATGTTATCAACACCTCCCGAAACAAGCAATTCATGATACTAGGGTGTTATACATGTAGACTCCAAAATATTGTCTGTTACAGCCAGTGCAAGAAGTGTCCACATGCAGGCTATGTGGGGGAAACAGAGTAATTCCTTTGAATCTGAATGAACTCACACAGGGATGACATAAAGGTAAAAGACTGAAAAAGCAGTGGAACATTTCTCTTAGTCTAGTTTCTCTATCTGCGACCTCTCTGTCCTGTTTCTTAAAGGACACTTCAAAAATCTACAAGAAAAGCAGGATTATAAGCTTAAACTTATTTATGTTTTTTACTCTCACAATAAGGGATTGCATGTCAACCTTAATTTAATGGTTCATTACAAAATTTAAACTGACAACTGTCTTTCTCTTCACTGAAGTTTAAGTACATTTCTTGTACTTAATATATTATATACAGTATCTTTTACATTTGACTTATACATGAACGTGGTTTTATTTACAGTATATGTTTGATTATACTGTTTGCTGTGTTCTGGTGGATATGGGTGTTTGTAAGTGCTTTTTGTGATTTCTTGCTCACACACACACCCACACACACACACTCACTCACTCACTCACACTCAGAGGGCTAGATTTTCAAAGGAGGTCACAGGGTTTGCATCAAGCTCTGCATCCATCTTGTTTTTTGGCACAGCTGTGCCAAATACCTTTGCCCAACGGTGTCCCATTTTAGTAAGTTGGGTGTAGTTTCAACAGTTTTCCTGCTTTACAGCAGCTTGTGCCACATATTTGGAGAAAGCCCTGTAAAAAGGGCATCTGGATTGAGTCAAGTTAGACCAGCAAAAGCTGGTCTAACTCATGGCAGTCAGTACACAGGACAGGAAATCCCAGTCACCAGCCAGGAGAATGCCACTATCTCTGTGCACCATATGTTCGGCACACCCAGGGCTAGTGGCATTTGTAAGCTTTTGAAAATCCAGCCCAGAGTCTGTCATTTAAGGAGGCTCACAACATAAGCATTGAACAATTTCTAGGACTCCTGCGTTCACATTCCATGGATAAGACTGTACATCTCTAATCTTTTTTTTGTTTTGTTTTGTTTTGTCTTTGCACATACCCAGTTACTTACTGTTTTATCAACAGAACTTCCACATGTGTGAGTATCAGTTTATTTATTAGTTCTACCCAATACATTTAGGTTTGTTTTTGGAAAAAAAACTGTCATGTCTGAAGAAGTGTTCTGTGTAGCTGGAAAGCTTGTGTTTTGTAAGTTTTTTTTGGTCCAATGAAAGATACCAAATCACCCACTTTGTTCACAAACCTGGAGTAATTTTGTAAGCTGACCACTCCATTTCAACAAGCATGCAGTAGCATGCTGAACAGTAGTAGTCCCCAAATGATCCAGAGGGGTACACAAACATGGAGCATAGTTGGGGGTGTGGCTTAGACAATATAAAAGCAGGTGACTCCAATCACAACTTCCTGTTGCTAGCCTTTTTTCATACTAATTGCCCTCCAACCCACCCACCCTAAGCCAGTTCTACTTTTATAGCCACTGGATTTGACTGACAACAGGAACTTCCTTTTTGGCAGTAGGAAGGGAAGGATCATAGAGAAACATTAGTTTTGTCAACCCTAAAGGAAAAAAAGTAGCTCCCCCCCCCCAACTGCTGGTGGTCTGATACTGAGCAAGGAAGAAGGAGGCCACTGAGGAACATAGGAAGTTGCTGTCCCAGAACAGGAAGGGTGAGAGTTGTAAGGAGAGGAGAGAGTAAGCATACAGAGAAACAGGAGAGGCGACACAACATAAGATATGATATGAGTGGTGCAGTGCAATGGCTGTGGGGTGGCAGTGTTTCAGGAGACATTCTGGAGGCTGTGATGCTGCCCTATTTGCAAACACCTCTCTGGTCTGAGGGAGGAGGTTGCCCATCTCCAGGCTGACCTGGCTAGGATTCATGAAACCTCTTCTCCCACCCAGGGACCACAAGGGCCAATGCCACTACCTCAGAGGTTGCCAAGAAAGAGGAGAGGCTGGACTAGGGTGGGCTCAGGGAGGGAAAGAGTGGTGGAACTGAGTTGCATTACCTCCAGCTGTACCTCTCCACAATTCATATGCTCTTCTGGTGGATAGTGGTTCCTCTATGGAGGCATCTGCAGTGGAGACCAAGGAGGATGCTGGGAACCTTCACAAAGGAGACCCACAGGAGGGTGGCATGGGACCCCACAGGGAAGAAAACAACTCCTGGTGGGGGACTCAATCATTAGGGGGTAGAAGTGGGGAAGGAAGAGGAGAGGGAGATAAGGTGCCTGCCTGGTGCCACGGCTTGGTGGGACAGGAAGCTAATCCTCAGGATCGTGGGAGCAGCTGCATGAGGGAGGGAGCTGGATGTCATTGTCCACCTAGTGACAAATGACCTGGCTAGGAATGGGATAAAAGCAGTGCAAGAGGAGTTTGTAGAGTTGGGGAGGGGCCTTAGACAAGTAGCGCATACAGTAACCTTCTCGGAGGTGCTGATTGTCTATGGCAAGGGTGATGCTAGGGTACTCCTCACCAGGGAATTAAATCAATGGTTGAAAAACTGGTGTGGAACTCAGGGTTTTGGCTTCATTGGGGACTGGGGAGCCACATGGAGGGATGCAGACCAATACTGGCACTGAAAAGGAGCAGGGGAAATCCCAGCCTCCAGCCACAACACATGGTAATCAGTGAGGTAAACACCAAGGTGGAGAAGTCAATAGGGAGCAGGACAGAGGTAAATACAAAAAAAGGCAAAGCCAATAAGGACAGGGATGGGGATAAAAGGGGTAAGGCCATCAAAAAGTGGAGGGTGATGAGTTCAAATGCCCATAGTCCATGTAACAAGCGCCTGAACTAGTGGCCTTGATGGAAGAGTATTGCCTGGATATTGTGGCAGTCACAGTAACATGGTACACAGAGAACAATGACTGGGATGTCAACATACCAGGATACACAATCTACAGGAGGGACAGGGAGGGTAAAAGAAGAGGAGGAGTAGCTCTCTATGTTAAGGAAAGGATGAAAGCAACAGAACTAAAGAGTAAACAGGCAGCAGATGAAGCACTCTGGGTCACCCTGGAGACAGAAAATGGCACCACAATCCACATGGGTGTTGTATACAGACCCCCATCTCAGGGGGAGGGAATGGACTAGAAAATGATAGAAGGCATCCTTAGAATGGCAGAAAAAGGGGAGATATTGTTGATGGGGGAACTGAATATACCAGGTGTTAACTGGAGCACCTTTGCTGCAGGCACATCCAAGAGCAGGGTCATTATTGATGCCCTACAAGGGGCATGTCTCAGACAGCTAGTATTAGCACCCACTCAGGAGGGAGTAATCTTAGACCTGGTACTCTCAAATGGGGACGGAGAAAGAATCTCAGATTTAGAAGTGAGTAGCCATCTGGGAACAAGCGACCACCAAACAGTGTGGTTCATGATAAACACAACCATATAATCAAGCCATACAAAAACAAGAGTATTGGACTTTAGGAGGGCTGACTTTGGAAAAATGAGAGAGCACCTCAGAAAAGCACTAGCAAACAGGCAAGAAGGAGGGGTGGAAGAACAATGAGGAGTAATCAAAACAGCCATCACGGAGGCAACAAGCCTTTGTGTAAGGCAAATCAACAAAACACAACAAAGGAAAAAAATGCCATGGATCTCAAACGAGGTGGCAGGGAAGGTTAAGGAGAAAAGGATAGCATTCAGGAAATATAAGGAAACACAGAAGGAGCAGGACAGAGAACTTTATCAGTTAAAGCAGAAAGAGTTAGGGAAGGCAGTCAGAATAGCAAAGGCCCAAACCGAGGAAAGGATAGCCAACTCTTTTAAGAAGGGGGATAAGACCTTTTATAGGTACATTAGGGAGAGAAGAAAGACCAAAGGAGGGATACTGAGGCATAGTAAAGGTAAGGGAATGTGGGCAGAGGGTGACAGTGAAAAAGCAGGGATACTGAATTAATATTTCTGCTCAGTATTCACAAAGGAAGAGGGGGAGGTACCTAAACCAAACAAGAGAAACACTCTGAAGACGGGGGTCAATACCAGTCCATTTACAGAAGAAAGACTTATGAAAGAACTAATAAAATTGAAGGTAGACAAAGCAATAGGGCCTGATAGGATTCACCCAAGAATTCTAAAAGAACTAAGGGTAGAACTAGTGACACCGCTGACTACTCTCTTTAACAAATCATGGGAAGATAGGGTGGTACCTGAGGACTGGAGGAGGGTGGATGTGATTCCTCTGCACAAAAGTGGGAGCAGGATAGAGGCAGGAGACTACAGATCAGTTAGTTTGACCTCAGTGGTCGGGAAAATGATTGAATCACTTCTGAAGGAAAGAACTGGTGAGTACCTAGAGGCCAGTGGGGCACAGGACCCAAGGCAGCATGGATTCACTATGGGAAGGTCGTGTCAGATGAATTTAATGGATTTCTTTGACTGGGTGACCAAAAGTAGTAGACCAGGGAGGGGCTGTGGACATGGCCTACCTAGATTTCAGCAAGGCATTTGATACAGTCCCACACAAAGGATCAATACACAAGTTAGCCAGCCTTGGAATGGGTCCCAAGGTGTTAGCCTAGATAAAAATTTGGCTATACAATAGGATGCAAAGGGTAGTAGTAAACAGAGTCCACAGTGAATAAAATAGGGCTACTAGTGGGGAACCGCAGGGTTCAGTACTGGGACCAGTCCTTTTTAATGTCTTTATAAGTGACATTGCAGAGGAACTGGAAGGAAAAGTATGTCTCTTTGCAGACCACACAAAGATCTGCAACAGGGTTGCTACACAAGATGGAGTGGAAATGATGAGAAGGGACTTGGCGAGGTTGAAGGAATGGTCAAATGTATGGCAGCTCAGATTCAATGCAAAGAATTGAAAGGTAATGCACCTGGGAAAAAAAACCCAGGGGAAGAGTACATAATGGGGGGTGAGATACTGACAACAGTAAAAACTGAATGAGACCTCAGGGTAATTATATCAGATAACCTAAAGGTGGGCAAGCAATGTGAGAAGGCAGTAAGAACGGCTGGGGGGATACTGGGATGCATAGAGAGAGGCATCAATAGTAGAAAACAGGAAGTTGTTATCCCTTTGTACAGACAGTTGGTGAGACCCCATCTGGAGTACTGTGTGCAGTTCTGGCGACCCCATCTCCGCAAAGACATAGACATAGTGGAGGCTGTCCAGAGGAGGGCAACCAAAATGGTGCAGGGTCTGCACTAGAAGACATACGAAGAAAGACTAAAGGAGCTTAATATGTATACCCTAGAGGAAAGAAGGGAGAGAGGGGACATGATAGAAACTTTCAAGTATCTCAAGGGAATCAACAAAGTCGAAGAGGGTAGCATCTTTCAGAAAAAGAGATGTGCAAGAGCAAGGGGGCACAATTTGAAGATAAAGGGGGGACAGCTCAGAGGTAATGTGAGGAAGTATTTTTTCATGGAGATGGTTGTGGATGCATGGAACAGCTTCCCTGAGGAGGTCGTGGAGTCAAGAACAGAGGGGGAATTCAAGAATGCATGGGACAGACATAAGGCAGTCCTAGCGGGGGGTAGGAGGAAGTAAGCTGTTGGTTAACTAGGATCTGCAGCTTATCTGTTAGGTAGGAAAATGGGCAGACTAGGTGGGCCAAGTGGTCCTTATCTGCCACCAGATTCTATGTTTCTATGTTTCTATAGTTGAACAGCCGAGTAATGAGTTCAAAATGCATTGACTTGTATCCCATGGGCTTGAATGGGACTGGATGACCTCAGTCTCAGTACGTTGTTGAAATGGTAAAAAGCACTCTTGACAGAATTTGCAACACAAACACATACATTAATTAACTATGAAAAAAAAAAATATCCTAGTGAGTCTGTCTCATAAACTAATATAGAGCTTCACATCCATCTTATGGTATATGAATTCAAGCACCAGCTTTAATGTCAAAGGACCATAGATCCTTTATAAACACGGTCTCCTCAGACTCAGAAAGCTGTACTCTTACTCTCACTTTCACTCTCAAATTCATTCATACTGTAAGAACCCAAGAAACTGTAATGTTCCCAAATTGTAGACATTTTTTAATGTTTCTGAGGCCTCCTGTGCTGAGCCAGTTTAGAGCTGAATCCAGTTGGGGTACGCAGTGCAGCTACTTTGTTTTACCTGTTGTGTACCCACATATGATGTACTCTTTTGACTGTTTTAAATAAAGGAATTATCTCACTGCCGTCATAATTCTGGTGATCAGTTTATGAATTGTTATCTATATACTGTATTGCGACTATTATGTAGCAAGGCAGGAAACAGCTGCACTTGGGACAACAGAGCTCAATAAGTGAAGACTATATTGGAGAAAGGAGAAAACTTGCACAATGCAACTCAGATGGGAAGAGGAATTGACAAAAATCAATTAAAAGTAAATTATTTATTTCTTAAAAAGGTACTGGGATGCAGTGTCAGGTACAGCCAATATAGCACCTGTTACAGCATTTTGACTCTTGAGTAAAGGAACTGGTTTGCACTTCATTAACATTTGAGAGTGCATCTATCCCCCCAACAAATGTTCTGCATGAGATTTCACCTCACTGCTTATTGCAAATATTTCAGATTATAGCACTCAATAAACTTGAAAGTGCAAGTGTGGCTTTGTGATGCTACACATAGCATATTTACAGTGCCACTTTCCAGACACATGATCTGTTTCTGACCTTAGAAAGATGCAAGCAATAATGGTCTATCTAGACATATAACTCCTTTCTAACCACTTTAAACACACAGAATCTGCTGAGGCAATTAGTTCTATCAAAGCACTTTTGATAGGACCCCACAATAATTACAAGATCTTCCAGGGTCACACATGAAGGCAATTTGATGTAATTATCTGGGGTGACATAAATACCTTCATAGACCATTAATGTGAGTAGGCCAGGAGAGGCACTTGTACAGTAATTTTTGATGTGTTAAATGAGCTTGTATTCTCTCTCAGAGTGACAGAGTGACTCTGACACTTCTTTTTATGTTGTCTTGCACACACTCAAGCAACATATTGGGGTAGCTTGGAACAGCAGGTTTTGGAGGCGCGGTCATGTTGTGGCCAGTGGTGGCACTGCTTTTTTGGGCTGGGTTCCATGGTAAGAATCACATTGCATGCTGTCTATGACAGCAGTGCAAAAGCATGCCACCAACTTGAAATGATTTAGCCACTGCAGTAAGGGAGCTCCCCCTCATTGCAAGGCGTGCCTTGCCTGGTGTAACATTTCAATAAAAGATGGCGGTGGTTGTCACCGTCCACCTCACATTCGCAATCAAGATGATGTCAGGGGTGCCCAATCCCCCTGTCGACATGCCCCCTTCCCAGTTCAGTTTGCCATGGGGAGCCCAATCCCCATTGGTATAATGGCCCCCTTATCATTTAATTTGTGTGTTGAGGGGGTGCTCAATCCCCTTTGGCATCATGCCCCCCCAGACATGTTTCTGTGCCAACTGGGGCCCAGTCCTTCTCGGCTTTGGTCCCCCTCCCCCAAAATACAGGTAGCACACTAGGAGCCCACCCCAGTGTGCCATAACACACCTGCAAAAAAGAAAACTGAGCCGCATTGTCTTTATAGTTTTTGGTTGTTGTTTTTACCTGAAAAATGAGAAAACAGTCCCTCGACGTATCCAGTACCCCTCACACAACCCGTACCCACCCTCTGCGTACACCACCTCCCCACACCCCCCCACACCCCATACTTAACTCCAGAGCCTGGTGCAATGATCTTTGATGCACTGGGAACACGTCTACACTCTTCAAAGCTGACCGCAAACTGAAGAAATGCTGGTAAGCTGTATAATGGCATAAATGTTTTTTTTTTTACTTTGGTGCATATCTCAGCCATTTTTGTAAATTTTGGCACCTAATTTTCAACATGGGGTTCTTGGGAAATCACCTCATGAATTCAGTCACTGTCATCTCATTATTCTGTCCTGAAAGGTGATTTCACAATCACTGTATGAAATCACCTTTTGGAACCAATTAATGAAATGACAGTGTCACTGTTCATGAGGTGGGCTCCCAAAAAGCCTATGTTGCAAATTTGGTGAAAAATTAAAAAAAAATTACTGTTTTACAAGCGTGTATTGCACAGTTCTCATGCACGCTTATAACTTTGAGAATGTTTAATACTTTTACTCCAGATTTTCAACATTGTAATTTTTTCACACCTCCTCATTAACAGTATAGCTGACATTTTCCACATCCCACCTGAAATGTGTTTTCGTACATCCGGCGCACAATGACACAGTTGCTGTAGGAAAACAATGTTTGGGACAGAGTAAGAAAATCACAGTATCACTGTTCATGAGCAGAGGTTCCAAAATGCCTATGTTGAAAATTAGGTGACAAAATTCCACAAAATGACTAACTCCCCAAACCCATAGCACAGTCCACATGCCGGCGGCGTCTAATACCTGGTGGACTGATAAAACTTAAGGAACTTCTGTCCCAAATTGACTGGTCTCCTATACAGGCAACTCCTGACATCGACACAGCTCTCTCCTTCTTTACCCAAACTTTTAATAATGCCTGTGATATCTTTGCCCCAATGTTGACCCGCCGTTCTAAAAGGAAGAATGCCCCCTGGGTTACCCCAGCTTTGATCCACCAGCTCAAACATTGGGACAACCTATGGCACCGTGCCATTGAGACTGGCCGGCCCAATGACAGGCGGTTATATGCTGCCGCTTGAAACAAGTGCACTCGGGCCATCAGAAAGGCCAAGTCTGAGCATTATCAGTCCTCACTCAGTGCTCATGGGGAATCCCAGAACCTTCTGGGATAACATTAAACAGTTAAATGGGAGTGCACACTTCCACCCACCCAGATCAACATTAATGGTGTGATCTCCTCAGACCCAGCCCTCATAGCCAACCACCTCAACACCTCATTCACTGACCTTAGCCCTATCCTCCCTACAAATTTTTTGACCCTCCTCCCCAGCACCTGCCATAAATCTTTCGCCTTTATTTTCTCTCCTCCGCGTGTTTCTGCTCAAGAACTTAGGCCGCACCTTGTCACTGCCCCTCAAGAGTAATAGTACAGGCAGTGACACCCTGATCCATGTATCCTACGGCTGGTCTTAGACACAGTCCTTACCCCGATCACATGCCTCATCAACCACTCTCTTTGCCTGGGGAAGGTTCCAACTGCCTGAAATTCACCACTGTCACCCCTATCTTTAAAGGTGGTGATAGGACTGTGGCTGGAAACCATCGACCGATCTCCATTCTCTCTCTCTCTCCAAGGCCTTGGAAAAAGTGGTGGCCTCTCAAATCTCTGACTACCTCTCCACCTACAATGTCCTTTGTCCTGAGCAGCATGGCTTCCGAGCGGACCACAGTACCAACAGAGCCCTCCTAGAGTTCTCCAACTTTCTCCACTCCTCCTTAGACACTGGTCCTCTGGCTGGTGCTGTCTTCATTGACCTCTCGAAAGCTTTTGACACTGTCTCCCAACCCCTCCTTCTTGATGCCATTAGTCTCTCTGGTTTTGCTGCTGGGCCTATCTCCTGGTGCACCAGTTATCTGTCTGACTGCTCACAGCGTGTAAAAATTATTGGGACCTATTCAGACATCTGTACCATCTTTTCTGGGGTTCCCCAGGGCTCCATTCTGGGCCCCTTACTATTCTCCCTTTACCTTAACACCTCTTCCACGCTCTTGCTCGGGGAACATTCTATTGTATGCTGATGATGCAGTCATCTTTGCCTCAAATCGTAACCCTACTGCCCTCCAGGACTCGCTGCAGAAGTCCTTCACTGAAGCCGAGGGCTGGTTCAAGGAACATAGATTGGTGATAAATCTTAAAAAACCAAAAACATTGTTCTTCACTCATCCCCAAAACAAGTCCTGCAACTTCAAACTCCTCATTCACTCTGGGTCCTCATTCCCACTGAACAAGTTTGCTCCTATAAATACCTAGGGATCCATTTTGACCCCTCCTCTCCTTCCATGGACACATCGCTGCCTCTAGCACTGCCACTAATATCCGATTGGGCATCTTACATCGGTATAAACACTGCCTCCCCGAGGCTCTTCACTGCAGTCACTTCCTCTATCCTGTCCCTAGTGGACTATGGACTGCCGGGTGTATGGTGCTACTGATCAGACCACACTCCATAAAATTAACGACTACTCTGAATAAGGCCTGCAGGTTAATTACTGGAGCACCTAGGATGACACACACCTGTCTACTGTATGCTAAAGCACTGGTACTTGATCTCGATGAGTGCCTCAAATATCTTACCTGTACCCTTACAAAAAAGACTCTGCTTGGGCTTTCCCCACCAGGACTGACCACCACCATACGCCACTCTGTCCCACTAGTTCATACTTGGACCTCTGGGAAAATCTCTCTTGTTATCCCTAGAGCTAGGACCTCTCACGGCCAAAGAGCCTTCACTTTAGGGCCCTCCTGGTTCACACACTGCCCCCTCCATCTCAGGCTCCAACTATATCGTGCTTCAAAAATTCCTCATAACCACCTTTATTAACACCCGATGCTGTAACTGCCACTAGTCAAAGCCGCATCTAATACTTATGACAAAGCTTATTACTGTTGCTAAGGACGACATAACTCTGGTATTGTTTGCATCCATCCTACCTGTACCAGCTTGTTTGTATCTATGTCTTAATTTACTGTTATACTTATGTGTTGTACTGCTATACTGTGTATTTTGGTTTGTCTTACTGTGACAAGGTACCTTTGTAAATAAGCCTATGGCTCAAAGGTTTTCCAAACTGCTGTTTAAATAAAATAAAAAATAAAATAAAGACTATGTTATGAGCGTGCGTTGTGCAGTTTCCACAAACAGTCGTAACTTTGAGAATTTTTAATATTTTTTCAACATTGCCGTTTTTGGGCACCTTCTTATGAGCGGTACAGCTGTCATTTTTCAGAACCTGTCCAAAATGTGGTTTTGTACATCGGGCGCACATTGGCACAGTCGCAGTGAGAAATCAACATTTTCAACAGATTAAGAAAATAATAGTGGTACTGTTCATGAGCAGAGGTTTCAAAATGCCTACATGAAAAATTTGGTGAAAGAATTTCAAAAAATGATTGTGTTACAAGTGTGCATCGCGCAGTTTTCACATACACTTGTAACTTCAAGAATTTTTAATATTTACACTCTAAATTTTCAAAATTGCCATTTCTTCACATCTCCTTATGAATGGTGCAGCTGCCATTTTTCACATCCTGCCTGAACTGTGGTTTCATATATGGTGCAGAATGGCATGGTCACTGTGGGAAATCAACATTCTGGACAAATTAACAAAATCACAGCACCACTGTTCATGAAAAGAGGTCCCAAATGCTTTCATGAGATGGGGTCACAAAAAGGCCATGTTGAAAATTTGGAGTGCAAATACCAAAAAACACTGAGGGTGTTAGGGTTTCTAACCATAATGTCCCACCCTGTACAGACTAACAGGCATCAGGGGATTGCCTTTGGATTGTCAGCTGCAAAACGCTCACTCCATTGCACCCCCACTCCCACCCTCCAACCACTGACTGGCATCAAGGAGTGCCTTGGACTTTTCTTCCCCAATGTTCACCCCATTCTCCTATACTGCACCCATCTCAACATACTTCCTTATGGAATGGGGTGAGCGTAAGGCCTGATGACCCCAAGGCACAGCACAACACTTATCAGAGTCTGCACAGCAGGGTGAGGTGAAATGGCATAAGCGTTATGGCTGATGACCCAAAGGCACACCTCAATGCCTGTCACTTTCTGCAGGGAGGGTGGGACTGATGTCAGTTCCATACTTCACTGCCATTCCTATTATGCATCTCTCTAACTCATGCACTACCAGCACCAAAGCCAGCAAGACAACATTTGGCATTGACAAATGCTTGTTTAGTATTCAGTTTCATAATTCTTCTCTCCTTGACCAGTAGAGTAGTATCCTTGTTTGAAATGGATGCCATAAGTTCCTCTATTGCTCAGGGTCTGTATATTTCTCTTGGTAATTTGCTCATTGGCTACAGGCACTTTATCCTATGGCATAATCAGTGTTGCCTTACTGTCATACTCTAGTTCCATAGGGGGCATTCAGTAGATAGGACAGAGCTACTGTGTAGTAGAATCTCTTAAACTCTGTGTCATCATGCATAAGCTCTTGGGCTGGTTTCTCATCCTTGGGAGGTCTCTTAACTTAAGGAAGAGTAAAGCATGCATTGCTCTAGCATTGTATCTTCTATCGTCCAATCACAGAGCAGAAAACTCTTCACATAACCCTTGTATTCCCAGGGAATCCTTGTCTCTAAGATGCAAACAAAGGTCAGAACACTTTTGTCCTGATCACTGTCAGCAAGCCAGACACATGTATGGAGATCTTGATGTCACTAGCTCCTGGGCACTCATCGCTTGAGGCTCTTCCTCAGGACTTTGGATCCATAGCTCTCTTCAGAACTGCTCAGAGAGCTTCCTTTGATTCTTTGGGAGTAGGCACATTCTCCTTAGATGTCCTTCTTCTACACATTTGTGGCAGAAAACCTCATTTCAATTACATAATTGCTTATTGAGAGCTGCTCAGCTCTTGTCTCATACTGGAGGCCCCACACATGGCACTTTCCCTGACCACCTCAGCACCGTGCATCCTTGTTAGGTTGGCCATTTCACATGCAGCCTCACTTTCTGTGAGTTTGCTGTCCCAATTGCACATCTCTGTCTCCATCTGTTCCTTGATCTGTTCCTGTAAATCGTCCACTTCAGACACACACCTGAGTGTTAAATGATAAACCATTCTCTGTAGTGCTTGAGGAGTCCTCTAATAGGACACATTAGTTTTCAGCTCACATTTCTCTCCCATGATGTCTCCATAGCATGGTAGCTGCTTCATACAGCAGACCAAGATACAGTAACATCTTTTCTGAGTACACTGCACCCTGCAGTACCACATGTGTTATGTTCTAACATTTATTCTGGTATAGTTCAACAAACTCACACCGCAACAGGAGTAGAGCAGCTTTCATTTTTATTTAGGTGCTTCTCTGGTCTCAGCAATGACACTCTCTCTCTGCTTCTCTATCTAGCTTACTCATATCAGAATGCTGTCCCCAAGTGGCAGAAGTAACGCAATGCATTACCATTTCAAATACATAACATTTCCTCCCAACTAAATTATATTGTTACCAAATGAACAATTATTAGCATTATTCACTATTATTAAGATGGTTCATACTATGCTAGAGGTATGGGATAGACTGCCCCAGACCTCGAACCAGTCAAGGGGATTACCATTTCAAGTACATAACAACATGCACTCAGACTCTGTCCACAATCACAACAGAAAATGTTCCTTTTTGGTCTGCCCTCTGTACCAGTAGCTCTAACCTCATTAGATTCTCAGAGTCTTTCTCCTTTCCTGTTTGGTAGGTCCCATTCTGTCCAATACTCCTTCATGCTTAACCCACAGGGCTTCAAGACGAACATTCTCTCTGGCCTTCTTGGGGGCAGCAGTTGTTGTCACAGAGTCTAAACTGTTTAGAACCACACTGGGAGCCCATAAGTGTGACTGGATAGTAAACAAGAGATCCAGCATTCTGTCTTTACAGACATAATAGTTCAGAGCTGTGGAAGAATGGAGAAAGTGTGCTGAAGAATGCAGCAGTCCTCCCTCTCTTCTGGTCCCCACTGCAAAGTCCCATGGGGAACTGAAAGATTAGCAAAGTAAAAAAAAATACTTTATCTGTAAGCAACTAAGAAGCTTCCAGCTCCCCAGTGCTGTGAGCCACTCAGATTCTTCATCAGGGAGACCCAGTTCACTCCCAAACTCTGTAGGGCATGGGGTTACACCAAGCAAAGCAAAAGACTCAGGTCCCATCCAGTCTGCCCCATTTCTACGTAACAAGCAACACAAGAAGTGGGTATATCCCATATGTACTCACACATTGGAGTGCCTTATAGTGACTATATAGTGGGCCAAGCTCTGAAAAACATTACAACACAAAATAAATACATTTTAATTTAAATATTTTTAACTAATGCAATAAATATTGATGTGATGCATCTACTCATCAAATGTTTATCTCTTTATTGACTGATTGATTGATTGATTGATTGAATTTTGTTAAGTGGGTATGCCCACTGAAACAAGAAGTCCCTTTTTCAGGGGAGACCCCAAATCAGTTACATAAATTTATTACAGGAATATACTGAAGCATATGATAAAACAGAGGACAGATTAACACAGTATTCATAGGGGTACAAGCGATTAACAATAAGCATATATAAAGTAATAAAGCAAAGACATAATATGAATCAAGTGTTACAAATCAAGATAGGAAAGATTGCCAAAATAAACTGACATTAACAATGTAAGAAATGCAGGAGGTTCAAATGCAATTCATAGGTACAACAGTATATGTTAGGTACATACTAGCATTAATGAGGATGGAGAAGCAGCAACTACAAGTCAGTGGTTGCAGGAAGACTGACTTTGTTCAAGTAAGTACATTTTTAATCCTTTTTAAAGCATCCAAGTGAGGAACAGTTTTGGAAGATGCAAGGACAGCATTCCACAGTGAAGGAGACAAGTTTGCAAAGGATATCTTCCCCATGCTGGACCTCACCCTAGGGGTTTCAAGTATTATACAGTGAGAAGGCATGATTATCTACCTTTTGGGTTTGGGAGCCAAATCATTTTGGAGCCGACTGGGTGGAATCCCTGATGATTTTTTAAGCAAAGCAGAGGACAGGATACTGAAGCCTGCCTTTCAATTAAGGCCAGTTTAGGGAGCTGAAGACATTATTGAGGTGCTTCCCAGGTAGGGGGTCTTCCAGAAAAGTGGACAATCTAGTAAAAGACACTGAGCCTATTACATTTAGTACTCTTCAGAAATTGGAAAATGGGAATACCATATTGTATGAGAGGGAGCATAGTACTATTTGCAATAATTAGCCTAGATTCTGGAGTTAGGTAGTTACCAAGTTGGTAGAGTAAACCAATTTTTTTGATGAATGAACTTAGACACATGGTCAACATGGGCTCTAAAGGTATTTTCTTGGTTTATATGGACTTCAAGGTACTCTAGAACCACAAACTACCTCAATGCGGGCTCCCATTGAGGTGGATAGGGTGAGCATGTGCTTCCCCCAGATGCTTAGGGCCAAAAAAATAGCCTTAGTGTTTTTGGCACTTACTAGCAATTTGATAGAGTTAAGCCACTTCTCTAGAGCTATGAAGTTGTCTGCTAAGATACAGTTTATACGATCTACATCATTAGAGTTCCTCTATAGTACCACATCATCAGCTCAGAGCTACATTGAAACCCCTCCAGTTACGGGGCTTATCATTTATGAAAAAGGAAATGAGCAAAAGACCAAGGATAGAGCCTTGGGGGACACCATCAGTAATATACCTAATCAAGGAGTATATTCCCTTTCATTTGACTGTCTGAGAGCTATTTGTCAGATAGCGGTCAAACCATTGGCAAGTTAGGCTGTAGAAACCAAATTTCCCAAGTTTTTCTAATAAGAAGTCATGGTTAACAAAATCAGACACTTTGGTGAGACCTGTGAAGATAGCACCAGTCATTTGCCCACTGTCCATTGCCCCCAGGACATTGTTAGCCTAACCAGAGCAATTTCCAATCTGTGATGTTTTCTGAACCTCGAGCTGCTAACCAGTCAGGATGTGGCACTGTTCCAGATAGTCCTGGAGCTGGTTATATAGTAATTTCTCCTGTACTTTGGCAAGGGAGCACAGGGGGTTGATAGGATGGTAATTTTCCACTGGCTCCTTTAGGCCACCCTTATACACCGGAACCACAAGGACAGTTTTCCAGCTATCCAGGATTCTTCCTGTGATAAGGGATTTATTAAAGAACATCAAAGAGGCAATTACAGTAATAACAATTTTTAAGAGTTTGGGTTCAAGTTTACCAAACTCCGCTGACTCTGCTGCTTTTAAGTGATTTAACAGAGTCAGTACCGCTTTCCTAGTAATCCTGCAAAAGTGGAATTCTGGGTTAAGCTTTAACCATTTGGCCTGATTATGTCCAGTCTGAGTAAGGCTGCTAAGCACACATGTCTGGAATGGTGTTTTGAATCTCTCCAAAATGATAAAGAATTTATTAAAGGCATTTCCAGTGACCAGGAGGTCTTTTATTAGCTTACCCTCAGACAGAATATCACATTCAGTGGGACTGGCATGACTCTTTTGAAGGGGATTTGTGTGAGACCAGAACTTCTTGGAGTTGAACAAACTTCTGTCTTGCAGAAGCCTGCTGTATTTGACTTTTGTTTTCTTAAGATTAGCTTTGCTGTTACTTCTGAGCTGTCTATAGTTATTCTAATTTGACATAAGAACAGGGTTTTAAGATGCCCAAGCTTTGTCTCTTACTTTCAACTGTATTTTTTTTGAGTTCAGCATTCAGCCATTTAGATTGCTGACCTTTAAACCTGATTTGTTTGATAGAAGAATGTACGTTGACTGATGATAGACAGCTATTAATAAAGAAGTCAAGAGTAGCATCAACATCAGGAAGGACTTTTATTGAGGTCCAGTTTATTCTTAATAGTGAGGATAGGAAGGCAGTACTATCAACATTTGAAATGTCTTGGGCAAAGAAAATCCTGGGTGGGATTTTGGGAGCTCTAGTTTGCCAAATACAGTAGATTAGGGAATGGTCAGTTATGGAGTTAGAAAAGATGTCTGCACTCTAGTTTTGTCAAGATTCAAGACTACAGCCCAATCAAGCAGAACACTAGTGGAATAATGGTCTGAAAAGTGGTAGGGACAAAGATGTAAGGGGGAAATAATACCCTCCCCCCCAATGAATGGACTCACACACAGAATCATTTTTTTCTCATCCAATTGTGCAGTCTGTGGAGTAGCTCCCCCTTCCCCCAACACAGATTAACAGCAGCTTCCCATGCTTAGTTCCTTGATACCCACCTGAAGGTCTGGCACCTCCTTTTCATTTTTAAAGTTTGATCACTTTGTTTAACTAAGCAGGTCGTGTACATTGCCAACCCCCATCTACACTACTCAGGCCTTCTCTTTCCAAAATTCTGCTGACACTCTACAAGCTACAAAGAGAGCGATTAGAAAGTAACACTGCTTACTGCACATGTTGCAGTTTAGAGACACTGCCCTCTCTAGTAATAAATTTAATATCATTGCAAAGACTGATAAGGCCAGGCCCTACCACTTATGAATGTGGTAGAACAATGGCCATAGTTTCCCTCCCACCCCAGAAAGAATATGATTCCAGATTTGTTGCTTAATCTGGTTAGTTTGGAAATTACTTGGGTGAGCTGGGTATCAAGCACAGTCATTTTGGGCCCAGCTCTCATGACAGGAGTCCAAGTAATATTGAAATCCCTCAGGAGTATTAATTCACCAAGAGACAGCTCTGACATGGCCTTCATAAGGTTATCTAATGTCATGTTAGCCACATGATGGGGGTTATAAAGACAGCCCACATAAAGGTTCTTGGTGTGTCCAAGGAGATTTTTGGCAAGTAAGATCTCACAGTGTGACCATTCAAAGTACTAAGAGAGGCATTATTGTAGAGGGACATCTCACCAGCCTTCTTCCCTCTGCTAACCTTTTGAAAAGTAGTGAATCTTGGGAGTTCAATCTCATGGGAGAGCACAAAGGGCTGTAGCCATGTCTCAGATATAGCCATTGTGACACAGGCATACAGGTACACCCAACTTCCATGTCCTGCAGCTTAGGCCTAAAACTGCTAATGTTCATGTTAACCCTTGCTGTGCCATGGACTGATATATCAGTACAGAATTACTATGCATTCTAATTCTGTCGGCAGCCTACGGGTTAACAATTTTCAAACCACATGTATTGGGCCACCATGCATATAAGGGGGCACAAACTTTATAATTGGGAGGGGGGGTATGGCCTAGATTAGACTAGTATCACCTGATAATAGCAACAGGAGCGATGCCAGAACTCTGATGAGAGGTCATTCATTTAATAGAGTAGGCTACTCTCTTTCTGCCTTCAGAAAGTAGAAAAATGTGTAATAGTTGCCCATTACTTATAACCCATGTAGGGACAGCAGGAAAGAGTCAACATTAAGAGAGACAGAGGGATGAGGTAAGGGGGGATTACATTCCTGGTGTGGCCAGTCAGGAGCCATTAAAACCTGATCAATGCCTAGCTCAGTGAGCTTGTAAAGGACAGTTAGAAGCATTCCTCTCAAGGCCATTACATAGAGGAGAATTTCCAAATCAATCAGTAACAAGCATTTGTTAATGCCGAATGTTTGCTTGCTGATATTAGCATTGGACATGCAGGAGTCAGACAGATGCGGAATAGGAATGACAGTGAAGTACTGAACTCATGCCAACCTCACCTCCACTCTACAGAGGTGGACAGGCATTGGGGTGTGCCTTTGGGTCATCACCCATAATGCTCAGGGCATTTCACTTCACCCTATCCTGTAGACACCAAGTGTTGAGGTGTGCCTTGGGGTGTTCAACTTCACAGATACCCAATTTCATAAGGACATATCCTGAAATGGGTGCCGTATAAGAGAATGTATAGGTGATGTTCGTGGATCCAGGTTACTGGATAGAGGGGTTGAGGGCTGTCCAGCTCTCTGGACTTTTTCTGGGGGGCTCCCAGATCCTTATCTCTGAATGGGTGCAGGACCTGGAGGCAGTGCTTGATGACAGGCTGACACTTCAATCTCAGATGTTGGCAATCGTCAAGTCTTCTTTTTACCATCTTAGGAACATCACCAAAATCAATCACCTTCTTTCATCTGGTGACCTTTCTACACTAATCCATGTCTTTGTGATCTCGCGCCTTGATTATTGCAACTCCCTGTACTTAGTGCTACCTGGGGTTGATATCTGCCACCTTCAGCTAGTGCAGAACACTGCTGAGTGGTTGCTGATGGGGACTTCTTGGTCCTCCCATATTACACCTGCACCAGTTGCCGATTCAGTGGCGGATCACCTTTAAAGTTGGATTGCTGACTTACAAAGCCCTACACGGACTTGGTCCTGACTACTGGAAAGAGCTTCTGGTACCTTACTGCCCTGAGTGACAGCTCTGTTTGACCAATGAGGGGTTGCTAGAGATTCTGAGGGTGTCTCTAAAATCTTCTGGGGCCCGTGCATTTATGTACGTGACCCCAACCCTCTGGAATTCTCTACCATGTCGGCTGCAGAAGTGCGCCACTGTGGGGGGTTTTAAACAGGCATTGAAAACTTTCCTGTGGCATCAGGCTTTTTAGTGAAATGAATTGAAGGGATCCTGACAGACCATTTTATTGTTGTATTGTTGATTTTATTATTTGTTGCATTAATTTTATTGTACAGAGCCTTGATATCTTGAAAGGCACTTAACTTAAATAAAGATTTATTATTATTATTAATGTGGTGAAGTCTGGGGCTGAAGAGTCCAAGGCACACCATGATGCCTGGCATTGGCTTCGAGGGGATGGGGGCGGAATGGCATGAGCATTACAGATAGCAATCAAAAGGCACACTCCTGATGCCTGTCAGTCTGTACAGGGTGGGAAGTTATGGTTAGAAACCCTAATGCCCTGGGCATTTGTTGGTATTTGCACTACAAATTTTCAACATGACCTTTTTGTGAGCCCCACCTCATGAAGGCATTTGGGACCTATGCTCATGAACAGTGTCACTGTGATTTTGTTAATGTGTCCCAAACTTTGATTTCCCACAGAGACTGTGCCATTCTGTGCCAGATGTGCAAAAACACAGATCGGGTAGGATGTGAAGAATGGCATATGTACCATTCATAGGAGGTGTGAAGAGATGGCAATGTTTAAAATCTGGAGTTAAAATATTAAAAATGCTTGAACTTCCTCTCATACATGGAAATTGGACAATGCATGCTTAAAACACAATCATTTACTGGAATTATTTCACCAAATTTTCAACATAGGCATTTTAGGACCTCTGCTCATGAACAGTGTCACTGTGATTTTCTTAATCTGTCCAGAACACTGATTTCCCACAGTGACCATGCAATTCTGCGCCAGAAGCATGAAAACACATTTCAGCCAGGATGTGAAAAATGACAGTTGTATTGTTCATAAGGAGGTGTGAAAAAATGCCAATGTTGAAAATCTGAAGTAAAAATATTACAGATTTGTGAAGTTATGAGTGTGCGTGGAAACTGCACAACACATGCTCGGAACGCAGTCATTTTTTTGAATTTTTTCACCAAATTTGTAACATAGTTTTTTTGAGAGGCCACCTCATGAATAGTGACACTGACATTTTGTTAATTGGTCCAAAAGGTGAGTCTGTGAAGTGACCACAAAATCACCTTTCAAGACCGAATAACACCATGACAGTGACTAAATTCATGAGGAGGGGTCCCAAAAAACCCATGTTGAAAATTTGGAGCTGAAAGTGAACAAAATGGCTGAGATATCCACATGAGTTGAAAAAAAAACAAAACATTTATGCCATTATATAGCTTTCCGGCATTTTTTCAGTTTGTGGTTGGCTTTGAAGAGTGCAGACGTGTTCCCAGTCCACCAGAGATCATTGCGCTGGGATCCGGAGGTAAGTATGGGGGGGGGTGTGGCAGGTGGGATGCACAGAGGTTGGCTGCAGGTTGGGGAGGGGCAAGAGACTCAATGAGGGACCATTTTCGTTTTTTACAGGTTTTTTAAAAAAAAAAGATGATGCAGGACTTTTGGCATACTGGGGTGGGCTCCCAGTGTGCCACCAGAATATTTGTTAGGGGAAGTAGAGCCAATGGGGATTGGGCACACCTGTAGACCATACAGTGTGGGGGGGTGCATGAACATGCTGGGGTGGGCTATCAGCGTGCTAACTGGGTGTTTGCTTGTGGGCCCTGGAGCCCATGGGGATTGGGCACCCCCATCGGCACATAAAAAAGAATCTGTGTTTGGGGGGGAACATTATGCTGAGGGGATTGGGAACCCCTCTCAGTAAACTAAATCTATGGGACACTATGCCAATGGGGAGTAGGCTCCCCAGCTGGCTAATGAACTGAGGAAGGAGGGAGGGGCATGCCAATGGGGATTGGGCAACCCAATGTCAGTTTTCATGGGGACTCTGTGGCCCATGGTGAGAGCTGCCACCACATTTACTGAAATGTTACACCAGGCAAGGCATCGCCCTGCAATAACGGGTCACTCCCTTATTGCAGTGGCAAATTTGTTTCAACTTGGTGGCACGCTTGCTGAACTAGTGTCAGCAGCAGCATGCCACCATATTGAGAAAAGAGGGCCAAGCCTCAAAATGCAGAGGGGGCACTGGCTGCCACAGTACCACACCTACAAAACCCTGCTACTCTCCTAAGCTGTCACATAATGTTTCTTGCGTGTGCGCACAAGCAAACATAAAAAGGCAATACAATAAATATGGGGAGTAGACAGCTGATTTACCCACCTAATAATAGGTAAATGCTCACTAAATAAATTGGAATCACAACCAAATACCAGGTAGCCTATAAACTCAGTGACAACTATCCTGGAGTACAATATACTCTCCAGCCAGTTGGGGTGGAATGTAAATATAGTTAAACAAACAGGTACCTGGCAAATACATTCCACACCAAGATAGGATGTAAGGACAAATAGATTGCTGTACAGGCACCATGGAGTACAGGTCATTCCGGGAGCCTCAGATACATGAACTCAATTCTACACAAATCAACAGTTTAGCAGTAATATACACAAGATAAGTAAGCACACTGCTAATTTGGCCTCAACCTTGTTGTTTGTAGTTATAAGCATTGGTACTTGACATGTGATGCAAGCTAAATGAGGTGTAGTTGAAGCATTGCAAAGGTCAAAACTAAATATATCTTAGGAGGTCAGTGCAAAGCAAAGTGCAACATAGCAGTAGATGAGATAATCTCCATCAGTACTGACCTATACAAAAATACAAGAATTACCTTCAGTCCATCAAGCCTTAAGCACATCAAAAGTTGCAGTAACAAATTTCTTGAGAAGTAGAGTCTCTGGCTGTTGGCCAGCTCTTTGGCTGACTCCTTGGCAGATCCAGCAATGTTCTTTGCACTCAGTTCTTCTCATGAGCACTGCAGCACTCCAGGATCACTAGGATAGTTTCAATTGGAGAAGATACACAACACATTCCAACATCCTAATTGGTTGTTTGCTCTTCACTGCTGGTCTGGCTGATTAAAAAGGTCCTGTGGCAAGTTGGTGAGTGGAGGGGGAGTACCAGCAGACAAAAAATGCCTCACAGCCCTTGTAGTCAGTGGCTGGTGTTTTGGCAGTGAATGTTCACCAAGTCCATACAGGGAAAGACATGTGCAGCAGCTGGTATTTGAATTTAGGGCCCTAGTGCCTGCTTGGAAGACACATCTATTTTGGCTGCCCTCAAACAACTCGACTGGTTGTCGGCACTAATTCAGTCCTGTTGCCAGCTGAACAAATGGGTTTCATGGTGAGTCAATGGGGAGGGGGATTTTAGCAGATGACATACCCCTCATAGCCTTGTAGTCAGTGGTTGGCATTGCAGCAGTGAGAGTTCACATAGTCCATGCTGGCAGAGTTATGTATGGCAGCTGGTATCTAAATTTGGTGCTGTTTTGCCTGATTGGAAGTTGTATCCTTTTTGGCTGCCCTCGAACATATCAATTGGCTGCTGGCTCTTCAGTGCTGGTTCCACATGAACAGGGTGATCCCATTGTGAGTTGGTGGGGGGCAGGGGAGTCACAGCACATGAAAGACCCCTCATAGCAATAAAATAGTCCCAAATTCAATTGCTATGTGGATCTTTTAGTAGCTGTCAGTAGAGAATTTGTGTAACAAAGAGCGAGAAGATGCTTTTATTTTTTTTTCTCCTTCTCTGCCCATATCCACTTAGGCTATTTGTCATTTTACTCCCTCCCCCTACCAGATAATGTTATCTGCCCTATAATGAAGCTGCTCCCTCTGACTGTAAGGCCTACATAAGTCAGTATAGGTGTCCACCTGGACACCTATCTACCAATGACTAGCCATTCATAAGCAAGCCCTATTTTGCAAATAGAACTCTGTGTTTTAACTGAATAATGCCCCCACATGAAAACCACAAATAGCACTTAATTTGTAAAAAGAAATTGCATTATTTCCCTATTTGTATTTCAAATCAATCCAAACATTATTAATATAATGACACAAACTGTTGAACTCACCAGGTTGGTAGTGGTTGGGGTACATTTTTCTTACGAACAGTTTCTCCGATCTTTGATTCAGATTAAGGTTCTTTAAGCATGATAGTAATGTCTTTAATGCCCTGTTGGTCTGCCTCTGCCTATTTACCTATGTCCCCACCTTCCCCCTTTCTGTATATTATTTCTATCCTTCACCACTCTGTTTCCTTGTTCTGTATTGTTTGCCACATTTAAAATATGAAATGACTGTGTACCATGGGATACAGAACTTGAAAGTTCTGCCTTATTTTTCTGGCAGACTGTTTGCCCTCTTTCCTCCCCATCATAGAATGTTTAATATGGAATGCAAGAATGAACAGTGTTGCATAACTGTAAAGATAGAATGCTTACTCCCTTACTGGTAATCATATAATGCAAGGCCTTATGTGAAGCCAAGGCATCAGTTGTATCTGCAGCAGTGCACAGTACATAGCAGAGATTTCCCCATATGCTGCTAAGGATAGTAGTGATGAGGGTTACCCAGACTGAGGGGGATAAACAGATCAACAAACCATAGCAGTAGGATTTTAACATGATAAGCAGAGGAATACATAAGTAATATCACACAATAGTGCATGCTTTTCTAGAGAATTAATGAATACCCCAGATGCATTGGAAAGTACAAGGTCAATAGCCAAGTGACTTTCATTGAAATTTATTATTTTCTCAAGGAACCCATGCCCTGGAGTGGGTTACTGCACTTATACATTTTGCAAGAAAAAACACCAAAAAGTAATCAAAAACTTGAATAATTATTTTACCATCCCACCATATTCATCATAATTAAATACATAGACATTTTATCTTAATCTTGTAGTTTGAATCCACTTTTGTCAGTACAGTTCATCTCCTCACCCCTCACCCCTCACCCCTCACCCCTTCCCAAGGCCATCATTATATAAGCATTGGATGATCTGAAGTATAATATGTTCAACAAGGGAAAGGGTGGAATCAGAAATTGTTTAACTAGGAAAGGCACACTAATCTAAAACTTGTTTCCAGGTATATACTGGGAGCACAAGGAGGTTAAGTGACTTGCTCAGGATCACACAGTTTGCAAGGTGGGATTCAAACCCTGGCCTCCAGGTTTGCAGCTCAGTGCTCTAAACCAAAGTACTATACTGACTCCTCCAATAAGATAGAACTAAAGAAATATACTGTACTAACCACATCTACCATACACTGCCTCAGTGGTACCCTGATCTTTAAAGAAGGGGCAAAGATTCACTGTTTTGAAAGGATAATCTTCAAGAAAAAATGAACCTCTCTCAACAGATTTATTTTTCTTTTAAATGTTACTACCTAGGTACTACAAATGGAGTTCTGTCCCAACAATTCATGTCTGACATCCCAAACAATATTAAGTTTACGACATTTTATTGTAATTTAATCATTCAAATGAATCTGGAAGATATGTGCAAATCATCAGAGTTTGTTGTCTAATAGCCTCTCACTCTCAGTGTTAAGAGGTACTGAATAAAACACACTGAAACAAGGGAAATAAATAATGTGAGTAAACAAATTTCAAATCATGCTACAAGCGTTATCTTTTAGCACATAAATTTTCTTAAGCCTGCGGAACCAACTACAGTTCCAGGAATGGTAAGGAAATGGATTATTTATAGAAAATCAACTTACTGTACAGTAATAGCATCTTTACTGCATTAAATGAATGTGCCAACAATGAGATTGACTCTTTTTGAACTGTCCTAAAAGAAGAGATATTAGGGAAAAATCCAACTCATCAATAAAATGTTTCAAAATGAAGGAATAACATTAGGCACAAATATCTTCTTACCGTTTTGCTTCAGCCTTTTAAATCTATCCCAAAACATATTAATTTATTAATCGGTCTTCCCAATTATGCATGACTAGATTTTTAATGAAGTGCTTGTCAATCATTGTGCACTGCCGAAAGGACTCAGTTCTTTGAAAGTCTTGTGACATTTCAGTATCATCCTATCCTAATTTAAGTATTCCAGAACAAGGCATACAGATATAGCTTTTGGCACTTTATCAAATTTTTTGTTTCCTTTTTAAAACATAACAGGTAATGAGTCCCCCTCATATACTAACTTTTAGGTTCATTAAGGATGGTTTATATGGTTCATGTCTGTATTCCTGAGCCATATAGTATATGAAATATTGTTTCATAAAAAAATATATATATATTTTTTTTTGTAAGTATAGATAGGAATTAATGCATCAATCAAACAACTCCAGTTGAAAAGTCACTGTATTTCCACTTCCTAAATATATTTGACAAAAAAATGTTAACAATTACTTTTTCATCCTTATAGAGAAGATATGTCTTTATTTGGACTCCAGCTTATTCCTGTTTTACTGTACAAGTACTGTAGATCACTGCACTGATGTGACCTCAAATATCCAAGGAAGCTTCTGCATCTGAACTGGTAAATGTATGCCTCTCTGAATCCAAGCACACCTAACTTGAGTTATCATATATTCAGAGAAAGTTAGGGATGTCTAAAGGTTTAGTAGTTGAACATGTTTGGATATTTGGAGTCAGAGGCCATGTTGTTTGAAGCAATAATGTTCACAATCCAAATCCAAGCTATCCAAAGTCTGACCAACCCATTCTGGTATTCATTTGCAAAACTCGTTGTACATATGCCAGGTATGTACAATCACATGCATACAAATGTAACAAAACCTGAGGGTCTCAGTGATGTTTGAATTCCCCAATGCCCCTCCTTCCACTTTTAGAACATTTGGGTCATCCCCTCTGAAATATTATATATCAATTGGGAATGATTAACAGCTAAACCATAGTTGTTAATTCATTTTAACTTTCTTCTGTAAGTTAATATGTCCTCAGAGGGGTTTATCTTCTTATATAATGGAGTCATATCATAAAGTTTGTGTAAGAGGATCACAAAGATAAGCTGAGTTATCCTGACTGCCTATGCTACATGACATGACTCTCATACAATAAGAGAGCACCCACTCAGAAGCCTTGTTAGCTTATAATAGATCACTCAAGTTAGCTAGAGTGATGTATAAGTTTTACATTCCATTTTTATTGTAGAAAGCTAGTTCATTGCTCCTGCCCATGACTGTGAAGTAGAACAATCCACTTTAATGTTACTGTACAAGACAACAACTATACATGGGATGAGAGGCCCTATAGTTCTGAGCTCTGATTGGCTGACATCCCATAAGTTATTTATAATAACTAAATTTACTGCTTTATTAAAGTTAGATTAGGGATTCTCATGTTCCAGGGATGTGGGAATACCATCATTGTTAAATGCATTTATATTACTGAGATCCAACACTTGCTGCCAGCTGTGTTCTATGACAGACCACTTTAAATGTGAGTCTGCCAATCATAGTAGAGCTGGTGGATTCATATGCACTTTGCTTTAATAGAGGTACAGTAGTTAACTATGGGAGTAACAAAAAACACATTACATACACACTTCAAGTTAACTGTTACTTTGGGAAGTAAAGGAAAAAAACATGCACACTTTTAGTGTCCTGAGAGAGAGAAAGAGAAAAAAAAACTAAACAAAACCAAATAAAATAAATCTTGACAGGATCTCCCTGTGGCACTGTGCCATCTCCACATAATCATCCATAACTCTTCTACTGCTTGAAACAATCTCCCACATGCCACTCTCATTAATGACTGAGATACCCCCTGATGGTGCTTAACATTTAATAGTGTTGGAGCTCTGCGTTTGCCCAAACAACCTTTTCCATTTACCTTACCTCAACAGCCTTCTAATTTTTCTTCAGAGACAGAAATCCTTTAAAGCCATTGTATCCTTAGGCTACAAAATTACCAAGATTTAGGTTTCCAATAAGAGTGTTGAGATGAATGCCACCGTCTCATTTATGAATCAATTTTTGCCCATTGGCTCTTTTTTTAACGTTATTGCTTTTTATATGATTTCACACTCTAAGGGGAAGGACCTGGGGAATCAAAACTCCTGAAAATATCAGAAACTGGACAGGTACAAAAAAACAATGGTAAAGATATAAGACAAAATGTTTTAATACCCTACATGCAGAAATCACAAGGACATTCAACTGTGAATTCTTCTTGGGAAATTAAGGACAGTAAAGCAGCTTTGAGACACTTACTATCCAGAGTCATGTGCCAGAGTTGTGTGGTGCTTGTAAATGCGTAATAAGGGCATGTTTCTCATCTGTAAGTCACAGCACACTGTTTGTCTGACAAGTTCATCTATTTAAGGTGGAAACCCTGTTCAAAATTCTAGTGGCTCACAGGAACTGCAGAGCCTAGGCTTGAGTGTGTGCTGTTACTGCTGGCACACATAGAAACATGTAAAAGAAGGAGAACTATTGAAAAGATTCATCAGTCCACTAGGGCATAAGCCTCAGAAGCCAATTGTAAAGCTGAACTTTGAATGGAACTGAGTGATGAAAGAACTGGTTGTTCCATAACACAGACAGATGAGGAATTTTTCATTCTAGCATTAGCTGCAGAGAATGTTGGGATCCTGTTCTACATTCTGTTCAGACAGGGAGTGATTAAAGTTACATTCTGGTCACAGGGGATTTTCCCCTAAATGTATTACTATGACAGAGGTCTGTACTAAAGTTAAGGATGTGTTTTATTATTGTGACAAAAGGCCTATAACTCTATAGATAAGTGGTTGGAGAGTTATGCACAGTTAGTTCAATACTGTGAAAAACCTAATGAAGTGGTAGGTTTATGGATCATCTAGGGCAGATGAAATGATGTGAATATGCTGCCTTGGAGAGTCCAACCTAAGGCTAGCCAGTTTCACCACTTACATTCCAGCTTGTGTCAAGAAGACAGATATATCTCCATAAACTTGGAGTTAAGTCAAACTGCTTGTGACAGCTGAAATTCAAGTTTAAATCTGTACAGAAAGTAATATTTAGTATAATCTAATCAGATACTCTGTTTACTTCAATGTAAAATTAAAGTGTACTGTAAATCATTAATACCATGACACCCTATTTGAGCTAGCATTTCAAAAAATGTGGAACTTTCATGTGTTTTTATGCTTGTAAATCCCATTTCATGTTTAAAAAGCATATTTTTTAAACAACAAAAATATTGCTGCAACTATAGTAAAATAAAAAATTTGCTTCATCTTTGGCATGGTCCTTTACACCACTGATGCTGTCATTTTCCATAAGGGTAATGATATAAGCCACATAAACTAGATACTGCAGTCAGACTTTTCCTCCATAAATGATGATTTAATCAACATAAACTGGTCCTGAATACAAAAAAAAACAAAAAATGAAAAAAAACAATGGCTATGCTATTCTCTGGTCCCCGCAAACCACTTCATGACTAAGAAAATTTGTCTGGCTCCATGGGCAAGCAAATCAAAACAGTTAATGAATTTCATAACCTGAGTGTCACACTTGACAACACCAATTCCTTTCAACCTAATATGTCATGAAAAAACTCCATCAATGATTGGGAGTGCTATACAGAGTAAAAAATTGCCCATCAGCTAAGTCCAGGAAAATGCTATCGTTCGGCCTTCTATTCCCATTGATTGACTATGGACTGTTAGTATATTCTACAGCCAGTGAGTCTGTGTTATCCAGGGTTAGGGTCCTCTACAACTCAATCTGCAGATTTCAAACCAACCTCCGGAGCCGCAGACATCATTACATGTGCCTCTCCTCTGCCTCCTGCCTCTTGCTGGAAAACCACATAAAACTCCTGCCACTGTTTTTTCTACAGAAAGTGGTTTTAGTTTTAGCCCCACAAAGTATTTAGGAATTTTTTCCAGCACCAGTTAATAGTAGGACCCCTAGATCATCCAAGGGCCATGTGTTTCACACCCCAAGAATGAATAGTAACCTGGGTCAGAGATTTCTAATCTACAGAGTCATGAGTTGGTACAACAAGTTGAATATATCTATAGCTGCTCAGAAAGCTATTCACAGTTTTAAAATAGCCTGTACACACTATTTATCATCACAGTCTATTAGCAACTGTTATTAATTAACTCATCCTTTGTACATATTTATTGTTATTTATCTGTTTCCACTATTGATGCTCACTGGGCACTTATGAAAAAAGGTCCTTGCCCATTAAGGTCTTCTCAGTGTAATAAATACAAATGAAATGAAAAAATATTAGATTTGCTATGCTGTTTAAGGGAAGTATTTTTTTTTGCTGTGGCAGATTCAGAGCAGGTGACGGGGGATGTAACTATTTTTTTTGTTAGTCTTTGGTAACTGGGTAAGGCCCACTAGGCACAAATGCCTGTTTTCAGGGGAAACCTGGGAGCACTGGGCAGTTAAGTGACTTGTTCAGAGTCACACAGTATGCAAGTAGAGGTTGTGAGAATCAAACCAAAGTCTGGTCTGCTGGATGTACCATGCTTGTTCACAGCTCATTACTCTAACCTCTAGGCTACACTGCCAGCCCCAACTCCAATCCTTATCAAAGCCAATATACAATAAAAGTTTCCTGAATGTCATTCTAACAGTATAAAGTATGGATATATAACAACGACATGTATAAAACAAACAAAGTAACCCTCTAGCCTAGTAAGAGGGATGTGAGGCAGTAGTATTACAGTGAAATTGTTGTAGACACCTGGAATAAACAACTAGCAGAAGCCATGGTGGTGAAAACAGTAGGGGGGTTCAAGTATGCTTGGGATAGACATAGGGTAATATTAGTAAATAAGCAGGGAGAGTGAGGGTCACCAGAAACCAGTAAGGGTCTATAAAGACAGGCAAGACAGGGACCATCTGAGTAGTTTAATGGGCCAAGAAGTCCTTTTCTGCTGACAAAGCATATGTTCTCTGTTTCTACCACTAGTCAGACAGACATGCACACATAGGAAATCCTGAATATGCCTATGGCTGCAGTTGTGGAAATGCATTTCCCCACTATCATCCCATTTAGATCCTTGGCTAAACATTACATAGTAGGGTAAATCATTCATCTACTAACTGTTGCATGCATTTATGAATATATTTTCTACAGTAAACAGTCCTGAAAACATTTGTGGGTGTATCAAAAAATAATAATCTGAACCACAAGGGAACATCTTTAAAAGAACAGGTATTTCAACTACAAGGTTCATTAATAGAAGAGGGATGATGATGTTATAATGCTAAGCAGTTGGATATGATGAAATATTAGAAACCATGATTTTACAAAGAGGAGGATAAAATGTGAAAAAAACTATCTAGAGAGGCTGTGAAAGTTAGCACTGTTCAGGCTTTCAGTGGAGTACTAGCCATATTGCTGAGGGAAAGGGCTTGCAATGTGGGGTTACACAGAATTAGAAGAGAAGGCATGCATACTGATATGTTTGAATGCATGGCTATACTTAATTTGGGCTTAGTTAACTGCAATGCACAGACTCACATTATATGTGTGCAGTAAGTAATAGCATTGCCTACAGTACAAGGTATGATAGTGTTAAATGGTCTGAGGTGTTTGAAGATGGGAAAGTCACTGGAACCTGCTGAGCTTGATCCCTGAGTTCTCATGGAGATGAGTCTATCTCTGGTGGCATCATTAGCAGACCTGCTCAACTGCTCGCTAGTGACAGGCATGGTCTTGATGGGTGGCTGATGATGTTCCTCTGCACAAGAGCAGGGACAGGGAGAAATGGGCAACTACAGAACCTTCAGCCTGATATCCGTCAAGGAAAGCTGCTGGAGACTATTACAAAGAGCAGTTGCTACGCTTTCTGGACAATCACAGTCTCCTGGACAATACAACAACAGCATGGCATTGTGAAAGACAGCTCCAGCCAAATGAGCCATGGAATTCTTTAGCATAGTTGACTCTCGGAGGGTTGACATAGGCCAGGCAGTGGGTATCCTGCATCTGGACTTTGAAATGCCTTTGACTCAGTGCACCATAGATGTATTGAAGATGATACTTAGATATGGGGCTGGGTGTAGATGAAGAAAGTTGTTAGGAGCATGAAGGAGGACCTAAAGAAACTGAAAAAGTGTTCCTGAAAATATTCTGGATTAAACAATTCAGACTTAATACCAAAGAGATAATGGTCATAAATAGGGGAAAAGAAGCCTGAAGACACATCACTAAATAGTATGTGGGGGGTACAAGTTAAACCTGACCTCAGAGAAAAGTTCTGGGTGTTACCATAAATGACATGATCAAGAACACTGCCCAGTGCAATATGTCACAGGGGATAGCCAGCAGGATGTTAGGGTGCAAAGGCACCTGGCACTTCTCAGCTTTTATATAGTCACATAGAGTCCTGTATGCTGTTATGAAACACTCATGTTAAAATGGACAAGAACCACTTTAATTAGCCCTGAGGAGGGCAACCAAAATGATACATGTGCTGCTGGGGTAAATTATGAGGACAGAATGAATGGTCTGAATAGGATAAAAAAGAAAGTGGGATTTGAATGAAGATTTCCAATATCTGAAGGGGAAAAACAGGGTGGACAACAAGCAACTGTTCAGAAAATGTAAGGGGTTTGTGACAAGAGGACACAATTATAAGCTGGTGGAGAGAAATTCAGGAAGAATATGAGGAATACATCCTCATGGAGAGGGTGGTGGACAGAAGGAACTGTGTACCCAGGGAGGTGGTCAATGCTGAGATGGTTACAGGTTTCAAAAGAGGTTGGGATAGACACATGGGTTTAGTGGAAATGCCAGAGGGGAAAAGGGTTGCAAGGGGGTTGCTTGACTAACAATGCAGAGCTATGAGTTAGGAGCACTGTGTGGTCCTTAACAGTGTTAGACTGCTGCAGAATTTGTTCCCCCCAAATTTGAGTGCCAGTGTAAAGAAGAAGATGAAGCAAAGCTCCACTGGGGTGGCACAAGGGCATCTACACACAGTGCCCCGGTGGCCACGTATTGGGGGTATGAAACAACCAGAACCAGGAGTGCATGGCAAGGTGTGGCTCCTGGCAAGACATTCAATCCAGATGCCCCTGGCACAGGAGTTTCCACTGAGTCATGGCCTGAGCTACAAGATGAGAGCACTGTGTAGTCCCTAGCAGTGCTAGACTGGTGCAGGTTAGGTAGGGTCTTAACAGGCTCAGTGAACTGATAGTCTTTTTTGGCCTGTAAAATTCTCAGTTTCTATTTATTGTCCATATCTAAGCCAGGAGGTAGCCTAGTGTGAAAGTATTTGACCTGGAGGTGATGGGGCGGGGGATGAGATGTAAAGAAGAAATTGACTTTTTCTCTTATTAAATTAGTGTACTACAGGTACTAGTAACATCCCTCACCAGCACAACTTTCATAAATTCCACACTATTTCCTCTGTCCTTGCCCTCTTCACCAATCACATCCTCAGTAACATGGACAAGGGCATGCCACAGGTGCAGTGTTTGTGGACATTTCAAAGGCTTTTGACCTCATTGATCACCATCTCCTCTACTCTACCCTACTAAATATTGGCTGCTCATTGGAAACTGTTATATGGTTCCGCAGCTACCTCACTAACCAGTCCCAGTCTGTACTAATTGGTAACACCTCTTCTGCTGACCTACCCATCCACACAGGTGTACCACGGGGCTCTATACTTGGGCCTCTGCTCTTCTCCATGTTTACAAATGATCTCCCTGCAGATAGCTTAACCTGCGAGGCACTCCTCTATGCTGATAACCTCGTCATCTACCACAGTGACAGATCCATTTTATCCTAATCTGCCACTCTCACAACTAACTATGGAACTGCCCAGAGGTGATACCTCTCAAAGAAACTTCTTGTAAATGAAAAAACAAAAACAAAGAAATGCTATTTGGCTCCAAGCCATTCCTAGCTAAATTCTCAAAATCTGGGGCCTCACTATCAATCACCACCCCTGCTGGCCCTCGCCTTGAGAATGCACCCACCTTTAAATACCTAGTTGTGATGCTGGACCCATCTCTCACCTTCACTGAGCATACCACCATCATTACAAAGAGAATTCACCAAAAATTGTGGGCTGCCTACCGCTTCATTCAATTCCTGACCTCTGAGGCCTGCCTAGCTATCACCAGAGGCAATATGGTGCCTCTACTCGACTATTGCTCACCCGTTTACTCTGCCATGGCCCCCTCTTTATTCTCCAGAATAGTCCCCACCTACAATGCCATATGTCGCTTTGTCCTCCTAGCCCCATTATCCAACCATCATTGCTCTCTGCACCAGTCACTAGGCTGGCTCCCTCTTCAAGGTTGCTTTGACTTCACTATGGGTAATTTGGTAGATTGCTCACTCAGAAACTCTCTCACAAATCACCCTACTCCACCCTCCTGGCCCATAGTGTGGCCCCTCGACACCTGTGGGACTCCTTCATTCCCAAACTGGTAATTCCTTGTACTTCTACAGTCATGGGCAGCAGGGTCTTCTCTGTCTCTGTCCCTACTCTCTGGAACAGTATCCCTCCATCAGTCAGGCTATCTTGTTCTCAGCTGTCTTTCAAATCCACCCTCTGAGACTGGCTCTTTTCTGTGACCACATGTAACTGCAATTAATACTCTACAACTAGCCAGGGCCTAGTGCCACCAACTGTAAATTTGTGCACTCACACACTTGTTTTGATCCTATAGCATGTCTTACACTTGCACACTGTTGTAACAAAGAATGTTAACTGTACATTTGTATATACTATTGTTTTTTCCCCACCTCCTCATGCTTGGAGTGTGTATTGTTTTCTATGAACCTGTATGTATTGTTTATCTATTTGATTTTTTGTGTTTATTTATTTATTTTTTTTATTTTAGTCTTTGGTAACCGGGTAAGGCCCACTAAGCACAAGTGCCTGTTTTCAGGTGCAACCTGGGAGCACTGGGTGGTAAAGTGGCTTGCTCAGAGTCACACAGTATGCAAGTGGAGGTTGTGAGAATCAAACTCAGGTCAGGTCTTCTGGATGTACCAAGCTCATTCACAATTCATTTCTCTAAACTCTAAGCTATACTGCCAGGCTGTTTACACCACCCTGTGGCCCGGTTCATGCCTATAAATGGTGCTTTGGATCAGTGCACCTACCTGGTTAAGAAAGAAAGAAAGAAAGAAAGAAAGAAAGAAAGAAAGAAAGAAAGAAAGAAAGAAAGAAAGAAAGAAAGAAAATAACTCCCCCCTCCAAAAAAAAATGCAATAGTCCTTTCAGTGTATAAGTGGGATTGGAAGTGGGGCCATATGATTGTCAAACTGAGAGTCATTGAAATATGTCTTGTGAAATACTGTTTGTGATGCTCAATCATAAACTTGAGATCACGCTAGCAAAACAGGAAATCAGCAGGGAGACATCAAAGGGGATGTTTTGACAAAAGCTCATATTTTAAAAATTGCTGACTGTTGATTTCTACAGTAGAAATTTAATCTATGGGAGGATCTAACAGTGACCTCATGGGTGGCATCACCAGGATGTGGAGAGAACTAACTTTTGAATATTGCTTGCAAGAGAAGTTTGGGGCAGAAGGACTCCCTGAAAAGTAGACACACTTAGTCTGTGGACTGGTAACTAGGCACTTAAAAAAAAAATTCAACTGGAATTTAAGTATTTTTTTTTGGTAGGCATTTGTGTTCTGTAACTTTCCATTTATTTTATGTGACTGTAAGTTGTTGATATATTTGTCTTGTGTTTGATATTTTATCTGTTTAACAGTTTTTAGTAAATTATATTTTTTTTGAAATACTGCCTGTGCTTTTTCTCAGTTTCTTTTGTATGTGAATGCTGAATCAGTGTTTAAGTCCGACAGCTGTTAAGGGCTTGAATGTGTTACTAATCTTGAAAAAGTTAAGACTATACCGAGGTCTTCTCTTGAGTCGTAAGGGTATATTTTGGAAACCTGGCTGGGTGCCACTGGGTGAAAGATTATATTGCATTTCCCTGAAGAGAATATATATCTGATCCTACTAACTGGGTATGCAAGCATACGGTTCACATTTTGACCCCCAGAACTAGAAGCTAGTAGGCGATTTGGACCCAAAACAGACAGGAGAGTTCCCTGTCTGTCTCCTGTTCACACTATTGCACTTCTAGGTTGGCACTATGGGTGCAGAGGGCCTGACCTGCAGAGTGTATTTGTGATGGATTTGCTTGGCAGCAGTGTGACTTAAAAGTATTTGGTAACATGCAAATTAACAGTTCAGTGTGTCAGAGTAATACTGTGCAGCTTCCATGCAAAATAAGGAAGTGATTTTTAAAAAGTAAACAGAACTATATCATTGTGCTTACAGTCTAAGTTCCCTACCTGTTTTATTTTTTTTTTTGGTGCAAGTTAGTGTAGCCATAGTTAGGCAACAAGATGGCTTCCAACTACAGTGAGCACACTGCAGACCAACTGAGGCAGTTGTGCCAAGAGAGAGGAGTTCAGCATAAGGGCTGAACTAAAAGGCATCTCGTAGAGGTTTTGGTGGCAGCTGATGCCCCGAGCCTCGAGTCACAGTCTGTGACTGAAAAGGACCAAACCTTGGGTGTGGAGGGTCCAGGTTCCAGTGCAGTGTACAAATCCAATGAGGAGGAAAGCAAGGCCAGTGCAAGCCAAGGGCCAAAGTAGCAGCGGAAGCTAACCAGCATTCTGGAGACAGAAGGGATCAGGCTGCAGATGGAGTTGCAGAGGATGGAGCATGAGTTTGAACAGAAAAGGTTTGAAGACCAGCGGCAAAGGAGGCTGGAGTTCCAGAGAGAAGAGAGGTGAGAACAGTGAGATGCTGAATGACAGCAGCGAGAGGCTGAGTTAGGAGAGAGTTAGCACCAGAGGCAACGTGAATTGGAGAAGCTACGACTCCAAACACCAGCTCAACAGCAGGTAAGTGACCTGGTTTAACTGGAACTACAGGACTGGGTTACAAATGAAATTCTAAATTGATAGCTGAATTTAAAGAAGGGGAAGATATGGATGCTTATTTAATTTCCTTTGAAAAAGTATGTATTCAGGCAAATATTCCTAGAGGGTCCTAGAGCTTCCAGCTATCCCTGCTACTTACCAGAAAAGCTTGGGATGCATTGGGTCCAATGGACAATGAGGACAGTAACGATTACAGTAAACTTAAAGCTGTACTTTAAAAAAAAATATGAGCTAACAGCAGAGGCATACAGAGTTAAATTCTGTAAGCTCAGGAGAAGCCCTGACATGAGCTACAAGGAGCTAGCCATTAAACAACATCAGTTTTTAAAATGTTTAATGGGAAGGAACTGAAACAAATGTAGAGAAAATTTAAAATGCTGTACTATTAGAGCAGTTTTTTTGTGGGCATGCACAGCAGAGCTGAAAACCTGGCTGGAGGACCGAGATCCAAAAAAAGTGTAAGAGGCTGCTGAACTCTCAGACTGCTATGCCAGGAGCAGACCTGCTCTGAAAGCAAATGGGGCAGGTGTGGCAGTGCAGAAAGGGAAAAGTGCACCTTCAGAGCAGCTAAATCCCTCCCTGCTTTCACCAAAACCAGGTAGCCTCAGATTACAAAGAAAAGAATTTCCTGAAAAAAGGAATGAATGTTGGGTTTGCAAAGAAACTGGACATATTGCAAGGCAGTGTCCCAAAAGGACAAACAGTGCACAGAGTGGTGCTAGAAATGCAATGGCTTGTTTGTGTGTCCCTGAAAGCATGCCAATAACCATGAGGGAACACATATACCCAGTCACTGTAAATGAGGTACAGACACTTGGGTTGAGGGACATGGGGGTGTCCCTGACTTTGGTAAAAGGGGATATGGTAGAGCCTGGTCAGCTTATACCCAATCAATTTGTGACTGTAAGGGATTCACTGGGGAGGAGAAAACCTTGTCACTCGCTAGAGTCCTCCTAGACTGGGTTGAGACGGGGGGACTGTGCAGAAAGTTGCCATAGTGGAGACTTTGGCTGTTGATGTAATTATTGGTAACAATCTCAAACAGGGGATGGTGTGTGCAGTTACCAGCAGCCAAGTGGCAAAGGAAAATTGTAGTTCCCTGGACCCCATAGAAGCCACAGTGGAAACCATTGGGATTCTGGTTCCCCAACCTGTATCTCCTGATATGGAGAACAATGAAAAGGGGGTAGAAAATCCCCAGGTAGCAGTTAACAGAACAGCTACAGAGGGTTACTCCGAGGAAGGTGTGAATCATAATCAGAGGGTTAGGCATTGCAGTGATTCTGAATGCTCTGATGCTAGAGCTAGGGACCCTAGTTTAGATATTGAAGGGGACCTGTCCCATGCCTTGGTAATGTGCAAGGAGAGTTTGCAGCTGCTCAGAAAAGTGATCCTAGTCTACAGAAGCTGAGGGCTCATGAAGACTCTGATGGAGCACAGGGAGGTGACAGGAAATACAAAGTGTATTGGGACAATGGACTGTTGTATACACAAGATGCTATGACAGAGGGAGGGGTGATGGCCAGGTAGCTTGTCATTCCCCAGGGGTAAGGTGAGCAGTTGCTCAAGACTGCTCATGATATTCCCATATCTGGCCATCTGGGAAACATGTGCACTATGCAGCAGTTGGCTCAGAATTTCTATTTGCCCTACTTCACCAAAGAGGTGAAGGAGTATTGCAGGTCTTATCACCTGCACCAAGAAATAAGGAAGGCAGGGAAGAAAACCCAAGCTGTCCTAATTCCTTTACCCATAGTGGAGAAGCCATTTCAGAGGGTGGGAATGGATATTGTGGGGCCTTTAAATACCCCCAGCTCCTCTGGGAAGAGGTTCATCCTGACTGTGGTGGATTATGCCACCCATTACCCAGAGGCAGTTGCCCTATCCTCACTGAGGACAGACAAAGTGGCAGATACCTTGCTAGGGATTTTTTTCCATATTGGGTTTCTGCAGGAGATTATCACTGATCAAAAGGGTTCCTTCATGTCATACCTGATGAAATGTTTGTGGGAGAAGTGTGGGGTGGTGCAGAGACAAACGTCACCTTATCTACCACAAGCAAATGGGCTTGTGGAAAGATTTAATGGTACCCTTAAGTCAATGCTCCAAGTGTTTGCTAAATAGCATGGGAGGGACTGGGAGAAATACCTTCCCCCACCTGTCGTTTGCATAAATGGAGGTGCCCCAAGAACCAACAGGGTTTTCCCCTTCAAGCTCTTATATGGACGCCGCATACGTAGGCACCTAGGCATGATCCAGGAGGACTGGGAAGGCAAGCATGCCACCCAGGAAACTCACATAGTGGATTATGTCCTTAGGTTTATAAAAAAGATGAAGGGGCTTATGGGGACAGCATAGAGAAACCTGGCAGCTGCCCAATAAAAACAAAAGGTGTGGTATGACCACAGAGCCAGAGCTCGCTCATACACTGTGGGTCAGGAAGTCATGGTCCTAATCCCGGTCCAGAAAGACAAGCTGCAGGCCAAGTGGGTAGGACTGTACAAAGTAGTCAGATGGGTAAATTATGTAAACTATATTACAGAGTTATCTGACAGGAGACATACACAAAGAATGTACCATGTTAAAATGATGAAGTCATACGCTAATGGGGCTGACATAGTGTTTGCAGTGTGTAGCCCTGGGGAGGGGATGGATGAAGGAGACCCCCTTCTGGACTTGCTGGAAGAAAGTAAGCAGGATTCCACTGTGGAGGCAATTAAAATGTTACCCCAGCTGAACCCGGACCAGATCCAGTAAGTAAGGGAGGTTTTAGCAGACTTTGGCCCACTGTTTAGCACCAAGCCTGGACTAACCCCTTAGCGATGCACGATGTGGAGACAGGGATGCAGGCGCCCATACACTGGACAGCATATCAGGTGTCTAAGGCTGTCCAAAAGGACATTAGGAGGGGAGGTGGAGGAAATGCTGGATTTAGGGGTAATCCAGAAATCCCACAACACCTGGGCCTCACCCGTAGTCCTTGTTCCCAAGCTAGATGGCTCTATTCATTTTTGTGTGGACTATCATGGAATCACTGCAGTCACAGAGTCAGATGCCCACCCAATACCATGGATGGGCAAACTGCTAGACAAGATGGGAGGGACAACATACCTTACAACTATTGATCTGACAAAGCGATATTGGCAGGTAAAGTTAACTGCCAGAGCTAGGGAGAGGTCAGACTTCATCATTCTGATAGGGTTATTTGAATTTAAAGTAATGCCTTTCAGAATGAAGTACACCTTGGCCACTTTTCAAAGGTTGGTGAAACAGGTGTTAAATGGTGCTCAGGAGTACTCTGTGGCATATCGGGATGACATTGCCATCTTTAGTGTCAGCTGGGAGAAACACCTATCCTACCTTAGGGAACTACTGGGCAGGATACAGAGGGCAGGACTCATTGTAAAAGCTGAGAAGTGCTAGGTGGCCATGGGTGAGGTGGCATACCTCGGGCACTTTGTAGGTCGAGGACAGCTCCGTCCTGACCAAATGAAAATAGAGGCAATCAAGGCATGGCCCAAACCAGAAACACAGAAGCAGATCAGGAGTTTTCTAGGGACAGCAGGGTACTATATAAAATTAGTAACAAATTACAGTGCCCTGGCCACTCCCCTATCTGGTCTGTTAATGAAAAGGATGCCTAAGAAAATTACCTGGGAACCAGCCTTTGAACAAGCCTTTACCAGACTGAAGGAAGCACTATGCAGTGCTCCTGTATTGACAAGTCCAGACTATAGCAGACCCTTAGTAGTGCAGACTGATGCCTCAGACATGGGTATTGAGGCAGTGCTGAGTCAGACATCCAACCAAGGGAAAGATCACCTCATAGTGTACCTGAGTAAAAAGTTACTTCCCAGTGAGCAGGCTTACTATACTATGGAAAAAGAGTGTCTTGCCATGGTGTGGGCCCTAAAGGAGTTAGAGCCATACCTATACAGACAGCATTTTGAGGTACAAACTGACCACAACTCCCTTGTTTAGCTGGCACAAATGGGTAAAATAAATGGTAGATTACTAAGATGAAGCATTGCCTTGCAAGGGTATGACATGACGGTCTCACACAGGGTAGGGGCAGCCAATGAAAACGCAGATGGACTGGCATGTCATTTTGAGCAATGAACAGATTTGGGGAGCTCATCCCATGCAGGGGAAAGAGACCCCAAATTCAGTCCAGGTAGGGAGGACAGTGACACTCTGCCATCTGCTTATGGTCATTGTATAATATTTGTAAAATAAATATATGGTATGTGAAGATCTGCTTAGATAAGAAAACAGCCTATCAGTGATAATTGACCTTTGACCTCAGAGGTGACAGTGTTGAAGCTGCTGGCTGTTAGAAAAGCTGACTAAGGGGCAACTGATCAAAGGTTTCCTGTTCTCTTAACAGAGGGCTCTGGCCATCAAACAGGAGATAGGACCTCATAAAATGTTATGATTCCTTGCAGGAAGAGACAATTTGGTCACAGATCCTTGTTATCAATCATAAACCTGAGATGACTCTAGCAAAACAGGAAATCAGCATGGAGACATCAAAGGGGATGTTTTGATGAAAGACTCAAATTTTAAAAATTGCTGACTGTTGATTTTCATAGTAAAAATTAAATCTATGGGAGGATCTAACAGTGACCTCATGGCTGGCATCACCATGAGGTGGAGAGAACTGACTTTTAAATATTGCTTGCAAGAGAAGTTTGGGGCAGAAGAACTACCTGAAAAGCAAAGACACACTTATTTATTTATTTATGTATGCATGTATGTATGTATTTATTTATTTAGTTTTTGTTGACTGGGTAAGTACACTAGACAAATACTGCCTATTTTCAGGCACAACCTGGGGGAGGGGATACAGATGAATGCCAACTGACCTTGAACCAGATTAAGCTGTTGGTGGTATTTTTTTTAGTGAAAGGGGGGAAATTTGGCCAGGGCACTGGGGAAATTCCCCTATTCAAACAGTAGGGGGACTCTGTCCAACTGTCAGGTATCAAGATGGCTTCCCTGCTGGAGCCTGGAGAGGAGGAAGGAGCTATGGCTGCAGGTGAGAGGGCTTCCTCCCTTGTTCAGCCCTTGCAAGAGGCCAGTGACATGGATATACAAATGGAGATAGAAGAAGGAGATCTCATGGATGGTTCTATGGAGTATAATTTGAGCAGACTCTGGTCTACTCAAAACAAAGATGTGACGGGATCTTTCCAATCTGGCTTATCAAATATGGAACAAGCTTTACAAAATTTAGAAAAAGAGGAGACAACTCTAATGTGGAAATAGTGAGCTCTATGATACAAAATTCTTGCACTGAAAGCTGTCAAAGTAAGTCAGAAAAAGCCTTACAGGTCCCAGCCGAGTGGTGACATGGCAACAGCTGAAACCTCAGCAGATGCTAGTCAAGGATCCTTGAAGAAAAGAAGAGACTCTGAATTTCTAGCCTGTGAAACAACAGTGACTTTCAAGGAAAATGCTAAGATTAGCATGTGCCAAAGGTCACAATGGCTAGATAGAAAAATGAGTGAACAAACAAGGAAAAGTGAGGAGGATAAAATAGTAGAAAGACAGATACGAGCTGACAGGAGCTAGGCCATAGTGCATGAAACTCAGGAGACACAGGAGCCAAATGAGCAAATTGCAGATAATACAGCAGTCCCACCAAGAACTGCAGGGATGATAGAAAATACAGCACAAGTCCCTGTACAAACGAGAGGGCAAAATAAAGCTGGTCCCGAAGAAGAAATCTTAACCCAGCCAGAATCAAAAACATCTGAACCAGGTAATGACATTTTTAACGTATTTCAAGGAAACATGCAAAATGATAATAAATGTCATAGCTCTCAAATAGACAATTTAGCAGGACTGAACGAAGCATTTATTAGTAAAATGGAGACTGAAGGAGACAAAAGGGGGAGGGGAAAACTACTGAACACCAGTCTTTTGAACACATGGATTCAGTGCAGGAGGACTCCAGTCCACTAAATTTTGACAAGAATTTATCTGTCACTGGGGTAACCATAGTGGAGGCCTTAAAAATGCTGGGTGGAATAAATTAGAAGGGGTTCTGCATCGCCTCCACCCAGGAATCCCACAGAAGGGCAAACAAACCCATCTGAAGTTCCTTCTCCTTTTAGAACAACTCAGAACCCTGTATTGCAATTAAAAATACCTCATAACTCAAGGAAAAATATGCAGAAGGAGCAAGAAGGAGATAATAATGTTGGAAATAATACAGAAAATACTGATCCTGAGATTGAAAATAATTCCTCCACCCCAAGAATTAACAAAATGGAACTCAGCAGGAAAATGAGGCAGGACAAGAAGGAAATGAAAGAAACCAAGGGAACAACCTGGGAAGAACATACGCAGGACTATTTCACCCCCCCCCCAAAACCAGCGAAATGTAGAAATGCTGTAAGAATCGGATGGGGTGGGGTTAGAAATATTTCCAGATTGGGTGTACACAGGGAATAAAATTAGTAAAGAAAAGCGTGCAATTTCTCCCAACAGAGATTTAAGCCCTAATACATACATCGGGGGACTCTAATTTCTACTTAAGTTTTAAAATGCCTTCTGGCCTAGAAGCATTTTGGCACTGTTACCACCAGGTTTAATATACCCCTATGTGGACACCTTTCATAGCAATCCCATTAACAAAACCAGCAATCAGATACATCACGGTTTTATTTGAAAAAGAAGGAGTTTCAGTGGCAGGCCTCTTGAGCTGGTTGAAATTGAAATGCACTGTTCTAGGAAAGTCAGAACCCATTATTGATTCAGAACAGTTATGGACTGGAGGGTGGAGAATTCAAGTCCGTTTGCTCCAGGCAAATGAAGTGATACAGCACCTTCCTAGTTGCTTCTATCTTGGAACAGACAGAAGATTTCTATTTTACCCAGGCCAGCCTAAATCTTGTTTCAGATGTGGGGCACAGACACACCTGAGTGGAGCCTGCGATAGGCTTAAATGTTCTCTGTGTGAAGGTATAGGCCACACAATTATAAACTGTCAGAAGCCTGCATATTGTAATATGTGTGATGAAACTTCTCACTCCTTTAAAGGCTGCCAGTGGGCTACACATAATAATCCTGCAAACACTCAAGAACAAGAGGAAACAGTTGCTACTGCACAACAAAAAGCATCGGATGATGCTGGGAGAAACAGAGAAAATCTTTCCAATCAGTCCCTGAGCTTAAGATCTGTTATGTTGTTCCCGAACCAGACCCTGGACAATCTAACATACAGGTCCATCTTGTCATGCAAAAGAGCTCAGAATTACACAACAAAGATGATAGCCCAGTTACACAGGCAACATCTGTTATGCCCCAAACAAACAGAGGAGGCAACATCAACCTCACAGTTTAATGCAACAACAGAGGATGGTCAACATGACACAAATCCAGACATGGCAATGCCACCACCAGAGAGAAGGCCTGGTTTCCAAATTGTGCAAGGAAGACAAATGAGGGGCAAAACAAAGAAAAGAAATAAATTAGGGAAGCAAAGACCTAAGGAGAAACTCTCTACTAGAAACCAATATGCCACCTTATATAAAAGAAAACAAGGGGCTCAATCTGAGGAGGATTCTGATGCATCCTCGGTCACATCATCCTAACCAGACCTAATTACAGATACAGAACATATGTCAAATGAATCAAGAACCTCATCAAAAAAAAGAGGTAAAATGAAATCTCCAGGAAAAGGGAGGAAAAGCTAAGAGATCAGGGACTCACTCATCAAAAAAAAAGTATCAAAATCTGTCTTGTTGTTCATTGAATGTCAATAGTATAAAAATGCAAAAACAAGGATTGTTTTTTCTATTTAGAAAGTTTGAATGTGCATATTATTTTATTACAGGATATTAGAATTAACACTTTAAGAGAAGTAAGCCAAGCAACAAAGGAATGGAGAAGAGGGTATCTTTTTGGTTGTTAGGAGAGGAATTATGCTCTGGGGTGGCCATTCTTAGCAAAGATATAACTTTAACTCTGACAAAATTGACAGGTCTTGTGCAAGGCAGAGTATTAATGCTGGATGCAGTTATACAAAATCAAGAATGGAGAATTATAAACATTTATAATCCCCAGGTAAAACAAAAGAATAGAGGTCATGCATGATGTACAGCCATATTTACATGCTGCTAAAGCAATAATCTTTGGGAGGATTTTAACTGTATTTTTAATCTTACAGATAAGACAGGGAAAACCAAAAAATTATACTCTGACTCAAATTTTCTTAATTCCATGTATAAAATGGCAAGCTTAAAGGATGGGGCCATAACCAGGATAGGACCACCTGCACATGCCTTTCATAGCGACAAATCATCTACCAAAATAGATTATTTCATCATTCCAAACTGGGTCCCCTGTTACAAGCATACAGTAACCCCAATAGAAATTTCATATCATTGTCTGTTAACTATATCTATAGGAGTCACAAAAAATAAGCCAGGAGGACATAATTACTGGAAGATGAACACAACAGTGTTAGAGGAAAACAATGGATGGGAAGCCCTAATAGAGGTACTCAGAGATAAATTTTCAGTTTTTAATCTGTATGAGAATAGCGCCCAATGTTGGCAGGAATCAAAAACTGAAATAAAAAAAATTGCTGTAAATCTAGTGCTAAATCACAACATAAAGAGAGATAGTTATAAAAAAGGAAACAGCTCCCTAATGATAGAGTTTGGTCTAGATTATTCTGAACAAATTAGACAGATTTAAAAAGAAATGACCTAGTTTCAATATGATAGGGCCTCCTCACTTTTTTAGAAGAAAAATACAGTGTGAAAGGTAACTCCCAGACAATAAATCCTTATGCTCACTGTAAGCAAAGAACAGATGCAAAATATATGATAACACTTCAAAATAATGAAGGTATATGTGTAGAAAGTATTCTGGAAGTTATTAAAATAGTAACAGACCACACAAAATGGCTCTTTGAGCAAATACCAACAGTCTCAACAGGAAAAAAAATAATTGTTCAAGGATTTAGGTATTCCTAAAATAACAGAAGAAGAGAAGGCTGAATTAATAAAACCATTCAGAGAAGAGGAGGTTAGTAAGGTGATAGATCACTTAAAAAACACAGTGACCCCAGGGCCAGATGGTATACTGAATGAATTTTACAAAAAAAATCTAGAAGTATATTACTAAAAAGTCTCACAGCAGTGTTCAATGACTTTCTCCACTGGCAGAACCCATTACCTCCCACATTATCAGACAGTCTATTGATATTCTTACATAAGAAAAATGAAAGAGAAAATATTGCTAACTGGAGACCCATCAGCTTGATCAACTCAGACTGGAAAATTCTCTGCAAAATTATATGTATAAAATTGACAAAAATTGCAAACACAGTAATATGCACAACACAAACATGTGCTATTCCCTACAGGTCAATGCTAGACAATTTAAAATTAGTCAGAGAAGTATTTGATTTTCCTTAGTCAGAAGGGTATGTAATATCCATAGATCAGTCAAAAGCATTTGATCAAGTACCTCACGAATACCTTTTCAGTGTACTGCAGCAAGATGGAATACCAAATAAATTTAATGAGTGGATCCAGATCCTTTATAAACAAGCATCTATAACACCATTTGTCAATGGACTATTGAGAATGCATGCGAAAATAAGAAAAGGAATCAGACAGGACTGCCCCTGAGCCCTTTACTTTATGTTTTTCATTTAGACGCAGTACTTAGGAAACTAAACAGTTCACATTCCATAAAACATATATCTGGAACAGGGAACATGCAGATTCCCTGTGCTATGGCATACGCAGACGACATCTGCCTTTTATTGTCAGATAATCCCTCAGTAACCCAAGTCTTAGAGATTATTTAGGAGCTCTCTGTGACTTCTGGGTCATGTCTTAATAAAGAAAAAAGTATAGGGACATGCTTAAAAAGCCATAATTCTAGTTTGGGCAATGATATAGAAAGAATTAAAATTAATCCAGGAAATCTTAAACTTTTAGGTATTGGTTTTTGGGGACACAAACCTAGCAGAAAGAAACTGGATTGACAAACTAAATATAGCAGAAGAAAACATTTCAAAATGGAAAGGTCACCCCATGACAAAAGAAAAGAGAATACATATGCCTAAAGCATTCATTATCCCAATTCTGTTAAAAGTAAGTTACATTTATCCAATACCTCCCAATTTATAACCCAGAGTATATAATGCTTGTTTTCAGTTATTATGGGTAAGTGGTTTAAACCAGTGAAAGGAACTAGTACATATTGGCCAATAAAACAGGGAGGTTTAAACATGCTAAACCCAGTTCTTTCCTTTTTTTTTCCATCTTTCTGTATTCAAACATATCTCCTGTCATAGCAGGAAATCAACAGGATTGGGTAAAAGTTTAAAAATAAACAGCCAATAATTTTTAGACACGTGGTCAGCACCAAAATGGGGGGCTTTCAAACAAATGCCTCAGGGAACCCCAAAGTATGCAGTCAATTTCTTTAAAAAATTAAAACAATGGGGAGTTGCCACTCAAATGGTAAAGACACAAAACAGGAAGACATTATAGTCCTCAGTCCTACACAGCAATTTCTTAATAGGACCAACTTTTACTATCCCACAGGAAATAGAACTCCAGTCTTTAGCAAAACAATTAATGGAGGAAAGAACACCTCAGAAGATGTGGGACACCCTATGGATGTGTTACCATGGGAAGCTTAATGTGAGGGGTAACCATGCACATAAATCTGTGGAAGAATGATATTGCATCAGAGAATTTTGCATTGTTCAAGTTGAAACAATGCAGCATTTATTTTTTGATTGCCCATACATTTCTCAGTTTTGGGACCTTCTAGCAAATAAATGGAAGGCCCCTATATTGGCAAACATTACATATACAGAACTGGTATATGGGAACTATGGTATAGCATGGAATTGTTTTCATCCAAGCACATTAAGAGTGGTAAACACAATTTTGAAATGGTGTATTTGGCAAAATAGATGTATTTTCTTCCTTCAGAACAAAAATGTGCCCATAAAGGTTTTGTTAGAAAAAGTAACCCATGAAGTAGCCTTGGTATTCAAATATAAACAGGGTAGAATGCCAAAAGCAGCATTTAATAACTGGTGGAGAGCTTTCCCTATTTTAATTTTTGAAGGGGTAACATGAATGAACAAAGTCAAATAGGTAAGAAGGTACATAGAGAGATTCCTTGAGTTAAAATAGGGAAATGAGGATAAGGGAAAGGAAGAACTCAGGAAAAGAGGATAAGACATAAGGGGGACAAAGGTAGGAAACATGGAATAAAGAGAGTTAAAGAATGGGCAAATAAAATGAAGTTTCTATAATAACTGTACTTTAATGATAAAAGCAGAAAATATTTTGAAAAAAAGAAGGAGGGGAAGGATGGGTATTAAGACAATAAAATGTAGGTTGGGAGTAAATACAGACATTGAATGTATGAACTATAGTTTTTTAGCATTTAGGTTTTCCAAGTATAAAGATGTTAAAACAGGAAATCTAATGCTTTATTTTCGTAATTTGCTTTCTTTTTGTTAGACAATCCTTTGAATGTATAATTATGTGCAATCTGCTTTTGTTATATTTTTGCTAATAAAAAAATTCCCCTACTCTTTTTGAAAAGTGCCATGGGATCTTTAACACCCACCTGAACTACCAGCTGAACAGGTAGATGGGACCTCGGTTTAACCTCTCTTCTGAAAGACAGCACCTCAGGAGTGCAGCACCCCATCATGCTGCTCTACAGTTTCAGTATCGGGATATTAATCCAAGTGCCAAGTCTGTGGACTGGTAACTAGGCACTTAAAAAAGAATAATTCAACTAGAACTTAAGTGTTTTTTTTTTGGTAGGTGGTTGTGTTCTGTAACTTCCCATTTATTTTATGTGACTGTAAGTTGTTGATATATTTGTTTGGTGCCTGATATTTTACCTATTTTACTGTTTTAAGTAAAATATATATTTTTTAAAATACTGCCTGTGCTTTTTCTCAGTTTCTTTTTTATGTGAATGCTGAATCAAGTCTGACAGCTGTTAAGGGCTTGAATGTGTTACTAATCTTGAAAAAAGTAAGAATATACCTAGGTCTCATATTGAGTCGTAAGGGTACATTTTTGGAACCTGGCTGGATGCCACTGAGTGACAGATTATATTGCATTTCCCCAAATAGAATATATATCTGGGCCTGTTAAATGGGCATGCTAGCATAAAGTTCACATTTTGAACCCCTAGGACTTGAGGCTGATAGGTGATTTGGACCCAAAACAGACAGGAGGGTTACCCTGTCTGTTTCCTGTTCACACTATCTCACTTCAAGGTTGGCACTATGGGAGCAGAGGTCCTGACTTGAGAAGTGCGTTTGTGACAGTGTTCAGTGACTTTTGCATTTAGAATCCCATATTTTGTTCAGAAAATTAGTCTACAGCAGTGAAATTGGGTAGGTGGAGTGAGTGTCTCAGTGTACCTCACTAAAGTTGTCATGCTGTCATCCATCTTGCCTCATAGCAAAGGTGCACTAAGACTCAGCAGTAAGGTGATGCAGTCATGCCATGGCATTATAGAACTAAGAGGTGAGAGCAGAGAAGGGAGAGGCAGATGGTGGGGTGGTGGCAGGGGATGAAAGTAATTAAGATAAAATGAAAAACAAAGCACCCATACAGTATATGTTACAGTAGAAAGTAGAGGATAACCAAGGAGATGATAAGGAGAGAAACTGACAAAGAATAAAAAGCTTACAATCTGAACGTGAAAATCAGACATTAAGAGAGAAAGATGGAAGCAGAAAGAGACAGAGAGAAACAGGAAGAGAGTAAGATAAATAAGAAGCATTTAGAGGAGGTCAGGGGACATAAAAAATAAACTGATTAAATGGCATATTTTAGAGAGAGATTGACCTAAGAAAAGAAAGAAAGAAAGAAAGAAAGAAAGAAAGAAAGAAAGAAAGAAAGAAAGAAAGAAAGAAATGAAAAGAAAATGAGATCACCAGTCACACAGATGAAGGAAAAAGGCTAGAGAAAAAAAAAATTCTGGAAACAAATGAAAAATGAAAGCAGACCAGCAAAGACAGATGAGAAACAGAGAGTAAAACAATAAAGTATAGGACAGATCTTTCAGAATCTAATTAAACAAAATGTTGCTACTTGGGCAAGACACATGACCCTTTTTCAAAATATAACCACTGGTAGTGTGTGTTTGCCATGGGTGTGGTTGAGTGTTGGGGGGGGGGGTGCTGTATAAATAGAACAAAATCTTTCAAATAGTGTTAATACTGGTATGACAGGCCTGCATTCTGTTTAATAATTATGAATTACATCTGAAAGTGGCATGGGGAATCATAGAATATAAGTTGTTCACTCCAGCACCCAAACCCAAATAAATGGTTATTTCCTTTTTTTGTCTGTTTCACTCGTGAAGGAGGGTGATTGAAAATATTTGTTACTGAATGAAGGTAAGGGGGACTGTCAGTAATTATGACGAGCAGACAAGGCAGAGTTGATGTTCCCAAGGGGATTGAAGAATTATGTATAAAAACAATTTTAAAGATCTTCTACAATACTGTGAAATCTTTTAAGATGAAGGCTGTAAGGTATAGGGGTTAGAGTCAAACACATGGTGGCAGGGGTGGTGATTGTTGTATTACTAAGAATGGTTTAATACCAGGAGAAGTTTCAAAATCATGTTAAAGGAATCAAAAGCCCCACTGCTAGGCCCCTACCCCTATGTAACCAACTCCCAAGAACTGGGTACTCTGATATCCTTCAACTAGTAGTGGTGTCCAGCCAGCGTTCCTATATGTCAAGTCAGACCTCAGTGCAACTAACATGTAAAAGCAATATTTTAATTAATTCAGCATATTCACTGTCTGCAAAAAAGTGTCCTGCCAAGTGATAGGGGTTTAAAAAGCTGGCACAAGCAGGTCCTTTTTGCCTTTTCCAAATCATTGGCTGCTTCCTCAGTGGAGGCTGCCAAGACAATCATGTGGTGCTTCACTTCAACTCCTCACTGTACACTACTCAGAGAAGATGTTATTTTAATAACACTGATATGATCCTTTTATGTTATGCCCTACTCTCAGTCACTGTTTCCCATCTAGACGAGGTCATGGAACAGTCTTGATCAGCAAGGAGAATGTCTGTATAGTAGTTGTAACTCTGCACACTTTTGTGACCTCCTCTGCCATGCTGGACACCAGAAAATAAGAGGATTTCTCTGATATGCTCCTCTAAAAACAGATGTGTTGACTTTGTGACACTACCTCATTCCCCATAGATTATTAGGAGCTCAAAAGCATCTTACTTTCAGACAGGAGGATCTATGGAAATCCTCAGAGCACATTCAGATCTCCTGCTTCATGTCTCCCCACTCCTCGTCTCTTTTCTCCCTGTCTTTCTCTCTCTCTCTCTGGCACAGTCTGTCACAGACCCCAGGAGAAGACCCTAACCACTTTCTGTACTTCAATTTCTACGAGTATCTCAGCTATTCCATCTATAACCTCTGGATGCTAGTGGTTGTTCACATTTCTTTCCTCTCATTAAACTTTTCCTGGGGTTCACCTGTCTTGTTGATCCACATTCCAAGCATCTGATGGCTATGGATCACTGCTTCCAATACTTCAATACTCCTTTTCTGTGGTTCAGAAACCAATTTACTGAAAAAGACTTGTCCTTATTTCCAGCAGCCTGTAGTGAATATAGGAAGCTTCCTTTCTCCTGAACATTCTACAACTCTCCAGCACATTAGCTTCACCCATCTCATACTGCAGGTGGGGTCTCCCAGTACCTATGGTAATGGAAAGTCTGTAAACACTATGTTAACCTCATAAGTGCAGGATGGCAAGACCATCATAAGGAACATTTTTAGCAGCCTCAGTGTAATATATGTCTGACCTTTAAATAGTCCATGAGGGACGCAAATGACTTGCTACCCAGGAAACTTAAAGTTTTAATCTGGGCCTGGCTGTGCAGCAAGCAGGTAGAAAACATAGACCCTGAGGGCAAGATTTTCAATAGAATCTGCCCAAACTGAAACCACTTCTATTTTTAACACATAAATGTTTTAAAACTGTTAGACCAGCTATTAGCTGGTGTAACAACAATAAATGTCACACCCAAGAAAGGTTGCAATTGCATCCAAACTGGACACAATTGGCAGCTGCATCCATTTTTCACTGCAACTTGCAACTTTCTGTTGCAAGCAGATGCAACTTTTCAAAATAGCAGCTGGAATTCCATGACACAACTGTGTGGATGCAGATGCAAGTGCAGCATGCTTTTTGCATCTGTGTCCAGCATTTTGAAAATCCATTCTGAGTCTCTTCCATCACTACAGTTCTATGTAATTATGTGCCCAAATGTTCCAAAGGACAAAAATCCTGTATTCGGCGTTTCTCTTTGTTCACTTGAGTGAGTCATCAGAAGTGATCAAGTGTCAATGAAAATAAATTTAAATTCCAAATGCAGTGTCGTTGACAGGTACTAACTCCTGGAGGTAGCCATATCATAGTAGAAGAGTCCATGCAGTGGTAAAATCAAATGACTGTGTGAGTGAACTCGTATCTGTTGGGCTAGCAGCTACCATGATGTGCTAAAGAGGCTTACTGGTCTATAAGACTGCATCAAAGAGCTAACCATATTAGGTCTTCATGATAACACAAACACACTTCATTTTTTTTCTAAAAAAAGTAAACTGTTAAAGTCCTGCAAAAAAGGTTTCTCATGACGATGAACAGAACATATTTTCTAAGGATTATGTATTCTATGTTTCTTATCTGTGAAACAGCAATCTAGTTATATTTATTTATTTTATTTATTTATTAAACTCTAGGATTACAAGTACCTTTGGGCAGGAACTGCTCGTTTACAAAGGTTCCACATCAGGGGATGGGGGTGACATATCACAAGGTGAAACAAAGATTACAAACTAAATGTATCGATTACTAAGGCCTAAGTAGAACAGTCAGTAAGTTGAAGTAGATCAACATAAGCTAGCTTTAACAGAATTCATGGTAAAAACGATATCTATGAAGGAGAAAGTCAGGAAGAAGCTGGCAGGTAGGTGCTGTTGTCAGACAAGGATGGACAAAGCGAGTGGGAAAGGGGCCAGTAGCTGAACAGTAGAATATGTCCTTAGGGAAGGGGATGGGTGGGTGAGCGGGGGGAAAAGGGAGAGAAGGGGGGGAGGCTGGTGCAGTGAAAGCATGGTGGGAAAAGCTGGTTAAAGCCACTGTAAGGGTAAGTGGCATTGAGCAATACTTAGAGGAGGCAGTCACACTGTGAGGTACAGGGGAGGAACAGACGTAGTTGCCTTTTAAAGGGGCTTAGCGTTACTGCTGCTAGAGTTTCCTTGTTAAGCATGTTGAACCATTGAGGAGCCCTGTGCATAAAGGATCTTTGACCCAGTGAAGTCTGGCACCTGGGGACCTGGAAAGTCAGGGATTGAGATACAGCAGGCCCTTCCCATTTTCCAAATCTGGATATGCCAAAGCAGTTCTGAAGTGCAGGCTACTATCAACATCCCTGGCTAGTTTATTTCTTGAACTACAGTTGACATCACCAGAACTTCACCATGCAACAGGCCAGTCAGCAAAGACTATTAGGGTTCAGTCTTAAAAAGGAAGTATGTTGCACATAAATTCCTTCACAGGAATTGCATTTTCTGCAGCTATCAAAAGGACACCTGACTACTGAATTTCCTTAATCTGTTATGAACAGTGCAGCTCCTTTTGATCAGATCCCATTCAGGTTGTAGCTGGAGCAAAGTCTATGAGATCAAAGAGATCTTTGATTGCATTTTTTTAATTACTTATTCTACAAACAAACACACAGTTTCAAGAGTTCATTAAGCTTCCCCAACTTTGGAACAATCTGCCTGTGATGTAACTTATTCCCCCAATAAACATGGCATCCAAGTGAAAAAATTAAACAACACTCCATTTTCACCAGTTCTTGCCCACAGTAAATGGCAATGTAATGATTGGTATAACATAATGCATTTTTCTCTTCTTCTGTTTAATTTTGCTGATTACTAATGTTTCTTGAATGTTGCTATTTGCTCTGTTATGTAATGCATCCTGATCTCTTCTCTTTCCCCTTCCATAGGACACATCTGTAAACAAGACTGTTTGTTCCCTGTGTTGCTCATCTAGGGAAAACATTTCAAATAGGTAAATTCTTCCACAGTTGGATATGGGATGCCTTTTACCGTAGGAGATGATTTGTGAATCTACAGTTTCAAAATGTTTGGGCTTTGATATCTAAATTTCCAGTAAGGCAACTATTTTGTGTTTTGAGTAGCTGTGTACGAAAAATGTTACTGAGGATTTGGAATGCAAACTCTCACACAGAAATTTGTCTACATGCATTTTTATCAACAGGTCAGAAACAAAATGTCATCTGACAAATGTCCTGTGAAGCAATGTGCAAATAAGGTCTGGAAAAGAATATGTAAATCATTGATGTACATGCACGTGTGCAACCCTTAACAGTTGACCCTCATACAAATATGTGTCCTTATACTGTATCATAAACATATTTTGGAATTTTGTTATCCAGTAAAAAAATACAACTTCATAAATTCACATTTTTGATGTCTACTAGCCAGGATACATACTGTTCGCTAACCTTGCTATACAACATCTTTTTTGAAATAGTTTGGTTTCTTTATGTTCCCAAATAGAAACACAGCTGATAAAGTCATGCAAAATAGAAACACAAATCTGTACATTCAACATTTCCTACCAGAATTTTGCACGATAGTCACTTTTTAAATCAGATATTACAGAAAGAGAGTAATACTGGCTTTGGACAAGTCACTGCATACTTAATTTATTAGTGTTTAAACCACAATTAATTGGACAATTATTTGATATATTAATTGGGAAAAGTATGCACCCCCTAATGAATTTCAACAGATTTCATTAAAATCTACTAACCTTGCAGTGCCCTTGCAAGAGGCAGACTACTGCAACAACAACAGCAACAGGAAAAAAAATGACAAGAAGTACTCCATAGGCATATCAGTATCATTAATGTGTAACATCTTTGGAAACAAACTTTCTAGTTTCATTCTGCACAACAGCTAAGAATCTCCTGCACGCAAACTAATGTATGACTCATGATATATATGAGAACCAAGGCAAACAGAAATATTGGGTTGACCCTCATTAACTTTTTAGTTACATTTTGTCTCTTATCTTTGCTAAGATCAAGTAATGGGAATTATCTTTGAGCTCTCTGAGAATGAGGTGTGGAGCACTGGCAACAGTTAAGTCCAAAGTGGAAGGCAGTGTGATCAAGGGGTTATGTTATTCATCACTGAAACAGGGGGTACCAGTTCTGAATCCTGCCATGTCTGCTAGCTCACTGTGTGACACTGAACAACTCACTTGACCTCTCGGTGCATCAGTCCTCTTTGCACCAAAAATTGGGTGTATTACCCAGGGGAAATCAAGATGCTGCATCTCAGTCAAGCTATCCCAGAGAAATATACTGTAAAAAAGTATTCTTTCAAATATCCTTACTACTGAAACATTGTTGCTAGCAAATAAAAGAAAGGCAGCATTTCCAGTTAGACATCAGGCATGATATACACATGAGTGCTGAAAACTGGCGGCAAGCATTTCCTTTCATAAGTTCAGTACAACTTGGCAGGAGATCTGTGTATTCAGTTTGGGATATAACTGGCTATGTTTATAACTTGGGAGTAGCTGAGGATCTAGAATTAAAGCTGTCACTTTGTTAATTCTACATCTGCAAAATCCATATGTGGGAAAGGAATTATCCAGGAAAAAAGCAATGATTCTTTCTATGAAATGCAGAATTCCACAGAATTTCATGGTAAAATTCAGTGGCATGCTATCTTCATTCACCAAACAATTCTTAACAGTTCCAAAGGCAGAATTTAATCCTCATACCCACTCTACAGCATTTAGAATTTACAGACTGATTCTTCAGAACCCTTAAAATATGCAATTATAATAAAAATTGTTCATTGCACATTGTGGAAAACTGTCTCTTTTCAATCACAAATGGCAGGCATGAGTTTTGCATTAGTTGGCCCAATGGCATTTATTTACTGATTTATGTATTTGTGCATTATTTATTCATTTGTCATTTTTGACCAGGAAAGATATGCTAAGCTGTGACAGCTTATTTCCAGGTGTGTCTGGGCAGAGGGAGTTTACATGGACCTGATGGGGGAATATTGGCTACATCAACAGGGCAACTCTTATACTCTTCTACTATACTACTGTCATGCTACTTGTCATTTCCCTTCATTACTGTTGAACTGCATATTTTCTATATAACTGACTTATATCTCTTGTTGAATATGACTAATGCTGGGTCATCCTGAAAAAGGAATGTGTGTCTCAGTGAGCTAACCCAGCTAGCAAAATGTTATAAATAAATGCCGGTGTGATCATTTACTTCCCCCTGGATAGCGACCAGAGATGGGCAGAAGAGAACTCAGTTAGATGTTTCATCTTAAGGAGGGTACCTCTGTAGTGAAGCACCTCCCTTATACTTCACTGCTATGTCAGTTATGGGTATTACCCCAAGTACCCGGTGTGGGGATAGAATGTATAACCTTCTGATCTTCCATCCCTAGAGGTGAGTGTGCTACCTGATGAGGCACTGACATGGCATGACAGTAGTGAATCATGCTGCCACTCAAGAGGTGATGGCTCCACAACTTCACAGGGTCCTGCAGGAGGCCAAGCATGTCATGGCTGTGAAGCCCTTAGCTGCCTAGGAAAAAAGAGTACAGGCCACTCAGCATTTACACTCACTCTACCAGTAAACCAAGAATTGCCATTATTTTATATGAGTAATAGCACTCTGTGCAAATAAATGCAATTGAGTGTGAGCAGCTGAGAATATCTCCTGCAATGCTTAGAAATGGGACCAGCAAAACAAACCTTTTTGTGGTGTTCTGAGACTACAGAAGCTCTGTATCCTCCCATCTCTGGGGAATTTCCTTTTAGTTAACTGGCTAGAGTTGTTGCCTTTGGGACTTAGGGTACAGGTTTGATTCCCAGCAATGGCCAGATATGTGTCTGCCCATGTATAGGGGACAGACCTAACCACCATTGCAACTGGCTATAAAGACAGCTGCATGCCACTTCCCAGCCAATTGCCCAGATCATTGGGGGTGAAAACATGGAGGCAAGTAATACAAACATGGATGGAGAAAAGATTACACATATCAGGTGACAAGAATCATTAGAATGTAACTTTGATTTAGTATTTGTTATATTTCTGAAGTTCTAAAATATCATCATCTTGTGAAGTGTACTTCTCTCCCTCCTGCTTCCCTGTCTCTCTCTCAGTTCCTTCTGTTCTTTTATCCTCAACTACATCATCCTTTCCCTTCTCCCCAGTCTTCTCAGAAACTTCCTCACTGACATTCCTTCTATTAATTCATCTAAGGGACACAGCCCAGATGAGCTGGATACCAGTTTCTTTCATCCCTCTGTGCTGATCATAGTTGGCCATCTTGCCTTACTTTTCAGTCTTTCTTTCCAACTTGGATCTCCCCCCCAATCCAGGAAGCAGAAAAAAGTGCACCCCCTCCTCAAAGACGGAGACTGTTCTTTCCCAAGTAATTGCCATCCCATCTCACTCCTCCCTGCCTTGGCTAAGGCACAGAAAAATATTTTCTCTCCCAGATATCCATCTACCTTGACTCCTCCACTTTCATCCCCCTTTCCAGTTTGGCATCTGAAAACACTCCACCATTTCCTTCCTCTTCAAGATCACTGAGTTTTAAGTTGCAAGCCATGGATCTGGGCCTGTTCACCATGGCCATTTTCATAGGCCTAGGAAAGGACCATACCCTTCTTTTGGATAAGATAGGTGCTATGAGCCTATCTGATGTAACAATCAGATGATTCTGCTCCTAGCTGTTGGATCAGCTCCAGTGTATCCAAGTTGGTTATTCTCTACCCACTTCCTGGCCAATCAAATTTGGTGTACCCCAGGGCTCCATACTCAACCTAATACAGTAGTTTTCTCATTTTCTTAAATGACCTACCCTCCATCTGTGTCTCCTCATACATGCACATGTATGCACATGATACAGTTCTGTTTGCTTCACGTTTTTTGGTCTTTGAGCTGCATAATCACTCCTGCTTGACGTTAACAATGTCCAAAGACTGTTCTATTCAAACCATCTCTAATTAAATGACAAAGAACTGTCTCTCTGATTTCTGACACTAGACATAGACTAGCAAGGCTCCAAAATACACCTCTCTTCAAAACTCTGGATGGCAGCCTGCTTGAAGAGGTATCTCAATACAAATACTTAAGGGTGTGGCTAGACCAGAATCTTGGGTTTTCCAGCCACAATAATGACATACATAAGAAGTTTTGCCATAAGCTAGATGTGCTGTATAGAAACAAGTCTTGTCTTCCTCTCTTCTTCAGCCGACAGATTATCCTTGAGATAATGTCGTCAGTGTTTGATTATGTGGATGTAGTCTACAGCAGTGCCCCAAAGTCTGCACTTGGCAGACTGAACCCCTATTTCATTCCTTCTACTGCTTTGCCCTCAGTGTTCCATCTCCCAACTAGTACTGCTCTCTGTATGATAATCCCTCCCTTCCCTTGAGGGACAACATCACTCACACTATTCCTCCTTCATTCTCAAATATTGGCATGTCACTGTTCTTACCTGTCTCTCCTCTTTCCTTACCTCTACCATCCCCTCATCTTTCTCCCTCCAGTCATCTTTTTCTTGTTCCTTTCATATATCTTGCAATAAATCTGCAGCAAGTCTGTCCACTTTATCCGCCTTCCAACAAGGAACCTCCTCCCTCTCCCTATCCATCTCTTCTCCTCTCTGCATACTCTCATATCATTTCTACTGAAACACTCCCGAAAACATAAACCTGCAGCTAGGCCCCTTCCTTATTTCTCCACATTACAACCACCCATGCCCTATCCACACGGCCCCCCCCCCTCAAAAATGTATTTTGCCCATTATACATCTTATTCCACTGTATAACTTAAACTCAGTTGACTCTGTAGTTGGAATTTTACACCATCATGTTTCTGATACAAATACCTTGCCATACGTTGGCTCCCTTAACTCTCATACTGGCTCCCCCATGACCAATGTACATTGGACATGTTTTGCATTGTTTGTCTCTTTCTATGAAATTTATTACTTGTACTGTGATGCTATTGGTTATGTACATGTATCCTTTGTTGTCATTTTGTTACTGCTGTTTTACTCCTCGCTGTATTTCCTCCCTCGGGTATCACAATGAAACAAGTTCAGTGTGCCTATCCCAGTCACCAAATTCAAATAAATAAACATCTGTTTTTGTCTCATTAACTACATTCAAAAAGTATTTGCAAATACAAGTATTGATTTGAGCTTAACAATTTGCAAGCATAACAATTCTGCAGTTGGTTATTACCACTTTGTTTCATATTGTAATGCTTGCTGATTTTAAAACAAATATAAAATGTCTACATACATACATACATACATATATATATATATATATATATATATATATATATATATATATATATATATATATAAATATATATACAAACATTCATACAGACACGGACACACAGTACATTCTTAAGGAGGAAAGAAGACATAGGTCCATCAATTTCCACCATCCACCTAGCTCTGTGGAAATACTCTATCATCCCTTTTTCTTCAAAGTACTTTTTGAGTCTGAGATTAAATGGTGTTACAGTATGAGCTGATAACACTTGCTTTGGAAGTTAATTTCAAGTGTCTATGACATGTTCTGTGATATAGTTCTTCCTGACATTTCCATTAAATCTTTTTCTTTTCATTGACATTGTGTGTCCTCTTGTACATTCACCCATTGTTTTATTGTTCTTTCTTATACAGTATGCGCTGACTTGAATCAATAACTACTGGTATTGGTTCAGTGCTCCACTGGCACCATGCATCTCTGCTTAAAGTTGAACCAGCTTAACATTTTGTGGTGATTTGCATATGCAGCCCATGATGCTTTGCATTGTGGGGGCATGTGTAATTTTGTATTTCTATATTCTGTGCCCCATCAACCTGTAAACCATGTTATTTGCCTCATTTTCCTCCAGATTCTTCCATTTAAATAGTAGCAGTTCAAGCTAGTCATAACAAAAATGGCAATGCCTGCTGTATTTATTTACTTTATTTACAGTATTAGGAAAGCATCTTTGAGCACAAGTGCACTTTTTCAAATGTTCCACATCAAGGTCAAAATACAATGCCATGAAACAACATAACAGCACAGTGTAGCAATTCACAGGACAGAACAGTTTATCAAGCAATAATTTACAGGAAATGTTAATTGCAGTTACAGCAGCATTGTACAGAGAGCGATAACTGAACATGTCTTTTGAACTGGGCAATGTTGGGAAGATTAAATTCAATAAGGGAGCATATGGGTTCCCTTATAGAAACTGGCTACTGTTAACAGAAAATGATGAGAGAATGTTGAATTTCTCAGTCTGACAGCACCAACTGTATTGACTGGATGCTCAAAGCTATTTTATTTTTACCTTAATGCTATTTTTTTAGATCTCTTGTTAAGTTCTCTCTGACCTGCTGCCAACTGATGTTAGGACAACTGCAATAGATGTGCTTTGTGTATGTACTGCATGGTGTTCTGAGCCCATTACCTTTGTCTAAAATAACATATAATTTAAATCCTGATTCCAGTCCCCCTGCAGAACTATGCAGAGAGCCAGACATTGGCAGGGGGCTCTGGTTAAATCATATGTGCATAGAATTAAATGGTAGCATTGTGGAAGCCCCTTCTAAGTGGTAGCCAGCAACTGAATATTGTATGTCAGGGAAGACTCTTACGAAAATGCTACACACACACACACACACACTATGGTGATATCAAGGGTTATTAGCAAAATCACCATAGGAAATAGCTCCATGCCCTGCCTCACTCTTTGCCATGGAAGGCTCGGAATGGTGCCCTGGTATGGCATTTGTTATACCTTTTTAATAAAAAAAAGTGAATCACATACAAGGTACAGAAGTCCTGCCCAACAACTGCTGCATCTGATGATCCCCTCCTGACACAGAACAGGAGATCCACTTTGTGGCATGAACAAACTTCTAAGCAGCAGCCCAGTGCATGGCAGAGCTTCTGTCCTTGAGTTGCCCCTACCCTTGTCGTAGTGCTCCTAACCATGAGCTGCTATCACCCTTCTTGTAGTGCTCTGCATACTTATGCAGGGGTATTGCAAGACTGTGGTAGACTCCATGCAAAAGGCAGTAGTACTGTGTAGATCTTCATCTGCCAGCAGCAGTGAGAGTTATACATGTGCTTGCCTCATTGATGTACAGAGCCCAATGTCATTTTAGTGGTAGAGGTGTACATCTATAGTGGAGAATCATTTTGAATAAGCTGTATCAATATGATGGAATACACTGGCAGACAAAGAAACTCAAATTAATAAAACAGGCCATTTGCATTTTGCAGTCTGTATTTACAAAGGCCTTCTGAATGATTCACACAATAATTACTAGCTATCCAGGAAGACAACGTATTTTTTTTTCCGCAATGCGGCAATCCCTCAAGTGGCCAGCACTTACAGTACCTATAGTGAGGCTTACACTAACCTAATACTCTAACAGATTTGTATGGCTTCTCAAGAACCGTATGTTCATATCAGTGCTAAAATGGTGTACCTTTCTTTGAAATGTTACATCCTGAGCACGAGTATGTTTATGTGTCACTTGAACAGACATATAGATAAATATCAAGCAACTTTAAATTTACAGGTACTACAGCAGAACAATTGCTGCTGCTGATGTTGATGATAATGATGATATTGATGCTGCTGGGGATGATAATGCTGCTACTACTATGACTGCTGCTGCTGCTGTTTTATCTTGACCACAGGAACACTTTTGTAAATTAGGTGTTGCACCTTAACAAAAACCTTAAATAAAATAAAATTGAAGAGCTCATCCTGGTATAGAAACAATGCATAATAATAATAATCATAACTCCATCTGTGATTCTGGTCAATTACCTCATGCACATATATACTGTATATAATGCAGCACTACCCCTGGAAACCTTAGATAATCATGACTGCCTAAGAAAGGATGTAGTCAAAAGTAGTCAAAAGAGGATTGCTTGAACAAGAATTGCTGCAGTGTTAATGACATTATGTACAATAAAAAAAACATTAGGTACATTACTTCATTTACTAATCTTCATAAATGCAATTTTAATTAAAAAAAAAGGATATCATGCACTGATTCTTTAATGAAAGGAAATACCTGTAAACAATACACACCTGCGAAAGACTGTAAATTATTTTGAAATTTTCATCTTCCAAGCAATAAAATGGAGCACATTTCCAAAACTGGAAATGCAGACTAAGAATGCCGCCAGGTTTTGAGAAGTTGTTTTTTTTGTTTGTCTTGTTTTGTTAATCTGACTTGAGGTCAGGGAAGGCTGAAGATTTGGGATTCACTGAGGAATACAAGGAGAGCTTAATGACTACCACTTACCCTTATTTGTAGCCTGCTGAACCCCAGTATCATGGGCCTGTGGTGTCTTCGGAAAGTTTTGAAGCCTAACTGAAGAGAGTGGGTCTGAATCAAAGGGGAACTGAAGTTGCATATTTTCCACATTTGCTCACACTTGGTGCAGACTATGTTATTTCAACATTAAATAAAAATGGCATCAAATTAAATATGTTTTAAATGCAGAGTTATGAATGACCAAAAGCTAGTCCCCAAAGGCATGATTATTAATATTGACATCTATGTGTTTTTGGGGGTGGGGGTGAGTGGTGAATTTTTGGCTCAGAAAGGCACAATTAGCAAATGCTTAATTTCAGATGCATTCTGAAATACAGGAAAGTTAAGTGACTTGCTCAGTATCCCACATTATGCAAGTGGCAATTACAAGTTTCAAACTCAGTTCTGCTGGGTCTTCACTTTCACAGCTTGGTGCTCTTGCCCCTGGACTATATTGCCTCTCCCGATAGATGCTTTCAGTTCTCTATGGATGAAAAATAGCCTGACTTGGAAGTTGCAGTTGCAAAACTTGTGTTTTTTAGCCTGCACCAAATGTTTGATCTTTTCACTAGAGGCCAGAACTATGGTCAGAAATGTCTATTCTTCAAATAAACACATATACACTTTATGTCATTTTAACATGCAAAGTAGAAACTAAGAGGATTCTAGGTGTCATTTTTGTACCAGACACACCATAGGTCTAAGAACCATTTACAGTAGAGGCCGGCATCAGGTTTCTGGCCTAGCTAACATAATCAGATATGGAACTAAAGAAAGTAATTCTCACAAAAGCAAGCTTAATCTTCAGTTACAGCAACCTTTGATTTGTAATAAACTATTGCCTTCACTAAGAAGCTGGCAGATTTGTCAAGCCATGCCGCTCATAATCATTTAAAAAAATACAGATCAGAGCAGACTAGTAATGATGTTTGCTTCTGACTGTCATTTTATTGTCAATTAGGCACCTGGTGCTGCCCCAAATTGTGTAGCATTTCCAAACGAATAATGCCACAGCTCCACCTGATGGTCCAGCTATACTCAATACAAATCATATTTCTGAACTGCTGTAAGCTGGGAATGTCTGCCATTGACCTCTTTGGTTTGGCTGGGAGATTCCTGCAGTTATAATTAGCTCCTCAGAAGCCTGTCTTGCTAAGAATGAAGGTCTGAAGAGAGAGTGAACATTCTTGTTAAAAAGTTCCCTAGAGCTCTTACTTCCCGTAAAAGTGAGCTTTGAGTCACAAACAGCCTGTGAAGCAGATTTTTTCACAGCAACTCCATTCCATTAAGAATTTTTAAAGGGGGGGGGCAGTCAATCTTGCAACCCCATTTCTTAATCCATGAAACTCAGTGCCTCAACACATGGCTGGCCAGAAGTAGCCCACACACCATGTACAGTGTCACACTCTGAAATGAGGTTTCAGCACAGTTCTTAAATGAGGCCTCAGGCCTGCAGAAAAGCCAGCACATTGCTGCATGTGGCTGAGCCTTGTGCTTTGGGGACAGGTCTGGCATAATAAGTGTCAGGGAAAGCATTTCTCAAAGGTTATCTGATCTTGTGTTAAATAGTTGACTGTTCAGCCAAGCAAAAAATAGATTCAGAGGATGAAGTAATAAAACACCAGGGACATCAGATCCACAGACTATTTAACAGAGAATGATAGGCTGTGTAACAGAAGCATAACCTATGCTTACCAGTTGCTGAAAATGACTGGAACCAAAGCACGGTGATCTATTAAGCTATTTTGCAGCAGCCACACTGAAAGGAAAAGAGCTTTTATTTAGCTGTTTGTTATACAGCAGGGGAATATCTGTCCATAAACTTGTTCAAAGGTACTATAAAGGGCAACCAGAAGTATGATGACATCATTGTCCATGATACTAGTCCATAATAATTAATCAGATTAGCTGTCTCTTAAAAACATAATACAACCCCAGAATTAGCAGCTCAACTGAGCCTAATTCACAAACTGTAAATTGCTATTATCCCTGGTTATGGCACAAACAAGTTAAAAAAAAAACTAATTGCAAGCCCCCCCATGGCAAATCGTTACAATTTATTTTCCATCTTAAATGACTACTCTCTTAGTTTGTCCCTTAAACACATACATTTATGCAAGCTAAATAATTTACTGTCGAATGTAAACAAACCTGCATTCTCAAACAACAAACATATTTCCATCTTTCAAAAAAAAAAAAGGATCATGAAGAAAGTCTCTATTTAAAGACATGAAACAAGAAACAATTGCAGACATGGCAAGAAATTTGTTTTGCTTCATTGATTTATACAGGTTATTTTAATGTAAATAATTTAGTTTAAGTAAAATTCTCATTTAAGGAAAAACTGAAGTTCATCCCCGTGAGTCAGCTAGGAAAATGTCAGCAGTGCAAAATTTTGATTACAAGGGGAAGAAATTCTCCCCCTCTCACACTCCCTCTGTCCAAAAAGCAGCTTGTCTGCAAACAATCTACAGTCCTGAGACACTAACTAGCTGAATCACCCCTGTGCTGTACAGACTAAGGAGTAACATAGCAGCTCCACCAAGAAGGATATTTTTAGTGGCAGCTTACTGCAGTGATATGTTATGGTCAGGGCCCCTGGTGTTCTGCGACAGAATTTTCTGATTTCTGCGACAGAACTCCTTGGCTTCTGCGGCAGAATTTTCTGATTTCTGTCGCATGATTTATTCACTTCTCTGGCAGAACACAGTCCTGTCATTGGCTAACTATGATGTGATGTCATCGATGACATGATATGCTGAGCATAGAGGAGGGGCTTCAGGATAAACAAGATGGGAAAGAAAGCCTGACACTATGGAAAAACAGTATATTTATAAGAAAATTCACCAAAAACAATGAATTCTGCTGCACTATATATATTCTGCGGCATGATGCAAATTCCGCAACAGCAGAACCACAGAATTCCAGGGGCCTTGGTTATGGTGTACAGGAATGGTCAGTTGTGTTGTAACTACTGCAGCACAATAACTTTTTATTCTGATGTAGTAATTACATCACTTAGCAACTGCACTGACATATGGTATGAGCATGGCACGGTCCGACTGAAGTAAGCTGTATAGGCAGTCAATCCAACAAATAATTAGAAAGAATGCCTGTTAATCTGATGGAAGGATGATCTGCAGAAAGAGTGGCCTGTTGAGCTGTGGGGTGAGTGGCAAGGGGAGTGGCATCTGCATGCTGAACAGATATTGATCAGGCATGCTATGAGGAAAAAATCAGTTTTATTCTTTTTTCTTTCTGCTCAGCCTATGTACTAAACAATGCTAATGGTGTCTCTATCCTCAGTACAGCTGCCCATACACTATAGAGAATATGGTGAGGGCAGGCATACTGTACATTCCAAGACTGTCTTTCAACCTTGGGATTGTCATGACAACATTCACCTCCTGAGCTTCACTGCCAAGGTCATTTTGTCATCATGAAAACCCCTCAGTGGAAATCATGCCTGATTGTGCATGGTTTCCCAATTCTCATACATTTTTCTATATATTATTCATGGATGGGAACTTTCCCCATAGAAAAGGTCATCATTTATTTACCTGTGACTAATATATCAATTAAAAGTATATACCTGCAGTAAGTAAACAATTACAGGTATATACCTGCACTAATCAAACAGTTTCCGCTACAGTATATACCTAAACTTATAAGCTATATATGTGCTCTAACCAAACTACTAATGGGACAATACTGAGAACACAATTAGCATGTCATTAGGAAGCTAGCCAAACCAATTAATAAACTGCAAAAAAGAAAACACTGGAAAAACGACACAACAAACCCTTCCAAAAACAGAAATCCTCCAGATTCCTTCCTGCACTCACTACACACCATTCCTTCCTTGATGCAAGAGACCATTAGGTACCATAATGTGATCGCAAATGTGTTATCCATAACATTAACCATCCTAATGTGTTATAGTCAACAAACAGTGTGAAAAGGTGGAAAACTTGGAAGTATACACATCTCACAGATTAATTAGGGCAATAAAGCCACTTGTCCTTAGGACTTGTGGCCTTATGGTCCTAATTAGCCCCCTTGATGGGTATACATCCTTGTATACCACCCTTACCAATTATTTATTCTATATGTATATAGTGAAACTAGCTGAGTTGACAACATGTGTGACGAATGGACCTTTTTGGGTCCAAAGTTTTTTTTACTGTTACATACATCGCTTCATGAAAGCATCACACAGTATATTTTGTCTATCCATGCAAAAAGGAACCACCGCAGTAGTGAAAATGTCTATGTAGTATGCAATGATTTCAATAAGACATGACAATGTGTGCAGTAATAATACACAGTAATCATGTTTCCTCACTGGTTTTCAAAAGTGGTTCTTCATGGTTTAGAAAGTTAAAAACAACTTTCCTCAGCTGAAAGTCTCAGAATTAGTTGTTTTTTACACTTAGAACATAAAAAAACAACTTTTCAGAGGTGTCATCATCAGTCTTATGCTCTAACAATACCAAAGCATTGGAAGGCATTGGAAGGCATGCTGATCTACCCTTGACACTCAGCTGCTCTAAATGAATTTGCACCCACTGCCTAAAAACACAAACTGCCTCACAAAAATAAACAAAACAAACAACAACAACAAAAAAAAAGACAAAGAGAATCACACATAATTTCTGGTTGCCAAATTGCTTACTCTTGTATTATACATAATTAAAAAAAAAACTGTGTTAAGAATTTGCAGGTGGTAATATCATAAGCCATATGAGCTTTGCTCTTGAGCCAATGATGCCACCGTAATAACTAAGTGCTGAGAACCAGTTTATTCTTAACACTTAAGGGTTAGTTATTCTCAATATTCTGTTTTAAAAGGTTTTTAAAATATTCATTGGGGAAAAGCACTTTTTGATTGGCTGCTGTGCCAGTCTTTATTCAATGAAAGTGACTGGCACAGCCTAAACACAACATCGATAGTTATTGAACAGTAAAGTTAACATTTTAATATATATATATATATATATATATATATAATTTACAATTAGACTAACTCTGTAATTGTAATAAGAACCTCAGAGCCTGTCACTTCCAGGAGAATTAATGGGGCCCGGGGGAGACACTAAGTGATGTGTGACTCCATTACAGGGGATAGAAAACTGCTTTTTGCTACTTTAGATGCCCTGCTGTTTCCCCTTTAGTGCCTAATTCTCTGATATGATTTGAACTTTTTTGTTAAATTAATAATCTATTTTTTTGCCTTGTTAGCTGCTCTGAATCCCTTTCTCCACAGCTGTTGTTCTTCCCTTTTTTCACAATGACTGAATATTCAATGACATCAGTAAAACCATTCCAGGCTTTCAGATGAAGAGCATGGAGTGATACAACTGATGTCTAGGAATGTCATATAAATTTGAAAATAAAGAGCAGTAACTAGTGAGGAGAGTATAACTCTATGTACTGTAGATCGCCAAAGGTTGCCTGTAGATTCACAAAGCTAGATAACTTGTCAAAAATTGGATAAAACATATCAGAATACAAAGGTGGAATGCAAAGGACAATGAGACATGAGGGTCAATTTTCAAAGCCCAGGGAATGACTCAAGGTGCCTATACCAAACATAAATGACACAAGTGGCAAGTTGCATTAAAAGATGTAGCAATCCCAGTTTTTGAATACAGTCTGTGTTGAAAAGGGGAGCTGTTGCACCAAAGTGGCAATGCACCAGCCTTGTGCCACAAAGTGGGGTGCACCAGGTCACAAGGGGGCTTGCACCACAGGTGGGGCTGCAACATCACCTTATTTCCAATTTTGCAAGCTCTGACATGGACCCAGTAAGGGGCTCCACTTAGACTAAGCATGAGGTGTTCTAAGAGACTTGTGCCAATGCATCACACTGTGGCGTATAGAGAGGATGCAAAAGTGGGGGACCAGGGGCACAAGGGGCATAGGGGTTCCCTAGGACTGTGTCTGCCAAGAGTCTGAGAAGCTTGTGTTTGGTTTTGCTATTTGTGTGTATATAATGAATAGAAAACAGTGCTTTGTACTGTAACTCTGGAGGAATTGTATGTTTCTATCAGGTGGATGGACAAATATTCCATTTTAAAAGCTGACATTTTTTTTCAATCCATATTGGTAGCCTAAAACAATCAAACCTGATGGCAACTATACATTGGAGGTGTCATGGAGACAGCAGGCACCCTAGCCAGGTGCCACAATACTCTCCATCATACTCGCTGCCCCCCCACACCTCCTAGGTAGAGATGTGTGAAGTCTGCAAAATTTACTCTGTGGAGTAGTCCATGAATTTTGAGGAATATGCAGAACACAATTTGCAGAATTTTCAGAATTTGCTGACCACAAAGTCACAGAATTTGCTGCAGTGCATGAAATTTCGCCAGTGCATTTCATGCAATCCACGAAAAGCTGAAGTTTGCCATGCTGGTGCAGACTTCGTAGATTTGGTGAAGTGTGAATTTTCATTGATGTGAATAGATTTCACCCAAAATTTTAAATTTGCTACGTCTCTATCACTACATATAGTTGCCATTAGGTTTGATGATTTTAGGCTACCAGTATGATTGAAGAAAACATTAGCTTTTAAAATGTAATATTTTTCCATCCACCTGATAGAAACATGTAATTCCTCCAGAGTTAATGTACAAAGCACTATTTTCTATTCAGTATATATACAAAAATATCAAAACTTAAACACCAGCCAGCTTCTCAAAATTTGACAGTCACACTTCAAGGGCTGTCTCATGCCCCTTCTGCCCTGGCCCCCTCCTGGAATACAGATACCTCCCACACCCTCACCACCCCTTCTAATGTTGCACCAATGGTTGGATCCCTGCAGCAATTCCTGCAGGTGCACCAAATGTTCTGTGCTAGCCTGCGGCTATGGTGACCCCCTAGGTTTTTGGCGCATGGACCTCCCCTTTCATAAAACTGGGCACAGGGCCCTTGATGCACCCAGAGTTCATCTCAGCCCTAGAGGCAGGTAACTTATATAGCTCTAAGGGTTCTTTGAAAATTGAGCCCAGGAAGTCAACTATGTAAAAATAATTTCCTATCATCCTTATGTCTCATCAATCGTCAATGATCCGAAGGAAATGACTGGTTATTTGGTTGCTGTTGCTTAAATGTTTGCATTCTTCAGTGAATTTTGAGATCTGAGCTGAAGCCAAGGAGTGTAAACACAATGGGAATGCTGTTATAATATTGCACCACATCCTGAAGCGTGTTATTGTTTTTATAAAATGTGTAAAAAGGCAAAGAAAATTAACTGATCAGTTATGCTGCAACAACTGTATGGTCATGTGCGGATATTCCACCATTTACAGTACAGGGTTTATTGTTCACATCTTATGGAGTGATACAGCAGAGATCCTATGTAATTCACTCAAGAATATGTCTTTGTATCAGTTTTTCAATTTGCATTAACCATGTCATAGTCATCACCAATGTCATTAACTGTGTCATTATCACTCCTTTCACTAGGTTTACACTTTTACTTTAATTTTGCTACTAGGTAACATTATTGCCTTTAACTTATGCTCTTACTGTACATACAAATTGTAAATGCAGCTTTGAGTTTTTTGTCACAATTTACTGATGTAAAGGATCTCCATGGTGCAGTTATGGGCCAGAAAACACACTTTACCACCCATTATCCTTTTGTTTAGTTTTTTTGAGTGCATGTGATGTAAGACTGTCCATCAAAAGATATATGAAGCACTATCGGATGAGTAAGTACAAGCTAGAGGGGAGTGATTTAATTTGATGACCGGGAATTTTTTTTTTTTCTATTTTAGTCTTTATCTCCCCCTAGACTGCCTGCCGCCTGGTGTCCTTCTCCGCCTGGTCACGGACCACTGGCTTCTGCTCCCCAAAATGGCCTCAGGCCCTCCAATGCCCCATGGCTCCCCCCCCCCATGGTGGGGCTGCGGCACTCCCCTCACATGCCGCAGACGTGGAACTTAGTCGGAGGGCTGGCCTGGGGAGCACATCAAAGCTGTGGTAGGCTTCATTAGCGGTGGCTGGTGGCTAATTCTTTTTCCTTTTTCTTCGGGGGAGGCGGAGTCGTGCAATGACGTGGAGCGTCCTGCCCCGCCTCCAGTACGTGCCTGTGTCAACAGCTACGTGACTCCTGGCCTCCACCAGGGGTCATCCGAGCTCCGGACACATCCCTTCCCTCCCCCCAGAGAAGGAGAGCAGTCCCTAGGATGCTCTATCCTTCTCCCCCCGGCCGGCCCTCCAGTGACCCGAGTCCATTCCCGAACCCGGGTCGCCGGCGTCACATGCGGAAATCCAACCGCTGCGCCGGCGGGCCGGCCCCGACCGGGAATTTTACTCTGAATATGGATCATAGCTTTGGGCAGGCCCAAAGTTTAGGAGATATCCCAGAGGATGGTCTCAAACTGCTGGGATTAAGAGGATGGTTGAACCAAACTTTAATCATTCTGATGTGCTAAAGGGTAGAAGCAGAACAGACAGTGCCTAGGATGTGGTGTGTTGGTATGGCAATATGAGCACACTCACATTTGGCACCACGAGGGGTCTAGTGGGTCCTCCAGAGTGAAACAGAATGGGGTGGGACAGATTAAGTCCCAGTATTCTCTGCAGGTTAAGCTAAACCAAGTGCAGAATCCCACACGTGGACAATTCCTCCACTTCCTACTGGCCTGTATTGTGCCCCAGAGAAAGGAACTGCAATGTAGACCCACAAGGAAATGAAAGGACCCATCTCATAAAGCTATGTAGAACATATTTTAATAAATAAATCAGATCTCGTGTCCTATCTTGGGGGGGTGGGGGGTTGAGCCATGTGGAAGCTGGGACATGCAGTTAATGTTGAGAGACAAGCAGATGGTGGAAAATGAAAATGAAGCCTTTGGTTCCAGAAACTGAAACATAGGTAGGAGAACCATCAACTGGAAGGAAAGTAGGCTCCCCTCTTATGGGACTGGAAAAATGCAAGGGGAGAGAGAAATAGCAAGCATTAAAAATTGTCACTTTTGCTTCACTTTATCTAAATCAGATTTGCACTAAAACTAGGTAATACATATTTAGCCTCATGGAATAATACAAGTAGTTTGAATTGCAAAGGTTAAAAATGGCTCAAGAGACAGACAGAATGGTTGAGGCTTTAAAGCTATGATTTATAAACATGTTTGCTTCAATAATGAGCGAAACTGCTAATCACTGCCTACAGTTATTAGAAAATAAATTCAACAAGGCAAAAATGGATAGTTGCTGCATAGCAACTGCTAGCCTAATGAGTTAATTAATCCCAACATTGCTAAAATTGTTGCCAGCTTGGGTTTGTTTAGAATATTGCACATTAATAGGAATAAAACTACCAGGCGTGTACTAAATTAAGGAAGATGGGAATTATACCTGTTTGTAAAGAAGGTAACAATTCTTATAACTTCATGTATATGACACATATCAGTAACTGAGAAAAAATTTATATACTAAGGGTTCTATTCTCAGTCACAAATCTGTGCCGAACAGGGGGCACATGGTCACCCTACTGTTTTATATCACCACCACCATTTTGTGCTATTCTTAAACAGAAGTATTGACTGCAGGATAAAGTCCCCCTTGTGACTATGACACTGTGTATTTTTTTGATAGATGTCAGTGGTTCACATAGGATTTGCAACTGTTAGAATGTTGATTTGGGGCTTAATATTATTCCATATTGCAAGTTTGTGTGAGCAAATAGTGCCAAATGGAAGTCATTGCCCAAGTTGCCCACTCCATATTTTGGCTACCACTGGCAAGACAATTGGGAATTTATTGGCTTACTGACCTTTTCACTGCTAGTGGAGTAGCCTCCCTACCCATTCTCAAAGTCCAGTGATTCCCTGGTGTTCAGTGTAACCCCCTTCTGAGAACTCAGCCCACTGCACTGGTATTTGTCTGTTCACATCTACCCAAAATCCTCTTTCTAAGCTCATTGTACTGGTCCTAGATCAGCACTGTGAGTCCTGTTTAACTCTCTCCTGTGGATATTCTACTGGTGGAGGTGTGTGCAAGAGTCTGCAACAAGTATTGAGAGGATAGCCAAATTCTAAAAATGGCATTTTCTGCCATTCACATTGTGTGTATTTGTAATGGTGTCTGTGTGGCACAGATGCTAGTACATTGTCCTCTGGGCCAGAAGGTTGTGTGTTCTAGTCCCACACCAAATGTGGGATCAAACCATGACCACTGGTACCCAAGTTCAGTACTAGAAGGATGCTGTACTGTCTGGGTGGGCCATCATTTGGATGAGACGTTAAATTGCATTATCTTCTGCCCAGCCCTAGTGCAATCCTGGTGGGTATCCAGATAGAAGTAAAAGAATGCAAGGCATTTTTCACAAGAGTAGGGGATCTTCCTCTGTGTCCTGGCAAACATTCCCTTTCCCTTAAAACTGGTTCATGCAACTGTTCAAGGCTGAGTACTGTAGGTGTTGATGCATGAAAAGGCTGGCAATACTGGTTTATGGTGACTTTATTATCAGTCTCTCTTCTTTTTCAGAGGGGGTACAGAGAATGTGTAGAGACCTGAGAAAACTCAAGGTGTGGTCAAGGGTATATCAGCTGGGTTTCAATGTAAAAAAAGTGTAAAACAAGGCACTTGGGGAACAGAAATTGAGGATTGAGTACAAATTGGAGATATGTTACTGACAACCATCAAGCAGCAATGCGACCTGAGTGTGATCATATCAGATGGCCTAAAGATGGCCAGGCAGAGTGACAAGGTAGCTGAAAGGGTGAGTGAGATATTGGTCTGTATAGGAAGTGGTATAACCAGCAAAAAGAGGTAGGTGGTGTTGCTTCTGTATAGATCGCTGGTAAGACCCCACCTAGTGTACTGTGTCCAGTTCTGATGACCACATCTCAGAAAGAACATAGACAGAGTGGAAGTGATCAAGACAAGGACAACTAAAAATGGTGCATGGTCTGCATTAGAAGCCCAATGAGGAGAGATTAAAGGACCTAAATATGTACACCCTTGAAGAAAGGCGAGAGGGGGAGTATGACAGAGACCTATAAATATTTCAAAAGGGTAAACAAGGTACAAGGGGGAAGTATTTTTCAGAGAAAAAGGTGTTCAAGGACAACAGGGAATGATGAGAACCTCAAAGGGGTAGATTCAAGAGCAGAGTGAGGAAGTACTTCATCACAGAATAAGTGGTGGATTCCTGTAAGAGTTTTCCAATGGAGGTGGTTGGGGGCAAAAATAGGGGTGGTGTTCAAGAATACATGTGCTAGGCATAAGGGAATCTTAAGAAAAGGGAGGTGGGACAAGTGGGCCAGAGATCAAGTAGAATCTGCAGTGTTGCTATAGGAAGGGAAAAATAGGAAGATTAGGTACTGTAGGTCAAGCGGTCTTTATCTGGCGGCAAATTCTATTTTTTTTTTTTATGTAGAACCTGCTCCCTTGCCTGCATAGTCAGACACTACAGGAAATTTAAATTTAAATTTATTGTTCAACCATTTTGAAAGTCAAAACGGTTATTACAAAATCAAATATCAATATTACAATACATACATAGCATATCACATTAACAATTAAAATTACATTCACAAATGCACATTTGTTAGATGACATAGACATTTTAAAAAAGGGCAAAGGGAAGAAAGGGAGGGTACAATAGATCTGAGGAATTCATATCTTAAAATAGATGACTTATTCTCAATTTTATTGCACTGAAGGTATGCTGCTAGTTATAACTTCTTTTGATGTAAGCTTATTCTGTAAATCAGCTTTTTTTGTTTAACTACTACTATTGCCAAGAACTTTGCAGTTTTATCTATTTCATTTTAAGTGCATGGGTATAATAAGACAAATACAAGATCATAGTTTGCCTGATCATATTTTTCCAGAAATTCTAAAACACATTCATTTCTTGCTTTGGCATATAGGGAACAGATAATAATAATATGAGAAATACTCTCATCAAATCCTTTATTACAGGGACAACAGTTTTATAATTTGTCTTGTATTCTATTAAAATATGTAAATTTAGATGTGATCAGTCCCATTCTAGCCCAGGTAATAAGTTTTCTTTATTCTAGGTTTGTACCCTTCAATAAGTATTCTTCTATATTGTGGTCAATTTTATTTTCTTTGAACCAAGTACTGCTTTTTAAATTCTTTTTAATTTTTTATTTTCATCATGTCCTCCCCTTTTGCTCTATTTATTAATTTATTTTTTATTAATTTACCACATTTCACTGATATCACTATGTTTCTATTATAATCTTCCTATAAATGCATCATATTTACTCCCCATAAAGTATCTTTCAATGTTTTTAACCATATTGGGCAGGATTCATGAAGTGTTCTTCTTCGAAGTCCCACTCCACAACTGCTGTTGCAGACTGGAATCACCCACAGCTGTAGTGGTAGCGATTCACAGCCACAGCAGTTGCAGAGGGTGATACGGCTGCTCCCATTAGCCGTAGCACATTCCCAGAGCTGCGGCCATCACCCTGGAGATGCCACCCTCAAGCGGCCATATCCCATGGAGCCAGTCATAATCTGGCTCCACCTTTGTGAATACCCACTGCTGCAGGTAACCTGCGGCTCTGCAAGTGGCAACCCACTTGCGCAGCAGTTTACCTACAGCTGCAGGTCTTTCCAAAGCATCATGAATCCTGCCCATGGACTTTAAGCTCTGTTTCTCCCAAGTTATTTTTTCTTCCCAGCATAGTTTTGGTAATTTATTGTAATTATTATTAATAATTCTAAGCCAGTAGTTTACAATTCTTAAGACATTGAGTGATTCAAGGGTTGCCCTTCCTAGCTTGGCCCTCACCATCATATTAGCTGTTGAAGTTGGTATACCTAATAATGCCTTATAATAATACAAAATATATTTTTTTTCGATTTGATTAGCCCTCTATGTCCCCCATACCTCACCCCCATACAACAATGTTTGAAATATTTAGCTTCTCCAGCTTTTATAGCTGGGAGGCTAGTGTTACCTCAATATTGATATTTAAATCATAAGAGGGCTTTTGCTATAGGTTTTGCTTTAGCTTGCTGATCATCAGCGTGATGGACACAACTTGTTGTAGAGGTGTATTTTACTCCCAAATAAATACAATTTTTAACCCTTTCAGTTTATTCTTTCCCTTTGTTTTATTTATTTATTTTTTTGTTCATGGCAAATGTCATGATTTTTTTTCAGTTTATTTCAAACTCTAGATCTAGACACTTCTTATGGAAGTAATTTAGTTCGTTCTGTAAACCCTCTGTTGTTAAGGAAAATAGAACTATGTCGTCTGTGTAAGTCAAAGTGTGAACAGACATTTTATTTATTTTAGATGAGTCAAGGAGTTAATTTCCTTCAAATTCTAAGAATGTGTGTATATAAAGAATGAAGAGAGATGGTGCCAAAAGGCATCCTTGTTTAACTCCCCTGTTTGATTTAAAAGGAGTAGTTAGTTTCCTAAGTTATCATGTCCTACACTAGTTAGAGTGTTGGTATACAGTAAGACTATTGGGACTACCAGGGCCATGTCGTTTTCATTCAAGATTAAAATTTTCCATAGTATATTCTGATTAATTGAGTCAAAAGCGGCCTCGAAGACCACAAATAATGTAATTTCATTTTCCTAATTTTAACATTTTTCTCAATTAAATGTGAGAAACAGTATAAATTGTCCACTGTTGAATGTGCCTTTCTGAAACCAGCTTGAAATATTGAAATTAGTGCATTTTCTTCTATCCAGGGGTTAATTTATTCAGTATGAATTTTGAAAAAATGTTTGAGCTGATACCTATCAGGCTTATTGTCCTGAAGTTAGATGGAGAGTATACAGAGCATTTTTTATGTATTGGGACAATTATATTTTTTTGCCAGGAGGCAGAGAATTGCTTCTGCTGTAAGCAGATATTAAAAAAAACTTGTTACTAGGGGAATCCAGAAATCTCTATATTGTTAATACACCTCCACTGGAATGTAATCAGGGCCAGGGGCTTTATTATATTTCTGAGCATCAGTTGCTACTAATTCTAGTATCTGACATGTTGAATATACCATATCATTTGTTATTTTCAGAGTAGCATCTTCAATTGAGGTTTGTTCAATTTTAAGAAACATTGCAGGAAAGTGTTCAACCCAGGTCTCCTTGGGAACATGTACAGCCAACAAGGGTTGAAAGACATTTACCCCATTTGCCACCAATAACAAAAATGTTTTTATATCATTATTTTGAATGGTTTGTGACATTAATTTCCAGTTGTTATATAAAAATAGTGTTTTTTTTTCCTCTAGATATTTACCACAATATTTCCTGGCTTTATTTAATTTAATAAAATGTTGTCTAGAGAGGGTTTCTTTTTGACCACCTAACTAAATTCTTTATTTCCTTTTTGACCAAACCGCATTCTGTGTCAAACCAGGTGTTACTTTTGTTTACAGCTGAGTTAGTACTATCAGCGTATATCACATTTTTTATCTGTGCATTGAGAGCATCAATGCTATTAATAAAGATGGTAGCAGATATTTGGCAAAGTTCCTCTTGTTCCATAAATGGAACTTCTTAGGTGTCTATAAAATCTGCAAGCAGACAGGTATCACTCTTTTCTCTATTTAATTTGTGTCTCCCTACTGATGATAGTGTAGCTAATGGTGTATTATTTTCAGTTATATAATTACATGCTATTTCAAAATCTATCTGTAGCTGTAATGCGGCATGATCACTCTCAGATCTCATTTCAATTATTACATTTTTAAAAATAATTTATATTAATTGGGTTACATATCACATAGTCTATTACACTCTGTCCCATAGCAGAAAAATATGTCAAGTTCCCATCTAGATTTCCATTAATTCTTCCATTCAGGACAATCAGAGCATTTTATTTTAACAAGTTCTACAATTATTTGCCTTGTGAGTTACTCTGTTTGGCTTGACTCTTTCTTTTCCTATTATCTCACATTTCCAATTGTGTATGGAGTATATCCATACTGTCTGTGTTAGCCAACCTGGCATTGAAGTCCTCAGCCAGTATTAATATTGCATTTGAGCATTTTTTGAAGGAATTATCTATCTCTAAGGATAAATCTTGCCAGATGTTAATATTCACATTCTTTCTACTAGGGGGTATATACTCATTGATAACCACATACATCAGTTCATTCAACGTAACTAATAGTGTGATGAAATTTATTTTAATATTCAATTAATCCATAATTCAAATGTTTGCACCAATTTTTAAGTATGTGGCTAGACTTCCTGTTGGTCTGCCAAATTTGTGAAATTTTATGGCTGGGGAAAACACCACCTGGTGGCCATTTAGATCAATAATCTCCATGGCCCATGTTTCTTGCAGCATTACTATTTCAAATTGATTCACAAAGGTTCTCCATTCCAGATCTGGTAGCTTGTTATGTATACTGGCAATATTCCATATCAAGCAATTTGACTTCAGTTCCTCTGGTGTTAAGAGTGTAATTTTATCTGACATGTTTTAGTTTTTCATACTTAGTCAATTTGGAATCCTGTCTGTATTTTTTTCTCCACATTTCTCCCCAATCATGTATTAGTATTCCAGTTTGGTCAAATGTATGAACACTATCCTGTAGAGTTTTGTAGTATTCTTTTGTTCCACATTTAATGTCAGTCCTGTTGCCTTCTTCAAAAGTGAGGGAACTTTCTATTTTAAGAAACCCATTTCTTGTGATTTTCTTCCCCCTGCAATACAGGAGAACAAAACCATCACCAGATCCATTAAATTATTTTCATTTTCTATCTGTAGTCTATCTATCCCAAAAATTAATAGACTAAATTCTTGCAGGTGATCTACAATGGGCCCAACTGTAAATTTCCATTTTAACTGTGTCATTATCTCAATAATTTCTGACCCATTTGTAGAGCCACGAAGTTCTTTATTTGAGATGAGCTTATGTTTCACCGTTTTCCAAGAAACCGGTGTTTTCACTTCTAGACCCAGCTTGTTTAATCTCTGCTGTTTGAACCATAATTTTGTTTTGCAAAATCCATGTTCTTTGCAAAGCCATTGACTGGCTTATTATCTTCATTTACATCCCTAAATGCCATTAATACATTTTCTCTTGAATTTGAGATTTCTAGTTTCACAAAAAGCAGTCGTTCAATTAATTCCTCTAATGTAGCCTTTGTTTCATATGTTTTACAATACATTCCTTCCAATCTCACTACTGATTCCTGATCAATTAGACTTATTATGTTAATATCACTGCCTGCTTCTTTAATTCTAATCTCTTCATTATTATCCTTTTTGTTTTGTTTCACTTTATTATCTGCTAACATCTCCCATTTATCATCCACTTTCTCAAGTTTCCTGCCATTTTGTTGTGTTACAAAATCTGTGCCTCTATGAGGAATCTTATTTCTAATGGCTATTTCTGGTAGGGACTGAGCATTTCCCCTTGTTGATGTATACCTCCTCACCTGACTTTTCATTCTTTGCTTTTTTTGACTGCCTATTCTTATTCTTCACTTTCCTGTTGTTTTTTTTTTTTTTTTTTTACCTTTGACCTTTCCTTCTGGAGTGACAGGAATGACAATAGAGGGTAAGGATAGCCTCCATTTTGCTTCTAATTGCTGACTTAAATTAATAATTTGTGACTGCAGATTGTTTACTTGAGCACAGATTAGATTAGTGAAATTATCCATGTTATTTCTAATCTCATTTAGTGCTTCTAATCATACTATATTAGACATCACCGGGTGTGCCAGTGCTTTGATTGTATATTTAGTCAGGGAATTTGGGCATTGTTCTAAAATAAATCGACTTCAAGCTCTATATGTTCTACTTCCTTGTCCAATCTATGGAAACAAGTGTTAGGTGAGCCTGCTAACACTGAGTCATCCTGCATTTCCCTTTTTTGATTTAAGTCCTCACTGAGATTAGATGGTAGTTCTAATGGGCTAATAGTTCTAGACTGGTCTCATTCTCTTTATTAGGAGTTTGTTGCAAATTTGTGATATCGTTATCTAAATTATCATTGGTTGTACCCTATATATCTACAGGTTTAACTTCATTTGTACCTGTGGATGCCTGTTTTACTACAAGAAAATCAGCAATATCCTTTTGGTTTTGTAGTTGCAGGTCCTTAGGAAGATTTCTTTCTTTTTTGATTGTTTAAATTGTTTTCCTTTTTTTTCGGGTTTGTTTTTTTTTTCCCCTTTTCTGCCAAGTTATGTGGCAAAGTTGCAGTCTCTATAACTGGAGCCACTAAGACAGTATTTTCACTTGCTTCATCTTCACAGTTTTGAAAACTCCCCCATATTTCCTGGGTCATGCTTTGTGCCTGTGAAACATTTCCTTGATTTATTTAGAATTGATTTTTCAGCATTCTTAATATTTTTTATTTTATCAGAAGGATCCTTTATATCATGCTTCTGCAAAATATTGGCTTTAATCTTATCAGCATAAGTCTGAATTGTATCTCCATTCTTTGGGGGAGGATGGGGGTAGGCATAGGAGTGGACGTAATAATCTCTATTTCTCCAGTGAATATATAGTACTGTCATTCTTTTTCTTTGTTTTTACTTTCAGAGGGTTGATGTTTGAATTTTCTACAATCATTTGTTCTCTTCTTGTGTACATGTTCTATACAGATTGTCTAATTAAATTACCAATTATAGGTTCAAGTGAGGGCTTCTAAGTGTGGTCTTCACCAATACCGCCCTTTAAATATACTCACTTGTACAATATGTGGTCAATGTACAGTCAAACCACCCTAATCACAATACATTCAAGAGCTCACTTGGTGCGGGAAGTCAAGCTGTTCTACATAAGGGCATACGGCACATATGGGCAATGCAAATAAAAGGAAGAACCAAAATAAACCAAATCAGTATTTCCTTACAACACAGTCCAATAAAGAGAAGAAGCTTAACTGGAGATCCTTGGTTTGAAAGTCCAATTAGCAAGAGTGGGGCTGATTTGCATTAGATTTGTTAAACCCTTTAGCCCACAATGTTCTCTAGGTTGAATATTCGGCTTCCAAATCTCCAAGGTTTTCAAATTTGGGGAAGATTTTTCCAGACTCCTTCCAGTTCCACCAAGATGCCATATGTGGACCCTAGAATAATGACAGATATTTATATACTATACCAATCCTAATAATAAATGTGCCTTAAGGGTACAAATATGAGTTACAAACACAGCCAGAGTGCAAAACCCTTAAAAATATCACCTCTATTCAAGAGTGTTCTTTGTTTGCAGCATCAGTGCATGTACATTTGTTTGATCTGTTCATAAATGTGCTCAGCTATTAGTTATTCTTATTGGTACTAATGCTTTAATGCTTAAAGTGCCCTATTATATTGTACTTACACATTCTCTAGATCAGAAGTTACAGAGGTCACAGTTTATGAGTTTAACATGAAAAAAAAAGTAGTAACGCTACTAGTAACTTACATGTTTAACTCCAATTGCAGTATTCATCTCAGGGAATGTCAAAAAAAGGCCATCGGTTGAGCTTCCACTGTTTCCTGGAGTGTCCTTGCTACCAGTAATCAATCATTTACTAAGATTCACTGGAATCAAGGCAAAGATTCTCTGGTAAACTGAGTAACCGATCAATGCCTCCATCAGCCAACCTAACTGTGCTCTTGTTTTATTTTATTTAAAAGTTTTGAAGCTTTAAAAGAAGGCAGGGAGTCTTTATAAGTTGAGGGCTCATTGTGTAAGAAGTTGGTCGAGTGTCACGGCCTAGGACCAAAGCTGCTTGGTACAACAGTGTTGCTCGGTGTTGCTCACACACCAAATGCTAACACTCAGAAGCCGCATACCCTCACTGTTTCTAATGTTGCTGCAGAGAGTGGAATAAGTAAGTGAAATGAGTATCTGGCTTAACATTTATCTATAATTATGTACAAATTGAGTACCTAGTTGAAATGTGAAAATGACCTATTTATTGTTTTGTTCCTATTTCTGTAACTTGTATTGTATTTGTTATCTGATGCAGAACCCTTGTAATCCTAGTTGTAATAAAATAAAATAAAACAATAATTAAGTATATGGAGGTGTGTGCCAATGCACAAATGTGAAAATATGCTAAAGGCATCACCATTGCCAATTATTTATTTATTTATTTAATGGTATTGGAATTGCAACCCTTTGAGTCAAAGACTCATTTACAAAGGCTCCACATCAGAGTACATAGAAACAAAGTAGACATACAAATAACATGAAACAATGGTTGTATAATATACATGGTAAAAATACCTACACAGAGTGGTAGCTAAGGTTATGACATTTATAGATATTACACAAAAAAGCAGACACTTGTAAAAATGGCAAATAACACACTAGAAGGAGCAGAGGCATAATTAGGAAAGCCTGGGGTGGGCGTAAGGTACGACAAGTGTCTCTGCTATACGCAGTTACAGCTAAGAGAGTTGAATAGATAGAGCCAGAGAGCAGTTTTGAAGGTCCCAAACCTTTGTTCAGCAGAGATGGCCAATGAGAGGGAGTTAAACCAGGAGGGGGCTCGGTAGAAAAGAGCTCTGGGCAAGAAAGGTCCTGACTCTGGGTACATAGAGAGAGGGTTTGGAGGAGCTACAGGTGGAGAAAGTGGGAAGAGATGTATGAATGATTGTAGACAGGCCCAGGGGGGGAAACCAGCAGTGATTTTCTTGGCAAAGAGGCAGGACTGGTAGAGCAGCCTCTCCTCAAAGTTGAGAACATTTGCCAGGGCATACAGCGTGCAGGTATGTGTAACTATGTCGGAACCTGTGAGCAGTTGGCAGGCCTTGTTAAGTGATAGTTTGATTTTGTTAAGGGCGATGTTGTCCACAGCCCCATAGATCAGGAGGCTATAGTAGATGAGGGATAGGGTTGATGAGGTTATAGCAAGTCTCAGTGCTTCAATGGGGAGGCAGTCTCTATGTCAGTAAAGTAGGCCAATACATGAGTTGACAGCAGAGTAGAGAGTATTGATATGATCACAGAAGGAGAGTGCAGGGTGGAAAGTTATGCCAAGGTATTTGAAGGAGTTAACTTGTTCAAGGAGGGAGGAATTTATTGGAAAGGACATTAAGGGGACAGTCTTTCTATTTATTTTGGTTGTGGGCAAAGAGCATGATCTTCATCTTCTTCAGATTAAGCACAAGTTTGAGTTCAGTAAACCAGATTTCAGCCTGGCTAAAGGAGTTTTGGAGGGCATGTTGGAGGTGGATGGGGCCTGATTGGGAGGTGAAAAGGACCGCATCATCGGCATACAGAAGAACATTTCTGGTGCAGGTCTTGGGAAGAGTGTTTAGATAAAAGCTAAAGAGCAAGGGACCCGGGATATAACCTAGGAGCACCCCTGAGCATATGAGGCAGCTACGAGAGAGGGTACTGTTAATTTTAATGAACTGTGAGTGGAAGAGAGGTAGCTGGAAAACCAGGCATGAACGTCCTGGGAGAAGCCTATTTGCAGAAGGGAGAATAGGAGAAAGGGGTGGTTGATTGCATTGAAGGGTTTTGATAGGTCAATAAATACCACCCCGGCAAGTTGCCCCTTGTTAAGTGCTGAGTGTAAGTATCTAGAAAATTCAATGAGGGCAGTGGTGGTTCTATGCCCTTGGCAGACGCCGTGATGCTTAGAGTAGAGGAGGTTGTGAGTGGAGAGGAAGTCAGTGAGATGATCAGCTACTATCTTTTCTAAGGCCTTAGAGAGAGGGGGTAGGAGGGATATTGGTCTATAATTCCCTGGAGAGGTACGCTCACCGCTTTTGTGTATGACACAGATGACTGCAGTTTTCCAGGCATGTGGAACTGGCTGAGGCAGAGGGAGTGATTGAGGAGGCTGGTAAGGGGGAGAGTACAACATTCAATACCAGACATAGCAGCTTGAGGCCCAGTGAGGCATTACTGTGGCTGGTGCCATTCAGGGCTTTGAGTAGGTAGGGCTTGGCTTCATGTGGGGAGAAAGTGCAAAAGTAGAAAAGGGGTGGGGTGGGAGGAGGGGGGAACAGGGTTGAAGTATTTTGGAAGGATGACCATGCTAAGGTCAGAGAAAGTGTAATTTATGTTGTCAGCAATGCACTGTGGGTCAGTGGTGATTTTGTCATCGATATTGAGTTGAGGGGAGGATTTGGATTTTCCAATTAGTTCCTTAATATTGTTCCAAAATTTATGGTCCGAGCCCCAGGAGGAAGCAAGAGTTGACCTGTAATAGTCCACTTTAGCCTTGCAGATGGACCAGGTGCATTTGTTTCTTTTGGCACAGTAAGCATGTCTATCCATGGCTTGCCAGAGTCAATGGCTCTGTGCCACAGGTTGTCCCTGAGTCACATTTGGTTGATTAGGGAAAGGGTGACCCAGGGAGAGTCATGTTCTTTAGTGGTGTGTTTGGAGGGGGTAGCATAAATGTCACAGGAAGCTAGTTTTATGGGTGACCAATCCCAGTGAGAGAGATGTTCTTTGAGTTGATCCAGTTTGCCTGGTCAACAACATCGATGGAGGACAAATTTGGGTACAGGTTTCTGTGTCTTACAGGACCAGGAGAAGATTATTAGGGAATGGTCACTTAAAGTATTGGGCAGTACAGTGATGCCAGCAATCTTATGGGGTCTGTTTGAGAGGACAACATCCAGTAAAATGACGGTTCCATTAGCCAGGTTTGTCTTGGTAGGGTGGGCAACAAGTTGGGTTAGGTTGAGGGTTGCTATGGCATCTTTGGCCTGTGAGGCACAGCTGGTGAGCAAATGGATATTAAGATCTCCCAACGTAATTTGTTCAGCTTTGGGGGGTAGGTGGGAGAGGTGGTCAAGTAAAGATTGAAAGCAAGATTCTATTTGTGTGGCAGGATATAGGCAGCAGTGAGTATAAGGATCTCTGGAGGTGTTGAGGATGATTTTGAGGGAGAAGGCTTGAGCACCATAATCCATCTGGGGGTGGAGAGAATCACGGAGATATATTGCGCAACCACATCCACACTTACCTACTCTGTCTTCCCTGAAGAGGGTATACCCCAGAAGAGTGACAAAAGAGTCAGGGGTGGACTTAAGAGAACCATGTTTTGATGATTCCTAAGATATTCAGCTGGTGCTGGACAATACAGCCTTGAAGGTCAGGAAACTTCCTTAGCAGACTGCAGATATTCATGGAGGCAATATGGTGCCTGGCTGCAGGTGGGGGTGGGATGGTGCTAGCAATGGTGGGTCCTGAATTAGGGTGGATGTTTCCAGACAGCATGAGGAGGAGGGAGAGAGAGATCACTCTAAATATTGCAAGATGTTGCCTATCATGGGAGGGAGGTGAATCATATGAAGACTCCACTGGGAGGGAGACTGAGATGGGCAGGGAGATGATAAGAGGAATGACCAGGACGAGGGGGGCTAGGGGGAGTCAGGAGACAGAGACAATGGGGGCAAGTGCACAGGGCAGAAGCAAAGGTGGGGACAGACAACAGGGTGGGACAGTAGTGGGGGTGTATGATGGGGAGTGGCAGCTGTGAAGTATCACCAGATGGGGGGGTGGGACACTTATGATTAGGAGTATAAGAGTTTGTGGGACCTGGGGGTCAGGATCATGATAGACATGGCAGGAGGGCAGGAGCCTAGGAGATACAATGAGGATGAAAAGACTTCAACCAGTGTGGTAGCACAGTTGGTGCAGCAGTAGGGTCATGGACTACAGTGCTGAAGGTACAGGGTTAGCTACTCAGGTGATGAGGCTTAGACTAAGCAGTCAAGAGAGGGGGAGGGCAGGGGGAAACGGTCCTAAATAGGGGTGAAAAAGAGGGGGAGAGAGTGGTACAGTAGCAACTTCTAATGGTCACACAGTGTAATGAGCACAGGCAGCAAGAGAGGAGGCAGTCGAGGGAACAGGATAGAAAGAGGGGAACAGGCAGTACAGTGAAGGTTTAGGGAAAGTCACAGTACTACCACCTATTGGTGGGATCGTATAACCTGCAAAGGGAGAAATAGGTACTTAGTAAAAAAGCAGCAGGAAGTCACGTGACAGGTGGTGGTCTATAACTTAAGGGATGCCCCTGGGTTGGAGGGTGGCTGGGGTGGGTGGGCAGTTGACATGAAGCGCCAATAGGCTAACACCCCCTTAGCAAATCTGAGTGCAGAGGAGAGGCTGTAATTACCTTTAGGGCTCTACGGATCTCTCAATTCCCCTGAAGTGTGTGTGTGCAGGCTTCTGATTTGTGCAGGGTATGGGGTTCCCGTGGCCAAGATAGGTGAGAGGAGAACAAAGGGGTAATTAATATGCAGCAGGAGGGGGCTTACAGGGATACAGCCAGAGTACTGCTTCCAACTGCGCATGCGTGAGCTTAAGGAGGAAGTAGTACCTGAGAGAGCTCAGAGAGTGAACAATGGAGTCAATGAGGAGAATGCCAGAACACTGCTACCATGAGGACTCTGAGCTATCCCCAAGTGTCTGGTAGAGATCCCATACAGTCCTAGCATACCAAACATCAGACAAACACCCTGCATACAGTCACTAGGAGAAGCAGTAAAGCTAGTATACAGTAATGCCTGCAACAAGAGCAGTGCAATGAGGCTATAGTGCCCCTAAAACAGTAGTAAAACAACAGAGGAGCTCCAGCCGATTACACGCTTGTTCCGAGCCACAGTAACTAAGCCAGTCCACAGTAGAGATAGAAATCACAAGGCCGCTGGCAGTAACAACTAAACAGAAATTAAGGAGTCGAACACCATGGTGGACAGCAGGATAATAAGTTCTTAAAGCTCCTCAAAGTATCCTTAGGTCACCCAGTGAGAAGAAAAGAAATCATGAAGCTGCAAAACCTATCAGGTGAAGTTGGAGGGTAGAAAAGTCTGAATACCACCACAGCAAGGTTGAATTCAGAGGGGAGGCTGTAATTACCTTTAGGGCTCCACGGTCCTCTCGATCCCCCTGAGGTGTGTGTTTGTATGTGTGTGTGTGTGTGTGCAGGCTTCTGAGTTGTGCAGGGGATGGGGTTCCCAAAGCCTTTAGGGCTCCGTGGTTCTTTCGATTCCCCTGAGGTGTGTGTGCAGGCTTCTGAGTTGTGCAGGGGATGGGGTTCCCATGGCCTTTAGGGCTCTGCGGTCCTCTTGATCCTCCTGAGGTGTGTTTGCAGGTTTCTGAGTTGTGCAGGGGATGGGGTTCCCATGACCTTTAGGGCTACACGGTCCTCTCGATCCCCCGATGTATGTGTGCAGACTAGATAAATCTAAGGCAATTAAGGCAGCGGTAGCTGAGTTTCATATGCTTAGGTAGGACTTAAATAATTTTAGAGCACAATAAAAAATATATTAATTAAAAGAATATGCTATAGTAGGCAAATTAATTAGATACCAAGAAACTGGAGGTTAGATAAGGGCAGCTAAATCGGGGGGGGGGGGGCAGGTGAACTAGAGGAGATTGAGTGAAGGCATGGAGACCCCAGGCATGGAGCACCATTCAGTGAGCACTCCCACCCCACTCCCTCCTGAGGAAAAGATCCTGCTGCTGCTGTGATCGGTCTGAACAACCATCACTGCCATGCCTCAGGGGACCAGTCGAGGCATGGGCACCTTCTAAGGGCACTTCAACCAACTTCTTTGTGGAAACCAATCAGCTCCAGTCACCGGCGAGTCCACTTCTGGAAGGCTGCTGCCAAGCTACCACCAATGCTCTCTTTACTCACAAGGCATGAAGTCCCATTCCATGGGCACTCCCACCCCCTCCCTCCTGAAGAGAAGCTCCTGCTTCTGCACTTGGACAGAATGGCCATAGCTGCCATGCCTCAGGGGACGAGCTGAGGCACAGGCACCTTCTACATGTGCTTCAACCACCCTCTCAGAGGAAACCAACCAGCTTCCATCACTGGTGAGGCTGCTCCTGGAAAGCTGCCACTAAGCTACCACCAATGCTATCTTTACTCACAAGGCATGGAGCCCAGTTCCAAGGGTGCTTCCACCCCCCTTCCCTACTGAGAAGCTCCTGCTGTGGTGCTTGGTCTGAATGGCCATTGCCACCATGCCTCAGGGGACCAGTTAAGGTGTGGGCACCTTCTACAGGCACTTCATCCGCCCTCTCCGAGGAAACCAATCAGCTCCAGTCACCAGCAAGGCCGTTCCTGGAAAGGCGCCACCAAGCTACCACCAATGCTCTGTTTACACGCAAGGTATGGACTTCTCCTTTCAAATTCTGGTGCCACAAACCCGTGTACCTTGACAGGTGGATTCAGACTCCTGGGTTCTCCTGATTGGCCATTGCAGTGTGCGGCAAATCTCTGGCCCAGGAAAGCTGAAAAAAAAATGGTTTTCTTCTTTTTTCACATCTTTTGTATTCAATTTGTATTTTCTCCCCCTAACTCAAAGTCTACAAATCTAGGCAGTCCTTGGCAAACCTGTACAATATTGTTTTTAATAGCTTAATCTTCAGTGACTGTGTTTGAAGCTCTTGTTGCAAAAGTTAGCTCACTTTTACAGTTGAAATTGTTAGCAAGTGATTACAGCTCTCTGCTTATAGTTCTTTTAGTCTGTTTAAAATTGTTATAACAGCTGATAGCTCACATTGCTCTAAAGTGAATACAGCTTTTTTGTGTTTTTTTGTACCGTCTGTTCAAACTCCGCTGCTGGTGCCATGCGGCTGTTCACTGCCTAGGCTCATTGTCTTGCAAATTGAGCCATTGTGCCAATGCTTAACTAAATCCCTCTATTCACCCTAACCCTCCCCCTGCCTTCACTTAATCCCCTCCAGTTCACCCATCCCCCAATTTAGCTGCCCTTATCTAACCTTCAATTTCTTGTCTTCCCTCCCAGGCATGGAGCCCTATTCCTCAGGCACTCCCACCCTCCTCCCTTCCGAGGAGAAGCTCCTGCTGCAGCTTTCGGTCTGAAAAGCCATCATCGCCATGCCTCAGGGGACCAGCCAAGGTGTGGGCACCTTCTATGGGCACTTCAACTAACCTCTCCATGGAAACCAACCAGCTCCAGTCACAGGCGAGGCCACTTTCATTCCACTGGCACTTTGTGCTGGATCCCCACCCTCTTCCCACCCACCCTATCTGGTGTGTCTTATTTATAGCCCTGAGCTGTCAGGCGACAGTCATGCAGCAATCTTGTGGTGACTGTCATGCTGCAATCTGCCAAGTGCCTGCTTTCTCATTAGCCGGTTATACAGCTTCACCACTAGAGGGCGTTACATTCTAAGCACTGCTTTTCCTCCTCTATACTACAAAGCAACTCTGTGCAGCTACATCCATTGCTATAGCCTATTGCCCTCTACATCCTCCCTCCCCTGGTGCATCTTGTCCCACTAAAGATGTTTTCCCTCTACTCCCTCTCCCTAATCATTTCCCTATCCTTCCCCTTTCCCACACCTCTTGCCCTCATCAACCCAGGGTTTTATAACTCCAAACACCCCCATACTCTTCCTCTCCAGTCCCTGTCTTATATTCTTCTGATTACTCCCACCAGCCCTTTTGAATTCTGGTCTCATTCCCCTATCATTTCCCATTCAGCCCTACTAACTATACCAAATTTCTTTGCTGTTCTCCACCTTCTGCTTCCACATTAGTCTACTCCTTCCTATCACAAGCACTTGGTCTACTCACCCTCTCACACCAAATGAGTGAAGCTTCACTTCATCATCCTTCCTCTGCTACCGCTCACCTCAGGTGACATACACCCTAACCCTGGCTCTGAGAGTTCCTCCACCCGTTACCTCCTCTCCTACCATTGCTCAAGCCCCTACTTCAACTGCCGTCCTAAAGGGTTTCAATATACTACATTTAAATATTTGTAGCTTGCTTCAAAAAATAGACCACCTGCAAGCCATGGTTGCTGCCCTAAATCCTAACATTCCAGTGGTCACAGAAACATGGCTAAAGAGCACGAACCCTGACCAGTTAGTTTCCATCCTTGGATACTCCATTTTAAGGCTTGACAGAGCAGGTAGGGGTGGTGGAGTGGCCATGTATATCTGTACTGCCCTCCAATACTCCAGTTTTCTCCACCTCTAACCCAGCTACCCATGACACTTTAGCAATACACGTATCCCTCTCTATTACTCTCCCTATCTTTGTAACTGGTATTTACTGTTGTCCAAATGTCCAGTCCTCTGTCACCCATGACCTCCTAACTTCCATCACTTCCCTCTCTCAACCTGGTGAGCTATACATCCTTGGTGACCTCAATTTAAATGGGTTGTCCCATACAACAACCATTACAAGAAATGCAATCAGCACCCTCAGCCTCACACAACTAATATCGGAACCCACCCACCCAAACCACAAGACACATAATCACTCCCTACTTGATTGGGCTCTAACTTCCCACCCCCACAGAGTCATTGCCTCTGGTATCCTTCTGGATACACTCAGTGACCACAACCTGATCTTCCTAGTCAGGAAAGTCCACAGCTCTAAATCACAACATAAAACCCTTCAACTATGGGCCTATAAATCCCTTGAACTGGAACCTCTCCTTCGCAGTCTAGCCATCTCTGACTGCCCCCCAGCCAACACCTCTTCAGTTGATAAAGCCCTAGCTTACTTTAAAGACAACTTCCTAGCAAATTGGAATGCCTTTGCAACTCTTAAAAAAACAAGGGTCAGGGGAAATCACCTACCCTGGATTACCCCTGACTATTGGTCTGCCACAGGGCTACAGACTGTGCCTGGAAATAACATAAAGTTTCCCAGCTTCCTGTTGACCTCCTTGCTTACTGCAAACTCCGTAACACCTGCACTTGAGCTACAAGGCTAGCCAAAACAGATTACTTCAAATCCAATTTCTTGACAAACATCAATTCCCCTTCCAAGTTCTTTACCTCTCCATCTGGCTCACCCCCACCAGTGCTTAAGATAAATTACACCTTTGTTGACAACCCAGGTGCAGTAGCTGCTGAATTCAACTCCTACTACACCACTTGCTCTTCTGTGCCACTTCAATCTCTCCCAAACTATGCTCCCCCCTCTTATGGTCCCTGCTTGACCCCACGCTCCTATTCCTCTTTCACCTTCACTACTGTCTCCACAAATGACACCCTAAAAGCCTTACTAGCTATCAATCCTTCCAAAGGCTCCTCCATGGATGGACTTGACTCAAAGCTATTATCCCTCTCTGCTCATGCCATTGCCTACTCACTCTTTATGATCCTAAACCTCTCATTCTCAACTGCCTCAGTACCTTCCCCTTGGAATTATGCTGTGGTCCTTTTGCTCCCCAAAGGTGGTGACCCCAGCTCCCCTGGTAACTACCACCCTATATCTCTCTTTCCTACCATAGCCAAACTTCAGGAACACCTAGCCCTCTCCCAGCTCATCTCATATCTAACAGATTCCTCTTTCTTCACCCCTTATTAATCTCACTTCAGGAAAAATCACTCCACCACCACCTCCTTTCTCCAGATTACAGACTCTATCCTTATGGGGATGGACAATGGCCAAACCACCTCAGTCATTTTTGTTGATCTGGCCAAAGCCTTCGATATGGTCTTCCACTCCTTTCTCCTTGATTCCCTATTAACAGCTGGGCTATCCCCCACAGCCACTGACTGGTTCAAGGCATACCTCAATGGTAGAACTCAATCATTTAAGATCTCTGACACCATTTCCCCTCCCGATAAAAACTGGTGTCCCTCAGGGATCAGTGTTAGGCCCCTTACTATTCTCTAGTTTTCTAAATGACCTCCCAACCACCTGTTCATCCTTCTCCTCCATTCACATGTATGCCGATGATACAGTCCTGTATGCATCTGGCTCCAGCACTGCAGAGGTTACATCCAACTTGCAGCATGACTTCAACAATGTTCTGCACTGGTTTGCTAACCACCAACTTTCTCGTAATGCCAAATAAACTGTCTCCATGACCTTTTCACTAGGCATAGACTCTCCAGTCTACCCTCCATGCCCACCTTCCACACCCTTGATCGGACTCTACTTGAGGACACATCTTCCTTCAGGTATTTAGGTGTCTGGCTGGACCAACACCTTAACTTCTCTGGACACATCAATGCCATCCTGAAAAAATTGTGCCCCAAGCTTGGTGCCTTGTACAGGAACTGTGCCTGTATCCCTCCTATGGCCAGGCATGAGCTTGTCCAGAAGATGATCTTACCTATATTCGACTACTGTGATGTAGTCGATAGTGTCACTCCTAAGTCCTCCCTGGCCAAATTGGATATCCTCTCCAACTCCTTCTGCCGCTTTTCTCTTGATGCCCCCATCTGCACCTATCATTGTGATCTCTACCATGCCCTGTCTTCCCCTCCTTGACTAACAGACATCTCTCTCACTGCACCAAATTCACCTCTTAGCACTGGTTGGGAGAATTACCCTCCTACCTCTCCCCCTCTTTTACATCCCCCCCTACAAATTCCCTGATATCAAAGAATTTCAGAACTCTAATTGTCCCATGCCACACCACTCTGGTTGGTCAATTGGGCTATTCCTATCACCTCCCAAAAATGTGGAATCCCCTTCCCCCTCAAATTCACCACTCATCATCCTCTTATTCCATTAGCTGTTCCCTCAAGAACTTCTTTGCTCCTTCCAGTGCCTGCCATGACCCTCCCTAATCTCCCTCAGCTAAGCCCCTATAATTCTCTAAATGCCCATCTCCCATCTGATCTACCTGCCCCTCTCCTCTTACATCTCTGCCAAGCCCCTTTAAGCCCTCTAAACACCATGTTCCCATCAAATCTACCTCCCTGACTCCCGTTTCTCCCCACTTCCCTCCACACTAACCTTCCTTTGCCTTCCATAAATGTGCTTCTGAATCTCACAAGCTGCTATCTTTGCTTGCCCTACCCCTCTCCCTATACCTTCAAATCCCTCTTCTCCATACTCCCTCTCACTGTCCCACACAGGGTCGGGTCCTACACAGGGCAAGGTCTCTGTCCTTCTCCTCTCACCCCACCTACTCCTTGCTGCTCATGTTCTTCTTTATTGTCTACTCTCCCTCTGCCAATGTGTTTCTCCCCCTTTTCCTCATCTACCCTAACTCTCACTTCCTTCAATCTATTCCCCTTCTGCTGTGCTTGACCACTGGCTTGTGCAGACAGGGTACACAGCACATGGTAGGTAATAAGTCCACCCCCATTTCCCCTCCATTCCTCCTGCCATGCCCAAATTGCCTACCTCCTCCTCCCCTGCAGTTGCTGTTAAACCACTGCCTTCTGCAGGTAGGGTCACACAGCACACTGGTGGGTTGCTATCCCCCCACTTTTTCTTTCTCATCCCCTCTCTTGCTCCATCACATATAATAACTCCACCTGCCCATAACTTGCTTCCTCTCAGTAGGGCTTGACCACCACCTTGTACATGCAGGGTCACCAGCATAATATTGTGAACAACGCCCCTTCCTCCCCCCCCGCTATCTCCCTTACAACTTTCACTCTCTCTTCATCCATCTACACTCCACACCCTCACTTTATCCTAGCCATAGTTACCGGCCTACCCCAAATCTCTCTAATATGCACTTATAGTCCACCTTGTTGCCTCTGCCCACCTACAAATTATATACTGTCTGTGACTCTCCAAGTATTTCTGTTCCCTGCTTCCATTATTGCTCTCACTACTCAACCCACCTTAAATCTTCAAAAACTATATCCCAACAAGGTTTACCAATTATTATTGTGGCATCTTATTGTCGAGTGTTACTCAATGTGTGTTAATTTGTGTTAATTGTGTTAATCATATCTATACTAGTTTTTTATATTAGCTTTGTAGCCAAGTAGTGCATACCTGTAAGTCCTTCCTACCAGCACTTCAACTGATCTGCTCTCACTGTATGAATGTACTTCAACTGTATTCCTACATTGTAACATTTCACAGTATTCTATCCCCTGGTTCCCTACCCCATAGGTCACACTGGGAGAAGAGCAACGTGTTGGTCAGTGTGCTTTCCTGGTGAAACATTTCAATAAATAAAATAAATAAATAAAATACTAGACTCCTTTTGAAGTCTTAATGAACTACTGATGCTGCAAATTTGCACCAAAAATTAATATGATAGCTTCCTGAGACAGAGAAAAAATAAAATAAAATAGCAGCAGAATCGATTCAACTAAAAACAACAAAAAAACAGTTTTCTAACTTTTTTAGCGAGCTTCTATGTTTTTTTTTACTATAAGTATAGTTTTTCTAGTTTTCACACAGTTATGGCACAGAGTGGGGTAAAATACTATTAGCCTGAAACTTTTGTGTGTACCAGAACTTTTGTGAGTACCAGAGTTTCCCCTATCATTCACTTATACAATTTACATAGTTTAAAATATAAGAAAAAAAAAAAGAAAACTTGAATTGAGAGTTTCTTTCACGTTTCTTAGCCAGTAATGAATAGTACGATATACTTGAAAGGTGTTAGTTATTAGTTAGTTGTTAGCTGGTCATGCAGCGCAAAACTCCAGCTTCAGATTATGAGTCCCCAAATCTTTTAAACACATGTAAGGGCTGTAGAAATCTGTACCTAGTTTGGGACTCTTCAGTAATCTTCTGTAATCTTCAGAAGTGACAACCACTGTTTTCTCTAATCCCCCATGGGGCTGTCTGCCTCAATCAATCAATCAGTCAATATTTTATTTATATAGCACCCATCTCCATTCGGACTCTGGGTGCTGCACAATAAGAACAGATTTAAAATACAACAAACAAATTTAAAACAAAAACAGCAACAGCAATAAAATATTTACTGATAACATAAACCTCTTGTCTACTTAAAAAATGCTTACTGCTTTGCACAAAATTCAGTTAAAAGCCTGAGCAAATAAATATGATTTGATGCCCTTTTTAAAGGCTTCCACTGAGGGGGCCTCCCTCAGATAACCAGGCAAGGAGTTCCACAGGGTAGGAGCGGCCACCACAAATGCTCTATCTCCTGAGTGCCACAGCCTAACCCTGGGAACCCCAAGAATGCCACCCCCAGTAGAACGGAGGGCCTAGGCCAGACAGTAGGGCACAAGGAGCTCTTGCAGATAAGCTAGAACCCTCCAGTTCAGGGTCTTATAGGTCAAGAGCCCTATCTTGAAGACAACTCTCTACTGAACCGGCAACCAATGCAGTTCGCTGAGTGCCGGTGTGATATGCTCACATCTTTTCACCCCCAACAATAGTCTTGCTACCATGTTCTGCACCAGTTGCAGTCTGCAGAGGTTGCCTACAGATAACCCTAGATACAGGGCATTGCAGTAGTACAACCTGGAAGTGTCAAAAGCATGCACTAGTGTGGACAGGTCCTCAGGTGGGATCAGGGCTTGAATTCGGAAGATATTCCTGAGATGATAAAACCCATTTCTCACCACAGCCAACACCTGAGTATCAAGTGTCAGGCTGCTGTCCAGAATCACTCTCAAGCTCTTCACCTGATTAGAGGGGGTTAGGGGCACACCTCCCAGCACAAGGTTGGGGGGTAATGCCCCACACCCCCCTCCAGTTGTGGCGCCGGCTCCTTCATTGCCCTGACTCTTTCACCTACAGCTGGGGCGCAAAAAAACACAAACAGGGTACTTTTGACACCAAGAGGTGCACAAGATGGACTAGAAAGGGTTGTACTCTTGGAATTCTAGGCAACAGTGGTATACTTGTTCAAAATTCTAAGTATGCCTGTAACAATCCCTGCTGCAGAGCTTCCTCCTTAATCCTCACAGCGTGAAGTCTCCATCTTGGATCCCAACCAGACCTGTTGTATCCACTACTGGAAAGAATTGTGACTGCCACTATAAGACCCTGTCCACACTACCCCTCTGTAACGTTACAGAGTGCCCTAACCGTTACCGCAATGGTTTGCTTTACACCTGTAACGTTACAGAAGGCATTTTCGTAACCGTTGTTGAAACCACATATAAGGTGGTTTCAACAATGGTTATGAAACTGATTATGCCTCAGTAACGTTACTGGGCATAGTGTGGATGCATGGCACCAGTCCCCTAGTGCAGCGCAAGCTGCATTGTGGGATTGGGTGCCACAGTAACAGTCGCCTGGCTCCCAAAGTGTGGACCGGCAGTGCCGGTCCTGTAACAGACACCGCGGCAGTGTGGACACACTGCACCATTACCCAGTTGTAACAGTTTCTATCCATTATGGGGTCTGAGCAGTGCAGTGTGGACAGAGCCTTAATCACAACTGGCTCTAATTAGTTGTAGACTTTCACTGACCACTTATAACTGGTAAATAAGTCTAAAGCATGCTCTAAGATGATTCAGCTGTTACAAAAAAAAAATATGCACATGTTGATCTTCCCTTTACACTGTTGCTTATCAGACCTGTATGAGTCCACATTTAACAGAATGAAGTGTTTTGTTTTTTCATGGTGGGTTGTGTTTCAACACAGGTGCCCAAATATTTCTTCCTAGTAAGTGCTGAAAAGTGGGGCGTGGTTATTATTTTGCTGTTTATCTGAGCAATCAAGAAATAAAAGAAAAAATAATGTTCAGTACAAACTGGGTGTAGAGAATCATGGCACCTGATTGGATGAGGCAGACTGGCACCTATACATGTATCCCATACTAATGGCTATGCAAAAAATGTAACAGTGCCAACCTGCCCCATTAATGAACAAAAATTATAGTGCCAGCTTTGAATTTTGAATTTATATTTGGCAACCATTACCTGTCTGCCTGATGTCTCCTTTCTTACCATCCCCTACCACTCATAATCCCAAAGTAAATTTAAAAAAAAAGAACTTTGCAGATTATTTTTAGTTTTGAGTGTCTCCTTTCCCCTGACTTACCTGTTTCACCTTACAACTACAAAGTGTGATCACTCTCATGATGTACCAGCTATCTAGGTCCTCAGGCCAAGTAGCAAATACCAGGACATTGATAGACAAAATGGCTGAAAGTAGCTATCTGGAACATATATGAAATATCAGGCCCAGTCCTCAGGGAAGGCAGCAGTGATAGAAACACTAACAAAGAAAAACTTTAAGTTGCAATGTGGCATAGTTAAAAAAGACCCAATCCTCAGGACAGACAGTGAGGACTATGACACAAACATACACACACACACACACACACATATACACACTCACAAAAAACAAATAAAAAAAACAGCTGCATTATATTTGTGTATTGGGTGATTTCCCTGGCAGAGTGAACACACTGTATTCTTCTGCTGCCCCCCAATGACACTCAATCTATGTAAGGGCTTTAATTTTCACATTTTGTTCAGCTATTTTCATTTATTCAATTTGAATTTCTTTACTCATTTTATAAGCACAATAAATACTCCAGTGTGGGCTTAAGGCCAATCTTAGTTTTCTTACTACATCTGTAAAGTCCTCTGCCAGTAGCATCTGGCCTCACTACACCTTGACTAAATGGAAATTTGGGCCCAAAACCCACTCCACTTTTTTTTTTTTTTTTGCTTGCTTATACAATCAGTATTAGTAGTATACTGACTAAATGGCTTGCTATTCCTGCTTCTGTCCTTTGACCCATTAAAGCCTCAATCAAAATGATTTCTTTAATAGCAGAAAGATATTCTTCTTTCAATTCAAGTTGAATAAACCCATTTTCTGGTGCTGCACCCCACTAAAGTCACACTTCATATACTTTTGAAGATATCTTTGCCAGCCTATGCACTACTCAATTGATAAAGTACATGCAGTCTTTACAAGCACTTCCAAGGGCTTTAAGGCAAATACTACACTTGATTCTAATCTCTAGAAACTTAAAACCATGATACTCTAAAGTAGGCTGTCATGTAAAAAAGAGCAACAAAACATGTACTGCATTAATTTACTATTATATTTCTAAGTATGTCTTTGAAGGCAATAAAATAGGATTCTAAATCCTCCATATGATGGGAAGTATGCTTTTACAAACCATATCCATATTGTATTACCTATAAATGAGCATTAGTACATATTATTTTAAAAGCAAAAACATTCAGTGTGATTTGGTCAATATTTCTCATCATCTAAGTCAAAGAAACTTGTGTTGCTATAAAAAGGTAATTCCAGTAATGTGACTAAACCTTTAGTGATATACTGTTAGCCTTGTTAAAATTATGCTTAGTTTTAAAAACCTAAAGTAAATGTGTGGGTGTGAAATCTCATATTATTTTTAATGTCTAATATTGACAGAATAAAGTATATTTAGCCTCCTCAAAATTCAGTTTGTCATGAACAAATGTTGTTATCTCAACTTTTTTAATTTAGTAAGCTGAATGCTACTGCACAACACTTAACTCATAGAAAGAGGCAAGAACAATAGCTTCTGTTGGGCATAATAAAGAAAGTACAATAGTACTGTAGCTTCAGCACTGTTTGCCATTGCTAGGAATACTGCTCTGTGAGTATTGAAGTGCTACTGGACTCATCTGTTTTGCTGCCATTTCCACAAACTGAGGGAACAAAAGAGTAAGTTCTCCCATTTAGAACAGGTTACCTTGTCCTCTCTTGATCTGGTTCTTATTTGTTGGAACTGCATCAATTGGTGTGGCTCAGAAAGAAATGTTTTCTTTATGTGATAAATGGGTAAGCTTACTTTCTATTGTCGTTAACGTTCATGGTGCATTGAGATGGCAGTCCTTCACTGGTACTAGTGCCCTAATGCCATCTATTTCCATCAGTTATGAAAACATATACACATATTACAACAAATGTGTATTTTTTGCATGTTGTTTTATAATTTATGCTTTTTGTAAAGATTTATATATCACTACTATTGATAACTGCTGTATTTTGATATAGTTTATGTAATCTCTCTATCATACATTGTTGCTGTATTTTACATACAGTATATTTCAGTCCTGTACTTGCTGTGCAGCCAGCTCATTACTATCCTGGGCCTTGCCATAAACTAGGCATTGTATGTCCAACTCTAGTGCACTTAGCTTATTAACAAAATAAAATAAATTCAGAATGTTAATATTTTTTTTTCTTTTTCACTAGTGTTGTTTATTGGCATGCCTCATCAGATATAATATTTACTAAAGATTAATATTGCTTGTATTCAATTTCCATTTCCTATATGCCAGGTTCTGAAAATCAGAAACTCTCTCCCATGAGCATTTCCAGTTCATGGAAGTAGGGTGTCATTGGTTTTAGTCCACATCCATCATTTGGTCTTATTTTAACTCTTTCTACACTAGTGTCTACTCCAGATAGCTCACTATTTTTTCATAATTACAGGTTTTAAAAATATTAAAGCAGCCATGCTGTAGCTCACCCAGCTCACAAAGTGTTTCCTAATGCCTGTAAAAACTGCAAATTATAAATCTAGCTTTCCTCTCACACTTCTCAGTTATAAACCCCACAAAGTTTTAAGGAATTTTCTCTATCAGATTGATTCAGACTTTATTTAACTACATTATTTACAAAGCTAAATACAAAGGCAGGATATAAAGGTGGTGATGGGAATTTAGTCTTCTGCCTGAAGTCACTTTAAAATGGAAATCCACAGGGTCTGATCCTTTCACCAATCCTGTTTGTGGTGTACATGCTACCACTGGGAGATATCATTAGATGGTTCTGTATTGGTTTTCAGTGCTATGCAGATGACACCCAGCTTTATACTGTATGTCTCTTGCTCCAGGGATACAGAGTGTTATCTCTCCATTTAACTCTTGGTTGACTGAGGTCCAGGACTGGATGTCCTCCAACTGGCTAAAGCTTAATCCAGACAAGGCAGAAGTATTTGTGATCAAGATTGGACATCGGTGGTGTATCTGATGGCTTGAGGAAGCAACAGGTCTTCTGCTCTGTGCTTCTTGGTTGGCTGTGTCTGCTAAGGTGAAAAACGTGGGTGTGATCCTCAACAGTGAACCGACACTGGAGGGTACAGGTGTTGGCAGTTGTCCAAAATGGTTTTACCACCTAAGGACATTGCCTGGATTAAGCACCTTATTCCACCCAATGACATGCCCTCATAATACATGCCTTTGTGATCTCTATGCTTGACTACTGAAACACCTTGTACCTGAGACTAAGTGGAGAAGTCCTTTGTCTCCTGCGGCTAATGCAGAATGTAGCAATCAGATTGTTGGTGGGCCTTCCTAGATCCTACCATATAACAATGGTCCTATGGGATCTGCCTTGACTGCCGGTGAGGTGGTGGATCTCCTTTAAGGTTGGGTTGCAGACCTATAAATCCCTACATGGACTGGGGCCTAGCTACCAGTGAGACCTACTGTCTCTCTACCAACCCTCCCAGCCTCTCCGTTCCTCTCATGAGGGCCTCCTAGCAGTTCCCAGGGTTTGGCTGAAGTCATCTGGGGAGTGTGCCTTTTCAGTAGCAGTCCTCACCCTGTGGAACTCACTTCTAAGGTCCTTGAGGGAGGCCCCCTCACTGGAAGCATTTAAGAGAGTGCTGAATTCCCACCTATTCAAAAAGGCTTTTTCCTTGTATTAATTTGGATGGCTACTTATTATTCTTCAGTTACTGAATTATCAGCAAACTGTCATTTACCTAATCTATTTTATCTTATATTGTTGATTTTAATTTAATATGTTATTGTTCAGCACCTAGAGCCTCCAGGGATGGGCACTTTAGAAATACAATTTTGCATGCTTGCTACTAGTCACACAGTACAGCTTTTCTCTTGAAAAATGTAACTGAACTTCTGCATTCAGCATCTTAAATGTTTTTAAAAAGGCAGGATTAACGAGATAAATTATTTCATTAAAAACCTGACAGCATTCTGACTGGGGAGGGGCAGGGAAAACTTGATATTTCATTTACTGTTTTTTTTTTTTTAAACCAGGTAGGTGGGTGAGTGAGCTACAACTACAGTATATTAATGCTTTTGAAGTACAGGATTCTAAAAATTCCAAGGTGTCTCTAACTGGACTCACTTCTAGTCATGCATTAGGCATTTCTAGCATATGGCTAGGAACTAATCTAATTGCAAGAAACTAGTCATTTCATGAGGGATTTTAACTGTGCTAGGTTTAGCTTGATATTGGACCTAACCAGTTATTATATACCACCAATAGTGGTGAGTATTGCTAAAAGTTAACTTCTGTGTATTAGTTTCTCTGGCAAATCTTGAGTGTCATAGTACACTCTTCCACACTGGTTGGCAAGAAAGTCTTTAACCAGTTTCTAGTGTTACCTTTTTGCATTCACTTGAGCATGCACAAGGAATGTCTTGAAACAGTATGACTTTTTTGGATGTGTGTGACCCCCCCCCCTCCCAAATCCAGTGCTCAGTGTAGCAGGAATGACCCTACCGGATCAATACATGCCGAGCTGTGTATGACAACAGTTCATCTGTGCTGGTCTTAAATTCAAACAAAAGGTCTGCTGCAATCAGCGATGGTAGTGTGCGTGCAATTAGCATACTGATGTCTTTAAGTCTTCAGCACAGCTGAACTGATGTCATACACAGCTCAGCATGAAATCCCTCTCGCTTCCTCCCTATGATAATGTCCTTCCCCTCCCTCATTATTGTCCTCCCTGGCTGCCACATTGTGTGCTGAGGGGGGTGCCTAATCCCCCCTCAGCTCATGTGCCCGCAAGCACACTGTGTGGCCAATGGGGGTGCCCGATCCCCTGTCAGCTGCAGCCCCCCAAACAAACAACCAGTTGGTATACTAGGAGCCCACCCCAGCATGCTCATGCTGCCCCCTCTACACACACTGTATGGCCAATGGGGGTGCCCAGTCCCCACCGGCTCCAGTTCCCCACAACAAATACCTAGTTGCATGCTGGGAGCCCACCCCAGTCTACCAAAAGCATTCTGTCACATCTTTTTGTTTTAAAAATTCCTGTGTAAGAAAAAACTGGTCCCTCAGTGAGCCCCTTGCCCCCCCAACCTGCACCAACCCTCTGTGTACCCGACCTCCCCACACCCCCACCTCACCAAATACTTAACTGTGGAGCCTAGCACGACAATCTTTGGAGGACCAGGAACACGTCTGCGCTTTTCAAAGCCGACTGTGGACTGAGGAAATGCCGGTAAGCTGTATAATGGCACAGATGTTTTTTTTTCAACTTAGGTGGATATCTCAGCCATTTTTTGACTTTTGGCACCAAATTTTCAACATGGGGTTCTTGGGACCCCTTTTCATGAATTCAATCACTGTCATGGCATTATTCGGTCCTGAAAGATGATTTTGCGGTCACTGCATGGAATCACCTTTTGAGACCAATTAACAAAATGACAGTGTCAGTGTTCATGAGGTGAGTTCTCAAAAAGCCTATGTTGCAAATTTGGTGAAAAAATTCAAAAAAATGACTGCTTTACAAGCGTGCATTGTGCAGTTTCCACGCATCCTCGTAAGTTCACAAATTTGTAATATTTTCACTCCTGATTTTCAACATTGGCATTTTTCCACACCTCCTTATGAACAGTATAGCTGTCATTCTTCACATCCTGTCTGAAATGTGTTTTCATGTTTCCAGCACAGAATAGCATGGTAGCTGTCAGAAATCAGTGTTCAGTGCAGAGTAAGATAATCCCAGTGACACTGTTCATTAGCAGAGGTCCTCAATTGCCTATGTTGAAAATTTGGTGACAAAAGTCCATAAAATGGCTGTTGAGCATGAGTTGCACAGTTTCCATGCACACTCGTATGTTTGCGAATTTGCAATATTTTCATCCCAGATTTTCAACATTGTCATTTTTCCACATCTCCTTATGAACAGTACAGCTGTCATTTTTCACATCCTGCCCACATTATGCATTTGCACATCTGGTGCACAATGGCACAGTCGCTATGGGAAATCAAAATTCGGGACACATTTAGAAAATCATAGTGACAGTGTTAATGAGCAGAGGTGGCGAAATGCCTATGTTGAAAATTTGGTGAAATAATTCCACTGAATGACTGTGTTATGAGCGCACATTGCACAGTTTTCACACAGGCTCATAACCTTGAGCACAACCAGGGCATTAGGGTTACTAAGACAGACACTTAAGTAGTATGAGGCTGAAATATTAATCAGGTGCAAGAGGAGTTACAGAGAGGTACTCTGTTGGGACATGGATGCTGAAGGGACATGGATACAAATTGGGGGGGGGGGCGCTGCATAAATGCCAAACACCTCTGCAAATACCTGCAAGTGAATGTTCATCATTGAAAAAAATGCTTGTTTGATACAGTGATCAGAATAGAAAATGAATGTTTCTGACTCCCTGTCCATCAACTGGGAAAACATCCATGCACATATGGTAAATCGCATACTTTTATTCCCGACACCTCCCCCATAAACTCAACTATATATTTACTTGCAATCTCTCCATCGTTTTCCAGAATATCTTACTATTACTGGTAGATAGACAGACAGAGAGACAGACAGACAGACAGATAGATAGATAGATAGATAGATAGATAGATAGATAGATAGATAGATAGATAGATACTTTATATAGCACCTCATTCCTGGAGGTTCGGAGTGCTTAACAATATTTAAAAAACAATTTAGACCATACACAACATGACAACAAGATAACATAAAGCAGAGTTCCATATAAAATTCTATCTATCATTAATTAAAATAACAAACAAAATATCAGTAAGTTCATTTAGATAATCAGCTTCATTATAAACCATACAGGTACATGGCATAGGCCTGATTGAATAAAAATGTCTTCAATCCTGACTTGAAGGTTTCCACCATGTGTGCCTCCCTTAGCTGTCTTGGTAAAAAGTTCAACATGGCTCATGAGACAACTGAGAATGCATGGTCCACAGAATGCCACAACCTTGCCCTGGGAACCATAAGGAGGCACACATCGGAGGAGAAATGGAGAGCTCAAGATGGGCAATGAGGAACAAAGAGGTCTTGCAGGCAGGCAGGTCCCCTAGTGTTTTTAAAAGACTGTTAGCAATTTTTTATTCGTTCTTTCTTGATTCCTAAATTTGTGACATAATGAACTTTATTCAAAACTGTTTTCAGCGTTCATCAGGAAGTAATTAATTGTCTTCATTTTTGCTAAATACCTGTTCTTTCATGTTTGCAAAAGTCCTGTAAGGTCACAAGGAGTGTAGATAACATATTTTCCTTTGTATCATTTATGTGACTAGGTCTACCTATTGAGTATTTTTTTTCTTTTTTTTTATTATTTTCATTATGACTGTAGGTTTATAGCAGGGATTATTAATTTGTTACAGTAATACTTGCCGAAAGCACAGCCATTAACAGGAACAACATTTACAGTGGTGCCTCTTGTCAGGTTCCCTCATGTCTAGTCATATCTTGAGTGATGAACCATTCAGAATAGTCAAAGATATCACTTTGCACTTGCCTGGCTTCTTGAAAGTTGCCAGCGGACTACTAGAGGCTACAGGGTAATGGGCTTGTGGAGGCACACACATGCACAGGGCTGTTTTTCCACAATGCCACCTGTTAACTCTTTAACAACCCTACAGACAAGGATGTATATTTAGAGCATTTAAAAACAATCACATCAAGCATTACATCTATTTACAACTGAGGATATTGTGGCAGTGGTACCTGGGTAGTTTTACCTCATAATGAAACTTGAAATGATAGCAACAACGGCACCATAAACTTGTGTTCTATTGACTCTTCATAAGCTTTTCTGGCTTCTCTCTAATTTGTTAGATGTTTGAGTTGGTAGCATGTTGCAGTATTTGTTAATATAATATGGTATTGTAATCTTTATAGATCGTTTTGTGTTGTATTTTAATTTTTCTTCAGTGTTATTGTTACCCAGTAACTCTCCTACTTTGCAGTGTGCATTAGACATTATGCAACTATAAGCTGCCCGTGCCTTAAAATAACTCTTGGGATACTACTGTAAATGAGCAGGGTCAAATGGACTTTCCAATTTATTGAACGTAATTTATTTATTTATTGAATTTTTGTTGACCAGGTAAGCCCACTGGGCCTATAATGCATTGATTGATTGATTGATTTACTGAAATTCCTATCAGTTTTCTTTTATTTCAATAGGAAGGTTACTGTAGTAATAAACTATTTATGATAACTGTTGAACCTTGATTATTCAGTTTTCTGCACACCACAGACTCCATCATACACACGCCCATGTGTAATGGGGGTTGTATAATGGAGCTTGACCAGCCAAGATACAAAAATATGTTTCTGATTTCTAAACCCTGTCCTCTATACCACAGTCAAGCCAATCCTTCTTAAATGCTGCTCATGCTATTCATAGCTGACTGACTTGGACCTGCCTCGAGCACTGGTAAACTCATTGCATCAGCCATTAAAACAGTTGTCATCTAATCAGTACTACAAGGCAAGTATGTTTACTTTTGAGTTTTCCATCTGTTTTGCTACAACTGATGTGCATAACATAATTCAAAAAATGAGTGGAAGAGCATATCATTAATCAATCCTTCAGTGTTGTGCTGAGCGGGATGAGTGAGAGTCAAGTACTATAAAGTTTTCTGAGGGGGGAAAAAATAACTGGTTATTGGAAAAACAAAGACATTAGTTTTGTTATAAACCCTCAGTGAGGGAAAACCAAATAAACAACTTGAGGTTCACTCTAGTCATTTATTGGGTATGCTACCCCTTGGGTGTATAAACAAACCTCATTTCACAAACCTCCCCTTGCATTATTCTCTATGTTATGATCAAATGCTAGTTGAGCCAAATGAAGTATTATGGACACCATACATTGAAGTACATAGAGCTAGCAGTTTCCTAATCTGAAACTTTATCTGACTGGTCAGTTCAGTCTGCTTTTAAATATTTCAGTGATGATTGCACTAGCTGTTATATCATCAGATGAAGCTGCAACCAGCTGGAGGTCTGCTGTCACAATCTATAGTGGAACAGTGAATATAAATTATGGCATTATGATTTTATACTTTCAAGAATATTGAATAGCTTAAAGAGGAAGAAACCACAATAACGCACCATCAGTTCCTCATCTTTTAAAAATCAAGGCCATAAATGGAGCTCTAAGAGTAAGGCACATAAATAGATAAATTAACCCTCATATAGAGAGCTGAACATTTGTCCATTTAAAAATGGTGTTATCAGGTTCATTTTGGTATGAACTGATGAGTATATGTTATGTACATGTGTTGTTTCTACAATATATGTGTGTTTCTGAGTGCGTATATGTTTTGGAAAGTACTGTAACAGTCTATTTTAATACCTGGAATAGGGTAAAACCCACTTTCATATTGTGCACAGCAAATATGTGCCATTGCATGGTGATTTTGACTAGCACTGTTTGATTTGTTTCCTTCACTTTCTACAAAGTTTTATACTGATTAACATTCTTAACTTATTATCTTACAATGGACTTATTGCACCTATTATTTTAAGTATTTTTAGTATTGCTTTTGACTGATGATGCCTCTGTGCATGGGCACTTGTTGCCCATAGGCCTCTCTGGTCCAATAATGTGAGCAGCCTGCCTTGGAGGTAAGCAGAGGGTCTATGCTAGTCACTTGGTGGGGTGGCAGAACTGGTAGGTTGGAGAGGTGACAGACCAATGGGACATGCCAGGACAGGACAGATGGGAGCATTGGAACCAGTGCAGCAGGGAGTGGGGGGACCACTAGCAACCAGGGCATTTATATATAAATGATGGGTTGTTTAGGTGGCAGGTGGACAACCAAACACCAGAGAATTTATAATTAATAATGATCAGCTGTTCAGGCAGTGGGAAACACTAGACACCAAGGAAATTAAGAGTATTATTGGATGGATTTTTGGATGGCATGAAAGCCACTAGACACCAGGGAAAGTGTCTGGAGGGCTTAGAGGCAATCTCGACAGGCACTGTGGGAAGGGGGATAACAAACTCTATTTGCTGCTGGCCTGTAATGAGGCCATAATGAGACAGAAATGACTCCATAGCACCTTTAGTGTTCGCAAAGTGCCTTGGCATGTTCCAGTATACCAGCCGTTAATACTGATTAGGTCCTAGAGTAAATATTTAGTGGACCCTAATCTGGACTTATGAATATCCTGGCTAAGTATGTCTTTTTATGCTCTAATATTGATTTGCTTTTTAATTTTTTAACTTTTTAGTAGGGTCAAGACTGATAAATCATACTTTTCCAAAAACATGTGTTGTATCAAAATCCTCAAACATGCCTTGTCAGTAAATACCCTATAAATAGACAGCTTGACCTAATGGTTAGAGCTCTGAGTTGTTAACCAGATGATCACTGGATAAGTGGCACAACCTGTCATGGCCAATGAGCAGGGCTACTGGAAAATCGCGGCCATGATTATTTGGCAGAAAGCGCGATTTTCTGACCCCCCCTGCATAAAATAACGCTTTCTATAAATTTCCACAAAACAGAACTTCATTTATTCTTGCATTCCCTGCCACAAACCGTGCCCAACGCAAGCTCCCACTCTCTGCAAAACATTAATTCCTGCCACAGTCCTACTATTTTGTGCCCAACGTGAGCCCACCATCTCTCATAGTACTCTCACAGTCACACTTATTTACTAAACATGATCTGCAGGTGGTAGCTCCTTGTATTCTGCAGCTGCCCAATATGGTAACCCTCCTGATGTGCCCCCAGCCATTCCATGCCATGCTGTATGCTCAGTCATATAGTGTTCTCCTACCTGATCTCTCAGCCTGCTTTGTTGTCCTAGCGTGTGATGCGCTAGTGACATCATCAGTGCAGTGCGTCACACTAGCTGGGGCTAATCACGCTGGTCATTTTTTTTTTAAATCCCCACTCTTTTCCATTTGCTCAGGCCCCCCTCAGGTCCACCAAACCAAGTTAAATGTATGCGGACAGGTGAGGGGGGTTACAGAGCACAAGCTGGAGCTGAAGGCGAGTGAGCATCGCGAATTGAGTGAGAATCCATCGCGAGTCAAGTGATAGTGATCGGGAGCTGCAGTATACAAGGACGTGGAGAGCTGAGGATGAGAAGAAGCAGAGGATCATCTGAAGAACCCACTGCTGCAATTACCCCAAAAAGAGCTGAATCACTTGCTGTAACTGTGCCAATTCTGTACTGACAAACAGATAGGTTTTTTATACAATTTTCTGAGAAAAAATGTTTCTTCTGATGAGGGTGGCATGTTGGGAGGCAGAGAGGGAGGGAGGGAGTCTAGCGGGGCCAGTTATTGTAATTTGTTTTATTTATTTCTATGTATGGAGCTGTAAAAAAAAGCTTATCAGATAGATGGAGAGTGTACAAGTGGCCCTGGTGGACTGGCACACATGGCAAAAAAAACTGTTCTGGCCTCTGGTGAGCAAGCAGGATGGGGTGGGTGACCAGAGTGGCACAGAACAATTTTTTCTATCATGTATGGCAGTCGCCTGGGTGAGTCCCTCCCTCCCTCTCGTGGTGTGTCCTTGATCGCTGCTGTGGTTCCTCAGAGATGGAGTGGAGGGGTGGGCCTAGTGGACTGGCACACATGGCAAAAAAAATTGTTCTGGCCTCTGGTGAGAGAGCAGGCTGGGTCGGGCAACCAGAGTGGCACAGAACTATTTTTTTTCCATCATGTATGGCAGTTTCCTGGGTCCGTCCCTCTCTTCTGTGATGTGTCCAAGCCTCGCTCCTGTGGGTTCTCATTTTTGGAGTGGAGGGGTGGGTTGAGCTGACAAGACACAATGCCTTGCTCCTGTGTTCTATATAGTGCCAAGATTAAAATGAAATTGAAAGGTAGCAAGAAAACTGAATTTCTGGAGTCTTTTTTGTTCCATGGGTACTAGCAAATCTATGGGCAAGCTCAGCGCCATGACAAGGCAGCTCCAGGAGCTGAGGTTTTGAAACCAATCTGCCCAGCTTAAAACGTTGTGGGATGCAAACTAGTGGTGTGATATTGGAGGATCAAGCATCCCAAGGAAAGCTCTCCTCCCTCTATGCACTGATGTTCTTGTTCAAGTCTTAATTTTTTGGGGTTTCATTTTGTTTTAATTAAACTACACCACGTCTACACTGCCACCAAAGCACTTCCGTCTTTCTCGCGAAGAGGCCAAGGACCGTCATGTCTCTTATCTTGTGCGTGCCCACAATCAGATTAAGTTATATCCAGAGGATCTTTACAAGGTTGGAGGATTGCTGTTTTGTCGTGCTTTCACCCACACACTTGACTTCGTGTGGAAGCATACAGTTGACATGTACTGTACATGAAGTCACAGAAACATCTAGAAAGAAAAGAAGCTGCAAAGAAAAACATGCAAAGTAAATACTAGTCGCACAGATGTTTGCAGTAATTTTATTTTTTACATAGTCTGTTTTTCCCATTGGGTGACTATTATCTGCTCTGTCCCTGCCTCCCAAGTCCATCTCATCTCTGACTGGCACCGTGGAACCCAATCCCCCCCCCCACATGCACATGTGCCTTGTTCCTGCATCACCCTTCCTTGCTGCTAGAGTTCAACACTACCACCTGGCCTCTAAGAGCAAGACAGCAGATTCCAACCCCCACTCAGGAGAGGAGAGCTGCCAGTTGGACACTCAATCATCTCCCTTCCTGCCTCCCCGATCTTGTTCTCAAATAGGTTGCCAGTGTGGCAGGAGGTAAAGCGCACAGCTCCTCAGCCCTCCATGACACTGGACTGGCCTACAGTTTGTTTTCTCCCTGTAAATTATTAAATCTTGTTTGCTTTTGTTCTGTTTTCCAGGCACAGTTTATTATACCCTGTAAAATATTATATCTTCTTGTTTGTTTGGTTTTTTTTTAGCCACACCTCTACGACAGCAGTCACTGACTTCTTGTTTCAGTCAAGCAATGGAATCTTCTGTTGAATGAAAGGAATTTGTTCTGGACTTCATCTGCTGTTTGATCCATGCAGACATACCACTGAAGAAGGCTTCTGGCTTTCAAGAGTTCTTAAAGAAGCACACAAAACAAGGTGATAGTCTTCCAGGACCAGCACAGCTTCAGAGCACATATCTCCAAGAACTTCTGCCTGATCACGAACAGTCCCTGAAAAAGGTGGTGGAGGATCAAGATGTCTTCATTTTTCTGGATGAGACAACAGATGCCTGTGGGTGTAGCATGTTGGCTATTTTGGCCCAACCTTTGCTTAATGTTGGGGAGCAGTCACTCCTAATTGGTGTAGAGTTTTTGCATCATGTGAACAACGCCACAGTATCCCAAGCTCTACTAAAAGTGCTAAACACCAATGGGGTGAACTTCAATAATGTCTTTGCCATTGTCATGGACAGAGCAAGTTATATGCACAAGGCTTTTGAAACTGTGCTGTGCTGTGTCCTACCAAATGCAGTGCATGTCACTTGCATTGCCCACCTCCTCAGTTTGGTCTTGGAGGTCTGGGTGGACACACTGGAAGACTTAGATACTGCTGTTTCCCTTGTTAAAAAATTATTTTGCCAGAGCCCAATGCATAGGCATCAGTACTTTGCCTTCATGGAATCCAAGCAGGGCATTGTACCCAAGATGCCAGTATATGCAGTGGTAACTCGGTGGTGCTCCTGGGTTAACACTGTTCAGTATTTGGCAGACTATTTGCCTTTGTTAACAGAATTTGTTGAAATGCTACAATCTGATGCAGCAACCTTGAGGCACCTGAAGTGCTTATTGAAAGACAAAGCAGCAGAACTGGTAACACAAGCTACTTTTGTGGTGGAACACTCTTCTGAACTTGTTAACCTTATTCTACAGTTGCAGCCAAGCAGCCAGCCACAGGGACACTCCATATTTGGAAGGGTGCAAAATGTGCATATGTTTTTGGACTTCTGTGCCACTGCAGGGGAAACTGAATACAGACCAATTACAGTAGAAATGTTGTTCTGCTGTGAGTTACTTGAAAAGCAACACTGTGTGAACCTGTTTTCAGAAGGTTATGTTGGACAGCAGTGAGAAACTGGACAAAATTTTAAAATCTCATCCCTCAGTCAGCACATTTAAAGCTGCCCAAATCTTTGACCCAAAGCAGCTGCCAACACTGGACAAGGAAAAAGTAAAACACACACAGGAGCTATCATCTCTGTCTGGTGTTTCAAACTTTGAAGGGCATGGGTACAGAACTTTCTCCCAGTCAGTACCCAAGGATGATTTTAATATTGCTGAGTGGTGGGAAGCACAAAGAGATACACTTCCACATCTTGCTGCTGTGGCAAAAAGGTATATCTGGCTTCCTGTAAGCACAGTAGATGTTGAACGTACTTTGTCACTGTACACAGACCTTTTAAAAGACAATCAGCAAAGTTTGACAGATGACAACACTAGACTACTTTTTATGTTGAAGTACAGTAAGAAATTTTAAAGGTCTTAATTGGATAACCATTGCTGCTCATTCTGTGAAGTAAAAATCCTTTCTTGATGATCTGGTGTGGTGGTGGTGGTGGTGGTACTGCCTTGACAATGATGCTGTTATTATAATGTATACTGTTTCTTGACCAGTCGTGGATTTTTTAATAAAACGTATACCTTTTGTGTGTGTCTGTGTGTTTTTTTTGTTTGTTTTTTTACAAAAACTTATACCTTTTTGATGGCTGACTCTGATATGCATCACAAAGCAATTGAAATTGAAAACCCCATACTTGTACCTCACAAAGGAAAATGTGTGCCCAGTAGCCCACAAAATCACCACAAAATACATGCAAAGTCCTGCAAAATCCCCACAAAATTTGGGAGGAAAAAGTCCGGCAAATTCCCCTCAAAATCTGCTAACAAATTCTGCAGTTTCCCAGTGGCCCTGACAATGAGGCATCCATAAGTGCTGTCTAGGCTTTTGAAAACTACAACTAGAACTGAGTAAACGCCCTTGTACTGCACCTGAACTAGTTTATTTATCTATTTAAAATATTTTAACAAAACATTATGCTGAGCTGTGAAACAGCTCATTTTTAAATGCCTCTTGGGACAACGGAGACATGTGATATAAAAATAGAAATACTGTACATCATGTGCAAAAATTACCCAAAAATAAGATATACTCGTAACTGAAACAGACCAGGCATAACAGCCCTTATTAGCTTTAAAAAGAGTACCAGAAAATGGCAAGTCAAAGTAATAAAGTAAAAAGTACAAAGAAATATTAGATTTCAAAAGTAATATAATGAATAAAAAAAAATATCAGACACACCAAACAGACATAGACAACTAAAAGAAGGCTGAATAAAATTGTCAAAGAGCATAATACTGGAAAACTGTGTACCAAAATGTATGTAACCCAATGTAGATGGGTTAACTAAAATGTTACTGAACTGAAAGGGCTAACGAAGATAACTATGATAGAGTCCCTTGTAACAGGAGATGATGACCTCCACCACAGGATATGGGGAGGAGCCAAGAAGGCAGAGATAGTAAAGAAATAATGTTCTGGTTTGTGCTACTGTAATCTTCTGTGGAAGTGTAACCAAGAGCCATTGTCCAAATCTTCAGGCTTGAACTAGACCTCTGGAGTGCTTGTCAGGGGCATCCACTGGGGCTGGAGTGGTGCCAGCATTCCAGGTCTAAGATATGGTACAGATTTCTTGTTGGGCTCAGTCTCCAGAGGAGTAGCTGAAACAAGGCAGGATAAAGTGACACACTGCAATCAAAGGAGCAGAACCAAGAAACGTCTAAGCCTTACTTACACAGCCACTTTTGCTCTCAGTAGTGCTGATCCAACCTCCTAGTGAGATCAGTGTGCATGTTTACATGGCTCCTCTCACTGCCAATGCAAGATTTGTTGAAGAGGGGACATAAATCTGGGGACAGTCCACTGCAGGTATTGGAGGATTCTGGAAGTGTCTTTCTTAGTCACATCGAGTGGTGCAAACTGTCCATATGACTGCTTACACCACTCATTCTGTAGCACCTTCCCAGAATTGAAGCAGCTCCAGGAGAGGTTTACCAACCAACTTACTATGATTGGGTAAGTGACTACATGACTGCTTTTGCACTAGAGCAACCCCAGCACTTGGGTTGCTACGGTGCAAAAGCAGCCATGTAAATGGACCTTTTGAGGGTTGAGGTTGGGAGTCATCTATGTTGGTTACTCAATGAGTGGTACAGGAGTATTAGTATAACCACCCCAATACAGGAAAACATGTATGGAAGAGAAACTGAGTTTGAGAGGCACAAGAACTAGATTTCAGGAATAGCTGAACTAATAATGTACATTACCAAGAAAGAGAGGAAGAGCTGAAACATGCAGCAGCTGAAGTAGAAGAGCTGCATCTTTATTGCTGAGGGACCCTAACTGATCCTTCCAAATGTGATAAGTGCTAAAAGAGCCTGTTTGAGGGCCATTTGCTTTACTTCTGGTCCAGAGAAGATGAAGGTTGTTGCCCTATGGGTTCAGATAAACAGAAAGGAGGGGACTCCAGCATACATCTTCCAGATGTCTGGTGGACAAACATACCAGTCATGTCTAGTAAGCTCCATGGACAAAGACTATTTTTATAAAGTAACCATGCATCTTATCTAATAGGAGTAGCTGAGAAAGGAGCTGATAAGCTGATAAGTTGTGAGTTTGCTTAATAATCAGGCATTGCTTGTCTTGAAGATCAGTGGCAGGATTAGCAAAAACTCACAAAGCACAGTGAAAAAGTTTGCACTGTGATTTGCTGTTACGCAAGTGTGAAATCTTTCTAGTCACAGTCTGATAGAACATCACGCTATCTGACTGTAAATAGGTCCTGGTGGGGGTAGCACTAATTGAGTGAAGCCACCGCTAAACCCATTAGTGATGCCCTGACACCCAGCCAGGAGAATGGCTCCACAATGAATAGCGCAGGTGCCCTATTTTCTAATCACAAAAGTAGCCATGTAAATGAGCCAATTAGGCATGCAAGGCACTATGTGGCCATTTGCATGCCCATTATCTGCTCATTTACATAGCCTATGGGTGGCTTAGCGAGGCCTGCCCCGAGCTCCTGCCTGACATGCAGCCACAGTACCTGGTGGTCTAGTGCCCCCACTGCCATTCACTGATTACCATCCTGAGGATGTAAAAATAGCTTCCGTGGTGGTCAAGTGTTCCCTACCTTGCAGATCACTTGCCCAAAATAAACAAATATATACCCTGGTGGTCTAGTGGCCTCTCCCTGTCCCCGATCACCGATCGCCATCCCTTTAATTAAAAAAATTGATGTTGGTTCTGGTGTAGTTGGCCCCCCCATCACTGATAGCCAACTGATATGCCAAGTATAAGTTTTCCCTGGTGTCCAGTGGTCCCTTCCCCCTCCCATGTTTGTGGATTGCCATCCCCTCATAATAAAAATTATGCTCTGGTAGTCTTGTGGTCCCTCTCCCACTTGCCATCCCTTTATATTAAAAATTATGCCCTGGTAGTCTAGAGGTCCATCCTCTCTCCCTCATCCCCAGTCGCTGTCCCAGTAATACATGGCTTATTAAACATTGCTCCACCAAGTGAGCTGTCATTCATTGAGCATGTACTGCATACAGTATGCACACACCAAAAACTCAGTCAGTGGTAAGCCATGACAGAGAAAGGAGGGCTGTGCTGGTTATCAGGATGGAGGGGAACAGGGTGATAGGTGACTCCCTGCCAAGGTGGGTGGGTTTAGGGATCATTAGACCACCAGGGACATATGTGACATTATTATACAAGGGGTCATGGTGGTTGGGTTACCCTGGAGACCAGGGACACTTTTTGATATCTATTGGGTGGGTGATTGGATGGGGAAAGCAGCCGCTAGCCACCAGGCAGAAGTGCTTTCCTCTACACAGGACAGCGATCAGGTGATCAGGGAAGGAGTGACCACTGGAACCCGAGTGAGGTTATTTCATGTATTACCAAGATGGTGGTCAGCAATTGCAGAGGGAGGAGGGACCACAAGACTACCACAGAATAATTTTTATTATAAGGGGATGGCAACTGACAAATGGGGCAAGGGGGAGGAACCACTAGACTAACAGGGTCTACTTTTTATTATAAAGGGACAGCGATCGGTAGATGGGGGAGGTGGAAGGACAACTGGACACCAGAGAAAACTTATGTTTGGCCTATCAGGTGGCGATCGATGATCAGGAGGGGATCCCAACTACATCACCAACAACATCAATATTTTTATTAAAGGGATGGTGCTCAGGGACAGGTAGGGACCACTAGACCAATAGGGAGCTGTTTGTTTTTTACCAACAGGACTGCGATAGATGGGAGGGGGGCGCAGTACCTCTGCAAACCACTAGGTTTGCACAGACTTAGGAGGTAGTTTTCCTTGGCGTATTTTATCCAGGTCAGGGAACCCTACAAATGGCCCTTGCAAGGAAAAGATGCTTTGTAGATAGGACTGCTCCAATATGAAGGTCCCTTCCCGTAATTTGCATTGTGCCCCCTCAAACATTGCAGGGCGCAAACTGGGTTTTTGTGAATACCAGCTCAGCACAAATCCTAGTTTGCACCATGAAATCTGGGTTTGTTCTGGTGCAAAGTTTTGTGAATCTGGCCCAAGTTGTGGTCAATGAAGTAACCATGTTTGTTTACAGCATTTATGCTGTCCCTTTTCATTTCTTTATGCTCCAGGTACCATAGAACCAATAAGAACCCTGGCCAATTCCCCCCAGAAGGATGGGGGGGTCAAACAGTAACAGACATCCAGGGGCTGGCTATATACATAAAAAAACACAACCTGTAATGTTATAGGGATAACATATAGGTTTAATAGAAGCAGCAGTGAGATGTGTTTAATTTCACCAGATGAGCCCTAAGAGTATTGCAAGAAGGAGCACAATGCATAACACCTGCTAGGCTGGTTCATATAATGGGAGCCTGTGTAAAAAGCCAGCATGGCCAATATCCTTTTACAAGAGAGGAGTGACAAAAAAGCAGAGTTGCTTGCTCAAAAGGGAGTAGGAAGACAAGGCAGCCAGAGATACAAGATAAATGAGGTAGCAAGGGAGCTTCCAAGAACAGTAGTTAAAAAGGAGGGCAGCACCATGCATGTGTTGGCACACCTCCAGTGACAACTAAGGTTTTTTTTCTGGGTATAATGGTGTTTAAAGTGAGAGCATTAATGGGCAAAGCAACATAATGAGTGAAAGAGTCAGATGTAGAAAGGGATGATTTAGGGACAGCACCATACACTACATCACAGTAACACAAGTTAGAAAGAGTACTTACTGAGGTGATCTCATGCCTTGCAGGTGGGGTGGGAGGCAACATTTACAACATAAGAATCTGACAAAGGAAGACATTTGAAGTAAATGGTATTGACGAGCTGTGACGTGATGTACAAAGTTAAGCCACCGATTGAGCCAGATACCAGGATATTCAAAGTTGTTTTTATCCAGCTCACCAGTGAGTTTGCCAATGTAAGGAAATGCTGAGATACTAGACAGTCTGTTTTGTACAAAATATCATGGCAATTTTATTTTTTACATTTTGAGTGATGTTGTTAGTTGAGAACAAGTGCTATATCCTGTTAGAGTCATTTTGTAGAAGGATTGTGAGTTTGGGAGCTGAGGGGTCTATGATCATCTTTACTGTGGCACCTGCATATAGTCTTTATTTATTTATTTATTTATTTATTGATTTATTTATTATGGTCTCGGAGTAACATCTTTGAGATGAAAGCTCGTTATATAGATTCCACTTCAGAGAAATACAAAAAAAGAACACTGATTAGGACAACCATGAAGTGAATACAGAGCTTAAACACAAGATAAGTAAAAGTTAACAACATGAACTAAGAAGTGCAGTTGTAACAGGCATTGTACAATGTATGCCAAGTTGTTAAGTGCTGGCGGAAAGACAGGAGAACAGATGGTGACAGGGTGCAGAATGGACAGAAAAGAAAAGCAGCCTGGGGGCCCTAGTCGGGAGGGCATACAACAGAGACAGTATCTACTAGGCAGGGAATCAACTATGGCATGCCAATAGTTAAAGAAAACCAGAGGGTCTAGTCAGCTAGAGGGGGAAGGTGGAGGGGTGAGGGTAGAAGAAAAATTGGGGGAAAGGGGAACAGAATGTGGTACATTGGGAGGGGTGAGAGAGTTTGTCAAAGCACCGGCAGAGAAATAGTGGAAAGGGGGAAAAGTGAAGCAGAAGTGGAGGAATGGAGAAGTTTGAGGAAGCAGTCACAGGTGGAAGTAGACACTAATTGCTGTTTGAGCTTCTGTTTAAGTGCACCCAAGGTGGGTGTGATATATATATTTTCAGAAAGGGAGTTGAATCAGTGAGGGGCTCAGTATGTGAAGGACCTTTGACCTTGGGAGATGTTGCAATGGAGAGTCATGAAGAACTGGTTATCAGAGCTCTGGGTATGGCAAGGATTAACGCAAGAGATGAGGAGCTGCAAGACCCCAGGGGGCAGCACACCTAAAGTTATTTTTTTTACCATGAGACAGGTTTGGTATTAAAGTCTTCCACTGAGCTGGATCTGATTTTCCAGGTGTAATGCTTCTGTAATGAGCTGACAGGCTTTGTTTAGCAGCGCTTTAATGCTTTGAAGGGATATGTCAGTCACTAACCCATAGATAACCGGCCTGTAGTCTGCTAGGGAGACCACCAAGCTGTGAACAGCTAAACTAAGGTCTTCTGGTGTCAGGCTAAGTTTGTGCCTACGAAGCAGACCATTGTGCATATTGGCAACTTTGACAATATTATCAATATGGAGGACATAGGAAAGGGTGCTGTCAGCTGTGATCCCCAGGTGTTTAAAATGTAGAACAAGTTCCAGTGGGGAGTCCTCAGCATTACAAATTGAGAGAGGGTAGTGTCTATGTTTGTTTTTTGGGATAGGAGAACAAAACATTTTTTTGTCTTTTTGTAGTTCATAATCAATTTGTGGTCACTGGACCATCTTTTGATGCTAGCAAAGTCCCATTGAAGCTGGTTCTCCAGAACCATGGGGTCAGGGCCACTGGAAAAGAGAACTGCTTCATCTGCATAGAGAAGGATGTATTCCTGACAGGAGACAGGGAGACTCTTCAGGAAGATACTGAATTGGAGGGGACCCAGGAGCAATCCTTGTGGGACTCCAGAGCAGACAGGTTTACTGTCGGAAAGGACAGTTCCTATCTTCACCTGCTGTGAGCGGTTTTGTAGGTAGCTTCAAAACCAGGTGACAGTGTCAGCGGAGAGAGACTAGTGGTTATAAGCAGGTCCACCAGGAGGACATGATTTACAATATCAAAAGCTTTTGTTAAATCAATGTACCCCCCCGACAAAATGATCTTGATCCAAGGATTTGTGGATAAAGCCAATGAATTCAAGCAGTGCTGTTGTGGTACTGTGTCCCATCCTAAAACGGGTTGTTCTGGGTATTGTAATTGGTATTTTTCCATATATTCTACTAGCTGATCAGTGACAATTCTCTCTAGTGTTTTCGTGAGTGACAGGAGAATGGAAATAGGTCTGTAATTCCCAGGTAAGGCTCGATCACCACTCTTACATACAAGTGTCACTACAGCAGATTTCCACCTTTGTGGGAATTAGGAGTGTCTAAGGATAAGTTAATACTGTGGGTTAGGGGAGTCAGGGATTTCTTCCAGGGAGAGGGTTACAAATTTGAGATCTAGGGTATCTTCACTGAATCTTGATTTCCCTAACACCTTATGAATATATTTCCTGGCTTCATTTAACATGACAAGCCTGAAATAAAAAAAGGGGGGTGCACTGAGGGTTGTTTAGGTTCACCTTGGGTGATATGGGAGAAGAAATCAGAGGGGTGGACACCACTGAGATCAGTGACAGCATTATAAAAACATATTTGCAATGGCTTTAGGGTCAAGGATAAAGGCACTATCCATATTAAGCATGGTGGGAGCATATTTGGGCTTCTTACCCATGACCTCTTTTAGATTACTCCAGAACTGTCTGCCGTTGTTCCAGGTCCGGGCAAGGGCTTCTTTATAATACTGTTTTTTTGTTATGAGGATAGTCCTGGTGCAGGTATTTCTGGCATTTTTATAGTTCTGGATGTTGGATTGACTACCTGAGGCCCTAGCTACATGCCAGAGATGGTCCCTATTATGCAGGAGCTCAATAATGTCAGGAGATAGTCAGGGGTTAAAATGACCTTTGGTTCTGAGTTTTTTGAAAGAAGCGTAGTTGTCAGAAATTGTGTTGAAAAGGCTGGTGAAATGCTGAAGTGCAAGGTCAACATCAATGGGTGTGAGAACTGCAGACCAGTCAGTGTTAAGAAGATCTGATTTCAGTAGGCTGAGATGATTCTGGGTAAGGACCCTATTGGTTATTGTTCTGGCAGGAGGTTTGGAAAACTTATTTGACCAACAGAACCACACAGGGGAGTGGTTGCTTTTAGCATCCAGGAGTACAGTATTGTCGGATATTTGCTCATGGTAGTTTGAGAGTACCCAATTAAGTAAGGTACTTTCTAGTCCTATAGTTCATTTTTGGAGGAGTCTCAATGAATTACGTGAAGTGTGCTGCTAAGATTGCATCCTTAAAGGGCCTAGCCTAAGTGGAGAGCCAGTTGACACTGAAGTCACCAAGTAGTATGGCTTCAGCATTAAGAGACTACCTATGCAGCCTACTAAAATGTCGAGGCCATGGACAGCTTGTCTAGGTGGGATGTAAACTGATAGGACCATAATGGATTTGCTATTGCTCCAAGGAGCACCTTACTGGCAATTGCATGTATGTTGTCCCCAGTGCTAGGCAACAACAGAAAGAAACTCTGCATGTTGTCCCTCAGGTAGATTGCACACCCTTTTCCTCATTTTGTCAGCCTGTCCTGTCTGAAAATAGTATAGCCAGGAATGAGAATGGATACATCAGGATTTGGGTGAAAGTCATGTTTCAACAACTGACAGAATGCCTGGGTTGTGTTAAGAAACCCAGGCCTGCATGTCATCTAGCTTAGCAATGAAGCTACAGATGTTGATTGAGGCAAGAGTAAGCATGCCAGATTTCTTTTGACAGGCATCCATTTTTATGGGGTGGCAGGGGTTGGGGTGTATATTCCCTGAAAGGAACATCAGAATGAGGGCCAGTCTATGCAGAGTTTCCTTGAAATGCCTATAACCAATTTTATGCAACCTTCTCAAAGTACCTCGCATGTTACGTTTGTCCAGCTGGATAATAAATCTAAGAAGGGAAGGTAGTGGGAGTTGCCGGTGGGGCAGCTCACCAGCAAAAACCAGGAAGGTGGAGCCGTCTCACCACGAGTGTTAGGAACTATGATATCAATGCATAAAGGTGAAGTAATAGTGTGGTAGGCATAGAGTGGGTCACTATCACATTTGGGTTGGGCAGACATTTGAGGCTCATCAATCTTTTTCCCAGACAGGGTTGGTAGTGAAAGTAGCACTGAGCCTAAATATAGCATGTTAAGCAATGGAGGCATTATTGTGAAACAATGCCTCAGTATATGTACAGTATATAGTATATATATATATATATATATATATCTATATATATATATAGATATATATATAGATATATATATATATATATATATATATTTTAGAGGCAAAAACTCTGTTTAATGCATTAGTTATGGTTGTTCCACAGTGACAAAAGTGAGGAAATTCAGTGTTAGGGTTGAAAGCCCCCCTTGGCCCCCCCTGCCCACACCCCCAACCGGCATCAGGGTGCGCGTTGGGGTTGCCAGCCCTAACTCTCACCCCATCAGAAGTGTGAAGAACCAGAGGTATAGGAGAATGGCGTGAGAGTTAGGACCGACAACCCCAATGCACACCCCGATGCCAGTTGGGGCTATGGGGGCTAAGTATTTTTCTGATGAAAAGTCCGTTTCTCACACCGTTTCTGAGATACGGGCCCTGAAAGGAGCGGTGAATGCCGTAATGTTATCCTATGGGTATAAAAGAGAATTTCAGAGTGCCATAACTTTGGCTCCCTGTAATATTTTTTCACCAAACCACTGAAAGGCACATCTGTGTTATGTTGGCTTTCTTCCCTCCAAATTTCAGTCCAAAAGACCAAACTGTTATTTTGCAGCAGGGCGGCAAAGGATTCCTGTAATGCAGCGGACACCGCAATGTTATCCTAAGGGAAAAAGCGTCAACTTTGGAGTGCTGTAACTTTGCCGCCCTGTAATATTTTTTCACCGAAACAGTAAAGCACATCTGTGAGATGCTGGCTGCATTCTCTTCAAATTTCAGCCCAAAAGACTAAACCGTTCTTTTGCAGCAGGGTGGCAAATAGCATCCTCCGGGTCCAACTAGGTGAATACAAAAAGAATTAGGTTGCTAGAGGGTCCCAAATTTAAATGCCAAGCATTTTTCTGATGATCAACTGAAAATAAAATGGTGGATTTGTGTCAGTAAAAGGGCCATTTGTGAAAATAAAAACTGCATTTGTGACACTGTCAAACTTTTTGTTAACTTTTCCGATTGACTTTTAATGGGAACTTGTTTTTTTGAATAACTTTTGAACCATTTAATATTTGTTCACGAAATCTGCAAAAGGCATATCGGGGACCCCAGCCACATTTTCCCTGAAGATTTTGGACCAGTCACACAAACCGTATAACCTGAACAGTTGAGCAAAGAATTCCAAAAAAGTGAAAATGTGTGCACAGATCATGCTTAATAACTCCGCGGCCGTATATCCAAACAGTACGAAAGTTGGAAGATCCCAAGATGTATTGTTCTTGATCATGTATTCCAAATTTCAGGAAATTCCATTGAAAGGTTGCAAAGTTATTAAGGTGCCAAATTTTAGGTTTAACATGTAAATGGCTCCTCAACCCTAACTATGGTAGCACTACCGTACTACCATAATATATATATATATATATATATATATATAGATATATATATATAGATATTTGCTGCATGCGCTCCCACACTGTGGAACACTTTCCCTGCCCAGGTCCGTTCCTCGCACTCACAGGTGTGTCTTTGCTCCACCCTATGGAACCACCTTAAACTTTCTTCAGCTTGTGGCTGCCCCAAACCCCTGTAAACTGATTCATCACAGCACTCCTCTGCCCTGGAGGTCTTCCTGGACAAAAGACATAACTCCATGAGGTTGCTAAGCTGTATATAGTGTCATATCTGAAGTATCTCTAAACTGTACCTCCGGTACTGCTCTTAGTTGCTACAAGTTGTTTATTTTGTTGTGTACATACTGTATAAATCCATGCCTTACTATGTTTTGTATGCTGTTTTGAACCTGTAATCATACTGTCCTCACATGAACTGTAACATGTCTGATTTGTACAATGTTGTTTTATGTACTGAAATCTGTTATTCCTGTACTCTCCCGGGTTGTACCTGAAAATAGGCAATTGTCTTGTCTAGTGTACTTACCTGGTTAACAAAAGCTAAATAAATAAATAAATATTTATACCACGGGGGTGAGAGCTTTCTCAGTAGGATAACCTGTGTTATTTCCACTGCAGTTAGGATAAATCCTGATGACATCAGCAGAGTGAGGATATCGACATTTATCCATACTCTGCTGATGTCACCACAGTGAGGTTAAATGCACTGCAGCCTGCAATCTAAAGGAAACTGCTTCAGAAAAAGTTTCTCTTTCTCAGTGAAGCTGCAACTTACTCAATTAGCTTTGCAAAAGACTCTCACATATGTCCCATTGTATTTCTAACATTGCTAGCCCATTAATGTGCTGATCTCAGCTTCAAAACAGCCTGAATTCTAAATGAAAGTCTTTTACAAAGCAGGTCCTGTTTCTCAGTGCTACCTGCAGCAGTTCGGCTTTCTCACAGAGCCTCTGACTCACTCAGTTAGCTTTGCAAAACACACTCACCTGAATTTCTGACTCCCAGTCCATTCAGAACACACAAACACACACACACACACACACTGACTGCACACACAGAATGAGCAGGAAACGCACAGACTCAGAAAAAATGTTCCTGCAGCTCTCACCCCTGTGGTATAAATCGCACACATGATGGGCAGATCATGGCATATGGAAAATATTCTCACTCCTGCCTCATGAGCCGTGTATTTTCATTCGTGCCTTCAGCACTCGTGAGAATACGCAGCTCACTCTGCAGGAGTGAGAGTATTTTCCATATCCCACTCCGGCCCACCATGTATCCCCATCTCTATATATAGTATATATATATATATATATATATATATATATATATATATATATATATATATCATTTATATGGTGATACACAGGTGAAGGTGACATCACCAAGGAATATGGAGAAAAGGATGTGCCCCATGATAGACTCTTGTCAAACATCATCCTCTATAGGAAGTGGGGATGAAGTTATGTCAAAGAATTGCACTGACTGGAATCAACTAGTTACATGACTCTCTACCAAGATGAAGCACTCTGCACTGTCACAGTTGTGTCCATAATAAATTGCATTAACTTTCATTGGATACAATTGTATTCCTGTATGATCCAACAAGATATCACATGCAGAAACTGAAAGAAATGAGCTCCTGGTGGGCAGTATTGCAGGTATGTGACTTAAACCAATTTACAATAAACTGAGAGACCAGCAATAGACAATCTGAACAGAAGGAAAGTGTGAATAACCATGTCAAATGCTTTGGTGAAATTTGCAAAAATGGCAAAAGTGAGGTACTATATTTTTGATCCAGGACCTTGTGTATACGGTAAGTGAGTCTGTGCAGGAAAGTTAAATTGGAGAGTGTGTTTTCTTCTGATTCACAACTGATAAGGACTAAGGAAAGTAATGGTCTGTTACAATCTTCAACAGCTCAGTAGACATCTGATGCTCCAGTAGTTTGGCCAGATCTGAAAGCAGTTTGATGAAGCAATAAATAATTGGTGGAGAATATGCACTCCCTTTCCAAGTATCTATGCAAACTTTCAGGCACTTGGAACTGATGTGGTGGTGATGAAGTGTGTGTGTGTATCATTGGGGGGGGGGGATATACCAGTCTCTATTGGGACAGATAAGACAAGATGCTAAAATATTGAAAAGGATGGTGCTGAACCATTGAGGCTGTGGCGTTTATGAATCAAAGATGCAGTAAAAGAGGGATTTCAATATCTGGAACTGGGTCACTCTGGAAAGTGACAGGAAGTAGAGTACTGAAGAGAGAGGAAACCTGTGTGGGGTCAAAAACATTTCAATAAATTTTCATTACACTGAATTTTCAACGGGGAATTTAGGATTTATAGAACCATTTCCTTATTTTTTGAGCAACTTGCCACAAAAAGGTGGCCCACATAAAACCTTGTCTTACTTTTTATCTCAGTTGTCACAGTTTGCACAAATAAGATTACATAATCATCAAAAGAATTGATGCATTCCTCATTTTTTATGTTTGCTTGAGCGCATGCACAAGAAACATTATGCTTCAACTTAGGGGTGAAGTGGGCTGTCGAGGTGCAGCACTCTGGCAGCCAAGTTTTTTAACTTTGGTGCATATGTTGGGCAGTTTTGGGAATTCTGGCACCAGATTTTCAACATGGGGTTCTTGGGATCCTTCCTCATGAATTCAGTCACTGTCGTGTTATTCGGTCCTGAAAGGTGATTTTGTGGTCACTGCACAGAATCACCTTTCGGGACTGATTAATGAAATCATAGTGCCACTGTTCATGAGGTGAGCTCTCAAAAGGCCTATGTTGCAAATTTGGTGAAAAAAATCCAAAAAATGACTGTTTTATGAGCGAACATTGCGCAGTTTCCACACACGCTTGCAACTTTGTGAATTTGTAATATTTTCAGTCCAGATTTTCAACATTGCCATTTTTCCACACCTCCTTATGAATAGTACAGCTGTCATTTTACACATCCTGGCCAAAATGTGTTTTCGCCTTTCAGGCGCGGTCACTGCAGAAAATCAATTTTCAAGATAGATTGAGAAAATGACAATGAAATTGTTCATGAGCAGAGGTCCTAATATGCCTATGTTAAAAATTTGGTGATGAAAGTCCATAAAATGACTGTGTTACAAGCGTGCATTGCGCAGTTTCCACGCACCCTTGTAACTCAAGAATTTGTACATTTTCACTCCAGATTTTCTTCAACACTGGCATCTTTTCACACCTCCTTATGAACAGAACAGCTGTCATTTTTCACATCCTGGCCAAAATGTGTTTTTGGACTTCTGGTGCAGAATAGCGCTGTCGCTTTGGGAAATTAGTGTTTGGGACAGATTAATATGGAGCAAGTGAGAGGGGGAGTGAACAAGCTCAGCTGAGCTCTGTCAGGACTGCTGCAGATTTCTTTGCGGGCAGAAAAAGGCACCAACATAGGCAGGAGCCCAGTATAAAAGGGCAGCCTGCAGCACTGGGATAAACAGAACAAGTGAGTGAGACAGGGGGATTGAGGGAGCTCAACTGAGCTCTGTCCAGACAGCTGTGAACTTCTTTGTGGGCTGAAAAAGGCTCCAACACAGGCAGGAGCCCAGTACAAAAGGGCAGTCTGCAGCACTGGGAGAAACAGAATGAGCAGGTGAGAGAGGGGGAGTAAGCAAGATCAACAGGGCTCTGTCGGGACTGCTGCGGATTTCTTTGTGGGCAGAAAAAGGTGCCAATACAGGCAGGAGCCCAGTACAAAAGGACAGCCTGCAGCACCGGGAGAAACAGAGTGAGCGAGTGAGAGATGGGGAATAAGCGAGCTCGATGGAGCTCTGCTGAGACTTTAGAGTTGCCCACCTTCCCACCCAGTGTCATCTGTAGTCCTATATTACAGCAGGGTCTCTGGGGTGGAGACAAAGCAATGATTGGATACTTTGAGGAGTGCTGTAATAATACAGATTTAGATTTGTGTTTATTTCTCTAACTGAGCTAAGTACTGAGCTATACTGTTATGATTGTTGTAATAATACATATTTATTTATTCTGTTTATTTCTCTAACTGAGCTGAGTAATAGTTGGAGTGCAATAGAATTTCTAACTGGGCTAAGTGAAACTATATGACAGCTGAGAACAAAAAGTATGGTAACGGGGTGAAAAATGGACAAGAAGGCTTTAGGATTGCTACAGTAATACAGTATCTAATGGATGAGACTTGAGACTGAATTACCTCGGTCGGCAAGGGGCCAGTACGGAGACTATTGTGGGGGGGCAGAAATTTAATTAAATAGGGGCATAACAGTTGTAGAAGGGTACAGAACCTATGAGTAAGAACCCATAACATAAGATGGGGGCAAAAATGGGGCAGGTGCCACATGTCAATAGGGCAGGCATCTTTGGAAGGGTGGTATGGTGTACAGGGTGTGGGTCAGCTGTGATCCTGGACTGGGCTTGGAGGATGGGGGAGTGTATGATCTGTAGATGACTGGCTAGCTTGAGAGAGGAACTGTGGAGGTTAGGGAGGAGTCTAAGTGGCAGGGCAGATGAGTATGGTAGGCATCTTGGCTGGGGTGGGGAATAGGGGATGGCAAGGGGGGACGGAGGAAGAACAACTAGGGACTGAAACCAACCCCAGAATCAAAGGCACTAGCAGAAAAGAGAGGATAAGGGAGGGGGTGCCCAAGATGAGGAGGGGTCCTCCTATAGGAGGAGGAAGAGACCACGAGGAGTACCAGGGGAGAGAGCAGATGGCTGCAGGTAGGGAGGGAGCAGTCAGGAACAAGTGGGGGGGGAACTGATAGGGGAGAGACATAGGAGGGGTATTGACTAGAAATCGATTTGAGCCTCTGCTGTGTGAAAGAGAGGGGGATCATGAACATACTGAAGGGGGGAGGACAAGCGAGGCATGATAGGGATGGCAACAGCTAGGGGAGGAGATAGCAATGATGAAAAGGTAGAAGGCAGGCTAGTAAGGAAGGAGGGGGTGGTGACTGGAGGAGAGAAGGCCATGGGAAGGGGGAAGGATGGGAGGGCATCACTACCAGGGTAGAAGAGAATAGGGGCTCTTAATCAACAACATCGGAGATAGGAGAGGGGTTGGAAATCAGCAGGGGAGGAGGGGACATCGACATGAGAAGCCCAGTAGGAAGTAGTCAGGCTGGGAAGGGGTTCAAGGGGGATGGGAGGAATAAGGCAGAGAAAAGGGGTGAGGCGGAAGTAGGGGTACAGATACAGAAGTCACAGAGGGTGCAGCTGGTGGGGGTAAGGGGCAGGGAATATTGAATACTGGGGTGGTGGAAGGGGCATTAGAAGGGAAAAGGGCTAAGTGATAGGAGGGTACTCATCCTAGGGGATTGCATACTGAAAGGGGTGAGATGGGGTGGAAGGGGGGAAGGCACAGCCATATTTGGGTTGAAGCTATCCCCAGGTTGACTGCAGGAGGGGTAGGGCAGGCACTGCTCAAGTGTGTAGCGAGGGGGAGGAATAAACCTCATTTACATTTTGGTACAAACAACTTGGTGGGAGGAGGCTGTGGAAGTAGTAAGGGGGGTTTGAGTAGTTGGGCAAGCAGTGTGGGGGGGTGGGGAAGTCGGTGGCATTCTCGGAGTTACTCCCCATACCATTTGCAAGCATGGGGAGGAAGGGTACAACTGAGGAGTTCAACAAGGGGCAGAGGGACTGGTGCCACACCAAAAATTATGGGTCAGTGACTAACTGGGGTAAGGTGTGAGGAAATAGTGACTTATATGAGGGGGACAGGGTACACTTGAGCAGGAAGGGGAGGGGAGTATTAAAGGCAGGATTAGAGGGGTATATCTCTACTAAGGTGGATTTAAACTAATGAGGGGTGTGGTCAAAAGACTGAGGTAATAGAAAGGTCTGGACAGGGGAGCCTAATGAGCTCAGTCCCCTAGATATAGGTAAAGGCAGAGGCGTAGTAACACTGGGAGGAAGCAGGCAGAATGGTCTGAGTGTAATACAGAAGACAGAAGTAGGGGTACAGGTGGAAGGTGGAAGGTGGTCTCTCTCAATGCAAGAAGCCTGGGGAACAAAACTGCAGAGCTTCAGGCACTCCTTTCAGAGGGAAAGGTGGACATTGCTGCAGTGCCACAGAATTGGGTAACAGAGTACAATGATTGGGACTTGACAATCCCGGAACACAGGATATACAGGCGGGATCGTGGGGTTGGGGGGGTTGCACTCTATGTGAGGGAAGTGATTAAATGCATAAAGGATAAGGAAGAAGAGGAGAGGAGAGGAGAGAGATGCTTTGGGTGTAGCTCCTGCACTCCAAGGGCAAAAAGCTGAGGCTGGGAGTGGTGTACTGACCACCAGCCCAATCCGGGGAACTGGATGGGGAGTTGGTAGAGCAGATAAGGAGGGTGTGTAGAAGGGGGAGTGTGGTGATAGTGGGGGATTTTAACCTACCATAGGTTGACTGGACCACCCCATCACTAGCAGCACCAGGAAGCAGGTGCACCTTGACCATTCCAGGACAGCCTTCTCATGCAGTTGGTAAGTGAGCCTACAAGGCTTGGTAGCACTCTGGACCTAGTAATGGCAAATGGGGAGGTGGTGAGGGAGGTAAGGGTGGAGGGCCCACTAGCAGGCAGTGACCACCAAACAGTGTGGCTTGTTGTTGGGCTGGGCAGAGAGACAGAAGGCATGGGCACTAAGGTGGTGGACTTTATTAGGGTGGACTTTGGGGTAATGCGAGCAATACTGCAAGGAAGACTCCATGATATAAGGCTGGGGATGGATGCAGAACAAAAGTGGGGAGTCATAAAGACTGGGCTAACAGAGGCCACAGTAGCCTGCACCAGGGCCAGGACTAAGAAGAGCAGAGGCAAGAAACCATGCTGGCTGAACAAGGAAGTGCTGCAAGGGGTGAGTGCAAAGAGGGCTGTATTCCAGAAGTACAGAAGAACAGGGAAGGCAGAGGATAAGGAGGCTTGATCAAGGGAGGTTGCCAGGATGGTGAAAAAAGCTAAGGACGCCATGTAATTAAGTTCCACACAGGGCATAAAAGTAGGGGAAAAGGACTTTTTAGGTATGTCAGTGGAAAAGAGGAACTTCCGGGAACATATTGTGAGAATAAAGTGGGGAGAGGATTAACTGGAAAAGGGGGAGGAGCAAGTGGAAATTCTAAATGAGTACTTCTGCTCCATTTTCACTAAGGAGAGGGATGGCTCACCACCAGAATGGGCTGGGGCTGTGGGGAAAGAGGGGAGGCAGTGACTGACAAAGTGATCACAGGAAGAAGGGTGCTAGAGGGGCTGAAGGCAGTAAGGGTGGACAAGGCACGAAGTCCCAATGCCATCCACCCAAGGGTGCAGAGGGAGAAGGCAGAGCTGTTGGCTGAGCTGCTGGCAGATCCGTTCAACACCTCCCTGGAAATGGGGTGTGTGCCCCATTACTGGAGGGTTTCCCATGTGTTGCCCATACAGAAGAGTGGGCCTAGGGAGGAGCCAGGAAATTATTGGCCATTAAAGCTCACATCCATAGTGGGTAAGTTTATGGAGCTGATACTGAAGGAGAGGCTGGTGGCTTTCCTAGACAGTAATGACCTCCAAAATGGGCGGCAACATGGGCTCATCTCAGGGAGGTCTTGTCAAACCAACCTAACAGAGTATCGTGACTGGGTGACAAGGGCGTTGGACAGGAGCCATGCGGTACATGTCCTGTACTTGGACTTCTGTAAGGCCTTTGATACAGTGCCTCATGGGAGATTGGTGGGGGGAGCTGACAGCAGTGTGGCTGGGGAAAAAGCTGACTAAATGGATAGAGAACTGGTTACAGGGGAGGGTGCAGAGGGTGGTGGTGGGGGAAGCTCTCGACACCCAGAGCAGGGACAAGTGGGCTGTTGCAGGGGTCAGTGCTGGGCCTGGTGCTAGTTGGGCCTTTATCTCCAATATAGCACATGGAGTGGGGAGCAGGGTTAGTCTGTTCACACATTATACCAACTTCGGGGTGGTGGTGGATGAAGAGGACAGATGGGGAAACTGCAGGGGGGCCTAACCAAACTAGAGACATGGTCACTGGAGTGGCAGCTAGGATTCAATGCAAAGAAGTGTAAGGTGATGCACTACTGGGCTAAGGACCAGAAGAGGGATTATTGGTTGGGGATCAGAGAGGAGGAGGAGGAGAAGGACCTAGGGGTCTTGATAACTGGGAGCATGAACAACTCAGTCCACTGCACGAGAGCAGCAGCAAAGGCAAATAGGATGCTGGGGTGCATCGAAAGGGGGTTCTCATCCAGACACAGGGATGTGATCCTATCTCTCTACAGATCATTGGTCAGACCGCACCTAGAGTACTATGTGCAATACTGGAGGCCATACCTGAGAAGAGATATAAAGTTACTGGAGAGGCTGCAAAGGAGGGCAACAAAAATGTTAAAGGGAATGGAAGGAAAGAAATATGAAGTTAGGCTGAAGGACATGAACATGTACACACTGGAGGAGAGGAGGGATAAGAGGTATATGATTGAAGCATTTAAATACCTGAGGGGGTAACTAAACCTACCACTGAGGGGGTGTTTAAACTGAGGAGTGGAAGAGAGAGACGAGTAGGCATGGACTAAGGTTGAAAGGGGGACATTTCAAGAGGGAAATGAGGAGGCACTACTTCTCTGAGAGGGTGGTGTCTAATTGGAATGAGCTGCCAGAGGGTGTGGTAACATATAGGACAGTCAATAGCTTTAAAGATAAAGCAAGAGGAAGAGTCAAGAGGAAGGGGCTGGGACAAGTGGGGAGGAACTGAGGGGGAGGAGGCTGGGGCAGCTGCAATCTAGGGTGCTAGCTGCACAATCTTGCAGACTTACATAGACTGATTGGTGTGTTCTGCTGGCAGATTTGTATGTTCATATGGCAAAAGTGCATTCGCAATTAATGTATGGGGCTGAATTATGGGGTTTGTGTTTTAATATTAAAGAGATAGAAGTGATACAAAATCAATATTTGAAAAAAGTTTTGGGGGTCCCTCGATATATATCAAATGCCTTGGTGAGGGCAGAGACCAGTACGGTATCTTTATATGCAACCATTGTAAAAAAGTGTATTGCTTATTGGAAAAAAAAATAGATCTGCCTCTGTGGATAGTCTGTTGTTTAACTGTTGGATAGATATAACTCAAAAGCAAGAAAAGTTATTGTTAACCTGGGGAGGAAGATTAAATATCTATTTTAATAAATACGGGCTTGGGCATAATGCAATTTTTAATTCTGCAACTGATCCTATTAGATTTGCACAAGAAGCAATAGAAAGAGTATTGGATATAACAAAACAAAAAGATCTAGAAAATATTAGATTAACTTGGAATACTGAAAACTTAAAAAATATAAAATCCTCATTTGAAGTTGAAAGATATTTAATATTATGTGAAAATATAAAATATAGAAACGCTCTGACTTTATTAAGAATGGGACTGTTTACTCAATGGGGTAATTTAAAATATAATGAAAGTTCTGCTCAAGCCGTACTTTGTGTACAAATGCAAAAATGTGCTTGTCTCATTTAATCTTAGATTGTCCTGAGCTTCAGAAGGAGAGAATTGATACTATTGGGAATGTGTTTCAAAATTTAGGATGATACATGAAAGTAGAGCAGTTGAATTGTAAATGTAATACAAAAGATGAAATTAAGATTTTTGCACTTGCTAGTTTTGCTTATCTGATTCCTAAGCGATGTAAATGGAGGCTTTAAAGTATGGATGTTTGTAAGAAGATGTTCCTGAGTGACAGGCTGTATGTGTTAAATATTTATAAATATGTGTTGATTTTAAATACATACATTGTAATGGAATTATATGATTTTAGTACATTACATGTAATAAATGTGATTTTTATACAAGGTAGTAAATAAACTTGAACTTGAACTTGATGTTCGTATGTAAAATCACAGTGACTCTTCATGAGCAGAGGTCCTATATTGCCTATGTTGAAAATTTGGTGACAAATATCCATAAAATGACTGTGTTACAAGCGTGCATGATACAGTTTCCACCCACCCTCATAACTCCACAAATCTGTAGTATTTTCACTCCAGATTTTCAACATTGCCATTTTTTAAGACCTCCTTATGAACAGTACAGCTGTCATTTTTCACATCCTGCCCGAAATATGTGTTTATACATGTGGCGCAGAATACCATGGTTGCTGTGGGAAATCAATGTTCGGGACACAGTGTTCATGAGCAGAGGTCACAAAATGTCTATGTTGAAAATCTGGTGAAATAATTCCACTAAATGACTGTGTTACACTCATGCATTGTGCAGTTTCCACGTACGCTCGGAAGTTTGAGCATTTTTAATACTTTCACTACAGATTTTCAACATTGCCATTTCTTCACTCCTCCCTGTGAATGGTACAGCTGTCATTCATCACATCCTGCCTGATCTCTGTTTTCATACATCTGGCACACAATGACATGGTCACTGTGGAAACTCAAATTTCGGGACACATTGACAAAATCAGAGTGCCACTATTCATCAGAAGAGGTCCCAAATGCTTTCATGAGGTGGGGGCCACAAAATGCCCATGCTGAAAATTTGTACTGCAAATAATGGCACATGCCTAGGGTATTATGGTTTCTAACCATAATGTCCCACCCTGTACAGACTGACAGGCATCAGGGGTGTGCCTTTGGATTGCCAACTGTAATGCTCATGCCATTCCAACCCCACCCTGCAGCCACTGACAAGCATCGAGCTGTGTCTTGGACACTTCGCGGCCCCATAGTTCACCCCATTCTATATTGCACCTATTTCAGCATATGTCCTTATGGAGTGGAGTGACTGTAAAGCTGAACACCCCAAGGCACACCTCAACACTTGTCAGTGTATGCAGGATAGGGTGAGGTGAAATGGCATAAACGTTATGGGCGACAACTCAAATGCATGCCCCAATGCCTGTCCATTTCTGCAGGGTGGAGGTGGGGTTGGCGTGAAGTTCAGTACTTCACTGCCATTCCTACTCTGCATCTGTCTAACTCCTGCATTTCCAATGCTAATACCAGCAAGCAAATATTCGGCATTGACAAATGCTTGTTTATGCAAGCTGCCCATAAAGAAGAGAAACTGTTACAAAACTGCAAAACATTTGAAAATAGCATTCAAAAATGTTGGCACATTTAGAAAGATGTATTAACAGACCAAAATTGGGAATTGAATCTACATCATCAATTCTGAAAATATAACCCTTTATCTTCATTTTTAATTGTTGCTCTACATAGAATGAACTGCCTACTTAGTGTGTTCTGTGTTGTCTGGGGCCTGATTCTAGATGCATCTCTACACATGTCACAAGTTGTGGCATGCGAGGGGTGAGGTTGCAACATGGACCTTGCACCGAATTGTGTAAGGGGCAGGGTTTCCTCAGCTAAGTCCTGTGACTTGCGACAAACCCACATGTACACCAAATGAAGGGTGTATCTGAAGGGTTTGTCACAAGCCTCAACCCCGGATGTGAAGGGTATAAGTGCCCCCTCCAAGCCCCAATCCCCAAATTGCATTATGTATAGCACCGCAGGGCTTCTCATGGCCCCCCCCAAGCCCTGATCCCCCAAAGTGTTAGTAAAAGCCCCACATGGCTACTCAAGCTCTGATCCCCAATGCCAGCCACCTGCAAATGGCACATCCTGTAAAAATAGAGATAGAAATAAAAATACAAAACCCTAACTGATAATCCCTGGTAGTCTAGTGGTCCCCTATCCAGCAGTGCCAGACCACCCTGCACCCACCCACCCCTTCCAGCCAGCTACTAGCACAGCCCACCTCTCACCACTGCGGCCAGCTGCTGACTGAGCTCCATCAGAGTGCTTACTGTATACATACTGCACCACTTCAGATTTTTTGCACATGGGATGGGGTGAGTTAGGACCGATGACCCCAACGCACACCTCGATGCCTGTTGGTGAGGGCGGGGGTGGGTACAAGGGGTGGGAACCCCAACATTGAATTTCCTCACTTTGTCACGGTGGAACAAACCTAAACGATGTATTAAACAGAGTTTTTGCCATGAATATATCTATATAATATATATATATATATATATATATATACAGTGACGTGAAAAAGTATTTGCCCCCTTCCTGATTTTCTCTATTATTGCATATTTGTCACACTGGATGTTTTCAGGTCTTTAGAGAAAATGTAATATTAGATAAAGGGAACCTGAGTGAACAAATAACACTTGTTTTTTTTTTAATTTCACTTATTTAATGAAAAAAAGTTAACCAACACCAACTGGCACTGTGTGAAAAAGTAATTGCCCCCTTACACTTAATAACTGGTTATGCCACATTTAGCTGCAATGACTGCAACCAAACACTTCCTATAATTCAATATCAGTCTTTCACATCGCTGTGGAGGAATTTTAACCCACTCTTCCTCGTAGAACTGCTTTAATTCAGTAACATTTGGTAGGTTTTCGAGCATGAACTGCTCATTTCAGGTCCTGCCACAGCATCTCTATTGGGTTTAAGTCTGGACTTTGACTAGGCCACTCCAAAACTTTAATTTTACTTCTTTTTAGCCATTCTGATGTGGACTTGCTTTTGTGTTTTGGATCATTGTCTTGCTGCATGACCCAACTACGCTTCAGCTTCAGCTGACGGAAGGATGACTGGACATTCTCCTTAAGAATTTTCTGGTACAGAGCAGAATTCATGGTTCCTTTAATTATGGCAAGTCATCCAGGTCCTTAGGGCAGCAAAGCATCCCCACACCATCACACTACCACCACCATGTTTGACTGTTGGTATGGTGTTCTTACTGTGGAATGCTGTGTTTGCTTTACGCGAGACATTATGGGATCCATGTTGTCCAAAAGTTCCACTTTGGACTCATCTGTCCATAGAACATTTTCCCAAAAGGCTTGTGGATCATCCAGGTGCTTCTTGGCAAATGAGAGACGAGCATTTATGTTCTTCTTGGTTAGCAGTGGTTTCACTTTGCTACTCTCACATGAAGCCCATTTTGCCCAGTCTCTTTCTGATTGTGGAGTCATGAACACTGACCTTAGCTGAGGCAAGAGTAGCCTGCAGTTCTTTGGATGTTGTTTTAGGATCCTTGAGACTTCTTGGATGATTTTACACTGCGCCCTTGGAGTAATTTTGGCAGGCCCACTCCTGGGAAGGTTCACTACTGTTCCAGGTGTTCTCCATTTGGAGATTATGGCTCTCACTGTGGTTCGATGGAGTCCCAGAGCCTTAGAAATAGCTTTGTAACCCTTTCCAGACTGATAGAGGGCAACAAATGTTTTTCTGATCTTTTCAGGAACTTCCTTTGATCATGGCATAATGTGCTTGTTGAATCTTTGTGCTGGCAACGTGACTCTGATGGTAAGGGCCAAAATAAGTGAGGTTTATATTGAGCAGGGCTGGCTGTAATCAAGCCTGGCTGTGTTCAATCAGCTGACTCTAATTATCCCTTTAATTGGGTTGATTTAACTAGGGGGTACTACTTTTTCACACAGTGCCAGTTGGTGTTGGTTAACTTTTTCATTACATAAATGAAATAAGTAAAAAAAAGTGTTATTTGTTCACTCAGGTTCCCTTTATCTAATATTATATTTTGTCTAAAGACCTGAAAACATCCAGTGTGACAAATATGCAATAATAGAGAAAATCAGGAAGGGGGCAAATACTTTTTCACGCCACTGTATATATATATATATATATTTATATATACATGTATATATATATATATATATATATATATATATAAATGCATTTTATGTACCTCCGATAGCCTTGTTGAGATGCAACATATCATCTTTTGTTGGGTCCTGTGTGTATCCATTTTTACCTTTTATTGGGTCAAGGAAATAAGAAGTTAAATTACTTGGTCATGAAGTAAATTAATGAGGCACTATAGCATTCGATTTTATGCCTATGCTCTAGCCACTAGGCCATGCTACCCCCAAATTTGGCAAGACACATTGCAATACTATCAAATATTTATGTTTATTGGCTCTAGCCAGCTACTGTTCTTACAGGTAACTTTGTTCTCTAACCCCACAGGCTGAAAGCATTGACATTTTGGTCTCAATTTGCAAAAGGGATGGATAGATGCAAGGGACTTACATCAGAAGATTTTGATAGAAGAGGTGACTTGCATCACAACTTGCATCAGTCAGGACTTTCTAATTCAGCTGTGTCAAATCCTGACTGAGCTGTGACAAAGCTCTGTTGTGCCATGGCTGCATCAAGCAATCAGACGCACCAGGTCATAAGGGGGCTTGCACCACAGCAAGGCTGCAACATCCCTTTTTTTGGCATTGGAAGTCCCACTGTATGTGCAGTGAGGGGCTTGAGTTAGACCAGCCAGGAGGTGATCTAAGCCCCTTACACCAGTGCTAAACAAGGTGGCAAATTGGGGGTCTCTAAAAGTTGGGTCCAGGGGCAGAAAGGACATGGATAGTGCCACAGGGGTATTGGAGAAATGGTGGGAATACCTCTGAGTGATGTGGTACCCAGCAGGGTGCCCTTAATAGAAGCATAAAGCCAATGGAATTATACCACAGGGGGGTTCAGGGACAAACAGTGCCAAGGCCCCAGGTGGGAACAGCCCTGGCAGCAGTCCCAGGCTTGGGCACTGTTTGTTCCTGGAACAACCCCCCCATTCCATCCCATTGGCTTTATGGTTTTATTAATGGCAACTCTGCTGGGTGCCCAATCACTCCCTGGCATGCCCACCATTTTCCTATCACCCCATGGTACTCCCCATGCCCCTTCTGCCTTGAGACCCATCCTGGCAAGCATGTTTCACCCCTCCACCATCCCAGCCTCTGTAGTGTTGAGTGAGGTGGGGGTGCTAAATCACTGTGGCAGTTCCCACAAGTGCGCCAACTGTTTGGTGTTAGCCTGCAGGTGCATCAGCTCATGGGTTTTGGGCATAGGAACCTATGTTTTTACAGAATTGGGCATAGGGCTCAAGATGCACCTGGAGTTCCTTGCAGCCTTAAATAGACACAATGTGTGGTGATCTAAGGGCTCTTTAAAAATCAAGCCCCTTATCTCTGCCATTATGACAATTATAAATGCTATTGTAATCCAATTTCATTTTGTGATGCTGTAAATGTTAACTATCCCTGGCACCTGTTACTGTTTTTTGATTTATTTTTTATTTAAAAGTTGGTAACTGGGAATGGCACACTGAGCTGAGGCTTGTTTCACGGCGTGACCCGGGGATAAAAGACACATACAGGGGAGAAACACAATTGGTATAATGCTGATAAAAAACATTTATGAACGTTACAGAGATGCTAAGTTAATTATAAATAAATACAGTAGCATCAATAGTTATACAGAGTAAACCAATATTTACATATATAAATACAAAATAGTTCAGTGTGTGCAGAGCAATGCTGGTAAGGAGTATCAACTCTAAGACTGACAAAACCAGAGGAGGTTAAGTTGTTTTGTGAGAATTAAACATTAGAAAATGAGTTAAGAAATTACTGAGCTCTCATTGGCTGATACCCCTGGCCAGGCGGGCATCTATCAGACAACAAAGCCCAGGTAAAAAAAAGTGCCAGTCCCAACTCATCTCTTTACCAATATAGTTGTGCCCATAGAATTTTCATTTTTAAAATGCCACCATTTGTTTCTCTCGGTTAGAGAGAGATACTGCCCCTCCAACACACTGAGTGCCAAGTGGCAGACAACATGGCAATAAAAAAGATAAATAAAAAGAGTAGACACACCGCAAGGAACAGGGTCAGGGAGAATAAAATATATGAACCTTTTCTCTTTTTTTCCTCCCTCTCCCACAACACTACTGCAAACAATAAAACCCAGCGGCATGTTCCGCCTCCGGTGCTACCATTCATCACAACCTCCCATTGCCTGCTTGCTCCCACAACTACTGCTTAACTGACAGAGTGACTTCATCTCCATGACCAAATTGACAAAAGTCTAGTTCCTGTCCTCCCCAACCACAAAACAGAATTCTAGCGAGCAATCCACACAACATATTTTACTTACAAACAAAACTGCCATGATTGAATACACTTGGCAGTTCATTTTACCTCTACTTTCCTACAATTCCCCCATCAGCCAACATCTCTTTTCCATGGTCAGCAGGAAAAAAAAGCACTTCAGACCTTCAAAGTTCCCTGCCACAAGAGGAAACCTAACGCCAGTGACACTGCCACGGTATGGATTTTACCTTCCGTTGACAGCACCAGCACCGCTCCTGCTCCACTCCTCACACTGCTCTGTGCTAATACCTTTGTTACCACACATTCATACCAATGTTAAAAAAAATAATAAAAACATTTTCCACAATTTTTCAATGAGCGCTGTTGGAGATGGAGGGAGAACACCAAGAGGCTTGCTTGAGAGTGATAAAGATAAACAAGCTTTCAAAACCATCAGCGCCCTCTACTGATAATTATACCAACAGTGCCCTGCACTACCAATCCCAACAACAGAGGGACTACTTTATCAAGCAATGGCTAAAAATTCAATTGTAGTCATTTTTTATAGCATTACTTTATGTTTGTTTACTCCTATAAAAAATGACATTTATAGCCCATTTTCTAAGAACAGCAATACCCTCCAGGGTGGGTGGCATGAGGAATACTGAACTTTCAAGGGGGTTTAAGGCTGTCCACCTGTGGCATCAGGCCTCCTTATGCTCCTGGATGGTCCAGTATTCAACAATACCATCCGCCCTGTCAGGTATCATTGCTTGCATAGAAAGGAGGTCAGATCAGGGAGGGTGGGACACCTTAGACATCCAGGGATGCTGTACCTAATGGAGGTGTGGAAGAGCGGTTGGGGGCTGGGGGATGCAAAGTGTCAGAGGAAGGGCAGGTGCATTGAGCTGCAGGAATGATGCAGAGCAGGGATTTAAGAGCAGTGAAGGTAGATGAATGAGTGGTGGGTGTCCCAAGGGAGTTGATTCCAGAGGTGAGGGAGATGATAGGAGAAAGCCGCCTAGCCAGATCATGAACGAGAGTGAGGAAGGGAGAAAATTTGAGCATCCCTGTAATGACAGGAGTACATGGAGGAGCTAAGTGGAGAGAGACAGGAGTTGAGGTAGGAGGGGAGAGGCCCAAAACAGAATTTGCCAATAAAGGTGAGACTAAGTAACTGGCTCCTAGTGGGTAGAGGAAAAAGGAGGGGGAGAGAGAGAGAGAGGAGTAGAGGATACAGTGGTGTGTGGAGGGGGAGGTGGTAAAACAGCAAAATGAATTAAGTAGAGTATCAAATCTAGCTAGTGAGGTAGCAGGAACAGAGCCATAGACAATATCAGTATAGTCTATTACAGGGAGAATGGTTTTGGTGACTAAGTCTCAGTGAGTTGACATTGGGAGGCATTCTTTGTGTTGACAAGGGGCTCCGAGTTTAGGGCAGAGTTTGGAGCAAATGGAGTCTATGTGGGCTGAGAAGTCGAGGCTGCTGTCCAGCCAGACCCCTAGATATTTTAAAAGAATCAACTGACTGTGAGGATGAGCCATCAAAGGTGGTAAAAGTTCAGGGGTTTTGGGATTTGGGCCATCTTTGCCTTGAACCAAAGAACATTGAAACACTTTTTTTTTTGTTTAGTTTTAGCTGGTTTTGTTGGAACCATTTCTGCACTTTGCTGAAGTTGCACTGAAGGGGGACAGTTGCATCTGCAGCAGAGGGACAGGAGAAGTGTAACACTGTGTTGTCCACATACATATGGATTTTGGAGGGGAGCAGGCAAAGAGGAGGTCATTAATGAATACTGAGAATAGAACTGAGCCTAGTATGGAGCCTTTGGGGACACCAGCTAAGATAGGAAGGGGGGAGAGATTGGCTTCTACTAGAACAGATTGCAGCCTGTGTTGAAGGTACAGACTGAACCAGTTTGTGGCAGCTGGCACCAGAACAGAGGAGAGGAGAGATGTTTTTGGTAAGCAGGGTGTGAGTTGAGGGCCTTTTCCAGGTCCATGAAAATGGCTGCAATGACAAGGCCTTTGTCCATAGGTGACTGGATTTCATTGGTGACACGGAAAAGGGAAGAGACTATGCAGTGTTGTTTCCTGAAACCAGACTGGTAGGGAGAAAGACTGTACCATAACAGTTAAATGTTCCAGGAGCCTTAAGTAGATAAGTGAATCATGGAGCTTGGTGAGAGCAGGTAGGAGAGATATGGGTCTGTAGTTACAGAGCGAGGCGGGATCCCCACTTTTATGTGGGGGAGTACCTTGGCCATTTTCCAAGCCAAGGGGATGGAGCTTGTAGAGAGGGAGAGGTTAAGGAGGTGAGCAAGGGGGACTGCTATGGCTGGAGCAGAAATATGAAGAATCTTGGGTTGGAGGCCATCTGGATTAGTTTTTGTGAGGTTACATCACATTAGAACCTTGTAAACCTCTTGGGATGAAATAGGAGGGAAAGTGAAACCAAGCCCAGCAGGAGTGAGAGGAGAACCTGTGCTGGAGGGGATGGGATGATCAAGGAGGGCACAATTAGTAAAGAATTTGTTGAAGGTCTTGATGATAGAACCAGAGTCAGAGACTGTCGCTCTCCTTCGATTTTTAGGATTTGGGGGCCTTGAGCAGTGGGAGGGTCAATGAGGTTGCAGAGAGCTTTTCAAACATTGGCTGGAAAACTGGATCTTACCTGAAGCTGAATCTTAAAATACTTAGATTTAGCTTTTCTGATGGCCTGGATACAACCATTTCTATGGGACCTCTAGATTTGAAAATCTGAGGGTTGGATGGAGGCCTTGAATTTTGCCCAGAGTTTGCCTCGTGTTCCTCAGAGGGAGAGAAGGTCCGGAATTATCCATGAGAGATGTCAATGCTTTACTCTTGCCTTTTTTAGGTGGGAATGAATGTTCCAGATTCAGATTAGGGTATCAGAGAATAACTGCAGAGCTATGTCAACATTAAGGGCCAGATACATAGGAGACCAGTCTGTATGAGTTAAATCTTGGAGAAAGGAGTTTGAGTCTAGGGTACGGAGAGGGCGATACTAAATATATTTCGGGACTAATTGGGGGGGATAAGAGCTTTTCTTACACAGAAAGTAATGCAGCAGTTGCTAAGGGTATCGGGGAGTACTCCAGTGGCAGAAATGCGGTGAGGGTGGGATGTGAGCACCCAGTCGAGGAGTGAGTAATTAGGGGATTTGGGGTTTAGATGTGTTAGCTCAGAGATCAGCTTAGAGAGGTTTAAAGATTCAATTTTAAGGATGGAGGGTTTTGAGGAAGGGGAGAGTCAGTCCAGATTAAAGTCACCAAAGAAGATGAGTTCACCTTTGCTTGAGCGTGAGGAGATAGTGGAGATGCATTTTTTGACCATGGAGTAAAAGTTTAGCTCTTTGAATGCTAAGTGTGTTTGAATGTATACAGATTCTGGGTGTATGTATATGCCAGCAGTCTTTTAAGGGTTAAGCAGCTCAGTTTAATGCTCAGCCAGATGGTAAACTCTTGCAAAATGACAGACACTGCCAACAGCAAATAATTATATCAGAATTTGAACTCCCAGTGTGTAGCCCTGTCCACTTTCAGGCTGTGTGAGTACTTTGACATTACTGTGGTATGGAAGAAGATGGGACATTATCATAGCTGAGGTGATGGAAATGTTAAAAATATTCAATAAAATTACATTTGAAAGAACAAGTACTATACATTTTTTCACACATATAAATTAGGCCAATACTTTAGATCTCATAATAAAAAATAATTTAGCTAGGAATAGTAGAAAATGTTGCTCTCCAGGGAATATGTCTAGCCAAGTATTATTTGGATATTAGACTTCAGTTCCCAGTGCAAACTACTATAGTCACTGAATTTACAGTAGGCTGATTGGAAGGAGTAGTGTTAATCCAGTGCATGAACTGTAACAGTAGTCCAGCTGGGCATTAGGATTCTTAAAATCTTCCTGAAGTATTTTTTACTAAATGGTCCTCAGGCCATTTAAAAAACAAATGTTATTCTTAATCATTGCTTCTCAATAGCAAATAAATGTAAGTTTATCTAAAATTACATGAGATAACAGAAGTGCTCTGGGAGAGGCAGCTGGCATTAAGTAAGGGGTAGGAAAGAGATGAGTGGAGGAGGAATACAGTGAGCAATGGTGGGTGCAAGGGAGACAGTCCAGGGCAAAATGGCAGGAGCAAAAGAGATTGTCCAGTCTGGCCAGCAGTATTCCATTGTTATAGTGATGCTGTAACAACAAATTCCACAAAATGACACAACCCATTCGACACCCACAGTGTTGATCGGGTTGTTGGAGCAATAAAAGAATTTGTCAACCCCCAAGCTTGGCCGCTCACCCCAAGAATCAGCCCCCACCCTGAGTTAGATATATGTAGATCCAGGGGGTGTGGGGGGCAGATTTTCCCACCTTGGGGGGTGTGGGTGGTGAAGCCCCCCCGCAAACAATACAAAAGTGCCCCAGTGATTGGGGCACTGAGGCTGTCCTTCAATGGATTTGCCAGGTGACCTGGTTGCCGTCGGCAAAATCATGTTGCTGTGCCAGACTTCGATAACTTTGTTGTTGAACTGGCTTGGTGGAACCCTGGCCAGCATGGATACGGGAGTGGCGTTAACAATGTCACCATAATTCCTGACAAGGGAATTGAGAAAATACAGAGAAACTTATAAAAGCCTGAGGGGTGGTCTAAATTTTGGCGGTTGAAATTTCATGACAAAAAGTGCAATGTAATGCACCTAGGGAACAAGAACCCCGGGACAGAGTACTGGATGGGGTCAGGTGAGACTTAGCACTACTGGTTGAAGAACTAGACTTGGGAGTTATCATCAGTGACTCTCTCAAGCAATCAAGTCAGTACAACAAGGCATATAGCAAGGCAAGTAGGATTTGGGATGTATCAGGAGGGTTACTGATAGAAGGAAGGAAGAAGTATTACATCCCCTATATAGATCCTTACTGAGGGCTCACCTGGAGTACTATACACAGTTCTGTTCTCCTCACCTCTGTAAAGATAAGAATAGACTGGAGGTGCTGCAGTGCACGGTAAGAAAATGATTCAGAGCCAGTGGAGCAGGTCCTAAAAGGAGTTCATCAAGGCACTGAACATGGTCTCACTGCAGACCAGAAAGGAGAGGAGAGATATGATACAGATCTTCAAGTTCCTAAACAGAATTAGCAAGGTGAAATACAGAGAACTGTTTAGCTTCAATACAAGCTCAAAATCATGTGGACATGAGTGGAAACTAACAGGAGAGAGGTTCAGGAGGGATATGAGGAAATACTATTTTACAGAAAGGGTGATGGAGCCAAAGAACCATCTGTCAGCTGGAGTGGTGGGTGCAGAAACTATTGGTGATTTCAGGCATGGTTGGGACGCAATAAAGGGTACAGTGGTTGCTTGGGGTGGTAGGATCAAGGAGGAGAATGGGGGAAGATGGGGAGGGCTAAAAACCTTGACTGACAGTAGGTCCCAGGGCTAAATATAGAACTTTGCCACACTGGATGGACCATTGATCTTTTTTTGCCATTGTTATCTTTGTTTCTATGTAACTGAAAATAGGGAGGATCATTTTTGAAAGGATTTTTCTGTGTGCAGGAAGCAAGGTGAAAATTATATTCCTGTAAAGAATGTTTGATTTAGGATGGAGCTTCTGGATGATGGTGTTCGCATGCAGAGATAAATCAACGTGGCAGCCCCACCATACATCAAGGTATCTGAAGGAGGAGAATTTCTGGAATCAATGGCCCATCAAGGTTATGGATGAAAGGGAGGGGCCAGAGTCTGGCCGACCTCTGGTGCCAATGGTCATAAAGACCATTTTCTTTATACAGAGGGACAGTTGCATATCCAGAAACCAATGCTGGATGTTGCAGTTGGAGCTGAACAGTGAGGTCAGAAACAGAAGTGGCTTAGGCAAAGATCATCTATTGTCTGCAAACATGTGGATGGCAACAGAGGTATAAGCATTAGGGAGGCTATTAAGGAAAATGAAAAAGAGTGCTTAGCTCAGGACAGTGCCTTGGGGAACTCTTTAGAAGATGGAGACTGGGGGCAAAAGTGAGTCTCCAATACAGACAACTTGGTACCTGCCCTCAATGTATGAGCAGAAAAAACTTGCCTCAATGTCAAAAAGCCTCACCTTTTTCATCTTGCTTGGGGGAAGGGGTTGTGCAGCAGCACTGAAAACCTTGCCTAGGTTTACAAGATTGCTGATGTAATCAGGCTGTGGTCCATTCTGGATAGGATGGAGTTAGTGAGCCAAAGGAGGGAGGTGGAGGTAGAGTGGGACTTCCAGACACCAGGCTGGAAAGGGGTGAAAAAGGAAAGATAGTTATGGAAAGGGTAGATTTAGAAGTGGACTAGGAGTTCTGGGAGCTTGGTCAGGGTAGAGATAAGGAAAACTGGTAGATTGTTCCCAGGAGAGGAGGGGTCACCCCCGTTGGGAAGGGGGATGACCATTGCACATTTCCAATCTTGGAGCCAAGGGAAAAGAGAGGTTTAGCATAGTAGTGACGGGGATAGTGATGGCCAGAACAAAGAGGTGGAGGAGCTTAGGGCCAAGGTTATCTGGGATCAGACCTTTAAGAGGGTTAAGAACTAGAAGGACCCTGAGAAGGGCAGATGCAGTGGTGAGAAAGAAGGGGAAAGGGTGGAGGGAGGAGGGGGAGGAATGGGGGAGAAAAGGAGAGGAGGGAGCAAGTACAGGAGGTGAAGAAGGTGCTGAAGGAGGAGACAAAAGCAACAGGGTCAGGGGAAAGGTAATTGCCCAACTTGAAAACAGAGAAAGGAGACTGGGTTGGTGGTGAGAATAGGAAGTGGATAACCTTCCAAAACATAAATGAATGGATTATATTGTTCTGGAGTATGGATACAAAGAAATCAGAGTTCACAAGTCTAGTAGCTCTGTACAGGCATGATAAAGGGCCTGAAAATTAGTCTGGTTAGCAGGAGACCAAGTCAGCTCCTGACTTGATCTCTAGCACAGATGAAGGCAAGCAGATCCACTGAGATTCATGAGTGGTGGGAGCCTCTGACTCTAGCTTTTCTAAGGGGGGGGGTGAGGTGGCAATCCCATATAGCCAGAAAGTTGAAGAACTGGAAGGCAAAATTAATGCTTGATAATGCTGAGGTGAGAAACCAATTGGCAGTGAGTAAGTCAGCATAGAGATAAGATATGTTCAGTGACCTAAATTGACAAATTAAGATAAATATAGGAGGAGTTTTAGGCCACTGAATTTTGCACATTCAGTAGACCCTTTGCACTGTGGGAGTCAGGGACAGGCAGTATACCAGCCTCCACGACACAGTGATGGTGGGAGGAGAGAACCCAGTCCAGGAAGGAGTGCTGAAGCATTTAATCTAAAGACAGGTGGGTCAGAGATTAACGTTAAAGAGCTGCAGGGATTTTACATTTTGGCTTAATTTCTGATAAGAAGAGATGAGCCAGTTGATGTTGCAATCTTCAAGTATTAGTAACTCAACCTGAAGAGAGTGAGAATAGATGGTAGAGAGAAGCTCAGTTATGGAGGCAGGAGATAATCCAGGACACAGCAGTAAACTCATGCAACAAAGATAGGGAACTGATAAAAGAATGGAGAGCAGGTCATAGTTGGAGGGAGATGGGAGTGAGAGTATTGGCTTAAATGAGATCCTAGTGGAGACGCAGATAACCACATCACTGCCTCTTTTAGCTCAATCCTGCCAAGTGATTGTAAAGCCAGTGAGATTGATAGAGGTATCTGTGATCTTGGAGAGATTCAGGATTCTGAGATCAATAAACATCTGGTTTGAAGCTGAGCATAAGGGGTTGCAACTGAGGAGCCCTGGAGAGGAGACTGGGATTTTAAGGGGTGTCACACACAGCCTTTTGGGAAGATGAGCGGAGCTGGAAGAGACAAGCCTGGGATTAAGCTCATCATCGCCTGCCACTTTCCACTGCAAAGAGAAGTGGAGTTCAAGTGAGTCCATGAGCTGCTTGGAAGATGAGGGGGGATGGGACAGGAGGGAGTTGTTGGATTGGGGTGGGAAGGGAGGGAGGGAGAAGTTGATAGGGGGCTTTGAGGTGGAGCAAGGGAAATGGTTGGAAACAGCACTCAGGATGACAAGGGGAAGGAGATAGGCTGGAGAAAAAGATGACAGGGAGAGTGGGGAACAGTGAAAGGATGAGAGAGTAGGAAAGGTGACTGAAGCAGAGGGAGGATGGGAGAGAGAGAAAAAGAAGGGAAGCAGAGTGTTAGGAGCAACATGTGAGGGATCAGGGTAATAAATGTGACACCTACAGTAATTGGAGAACAAAATTAAACACTTGACAGGAAGAAATGGGACAAATAAGTAGAACTAGGCTAGGGAGTAATCCAGAGAGCTGTCAGATGATGATGATGATGATCATGATCATGAGAGGATTAGTCGCTGATTAGCAGGGGAAGTGGCAAGGAGCAGCAGCAGCTATTGGGAGGGTGCCAGGCCTTGCTCAGTTAGAAAGGTAGCTGGAACTGAAAAAGGTGGTGTAGGCCACTCAGATAAGGGGGTTGCCAGTCAACAATAAATGGGGAAGTAGGCTTCAGCCAGATCGGGAGGGACAGTCAGTTATTGGTATATATAAATGGGGGTATAAGCCTCACCCAGAGAGTGAGGCAGATAGGGAGACATCAATAACTAGGAAGAGATAATTTGAACCTAACCCAGACAGAGAGGGCAAATCAAAGAGCACAGGCACATCTGGCAACCCAGGACTAGGCAAGAGCACAGTGTTCATTTATCTGGGATATGTTGTCTATCTACACAGCATAGTCCAAACTCTCAGGGAACTAAGGCAGGGAATATACTAGGGAAGTAGAATATCACTTTAAATTATTAAGGCAGTAAGGAAACTGTAAACCTCCTACCTGTACAGAGCCAGGTGCACAGTGACTGGCAGTGTGGCTGGCCAATGGCTGACTCCACAGCTGACTCCCACAGTGTAATGCCCTTATACTCCTTCCTTTGCACTCTGACCTTCACACTGGAGGGCCTTAAAGGGGACAGAGTGGCTGGGGCAGGATGTATGTGATAGGCAGCCACCCAACAGGTGAATCTACTAGGAGTAGGACTTGTGACTCAACATCTAGCCCTCCTGATTGGTGGGTCCTTGTTACTGGTGAGGCAATCAGTGAGGGGGCGGGTGTATAAGGAGCTTTGAATAGACTCATCCTTTTTACCCTATGTGTTTCCCAATGGTGATTGAAGAGTCTGGCAGCTGGAGAGCTTTCTTTGCATCCTTTCATTTTTGGTAGGTTTTTGGTAGCCCCACCGTCAAGACAGATGTCTTCCAGTTGGTGGATCTAGGGACAGGAGGCATGGCTTGAGCACTAGCCCTTCCAGTAGGTGGATCCTTGCTTCTGGTGAGGTGAATGGTAGGGGAATGGAGTGTAAGGACCTCAGAAAATATTCACCCAGAAACAGCAGCCTAAATAAGTTATTAAGTTTCAAAAAGTAGCCTGTTGTTTCTTTTTATTTCTGAAGTATTTTTCTTTTATCTTTACTATTTTATTCATCTATTTAAAAGGTGTTTTCTGGGATATGTACACTGAGCAGAGGCTTATTTCAATGTGCATTCTGGCGGGAAAGGGATTACAATAAGGAAAGAGTTAACAACAAAGGCACAAACTAAAGTATTGAAGTAAATAACAATGCAGAGGCATCTAAATATTACAGCAGCAAATCTGGTTATAATCCTTAATAATAATAGTGTGATTCATGGAACACATTCCTTGGAAGCAAATATTTATAGTGTTATTCTTTTTCACACTTCATAAGCATTGTGAGCAACCTTATTCTTTGTGACTTTCATTTATTTAAAATGTTTTTACACAGGAAGGTCCATTATAATGAAACAATCTAATTCACAAGGACAACCTGCCAAGTAATGGACACTATAATACACATGCATAAAATAAACAATAAAACACAAATTATGCATGCAATTAAAAAAATGGACAACATTACAAAGTAAACCAACAGCAGCGTTTCTAGATTTAATGAGTGATAGACAATTTCCTGCAGATCATATTAAGGAATTCTATGAAAACTGAGTAGCATAATAAAATAAGACATTACCCCACATTGTTTTTACCTTGGGAAGAACAAAACATCTGTTTAAAACTGCTTTTAAACAATACGCCAGATTACAAGGATGGAACATATCAGATATAAACAGTAGGGTTCAGTAAGATTGTTCACTACAAAAATGTCATTTTAACCAATTCATTTCCCTTCTACTGCTGAGCTTAGAATAAAAATAGACCTCTGATTAAAGACACTAGGAACTTCCCAGAGTAATCTGAAACTTCTAAACTGATAAATTACAAGTAAATCCCCATAATAAAAAAAAACTTAGAGCAATGGTCTGTTCAACAACCCTCTCTATGCCCCTACTTGATAAACTCTTTTGGCTATATAGGCAACATGAGTCAAACTGAAGAATACAATCAAATATCCCTGCTAAATATTTAATTTCCTCTAGTTGTTTCATGTGCTCTACAGTGCATTCCACATACAAGGAAGTATTAAACTGGTAAATAAATCAATGTTGTTTTATTTTAATTTAAAACTCAACAGCAGGATACAAGCCAAATTGAAACCAAGCTGAAATTATTCTGCAAGACCTTAAAACATACTGAATATTCTTCCCTGTACAAAACAACAATGTCAGTGTAGAGCCTAGTAAATTCAATAATATAATCAGTAAAGAGTATTCATCAATGAAATCAAACAAAAAATTAAGTGTCTAAGAAAGACCCCTGGAGGACTCCTACCATGCTACTTTAAGCCCTGGAAAGAGACCATTCTATAAGATCACTTGAGGATCACCAACACGATATGACTGGATTTTGTTATAATTGAACCCATTCACTTTTAGCCTATCTGCCAGGAAAAACATGTCTATAAGATCAAATACCTTGGATAAGTCTATGGAGGTAGATTGAGCATCCTCCCTAGTAAACTATGTGGAAGAAGGTAAGTGGCTCTTTTTGGTCACCAGTGATGCTGAAATCAGTGAAGTCACAATCAATGCTGATGAAACTGAAGGGAAACAGATACTGTATATCAGTCATCAGGCAAAGCATTGATTCATACATTACAGATATTACAGTCAGGCATAAAATCATGTTAACATGAGAGTAAAATGTATTTCGGATACACAAAGTGACAGCATACTATTCTTAAAAGTTAATATTCATGTCATGCAGCTCTAGAAGGAAATGTGGGGAGATGTAGTATGGTGTAGTACTTTGATCACTGAACCATGAAGCAGGACATCACTGGTCTGAACCGTACTAAAGCATTTAGTTCATTGTGTGAACCTGAGCAAGTCACATGGCCTTCCTGCCATGGGTGCCGGAAACTGGGAAAAATTGGGGGTACTAAAATTTGAATGGACACTGGGTAAAAAAGACAGTTTGTGAAAGCAAATGTGTACTCTGAATGCTCATGGGCAAAAGTGGGGGTGCTTCAGCCCCCCCAACCCATAAGTTCCTGCTCATCACTTCCACTGGCTATGTAATTACTGCAGGTAGAACCAAGACTCCAAAGATACCAAGATACAGTATCTCTGTTGGGGTAATCCAGGTAATTGCACAACAAAGTAACGTAAAACTTAAACACTGAAACTATAAATGGTCTCACAAACCCCAATAACCTTTAAGAACAGCCGGTGTTTAAGAATAACATCTATCAAATTAAAATCTTTTCCCATAACTGGGAGTTCCCTTTTTAGGTTATTTGTTTTATAATCTGTTTTTCTTAATAAGTATTCATAATCTGATTGAAGGAATCAAAACCTCAGATTCTTCACTATGTCAGTAACTCAGGTAAGCATAACATTTGTCACAATGATAATACTGTACCGCTGCACAGACAACAATACAGTAGCACTTTACATATAAAATTATTTATTTATTTATTTATTTGGTTTTTGTTTACTGGGTAAGTGCACTAGACAATAACATGCCTATTTTGAAGCATGAGCCAGGAGATTACGGTTACAATCAACAGAAATGAAACATATACAGTAAAGCAAAAAATAATGAACATTAAACATGCAAATAGGTACCTAGTTACAATATGCAATCAGAAGAGCGTCATACTCAAAACAGTGCATGGATCTGTAGCAAGAGGAAAACCAGTGCAGAAGAGACAGATATAACAACAGATACAAATAAAACAGAAGGTGCAACATTCATAAAGTTCAACAGATAATTAAGTATGTACAACTAATACTAATAATTGTCACAAGTAACAAACTGCACAAAGGGCAGCAACAAATTTAACAACTAAAGTTAAGATTCAGGAATTGACCAGTAGAAAAATGGCAGGGTTAGGTAGAGTAGAGTGAGAGATGGCATCAATAGGTATCATGCTCATGGAGGTAGTAAAGAGGTACAAGAGTCAAATACAATGAGATGATGGTATAGATACATAGATACATAGATACATAGACAGTGTCGGCAGATAAGGGCCTATGGCCCACCCAGTCTGCCCATTTGAGCTTGTAAGTTCAGTTTGTTTTCCTAGAAGTCTGTTGCCCCTTACCCCTGACCTCTAGAATTCCTTTATGTCTATCCCATGCATTCTTAAATCCCGTGATTGTTTCAGCCCCCACCACTTCCTCTGGCAGGGTGTTCCACTTGTCCAACACCCATTCTGTGAAGAAATTCTTTCTCATGTTTCCTCTGAATCGTCCTCTCTCCAACTTCATCCCATGCCTTCTAGTCCTGGAACATCTTTTTTGCTTACAAATAGTGTTTTCCTGCACCCTGTTCCTCCCTGTAAGATACTTGTATGTCTCTATCATATCCCCTCTCTCCCTCCTCTCCTCCAGGGAGTACATATTCTGTTCCTTCAACCTGTCTTCATAGGACTTGTGATGCAATCCATGCACCATCTTTGTTGCCCTCCTCTGAACCTTCTCTACCCTGTCTATGTCCTTACGTAGGTATGGTCTCCAGAACTGTACACTGTATTCCAGGTGGGGCATTACTAGTGTCTTGTATAGCGGAATTATGACCTCCCTTTTCCTGCTGGTGATGCCCCTGCCTATACATCCCAGCATCCTATTTGCTTTACCTGCTGCCTTGTCACACTGTTTCCCTACCTTGAGGTCATCAGAGATGACAACCCCAAGATCCCTTTCCTGCTTGGTGCATGCTATATCCTCACCCCCAACTGATATATTGTGCCAGGGTTTTTGTGCCCATATGCATTATCTTGCACTTCTTTGCATTGAATTTCAACTGCCAAACCCTGACCATTCTTCAAGTTTCTGCAGGTCGCTTCTCATTCTGTTCACCCTCTGGTGTGTCTGCTCTATTACAGAGCTTTGTGTCATCAGCGAACAGTGAAATTCTGCCTTCTAGATCCTGCGCAATGTCACTGATGAAGATGTTGAATAGGACCGTCCCAGCACTGATCCCTGTGGTACCCCACTGGTCACTCTTCCCTCTGTGGAGTGACAGCCATTTACCACCACCCTCTGTGTCCTGATACCCAGCCAATTACCTACCCACCACACTACTGTCCGGCCCACACCCATATTCCCCAGTTTGTGTAATAGTCTTCTACGTGGCACAGTGTCAAAGGCCTTGCTGAAGTCCAGATAGGTCATGTCCACTGCCCTCCTCTGATTCACCTCCCTAGTCACCCAGTCAAAAAATTCAACGAGGTTGGTCTGACATGACCTCCCCCTGGTGAAACCATGCTGCCTTGGGTCCTGTAGTCCATTGATAACCAGATGTTCCACCATCTCTCCTTCAGTAGTGCTTCCATGATCTTCCCCACTACACGCGGTGAGGCTGACTGGTCTGTAGTTCCCTGCTTCCTCTTTGTTCCCACTTTTGTATAAGAGGACTACATCTGCTGTCCTCCAGTCTTTGGGTACCTCCCTGTTTCCAGTGATCGGCTAAACAGGATAGCCAGAATTCAGACACCACCTCTCTTAGTTCTTTAAGGACCCTGGGGTGCACCCGTCTGGCCCCATTGCTTTATCAACTCTTATTACTTCCAGTTCCTTCAGGACCTTTCTCGTGTAAAGGACTTGTGTCCATTCTGCACCATTCTCACCCCTTGTACTCCTTCAGAGACCCATTACCCTCCTCTTCCTCAGTAAAGACTGAGGAGAAATACCTGTTCAATATGTCAGCTTTACTGTTGTCATCCTCCACGCTGCTCCATCCTCCCCTTCAGTCTCACTATCCCTCCCTTTGTCTTTCTTTTTTCACTTATGTACCTGTAAAAGGTTTTGTCCCCTCTACCCACTGATTTTGCAATGTGTTCTTCTGTATGAGCTTTGGCTTCCCTTACTGACCTCCCTGCCTCCCTTTTCTTCTCCTGGTACTTCTCCATATCCCCTTCTGCCTGTGTCTTTTTGTATTGCCTGAATGCAATCTTTTTGGCTTTCACGTTCTTTGATACCTCTTTGGAAAACCATAATGGTCTCCTCTTCCTTTTCCTCTTGCTAACCTGCTTAATGCATAATTATGTTGTTCTTGTAATCCCCATTTTAAATACTGCCCACTGTTCCTCAACCCCTGATTCCTGTCCCATTCCCCTGAATGCCTCTTTCAAGTATCTCCCATTTTCCCAAAGTCTGCCCCCTAAAATCCAGGATCGTGTTTTTGTGGTTTGGTTCTGCTCTTTCTGTGATTTCAAACCACAATGACTGGTGGTCACTGTTTCCCAGGTGCTCCCCACTGTTACCCCCATCACACTGTCCCTGTTTGTGAGCACAAGGTCCAGTATTGCCTTCTGCCGAGAGTTGGTTCCATGACCAGTTGCTTGAGGAAGGCATCCTGAAGGAGTCCAGGATAAATCTACTCCTAGTTGATGCTGCTGCTGGGATGCTCCAGTCCACATATGGAATATTGAAGTCTCCAACCAGTACTACCTACCTTGTCTGCCATCCTTTGGATGGCTAGCATCAACTCCTATCTGTTTCTTCCTCCTGGGCTGGTGGTCTATAGACTACACCCTGTGCGATGGCTGTCCCATTTTCCTTCCAGCTTAACCCACAGTATCTCTCCCCATTTTGTTCCTCCTGGATCTCTGTGGTCCTTATGTCATTTTTCACATACAGTGCTACCCTCCTCCCTTCCTGCCTGCTCTGTCTCTTCTGACTATGTTGTAGCCAGGATGGCCATCTCCCAGTCATGGTTATCATTACACCAGGTTTCAGTAATGGCCACAATGTCCAGGTCTGACTGTACCATGACGGCCTCAGATCTTCCATCTTGTTGCTAAGGCTCCTGGCATTTGCACACATGGCTTTCCATGATTTGACCTCCTAGACTGCTTCACTGTTCTACTCCAGCCCCTTCCTTGGTTGTCATTTATCCATGGTTCTCCTTGCTGTCTGCCCTTCTGCTGAATGTTGCCCCTTTCTGCTTATCCACCTCTTGGGCACTAATCTCCATCTTTTGCACACTGCTTTAGGAGATAGCCACCCTCTGGTTCACTGGTTCCACTGCTAGCTGTGGGGGTGAGCAAGTAGGGTACCTACTTGCTGGCCTGCCACCCCCCTTTGCTAGTTTAAATGCTTGTCAATGTAGCATTTAAACTTATCATTGAGTGCTTGGATTCCCCTCCAGGATGGATGCAGGCTGTCAGGCTTGAACAAACCTCCATCCCTCCAGGTGGGTCCCCAGTCACCAATGAATCCAAACCCTTCCTCACAGCACCAGTTCTTCAACCATGAGTTAAAGTTCCTGGTGCATGCACTCCTATGCTCTCCCTTGCCTCTCACAGGTAGTACTTCTGAGAAAGTGACAGAAGTAGCTACTTGCTTGAGACCCTCCCAGTTTCCAAAACTCTTCCTGAACTTCCTTTGGCTCCCCATTTGCCAGGTCATTAGTACCTAGGTGGATAATGACATCCAGCTCACCCTCCCATCTTGCCTTCCCAGTGATCCCCAGGATCTTCCTTCCATCCCTCCATGCCGTGGCACCTGGTAGGCACCTCACCTCCCTGTCCTCCCCCTCCTGTGTTCCTAGCTGGATCCCTCTTATGATCGAGTCCCCCACCAGGATTCGCTTCCTCCTCCTCTACTGTCCACTGCTTTCCCCGCTGAGGTCACCTCCTTGGCTAACCTCCACATCCTTTCCTTCCATTTCTCTGGGTACCTCTATTTGGTTGTCCTCATTTGCCAGTGTGGAATATGAGTTCTTGAGTGGAATAGGATCTTGGATGTGCCTCTGCCTAACTGCTCTAACCCTCCCTGAGCCCACTGTCATCCAAGTGCTCCTCGTTCTGGGCATCCTTTGAGGCAGTTGCATTGGACTGGGTGGTCCCTGGATAGGGTGATGGTACTCCTGACCCAGTTTACTTCTGCTCTGAGTCTGGCTACCTCATCCCACAGTCCAGAGATGCATGCAGATAGGGCAGCACCTCAGTGTCCAGAAGGTCTGCCTGAATATGGCTGCCCCACAGCCACTGCATTACAAGACTCCCCACATTATACTGCAATTCCACTACTTGTCTGCTACTGAAGCTCTCCTAGTTCCCTTTTTATTAATTTACTGTACTAAAAATCCTGTCACTGATCCTCAGATAATTTTTTTTTTAAGAAAAAGAAACCAATAAATAAATAAATGAGTCAAAACACTTGTCCTGCTGAGGGTGGGCTTCTTCCCCCTTATGCCCCTCCTACTACACCTTTACTATACCTTGTGTTTAGCTCCTGTCAATCAGATTTATCAGGCATATAATTAAGATTTGGGGAAGGGGGGGTGAAAATTTGCAGCAATTAAAGACAGCACAGAATTACACCACCACTATGTTTTAAATTTTCAACAGCCCAAAAACAATTATAAGTAAAGACAACAAAGAAAGTATAGTGTCACTAAAAGCCCACAATCTAAGTTTAAAAGAAAAATAGCAATTACCAGTTACTCTAAAGCACTGAATTGAATATGTTTCTTTCCTTCCCCTTCTGGCTTCTTCTGAGAAGAAGCTCCCTTGTGAAACAGGGCATGAGAGGGGAGAGCCGGATGGCTACTGTGAGGGAGTTCCAGTAATTTGGGGCAAAATGGGAGAAGTCCTGAAACTGCATGTTGGTAGTATACCTAGGAGCAGTTAGAAGGGACTAATCACCTGAGCAAATGGGGTAAGTCAGGTCAAGGGGTTTCAGCTTGGCAGCTAAAGAGAAGGGAACCCCAGTCCAAATGATTTTGTCAGTGAGAGCACCCAGAATAAAGGAGCAGTTTGCCACAGTACAGCCTAGATTAAAGCTAACAGTGAAGGCTAAGATGGTTAAAGGCAAAAGCAAAATAACAGATGTTACTGTAAGGAGTGTCTCATTTGTGGAAGTTTGCTTTGGAGGCACGTGAGTAAGGGAAAGATCCATAAGTAAGACTGAGAAGAAGGATACCCTGAACAATGGCCAAATGGGCAGAGGGTGAGAGGGCACAGTTGGTTCTATAGGCCAGGCCAAGCTTGGTATTAACAGAGTTACAGGAATTTGAGATGTGTTGTGAAAAAAATCCAGTATGAAGGGTTACACTAAGGTACTTGAAAGAATTGACATTCCCAAGGCGGGAACCATCAATATTAGAGATAGCCAGGCATCTAGTATACTTTTTCAGTCGGGGGGCTGAGCCAAATAATGTTGAGTGAGTTTTATTGATGGAGGAAGGGGTTAGATCTACATTTTTAAAAACAAAAATTCTGACTCGTTGCTAATGCCATTTAAAGTAGCAATGCAAGTTACACTGAAAATGTTTGCCCCTTTTCACCTTCCTGTCTTGTAAAATGCCATTTTTCGCAGTTTGAGTCTACGTTAGCGATTTGTTCAGATCTGAAATTATTAAAAGGGGTGCCCCTTTTAAATATGCTTTGCCTCGGTTTTCATCAGCATTCTCAGCTGCTTTGGAAACGCACTGTTGGAACCACTTTCCTTGTGACTAAAACAAAATAGCATGCAGCAGACACTGCTTTCTGTCTTTATGTGAAAATGAGTGTTCAGAATCAGCTGAAAATAATTATGATCCCGTGAGCATAGCCATAATAAAAGGACCTGGGAGTCAGCAGATTGCTGCTTCTAGCCCTGGTAGTGCCACATTACTCACTGTATGACCCTGGGCAAGTCATTTAACCTCTCAGTAATCTAGTTCACTCAACTCCTAAATGGGTCAAAAACAGGGCTCCACTGGAAATTAGATGTTGCTTCTCTGCTGGGCAATCTAGGGTAAATAAATTGTAAAAACTAAAGTATATACATGTGTGTGTGTGTGTGTGTGTGTATGTATATATATATATATATATATATATATATATATATATATATATATTCACACACACATATATATATAAAATCCAGTTCACTCAACTCCTAAATGGGTCAAAACAGATTTCCACTGGAAATTAGATGTTGCTTCTCTGGTGGGCAATCTAGGGTAAATAAATTGTAAAAACTAAACTATATATATATGTGTGTGTGTGTGTGTGTGTATATATATATATATATATATAATATTATCATTCTGAAACACGTTAGGTATTCTTGGCACCATCTGTATTAAAGTATTAGGCACTCTACCACCTTGATTAGGATAAGAACGATTAAGAGAAAAAAAAGAGTGTAAGAAAAAAATAAATAAACAAAAATTAACACTTGCAGCAACCTCATATTGTGTGTATATATATATATATATATATATATATATATATATATATATATATATATATACATACCAGTGGCAGTGTTGATTTTCACCTACATACAGCATTTCTTTTCTTCCTTGTTCAAGTACCAGATGGAATATTAAAACTAATCTCCCAACCATTATTCATCTTTGTTTGTATCTGGCATAAACATTTTTTTTATTTATATTTTTGGGAAGACAGAGTTTATGTGAAATTGATTGGCAGGTAAAATCTGGAACAATCTTAAAAGAGAATAGCTATGCACCTTTCTGGGAGGTCAGTAATAGGGCTAGTGGTCTGATTACAGTTGAAGTCGTTTGGCATAAAATAAAAAACTCTCCACACTGAATCTAAACTGTGCTGACTGGGGGAGTATAAAAATGTACAGTAGTACAGTACTATGAAAAATTGACTGATATAAATAAGACATGAAAAGGAATTTAAAATAAAATACCATAATTCTGAAAAAAATTGAAAAGAAAATTTTTTTTTTCAAAATGGTAATGTAATTTTATGCACAAATACAAAAAAAAATCATCCATACATCATGGTTCTTAATGTTCTATCTCTAAGATTTCATTTAAAAAAGTATTTTCTAGCTCCAGTGTTTCCTGTATTTGACTTTGCCAAAGATAATTTCTTTAAAGTGGCATAACATTGGAACCCTTATGACTAGAAACTTACATTTTTTTAATACCACCTTGAGATCTGCTAAGTTAACATATATCAGTACATAATGTTGCAATATCTTTTATTCTGTATATCGATACCTAAAAACATAAAATGGTTCATACTATTTTTTTTAAATCCTGTTATTTATTTTTTCAACTTACATTTTCTGTTCTTGAGCTGCACCAACCATCCTCCTTCTGATGGAACCAACCCCTGTCTTCCCTAGTACCTACCCAACCAGTTGCCCAGAACCACTATTTGGTGTCTGGGTGCCACTGTTAGCAGTGCCGAATCTGCAAGGATGCCATTATCATCCTGCTGGCTGAGGGTTTTTTTACTCCATTTTCCTTCCTCCACAAGGCCTGCTCCAGTGAAATGATGCACATGCATGTGCATGTTAATGGCCCACTATCGGCATGTGCAACAGTGCCCTCTATTGTGTAATGCTAGTCGCTTCACCACCCAGACTCTACTAGGTGTTGAGCATGCAAAGATACATGATGTTCTCCCCTCCTCAAAGAAGGAGTGCTGTCCATGGTAAGCTCAATCCTCCCTGCCCAGCCAAGCCCCAAGGGATCAGAGTTCATTTCGGAACTTGGGTCATCAGTGTAGCAAGCGGTAGTGCTACTGCTGTGTGATCAGGCCGACTAAATCCTGTTGTTTTTAATAAACTGTATTGACATGTAGCAACATGAGAGGGCTGAATCATTGTGATCTATTTGTGCCGACCAGACTTCTAACCTTCCTTTAAAAAAAAATTACATTTCTGAACCTCACTTCAAAAGTACAGGATTTTAAAATATTATTTCAAGCATTATAAATATTATAAAAAAATATTTTTTTGAAGTGGTAGGAAGACATACGTGGTTTTGTGCTAGATATATAGTCACATGAATCTTTTCCATGAGCACACCTCTTCCACCTTCCATAATGTATTTAAAATGAGTGGATACTTTAAGTACATTTTCTTAATCTACATTGTATTTAAATTACTATCAATTAAAATAGTGTATGCACTGATTTGTTAAGCAAGTTGATCCTAACTAGATTGGCTTACATGTTATAACACAGTACTGTAGTGGAAAAAAGGACTTGAGTGCCATTTTGTCCACACCCCCTGCTCAATGGCAGTGATTATGTCCCAATGTGATTAATGGGCACACATCCAAGTTGAACTATCCATGAGCTGCAGTCCTCGGTACTGTTCTTCTGAAATCTGTGTAGTTCTGATTTGAAAGCCTGAATGGGGCCAGCTGCCAATCCCTCTCATCATGAAGGCTGTTCCAAGTGTTGATCACATTCTGTGAGATGTAATGCTTACTGACATTCCCCCTTATTCTCACCTAATAAGTAGACACCCCGTATTTCTGCTGGCATTCACCTGCTCCAACAAAATTGCATGCTAAACCCTATGCATCACTTTTTGTATTACAAACAGAATGATCATATCCCTCTCAATCTTCACTTCTCTAACCTAAATAGTTTGAGTATTGTTTGTCTAGCCTTTTTGTATAGCTCTGTTTCCCTTTCTGTGTAGCTCTGCTTTCCTAAGTTGCTAATAGAAATAAATTTATTATAAATGTGTTTGCATTGTCAAAGACCCTGTACACATTAAAAGAGAAAAAATAACCAACTTACAATAGCAACTGAAACATACAGTTACTTAATTGAATCATACCAATTCAGACAGAGTTAAAGAAATTGAACTGTTATGCAGCTCTTTAAAAAAATTATCTATAAAGTGCAAGGTGCCTGGCATATCTTACCAGACAGAGAGCAAACCAGTACAGACCAATCAGAACTTAATCTGGAAAACATGGTTAGAAGAGTCACATTTTTAATGTGAACAAAAACCCCACTGCTTACATTTTTTTTCATATAGTTGTCAAATGGAGCATGTCTGAAATCTGTTTAGTTACTCCAGTGTATTGTTTTGAGTAGTTTTTTTTGGAAAGTAAATTTATTATTATTTAGGGTTCCTTGTTTGAGTAATTTCCTACCCAATATTCATTTTTATGTTTACTTGTGCACAAGCACAAGAAACATTATGTGGCAGCTTAGGAGAGAAGTGGGTTTTGGAGGTGCGACACTGTGGCAGTTAGTGCCACCACTGCATTGTTGGGCTTGGCCTTCATTTCCCAATGTGGTGGCATGCTGCTGATGCTAGTTCAGCAAGCATGACACCACCTAGAAATGAATTAGCTGCTGCAATGAGGGAGTGACCTATCATTGCAGAGCAGTGCCTTGCCTGGTGTAACATTTTAAAAAAACATGGCAGTGGCGGCTGTCACCATCCACTGCTCATAGTACCCATAAAAGCTGATGGGGTGCCCACTCCCCCTGTTGGCAGGCCCCCCTAGTTCATTTGCCGACAGGGAGCCCAATCCCTGTCAGCATCATGTCCCCCCATGAAGTACTTATGAATGCCAAGGGGTTGCCCAATCCTCCTTGGCATCATGTGACCCCCCCACAGACACATTTTCTGTGCCAACAAGGGGCCCAATCCCCATCCACTTCAGTCGCCCTCTTCAAACAATACAGATCACACACTGGGAGCCCACCCCAGTGTGCCAAAAACAAACCTGTGAAGGAAAAACCTTCTGGCAATGTTTTGGTTTTTTAACCTGTGAAAGACAAAAATGGTACCTCGTTGTCTCTGGTGCCCTCTCGCCCTACCCGCATCCACCCTCTGCGCACCCCACCTCCCCACACATCCCACCCCACATCCCATACTTACCTCCAGAGCCCGACGTGACAATCTTTGGTGGACTGGAAACATGTTTCTACTCTTCAAAGATAACCACAAACTGAAGAAATGCCAGTAAGCTGTATAATGCCATAAATGGGAGGTTTTCAATTTAGGTGGATATCTCAGCTATTTTTGCGACTTTTGACTGCAAATTTTCCACATGGGACTCTTGGGACCCCACCTCATGAATTCAGTCACTGTCATTTAGCTATTCCATCCAGAAAGGTGATTTCATTGTCACTGCACGGAATCACCTCCCAGGAGTGATTAACAAAATGACAGTGTCACTGTTCTCGAAGCAGGCTCCCAAAAAGTCTATGCTGCAAATTTGCTGAAAAAATTCCAAAAAATGACTGTTACGAGCATGCATTGCACAGTTTCTATGCACACTCGTAACTTCAAGCATTTTTAATATTTTCTCTCCAGATTTTCAGCATTGCCATTTTTTCACACCTCCTTATGAACAGTATAGCTGTAATTTTTCACATCCTGCCCAAAATGTGTTTTAGCACATCCGGTGGACAATGGCGCAGTTGCTGTGAGTAATCAATCTTTGGGAAAAATTAACAAAATCACAGTGACACTGTTCATGAGCAGAGGTTCCAAATGCCAATGCTGTAAATTTGGTGAGAAAATAAAAAAATATGACTATGTTACGAGCGTGCATTGTGCAGTTTCCATGCAAGCTTGTAACTTTGAGAATGTTTTATATTTCACTCCAGATTTTCAACACTGGCATTTTTTCACACCTCTTTATGAAAAGTACAGCTGTCATTTAATGCATCCTCACCAAAATGTATTTTCGCACATCTGGCGCACAATGGCACAGTCGCTGTGGGAAATCAATGTTCAGGACAAATTAACAAAATCACAGTGACACTGTTCATGAGTGGATGTCCCAAAATGCCTATGTTGAAAATTTGGTGACAAAAGTACACAGAATGACTATGTTATGAGCGTACATTGCACAGTTTCACCGCACACTCATAACTTTGAGAATTTGTAATATTTTCACTCCAGATCTGCAGCACTGCCATTTTTGCACACCTCCTTATGAACAGTACAGCTGTCATTTTTCACATCCTGCCAGAACCGTGGTTTCACACATCTGGTGCAGAATGACTTGGTCACTATGGGAAATCAATGTTCGGGACAGGTTAACAAAATCACAGTGCCACTGTTCATGAGCAGAGGTCCCAAATGCTTTCATGAGGTGGAGGTCACAAAAAGTCCATGTTGAAAATTTGTAGTGTACATACCAACAAACGCCCAGGGCATTAGGGGGTTTCTAACCATAATGTCCCACCCTATACCCACTGACAGGCAACAGGGGTGTGCCTTTGGCTTGCTGGCTGTAAAGCTCATGACATTCCAACCCCACCCTGCATCCAGTGACAGGCATTGAGGTGTGCCTTGGACTCTTTGGCCCGAGAGTTTACCCCATTCTCCTCTACTGCACCCATTTCAGCATATGTCCTTATGGAGTGGGGTGACTCTAAAGCCGAACACCCTAAGGCACACCTCAACACTTGTCGATGTCTGCAGGATAGGGAGAGCATTATTGGCGATGACCCAAAGACATACCCCAATGCCTGTCCATATCTGCAGTGTGCAGGTGGGGTTGGCATGAAGTTCAATACTTCACAGCCATTCCTATTCTGCATCTGTCTAACTCCTGCACTTCCAAAGCTAATACCAGCAAGCAAACATTCGGCATTGACAAATGCTTGTTTAATTACTTATATGTTTCAGAACCCACTGAAATCATTTGAGCTGAAACCTACCCTAAAATCTTGCATACAAGACTTCTGGTCCACTGATGTCACTAGGTTGTAGAACTGCTAGGTAATCATGCAATGAACATACGGTGGGAAAATAGAGCTTTAAGTAGGATCCATAAAACAGAAAAAATAGGACTAATTCTCAACGAGCAGAAAAAAATAATACACTGAAGTAACTACACAGACTTCACACATGTCCAAATTATTAATTATATTAAAAATGCAACCAACGGGGTTTATTTTCACTTTAACTTGCTTTTTAAGCTGTTAACTGTGGGAGCAATGCAGATATCCTGCAGCAGAGCATTCCAATAGCCTTGGAGTTTCTTGGTCAACTATAGTCGGTAACTCTGTGCTGGACCCTCTTCATTTCTTCAGTGTCCTTTCTATATGGCAATGATCTAACCTGGACTTGAAACTCCAGTTGTGATCTAATCAAGGCCTTACCACATCTAATGCGTCCAAACATTTTGTTTGCTCACTTAACAGTGGCAGCACATTATCTGGCTGGCTTCGTCTCAGTGCTCATAAAAATCCCCAAATCATATTATTCTGCTGAGCTTCACACTATTGCTCTGCACAGGGTGCTTGTGTGACCTGGATCCCCCCCCCCCCAGGTAAAGTATCTTACACTTTCTCTCATTAAACCTATGCCCTCTTTCTCATCTCATGCAGCCAGTATGTGCTGGCCCCCTGCAGTACATCTACTTCCTCTGCTGTGCCAAAGTTTTAGACAGTATTATTAGCAAACATTAGCAGTCTGTTATTTATTCCCTTCACCAAAGTGTTGAGGATGTAACTTTTCAAAATCAATAAATTACAGTTAAAGGTTACTCATACTGTAAATATGTGTAAACAGTTCTTATCACATATAACTTTGGTATAAAAAGTGCACCCCCTCCTCCACCAAAAGGCAGCAGTGTTCCATGATCTCCATCTCCTGGATGGTAAAATGTTTTTAATTCGGGATATACAGTGGTTCTCCTAGTAGCCCCACCCCCACACCTACTTTTGGTATCATTGTCCCCATTCTTTACTGAATTGGAAGGTGCTTTGTAATTCACTAATGTTCTCCCACACTAGTACCCACACTATAGAAGCAGTATTTTCTCCAGGATTGGGCAAGTTGTTTTTCTGCCTGCAAATTCTGTGAACATTCTCATGTTCACATTCATGGAATTTCAAAAACATTGGTGGTAAATGTCATAAAATATTTATCTGCCAACACCTTGATGCATCGGGAAAATGCTTTGCCACATGACCTTTTTCTTTATGCAGCAAAAATAATCAGCTCCCACATCTGTGAGAAACAAAGTAACCATGCCATTGATTCTTTTTTTTGTCATGTTGTGTCTTTATTCATCTATTCATTGACTTTTTCCTCATTGTAACAGACTTTGCAAAATACACAATTTTGTGTTACATTTTCACACATTTTGCAAACTGAGGATAATGTGAAATATGAAAGACAGAACAGAGACACATAGAAAAGTGGCAGACAAAATAAAAATGGGAACAGTCTGTCTAGTATGTTCAAATATTCCCTATGTGAAGATACAGTACTCTAGTCTCCTTTCTCCCTACCAATCATTTCTTTCCTTTCCTCTGCTTACCATCTCATGACTGCTTTATAGGGATCCCACTTCCTCTTGAATCCCTCTACTGTATTTGCCTTCACCACCCTGTCAAGAAGTTTGCTGCACCCATCCACCATCCTTTCCATGAAGTAATAGCTCTTATTAACTTTTTTGAATCCCCTCTCTCCTACAGCGTAGGCACATTCATCTGGTGGACAGCTTCTCAGCCTAAACAGACTTTCTTTGTCCACTCTGTTGAACAATTTCATTAACTTAAAAGAGCAGTACAGTCAGAATCTGCAAAAACATATGTTGTGCAGTGTTTTAATTTGTGTGTTTTCCTTGTGTATCCTTCCCTCTGTCTACTATTAGGATATTTTTTCTAAATTAGCCTGCTAGTTTTACAGTAGTTTTATGGCCCCTGGGGATGTCCTACAATGCCTCCTGTCCCATTTCACAGTGATGTAACTGGGACCATGGATATAGCAAACATTAGTTTAGTCAATTTAGTACAGTAGAACTGTGATATTAAGTAACGTTCCTTATCCAGGGAGCACTAATTGCTTCATTTACAGTTTAGAAAACAGTTGAGGGCTAATTGAGTGGATTATTCTATAAGAAAACAGCTAGAGTCTTTACTAATTCTAGCAGTGATGATCTGGGGCAATTTGTGTGCTTTCATGGCTGTGTGTAATTTGATAAAAGCATTGACTACTTCTGGAAAGACCTTACACAGACATAGAAAACAAAAATTCTGAATTAGAGCTATTCATTAGAGGCCAGAACATCAGGCTCCTTTCTCTTGTACTTGCTGAATCATTGGTCACAGATGCATCACTATCACATGGGACAGGATGCATTGTAGGAAAAAGAAGAGCAATAATTTTGCTGAGATGGAAATCCCCAGAGGCCATTAAACTACCGTATAACTAGCAGGCTAATTTAAAAAAAGTTCCTAGTAGCAATGAAAGGAAAGACACACCAGGACTACAAATAGAAATCAAGACACTATGCACAACATATGTTTTTGCAAATTTTGACTGTACTACTCCTTTAAAGGAGTCCATCATGTCTGCCTTTTCCCTTCTGTGATCCAGTAAATACATTCTGAGACTTTTCACACTCTCATCATACACCATGTCCTGCTTCTCATTGATCATTTCTGTAGCCCTTTGTTGCACTGTCTTTAATATACCCCTATCCTTTCTGAGCTATAGGCTCCAGAACAGGGTACAGGATTCCAGATTTCATCCCACCAGTGATCTATACCTAGACAATATCAACTCACTTCTTCTACTAGTAATCCATCTCCTTATGCACCCCATCATTCTGTTATTCCTCATATACTGTTTACCATGCTGCACTGAGCTGCCTGCTTTATAGCAATTTTGTCCCACTGTAATTCTCTCCCTTCCCTCTTCTGGATTGAAAAGTGCTTTGAGATACACTCTAGTTATTCCTGTACCCCACCAGCACCACAAATGGCAGCAGCACTTTCTCCACTTCCTTGTGTGGTTGGAATGTGTTTGGGATATATGTCTGCAGTTCTCCACTTTCTATGCCTTTATTTTTGCTTCATTCATACACGTAACTAATTACAGTAAAACCCACTGCCTGCACATTCAAGCCCCACCGTTAACCTCAAACACACAGAATATCTTGCACATCCCCAATTTGAAAGCGGTCCACAGTACCTTACTGTTATTTTAACAATTCAATGACTTGCAAAGATTCTTATCCTCTTATTCTCCCCACCAAGCCTGATTACAGGTACTGTAGTTTTGCTGCAGCAGCATTTTTGCAATTGTTTAGGATTATCATCATTTGGGCCCATCAATGAGATAGAGAGGATTAGGATCTTTGCACTGCATTGGACTGTTCAAACATATCATTTTGATATATACTGGGTGGTATAAAGGGGATGTATGTCCAGAACATCCTTTTCTTTTACTAATTTTTGTTTATCCCCATGTCAGGCTACTAACTTCCTCCTCAGACTTGTGATCTGGTGATATTCCAGCCTCATTATTGCAGATCCCTACAGATCCCTATGAGTACTGTGGGGCATGAGAACATTAGATGTCATTATTGAAGTAGGCCTGGAAGTTTTTACCCTGTATTTCCCTCCTCTTATCTCCCTGATGGTGTTGCATAATTGTGAGGACAGCTTTGCAGGTACACAGCTCTCCCCTGATGATGGTAAGCCTCTCATGGCCCCTGCAAGAGTTTCTGTTGTTAATGAACATGGTGCCACTCTCTCCTGATTAGGGATGTGCAGCTAACAGCACCCCACAACACATGGGGGGCTGTTATAACTTTGCTCTCATATTGTTTTTTTGCAATAAACTTTGCTCCGTGTTGTTATTTTTTGCAATAAACTTTCTACACATAGATTTTTGGTCAGTTTCCATTACTTTCCTGAGTGCATTTGTATTTATTTGTTCATAGTCCAGTCACTGATGACCTGGCCTAGATCTCAGACCTGAGTCAATTGTGTTGGAGAATGACATGCTGCCACTATCCTATCAGGTAGCCCTCAAATTAGATTCCCTATTAACTCCACCATTACCCTCACGTAGATTTCCTCCAGACACTGGTATTCTCCCAGTGTATGACCTTTAACACATTCATCAAGTAAATCAGGCATGATCTGCACTTTTCCTGGCTTGGCATGCTCATCTCCTGCACTGTCACCCCATGCTTACCACACCCTGCAATTTCCTGCCTGGGTAGTTCACAAAGTTCTTTTTTTGGTCTTCTGTCATTTCCTTCATCTCCATCAATGGTCCCCTGGCCCTCACAGTGATGAGGGGCCCCACACTGCACTTGACTCTATTTTTATTCCTTCTCTGGTATACCAAAGAGTGTGTTATTCCTCTTGACCTGTTTTGCAATCCTGTCATCCAGTCCTACCTTAGTTTGCACAATCATAGCCTTATATTCCTATTGTACTGACTTATATGCTTCTTCTCTGGCCGTGCCTTTCGAGTCCTATTTCTTATCATATCCACCTCCCTTCAACAGTGAACATATATGGTGCTGAATTGAGTAAAATCCCTCTTTTTCACTCAGCTAAGAAAAAATATTCATGGATGTTTCTTTTTATATCCACAAATGTTCCTAATAACAGCAGAGCAGTTTACCACTGTCTGTTAAGTAGGATTGTCAGAACCCTCCAAAGTTATGGGTTCTTGTTGTAATCTAGAACTTTTGATAAGGTCTATGGTTCTAATCATTTTTAGAACTTTCAGAACTTGAACCCTATATTTTTATTTGTGCTGCCAAAAATGAAGATAATAAAATACATGTGAAATTGAGGACATTCTGCCATTAATGAAAATACAGTACTAGTGAAATGCATGTGAAATTGAGGACAGAAAGAACTACAAACTGTTCAATATAAGGGGGGAGAGCAATGATCATGTGTGACTTTGATATGACTTAATCTAGGTTTATGTATGATTTCTTCAGTTTGCTAAAGCCAGCAACTTACAGGTGCTGACTGCTAACATGCCCACCCACCCATATGTTAAAAGTGTTCTTTTTGCAGCTGCCTTATAGTACCTCAGTGAAAAAAGTGGCACATTAACAATTTATTTATTCAGTTATATATTCTCATCATCATAAATTATGGAAAAAAATAACTGATTTTACTTAATCTCAGCTATTTGCTGCTTTCTCTTATAAATAAGTAAATCAAAAGTTGCTATGTTTAAAAGAAAGTTTCTATAACAAAGTCAAGGTACTGAAGCCACTGCACATGGAACAGGTACAAGACATTATGTCATAATGTAGTCAGTCAAGACATTTGAATAAAAAAATATACCAATCATTCTTGCTGGCAAATAATACATGCAATATTTAAGCAATAAGGCATGACCAGAGGTTATGTTAATGGTCTGTCAATCACCTTCTTGGGGTGTAATGTGGCACGAGGCATAGCCAAGTGCTACATGCCCCTAGATGGTGATTAACTGACCATTAACATAACCCCTGGGAGTGCCTTATTGCTATTATAATAAAATGTTTTTTAAATAGTGTTAAACCATGTTCAGCATATGATTAGGCTGTACATGTATGTTAATCAAAGATTAACATAGGGCTGATAGAATGTTTACAACCAATCAGAAAGCTCTATTTCTCAGACCTTTTTTATAATCTAAGATAATGTGCACATATACCAACATTCTTGTTGGCAAATTGAAGTATTACATACAACTTTCCAAGATAATGTATCAACTTTCCAGCTGATATGTAAATAAAATGTGTATTTCAGCATCATAAAAAAAGAGGTCGCCTCTCCACATACTGTCTTAAGGAACATTTAATGTAACTGCAGCAGTTGGCATGTGATGTTTAAGGGGCAGTGTCTGTTAATCCCCTTATGCATCAAATTATCACTATTTGTAAAATAGACACACTTTTTGATTATTCACATTCTGTAAAAAAACTGCTGATGTAGCTTTTTTTTATTTCTGATTCCTTTCTTCTTTTTTTAAAGGGGACAGGGAAAGTGTGCTAGGTGGCAACAATTTTTAATGTCCTTAATAAGAGAAATGAAAGTATTGCCTCCAAATGAGCCATAGTTAACTGTTCATTAATAAACACGCATGTGAAAAACTGTTTTTTCAATTGTTTTCTTCTTATGGACAACATTCCATAGAGTTCTTTTCATGAAACCAGCAATTTAAGAATTTTTACTAATATGTCATGATTTGTGTACAACACAATGCTAAACATGAGCTATTGTGGTATGAGATCTATCCTTACAGTAATGTTCTCAAACCACGTCATAAGTAAAACTCCAGATCACTGTTTCCCTGAAGAGACCTTTAACAGAATGCTGCCCATAAAAAATATCTATACAAAATAGATTTTTCCCATCAAGTTTTATCCAGTAAAGTTACATATGGATCATTTTGGTTTATGGCTAACATTTCTGTAACTGGGAAAATAATAAACAGCTACCAAATAGAAATCATGTTCTGTCCTCTTTAAAACTGAAAAATAGACCACCCCCAATCCCAGCCCATAATGATGCACCAGAAAGTTACATACTAAGTTTGGTTGCAGCAGTGTACATAGATACACAGATACGTAGACAGTGTCGGCAAATAAGGGCCTATGGCCCACCCAGTCTGCCCATTTGAGCTTGTAAGTTCAGTTTATGTTTTCCTAGAAGTCTGTTGCCCCTTACCCTTGACCTCCAGAATTCCATTATGTCTATCCCATGCATTCTTAAATCCCATGATTGTTTCAGCCCACACCACTTCTTCTGGCAGGGTGTTCCACTTATCCACCACCCATTCTGTGAAGAAATTCTTCCTCACGTTTCCTCTGAATTGTCCTCCCTCCAACTTCATCCCATGCCCTCCAGTCCTGGAACATCTTTTTCACTTAAAAATAGTGTATTCCTGCACCCTGTTCCTCCCTGTAAGATACTTGTATGCCTCTATCATATCCCCTCTCTCCCTCCTCTCCTCCAGGGAGTACATATTCTGTTCCTTCAATCTGTCCTCATAGGACTTGTGATGCAATCCATGTATCATCTTTGTTGCCCTCCTCTGAACCTTCTCTACCCTGTCTATGTCCTTACGTAGGTAAGGTCTCCAGAACTGTACACTGTACTCCAGGTGGGGCCCTCTTTAGTGCCTTGTATAGTGGAATTATGACCTCTCTTTTCCTGCTGGTGATGCCCCTGCCTATGCATCCCAGCATCCTATTTGCTTTACCTGCTGCCTTGTCACACTGTTTCCCTACCTTGAGGTCATCAGAGATGATAACCCCAAGATCCCTTTCCTGTTTGGTGCATGCTATATCCTCACCCCCCAACTGATATATTGTGTCAGGGTTTTTGTGCCCCATATGCATTATCTTGCACTTCTTTTCATTGAATTTCAACTGCCAAACCCCTGACCATTCTTCAAGTTTCTGCAGGTCCCTTCTCATTCTGTCTACACCCTCTGGTGTGTCTACTCTGTTACAGAGCTTTGTGTCATCAGTGAACAGTGAAATTCTGCCTTCTAGGCCCTGCGCAATGTCACTGATGAAGATGTTGAATAGGACCGGTCCCAGCACTGATCCCTGTGGTACCCCACTGGTCACTCTTCCCTCTGTGGAGTGACAGCCATTTACCACCACCCTCTGTGTCCTGCTGCCCAGCCAGTTACCTACCCACCACACTACTGTCCTGCCCACACGCATATTCCCCAGTTTGTGTAATAGTCTTCTATGTGGCACAGTGTCAAAGGCCTTGCTGAAGTCCAGATAGGCCATGTCCACTGTCTTCCCCTGATCCACCTCCGTAGTCACCCAGTTGAAAAATTCAACGAGGTTGGTCTGACATGACCTCCCCCTGGTGAAACCATGCTGCCTTGGGTCCTGTAGTCCATTGACAACCAGATGTTCCACCAGTCTCTCCTTCAGTAGTGCTTCCATGATCTTCCCCACTACCAAGGTGAGGCTGACTGGTCTGTAGTTCCCTGCTTCCTCTTTGTTCCCACTTTTGTATAAGGGGACTACATCTGCTGTCCTCCAGTCTTTGAGTACCTCCCCTGTTTCCAGTGATCGGCTAAACAGGATAGCCAGAGGTTCAGCCACCACTTCTCTTAGTTCTTTAAGGATCCTGGGGTGCACCCCATCTGGTCCCATTGCTTTATCAACTCTTATTACTTCCAGTTCCTTCAGGACCCTTTCTCATGTAAAGGGACTTGTGTCCATTTCTGCACCATTCTCACCAATTGTACTCCCTTCGGACCCATTACCTTCCTCTTCCTCAGTAAAGACTGAGGAGAAATACCTGTTCAATATGTCAGCTTTACTGTTGTCATCCTCCATGCAGCACCCATCCTCCCCTTCAGTCTCACTATTCCTCCCTTTGCCTTTCTTTTTTCACTTATGTACCTGTAAAAGGTTTTGTCCCCTCTACCCACTGATTTTGCAATGTGTTATTCTGTCTGAGCTTTGGCACTCTTTGATCAATTTCAACTGCGTCTTTACTGGCTTAGAAATAATACCTCCACACAGTCTGGCCAATAATGATGCAGTGGGAGAAGATAGAGGAGACACAGCATCATGAGTGGCTTTTAGGAGGGTGGTCTTTGCATTGCTCAGGAGCATGGAATTGGAATTACAGTTGATCAAGTTAAGATTTGCCAGGCATGTTAATATTTTTCATTTCACTGCTGCGTTAAGTAAGTGGTATTTACTACTAAAATGAAGCAAATAAAACACAACCAGCAAAATCAATACATTTTACAGAAGGTAAATCCAAAATATGTGTTTTCATTTTAATTAGAAATAATATGATACAGAAATGATTGACAGTGTCCCTGTCATACCAGATTTGGACCTGTTCCCACTGATGTTAAAATTTTCCTGTTAAAAAAAAAAAAACTTGCTGAATTTAGGCCCTAGCTACAAAGCTGTTTGCCACATAAATGGTAAATGTATCTGGGGTATATAGTCCATGATAGTAGATCGAGAGAGGAGGGAGTCAACCCACTTCATCACAGTCTGTAAAATTTCCTTTTTTGTCCGGAGATACTCTTTCCCATACAGTATTTATCAACCACCACCATCTGAGCTGTCATCACCATCAGCATCCACAACATCAGTCACTTCAGGATCAACTTGTATGCTCTTGTAGGGATATGAAAATCTTGCCTTATTAACTTTAATAAAAATTAACGTGTAAATTTTCTGGCAGCAACCTATTTCTGGTGTCTGTCACAATATTGCCAGTTGTACAAAACATGCGTTCTGAAGAGACACTTGTTGCAGGACAACCAAGATATTTACAGGCTTCATCACACAGCTCAGTCCATGTCAATGTTTTTGATCTCCAGTATTCAAAAGGGCATGCATCAATAGGAATAAACGGTTCTTGTAGGTAACTGTCTACCATGATGGACAGAGAATGCTCAGAAGAGGAATCAGTGTGAGCTGGTATGGCAACAATTTACAAAAGGTTTTGCCACAGGTTTAGCTTGCTACTAATGGTGGAAGTGGCAGTTGTGGAACAACTACTGCTAATGTTTGGTGACTTTTCCAGTTCTGTATCTCTTTGTGAAGATGGACCTGCACATTGTGTCGATGACAACCTGAAACTAATGTGTGTGTTTGTGTTTGACTCCTGCAAGAGCTGCAACTCATCTAGCAACCATAATTTGTAGTGCTCTATGCCATCTGTTTTTGGAAGATGTATAACCTTCACCCTGGGATCTAAGAGAGTTGCAAGGATGTAGTGTTTTGATTTCATCATTGCAAATAATCAGTCATTGTTTTTGAAGAGCTCACTCATTCTCTTTATGGGATTTCCACGTTGTCTGAGCTTCAGATCTGTCTTTTTCTGTCTGTAGAGTCAGAATGCTCAGATGATGTGAAATCAGCATTATGAGCGAGATAATCTTACTCAGAAATGCACCTTCAGAAGACATGTCCCTTGTACCTGTCTCAAAAGGAGTTAGTATGCAGCACACTGTCTCCATTAATTTCCACTGCAACACAGACAGCACAATGCCATCACCAATAATGTAACTGGAGCAATATTCATGTACAGCTTACTTTTGTTCCAAGAGGTGCTGCAGCACATACAGACTTGAGTTCCACTGAGTGGAAACATTTTGAATCAGCTTTTGTGGGGCCAACTTGTGTTTCTCTTGCAGTTCGGACAAAATATGTGTAGCCTTGGTTGAATATGAAAAGTGAGTCACAATTTTTTTGCAAACAGCAATCATACTATCCACTTGTTTTTCATTATTCAGGTACCCCATGACAATTAAATATAAACAATGTGCAAAGCAAGAAGCATGCATACATCCTCCATCTTGTACTGCTTTCAAGATGTTGGCTCCATTGTCACTTACTATAAAGCCACATTTTAGACTGTGATAATAAATCCATTCATGATGGAGCTCATTTAGTTCCTGCAAGATGTTTGCAGTTGTATGATTTTGTCCAGACTTCTTTATATGCAGCAGTGCCATGTTTTGGGGTGTCTTTGTTTTTGAAGAAGCACAAGAAAAAGTGACCCAATGAGCGGTAAGGGATATATGATCTATATTTTGTCTACTGGTCCACATATCTGTTGTGACATGAATAACCCCACACTCTGCAGTTTTAAGTGCAAGCAACACTTTCACTTTTAAAGTCTGATAAATGTTTGGTATTTCAACATAGCATAGGAAAAGTACCTTCAATGAGGAACAGTGTGGCTCTGCAAGTTTCATGAGCTCCCTAAAATTCTCATGAGCTACTAAAGAGTATGGGAGAAGGGCTCCAGCTAACAGTTCACCAATTATTTGATTAAGATGAAGGGTCTTTGGATGATTTTTGGTAAAAGTATTCTTCCACTCAAATGCCTGAGACAGTGTTAGCTGCTTACAACATGTCCCTGCCAGATTATTAGACACTGTGCTTCAATGGCAAGATGGATGTTGGGATGGTGGACTTGAGCTTATACATTCAGTGCCATCGCTGGATGTGCAACTGGTGCTAATGGTGCTGGCATAGGGGGTAATGGTGATCCAGGAGCTGGCAGTGGTTCTGTCTGCAGCAAGTTCAGTCAATTCAGTATCCATTTCAGATTCCCGGCCCTTCTCACATGTGGTCTGGAAGGTGGAGGACATGGGTTTTGGATGATCAAACAACAGTGAATGTTTTTTCAAATGGCATTTTAGAGCTGTAGTGCCAAGGCATGATGCAACTTTACCACGGCTTACACTTTGTTTACACAGGGAACAAATTGCTCTGCATGGATCACTTTTACTGACTGAAAAATAATTTAACACTTTAGTTGTGACAGATTTTGTTTGAGTACTAGGAAGATAACTAAAAACTGTTTGTGTTTTTTCACCTGTCTGAGAACCCAGGACATCATCTTTGGTGCTAGAAGAGTGGGCAAGGGCCTCTGAGGGGTTTTCATTATTGGCCAATGTAGAAATGGTGGATTCACTGGATATGTCCTTTTCATTCCTGACAACAGTGGATGTGTTTGAAAGTGCACTACCTGATTCATTGTCAGCAGACATGCTCATTTCACTTCGTCGGGGAACTGATGGTACATCATCAGCCATAACAGTGTCAGACTGAGACAAAGAGCTACTGTCTGAGTCAGAGAGAGGATCATTGTCACTTGCATTATTTCTACTAGTCACAGGGATTTAAACAGCATGAATGGCATACATTATGCGGCCTCTCCATGTGAGCCCAGTAGCTGCAGAAGTTTTCTTAGAAGGTCCCCCTTTACCACACTTTGTTTTTGCTCTTTTGCTGTTTGTTGAATTTTTATCACATACGACATTTTGAATATTTTTGCTAAAACCAGAATTACCACTACCACAAACACCTACTCCACCACCAGCACCAGATGCTTCATCTATGTTGGTGTCAGCCATAATAGCAGCAGTAATACACTGCACATACATACACACACGCACACACACACACATACAATTCCTGTTTTAGAAAATGATGTGATCTGTGATTGGTGATCACTGGCTGCAACTCCAAAATTTGGTTTTGGCTGTATGAATCTGTGATGCAGCGCACTGAAGGTAAATGAAGACTATGCAGGTTTGCAACTAAAAGATCCCAGGTTCAAGGCTTACAGAATGATAGGGCTGCAGGACATAGGCATACGCAAAGCAAGCTGGGCAAGCTGGAAGGTCAAGAATTGTAATTCTGAATCTGAGTAAACAATTATTGTATCATTATTATTATTACACAAAATTGTACCACCACAAAACTGACCACTGGGCTTCTCACAGTAACACAAACTGGGTAGGGTACAGTGCAGTCAAATGGCACACAGCAGCACCATGATGGGCTGACCACAGAAGACGGAGTCACACACATAACACAGGGAAAGAGATTTTTCTGTCACTCCTCCCAACAGCGAAATGTATTTCTAGGCTTCTGTCATGTATTTAAAGATAATGCCACAACACAACACAACTGGTCACTGGGCTTCACACAGTAGCACACACTGCATAGGGTACAGTGCAGTCCAATGGCACACAGCACCAGGATGATGGGCTGACTACAGGAGATGGAATCACTCACGTAACACAGGGAACAAGATTTTTCTGTGTCTCCTCCAATGGTGAAATGTATTTCTAGGCTTCTGTCATGTATTTAAAGATAATGCCACAATACAACTAGCTACTGGGCTTCTCACAGTAACACACACTGTGTAGGGAACAGTGCAGTCAAATGGCACACAGCAGCACAGAGATGGGCTGAGCATAGGAGACGGAGTCACACACAGAACACAGGGAAAGAGATTTCTCTGTCTCTCCTCCCAAATGCGAAATGTATTTCTAGGCTTCTATCATGTATTTGAAGATAATGCCATAACACAAGGGGTCAATGGGCTTCTCACAGTAACACATAAAGGATAATAGGGTACAGTGCACTCAGAGGGCACACAGAATCAGGATGATTGGCCGGCCATGCCACAGAAGATGAAGTGGAGACACACACAACACTGGAGTACTGTGTCAAAAAAACAAAAGCTGTTCTTGTATCAGGAGTTTTTTTAGGGTGAAAGTGAAGACCCCCAGCATGGTCCTGACTGAGACTCCTGTCCTCCAGGCAATTTGGTAATTTGTCGTGGGATTAGAAATTATTTTTTTTTTTCCTTTCTGTTGGCTTTGAAAATCAAGTTTCAAAGAATCAGTAAAGTTTTTTTTAACTTCTGTTTTTTTCTCCTCTCACACAAAGGAAAAATCAAAATATGATCTATTTCCTTCACCTCTCCCCCAGCCAGGCTGATCTCCCTCCTCCCAAGAGTGCTACGAGTCACAGGAGATATAATTTTGAAGAATGTGTTTTTATTCAGCAAGCAACAAGAGGTACTATGTGCAGACTAAACACTCACTCACACAGGCAAGGAGCAGTTTGCAAGTTAGAAAACTTCCCAAACCCAAATAGTTATTTTTTTTATTTTAATCCATGTTTTTCCTCCCTCACTCCAGACTATGAGTCCACTCCACTCCAGTCCTAACCATTCTTTGCTCCTTCCTGACCTTTTTTCCTTGGCCCCCGACTCCCCCCTTCCTTTTTCCCAACCCACCCAACTTTGTGTTTTTTATGTTGTCTTTAGCGCAAGCGCAAAAAACATATTGTGGTACCTTGGAATAGCAGGTTTTAGAGGTGCAGTCGAGTTGTGGCCAATGATGCCATTCCTTTTGGGCTGGGCTGTGTGGCATCAATGAAATAGCATGCTGTCTATGACATCAGTGTAAAAGCGTGCCACCAACTTGAAACTATTTCACTGCCACAATAAGGGACTGAGCCATCATTGTAGGGAGTGCCTTGCCTGGTGTAACATTTCAATAAACATGACAGTGGCTATTGCCACCTGCCTCTGACAGTCCCACCTGAAAGCCGAAGTCAGGGGTGCCAAATCCCCCTGTCGGCATGCCCCCTTCCTAGTTCATCTGCTGATGGGGAGCCCAATCCTCATTGGCAAAATGTCCCCCTATTTATTTAATTTATGTGCTGAGGGGGTGCCCAATCCCCCTCAGCATCATGCACCCCCCACAAACACAGACATGTTTTAGTGCAGATGGGGACCCAATCCCATCGGCTTCAGTCCCCTTCCCAAAATAAAGGTCTATTACACTGGATCCCAATCCAGTGTGCCAAAACACATCTGAAAAAACAACCATCCTGCAATGTCTTTTAGTTTGTTTTTTTTACCTGTAAAAATAGATAACTGTCCCTCGTTGTCTCCAGTGTCCCGTCCCCCAACCCAAGCCCACCCTCTGAGTACATCACCTCCTCGCACCCCTCATCCATACTCACCTCTGGAGCCTGGTGTGATGATCTTCAGTGGATCAGGAACATGTTTACACTCTTCAAAGCCGACCATGAACTGAAGAAATGCCAGTAAGCTCTATAATGGCATAAATGGGGGGGTAGGGGTTGGGGTCAACTTAGATGGGTATCCCAACAATTTTTGCAACTTTTGGCTCCAAATTTTCAACTTACAATTCTTGGGACCCCACCTCATGAAATCAGTCACTGTTATGTTGTTATTCGGCCCCGAAAGGTGATTTTGCGTTAACTGCATGGAATCACCTTTCGGGACTGATTAATGAAAAGACAGTGTTAGTGTTCATGAGGTGGGCTCCCAAAAAGCCTATGTTGCAAATTTGGTGTAATAATTAAAAAAAAATGACTGTTAATAGCATGCATTGCGCAGTTTCCATGCACTCTCGTAGGTTCGATAATTTTTAATAATTTCACTCCAGATTTTAAACATTGCCATTTTTTCACACCTCCTTATGAACAGTACAGATGTTATTTTTCACATCCTGCCCAAAATGTGTTTCCACACATCTGGTGCACAATGGCATGGTCACTGTAGGAAATCAATGTTTGGAACAGATTAAGAAAATGTCAGTGACATTGTTCATGAGTGGAGGTCCCAAAATGCCTGTGTTGAAAATTTAGTGACAAAATTCCACAAAATGACTGTTACAAGCATGCATTTCTCAGTTTCTAAGCACGTTTGTAACTTTGAGAATGTTTAATATTTTCACTCCAGATTTTAAACATTGCCATTTTCTCATACCTCCTTATGAATGGTACAGCTGCGGTTTTTCACATCCTGCCTGAAATGTGTTTTCACACATCTAGCACAGAATGGCATGTTCAGTGTAGGAAATCAACGTTCAGGACAGATTAACAAAATCACAGTGCCACTGTTCTTGAGTGGAGGTCCTAAATGCTTTCATGAGGTGGGGTCACAAAAAGTCTATGTTGAAAATTTGGAGTGCAAATACCAACTAATGCCCAGGATATTAGGGTTTCTAACCATAACGCCCCACCCTGTAGAGACTGGCAGGTATCAGGGGTGAGCTGTTGGATTTTGTGTTGTAATGCTCACCTCATTACATCACTATCCCCACCTTGCAGCCAGTCACAGGCATCAAGGTGTGTCTAGGACTTTTTAGTCCAAAACCTCACCCCATTCTCCTATACTGCACCCATCTCCATGTACTTCCTTATTGAATGGGGTGAGCATAAGACCTGATGACCCCAAGGCACAACGTAACACTTGTCAGAGTCTGCAGGGTAGGGTGAGGTGAAATGGCATGAGCATTATGGCTGATGACCCAAAGGCACACCTCAATGCCTGTCAGTCTCTGCAGGGTGGGGTGGGGTGGGTGGTGCTGACATCAGTTCCATACTTCACTGCCATTCCTATTATGCATCTCTCTAACTCCTGCACTACCAATGCCAGTGCCAGCAAGACAACATTTGGCATTGACAAATGCTTGTTTTATGTTGTTTTCTTTGTTATTTTAAATGACAGTGAATGGTTTTATAAGAACAAGCCAGGCAACAACTTGAATGACTTTCTAAAAAGTCACTGACGCAGTCACACAACTAAACTCAGAGAGTGCACAGGCTGCAGCTCCTTCTCCATTCTCTTCTACTTAAGGGCTGAATGAGAAAGCAGCACTTGCTTCAGGCAACTATGCTTCCTACAACTTTGCCCTGATACCACGGGCGCTAATTTCACCACAGCCACCACCTGACCACATAGCAGATGATCAGGTGGTACACCATAAGTGAGACTGCAGCCGTGATGGTGCCAACAACAGCTGCCTCCCCCAACAATAACACTTGGGATGGAAGGGGAATAAATTGAGCTGCATTCTTCAGCTGGTGCCAGGATTGGGGATAGGAATGGGAACGGGACTTGGGATGGAAGTTAGAACTAACACTTAGTGGATGGATGATGCTGGCAGAAAAAAGAAAAGCACACAAAAGTAAGATTTGTTTTTACAATGATTTGAATCCTTTGCGAACCCTGTAGTGCTTGAGTTTTAAATTAGAACTTGAACACCAGGGTTCGAGGAGGGTTCAAATCTTTCTTGAACTAGTTCTGCCAACCCTACTGTTAAGTCTCCTTTTTAGCAGACTGTTCTTAAGTTTATGGATGAGGGGCCACCCAATGGGTTATTGGAATCATGACATGTTTCCATGCTGGTGACCCAGGTTCAGTAGCATGCCTGCTTACCTCAGGATTGGGATGCCAGCCAATGGAGTGGTCCTGAGGGGAGTTGAAATGAGCCTGGGAGGAAGATGGCCTGGATCTGGTGCATGGCGCACCCTCTGTGGTCAGCGGAGATTGCTCTCTCTCTCATCAGAGGGGAGGGTAGCACTGTAGCCCACCAGTGCAGGATTCTGATGTCCAAGGCTTAAGAGAAGCTACACTCAATGTCACAGAATACTGGTGGTGGCTGGGGAATGTGAAGATGGGAGAAAACCTAGAAAAACTCTAAGTGCCATGACCGCAGTGAATGATGGTCTCCACGGTACTCAGGCCTCACTCTGTGTAGTTTCCCACTGGCCATGATGGAAAGGGGAGCAGCAGTCGAGGCTGGGGATTGGCAGGAGACCTAAAGGGAAGGAGCAGGCAGTGGTTGGGGTCCAACAGCCATATGAAAAAGGGTTATGGATGAATCATGCACTTTTGTGTAACTTTTATTTTGAGAACTTCGTTATCAAATAATTCTGTTGTGTCTGTTGATATTGTTCAGATAATTGATTTCTGCCATTAGCTGAACTATGTTCTGCACATTTGGTTTGAAGACATTTCAACTCATGAGAACCAGGGGTTCTGAAAATGTTTAACACGCAAACAGTCTTCATCTGCAAATGAAGTCTTATTGGATGCAATTTACACTGAGCACGACTACTAAAACTGAAAGTGGGATCATGTTTCCAGCTTTAAAGCAAATCATTTGAATTTGAGGTTGGAACTGGAGGCTAAACAGAGAAACAGAACCCAGCAACTACAATACAGGAAGAAGACTATATTATTCACGTGACCTCATATTGTTACACACTGGGTCAGCCTCATTTAGATGTACAACCTAACTTTTAAGATAGTCCTTGTGTGGGGGGCAGGGAGATTTTAAAGCAGAATGCTGCTGGACAGTAGCTTTCATAAGGTAAAGATGGTGCCATTACAAAAGAGTCTGTTTTCATTTAGGGTCAAATATACAGTACACATATAAATATTTACACAACCAGATAAATCTATGAAAAACCAAATATAAAGACTGCAGAATTACGAGTGGGGGGGATTGGAAACGTCAAGTACGTTAATATTATTTCTAGCTCTAGTTGAATTTAATAGCATGTGTAAGAGCAGGGATTGGAAAGGTGAGATACTTTAATCTATTTGAAATGCTAGAGGTTGCATGAGTGTTTTCTTACAGCACTAGGGAGTGAATTCTAACAGGCAGGCACTACAACAGCTAAGGTATTTTCCCCATTTGTTGTGACCTCAGTTGATAAAGATGTACTGTGTGAGTTAGAAGGTTATACTGTATAGAGGGAGAATAGAGAATAATGCATTTTAAGGTGTGTGATATGCTGTTTCTTTTACACATGCAAGGTGTGTGACAATATATAAACCTCGAGGAAGCGAAGCTCGAGATTTATATTGTCACACACACGAAAATATAAAAACTGCAGATCACACAAGTTCATATGTGGTATTTTTTTATAATAACTGGTGAACTAAGTAAACAAATCTCATGGGCAAGCGTGGTACACACAACCCAATGCGAGACAGTTAAATACATATCAGCTCGCAGGTTAATATGACTTTGCCATATCAACTTGCAGGTTGATTTGACTTTTTACAGGTCTCAAAAAAGGGTTGATATTGGGGTCACCAGTTATTATATACTGTATATATATCTACATTGGGTTCACCAGGATGCAATGCCGTGCCACAGATTTCTTTTTTTGTCTTTTTTTTTTTTTGATTTAGTGTTCTTTTTCTCCCCTCACCCAGACCAGCACCAATGAGCCCAACCTCACATCCAGCCCTTTTACCCACCTTCTCCTGGACATACCTCTCCTATGTTCTTCCATGGCTTACCCCTCAGGAAAGGGCTTTAGAGGGGACCCAACCTCCCGGCAGAGATTGAGTACAGTGTCAGGGAAGCACTGCAGTCAACACTGTGGGGCTTGCAGTGCTAGCAAGGCATCATTCTGCAGTGGTACAGCATGTTTTCTTTTGTTCTTCCTGGAATCCATGATGTCAGTTGTGCAAATGTATTTATTATTTATTTGAAAACTGGTAACCGGGAGAGGTATACTGAGCTAAGGCTCGTTTCTGGGTGTGACCCAGTGAGGGGAACCATGGAAGAACAGCATCATGTTACAGAGCAGCAAAACATTTAAACAAAATTTGGTAAACAAATTAATGTAAAATTAGAATAAATACAAAAAAGTTGTATTTGCAGAGAATAAAGTGCAGTACAGCTCAAGAAGAATGCCTAGCAAGTGCATATTCGGAAGTGACAGCAATATTTGGTAAACAAGAACATAGAAACAAAAAATTTGACAGCAGATATAGATCACTTGGCCCACTTCATCTGCCCATGGAAAATGAGTCTCAAACTAAAATGATTCTTATTATTTGCTTCAACGGAATGTCTGGGATTTGAAACTGGGACCTCTCATACCAAAAACGAGAATCATACCCCTAGACAAACAAGCCTAAAATGAGTCTCATACTGAAATGGTTCTTATTATTTGCTTCAAGGGCTCGTATGGGACAGTATTGACAACAGCCAACTGACCATAGGGGCAAGTTATAGCCTAACCTTTTAATGGAGGGAGAAAACTGTAGTGGCATGAAAGTTAAAATGAGGCAGGAGCTGGGATCCTGCCAGCTACTTACCAGGATGGTTAAGGCTCCGACATGGAGGTGTCAGGAGGAAGGGTAACAGGCATAGGTGAGGACGAGTTGAATTTTCATCTGGTATTCAGGGAGCTAGGGGGTAGAGTGAGGAGGGGGGAGGAGGAGAGTTGGTACCAGAGTGAGGGAAGTTAATAGAAGAAGGCAGATTTCCTTGCAGAGGAGCAAGAGTGAGGAGTGGCTAAAGTGTGATGGTCCCCATAATGGCGGGAACAGGAAGCAGGGGGGAGCTGGAAAAAGGGAGAGGAGAGGTAAGCGGGAAGAGCTGTGTATTATATGCGAGTTCATGCATACACCCCAATCTCAACCCTTCCTGAGCCTGGATCTGCAACACTGCCACCTGTGGTCACCCAGGTGGTGGTATTGTGCTGGAGACACATCCCCCCTCCTCTGAGGTATGGTCAATACTGTCCTGAGGGGATGCTCAACCAACCTCCCCCAGCTAGCCCTCTCACAATCTCATGCTCATTCCTGAACACAGGTCATCAGCATCACATGCAGTTGTACTATTGTATTGCCAGTGGATTGACATCAGTGTCACAGATTTCTGCATGATAACAAAGATTTAGTGCAATTGAAATTGCCTTGTTTCCTGTAGTTACTCAGCAGCAGAATGCTGCAGATCTGAGTTTCATCCTTGCGGGCTCCACTTTAGATAGACAGAGACAGACAGATAGACAGACAGACAGACAGATAGATATGTTAGATGGTGATACTAAGGGGATGATGTACTGCAGGTGTGTGCTATCCTTCAGATGAGATGTTAAACTGAGGTCCCTTCTGCCTGCTCTGGTTGTTGTTCAGGTGGACATAAAAGAAAGCTACTCCAGGTATGGCTGACCAAAAGAAAACAACCAAACCAAATGCAAATACCAAAGCTCAAGGCCCAACAGTATCAGAATAGGATATATTGCCAAATATACTATGCTGTTTTTCAAACACATAAAGATTATGAATAAAATACTGCCTCATAAGTAGTGCACCATGACCTTCACCCTGTTTTGTACCAAAAGGTGGGAACTTTTTCAAAGGGATGCTTATGCCCCTTATCGATGCTTTTATATACAGTACTTTCTATGAGGTATCAACTAATCAATGAAAAAATAATCATGACAGAGATTCAAAATGGACTTCTTAAATATTACAAGCACTGTTTCTTTTATCATGAAAAATATTTTATTAATATGTTTCATTTTACAGACATAGAGATCTGAAACCTTTCAAACAAGTATAACCCAACAAGTAAACATACCTGCATAATGCCGCCAAAAGGTGTGGAGTGATATACAAAAGGGAAACTGACCAGAAGGCCAGCTACATATCACTATCTGTCTTATTAATATTACATTGAGGTCTAACATCTGCGTACCAGGACAACAGTTATCTGGTGAATCTAACAGTATAGTACTCCTATTAGTCAAATTTGTGGGGTGAAATAATTCCACCAATACATTCCTTCCTTAAACATGCCATGTGGAAACTAGGACAACAAAATTGTCCTTGAAACAGGGGCTGTGCATAGTGGAGCACAGCATGTGTTAAAACATTCAAAGGAAAGGAAAGGGGAAATTGTTTAACCAGGAGAGGCATGCTAAGCTGAAGGTTGATTCCAGGTGCCAACTGGGAGCACAAGAAAGTTAAGTGACTTGCTCAGGGTCACACATTTAAGGAGGGGGGTTGCCAGGCAGGGTGGGGGGGGATGGAACAGAGGTTCAAGTGGAGATAGGTATCCCATTTCTTCCCACATTTGGACATCTGATTTAGTCCAAAGTAGGAGAGACGATCTAAAATTATCAGTCTAGCAAGTGCCATATGACAGGTCAGTACTGAAGGTGGATGTGGCTGTTTCCACTTCATAAGGATTGCCGTTTTGGCTTCCATCAGAGCTGTAATCAAACAGCTCTGCAATGGACTATAAAGTGAAGCAAGAGTGGAAGTACTGCCAAGAAGTAGAAAAGGCGATCCTTGTGATACAAGCACTGTTTTTAACACATACTGTTAGGAGATAAGTTTAATGTGTCATGTTTTTTAGCCTTAAAAAATATATGTATATTAGTTTAATAGCTTTTGTAACATGGCTGGGAAAAAAAGCCCAGTCCTCATTGGGCAAAACAGCTCAACTGACCATGGATTACTTCTCAATTAATCCATGGTTGCCTTCCAGAGAAAGCATGTCTGTTGTAGGCAGGGCTATTGAGAGCATGTCGATACTGTGCAGCAACATCAGTCCAAAAAATTAATCCACAGTTGCCTTCCAGAGGTAGCAGGGGGCAGGGCTATAAGCAGCACACTGACAATTCATAGATGCCCATCCTACCTTCTAATTGGGCACACCACATCACTTGACGTCCTCTCCAGAGTGAGCACAGGATCTTGGGGTGTGTTGACATGTTGCAGATGAGACCAACCCAGCATGTGGGGAAGAGACCTTTTCAGTGCAGCAGGTGAGATTGACAGCATCCACATCTTCTCCACAAATGTTAGAGATGACAGCCCCTGCTCCCTCACACAGCAGCTTCCCTCACACTGCTGACCCCTCTCATGAGCACCCCATTCTCCTAACCATATTACAAATGGATTAACCCATACCTGAGTCATGGGTTTACCCAAGAATTAATCCACGCCTGGTGCCCTTCCCCCCAGACATGGATTAATTCTCTAGTAAACCCATGGTCTGTCATTGGTTAATCCTTAAATCTTTATATATTGAATCACTATATCCCATGTGGTTATTTTTTATGGGTTAATTAATACCTCACAGAAAGTATATAAATAGACCAATAAGGGACATCAGCATTTCTTTGAAAAAGTGGCCACCTTTTGGGGTGAAATGTTAGGGAGAGGATCATGTTGCTCTACTGCTGCCACTTGTAAATCCACATTTTATTCAAATTTTATGGGTTTGAAATAAGTATTTTTCTGAAATTGGCATCTGGCAATGTCATCTTGTTTTGATATTGATGGTGTAGAGCTTTGGTATTTGCATTTGAGGCAATAATGTTCCTATGGCATTTCTCAAAAAGAGTAGACAAATTTACCCGGTGTCCTAGCCAGATTTCTTCCAGTCATTAAAAATACTGCCAACAGCTTAATCTGGTTCAGTCTTACTTGTTTTGCATCTGTATCTCCCCCACCCCACCCCTGGATAACATAGAAACTTGGCAGTGCTGTCTAGCCCTCCTTTCCTGGTCAGCAAAAACTAAATAAAAATAAATAATATAGGTAAGCTGGATAAAGTCAGTGAGTGCATTAATAACCAATGGGGACCAGTTTGAGTTCACTATATGAAGAGTTCAGAAGTGTCTCCCAATTAGTGCATTGTAGTGTTGGTAATTACATTGTACTGGACCTTGTGCAGACAGACCAACAGACTAGGTAAGGTAAGGTAAGATACTTTTATTTATATGGTGCCAAAACCCGGATGATCTTGGTACCTTACACAATCCATGGACAGAAGAAAACACAATAAAATACAAATGAGAACTGTATGGTGCAATTGAAAATAGTAGCATAAAATACTATAAATAATTAAGTAATACTTTTAAATATAAAACAGCTTTGGTTAGTCCAGAAAAGTTTGCTGAAAAAAATTGTCTTAAGACTCATCTTAAATGCCTCCACCATTGGGGCCTCCCTAACAAAGCTGGGAAATGAGTTCCAGAGGGTGGGGCAATAACCACAAATACTCAGTCACCAGATGTTTTTAGTCTGGCATTCATAACCACAAGGAGGCCCCTGGTGAAGGAGCAGAGGGAGTGGACTGAGACGGCAGATGTAAGGAGATCAGTCAGTTAGCCAGGGCCCATTCCATATATGGCCTTATAAGTGAGCAAGCCCATCTTGAAGATGATCCTCCACCTGACAGGCAACTAGTGCAGAGTCCACAGGACCGGGGTCACATGACATGATCTGGACAGACCCTTCAATAACATGGCCGCTGTGTTCTGCACCAGCTGCAGCTGGGGGAGGGTCCCACCACAGAACTGGAAATACACAGTGTTGCAGTAGTCAAGCCTGGATGTAACAAAGGCATGTAAAAGAGTTTGCAGGTCTCAGAGCAGAACTAGGGATTTCATCTGGGTGACATTCCATAAGTGGTAAAAATCACTCAGGACAACAGGTGGCATCAGGACATCCAGTGTCAACCTATCATCCAGGAATATGTCCAGATTATGCACCCTAGAAGAAGCCATCAATGGGATGGCTCCTAACACCAGTCCTGTTATCACCCAAGAGGCAATCCCATCACGCCCATGACCATGCTAAACTACCAGGACCTCTGTCTTGTCAGGATTCAGTCTTAACTAGTTGGAGGATATCTAGTCCTGGATCTCAGCCAGTCAGTTGTTTAGCACTTCCATGGCATCACTTGTTCAAGGGGCAAAGGACATATACAGCTGGGTGTCATCTACATAGCAGTGAAAACCCAAACTGTAATGCCTAATGACCTCACCCAGGGTAGCATGTATATTGCAAATAACAACAATAGGATAGAGCCTTGAGGGACACCACATGGCAGGAGCTTCAATGAGGAAGAGAAAGTCTCCATCACCACCCATTGCTTCCTACCTAAGATATAGGACTCAAACCAGTTGATGACTGTACCGGTAAGTCCACAATATTCTCTAAAGCAGTCTAAAAGCACAATGTCATCCATGGTGTCAAATGCTGAAGAGAGATCGAGAAGAATGAGAATTGACCAGTCTCCTCTATCTCTTGACCTGAGAAGGTCATTTTGTACCCTGGCAAATGCCATTTCAGTGCTATGCCTGGACCTGAAGCTGGACTGGAAAGGCTAATAGATGTCAAAGGCCATTAGGTGTGCCTCAAGCAGAAGTGCCACAATTTTCTCGACAACCTTCTCCAAAAATGAGAGCTTGGAGATCATTCGGTAGGACATCAGGGTCAAAAGATGATTTCTTTAGGAGGGGTCTCACCAATACCTCTTTCAAGACATCAGAGAAGACTCCTTCCAAAAGGGAACACTGGATTATCATGGCAAACACCGGACTGACAGTCTCAACGCATCTCAGCAGGAAATGGGTCAGGACAGGGTCCAGTTCATAGAAAGTGAACTGCAGCTTCGAGATCACCCCAATGACCTAAGCCATATCCATTGGCCAAAACTCATCCCAATCAGTCGGAGTTCCCATGTTTCTACCAGGCTGACCACTGCAGGGCAATACTTGCTTCACTGGGAGGATCCCCAATTGAACAGAGAACACCCTGTAAGAGAAGAACTAAGTAGGTGGTGTGATACATTTTGCATATGAACACAAATGTTTCTGTCTTCATAATAACCTTCTTTAAGTGACAGCTGTTACCTGAAGAAGGGTTCTGCTTAGACCCCAAAGTTTGTATACCGAAACGTATTCCTTGGTCCAATGAAACACTACCTACTTTGCCCACTTATAAGTTTGTGAGATTTAAAACATGACTACATTCAAAGACCAGCACCCACTTTCACTCTTTTTAGCTTTTCCTATGGTTGGAGTATTTATCTGACCAATTTAAACTAACATATTTGTTAGTGGTTCATTCTACTAAATTGTTCCATATTGGTATAGTAGCATAGGATACTTATTTTTCAACATTAATTGTGTGTTTTCTCCTTTATCACCCAAAACTGCCTTCATCAGCCAGACTCCCATGCCCAGCCACATCACCTGCAATATTCTGGACTTAGAGCCACCTTACACTTCCTCCATGTATTACCCCCCCCTCAAGAAAAGTCCATCAGGAGATGGGACAAGTTCCCCCTGAGAGAGTTTAGCTCAGTTTTTGGTGTGGGAGTGGAGGTCAACAAGGTGGGACAAGTAGCATGGGGGTGGCATCATACTGCCACATCCAGAGTTTTCCTGCTTCTTCTCCCTCATAGGGCACTGACCAGGAGATTGTAGATGTGCATGCATGCAGATGTGTGGCATTGCATGTCATAAAGAACTGGCATCCTCCCTCACTTGCACATCAGCACAAGTGTACACCACCTTTGTGGTCACCCAGTTAGCAGTATGCAATACCTCCCTCACTGAAGAAAAGAAAGGTTTTCTGGGACACTCAGTCTTCCTTCCCCAGCTGGCCCTCTGAAGTCTGAGGCGTGTTTCCAAACCCAGGTCATCAGCATTGCAAGCGGTAGCACTGCACCTGTGGACAGGCTAGCACAGGTTACACTTGTTAGCTGAGGTGAATAAATTCAAGAGAAAGCTTTGACAACTGTATTGATAACCAGAAAGAAAGAATACTTCAACTGAATAAAAGATTTTGGAGCTGCAGGGTAGTGTAGAACTTGGAAAAGAGGATACCTTGGAAGAGGAGTCAGTCTTACAAATTTCCACTGAAACCTGTCAATTTCTATTATAACTAAGGTAAGAATTACTTTATAAATTAGTAACAGAAAAAGAGGTTTAAATGTGCAGACCTTTATTGGTGTGCAGATTTTTCTGAGAGTGCTGTTCTTTGAATGTAGTCTATGTATAGCCATGAACCAACAGTCTCCTATAAATCAAAAATTGTTCTTAAATTTCCTCTACCCTCTTGGTCTGAAGTTAGGTTCCACAGGATCTATCGTGGCTCTACTTCTATTCTCTCCATTTATCAACCTGCTAACCTTTCAACAATTCTTCATCAATCATCTTCTTCAGATAACTCCTGGTCTTTCTTCTGAGTCTCTTTTTCTTTTTTTTTTGTTGAAGCATTAAAATGGAGTGCAGATCATCAGTGCCAAGAGGTACATATTTAAGATTCACAGATCAGGGCACACATGGCCAGAAATGGCACTTGGCTAGAAATCTAGAAATGGCAAAATAAAGGGAACAACAATCTCAAGAATTTCTTCCTGATATGACAGTAAATGTTGTTTTTGAACAAATGCAAAATTCTGTTTTTGTGGAATCTGGGATCAAAAATCCAAACACATTTAAAAACAAGGTTATAGCAAGCATTAACATGGCTTGATAGGGTCCCTTTAAGATACTAAGATTTCTTCAAATACAACAAAGCTCATACATATACTGAACAGCAGAGAAAGGCTGAGCAATATTAAACCAAATATTTCCAATAACAGCCATTAAAGGATAGCTTAAAATGCTGCTCTTTGCAGATGCAATATGCCATCTCCTCCACAAAATGAGTTTTAAAAGCCAGCATGAAACCTCTTTATTATTAAGGTTCAGTTCACTGGGAGAACAATAATACCAAATATGCCTAGATAAGACCTCTAATTCATAAAGCAGCTCTGATATGAAAGTTTACTCTCCTAATAATGCATCAGTATAAAGGGGTTTTCTACTCACTGCTGGACTGTAAGTCGAGAACTATTTTGTAATTAAATCATATGAATACAGACTTGGCAAATGTATTTAATAATCAGCAGGGAGATCATTCTGATACAGTGGGTGTAATGAAGTCCTCAGAAGGTTACTTATTGGCTTATTACAAATGGCACATCTGTCAGTCTGTCTAATCAATCTGACTTTCTAATACAAGATTATTCTATCTGCAGATACAGTATATGTGCACATTCTAACAATTGCAGTAAAAATTCATCCTGAGGAAACAGATAAACACAATTATTTTTTATTGTTTTTTTTCTTACAGAAAATGCACTTTTGCTAGTAGTTTGTCAACATGGAAAGATTTACCACTGTTCACTGCTGTGTATGTAACACTGTTGTGTATTTGTTAAAAATTGCACCTAAATACAACCCAATCTTTCAATCAGCTTATCTGTCCTTCTCTTAAGTGTCTCTCTATCAACTGCATCTGTTTTCTCAATCATAATAAGTTATACGATCAAAAAAAATGAAAGAAACATGTTACTGTAGGTTTACTGAATCCCAGGTCTCCCAGATCAAGTAGACATTTTTATTATAAATATGGTAGATGGAAAATGTTCAGTATTGCCTGTAAGTAGCATCAGTTGAAAAACACATTTCTTGGAGGTTGCTTAGCCTGGTGGTTACAATACAGAGATGTCACTCTGCAGACCTGATTCTGAATCCCACAACTGCCACTTATTGCTGTGGTAACCCTGAATCTGAGATAGATGTGTGGTAAATTTGAAATGTATATGTGAACTACAGCAAATGTATGCACTACATGGAGTATTTGCATTGAGTAATCTATGAAAATCATTTGCAACTTTGTAACTTTTACTGCATGAATTGACACAAGTTGCACTTTATTAGTTAATTTTTTTTTTTATGTGAATCATGTCAAAATGCCACTAAGTGGCGAACTGTGTCAATTTCCCATAGTTAAATTTGCAAAGTTGTGGTAAATTGCAAGGTGCAAATTAACCCAACTGACACTATTGCAGAGGTTGTTTTTTTTTTAATTCACCAGTGCTATTCTGAAACAAGCATTTTTCAATGTTTGCTTGCTGGCATTGGCAGTGGTAGTGTAGAAGTTACAGAGCTGTGTAATAGGAATGGCAGTGAAGTATTGAACTGAAGCCAACCCCACCACCACCCTGCAGAGAGTGACAGGCATTGGGGTGTGCCTTTGGGTCGTCAGGCAGAATGGCCATGCCATTTCAGTACACCCCACCCTGCAGACACTGGCAAGTGTCACGGTGTTCCTTGGGGTCTTTGGCCCTTATGCACACCAGATTCCATTAGGAAATACAGTGAAATGGGTGCAATATAGGAGAATAGGGTGAACTTTGGGGCCAAAGAGTCCAAGGCATACCTCGATGCCTCTCACTGGCTGCAGGGTGTGGAATGGTATAAGCATTACAGGCAAGAATCCCAAGTCACACCCCTGATGCCTGTCATTCTCTACAGGGTTGGGCGTTATGGTTGGAAACCAAAATACCTCAGGCATTCGTTGGTATTTTCACTCCAAATGTTCAACATGGTTTTTTTGTGACCCCACCTCATGAACAGGGGGAATATCAGTTTCTTAGCCAAAAGCTGCTTATGCACAGTGACTATGGCATTTAGCACAACAGGTGCAAAAACATTCCGAACAGGATGTAAAAAATGACAGCCGTACTGTTCATGGGGAGGTGTAAAAAATGGCAATGTTGCAAATCTGCAGTAAAAATATTTAAAAAAATGGTGAAGTCACGAGCGTACATAGAAACTGTGAAACGCACATCCGTAATATAATTAGATTGGGGATTTTTTTACAGCAGATTGTCAACTCAGGCATTTTGGTGCCTCCGATCATGAACAGTGTCACTGTGATTTTCTTTATCTGTCCCAAACATTGCTTTCGCACACCAACAGCACCATCGTGTGCTACAGGTGCAAAAACACATTTTGGGCGGCATATGAGAAATGGCAGCTGTACTGTTCATAAGGAGGTGTAATAAAATGGCAATGTTGAAAATCTGGAGTGAAAATATTAAATTTGCAAACTTATGAGCATGCATAGGAACTGCACAACGCACGCTGGTAAAACAGTCATTTTTAGGAATTTTTTCATCAAATTTTCAACATAGCCATTTTAAGACCTCTGCTCATGAACAGTGTCACTGTGATTTTCTTAATGTGTCCCATACATTTATTTAGCACATCGACTGCGCCATTATGCTTACATGGCAGAACACGTTTTAGGTGAGATGTGAAAAATGACAGCTGTACTACTCATAAGAAGGTGTGGTAAAATGGCAATGTTGAAAATCTGGAGCGAAAATATTGAAAATTCGCGAACGTACGAGCGTGCATAGGAACTGCGCAATGCACGCTTGTAAAACAGTCGTTTTTTGGAATTTTTTCTACCAAATTTTCAAAATAGGCTTCTTGAGAGCCCACCTTATGAACACTGGCAGTGGCATTTTGTTAATCAGTCCTGAAAGGTGATTTCGTGCAGTGACTGCGAAATCACCCTTTGGGCCCAAATAATGCCATGACAGTGACATTATTCATGGGAAGGGGTCCCAAAAACCCCATGTTGAAAATTTGGTGCAAAAATTCCAAAAAATGCCTGAGATATGCAACAAAGTTGAAAAAACCCTATCTAGCCCATTATACAGCTTACTGGCATTTCCTCAGTTTGCGGTCGGCTTTGAAGAGTGCAGACGTGTTCCCAGTCCACCGAAGATCGTCGCGCCGAGGTCCGGAGGTAAGTATGGGGTGAGGCTGTGTGTGGGAAGGCAGGGTGCACAGTGGGTGGGTGCAGGTTGTGGGAGGGGGGCCAGGGAGACTACGTGGGAACATTTTTTCTTTACAGGTTTTCTTTTTTTTTCACTATGACACGGGACGTTTTCCACACTGGGGTGGGCTCCCAGCATGGCACAAGGATGGCTGGGGGGGCGTTCAGCCGACGGGGGATTGGGCACCCCCATTGGCCAAAGCATCTATTGCCACGCTGGGGTGGGCTCCAGTGTGGCACCCAGTACTGGGGGTGAGGACAGTAGAGCTGACGGAGGATTGGGCACCCCCATTGGCTATATCATGAGTTGCCACGCTGGGTGGGCACCCAGCGTGGCATTTAAAGCATTGGGGGCAAGGGTAGCGCAGCACAGCCGATGGGGGATTGGGCACCCCCATCGGCTATACAGTGTGTGCGTGCGGGGGGGCGCATGCCTGCGTGTGCATGTGTGTGTGTGTGGGGGGGGAGCTGCACATGAGCAGGCGATATCTTATCGCTGCTTACTGAAGCGTAGCTCCCCCTTTCAACTGAATGCCTCTGCATTTTGGTGCTTGTCATAGACAGCTCCAGCATACATTGGCTTACAGGGGCCGCGCCTGCCAACACACTGACTGAATTGGAAGAGTGGGTGACACACCTCCGAAATCTCGGATGATGGCACTATGTTTCTTGCACATGCATGCAAGCAAACATAAAAAATCACTAAGTCTCCCAGTGCTTAACTTAATTTTATTTTATTTAAAAGTTTAATCCAATGAGATTCAATTATATAACATGTAACAGAAGTAAATAATATTGTATGTTAGAGTAGACAAGTGAAACCATGGTATTGCTGTGGCTTAATGAAGAGATGCAGGACATGCAAGGAACATCTTGGGAGAATGGGACACTTTGGAGGTGTGCCTGTCCTATGCAATCCCCCGCTCCGTTGAGCAGGCATGGCGGTCCTGCACCAATCAATGCGGTGCTGTGTATGACAGTGGTGGTCTTCTCTTCAAAGAAAACCACCGCTGTGTGCTGGCAGTGCGTCATGCCCACCCCTCCCAAATCTTCGGTGCCACACTGGGAACCCACCCCAGCATGGCAAACATCCTGCGTCATCTGCCGACATGGGTACCCAATCCCCCATCGGCTCCACCTCCCCCCAAACAGCTTTCTCTGCTGCCACACTGGGAGCCCACCCCAGCGTGGCAAACAGCCCGCATCGTCTGAGTAACAAAAAAAAAAACCTGTAAAAAGAAAACGTTCCATTGCTGTCTCCCACCCCCTCCCACAACCCGCACCCACCCACTCATTGCCCTGCCTCCCCACACTCCCTCACCCCATACTTACCTCCAGAGCTTGGCGCGATGATCATCGCTGGACCGGGAACATGTCTGCACTCTTCAAAGCCAACCGCAAACTGAGGAAATGCCGGTAAGCTGTATAATGGGCTAGATGGGTCTTTTTCAACTTTGTTGCATATCTCAGGCATTTTTTGGAATTTCTGCACCAAATTTTAAAGATGGGGTTTTTGGGACCCCTTCTCATGAATTCTGTCACTGTCATGGCGTTATTTGGGCCCGAAGGGTGATTTAGCAGTCACTGCATGAAATCACCTTTTGGGCCTGATTAATGAAATGACAGTGCCAGCGTTCATAAGGTGGGCTCTCAAAAAGCCTATTTTGAAAATTTGGTGGAAATATTCCTAAAAGCAGCCATTCTGATGTGCATTGCGCGAGTTCCTATGCAAGCTCGTAAGTTCGTGAATTTTCAATATTTTCACTCCAGATTTTCAACATTGCCATTTTACCACACCTCCTCACGAGCAGTATAGCTGTCATTTTTCACATCCTGCCCAAAACATGTTTCCGCCCATGTAGCGCACAATGGCGCAGTCGGTGTGTGAACTCAATGAATGGGACACATTAAGAAAATCACAGTGACACTGTTCATGAGCAGAGGTCTTAAAATGTCTGTGTTGAAAATTTGGTGAAAAAATTCCTAAAAATGACTGTTTTACCAACGTGCGTTGCGCAGTTCCTAAGAATGCTCGTAAGTTTGCGAATTTTCAATATTTTCACTCCAGATTTTCAACATTGCCATTTTACCACACCTCCTTATGAGCAGTGCAGCTGTCATTTTTCACATCTTGCCCAAAATGTGTTTCTGCCCATGTAGCGCACAATGGCACAGTCAGTGTGTGAAATCAATGTATGGGACACATTAAGAAAATCATAGTGACACTGTTCATGAGCAGAGGTCTTAAAATGTCTGTGTTGAAAATTTGATGAAAAAATTCCTAAAAATGACTGTTTTATGAGCGTGCGTTGCGCAGTTCCTACGCATGCTCGTAAGTTTGCGAATTTTCAATATTTTCATTCCAGATTTTCAACATTGCCATTTTACCACACCTCCTTATGAGCAGTGCAGCTGTCATGTTTCACATCTTGCCCAAAACATGTTTCCGCCCATGTAGCGCACAATGGCACAGTTGGTGTGCGAACTCAATGTATGGGACACATTAAGAAAATCACAGTGTCACTGTTCATGAGCAGAGATCTTAAAATGGATATGTTGAAAATTTGGTGAAAAATTCCTAAAATGACTGTTTTGGCGTGCGTTGCGCAGTTCCTATGCTCCGTCGAAGTTCGTGAATTTTCAATATTTGCACTCCAATGACTTCCAAATACCTAAACAGCACATAGAAGCAAGCAACATTCGGCATTGACAAATGCTTGTACTTCTTTGTCACTGATTTTTTAAGCCATGTCCAAGTGCCAAATACCACTGCAAATACCTGCAAGCGAACGTTCGGCATTGGCAAATGCTAGTTAGATCTCGTTTTTAGTTTATTTAAAGACTGTTTCAGGAATGGACTCACCTCATTTTGGAAAGAAGCTGTGCCTTCATAGTAGAAGGCTAACACATTGTAAATGAATTAAACAATAGGAACCTGCAGTATGATCCATGTCATTGTAGGAAAGGCTGGATGATTGTATTCATTGTCTTTTCTGCTCCTACTATGGTCTCTGTATGACTACTGCAATAAAGAAGTTTAAAAAAAATCTGCTGAGATTCAAAATTCTGTTCACTGGGATGACAGAGGGCTCCCATGGCAAAGTGAAAATAAACAAAAAAAAAAAAACATTCTTATTCTGGTAAACTGTCATCACTTCTGCCCCCAACTGCTTTCCCTCCTCTACCACTATTCAGCATACCTCCTCTTTCACCATGATTTCCACACTTCCAATCCTACTTTTAGTCTTTACCACCCCATCCTATCCTCTCCTCTCCCTCTCTCTGCCTCTCCCAATGCCTCTAACACCCACCCCTCTTCACCAGTCTACCCCCCGGCACACCCATCACCCACCTCTTCCCCCTGTTCCATATAACTACCCTTTCTCCCTGTACTCCGTGTCTCACCTCCTCCTTTTCTCAACCTGGCTTATTCCTTTCCTACTCCCTTAATTTTGAGCTTCTCCACTAACTCTTCTCTTCATTCTCTTCCTCATCTAAATCAAACTTCGCTCAACTCACTAGAACATGTATGTCCAAAAATTATCTTTTTATTCCTCTTCCTCCTTCTGCTCTTTGCAGGTGATATCCAACCTAACTCTGGCCCCTCCACCCCCTATCCCACCACCCTATCTAAAGTCCCCAGACCTTGCCCCCCCATTCTTCTCCACCCACTATTCCCAAAGGGCTCGGTTTTGTCCACCTGAATGCCAGGAGCCTCTTCCCTAAGCTTGATTCTCTCAAGCTCTGTATTACCTGGCATTCTCCTGATGTCCTTTACATCACTGAAACCTGGTTGCCAACCACGATCACAAACTCCTCCCTCACCCTCCCTGACTTCCAGCTCTACTGACAAGACCATGGCAAATGGGATGGAGGTGTTCCCTGTACATTCACTAATCCCTTTCCTGCTCCATCTCCTTACATGAATCTCTTCCCCTCCTCTCATGAACTTATCATTGTTAAGCTATTCCTCCCCCTGTGAGATATACATGGCTACGATCTTGTGCTAAAAGATTGTACTGCTTGGAATTCTGCTATAAATAAAGTTTACAAAAAAGAAGCCAAAACAAAATATCTATGTTGGTGTGCTATGTGCCTCACCAAGGCTTGCACCTGCATTGTTTCTCTCTTGTATCACTTCTATTACCTCCCATGTGGCCAGCTCATCATCCTAAGTGATTTCAGTCCAGACTGGCTCTCCTCTTCCTTCTCCTCCAAGTCTACTCTTCAAAAGATTGAGTCTCTAAATCTTAGCCAGTTTATATCTGAACCTATCAACTATAAACCTCACTCTTTAAACCATTCCATTCTAGACTGGATTCTCTCCTCCCATTCCCCTTGTATCAACACTTCAGGCATCCTCTCTGACCAATGCCTGACCTACTGTATCAGAAAGGTGCATCTTCCTCAGTCAGCCCCCAAATATATTTGGTTCCATCCTCTCAGTGCCCTTTACTCCAATGGCCTTCTTCATTACCTAGCTGGCACCAACTGGTCTCTGGCACTGTCTGCCTTAGACATGGACACTTCCCTTTGCCTCTTCACTACTATCTTCACTTAGGTCAGGAACCTCCATTCCCCCATTAAAATGGCATGTGTTAAATGCCATCACCACCCCTGGATCGCAACTGAATTATTGGCCATGTGCAAAGCCTGGAATAGTGTTTGGATGCAGTTTCAATCCTCCCACACCCAGGCTGACCTGCAATCATACAGATCTCAAAGAAATGCTTCCACAAAGGCAGTCCACACTGCCAAGGCTAAATACTTCGAGACCCATGTCAGAACCAATCTCAGCTCACCATAAGAATTCTGGCATGTCATTCACTCCCTTCTTGACCACCCATCCCAGTCCATCCCCACCCAGTCCATACAGTGAATGGTTTGCCTGACTCTGACCCCTCTCCTGTAGCTGTAATTTTCAACAAATTCTTCACCTCTTGCACTCTTCTAGATCCCCCCTGCCAGCCTCCTCTCTCCCTCCCTGCTCCTCATCTGGAGGCTACAGTTTCTCCTCTGTCTCTTCTCATGAAGTCAAGCATGCAGTAATGTCCTTAAATCCTAAAAAATCCAGCTCTGACAAACTCCAACACAAACTCCTCTGAATCACTGCTCTGGCAATTATCATTCCTCTTGCATACCTTTTAAATCTCTGATTCCACTCCTGCAATATTCCACTGGCCTGACCATTTGCTAAGATTCTTCCTCTTCATAAAGGACCTAGCTTTCACTGACCACTACCAGCCCATATCTCTTCTTCCCTCACTTGCTAAACCTCAAGAGTCAATTTTCTATACCAGGCTTGCTGAGTTCATATCCAACACTGATACCCTCTCCTTCTTCCTATGTGAATTCAGGAAGACTCACACAATCATCTCCCCCTACTACGGGTCACAGATTCCATCCTCTTGGGGATGGACAAAGCTCACATTATTCTGCCATCATTATCGATTTGGCAAAGGCATTCGACTTGGTCTCTCAACCCCTCCTCCTGCATAAATTACTCTCTACTGGCTTTGGAACTCCAACAGTACATTGGTTCCGCTCCTACCTCTCTGACCAGTAGCAATCAGTCCTGGTTGGAAATGTCCTCTCAACCACTCTTTCTATCCTTGCTGGTGTTCCCCAAGGATTCATACTTTACCCCATCCTCTTCTCCCTTTTCATTAATGACCTTTCCACTGCCTGTTCTAAAACTCAAATGCACATGTATGGGGAAGATACTATTATTTACACTTCAGGACCATCTTCTGCAGATGCACAAACCCCTCTCCAGCATGACTTAACAAGGGTCTTAGTTGGTTCCAACTTTCAGTAAACACAAAAAATAACCTCTCTCTATGACTTTTGGTGCAAGGTAGAGATGCAACGAAATTTAATTTTGCCAGTGAATTTCCAGCGAAATATTTAGTGAATTTCATGCATTTAGCAAAATATTTTGTGGGTGCAAAATGTGAAATTCCACCAGCAAAATGCAGAATTTTGCTCACAAGTGGTGACATTCAACCACTCGCAGGTGAAATTCCACATTTCAGAGGTGAAATCCTGATTTCACAGCTGAAATTCCAGTTTCATGGGCAGAATTTTGCACCCTCAAAATATTTCATGAAATGTGCGAAAGTCACGAAATATTTCACAGAATGAAATTTGTGGACTTCACCCATCCCTAGTGCCAGGCAAAAGCTAGCTAGGCTTCAGACTCTTCTGGAGTTCACCACCCCTGAAGGCCGCCACTTTGAGATTGTCCCTGCTTTTAAATACTTTGGGGTCTGGCTGGATAGACAGCTCAACTTCTCCACTCACATACTGTAGATGCAATCTTCTCAAAACTTTGTCCCAACTTAGGAATCCTGTATCGGAACAAAGAGAGCCTGTCCCTACCTGTCCATCATGAGTTAGTAACTAAAATGATACTCCCAGTATTGGACTATGCAAATGTCATTTATGGCACCACCCCTGCAGTGTCCCCTGCCAGGCTCAACACCCTCCTAAACTCTTTCTGTCACTTTGCCACCAACTCCCCATTTCACACACACACCACTGCTTTCTCTATTCTTCTCTCTCTCTCTCTCTCTGTCCCCCTCCTTCCCCACCAGAGAGAGACCCACTGCTCAGCACTTGCTGCCAAATACTGTTTTGAGACCCTTCCTTCCTAAATCTGCTCCCTACTATCCCCTGCCAACCCATCCTCTACCCTCTGCATTCCAGGGACACATGCTCTTTCTCCCTTCCTCATCCTCACTCAATTTCTGGACAGTCTGCTTTTTCCTGTCACTTCCTTCTCCTCTGGAATCAACTCTTCTCTGACACTTGCCTTTCCCCTTTCTAACTTCCCTCAAGATCCTGCTCTGACTCACTCCCACTTCCTCCTGCTCCTGCACCTCTATATCCCATGCCCACCAGACTTAACCTACATAGTTTCCAAGTGTTCCTATATACAGGCACCTGACTCAGACAGTCTATCTTGAATGTTTGTAACTTTTGTGTTTATTTTCTGTCATTTTGTATTCTACTTTTTGGTGATAGTTTGTAACTTTGCATTTATTTATATTCATTTTGTATTTCCACCTTTTGTAACTGTGAAATGAGTTTGCCTTTTCCATTTGTTTGTGTTTTTACCCCTTCTCCTCGGGTTGCACCTGGAAATGAGCCTCAGCTTAGTGTGCCTTTACCAGTTACCAAATTTTAACTAAATAAACAAATGAAAGCATACAATTACATTTAGATATTACAATTAGCAGTAATAATGTCTCTCCAATCTATATTTGTGCTGTAGAGATGTCCCAATGTACTGAAAATGGCAGAAAAAAAAATCACCTTTCTACCTCACCCGGATTTTAAAGCACTTTGGGATACAGGTGGTATGAAAGAGTTTGTATAAAACTATCCCTTCAAAAGTTTTCTGTAGATACAATGGAAGTTTATGGAAAAGCTGATCTTACCGATGGACAATTTTATCTTAAATACAAGGATTTCTGAAGTTCAAAGAGACAGTCTTCTCATCTAGATGCACCCCCACCTTTAGCTGGGGAAATGCTGTATCAGAGAAAGTAATTTCTCTTGACATTCAACCAACCTTTCATTGATTCTAATGACATTTGCTTGGGGAACTCATAGAAAGCCCAGTTAATGTTTCCTTCTGCTGATGTATGTGCTCTTTTCTCCAAATGCTGCTTGGAAAAAAATTGAACATTGTGGATAAGGGGTTCCCCTTGAATTAAAACACTGTAATACTTATCAGCTTGCTAACCTTGTGGCATTGCACCTTGAGCTGCCAAGGACACTACTGTACTTGACTGTCTTCAGTATTTTAGTATTTTTTGTGCTGTTTTGTGTTAAGAGCTATCCCCCCTTAAGCTGAGCTTTGTTCTGATATTTCCTCTGGCTTCTTTATATGGTCTCATTCATTTACATCTACTCAATCCATTCTTTCTCCATTTCTACCTCTCTCTCTCTTTTGTTTGTCTTGTCCAGCTTGTTGTGTTCTAGTTTCCTGTCATAACCCTGAATTCTTTGAAACTACCTTGCATTCTTGATCTTTTGGATTCTCTTACTGCCTTTTTATGGAAGTCTCTCCGAATTCTCTTTTTTCCCCCAGGCAGTCTTTTCATTTACCTTTCTCCATGCCAGCTCACAGTCATTAATTCCTCAGTCATTACCCTTGCATTCTGCTACCCTCTCCAAATTTTCAGTCTCCTTTCCGGACTGCCCAGATCTTCTCTTACATTTTAATGTAGTAATTGACAGTAAATAAGAACTGCTAGGCCCACCTCATCTGCCCATAATTCCTGCCTTCATCAGTGGTCACTGACCCTGCTTGTTCATTGGTTTTCACCTCTCTTTCAGACCACTAGGGTTCCTCTATGCCTATCTCATGCATGTTTGAAACCCCCACTGTGCTAGCCCCACCACCTCCTGGTGTAGAGTATTCCAAGCATCCACCACTCTTTCTGTGATTAAAAACTGCCTCACATTCCCCCTTATCCAGACCCCCATTGTAATCTCATATCATGCACCTTTGTCCTTGTACATCTCCTATACTGAAAGAGGTCCTCCACCTGGAATTTGTTTTAGCCCTTAAGATACTTGAATGTTTCAATCATATCTTCCCACTCCCACCTCTCCTCCAGCATATACATATTGAGATCTGTCACCTTTTGTCCTTCTGTCATTGTTTTTGCCTCTCAGATCTCAAAATTCCACCCTGATCACCTCCTCACCTGTCATAAATAACAAATTATTCCATATTTAAATCATATATATACTTTAGTGACAAAAGTATTCAATAATCAGCATGATAATTCTTTCTCTCTGTCTCTCTGTTTCTCTCCCTGGCTTCTCTCCAACACTCTTTTCTTCATCCTTCTTTCCTAATGCTCCTTTACTACTACCCTCACACTCCCATCTAGCTATCTCATACCATTCAAGTATCTATGTAGTTCTTGCTTCCATACCACAGCCCCATTTCATTGTTGCTTACCTCCCCACCATCACCCTTCTTGCTCTTTTCCCGACTCCCTAATTTAAGCAAAATTCCCACTATCTCCTGAAATTGGCACTTGTAAACCAACCAAACTTCATATCCTCCACATGAATCAGCCAACTTAATTCAGTTAACCCTAGATCTTATACTCATGTAAATCCTTTCCCTGTCAAATCTGTATATTTCAAAGTGTTGAAACACCTTTCATCTATGATCTTCTTGTTGATAATGATCTTGGCATCCTTTGCTCACTTAAAACCTGGCACTCTTCCATCCTGATTCTCCTAACTGATGTCCCACTGGATATTGTCTTCCTGAACAGTTTTTTACCACTGGCAGCCACAGGGAATATTTTTCATAATTAGTAAGTCATGATTTGGAGCCAGAGTCAATGGAGGTTGGCTGGAGGAGGACAGAGCATCACAGGGGATGCTCTTCTCCTCCTTGTGGGGATGGTAGAGTATTCCACTCTGTTACCACCACCTGGGTGACCATGGGTGGTGGTGTAAGCCAGTGACACTTAGGGTGGGTTGACACCTCATGACAATACATAAGTGTATATGTATGAGACCATCCCTGCCCATAAATCTTCCATGGGGCTGGGACAGAAAAATGGAAATACACCCTGGCTGCAGCAGGATGAAGTAGCGAGCCTGTGCAGGCTCAACACTGCTTACACAGCACCCTCCTCCACTAAGCATGATGACTGAAAGAGCTTGTGCAACTCCCTTTTGTCGCAATGGGGGGGGTAAGCCATGGGCATATAGCAGGAAGCGGGTAAGTTCTCAGAAATGGTTGTGGCAGGGCTGGAAGAGAATTAAGAAGAATGGGCAGGTCAGAGCAGAAGAAGGCATAAAAAGTAGGTCAGAATCTGAATTTATCTTCCTGTTTTCACAAACCTTGTCCTTTTAAGAGCACCTTATAATGCATCTTCACCCCCAACCTTGAACTCCACTGTATACTGCCAAGCCTGACCCCTCCTTTCTCTGGCAATCTTTTGACCACCTATAACTAATTGATTTCTCCTCAATTAGTGTCATACTCATTGGGAATATTAATATATTTATTTATGACCCCTTTAACAATCATGCCTACAGCTGCCTCATTGTTTTATGCTTCCAGAGCCTTATCTAGTCTGTCAATTCTCCTAGACACACTCATGATCACATGCTTTGTCTTGTCATAAGCAACTCTTCTTTTTCTCTCTCCCTTTTTTACCTCAATACTGATCACTTCCCAGTCATGTTTGATGTCTCATTCTACAGTACCACTCCCTGCCCCTTAAGCAATCCAGTCTCACTGATCCACATATCCCCCACTGAACACAAGATATTGCATTTCAGCTGATCTATCTTGATTAGAAAAAAATGGAAAAATGCAATATGAATCTTTCTCATATTTTTGTATACATTTATGCTGTGTTGACAAAAAAACACAATTTGGTGTATCATTAATCTAAAAGTAGCTGTAATTCCCATTGCCTTTGTGCTGTGGTTAACATTTATTTGTCTCCCTCTCACTCTCCTGTAATAATGCACTCACTCACCTCTAAAGTGATCTTCTTTCATACCAGAATTACCCATATTTGTGACAGCACTCATGCCCCTAATTCTGCCTACCAATCTACTGCCTCTGGACCCACATTCCTCAAGTTTTCTCCCCTCTTAACACCCATATCCCTAATGCTCTTCACTTTCTTTCCTTAACAGAACAAAGGCAAGAAATTCATAAGAATGTTGATGGTACAAAATACAAGAATATGTGCTGGCATGTGAAATGTACATGCATTTTTTTATGTAAGTTTTTATACAAGAATTATGTGCAATGAATAATCATGTGCAAGGAATGAATGTGTAAGGAATGTTAACTTTTTCCTTGTATGAAAAATTCATGCAAGAAAAATTCCTTGCCAACATCCTGAAATGCAAGAAAAAACTGCATGTGGGCTACTGTACTATAGTATTGGTTTGAATCCTGATATGGGGACAGAACCTACAACTTTCTGATTCTAGAGGCAGGCATGAAGCTAATGATAAGCTGACACTGTGCTGGTCAAGTGTAGTGAAAAATGTATATAAACAGATACATAAGCAATAAATCTTGATAAATGCTTACACATTGCTTGCATTTTTAAAAGGAAACATCCTCATTCTGCTCCCCATATTTTTGATTTGAATGCACAAGAACACCCTTACATCTCCTTGTGCAGGGTCCACATTTATATTAATATACACCTGAGTTCATAATACTGTGCTCAGGTTTGTGGTACTGTAGTCATTACCATGACTAATTATTTATTTAACATACTTTAGGATTACAACCTTTGAGTCAGGGACTCATTTACAAAGGATCTGTGTCAGAAAAAACAAACACTTAATACATATAGACATAGAATTCCAACTAAAGTGTACATTTTTTTCAGTTATACAATATTGCAGAATCAAGATCAGCTATACATTGCATTCAACATGTTACCAAGAGCTGTATTTTACAGTTTTCAAGAGAACAATAAGTTTGCTGAGAGAGGGAAGAGTAACAGATTTGATATTTACAGTGAAGTAGACAATTAGACAGACATCTTGTGAGTGCAGCCAAAGAAGGCATTGTTAATAGGTAATGTTTGGTAGCCCTATTGGTAGGAGCTTTGTGGCTGGGTGGTCCCATAAGACGACAGATATATGATCTGGCACTAGCTGGTAGACTGGCAATGCATTGAAGTGAGAATGTGCTCTTTGAGGCCTGACTTGAAAGGTCCTAATTTGGAGATGGAGGAGATGTCAGAGGGGAGTTCATTGTACCAGACTGGGCCCTGTGTGGGAATGACCTTTGGGCTAAGGAGGTTCCAACTCTCGGGATGGACCACACCTGTTGGTTGGCAGTGTGGGTGTTCACTGAGGTGTGGGAGGATAGTAGAGAGGCAAAAACCCCAAAGGGGGTAAGCCCCAGGTGTATTTTCTTTGTGAGGAGACATGTTTGATAAAATAGCCTTTCATCCAGGGTGAGGAGATTTGTCAGTGCATATAGGGTTAAAGTATGGGTACGTTTATCTGCCCCAGAGAGGGAGTCTGCAGACTTTCTTTATGGCCAGGTTTGATTTTGCTAAGGGCTGTGTGGTCAGCAGCTGAGTAGAGAATGAGCCCATAATCAACTAGGTAGAGGACTGAGGAGGTGACAGCCAGATTAAGGGCTTCCGGAGGTAGGCAATCCTTGTGCCGATATAATAGTCCTATACAGACATTTATGGCTGATAATAGAGTGTCAATGTGTGAATGGAAGGAGAAGCTGGAATCAAACATAAGACTCAGGTATTTATATGTATGGACTTGTTCTAGAGGAAGGCGAGAGTGGGAGAGGATTGTTAGCCACGCATTCTTGGCCTTATTCTGTCAGTGAGCAAAGAGCATGGTCTTTGTCTTTTTTACATTGACCACAAGTCTTTGATCTATGAACCAGTTTTCAATCTGGTTAAATGCATGTTGGAGGGAGGACTGCAATACTGTGGGATCTGGGTGTGAGGCAAAAAGGACTGTGTCATCCACATAGAGTAGTAGGTTGCCAAAGCAGGAATTGGGCAAGGTGTTTAGGTAGATTCTGAATAATAGCGGGCCGATGATGGAGCCCTGGGGAACCCCAGAGTGGACTGGCAGGATGGTTGAGAAGAGGTTGTTTATTTTGACACATTGTGATCTAGCGGTGAGGTAAATGGTAAACCAGGAGACGGATCCTTGGGACAGACCTATGTGGCAGAGTGTGCTTTAGAGTAAAGGGATGGGAGACTGTATCAAATGCCTTTGACAGGTCGATGAAGACAGCTCCAGCTAAGTGATTTCTGTCCAGGGCAGAGTGAATAAAATTAGAGAACTCAGTGAGAGTAGTAGTTATACTGTGCCCAGATCTGAAACCATGCTACTCCCTGCAAAGTAGGTTCTCAGCAAGCAGGTACTCAGTGAGTTGGGTGGCTATCCTTTTTTTGAGGGCTTTCAAGAGTTGTGGGAGAATGGATATGGGACAGTAGTTATTGGGGGAGGTGCTTTCACCACTCTTCAATACTGGGGGGCTGTGGCAGTCTTCTAGGCTGCCGGGAACTGACCCATACTTAAGGAGCAGTTAATGAGGTCAGTCAGTGGTGAGAGGACTGTATGATTATGTATGATTATGATATCACTATAGAGGGATGTGACTTTTAAGTGGGGAATAAGAAACAAGCGTAAATAAACTGTAAAAGATGACGACCCTGTGCCAGATTTTCAAAGGGTGATGCAGGACCTACATCAAGCCCTGTGTCAACCCCTTTTCATGCACCATACCCATTTCCTACAACTGTACCTGATTTTACAATCTCGGGTGCAGTCTGAGTATTTTAGTCACTTCATGGCAGCTTACGCCAAATCTCAGGCACAAGCTTCATGAAGATGGACAGAAAATCCCTTTAGATTGCTGCAAGCCCAGTGCACCATATTTCTGGTGCACCCAGGGCTTGCAGTAATTTCCAGCATTCAAAACTCTGGCTCTCTGTTTTCATATAAATTTGCTCAGTAATGACAGGAAGGGAACGATAAGAAAGATATATTTGACAATACCTGAATAGTAACTAAACACATTTTTAAAAGTTTTTTACTGAGGTGCATTCAGCTTTTTTTCAGGTCAGATTGTACCAAAAGATTTCTATCAGCACTACGAAGATATGCATTCTTACCTGTAAGTATACAGAGTAGAGCAATCCTCCTGGCACAGTTCTTACAAGGTGTTAATCATCCCTAAACACTACATTTTATTCTTGCATATTTCTTAACTATTGACTTTTTTTCTTGCACTATTCTTACAAACATGTATACGTTGATTAACTACCTTGATCTTAAATTCATTTATACCTTTCCAGTCCTTCCCTCTCTGTCTCTGATGATGTCTTCTTTTTCTTTAATATTAGCCCTTTATGGAGCACCATATCAATTGATTCTTTTCCCCTGTACTTTTCTTCTTCAAGCCCCTCCCCGTTACCTTAGTTCAATGTGTATCTTTGGCATCTCCAAAAATGCAGATGCCATACTGTTAAACAGTATATACTATATGCATGTATAGCACTATCTATTTATATGGGACATGCAATGGTCTGACTCACAATGTGCAATAAAGCTTCAAGTATGAAGGGGCAGGACCATAAGTCACAAATGGAAGAGCCACAAGTGAATTAGAAAGTCCGGCCCCTCAGAAGCATTACTTAATTTGTGCTGGAGCTTGTCAGGGTAAGCTCCAGCAGCTCTTTTCATGCTGGGGTGCAACCACGGCACCTGTCCAGGGTAGTGTTGTGTGAAACTGGAAAATTTTGCCTAGCAAAATATTTTGCAGAATTTGTGCATTTTGCAAAATATTTTACAAGGCAAAATGTGAATTTTCATTTGGGGGGGTAAAATTTCACCCTTGAACTGCACAATCTACTGCTCGTTGGTGAAATTTCGCCACCAGCAAGCAAAATTTCTCAATTTTGCCATTGGCCCCTGGCCCCAATCTTTAAAAAACAAAACAAAACAATCTCCTCCCCATCCCAGGTGTCTAGTGGTCCCCCCCAGCTGATCATCAACTGAATTTAAGAACCCCTCCCAGTCACCCTGAGTTATCACCAGGCCTCAGTCCCCTATTTTTGTAAAAGCAATCCCTCCCTGTCCCTGGTGTCTAGTGGATCCCTCAGCCAATCACTGGTTGAATTAAAATAAAAGACCCTCCACTCCCCAGTCAATCCAATTTCCCCAGTCATGACTCCAGCCCCAATCTTCAAAATAAAAAAATATCCCTCCCTATCCTGGTGTGTGGTGGACCCCACCCTCCCACCCTGTCATACGTCCAGAGCCCACCTTGCTCCCCAGTACTCAGATCATGCCACTGGCACAGCCCTCCACTCACCTCCATGGCCATCAGCCAAGGGTATTGCTTTTCTTTTTAATTTGAAGTTTGGGGTCGGGTCATGGCTGGGTGGAGGTAAAAGAACTTGGATTGACTTGGGAGGGTAGGAGGGTTATTTACTTTAATTCAGCTGGTGATCAGCTGGGGGGTCCACTAGACACCTGGGACAGAAGGAGGCTTTTAAAGATTGGGGGACGGGGGCCCCAGGGATAACCCAGGTGACTGGGGGGGAGGGTTCTTGAATTCTGCCAGTGATTAGCCAGGGGGACCACTAGACACCAGGGAGGGAGAAAATAAAGTATAAATGAATGGGCATATGTGGACGAAATTGTGGGCAACATTTCTCAATTTCATCACAATTTCACAAAATATTTCCCTGGGTTAAATTGCCAATTTCATGGCAATTTCACTGGCAAAATAAAATTTCGTAACATCACTAGTCCAGGGGCAACCCACCATCAACCAAGACCCTTTAATTCTGCACTAACCTTTAAATAAGTGTTCACTGGGCAGGCAGTGGCATGCCACAGGTCGAGCACTCAGCTGCTCATACCTGAGTCATCAAGTAGTACTGTAGTCACCATCTTGGTAACTGAATCTGTCCTGTTAGGAGAGTGACAGAGAGTCTATCTGTCACTCTCTCAGATTCAGCTCCTCCTTCTGGATGCTGCTACCTGCAGCTGCTTGTTTCCCAATTGAGTCCCCGTCCCAACTCAGCTGCTACCTTGCAACTCAAGTTGTTGGGGGGACAGCTAGTTAGCCTGCAAGTGCCACTGAGCTTGTGCCATTTGCCAACAACTGAGTAATCACTCCGCATCAGTTAGCCAGTTAGCAAGTGGAAGAAAAAGGATACAGATGAAAACCACGAAAAAGAACCAGATTTAACAGGTGTTTCTATTACATTTGTCAGCATCAGCCCTACAGAAGAAAAGCAAGTTCACAAAACTGCAAGCATGAGTGGTGTGAAAAGCACTTCTGCTGATAGTGATTCTGAAATGCAGAGCACTGGTAGCAAAGATGTCAAACTGCTATAACATGTCATGGCTCGCAACAAATATTTACTTCCTGCAGGATGGAAATGTGAACAAGCATTTGTCAATGCCAAATGTTTACTTGCTGGTATTAGCAGTGGTAGTGTAGTAGAAGTTACAGAGCTGCATAATAGGAATGGCAGTGAAGTATTGAACTGAAGCCGACCCCACCACCACCCTGCAGAGAGTGACAGGCATTGGGGTGTGCCTTTGGGTCATCAGGCATAACGGCCACGCCATTTCACCACACCCCACCCTGCAGACACTGACAAGTGTCACGGTGTGCCTTGGGGTCTCTGGCCTTTATGGGCACCCCATTCCATCAGGAAATATGGTGAGATGAGTGCGTATAGGAGAATAGGGTGAACTTTGGGGCCGAAGAGTCCAAGGCATATCTCAATGCCTCTCACTGGCTGCAGGGTGTGGAACAGTATGAGCATTACAGGCAAGAATCCCAAGTCACACCCCTGATGCCTGTCATTCTCTACAGGGTTGGGCACTATGGTTGGAAACCCTAATACCTCAGGCATTCGTTGGTATTTTCACTCCAAATTTTCAACATGGTTTTGTGACCCTCATGAACAGTGGCAATATCAGTTTGTTAGGCGAAAGCTGCTTATGCACAGGGACTACGGCATTTAGCACAACAGGTGCAAAAACATTCTGAACAGGATGTAAAAAATGTCACCTGTACTGTTCATGGGAAGGTGTAAAAAATGGCAATGTTGCAAATCTGCAGTAAAAATATTAAAAAAACTGGTGAAGTCACGGCATAGAAACTGTGCAACGCACACCCGTAATGTAATTAGTTTGGGGATTTTTTACAGCAGATTGTCAACCCAGGCATTTTGGGATCTCCGATCATGAACAGTGTCATTTTGATTTTCTTTATCTGTCTCGAACAATGATTTACCACAGCGACCACGCATCTCTGCACTGAAAGTGTGAAAACACATTTTAGCCATTTTGTGAAAAATGACAGCTGTACTGTTGATAAGGAAGTGTGGAAAAATGCCACTGGTGAAAATCTGGACTGAAAATATTACAAAGTCATGAACTTACGAGGGTGTGTGGAAACTGCGCAATGCTCACTCATAACACAGTCATTTTATGGACTTTTGTCACCAAATTTTCAACATAGCCATTTTAAGACCTCTGCTCATGAACAGTGTAACTGTGATTGTCTTAATCTGTCCCAAACATTGCTATCGCATACCGACTGCATCATTGTGCGCTACATGTGCAAAAACACATTTTGGGTGACATGTGAAAAATGGCAGCTGTACTGTTCATAAGGAAGTGTAATAAAATGGCAATGTTGAAAATCTGGAGTGAAAATATTGAAAATTCATAAATTTACGAGCATGCGTAGGAACTGCACAATGCACGCCCGTAAAACAGTCATTTTTAGGAATTTTTCCACCAAATTTTCAACATATGCTTTTTGAGAGCCTACCTTATGAACAGTGGCAGTGTCGTTTCATTACTTGGTCCCGAAAGGTGATTTCATGCAGTGACTGCGAAATCACCCTTCAGGGCCAATTAATGCCATGACAGTGACATCATTCATGGGAAGGGGTTCCAAAAACCCCATGTTGAAAATTTGGTGCAAAAATTCCAAAAAATGCATGAGATATGCAGCAAAGATGAAAAACCCTATCTATCCTATTATACAGCTTACCGGCATTTCCTCAGTTCGCTGTTGGCTTTGAAAAGTGCAGGCGTGTTCCCGGTCCACGAAGATCATCACGCGAGTCAGGAGGTAAGTATGGGGTGAAGGTGTGGGAGGCAGGGTGCGAGTGGGTGAGTGCGGATTGTCGGAGGGGGGCAGGGAGAAGCTCCGAGGGACAGTTTTTTTATTTTCAAGGTTATTTTGTTACTGAGACGATGAGGGACGTTTGCCATGCTGGGGTGGGCTCCCAGCATGGCAGCTGAAAGGCTGTTTGGGGAGCTGGAGCCGACGGGGGATTGGGCACCCCCGTCGGCTATAACACATTTTGCCAAGCTGCGGTGGGCTCCCAGCGTGGCACCTGGATGCTTGGGGGGGGAGACAGTGGAGCCGATGGGGGATTGGGCACCCCTGTCAGCGACAGCATCTGTTGCCATGCTGGGGTAGGCTCCGAGAGTGGCACCCTGTACTCTGGAGGGGGAGACAGTGGAGCCAATGGGGGACTGGGCACCCCTGTCAGACTATACATGTGACATGTGGAAGGCTTTTGGGGTGGTCGCAAAACAGCCGACGGGGGATTGGGCACCCCCGTCGTCTATACAGTGTGTGCGTGGGGGAGGCCGCACGCAGTATGTGTGTGTGTGTGTGTGTGTGTGTGTGTGTGTGTGTGTAGGGGGAGCATGCATCAGCACGAGATATCTTATCACTGCTCACTGAAGCGTAGCTCCCCCTTTCAACTGTACTCCACTGCATTTTGGAGCTGTCATAGAGAACTGTGGCCATGCCTGCAAACATACTGCCTGGATTGGAAGAGGGCTGCATTCACCTCCGAAAACTCGGATGATGGCACTATGTTTCTTGCACATGCGTGTAGGCAAACATAAAAATATATTTCCAAAGCAAGTACCCGTGGTTAGTCATCAACGGATCGAATCTCGGTTGCACTGTGGGTTAGTAGGTCAGTAACTTGGAACCTAAAAAACCTGCAGCAATGAAGTTTTCTAAAGAATGGAAAGAAGCTAGTTTCAGTTCCTCTGGTGCCAGTAAAACCAAGCAACAGAATGCACTCCGGAAATAGGAGAACATGCACAAACCAAGTCACATGTCACAGATTCTCATATTTTGGAGCAGGCAAAGAAAGATACATTGTTGCAAATAACTGCAAATGCCCAATCTGTGTAAACTTCTAAAATGGCCAGAATCGTTCATACTGCTTATAAAGAAGTGAAGTACGACCGACCTTCAGATGGTTTTGAAATTAAAATTGACTGCCAGCAGTTAAATGGACTCAACATGGGGCAACTTTTATATTCAAATGTGACAAGTTCTAACTTTCAATATCACATTTCCTCTGAAATGAAGAAATAGTAGTTTGCTCAAATCATAGCGCTTGCTCCTAAAGTGAGTCTTTTATTTGATGAAGCTACTGCCATAAACATAAAAAGTGCTTTAACTTTGTACATGCAGCTGAAGTTACATGTCTGTGGCTTCCACTGTACCTGGTATGGGGTCTCCTGCTAATGTATTTATTGACCTTGATGACCTACATGTCATGTCTTCCTATCCACAGACACTGCCAGCTATTTCCCAAAATTTCTGTGATATTTCCAGAAATATTTGATGCTTTTTGCATTTAAACAGTAGGGGCAGCAGAGAGAAACTCTTCGTAAATTTCACAAAATATCTGGAAATAGCTGCCAATGTCTGTGGCTATCACTGTACCTGGCATGGAGTCTCCTGCTAATGTATTTATTGACCTTGCTGACCTACATGTCCTGTCTTCCAAGGGAATCATGAATAGGTTATTGTCCATGCTCAAAAAAGTTAACATAACTAAAACTTTCTCACCAAGTGCCTTGTAGCAATTGCTTGCGACGGAGCTTCAGTGTTGTTGGGATGCAATATTGGTGCAGTGAAGAGGGTTGCATCTAGAAATGACCATCGGCTCAGTGAGCCTTTTCCAGTTAAAAAATTTTAAATAAATAAATTACAAAAATAGGGGGATGCAGGATTCCTAGAGACACTGGATGCAACTCTACATTTAACTAGGGATGAGTATGGTGACAGTTCACCACCTCTAATAGTGATATCGACATTGCAGCCAAGGGCATAGTCTTTTCATCCTTGTAGTGGGAGCCTCCCTAGTGATTGGTATATGGTGCAGTGATGTGTGGAGTAGGTTGACAGAAGTGCAAACCTACAGACACTGTTAAAGACAGTTGCAAGTGTAGTGCACAGAGAGGAGGAGATATGGGAGTAAATAGGGGAACAGTAACCTAATGGGGGAGAAGGTTGCCTTGAGCGATGGCTAGGTATGCCTCAGAAGTCAAGTAGTGTTTGAGTCTAAAGGCTGCCCCTAGTTTCTGGTTAACCCTTCACACTGTGTTGTTTATGGGCTCTGTGAATGTAATGGCCCACATTTAAGCCTGGAGTTCATCTAGAAAGGAGGACAGGTTGAGGGAATGAAATTATCTGGCACAGATATACTTTAGAGGGATTCTGAGATGGTGTATTTTCCAGATGTGATTAATTATGCCCTGATTAATGAGGATATCCAAACGTGTACCAATAGTATAGATGCAGTATGAGTGAAAGGACAGAACCCAGTCAATCAGGGAATCATTGGAAGAGTGAGGTTTTAGGCAGGTTGGTTCAATGACGAACTTGGAATGATTAAATGACTTAGCTGTCTGACACAGAAACTAGAGGGATGGGGAAAGACAGTTGGTATTCAGATTGTCCCAAGCAATTATTTACCCCTGAGAGGAGTAAGTAAGAAAGAAAGAGAGAAAGTTGGGAAAGATGTCCAGTTCATTCTTGGGGAAAAATAGATGCCACTAATGTACATAAAGAGAAAGAAGGGGACAAGTGTTTACACAGAAATAATTCATTGGAGGAGGTAGAGGCAGCCAGATGAACAGGCTTGCTGGAGAAACAGTGAAGGGTGCCCTGTGTCCATTAACATGCCACCCCTCCCATGTTACAAATCTATTCCAGTACAGTGAATCCTAGGACCATGATGTCCCCATTGCCGAACCTGCATGCTTGGATATACTGTAGCCTGGTTTAAAGTTGCATTGTGTTGTTTTGAAATGTATTGTGCAATGAAGCAGTAACCACTGCCTGTGTTGCCAATCAATAGCTGATGTGTCAGCCTGATCTAGGTTTCAAAATTAATCCGTTTACATTTCACTGGAAAAAAATTGTTGCTCTTCTGATTTAAAATATATTTTGGTTGAACCCCTGGTGAATGGGAAAACAAATGCAGTGCCACAGGCTGCAGGGTATCTGGGGCTGATTGCATCACAGAGCAGCTCTACAGTATTAATTTCCTTAGGAAAGACGGTTGGCCACTGCCATGCTGACCAGGTTGCCAACCAATGAATGAAAGTAGTGACTCATTCAGTGTGCTGTTCAGAGGAAAGAAGCAGTTGTTTGGCTTTTTAGGGAAGGTCAAAGGATAAACCAGCATAAATAGTTTTGCTTTTTATGGAAGGTCAAAGGATAAACCCATATAAATAACTATCATTTTGAAACATCTTTCATTTTTTTTTATTTTTTTTATTTTTATTTTGGATTTATCTATGTTGCCAACCATCTTTATCAAACCACATAGTGACTACTGTCTGCATAGTCTGAATAACTTGAACACATTCCTACATTGTGCCAAAATGAACCAAGGTTAAGTAACATCAGATGAAAGAAGCAATTCCAAAACAAACTGCTAAGTTTCATTTCTATAGGCCAGAGGGGAATCCATTACAAACCAGTGAAGCAGCTCCCCTTCAGATCTGCCTACATGGCAGGCCATGCAAGTTCAGAATTGAAACTTCCACATCACACAGTAAAACCAGCAAATTTTATAGCTGTAAATGAAAGGGAGGATTACACTGATGGAATAACATGCAAGGTTACAGCATTGTCACCCACTGTGCCCAGTGACAGTGACACCACAAACTAAAGCTCTTTATGTGAATGGATTAGCTCTGCCACATGGGACCCATCACATGACATAGTGTAATATGAGATAGTCTAGTCCCTACACTGAACTTTAATCATAATTAAACCACTGCTAGAGAGACATTTCTACTTATTCCTGGGATTATATTATGATTTAATTCCCCTTATAGCATTTCACTAAACCACTGTAGCATTAGCTTTATTAAAATGCAGGCTCGATTATTTATCAGGCACATTTAGCTGAATAATTTTAATCTGCTGTAAAGGAAAAATAAGTCTATAAATAGCAGTGTAGTAATACTCAAAATGATTTGAATGGCACTTTTGTGTTGTATGAATACTGCTGGTGATGCGTCAGGAATTAAATTCAACTTCCTCCCTTAGGAATAAGAACCAACTAAGTTTTTGAATTCGTTCCTCTTGTTCTTTCCTTTAAAATGTAGTGAGCTTCCTTACTGTCTTAGCTCAGGCTGAATGTTTTCTTCCATTTCTAGTTATTTTGGGTTTTTGAAGAATTGTCATTTCTTTTTCCACATGAAACAGAATTATATACAGTGTGTGCATCTCTAATATCTAAGAAAATGTCATATAGTCATAACCCTGGTTATCAACCAATTATTCTCACATGCATTTGGCAGCATGTATAGATGGGTACTGAAGCTTAAAATCTAAAGGTACTGGAGAGTTGGCAACAGCATTTGAAGAGATGAACTTTTGCTTGTTCTGGGACATATAGCAAATGGCATTTTGAAACAGCATTGTGTGCATGTGTCATGCCCTTTGTCAAAATTACACACATCAACCACATCACAAAAAGTCACTTATGAATTGCAAAATCTTTCCCGTTTGAAAGTATACCTTATCCAAGAAATATTATTCAAAGTTAACATGCAGAATTGCCAAGCTATAGTCAAACATTTTAATTTATTTTATTTTGACTTTGGTAACTGGGAATGTACACTGAACCAGAGTTTGTTTCCAGATGTGACCAAGGGAAGCAGGGAGAGAAGAGTACAGACAAAGGAACCAGCACAGTGCAAACATAAGGCAAGTACTAACATAAGATCAATAATCAAATTACAATAATATGAGTACAAAACAAAATAGCAAAAAATACATTTAAAAATACCATGCACAGTTTTGGATCTGTAAATGTGAATTTCTAATGACTAGAGGTGATACTTACAAGTGTCATAAAATGGGTCAATTTTTTTTTTATTTTATTTTATTTAGTTGTTTAACCAGGTATAGCACACAAATTTCTTGGATAAGAGTTTCCAAAGTTATAAAATAGATGCAACTCTTAGTTAACTCGTTGGAATTTTGAAAAGTCATTAAATGGGCACAACTCCTAGGGTGGACATTTCAAAAATCAAGGTCAAGGAGGGGCCTTTTGAAACCTGCAAGCCTTTGTCTGTGGGCCCTTCCTCTGATGGATGGCAGAAGTTGATCTGAAAGGGTATGGCAGGGGGAAGAGAAAACAGGGGGTGGGTCGGCATAGTTAGGTTGCAGCCTGGGTCAGGGAAAGTTGGAATGGGGGGAAGAGCATGGAGGCTGCTTAAGGGCCAAGACATGGAAGCCCACCTCTTTGCTCCTTCAGCTAGTAAGACTGGATGATGTTTTGTCTGTGGGAAGGGACAGAATTGGGGAATGTGGACACTTGCTGAAGGCTTTTCAGGAGGTGTATGCAGACTTCGGTTTGCCATTGGCAAAGGCTAATACTGATGGCCCTTGTACAGTGCTGTCCTTTTGGGGTATCTAAATTGATAACCCAGGTTTTTCAGATATCAGAGGATAAGGTACAGGCATTGCAGTAATCATCAGCCAGTGTTTTATTTATTTATTGAATTGTTTTACCAGGAAAGCAACACTGAACACAAGGATGCTCATCTCCCGGTGCGACCTGGGGGTTGGGGGAACAAGGAAGATAACACGCAGGCTATCAAAGAGAGTACATTTGTCATTACAGTAGTTCACAGGAGAGGATAACATGCAGGATATCAAATAGAGGAACATTTAACATTACAAGTTGTGCAGTATTATGTGGTTGCAATAAATAGGAATGACAGCTGTGTTAGGGTTCACAACTTGGAAATAGTTAGATAAACAACACCCATAGCCAGAGCAGTTATTCATGTAGAGACTAAAAGTGCAGGTAAGACACTGTGGAGTAGTAAGTGCTATAGTTAGTATATAAGCCAGCTTCCATTTCATATGTTAGGTGCTTCTGGTCAGGCACTCGGGGTATAGGGGACATGCACAATTACATCCATGGAGCTTCATCAATTGTTGGGGCACCTTAACTTTGCAAGTAAGATAATTCCAATGTGGAGGACATTTCTGTACAGAGTGGCAATGTTGGTGGGTCAGCAGCAAAACGCTGCAACATAAACTTTAGTAATAGAGGATATGAGTGAGGATTTGGCAGTTTGGATTTTCTTTTTAATTGCAATAATGGCATTTCATTATGGCGGTAGCATGTGAGGTGGGAGCCTGAATAAAGACACTGCCTGAAACGATGATGCAATGTGGCTGAAAGCCCGAAAGGCAAGGGGACAGGGAGGGTGACCGGATGTGGTGGGATGGGCGACCCTACTGACAGGATGTCGCTGCGTGTACATGCATGTGGGGGGGAGCAAGCATGGCGAGCGTGGCCTGGGAGGTGGTGGAGGGGATGTAGGGGATGGCCCTGCGGTCAGCTACAGAGAAGTGCCATGGCATCAGGGGTTGGCCTCCACTTGCAGTGCATGGGGTTCTGGGTTCGGGTCTGGATACCAGTGCTACTGCGTTTTTGTTGCGCCTGGCCCAAAACATATGATTTTTTTGGCCCCCACCTCTGACATGCACCCCCCTGGAGTTGAGAAGCTTTAAGTAGGGGGGTGAGGGGTGAACCCCCGTTGGTGGTGTGGGGCACAGCCCCCCAGAGAAAGCAAGAAAGATTTAGGGTCCCCAGCACCATTCTTCCATGTGCCAGGGATGTCAAGGTGGCAAAATTGTTTTTGCCAGCCTGACATCACGATAATGCAAGTCACCATTCAGCGCTCGCCATTATCACATAGAACCCATTATGGCCAATGTCCATCACCAGCCAGGAAATGGAGCTTGATATGGATGCAGATGGGGTTTTGGCTTCGTGTCCTACTTCCAAGGAGACTGGAGTGTGGAACAGTGGTAAATCTGCTGGCAACAGGCAGGGCTGACACAAAATGTCACTTTGTTAGAGTTTTCCCTGGTTGTAATGGCTCTCTGGGTATGAGACAACAATTTCAAGGATAAGAAAGTAATTTTTATTCAGACAACATGGAGTGGTGCTCACCATTAACAGCCAACTAGGGGCAAAGGGGCCAACTGGAGATCTGATGAGGCTGTTTGTGTTAAAATGCTTAAGGTTAAACATCCAGTTTTAGGCATTGCATGTGCTCAGGGTTGATAATAACACTGTTGATGTTCTTTCTCATTTGCAGTGACAGAGGTTCTGTGAACTGCATCCCAAAGCAGATGAGCAGGCAGGGTAGTTCCAGCCTTCCTCTGGGAGTTTGTGAGCCAGAAGCTTGGGAGCTAAGTAGGAATGCTTTAGCTCCTTGCACAAGGGCAGCAAACAAGAGGGGGGTGAGAGTTTTAGGAATGTAAGAGAAATAAAAGGGTGGACCAATGTGTGGCCCACCATAATGAACTAGTTATGCCAATATTTGCTGTTGAAGAAATGAAAAGGAATGCACACCTAGAATAATGCACCAACAGCTGGCAGGTATTGCCTGGTTTTCAAAAGTTGCCAGGGTACAGGAGGGGCACATAGGAAGCTAGATCTTAAGTGGTCAGTTAGTCCAGGCCTGTTGGAACAGATGTGAGAGACTTGGAGGGGGTGTGCTCAGACATATCTGAGATAAGATTATTTAGGACAGACTTTTTAGTAGTGTTCTGCAGTGCATTAAGAGTATCAAGTTGATACAGTCAAACAAGGCAGCCAAAACAGAGGTGGTTTTGGCATTTGAAGAGGTGGTGGTGACAGCAGAGAGCATGTTGCTGCATCTCCAAAGGAGCAAAACAGACTGCCTGTACTTCGACTGTTGGTGCTGCCTTAGGGCACCGGGGGTGGTAACATGGGACATTCTGGAAGAAATACATCGGTGCATAGCCCAGTGACTGTGGGGTGGCATTGTTTCATTACAAAAATAGTACCCTTCTGACTGTATTTTAATTCTGATACTTTTTTGGCAGGTCCATGAAGGGATTGGGGTTGAATTCGGCCAAGTTTAATCCCCATTCTTTTCACATTGGAGCAGCAATGAATGCGAGGGTGATACGATTATCAGACACCCACAGGGCCATACACAAAACAAGCTAGCTGCTTCGTATATGGCCTGCAGAGGCTTGTTAGACACTGTGTTGTGCTTTGACATTCAGTTTGGTGGAGGTCATAGGCATCATGGATTTGTGAGGAGTGTGCATTTAGGGTTCAAGAAGCCTAAATGTTGCATTTCTTTACATTTTTTGCTTTAATATTCAATGCCAACAATGTGGCCCTGAGCAAGTCACTCACCTTCCTTCTGCTCCCAGGTTGCACATGGAAACAAGCTTTGGCTTAATCTGCCTTTCCTGGTTAAACAATGTCCCCTTCCCTCTCCCCCTTTAATATAATACTCTAACTTGTGTATTTACATAGATTTTGCAATGGAGCACTGCAATAGTGTGCAGCTACCCTCAGAAAAGCACTAGCTCTACTTTTTCAGTACTGAGTACTGCGATTGTGATACCAAAATAAGAAATGGACTTACATAACTGACACATACAGCACATCTACTGCTCCCTGTAGGCCAGCTGCAGATATATTCATGCAGAACATGCAGACCTGTAAGTAACAGACAATCAGCTAAATACTCTAATAGAAATAACTATATTTTGACTCATGAATGCATTTTGTGTAGGTTTTGTAATAAGGGTATGGGTCCCACTGGAGGGCATCTTATGGATGTAAGAGTGTTGCCTTGTATTTTCTGTCACCTTAAGGATACAACAGGCTTCAGTATTAGATCCATAAGTGGCATACCAACTGGGCCCATAAAATTATTATTGATAAACCTTTTATTAAATTACTTTTTTTCTTTGTGATGTTGACTCATGAGTGGTCAGCGAGAAGCTCTTTACAGTGGCTCAGTACATAAAACGCTCTTACAGGATTAAGAATACCTAATACACAACTGAAAGAAGCACTGTGATTGGTCAGAAGCATCGCTGATGCTCTCACAATCTATAATTTTCATTAAAGATGTTCTATCCTGTAGATGGTCTCTTTTTCACTTTTTTTTACAAAAACAGCATTTTTATTTAAATTTGTGGATTTTAAACTTTGTAATTAAGACAGTTTCATGGACTGCAATAACTCTTTACTGGGTGGTCCCCTTATTCTCCTGTTTTCCTCATCCCCACCCCAATTTTCCCAGTCCCCATGGCTTTGCCTTTCCTCTAAAATGGAGGATAAATGAGCATCTGAAGCCACGGCTGACAGCAGTACTGCTCCCTGATCAGCCAGTAAAGGGGAGTGTGAGCCACAGGCAGCTCATTTATGTTCTTCCCAAGAGCCGAGAGTCTTACCCCTATATTATACCCAGTTCACCAACTAGATCCAGTGTAGGATTCCAGGAATCTCACATTTACATGGCCCCCTAGGTGGCAGGTACAACATGCAGCCACTGCCTCACAGGACTGGTTAACTAGGGGTTTTTTTTTACCCATTGTTTATCCTCCTCTCTGCTAGCTGTCCCCTTCTATCCCAGTCCTTTCAGCCTCACCATCACCTGTTTTCTCTAGGGCCTACCTTGCACAGCTCTAGTGGGGTTTCTCAATGGAATTCTCCCATGGTTGAGCAAGGAAGGGAGTCTGCCTCGTGGAGCACAAGCCAGATATTCTGAAGGCAGTTCCTAGGCAGTGGATTGGTACCTTCAATGGGTGGGGCTGGTGAAATACAGTGCTGCTGGGGATATTTCTCTCAGTTTTCTTCCCAGGACCATCCAATGTGCAACATTACACCATGTGTGAATGAAGAGGCATACACATGCATTTCAGCATGACTCACACCTCTCAAGTGTCCCTGATTAAGAGCGATGTCCCTTATTTTACCTCTAAAAATTGCTCTGTCTCTCATCCATTCCTAATGGGAAAGGCACTGCCCACACAGAAAATATGTTGTAAATTCAGACTTTATAACAGAAATTCATAATAGTGTGATATGCTAAATCAAAAATAAACTTTCTGTAAGTAAACCCAACAGTTTCCACAGTGTTCTGAGCTTGTATCTTCATGTTTCAGGATATGTACCTCATTATTAGGGACAGTTTCCCTCACTGTCCCTCATTTTGGTGTCTGTAACTCTCATTTCAGTGACAATAGGTTGGGAGGTATGGCATGAGTTGATAAATGGAAAGTCATAAATCAACAAATTACGACAGTGCAGAAGGCCTTGCTCTCATAAAACCCCTCGCTAGATACAATGGAAAGAGAAGAGAGCATGCATTAACTGCAACTCAATGGTTTATTCATGGCTTACTTTGTACACTGGATGATGACAATAAGATTGACAAAACATAAACTAGTTCTAAATACCCTATTATCTGTTGTCAATGGGCACTAGTGCAACATTAACCCTCTCATCTTCACTTGGTACATCATCACCTACCTAATCCTGACTCCAGGTCTAGACTTACTTTTTCCCCAATTACAACAGTATGTGAGGTGATTACGTATAGATTTTTTTTGGGCGGGGAGGTCACCATCACCCAAACCCATAAGACCAACTTAGAAGCTGGCTCACATCCCTTGGGGTGTCATAAAAACGAAGCACAATGATGAGTCCTGGTTAGGATAAAACATGTGTCCGTGTCTTCTGTTTGCACCCTTTGCAGATTGTGTGAGAGGCTTTTTGGCACCATGCATTCCTGCTTAAAGCTGAACCAGCCAAAAATGTCATGGTGATTTGCATATACATACCATGATGCTTTGCATTATGGGGGTATGTGATTTTGTACTTCTTCTAATGCATGGATGAAGTTCATTGTTATCCAATCCTCCAAGGACAAATTGTATCACTGCACAGAATGCATTACATAAGCCTGCATGACACATATTATGTTTGGCACACTGCTTTGGTCTGGGACTGCCCCACCTAGAGGTTAGAACTGTGCAACACTTTGTAGGGTGCATTCAGCACAATTTTAGGGAAAGCACTTATCAATTTATTGCCTAGGATAATAGTTCTTGAAGGAAACAAGGACACTACTGTGCAACAAGGTGAATAAGACATTGTGCTTGAAAACAGCTTACTGTCATAAAGCAGAACTATGTACAGTATGATGCAACTATTAATGTTTGCTCTGTGCCCCTATCTGGTGCTTCACTCTGAGCCCTTGAATCCCCTTCCACATCCCCAGATATGTTCACACTCCTTCATTATCCCCAACTCACATCCTCCATGGGCTGTATCATCCATCTCTCCTGTACTGTATCCTTCATTATATCACCACAAAAAAGACTTTTCAGGCCATTTCACTTATTTATACAGTTGTCCCACTCTTTCTCTACCCAGTGCCACAGCAACCTAACCAACTAAGGACACATAACACTAGCTCCTCTAGGAAAGAGCATGCAGTCCTAAGATATAGACTAAGACAAATCATCACTCTTCTATTGATATGCTCAGGGAATATTGATCTTAACCCTGGCCCTCTCTCACCTCTTAGCTCAGTCTTGGAATTCACAATGCTCCTGGCCTAAAACTGATGCTTGCCAATATATGTAGTCTTGTGAAAAAACTTGATCTACTCAATGTATGGGTCTCACATACTAACCTGGACCTACTCATAGTTAGAGGAACTTGGTTAAAGGTCTCAACAATAGGCCAACAGATAGCACTCCCATCCTTCAATTCCTTTAACTTGGATAGGATTACTAGGGAAGGGGGTAGTCATTTATGTCAACTCTAAACATAATGCCTCCTAACTCTATGTAGCCTCCAAACCTAAGGAATGTGAATGCTTGCCCATAAAATGCACCCTGCCCTTGTCCAAAGCAAACAATATTATTGGCTGCAACAGACCACCATCATCAGGGGGCACTGAACTCCTATCCACCATTAAAAACTTAATTTAAATAAATTCAGATAAATCCCTTATTCTCGGTGATCTGAACTTGGATTGGCTCACACCAAGAGCAAATGCCCTGAAAGATCTGTATGATGAGTTGTGTGTCTCGCAACTGATTATAGAATCTACCAGACATAATGCAAAAATTAATGCTAGAAGCTCTATCCTAGATTTGATACTTACAAACAGACCGCACAAAATCCTGCATACAGACAGCAGTGTTTCACAATGATCTAAGTGATCATAACATAGTTGTATGAGCAAAAAGCCTAGAAAAATGCCCCCTTGGTTTCAAATTCACTATCAAGTGAAGTTTCAGCAGATTTAAACCTGAAAATTATCTAGCCAATCTCAGAAATACAAATTGGCAGAATTTCTACCTGGCCACCTCAGTAGATGAGGCTGTTGATACATTCAACTCAAACCTAATAAACATAGCAGACAAGCATGCCCCTTTCATCTGCTGTAGAGTAAAAAAGACATATCTTTCATGGTTTACTGCTGCATTGAAAGCAGCCCTATCTGGATGAGATAAGTTGTGGGCTCAAGAGAGATGCAACAAAACCACTGTAGATTGGACAGCTTTTAGAACAGCAAGGAATGCTTGCACAAAGTTTGTCAGATTAGCCAAATGCATCTACTACATGGAAGCCCTAGTGGGTGCTAAAGGTAATTGTGTAAAAATTTGGAAGACAATCAAATCTGTGGAAAGCCACAGAACTCCTCCCTCCATTCCCATAAAAATTACTTTGCAAGGTAATACTATTTCTGATTGTGGCACAGTCCTAGAAAAATTGAATGTACACTTCATAACGGTAGGCTTAGCATTTAATTCCTCCCCCACTGTTGGGCTCTTCAACCCTTCTGCAACTAAAGACACTCATGTGAATCCTCTGATCCAGGACTCCTTCTGCCTCTCCCTGGTTACATATAAATAGGTTGAAGATTTACTGAAAAATCTGGATACGAGAAAGAGTGCAGGAGCTAATAGAAATGAATCTACTTTCCTAAAATTAGGGTTTCAGTGCCTCACAGCCCCCATACACACTTATTCAATCTTTTAATTTCATCTAGCACAGTACCCACCTGTTGGAAAACAGCACACATACTGCTCCTATTTAGATCTGGTGAACCATGGGACTTGAATAACTACACACCAGTCTCAATTCTACCAGTCCTATCAAAGTTTCTAGAAAAAATAATTAACAATCAATTACGAGATCACCTAGAAAATTCAAACCTCTTTTACCCATTAAAGTCAGGCTTCAGACAAAACTACAGCATGGTTTCTGCTTTAGCTCTAGTAACAAAGGACTTGTTAACTGCCCTCAATAATAAACTTGCCACAGGAGCTGTCTTTTTAACTCTAAGTAAAGCTTTTAACACGGCTGACCATAGTCTACTCTTAACCAAACTTAAAGAACTTGGATTGGATAGCCCCTCTGTGGGCTGGGTTGCTAGCTACCTTACTGACAGACTGCAACACATTAAAACTGACAGGCTCCTATCCTCCCCACTACCACTTACAAAAGGGGTCCCCCAAGGCTCAATTTTTAGGCCATTATTATTCACTATATACATAAACCCACTCAGCAATAACATTCTAAATTCTAAACTACACTTTTTAGTGGATGATATTGTGCTATATACTTCTAACCAACCCTGTCTGATGTCAGCTCTGAATTTCAGGCTGACGTCAACATATTACAATGCAATCTCCTCAACTCCAAATTACTGCTAAAATCTAAGATGACCAAAGTAATGCACTTCGTCCCTTCGCAGCCCTCAACATCCCTATATCAGAAAGCCTCACCAGCACCCATTATAACAATTTTTGGAGATTCACTTGAGAAGGTAGAAACATGTATGTATTTAGGAATATGGCTGGACAGTAAACTGTCATTTGCTGCACACATTGAATCCCTCACTAAAAAGTTGAAAATAAGATTGGCATTCTTCTATAGGAATAAATCCCTGTTTCCCAAGACTTTAGGAAAAGACTTGTGCAAGCTACTTTTCTCTCCCCCAGCTGGATTATGTGGACATTATCTATAATTGTAATTCAGCATCCATCTACACAAACTACACATCCTGTATCACTGTGCCATATGCCTCATAACCAAGGCACCACTTAGAACACATCACTACATCCTTTATTCAGCTGTGGGCAGGTCATCCCTCACCACAAGGAGGCTGCTTCACACTGGTACCTGGGCCCTCAAAGCCCCACTTAACTGTGATTATTGCAAAGTGGATGTCTTGGGGGCTTGGGGATCCAGCACTCTGTCGAGGTGGGGGGTTTTCTTTTTATAATTGAGTTATCACAGTTATGATTTCAGTGTGGAGAGGAAACAGATGATTTGTTGTATATGTCTATGTTCCTGTACCAATTGATTTTTGTGTGTGTTACATTTCAAATTGTAAATGAAAAATGTTCTGTTTGATGTATTGGTTATGTTTTATATTTTGCTAATAAATAAAATGTTTATACAAAAAAAAGCCCTCATTAACAAGATCCCACTTTAATTTACTTCCCTTTATCATCAAACGTGCAGCCACTATGCCCTCAGGAAAAAAATGTATACATCCTCCTAGATGTCCCCACATTCTCTACTCTCTATGGCAAAGCTAAAATTAGTCACACCATTCTGACCACCTGGAATACAATACAGGCCTAAATGAGCTATCAGAACTAGTTTCCTTATACTCCTTTAAATCCTTTTTAAACAATGCACTTATGGATACTTGCCATTGCCACCTTAGCTAGCCCATCCAGCTTTGATAAAGCTAGTTTAATATGCACTTATCCATGCTGAACCATTCCTCTCTTTCTACTTTTAGCTACTGTTATAACCTCTCCCTATCCTACTGTATCTGTTAGAACATCAGTACCTATAGTCATATTATTATACTGCTTGCCTGTATTGAATGTCTTATTGTCTCTGCAATACAACTGTATTGTAAGCCATTTTTGACTGTCTATTGTAACTGTATTGTATGCTAGTTAATTTAACGGTATTGTCTGCCAATTTGGAGTATTGAATATTGTTATCACCTTGTAGTAACAAGACTTCCTTGAAAATGAGCATGCTCAATGGAGTTTTTCTGCCAATAATCTTGAACTTGAAGTGATAGTCTTAGAATGGATAGTATCTGATTGGAATCTCCTACCTAGCTGCTACAAAATGGCTGTCCTCAGCTTAAGATTCTGGTGACACAGGCAGAACTTGTTGTCAACAACATAGAACAAGAGTGATATGTAACAGTTCTATGATTCTGCGTACAAAAGTAACCAAGGGCCCGATTCCAGGATGGCGTATGCTGGAGCAAGTCGAGTTATGCCAAACCCCATGGTGTGACTCGTGACCTGTGCCATGCGTTATGCAAGTCCCTATTCCAAAAGGTGCCTTGCACCATGTTGGCTGCGGGCTACACCAATCATGGGATACGCCACCCACTACACCACAACCTGCAATAACATGGTGCAAGGATGGGTTATGGCAGCAACCGCACCCTATTCCAGAAGGGCTGCTGCTGCAACCCACATCCACAGTCCCAGAAGCTGCACTGGCAGAGCTATCTTAGATCATCTTGGAGATGCTCTAAGAGGCATCCGTTGGTGCCATCCAATGGATGCCCACTCCACAGCGCTGTGGCAAAGGTTCCACTATGCTCCCTGTGCACCCACAGATACGACCATGCCCCCCAGCCCTGAATCTCAGGGACCCACGGGGTCCATTCTCTACTGTGCCCCCCTGGACTCCTGTGCTACCTGTTCAGCTCCCCATGCCCCCTGGTGCATGCTGTGGTGTTCCAGGGTGGTGGGCTCCTGGGGGGCAGTCAGCGGGCTGCAACTTGTGACATGTAGGGCTATTATGCCATGCCAGTGGTGTTAGCCTATGTGTGTCGCAAGTCACACGTCATAAGTGCTGGAACCCTGCCACTCTTAGAATATGGCACAGGGTCCCAGCATAGCGGAAAATGTTGCAACTCACATATGCCTGCAAGTTATGACATTCATCCTGGAATAGGCCCCCAGGTCACATTAAATGGCAGAAAAGTAGACTTTCTTATGAAAGACTGGAAGCTAAATAAAAAAAGTAAATACATAGCTGGACAAAATAAGAATGAAACTTTTAAATTGCTTTCATGTGTTTATGTATTTTATTATTATTTTTTAACACAGAGGATTGCTCAGCCCTTTTGTTTGGTGCCAGTACACAATGCTGAAAACTGCACTGACAGAGCTATTAGCCTCCCAAAATCATTGAAAACTCCACAACTGTCAGTGCTTGCAATCTGACAATGGATTAAAAAAAATCCAGGCAGTTCTCTTCACTAAGTGTGGCTACCAGAGAAAAATAACAGCAGTCCAATAATAAGCTACTTTTTACTACTGGAAACAAAAAACTGTGTTCTGTTGTACTGCCCCAGCCGCCACACTGAAGCCAGTGCTGAGCGTGTCCATCAGAAATGTCCAATCAAATACTTGTACAGTAAATGAACTAACTACAGCTACAGTACAGTACAGCACAGTACATAATGCTCCCATCAGATCCTGTACTAATTCCATCTCTTTGTCCTAAGTATTTTGGGGTAATTTAGGTTCCCACAAACTGGCTGCAGGGTTCTAAAAGTACCCTCAGAGCTCTAACAATTGCAGTTTGTCTCTGTCTGGCCTCAATTCTGACTTTTTTTTTTTGTGTTAATGTGCTAGCTGCTGAAGTGTAACCCAGAAAGGTCTCAAGAATGGTAAACCTCACCATTAACTATGACAAACCCAAATCTCAGAGCCCCCTTTTAATTAAACCAAAAGATAAAAATGTCTACAAAAGTCCTAACACCTCATTAGTGAAGAGAAACTCTTGAAAATGAGCTTTTGTCTCAAGAGCCCTCCAGGTCAGTAACAATACACAAACAAAAAAACAAAAGTACAAACATCAACTACATAACATTAATTCTTTACAAGATGATGTCAGTGCTGGCCTGTTAACACAACAGTAGAGCTACCACCAGTGACACCAGCAACCTGAGTTCAGGAAAGAGCCCATAACATTAGGGATTGGCTGGGGGGGTTAAGGAGGACAAAGCATCTCATAGGATGCTTTCCTTCTCCTGGGGAGAGGGTGCTACATCCCACTGCAGCACTATTACCTATAGCTGTGTGGGTGGTAGGACACACAGGACATGGGGAGGTAAGCGACGTGACATGCTGCATATTGCACGAGCATGCCACCACACGTTCATGTCAGGGACATATTCTCAAATGCCCGCATCCCTGTGGGGAGGGATAGAGCAGCAGACCATGGGGAGCCGATGAACAGAAAACACTCTGGCTGGCAGGATGATCACTGACCACTGCAGGCCCAGCAACTCAAGCTCCTTATAACTCTGGATCTGGACCTCGGCCGGCTGAGGGACTCCCCACATCCCTACCATGGAGGGCAAGCTGTGGGGGACTCATGGAGAGATAAATCCTGGGGGAAGCCGGGGTGACAGGGCTGGGAGGTTCGACAGGAAGTAAGGCCAGCCAAGGAGGCAGGAGTAGATAAACTGTAAAAAAAACAAGCATTTGTCAATGCTGAAAATTCACCATTGATATTGCAGTTGTACATGTTGTGTTTTGCTGTTGTACATGCAGTGTTTCTTATGTTCACCCAGCACTGGATGCTGTCATCAGGATTCTGAATCCCACATCTACGTTTGGACCCCAAGCAAGACCCGTTCCACTACATCACTGCTCATCCTGACCACATCCCTGCTCCACAACACTGCTCAGTCCTCAGCACACATAATATTGCCAACACAACTGACAGCCAATCTAACAGGCAGATTGAGCTAGAGAAAGAGGAGTGAGGGGTTAATGTTCTAAAAGGTAGCTGAGACAGCATTTCTCTCCCGTTGTGCTACTCTCCCTTACACACAAGGCACAAAAATATAATGGAACAACAAATTTGTTAGCAGGTAAAGCCCCACCCACCACCATCTCTCTGTCTCTCTTTCTCTCTCTCTCTTCTCAATGGCAGAAGTCAAAGATTTATTTTGGCAGCCTGCCCTTGCCCGAAAACAGAGCCACAGTGAAGCCAGGGAAAAAAAAAGAAACTTTTATTTCAGATTTCTGGGACTGTTACATGTCTCATGCCCCTCACTCCACACCCCCCACAATCTCTCTCTCCTCTGGATGTCACAAGTGAAAGATTTATTTTGCCAGCCTACCCTTGCCTGTACCCACAGCCACACTGAAGGAAGGAAAAAAAACTTGTATTTGAGATTTCTAGGACTGTTATCGCAGTTTCTCTCTCTCTCTCTCTCTTCTGGATGGCACAAGTCAAAGATTTATTTTGCCATCCTGTCCTTGCTGTGTAGCCACAGCCACTTTAAAGAAAGGAAGAAAATTAACTTTTATTTGGGATTTCTGGGACTGTTAATTTTTTCTTGGGCCCTCGCAACCTCTCTCTCTCTCTCTCTCTCTCTCTCTCTCTCCTTCTGGAACTGTTAACACAATCTCTCCCTCTCTCCTCTGGATGGCACAAGTCAAAGATTTGTTTTGCCAGCCTGCCCTTGCCTTGTACACACAGCCACACTGAAGCCAGGAAAACAAAGAAACTTTTATTTGGGATTTCTGGGACTATTAAATTTCTCTTTTGCCACCCTCCCCATATGTCTCTCTCCCCTCTGAATGGCACAAGTCAAAGATTTGTTTTGCTAGCCTGCCCTTGCCCTGTACACACAGACACACTGAAGCTAGGGAAAAAAGAAACTTTTGTTTGGGATCTCTGGGACTGTTAAATTTGTCATGCAAAGTAGAATGCCATTCCAGTCACAGGTGCAAACACAGATTTTGGACAGCATTTGAAAAATGACAGCTATGACATACAGAAGCTAGGGTAATAAAAAGGCTATGTTGAAAATCTGGGGTGAAAATATTTGAGTTCTGCAGTTATGAGTGTACATATGGAAATTGCAGCTCATGGCATTACTTTGTCATTTTTTTTATATTATGACTCCAAATGTTGAACATAGTCTACTTATCACCCCAACTTATGAACACCATAGGAAAAAGTTTTCACATCTGTGGGAAAACAGCATTCCATGCCACAGGTGCAAAAATACATTTTGGGCAGGATGTGAAAAATAACATCTGTACTGTTCATGAGGTGGTGTGATAAAATGGCTATAGTATATTGAACATTTGGAGTGAAAATATTGAAAATGACCAAAGTTACTCACCTGCTTAGAAAATTTTGAACACCCGGATATAACTCTGCCATTATTAGGAGTTTTTTCACCAGATTTTCAACATGGCCTTTTGGGGACCCCACATCATGAAGAGTGCTGCTGTCATTTCAGTTCATTTGGTCCGGAAAAGTGATTTTGCACAGTGACCGTGCCATTCTGTGCCAGAAGTGTGAAAACACATTTTGGGCAGGATGTGAAGAATGACAGCAGTACTGTTCATGAGGGGGTGTGAAAAAATGGCAATGTTGTGAATTTAGAGTGAAAATATTAAATATTGCCAAAGTTATGAGCGTGCGCACAAAACTTTCAACAACTGTGCATAACTTGCGTGTTTTTTGGTGTTTTTGCACCAAATTTTCTTCATGGGCTTTTTGGGACCCTGACCTCATGAACACTGTCACTGTTGTTTCATTACTCAATCCCAAAAGGTGCTTCCACACAGTGACTGCAAAATCATCTTTTGGGACTGAGTAACAAAATTACAGTGCCAGTGTTCATGAGGTGGGTTCCCAAAAACCCCATGTTGAAAATTTGGTGCAAAAATATTGACAATAGCCAAGTTATCAACATAAGTTGAAAATGCCATTGGCAGCCATTATACAGTGCTTACCTTGATTTTTTAGTTCACGGTTTGGCTTTGAAGAGTGCAGATGTGTCCCGGTCCACAGAAGATGACAGCACCTGACCTCGGATGGTAAGTGTAAGGCAAGGGTGAGTATGGTGTGGTGGGTTGCTCAGTGGGAGGGTTAGGATGGGGAAGGGGGATGTGGAAGACAATGAGGGACTGTTTCCTTTTTTGCAGGGAGAAAAAAATATGTCGGGGGACCATTTTGTTTTTTATACATAGACGGGTTAATGGAAAATTTTGGGAAACTGGGAATTGGCTCCCCAGTCTTCCACAGTACTGGGAAGGGGGGGCTCCTAGCACCCACATGGGGATTGGGCAGCCCCTTGTTGGGTTTAATTTGCAGGCAAGGGCAGTGCACTCCCCAAGGGGAGAAATGATTGAGGAGTTGCACCGTGGCTACAGATGAGCCCCAATGGGTTGTATAATAGTGGGTGGTGGGTGGTGGGGGGGGCATAAAACAAGCAAGGAGAGCATTTGGATGTCACCAATCACCTGTTTGCTGGGCAGTGTTCATCCCACACATCAGAGAAAAAAACATCATATGATTGATGAGGCTTTTTCTTCACAAGTAGAGGACATTTCCGCCCAAGAAAAAAAAACAGCATCACAATTAGCCTGTCCGATGATTGTTATGGCACTGTTCAGCCCCTTGCAGAGCACTGTGCATTGGACAGTGTCACACCCCTCAAAAGACAGTTATAGCAAGATGTTTGCTGCACGTGCATGCTCAACGAACTTAACAATTATGCCAGTGATCATTTCATAGCTGAAGTAACACACTCCCGATTATACAGTTTTAGGGAATATAGAAACTTTTCAGGTAGTTGAAGAAGTAAGAGATGAGGCACACAACAAACAAAGGATCCTTACAGTGAATTCCCTTATAGCCTCATACCCTGTCTTCTGTTATACTTTACATTATATTCAAATTATATGGAAAAAAATTAAAAAACAGTCCAGGTCCCTCTGTCTATGTTGCCCAAAATAGCTACAAAACCTAAATTTGGAGTTATATAGAACCTTCACGGGGTATCATCATATTTGTAGATTTGGCATTAATATCCCAGTTAAGCTGAATGGTTTGCTTACAAGTGTTCATGCCTCAGGGTGGGTAATAATCACAACATGCTATACAACAAATGACAGTATAAGAACTCTATCTGGCACACACAGCACATAAAGATAAATATAGTTTATAATGCTTTTCTTTTACAATGTATGTACCTCAGTTGCCTTATAGAACAAGCTACAGATGACACTATACCTAGCAGTAGATTTAATTATGTGTTTATAAGATTGTGATGGGAGCTAATGTTCGAACATCAGTTGGTAGACTGCAGTCTTAAGGGTTAACAAGCTGGATTTCCTCATACATCTGTGCCAATGCAGCTCAACCCTGTCTTGGAGAAGTCAGTCAGTTTATATTGTATGAATGAGAAACTAATTTTAGTCTCCTCTGTGAGCTAAGTTCTATGACTTCTCATGTACAGGAACTGACAACTGTGCCATAAACATGTGTTTGGTTAAGTGCATGGCAGATTCTTAGGGCATGACCTTATTCCACCAAGCTCATTTTATCTGTCATGTCACTCTATGCTACAGCTTTTGGAAATGTAAAATGTTTGCTGTATGAAATCACTGTTACAGAACATTAACATTCCACAAAACTCCATTGAATTTCCCATCGATGTGCACACTGGAACAGTTCTGAAACTAATAAAATCTAAATAAAAGGTAAAATCATTAGGCAGGCTAATTGTGATGATGTTTTATTTTTTTTCATCAGTGGAAATGCCCGCTACTTGAGAAGAAAAAAACGCATCAATCATATGAAGGCTTTTTTTCTGATGCGTGGGATGAACACCGCCCAGCAAACAGCTGATCAGTGACATTCAAATGCACTCCTTGCTTGCTTCGTACTGCCCCCTACCACCACCAACATCCCACCATTATACAGCCCATCAGGGATCATCTGTAGCCACGGTGCAGCTTCTCAATCATTTCTCCCCTTGGGGAGTGCTCTGCCCTTGCTTGCAAATTAAACCCAACAACGGGCTGCCCAATCCCCATGTGGTGCTAAGAGCCCCCTCTTCCCAGTACTGTGGAACACACACCAGATGAAATACTGGACCAGTAGAGATTTTTTTTTTTTGATGTGCAATAGTTTTCACTTAAAGGGGAAGTAAGCTTTACCCCTACAAAAATCCTGGAGCCAGTAGGATGTAATCTAACACTTTCATAGCTTTTGTGTTGTGGAAACTTACTTTTTCTCAGGTGAATATTGCCTTCCTGATCAAAAATGCCCCCCCCCCAGCTGAGGTTAACATTAGAATTTGCTATGGGAACTTTGAGACTGCTGTCCTGGGGATGGAGACACAGTAGTGCATATCACCACTCTTGCTGCCTATACTGCTTTTTCTCTCATTCACTGTGCCAAATGCTTTTTTTTTTTCACTTAGCACAAGGAAGATGGAGGGTGTTACAGGTAGTAAGGGGAGCCTTATGTGCTGCAGCTCCTCCTATCCCCAGGTCAGCTCTCACTGAGGTCTCCCACAGCTTATTCCAAATAAATTTGATAAACATTATTAAATATGTTAATTTGCTATGCAACTGTTTTTGAAACTGCAGTGATGCTTTAATTATGCACATTCACATTATTTCCTGTCATTTAGGAGATAAAGGTTTGCACTCACCTCATAAGACTTTTTCTATCATAAAAGAAATGCAAGGGCTAGGTGGACAATAACTACTGAACAATTACAACAAGCAACTACTAGAAATGATTGCTTAACTGTATTTAGTAATAAATATCAAGAAATATTTTACTAAAGATGCATTTAATTTGTCATACTAGCCTGATGGTGTGCCATCAGTCCACTTTTGTGTTATGTGGTAGACTAGGGTTTACAGTCAACTCTTTGAACTTTTTCCCATGTTGTATGTACCTCCCTCTCCCCATGTGACACATCCACACTTTAGTCTATCAGACCACTAGTACTGCTACTCTTCTCAAAATTCTGCACCTGCAGTTATCCAAATCCTGCCTTTACCATCTGTTCTGTGCCCTATCGCCACTTCCACTCACTGACATCCTAGATTACCTCAGCAACCTTTTTTTATTGTTTAGGTTATAATTCTGCCATTTTGTAATTTTGTGCCACCTCTGTTTTTCTACATGCATCTTACTTTAAACACTCTATTGGTTGTCGAGCTCTCCTCATTGACTTATTATTGGTTAACTTAGAATCTTTTCTCTATCGCCTATTACATTTCTATAATTTTTTGTTTATATTTTTCACATACTGCTTTTTACATGCACCTTAATATATAGGGATGGATATTCAGAATGCGCCAAGCAGGGCCGCAAGCCTGGGAGCAGCACAACCGGAATGCGCCAGGGCATGGTCTGGGTGATATTCAATGGTGCCGCACCATAGCTCAGCACCGTTGAATATGGCACCATGGCCACCCGCATTGTGCGTGGTGCAGTGGCATTGCGCCGGTGCAAGTGACAAGAGAGGAGCAGGGGGATGCACCAGCGCAAGTGTGGTTGCTCTAGGTGCAGGAACCATGATAGTCAGTGGTGGGTATGCAAATGGTGCCATTATGCATGCAAGGCTCAAATGGGGCCATTTGCATGTCATTATGGTTACATTTGCATGCAGATGCACTGATTCCTGGTGACTTGTGCCTGGCACCCTGCCAGGATGTGCCTCAATGCCCGATCATGGGCTTTGTAAAACAGTAAAATCCCTGGTGGTCCAGTGGACTGAATCCCAGCCTGATGTTGGACTTAGTATGATTAAATGTATCCCTGGTGGTCCAGTGGACTGAATCCTAGCCCAATCACAGGCTTAGTAATATTAAATGTATCCCTGGTGGTCCAGTGGACTGAACCCCAGCCCGATCGCAGGCTTAGTAATATTAAATGTATCCCTGGTGGTCCAGTGGACTGAATCCCAGCCCAATCGCAGGTTCCATAAACTAAGTTTGATCTCTGGTTTTCCAGCGGTACCCCCTTCCCTACCCACCCACTCAGACCTGCCACCCCACTCCATACTGGTCAGTGGCGGGTGGCAGCTCCTCACCCGCAAGCCACCCAGTCGCCTGCCGACTGACGGGGTACAGTGCAGCTGTATGCCCATTGGTCCTCTGAGCCAATGGGCATGCAGACATATACTGTACTACACGAGTTCTGATATGTGAATGGAATTCATTCTCGCCGCCGGGACTGTAATAACTGTATGGTCTGCATGCCCGATATTGCGAAATGGACCAATGGGCATACACCACACTGTATGCTGTCAGTCGGCGGTGGTCGGGTGGCATGTGGGTGGAGCTGCCACCCGCCATTGACTGGGGGACGGGTGGTTTGTCTGACTGGGTGGAGGAAGGGGTAACTGAACCAACATGGTTATCTTCGTTTACTGGGCCGCGATCAGGCTGGGATTCGATCCACTCGACTCTCAGGGATATATTAATTTTACTAAACCCACAATCAAACTGAATTGAGTCCTATTGGACCCATGCGGATACATTTAAGTTTACTAAGCCCGCGATCGGGCAGAGGGCAGGTCCACTGGACCACAGGGATACATTTAAGTTTACTAAGCCCATGATGGATCAGGGGCAGGTCCACTGGACCACCAGGGAGTTCAATATTTACGGAGCCCATGATTGGGTGTGGGGGGGAGATGCCTGGCTTGTGACGCGGGAGGTCAGGTGGCCACCCACAGCAGGCGGCTGCCGTGCTGCACCCAGCAATTCAGTAGCCAGCCTGTTGGTGTCCCCCGCCTTGTTCCTTTTTTTCGGGCACATCTTTGCACCCTCCTATGCAGTGCAAGGTGGGTGTGTGCCTGCATATGCACCACACATCCCGGGCTGAATATCGGGATGTGCCGAATATGCATGGGCACACCCCCCACACATGCACCGCACACATTACCTGTGCACCCCAGCACATTGGGATTTGAGCTGCACAACATCCCCTTTTGAATATCATGCCAGGGTGCATCAGTGGGTTGTACATGGTGCAACACTGTTGCGCCATTCGCAACCCCTTTGAATATCCTGGCCATAGTGCGTATTTTACAATTCTGTAATTTTTTTTTTTTTAATTTAGTACTATTACTGTTTTTGTGCATATTTCTTGATACAGACACTGTTTGCTGTACACCACATTTGTAACCTCTTCCCTGGATCATGACTGTAAATGAGCTCAGAATTAGTCTGCCTGCCCCGGTCATCAAATTTCAAATAAATAAATTTAAAAACCCTGTACTTAAGTAGCCATTGACTACAGAACAGTTAGTCACTAAAACTTCAATTTACATTATTTAAAGCACTGATTATTCTTAAATATCAGTAAACATTTTCTGAAGCTTATATGTGGCAGTTAAGAAGCAGTGATGCTGGTCACCTTGATATCGTATCTCTTACAGAATGGGTAACAATCTCAAAAGCTGTGTCAAAACCCCAGTCTTTGACATGCCAAAAAACTGTACTGGAGTTGCAGCATTAGGTTTTTACTACATTATAAATGAAAAATGTGATTACTGAAGTAAATTTGGACATTAAATACTAGCATATGGTTACAAAAAACTAAAATGAAGCTTTGTCTTAGTTGTTACTAGTAATTTTCTGTATGACTGTGGGAAAATTAAACTTCTGCTGACAGAATTTATGTGAAATTACAATCGTAACCACAAAAGTGACATATTTTTCTAAACACTATGGGCTTGATTTTCAAAGGGTGATGCCAGCTTGCATCACCACTGCTCACATTACTATATGGCAGGGGAGTGACACACATAAGTCAGTTTTAAAGAGAAACTGCAGATGACAGTAATGAAACACAGTTCTAGAATCAATGAAAGAATGGGTAATTTATGCATGAAAATCAAAAGGCTGGGAAAGGTGCTCATTAAATAACAGATTAGACATGCTCTTGCCTGACATGTTTCAGGCAAATAGTGTCCTTTCTCAAATTTGCCTGAAATATACTAACATACTAAAATGCCAGCAGAATAGGCCTAACGGTCTTTCGTGTCTGCTCGTTTGGTCAGCCCCCACCCTGGGTGCTGATCTTGCTGTCCCCCTCGCCTTCTCTGGCTTCTCCCTTCCCAGTTCCGGATATTCTTGCTGCATTGGATTTTGCTTCCAGAACCCTTCCCCTGTACCTGTCCCACCCCTCTTGAACCCCTCCACTGTCTCTGCCTCCACCAGCTCCTAGGTAGTGCATTCCATGGCTCCACCACCCTCTCAGTGAAGTAGCACCTCCTCCTTTCTCCCCTGAATCTTCCCCCCTCCAGCTTCCACCCATGCCCTCTAGTGGCCCCTTCCTCCTTCCTTCGAAGCACCCTGACTGTTTCTCCCCCGTTTACCCTCTTCATGTACCTGAAGACCTCTATCATGTCCCCCCAGTCTCTTCTCTCTTCCAATGTGTGTACATATTTAGCTCTTCGAGTCAGATGAGAGCACATCTCCATCTGTTATTCAAATAAATGGAATTTTAATTCTCTGAATCATTGGTGATGCCTGTGTCCTTCTTAGGAGGTTGTGTGTGCCTGAAACTTTTTGTATTGTTGTCTTGGTAAGTTTCAGGAGCACCACATCCCCATGCGCACTTTTTGGTAAATTGTTAGGTTAGGAAACACTTTTTCACAAAACAAGTGGTGATGTGGTAGGACAAACTCCAAAAAGAAATCATCTCTCTGGAGATGGAGGATGGATTCATGAGGGGGTGGGACAGGGTGAAGGGAAAGGTTAGGCACTGGGGGAGTGCGAAGGGGGAGTTCAGAGTTGTTTTGTCAGGGGTAGAGTCCATTGTAGCTGCTGAGAAGCGTCTTTGCAAATTGAGCAGACTAGGTAGACCAATAAGCCTTCTTCTGCTGGCTATTTTCAAATGTTTGCATGTTCATATGTTCAAATGTCCACAAGCATTTTGTAGCATTTTGCCAAAAAGTATTATTCATTTATTTCCATTTAGCTTTACAACCACTCAGCAAAATGTTACTAAGGCCCTGTCCACACTACACCGCTCAGACTCCGTAATGGACAGAAACCGTTACAGCCGGGGAGCAGTACAGTGTGTTCACACTGCAGCGGAGACCGGTATGATAGTGGTACCACCAGTCCACACCTTGGGAACTGGGTGACCGTTACCATGGTGCCCAATCCCACAATGCAGCTTGTGCTGTGCTACGGGCCCTGCAGGAGACCGTTACCACCCGTCCACACTACCGCCTGTAACGTTACCGAGGCGGGACCGGTTTCATAACCATTGTTGAAACCACCTCATATGTGGCTTCAACAATGGTTACAAAAATGCCTTCTGTAACGTTACAGGTGTAAATGCAGACCATTGCGGTAACGGTTTGGGTACTCTGTAACGTTACAGAGGCATAGTGTGGACAGGGCCTTAATGTTTAAAGTTGGTGGTTCCACACCTCGTATATACTTGTGCCAAGTTGTAGAGCTCTAGCTTTAAAGGGGGTTGAGTTATATGCAGCCAAACATTTGGACATCTTTAAATTGAGATCTGAAACTATATAAACTTCAAAATTTTAAAGAGCTGCTGACGCCTTAAAAAATAAATTTGAAAAACATAATAATTAGATACAATTCATCTTCCATTCAATATACATTCTAAAGATTACTCCTCCCCAGCATTTATTATTAAGAACATTTGCAAGAATAAATGATCTTTATCTCTCAGGGTTCATTTGCCTCTACAGTTGACTCACTACTTCAAGTCATAATCCTCTGTTGTGACATCACAGTCTGTTGTCATGGGAGTAACTGATGTCACAATCAGTGCATTATGACCTCAGGTAGGGAGATAACAATAGGAATAGATGAACACTTCAGGAGAAAAGATCCTGATTTCATGTAGATAACCTCAGTAATAAAAAATGGGGAGGAGGAATACAGAACTAATGTGAACTACTGTACAAGCTGCACTGTGTCTAAATATTATGTTGTGCTAAAGTTTTCCAGAAGGAGTCAGCCTCTCTTTAAACACCTGTAACTTTACAACTACAGCATGCAATGCCTTCAAATCTGGTAGATTCCTAAACCCTGAAAAAGAGGCTATGTATGCCAATGTACTAATCTCTTACTATAAGAATGTCCATGGCATAAGCAGCCCAAAATTGCAAAATTACAACAGCTCTTAAAATTGAACTTCATTTACTTTTGAAAGAAAAAAAACTGTGCAATCTTGTGGTAATTTTGTTGAAGTCATATCTAGGAATTTTTCCCAGGCCTGTATCTGACCTGCCATAGAGAGGACAGAAAAAGGCTGTTAAGTGTGGTAATATGATTCACTTAATAGGAGACTCCATTAAAAAAGTAGCATATCAGGTGCATTGGAGGTGTATTGCAGGACGAAGATGCTGGTGCAGGTAAGGTGATTTGCCTTCCAGCCATGAAAGTCAAATGAGTGTAATCAATAGGTAATAATACAATGGGGTCCTATAATTCTCATTCCTAATTGACTGACTGGCACCTTTCAGCTGTGGTAAATCCTGGCATTATCAATGGCAAAGGTGCCAGTCAGCTGCCTCTTACAGCCACACAAAACCGTCACTTATCTGAAGACCTCTGGAACATCCAGGCATGGCTCTCCAACCATAAATTGGTCCTAAATCAAAACAAAACCCAGGCTATGCTCTTCGGTTCCTCTGCCAAAATACGAGCCTCTTCAACTCCCCTACATATCAACTACAAAGATGGCTACCCTCTCCCTACCGTGACCTCCCTCAAATATCTTGGAGTGATGCTTGATCCCCAATTGAACCTTGGTAGTCATATCCATAATGCCTGCAGTGGGGTAAACCGCAAACTGGGGATGGCCTACAGGGCTCGGTACAACCTCACTCCAGTGGCTCAAGCAGCTCTTGCCAGGGAGTACTACTTCCCTCCCTCAGCTACAGCTCCCTCATATTTGCTCATGCTTCTAAGACCCTCCTAAGCAAGTGGAGCACAGCATTACAACAACATCTGTTGTTTTGCCCTGGCCGTCACCCCTCACCCATCACTGTGAGCTCTCGAGAAGCTTGGCTGGCTATCCCGCTCAATCACCTTAACTTTAGCACTGGGTGCCTCGTGAGTAAAGTACTTAGCTCTGGCACCCCTCCGGAACTGCCCGGTTTCTTGCTCCTGCTGACCTCTCCCCTACCTGCTTAGATCCCAAGGCCCGGCCTACTAAGTGTACCTACTTCCGCACCAACATGGGGACCGGAGTTTTGCTGTCCATGGCCCCAGGCTCTGGAACTCCTTACCTGAAAGAGTCCGTACTGCCTCCTCTCACAAGAGTTTCTGGACCTCCCTGTGGGATCATCTTAAGGTGGCTTCTCGCTGTGAATGTCCTAAGCCTCCTTAGCCTCCCGGTGTCCACTGGTGTCGGCTTCTTCTCTCCTGCTCTGGCGTCACCACTCTTGTGCTATGTCCTCGTCCAAATCCCTCCTCCCTTGCTTGACCGACGCTATGATGTTACTATGCTCATAATCCTTACCAGCCCTGTTGATCATTGAATCTATCTCTAACTTATACCTTACCCCAGCACTGTATCTGGGTGTACCTTCCACGTAAATGCAAAAACTGTAAAAATTGTCTTTTCTCCTGTTTTTGTACCTGAATGTATTCGTCTGAACCAATTACTGTATCAGTGTACCTGTTGTACCCTTTTGTACTCTCCCGGGTCGTTCCTGAAAATAGGCATAAAAGTTGTCTAGTGTACTTACCCGGTAAACAAAAACTAAGTAAATAAATAAATCTTCAAAAAAAATCATTCCAACCCCAAGAAATCAAAACATTAGAGCTGCCATTTTGTATGCCCACTAAACTACGATTGAACACCAGCCAAAGTCACACCACGATTATTTGTTTCTCCCCCCTCCTGGCGACTCACAGCTGTAGGAACAATAAATTATATGTAACTGTCTGGAATCTGGATATGAATAAAAGAAAAAAAAATGGCCTGAGTCATGCCACTGCAAGACCACTGCTCTCTCCCAACTGAAACCCACATATCACAGCCCCTTCCCACGAAAGCACTGCAGTCTTACAGACCCAACACCAGCCTGATACTTCAAGCACACAAGCATTCAGTCACAACATTAACCTCTTGCAAGCAAGTGAAATGCTGTGCAAACTGTTAGCAGGTGACTATATATTTAAAATGTAAATTGTACGCTCGAACAACAACAAAAAAACACCTGTGATCACCTACTCACAGCACCGAGTAAGACCTTCATACTTCTCCCATTAACTGACAGAATAAAACTCACTCCAACTGAGCCATTTACTATTTGTTTCCCATTCGGCACCACACAAGCGAGAGAGAGAGAGAGAGAGAGAGATAAACAATAGAGTATTGAATACCATGACCGCTGCATGTTAAAAAAGCCACACAAAAAAAAAACCACCCATCTTGCACTCTTCTGTCTCTCTCTCCCTCTCTCTCTCTCTCTCTCTCTCTAGTGCTCTTCACTGTCTCCATTTCCAAGGCGACTGTCAGCATTTACAGCTCCCCTGCACAGCACACACACACACACACACACAACATATTGTGGTACTAGCTCACTGTATTGTACCTGTACTGAAAAAAATGTGTTTTTTTTGAGTGAGAGACAAAGAGTCCTCTTAGTGCCTCCAGGCATCTCCAACTTTCCCTCTGCTGAAACAAAGTTTCTACACTGTGGCAGTCAGGCATGCCATCAGAGTCAACAAAATAAACCACTGCTGAAAGGATCTGTTTTGTGGTGTGTCTGTCAGAGCCTAAGGGGCTTCTTTGGGGAAGGGGAGTTAATAACAATACCAACAAAAAAACTAAACCATCACAGGGTATTCTGTTACACATATAAAGGACAATATTCTACTCAGCAAAGGGGAACTATTTTATTTGACACAACAATGAAAAACTAGTCAAAATGACCAAATAAATAAGTTTTAATTTAATTTTATCTTACAGTAAGTGAAAGGGACATTGCATAATGACAATAAAGCACTCCAGGGTGTGGGTGATGCTGGGTTTACCCACACCTGGTGAGGTTTGGTCACTCGGCCTGCGGCCTCATGATAAATAAATAAATAAAATACAGATTATTAAATAATTAAATAAAATAATAATAATTATTAAATAATAATTTTTAAATAAAGATTTTGACTGACAGATTGATTGAACCACACCAGGTGTGGGTAAACCCAACATCACCCACACCCTGTCATGGTTTATTGCTTAAGTACTGCAGCTGGAGACCTGTCTGTTTTTTTGCATTACATGGAGCACAAATTCTGAAAATATGAGGAGGTCATTTACTAAATAGACAGGGTCCTGGCTGGTACCTATAAGAAATGAGTGACATCAAATACACAGGATCACCTTTACTTAGATTGTTTTTAAAGAGGAGATTCTGTTTTTTTTCTGGTCTTTTAGCAGGAATTCTGTGGTAAGGAATGCCTTCATTCTCAGGACAGAATGTAGTTGTGCCAAGAAGGAGGGGAAACTGGTCATGTCAAGGGTCAGTGCAGTCCAGGGGATTTACATGAAATCCAATCTAAGCCAATGCTATTTATAAAGTGCCCATCCAAAATGCTCTGAGCACTGTACATAGTAAAATCATTAGTCAAATGTAAATATATGAGAAAACATTATGACAATACATAACAGACATTAACATATTAACAGATAAATAAAAAAAATCTCTTTTATAGTTAAAAAAATAATATTTGGAAAATTAAAGCAAAAACCAGAATTCAAGGCAAACTCAATGCAGAAATACTAAGTAAGAGTTTGCTAACCTAAGACTTTTCTTGGAATTCCAAGAAAAGTGGGACCAGGATAGCGGCTTAGGAAGCAGCAAGTACAGGAAGTCACCAGTGGCTGAAGTTAGATGCATGGGTTCCTCAAAGGGAAATACAGCCATGCTGTTTAGCACAAGAATAGTAGATTGCCAGTTAGTGCAAGGAAGAATAGAGATATGATAATTCTTACTTGAATGCTAGTCATATAAGAGTTCAAGCAGGTCATATGAGTCACACCTGACAAAACTGAGAATCCTTAGAGCCTATTATACTTGGAAATCTAGAACTTATGGGCCCACAGAGATACCTAGTCAGGAAAACAAATGACTAGTGCACCAAACAGTTATTCCAAACCTATCAGTCTGACTGAAAAAGGGAGGGTGTCTCCTATTTATTTTTATTTATGTATTTGTGTCTAAGATTACAAAGTACCTTTGAGCCAAGGGTCTTCTACAAAGGTTCCACATCATGCTGGTTACAGGGTAACAGACACTAAAACATAAAACAGTTACAGGTACATGGTTTTAGACAGTAACTTTGCTTGACAAAATCAGACTGAGTGATAAGTAACTCAAGAAACAATAGGAGGAAGAGGACAAGAAGGAGAGACGGCTGAGGGTAGGGGAAGACATAGGTGTAGAGGGTCAGGGTGAGGCAGCCGAGGGGCCTTGTCAGGACAGACACAGGGCAAGTGCATTAGAAGTTGCATTAGACAGGTAAGTGCAAGAAGAGAGGGCAGAAACTGACACCTGTAGGGTCAGAAGCAGCATAGGAAATGAAGATGTTATGGGGTGCAAGCACAGGTGGAGGTGCCAGTTATGGAGAGGCAGAGCTTTTTTTTGAATGCTCCATTTAAGGGAGTATGTCACTGTGAAGAACAAGGAAGATACCAGAGGAACAAGCAGTTCCATTGAGTCAATCAGGTCAAGCAAAGAGAAAACAGGTGGGGCAAAACAGTCACCCAGAAATAAACTACATGACTGCAAACAGCTCAGTTCAGCATATCAGATACTGTAGTGATAAGTGCTTTGCAAGAGTTAAATACATGAAATCTAGTGGAATAACTAACACCCTACTATACACTGTTGATACAATTTTGCAGCATTTCCACAGTAAATGTTAAACTACTGTATCAAACTTCTTCAGCTTTGCTAGATTCCAGAACCTACTGGCACTGGATATGCATGCAAAATTTCAGGTCTACACCTACAACAGTAGGGACATACAAACATCTACTTACTTAAAAAAAATAACTTTTCACATAATTTCACAGATAATTAAACAGTAAAAAGATGAATCCCTGCAACTTAATAATTGCTTACCCAAATCTCTCCATAAAGTTGTTTCTTTGACCCTTGCAATTAGTTTACGTATGTTAATTTGCATATGTCTATTTATTTATTTATTTATTGAAGGGTATCGGAATTACAATCCTTTGAGTCAGAGACTCCTTTTCAAAGGCTCCACATCATGTATACAACAAATTGATATAGCATATATAGAAAAAATACATATGAGATGCATTCCGGTAAGTGAAGAGGAGAGGAGAACTGGGTAACAACTTGAATATATACATTTTGAGGCTAATACATAGGTGGATAAAACATTATGTACAAGCAATGCAAAGTATCAGGAAAGGGTACATTTTGGATATATACAATTTACATATATTCAGGAAGAAGTACAGGGTGCAGAAGTGGTAGCAAGAGAAAGTGGCTAAAGCACCACATAGTTGCTATTGCATAGGCGGGGTCACAAGGAAACTGGGATATAGGGCGAAAGGTGGCGGGAGTTTGGCAGGATGGATTAGTTGTAGGAAGAGGAGAGGGCTGGGGGATGTGAGAAAAAAAGTAAGTGAATACAGTGCAGGCAGGAAGAAGTCCATTGTTGGGTGAGAGGGGGTTAGGGGCAATTGCAGGTGTGAGAGGATAGGAGATACAAGCAGATCAGGGATTTAAACTGGTCTAGCTCCACAAGTGGCCATGCAAATAACACAGAAATATTTTCACAAAATTTTATAAACAAATGTCAGACTTTGAGTCATATATCTTTGACAATTCTCAATCAAATATGATGTTTAAGAGGACTTTAGGACAACAACAAAAAAGTAAGCAACCCAGTTATCAGGGGCCAGATTCTCGAAGCCGGTGATGGAAATTACTTGGCGGAAGTGAGAACCGTAGTTTCTCCTGCAGCTATGGTATTCTCAAAAGTGGAACCAGTTTATGCCCAGGGACACAATTTATGACAGCTCATGAGTGTTTTTCCTCACAGCAGGGGAAAAATGTTACAGCTGGTGGGACCAGCCATAACATCTCCTGCAGCAACAGCAGACTGAGAATTCCAGTCTCCACAGTTGCAGAGATTTCGGTCAGCAACTGGAGTTGCAGTTTGGGACTTAGTCTCAAATTGTTTTCAGAATCCAGCCCAAGGGGACAGATTTTCAATGCCCTTGAAAATCCTGTTGCTGCTGGAAAAAGTCAGCACAAGCGGGTTGCAACATGTGGAGCTGCAGTTTTTCCCACAGCTATGGTATTCTTAAAGGTGAAGCCAGTTTATGACTGGCTCCACATTTTTCGGCAGCTTGTGGGTGATTTTTCTCTGTAGCTGCAAATAAATATTATGGCTGGTGGGACCAGGCATAACACCAGACAGCTGCACCAGACTGAAAATGCAAACCTCCACAGCTGCAGAGATTTTAGTCTGCAACTGGCATTGCAGAGTGGGACTAAGGCCCAATAAAGTTTTGAAAATCCAACCCCAGGTCTCTATCTCAACAGGTGGCTCAGTTATGCCAAATAAACATATCTATGAAATGCTAAAATAATCTATGGATTCAGAATTTTTTAATTCTGCCCAACCATATTTTTCAGTAGTCATTGCTCACTTAGCTACTGGATTTCATACAGCTAGTGTAAAAAAAAAATTGGATGCCAGTCTCAATCTCTCAGGAGGTTTTAAATCAGAATAACGTTATACCATCATGACATTACTAAATGCTAACAGTTAAATGCACATTTATTGAAATATTGCTGATGCTTATTAAATAAAAATAGATCATTCAATAAATTAAGAATAGCTGCCCTAATATATAAATATTTTTAAATGCATATGCAACACTCAGTTACATCTATGTTTAATACTTCATAAGCATATAGTACATATTATAAAGTGGCAATATTTTGTTTATTATACAGTATCTATATTAAATATTTATATTGTCTACTTCATTTAAATTGATACCAGCAGGCTTTACACTGCTCTGTGGCTTTATGTGGCTATATACAAAGGCTTAAAAAACAGTTAATAACTCCAGTACCTTGAAAAACATAGTATGTGGGTACAGATCATCTTATATTTGACATTAGTCTGTGCATTGAGCCCTTGATGGTGGGTAAAATGTTGGACACCTTAAAAATGGTAATTGTTCATCCATCCTGTGCAAGAAAAATTTGGAAATTGACAACTTTTCCCAGTCTCAAATCACCCCTTTAATGGGAAGTTACTAGAGACTGTGGTTGTGGCACAGCTCAGGAGACATTAAGCCAAGTATAATATCCTTGATTTGTCAGTCTGGCTTTAGGGCTAGCTATAGTACTGAAGTTGCACTGGTGAAAGGGGTGCAGTATTTGCTCCAGGTGACTAGTATGGGTCATCTACCAGTGGTCATGTAATTCAATTTGTCATCTACAATCAGCATGGTAGACCCCAGAGCCATGACAGAATACCTGGAAGGATTTGAAGGAATGTATAGAACTGTGTTGAAAGCTTTCTGCTAGTTCAGCCATGGCAGATCTCAAGTGGTCATGATGGGTAAAATAAAATTATACACAACTGTTGTCTCCAGTGTGGTTCCTCAGAAATCTGTCTTGACTCCATCTTTGCTGTCTGTGTATGTGACATCACTAAGGAGAATTATATGGAAGTAAAACACTGAGTGCAATTCTTATTCAGAAGACACACACATGCATTGCTCCTTTCCAGTGAGTAGCTAGCTTTTAGTCAACAGTATTAATCTCTGCCTACTGGTAATATCTGCTTGGATGATGATGAGCTAACTGAAGCTTAGCTGAGAGAAGAACCAAAGTGGTTGAATGATCAATGAAGTTTGTTGAGCTGGCAGGTGCTATGCCTCAGGTTAATCTGTAGGGAAGGGTTCTGACTGTCTCAAAAGAGGTAGGTGTTTTAGGAGTAATCCTAAACCATATGTTGTTTCTTAAGTCTCTGGTGATGGCAGTAGTCAAAGGAGGCTTCTGTCATTTTGAGATTCAGATTCAATGCAACGAAGTGTAAGGTAATGCACCTGAAAATAAAACCCAGGGGAAGAGTACACAATGGGGGGTGAGATACTGACAACAGTAAAAATGGTAAGGGACCTGGGGGTAATTATATCAGATGACCTAAAGGTGGGCAAGCAATGTGAAAAGGCAGTAAGGAAGGCTGAGGGGATACTGGGATGCATAGGGAGAGGCATCAATAGTAGAAAACAGGAAGTTGTTATCCCTCTGTACAGACAGTTGGTGAGACCCCATCTGGAGTACTGTGTGAAGTTCTGGAGACCCCATCTCCGCAAAGACATAGACAGAGTATAGGCTGTCCAGAGGAGGGCAACCAAAATGGTGCAGGGTCTGCACCAGAAGACATATGAAGAAAGACTAAAGGAGCTTAATATGTATACCCTTGAAGAAAGAAGGGAGAGAAGGGACATGATAGAAACTTTCAAGTACCTCAAGGGAATCAACAAAGTCCAAGATGGTAGCATCTTTCAGAAAAAGAGATGTGCAAGAACGAGGGGTCACAATTTGAAGATAGAGGGGGGACAGCTCAGAGGTAATGTGAGGAAGTATTTTTTCACAGAGAGGGTTGTGGATGCAAGGAACAGCCTCCCTGAGGAGGTCGTGGAGTCAAGAACAGTGGGGGAATTCAGGAATGCATGGGACAGACATAAGGCAGTCCTAGTGGTGGGTAGGAGGAAGTTAACTGTTGGTTAACTAGGATCTGCAGCTTATCCATTAGGTAGGAAAATGGGCAGACTAGGTTGGCCAAGTGGTCCTTATCTGCCATCACATTCTATGTTTCTATGTTCTATGTTACAAAATATTCATTCATTCATTCATTCATTCATTCATTCACTCACTAAGTTTATTTGGAGAGTACTGGAAAACCTTCAGAACAGGCTCATTTACAAAGGTATGCAAAGAAAGTACAGGTGCAATGTTACATACATACTGTATACAATGGATACAGACACAGTGTTTAAGTAACCGTTAAGGACAAGTAATAGATAAAATAAAAGTCCATTGCATGCTAGTCACAAACACACTGCTAACATAGAATGTTCTCTCATCAACATTTATAAGGATCACTTGATTGTTTCCTGAATCAGTGGGAGAACACTAAGGTTCAGAGTAAAAGGTCAATACCGGGGCACCTGCTGGCTGGCAGGGAGTTCCAAGCAGCAGGAATGGCAAACAAGAATGATTGTAGAATAAAAACTGCTTTTTACTGCAGGATTGAAAGTTACATCAAGATGCATACCTTATGGCCTTTGTTTCAAGTACTGTAGGTTGCACAGCTAAAGAGGGGTAGCACTCTTTAGGCATCGATGTGCAAGCAATAGATTTTTGCATCATTAGCTGTCTGTGCAAAATGCAGTGATGAGAGTCCATTGACTAGAAGTAAAAGAAAATAAATATATAAATAAATAATTGATCTAGCAAAGGTTAGAACTAAGTACTAGAGCACAACTGTATTTCAAATATTGTGTATGCACACTGCACTCATTGTAAGTACAATAAATCAAAGTGTTCATCCTAGTTTGTATGGCTCCAGGGTGTGCACTGAGAAAATATGAGTGCCTTCAGGATCCTTATGTTTTCAGTTGTTCTTGTAGCACAGCTGGTAGTGCATTTGAACTGCATTCTAAGCAGCCCTTGTTTAAAATCCCAGCTAGTGTACTTATTTGTTTCTCACTTCTAAGTAACTTGAATGGTGCCTAAAAAAGCACAGTGTTTACCAAAGTAATCCCAGAGGCATCTATACATTTTAATGGACTCTAAACATATCTGTATATAGCCCCGATGTCACCAGGGTTTAATCCATTGGGTCATAAAGTACTTTGAGATACCATGCACATTATGTACAGTATGAGAAAACCATTAGTCTAAGGGTAACAAGTGGGGTGTAAATAACAGCTATGGTATGTATTGTTGGGTATTCCTCTTCTTAGGAGCTACAATCTCCCTACCTTCTCTATCAACAAGTAGAGCTCCCGTAGCAGATCAGTAGGACTTGGTAACATTGCACTGAAATTTGTCTGCTGATATAAAGTCAGTTAATTGCAAAAATCAGAGGCACACTCTACACAATCCCATTTCAGTTGTAGGTAGCCGTTCTGCTTTATGCTTTTCTGCAACCTCTTAAATCTTATTATGGCACACCTGGGACCTTGAAATAAAATTGGTATAAGTGTCTAAAAGTCAAGGAAATGACTTTTCCTTGATCAAGTGCTGTCCTGGTTGCCTGACCGGTAAATGTAATCCCCGAATTAGAATATTTTGATTATGAAAACCCCTATGTTCTTATTAGTTGAAAAGATAAAATGCAACTGGGAACTATGAGTGATTCTTCTGCAAATATAGGTTTTAGAGAGTGGCTTTATTGCTTTATATGAAATCAAGATATGTGTAATATTCTGTTTGTGTTTGTGTTACTGAAACCGTTAATGCTTTTTTATATACAGTATGTTGTAATGACCAGATGGTTATATGCAATAGATTATATTACTGTATCTGTCTATCTGTAAGTCCAGCATTGAAATGGAATTCTGAAGGTGACAGCATTAATTTAGATTTTTTTTAGATAAGAAAAGCTCATACAGATTTTACATTCTCCGTTACTTATCTTTATTCACACAGAAATGACACTTGGCCATGGGCAGTGAAATCTACTTTTCATTTTAGTGCGTACATGTCCCACATGCACACAGCAAAGGATGGCAAGATCAAGGAAATCTACCAAGGAGCCTTGAAGCAAAGGTTATCTTCCCCTGCCACTCTTTTATGTAAAAGCTCCGGGTAAAATACTCCAACATTCTCCAGCTGCATATCCACCTGAAAAACTGGGTAAGCAAAAAACAACTTCTGGCCACATTTCTGATTTTCAGAATTAACTGGTCAAAAGATAGAAGGGGGGGGGGTCTGTCTCCAGTGCACTCATTAAAATTGTTCAGCTGCACTCCTGGTGATTTATGATTGAATAATTTAACAGTTCATTCAAGCTGTTAAAAGCAAAGCACTTGTGAACCAGATAATCCAGAGCAGGCTGTAATCCCACCACAGCTGCTACCTCAATGCATGACCTTAAACAAGTCACTGGACTGCACTGTATTTTAGTCTGCTCAGCTGTAAAATTGGGGAGAGCCAGGACCCCACTGAAATAAGGGATGTGTTTATATGGTGCATTCACAGTCTTAGAACCCCCGACAAAGAACCAGCTTCTAACAAGCAGAAGTTTTAGATTTGTCATTGGTGAAGTACAACTGTGAGAGAAAAGAGGAGCACATGATGTCATGGAAAGGAGGAAGATTAAAGAGGTTTGTCAGGAAAAAACTACTTCACAGATTGAGTGAGTGACACTTGAAATACACTAGAAGAGCAGGTGGCAAAAGATGATACTGAAATGACTTTTATGCTCAGGCCTGAAAGTTGCTTTGAAGAAAAATGAGTAACAAGGTATTCCCACTAAGTGTGTGTGGGGTGGGGGGTGTCTCAGTGGGCCAGTGGTCATCTTTCTTCCCAGAATCTGCATGTATGTAACAAACTGTATTGTTGTTGGTCTGTTCATGTGTTTATTTTTATATCTGCTGTAGCAATGTTCGTTTTTTCCTGCCAGTTTATGTCAATGGATGGCGTCTCTCAAGCATAGATCCAGGTGTAAAACAGGAAACCTACTGTGTATTGGGGCAGTATTAGAAACTCACACGGGAATCAACTACAAACTATAACTGTCATGGATTTAGAGCTAGTAGTGGAATCCAATTTTACTGAACTTAGAAATTAGTGAGATGTAGGTTTTGAGAATTATTTTTTCCCAACAAAGTGTACCTGCCTCTGCATTTTTTAATCCCTGGGTGACCTATGGAAAGTCCTGTTTTGCTTTTGCCACCACAGTGCATAATTCATAATCTGTTGTTGAATGGTGTCCTGACTAGCTTGCTTATTGGCTGCTATTATGGCATGTTGCTGTACTGTTTGAGATTGTACTGCTTTATACTGTAATGGTATCAACCCCAATGCTGTCCTAATCTCGGATGCTATTTGCTCTGTAGTTGCTGAGTGGTCTCCCTACATAGACTTTAAGTTCTTTTGTTGCAGTTTAGGATAACTTAACTATCTCCATTTTCAGGTGCTTCTTAAAATCCAGCTCTAAGAAAATGTTTGGCTACTGAAGTAGCCTACCTGTCTGGGTGATGAGTAACTTTGTTTTGTGGTATTGCTTGATTACTGTAGCAGCCTTCATAATTGGGTGCTGTTATATGTGTCATAGAAGTTTTGCCTGGGTCAGTCACCATAATCATTCCCCGTGTACAACTGCTCTGGCTAATATGCTTCTCCTGCCAAGTACTGTGACAGTTTTAGGCTTATGTCAGGCTCCATGGTTATGTATTCCAACACCCTTAATACTCTTTAATCCTCCCTCTGCCTATCCCTCCCATAACATTACTTTCTCTGACAAGATTTCTAGTCACCCAATCAATCACATGTAACTTGGATGCTAAAATGTAAACTCTTCCTGTACCTATTTCATTACCTTGAGTGCATGTATTACTCCTTGTGTTCTGCCAACAGTTAGGATCTTTCATTATTTCCAGTATTGCTTGTACCTCTGCACCCTATCTCAGCGGGTGATGTGAAACCCAGCATGGACCTACATACTCATCCTTCACAGCCTCTCCTTGTTTGCTAAGTTGTGGAGATCTTAAAATTACCCACATGAATATTCATAGTCTTCTTGCTGTCTTGTCTGAGTTCATGGCCTGGGTGAATTTTCAGCCTGACATTCTTGACCTTACTAAAATCTGGCTTGAACCCATGGTTGATAATTCTACATGTTTGCTCCCTAACAATTATCTCATTAGGCTAAATGGCTCTGGTTATAAACATGGGGGTGCTCTCTTTATATACACTAAGGCACATCTAAACTGTCCCTTCCCCCAGTACAACAGCTCTCCCTTGATGTCTATTAATTTCATGCACACTGTGTTTCTACTAGGAGCTCTAAGAAAATGTATTTGTCATGTGTCTTCAACCCCCCCACCTGTGGCCACAATGGCCACTCCCAACTGACTATGTAAAGAGCACTCTTGGCTCAAGTAAATTTCTAATTATGAGAGACCTTAACCCTAACTAGCAGAGTTTTAATTCTAAACAATTTGAATCATTGGTATCTGGCTCATACCTTACCCATCTGATCTCTGCCACAAATTGCCTGTTTGCCTGGGGTGGACCCAATACCCTACTTGAGTGTTTTTCACTAACAGAGCAGACAGAGTTATCCATTTTGGGACAATCCCTGTTGTTACAAGGGACCAATCAACCATGTATTATATTTGGAAATTTAAACCCACTAAATGTCCTCCCCAAATCATCCTTCTTAGTGATTAAGTTTGACTCTGTTTCCCATCTGACTTAGCATGTACAGATTGGTCCTCAGTTCTAACAGCCTCCTATGTGTCAGATGGCCCCTTTTCCTTCACCCAGACCATTGAAACATTATAAGAGGTTCAAGCCCCTGTCACAAGGAGGACAGTTAGGTGCTCTGCCACCAAGTGGCTTCACAGTGACCCTCTACATCTTTTAAAAATTTAAGACAGATCTTGGTACACTTAAAACCCCCCCTGAGCCTTTGGTGAACTCCATACATATTGTAGGCTATGGTATGCCTGTAAGAGGGCAGTACATTGTGCCAAAAGTACTCTTGAAATGCCCTGCTAGCCTCTGACAACGACCCTCATTTCTTCTGGTGGAATATTAAAGGATTGCTGGGTGGTGCATCTAAACACAACAGTGACATTGTTATTGGATGTATAAAGCATAATAACCCCTGTACCATGGCCAGTGCTTTTAATCTAGATTTTTTCTGATTTGTCTGCATACACCTCCATATCTTTGTTCCCTCATGATTAGGACCTGCCTGTGTCTCCTCTATTATCCTTATGAGATAAACCTCATTTTTGTCTTAAAATTGAGACTACTAAAGATTCCAGTAAGCTACTAAATAATCTATCTCCATAGGTAAGTCCAGGACATGATGGCTTAAAGCGCAGGCTTCTACATCTTGATGGCCCCCTCCTTAACCCACTGGTCATGCATTTCTTAATTTGTTCTTTATTTCTGGTGCTGTTTCCGATATCTGGAAAACAGCCAAAGTAGTCTTGAGTACCCAGACATGGAGATTACATGTGCTTTCAGAGCTATCACTCTCAATTATTGGCTAATCTCCTTTACTCATACTTCTAGGTTCCTAGTAAATTATTGGCTAATCTCCTTTTCTCATACTTCAATGTTCCTATTTGCCAAGTGGGACATTGAATATAATATTATTTGCAGATCTGCCATTTTTCTGAACCACCTTACCCTCCATTGTGAACTCTATGACAAACCTGGGGAGCTTGCTCCTTCAAGTAGTCACCAATTTGCATTGGGATACTTTATAGACACATTTTTCAAGATTAGTTCCTCTACTCCTCCTGCAGTCCTACTTAAATTATCCCACCTCTCTATACACTTAGGTCCAAGGAGAACACTTTGCTAATTGTCCCCTAAACCTATATCAACATGGGTGATCAGAACTTCACTGCTACTGCCACATATACTTTGTACATGTTTTGTAAAATGCCCGGAGCCTGCAGGATTGTGTACCTAAGAAGTAAAAACACTACTACTATGACTGCTCCTTGGCTCTGGAACTTACTTCTGTTACCTGTTCATAGCTCCTCCTCACAATCTCAATTTAGGTTTTTCTGGGGAATACATAAAGGATAACTCTGCTTGTATTTGCACTTGATTTCAGTATTTTAATATGCTGTTGCACTTCTTAGACTTCTGCTGCTGCACTGCATATATAAGCAATAAGACGTGGTGGGTTATGTGCTAGAAGTGTTCAGTGCATTTCCCTTGAGTGTCTTATTGCACTTATGAAATGGACACCTTGACTATACATGTATGTCAAAATTAAAATTCATAGGATTATGTAAAAAAAAAGTAAAATCTTTGTCTTACTTTGAAATAAAATAGTTTCTCTGCCTGCATTACTGTACTGTATTTTTTTTTGAGTGAAGGACTTTTCACTTCTGCAGCCTCCATAGTTTCAGGTTTACTCAAATGATTGTCATGGTACTACCCCACCCCTCACCCTATATATATATATATATATATATATATACATATATATACCCCACCCCTCACCCTATATATATATATATACACACACTCTCTTTTTCTTTTTTTTTTACACTTTGAAAATCCAATGTTTGGAGATAGCATTGAGTAAGCCTGCTTTTTTTTGTCTGTTTGTTTATGCTAATTTTGGCCCCCCATTTTTCACCTTGTCAGCTACTGGGACTTCCTTTCACCTACCCAAGCCCTTTAACCATCAAAGGAATCCTTCGGTGTTCCAGCCAGTCACCAGCCTTTGCTCGACAACCTCCCCAGACACCCTGGCCATTACCCATGGCTAATCCCCCAGGGGTAGGACACCTCCGATTCCCCATTCCCCCCCCAGCCAGGTGAAGGATTCTTCATTTGATGGTCAGGGATCAGAAGGAGGAGGAGGAGCCAGTGAGGCATGGAAATAGTCAAAAAGACCCTATGTCAATGGGAGGGGGCCATCGGCCCAGTGCTGCTGGGGGTATTTTCCCTCTGCTGAGCCCTCTCCTTATCCCACTCCTTGGCATGGTCCTGAGAGATGACCAGGAAAATTGCCTATCAGGGCCATTGGAAGGGAGAGTAAGCCCCATCCTACCTTCAGTGCTCCTCTGCCAGCCCCACTCTGGGCAGGTGATGTATCCATCTCACTTGCCAAGCAAGTGGGTATGTTTTGACTCTGGGCATACCAGTTAAAGAAGAACTGATAGAGAAAGTCAGAAGCTGCAAATAAATTGATAAAGGTTAGTGACTGTGCTGATCCAGAGAGTGGGACCAAACCAGGGAGCAGCCTGCAGGTTGGCTTTTGAGCAAGCGAGTGAGTGAGCAACTGGGCAGGCAGGTGAGGGAGGTATGGTAGAAGCAATGAGCATGAAATTAAATGCAATGAAGTATGCTGTTTTTCAAGGGAAAATGGTATTGTAATGAGACATTTCTGATTGTTTTGGTTTTTTTATGGTGCACTTCAGGAGGATTAAGAAAACAAAATTACGGTTGTTAACATTTTAATAGTTTAATGACATCCAAATTGAACATTTATTTGATTTTTTGGTACTGTGACCAGCTAGACACTTCCATTACATGGCTATTAACCAATCAGAGGGCTTAACATCTTAAAATCATTTCATGATATTGTTCAACTATGTTTGTTATTGTTTTGTACTTCATTTTTAGATATGGTCATTGCTGAGTTTAATTGTTATATTTTAAAACATTACTAGATTTCCTAGCCTTGGCTATTGCACAACCTGTTGTTATAACTTTGCATTCTATTGTTCATTTATTTTCTTTTCCATTGATGTGACTTCTTCATAATCTGCTCATTGTATTACCCCCTTGGTCATACCTGAAAATAATCATGGAAATGTCTAGTGGGTTTACCTGGTTAATGAAAATGAAATACACTCATATGTGCTCCTATGAGGTGAGTCCCTTTCAACTTGTATGATATAAATGGTGAATGGTATCTGGTGAGTTAGGTGACCATGATTGGGCATCTACTGAAATGGTGACTCAATCACGGTGCCTCACATCACAGTGATGAGGGAGGAAGGGCGACCAGATGGGTGGTGCGTGAATACAGCGACATCCTGTTGCTACATATATACATGCATGGGGGGGTGAACACACTGAACATGGGGTAGGAGAGGAGGGAGTGAGGGATTGTGAGAGGTGGCACCACGGCGATCTGCCAAGCTGCTCCCATGGCATGATTGGTGGGCTCAGGGCTGGGGTCTGAATGGTGCTGGGTTCTGGTCCAGGCACAGGTGCCTTTTGTTGTGCCTGGCCCTAATATTTTTTGGGGGGTTTTGCACCCCTCCAACATGCACCCCCCCTGAAGTTGAGAATCCTTAAGTAGGGGGGATGCGGGGTGGTGAAGCCCCCCATGGGGGGAGAAGGGGGCACAGCCCCCCACATTTACAATTGAAATGTAAGTCCCCGGTGCCCTTTTGCTGTGTGCCGGGGACTGCATCACAAAAAATGTTTTTAGGCGAATTCCATTTGCGCGAACGACGATCGCTATTCTGCAATCGCTGTCATCATATAGATCAGTGGTGAACACTTTCACTAACTTGGGAGTAATCACTATTTAAATACTTATAGGCTATTTCAATGTCAGGAATGAGGTCCAGGCATCCTCCTCAAATTCTAACTTGGTAAGTTGAAAATTTATAAAGTCAAAGTGCCTGAAAATCACAGCTGTACTGGTCTACAAGATTTTTTCCTTAGTCTACTCTTTCAGATGCAGAAAGTGGCAGTCTTACCATTAAATGTGTCCTGTCACACATCCAATTGCAAGATTATTATTTTGTTGTTGTTGTTGTTGTTGACCTTGCCTGAGGCTCAGCACCTGACCTGCCTAAACTGCCAACCACCGTACCTCCCATCCGATGCAGTGATTGATCCAGGCTTTCCCCCTTTGGATGTGGCCATTTGACAGGGTGGATTCCTTGGATACTTTCAGGATCCTGGTGATGACTAATCATCAGGAGATCCTCTTGGTTTGCCCCCAAGGCAGGGCCATGGAGCTGGCTGAACTGACTGTCTGAAATGGCTGCATCACCTATCAAGATGTACAGTGGGCAGCATGGGGCTGACAAGTTGGAGCATCATGGATGGCAGTGGCAACAATTTTTGTCCTGCTATAGCCCCAAGGGATGTGGAGTACAATGATGTCAGAGCACAATTTCTGCACATCCCTCCCAATACAACAGCACCCAGGAACTGGTCAAGCCCCCAGTCTATGCTTGGGGATGATCTTGTGCCAGGCACTCTCCCAACCTTCCCCTCAGAGGAGGAAAGTTATCCCTCAGATGCTCCATCCTCCACTCCCCAGCTGGCCCTCTGATTCCCCTGGTCCATTCCTGAACCTGAGGCATCTGAGTCACAAGAGGATGCCTTGCCACTGCACTGGCAGACCAGTCCTGCAAGATTATTTTTTTAACATCAGATATATAATTAAATCATGTCTATAGAAAGGAAAGAAGAAGAAATTTATTTTGTAATTTATCAAAAAGTACATACAGACATTGGCTATTTCTTTCCTTGCCGTGAAAGTCACAGAGCAGTTTTCAGTTCTGAACCTGAATACAGACCTTGCTGTCTGCTGCATACTATCCTTCACTTCTAATGGTAATCACATTCATTATAACTCTGTCCTCTGTCAGTATCAAAGCCAACAGCAACAATAACAGCAACAAAAACAAACACTACTGCTGTCTCTAATGTGAGGCAATGAGCCAGTTTCCATCTGTTTTGACAGTAGCACCTGGTTTTAACAGCGGAAGTATATTAAAACAAGATGAGACACAAAAGTAAAAAAAAAATAAAAAATAAAGGAACTCGGAAATATCGTGAAAGCAAAGCCTGAGTTTGCAAAATTGGCAGTGTTTCATTCTGTGCCAGCATGATGTCTTAGTTTTCTGGAACCAGTGCTAGAGGGTGATCCCTCAGTTTTCTGGAGACCATTTCAAATTCTAGTCCTACACAATGTGCTGGAAATTAGAGCAACTAAAATTACTTCTGTGTTCCAGGTTTGAGATCATACTAAGCAAGAGGGGGTTATCTCTTCAAACAATGACTAACCTGACCATCCAAAGTTTTAAAATAGCTTTGAAGACATTTCTTTTTAGTCTGGCATATACAGATTTTTAATATTGCAGCCATGAGTCTTAACTTGTTTATTTTGGTTTTAATAAATAGTTTTGATTATTTTAATGCATTATGTACAAGCGCCTTGGTTTTGGAAAGGTGCTTTTTATAAACAAAGTTGATCTTATTTTGGTTTGATTGTGCCAGTAGAAAAAGGCCTTGTGGTCTATCTTGTCTGCTTGAGTTTGCAAACCACCCAGTATCTACTGAGGGTCTGGGATTTGTCCCTCATGCTGTTCATTTACTCATCCCTTCAATGTATCCCCTTCCCACATGCTCACCTCCTCCATGGAACATTCCTTTTTTTAATCAGTTCTAAACTCTCATGAAGCTGTCCACAGTCTTCAGGGAGACAACTTCCTCTGGCAACTCATTCCATTTTGCCACAACCCTCTCAGAGATAAAGTGTCTCCTTATTTCCCTCTTGAATCATCCCCCCGCCAGCTTGAGACAGCGCCCCCTAGTTATCCTGTTCCCATTAAAGGTGAAGATACCCTCAGAGGTCAAATTTTTGGATAAATTCCTCCTGACTGGACTATATCACTACTATCGGCCACTTTAACCTTTTTTCCCCAATCCAGTATTGCATCTCATTTCTGGACTATTTTAATACTCAGTGCTGAATTTCTTCAGTTTAAAGTGTAATTTCACCTGGTTTTTTTTTTTTTACTTTTTCTTACTTTTCCATTTGCAAATTATACTGTAAAGCCACTAGAGGGCAACACGACATGTATGTTGCAATCCTCTTCCCACTGCTCTCCCCTAACACTTCTAGTTCTGGGTCATTCATACCTAAAACAAATTATCTTCATCCTTATATTCAGTGATGTGATCTGAATCTGTAAGTCTGTACAATGCCTCTACTACCCTACCCAAAATGGTTTTCATCTCACTCTCACTATCACTCTCACTCTCACTCCTACTCACACCCTTGCTGGTTCTTACCCTTATCCCAGTCTCCCTCTCTCTACCTATTGCCTCTTCTCTCTCTGCTTCCCTTTCAGATACCTCCATCATCCTGTCAATCACCCCCACAGCTCCTCTTGTAAACAGACCCCACTTTCCCTACTACCCTCCAGCCTCTCTGTTTTCCCTTCCTAGTCACTTTGCCTTTCTTTGTTTCCTTATCTCCTTCTCTGCACCCCTTCCACCCTCTTCCCCTCCTTCATGTATCTCCTACTCTAATATAAAAGTCCTAAACTTCACTATTTCATCCTTGCCCTCCTCCTTCTTTCATCAGGGAACATCCACCCCAACCCTAGCCCTATTTCTTCTCCTACCCTGGCTCTTTACCCAAACAACATGTCTCCAAACCCCACTTCCACTACAACCCTTCCTATCAGTGTGAAGCTCCTCCACCTAAACATCTGCAACCTGCTACCTAAAATCGACCTCCTACAAACTCTTATGATTTCACACACCCCTGACATCCTAATTATTACCAAGACTTGGCTCAAAAAAAGCATCCCGGACAATGCCATTGCTATCCCTGGGTATTCCCTCTCCAGACAAGATCGATCGGGTCGCAGAGGGGGAGTGGCCATGTATATCCTGTCCTCACTGCAGTTTACTACCACCTTGTCTACCTCCATTCCGGCTACCTACGAAGCCCTAATAACCCACATCATGCTTCCTTTCTCAATCCCAATCTTTGTGGCTGTCATCTGTTGCTGCCCAAGCATTCAACCCTTGGTCACGACTTGAACTCTTAGTCAACATCCCCTCCCTCTCGCAATCTGGTGAACTGTTCATAATGGGTGACATGAATCTAAATTGGTTGTCTCCCAAGTTAAACAAGCTATGAAATGACGTCACTGCTCTTAACCTCACTCAGTTTATACTTGAGCCCACATGCCCTAATCTCAAAACACAAAACCAGACCCTACTTGACTGGGCACTCACAACCCACCAGCACTGCTTCGTTAAATTTGGTCTCCTCTCTGATGCCCTCAGTGATCACAACCACATTTTCATTGTTCATAAGGTCCATCGCCCCAGACCTCCCCCTAAAATAATACAGCTCTGGTCCTTTAAATCCTTAAACCTTACCCCACTCAGCTCTACACTTGCTTCCACCAACTGGGCCCCCCTCTCCACTGCCATTTCTGTCGACCAAGCCCTTGACTATTTTAAGGATAAATTCATTGCCACCTGTAATGCCTTTGCTGCTTTCAGAAGCACCAGAGTCCATGGGCTTCACCTCCTCTGGATCACCCCGAAATACTGGCTTGCTTCAGGTAGTGTGACCGGGCCTGGAGAAAAAACAAATCTACTAAACACCCAAAAGACTATGCCAAGTACAGAATCCTATGCAATTCATGTACTAAAGCTTCTAAACTGGCTAAGTCTGATTATTTCAACTCCTCATTTCTGACTAACATTAATTCTCCATCTAAATTCTGGAGGGTAGTTCATGCCCTGTTCTCTCCTCCCTTTCCCCCTCTCCCTCCAGTTCTCAAAATAAATAACTCTTGCGTTTCCAACCCTGGCTCCATGGCCAATGAATTTAATGCCTACTACACCTCATGCACCACATCTCTTCTAAATTCCCTCTCCCCCTTGCCACCTACTAACTTCAGCCTTCACCTCAGCCAGTGCTTTCCCCTCCCCTTTTTCCTTTTCTTCTGTCTCCTCTGATGAAGTGCCCTCCTATCCCTCAACCCCTGTAAAGGCTCCTCATCAGATGAGCATGATCCTAAACTTCTCTACCTTTCTGCTCCAGAAATTGCTTATCCTATCTCCCAAATCCTTAACCCACCTTTATTTCTGCATAAGTACCCTGATCCTGGAAACATGCCGTAGTCCTTCCTTTCCACAAGGGTGGTGACACATCCACTCCTGGTAACTATCACCCCATTTCCCTCCTTCATACCCTTGCAAGACTTCAAGAACATTTAGTTCTCTCTCAGCTACCATCCTTCCTCTCTGATTCCTCCTTCTTCACCACCTTCCAATCTGGTTTTTGGAAGAACCACTCAACAACTACATCCCTCTGCAGGCTTGCTGACTCCATCCTTTCAGGGATGGATGATGGCTAGCTCCCAAATCTTTCCTGACCAAGCTGGACACTATCTTTAACTCCTTCTGCCACTTTGCTCTCATAGAAACATAGAATTTGACGGCAGATAAGGACCACTCAGTCTGCCATTTCCCTACCTAACAGATAAGCTGCAGATCCTAGTTAACCAACAGCCTACTTCCTCTTATTCCCCACTAGAATTGTCTTATGTCTGTCCCATGCATTCTTGAATTACCCCACTGTTTCTGACTCCACGACCTCCTCAAGAAGGCTGTTCCATGTATCCACAACCCTCCCTGTGAAGAAATACTTCCACACATTACCTCTAAGCCATCCCCCCTCTATCTTCAAATTGTGACCCCCTTGTTTTTGCATGTCTCTTTTTCTGAAAGATGCTACCCTCTTGGACTTTGTTGATTCCTTTGAGGTATTTGAAAGTTTCTATCATGTCCCCTCCCCCTTCTCGGGTCTTTACATCTTTAGTTCCTTTAGTCTTTCTTCATATGTCTTCTGATGCAGACCCTGCATCATTTTGGTTGCCCTCCTCTGTACAGCCTCCACCCTGTCTATGTCTTTGCAGAGATGGGGTCTACAGAACTGTACACAGTACTCTAAATGTGGTCTTACCAACTGTCTGTACAGAGGGCTAACAACTTCCTGTTTTCTACTGGTGATGCCTCTTCCTATGCATCCCAGTATCTCCCCAGCCCTCCTTACTGCCTTCTCACATTGCTGGCCCACCTTTAGGTCATCGGATATGACTACCCCCAGGTCTCATTCCATTTTTGTTGTTGTCAGTATCTCACCTCCCATTGTGTACTCTTGCCCTGGGTTTTTGTTTCCCAGGTGCATTACTTTGCACTTCTTTGCGTTGAATCTAAGCTGCCATACATTTGACTATTCCTCCAACCTTGCCAAGTCCCTTTTCATCCTTTCCACCCCACCTTGCTTATCAACCCTGTTGCAGATCTTTGTGTCATCTGCAAAGATACATACTTTCCCTTCCAGTCTCTCTGCAATGTCATTTATAAAGACATTAAAAAGGACCGGCCCCAGTACTGAACCCTGTGGTACCCCACTAGTAACCCTCCTTTCTTCACTGAGGACTCCATTTACTATTACCCGCTGTGTCGTGCTGTCCAACCAGTGTTTTACCCAGGCTACCACCCTGGGACCCACTCCCAGGCTGGCTAATTTGTTTATTAATCTTTTGTGTGGGACTGTGTCAAATGCCTTGCTAAAGTCTAGGTAGGCCATGTCCATAGCCCCTCCCTGGTCTACTGCTTTGGTCACCCAGTCAAAGAAGTCAATTAGATTTCTCTGACATGACCTTCCCACTATTAATCCATGCTGCCTTGGGTCCTGTGCCCCACTGGCCTCTAGGTACTCAACAATTCTTTCCTTCAGAAGTGAGTCCATCATTTTCCCTACCACTGAGGTCAAACTGACAGATCTGTAGTTTCCTGCCTCAGTTTTGCTCCCACTTTTGTGAAGGGAAATCACATCCGCCTTCCTCCAGTCCTCAGGTACCACACCATCCTCCCATGATTTATTAAAAAAAGGTAGTCAGTGGTGTTACTAGTTCTTTCCTAATTTCTTTTAGAATTCTGGGGTGAATCCCATCATGCCCCATTGCTTTATCCACCTTCAGTTTTAAGACTTCTTTCAGAACTGTTTCTTCTGTGAATGGACTAATATCAACCCCCCTATCCAGAGTGCTTCTATTGACTGGATTAGGTATTTCCCCCTGCTTTTCCATTGTGAATACTGAGCAGAAGTATGCATTCAGTATCCCTGCTTTTTAACTGTCGCTCTCTGCCCAACCACCTTCCTCTTTGTTCACCCTCAGTATCCCTGCCTTAGTTTTTTCTTTGCTCCCTAATGTACCTATAATAGGTTTTATACCCCTTCTTAGCTGAGTTGGTTATCTTTTCCTCGGTTTGGGCCTTTGCTATTCTGACTGTCTTACCTGCTTCCTTCTGTTTTAACTGGTACAGTTCTCTGTCCTGCTCCTTCTGTGTTTCCCTATGCTTCCTGAATGCTATCTTTTTCTCCCTTACCTTCCCCACCACTTCTATTGAGAACCATAGTGTTTTTCTTTCATTTTGATTTGTTTATTTGCTTCACACAAAGGCTTGATGCCTCTGTGATGGCAGTTTTGTTGTTTCCTCATTGTTGCTCCACCCCACCTTCTTGCCTGTTTGCTAGTGCTTTTCTGAGGCACTCTCCCATTTTGACAAAATCAGCCCTCCTGAAGTCCAGTACCTTCACTTTTGTGTGGATGACTCTACAGCTAAGTTTATCGTCGACCACACTGTTTGGTGGTCACTTGTTCTCAGATGGCTACCCACTTCAAGATCAGATATCCTCTCTCCATCCCCATTTGAGCGTACCAGGTCTAAGATTGCTCTCTCAAGAGTGGGTTCCAAAACTAGCTGTCTGAGGCATGCCCCCTGTAGGGCATCGAGAATGGCCCTGCTCTTGGATGTGACTGCAGCAAAGGTGCTCCAGTCAACATCTGGCATATTCAGGTCCCCAATCAGCAATATTTCACCTTTCTCTGCCATCCCAAGGATGCCTTCTATCATTTCCTTGTCCACTTCCTCCCCTTGAGATGGGGGTATGTATACAACCCCTTTGCAGATTGTGGAGCCATTTCCAGTCTCCAGGGTGACCCACAGTGCCTCCTCTCCTCCCCTCCCTGTTTACCCTTTAGCTCTGTTGCTTTCATCCCTTCCCTTACATAGAGAGCTACTCCTCCTCCTCTTCTTCCCTCCCTGTCCCTCCTGTAGATTGTGTACCCTGGTATGTTGACATCCCAGTCATGGTTCTCTGTGTACCATGTTTCTGTGACTGCCACAATATCCAGGCATCCCTCTTCCATCAAAGCTACCATTTCAGGGAGATTTTTACCTAGACTACGGGCATTGGTACTTATTACCTACCATTTTTTTATGGCTTTATTTCTTTTTGCCTCATCCCTGTCCCTACTAACTTTTTCTTTTTCTCCATTTACCCCTGCCTTCTCCCTGTCGACTGCTCTATCTTGGTGTTTACCTCACTAATAACCCTGATTTTTTTGGGGGGGTAGGATTTCCCTTCTCCTCTTCAGTGCCTCCCACCTTGGCTAGTTTAGATGCTTGCCATTGAAGCATTTAAACCTATCACCTAGGATCCTGGTTCCCGTCCAGGATAGATGCAGACCACCATGCCTGTATAGACCTGCATCCCTCCAGGTGGAGACCCAGTCCCCAATGAAGCCAGATCCCTGAGCTCTGCACCAGATTTTCAACCAGTCATTGAATTCCATGGTGCAGAGTGCCCTAGCCTCATCCATGCCATAGACAGGTAGCACTTATGAGAAAGTTACCATTTGTGCTACTTGTCTAAGGCCCCTCCCCAACTCCACAAACTCCTATTGCACTGTTCTGATCCCATTCTCAGCCAGGTCATTCATCCCTAAGTGGATAATGACATCCAGCTCCCTCCCCCTTGCCGCTGCTTCCACAATCCTGAGGATTTGTTTCCTGTCCCTCCAAGCCTTGGCACCGGGCAGGCACCTTACCACCCTTTCCCCTCCCTCCCACTGTTCTACCCCCTAACAATTAAGTCCCCCACCAGGAGTTATTTCCTTCTCCTGTGGGATCCTGGGCCACCCTCCTCTGGGTCTCCATTGTGGAGGTTCCCAGCATCCTCCTTGGTCTCTGCTGCAGGTGCCTCCATAGAGGAACCATGCTTCACTAGAGTGGTGAATGAATTGTGGAGAGGCACAACTGGAGGGATGCATCTCTGTTCCACCAAGCTCACCCTCCCTGAGCTCACCGTGGTCCATCCACTCCTCTTTCTTGGTAACCTCTGAGGTAGTGGTGGTGGCCTGGGTGGTCCCATTCCTGTTCCCACTCCCACAACTGTGAACTCTATCACTCTCTAACCTTCCTTCCACTAGCTCACAGACACATCTCACACTGTGCCAAACTAACTTCCAAATTCTAGTTTGGAGTACTCCCCTCCTATCTCTCATCCTCTCTCTCCACTCCACCTCCCCCCACCCAGTCTCTCAGATCTAATGACGGCTGCACCTTGATAGTCCCTTGCAGCTCCACCCTCATCAGTCAGACTGGTTTTGCCCATTGCATCCATAAAATCTTGAATTCCCTCCCTCCTGAAATATGACACTCCTCCTCCAGCTACTTCCTTATCTCTTCCCTACACAATTACCTCTCCTTCAGCTGTTCCTGCTTTAACCCTCTTTAATATCTATCCCCAATTTCTGCCTTCCTACCCTGATCCCTCTGGCATGGTTCTCAACATCCTGAAGGGAGAATCAGGAAATGGCTACCCCTTCTCCTTTCTCCCTCTCTTCTCCACCTGCCCTTCTGGGTCACACATGTGCACAACCTACCCCATCCTTTTTACTCCAACAGCACTTGCATACAACTTGAGCCTGCTCCTGGTACACTCATGCACTATAATGTTTCTGTTGCATTATTACTGTTTTGTACATTTATATGTTCTTTTGTACAATTTTGAACATGTATTGCAATTTACCCAGTGTTCCACTACTGTTTATTGTACAATACCTTGTGTTCCAATTGTTTAATCTTACAATTTTGTATTGTTTGTACTACCCACATACTATTGTAACTGATCATCCTTCACAACCATAAGTAACACTCTCCCCCCAGGTCATACCATGAGATGAGAAACTTGTTGTTCAGTGTGCCCTCCTGGTGAAACATTGCAATAAATAAATAAATAAATAAAATGTTTGAAATCTTTAAGGTACGTAATGGTTTTGATCATTTTACCACTCTTGCTTCTATTCTTCAGAGAGTACACGTTGAGATTTCTGAGTCTCTCCTCATATGGTCTGCTTTCTGTCTCTGGATTATCTTGGTCAACCCTCTCTGGATTGTCTCTAGTAGGATGATGTCTTTCTTTAAGTGAGGACTCCAATACTACACATTCTACTCAAGACGCAGCCAGCCCAGTGGCCTGTACAGTGGCAGAATTTTGTCTGCTTTCTTGCTGGTTATACCCAAGCTGTAGTTCCCAGCATTAGATTTGCATTGGCCACTCATCTCTTGCACTGTGCTGAGTGCTTCAGGTCACTTGTAATGAACACATCCAAGTCTTTCTCTTCTTCTGACTTGCAAACTTGCACACCTCCTAGCCAGTATTTGCAGGGCTCCGAGATCTACAGGGATTCCAGTATGTTACAGTGATATGCACCCATCTACAGCAAAATTCATTCCATAGACTTGAATTGTTTATACAGGAAAACAGAGCAATTAGTACTACATAGAAGACAATGTAATCTACAGGAAAACACAGGAAAATCAACCTGCAGTTAGCGGGAAAATGTAAAATCAATCTGGGGGCACTGCATTTGGCCTCTGGGTTCTTCACCTCTAAAAGCATTACTTTACACTTCTGGCATTGAGTCTCAGCTGCCAAATACCTGACTGCCTCCCTAGTTTGGTGAGGTCTTCTTTAATGTCTTGTCTTCCCTCTTCCAAGTCTACTCTTCCACAGATCTTTCTATCATTCGCAATCAAGCATTTCTTACATTTTTTCCCATCTGCAATGTCTCTGATGAAGATGCTAAATAACATTAGCCTGAGCACCAAGCCCTGTGGGAGCCCGCTAGTGACTGGTGTAGCTTCTGAGAGCTCCCCCAACCACTGCCTTCTGATTTCCATATTGCAGCCAGTTTTTAACCTACATAGCCATTTGTTTTTCTACCTCCATTTCTTCCAGTTTTCTAGTTAATCTCTTGTGGGGGACAAAGTCAAAGCCCTTGATGGAATCAAGCTATAGTACAGTTGCATCCATTATATAGTCAGATATTTCCAGATATTTTAAGCTATATCTGAAGATATTTTCTCTGGTGGACACTTGTGGTACTGCAGGCAGGCAGGGAATGCCTCCAAAGACATCACAGAAATTTCAGAAAATGTCTGACCATGTCTATGGTTGCCACTGTATGTCCACTGTCCTGGTTATCAAGTCAAAGAAATCAATCAGGTTGGTTTGGCAGGATTGCCTTGACATGAACCCATTCTGTCTCTTGTCACTGAGCCCATTGTATCTAGAAACCTTACATGTCTTTCTTTCAGCATAGTTTCCATGAGCTTCCCCATTCTCATTGTTAGACTGACTGGCTAGTAGTTACCAGGGTTGTCCCTTGGACCACTTTTGAGTAGGGGCATTACATGTGCTGTCCTCCATCCAGGAGTACTTCCCACCTCTCCATGGATGTGTTAAACAGATTCACAGGTGGACCCGCCAGCACATCCGCTAACTCCCTCATTACCTTTGGGTGTGTGCCATTAAGTCCCAGGGACTTGTCAACATTCAGGGCCTTTAAACTGTTCTTCACCATATCAATTTTATTCTCTTCATCTGTGACTTATACCACCTCATTTCTTCCCCCCCTTCCTTCCCTGAGGTACTGGGCCATCTTTCTCTTTAGTGAAGATGGAACAGAAGTACTTGTTAGGTACTTCTGCTTTCTCTTCACTATCCTCTGCCCACCACCCCTTTCAACCTGACTATCCCATCCTAGGTATCCAACTTCTCCATTATGTACTGGAAGAAGGCCTTCTCCCCATTTTCAGCACCTCTGCCAGCTGCAGTTCTTTCTGGGCCTTGTCCAGTTGTACTGCTCTGCTTGCCTGTTTTGCCTAAGTACAATACTCCTGTTTGTCCTCATCCCTCTGATTGTGTTTATACTTTCTGAAGGCTGTCTTTTTACTCTTTACTACCTTCACTACTTCCCTATCAAACCATCTGGGCATCTTGCCTCTAGAGTTTTTGTTCTTTATCTTGGCACACTTGCTGGTGGCTGCCATCAGCATCTCCTTGATAACAGTCTATTTCCAGTCTACTCCATTTCCTTCCTGATCCAAGCAAAGTGACATCCCAGGACCTCCCCATCCTTCTATTGCCTGCCCTCCTGAAGTCTAGCACCCCAGTTTTAGACACAGTCTTCTCTCTGCCCATGTCCAGGTAAAACCACACAATTTGATGGTCACTTCCTGCTAATGGTGCTCCCACCTTTACCTTCTGAACATGCATACCATCATAACATTGTATAGAACCAGATGGAGTATGGCCCTCTCCCTGGTGGGCTCCAGGACACATTGGGCTAGATTTTCAAAGACCCAAGACTGACACACAGTGCTTGCATCAAGCAGAAGTGACCCAAGGTGCCCCATATACCACACTGTTTGTCAGTCCCAATTTTCAAATGGTTCTTGCACTGACTGGGGGCTGCCTGTGTCATTGGGGCTATGCTTGCACCAGCCATAGGGCTATGCAGTGTCAGAAAGGAGGTTTGCAGCAACACTCTGCTGCACCATCCCCTACAGGTGGATTTTCAAAACCTGCTGGAGCCAGCAGGGTTTAGACCAGCCAGAGCTAGCCTAATGGCCCCTGCAACACTACCGACCATAGCTTGTGGTGGCATACCATGGCCACACCAGGTGAGCATGCCCAGCATGCAGCTCCTTGTGACTCAGCATGACATGTAGCCCGAACCTGCACAGGACAAGCAGACTGAGGCCATTGTGTTGTGTAGGCAGCGGTACACAGTAAGCACAATGAGAACACTAGCCCAACCATGCTGTGATGCCCTTCGATGTACTTGCATCCAGTAGTGAAGTATGGGCCACCAGACTACCAGTGCAGACAGGACTGGATACACAAACAGCTGCCATGTCATGGTACAACACAGCCCAGTATCAAAGTGCCTGCCCCCATTTAGTGTGTTATATCCTGCACTAGATACAGTGTGGTTTACCAGTCCCACAAGAACAAGTGACAGATATGACCAAGTGCCCAATATATATGTTGGCAACCTCACAGGCTCATACTATTCTGAGCCACCTGAGCTGTCCACAGATGCTCACCAGTGTTCACACAATAATTGTTCTTGCATGATGACAGGGAGTTAGGCAGGAGTATCAGGGATGATAAGGGACAATCCCTCAACCAACCAATACCCAGTGACAGTACACTATGATACTTTTGACCTTTATGCACAGGTAGGGCGCTCCTAGGTAGTCAAGAAACTGCCTACCCAGACTGGACCATTATAGTGCATGTACAGGTGGCACATGTGCAAGACATCAGACGTTTGTGCACCGATAGTTCAGCTCTGTGACATATGACTGCAGCCATGTCTATTGGTCATGCATGGATATGGTGGGTGCAGAGTACCCTGACATGCCAGAACACTGCCAGGGTATGTGCTATTCGGCTTGATATCCTCCACCTGCAGTACCATATGTAGAATGCGCTGACATTGTGGGTGGATGACCACCATTCACAGGTATGTGACTGCGCAGAGGTTGTGCTCATCAGGTCTGCAGGTTAGCTAACATGGGCAGCCGCAAGATAGTTCACTAGTGTGTACTGCAGTAGGCAGCTGTGGCACAGCCAGGCCTAGTGTGCTGTGGTCTCCAGTTGCAGCACATGTACACATATGTACATAGCTCTGATCTATGTTCAGTGCTGTCAGTACTATTCGCCACAATCTCCTCCTGTGAAGTGTGCTGTTTCTGGGGACCCAAAAGTGTTGCATGGCTGCCATGGCTGGACAGTGTGTCACTGCAGCTGGATTTGCACTTGCCAGTGGATGACAGCAGCATCCTTCAGTCCTCTCCCATGCTCCATCTGAGTGCAGCATAGGACCACTTGTGGCAGTTTGGGAACTTTGCCACTGCTTGTGGATTTGTACCAAAATCTGGTGCAGGTCCATCATGTACTAAGCTTTGCAACAATGGGGTGTTGGGTGCACCTTGTGTTGCTCTACACCAATTAGAAAGTCAAACCCACTGCATCAGGAACTCTCTCTGGAATGCATCAGGCAGTACCTGAGCCCTGGTACATGTGGTAGCTGGAATAGTGAATAGGTAAGTAATTTATTATTTTTTAGGCACTCAATCCTGGAGGCTCTGGGCACCATACATTAAAAGATTTGGCAAAGCATTAAACATAGCCTGTTATATAAATGATATTCAGAAATTAAAATTGCTTGTATTAATTAAAAACATTTATAAGGAATGCTAAGTTAAAAAGCTGGGTCTTTAGGTCCCTCCTGAATGCCTCCACCATAAAGGCCTCCATCAAAGATCTTGGCAGAGTGTTCCAGAGGATAGGGCTGGCCACCTCAAATGAGCGATCACCCAAAGTTTTCAGCCTGGTCCTCAGAACAGCCAGGAGGCCTTTAATGGAGGAACGAAGGGAGCAGACCTGGATGGCAGGGGTAAGGAGGTCTGACAGGTATCCAGGGCCATATAGGTGAGCAAGCCCACCTTGAAAAGAATCCTCCACCTGACCGGCAGCCGGTGTAGACCCCATAGGACCAAGGTCATGAGACAGGACCTTGACCGTCAGCAGCCTGGCCACTGCATTCTGCACTAGCAGCAACCAGTGGAGGTTCCCTCCACTGACCCTGAGATAAAGAGCATTATAGTAGTCAAGCTTTGATGTTACTAAGGCATGCACCAGTGATGACAGGTCCTGGGGTGGAATTAGGGGTTTAATCCTGGCAATGTTCCTCAAATGGTAGAAACCACTTTTGAAGATAGCCAACACCTGGGCTTCAAATGTCAGCCTGTCATTGAGGACAATGCCCAGATTTCTCACCCTGAAGGGATGGGGGTTGCAACCTGGACCAAACCTGTTGCTGTCCTGGAGGCATCCCCATCATGCCCATGACTTGGCTCGATTACCAGTACCTCCGTCTTGTCTGGGTTACATTTCAGCCAGTTAGAGTTCATCCAGTCCTGGATCTTGGCAAGACATTCATTCAGCACATCGAAAGCACCATTTGTCCCTGATGCAAAGGACATGCACAGCTGAGAATCATCTGTATAACAGTGAAAACATAAACTGTACTGTCTGATGAACATCCCAGAGGCAGCATGTATACTGCTAACAACATTGGTGACAGGATCAAACCCTGATGAACTCCACAGGTCAGGAGCATTGGGGAGGAGGACAATTTCCCATCACTACTCTCGAGAGAAAGGACTCAAACCAGTTGATGACAGTACCGGTGAGCCTACAATACTCTCTAAGGTTATCCAACAACACAATGTGGTCCACGATATCAAATGCTGATGACAGATTGAGAAGAATGAGACTTGACCACTCCCCTCAATCTCTTGCCCGCAGGAGGTCATCATGAACCCGGACTAGTGCTGTCTCTGTGCTGTGTCACATCCTAAACCTGGACTTGAATAGCTCAGATGTCAAAGGTCTCCAGATGTTCTGTGAGCTGAAGAACCACTATCTTCTGGACAACTTTCCCTAAAAATGGGAGGTTAGAGATGGGTCAATAATTAGTATTATTTATTTATTTATTTAAATTCTGTTAATCGGGTAGGCTCACTGGGTCCCGAAGGCCCCTTTTTCAAGAGCAACCCTGAGTTAATTACATGTACAGTCATTTGAAGTAGTAACAAATACTGTATACATGGTGACAAGCAAGATGTAGATACAGCATAACAGTGCAGGAGATCACACATACAATTAACATTTGGTGGGGTCGGGGCAGCAGGATGGCCGCACCACTGCTCCATTCCTCACCATGCCATGATAGTGCTCCTGGCTTGTTGCAGTTTTAAAATTTTCTTGTTTCTTTTTGCCAAAATTCATGAATGAAACAGATATTATTTTGGTTTCTGATGCATGAGGGCAAATTTAGTGTGGCTGATTGCTAGCAAGTGGAACGAATAATGTGGAGTAGCATGGAGTAGTGTGGAGCAGAAGCATTAACCGGTGTTTACCGGCTTGGAGGTTTTCTTTTTTTTGCCGAGTGAGAGCTGTTCTGCCCAGGAGAACTGCACTTGTGTAGAAGCAGAATCAGGCTAAGGTGCAAGCTATGATGGTATGAATTCCTGTGGTGTTCCTGCAGAGTTTTTTGGCAGCACATAGTGCTTGAAGGTCTGATCAAAACCTATGGAGGGTGAGCCTGGAGAGTTGATGCTCTCAACTGGATTGAAGAGATGTGATGCGAGGACTGCGGTTAAATGTTGAAGTCTGGAGGAGTTTTGTACTGAGAGGAGAGGACAGCAAATGGAATTAGGTGTTGCTCCTTAAGCAGAGTTTAGATCTCCTGGCTATAGTGATGGAGAGCCCTCAAGGACGCTGAGTTATTTCGGTGACCATTGGGGGATCATTGGGGTTATTCCTCTTTCAGGTACTCTCTTCAATTCTCTTGTTGGATTTTTTTTTCTTCCAGCTCCATGAGAGGGGTGTATCACCTATTCGAACATAGAGACAAAGGACTTTGAACTGCCTTGCATGGATCACAAACATTGCAAGATTGCTTGTGAAAGATGCTATTTTTGGCGACCCAAGTGTTTCGGCATGAAGTGTTTCTGTTTTATTTTAAAATTACAACGTTAATGTTGCATATGTTGTATTATTTAAGGGGGATTTACTTAAATTAGCACCAAATAGCACCAAGTAGTGGGACCTGTAACAGTCATTTTGAGGTGCTTATTTGGTTAGTTAATAATTTAGTATCTTTATCGACCTACTGTTAAATAAAGTTCTGCGGAAACACAGCAGCAAGGTTGTGAGTTAGGAATACTTAAATATTGAATGCAGATTTTTAAATATTATTAGTTTCGGGTACCTTCTGAGAGATAATTAAATAGAAGTGATGATGGAGTTAAAACCTGAGAGGATTATTAAGGCACTTAAGTGTTTGATTGTTATCTCTATGTATTGCCATAAAGTTTTCCTTTTTGATGGTGAACCTAATGTACCCAGGATGTGCTATAATTAAGTCCAGGGCAGGTGAAGGAGAGTTCTTGGACATTACGTTCTGTCGGCTACCGAAGGCTGCATCTATGAAATTCTGGGGCAATGCATTTTTTTCATAATGAATTATGTAGACTGGGATGGGACACATAGATGCCCTATGCTCATGTTGCTTGGGTAATTCAGTGTCTGACTTTCTGTATTTGGTGTCTTAGGACCAAAATGACCTAATTAAAGCCTCTGTGGGAAGCCTGCCCAGGGGGGACTAATGGGGAGGTCAAAATTGGTAAGCACTAATTAGATCGTTCAGTGCATTAGGAGAACTAACCCTTTAAAGCACAGGCTGATTCCCCACTTAAGGAATACAGATATTGCATTAAGTGTTTTGAAACATGGTTAGCATTAAAAAAGTAATGGAAGGCCAAGGGTAGTATGGTAGGTAGTGCCTAATGGGTTTCTTTTATTGTGCGCTGGGCATTTTTGTGGTAAAAATCCCTTAGGTTTGTGATAACTACCTAGACTGTGTAGATTGAAGCATCTGTCAGAGCATAATAATTAGTAGCATTTGGTGGCTAAAGGTAATACCTTTTTCCTATGTGGTATTTAAAGAATCAAAAGTGCCCTGAAGAGTAAGAAAGTTAATGTACTTTTAAATAAGAATTATTGAAAGAATAAGATATGAATGATGAATGATTATTGTTTTATTATTTATTGTGTGTTGTATGTATAGATTGCTACAAATTTGTAATGGCTTTAAAAAAAGTCAAACAAATAAATTTGGAATTTGAATTTGAATGCATACATACAATTCACTGATAAGCAGAAATAGCTTGAGACATAAGTATAATATATGATGTGACTAACAGGGTGAGAGGTCAGTGCCAACATACATACACACTTTGGTAGAATGGTATAAAACACAAGTACAAACTGACAAGAAAACTGGCAAGAGGTCAGTGGCTCAGTAGGTAGCACACTCGCCTCTGAGGCCGGGAGATCAGAGGGCTGTGGGTTCCAACATCTGGCACTTGGGTTAATATCCCAGTACTGACACTGTAGTGCAGCATGAGAGGGGTGCTGCACTTCTGAGGTGCCGTCTTTTGGATGAGACGTTAAACCGAGGTCCCATCTGCCTGGATTGGTGGTAGTTCAGGTGGATGTTAAAGATCCCATGGCACTTATCAAAAAGAGTAGGGGAATTTCCCCGGTGTCCTGGCCAAATTTCCCTCATTCACTAAAAATACCACCAACAGCTTAATCTGGTTCAAGGTCAGTTGGCATTCATCTGTATCCCCCTCCCCCGGGTCGTGCCTGAAAATAGGCAGGATTTGTCTAGTGCACTTACCCGGTCAACAAAAACTAAATAAATAAAATAAATAAAAATTATTACAGGTTATTAATGACAATGCTAGCAACTTAATCTTGATGCCCTTCTGGTGATATGACACCGCAGCATTTTACACAGTTAGGTAGTCAATAGTGGGTCAGCCCAGTTATATTCAGACTGATCTGTGTTTAAGTACAGGCACAGGTGCTATTTTCCAGCAGGTGCTCTTGAAGCCTCTTCTTGAAAGGATCCCAGACAGCTGGGTATCTGAAGGGTAGCAGGGAGCTTGTTCCATAGCATGGGTGCTAAGTGGGTAAAGGGTTTGCTGCCAGCAGCTGTCTTTATCCTGGGCACTTCCAGCAGATTCCTGATGGATGTGCATGGCAATCTGCCTGTACTTTTGTTTTTTGAGTAGGCTGACAAGGACCTCTGATGGAGGGTCCTGTATTAGTTTGAAGGTGTGGCACAGTAGTGAGTACTGGAGCTGGTGACTGAGAGAAGGCCATTTCAGGGAAGCCAGTACCTCGTAGTGGTACTGTCACAGGTGTGAATTGGAGGCAAAGTGCACTATCTGATTGTATAGTGTTTGCATCCTGCTGAGCTCCTGTTTTGGGAGTGAATGCACGACTGGTGCAGCATAGGTAAGGTTGGGGAGTAGGATGCTATGAGCTATTAGTCATCCTAGTTTCAGGGATCCTTTGTGGGCTCTGCTGGTATAATAGCCCAGTTTCTGATGTATCATTCTGGTGATCTGGTCCACATGGGGTTTCAAAGTGAAGCCCTGGTCCAATACCAGGCAAAATTATATGAACTGGCTTACTACTTTGATCACCGATCCTGAAGAGGAGACAAGGGGCAGCAAAGTGCTTCAGTCGGGGCCAAGTGATCTTGGGCCAAACACGATGGCTTTTGTTTTAGTGGTATTTAGGAGGAACCTGGAGCCATCTCTCCAAGGACAGGAAGTCTTTTTTGTAGCTGTCTACTTAGGCTGGTTAAAATGCTCAAAGTTCTGTAAAGCACATTGTCTGCATACTAGATTACTGAACATCTGCCGCAGTTTTCACTGAGGTCATTCAGAAATAGTGAAAACAGGAGGGGGCCCAGGATTGATCCCTGGGTCACCCATTCCTTAATGGGGAGTTGTTCAGATATGGCCTCACTGTACTTAACCTGCTGCGAGTGGTCGGATAAGTAGCTAGTAGACCAGGTTAGGAGTGTTGATCTAAACCAAGGCACTTCAGTTTAACCACTAGCAGGCTATGGTCCACTAGTCGAAGGCCTTGGTTAGATCAATTAAAACAGCCTCAGTAGTGGTGCCATTATTGAGGGCCTGGAGGACATCCGTGGACAACTTAATCAGGGCAGTATCCACGCCATGCTTTTGTCTAAACCCATGCTGGGTGCTGGCCAGCAGTTGATTTGCTTTAAAGTAATAATGGAGCTGACCAAAGACAATCCTCTCCTACATTTTGGCTAGAATACACAGGAGGGAGATAGGCCTGTAATTTCCCACCGGCTCCTTGGGACCTCCCTTGTGGATAGTGACCATGTGGGCTTGCTTCCTCTTGGCTGGTACGATTCCTTTGAGAAGGGATCTGTTAATGAGCCATGTGACTGGTAAGGCTATGTCTCGGGCAGTGGCTCTAAACATTCTGGGATCAAGGCCATCTGGGCCTACAGAGCCCCTGGCCTTTATGGTCTTCAGTAGGGGGAGTATGTCCTTTGGGCGTATTGTCATTAGAAGGAATTCTAGGTGTTGAATTTGAGGTCTCTCAGGACCCAGATGTCCTGAGGAGGGAGGGAGATCAGTTTTGTACTTTTCTAGGTCAGTGAAGAACCTATTAAAGGAATCCACCACTTCCTGGCTGTCACTGATGGTTTGTCCACCATAGTTGATAGGACTTGGGGGGTGCTGTTGCCTTTCACCAGACCATTAATTTGGGTCAGATAAGTTAGACTGGGAGGCAGTATAGCACAGTGGTTTAAGGCTCTGAGCTGCAAATCTGGAGACCTGGGTTTGAATCTCACAGCCCCCACTTGCATATTGTGTGACCCTGAGCAAGTAACTTAACTTCCCTGTGCTCTGAGATCACACCTGTAAACAAGCTTTCAGCTTAGTGTGCCACTCCTGGTTAAACAATTGAAAAAAAAAGCTGTTGTAGGGACTTAATGTATTCCCTTTTCACAGCTTTAGCCAATTTCTTACACTAATTCTATAACATTCTGTAGACTGTCCAGTTTGTGGGGAGACCAGACGTCTTGTGTTTGAACCAAGCCCTATCACTCTGGGTCATCAGCGATTCCAGTTCTGGGGTGATTCACTTGTAGCAGCGCCCCTGAACTTTTAGTATACTGAGGGGAGCACACAAGTTAGTCACGGAGGTGAAGGTATTCTGGAAGAATTCCAGGGCTTCATCAATGGTGGTAGGAGCTTGATTGGGCTCCAGTCTAGGCCAGAAAGGTACTTTTGGAAGGCAGCTGGTGAGAACCTGGAGAAGTCCCTAGCTGTGAAAGATCTTGGTGGGACTTTAGGTGGACAATTCTTCCATATACAGAAGATTGGGGAGTGGTCACTCAGGGTGTCTGCAAAGGTCCCCGCCACTTGGATGTTGAGGGGATGGATACTAGAACTAGAGATGTGTGAAACTGGAAAATTTTGCCCAGTGAAATATTTTGCCTAATTAGCACATTTCACAAGATATTTTGCTGGGTGAAATGCAAAATTTCACCGTGGACGTGCACGAAATTTCACCCTCTAGCCAGTGAAATTTCACTCACGGACAAAATTTGGCACCTGTGGGTGAAATTTTGCTACCTGTGGGAGTAATTTCACCTCCTGTGGTGAAATGTTGTGGCCATTGGCCAAAGTTCTCCCTGGTGTCTAGTGGTCCCCCTTCCCCCGCCCCTGGATGCTCACTGGTGGATTTTTTTTTTCTCTGGTGTCCAGTGGTCCCCTCCAGGCTGATCTCCAGCTAAAATTGCATTTATTAAGCACCCCCAAAGTAACCCTGGCCCCCCATTTGTTTTATTTAAAAAAAAATAAACAAATTCACCCTGCACTCTCTGGTGTCTAGTGCCTCCCCAGCTGATCACCAGCTGTAATTGTATTAATATAGCCCCCCAGTTATCCTGCCCCCCTCCATTTGTTTTTATTTTAAAAATAACAAAATTCACCCTCCACTCCCGGTGTCCTAGTGGACCCCCACCCCCCCCATCATTAGGTAGCATCCACCAGCCCCGATCGGACCTCCGGCTGGCCCTCCACTAACCGCCATGGCGGCAGCCTGACCGGCGTGACTGAGCACTTGAATGAATAGGTGTGTCAAGCGTTCATTCATTCACATGCTCAGTACCGCTCAGTCGGGCTGCCGTCCATGGAGCTGAGTGGAGGGCTGTGCCAGTGGCCCAATCGGGGTACTGGTGGGGAGCTGGGTGGGTGCTGCTATCTAATGATTGGGTGGGGGTCTGCGGGTCCACTAGACATCAGGGAGCGGAGGGTGAATTTTGTTTTTTAAATAAAACAAATGGAGGGGGAAGGGTAACGTGTGTGTGTATGTGTGTGTGTGTTCAATTTATGGACTTTTGTGGTGGCCATCGGCAGGGCAAAATTGTGAAATTTCACCACAATTTCACAAAACAGTTCGCCTGGTGAAACTGCCAATTTCACGTCAATTTTACTGGAGAAATTTTATTTGTCTGCATCTCTAACCAGAACCCAGTTAAGGGTATTGTGGTTTCCTGATTTAGTGTTGTGTCTTGCAGGCATGGTGATGATCTGTAACAGGTGGGCATCCAGAAGAGATGCCTTTAGAATCTGTTCTGTATCAGAGGCCCAGTTCAGGTTGAGGTTACCTAGAATGATTAATTCCAAGGATGCATGTTCAGCCAGGGCCTCAGCGAGCTTCTCAAGGGCTTGGAAGGCCACTTTATGTGGGCTGTATAGGCAGCCTACCAGCAAAGACTTTGCATTCCCTAGGATAATCTTCACAAATAATGATTCATTGCCAGTGCAATCATTAAGAGGTAGCGAGGCGAGTCAGACGACGAGGGTGTCTTTGGTGTATATAAGCATACCTCCCACTTTTTTATCCTCCCTGTCTTTCCTGAAGGCATTATATCCTGGTAACTCAATCTCATGAGATAGGATGTGTGGGCTTTAACCAGGTCTCTGATACTGCTAGCATATCCGGCTTATAAAGATCCACCCAGGCTTGTAGCTCTTGTATTTTATAGTGCAGGCTACAGATATTCATGTGGGTTAGTCGCAAACCCTTGGGGGAACCCAGTTTGGGTCATGGGAGGAGCCAAAAGTGAACTTTGTTACTGGGGGACCAGGGTTGGGTTGGATGTCCCCCGACAGGAGGAGTAAGAGGAGTGGGACCAGCACCATTAACTTTGGAATCCTAAGAAGTATTTCCCTACCTCTCTCAACTTTGGTACCATGAAACATAAGGTAGCAGGCTCCTTTTCTAGTTAACCCATACAACATTCATGTTAATTCTACTGCTTTGGCTGACTTTTGAGGTTGCAGGACCAGTAGTTGGTGGGCTGGTGGTACCTTGGAGGAGCTATGGACTCCTATTGTGACCAGTAGGTGGTCAACCCAGACAAACAGACAGAAGCAGAGGAGAGCAAGGATTGGGCCCCAAAGAGGCACATGTCTATGGGCACCTTGGCTAGTTGAGGAGGGCAGTGAGCACTGGATTTTTCCAGGCATTGGAATTGATATACCAGCCTCTGAGCTGATCCTGGACACACTAGGACAAGTTGGGAGAGAGTATAGCAGGAGTCATGACAGTGTGAGTACAACAGATATGAATCAACAGATTATACCTATGCCAGGCCATGTTTTACCCAGTCACTAACATTGCCATTGAATTCTCAGTCTAGTTTTGGCTGTTGTGGAGATCTTAGCTTTTCAGGGTGGGACAATAGGTATTGTCATAGGAGTCAACATCCAGTAACTATATAGTCAATAAGATATCTTAGGTTATGCCTGTTACTATAGGTTATGCCTAACCATAAACATTGCCATTTTACTATGCCCAGCTACTGTAAGTTGCTATAGGATCTGTGACCTGTCCAGGTGTGTTGGCTGAGGGAGTGTCTCAGTTACTCCTGAGTCATACTGGGACAGTAGGATTTATAGCTGACCTCCAACAGTGTAGTTAAACAGATCATATGTAGGCAGTTCTTGTACCCTTGGGTTGTCAAGTGTGTTGACTACAAGGAGTGTGGGGGATACTCATGAATTACTAGAGATAGTAGCCAGGAAGTCGGGGTCGAGAGATGTTATTTTTTTCAGAAGAGGCTTTACCTATGCCGCTTTCAAGGCATCAGGGAAGACCCCCTCCAAAAGCAAACACCTAGCTATCCTGGTGAACACTGGACCAGTAGCCTTGATGCAGACCACTAGGAGACAAGTCAAGCCAGGGTTCAGTTCACAACAAGTGGACTGCAGCTTCAAAATCACCTTGGAGACCTCGGCCACCTCCACCAGCTGAAACTCTGCCCAGACAATGGTAATGTCTCTGCTACATCCAGAACCCACCTTGCGGGACTGATCTAGCTCCACTTGTGAGATCCCAGGGCCTGAATAGAGGATACCCGGTCAGGGAAGAACAGAGCAAACTCTTTGTAAAGTGCTACTGAAAAGGCTCTTTTTGGCTGTAGACAGACTGGGGGAAATAGTCTGTCCACAGTTCAAAAGAGTTGAACTGGTCTTTTCTTCCCTGCAACAATCTCCCTGAAAAGGAACTCTGCCTTTGTATGGTTGATTGCCCTTTGATAATCAGTATAATGATTTCTCAAAGTCAGTCTATCCTCCACTGACCAAGTCCTCTGCCAGTAATGCTCTAATCTCTGACCCATGGTCTTCATTGCCTTAAGAGCCCCATCATATCATAGAGGTCTTAGGTGAGAGGAGTTAGACCTGGATCATATAGGGACTGGTGTGATGGCATCGAGTGCACCGGAGACAGCCCTATTATAGGCTTCCACTGCTTCACCCAAGCCAGCCACACAAACAGCATTGACATTGGAAAAATCCCCTAATCTACTACAGGTAGGCTGAAGTCTCCTACTATCACTACTTCTGCCCTGCTGGCCATCTTCACAATTTTGGACCTCAGTTCCTTGTCTAATTCCCCCTCCTTGTTTGGTAGTCTTTACACCACTCCTATCCTAAACTTTTTACCTTTCATTGATTGTACCTATACCCACAGCACCTTTGTCCTTCCATCTGTCTTCTACTCCCAAGTACAGGTTATCCCTTCGCTCACATATAAAGCCATTCCAGCCCTCTACCAAGCTCCCTGTCCCCAGCAAAACACAAAACAAACAAATAAACAAGAAAAGGTTAGCAATGCCAGTAATGTAAAACTGCCACCTGTGTTTGTAAATCATGCTTAGTGTTGAATGGAGGGATTACTGTTAGAAGCCAAAAAAATGCAGACCTAATGCCACATCACCATAAAAAAAAGATTTGTCTAAGTTTATGTGTTGACCAACTGAGGGTTGTTTATTACAGCTGTGTTGCCAACAATTTCATCCCACCAGCTTGAATGATTTATTTACTTTTTAAAGAAACTTTCACCCTGTGTTCAGGGTGCACTGGGTAAGAACAATTTGTTGGCCAGCAGCACAGAAGCAGTTAAGTGATGCTTGTTCACACAGTGCAACACAAAAACCAGGAGAAAACAAATCAACATTTATTTAAATGTGTATGGAAGATGAAATCTTACCACACAGGAGGGGTCTGTTATCTGCACTGTGAAACCCCAAAGGAGTCCCTTTAGCAGTCCTCCTCTGTCATCATCCAGCCAGAATTCCTGCTGGTCTACAGAGTGCAGTGAAAAGGACTCCCATGTAGTGACATTTGCATATTACACTAGCAAGTCAGATTTCAATAAATACAATAGCAAATGGTGCTAGCAAACCTCTCTCTGTTAACAGGATAAAGAGAAAGTGGGAACAACACTGAGAAAGCAAAGGTTCACCTAGAAAGACGGTTTGTATTTTCTTGTTGTAAAGTATAACTGCTCTACTTTGTGTAAAGGCTACTATACAGTACCATCAGTGAATACAGCTTTTCAAAAGACTTACCACTGCAGTACTAAAATGTGAACTGTGCAATTTCAGAAATCAGGCCATTGCCCTGTCCAAGTAAAGCATGTGATAATTGGTTTTCTGTGACTTTTTGTTAAGGTATTTTCCAAACTGTTGCAGGTTTGCCCCCCTCCCCAACTTGGCTATGCCTTTTGCCACATTACATCCCCAGGAGGTGATTAACTAGAACATTAATATAATATAGCCCTTGATCATACAGTGCTTTATTGCTTAATCATAGCAGTTCCCTGTCCTTCTGCAGAGCTGTTGTTTTACAAGGCTAGGCACTGAGCAGTTGGTTACAAATGTTGATGTGCTTCCTAACAATGCTGGGTGAAATCCAAGATTTCAATGGTTTATTTTTTCTTCATTTTCTGAAAAAAAAAGGATGAAAGAATCATTCCCAAAACAAATTGAACCCCTCTCCCCTATATAGCATTGCCAGTTTAAAAACGTTGACATCAAGCAGATAACTTTCATCAGAAATGTTCTATGAAAAAAAAAGGCCTTCATAATTTATGTGAACTTCATGGCATGACACTTAGGTGAGTAGCACACATTTGCATATTATACATATGTGAAGTACAGTATATTCCACTTGTATGCCATTCAAATGTATGCACATTCCGGATGTATGCACAAAAAACTGTAGTCCCAATTCTTGCCTTATTCCAGCAATGTTAATTATTTCATTTCTATGCACAGAGTTTTTTTGGTTATCTGCACATTTTTATGTTGTCTTGCATGCGCAGCACAGGCAATATATTGTGGTTGCTTCAGTGGGGAACCGGGATTTGGAGGTGTGGTCCAGCTGCAGGCAATGGCTCCACTACTTTTTCTGGCTGGGCTCTGTGGCACCAATGGCACAGCATGCTGTCTATGACAGCAGTTGAGAAATGTATAACCAACTTGAAAGAAATTTGGCACTGCAATTAGGGAGCACCACGGGCTGATTGTCTGGTTTCCCCTTCCAAGAAATATGGTGGCAGCTTCCTCGTGGCTTCTCACAGTGCCCACAGAAGCTGACGGACAACCGCCGCCTCTCACAGTGCCACCGAAAGCCAACAGTGGTGATCAATCTCCCTGTTGGCATGCCCCCTCCCAAATTAATTTGCTGATGGAGGTGCCCAATCCCTGTCGGCACAATGCCCCCATTTCTTTTGTGCCTGAGGGGGTGCCCAATCCTCCTCAGTTCATGCATCCCCCCTACTCTGTATGTACCGATGGGGGTGTCCAATATCCATCGGCTACAGACCCCCCATCAAACAGTTAGGTGGAATGCTGGGAGCCCAACCAGCATGCAAAAGTACCTGCAAAAAAAGAAAACTTTTCTGCACTATTTTTTTTTACCTGTAAAATTAAAAAATGGTTCCTCATTGAGCTCGGTGTCCACTCCCCCAACCCACACCCACCCTCTGCGCACCTCACCTCCTCACATACACCCTCACCCCGTACTTACCTCCAGAGCATGGCACAATGATCTTCAGTGGACTGGGAACACGTCTGCACTCTTCAAAGCCGACCGCAAACTGAAGAAATGCAGGTAAGCTGTATAATAGCATTTTTTTTTTCAATGTATGTGCATATCTCGGCCATTTTTTCTGACTTGTGGCACCAAATTTTCAACATAGGGCTTTTGGGACCCCTCCTCATGAATTCAATCACTGTCATGGCATTATTCAGTCCCGAAAGGTGATTTTGTGGTCACTGCGTGGAATCACCTTTTGGGATAGAGTAATGAAATGACAGTGTCACTGTTCATGATGTGGCCTCCCAAAAAGCCTATGTTGCAAATTTGGTGGAAAAATTCCAAAATATGACTGTGTTATGAGCATGCATCGTGAAGTTTCCATGCGCACTCGTAGCTTTGCAAATTTGTAATATTTTTATTCCAGATTTTCAACATTGTCATTTTTTTACACCTCCTTATGAACAATACTGATGTAATTTTTCACATCCTGGCTGAAATGTATTTTCTCACTACCAGTGCAGAATAGCACGGTCACTGTGGGAAATCAGTGATCGGGACAGATTAAGAAAATCACAGTGATAGTGTTCATGAGTAGAGGTCCTAAAATGCTTATGTTGAAAATTTGGTGACAAAAGTCCGCAAAATTAGTATGTTTCAAGCATGCATTGTGCAGTTTCCATGCACACTCATAACTTTGATATTTTATAATATTTTCACTCAACATTTTCAACATTGTCAATTTTTCACACACCTTATGAACAGAATAGCTGTCATTTTTCATATCCTGCTTCAAATGTGTTTTAGCACAACTGGCGCACAATGGCGCAGTCGCTGTGGGAAATCAACATTCAGAACAGATGAAGAAAATCATAGTGACAGTGTTCATGATCAGAGGTCCCAAAATGCCTACGTTGAAAATTTGGTGAAATAATTCCACTAAATGACTGTGTTATGACTGTGCATTGCGCAGTTTCCATGTATGCTCATAAATTCAAGCATTTTTAATATTTTCACTCAAGATTTTCAACACTGCCATCGCTCCACCCCTACCTATGAATGGTACAGCTGTCATTTTTTACATCCTGCCTGAATGGTGTTTTCCCACAACTATCACAGAATGGCACGGTCACTGTGAGACATCAACATTCAGGACAGATTAACAAAATCACAGTGCCACTATTCACGAGCAGAGGTCCCAAACACTTTCATGAGGTGGGGGTCACAAAAAGGCCATGTTGCAAATTTGTAGTGCAAATACCAACAAACAGCCATGGCATTAGGGTTTCTACCATAACGTCCCAACCTGTACAGACTGACATGCGTCAGGGGTATGCCTTTGCATTGCTGGCTGTCATGCTCACGCCATACCATCCCCCCTACCCTCAAGCCACTGACAGACATTGAGGTGTGCCTCAGACTCTTCGGCCACACAGTTTCCCTCAGTCTCCTATGCTGCACCCATTTCAGTGTATGTCCTTATGAAATGGGGTGACTGTAAAGTTGAACACACCAAGGCATGCCTCAGCACTTGTCGGTGTCTGCAGGATAGGGTGAGGTAAAATGCCATGAGTGTTATGTCTGAATGGGGTGAGCGTAAGGCCCGAGGACCCAAAGGCACAATGCAATATTTGTCACACTCTGCAGGGTAGGGTGAGCTGAAATGCCATGAACGTTATGGCTGATGCCCAAAGGCACACCTCAGTGCCTGTCAGTCTCTGTAGGGTAATGTTGTGTTGATGTCACTTTCATACTTCATTGCCATTCCTATTATGCATCTGTTCAACTCCTGCACTACTGATGCCAATGTCAGCAAGACGACATTCAGCATTGACAAATGATTGTTTTCATCTTGACATGCTCCCCAGCAGGTCTGCGGATGGTCTTTGTCATGTCTTTGATAGTTGCATTCAGGTGTCATTCCCTTGCAACTACTAGATTGTTCCCTGTAGCTAATTCACTAATCACCTGACAAATACCAGTGCCCAGTTAAACCTGCCCCTCCAACACACACCATAGTGTTAGTGATTGCTGTTAGTTTTCAGTTCTGATTAACTCACAGAGGGTGAATGACTGATAGAAATGATCTGACTTCAAAATTCATGCTACTCACTGAAAGCCACATTCACTCTCAAAGAATAATCACTACCTGGAATAATCTCCCAATGAATATAGTTGAGAGTGACAATATGTATATGTTTAGACAGAGACTAAATAAATATGTGGGTATCAAAAAATGTTCTTTCCACCATTAGAATTTTGAATGGTCATGAGTTCACGAAATGCCTATGGCCTCCTGAACTATGAACCTATGAACTCTTACTTGCTGCAGCAAAAGTGGGTCAGCATCAGGGAGGGTTCAGTTTAGCAAAAAAAAAGTATGTGCTATGGTAAAGGCTGTCACTTTTCGTATTGCTTACAATAACATTTAACACCATTTAAGATGGCTTAGGTACATTTGTGAGCATGTGAGTTACATTTGTAATGGGGTCCCAATTGATTTCAATATGCAACCATTAATTTCTATGGTATTCTGGTTGTATGCACATTCTGATTGTATGCACAAATTCAGCTTGTCCCGGGTTCATGCATATGTCGGGAATCCACTGTATATACTAATTACCTGATTGGAAGGTTTGAAAATCAACAACTTATTTTTATGCAAATTCCCAATAAAATTTACCACTTAGAGGAGACTCAACAGAGGCCATCCTGTGGCAATGCATTTACCCTGGATAGAAGTGAGCCTGCAGTAAACTGAAGTAGAGGCATGTTACATAACTAAGCCGTATAAGTAGGCATAGAACAGAATACAGAAAGAAGGTATGAACCAAAACTTTAAAAAGTGCCATCCATAGTATAGACTCATTTGTATGGACTTTACTTGGTGCTAATCCTCTTGTTATCTCTCCCTCCTTCTAGAAATCAGCTCAGTTGGCACACATCTTGAGCCAATTCCATATATAACATATACAAGAATGTTTTGTTTTGCTCAAATCAATTATACCATCAGGACAAGTTGGATAAACATTTATATATGCTAGAATCATCCCAGAAGTAGAGACATATATTTCTGCTTCCAATCGCTGTGACTTATAAGGCATGCAAGTATATGTATCTTTATAAAATTAAGATTTATGCTGCTTCAAAGAGTGTCTCTAGCCACTCACATAAAATGTATAGCTGACATCAGCATGACCTTATCAAACAACGCCAAAACCAAGTTCTAAAGCTCAAGCAAATCCATTTGCTTATACTAAATAGCATACATTTCCATGGCAATGGGAGTGTTAACCTTTAGACTAATGGCCCAATGCACAAATGGTCAAGGAGGCCTAAAAATACCAGTTAGTGGTACATGGTGTGGACAACAGTGTGAAGAGGTCCCACTTCACATATGCCCAAACCTCTACATATCAACAGTCCAGAGCATATGACCCCTCCACACCCAATTCTGAGCTGTCCACATGTGCATATAGGTAGATAGGACAGGGGCATGAACAGGGGTGGAACTGTGCATAATGATTGTCAGTGTCAGTTGCTAAGTAGGCAGCACACTCACCTCTGGGCCTGGAAGATAATAAGGTAGTCAGCTCTAGCCTTAAATGAGGCACTTGGGTACTATACATAATTGACTCTGTAGTACAGTACAAATGGGTTCTACACAATTGATGTGCCATCCTTCAGATGAGATGTTAAACTGATGTTCATTGTGCCTAACTTAGACCACTGTCCAGGTGGAAGTAAAATATCCCATAGCACCTATCAAGGAAGAGTAAGGGAGTTTCCCCAGTATCATGGCCAGCATCCCCCCATCTATAAAACTGGGACATGTAGCCCAACCCCTAGAGCACATCTGGAAACAAGCTATTACAGCTTAGTGTGCTTTTCCTGGGCATAAAATACAAACAGATACATGAATAAATGTACAAACAGCAGCACACTTGCCCTGCAAAGTGCAGAGGCCAACAACAGTACATGGCACAAGGGGCTGCCATATCAATGACCAGCTAGCAGCACAACTCCTTCACATTACCTATCCACCTTCATTGGTTCACAGCTGGCCCTGTTCTTGGCAGCTCAAGCTCTCCTAACAGACACTAAAGAACTGTGTGTGGGGTGCCAGGGTTACCTTAATTTTTTAACATTTTAACAATATACCAAATGGGCACCAGGAGTTCTTGGAGGAGTCCCATATCCCACCAGCCCCTGATTCATGCTTAGCATAAGGTCCACTATTGTGTGTCTAGCACAGTTCCACACCAAGGATGCCCCCTGCCTTGCACATGCTACTAAACACTTTGTTGCTCATGCCCTTAATCAGTAACTGACATATATCTAGCTGAGGTCATAATTATCTTGTGGCCAGCACAATAATTTCTTCAGCAACAGATCTGGATGTCAGAATCAGGAACTGCTACTTTAGCTGTGGAGTAAACTTCATGAGGAAATAAACTATTGGACTAAAGATTCTGCTATCATGCAAATGTATTTGAAATAGTGTTACTGCATTAAACTTAAACCTTTTTGTGGAGGGGGGTTGTAGTATAACTGAGTTTTGTTGATGTCTGCTGTGATTTTATTGTATTTTTTGTGGGGTGGGGGGGCTGCTGAGGCCCCACTAAACTCTTTAGCATTTTTATTGTACTAATTAAACAACACAGCCTTTCAAGTGGTGGGTGTTTAAAAATGGTAAGCAGAGTATTTGTTTTAAGTAGAAAACCATTAGGCTGCTCCAAATAACTGTCTCCTTGTGGTCCACCCACTATTGTAATTTTAACAATTACTACAATATGTTTAATATCAAGTCTGTAGCATTGCCTTACAACAGGAACAGGGATTATCCTCCAACCAACAGCATAATGAGAGCTGCAGAATTTAGAAAATTAAAGCTAATTAGAGTAGGAAGACTTGGATAGCTTTAATACTCTCCAAAATAGAACTCTTTCTGAACTATATGATACTATAATGATCCATTTTATTAGCAGTGAGAGAGTACATACATGATGATATAAACATGTCAAGCACCAATCAATGCAAAATATTAACTGTCCAAAACATACTTAGTAATTTAGCCACATGCTATGCAATCAACTAGTAATATAACTATTTACTATTGACTTATTTAAATGAATCCAATATTGTGGACAAAGGTGATTTTAAACTTATATACAGTAATTAAAAATGAAAAATTGAATGTGCTCACTGAGAGACCTTATGAAGGGAAAAACATTTTACTCACCAAAGTTGGGGTCAGAGTTGCCATCAGCTTCCGTCCTCTTGTCTGGAGAGGCCTGGTCATAGAATTCGTCCTGCGGCTGAACCAGAGGGAGAGGATGTGAGATCAGGGTTCCACTACCCACAGGCTCATGGTCTCCTAGACCACTGTCACTGCAGCTTTCCTGGGAGCCATCAGGGAGGTGAAATGTAACACGGCGCTGGGACTAGAAAGAAGAGCACAGGATACACTTGTTAATGCTCTTCTTTTCTACTCTCTTTCATTCTAACTGCCTTCATTTGTCACTCTGAAATGCCCCAACCGCTATGCTACATGTCTCTACAAGCAAGACAGATGTGTGTGGGTAGTGATATCAGAGCTCAAAAGGTCACCTTGGTCATTATTGCATTAGTTTAGTCATACAGGGGACTATCATGCCAATTATTGCTCCAGGAAGTTTTTAAGGGATGAGCAACCATTTCTACATCATTTTATTTGTAAGGGCCTGAAGGCTGTCCTTTTCAGAGAAAGTAAAACTCATATTAGGGTCATCATTGTTATTGTAATTGATATTATCGATAAAGCAACAGAGCAATGAAATTGGGCAAAACATTTGACTGTACTTTTTTCAATATAAAAGATCCCAGATATCTTCCAGTTTTATTTGTTGGTAAAATGTTCTAGTTCCACTAAAATCTGAGTATTTTATAAATGTTTTATTTTTTTTCTTTTCAAAAGAAAAAAGATGACCACCAGATTTGGTTTAGAAATACCACTTTCAACCAGGTAAGGGTTAGGATAAAGAAAATAAAAAAAAGCATGCTGTGCAACATAGGAGGTGCCTGGAAAAGTAGATTTGACTGCTATGCTAATGTTTTATTAATTGTGATTGAAACTAGCTTTTCTGCTAAATCAATTTTTGTTGCACTGCTGATTTAATATTGAGGTGATTATCCATTCCTTGGTGTGAGAACAATTCAAAATTGCATAAAGGAAGAACACACAATGAAACTGTTGTATTTTTTTTTTTGCCATTCAGGGCAATGCCATTCAATCATTTTCAACTTACCATACCACACAAGATAATAGACATTTCAACTGCACCTATATTTCCATTCACATTTCTAAATGAAGTGTGCCAAGAAATAAAGATATAAAGGGAAATGACAGAGCTGAGTAACATTATTCCAAGGCTTGAGCAAAGAGAAGTGTATTCATTCTTCTCAAAAAAGAGGAATGGATGGTGCAAGGACTCCTAGCATCAGCTGTGAGGGCATTCAATAGCCTGGGAGAAATAGAGGCAAAAGCATTTGCTAAAAGACCCTTTAGCCTGCAGATGACTCCAGAGACAAAGAGGCCCAATAAAATAGACTGAAAAGCTGGCTGTCAGATTTAAGTCACTCAACCAGCACAACATGCAACTAAAGAACAAATATAAAGAAAAAGCAATGAACATAAAAAGTAACAAAGCAGGTGCCATTCTAGAATGAACAGTTTGGAATTTATGGGAGGAGGTAATATGTAACTGGAGAAAGGACTCTCTGGAATGGTTTTCCTCATTAAGTACTTCACACCCAAGACTAGTAGTTATGACAAAAGCATAAAATACAATCGGGTCTGGTAAGCACAGTTTCTCATTTATTTCTTACTAATATTAGGGCATTTATAAGCACTAGTCCTGAAACAGTTATCCTGCCTTTAGAAATTGCTGGCAGTTCTCAATGCATAATAATTACATGGTCTACTAAAGCTTTTCTTTCATTACCCTTTCTGTGAAACAGACAAACTTGGCAGTGAGAACAGATTTTCCAGGGATCAAACCTATTATTAAGTGTGTTTGTAATTGTAGAGAAAGATGTTTTCTGCAGCTGCAGCCAACAAGTTCTTGACACTGAGCTTAATGAACTAGCACTGGTCCCTTATTTTAATAATCGACTGCTTCATCAATTGTTGCTTCAATTCAATAAATCTAATTTTAAAACACATTAGGAAGGGCTGGCAAGGGGGGTCACTGCTCCTGAATTTGAACTTTAGCACGGCAGTCCTGCAAGGAATTAGGACTCACCATTTTCTGTCTTTGTGCTTCTCTCAGTAAACAGTACATCATACTGTATGCACTGAGTGAAGGCCACTTCTGGCAGCTCAGTTGCTATCTAGGGCAGTGGAACCAGAAGGATGAGGAAGAGAGAAACATTGTGGTACTGTCAAGCCAGCATCCATCGCTGAAATCCTACCTACTGTAGCACAGCAGTTTCCATAGCCTGTTCATTTGTTTTGCATTCAAACACTGCCTTTCTTATAGGGGCTGGCTCTGCATGTTAAACAGTGCCTCTAAGTTAACAACTGTAGTTTGGTGTTTGATTGACATTCGTATATATTTATACAAATGGTTATGATGTGTCTCTCTTCGTTATAAGAAAGACATTTCTGAGTTTTTTTTTTTTTTACTATTTCTTTATCCTCCTACTGCTGCCACTGATCCCTCTCTCAGAGCTCCCCTTGTAGATCCCAAACTGCAGCCCCAAGAAGTCTGCCCCTAGAGTGCTAACACTACTGTCATAGCTTCAGGGCCTTGGATTACCCTACGGGCAGGGTGGCGGAGATCCCCCACATCTCCCCCTGAGCATTGTTGGGCGCCTGCACAGTGGAGTCTGCTTCTTGGGTGCTGCGGTGCTGCCTCAGAACCAACGATGAGGCTCATCACCTAGATCAGGGCAGGGTATTTTCCGGTGTTCTGGTGGATCCCCTACATTGGTGCGCAATGAGAACAATGCTGCCAGCTTGCATAGATATGCACATCGAAGCCGGTCCTCTGCCAACATCTACCCTTGCATAGAGCGTCTCCCCAGCTGCACTGACCACCCTGAGGCTCCCCCAACAAGTGGGGGTATCGCAGTGGAGAGTATGGTCCCCCCTGCCCAGAGAAGGAGAGCAGCCATCGGGTGCTCAATCCTTCTCCCTCCCGGCTGACCCCCGTCAACCCGAGTCCACTCCCAAACCCAGGTCACCGGTGTGGTACGAGGTGTGGCATCCAGCACCTCAACCCTCAGTGCCACCGGGCCGGCTTTTCTGAGTTTTTTAAGAGAACAGTAAATTAAGGCTGAGCAGTTCTAGCCCCAAATCCCTTATTATAAGGCATTCATATCCAATAACATACATACTGTACAGACATATTACTAAAAGAACAGAAAAAAATGGGACATGCCAATTCAGCAAAGATGTAATTTTCTTTATCTGTTGCCAATCATATAGTGCTGTACATGTTATCAGGAGGTAGCATGCTGTTTCAAAGCCGTGGCACAAACTCCCAAAACATTTCGGACATCAATACTTTGTCAATGGATGGGGTGGACAACCAATGACTTTCTTTTTTTTCCTTTCATAACCAGGTAAAGCACACTAGACACAAGTACCTGTTTTCAGGGGTAAATCGGAAGCACTGTGAGGGTGATGTGACTTGCTCAGAGTCACACAGTATGCAAGTGGAGGTTGTGGGAATCAAACCTAAGTCTTCTGGATGGACCAAGCTCATTCCCAGTTCTTTACTCTAACCTCTAGGCTACACTGCTAGCCTCAGTTGCTATACTGCAGTTTACAATTTGAACATGATCAATTAAAGGTGCACACACATACATGTGAAGGTTGCAGGTAAGTGATTAAAATATTGGACAACTGGTTAACTAGATAAAGTATTTTAATCACTTATCTGCAACCTTTGAACTTATGTGTGTACCCCTTTAAATAATCACATTTAAATAGCAGATCAGTGGCTGTCTTGCTTGTCCATTGACAAAGCACTGACATGTGAAACACATCTGGATGTTTGTACCGTTGCTTTAAAACAACATGCTACCTCCCTGTAACATAGACAGCATTGTCTAATGGGCAATATATAACTGAATCACCTTTTTACACCTCATAAGGTCTGGGCTTCTTCTTGAATGGATGCCCCAGTCCCCCTCTGAGTGGTGATTGCCAGTTGTTTTCTGTTCTTTACACTGTTTATTTAAACCATGCACCTGTGGCCCAAGTTTGCTTTCTCCCTATGAACATATTATTAACCATACTTAATTATTTCTTTAATGGGGTAGTCCCAACCACATAGGACTCACAGAAACATAGAAATATAGAATTTTAAAAGCAGATAAGGACCACTTGGCCAACCCATTCTACCCATTTGACCCTACCTACAGTGTCAACACCAACTTTAATTGTTCACTTGGTCGTTCTTTCCCTCTTCCTTACCACTAAGATTCCATTGTCCCTATCCCATGCATTCTTGAACCCCACCACTAATTTCACCCCCACTACCTCTGCTAGAAGACTGTTCCAGGCTTCCACCACTCTTTTTGTGAAGAAGTACATCATCATGTCTCTCCTGAATGTACCCCCTTCCAGATTCATTGCATGCCACCTTTTTCTTGCACATCTTTTTTTTCTGAAAAATACTCCCCTCCTGTACCTTATTTAACCCCATGAGGTATTTAAAGGTTTCTATTGTATTCCCCCTCCTATTCCCCCTCCTTTCTGTCTTACAGGGCGTACATATTGAGGTCCCTTAGTCCCATCAGATATGATTACCCACTGTTTGGTGGTCACCGCTACCTCTCCACCCATTCTGTACTATGCCAAAGGATTATGTGTTGTAAGTGCACAGTTTTGCACTTTTTCGAATTACAACCCAGCTGCCAGATCCTTGACCACTCCTTGAGTTTTCTCAGGTCTCTGCCAATTTGCTTCATCTCCTCCCCCAGAGTGTACACCCTATTATAGACTTTTGTGTTATCCAAAAAGAGGCAGAGCTTCCCTTCCAGCTGCAATGTCACTTATTAAGCTATTAATAAGGACAGGTCCCAGTACTGTTCCCTGAGGCACCCTCCTGGTCACCCTCCCATCTCAACAGTGAATTCAGTTTACCACCACCCTCTTTCACATATCCCCTAACCAATTTCTTACTCTGTTCCCCACCTTTGGACCCATTCCTAAGCTGCCCAGGTTTCTTATGAGTCTCCTATATAGAATAATGTCAAAAGCCTTACTGAAATCAAGGTAGGTCAAATCCACCACTGCACTCTGACCTAATTCCCTGGTCACCCAGTGAAAGAAATCTATCATAATGTTAATATTTTAAAACACATTCTACAATTGCGCACCTTCCATATCATGTGGTGGTTTAGTTGGTTGCTCTTTATCTACTTCCTTTGCCTTGGTAAAACTGAAAAAATAGCTGCTGGTATAATCATACAAAAACATGTTTTGCTTAAACTCCTTAATCTCAATTCATTGCATACTTTCTGAATAAACAGGAGTGTGTCTGGCTACCACTGATGCAGTTCTCTCCTCCCACTGCATTATACATTACTAGACTGTATGCAGAGGTTCATACATTTCAGTAAAGATGTAACAGGAGTAAAGATTGGAAATAAACATGTTTTACAGTATCACTAACATGGCTGACAGACAGTGTTTCACTTTTGTTAAGAAAATGTAAGCCAATACAGAAACACTAGACACATCAGCAAGTTCTACAGAAACTGATTGGGGGGGGGGGCACTGCCATCTTAAAAGGAGTTTACTTTGAAATTACCAGGCTTTTTCATGAAATAATGGACCCTGAGATAGAATTTGGGGTATTCCACTAGAACCTAGAACTTTAGAATGTTGATACTTCAAGTATGAGAAGTAAGAAAATCTTTTTTTATACTGTACAATCATAGTAAAATAAAAATGTGCTCTAATGCTTAATAATAAGTGCTTTTTATTGACTTAATAGTAGTATAATACCATAGTAATTTAAGGTGGGAAGGGACAATAAATCCCATGAGTCTGCCCCCCACTGCTTCATCAGCAGAGACCAACAAGTATGCTGTGCAAACATATACTACTTTATAGATTTCCCACCTACCGCACTATCCGGGGTGCCTTGTGATTCCTTCGGTAAGCAGAAATTTGACTAACATTACCTTTACTGTCTGTACATTCTGCATATCTGCAGTCTCTGATTATAGGCTATTGCATAAGTTCACCACCCTCAGTGAGTGTTAAGAACCTTCTACAATTAGCCTGGAATTTACCACCTTTAACTAAAGGTCATGTCCCAAATACCACTGGAACACACCAGATCAAAAATTTCCATATGTTTGACATTATTGACACCCAGCTATTTCCACAGCTTGTTCAGGTCCTTCTGAAGATTGTTCCCATGCTCAAGGAAGTCTACCACTATGACCAATTTAATGTAGTCTGCATATGTAGCATATAATTTATATCTCTCATGATGAAAGCACTAACTTTATTTTGGCACTTAACCTTGTCATACTTTATTCATCAGAGAGGTGAAGGAGCTTCAATTTATTCACAATGAAAAGCATATTATTTAGGGGGGAAAAGTGTGGCCTGTTTCTCTTATGTAGACAAGATGCAGTTGTTCGATGATGTCAAGAAATGAAAATTAAAAACAGATCCTCATATTGAAAATGAAGATGCAGAAGCACTAAGACTATAAAGACAGGATGGGATCAAAAATCATTTACAACACTGCTTTAACCAGCACCTCAAGTGCTAACAAGCTCAGGTAGATGATAGTTTCATAATTTTTTTTTTTTTCTTTCTTAATGATCTTTTTTGTAATGTCACATCAACTACAACCTCCACAAATACACTTTACAGCACATGGGTTCCAAATCTGTTCCCACCTTCAACATGACAATCTCCAGAAAAATGCCTCCCCTCAACCATATCACTATTTCCACCCACAATATGTACTGTAGTTACTGCCAAAGGATTACTTTTTCAGTTTCACTTGCCACCCCATTTATTATGTTGGCTCGCGCATGTGCAGCCAACATAATTGTGGTAGTAGCAGATTTGGAGGTGCTATCACTGTTGGGTGAATGCAGGGCACGCATCAGTAGGTGCATCCCTCATTCCCAATCAGCCTGCATGCCAGTGTCACACCATGCATACTTAATGTGGTGATCACATCAAATGAAAGGTCTGCTGCAATACGAGCAAAGCTCGTCGTACACAGCAGACCTCACGACGTGCTTTCCCTGGTGGTGAAAAAATATTAACATGGTGGCATACTGCCTGACAAACTGCCGACTTTGGGGGGTGCCCAATCCCTCTGTTGGCATGCCCTGCACTAATGTATGTGCTGATGGGGGAGCCCGCTCCCCGTCAGCATAATGCACCCCCCCATTTGTTATGTACCAAGGGTGCGCCCAGTCCCCCTCGGCTCTTTCCCTTCCTCTTTCATTGTTTGCAGATGGGGTGCCCAATCCCCTGTTGGCTACAGCATCCCTCCCCCCCAAAAAAACACTTAGGTGGCATGCTGGGAGCTCACCCAAGTGTGCCAAATCACCCTGACAAATAAAAACCGTCCTGCAAGTTTTTTTTCCTTTTTAAACCCTGTGAAAAAAGAAAACAGTCCCTCACCATCTCCCTGACCCCCTTCTGCAACCCGCAGATGTGCACCTGTGCACCCTTCCTTCCCACACCCCCCTCACCCCATACTTACCTCTGGAGCCTGGTGTGAAGATCATCAGAGGACCGGGAACATGTCTGCACTCTTCAAAGCCAACCGCGAACTGAGGAAATGCCGGTAAGCTGTATAATGGAATAAATAGAATTTTTTCAACTTTGATGTATATCTCAGGCATTTTTTGGAATTTTGACACCAAATTTTCAACATGGGGTTTTTGGGACCCCTCTTCATGAATTCTGGCACGGTCATGACGTTAATCAGTCCTGAAAGGTGATTTTGCAGATTAACGGAATGACAATGCCAGTATTCATGAGGTAGGCTCTCAAAAAGCCTATGTTGCAAATTTGGTGGAAAAAATCCCAAAAATGACTGTTTCACGAGCGTGCATTGCGCAGTTTCCACGCATGCCAGTAACTTCATGAATCTGTAATATTTTCACTCCAGATTTTCAAAATTGGCATTTTTCCACACCTCCTTATGAACAGTACAGCTGTCATTTTACATATCCTGGCTGAAATGTGTTTTCACATGTCTGGCGCAGAATAGCGCGGTCGCTGCGCGAAATAAGTTTTTGGGACAGTTTCAGGAAATGATGGTGACACTGTTCATGAGCAAAAGTCCTGAAATGCCTATGTTGAAAATTTGGTGACAAAATTCCATAAAATGACTGTGCTACAAGCGTGCATTGAGCAGTTTCCACGCAACCTTGTAACTTCGCAAATTTGCACTATTTTGATGCCACAATTTCAACACTGGCATTTTTTTTACACCTCCTTAAGAGCAGTACAGCTGTCATTTTTCACATCCTGCCCTAAATGTGTTTTCACACTTGTGGTGCACAATGACGTGGTCACTGTGCAAAATCAACATGTCGGCACATTAACAGAATCACACTGCCACTGTTCATGAGGGGAGGTCCCAAAATGCCTATGTTAAAGATGTGGTTAAAAAAATCCCAAAAATAATTGGGTTACTGACATGTGTTGCACAGTTTCTATGCATGCTCATACCTTCACCAATTTTTCATATTTATCCTATAGATTTTCAACGTTGCCATTTTTTTACATCTCCTCATGAACAATACAGTTGTCATTTTCCACATACTGCCCAAAATGTGTTTTCATCCCTGTGTCACCAAATGGCATAGCCGCTCTGCAAAACCACCTTTCAGCTAACAAACTGATAGTGCCGCTTTTCATGAGGTGGGCTCACAAAAAGCCCATGTTGAAAATTTGGAGTGAAAATACCAACACACGCCTATGATGTTAGGGTTTCCAACTGTATCACCCCACCCTGTAAGAACTGACAGGCGTCAGGGGTGTGACTTGGGATCATCGGCTGTAATGCTCATGCCATTCCACCCCCACTCCCACCTTGTAGCCAGTGACAGGCATTGTGGTAAGCATTGCACTGTTCGGCCACAAAGTTCACCTCATTCTTCTATACTGTACCCACCTCAACGTATTTCCTTATGGAATGGGGTAAGTATAATGCTCAAAGACCCTAAAGCACAGCAAGACACTTGTCAGTGTCTACAAGGTAGGGTGTGGTACAATGCCATGAGCATTATAGCTGACAATCCAAAGGCACACCCCAATGCCTGTCGGTCTCTAGGGGGGGGGTAGAGTTGGCATCACTTCCAATATTTCACTGCCATTCCTATTATGCGTCTCTAACTCTGGCACTACCAATGCCAATGCCAGTGAGACAGCATTCGGCATTGACAAATGCTTGTTTAATTAATAGTGTTCCACATGCCCAACCAGATCTTTGTGATAAGGGTGAATTCAACATGCCAGACACCCTTATCACAACCACACATCGCCAAAATTCAATTTTGACAATGTGGAATCCTGGCGCAAGGAAATACGGTGCAAAAAACTTTTTTTTTTCTTTTATGAGGGGGGCTGCACCCCTGGCAACCCCTTGCAGAGGTCTTCACCCTCTGTACTCCCATAAATTAGGATTCTCAACTCCGGGGGGGTGCATGTTGAGGAGGTGCATCTCATTACAAAAAAAATAAACTGTCTCGGGCCGGGCGCAACAGAAACTACCAGCGCCTGGTCCAGAACCCTGCATCCCCGCCACCCCAAGCCATCACCTAACACACCATGCCATGATGCCAGCTCAATGTAAACCCATGGCACCACCCCTCACATACCCTCCCACCCCACATTCCATGGACTCACTCCCACCCATCCCTGCGCACATATTCGAGTGCAACATCCTTTCACCTTTTCGCGACCCACACCATCTGTTGCCAACCCCACCCCCCCGCCGTCAGGGCACTGGCTGAAAGTGGGTCATTGTTTCAGAAGGCACCCATGTGCTAGTGCCCCATATCACAGTATGCCTGCCCAACCATTCCTTTCTTCTTGGACAGAATTTTTAAGCACTATCTAGTTGCTCATTTCTTTGCCACTGTGACAGAAAAATTAAAAAGAGATAGTTTCTTTATTTCAGTCATTTAACTTCTGGGAAGTTGGAACGGCTCTTGTTATTGTGAAATATTTAGAAGACTGATAAATAAACAGTCCCTTATAACCAAAAAAAAATAATTAAGCTAGTCCTTATTTTCCAAAAAATCTCTCAGGGAAGAATTTTTGGCTTTTGAGTCCACTTCTTATTCACCTCATCCCCATGTTTAGTATCTTCCCCATAACAGGTCCTGAGTGGCTTGCAACCTAAGACCTCCCCAGAGGGAGAATATGCCCTGCAATGGCCTCTTGGACAGTGACAGGGGCAGACCAGGAGGTGATCATGGGGACGGGAGCATTAGTGGCCAACTTCCCTATCAGATGAGGGTGGCTAAAGGGTTCAAAACCTTTAAACTCCAGCCAGGTGGCACTGAGGGTTAAAGCACTGGATGCCACACCTCGTGCTATGCAGTGACCTGTGTTTGGGAATGAGCGCGGGCCACCAGGGGTCAGCAGGGGAGGAGAAGGATCGAGCATCCCAGGGCCTTCTCTTCTTCTCCGAGGAGGGAGGTTCCAGTGGTTGACAAATGCCTGTGTAACCCCCCTGCAAATGGGGGTTCCCAAAAGACTTCCAGGAGCTTGCTTGAATGCTCCAAGCCTGAATGGTGTTTGGCATTTAAGCCATTTATCAGTGAGTGTTTTTAGAGCCTCTGGTACTGTCTCTTTAAGAGCTGTCTGCTTGCAGACATAATTAGTTTGTATGGGGGGACTGTGTGCTTCTCTGAGTACCACTCGACTGCTGCCAATTCACTTCATTTTTGCAGTCACTAGGAGTGCAAAGGAACCTATCTGAAAGATGTAACTGTTTGCCAGAAATTATTTAGAGTAATAATGAAATTACAGTTTGTCTAACCTGCTTTTTGCAGTCAGAACTGTGTCTGCTAGTTCCCATTCTAGTTTTGAACTGCTGAACTGGACCAATCAGTGTGGGGTAAGCTAGCTCTAAATGGTGCCTTGACTAATCAGAACTTGACTCATAATCTGAGCCAGCCACAAGAGGATTGTATGGGCAGTGACTTTGGGAGATGTAGTTTAGACTTCAGTGCCTTTTGGACCAACAGCAGCAGTCTATTGTGAGTGACAGCCAATCCAGTCAAGAACTGGGAGGAACTCAAAGGAAGTGCCCGGTTTTGTCGGTTGGAGTTTCGTTGAGCTTTGGCAGTGAAGAAGGAAGGAGCCCTGTGCTTTTTCAGTGTGCAGTTTTAGTCAAAAACGTGTAAGGCCCAGAGTTCGGTCTGCAGCTTGTGTAACAGCTTGTTAGGACTGAACCGGCCCTGTAGAAAAGAGTCAAAGGATCTCTGAAGAGTAGAAACCAGGCTCACCCTGTAGAAGACTGGAGGAATTGCTGAAAATTGCACTCGGTCTGTCAGGAACTGAATCTGCTGTGTGTTCTCCCGGTATTGTGCAGTAATTGCGATCGGATACAGATGCAGCCTGCCTGGTATAGTGCTTTCTTTACATGGATGTGTGAAGAGGTTTGTGTACCTCAAGTGAGCCCTGCTGACATTGAAGGACCCTATATAATTTGGAGGTGTGAGTACTAATTCAGGGTCGCCCTGTTGAATTGCCACATTAAATCCAAATGGAATTACTGTACTGCTGACTGTTTAATTCTCCTTTTCTATGTGAAAGGGCCCCTACCAGCTGCCACGGTTTGGACTAGCCACTAGGGCTTGGGTACCCAGGGACAGTAACTGATAGGATAGGCCTGTGCACAGAGCCATAGGTAGATTATTAGAGTGATAAGCTAATTAACCTGATTTCCCGTCCTTGTTATATCCCCAAATAAATCAGAGCTGCTTGTTTCAGCAAAGTTATACTGCCTGAGGTATTTGTCTATGTTAAAGTACTGTACTGTGATTGTTGCACTGTATCTCATTTCACAGGAGGTCCCAGTGCCGGAACCAGACCTGGGGTAAGTGTATACTGTGAAGGTAATTCTGATATATTGTGTGGGCCACTAGTGGGAAGAAAGGGGTTGCAGTGTCCCAGAGGGCTGTGACCAAGTTAGTTTAACTATTGCAAACCCTGACCTCTGGGTGGAGGCACCGCCATTGGATCCAGGCCCCTCAACCTGTTAGTGGCAAATCAGGCAGGGGTAGTAGCCCTGGGATAGCGCCATCTAGGGGTTACATCTTGAGGCTCACCGCTGGGATTGTGTGTCCTCTAGTGGCCATATTTACGAACCACTGTTAAGAAAAAATGGGTACCCGACAGAAGTGGCTGTGCACCGCTGGTGGAGTGGTATACTGGGAGGAGATCGATCCCCAAAATGCTATGCTTATCCTGGACATCCCCTGGGTATCAATACGGACACTGTGCAGGGAGTACTTTCCAAGGTGGAAGGTTTACAAACCCTGTGGTGGTGGGTCGGCATGCTAATCTGCTCACCCACACTTTCCTGGCCCTAGTAGAGTTTAAGGATCCCATAGATAGCTCCAAAGTGCCACAGACCATTACCCCAGAGGGAGCCCTCACTGCTTGGAGAGTGATAACTAAGGACAGTAAAGACCCGGGGGGGAATCAGCCCCCACCACTATCTGAAACTTTTGAGGAGAAATTTGCTGAATGGTTGCTGGAGAGGGAAAACTGTGGAGGACTTGAAGAAACTATTCTTGCCACCTGGGGTGTTCCTCCCCAACACCCTCTCCTGCTCCAGTGCCCGTAATGGTGGCTGAACCAATGCAGACTCCTATTTCTGCACCTGCCATTAGTCACGACTCTTACCGAAGGTTGAGGATCTTCTCTGGCACCCTCCCCACCCCCCAAGGGGAGGATGACTGGGAGACCTGGATAGACTATGTTGCCCCCCAAGTGCTAGAATGGCAATGCTCGGAAGGCGAAAAGCGAAAGAGGGTTAGTGAGAGCCTCCGAGGTCCTGCCCTGGCTACCATCTGTGCTAAACGGGCCAGTAACCCTGAAGCGACTGCACAGGCCTATCTTGAGGCCTTGGAGAATGTGTATGGAGCCCAGATTCTGATAAGGCCCTATGGTGGAGAGTAAGAAATGCACAACAGTACCAAGGGAGTTGTTGTCTGTGTATGTCTCGGCTGGAAAAATTGTTGCAAAATGCCTCAGAAAGGGTAGTTTGCCAGCGATTGAACTGGACCCAACCAGACTGGACAGAATCCTAAGTCTGCCCCTTCTCAGAACTGCTGTTGCTCAGTTACGCCTGGCAAATCGACTGGAATCCCACCCTCCTATGAGATGAGTTAATGAGAGAAATTGAGGAGTTGAGAAAAGGCGACTCGGAGGTACCTGCACCAACAGCTGTGGCTACGACCCGAGTGACTGAGGGTGACCCATCAAGGAAGTTCAGGGCAGAGGTTGACAGTCAATGAGTGCTCTGACAAGGAAAAGATATGCCACAATGGGGTGAACTGTTGAGAGAGATCCGGGAATTCAAAAACAGTCCCTTTATGAAGGCCACGCCTGCAAGTACGGGCCCTGACCTATATCCGACTGCATCTGCTATGGGGGTGGGGGTACCCACCCATGTATCTCCTGCTGATAACAGCTCCAAACTCAATTCCTTGACCATGGAAGTGGAGAAACTGACGAGATGTCTCCAAATGCTTATCACGCCGCAGACAGAGATGGCACCTAGGTTTCCAGTTAGTAATACCCCGCCCTGGCTCCCAGTGTGGCGCCCGCCAGCTCAAACTCCAGAAAGTATGTTTTGTATAATTGTGGAAAGATGGGCACATGAAAGGGAATGCCAGTCCCCAAAGACACTGACAAAGTTGCATATAGGCTACAAGGAGAGCTTCGAGAAGAAATCAGTGGTTAAGAGGTGCACGACATGATCCCAGTGAGGGCACCAAAATGCTAATTCACGCCCTTTGTGGCAAGGTCAGTTGCCCAGGCCCCAGTACCGCCTCTCCAGACTGGTCCAGAATAGTGGGTCCCTCCATGGAGACCACTGTAAAGGTGAATGGAGTGTCTACAAGAGCTGTATTAGACAGTGGCTCCCAAGTGACAATTATGTTCCAGATTGGTATCAGAAGCATTTGTCAGACGACCCTTACAACCATTAGAAGGACTGCATGTATGGGGTTAAGTGAGAAGGCCTACCCCTATTCCGGGTATATCCGAATTTGGCTGTCTTTCCCCACCTCCGTGGCTGGAGTGGCCGAACAAGTAGAGACCCTAGCCTTAGTGTGTCCCCCCACTGGACTGTATGATGGTGTCCCTTTGTTGATTGGAACAAATGCTCATATGTTCGGAAGGCTGGCACAGTTGTGTTATGAAAAACAGGGGTCAAAGACTAGAGAGCTTTAAGAGTTCCGCTTTAATTAAGAAGGCCTATGAGGCAGAGAGATGCTGAAAAACAGAACCAGAGGAACCGGTCGGAATTGTATGGAAGAAGGATCCTGAGTCTCTGATCCTGGCTCAAATGCCCAGTGTACCTTACAGGAGAGGTCTGTATCAGAAAGGATGTTAAGAATAAAATATTAATGTTGGATGCACCAGGCGATGGAAAATTGCCAGAGGGACTGCTGGTCAAGCCTAGTATTTTGCCCGCTAGAGCCCATGCTTATGCCAGAAGGGTAATGGTCCAAGTTCATAATGTGTCTGAAAGAGACATTCGAGTAAACAGAGGTTGCATCCTGGCTAATGTGCATTGTGCAGACACTGCAGTGCTACCCAGCAGCAAGAGTTCAAGGAAGAATGACAGAGTAACGCCTGACTTGTTTGATTTCGGCGACTCCACGCTGCCAGCTGAATGGAAAGTGAGGATCAGTGAGAAGCTTGCCCAGAGAGACCAGGTGTTTTCTTTAAAGGAATGGGATGTAGGATGCGTGCAAGGAGCTGAGCACAATATCCGCTGCATGACTTAAAGACCATTTCGGAGAGGTCTCGCCTGGCACCTGCTGACATAGATGATGTGAGACGGCATCTGCAAGAGATCTTAGCTGCTGGTGTAATACAAGAATCCAGAAGCCCTTATGCTTCCCCATTGTGGTAGTGAGGAAAAGAATGGAACAGTAAGGATGTGTGTGGATTATCGCATCTTAAACCGGGCGGACTATCCCTGATCAGTACACAATGCCTCGCATTCAGGATGCTTTGGACTGCCTAAACGGGAGCAAGTGGTTCTCTGTGCTGGATCTCCGCAGTGGGTACTACCAGATCCCGGCGGCCCCAGAGGACTGTGGAGAAGACGCCTTATCTGTCCGCTTGGCTTCTATGAATTCATGAGGATGCCTCAAGGATTTCAGGTGCCCCAGCCACTTTTCAACGATTGATGGAGCGTGCAGTGGGGACATGAACTTACTAGAGTGCCTGGTATACCTAGATGATGTTATTGTGTTTGGCAGCTCACTGGAGGAACATGAGAGCAGATTATTTAAGGTATTGGACCGACTGGAGGACTTTGGCCTTAAACTGTCCATTGATAAGTGTCAATTTTTCAAACATCAGTAAAGTATGTGGGACACATAGTATCCACCGAGGAATAGAGACCCACCCAAGTAAAGTTGAGGCCTTGACCACCTGGCCACTGGCCCAAAAAATCTAAAAGAACTGCAAAGATTCCTGGGATTCTGTGGTGGTTATTATCGACGCCTCATCAAGGACTATTCAAGAGTGATCCCGCCTTTACTTAACTCTTACTCAAGGGTATCCCCAACCCACAAAAAATACCAAAAGTCAGTGTCCCTCAAGACTGAAAGAGTGTATTTCATCCGAGTGAAGTATTTGTGGCCCACTGGACTCCTGATTGTGAGACTGCTTTTCATGAGATCATATCAACTTACCCATGCTCCAGTGCTGGCCTATGCCGATCCAAGAAAACCTTACGCCCTGCACACTGATGCTAGCTTGCAAGGGTTGGGGGCTGTGTTGTACCAAGAGCATGAGAATGGCCTGAGACCAGTGGCCTTTGCCAGAAGCCTGACCCCATCCGAAAAGAACTATCCTGTACATAAGTTAGAGTTCTAGCTTTGAAGTGGGCTATTGTTGACCAATTCCATGAGTACTTGTATGGGGCTAAAATACTAGTAAAAACTGACAATAATCCTTTGACCTATGTGCAGACCTCAGCTAAGTTGGATGCCACTGGCCATAGGTGGCTTTCTGAATTATCTACATATGACTATGCTCTCGAATACCGAGCAGGTCTGAACCACATAGATGCTGATGCTCTCTCCCGGAGGCCTGTTCCCCAGAATGATTGGGTCCGATTGGCAGAACCTGACATTCGGGCACTCTGCCGGAAGTTTGACAGGGAGGAACAAATGTCCACGGACGCAGTGGACTGCATGGTGGATTGCTTGGGACCCTCTGAGAATTGCATACCTGCTGCTTATTGTCACTTTTCTGCAATAGACATTGGTGCACTGCCTCAGCTGGACAATGACAGTATTCGGGGCTCAATCCTCGCGATCCCATGATCAAAGCAGCTTTAGAAGCCCTCTATGCAGGAAAAGATGTGTCCAAATTATGCTCCACTGATTTGAGAACTGCACTGTTATACAAAGAAGGTCCTAAGTTGAAACTGATCAATAAACTGTTATACAGAGAAACAGTAGACAGAGGGGACAAGTAGACAAACAACAACTAGTGCTGCCCACTGCCTTCGAGACTCAGTACTGAGGTCCTTGCACAACCACATGGGGCAACTTTGGTATAGACAGAACACTTGACTTGGTGAGATCCAGATTCTATTGGCCTAAGATGGGCTGATGTGGAGCAACACATTCGAACTTTGTAGTCGCTGCTTACAGAGGAAAGTTTTGCCCAGAGGGCTGCCCTTGTTAACATCACCACCAGTGCACCCATGGAGCTGGTCTGTATTGATTTTCTGAGTTTGGAGTCAGATCAAAGAAATATCAGTAATGTGCTGGTGGTCACTGACCATTTCACGAGATATGCCCAAGCTTTCCCCACCAAAGACCAGAAAGCATCCACTGTGGCCAAAGTACTTGTAGAAAACTTTTTTGTTCACTATGGGGCTCCACAAAGAATCCATTCTGATCAAGGGAGAGACTTTGAGAGTCGTCTGATAAAAGAGATGCTTTCTCTGTGGGGAGTGCGAAAGTCCAGAACCACTCCTTACCACCCCAAGGGGGACTCACAGCCTGAATGTTTCAACCGCACTTTGCTAGATATGCTAGGCACCCTGCACCCAAAGGACAAGCCTAGATGGAGCCAACAAATTAGCACCCTGGTACATGCTTATAACTGCACCAAAGTGATGCCACTGATTCTCCCCACCGCCTGATGTTTGGAAGAGAAGCTCGATACCAGTAGATGTGTTTTTTGGGGTCTCTCCTGATGGGGTTCAAGCTGACAACTATTTACAGTATGTGCAAAAGTTAAAGGCCCAGCTAACTCATGCGTACTAACTGGCTCAAACCATGGCTGCCAAAAGAAATCTGGCCAACAAAGAAAGGTATGATAAAAGGTGAAAGCACAGGAACTCCAGGAGGGAGATCGGGTATTGCTAAGAAATCTGGGACTGCATGGCAAGCACAAGATTGCTGACAGATGGCACCATCTCCTCACATTGTAGTGGGCAAACTAGATGATCTGCCAGTGTACAAAGTAAGGCCTGAGAATAATTCAAAAGATGTAAAACAATGCATAGAAATCATTTACTGCCCATTGGACAAATCTTAATTGAGTCTGAGCCCTAGAAGATGCCCTCTGGACCAGTGACTAGAGCTGCTAGCTAAAAAGATCAAGAAAGTCTGCACCTACAGAAGCAAAGTTAAAGTGTTCCTCCACAAGTCCCAGTTGAGCATGACTGTCAGTCCATATCGGAAGAAAGTGAGAGGACTTTGAATACTATCCTTCTTACGAACTGAGTCAATTGTTTCGGTAATCCCCTAGTCAATACTGGAGACAAAGCTGGGCCTTCTGGACTGTCTAAGCCCCAGCTTCATCCCTGGAGCCGATGCTCCCAGAAAGTGAAGTGCAAAGCATCAGATCAGATGAAATGGAATCATTGTGCATGGTTGAACTGTTTGAGCTTAGGAGGAAATGATAGATTGGGGCAGACTGGTGATACACCCGAACAAGAAGAGTATTTTGAGTGCCCTGACAGTCCACTGCCAGTGTCCGAAAGCTTCCATGCGATCCAAATGTTGTGGACTCAGAAACTGTAACCCTGAGCTGAAAGTGCCCCAAGTTCTAGCCTCTCTACCCCATGGAGACTCCCTGACAAGTGAGGACAATGCTGAAAATGAGGCTCAGAGTGCAGAGACTATAACAGTTCCCCTAGAAAGACTGGTCGAGCTGTAAAGCCTGTGGTGCACCTCAGTTATGATTCACTTGGGAGGCCTGTGGACTTGCCTCTCAATGTTGTCCATAAAGGAGTGTATGTGTCCCGAGCTCATTGCCCAAACTGAGCATCAGTGCTAACCCAAGTTACTTGTGTTGCCCTCTAAGTATAGTGCCCTTGCCCCATCCAGCCCCAAGGTAACTGATAGGAAGGGCCCTCTCTTCAGGTTTCATGTACAAGAGGTAATAACTTGAGTTATGGTACAATGTGTATGTAATACTTGTAAAGAGTGACGTACTGCAATGTTTCAGAAATGTGTTCTTGGTAAAATGATATATTGACTGATGATTACATGTGCGAGCCTAATGCAAATGTATATGGTTGCAGTTGAAACTTATGGGTACTTGCTTGACGCGGACGCCAAGCTTTCCCAGGCCAGGAAGGGTGTAACCTCTGCAAATGGGGTTCCCAAAAGACTTCCAGGAGCTTGCTTGAATGCTCCAAGCCTGAATGGTGTTTGGCATTTAAGCCATTTATCAGTGAGTGTTTTTAGAGCCTCTGGTACTATCTCTTAAGAGCTGTCTGCTTGCAGACATAATTAGTTTGTATGGGGGACTGTGTGCTTCTCTGAGTACCACTCGAGCTGCTGCCAATTCACTTCATTTTTGCAGTCACTAGAGTGCAAAGGGAACCTATCTGAAAGATGTAACTGTTTGCCAGAAATTATTTAGAGTAATAATGAAATTACAGTTTGTCTAACCTGCTTTCTTTGCAGTCAGAACTGTGTCTGCTAGTTCCCCATTCTAGTTTTGAACTGCTGAACTGGACCAATCAGTGTGGGTAAGCTAGCTCTAAAATGGTGCCTTGGACGAATCAGAACTTGGACTCATAATCTGAGCCAGCCACAAGAGGATTGTATGGGCAGTGACTCTGGGAGATGTAGTTTAGACTTCAGTGCCTTTTTGACCAACAGCAGTCTATTGTGAGTGACAGCCAATCCAGTCAAGAACTGGGAGGAACTCAAAGGAAGTGCCCGGTTTTGTCGGTTGGAGTTTCGGTTGAGCTTTGGCAGTGAAGAAGGAAGGAGCCCTGTGCTTTTCAGTGTGCAGTTTTAGTCAAAAACGTGTAAGGCCCAGAGTTCTGGTCTGCAGCTTGTGTAACAGCTTGTTAGGACTGAATCCTGTCCTGTGAAAAGAGTCAAAGGATCTCTGAAGAGTAGAAACCAGGCTCACCCTGTAGAAGACTGGAGGAATTGCTGAAAATTGCACCTCGGTCTGTCAGGAACTGAATCTGCTATGTGTTCTCCCGGTATTGTGCAGTAATTGCGATCGGATACAGATGCAGCCTGCCTGGTATAGTGCTTTCTTTTATATGGATGTGTGAAGAGATTTGTGTACCTTAAGTGAGCCCTGCTGACATTGAAGGACCCTATCTTATTTGGAGGTCGTGAGTACTAATTCAGGGTCGCTCCTGTTGAATTGCCACATTAAACTCCAAATGGAATTACTGTACTGCTGACTGTTTAATTCTCCTTTTCTATGTGAAAGGGCCCCTACCAGCTGCCACGGTTTGACTAGCCACTAGGGCTTGGGTACCCAGGGACAGTAACTGATAGGGATAGGCCTGTGCACAGAGCCATAGGTAGATTATTAGAGTGATAAGCTAATTAACCTGATTTCCCGTCCTTGTTATATCCCCCAAATAAATCAGAGCTGCTTGTTTCAGCAAAGTTATACTGCCTGAGGTATTTGTCTATGTTAAAGTACTGTACTGTGATTGTTGCACTGTATCTCATTTCACAGGAGGTCCCAGTGCCGAACCAGACCTGGGGGTAAGTGTATACTGTGAAGGTAATTCTGATATATTGTGTGGGCCACTAGTGGGAAGAAAGGGGTTGCAGTGTCCCAGAGGGCTGTGACCAAGTTAGTTTAACTATTGCAAACCCTGACCTCTGGGTGGAGGCACCCGCCATTGGATCCAGGCCCCTCAACCTGTTAGTGGCAAATCAGGCAGGGGTAGTAGCCCCTGGGATAGCGCCATCTAGGGGTTACACCTGGCCCCTAGCAGATGCTAAGGGCAGCATGCTGAAACTGTTGATGTGGACAGAGATCAGAGCAGATGCCTGGAGGATTGTGCATGGGAGCGTGTATGCTGCTAGAGTCATTGTATGCTTCCTCTCTGAGGGGAGAAAACAGGAGGAGAAAAAGATTGCTGTGACAGACGACAAAGGGCGCCTCACAGGTCCCGCCCCAAATAGACACAGCCCTGGCCACAGTGGATTTGGCCCTTGGCAGGGGTTGGGGAGCCCTGTCAGCCCCACCAGGGTGGGGAAGCCCTGGGGTATAGGTCACCACTTGCTGTTGGATGTCGGTGGACAGGACTGGAGGCTCCCTCCAGAGGTAGGGCCACAGCAACAGGAGTATTTATTGAGAGCAAAAGAAAACAAAACATTGAGACAAGGGTCTCATGGCTCACACATTGGGAGCAGGGTTCTTTCAGATGAGGATGAAGCCTGGACAAAGCATGAACCCTCATATGGAGCAGTGGTTCTATATTAGGGAGGAATGGCAGAATGAAACTCACTTCCATGTGTCAAGGGCTCATGTCACTGTCTTGTTTGTTTCTATTGTCCCCATTTATTATCAAGACTCCTACATTAAGGGGGCTGAATCTGTTAATAGAATAATCCCTTCATGGGGATGGTCAGCTATATGGTGGGGGGAGGGGGGCTTATATCCCAGAAGAAGGAAGAGATGATGATGAAACTCCCAAATGAACATGTCATGCATGTGTGCATGTTGTGTCGTGGTTTATAGGTGTACTGATGGACACTGACACAGAGATGTAAGGTGTTGGAAAGGCAATTGCCAGACCAGAAATTTATTGCAGACAAAAATAACTTAAAAAGCCATCAAAATCAACTGCATTTTGGCAAATAAAATACAAAATGAACAAAAACAACATCAAATAGTATTCAGCTCCTGATTTGTTGAGGTACAGGCAGCAATAGTCACCTTACCAGCACATAGAGTTAGCTACAGGTCTGAAAAGGAGCAGATCTAAACAGAGGGGGTCAGTAACCTGTTGATCCCAAGACGAATCTGAGGTCTCCTAGAAAGGATACCTCATTTATAGTAAAGCATAAACATGTGACTATTGTTGACTCCTCTCTCAAACCAACTATTATAGCAAAAAGACCACAATCATTTTATTATTTTAATACCATGAGCTCAACTGAATGAATTACCTTTATACATGTTTGCTAATGTTAAAAATCATAAAACAAAACAATGTAACAGAAAAACAGCTTTACTGCAGGAACAAGTGGCTCCCCCCTTCACCCTACTATAACTAAGTGAAGGAAAGGGCCGGCTGCCTCCTAAGGAGACAGCAGAAGCAACAGCCTCAGTGTGAGCACCACACCCAGTCCCTGTGTTTTTGGGTAGGAGTGAACTTCAGGTTCTAATAGTGTAAAAGGCTGTTTGTTTACAATGGGAGCAACCCTAAAATAGCAAGCATTTGTCAATGCAGAATGTTGTCACGCTGGCAATGGCTTTGGTAGTGCATTGCGGAAATGCATTTTGGGCAGGATGTGAAAAATGGCAGCTGTACTGTCCATAAGGAGGTGTAAAAAAATGTCAGTGTTGAAAATGTGGCATGAAAATATTGCAAATTTGTGAAGTTACAAGGGTGCATGGGAAATGTGCAATGCATTCTTGTAACGCAGTCATTTTATGGACTTTTGGGACCAAATTTTCAACATAGGCATTTTAGCACCTCTGCTCATGTACAGTGTGACTGTCATTTCCTCAAACTGTCCCAAAAAGTGATTTTGTACAGCGACAGCGCTATTCCGTGCTGGACGTGCGAAAACACGTTTCGGGCAGGATATGTAAAATGACAGCTGTACTGTTCATCAAGAGGTGTGGAAAAATGCCAATGGTGAAAATCCAGAGTGAAAATATTACAAATGCACATTACGAGCATGCATGCAAACTGGGCAATGCATGCTCGTAACACAGTCATTTTATGGAGTATCATCACCAGATCTTCAACATAGGCATTTTACTACCTCTGCTCATGAACAGTGTCACTGTCATTTTCGTAATCTGCCCCGAACACTGATTTCCCACAGCGAGTGTGCTACTGTGCGCTGGAAGTACAGAAACACATTTCAGCCAGGATGTGAAAAATGACAGCTGTACTGTTCACAAGGCGGTGCAGAAAAATGACAATGTTGAAAATCTGGCATGAAAATATTGCGAATTCGCAAAGTTACAAGCGTGCATAGAAACTGCGCAATGCGCGCTTGTAAAACAGCCATTTTTGGGATTTCTTCTATCAGATTTGCAACATAGGCTTTTTGAGAGCCCACCTCACGAACACTGCCACTATCCTTTCATCAATCGGTTCCCGAAAGGTGATTCCGCACAGTGGCTGTGAAATCACCTTTCAGGACCGATTAACATCATAAAAGTGACACAATTCATGAGGAGGGGTCCCAAAAACCCCATGTTGAAAATTTGGTGCAAAAATTCCAAAAAATGCCCAAGATATGCATCAAATTTGAAAAAACCCTATGTATTACATTATACAGCTTACTGGCATTTCCTCAGTTTGCGGTCAGCTTTGAAGGGTGCAGACTTGTTCCGGTCCACGAAGATCATCGTGCCAGACTCTGAAGGTAAGTATGGGGTGAGGGGTGGGGAGGCAGGGTGCACAGTGGGTGGGTGCAGGTGGTGGGTAGGGAGACTACGATGGACTGTTTTTGTGCTACAATGTGAAAGAAACAAAAAAAACATTGCAGGACAGTTTTTTTTTTTACAGGGTATTTGGCATGCTGGGGTGGGCTCCCAGCATGGCACCTAATTGTTTGTAGGGGGTTGCTGCAGCCAACGGGGGATTGAGCACCCTCATTGGCACACAATGCAAGGGGGGGTTAATTTATGCCGACAAGGATTGTGCACCTCTGCTGCACAACAAGGGAAAGTTAGGAGAGAGCCGAAATTGGCACCCCTTCGGCATATAACAAATGGGAGGGAGAGTGCTTTATGCCACTGGGGAGTGGGCTCCCCCACTGGCACACATACATTGGGGCATGGAAGCCAGCAGGGGGATTGGGCACCCGCGAAGTCGGCAGTTGGGTGGCCGCCACATGCACAATGTCAGCAAGCATGTCCAGGGAAGGTCTGCTGCATCTGACGAGCTTTGCTCAGATTGTAGTGGACCTTTTCTTAGATGTGCTAGCCACATTATGTATGCATGGTGTGGCACTGGCATGCAGACTGATTGGGGAATGAGGGACACACCTACTGGTGTGTGCCCTGCATTTGCCCAACAGTGACCACTCCTCCAAAGCTGCACTACTCACAAGATGTTGGCTGCACAAGTGCGCCAACATAAAAAGGGCAAAACTATCTTATGCTAACTAACCAAAACCACAGACAGCATGAGCTTTGGGGATAATATTGCAGACTGCCTCACACAATGTCTCAGAGTGTGCAATATTTAGCAGTCTCACAGCATGGAGCACACAACTTCTGAATTCTAATTGCCCAGTAAGGTGCTTCATGTTATAAACATCATGCTCTAAACCCTAAATAGTGCACTCATATCTTTTTATAACCACAACTGAAATTTTCAACACAGTGGCTTTAAAACCCCTTTATAACATTTGCATCTGAGCTATTTACAAATGTAATGTGCACCCAAGACTGAGTCAGCGTGTCCAAGGTGCTCTGTACAACGCTGCACACTGAAACAATAGCAGACTGGATTGGCTGTGGCGTATCTATAATTCAAACACTCAAACTACTATACTTTTTAATGGTTCTTACACTTAACTATCTGTTCCCAGACCTTATCCCAGTGTGCTTTATTTAATAGTCTGGGAACAGGGTTTTCTAAACAAACACAAAACACATTAAGACCGGTGGCTACACCCATGGTCTCATGCGCAAGTTCGAGTAGCTCCAGCCCAAGTTCCTGTGCTTAAGCTATGATTTTGAAACACAGCATACCACACTAAATGAGACAAGGGAAGACTGGTATTTGTTCCTATGCAGAGCAAAAAGGGAAAATAAAAGTGCTAGACTGCTAGAAAAAGAATACAGTAAAGGAGCACCCATTTAGCGCTCAGGTGGCCAACCTGAATATGGGGCACTACAGAAAGAGAAAAAGCAGAGAAAAGACAGATACGCTACTGCAGTAGACTTTATAATAGAAAACAGTAAGCATATGAACACAAATACCAGGCACCCCTTCCACAGCATGGAAGTATAAATTGTCTGTTTGATAAATTTGTAAATAAACATATGTCTGTGGTCATTTAATCCCAGTGATGCATGTCTAAACAATCTAATTATACAGATACCTGATCTTTTCTGGACAGCTACCATCATGACTCAGCATAAAGGCAAGTTTATTTAGTTCCTATATCTACATTACCTCAGTCCTGCAAGGATTTGGTACCATTGCCAGTAATCAGATATGTAAATTTATCATGGTTCTGAATCAATATATCTGTTTCTAGTGTTGAAGAAGTATGATTGATAGTAGTTCTGCTATCTCTCAAACCCATTTGAAAATGAATAATTTGTCCAGCACAGAGTGGTTTATACCGAGGTGAAAATAAAATGCATTTTAAATAAATGCATATTACATATAAGTCGTGAATGCCACCAATAAGCCTAAAGACTGGCAACATTACAAGGAAGCCAGGAATGCCTGTACCCATTCAGTACATCTCACTAAGATTACCCACTTCCAGGATTTGTTCTCCAACTCTTGAGGCAACAGCAGAAAGTTCTGGGAGAACATAAAAACACTCATGGGAAAGCCCAACAAATTCCCTCCTTCAGTGCTCAATACAAATGGCACTACCACCCAGGATCCTAAAGAAATTGCAGATTATTTTCAATACTGCCTTCACTGACCTGAGCAGAGTACTTCCTCCCAACTTCCTTGATGACCCTCCCCCAATCAAGGTTGCAACCAAGATGTTAACCCAAACCCTAAAGTTCCACCCTTCTGTTTTAGGACAGTTACCGCCATGGCAGCAAAAAAATACCTACTGTGAGTTCTTGGAAAATCATGGTTTAATAGCAATACCATTGATCTTAAAATGCTCCGCCTCACCCTTAATTATTTATTTATTTATTGAAAAGTTTTACCAGGTAAGGTACACTGAACAAAAAGCTGCTCATCTCACGGTACGACCTGGGGGAGAGGGAGTGGGATTTATAAAACACAAAAGATTACACAAGTAATGAGCAATTGCTGTATAGTGGATACAAAATGCACCTATAACATATATGGGTGATAATATACAGATGGGACAAAGATTGTCACTTTAGCAGTAGCAGTTTGTTAAAAATTTAAGAGACACAAACTACTTGGGAATTAGCACAACATAAAATACAACTGTCCTGGATGGAGACTGGCATCCAAGATCAGATTGCACAAACATGTTGTGAGCAGCAAGATTAAGTGCTTTAGAATATGAGAAGTCTATGGCTAGACCTGCTGGTAATCAGACAAGTGGGGACAGAAGACAGGTGAAGGACAAGGAGGGGTGCGGAAAGGTTAGGGGCAGGTACAATTGACAAAGGGAAAATTATGTAGTGCCTTATTTAGTGAGCCAGGTGAGGAGGAAAAATGGATTTGAGTAGGGAGAGAGTTGCACAAACTTGGGAGACTGTACAAAAAAGAGGACTGGCCACTTGAGGTGTATCTCCGGGGCACTGGCAGGGTTCTGTGGTCATGGGATCTGAGGAAGTGAGAGGTAGAGGGTGGAGAGGAAAGGGAGGAGGTAAGATAGGGAGAGAGGGTACCAAGCCAGTAGTTAGAGATGAGCTTAGTGCAGTGATGCAGCCACCTATTTGCTAGAAATGGGAAAGCTAAGGCATGGTAAAGGTGACAGTGATGGGTTAGGGGAGGTGGATCAAGGGCAAAGCATCAAAAGGAATTGAAAAGGGTATCCAGTTTAGTTAAATAAGTGGTGGGAGCAGAGCAATAGATGACATCACAGTAGTCGATTATCAGGAGAATCATCTTTTGGACCAGTTTGTGCCTTGCCTGGAGCAGAAAGCAGGAGAGGTTTCTATATAAGGCACTGAGTTTGGGTCGAAGCTTTTTCATTATGGCATCTATATGGTCCGAGAAAGTGAGATGTTGATCCAGCCAGATGCCCAGATACCTGAAAGATGCTGTAGCCTCGATAGTACTCCCATCAAGAGTGGTGAAGATTGGGAGGGATGGTAGCCTAGCTAGTCTCTGTCTGGTGCTGAACATCATGGTCACTGTTTTCTTAGCATTTAGGAAGAGGTGGTGAGATTGAAACCAAGCCTGGACATTATTGAAGTTCAGTTGGAGCTTGGAGGCAACATCCAAGGGTGATGGCCCTGAGGAGAAAAGAACCATGTCATCAGCATACTTGCATATAGAAGATGAAGTACAGATGGATGGAAGATCATTCAGAAAAATGGAGAAAAGGATCGGTCCCAGTATAGACTCCAGGGGACACTGGTGCAAATAGGTAGAGGAGGGGAGATGGAGTCGGAGATTTTTACTGATTGTGGGCGGCCGTTTAAATAAGCGCTGAACCATTTTACGGTGTGTTCAGACAGCCCGGTGGATGACAGGGCACAGAGTAGGAGGGAATAGAAAACTGCTTTGAATTCTTTTGCAAAATCAATAAAGATGGCAGTAGTGATGTGTCCTCTTTTCATCCCAGTCAGGATCGAGTCCATGATCCGAAGCAGTGAGGTAGAAGTAGAGTGGTATTTGTGGAACCCAGATTGATATTGTGTGAAAAAGTTTATGTCAGAGAGGTACGAAGACAGTTGAGCTGGGACTAAATGTTCTTGCAGCTTGGCTAGCGTTGGGAGCAGTGATATAGGGCAGTAATTTCCAGAGGAGGAGGTATCACCACTCTTTGGAAGTGGGAGGACAATTGTATGTTTCCAACCTTGTGGTATATCCTGTTGTCTCTCACCAAGATACTTAACCTATCCCTCCAGCTAGGTCAATTCCCCACACTCTGGAAAGTGGCTCTTGTGACTCCTGTTCACAAGTCTGGGGATGGGGCTACACATTCCAACTACCATTCAATCTCCATCTTGCCACCCCTGTCTAAAGTGCTTGAGTGCATTGTTGCTGACCAGATGACTGAGTATTTTGCCACCTATAACTTGCAATGTGCCCAACAACACAGTTTTTGTAAGGGGCATAATACAACAACTGCCCTACTGGAGTACACTGACTTCATTCATAAGTCCCTGGACTGCGGACACCTTGTGGGGGAAATATACACTTACCTCACAAATGCGTTCGACACTGTTAATCATGCCCTTCTTCTTAAGTCCCTACTTACCCTTGGGTTCTCACAAGATATTATAGCTTGGTTCAAAAACTACTTTGAGAAGAGAACCCAGTGGGTGAAAATACTTGATACCCTCTCCATCAGTCATCTTGTACGCTCAGATGTACTTCAAGGTTCAATCCAGGGTCCTCTCCTTTTCAGCCTCTTCCTTAACACCCTTCCCCAAGCCTGCCCCACCAACCTGCTCCTCTACACTGACAATGAGGTTCTTTTCACCAGCCAGCCCAGTCCAGGAACCCTCATCACCAGCCTGCAACACAGCTTCACTTCGGCTGAGGCCTGGTTCTCTGAACATAAATTAATCATCAACTACAAAAAACGAAGGTGATGCTCTTTGCTAGCCCACACAATAAGCACAAAAATGCCCAATTACTGATCATGAACAATATTAGCACACCTCTCGAACAAGTCTATAGTTTTAAATATCTGGGTATAACATTTGACAGCTACCTATTCTTCAATGAACATGTGAACTTAATATCTTGAGCTATCTGCATCAGACTAGGGCTGCTATACAGACACAGGCTCAGCATGTCCCAGGAAGCCCTCTGCCTAACCATCAATAGCTCCATCTTTCTCGATTATCAATTTTGGGCTTACTATTTATGGTTCCACCACCAGCACCGCACTCCATAGGCTAAGTGTTGCTATTAACAAAGCCTCCCGACTTGTCACTGGGGCCCACCAACACACCCACACTTGCGATCTGTATGCCTCTGCAAACTGGCTGATCCTCCAGGCCAGGATTTCCTATCAAACCTGTCCGTTTGCAAAGAAGATTAGCCTTGTACTGCCCCCCTCTCACTTCTCCAGCCCCTAATTAAGACACATAACTGTCACTATACAAGAAGAACATCTGCCCACAACTTCCAGGTCCCTTTCTGCCACACTGCACATGCCCAATGGGCCTTCATGTACAGGGCACCCAACTGGCTAACAACCTTCTACTCAACCTTCTAGCTGGCTCAAAAAGTGGGCCTTTCAAAATCAATCTTCGTTAACATTTACTAGATCTCAGCACCTGTGACTGCAACACTCAACCTAGTCTGTAACCTTCTCCCTCCACCCTTACATCTCTCACTGCTCTCAGATTCTCCTTCTCTGAAGCAACTTATGACAAGGTCATCCTTCAGACCGCCTCAGCCCAAGTTTGAACAACAAAACTTAATTCAGCAAGTCTGCTCCTGTGTTTTTCTGTGCAACAGGCAGCTGATTGAGCTCACTGCAGCTCTCCCACAAGAAAACTGAGCCAGTCAGGTCCTGCCTGACTAGAAAGGGATTTGCCCTGCCATCCTCCACCTCCCCCATGACTTGTTAAATGGACTGAAACTCTGCCCTTGTGGGCTAGGATAGGAAGTTTCAGAATCTGGAAGGTGTTCCTAAGGCTGTTGGGGGAAGGTTTATCCCTGTCTTCAGAAATTAGACCCTTAAACCCTCAAAGGGATAATTATATACTACACTCCTAAATTGTTGAGCTTCTCTTTTTGCCTAAGTAAGTGTGACACAAAAAGTTATGCTTTCTTAGCATTATAACTATATCTCTCCCTGGTGACTAGTCTGCTCTGGGACCCAGGATTTCACAGACAAGTCCTTGTGCATGCAGCCTGTGGAGTAGTGAGCTAGCCTGCAGAATCAGGTCTCTCAAACTTATTGGGCAGACTAGAGTGGGAGTTGCTAGGAATACAGTGAGGTGTTTGGGGCTGGTTAAAGCACAACAAGCTTATGTACTTGCTGAGATAAATTTTTGTATGTTCTTCCTTAGATAGTTTGTCATTTTAAACTGAAGTAGTACTACTCTGATTTTTTTTTCTGTCTGCATGTTTCTTAGATAATTTGTCATTTTAAACAGAAGTAGACCAACTCTGATTTCCTTACATGTTTCTTGCTAAACAGTTACCACTGCTGAATAAGTTTCTTTGTCTTTAGTGGTGCTATATGACCTAAAATCCACAGCCAGCTATTATATAAGGAACCCTCAGCTGAAAAACATCTAAAGACTAGAGTAGGACATAAGACACAAGGGTCAGGTAGTGACATGGGGTGGAGCCCCTTGTCACCAATCCAGCTTTACAGGGACAGAATTGTGCAGGCATGGCACCCCAAGGTAACAGGTGGTCCCTGGGCCCCACTGTGAATGGGCACACAAACCCAAAACTCATGCCAATCAGGAGTACTCTCCTGGTAATTATGTATATATGTGCCATAAGTTGGGTGGATCAGCTTCTGAGTGTGAGTGAAGGTCACCACCCCTCCAAGGGACCCCATGACCACCACCAACCTTATATGCAATACCAACCTGCAACAAGCTCAGTTGACTCTCTACTTGTGTTGCATGGGATCACAAGAAAGGGGTCCTGCTACCTAGTGTTCTATAGCCCCAGAAGTAAGGGGTGCAGAGACGCACTATGCAAAATACCTAAAATACCTTGGTACTGCTGATACTATTAGCCAGTGGCATCAAGCCCAACCCCAGACCCCTTGTGGATAACTTTATAGTTGGATCCCCTCATGACCCAACCTGGATCTCCCCAAGAGGCCTAAGGCCAGCCCACATGAATGTCTGCAGTCTACACCCCAAGGCACACAAAATACAAGGCTGGGTGAACCTATATAAACCAGATGTACTGGAAATATTGGAGACAGGGTTAAAACCCTGCATCTTAACCCATGAGACTGATCTCATTAACTATAGTACCGTCAAAAGAGATAGGGATGACAGAAAAGGGGGTGGCGTACTTATCTATGTAAAAGACTCCCTGGAGGCATCACTAGCCTCCCTTCCACCCATTTGCTTCACTGGATGTGAGTCCATATTCATTTGAATTACACTTGGACGGGCTGAGTATCTAATGACTGGGTGCATATACAACCCTCCCAAGGTAGCCCCCCATGCCCTGGAGGCACTAACCTGGTTCCAAGCAGAACTCGCCTCCTCAGAGAAGATAATACTAGGGGACGTTAACCTGAACTCGGCCCCTGACACTGTACAGACTCTGAGGGCCACACTTCTGGATGCCAGTCTGTCCCAGGTTATCACTGACACCACTAGGCATAATGCCAAGTCAGAAAACTATTCCACCCTCGACTGGGTACTGGCTTCCAACTCTCTAAACATCCAAGCAGCTGGTACTCTGGCAGATGCCTTGAGCGACTACTCTCCAATACTTTACATATGGAAGAACCACCTGCCCAGGGTCCCCTTAAAAATCCTCACAGCCAGAGATCTCCCAAAATTCTCCACTGAAGCCTTCAAGGAGCATCTATCAAGTTTTGACTTGAGCCCTATCTGGCTGCTCCTCAACATTGATGAAGCTTTGGAAAATTTTCAAATCAGCTACAAATGGGCACGCTCCTTTTAGAAAACTTAGAGCACAGGGATGCTGCTACAAATGGATTACACCTGAGCTAAAATTTATAATGATCAAGCTGGACAAGGTCTGGGTTAAGTACAGGAAGTCTGCCCTTCTGGAAGACCAGAATACCTATAGGTTCCTAAGAAACCAATGCAAGCACACAACAAGAGCAGCAAAGCAAGCATACGTTAAGAACCTTCAGCAGGCCAACCTTACTGACCCACAGTCCTTCTGGTCTCAGGTTAACACCCTAGTGAAGAAGAGTGGAAACACACTCCAAGGTACTATAGTCAGCGATGGCAAAACACTTAGTGAGGGCCAGGAGACAACCACTGCCTTCAACAGGTTCTTTATGAACCTTGAAAACTATAAGGCAATTGATACCTGAAACCAGGATTACCATAGCCCAAAGCATCCTCCTACTAACCTTAACATATACTGCCTCGGTAATACATTTGATCACAAAACACAAGATGAACAGGATGCACATCCTATATAATAAGATAGCCCACTTTGGCACTATGTCTCACCATAGGAGACATCACTGCAAAGTATTTGCCTCCCTAAACTGGCCATCCCTTAGCTGCAGGTTACAATACCCCCTACTGTACAACATGTACAAATTCATAAAAGACCACCCTCCAGACAGTCTTGCTGTTCTGCTGGCTCCTAAGTGTTCAGCTAGACATCTCCGCACAACTTGAAGAAATCTTCTTGAGAAACGAAGAGTTAGGACTACGGCTGGTGGTAAATTCTTTGCCCACGCCACACCTGTACTCTGGAATAAGCTCCCTGACATCTGCAAGAAGCAACCTCCTTGGGGGCCTTCCACAAGGCGCTCCGGATGCACCAACTGGACATGAGCAAATGCTCCTGCACTTGAACAAAACCTAGCCCTCACCAAATCTATCTACTCAGTTGTAGACTCTTACTTAGACCACTAGATGAGTTAATGTATGCTGTAACTTGTTGTGTACTAATACCACCCAGGCCAGGTGTCTAGTCAAATATGTTTAGCGATATGTATTGTCTAACTGTTTGATTGTATAATTCTTTGATGTACAATGTCTCATCTGTAAGCAAAATGCTGTTAATGGTTTGCACTGTATGGCAAAATGTCCTTTTCTCCACTCTATGTAACTAATTCTGAGTCGCCCCTGAAAAAGGGACCATTGGGGCCCAGTGGGTCAACCCGGTTAACAAAATTGAAACAAATAAATAAATAAATAAAACATCTGTCATCTTGTAACTCATGTCCCCAATCTAACACTTACAGGTACTGCATGTACGTTTTGTATGTTCTGTATACTCACTCAACCTTTGTACTATGTATAGCGTGAATACTATGTATTTTGTGTATACACAACCAACCTTGTAGTATGTTAAATGTTAAATTGTGCCAGTGTCTGTAACATTTATGATGTGGAGCCTTTGTAAACGAGCTTTTGGCTCAAAGGTTTTGTAATTCCGAGATACTAATTAATAAATAAATAAATAAATAAATATGCAGGTAGTTCAATGGCTTGCTCAGCTCAGCTTGTGAAAAGTTAGAATGAAGAACCAGAGAGGGATGCTCTCAGATTATCTTTATGCTGGTGCATTACATGCAAACAGAAAAGGAGGCTGCCTCAACTCAGAACTCAAGGGAGGGGCTACTGTCTCTTAGAGTTCGATAACACTTAGGACTAGTGCTGATCCATGAAGCAGATTGCAGGCAAACAGTGACAATAAATGTGGTATTTACAGTGCAACCATGACATATTCCTAATTTAATCAATGGTTGTGGGTACACTGTGGCAAAAATGTCAGTGATACTTTAAATTGTTGTGTTATCAACAGTGAGACTATCATGACATTCTCCACCTATGTCACATGACAAGCAATTGTTCTCACTCTAGGTCACATGCCAATAAAATATTCTCATTGTACATCTCTCAGAATAAAAGTTGGGCACAACTACATTCCAAGAATTAATTGTACTCGAAAAGTTCTCTTTAAAAAACTTTAACAGTAATGTTTTTGAGATAGCAGATTGTCTAGCTTTTTCAACACAAACTTATGCCATTGAATACATGAAATATATCAGAGGCCTAATATAAAACATGCATAATATTCTACTTGTGACCAGTATGACCTCTGAGATATCACTCATGGCTTTGCCACTCGTGATGTCATTGGGTCATGTCTACTTTTAAAATATCAGGCATATTTCTAGAAGGCCCATGTCATATCTTTTATTTATAAAATGTAGGTGATTAGTCAAACCTTATAGATAAAGTTATTTAATTATGTTCATGCTTGAAATCTGTATTGTGCTTTAGCATTCACTCTGTTGATGTTCACAAAGGTGATACATGTGGGTGGGTAAGGGTAAGGTTCAAATACTCTAACATCACATTTCTTGTCTTGCTTTGATAATCAGCCCTAACTTGTGCATTAATGTAATTTTTGTAATTAATGTATTTTGTAGTGGTACACTAAAATTATAGTTAGTGTAAACACTTTACTTTTAAACATGTATCTTCAGCCACCTAAATTTGCCATCTTGGGACCTGAGGACCTGAAATTTAGCACACACACACTTTTTTGGCAGGATATAAAAACATGCCTATGTTTGTAAATACAGGCTGACCCATTTCTGAGCTGTGGTTTTCACAAAATGCATACAAATATTCAAATAAAGATGTTTTTGTGCACATATAAATTAGAAATTATTAGATTTCAAACCTGAAATTTATGGTTCTTTGGATCCTGTCACAAGGGTGTGTTGGTTTAGGTGTTTGGGCAAAAACATTTATTACTTTTCCAATGATGCGTCTTTTAAAGTTATTTTGCTGTGGGCATGCAAAGAAGATATTTTCTGCTATTTTTCAACAGTTAGTTTTGCACAAGCATAGCACTGAAAACATTCTCACATTGTAACAAAAAATATGTTTGCAGATGTGCAAACACAATCTCTGAATATGATTTTGGTTTGTTCATTTTTATATATTTAAAAAAAAAGTACAAGATGGCTTTTGGGAGCCCATCCCGGTAGCCAATATTGTCCCCATCCCCCTGCTTCCCAAACCTGGAAGCCTATCCTGGAGTGCGATATGTATACAAAATGTCAACAACGGTAGCCCATCCCTGGTGTTGTCTAATAATGTTTGGTAACTGTAAGTGGAGAAGGAAAAACATGTTTTTAGATGTACAAACACAATCTGCAAATTTGCCTTCATTACGAAAACAGCAATATGGCCATTGTGAACTTATTTTCAGTGGCAGTTGGTGTCCTTGTCAAAGGCTAATCTAACACCCGTGTGCCCATCCCAGTTTTAGACAGTTAAAGAAAATGGAAAATTTAGCCACTGGGAGCCCATCTCCAGTGGCCACACTATTTCCACTTTTTCCTTCCGACAGTCCCCAGACAATGACCAATGCAAACCCTCCACTCACCTACAGTACTTGGCGAGTCACTGACTACACAGAAACCACAATTAATAATTAGTATGTAAGTCGATCCCCTTTACCTTGACAATTTCAGCCAAATTACAGACCTTATTTTGCTTTTCAAACTGGATGTAAAAAATCTGTTTTGTGATCAGCATCATGCACAGAATCTGTATTTGTGACAAAAACTTAACACAAAATCAGGCTACACAGTTGCAAAAATGGTTTACCATTGTTTACCCCGCTGATAGGTTGAACTTCGGAGACAAGACGGATTGTCCTTCTCGGGGGCCTATTTTTAGCACAAAACCTTGACTTACATGTGTGTTTATACAGAATATACATACAGCATGTATTTCCTAGATGCAAGTTTATGGTAATTATCAAAAATGAAAGCTAGGAAATACATACTACATTTGTGTATTTCATACACTGAGCTTGCAATTTCATGAGATCATGGCTAACTGAGGAGGTAAGTGAAGGGTTTTGCCAGTTACTATGGGGGGGGGGCAATAGTGCTGCCACTGACAACTGGCTCCCAATGGGTTCTTTTAGTATTAGAGGCAAATAGGTGAGTCAAGTGTGGCCACCAGGGAACTGGTTCCACATGACTGAAAGCTTATTTTTTCAGCTTTGGATACAGCTCTGGATGAGTAATTAGTTTTTTATGCAGGGCCCTGCATGCCCTATGCAAAGCAACACACCTATTGAGCAAGGCCCAAGACCTATAGTTGACATTGTATAGCACTCTGTGGGTCCTATGTGAAACAGCATACCCATGAAGCATGGACCTAGACATATACTGTAGTTTCTTTCCTCAGGTCCTCGTGGGCCTAAAATCAAGCAGCAGACCTGTAAGGCACAACCACAGAGTTGTGTCTTGCTTTGCTCTGGGCCCTGCAGGCCTTATGTAATGCAGCTGACTGATGCAACATGGCTTCAGATCTGTAGCATAATGCATCAGACCTGTGGGACATGGCTCAAAACCTGTTGCTTATAAACATGATTCACGTCTCTGAAAACATGGGGCATGGCCTGAGACATGGAGCATGGTCTTGGATCTTTTGCTTGATCTTTGGTCAAGAGGGTGGGGGATGGGGAGGGGGTGGGCATTAAGATTGAAACCATAACACCTAATGTCCCTCCTTCCGTGACTTTGCAATCCTTATATACTGTATGCATTCATGTAGCTTTATGCTATGAATTTCCTTACTTGTTGAGAAAGTATTGGGTGAGACAAATAGCTTGCTTTGCACAGAACCCTGTGAGTGCAGCTTGAAACAGAAGATGAGCCATAACACTCTTCATCAGGGCCCTAACTTACCTCATGCAGTGCATAATGGGCACTGCACACAACATGAGAAGAGTAATAACTTTCTTTGCACAGGGCTCTGAGTTAAAACTTGCACAGCACAGCAACACATAAGTGATAACTTGTTTCTTACAGGGTGCTAACGGATGTGCACGAAGTACTATAGCACATCAGAAGTAGTCGAGTCATAATTTTGTTAATTAAGATATTAAATATTTTGTTTGCGTATGACTTTAATTGTAATACAACATTTATGTGTTTTGTTTTTTTTTTTGGTTATGTTCTAAACTTTTTTGTGTTTTGTGGCTTAAACATTTTTTTATTTTTTTATTTTATTTATTTTATTACAGAATTGGAGAGTGCCTTTGAGTCACAGACTCATTTACAAAGGTTCCGTGTAACATAGATTATAAACAAACAGACATTACAGTGATTACAGTGCATATATCACAGGGAAGATAAAGCTTGGTTACAGGGTGTCAGCTAGTCTAACATTCAAGATGCTAGGATTACTTAATGGGGTAATTTGTACAGAACACAATATAATGTAGGAGTGACTCAGGACGGACACTATGGAGAAGAGACAGGCCAGGGCCATTGTCATAGAACAAGGAGGAGATAGGAGTCTGGTGTCAGTTGCAGTCGCAGTGATTTGAAGACAGGAGGTGGGCCCTAAGGAGGGTTTTAAATTGTCCAATGCTTTGCTCATTTGCCAGGGTGAAGGGAAGGTTGTTCATCCACATGGGGGCCCTATAGCTGAAAGACCTTTGGAATTGTGAGGTGCGGCTAGAAGGAATCTAGGAGAGATGGTGAGCTGAGCTACCAGTAAACTTGACCTTTATGTTTGGATGGATTAGAGGGATGAGTCCAGATGGGGAGAGGCCCAATGTGATTTTTTTAGCCAGTGGACAGGTATGGAACTTAATTCTGTTGTCAAGATTAAACCAGTTGGTAGCACTATGAAGAGATCAGATATGCATGAGATGGTCACATCCTAATACGAGGTGACAGGCTCTGTTTAGAGCGATATGTCGTCTGTCTAGGGATGAGGAGCAAGCTGCCCCATATATCAATAGGCCATAGTCAAGCAGCGAGAGGACTGAGGAGGAGATAGCAAGCCTAAGGGCGTCAGAGGTAAGACTTAATACCTTTTTATGATGATTTTTACTACTCAACAAGTAAATCCTGAAACAAACAGAAATCCTATAGTTTTTTTCTTTTCTTGGTCACCTTCTTGGCTTTTTTTTGTTTTGGGTGATTTTTTTTTTTTGGTAGTGTTACCACACACATACACACACACACACACACACACACACACACACACACACAATACCAATTATAAACACACAAAATTCATTAAAGTCATCCTCAATAGTTTTTCAAGAAAATCATACATTATATGGGAATTTTTCTTATGAAAATAATAACTCTATTTTTTTTAATTTGGCTTATATGTCTTGTTAGACTGTCTTCTGATTGGGCCCTGGTTACCTGAATGATTTCCAGACTCCTGACCATCCCGTGCGTTCACTTCGCTCCTCTACTGAGGGCCTCCTAGCATTTCCCAGGGCCTATCTTAAGTACTCTGGAGATAATGCATTTGAGGTGGTGGACCTGTTATTATGGAACTAACTACCAAGATTCTTGAGGGAGGCCCATCGGTGGAGATTTTTAAGCAGGGCCTGAAGGCGCATCTTTATAGGAAAGCTTTTTCAGACTGTTTATAGTTAAATTGGTAAACTGCTGCAATATTTTATTCAGTGTTATATTTATCTTAAACTATTTTATTTTGTTGTATGTTTTTCATGTTTATTTAATTATATATATTTTCTTTCCTGGCTACTTGTACAGCACACAAAGCCTCTGGGATGGGGCGCTCAAAAAATAAACTTTACTTACTTACTACTATTTACTTTTGACAAACCATGCAGCTCTCAATCTTTAGAGTAAAATAATTTTTACATTTACAGCTTTTTATGTTTTTGTTCTAGTCAATTTAAACTCAGAAAAATGTTTATGTATTTTTCAGCTATTTTTTAAAGTAGTATGTACATGACCTAGGTTTAGAAGCTTTAAAACATCAAAATAAAGGCCAACCTGGTGGGGGTAAGGATTGAGGCACTGGATACCACACCTCATGCCATGCTTGTGACCCTGGGTCGGGAGTGACCTCAGGTTACTGGGGGTTAGCAGGGGAGGGAGAGTACTGATCATCCAATGGAATGCTCTCTTCTCCCAGGGAGGGAAGGGTTCTCATCCATTCCTTGGCCACCCTCTAGTGGAGGCCAGAGGGCAGTGCCAGAGTCATGGAGGCACAGGAGTGCAGGTAGGTGGCATGCACATGCCTCCACGCATGCATGCTCATGCCATGGGGGGAGGGGTGGGAGAAAACCAGAAAACATCTAGACTGACAGGCTTCATGTTAGCCTGGCTAAGTCCCATTCTTGACTTGTCCCGGCATCTGTCTGTGCTCGGGGGGGGGTGGGAGTCATCAATCATCCTTCCGGCCATGCCATGGGATGTAATCACTGGGGGAACCACCAGGGTAGGACTGGATCAGAACTACCAGGCTCTGAAAGATGAATCCCTCTGATGGGGGCTGGGGCCACCTGCCAGCCCCAAACTGACGAAGAAATACAAAAATTGAAAAAAAAAAAAAATTTTTAAAAATAAAATGCTCTGAAACCACCAACAGGCCAAATTCCTGGATAAATGCAAATACAACTGTAATCTCACAGTTGAAATTGTCATCTTTGTGTTCGCTTGCACACATGCACAAGGGACGTTATGGGACAGTAAGACTTTTTGGAGGTGTGTGACTGTTCTGCCTAGTGCAGTGCTCCATGTAGTGGGTGCATCCCTTACGCACCAATGGATGGGCGAGCTGTCTATGACAGTAGTTTGACTGCAATGATCTTCACTTCTAAGAAAAGCACCACTGCAATCAATTGTATCATGTGTCTATTTAGTATATTGACATCTCCCTTGTCTCCAGCCCTCCTACACATCTCTGAGACCGGCTGCAAAATCGATCCCTCCTGCTTCCTCCATCTGCTGTGCTCCCTCGTTCCCCAGCTCACCCTCTGGCTACAAAGAAATCCCTCTCACTTCCTCCCTCTGCAGCTGTCCTCCCCGCTCCCTCATTCTCCGGCTCACCTTATGACTACAAAGCAATCACTGGATGACAAAGACAGTAGCTAACTTTAATGTTTGACATTAATCTGTGCTTCTCATCCCCACTATAGGGTCACAAATACACAAATTTTATGATAGGCAGAGGAAAATTTTGAGACAAAATCAGGAACGACCCTGAAAATCAAGGAAATTTGAGAGGTATGACTGCAAATGAAATCTCAGACTTTAATTCATGGTTATCTATATCGCAGCACATGTATCACAAACTCCCAATGGATGTGCAAGGACAGTATTAAGTATATAAAGTTGAGAACTTTACTATGGTAGCAAAAGAGACTGAGACATAAGAAAAAAGCAAGGGTTCACCATCATCAAATTATTAAGATGTTGGGCAGTGCCAGTGGCTCAGTAGGTAGCATACTCACCTCTGAGGCCAGGAGATCAGAAGGCTGTGGGTTCAGTTCCCACATCTGGCACTTGGGTTAATATCCCAATACTGACACAGTAGTGCAGCATGAGAGGGGTGCTGCACTTCTGAGGTGTCGTCTTTTGGATGAGACGTTAAACCGAGGTTCCATCTGCCTGGATTGGTGGTTGTTCAGGTGGATGTTAAAGATCCCATGGCACTTATTGAAAAGAGTAGGGGAATTTCCCCGGTGCCCTGGCCAAATTTACCTCATTCACTAAAAATATCACCAACAGCTTAATATGGATCAAGGTCAGTTGGCGTTCATCTGTATCCCCCTCCCCCGGATTGTGCCTGAAAATAGGCAGGATTTGTCTAGTGTACTTACCCGGTCGACAAAAACTAAATACAAAAATGTGTTCACACAACCCAGTATTGTGAATTCAGCGAATGGTGTTTGCGTTAATGGATAGAAATAAAAATGTTTTATATTGTTTTTATTTTTCAAAAGAACACCAACGTTATTGGAGCTCATATGGTGATTGAGGTATGGGACGGTTGCAGTTATATTAGTTCATAATATAACTATCCATTTACATGTTTTCTGTGTTGTTGAAAGCAGGCTTGTCTGCAAAGGCTGGGGTAAATATTTCATTTGCTGTGTAACCGCAGTTTATAAAAGGAAGAGGCACTCAACTTCATGCTAGATGGTTATGGTGGGGGTGGAGGAGGAAGTAAAGCTGGTTATGTATCCAGACATGGTAGTGTGGCAGAGGGAGGGTGTAAAGGCATTAAATTGCATGTCAAGAGGCAGCAAGCATCAATAATGACAAACATGCAAAATTAATAAAAATGAAACATCCATTTCATGTGCTAAGTAACGATCACATTCAGAGTAATAATGAACATCACATCAGATTTAAAATTTTAGTACAGTTTGTTGCTATGAACATCTAGGTTATGGGGGTAATTTGCTGCTGTCAACGTAAGGTGATTGACTATCACCGATCGGAATGCTGTGTGGATATAGAGTGCAGTGTGTAAGTCCGGGACTACAGCAAATGAGACCACAATGGTGCAGGGAACGCATGTCAACAATGTTACAAATTTATGCAGGAAACAAAAGAGATGGCAGACGTTCTGTGCAATACCTTTCTGTTTGGAACATACGGAACACTGTCTGGTTACAGTAAACGGTAACTCTCCATCAGAAATTGTGAGAGAGATGGTAAAGTATAGCAAGGATGTGATCAAACATGTGCGTGCCATATGTGAAAACTCCATTCCACATCACGACCTAACTGGCATGTGCATATTACTAAAAGTCATCTTTAAGCAACAGGTAATGAAGAAAACTTAGGCGTCAACGCTGCAGCTGTGCATTTAGCTGGTATTGTATGTCCCTTCCAGGCAGAACAGAAACAATGGTCATACATCAGCTGCAATGTGTTGTCTGGGTGAATAACCTGTTTGAAGAGCAGAGCTGTAAGGTCTTGGCCAGTGTCTAAAATTAAAATGGCTGATTGGTAAAGAGGAAAGGTTCACATAACACTATCCATCACCAAGAGAAAATGAGGGTGATACAGATTTCTGGTTTGTGATTGTGAACACACATAGTTACATGTTAAGTACGGAAGTTAGCAAAAACTGGACAAGCAAAAAATCAAACATAATGGAAATGCGCATCCAGAAAATGATACAATTCTAGAAAACAAAAGGCACACAAGTAACTGATCTGTTATAGAAAAATGGATTTAAAAAAAAAATATTTGACTTTGTAGGACTGAAGAATTGAACAATTTCGTCGGGTCATCTTTTCTATGGTACCGAGCAATCATAATCACTGTTTAAAACAAACAAAATCAAGACAGTTAAAACTAGATATAAACAAATGCCATGTTCTGCAATCAGATCCAATGTTAGGCAATCCAGAGCCTCTGACAGCACGCGTGCCAAATTTACCATGGTTACAGGCTTCGGTACTGATGTCATGACTTCAGTGATGTCAACACTTGAGACTCCATCTGCTGAGACTGGCTGGTTACAGCACAAAACCAGCAAGATGATTTTCATTAAAAATCAATACCTAGAGTGAATAAATTTGAGAAAAAAAAACACAGACTTTGGTAGACAAACACAGCTTTATTAAATATTGCCTCTCTTAACTCAAGTCTGTTGAATTGCCCAACACAGCAAAACACGCATTTGCCTTTGATCTTTAAGTGAAAGTGCCTTCGGCCACTGTAGACTCCCAGCCCATACAGAGCTTAGGCTGTGGCCAACTCTGCAGGGGTGGGAGAAGAGCTGTAAAAGGGAGTCTGTGGGAGGAGGTATAGGAGGAAAGCACCTCCTCCTGCCTTCCCGAATTGTGGCTCCAGCAGCAGTATTTGTAATGTATTTATACCCTATGGGGCTTAAGGGGACTGCCAGGAGTAGAAGGGGCTGTAGTGAGGCCTTGACACTGAGGGATTCATAGCAAGGAGGCAGCAGAGTACTGGGTGCCATTGTGCCCAGACACAGACAAGGAGCAAGTGGAATGCCTATCCATTTGAAGGTCCCACCAGTAAACATAGGGATTTCAGCCCGGTGGTATGTGTTTCATTTTTGTGTTCACTTGTGCGCATGCACAAGGAACGTTTTGGGACAGTACGACTTTTTGGAGGTGCGTGGCTGTCCTGCGCAATGCAGAGCTCCGTGTAACAGGCACGTCCATTACACATCAATGGATGGGCAAGCTGTTTATGACAGCAATTTGACAGCAGTGGTCTTCACTTCAAAGAAAAGTACCACTGTAATCAGCAATCATAACGTGTGTCTATAGCATATTGACATCACCCTTATCTCTGGTCCTCCTGCACGTCTCCAAGACCAGCTGCAAAATAAATCTCTCCCGCTTCCTCCCTCTGCTGTGCTCTCTCATTCCCCGGCTCACCCTCTGGCTGAAAAGAAATCCCTCCCACTTCCTCCCTCTGCCACTGTCCTCCCCCAATCCCTCATTCCCAAGCTCACCCTCTGGCTGCAAAGAAATCCCTCCTGCTTCCTCCCTCTGTCGCTGTCCTCCTCACTCCCTCATTCCCAGGCTCACTCTCCGACTACAAAGCAATCCCTCCTGCTTCCTTCCTCTGCCACTGTCCTTGCCACTCCTTCATTCCCTGGCTCACCTTCCAACTACAAAGCAATCACTGGATGACAGAGACTCAAGTGAGGAGTTCTGGTTTCTGACGTGGGCTGACAGTCCTGCCTGTAGCATAGCTGTAGCCGCCCACCGTTGTTGCAACTGTTGTAACAGTTCGTGATACACAGTAAGGTATGTATTATTCTATAACTATTTAGGAAAACAGAGAATTTGCCTAAATTATATATTGTATTACACATTTCAAATAAAGGACACTTGGGGAAATTATATTATGCGTTTATCATCTATTATGTACTGCAGTGAGTACTGTGTGGCATGTCTTGGATGGTGCAGCTTCAGCTTTCCATCATGTTTCTTCATAAATCTCGAACCCGCTACAGTAAAGAGTGGGGGGATGAGAAGAGACCAGCATGGAGATATGTATTGGGATTAAACAGTTGATTTTTTACTGGATGACAGACACAGATAGTGCAGTTCTATATTGACTGAATGTATAGTGAGCATGGGGAGAGAGTCAGGTTTTAAAAGAATATGAAGTTATGAAGGCTTTTTCAGTATATACTTACTGGCTGGGTTAAATAAAGACTGGCAAGGTCATGAGGGCCTTGGAGCCTGCCCTCCCCAATGGCAAGTCGGGCCGCGGATTCCTCAAACCCCCCACCCCAGTGCACAGAAGGTTGTGAGGGCCTGGGAGCCTGCCCTCCCCAACGGCAAGTCAGACCGCGGATTCCTCGAACCCTCCCCGGTGCACAGAAGGACATGAGGGCCTTGGAGTCTGCCCTCCCCAAGAGCAAGTCAGACCATGGATTCCATGACCCCCCACCCCAGTGCACAAGTACGACACAGCAGCTATCAGTTCTAGGAAAGCCGCACAGGCCTGCAGTGAGCAGTTTGGAGCACAGAGAGATTCAAACTTGATGCCATTTTGAGAGTGCCACGCCACAATTTCTGTCAGCACAGCAGTGCTGATAGTTTTTCTGTTTCAATAATTCCAGGACTTATTGTTGTGCTCAGCTAATCTAAAAGGGGTGCTTTAAATTTGTATGTTAATCCCGAGCTATAGCCATATTTTGCACCTGTAACTGTGAACGTTTGCACTCCTCCTTCCTGGAGGGAGCCCTACATGTTATTAACCTCTGAAAAGCATTCGTTAAATTATACTGAGCTATGCAGCAGCAGGGGGATCCTGTAACCTGCTCGTTTCTGCATAATTGGGAGGGAACCTTTAATTTATCACTGTGAGCCACAGTACAAGCCATCTGCTCCTTTTAACCTTAATTTATGTAATGCAACTCATTTAATTTAATCAACGGATTAACAACAGAAAAAAAATAGATACTGTAAATCACTCAGCTGCAGGTCTCCCTTAAATCTGCTCACTTTTACACAAGTCGGGGAAAGTGCCTTTACAATCACTAAAGCCCACAGGTAAACACCCTCTGGTAAAGTTTGCTTTGCAAAATTCAGGAAGGAACCTACAAAACACTTAATCAGATTTGGCTAATCTTTTGTTAGCTGCTGTACATTTACTTGATTGTCCGACAAAGTTAGCGTTGATAGTGACTCCTCCTACTGCCTACCTGCATTCCATATTTAACTTCCCTCATTTCTCCTCTTTTCTAAGAAGGTCATGAGGGCCTCAGAGCATGCCCTCCCCAACAGCAAGTCAGACCTCGGATTCCTCAACCCCCCCCCCCGGGTGGACAGGTACAACACGGCAGCTATTGGTCCTAGGAAAGCCGCACAGGCCTGCAGTGAGCAGTTTGGAGCACAGAGAGACCCCACTGGCACTCCACGCCGTCAGCCCCACCAACCCCGCCACCACCCTTGGTGAACTTAGTCTTATATAGGCTGGGTCACGTGCGCTCATAAGCCTATCATCCCACTTTCCCATAAGCAGTTTATCTGCTCACTCCACTAGTGGCCGCCCTTATGACTCAAATTGTGATAGTGTGACTAAAATTGCCCACACCTCCCCCTGACTAGAATTTTGACAAAACGCCTAGTCCTCTCCCCTGACTAATTTAGTATTTAACACTGACCTAACTCTCGTCAACAGGATTCTGATCTGTAGCCGTGAGTACTGTGAACCCCTTGCTTTGACTGCATAAGCGTTTCATAGACACTAGGCCCGCCTGTAGTATCATTAACTAGCTCTCTCATTAGGACTTTTATAGCCCTTGTGCCACAGGTAGTGTGTTTCTAGGGCTATTGCTACCTCAACCTCCCTGAGCCTCCCTGATATCTGTTCTTGGCAACATCCTGTACTGGTGCTCTGGGGAGTTAGCTGTCACAAGGATGCGCTGCTTGCTTACTACTCAAGCTGCCTGGACACAACCCTGCTGACCTTGGCTGCAGTGCTGTTATCCAGGGAATTCCCTAAATTCTGGTGCCACGCTCATATCTGCAGCATTCCCATCCATTGCCATGAACCTCCCAGGACTGACTGGGGAAATGACCAATAATCCAGCACCTCAGGCCACTGTGCCCTACCATAATACCCCACTGCCTTGCTGTCTGTCAAATGCTTGAAAATGCCTCATCTTAACGTTCTCAGTATCCAGCACAACCTAGCAGAACTAATGGCATGGGTGGTCCACTACAATCCTGATATGTTGGAGATCTCAGAAACCTGGCTGAAGCCTCACATCCCTGACTTCTTGTGTGCCCTACCAGGCTACAACCTCATCAGACAGGACAGGGCTGGGAAGACACGTGGTGTCGGAGTGCTACTGTACTTTAAGGTGCACCTAAATGTGTATGCTGTTGGTCATGCACCCCCTTCATCCCCAACCTGTGAGTTTCTGCATGCACTCCTCCTGCTAGAGAATGCAAAAAAGGTACACCTGGTCTGTGCCTACAATCCCCTGAAGGGAGGAGTGCAAGGGCTTTCTTCGCTACTCGACTACCTTAGTGACAAGGTGGGCTCAAATGAGGTACTAGTCCTGCGGGACCTTAACCTAGACTGGTTGGGACCCAACATCAAGCTTTATGAGCCCATCCTATCTGGGCTTGCCCTCAGTCAGTTTATTATGGTACCCACAAGGCTATCCTCCCGGGGAGATAAAGGATCACTCATAGACAGGATACTGAGCAATAGTCCGGGTAGAATAGTCTCCACAGGAATTCTCCCCCAACGTCATCTCCGATCACTCTCCAACCTACTGCATATGGGGTATCTCCTCGCCCAAAATTCCCAGTAAAGTGATCCAGATGAGGGACTATTCAAAACTTATACTAAATGACTATCTTGAGGACCTACGACAAGCCGACTGGTTCAAGGTCGCCACCAACAATGACCCAGCAGAAGCCCTTGACCATTTCCTTGAGGTGTTTGTTCCCTTGCAAAACACACATGCACCCTCACAAAAAGGAGGGTGAGGGGTACCATTACAAAGTGGCTCCACAGTGGTCTATTCTCCATCATGAAGCATAGAGACAAATGCTGGGAGAAGTACAAGATCTCCCGCAACAATAACAACCTTCTTGAATATCGGCAATTTAGAAACTCTTGTAAAAGAGCCATCCGCACCACCAAGAGTGAGTACTGTCAATCTGCCCTGCTATCCACAGCCAGAAACCCAAGGAGTTTCTGGCAAAACATCAACAACTTGGTGGAAGGATCAGCTAGGGTTCAGGCCACTGATATGCATATTAGTGGGGTCAGCTGCAACAACCCACATACCATCACAAATGCTTTCAACTCCATGTTCTCTGACCTGCCTGCCCCCCCATCCTAGGCTCTTGCCCCCAAGTCTTTGAGTGGGAATACCCCAGACCTCTCTTCTACCTAAAACGGGTCTCTGTCATGGAGACCCAGAAGCTCCTTGATGGACTCTCCCACTACACAGGGGTGGGGCACGACAGCCTTTAACCCAAATTGCTCAGCCTGGGAGCCCCCGTCCTAGCCTGGCCTATCACCTACATCTTTAACACCTCTCTAACCTCTGGGATCATTCCTGATACATGGAAAGTGGCCAAGGTCATCCCTGTCTTCAAAAAAGGCGACCCTAAAGACATCAAGAATTACTGCCCTATCACTATCCTGTCTGCAACCTGCAAACTTCTTGAAAAGGTTGTTGCCATGCAGCTCTCCCACTACCTTCACAGTTATGGACTTCTGTCCCCTGCTCAACATGGCTTCAGAAAAGTGTATAGTACATCCATTGCCCTTGCTGTTGTCACCTCTGAGATCAGGACCGCTGCTGATCAAGGCAAATTGACCAGAGCCATATTCATGGACCTTTCAAAGGCATTCAACCGAGTTGACCACTCCCTCCTCTGCCCCACTCTTCACTCTCTCAGAATCTCACACCCTGCGCATGCCTGGCTCTCCAACTACCTCACAGGCAGGCAGCAATTCACCACCTTCAACCGTGCTCTCTCTGTCCCTTCCCCTGTCAACTGCAGGATCCCCCAGGGTTCCGTCCTAGGACCCATTCTGTTTTCCCTATTCATTAATGAACTGCCCGCCACTGCTACTCATGGTAGCACCACCCTCTACATGGATGATCTCCTAGTCCTGGCCAGCTCCCAGGACATCTCCATCATTAACGCCAGGCTAAATACCGACTTCATACATATCCAAAACTGGCTAGTGGGCCATAAGCTGACCATCAACCTGGATAAGACCCAGGCCATGCTATTTGGCTCCTTGGCCAAGACTAAAACCTGCCCTGCTGTCTTAAATATCTGTGGAGCTGATGCTACCCTCCTGCAGGCCGTGGATTCAGTCAAGTATCTGGGAGTAACCCTCGACCCGCAACTGGACCTCACCCTGCACATTCAGAACATATGCAAGACAGCAAGCTGCAAGCTTGGACTTGCCTACAGAGCAAAAAGTTGCCTCACCCCAGCCGCACGGGTTGCCCTAGCCAGGGGGGTTCTGCCCACGCTCTGCTATGGGTGCGTATCCTTTGCCCCAGTCCCAAAATCATGTCTCACGAAGTGGGACACTGCATTCAACAATATATGCTGCTTTGCACTCTCGGCACCTCGCCTCATGCATCGCTGTGATCTATACTCATGACTGGAGTGGCTCCCCCCCCTGAAAAGCACCGTGCTTTTGTACTCGGCAATTTCATTGACAACATAATAAGAACGGCAACCCCTTCTGCACTTGCCCTTCCCCTCAAACATGAACCCCGTACCTACCACTTAAGATCCAGTGCCACACAGGACTGCCTGGTTCCCAGGACCCGTACCCTTGATGAGGACCGAGCCTTCTCTGTCCACGCGCCCAGGATTTGGAACTTCCTTCCTGCATCAACTCGCTACTCCCCCTCCCATCCCTGCTTTAAAACCTCCCTATGGATCTTCATTAAATAGGCCTCTGCCTGTCTGTGTGCCACATAGACTCCAGCTGAGGCACTCTCTTCCCTAACCAACTGTAGGAGGTGACTCTCCTGCAAGCCTGGTGCCAGAACTTGGTGCCTCAATATGCTGAAAGTTGACCTGGGCACTTATCCCTGCCTACCTGTTCCTAAATGGGGTCCCCAGTGGATTACCACATATCGTTAGCCTTGTTAATGTTATTTGTATTTGTTATTTGCTATACCTGGCAATATGTTATGTATCTTGTTGCTATCTTCCTGTCAGCCTGTTATGCCTGTAATCCCACATACTCTTTATTAACCTATCCACTGTTATGCTGGATGATCCTGTATGTTACCTTGACTATGCTTGATGCTTTGTATGTACCTTGTATCCTCCCGGGTTGCACATGAAAATAGGCACTTGGATGTCAAGTGTGCTTACCTGGTTAACAGAAGCAAATAAATAAATAAATAACTGGAACAGGCACTGGATGTGTGCAGTGTTTTTATAAACAGGTTTTCAGAACGAGATGCAGTTTAAGAGAAGTAAAAAAAAAAAGATTTGTAATTGGGTTTTTGAGAATTGGTCTACATGATGGACAGACAGAAACTGACTGGTTCGATTTCATTAGATTTGCATGGACACAAGACAGCCAATCTAGTTGCTAAATTGTTAGACCTTGCACCTCACTTGCCACAATGTGTTTGGAAAAAGTTTTCCTTTTAAGACTGTTTTTTACCTTTTTAGCATTGCCATATCTACATTATGCAATAAAATTACAGACAATAGAATTTGAAGCATAGAATTTGTTAGCAGATAAGGACAGCGTCGCCCACCTAGTCTGCCCATTTCCCTACCTAATGGATAATCCACATGTTTCTCGTAGGTGTATGGATGCTGACTCAATGGAGAAATTTGTTCTGTGAACCAGATATGGGTTCACTTCCGGCCAAACATTTTATTTTCTTTTGACCCAGACTTCAGATCAGTAGCCATCTATGGATTTGGGTGAATACTGCTCGGTTTTATTTGAACTATGAACGTCACTTACCAGGGCGTAGCTTTGAAAAGGGTTTCCAGGCCCTCAGCAAGTAAACCACTGCAACCGTGTGCCTGTGCCCATGGCACATCTGGGGTACACACAAGCAGACTTGTAATATTTAAAAGGGTTTGCTTTTGCAATGCACTTATGCTTGAAATAGCATATCACCATCCCCAAGCAAGTTATTTTAAACAATAGCAGAGGACAGCAGTGCGGCATGGACCCCAATTACCAGGTCAATACCATGCCTCTCAACTGTTCCATGCGCATAGGAGGGCTCTAAACAATAAGGTACAATAGGGGTTATGTTAATGTTCAATTAAGTACCCCCTGAGGGAGTGATGTGGCATGAGATGAAACTGAGTGCTACATGTCCATCAGGGTCTCCAGGATAAAAAAAGTAAAAAAATGAAATTTTTCAGTTCACCTTGACAGCTTAATAAAACGTGAATATGGACAGTCTTATATTGTTGTTTTTAACAGATATTGGGCTGGAAACCTCCAGGGACATACTCTTTATTAATTATTATAAGGTTGATACCCTTTTGAAATTCAAGGCAAAACTCCCCCCCCCCCCACTAGAAAGTGATTTATGCAAGATTGCTATAACAAATGGAGGTAGTAATCTGTAGGTGTTGTGAATCAGTCAACTACTTATGAGCGTGATTTACAGAGATGCTGCTCAGCTGTTTAAAAAAATATGTAACAAATTGCTGTCTTGTCTGTATGTTGCTGCTTCTAATCTGGTCTGTGTGGAGAGTGATGTTGTTTTGTTACTTTTCTACTAGAACACTTATTCAACTGGGCTGTCAATGAATGCACTGCTGCTGAGAATGAAAGTCAATAGTGCTCTGGCAATTTGCTGCTTTCACATTCCTGCCCCCATCTAAATAACTGTTATTTCTTTTGGCTCTTCCTTGCAGCCTTTTCAGTCTGGTATTTATAAATGTTGTTCTGCTAAATTGGGGGGAGGGGTTGTTTTCACATGCCTGGTCTAAATATGGTTGTTTCCTTTGGCCCACCCTGTGCAGCCTTATGAACTGCAGGTCATTATTTTATCCAGTATTGCAATGAAAAGTGCTTAACATAAAGTGCCATAAGTGCCAAACACCACTACAAATACCTGGAAGCAAACGCTTGGCTTTGACAAATGCTTGTTGTCTCTATTTTTATATAAATAAAGCACTCTAAAACAGAGTTTTATATCAATTTGCAAATTGATAACTTTTGAACTGTCACACCAATTTTTCCTCAGATTTACCAAATGGTTAGCCTTATGGCTGATACTGTGCATACCAAATTTTACAGTCCTTTGACCTAAGACTGTCGAGATATAACCTGACAAAAATCCTGTTTTCAACACAAATGCTGACAGAACCCTTACATACAGGCACTACATTAGCTGTGCAAGTATATACACAGTAATATGTATGTATGGGCAGACAGATAGACAAACAGCTAGCCAGACAGACAGATACACAGATTAGATAGATAGATAGATAGATAGATAGATAGATAGATAGATAGATAGATAGACAGACAGACAGACAGACAGATATATAATAATTGTGAAAAACGATGTAGTTGAAGATTAGGGTTACTATGAAACAAAACTCAAACCACATAGCTTATAGATGTACTATTACAATTTTCAGTCCAAAGTCCCCCAAAATTTGAAAATGGCCTGTTACAGATGAAAACCCAATGCCAACAATGTTTGGATATTAGGGTTTTCAGGTCTAACTCAAACCCCTTTCCATTACCCTCATTACCAAAAACCAAGCCACTTCTATGGCGCCTTGCATCAATGTTATGATACCACATACAGGGCCAACATATTCAACATTTGTAAATAACAACCCTAATCCCCACCCCATTTCAAATCCAAGCTACAGGTCTGGCTCCATGTTAAAAGGTTGTGCTGGCTCTTATATGTACTATTCACTTGTAACTTCTTTTCATACAGCTTCAGCAAACCCTGCATTATAGTGATGCAGCAGTGCCACTATAGTTAGGATTGAGCAGTCATTTCTATGTTAAAATAGACAATTTTGCACTTTAATAACATTGCAATCATTCAAGTTATTCTCATCAAATTTTGCAAGCACCATCAAGGGCTCTCATGATGTGGCAAGTTTTGTTCTGTTAGGATGTGCGAGTGTGGAGATATGGGGGGAGGGAGTCAAAAAAATTGTTAAAATTCTTTGCCACACCGCTGTGCAAAAATGGTGTGGAATTTTGATCTGAAATTCATAGGGTATATAGGACTTGGGTCACAGTGGTACTTTTTGATGGTTTGGTGAAAAAATATTAATCCATTCAAAAGTTATTATATTTAAAATTTTCCCATTATTTCCTGTGGGAGCAGATAGATGCCTTGCTTGACAAAGGACTCTTTATAGCAAATGCAGAATCTTTTCTGCAAACATGGAATCGTTTGCCACAAATGTGGAATTATTTGCTGTGCTGCTGCCATCTTCATTTCAGATAGCAGTGGCAAAAAACTTTAAAAAACTAAAAAAAAATCTGGATTTGGAACGTGGCAACAGTTGTCTTCACCTAATCGAGGCCTGTAGAACTCGACTCTGGGATCAGTTTTTCGATTCTGTGCCTTGAAATGTTTTTTTTTTACAGTGGAAAAATCCTTTGTAGAAAATCATGAAAAAGCATTTTGTGAAAGGGACCTTTATTTCATGATTTGTGGCAAAGGATTCATCCTTTGTCACAAATTGTGATAAAGGAAGAACAAAAAATGATCCTGTTTTCAATTTGCAAGAAAGGATTTTTTAGACAGCATTTTCTTTGTCTCTTCAATTACTGAACGGTTTGGGATTTTGGCCCCAAATTCTCAGGGTACAAAGGGCTTTGCCCACATTTGTGCCTTTTGTTTGGTTGCTGGAAAAAAATTACTTTGCTCTGGAGTTCGTGGGTTTAAATTTTGCTTTGTTACCCATAGGATAACATTGTAATGTGAGATGTACCCAGTCATTTCTTTGACACTGTGCTGCTAAGAAATGGTTTGAAATTTCTCTGTGAAATTTTCAGAGTGAAAAGATCTTTCCCACCAATGTGCCTTTCGCTGGTTTCCTGCAAATATATTAGTTTGTTGTTTAATTATAAAGTTTTCAAATTTTGCTGTCTTTTCTGTAAGGTAACATTGCAATATGAGGTGCTTCTTTGACTCCAAACACTATGAGATGGGAGTGCAGAGTCCCAGGCAAATAAGGATACTACTAAAGTCTCTGAAAAAATATGCATGGATGGGCACACAGGGCCCTAATAAGGGTGCAAGTATGGAGTGATGGGAGCACAGGGTCCTGAACTAACGATATGCTTATGGAGTCAGAGGAGTGCAGTGCCTGGAGGGCCATGCTCTCCCACATGGGAGTATTGTGCACTGATGGGAGCACTGGGCTCAGACCATTATGGCTTGATGGGAGCTCAAGGCCTGGAGGGCCCTGTGCTCCCACAGGGGTATAGAGGTGTGATTTCAATATCTCAACAATTTTGCCTTCCCCTCCATAATCATGCATGGATGGGAGCACAGGGCCTGGAGGACCCTGCGCTCCCACATGCAAATATGAATACCGGTATACAGTGATGGGAGCAAAAGGCCCAGAAATTCCTGCTGTTCCATAAAAAACTAAGGATATGATTATGGAGTGGTGGAATACAATTACAATCTCTCTAAAATTATGAATGGATGGGAGCTCGGGGCCTGGAGTGCTCTGTGCTCCCAAAATCAAATAAGGCTACGAGTATACTTTCTCAAAAAGTAAGGAAACTCATGGCAAAAAAAAATGTTTTTTATGTATTAATTGGGGTTCCAGTGACAAAAACTTGGAAATGCGGTGTTATGGTTTATAATCCAAATACACACACTACCCTGCATGCACCAACAGGCGTCAGGGGTGTGCCTTTGGGTTGTGAGCCCTAAGGCTCACCCCATTCTCCTACACTGTACCCATCTCTGCTTATTTACTAATGGAATGGGAGGAGCATTATGGTTGACACCCCGACCCCTATTGGTGTATGCAGGGTAGGGGTGAGGTGTTAGGGTTGAAAACTTTTGTTGCCAGAACTCTATGTTTTTGTGGACATTGGGTTGAGACCCTTAAAAGCACATTTCCAACCTTTGTGGACATTAGGTTGAAAATTATAGTAGCAGATTTACAAACTGTGTGGGGTTTGACTTTTATGTGGTCATCGTAGCCCTAATCCACATTAAGGTCATTTTTTTTTTCTTTATTTGTTTTACTTTTATTTTTTTGTTGTGATGACTTTCTTTAGTTTTCTACTTCTTTTACCTGAAGCACAGCTGGCACTTGCTTACACAGGGTCTTCAAGGCCATGCATGAAGTAGGCGGCGTTTCTTAACTTACTTCAAAAAGGACACTTCAGACCCTGCAAGGAACATGAAACAGAGGGCCCTTGGTTCCTGTGTGTGAGTCCTATCTTCCATTGTGCAGGGCTATTAGGTGATGTATACACTATCTTTCATACTATTTTATTATTATAGTGATGTATGACTATAATTGTCCTACAAAATGCATACAAAGTTTATTTTTCACTCGCTCATATTCTTGACCATTTTCTTGCTCATTAGCTTTAAAAATGCTATTCTTGTAGGGATTAAAAACATTTTCATGACTGTTATTTTCAAAATTTTAGTGTAGCACATTCATTTTCAAGAGATTACTGGTACTGAGATAGTGTGGTAAGGTGGATACCCAGCCAGGTGCCCTTGCTCTAAGGGTGAGAGGGGGATGTCTTACTTTAGGTGACCTTAACTGGGTGTTAAGCAAATTTGCGATGGTTGGATTCAGTGCTCAACATACCGCTCAACTGCTAAGAATTTCACATAGTGCTATGATTTTACACTCAAATTTACATTTTCTCCATGACAGTGATGTTTCTCATATTGTTAAAGCTATTTTTGGTCACACAAACTACTAAAACATTGAACTCACTTGATAGAAACATTCCTTAACACTAAATATAAGAGGCTCACTAATCGTAAACATATTATTCTTTAAAATATGAAAGTGCTACAAAATGCTGGCCATTTGCTCTGAATTTTAAAGGCCAGTGCTATGCATTTTAATTCTGACAGGTTGAGAGGTAGGGTGCTCAATGCTGGGGAACAGGCCAGGGATTTCTCTGCAGGCGTAGCCAGGTTAAATACTGGGTGCCAGAGATGATGGTGCACTGTAGGGGTGGGCAAACAATGTGTCCCACCATGTCACTTTCAGGACATGGGCCAGTGTGGCATAGCTTGTCTTTGTAGGTATCCATCCTGATGGTATTGGTTCCATGCCATACTCAAGACCAGAAGAAAGCACAAGGTCCTTAAGTGGAGAATTGGTTTGGTATGGAATGGGTCAGGTAAAGGTCTTGGGCATCTCATGCATTTTCTGTTCCTCCAAGAGGTTTGGGCACCAGGGCATGTAGGCAGTATGGGAACTGGCCTTATGGGGTCAGTTAGTGGGCTACCCCATGTGGATGAGAGATTTCTTGGGGGGGCACCCAGTAAAGTACTGCTCTCTGCTGACTATCAGGCCTGAAGGGATACCCTGAAGATAGTGTATGGATGTTTTCTAAAAGGGTCAATTCCACAAATTAATATTGCTATCCAGATGAGAGGCATAGGATGGAGGTAAATAACTGCAGTGCTGTTGAGGGTGCAGGTAAAGTGTGTGATTCAGGGAAGTGTATGTGCTCCTGGTATGTGGAGCTGGACTGGCTGCACTGTCTTGCTAGGTGAGAGATCTTAGAAGTAGCTCTAAGGTTTAATGCCTCACTCTGCAGTATCCAGATGGCACTTCCTCTTGGGAAGGGGCTGGCAATGGGATTTCCAAGATGCTAGGGCATGGCAGGACAAGGGCTGTCTGGTGAATCTATATAATGGTGATTCTGGACCTCAGAGCTCCATGGCTATGTGCCTTACAGCCCCAAACAGTTTGCTAAAATGTTTTCCAAGATCAAGTAGTGTCTGCAGTGACACTATATGAAGGGAAAAATGAACAGAATGGTTGGGCCAAGCAATCTTTATCTGCCATCATCTTCTGTTTCTATGTTCACAGGCTCCCATCCCACTTGAGCCATAGCTCCTTTTGTGTTGTATACAGTGATAGAGGTAATTTTCTGTTGGCTGAGTTAGAGCCAAGTGTAAATCAGGGATGGAATAGATATAAAAAAGAACGGGGTCATGACCACAGCTGTGGTGATGACACCGAAGCAGACTCGATGTTCCTGCCTCATTGATTACTGTAAAGAGAGATGTACTCAGTGATAATATATAGAAGTTTTATGATCTGCTGTACTCAGCACAGATATGTACCTTGATGAATTATGCAATGTCATCCTTGTAAAATTAGTGGATGAATTGCAATTTTGGGTGTCATGTGACAATTTGATGTTATCAACCAGAGTCTGGTCTCAGAAGAATATGTATGAGTGCCATCCAGCCAATGTGAAAACATTTCAAGCAGGCTCCCTCCACGCTTGCTATTATTATACTCCTAGACATAGAACCTGTCCTGGGTCATGTCCACCCCATCAAGGTATGGCGGCAGAAAGGTTCAGTAGGCTGAGAAGGGATTACAAAGTGGGGTCCTGTTGAGGATTTGGATTTGAAACAGCAGAAGATCTGATGGGATACTGAAGGAAGCATGAGCATGAGGTAGTTTCTGCAGTGCTGAGACAGGACAAAGTGCCAGAATATGCATGCAATTTGCAAGGTGGACTTGAATGCGGAAGAGAATATGTACAAGGCGAGTAATGGAACCTCAAAGGCCTGTAGACCAGTTATGGCATAGAGAAAATGGATCATGGTGTCAAAAGCTCAGACAGCGCTCATGAAAACTGTTTTTTCTGCCCAGAAATGGAGAAGCAGCCACATGCGTTGGACATTTGTATGTACCGATTTGAAGTATCTAGCATGGGCAATGATTCTGATTGGTTGTTGGAGATACAACCTGGCACATGTAAGTACAGGCCCAAACTTTTGCTATATAGGCCTGATGCATAGATATCTGATCACTTAGGCCAGGGAAGTGGTACATTACTTGAATCCTATTGTCTGGAGAGCTACATCAAAAACCATCTACTGTCGGTATTACAGAGGAAGCATATCAGTTCTCCTGGTGCCATGAAAAGGAGGAAGCTGTGATAGTACAATTGTCGGCTTCTCATTTTGACTAGAGACAGGGTGACAACTAAGTGGTTCTTAACAACTGCAAGAAATGTAATCAAAAACAGAAATTTTGCCCGGCCTTATAGCCAGAGGGTGATCATATAGCAGGTAGTGGAAGCTGCCATAGCCAAGACAGGAGAGGTACATGAGTGCTATGCATGCAGATAATAAATGCAGGTCACAAGGTGTCAGAACTGTAATATGGAGATCAGAACACTGAAACAGTGAGACTGTGTAATTAGTGCTGGGTATGGGTCACAGAAGCAGCCACATGTCCCTTGGCCCTGTCACCCTGGATCAAGATGGTGGAAGAACCAAGGGGTGACACCACAGCCAGCAAAACACACAGAGCAAGTTAAGCCAGAAGACCGGGCATACTCTCTAGCTAGGAACTACACAGAGGAGATCCCCTCACCATCTCAGTAGACTGAGGAGTCTGATGACACTTCTAAGCCTAAGGACCAACCAAGAAACCTGATTAATGATGATCCACAGCCACAGGGAGTAGCTGGTATGGGAGTCAGTATAGAATCAACTGTCAGTCAAGTCATGGCCAGGGCTGCTGGAAATGACTAAGTGAATGTATAAACATAGGGCAATTGGAGGGCTGCCTGTCTGCATTTGTGGGCCTCATACACCCTGTCCTACATGGTTGCAATGCCACTTGCAACAACTCATGAAGGGGTTGCAATTCTCGTGGCCCATAGCTTGAAGGCATTACAAAGTAGCAAGGAGTGCTAACTTGTTACACTGATCGCGTGGCACCAATGATTGCGTGAGAACCTGGGTCACAATTTTCTGTTCTCTTTCACTATCCAAGAGTTGTGTTCTGGTTAGTGTTTCTCATCTTATAAGTAACAGGCACTGGATCTCCCAGCTTTTTATGTGGGTCTTTTTAATGTCCTCTACAATATTTAACTGTGTTAAAGTATGCATATATTATATTGTTCATCCATACTAATGCTTTATACGGTACGTTATCTTTAAGAATATTTAAAAGGGTGCCATGCCAAGAAAGAAGCCAGCATATTGATATCCTGAGCTGAACTGATGCTAGCTGTAACTCGTATGAGCAGTTTTCTGAGCAAAGACCCAAACCTTGATCACAAATTGGACTACAAAACACAGTGTCACGGCATGGATATACTACAAGGAATCAGTTTTTTTTTTTTTTTTTAAAGCCAACAGTCTGTTTAAGGGATAAAAGTGAAAAACATCATTATACTTTATCAGGTTGATTACAATAACACTATTTTTTTTAATTATTATTATTTTTGGCATTGTATTGGAAACTGGCAAAATTCTGAGCATCAAAAAACAAAACAGCAGCTATCATTCAAAAGGCTGCTATCCCTGAAACCAGCTGGAATTAAACACAAAATCTTACAAGTAATGAAGGTATAAGTAGCAGTTTATTCAATTATTTCCTGAAATGCTACCAAGTGCAAAGGTGTTACAGTTTTAAAGATGATGCATGTTTTTTTTCTTACAGCAGTCATTATGGTGATAGCAGAATACCATATTGCGGGGAATTACTTTCATTTCTGACTGAAATGAGATGGAATCTTGTTCCGCATGAGTAGAGGACACCTAATTCTAGAGCACAATGCAGCATTTAATTTCCTCTACTGCTTACTCGCATCTGAATTACAGTACAGGAAAAAACCCATATAGCAGTAACTGGCATTTTTAATAAACTCATTGCATCCACCTATGCCTTGCCTTGACTAAAACAGTGTTGAATCAAGTGATGGCGGACATCAGCTTGTGACTCCTCCAGTTACTGAATTTGATCCTCATTTGTATTGAAAATCCGTGAGCCAGTATAGAAAAATACCCCAGTAGCCTCTTGTTTACCATAGGGTTGCCTAGGTCAAATAACTAAAACTTACATCTTAGGCTGGACCAAGCAAAATTTAGACCTACAAATGTAGCCTCCCATTATTGTTGAAAAATTCCTCAACTGAGTCAGTCACTGTTGCATAACATTCAGGATTACTTTTTAGTACAGAAGCTAACCAGGCAGGAAGTAATCCTTCATCAGGTGATATCCAACTAGGGTGCCATAAAAGGGGAAGGATTTAGGAAGCCACAGGGGTCCAATGGCCCCAACACTGATTTGAGTTAATCACAGTTAGATGATAAAGAATGAAGGCTGTTCTTTTGGACCATAGGAAGGCAGACTTCCATAAGATGAGGGAACTGATCAGGGACAATCTGTGGGGTTGGGGGTGGAGGTGATGGTGGGGGCTGAGGAAAAATGGATTACAGTAAAAAGGGCCATAACAGAAGTGGCCAACTGCTGCACAAGAAAAGTTAACAAGAAGAATAAGCACAAGAAGTCTATCTGGATTACTGAGAGAGTTGGGGAGGCAATACAGGTCAAGAGAAGATCTTTCAAGAGGAACAAGGAAAAGCAGAGGAGTACGAGTGGGATGAATGTCAGAGAAAGTTAAAAGAAGCAAAGGGATTGGTCTGGAACACAAAAGTAGATATGGAACTATGTACCACAAAAGAAGTAGAGGGGGAATAAGGAGTTGTTTCAATATCTCAGGGAAAAAAGACAAAATGGGGATTGTTAGGTTGTAAAGTCGGAGGTTAGCAGAGGACGATGGGAAAAAGACTGATGTAGTAAACTACATCTTTTACTTAGTATTCAGAGTGCAGGATAATGGACTGGTACCAGAAAGTTTTGTAAAGGTTTCCACTAGAGGAACAGAGAAGATAATGATCATGGATGAGAGGGTAAAGACTAGCAGCCCTTGGCTGACAAGACACAGGGAATTGATTGTTTACACCCAATGGTGCTGAAGGAAATGGGATCAGAACTGGCAAAACCATTGGCAGATCTGTTTAGATGCTCCCTGAAAACAGGAGATGTTCTAATGGACATGAGGTCTGCAGTTGTGATCTTGCAGAACAAGGGGTGGAGACAGGAAAGACATAGCTAAGTATAGACCTTTCAGTCTTATTTCAATTGTTAATAAGTCACTAGAGACTCTGTTTAAGGACACACTAGTGGAATTCCTAGAGGCTAACAGGTTACAGGACAAAAAGCAGCATGGGCTTGTTACAGGAAGATCATGTCAGACCAACTTGTTAGCATTCTTTGACTGAGTCACAAGAGCAGTTGATAGGGGACAGGCAGGTAGTGTAATCTAAAACTTGTCACCTGGTGTCGCTGGTCCCACCCCCACCACTGACCTGTTTTATGGACTTACTGCTTAACCACCACTACTCAGAGTCATGTTTGGCAGGTGGCATGCCATGTAGGGTTGTTTGGGGCCTGCAAGGGATACTCAGTGAGCCAGGTTGGTTTCCTTCATTTTTTGGAACTACATATGGTGCAACCACATGGTCGTGTCTTGAGGCACATGTGGGTTGCATTATCCTGCCTCACTCCCCCCCCCCCATATTTGCTGGTCCTGCTGTGCTGTAGCCCAGCTTCTGCTGGGTGGCAGACAAGTAGCATGACTCAGTGGCCCCCTTCCCAGAAGGAAAAGAGCTGTCTTTGGGGTGCTTAATCCTTCCTGCACCAGACAGCCCAAGAGTGACTGTGGTCCATTCCCAGACCTGGGTCACTGGCATAGGTGGAGGTAAGGCATCTAGCGCCTCAGCCCTCCATGCCACCAGCCCAGCTAATGTACTCTGTTTTGACTTCAATAGTGCCTTTGATTTGGAGGTGAATGGTAGGCTACCAAAGAAACTGGTGAATCTCAGGATGGGGAAGAACTTGTAAGGTGGATTGGGAACTGGTGCACAGAGGGAAGCAAAGGGTGGTGCTGAATGGAATTAAATCAGAGAACAGAGAGGTCAAGAGTGGGGTGCCACAGGGATGGTCCTGGATCCTGTCCTGTTCAATATGGTCATCAGAGGCATTGGTGAAAATATCCAGGGCCAGAGAGGGTGGGCAGTGAGGAGAAGATAAGAGAAATAAAGTGGGATTTGCTGAAACTGGACATATGTCCAAAGTCTGGCAATAAGGATCAAAATCAAAAAGTGCAAACAGATTCACATGGGTAAGAAGAACACATACACTGAGTACTGGATCAGCAGGGAGGCAGTTATCCACAGTGATGGAGGAAAGGATCTGGGGCTATCATCATCAACACCCTGAAATCCTCAGACCTGTGCAACAAAGTATAGAGCAAAACAATGAGAATGCTAGGGTGCACAGGGAGCAAATTTGATAGTAGCTAGTAGGAGCAGGGTGATAATACAGCCCCTGTTTAGGTCCTGGCGAGGCCCCACGTGGAATACTGTTCCTGGTTCTGGCACCTGTACCTGAGGAGGTAAAGAGGGATAGGCTGGAGACCGTGCAAGCATGAGGTTAACAAGATGATCCAAGGTCAGCTGGACAGATCATATGAGGAATAGCAAGTACACTCTGGAAACCAGGATAGTGCAGAGATATGATTGGGTTCCTGAGTTGGTTAATCAATGAAGGAAGTGAGGACCTGTTCACCAGGAACAAAAACACAGTAATCAGGGGGCATGAGAATAGAGATTAGTTGGTGGGAGATTTAAGAGGGGTGTAAGGAAGTTCTTCTTCACCAAAAGGGTGATGGAACAATGGAACAGATTGTCAACAGAAGTAGTGGGGTGATATCTATAAATGGGTTCATGATAAGGTGGGACAGATACAGGGGGCTTAAAGCAACAAAAGGAGGGGTAAGAAGGAAGAGAGTAGAAAGTGGAGGTGGAGTCAGCAGGGGAAGGGACATGGTAGACCTCAATGTACAAATTCTGTTCAATAAATAGTTAAGGTGGAATAGAGCATACTTGGAAAACTGGGCACGCACCACCACATTAGACGCTGACACCATACAGTAGTTTAATAAAATTAGCTAATCATTACATAAAATCATACCCGCCTGACACATTTCTGGTCGTCACTGGACCCTTTCTCAGAGGCTGGGTGTATGTTGTAAGACCACTTCTTTTAAAGTCATCAGACTGTGAAGTCATCATTATAAATATACCTGAAGGTTTTTAAAACTTATTTATGTATTGTGTGTGCTTCACTTAATGTTTGTATTTGAGAATATGTATTTTAATGCTAATGAAGATGTGTTTCAGACTGGTGCATTTTAATTTGTGTAATGATGATGTCACTGTCTGGTGACTTTAAAAGAAGTGGTCTTACAACATAGACCCAGCCTTTGAGAAAGGGTCCAGTGGCAACCAGAAATGTGTCACCTGGGCATGATTTTATGTCATGATTAGCTAATAAAGCTTTTTTATAAACTACTGTGCAGTGTCAGCATCTAATGTGGTGGTGTGTGCCCAGTTTTCCAGGTATGCTCTGTTAGTTATTTTAACTATAGCACCACATCCTTGTGCAAACTCCTATGTCTTATAACGTGGAATAGATAGGAAAACTGAGCAGACTGGATAGACTTTGAATCTTTTTCTCTCATCAGATTTTTAGTTTTCTATGTTTCTACTGAGTGATTCCAGCTGCTTAGAGGTTGCTAAACTATGGACTGCAGGTCATGTGGACAGTATCCATAGTAAGAACAAACTTTAAGACAAGACAGATGACTTCCCCCTAAAGAAAACAAAAAAATATAACACATCAATTGGGGCCAGTAGTGTAGTCTAGAGGTTAGAGCAATGAGCTGTGAATGAGCTTAGTACATCCTGTAGCCCTGGGTTTGATCACCACAACCTCCACTTGCATATTGCGTGACCCTGATCAGGTCACTTAACTTCCCCAGTGCTCCAGACTTGCCCTGAAAACAGGCCTTGAGTCTAATAGGCCTTATCCAGTTACCAAAGAGTCTTCTTTCTTTGCCAAATACCAAATTGAGTACAAAACTTTGTCTTTACACAAGTAAACCAGATGTCATCCTGATCTGCTTTTATATTGAAATGTTGCACTTGTATATGGTGATTGAAATTTTACTCAAGAAGTCAAGCCTAAGAATTTCTGAGGTTTTGTATTTTGTGGTTGTCGGTGATGTATTCCCCATTAGTACAGTACTGCTAGCACAAGCTGTTCATAAACAAATGAATGAACAGGAAGATTAAACATGTACCTCCCCAGGAGAAGGTGGTCACTCCAGGCTTAGGCTGAGGTGGCAGCCGCTGACTAAACCTGTGTTGCATCTGACCTGTGGATAAACAGAGGACTTCGATATTTACAGCTCTCAGGCATTTTATCTCCCCTTTTATAAGTAACAAAATACCATAAATTTGAAAATAAAAAAAAATAAATAAAAAATAAGCTAAATAAGAACTGAAATTGCTGTCTGAATACTGAAGAAGATGTTCTGGTGAAAGCAATGATGTAGTTGTTTACAGTATGTTTCCCATAGGACTCTAGGTTAACCAAGTGACATCCACATTAGCTCAACAGGGATGAGTGTGAGAACTATGCCTGCACCCAGTAGACACTGACTAATGACATATAATGACACTGATTTCATTGATGTATAGGGGATATTAATACCTTAAGATTCATACTTTACAAGATGCAACATTCTATATTATAACAAATATTAATATGTCCTAGCAGATTACCCTGCTTATTCTATTTGAAAGGAATTGTTTGTAGCCGTGTTGGTCCTTGTACAAAAAGTTGAACAAAGTGGGTGATCTGATATATTTTACTGGGTCAATAAGACATTTCCAGAATACAAGTTTTTAGGCTGCACAGAGCCAGTCTTCAGGAAGAAGGGCTCTGTGAAGCCTGAAAGCGTGTGTTCTGAAAATTTCTTGTTTGTCCTATAAAAGGAATCAAATCATCCACTTTTTAAATCTATTTGCAAGGAACAAAACACTACTGGGAAAATGCCCTCAACATAAATGGATGCAGCATGACAGACAGAGGGAAACTAGGCTCACTGATTAGTGTGGAACTTTGAAATGGGGATCATAGGTTCATATCCCACCATATGCACCTGCTCACTGCATCATCTTAAAGGACATATTCAAATGCCATTTGTCTTCAAATTGCCGCTAGTTTAAAAACACAGATTATGATTGCTCACCTTTTCTATGCTGTGTTGATGTAGTGAAATGTATAGCAGTGCACCCTTGCTCTAAATTTAAGAACTGGCAGTCCCCCATATTTGTCACCACACAAAAATGTGCTTGTCTTCCACCCTTGAACTACTCCCATTACATTATCCCTGAACACAGGGGGCTCCCAACATAGTCTCACAACTCAATGCAGTGGGAGAGTACCACATATTATGAAATGGGCCTCGAAAATAAAGAGCATTGATTGGCTGAGGACCTTAGAACCCTTTGCTGATATCCCAGCACAACAGCACAGGAAGAAGATTTGAGTCCCCTTTACCATTTCCACCATCGAGGATATCACTTCTCCTTCCCCACTACTACAGTCTGCCACTGATTCCATCTACCACACTAAAGCAAATCAGTGTCTATACTCTCACTCGGTTTGAAACTAATTGGCATTAAAAGAAAAAAACTTTCCCTGTTGCCGCCAACTACGGCTTCTCACAATTAACCTTGCTCCCAGTCCCAATGACACTGACTGTGGCATCTCACACTCATTCTGTTCTCCCACTGCCACCCAATATGCTCAAAAATAATCTGATAACCAATACTTCTCACCACTATTTAAAATTCTGCTGCCAGAAACGAGAAGAGGTACAGCACATCACCCTCCCTCCTGAAACGAACACCATCCTGGCGCCAGTCACTCAGCCAGAACAGAAACTGCCAGCATGCTCCAAAACAGGAAATGCCTTGATGACATTACCCACCAGACTGGCACCAACAACCAGCAACCACCACAGTTCAAACCATTGAGTGTTTTTTTTTTTTTAAATCAGGCAGGCCAGGCAAACTAGCACAGTAAAGGTATGCTGAAGCCACATATCACTCATTCTGCCCTTACTTAATAAAAAGATGCCCTTAGTTTTTACCATTTAAATGACCCTGCACTTTTCTTGTACCAGGAGCACCACCTGCTGGCTAAAATGTAATACATCACAACCTCCGCAGGACTACTTTTTCCCTTCTACTTTTTGTTTCATTTTCTAATAATTAAAAAAACAACTTTTTTGAAAATAATGTATTTAATAAAACTAAACTTGACCCATTTCATAATCGCAATAAGGCACTGCAGGGTGTGTGTGCTGTGCTGGGATAACGGCACTTCTTGGGTGGTGGAAGCACTATGTATTCAGCATCATACTGTACTTCAACCCACCCTAGGTGTGTCATTATCCCAGCACAATATACACTCTGTCATGCCTTATTGCTTACATGAGTGATTGGACTTGTACTGGTGTTCCAGAGTTCAGAAAAAATACAGGAAGATGGCTACAAGAAACTGAAACAAAGCATGTTTTGATATTTTTACACCAGGTGCATATATGTTTAACTTTACTGAAAGAAAAAGAAAATACAAGTCTAACAGTTGCAACCAAAAATTCTACAGAAGGGAAGCAATAATAACATTTAGTTTTGAAACTAGCAATAAAAGGCATCTGTGGTTGGCAGGGTCTTTTATTAAAAAGCCAGATATCCTGCATGTGTTACAGCCTTCTGAGCTGCAGAACTGGGTTAAACATGAGACTGCACTGGTAATAATATACTGCAGTTGGCCAAAACAAAAAGATAGCACAAAAAATGAAAAAAAATATAAATAAAATAACTTTAAAAAACCCAGTATGCACTTTACATTTAGGCTTCTTCTGCTTATTAATGCATAATCATTGGTTTATTTGAGGAATTCTAGACATACTGGGCCGGATTTTCAAAGGTCTTGGATTGACGCAAGGTGCTTGCTTCAAACAGGTCTGACGCAGAAGCACCTTGCACCAAGGGCTGCGCCAACTGGGAATTTGAAAAACAGCCCACGTTACCCAGCAGGCTGCCTGCACCAAAGTGTGCTAGCACCATCCTTGCACCATGTAAGTGGCTGCGGCATGGTGCTGGGGGCTTGAGGCAGACCCAGACTGTCACAGCCCTCGGATCTGGATTTTGAAAGACCCCTCTGGAATGGGTCATCCTGTATGTGACACCATGTGGCCAGCCATGATCCATCCCTGGTGGGTGATCTCTGGTGGTCTGGTGGTCCCCCCTCACCCCTGTCACAGTCCCCGACACACACATCTCTGCATCCTGCCACCCCCCTGTGGTACCCATATCAGCACTCCCACCCCCTCCCATACCCCGATCTGGTGACTGGCATTGCCCTCCACATGCCACCATGGCTGGTTGCCAAATGAGCTGTCAGTGGGTGTGTTGTATACAGTACACAGTATGCACACAGACTGCCCTTTCGGAGGCCGGCTGGGTGGAGTGTGGAAGGCAGTGTCAGTTGCCGGATTTGGACACTGGAGGGGGTTGGGAGTGCTGAGATGGGTACCATGGGGGGCACTAGCCCCCCCGGGTACTGTATAGAGATGCAACACCGTGCTTGTGGCGGTACTGTTGAGGGCAGTGCCGGTGGCCAGCCCTGTCTTGGATGCTGCAGACTTCCTGCAGCAGTTGCAGATTCGGGTGGGTGCGCCATTCATCTGGTGCAGCACCCCCTTTCCCCCTTTGCCGCAGGCAGCTGGACTTAGGTGCCGGGACCCTGTAATTTAGAAATTCGGGCGCAGGGTCCCAGGCACACCGCACTTGGCACAAGCTGCCATTGTCACAGCTTGCGTTTGCCCATTGAAAATCTGGCCCACTGTGCTTTCTCTGGTACTCAGAGTATATCAGCAGTCAAAGTAGGAATCCTGTTTTCTGGCAGCAATTCTTCACTATCAAGATGAGCAGCAGTGGTACAGTATACAGTATTTTAAACAGAGTTTCAGATATGTTTCAGTTAGTTAGTTAGAACAGGGGTCATGAATAGCCACTCTCCTGTGACTCAGTTATCTACAATATGTTACCATAGTCATCTGTGTTCTATGCCAAAAACTGCAGGATTCTTGCATCTTTAGTTTTGAATGTGATCAGCTGCAGTCTTAGAACCAAGCTGGCAGCCAAAGCAGAGATCAAAACAATCCTATGATCTGACATTGATTTCTTTTGAACTACAGTTGTCTTTTGACTAAATGAAAAGTATGATACAATCTTGTTTATAAGGACTGTTTCCAACTGTTCTGAGAAGTAAATATATAACACAATGTTTAATAAAAGTTAGGTAATGTGGATCAGATTAGAGGCTTGAAAAATGTAAGTGTTACACATGTGGAGGCTAACTTTCATATAGTAGGAAAATAATGTGATTTCTGTTTGTATATTTCTATGGCTGGGCCAGATTTCAAAAAGCCCTGAAACTGCCTCAGTGCATTTCAAATGGGGCTGCGCCAGAAGAAATGTTCAAAAGGAAGATGCAGAGGGCCCAGGAATAAATCTGACCATCAGTTGATGCGGGGGACCAGGGCCCAAGTCAGTTAGGTTGTCCTTTAGATGATCTTAATAACAGCCCAGAGTCAGCAGATTATTGCAGTGGGATGCAGTTTAATAACTTAATCCCACTGTGCCCAGATGGGAATTGGGCACAGCAGATGCCAACTGATGAAGGCACATCTCAGATACGTATATGCATCCTTGCCTTAGGAAATCCAACAAAATTGCTTTTCCCAGTCTCGTTATAAGTGGGCTGTCTTACTGCCTTATCACAGAAGAGAGCTGTTAATTTAGCACCACAAAGTGGTAGTAGATCACTTATCAGGCAAACGATTTTTACATAGAAGTGAACTCCTTCCTAATGCCAACAGTAAATAAATTCAATAATAGTGTCCCCCTAGTGGCTAGAATGCAGAACTATGAACCAGAGATATGGACCAAATCCTACAATGCCACAAATTATTGTGTGACCTTGAGTAAGAAGTCGGCATTTCTAGCTTCCATCTGCCCACATGTGGAGTTGAGAGAAAGCAGGCCCTACTGCACACAAGACTGAGCATCTCAGTTGAGCTAACCTACATCTATAGATTGTAAAAAACTATTATCCTATTGCCCACTATGATTTTCTTTCACTTGACCACTGACCTTCCTAAAATGAGCAGTGCGATGTTTCCACAGGAATATTTTTTTTTGTCATTATTAAAATGTACCCATTATTAATTTATGTGATAGTCACAAATAAAGTTTTAAAAATGGCAGTATAAATCACTTTTATTGCAATTAAAAAGCAGATTATTTTAACATTTTCTGAAGAAATCAATAAAGCTAGAGTAGCTGTGAATTTCTGACTTCAGAGTTAGACTCTAGTGACTTTCAATGCTTCGGTGAGTTTAATTACTAGTAAAAAAAAAAGCCAGTTTTTAGATAAAGTTTGCTTCACCTGGTAAACTTAACTTTAGTATCCCATCTTGCTTCCATTTTTTATTGAAATAATCATATATTACAAAAAAAAGATAATATAGTGTTAGGAAACATCATTAATGTTTTAAAGTGTTATTTGTATTTTAACATATGTCTAAACAACAATTTGCTTTTGTATGCTTGTGTTGGAAAAGTGTCAGCATGACAAAACTAGTTTTGCTTATTAGAAAAGTAATGCACTTTACCTGAAGACTGACATAGATAGTTCTATTGTCCTTCACACCTCATCAGTCACTGACTATGACATCACAATGAACCCACAAATTAGGCAACATACTGTGTAGCATGAAGTTAACTATCCTGTGGCCTTGTTTAGATAAATACAATATTATGTCATAGTCAATAAAGTCACAGTGCTGAAAAGATTTGATAGTAGTAACACTTGATATGTCAGCATCAAGTTAAATTGCTGTCATGCACATCAGGACCCACATTCAGCCAAAACCATTTGAACCGTGCATCAATGACACCTTATAATATATAGTAAGCAGCCATTGGGGAACCATAATTAGACAGCCATCACACTCTACCCAGTGCATGATGCTTGCATAAATATCAGTCTGTGTAACCACCAAGCAGAGTGCACAAGAGTGGCACTACTACAGCACCATATTGGCAATAGACACCCAAGAGCATAGGAGGAAAGTGCATCTAAAATGGGAGAGCAAATTTACTCCTGGGTGCCATATTCAGACCAGAAAGCTTATGACCATATATGGGAGTCCAATGCATGAAGGCGGGCTACGTATGCACAATTTACACATACCCGGAATTGCAACCAATTGGATGCACATCCAGGGTCCCAAAGTGGGTCCCCTGCTTTGTGCGAGCAGGGGATTCTGTGCAGGTATGGGGTCCCAGAACATTACTCTCACTGCCTTCTCCACAGTGGGAATACTTCCCTTTAGCATGGCCGTCCTGTCAACTTATCATGCAGTGCCATAGAATAATAATTATATACCCAGCTGCTCCATAGACTGGACTGCGCCACACGTCAAGCTACTCTGGCATGCACGTACAGCATGTCTTCTTGTTACAAATGCAGCAGAGAATATGGACAGGGATGTAAATTACTCACACCAGTTTAGCACACATGCTCCAGTCTGCCATAAAGCTCTGCATGAGGAGATGGAATTGTAAACTGTTCCCACCACGCATCCTACTGATGACTGTATTACAGTCTTTGAATTGTAGTTATATATTATTTCCTAATAGACTGCCTTAGTGTGTTGCACAGCTGAAAGCACATGGGTCTATGACTGAAACCTTTACATCTATCCAATCATAACTCACTAATAGTAGCTGGTAGAACCAGATATGCAGACAGCGATCATGCTATTGTGTATGATATGTGATCCTGGTAATGTACTGGATGGTAGGTATGACACATTCTGCTACTAATATGTATCTGTGCAGCCAGGACAAGGACTCCCTCCACTGTGATGCCTCAGCCCTCCTACCTGCATGATAGGGCTGGGGGCAGTCCTTTGGGTGCTATGCTGCACATCTTCAACACTACTAGCCACACAGAAACATGTTAATAATAGATGTTGTCAAAACTGCCATATTGTATGTTACCAAGCATACAATTCATATATTATAGCATTCTTGCTGTCAGTATATCTGATGTCAACAGTTACATTCAGTAGACATCCATACTATGGTGTATTGTTTAGAGACATTATATTGGTGGACAGTCCCATTAGTGTTATTGGTCAGTTCCATTGATATAGTGCAATCCCTGCATTGGCTCTGCTGTACTGATGCTCACAGGCTGCGGGTACAATGGGGGGGCACATAACTACAGTTATGGCAGGGTCTCCCCTCATGTAACTTGCAAGCCCCATACCCAGTACTCCATAACACCTCCAAGACATTTGAGTGAATGGCGTGGGAGTGCAGGCATGCCCTAACATGCCCCACACCACCCGCCGTGGCATATAACTGCATTGAAGTCAGGGGATCATGTGTGCAAGGTGCTTAAAACACCTGTTGTAAATGTTGCCATGGTCGACAGGACCCCCACTGTGCAGCATTCACATGTAGGGTTGCCACGGTGCATAGGCAACCCACCATTCAGTGCATAGGCCCCTTGGTAAGCAAGGCACTAAAGGGCCATTTGCATTCCATGATGTGGACATTTACAGCTTTACACATTGTTTCTGTGCGCATATACATGATGGCATTGTACAGAGCATGCCTAAGCATTGCCTTCATCCTCACCCAGTCCCTCTACAATACCAGCAATTTCCCTGGTAGTCCAGTGGTACCCCCATTATGCATGATCTCTGATGAAAAAAAAAATGAAAACATTCCTTGAAGTTCAGTGGTACCCTCTTCCTGTCTGATCCCCCATTAAGGGAAGACAACCATCACTGGCAGCCTAGTGGAGGTCCCTCCTCCCTCCTGATTCCCAAATAAATAAAGAAAACCTTTCCTAGTAGTCCAGTGGTACTACCTCTCCACATCCAATCTTAATTAAATAAAGAAAAGATTCCCTGGATGATCAGTGGTACCCCCAGTCCAATCCCTGAATAAATAAAAAAACAACTTCCCTGGTAGTCCAGTGGTACCACCCTCCCTCCCAATCACTGATTAAAAAAAAGAAAACCTTCCCTGGCAGTACAGTAATACCCCCACACACAATTCCCAATCAAAATAACAAAAATCTTCCTTGGTAGTCCAATGGTACTGCTCTCCTGCCCAGTCTTCATTATATTGTTAATAAACTCCTAGCCCCTTCCCAGACCACCCACCACCCCATCCCCACCACCTGGCCCCAACTTACTCTCCTAATGCCTGTCCTTTACTGTGGGCAGCATTAATGGCAGAGACTGGCATGGACCTGCCTCTCACCAAAGCAGTGGCTTGCACCTGAATGACAGGTAGTGAGTGGATGCATACTGTAGGAACAGCTGTTTCTATAGTATGCATGTGCTTGCTCCCAGTCATACAGACAGTAACTGGCAGAGGTGGTACAGGGAGGTCTGTGCTGGTCAAATCTACAGTGCTGCCAGCACTCCATGATGGTCCTTAGGAGGATGAGTTGGAGCTGGATAGCGGGTGGGGGTGCTGAGGAGGTAGGCTGCAGAGGGGGATGTGGGGAGTTCGCAAACAGTGTAACGGGGATTGGATGGGAGGGCAGATACCATTGGACTACAAGGGAAGGATTTCATTAATTAATTAGGCATCAGGCAGGATGGGATACCATTGGACTGCCAGGGAGAGGGTTCTTTATATAATCAGGAACGGGGCAAGAGGGGACGTACCACTGGACTGTCAGGGAAAGCATTTTTCTTGATTCGTGCATTGGTGGGTGCCACTGCACTATCAGAAAGAATTTTGCTCTGTATTCAGGGATTGGGCATGAGGGGGTACAAGGTGGCTGCCAGGAATAATATTCCTCCTTTATATAGGGATTGGGCAAGAAGGTGAAAGTGTTGACAGAACCCATGCTGTCAGGTGGGGGTGGGGGGGGTCATGCACCATTGTGCATGTTGAAAAGAGCAGGGTTTCGAAAGCACTGAATAGATCTGCATTAACAGCCTTTTAGTGCTTCCAAAAAACCTCTAAATATACCACTGTCCCCTGTATGTAAGAGAACTCCCTCATTTGCATGGTTGCAGTGGTATATTCAGCATGATTCAGCCACCCATTGTTTGCTGCAAAATGGACCACTCAATATAACCCCCCAACCCCCATTTGGACATGGCATGCATGTTAGCACTGTGTTATCCCTATGAACATGGGTTTTACTGTAAGGTTTCTCGGTGGCAAAATAATGTAAAAGCCCTTCAGAAATTATAAATATACATTTTCAATCTGCTATTTGAAGTTGCACTGTAGCACTTTAACATACCCTTCTCTGACACCATTCTCCATTTACTACTATTGGAGAGTTCCACCTCCTAAATTGACAGTTCCACCACCTTCAAATATAGGGATGAGAGTTACACTTCCTAAACATTGCCAAATTTACCACTGAAAACCAGAAAGGAGTAAAGTGACCCAAAGTAAAGCCTCTCACACTCCCACTCCCACCACAACCATTGTTCACACTTGTACAATCAATGGGCCCAATTCACAAAGGCAGATGCAAGCTATGCTGAACGCAGCTTGTGCTGACTGCCGGTGCACCAGGGACCCTGCACCTGATTCACTATCAGGTAGGGTCCTGGCAGCAAAGTCCCACAGCTTGCACCAACCCAGGCACAGTGCCAAACAGACAGTGCATCCAGAAGATGTTCTGCAAGCTGTGGAGAAGTCATGCAGCAATAGTACCATGGACAGCAGTACCTGGTGGCTATACCCCCCACCCCGATCCCATGTTATTATAGTGATAGATATGTATAACATAAAGTTCTTATCCCTGGTAGCCTAGTGATCCCCCCTCCCCAGTCACGATATCCCGTCATGATAGCTATAGATATATATAATATAAATTACCTCTCCCTGGTACTCTAGCAGCCCCCCCCCAATCCCTGATACCCCACTAAGATTGTCATTTCTTGTCATATAATATTTATATGCCTCGGTGGTCTAGTGGACTGCCCAAGCCTGGATCCACTGTTAAATGGTAATCTGAACTTCCTAGTGGTCTAGTGGACTCCCCCACCCTGCAGAGCCCTATGACCCCACTCCCCCAATCCATAATCGAGCCGGTGACTGGCACAGCCAACCACCTGTGACCACGGCCAGCCATGACTGAGCTCTGAATGAGCTTGTACTGTATACAGTATATACTCATTTAGAGTTTAGTTGGTGGCTGGCTGCAGCAGTAAGCAGTGGGCTGTGCTAGTCAACAGCTTGATTAATGGTTGAGGGAGCAGGGCAGTAGGGCACTGCTGGGTCCACTAGACCACCAGGAAGTTTGGATCACCATTTAATGGCAGATCAGGGCTGGGGTGGTCCACTAGACCACCAGGGCATATCAATATTATAATATGAATAGTACTAACAATCTTAATGGAAGATCAGGGTCTTGGGGTTGGGTATGCTAGACTACCAGGGAGAGGAAATTTATGTTATACATATCTATAGCTACCATAACAGGAGATTGGAGCTGGGGAGGGGTGACCGCTAGACTACCAGGGAGAGGAAATGTATCTATAGCTAACATAATGGGGGATCAGGACTGGGGAGGGGTTGGGGATTATGTCAAAACCATCAAGGTACTTAGACTGTTGCCCTTTGGGAGGGTTTTGTCAATACTGAAACAGGGGATATGGCAGCCTAAATCTGCTGCAAGCCCCCTGGCACCATGCCACAGCCCATTTTGTGACGCAAAGCTGGTGCAAGCCCCTTTGGTGCAGGCATCCTGTGTTTGATGCAGGCTGCCTTTCTGAATAACTCCTGGGGCATCTTTCAGCATAAGGTGCCACTTGCATCATTTATGTTTGACACAGGCACCTTACGTCAGTCTAAGGGTTTTGTGAATCGGGCCCAATACGTTTTTTAAGTGTCTCCACCTGTGAAGATGGTGAAGAAACAGCAGTCAAACTATGCCAGCAATACAGATTTAGTACAGGATCTCTTGTACTGGCATAGAAAAGTTGAATGAAAAGGTTGTGAACTGCAGCATTCTGTAGCCTGTGAGCAATGTGTGTGTGTGTATGTGTGTGTGTGTGTGTGTGTGTATGTGTGCACTGTAGGTTCCAGATGGAAGTGAGTGATAATTAATCATTTGCTACTGTATGATTTTGTCACCCTAGAGACACTAGCACAGTTGCATACCAGAAGCAGGCCTCTAGTAGCATGACTCCAAGCTGCTTTTACTTAATGCCATGCTTGAAGACTAGCCTACCCCAGTCATGCTTTAAATATTTCTTTCCTAAACATGCCATGCAAAAAAGCAAAAGAACACACCCAACACACATATCCATGTTTTCTCACCCACATGAGAACACACACAAAAAACAAGATCAGTGGCAAACTGAAAACATCAGGTGCTAGATCATTTAGTTTTATGGCACCGACCCTATGGAATTCTCTACCTCATCAGGTGCGAAATTGCCCGACCGTCCTTAGTTTTAAAGGAGCTTTGAAGACCCACCTTTTTAGCATAGCTTTTAATGATTTATATTAGTTTTAATTTTATTGTATTTATTGTTTGAAATGTACAGGCGCTTTGGTTTTAAGAAATGCGCCTTTTAAAAATAAAGTTGAATTGAATTGAATTGAATTGAAACTGAGCACAGTTAACTTCACATGGGTAAAAAAAACAAGCACTGCACATATCAACAAACCTACTTTAGTACAAGCTGGAGGTTGGCCAGAAAAAATAAAACAGCAGCACTTTTGGACTTAAGGAGTTATCGTTCATAGAATACATCATAGAGCTTAAGGTCTATAGTTGTCCTCTTATCACTCCCTTCACAGACTGACAAGCCTCATAGAAAACACAGCAGTCACACGGAATCCATGTTTGATTTTGCACGTTGACAGCTCTCAGATATGAAAACCTAGGAGATTTTCACAGAGCCTGCAGGTAGGATGATAACTGATCAAACGTGGCAGCTGACCAGCTCTGCTGCAAGGGAGATGGACTGCATGAAGAAGCTTATTGTCTAACTGCAGAGGGGCTGGGCCACAACACACCAGTAAGGACTCAACCTTGAGGAAATGAGACCACATACTGTCTTTGTCAACACATTGCTGAGCCTATGCAGACTAGTACAGATTGCAGCATTGCTGCTTTGTACTACAGTATGTTCTGCCTGCTGCTGTTTTAGAAATCAGGAAGGGCTTTCTGCCATCTGTAAAATTATTGGGTAGATGTAATGACCCAATACAAATTTGCTCATCTCAGAATTAGGGTGAGAAAGAGTCAAGCTAGCATGCAAAATACTGCAATGTACAGATAATGACACTTGTCAGTTCTCCTAACATACTAGTCAACAACAATTAATAGTATATTCTCTCATTAGCAGGAACCATTTAATGAAGCTGGATCAGTGGTGCTGTGTGGTAAGAGACCACTCACACATGCTGGTGATCAAGGATTGCGCACTGATCCCGGGATGCCAGAGCAGGGACTAGAAGGGAGGTTGTAGAAACATCCACAAAAATACTCTTCTCGGGTTGGTAGTCCAGTTAGCCACTCTCTGAGGGACACCTAGTGGTAACCCATTGAAGGTACCAGCAGTGAAGCAGATGACCATGTCATCTTCCCTGGCACCCCAGGTATGTTGCAAGCATGCACCAGTCAAAGGCATCAGGAAGGGGATCCCCCATTGGCTTCAGTATGACACATGACTGACACTAACCATGTTCACCAGGCACATGGAGTGCCTGTTCCCTCCCTCTGATACAGAACACTTGGTTTGATCCATGACTTCCCCTTTGACTAGGTACTAGCCAAGCTAAAATGGGGAATATTTGACCTGGGAGGCAATCCAGTGTTGTCAGGGCACCTTGATATCTGGGAGAGGGTGGGGTGGTACAGGAGGAGAACCAAACCAGTACCATGAGTGAGACCTGGAACTGGCAAAAGGTAAGCCCAGCATAGGGGTCAGACATAGATAAACCACAGAAAGTAAACAAGTTCAAATAAGTTTACAACATACTATTGAAAACGTAACGCAGAAACTAGATATTCTGTATGTAAATACTACAACTGGATAAACAGTAAGCTTTTTCTGATATTTGCCAGAATGATCTGAACTAGCAGCCTTTAAAGAAATCACAATTTGCAGAAGTCTGTCTCAAAAGCTGTAATTTCACCCTAGATACCTCAGGCAACCTAGCGGTATAGAGAGAACCATCACCTGGACAGATTTCTGTTTTTATTCATTTAAGATTTATTTACTGGAGATGACCCAACTGAAATGTGAGGCTGTGTTTACTATGCAGGTTCAGTTTTTGCCCAGTTTCACATCTGGCATGCCTGAGGCACAGGGAACGCAAGTGACTTGCTCAGGAACACAGTCAGCTGGAGACTCAGTTGGGATTTGAATCCAGAGTTCCTGGTTCACATCACAGCCCCCAGCACCTAACAATTTGTCACCTCGGCTCCATTTATTTTTATTGTATTTACTGAATTGTATGTTTCTTGCATTGCCAGTCTTTCTCTCAGTTTCTTATTATTGTAATTAATCAGAGGAAAAGTAAATAAATCTTTGCTTTGTTGTGTAATTATAAGTGGCATTACTTCATCTGTGTTTATCCTATTATCCTGAAAACTTGAAAATAATTAACACCTGGATTAAGGCACAGAAGTAAAACACTGGCATCATTTTCCCGTAGTGCAAAGTTCACATGTTAATGAAGTTTTGGGACAGACGTAACCCTCTTCGGACTTCAAGGGGGACATAAGAGCACACAAAGTGGCTCTGAGCAATACAAACCAAAACTAAGGATGTATGCAATCTAGTTAAATATACACAAGAATTCCGGTCCGTCTTTTAAAACAGAAAACTCTTCTGTGTTTTAAGATTTTCAATTAAAACAGGAGCTGGCTGTCATTGCTGAAATGCCAAATGATCAATGTTCTTCGTGTATTAGAACTCAGACTTGAGTTCACTAATCTTTCCAGACACTTCAGGAAGAAGTGATAAGACCATTTTTTAATTAAAACATCCCTTTACACTTTAGTTGTGTTTTTAATTTTTAGAGTAAGCTCACCTCCCTTTGATTCTTGTGGAAAACTTAGCTATTGTAAGAGGTAATGTACGGAAAGCACAGGGGAAAGAACCCCTCTGCTTTTCAATAGATCAGGTTCAGTAAGGGCTCCTTATAGGAGGCTTGTAGTTGTAAACAAGCTGGGAAGCCTGGGAGTGGATGCCAAGATGGTAAACCAGGGTCAGAAATTGGTTATGGGATAGAACACAGAGGGTGGTGGTAAATGGAGTTCACTCCGAGGAGAAGAGGGTGACCAAGGGGGTGCCACAAGGATCAGTTCTGGGGCCAGCCATCTTTAATATTTTCATAAGCAACATTGCAGAGGGGCTGGAAGGGAATGTATGCCTCTTGGCAGATGACACTAAGATCTGCAAGAGGGTTGACACTCTGGGGGGGGAGTGAGGAGGGACCTAAGGTGTGGCCTAACAATGGGGAATCATCAAAACTGCCATCACAGAGGCAACAAGCCTTTGTGTGAAGCAAATAAACAAATCAAAATGAAAGAAAAAGCCACTATGGTTCTCAAAAGAGGTGGCTATGAAAGTCAGGAAGAAAAAGACAGCATTCTGGAAGTATAAGGAAACACAGAAGGAGCAGGACAGAGAGCTGTACCAGTTAAGGCAGAAGGAAGCAGGGAGAGAAGTCAGAATAGCAAAGGCCCAAACTGAGGAAAAGATAGCCAACTCAGTTAAGAAGGGGGATAAAACCTTTTATAGGTACATCAGCGAGATAGAAAGACAAAGGGAGGGATAGTGAGGCTGAATAGAATGAACGGTGGGTGGGCAGAGAAGGACAGTGAAAAAGCAGGAATACTGAACGAATATTTCTGCTCAGTATTCTCAAAAGAGGAGGGGGGAAATGCCTAATCCAATTAACAGAAGCACTCTTGATGGGGGGTTGATCCCAGTCCTTTCACAGAAGAAATGGTTCTGCAAGAACTCCTAAAACTGAAGGTGGACAAAGTAATGGGTCCTGATGGAATTCACCCCAGAATTCTAAAAGAATTAAGGGAGGAACTAGTTAAACCACTGGCTACTCTTTTTAATAAATCATTGGAGGATGGTGTGGTACCCGAGGACTGGAGGAAGATGGATGTGATTCCCCTTCACAAAAGTGGGACCAAGACAGAGGCAGGAAACTACAGACCTGTCAGTCTGACCTCTGTGGTAGGGAAAGTGATGGAGTCACTTCTGAAGGAAAGAATAGTTGAGTACCTAGAGGCCAGTGGGGCACAGGACCCAAGGCAGCATGGGTTCACAGCGGGAAGGTCATGTCAGATGAATCTAATAGATTTCTTTGACTGGGTGACCAAAGTAGTAGACCAGGGAGGGGCTGTGGACATGGCCTACCTAGACTTTAGCAAGGCATTTGACACAGTCCCACACAAAAGATTAATAGTCAAATTAACCAGCCTGGGAGTGGGTCCCAGGGTGGTAGCCTGGGTAAAACATTGGCTGCACAACAGGACACAGAAGGTAATTGTAAATGGAGTCCACTCTGAAGAAAGAGGGGTTACTAGTGGGGTACCGCAGGATTCAGTATTGGGTCCAGTCCTTTTTAATGTCTTCATCAGTGACATTGCAGAGGGACTGGAAGGAAAAGTATGCCTTTTTGCAGATGACACAAAGATCTGCAACAGGGTTGATACACAAGGAGGCATGGAAAGGATGAGAAGGGACTTGGCAAGGTTGGAGGAAAGGTCAAGTATGGCAGCTAGGATTCAATGCAAAGAAGTGCAAAATAATGCACCTGGGAAACAAGAACCCAGGGATAATACACAATGGAAGTAGTAACAACAACAAAAATCGACCTGGGGGTTATCATATCAGATGACCTTAAGGTTAGCAAGCAATGTAAGAAGGCAGTAGGGAGGGCTGGGGGTATACTGGGATGCATAGTGAGAGGCATCAGCAGCAGAAAACAGGAAGTTGTTATCCCTCTGTACAGACAGTTGGTGAGACCCCATCTGGAGTACTGCGTCCAGTTCTGGAGACCCATCTCCACAAGGACATAGACAGGATAGAGGCAGTACAGAGGAGGGCAACTAAAATGGTGCAGGGTCTGAAAGAGAAGCCGTATGAGGAGAGACTAAAGGAGCTTAACATGCTATACCCTTGAGGAAAGAAGGAGAGGGGGACATGATAGAAACTTTAAGTACCTCAGTGGAATCAACAAAGTCCAAGAGGGTAGCATCTTTCAGAAAAGAGCGTGCAAGAACAAGGGACACAATTTAAAAAATAGAAGGGGCGGTTCAGGGGCAATGTGAGGAAGTATTATTTCACAGAGAGGGTAGTGGATGCATGGAACAGCCTCCGAGGAGGTTGTGGGGTCTAAAACTGGGGAGAATTCAAGAATGCATGGGTCAGACATAAGGCAATTCTTGTGGGGGTAGGAAGAAATAGGCTGTTGGTTAACTAGGATCTCCGGCCTATCCTGTAGGTAGGGAAATGGGCAGACTAGATGGGCTAAGCGGTCCTTATCTACCGTCAAAGTCTAGGTTTCTATGTTTCTAAGCATGCTTGAGGAGTGGTCAAGAGTGTGGCAGCTAAGATTCAATGCAAAGAAGTGTAAAATCATGCATTTGGGGCATAGAAACACAGGGGAGGAGTACATGATGGGGGAGCTACTGATGACTACCAAACAGGAATGGGACTCGGAGGTAATCATATCTGATAACCTAAAGGTGACCAAGCATTGTGAAAAGGCTGGGGTGAGAGCCAGCGGGATGTGGGGTTGCTTAGAGAGAGTTATCACCAGCAGATAAAAGGAGGTGGGGATACCACTGTACAAATCGTTGGTGAGACTCCATATGGAGTACTGTGTCCAGTTCTATAGGCCACATCTCCAGAAGGACATAGACAGAGTAGAGGTAGTTCAGTAAAGGGCAACAAAAATGGTGCAGTGTATGCACCAAAAGTCATATAAGAAGAGACTAGAGGACCTCAATATATATACCCTGGAAGAGAGGACAGAGAGGGGGCATATGATAGAGACCTTCAACTATCTCAATGACATAAAGGTACAAGAGGTATCATCTTTCAGAAAAAAAGATGTTCAAGAAAAAGGGTCATGATATGAAGCTGGAGGGGGTAGACTCAAGGGTATAGTGAGGATGTATTTTTCACAGAAAGGGTGGAGGATATATGAAACAGCTTCTCAGCAGAGTTGGTGGGGGCAAAGATGGTAGGGGAATTCAAGAATGCATGGGATAGGCACAAAGGAAACCTTGCAATAGGAAAGACAGGGGTAAAGCCAGTGATCAAGTAGGATCTGCGGTATTGCAGTAGGTAGGGAAAATGGGCAGACTAGGTCAGCCAAGCGGTCCTTATCTTCCATCAGTTTCTATGTTTGTAGGAACTGCAGATATCCAGACATTGCTGTGCAAGTACACTTGTAACCTGGTCACTGGATGTTGATCTTACTACCACTTCCTTGTGGGCTCAAATGAGGATCAGTGACTTGGGTCATTTAACTGGAGGTTGGGGGTTTCATATCCAAGATCTAAATTAATTGTGAATTGTCTTGACCAGAAGAAAATTAAAGTGGGCCTGGTGAACATACTGTATAGTACCAACCCTAGTATGCAGTACCTCGCCACCTCCCCGTAGGGTTTTTCTACCTGTGGACATACACCATGTTAAAAACCCCATCTGGAGTACTGCATCCAGTTCTGGAGACCCCATCTCCACAAGGACATATACAGGATGGAGGCAGTCCAGAGTATGGCAACTAAAATGGTACAGGGTCTGAAAGAGAAGCCATACAAGGAAAGACTAGAGGAGCTTAATATGTATACCCTTGAGGAAAGGAGGGAGAGGGGGGACGTGATAGAAACTTTTAAGTACCTCAGTGGAATCAACAGCATCTTTCTGAAAAAGAGATGTGCAAGAACAAGGGGACACAATTTGAAGATGGGGGGGGGGTGGCTCAGGGGCAATGTGAGGTCGCATGGAACCACCTTCCTGAGGAGGTTGTGGGGTCTAAAACTGTGGGAGAATTCAAGAATGCATGGGACAGACATAAGGCAATTCTTGTAGGGGGTAGGAAGAAATAGGCTGTTGGTTAACTAGGATCTGCAGCTTATCCAGTAGGTAGGAAGGGAAATGAGCAGACTAGATGGTCCAAGGCGTCCTCATCTGCCGTTAAAGTCTGTTTCTGTGTTAAAAAGTTCCATCCAATTGCAGTTCTTATCACTCTACTAATAATATGCTCACAGACAGCAAATATGTGTCATTAAAAAGGTGTTTATTAAGGTACAGGCAAAGGTTCTAGAGGAAAAGAAAAGGGTTAGACAGCTCAAAATGAATCTGCTGGGATCGTTGAAATGAATCTGATCTTCTGCTGGCATCCCAACCTGAGCCATATTATATATTACAGTAGTGCCCTACTTTCAGTGCCCCTCTAGGCCCAGACAATATATTTATGAGGTAGCTGACTGCCAAACCATGCACACAAAGTACATCTGCCTAGCTGTATGGTTGAGCACTACCCCCACCCCACTAGTTCATGTAATTATACCCTAGTTTCTAGGGAACTTCCGGTGCTTCGCTGGGTACACAGCTGATTTAACGGTGTTGGCCCATAGATTTTGCATGTGTTTGCCACTGATGAACTTAAAAAAATTAAACCATGATCTTTACCTTGTCGAAACAAACCCCAAAATAAGTAACTATACTCTGGGCAGAAGGCCTAGTCCACTAAATGGTTTCCTCCAAATTGAACTAACAATGAAAGGGTGTTTTGCAGGGGCATCCTTACAGAAATAATTATATGAAATATTTTCATGCTGCACACATAAAACTACCAAAGTGATATGCGTGCTGCAGACATGATTTAGATGTTAAATTGGAACAGATTGCAAGCATGCAGCATGCGTGTGGCAAGCAAGTGTGGAAAGCATATTTTTTATGTTACATTGGAATAGACTGCATGTATGTGGCATGTATGCAAAAACCAAGTGGTTACTGCACACATAAAAGTTAAGTGAGTTCCTCAGGATCATACCACATACAAGTGAAGATTGACAAGATTCAAACCCAAGTCTTCAGGTTTCCTGATTTGCAGTTCAGTGCCTTTAACCACTAAGCTATACTGCCTGCTCATATATGGCTTGCTTGTACTTCAATACAAATCTGCATACCTCTGCACACATGCAGCATGCTTTCAGTCACTTTATACTTTTTAGTTTTCTTGTCACCTCTCATCTCAGCTGTACCGCTGAACAGCAGCACACATATCAATGGAAACACATGTGGTTCTTCCCACCCCCAGTACACATAGTTATCCACAGAACTACCTAATTACTTCTGACTGGCCTGCACTCCTACTAGTTTCTCTCCATAGTTTTGAACAGACTTTAAGAAGCAGACACAAAAGTAGAAATAACTCGATACCCACCCACATGGCCATTCCCCCTCCCCATGCACACACAGTGCAGCAAGTGAGGCCATGCTGCTACAGACAACTCACCAAGTACAGATATGTCAAGAGTCTCTTACCAGTTTACTAGGGAGCCAGAGGCAGGAGTCTTTAAGAGATGATGCCCATGGGTCAGTGTGCTGGGGCATACCACTTGAAATTAATGTTTTTTTCTATTACTATTTTATACATTGTGTTGGTGAGTTGGAGAATAACGAAGTCCACTTTTCTACTAACAAGGCCATTGTTAGTCAAGCGGTGGCCTTCATTAATCTCTAACTCTCCAACAATAATTAATAAAATAGTAATAAAAAGTATCCCATTCATTTAAATGGTACACTCCCCTGCAATCTCCCTTGCCCTATATCATGATGTGTTTGAGTGTGGGTATGTGGAGATCAGCTCTGCTGTGGGGGGGGCATAAGCCTGACTATAGTGGGGCTCTGAATGCAAGGGACAGCCCTCATTTTATCCCTGAAAATGGCTCTGCTCCTCATCCATCCCTCATGGGAAACATGCTGCTCACACTGAGAATATTCTGTAAATTAAGCCAAAAACCAGTTGAGGCCAAGTGCTAGTTAGCCCCTTGGTGGTAAGCTCTATCTAGAATGTCTGGAATGTCTCTAAAAGGTAGAATTTACTTGTTGTGACTGAAAAGTGATATGCAAATCAGGAAAAATAAAAATGTGTAAGATGCACCTGTCTATATCCCGGAGCAGTGCATCAGATTTGGGCTTACCCCACTTAGTTACTAACCAGTTTTTTTCCTGGCTGAAGTTTTGAAACCCCACCCCCCAAAAAAAAAAACATTGTCCCGATTTGTCTCCCTGACTCCATTCCATTCAATTCCTATCTAATATGTGTGTGGTGAAACCACCCAAAGGCACAGAAATGTGAAAAACACATCCATATTTCAGTCCTTCCTCCTTCCCCAATCCCCATTTAAAAAAAATATTTACTTTTACTTTTCCGGTCATCTGGCCAGAACCAGTAGCCTGGCACAGTGTGCCACCAACCCAGTTTTCAGTCCACTCCTCCTATGTCCTTCTGCCGGAAGCTGGATGCTAGACCCACTCTTCCCAGGTTCCCAATGTGGTTCACGTCCAAGTCACCTCACCGACCAAACCCACCCAACCTGTGTTGCTTGCTTCTTGCTCGGCTGCTGCTATGACTGCTGCCACACTGCACTAATCAAGGCCTATGAAGGCCATCCACACCGTTGTCATTGCTGCTGCTAGACCTAGCTTTCTGCCACGGAGGGGCCTGTGCTGTTTTTTTTTGTGAGGTTAGCCAAGTTGAGTAAGTAGGTAGCCTAGTCTTGACTTAGCTTCTAGCTCACCCTTTGCCACTTCAGCCACCAGGGGAGACGGAGACTCACTAAGAGTAGACCAACAAAAATATACTACCACAACACTGATATTTAGATTTCAGTGCTCACCGACTCCTTCAAGCTGCAGTGTGCAGCCTGTCTACTCTCTGGTGGGAAGACAATGTCACACTCATGGGACACATGTGCTCTTGCTTGGCTGGAACTCCTCCACATCATGTGTGATGGTGCTGCCATTAATAGGTGAAGAGAGTGGACAACACAATACAGACACAGTCGAGTCAGGACTGCACCTGCAGTGTGAGTACACACAGGCAAGGGGTGTGCAGAAGATTACATCCAAATTTAATGCCATTATTTCCACACCATGAGAGCAACCCAGGCACAAATGTGGAGTGGGGAGGAATGGTGCCCCAGATTTATGGTAGAAATTCATTCTCGGGTGCTAATATCGGTACAAATAAATACAGTGGCTTCTGCTGTGTTCTGATGTACCGTATCTCCGTGTTTCAGGATGTGTCCTGATCATTGTGAGGGTTAGTGTCCCTCATTGTCCCTCATTTTGAGTGTCCATGTCCCACATTTCAGTTATAAAATATGAGGTACAGTGCATGCTTCCAAGACCCTATTCAGCACAAAGAGTACTGAGCATGGCCATAGTGTATATGCTCCATACAGAATGACAAAGAGAAAGTAAGTGAGCCAAATCAGTCATGGAGAAACACATTTGTATTACTAAATATACATAAGGGGATTTGCATGGCCCAAAATGAAAACATTAGGCTTCAGAACACAGAGACCCCTCTTCGTACATCTAGGATGGGGGATGTTGGCTGACTACATCCTAGCCATTTAATGCATTAAGCAAACAATATTTTACAAATTAATGGAAATTTAATGACAAAAATCAAAAGCCATTAAACAACTTTCAAAAGGATCAGAATTAATGGGTTTACCTAATTTTAATGAGAAATCAATAAAAAATATATGTAAAATTCTCTAATAGCTAGTAGCAGTATGAAAAATAGAAACTGGTGTGTTTTTTAGATGAGATTTGCATGGCAAGCATGCAGCATGAGAACCTGATGTGATTTTTAAATGATGTTCGATACCAGCTTTACTGCTGCACTCATGTCAAGCGTGCAACACACAAACCTGATGTGATTTAAAAGATGTTCCCACCAGCATACCTGCTGCACACGTTAAGCTTGCAGCATGCAAACCTGATTTGATTTTTAGACCTGGTTCGCATAGGATCACTTTGTGTATGCGAACCGCATGCAAACATTGCACAATTAAGCAAATGACATGCATTCTGCATGTATGCAGCACACTTGTATTTCTATAAGTGATGGCTTGACTTATTCACAGTTTCTGAGTCCAAAGAGATCTCTGTTAGTGTGCAGGTGGTAGTGGCACAGCAGCAATGTGTCTCTCCTCTGGCTAATTTGCATTCTCTCCTGACTGAAGGCCTCTATGTTGACATACGAAACTGCTCTCCACAGTTTCAGCCAGGCTTCTCCTCCTTCCCTCAACATGTTCAGTAGCAGACAATTTCTCTAAAGTCACTGGTGCAACTTCAGCCTGTGACGATCAACCATATCAGATGAGCACACCATGTGCTGGCATCCTGTCTTTAAGTGTACTGTGGCAACCAGTACCTGGCAGTGGTGCTGGCTGGGTGGTTTCCAAAATACAAAGCTTCTGCTCTCTGACATGGATTTATGCTGTGATGCAGAAAAAGTTTATCTAAGCACTGGAAGAGTGATTGCTGGGTGGCCTAGCCTTGCTAAGACTTCTTCTGATATCTGCTTTTAGTCTCTCAATCTGCACTGTACAAGCATGCAATTACCTCCTCTTTTCAAGAGTACATGAATTCTGCTTGGCTCTGGAAGTTTCCTGGTTCTTGTTCTCTACTCTCAGCATCAAGTATCCAGTGTGTACCTTACAACAGTTATCCACAGACTGATTGAAAAGTTCTAGAGCAGCCCCTGCTGATTATTGGAAAAGTCCAGCTCTTGGTTAGTCCACGGAGCTGTCAGTCACTCACAGCAAGGCTGGAGGTCTGTTACTCAAGAAGCAATTGACTGTGTTAATTGCACCTGAATTAATCAAGTCCTTCTCACATTCATGAGCCCTCTGTGGCTTCATCTGCAGGCTTTGGAGTCAGATTGGCTGCACAGCCACCCTCTAACTCCACTGCCTTGCTGATGGAGGTCAGAAATGAACAATGTGGTTGCTAAAGTTGTAGTCCGCAGGCAGTCATTTCCAAAATAGCTTTATCTACAAAGTTCCTGCCCTCAAACATTTATTATACTGAACCCAGTAGTCACACTTAAGTTTTCAGTTTGGTTCGGGAAATGATCAGGAGATTTCCAATTTAGTCAGGAGCAGCAATGCACTCATTCCATCTGCAGCATGCCGATCCTTCAATGTGCAAGCTGCACGGAGCTTTAACTATAAGCCCCTCTTACACCTATTGACTAGGAAGCTCCCCCTCTTATGGGTCAGAGGGTGGAACAGTATCTATCATCATTCAGCACTGAGCTTTTTTGCAGGGAGAGACTAAAAATAGCACTTGACACATAAAAGACCTTGATGGAAGGAAAGAGAACAAATGCCTGTTTTGTCCTATCTGCCGGTCGCTTAACAGAGGTAAAAGCCATTTTGACTCATGGAGTCCATGAATGTGCTGAGTTTATTTTAAAACACATTAGTGATGGTGCATGTACAATATCACTAGGGAGCCTATTCCATCAAGAAACCACCCTTGTTAGTTTTTGCTGTCTACCCTAATAGTTGCAGACTATGACTTCTGGTTTTGAATGCCTTCTCTTGTTTGAGATACATCCCTAGGTTTTAACTTAGATGGTTATTCCTTATGGTCTTATAAAAGGATCATATCCTCCATGATCCTTTTAAACTCAAAGATAAATCAACCCATACGATTTAGTATAGAATAGCACTGGTCTGAATGATTTCTGGCTTTGCTTTATGATGTAGACAATTTTCCAGCAGAGAAAGAGATTGAAGTCTACGACCAAAGTCAGACTTAACCTCAATAGACAAGTGCATAGCTGCCAACTGAGTTATATGTGATAACGGCAATCGCGGAATAGTGATCGCTGTTTGGGTGAGTATACATTGCCGAAAATGAATTTCAATGATGTACACTCACGTCGAACTGCAATGGGGTGTCCACAGATCTATATATTTTTTTTTTTTTATGCAGGGGGCTATGCCCCCACACTCTACTAAAGGATTCTCAACTCAAGGGAGTGCATGTCGGGGAGGGAGGGTGTAAAACTTTAAAAAAAAACAAAAAAGACTGATGCAAAAACAGTATCACACCCAGAACCGAACCTGGCACCCTCCCAAACCCAGTCTGCCACCTACTCACCAAGCCACATGGCCAGGTCGGTAGCCCACTGGTGTGCTACACCTCACAAACCCTCCCTCTCCTTCCACCCATCACATGGCGTGGTCCCCCCCCCATGCAAGTGCATACATAGCGACATCCCATCGTTATATTCACCGGTCTCCCTCCTGCCAGGTAGCCCTGTGCACAGGGATTATGACTGAGTCACCCTTTTTGAAAGCACTCAATTGCAGTCACCCTGTACATGGGATACCTGCCAACTGCTGTCCATTAGGAGGTATTTTACCAATTAGAAACATTTTGTCCCATAGGAAGATGATGCGGTCCATGGAGATGTAAACTGAAATTCACACTACTCTTTGATGCTCTATTTAAAGCAATTTAAAATTCAAGCACTATTTCTTATTTGCTTAATTCCAAACCATTTGCCCAACAGCCACATACCAGCCCTGTCAAATCTTCCACCCAAGGAGCTTTAACTCCTATAATGTACCCCATGTGCAAGACCTTTGATGTTCTCCTGTTTCTTCAGGAGTCTAAATTTGGAACAATATTTAAGTGGATGTTGGGCATGCAAGTACCACTGCATGCAACTGAATGGGCCTGGGTGATTTTTTTGTGTTCCTACCAGCCCCACAATTCCACTGTTGAAGGTATCAGTGCACATGTGTGCATGCAACACATACCAGCTTGGAATCTGACATTGTCTTTCCTACCCCAAGCTGCTTTACTGGTACTACTATCAATGGCCATCCATGAGGCAGCCTCACAGTGGATTTGGTCACACTCCCTCACCGGAGGAGAAGGAGGTAGAGGAAGAGGAGGAGAGTAACCTATGGGATTCTCATTTGTACTTCTCAAGCCAGCCCTCAAATACCCCAGGCTGGTTCCTGAACTCAGGTAACAGACATCTGCCACATGTCTTGTGACAGGACTTTTGGAATTATAGCCACTAATGCTTACAGGGTATAGAGCTTGAATCATATCCATGTTTGATTATGTATCCCAGAATTTGAGGGCCAGTGTCACATATCTGGATGACAAATTATTGAGTGGGATATAGAGAGGAATGAACAGTGCCCCAACCGGTTACACCACTAGATCCCTAGTTGTGAGACTTAAAATCTGATTTATGCCAGCACAGCCCATGGTTAGATTTTAACACAAACCAGGAGATCTGACACAGTTTGAGAGTCTGCCTAAAGCTGACAAGCATACATCTGCAATCAAAATTCATAGCCTTAAGGGAGGAAAGTGAGCAATTCTGCGCTAACCTTCTACATATCAGAAGCTTCAGTACACAAGTTAAGCAAGGTAATCCTGTAGCAGTAGAAAAGAAAGGTGGCTCAAAAACTCCCTGAATGGAGGCACAATGAGAGAACATGAAAACATACTGCAAAAAAAGTCAGGCTAACTATGATCTGGAGAACAGAAGAGAGGGTGAATGCTATTCCAACCGTGGAATTACTTAGACCAGGAAACAGCTGGAGAGAGTGAAATAACAGAAATACTACCCCATGTTTATTACAACTTTCAACCCACAAGCTCATGCACCGTGCCAAATACTACGAAACAATTGGCCCATACTAGAAACAGAACCTAAGTTGCAAGAAATAGTGGAAAAAGGACCTCAAGTTTTCTGTAGAAGGGGAAAGAATCTATCACACACCATAGTTTACAGCCTTCACCAATCTCCAAATAACAACATGCCCAGAACACGTTTCTCCCTGAAAATTACAGATGTTGGAACTGTATCCTTTGTGGCCACATACAGATGAGAAAACTGTCACACACCTGATGGCCCACAGAGACTTTTGAGGTAGGCTTGTTTATCTCATGAATGACACCATCAGTACTGTATAGAGCACCATGTACTTGCATGTCCTTTTGTATTGGTAAAACCTTGCAGAACTTTAAGGTACATATAGGTGAATAGTTATGCAGTATTGAAAGAGGACATTTGGAAAATGCCCTTGCAACACATGTAGCAAAAGAAGGAACTGGTCAGTGACTTGGGAGAGGTTCTAGCTTTATATTTGTGGTGAGGATTTGAACAAAAATCTCTTACAGAGACATTTTGGCAGCATCATATGGGGGATTTGGCACCACCTTGACTTAATGAATGTTTCCAGCTAAAGTCATTTCTATGTAGCATGCTATTATAATACAGTACTGTATGCAGATTTATTTCCAGCCTTATTGAAGTGTGACATAATATTATTAGGGTCATATCATGGGGTTGTTATGTCAAGATATCAGGACATCTCAATCAGTGTGATATATGAATATTTATATGAGCAGATTTTTATCTGTAGACATGAGCAAATCTTCAGCTTGAGATCAGGGTTATAGATAATGATTATTATGTGGTTGATATTCATTATCTGTTTTTGCCTAATATTGTAACTCTACTCTCTTTTGGGATATAGTTATATTCAAAGTAACACTATTTTAACATATTAATTTAATATATTTCATTCCCCTAACATTCTTCCCCAGACTTGTTGTTGCTACTTCCCTTTCCCCTCCCCCCACTTAACATCTGTGGAACTTCCTTCTTTTCATAGTGCAATTAAGTATTAGAGAGTGTTGGTTATTGTGGATAGACTCTTTTACACATGCATTAGCATTTTGTATATATTTTTATTATTATGTTCAACTATACTGGGTTATTTATTGCACAGCATATTTCACTATGATAATTTTGAACTTATTCATCATGATTAAGATTGGTGTTCACTTGAAATAATTTACAAATGAAGTAGTATATAATCAGTCTTCCCTTAAGATCATATGCCTCTAATAAAGTGTGAAGTGTCAGTGACTTTTAAGGGGGTTGCTACACCACTTTTGTATTTGCACAAGAAATGGCATTTTAACCGCTCCAATAATGTGGAGTTTTTTCTGTTCTTCAGAACATAGTAAATCTGCCTTTTTTTTTTTTTTTTGCAGAAGGTAATCCTATACTGATATACTGTATTTGATGTGTGAGCACTTGTGCTCAAAAGTAATATCTGAAGTTTTCAATAAATAAATAAAGTCTGATCAAAGCAAAAAGTTTATTACTTCTCCAGATAGCCAGTCTTATAAAGATCTATATTTTATTAAAGGGCAAACCATCTTGGGAGGGGTGCTCTATAGTACAAATTAGGCAGTGAATGTTTTCTGCTTCTTCTCTCCTCATTATCTACCAGCAAATATCAAGCACAGTGTTCTCTTCTCTTCACCTTTCTATTCATCTTTCAGTGTAGACAGAAATAACAATTTGTAGAAGTAACACAATGCAAGTGTTATACGTCTTTCTAAAGCTGCTGGTGACTTCAGTTAATAACCCAGCTTTCATCTGCATCAACAATTTGTAGACAGCATCAACTGCTCTACTGGCACAATGCTGTACAGCACAGAAATGCATCTGTTAAAACAAAATCATCAAACTACCCCACTAACACTAAGGTATGAAATGTTCTAATCCTTCCTTTTGTATTTTCCTTATTTTACCAGTGTGAGAGGACTCAACTCTGGATTTCAGATTTATTTCACCAATTTTCTCTATCAGATATCTGCTGAGATAAAAAAGAACTCTAAACTGACAGAGTAGGCACCCGATATCATCACTGAACTCAGAAGTTGCTCTGATACTGAAATAAACACAGTATTCAAAAAATTAAATATCCATCACTGCTCACTAGACATATATATATATATAACCACCTTATTAATTGATTGCTGACTTGTATTTTCTTTTAACCAGTTTTGTTCCCTTATTCTTCCTGGCTAACTTCCTGTGAGTAATAGGCATACCTATTTGCTTCTGCAGGTACTATACATTAAGAATGTACGCCCAAGGCACCCAGAGCATCAGTGATTTGGTGCCCTAAATATAAAACTTGTCTTGCCTTTACAAGATGGTGAACTAAAGGGCACTTGAGTATATGGCTCTATCTTCTCCAGACCATTGAATTCATAACTGAGTCAGGTCATATGTAGATCAAGTTGATATTCTCAATTTATTCCTACTGTATGTCAAAATGCTTCTTGAACACAATCCACCTATGCCTATTATCAGCCCCTGGGTCTGAGGAATATGGAGTATAAATTGCTATATGGCTTATAATTAAGGTGGTCTCTCCTGATAACAATATAAGTGCATTGGTTCATGTACTACTGGTAGGACATCTACAGTTTGGCACAGTGCCTGGCTACATGATGTATTGTCATTAGGGAAGCAGATAGTTTCAGAAAGTAGCATTGACATACTGTTAGCATTGAAGTACAGTATGTAATAACAAGCATTTGTCAATGCTGAATATTTGCTTGTTGATATTAGCATTGGACATGCAAGCGTTAGACAGATGCAGAATAGGAATGGCAGTGAAGTACTGAACTCATGCCAACTCCACCTCCACCTTGCAGAGATGGACAAGCATTGGGGTGTGCCTTTGGGTCATCACCCATAACGCTCATAGCATTTCACCTCACCCTGTCCTGCAGACACTGACAAGTGTTGAAGTGTGCCTTGGGGTGTTCAACATGACAGTCACCTCATTTCATATGGACATATGCTGAAATGGGTGCAGTATAGGAGAATGGGGTCAACTCTGGGGCCAAAGAGTCTAAGGCACACCTTGATGCCGTCACTGACTTCAGCATGGGGATGGGGGTGGAATGGTATGAGCATTACAGCTGGCAATCCAAAGGCACACCCCTGATACCTGTCAGACTGTACAGGGTGGGACATTATGTTTAGAAATCCTAACACCCTGGGCGTTTGTTGGTATTTGCACTACAAATTTTCAACATGGCCTTTTTGTGACCCCCGATCTCATGAAAGCATTTGGGATCTCTGCTCGCGAACAGTGGCACTGTGATTTTGTTAATCTGTCCCAAACATTGATTTCCCTTAACAACCACACCATTCTATGCCAGATGTGTGAAAACACAGTTCGGGCAGGATGTGAAAAATGACAGCTGTACCATTCATAGGGAGGTGTGAAGAGATGGCAACGTTGAAAATCTGGAGTGAAAATATTAAAAATGCTTGAACTTACAAGTGTACATGGAAACTGTACAACACACACTCATAGCACAGTCATTTAGTGGAATTATTTCACCAAATCTTCAACATAGGCATTTTGTGACCTCTGCTCATGAACAGCGACACAATGATTTTCTTAATCTGTCCCGAACATTGATTTCCCACAGTAACCGCACCATTGTATGCCAAATGTGCAAAAACACATTTCGGGCAGGATATGAAAAATGACAGCTGTACTGTTCATATGGAGGTGTGCAAAATTGACAATGCTGAAAATCTTGAGTGAAAATATTACACATTCTCAAAGTTATGAGTGTGCTTGGAAACTGCACAACTTATGCTTGTAACATGGTCATTTTATGGACTTTGTCACTAAATTTTCAACATAGACATTTTGGGACCTCCGCTCATGAGCAGTGTCACTGTGATTTTCTTAATCTGTTCTGAACATTGATTCCCACAGTGATGGCGCTATTGTGAGCCAGAAGTGCGAAAACACATTTCAGGCAAGATGTGAAAAATGACAGCTGTACTGTTCATAAGGAGGTGTGAAAAAATGCCAATGTTGAAAATCTGGAGTGAAAATATTACAAATTCACAAAGTTATGAGTGTGCGTGGAAACTGGCAATGCGCACTCATAACACAGTCATTTTTTGGAAATTTTTCACCAGATTTGCAACATAGGTGATTTGGGAGCCCATCTCATGAACAGTGACACTGTCATTTTGTTAATTGATCCTGAAATGTGATTCCATGCAGTGACTGCAAAATCACCTTTCGGGTCCAAATAACCAGATGACAGTCACTGACTTCATGAATGGTGTCCCAAGAACCCCATGTTGAAAATGTGGTGCCAGAATTTGGAAAAATATGCCAAGATATCCACATAAGTTGAAAACCCCTCATTTATGCCATTATACAGCTTACCGGCATTTCTTCAGTTTGCAATCGGCTATGAAGAGTGCAGACATGTTCCTGCTCCCCCAAAGATCATTAAGCTGGCCTCCGGAGGTAAGTATGAGGTGAGGGGGGTGTAGGAAGGTGGGGTGCATAGAGAGTGGGAGCGGTTTGGGGAAGGGGGGGCACCGCAGACAGCGAGATCCCATTTTCTTGTTTACGGGGTTTCAAAAAAAATAAAAAACAATACCAGAAAGTTTTCTTTTTTACAGGTGGTTTGGTACACTGGGTGGCTCCCTGCATGCCACCTGGGTGTTTCTTGGGGGGGCTATAGTCAACAGGGACTGGGCACCCCATTGGCACATACAAAATGTTTGGGGGGGGCGCATGAGTAGAAGGGGGTTGAGCTCCCCCCAAGCATACAACAAATGTAAGGGGGGACATTATGCAGATGAGGATTGGGCTACCCCATTGGCAAATGAACTGGGGAGAGGGCATGCTGATAGGAGGATTGGGCACCCCTGTCAGCTTTCATATGGACTGATAGGAGGCTGACATCAATATGCAAATTGCCTACACGTTACCACCACTGATTGCAGCTGTGGTTTTCTTTCAACTGCATGCCACTGCATCTGAACTGCTGTCATAGACAGCTCAGCCATTCACTGGTGCAGTATGGTCACGCCTGCAAAATGGATCAGGGCATTGGCTTTCACTAAAAAATACCACCAACAACTTAATCTGGTTCAATTCAGTTGCCTACCATCTGTATCCCCCCTCCCCCGGTCACCCCTGAAAAAGGGACTTTTAGGCCCAGTGGGCTTACTGGGTCAACAAAAAATTCAATTGACAGAGCGGCGTCACACCTCCAAAAAGTGATATGATGGCACTATGTTTCTTGCGTATGCTCAAGCAAACATAAAAGGGAAGAAAGGGAAAAACTTAGTACAACCTCATAACTTTAGTCTTCTCATGAATGTGTTTACTATGCCACCAGGGAGTATTATTGTTAGCTGAAGCATAATTTAGGCTGTATCTGGACAATTATATAAAAGTATCACTAATTAGAATTTGACTTTAACAAGACCTTACGTCTCATGAGTTGTTAACAAGAATACTTTCAGTGCAGAATGCAGGTTGTGCAACCCAACACACAGCTTACTCATTCTCTGATTAACCTACTAGGCCTAAGGAATGACAATCCATTGTCAGTTCAGCTCATGCTCTGAAATGTATGTGGCCAATTGAACCTGGCACAAGCTATACTGAAGGTTTATGTTGATGTATGTATGCCATCACAAAGCCATAACGCAGGACATGCACACCAGCAGAACACACTATGCAATGGTCAAGTGAATCTGAAAAATAGCTTTAATTTCCAGTAAACACCATATGTGACACTAGTAGCACACAGCTCACACCCTGAGGAAGAGCTGTGCTCAAAGGACAAGGATGTTTGGCCAGGATTGCCTCAATGTAACCTTTTTGCAGTAGAGCCCCATATGGTGTTTTTTTTTTTTGTTTGTTTTTTAATGAAAGTTATTTTTCAGCTTTACTTCATCGTTGCCTATTGTGTTCAGTCTAGGTGGTGCAGTGCAATTAGCTTTGCTGTGGACTTTGGATCTGTCAGCAGTGTGCAGGTACTCTGCCGGTTGTTGCATTGTGTCTCCAGTTGTGTTTGTTCCCTGTATGTGCAGGACACCTTTGTCTGCAAATCATACTAGCAGCACAAGCCCTGGTGGGCATGACACACTGCAGAAACTGACAGCTAGCATTGGGACTTCATTTCCAGCTGGCAATATAGTTCATTTTCAACAGGTTTAATCTTACCTTAGAGGTCTTGTACTTTTGGAGAAAGCTGAACCTATTATGTACATGCGGCCATGGTTTAAACTTTCAAAATGAGATAATCTGAAATATTTGGCCTCCACTTATAGTTCACAGAAAGCTGACCAGTCATAATGAAAAAGAACCCTTTTGGGCTAGCTCATAAGCAAAATGAGTGGGGAGCTGCTAGATGTTCCAGTGACCCTGGTTCGTACTGTAAGCCCAGGTGGCTTCTGTAGGCCTGCAGAAGGTTATGGATGCACCCACTCTGATGCTATCAGTCTCCAGGAATGGAGGTAGTGTTGCCTCAGTGCTTTGTCACCTTCAGATGGCTCAGGTGGCAGAGCAGTTGAGGAGCCTATAAAGGGAGGGAAGGACACTGGCCAGTCCCACTTTGTATTTTACAAACAAGGCCTTCTGTGACAGAAGTTTTGTGGGTCGTGCAGAGATAACGGAAAGGTCAAAACATGCTAGGCAATGGAACTTCGGAGCCCTGCACCCCTCCTCTATCAGCAAAGGATTTATGGTTCCAAGTGGTTCAACACTGCCTTGAAAGCCCCACTATGGGAGGGAAGCTGCATGGGGTAGCTGTCTGCACATTAGGGGTGTCAAACCTAGGAGATTACACAAAGGAAGAGGACTTTGCACATAAATGAAAAAAAGCAGAAAAATGATCCCTCAATTAATTCCATATACTGTAGCCCTGTCTTGTCATACGAATGTGGTGGATGTGCTATAAAAGAGCTTGCAACAGGGGTAAACAGGGTGCAGGAGTGGAGTCTCTTTTAAATGAGTAAGACCACCAGGACCAGGGGGCATGTGATGAAACTGGAGGGAGGGAGTTTAAGAGAAATGTAAGGAAATATTTCTTCACTGAAAGAATGGTAGACAACTGGGACTGACTTCCAGAGGAAGTGGTGGAGACAAAAACAGTAGGGGACTTCAAGCATGCATGGGATAAACATAGGAGTAAATTAGAAAATAGGAAAGGAGGACAGAGGGTCGCCAGAGACAGATTAGGCATGGAACATCTGGGCAGACTGAGTGGGCCAACTGGTCCTTTTCTGCTGATAAATTCTATGTTTTTATGTTATCAATGTTTCTAGCTTGTAATTCACAATATCCTGTATTCTTTATTTTCCAGAGTAGGGCCTTAGGATAAGAAAGCTAAATGTAAGCTCAGAGATGGCACAGGTCAACACACAAAGTAGTGGGGGTCAGTAATGATGAGCATATGCCTATTCTTGCTAAAATCAAGCTTAATATACCACAGTATCTAAGTGTACTTACACAGTACAACACAAAAAGAACTTTGGAGTGGTTGAAAGGGGGAAACACAGGGCCACCAAAATGATTTGAGTTACTGTATGTATTGATCAGTGGCACTGATAGAGTATGTACACTGTATGGGCACTGTATGTAGGAATCCCTCCACCAGTTTTTTAGTCTCTACCTCTACCCTTCAGATTATTGCATTGTAGCTCTCTACTTTTTATCTTCAATTTATTGCACAGCTTAATTCCTGCTTAGATGCATTGTCTGCCATTGCTTATTTATTATACTTAACTCCATATTATTGTATCTGTGTTCCTTGTTTTGTACTGCTTTCTCCTCTTCCTACTGCCCTGCCCCTCATGCATCTGAAAATAAGCTGATACTAGCTCAGTATGTCTTTCCTGGTAAAACTAACTAACTAACTAACTTACTAACAATGGCCCCTATGCACTAATGGGTGGGGAATATGTGCGGCAGGCAAGTATCCCACCTGCGTAGCTCTGCACCTGTGGACAGGTGCACACATGCCAGTATGCACTACCAGTGGCCACCTTTCTGTGGCCCCGCCATCATGGCATGCAGGACTGTGTAGGGCTCCCAGGGTCAGAGTAGCAGACCCCATGGACATCCAATAGGAAGACCGTTCCAGGTCCCAGAGTGGATTCCTAATGTGGGCTGGTGCGGGTCCAGGTGCGTGAATAGCACCCATAGGTGCATGGACCCACATGAACTTGCTGCCATCCCCGGCCACCCAACGGACCCAAAGCTGACACCACACATGATAGCCCCCTTGTGCGCTGATCTCCCCACACACTGTTACTGGGTGGCACATGCTCCCCCCTCTGTGCACACAGAGGCACCCACAGTCCCCCCAGCCTGAAACAACCCTGCTCATCAGTGGACCCCCTCCCATGGCACTGGCAACCCCCCCAGCCCCCTACCATCCAGCCAATGCTGTGGTCAAAGACAGCAAATGTCACAGCCCTCCACATACCTCCACAGCTGCCAGCTGTCTAACATACATGGATGCACATTGGCTGCATGCCCCTGCATAAGTCAGATGGCTGGCAGCCGTGGAGGTGTGCAGAGGGCTGTGCTGCAGGCCATCTCCAACCGCTGCACCAACACTGCAGATATGGTGGGCAGGGCTTCAGTGCTGCAGGTTGTGAGGACCTCTGGTGACAGGGGTATGTTTGGGGGGGGTTGGGCACCTCAACCTGTGTGGGCTTGTGGGGGCTGCTGTATGCTACTAGGGTCAGGTGACCTCACGGGGGTAGTATGGTCTGTTAACAGGTGCTTTCAGGTGGGGAGGTTGTCTGTGAGTCCTCAGGTGCCATGCCGGGGTGACAGGATGCAGGGGCATGGCTGTGCAGCCCTGGGATGGGGGGGTGCTGCATCGGAGAGGGTGGGGAATGCACTGCAGTATGTGCCAGGTTGTCTGCCACTGGGGTATGGGGTTGGGGCTGGGCCAAGTTGTGTGGGGGAGGCTGCCTGCTAGTTGTGGGACTATTCAGCTGTCCAGTGTATGCAAGGGCTGGGCGCATAGGGGCACTTACAGCAGGGCTGTCCCTGATGTACCAGAAAGCCCCCTTCATGCCCTGATACACAGAACTACTGGTCTTGGTGCATGGTGCGTAGTGCTGGCACACCCCTGACACATTGCTGTTCATGCAGCCAGGTGATCGGGCATGTACCAGCTGTGCACCCTAGTTATGGATGCCGCAGCAGCCGCCCGGCTCTGCGGCTCAATTAGCTATATCAACGTGCCGTTATTGCCGGTTTGGCAAAGTGCATAGGGCCCCTAACTAACTACATAAATAAGTAAATATGGGGATGAAAACTAAAAGGAGAGGCTGGTGGCCATTAACATGTTCACCTTGAAGAAAAGGAGTCTGAGAGGGGACATGATCTCAGTTGTTTGCATTCTCAAGTACATCAAGAAGCTCAAATAGCCAGAGATGTTTCATATGATGTCTTACAACAAGATGTGGGGGCACACCCTGAATCTCAGGGGTGGATAATTCAGGGGTAATGTTAGGAGGCAATTTGTCTCCTAGTGGGTGGTAAATGTATCAGACCATCTACCTGTGAAGACAGTGGAAATGAAGACAGTACAGGCCTCAAAGAGCTAGTGGAACCAAAACAGGCAGACAGAAACATGGTACAAACTTCAAAAAGTAATCGGTTGAAATTGTTTTTTTATTTCTGAAGTATTTTTCTTTTTCCATTTGCTCATTAGAAAGTTTTCTATGTGATAATAGTGTGCTGGATGTGTGGAATAGCTGTTAGCCAAGCAGCTGACATATCTCTCAATATTCCCCCAGCCAAATCACCAGCACTGTGATCTCACTGATAGTGATATCATAAGCAACTGACCTGGCAGCTACTGAGTGGCCTCTCATAAGCAGCAGTGATGCCACAGTCAGAGAGGTCACAATGCTGATGATGTAATGGGAGGAACAGAGCTAGACATGTCAGCTGCCAGGCAGAGTGCTGCTTAGCACATCACACCTACTAACATCAGGTAAACAATCTAATAATTAACCAAAGGGGAAGAAGAAAAAGTACATCAGATATAAAAGTTAATCGCTGACTGCTTTTAAAAAAACTAAGATTAAGTTTAGTCAGTACACTAGCTCTGTAATGGTAAACCTGGACACAGTTCTGCTTATGAAGGGAGTCATCAGGTAGCCTAGGTAGTAGGGGTGTAGGGCATCCCTGTAAATTGCTATGGATTTGCAGAGATTACTAATTTCCAGTGTTGTTCAGCTGGAATGTCAGCACTGGGTTCCAATCTTCTCAGCTAATGAAGTTTCTGGATGTTGTATACCCATTTTATAATAATAGCCATGGTATGAACTGTAATAAACTTTATTATGAGATTAGAGTCAAAATATATCTATATACTGTACCTTCAGATCTATCCACACTTAAGACTCCTGTTGTAGTGCACCAATAGTCTAATCAAATTATCTTACATTTTTAAGCACATTAATAGAGGCAGCAGTGTTTAGTGGTTAGAGAACAAGAGTGGGAACCAGGAGACACAGGTTTAAATTTCACCCAAAGTGCCTTCTTGCAGCGTGATTCTGAGCAAGTCATTTAATTCTTCAGTGCTTCAGTCTGTCACCTGTAAAATGGGTAATGGCAGGACCTGATGGGTAATGAGCAAGGCCACTGTTTTTTTTTTTTTTACCAGAAAACCTGGTAAAATTCCGGAATTAGGGCTGCCTGAAAACCGTTAAAAACACAGATTTCATGGAATCTGGCATTTTATATCAGATCAGTAAATCTACAAAACTTGCATTTTTCTTATAATTCCTTCCTGTACTAGTTTCAGTTTGCTTTATTTAAGGCTCTATATATTAAGCTTTCTTTTAATTCTGATTCTGTATGCACATACTAAAAGAATGATAGCAGAATCCCGGTAAAATCTGGAAATTAGAGTAACAATCACAGGTCCAATTCCGGAATCTGAAGTCTTGAAAATGGAATTTCATTGTTTTATTCACCATAAATCAGTGGCCTTGGTAATGAGGTATTATATTTCAGCTGACTTGTCCTGTTTAAATAAGCTGTAAAGCAAGAGTTTATGGGTATTGTTACCAGAAGACTTGATAATAATTATTCTACAATGCTGATATCAAAAGTACCCCTAACATTTCTTATATCATCATTCAGTCAATTAAAGAATGCTTTTTTTTATTTCTTTGGCAATTTGCTTAGAGCAGACTGTTTTAAGTAACATATGGACTGATGGAATATGGAAAACATTCCACACATTCAGGTTAAAATCTTGATAACTTTCCTAAATTTTCTTCATAAATTAGCTGATACTTTAATTCATAAGTTTTGTTTTTTTTCATCTTTGAGGGTACTTTACAGTGTATTCTCTATCTATTTTCTTACTAATGAAAACAATGGCTTTACTAGTATATTAGTTATGTAATTATCATGTAATACATGGTTACCAAATTTTTCAGTGGTTTCTAAAACTAGCTCTTAGAAGCAAAATGTTACTTATACATTTCTATAATGTTTAGTATGAGTTTTCTAAGGTGACTCTATCAAGCAGATTTCTGTGCTATCTCTGGGGCCCACAGCTGAGGTGTTTCAGACCTCAATAACCCGTAGTCCCTCAGCGGGAAATGAAGCTCCATCAGGACTTTGATAATGTCCAAGACTGGTTCAGCTCAAACCAGTTCTTCCTTAATGTCAAAAGGAGTGTTTCCATTACCTTGGTGCCAAGCAGAGGCTATCGAGACTCTAGCACCCTACTTTAAATATATTGGAACATAGCTGAACCAACACCTCAACATCTTCATCCACAACAATGCCATGCATAAACACTATGAAACAAACTATGGGTGCTATACCACAGCAAAGTTGACCTTCCAGTCATGGTCTGTTATGTGATTATTCTCGAGACGAACCTTCTTGTGTTTGACTACACAGCTGTGGTTTATAATGCTGACACCAATGCTGTCCTAGCCAGACTGTACCCTCTTTTTTTATTTCATCTACTGTTTATCCTCCTGGACAGCCACAGGCAGGGCACTTCCTCACTACCAGCCATCTAGGACAGTCCACCACTATCCCCGGTACGCCCGAGCCCCATTCCCCCATGAATTTCCTCCCTGTGATGGGGTGAGAAGGGGGAGGGATGCCCCCCCACCCAGGACACAATCCAGATTGGGGCAATTACATGTGGTCCACAGGCAAAGTGGGATGCTGGTCGACTGGCAGGGCTTCCTGGAGCCTGAGGTCACCCTTCCTTTTTCCTTTTTCCCTTGCTTCCCTCTCATGGCCCTGAACATGTGTGTGTGGAGACACGCATGTGTCATGTAGCCATGCTCTTGCCTCCCTAACTCCCATGCCACCACCTAGCCTCCACGAGGAGGCAGTCAAGAAGTGGGAAAACACCCCTTCCATCCCCAGGAGAGGAGAGCAGTCATCAGATGTTCGATCCTCTCCCTCCCCTGCTGACCCCCGGTAACCCAAGCTCACTCCTGAACCCGGGTTGCTGACATGGTGCAAGGTGTGGTGTCCAGCACCTCAACCTTCAGTGCAAACAGGCTGGTCTTGTACCCTCTTTTTAACCCTTTCTGCTACTTCACCCTAAACCTCTCACCCATCACTGCTAACATAGTCTAAATCTCAACCCTTCCTGGAAGGCAGCTCTTACAGAAACATAGAAAATGACTGCAAAAAAAGGCCCAGAAGCCTGTCCAGTATGCACCCCCCCAGCTACTCTCAATGGCCCTAGTTCAATCCCTTCCTTTTACCTCAGCTCTCTTCCTTCTTATTAAGGCAATGAACCTGTCCCACCATACCTTGAAACTGACCACATATTTGATTTGACCTTCACACCTCCTTGGGCAGTCTGTTCCACTTGCCCACCACTCTTTCCATAAAAAAAGTGTTTGAGGGCATCCTTCCAGAGGTCTCCTCCCTTAAGTGTCATGGAATTCCCCTTATCACCTGCTGTCCATGCTCAAGTGTCTCTCCACCTGCTCCTCTTTCCTCATTAAATACTAAATCACCAGCATCCCCAATTGTATGCCCTCTCTACTCATCTCTTCGATCCTATCCTATCCTATCCTATCCTATCCTATCCTATCCTATCTCCTTAATCCATTTGTTTCTCTGATGCTCTATCTTTCTACATCCCTCACTGCAACACCTAGGCTGGTTAGACTGCATTTTCTCTTTGTATTCAATTCTCTAGAATAACTTTCTCTTCCTATTATCTCCCATCCTCTCTGTACTCTGGGAAAGCACTCCTGATAGCATATATGTCTCAACCTTGCTCTTCCAGATAGTCACCTACAGTGCACCAATTATGGCTGGCTTTCATGTAAACTCAAAGTAATTCTGCACCCTCCTAGTATTTAATTTATTCTGACTTCCCACATTTGTCATTTTTCAGATTCTGAACTTTGTGAATTTTGTGCTTTTGTGTGTGTCTAATATCTTGTATTTATGTTGCATTCATTACATTATTGTTGATATTCTCCCCTTCTACTACCCCCCCCCCCCCACCATGGCACCTGGAAACAACCTTCAGCTCTGTATGCCTTTCCTGGTTAGCAAATTTTAAATAAACACAAATGCATTACACTGCAAAATGTACTCTTTTCTATTAATTTACTTCCAAACCTGAGCACCGTCTAGGTATAAGAAAATGGTGCTTCCTTAAAAAGGACAATGTTTTCATTGATAAAGCTGGTTTCTTTTGTAGCAGGGAAGTATTCAAGTATATTGCAGCACTGCTTCCATGAATAAACCATTACAGGCACAAATTAACATATCTTGGGTAGGATTAATCACTGTGACATTTGTAGCAAAGGTCATATTTGTACCTTTAAACTTAAGTTCTGACACTGATGTACGTACAAATAATTTCTTGGTACATAGATACATAGACAGTGTCGGCAGATAAGGGCCTATGGCCCACCCAGTCTGCCCATTTGAGCTTGTAAGTTCAGTTTATGTTTTCCTAGAAGTCTGTTGCCCCTTACCCCTGACCTCCAGAATCCCTTTATGTCTATCCCATGCATTCTTAAATCCTGTGATTGTTTCAGCCCCCATCACTTCCTCTGGCAGGGTGTTCAACTTGTCCACCACCTGTTCTGTGAAGAAATTCTTCCTCATGTTTCCTCTGAATTGTCCACCCTCCAACTTCATCCCATGCCCTCTGTTCCTGGAACATCTTTTTCAGCTTAAAATAGTGCATTTCCTACTCCTGTTCCTCCCTGTAAGATGCTTGTATGTCTCTTTATCATATCCCTCTCTCCTCCGCTCCTCAGGAGTGCATGTTCAGTTCCTTCAACCTGTCCTCATAGGACTTGTGATGCAATCCATGCACCATCTTTGTTGCCCTCCTCTGAACCTTCCTCTACCCTGTCTAACATCGCACGGCCAATGCGTCTCCAGAACTGTACACTGTACTCCAGGTGGGGCCTCACTAGTGTCTTGTATGGTGGAATTATGACCTCCATTTTCCCTTCTGGTGAAGATGCCCCTGCCTATGCATCCCAGCATCCTATTTGCTTTACCTGCTGCCTTGTCACACTGTTTCTACTACCTTGAGGTCATCAGAGATGATAACCCCAGATCCCTTTCCTGCTTGGCATGCTATATCCTCACCCCAACTGATGTATTGTGCCAGGGTTTTGTGCCCCATATGCATTATCTTGCACTTCTTTGCATTGAATTTCAACTGCCAAACCCTGACCATTCTTCAAGTTTCTGCAGGTCCCTTCTCATTCTGTCTACACCCTCTGGTGTGTCTACTGTGTTACAGAGCTTTGTGTCATCAGCGAACAGTGAAATTCTGCCTTCTAGGTCCTGCTGTAATGTCACTGATGAAGATGTTGAATAGGACCGTCCCAGCACTGATCCTGTAGTACTTCACTGGTCACTCTTCCCTCTGTGGAGTGACAACCACTTACCACCACCTCTGTGTCCTGCTGCCCAGCCCGTTACCTACCCACCACACTACTGTTTTGCTCACACCCATATTCCCCAGTTTGTGTAATAGTCTTCTATACTGGCACAGCGTCAAAAGCCTTGCTGTGAGAGTCAGATAGGCCATGTCCACTGCCCTCCCTGATCCACCTCCCTAGTCACCCAGTCAAACAATTCAACGAGGTTGGTCTGACATGACCTCCCTGGTGAAACCATGCTGCCTTGGGTCCTGTAGTCAATTGACAACCAAGATGTTCACCAATCTCTCCTTCAGTGTGCTTCCATGATCTTCCCCACTACCGAGGTGAGGCTGACTGGTCTGTAGTTCCCCGCTTCCTCTTTGTTCCCACTTTTGTATAAGGGACTACATCTGCTATCCTCCAGTCTTTAGGTACCTCCCTGTTTCCAGTGATCAGCTAAACAGGATAGCCAGAGGTTCCAGCCACCACCTCTCTAAGTTCTTTAAGGACCCTGAGGTGCACCCATCTGCCCCCTTGCTTTATCAACTCTTATTACTTCCAGTTCCTTCAGGACCCTTTCTGGAGTGTAAGGACTTGTGTCCATTTCTGCACCATTCTCACCCCTTGTACTCCCTTCAGACCCATTACCCTCCTCTTCCTCAGTAAAGACTGAGCAGAAATACCTGTTCAATATGTCAGCTTTACTGTTGTCATCCTCCACATGGCCCCATCCTCCCCCTTCAGTCTTACTATCCCTCCCTTTGCCTTTCTTTTTTCACTTATGTACCTGTAAAAGGTTTTGTCCCCTCTACCCACTGATTTTGCAATGTGTTCTTCTGTATGAGCTTTGGCTTCCCTTACTGACCTCCCTGCCTCCCTTTGCTTCTCCTGGTACTTCTCCCTATCCCCTGCTGCCTGTGTCTTTTTGTATTGCCTGAATGCAATCTTTTTGGCTTTCACTTTCTTTGTTACCTCTTTGAAAACATAATGGTCTCCTCTTCTTTCCTCTTGCTAACCTGCTAATGCATAAATTCTGTTGATTTGTAACCCCATTTTAAATACTGCCCACTGTTCCTCAACCCCTGATTCCTGCCCCATTCCCTTAATGAATCTTTCAAGTATCTCCCCATTTTCCCAAAGTCTGCCCCCCTAAAATCCAGGATACGTGTTTTTTGTGGTTTGGTTCTGCTCTTTCTGTGATTTCAAACCACAATGACTGGTGGTCACTGTTCCCCAGGTGCTCCCCCACTGTTACCCCATCACACTGTCCCTGTTTGTGAGCACAAGGTCCGAATATTGCCTTCTACTGAGTTGGTTCCATGACCAGTTGCTTGAGGAAGGCACCCTGAAGGGAGTCCAGGATAAATCTGCTCCTGGCTGATGCTGCTGCTGGGATGCTCCAGTCCACGTCTGGAATATTGAAGTCTCCAACCAGTACTACTCCTCACCTTGTCTGCCATCCTTTGATGGCTAGCATCAACTCCCTATCTGTTTCTTCCTCCTTGGCTGGTGGTCTATGAGACCACACCTGTGCGGATGGCTGGCCCATTTTCCTTTCCAGCTTAACCCAACAGTATCTCTCCCCATTTTGTTCCTCCTGGATCTCTGTGGCCTTGTTGTCATTTTTCACATACAGTGCCACTCCTCCTCCTTTCTGCCTGCCCTGTCTCTTCTGAATATGTTGTAGCCAGGTATGGCCATCTCCCAGTCGTGGTTATCATTACACCAGGTTTCAGTGATGGCCACAATGTCCAGGTCTGACTGCACCATGACAGCCTCCAGATCTTCCATCTTGTTGCTAAGGCTCCTGGCATTTGCACACATGGCTTTCCATGATTTGACCTCCCTAGACTGTTTCGCAGTTCTACTCCAGCACCTTCCTTGGTTGTCCTTTATTCCTGGTTCTCCTTGCTGTCTGCCCTTCTGCTGAATTTTGCCCCTTTTCTGCCTATCCACCTCTTGGGTGCTAATCTCCATCTTTTGCACACTGCTCTGTAGAGATAGCCAATCCTCTGTTTCACTGGTTCCACTGCTAGCTGTGGTGGTGAGCAAGTAGGTACCCTCCTTACTGGCCTGCCACCCCCCTTTGTTAGTTTAAATGCTTGTCAATGTAGCATTTAAACTTATCATTGAGTGGTTGGATTCCCCTCCAGGATGGATGCAGGCCGTCAGGCTTGAACAAACCTCCATCCTCCAGGTGGGTCCCCAGTCACCAATGAATCCAAACCCTTCCTCACAGCACCAGTTCTTCAACCATGAGTTAAAGTTCTTGGTGCATGCACCCTATGCTCTCCTTGCCTCTCACAGGTAGTACTTCTGAAAGTGACAGAAGTAGCTACTTGCTTAGAACCCCCCCAATTTCCTAAACTCTTCCTGAACTTCCTTTGGCTCCCCTTTGCCAGGTCATTGGTACCTAGGTGGATAATGACATCCAGTTCACCCTCCCGTCTTGCCTTCCCAGTGATCCCCAGGATCTTCTTTCCATCCCTCCATGCCGTGGCACTTGGCAGGCACCTCACCTCCCTGTCCTTCCCGTCCTGTGTTCCTAGCTGAATCCCTCTTATGATGGAGTCCCCCACCAGGATTTGCTTCCTCCTCCTCTGGGGTCCACTGCTGTCCCCGCTGAGGTCACCTCCTTGGTTAACCTCCACATCCTTTCCTTCTGCTTCTCTGGGTACCTCTATTTGGTTGTCCCCATTTGCCCGTGTGGCATATGAGTTCCTGAGTGGAATAGGATCTGGGATATGCCTCTGCCTGACTGCTCTAACCCTCCCTGAGCCCACTGTCATCCAAGTGCTCCTCGTTCTCGGCATCCTTTGAGGCAGTTGCATTGGACTGGGTGGCCTCTGGATAGGGGTGATGGTACTCCTGACCCAGTTTACTTCCGCTCTGTATCTGGCTACCTCATCCTGCAGTCCAGAAAGATGCATGCAGATAGGGCAGCACCTTAAAACCTGTACCTTTAAACTTAAGTTCTGACACTGATGTACGTACAAATAACAAATTCTTGGTATTACTACATTAAAGTGACTTAGCTAAGTTTGCAATAATTGAACACAAAGATGAAAGAAAAGAATAAAACAAAACAAAAAAACTTTCTTTACTGAAAGTAAGTCTTGTCTAAATGTTAACTTCATGTGAACATATACAGCATTGGTTATACAGTAAAAAAAGAAAACAATAAAAACAAATATGCAAGATATTAGAATTAATGTTCTCAGTGCACAGAAGGGAGTGATAACAGTGACTTCATAACTTCATAACCAGAGTCAAAAAGTAGGGACGGTGTACAATTGTTTGGCCACGGGTGGGGAGTAGTGAGAACATAACTCCATTGTGTTGTATTTATTTGTCTTTTGACAGGCTTTCTGGTCACCAGTGATTCATGGGGTTGATGTCATGTCAGGTACTTGAGAGCCTTAAGAGGGAAAAGCGCAAAAGCAGCCTAGAAACAATAGGAGATACTATGCACGTAGAGCTGCTGGGACCAAATTGGGGGGGGGGGCTACAAGGCTTCTTAAAGGCTGCAAGTAATAGGAAGTACTATAGATGGGAGTCTTCATCTCCGGTGGTCTAAGAGGAAGTATAAGAGGGAACTATCCCAAATTAGTGAATCAGTGAATCATGTGTGGTGAGCATGCCAGTTGGTGAAGTGCCACAAGATTAAGTGCCAGATGGACATAATGGAGGAGGGATTTGATAAGAGACAGTCATGGAGCAAGGGACGTTGTCCAGTAGCCTTGTGTATAGATCTCAAGTGTCTAAAAACTATGATGGTAAAACATCACTGGACTCTGATGGTATTCATTCCAAGGGCCTTAAGAAAAAAGAGGTAACCCTTTCCAAACCTGTTGCAGATCTATTGTACTTCTTGAAAAATGGGCACTTCCCTCAAACTGGAGGGTGGCATTTGTTGTTCTGCTGCACAAGAGTTTTGATGGGGTAATCCAGGAAACTACAGTGCCTTCAAGGCTTACAGCCCAAATGGCTTGTATAGCCAACTCCTTCATCTCTCTGCTTCTGCTATGACTATTCATATAACCACACTCCTGGTGTCTTTGGATTTGGAAGCAGGCTAATGTCCTCCACAAAGGGGGTGATTTTTCTTCCTCAAGATATAAACATCTGATCTCCCTTTCCCATCCCCGAACATTACATCACACAGACACTTTTTCCTAAAGTTAGTAAAGGTAGGCATGAGTTATTAAGATCTGTGCATAGACATACAGTCTGTCCCATAAAAATTCATAATAAATATGGTAATGGTTCCATTTCATGTCAGGCAGCTAAAGTATGGAATATTCTACCCCCTCCAATAAGATCCCTAGAAGACCACATGACTTTTAAAAATGAAATTTTGAAACTTCATAAAATAGAATGTAGTTGCATATGACTATGTATGGGAAATTTTCATTGTGAAACTTTGTTTCTCTTTTTCTGTATTTGTGTCTTAATGTATTGTTGGATTGAAATGTTGTGTATTGTGTACATTTTGTATTTATTGGAGTAATGTCATATGTTATATGTTTAGATGTAACTAAGTGAAATATAAATAGGACTATCTTGAGAACAGGATTGTATAATCCTAATGATTAGAATTTCCTGTATAAAAATAAAGTTTTCATCATCATACCTTGGTAAAGTACAGAAAAAAAACATTCTCACTATGATAACCTTCTTCCTTGACTTATCCTCCTTACCCTTACCTTTCCAGTCAGGATTTTACTGTCTCCTGTCTCCTATAGGTAACTGAATCAATTTTTAAAAAGATAGGCCTGGTACAAATCCCAGCTGCCATTTTCATTAAAGTGTCTAAAGCCTTCAATACTGTCGTCTATCCCATCTTCTAGATAAGCTGGGAGGGGGCATTCTGTCCAACCTGATGGTAGATTACATTACTACCATTCCGACTTGCACAAAATACTTCTATCTTCCCCCAGCCCTCCCTACTGCCTTCTCACATTGCTTGTTAACCTTAAGGTCATCTGATATGATTACCCCAGGTCCCTTTCCATTTTCTGGGAGGAAGTAACAACAACAAAAATGGAAAGGGACCGGGGGGTGATCATATCAGATGATCTTAAGGCTAGCAAGCAATGTGAGAAAGTAGTTGGGAGGGCTGGGGGGATACTGGGATGTATAGGAGGAGGCATCACCAGCAGAAAACAGGAAGTTGTTATGCCTCTGTACAGACAGTTGGTGAGACCCCATCTGGAGTATTGTGTCCAGTTCTGGAGATCCCATCTCCACAAGGACATAGACAGGATGGAGGCAGTCAGAGGAGGGCAACTAAAATGGTGCAAGGTCTGCAAGAGAAGCCATATGAGGAGAGACTGGAGCTTAATATGTATACCCTTGAGGAAAGGAGGGAGAGGGGAGACATGATAGAAACTTTTAAGTAACTCAGTGGAATCAACAAAGTCCAAGAAGGTAGCATCTTTCAGAAAAAAAGATGTGCAAGAACAAGGAGACACAATTTGAAGATAGAGGAGAGACGGCTCAGGGGCAATGTGAGGAAGTATTTTTTTCACAGAGAGGGTGGTGGACACATGGAACAGCCTTCCTGAGGAGGTTGTGGGGTCTAAAACTGTGGGAGAATGCAAGAATGCATAGGACAGACATAAGGCAATTTTTGTGGGGGAGGATGGGAAGAAATAGGCTGTTGGTTAACTAGAATCTGCAGCTTATCCTGTAGGTAGGGAAATGAACACACTAGGTGGGCCAAGCGGTCCTTATCTGCCATCAAAGTCTATGTTTCTGTGTTTCAGCTCATTAGTTCTGGTGCCACTCAGGGTCTCATTCCTGTCAGCTGCTGTTTGTATTTTTCTAAATGGCTTCCCTTTGGTTTGTGTCTTCTTACACATACACATATATGTATCATAACTTTAGAAAATAAGAAGTATGCCAGCAGAAGAAGACCTTATGGTCTGCACAATTCAGATACCATGTATCTTGGGTTGCATACTGCTCCACTCCCCACTTCCTCCTTGTCACTCTAACATCCCCTTCACTACAGTATATCCCATCCATTATTGAAGCCTTCCATGTGCTTCTTTTAACTACCTCTTGAATTAGCATACTCCACCCCTCCTCTACCCTTTCACAAAGATGTGCACTGACCCCCTTCTGGAACCTTCCCCTTTCCAGAACCTACTCTCGGCCAGCATGCAGCTTTTTCCCCTCATGTTTTTTTTTTACTGGTCCTGAAAAGTTCACTGGAGTCTACTCTGTTGATGCCTTTGAAGTACTTAAAAGTCTCTATCCCATCCTCCTGGACCCTTTTGTTCTGCAATGAGTCCTTATACAGGTTTTCCAGCCTCTGACTGTACAAGACCCCATGCCGTACAGAGGTAGTCTGGCTGCTTCTGAATCCCCTATATACTGTATGCAACTAAGCAACCTGTTAGCTCTTGCTGCTGCTTTACTGAATTTTGGAGAAGGCTTCAGGGTGTTTATAATTGTAATCCCCATATTTTTTTCCTTCCCTGACACTATGATTGTTATTCCACTCAACTTGTACTCAGTCCCAGTATTCTTTCTCCCTATATGTATGACTTTGCACCCTTTGGTGTTAACCCTAATTACCAGATTCTGTACCATCCCTTTAGCTTTTCCAGGTGTTCCATCATGTTATTGACCTCTTCATCTGTGTCCACAATCTCATATAGCTTGGTGTCATCCACAAAAAGGAAAATGTTTCCCATAATGCCCCAGTCTAATTAATGAACATGTTGAACAGCACCAGCCTAAGTACCGAGCCCTGTGATACCTCGCTAGCAACTTCCCTCATCTCTGAGTGTTACCCCCACCACTACCCTGTAGGTTCTCCCTCCTATACAATTTGCCAAACATGGGCAGACTAGGATGGCCAAGCAGTCCATATCTGCCAGCAAATTCTGTATTTCTATGATCTATGTCACTGACTTAGATATTTTGCATCGCACCCCAAGATCATCCAAATTCTTGATCAATATTTTATGAGGGATTGAGTCAAAGGCCTTGCTGAAATCCAGATACAGTGTGTCTACTGCCTGGCCTTTATCCACTACCTTCATCACCCAGTCAAAAATAAAATATATATGTGGATGGTATGATATGCTTTTCTTCTAGCCCTCAGTCTCTCAGCAGGAATCACTGCTTCATCAGGACTTTTGCAATGTCCCAGACCAGTTCTGCTCAAACCAATTCTTGCTTAATGTAACCTTTGGCACTGAACAGAGACTAGCAAGACTCCAACACAACACAATCTTCTGGACTCTAGATAGATACCTACTGTAAATGAAGTTGTACCTGTTTAAAGCATCTTGGTGTGCTGCTGGACTCACACCTTTACTTCTCCATCAACATCGATGGTATGCATAGAATAACTTGACCTCAAGTTAGAGGCACTGTACCATAACAAATTCTATCTCCCACCTCTGGCTTGCTATCAGACTATCCTCAAGAGGATCCTACAAGTGTTTGACTTTGTGGATGTAGTTTACAGTGGTGCCACCAATTTCAGCCTAGCCAAAATGCACACCAAACTGTTTGTCCCTTTATCTGAACCTCTCCCTCTTCTTTCCCTTGAAGCCCATTGTCCTTCCACCTGCTAATCTTTAGTAATTAAAAACTGACTCACCCCATTCCCTCTCACCTCACCCTCTCTATCCCATCCTCTCATTCCCTTTGCTTATCAGATTCTCAATCATTTCACATCCCTCACTGCAATATCTAGGCTGGTTATTGTGTCTTTTCTGTCCATCTACAGTACCAACACTCTTGGAAAACATTTCTCTAACTTTTCATCTCTCATCCTCTCATTACTCTTTGAAACCACTCCCGATAGTTCATCTGCCAAAGCTCTGTTCATGCAGCTAGGCATATCTATCAGTTATGGCTGGCTTTCACATAATCCATAGCAACCTCTGTACACTCCCGTTATTTCATTTAGTATGACTTATCACATTTGATATATTTGTCAAGTTTCAGTGCTGAACATTTTGTATTGTGTGCATATCTAATATCTTGTTTTTACATTGTGCTCATCACTTTTTTGCTTACTGTATACTGCATATCCGTCTTGTAACCCCCTCACCCCCGATAGCACCTGGAAACAAATTTTGCCTCAGTATGCCTTTCGTACTTAAACTTTAAATAAATACATTAATAAATAAAAACTCATTATACAGCAAGATGTATATCCCTTTCTATTAATTCATTTTCAAAAGTGAACAGCTTTTCAGTATATCAGAATGCAGGATCCTCAAAAAGGCCAAATGGTTTCATTAAATAAAGCTGGTTTGCTTTTTGGCAGAGAGGTACTGCATACAAAGTATGTTGGAACACTGTTTCAGTGAATAGACCATTACAGATAAAAATAACATCTGTTGGTTAGGATTAATCACTGTGGTATTTGTAGCAAAGGTCACATTTCTACATTTTGAACTTAAAGAACTTTTGTACTGCCTGGAATTAATAGTAACTTTCAAAAGTAGTCCAGTATCAATTTTTATATCTGATTTTTTTTTCTTTTCTGTTTTGATAATTAGAAGATGTTCTACCTGACAGTACTTAATGTGATGTGTGGAACATCACTCTACCTGAAGGCTAATTTAGACAGTTCTGTTCTCCCTTATACATCATCAACATTCTGACCTCACTAGTTGTGACATCACTACTATCCAAAAAGAACCAATTCCCTACTGCTTGATTGGTAACTTGTGATATATATTATCAATCAGGAATCAGGGCTTCTGATGTAAGAATGAGTTGGGTCACTTGCTGATGATGTAATGAGAGGAATCAAACTAGATATGACTACTTCCTGGTAAAGCACTGCCATTTACATAACACCTAATAATATTAGAGAGAAAACATTCTAATGAACACATACAAAAATGAAAATATGTCAGAAATAAGAAATGATAACTGGTCACTTGTAATAACTACTATCAATTTCCGTTGGCTATTTTTGGCTACTACCAGCTCTTTGAGTTCTGACACTGATACAACTAACAAGACCACATTCTCTGTATTGATACTTTATAACAATTTAGCTCAATTTACAATATTAAATGTTACTACTACTAATAATGATAGTTAAATACTCACAAAAAGTAAGCCTGGTCTAAATAATAAGTTCATGCGAACACACAGACCTCCTGTCATACATTGTAAACATAAAGAGTAAAAATTACATGAGATATTTGAAAATAAGGTAATGTACTCAGTAGATAGGTGGAGGGAAAACAGCACCTTCAGAACTCCATAACTGGATTTATAAAGTGGGGCAGCCTACATCCATATAGATTTTGCAGGTGGGAGGGACATAGTGGGAAGATAACTCCATGGCTGGAGTACGTAAACAATGGCCAGTCTTTGCATGTCTTTTGTCAGTCTTTCTTGTGACCAGGAACTCATTGGACTGATGTCACACCATGCACCTGAGATCCTTAAAGTAGAACTTCACTGAACCTGTAAGTCATGTTATCCTGTAGAAGCTCATTTTTAATACTGGTTTCAGTTTTATTACTCTTCCATCATTATAGGATTTTTTTTTCTACTAGTGGGTGTTTCTGATTTACATACAAGTTTTATGTTTTGGAATTGCATGAAGTAGTTCATGTCCCTGCTTAGTTCTTCCATTATCGGCATGATGCATCCATGTTCTACTTTAAATCTCTGTGGTCAGGAGGGACATAAATTATGTCACGTAGTTCTAAAATTGTACTACACTCAGAGTGTAAATCAGAAACAGTTGTTGCGGTTGCTAATATGCCCATATACTGCAGATGGAAAAATAACTGAATTGGATCCAGTACTGAAGAAATCAGCTTCTCCTGTGAAACATGGCATTCAAGTTCTGCCCAGTTCTCCTTTAAAAAGAGAATAGCCTAGCATCCCAGCAGCAGTATGTGGTGGTACTGATCTTGCAGCTGCTGTGGTAGGACCAAACAGAAGTGGAGGGATAGCGGGTCTCTTAAAGTCTGCAAGTAATAAGATGTAGTTGGGAGTCTTCCAGTCAGATGATCTTAGGGGGGAGTGAATGAGGGCACTTCTCCCAAGCATAGTGAGTCACATGTAGTGAGTGTGATACTTGATAAAGCAACATAAGGTTAGTGTCATATCGCTGGGGTTAAAAAAGAGGAAATTTAAAAGTGTGGAGCAGGGAGTGGGGAACTCTGACCAGTAGTATTGTCTCTAGTTCTGAACAGTCTAAAAGATTTAAAGGTAAACAAATCACCAGGCCTGATGGTGTTCACACCAGGGTCCTTAAGGAAAATGAGATGGCTCTGGTGAAAACCCCTAATGGATTTGTTCAAATTTTTTTTTCAAATGTTCTTCTACCAGCAGATGTGGTTCTGCTATACAAGGCTGATGTTAGGGACAATATTGGAAAATATAGGCCAGTCAGTCTGACCTCCATTGTGGGGAAACTCTTACAGTCCTTAATTAAAGAAAACATAGTAGAGTTCCTGGAAAATCAGGGGTTACAAGAGAGAGGACAACACAGATTCATAGGAGGTAGATCCTGTTAGACAAGCCTGATACATAGTACTTCTTCCATTCTGCATAATAAGCAGACAGAGGGAAGCCAATGGATATCCTTTACCAGGACTGCAGAAAGGCCTTCAAGTCTGCTGCACATGAGGCTAATCAAGAAGGTGGGATATCTGAGGATAGGAGAATACTCCACTAGTTGGATTGGCAACTGGCTATGTGGGAGGGTTCAGACAGTGGTCTTAAAGAGCACCTTTCATGATGGTTCAAACAGTTACATCTTATAGTCATTATATGCAGTATTAGACCTGAAAGGGTGTTTACATTTGTTATTTTTGGTCAAGATTTACTCTGCCTTCCATAAGTTGGATTTATGTTTTGAGCCCTGCTTTAGCCCTGCTGCATTTGCCTTTGCTGTTCAACTGCTGGGCTGCTGGCTCCCGATGACATCATTGTAGGGCAGAGGAGTGACTCACACTGTGCAGTACAGTGTAGTCACAGCAGTTTTGCATGGGGCAACTACCAGTACTCAATGTACATACTGTGTTTCTTTCCCCAAGACACTCTGTTAGCAATGCATTATGCCAAATTCCAAATGCATTGCCAATATGTTTTTTTTAATTGACTTATTTCAGTCTCTGTAACAAAGCATGGAGGTTGAGAGAAGATGAGAGTTGCTGTTGTTACCTTTCCCAGTCCTTCTGACTTTCTTGCATAAATTGCCCCATTTTGTGAAAGACAGGAGATGAAACTTATAAGAACAGGAGGCAGAGTTTCAATTGCTAGGAAAATATATCCTATAAAAGAGAGCAATATTTTGTTGAAATATACAGGGATATTGAGATTTAGAGAGCACCTTTCCCAGTCCTTTTGACTTTCATGTATAAATTATCCTTTCTTGCACTGATTCTGGAAATGCATTTAATTACTGTCCACTGCAGTTTGTTTTTGCATTCTGAGCTACTGAGAACTGCAGGGTGTCCCAGAGCTTCTGTGGCAAACCTGGTGTTTCTGTGGATACAGGGCTATACTGTTCACATTACTACATGGCAGAGAAGTGTCTCACAGACAAGTCAGTTTAATAGAAAAACATACTGACAAGGTGTTTGGATTTTGGCAAATTGCATTGCTAACAGAGTGGCTTGGGGAAAGGGAACACAGTGTGTACACTGAATACTGGTAGTTTTCCCTTGCAAAACTGCTGTGACTGCACTGTACTGCACAATGTGTGTCACTCCTCTGCCCTATAGTGATCTCTGAAGTACAGCCCTCGGTCCACAGCAGCACCAGGCTTGCTATAGAAGCTCTGGTACACCCTGAAGTTTTTAGCAGCTCAGAATGCAAAAACTAACTGAAGAGGACAGCAACGAAATGCAATTCCAGAATCAATACAAGAATGGGTAATTTATGCATGAAAGTCAATAGGATTGAGAAAGGTATTCTTTAAATGTAAAATTCTCTGAAGTTAGGAATGTCATGACTGGTATTGCCCTGGGGTCAGTCCAAGGGCCAAAACTGTTCAATATATACATCAGTGATATAGGAGTGGGAGTTAAGGGGAAGGTGTGCCTCTTCTTGAATGATAGTAAACTATGCAGGAGGATGGATACTTAGGAAGAGAGTACAATATGCAAAAGGACATAAAATGATTAAAACAATATTCAGGAATATTGGAATTGAAGCTCAGCGCCAAGAAATACAAGATATTGCACAGAGAGAAAACAAAGCTAAAGACAGACAGCTAGGTTGATGGAGAGAGGGCTGGAAAATCTACAGATGAATGGGATTTGGGAGCTGTCATTACTGATACCCTAAAATCTACCTGGCAGTATAATAAGAAATATTTGAAATCCAGTAGCATGTTTAAGTGTACAGGAGAAGGTTTTACCAGCAAGAGAAAGATGGTGACCTTTTACTGTACAGGTCCCTTGTGAGGTGGCACCTGATGTACTGTATGCAATTCTGATGCTCACCTCAGAGGGAGAATTGGGACAGGATGAAGACAGTCCAAAGGTGAGTGGCTCAAATGATACAGAGCCAGGAAGGAAAATTATACAAGGAAAGTTTCCAAAACCTAAACATTTATTTCTTGGAGGCCAGAAGGAAAAGGAGAATATGACAGCAGCCTTCAAGTTTCTTCAATGGATAAACAGAGTGGATGTCTCTGAATCATTCACACTATATGTGAGCTCATATACTAGGGGTCAAAACTCAGCAGGGAATTGAGGAATTAGTTCTTCACTGAGCAGAAGGCGACCAAATGGTAACATTAGCTTAGCAATGGGGTCACAATTAAACTGTAGCTGATATCAAGGTCGGATAGGAAAGATTAAAGTATCAGTTAGTGATGGCACAAGGGAAAGGGGAAGGGAGAAGTAACCTGCTTACATGATGGGGCAGCCTCAGGTTGCTTCAACTAGATGAGTAGCATGTCCCTTCTATTAGCTAGAGTAGTTGGGCAGGCTGGTGGGACCACCAGTCTTTTTTTGTCCTGCATGTTTCTAGATTTCTATGTTTCTATAAGCAATTAATCATATAGCTTGTAAAGTAAATTTCAAAAAAATGTTTATAAATACCAGAAAGAAAAAAAACACATTCCTAAGTAATACAGATCAATCTGCAGAACACTACATAAGGTTTGTGACAGGATAGGATTGAGCACATTTGATTTTGGGTGTAGTGTACCTGTTGCCACATGTAGATGGAATCAGCCAGTGTCAACAATCTTTTTTTTATTTACTATGCTTTATGCTCCCTTAACACCTATCATGCCCTGTTAGCCTCTCTCTTTCCCTTAGACCCATCACCCACTCTCCCTGTGACCTACCTTTTGAACCTGCAGTGTCCCACAGTTTGCCTGGTTTAGTGGAGCCCCCCTGGGTTCTCCAAGCCATAAAAAAAGTTTAGCATAGGTTTGGGTTGAGAGGCCAGTGAGCAAGTGTAAGATCTGTGAGGAGAGGAGGCTTCACGCTGCAAGCTGTGAGATTTTTCCTGTGTTTCTCTTCTCCTCCCCTGAGCACCTTGAAGGCTAGGACTGGAGCAGCTGTTTCTACACTAATATACTGATGTCCCAATCAGGAGGTGAAAGTCAACCACTGTGGCTCTGCTTACACTGACATCTGTGGTCACCTACATGGCAGGACTGCAACACAGCATACTAGCCTCCCTCTGTGGAGGAGGACAGCATACTCTGAGATCCTCAGCCTCCTCCCTTGGCCATCCCCCGACAACTCAGTCTCACTTCCAAACCCAGGTCACTGGTGTTGCAAACATTAGTGCTACCACTGCACTGTTGGGCTGGTGGCAAAGTTCCATTCTCGCACAAATACTGATACAATATGCTTCAAAGATATGTCATTGTTTTATATTTATGCTTCGTCTAGTTTAGTGTGATGTCTTCAAATTCATTTTTAAACATGCTGCAAATAATCTGAAGAATTTATTTTTCTAGTTTCCAAAACTGTTATTTAAGTGTGTTATTAATCATGACTGGGTGTCAACAGTTAGATACCCATCAGAATTTGTCATTATATAAAGTTTATGATCCTAGCACAGCCTAGTGTACAGTAAATTCAATACCTTATTTGCACATTTTTGTTCTACTCAGTACTGCAGCTAAGAAGGAAACCCAAGGGGTCAATAACATGTCCATGGTCATGCACCGAGCCTGAGGCCAAGCTATAATAAAACATCATAACAATACTAAAAAAATAACCATATTTATATATTGTCATTCTTACAAGATCAGAGACTGCAACAATGAATCAGATACATTTGAAAACAGATAGGTCTTTAATGTAGCCTTAGTGTTGATCAAAAGAGCTACCATGGCATCTTTAACTTTCAAGGCTAGATCATAAATCCACAGAGAGGGCGCATAAGCCTGGAATTTAAACCAAGATTTTCTATCTCTTGCTCCTTTGCTGTTGCCTAGATCATTCTGCTGCATGAACTGTCTGTTTAATGGATTATCTTGTTCTGTTTGTGTCCCATATCTACTGGACACATCCATCTAGGCAACCATATCAGTACTCATCCTACTGAGGTAAAGTTTATTGCTGAACACAATGAGATAATTTTCATAACTTGCTGCATTATGAGTTGTCCCATGAACATACAAACATACGAAATTTGCCAGCAGATAAAGGCCTAGCGGTCTATCAGGTCTGCTCGAATGTGCAGCTAGCACCCCTTATTCTGCAGCTGTGCAGCTGCCCTTCCCTTCCACCCTTCCCCTTCATTGACCTTCCCCCTTGTCCTGTCCCATCTCCTTTTGAAGCAGTCCACTGTTCTACTGCATGCCACTTCTGCAGGTAACGCATTCCACCCAGCCACCACCCGCTCTGTGAAAAAGTGTCTCCTCCTCTCCCTCCTGAACCTTCCTCCCCCCAGTTTCATATCATGGCCCTTGGTGTCCCTCCCCTCCCTTACTTTGAACATACCCTCTTTACCTTTCTTGTTTATTCCTTTCATGTACTTAAAGGTTTCAATCGTGTCCCCCCCATCCCGTCTCTCCTCCAGTGAGTACATGGTCAGCTCCCTCAGCCTCCTTTCATATGATAAGTCCCCCAGCCCTTTGATCATCTTTGTTGCCCTGCACTGCACCCCCTCCAATAACTTAATGTCCCTCTTCAAATACGGGTGCCAGTACTCCACGCAGTACTCCAGGTGCGTTCTAACTAATGACCTATACAGTGGCAGAATCACCTCCTCAAGGATATACCCCTTGCAATACAACCCAGCATTTTGTTGGCCTTTGCAGCTGCCTTCCTACATTGTGCCAAGTTATTCATCGATCCTGTAATGAGCACCCCCAGATCCTTCTCCTCCTCTGTCTGGGCTAGATGCACTCCACCCAGCTGGTAACTCCTCCTTGGATTCTTCATCCCAAAATGCAGCACCTTGCACTTTTTGGCATTAAACCCCAGTTGCCAGGTGTCTGACCAGGTTTCAAGTTTTGCCAGATCATCCTGCAGCCCCTGCCATCCCCCTAGGACATCCACCACTGCTCCTACTTTGGTATCATCAGCAAACAGACTGATCTTGCTCATGATGTCCAATGATATGTCTACAACGAATATCCCAAACAACACTGGTCCCAACACCGAGCCCTGTTGCACACCGCTCATCACTACCCTTGGGTGTGAGAGCTCCCCACCCACCACCACCCTCTGTTGCCTTCCCTGAAGTCAGTTCCCTACCCATCTCACCAGCTTTGCACCTGCCCCTGTGCCTACTAATTTACTTCCCAACCTTCCAGTTGGCACCGAGTCGAATGCCTTACTGAAGTCCAGATACAGGACATCCACTGCATGGCCCCTGCCCAGTTGCCTAGTTACCCAGTCATAGAACTCCACCAGGTTGGTTTGGCAAGATCTGCCCCATATGAAGCCATGCTGTCTGCTGTCCTGTAGTCCTTTGGCCTCTAGGACGGCCACCAGCCTTTCCTTCAGGATAGTCTCCATTAGCTTACCCACAATGGATGTGAGGTTCACTGGTCTGTAGTTTCCTGGTTCATCCTTGGGGCCACTCTTGCTGAGGGCACCACATGAGCCATCCTCCAGTCCTGAGGTACACACCCCGAATGTAGTGAGGCATTAAATAGGTCTGCCAAAGGTCCTGCAAGGACCTCTGCCAGCTCCTTCAGTACCCTGGGGTGAATGCCATCTGGGCCTGGTGCCTTATCCACCCTCAGTGCCTTCAAACCCTCCTGAACTCTGCCATCCATGATTTCCCCATCTGTCACCCCTCCCCCGTTTCTGCCATTTATCCCCCCCTTGGGTGTCACCCCCCTCTTCTCTTTATTAAATACTGAGCAGAAGTACTCATTTAGTGCATCTGCCTTATCGCACCCTGCTTCCACCCAACCCACCTCCTTCCAAATCCTTACTATGTGGTCCTTACAGCTCCTTTTCTCCCTGATGTACCTAAAGAAGTCCTTCTCCCCCTTCTTAATGCCTTGAGCCAGCCTGAGTTCCGTAGATGCCTTGGCTACCCTTACTGCCCTTGTCACCTGCTTCGATTCCATCAAGTACTCCTCCCTGTCCTCCCCTCTCCCTGTTTTCTTGTACTTCCTAAAGGCAGATCTTTTCCTCCTTACCTTTTCCATGATGTTCTTGCTCAACCAGCTCGGTTTCTTAGCCCTAGCCTTCTTGCTCTGGGCCTTGCAGCAGGTTTTGGTTGCCTCCACTATCCCCAGCTTTATGAGCTTCCACCTCTGGTTAGTGTCCATACTAGATTGAATTCTGACCAGGTACCCTTTTACCACTTCCCCCATCCTCCCAAAGTCGGTCCTCCTGAAGTTCAGCACTCTTGTGCCAGATTCCATTCCTTCCTTGCCCATATCTAATGTGAGCCATACTAACTGGTGGTCACTCCCTGACAGGGGTTCCTCCACTGTAAGTTCTCTCACAAAGTCCCCATTTGCCAACACAAGGTCAATGGTATTCCCTAACCTGGTTGGTTCACTGACCATTTGCAGCAGGAAGCTGTCCTGGAAGGCATCCAGCAGTACCTGCTCACTTCTGTTCCTGGTTGTTGGGGTACTCCAGTCCACTCCTGGCATGTTGAAGTCCCCCACAATCACCACACTACCCTTCTCGCAGGTCCTCCTGATCAGTCCCACTAGTTCCCTGTCTAACTCCTCCATCTGAGATGGTGGCCTGCACACCACTCCCATTCTAAGAATCCTATTCTTGGAATCCTGGATTTGCATCCAAATTGACTCCGTACTACCCTCCTCCCCTTCCTCCCTTACACACTTCAGTCCTTCCTTTACATATAGTGCCTCATATCAGTTCCTCCTTTCCCAATCACCCTGTCCCTACGAAATAACCTGTACCCTGGTACAGACAGGTCCCTGTCATTGTATTGAGTTGCCCAGGTTTCTGTGATGGCTGCAATGTCCACCTCTACCTCTGCCATGAGCACCTGTAACTCTGTAGTTTTCCTCCCAAGGCTCCTAGCATTAAGGGTAAACACCTTCCACCCTTTTCCCCCCCTCCCATCCTGCCCTCCTTTACTAGCATCACCAATAGTACTTGCCATTTGTCCTTTGTCACTGTTATGGGGGTAAGCTCATATGGTTTCCCAACCTGTGGTTTCTGCATGTCTCTTGCCCAATTGCCACCCCCCACTCCTAGTTTAAATTCCCTACTTCCTCTGTGTACTCCTCCATCCTCTGTTTCAACACTTTCTTTCCCTCCTCACTCAAGTGTAGTCTGTCCTTGGCATAGAGACTACTATTCTCCCAGGTCCCTCCCCACCCTCCCAACAGCCTGTCTGAAATGTCTTATTATTCCAAATAAATATTTCAGACCACTGTAATCTTCAATAGTAGAAGGATGTTAAAAGCACAATCTAATTAGCAGGAGAACGCATTACATTAACATCCCATGCCTTGAATAGTTGAAAATATTAATGTGTCTTAATAATTGGCAAGCAAAGCTTTTCAGTAAAGAGCATTTGTTCCTTTACTAGGTATCCAGTCTGATGCATTCTGTTGTTTTCACAGATGCTGAGCTAGTAAATATTATCTGTGTTCCACCATATTATCATAAAGTCACAGTGTAAAAAAGGGAAACATTAAAACAGTGTACTAAACCCTGAATTAATGGTAACAATATTCATGAGCAATACAGTGCCTCAGAGGTTTTGTACGTCATCACTATTTATTTTCATACAGCGTCTTTGTATAATGATAAACTATGGCAATAGTACTGATTCTCTTATGTCTCTAAATTATAGGATCCCCATATTGTTTACTGCCTACAGGAGATAAAATGGCAAACAATAGGACATTTGGCTCTAGAAAAACAGCATACCTGAGTAACTCTCTCCCACTTTCTCTTTCTGTAATCAGAGAATCCTTCGGTATAGTCTTATTTTGTGCTGTGTGATAGGTCAGTTTTAATTGTCTGAAGCAGCAAAGACTGCACATCCACCCCAGAATGAAATGGGAATGTCACTGCTTTGATTGCAATCAGAAATGTTTTTTGCTGATCTGGTTCTTTCAGCAAGTTTATTACAGTACACATAACACGTTGTGGTCCTACTAAAGCTAGGAAATCTCTGGATTAATACCGCAAAATGTACTGGGAAAAGCTCCAGTAGAGAAAATGAGCACAAAAAAGAAGGCAGAATATTGTAGAACAATGAAAGCCTTGTTTTCAGTGTTGCATTGTGTGGAGTGATGGTTTCCCAATGCACGTGCTATATAAAGTCACAGAAAAGGGATGTTGCAGCTTAAGTTATAATTTTCTTCTCTTTTTAATGACATGTGAATAGCTTTTGCAACTCACTAAATGAGTAGCCTGGTCACCTTTTCTGCCTGGGTAGAACTCACCAGTGAGTAATACTATGCAGCAGGGATGCTCTAATTACCAGCAATACCAAAGGCCACCTAATTTGAGGCAATGCAAAAAGCCTAATTACATTTGTTTCTAAAGGACTCCACTAAGGAAGTGTCAATCAGGAGCAAAAGCACACTATGCCAGAGGCATCCCTGGAACTAATTCTGCCAATTGTATGACCAATTGAAATGTATGGTACAATGAACAATACACTACATGACAGGATATATGATATGCTATGACAGATATTTGATAATATGGGTTTATAATATCTAATATTGTGCAAAACCATATTAATGTGATAGAATGTAATATATTTGATATAGGTATGAAGACATTTCAACTCAAAGCCATTGAGATTAGAAATGATTACATTTTCACTTATGCCTCTTTAGTATTGAAGACAATAAAACAATGAACATTTGCTGATATGAAAAATATGGAAATGCCTCTGTAAAAGATATTTGATCAATTTGACTGACAGAACAAACTATTTCTTACATTTAATATTTCTGTAAACATTTTAATTTCAGTGGTATGTAGGATTTAAAAGATAATAATGTATTTACCACAGTCTTGGCCCAAATATTTCAAGTCTTGTGCTGGGCTCAATGAGTTTGTGCCCATGCTGTGCATGTAAATTGTGTCAAACTTCCATATTCAGAGGGTATCTCTTTGCACACTATTAGCACCAGCACACCAGCACAGAGTTAAGGTATGCAGCATGCAAAGTCTGGGGTGGTACCCTGAATAACGTGTGCAGCATAACATTTAGTGTGATACCACTGCAAAGAGAGAATTGGGAAAGTCGCACAGCGCTGCACAAATACCACTTATAAAAAGGCCATCTTAAGCTGGGGCAAGCCTGGAGGTGAAGGAAGACACTACAGGCCACATACCAAGATGGCTCACATGGCTGCACACATCATGCACCTGATGTAACATGTCATGGAGGATGAGGAGAGGGTCAATGGCCACCCTGGGCTCTGGCACAGGCCATGGAAGAACTATGCTGCTAACAGTCAGTACCATCCAGTAGTTGCATTCAATGTCATCAGTGACAACCAGATTTTGCGGTGATACAGGCTCAGCAGGCCCATGCTTATGCAGTTGTGTGAGCCCTTGCATGACCAGATCTGAAGAGACACCCAGCAGAACCAGGTGATGTCTGCAGAGCTCATGGTGACAGAAGCACTGTGCTTCCTGGCCATTGGATGATTCCAGATGCTGGTGGGGGACACCATTGGTATCTCTCAGTCAGCAACCTTGTGTCTGTCAGGTCAGTTCCTAGACACCATGCTGCACCATGCTGGGAAGTTCATCAAATTCCCCAGCATGCCAGCTGAGTAAACAATAACCATGCAGTGGTTCTATCAGGTCATGCACATACCAGTTGTACATATTGCCACTGACTGCACCTCAAGTTGCCATGTGGGCACACACCAGTGATGGAGTGGAAACCTATGCCAATAGGAAGGTGAAACCACTCCATCAATTGCTAGGTGGCATGTAATGCAACAGGGTACATCATCAGTGTCCTGGCACAGTACCTTGGCAGCACCCATGACACCTTAATCTTGCACAACTCCATCCTGTGCCAGAGGTTTAAAAGAAGGAACATCCCTAGTGAAGCCTAGGGAGGCACTATAGTGCAGTGGTTTAAGGCTCTGAGCTGCAAATCTGGTAACATCCAGCAGACCAGACTTGGGTTTGAATCCCCACCGCTTCCACTTGCATACTGTGTGACCCTGAGCAAGTCACTTAACTTCCCCGTTCTCCCAGGTCGCACCTGTAAAAAAGCTTTCAGCTTAGTGTGCTATTCCTGGTTAAACAACTAAAAAAGAAAAAAAACCTCATCACTGAGTATATCCCAAAGGCCCTTCCCCATGTTGCAGACTATGACATTAATCAATGCCTTTTACCTACACAGGGGGCAGTGCACATCTCCTGTGTCCCTGGTCCCTTATACCTGTCCTACGGCCTACATCCATTGCAGAGGACAGGTACAAGGCAGCACACAATGCCACGCACATCATTGAGTGTCTCTTTGGAATGCTCAAGATGCAGTTCCTGTACCTTGATCATTCCAGTGGTCCCCTACAGTACACACCTCAGAAGGTCTATGCCATATTCCTTGCCAGTTTTATACTACACAACATGGCACTCAACCATGGGATATGCATGTTGTTCCCAGAGGAACAACCTGTAGTTGATTCAGAGCAGAAGATGAGGGGACAGAGGATAAGCTAGACATATGTGACCCCAGTATAGCCAGGAGGGCCCAGTGGTACATAGCCTATCTACAGAAATGGAGGGTGAGTACCTACCACACAGCAGACTGTAATGTGTTTAGTCAATGTATCATCATATACCAATATCAATACATGCATAGCATGAATACAGACAAGGGAGTATCAAAAGAGGGGGTTAACAGAAATACAGTGCAATGAGGAGTGGGATAGCAAATAGAGTGCACACATATAAACAGTCTATTTTAGCAGGGGGCTCCTAAAGAGGAGCAAACATATATGCCAGCCAGGCAAGGGAGTTCTAAAGGGGGTGAGGTAGATGGAAATACAGGCCATCCAGGAAGAGGTGGTTAGCAAATGGGGTATACATACATTCAGTCCATGGGGGCCCAAAGGGGTGTACACATGGATACACCCCAGCAAGGGGGGGGGCTGAACTACAGGCCATCCAGCCGAGGGGGTTTGACTGGGAAAGACCATAGGGGCAGGGGCAATGACACATGGGCACTGTGGGGGAAGAGGGGGCACATGTTGGTGATTTGTAATCTATGGTTATCCCCTACCACTTCTCCGGATGCAGACAGTATGTGTGCACTGTACCTGGTACAGTTCTGGGGGTCATCATCCATGATGGGGGATGAGTGTGGGGATGGAGCTATCCACTCCTGGCCATAACCTCATGGGGTACTGACCCTGGTAAGGAACATGTTGTGTCCTGGTGTCCACATGGTTCTTGGTGTCCTGGAAGTACCAGGTGTGTTGGGCATTCTCATTCTGGCACTGAGTGGCTTGGGCATACACTATGTTGTCCACTGTGGGGTGACACTACTCCTGCTGGACAGGCTGATGCTAGATCCAGCCCTTGTGGTGCCTGCCACCATGGCTGCACCCTCCAGTACAGTGGAAGAAAGATGATCCATCCAGGAGGTCTTGTTCTGGCGCAGTAGCTTCATACTGGAAGTCAGACTTTGCCCACTCCTCTTCACACTGCCTGTCATCATGCAGCTTGTGACAGAAGCTTGTTAGTTTCTGCTGCATGACACTCTGTGTCTCCACAGCCAAATGCAGCAGCTGCCAGTTGTCAGCCATATCCCACTGTCACTGGGGACTGTCCAGCACAACAGGGTCAGACTGCACCCTTGGACTTTGTATGGCCTGGGGCTGCACCTCACTCAGTGCTGAGGTCCATTGTGGGTGCTGCAGTCCAGCTGTAGCCAGTTCAGTGGGATGGGTGTGGGCAGCAGGGCTGTGGCCATGCAGCAGGATGGATCTTGGCTAGGCATAGTGGTGGCTGGTCCTGTGGTATTGGCTGGGGCTGTCAGGGTGATGGCTGTGCCAGAGATAGGGTCAGGGGATGTCACAGCGATGGCTATGCTGAGGCTGTGGGAGCTGCAATATTGTGACTGCAGTGCACTGTAGGGACAGCAACTGTGCCCCACTGGTATGGGGGCAGGTGAGGGGACCAGCCCTCCTGTTCATGGGCATGCCCCAGTTGTGTCCAGCACTCAGTGAAATATCATTGTCACCTTTTTCCACATTCTCTCCACTGCAGTCCATCAGCAGCTGCATACAGGTAGGAGGCAGGGGTAGCTGCCACCAAGATGGACATGGGGTGTCCTCTACCAGGTCCAGTTCAATGTGGTGAGCACTAGGGAAAAGAGAGGAGCATTATATAATAATGTACTGTACAGAGCTGTGTGCCAGGTAAGGCAGCATGCATGCCCAGTGTACAATGACACAATACCCATGGGGTGTGTGTGTGCGTGTGTGTGTGTGTGCTCATGCACACGCACACACTGCCTATACCTCCTATTGCAGTGCATACCACACACCCCCTGTCACCAAGGAGCACACACCCCAGCACAAGTGAGCACACATCCCAGCACCAGGAAGCACAAAACACAGCACCAGTGAGCACACACCTCTGCACCTGAGAGTGCACAACTCAGAACCAGTGAGTACATGTCCCACCACCAGTGAGCACACAGACTCCAACAAAGGGAGCACAGTAGTGGAGAACCACACAGATGGTTACACACCAGGAGACATGGAAACAGTAGTGCCGCCTACACATAATAAGTCACACAGCACTGGCGTATGTATGCACCCATCCATATATACACAAATACAAACACATAGCTGATTAGGCGTTGCACAGTCACTCATATGACTTGGCCAGTCCCATTTGGCTGGTATAGCCTCCACCCCGCACTCACATCAGTTACTGCCTCCTCCTCTTCTGGATCTGGGGTATGTACAGCTGCTGATGCCCGTGGGATCCTGCCTGTCACATGCATCTCCCAGCAATGTGCTGACAGGACCTTTTTTGTCTATCTCCTCATGTTCCTAAAGTGCTTCTGCACAGCCTCCATTGGCCTGTTTCAGCTGCCAATGGCATTGACCACATCTGTGACCTCTACAAATGTCTGCTGTACCTGGGCATTTGTGGCCTGCCTCTGGGACAGGACCTCCTCCCTGGTCATGTAGGTCTGTGCCAGCACCTGCACCTGCTCTTCAAAGAATTAGTGGGCCCATAGCCTGACCATGTCCTACATGGTACCTGTTTGACAGGGAAGTGGGATAAAGGCAACAATTACACAGCAGAACACAGATAAGTGCTACCTTTGGGAAGGCCCTACCCGACCAGCCCTTTTGCAGGCATGGTCATTTTCAAGGTTGCAGACAGGGGTGGAAATGGACAGTGTCCCAAAGTAACCCAGAGCCACAATCTATGCATGTGCAGTATGTGAAGGTGTCGCATCCACTGTCATCGTACACCATTGGTTACTATAGGAGGGATCCTCCACCTACACGCAACACCACCACCACCACCACCACCACTAGATGTAGATATCAGTGCTACCAGATTAGCTCATCATTTTCATTGTAACTCTAAGGCAATATTCCTATAGGTCCCTGTAGAGTACATTATTTCCTATGTAAGCCAAATTGCTCTATTTTCCCATATAACCAGTTCAGATCAATGGGAACCATTTCCCTGTAGCTGGCTCCATTTCCCTGTAAATTACAGGAATCCCTGCAAATATGGGAGGCTTAAGATATGAGAGGTCAATCACCTTAACATGTCTAGTGTACCACTGCAAACAGCATACACATAGTTCAATGATCACCTATGTCCCTTTCTAGGCCATGCCACAGGACACCTACCTCTATCTATCTGCAGTTCTGCTGTGGAATCTAGGTGATGCATTGTGCTTCTTTTGTATGTTCCCGGTACAATTAGACATGCTAATGTATACATACCAGCCAGTAATGACATGCAAATGCAGGTGTTTGCCCATGGATTATGAATGTGACTCATTTACATAAATTAGCTGAATATTGCAGTTTGTCCCCCTTCGCTAATAAGGTTGAACTAGTGAGCGCCATTGGCAGCACCAGCAATTGTGTAATGGGAATCCACGGCACAGATTAGATGTCATGCTGCATGTGACATTATCACATGACATGGCCCTGCATGCCATGCTGTTGTGCAAGTGCAGAGCACAGCCCTGCACTGGGCTGCAAATGTGCACAATGCACATGTGCACCCTGCCTTCATGTGTCACCCCATGCCTGCTGCGTGCTCACTGTACAACCCCCTCAATGAAGATGCATTGTGCTATGCAATGTGATGTTAGCACAGTACTACCATGGTAACATAGTGCCCTTTATTCAAAAGTGGCAGGCTGCATCACACAAGTGCTTGTGCCATGCAACTCAATTGTGCCGGCACAAGAAAATGGTATATTCAGAAGATGAGCCACAGCATGTGATCGTGCATGTGTAGCTGAATATCCCAAACATGCATGACCATGCAGTGGAAGATGTGTGGAGTGGTAGGTGCCCAGAGACCAGTGTGGAGAATACAGAAGTGCACGATGGAAAGCCACTTGAGCGGCACGCACGATTGCAATATTCGGCCAGAATATGCAAATGACCTCATGCACAGTCAGTGCCCAAACAGCACATTTGCATCTCATTACTGGAATGTATTCAAGCCATTTGCAAACCAGAGACACACATAGTTCTAGCATTGCAGGCAACCCCACCACTCCACAAAGGTGATCAAGAGGTACTGCAGCCTAGCAGGCATCTGAGAATGCACGTTTGTGTGTGGGTGGACTGCACTGGCCTGAGTACTGTGCTACATACCACTCAATCCTTTAGCATCCAAATGTGTGCCAAGATGTGTCACAACTGGTCAGAATGTGTGACACAGCAGCAAATATGACAGTGTAAGCTCAGAAACATAGAAATATAGAAATTGACAGCAGATAAGGACTGCAAGGCCCATCCAGTCTGCCCATTTCTTTTTCTACCTTATGAATGTGCCATTGACCTTTGCTCTATCAATGGCCTATCTATTCATACTCATCTGTATTGCTCCCTTATGCCTATCCCATGCCTATTTGAAGCCCTGTACTGAATTCATATCTACCACTTCCGCAGGTAGGCCATTCCATGCATCCACCACCCTTTCTGTCAAAAAGAGCTTCCTCACATAACCCCTTAATTTGCCTCCCTCTAATCTCATGCTGTGTCCTTTTGTTCTGCTATTTTTCTTATATTGAAACATGTTAGACTCTTTCATCTTGTTAATGCCATTAAGGTGTTTGAATGTTTCAATCATATCACCTCTCTATCTCCTTTGCTGTAGGCAGGGTGTACATATTGAGCTCTGTTAATCTGTCCTCATATGTTTTCTGATGCAGTCCCTGCACCATTTTGGTTGCCCTTCTCTGGACTGCCTCAATTTGGTTAATGTCATTGTGAAGGTGTGGCCTCCAGTACTGCATGCAGTACTCCAGATGGGGCCTAATCAGTGTCTTGTAAAGAGAGATTATTACCTCCCTCTTCTGACTTGTGATACCCCTACTAATACACCCCAACATCCCCCAAGCCTTACCTACTGCTATAGTGGTCTGCTTGGATGATTTAAGGTCATCTGTGATGAAGATGCCAAGTCTCTTTCTTCCCTTGTGACTTCCAGCAACTCCTCTCCTAGCCTATAGGTGCCTTCAGGGTTTCTCTTCCTTATGTGCATGATACAAACATACACACATATGAAATTTGTCAGCAGATAAAGGCTTAGAGGTCTATCAAGTCTGCTCGAATGTGCAGCTAGCACCCCTTATTCTGCAGCTGCCCCTTCCTTTCACCCTTCCCCTTTATTGACCCTCCCCCTAGTCCTGTCCCATCCCCTTTTGAAGGAGTCCACTGTTCTACTGGATAACACTTCTGCAGGTAACGCATTCCACCCAGCCACCACCCTCTCTGTAAAAAAGTGTCTCCTCATCTCCCTCCTGAACCTTCCTCCCTCCAGTCTCATATCATGGCCCCTAGTGTCCCTCCCCTCCCTTACTTTGAACAGCCCCTCTGTACCTGTCTTGTTTATTCCTTTCATGTACTTAAAGGTTTCAATCATGTCCCCTGTCCCTCCTCTCCTCCAGTGAGTACATGTTCAACTCCCTCAGCCTCCCTCGTATGATAAGTCCCCCAGCCCTTTGATCATCTTTGTCACCCTGCGCTGCACCTCCTCCAGTAACTTAATGTCCCTTTTCAGATATGGGCGCTAGTATTGCACGCAGTACTCCAGGTTCGGTCTAACTAATGACCTATACAGTGGCAGAATCACCTCCTCCCTCCTCAAGGATATACCCCTTGCAATACAACCCAGCATTTTGTTGGCCTTTTCAGCTGTCTTCCTACATTGTGCCGAGTTGTTCATTGACCCTGTAATGAGCACCCCCAGATCCTTCTCCTCCTCTGTCTGGGCTAGCCGTACTCCACCCAGCTGGTAACTCCTCCTTGGGTTCTTCATCCCAAAATGCAGCACCTTGCACTTTTTGGCATTAAACCCCAGTTGCCAGGTGTCTGACCAGGTTTCAAGCTTTGTCAGATCATTCTGCAACCCCTGCTATACCCCTAGGTCATCCACCACTGCTCCAACCATGGTATCATCAGCAAACAGACTTATCTTGCTCTTGATGTCCAATGATAAGTCTGCAATGAATATCCCAAACAACACTGGTCCCAACACCGAGCCCTGTGGAATACCGCTCATCGCTACCCTTGGGTGTGAGAGTTCCCCACTCACCACCACCAATGATCTTGCACTTCTTTGCATTAAACCCCTGTTGCCACTCTTTCAACCATTTTGCCAATTTATTCAGATCTCTTTTCATTCTGTCACTTCTTTGCGTTAAACCCCACTTGCCACTCTTTCGACCATTTTGCCAGTTTATCCAGATCTCTTTTCATTCTGCCCACCCCATCTGTATCATGTAATCTGTTGCAGATCTTGGTGTCATCTGTGAAACTGTGGAAATACATGCAGCAATGTTGCTACTGTGTGCCAAAATCTAGCATCCCATAGTATTATACAAATCTGCAGAACAGTCTCAGTGGTTGGTGTGTAATGTCACCCACTCTATGCGGGTCAGAGGGTGTCTGAGTGATAACATGAGTGCTGTACCCCATACTTTGTAACAGTTGAGAGGTTTGCAGTGCTGCTACTCATGGCCATTTCCTTGCAGTAGGTGGCCATACGCACAACACTGGAAGGGTCCGGTGTCCTTGGGGCATGCCCCTTCTCCGTCCAGGCCAGAAGTGGTGCCACCCCTGCCACATGCTGCTCACAGTTGTGCACTGTCCACCACCAGCATAAGACAGTGTCCAAAACCCATGGCCCCTGTGGCATTGACTCACTTCAGGGAAGGCATCAGTGACATGTATGTGGTTCCTGGTGGTGTAGCTATGGCACGGGCATGATGTATGCACTTCTAGCCTTCCACCATAGGTGTCTGTCACTGTGCTGTCCCTGATCCATGTCACGCTGCTAGGAGGGCATCTGACTAGCATGTGGCAGCTGAGCATCCCCGACTTGGGTGTGGTGAGGGGGGGTGGCTGCCTGGGCAGTGCCGGTGGTGTTACCCAGTGGCACCTGGCAGGTGCCGAATAAGCAGGCACAGCATGGCTGTGGCTTTGGGTACTACCGTCCTGGCATGACTGCTGTGTGTAGGTGCCAGGAGCACATCCTGGTGCACCTCAGAGGGCTGTCTCTGGGTCCTCTGTCTGCAGTTCTGCAGCCTGCCTGTGGGAGGCTGGCCGATTTAGGCCATCCCCTTACATACCTAACATTGCATGGCACTATTTTGTGATGTGTGACACATGCGCTGCACATTTTCACTGAATATACACTTGCATGGCATATTCAGGTGCCCACACCCTATTTTTGCTCCTCATACATTATTTCTATGCAATTGTGCATTTGGAAATGCGTGAAGCATCTCTCCCTTTCAAATATCGCACTTCCACACATTTTCTGAGATGCACCGTGCTTCTCCATTTTGGGCAACACCTCTTCTTTGAATATGTGGACCATAGTGTGCAAAATGACAGGACACACCCAGACAGCCCAGAACCTGGTGAAAAAGTGGTGAGAGTGCTGTGTCTAAACTGAGTCAAAAAAACATGGCAGCTGGATGCAACAGGGCCATGCTTCAAAGGGAACAGGGGTAGTTCAGCACTGAGCTGGCAATTTGATTAACCTGGTGGTGGCAAGAAAGGACCAGTTGCTGGGTGAGGGAGCATGGTCAGACAGGCCACTGTTCAAGATGTGGAAATCTGTGGGGTGGCTCCTCGCTTGATGCACCAGGGTCACCTGAACAGGTGACCAGTGCAAGCATAGGTACAAAAACCTCCAGATGAGGGAGGTGCCTTGCCTGTGGCAACTGAGGGTGAATGTGGATGGTGGCACTGTGCCAAGGCCAGGTAAGTACAGATGTCTTTATATGTGCTGTATGTAATGGCCAGTATGCAGTCCTGTGTCATGATACTATACATCAGGGTTACTTTCCCTGAGGGACTATGCACTATACCGTAGTGTCCCTGCTGTTCCTCTTTGTCCTATGAGACCTGCCCAACTGTATGGCCTGCAGGTGTCTGGGCCCCTTGTCCCAGATGACATCCCCTTGCCCTGTACATGATAAGACCCACCATGTTTCCTGAGGCATACACATGCCAGGACAGTATGATCGTAGGCTACCACAGTGACATGGCAGCAGTGTGAGAGTGCATGACAGAACCATTTATTGTGTCATAGAATGTTAATATGGGTTTGGTTACAGGGTTGGTGACCAGGACATATAAATGCCCTTTGCCAGTATATAATGAGGGAGGCTGTCACATGTTTTCTACATGTAGCTGTGCTGCTGGGTGTATCCATTAGGACATGGACGTGGCCACCATCTGTGTCATGCACACAGTCCATGTTATGCCACGTGAGCACTGGTATGCATATACCAGCTAAAGCATGGGATACTATTCCACTGCACTGGGGTTGCCAGACAAGTTCCAGTCACTGTGCAGGACAACACCTACAGAATCCTTCCCACCCAGTTATTGCACAGGTATGTCTTTTCTACCCTTGTCATGTGACCTGTACACCATGCATACAAATGCATACTGTGCTGTGTACAGGACTTGTAGCCAACATGCATGGTCTGTTGTATGGGGTATGGGGGGATGGCAGGATGTGGGGTTCTACATGGGCCAGGCCATATCTGCCACATGGGAGTGTATCATACCTGCTGTGCCTGGGCCATGGCATGCATATCTGTGGTACCACAGCTGGTTACACAAGTAAGTTGCAGACCTGGTCAGACCTGTACATCCACATCATGCACATCTGGTGGCTGTTTTGCAGTACAGGTGAGTAAAGTAAGTAAGTAAGATTTAATTCTAGAGTGCTCAACCCTGGAGGCTCAGGGCGCTTCATAAACAGGTGTATCAAAATTAAAAATACAGTTAACCACAATTAATATCAGAGTCAGATAACGAATACAAAATACAAAAATAATAAATAATAAAACTGTAAACCCTTGAAATCAGTGGATATCAAATGCTTGTCTAAATCGATGTGCCTTAAGGCCTCGCTTAAAAATTTCCATTGAAGGAGCCTCCCTTAATGACCATGGGAATGAGTTCCAAAGGGCTGGCTTTGCCACCTCGAAGGCACAATCATCTGATGTTTTAAGCCTCACCCTTGGAACTATCAGGAGGCCCTCCATAGAGGAAATGAGTGACTGCAAAGGATAGACAGGGGTTAGGAGGTCAGTCAGACAGCCTGGACCCGAGCTGTATAGGGCCTTATAGGTGAGCAAGCCCACCTTGAAGGCAATCCTCCATCTGATAGGCACCCATTTCAGTTCACACAGGACCGGGGTTATATGAGCAGACCTTGAAAGGCCCATCAACTACCTGGCCACTGCATTCTGCACCAGCTGCAGTCAACGGAGGCGCCCTCCACTGACCCTGAAATTTAGAGTGTTACAGTAATCAAGCCTCGATGTGACAATGGGAAGGGTTTAATCTGGGAGACGTTCCTTAAGTGGTAGAAACCACTCCAGACAATGGAAAACACCTCAGCATCAAGTGTCAAACCATCGTCAAGGATGACGCCCAGATTTCTCACATTTGTGGCAGCCACCAGTGAGCTGGCACCCAAGAACAACCCTGTTCCCGATCCGGTGGTGACCACATTCCGCTGGCAACCAGGCTTAATCACCAGTACCTCCATCTTGTCAAGGTTAAGTCTCAGCCAGTTAGAGGCCATCCAGTCCTTGATCTCAGATAGGCATCTATTTAACACCTCCACAGCGTCAGATATCCAGGGGGCAAAGGACATATACAGCTGGTGTAGAGGAATGTATAACAGGGTCTGCACCAGAAGACAAATGGTGCAGGGTCTGCACCGGAAGACATATGAAGAGAGACGAAAGGAGCTTAATATGTATAGCCTCGAGGAAAGGAGGAAGAGGGGGGACATGATAGAAATGTTCTAGTACCTCAAGGGAATCAACAAAGTCCAAGAGGGCAGCATCTTTCAAAAAAAGAGGTGTGCAAGAACAAGAGGGCACAATTTGAAGATAGAGGAAGGGCGGCTCAGAGGTAATTTAAGGAAGTATTTTTTCACAGAGAGGGTTGTGGATACATGGAACGGCCTTCCGGAGGAGGTTGTGGAGTCAAAATCAGTGGTGGAATTCAAGCATGCATGGGACAGTCATAAGGCCATTCTAGGGGTTGGGGGTAGGAAAAAGTAGGCTGCTAGTTAACTAGGATCTGCAGCTTATCCAGTAGGTAGGGAAATGGGCAGACTGGGTGGGCCAAGCGGTCCTTATCTGCCATCAAATTCTATGTTTCTATGTTAGTGTTTACTGAATGGTGCACTGTGTTCCACTGCAGGATAATGATCACATTTCTTTTCCCCTCTACAGACATCAGTGGACTGCAGGCCCTGGTCAGGGCCCAGGAACAGCAGAGTCACAGGGAGGACCAGCCAGTAGACTCACCAGACTGTAATGGGGCCCAGAGGAGTGGGTCAAAGGAGAGGCATCCATGTAAGTATCCTGCATTTTGTGTCACGGGGTTGTATGTCAACATTCATAGATGCCGGAGCAGGTGTGGCTACTATGGCCATGGCCCTATAAGTTGCTGCAGTCATGATATTTATTACTATGGAGGACTGTACCTTTAAAATACATCATGTGCTGTGGACTGTGTTACTTACTAACCACCCTCTTGGCAACTTGCACCTTGCAGGGTGTTGTCACCATTTTTGAATGTGAAAGACTAAGTAGTATGAATGGGGGTGGGCTAAGGTCATTGCCTGCTGAGCTAAGGCACAGTGGTCAGACTTTCATAATGAAAATGAAGCCTCTGGCCTTCAGAGGGGGTACAGCAAGGCACAGGGAGATGCTGTCAGTCGGTGATTGGGACTTGATTCTCACTGTATAACTCTGACTGAGAACACAATAGGGGTGTGGGTTGGAAGACTTCATATATATGTTAATTATACTTTAAAGCTAACAATTAAGAAGTGAATTTATTACAGTTTGTTGGGTTTGACCAGTATTGTTTATTATTAGAGAACTTTGAATAGATTTCTTTTATTTTTTGGAAACCTTGTTTGAAATGGTCTTAATACACAGTGATCAGTTATGATGTCATCACTGGGTGTGCTATAAATGAAAGGTGCATCTGTTTTAAGCCACATCCCCTGACGAAGGATCAATGCCGAAGCACTGGGGTGCTGGCTCTGGTGCAGAGTCTAATAAAATTGCATTGTGCATTTCATTTGGGTACTTGACTTTTGAGTCTGTTTTTCTGTGTGTACCTTATTGTCAGATTTGAGTGTGGGTGAACTTCCTCAACAAGGAGAAACTTTACTACTGACATGCTTGACCATGCCACTGTTTAGATGCTTCTGGACCCTATGTCTATACTATACTATATACCTCCATGGCCACAGATGGATGTCCATATGTGGTCTGCCATGCAGGATGCATGCCTGTGGGGGCTTCACCTTTGCAGCTGTGGTAGGGGAAACTCACCCTGTGCTTGGTGCACTGGCAAACCAGTGATAATATTGTGTGTCATGGTCTGTGCAGTCTACTGCTGTGCAGCTACTTGCAGCTGGCATTGTGTCTTGTACCTGTCTATTGTGCCATGATAAGCCATACACTGTGCAGTGGCATGTCACCTGTGTCGCTGACCAGGTACCACAGGGAGTTGGTACCAGGTGCCACAGGGGGATGGTAATAGTGCTCACAGTGGTGGTTCTGAACCTGTCAGTGTCAGTCAGGTCTGTTCTGCCAAATGATTGGGACTATATATATATATATATATATATATATATATATGTGTGTCTGTCTTCAGGAAGTAGGCACAGACCACTGTAGTACTGGTACACCACCATGTTCTGCCATGCTTATCATACAGCATCCATGGCAGTCCACCTGCAGCAGTACCATCTCCAGTGCCGTATGCACTGTGTGTCACACCTTTGTAGCTCAACTGATTCTGGCATATGTGGCATGGGGTCGGTGGAAAGAGGGGGCATTGTTGGGTGGTCCATGTAGTTTACCATATGTGAATGAAACTGTTAGGCAGAGTCAGTTGTGCCAGCCAACACAGCGATGACCATGGTTTGATTACTCCACTGTACACAGATGGAGTCATGCATACATTCGGACATGACTGGGTCTGTGCAGGGCAAGTGTCCTGCGCTGGCTCTGTATGAGTGGAAACCCTATATCCAGTGTAGTGATGACATCTTCAGGGTGGGGTGAGTAACACCAGAAAGGTCTGCCTTCAACCCCAGTGCAGTGCTATCAAGAGGCATGCATACAACACCCCACCTGCGTTCAGCAACATAGAACTCACATGGTACTCTGGCTGTTGCACACAGTGTGGCATAATGGTGCCTTCCATATATGGCTGCACTACGTGTAACATGTATATGACTGGCCTGGACCCTGCAGCTGACAAGGGTGGCTCATAGCTGTCTCTTGTCCTGCGCAGCTGTCTTGACCTGAATGCTTCATGGTGAGTGTGCAGGGAGAAGGTTGTGTGTGTATGTATATGTGTGTGTGTTTGTGTGTGTCTCAGTGCACTTTTGGCCATTCTACAGCCTATTGCACCCTGGCTTGGCAATGCTGTTGCTTGTGCTGCATTCCACATCTAGCATGAGTGCCTGTGTGGGTTGTCCCTTGCATGGCTGTGCCCATCTATGTAGCAGCATGGCACTCCCATTGTATGTGCAGTCTTCTACTGTGGGGTCCACAATGCTGTACCAGCTATGCCACGCACACTCTACTGCAGCTGTTTGCCTCCCTCCAGCTATGTGTGTTATGGAGGCCCACGTGTCAGATGGTTGTACTTCTCTTCTGCACCTAATAACTCTCCTGTGTCCTTTGCTCTGTGTGCCCCACTGGCTGAGTTCTGTGTTCTGCTTTCCATAGGTACCCATCAAGCTGGAGGTCACTGACCAGACATTGTTGACCCAGAGGGCAGGGATGAGCTGCTGCAACAACAATGCCATCTCATATGGCTGCTTGTGAGGAGGGTGGAGAAAACACTGTGGTGATACAGGACCTCCCAGCAGTGCTACAGTGACAGCAGCCACAGTCATTTCTATCACCACCACCAGCAGCACAAAACCCGTGATATGGCCTTGGCTACTGTGGACAGGTGGATGTCCTTTTTGTGTTAGCTCATCCCTTTTCATGGGAAGTTGTCCTGTTTTGTTTTTGAGAACCCCCTTGGTATTGGTAGTTGCTCCTGTTTTGTTGTCCCCCTTTGTATAGGTAAGTTGCCCTTTCTGTTTCTCACTGCCCTGTTAGGCGTGGATGCCCTTTTCTGTTTTTCAATACCTCCCCTCTGTATAGTTGCTGCCCTCTGTTTTGTTTCCCTCCCTCTTTTTGTGGGCACTCACCCTATCTTGTATTTATTGTCCCACTCCTACCACCTTGTTCCGGGCAGATGCTCTTTTCCCTTTGTTTCCTGACTCCCTCATGTTGTTCTTCTTCTTGATATTTCTGTGTTTGCTTTTGTTGTTATTGTTGCCTTTGTTTCTTTTGTATGACTTGTTGCCTTTCTTTTCAAGTAAAGTTTATTTCTGATACATGTGCTGCTGTGCCATGTGTCTGTCACTGGTGCCCTCCTTTCCTATCCATAGCCGCCCCCAGTGTCCAGCTCTGTACTTCCTACTCTAGTAAGGGCTATGCAACTGCATGGCTCCCTGCATTCTGTTATCCTCAGTGCTATACTCTGATCTGAGCCACTGCACTGGACCAGCACTTGTCATTTGCATGACAGACAGTCTGCCTAATATTCATAGTGTGTAGCACCGGCCCAGTGCCTCTGAATATGGCACAGTAACAGACCAGTGCAAGCGCTAGAGCCGGCACAATGCAATTACAGTGCTAGCATGCTTTTCTGAATATCAGGCCCTTGCCTTACTCCCTGTACCCATTATATTGTGGAGTATCACACTAATAGAATGAACAGACACCACATTTTAAAGTACAAGCACTTCGTGAGTATAAACAGACCTGCACCCACAGCCATCATCTACACATACCCATGAACCTCACCAACAGGAGTTGTGAAGGTTGTCTATGCCAGCAATGAAAGGATCTGGCATAGACCAAAAATTGGTACTAGTCTGCGTTAAGTTCAAGACCAGTGCCAGAGCTCACTGATACAAGATGTTATATTTGGTCAAGGTGTTAAATTCCAGGTAGTCTCTCTCTGCTTCCTCTAAGAATCTCCTTCCTGAAAGTTGTCACATAAATATAATAAACTGTTATGACACAGTGGAAGGGCAGCTGGAAGTGTATGACATGGACAGCTTCAATTAGGATAGCAAGTCTATCAGGGCATTCCAGTTTTGTACTGTTTTACCCAGCAGGCACTCACAATCTATCTACTTACATCCAGCTTAAGTTGGACAACTGCCAACTGACACAGCATAAATGACATGTCCTGCATACCCCTAGCTGTTAGTCAGAATTTTTTCTCTACATTAGCCCAATAGCCTATTATTTATAAAAACAGAGATGCACTTAACCTATAAATGCAACAGTGTTAATAATAACAGAGGAACCCAAAATGGCAATGCAAATGCAGACTGAAATGGGCATAAATCAATAAAACTGCAATGACAAAAGCTGTCTGCTTTCTCTAACAAAGAGGACAGTTTGATACTTTGCTGTCACAGATTTATTATGACTCAGATGTGTGTGTGTGAGTGTGGGTGTGGGTATGTGTCCTCTATTAGCCACAGCTACCATACTGAACACCATACAATGCCTTTTCTTTTTTTTTTCGGTTCTGAGCTGAATGATCACACTACTGCAATGTTGTGTATTGTGAAGCAATTATCTACCAAACGGTAAAAGGTTGGAGTAGAAAGAAAATCTCTTATACTTCAGTGCATCTTGCAATTAGATTTCCCGTGTCAAGTGAGTCTTGGAGAATGCTTTTTTTTCCCCATGTTGGTTTTTCACAGTGCTTCAGGTGGGGATATTCCCTGACTCGGTGCCCTCCTTGCCTGACACCAGCATCCCCAGGCAGCCACCCAGAACCAAGGCCCGTACCTTGCCCCAAGCGAGGGAGACTGAGATTAGCCAAGTTCAGTCCTGTGGCTGGCTGTGGTATCATTCAGTGTGGGGTTGGAGGACTTCACTCTGCTCTGGCATGCAGAGTTTTCCCCTTTGACTTTCCCCCCAAGGCGTGGATGTGCAATGATGTCAGTACATGGGCATGCACACTTCCTCACATGCCCTGCAGACATCTGCCTCTGCCTTCCATCCACTGTGTGGTTCCAGCTTGGTGTACTCCCAGTCTCCACTGGGTGTCATCCAAGCACCAGTCAACACCAATCCTCCCCCCTGCAAGAAGTGGAGGCTGTCCCTGGGACAATCATCCAGACTTCTCCCAGCTGGCACTCTGGTGCACCAAACTCATTCACAATCCCCTTTCACCAGCGTCACAAGCGGTAACACTACAGCTGTGCTGGATTGCCGGCCATCGATTTATTTTTTATTTAGGGTTCATTTACCCAGGATAGCCTAACTGGGATGCAGTCTTTCTTCACATGTGGGATTGTCTTCATCCTAATATTACAGCTAGGAGGGTAATATTATAGGACGGCCATATGACTTACCCAAGTTTACTCAATGAGCCAATATCTGCACAGGGGTTTGTGCCAGCATATCCCAGTTTGAAGATCTAACTGCTGGACCACATGTTGCCTCCAAATGATTACTCATACCAGTGACTTAAACTGTATGTCATAATAATACATTTCATCTCCAGAGTGGATTGTGATTTATACTCCATTTTGCACTATCCAGAGATTTTATGCTCAAAGACAGACTGTAATGAGGCCAGTGACTTGACAGAAATACTGAATGTAAATACATCAAAAGGACTGGCCAGCATACATCTCAGTCTACTCAAGTATCTATAAATGTCTATTCAAGGGTCTAAGAAATGTACATGCTGGTATTCTGGTCTTCTGGTGAGGATTTTTCCAAAAGTCAGACTGAACTTGTGAAACGGGCCAGCAGAGGGATCAAAGGCTATGCTTCCTGTGGAACTGCAGTAGCAGCTATGCTTCCCCATCTGCCCAGCCTTCCAGCAGTCCTTCAGCTACAATCAATTTAATCAATCAATTTATTATTTGTTATGTGCCCAATCAGGGAGGCTCTGGGTGCCGCATTGTAAAAGAAAGTTTGACAGAGCAATTTACAACAATAAGTTTACATAAATAATTATCATAACACATAAATAATTGAAATTTATATATGCAAGTTAAGCAAGTTAAAAAGTATAGGAGGGAATGCTACACTAAAAAGGTGTGTCTTTAGGCCCCTCCTGAATACCTCTACCCTAAGGGCTTCCCTCAAAGGTCTTGGCAGTGAGAGCAAGAGGACCAGGCCAGCTTCCCCAAATGAATGATCACCTGAGGTTTTCAGCCTGGTCCTCTGAACTGTCAGAAGGCCCTAGGTGGAAGAACGAAGGGAACGGGCTGGGATGGCAGGGGTAAGGAGGTCTGACAGGTTGCATGGGCCCGATCCATATAGGGCCTTGTAGGTGGTCAAGCCCACCTTGAAGAGAACCCTCCATCTGACCGGCAGCCAGTGCAGACTCCACAGGACTGAGGTCACATGACAGAACTGTGACAGTCCTGTCAGCAACCTGGCCACTGCATTCTGCACTAGCTGCTGCTGGCAGATATTCCCTCCACTGACCCTGAGATAAAGAGCATTACAGTAGTTGAGTCTAGATGTTACAAAGGCATGCACCAGTGATGGCAGATCTAAAGGACGGGATTAGGGGTATAATCTGGGTGATGTTTCTCAAATGGTAAAAAACACATTTGACGACAACTGACACCTGAGCTTCAAATTTTAGCTTGTCATCAAGGACAATGCCCAGATTTCTCACCCTAGAGGATGCCATCAACTGGGTCGACCCCAGGACCAAGCCTGTTGCCATCCCGTAGACATCCCCATCATGCTGGTGACCCAACTCAGTTAGCAGTATCTCCATCTTGTCTGGGTTAAGTCTCAGCCAGTTAGAGTTCATCCAGTCCTGGATCTCAGCAAGGCATTTATTCAGCACATCGATGGCTCAATCAGCCCCCTTTATCTGACCCAGCACTCTGGAGAGTTCAGGATGGCTGGGAGACATCCTGGTGCTGGCCAGTGACATGCATTAAGATATTGTTGTCCCAGTGAGGGTACAGCAATCCTCAGAGAATTGCTGTATCCCACCAAGCCCTGCTTCATGCAGGGCTTGGGATTCAGTAGGGTGCTGGTCAGTGCATTTGATTAGATGCCTAGTATCCAGCACAGTTCCACATTTTGTGTCACCTCCTGTCCCCATGCAGGCCTCAGGTAACCCATGAGGTGGACGCATGAGGAAGGGCACTGTCCATAATGGTGACTCCTTCCTGGTGCAATCCCTCTTGGCAATGGGGGCGACGGATGAGGGGTGGGTGAACTGGGCGACAGGATGTGGGTCTGTGTACGTGCATGCAGGGGGGGAGTGAGCATGGCGAGAATGGGCTGGGAGGGTGCGGAGGGGCTATGGGGGTGGCTCTGTGGTGGATGGCCAAGCTGCATCATGGGTTGGCTAGTGGTTGGGGTGGGTGAGGTACCGGGTTCGGGTCCGGGTGCTGATGCGATTTTATTGTGCCCAGCCCGAACCTTGTTTTTTTAATGCTTTCACCCCCCCCGACATGCACCCCCCAGGAGTTGAGATTCCTTAAGTAGGGTGGTGCAAGGGAAGAAGCCCCACATAAATCATTAAAGAACTCTCCTGGCACCGTTGTCCTGTGCATCGGGGTTGTCAGAGTGCTGAAAATCTTTTCAGCACTCTTACTGTGCGATAATGGTGATCGCCTTTAGGCATTCACCGTTATCACATAGACCCCAGGTCTCAGCACTCATGGAGTGTGGGGAGCAGGGGTTGTAGATGCTTTCCAATGCAGACAGTCATTGGGTTGCAGAGTTCTGTGACTTGAATGAGTGCAATTTGTGCTTTCCCAGCTTGTTTCATGAATGTGGCACTAAGTGACATTCATTTAATGAAATATGAAAATAAGATTCCATCTGCTTTGTAGATATAAATGATTCCACAGCAACTGTGGCACAAGAGCAAAATCAGTAGCACTGCTTACAGCCTAAATGAATACCTCCATTTCTGTAAGTATCCTGGTTTACATGTACAGTACTACAAACAAATAGTGTGATGCATGTTTGGCCAGGCTTCCTTATCAGACTGAATTTAACCAATGTATGCAATCTGCTATATTCTTTTTACATAACAGTTTTTATGCTTCATGTTCAAGGGCAGCTTATCAGCCTTATTTTTGAATCTCCTGAGTCTGCCACTCCCTCCTTCAGGACCCAAATGTGGTCATAGTTATTCCTACATTTCTTCCCCTTGCAAATAGAGCCATCCATCCACCCATACCTGAATCCAGTGTGGACTGCAAGCGAGGTCCTGGGTGGCGGTGTGGGCTCAGAATGAGCAGGCATGGCTGAACAAAGCCCTTGATCTCCTTTTTCCTTATTTCTCCAACCCCTTGCCATAGGCATAATGTGTATGCATGGAGGTGCACACAATTGACATTGTCTCAGCACACTCCCGTTCTTGCCACCTGCACTACACAGCCACCTGGCCTCCACCTGGTGGCAGTCATAGGCCAGCCTGACATGCCTCCCACCCCTGGAGAGGAGAGCAATCCCTTGGACACTCAGTCCTCTCCCTCCTCAGATGACTCCCAGTGAGATGAGTTGGTTCCTGAACCCAGGTCTCTGCCATGACAGGAGATAAGTCACCAGCACCCCAGCCCTCCACTCCACTGAGCGTGCCCAATCTGTTGTATTTTAAGTGGGATCCTGCTTCCACCTAGGTTCACATTGGCATACCTCTCAACTGTCCCTGATTTTCAGGGATGTCCCTGATTTTGACTCAACATTTTACTCTGCCCTCCTAAAATTTGTGTTTCCGTGGCTAAACATTGGGGATTGTAACCACAAAATAATGTCACAGACATGTTCTTCTTTAGAAAATGCATTTTGCACTAAGCCCCATATTCTACTAGCTTTCTGGGTGGATATCTTTAATTCTAAAGAAGTGTCCCTGATTTTGGCCCTTTGTCCCTGATTTTTTTATGCCTTGTCCCTGATTTATGAGGCAGGAGGTTGAGAGGTATGGTTCACAGTTGGAAGAACTGAAGCACAAGAAGGTTAAGGAACTTGTTCACGGTCACTCAGAAAGAATGCGGTGTTGGCAGTATTTGAAAATTGGACCACCTGGCTCACAGATCTTTGCTCTAATGGTTCAAATACTAGATGACACTACCTCACAAGTGTTTCTATGAAAATCCCAATCCAGTATGATGACACCTAAATGCATAGTTTTTGCTTTACTGGATGGTCAGACCCATGTTATCAGAAATACCATAATTTTTCCATTAAACACTGCAGTATTTCTTGGGAAAATAAATGCATGCCCTATCTAATACAATTGTGTACTTGGTAAGACTATCTTCAGTATCAAGGACATTACTTATAACAAGAAAATAATAGGAAAATCAGAGTTAAAATTCTAATTGCAGGTATTAACTGCTAGACTTGATCAAGATGGTTAAATAATAATAAAAAAAAAAAACAAGCTTTAGACATTCTTGTAAATTGTAACATTTGCAGTCAACTCTGGCAAGCAAAGCTTGATCAAACAGAACTGTGTTTGTCCAGAAATCAATGGGGAAAAGCTACAAAGGGCATGCAAGCTTTTACATTTTCCTGTGAAACCTGCTTGAATAAACCTGTTTTTGCCAATGGAAAAAACCAAAAAAAAAACATAATTTGCTGTCTATGCATTCACGCAGCAGCTGACTGAAATATTTAGTATGCTCCACTACAGCCCTTCAACAACACTTGTTACTTCTAATCCCCTTTTTACACCCCTCACTGAGTTTTCCCTAGCACTACCAAATTATTCAAAAACCTAACACTGCCAAAATATCTAAAAACAATCACAATGCACCAACAAAACGTTCATTCAGAAGGGCTAGCTACCATGCTGAGCAAGTGTGCAAGTAATCCAACAGTGTGAGCCATGTAGGCTGCTCATGGTCTGCAAATGGAGCTGTTGACAAAGCAACACAGTTCAGATAAGAAGATGCAGCACAGGGTATGTACAGTACACTAAAACATTTAGCAAGAGTTCCCCGACTGCCATGGATCTGGTGTTCTATAGATCAAGTTTTTTTTTTTTTTTTGCAATATATAATTATTTCTATTAGTTGATGACAAAATTGATTGCAATGGCTCATATACTATTGGTCTTTATATTTTTTAGGTCACTTTATTTCAGTTTGCTCAACCAAGATTCATTATCTTATTTTCACAAAGGTCCTGTGTTTAGTCAATTTACATGAGGTGACTGAAACATGTGGGGTGGGTTTTCCAATTTAAGTGCAAGTGACTCTAAGCTATGTCCACATTGGGACTTAGTGTTATTTCTTTCTTAGTACATCCATTTTCTTATGTCCAGTTTTCATTGTTTGCATACAGGTAGGTGTCTCTAGAAATAGGGCTAACATTTGGACTTCAAGTTAGTCTGGGGTTATCATTTTGGAAGCAGTGGTAAACAAAAAAAAATAATAATTATAAAATGAGCAAGAAAATAATTCTGATTAGTCATTGCCTATGCATTATATAGTATTTACCTAATGTTTGGGTAAAAACAAGTCCTGTGAACTGAGCCAGCCTTGACCAATTACAGTAGTAAATTAATACACCTGCTGTAATATGTCCATGTTTCAACCAGCAGCCTTTTTTCCCTTGGTTACTTGGTGTCTGCCATAATAAAGCCCGTCACAGTTTGCTATAGCAGTTCCTTACCTTAAATGGTAATGTCTTCCTTACCCCTGTCAGTGACACAAAACTTCATGCCAGTCAAAAACTCCTGGCCTGAACCACTGACAACAACCAAGACTCAAAAAAAGAAAGTGAGTACCTGATACAGTTATTGTGGCAGATCTAAATAAACTGAAAGAGGAATGAAGCGAGCCTAACACAGTGAAAACAACAGCTTGGGCACTTGGTGTCAGTAGTGATTGTGCCACTAATCAAAAGTAACTCCTACTGGAAATTATTATCAAATCTGAAGTAATTGAAGATTTCTGGCAAGTCTACAGTGAAGTCTGAACTGCACGTTACAGTGTATACAATTAGTAACTTTTGCAGTCTGCACTCATGGCTCAACCATCATTTCCGCTTTGCCGCCATTGGCTGCAATGTCAAGATAATTATCAAGGCTGAGTTCTAATCAACCTTACAGCTAAATTTAAAAAAATAATGTATGGCTCAAATGATGTCTCAAACCACCATGATCCACTCAATCAGGCAAATGTAATGAAATGCAAGTACTCTCTCATGCTCTTCCCAGACACAGTGCCTGGCCCGGTATGCATAGTTTGACTATACATTCATCCTGCTTTTATTGATCAGGCATGGCAAGAAAGGGGTCCATTAGCTTAAGCTGTCCAGTTTCATAAAAAACAAAAACACAGAAATCCAACTGAGAGCAGAAAAGAAACGCCTTTTGATTTCAAATACTTCCTGCCTGGGAACCAATTGTGCATTGTTGCCAGTTTTCAAAAGTGTCATTCTAAAATGCCTGTTAATGCAGAAGCCTTGTATTTCTATTCTACATGACTTCAACAAACATGTCTGGATTAAGTGCTTATATGATATTTGAAAGCCAATGGGGCTCAACTGTAATATAGAGATACATATATATATATATATATATATATATATATATATATATATATAACTTTATTTTTATTACAGTAATGAGCTATTTGAGTAGAAAGCTAAATAAAGCAAGAGATACATTCCATGCTACCAGTGTTCACCTTCTTTCTGGTGCCGGACTTCGAAGCAGGGAATTTAAGGCTTTATCAGACCATCAAAATGAGCAATGAGGGTAGCTTAATAAGTTACTAGACAGCAACAACAAAGACTATCTAAAGCAAGAAATACTCTGACTGCACAGGATACAAAGCCACCTGCACAACAGCAGCCCACAACTGACAACATCACTGAAGAAAAATATGTAACTGACAAGATGCTGAAAAACACTACTCCTGATCACACAGTGCCATCTGCAGCCTGAGCTCAAAACACCGCAGATGGACCATTCAGCCTCCATAGTGGCACTGTCAATTTCATTAACCATGACATATAATATTTTTCCCGCTCTGAACATAACAGTTTTAAACATGGCTTAAAACTTGTATTAATTTCACCCCTCCACCAAACATACACAAGTTATGGACTATTTATTTTTATTAAAAATAATCTGATATATTCATGCTTCTCTTAAATTAAAAGAAACAAAAAAAGCAAAACTTTTTGTTGGTGTTTTAAAATATACATACATACCCATTTTTTAAGTGCAATGCAACACTTTGAGGTGTGCACTGTGCTGTTCTAACAGCAGTTCCATTGGTTGAAGGCACTAAGCATGCAACCCCTTGCTTTATTATACCCCTAGACATACAATTAGATTTGAACAATGCACATCCCTTCATGTCTTAGTGCTTATGCACAATAAAACATGAATTAAGATGTTGCCCCAAAATGGGGATAGCGGTTTCCTTCAAAGCCAATAGTAGTGCAAGTATAAGAAGGTAAGACCATGGAGAGTCTGGGGGACGTATTGGATCTCTGTGATAAATAATGGAAAAGTGATCATCTGAAATTGTTAGGCCACCTGTTCATGGTCTAACAGTTTTCCATTATAGTGTACTAACCTGCGACCAAATGCTGGATATAGAGGCCTGCTTGTCTTAAGCCATAAGACGCTAAGGGTTGCTTCCCTACACAAAGGCGTTATGGACACAGTCCATTCAAGAAGCAGTTTCATGTGCAAGAGCATTGGGAACCTGGAATCTTGCACACAAACAGGGCTTGCTTCCCAATTGGAGCCTGTAGAATCTTTCCCAGCATGGTTTTAGTGATGTGTTAAAAGACTCACAAGGAATCATTAGCTGAGGTGGGGTTCTATATATCCAGGTACTCAGATGCTTGCTCTAAACACATGACAATACTGTCTTTTTGATTCAAGTGATATTTTGTGGGATAGACTAATGAAGCTGCATTCTTTATCTTTAGGATCAGTACAGATAGCCAATCAGCTGCCTGGGTTTTGTAAGATGTGACCTTTTGCATAGTGTCCAGCTTGGCATCTTACATCATATGCAGTTCTGCACCTAGAATGAGTTACTGATGATGAATTCATCACTGGAAAATGTAGCTAGAAATAAACCTAATGGTGAAATACTGATATGGACATGCACATTTTGATCTATTCCAGCTTAACCGGGCTTGTCAAAACATAACAAGTTAATTTGATAATTTGCAACTAGGAGTTACAAGCTTTTCATGCCTGTTTAGTATTTCTCAATAAAAATATTTTATTCAAAAATCTACATACTGCAGCTTCACTGACTCAACCCCCTTTTGTAATAAAAAAAAATAATTTAAGGTCAGAAGGGGTTATAGGTGCATCCTGTCCATATGTATGCTGTGAATAAACCCAACATTCTATAAGAATTTTGATAATATATCCTGCATGAGCCATTCAGAGATTCTTGCTGTGCTAGTGATAATGCGATATAAACACAAGGAGGTGTTTAGGGTTGTGATGAGTGAAACAGGACTTGATTGGTCTTGAGCAAAGAGGGAAAAATGTGTTATCTCTATCTTTGCTTTGCTTTTTATATAGAACTATTGGATAGAAACCTGCAAATGTTAAAGGCAAGGCAAGGCAAATTTTATTTATAGGTCCCCTATTCCCTGGGGCTCTGGGAGCCTAACAAACATACAGTATCAAAATTAAAAAAATAAAATCACAATAAAAAATTTTCAGAATACATAAAATTCAGTATATCAGCATTTAAGATCAACTTCAGAAAACTATGATGGCTGGGCTGGTTAGGCTGGAATAATCAACCTGTAAAAGCCAGGCTAAAGAGGTGGGCCTTCAATCTCAGCTTGAAAACCCTAATTGAGGGAGCCTCCTGGACTGCAGATGGAAGTGGGTTCCACAGGGTCAGCCCAGAGACACTAAAAGCATGGTCTCCCAATGTCCTGAGTCGAACCCTGGGAACTTCCAGGAGGCCCCTCAAAGAGGAGCAGAGGGAGCGAGCAGAGGTTATAGGTGTCAGGAGCTCCAACAGGTAGCCAGGACACAGTCCATATAGTGCCTTATAGGTGAGCAAGCCCACCTTGAAAAGGACCCTCCACCTGACAGGCAGCCAGTGCAGAGCACGTAGGACCGGGTTTACATGACTGGGCCTAGATGGGCCCATCAGCAACTGGGCTGCCACATAGTGCTCCAGCTGCAGTCTGCAGAGGGTCCCTCCCATGAACCCAAAGTACAGAGAGTTGCAGTAGTTGAGCCTAGAGGTAACAAAGGTTTGTACTAGAGTCAGAAGATCCTCAGGAGGAACGAGGGGCTTGATCCTGGCAATGTTCCACTAGTGGTAAAAAACACTTTTGACAACAGATGCTACCTGATCTTCAGAGGTCAGCCTGCTGTCCAGGAGCATGCTCAAATTACTCACCCTCAGGGACGCCACCAATGGTTTAGACCCTAGGAAAAGACCTGTATCATCTCCAGGTGGCAACCCATCATGCCCATGACCTGGCTCGATTACTAGCACCTACGTCTTATCCGGCTTTAGTGTCAGCCAGCTAGAAGCCATCCAATCATTGATTTTAGCCAGACAGGTGTTAAGCACATTGACAGCACCGGATGTTCTGGGTGCAAATGACAAATATAGCTAGGTGTCATCCGCATATCCATGAAACTGCACACTATACTGCCGAATGATCTCACCCAGGGGCAGCATGTACACTGCAAACAGCATCAGTGACATGATTGAGCCCTGTGGTATACCACATGACAGGGGCATAGTAGAGGAGGAGAAATTCCCCATCATCACCCGCTGCACCCTATCAGAGAAAAAGGACTTAAACCATCTGATGACTACACCGACAAGTCCACAAAACTCACAGAGCTGATTGAGAAGCATGATGTGGTCCACAGTGTCAAACACTGAAGAGAGACTGAGAAGCACAAGAACTGACCAGTCTCCTCTATCTCTAGCCCTAAGCAGATCATTATGCACCCTAAATAGAGCTGTTTCTATGCTATGTCTGGCCCACAAACCTGACTGAAATAGCTCATAGATATCAAAAGACATAAGGTGATCCTCAAGCTGCTGTGCCACCTATTTCTCAACAGCTTTGCACAAAAAAGGCAGGTTGGAGATCGGACTGTAATTCACCAGGACATCTGGATCAAGGGAAAGTTTCTTAAGGGGGGGTCTTACCAGAGCCTCTTTCAAGGCCACTGGGAACACCCCATCCACCATCGAGCACCTGGCAATCCTGGCGAACACCGAGCCAACAGCCTTGGTGCATCCCATTAAGAAACACGTCGGGGCTGGGTCCAGTTAGTAGCATGTGTGCTTCAGCTCTACGATCACCCCAGTCACTTCAGACACCTCCACTGGTCTAAACTCCCCCCAGAAAGGCAGAGTGCCTCTGTTCCTCCCAGTCCAGCCACTGTGAAGTTATTGCCTCCCTGATGGAATCCTTGACCAGACAGACAACACCCTGTCAGAGAAAAACAGAGCAAACTCTTCACATAAAGCGGATGAAAAAGTCTTTCTCAGCTGTAGACAGGCAGGATGGAGAAGCCTATTCACAGTCTGAAAAAGCTGAGAAGGTCTGTTTCTCCCTGCAGCAATTTCCCTGGACAGGAATTCTACCTTCTTATAGGAAATTGCTCCCTGGTACTCGCCATAGTGAGCACGCAAGGCCAGTTTGCTGGCCTCCAACTGGGTCTTCCGCCACCAATGCTCCAACTTCCGACCCTTGATCTTCATCACCTTGAGATCACCATCAAACCAAGGGGATGTCAAGTGACAGGATCTGCGTCATAAACGAACTTAAGCGATGGCATCCAGTGCTTCAGATATCACTCTATTATAGGTGGCCACTGCCTCACTGGTGCCAATCGCACATGCTGTGTCTACTCTAGATAGGTCAGCAAATGCCAAAAGTCCTTCTGGGTGCAGAGCACTTAAAGGGTGGTAGCTGACCATCTCCGCAGGGGAAAAAAGACCCATGTCCTCAATGCAGCCTTTCTGTACTTTACACTGTATTCAATAAGTTTAACTATATTGCAACATTTGAAAATGGAGATGACTCATTATTACCTATGCTCTTAGAACTGAGATAGTCATTTGTAAATAATCAGTTACTGTGTCATGGATATGTATAAACATTCTAAAAACCTATATGTTCTAAATCTTTTGGCAGCCTAAGGGATAATAACTGCCACAAAATGCTAAGTACAGTATTTACTGTTCTAATAAATTACGTTATTTTTTATAATAAAAAAATCTCATCGTCCATAACAATAAATCACTGGTGGTTGGAGAGGGGTCTTGTATCCTTTCCAAAGAGGATGTTACTTTTTTTTAAAATTTTGGCTGTCTCACAAAGACAAAGAGACCCCATTCTGCTTAAGGAAAATCCTGCTTCAAAGCAACAGTGTGGTGGATCAAAAAGTGCAATGAGGGAGTGAGGATAAGATGTGTTTTCATACCTATAGGCTCAGACTCCAGTGATGTAACTGAGGTTATACATCAGATTTTATAAATGTGGTATTAAAAAACTGACCAAATCAAGCAACTTTATTCATTAAAGAGCATTAACTGATTGATGATTATTTATCTAGAAACTGCACAATTTGTAATAACTAGCCCTAATCTGCCTATCAAGAACATTACTCAATGAAACTAAAACCTTTTTCAATTAAAGTCTATTTGTTTTCTACTTTTCAAACAACAGAACCCCAAAGAGGGGACAGATTCCTTCAGAATAAAGGCAGTTCCTGGGTTCATTCACAGGCACATGACCTTAGTTACCAAACTCACCTATTCCACTTAGCTGCAAACTAAACAAGGGAAAAAAACATTTTCCATTAAACAAAAATAATTTGTCATTTTATATGTGCAAAAACCCACTCCAGAGAATGGGTTTCTTGACAAACAATGCACTTCCCAGGTGCATTGAGAGTCACCTGGCCGTTGGCCTCGCACCTTCTATTTTTTTTATTTGCAATTTGTAAAACAGGTAGAACCCAAGAGCACAAGATGTCCATTTTTAAGGGAAACCTGGAGATGTAAACAAGAGCAACAATACAGAATAAATATGCAGTTCACGCAGGGCATGCATTAATTCTCTAGAAATGCATGCACTGTTGTGACAAAGGAACCACAGGCTCAGGACCCGCTGAGGCAGAGCCAAATGCAGGCACTGTAGAGGAAACAAAGAAAAACAACCTCACATCCACAGACACAATCACTCTCCACTCCTAGGAGATAAGATTTCACACAAACCAGTAACACCCCCCCCCCAAAATTATGTCAACGTTTCACGTCACACTGATGCTTTGTCAAGACATGACATTAATCTCAAAGGATGCTTTTAAATAGTCTTAAGCTAATTAAACATGTTAATGTATTCAGATATTCTTAAAAGGACATACAGCAATGAGGCATGCACACAAAGGAATAACTATCTATACACTATATACAGGAATATCGTAATACACAAAAACAATAGAAAAATGGATGCCATAATATGTCCAGATAGTATCACAGTAACTGACCAACATGAAAGCTGAAGATATTGCTGCAATATAATTCATTAATGGCAACTTAACATAAACAAATAATATTGTCGACTATTGTGAATAAGGTGTTCCAATGTATAAAACATTCAAACATATTTAATATAATATCTGACTGAATTGGAAAATAATCAAACCACTGTACACATAGAATGGTAACTGACAGAGATATCTAAAACACCATGTGCCAGATATTCAAACTGCACCATTGTGTGGCGCAAGCCCCTGCGCCGCTCAAAAAAGTTGTGCAGGGGTGTAGCCAGGGTGATATTCAACGGTGTTGCACTATTGCACAACTTCTTTGAATATCGCCCCCTGGCCACACCCACTGTGCATGGCTGCAAGTGGTTGGAGTGGAGCATTGAGATGCGGTGGCGCAAGTTCCATTGCGCCATGCGCAGCACCTGCGATATTCAAAAGGTGACATGCAAATGAGCCCATAATTTATGCAAGGCACATGGGGGGCCATTTGCATCTAATTATGGCTCTATTTGCATGCCATTAGCATGCAGGTGCGCCGATCCTCGACGATTTGCGCCTGGCACCCTGCCAGGCAGCAGTCATCAGGGACTGATGCCCCCTGCAGCCCGATCGCGGGCATAAGTTAATGTCCCCGCGGCGATCATGGGCATTCGTTATTCTCCTCCCCTTAGCCCGATCCGGGCATTTTAGGTATCCTCCCTTAGCCGATTGTGGGCATTAAGTCAACCCTCCCCAAAGTCCAAGATCCTGGTGGTCCAGTGGACCGCAAGGAGCCAGATCACGGGCGGCATCCCCCCCAAGTATGTCATCCCTGGTCATCTAGATTCATTCATTCACATATCTGGACTGCCTTGTATGGTATGGGCTGTATGCCCATTGGCTCATGCTCTGCACCAATGGCGTGCAGCTCTACTGAACTGTCAGTCGGCGGCAGCAGGCGTCAAGCGGGTGGGGTGCTGCCGCCCGCCGGCTGCTGAGGGGAGGTGAGGGGCTCTGTGGGTGGGTGGGATGGGGGCCACTAGATCACCAGGGATGACATACTTGGGGGAGGATGCCGCCACAATCTGGCTTCTCACGGTCCACTGGACCACCAGGCATCTTGGACTTTGGGTGGGTTGACTTAATGTCCTCAATCGGGCTAAGGGGGATACCTAAATGCCTGCGATCGGGCTAAGGTGGGAGGAGAATAATGTAATGCCCATGATCGAGCTAAGTGGGAGGAGAATAACGTAATACTTGTGATCGGGCTAAGGAGGACTTTTAACTTTATGCCCTGATTGGGCTGCGGAAGACATTAACTTTATGCCCGTGATCAGGGTACTCTATGTCCACTGGACCACCAGGGATATTGGACATTGGGGGTCTGATGCCGTGATCGGGCTACTGGGGGGGGACTTCGGCCCATGATTGGGGCATGGGGGTGCCACCAGGTGTGGCGGGAACGAGTGGAGGGCCACCCACAGGTGGCAGCTGCTGTGTTGTGCCCTGCAATGTGGCAGCTCACCTGTGGGTGGCCCTCAACTTGATCCTTTATTTTTTTGGCATAAAGTTGTGCAGGCACAGGTAGGGGGTTGCGCCTGCATAACTCTGCATGGACTGGCTGAATATCGGGCTGTGCAGTTTATGCATGGGCACGCCCCCCCCACCTGTGCCTGCATACATTACTGATGCGCCCCGCACATTGGGATTTGTGCAGGCGCAATTTTCCCTTTTAAATATCGCACCGGGGCGCAACAGTGGGTTGTGCATGGCACAACACTGTTGTGCCATGCACAACCCTTTTGAATATCTGGGCCCATGTCTAACAAATTGGCCAGTGCTAAAAGGAAAATCAACATAAATAAATTCATACAAGGCAACTATATGTCATTTTTTTTTGAGAAAAGGTGCTAGCTGAAAATGGTCATTTAGAGCAGGGAAAACTAGCATGGATTTTATATTGCCAGTATGTTTCCCTACACAATAATTTGCTGTCCGCCCCCCCACCCCTTCACTAAAAGTAACTTTTTATAAGCACATGAAGGAAGAAGCATTTTCAAATGCAGAATTTTTACTATGTGCATCCAATGCATTCACTAGTTGGACAGTCCTTATCCATCATAAGTGTTCCAAGATTCAACCTGTTAATTTTCACAGGGTTTTATCCACATAATAGCATCCACAAGTGCAGTTGGCAATGTACACAATGGCTTCTGTTCCACTAGAGATAAAATAATGTACCTTAAATGGTTCTCTAGTTCAGAGCAGAATAAAATTGTGTCCCACCTGTAACTGATCACACGTAGTACAGTTGCCACATTTGCGATTACCCATAGGACAGTTACTTTTGTTGGTCATGTGTTCTGTCTTATGCAGGCTATGTACAAATAAATCCAACAACTTTTTGCTTTTTCAATACTTTGGGGCCTCTGTTCATTACTTCTCTCAGGTCAGGTTCAACTTCTAAAATATGCCAGTTTTTTTCTTACAATGTCTTCTAAGATTCAAAACTGTGCACTGAAAGTAGTCACAAGGTTAGGACCATTATACAGAGAACTGTAAAAGAACCACTGGCACATCAAGAAAAACTTTGAAGAACATAATATTTGTACACAAAGCAGCTTATATTTCTCATTAGCTCTGTATTTCTTACCTCCTTTATTTATTACTGAGGTCAGATGCATGAAAACAGAATAGTTGTTCCCTGAGGGTTCATCAACTCCTGTTGCTTCTTCCCAACCTGATGTCATAATTCTGTGCTTGTGACATAACAGTTATTCCCACAGCAACAGACTGTGATGTCACAACAGAGCATTATGAGGTTAAGTAGGGAGTAGGTTATAGAGGCAGATGTGTTCTAATGGATAAAGATCCTGTTTTTGTGGGAATTCCTTCAGTAACAAATAATGAAGAGGAGAAATCTATAGAAGATGTAAAATACAAGCTGAATTATGTCCAACTATTACATTTTCAAATTTTTTTTTTCAAAGGCATCAGCTGCTCCTTAAACTTTCTTTTTGGTCTCAGCAAACTTGTTCCATCCATTTGTTCAACTCTCTCTTTTGCTCTAGTAAGTCATTCCATGCTTAGTGGTGGGCGAAGTGGGCTAAATTTGCTCCGTGAAGTGCACCGCAACGCAAAGCAGAGTACTTCGCATTATAATGGGGTATGTGACGTCCATTGAAAACAATGACTTTATGTTATTTTGCCTTCCCCAACCCACTTTTCCACCAATTTTAAGGTGAAGTAACACTGAAATCAATGTACTTTGCAACACTTCGCCTTGTTCTTGAGTCCCAAAGCAAATTTGCAGTACTTCATGTGATTGCAGGTCACATGGGCTCTAGATTGTTCTACACAGCCTCAGTTCTGTGTACTGTGTATGTAGTGGAAAATGGAGACAGTTTCCTCTCAGAGCTCTGCGATTCAAATCCTCTAAAAGCTGCTAAAAAAGCCTTTTTGAGCCATTTTTTTTCTCAAAATTTAGTACATCGATTGTAGGAAACCCTCCTGTGCTCATATCATCGAGTGTTTATTGTTTGTGTGTGGATTTTGAATGTTAATTTAGAACAGTCAGTCTGTGTACTGTGAAGTGTGCTTTGGGGGAGGGGTGTATCTGTGGTGCAGGTAGATTAACTGGGAGAAAAAGGCAGTCTTTCTGTTTTGGTTATATTTTTCTTGTATAACTGTTGATGTACACACAGTAATATTTTCAGTAATTCTTGAAATTGTTTTGCTGATTGTTGTGGTGCAGCAGTGTATAATTTCAGTTTTTTTAAAACATTTGGTTATATTACTAAAGGTTTTCAATTTGCTACACATTACTTGTAGTGTGTGTGTGAGTGTGTGAGCGATGCTTCCGTGCCGTTAAATCAGATACCATTTATTGTGCCACAGAGTAATTGCAGCAGTGTGAATTTGCTATCCACTGCACTTGCATACATTTTTTGTACTGCTTGTGGTATCTTTACTAGTAGTAATGAACTGTTACTGCCATGTACTACCCCCCAACTGGCAAAAGGTATTGTTTTCCAAATTTGGATTTCTGATGCAGAGCACTGGTTAGGTGGTGTTGTTGTGCCTTTGCGTCTGCATCTCTTTAGTGTGCAGCACAATCTTAATCTGTCTGTGCATTTGCATCTCTTTAGGGCCCAATCTCCATCTGTTACTTAAGTCACAGTTGTTTCTTTGGCTTCCCTTCAGAGTACTGGTGTGGTGCACATGATTCATGATCACGTCACAGATCACAAAAAAAATGTTTTGTAGTATCTCTCCAGGCTTCACCACTGTATCCATTGATATGAGTTTTCAAGCTGGTGAGTTTTGTGAACAGCCAGGTCATCAGAGAAGTACAGCTGTAAGCATTCATGTTCCCAATACGCTCGTCAGCTCCAAGTCTGAGAAAAATAAATTCATGTTTCACAGTCATGAATGCAGTCACAATTCATGATCAAATCACAAATCGCAAAATTATTTTTTTTTACTAGTTACTTGCATCATGTAAGCCTGTTTTGTAGTATCTCTCCAGACTTCATCACTGTACTCATTGATATGAGTTTTCAAATTGGGGAGTTTTGTGATACAGGTCATAGTCATTAGGGAACTGCAGCCATAGGCATTTGCATTCCTGTATAGCATGTGAGTTACAGAACTGTAAGCCATGTGATGTGTGGGGTCCCAGTGGCTTCCAATATTGTTGTCACTTCACCTTACTTTGGGTTAAGGCGGAATGACAATGAGAAGTCACAATCACAATAACAAGGCGAAGTGGGCATTTAATGCTGGCCACTCTGCGTAGTGACAACGCAAAGTGCCCACTTTTCGGGCACTTCACAGGCAGAATTTAAATTCTCTGCATCTCTAAGATGGGAGACTTTGCTTGTCTTGTTACACTCTTATTTCACTTCGTCAGCACTGGGGAATTTTTTGGACACAAGGCACTAGCAATTTGGGGATGAACATTAATTCTGGTGACTTTGTTTGACCACTGCCTTGATGACTGAGTGTGCCATTAATTCTGGGAGACTTTGCATTTCTTGTTATGCTCTAATTTCACTTCATCACCACTGGGGAATTTTCTGGAGACAAGATGACAGTAGCATTTTGGAGATGCACATTAATTCTAGTGACTGTGTGTCTGGGGGGCTGCCAATATTGTTGTCGCTCTACCTTATTTCGATTTAAGGCAGAACGACAATGCAAAGTAATAATAACAAGGTGAAGTGGGCATTTCATGTTGGCCATTCTGCGAAGTGGAGTGACAAAGCAAAGTCCCCCACTTTGTGTTCACTTTGCAGGCAAAATTTCAATTCGCTGCATCTCTAGCCATGCTATATCCAGTATCCTCCATTAATAAATCTTTCTGTCAGAATATCAGAACCTGTTGTGTACACTTCCACAGTGCTACAATTGCATTTAAGAAGCATGTTCTGGCCCACTGGGATACTGGTAGCAATATGCCTTGAGTGGCAACTGTTAAAGTGTAAAATAGCATTGCGATCAGTGGGTTTATGGAATAAATCCACTGATGAGGCCTCTTCATTATTTTTGAATACAATCAGATCTAAAAAATACACTTGGAATTTACTTGCCATTACCATGAATTTTAAATGAACATTTGAATTTTCCAAATATTGTACAAAATGTCTAAGTTCAGTCATGTCACCTTTCCAGATAATTAGGATATCATCTATATATCTCTTGTACATAGCTACTGTAGTTGTGCATGATATTGTAGTGTCTGGGTCATAAACATATTTTTTTCTCCCATTGTGTTAAGTATATATTAGCATAATTGGCGGTCATAGTCTGCTCCCACAGCTGTTCCTTTAATTTGGTGGTACATGTCTGACATAAATAAAAACACATTTTCTTGTTAGAATCATTTCAGTCAAGTCAATTAAACATTCTATAAATGGATTTGTATATTCTGCACATTCAAATAAAGCTTCTCATAAGGCTTCAAGGCCCTCATCATGTGGTATATTGGTATACACAGGCTGACTATCAAAGGTAGCTGAAATCCATTGTGGTTGTATCTTAATGTTCTCTAAAATTTCAAATAAAGGTAGTGTCTCTCACATAGCACCTGGATCTTTGAGCTATACCCTTAATGTATGTATCTATGAACTTTGCTAATGGCTCAGTTGAAGAGCCAATGCTAGGAACATTTGGTCTTGCAGATAGATTAAGTAAATTGTTATGTATTTTAAGAAGGCCATGTATGGTTGCCCTAACTGGATGTTAAACAGTTAAAAAAATCACACATTTGCTGACTCATTACAAAATTTAAAATGACGTCATTTTTTTTTTTTTGTGATTCAGTATGCCTTTATTGCAGCCACAGCTTTGCAGGGTTCAGCCCCTACTACCTGACAAATTCCTCAGCTTAGAACAAGTAGGTAGTACTTGCACTCCAGAGCCAGGAGTGTATTTCACTTCAGTGAAGACATACAAATAAAGTAAATATTGGAATTAGTCCATTTATTGACACACACCAGATAGTTGAATACACAGGCACTCCAGTGCTTTGCCATATAAGGCTTCATTACCTGATGAAGCCTTATATGGTGAAGCACTGGAATGCCTGTGTATTCATCTATCTGATGTGCATCAATAAATTGAATAATTCCAATATTTACTTTATTTGTATATCTGTATTTGTTTGTGTATATTTGCATGTCTTCACTGGAGTGAAACATTCTCCTGGCTCTGGAGTATGAGTGCTATCTACTTGTTCTTTGCTGTTTGGACTCCCCACCTGCACTTGCATCCTGCCCCAGTCCCAGAGTGCAGCACCTTCGTTATTGGCAATCCCTTGGCTTACCTGCTATGACGAGCTGATCCCAGGCTTGTCCCCAGCTGGGAGGGGCTGTTGGTCAGCATGGGACCATGGACCTGAACCTGGGAATTCTGGTGGGCATCCCCACCAGAGGAACCCCCTGGATCCCCCCTCCCAGGGTAGGGGCACGGGACTGGGATAAACTGGTGGAAACACAGCAATCTGCCATCAAACAGGGCCAAGGGACCAGTCAGGTGTGGGGCTTCATAGAGGGAGGCGGCTGCTGTATTTCTTAAGTGAAGATCCCTGGGTGTAGGGACATGCAATGATGACCAGCATCTGCCCTGCCCCCCTTAGGTAATGGCATCAGCTGCAGTGTACTCCCAGCCTCCTCCAGAGGTCCCTAAAGCACCAGGCATTCTGCCAACCCCACCCCCTAGAGTAGGAGAGCAGTACTCAGGATGTTCAGTCCTTCTCCCCTGGCTGGCCCTCTGACTCTCGTCCATCTCCAAACCCAGCATGTCAGCACTGCAAGCAGTCACCTTGCTGCTGTTGAGGCTGGCCAGCCTCAATTTGTTTTTAATAAATGAATGTTGGAACAGCAGACAGTTTTTTGTAATAGAATCAGATAATGGTAATAGAATTTCATTTCGGCACATATCTTGGTCGATCACCACACAATAGCACCACCTTTGTTTGTGGGCTTTATGGTGATGGTTTTGTTATTTCTTAGTTTCTGTATGGCCTCTCTCTCTTTGTGGGTGCAATGATAGTACTTGGGCTTCAGGAGATTCTTAGTGAGATTGGCCACATCCTTCTCACAGGCTTTCAGAAACACATTGACAGCTTGATTCATCAGAGGGATGAAACCTGAATTATTTTAACAATTTGTTTCAGATAAAGTACTGTTTTGGGTTTCATCACTACTTACCAAAGTGTCTGCTGTTTCTGAACTAATTGTGTTCCTTGTTAGTAATTCAGTCACTTTGTTGTGCAAAATATGCTTGTTCAGTTTTCATGTAAAGCAGTTCAAATCCACAATTGTGTCAAACTCATTCAAGAAGTTAGTGGGAATAAAAAAAGAGAACTTTGTTTAGAACACTTGATTCAGCCTCTGGCAATTCATATGTTGAAATGCTAAAAAACAAATTTTTAATGTTCGTGTCTTTGGTGCTCAGCTGATTGTTCTCATTCACACTAGTATCCTGTCCAGGATCATTCATTTCCCTCTCTGTGTGTAACCTCCCCTCCATATCTTGTCATCTAGAACAGGGGTTCTCAAATGGTGAGGCCAGCCTCCCTGGGGAGGCCCCAACCTGTCCCAGGGGAGGCTCAAGCAAGTCTTGAAAAAGTATTATATTTCAATTTTCAGCTTTATAGATTTTGTGTGATGGGATAAGGCAAACTGAAAGAAGATAATAGAAGGTGAATTTATGTATTTATTCACAAGTCGGTGACCAGGGAAGGCACTGTACACTAAGCCATGGCTTATTTCAGGTGTACCTAGGGAAGGGTAGTGAGAGAATACAATTCAGAATGTAACTGCAAAACATTCAAGCAATACAAAATGAATAAAAGTGCAAACAAATTAAGAACAATAAACTAACAATGCGAGGAACAATTGATCAATTAGACTGGCAGCAGAACTGTCCAAATACAAGAGTTAACCATACAGGTACTAGGAATAAGAGCAGGAGGGAGCAAAATGATCCCTGAGAAGTTGCTTAAGAGGAAGGTGAGAGGGGGAGAGGCAGAGGTCGGCAGGAAGGTTATTCCAGATAGAGGGGAAACAGAAAAAGCAGTATGACCCATGAAGGTATGGCAGTAGAGGGTAACAATGGTTCGAGAGTCAAAATATTGGAGCAAGTAGGTTGTCCTGTTGGGGGGTTACAATAAGCTTAATAACATGAGAGCCAGCTATGCAAAGAGGTTTCAATTTATTCCTGATGTAGAGTGAAAAGTAGGCTAATTTTCTATGGGGGAGGCCCAAAAATATTTCAGCATTTTGGGGGAGGCTCAAGATCATTTCCATGGCTTAGGGGAGGCTCACTATGACAAAGTTTGAGAACTGTTGATCTAGAATCATTGCCCCTGTATCTGCTGCATTCCAACCATCTTCCTGATCATTTTCCTTAACCCCCCCCCCTTCCTTCTAGTATACCTCCTGGTACTGCAAACCTTGCCAATCTGGGGCTTTGACATAACATTCTTTGGGGGAAGGATGGGCAGGTCTGGGAACATTTCTCCTTGTTTCTGGGGGGTTATGTTGTTCCCAATCGATGCTTGTAATATTCTCTGTCCTCATCAGTGCTTCTATGTGTTGTATTTGTGTACAGTGGTTTGATAAGTTCCTAATTCAGTCAGATATTAAATTAAATATGATTGATTGTTTTATACATCAGAACACCTTATTCACAATAGTTGACATAATAATTTATTTTAAAATGCTATTAATGAATTATATTGCAGCAATATCTACCACTTTTATGTTGATCAGTTACTGTGATACTAAAAGGATATATTATGGCATCTGTTTTTCTATTGTTTTGTATATTACAATATTCCTAAATATAGCATATAGACAGTTACAACTGTGCATGCATGCTTCTTTGCTGTATGTCCTTTAAAAAATACTTGAATACATTAGCATGTTTAATTAGCTAAAAGCATCCACTGGGATTGATGTCACTTCTTGACAAAACATCAGTGTGACGTGAAACACTGATATAATTTTTTTTGGGGGTGTTACCAGTTTGTTTGTGTGAAATAAAATATTTTTTATCATCTCCTAGAAATGGAGTGTGCTTGTGTCCATGGATATGCATCCATTTTTCTTGCTTTCCTCTGCAATGTTCTGTTGTGTATTATTGCTTGGTTAATAAGTGACTGTTTTTTTGAATCATAGAATCATAGCTATCATATGAGTTTGGAGGTCCATGGACCTTTAAATAACTCGCCACTTCTTCAGCGGATGAACTCCTATTTCTTATTACCCGTATATAGGTCAAGATACTTTTTAAATGATTCCATGTTTTTACTTGTTACTATGTTTTCTTGATTAACATTCCATGTAGGCATTACCCTTTGTGCATACCATCTATTTCTCTTTACTGATTTATTTACTTTCCCCTTCAGCTTATACTTACGGCCACATGTATTTCTAATAGAGCCATGAATCGTCAATCCAGTAGTCTTCCATGTATAACTGTCCTTTGCTGCAGTATATAGCAAACATAGGTCTCCTTTTAATGCTGTCTATTCCATCGAGAACATGTTAAGATCCCTCAGCCTCTTCCCATATCCTTCATATTGTACTGTGTGGATCCTTTGGGTAGCTCTTCTTTGGACTGTCTCCACAAGTTTCTTTCCACCTATATTTTGTGGTGAACAGACAGGTGAGCAGTTTTCCAAGTGGGGCCTAACCAGTGCCATGTACAACTGAATAATCACTGAAGGTTCTCTGCTTTTAATATTCTTGAAGATGTATCCCAAAATGTTATTACACTGTTTGACTTTAATTTTGGTATGTATTTCAAAGGATAGATCTTTGGTTATTATTACCCCAGGTCCCTTTCACTAGTTATTTCTTTTATTATGATATTATTATTTATTTATTTAGCTTTTGTTGACCAGGTAGGTACACTAGACAAGCTGTATGCCTATTTTCAGGTACAACCCGGGAGAGTACAGAGAAAATACAGGTACAAACAAGGTACATAACAACAAGAGGGACAATGTACATGGTTATAGGAGAGCAAGATGAACATAGATAGTCTGCAATAAACAACAGTAGGTAAAATATGCATATAGATACAGAATAAATAGACTAAGACATTCAATGGCAATTACATTGTATGAGTGACCCTTTTACCAGGGCCACATAATTCATAAGCAGATAGTAAGCAATCACATACTTCTCAGAGTTAAAAGGACAGTGGGCATTGGGTTGGATGAGACCAATTTGGAGACCTGGTTAAGGTGGTTTAGGACACCCACACACAGAGGACAGTTTCAAGTGCCCCCACAGGGAATTGTGGAGACTTAGGTGCGAGGGGAAGGCTTGAACATGGTCCGGAAGGGAGTTCCATAGCCTCGGAGCACACATAGCAAAGTCCCTTTCCCCCATTAGGGTACAAGTATGAGGAACTTTGAGCACCCCAGGACATTGAGACAGAGGGAGTAGGAGGAGGATTCAGCAGGCTTGAGGAGCTGCACCAGCACAGGGGGGTTCCGGTTCTGAGTACCTTTCCTACGAAGCCAGCTCAACCCATATTTCAAGTGATTGACCGTGGAAAGCCAGTCCAGTTTGTTGTATAGTTTACAACAATGGGTGAGACGTGGGGCTGCCAGGGCAAAGCGACAGATGTTGTTGTAGGTCATGTTCCATCGAGCAAGGTGGACCTTGGAGGTGCTAGCGAACAAGAGAAGGCCATAGCTAAGTGAAGGGAGCAGTACACCTCTGGCCAATGCTAAGCGAGCTGCAGATGTCAAGTTTTTCTCTGCCCTGAAGGCAAGACCCAGTTTGCAGTTTACAGCTCTACAAACATTTAGGATGTGACACCCCATGTCAAGTTGGGGGTCAAGTGTCACCCCAAGGTATTTTATTGAAACTGTGGTTAAGAAGGGAGAGCTGTCAACACCTCTGACAGACAGTGGGACAGGGGAGGCCTTGATTTTGGCTACTGACCCAAAAAGCATGGCCTGAGATTTTTTTAGGTTGAGGAACAGCTTTTGAGTCATTACCCAGGATTGTATATTCTTAAAGGCCTCACTCAGCTGAATGTGGAGAACCCCGATGTCCCAGGAGTGTGCAAGGATGACAAGATCATCAGCATAAAGGGTGGCACTACAGTTGGAAGCAGTAGCAGGGAGGTTGTTAACAAATGCAGAAAAGAGAAGAGGCCCCAAAACTGATCCCTGTGGGACTCCGGAGGACACAGGGGTGGGGTCAGAGAGGACCTTGTTGAATTTAGTCTGCTGTAGTCTGCCTTAGAGGTGGTTTCTAAGCCAATTCAAGGCAGGAGGGGACAGGCCAAGGGACTGCATCTGTGAGCAAAGTAATGCATGGTCCACAAGGTCAAAGGCCTTAGATAAGTCTATGAACATGGCCCCAGTGAGTACGTCCTGGTCCATGGCTGCCCTGATGCTAGTAGAGACATAGACCAGGGCTGTGGACATACCATACCCCTTTCAATAGCTATGCTGCACAGGGGACAGTAACTTATGAGACTGAATGTACTCTATGAGCTGTTCGGCCACAGCTTTCTCTAAGAGTTTACTAATGGCCGATAGGATGGCAATTGGACGATAATTGTCCAGAACTTTGAGGTTACCTTGCTTTGGAACAGGGACAATCCTCAATACTTTCCAAATGCCAGAGACAAGTCCAGTGGCAAGGGACAGGTTGAAGATATGAGCCAGTGGGATGGCAATCTAGGGGGCACCCAGGTTCAGAAACTTGGGCTCCATGTTGTCATGGCCTGCGCTGGAGCGTGGTGAGAGACCAGAGAGGAGTATCTGCATCTCCATGACAGACACAGCCCTGAGATAAAATAATGGGAGAAAGGAATGAACCTCCTGAGGGACAGAGGCCAAGGGGTCAGTGATGTTCTCTGCAGCAGGGAAAAGGGAGGAGAGTGCAGACAAGTCAGAAAAGTGGGAATTTAAGGCATTAGCAATCATAAGTGGATTATTACAACTTGACCCTCCAATGATTATATCAGATACCCCAGTGTTGGAGGGGCCACTGACTAAGTTTTTTATGTTCCTCCAGAACCTACATGGGTCCTTAGCAGAGCTAAGCAGGGCAGATTTACAGTAATCACTTTTTGCTGCCCTGATGGTTTTATTGCACTCATTTATCAGCTTTCTATACTTTTGGAAGATGGACTGATTCAGTGTGCTTTTGAAGTGAGCCCAACACTTGTCCCTTGCACACATGAAGGCTAAGAGGCTCCCATGCAGCCATTTTGTAGCAGATCCCCTTACTCTCTGCCTGATAAGGGGGGCATGCTTGTCCTGCAGTGCGCCAAAAACAGTGAGAAACTAGGAGACAGATTTAGAGGTGTCATGGACACGAAGCACTTCTGACCAGTCAGTGATCCTCAGATCCTCATGAAACGACCCCAGATCAAACCTAGAGAAATCCCTAACATGGATGATCTTATGGGGAATTTTTGGTGAACGGACTTTCCACACACAAAACACTGGGGTGTGATCCCAGATGGAGTCAGGTAGGATTTCAGCAGAGCTGATCCTATCTGGATGGTTTGATAGGACCCAGTCCAGTAGGGAGCTAGTTCCACCATTAGCAGACCATCTATCCAAAGTATAGTTATATTTTATGTTTCTGTGTCCAAGGTGCATTACTTGGCATTTATCTATGTTGAAATTAAGCTTATTTGCCACTGCCCACCTTCCAAGTTGATTTATATCTCCCTGGAACTTTTTAGCTGCTTCTATATTATTCATGATCGCTCCTAGATTACTGTCATCCGTGTACTTAGCCATCCACATACTACCTGATGTTTGCATTGATGACACCAGTATATTTAATGATGTAGGCCCCAGGACAGAGCCCTGGGGCACACCACTCATCACCTTCCCCCACTCTGAGTAGAACCCTCTTATTCTCACTCTTTGTCTCTGACCAGTCAATCATGATACCATCCAGGCTATTATGTTTAGATGTAATTCTATTTTATTCAGCTGTTCTATTAATACCTTGTATGATACAGAATCAAAAGCCTTTTACGTAGTCAAGAAAGACAATGTCCACCAGCATTCCTACATCAAGGGCTGCACTGACTGGCTCAAAGAAAGATATCAGGTTGGTTAAACATGAACGACCTGGGCTAAAACCATGTTGCGTAGTATCAATGTGTCCTTTACTCTTTATATGAGTTACGATTTTCTTGTAGGAGTCCTTCCAGAACTTTACCCAAAACAGAGGTTAAGCTGATTGGCCTGCAGTTTTTTACTTCTTTTTTATCACCCGCTTTATGGATAGGAGTAACTATTGCCTCCCTCCATTCCATGAGTGTGTTTCCTTCTTGTATAGATGAATTAAAGAGCTTGTTTATAGGTCCTACCAGTTCAGTATTCATTTCATTAAGGAACCTAGGGCTTATGCCATCAGGCCCTGGAGATTCATTTGGTTTTAATTTATAGATCTTTTCCAAAACCATTTTCTCAGTAATTTTGAATTCAAGATTATGTATCACTCTTCAATCAATCAATCAATCTTTATTTAACCAGGTGAGCATCATTGAGAAGAACTTGTTTACAAGATGAGCCTGGACATTTACATATATAAACACAGGCACAGTATATATGTTACAACAATTGGGAGTCCAACAGCACAGCAATTCAAAAAAAGGAAAGAAGAAAGTTTACCCTACCTCTATTAGTGCTTGACTGTTTTCCTTTATACTGATAAATACTTAGAAAAAAACTTGTTTAACTCATTTCCCATATCCTGTTCTTTAGTCAATAAATCTGACTTCCCTTCTATAGGGCCTACACTTTTCTGATTTCCCTGTAGGGAACCAACATAGTTATAAAATATATTTTTATTATCTTTAATAGTTGTTACCCTCTGGACTTCTGCTTTTGCTTTATCTCTTCTATTTAATCAGTTACGTTTATTAGCTTATTTTTTTATAATTTGTCCAGTTTTCTACTGAGTGTTTTTTTTATATTTATTAAATGTTTTCTGTTTTCTGTTTATACTACACTGTATTGCCTTTCCCCATCAAGCAGGAACTCTTCCCCTTTTGCTATAATTTTTAACCTCAGGAACCCAGGTTTTAATGCAATGATCTATTTTGTTTTTCAATTTAATCCAAATGTCATGCACACTAAGATCTTTTAATCTTGAAATGTTAGGTAAAGGTAAAGAAGGTAATCCCTAGAAACATTACCAGACACTGCATTATGTTTTTGAATATGTCAAACTCCTGTTTTAAAATGGTATTACAGTATATTTTATCACTGCTTTCTACAGTTCTTGTTTTTCCATAGAGCTGTTTTTATAGTGCTGGCAGGGCTTTCAGACCCTGCTCACCTTCCTGATTGGCTACCATCTCTCCCCAGGACTCAAAGACTTTAAAGTCCCCCATGGTTTTGTCTCCGATTACAGTGCCGGGAGGGTGATAGCCATCCTCCCCCACCCACCCAGGAGTCCAGATCTATTTTTGTAGTGGGGTCCTGGGGTAATTGCAATGGCTGGAGTGGGCAAGTGAGAGTTTGTTATGTTCAGTTGCTGATTTTCCCTTTTTTTCTCCACTGGCCTGATGGCATGCAATGGTGCAATCATATGTGCACAAGGAGGTGTGCAAGTACTATACTGCTAGCCATGACTCATGCTGTGGTGCTCCTTCTGGCCTACCAACACCACTCCAAGTTGTGGCAGTGCATGGGCAGAGTGCCAAGTCCTTCTTCCAAGGAAAGGAGAGTTTTCTGCAGATATTCAGTCCTCTCACCTGGCCAACCCCAGCAACTCGAGTCTATCACTGAACCTGGGTTACTGATGTGGCAGCTAGTGAGGTGCCGGTGACCCCACACCCCCTGAAGAACCATCACATAAAAGTTGTAAAGCTCTGGGGGTTAGTACTATACTGTTCACACCAGAGTAGCTGAGTGTGACCAGTTGTGGTGTTTGTCTTGGAGCTTTATTATGGTTGACACCTGTTCTCTTCTATGTGTACATGTAGCTGTGTCCTCTTCTTATGTCTCTGTGCCACTGAGCTGGCCTGTGTTCCTTACTGTGATGTACCATTAATCTTTCAGCAATTCCAATGATTTGGACCATTTTTGTCCCTTGATTTTTGTCCATGTTGCTATGTAAACACACATTAACCAATATTCTAGGTCATTATTTATTTCCATTCCAGAGAGCTCAAATGAGCAGATACATATTTCCAGGCATTTTCTGGTCTCTGGAATAACAGCGTTCCAGTAGAAGTCACAGCCCCACTCCACCACCTCACATATTTTAATACAAGCATCGCTGTTGGAAAATTGCTATAATTGACTCCGCCCCCCCCCACCCAGCTTATAGTTTAGTCCATGGTTCTCCCCACCCTCTATGTGGCAGTGTGCTACCACAATAGTTCAGTCATAAGTTGACATTAACACAGCTGAGACAGAAATTGTGCCTGTCAGAGCTGCAGAGAGTGAAGAAGCAGGGGGCACTCACTCTAGGTATCTCCAGCATTTTACAATTAAGAGAGCCTACACAGCTCTATCCAGGTTGTGGTGGTGACCATCTTCTATGGAATTTTCTTTGGGGATGTGTTGTTTTCACACACACACGCACGCACACACACACACACACACACACACACCAGTATCTGCTGAGAACCAAATGAAGGGAAGTGAATAAGGCCTGCTGAGCTTCCAGGCAGAGAAGTCAATTAATATGGTGCAGAATCTCCGGTTTGTGAGAATCATGTAAGCTGCAATGCATTTTACAGTGAGTGAGAGAATCAAGTGCATGTAGTCTTCTAGAACATAACATCTGTGGACTGCATGAGTAATGTTCTGGTCGCCTCAGACCAACATGGAGCTTCTTATAAAATGTTCATATCTCACCAAACCAACAAGCAGCTTATGATTATATGTTCAGGTCCCCCTCAAGACTACCAGATAGGTGTTTGACTGGTCAGGTCCCTCACAGACAATGTACAAGGTTGATATATTCAAGTTCTCCTAGACAACCTGTCAGATAAAGTGCTGTGATGAGTACCATTACATGGGACACTGTTGTTAAAAGTCCATGAGACCATTTTAACTGTGCTCAATAAATGCTCCGCCTGTTCGAACCTGGTCTTTTTTATCAGAAAGTTGTTTGTACTATGCTGCAAGTGAACTAGCAACCAAGTGTGGTAAACTGTGTCCTTATATAGTGCCCTGTGCTAGCTTGATTGCCTGGCTGGACTCCACAGAGGACAACCAACCCTGAGGACCCACCAGTAATCATGATGGTAGGCAGCAGTTACTTACAGACAGAAATTGTCAAAACATATACAGATAGCAGTAGAAAATGTCTGTTTGTCTTAATGTCAAAAGAAACAAGAAATGTCATTCCTTTTTAATATAATCATTTGTTTTGCCTTCTTTAGTATTAAATAAAAAAAAAATACCTGGCACTCCCATATTAACACAGTGGCCAAGTAATTTATGGAAGGAAGGGACTCTAGGTCCATCAAGCTTCCCACTTCGTGGGGGGGGGAGGATTTTGTAAAGTTTACTGTCTGTCTGCTGAACAGAAACAATGACTGCTTCTCTTTATCACTCTGTACCTCTTTGTACAACCCAAAGATGTCATTCTTCCAATGTCTGTTGCATACAACACTGCATCTCTTCTGCCAGTGAGACTGCTGTTCTGTATAATCCACTGTGTGAAAGTGGCTGATTTTTGCTACTGAGTACTGCCGTGACAAGCACTTATAAAATCCTGGCACCTCTGCCACTTAATCTAATCAAAATGCTCAGTATCCTGGAGAGTTAGGCTTCCCATGCAAAGGATAATAACTATGCCTGGCAAAGGGCGCCTATGAACAATCTAGCCTGATCTCTCATTTGACACTAGTATCGGAGTCACTTTTTAACATAGTAAGAAAGTAGTCTACAAGTGGTTCAATAAAAGACCAGTCTTCCCCATCTCCCTCTGTCTCTTGGTACTACTTAGTACTGTACCTAATTACAGCAGTTCTGAGATGATACTGATTCATACTGCACATTCTGAGTGGTTAAATTGGAACTCTGTAAAAGAGGGAACTGTCATCTCCAGCTCTGTAATAGGGGGGACTGTCCAACAAATTTTAGTAAAGGAATGTGTCAGAGGAGCAGCAGGTACATGCATAAAAATCTGTAATAGGAAAGGGACCATATGTTCTCATGAGTCATGCCAAATGTAACCAGTGCTTGACCTAATATTCTGGTGTAGTACTCCTGACTTCAGTAGTTGAAAATCACTCAGCCCACAGGTTAATGTTTCTTAAAAGTGTGTGTGTGTGTGTGTGTGTGTGTGTGTGTGTGTGTGTGTGGTGCGTGTGTGAGAGTATATGTGTGTGTGTGTGTGTGTGTGTGTGATGCAAGTCCTACATAAAACGAAATGCAGAAGGAGCTGTCATTCTTAAGAATGAAATGGACTCAAAGACAGCAGGAGGTATTGGAAAGTATCAGGTTTGCAAAACAATTAACACTACTCAGATGTTCCCTGATGAAGTGAATGGGGTTTTACCCAATTGATTCAGACTCGGGTACTAGCACTCCTTCACATGGATTGCAACCACCACCATCCAGAGCCAGGCCAAGAGGCTACCCCACAAGTACTGGTAGTGAATTAGTAAAAAAACAAAATACACTGCAAGAGTCATTCCAAGCCCAGACTAAACTACCACATAATCATTTAAATTCCATATGACTGGCTGGCCCGGTGGTGCTGAGGGTAGAGGCGCTGGATGCCACACCTCATGTCATGCCGGTGACCTGAGTTCGGGATCGAGCTTGGGACACCAGGGTTCAGTTGGGGAGGGGGGGGTGAGGAGATGGATTGAGCAGCTGAAAGCCAGCTCTCCTCTGTGGGGAGGGATGTGGGGTTTCCCTGACTCTTGGTTACCTCTCAGTGGAGGCTATGTGGCAGTTGCAAGCCATAGGAGGAACCTGGCATTAGGCCAGGAGGGATGAAGGGGCTGACACTGGTGCCACGAGCACATGCTCGCCTCCATGCACATGCATGACCACAAAATGGGGTCCTAGGAATTAGGGGAGAAAAAACTAGAAAATACCATATCTCCTCCGTTGCCAAGTAGGCGAGGTGGTTATGGGGGAGCAAAAAGCAGGATAGAAAAATAAATTCCATATGACTGACACAACTTGGTCAAATGATGGCCCATGTTGTTAAGCCATTTTGCAAAATGGAAAATACTGACTTTCAAAAGTCTTTTTCCTTTTTTTTTACTTTCTTTATCGTCTGATCATGGGCAGGGAGATGTTCCGCCTCTTTGTCACCAGAACCTGACCTCCTGACATCCCCCCCAGGCCACCTGGTCTGGGTGGCCCTTAGCTTACCCCCTACAGCAGGGATCCCTGAAGGGAGAGACCAAAATCTACCAAAGGCCCCAGCCGAAGCTTACACCTGGGGCATCATTTAGGAGGCGGTCCAAGGATGTAACGGTGCTCCGTGTCCAGGGGTTTTCTCCATGGTTTCACCAAGAGGTGAAATGTGCCATGACATCAGCTGGTCAGGTATAGTCTCTCACCAACCCCCAGACCTCAGCCAACACCTCAGTCACTGTTTGGTGGTCTGGCTGTTGTGCACCCAATGTCCACTGGGTGTCACTGGCATGCTAGAAAACTACACTCCTGCCCTTCTGAGGAGGTGAGCTGTCCATGGGATGCTCAACCAAGCTCTTCCCTGCGGACCCTCTAATGTATCATGCTCGCTTTCGATCATGGGTTGTCAGCACTGCAGGCAGTAGTGCTAACACTGCAGCTGTGGGCCGGCCCTACTTTCAGAAAGTCTTGCAGAAAGGAAAGCCCAACTCAAACATTATAAAACAGTTCACATTTTTTCTGCATTTTAGCCCCACATCAATATGTGTAAGGCATGATGCACACAGAAGTTGACACTTCTGAAGGATACAGAAGGGGGCAATTTGGTGGATAAACAAATGACTGTTTAGTTTGACTTCTGCCATCTAAAAAGATCTGGAAACGTTCTTAAGAGAAAAAAAAAACTACAACTGATAATGCTAGCTAGAGAAACTAGGTCAAAACCACATATACAATATAGCCCAGTCCAAGACCGCACAGAAATACTGCCTGGGTAAAGACAGTGCTGAGAAAAAACAGCTACAGCAGAGAGAGCGCAAGTAAAGCCGTGGAGAAGCGGTATTGGACACCACAATCAAGGAACATGTAAACTGAGGGGGTTGCATGTTTACTAAGGGGTGAACACAAGTGGAAGGGGCTTTAGAGGAGGAGATCATGTCAGACTAATATTCTAACATTCCAGGAGAGGATGACAAGGGTGGTAGACTTTTTTATTATTATTATTATTTATTTATTTATTTATTTTGTTTACTAGGAAAGGAGGACTAGGCACTTTTGCCTATTTTAAGCCTCATCCTGTGGAAGTGGAGATACAGATGGAAACCTACTTTCATAGAACCAGATTAAGCTGTTGGTGGTATTTTCAGTGAATAGGGGAAATTTTGCCAGGACACTGGATGATAGAGGATGACCAGTGCAGGTGGTGCTGCTGGATTTTAGTAAAGCACTTTGCAATGTGATGCATGGAAAACTGACTAATAATATACATGGAGCGGAAATACTGGATATAATAGTTAAATAGGTCAGGACTTGACATTACTCATGAAAAGGAATAAGAGTTTGTGTGGAGTGTGTAGATTCAGAGAGACCCAGGGCGAGAAGTGGTGTATAACAGGGATTAGTGCAAGGGCCTATTCTGTTTAGCTTATACAAATGATTATGGTATGGGAAGCTAGGTATCACATTTTGAACATGATACTGAAGTAGACAGGGCTGTGGTTAGAGAAGAGGATGCAACATAGAAACATAGAACCATAGAATGTGACAGCAGATACTGTAAGGACCGCTTGGCCCACCTAGTCTGCCCATTTTCCTACCTATCAGATAAGCTGCAGATCCTAGTTAACCAAAAGCTTACTTCCTCCTACCCCCCACTAGGACTGCCTTATGTCTATCCAATGCATTCTTGAATTCCCCCACTGTTCTTGACTCCACGACCTCCTCAGGAAGGCTGTTCCACATATCCATAGCCCTCTCTGTGAAAAAATACTTCCTCACATTACCTCTGAGCCGTCCCCCCTCTATCTTCAAATTGTGCCCCCTTGTTCTGGCACATCTCTTTTTCTGAAAGATGCTACCCTCTTGGACTATGATGATTCCCTTGAGGTACTTTAAAGTTTCTATCATGTCCCCTCTCTCCCTTCTTTCCTCAAGGGTATACATATTAAGCTGCTTTAGTCTTTCTTCATATGTCTTCTGGTGCAGACCCTGCACCATTTTGGTTGCCCTCCTATGGACAGTCTCCACTTTGTCTATGACTTTGCGGAGATGGGGTCTCCAGAACTGCACACCGTACTCCAGATGGGGTCTCACCAACTGTCTGTACAGAGGGATAACAACTTCCTGTTTTTACTATTGATGCCTCTCCCCATGCATCCCAGTATCCCTCCAGCCTTCCTTACTACCTTCTCACATTGCTTGCCCACCTTTAGGTCATCTGATATAATTACTCCCAGATCCCTTTCCATTTTTACTGTTGTCAGTATCTCACCCCCTGTTGCGTACTCTTCCCCTGGATTTTTGTTTCCCAGGTGCATTACCTTGAACTTCTTTGCATTAAATCTGAGCTGCCATACATCTGACCATTCCTCCAACCTTGCCAAGTCCCTTCTCATCCTTTCCACTCCATCTTGTGTATCAACCCTGTTGCAAATCTTTGTGTCATCTGCAAAGAGGCATGCTTTTCCTTCCAGTTCCTCTGTAATGTCTCTTATAAAGACATTAAAAAGGACCGGTCCTAGTACTGAACCCTGCGGTACCCCACTAGTAACCCTCCTTTCTTCACTGTGGACTCCATTTACTACTACCCTTTGCATTCTGTTGTCTAGCCAATTTTTTATCCAGGCTACCACCTTGGGACCCACTACAAGGCTGGCTAACTTGTGTATTAATCTTTTGTGTGAGACTGTATAAAATGCCTTGCTAAAATCTAGGTAGACCATGTCCACAGCCCCTCTCTGGTCTACCACTTTGGTCACCCAGTCAAAGAAATCTATTAGATTTGTCTGACATGACCTTCCCATCGTGAATCCATGCTGCCTTGGGTCCTGTGCCCCACTGGCCTCTAGGTACTCAACAATTCTTTCCTTCAGAAGTGATTCCATCATTTTCCCTACCACTGAGGTCAAACTAACTGGTCTGTAGTTTCCTGCCTCTGTCCTGCTCTGACTTTTGTGAAGAGGAATCACATCCACCCTCCTCCAGTCCTCAAGTACCACCCCATCCTCCCATGATTTGTTAAAGAGAGTAGTCAGCGGTGTCACTAGTTCTACCCTTAGTTCCTGTAGAATTCTTGGGTGAATCCCATCAGGCCCCATTGCTTTGTCCACCTTCAATGTTATTAGTTCTTTCAGAACTCTTTCTTCTGTAAATGGACTTGTATAGACCCCATCTTCAGAGTATTTCTCTTGTTTGGTTTAGGTACCTCCCCCTCCTCTTCCTTTGTGAATACTGAGCAGAAATATTCGTTCAGTATCCCTGCTTTTTCACTGTCACCCTCTACCCACATTCCCTCCCCTTTATTAAGCCTCAGTATCCCTCCTTTGGTCTTTCTTCACTCCCTAATGTACCTATAAAAGGTCTTATCCCCCTTCTTAACAGAGTTGGCTATCCTTTCCTCGGTTTGGGCCTTTGCTATTCTGACTGCCTTCCAGCCTCTTTCTGCTTTAACTGATAAAGTTCTCTGTCCTGCTCCTTCTGTGTTTCCTTATATTTCCTGAATGCTATCCTTTTCTCCTTAACCTTCCTGCCACCTCTTTTGAGAACCATAGTGTTTTTTCCTTCTCTGTTTCATTGATTTGTTTTACACAAAGGCTTGTTGCCTCTATGATGGCTGTTTTGATTACTCCCCATTGTTCCTCCACCCCTCTTTCTTGCCTGTTTGCTAGTGCTTTTCTGAGGCACTCTCTCATTTTCCCAAAGTCAGCCCTCCTAAAGTCCAATAATCTTGCTTTTGTATGGCTTGATTGTATGGCTGTGTTTATCGAGAACCACACTGTTTGGTGGTCGCTTGTTCCCAGATGGCTACCCACTTCTAAATCTGAGATTCTTTCTCCATCCCCATTTGAGAGTACCAGGTCTAAGATTGCTCCCTCTCAAGTGGATTCCAATACTAGCTGTCTGAGGCACGCCCCCTTTAGGGCATCAAGAATGACCATGCTCTTGGATGTGACTGCAGCAAAGGTGCTCCAGTTAACATCTGGCATATTCAGGTACCCCATCAACAATATTTCCCCTTTTTCTGCCATTCTAAGGAAGCCTTCTATCATTTCCTTGTCCTTTCCCTCCCCCGAGATGGGGGTCTGTATGCCACCCCATGTGGATTGTGGTGCCATTTCCTGTCTCCAGGGTGACCCAGAGTGCCTCATCTGCTCCCTGTTTACTCTTTAGTTCTGTTGCTTTGATCCCATCCTTTACATAGAGAGCTACTCTTCCTCCTCTTTACCCTCCCTGTCCCTCCTGTAGATTGTGTGTCTGCATGCTGACATCCCAGTCATGGTTCTCTGTGTACCATGTTTCTGTGACTGCCACAATATCCAGGCAACCCTCTTCCATCAAGGCCACTAGTTCAGAGAGCTTGTTACACAGACTATGGGCACTGGTACTCATCACCCTCCACTTTTTGATGGCCTTACCCCTTTTAGCCCCATTCCTGTCCTTACTGCCTTTGCCTTTTCTTACATTTACCTCTGTCCTTCTCCCTAGTGACTTCTCTACCTTGGTGTTTACCTCACTAATTACCATGTTTTGTGGGGGCAGGCTGGGATTTCCCTGCTCCTTTTCAGTGCCTCCCCCCTTGGCTAGTTTAAATGCTTGCCAGTGAAGCATTTAAACCTCTCACCTAGGATCCTGCCCCCCCCCCGGACAGATGCAGACCATCGCACCAGTGTAGGTCTGCATCCCTCCAGGTGGCTCCCCAGTCCCCAATGAAGCCAAAACCCTGAGCTCCACACCAGTTTTTCAACCATTTATTGAATTTCCTGGTGAGGAGTATCCTAGCATTACCTTACCATAGACAAGCAGCACCTCCGAGAAGGTTACCATGTGAGCTATTTGTCTAAGGCACCTCCCCAACTCTACAAACTCCTCTTGCAAACACATTTGCAAAGGGACATGGTTATAGTGCACCAGTTTGTGCCTGATTGTGGTATGGTGATGTTTAACATGGACAAGTCCAAGGTTCTACATTTTGGTTATATTAAAAAGCATCTAGTCTGTGTTGCATTCCTACTTGATTACCCTTTTTACACCCAGTCTGTTTTGTTACTGCTTTGCTGTTTGTCAAGTTCTCTTTACTAATATGTTTCTTTCTCTTTCCTGTCAGGGACATAACACTGTGTCCTTCTCTTCCTTATACCCTTCCTCACCTCCCTATCTTCCTGCCCCTATACTCCCCTCCCCTGAACTCCCTGGTTATTAAGTGCCTCAGCTGGAGCTGACAGATGAGAGAAAGCTGGGACTGAGGCATTTACTTCTTTCTCTCCTCTGTTTGTAGTTAATCCATAAATATGCACTCTGCACTTTGTGTTTGAAAATGTAATTATCTGTGCAGCACCAGATTATGCACTGAAGAAAGAGTAATATGCTCTGGGACAGCCCAGTTTCCAGTTGCCTTGGTGGTGTAGCTGACAGCACAACCAGGGCAGTATGTCTGGTGGCTGGGGTTCAAGTTCCTGCTGAGGCACTTACTTCTTTCTCTCCTTTGTTTATATATGTTTCATAAATATGCATGCCAAACCTTGTGATTAAAAATGTAATTATCTGTACAGCACTAAGTTGTTCAATGGAGAAAGAGTAATGTGCCCTGGATGTCCCAGTTTCCAGTTGCTTTGGTGGTGCAACTAGAACAGCATTCTGGGTAACCTGGGTTTAAGTCCCAGTTGAGGTTCTTACTTCTTTCTCTCTTCTGTTTGTATGTATTCCATAAATATGCACACTGCACTTTATAATTGAAGATGTAATTATCTGTGCAGCACCAGGTAGTGCATTGTAGAAAGAGTAATGTGCTTTGAGGTGGTTCAGATTCTAGTCAACTTTATGGCTTAGCTGGTAGTGCAACCAGAATGGTATTCCGGGTGGTGTGGGTTCAAGTTCCAGTTGAGGCACTTCCTTCCTTGTCTCCTCTGTTTGTATGTGTTCCATAAATATGCACACCGTAATCTGTGATTGAAAATGTAATATCTGTGCAGCACCAGGTAGTGCATTGAGAGAAACAGTGATGTGCTCCAAAACAGCCCGGCTTCTAATTGCCTTGGTGGCACAGCTGGTAGCACAACTGGAACAATATTCTGGGCAGTGTGGGTTCAAGTCCCAGCTGAGGCACTTAGTTCGTTTTCTCCTCTGTTTGTATGTGTTCCATAAATATGCACACCACACTTTGTGATTGGAAATATAATTATCTGTGCAGCACCAAGTTATACTTGGAGAAAGAGTAATGTGCTCCAGGACAACCCAGTTTCCAGTTTCCTTAGTGGCTCAGCTGGTAGCACACCTGGAATGGTATTCCAGGCAGCCTGAGTTCAAATTCCAGTTGAGGCACTTATTTCTTTCTTTCTTCTGTTTATATGTGTTTCATCAATATAAACACCATACTTTGTGATTGAAAATTAAATTATCTGCACAGCACTGGGTTTTGCACAGGAGAAAGAGTAATATGCTCTGGGATGGCCCAGTTTCCAGTAGCCATGATGGCACAGCTCATATCACAGCCAGAATGGTATTCCAGGTGGCCTGGGTTCAAGTCCCAACTGAAGCACTTACTTCTTTCTCACCTCTGTTTGTATATGTTCCATAAATATGCACTCCACACTTTGTGATTGATTATATGGGTTACAGTCTTTGGGCTCTATGCAAAAAGGCGGGTGCAGGTACATGAAAAAACATGTACACTGCCCGTGTATCAGAGCACCTGAGGACAGGTGCGCACATGCTGGTATTTACAACTGGCACCCACCAGTCCATGACTCATCCCTGTGGTGTGTACTCTGCAGGGTGGCTGGGGTGGAGTCCTGGACCCAGGCAGGCATCCAGTGGGATGCCCATCCCGGGTCCAACAGTGGATCCCTTGCACAGTGAGGGGCAGGTTCAGGGTAGTGTGCATACCTTCTGCAGGCACCCAGACCTATGCGGCATGGCCCCTATGGCCAGTCTGCTCACTGGCTCAGCCCTCAGTTAACAGCATCCTTCTGGTGCACTTCAGGATGCCTGCAATGGCAGCTGTGCCCCAACCACAATGTGGTAGTACCCCCATACCCCCAAGTCCCTGTAGCTGGGCATGTTCCACAGTCCATCCGTCCACAACATCCTGGTGTCACCACTATACTGAGGTTTCGAGCACTCACCCATCCCACTGCCCCTGCCCTCTTCAGCTGCCTAGTGGGCAGGGGCAACATGGAGAGCCCTGTCCTGGTCCCCTAGCATCCAGAGGGTGCATACATTGGGGCATGCTGTGGGTTATGCAGGGTCCCCACTGCTGTAACCTTCTTCCACCTCTGCACCTGTGTGGCCAGCACTATGTACATTAGGGAATAGAGCATAGTTTGGCATGCCCCCGGCATGACCACCGCTCCGAGGCATTCCAACTTAGCTATGCCAGCATGCCCAGTTTATGTGGTGTGTTGGCATAGTGCATAGGGCACAATGAGAGGGTACAAGGACAGACACAACAAGCATTGCCTCCTACTGTCCTCAAAAACATGATGTAATGTGTATTTCATGAGTGACCACTGGGACAACTGTACAAACCACAGCTCCCTGAGTCTCACTGCCTTTGGGCTGTGTCCCAGTGAAGCACCACCATTTTTGCTCCACCAACACCACCACATATAGGAGATATTTTAAAGCAGTCTGCTTTAGAGAGGCATTGCAAATGAGAAAATGCCTTACTTAGTGTGGTAGTACTGTAGTGGAAGCACTGTAAAAAAACATTCTGCATTTCATCCAGTCACTGCTGGACATACCTCTCAACTGTCCCTGATTTTCAAGGATGTCCCTTATTTTGCCTCAGAAATTTCCCCAGTTCCTCCTAAATTTGCCATTTCCATTACTAAAGAGTAAGGGTTTTAATTATAAAATATTGTCTGCCTTTAGTGTTACAGGCTATTTTTCATTACAAAAATGTTATTTCAACTAAGAAAGATATTGAACACAGCTTCTTGAGCTGATATTACTATTTTTTCAGATATGTCCCTGATTTTGGTCATTTGTACTGATTATTTTAACCCTTGTCCCTGAGTTTTGAAGCAAGAGGTTGAGACCCATGCTGCTGGACATCTGGCTATACCCTTGCAATCTGAGTGTGGACATCTTTCTGACATACAGTGGCAGTAACATTCTAAAAGCAAGGGATGGGGAAGATTTCCGGCATTTGCATTGCTAAGGACAAATGCACTAAAATGGTAGTGAACCCCGCTTAAAAAAACATACACAGTTGAAGGAAATACTAGATACTGTGTGAACATTACTTAGGATTTCCATGAAACCACTAAATTTATTAAGCTCTTCTGTTATTACCAGCAGGAGGAAAATGTTTATCAGTATTGCTGAACTAAAACCATTTCCACGTGGTGGATCTCTGTCTTTTATATGGAGGAGAGAATCATGGAACAGAAAGCTATGTTCCAGACTATGGAACTGGAGGATTTCTTCAGACATTTTGCAACATGGCAATTAATTTTCCTCAGAATATAAGAAATTCATTGGCCCAAATATAGCATGTGATACAAAAACTAGTGTGCATTAATTCCCTAGATATACTCGCTGATGCAATACCCATAAGATCTACATAGCAATCCAGTGTTTTGTCTTTCCTTCCCACCCATTTGGTTGACACTATTGCTATCATCGCATATTATTAATGAGGAAATAGACAATGTTTGAGCTATGTTAGAAACACATATAATATGATACCTTTTAGCATGTGGATTCTGTCCCTGAGGGAGTAGATTGCTTTAATCTCCCGAGTCCGGGGTGCTGGTCAGGTATCTGCTGTCGTGATCACTTTGCAACCAGTTGCAGATTTGATGCATGGGAGATGCAAGCTATCCATGGCTAAAGGTAGAATCACCCGGATCACCCTTGAAACTGTCCCAAAATTGAGCAATAACCTGTAAGAGCTTTCAGAGTGCTAAAATCCCCCACTGCTCCGTTTATGCCTGGCCTCAATCTCTGACCGATTAGGGACTGGTGCAGAAATCAGACCCTAATGTACTCCTCTAACTGTAAATTCACATTATTTAGAGTCCATGATGAGCCAACCACAATAAGAAATATGTGCAACTTTTTCTTTCCTTTTGTGAATCTGCTTCAGGAAAGACAACTTCCTTTGTCCCTGTCTGAATGGGATGCAGCATCTTGGGAAAGGTATGGGATGCTCTGAGCTCTGTAGCCAAGATATTTCCTTCTCTCTGTCCCTAAAGTGAGCTACACAGTTTAATTTGTATAGATCAGATTAGCCAGAGATGACGGTAAGAGTGCAGGTTTCTCTTCTTATCCTTTGAAAGCCGCATCCTTTTTTTAAATGTATAAAGTCACTGTACTGTGATTCAGATATGCAAATTTGTAATAGATAGCTCACAGAGCATTGCATGGGTATCTAACTAATCTACGAGTGCCGTTATAACTTCCACACTGTTTGTTTAAAAGAACAAAGCATCAGGATAGCAATATGAGACTATCAGTTGTATAACTACACTGTTTATTAACCAGCCATAATGTGAACAGTCACAATATTAATACACACATTGTGTTTTTGTTTCATATTTTGTTATTCTTACACAGCAAAATGAACATAAAAATGGTCAATAATTTTATACAGTATAGCTGTTTTATTGCCAAACCTCTATATAGCACTTGCCATGTTACAAGCACATTATTCCCCTCAAAAGGAGGCATTTACTTTGGAATTAATGCATGCTTGTCTGGTGGGAGCACTAGGCCTTTGGTCTTGTGCACCTCCCCAACCATGCATTAATTCGTAGTAAATGCTTTCTTTCTCGGGGATTAATGCTTACCTCTCCACTGACCCTACAGTGGAACTATGGACAGGTACGACATTTTTCTAGAGATATCACAGAAATTTCAGGAAATATCTAGACATATCATATGCTGCAACTGTGTATTAGAGTAGCAAAATCAACTTGAATAAACCAGTAAGAATATACAACCTCCTGGTCATACTGGTCTACTTCATCTGTCTTTCTTTAGTGCCACTGTCAGGCATGTGTGTGACACTAAAGCCTTTGATAGGCATGCTTTTAGATAATGTATGCTGACATAGCTCAGATATTTTGGAGGAAAACAGATATGTCAGCTGAGTACATGATGCAGGCTTACTAAGAAGAATCAATGGCAAACAGAAGTGCTGATCAGATCCAAATCTTGCAAAACAGGATAGTTATTTGTCCTGCACTAACTAACATAGCTTTGCAATTTCTCTGATACACTTCAACATCTGTAGCTTCAAAAAGAGGTTTCAGTAAGGTTTCCTCTGCTCCAAAATGTGCTGAGAAAGAGGAGCGGGTGGACAACCATGGTCTCAGAGAGGGTTAGGGTGGTGGAGCATAGGCACATCCCACATCTCATACCACTACAGAACTCCTGAACCACACTAGTAGGGTGGGATTGTCCCACAGAGGCACTCGAGGCAGTGGCCAGGATGGATGTGGAGGTTCTCCATGGTGGAAACCTAAAGGGGGGACAAGTGACCCTAGAGGAGAAGGAAGCAAATCCTGGTGGGGGGCTCAATCATCAGGGGGTACAGCTGGTGATACAAAGGAAAGAGGAGAGAGAGGTGAGGTGCTTTGCAATTGCCATGGCAAGGAGGGACAGAAGTAGGATCCTGGGGATCATAGGGAAGACAGGGAGGGACAGCTGGATGTCATTGTCCATTTGTGGATAAATGACCTGGCTGAGGAGGAGCCAGAAGCTGTTCATGAGGAGTTCAGAAGATTGGGGAGGGGTCTGGGGTGAGTAGCAAAATCAGTGACTTTCTTGGAGTTGCTACCTTTCTATGACAAGGGAGAGAACAGGAATCTCTGTTCCAAGAAGTTCAACACGTGGTTGCAGAAATGGTGCAATGAGGAGGGATACAGATTCATTGGGGACTGGGGCTCCACTTGGATGGATAGATGCCTGTTCAGAGGAGATAGCCTGCATCCATCCAGGAGGGGAACTGGGATCCTCAGTGAAAAGTTTAAATGCTAAATTGGTAAGCATTTCAACTAGCCAAGGGGGGGGGGTGCAGACTAAGGCAGAAGGGCATCGACTGCTGTCCACCCCCACATGCTAACAAGAACAACAGCAAGAATCCCAAGAGTAAACAATCACAAAAAGTCCAAATACAAGCACAAAATCAAGTAGGAGAGGGAAGAGGGAGAGCAAGGGTAATAAGGGAGGAGTTAGGGGAGGGCAAATGGACAAAAAGAATTGAGGTGACAGTAAAATCTACAGAGCCATGTGTGCAAATGCTCAAAGTCTGGGCAACAAGGTTACAGATCTAGAGGCCACCATGGTGGCAGCAGACCTGGACATAGTAGCAATTATAGAGATCTGGTGACATGATAAACAGGACTGGGATGCAGCCATACCAGGGTATGCTCTATTCAGGAGGGGCAGGGTAGGCAAAAAGTGAGGAGGGGTGGCTCTTTATACAAAAGAGAGCATAAAGGCCACAGAAATACAATGAGATAAGGGAGAAGCAGAGGTACTGTTGCTTACCCTTGAGACAAGGAAAGGGACTATTATTTGAACATTGGTAATCTACAGATCGCCAGCACAGGGAAAGGAAGTAGATAAGGAAACAATGGAAGAAATATGAGGGATGTCTAATAAGAGGGCGGTATCTCTGGTAGAGGATTTCAATATGCCAGATGTGGATTGGAGCATCCCAGCTGCAGCAACAGGTAGAAGTAGGGAAATCCTAGACTCTATGCTGGGGGTGTTTCTCAGGCAACTAGTCATTGAATCCACTGGTGGGGGGGGAGGCATACTAGACCTGGTACTGTCAAATGGGGACAGTGTCACTGATGTCACAGTAGGGAGCCACCTGGGGACAAGCGATCATCGCACAGTGTCTTTCTAGGTTAGAAGAGGGTTGGTGCCGGCCCAGTGGCACAGAGGGTTGAGGCGCTGGATGCCACACCTTGAACCATGCCGGTGACCCAGGTTTGGGAACTGACTCGGGGCACCAGGGGGCAGTGGAGGACGAGGAGGATTGAGCATCCAGAGGACTGCTCTCCTCCTCAGGAGTGGGGGTGTGGGTCACATCACTCAAACAGTGGCTCCCAGTGGAGACTGGGGGCACTGTTTCAGAGTGGCACAAGGAGGGGAACATCAGAAAAATGGAAAATGGCTCCATGCACTCACCAGATGAGAGCTTCCCCGCTCTGTGACAGCGCCGGAACCTCCGAGGACTTCCTCTGCATCAGCAGCATTCCTGAGGGCCTAATACTGAGTGCGCTGGGTAAGCTCCCTCCTAGTGCCTCCCCCCCTCGGAGGAGAGGGACCCATCTGGTGAAGGGATACACCGAGATACCCCTCGGCAGTCAGCTGCTGTGTGGGAACAGTGGGGAGTCCAGTAAGAGGATGGCTGGTGAGTCGGGAGCACGGTGAAGCCTGAAGGAGAGGAGAGCACTAGAGCATAAACAGGAAAGTAAACAACATAAAAAAAAAAAAAAGAAGAGGGACTGAAACAAACCACACTAAAACAAGGGTCCTGGACTCCAGGAGGGCTGATTTCAAGAAAATGGGAGAGTGCTTCAGGGAAGCACTAGCAGAGATAGGGAAATTGGGTGGGGCATAGGAGAGGTGGGCAGAAATAAGGAAAGCAATCAAGAAGCCAACAAACCTCTGTGTCAGGCAGATTGCAAAGAACAAGAGAAACAGGAAACCACTATGGTTCTTCAAAGAAGTAGCAACAAAAGTAAAGGCAAAGAGGATAGCATTCAATAGGAACAAGGTAACACAGAAGGAAGAGGACAGAGAGGGTTATCAGGAGAAATTAAGGGAGGCAGCAAAAGCAGTTAGGAGCGTTAAGGCGCAAATGGAGGAGAACATGGCTAAGTCAGTAAAAAAGGGAGATAAAACATTCTTTAGGTATACAAGCGGAAAGAGGCAGAACAAGGTGGGGATAGTAAGAATAAAAGGGGAAGGGGGGAGTATGCCAAAGAGGACCTGAAGAAGGCAAACATATTGAACAAGTAGTTTTGTTCAGTATTTATGAAAGAGGTGGTGGGTGACAGGCCACAGACAGAGGAAAGGGGTTTTAATGGAAAGGAGGTAGACACTAGCTATTTTACGGAGGTGAGAGTCCTCAAAGTCCTAGAGAAACTACAGGTGGATAAGGTGATGGGGCCAGATGGGGTGCACCCCAGGATATGGAGGGAACTTTGGAAGGAGCTCACTATACCTCTGACAGCCCTGTTCAACCTATCACTGGTTAGGGGAGCTGGTACAGAGGGACTGGAGGTGGGCAGATGTGATTCCACTTCACAAGAGTGGGAATAAGGTGGAGGTTGGGAACTAAAGACCAGCAATCATGACGTCATTGGTGGGCACACTTATGGAAACACTACTTAAGGAAAGGATAGAGGAATACCTTGTAGCCAGTGGGTTGCAGGATCCAAGGCAGCATGGGTTCAAAGGGGGGAGATCTTGACAGACGAACCTGACTAATTTCTTCAACTGAGTAACAAGGAAAGTGGATCAGGGAGAGGCAGTGGATGTGGCCTACCTAGATTTCATTAAGGCCTTCTACACTGTTCCACATAGAAGAATGGTAAACAAACTGAGCAACCTGGGATGGGATCTGATGGTAGTAAAATGGGTACAAAATTGTTTGAGTAACAGAAGCCAGAGGGTGGTGGTAAATGGGGTAGACTAGGAGGAAGGAAAGGTAACCAGTGGGGTTCCACAGGGGTCAGTTCTGGGAACAGTCCTCTTCAATGTCTTCATTAGTGACATCACAAAATGGCTAGAAGGGAACGTATGCCTGTTCACAGATGACACAAAAATCTGCAACAGAGCGGACACACCTGGGAGGCAGACAGAATGAGGAATGACATGAAAAAACTGGAGAAATGGTCAAGAGTATGGCAGCTAGCATTCATGCAAAAAAGTACAAAATTATGCACATAGGGCACAGGAACTCAAGGGCAATGTATCAACTGGGGGGGGTGACAACAAAAAAAACAGGAAAGGGACCTGGGGTCATAATATCTGATGACCTGAAGGTGGTAAGGCAGTGTGATAAGGCAGTAGTAAAGGCTAGTAGAATGCTGGGGTGCATAGGGAGGGGTATCACAAACAGAAAGAGAGAGGTGGTGTTGCCACTGTATAGGTCGATGGTAAGGTCAACCTGAAGTACTGTGTCCAGTTCTGCAGACCTCATCTCAAGAAGGACATAGACTGGGTAGAGCAGTACAGAAGAGGGAAACAAAAATGGTGCATGGGCTACAACAGAAGCACTATGATGAAAAATTCATGCAATTGAATATGCACTCTTTAGAGGATAGAAGGGAAAGGGGAGACATGATATAAACATTCAAATACCTCAAGGATATCAAAAAGTGTAGGAGGGAGGCATTTTACATCAAATGAGATGCTCAAGGACAAGGGGGCATGATATGAAGCTGGAAGGGAGGGGCTCAGAGAGGATGTGAGAAACAACTTCTTCACAGAAAGGGTGGTGGACGTCTGGAACAGATTACCAGCTGAGGTGGTAGGTACCAAAACAGTAGCAGGATTTAACCACTCATGGGATACACACAGGGGGCCTTAGTAACAGGGCTGGGGGGGGGTAAGGCCACAGGGTGAGTAGGGTCTGCAGTAGCACATTACAGTAGGTAGGAAATGTTTAGAGCAGACTAGAAGGGCCAAGGGATCCTTTTCTGCTGACAACTTCTATGTTTCTGTGATTCAGTAAAACTGGGGACATTGTCTCACCACATTGCTCAAAGCTAGATCTGGAGATTTTTAAATTCCTAGCCATTTTAAAACTCAACTTACAAAGATGAACTTTAACAATGTATTTGTTTTCAATTATTCAGATGTCCAACAAGTGGCATGTGCTATTCCCTCTTCCACACCTTCTGGTAGTAAGTATTCCCAGACTCCCACTTGAACTGGAACCAAAGACACAGTCTGGCTCTACACTCCTGGCAACAGCAACATAAGGACTCCTTCGACAAACACCACTAGAAGTCCTCGTGATGATACTCTGCATATGCTTGTCATCACTAACTAGCTCACCATGATGTGTGTCACACAGAGGTGTTATTGGTGAGACCCCACCATAAACATGATGAGTGGTAACTCCAGTAACAACTCTTCACTAGTCAGTTTACTTCTATAGCACCTCTTTGTCCTCCTCCTCCTCCTCCTCCTCCTCCTTATAATCCTCCTCTATAACCATCTGTTGTGTTCAACATAAAAAAATATATATGCTTCAATGTTTGTGGAATAGCAATGAGGTATATAGTGCTTGTGCAACTTGTAGTACTTTCTGTGGCTTAACTCTATTCCCACCCTTGTGTAGTAGGCATGTAGGTAGGAATTTGTAGGGAAAAGAAGGCCCATGAACAAGGGTGAGAAGAACACCAGAGAAGGAGGAGGAGGAGATGGTGGTGGACAAAAAAACACTCCCTAAGCAGGGAGGTGAATTAGTGGAGGGCTTAAGTAGAGGTTGTGGGAGGAGCTATTCCGCACATTGAACCTCAGGTCAAGCCCTCCCAAAGTAAAATTATTTATTTATTTTTTTCATATTAGCAAAACAGAGACTCACACAGTTTCATTTACAGATGAGATTTGGGGGAAGTAATAAGGGAAAGGGTAGGGGATTTTTTAAATATAAAATTGATTGTAAAATATTGCGAAGGGCAGAAGAGTATAAATATCCTATATTTTGTTTCCACCTGTTTTGTATGTGTCATGATACATTATTTTTTCTGAGGGAATATTTTATACAGTAATTTAGAAATCTATATGTCAGCATGAGCATAGTAATTGGAATGCTGGTAAAGCAAAAACTGCAGGAAGTGTAAGCCTTGAGGTCAGTAATGAGTATTTATTACTGTAGCTCAATTGGCTGTGCTGCTATGGTCTTAGGGGTACAGACTCCATCTCACCTCCACAGACATAGTAGTCCTCAGCAGGGGCATGCAAACACCACCTGCCACAAGGAAGCTGGTGCTCCTTGGAGTCAGGTGAGTTTCCTAGCTCCCTGAAAGAGGCGGTGGTGACACCTTTCTTGAAGAAAACTACCTTGGACCCAGACTGTTTCTCAAACTACAGACCTATCTCTCTCTAACCTTCCCTTTATTGGGAAGGTTATTGAGAAGGTAGTGGCAGCCCAATTGGAGGACCATTTAACCATCCATAATATCTACGAATCCTTCTAATCTGGTTTCCGTAAAAGACACAGCACCAAGACTGTGCTGGTTCGGGTGCTTAATGATCTTCTGAGGGTGAGGGATCAGAAGAGACGTTCCATTCTGGTTCTTTTTGATCTCTCATCGGCTTTTGACACTGTGGATCACATGGTGTTGATAGCACATCTGAGGCAAATCTGTGGAATGTCAGGAACCGTTTTACAATGGTTCACCTCATTCCTCACTGGGAGATCACAAAGAGTTGTGTCGAGGATTTTTTCCTCTGGCCCAACCTCTTTGTTGTGTGGATTGCCTCAGGGTTCCGTGCTGTCACCCATGTTATCTGCAGTGTATATGCTGCCCCTCGGAGACATTATAAGATGGTATGGGCTGAGGTTTCACCGCTATGCAGATGATACCCAGCTATACCTGTCTTTTGCACCCGACCGGGATGGAGCTCTCGCGGTGTTTAACAACTGTCTGGATGAAATCCAAGGTTGGATGGATTCTAGTTGGTTAAAGTTGAACTCAGAGAAGACAGAGGTTTTGGTTGTGGACAGGGGTGGTCAGATAGAGAGGTCGCACGATGGCACGCCTTCTGGAATTTTTCTTTGTGGCATGTCACTTCCAACCTCTGAATGGGTACGTAGCCTTGGGATTGTACTAGATGACAGGCTGACCCTATAATTTCAAGTGTCGGCCATTGTCAGGACTTCCTTTTACCATCTTAGGAGTATTGCCAGGGTTAGGCACCTTGTTCTGTCTGACTCTTTGCCAACGTTGGTCCATGCCTTTGTGTCCTCACGCTTGGACTACTGCAATGCCCTCTACTTTGGGCTTTCTGGGGTTGAAATCCATCGCCTACAGCTGGTGCAGAATGCTGCAGCCCAGGTTTTGACTGGGACAAGTAGGTACTGTCATATTACCCTGGTGCTGCACGAACTGCACTGGCTCCTTATACGGTGGTGGATCACCTTTAAAGTAATTTTATTGACTTTTAAAGCCCTTCACGACCAGGGCCTGACCTATCTGAAAGAACTTCTGGTGCCTTATTGCCCTGGCCGATCGATCCGCTCAGCCAATGAGGGGTTGTTAGAGATTCCAAGAGTGAGTTAAAATCTTCAGGCAGCAGAGCATTTTCTCATGCTGCACCCACTCTCTGGAATTCTCTACCACGCCGGTTATGGGAGTGCACCTCCATGGAGATATTTAAGAAGTATCTGAAAACATACTTATGGCAAACGGCCTTCTTGGATAATTCAGTCAATTTTATTGTGCCTGTACTTTTATTATAACTTATTATGTTTTAATATCTGACGTTATTATGGTATTTTTTTTTTATATGTACTGTAGATTTGTACTTGAAATTATGGTCTTAAAATGTTCAGTGCCTTGATATATTGAAAGGCGCTCTATAAATAAAATTATTATTATTATAATTAATATTCATTGCTGACCTCAATGCTTTTATTACAGCAATCCATGTGTAGTCTAGTTTACCCATATCAGTTAATGCATTGGGAACCATTGACATTCAGACAGATTATTGAAGATGAACTGAATTTATGTGTCCAGAATTGAAGCTGAACTGAGTTTCCAGAGGCCGACTTATCTCACATTTGGCCCAGCCTCCACCATTAACAGATCCTTCTCATACCTGGAGAACCATGGGACCTACCAGGCCCCACAGCAGGGGGGGGTAATATATAAAAGCTTAAGAAGGACAGACAAGGACCTCAGGATGGCAGAGTAGAATATCCTGTAAGGGATGAAGACTTGCAGATGGCTAAAGGAGAGCCCAGGAATCCCCAGTAGATGGTAGTAGCCTTGTAATGCTATGTCAGAAGGACTCTAGGTCTAGCATGTTCACCCCACTCCTACTTCAAATACAGGAATAAAGTAACTAGGCTGTGCAAACATATACCAATTTGTATGTATTCTCTACCCATCCTACTACCTGGGCTGGCCAGCTATTCCTTTGATAAGCAGAAATATGAACACACTTAAAGGCCTCACCTGGCTTTATGTCTGCTGCCTATATTGGTAGGCAGTGTCATAGGTTTATCACTCCATAGGAGATAACATGTCTCCTACCATTATCCCTGAATTCACCACACTGACCTTTAGAGAAGGTCAGTGCATGCAGCTGCAGGACACCAGATCAAACATCTCAGACTGTTGTATGACAAAGGTAACATTAACAGTAATTCTTTACTTTTCAATCCATACAAGGCACAATCAGTGCACAAAATAACTGTCACAGAGTAAGAATTTGGTTGTGAACATTTATTGTCCTTCACCCAAAAGGAATAGGACTGTTATGCTAATGAACTGTGTGCTGGCAGTTTGCCAGCATATAGCTGCTCTAGTTCTATATGTGGAGGACACTCACTTTATGAGTCTTACTAATAAATGAAGTCATAAAATGTGACTTTGTACACAAGAACAAAGTCAGTATGGTAATTCCAGCAAATGCTGCCCCCTGTTTGCAACTCAGCAAAGTATAATATGACTTTTACCCAGAACATCAGTACCTTTTGAGTCATACTTTACAAACACAGCAGGCAAAGTTGGGACACAGGTACAGTGGCTAAAAAGGAGTGCTAATCGCTAACCCAATTCAAAGAACATATGACCAAAGAAAAAGAAGAGACAGACAGTGATTGAGAGACAGAGAAAGAGTGAGGGGGAAAATATCATTTCTCCATCATCAGGCACCAGAAAGAGATACAGTACCATCAAAAGTTTTGTGTTATAGCACTATTTTCAATGATGATTTAGTTTACTTACCATATATGGTACAGTAGATATGTCAAGATACAAAAGATGCTGAACACTTCCCCAAGTAATGTACCTGAAACCTTTTGAAAGTGCAAATGCCTTAAGATTCATATTAAAAATATGCCATACTGGAACATATCTAAAATATTGGGAGAGAGCATGCCCTACAAGGGGCTGAGTCTACAAATGCCTTGCTAATTTTAGCCCTAAGTTGGGTACAGTACTAATAGGCAACCCTCCCCGGAGTATCTCAAGATAGTTACTAGAGCATATTATATGTACTTAAGATGTCAGATATATGACAGTTGCAGCAGTGAACTTAAGAGTATAGTAAGGGTCAGCTTTATGGATCAGGAGACAATGCCCCCCACCATGGTGGTGCACAAAGCCATAGATAATACAAGTCAACAGATTTTTTATGTTTCTTTTTCAATCTAATTTACCTCTTCTACTATTTGTAACATGCTGTTATTGCACATAAAGTGCACTGGTATGGTAAGTAGAGACTTAAATAGTGGCAAGATGATTTCATGGTAATTGCTTGTTCAGTACAATTTCACTTCTCACTGAGATAGTAAAATGAGATATCTGGGAGGCAGTATAGCAAAGTGGTTTAAGGCTCTAAGCTATAAATTTGAAGACCTGGGTTTGAATCCCACAGTCCCCACTTTACACTGTGTGACCATGAGTAAGTCACTTAACTTCCCTGTGCTCCCAGGTTGCACCTGTAAACAAGCTTTCAGCTTAGTGTGTCTCACCTGGTAAAACAAAAATGAGATACATGATGTCTGATTTTTCTCGAGTGTTTAGATTGGACACAATACCAGTATGATGCATGTGCAATAAATGTAGAATAATGTATTAGTGACTGTGTGATGTTATTTTTTTACACACCCAAGGTGTGTTTTGCCAAGTTTATTTATTTTTATTTATTTCCATTTTGCTGGGAAAGTGGACTTGATCAAAAAGATCCAGTTCCAGCCATGCCTGGGGGAAAGGGTACAACATGAGAAGTGTCACAATACATACAGAAGTACACAATAAGTACAATTAATAAAATCATAACAAACAATGAGTATTTATATGTATGTAATCCCTGTGGGATATATATTTCTTTAGGGAGGCTTGAACATTTTTTTCCATACATCCCTGTAGTTTGTAGAGTTTTTCTAGTTTTTTCTCTCATTCCCATCCCCTTGTCTCAGCATGAATGCCAGCATGTGGAGGCACATGCATGTTGCACTATAAGACACCATCCCTTTGCATCACCCCCTCCCACCTGCACCGTCACCGGACCTCCACCCGGCAAATGGTGGAACTGTGGAGGGGAGACCACCTTCCCAGGAGAGGAGAGCTGTTAGTTGGCCTGCAATCCTGCCTTTCCCCTGGCACCAGCTCCCGATGACCCGAGGTCATTCTCGAACCTGGTTGCTGGCTTGGCATGAGGTAGCGTCCAGTGCCTCAACCCTCAGAGCCACTGGGCCAGCCTGAACATTTGTTTTATGACATCCTCTATGCCTAGGAGGGCTGAGTCAGCTGGTCTGACGAGTGCTCCAGGGGCTGGGAGGAGGCAGTTTTGGGGCTATAAGAGAGATAGTTTTGTCGGGCGAGAAGGAGTTGCCTGGGAAATGGCCAGGAGGTTTCACCTGGAAGAGGAAGAATGAGAAAAGCTCTGCTCGTGGTGGAAGAAGTGGACTTAGGGATCCTCCAGTGGGTAGGGTGCCCCTTGCATTAGAAGGGGTCAATGCACTAGTCATAATGGGATGGAGTTTGTCCTGAATGCTGGTTATGGGTAAAAGCCAACAATGGAGAATATGAAGAGAGGGGCACTCACCTGCACCATGTCTGTGATCAGTTGGGATATGGGCTGAATGCCACACTCAAGTCTAAGAGAGCAGCCACTAGAGTGTGTGGTCTGGGCTGCCAGGTAGAGGCTTTGAGAATGTGCATTTAGGGGGCTGTTAAATGTCCCATTTAACACCAGTTGGTTCAGTAGGAAAAGACACAGTATAAAAGTGCTTCACTGCAAAGCCGAATAGGGAAACACTGAAAGTCCAGGGGGAGAGAATCTAGTGTGAAAGTGCTTCAGTGTGAAGCCAAATAGGGGGCTATGGAAACCCCCTCAGGGACAGAGAAGTGGGGGATCAACTCTGCAGTGGTTCAAATCATGAACTGTGCAGCTGTACCAGAATCCTAGGAACCTAGGAATATCAGAGCTCATAAAATAAAGGATGTTATATTTGAAGTTATTCCTGTTTGGATATCAAGTTGGTTATGTCTCCAAGTGCTTAACCATTTTGATCCTACAGCCTAGCCAGCCCTGCGTGTGCCAGTGGATGCCTGGAGGCCAGCCTCAATTCAGGAGTTCAGGTATGTTCCAGACTGCTATTTGCTATATGTGAGACCCCTCCCAGGTGAGTGTAACACCAGTGATGCCCCAAGACATGCTGAGAGGGGACTCTATATATATATATATATATATATATGCACCAAATGCCTACTTACATCAATAAGCCTTGCAGGAAAAATCAAAACTAGCTTTTACACAACACCACGTGGAAGATACCTGCAAACTAAAAAACAAATCATGAGACCTAAGGTTCAGTGGTTTATGCAGGAACAATACACCTAGCGTATTTTTTTTTTAAATGAGACATCTCAGTCAGTCATATTTCATGTTTTGTAATGTCTGGTTGGGTCTGATATTAACCAGAACCCCCCCAAAAATAGTAGTGTGACAATGCACAGTAGCTGATAAATGCTGTCACAGGAAGCTGTTTTGTCTTTCTGTGACAGCATAGTGGATCCCACATGGCTGATTACTCAGCTGCCAATATATTTTTTTGGGGGGGGTTTGTTTTTCCTTATTTCAGATGCAGGTCAATTGAAAACAGAAATTATAGCAGTCCTGCTCTTGGAAGGAAGGAGAGACACAAAGAGTGAGGGAGGGATGGTGAAAGTTATCATCGCACCACGAGCAAGTGAGATGAGGGAGAGGAAGGTGAAAGTAAGTTTCCCGCCTCCTGACTTAGTCATCCACTGCAGGAGGTTTGTTCTCCTGATGACTGGTCAGAGACCAGTTTCTGTGCTACCTGGTTTAGGGCTAGTTTCACCACTGTACAGGAACTTTCCTTGTTGCCCTTAGTTTTTTTTTTCTTCACCAACTCCTTTTAGTGTAGATTTACTATTACCAACTCCATGCTGCAATGGATCAACACACCAGTGAAATTTTGCATCAAAAGAATTTTAGGGGAAAATGAGATTCAAACCCAGACTTTCAGGGTCACAGCCTAGTGCACTAACCACTACACTATGCTGGCTGCTGCCTAGCAAGCATATATTTAGACACATATGTGACAGTAACTGATCCCAGACCAGTTCAGCTGGAAGGAGAAACTGGTCTCAGACCAGGTGGCACAGAAACTGGTGTAAGACCAGGCAGCCCTGAAACTGGTCTCAGTCCAGGCTGGTCCCAGACCAGTAATCAGGGGAACAATCTTCTTACACCTAATCATCCACAGTAGCCACTAATGTCGTGGCGTAGCTAGGAAAATGAAATATTTAAGCTGGAACTCTGTCATTTTGCTGCCCTCTCCTCATTGTAGACATGCCCATGTTTGTTACCTAGTACCCTTGTACACCACATATGGACTAAAGAACTATATAATAACAGCATAAAAAATACAGCAGTACTTATTTATATCCATTTCACTTCATGCTGTGTTCAAAAAGATCATAACCTTCATATTACAACAGCTGTACGGTGGATATCAGACAATGGGAGTAGCCCAATCAATGATCAGAACACAAAATTCTGCCCCCCCAATCAACTTGTAATCTGTGGCTACCTGGCATACGCGTTCCTACACCCATGAGACTGACTACATGCCTGGGACTTTCTCCTTATTAACCAGGTGTGACATCAAGATGGATAAATACAGAAAATGTAGGATCTGATCTCTGGTTGGTATCAGACCCTAACAGATACTATCATACAATAAGTTGTCTGTTTTTTGGGATATATAGACACTCCTCTGGTGTGTGGCGACACATGAACACTCCATATCCTGCATCTGATCAAGGCATACTGTCCATATTAAGGAATAAAACACAATGGAATGATGTATCACACTTATAAGGTGGTTTAGTATTAAAAGAAAGGCTGACTAGAACTTTTTTATTTATTTACTTTTTATGCAGTAAATACAGTAGCTCTGTTTTATTGAAGGAGGGAAGGAGGGAAACCAAAAAGGAAAAGGGGGGTAACAAACAGAGTGATACAAAACCTGGAAAGCCATGTATGCGAATGATAGAAGTCTAGGAAATAAGACTCCAGACCTAGAGGCCAATCTGGATATTGTGGCCATTACCAAGTCATGTTGTACTGAAAACCATTACTGGGACATGGCCATACCAGGCTATATTCAGTTTTGGAAGGACAGGGTGGGAAGGAAAGAGGGGTTGTGGTATTTTATGTGAGGGAGGGAACTAGTTCAACAGAGATACAGGGAATTCAGGGGGACAGAGACATTGTTAGTCATCCCAGAGATGGAGAATGGAGCTTTATTCACAATGGACCTCCAGCACAGGGGTAGGAGTTAGATAAGGTACTTATGGAAGCCATTGGCATGATGGAAGAAAAAGGAGATGTGGTGTTGGTGAGGGATTTTGATCTTCCAGATATATACTGCAGCCTCACAGCTGCAGCTTCAGCTAAAAGCAGGGAAATCTTTCTTAGAGTAGAGTAGTAGAGTACAGTAACATTTTATTCATGTTAATTCAGATGAACAAAACATGAAAATGGTTAAAAATCCCAATTGAGCAACAAAGGCTAATTTACAATGGGTACCATAAATAGCATGGTCTCAGTTACAATAAACAGCAGAGTTAAAATACATACATATCTGTAAACACAATAAGATACATAGCACACAATTATCATATAACAAGGAACAATAACAGGTGAGGACATGACTAAGAAAGCGGCACAATAATGTCACATACTGTAACTGTCATACACAACCAAAATTATCAAGCTAATGACTGAATTCAGAGTCAAGGATTGTCTAGGCAAGTACAAAATCTGGACAATAAATCTTGGACTCCCTGCAGGTAGCATTCCTCAAGCAACTAGTCAGTGAACCCACTTATGATGGGGCAATACTGAATCTGGTACTCACTAACAGGAACACATTGCAGACATCAAGGTTTGGTGCCACCGCAGGACCAGCAGTCACTGTATAGTGTGGTTAGTGTGGTCCAATATAATGACTGGAAGCACAGGAATGAGAGTACACTCATCTCCCTAAGGTGTTGCTGTATAATGTGAGTTGAAACCACGTGAAGAAGCCACTTTTGAGTGGCGATACATAGGGGCTGTTTGTCTGCACTCCCATGCTACAATAAATGTACTGTTTTCTTCAGTTTCAGTGTTATGTGTGCTGTTCTTTTTCTGTTTCAATATGGGGGAGGGGAAAGGGAAATTGTTTAACCAGGAAAGGCACGCTAAGCCAGAGCTTGTTTCCAGGTGTGACCTGAGAGCACAAGGAAGTTAAGTGACTTATTTAGGGTCACATAGTATGCAAGTGGAAGCTGTGGGATTCAAACCCAGGTCTGGTCTGCTGGATGTCACCAGCTTTGCAGCTCAGTGCCTTAGACCACTGCACTATACTGCCTCCTCAATATAAGGACAGCTGTTGAATCGAACCACAAAAAGGCAAGGGTCTTGGACTTCAGAAGAGCAGATTTTAAAAAGATGGGTGAATTCCTCAGGAATGACCTGGCATGGGAGATGAGCTGGATTAGGTGGAGGAACAGTGGGGGTAACTAAAAGGGGCCATAGAGAAGGCAACAAACCTCTGCATTAAGCAAGGAAGAAAAGAAAGAGAAAAAAGAGGCTGCTATGATTCTTGAAAGAGTTGTCAGAGAAGGTAAAATCTAATAGGGTAGCATTCAGAAGCTACAAGGAGACACAGAGGGACCAGGTTAGGGAAGTGTATAATGGGAAACAGAGGGAAGCAGGGAGTATAGTAAGGAGCACAACAGTGAAAACTGAAGAAAGAATAGCTAATGCAGTAACAAAAGGGGAACAGTTATGTTTTTAGGTATGTAAGTGATCAAAAGGAAGACCAGGGATGGGACCGTAGGCTTAATAAGGGAAGGAGGTGTGGCTGTGCAGAGAGTGCACAGGGAGAGGCCTGACATCCTGAACAAATCCATTATTCAAAAGGGCTTGGGATAAGGAGTAAATTACAAATAAATCCTCAAAGGAATCTACCAGCTAGGACCCAGGATCACCTAGGATCTTGGGACCTTTGTTCTCCTTCTGCCATCACCTTTTTATGTTTCTGTGTTTTTAAATACTTTTTTTCATTGTTCACAAAAGAAACAGATAAGGGGGGGCTACAAAATGTACAAGAGATTGGAGGGAGGGAGGAGGAGAGAAGGAGGGACACTATCCTGTTTTTGGAGGAGAGGGTTCTAAAATGACTTGCACATCTGAAAACAGATAAAGGAATAGGGCCAGGTGAGGTCCACTTAAGGGTATTGAGGCAGCTCAGGCAGGTACAAATTGTACTGCTGATGGTACTATTTAACAACTCATTGGAAACAGGCATGGTGCCGGAAGACTGGAGGAGGCCAGATTTAATCCCACTTCACAAAAGTGATAGTAGGGAAGAAGCTGGCAATTATAAGACAGTCAGCCTGATTTTGGTGGTGAGAAAGTTAATTGAATCACTGCTGAAATAAAGGATAAAGGAATATTTTGAATATAGTGGGTTAAAAGACCCAAGGCAGCATGGATTTACATGGTGGTGGTGGTGGAGGGGGGGTCATGTCAAATGAGTCTCATAGTGTTTTTTGACTGGGTGACCAAGGAACTAGATTAGGGTGGAACGATGGGCATAGCCTACCTAGATTTCAGTACAGCATCTGACACTGCTCTACAAAGGAGACTAGTAAACAAGCTGGGTAGCTCAGAAGTGGATCCAACGATGGTAAACTGGGTTGGAAATTGGTTAATGGATAGGTGGCAGCGGGTGATATAAACACAGTTCACTCAGAGGAAGGGAGAGTGACCAGCAGTGTGCCTGAGGGATTAATGCTGGTTCTGGTCCTCTTTAATGAATTTGTAAGTGACATTGCAGGGGAGCTGAAGGGGGGAGGTCTTCCTATGTGGATGACACCAAACTCTGCAATAGGGTGGACACTCCAGGGGTATGGAAAGGATGAGCATTGACTTGAGAAAACTAAAGGAGTGGTTAAGAGCATGGCAGCTGGTTTCAATGTGAGAAAGTGCAAAATAATGCACTTGGGGCACAGAAACTCAAGGGTGGAGTACAAAATGGGCGGACTGGTATGATGACCAACAAGCAGGAAAGAGACCTTGGGGTGATCATACCAGATGACCTAAAGGTAGCCAGGCAGTGCAACAAGACAGTTTGGAGACTGAGTGAGATACTGAGGTGTATAGGACAGGTATCACCTGCAGAAAGAGGGAAGTGACGTGGCCTCTGTATTGATCACTTGTAAGACCTCACCTAGAGTACTGTGTTCAGTTCTGGAGACTACATCTCAGAAAAGACATGGACAGAGTAAGATCTGCAGCAGAAGCCATATGAGGAAAGATTAAAGGACCTAAATATGTACGCCTTGGCAAAGAGGACAGTAAGGGGGGATATGATTAGAGTTTTAATTCACTGGTGAATTTCTGGCAAAGTTGTCAAATTCGTCTCCGCGGATCATTTTGTGACATTTTTCTGTTTAATAGGAAATTCACCATTTGTAACTTCACTTTGCTTTTGTTTGTTTTTTAAGTTTAAATTGCACTTAAAAACACCCAAAAGCAAGGTGAAGTTACAAAAGGTGAACCCCCACCCTGCCAATCGCCGGTCCAATCTTTCCCTGGTGTCCAGTTGTCCCCTCCCGACCGATAGCAGACCCAACATAAAATAAAATTCCCTGGTGTCTAGTGCCTTCCTGCTGATCGCTGGCCTAACGTAAAATTAAATTCCTTGGTGTCTAGTGCCCCCCCCACCATGCCGATCACCGTCCCAATGTAAAATTAAATTCCATTGTATCTAGAGGTTCCCCCCTTTGTCAATCACTGGACTGATGTAAACTTAAATTCCCTGGTGTCTAGTGGTCTCCGCACTGATTGCCAGCCTGATGTACAATAACATTTTACTTCCCTTGTGTTTAGTGGATCACCCTCCCTATCCCCTACCCCCAAAAGCTGTCCATTCCCTGGTGTCTGGGGGAGCCCCAACCCTCCCATCCTGGTAGATAGTTCCACCCCACCCCAACCCTGAGTGGGCAACCTGCACAGCCCTCCACTCTCCACCACAGCAGTCTACCCAACAGAGGAATGAGTGCATAATTGTAGAAGCACATTCTCATTCACTGACAGACAAGCCAGCTTGAGCTCATTCATTGAGCTCTGTCATCCATGCAGACAACAGCAGAGGACTGTTCCTGTCACCAGTGGGGGATTAGGATGAGGGGAATGGTCTGGTGGACATTTGGAGTTCCCCCCATTCTTAACCACCAATTGGTGACTGGAGCAGCTCTCCACTCTTGTCTGCACCACCAACAGAGCTGAAAGAGCTCAGTGAATGAGTGTGGGCTGACAAAGAATGAGCACATGCTTATGCAAGTACCTACTCATTCACTGACAGCTCAGTCAGGTAGAGAGCCATGGTGGAGAGCATAGGGCTGTGCTGGTCACCCGCTTGGGGTCAGGATGGGGGGAAGTGGTGTCATGTGGCACTACCAGCTGGGGTGATGGGGTCTGCTAGACACCAGAGAATGGACACCCTTTTGGGGATAGGGGATATGGAGGGGGTATGCTAGACACCAGGAAAGTAGAATTGTATTCAACATCAGGCAGCCGATCAGCAGTGGGGATTACTAGACACCAGGGAATATAATTTTACATCAGGCCACTGTTCAGCGGGGAGACCACTAGACACTAGGGAATTTAATTTTACATCAGGTCCGGCAATCAGTGGAGGGAAGATCACTAGACACCAGGGAATTTAATTTTATATCAGGCCAGCGATTGGTGGTGGTGTGGAGGCAGTAGATATCAGGGAATTTAATTTTATGTAGTACTGGTGATCTGCATGGGGAGGGTGACCACTAGACAGCAGGGAATTTAATTTTACATTAGGTCGATGATCAATGGGGGGGGGGGGCACTAGACACCATGAAATGTTATTCTACGTGGGGGCGTAATCGGCAAGGGGGACCATTAGACATTAGAAAAAATACCTCCACTGGTGGAGTTCCCTAACTCCACTGGTGAGGTTGTGACTTAACATCTTGGCAGAGTCGTCACCTCACCATAAAATTCCGACTTCACATGGCGGATTCATTTGTGAAATGAGTCAAATTTACAAATTAATCTGCGGAGCAAATTTTTCCAACTTCGCACATCCCTATATATGATAGAGACCTTCACATGGGTAAACAAGGCACCAGAGGGAAGTGTATTTCAGAAAAAAAGGTGCTCAAGTACAAGGGGACATAATAAGAAGCTGTAGGGGATTAGATTCAAGATAGATGTGAGGAAATACTTCTTTGAAGAAAGAGTGATGGATTCCTGAAACAGTCTTCCAGCGGAGCTGGTGGGGGAAAAACCGTGTTGGGGTTCAAGAATGCGTTGGATAGACATAAGGGAATCTTAGGGAAATGGAAAGGGGGGTGAATGGGCTGGAGATCAAGTAAGACCTGTGGTGATACTATAGGTGGGAAAAATATGCAGACTAGGTGGGTCAAGCGGTCCTTATCTGCCAGCAAATTCTGTGTTTCTATATTTCTATGTAATTCTTCCTAGTTAGAAATCTCAAAGTGAGGTTTTTGTTTTCCAGGTTCCAAATCTTGGAGTAAGTATAGACACTGAATGTGTTTTACTGATAGAACTTTGCTTTGTTTCACTTTTAGATAATTCCTGAAGAAAATCTATGGTGAAATGTCAATTCTAACTTTATTTTCAGAGTGCATTTAATTACATTTTCATTTTGTTTGCAGCTCACACACTAGCACAAAACCTCGTTTTCTTGTTCTTACAATTAGTATGTATGGGTGTGAAATGAGATACAACCTGTTTAATACAAAGAGTATTGCCTGTGATGGTCATCATGACTCATTCTGTAGAATGTCTTGACATGCAAGTGTGCATCCTACCTAATGAGTTGTAGCGGTAGTTAATAAGCCTTTGATTACCGGATTATTTCACATGAGTGTTACACTGTAAGTGCTCATTGCCAACAAGAATGGGCATACATTTTTGATTGATTTTTGCTTGCTTGCTTGCTACATGATAATTAACAAGAACATTTATATTATTTAAAAGTATAAATGAAAGAAGTAAAATAATGGCTTCATACGTTCCCCTAAGGATGTGCAACTGATGAATTTATTCTCAGTACATGTTACAAAACTCAACATTTCACCTGTGGTTCAGCTCATTTAAAACTTTGGGCCACTCTGGGTCACTTGGATCTTTGGTCACTTAACAAAAAACACCCTATCTAGGTGGTCAGGTCTAATTTTTTTAGACTTCGCTCCCCCACCCCTGTCACTTACCACCTATCTCCCCTTCAATTCGACATTTGTTTTATTATAAAATACAAATAATAGCCATCTTCTGGCATGGTACCAAGTTTGACAGCATCATTTAAAAAAACAAACATACTGGAGGACTGAGGAGTGAGATGATAGTGAGATGGACTGAGGTGAGTGAGTGGTAAAGGAGGGGTGTCACATACCCCTATTTGTAGCCTATGCCCCCACCATGCCAAGGACTTGAAATAACTTCAGCCGAAGTGTCAAAACCAAGCTGAAGCCAGGGGTTCCAAATCAAAGCCGAACAAAATTAGTCAAAATCCAACTTTGCTCAAAGATATATTCCACAAGGCAGCAACAAACCTCCTTGAGGTAACTATGCAGACAGCACTTTTCTGAAACTGTTTGAAGCCTTTTTTTAACTGATCGGGCATTTTTGTTCAAGATATCCAGGCAAAGTATGTAAAAGTAATCTTATTGCAATCCTTTTTTGTCTGATTTGGAAGCATGGTCAAGGAACCAGAAGGTTACGCAGAAAGTTTAAGTCACAAGATGAAAAACTGAAGGAGGACAGTCCAGCAGAAAGTACTTGCCAGGGTACCAGGCAATAAATCAGAAGTAGAGGTGAGCAGGGTGTGGTGGGGACTCCTTCAACTATCCTTGCTGGGGACCTCTCCACCGCAATCTAAAACATGGACGTTTTACTGAGTAAAGTTATTAAGTTATGTTTATGTATCAGTGGCAGTTAGCCCTACTTGTGCACCATGCTCTGTGGGAATATTTCCTAACTGAACTGCAGCCTACGGTTTTATAAGATCCTCACAGCACTTTTTGAATACTGGGTGCAAATTTGTCAGCAAGAAATCTGTATGGAAGTTCCCTGTGGTTTGCAGGTATTATGGAATCACTAACATAGATGTCAGGCTACTAAATGCTGAACAAACTCCCACCAGTACCTCGAATATAACACAAGGTAGTCCCCAACAAGTAAGCACTGACGGGCAAATATTTTTTTCATTTTTACCCAATACAAATTAAATTTTCCTACTGCTATATTAAATTGACCTTTGTTAACAAAAGTTCTTTGAATTACTTTTTGGTAGTCTAGAGCAGCAAGTCAAAAGCAGCTGTTGAGCCAAGATAAACAAGGCTGTCTAAAATCAATATCCACCTATTTTTATGTACTGTAGCTAGAAGGTGAACTGCTACTCATAGGTCTGTGTTCCTTGTAGCAAGTATGGAATCCTACCAGGACAACAGGCAGATAATATATGTATAAAGTGTCAATCTGTGGGAAGCAATTTATCATTTTTTCTTTCTTTATTTAATAGTAAATACACAGTACAGCAGTTTATTAATGCTGACTCATACTGGAAACTCCTCATCAGTGAAACCTCTAAAATCTAACAAAAGTAGTTGATTCATATTTGGACAAATATGGGAACCCTTCCATTAAGCTATGATACAAGGGGTGATATAGTCATCTAGGGAAAAGGTCTGAAGCACCTCTATCTGATTGTATGAGTAAGAGGGTAACTGATATGGTCTGATCTTTGACGTGAATTGTGTGGATGTGCTAGTCATTTCTAGGTTGTGATATATAATGCTCACCTTGGGGAAGGGATAAACCTGGAATAAGGTATGTCTCATCTTTGTGATAATTTCTTCTGCAACATACTTCAGGACTTTGCACTATTACTGCATCTCATTTTATGTAACACTGCTTGGAAATCGAAAATAAAGTTAGAAAAAGGAACAATGAAATTTCTGTGAAACAACACTAGTCTGGGGTTACTGTCTAATGGGCTAGATTAGATATTGTTGGGGACATTCTTCAGGAGGTTGTCAAAACCCATTTTTTCATGCTTAGCGCTGCAGACAATCAAATGGTGCACACAATCAGCAGTCTGACATCTTTAATTAGTGACCTACATATCTGGGATCACCGCTGAAAAAAAAAAGGTCATGTAGAAAAGTAATGCACGGCAAATGCAATGGATTAAGAAGGTAGAGAATACAGACTCCCAGCAGTGAAAAATCAGGATAACCACAATATGGAAAGCCAAATTGTAACATGTTGTCTCACATTTTGAAGAGCAGCAACAATAATTTTCGGATGAAGATGGAAAACCAATCATTACAAGTAAGACAGAATCCTGAATCCTAGTGGTCATGCCAACTAAGCCAGTAGCTACTAATGAATACATGCTCCTAGTTCACTGATATGCATGCAGTTAAGGCTGCGTAACTACTGTTTCTTACCATGGAGGTCAAACTAACCCTCGCTGACTGTTCAAGGACTAAAGAGTCATATTGTGAACACATAAACAATATTAGCAACCTCATGTGCAGACTGAATGAACTGCAAGTCTTTTTCTGCAGAAACCTGCTGGGCATCTATGCATCTATGTATCAGTACAGCTTTAGATTCTTGGTATGTTGCCTGCTAAAGTGAGCTCTTGCCCAACAGATGAAGAGGGTCTAAAAACACTACTGCAATTTATCACCATTCCAGTGAGGGGGTAAACAAATCACATAGACTGAACAGATTATGTTTGCAATTGGACCATTTTCTTATTCCCACACATGAGGATATGAAGAGGTTATACTTACTGGTGGGGATACGTGTGTCAAACCACTGCAATCTATTGATTACAGTATATGAGGCTGTTTGGTTTAGTGGTTAGAGAAAATTCCTGGGAACCTGGAAACCTTTGTAACAATTCCCCTGCAAATATTCACTTGCTATGTGACCCTGATTATGTCAAGTAACAACAATGTTGTTGTACATAATGGTGCCTATGCACTATGCGGTGCATGGTATGTTTGAGAGTTGCATACTTTGGAAATGCAGCTCCACACCCATGGACAGGCACATGGGGTGTGGCATGCACTAATATGTGCCTCCACAGGGCACCTGTCTGCAGCTCAGCCCCCCCAGTGTACAATTGCATGGGAGTGGATTGGAGGACACAAGTGTGTATCCACTCAGGTGCCCATCTATTTCCCTTAGTGGATCCCCTACTATGCAAGCAGCAGGGAATTCTGGGAAAGCATGGAAGTGTGAAATCTAAAAAGATGGGCAAGTGCTTGAATGGCTGCGCCAGCCCTCCCTGCATAACAAGAGGGCTGAAGCAGCACTGTGTGTGTGTGTGGGGGAGTGTTGCCTTGAAGCCTGGTGGTGTTCTCTATGGGGCTGCACAATGGATAAGGCAGGATCCCTGCTGCCATATCCTGCACCCCTCTCACCCAACACTCCATGCCTAAGTGAATGGTGCAGAGTGCAGGAGCACCCCCCAAACACACCCCTGGACAATCTGTGCACATAGCTACACAAACAGCTATGCAAACAGCTGGGGGATCAAGTATGGAAGGAATGTTTGTCCCTCCCCTGCATTCCACCAGCGGTCTACAGTACTCCAGGCATGTGGCATTGTCACTTAGGATTGTCTATATACCATGGATCTGTGGCACCCAGGCAGTCAGCCACTTAATTCATAAAGGCCAATATGCATGTAATATCTTTATAATCTGCTATACAGTATCCTTGTGCTGCATGAATCTCCCTGTGCAACTAATGATAGCAACATTCAGTCCCCTCCAACTTTTCAGTTGCAAAGTGACCAGAGAGATACAGTTGGTATAAAAGATAATGCATAAAATCAAACTAATTTTTCTCCATCCTTTCCATGTTTATCCTTTTGTATCACATTTTTAAAGTAATCTTTTTAATCTAAAGTCTTTATTCCAAAGGTTGTGCTTTGCAAATTTAGCTGCTTAGGTTAGAAGTACTGTATGTGGGTTTTTTGATTTCATCACTAGGGCTGTGTGAAGTACTCACTATGATTATAATCAGGACCTTAATTATTTGATAAGTACTTGAGAATTCAGGGGTGGTTTAACATGAAAAATAAAACTTTATAGCCCTTCTCAGGTGGTCAGAGGTAGTCCCTAGGCTACCCCCTTCGTAGAGTTGTCCTTCTCCACCCTCCACCTCTCTTTCTTTCCTCAGAACAAGATTTTGTTTATAATAGTTAAGAACACTTACCCTAATACAACTTCCCATCCCCAAAATAGCAACATTTGGAACAAAGGGGGCAGTGTATGTGGTGTAAGTGATCATGCTAAGGAGACTGAAGTTTCAGACATGCAGCATTTAGGACCAAATGTTAATCATCCAAAGTGGTTGTGGTTTACTTACAATGCACAAAATGTGAACATTTTCAAAATGCAAATCCACATATCCATGGAACAAGGCAGCTTCCCAGAGATGTTAGAACTTGTGACTGTGATGGTTTATGAACCAACTTTACTATTTCCCTTCACATTGCGCATACTATATGTGAATGCATTGTAAGTATATTGTATGTGATTTGTTTGTAGCTGTATTAGTCCTTGTATAAAAAAGATGAGAAGGGTGGGTGATTTGACACCTCATGTTGAAGTAATAAAAGGTATCTGGTCACGCACTTTGTTTGTCTGTATGTGAATGTAATTTTTCCCATGACCATACTCCCTCTCTGGTCTCAACTGGAAATGAACCTCCTGGGCTCTGCTTGTTTATCTATGTGTTTTAAATAAATAAACCACTTTGTTGGGGTACTAACTGCTGACCCTGTGCATTGTTATTGTGCTGGGCACGTGGACTAGAAATGCATAGCCCAGTATGCACCCTTATTGGTATGTAGCAGATCCAGTAGTATGCAGGACTCATCAACTGTTATCTACATAACCAAACAGCTAAGGTAACATATTATCTTGGAGCTTAGGTATGTCCTCAACAAAGATAACACAATATATCTTCACAGATTTATCATTAGAGGTGTTTTATAAACCCTGCTATTGTTTTGTTTTATGATAAACATACTTTATACAATATGAGTAGACTGTGAAGCACAAACTCCATTGAGGATGCTCATTATTTTGACACCGTTGATTAAAATTTGCAGTGGTTTCATATGTATACCAGCCATTGCAATATCACCTAAGGGGATTTGCCACTACTGTTTATCTGCAGGAGTACCATTTAATTTGATTGACATCTCAGGCCAACCGATAGCTTCTGCTCCTTTTCTGTAGCCTGCCTGGTCTGTCATGTTGAATTCTCATATGAGAGAGGAATCCCAAATTAATATCCAGAGACACATACAGTAAATAGCAGCCTGGCCACATAAAGAAACACTTTTCAGATGTATTTTTATTGTCTGAAATTCAGATACTGTACATATAACACATTTATCTTTAATTTGTATGGGATATCTGAGATAAACTAAAATTAGAAACATAAATGTTTTGGCTGATATCTTTTCTTCAGGGCTTATAAACAGCAAATGAATCCCACCTAAGATTTACTTGTAGTTATGTGCTCCAAATGACAATGGATCATGTGAAAAACAACAAATCTGTATTGACTTCACCTCATCTCTGATATCCTGTTGAATGTAAAAAAAAATTATATTTTTCTTTACAGATCTAAGAAAATAGAAGAATCAAGGCTTTACTTGTCTCATGTGCTAACTGGATTGTGCACAGACTGCTCTCAGTCTCTTTCCAGAGACTCAGATTGAACTCTCTAGCATACCCCTGTTAATGAGATGTTGCATTTCAGTAATTGTTTAACCCTGGCTAAATTAATTTTAATTAATCCTAATTTGTGTCTGTGTGTGTGTGTGTGTGTGTGTGTATGTGTGTGTGCATGCACATGCATGGGGGCTGGGTGTGTGTGTGTGTGCATACACGTGCATGGGGGCTGGGGGGTCCAATCCCAATGGCCATCATTTTATTTCTGATTTGAATAATCATTTATCACTAAGATCTACCATTACCTGGTTTTACATTTCTTTTCAGAAATGCCGCCTTTTTGTCCTTTAATTCATGTTCAGGAACAGCTCGGCTTATGTCATGACAGCTATTTACAAGCTCATAAAAAATAGGATGAACCCAGCATTCCTGCCCTTCTCAACAATAAGAGCTGACCTTGTGCGTGTGTTAAGAAAAAAAGCTTCATGACAGGAATGCATTCTCTGTCTCCTTCTAATTCACCACCACATTCAAACTATAGACCCTCATCCTGGAAGAAGTATTTCTCTGTGATACAGGAGAGAAATGCTCCCAAATTGTGTCCTTGATTCTTTAAAGGGCCAAAAATAACATCAATCATTGCTTATATGTTTTCTGTTCAGTTTTTATTTCAAATACAGAATGAAGATATGGACTCCGGGTGTTCAAGATAGCGCAATGTGAAGATAGCAGACCCCTGCATATTTCATATTGTACATAGTGGTGCTCATATCATTTTCTACTGACCTGACTTATGAGGCCTATTATTTTCTCTGCTGCATCAATTACCCTGAATATTTACTACACTGGTGCCAAAACTAATGGTTAAAAAATAAAAACAAATCTAACTTCTTGAACTTTTTAAGTGTTGATCATTTTCTAACAGAAACCATCTTTGAGGGAGCAGAGTATCTAGGAAATGTTAAATTGGATCAAGCCTCAAGCACTGTCGTAGAGGAGGGAACAGGGTGATATGATTGAAACATTCAAGTATCTTAAGGGCTTAAACAAAGTCCAGGAAGAGGACATCTTTCAGTATAAGAGATGTAAAAGGACAAGGGGACATGATATGAGATTAGAGTGAGGCAGGATAGGATGGAATGTGATGATGTTTTTCTCCACAGAAAGGGTGGTGGATGCTTGGAATAGCCTTCCCCAGGAGGTCGGGGTAGCCTTCACAGTGGGGGGTTTCAAACATGCATGGGATAGCCATAAAGGAACCCTAGTGGGAGGGTAAGAGAGGCAAAAGTCAATGACCAAGCAGAGTCAGCGGCCGCTGATGCAGGGATTACGGGCAGGCTAGGTGGGCCTAGCAGTCCATATCTGCTGTCAGTTATTGTGTTACTATGTTACTGTCAAATCAGTTTGAACAATAAAATTCTGCTTGATATTTGCTCCCCAATATTTCAAGTACAAATAGAGTTACAAACAGATTTGAGCCAATTTCAAACTTATTTTTGAGTACAGATTCATATTTATTTTTCAAGTTTCAACCAAAAGCCTTGTTCCCTTAAAGAGATATAACTCCATTCTTCTGTGCCTCTCTCTCTCTCTATATATATATATATGATCACACTCACACCTGGTTGCTGTGTTGCTCTTCTAGGGTATTCTTGAATAGTGGCACTCATGACTTTCCCTCCCATATGATGAGTTGTCTCAACTCCACAACATACCACTAGCCATTGCCAACCCAGAAAGTAGGTCAGAAACTGATCTAAGTTTGCAAAACATACTACCCGTCATACCAGAGGATGGTTATTGGACAATTGCTGTTAAAGAAATGGCTGATAGCTGAGTTAGGTGCTCCCTTTCTTGTTCAGGTTCTGAACAAAGTCAATTCAAACTGGAAAAGTTTCAAAATGGTTTTAGATTCCTAATCCTTTTGATCAAGTCATTAGCATGCATTTGCATCTAATTAATTTATATATTTGTGATATATATTACATTTGCATATCAAGCAATTTAAGCCATTTTGAAGATGAGTGTCGGTTTGATTCTTTTGAATTGGCCAGATTTGAGGGTGTGTAATTCTTTTTTTTTAATTCATTGTACTCATTTCTAGTTATTAACCCAAATAACCTGGTCAGAATGCCTTACTATGTGTTTACTTTTTTAAACCATCACCAGCTACTGTATAAAACTCATTTAGTATTAACAGCTTTCTTTACATTTAAATAGTCTAAGAGCAGCAGTAGACCAATTCAGTACTGCCAAAGGCATACTGAAATGCTTCACATAAACAGATTATTTCCAAATGATTAGAAATACAACAAAAGGACTAAGTAAATATGTTTAGCATAACAAAGCCTAAGAAAGGCCACAAAATCCTACTGTATTTGCATAAAAAAGTGTGAAACTTGTGAAACTTTTTTCATGCTGTCATCAATTACAAATGCTTAATGTTATTTAGTTAAGCAATAAGGCATGGCAGGGTGTATGTTATGCAAGCAGTAACACACAATGAGGTGTGAGTTATCTCCTGACAAGAGCACACCCAGGTGTGTTATAAGGCACGAGGCCCTTGCGTCGAGTGCCTTGTGCACCTGGGTGTGCTCTTATCAGGAGATAACCCACACCTCAGAGTGTGTTATAGTGCTTATTAAATGGGACCCCCAGTAAAGCAGTTAATTAAAACATGCACTTAAAAAGTGTAGGATAGAAGATTTAAAAACAAGTCAAAATTAGTACAGAAAAGGAAAAAGTAATTCCTGTCATTGTCTTGGAATAGAGGTTTTGAATTAATAGTTTCTACAGGATGGTGTTGTGTGTGCCCCTACTACCAACCCTAGTCAGGCATACACAGAAACAGAAAACCATTTTGTGGGTGGGGGTAAATATTTTTCCTTTTGCCTACTCAGTTTTGGATTCAGCAGGAGCTATTGTCTTTTATATTGGTCTTGGGAATTGTATTGACTGCAGTGTTTCTTGCTGTCCCCCCTCCCCCAGACACACACACACACACACACACACACACACACATTTAAGAAGAATTCGTTTTGTCTGTTTTTTCACTTTTTTTTCTTTGCTTTGTGTCTGGAATTCAGTTTGGTTTAAAGTATGTGGAAGCCTGACGGAGTGTTTCTATGGCAATGCTTGGTCACACTCAGTCTGCTTTTCGGAAGGTCACACTCGGTGCACTGACTTGTTTCCTGTGTTTCTACCATCAGCAGCTGGCAGAGGAAAGGGTTAGAAAAATAAAGATATTGTGATGTTTTAAAAAGTGTGGCATTGTTTAGTTTTTTTTTCAGAGGGATGTGATTACAAGATGGGACTGTATAGGGTATTAAAATGGCCGGGGTTAAAACGGACAACTGGAGAAATGGCAGCTGGGAAAAATAAAAATAAAAGTAGGTCTTATTACAAATTGTTTGTCACAAACAGTTTTGTGATTTGGGGTATTTTAATAATTGCAGCCGAATGATTAGTGTTGCGACAACTGGAAACTTGTTTCCGTTTTTGGTACAGGTTTACGCATCGGTACTCGGCTTTGCTAAACGCCATCGCTGTTGCACCGTGAGCTGTGCCAGTCTGTGTTCTTGGTTGGCACAGCTCACTGATTTGTTCTTGTTGTGGGGCTTGGGAGTGGAGGCTAGTGCCAGTTGACTACTGTATCATCTGATAAGGACACAGGTCAGAGGATATAGTAGCCATCAGATTCGTGGATTTTGAAGGCCCATATTATAATGTGTAATAATGTCATGTCTTGGGTTGTTGAAGTATGAAGCTGCAGGCCAAGTGTGTTTAGGGTTACCACCTTTTAAGAAGCCCAAAGTGGGACATTTCTTACTGAAACATGATTTTTCGCAGGACAGTACAGAACTTCGACCGATGCAACAGACTTGTTTTCTCTATATAATTAGAATTAAGGCTAAGTGCAGTAGTTTCCTAGTTGCTTCTATTGTTTCTTATTATTTTAAGGTGTTTCAGTTAAGGTATTGTAGTTTTCTGCAACATTTAGTGGAAAGTTAGAAAATATTTTTTCTGCTATAAAATCAGGACATTTAGTATTTTTCATGTTTTTTTGCAGGACACTGCTGCCCAAATCAGGACTGTCCTGTGAAAATCAGGACAAGTGGTAACCCTAAGTGTGTTCAACACCCAAAAAGTAATGTTATTACACAGTAACACACCCCTGAAGTGCCTTATTGCTATTATACAATGGCTCCTTTGTTGAAAAAGAAAATGAGAAAAAGATGTTTAAAATAAATGTATTTTTTTCAGTTTCTGTTAGGGCAGGTATACCTATTGACAAAGAGCCCATAGTTTTCCTTTGGTCCAACAGATGGTGCTGTTACTAGATGCTTGCCCTGTATCTCATTTTAGGTCATTTTAGGTCTTGCTCCATTTCTGTGTCTCTAAGCTCCCTTCCATTTATCTGTTGCTCTGTGCCTCACTTTTTCAATTCACCAGGTAAGTCTTAAATTACTCACTCTGCTGTTTTTTAGTTGTGTTCTTGTGCCCATATTGCAGGATTTCACTTCATTTGCTGTTCTGAGTGAGCAGTATGTGAAGCTGACAGCTACCCTCTCAGCTTTTGAAATACCACTCCCTCTGCTGACGTGGTTTACATTTAAGCAACCATGACCGAGTGCAAGTGGTAATGGAAGGGACAGTCAAGTGCTATCCATTTGAAGTTTCACTCTTTCACTCACTACAAAACCAGTCAGTGTTGAGGTTTTTAAAGAAAACTTTGACAGAAACTGAAGAAAACTAAACCTTCAATCTGTAGCCAGTGACCATGATTGCTACTGGAAATGGACAGCCATGCATTTTTTCTTTCAAGAACCACTCACTTGGCCGCTCAGTCACATAAGTTACAGTGCTAGATTAAAAAAAAATACTACTGCTTAGAAGAAACTGACTTTGGGAAAACAAAATGAGAATTGAGGGATGGAATGTGTGTCTGTGTCTTTCTGTGTATGTGGTGGGGGGGGAGGTCATAGTGGTGACCTCTTAGCAGATGGTATGCTTCGGTTTTGGTGGAAACAGCAGGGAGTGATTTTTTTGTTTCCTTGTGCATGCACAAGAAACATTTTGTGGCACCTTGCTGGAGTAGCAGGTTGTGGAAGTGGGGCAGTATTGTGGCCAATGTTACCACTTCCTTTTTTGGGCTTATCTCTGTGGCACCAATGAATGAACATGCTGTCTATGACAGCAGCTCAGAAGCATGGCACCAGCTTGAAAGAAATCCGCTGCTGCAATGAGAGACAGGCTCGACATTGCAGCGGCAGATCTCACGCACCTCAATGGAGTGCACAGTACACCCAGCAACAGTGACTGTCTCAGGCTAAATGTCATACCTGGCACCTGGACCTCTGAAAATGCAGTGTTTTCTGCAACAGGGACAGTGAGATGTAAATTGTACCCCTCCTCTGTCCCATGCCTGTCCCACACACCACCCAGCAGACCTCCAAGTTAACACTGCACAGTGTAGCAGGCCAGAACAGAGAGTTCCACATGCGAGTTGCTAACCCTCCCTAAACTTCAGACACAAAAGTCATGGACAATGTAGTGGCTTCTTCACCCTCTGATATGCTGTCCATGTATGGGATCACTGAGGATCTTGCACTCATTTACCCCCCCCCCCAAGGCACAGGTACTGCCGTACCAGTCCCGTCCTGCAGTATATAATCTTAACAGTAAGCATCCCCAACCAAAGCACACCACCCACTGTGCAGGCATCAGGAGAAATGGGGAATGCTTTTGCAAAGTTGCAGCAGCTGCTTAAAGAGCAGAGCAGGTACAATATTCACTTTTCTTTCCTTTTCCTAAGGTGCTGAACTTGGCAATTGAATGAAGACTGTTATCCTACCTCCTGTTGTGTGTATTTTTTTAACTTTCCTCCCGATGTGTCTTTGTTCTGTGCTTTTACCTTGTAAACTCGGCTAAACTTGAAACACTTTTTAAACAAACACCAAGTTCCGTGAAATACTGGAGCCTGAGTCAAAGTGACATTAATTAAAAGACTGGACTCCAGCTCCACTTGCTGTTTAATCTGCGCATGAGTGTAAATTTGGGGGGCACTGTGTGTTTTTGTTCATGTCAGTGACAGATGCTACTCTTGACTCTGGGTGTTTGGGCTCCAGCCATGGCTTCAGTGTTTTTTGAACTCAATCTGAGGGAAACAACCTTTGACCTGTCATTAGAAAGACTAAAAAAAAAACAAAAAAAAACAAAAAAACTGATAATGGTGTCCCCTAGAAATTACTTTCTTAGTACCATGTTAGTTGCTGTCCCGTATCTTAATACCTCAGCTGTGTGCTAAGTTGCATTGATGAGTGGATGTAAATGTAATTAGTTTATTTAATGTCTGTGTCTGGTAAACTGCAGGAAGCTGCCTAATGTGGCTTGAGTCAGAGGGAACATAACTTTTGTTTTATTACTAAGAGATTCTCCTCCCCACTTTAGGGCTATTATATGTCCCATAACCCCTATTTCAGAACCCAGTGTATCTGCAGCACAGCTCACTGGAATCTGCACTGACAGAAACAAAAAGACAGACAGCAGCCCTTCAATAAGATAGTGCTAGTGGTCCAACAGGCTGGTTGCTTGGTTTTGGAGAAAATGGTCATGGGTTTGAATCCCTCTGAAATCATGTTATTGTTTTTTTTGTGTGTGTGTTTCTTATTGATTTAGGGGGAAAACAGCAAAAAAAATAAGTGCTGACTTTAAATACTTTACACATGTTCAGAAAAAATAATACTAAGATGCCAGCACATTTATTTTATGTACAACTCAATGGGATCACAGAAATATAAAGAAGTAATGTATTGGAACTGAGGTTCAAGAAAACCATGAGAGGATATCATGTGACACAATGGAATATTAGGAATTTATATGTAAATAATACAACAGTGTAGGTGCATACTTCCAGCACTGCAAAATAAGTCTAACATTAGTAAAATTAAAAATTGAGATAACTTTAGTTTCCACCTTAACAGATGCAGCTCAGAAAGAAACACAAACAGTAAATGGAAAATTTCTTGTATGATCCCTATTACAGAAAATCAGTGTATTGAAATCACATTGCATAAGATTCTACATAGCCCAGTATGAGTAATTACAGCAACTAAACAAAATAACAGGGCTGGTGGTCAGTTAGTTGCTATGCTATGGTTCCCTAAGATCCTGGGTTTGATCCCCCACATGATTATTTTTCCATAGTTTCTTACTTATTTAATTAAAAAAAATCAAACACAACTTTGGACTTGAAGTACTTTTTACATTTCCATACAGCATTTTACTGAAACGGCAGCACACTGATTATGGGTACAGCAAATCGATGTTGATAACAAATTTGCATCTGCAGCATCATTATGAACATGCACAGATTGAGATCTTATTTACTGCCTGGACAAGGAAGCAAACAAAGAAAGATCTTTCTGTTTGTGCACTTCTACAGACTGAAGGTGCAGATTTATGGGCTAAGATGTCTCCTTTTATTGGATGATGGTGCACTTCGTCATAGGTTCTATTCTAGCAACCAAAATACATACTGAACATATTTTTGGAACGTTGGGAGGATCATGAAGTAATATGTGTTGCATTACATGACAACAGGATTGTAAAATGAAATGTGGCATGTGAAAAAAAAAAAGAAAATCCTTAACTGTGATGTAACGATAGACAGAACTCCTTACACCGCCCCCAACATCTTGCTGCTGTCCCGATATGGGATTTAGGACTAAGGGATGAGAAAGGGCATTGACTGTTACCATGAAACCATAACGCAAAATAAAAACTATATATAATGGAGAACACTGCAACATCTGTGCTCACTGGCTGCCAACCAATCTTGTTACTCCTGCTCAGCAGGAACTGGAGTTAAGGAACAAGATATGGGTAAAACTTGACCATGCCCCTTCCCTCAGACATCAGCATGACATGAAGTAATAACCATGCCCATGCCTTTTTGATCTCGAGTTTTGTTATTTTTAAATTTTATTTAGCTGCAAGACTACAATCAATCATGTGCAGCAATCTCTTTTAAAAATGTCCCTTCAGAATCGATCCTGTAAGTCCTTTGCCACTATGGAGGTACTGACACGTCTACACAATGTAAATACATGTCCTGTCAGTCAAATTCAGCAACTAAGCAGTGGACGCTTTGTAAAGGACATACAGGATGGCAGAATCTGTTCCACCCCGAAGTGTTGCACTACAAACTATACTGCTGTCCCATGTCCAGATTCGGTGTCCTCCCCCACCCCAAGATAATGCAGTGCATGGGCCCCCGGCACTGTCACTCCAAAACCAGACAATGCATAGTGTTTTCTTTCCTCCGTCCTGCCCACCCCCATACTCTTTGTGGGTTGTCCATTAGGGGATGCTATGTGACTTGCAGTGTTTCAGGTGAAATGCTATTGGATTGTCTTCCGATGCCCAAACAATGTACATTGCAGGAGTCAGGTGATGGAGATCGCACATTTGCGGGTGGAAAGTAGTGGCAGCAACAGACAGTGTCCTGGTTATGTTGATGGAGAAAGAGAGAGACATCACTCTTTCGAGTATGTGGCAAGAAAGGTAGACACATACGTTTTACAGCCGCTATCAACATTGGTACCCCACCGCCCGCAGCTGTCTGGAATGATCGCTGTAGAGTTTGCGGAGTTGCACAAGGCAGTATGTGGCAGGTTTCATTGGGGCGTGGTTAGTTGAAAGCTGTTGCGGCTTGTGTGTGTGTCTCTCTCTCTCGATCTCTCTCTCGATGTAGCCTACATTGCCATCAGCAGGGGAACAGTTGTGTGTGTGTGTGTGTGTGTGTGTGGAGAGGAGGTGGTGCTGGCTTTTGGCATATGCTTGAACATGTAGGAGTTCATGTTATGCACCACAGATGTCACAGATCCTATCAGTAGTGTACCAGTGACATTTGTATGTGCATAACTCTGATGCAGAATGCAGTCTTTCTTTGGGACTATTTTGCTAGGTGGCAGGATACAGTAGTTTTTTGTTGCTGTTTAAACAGCAAACAAACATTTTTTTTTTTTTATATATATAATATAATTTTGCTGTTAAAACATAACCCATATAATAAGTGCATTACCAGCCAGGGACCTCCATGTTAAAGCACAGCTATAGACATACCCAATACTTTGCGTTCTCATTACAGTTGTTTACAAAGACGTTGTTGAGTTATGAGTTTGGTACTGTATTTTCAGGCACAGTGCAGAGGTATACATGTCCCACATATGTACTGCCGGTCACAACATTGCTAGGTGATGTGTAAGTGCATATTGTCATGTTTCTTGTGTTGTAATAATACATTTCTTTCCTCCACAACACTGCTACAGCCTGTCGAATTGTTACGGTATGTTCTAAAGTGTGTGCAGCTCTTTCAGGTAATGTATGTTAACCCCCTTCAAGTTACTATATGGACAGCACTGTGTTTCTGTTCAAATTAGTATAATGACTTACTTACTTACTCCTTGCCAGCAGACACAAGCCACATGGTCTATTAAGTCTGCTCGAGTGTGCAGCTAGCAACCCACTTGGCAGCTGTGCCCCCCCACCCCCAAATTACTCCCACAGGGATGAATGCCAAGGGAGACTGAACCATATGCTGTTTGTGGTATTTCCAGTGAACAGGGGAGATTTTGCTAGGACACAATGGACATTCCCCTACTCTTTTCGATAAGTGCCATAGGAACGTTAGCATCCAACTAAACTACCACAAATCCAGGCATATGGGACCTCGGTTTAACATTTCATCTGAAAGTCAGCACCTCAGAAGTGGAGCACCCCCCACCACCATGCTGCACTACAGTGTCAGTATTGGGATGTTAACCCAAGTGCCAGATGTGGGACCTGAACCCACCGCCTTTGATCTCCTGGCCGCAGAGGCAAGTGTGTTACCTACTGAGCCACTGACACTGACAATGACAGCACCATACAGGGTACATGGTCTCTACAGGTCATTGGCGACCTTGGCAAATTACTGTAATGAGGCCACTGTGTCAGTAGTTCAATGTGGCCATTATCTCATGGTATTTGTTCCCTTGCTTTTACTCTGACCATTCTCCCATGCAGTTGGTGCCATGTTCACATATGACAGCAGCATTTTGTTATGTGTGACATTCCTGAGCACAAATGGTCAGGGTGCAGAGTTACGCTCTGGCACCCTCCTGTGTTGTACCAGTACTGTTACCTTATTCACAGTGGTAGAGTAACTGGATGAGAGAAGTGTTCCATAGAGATGATTGTATGGCCCATTGTGAGCTGCACCTCAGTATGCAGAGTTATGGTAGTCCATAGTGACCTTCTGTTATGTTACTGTTAGATGTAGCAGCAGAGTATAGTCCCCCCCACATGTAGAGTTGTCAGAAGCACTTCCAATTCCCCTCTGAGGTCTGTATGTGCCCACCTGACTACCCACTGGACCTCAGGAGCTGTGACCCACAGTGCAGTAAGAGAAGGGTGCCCCAGAACTAGATGTGCCATCTTGCTCCTGTCTCTGCCCTCCTACCTGCCCAGTGGACATTTGAGCACCCTCTTCATACTCCAACCCTTGGAACATCTGCAGTTGTGGGTTTACAAATGGATCTGGGGGATATAGCCACCAATCCGCCCAGTTGACTTCGTACAGTCTGCGAGCTGTGCAGTGCCTGAGCAGGACAGAAGGAGCTATGCTGCGGCAGGCAGCCCAGGAAATTGTGATGTCAGTGCCATGTGTTCCTGTCCACTGCACTGAGCCATTCTGTCCTGTGCAATGTTTTATTATGAAGTAGCACCAGTTGATAAAGAGAGCGCTGCAGCCATGCTGCTGCCAGTGGCAGTAAAAGACATTGATTCATGACAGGGCAAAAGACCCATCAGCAGTAGAAAGATATTGGGGACCAGAGCGCTCTGAGTGATCGGAGGTAAGTTCTTCCAGTTGTGAGGGGGTGGACCATGAGGCATCTGATGGCAAACTAAGGACCAATGGCCTCAGCCATTAGGAGTGACAGTGTTAGTGATACATAGATACATAGACGTTGTCAGCAGTCTGCCTATTTGAGCTTGAAAGTTTCCTTTACATTTTTATAGAAGTCTGTTGCCCCTTACCCTGACCTCCAGAATTCCCTTATGTCTATCCCATGCATTCTTAAATCCCATGATTGTTTCAGCCTCCACCACTTCCTGGGGCACGGTGTTCTACTTGTCCACCATCCTTTCTGTGCAGAAATTCTTCCTCATGTTTCCTCTGAATCACCCTCCCTCTAACTTCATCCCATGCCCTCTAGTCCTGGAACATCTTTTTAGCTAGAAAATAGTGTATTCCTGCACCCTGTTCCTCCCTGTAAGGTACTTGAATGTCTATCATATTACCACTCTCCCTCCTCTCCTCCAGGGAGTACATATTCAAGGCCTTCAGCCCGTTCTCATAGGGCATGTCATGCACTCCCCTTGCCATCTTTGTTGCCCTCCTCTGAACCTTCTCCACCCTGTCTATGCCCTTACATAGGTAAGCTCTCCATAACTGTACACTGTACTCCAGGTGGGACCTCACTAGTGTCTTGTAGAGAGGAATTATGACCTCTCTTTTCCTGCTTGTGATGCCCCTGCCTATGCATCCCAGCATCCTATTTGCTTTACCTGCTGCCTTGTCAAACTGTTTCCCCACCTTGAGGTCATCAGAGATGATAACTCCAAGCTCCCTTTCCCACTTGGTGCATGCTGTAGTCTCACCCCCACAGCTGATATGTTTGATATGTTGTTGCAGGGATTTTGTGCCCCATATGCATTATTTTGCACTTCTTTGCATTGAATTTCAACTGTCAAACTCTTGACCATTCTTCAAGCTTCTGCAGGTTCCTCCTCATTCTGTCTACACCCTCTGGCATTTTCTCTCTGTTACAGAGATTTGTGTTATCAGCAAACAAGGAAAGTCTGCCTTCTAGAACTTGCGCAATGTCACTGATAAAGATGTTGAATAGGACCAGTCCCAGCGCTGAGCCCTGTGGTTCCCCACTGGTCACTCTTCCCTCTGTGGAGTGACAGCCATTTACCTTCACCCTCTGTTTCCTGCTACCCAGCCAATTACCCACCCACCACACTACTGTTCTGCCCACTCCCATATTCCCCAGTTTATTTGATAGCCTTCTATGCGGCACAGTGTCAAAGGCCTTGCTGAAGTCCGGATAGGCCATGTCCGCTGCCCTCTCCTAATCCATTTTCCTTGTCAGCCGCTTGAAAAATTCAATGATGTTCATCTGACATGACCCCTTCCCCCCAGTGAAAACATGCTGCTTTGGGTCCTGTAGTCCGTTGGCAGCCAGATGTTCCACCAGTCTCTCCTTCAGTAGTGCTTCCATGATCTTCCCAACTACTGAGGTCAGGCTGACTGGTCTGTAGTTCCCCATTTCCTCTTTGTTCCCACTTTTTCTGTTCTCCAGTCTTTGGGTACCTCCCGTTTCCATTCATCAGCTAAACAGGATTGACAGAGGTAGTGGGAGAACAAGAGACCCTCCCCCGAGAAGAGAAGAGCAGCTATTTGTAAACACAGCTAAGTGGTGCAGGCTGAGGTCTATACCACAGCTGTTTGGTAATGCTGTCCTGGTGGCTCATCTCACAAGTGAAACTGCTCTGTCTACAGCTATCAGTCATGCACACAGACAGCTACTGTCCATGCAGCTATATCATGTGTTATCTTCCCAGTCAGTCCCCCGAGTGGCACCCTCCACCCCCCATACATGTTCTGAGAGATTGCATTGTGAGCTGCCCACTCTATCTGTTCCCACCCACTCACCCAACAGACCTCACAACCCCAGACCAATCCTCCAATACATTAACCACTAGCACATAATCCTCTCAGGTGAGGTCCAACTGTTCCCACCCACCCACTCAGCGGACCTCATAAATGCAACGAAACTGGCAGACCCAAGGAGCTTACTGCACCACACGAAAAGTGCAGACACATAGCACATTAGTAGGAGAGCAGTAGCAGTCCTACCCACTGTGGGTTGCATACCTATCCAAACAACATGTATGTTCTGCACCGTGATGCTCACATGTCAGAGCCTCCACACACAACCCTGTATATAAGCACAATATGTAAATAGAATAATGCATGTTTCCATGTTTTACTTGTGTTCTCTGGGTGGAGAAGTGTTAGGACTTTGATTTTTATCTTAGCCCTCATCTTACAAAAAAAAATTTTGATTTTACAAATGTTCAGGATGTTTTGTTCTAATCATATGTTTTATTTGTGTTCTCTGGGTGGAGAAGTGATAGGACTTTGTTTTCTATCTTAGGCTTCATTTTATAAAAAAAAACATTAATTTTACAAATGTTCAGGATGTTTTGTTCTACTCATACGTTTTACATCATTGCACCATGGATTCATCACAATTGTAAAAATAAGGCCTGACTGAGAAACACCTGAGCTTAAATAGCAACCTACAACAATGTTGTGAGTCAGCTGCTACCTTTATACTTGTTAACTGCACTTTTTGCTTAAGTACAGTGTACACACAGTCCTCTGCTACTGCACACTTTACAGTCATAGTAGGAACCTTGAGTGGGTCTTCTACCAACATAACTAAATTGTTACACATGTAAAAGTGCATTCCTGTTTTCCATTACCATTTCATTTTTGTGAAATCCATATTACATACAAACATACATACACACAAAATTGTCATCAGAAACAGGCCACATGGTCTATCAAGTCTGCTTGAGTGTGCAGCTAGCACCCTTACCTTGCAGCTGCCCCACCAGCCCTTCACCCTGTCCCATCCCCTTTTGAAACTACCCACAGTCTTAAAGGATACCATGCAAAGTGTTCCATTCTGCCACAATCCTCTCCATCAAAATGTGTCTCCTCATTTCCCTCCTATGTCTTTCCTCCTCCAATCTAAGACCATGCCCTCTCATGCCCCTCCCCATCCTTAGCTTATCCCTTCAGCACCTGCCTTGTTTATCCCTTTTAAGCATTTAAAGGTCTCAATCATAACCTCCCCAATCCCTTCCTTCCTTCAGGGAGTACATATTCAACTCAGTCAGCCTCTTCTCGTATGGCCTGTCCCCCAGTCCCTGAATCATCTTAGTTGCTTTGTGCTGCACCCTTTCCAGTAATGTGATATCCATCTTTAGATATGGGCGCCAGTACTGCATGCAGTAATCCAGTTGTGGCCTAACCAGTGACCTGTACAGAGGCAGGATCACCTGCCTGTTCCTGGAAGAAATTCCTCTTGCAATACACTCCAGCATCCTATTGGCCTTTGCTGCCACCTTCCTGCACTGCCCTAAGTTGTTCATATCCTCAGTAACAACCACTCCTAGATCCTTTTCCTTCTAGGTGGTACCTAGTTGCACTCCACCCAGCTGATACTGTATATTAAAGCAACCGGTTATTTATTTATTTATTTTTTGGTAAAGTGACAAAAGTATTTGCTTTTTCAGAGATATTAGCAGTACACAGCACTGACTATTTGGCATTGACAAATACTTGTTGCATTTCCTTTCCTTCAACACCAGTGGCGGTGAAGCAACATGGAATTTTTAGAAGTACTGAGGTCATCTTTGGAATGCTCCAACATGGATCTGAAAGTTCCAGTCTTGTGTAATGCTTCTCTCATTTACGGCCACTCAACACTACCAGAGCAAACAGCCAGAGAGGGCATCATGGAATTGAAATAATGAATAAGCCTGTAGCAACTGGTGTGATGCACCATGTCAACCACATTGTGAGCTGGAGGCGCAGAAGTTGTTGAACCTTCCTATACAGCTTTATGACTGCCCATAACTTTTTTTAACCTAACGTTTCCTGCTAATTGTTTGAACAAAGTGGGTGACTTAAGGAATCATCCACGACTGCATGTGGGTTGGGCTATGATTTACCCATGGCTGCCATGATACCATGCAGCTATGGGTAAATCCCAGCCCACACCCAAATGTAGGTTATTCTGATCATACAAGTAGGAAATATAAGAGTAACACAAAACAAAGTGAAGGAAAAGCTTTTTTGTATTGTTTATATTCTGATTTTAATAAAATGCCCTTCCACTAAACAAAATAGTCCCTTGATGCTGGGAAGCAGCTCTTTTGTGCCCCAAAGCCAGCTGCTAGCAAGGTGAGTGAGCTGAGTGTCAACTTCACAGAAACATACGGTATGCATGTAGAACTGCAATAACAATGGCAAACTTTTGGCATGGACAAATGCTTGTTTTTTTTTGTTCCTTGGAAAACAGAAAACGGTTCCTCATGGTCACAATGCCCCTTTCCCCCAACCTGCACCAACCATCTGTGCACACCACCTCCCCGAATCCCCCCATCACCCCATACTTACCTTTGCAGCCTGGCACGATGATCTTCAGTGGAGCAGGAAACTTCTGAACTCTTCAAAAGTCGACAGAGAACTGAAGAAAATCATGGTAAGCTTTATAATAGCATCAATGGGAGTGTTCCAACTTAGGTGGCTATCTCAGCCATTGTCATGACTTTTGGCTCCAAATCTTCAACATGGGGTTCTTGGGACCCCAGCCCATGAACTCAGTCACTGCCATTTTGTTATTCAGTCCTGAAAGGTGATTTTGCATTTACTGCACAGAATCACCTTTCAGGACTGATTTATGAAACGAAAGTGTCACTGTTCATGAGGTGGGCTCCCAAAAGGCCTATGTTGCAAATTTGGTGACAAATTTCCAAAAAAATGACTGTGTTACAAACGTGCATTGCGCAGTTCCCATGCACGCTCATAACTTTGAGAATTTTTAATATTTTCACTCCAGATTTTCAACATTGCCATTTTTCGACACCTCCTTATGAACAGTGTGGCTGTCATTTTTCACACCCTGCCTGAAATGAGTTTTGGCACATCTGGTGCACAATGGTGCAGTTGCTGTGTAAAATCAATGTTTGGGACAGATTAAGAAAATCACAGTGACAGTGTTATAAGGAGAGGTACCAAAAAGCCCATCTTGCAAATCTGGTGAAAAATTCCCCAAAATGACTGCATTACCAGCGTGCATTGTGCAGTTTCTATGCAGTCTCATAACTCTGCCAATTTTTTATATTTATGGGAACATTGTTTAACCAGGAGTAGCACACTAAGCCGAAGCTTGTTTCTAGATGTGACCTGGGAGCACAGGGAAGTTAAGTGACTTGCTCAGGATCACATAGTATGCACCTAGGCGGCTGTGGGATTCATCCAGGTCTCCATATCTGCAGCTCAGAACCTTAATCCACTGCATTATACTACACAATGCACACCTCTAATGCAATTATTTTGGGGATTTTTCACTCCAGATTTTCAACATTGCCATTTTTGCGCACCACCTTATGAACAGTACAGCTGCCATTTTTCACATCCTGCCCCAAACATGTTTTCGTACCTGTAGCGTGAAATTGGCATGGTCGCTATGCAAAATCAACCTTCAGGACACATTATTAAAATTGCAGTGCCCCTGTTTATGAGCAGAGGTCCCAAAATGCCTATGTTGAAAATTTGTTATAAAAAGTCCCTCAAATAATTGCATTACGGGTCTGTTGCGCCATTTCTAAGCATGCTCATGACTTCACCAATTTTGTTATATTTTCACTCCAGATTTTCAAGATTATCATTTTTTTACACCTCCTCATGAACAGTACAGCTAACATTTTTTACATCCTGTTCAAAATGTGTTTTCACACCTGTGGCACCAAGTGGCGCAGTCACTGTGCAAAATCACCTTTCAGCTAACAAACTGATATTGTCACTGTTCATGCAGTGTGGTCAAAAAAATCCCATGTTGGAAACTTGGAGTGAAAATACCAAGAAACACCCAGGGCATTAGGGATTCCAACCATAACGCCCTACCCCATAGGGACTGATGGGTGTCAGGAGTGCGACTTGGGATTGTCGACAGTAATGCACACACCATCCAACCCCCACCCTGCAGCCAGTGACAGGCATTGAGATGTGCCTTGGACTCTTTGGCCCCAGAGTTCACCCCATTCTCCTATACTGCACCCATTTCAGCATATTTCCTTATGGAATATGGTGAGTGTAAAGCCCAAACACCCAAAGGCACACCTCATCACTTGTTGATGTCTGCAGGGTAGGGTGAGGTGAAATGGCATCAGCGTCATGGGCAATGACCCAAAGGCACACCCCAATGCCTGTCCATCTCTGCAGGGTAGGGGTAGGGCTGGCATCAGTTCAATACTTCACTGCCCTTCCTATTCTGTATCTGTCTAACTCCACACTTCCAGTGATAATGCCAGCAAGCAAACATTCGGCATTGACAAATGCTTGTTTAACTTGTAATGTGGTTTTACTGTGCCTGCCTAGATATAGCAATGTTACTGTCTGATAACATCACTGTCTGTAGGGCAGTATGATCAATCAGGATGCTAGAATTATCCTTGCTATTATATAATGCTATTTTTAACATCACTATGAATATACTTCACCACATCACGTATCAAGATATATTCGTGCATTTCACTTGCAAAGCTGAATGAGACCATCTGGTGGAAGTATAGTATATCATATATAATTTACTACTACACAGCCAATATCCTGGTAAAAAAAAGTTGCCTTTTTCTTTTTCATTACATATAGAATAATGGCTGGGTAGGTGGTTATAATGAGAATTTTACACACACCCAAGGTGCAAATGCCACTTGTGAAGGCATCCCACACTAAGGGTTTGTGTGTAAAATTTGAGTTTTACACACTTACCCAGCCTTTATTTTATATAATTGCTGGGGATCATTTTTTTTTACCACAGCAATTACATAAAATAAACAGACATCACTATGAAGCCGTGGACTGGTTGGGTTTCAACTTGGTCCACAGGCTCTTGAAAGGAATGTTTACTTTCTTTTTTATGAAAGCAACCCAGAATACTAGTAAAGAAGCATTTTTTTTCTTTTTTTTTAGTTCAGTTATTTTTTTGTGTACTTACCATCAGCTCTGAGTGGCACTGAAGTGTTCAGCATTGAAGAGCAGTGTCTGTTGCATAGGAAGAGAAAAGCAGCAGCTGGCACATGCACAGAAGGAGGGAAACCCAGTGTGTGTTCAACGTTATAACCGTCCAGTTATAACAACAAATTATAGCTGGGTTGCCCTTAGGGAAAAAACGATCACCAGTTATTATAATGATTTTAAATTATACTAACATACTAAAATGGCAGCAGAATAGGCCTAATGGTCTTTTGAGTCTGCTCGATTTTCAGCACCCACACTGAGGGCCGATTTTGGTGTCCTCCCCTCCCCCTTGGGTTATACTGTCCCCAGTCCCAGATGTGCCACCTGCATTGGACCTGGTCAGATTTACCCTCCCCCTGTACCTGTCCCATCCCCTCTTAAATCTGTCCACAGTCTCCACCTCTACCAGCTCCCTGGGCAGTGCATTTCATGGCTACACCACCTTTTTGGTGAAATAACACCTCCTTCTCTCCCCTCTGGGTCTGCCCCTTCTAGCTTACACCTGTTCCCTCTCGTTACCCCCTCCTCCTCTTTCCCTTGGAGTACCCTGACTGATCTCCCCCTTATTGATCCCTTTTATGTACTTAAGCCCTCTATTATGTCCCCCCGTCCCTCCTCTCCTCCTGGGTGTACATGGCGATCTCCTTGAGCCTCTCCTCATAGGTCCTCTCCCCCAGGCCCCAGATAATTTTGCTTGCCTCCTTTGGACCCTCTTTAGGAGCATAATGTCCTTCTTTAAATGTTGTCTCCAAAACTGCACACAATACTTGAGGTGTGGCCTAACCAAGCAGTTGTACAGGGGAAGGATTAATTCCACCTTTCTGGAGGTAATCCCCCTGGCGATGCATCCCAGCATCATTTTTGCCCTTGCCGCTGCCCTCCTACAGGTCTCTGAGTTGTTCATTTTACTAACATACTAACATACTAAAATGCCAGCAGAATAGGCCTAATGGTCTTTCGTGTCTGCTCGTTTGGTCAGCCCCCACCCTGGCTGCTGACCTTGCTGTCCCCCTCGCCTTCTCTGGCTTCTCCCTTCCCAGTTCCGGATATTCTTGCTGCATTGGATTTGCTTCCAGAACCCTTCCCTGTACCTGTCCCACCCCTATTGAACCCCTCCACTGTCTCTGCCTCCACCAGCCCCTAGGTAGTGCAGTCCATGGCTCCACCACCCTCTCAGTGAAGTAGCACCTCCTCCTTTCTCCTGAATCTTCCCTCCAGCTTCCACCCATGCCCTCTAGTGGCCCCTTCCTCCTTCCTTCAAGCACCCCTGACTGTTCCTCCTATTTACCCTCTTTATGTACCTGAAGACCCTATCATGTCCCCGGTCCTTCTCTCTTCCAATGTGTACATATTTAGCTCTTCGAGCCTCTCCTCATAGGTCCTGTCCCCCAAGCCCCAAATCATTTTGTTGCCCTCCCTGGACCCTCTCCAGGAGGTTAATGTCCCTCTTAAGTGTGGCCTCCAAAACTGCACACAGTACTCCAGATGCGGCCTCCAAGCAGTTATACAGACGGAGTATCACTTCCCTCCTTCTGGAGGTGATCCCCCTAGCGATGCATCCCAGCATCCTGTTGGCCTTGCGCTGCCCTCCTACAAGTCTCAAAGTTGTTCATCTTGACATCCACCACCACCCCAGGTCCCTCTCAGCCATCGAGACTTGTAGCATTCCTCAGGGTGTACACTTGGCCTGGGTTTCTGGCCCCAGGTGGAGTACCTTGCATTTCCCTGCATTGAACCTCAGCTTCCACTTTCTAGACCATCTTTCCAGAGCCTCCAGGTCCCCTGCAGGCCACCCTCCCTCCTCCCATCCACCACCGCCCCAGTTTAGAGTCATCTGCAAGAGATTCCTCTCACTCCTGATTCCTGCCCTTATGTCAGATACGAGGCGTTGGAACAGAAGGGGCCCAGGACGATCCCTGTGGGACCCCACTAATGACCCTCCTTGGGATGAGACTATCCCACCAACTATGACCCTCTGGGTCCGGTCCTGGAGCCAACTGCCTATCCATCTGATCATCTGGTTCCCACCCCATTTCTCCCAGCTTATCCAACAGGCCCATGTGAGGAACAGAGTCAAATGCCTTGCTGAAGTCTAGAAAGAGGACATCCACTGGTCTACCCAGGTCCAAGGCACTTGTCACCCAGTCATAGAACTCCACCAGGTTTGTCTGACACGATTTCTGGGATGAATCCATGCTGTCTATCGTCCAGGCACCCTGACTTATCCAGGTCCCCCTAGCCTCTCCTTGACAATGCCCTCCATCACCTTGCCCACCACCAATGTCAGGCTGACAGGCCTGTAGTTCCTGCCACCTCCCTTGATCCCTTGTGGATAGGCACTATATGCACCACCTTCCAGTCTTGGGCACCACCCTGTCCTCAGAGAGATGGTGAAAAGCTCTGCCAGGGTTTCGCCTAGGACATCTGCAAGTTCCTTCAGCACTCTGGGATGTAATTTATCCAGCCCGGTGCTTTCTCCGTCTTAAGGGAGATGAGGGCTTCCCTCACTCTCTCTGCTGTGATTTCCACTTCTGGTACCTCTTCTCCTTGCTTAGCCCTCCCCACCTGCCAGTGATGCCTCCCTCTCCCCAGACCTGCCGATCGGTAAGAGTCCCCTCCTCAGTATCTCTGTCCTCCTCATGTATGATGCAGCACCCCATTTTCCCTGGTGAAAACTGGGGTGAAGTACTCATTTAGTACCTCAGCCTGCTTCCCGGGTCTTGTGCCCATCTCTCCCTGATTTAATCCTGCTAATCTGCCCTTCACCCTTCGTCTTTCCCCAATGTATCTAAAGAACCCTTTTCCCTCTCCTAATTTCCCTGGCCAGGTTCTGCTCCTTCCTTGCCTTAGCCCTCACCACTCTAGTGGCCCTTCTAGCCATCAGCTCAGTACTCCCTTGATCCCTTTCACTCCTTGAGCACTTGAATTGCTTATAGGCTGCTTTCTTTCCCTGCACCACCTCCTGGACCTCCCTGGTACACCAACAGGGTTTTTGGGCCCTACCTCATTTTCGTCTTACTCTTGCACAGGTGTTGGTAGCATCCTTCCACCCCTCTCCTGATGATTTCCCACCTACTATCAGCGTCCATGTCTGACCCAATCCCATCCAAATGCTCCTTAAGGATCCTTCCCATTTCCTTAAAATCCACCCCCCTGAAGTCGGTTACTTCCTGCCTTTGTGCAGCCTTCTACCCTCCTAGGTCCAGGCAGAACCAGACCGTGGCATGGTCACTACCCGCCAATGGGTCCCTTACCTCCAGGCCCCCAATCTGGTCACTGTCTGCCAGGACCACATCCAGTACCCGTGCCTCCCTGGTCGGTTCCCTCACCTGCTGAGTTAGGAATGCGTCTTGAAAGACATCCAACAACCTCTGTTCCCTGGTCACAGAGGATGTCATAGTCTCCCAGTCTGTTCCTGGCATGTTTAAGTCCCCCAACACCACCACTGTTCCTCTGCCCAGTCTGCAGTGTCTCCTAACATCTGCCACCAGACTGTCCTCCAGCTCCTCCACCAGGGCAGGGGTTCTATACACCACTCCTATTTTACTCTCTTGCCCCTTGTTATCAAGGTGACCCAAACGCCTCCACGGTTCCCTCCGCCTCCTCTACTCCCCTATGCCAATGCAGTTTTGACTATCATTGCTACCCTCCTCCCTTCCTCCCCTGTCCTTCCTGAACATAGTGTAACCCTCCAGGTTCAGGTCCCAGTCATGTCTTGTAGTGGCCCAAGTCTCAGTGACCGCTGCCACATCCACTGCTCCCTCAGTTAACTGCCTGGAGCTCAGGCATTTTATTGCCCAAGCTCCTGGCATTTAGCAGGACTACCTTCCACCCTTTCCTATAGTTCCATTTCCCTGCCTTGTTCCTATAGGGATTCTGTTTTCCCTGGTCTGCACTTTGCCAGTTGGCCTTTTCTGCAATCCTCCTGGTCCCCAGGGGTGGAGACAGAGTCCTCCTTTATCGGGCACCCCTTGACAGCCTTTTCTCCCATCCCACCCCCTTCACAAGTTTAAACCCCACTTTTCACTAGTGAACCCTCTATTTTCAACTTAAGGATTCCTCCTCCAAATTGAGATGTAGTCTATCTCTAGCATACAGCTCCTTATCCTCCCAGGTCTCCCCAGTCCCCATCAACCCATACCCTCTGGCCTCACACCACTCCCTGAGCCACTGGTTTATCTCCCAATTTTCCTTTGTGTTCCCCACTCAGCCCTTGGCACTGGCAGGATTTCTGAGAAGGAAACTGCATCCTATGTCATGACAGACCCTGGCCAGCTCCTTGAATCTTGCCTGTATCTCTAGCTCGCTATTTCCTCAATGTCATTTGTACCCAGGTGGACCAGTATGTCTGGGAACCCTCACAATCCTTTGCCAGCTGATATACCTCGTGTTAGCCCTGTGCACCGTTAGTCCAGGAAAGCATCTTGTTCTAACTGGCCAGGCTTCTCCCTCCCTATCTCATTTGATACCCCTGATCATAGAATCCTCCAGCAGGAGCACTCTGACCACTCCTTTTCCTCCATCCCCCCCCTTCCATGTCCCTCATCCTTTCTACAGGCCCCTTCACCCAGCGGGCTCCTTGTTCCTCCCCCTATCTGGGTGCCACATGCCACCCCCTCCTTATTTACCATGGCCAGCCCTTCCCCTCCAATCCTATGCCTCTCCTCCTCCTGAGTATCCTTCTGTACCTTGCTAATTCCCCCCTCACTGCTCGCAACTGGTCCTTCTCCCCCATCTACTTAATTAGCCTGGCTCATCCTCCCTCCCTTCCTTCCTGTCTCCATTTAGTTCCTCCTGGCTCGTCGTGCTCCCCTGGCCTAAACCCTCAGCTCCCTTTACTGAATCCTCCTTGTACTTCTGGTCCTTCTCCTTTACCTTTCCTCCCAACTGGTCCTTCTCCTTGCGCTTTCCTCCCTCTTCGCCCTGCCCCTCCTGCTCTGATTCACTGCTCCCCCATTCTCCTGCATTCCAGGCCCCCCCCTGTTCTTCCTGCTATCTGGCCCCTGCCTCCTGCCTCCCACTCCACTCCCTTCCGTCTCTAACCACCTCTGTCGTGGCTACATCACCCCCCTCATCCTTGAGCAGAAGAAGAGAATTGAAGCGGTTACTGAGTGTAAGGTCTGATCCACCTCCCCGCCTTGCTTCCTTCTGTCCAGCCCTGGCCATCTGCCTACTTCCCTGAGAATGTTGTCCCTCCGTCCCCTTTGTGAGGGTCCCCAGTTACCTGCCTGCTTCCTTGGTAGTGTCCTTTGACCCTCTGCCAGGGTCCCTATGTGACCCCTGAGTATTCTCCTGCACCCTTTCCTATACCCCCACCCCCAGTGCTTGGTGCAACCCTGTGGGAGATTCCCAGCCCCTTCCCCAACCATACCACCCCTTCCCCAGCTTTCTCCCAATCCTCGCAACCTCCTCCCTAAGTGTTAGCTGGCACAGCACATTGGGCAACCACTAAACTTCCAAGCCCAGTCCGTATCATGGCTGCTCCACACCCTGTGCACCCCACCACCCTCCCAAAGATGCCAGCCCTAATGATGTGTGGTTCCATCCCCTTCCAAATAGGTTTCCTTGGGTGAGCCACCAGGTTCCCCCCAGTCCAAGATACCCCGACTGCCTAATCAGGTCACCCACTAATCTTAGAGACAGTCCCACTGTACACCAGTAACCCTGTTACTAGGTGCAGTACAACACATTAAACTTATAAGGGAAATGAACAACTCCCTAAGCTCCTCTCTCCCAGCATTTAAATCAAACCCCCAGTGGCTAGAACTACATGAGCTGCACCTGCAGCCTTTTCCTCCAATTGCAAGGCAGGTGTTCCCCTATAAATTCGCAGACTTCTGGGGAGGGAGGGTCCTGGGCAGACACCTGACTCGAGAGAGAGTGTATCAGCCCTGTGTCTCCCCTCCAAGCCCAGCAGCTAAAGAACCAGGCCCAAGCAAATCCCACCAAATAGGTTTTAAATCAGAAGAAATAGGCCTCTACCAGCGCAGCCTGTTACACAGTGAAACATCCACAAAAAGAGCCCCACTTACAGCCACCAAATCAGTTTACAAACATCCAACAGCCCCCAAAACAATACCCTGCTAGCCCCTTAGAAGTAAGAAAGAAAAGAACTAACCTACCAAGTAAAATCCACAAGAACCCTGTGAAAACAACAGCAGCAGCTACTGTCCTGGAACACAACTGATCCTGTCCCCTTCCAGTTCTTTCTCTATTTTCTATTTCTAGTTCTATTCTAGTTCTAGTAGTCTAGTAGTCTAGTTCTATTTTGACATCTACCACTAACTTCAGGTCCCTCTCACCCTCCATAACTTGAATTTTGTCTCCTCCTAGGGTATACTCCTGACCTGGATTTCTGACTCCCAGGTGCAGAACCTTGCACTTCCCCACATTGAATTTTAGTTTCCATTTTCCTGACCACCTCTCCAGAGTCTCCAGATCATCCTGCAAGGCCACCATCCCCTCCTCCTCAACCACCACTGCGTCCAGCTTTAAGTCATCTGCAAAGAGACTCATTTCACTCCTGATCCTCTTCCTTAAGTCTAAGACATAGGCGTTGAACAGGAGTGGCCCCAGAACTGACCCCTGGGGCACCCCACTAGTAATCCACCTTGGGGATGAGGCTAACCCCCCAAACCACCACCCTCTGAATACGCTCAGAGAGCCAATTTCTTATCCATCTTAACAACTGTCTCCCTATGCCCATTTCCTTCAGTTTAGCCAGCAGGCCATTATGAGGTACTGAGTTAAATGCCCTGCTGAAGTCCAGAAAGAGGACGTCCACCAGCCTACCCTGGTCCAGGGCCCTCATCACCCAGTCATAGAACTCCAAAAGGTTCGTCTGACATGATCTTCCTGGTACAAATTTTGCCTATCGCCCAAATACCCAGTTTGCTTCAGTAACCCCCCTAGCCTTTCCTTGATGATACCCTCCATCACCTTGCCGGCCACTGACATCAGGCTAATGGGCCTGTAATTCCCCCTCCCCCCGTGGATCTGCACAACATGGGTCACCCTCCATTCTTGGGGCACCCATCCAGTCCTCAGAGAGATGTTGAAGAACTCCACTATTGGGACTGCCAGGACATCTGCTAGTTACCTCAGCACCCTGGGATGTATCTCATCTGGTCCAGGTTCTTTCTCCATCCAAAGGGATCTGAGAGTTTCCCCGTACTCTCTCTCTACTGGGATAGCAGCCTCCACCTCCTCCTCCTTTGCACCCTGTACTGCTTATCCCCCACCTGTCTGTAGTGGCCACTCCCTTTCCTCAGACCTGTCAGGGTGCCTGATCTCTACCAGTCCCATCCCTTCCTCCGGTTTGCCCCTGCTCCCCCCCACAAGACATATTCCCTCCATCCCCCCTGGTAAATACTGATACAAAGTACTCATTTAGGACCTCTGCCTGTTTCCCCACCTCCTGTGCCCAACTCTCCCCAATCCCTATCCTGCTGATCTGCCCCCTTACTTTCCTTTTTCCCCCTATATATCTAAAGAACCCCTTGTCCTCCCTCCGGATCCCCCTGGCCAAGGACAGCTCCTTTTTTACCTTAGCTGCTCTCACCACCCTGGTGACTCTTTTGGCTGTCAGCTCATACCCCCCCCGATCCCTTTCACTTCTAAAGCACTTGAAGTGCATATAGGCTGCCTTCTTGTACCTCACTGCCTCCTGAACCTCCTGGGACCACCAGAAGGGTCTTCTGGCTTTACCAAACGTATGCCTTTCCCCTTGCACAGGATCTGATAACCTCCTGTATTCCTGCTCTAATGATCTCCCACCTGCTATCAGCATCCATATCGGGCCTTATCCTGACCAAACACTCTTAAGGATCCTTCCCATTTCCCTGAAGTCTGCACCCCTAAAGTTGGTTACTACCATCCTTTTTCAGCTTTCCTCCCCCCCAGGTCCAGGAAGAACCAGACTGTGGTGAGATCACTCTCTGCCAATGGGTCCCTCACCTGTAGGCCCCTAATCTGATCACAGTCCACCTGGACCATGTCCCATGTCCAGGCCTCTTTATTTGGCTCACCCACCTGCTGGGTCAGGAACATGTCTCGGAAGACATCCAGCAGTCTCTGCTCCCTAGTCACTGGTGACGACATAGTCACCCAGTCTGTTCCCGGCATTTTGAGGTCCCCCATTACCACTACCCTTCCCTTTCCCAAACTACAGTGTCCCTCGAGATATGTCACCAAACTTTCTTCCAGAGCCTCCACAATTGCAAGTGGTCTGTATAACTCTCTGTTCCATCCCTGCATCAGCAGGGTGACCCAAATAGCCTCCATACTCCCCCGCCTCCTCTACCCCTCCAATACCGATGCCATTTCTGACTAACAGTGCTACACCCCCCTCCCTCCCCCCTATCTTTTCTGAACATAGTGTATCACTCCAGATTTAGGTCCCACTCATGCCCTTGGGTGGCCCAGGTCTCTGTGACTGCTGCCACATCCACCACTCCCTCAACTAGCATTGCCTGGCACTCTGGCATCTTGTTTCCTAACCTCCTGGCATTTATCAGGACCACCCTCCACCCCTTATCCCTCCTCTCTTTCCCCCCACTTGAGCTCCCCTTTATCAGCTCCTGCACCTTACCTGGAGATCAATCTCCATAGCTCCTTGTCCCTCTTTTATCATGTTAGACATTTTTTTAATAATCAGTGCATATGTGTACCTTATCTATCTATCTATCTATCTATCTATCTATCTATCTATCTATCTGTGTAACTATATCTGGTTAGCTAGCTATCTGTTGTATCCTTCTCTCCCTATTTATTGCTATCTGTATACACACACACACACACACACACACACACACACACAGAAATGTATATAATGTACTGTGTGATATCTACAGGTAAGACAAACTGATCTAAGAGAATCAGCAGACCCACATTGCGACTGATCCAGCTTGAAAGAATCTTCATGGATCATGCAATCAGTACTTAATTGTGAACCTTCATTACATGACTATGTCTTGAGATTTTAAACTAATAAAGTTTCCCTGTACCTTAAGAATAAATCCCCTCTAACTCTATCCTTAATTACCTTTTTACTATCTCAAATCAGTTCTTAAATTTATTATAATCCTGTCAAAAGTCAGTTGCCAGAGACTATAGCTCATCATGATGACACATGTCTATGAATTAATGGGCTGCTGGGAGCAAACACTGAAGCAGTATATGTTACAATTATAGCACATGCATTTGGGTGCATTGCAAAAGTAGTCAAGGATTTTTCCTGTTTTAAAAAGGTCTGTAATAGGATTGCTTAGATGTGTCCAATCCAGTTAGTCAGAATATCAAAATGCTCAGATTGTGCATTATCTGGAATTTATAAAATTGGGTCTAGTTAATTTTACCTCCTCATTGGTCAGGATCCAATCACATGGTACTGCATTAACCTAGCACTTACACCTGCTACCATGTCATGATGTGATAGGGGTACATTAATCAAAAGCACAGCCTGTTGGAGTCAATCAAATATGTATGCTAAGTATAATAACCTCAGGGTGAAAAAGACTACATTGCAAATCACACATTCAAGCAACGCCAGAAAGAAATGATGCAATGAAAAACAAAACAAACAAAAAAAATAGCAAAAATTACTGGCCCCATGGCAACATTGCTCAAGAATCACACATTGCAAAATAAATCCATTCAGCAACTCTGAAAAAAAATAATTGCTGTTCAAATCTCCATACCCCAAAAGCCTAAGTGCTGCTTACACAAAAAAATATATTTAATACCTAAAGAAAACACAAAATATAGTCAAAAATTATGATTCTACCCAGCAACAAAAGCATATATTATATACATAAAGCACTAAACCATCAGCAAAACTTTTACAAACATTGCTCTAAAAGCTAGTAAATTATCCACTTAACTATCTGGAATTGCTGCAGTAAACACAAGATAGTCTAAACCTCTTTGCTTACACCTCATCATCAACTACAGTGTGGTGAACCTATTGTAGATTACAGCTCAAGGCATATAATCAACAGCCAAATCTTCCAGATCAGACTCGGATCACATGGAAAGTATAGAAAGCACAGCCCTGGCATGCAGCTTAGCCTCTCAGATCACATTAGAAGTGCAGAAAGTTAAACCTCAGGAATACCTTTTAAGAGAAACAGAACCAGCTACAACCATGCAACCAGTAAATCCCTTGGTACAGCACAACCACGCGTAACTAGTAAAGTGGTCCAGCTGCAAATTAATCCCTGCTGTACATATACTACAATTTATGTTACTGCCCTTAAATTGATATCTAAAGACACAGTACTAAATCACAACAACAGTACACTGCTAAAAAACCTAACTTTATTAAATATGTTATATGTAGAATAAGGAAATTCCATGGGGGGGGGTTATGCTTGTCAATGTTTCTCCTAGAGGTTGACATCCTTCACCTTTTGAGCTCAGGACTCAAACTCTCCAGTCACTACATTACCATAGCATAACACCCCCATCATACCTTATTCCTTATGCATTCACTCTTTTTAACTGTTGGACTGTTAGTTTAAAACATTGTGGTGCATGTGTGACAATTTACTTGCTTTATGGCAAACACATGATGCATATGTCATTATTTTGATGCATGCATTAATTTCTTAACATAACATGCAACACTTTACCTAAGAAGTTTGAGAATGTTTTATATGGTCTAATGTTTTGATGCAAGTTGTGCAATTGTGCTAAAACTTGTTTCTATACAGTACGTTAATTGTTCACTGTTCAGAAGCCATTATGTAGTCTTTTTAACCCTTTTGTTGAATGTATGGCTGAGATAACCATGACATAGTATTGCACTATGTTTATTACCACTATGATACAGCAGTATCACTTAACATATTAATTTGCACTGGTACTCCTTTGTATGATGCGGGCCCCTCTCCTTCATTATTTCACAACCCTAGAAGTCAGAGGCAGCACAAGGACTGCTCTATTTGTCTAATTTCCTGATTGTTCAACAAACACTGCACTAGATTATTCTGTAGCCCGCTGAATGTTTTATTGACTGGTTCTGCTGATGCCCAGCTTCCAAACCAGTAAGTAGAAATTGTTGCCCTGTGGTACTAGATATGTTCTCTTAGCATCCTTTTTCACTGCATGATAAATCCATGATTCAAATCATCACGTGTCCAGAGTGTGTTTGAACATCAAACCCAAAGAGTTCATTAAGTCTGCCCTGATGTGCCTTCCCCAGTTTGGTCCTCCCCTTCAGACATCTCCCCAGTCTTGGCTTCAATTTGTTGCTAATTACCCACCTTGGAAGTGTCAAGTTGGGTTCTGAACCTCAACACAATCTTACCATTGATTACATTACAGGATAGAGTACTCCACCTATCCACTACCTTCTATGTGAAGAAGTACTTTCTAACATCTTTCTTAAAGTTCCATCCCCCCAAAACACACAGACACACAAACACACACAGACACACACACACATGCACACACACACACATCACCACTTTGCATTAGCTGAACATTATGCATCCTGGGGATTCTATTGTTGTTTAAATAAGTCAAAGAAGACCACCATATTGAATCCATGCATTTATTTATAGGTTTCTATCATGTCTCTCCTTTCTCTTCAGTCCTCTAGAACATATGTTAAGACTCTTCAATCCTTTCCTGCTACTTGCCTTGATCCGCCTGGATCATTTTGTACCTTTCCACTGGATAGTCCCTAACTTTCCCAGGTATTGTTTTAGCTGCAGGTTCCAAAACTTCTGAGAATCCTCTAGGTATGTTCTAACATGACTTGTACAGTGGCAATATCACCTGTTTGCTGTATTAATGAAACACCTACTGATATATCCCAACATCCAGTTAGCTTTCCCAGACGCTGTACTGCATTGGAAAGAGGTTTACAGACTGTTGTTTATTATAACTGTGAGGTCACTTTCCTTCTTTGATTATCTGCGGTGACCCCATACATGCATTATTTCATCTCCATCAATTAGGTCAAGGTAGATCACTCAAGGGATGGAATGGGAATGTTTGGGGGGGGAAGGATTTGTTGCACATTTCTTTTTGTCTTCAAGTGTTTAACACTACAGACTTCATAGAAGCAAAATGTCTCGATTTGAATAAAAAAATCAAACACTTCTGCAGTCAATAAGTTTTGGCACTTTCACACTAAAAACATCAGAATAGCAATTACTGGGCATGAAACTCCAAATAAAAAAAGTATGTGTATCACCAATGTTAAAAATATTGCTTTAAGGAAAGGGCCATGGTGCTACTGTCCTGCAGGGTGAATGCTCTGTTAGATCAAGAGGGACCTTCAAAATCTTCCACTTGCATCAGCTGAAAGCAGAAGGAACTTGGGCTTACATTAATAAATGGCATCAAAAGCTCCAGGTTGGAGCATGGGAGGTAGGCAAAGAAAGATTCTTGACAGTGCTATACTCAATGATTTTCATGGAATCATTCAAACATTGACAATAAGAAATGTTCTTTACCTTTTTAAGAGGAAACAGTCCTGCAAAATATTGATAGTGGTATACTATAGATGACAGATGATGTACTGTGAAAGTTGGCTGCCATGATCAAATCTTTCAAAACTGGAAATCTGATGCAGTTGTTATGCAATATGCAGGAATGGTCTCTTAAAATGTAGGCTAGAGTATCACACAAACAGCCATGAGTCTTTTTCTGATGAACCATGACACTATCCCCACTCAAAATACAATTACATTTACTGACTTTGTAAGTTTACAATTGTAGTACATAAACATATTCACAAAAGGGCAAAATAAGGAAGTATTTTGTCACAGAGATGGTGGTGGACACATGGAATGGCATTCCTGAGGAGGTCATGGGGTCAAAAACTGTGTGGGGATTCAAGAATGCATGGGATAGGTATAAAGCAATTCTAGTGCATGGTAGGAGGAAGTAGGTTGTTGGTTAACTAGGATCTCCAGCTTATCCAATAGATAGGGAAATGGGCAGACTGGGTGGGCCTAGCATTCCTTATCTGCCGTCAAAGTCTATGTTTCTATGTTTCAAAGCCATTTGTTTGGGGATCAGAAATACAGTTTTTTGTTTTGTTTTCAAATGTTGTTAATTGGGATATCCTGATACTGGAAGTAGGACAGTTGTCACAAAAGCTATCCATAGCTTTATTACCCTAGTGGGATTCCCAGCTTTCTTTGAAATTCCATATACATGTTTTTTTTTATTGATACCCTATGTATCCCTTTACCTATTTCAATTGATTGATTAAGAAGAAGCAGGCTGTTGGTTAATGAGGATCTGCTGCTTATCCTATAGGTAGGGAAATGAGCAGACTAGGTGGGCCAAGCGGTCCTTATCTGCCTTCAAAGTCTATGTTTCTGTGTAATTGACTGATTGATTGACTGACTGAGATTATCTGCTGTATAGGATGCAATTCTCAAAGAGACCTGTGCTCAACTTACTTTTCAATAAATAAGTTGAATATGTGAGCAAAACTAACACGACTTCTCTTTCTGCTGGCTTATGCACATTATGTATTAATGGCAGCAGGCTTTCTATCATTTGTTATCATTCCATAATCCAAGAGACAGTGCATCTTTTTGTTTGCAGGGCCCTGTAGGAGGTATATCCTCTGTGTAGTTGGAACTTCTCATTAAAAGTTCAAACATAGGGGCAGCTCAGGACACTCATTCTAACCGGAGCCTCGCAAATATGAGCACTAGCTGAAAGAACAATGAACACAGGCTTGTCAATGGTTATCTGAAGAAGACAAATGTCCACATAGTAGGATACTATAGAAAATTGATTTTAATATTAAAAAACAGTAAAAAGGCAAAATGCCCAAGTGCACATAGTGGCAGCACAACCCTCCAAACCTGTCAACGTTTCACGTCGAAAAAAGATGCTTTTTCAAAATGTCAGCAGCTATACAATCAAACTTAAATAGTGTAGTACCCCCCCTGTGTATAAACAGACAATTTCATTTAAAGACACACTAGCACATTAGTTATAACATATGGACCACTATACATATATAAACACTGTAATTATTAAACTTAATGTGAAAAAGAGCTACAATTCCTACATCAATACTACAGGGAATTAATTTACCATAATTGCTTAAAAATAACTAGTTAAACAAGCATTTTCTAGTATATTCATACTGCAGAGTGCTCCTACTTCATGAAACAAAGACTAATTTCCTAAACATCCTATTCTAATAAGCATTTGTCAAGTGATGAATGTTGTCTCACTGGCATTGGCACTGGTAGTGCAGGAGTTATAGATGCATAATAGGAATGGCAGTGAAGTACTGAAATGATGCCAACCCCACCCCCACCCTGCAGAAACTGGCAGACATTGGGGTGTACCTTTGGGTCGTCAGCTATAACACTCATGCTATTTTACCTCACCCAACCCTGTAGATAGTGACAAGTGTTGTGGTGTGCTTTGGGGTCTTTGGGCCTTATACTTACCCCATTCCATAAGGAAATATGCTGGGATGGGTGTAGTATAGGAGAATGGGGTGAACTTTAGGGCCGAACACTCCAAAGCACACCTCCATGCCTGTCACTGGCTGCAGGGTGGGGATGGGGTAGAATGGCATGAGCATTACAGTCAGTGATCCCAAGTCGTGCCCTGATGCATGTCAGTCTCTACAGGGTAGAGTGTTACAGTTGGAAACCCTAACGCCGTAGGCGTTTGTTGGTATTTTCACTTCAAATTTTCAACATGGGCTTTTTGTGACCCCACCTCATGAAGAGCGGCACTATCAGTTTGTTAGCCAAACAGTGGTTTTGCACAATGACTATGCCATTTGGTGACACAGGCATGAAAACACATTTTGGGCAGGATGTGAAAAATGACAACTATATTGCTCATGAGGAGGTATAGAAAAATGGCAACATTAAAAATCTGGAGTGAAAATATAAAAAAGTCATGAGCATGCACAACACACTTCCGTAACACTATTATCTTTGTGATTTTTTTAACCACATTTTCAACATAGGCATTTTGGGACCTCCCCTCATGAATAGTGGCACTGTGATTTTGTTAATCTGTCCCAAAAGTTGATTTTCCACAGCGACCACGCCATTGTGCATCACAGGTTCGAAAACACATTTTGGGCAGGATGTGAAACCTGACAGCTGTACTATTCATAAGGAGGTGTGAAAAAATGCCAGTGTTGAAAATCTGGTATGAAAATATTGCAAATTTTCGAAGTTACAAGGGTGTGTGGAAACTGCGCAATGCATGCTTAAAACACAGTCATTTTATGCCCCACCGCGTACTTTGATTTTTCGGTTCTTAAATTACCAAGAACGACAACTTTTTCTATTGAAAACCAGGGAAAGCAAGGATTTGTACTGGGAAGGAGTGAAGATCCGGGTAGCGCAAGATATACCTGTAACAGTCCGGCAAAAGAGAGCGGCCTTCAATCCCTGATTAATAAATTGATTGCAGCTGGTGTCAGATTTAGAATGGGCTATCCGGCTAAATTCCAAGTCCAGATGGAGGAGAGTGGAGCATTCTGAGTCGGTGGAGATCGTAGCGGTCTGCATTACAATCTGCCTTCCCCAACCTGTTTAAAGACTCATGAAGCCAGCAGCGGGAGCTTTCGGGTATCACTGAATGAAAGCTTCTGGATTGTTGAAGAAGTGAAGATGCCGTGGGGCGATGTTCTTTGCTTGCCCGAGGGCTCGGAGGCTGATCGGCGTAACTCCTGGGACTTCTACTGCATGGATATGAAAGTGCATGGAAAATGTTGAATCTGTATGGACTGGGGTCTAATTTCGGTGTTTGTTTTGCCCCGATCATGTTCTGTTGGTGTTTTAAATATGTGGGTAAAAGCTATGGATTAGTTCGGGCTACCTCTGGCTAGGCAGGGAAGACTTTAAGCCCCCCGGTTTTCCTTTATTCATGTTTTGAGCTTTGCTCAATTAGAAGCAATTGGGGTTGATAGGAGCATATGGTTATAGCCTGCTTAGCCAGTTTATTTTTGAGACCAGAGGATAATGTAATTGATGCGAGTTTCCACAAGAGGGAGCCTGAAGACTGTCGTGTAATGTTACTCAGCATTTAAATGTAGGAATCTCTGTTTTTGTAGCAGCGGTAATTATGGCTTTATCAGCCTTTGGAAGCTGAAGTTATTATGTTAGTCGCTTCAAAGGCAGTTAGCACACTGTTTCTCTTGCCTGGTTAAGAGATGTAGTGGCAGGCTAGGTATAGAGTGCCAGTGGGTTAGGTAACTGTTAGTCTGGCAGAGAGTTTGACTGTTTTGATAAAGCGGAAGTTCATACCATTGTTTTAACATAAATAGAATGTTATATGACAAGAGGTGATTTGGGTTTGAGGGTTCTATTTAGACCCTGTTAGTGATTTTGGGAAGGTTAAGTAGCGGGTTAAGGGAAGGTTGATGGTATAGCACAGGACTGGGTAAGTAGTAGGTGGGTGATGCGATAATAGCCTGGAGGAGGGTGTGTGGGGCAGGGGTGGCGAGGCTGTGGTGGGCTGTTGTCCTGGGCCAAAAGCTTGGGTGGGAGGGAGGAGGTTTTGGTGCGGTGGGGTTCTCTGGGAGGGGATATGTATAAAGATTGGGAAGGTTGTTTACAGAGGGACATTGGGATGGGAGGGGTAGTAAGGGAGGATGCAGTGATACAAGTTGACATTAGAGGCCGTGTGGATGGGGGGGTGGGGGTATACTGGCAGGTTAATGTTAATCGGGTATTGTAGTGCCTATGGGGATTGTCTGGGGGGGATAAATCATGCACAAGTCCTTAATTGGGGTATCAAGCTGTGCCGTTTAAATGGGAGCATACCATGGTCTGAATCAGAAATTCTGGATAATGGCACTGTATGGGTCTATTAAAGTTGTAACCTGGAATATAAAGGGTGCACACCAAAAGGTTAAGCAGTACAGTATTTTAAAGCACTTAGAGGTACTAAGGGCAGACATTGTGTTCCTGCAGGAGACGCACTGGCTTCAAACAGAGTGTAACTCCATGAGGCGCATGCAGATGGGGTCAGTTTTTTCCTCGCAAGGTAGCACACAGAGCAGAGGTGTGATGATGCTTCTGCATAGGTCTGTACCCTTTGCACCACTTCAGGTTATTCAGGATGGTGAGGGCAGATACGTGTTTGTTAGGGGCAAACTACAGAGTGTGGAGGTACTTCTTGGGTCTATTTATGGTCCCAACTTGGACTATCAGGAGTTTTTTGTTAAGCTTCTGGAAATCCTGGCCCCCTTTGTACAGATCCCCATGATCTTAGGGGGGGACTTGAATCTTGTATTGGACCCATTGATGGACAGGACTAGGAGAAATATTGCAGTTTTTTCGCCAGCTCAGCGGGCCCTGGGTGAGTTGTTGGATCAGACTGGCCTAGTGGACGTATGGAGAGTTGTTCACCGGAAAGATAGGGAGTATACGTTTACTTCTGCAGTTCACGGCTCAGCATCTCGTATAGACTACCTGTTATTTTCTGGCACTCTTCTTCCAGGAGTGCTGGAGTCTGAGATTATGCTGGGGCCGCTTTCCGATCATGCTGTGGTAGTGGCATCAATTTCTTTTTCTACTCTTCCTAGGAGGGGCAGTAGGTGGAGGATCAATAATCAGATGCTGCGCAGTCCCAAAATTGCGGAGTTTATTTCCACGAAAATAGAAGAATTTATAGCTAATAATGTAGGGGATAATATTAGCCCCGATATTTGTTGGGAGTGCGTTTAAAGCATTTATAAGAGGTATATTAATAGGTCAGGCATCCAAAGGAAGAAGGAGAGGTACAAATCCTATCCGAGTTGCTGAGCGAATAAGTAAAGGAAGCTACTATGTCCTTGCAGTCTGCTGAGTGAGAAGTTGGAACTGGTTAGGATGAGAGATCTTTATTTAAAGTTGTTGGAGAACAAGCAGAATTGACTTTAATTAAGACCAAGGCCAGTTACCTTGATCAGGGTGAAAAGGCGGGATCACTCCTGGCTAGGAGAGTTAAACAATTGGAGTCATCTCGGGTAATCCCAGGGATTCTATCTAAAGTAGATGGCCAGGTTAAAACCATCCCTGGGGAGATAGTGCGAGTATTTAGAGAATACTTTAAATCTTTATATAGTAGAATGGATAACCCCCCTACTGAGAATGAGATGCTTGCCTTTCTTGAGGGGTTGGACCTCCCTTTTCTGTCTAAGTCTCAACAGGCGCAGTTAGTGGCCGATATCACTCAGGGTGAGATTGAGTTGGTTATTCAGAGTCTCCCATTGGATAAAACCCCTGGGCCGGATGGGTTCTCGTCTAATTTTTATAAAAAGTTTTCTAAGTTATTATCTCCTTTACATCTTAGTTTATTTAGACATATCTTACGTCATCAGGTGCAGGATCAGTCCTTATTTGAGGCACTTATTGTTTTAATTCCCAAGCAGGATAAACCTCCGGAACAACCATCCAGTTACAGACCTATATCTCTGCTTAATTACGATATCAAGATTTTGGCCAAGTTGTTGGCAGAACGTGTAAGTCAGGTTTAACCCGGGCTTATTGGCCCAGAGCAAGTTGGTTATATGAAGGACAGGTCGTCTGCTGATCACCTGCAGACCTTGGCTCATGCCTTCTCGGTGTCTGAGGACAGTGGTACCCCCATGGCCCTGCTGTCTTTGGATGCCGAGAAGGCTTTCGATAGGGTTCACTGGGGTTTTTTGTCAACTACAATGGGGAAATTTGGGTTTCCTGAGCCTTTTCTTAAATGGATCAGTTCCCTTTATTCAAACCCTACTGCAAGGGTTAGCTGTAATGGTGTCATTTCAGACCCTTTTAATCTTTATGTAAGTACTAGGCAAGGATGTCCCTTGTCCCTTCTTCTTTATAATTTATACCTAGAACCTCTCATCAGGACAATTATACAAAAACAAGAAATTGAGGGTATTAGAATTCTGGACTATACTGTGAAAATAACTGCATACGCAGACGACCTGCTGATTTATGTTTCTAATCCGAGGGTTTCCATTCCTGCTCTTATAGAGGTTATTCGGGTCTTTAGCTCACTGGCTAATTATAGATTAAATTTAGATAAGTCAGTTGTATTTCCCCTTAATAAAAATGTTTTTAAGCAGGAGGTAGCGAAATTGGGTCTGTCCTGGAAGTCGGATTTTATAAGATATCTTGGTCTGAATCTAACCAGATCCAGGACTAAGATATTTCAGTTGAACTTAGATCCCTTGGTGCGTGTCATTAAGCTGGACTTAGAAAAGGTGGGTGAAGTTGCCAATTTCTTTATGGGGTAGGATTAATTTAGTTAAAATGAGCGTTTTCCTAGATTGTTCTACCCTTTGAGTATGTTGAATATTTGGATACCACTTGCCTGGTTCAGGAAGCTACACAATAAGATAGCTAACTTTGTGTGGGGTTATAAAAATCTACGTATGGCCTATCAAAGTTGGCAGCACCCAAATTACTGGGACTGAGGCTTCCACATTTTGCCTTATATTTCTGGGCAGCCCAAGCCAGCAGAGTATTTGAGACCTGGGCGAAGATAAAGATGTTCCAGTACAGCACCCTTATATGCGCTTTGGCTACAGATTGAGTTAGGCCCTGACTTGGAAATTTGGTTTGAGGTCTGAAGCCTTGCTTCACCTTGCATGAAGTACTGCCCCTCCAGTTCGTAGTTCTCCAATCGAGTTTCTGTGAGTCCATGCCCAACTTTGTTGCTTTTGAAATATGATCACTTTAATGATTGGGTTCAGCCAATTTGGGTAACCACGTTTTGTAATAGGTAATAAAATTCTAGTCCAGCCTGGCTGCCCTTACCTGAGGAGTGTTGTGTGAAAGACTCTTCACCCAATGGAAATATTCTCTCTCTGTTGAGATCCTGAATAAATTTGAGATGCCTACTACGGCAATTTTAAGGTATATCAGATTAGGCACCTTTTGGTTGCCAAGTTGGGTAGTGGGACAATTCAGTCCTAGGTTAGATTTTTATGATGCATTGGGGCCGTTGGTGGGTTTATCGCATGCAGTTTCAAAATATACTCAGTGTTATTTGATTGTGCGTATTCTTCAACCCAGTTCAAGTTTATACTGGGCTTCTGTTTTTCCTGATTAGCTTAACTGGAAGGCTTTATGGATGAACTGTCATAAATTCTTCTTGCAGGATCGGTTAAGATTGATGCAGTTCAAAATCCTTCATAATATTTATTATTCCCCACAAAAATTGGTTAGGCTGAAAATTGCTACAAGTGCTATATGTTACAGGTGTCAAGCCGGGGTTAGGGATTTGATGCACATTTTCTGGCACTGCCCTAAGGTAGCCTCTTTGTGGGCAGAAATTAAAAGTAGGGTGAATCCGTTATTGGGACTTGGGGATCTCTTTACTCCAGAAGTTTGTTTGTTGGGAGATGTCTCTCATATTCCCGTCAAGATTAGGAGGTTCCATATAGTCCTGATTGCTGCCACGCTTAAGAGAATTGTTCTTAGACACTGGAAGGATTCTGTTGTGCTAAGCTATGCTGAATGGCTGGAGGAATTACTAGCTTGTTTGAGGGTTGAGAGAATGACTGCTATCCTCCAGAATAAGCTTTCCAGGTTCAACAGGATTTGGGGTACTTTTTATGCTCTTTTTTCTCTTTAGGAGAATGTAGTTTTACTATGGTTTGATGGTATGCCATTTCTTGGGACTTGTGCTGGGAGGGTTAGGGGCGGGGGGTCAGGATTGGGGAGGGTTTGGGGGTATGTTACAGGGTTTGCTTTATTTTATGTATGAACATATGCATGTACGTATTACTTTGTGTCAGTACTTGACATTGTTGGATTATATTCCTGTAACGAAAAATGAATAAAGAGTTAATGGCAAAAAAAAAAACCACAGTCATTTTATGGACTTTCATCACCAGATTTTCAACATAGGGTTTTTAGGACCTCTGCTCATGAACAGTGTCACTGTCATTTTCTTAATCTGTTCCTAAAACTGATTTCCCACAGAGACTGTGCTATTCTGCGGCAGAAGTGCAAAAACCCATTTTGGCCAGGATATGTAAAATGACAGCTGTACTGTTCATAAGGAGGTGTGAAAAAATGCCAATGTTGAAAATCTGGAGTGAAAATATTACAGATTCACGAAGTTATGAGCATGCGTGGAAACTGCACAATGCATTCTCGTAAAGCAATCATTTCTTGAATTTTTTTCACCAAATTTGCAACATAGGCTTTTTATGAGCCCACCTCATGAACAGTAGCACTGTCATTTCATTAATCATTCCCAAAAGGTGATCGAACACAGTGACGTCAAAATCACCTTTTGGGACCAGATAATGCCATGACAATGACTGAATTCAGGATGAGGGGTCTCAATAACAACATGTTGAAAATTTGGTGCCAAAATTCCAAAAAATGCTCGAGATATGCACAAAGTTAAAAAAAAAAAAAACTATTTATGCCATTATACAGCTTACTGGCATTTCTTCAGTTTGAGGTTGACTTTGAAGAGTGCAGACTTGTTCCCAGTCCTCCGAAGATCGTTGCAAAGGGCTCTGGAGGTAAGTATGGGGGTGAAAGGAGTGTGGGGAGACAGGGTAAGCAGAAGTTGGGTGCGGGTTGGGGGAGGGGGTAGGAGAGACCGCAAGGGACTGTTTTCCAATTTTACAGGGGGGGAAAAAAATACAAGGGTCGGTTTTCTTTTTTTGCAGGTGTTGTTTTTTACACTGGGGTGGGCTCCCAGTATACCACCTGAATTATGGGGAGGGGGCTGCAGCTGATGGGGATTGGGCCCCTCATCAGCACAGAAACAGGTGGTGGGGCATATGATGCTGAGGGGTATTGGGCACCCCCTCGGTACACAGCACAAATTGGGGGTTAGAGACATTATGCAAACAGGGAGTGGGCTCCCCCATTGGAAAATTGATCAGGGCAGGGGGGACTGAAGCTGATGGGGATTGGGTCTCCCATTGGCAAAGAAAGACTGTTGGTGGGGCGTATGATGCTGAGGGGGATTGGGCACCCCCTCGGCACACAACTGGAATGGGAGGGGGGCATCATGCCAACAGGGGAGTGGGCTCCCCTGTTGACAAATGAAGTGGGTTGGGGCACGCTGAAAGGGACTGGGCACCTCTAAAGTCAGCATTGTGTGTGGTGGCACTCAGTGCCATCATGTTTATTGGACAACTGCACCAGTAAAGGCATGTTGGGAGGCGTGTTACTGTGCCGCTGCATGACACGCTTGACTCTTATTGTAGGGGCACTTTTGTTAGATGTGGTGACCACTTTATGTATGCTCATGTCAGTGTCTGCATGCTAGCTTATTGGGGAATGAGGGATGCACCTTCTGATGCATGCCTTACATTCTTCCACAGTGATTGCACCTCCAAATCTGCTTCTAATGCAATATGTTGGCTGGGTCACAAGCGCAAGCCAACATAAAACTGAACAGCATAGAAAAGCATTTTTACTGTACATAATGAGGACAACCTAATATATGACAAGTCAGACATTTCACATTCTCTTTCTATGCTTATCTATGTTCTTTAAAAACAAATGAGACTAGGTATGAGAGGAGGTGATCTGGACAATAAATTGTTATGTCAAGAAATGTTCTGGCAATATTGGTTAAATGCAAGAAACTTTCCTGGCCTTAATGACTCCTTCCAGTTAGCCCCCTACTATACTACATCAGGGACACTGGTTTACCGGGATTGAGAAAGTGCATATTCCATTTTGCACACTGTAAAAAACAGTTTTGTCACCGGTGTCTGCTAAGCCAAAATCCGGTTTTACCGGTATTTGGTTCTGTGTACTTTATTTAACAATTTTCAACTCTGCTAAAATGCATTTTAGCAATTTTGACCTCCACTATTGCACATCCATCCTTTTACCAATTTAAAGTTATTTTAGGTACAAGGATGGATGGCAGCAGCAGCACTACAGCCCCCATCCCTAAGGTGTGATGGGAGCAGCACTACAGCCTCATCCCTCAGGTGCAATGGCAGCACCAACAGCACTACAGCCCCCATCCCTCTGGTGTGATGGCAGCAAAAACAGCACATTGACTTCCCTCCCTCCCTCAGGTGTGACAGAAGCAGAAGCACTGCAGCTCCCATCCCTTAGGTGTGATGGCAGCAGTACTACATTCCCCATCCACCAGTGGCAGAAGCACTACAGCCCCCACCCCTTCAGTGTGATGGCAGTAGCAACAATGCAGTCCACATCCCTCTGGGGTGATGGCAGTAGTGACAGCACTATGATCCCCTTTCTTCAACACCCATACCCCACATGTACAAGTTACAAATGACTTGCTCTTTTTGCTTTTTAGAACTCAGATGTGAATTAATCTGACCCATCACTGCTAAGGTGAACTACCTTTGTTTTTCCTATCTATAATTTAACTGCCTGAATTGGATTTCTGCCTGTGGCACCGCTGACCAGGGTTAGGGAACAGACTTGACTTGGGTGTTGGAGGGCCAGCTAGTGGGTGAAGGCTTGAGAGTCCAATGACCACTCACCTTCTCCTGTGAGGGAGGGTGGGTTTACAGCTCAGCATTTGCTGGCCCCTGGTGGAGGCCTGAGGCATGACAACACATCGGCCCTCATTGCGGGAGGGAGCGTGACAGACGTCAGGTTGTGCTTTGACATCATGTGGCCTGTCATGCTCCCAAGAAAATGGGAAAACATCCATTGGCCAACCAAAAGATGGCTGCTGGTCCCTCCATAAGCTGAAAGCCCCAGACATGTGTCCATTGTGACCCCTACCATGCCCAGGATACAAAAGAAACTCTTTGGGGCAATTCTCCTCCCCTGGTATCCTCCCACAGAGTTAGGGGCCCACTCAATAAAGGGTTACTTTGGGTTACCTGATAGCACAGCAGTAAGGGGCAGTGGATGGTGGTTGGGACTCAGCAGCGGTGCTAGGGGGCCTTGACAGGACTGAAGGAGTGGATGGCCAGGGGGCAGGAGGAGCAAATAAAATGCTTGAATTTGCTTCTTTGAAATGAAGTGTCTTCACCTAAAAAATCCACAAGTGGACCTTCAAATGGATTCATGCATCTTCTAGACATGTGGATACTTTTCTTTGCTTGGTGTCAATGAGAAGGGTGTCTCCCAGTTTTCATGTCTGAGCTCAGATGTGAATTGAGCACGACTCTGCCCACCAGCATCATACAGCCCCTGGGGTCTTACTTTCTGTATGTCACTGAATGTGCTTTCAAAATCCACTGGCAAACATAAGTAACATAGAAACATAGAATTTGACGGCAGATAAGGACTGCTTGGCCCACCCAGTCTGCCCATTTCCCTACCTGATGGATAAGTTGCAGATTCTAGTTAATCAACAGCTTACTTCCTCCTACACTTAAATACTTAACATTTCCTTTTTGTTGAATCAGTCTATCAGAAAACTTTTTGTTATCACAGAGACTGAAACAGCAGGTGGGAGAAAAGGTGCAAATGATCCAATTCACCTAAATGGGGTGCTAACTGTGAAGTCTTTTTATAAGTAGTAAGGCAGTTTTTTCCTAGTGAATATACTTCCATTCAGACTAGTTTTCATTCAAACAACTGAGGATTTTGAATGGCCCTACTGATTATAAACTTGAATAAGCTAGTTGGCAACAGTGATCCTGCATTTAGCAATCTACAACCTAGATGCTCATATGCAAAGAATACAATAAAAATCTGACTAAAATCTAAAAGCAAGCTTATGAAACACATAAAATGGATCTGAACATTTATCTTTACCTATACAAAATCATTGCAGCCCAAGTAAAACTCAAGTAAATTACATGGTACCCTAATTACTATTCTATAATGTAGTAAACATACATTGGTATTTTTTTTTTATATTCTTTGTAAATCAGGTAAGGCCCACTAGGCAGAACTGCCTGTTTTCGGGAGTGACCTAGAAGCACTGGGGAGGTTAAGTGACTTGCTTGGAGTCACACAGTATGCAAGTGGAGGTTGTGGGAATCAAACCCAAGTCTGTTGGATGTACCCAGTTCAATCACGGTTAGTTACTCTAACCACTAGGCTATACTGCCAGCCATAATAACACCCATATATAACGTTTTAATATGTGATTTTAATAATAGTGCACAGTACCTACAGTGCAAATTATGAACATAAAACACTTTACAACATTTTACTAAAACTGAACTATTTGCCACTCCATCTACTTATTTTTTCTTACACCAAAGTTGGTGAATAGTTGACAGAGCACTGTAAATAGCTTTTGATCAGGCTTCATTATTCTACATCCAGAAACAGATAACATTTGTTTATTCTGGATTTATTTAATAATGATTTTCTGTGGCTCACTAAACAGAATCTAGCACTGTATAAGGCAGATGTTTTTACATTTTGGAAGAGGCAACACATCTTATCTGTTTAGGATTCATGTTACAAACAGAAGTTTTTCTTCATATTTAAAACATATTCCAGTGTCAGTGTATTCATTTAGTAGTTTATGCTGACTAATATATGCTGTAGAAAACAGTAAAGGATTTATTGTGGAGCACTCCTGATCTATAGAAGAACTCCCGCAATTTCCCAGCAAGTTTTGCAAAAAATCTTTGCAATTTCAGGTTACTTTTCCTGCAATTTTCCAGTGGCCCTGCCCATGTGTGCTGATACTTATATTTTTATTGTATCGTATAGTGTAATATAAATAGTAAAAGACACTTAGGCACATACTACATGAAAACTGTGTTTTTTCAGGAAGGAAAGCAGTTCTCAGGTGATGGAGATGTTGGTGGGAAGCATGGGTGGTTAAACTGAATGGCTGGTTACAACAAAGCAGTGCGGGTGATTTCCTTACTGACTCTATATGCAGCAAAGCAGAAAGAATGTGAAGCACAGTAGCATTCATTATAAGATGCTGAAATCTGGGTTGGCCCGCTGGTGCTGCAGTAGCACTACTGCTTTCAATGCCAGCGATCCAGGGTCAGAAGCGAACTCGGGTTGCTGGAGGTCTGGCCAGGGGAGTAGGATCGAGCACCCGGGGGACTGCTCTCCTCTTCCGGGAGGGTGGGCTGCAGGTCCTGCTGCTTTACCACCACCTGTGTGACCATGGGTGGTGGTGCAATGGTGCTGCAGAGTGATCAGGAGGGAAGGGGAGGACACTAACCAGGATCTGGAGCAGAGGCATGTCTCTATGTGACTACCTCCTTGGATCTCCTCTAGTGCCGGTGCCCTCAGGGTCAGAGAACAGAAAACCAGAAACAATCACACCACATCAGCCACTGGCAGAAGGGACCCAGGTGCCTCAGACTTCATAACCAGGCTCCATGAGGGACCCACTGGGCTGCCCAACACACACTAAGGGAGTGTGGAGGGGTGACCTGGGGTCCCCTCTTTTCCCACCTGGGGGGGATACAACCCAGGCAGGATAGGGGCAGGCCCACAGGAGCTCTTGAGCATTACCTGGGGTGAAGCTAGGGGATACCTAGCCTAGAGAATCTCTGAAAAGTGGAGATTGATGCTGTGAGAAGGAGGCATTGAAAGAGAAAATAAAAAAAAATGTTTAAAAGATGTTGAAATCTTAGAGATTCTGTGCAGTGACATGTAATTTCCGTGCAGCACTGGTACAAGAATTCAAAATTCGCAAACCAAACAGGATTCTGTGATTGCTACTGGTGTTACCAGTAAAAATGGAAAACCAGGGTCCCAGTACACTATTTAAGTATTATTTAACTATTTATATTACACTATTTACTGTACTACACTATTTAAGTTTGGATTTTTTTTTTATTTATTTTTTTTTATATAAGTCTTTGGTAACCGGATAAGGCCCACTAGGCACAAGTGCCTGTTTTCAGGGGTGACCTGTATAGCTGCTGATGTCTTAAAAAAGTGTCTGTTTTCAATGTCAAATGTTGACGTGTTTGGAGGGGTGTGCTGCCACTGTGTGCACTTGGGCATTTTGCCTTTTTACTGTTTTTCTAATATTAAAATCAGTTTTCTATAGTGTCCTTTTGTGTGGACATTCTTCTTCTTCAGATAACCATTGACAAGCCCGCATTCATTGTTCTTTCACCTGGAACTTCTCACTGATTGGCAGTGTGATCCTGCTTTCATTTTCTACTAGAATAATTTGTGTAAGCTTCATAGCTATAGGGAGACAGCACAGGCTGAGAAAGGGGATGTGCAGCAGAAATAAAAATTTGTAGCAACCTCTAGCAAGGACACTTGGTTTAATATTTATTTAACTTTACATCATCCAGAGAGAACCACCTTATGTACATGCAGGTCCTGGGATGAAGTGGCCAAGAATTGTCACAAGTTACATAAAATGTGTACACAGTGTTAAAATACAAACCACTGACACTGTTAGTGCAAAACATATGATATATACTGAAGCAGAGCTGTAATTTGAGTTTTAACACATAGTCAAACACCTCAAATTTTAGGTATTGGATTATTGTGGACTTTTGTGAATTTGTAGGCAAAAAACTTGAACTTATATTTTAAGTGGTGCAAACCAGTCAAACTGGTAAGCAAGTGAACAATAGTCTGCACTCTGTTGAGATATTATGATTGCCAGCGAAGCAGTCACATGGTATGTAGCCTTGCTTTGTTGTCAATTCAGCATTATACTGCAGCAAAAGAACACACTCACATGTTGGTTTTTGGACTAAAAGTTTCCTAGACCCAGCCCTCTGTACTGGTAGCTAGTTTATCTAGGTTTTAGTTTATCAAGAATGCAAGGAAAATCTTAAAAATCACAGATGTTGTAAGTGTTTTTTTTTCTGCTAAACCTTACCTGAAAGCAGCATTTTTTCTGCAGTGTTTTTTCTGTGTGTGTATGTTGGTGTGTCAGTCTATGCTATTCAGGCCAAGGCCTAAGGGTAGAGAATGAAGGGAGCATATTCTCTGAACAAGAGGATTGGGTACACACTAGGAGCCTGTTAGTGACCATTATCAGTTTCTTGGCATGTTGCTTTGCATTAGAAAAAGTAACTACAAAAAACTGCCCTGTGTCGAGGATTTTCTCCATGTACACCAGGCTGAGCAGTACAGGGAAAACCTGATCCCTGAGTTCTTGGGCTACAATATCATGGAGGGAGCCTTTGCAGTGGGTAACAAGAGTGTCTGAACAGCAGCCTTCCAGTGCTAGAAACAAACATTTGAATTTCTAGACAAAGCTGGCCATCCACTCTGTGTTCAACACTTTTGTGTCAGCACATTGCCTCTCCGTAGCCTAAGTTAAATAAGTGTCCAAAAATATATCCGTTGTGAAAAGAAATAACTTTTGGGACCAGTAGCTGTCACTGTCTATGCTGCCTTCATAGTTCTGCCTTTTTTATGTAGTATAAGTCTTACAAAACATTGTGGTACAAAGTTGCATGACTACTCTGTATGCACAACATGTCTGTCACAGCATGTTGTGTTTGTCAAAGATGAATAATGGACATCATTTTTGAGACAGTGGACTTTACTGTGGGCCGACAGACTATTCTATTGTGCATGCTTGATGTGACAAAACTGAAAAGAAACACTCTCCTAGACCAGTTATATATAGAGATGGGTGAAATCCACAAATTTCATTCTGCAAAATATTTCACAAAAGTTACGCATTTCACAAAATATTTCAAAGATGTGAAATGCGAAATTCCACTTGTGAAATTCTGCATTTCATGGGTGAAATTCCACATTTCACACCCGTTAAATATTTTGTGGAATGTGCACATTTGCAAAATATTTTGTGCAGTGAAATTCACAATTTCACCTGAATTTCACTAGCAAAATTGCATTTCTCTCCATCTCTAGTTATATTGCCTGTTCCACAAAGTGGATTAGAATACCTTCAACTGTAGACTATCATGACTGCAGAACTCTACACCTTAGTGCCCATCTGGTAGAGCACATTCATAGCCCCTGCCTGCTGTGCTCCACCAGTAAGGAACCAAGCATGATGACAGGGGGCAGTGAGGGGGACAGAACTGTAAAAGACTCTGGGTATTCAATGGTGCCCTTGCCAGCTAACCAGTGGATCCCTGACACCACATGCAGCAGGGGATGCCAGGATATGGCAGTCTTCCAAGGACTGATAAATCCCCGCTGCAGCTTTAGACAAGGTAACTGCCCCTTGGCATGAGATTAAAAGATGGATATGTTAGAACTCTACTCAACCAACAAATAGTGGTTGCTGTTGAATTTTGCACTTTTTATGGTCACTTTGTATCAGGGCTACTTTCTCTGGTCAGTCTTTAAATGAAGAATGGTTACTGCCAGGACCCTGCATTTTTAAAGGCTGTAGCCACTATTGATGTTTGTTACTAGGTAGGTTATATCTTGTATGTGTTAAAGTATTATCTTGCAAAACATGTATTTTATTGTTATAACTTATGTGTACATTTTATGAAACTGTTTTGTATGTAATGGACCTCGTTGAAAATGAGCTTACCACTCAAAGGATTATCCTTTTCCTTGAACTTATAAGGAACAAACTCTTACAAACAAAGAAACAAACAAACAGAAAATATTACGAAAGTCACTAACTGGTGCTGGTAGAGCCTCAAGTCAATGGTGGCTATTAAGGAGGCTATGGACTAGAGGAGGGGTGGGGCATTTGGGCCTGAAGGCAGACTAGTGGACCTGCTACAGCAGCCCTTTGTGTTGTATAACAGCTTCCCCTTCCCCAGCCCCTGCACAATGTGAAGTTCTGTTTGTGCATGCTGTGAATGCATGCCCCAACTCCTGACCTACCTCATCCTGGTCACTGGCAAAGGAGTTGGCAGCTCAAGTGAGGGTACTGAGAGGCCAGCAACCAGGGCTGTGGGTTCAGTAGTCAGGGCTGTTGATGTGTAGAGATCTCTGCATGTGCAGAGTGGGACCACTATGCTTCCCAAGTTCACGTATTCATCATTCCATGGGTGCAGAACTGGGTGCACAGCTTTTTGAGGATTGGGTCCTGATCGCAAAACAATGTTTTTTTTTGTTTTTTTTACAGTTAAACCAGGACAAACTAGTTTGAACCTGTTCAGATGTTGTCAAATGTTACCTGGTTTAATGGTCTAAGTTTGGTATTTCAAACTTTGGGATGTTCACACAGGTCTAATAAATATGAAACAGTGTAAGTACTTGCAATACACATCAAGATGCCAAGTGTAGCACTGCATCCAGGCACCGAAATAGCTGCACCAAGCTTTTTTTAGTGTGGTGATGAGTTTGCAGGCACTGATAATTAACTATAAATTACTTTTTTTATGGCTTTAGGTTAAAAAACAAATCCTCCAAAAGTCCTTTAATGACACCCATTAAAATGAATTAAATTGGGTTATTTTGAATTCAGTGAGATTTCCTTCTAATCGTTTAGGAAGCTCATCAAGGCTAGAAGTGAACTTGTCCAGATAGGAAATATATGAACTCATCTATCATTGTTGCACATTCTTTCTCTCCCAATTCTGTAACCTCACAGACAACTCAGAGGCCACCACAATTTTCTTCCAGAGAGATGCTTACATTTGTCAAAAATGCTGCTACCTGGCCATCTGTCAGGGAATGCTTTCTATCCAGAGACTTCTAACTTCATCTCTTGTTCTGTACCTATTTGACCTCCAGCAGCCTAGAGCTGGGATTGCCTCATCCAGAGGCAAAGCCAAGTCTCTTTTGTGGCACTGCAGGGAGTTAACATGATATTAATGGACAAGACCAATGAATTAATCAACTTGATAGAGAGTTTTTTTGAGGCTGGTAGACATTTCATGAAACTCTCAACACAAGTTAGCATTACAAGACCCATTCATAATGACTTGCTCTTGAAGCATTGTCATTGGCTAAAATATCTGGCAGCTTGTATGAATATAAAACACATTCTGGGCAGAAAATCTGTCCACAGACTTCAAAGAAAGTACTGGAATTCATCACTATTTAAAATCCCATGTTATGTTTCTTGAAATCAGAACCAGTATTTATCACTCTTCAAGATCCTAGTTTGCTTGTTGCACTTAACAACAGGATTTATCATTATTGTAAATGGTAGAAATATTTCCTGAACTTCTGTGTTTTTGTTTCTGTCCTCCAAAAAAGTTTTATAAAAATGTACATAAGCAGCAAAATTCAATAGTTTTGAGAATAAATTGCATAATATATTGCTGAATGTGATCTACAGGGATTACCACTGAGGAGTTCTGAGCAGTTAATATGGGCACTACAACATGCTTCTGCTCGCTTATCCATCGAATGATCCTTTCTATGAAACATGCATTAGCATTACATTTGGGTTTTCAATCAAAAAGAATGCAGGGAAAGCAGAGGGCTACTTCTTTTTTTTACTTTCTCTTTTCTTTTTTTATATCTATAGCTCTATCTTTATATCTATCTGACTTGCAAAAAAAAAGTATATTATTGCATTTATAAGTGTTGAAACACAAACCGGACAAAATAAGGAAATGAATAACAAGTATATTAAGAGTTAGTGTACTGTCTAAAACTATTATTAGTTTTTAGCAGTCAACCATTAACTTTTATATCTGAGGTAGTTTCTCTTTTCCCTTTGATTAAATAGAAGATTGTTTACCTAATATTATTAGGTGCAATGTGTGGAACAGCAATCTGTCTGGTAGCTGACATATCTATCTATCTCTTCCCCATTACATGTTCAGCATTGTGACCTCACTGACTGTGACACACTGCTTTTTTTTGAAATTGGATATACTTTATTGATTCCCAGAACCCAAGTAAACCATTGCAACAAATACAACAAAAACAATATAATAAAAGAAACCCCATTATTCCCCCACACCCCCAACATCCACAAAACAACCCAACTACCCTCTCCCCAACCCAGTGGCAGCACAAATACAAATGGACAAAACTACAGTGTAGAAAATGAGGAACCAAGTGAATAAGCTACGTAACTAAAAGTGAACTATAAACAGAACAGTAATATCATATTGCCATGATGTTAACATACAATGGAAAATCAAAAATGGGAAGGGGATCTGTACAAGGTGTGCAACCTGCTCCATTTTTTATTATAACTGGACTAACGGTTATTAATACTGGCTATACGTTTCTCGATGCATAAGTTAACGAGCAACTCTTGTATTCATTCTTGATAGGAAAGCATCGATTGATCTAACCAATGATGCAGAACTAGCCTCTTAACTGACATCGAGATCATAGCCATAACATATCATCTTTCCTTTACTGGGATTTGGCTATAATCCCTCATCAAACAAATCTCCAGTGCAAAGTATTAATGCCAAGTAAGTGATCTACTCTAGACTTAATGATATCCCAAAACATCACTACTCTAAGACACTCCCATAAAATATGATGATGAGTACCTTCTGCCTGATCACAGCGCATACAGACTGATGACTGCAACTTTCCCAATTTAAAGAGCTTAGAGGGTATAAAATAGAGGTTATTTAGAATATAATATTGTGTGAGATAGAGCTTGTCTTGAATTATGTACACATAAACATCAGTACAAATTTTACACTAGTCAAAAGAATTATTTGGGAAGGTTGCAGCCCAATAGGGAGCTTCACCAGCTATCCCTGAATAAATCTTTGAGAATAAAAGTGGCTATATTTTAGATACTGCATGTGGTTGCCAGGTTGCATTAATAACAGATTGTAAAAAGTCCTCAGAATTAACAAAACTCTGCGTAGACCCATAATACACAGACCCAGAGTGCAGCCTAAGGCAGTGATGTAGTTGGTACATCTTGAAAATAGCATTATCATCTAGTTTCAATATAGCCAACATAGACTGACAGCTTCTCAGTTCCCTTTCATAGAACAGATTACACACCTTGACACCCCTCAGCTGAGATAACCAGGAGGCTTCCAACACCGTACCCCCAATTTTGAAATTAGGATTTGCTAATATAGGTTGGGCCATATCATAAATGGGCTTGAACTACATGGCAGAACATATCTGTGAGTAAACTCAAAGTGAAAGGGCAATTGTTGAACCTCTGAGGGAAGTGGGGAGAGCTTTTAGCTCTAAAAACAAAAGGGTGTATGGAGAAACTCCAGACACCTTAATCAGTTCTCTTTCGAGCTGAAGCCAAATGGGTGAATAGCCAGCAACACCATCATCTCGATGGAATCCATCCAATGCAAAAACTTGCTAGCATGCCTAGGAAAGTAATAAACAAAACAATTTGGCAGGCAAAGACCTCCATGTTGTCTAGGGGTCGTTATCTTGTGGTATGCTCTCCGGGACACTCTACACTTCCAAATAAAGACCGCCACTATGCTATGTACAGTAGTTTCTGGAACCAGGAATGAGGAAGCACAATTTTCAACATGTTAAGTGGATAAAAAAGACAGGGATGATACTCATTCTGTCCCAAATAGTCTTAGGGAGATCCACCCACCTTGATAAATCCTGCTGTATAACCGCCAACAGATCATCCAGATTAATCTTCCTGATTTGGGAGAGAGACCTGGGAATAAATATCCCTAAATATCTTAGATGTTTGGGCTCCCAAATAAACCCCAGGGCAGTAATTTAAGAACCTTCACATTAAGGGACATAAATACCATCTTCTCCATACTGAATGTGTAATTTGATAGTCAGCCAAACTGAGAGATAATTGAAAGGGCTTCCAGTAAGGATTCTTTGGGATTGAAAATACGGAGCAGAATATCATCTGTATATGCAGATAGTTTGAGCTCATGAGACCCAATTGATATGCCTTGCACTTTAGCATTTTGTTTGAGCCTCAGCAAAAAGGGTTCCAAATAAAAATTAATCAATAAAGGAGAAGGGGACATCACTGTTGGGTAACTGACTGTAAAGAGAAAGGGGCACAAAAAACTGTGACACAGTGCTGATCAGAAATAGACACTCAGTAGTTGCTAGGTCAGTCACCTGTGATGTCATGTCAATGAAATAATGCAGATGATGTAGTGGAGGTACTAGAAACAGATATATGGTATATCATTATATATATCTATCTATCTATATATATATATATATATATATATATATATATATATATATATATATATATATATATATATATATATATATATATATATATATATATACACACACACACACACATATATATATATATATATATATATATATCGCTACCATAGTTAGGGTTGAGTAGCACTTTTAAGGTTAAAGGTCAAATTTGCAAATTAATAACTTTGCCACCATCCAACAGATTTGCCTGAAAATATGGTATGCACAATTGGGCGTGGTAGATCTTGGGATCTATCAAGTTTATTACTGGTTGAATATATGGCTGTGGAGTTATTGAGCAACAACCAATTGTGCAATTATACTTTTTTGTGATTTCTTTGCTCTCACCTACAGGTTGCATGGTTTGTGTGACCGGTCTGAAAACTTCAGGGAACATGCGGCCAGGGTCCCTGATGTGCTTTTTGAAGATTTTGTGAAAAAGTATTGAAAGGTTCAAAAGTTATTCAAAAAACAAGTTCCCATTATAAGTCAATGGGAAAAGTTAAAAAGTTTGAAAGTGTCGCAAATGCAGTTTTTACTTTCGCAAATGGCCCTTTTACTTTCACAAATCTGCTATTTTCAGTTGGTGATCAGAAAAATGCTTGCTATTTAAATTTGGGACCCTCTAGCAACCTAATTCTTTTTGTATTCACCTAGTTGGAACCTGAGGATGCTAGCCATGTCTTTATTTTGGGATAAAACACCCCAGAAATATGTTTTTAAATTTTCTGGAGAAAGTACTTTCAGAAAGTACTTTCGAACCTGTAACACTTTCAAATGAATTTGTGAAAGCTTTCGCAAAGTTTGACAGTATTTTTCCAGACTATGGCCAAAATGATAGGAGTTCTTTGTCACCCTGCTGCAAAAGAACTGTTTGGTCTTTTGGGCTGAAATTTGAAGGGAAGGTAGCCAACATCCTATGGATGTGTCTTCCACTGGTTTGGTGAAAAAATATTGCCTGGCTGCAAAGTTATGGTACTATGAAGTTGGCATTTTTTCCCATAGACTAACATGGTGGTGTATGCCGTACTTTTCGGGGCTCGTATCTCGAAAACGGTGCGAGATACAGATTTTTTGTCATGAGTCACGTAGCCTTGTGGGCTATGCAATACAAAACAGTAGCCAGGAAAATAATGATTTCTGTAAAATTGACATTTTTTTTCTACATTGTGCGGTTGTTGAAATATTACCAATTAAGTACTTCCAATGCTCATTTAATGCTTCCATCCCCATTACAATGCATATATTCTTTGTACACACTGTGTTTCTGTATGCACCTGTTTGGAAAACACAGGGTATGCTCTTCCGTTACTCTTACAGTTACTGTTTCCACTTGCGTTTATATCCCCCTTTGCATTATGCCACCATGTGCATTACCTTTTGCGTTCTCATTCGTGCTTGCGTTACCATGTGCACCACTGTTTGAACTTCTGTTTGCATTGCTGTTCCTGTTAGTATGTCACAAGACATCACATGGAGGGAGCGAAGGGTCCCCACCGCAGCATTACATTCACTATTTCTCGTCATCATTCTCAAAAAGAAGGGAAATTAGAGGCAAAAAAACTCCATTTAATGCATTAGGGTTGTTCCACAGCGACAAAAGTGAGGAAATTCGGTGTTAGGGTTGAAAGCCCCCCTCGGACCCCCCACCCACACCCCCGACCAGCATTGGGGTGCGCATTGGGGTTGTTGGTCCTAACTCTCACCCCATTCTCCTATACCTCTGCCTCTTCACACATGTGATGGGGTGAGAGTTAGGACCAGTGACCCCAGTGTGCACCCTAATGCCAGTTGGGAGTGTTGGCAGGGGGGTCCATGGGGAGCTTTCAACCCTAACACCTAATTTCCTCCCTTTTGTTGCTGGGGAACAACCCTAACTAATGCATTAAACTGAGTTTTTTTTGCCTCTAATTTATCACATGTAGAGATACATATGTGATAGATAGGAAGATCCTGCCAAACAAACCTGATGGACTTTTTCAACTGGGTCACAAGGTGATTGAACAGGGTGCAGGTGTTGTATGTCCTATACTTGGACTTTAGCAAGGTGTTCGATTCAGTGCCACATGGCAGTTGATCAGCAAGTTGAGTGACCTGGGAGCTGGGAATCAGCAGCTGGGATGGGTTAAGAGCTGGCTGCAGTTCATGTACCAAAGAATGGTGGTGGGGGTGACAGTCCATACCTAGGCCTATAACCAATAGGGTCCCACATGGCTCAGTACTTGGACCAGTGCTATTCAACATCTTTATTGGTGACATAGCTGATGAAGTCAAAAGTAAGATCTGCCTATCTGCAGATGATACAAAGCTCTGTGGGAGGGTGGGCATGGATGAGGGATGGCAGGAGCTTAGGGCAGATCTAGCTAGGCTAGAAAAATGGTCGGGCATCTGGCAGTTGGGATTCAACACCAAGAAATGCAAGGTCATGCACCTGGGAGCTAGGAACCCAGGGGCCAGCTACTTGCTGGGGGTGGGACATACGGGTGACCATCTTAGAGGAGGAAAAGGATCTGGGAGTGTTGTTCAGGGGGGGGGACACGTACCACCTGACACAATGCCATAAGGTGGCAGCCAAAGCAAATAAAATTCTGGGCTGCATTTCTAGAGGAATCACATCTAGGAGGGAGGAGGTTATTCTGCCACAGTACAGGGCACTGGTGAGAGCACACCTTGAGTACTGTGTGCAGTTCTGGTGCCTTTATCTGAAGAAGGATATCAATCTACTGGAGGGGGTTAGCAGAGAGTGAACAAAACAATCCAGGGCATGGGGCACAAAACATATAAAGTGAGGCTAAGGGAGCTTAACATGTATTCCCTTGAGGACAGAAGGAAGGGGGGGATATGATATAAACCTTCACGTACCTAAAAGGTATAAACTGGGTAGGAACAGAGGGCATCTTCAATCTAAGAGGGAAGGGTACAACCAGAAGGCATAACCTGAAACTGGTGGGAGACACATTTAAGAAGGAATTGAGGAGGCACTTTTTCACTGAGAAGGTGGCGTCAAGGTGGAAGGAACTGCCAGTGGAGGTGGTATCAGTGAATACGGTGGATGGTTTCAAGGGAGGGTGGGATAGGGTGAAAAAAAAGTCAGATCAGGTGAGTGGAAGTGGGTGAGTGAAAATGGGGTGGGGGAGGATGACTTCAGGAGGAGAAGGGGAGGCAGCACCAGAGAACTAGATTGAGCTGCACACTTGAGCAGACTAGATAGATCAAGAAGTCATTTTTCTGCTTGCTATTTCGTATGTTCATATATGTCAGCTGCCAGACTGAGAGCTGTTCCACACATCCAGCATACTATTATCAATTATAAAACTTTCTAATGAACAAGAAGACAACAAAAAGTACTTCAGATGTGAAAAGTTACAACTGACTACTTAGAATCTGTATCATTTCTCTGTGTATCTTCTTTGCTCCACCAGATGTTTAAGATACGCCAACTGGTTGAACATAAACTGGTGGTTTAATTTCAAGACCTACAACAAGATATTGGGGTCTAGCAGATACATTTCTTATGTTTTTGCATATACTTCATTTTATGATGTCAGAACTACAGCAATTCATGATGCAGAACCCCTTAAATGGCATTTATGCGGTTTTGCGTATAGCCTGGAGCAAGTCTCAGCTTTCAAAGTTGGTCTTTAAGTTAGTTCAGGCCTTGCAAGAGTTTAAACTGGATGCATTACAGAACAGTAAAGCAAAGTGGTAAGGCTAATTCTCCATTGCAGCAGAGGATGCAAAATAGGTGGAAATGTGGAATAATGCATTCTATACTACAGCAGCTCCAAATTGGTGATATCACAATGAAAGTTGCTTACCACTACATCTGCACCCCAGTTATTATAACTAAACATTTCATACTAAACATACAGATTCTTGCTGGTGGGAATATGGATCAGTGAGACACCATGCACATTTGGGTGAACATACACTTCATGTGGTTTTTGATAGAGATTTTCTTATCATATTCTTATGTTCTTTTCTTTAAATGTATTGAACGCAGTTTTAGTCAATGTTATTTCAAACACAGGACAACCCTGTGCATAGGGTTATTACCCTAATAATGTTTTTACCTTATATAAAAATAACATTTTTGCTACATACATTAGGGAAATATTGTCTAAGTTGTTGTAGAAAAATGGTTGTAAGATGGAAAGGAACCTGGACCTGAGTCACTCTCCAGTAGGACCCACTAGGAAGATTGATAGGGCTGTGTATTTGGTTATGATTGCAGATGCATATAACCCAGGCACCACCTCCCAACAGGCAGCTACACCTGCCTTGTAGGTCTAACCAAGGTTGAGGGGCCTGGGTTTATATTTTGATATTTAACTGGGTCTTTCCCATAGATAACAGTATTGCACAGTGCCTCCACCCAGAGTATACTTTCAGTGGGTCTGAATAATTACCTGGTACAACCCCAGGGATGTTATACTTACCCACAGAACCTTGTCACCCCACACATGGCTTACCATTAGAAAATCCCCAACTTTCACATTTCTCAATTAAAAGCTCACTCTAATAATATGCTCATGGACCAGACTTATAAAAAATTGGTTAACCAACAGTTTATTTACAATGGGGTGAGGGTTAGGATTGGGATAATTGGAAACAGAGCTTAAACATATGCATTGATTGGCATTATTATTGTGGGAAACAATAATTTGGCATTTTGGAGTCAGATGACTTTTGTATTTGGCACCCACCAACCTCTGATGTATCCAGGATTAACCTGCTATCTAACTATCTGCACTAGATGGTGAAACAAAAATGTCCAATGCCCACACTGGTACCAGTACCCAGTCCATAACAGAACCCCACAATTTTACATTCTGGGTACCCAGTACTAATTACTAGCTGTAAGCCAGATGTGTTGCAGCTGGATGACTAGCATTGGGGCCCTTAAGGAAAGCCACATTAGCTTTATTCCTCCATTAGATTGCATGATAAACATTTAACTCTGAAAATAATGAGGTAGCTCCCTCACTGTGATAGCTAGGCGTCCTTAGATACTGAACTTGGCAGAATGTAAACTTTAACTATTTTCATTTCCTTTTTTGGTTTGCAGAACTGAGACTGTGTACTCATGGGTCTGTAGACATCTGGTGCAACAGGGCTTTTTCCAGGTAGATGTGCAATAGACATAATCAGGCGAGGAGCTTTAAGCTGAGGTGCAGGCAGGAGCTTGTGCTGACCCCTTTTCTTTCAAACGGCTCATGCAGGCTGGAACTTTCTCAGCATCTTTGAGTGTGCCCCTCTTCTTGGGTTTGAAGTCACATTTCTGGAACACTCTGGAACAGGACAGGCTGGGACCAGGGCCAGCACACCTCAGACCCCCATGTCTATGCTATGCCCTTTTGGGAGACTCATATGGCAGTGCCTTGGCCGGCACACTACCAGGCTGACTCCCAGGCTAGTTTAGGACAGTTTCTTGTTCAACGTTAGGAATTCAGTTTTTTTAACCATCTTAGACATTTCAGCTATTCAGCCAGCATGGCAGATATGGTCCTTTTAAATACAGATTGCAGCATCAAATATGGGTGCATCTCCTTGGGCTTGGGAGGACCCAAATCTTTTACAGTCCATTACGGTAGATAAATCCTCTTTTTCTTACAAAAGCAACAAATGAGCTTAAGGCATGACTCCTCACCAAGATAGACGATGGAGCTTAAGGCACAGGTCCCAACCACTTTAGGCACTTTGCTTTGTCAGCAAGTTTCTTTCACAGACACTTCTCAAAAGCACAGATACTGGCTTCTCTCAGCTAAATTACACAGCACAGTCCCTTTTTGCCAGCTGACATTTGCAGTCCCAAATAGAACATTTACAAAGTCCTCACATGCAATTTCTAGGAAAGCTCTGACCTCAGGATACTTCCGTTCCATCCCTGTAGGCACATTTAAACAATCACATTAGGCATTTTAAGTCACTGGACCATCCACGGCCATTCAGGCAGATGTCCACCCTATACTAGGCATTAATCAGATGCAGGGTCCAGACACATTAAGCACCTCTTGGCTTCTTGGCCCCAAAGAGGTCTCTGAGCTACTTGTACATTTGGTAGAAGTTTACTCACTTAGGATTTAGCATGCTGCTTTCTATTAAAAGTCACATGATTCATCAGCACTCTCACTGCTGAGGCAGAAGCATTTTCTGCAGCTCTCTCACAACTGCAGGTAAGAATTCTTGCAGCTCTATCACAGCTGAAGTTAAATTCAGAATTCTCCCACATCATCTTCTGAAATGTGGGATGGCAAATGACAGTCCTGGAGGACAGTAACAGGCAACCCCCAGCCCAGCCACTCCAACATCCTTGTAGCCACATTTCTCTTAGCAGAGGCCAGAGCCCCCCTTCCTGTGGAGAGGCTTCCACTGAACTGACTTGGCCCATCCTCTCTGGCAAATGGACCAGAGCCCCCTTCCATGTGGAGGGGCTCGCACTGAACTGAACTTAGAATGAAAATTCTCCTGAGTTTTCGGAGCTCTCTGAAGCTCCTGATTGGCATATTCCATTGTCTCTCATAAAAATAAATATTCATTAGACTCCCTCGATGGCTGATAGGCTGCTTGTTTAGGCACCAGCATCTGTCCCTGTTCCCCCCCCCCACAAGTCTTGGCACTGTCCCAAAAGTCTCTGCCCATGATCCTGACTTTCCCATTAGCTGAAAATAGGGCCAAAGGCTGCAAACATATCTGCTTTTTAACACAGTCCCCAAGCAGTCCATCAGTGTCCACAGTTTAAAGTTCTGGCGCAGCAAAAAGAATTACTTTTTATTTTCAATAGTCCCACTGCTTAAAAGCAGACACTGGGCCCTCTCAAGTGCTGTTATTATTTAACATTTTAGCACAACTCTTAGCCTGTCACTAGTGCCAACATTTAGAGTCCTCAGGTGCTAGACAGGCATGTCCATTAATATTCACTGGGCTCTCATTAATATTCATGAGCCCAAGAAAAGCACTATTGGCACTCTTCAGATAAAATGTATAGAGGCCTCTCAGTGGCCTTGTTCATGTCTCTGATCCCCAACCAGATGCCTATGGAGATCATAACCAACAGAAAGCCACCTGTTTTACCACTACAGTGGTAAGAAAATGAACCATCACTTCTGCATATGCATGAACCATCCACCCATTGGGAAGCATAGAGAGGGACAGCAGTACCTCACAACAGCTCTTCCAGCCCCTACCCAGAGACAGCAGAAAAGAAACAAGGGCTGGATAAAGGTCACAGACACAAAACAGGGCACACTAGGACCTGAGCTGTGGCAGTGAACATTTGGGGAGACTGGAGAACACCAGGAGGAACAGCTAGGCAATGAAGAGAAATGAGGATAATTAAGGTAAGACCCCACAGGGGGTCATATGCATTTAAAACCAATTCCTGAATTATTGATTTGATGGCTGGAGTCACTTAAGCCCAGTGACTAGGTTCTGTCAGGTTGGAGTCTCTCTGATATTTTCAGTCTCCTGGACATTATTTATTCAGTATAGGACCCCTTATCTGCAATGTTCTCATATGCACTTCCATGATTCTACCATTTCCTTATGTACTTTATGTTTCTGTTTAACAAAAACATTAACATTTCTGAATAAAATAAACTTAGCAGTCAAAGTTTCATGACCCTTGGCAAACTGGTGGTGTGATGTTCCTCTGGGTTTTCAACCCTACTTCCCACCCCTTCCACCAGCCTTTGTAACCCAAGGCCAAGCTACAGGCTGAAAGTAATGGTCACCAGTGTGCTGCATTAAGTTACAGATCCTTAGCCATGTCTTGTAATTCTGTTGCTCCACATGGGGCCTTCAAGATCAATTAGAACCTTCTTCACTGAGTGAACCACATGATTACTCATAACTTACTTCTCACAGTGCCCTGTGCCAAGCAGGAGAGCAGACATAACTGTTTTTGCTGCACAGCCCTACAGGCCCTATCAAAGCTTAAGATTAGCTATACCTTTCTTTGCTTATAGCACAATACTTTTATCTTGAAGATGAAGATAACAGAAGGGTCATGGGATAGACTTGTAGCTTAACCTTTGATCATTAGGGTAGAGGTGGGTGTGTGTGTGTTGGGGTTGCAATAATTTAACATTAGAGTTACTTGGTTTTTTTGAAAACATATTTCAGGTTAGATTTACATGATGCTACTTATGTGGTCATGAGGTAGGATGGCAACTTGTCCACCCTGAAAATGTAGGGTACAAATTACCAAAATTGGCCAAATTATGACCAAAAAAAATGTCTTCCACACACATGCACAGTATATGCATTTCAGGACTTTCATGTTTTTTTCACCTTTTTTTTTCAACTTGTCAGCAGGTAGTGGAGCATGTCAAGGGACATTGAGGATCCACAACATGAAACTTTGTATAAAGCACCCAAGGACCTAACTGTAGGCGCCACTGGGAGAGGAGGTGGTGTGAGTGCTAGAGAATTGCCAACAGTGTACAATGGTGGCTTTTTTTTAAGGCTGATTGGTCAGGGGTGATGAGTATACCAGGACTGAGATTAGGAATTCACCAATGGTCCATTTAAAGATTCAGTGGGTGGCAGGGGAATACCAGCTGCAGGGCTGGGAACCTAAACCTGCCATTGGTCCATTTAAAGATCAAGCAGGTGGTGGGGGGGTAGCTGTGATAAGGGCTGTCATTTTAAAATAAACAGGAGGTGGGATACCAGAGGCAGAGTTGGTCTTCCACTGGTAATCCACTTAAGTATCATTTAGGCAGGAGGTGGGGTAACAGTGGTGGGTTGCATATCCATTGCTAGTCCCTATAACCACTGGGCAGGCAAGGGGATATACCAGCAGTGGGGATAGGTGCCTGCCACTAGTCCCTTTAATTATTAGCCAAGAGGAGGGATACTGGTGGCATGGATAGGCACCCACCATCAGTTACATAAGAATTTGTTTGAGAATGTGTTATTTTTAATGGGTCCTGGAGCCATAGCTGTGAATCCCCCAAGGCAGTTGTCAGTGCTATCAGAAGGGTGGCCAGACCCACACAGACAGACAGTGCCAAAAGGAGATAGCACTTGAAGATAACAGACAAGGTTTAGATTACACCAGTAATCCAGCTTATATGTGAATGTTCGAGCCACTTGCCCATGCATGGATTACTGGTAAAATCTAAACTTTGTCTGTGTTATCTTCGAGTGCTGTCTCCTTTTAAAACAGTTGCTGGCAATGGGGATGGGCTTTCAAATGCCAGAGAAACTTTGGGAGTCCATTGCTGGTGGATGAAATAAATTACCATCCTCTGGCAATGTAGGTTAGAGTCACAAGCTCAGAACTGTGAATGAGCGTGGCACACTCAGCACACCTGGGTTTGTTTCCCGCAACCCCTAGCAAGCCACTTAACCACCTCAGTTCTCCCAGGTCACCCCAGAAAACAAACAATTGTGCCTAGTGGGCCTTACCTGGTTACCAAAGAATGGATCTACCATATCAGTTCAACAACAGTATTGACAACCAACATTACATTGACAACAAAATGCTGGCAGCAGCCATGTCACTCGGTAATTATGCCACCTGAATGCCATCACGGCCAAGCAATGAGGCAAATCCCAATTGTGGTGGGGGTTTGCTCCCCACACCCCCCAAAAATAATATAATCACCTTGAGGTTGGAGGTGTAGGAGTGGAACAGTGCAACACCCTTAGGACAGAAAGATGGCTGTCAATTGGGTTGCAGTGCCCACATTGCCACTAATGTAGGGATTTTGCTATGCTGAAAGTACACCCCAAGGAATAAACAAAACAATGGATGGGCCATTTACAGTATGTGGCTTGAAACTGCAACAAAAATGTATTTTTTTTTTTCATAAAGATGTTTATTCAATTTTTTTTTCTCTTTTGTAGCAAGACAGTCAAACATGGCAACATCCAGGGAACATAATAGACAAACACTACAATGATGATGACACAAAACTGTAGTAGAATTGGGACACATGCAATACAACATAGGGAGTAATTATACTGAAGTAGTACTTTGCAATAATACTTCCTATTGATCTTTGGTACTAGAAGAGTGTCATATTGTGAAAGGCTATTACTAATGAAAAATAACATTAAATGGAATGGCAACAGGATGGGGACAGCAGGCAGAGTATTATCTTATTCAGTAGATCGAGCAGTAAGGTCAAGTGGTGTACAGGCTAGCGAGAGTATGAGTGGTAAGCCTGTGTTTTTTTTTTTTAATGTAATTATGGTCTATGCAACCACTGAGTGTTTTGGCAGGCACTAAGCTATGTGGAATGTTAATAAAATGTTCAAGGTCTAACTAACCCCCCCCCCCCCGAGTTAGTGTCTAATTTATTATGCATAATACCTCCTGCTGAATGTCGGATTGATACAGTACATCCAAAGGGAAGGGAAGTGTCTCCATGCCTGGGGGGGTCGCTAAAGGTAGTAGGGATGGGAGGGATTGAGCAGGAAGTGCACACAAGTATGGATAACAGTGGGAAAAATGTGGTGGCTAATGTGTGGGGATGTAAAAGTGGTAGGAGGAGGTCCAACTGATCTGTCAACAGGGTGTACACCTTAGGGTCAACCAGTGTAGAGGTGTTTGATTGGTTCAGAATGTGTAGTGCACTACTGTGTATCCTATTAGCATTCTAAGGTAGAATACAGCGGCTCCTCAATCACTGGGGTGGTTTTGAAGTGGGTGCCTAGGAAGAGTGCTCAGGTAATGGAACCAAATATTTTAATATGCCCAAAGCTTGCCAATGGCTGCATGGAATATTGTCTCTTACCATTCAGTAAGGGCCAAAAGGTTTCTTCACTCCTGAACTGGTGGGGGAGAGGGGTCACATCAATGATCCATGTTAGTGGCAAGCAGTCCATTGCACTGTTCTGTGACAGGAGACCCAGAAGGGCTAACTGGGTGTTTCTGACTCTCGGAATGGGGGGAGCCATAGTACACAGGGCCCATACTTCAGACTAATAGTTCTTCAGTGAGGGGCATAACCACTTAATGGGCATAAGAGTGGCTTGGGAAGATGATCATCTCCAACAGTCACTGTTGCTTTGCAGGTTTGCTCAATACAGCTATTGTAGAGTCCTGTAAGCCCTGTACAGGAGTTTGAACTCTAAAGTTTCAGCTTATAGTTTACAATTTGCATTAGTAGTTGGTGTCTAGTTCACTGTACTGCTTGTCTCTCAGCCCCCCACCCACCCCATGCAGGACAGGGGCAGTAAGTAAGCACACATGTTCTTGAATTTAGTTGTGAGCTACTGGGTAGAAGTTGGGAGCACATATGTTTCTCAAGAGGATTTGGGAGGGCATGATTAGGGGATTCACTGTGCTTTAACCTATCCATCAGTTGAAGATACATCTAAAAGGGGGGGGGGTACAAGGATCTGGTATAACTGCTTAATCTAGTCAAAGGACTGAAAGGTTTCAGTGTCTGGATGGTAGAGGTCTCTGATGCACTGGATGCCCCTAGCTTGCCAAAGCTCCAATTAGATCAGCTTCTCATTGAACCTCATTTGCAGGCTCTGTTATATGGGTCTGTTAGAGACAGTTTTGGGGTTCCATCACAGCTGTTTGCAGTGTGTGTTCCAGATATGTTTAGTATATCTGGCACACTACGAAACATTAGATCTAAGTGACCAATCTGGATTGACTAAGGCTGGTGTGGATGGTGAGTTTCCTTTGTCAGTTCTAGAGGGATCCAACCAGGGAGGTTGATAAGAAAGGGTGCATAGCTAACCACTGCTATAAGAGACCTACATATCATTGGAACAGTCTGAGGACTGGTAGACCATATCATCCTCTACTCCAGTGTTACTGGAGGGTTTTTATCTTTATTTTGTGAGATTTTCCTTTCCAAATAAAGAGTTAAGTTTTGTGAGAAGGTGCTTGAAAGAAGATCCCCAGTAGTTCTACTGGGAGAGTTGTCTGTATGAACTGAAGTTTGAGGAGGGTCACCATTTCTAGCACACAGACTTTCTCCCAGATTGAAAGGAGGATAACATCACCTGGCCAGGTCACTGTCTAATCTGTCAAACATGATCTGGACATATGCAGCTACAACTGTGGCAATGGTGGTCTTAATCTTAACACCCAGATACACTATCCCATCTGGGGTCCATTGGTAAGGGTACTGTGCAAACAGTGTGCCAGCACAAGTATCATTAAGGGACATTACCTGTGACTTGGAACTATGTAATTTGTATCCTGACTAGACTGAGTATTCCATGAGTATGGTTTGGAGACTAGCCAGTGAAGTGGGGATGTCCACAAGAAATAGCATAACATCATCTCCAAATAGTGATATTTTGTGGAAGAACCTGCCACTGAGATACCTGCAAAGTCTAGAGAAGCCCTGATATTTTGGGCTAGAGGCTCCACGGCCAAGAGGAAAAGAATAGGAGACAGAGAGTAACCATGTCTGACTTCCCTGTGTAGTGGGAAGTACTGAGATACTAGTGAGTTTGTCATCGCAGTTGCAGAGGGGAAGTATATGAGAAGTGGACCAGACAAATGAAGTTGGGTGGGAAAACAAACCTTCCCATAGAATCAAATAGGTAGGCCCACTCCACCCTATAGAATGCTTTGACACCATCTAGAGATAAGGTGGCAGCGGGCATGGGTGTGCATTTGGATTCCCAGGCAGGTCAAGGGTCCATCTGATATTTTCTGATCCCAGTCTACGGGACAAATCTGACCTGGTCCAGATGCATAAGGGTGGGACAGATGTGCTCTGGGGATTTGGTGAGTATTTCTGTGAATACTTCAGCATCCACATTAATGAGGAACATGGGATGGAACTGAAAACAGAGGACAAAGTCACTCCCCTTTTTTGGAATCAGGGTTATAGGTGGTTGTGAGAAGGAGGGAGTTAGAGTTTCTCTGCTTCAGACCAGGACTGAAAAAAGAACTATTGTGGTATCCTGCCAATTGGGGTTTTCAGTACATAAAAAATGACTGCCTTTTGATTTGTGACTGGAGGGGTGTATAGGTGTAGTTTCTAAGAAATTGTGAGTTGGCTAGCCTTCTTGCTGGTTCTACATCCAATGTAATTATGGGCTAATAATTACATGGGTTGGCATGTTTCTCAGCCAGTCAGAAAATCAGAAGCCTGCAGATTTCTCACACGTTATAACATATGACACAATGCCAGCTGCTGCATTAGATGTGAGCTATAGGCTTTTCTGCATTCTGTTCTGAGAAGCACTCAATCTGCACCTGTGTGCCACAGCACACATTTGTGGAGTGCCTTTATCTCATAATGAATGCACTTCCTGTTGAGTGTTACTACCCACATAACATGGTAGTCACAACCATCCTTTATAGAAACCAATTATATCCAGTCAAGACTTTTACTATCTGTCATTAAACTGAATGGCCCATATCTAGCCATGGCTAACATAACTAAGGATATAACTACAGATGCCAGTTCCAACCACAGAATTCTATTATTAGTGTTTGTCTAATTTCCATTTCTTTCAGATTATTTTTGTAAATATATATAGATAAAGGAGAGATGTAACCAGGTGGCCTCATTTATGAATACTCTGTACTAAGTCAGAACAGTAGCAGGGAAGGCTGAGCCACTGGATGCCTCATCTCCTGCCACTATGCCATTCCTCATTCAGAAATAGAGCAGAGTCACTTGAGGGCTGTCTGGTGGGGAGGATTGAACATCCCCAGCACAGCTCCCTAGGATGAGTGATGGTGTCATGCTACTCGCTTGCCACCCAAAGGAAGCTGGTCAGCAGATCAGCAGGACCACACAGGGTGTGGGAACTCATGTGCAGGATGCTAGGGACATCTCTGTAGAGGCAGAGTGTGCACATTACATCCACTGCCCACTTGTTGCACCCAGGGCAGAAAATGGAGGAAAAACACCTGGCCAAAAATGGAGCTCAATCCCCCACATGCCCCATACCGGCAAATGGGCACCCGAAAATGTGGTCCTTTCATGAGGACGAGTGGAGTAAGGTAAGCCTTTGAGAAGCTGGGTGACATGGCCAGGGGAATGGATCTGTTATGGGTGGTCAAAGAAAATAGGCACAAAAACCTTCAATAAAAAAAACAAGAATACTCTTCATTAGAATTTAGATAACAGAATCATTTTTATAAAAAAATATGCCCATGAAGACTAGATGGGTAAATTAAAAATGGCATTATAGTACCATCTGCTATAGGAAACTAAATTTATAGCATTTTTATAAAAACATTTTGCAAAATGAAAGAAAGCAGAATACTGCCTGCAGTTAAACCTGATCAAGTCACCAATAATTTTCCCTGTCAAATGCTAGAAAGAAGCAGCAGCAGCACTGTCCATTGACTAGTAGTAATTACATGAAACGTAATGGTTTAAGAATAAAAGTATGCAGGGACTACTGTATATAGCTGCAGGATGACTACAGTAGATGTGAATCAGTATTGTTCAACATTTACTGTACTTGCTGCACAATGAATTTCTGTCTGTGTAAGATTTATTACTAGTACCAGCCAACAGGGACTCAATATTAGATTAATGGAAGAAAAAAAACACATAGATGCAGATAGTCCTTTAAGAAAACCCACTACCTTTCATTGTTGGTAACATGCATTTCTATCATAGTTTAGGTCAAATGACATGTTTTGTAGACTTACTCCGTTACCCAGTGGAGAACACCCCCATCTCCCACACCTAACTAATACATTTAAGCAATCAGCATATCCCAATATAGTTGATAGTCCACATCATAAAGAAATTCATCATTTAATGAGCAAGGAACCTGAATTATCCTCTATTCCCGAATGAAGAGCTTTCAGTAAAGAAGTTTGTTTGGCATGACAGTATATAGTAAGCATGGGCACAAAGCCTACCCATAATGCATTGTGTCTAATCTGCACAGACACATGATTCATTATTGTTCTCTTACCTTTCTTAGTCCTCAGGCTCTGCTTTCATTTTTTGTAAACAGATGAGTGCTTATAAAAAATATTGTTTTGTGGCAGGATGATAAAACACAGATTTTCCATCATAACACAAGCACACTGCCCACAGCTTCCGTCACTTGAAATCAGAACACACTTAAATAAAATATGTATTGCATTTTGGGTAGCTGTTCATGGCATAAAAATGCTTTTGTTTCCCAATATTTTCTTGCAGTTACTGATCATAAAAAGCTGTGATAGTGTGAACACTTAGTTAAGGTAACAAGATAGTGGTTGGTAAGAAGCCTACTCTTGCCTTTCTTTCCTTCTTATAATTTTTTAATTAGACTCCAGATAAGACATGGTAATTCTTGAACAGTCTCTGACATCTATTTAATTATTGGAGTGCAAGTACCAGTAGTTTACATCAGGCTAGCTATCTGGAATACAGCACGAGTTGCATCTCTCAGAATGCCCTCAAGATTTATTACTGTCCCCAGGGCTGGTTTAGCACCCGCGATTAATTCTGTGCAGGTAAGGACTGAGAGCCTCAGTGGAGAGTTTCAAAGGCAGCAACAATAAATAAGTGAGGAAAAGGCTTGTTGAGGCCCGGCTGTATGCCACGTTTGCAGATAAATAAATCATCAGAGTTATGAGAGGGAGTGAGAGGGAGAAATGACTTTTTCTAGACTTATTAAGCTGGGAAGAACCAATAAAATAACAACCTTTATCACTGAAAGTATGGTTTGCAAGGGCATCATCTAGTGTGCCCTACATAGAAGCTTATGTCAAACCATACTGCAGTCAACATTTTTTTTGAATAGGGCCATAAGTTGATCACTTTGTTATAATTTATTTTTGCAGGTATTTTTCCCTTTTAATAAAGAACTGACAGCATCTTATAACACTAAAACAGTGAGGTTATATAGATTAAAAGTAACTGAACTGTGGGTTGAGGGAGAAATCTCCCCTGAATTACATAAATGCAGGAATCAAGCTGCCTACTTGTGCTGGACTGCTCTACATTGCCATGAAAGAGACAATGGTTCACATCAGGATGTTGTCTGTTGTGGAGTAAAATGACACCACAAAAGTGAGAGATGCTTAGTTCCTATGGGGTAGATATCTGCTACCTTCCAAATGCTGAAGCTCTACCTGCTGCCTACTGGCTAGGTAGACAGCCCCATTGGTGTTGATTTAAAAGGCAGACAGATGCACACTATCCTGGCTGCAGGAAAGCTTTGTCTGCAGCACCCCTGAGTTGGGGAAGGAGGCAGGGATAAAAGAGCACACAAAGGGCTGCAAACAACATTTTTTAAGGGGGGGTTGAGAAAAGTAAAACTACAGTAGGACAAGAATTTAGTTTTCTTCAGTGGCTTCTAGACAAATTCTACCTCAAAGTGCCTCTGCAATCCAGGCAAGGAAGGAAAGAGTGTTACTGCTGTTTTCAGTTAAAAAGACATTTCAAACAGCAAAGAGAATAAGAAACATAACACAGAGCTTAAACACAAGGAGGTTAAGTGACTCTTCCAGGGTGGGTCACACAGTGACCATGCAGCAATTGTAGGGTACAAAACTCAGGTCTCCAAGTTCACAAATCTCTGCTCTAACCAATAGACCACACTGCCTTCTAAATCTTTAGAGGCAGTCATTCAGTGAGGAAATCGATTGCATCTAAGATGTTCTTACTTAAAAGAATGGTAAGGTCTGCTATGCACCTACAGAGTCAATTTTTTAAGTTATCTCTTGAAGTTATACAACATGCGGATGGCATTCTCCATATTTTACTAACAATTTCTGAGACTTACATTTTTATATGAAAACACTGAATAATCAGGTAGAACTACTGTAGAAACTAGTATTATGGTACCTCAGAATTGTACTGGCCCTTTAAAAATTAAAGGAACTAGCTGAGCTAATAATTTACCAGCAGCATACTGGGTTAACATGTGGATGGCTACAGTATAGAAGCAACTGTGTAACACTAACTTCAGACTTACACAAGCATTCCCTGATCATACTGACCTAGTATTAACACTGATAGCAGCAATCAGGCAAATCATTGACCTGCCCTTTTTACACAAAATATAGAGAATGTATGACACCACAGTCAGGATTAAAAGGGAACAACGACATCCAGGGTTAAACAATAGGGATGACTTTAATCAAGTAAGGCACCTGTGATTCTAAACTAGTTACCACAGCTATGGAAAGCAAGAGTGTGGCTTCATGCATCATCATTCATACGCACTGTATCCTAATTGAAATGCTCTATAATCCATGAGCATTTAAAACCAGTAGTTATGCATGCACAGACAGGTTAAGTGACATATAGGGAGGTTAAAGAAAGCACAAGCAAGTTGGGAATGGAGGAAAGAAAAGGAGAAGACAGATTAAACATATGAAAGTTATGTGACCTGCTCCAGATCACACAATCAAAACATGGTGGTGGGGTTCAAATCTGGCCCTACAAGTTCTCAGCTATGCAAGCTAATCAATTGGCTATGCTGTCATCCTACAGAAAGGGACTTGCTGGATCCAGTAGTAACTAGCTAGTCAACTGCCCCCTCTGCATCCATTCTCTATTTGATCAGACACTTGCAAATGGAAAGGGGTGAGAACAGAAAACCAATACACCATAGCTCAAGTACTGTTACCAATATCTGACAAAGAAAATGACTTGCTGTGGGAACTCAGAGACCCTTTTCTAATGGAAAGTGCTACATAGGTCTAGGCTTACACAATGACTTGACATTCCACAGCTGCAAATGAAGGATGTACTGTAATTTGACACTCTGACTGCAAATGTCCAGTTTGTTGTTTTATGTTTGGAGATGGATTACATTCCAGGTGGTGTTTGACCCTTTCAGTACAGAAAGTAACTATCAAGTTGAGATGTACTGTCATAAAAAGGGATGCAGCTTTTGGGGATTTGGAATCATTGCCTAGGGCATGGGGGAATTGGTGTCAGAGTGAATTATTGCACTATTGATACTCTACCTCTGAATTATGACTCTGGCTCAGGCCAGCCTTGAGATAACATGTAAAGTGAGATAGCTAATTCTTTTTTCTATTTATAGTTTTAGGTGTTTTCCCCTCCTTTTTTTCCCCAAAACCCATCTCCCTACCTAAGACACAAGCACATGGAGGCATATGTACGCCACATCTCAAGGTACCCACCTGCTACATTTTGCCCCCGTTGCCTACACTGACAACCGGGCCTCCACCCAGTGGCAGCGGGACTACAGGGGGGTGGTGACCACCCTCCGGAGAGGAGAGCTGCCTTCAGCTGCGCAATCCTGCTCCATTCCCCCCCAATGCCAGTTCCCTAATGGCCTGAGTCCGTTCCTGAACCCGGGTCGCTGGCATGGCGCTGGGTAAGGTGTCCAGCGCCTCAGCCCTCGGTGCCACTGGGCTGGCTCAGCAATTTTTTTTTTTAAGTGGAAAGTGATATTTGACAACATCAGCATAGTTACGGGCTCAACATAGTCTGTAGTCTTAAATAGCAGGTATCCACTAACATAATATGTTCAAACACCATGATGTTTACAGCAGTTGTATTTGATTTTAATGTATTCTAGGTTTGTGGCTTCATCCAATTATGAACCTTTGAAATGTTATCCTGTAGCTAAACCATGGACTTCAATAACTATGGGACTCTTCCTCCTTTGGAGGGGTCTGTTCAAGGTTCCTATACAGTTGTTACCCAAGATATACCCCAGAAAGTATTGAGTTATATCTGAATATATCACGGGAAATCCCATTTAAACAAACTAGGATGTCCTGTGATATATGCAATGAATCCCAGGTTGCTTTTAAAAACGGGACTTTTTGTCTCAGTGAGCCTGCCTGGTTATCAAAATCCAATAAATAAAAAAATACATAGATATACAGAATCTACATATTCTGGACCTTATCTCTGGCTTCCTCTGTAAGCTGTGTGGGACCATGGGCATAAGGAAAAGTACCAGGGCACCTTTTTTTTCAGTTAATCTATCCATTTAATTTACTGTATAAATGTTACATGTTCATATACGGCAATCACTGAGTAAAAAACACTTGGCTTATTTTACACTCAAACTCAGGTACATACACAGTTCATGGGTGGCTTCAGATAGTTTGAGATGTGTTACAATTAAGGCAGAAAGGGATCAAGGACACAAAATACTATGCCCTCATTATACATCACCCAGTGACTACTTATGAAAGTACAGTCAAAACAGATACTGTATTTCCACCTGTTATACAGAGGAATCTCCATAGTAAGGATCATACTAAGGAGGGTAAAGGAGAAAGAAAACAAGATGCCAATTAAAGCTCCCATAGAAACTTCACTGTGGGTAATCTTTCTTCTCCCAACAAAATATAGTTATCCAGTTTAGTTTTAAATTCACTTTTTGTTTTACTAATTATTTTATCAAGAGGTATCTGATTCCATGGATTAACTACTTTTTTGTGTAAAGAAATATTTCAGTTTTATCATTTTAAATGATTTTCCTACTATTTCTAAAGGGTGACTTCACAACAGCCCTGGAAATGAATGTCAGGAGAGTAAAAACAAAAGGGAGGGGGCTGAGTATATGGGGTAGGGGGGAGCAGGGCCAAATAATGCTTCTGATGTGAAGAGTGGTGAAAGCCAGCCAGAACCAACCCAGCAACTTGGGCCACACAGATATCATCCAAAGGGGTAGGACCAAGACTTATCTAAGAGGGAACCCAACCATCCTTCTCTCTTTGTAGTTAATGGTGAGTGGGGGGGCTTGGGGGAGGTGTAGATTCTATATGACTGATGAAGATAGTTGGAGAGATGCTGTCTTATGGGTGTGACCACCGCATGGTGTGATTTTACATCAATGTGGGAAAAGAAGCAGCCAAGACTAAAATGAGAGTGGTGGACTTCAAGAAGGCATGCTTTGATAGGATTGGTGACATACTAGTTGGGTTCCTAGCAAAACTCCAATTGGAGATGGATGCAGATCAGAAATGGTCTGTCATTAAGATGGGGTTAAATGAGGACACAGACACTTGCACAAAGGCTCGTAATAAGAACTCCAGGACCAAGAGACTTAGCTGGTTTAACAAGAATGTGGCAGAGAAAGTGAGGGAAAAGCAGGCTTCCTTCCAAAGGTGCAAGCATACCTTGAGGATGGAGGACAGAGAGGTCTATGCAGAGAAAGTTCAAGAGGCAGGGTGAGTGGTCTGGACAGCCAAAGCTGCAAAAGGACTAAGAGTGGCACAGGGGATTGAGGAAGGGGAAAAGGACTTCTTCTGGTACCTAAAGGAGAAATGAAACAGAAGGGGCAGGATTGATAGGCTAGAAAGGGAAGGATGATGGGCAGAAAATGGTGACGATCAGGTGGAGGCACTAAATTAGTACTTTCGCTCTTTCTTCAGTAGGGGAAAAAGATGGGCCTATGCCACAGGGGAGGATAAGGGGGGGCACTTGGGGGAAGGGAGGAATCTGACCTGAGTGATTAGGGTTGATAGGGTCTTAAAGGGTCTTAGGGACCTTCAGGTGGGCAAGGAACCTGACCCAGATGGAGTATACCCAAGGGTCCTGAGGTAGCTGGTGGAGGTGCTAGCAGCCCCCCTGATCGACCTGTTTAACACCTCGCTGGAGAGGGTGCGTGCTGCAGGACTGGAGGACAGCACATTTGGTACCACTCCACTAGAGTGGTCCCAGGGATGGGCCTGGTAACTATAGGCCGGTCAGCCTAACCTCCATAGTGGGCAGGTTAATGGAGACCATTCTAAAGGAAAGGCTACTGTCCTTCCTTGAGATAAATGGTCTATAGGACGACAGGCAATATAGGTTTGCCAGGGAAAGATCCTGCCAAACTAAAATGATAGACTTCTTCAACTGGGTTACAAGGTCATTGGACAGGGGCACGCAGTGAATGTCCTAGGTCCAATATTGAAGAGCTCTAGGGGCCAGGCATTTGAGGTTTCTGCTGCAACTCTTTGGAACTTTTTGCCCAGCCATCTCCAGGAGACACCATCACTGGAAATATTTAAACGTGAACCAAAAACGTTTTTATTTAGTCAAGTTTTTCCTGGGTCTGAAGTAGATGTTTTAACTTCTTAGATGGAGTATTGTTCTACTTGTTTAGACTTATTTCTTATATTATCTTTAGCTTTACTGTTTTTTGTCTTTTTTACTTTGCTTATATTTTAACTGTTTTGTAAGGGTGCCCTGGGCCTTTGGGAAGGGTGCCTTAAATAAAATTTACTACTACTGCATCTGGACTTCAGCAAGACATTTGAGTCAGTGCCACATGTCAGGCTGATCAGAAGCTGAGTGATGTGGGAATAGCAGACAAGCTGCTGGGGTGGGTCAAAAGCTGGCTGCCAGACAGGAACCAAAGAGTGTTGGTGGGGGTGGGGTTGACTGTCCAAACCCTAGACCAGTAAAGATTGTTGTCCCACAGGGCTCAGTACTTGGACCAGTGCCATTCAACATCTTTATTGGTGACATAGCAGAAGGGGTTAAGAGTAAAATCTTCCTATTTGTAGACTATACGACGCTCTATGGGAGGGTAGACACAGAGTAGGGGAAACATGAGCTAAAGAAAGATCTGGCTAGAATAGAGAAATGGTCGGGCATCTGGCAGTTGGGATTCAATGCTAAGAAATGCAAGGTCCTGCAACTGGGAGCTAGGAACCCTGGGGCCAGATACTGGCTTGGGTGGGGGGGGCCCATACAGGTGACAATCTCAAAGGAGGAAAAGGATCATGGAGTGCTGGTCGGGAGTGACATGAAACAGTCTGTGCAGTGCCACAAAGCAGCAGCCAAAGCAAATAAAATGCTGGACTGCATCCCCAGAGGAATCACCACTAGAAGGCAGGAAGTTATTCTGCCACTATACAGATCACTGTTGAGACCACACTTTGAATACTGTGTTCAGTTCTGGTGCCCTTATCTGAAGAAGGACATCAGGCTACTGGAGGGGGTTCAGCAGTGGGCAGCCAAAATGATCCAGGGCATGGGGGGATAAAACATATGAAGAGAGACTGATGAAGCTCAACATATTTTCCCTGGAGGATGGAAGGGAAAGGGGGTGTTGTGGTGGTCAGTGAGGAGCTTTTCAACACCAGAGACATGATTCCAAGGAGGACCTTTTCGGCTAAAAGGCAGGTTTGATACTGGATCCAGCTGAGGAAAGGAGCATACAGGTCACATGTGTGTGTAAATTGGACAGCCCCTGTTAGAAGCCTACATGCTTTGTTGAGTGCTACCGTAATTCTGCAGAGGGAAGAAGCAGAGCAGAGCTGTAGACTGTTAGCCCGTAATCAATGATAGAGGTGACAGAGCTGTAGATGACCAACTGGAGTGTGTCAGAAGTCATGCAGTGTTTGTGCCTGTAAAGCAGATCTATCTGGATATTGGTGGCTTTTGTGACATAATCAATGTGCCTATGGTAGGAGAGGGAACTGTCCAATGTAATGCCTAGATATTTAAATTCAAGAATGTGTTCAAGTACGTGTTCAAGTATGGTCCCCATTTGGTTTTTAATGGTGAGGGCCAGGGATTTGTACTTGCTGTTAGCGTTGCAGAAAGTCATCACCTTTGTTTTGTTGTAATTCAGGACCAGTTTGCGTGTCTTGAATGGAAATGGAAGGGGGAGAAATGGGGTGGAGGTGGATGACTCCTGGAGGGATAGGGGAGAGGGAGCAGTTCCAGGGAGCTAGACTGAGCTGCACACTTTAGCAGATTTGATAGATCAATAAGGTCTGTTTCTGCTGGCAGTTCAGTATGTTTGTATTACAGGATTAGATAAGATCCTGTCCTATTTGTTATGCAGATAGAGTTAAAAGCAAGGATCTATTCTGTCTTCTCCTATTCAGTTACTTGTCTATCTCTTACCTGTCTGATTGCACAATCAAAGTTTCCTTGTGAAACCTCGATATTGGCCACTCTAACGGTTCCATAATTCCCCTGTTTTCTCCCTTCCTTTACTTACTGTTTCTAGTCTTTCTTTCTTCCTTTCTTCTCTGCTGTTAAAACCTATATGTGAATCTGTATGTGAAACTGTGATCTCTTGGCTTGCAGTTGTATATATTGCTTAAATACTTGCGGAAAGCTATTTGAGTTTATCTGGAACTTGGGGGGGGGGGGCTGAGATGTATTTTGACTTCCATAAGCTTGTTTGCAAAATTGTCAATAGGATAAAAGCATTGGGACAGGATGTCTTAATTGGTTGTACCTGTTGAGAAAACTGGATGTACCGGCCACAGAAAAGAAACTGACAAAAATGTTGGGACATGGGTGATAGCTTAATGAGAACAGGATGCATATTTTAACTGCCAAGGAAATACATATTATAAATTGAGCACTGTTTTGTTGAGAGAGAGAGAGACTGAGATTTAGATTTAGAGAAACCCTTAGACATGGGACTTTGCTTTGTTTGAACTGCCAGTATAAGAGCTGTCCTGCACAATTTTTATTTTGTATTTTATTGTTATTGATAATACTAAAATGCCACCTGTGAATTTTATAACTTCTCCTGTTTGCCTATGCTTCCTGACCTATGTTTCAATGACTATGTGTTAACAAATCAGGAAGGCCTTTGTAAATCCTTGCACTTTCCTGGAAGTTTACCACAGGCCTGATATCCCATGAAAGATAGGAAGGGGGCCCAGATTTCATCATATATGGAGATGGTGTAGTGATCAAAAAGAGTAATTTTGGCCATGGTTGCCAGAGTGTGTATCACCTCTACCATTCTGTGACCTTGGGAACATTTGTGGAACAACATTTTCAAAGTATAAGGAGTGTGACCTCCAGTCCTATAGCCAGGGATCATTTTAATGATACAGAGTTTAACTTGCATCTCTGTTCAGGAAGTTCTAGAAAAAACAAAAGGAGACAAGGAGGGGCGTCTGAGAATTTTGGAGCATTCCTGATAGATGGCTGACTAGAATTGATAAGAGGAGTGGCAGTTCCACAACATGTGAAGAATGTCTGCTTCTGGGTCACCACATCTTCAACAAGTTTCATTAGGAAGAAGCTCTAAAGCCTTTAATTGTGTGGGTGTCCAGTAGCAATGTTGGATGATTTTGATTAGAATCTGCACACTGTGCCTGTCCAAGTAGCCTTTATGAGCTGTTGCTCAACATTTGGAAACTCTTCCTATGATACTTGCTATTGTAGAGAGGTTTGCTATTTTTGTCAGGCTTTGTGGGTTCTGGTAAGGCTTCCCTAACTGATTTATATATAACCCCTGCTCTGCCTGTTTACACCAGGAAGACAACAAAGGCAGTGATGAGTTACTGTTTAGTACTGTTGACCATTATTGTGAGAGAGACCTCTTCTACTCTGGTTATTGGTCAGGTTGTGGATTTGAAGGTAGCATCAAAAGTCTTCTTGAGTGAAGGAAACCTTATCATAAGGCCTTCAAATGAATTTACATAGCCTGTACTGGGGTAAGCAAGTGTGCTAAGGTATATATACTCCTAGATGCCAATTATGACCTGGTAACAGGTTTAACAATCCAAAAAGTCAAGTTATTTCATAAAGGGGGCTCATGTCACTGGAGTAAAGTAAAATTATATTAGCTTACTTAGTTTTTCTTCCAGGCACGGATAGAGGATTCAGATCACATACCTGAACTTATGTTGGGGTGGTATCAAGGTGTATAGATTGACTGCCAGAGAGACTACTTCTGGTATGTTTGTCTTTACTGAGACTCATAGGGACACAGAATTTGATAGGGGTGCAAACCATCAGGTTTTTTAAACCACTCTGAAAGCATAATACTAAGCATAGAACCATGGGAGATTTCAACCTTCAACTTTCCAGTGGGCTCAGAGATTTACCTTATTATATTGAGGGGGTTTCCCTTCCCATAACAAAATACACACTAAGGCATCTATTTTTGAAAACCATATCATAAGGATGTCTTTAGAGAGGTGGTAGAGGCTATGTAATATTTTGGGAGCCTTTACCATTTTGAGTGAGGCTATTTTCGCTGACAAAGAGGGGAGGAGTAATTTCCATCTGTTGCCTTCTGCATTGAGCTTACCCAGGAGGGCTATAAGGTTCACCTGACAGAATTGAGAAAGATCAGCTGTGACCATTATGCCCAAATATATAATTAACACTGGGGACCAAGTGAGGTCCAGAACTGTAATGTTTCCCTCTTTGCATTTTTTGTTTAGTGGTAGTACCTCTGTTTTTTTTTCCACTGATCTTCAACCCTGAGAGCTGTTCAAAGTTATGGAGGAGGGTTGAGAGAGAGAGGGTATACTGTAAAGGTAATTCCCCAGGACTACTAGATGACTGTCCACTAGTGTTGTGCAGAATGTTCAGATTTGGAGGGAATGTAATTTTGCAGAATTTCTGAAAATTCTGTGGAGTTCTATGTGTAACAGGATTCTGACATTTTGCATGTGAACTGTTTTTTGCAGATTAAAGGGGACAGGAAATCATTTCTATTTGACAGTTGTTTATAAAGTTCTTATTCTCAGAAATGATTTGCATTTTTCTAAATTACCCATATTTAACTGTACCTGAATAAAAAGCGATGTGAAAAACTGTATTTTGCATTCTTTTGTTTTTATGGGCAGCATTATGTTACAGTTCTCTTCATGGAACCAGTAACTTGGAGTTTTTACTATGTCACGGTTTGTGTACAGAATGCTTTTTATCAGCTATTGTCCTATCAGAGCTATGTTAAGAGTTCTGTGCACAAACCGTGACTTAGTGAACACTCCAAATTATTGGTTTCATGATGAGAACTTAGCAGAATGCTGCCCATAAAAAGAAAACAATGCAAAATACAGTTTTTCACATCACTTTTTATACAGGTAGAGTTAAATATGGTAATTTAGAGGAATGCATATCATTTCTGAGAATAAGAATTTTATAAACAACTGTCAATTAGAAATGATTTCCTGTCCTTTTTAATAAACCACAGTGTTGTATAAACTGTGGATTGTTTTCCAGCAATCTGCGGAAGATTATTGCGTGATTTACATGCTCTGCAGAATAGTATTCTTGGTTTATACACAGAAATGCTGGTCTAAATTCTGTGAAATTTAAAAAGAAATTCTGAAAGCATTTCAGAAGTGAAATTGCCATCCTGCACAAATCCAGGCAGCAGAATTCCACATTGAACGCATCCCTATCATCTGCATAAACATTAGACCTATATTCAGTGGGGCCTGTCCTTTTTCCCACCAGGTTAGGGTGATGTCAGATTGCGACTGCCATGGGCTTAATTGCTAGGATAAACAGCAGACGGTATAAGTGACAACCCTATCTTGTGCTCTGCTTGAGTATGCAAGAAGCTGAAAGATTAGAGTTAATGAGAAAGTTAGTCATTGGGTCTATATACAGGGTGTGGACCCATGTCCTAAAGTAGGGTCTGAAGTGCATGGGCCTCAGTAAAGCCTACAGATACTCCTACTCTTCTGAATCAAATGCTTTTTCAAAATTGATTGTGACTGCTATTGCTGGAGTGGGAGTAGAGCTCTCGGTTTGCATGAGAGTCACTGGTGACCAGAAGTGATTGAAGCTAACAGGACCTTTTACAGTCCAATTTGAGATCAACGCATTCTAGTAGGAAGGCTATTCTCCCAGTCTTTTGGTCAGGGCCTTTGCCAAAATCTTAACGTTAGCATTTATAAGGGAGATTGGTCTATAGCTAGATGCATTTGTGGGATCTTCTGCCTCTTTAGAAAAGACAGTAATTGTTGCTTCTCTTAAGGTTGAGGGAAGAAGTGTCTGACAGTGGGCTTCAAAGAACATTCACTGCAGTGGGGGACATGCTTCATCAATTAAGTGCTGATAGATGTTGACAGGTTAACCACCCTCTTCCCAGCACCTTATGTGGTGTGAGAGAAGTTATGGCTTATTTGATTTCTATGAGATAGGGGGGCTTCTAGTAATTTCCTGTGCTCTTCACTTAATGTGGAGAAAGGTAAAGAGGAAACAAACTGTTCCAATGCCTTTGAGTCAAGGCTGCCTTAAGAACTGTTTAATGATTGGTAGAAATCCTTCATGATGTTATTTCTCCCTATTGGGTTAGATTTAGGAGTTCTGTCCTGATTGCCTAATGCAGCTATGTGCTGCTCAACTTGTTGCTTTCACAATTTGTAAGACAATAGTCAGGCAGCTTTTTCCCCACTGTCCCAGTATTTGTGATGGGTTCCAGTAATTGCCAGTTTGGCTTTGTGGATTATGAGAGCACTAAGCTGAATCGGGAGATTTGTAATTTCCACTCATAGTTTGGATGGCCTTTATCATATGAGTACACCTTGTCCTTTAGGGCTGATTCTAATTGTTGCACTTAGCCTTCCTATTTCTTCTTCTGCAGGTAGCATAAGACATAATTTTGCCTCTAAATACAACTTTGAAGGCTTTGTAAAGAGAGGTCCCAAAGTATCTTTGGGGGCATTAAGGGAGAAAAAGTAATTTGCTTCCCATTTAACCCACTGCTTAAATTGGGTCCTTGAATAATAAAGGATCAAGACTCCAGGAGGCTGACTTATGTATCACTGGTCCCCATAGTATTCTTAAAGTTACCTGGATATACACAGAGATACTGTAGAGGGGAGCAATATTCAATGATAGAGAGGATTGTGTAAGCATAGGTGATGTAAGCCAGAAATCAAGCCTACTAGGTATCTTGTATGAATATAAAAAGTAGGAGAAATCCTTATCTGTTGGGTGTAGTTATCTCCATCTATCCAAAAGAGACAAATCCTGCATCATGGTTTTAAGTGCTGACAAGGATTTGGGATGGGTGTCAAGGAGACCATTAGATCAGTCCAAACATGCTTTTAACATTAAACTGAAGACCCCCTTATGACAAGGGCATTGTCCAATGATCCAATAAAACTTGATCTAGACTATCAAAAACAGCAGGGATAGCTGTGTTGGGGCATATAGATTGGCTAGGAATAGCTGCACCTATTGGACCCTATGCATATAGAGATGGGAAGTACGTGCCTGTGGTGTGTATCCCACCCATGGAGCTTTGCACTTGCAGACAGATGTGCACCAGTGACATTCACAGCCATCAGCCACCTGTCTGTGGCCCCACCCCCCAGCATGCAGGACTCTGCAGGGTTGCTGGGGGTAGGGTTGTGGGTCCAGCCAGGCATCCAATCGGATGCCCAGACTGGGTACACAGTGGATCACCTATGTGGTGGGGTGCACATTAGCAGCATGTCCCATGGATGTCCAATGGATGGTGGCTGAGGGGGGTGAGAAGAGGAATGTGCTGGTGGCCATTGCCTAGGGCACTGGGAGACAGTATTGGGTATGGGGGAGTAGGGGGTTGACAGTGCCAGAAGCGTGGGAGGGGCACGGTCCACCACAGGATCTTTGGGAAACAGGGCTACCATCTGTTGGTGTGGGGGGTTGCCAGAACCGTGATTGATGTTGGGTTGGGGGGCACCTGCCTGTTCTGTGTAGGGGATGCTGCTTGGTGGTTGGGGGAGTGCCTCCTGCCATTCAGGGAGAGGGTTGCCCTGTGTGTACAGGGCACATAGGGGGCTTATGGTAGGGTTCTCCCTGGTATGCCCTGTGCCCCCTCCACACACCCATGGCCAGCACTATGCACCTTTGTGCACGGCACCTAGTGCTGGCACACTCCCCAGCCCTCCTCCAGCACAGTGTGGTCTGTTTTCAGGGAGGATCGGGTGCATTGGTCTTGCACACCCCCTCATAGTGCATCCCATGCGAGGGGCTCATTAGGCATGGAGTAGCTATGCACCCCAGATACGTGGCATGTAGCCACTCCACCCCTTCATACATAGGAGCCATTATGTGAGTATCCTAACTCCCAAACAAACAAACAAACAAACAAACAAAAAAGGAACACTTCAGATACAGCTGCAGCTCATGGTTAACCAGGTATAAATGAAAGGATAGAATTTACTCCCTTTCTACATTGATAAGCTGTTGTTATGAATCTTCCTGAATTACTTTTGGACAGTATAGACTGTACATAAAGCTAGTTCCTGTCCTTATCTCTCTCTGGTCTCTGTTGCACAGATATGTTGCTTCTTATTGCTTTTTACACCCATATACTGTCAATAATTGATATCCTACATTTATTGACAGCTCACCTAATTAATATCTTAATTGAAAACTAGATAGTCAGTTTAGAGAATTTAGTAGCCAACATGGCTACCATGAATCAAAAGATGTAATGTTCATTATTTTATAACTGTTTTTACTACATTGTATATGTACTCATTTGTAGCACTGCTTCACTATGGTTCATTATATAACGGCAAGAAAGAATCTTGGACTGTAATTGGTCAGTTTGGGGCAGGACCCATGGCGTTATCTCAGCATAATGCCACAGGTCTAGTCTCAGCACTGTGAACCTGTAGATGATTGTTTGTACCTCATACACTTTTTTTGCATCTCCTCTTAAGAAACAAAAATATTTTTCCACACTAATAAAAACATTCTTTAAAATATTTTTTTTTATTTTATATATAACAACAAGCTATTGCATAATAGGAATAATGCACTCCAGGATGTGTATTGTGCTGGGATAATGCCATGCCTGTGGCATTGGATGCACTCAGCCTGTGGCCTTCTGCCCAACCCATCCCAGGTCTGGCATTATCCCAGCACAACACACACCCTGTCATGTGTTATTCCTTTATTAACTGTTTTCTGCACTTTTACCAGAATGTTGTATTCTGAGGGTATACCACTTCAAGTGGTGTATGTCCCTTTAAACTGACATCATAAATGGTCTTCACCAGTTAGAGGCAGGTTTCACATGATTAACCACCTGGGTTAGGTCCGAAATGTCGGGAGACCAGTCCCCAGTCTTGCATACTGCTTGTACTTAAACTAATCTGTATACTTTACTTCATGGTCAGTGTATGACTTTCTTCTGGTAAGTATGTTCTTAGCCTGGTTTGTTATTCTTACTAACAGCCATCTGCCTTCTTTACCATCTAGTTGCTTCTCTGGTATCCATCTTAGGGACTTGTGAAGCAGGATGGAGATCCCATGCTTAGAGGAGGCACAGCTATTTGGTTCCCATCCCACCCATTCTGTCTCTTTAATAGCTGCTGCACTAATTAGTTTGTTCTCTTGCAGGAACACAGTTTGTGTTTTAACCCTTAGGCTGCCAACAGAATTAGAATGTATAGGAATGTTGGACTGATATAGCAGTCCACGGCACAGCAAGGGTTAAGATACCTAAGGTGGGCCAATGTTTTTTTTTTCTTATTACTGATGAATTTAGTTTCCTCACATTCCATGATATGCACATGATACTGGTCATTGATGCAGTATTAGGTGACTGGTTCTGAAAGGGATGCCAGCCATCATCAGCCATCAAGGGTACCCTAATAATTGTGAGGGTAGCTCTCTTGCAGCTCTTAATCTGTCAGTATTCTAGAAACATACATTTATCTGTAAATGCTATCAATAAAGCCAAGTGTAGACCTCTTCCACATTCATAACACATAAGGTACTGTAACAAAATGGATTTGAACAACAAATTAATAAAAAAAAAATATTGGGAAAAAGACCATTGGAATGGTATCATCTTCACAGTGTCAATGGCTCTGACTCCATTTCAGGAGAGAGACACAGGCCACTGTTGATGGGAATACCGGATCAACTTGGAAGCTGGACCGGTGATCAGTCAGTGACAAGGTCCTGTTCCAGCTGAAGTAAGGGAGTCACCGTAACCACACCTTGCATTTTATGCTATACTCTATGTCAGAAATAAAAGCACAGAGAGTGCAGTATTCCACTAATCAAAGAATTGATCTAGTAACTGTCCCCTTCCCCTTTCCAGAGTGAGTAAAAATACCACTACATAGCATTATTCATTAATATGTAATGCAAACCTTAACCCTCTAAAAAAGTTTTCAGTAACTCCCGTTACCAAGAATTCAACAGTAAGAGCATTGCAACTCACCAAATGAGACCAGGGGTGTCAAGATAGATAGGAAAATTAGAAGGTGGCAGAGGGGAAAGATGAGAAAGGAGTAGGGGTGGAGGTTTAGGGGTGAGAAGGCCTCGGGGGAGTGTATACATCATGAAGTTAGTTTTCAAAGGAGATCCAAGTGTCCTGGGGGGGCGGTGATGGCAGTTATGGTCCTTAATGGTTCAACTCCTACCTCTCTGATAGGACAGAATCAGTCAAATTAGGTTCAAAATTTCCTCTCAGCTATCAGTCTCTCTTGGGGTTCTGCAGGGGTCAGTCGTTGGTCCCCTTCTGTTACTGGTTTTCATTAACAATCTCCCCAACTGCCTAAAAATGTGCAAATCTCACATGTGTGAGGATGATACCATAATTTCTCATCTGGTCACTCCCTCTCTGATATAGAGCTTTCTCTGCAATCTTTCTTTGTTAATGTGCAAAATTGTTCCTCACCAATCAGCTAGCTATGAGTCTTAAGAAAACAGTCACTATAATGTCCATTGGCTGTACTGTACTGTATCCCCACCACCACTACTCAGAAGCTGAGCTCCATATCTGGTGACCCCAGCAACTCTGTACTAACGGGGTGATCCTAGATCAACAGACTGTTCACTTCACATAAACTACACTATATAGTGGTAAAATGTTTTGATAAACTAGTGGCTCTCTACAAGGTTAAAAACTGTCTCCTTTTTAAAACCAGAAAAACTGTGGCTGAGTAGCTGGTCATCCCATTGCCTGATTAATGGGATGTAGTTATGTCTGAAGCCTCCTCTGCCCTAGCTAAGATCACCGCCTTTTCAACTCACTCAGTAGATTTGTGTTGATCTGACCTCCCCATTTCCAATATCGCTCAATGTCTAAGGACCTTTACTGGGCCTCACTACCTTTGAGGCAATCCCTCCATTTTGCTTTGCTAGGCACCAAATACTAGTCTATGACACTTCTGGGATATCTCAATGACATATTTATCCCCTCTTCCAACCCCTCATACTCTTTAAAAGACCACTGAAAACCTCTTTTGCACTGTGTTATTTCCAGTTAAAACCCAACATTTTATGAATGCTTTTTCTAAAATTCATTAATATTGCTAGTTGTTTTATCTTCCTCCATGTATAACAGAACTAGAATGCATGCTAATCTATATTTGATTCCAACTTTGTTTTGTTTCAAATTTTTGATCCACTCTTACTGAGTAAGTTTTCCTGACTATTAGAAATACCCCAAAACAGCACAGCCATTCATCATGATGTAATAGAATTCTCTACTTCCACTGCATTATGAGTGGTTACACTGTGTTAGGGGTGTTCCTAAGTCCAGAAAGATGCAGTGGGAGTTGATCAGAAATGTAAACAAACATGTTTTTTTTGTGGTAACACCAGTATGGTTGGTAGTCTGTTTTTCACTTTTTAAAAGGAAAAAAAAAGAGCCAGAATCAAACTACCAGCTACGTCAGCAGTCCCTTCATAATGTGAGCAATCATAAAATGTGTCTTTTAAACTAGGGACACATTGAGGCCTGAGGGGGTTGACAGTGTTCCTTTATGGTCAGTGAGTGGAAAAAGACTACAAACTCCTAGGTGTAGACTCACTGTGGGACAAGCCCCTATTAGGTATAGGCTTCCCCACATATGGAACAGTCTTCCCTCTTCCCTCACTGCCATTACCTGTTTCCAGTCTGCAAAGGCTAAGCTCATGGAGGTCTATAAGGTTCCTTTACCCTGTCTAAATTGCCCTAGAGGTATCCCTAATTTTAAAATGGGTCTGACCCCATTTGTTACTCCTGCCCTGAACATGTCTGAGATGGACCTCATAGAAATTCTGTACAGCAGTATAAACTTCATTCATATTGTTATGGGACTGGCTTCCCTCTATGCCTGTGGTACATGAATATGATTTGACTCTGTGCATACCCTGTGTTAACTGGTGTTTTTATATTTTGCTGTTGTACATTTGATAATTTCTCCCCTTCTCCCCTTCTCGCTACCAATCTACATTGCAGGAATATACTGCCAACCTGGCACACCATCCTCTGCTGTCACCAACCTCCTCAAGCAAATCTCCTGCCTAACCCCAACAGGGGAACTTTATATTATGGGCGATCTAAACCACAACTGGCTAGCTCCTGCCCTCAACGAAACCAGGACTGAAATTGCTGCACTAAACCTCTCTCAAATCATTACTGAGCCCACCCTGCTTAACCTAAAATCTGGCAACCACTCACTCCTCGATTGGGCTCTTACTGCACACCCTCAGACTGTCATAAATGCCAGTATTCTTCCTGACTCCCTCAGTGACCACAAGGTTACTTTCTTAGTGCACAAAATCCACCACTCAAAATCCCCCACTAAATTTCTAGTCCAACGTTCCTTCAAATCCCTCAATCTCGCCCCAGTGTTAGATGATCTTGCATTAGCAAACTGGACCCCGGCCCCTCTTATGGACTCCATTGACGATGCCTTTCTCCACTTTAAAGACACTTTTCTCAGCATCTGGGACAAACATGCTCATTGCGATGTCCAAGGGTATGAGGCAACCACCTGCTGTGGATCATCCAAGAACTGATTGCATGTCAAACCGTCCATGACAAAGCCTGGAAAATGCATAAATCCTCACTCCTCCCACAACATCTCGCCGCATACCGCATGCTCCAAAACAAGTGTACCAGATCCATTCGCCTAGCTAAAGCAGAGTACTTCAGCAGCTCCCTACAGTCCAACCCAAATAATCTCTCAAAATTCTGGAAGGTCATTCACTCCATCTTCACCATACCAGCTGCCAATCCCACTACAATTCTAAATATTAACAACTCCATTTTTGATGAGCCAACAGCAGTTGCTACTGAGTTCAACATGTATTTCTCCACTTGTGCTGCCACTCTCGTATCTGCCCTGCCAAACCCTGCACCTATCGCACCTTCCACAGACGTAACGAACCTGACTAGGCCTCGCTCCTTTTCCTTCAATGACATCTCTGCAGTGGATGCCCTAGATGCAATACGTTCTCTCAACCCTTCAAAAGGCAAATCTCCAGATGGCTTGGACCCTAAACTCCTCTACCTCTCCACCACTGCCATAGCAACTCTGCTTGCCAAACTCTTAAACCAATTCTTTGCCACTGCTGCCATTCCCCAAGCATGGAAGCATGCCACTGTCATCCCCCTCCCAAAAGGAGGTACCCCCACCTCCGCCCTGTTTCCCTCCTCCCAGTACTAGCAAAACTACAAGAGCACCTTGTGCTCACCCAACTTGCTTCCTTCCTCACCGACTCTAATTTTATCACACCCTACCAGTCAGGTTTCAGAAAGGGACACTCCACTGGATCCTCCCTGATAAGGCTTACCGACTCCATCCTGACTGGTATGGACAGTGGGCTGATCACCTCTGCCATCTTCATCAACCTTGCAAAAGCCTTAGACACTGTCTCCCACCCCATATTGCTCTCTTGTCTAGCTGAATCAGGCCTCTATGCTGCTGCCACCTACTGGTTCAGATCTTACCTCTCTTGCAGAATCCAATCCATTAGAGTCTCAAATGCTATCTCCTCCCCCCTTCCCTTAACTACTGATGTACCCAGGGGTCGGTTCTAGGACCCATACTGTTCTCTATATTCCCAAATGACTTACCGCTCATCTGCTCTACTCCCTCAATCCACATGTATACAGATGACACTGTACTCTTCTCCTCAGGCTCTGACCCTGAAGTAGTATAAACTAACCTCCAAGCCAAATTCAACAAAATACCGCAATGGTTCAGTTCTCACCAGCTCTCCCTAAATGTAAAAAAAAAACTGTCACAATGACTTTTGGCACACAACAATGCCTGTCCAGACTCCCATCCCTTCCCTATTTCCACACCCTGGATGGGCAAAAACTTGATGATGTCTCCTCATTCTGTTACTTGGGGGTATGGCTCGAGTGCCATCTTTCCTTCTCAGACCACATCTATGCTATTTCAAAAAAACTACGCCCATGCTCAGTGCACTTTATCGGAACTGCTGTAGCCTCCCTCATGCCGTCCAATATGAACTGGTCCAGAAGATGATACTCCCCTCCTTTGAGTACTGTGACATTGTTTACGGTGCAGCCCCTAAGTCCACCGTATCTAAGCTGGACACACTTTTTAATGCCTTCTGCCGCTTTGTTCTTGATGCCTCACCCCTTACCCACAACTGCGACCTCTACCATTCTCTGGCACTACCATCCCTCGGAAACCACTGCATTTCACACTGTGCTAAATATGTATCTGACCTATGGCTAGGCACCATCCTTTCCTACCTCTCCTCTGTGCTCTCAGCTGCCCCCTCCCCCACCCATTATCTTACATCCTGTGACTACCGCCAACTATCAATCCCTAGGCGGAAGACTACTGCCAGGCAAGCCGCCTTCTCACACCGGTTACCCAAGCTATGGAATGATCTCCCACCTCAAATTCAGCATTCCTCCTCTGCCAACTATCTTTCTACTGCCCTAGCTAACTTCCTCACCACTAATTGCTCCTGTACCTGATTCGGCCATGCACCAATTGCTCCCTTCCCCACTGCCCGACCAGCAGCCTTAGCTTTGCTATAAATGCTGGCATATAGTTCCAACCTATGCACTTTTGTCCTATGCCTTTTTGTCCTGCACCATCATGTGTTCTATGTCTCCTGTTGCTTATACCTGTATATTACTGTGTGCTAAATTTTCCGTTGTATTGCTGCTATATGTCAGGTAATTGTTATATGTTCCATACAATATCCAATGTACTCCATGCGTTGTTGCTTGTAGTTTAATGCAATTGTATCTATATGCTGCCATTTGCCTCTGTTATTTGCGCAGTTGATAACGTGCGTGTTATCCTACCCCTTGTACCCCCTCCCCCCAGGTCGCACCGGACACGAGCAGCTTGTTGCTCAGTGTGCTATTCCTGGTGAAACTATTTCAATAAATAAATAAATAAAATGATTTGGTGACGTTATATATATATTTTTACTTTGTACATATTTGCTACTGAAATTCTTTGTACTGTATCTGCTGATTTTTTTTTCTTGTCCCCCACCTAGGTCACAACAGGTAACAAGCCCATCTGGACTCTGATTGCTTACCTGGTAAGGATGTGTTTCAAATAAATGATAAGGCTATGGGGGAAGGGATATACCCTGAAGCATGTAGCTCTTCAGTGCATGTAACTGCTGTGGCTGGAGAGGAGAGAGAGAGAGAGAACGCAAAGAGATTAATGCTTCTCTATAGGTCAAGCTGCTTGTATGGCTGATTCATTTGAGCATGGAACACCCCTGGGGATGGGCCTTTCTGCATTAAACTGTCTCAGTTCTCCTTAACTCTGGTAGCATCTGTCAGCCCTCCAGCGATCTATATTAGCCATCATGTCTCAGCTGGTGCTTGTTTGTAGGCATTCAGTTCTTTAGAGAGGGGGTTGGGTCTCAGATATACAGGGTGTCAATATTATGATCAGTAAAGGACATGTGCCCCTGTGTTTGATGCTTCTAGTCAGCTGAATTCATGCGGCAACTTCTATAAATGACCTTTTCAGTCCACAAATAAGGTGTCCAGAGCTTGGATATTGTATGCAGCTTGCCCATTTGAGCAGCAATAGCACTCCAGCTGGTAGCCGCCCAAAGAATAGTGCATACATACTGGAGGAGGGGGGCGAAAGGGGTTGGGGAGGGGGTAAGGCAAGAAGGAAGGGCTGGGAAAAAAGGGGGGATATGGAGAGATGTATGTCAAGTATAGAACAGCAAAGGCAGTTATAGTGGTGTATTAAACTGTGAGGTTGAAGCCACTGTTCTAATTCTTAGAATAGAGAAGATATGAGGGATTCAAAAGTAGAGAATTCATACCTTTCTCCAGAGGCATGGAGGGAGAAGTCATTAGTTTCATACATGGTGTGGGAGAAGTGCTCACCCATGAGAACTCACCCCATCCCTTTGTGGTGACCACAGCTTAATAGAGTCACTGCCTGGATTTCCCTTCTCTATGGTTCGGAGTAGGCAGAATAATAGAGAAATAACTAGTAAATTGGTATTGTCCATGGTGCCTCTCAAGGGTATTTTGCCATGCCATCATGCATAAGTCTGAGCAACTTGCTTGCAATTGACTTAGATCTGTGACTCAGGTTCCATGGTATCCTGTCACAGAATGGAGAAATTCCACTCTAAAAGGGTACAAAATGTGGAGGACAGATAAGTCTTAAGTGTCACTGCCACGTTCATTATTGTTCAGGGAACCAGGGGTAGGGGTCTCGAACCTGGGAACCTGACATCATAAACAACAATCTTTGTCTATTAAAGTGAATATTAAATCATGTAACATACTTCTAAGTAGCTACAGTTTACAGCTACAATTGTTAAAAAAGCTCATGGTCCTTGGGTCTGGATGTAGACTGACAATCATACAGCAAAACACAAGCTTGCGATATGCCCAATTTCTGAAAAAAAAGCAGTGGGCTGGAAAGAGTGGCAACGTTTTTATTTTGCCCTGTTTTATTTAATGTCATGGTAGTCCAAGAGTTCTGAGCCCAGGGTCAGACTGGGGTGCAGAGGACACACAAGGAAAGAGGATACAAGGGCCCACCTGGAAAATCAATAGAGGAGGGCCCAAGGTGACATAGTCATATCAGTATTCCACTTCAGTCTGATACACTAGCTCTGTGTTTGCATCTTACATTTATCAGCAGTGTCCCAGATACCCCACTTCATTAGAAAAAAAGATGATAAATGCAAAAGTTTTCAGAGTTCAGAAGGTAACCACTTACCCAACTGAGGGGGCCCACCTAGAAATTTCCAGGTATCCAGGTGGGCCAGTCTGACCCTGCCTGAGCCTTTCATACAGCAATTATCAGGGTGGCCTTTTCGTTGAGTGCAGGCTGTAGTGTTGAAGGCCAAGGTTGCTGTTATCAGGCCTGTTTGAGAAAGAAACCATTTTACTTACTGTGTCCAAAGACATTATCCTGTCAAATTACTTCACAGTCTCTGCAGGATGGGATCCTTGCGAGAGGTGGTGTTGTCCTGATCTTCTATTGTAGCTGAAACCATGTTGGTTCAGGATGCCATCACTGTGGTCATGTAGGGGGTGGGCTGCTGTGTGACTGTTAGAATGAGTTGGTCCATAAGAGCTGACTTCAGAGTCAGGAGTCAGGTCTGGTGGTGAAGGTGACCGCAAGGAGGTAGCAAACAGAATCTGTCTTCAGAGGTAGGTACGTTGGTGAACTACTCATTGAAGCAGAGGATGGTAGGCTCCATTTCATACTCTTAAAGTGGTGTATGTGTAAAGCCTTAGCAGGATGGGGTGGCATCCTGTTTTTCTTGTGGCCTCTGTTCCTTGTAATTTGTTGCCAGGATTCCCTTGAAATCTGAAGTAATTTGGGTAGAGACCAGGTTGGGCATGTATGATGTCTACTGGCTGGTCAGCCCTGGTCCTGTTTGCAGTAGACCTGGTTTGAGGGCTACAAATGTTCTGCCTGACCATGTCTGTACAAAAGACTGCTCCACCTCAGCTCATGATTGGAATAGATGCTTCTTGCCATTCACTAGTGCCCACAACACTGCATGATATCATAGGGAATACTGTACCACAGACTGGACAAATTATATCTCGCATTTGTTAAATCCCATCTTCTCTGTAATAAATCAGCCAAGAAATCTTAAAAGATCTGTATAGTGTGCCTGTCCTGCTGAAGCAGCCCTCTTTCTCTCATCTAGTAGAGAATGTCTCCTTTTACTTGATAATACAAGAACTTACAAGAGGATAGGGTGCAGTCACTCTTCTGGCCTAGTTCTTGAGGCCAGAGCTCAGTGTGCATGTTTCAGCTCTGGGGGGGTGGACAGTTTGGGGCATTATGCATCACATGGAGAGCATGCCGCAAAAAAGCACTCATATGAGAGCCCTCAGACCCCTCCAGAAAGCCCACTACCAGACATTATTGTGGCAGGCTTGGTTCTCAATATTGTCTGTCTTAAAGGAAAACTATGTAAATTCAGTGCCTCCCACCCTGAAAAGCTTACCCCTCGATCTAGCTTTTATGTATAAAAGTGCACTTTTCTCGTGCTGCCACTTACTTCATTTTTATCCAAAAAGTCCGCAAACTGGGAATATGGCAGATGCTCGTGGCTCCATTTACTTTAAAGGTGCGGTACCACACTACTCACTTCAATACATTAGGTAGTGTGGCACCGCCTGCTTACTAATAAGCAGAAGCTAGCGTCCACCAATTACAGTCTTCTATGACTTTGCAATAAAAATAAAGTAAGTAGCAGATGAGAAAAACGTTCCTTTCTACGTAAAAAGCTGGATCGGGGGTAAGCTTTTCAGGAGTGGGGGGCACTGAATCTACACAGTTTTCCTTTAAGCAGAAGGTAGTTTATGTAGCGATCATGTTTTCAGAGCTGTGCCTGGTTCACTGTACTTGTTTCCTCATTTTGTTGTATCCACTGTTCTGTGGCAACAACTCAACCTTCAGGGTCTCCCTGGTGTCAGCTGGTCTGGACCATTGTAACTTTAATCTCTGCCATGTCTTTCAGTATCTGAGAGAGCATTGCTGTAATATATGCAAGCTCTGTCAGCACTGTAGCAAGGTTTGTGCAGGAGATTGCAATGTTGTGGAGATGGCCCAACTGTTCTAGGAGAATGGGGTCTGTTGAGCATCCAAATAGTGGGTTGAAGCATAGGAGCAGACCATGAATGATGAAAGCTGTGGAGAATGCTAACTCAATGAAAACACGAGGTACACCGTGAGGCATCTGAATGATCAGCGGATCACCATGAACAGGATGTGAGGATTTACCAGTGTGGTTTCAAACGGATGGTAGGGGATCAGATTTCTAGACCTACAAGCTCTCTCTCTTTAAGCAGCCATTTTGGCACTGGCCAGCCATGCCCCAAAATGGGGCACCTTAAACATTCACCAAACACAATAACTTCATTGTCAACACCAGGATAGCAAAGGTTTGTTAACAACTTATTTTTTCTTATCATGGCTGCTCCCTTCAATGGAGACAGTACAGAATGTAACATTTCCACTAAGGCTGATGGTACACATGACATTCTGACACTGACTATTTTATTGTACCCTACCCTCTTTCCCAGCTCTATTGTCAGATGAAAATGCTTGGAAATTCCTGTTCAACAAGTTTGTGTCAGTGCAGCCTGAATCTGATACACTTGTATACTTGACTTCTGAAAGATATCTCCTGGATCCCCCCAGCACTGTCAAACTGATGCCATATGTAAACAAAATCCCCTCTGGACCACATATAAAGCCCATGACATTCTCACATGCTCCTTTACCTGATATCAAATCTTGGAGTATCCATTATATTCATTATGGGGTAAAATAATTAAATTCATAGAATCGGTTCCTCTTGCTGAATCTTTCTTTCTCTCTCTAACTCTAACTCTCCCTCTCCCTCTCCATCTTCTTGTTTGGGATGATCTAACAGGGTCCTCAGCCTTTAATTCATAGCACCTTTCCTTTTGCTATTTCTTGTTTCCCAATTGTTTCTGTAATGCCTGGTCTCTCCTACATCTTTGGCTGAGTGCACTTATTTCTTTAGCTCTGTTTTTTTTTTCCTTTGGACCTCTGTTGCACTCCCTTACCTGTCTTTCTGAAACCGTGTGGTATCACTAGGATTCCAGCACCCACACTTCAAAGAATTACAATCAACTTGATACCTAAATCCTCTGGGAGTCTCTCTACTCTGCTCCTTTGCTGGCAGATATTTAGTCTTTGTTGTCTTGTTTCTGCTTCCCCTCTGGAGACTGAACCTGACAGGGCAATTGTACCACACGATGCACCTGGTGAAAGCACTGACACAATTGTAGGCCCAGTAGATACCCTGGCCCAGATCTCTAGAGGCTGGCATCCCATGACATAGGTGACTCAAACTGAATGACTCAATAAAAGCAACTCAGTTTGAGCACCTGTAAAAACAGCGATTGTCACAAAACAGCCGCCGGTGAAAACAGCTCCAGATCGCAAACACTGTGCAGAGGGAGAAGTGTGGTTCAATACTGTGGCGCACTATGTTAAAGTGTTGTGTGGTCTCAGAGTTAGTTATAATTTGACAGGGGAAGTGCTGGTGGCAGAGCCCCCTGCTGTTTTGACAGTCACTGTTTTTGGTCTGCGAAGTTTCATTCATCACCCTTTTGTGTTTTTACTCTTATCACATATAACCCAGAGGCCAACTGTAAGCCTGAAAACTGGGACAGCTGCTCTGAGCTGCACTTTCCTGTTGCAGTAAACTAGTACAAACTAGAACATTCTGGTTTGACTTTCCTAGCTCCACTGTCTAAGCTACTCCCAAATGTCCTGGGCTGTTCTGCTGTAACTCATACAATAGTGGCCTTTCTCGATTCTGTTTTCTTAACACTCTTTTCTTCTGGGGCAATTTAACAAGTACTTCCTCCAGTGCTCATTTCAGAAAACATCTGGTGGTCTCCAAGTGACCTCTAGTTTATGACCCTCTGAAATTTACTGTCACAACTGAAAAATTTCACTTGCAGTCATGGTGCAGTAAGTAAACAGGAGGTACAGGTGGGTACTCTTGAGTGCTTTGTTTTCTTATTTGGGGTTGGTGAGTGGAAAACTGGCCTAGTAAACATCCCTATCACCTCCTCTCATAGTATCTGGACCAACCCCCATGGACTGAAAATCACTCTCCTAAATATATGTAGCCTCCCTTCTAAGTAATTGGAGCTTCAAGCCTGGGTAGCCCTTCTCAAACCTCATATTATCGATATCTCAGAAACCTGGCTAGAGCTGCACATCTTTGATGCCATGTGTCAACTGGATGGCTACATCATGCTCCACCACAGCAGGATGGGAAAGAAAAAGGGCTGTGGTGTAGTAATTTATCTAAAGGAATCACTATCTGCCACCATCTCCCTCTGCTCTTATCCATCCTCCCCCAGCGAGTGGCTAATTGCTGAGTTGGTTTTTGGCTCCTCCAAAAAAGCTCTTGGGGTGTTGCTATAATCTTCTAGCAGGGGGGACTGATAGTCTTCAGACCTTCTGTCCAGTTTCAGCTCTCTCTGCCCCCCTCATAGGCACCATCCTTCTTGGTCACTGTCACTTTAATTGGTTAAGCACCCAGGAACGAGACTATGCCAGTCTTCTGAAACTGCATAACCTGGTTCAGACCATCTCAGTTCCTACCAGGCAAAACCCTCTTCACATATCCTGTTGGACTGGCTATTCATCAGTCTGGAAGACTGTGTAATTCAGGCCGGAATGCTTGCTGATTCCTTAAGTGAACATTCTCCCACCTACATCATCTGGTCCAATAGGACTAGACATCCCCTCCCCTCAAGTACCTCTACTTCTGTAATTTCCATTGTCCTGATGCCTTTGCCATTCTGGAAGAAGTTAGAGCCATAAACTGATCATGCCTTTACACACAACCTGACATGACCTTGGCAGTGACTTATTTCACGAATACTATTCTGAAGATTCAGGACAGTCACTTTCCCCTTAGCATGAGGAGAGCGCAGGGAGGATGAACATGCTGGGTCTCTAGGGAACTCCTAACATTAACAAAAGTGTGAGATCATAAGTGCGCTGGCCATAAATCATCCTCCTCTCCTTCCTTGTGGAACGAATATAGGTATCTGAGAAATCAGTGTAAACAGTTGGCCAAATCCCTAAAATGGAACTATTTTATTAACCTTCAGAAGAACAGCCTAGGTAATACCAGGAAATTCTGGGTCTCCCTTAGCTCCCTCACCAATCTCCGTACCAATAGATCTGTTATCAAACTCGACTCTCCTTCTGGCACTCTGACTGAGCTGTCTGAGGAAGTTCAGTCATTTAACATGAAATTCACTGATCTGTCGATCCATCTCGACAAATTTACTGGCACCCCACCTTCCAATCTGGGAGCCTGCACAAACTCACAGCCCTCTTCTACCCCCCTAAGGCATCTCCTGCTTTCACTTCAAGACCATATCCATTCAAGATACTACCAAACCACTAAGGAAGCTCCCAAACTGGGGTAGCCCAGGTTCAGACAGCCTCTCACCTATCCTGCAAAAACTCATCTCCCCCGCTATCTCCAAGCCTCTCACTTTTATTTTCAATGTGGTCCTGTCTACTTCCATGCCTGATACCTGGAAATCTATAAAAATTATACCAGTCTTCAAAGCCAGGGTCCCCCACTAGTCTGATAATTACCAACCTATTTCTAGCCTCCCCTACCTCAGCAAACTTTTAGAAAAAATTGTCCACTGCCAACGCCTAGAACACATCAACAAACACAATCTTATGTATAATCAGCAGCATGGCTTTTGCAAAAATCACTGCACCACCTCTGCACTTGCACTCTTTACTGACCATGTCTTTATTAATATGGATTGTGGGCATGCTACCGGGGCTGTCTTTGTGGACCTTACAAAGGCCTTTGAAATGGTCAGCCATGCACTCTTCCTCTCCAATCTGCACCTCCTTGGTTGCTCCACTGAGACCACTGATTGGTTCAGGAGCTATCTCTCAGGCCAGTCACAATTTGTGTGCATTGGTTCTGCCATCTCCTTGACCCTCACTGTCTCAAATGGCATTCCCTAGGATTCCATCCTGGGCCCACTACTTTTTTCCATTTTCATTAATTCTCTCCCCTCAGCAAACCTCAACTGTAAATCGCTTCTGTATGCAGACAACCTTGTTATTTACCATAGTGATAAGCCCCTCGCCCAGGTCTCTTCAGTCCTCACCCAGAACTATGTCAGTGATTTTAGCTGGTTCATATCCAACCTGTTATCGGTTAATGGGAATAAAATACATGCTATTTGTGTCCAAACCTCACCTCATCAAAATTCATAGTTCAGGCTCCTCCCCCTTCAAATACTATCCCTAGATGGTCTGGTTGTAGAAGATGTTGCCTTGTTCAAATACCTGCGGGCAACGCTTGACCTGGCACTAACCTTCTCAGACCACATCAACACTGTGGTTCACATGGTCAATCAAAAACTAGGGACCACCTACCATTTACTCCACTTACTAATCCCTGAGGCTTGAATAGCTATTGGTCAATGTAACCTACTTCCTGTCATTGATTACTGGTTAACTTGTATATTTTAATATGTTGAAATTCACACTGCTTATTGTTATAAGTACAACAGTATGGGATTACAGTGACTTGGACATATGGGTACAGTCAATTAGAGCAAAACACCATTTGTATTAAGAAAACAGGATGGTGAAGAGTTGTATGGTGAAAGAGAGACCATACAGATTAGTGTGAACTGCATTAGAGAAAGCAAAATTTGCATTTTGAAAACACTGGATATAACTCACAGGACTGTGCATATGATTAATTTAGATGGAAAATGTTGCCTTGTGAAATATAGCTGTATTTATTACAGTAAAAGCAAAATAAGTTGTTTTCACTGTAACAAACAAAAAAAGAGTGAATATAAAGTTTGAACATCACTGGATGTTAAAAAAGTTAGAAACCAGGTGTACAGTAGAATTACAAAGAGTTAGAATGAATAAGAAACAAATAGAACTGTTGCTGAATTTTCATAGGATGATGTTTGTATTTATACTAGGAATCTAAAAGAAGAGAAAAATAACATGTGAACAGCAAATTAAGCCACAAACGTGAACACAAGGTAAGCACTGTATTGTTTGACTAGAAAATATAAAAATGATTTGAACAGCAATAATTCAAGAGTAGCAGTTAAGGGACTATGTTTAGCCAATGAGATTGCCAGTACTCTGCATATAATAGCCTAAAATGGTGTTTATGGTAATGACAATGAAATAAGCATGAAGCTATGGGTTATTTGGGACAAAGAGAAAAGTTGCCTAGAAATATTAAATATTAATATTGATAAGACCAAAATAATAAAACATTTAATATGTGTTTATCACAGATCCTCAGCCCCTGAGGAACCCCATCTGGATGTAACATTGGGCAACTACAGGTGATCATTGTGTAGAAAAAAAGAAAAATAAATAAATGAGAATTTTTCCCAGAAAGATATGTGTTAGGCTTCCATGAATTTTCTATGAGTTGTGCAGTAAGTAACAGATTTCAAAGGGTGCCTATATTACAGTAGTACTGTTGGGCACTCCCTTGTGTCTTTTGATATATGGTGGAACTCTTATCAAAAAGGCACATGCCTTATGCCATGAAGCACCAGTACCTTTCTCCTTACCATGTCCCCACAGGTCAAGGCAGATGCGGACTGGTGCACCTTAACAAATTTGAACGGTGGCACCAACAACCTGAAAGCACACATAAGCAACTTTCCATTCTGGGAGCTGTAGTCAGGCTGCATGTTTATTGCTGTACAGATCTTCTGCAACATTGAAGGCATTACCCTCTCCATACAGTCATGAGGTCAGTTTATTTATTTTTAATGGAAGTCTAAAACTTCCAGGAGTTCAAATCTGGAAGTCAACCCAATTTTTTGGAAGTCAGTTACTTCCAGGATCCCACTTTTGGAAGTCAGTATTCTAGGATGGACAAATGTATGGATATTAACATAATAAATTAGTGGTAAAATACAATTTCTTTCAGAAAAAAATCCATCTTTTCTGACTTCCATGCCTGCAATTTTGGAAGTCACTAATTTTTGGTTTTACATCTGGAAGTCAATGACTTTCTCCTTCTTTATTTTGGAAGTTTCTGCCTTATTTCTGGAAGTCAAATACTCCCGGAATGGAGTTAACTGAAGCCCTGCATTCAGTTATCAATGTCTTAACTTCCTGTTTGTGGAGGACAAAAAGCTCTGCAAGTGGGTGGACACAGAAGAGGGGAGACAAGATCTTAGGAAAGACTTGGCCAAACTGGAGAGGAGGTCAGGTATTTGTCAACTGGGATTCAATACCAGACATTTTAAGGTAATGCACTTGGGGTCGAAGAAACCAGATGTCAAACACTGCCTGGGAGGTGTGCAAGTTACCATCTCAGAAGAGGAGAAGGACTTGGATGTAATCATTATGAGTGACCTAAAGCACTCAGCAGAAAAAGCAGATCAGAAGCTGGGCTGTATACCCTGGGATATAACCAACAAAAGAGCAGAGGTCATTCTGCCACTGCAGATCACTGGTTCAGCTATGTCTTGAAAAAGGTGAGCAGTATTGGAGACCTTAACTAAAGAAAGACATCAACCTGCTGGAAACAGTCCACAGAAGGGCAACCGAGCTGATCCAGGGACTGCAAGGCCATACAAGGAGAGGCTCAGAGATCTCAACATGTACTCCCTGAAGGACACAAGAGAGAGGGGTGACATGAAGAAAAAGTTTAAATGCCTTAAAGGGTTCAACAAAATGAGCTCTGAGGCTCTCCTTAACCATAGTAGTAACAGGATCATTATGGGGTACTGCCTCAAGCTTCTGTGGGTAAGATTCATGAGGGAAATGAGGAGACACTTTTTCATGGAAAGGGTGGTGGTAAAATGGAATGAGTTGCCAGAGGAAGTTGTCTCCCTAAAGATTGTGGACAGCTTTAGAAAAGATTGGAATACAGATAAGGGGAAATGTGCTTGTTGGGGGGGGGCACAGGAGGAAGGGGGGCATCTATGATGAAAGAGGAGTGGATAAAGAAAGGGGGAGAGATCCCTCAGTAGCTACTGGAGGGGTCTGCAAACTTGAGCAGACATGATAGACAGCAATGGGCTTTTTCCACTGGCACAATTGTACAGTCATTATTTCAGGCATGTTCAATACCATTGCTGTCTCATTAATTACTGCTACTGTACATTTATTCTGCCTCTTGCTCTAACTGGCACACTACTTCTGCTCTTTCACATTCACCCTCTCTCCCATTTTTGGGGTCCCTTGGGCATTTACACCCACAAGACCATGAGCATGGTGGCACTGTCCAATAAGGGTATGTACCCCTTCAGGGACAACTGTGCCTGCGCGTATCTGATGTGTCAACTTCTCACAAGATAACAACTAGTATTATGGTTTACTCCTAAATAATTTATATTTAGTCTGGCTATGTGCGTCTACCTTCTGACACTACATCTTGTGACATAAAGTAATGAGCGCTCATGCCTGGCTCAACTCCAATTGACTTAACCAACTCCAGATCTTATAAGGCCCCTTACCCTGGTGAATATCTACTACCACATACACTAACAGACCTAGAGGATAACTCTACTACATGTATCCTTTCATTTATGGAGCTCTATCATGCAAGGGGAACTTATGAATTGCTCCCTCCTTTGCATTCTCCTACTAGGAGTGGATCAGCAAGGATTATGATGACATCCTCTGAGAGAGGGCCCATCACTTGTCCCTGCTGCCAGTTGGGTTGCTGATCTTCCTTCTTCAGGCAGTGCTTCTGTCAAGTCACCCTCCTAGCTGTCTCTGTCGCACTAATTCCAAACACCATGTCTCCTGAGGCCCAGTCAAGAACATCTCTCAGGGTCTAGCTTAACCCTCATTCTGCTCTTTAGTAACCTGCCTTGAGCTTGGAAGAAAAGAGAGGCAGGTTACACTGTAAAAAAACACAGGGAAGGATATTGCAGGTTTATTTTTATGGAGTGTTTTTGACTTTTCATTATTAAATGTTAATAAATGACACAACTTTTTTAAAAACCTGCAACCTCTAGAGAGGCAGTCTGCTAACCTTATAGTCTGGGGCATTCAACCCCAAGAACTGCAGGCACCAGCAGAAGCTGATCATAAAATGCAGTCTGGGTACATGGATTTCATGGTAGATTCAAGATACAGTATGCTAGCAATAACATCCAACAGGATGGGCGGCATTGGCCTATATTGGACTGCCCAGGGGCATAATGAGGCCCAACACCACAGGTGGAGGGTCTTATAGCCCCTGGAAGATCTGATATATCCCATATACTCCATCCTGGGGGGGATTATTATGCTTAGAAAATGAGTTTTGGTAAAAAAATGTAGATAAATAAATAATTACAATGTTTAATGAAATATAATGTTTATCTACCTAAAGAAAAAAAGCAGCCTTCTGGTAAAAATAGTCCTTTCTCTATTAAATTGCTATTGCTACTTGAGGGCACAGTGCTGTGTGAACCAGTTTGTATTTGACTGTACTGAGTTGTGAGAGCCAGTTTTTATTTTTACTTTACAGTGTGTTATTTGTAATTATGGCTGCGGGTAGGAGACACTAGACCGGCCAGTAAAAGAGCACAGTGAATGAGTGGTAAGTAATTTCTGGAGAGTGGTTAAAGTGACAGTGCCACTGGTAGTGCTGAGGAGAATGTGAAGATCAGTTACTGTGCGCTCAGAGACAGTTTTCAGTCAACAGAGGGACATGTGTGCCAGCAGCATTTAAGAGCTTGCAGTCAGAAAGTGAAAGGCTAATGAAGAGCTTTTGAGGTAAAAGCCCACAGTGCTGACAAACAACAGTAATAGTAAAATAAAATTCAAACTGGGACGTACATGTGTTGAGAGAGAAGGCAGAAATAAAGAAACACTTGGATTGTAGCTATGAAGTGTGTGTGTGTGTGTGTGTGTGTGTGTGTGTGTGTCTATTAACTTTAAGGGGCATGTTGATATCGGATGTATCACACACTACCTGTAGTGCTCATTTTCAAAAAAAACTATGACTTTCTAAATGCACTTATAGCACAGCATAACATATTTTCTACATGTTTGACTCAGTTTTGAAATTTTATGACATGAAACTGTCAGCAGGGGTAGAAGGGCAGATTGGCCACTGGGGAAGGATCAGTCACTTGCTAAGTAAGAAAGAAAACATGGCTGTCATGAAAAAAACGTTTTAATTCTATGGGGCACAGTGATCCTGTAAAAAGGCAGGCTGGGACTCATTATTTCCCAGTCTCTTCTACATAGAAATATAGATGTTGTCAGGAGATAAGGACATCATGGCCCAACTAGTCTGCCCAGTTTTCCCTGCCTATTGTGCCACTGCAGGCCCTACTTAGTCTCTGGTCATTTCCTCCCCTTGCCCTACTGCCAAAGTTCCCTTATACCTGTCCCATGATACTTGATTCCCTTCACCGTTTGACTGCTCTGCTGGCAGGCTGTTCAAGGTGTCCATCACCCTCTTCATGAAGAAGTATTTCCTCAAATTTCTTCTGATCTTCCCCCTCCAAGTTCATAGCCTGACCCCTTGTCATCTAGCTTCTTTTTCTACGGAAAATGCTACCTTCCTGTACCTTAATAATATCTGTTCAGTATTTAAATGTTCTTATATACCATCTTTCCTTCCCCTCCTCCAAAGAGTACATATTCAGTTCCTTGAGTATCTCCTCATAGGGCTTTTGATGCAGGCTCTGCACCATTTTGGTAGCCCTCTTTTGTACCACCTCCACCTTATCAATGTCCTTCCTGAGGTAGGGCCTCAAGAACTGAACATAGTACTTGAGGTGTGGTCTTATCATTGATCTGTACAGGAGTAATATTACCTCCTTCTTCTTACTGGTTGCACCATTCTTTAGCATCTAAGCATCCTGAAGGACTTCCCCGCTGCCTTATCACACTGCTTGGCTACCTTCAGGTCATCAGAAATTATTATTCCCAGATCCCATTCCTGTTTGGTGGTTGCCTGTACTTCCCCTCCCAATTGGCACATAGCCCCCAGGTTTCTGTGCCCCAAGTACATGATTTTGCACTTTTTTGCATTGAAACCCAGCTGCCAAACCCATGACCATTCTTTCAACTTTTTCAAACCATCCCTCATTTTTTCCAATCCCCTCCCCCCTCCGGGTGTGTCTACTCTGTTGCAGATTTTTGTGTCATCCATGAACAGGCATACTTTCCCCTTGAGCCCTTTCACAATATTGCTAATAAAGGCATTGAAGAGGACCAGGCCTAGTACTGAGCCCTGAGGCACCCCGCTGGTCACCTTGCCTTCTCCAGAGTGGACACCATTTGCCACCAGCCTCTGACTTCTATTGTTTAACCAAATTCTTACCCAGTTTATAACTTTATGACCCACTCCCAGACAGGCCAGTGTGTTCACCAGTCTTCTGCGTGAAGCGGCAGTTGAAGGGCTTACTGAAATCCAGGTAGGCTACATCTACCGCTCATCCCTGATCCACTACCCTGGTCTCCCAGTTGAAGAACTCAATCAGGTTTGACTGGCAATACCTCCCCCCCATGAAGCCATGTTGCCTTGGATCTTGTAATCCACTGGTTACAAGGTATTACACTATCCTTTCCTTCAGTAGTGTTTCCATTAATTTTCCCACTACCGAAAGTCAGGGTGACAGGTCTGTAATTTCCTGCCTTCTCCCTGTTCGCACTTTTGTGACATGGCATGACATCTGCCCTCCTCCAGTCTCTCGGAACCTATACTGTTTCTAATGATAAGCTGAACAGAGTTGTCAGAGGTGCAGCCAGCACTTCTTTGAGCTCCCTCAGTATCCTCCAGGGGTGCATCCCATCATATCCCATTGCCTTGTCTACTTTTAATTGTGCTAGTACATTGAGGACTTTCTTCTCTGTTAAAGGACTGATGTCCACCTTCCTATCATTCCATTTATGCCCTTATCTTTGGCCTGTCACCTACTCCTTCTTCTGTAAATACCAAACAAAAGTATTTGTTCAATATGTCTGCCTTCTTTTGGTCCTCCTCCTCTCAAACTCCTTCTTCCTCTTTTATCCTTAATATTGCCCTTTGGTCTTCCACTTCTCACTTATATACCAAAAGAAAGTTGTATCCCCTTGTTTTACTGATTGGGCAATGTTCTCCTCTGCTTGTGCCTTTGCACATCTAACTGCCCTCTCTGCCTCCCTTGGCCTCGCCTTGTAGATTTCCCTATCCTCCTCCATCGGTATTTTATTGTACTTTCTAAATGTTATTTTTTTGCTCTTAATTTTTCTGATACATCTTTAGAGAACAATAGCAATCTCTTTTTTCTCTTGCCTTTGTTAACCTGCCTGACACAAAGTTGCATTTTTAATGCCCCCCTTTATTTTTGTGCACAGTTCCTCAGTTCCCCCCAGATTCTCTATCTCTGCCAGGATATCCCTGAGACATTCTCCCATTTTCCTAAAATCTGTCCTCCTGAAGTTCAGGACCCTCATCTTAGTGCGTCTTGGTGCTGGACCAGTCCTCATATTGAACCACACTGTACAGTGATCACTGAAACCCAGGTTGTCACCCACCATTACATCGGCAACACTGTCCCCATTTGTCAGTACCAGGTCCTGTATCACCTCCTCACCCCATGAACAGGCCTCTTAATTAGTTGCCTGAGGAATGCTCCTCGTAGGGATTCCAGGATAACCCTACTTCTGACTGTTGCTGCAGCTTTTAGGCCCAATCCATATCTGGTAGATTGAAGTTCCTCACCAGCAACACCTCCCCCTTGCATACAATCCTTTAGATGTCTTCCATCATGTCCTTATCCACCTCACCACCCTGTGCTGAACATCTGTAAATCACCCCTATGTTAATAGTGACCCCCCTTATGTGTATCCAGGGTGACCCACAGTACTTCACCTCCTCCCTGCTCACTGTATTTCTGTGGCTTTTATTTTGTCCCTAACTTAAAGAGCCACTCCTCCCCCTTTTTCAGCTACACTGTCTTTTCTGAACAGAGTATACCTTGGTACGGCCTGTAGTGCTCACTTTTGACTGTTACCAGACTGGGTGGTTGGTGACTTTAGCCCATCAGCCTTCAGGATTTTTCTGACCCATTTAATAAGTTCACTTCCATGAAAATGTGATCTACAAGGGGCCCTACTCATAATAATTATGTTTGTGAACTCACAGTGTTTCATTGTGATCAATACAATATCATAACTACTGTGCTATGAAGTCAGAAAATCCTTATTAATGTTTTATTTTCAGACGTCATGGGTAAGTTACTGTATTAATAACATACAGCAAAACCTGGGAAGGACAAGAGCAATTGAAAAGAAGGTGTGTTCTAATAAAATGTATTAGCTGAATTGAGCATTTTTTTTAAATTATACTCTGAAGCTGATATCTGCTCTTTCATTGAAAAGGCAGCCAAGCCAAATAGAGAACCGGAATGAATCCATACCAGGAAAGTCTACGGTTCATGTACGTGATGATGGGCATTGTTGGCATAGGATGTGAGAGCATGTACGTGATCTGTTTGGTGGTTAAAAGGAGGACTACTGATTTCAAGGCTAACATTCCCCTTTCTACAAAGGTAACATTTGCTGCAATTGTGTTTTTGTTTTCAAAAGAGGGTGTCTGAAGCCGGCTTGCTCCCCAATATGAAAGTGTGGCTTTTGCTGCTCATGTGAGTGAGAGCAAATGAGAATTTAAGCAGGCAACTCAAGTTAATAACATGTAGGGACCTGTAATTCAACATTCTGCTAATTATTAATACCACTGCTGCAGGCAGGCACAGTTGAGATTCAAATAGTTCAGAACTAATACAATTTCATCATAAGCCTTTGATTTGCAGTGCCCCAGTTTTGTGCTAATTGCACATGGAGAGTTGCATGTCTGAAAACTAGGCTAAGATAAAGGTTCTTCTACAATAAAAACATAAAAAATACACCAGGGTAGCAGGTCATGTAAGCTGCCTACTTTGACGTCTGTTCAGTCACATCTCATATATCATTTATGCACTTTTCCACCACATCAAAATATTAAGGAAATGAGTATGTAAAGGACACATAGATGCCTAACACTTATGTCAGTTGTGCAGTCCAGGATCACTGTCAGTATACTGTAGCAGTCACTATGTTAGACAATGCCTCCCAGATATAGTGACTACTGATTATCTCATATAATGACTATTTATTTCACAACTCTTGATTACAATGCTTTTCTCTTCTTAAAGCACATAGTCCTACACAAACACATTTATAGTGCTAAAACTGCTGGTATTCATTATTACGCTATATTATCTGCTTATATCAGGCTCAGTTCAAAAAGGGGGCTCACATAAGAGTGATTCATGTGTTACCATTGCATAGAGCTTTGCACTGTAATGCTATGGAGCATGCCAAGCATGTCAGCAGCATTTTGTGACCCTGGCCATGCCTTACACTTTGGCATAGCAGTGCCCAGGATACAGGGGTAGCCAAGGAGGAAAAGTTGAGCTAGACCCAGAGCATCCCATCCTGGCATCTAGATGATGCCATGGTCCACTTCTGCATGAGATCCTGGAGTATGGCAGTCCACGCAGAATGCAATACAGTATCCCAAAAGAAAAATTATAAATACAGAAACAATGCATTCTTTATATGCTAGCCTGTGTTCAGTACCCCAATGATAAACAGGAGAGCTGGGCATAGACCAACACTTCCCAGTGGGCTCTGTCCTGGCCCTGAGAGTATAGGTTGTGAGGTGTGTGAATGCTCTATGGCAGGCCCTCTCAAACATAAGGGAAGCACCCCTTGGACATTCTCAGCCACTTGTAAGTGGCTTTAAGAATTCAACATATAGCAGACTCCCTCTCAGGATACACCCCAAGCCAGTTGTTCCACAGAATGGCAAGGATCAAATGATGGGGAAGGACAGGTTAAAATCTGCCAGGATGAGTAAGTGAATACTTTGTGGGCCTCCCTGGCCCAACTTTGCATGGCAAACACAGTAACATGTCATGCAGTATTAATGCATAGGCATTGTGAAGAAGCCCACTGTATATTATTTTCACTTCAATTTCCTTTTTAGGACTCACTATGTGATCTCACTGTTCTTAACTTTTTTACATGGTTACAAAGGATAACTGTGTTTTAACTAAAACTATCATTTATATAAATGAGAGAGTTTTGCTACTAAATGTCAGAAGTGAAAGATACACTTTGTTTTACACAAGATACCCATGAGTCCCACAAATAGTGCTATCAGAAAGGGTTGTAATTTATTTTTATTTAAATCTTCAAAAAAAAAATTGTTTAATTTTAAGTGAGTGGTGATCACCTGGTCCCACAATGAAGAAAAAGAGATGTTCCTTTAAAATTCGGTGTTAAAAATAAATTCAAAAAATTAGACTTTCAACATCACAAAAGGACTGTATTGTGAAAAGAACCACAACATACAGATCTAAGAAAGCTTTCAACTGCATATGCAGTATTGGCACAAAACAACTAGTAAGAAAGCATGGGCACATCCTGCTCCACTGATTATGAGTCTGCACCTTGATTTAATAGTTCACAGTAGGCAGTAGCAAAAATCTCCTGACACTACCGCAATATGCTGAAAAAGGCTTTATTTAAGCAACAGCTGTCAAAAATTCAAAGATATAAATGCTGGCCTGAAGACAGGGAGGGAGGGGAAACACCCCGACCAGTTTTGCAGCAAGTTCCTTATCATTCTTAGCAATAAACTGGATCTGAAACAGTTGAAAACACTAGCAGTGCTCAAGTAGATGACGATGCCCCTCTCTACCACCTGCCTTGTAATGTAAGGACAAGGCTTAAAAAAATCTGATATAAAGCAAAATCAGGAGCACTTCTCAAACACTAGTGATATCTACTCTGTAAACTGATAGAATCAGGTGCTTTGTGGAAAAAGCATTTTCTGAAGAAGAACAACAACAAGGGGCTGGACTCACAAAGTTCATGAAATTCTCACAGCTGTGGGAAAAACCTGGTGCTAGTGGGTTGCCACTTGCAGATCTGCAGTTTTTCATGCAGCTGTGGTATTCTTTAAGATGGAGCCAGTTTATGACATGAAATCTCCACAGCTGAGGGAAAAAAAAACAGCGTAAGTAGGTTGCCACTTGCAGATCTGCAGTTTTTCCTGCAGCTGTGGTATTCACTAAGGTGGAGCAGTTTATGACTTCACATTTAATATGTGGTGTTGCCATGGAAGTCTCATGCTGCTGAAAACCATCACAGCTGGTGAGTCCTGGCATAACATCTCTGCAGCTGTGGGGGACTGTGAATACTAATCTCCACAGCTGCGGAGATTTTGGTCCACAATAGGAGTTGCAGAGTGGGACTTAGTCCCCTAATGCTTTGTGAATCTGGCCAAAGAAGTCTGTAACTCTAGTGTTTGGCATTATTTTGTGCTTACAGTCCCCATTGTGTCATTACAGAAATCCTAATTTTGGGAGGGCCAGAGGAAATTTTGAGGCAAAAACAAAAACAGTTCAATGTTGGCTCTAGTGAAAATAGGGCCTTACACAAAACTCCTTGTTGGGACCCATTATTGTGGGGGAGGGGTGTCTGAGAAACACCATCATCCTTGCTGAGACCATTCCATATGTTACTGTTCGGCTAGTTTTGTGTCATTTCTCTGCTGTCCTTGATTTAGAACATAATCTTCAAGAGATGAAGACATGCATGTACTGAATCAGCAGTAAGTTTATTGATTTAAGTTTTATTTAGCAGGTAAGTGATGTAGACAACCAAATGTCTATTTTTGTGTACTTGTGTTGATTGTAACACAAGTATTAAACTACATAAGTGGTGCAATGTTTCGGTGCAAACTGCACATAAAAAAAAAATATGGTATGCGCCCTGGCGCTGCTTCCTGCTGGCGGCCAGACTCCTGCATCTAGCATGCCACCCCCTGACCAAGGAAATCAGCCACAAGCCAAAACCAGGCTCTCCACTTCAGCCGAGTGGCCCTGGCACTGCTACCTGCTGGTGGCCAGACCTCTGCATCCAGCCCACCACCCCCTGACCAAGGAAAGCAGCCAAAAGACCAAACCAGGCTCTCCACTTCAGCCGAGTGGCTCTGGTGCTGCTACCCCAGACCAAGGAAAGCAGATATGTTTGGTCAGCTTCTAGCTCGTAGCAGTCAGGCTTCAATCCCCATAATTGGACTGGCTCCTGGGGACTGTGGCTGCTTCCCAATTGGATGCTGCAGATCTCTAATGAGAAAGAAAGCACCCAAGGCACCTTTTTCAAAACACAACTTGGCCACTGACTTGCTGCACTGCTCTCTGGACAGTTTTTTTGCCCCACCCTCCTTTATTAGGTACACTTCCACAGTGATCCCCACCCCCTGAGGCCTCACACTGGTCAATTACAGCAACTCTTTAAAGGGGATCTCCTTTCTGTAACTTCTTAAAGGGGTGATCCTCTCTCATGATCAAATAACTTATCATCCTCAATGCATCAGGGATCAAGTGCATTGACATTGACTATGATCCTCCTCCTACTTCCTACACCAGCCCCACCTCACTTAGGACCATCACCCTCTACCGATAGTACTCCCCTCTTATCTACAATGGCTCTACTAGACCCTCCGATGTTCGACCACCTCCCCCCTCGGTACCCCCCACACTTCCACCCCTACTACCTCTTACTTCCTACTCATACGTTGGTCTCTTCTCCTCAATGCCTTTCCCACCCTTTGTACTCCACCCACCCCTTGCACCCCAGCACCTGGCCCCATGTCCAGTCACAAAGGGAGATGCCACAATCACTACCATGGTTTGGTGCACCTAATCATCCTCCTGTTGCTTCTATTTGGTAACATTCATCCAAACCCTGGCCCCGTGCCCAACCTTATGAACAAGCCTGTTCAGGCTCAAGTACTCCTCATAGCTTCTATGAATATTTGCAGCCTTCTTAAGAAGGCTTCTGCATTCCCATGCTGGGTTACTCAGCACCAACTGGACATTGTCACACTTGTTGAAACCTGGTTATCCAAATCCATCCCTGACTCCTTTGTCTCCCTCCCTCCCTCCCTGGTTACACCCTTTTCAGGAAAGATCGGGTGGGTTAGTGTGGAGGTGTTGTGCTCTACATGTGTGACTCCTTCCTTGGACATGCACTTCCATCACCCAAGCTTAATGATGGGGTGCAAGCCCTCATGCTAAAAATCTTCCTCAGCCCTGGTAAGGGCCCACTCTTTCTCACCGTTCCTATATTACCCCCAGAAAGCAAGACCTCACCATTCAGGCACTTGCTGACTACCTCTCTGGCCTACTGCCCAAAATGGCCCAGATAATTGTTGGTGACCTGAATATCAACTGACTCTCTTCCATGGCCTCCCAAACCAGAGATATCTTTGCCACCCTTGACATGTCTCAGTATATCACCACCCTAACTAGATTCAAGTTGTCTACTGGCTCCAGCACCCTCCTGGATATCACCATTACCAAATGCCTCCAGAGGGTGCTCGATATCAGTGTACTTCCCAATTCACTTAGTGACCACTCCCTGGTCATATTCTCTTGGTCTGCTGCCAAAAGCAAACCTGCACCTCAAACCACCCAGTGACGTTGCCTACTCCCAGGCAGCCTGCGTCACCTTAAACTGTACCTCTCACAACTGGATTGGTCCCCAATCAGGCTTGCACTATCCATAGATGGGGCATTGGATTTTTTCACTTGTACTTTTAACACTGCCTGTGACCTCTATGCTCCCTTCACTAGAAATCGCACCAAAAAACAAAGCACGGCCTCCTTCACAAACTTAAAATGAGAGACAACCTATGGTACATTGCCATGGAATCTGGCAAGCCAACTGATAAGCAAGCGTACAAAGCCAAGTGTAATAAGCGTACTTGGGCCATGCAACAGGCCAAAGCCCAGTACTACCAATCTACTCTTGTCTTCTCCTGGGAGTCAGCTAGAAACTTTTGGGATAATGTATAGGAGTTGAATGGGAAATCCCGCTTCCCATCCCCTCTCATCTCTCCTTTAATGGAACTGTCTGCTCTGACCCACTTGGCATTGTAGACTGCCTAAACCACACTTTCTCAGACCTGAGCTCAGTCCTGCCCAGTAACTTTTGTGCCCCCATTCCAGCAGCACCCCTGCCCACTCTCCAGAGACCTCCTTTCTATCTATGTACCATCTCCCCGTTGGAGGCTAGACCTCTTCTGCAAAAAGCCATTAGTAGTAACAACCCCAGCAGCGACCTAATGGACACTAGGCTACTTCATCTGACATTGGATGCTGTCCTGGTCCCACTTACCGAGCTGCTGAACCACTCTTTGTGACTGGGGCAGTTCCCCAGCACATGGAAAACCACCATTATCACTCCCATCCTAAAGAGCGATGATCATGTGACCCAAGGTAACTATCAGCTTATCGCCATCCTCCCCCCACTCTCTAAGGCCCTTGAAAAAGTAGTTGCCAACCAGCTTGCTGAATACCTGGCCATGCACAATATCCTGTGCCCTGAACAGCATGGCTTTTGTACAGGTCACAGCACCATAACCACACTACTTGAATTCTCCAACTTCCTGCACTTTTCTCTTGATCCTGGAAATTCTGCCGGTGCCGTGTTCATTGACCTCTCCAAGGCCTTTGACATGGTTTGCCATCCCCTGCTGCTTGACTCCCACAGATGCCTCGGTTTCTCCCCCTGCCCCCTTGCATGGTTCACCAGCTACCTTTCTGCCAGAAATCAGTGAGTAAAAATCAATAGCACCCTATCTGACACATGACCTGTGCACTCTGGGGTTCCCCAAGGTTTCATTTTAGGCCCTCTCCTCTTCAGTCTCTACCTCAATTCCCTCCCCTCAGGCTACCCAAGTGAGATCCTCCTCTATGTGGATGATGCTGTGCTTTTCGCCTCTGACCCCAACCCCAACACACTCCAGGTCACCCTCCAACAAGCTTTTGATAGAGCTGAGCATAGGTTCACATCACAAAGGTTAGTCCTGAACCTAAAAAAGACCAAAGCTATGCTCTTTTTGCATCGCCAAAGCAAAGCCAGTGGTGCCCCTCTTGTGATATTGCCTAGCACACTAAACCCCATTGAGTAGGTTTCCTCCTACAAGTATCTGGGCATTACCTTTGATTCAGCACTCTCCTTCCATTCCCATATCAATGCCCTTTCTGCTGCCACCAATGTCAGCATTAGACTGTTATACAGACATAGGGACTGCTACCACAAGAGGCCCTTAGATTGACAATCACCTCCTCTGTCCTGTTGCTAATCGACTATGGGCTGCCCATCTATGCAGCAGCCAACAACACGGTGCTTGCAGGAATCCAGCTGTCTATAAACATGGCCTACAGGATAATGCTGGGAGCCCCTAGGTGCACCCATACCTGTCTGCTGCACTCCACCACCAACTTGCTCAACCTTGAAGAAAGACTCTGCTTCCAAACCTGCCTTCCTGTAAAAAAGACCATGCTAGGGCTCTTCCCCTTGGGGTGGCTACCTCCCTGCAGTGTGCCTCCCCATCAGACTACACACGCAGCACTGTCAAATCCTCCCTTATTGTCCCCAGTGTAAGGACCTCTATGGCCCAGAGATCCTTTTGCTATCAGGCTCCCTCCTGGTTCAATTCCCTCCAAGCCAACGTAGCTGACTCCACTAAGCTTGGTCCTTTCAAGGTCTACCTCAGAAGCCATCTGATAAGCACTCGCTGCTGCAACTGCACATAATCCCCCACCTGCCCCATACCCTCACCCCTAAGATGGGTCTGCCCTGTCTACTTTTGCTTTATATGCCTGGGGTCTCAGGCAACATCTGCTAACTAATGTTATAAAATATCTCTGGTTGCTACCTGATGTGGTACTCGTGCATCTATTTTATGACTGTGATCTACCTATTACCAAGCTTGTACCACCAGTGAATGCCTGTAACTCTGGTTGCCTTTTTAATCTAAGCATTATGTACTGTACTGTTTTGTTTGCTGTGATGTATTGCTCTCTTGACAAGGTGCCTTTGTAAATGAATCTTTGACTCAAAGGTCTTTAAACTGATGATCTAATAAATAAATAAATAAAACTGGCATATATATGCCCAATTATTAGAAAGTTTCACTTAGTGTGTGGGTGCATTTTGAGTGCTGCAGCTGTGGTAGAAAATCTGGCAGAAGTCTTACAGCAGGACTTCTGAAAATCCAAGCCCATGTGTCTAAGGTCTCTGTCTAGTTCCCACAATCTGTGCTGCTAGAGCTTAGGATGTCAGTATTATCAATACAGATTATCTCTTCCTTGCGATTAAAGAAATCAATTCAAATTTTGACAGTATTATCTTACCATATTGAATGCTTTCAACATGGTCAGTGTCTGAGATAACAACTAATCTCATTCAATTTTCTATTGCTGCCACTTTCTGCCATTCACTCTTCTTCTCCCTCTCCCTCACCCTCACCACACATATGCCAGACTTTACACAGCACAGCATGATATACTTAACAAATATGTAAGATTCCCTTCTAAATGTAACAAAGCATGCACAGCTCAGTGATTTGAATAATTCGTTCAGCTTGTGCTTATATCAAGATGTTTCAATGGCACAAGCTCTGAAAATCTCTCAGTAACTCTTTATTTGTGTTATACTATAAGCTGATCTTGTAGAACCCAAAACCTTTCTGGTGATCTGACTCTGTGCAGTCTGTGCTGGTGTGCTGATTTATTTATTTCAAATGTTTTGCCATGAAGGACATGCTGAGCTGGCAACAGCCCTTTTCTAGATGTGTCCTGGTAGTGAGTGAAGAGGAGAGAACAATGATTGTACAAAGCACAACGTTCAACAAAAATGGAGTTTGTATAAGAAAATGAACAATTACATGCAAAGTTTCAGGAAATGAATTATGCAATTAAAATAAAAATTAAAAGACAAAGAACCTCTGTGCATAAACACTGAGGCAAGGGTTACCCCAAAGGGCATTTGGCTGGGAAGCCAAGTTTCAAGAAAAAACAAAATCACACATGCCCCCACAATGCAAAGCATCATGGGCTGCATATGCAAATCACCACAGAATGTTATGCTGGTCCAACTTTAAGCAGAATTGCATGGTGCCCGAAGGCCTCTCACACAGTTTGCAAAGGGTGCTAACAGAAGACATGCCCAACACGTGTCTATGTCTTCTGTTAGCACCCTTTGCAAACTGTGTGGAGAGGCCTTTCGGCACCATGCACCCTGCTTAAAGTTGACCACAGCATAACATTCTGTGGTGATTTGCATATGCAGCCCATGATGCTTTGCATTGTGGGGCATGTGATTTTGTTTTTCTTGAAACTTGGCTTCCCAGCCAAATGCCCTTTGGGTAACCCCTTGCCTCAGTGTTTATGCACAGAGGTTCTTTGTCTTTAAATGTTTTTTTATTTTAATGGGTTCACCATAATATATCCCAGGCACTCTGCCTTAGGGGTAGCTGGTCCATTCCACTGGGGTGTCAAACAGACGAGGCATACTGATGAGTCCTGGTAGGACGGAACACGTGTCTATGTCTTCTGTTAGCACCCTTTGCAAACTGTGTGAGAGGCCTTTTGGCACCATGCAATTCTGCTTAAAGTTGGACCAGCATAACATTCTGTGGTGATTTGCATATGCAGCCCATGATGCTTTGCATTGTGGGGGCATGTGTGATTTTGTTTTTTCTTAAAATAAAAATTGCCAAGGAACAATAAGAGCAATATACATTAAGCAGCAATGCAATAATAATAGAGATGGGGTAGTGACTGAAAACTAGTGCAATGGGGGCTGTACTAGTGATTGTGTAGGGAGGTGGGCAGCAGGCAAAATTCAAGGCCTAATGTCAAGAGTAACTGCTGGAGTGAATTGCGTAATCATGGAAGAAAGATTTAAGAATGTGAAGGAAAGGGCAGAGTGAATAGAGTGTGGAGGAAGTGAAAAGAGAAGGCATCTTGACCAGCAGAAGATTTCAATAAGGGGATAGTGAGACTCAAGGCAAAAGCTGTGATGGGAATAAGAGGTAGCAGGGGAGAAGAAAGGAGAGAAGCAAGGTAAAATGTGAGGGAGCCAAACCAAAATTTTGAGGTAATGGAGGCACAGTGGGCAAGGCATCTGGCATAAAGGAAGGGGAGGGAGAGCAAGATGTACAATGAACAGTGATGAGTGGAGAAGTTGTTTTCCTGACATTGTTGGCCAGTAGGTTTTCATGGAACTAGTGATGGACATTGTTAAAATTCATTTGGAGCTGAGCTGTGAGGTTAAGACAGAGGAGCCAGAGGTAAAGAGTACAGTAATATCCACACACATGTAAATTGACACAGAGGTTGATTAGAAAAATGGTGATGCAGAGGGTTGAGGTGCTGGCACCACACCTCGAACCACACCGGTGACCCAGGTTGGGGAACGGACTCAGGACACCTGGGGTCAGCAGGGGACAAAGGAGGACTGAGCATCCGGAGGACTGCTCTCCTCTTCTGGGTTGGGGGGAGTGGGTTGCCTCATTCAACAGCAGCTCCCAGTGGAGACTGTGGGCACTGTTCAGAGCAGCGCAAGAAGGGGAACACTAGAAAACCAGAAAATGGTTCTGTGTGTTCACTGGATGATGGCTTCCCCACTCTATAATAGGTCCGAAACCTCCACAGACCACCTCTACCTTAGCAGTGCTTCCAGGGGGGCTAAATAAGAGTGCACTGGGTAAGCCCCCTCCTGGTGCCTTCCTCCTCAGAGGAGGTGGACCCTTCCAGTGAAGGGATACACCAGGATACCCCTCAGGAGCTGGCTGCGATATAAGGGATCAAGATGTCCCAGGAAGAGGATGTCCAGTGAGTCAGGGAGTACTATGGAGCCTGAAGGAGAGGGGAACATTGAACCATGAAAGGCGAGTAAACAGATAAAAAAAAAAAATAATAATAATAACAAGAAAAATGGTGAAAAGAATTGGGCCAGGGACAGGTCCTTGGGGGAAGCCTGGGCAAATTGGTAATTGTGGTGAGAGGGAGTGTTGGGGTCTCCAATATGGACAGCTTGAGATCTGCCCTCTAGGTAGAAGTGGAATCACTTAGCTGAGGAGGTGGAGGGTCTAGCATCCTTAATCTTGTCCAGGAGAATGAAGTGGCAACCATTTTGAAAGCTTTGGAAAAGTCGAGAAATATGGTGGAGGTCACTAAACTGTGATCCATGCCAGAGAGGATGGCATCAATGATCCAAAGGAGAAAGATGGAAGTGGAGTGGGACTTCCTGAAGCCAGACTGGAAAGGAGTGACGAAGGTGGTTGAGTCAAGAAAAAGGGAGAGCTGAGAGAGGACCAGAGGGTTTCTGCAATTTAGCCAAAGTGGGGAGTAGAGAAATAGCACAGTAGTTCCCAAGGAAAAAGCAATCAACCCATTTAGTAACGGGGATGACTGTAGTAAGTTTCCATCCATTAAGGACTGTGAATAAGGAGAAGTTAAAGATGTAGGTGATAGGGCAAGGGCATGAGCACATAGAGAAGTTTGGGGTCAAGACCAGCATGGCTTCCACTCTTGTGGTAGTTTAGAGCCAAGATGGCCTTGAGAGAAGCATCAGGGTTAGTGGGAGAGAAAGAAAAAAAGGAAGGAAAAGGATGGCAGGAAGGGTGAAGGGGAAAAGTGAGATGTTTGAGGAGAAGTGAGAGAGGAGAAGGATGAAGACTGGGGTGATTGGTCACAGGAAGTGAAAAATGAATTGTTCCTGATTCTTTTAAGGGGGGTACATAAATTTGGAGGAAAATAATTTGAAGACATTGTTAACATTGCCTGCTTTAGAGCTAGGGGACCATTTGGTGGTTTCCAGGTCAGCAGGGAGGAGAGACACTTCCAGCAAATAAAAAAGTACTGGCTCTGGATTAATTTGGGTGGAGCTTTGGGATGATGAATCTTAAATTGATTTTAGAAAAATAGTAGATGTGCTGTTGGCATCAGTCCGTATAGCTTTATTATTCCCCAACCCAGCTCAAAGATCTGTGTCCTTTCGATTCCTCCCCCACCCCTCTTTGCTTGCTGCAATGTATCATCAATGCCAGGAGGAGGGAATTGCAAGGGAGGTAGAAGGAGAGCTTGTGGATAGAAGAGTACTAAGAGAGTGGTCCCTTATCAGGGTTGTGTGGAATAGAAGATGCCCTGGGGTTAGGGGTTAAAAGGAGACTAGAGAAGAGCCAGCCATGCTTGGTCCCTATTTCCAGGGGTCTTGTTGAACAAGGGGGCAAGTAGGTGGGGGGGGCTGCTGGCTCCTTCTGTCCTCTTCAGGCAGTGCTATGTAATGCCAGATCAAATAAGACTGCAATTAAGGCAGATCTTATTTCTTCTGTTGATCTGGCTTGTATTACCAAGACCTAGCTGGGGGATGACTCTGACCCAGTTCTGGAAATATTAGTCTGAGCTGGTTTACTGATTGTGCACTGACCAAGGAGGGAATACAGGAGTGTGGGGGATGGCCATCTGTTTTAGATCTAAACTGGACCTGGTGGCACATCCAGTGGGTACTGTTGAATCATTTGAATGCATTGCCATGCATAGTGGACTGGGTGTGGGTTGCGGAATCCACCTCATGTACTGGCCTCTAGATCACAATGGGAAGGTTCTGCAGGAAATCACCTCCTTCATCACTGACCTTGTCTTGGAATAGCATAGATGGCTTATCTTTGTCAATGTCAGTGCCTGGGTATATGACAAAGGTTCACAATTTGGTAAAGATTTCTCCAGAATATGGAAGTTCTGGTCCTAGTACAGGTTATTAACACCATGACACACCAACATGGCCACATCTTAGACCAGATATTCTCCCTGGGACTTGAGGAGAATAGGCTCAAGTTTGATCCTGTCAGTTGGTAGGATCATTGTGTGATCAGGTTCTGTTTCAGGGCACCTGTTGTACTCCATCACCAGTGGACGTGATTCAGTACCAGCCTTTGAGAGGGCTTGGACCTGAAGGACTGATGTCAGTGCTGGACACCTCAGAAATGTTGTCAGCATGTGCTGGAGGTGTGGAGGTCACAGTGTCTGCATATGAGAGGGTTGTTGCTGGTGCCTTCATCCACCTCATGCCAGTCTGTGTATGTCCCCTAGTGTCGCATCTCAGCTTGCTGTGGTTTGACAGTGAGCTGAGAGTGCTTAAAATGAGGAGTCAGAGGTTGGAGCATTGATGGAGGAAGTCTAAGGCTTGGGAGTACAAACTAGTTCTGATTTCTCATTATGAAGAATATCACAAGGCAATCACTCAGAAGAAGGCAGATTTTCTATCAGGAGTGACAGCCTCTGGGAGGAACTGATCAGCTCAGTTTTCTCAGACTGTAGATAGGCTTGTCCACCCTGCCTGCCTGGAACCCATAAGGCACTTCTATTTGACCTTCTCAGCTCAACAGTGGACAGACTGTAGAACAGAAATGAATTTGGGGGAGTTTGGGGGAGTTTGGGTCAGTGACACTGGAAGACATCTGCCGGGTGGTCCAGAAACTGTGGCCAACTTTTTGTAATCTGGACCTGGGCCCAACATGACTTCTAGTGAGTTGTATCAGACATCTGGGCAAAGTGTTCGCTGAGATTGTCCAGTGTTCTTTGTCGGAGGGGTTGGTTTCATTAGCACTTAAATGTGCACTGGTAAAGCCCCTTTGGAAAAACATCTCTGGACCTGGATGTTTTGGCAGACTGTCATCCAGTCTCTAACCTTCCCTGTCTGGGAGGGTTATCGAGAAAATTGTTGCACTACAGCTTGGGTGTCCTTTGACATCTATGAGCCTCTCCAGTCTGGTTTTAAATGAGGCACAGCAAGGAGATGGCATTAGTCATTGTGCTTAATGACCTGCTCAGGGTGAAGAATACAGGAGAATGATCAATTCTCATCCTCCTTGTACTCTGTTCTGCATTTGATACCATAGACCATGTCCTACTTTTAGACCGTCTCAGGTAGTATGGTAGACTCACCAGCTCTGTTATTCACTGGTCTGAGTCCTATCTCTCGGACAGAACCCAGAGGATAGTGTTAGGAAAATGTTCCTCTCACCCTGTGGTTCTGTCTTGTGGCATACCCCAGGGTTCTGTCCTGTCACCAATGTTGTTCGCAGTCTATATATTTCCCCTGGGTAAGGTCATTAGATGTTATGGGCTTTGGTTTCACTGCTATGAGGATAACACCCAGCTACATATGCCTTTGCTCCAGGGACTCAGAGTGCTGTTGATGTGTTTAATAAGTGCCTGGCCATGATCCAGAACTGGATGGCATCAAACTGGCTGGGACTCAACCCCAAGAAAACTGAGGTTTTTGTAGTAGAGCCAGGCTGAAGGGGGGATTGGAAGCTGGTGCAGGAGGAACTGGGCTCAGGTTGGTGATTCTGAACTGTTAGGCACCCCAAGGGTGAAGAATCTGGGAGTTAGATTAGACAACATTTTGAAAATGGAGGCCCAGTTGTCTGCCATGGTTCGGAATAGCTTTTTCCATCTTTGGAATATCTGTGAGATCAGATCCCTTATCCTTCCCCAGGATCTGACCACACTGATTCATGCATTTTTGACCTCTAGGTTAGACTACTGTAATGCTCTGTACCTTGGGGTTAGTGGGGGTACACTATGATGCCTACAGCTGCTGCAGAATGCAGCTGCCTGGCTACTCATGGGCCTTCCTAGATTGTGCCACATTTCTCTGGCAGTACAAGATCTGCACTGGCTGCTGGTGAAGTGGCATATCTCATTTAAAATAGGTTTATTAATTTATAAATCCCTGCACAGATTGGGCACTGTCTATCTGGCAGAGGTTCTGCATCCACACACCCCTGTTCACCCAGTCTGATCAGCTGGGGAGGGCCTCCTGGTGGTTCCTAGGGCTCAGCAGAAAAACCCTGGAGAATGAGCCTTTGAGGTGGTGGGCCCATCTCTGTGGAATTTTTTGCCCAGGACCATGAGGGAGACCCCCTCAGCTGAGGCTTTTAAGAGGAATCTTAAAATATATTTATTCCAATAGGCATTTGGAGATATCTTGTAATGTAATGCATTTGTTAGAACATTGTAAAGTTTTATTGAGTTTTATGCAATTTTAGTAGAATTAATGTAGGTATTTTTTTGTTATTTATTTGAGGTTGGAATGGTCAATCTGATTGTGATATGTTTACTGTAATAGCACCCTGGTCTTCGAGGAAGGGTGCCAATAAATAAATAAAGACTACTACTACTAATACTACTACATGAACCGTAGACCATACTGTGGTTACTGAGGGTGTTGGGGAGGGTACTACCATACACAATATGATGGATATGAGAGGAGAGGACCCAGTCCAAGAGGAACTAATTTAGAGATTTGAAATTATGATGAAGGAGGTCAGAGAAGAGTTGGGAAGTACAAGAGAATTAACATTAAAGCAAAAATTAAATTGAGAGGGGAAGAGACAATTATGGTTGAAATCATGAAAGATGATTAACTCACCAGACGAGGCATTGGAGGAGATGGAGGTTATTAGTTTAATCACTAAAGGAGGGGTCAAGACAGGACTGCAGTAGATATAGGGTAGTGCAGTTGGCGGGACCTACCTGGACTTTAGCAAGACCTTCTACCCTATGCTGCACTGGAGACTGATTAAGAAATTGAGCAGGCTATGGGAAGGATCCAACGTGATGAATTAGGTTAGAAACTGGTTAACGGATAGGCAACAGAGGGTAGTGGTTAATAACACTTACTCTAATGATAGGAGAGTGACCAGTGCGGTGCTACAGGGCTCAGTACTGGGACTGGTCATCTTCAATGTCTTCATAAGTGATATTGCAGAAGAACTGGAAGGAAAGGTATGCATTTTTGCAGATGATACCAACATCTGTAAGAAGGTGGGGAACAAGGAAAGGGTGAAAAGAATTCATTGGGATCTTGGAAAACTTGAGGAGGGAACAAGAACATGGCAATTGGAGTTCAATGCCAGCAAGTGCAAAATCATACACCTAGAGCAGATGAATCAAAGAAATTAGCATAGGAATGGGGAAAGGTACAGTCAGTCACTAAGCAGGAAAGGGACATTGGGGTTATCATATCTGATGTCCTCAAAGTGGCAGGGCACTGTGGTAAAGCAATTTTTACTGTATGACCAATGGGGTGCTGGGATGCATAGTTAGAGGTACCTCTAGCAGAAGGAATGAGGTGGTGTTGCTATTATATCATTCACTAGTGATACCCCACCTGGATTACTGTTTCCTGTACTGAAGACCGCACCTCAGAAGGGACACAGCCAGGGTTGAAGCAGTCCAGAGGAGGTAACTAAAATGGTGCAGTGGTTGCACCAAATGTCCTATGAGGAGAGACTGTGGGATCTCAGCAAGTATGCTCTGGAAGACAGAAGAGCAAGTGGGAACATAATAGAGACCTACAAGTACCTCATGGGAGTAAGCAGGGTGCAGAAGGGAGTCTCTTTCAAATGAGGAAGAGCACCTGAACCAGAGGACATATGATGAAGCTGGTGTCCAAGGAATTTAGGAGAGATGTGAGGAAGTATTATGTCACTGAAAGAGTAGCGGATGCCTGGACTGCAGTGCAAGTGAAAGATGCAGAGTCAAAAACAGTATGGAGCTTCAAGTATGCATGGAATAGACATAGGAGAATATTAGGAAATGGGCAGGGTGGAGGGAGGGTCAGTAGAGACCAATTAGGGTCTGTGGAGACAGACAAGGCAGAGACCGTCTTGGCTGACTGGGTGGACCACATAATCATTTTCTGCCAACAAATTCAATATCTCTGTTTCGTATGCAGAGCAGATGGATGCCAATAGCCGATGCCTAAACTGGATGTTTGAGGAGAGTTAGATGTCTACTCCACCACCCCTCTTCGCACTGCCTGTTAAATAATGATGAAACTGGGGATGGCAACAAAGAAACTAGGGATCCTGGGGGGAGAGTCAAAACTCTGAGGTCGCAAACCATCAGACTCGAGGTGTTAACTATGAGTGGTTGCAACTGGACAATCTTAGTGAGAAAGCTATGGGTGCTGACATGGGCCAATCACTCTCAATTGTTTGGGGAGAGGGGATGACAGGACAGGGACAGGGTTGAGCTCAATATTATCTGCAACTATAAGCAGCAAGGAGATGAAGAGCTTGAGAACCTATGAGATGCTTATGGGAAGTGGAGGATGAGGAAGAGGAAGGAAGTGGAAGGAAGAAAAATAAGGGAGGGAAGGAGGATGGAGGGATCTGAGAGCTTTGAGGTGAAACCAAGGAGATCAGAGGAGACAACAACCAGAATGCCAGGGATAGTGCAGTAAGGCATGGAGCCTGGAGGAGGTGAGAGTGGGTGAGGGTGAAGAGGGAGGGATAAAATTGTGAAAGGTAGGGCAATAACAGTTTCTTCATCTTAGTCATATAGCCTCAGACAGTACAGCTCTGGTAAGTAAAATCTATTTAGATTTTACTCAATTAAAACTTCCATAAACCATACTTTGTCTTTGTGTTTTGCATCAGTGTGAGTTCTCACATACACAGGACACACACATGCACACAGGTACATAGACACACATGCATGCACATGCACACATCCATTACCTTCATTGTGAAATGTAATTAAGCTATGTTAAAATGTATTACTCTGCAGTTAAAACATGGTCCTAAAACTTCCACATCAGTGCACCATAATTGACATGCAGGGCTAGCCAAACTGTGTGTGTATACTTTATACAAATAGCATGTCAAAAACCTCAGGGTGATAAGGCTTGCTTTACCTCACTATAACTAGACAGACTGTTGGTAGAAATTAAGCAAAGAAAGTCTGGCACATCAGGGATTCTTCTCAGTAAAATGAAATTTATCATAACCGTTTTCTTTTAGAGGGTTTCAGTAAATAAACCTAATGATAGATTTTTTTCTTTTGAATATTTTTAATATGTCAATATTCAAAACATACGTGCTTCACTGCATAAAATCTCATATACTCAGCAGAGCAGTGTAAAAGACTATGCAGAACATCCTTATTACATGCTATTTATGGGTTTTGTGATGTGCAGTGAGAGCTGGTAGTGTCTGTGCCAATTGATTTTGACTATTGTCTGCATTAAAACAGCAGGGCAGATTATCTTTTTAAACAAAGCCAGTTGCCAGCTAACATTAATCAGCTAAAATGAATGGAAATATTAATGCACAGTACCAGTTCATCTTGCTTGTCTAAGTGCTGAGAAAAAGGAAGTGTTCAAGGATGCCCACTGCCCTTCCCAGGCAACCAGAAAAACATGTAGTGCAGAGGAATAACCTTCATAACAAAAAAAAAGAAACAGAAAAAAAAACCTCTAAGAAATTACACAAATGAAGGCTGTACCCAACTGGGTTAAAAAAAATCATCCATTTTAATTATCCACCTATGCAAAGACTGATGACGTGCAGCCTTGTGCCACTTCATCAAAGTGACTATAGTAAAATCGTACATACAAACAACATAAAAAATATAACATTCAATAAAACCAAATGTAAATGAATGTAAAACAGGTAGTCGTTTGACTACAGGGCATCGCAATCCCCCTGCACTGGGGACTGCACTCTGTCAATGACCATATTCTTCACAACATTCCTAGATCTCATGAATCACATTGTGCATGACCTACGTGCCTCTCTCTCATTTTTTGATCTCTTCCTACCATGAGGCATTTTTAATGTACAAATATTTTGAGGTTTTTCTAATCTATCAGTTTTTTATTGCTGCAGTAGTTTGTTATGAAAATGTGTTTCACTCTAGAAATCTTTCATACAGTTATGCAGCTTTTCTTAACTATAGTTCTAAAAGGTCCTTTTTGTGTCATCAGCACTGCATCAAAGGAGAGAACTGGGCTCAGTTTCAGATCTACAATTGGCTTGCACATAACTTTCCATTGGGCACTATACCTTCTGGTCAGCACTGAACCTTCATAGCCTGGAGACATACAGACATACTTTTTCCTACATGTTCTGCATGCCTTTCCTGCCTGATGCAGTCACTAGGATCTATCATTAGGGAAAATCTGTAATACATACAGTAGGCACCCCAAAAAAAAACAATTAAATATACTTCACAACTGCATAATAATAACCAAGTATAAACACATTTCTTTCCTCTGGACTGGTATATAGGCTAGTAACCATCTTGCTAGATCAGAACCATTGTCATTACAGCCATCATAACAAAGTATTTGTTTTGCCATACTGCTGATGTGCAAAGACTAAGGGAGACCACACTACTAAAACAAATGTTGCCACTGAGAATGGATAAGTCACTAAAACTCTTTAAGTCCTACATGTTTGCTACTGAGTAGAAGAGGTTCCAATATTTTATTAGTGGAAGTCGAATACTTCCCTGAGTAAAAATCTGGAAATCATTCCAATTTTTTTTGAAAGTCAAGATGCTTTCCAGATCCCACATTTGAAAGCAAATATTTCAGGAACGATTGATTTATGAATGTTAATATAAATATTAGTGGTAAAATACAGTTTCTTTTAGAAAAATCCATCATTTCTTTATTTCTGTACCTTCAGTTTTTGAAGTCATCCAATTTTTTTTTTTTTTATATTTTGAAGTTAGTGACTTCTTCCCCCTTTATTTTGGAAATCTTTGCCCAATTTTGTGAAGTTAAAGACTCCCAACATTGAGTTAACTGAAGCCCCACTTAGCAGAATGGACCATATGTTCATTGCACATGCTCCACATTACAAGCTACACTTCAGGTGGGTCACCACAGCAACACCCAGCTATAAAAACATATAGAATAGTGGATGGTTGACCATCCACAACAAGGCTGTGTTTCCTTTGAGGGAGTCAATGGCATCATTGAAACCTCGAGAGCAAAGCTTGAGAGGTTTCTGTGATGCCATCAACTTCCGAGATGGAAACAAAGCTTTCTATGTGAATGGTCAACCATCCACTATTTTACATAGTATATGGTTGCCCACAATTTTGCAAGGGTCATACCTTGCGTTCACATTTCCATTTTTTATTTCCTTTCTCTTTCTGCACTCACATACCTGAGGATTCCAGTGCTCGATGCAGTCCTGCCCCAGAAGGTACCGGTTTGCCCGATTCCTCACTACCATCCCACACCAAACTAACAACTGTAAACTGCGGCAGTAAATTAAAAAAAAAGAAACACTGAAAACAGTTTGGACACACAGAGCTAATCACACAGTCTGAGTCCAAACTGTAGTTATAAACTGCTCACCTGGCCGACCACTAAATGACAAAGCCATTTTCTTCTGTTTTTTTTAATCCCTACTAGGAATCAGCCAATCAGGTGGGAGGGCAAGTCAAAAAAGTTGTACTATCGATGTGACGTCAGAATGATAGTACAACTTTTTTGACCTTTGAGCTGTACTACAAAAAGATTTTGAAAGCCATCGTTTTCCATCCACAATAAACCCTAACCATAAACTATACTAGAATGTTGGGCAACCTACAGTATTTCTAGTAGCTAAGCTATCAGTTGATCCATTGAGAGAACTCTTTAAAATAAGTGAGAGAGAAACCTCTTTTCCTAGGCTTACAGTATTAAGTACAAACTGGGCATGTGTCCACTTTTCCTATTATGGGCATAAGCATTTTTATTTTCTAAAACAGAACCAGCACCACAAGACTGGAAACATAACATAGAAAAAGATCCATTTTGGTATACCCCAAAGAGTCTATTAAAATACTTACAAAATAGTGCTATTTTTAAAATAACAAACAAAAGGATCTTCTATAATCATCTATAACAAATGAACCTCAATCCTGTGAAACCATGTATACTGTATTGTTCCTATCTTGCTCCTTTTTCAGCACAGCTAAACTGGCAGGGCTTGCATTGCTATAGATAAACTTTAAGGAAAGGGAGCGCTATCTCAAAAAGTAATGAAGTTCACACATACTCTCTGGAAAAAAAGTTTTCATGAGCATATGAAATTATTAAGGACAGTGAAGTGTTGATAATAAAAACCTTTTTCAAGGTTAAAACAGGGCAATAAGGCTTCTTTCTAGTATGTCAGAGATAAGCATTACAGCTATGCACCTCCGCAAACTAAACACTACAGGAGCCTAATGGATCCAACATTGAGAAATACTAACAAAATGTACCAAAAAAAACTATTATTTAGTGTTCAGCACCACAGACGCATAATATGGAAACTGATATACCCAGTGGGGTTATTGGGCCCTCACAAAGACTACTTCCTTAAGTACCTTATGCTTCCAAAAAGTATCATATTAGCTCTCAATTGAATTAATAGAATGTGAACATGCATAATTTAAATGCTTAAACAGAAAAATCACAACAGGTATTGGTGACACTTGCATGCAAAAGTAATCTTGGTGTTTTATAGCAAGGCCACTCACGGGATATGTTTGTGAACTTTAGTAGGTGATAGGATAAGCACTGTGGGTACTCAAAGAGCTCCTGATATGTTACAGGCAGGCAACGCATACAAAGGGGTTGCCCACTTGAGGAGCTAACTTAGCTATTAATGGAATTTTTTTTGTGCACAATTAAATGAAAGTTTTACCTTATTATGGCCAGCTTGCAACTTACATGTCTGTGATGAGAGGCCATGCAGCACTACATCCCCATCCCTAAAAAAAGTTTTTTGATAACGTGAGGAGGTAGGAAAGGGGCTACAGGTGCTCTATAGACATATCAATAGGATTGGAGGCTGTCTAAAGATTCATATAGAATATTTGCTGGCAGTTATAGATGTATGGGGCTTAAATGTATATTAGCCTCATACATGTATAACTGCCAGTAAGATACTATATGTACGGTTAGGCAGCCCCCCTCCTCTGATCCTACTGATATGTCTATAGAGTGCCTGCAGCCCCATTGCCTACCTTGCATCAACAAAAAACGTTTATTAGGGTTGGGGCTGCAGTGCTGCTTGGCCACTCAGCTCATACATGGAAGTTACAAGCCGGGCATAATAAGATAAAACTTCCATTTAATCTTGCACAAAAAAAAAAAAATAATAGTTAAATTAGCTCCTCAGGCAGGCAACTCCTTGATAAGATCTGTCTCCACAAGACTGCATATCATGTCAGCTGCTCTTTAAAAATATGCCCTGTTGTCAAATGATTGCCTGTTTTATATTCATTTGCTTTTTTATGTTGTGTATTTACAGTTTTACCAGTGTCACCCTGATGGAGTGGTGCAAGGCTATGAAGCATCACTCTTCACAAAAGTGGATAATGAAAATTCATGTTTTTTCATGACCATGAATAAAGCCTTAGTATTTTCAATATCTCACAGCTTTTGTAAGTGCTTCTTATGTTACATAGTACTGTATTTCTCTATTTTCTTATTCAAACTCTTTTGCTTATACTCACTCTGGAACTGATGACTGTATGGAAACAAACATCAACAAACTAGGAGGGCAATGGCATGACAAAGGATAACACTGCAGAGTGCAGCAATATTTCTTTTCTTAAAGTCAAAACCTGATTTAAAACACTTAAACAGTACAGTACCTCAGTGTCGGTGACTTTGGAGCATCGTTCAAGTATATCAAACTGCAAAGGAAAACAAAAGGGAGACAGAAATATAGACAGGCAGATAGACAGGTAGGCCCTATTCATAAATTGATTCTCTAAATTCCAAGTATCATTATATAAAAACAAAACTATAAAGTAATGAACAGTGATTTATCTGGTACACAATCAAATGAGCACACACAGTGGTGCCAGTCATGATGCAGCACAGTACCTTGCAACACCTTGTAGTAGAGGACATGTTGCAAAACAATGCATGACAAGAGGGCTTAATTGTCACTGAGTTACGATTTTTGCTACAGCTTACTGCAGCACTCAGCAGTTATAATGCAGTGATACTACACAGTACTGTACTGTGTGCTGGCTGGCACTGCTGTACATGATGAACATAATAAAATTTCATAAGATTAAACAAAACCTTCTAAAAATGTTCTCTTGAATCTGATACTTTTTCCAGCTCTGTTCCTATATGGTGCCTTTTGATACTGTTCTCCTCTCATACTGTATATCCTTTCAACCACCCTCTCAGCTGTGTAATCAAAACACAGCTCTGGAGGGGTTTGTTGTTCCTACCCTAGTAGACCCCTAATCCCTGACCAGAAGGGCTTCCTCTAGGGCAGCAGTTTTTCTCCATGGCCATACAGTAACTCATAAAGAAAAGGCAAGATAAAATGAGTGGAGAAGAAGGGGCCAGGAGTTTAACCATCCCATCCCATCCCATCTGCCATGCTGGAGTCGTCAGTTGTTTTTCAGGAGTTGCCTTTTTTCCCAGTTTGCACTCCAAATCCCCCTGCTCCCCATATGAAGATAAAGAGATGTACACCACACCCACTGGTACTGTGAGCTGCACTGCCACCTGTGGTCACTGAAGTGACATACTCATAGCCTTCCCTCAGTACCTACCCTCTCAGTGGAAGAGAGTATCAGATGGTCAGCTAAATCCCCCTTCTGCCAGCCCTCCTGGTAACCATGGTAGCCATGTCTGGGTATACAAATCCTGGTCACCAACATCATAAGCAGTGTCCTCCACTGCCAAGTCCTTAGGCTGGGTCAGCCATTATTATGAATTTTGAATGCATGGTTAAATCAGAATGTTAGACAGATTACAAATAGACCAGGAGGCTTTATCAGAAATAACCTGAAAAGGAAATGGTATAGTAACTCTGTTTCCCTTTTTTATAGGCTATTCTTGAAGATGGCCACATGGTTGAAATATTGCTTATAACTTTATTTTTTTATTGCAAGCCTGAATTCAAGATTATCCCCTTTTTCAGTTCCATCAACCACCACTCTTGGAGTTTGTGTGCCCCTTTTGGCACTAAGGGGACAGCTAGCTAGAGTTCAGTGCAATGGCAGGAGAAGGAGGAGACTGGAGGGCCCCAGGACTCTGGATCAGCCCATTTCTTCACTCAGTTTTTCATGATTTTAACCCAGAGTTCCCTGAAGGACACAAAGGCACATGTATGACTCTTGACCATGTCCCCCAAAACATCATTCTGACAGTTCTACTGTACCTTCCCTCTTAACCTTCCCCAGTTACACTACCACAAAGTGGTAAGATTAAAACAGGATTATAAAAAATCATTGGTCTAAACACATCACCTGGCCACTCTCTGGTATACCAACTGTGTGTAACTGTCCTGTCCTAATCTACCTAGAAACAACTAAACTAAATGAAAATAAAACATTTCACCATAACAAAAAAAAAAAATCTGGGTACAGATTTCTCCAAAATACATGCATCCCCCATGTTCATTCAAAGGCACTTAGTCTTTGTTACCAAACCTACATATTCTACCTATCAACAACCTAACTAAAGAAAAATTAAAGCTTTTTTCCTTTAAAAAAATACTTTTTTTTCATTTTAGGAACACATCAACTCACTCCAAGGCATGAGTTTCTTGAGAATAAGTGTACTTCTTTGGTACATTGAAAGTCTCTTGGCCATTGGCATTGTGCCTTCCAATTCACCCCGGGAATGCATCAGTTTTCTAGATACCCATGCCCTGTGTTGTAGGTTATTACTTATTTGGCTTTGAACACACAACATAGAAAGAGATCATCTATGGGCATGTTGGATCCACCTGCTCCTACTCTTCATCTCTGTCCTGGGCATGGGATATTATCATACTCATTTACATAGTAAGCAGCACTTACTGCCACTACATTATCAATATGACCTTTCCTAACTGAGTAATCTCACATTGCCTTTAAGACAGATATGCTAACTGTCTCATCCCCTACTTGTAAATATTTTTGTCATTAAAGCTTTTGTATCAGGAGACAGACAACAAACAAATCTTTTTCAGTGCAGTAAGTGGTGCCTTCCTAGTGGGTAATATAGACTCAACCAAAGTTTTTGGTCACATTTTATTATAAAAGTACTATTTGTTTGATAGAATTAGTCAGGACCTGAGCCACGTTAGTTTCCAATGAAAATGTTCAGAAATTATTAACCTGCTTCTTTGCTGTGATATTCTTTAAACATTTTCCAGCCATTGTACTGACAGCATTTCTTATTAGCTGCATTGCTATTTCAGTGTCTCCCAGGTATACTATCAAAGTCATTCATTTCCAAGGGAAAAACTGCTCTTTAGTTTTATAGTTAACAACTAGTAAAATTCAAATGGTTTAATATATTTTTAGACTATGCTGGGCACTTTCAAAGATGGTAACTTTTCGATAAAACTTGCATGGCTAGATACTGACCCTTCCAAAGCAAAAGCTGGCAGCAAGACCAGTAGCAAATCCATAGCACTACCACATGCTACACTGGTAACCAAGGTTCAGGAATGGACTTGGGTCATTCAGGGCTGGCCAAGTGAAGACAGACTAAGCATCCCAGAGTCAGCTTTTCTATCGTTGGGTTGGGGATGCTGTGTCCCATTGCTTGGTTACCACCTGGTGGAGACCAGGTAGTAGTTCAACAGGAGCACATTGCAGGGAAGGACTGCTGACAGACATTAACATGCACTCAGGCCCACACATAAACAAAGTGACAGTGGTTCCAGCCTAGGTAAATGGTGAATAACCTAAGTCCAACAGAAGGTAAATGAAGGAGCTGGGTGACTGCTGCAGTTCATGCAGCTTGCCAAAAATTTGAACAGGCTCAGTGTGTGCTCCCTGTAAAAAGTGCTGCATCATGAATTCGAAGTGTCAAAGGAAAACAGAGATTTATCAAGACCTTTTAAAAAGGAAGTAATGCAAAATATAAATTCCTTTGGGAAATCTGTCTCTGGTGATGAAACTTAGAACACTGTCCACTGCATCACCCCAATCTAAATTCAAAAACTCTTTACACATGTGTTTGGTAAACACAGCCATGTGATGTTAAAATTGCACTATACTTAATTAACTCTTGTATCCATGTTATAAGAAATGGGAAAATACCATAAATTATAATAGAGATCACATCTGCCAAGGGAATCTTGACCTTTGCTAACAAAAACCAAAAAAAACACCTGCCATTGCACTTCTTCTACGAATTCTGTTTTATTAGCCCTTTAAATAAGAAACACAAAAAAGAAGAAAAAAACAGCTTGAACCAAGCGTACAGCACTTAGCCTAAATGCTTTGGTACATGATGCTGACAAGTCTAGTGGGAAACTCAGTCATATTATATATGTACATATTTAAGCTGTAACAGCAATGATAAACTGCAGCAGTGTTTTCCCAGATTTCTGGTGGGGATACTTTATAAACCACACTGCATTTTCCTTTGAGGAACAAACCACTGTGTGAGTTAATATTTCCATATAAAATAAATTCACTTTCCTTTGGGGAATTAATTCACTGTTTGATCTAATTTCTTAGTAAGGTTTGCTCCCCACAGTACACACACACATCTACAGTGGAAGGAGCAGTTCTTTACCCCTCAAATATATGGGACAAACTAATATAGAAATATCAGTTGCTATCTTCTTTCATTTGCTGTCTGTGAAACTGGTCTTTAACATAGTAAGGGATCCTGTCAAATAATTCAGTCACTGGTTTAGCTGGTCTTAAAATCCATCACTGTCTAAGTCTCAGATTTAAGGTTTAGTTAATTACAGATCCATAATTGAATATACCTGCTTACATTTGCTGCTATGCTGACTCCATCATATAATGCATGAGAGAGGAGGGGTCAGGCTCCCATGACCACATCCCTTCCTCCTGTATATTACAGTATGCACCCTTGGTCCCTCTTCCATCATGGTAGTCTTATATACATCCAGCTGGGAGGGACAATGGACGTGAGTTTCCAACGTGAACAAACCTGTCCTCCCTGAACTGCCCTGACTGTTGGTGAGGTAGAGCATTGCATTCAAGGTTAGTTTGCTGACCTACAAAGCCCTACATGTGGGTGGAGGGGCAGCCTACCTGCAGGACCTCCTGGTCCCTCTTCACCTGTCTTGGGCTCTCTGTTCCACCGGTTCCACCGAGGGTTGCCTCCTTGTGGTTCCCAGGGCTAGGTTGTGACTACTGTAACTCCCTTTACCTAGGGCTTCCAGGGGTTGATATCCGCTGCTTGCAACTGGAGCAGAACTCTGTGGCCAGGCTGCAGTTCAGTGGCAGATCACCTTCAAGGTCTGTTTGCTGACCTATAAAGCCCTACACAGATAGGGACTGAGCTACCTGCAATTTCTCTTGTATCGTTACTGCCCTCTCCAACCACTCTGCTCAACCAATGAGGGATTGCTGGAGATTCCCAGGGTATGATTAAAAACTTCTGGATCATGGGTATTTTCATTTGTAGACCCAACCATGTGGAATCCTCTGCCTCATCGTATACAAGAGTGCCATCAGTGGATAACTTTAAGACTGCTTTAAAAACTTACTTATTCAAACTCACTTTTGAAGGTATTCTTTAACTTATGTCTGACTATTGAAGTTGTGTTTTATATATTGATGGATGTATTTTAGAATTTTATGGTTTTAATTGTTGTTTTATTGATGTAAATAACTCTGGTACTTTGTGAAGAGTGCTTAATAAATAAAGGTAATTATTATTATTATTACTATTCCGTGGACTGTGCTTTCTCGGTTGCTGTACCATGTGGAACTCTTTACCGAGACATCTAAGAGAGGCACCATCGGTGGAAACCTTTAAAAGAGAACTGAAAATGTTTTTATTTAACAAAGCATTTGACTGAGCTAATATTGAAATGATCTGACTGCTGTTTTATTGTTTTAGTGATTGGTTTTCTTGTTTTCTTGTTTATTAGTGAGTTGTTTTAATATGATGGATAGAATTTTATGTAGATCTCTGCACTATGTTAAAAATGGTATCCGGTGATATTAGCGCAGATAAAATATCGCTGTAAAAAAGAGCTCTACCTTAATAGCGTGTTACATATAATCGTGCAGCATACGTGGTCATGCAAATTAAATAGTGCAGAGTAACATACATGGTCGTGCACTTTACATCTTAGTGCTGTTTAAATTTTAAATTGACTGTTAGTGTTGCAGTTTAAATTGGTGCTTAATTTGATTTCATGGGCATATGGATGCGATGTGTGCAGTTACACCAATGTCTGCAACATCTCCACCCACCCTTCCAGCCTTTCAGCTGCATGTCCAGCTGTGGTCACCCAGGTACATAGATACATAGATACATAGACAGTGTCGGCAGATAAGGGCCTATGGCCCATCTAGTCTGCCCATTTGAGCTTGTAAGTTCAGTTTGTTTTCCTAGAAGTCTGTTTCCCCTTACCCCTGCCCTCTAGAATTCCTTTATGTCTATCCCATGCATTCTTAAATCCTGTGATTGTTTCAGCCCCCACCACTTCCTCTGGCAGGGTGTTCCACTTGTCCACCACCCGCTCTGTGAAGAAATTCTTTCTCATGTTTCCTCTGAATCGTCCCTCCTCCAACTTCATCCCATGCCCTCTAGTCCTGAAACATCTTTTCACTTAAAAATAGTGTTTTCCTGCACCCTGTTCCTCCCTGTAAGATACTTGTATGTCTCTATCATATCCCTCTCCCTCCTCTCCTCCAGGGAGTACATGTTCAGTTCCTTCAACCTGTCTTCATAGGACTTGTGATGCAACCCATGCACCATCTTTGTTGCCTCCTCTGAACCTTCTCTACCCTGTCTATGTCCTTACGTAGGTATGGTCTCCAGAACTGTACACTGTACTCCAGGTGGGGCCTCACTAGTGTCTTGTATAGCGAATTATGACCTCCTTTTCCTGCTGGTGATGCCCTGCCTATACATCCCAGCATCCTATTTGCTTTACCTGATGCCTTGTCACACTGTTTCCACCTTGAGGTCATCAGAGATGACAACCCCAAGATCCCTTTCCTGCTTGGTGCATGCTATATCCTCACCCCAACTGATATATTGTGCCAGGGTTTTGTGCCCCATATGCATTATCTTGCACTTCTTGCATTGAATTTCAACTGCCAAACCCTTGACCATTCTTCAAGTTTCTGCAGGTCCTTCTCATTCTGTCTACACCCTCTGTGTGTCTACTCTGTTACAGAGCTTTGTGTCATCAGCGAACAGTGAAATTCTGCCTTCTAGATCCTGTGCAATGTCACTGATGAAGATGTTGAATAGGACCGGTCCCAGCACTGATCCTTGTGGTACCCCACTGGTTACTCTTCCCTCTGTGGGTGACAGCCATTTACCACCACCCTCTGTGTCCTGCCACCCAGCCAGTTACCTACCCACCACACTACTGTCCTGCCCACACCCATATTCCCCAGTTTGTGTAATAGTCTTCTATGTGGCACAGTGTCAAAGGCCTTGCTGAAGTCCAGATAGGCCATGTCTACTGCCCTCCCCTGATCCACCTCCCTAGTCACCCAGTCAAAAAATTCAATGAGGTTGGTCTGACATGACCTCCCCCTGGTGAGTGTAATGTGGGGTAGGACTGCACCCTCCTTTCCAGGAGGAAGAGAGCGCTGTATTTTTATGTACGGTAAAAGATAATATGTTGACGTCAATATCTACATCGTGATGTTGACACTCTTACGTTATTGTTGCGTGCTTGCCATTGATTTTGCTTTTGTCAGTCACCCTGCCCCTGTTTTTTAACATGGGGGCAAAGCCTCCCAACACAAATAAATTGAAAAAAAAAAAACTCCACAGGCCTACGTGACATAGAGCATATGCCGTAAGTGGGCAAGTACAATGCTCAGTGAAGTAACACAATTTACACAGTGACGTAGCGGTAATATAGTGTAATGTATGCTATTTTTGTGACTTACCGCTGTGCTACTAGTGGGAATCCAGACTGCTACAATATCGCCCCCGGCCACCCAGCCAGCCGCACCTTTGGGCTGCACATGCTCCTGAAGCCTGTCAGTCTCACCCCTGCTATCTCTCGCCACCAGGATCCTGCATTACCTGTCTGGGGATTTCCCTTCCTCTGAAGGGGGGGCATTGGGAGAGAAATAATGGTCTCTGATCCCTCAAACTACAGGCGAAGGGGATGGGAGTGGGGACTGCGGTGTGGTGGGATGGGCATCCGGCTTGGCAGGGATGGCCTTTTTTCCATTTTCTGTCCCACCCACCTCCCACTAATGCATGTGGCTGTGGCATTGACTCTCCATGCTACTATATTCTGGCGCTTAATTGTAAGTGCGCTCATAAACTGCTGCGGCATTTTTAATGCACCTTTATTGTATGTGCCAATCGCACCGTGCTATTTTCACACTGACCCGTTAAAAATTGTTTTATGTGATATGTTATAGACTGTTTTTAAATTGTATTAAGCATGTTGAGCCTCCAGGAAGGAGCTCTATATAAATAAAGTTTAACAGTTCTATCTATCTATCTATCTATCTATCTATCTATCTATCATTTCTCCTGGGTTGACACTTAAATAATTCCACCATGCTGGTTGAACACCTGGTCAACTGACACTACAGTGACATGATGATACCGATGGCAACCATGTCACGAGTCAACTGTTCCACCCAGTCACCATCATGCACAATGTACCATGGTGCATTCTAGCTGTTTGCAGAGGTTTCATACCCCACACACACCAGAAATAATATAATCAGCTCCAGGTCATAGGTATAGGAGATAAGAGTGCAACATCCCTTGAGTGGCAATGGCTGTGGGTGCTACAAAATCCCAGTCATTGGAATGATGATCAATTGGGTTGTAGTGCCCACATTGCCATTGCTGTAAGGGTTTTGCTGCACTAATGGCATACTCACTCTGATCGTTTTGTCATATCAATCAATCAATATCCTACCCTAGAGTCTGAGCATATAACCACTGTAGATCAATAAAAGAGTGCACTATGAGGTGACCTGGATTGTTTCTAATAACGTTTTGTGTTTATTTTTATACTATATTTATAGAAGTGTAAGATGCTGTTGAAATATGAGTTATGTTCTGTGAAAAAGTATTGTATTTATTGTAGATTTTAAACTTGTAATGACAATACTATACATCAACAATAAAACTTTTTACTTACTTACTTAGACTGTGATACAACTTAAACTCCAGCTGTCTAGGGTTGGAATCCCAACAAAGCCACCCCCTCACCTACATCTTTCATGTGTCAGCACAACACCAATCCATCATGTTGTTGCCTTGCCACAGGGCTGGCATATCAACTGGATTAACTGTGGTCATAAGAGAAGAGTAGTCCATAATTCTGCTTTACTGTTTCATTCAGATTGACTTATAAAGCCTATGTCCCCTGCCTGAAGCCTAAACAAGATACAATAAAATTGCTATGTGTGATGGACATATGACCAGACTACTCTATTAGTTTCTTTGGATAGTGTAGTTATCTTTCTTTTATAAGTTCTGTCATCTAGAAATGGATGCAAAACATGGCTGCCAGGTCACATGTCCAGGCAGGTCTTATGAGAAATACTGGTCAGTGTAAATTTCCCATGAGGTCTTCTAGGCTGCAGACTCTGGCAGATGTTAGAGTGTAATTTCAAACACCTCAGACATCCTGAAAAACAAAGTCATACAGCTAGAAAGAGGATGTTCTAGGTGTGAAAAAGATCAGTTGATCCGGACAATGTCATCCACACACATCCACACACACATATATGGGGTGGAGGACAGTGGGAAATGGTCACTCAGAGGGGTGGGGCAACTTCCCACAGTGAAAAGGGTAGAAATTAGAGAGCTGAGGGTCAGCCCTGTAGCTCTGGAGCACTCAATATTTGACAAAATGGGAGCCCTGCTGCAGGTAGAAGTACAGCTTAGGGAAAGTGACTTGTATAGCCACCAGTAAGTAAATAGGTTTTAGGTAAGGGGAGTTCAGATTTTTCTATACATCAACTGTCTGTGTAACTTGCTTTATTTTCCATTTCATAGTAAACATGTAAACCTTTTGAATGACTATACATTTATCCTGTTTGTAAATACTTGTAGTTCTTCTAGTAAAACAATCATTTTTTGATTGAATCAATAAATGCTTGTTTATTTAAAAAGGTAATTTACTATTTCAGCTGGACTCTGTAGTCCATCTCTGAAAGGCATACTACCAACAGTTATTGTGTTTACCTTCCTGACCTTGAACAAAGGAGGCAAAAGGGTGGTTTCCTTGTTCCAGGTAAAACTCAGGTAGTGGCAAAGGATTAGAAGTCCCTGAGAGAGAATTTACCATTAAGAAAGGGGCACAAGGGACAGTTTTGTCACAACTGGCAGAAGTTGTGTGGGATCTCTGTTACAACTGGTGGCAGTGTGGTGTGAATCAGTGAACAGATTTAAAGCTAAAATCTGTGTATTGTGTGCTTTCCTATGAGACAGGATCTCTGGGAGAGAGGTTAAATCCTTACTTAGCACATGGGATGACAGAGCGCCAGTAGAAATATACGTTGACAGTCATGAATCAGGATATACAAAAGGTTATTATACAAAAGATCAACAGAGTACAGCACAAGCAGGATACAGCAGGCTGGTGCTCACAAAACTGGGCAGGCAAGCCCACAAACTCAGTCCAGCACAAAGAGGAAGTGGCACACATGAGCTGGATGCTAAAGACATAGGTTTATTACAGCATATGATGTTAGAAAATCAAACACAATACATCTCCAAACACAACAGAAAATGAACAATTATAATTGATTCTTTAATTAATTGTAAATTATGATGTGTATAAAAGGGGTAGTGCTTCGCTATATGTCACATCACTGAGGAAGACTCATTGTAGGAGTTGAAGCACTGGGCTGCATTGTTTGGTTTCTGTTGTGTTCAGAGCTGTATTGCATTTCTTTTTCTAGCATCATTTGCTGTAATAAACCTACGTTTTTAAGATCCAGTTACTGTGTGCTGCATTCTCTTTGTGTTGGACTGTAATCAAAATGTTACACTGTTTACTACTGTTTTTTTTCCTAGACAGCTTATTGCAACATAGTTAGAAAAGATGAGCTCCTTAACAAATGGCAAATTTAATGTACAGCAGCTTCATAAGTTGTGAGCAGGCAAGGGGATTGTCTATGAGGGCCTGACAAAATAGGTACTCATGGAAGCCCTGTCAGTGCATGACCGAATGCAAGGGGGGCAGATGATCTCGGGGATGCTGACCAAAAACCTGGGCAGCAGGGAGTCTCTGAGGAAGGTGACTAGGGCACAGAAACTGAGATCATACCAGCTGAGTCAGAGGGGCACCTCGAGGCACAAGCTGAGGGCCTGCAGAGCCCAAAGCTGTGTAAAGGACTGGCACAGCCAGGGCTCAAGCTTAGCTTGAGGTCCTGAGGTTGGAGCTTCTGCTGAAGGAGGCTGAAAGGGAGAGATTGTGGCTGGAGACTGAGGAAAGTGAGAAACTCTGCCAGCATGAGACAGAGGAAAGAAAAAGGGCTCCCCAGCATGAAATCCTGATGCAGGAGGAAAGAGAGACGGCTTGCCTGCATGAAATCCTGATGCAGGCTGAAAGAGAGAAGGAGCAAGGAGAAAGAGAGAAAGAGCAACAATATGAGATCCAGAGGCAACAGCATGAAAAAGAGATGGTGAAACTGTGCCAGCAAACACCGCAGCAAACCATAAGTGATGGCGTAGGGGTGTCCAATCCATGAAATCACAATGAATTCAAAAATGCTTCTGCAATACTGGAAGGGAGATGATCTTAATTTGTTTTTAAAATCATTCAAGAGGGTATGTGTGCAGTTTAAATTGGATAGGGCTCCACGGATGACTCACCTTATTCCATTGCTTACTGGCTGTGCTGTGCATGCATTTGCTAGAATGAACAATAATGACTGTATGGACTATGAGAAAGTAAAAAGGGTGTTATTGAAATGTTTTGAACTGACTCTTGAGTCTTATAGGTGAAAATTTAGAGAATTAAAAAAGGGCGAGAAGACAGCTATGTCAAATTTCATGTCCAGATGTGTGCCTATCTAGACCACTGGGTGGATGGGGCTAAAGCTAGGACTGTGGAGCAAATTAAAGACTTGATTGTAAGGGAACAATTTCTTAAAATTGTACCTGAATATCTGTGCATATGGCTCCTGGACCGGGCATGCAGCTTCACAAAGGAGGCAGCAAAAAGTGTTGATTTGTATGTGTCCAACAGACCCCATTCACAGCATAGAAACAATGGGGTTGGGGCAGCACATGATTTTAAAGGGACCTAGGGAGGATATCCTAAAGGAAATCAGACTGCACCTGAGCCCAAAAAGGAACCCATCGGTTCTAAAGGGAACAAGGAGTCTGGGGCAAAGGCATGCAGGTTTTGCCAGAAAGTGAGGCATCTATCCTATGAGACTACTCTAGAAACTGGAGCAAAGGTCAAAAACCTGGGGAAGGAGGTGACCAAGACAGTACTCAGCAGTTGGGAGGCTGTGCACACACAGTAGTGTCATCAAACTCCACCAAGCATACGCAGTCTTTTCTAGCCAACGGGACAGTAACACAGGGATTGAGGGACATTGGCACCTTCATTTTCATTGTAAGGCAGGATCTTATCCAGGCAGAGCAGGCTCTGCAGGGACAGTTTTCCAAGATTTGGGGAGACATGGGTCCAGTGATAAAAGTGCCAATGGCTTGGGTCTTCCTGAGCTGGAGAGGTGGCCATGGGGTTCAGGAGGTGGGAGCCATTCCTGATCTCCCTGTGGATGTGATTATGGGGAATAATTTTGACCACAGGAAAAACCTAGTACTTGTAACTACCCATAGCCAGGCAAAAGGGCAAGTTTCTAAGGGTGAGAAGTGGACAACACTCCCTGTGCTGACCCCTGCCTCAGCAGCTGATGAAGCGGCTAGTGTGGGTGAGGGGTAGCAAGTACTAGCAGTAACCCATGGCCCAGCTGCAATCAAAGAAGGTACTCTGGCAGTGGCAGAATTCTTCCTGAAGGGGAGTTGTGAAGGGTCAGATGGGAGGAGCTGGGCAGAGCTCAGCTGGCTGACCCTAACCTCCAAAAATGGAGAGAGATAGCAGAGAGTGCTGAGGACTCTCAGGGGAGCAAAAATTCAGTTTACCAGGAAAACAGGCTATTGTACAGGGAGTATAGACCATAGTGGGAGCAAGAGGGAGAGGTACTCTGGCAGCTGGTAGTCTCCCATGACTACTGCAAGCAGCATTTGGCCCTGGCCCATGACATCCCTTTTTCAGGCCACCAGGGTATTAACAGCAAAAAAAAAAAAGGCTGCTCGCCAACAACTTCTTTTGGATGAGCATGTACACAGATGTGGCAGTTTACTGAAGGACTTGGCCACAGTGCCAGTGGGTGGAAAATTTAGGGGACAAGGCTAAGGCAGCTGAGATGCCCCTGCCTATTATTAATGAACCCTTTAAGAGGGTAGCCATGAACATAGTGGAGCCCCTGAGTACCACAAGTCCCACGGCCAAGAGATACTTGCTGTCATGGACTACGCAATCAGGTACCCCAAGCCAGTGGCCATGTCTTCCATTGAGGAGGAAAATGTGGCTGATAAGCTTGTGGGAATCTTTAGCCAAGTGGCATTTCTCCAGGAGATTTTATCAGACCAGGGGACAAATTTCATGTTGTCATTAATGACTAGTCTGTGGAAGACGTGCTGAGTGAAACAGCTCCATGCTTCATCCAATCACCTAGAGACAAATGGCCTGGTTGAGTGGTTCAATGTGACCCCCAAAACTATGCTCAGGATGTTTACTGACCAGCACAGGAGGTATTGGGGCAAATATTTGGCCCACCTTCTGTTTTCATACAAGAAAGTCCCACAGGAGTCCACAGGGTTCTCACCCTTCAAACTCTTCTTTGGTCACATGGTGAGGAGGCCCCTAGATTTTGCCAGGGATGACTGGGAAGGTGACCTTGCCTCCCAAGTGGAATCTGTTGTGGAGTATGTCCTGAATTTCAGGACCCAGCTTAAGAAGCTCATGGGGCTCACCCAGGAGCACTTAACCACTGTATAACAGTGGCAGAAAACCTGGTATGACGATGGAGCCAGAGCCCATGAGTATGAAGTCAGATGGTGAGTAATGGAACTTGTCCCAGTCTGACACAATAAACTGCAGGCAACATGGGAGGGCCCATTCTCCATAATCAGGAAGGTGAGTGAGGTTAATTATGTAGTAGGGCAGCCTGACAGAAGGTTCAGGTGGAGGGTATCTCATGTGAACATGATGAAGCCCTACTATGATAGGGAGGAAATGGTTCTCTCTGTGTGCAGCATGACAGAAGAGGGAAATGAGGCTGATCCCTTTGTGGACCTCTTTGGGCAGGGAAGGGAGGGATCCTCATTGGATGACCTCACCATCTCAAGGCAGCTGACATCAGCCCAGGCAGAGGAGATGAAGGGGATGCTATGAGAATTTGGGGACATGTTCACAGGGAAACTAGGGTATACCACAATGGCTGAACACCATATGGATGCTGTTACCCAAGTGCTACTGAGGCAGTCCCTCTGCAGGGCACCAGAGGGCGTTTGGCAAACCATGCTAGAAGAACTCAGCAAGATGCTGACCCTTGGAGTAATCCAGTAGTCCCTGGGCCTCATCTATGGTTCTGATTCCAAAGAAGGATGGTACCATGTAGTTCTATGTCAACTACTGGAGGTTCAACAGCTGTATGGAGTTGGATGCCTACCCCATGCCCAGAAAAGATGAGACATGGAACAGCCTGGGTTATCCCAGTTCCTGATCTAAACAGACATGATAAAGGGCTACTGGCAGGTACTCCAACCCCTGCAGCAGCAAGGCAGAGGTCTGCTTCTGTCACCCCATTTGGCCTATTTGAATTCATTTGGTATGAAGAAGTCACCCACATCCTTCCAGCAGCTTATGAATTGCATTCTGGCTGGGGCAGGTGAATTTGCACTGCCATACATGGATGACATTGTCATTTACAGCCAGACATGGGGGTATCACATCTGGCATGTGAGGGAGGTGTTACGCCAACTGAAGACTGCAGGGATGACAGTTAAGGCAGAAGAATGCTAGGTAGGCATGGCTGAAGTGTCCTACCTTGGGCAATGGGTGGGCAGTGGATGTATTTTTTCCAGAGCCTATGAAAGTTTATGCCATCTAGGCCAAAGGCCTTTGAAAAAGCACATTATATGTGTGAAATACGTTAGGCAGCTCACACCTATTGAGGCTCATTGTTTTTTTAACTTGTCTGTACCTGTTTATACCTGAGACACCAGTTTAATAAAAGCCTTTGCACTAGCTAGTGCTTTATAGTTTTTTTCCCAGTTGTGAGTGTTCCAAAATGTTTTATTTTATGTCCTATGATGGCAGTTAGGTAGTACTGTGTATAAGTAGGTAGTGTGATAGGTAGGTAGGTAGGTATGTAGGATGGGAGGTATGTCAGTAGGGAAATAAGTAGATAATTTATTAATTGCCCTTCCAAGATGATAAGGGTGCTTTAAGAATTTGCAGGCTTAACTAAAACACATCAGAATGTAAGGTGGAGACATAAATATTCATTATATTTTATATAAATATCTGATTAAATATAAAATCCTGACTCTCCAACAAGAAGCTTCTCTTTTAATATACTTTATTTGGATATGTATTTACTAATTACAAGTCAGATACCTGCCTGGAGTTATAACTAATGAGTTATTAGTAATGACATAGCTTTGTTTTTTTCTAAGGAAATTGACTACCCACATCTTGTCTCTTCAAAGAATATGCACATTTAGTGTACATGTGTCTTGCTTTCCTAGAGAATTCATAACACCACTGTGCTGGGTGCTTACAAGGGGAAGGCTAATAGCTACCAACCTCTCATACCAAAATAAATGACATAAATAGAGACCATATATGGGACACATTACCATATCATGGAGATAGAAATCTTATATCACAGTGGAACTATGTTTTTAAATGTACATTAAGTTTGCAATTGACCGAGCAACATGAATAAAATGAATCATTTCTTTTAACGGTCCATGTACAATGTGGGACAGCATCTACTCCATCTAGAAGAGATTTATTTTTGATAGGTAAAATAATGGGCAAGCCTTGCAAAGTAAAACAGATGGAAGGTATAAACATGTTACATAGAGTGTACAATGAAGTAAATGCTAAAGACATGTGAGGAACTAGTCCAAAAATCCATTTTGCCTGTATCATCTACTGGTAAAGTATCCATGTGTGAGAACATAATCAGACACCCAGGCCTTTGGCCTATTGAGTACCCATGGATCTCAATATCATATCCAGGCAGTCCCTTACTGGCCCTCATCATCAGAAGTTTAGTGTACTGTAGGGAGCTTTGAAATGTAGTGGCATGTGTGCGGGAAGGGGATACTGCAAAAACAAGGGCAAATTATGAAATATGGCAAACTGAACAAGGTTGTAATCTGAAAACTTTAGGTAATGATTGCCCTGCTCCTAACCATGTAAGGGAACCAATCTATAAGCAAAAGCAAGGTATGCAAGTCAAGCATCTATACCTACAGTAAGCACATAAGACATGTAAATTCAGAATAGCCACCTTAGCATTGCATTTTATTTTTCTGAGGCTATCAGCCTGTTATAACTGTACACCAATAATTGGGAGAGGTTTGGGACACATGGAAGGGTTGTGTGCTGTAATGGCTAAAACAGTTTCATATCCTGCTCCAATCACTGGTCCCCTGTGTGACATAGTGAATGTCATGTGACCTTCATGTGCTTTAGTCATCCTGTCTGTAAAATTGAGCACAGGCAGGGCTCAAGTTTGAAAATGACAGTGTAATAAAATCAAAATAAAATTAAGAAAATAAAACACCTTAAAGATGAGATGAGCTGAACATTGTACAACTCCTGCAAACTTTACCATCCAAATTTTCTCTCAGTTCTTTCTATTGATATTGACACTACAAGAAGGAATTGTAGTGAATAAAGCAACCAGTAGTTGTAGTACCTTCTCTGTAAGGAATTGGTAAGAAATCCATTACTTGATAATGTTTATAATGTTGAATCACCAAAAGAATACACTAATGCTCACAAACTCTTTTGTAGTTGTCTAAGTTTAATCAGTTTATAGACTCTCTCGTCAAGGTGTTCAGTACAGGGATAACAAACAATAGATAAGGTGGTGCTATGCACTGTTGCACTGTCACACCAATCAGCAAATTAGTCAAATCCAATGTCCACTGAGTTTTCTAGTGCAAAATCAGTTTTTCAGTTTATTGCCACATGTCATAAATCTAAACACTAAATATGGAAACTTTTCTTTTTGGCGGGGGTATGTTACCATGTTAAACCACTTTCACCCACTCAATGTTCGAGCTTTTGTACACTTCATTATTGCATTCATTAACATAATACACAGGACCATGCACTACAGGAAACAGAGTTCAGTCCAACTGCTAAAACTCCTGTAACTAAATCTAAAAAACTGCAGGGCACTCAGGAGTCCAGATGTATTTAAACTGAGAGCAAAAAAGTCACAGTAAACAGAACTGGTGAAATTTCTTTATTCAGCAAAAATGAGAGCCATGGCTGTAACCCTACAATTTTGGTCTTTGTATTCATTAACATAGCTGCATAACAAACTATTGCTTAAATGCCTGGCCATCGTAGGTGTACTTAAAATCCCTTCAAACACCTAAACAGGATTCATGGCTGCGAAGGGGCCAGGGGGACACACGCTGATTACTCACAGAGACCATGTTGGTGAGTTCAATAGTGAAGTATACAAATGCTTGAACCTTCAGCTGATGAAAATGGTATAGTGTGGTAATGTACTCCCCCACCTCATTTCTTTTCTTTCATGTGTAGTGTTTGGATTTATAATGTGTGACAATAAACTGAAAAAATCAGTTTTGCACAAAAAAACTCAGTAGTCACTGGATTTGATTCGTTTGCCTAGTGGTGTGACAGTACAACTGTGGATAACACCACCTTATCTAGTGTTTCTAATGTGTCTGGAGTTTGGACTAGGAAAACTAATAAGTAGAGCTCCTGCACAACTCTAGGGCTCCTTTAACCTCAGAAGTTCTCGACCTTGGGTCCAGTATATTACACCTCAGTACAGATGCACAGTTTTCATGCTGAACTGCTTATTCAAGTGGGAAACTGTTGCATCTGTGCAAGTGACAGTTTACTGGTTTCTGTTCCTTGATAACTGTAGTGATAACCACATCAGAAGTAATATTAATGAGGTGTATTTGCACCCAGTCAGTTTGCAAGTGTAAATGTGCAGTCAAGATAGAGCTTCAGGCAGTAATGACTTCACATTATGTGTGCTATTATAACATTCTGAAGCTGAATAGACAAATTCCCAATCAACAAAATATTTTGCAATTCTGAAGTTGTGAATCCTTATCCACGTGGAATTAAAGGGTGAGAAGAATTTTCCATTTTTTAATTGTTATTTTATTATTTTTGGCCCCTGCAATGTAGGTGCTGTGTGCCTAACGGAAACAACATTCCTGTTCAAATAAACCTTTCACTGAAAACACAACTTGAAGAGATACTCAGTGAGACAATTTCCATTAATATGCAGGGTCACAAAAGGTTGTTTCCTGAGGACTTGTGGTTAGATGCCAGTTACTAAAGTTCTTAAGGGCAAGATGATTTTCTTTGTTGTTTGTTTGTTTGTGGAGGGGGAGGCTGAACTTAGAGCTGGATCACAAAGGATCATACCTCTCAACTGTCACACATTATGAGGTGCTTCACTCAATTTATCTCTCAGAAACTCTCTGCCCACATTGAGAAGGTGAGAGTCCACGTTGCCAAATGAGATTTTTAAGCAGAAATGTATAATAATGTAAGATGCTACATTATTTGTACACATTATAAATGTTAGTATACTTATTTCCCCAGTATTCTGAGCTTTCAGTGTCATGTTTGATGATGTGTCACACTTTATGTCGAATTGTCACATATCCTATCACACATTTTGGTGATGAAAGGTTGAGAGGTATGTGAAGGAGTGCAGAGAAAAGACAACTGAAACTGTTAAGAGCAGCAGTTCATTTCAAAAATGTTCTTGTACTGTGTACACTTCATGATGTATTCCTTTTCAACCACTAATGTTGATTTGTCATTGACTGGAGGCAGTATAACTTATAATTCTGAGACCTTGAGACTAAGGTTTGAATCCCACAACCACTACTTACTTACAGTACAGTGTCAACTAACTTCCCCATGCTTAATTATCTCTCTTTCTCTGTTCCTAACCTGACATTTGTTAGCTTATCTGTGCACGTTTAGTAGCAAGTGGTTTATGGGTTGCAAACACTTTAAGATATAGAGTTTATGAAAGGCAGTTTAAAAAACTGTATTTCTAGCCAGCTGTTTATTTTTCTTTCAAAATCCATTGATGCGGTACCACAGTTTATTTTATATCCATGGTGCTAGAGTTTACATTTTATGACCTAAAGTTAATATTGATGCCTTCTGTGTCCTGTGAGGCAAATGGGCAATTTTTGTTGCATGTTTGCTTACCATAGTTACAAGAAAAGCAATGGCAAAGAATGGGAACTGACAGCCACACATATTCATTTAACCCTGGGATATCTATATTTAAAGGAGTTCTGCTTTAAATATTTCAAATACAAATATAATATGTTAAAGCAGGTCCAAGTCACATAAAAAAGGCATCATTCAAGACAAGAGAAATGGGGCAATATAAAATGGTTTGCAAAACTGGAGCTGTGACAGGAATTGCTGCTTTCCTTTATAGCTGCCTGTGTGTCAATTATCTTGAAAATAGAAGAAATAAAATCTTATTTGAAAGAATGGTCTTTCTTGCTCTTTTTGACTATACAGCACTTTGAAATGTAATCACAAATGGTGGTGTTAGGTGACCAGTGGGACTGCTCAGTGCTGCAACTGGCATTGCAACCCCAAGTATACATCCTAAGGAATCACAGCCCCTTCCCAGGTGCTAGCAAACATTTTGCAAGTCATCAATAATGTAGATGGGACCACTATGAGAATGCCCCATAGGGACAATTACTGTGCTGTGGCAGCTTTTGTAAGACTAGTCATGGCCCTCTGCCCCTTTCTCAGATTATGACCAAATAAAAGTTCTTTGGAAAGAAGGAGAGCACAATTCTGCTGCTGGCTGAAGACAACAGGTGGGCAACCAGTGATCAGGGGGACACTGCAAGTCCACCAGTAAATGTGGAACTTTAGGGATAATGGTAGAGTACCAGTAGCCCACCAGGGCAAAAGATGGTTGTTTATTGCTTATCGATGAGTGCACAGTGGGGGGCACTTCCAGGTGACACTTCCATGTAATGAGTGTCTAGTCAAACTTGCAGCATGGCATTGCACAATATGTCCTGCACAAATCCATGCTGCATCTATATTGCAAGCAATATCTTCTATCATGTCAGCAGTAGCAAACATCAGGATTAAGAATCTGCACAGCACATCTTGTCAGTGGCGACCTTCCCCTCCCCTTTCCCAGGCAACATGTGCAGATTTGTGTGCATAGCACTACTGGGTGGAAGCACAAAGGTGTGACAGAAATCAACCTGTTTTGCGTTGACTACAATAGTAACTGGGAACAGGCCTCAGGTTTGTTTTTTTTATAGTGGAAAATGACTGCTTTCTGTAATAAAATAGGAAACATATTTGACTGCATTACTACCATCTTCCTTCAGCAGCTGATTTTGTACAAAGTTATGCAGAGTGTTAAAACACTGCCTTTAAACCTGATAGTAAACACTTGTTTATGCACTGTAAATGATGCAGAAATGATTTTTCATATAGCAATGTAGTTTTTTTTATTCCTCACAGGAGACACTTTTTAAAATAAGACTTAAGGCCTCATTTCCAGTCAGTACTGAGGTCGGGGCAACATGGATGAATTTCAGTCAGACCATCTCACCACTACCCAATAGTGCTACTGTATACACAGAATTTGGCACATACAAAGGTAGACAGGTCATCCATAACAGGAACAAGCCATATCCAGCCATGGCCTTTACTCAGTGCAATTAAACTAAATGATCCATATCTAGCCATAGCTTACCATAACCAATGATATTATTACTAATGTCTGTAGCTACCACTGTAGCAGGGGGTCAGCCCCCCCCCCCGTGATATAGGTACTATGCAAATCACCAAGCCAAATGATAATGTTAAAGGGTGCAAATGGTGTTTGCATCTACTAACAGGTGAGGTGGTATCTCTGTAACTCAGCATGGAAGTCCCCCCTTCCCTTACATAGTCAAGTTAATTGGACTATGGAGGTCCAGTTGCTCCTTTCTCTCAGTAGTCTGGTGGTACAGGGGACCCCACACCCTAGCTCTGGCATACCATTTTACCTGTGATCTACTTGACATCCCTCCAAATCCATACTGATGGCCAGATGTCTTTGCCCAGACCTGTGCCTCCCATTACTGCCTGCTATTAGCAGTCAATGGCATGGAAAGGTGTGGGTGGCTGTGACCAGGCTTACAAGGGCCAAACATCTTTGTGAATGGCACTGTTAGCTATTTTCAAGTTGGTCCAACCACCACTTTCAACTAGTTGAAAAACATTTGGAAGAACTTGGGTTGTGACCCCAATTTTATATAACTTGATGGGAACACAATATCAGCAGTGGTGCTAAATGGCTACAAGAACCACTTAACACCACCAGATGTGACTGTAAGTATTTACAATCTCCATGTCATACTCAAGAAATACACCTAATTGTAAAATTCTTACTTAGGAAGACAAAATTCCTCCCCCCAGTTAAGAAGAATACCAACCTTATTTATAACTTCCTTACAGCTATGTCTGTTCCAGTTCCTAGTAGAAAATGGGCTGCAGGATGGGAGATAGCACAGAGTTGTGGCAGGAAGATCTTGTGAAGCAAATTTGATTAACTTTTTCGAATGGGTAACAAGGGTTGCTGAAAATGGACAGTCATTTGGCATAGTGTATCTGAACTTTGGCAAGGATTTCAACTCTTTTTCCACATAGGAGCTAATCAAGAATCTGGGGGACCTGGGTATAGCAGACAAACTGACACAATGGATGGAGAACTGACTGAGAGGGAGGACACAGAGGGTAGTGATTAAAAGGCAGTCTTTAGGCTGGAAGATGGTCACTATTGGGGATCCACTGGGATCTGAGCGTGATTAAGCATTTTTAAACATCTTCACTAACAACACTGAAGACAACATCAGAGAGAAAATCTGCCAGTTTGAAGACAACACCAAGTTTTGTGGCAGGAATGACTGTGAGGATTGAATCAGATATGAGGAAGGACCTGTAGAGGTTTAATAGGCAGTCCACGATCTGGCAGCTGGGCTTCAATGTCAAAATTGAAAAGTCTTGCACATGTGAAGTAAAAATTCAAGGGTGGATTACAGGTTGGGGAAGGGGGTGGTGATAGTCATAGTGACTGAGGAAAACAAGGGATCCTGGGATGGTGATTTCAAATAACTTTAAAACTTCAGTTCATTACAATCAAGACATAGGGAAAACAAACAGAATGTTGAGAGGCATAGTTAGGGGGCTCAGCAACAGGAACACTGTACAGAGCCTTGATGAGTCTGTACCTAGAGTAATAATAATAATAATAAATGTTATTTCACAAAACGTCTTTCAGACCATCAAGGCGCTTCACAAAAAGATAAAAACACAACCATAATTAGATCAGTAAGCAAACTAATTTAAGAATAAATAACAGAGGATCAAAGTTATTCGGTACCACTAAAAGCTTGACACCAAAGAAGGGTTTTCAGCACCTGTTTAAAACCTCCCACAGTCATGCACTCCCGAAGCTAATGGGGTAGAGAATTCCAAAGGGATGGGGCCACATGCATAAATGCATGGGCCCCTGCAGATTTCAGACACCCTAGGAATCTCCAGTAACCCCTCGTCAGCCGAATGGAGCTGTCACACTGGGCTATAAGGCACAAGAAGCTCTTTCAAGTAGTCCAGGCCCAGTCCACGTAGGGCTTTATAAGTCAGAAAACCAACTTTAAAGGTGATCTGCCACCTAATCGGCAGCCAGTGTAGATTGCGCAGCACTGCAGTAATATGGGAAGCTCAATGAGCCCCAGTCAACAATCATGTTGCTGCGTTCTGCACAAGCTGCAGGCAGTGGATATCAACCTCAGGTAGCCCTAAGTAAAGAGAGTTGCAATAATCAAGAAGTGAGGTCACAAAGGACCAACATAGCTAAAGCCCTGGATGGAACAAGGTGCTTAATCCTGTAGATATTCCTAAGATGATAAAAGGAAGACTTGACGATTGCTGACACTTGAGCACGTCAGGTCAGCCCATCATCGAACCATACCCCCAGGTTTTGCACCTGCTCATAGGAAAGGATCTGGGAGACCCCAAGAAAAAGTCCAGAGGGTCGACAATCCCACAACCCTTCTATCCGGTGACCCCGGTCCACTATCATCACCTCTGTCTTTCTGGCATTCAACTTTAGCCAACTCGAATTCAACCAATCCTGGATTTCAACAAGGCAGTTATTAAAAACCTAGACAGCTCTATCCTGGTTTGGCACAAAAGACAGGTAGAGCTAGGTATCATCAGCATAGCAGTGAAACCTGAGCCCATATGGTCTTACAATGTCTCCGAGGGGCAGCATATACATTGCAAACAACATGAGGGACAAAACTGAACCCTGAGGTGCCCCACATGGCAGGGAGAATAGGTCCAAAGAAAAAATCCCAGACATCAATCTCTGACTTCTGCCTGTAAGGAAGGATGTAAGCCACCTGATGACTGTACCAGTCAGGCTACAGATGGACCTCAGACGTCCAAGTAATACCCCATGGTCTACAGTGTCAAAAACTGAAGAGAGATCAAGGAGCACCAAGACAGAGCGGCTTCTCCAATCTCTCACCATCAGGAGATCATTGAGCCCCCAAACTAGTGCAGTCTCAGTACTGTGCCTGTTCTGGAAACTGGACTGGAGAGGTTCGTAGATGTTATGGATGTCCGGTGGTCATCCAGCTCTACCGCTACTACTTTCTCAATTACCTTCCCTATAAAGGGAAGGTTTGAGATTGGTCTCTAGTTGGCCAGAGAATCCAGGTCCAAAGAAGCTTTCTTTATGAGGGGAGTTACCACCACCTCCTTCAGGGAGATTGGAAACTCACCAGATTCCAGGGAGCACCAGACCATCTGTGCCAGGACCTGGCCAATAGTATCCCAACAACCCACAATCAAGGAAGTTGGGCCCGGGTCTAAACTACAGCAGATAGGGCACATACCCTGGACAATCCACATAACATCCATGAACTCGGGCAAGGCAAAGGTACTCTAGGAAGCTCTAGGTGAGGCGACCAAACACCAATCATCAGCGCCCCCCACAGAGTGAGTCATAAGAATTTCCAATCTGATATCGGCCACCTTATCCGCAAAGAACCAAGCAAGTTCATTGCACTCCACTTGCAAAAAATGTCTTCGGAGCTGCAGACAGGTTGGGTTGCACAATTTGTCAACAATTCGGAAGAGCTGAGCTGGTCGATTCTGAGCGGCAGCAATCTCCCTGGACAGGAATTCTGCCTTCTTACAGGAGATCGCTGATTGGTAAGTCTGATAATGCTCACGCAATCTAAGGTGATCGACATCCAGGATGGATTTCCACCAATGCTGCTCTAACCTATGTCCTACTTGCTGCTACTCCCTCAAGGACCCATCAAACCAGGGAGCCCGAGGGCGAAGGGGGAGAGGATGAACATGGACAAGAGCAATCGAGTCCAGGGCTACAGAGATGGCCTTATTAAAGGCCATGACTAAAGTCTCTGGACTTGAGCTGACTACAGGAAACTCTAAGAGGTCAATCACCACCACTAGAGTACTGCGTAACAGTTTAACCCGCTTCATAAAATGGACATAAACATACTGAACTAAGTGCTTAGGGGGGCAACCAGGATGCTACAGATTCAACAGAGGAGGTTGAGGATATGTGAACAGTGACTTGAGAGCCTCATCAGCTACTTGTTGGAGCCCATATGAGAAAGGGGTACATGACTGAAATGTGTAAACACTTAAGGGATATCAACACTATGGACTCAAGGGAGTTATTCAAAGGCAGCAGCAACATGCTTGCTAAAGGAACAGCAGAAAATTAAAATAGTGGGGGGTAAGTTCAAGAGGGATGTTAGAAAGTACTATTTCATGGTGATGGCAGTGGCAGAAGGAATGAGCTACCTAATACTTTTCTCAGTGTACAGATGGGTAAGGACTTTAAGAGGTGACATACATGAACAAGGGTATGGTCAAAGGAGCCGAGGAGAATAGAGAGGAAAGAGAATGTTCATGAACCCCTAGAGGGCATGCACCACCACGCAGGGCAGTTAAGGTAGATCATGCAGTCTTTTATACTTGCAGTTTTGTATGTTGGCCATTTGCTTCACTTTTTGAATGCCAGGACTCAGTTTTGAAAAGCTGGAACATTAATCACATGTGATAGGAAATCTTGCACAACTGGGATCCTGCTACAGTTAACTCCTGATGTGACCAGACATGGCATGTGTGCAGACAAAGGAGATAGGTGCACCTGCAGAGAAATTGCTGAAGATAAAAGGTTTTCTGCAATTTGCTAGTGCATAGCCTCCCAACCACACACACACACACACACAGGTGCAATGCACAGCTACAGTAGTGAGCCCTGGTCAATTTTAAGACCTTTGAAAATTGGAATCTTGTGCACCACATTTTAATTACAGGTTTAGATGTATGCCATGGGTTCTGTTGCAGTCAGAACCCCCCTTATTGTTTCTACAGATCAAGTTCAAGGTATTTTTACCACGCTTAGAGTTGTTTAAAATGTACTGACGCCAGAAAATCAGAAGGCTGTAGGTTTTATCCCCACACCAGGCACTTGGGTTAAACAAATCCCAGTACTGACACTGTAAAGTGGCATGTGGGGGGTGCAGAACTCCTGTGGTGCCGTCTTTTGGATGAGACATTAAACCAAGGTCCTATCTGCCTGTTCTGGGGTAGTTCAGCTGGATGTTAAAGATCCCATGGCAGTTCTCGAAAAGAATAGGGGAATTTTTTATTAAGAACTTCAAAAAAAAATTAGACTTCATTACAAACATAACTCAAAGCAAAAACTGTAAAACAAACATGTATTAATGCATACATCCACTTCTAGAAATATTGAATCATATTCTAGATATTAACATGAAACAGAAGCCCTTAAACTAAAGAAAATCCATATTAGTTCATTCACTGCATAAAAATCTCCCTCCCCCACCCCTAAGAGTAGGAGAATTTTTATTTATACACAAATCAAATCAAATACACAGATACAGATTGATATACTACAGCAACCATTTGCTCTCATAACAACAAAATGAAAAGAACCAAAAATGATGAAACCATAAAACTACCATACATATTACAAAATCCTGGGGAGGAAAAGGTAAAAGAAATGATCCCTCAAAAGGAAAATAGAAACTTCTCATTATACTAAAAACCTTGTATTTCATTTCCCTCTTTCCTTGTTCTTTTATTGAGTGAGAAATAAAAAAGGAATCCCTCTCCAATATTTAAACCAAAACCCATTTCCATATGTAGACAACACAAGGCCTGGGAGTCAAGACCGCCCATCCCTCGTGTTGTCTGTCAAACTATTCCAACCACAAGACTGAGCTTCAATGAAGTTGCCAAATATCAAAATCAAAATGTTTTCTCAGCTAATTTTATGCTAATAAGATCCTTCTGAATAATCTGAATCAATTCTTGTTTGGATATGACTTGTTTCTGAAGTACCAATCTGCAGCATACCTGCCAAATCCAATATATAAAGGTGGCCATTATTAGCCTAGTGGTACTTTTATGATAAGGCTGCCATCTTGGAAGTATATGGCCTCCGTACAGAAGAGACTTTAGTCCCAACTGGAATTTCCATTTTTTCTCAACCTCAGCCCAAAATGGTTCTATGTATGGACATTCTAAATAAAGATGATCCATGCTCCATAGCGCAGCAGTTTAAGGCTCTGAGCTGCAAATCTAGAGACTGTCTTTGAATCCCACAGCCCCGACTTGCTTACTGTGTGACCCTGAGCAAGTCACTTAACTTCCTTGTGCTCCCAGGTCACACCTGTAAACAAGCTTTCAGCTTAGTGTGTCTCTCCTGTTAAAAACAAAAACCAAAAAAAATATATATATATATATCTGCACAAGAATCTCTCGGACAGTGCCTTTTACCAACCTCCTTATGCTTTTGATTATCTGTCACATTTATCCTCCCATGGACTCCTAACCATACAACATCCTGCATTTTTTGTGGGATTCTAGCTTCAGTGAGTAAGAGACTAATGCTTTTATGTTCACTAACTGAAATATTCCCAAAGGGGGAGGCTGAAAACTGAGTGTGCAGAATAGAGGGATACAGGAATTTCCTTGGAAGGATTAATATCTGTGCTACTGACACTCACCAAAATCTTAGATAATCAAAACAATATGTCCCTGAAACATTTAATCTCATTACCCTCATTTTTATGAGTGAAGTCATTTGTCCACAATTGACTCAGGATTTCTTCTAGTTATAGATGCACCCAACCTACCAAACACTTTTTGCCATTTTCAGGAGAGGAGAACTATTAGCATATAGAAAAATACTCCAAAAAAACAAAATATGGGCTGTAATATCCACAGGCACCCTTTCTTAATAGGTAAACATGTAACATTCCTCTTTATGGGATTCAGACGACTACCCCATAGGCAAGAAAAAAAAATAATATAAGGCAGTCTCTAACTTTTTTGGCACTGGGTAAACATAACTTAAAAATAAAAATGGGGAGATCAAAAGGGTCTTTATAAGATAAATTATTTTCTTTTTCCCCATATGCCACTTATTCCAGTTCTGCACCCTCCTTTTTGCAATGTTTATCTGGTATTCCCAGTTAAAAAGGGCCAAATTTCCTGGCCAGAGAAAACCCATAACATCTTGCATGGTTCTGTTTCCACCCTTAAAGAAGCCTTTTGAATCTCTAATGGGACCTTTTCTGTAACAGAAATACAGCAGCATTTCCCTAAATTTAGTTTTGCCCCTACCCCCTGGGATAAAGGCATCTTCAACTTTCTACTGCCTTATTCCCAGAATTCTGATCTGCCACTGCTAAAATCGTATAATCCGCATGTGCTAATACCTTTAACTGAGTGTTTAGACTAAATTTGATGCACCAGATCTTAGGGGATAATAACAGAACTCGTAACAGTGGCTCTAACATTAAAATATGTAAAAGCGGGATAAGGGAGCAGCCCTGCCTCACCCAAACTGAAATACCTAGAGCTTTCCCAACCCATCTATTATCATAAGGCTTGCGAACTACCCTATGGCAAATCAATTTAATCCAGTCCATGTATTGGCTCTGGAAACTGTAAGCTTTCATGTATTCCCATAGACATAAATGACTAACCCGAGCAAATGCTTGTGTTTGATCAAGGCAATTAAAAATCCCTCAGTTTCTTCCTTCTTCCCTTTATCCATTTCCCTAATAAGAAATAGGTTATCTGAAACTTTACTACTAGGAATGTAACAAACCTGTCCTTCCTGAATGATGGAATCCAAGACTGTAGAAAGCCTTTCAATCAAAATTTTAGTTAATAATTTAATGTCCATGTTCAATAATGTAATTTTCCTCCAGTTTTCTAAGGATAACTTATTTCCTTTCTTAAAAATAAAGATTAATAAACCTTCATACATCTATGGAAAGATCCTAAGTTCTGCTAACATAAACTGGTACACAGCCAGTAGTTCTTCAGGCAGGAACTACCAGATTTGTTTATATGCTTCCCCTGGAAGGCCATCAGACCCAAGGGCTACCCATTCTTTAAACTAGGTATCACCTCTGTAAATTCCCAGTTTTCCAAAGGGACAACTAGCTGATTCTGTTGCACCTTAGTTAACCTAGGAAGATGAGCTGCATGTAATATTTGAGTCAATTGAGAAACTTCTGGATCTTGTACTGTCTGCTGGTCTGATACAAATTCTTCCATCACCTCTAATTCCTCCTTATTATCTGAAACCACTTCTCCTGCCTTATTTTTAAGGCTGTAATAGTTCTTCTATTCAACCTGGTCAGACAATCCTCAAAGGGGATTAGTTTGATTTTTCATTCCTTGGGTCCCAAATCACTGCTCGGCCTCAAGGGATGCCTGCTTATTTTAATGATATAAAAATATCTCTTGCTTTCTTTCCTGTTTCTGGTTGGAAAGGTCAGTCCCTGTTGTAGCATGCTCTGAATGTAATTCATACAGTCGAGTTCTAAGCTGATTGTAAGATAATGTCATAGATACCTGGCTTTGAAGGGAAATCTGCTTAAAATATGCTTTAACACAAATCTTTGTATCTTCGCACCACTCTATGGGGAATCGTATAAAAAGAACACAGATTGCCTATCTTTAGATATAGTGGACAAGTCTTTACTTACTTCTGGATCTTGTAAAAGGCTTGCATTCATTCTCCATAGCCCCCTCCCCAGAGCACTTGGGAGTGAAGAAGACACATGTGATCCAATTAAAGCATGGTCTGATGTTTCCACTGGGATGGCTTTGATATAGGAAACTGGAAGTAATTTGGACACAAACCAATAGTCTGTTCTGGTAGAAATTGTACCTTTGAAAAAGGCATGGGCTGGGTTCATATAAAGGCGCCACGCACATCTTTTAGGTTAGATTTCATAACCAATTGTCTCAAAAAGTGAGTATCACAAAATGTTTTATTTTGTGACCTGGTCCTATTAGAGGTTTGTAAACCAGTATTAAAGTCCCCTCCAAATAATTGCTTCCTCGTATATAAAAATGGCTGAACCAATTTTAATAGTTCAATTGGGCTGAAGGCCATAAAGGTTTGTTGATCTAAAATCTATCCCTCTAAATGTATTATCCAATATCATAGCTGTCCCAGGGGAAACATCTATTAATTTGTGGACAATTATTTCTGAATTCTTAAAACATATGCTAAGTCCACAACACTGGTCTACTCCAATTGACCAGAATGAGTCTCCATATAGCCATGCACTTTTGGTTGAATCAAAATCCGTATTGGAAGGCAGTCTTGTGTCCTGTAAACCAAAAAGATCATATGACATTTGTGATAGTGTTGAAAAGGTTGTAGACCTTTTCCCAAAAGATTTAACACTACTGATGTTGAGGCTTGCTAGCCTGAAAGGAAGTAAAAAATTATATATTATTTAAGGGGGCAGTGGGGTGTTTCTTAACACTGAATCTAGTCAGTCTCTTCCCTTTTTGGGAAACAGAAGGCACAGAGGTTGTAGTCCAGACATCTACAGACGGATCACCCTGTAAGGAATGGGCTGAAGCATCTGAGTCTTCCTCTTCTATTCTATCACTCTAACTCTGTAGCACCTCATACCTGTTCTTTGTTCTCACCCCCTGGTTGGTTTGACTCTTCTGTTTTACGGAGCTTTTGGTCATAGATGTCCTTGCCACAACTTTAAAAGTATCTTTCTCACCTGGTGTCTGCACCATTAAAGATGAAGGTTGGGGGGGTTTCCATGTTTGTCTCTGACAAATTCACTATGGTGATAATCTGGGGAGGAGGATCCTGACTTGGGACCACAACATCCTCCTGCACTGCTATTTCCATGGGTACATCAGTTGGTTCATCTTTGGTAACTGGTGGACTAGGGGCTCGGGTACTGGTTTGTGAGTTTGAAGCTTGAAAGGCCCTCTGTGCCTTACACAGATAAAAGTCTTGCTCTGCTCACACCATCCTTCCATTATTTATTAAAAAGGGTAGTCAATGGTGTTACTAGTTCTTCCCTTAGTTCTATTAGAATTCTGTAGTGAATCCCACTAGGCCCCATTGCTTTATTCACCTTCACTTTTAAGAGTTCTTTCAGAACCCTTTCTTCTGTGAAAGGATTAATATCAACTCCCCTATCCAGAGTGCTTCTATTGACTGGATTAGGTATCTTCCCCTGCTTTTCCTTTGTGAATACTGAACAGAAGTATTCTTTCAGTATCTCTGCTTTTTCACTGTCACTCTCTGCCCAACCACCTTCCTCTTTATTCAGCCTCAGTATCCCTGTCTTAGTCTTTCTTTGCTCCCTAATGTACCTATAAAAGGTTTTATCGCCCTTCTTAACCGAGTTGGCTATCTTTTCCTCGGTTTGGGCCTGTGTTATTCTGACTGCCTTACCCGCTTCTTTCTGCTTTAACTGATACAGTTCTCTGTCCTGCTCCTGTGTTTCCTTATACTTCCTGAATGCTATCTCTTTCTCCCTTACCTTCCCCGCTACTTCTTTTGAGAACCATAGAGGTTTTTTCTTTCATTTTGGTTTGTTTATTTGCTTCACACAAAGGCTTGTTGCCTCTGTGATGGTGGTTTTAATGTTTCCCCATTGTTGCTCCACCCCACCTTCTTGCCTGTTTGCTAGTGCTTTTCTGAGGCACTCTCCTATTTTGACAAAATCAGCTCTCCTGAAGTCCAGTACCTTCACTTTTGTGTGGCTTGACTCTACAGCTATGTTTATCATGAACCACACTTTTTGATGGTCGCTTGTTCCCAGATGGCTACCCACTTCAAGATCAGAGATCCTCTCTCCTTCCCCATTTGAGAGTACCAGGTCTAAGACTGCTCCCTCCTGAGTGGGTTTCAAAACTAGCTGTCTGAGGCATGCCCCCTGTAGGGCATCGAGAATGGCCCTGTTCATGGATGTGGCTGCAGCAAAGGTGCTCCAGTTAACATATGGCATATTCAGGTCCCCCATCAGCAATACCTCCCCTTTCTCTGCCACAACCCATTGTAGTCTATTATGGCCTTTGGGATGTCTTCCATATCACAGCTTTTCTCCAGCCAGAAGATGATATCATTTACACAGACCCTCTCATTCCTGAACAATACAGTGACTGTCTTTGTGGTAGGCTTAGTAATGGGAATGGTGACTAAAGGGACCCACACAGCACAGTATCTCAGTGAATAGTATAAATTTCAAAACTGATCCAGAAGTTGGATCACGTGATGAGCTAAGCGAGGGCGGACGTGCTGAGTGTTGCTCCCGGGCCTGCCCGATCTAATTAAGTCTTTTTTTTAAAGTCTTCTTTGTCGGAGGGTGGTGAATACACTATTTATTTGGCGTTTTTAGTGCTTTCTCTCCCGCTGTGCTTGTAGGAGTGGATACTCATTTTGCCGACATCCTTAAGTTTTCAGGCATCATACCACTCGCTATGGAGTGCGGAAGCCCCGAATTTTCTGACGCTCGAGCGCCGGCCTCCAAACACCCGAAACCCCCATCTCCCTGTGCCAGAGGACCAGGACTCATTCTCGGCTGGGGAGGAGAAAAGTCAATTTCCTCCGGATGACTTAGCTGAAATTAAATCTCTCTTGCGAGGCCTGGTTGCGGATTTCTCCACAATTAAACCAGCTCTGAATGCCCTGGCAACGAGGACTGGGGACTCATAAGCTAGAATCTCCTCTCAAGAAAAGAAGATGACAGCTCATGAGCAGGAGCTGGTGGTTTTGAGGAGACAAGTTAAAAATTGGAGGAAAGGGTGGATGACCAAGAATCTCATAGCCGGAAAAATAATTTAATTCTGGCAGGCTTGCCAGAGTGATCGGAAGGTCTGGACTGTATTTCCTTCATCCAGGGGCTACTACTTAAGATCTTGGGCCCAACGCCCTATGGTGAGGTGTATAATATTGAGAGGGTTCATCGCTCCCTAAGGGAGATTCCTCCCCCTGGGGCTCACCCCAGAGTTATCATAATGAGGTTCCTGAATCATAGGGAGAAGGCCCATGTCCTTATGAAGGCGAGAGCTCTTAAGAACCTGCACTGGAATGGAGCTGCAATTTGGCTTTTCCAGGACCAGATGTCAGTCATTCGGGAGAAGCAGAGAGAATACGTGGATATTAAGAAAAAGCTATATCTTGCAGGGGTGAAGTTTCGTATGCAGCATCCAGCTACTTTGGTGGTCAAGCTCCAGACAGGGGACCGGAGATTCCTGACAGCGAGGGATGCTGCAGAGGGACTTAAAGTCGAGTTTCCAGATCTATTTAGAGCGGCAACTTGAATCTCCAAGGCAGATGGTGTTCTCGGCTTCAATGGAGTTTTGAACTGTTTTGTCTATAAAAGACTCTTTGCTACACTTTGGTTATGTTAGATTGACTGAACTCCCCACCCGGCGATCTTGTGCCTCTTATGGATTAGAGGAAGTTCACATGGGGAAGGGAGGATTTTGGAGTTATTATGAAATGGGGGAGAAGGGGATTGTTATATTATTATTCTGGGTCTTGTCCCTTTTTTTTTTCTGTAGAGGAGATAAGTAATTTTATTTAACCTCTCTATAGATTTGGGGGGCCTAGGGCATGCTCTAGGTGGCTGGCTCATTTCGTTTTCGAGCTGGATAGGAGCGATCGAGGATTAGGGATTGTTTAATTGGGGTAGGGGGGAGGGAAGAGAGAGAGCCCAGTCCGCATACTTGTCCACACTGGCAGCCTTGGCTGGTTGATAGAGGGAATAGTAAGCCCTGATGTTTACGCTTAATATGCTATCTTGGAATGTCAAAGGTCTCAGAGGGAGGAAGAAGAGGTTAGTTGTTCTAAAGCATATTTCAAATTAGGGGTTCAAATAGCTTTCTTGCAGGAAACCCACTTGCTTAAGGAAGAATGGTGTTGTTGAGGAAGCTTTGGTTGGGTCAAGTTTTGAAGAGGGAATGCCAAAGCCTCAGGGGTGTGGCGATTGTGGTTGTCCTCTGTCACTTCGCGCCATCGGGGCATACACACGGGAGTCTTGTGACAGGCACCATTTTGGGGAGGCTTTAACAATAGCTTCTGTTTATGGTCCCACTCCACCTAATCCAGATTTTTTTGCTTCTTTGGAGCAGGACTTATCTAGCCTCTCATCCCACTCTCTGATAATAGCAGGGGATTGGAATCTCTGTTCCAATAACTCCCTTGATAGGATCCCCCCTTCCCGGAAGCCGCCTTCTAAGGAGCAGATAGCAATGGCTAGATTCCTTGAAGTTGCTGCATTGACAGATCCTTTCTGGTGATTTAAACAAGGGGATTGCAATATGACCTTCTACTCTGGGGCTCATAAAATCCAAACACGTATTGATTTTTTTTTGGTAAATCAGGAGGCCCTCCGAGGGGTTAAAAGTTTGCTGGTCTATGGTAGAATTCTATCTGATCACTCTCCAATTCATCTCTCTTGGGCAGTGGAGTCTGCCCAGATGAGGCCTTTCAGATGGAGATTGGATGAATCCCTTCTTCTGGACGATAATACGCTTTCCCGTCTGGACGAAGCCCTTAAGCATATTATCCTAACTCAGATTCCTTCCTTTGACAATAAGGCCTTAGCTTGGCCCACATGTAAAGTTCACTATTCTAGTGTAGCCCAGACCCTCACCATCAGGAGGAATAGGATGAGGAAAGCTAGGGAGGAATTTATATGGGGAGCCATTAACTCTCTTACTCCCCTGGAGGGTTCTAGTGAGGAGGTGGACCTGGAACTTCAGGATTTAAGAGGCGAGATGACAGATATTTTATTTAGTAAACTGGAGTCTAGGGCAGAAAAGATTCAAGCTGAGTATCTCTTACAAGGGGATTTGCCTAGTAAACTTCTTGCTGCTAGGGTTAAAGAATGGGAGGCCACCCGTACAATCTCTTTTTTGGAACACCAGGGGGAGGTGGTGACGGATCCGCAGGCCATGGCAGATACTTTGCAGATTACTTTGTTGAATTATATCAAGGCTACAGGTGTCCCTGAGGAAAGGGTGTGGGGTTTTGGATGATATATGTTTGCCAAAGTTGGACTCAATCCAATCTCAGGCTTTAGCGGCCCCTATATCAGAGGCTGAAATAAGAGATGTGATTAATAAGTTGCCCAGGGGCAGCAGTGGCAGCCAGATGGCTCCACGCTCCTGTTTTACAAGACTCACGTCCAAACCCTTATCCCTTTGCTCTTGGAGTTTTTTCTAATATTATGTCAGATGGGGTTCCATACTTACCATTATACCAGGCTTACATTACACTTTATTCTTAAGCCAGATAAACCTGAGAATTAGTGGGGAGCTATAGGCCATTGCTCTCCTGAACCAAGATATTAAATTATTATCTAAGATACTTGCTAATAGAATTTTAAAGGTTGCCCCTCAAATTATTAGTCAAGATCAGGTTGGTTTCATCCCAGGCAGGGGACCCCATGATGCCTTGCGGAAACTTCACCATGTGCTTTTGGAGGCCGTTGGCTCTTCCTCAGATTTGACACTTTTTTCTCTTGATGCTGAGAAGGCCTTTGATAGGGTCTCCCATTCCTTCTTATTTGCCACTATGGAAAGGATGGGCTTCCCGGAGGGCCTTCTCAGGGGCATTAAGAATCTATACACCTTTCCCACGACCAGAATCCTTTGCAATGGTTTCTTGTCAAGAGAATTTTGCCTTGGTAATGGAACCAGACAGGGATGCCCCCTTTCTCCAATTTTATTTAATATTTATTTGGAACCCCTGCTGAGGGCGATTCAATCTGACCCTGACGTACGGGGGATTGTGGTCAAGGGAAGGGAGCTGAAGCTCTCGGTTTTTGCAGACGACATCCTTTTGCATCTCCGAGACCCAGTGTCGAGTTTTGGGAGAGTCCTTGGGATTATTAATAGTTTTTTGGCGGTCTCGAATTATAAGCTGAACTTGAACAAGACCCAGGTTCTTCCTCTTACCCGCATCTGTATAAGGCAGATTTGGAGTCCTGGCACTGAAATGGGCTTAGAGGGTATCAAATATCTGGGTATCTGGGTTACGCCTAATTTACACCAGGGTGTTGAGGTCAATCTGAATAATATTCTAGTAGCAGTTAGAGCAGACCTGGATAGGTGGAATAAGCTTCCCGTAAAATTTTACGGCCAGATTGGGGTTAATTAAGATGAATTTACTGCCTAGGTTCCTGTATCCCATATACTTGTCCCCTTATGTAATTCCCAAAATTTGGTTCATTAGAATACAAAAACTATTTTCTGATTTCCTATGGAATTTTAAACCCCCAAGGAGGAAACACTCGGTCCTTCGGCTTTCCTCTAGTTTAGGGGGTCTTAAGATGCCAGACCTTCATTTGTATTATGTAGCTGGACAATTGTCTATAATGACTCGATGGAATAGCTCCTCTGAGGGAGAGGGCTATACTCCAGTCTGGCTCCATATTGAAAGGCAAATCTTGTTAGATAAGATATTTCCGATTCATTCCTTTTATTAACCCGCCGATTGCCGGATATCGGTAAAGACTCTCAATATTTAAGTCAGTCCTGGCTTGCGGTCCTTTTATCTCCAACTTATCAAAAGATCCAAAGGGGCTGTAGAGATCAACCTATTTCTGGTAATCCTAATATGAAGATTGGTGGTCGGGTAATTAGGAATCACTGGCTCCGAACTTTCTAATCTTGTTTGGACAAACTTTTATTCTAGATGGCAAAGTGGTGTTTCCCCCTCAGTGTAGTGATATTAACTTCTTTAAGAAGATTCAGGTTGCTAAAATGCTGCAGAAACTACAAAGGGATATCCCCCCTCCTTCAGGAACCTCACTGTCTTGGGACAACCTTAAGGATCTTAAGGTTGCACATAGACCTCTGTCAGCGGCGTACAATGTGCTGTTGAGCTTTTTAGAAAAGGAGCTCTCTGTGAGGGTTTCATACTGGGAAAAAAAGGTTTCTCCTCTGAGACCGGACTGGGATGTGATCTGGAGGAGTGTAGCTTACATACCTATTCCCAAGTATAGAACCATGCAGTTTTTTATATCCTCTAATTTGTACTATACCCCCTCTAAACTTTGTGCTAGGAAGCTTAGACAGACAGACCAATGTTTTAGGTGTGGATTGAGTCCAGGAGATATATTTCATATATTCTGGGATTGCCCAGGATATTCCCTTTGGGTTCAGGTTAAGCAGAATATGGATCCCTTTAAATTATGTGGATTTTATTCTCCTGAGATTTGTGTTTTAGGGACATGGCTCAAATCTCCCGAGTGCAGGTTAGATGTCATATAGCACTGATGTCTGCTTTGATTAAAGCTTTTGTTTTGAAGCATTGAAGCGATTCTATTTATACATATGACCAATGGTTAATCGATCTTATGAGGTCTTTAGCCAGGCTAAGTTGGCAAATGTATCGAGACAGTAGAAAAGGAACATACATTAAGAGATGGAGAAGTTTAGAGGTGATATATTAGCTTCAATTTAATCCTACCCATTAGTCAGTCTGTCTGTCTAAGTGTAGATCACTGTAGTGATGAGTTAGCAAATCAATAATTTTTTATATTTATATTTGGCCCAACGGGATCTTACCTCTATTAATCTTAAGCTTAGAGGGTTTGGTGTGTTAGGGTGCTTACCCATTAGGGGTACCTCAGTGTGGATGGGCTTTAGATGGCAAACATAAGTTTTTTTTTAGGGCTCTCTCTCTTCCTCGGGACACAGCTGCAGGTCTGACCCCATTAGAATATAGGGCTTTTGGAACAATAGACCCTTTGGCTTAGGCTCAATCTTTATGTTTAGTGGTCTTTGTTTTGTTTTCCCTTAGCATGAGCCGATATTTATTTTGGATATTGTTAGGACTGTATGAATGTTTGGATATGGGGAAGGGTGGTCTCTGCAGCTGTGATTGTACATAGTCACTGTATATAGTTCACCTGCCCAGTTTTGGGGTGGGTACCCTCGGTATCCGGGGGGTTGTGGCTTGTCTATCTATACTTTCTCTTTTTGTCTTGTCCTTTTTTTTTTTTCTGGAATTAAAACCTAATAAAGATGGTTTAAAAAAAAAAAAACTGATCCAGAAGTCGATTGGTAAACAAACTAATGTCACGATTATAATCCCCATGGAGCATGAATAAATGCATACACCTATGCGAGGGTGAAGTGATTCTTTGATTAAACTTGTGTCAGCATAATTTCTATCAGGGACCTGATTTAGACCTCCATGATACCTTAGATGTACCATATAATGTTTTTAGCTGCTTCAGGAAACTGCTGAAAAAGTCTTGCATAGGTTGCAGCTTTAACTTTGTCTGCAGTCCTAATGGGTCTATCCCTGTTTTCATTTGGTGTAGTATCATTCGATCTGCATTCATATACATTGTTAACATTAGGTTTTGGCATACCTGAGTCCAGCTGCATGTTGTCTAAGTCCTCCCCACTGTCCTCTGGGCTGACATCTATTTGCTGCAGCTCCTGTTGTGAAGGGAGTGGCACCTCCCTAGTGTTACTTGCATTTCTGGTCTGGGCCTTCGAATCTGATGCATTGCTGTCCAGAGTTTCACCTTGCAGGGCTGCTCCCCTCATCTCTTGTGGGTTGTCTTCTGACCAACAATTAACCACTGGGATATGACTCATCTCAGGACTACTCAGTAACAGAATGACTGAGTTGGGAATCCAGTGGCAGTTCTGAAAGAGCCACCCGGCTCCTTTATAGTGCATTGTTGGGACACCATTCACCTGTAGAAGGAATATCCTGAGAACTGTAGAAAATTTATTGAGATGCCATTTCTGCAGCTGTGCTCTGACCTTCTTTTAGCAGAATTCATTTACCCACCACTTCTTCTGGACTAATTGTAGATCTTTTCCTTTTCTTCTCCTTATCCAAGCATTTATTTTTCTGGTTATACTCTGACTCTGCCTCATTCATCATATCAATTAAATGCTTCTTTTTCTGTGCCAGCTCATTTTGTAACCACAACTCCTCTTCGGATAATGTTGACGATTCCACCTCTGGTTCTTCTGCATGTAATTCTGTGATTGCCATGGGAACTCCAGCAATACAACTGGCTCTTTGAAACTGAGCAGGTAGAGATTCTGGTAAGTTCATTTTTTTTAAAATGTTCTCCGTACTTGCATATTCTATAGCCATATCTAGATCAGTTTGATCTATGTCCTTACAAGCTCCTGCTGGAGCACATCATTTCCCCTCCACAGCTTCATCCTGACTGGAATCCTCCATCCCATAACAGGCAGCACAGTGCCTCCTGCCATGGTTAGGAGAATTTCTCCTGTGTCCTGGCAAAAGTTCCACAATTCACTTAAAATACCACCAACAGTGTAATTTGGTTCAGTGTTAGTTGGCATTCATCTATATCTCCCTCCCCGGGACGAAACTGAAAATGTGCAGAATTGTCTAGTCCTTCTTTCATGGTCAACAAAAACTAAAAAAAAAAGTGCGTAACATAGAAAGACAGAAGTTGTCAACAGATAAGGGCCTTCTGGCCAACCCAGTCTGCCATAGTTTCCCTAACTAGAGTGACCATACAGGCCCTACTTAGTCTCAGGCCCCCCTCTTATCTTTTAAAATCCCTTTGTGCCTATCCCAGGCGTTCTTGAATCCTGCAACTGTTTCTACCCACACCATCTCCATTGGCAGCCTTTTTCATGTGTCCAACAACCCTCACCATGAAGAAGGATTTCCTCCCATTTCTTTGAAACCTTCCACTTTCCAACTTCATAGTGTACCCCCTTGTCCTTGAGCATCTTTTTCTTTGGAAAATGATACCTTCATGTACCTTGTTCTTCCCTGTGAGGTATTTGAATGTTTCTATCATAGCCCCCTTTTCACTCATTTCTTCCAGGGAGCACATATTTAATGCCCTAAGCCTTTCCTCATTGGGTTTTTGATGTAAGCCACACATCATCCATCCATCCATCCATGCATCCATCCATCTATCTAGCAACTATCTATCCATTTATTTATTTAATTAGAATGTTTTACTAGTAAAATCATACTGAGCTGTATTGGCTCATTTCCAGATGTATTACGGGAGGGGGGGGAGTAGAAGATTAGAACAGATGCAGACTACAATGTATTAAATAAATACCCTAAAATGGAAATAAGTATATCAAATTATAAAATTACAAGAATGCTTAAAGAATATGTTCCCAAACTTTAAATTGCCTACAGTAAATTTTTGAATTGGCAAAAGAACATTAAACAGTAAGCAATACAACAAAATAAGGAACCTGAAGAAATGATTGATACTAGGGGAGTGGGGCACTGTTGCTGTCAGTACTGGGTGTGTTACAGGTGAGTAGGAGTCCACTCCAGTATCAGAAGCAGCTGCAGGAACGAATCAAGAACTCACGGAGGAGAAATTCTAGAGTAGAAAAGGAAGGCACAGAGTGAATGAAAGGGGGAAGAGAGCCCCAAAGTTTAGGGAACAGGAACAAGAAAACAGACTGGCCAGCAGTGTATTTCATTTGAGTGAGCACAAGCATTGTGAAGCAAGTAAGAGGAGGAAGAAGGTGAGAAAAGAGGAAAGAACCAAGATACACAGGGAGACAGCCAAACCATTATTTGGAGATAAAGAAAGCATAGTGGGTAATAGCTACTTAAACATAAAACTTGCAAGCAACAAAATATAAACTATGGCCTTTGGCCTTACAATGCTGCCCTCCTCTCCCCTGACCTTGTGCACATTTCTATTGGAAATTTAGGAAGTATGCATGAGTGAGTGAGAATGCCATGTAAAATGGTTGAGGGCCATATTTTTTGTATATAAGAAAATTTGTTTCAAGTACATTTTAACTCACTTAAGCCAGAAGCACTACAGATAGTGCAACATGCTCCCATGCAGTAAATGGGATCCAATTACAGTGAGAGCCATGGAGCACCCTGTTTTAAAATGGAGGCACAAGTGTACCCTAATGTCTTGGTGAATAACATTGCCAGTTGCCATATGGTAAAACCAGGTTTGATTCTTGTGCTGAAGATCCCAGTTCAGCCCATATGAAATGGAATATAGTCCCCTTTGTATGCATGATACCTTCAGGGAAGGGGGGGGATGGTATCTGCCATGGCATGGTTGTCCCTTAGTGCTCCAGAGAGTGGATATCATGTTGGTAGAATACTCTGTCAAGTGCCTGTCTTGAATGTGTATATGCAGGACATATTCCAATGGGTCATGGTGACCTAGTCCTCTTACTTATCAAACAATAAATAAAAATATTTGATAGATTACAAATAAAGTTGGCCCAGTGGAGAAAAACTGGGTATGGCTGGGGTTGATGCATTCAGAAAATGGTTGGTTGCTGTCTGAGCAATGTCTTAATGAGTAGGAGAAATCTAGCATTTGCAAGTAAACAATGATTAATGTAAGGACCCAATGTCAGTGCACTGAGTGGAGTATAGGGGATGGAAAAAAGCAGATAGGAGAAAATGGGGGGAAGTGAAGTATAAAAAAGTTTATTTGAGTTATTGAAAAGGAAAGACCATTGAGAAGATTTTCATTTTCAATGGTGTCCCATTTAGAATGAGTACCAGGTAAACATATGTTGCTGCATGGTACAGTATAAAAATAAATCCATAAAAATACCATATAGGAATGTAATATGCAGGTTAGCATTGAAGGTTACAATACATTGCATCAGTTCTCGCATATACTTAATATGCTAATACAGTCAGGCACCTACACAGTGAGTGCAAGGTAATGCCACATTTTATAAGATTCTCTGTGATAGAATCTCCCCATGGTGGCATAAGATTTGAACAGGGCCTCAGGTCAATTGTTAACAAATTTCAACACTTGGGCCCATGACAGCAAAGCTCTTTCTTCCTACATTGATTTCAAGAGAGAGATATTCAAATTCAAGACAAGTTGAAGAGTGCAGATCCTTACTGCCACTCCTGATTTTTAACCAAAATAAAAATAAATGCATATGCCATCTTACAAAACCACATTCAAAGTTCAAATCACAATGCTGAGACCTCTAGGAACATTTTGCACAAATTTAACAAAAATAAGGGTTAGTCACATCCTTATTTTTGTCAGCAGCATTGACACCACAGCTCAGTATCTCAGGCTTTTAGTGTAACCTGGGGAATAATATTATGTAGCCAAACATATCCATGGCACACATCTGAACACAAGCTGTCACCAGCTCAATATTTCTTTCCAGGTAAAACTCATGAAATAAATCAAGCAATCAATAAACAAATACATGTAATTACTGTAGGTGTGAATTCTACCCACCTGCCAATTATTAATTTTTATTCACTAGTAGCTACAGTACTGTATGTTCACTAGGATGATCTGGGGACGGATTAGGGATCTGGGGATGGATAGGGCTATTAAGGTGTCAAGCTGCCAGCTGCCCCTTTTTATCATGAGGCTGAGAGGGAGCAGGTACATGAGGGTGGCAATTTTGCAAAGACCGTGTCAGGCTAGTGTTGAGACTGGCATAATGCCAGCTATATTCCATGTGATGAGAAGAGCAAGAGCAAGGAGAGTGGTGGAAGATGACTGAGGAGGGAGGAGTGGTTGGTAATCATTCAAAAAGTACTGGCCACCTAGAGCTGTGGAAAAGGCTTTGATCTTTACTGATTAAACTGTTTTTAATCTGGGTATTCACTACCATGAATAGGCCTGCTCATTCTTTGTATCTAAATAATGAATTGCTGCTTATTTGCATTATGGTATTATTAGTATTCATTATCTGCATAGCCCTATTGCTCGCATGAACATCTGGAGCATTATTTTACCTTTAATTCCTTGACATGTTTTATCTTTGTTTGAAAAACAAAAATAGTGGTCTGCTGCAGGTCAGTCTTGTTGCTTTCAGTACTCCTCTGTGGTATAGGAATGGGCAATGCACAATAGCAAACATACTTTGAATTATTTAATTTGTATTTAGTAAGTACAGGAAGAAAAGTAGACAATTAAGTTACCTATTTTAAGAATGACCAAGGAGATTACAAAGTAGGGCAGTAAGGTAAATATCTAACAATGTTTCATACAGGAAATCAAAGTTACAGAGCAAAGGTAAAAAGCAAATATCAAGGAGATCTGCTGAGCTTGAGCAGGAAAGATGCTATGTTTGGAACTCCACTGTAGTATCTGACCTTTTTCAGTGATAAAACCTGCTCAATTAAAGTATTTTGATTTCTTCTGAAATGTTAAGTTGTTATAAAGCAAGCTGAAGAGCTGTGGAGAGTCAGAGTTGGCCATGGAGAAGTTTGTTTCCCCCAAAGCGAGTGGGAGAAGAGCTCCATCCCAGTGGCTGACAAGATCCCTCAGCGTAGTCTGAACTATACCTGCCACATCTGTACACTTAGAAGTGAGTGTTTAGCCAAAGAACACCAAGCCAACACTTAATTCAGACATTTTTTCTTAGCAGATGGAAGGTTTTCTGATGGAGATATCCATGCATTGTGCTGCCATATAAGCTCTTAAAAGGGTTTACAGTAGTAAGGAGGTTGGTGCAATTGCCCCCTCACCTTAGAAAGAGGTCATTGGTGTTCTGTGATACAGACCCACTGACCTGGCTTTTCATGTTCCACTAAAAGTTCTGCAGGTACCGTGCAGATGCCAGAACCGTGTCTCTGCAAAATTCACTCTTTGCTGCACATATGTCCTTCTTATAGACAGTTCAGAGTCACCTGCATAAAAGAATCTCAGATAAAACATGGGAGGACTTAAACTTTACCCAGCACTTGTCCATGGCCTTCATGAGGAATAACAGGCACTGTGGAGTCATTGTGTGACAGTGCCTCTTACCCATTTTTTTATAAAGAGGGCATGCCTATGTTGTTGGTAGGAGAAGATGGTTAGGAAATTAAAGAGGCCATCCAAGGCATCAGAGATAGAGAATACAGATGACCAGTCAGTTGTGGGCAAGAATACTAAGAGAACAGAAAACATCTAATTTTAATAGGTCTCTACGAAGAATGGTCTTGGGAGGGACTCTAGGCATCGTAATTTTCTTTACAAAGTAGGTAAGGGGATATGATCAGTAATACATCAGGGAAGGTCCCAGACTAAAAGATCCTCTTAGCCTTGTTGGGCACAGTCCAGTCGATGAGTATGTGCTGACCACAAGTTAGAGAAAGTCTAGAAAGGGATAAAATAAGTTACTTGAGGCCGAGCACAGAAAGCAGATGCTCATATACTGTAGCTTGATATTCTTCCACAGACAAATTAGGTTAAAATCACCCATTACAAGTAATTAATTTGAGGCTACCTTCTGGCTGACACAATCCAGGAGATTCATGAGACCATTTATTCCTCTAGAAGGGGTAATTTTTATTTATTTGTTTGTTTGTTTGTTTGTTTGTTTGTTTGTTTGTTGACCAGGTAAGTACACTGGTCCATAGGACCATTTTCACGTACAACCCAGGTCATCTAGATAAACTTACTTGTTATAGGTGATTTTAACCTAAATTGGCTGGGTAAGAGTGCCAGCTACAGTATATCAGCATCTGCTTTCCATGCTCGGCCTCAAGTAATTCATGAACATGGATTATAGACCCACACCAGGCTGAATTTCTTTGCATTGCCCAGGAGGAGAAATGTATACAAGAACTTGCAGGCCAAGGGAGATGGGTGATTATACTAGGAGTCAAACTAGGAGTCATACTAGGAAGAGTGGATGTACTGAAGGCTAACAGCACATTTACATACATCTCCTGCCATAGCAGGTGTCAGTCCCCTTCACACACATTCAGTAGAAATCTATCAAGTTTAGATTTAAAAGAGTCATAGGAGTCAGTTTCCACGATATCCCTTGGTAGGGTATTCCATGTAGGAATAACATGTTGTGTAAAGAAGTCTCTTCTTAACTGAGTTTTTGGGTAGGTAAGTCTTAGTTGATCACTGTGTCTTCTTAATGAAAGTCTCTTTAGATTTTGGAGATATTGAGGTGGCTTTTTTAATATAACAGTAGGCCACCCCTCATTTCTGACCTGGATGATCTAGCCAAAAGAAGATTATAGTCAGGGAGGATTCAGGCAGCATCTGAAACTGAGGACTTAAGCAAGGTCTTAGTCAGGCCAAGAATATGTATCTTTACGTGACTTACCAAGGCAGTAAGTTAAGCTAGGATGGACAGTAGACTTTGCATGTTCAAATGTGCAGTTTTGAGGCCACTTTTATTTTGTCTGGTATGGGGACTAGGTTATGGGGGCAGGCTTGAGGTTTGATTCAACATCCTCAACCAGAACAATATTCAGGGATGTTAACCAGAGGGGAAGGGGTACATCCAGAACCCAAAGTGACAGGGGACAACAAAGCTTACACTTTTTAAAATGATTGTGCACATGCCGAGTGAGAGAAGTGATAGGTGTGAGGTTTTGTGGAGACAATCATCATAGTCATATTCCCCTCTAATGGATCTGTGTTAACCAAATATTCTTGAAGGAAAAATGGTCATATCCTGGACTTACAAAGGATAAAGCCACTAGAAACACTTTCAGGGAAAGCACCATCTGTGCACAACTGGTGCACAGTAGCTGGTACTACTAGTTGGGTGAAGGAGGCAAGAAAAAGGTGCTTGCGTTTAATTATTATACAGAATTGTAGGTGCTTTATCCTCTCAGATTTGTTTTCTTGGAGGTGAATGATTTTATTAATCATATAGATCATTGATGATTCATGCAGATTTGAGGTTTTTATAAAGGCTGGATTTTGGTACAGGTAGTGAGCGATGAAAAGTCCTATCATGTTACAAATACTACAATGCATTACATTGCATTTTTTTTTCTTATGGCTAAACTATGACAAGAAGTGCAGCACAAAATGACAAAACTCAGACCACTGGCATTTCCACACAAAAAAAATGTTTATTGCCACACATTTTTAATAGAGATGCTTGCATCGTCTGTGGTGTTCGTAGGATGTCATAGATGGTAGTTAATTTTATCTCAGAGTTGTTTTGTCTTGATCATTAGCTATTTACTTTATCTAGACTATCTGGAATTATCCAGGCAAATTATCCACTGTCTAGGACAAACCGCCTAGATTCAGCTGCTGAAGCTGTCCATCAATATAATGATCTGAATCAGATAACAAATGATGCAAGTATTTCTATTATATGATGATACGGATGTTTTTTTAAAGTATTCATCATGTCCGACCTATGCAATGATGTCACCCATGGGTAGCTGTATGTCTTATATCATCACTGAAAAATGCTGTCCATGTTTTAGAAAGCCTAATTAAATTACTGCTGTGTCTGAGTCATTGAATAAAATGTCTTCTGTTCCTACACCAGAGCCTCAGAAAAAGTACAAAGTGTCATACTACAGTGTGTTGCAGCTTTGCACAAGCTATGTGCATTTTCTTTTGATCATGTTGAATCTGCTATTAATCTTCATGCAGCCTTGCCAGCTTTGACAAAGGTAAAATCTTCCACAGTATATTAGCAGCTCTTCCTGAGTACCTAATCTAATTTACATAGACAACAACACAAGTGATTTGCCAAGTAGCATTGATAGATTTACTGCAGTGCCTGAAACATGCCCTCTGTTGGCTTGCAATGCCTGCAGAAAATCACTGGGCTATCATTTAAAAGAATTTATCTTATGAAATTTGAACTTGGAAAAAAGGAGCATTTACTGTGGCACCACTCTGGCAGCTGGATACAGGGTGCTTCAATTCCTGTTGCTTTGTTTTCTTTAAAACTGATTTGTTTTGATTTAGGTCAAAATGAACTGGAGCTGTAATGTGAACATTAAAGAGTCCCAAAAGAACTGAGTTGGTTGCCAAAATAATTTTCAGCATACTGTCAATCAATCATAGCTTTTAAGTTCATCTCATGTATAAGCCAGCATTCCACTGTACAATATTTCTGCATTTTATTGGAATAGTTTGTTGTCCCTTGGGGACTTCTCTTTGGCTTGAAGATATAGCTATATTAGACTGTCAACTGCAGCTTCTGCACTTGTTTCATGTTAGCCAGTGTTCCTCTTTGAGAGAACCATTTAACTTTTACATTTTTTTTCTTGCTCCTTCTGCAGGCTCCACAGGGCTATGACCCCCTCCTTCGGGGGGGGAACATCCTCTGGACCAACTCCACACTCATTTGCCCCCCGAGGTTCCACTGCAGATTCCCCCTCCAAGGCAGGGCCAGGTGGAGGGGCACCGGCAATCCCCTGACATCCTGTATGGCAGATCTGGTGGTGGGAGGCAGACTTTGCTGGAACATTTGAGCCATTACAGGTCAGTGGAGCCCTGGCCTTTTATTGTTTTCTCCCTTCCTCCCCTCCAACATAAGCACATTGGCTTCTAAGCCTCCCAACCCATACTGCCCTCCAACCAATGTTAGAGGGCAGTCACCAGGTGGGATAACTAGTCTCCTTTCCTGCAGAGAGGAGAGCAGTCCTCTGGATGCACAATTTTCTCTCCCTCCTGCCGACCCCCAGTGGCCCACGCTTATTCCCAAACCCGGGTCACCGGTGTTGTGCAAGGTGTGGTGTCTAGAGTCTGAACCCTCAGCTCCACTGGGCCAGCCAACTTTTACATTTTTAAAGACAGTTTTTGATAAATTTTGTGGATATACAAGAGACAGAATTAATACTATTGGTAACCAAATTCTTCTATTTTGTCTGCAGGTCAGTATAGTGCATGCAGACAAGTGGAGCATAGCTTTCATCACACTAACAATAGAAAGCATATCAGTATGGATCTGGACTGCAAGCCTTTCCACATACAGAGTAATTAAGGTCTTTAAGATTATTATATCTGATGTGCTTTTAATCAATGGGTGACCACGGATGCTACTGGTGTAGATTGAGGAGATGTTAGAATGTAGTCTAGGTCCACTGATTATTTGGTCACAAAAAAGCTTATGGCAAGAAAAAATTAAAATGTAACCCAATGTCCTCTGAATCTCCATCTCTTGTTCAGATAACTTCTAATCCTTAAAGAGCTAGTGGAACCAAAACTGACAGGAAAAAGATGAACATTTTAAGGAGTAGTCAGTTGTAACTTTTTATTTCTAAAGAATTTTTCTTTTTCCTTTTGCTCATCAGAAAGTTTTCTATGTGATAATATTGTGCTGAATGTGTGGAATATTTCTCAGCCTAGCAGCTGACATATCTATCTTTAATCCCCCTACTACATCATCAGCATTGTGATCTCACTGACTGTGACATCACATGTGACTGATGAAACAGAACTCAATATGTCAGCTACCAGGCAGAGTGTTGTTCCACACATCACCCATACTAACATCAGGTAAACAAGATTCTAATTAATCAAAGGGAGGAGAAAAAGTATTTCTGATGTAAAAGGTAATAGTTGACTGCTTTTAAAAAATAATATTAGTTTTAGGCAGTACACTAGCTCTTTAAGTAAGTTTGTGATGTCTACTAGTCCTGTTTTGCACAGTATTTTCACACTGGTCAATTACTTATTTAAATGTCATTAATGTCTATTTGTACTGAGTAACATTTAATCAAGAAGGGTAAACATTAGCAAATATACTTTTCAGAGACTGATACTGGTAAGTAGAGAAGTGAATACTGTATTTTATTTTATGCTAAAAATGTGTCTTGGGATATTGACATGGCTTTTGTTCAGTCATATACTATACTACAAGGTATAGAACAGAACACAAGCAATACCAAGAAAGGGTAAGGATACTTCTACCCTGCTTTACCATTTGTCTTCTCATTTATTTGGGAGGGTGTCAACCTAGATGGTTAGAGTGTATAGCTGGAAACACAAGGCCAGTTTCAATTCCACTCACCACCACTTACTAATTATGGGGCCTGTGGATTAATACAAAACAGGTATGCATGAAAAAACTACCTGGCCCACAGACCTTTGCACCCATGGACAGGCACACATTGGCCAGCTTCATGGTCACTGGACACTTGTCCATGGCCTTGTACCCCTGGCATGTAGGATTGAAGTGGGCAGATGGGTGCAGATTGGAGGACACAGGTTATCATCCAATCAGATGCCCAACCTGATCCTACAGTAGATCCTCTGCTCTATGTGGAGCAAGGGATTGTGGGACACTTTGAGTCCTGATCATGTAAACTGTTGGGTGAGTGATCCAGTGACTTCCCCCATCCTACCTGCCTGACCAAAGGGTGGGGCAACATGGTAGGGGTGTCCCACTGTTCCTGCAATAGGCAGAAGTACTCCATAGGGGGACTTACCAGATATGGCAAGGTCCCTGCATGTGTAACTTGAGCCCTCCTCTCCTGGCAATCTGCACCTCTCTGGATGGTGCAGAGTGTGGGTACACCCTCAGACACCCTTCCAGACCATCTGCACATGTAGCTGCATGAATGGCTGGGTAATCAGGCATAGAAGGGGTGCATACTCATGTAGTGCATGCCATGGGAGTCCACAGCAATCCCAGCATACAGTTACTTGACTTAGGTGTGCCTATACACTGTTTATCTGCAGCATACAGATACACATTTTCTTTTGCAGAGAGCCCCCATGTGAACATGCACCAGTCACCTTTCTACTCTATGTATAATCGGATGAGACATTAAACCGAGGTCCCATCTGCCTGGATTGGTGGTAGTTCAGGTGGATGTTAAAGATCCCATGGCACTTATCGAAAAGAGTAGGGGAATTTCCCTGGTGTCCTGGCCAAATTTCCCTCATTCACTAAAAATACCACCAACAGCTTAATCTGGTTCAAGGTCAGTTGGCATTCATCTGTATCCCCTTCCCCCGGGTCATGCCTGAAAATAGGCAGGATTTGTCTAGTGCACTTACCTGGTCAACAAAAGCTAAATAAATAAATAAAAATCTCTTTCTCACAATTTCTCCTTCATAAACTAATGTTTGAGCACAATAGCATGGTGTACAATATTTAACCAAAGGGCATACTGAGCTATGATAGCTCATTTCCAGATGCGTCCTGGGAGGAGGAGGGGGAGTGGGGAATACAATTGGTGTGTACATAAACCAAGATACACAAAATAAACATCTTACAATTATATAAAACTGAAACAGTTACACTTAAGTCCAGCTTACTCTGTGAGGAGCACAAAACAAATCAAAATAAAATATTGAACATCTAAAACTTGAGATTGGAGGTCAGTCCTATTAACAGAGAACAGAGTGGGTGAAGGGAAGAAAGATAATAAATCTAGACTGACTTAGGAAAGGAGTGGGGGGAGAGGGATAGTATGAAGGGGGAGGTAGACCTTCACCCCTTAGGGATGCACCCCCAGCAAATACCACACTAGGCAGGAAGCAACCTGAATGGAGAGCACTGGAGTGCCCAGGCCTACAGCAAGAGGGGATAGGATAAAAGGGAGTAAGGCAAACCCTTTGACCCACTGAAATGGAAATCACACAAGGGTTCAACACTGTTTGAGGCTCACCCAGTCATTGTCATGGGAAGCTGACTTTCCTGGGGAATGGAGAATAAGAAGAATAAGTTAGATATGGGTGTGAAAGAGAAACAGGGTGGCAGGGCTCTTGGGAAGTTGCTGATGAGCAGTTGCAGGAAGGAGAAATAAAATTATGAAGAAGAGAGAATAACAAACAAGTGGATGAGGCAGAGTGGATATCAGTTGGAAGGGAGTTCCAAATATTGGGGAAATGGTAGGAGAAGGCAGCCTGACCTGACATGGAAGATCATTGGGGGGGGGCAAGGGTCCAGAGTTATGGAAAAAGTATGTGGGAGGAGGAAGAGGGATGGAGAGGAGGGCAGAGAGGTAGGGGGAAGGGGACTGAACCAGTACTTCCTGACTAGGAAGAAACAGTGCTGAGTCATCTGACCCCAGGAGGGGGAAAGAGAGAGTGGTATAAAGGTTGCAATGGTGTGTATGGGGTAGATGGTCAAGAGCAAACTGACAAAAGGAGTTGAAAATGGTGTCCAGTCTAGTTAGGGTTGACTTAGCGGCTGTGCAGTAGACTATTTCACTAGAGTAAAAGATTGAAAAGATAATTTTTTGGACAATTTCAAGAAGGTCTGGTAGGGAGATGCAACCACAGTGTCTGTACAGAGCACCTAGTTTGGGATGCAGTTTTTTATGGATGGCATTCTCATGTCCAGAAAAGTCAAGGTGCCTGTTGAGATAGAGCCAGAAGTATTTGAATGAGGTTACATCCTCTAATATGGATCCCTCTAGGATGTGGAAAGAAGGGATTTCAGTAAGCCTTGCGAGCCTTTGCCTCGTGCTGAAGGTCATAGAGACCATCTTCTTGGCATTAAGGGACAACTGATTTGAGTGAAACCAGAGTTGGACTTTATTGAAGTTCAGCTGGAGGCTGGTCACCACATTAGATGGGGATGTGCTGGAGGCATACAGAACAGTATCATCCATGTATATGTGAATAGCCACAGAGGAGCAGGCAGCAGGAAGGTCATTTAAGAATATCAAGAAAAGTAATGGGCTGAGTTCTGACCCTTGAGAGACTCTAGTGTTGATGGGGAGAGGGGGTAGGAGAGGGAGTTGCCTATCCTGACTGATTCCTACCCACAAGTTAGAAGTGGAACCAGTTACTGGCAGCAATATTTGTCCATACATCTGAAACAGCATATTTTACTTTCCATTTTCTCATCATGCGCTGTTCATAGCCCCCCAACACAAAATTTTGAGTTGTTGCCTCATTTTAAATAATAAGAAACTCTCCCCTCACTCAGGTGTGTTTTTAGCAGCAGGGTGATATTTTTTTTTTAATAATAAAAACAAATAAACTGCAGATTTCATAGGAAAAATAAAAAGCAAGTATTTATATGTTTATGTTTCAAATTATATACTATACAAAATGACACATGGGCAACAATAGATAACTTAGGCTATGTTTCCAACTCAGTATTTTGATTCACATTCAAGATCCCTATGATGTCACAAACCCTCTTCAACAAAAAAAAAAATCATTGTTGTGTATGACTGCCTACATATTATTTGCAGCATAGTGTATGGTGCACCCTTTTATGTATGGAATTCCATGCATGGAAGATGCTTGTTGTGCTACTGTAGTGACATTGTTATGTTGTTGTGCTGCAGTAGTGACGTCACTACTGCAGCACAACTTAGAATGCTGCCACACAGCTGCTTTCCTCTATCCAACTGAGCTAGAAACCTGTTTTGGTTTACAATTTGAGCTTACAGAAAAAGCTGCAGCACTTTGAATCAATAATCTGGGCCTACAACCAGCTCTCAAGTGCCTCCCTCAACCCCCAGATTACTGAAGGGAAGTAAAGTGGCTGAAATGGGCATGGATGTCCATACTATAAAAGATTATGTGTGGGCATTCATTCACAGACAAGCCCAACCAGTGAACTTCTAGAGCTTCACTGTCAAGGTTCCTAATTTACACAGAATCCTCTTGATGCAGACACAGGCTTCATGTGCATGGCTGCTCATACATTATCCTCTACAAATAGTATGTGGTTGCCCCGTTCTGTATTTAAATCCATACAGGCTAATACTTGTTGTACAACATTTCAAAGGTTATTGAACACTGTTGTGCCACACAAAGTTGCAATAGTATTTTATATCAGATGCTAATGTTTTTTTAGAAAGAAAAAAATGTGTGCCAGCTGTCCTTAATAATTTTCTTCACTACGCCCACCTCCATCATGCTCAGCCACCCACCTGCCACACAAACATCTAATCATTTTTTTAAAGTTTAAAAAACCCACCCTACACCCAGTTAATACATGTACACCCATCCCCATTCCACTATGACCCCAAAAATGCATACATTAATTTGCCTTACTTGAGAAACATATCCAACAAATATCAAAAATTCACATTTCTTCCTTCTTGTTTTTCATGTCCATTTCTGGTCTCATACTTAAAACTGGAAACATGAATGAAAAACAGGAAGGAAATAGTTAGTGTCTTTGATGATTGATGGATCTATATACCAAGTAGAAAAATGAAATACTTCTATTTATGTGTCATAAAATAGTTGATAATGGGTGGACATTTAGCAGATGGGGGTGGAGTGATTTTTTGTTTAAACTTGTAAAAAAACAGACATGTTTGTTTGGCAGGCTATTTAGAAATATCACTAATGAGAGCAGCAAAGAGCTATTATACCATGGGCCTAGAGGGCAAGTGGTCATAGTAGCTCTTAGCCCCCAAAATATTAGTATCACCTGTATTTCCAAGTAGTTTGGCCAAAAAGAACCAGTGTGACCCAATTCCCTGTAAGAAAGAGTTGAAGAAAGGCAAGAGAGTTGCAGTTCAAAGCAACCAAAATCCCAAACATTTCAGGAACTGGATACAACTCAGGCTCTATTGAGGAAATTCTGTCAACCATACAACAGAGGAAATCACTTGCATTCAGGTATGGGAGGGGGTGCTCAACCTTACCCAGTCACAGGCTAAGGTACTGCAGTGTTATATTATAATCTAAAAGTGTGTTGTGAAACACATTGGTAAAGTAAGCACACAGTTCTGAAGAACATTTAATCTATAGTCACACACTGAAACCATATAAATTCAGGCTTACAGTCTTTGTTATTTGCTCTGTAGTTCCAAAATAATGAGTGCTATAAAAAGTACATACTTATTTCATATAAACCAATGCTATAAAGTACAAAAATAGAGACAACAATCTTTGTAAAGTGCATAGGTGTCTTCTAAACACTTTTTAGCATGGTTACAAAAATGATATATAAACCTGCTCTAATACCACAGCCTGCCAGTCGCCCTAGGAAAGAACCCCAGAGCTTTGGCTTCTGCCTTCCTCAGGGGGTGTCAGCCACCTTTACACTCAGCATTTTACGTATGCCTGCTTTTTTGTGAGTGGTGGTCTTTAAATAATAAAAAAGTTATTTTTGTAGTCTAATCACTATCTAAACAAGTATTTAATACAGACTGATAAAATAAGATTACATGACAAGGATTGCTATTTGCAGAACATTTTTTTCCTGTGTACTAAACTTCTCAACAATGATGACTGATGCCTCAAGAGCTACCTGGTGAGAGATGAGCATGACCTGGATGCACATGACATATAGATAAAACCAAATCTTCAGAAAGTTCATACAAATGGGTGCCTAATGGTATTGTCATGAAAAGCAAATTAATGTTTTATGTACAAGTTAGCTCACCAGTGCAGTGGTAGTGCTACCATTTGCAGTGCAAATGACTCAGGTTTGGGAATGAGCCTGGAGCATTGGAGGATAATTAAGATGCTTTTAATTACTGCGGTATGTACTTTTATTTGCCACTGAAAATAATTTAATTGTTGTGGTATATGCTTTTAATTACTATGGTATCTACTTTTAATTGATAGGTATATAGGGAAAGAACTGATGGTGTTTCCAAATGGGAAAAAATACCCAACTATGCAATATTTTATTCTGTATAGGAGGCAGTATAGTACAGTGGTTTAAGGCTCTGAGCTGCAAATCTGGTGACATCCAGCAGACCAGACCTGGGTTTGAATCCCACAGCTTCCACTTGCATACTGTGTGACCCTGAGCAAGTCACATAACTTCCCTGTGTTCCCAGGTCGCTCCTGTGAAAAAGCTTTCAGCTTAGTGTGCTACTCCTGGTTAAACAACTAAATAAAAAATATATAAAAAAATGTTATTGTCAGTGTTACAGTACCTACTGTAAGACATAAGGACTGAACTTTGCTCTGCTTCTCCTTACTACAGTGTTTCAGAAGGCCTTTACAGTACTATTCCTCATCTCAGTTTCCAGACATTTTTATTTGCAAGGATTATAAACTAGAAATGCATGATGTTGTAACCTAGGAATAGCAAACTATTTTATGCATTGCAAGGATGGCACATTAACCTCATCATAACAGCATAGCAGGAAAGTAGAATGTTCCAATATATGACACCCCAACTCATGACATGAATGAACCAAGGCAATCTGAGTCAGCACACTATCATGAGAGTAAGGCATTTGAATTTTAAATGGGAAGTCTGAAACCACCTTCTGTATGCACTGCCCATATGGGGCAATTGTAAAGTGGCATTGTTGTTGAATATCCTGGAGAAATGTTGCAGACACTTGCAAAAGCTGCTCAGTGGCCAATGTAAAGGGAACATACAGACAAAAAATTATATAGGAGGAAGAGATCAGACAAAAAAAAAATATCCATCATCACTGTGTCCCCTACTCTGAATCTGATTCTCAGGCAGTCTCCAGCTGTGGCATATACCTCTAGCAGAAACTAATATTAATGATTGGTATTTGGGAACACCCACCCTAATTGCCACATACCAGCAACAATAGTGCAAAAAATAAATTATGCACAGAACTACTTGCCTGGCTAGCCATATGTTTTCCTGGACTGCATTTTATCTCTGCTACTGAAGATTGCCAATACTATTTAATAACTTGTCTCTAATACTGAGAATGCTGCAAACAGGCTTAATGAAGCACACATACAAAGTTAAACATTGTTGCAGCTCTTATTGTTTCAGCTCTAAAGCTGCTACCACTGAACTATTGTCTGGTCTGCATGAAACAGATTTTATGATCTGTGAGACTGACTTTTGAGTGAGTATCAACTGTCGATCTCCCCCTTTATTCAGTTTGGATGTATGACGTTTTCGAATATATGTACATTTTTCCTCTGTCCCAAATCATTTCATATTCAGTGCTGTTTGTTTATTTATGTATTTCAGTTGTATGTATATCAGAATTTGGTTGTATACAACTACTTATCCTCTTTTCCTGGTATACTGGCCTGTCTCAGGGGGTAGTTGTTCAGACTTGGGGTGAAAGTGTGTACTAAACAGTGTTAAAGGTGTTGCTGAAATGGAATCAGGAGTCCTATAATCTCAGTCTGCTGCCAGCCAAACAACTGAGAAAACCAACAGAACTGTGCTGTCCATGGAGCATGAAGTACAAATGCTTGATAAATCTTCTCTGCCGAAAATGGATAAGACAGTTACTGTACTGAAAAATGTACCTCCCTGTAGGCTTTTAAAATGTATAGTTCATTTTCTGGATACATGCAGTTTTTGGATGTATGCACAAATATTGCTGTCCCCAACAGTGTGCATACAAAAGGAATTGACTGTACTAAGAAAAAAACACAGGATGGGATCTTGCTATACCAATGGCAAGGCTGATATATCTATCTATCTATATATATATATATATATATATATATATATACACACACACACATATCTGGTGTGCTGAAAAATGTTTTCCTAAACTATATTTCCACTGTACCATTATAAATACCTACACTCTGATCATAATATATTTAAATTGAACTGCAAATAAAGTATGAACTATGAATTGATGTATTAAATTGTGGAATGATATTATGAAGAACTGATAACTCCAAACTGCAGATTGATTACATATATTGCAGACTGATGTATTACATTGTAGAAGGAATTCAGTAGAAGTGTAAAGCTGCAGTTCATGTGTATCATTCCACTATTTAGCCAGAAAATCTATGGAACACATTTGCAAAATTCTAATTTTGCCAAAGTTAGAATTTCCAAAAATGCTGTGAAATGTATGAAATTTTGTGAAACTTTTGCAAATTCAGAATTCATGGTTTCTGCCCAGCACTTCTGGAAATCTTTTTCTCTGTCACAGTACACAACCATAGTATCAGTATGGTCAGTCATTTAAGTTAAAAGTCTGTTGCAATATTTCAATACAAAACAAGGAAGTCAAACTATTGTGGGTGTTTTATGTTTGTTACTATGTTTGCACAATAGAAAACACTAATTTTAAAATAGACACTCTAATAAACAAAATTTCCATTTGGATTCCTCAAATGCTCGAGTCTGCTATAATGAAAACACAACTAAAGTTCTTATTTTAGATAATTATTTTTTGAAATACCCAGACTGAAACAAACCTTCATTTTATGGATCATCTCAGCTGTAGAGTTGTACTAAACGTCACAGCTCGATTAAAAAAAAATATATATTGACACAAGGTGCAAGCACCAAAAGGGCATAACACAAGTGGCACCATCCATACAAAGTTGCAGCTATCACATTTTTGAATACTGGCTGCATCAAAATTGGAATGCCATGAGGCAAAGCCCCTCTTCACCACCCTTGCAGCAAAAGCACCTATGCATCTGATTGCAAAGGGTGGTTGTGCCATAGTGGGGGTGTACCATCCTCTCATTTGCAATTCTAGAAGCCCCACAATGGTCACAACAGGTGGCTGACCTTAGACAGTGTGATCTAAGGGCTCTGTGCTATTGCCTGGCAGGGTGGTGATTGGAGATGTCCCAGAAGGTGGGGACTGAGGGATACTGTAGCCCTATGGATGCCATAGGGCATGAGGGTGGCATGGTGGCACTGAGATGGAGCAGGGGACTCAGGGAGGCACCTGATGGAGGTGCCAAATGAAGTAGCAGACAGCCTCTTGGACCATTTAGGGGGAGTTGGCATGAGAACATCATCATGACATGGACCCAAGATGGAAGCAGCCCTGGCACCAGCCCGAAGGGTCCCATCATCCCCAGTAGTGTAATAAGGCATTCACTGGCAGCCATGCAGGGTGGCTGTATACCAGGGAACTGTCACATATCCATCAACTGCATGCACCCTGCAATCTGCACCCACTGCCATCTGCCTTATGAAGGGGACTGTGGCTCCCATGGGGCAGGTGCCAGGGCTGCTTTCACCTTGGGTCCATGTCATGATGGTGTTGCCATGCAAACTCCCCTACCCGGTCTGAGTGGCTGTCTGCTACTCCATTTGTCACCTCTGCCAGGCAACTCCTCTGCTACCTCTCAGTGCCTCTCTGCCCCCTAAATACCCTAAAGTGCCTCAGGGCTACATTATCCCCCACACCACCACCACTTCCATGGCTCCTTTAGGCTTACACTGGGTGGGGGTGGTGATGGATCCCTCTGTCAAACCCCATAGTTATGGCACATGTTTGGCACAATCCTGTGGCTACAGAACCAGTTGGGTCTTTGGCACAAGGAGTGCAATTTTTTAAAATTGGCACAGGGTCCCTGATGCGTACCCACTCTGCCACAACCCTAGATCACCACAAATAGCAAAGATCTGTGGGCTCTTTGAAAGTCCAGCCCCACATCTATGTTTAATCTTGTAGTAAAAAGTAGCAAAAATAAGTTAAGTAAGCATTTTCAGATGCAAAACCTGATTCTTTACAGTCACTACATGGAAAGAAAAATATCTCAAAATATCTTTCTATGTTCAAAGATGGAAATAACTTTTTACAAATGCATACTATCTACAACGTCTGACTAAAAAACTGCATTGCCAAAATGTGCAAAAACGGATAGCAGTCACAGGACAAGTGGAGGTGGAGGAAAGGAACAGAAGTGTCACACTGTTAGTGTTGTGGTACTCATGATACTGTATGCCTTAATGCACTGCATGTTTCCACAACAAAAACACAACACTGCATCATTACAAACATTTTTTTTTTGCAAAATGCAATGCAATAATAATAATAATAAAACTTTATGTATTGAGCACCTTTCGGATAGGAAAGGTTTGAGATAGGTCTGTAGTTAACAAAAATGTCTGGGTCCAATGAAGCTTTCTTCAGAAGGGGTGTCACCACTGCCTCCTTCAGGGAGCTTGGAAACTCACCTGATTCCAGACAATTTGAGCCAGAAATGGTCCAATGGTCTCATAACAACCCAAGATCAGGGAAGCTGGGCCCAGATCTAAACTACAGTACATAGGGCACATCCCCTGGACAATTCTCATAATATCCTAGAACTCCAGTAGGTCAAAGGTACTCCAGGAAGTATGAGGTATCATGACCAAGCGTCGACCAACCACGTCCCCAATAGAGTGAGTCAAGTGGATCTCTAGCCTGATGTCAGCCACCTTGTTCACAAAGAATTGACCAAGCTCATCACACTCTTTTTGTGATAAAGCTCGACGGAGCTGCAGACAGGCTGGGTTGCACAACTTGTCCACAGTTTGGAAGAGTTGGGCTGGTCAATTCTTACAACACGATGTAATGCAAACTACATACACTCCTGTAGTTTTCAGCAATCCATCAATACATCATGAGTCTTATAGTGATTTTTCGGGCTTGTTGTGTTTACTTTGACACCTAAGAATAACTTTCCCTGCTGTAGTCTGAAAAGAATTAAAGTGGTCTCAATAAACTCTAACAGGTAAATAGATAAACTGGAAGGCCATCACCATAATCATATAGAACAATTCTCTATTGATCACCTAGAAACATAGTGTATCTGCAGAGCAGAGCCCCAGCTATTTAATCACAGCCTGAGCTGACAGTGGCAGAAGTGCAGAATACATGTCCATATGTTGGTGAATTAACATCCAAAGTACAAGGAAAATAGCTACATTTTTGGGTTCAGAGATAGTGAGCAAGTCTTGGGAGAATCTTGATGGACAGTATGGTCACCCATCTGACAACCTGATGGTTTATAGCTTTTGGCTGAGAAAAATGACAGTGTGGAATGATAGCATGGCACAACAGCATGCAACATCTAACAACATTAGGAAAAAAGCAGACCGTGCAAGTCATTTTTTTTCTCTAAAACATTGTGTGCTGTTGTAATTTTAAATACCATGATTAGTCTTTATATTCACTGTAGTTGCAGTTGTATACAGGGATTATTCAAAAGATGAATCACTCTATCAGACAACTAGATTTTTTTTAGTAAAAACATATAATTGTGCCATTACAATATCAGCTGTTTTCCAGGAGGAGCTCTTTATCATGTTATTAAACTGAAATAGACAAAGCATACTAGTTGTTGCATTCTTCTGTTACTGAGTAGGCATCTGAGTTCCTACAACAGACACAGGTCAAATTAAAATAACTCAGTCCTGCCAAGACTCCCTCATTGTAAGACCTCACCCTCTTCATTTTGAAGATGATACTCTTGTAAGATAATTTTTGTCTGTCAGTATTATTGGTTATTAAAATCTCACCAATTTAAAAAGAATATGATACACATTGAATGCAATGGCATTTAACCATTTTGATGACTTAAGATTTTGTAACCCTATTTGAGTGCCAGAATTTCAGATAACTGTTAGGTGCATCAGCCGGTAGTGTTGAATTGTTGTTTCAGGACTCAAGTCCAGGTTATCATGAGTGCCATCCACATGAGGCTCAATGAAATAATAGGAAATCTTCCTACTTAGGAAAGGAGGAGGATGATTTCTGCTGCAATTTGGATCTTGGTGATCGCTAGTGGTAGCAGTGGTGTATCTGGGAAAATATTTGCAAAACTTGGAATCTAGGAATGCATGTTATGGTGCCCTAGACAGGAGGTTAGAGAGTGGAATCCAGGAAGAATATAGGAAGGGTCACAGACAGATAATGTTCCATAGCCCCTCCTCCCTCACAAATGTGGTAATGCCACCCTCCTTCACTAGATCTTCATTCCAGTTGGGTGGCCTGAGGCTAGTCAAACCTCACCATGGGGAGAAGAAAGTCTGCAGAGGCTTAGTGGAGGAAATGTTGTAGCATTCAGGGGAATGCAGGGGTTTCACTGAATGTAAGAAGACTGGTGAGAGGCTAAAGGATATCAAAGTACCAAAGGGAAGAGGGGATTTGCAATCCTGTTGCAACACAGAAACATTCAGAATGAAATTATAGCTGCAGTACTTAGACATTGATGCCTGGATGTACACCAATTTGAAAAGTGTTTCGTTATTTCAATAACTGTAGCAAACAGCCCACTGTATTATGCATTGAGTTGGCATTCAAGACTTGTACAATTATTTTGAAACCAGCTAGTGAAGGTGAAAGTATTTAAGTTACCGAAGCAACTTTTAATTATTTTTTCATTGTTATTTTTTCTGTACTCAGTAAATGCCATGCTGCTCACCAGAATGAAGTGTTCATCAGTTTTGGCACTGATATATTGTAGAGTAATGCATAAACACAATGCAATCCAATAGCAACTGCTCCAATAGGTTGCACTGGAAAGTGAAATATCTTTATTATAGAGTATGTCATCCTGGTGAGAGGCACTGTAGCTATGACTAAATTCCCTTTAAGGACTCTCCAGGATCCAGAGGTTGGCACATTCAGCCTGATATAGATTGAGATTTCCAGTTCCCAAAATGTCAGGGAGGGGGATGTTCACTGAGCAGTAGCCCACAGTAAAGCCAAAGAAATGTCAGAGCAGTGCCATTGTACAGCTATACCAATTCTTACTGCTTCTAGTGTTTCTAGTCAGCATTGCCATGCTGCAGTTCTGGAAATGGGTGAAGCAATGACACAACCACTGGATGAAAATGATTCTTTGTTGGGTGGAGGGGTTAAATTGTGGATGTCTAAACTGATTTGTGTTAAAGAAAGATTGTGATGAAAATATCTCTCAAACAGCGATCTTTCTAATATTTTAGAGATACACACCTGCCAGTCTAAGGTGTCTGGTTTTGCAGCAAAGTTCAGATACCTCAGATTCACTGCAGGCATGAGGCAAAGCTGATTGACTTCACCCATCAGAGGAGTTTATACATTTAGCACAATGGGACACACTGAAGTGTGCTAAATTATGCAAATAGTTATACATAATTTAAAAATCAACAAATTCAAAAGAAAAATCAGTCTATAAAGATATGAGATGCCAGTCTATGTGACAGATTGACATTATGTGAGGCTTCTCAGTTAGTTCGATTGCTATATTTTTCAAAAGCTGTTTCATGAAATTAAATATTTTGTAGCTTCTAGACATCTCAGGGGAATACCATACAAAGCATTATTCTTATTTTATTTCCCTAAAGAGACCCAATCAAATAATTAAGGACCACTGCAACTCGCATAATAATCTGATCATTCGATTTATTCCCAGTAATCTTACATTTACTGGTGTGAGTCACAGCAATTAAATAATGTACTGAAAATTGTTCAGGGAATAAAAGTGCATAGCACTATTTCATATTTTGCAAATATATATAGTACAGATGCAAAAAAAATGCTTGTATTTAGACACAGCAGGGTGAAGAATCCATAAGTTAAAATATCCCGTCAAAATGTCAAGTGCTTTTGTATAATTGTAATAAATGCTATAAATCTAATAGAAAATATTACATGCCTAGCCTTAAATCAAGGTCACAGTAACTCACAATACAGATAGCTACAAACTGAGAAGCAAAATAAATTAAAGTACCAACTGTATCCAGAGGCATCATACTGTCCTGTGCAGAAGCAGGACCACACTGGAAGTGAGGTGTAACATTATCCTGTTTAAATAAATTGTTTGTAAAACACTGTTAGATGTAGTGCATGACCAATACTATGTAAGTGTAAATGCTATACTATTTTTCAAAACAATAATATGCACTGTAGGATGCATAAATTATACAAGAAGGCAGACACTGTCCAATTTTGGTAGTTTCTGTAAACACAAACAATCAAAAGCCTCAAACCCAACACAAAGCATCATGGGTCTGCAAATCAGTGTGTTTTTGTATGTGTGTGGGGAGGGTGTAAACTGACTAGAACATAATTCAACTATTGCTAATGTATTTTCTGTCTGACATGTCACTATCCAGGCTTTACCAGAGCCAGTTCACTCACACTTAACGTAATAATACTCTATAAAATATTCACAGAAGAGTATGTGTGATGGCAATAGCTGGACACTATTACTTGCCACCTAAAAACAAACATGCCAGACAGCTAGCCAGATTCCAGTCCACTTTCCTTACTGGCGATCTTCTCACATGATCAGTTAGTGTTCCCTGCATTGGCAAGTTCCCATGCATCGCTGCAGTCCAGTGCAAGACATTGCAAGTGTTTTGGGCATTGTGAGACAGTCATGATCAAGATCAGTGATGGAGACAGCAGAAAAGGTGGCTGCTCAATACATGAACTCTATAAGCATTGCTTTAATTTTAAAAATAGTTCTTTGGGATGTATAAGCCCAAAATTGATAACAGAATCTCACACAAATGGCCCATAACTTCAGTTAGAGCCCAGTGTCCTGACCACACTGCTATCATCTCTAGGTTTAGGAAACTGTGTTGTTCTGAAACAGAATTCTAGCCTACCTCCTAGTGGGGCTAGAACATGGTTCCATAATACAGATTGTAGCACAGTTTTTTATTGTGTTATAATCTGGATGCAAGCCTTTTAAACCATTTTAACAGATCTGAAACAGCTTAAAAGGCATAGGCCAGAATACTCAAAGATCCTGGTTTGTGCTCGGACAATAAGCAAAAAAGAAAGAAAAATGGAGCAGTCGCCACTGGAAAAAGCAGCTGCAGTGGCTTGTCAAGCAGTGCAATTCCATTATTGTACCTTGACATGATCATCAGGTGGTGACTGTCTAGTGGAGCCTGCTTTTACCCTTTTGTTATTTGAAGACACTGTTACAATAAAGGAATTGCACAGCTTAACAATGAGTGTGGCCACTTTTTCTGGTGGTGAGTGCTCCGCTTTTCTTTTTTTTCTGCTTAATGTATTTTTTGACATGAGCAACTGTACACTGATGCAGCATTCCTCTTGCCTTTGTGCACTCTCTCAGTGTTTGCTTCAAGATCAATTTAGTGTCTAGAACAAACAACTTGTGTAGTAGAACATGCCCAAGCACACAGCAAGCACTTTTGGCATGCTCTAATATACCTTTCAAGTGAGCCAGGCACCATGCCAGTTGCTCTCACAAATCACAAGCCCCTATTGGCCACAAGAAGTATGTGGTCAATAGGGAGCTACTGGGCTGGAAGGAGCAAAGGAGCAGTTAGGGCTTGCAAATTGCAATTGCTCCCATTGAGAAACTTGCCATATCCTTACTTCTTCATGCAAATGACCCTACATCACTGGAAAGGTGCTATGCATTTATTTGAATTTCATTATGACATCACTACAGGCAAGACTAATTGTATCCCCTTTCTGCTGACCACCTACCTTCCTGTTAATGTAGTCTAGTGGTCTCCTAACCCCAATCATTGAAATCATTCCTAATATCAAAGTCACCTTCCCATCTACTCTCCAATAACAACACCAATAGCACTGTCCCCCTATAGCCACTCTGTGCATAGCACCCCACCCTCCTGGAAAAAGTCAACACCCCCCCAATGGTGGGTGGCACCCCCTCACCTGTCACCACCACTGTCGGCTGCTGTCTGCCTCACACAGCCAATACACAGTACTGTACATTTGCTGTGCAAGGTATAAATCAGCTGGCAGTGCAGGTTCTTTGGACTACCAAGGACAGGATGCTTTACCTATAGGGGCAATCAAGGGAAGAGGCAGTGCTACTGGTACTGTTATGAGCAAGTCGGGGTTGGGGGACTTTGACACTGAACACCAGTTTGATGATCAGGGGGTGAGGAGACCACTAGGCAGCTGGGAAATGGAGCCACGTTAACAGATGGTGACTGGGGGAGCCATGTATAGGCAGGAAATATGACTCCTTTAATGGACAGGTGATTAGAAGGTAAGAGGACCACAAGACTAGTAGGTAATGATTGTGCAACATTCAACGGGCAATCATGGGGGAGGGGGAGGTGCAGCACACCAGCACAGAACCAAGTTTGGTGATGGCACTGCACAGCAGATCACTAACAGAATTTTAACACCTCCACAAACCACTGGATATACCAGTATGCCTATATGCATGGTTTGCAGCTGCTTTGCATAGGTGTACCAGCAAGATATAGTACTGCTTGCAAATGGGTTAATGCCTCACTAACTGTACTTTTCAATATGGCTTATATTGTAAGCCACCTACTTTTGGTAATCATTGGTAGCGTGCCACTAACCCACTGTGCGCTTGCTATCTGTTCTCAGATATCCTGGCCATAGTGTGTTCAGGGTCTATAGACAATCAGGAAGCAAGTGGGTGTGTTTCTTAGGAAATCTGCCCACTCACTTCAGTGAAATTAACATATACTTGTCATGGAAATGTTTTCTGCAGAAACAAACGCCAAACTGAGAAATCTGGGGATGAAAATTGGAATTTCAATATGCAGTATAATACAGTGAAGATTTAAACTACTCTGTTTCCGATGGAGTTCCATGACATTAGTTGGAATGTTCCAAAATTCCACAGAATTCTGTTTTGCAAAGCTGGAAAATTCTACACAGTTCTTACTGTTACCCAGGTAATCATGCTAGTGGTAAGCAAAAAGTGCAGAGATATTTTTTTCTTACTCACATTCAACAGGGATACCAGACATCAATACAAGTAATTTGAAAGCACAGTTAAGTAGATGCCGGTTTAGTCATTTGTGTTGGTAGTCATTTTGTACACTTTGGTGTAATCATTCTGAAGAAAAAGTGACCACACACTGTATACCCTCTGGCTTTAAAGTTATGATTAAATGAATGCAATGCTGTGGACCAGTAATTTAGACAACCTCGAGATGGAAACATAGCCTTGGAGTGAATGGCTACCCATAACTTATTTTGTATAGTGTATGGGCAGCAATACACATGTGAGACACAAAATAGAACCTTGCTTGTTGTTTTCTTTTCTCTTCTTCAGCTGAATCTTCTCACACCAAACAATCTGCCAGGCTGTCTGCACACCCACAACTCCAAGCATTACTTCTTGACCGATCACATTTTTGTCCACCTTCCGCACAGCTCATCTACCAGCTCTCCCTGCAGCTTATCCATACTCCTGGTACCTCATCCTAATGAGGATCATTATTTCTGGACCACCAGCCCTCCTGCTTTATATTAAACTGAATACGGAACAGACCACTCACTTTTTGAATACGCAAGGGGCAATAGTGCTAGTGAAACTGCTAATTGTGCCATTTGTTGAATGACATATTTACTGCAGCACAACATAAACTCATTGTGCTGCAGTAGATGCATCACTACTACAGAAAAAAAATTTCCAGATATATGGATTTCCATGCACAACTCTATGGACTCATATACTGTAATACAGTTTTAATGCTGTATTTAGAACTGGATAAAAAGGGACAATAATATATTAAATGCTCTCTCATTGTGCCATTTGGTTTAATAGAGACACTGTTCTACTATGGTAGAAGAAGAATAATCACCATTTATATAGCGCTTTTCATATACATTGTATCCCGAAGCACTTTACACGCAATTCTAGACTGGTAGTGATGTGACTGAATGTGTAGTGCCAGACATTTTGCACATCAACACCCATACACAGCCTTGGCCAGTTGCAGGAACTGGTTTGATGGGAAGGGAAATGTTGACCAGGACTCTGGGGACAGTCCCCTACTCATGTGAAAAGTGTCATGGCTTCTTTTACTGCTACATGGATACCCACAGTACAGCACCAGAGATGGGTAGAAGGGACCTTGGTTAAATGTCTCATCCAAAGAGCAGCACACTCTGACAGTACAGCCCCCCCCCAATACTGCTCTCAGGTGCCAGCATTTAGGTATGAGGCCAGTCCTGGTATAGGACTAGAACCCATGACCTTCTGGCCCAGAGGTATCTGTGCTACCAACTGAGCCACATTGACACTTAGCAAATGGATCAAAAGTTCAGTTCAGTGTGTGACACAGGCAAGACGAGTAAGAGGCTACTTATCTTGAAGACTGAATAAAGAATCTCTTGTCACCCTTTGCTAAACTGCTAGCACAGCATATAAGAAACTGAGTTGTAGCTGGAACAAATCTAACCTCTTGGAAATAGTAAATGCAGCTGTTTTTCATATTAAATGAGCTTGAACTGAGTAGTTTATTTGAATGTCTCTGATAATAGATAAAACTCAGTAAAAGAAATATTGCTTCTACCCTTTTGTGTATGACATAATAATTTTACATTGCTACACAAATTCAGTAATTTGACCTACAGTACTACATTGCAGTAATGTTGAAGTAATGTTCTATACAAAATTGGAACCTGTTAACTAAATGCATTTCTTCTTTCCTTTTTTTCTTCCTCTAGATACAATCTTAGAGATGCCTGTGCATGTTATGGTCAAACATGCCAGAACCTATGTGTGTAAGGGGGCTGTAGCACTCTCACGTTTGCCCATGAGCATTCAAAGTGCCCCTTTGTTTGCACAAACTGTGCCCCTTTGTTTGCACAAACTATCTTTTTTTTCCCATGCCCTTTTTGAACTTGAACACTCCCACTTTTCCTCATGTTCTGACACCCACAGTTATGGTGCATCCAGTGTCAGACTGTTAAAGACATAATGGAGGGGGTAGAGCAGCTACTGTACACCACCATTGAGCTGAGTTGGGCAGATAAGACAGACCATTAGGCCTAATCTGCTGATAACTATGTATGTATATATGGCCAAGACATATACAATGGAATACAATAGCAGAATCTCCTTGACACACAAGTCCATTATTTGCAATCCCTGGTAAACAGTGATTTAATTAGACAACTATCATGGTCATTAAGGTAAAAGTTGTTATAGGAATTATCAGGCATGTATTTGTGCAAATAAAAACAAGGAATCAGAAGGTCATTCTGTAAAACAGCTCTGACATTGACAGTTTCCCTTGCCTGAGGTTATTGCCATTACATGGTGGCATTAAGTGCTTGCAAGGGCTTTCTAACATCTCCAGGATACTGCATCTACAAATGACCTGACTGATCTCAGCTAATTGGATTCATCTTGGAAACTCATTAGCTGCTCTCATGTAAATATATACTGACCACACCCCTAAGTCCCCTGGCGAACAAATAAGAGACATCACATAAAACAAATCCAAGGCACAAAGAATTAAGCATGCAGTCTAGAAAAAAAAATGGAGGCAGAGAGGGAGAAAGAAATAAAGAAAGAAAGAGACTCAGCTGGCTGCATGAGTAAGTGGTTTGGAATAAACAGCATTTTGTGAAGGAGTACTTAACTCTGTCTTTAATGCTTGAGAGTACTTTATGTTTCTGGATGCAAAATTTTCAGTGAGGGACATGGCTGTGTAGGTTAAGAAAGGGCAGCAGGAATCTGACTGAAAAATCAAGTATGCCTCTTATAATCAGAGACCACTGAGTGGTACGATGCTGCCTGACGAAGCTGAGCATGCTGCAGGGCAAGACATACTTATTCTGCAATACAAAAACCTCTCCATTGAATGACAATGAAAATGTGTATAGTGAAGGCAAGGCCATCATTGGACATCAAAATGTATGAATATATAAAGATAGGAAAGAAGCACTCCACTGAGTTCTTTCCCAACCACACTCGCTGGCATACCAATTTATTTCTAGCTCCTGTAGGCACGTATCTAGCTTTAATTTAAATACAGTGCACGAAGAATTTTAAATGATACCCCATTAGATGGAAATCTAGTCTGCACAAGTTTCTAAGTCATGCAGATATGATGCTGCCTTGGTGTTAATTCATGCCACTGCATTAACAGGATTAAAATGTGCCACATTTCTAGCAGTTGTGAATGGCAACAGGGAGCCAGTAAAGCACAGTCAAAATCCCTTCTTTGGCTCTAATGGCACCAAGATACAGATTTTTCTTACTGTGTGCTGGTCACCAGTTTGCAGTGATTAATTACAACACTTATTTGCAATTACGAGATGGAGGTGGTTTAGTCCAGTGCCATTTGTGAACAAGGAGATTTGAAGTTCAAATTCCTTGATAATCAAAGCCTCTTACTCATAATGTATGTTGCTGAGCATGTAATTTACCTCTGTAGATCGTTTTCTATCTAGCAAGTTGAATTCTGAAATTTAACACTCATGACTATGCACCAGAGAGAGAGAGTAGGAGGATCCTTTTAAGACATCTTTCAGATTTTAATCAGAAATCACTTTTAAACAGAAATAACAAAACTGATAAGATTATTTTGGGATCAACCAAGGCAGCTTGTCTGTGTTGAAGACCATTTGTTTTCTTGCCTATTACTGCTTTTAGTAGGTTTAATTTATTGCTTTAGCACAAGATTTCTATATCCATATTGGGGAGAGCAGCAGCATTTTCATGTTGCTGCTTAAAACAGGCTACATCTGTTGTCTGGAGTGGTTTTTTTTTACCACTTGAGGCATATTGCCCAGATCAAATCCTTAATCCCGCTGGATGACTTGCCCTCACTGACACATGCATTAATGATGTCCAGACTTGACTATTGCAACACTCTTTACCTTGGGGTGAGTGGAGGAGTCCTTTGTCACCTGCAGGTAGTGCAAAATGTAGCAGCTAGGTTGCTGACAGGACTTCTAAGGTCCTACCAATGGACCCTGGTACTGTGTGATTTGCAGTGACCCCTGGTGAGGTGGAGAATTACTTTCAAGGTGTGTCTTCTCACCTATATAACCCTATACAGCCTGAGTCCTGGCTACTTGAGTAATCTCCTGACTCCAAACCTCTCTCAGCAGTCTTTCTGTTACTCCGAGGAGGGCCTCCTAGTGATTCCCAGGGCCCAACTTAAACCATCAGGTGATCGTGCATTTAAAGTGGCTGGGCCAGCACTGTGGAATTGCTTACAATGTCTTTGAAGGATGCCCCCTTGGTGGATGCATTTAAGCAGTGCCTAAAGGCACACCTATATAGGGAAGCCTTTGGGATTAAATATTTCCTGTAGCTTTAGTTTACCCATCTGCTCTCTTATACTCTTTTAATTAATTGCTATTAATTTTTTTAATTTATTATGTGATTTATTGATTTGTCACTGCCTGTATCCTTTTTTTTTTTTTTTTATTTATGCTTTTTACCCCCTGAGCCCTCCTGCCACCGTATCCTCAGCCCGGTCACGGGCTGCCAGCCTCTGTTCCCCAGATCGGCCGCTGTCCCCCGATACCCCGTGGCTTTCCCCCATGGTGGGGCTGTGGCACACCCCTCTATGCACCGCAGGCACTGGGATTAGGTTGGGCCCGCCTGGGGAACATATCGAGGCCTTGGCAGCGGGCTTCATTCTGGTGGCAGGCAGGCTCATCCTTTTTCCGTTTTTCCTGGGAGGCGGGGTCGTGCAATGATGACATCATCCGCCCCGCCTCCGGTGAGCTTGTCAAGCCGCGGTCTGCGTAGGAACCCCCGGTCTCCACCAGGGGTCCCCATGCACCGCACGCTACCCATGCCCTCCCCCCAGAGAAGGAGAGCTGTCTATGGACGCTCAATCCTACTCCACCCCGGCCGGCCCTCCGATGACCTGAGTCCATTTCCGAACCCGGGTCACCGGCGTCTCAAGCGTAAATCCAACCGCTGCGCCGACGGGCCGGCTCTGTCACTGCCTGTATCCTGTACAGCACCCTAAGCCTCAATGACAGACACTTCATAAATAAACTTTTACTTACTTAGTTAAATTTTTTAACTACTGCTGAATGATAACATGATTTATTTACCTTGTGCACTGAAACACTAGTAGCACTTGTGTTGGAGAAGTTAATGTTCTGCAGCTTTGATTTTTTTCTGACTTGTAGCTGTTCTCTGAGACCCTGGCTTTGGTAGCAGTACAGAGGGGTGAAGTTGGAAAACTTTACTCTGCATATTAATCTGCACATTAAGTGCAATTTGCAGAGTTTTGAGCAATCTACAAAGTATGAGGTACCATCTGTGAAGTGTTGAGTTTCACCTGCGAATGGTGGAATTTCACCTCAAATGGCAGAATGTCACCTTTCGTAGGCAAAATTCTGCCATTAACAGGTGAAATTCCCCAAAAAAAAGATGGCAAAGTCACACAGGCAGATTTTGAGGCAAAACTTCAGGGATTGCTCTGCAGGAGGGAATGTGCCAATTTTGTTGGAACTTTGCCAACAAATTAAAACTTCACAACAGGGTTCTGTGAAAAAATATGTATGTAAAAAAAAATTATTGCATATTATAACTAAAATAACTATTACAGGTGTGTTACACAGATCTTACATATATATGTGTGTGTGTGTGTGTGTGTGTGTGTCTCTACATGAAGCATAGGATTTATTAGTAGCCAAGGTATTGGTAATATAGAAACTTAGAAACATAGACTTTGATGGCAGATAAGGACCGCTTGACCCACCTAGTCTGTCCATTTCCCTCCCTATAGGATAAGCTGCAGATCCTAGTTAACCAACAGCTTTCTTCTTCCTACCCCTCACCAGAATTGCCTTATGTCTGTCTCATGCATTCTTGAATTTCTTCAATGTTTTTAACCCTACGACCTGGTGCTAGGAGCACTGCAGCTTGTTTAGTCATACAGGAAATGTTTTGTCTTCTGTGTCAGTGGTAGTGACTTTTGTCATACATCCCATGCTACAGCCTGCACCAATCATACAGTACCTCTTTCACCATCAATACATACATGCATACCATTTTTTTTCTGGATACAAACCTCATGTATGCTAAAAAGTGGCTAATCAACATAAAAAAGAGAGCTGTCTCATGACTACAAATAGAAACATAGAAACACAGAACAGAGAACCAAAAAAACATAGACTTTGATGGCACATAAAGACTGCTTGGCCCACTCAGTCTGCCCGTTTTCCTACCTATTGGATAAGCTGCAGATCCTAGTTAATCAACAGCCTACTTCTTCCTACCCCACCCACCAGAATTGCATTTTGTCTGTCACATGCATTCTTGAATTGCCCCACTGTTTAGATCCACAAAATAAGCTAATCAGAGACAGCAGAAGTGTAGGAAGGAGATAGTAGCTCCTGTATAACAGGGGGCATAAGGGCGTTAACTGATTTGGTATAGTGATACCAATCCTAGTAGGAAAAGACAGTTAGTGCATCAGCAATAGTTCACCTTTATAGTGTAACACATTCTTCCCCAGGTTGAAGGCAAAGGTGCTAGATGCATAACTCCCCAGTGGTAGTCCAGCACTGGCCATTAAAGAAAATTAAGAAACAACTGTACCAGTCTTCACTTAGAATGGAAGCAGACATATAGCACAAATGTTACAGTACACAATTTTGTTTTTAAATTAGTCTCAGTCTTCACAGAGGAAAGGGAAGGGGATGGACCACATGAAAACAAAAGGGGCACTGGAGAGGAAGCGGTAGACACAAGTCCCTTTACAGAGGAGAGAGTACTGAAGGGATTCACAAATCTGCAAGTGCACAAAGCCATACACAAAGCTATAGGAACAGATGGGGTATACCCAAGGGTACAGAGGGAGCTCAGGGAGATACCAGCTGAACATTTGACAGCCCTTCTTTAACAACTCACTAAAAACAAGAGTGGTTCTAGAGGACTGGTGGAGGGCAAATGTAGCCCCACTTCACAGAAGGAGTAGCAGGGAGAGAGCTGGCAACTATAGGCCAGTCAGCCTACCACTGTTGGTGAGGAAGCAAATGGAGTCATTTCTGAAGGAAAGGATTGTGGAATATCTTGAATCCAGTGGGTTACAGGACCAGAGGAAACATATGGGTGGGGGTCATGTAAGACAGATCTGATGGATTTATTTGACTGGTTGACCAGGAAATTAGATTAGGGTGGGAGAGTTGATGTGGCCTACTTTGATTTCAGTAAGACTTTTGACACTGTTCTATATGGAGACTTATAAGGAAATTGGGCAGATTAGGGGCGAGTCCAAAGGTGGTAAACTAGGCAATAAATTTGTTAAGGGGTAGGTGACAAAGGATGGTGGTAAATGAAGTTCACTCTGGGGAAAGGAGGGTGACCAGAAGGGTGCGATGGGACTCAGTAGTAGGACTAGTCCTCTTTAATGTCTTTCTAAGTGACAGTGCAGAAGAGCTGGTAGGAAAGGTTTACTTCTTTGTGGACGACTCCAAAATCTGCAATACAATGGACACTCCAGAGGGGGTGGCAAGGATGTGCAGTGACCTGAGAAAACTCAAGAAGTGGTCAAGGGCATGACAGCTGGGTTTCAATGTGGGGAAGTACAAGATCTGCACTTAGTGCACAGATAAACCAAAGCAGAGTACAATATGGGAGAAGAGGTATTAACAGTCACCAAACAGCAAAGAGAGCTTGAACAAATCATACCTAATGATCTCAAGGTGGTGAGGCAGTGCAATAAGGCAGTGGGAAAGGCCAGTGGGATACTGGGATTCATTGAGAGGGGTATCGCCAGCAGAAGGAGGGATGTGATGCTGCCACAGTATAGATCCCTGGTGAGACCCCACCTGGAGTGTTGTGTCCTGTTCTGGAAACCACATTTCAGGAAGGAAACAGACAGAGTGGAGGCAGTCCAGAGGAGGGGAACTAAAATGGTGCAGTGTCTGCATCAGAAGCCTTACAAAGAGAGACTGAAGGACCTCAATATGTACACCCTGGAAGAAAGAAGAAAGAGGAGGGATTTGATAGAGACCAATAAATACTTCATGGGTGTAAATATGGTACAGGAGCAGAGTACTTTTCAGATTAAACAATGCACATAAACAAGGGGACATGCAATCAAGCTAAAAGGAAGACATTTAAGAGAAATGTGAGGAAGTTATTTCTTCACTGAAAAAATTGTTGGTGCCTGGTAAAATCTTCCAGTGGAGAAGGTGGGGCAAAAACAGTTGTGGGCTTCCAGCAAGCATGGTAAAGGCACAAGGAGATTTAAGTGGGAAGCAAGTGGGAGCTGTAAATCACATAGGGTCTGCAATGACAGTACAGGCAGGGAAAAAAGTGTGCAGAATGGGTGGACTAAGTGGTCCTTATCTGCAGTCAAATTCTATGTTTCTAAGTTTCTTATGCTCCTCCTTTTTTGCCAGCTGCTATTTGCCTTTTGCCTCCCAGCTCTGTCACCCCCTTGCCTGGGAATTGCCTGGAACCTGAAAGAACCCCTTTAGCATACCCCTAGAGCAGGACCACTGGGGTCCATGGGAAGTCCCTGGGGGGAATGAAATCTAGCACAGGTGTTCATGGCATAGTCAGCACTACAGGGCCTGCAGAATGCAACAGCACCATCCTGCCACAGCCACTTTTTTCTAACTAGGTTTCTGTCCCAACCAAGATGCTGGGGCCATGAATGCATGGTATTTTACAATAAGCATGTGTGCTGCTAGGATTCCATGCATCTGCCCTCCTGCTGCCATCCTTGACTGACATCACCCATACATTGTTAGCACGGAGAGAATGATCTACCACCCAGAGGAGAAGAGGGTCCTCTGACATTCTTGATGCTGTTCTTCTTGACTGGTTCCTGATCATTCAGACTCATTCCCTAGTCTGAGTTACCAGTCCCATGACTGCTGTGCTACCGGCTTGCTTACAATACATGTAAGTTTCAAATTATTGTGAAGGATGTAGCAAAGGAAGTTTCACAGTTCATCACATGACAGTGGTACCTATGAAATGAGTACTGAAGAGCAGCATAATAAGAAAGGTTGTGATGGTGACAAAGACATTGACATGGGTTAAATTTCATGACTTGGGAACATAGTTCACTCAAATGAAGGAGGAGGAAGGGGCAATCCATTGAGAGGGTAAAGGGTCAAGGTAATAATGGATGGCATTAAACAGGCAAAGAACAGGCAGCAAGTGAAACAAGCATTTGTCAATGCCGGATGTTTGCTTGCTGGTATTAGCATTGGAAATTCAGGAGTTAGACAGATGCAGAATAGGAATGGCAGTGAAGTATTGAACTTCACGCCAACCCCACCTCCACCCTGCAGAGACAGACAGGCACTGGGGTATGCGTTTGGGTCATCGCCCATAACGTTCATGCCATTTCACCTCACCCTATCCTGAAGACACTGACAAATGTTGAGGTGTGCCTTGGGGTGTTTGGCTTTACAGTTATTCCATTCCAAAAGGACATACGCTGAAATGGGTGCAGTATAGGAGAATGGGGTGAGCTCTGGGGCAGAAGAGTCCTAGGCACACCTCGATGCCTGTCACTGGCTGCAGGGTGGAGGTGGGGGTTGGGCTGGAATGGCATGAGCATTACAGTTGGCAATCCAAAGGCACACCCCTGGTGCCTGTCAGTCTGTACATGGTGGGACGTTATGGTTAGAAACCCTAATGCCCTGGGCGTTTGTTGGTATTTGCACTACAAATTTTCAATATGGCCTTTTTGTGACCCCCACCTCATGAAAGCATTTGGAACCTCTTCTCATGAACAGTGGCACTGTGATTTGGTTAATGTGTCTCGAACTTTGAGTTCCCACAGCGACCGTGCCATTCTGTGCCAGATGTACGAAAACACAGATCGGGCAGGATGTAAAGAATGACAGCTGTACCATTCATAGTGAGGTGTGAAGAGATGGCAATGTTGAAAATCTGTAGTGAAAACATTAAAAATGCTCGAACTTCCGAGTGTACATGGAAACTGTGCAACGCATGTGCTTAACACAGTCATTTAGTGGAATTATTTCACCAAATTTTCAACATAGGCATTTTGTGACCTCTGTTCATGAACACTGTCACTAATATTTTCTTAATCTGTCCCAAACATTGATTTCTAACAGTGACTGCACTATTCTGCACCACATGTGTAAATGCATATTTTAGACAGGATATGAAAAATGACAGCTATACTGTTCATAAGGTGATGTGAAAAAATGCCAAGGTTGAAAATCTGGAGTGACAGTATTAAAAATATGCGAAATTATGAGGGTGTGTGGAAACTGTGCATCGTTGCTTATAACACAGTACTTTTATGGACTTTTGTCACTAAATTCTCAACATAGTCATTTTAGGACCTCTGCTCATGAACAGTGTCACTGTGATTTTCTTAATCTGTCCCAAACACTGACTTCCCACAGCAACCACACTATTGTGTGCCGGATGTGTGAAAACGCATTTCAGCCAGGATGTGAAAAATGACAGCTGTACTGTTCATAAGGAGGTGTGGAAAAATGGCAATGTTGAAAATCTGGAGTGAAAATATTACAAATTCACAAAGCTATGAATCTGCATTGAAATTGCACATCGCACGCTTGTAAAACAGTCATTTTTTTGATTTTTTCACCAAATTTGCAACATAGGCTTTTTGAGAGCCCACCTCATGAACAGTGGCACTGTTGTTTCATTAATAGGTCCCGAAAGATGATTCCATGCAGTGACAGCAAAATCACCTTTCAGGACTGAATAACACCATGACAGTGACTGAATTCTTGAGGAGGGTCCCATTAACCCCATGTTGAAAATTTGGTGCCAAAAGTCAAAAAAATGGCTGAGATAGCCACATAAGTTGAAGAAAACCCTATTTATGCCATTATACAGCTTACCAGCATTTCTTCAGTTCGCAGTCGGCTTTGAAGAGTGCAGACGTGTTCCCGGTCCACCGAAGATTGTCGCACCGGGCTCCGGAAGTAAGTATCGGGTGAGGACGGGTGTGGGGAGGTGGGGTGTGCAGATGGTGGCTTCAGGTTGGGGGAGGGGCACGAGACACAGCAAGGGACTGTTTTCTTGGTTTCAGGGACAATAAAATAAACAAAAGATGTCACAGGAAGGGTTTTCTTTGCAGGCTTGCTTTGGTTATACTGGAGTGGGCTCCCACTGTGCCACCTGCATTTTGGAGGAGGGGAGACTTAAGCTGATGGAGATTGGGGCCCCCATCAGCTAAGACAAGCCATTTGGGGGCACGAAGCTGAGGGGGATTGGGCACCCCCTCAGCACACAACAAATAGGGGGGACATTATGCTAATTGGGAGTGGGCTCCCTGTTGGCAAATGAACTGGGTCGGGGGCATGCCGACAGGGGGACTGGGCACCCCATCAGCTTTCATGGGGCTCTGAGGCAGATGGAGTTAGCTGCAGCCATGTTCATGGAAATGTCACACCAGGGAAGGTACCACCCTGCAGTGATGGGTTGCTCCCTCATTGCAGCTGAATGGCTCTTGCTACAATGATGAGGTGGTCCCTGATTGCGGTGGCCAAATTGTTTCAAGTTGGTGGCACTTCTGGAGAACCAGTGTCATCAGGACAGTGGGCCTGCATTGGTTGAACACTGCCAAGCCCACAAATGCAGTGCTGGCATTGGCTGCTACAGTGTCGCACCTCCAAAACCCGCTTTTCTCCTAAGCTGCCACATAATGTTTCTTGTGCATGTGCGCGAGAAAACATAACGATGAGCCAAATGAGTCTGCAGATGTTTTTCCAGAATGTATTATGATGCAGAAACATTTCTCTCCAATTTGGATGTTCTTTGAAATCAACAAAGCAATCATTGTTATGCAGTCTACATCCTGGGTGGGTATGCAATTAGCTGAGAGATGATTGCCCAACTTGAAACTTCATCATGTATAACAACTTTGAAAAACATACACCAGCATAACTGGGAAGAAACAAGTGTAGAACTGGAATCAGGAAGAGACAAGCAGGGGATGGAGCCCTGTAGTGGGATAGAGTAGGTATGAGGTTTGACTAGTGCCTTATATCAGCAGTCAGCAAAGTATTTCATATATTTTCTGCACCTCACCATCAGCACTACCCACACAGACAGTAATTTGCACCAGCTGTATATATATATATAAGGACATCTATGGAAAAAGAGTGAATGAACTCAGCAGTTGACTCTATAGGAGACTGAGTAGTGCATCAGCATTTGCTGATAATCCTATTTGAACCTTGCAAATAAACTATGCTGTTGCATTTTTAGAGTATTAAATCTGCTCCACATTTCCATCATGTCTACTGACAGATGTTGTGAGTTCACCCAGGTGAAATGAAGTTCATCAACTCATGAACTTTGATGAATGATTCATAAACATTTATCCAAGTTCCCCAATTATTCTTTGATCAATTAAAGTTCATAAACTGTTCATCAAGATAAATTTCATGAAGTTGCTTAACCCTAAAAGCACCATGATGAACCAAGACAAAAGTCAATTTGCATAACTAATTTGTATATTAGAATACACAATTTCCTACTTAAAAAGCACCACAGAATAAGAATGTTTTCAGTTAAGGAGAGGAAAATATTTGTTCAACAGGACAATTAATGACTTGAGAACACAAATGTATTAACATTTAAACTCACCACATTTTAAAATAGTGGCACATTCTGCTTAAATAAATATTAAATGGGCCTTTCTAATTGCAAAAGGAAGATGAGCAGTGATTCCTTTTGATTGAAGAACAAAAGAAGACAAGTGAGTATAAGGTACGTTATTAATTCTTAAATACAGTGTAAGAAATGCTGTTTATTTCAAAGGGAGTAATGTAGTCAAGCAAGGTCCAGAGGAAATTATTTCCACACATATACCATGATATTCCCATTGCCCCTTTCTGTATTTATTTATTCAAATGTTTCACCAGGAATGGCACACTGAACATCAAGCTGCTCATCTCACAGTGTGTCCTGGGGTGTCATAAGGGAGAACACATAATAAAGCACACACACAGAGTAGCATAACAGTTGACAGATTAAGTGAACAGATTAATGGTGTAGACATACAGCATACCACACAATATATACATCGGCCACATTAAGACTGAGGACATTATCACATTGTACTTCGATATAGAGTGCAGAGTATACATGACTGTACATTGAAGTGCTGTGTAGAAAACAATTATAAATAGTGTTAAGATTATTATGCATAGTGTTAAGAAGACCAATTAAGCATAATAATGAAAGAGAAGTGTATCCTGTATAAGAACAGCTAGCCAAGTAGGAGATAAAAGCAGTGAGCCAGCTTGAGCAGGAGAAAATAAGGACTAGCCACAATTACAGTTTACCGCTAGGAAGTTTTGTAGGGCTAGCAAAATGGAGTTTGAGGAGGAGAAGTGAAGAATCTGTGGTGGGAGGTTATTCCATAACTTAGGGAGGCAATGTGAGATGGCCATCTGTCCAACCATGATGGGCTGACATGGATCTACTAGCAGTCGAGAGTCATATGGCATATCCCCCTAGGTCACACCTGGAAATAAGCACTTGGCCCAGTGTGCATCTCTGGTCACCAATTTTCAAATACATAAATAAATTGTCTAGATGTGTTGGTGCTTGATATAATCTCCAGATCCTCCAGGCTGACATTATTGGTACTGGAAAAAAAACTGTAGATTACTTCTTGCATATGGTGAGAACATGAGATGTCCTTAAAGTCATCCAGAAGTCAAAACAACTGCCACTACAAAACCTGACACCAGATGCAGCAACTCAGTGGAACTTCAATTACTACACATTAGAACAGTTCTTAATGTAGCAGCAGCTGTTTGCATATTTGATGACACATAAAATTGCTGCTATTGCTGGTAACTAGCAGCTTACTAAAAACTTGGTTAATAGTTTGGATCTGAGGTAATCATATGGAAAGTCAATTCTGAGATGACATGCTTTAGCTAGATTCACCTCTGACAATCCTATTCAACAGCTCACTGGAAACAGGAGTGATTCTGGTGGACTGAAGGAGAGCAGATGTAGTCCCACTGTACAAAAGGCCAAAAAGCAGGGAGGAGGCTGGCAATTATAGGCTAGTCAGTCTCACATTGGTGGTGGGAAAGTTAATGGAACCACTACTGAAGGAAAATAATGTGGACCATCTTGAATCCAGTGGGTTACAAGTGTCAAGGCAACATGGTTTCATGGGGGGAGGTCATGTCAAATAAATCTGACAGATTTATTTTGACAGGGTGACAAAGGATTTAGATCAAGGTTGAGTGATCAATGTGGCCTAACCAGATTTCAATAAGGCTTTCAACACTGTTCCACATAGGAGACTAGTAAGCAAGCTGGTTAGCACAGGAGTGGGTCCAAATGTGGCAAACTGGATAAGAAATTGATTAGGTAATATGTGACAGAGGTCAGTGGTAAACAGAGATCACACCGAGGAAGGGAAGGTGACCAGGTGGCTGCCTCAAGGTTCAGTGCTGGGACCCGACTTCTTGATTGTCTTGTTTATAAGTGACATTTCAGAGAAGCTGGAAGGAAAAAGAAGGTCTGCCTCCTTGTGGATGATGCCAAAATCAGCAAGAAGGTAAACATTCCTGGAGGGGTTGTGGAAAGGATGAGCAGAGACCTTAGAAAATTAGAGAAGTGGCCTAGGTATGGCAGCTGGGTTTCAATGTGAAAAAGAGCAAAATAATGCACTTGGGGCACAACAGCCTGGGATGGAGTACAAAACTGGTGGAGTGGTGTTGTCAACCACCAAACAGGAAGGAGACCTGGGAGTAATCATATCAAATGACCAAAAGGTGGCCAGGCATTTGGAGAAGGCAGTTGGGAGGGCTAGTGGGATGCTGGGGCTGTATAAGGAGGGATATAACCAGCAAAAAGAGAAATGAGGTGTTGTCTCTTTATACTGTGTCCAGTTCTAGAGAGGCAATCCAGTGGAGGGCAACTAAAATTATGAAGGACCTGCATCAAAAGCCCTACAAGAAGCAACTAAAGGACTTCAGTGTGTACACCCTGGAAGAGAGAAGGGAGAGGGGGATATGACAGAGATCTTTAAATTCCTCACGGGGTAAGGAAGGTACAGGAGGGAAATATTTTTTCAGAAGAAAAGGTGCTCAAGAACAAAGGGATATGATATTAAGCTGGAGAGGGGATAGATTCAAGAAAGATGTGAAGAAGTACTTCTTCAGAGAAAGAGTGGTGGATTCTTGGAACAGCCTGTCAGCGGAGGTAGTGGGGATGAAAACAGTGGTAGGGTTCAGGAATGCATGGAACAGGCACAAAGGAATTATAGCGGAAAGGAAGAGAGGAGGCAGAAAGAGCTGTAGACTATGTACAGTCTGCAGTAATAATGTAGGTACTGGGAAAAAATTGTCAGACTGGGTGGGCCAAGCGGTCCTTATCTGCCGATAAATTCTATGTTTCTATGATCCTATCAAATATTTATGTTCTGTATGTTGCTCTACAGCACATAGCAACTGATTTCCAGCCAGGGCCAGATTAACCTTTTGTGGGCCCTGCGCCAAAAAAGATTTATGGGACCCCATGTTCATGTGTTTTATTGAAGGATCTGATTTTGCAGGCCATAGCAGCACTGAATGATTTATTGCATTCTTGTTGAGCTGAAAAGTAGGGCTAGGCAAAGCTGCCTGTTTTTAGCCTTTTCTGGGGGGAGGGATACAGAGAAAAACTGAAATCTTGAATCAGGTAAAGCTGTTAGTGATATTTGTTTTAGTGAATAAGGGAAAATTTGGCCAGAACACAGACACTGGGAAAATTCCATTTCTCTTTTTGAGAAGTGCCATGGGATCTCACTTTAGCATTCACCTGAGCAACCACAGGAACAGGCAGATGGGAACTCAGTTTAACATCTTATCCAAACAACAGCACTCCCATCAAGCAGGAGGAGTTTCTTATGTCATTATCCACCTGCCGTCACAACCTTTGTCTTATGGTGTGACACCAGTTCGGAGAGAGGTGTGATTCTGAATTGCACTATTGTATGTGGCACAAGCCACTCACAAAGTAGTTTTAATACTTGGATAAATTTTATTTGACATTTTTGACCAGAAAAGGCACACTGAGCTCTAATAACTCATTTCTGAGTGCATCGGGGAGTACATTGATTTGTATTATTCGAGGGGAAATGTTGATCAGGATATCAGGGGAAAGCCTCTACTCATACCACACTGTGAGTATCATGGGATGTAACTTTTAGGAAGTGGTAAAAGAACAAAGAACTGATCCACTCATTGATCCTTTCATCTCTGTGATCCTAGTAATACACAAAACAAATCATTCTTTTATTTATTTATTTATTGAAAAGTTTCACCAGGAAAGGCACACTGAGCAAATACAATTGCTTGTCCCTCGGTGCATCCTGGGGGGAGGGGGTACAGGAGGAGAAACAACAAAGCAATGAATAACAGTGCAATACAACAATTACAATGTATGGATACGAGTACAATGACAAGACTATGGGTGAGAAAAAGAATAATATACAATGTAGAAAGTGCTGGCAATAATGAAGTGCTAGAGCAGAGAAGGATACACATTCAAGATAGATAATGAGGAAGAGGGGAGGGGTGGGGCCAGTAGCACTGAAGGATAACTGGAATGAGAGGAACTGATGGATAGAACATGCTAGAAGCACAGACGGGAGAAAGGAAGTTGTGCAGTGAAGAAGAGAGGAGAGGAAGTGGGGGCTGGAGGAGTGTCTAATTTGGGGAGGCAGTTGATTCCAGAGTTTAGGAGTTAAAAAGTTTAACATACTTTTTATTTGGTTTCTCTCTCTCTCTTTGAATTTGCTGGATAGACCTTGAATCCTCAATTGGTACACAATTGCTTGCACTTTCTTGCAAGTCATGAATTAAAGTTTTGCACTCTCTCCTTCCCCCAATGATGTGATTAAATAATTTAAATGAACTTACCCAGCCGTCATCGTCCATTTGGAACCTACATCCTGCCAGTGCCACCAGCCCACCAGTTAAAGACCTCCTTTCCTCTCCTCCTGCCCATCCAAGAGATTTAAACTAGCTGAGCCTGTGAACCACCAATAGTACTTTCACCCACTATCACCTGAGACCAAGGGGGGACCAATGTGAGTGACTGAAATTCTTTTTGAATCAATGGCATCATACTGTGCATTATTGTGAGTATGAAAGATCCCACCAACTGAGCTTTAGCCTGTGTCAGCAAAAAGTTTGCGTTGCATGACTCTTATGCTCACCTTCTCCATCTCACCTGATGTCTGATGACTCAGCACCGCTGCTAATAGGTGGAGAACAGTAAGACTTAGGCAGGCACCCCAGTTGCAGCATGAGAGCACACAGCAGGGCACTTATTGGGCAAAATTAAATAATGCCATTGTGGCTGCCCCGGGCCCCTTCCAAGTATGTGCCTGGCACCATGATGCCATTGGCACCATTGGCACCATTGTTAACCTGGTACTGTTTCCAGCAAAAGAAGGAAAATGTTTTATGCTTCCTAGTGCACCTGGGAATGGGTCCCAAGATGTTACATCTCAGTTTATCTATCTTACGTAAATACAATTAAAATGGTCATGATAGGTAGAGGGACATTTATAAATCTTTGAAGGACTGGAAGTAAGAAATGAAAAAAACAGTTTTCTGGAATAGTTGGGCACATTTTAAACTTGCCCAGACAAACACTGCCTAGCAGTTAGTGGCCTGATTTGATAAGACTTGAAACTATAAAACATGTTGTCCAGATGAATAAAAATTATTAGTTTTGTGGGAAACTATCTCAACTAGAGTTGCTTTGCTGCATGAAGGAGTGTGTTTATTATTTTTACTAGTAGCAGTGGTAGCAGGAGTGCTATGAATGTTTGTTGAGTAAGCAATCAGCCTGTTGAACTGAGCTCCTCTTCAATGACTTCCTAGTTTGTTTATTTCATATAGTATTGCAGTAAGTTACAGACATTGCACAAACCACACAAGTAGAAGAATGCTTATGTCAAACTAATACAACTACAGTATAAATTGTAACATGGACATATGTAACCCTGAAAACTGATTGGCAAATATTGGGATTTATCTGTGTGTAAATGTCAGAACATAAACAAAGGTAAAGCTCCAGCTGACCTGATCACATGTCAGAGAAATGTATATCATATAGAACAAGCATTTGTCAATGCTGAATGTTTGCTTGCTGGCATTGGCATTGGTAGTGTAGAAGTTACAGAGCTGCATAATAGGAATGGCAGCGAAGCATTGAACTGAAGTCAACCCCACCACCACCCTGCTGAGATTGACAGGCATTGGGGTGTGCCTTTGGGTCATCAGGCATAAAGACCATGCCATTTCACCACACCCTACCCTGCAGACACTGACAAGTGTCACGGTGTGCCTTGGGGTCTTTGGCCCTTATGCGCACCCCATTCCGTCAGGAAATATGGTGAGATGGGTACGGTATAGGAGAATGGGTGTGAAGTTTGGGCCCGAAGAGTCCGAGGCACACCTTGATGCCTCTCACTGGCTGCAGGGTGTGGGTGGGGGTGGAATGGTATGAGCATGACAGGCAAGAATCCCAAGTCACACCCTGATGCCTGTCATTCTCTACAGGGTGGGGTGTTATGGTCGGAAACCCTAACGCCTCAGGCATTGTATTTTCACCCAAATTTTCAACATGGTTTTTGTGACTCCTAATTATGAACAGTGGCAATATCAGTTTGTTAGCCAAAAACTGCTTTTGCACAGTGACTATGGCATTTGGCACCACAGGTGCAAAAGCACATTCCGAACAAGATGTGAAAAATGTCAGCGGTACTGTTCATGGTGAGGTGTAAAAAATGGCAATGTTGAAAATCTGCTGTGAAAATCTTAAAGAAACTGGTGAAGTCACAAGTGTGCTTAGAAACTGTGCAACACACTTCCATAATGTAACTAGTTTGGGGATTTTTTTTACAGCAGATTGTTAACACAGGCATTTTGGGACCTCTGATTATGGACAGTGTCAGTGTGATTTTCCTTATCTGTCCCGAACAATGATTTCCCACAGCGACCACGCGTTTCTGTGCTGAAAGTGTGAAAACACATTTCAGCCATGTTGTGGAAAATGACAGCTGTACTGGTCATAAGGAGGTGTGGAAAAATGCCACTGGTGAAAATCTGGACTGAAAATATTACAAATTCATGAACTTACGAGGTGTGTGTGGAAACCGCGCAATGCTCACTCATAACACAGTCATTTTATGGAGTTTTTCACAAATTTTCAACATAGTCATTTTAAGACCTCTGCTCATGACCAGTGTCACTGTGATTTTCTTAACGTGTCCCATACATTGATTTGCGACAACGACTGTGCCATTAGCGCCACATGGGCAGAAACACGTTGTGGGCTAGATGAAAATGACAACTGTACTGTTCATAAGGAGGTGTGGTAAAATGGCAATGTTGAAAATCTGGATTGAAAATATTGAAAATTTGCGAACTTACGAGTGTGTGTAGGAACTCTGCAACACACGCGCGTAAAACAGTCATATTTAAGAATTTTTTCACCAAATTTTCAACATAGCCATTTTAAGACCTCTGCTCATGAACAGTGTCACTGTGATTTTCTTAATGTGTCCCGTACATTGATTTTGCACACCGACTGTTATTTGTACTTTTACATGGGTGAAAACACATTTTGGGTGAGATGAAAATGACAGCTGTACTGCTCATAAGGAGTGTGGTAAAATGGCAATGTTGAAAATCTGGAGTGAAAATATTGAAAATTGCAAACTTATGAGCATGTAGAGAACCACGTAATGCACGCCATAAAACAGTCATTTTAGGAATTTTTCACCAAATTTTCAACATAGCCATTTTAAGACCTCTGCTCATGAACAGTGTCACTATGATTTTCTAATGTGTCCCGTACATTGATTTCACACTGACTGCGCCACTGTGCACTACATGGGCAGAAACACATTTGGGTGAGATGTGAAAATGACAGCTGTACTGCTCATAAGAAGGTGTGGTAAAATGGCAATGTTGAAAATCTGGAGTGAAAATATTGAAAATTCATGGTTACGAGCGTGAACTGCACAACGCGCCAGAAAGTCATTTTGGGAATTTCCACCAAATTTAAAATAGGCTTTTGAGAGCCCACCTTATGAACACTGGCAGTGTCATTTTGTTAATCATTCCGGAAAGGTGATTTTGCGCAGTGGCTGTGAAATCACCCTTCGGGCCCGAGTAACACCATGACAGTCACAGCATTCATGAGAAGGGGTCCCAAAAACCCCATGTTGAAAATTTGGTGCAAAAATTCCAAAAAATGCCCGAGATATCCAGCAAAGTTGAAAAAACCCTATCTATTACATTATACAGCTTACCGGCATTTCCTCAGTTTGCGGTCAGCTTTGAAGAGTGCAGACATGTTCGGTCCACTGAAGATCATCACGCCAGACTCCGGAGGTAAGTATGGGGTGAGGGGGTGGGGAGGTAGGGTGCGCAGTGGTGGGTGCGGGTGGGGCAGGGAGACCGTGAGGGACCGCTTTTCCAATTTACAGGTTTTTTTATTACTAAGATGACGCAGGACATTTGTCATGCTGGGGTGGGCTCCCAGCGTGGCAGCTGTAAGGCTGTTTGGGGGTTGGAGCCGATGGGGATTGGGCACCCCTGTGGCCGCTCTGGACGTGTGCCACGCTGGGGTGGGCTCTGGCGTGGCACCAGGAAGCTTTTCTTGGGGGACGTGGAGCCGAGGGGCATTGGGCACCCTCACGGCTATACAGCATGTGCGTAGGCCAGCACGCAATATACGGCGCAGTATTTTGAGGGGGGAGCTCTGCTCACCGGGCGGAGCCTCCTTTCAACTGTATGCCACTGCATTTTCAGCTGTCATAGACAGCTGGAGCAGTGATTGGCGCACTGCGACCGCACCTGCAAACACACTAACTGAACTGGAAGGGGCTGACACACCTCTGGAAAACTCGGATGATGGCACTATGTTTCTTGCACATGCGTGCAAGCAAACATAACAAAACTCTTTCTGTAATCAGGAAAGAGGTCAGCACACCCAAAGCACTTCCAATTATTTATTCCATGAGCAAAACTTCATTGTAGCCTTACAAGCAGAACATGGCAAATTACAGCAGCAAATAAATAGGCATAGGATAATCCATAAAAGTTCATAGCTTTAGGTCCATAAGAGTCTATAGATGGTAACACAATATTTAATCCACCGACTAAACCTTGAAATGATTGGAACCCCAAAATGCCAGCACAGAACCATTTACATTTCAACATAATGAACTACACCTTTATCAGAACATGTGGCATACACTAACATACTGAGCATTTAAACACTTATCTAATTAAATTAATTAAAGTGCAATTAGTTTTAAAGTGCAATATAATTAAGTGCAACTACATAGCAATGAAAGGGAATAGAAAAGGGGGGGGGACGGGATGAAAAAAATACAAAAAAGTCTAAACTTATCTCATTAAACTTATCATATTAAAGTTTACACAACCTTCCAAAACAGAAGGAATTTAAACATAAACAGCAAACCATCACATTCAATAATTATGTAAGGAAACTGCATCATTTAGTCCTCTTGGTTACACAGTGTCCAAGATAGTAATCCAAAAAGCTTCACGATTCAGCAAATTTTCTTTTAAACTTCCACCTCTCTGATCCAATATACAGTAACTCTTTTGATGCCAAAATACTATAAAGCAGACACAGACATAAGACGTGCTTCTCTAAAATGTTTAGCAATAGCATAGCTTTCATTATGTGTTCTAATTGCTGTTTTGTGCTCAGCAATTCTGAGTTTCAAGGCACTTTTTGTTTGTCCCACATAGAAAATACCACATGGGCAAGTAAGCGCATAAATAACACCTTCAGAGCTACAGTTAATAAACTGATGAATATTAAATCTTTTTTCCATTTTTGGGATTTACAAAAGTGGTAATGTTCCTTGTGCAACTACAATGTGTGCAGTGTCTGCACTTATAATTTTGTACTGGGACTGCTGGCATCCAATTCATATCATTCCATGGTTTTGGTATTAAAGTATGAACTACCATATCTCTGACATTACTACCTCTCCAAAAGGCAGTTCTTGGGGGCTCTGCACTGATTCCGTCAAATTTTTATCACCTTTTAGGACACTCCAATGCTTTTTTACAAGTTCCACAACTTTATTTGCTTTAGGAAAGTATTAGGTAACAAAAGTCACTTCTGATTGTGTTTTCTGCACTTTACTTCCATTAGGTTATAAATGTTTGTTTATTAATCCTACACAGTTTACTTCACTCGCATAAGTGTAGGCTTTATTAACAGTATACAGTTTGTAGCATCTCTGGAAAAACCTGTTTTTCATTTCTTTGCTACAAGCTTCAAAATCCTTTTGCTGGCTACATGTTCGTTTAGCTCTCAAAAACTGTCCTTTCTGGATGCTATTTGTAAGTGTTTGTGGATGACAGCTGTCTGCATGCAAGATGGCATTTTTTGCTGTTGGTTTCCAAAACATCTTGCTTTCAAGCCTGTTATTACATTTAAATATAGTGAGATCTAAAAAGTCAGTTTGGTGCTGATTATATTCCATTGTAAATTTTAAATGTCTACTCGACACATTAATGTAGCCAAGAAAAAGAGCTAAACCATTTTTGGAGCCATGCCAGATCATAAAACAGTGGTCAATATAACGGCGCCATACAGCAATATTATTGAAAAATAGGTTTGTATCATCTTGAACAAACTTTTTTTTCCCACTCTTCGACATGAAAGTTTGCAAAATTCAGAGCAAACGTGGTGCCCATACTAGTGCCTTTGTTCTGAGTGCAGCATTTTTCATTAAAAATAAAAAAAAAAATTGACTCCAATACAATCCTGGCACAAGTAACTATAATTGCTGGCGGTGGTGTACTGTTGTTTTGCTTATTTGCAAGTGCCTTAGAGATTACTTCCAAACCACCTTTGTGTAGAATATTGGTATATAGGCTAACAATATCTATGCACACTAAAAAAACTTCCTCTTGTATCACACATTCAGACAGAAACTGGCACACATAGTTAGTATCTGCAATATAAGAAGGAAGTAAAGGCACATACTGTTTGATATTAGCATCAATGAATTTTGATAAAGGTTCTGTAGCTGCACCTATTGAGGACACAATTGGCCTGCCTGGCACAGGGATCATATTTTTGTGATTTTTTGGCAGAAGGTACAAAGCAGATTTCCATGGTTCCTTTACAATCAAAAATTCAACCTCTTTTTTGTTAATCCATTTATTTGCAACAGCTTCATTAACAAGAATTTCAGTAGGTCTGGATATTTGTAGAGTAGGATCATTTTGTAACACAGAATACAAAACAGCATCATTTAACTGCAAATTTGCTTCAGAAATATAATCATCAAGACTCCAAATTACAACTGCTCCACCTTTATCTCTAGGATATCAGTCTGAAATCCTGACTGGGTAAGCAGTGCAGTTTTTGTATTCTTTCATATGTATATCATATGTTGGAACTTTCAGAATTGAGCATCTACCATTTTTTTCCCCACTAGTAAACAGTTAAATTCACTGCCTTATTAAAGTATGTCTCACAGAGTAACACACTTCAAAATTTTCAATCACTGTGTTGAAGCAGCTTTTCAACAATATGCTAAAGACATCTGCCAATCCACAAGTAGCACTCCTTCACGAGTCAACACCCAAGTTACTGGCTGTAAATGTTATCACGAGGGCTAAACCATCTTTGTTGGTGTCAGGTGCCATAGTTAGTGTACAGTAGCCACTACAGTGATATCGACTGCCACAAACATATTCAGCTATCATGCCCTCCCTCTCCCCATTGCTACAGCAGAGGTTCTCCTCAATCTCACATTTGCACTTGCTGTGATGGTTACAGAGCTGTGCAATGTGGCACCACATTGCACTCTCACTCGGCCCTCTGACTACCATGGTCCACACAAACTGCTGGCACCCACTCACACCCAATAGCAATGCAATTATTAATAAATCAAAACTGGAAAGGGATAAATAAGGTACAGGGGGGTATCATCTTTTGGGAAAGAGGATGCATTAGAACTAAGGGAATGACTTAAAGCTGGAAGGAGGTAGAGTCGGGGCAATGCAAGGAAGTACTTTTTTATAGAAAGGGTGGTAGATGCATGGAATAGCCTCACTGTAGGGGTGATGGGGCAAAAACGGTGGAGGAATTTCAAAATACATGGTACAGACACATGGAAATAGTAGAAACAGGGAAGGGTGGGAAGGCTGCAGATCAGCAAAAGCCTACAGCATAAGTAAAGGTTGGAAATATGGGCAGACTAGATGGGCCAAGCAATCCTTACCTGCCAACAAATTATATGCATCTACAGTATGTATCAGTGATGGGGACTGTAAAACAGTTGGCTGCAGTGTTGTGGTACACTGCACAAGGTGTATTAAGTGCCACAAGAAAACATGTCCATTTGTGCATTATTGCTTAAATATACAGGTACAATTAGAAGTCTTATTTTAACAAAGTTTATACTATAAAACAGGGAGATCAACAAAAAGGATATTTTTGCTGGGTAAAGATAATGGGAGGGATTTTCAAAACTGTGGCCAAACCACTTGCATCTGTATTTTGTACTCATGCTACATCCACGCAGATGTCTCCAGATGTCTGCATCCTAGTCACCATCATCTGGACGCATTTGTAACATTTCTAGCAGTTTATGGTCATTTCTGCCACATCTGTGGGACTGGCGTTCATTTTTCCAATACAAGTGCAGAATTCCTTCTTGAAGGTTAGACCAACTTTCTGTGATCTAACCTTTTGGGCAGATTTCTGCAGTTGCATTCAGAAAACAGATCCAACTGTATGGAAATCTCACCCAATGTGTTTTGAAAGTGAATTCAAAGTTAAAGATACAAGCTCTGGAGGCCTGAACACCTGTTCTTCAGGTATATGAAAATGTAGGCTAAAGACACTGCCCTTTGTAGAAGCTTTGTTTTGATTAGCAATGCAAAAAAAAAAACTACACAGGTTTGAATAAACCTTGCAGGCTAATTAACACCTAAGTAGTTGAAATAATGTCTTTATTTAAATTCTAGGTGTTGCCACAGTATACACGAAAAGTGTTTTTTTTGTTGTTGTTGTTGTTGTTAAAGACATGCAAACAAACAAATATATAGATTTTAAAACATTAGGGCTAAAGCACACTTAGTAATGCTGATTTACATCAGACAGAGTCTGAGCAGAAGGTAATAAAAAACTGTTTATACTGTATATGGTCCTTTTTATGTAGAAGTCCAGCTGCTGCTTTGTTTAATAGCAAGGGAAATGCTGAGTTCAAAGACTAGGTTAAGAGCTGGACATGAAACATCTGTCTTAATACAGGACAGATTCCATGATATTAAAAGTTTGCATAAATGGCTGGCCTGATGCCACAGAGGACTGAGGCGTCTTGAGTGCCTTACCTCTCTGCAGCCACTGACCCAAGTTTGGGGAAAAGTTTTGGGTGCTGGGGGTCTGCCGGGGGGAGGGCTGGGAGTGGATCGAGCTGCCACTTGGCAGCTATCCTCTCCCAGACTGGAGAGCAGGCCTTCCCAACTCCTGGTCCACTGAGTGGAGGATCATGGCAGTGATGAGCACTGGAGGGCTGGCATTAGGCCAGGGGAGGATGGAACATAGTCACCAGTTCTGGCTCATGTGCGCACTTCCACATGCATGTGTGACTATGCTACTGAGGCCCCGGGGACCTAAGGAGGGAGAAAACCAGGAAGAATGCCCATGTCCCTCCATTGCTGTGAGTGATGGCCCTCAGGGCCTGCTGGGTGCTGCTCCATGCAAATCACTGCTGGTGTGGCAGTAGGAGGAGCTGCAGATGGGACTGGGGGCCCTCTAAAAAGGGCCCGATGGCAGGCATAAGTAGTGGCAGGTGGGCAAACAGCTCTATAAAAAAATTTGCATAAATTTCAGCTCTGAGGCCCTTCTCTCCCTCTGTGATATGAAGTTGTCCTTTAGGACTGCCACTTTTAAGTCATCTAAACCATGTCCCAAGCTGGAGCAATGCTTATCCACTGGTGTATTCATGATCAGGTGTTTGATATTGTGGTGGTGAAGGTTAATTTGCGCAGTAAGAGTCTGTCCTGTTTCTCCCACATAAATATTGGTGCTGGGGCATTCTGAGCTCATGATCAGATATACTGTACAGCATTAGCGGAGCAGTAGTTAAATGATACCTGATTTTTGTAGTCCTGTTTCTTGTGAGAAATGAGGATCATGTCTGTTGTAATGATTTGAGGCATGTTTGGCATCTTTTCTATTGGCAGCAGAACATCCCTGCTACATTCACAACCCTACCTTGATCTAATATAAAACCAAAACTTCCTTTTAAAGCACAAATTATGGCAGGTTACACTATCTGAGAAAACAATTCTTTAAAATCCAAGTAGCTGAGTTATGATTATGAAGATGTAATGAGAGTGGCGTGGCTTAGGAAACAGTGGCACAGCAATTAAAAAGACATCACTGCTGAAACAGGTTTCAGACACTTTGTGCATACAGCAAATTGGATACCTGATGAAGAGAGAAAACCACCTCAAGAGTTTCATAATATTGACAAGATCCATTAAATAACTGGGAGCTTTAGTCAGCCCACCCCTTAACATAAGTTGAACAAGGTGAAATTAGTTTTTAGCTTCTGGGACATCCACCCCACCTCCAGTATAAAAAGGCAGTGGTTGGTGTCCCTGTGAGCATTCTGTACAAATGTAGCCAGCCTGTTTTAAAGGGTATCATGTCTATATACTGTGGTAGATTGCGAGCAGTGTTAGAATAAATAAAATCTGCACAGGTGAAATGTGGCATTCATAAAATGTTTGTAATTTGGGACCAAATAACAAGAGGGACACTAAATCTGCAAAGATCTAATACCCCAGCTTTGGGCCAGTTCTGCTACACAATGCATCAATTTGTAAATCCCATTTTAATGAAGGACCCAATCAGATACTCAAATATTTTTTATTTAGGCACATTTTGAAGACTTCGGGGGCCCAATATTTAAAGGTCTACATGGGTACTAATGGGTCTTTGGCCGCATAAACCAGAGTTTGCGCTGGATCCCCATATTAAAAAGGGTCTGTTACGGGGGCAAAGAGGGCTAGCACCTGAGCAAAATATAATGTATGTGTTCAGGCAAGGAGAGGGACGTGTCCATGAATATGTGCACTACTCCATATTCAGTGACTTTGTGCTGTGCAAAAAGGTTTAGCGCAGTCCTTTTGCACAGCACAAATACTACTGAACAAAACCCTAACTTAACTCTGGGTAACCCTAACAGCTATTGGAGATATAGAAACCACCTATCCAGTTGGCCACTGGGGAACACAACTGCCCCCAGTGATCCCTGGCACTTCCTCTGTCAATCGCCAGCCTGTTTGGAATAGTGATATATCCCTGATATTAGTGGTGCCCACCCCCTCCCCCCACTGATCCACTAATCACCAGCTCATGCTGTGAAATGATATGATCCCTGGTGCTAGTGGTCCCCCCTCCCTGCAAATTGCTGGACCATGCTGTAAACTAAAATAATCCTTGAGCTAGTTGTCCCCCCCTCCCACTGATTGCTGGACTGTGCAGTAAAATGATATGATCCCTGGAACTAGTGGTCCCCTCCCCTGTCAATCACTGGACTGTACTGTAAAATAAAATAATCCCTGGTGCTACTGGTCCCCCCCATCACCATCCCCGGTGTGAATACAATGATCCCTACTTCTAGTGGTCCCTCCCCTGCCAATCACCAGACCATGCAGTAAAATGATATGATCCATGGTGCTAATGGTCCCCCCGGCTGATCACTGGCCAGTACTGTAAAATAAAATTATCACTGGTGCTAGTAGTCCCCCAATCATCATTCCCGGTATGAATACAATAATCCCTGGTGCTAGTGGTCCCCTTACCTCTGATCACCATCCCTGACATGACTACAATGATCCATGGTGCTAATGTCCCCCAACCCCCAATCATCAGCCAGGAAGTACAAAACAAACAATCTCCCTGGAATCCATTGATCCCCCCGGTAGCACTTAGCATAACCTACTCACTCACCTAGGCATTATCCATGGTGCTGCAGAAGCATACAATAACCAGCACAGCCCTCCTCACACCTCATCAGCTGGCTGCTATATGTACAAGCAGGGAGTATGATTCTTATTTATAGAACATGGTGACCAATAAATGAGAGGCGTGCTCCCTGTCCGTACATATGGTGGCCAGCTGAGGAAGTGTGAGGAGGGCTGTGCTGATTGCCATATGTTCCCATGGCACTGTGGACAATGTTCAGGTGAGTGATGGAGTATGCTGGGTGCTGTGGGGGGTGGGGAACAACTGGATGCCAGGGAGGTTGTTTGTTTTGTACTTCTGGGTTGGCAATTGGATGGGAGGGACCCCTAGCACCAGGAATCATTGTAGACATGCCAGGGACAGTGATCTGAGGGGGGGAACTAGCACCAGGGACCATTGTTTTCATGCCTGGGATGGTGAGCTGAGGGGGACCACTAGCAGCAGTGATCATTGTATTCATTCCAGGGATGTGATTGGGGGGGGGGAGAGACCACTGGCACCAGAGATCATTTTATTTTACAGCATGGTCTGGTGATTGCCATGAGGGACAAGGACCACTACCAACAGAGCAATATTAATATACAGCACTTGGCTGCTTTTGTTGGGGGGGGGACCACTAGCTCCAGGCATATGTACATGTCTAGGACTGGGAAATTGGGGAGGTGGTGCCATGCTAACCTGCTGTGCTATCAATACAAACGAGCCCATTATGGGCATGCAAATGGCCCCTTAGCACCTTGCATGCCCAATGGGTTCATTTGCATGTGTCCCTTGAATACTGGAAATAGCACTCCCAACACTATCCAGTCTATTGATGTACTTTGGGAGCCCTGTTGGGGAAGAACTAAGTGGTTTTGTTCTTCTTCAACATGTCCTTATATTCAGTCAAATAGCGCTGGTGTGCCATTTGACTAAATATAATATCTTTGGTCACTTGGGCAGTCACAAGGTGCAGCACAAATTTTTGAAGTCCACTTTGTGCTTATTTGAATATCTGGCCCTGGTGTCCAAAGTGATAATAGTCAAAGTGGGAAGGATTTATTTAACTTATGCTGAGAAGTGAACTGCATTGCTTTAGTTTTCTTGATATTGAGAACCAAATGCTCTGCCTCAAAATACTCTTGGAGCAGATTACAATATTCTTGAAGAGTTTTTTGATAACTGGGAGTGTATATCTAATAGCATCATTAGAATACAATTGGGTATCAACTCCCACCAAAATTTTATCTACATAATCATTGTGGTGTGAAAAGAGGAGGCACTGCAGGACTGAGAGCTCATGGGATACCCCCTCTCTTGATGTGTAACAATTATGATTTAGTACCAGCAGCAGAAAGTATCATAGAATCATAGAAACTTGGCAGCAGAAAAGGACTCACTGGCCCATCTTGTCTGCCCCTTCCCCTCTGTTACTCATCCTGCCCCCCTCTGTATCCCTCTCCTGCAATTCACCCTAAATGACTGCCCCATGCCCACTTTCATCCCTCCACCATTGCAGCACCCAGCACCTCCACTGGAAGACTGTTCCACAGGGTCGGACTGGCCCACCTGGATACCTGGAAATTTCCAGGTGGGTCCCCCTCAGTTGGGTAAATGGTTACCTTCAGAAATCTGAAAACTTTTGCATTTATCATCTTTTTTCTAATTAAATGGGGTATCTGGGACACTGTTGATAAATGTAAGATGCAAACACAGAGCTAGTGTATCAGATTGAAGTGGAATATTGATATGAGTGTGTCAACCTGGGACCACCTCTATTGATTTTCCAGATGGGCCCTTGTATCCTCTTTCCAGGTGGGCCCTCTGTACTCCAGTCTGACCCTGCTGTTCCATGCCCCTACCACTCTCTCAGTGAAGAACTGTCCCCCACATTGCCTCTGTATCTTCCTCTTTAAAGTCTTAGGCTATGCCCTCTAGTTACAGCCCCCTCTTTCCTTTTACGTATACTGCCTTACTTTACTTTGTTGATCCCCTTGAACTTATTAAACATTTCAGCCATGTCACCTCTCTCCCTTCTATTCTCCAATGTGTACAGATCCAGTTCCTTACATCTCCGCTCGTATGTCATCCCTTGCATACCCTGCACCATCCTGGTTGCCATTCTCTGAACCATCTCAATCCCATCTATGTCTTTTTGTAGATGTAACCTCCAGAACTGGACTCCGTATACCAGGTGCGGCCTTACCATAGCTTTTTATTTGGTGTTTTTTTCTGTTGAACAACTTCTGAACCAATTAAGGACAGTATAATTGAGACAAAAATTCCCCTAGCTTAATATGTAAGACACCATGATTTACTGAGTCAAAAGCTTTTGAAAAATGATCTGCCGATGGAAGTATGGATGTCTTCTGTAATCTTGGTCAAAGCACTAGAATGCCTATGAGACTTTCAGAAACAAGATTGATGTAAGAGATGGTGTGTCATAATCAATATATTCAATGGCTTGCTTATTGTTTGTTTTTGTGGAAACAGAGGGAGGAAGAGAAAAGGGTCAATAGCATGAGGTTAAATTTTTAGAATCAGATATAGAAATTGGAAGGCCCTGAGCAGACTTCAGTTGACAGAGAATCAGATTTGTGGCAAGCGATCTGTTAAACAAAGAGGTAAAAAGATGACAATAACAACTAAACATCAAGGCCAGATTATTGCTGGGTATAATGCCAAACATTCCTTAGAAACAATTTTTATGGGATACAATTTTAAAAAGAAGTACCTATTCTGCAGTTAAACTTAAAAGTAAATAAATCTAGGACATAGAGTAGTATCTTGGAGACACGAAGCACAGCAAATTTCCATTTACCTTCATATTGAAGATCTGAATACTTTGTAAACCAAGCTGTTGCCCTAATCATAGAAATTCACTTTCCAGTGCAACGTATCCGACAATGTAAGACTAAGAGAAGCCAAATACACAAACAACTGTCACCCTTTTTGATAAATGCTCTTTAAATTAAAATGCATATTGTGTTATTAATAACCACCATAGCAAGAGATGCTGCCAGATTATTGATAATGGCATACTCAGTCCCTCCAATAGTGCTTTTGGAAGTTCAGACTAAGTTTTAATTCAAAGTGCCTACAAAGAGGAAATGAGTTAATTAAAGCACCTTTGCCGTTGGCTTGAGATTCTTAATTATGGCATTGGCTAATTATCTAGTGATAATGCCTACTCAGTTCAAAGGATGGGATTACTTTAAACAATTTTCCTGTATCCAGGAATACTGTTTAAAATATAATATTCAGATAAAGTGAAGCCTGTATTTGATTTTAATGTTTCTCTCCTTCATTTTTATACTAAAGACATCTTATGAAACATGTTGTTTTGTGACAGACATAATTTCATCCTTCTGCATTTCTATCTACTGAAGTCATAAACCTCTATTTGTGAGATCACAGTCATGTCCATAGCAGCAGATAGGAATGCCACTAACTGAGTTATGGCTTCAGCAGGAAAAGGAGCACTTGATGTTTGAAGGACAAAGACCTTAACCCTATTCTCAGTCGCAAGGGACTTTTCTAGGACAGTCCCTTGCTTGTAACCCCCTAGAGCTATGCTCAGAAAGGATTAGGTGGGCTTCCATGCAAGTGCACATTATTTTTTGCTGGTTAACAGGAGGGGTATAGATGGCATGTAAATTAAATCACATTAGCATTTCCACTGGTGCTCACAGCACAGTGCTTCACTGCCAGACACTTAACTACTAGTAATAAAATCCCGATGCTGAGGAGAAGTATTAGACATCTATTAAAGGTCCACCAGAATGTCTGGGGTCTCAGATAAGCATGGAACTGGATCATGCAGACTAGGGAGGGAGGTGCCTCCAGACTTCTGGGAAATGATTTCAGTATGGAATCATGCACAGGGCCCACTGAACCACTAGGGAAGACACTGGGGGACAGTTTGATTGGCAGCAGATAAAGTTTATGTACATGGCACGCCACCATATGCATATATGTGGGTGATGTCAATTGATCTCAAGAATATGCAGAAACCATGTTTTCACAGTAAAATCTGGGTGCCATAATTAAGATATGCAGAAGGGGATATTAAGCATGCCTTCTTTACTTTTCAGTATAGCAATTTGTGGGTTGGCGCGATGGGGTGCACTTTGCAGCTCATTTTCTAATCAAAACAATTGTGACTCTAAATTGTTTCGCATGTTTCTAAGCACATACTCAGTAAACACAATCAAATAAAATTTTGCATATCATTGCTAGGCAAGTAAATAATATAGTGCATCATCCAAAGACTGTGATATGCTGCAAAACAAAAAAGAATTTGTAAAATTGTAAAATTGCACTATTAAAAAAGTTTGCAAAACAAAAAAAAGTTAGAGTTCTATGGAATCAGGCAAGTGGGGGAATACTGGCCGAGGAGGCACAGGAGCAATAATGGAGTGGCTCACTGCAGGTCCTCTGCACCCTCTTGATTGTATGCCATGAGGAGGAGGAGGAGAAGGTGGACTGGAGTGGAGTATGATGTCATACAAAGGGTTTAATGAAGTAAGGGCTTGCAATATAAATACTGGGCTACTGTGCTGCAGCAGACTATATGACAGTGTATGGTTGGCATGGTTTCAAAATTGGTAACTTAAAAGGTGTGACATGTACATGGAACATTTCAGTTCTAAACTAACTAAGCCTTTAATCACTGGTCTAGGCTTGGGGGGTAAGACTGCACTGGCAGGCAGAAGAGCTAAATTCCAAAGTAACATTTTTAACAATAGGGCAGTTGAACTGTCTACCCCCAGGGCATCAGATCTGATGATGTCCTCCTACAAAAAAAGAATACCTTATTTTTTTCTAACCATACTGGATTTATTAGATAGCACACTACCTCTCTTTGTTTCACAGAAGGTATTTCAAAGTTAAACATGACCTCTTATGGCAGAACCATCAGAGTGGTGGAAAAGTGTAGCTAAACAAGGAGATATAAATTGTACTCCTTTGCCAGTATTATGGCCTCGTAAGCATATTTTATAAGAGAGTTTGTAGAAAGCAACATGTTCACACATTTGCAATGCAGCTCTTTATACATTACTACCTTTTTGGGTAGCCATATCTCTTTATTTGAAAAAATGGCAAACAAACCCCCAACATAAAATGCCATTGATATGCATCAGTAAATGCTTGTTGTACAATCAGATTTATTCTTGCAGCTAAATAAGTGTTGCAGTGTTCCACTTTCTTCAGTTCACCAGGTCAGTGGGTAAAAGAGTTGTTTGAATGATTATATATAAAGTGACTCATTTGGACATAATGAGCTTGATTTTCAAAAGGGCCCATAGATCGATGCAAGCTGCAGATAACAGCAGCTTGCATTGCAGCCTGGTGCGACAGGCAACCTGAACCAGATTTTGGGGATAGGGCAAGTCAGTCAGCCAGCACCCCTCCACCCCCCCCCCCAGAATCAAAGGCGTAAAACTGTTATTTCTATTGAGGGTGAGTCATAAAAGCAGCTAATTCTATTTTATGTTCAATACCTTAACTCCCTCCATCTACATGTAATATAGTAAGCTGCACCCAAAATGACAAAAATTACAAAGTGTTTGCCACATATGGAGAATTATTTTTGCTGTCACCCTGTTTTCTACAGTTAATTTAGGTCATTGCAAAGTAGAATGAATTCCTCCATTATGCTTTAAGTTGGATATCAGCCATATCACATAATGACATATGGGTACAAACCAATGTAGTAAATGATCACATCACATGACAATTTATTACATTAGTATATTTGCTAAAAAAATACCTTGTGACATGAGGGTTTACAAAGACAAGTAAAATACCATCAATACCAAACATCGCTGATAAGCAGCTTTAGTAGTTAATTAACAGTGCATTGCTTCTTTAATCTTAGCAGCTTGTGTGTAACATTTGCTGCTGTCTTATCTTAAAAATATTTATGTGCAGTAGTTAGCACCCTTATTTTTCAATGTACATTAGCAGTCAATGCCACATTAATATGCCGATAATGCAAGTCCATTTTGTTTGCCACTAAAAGAAGGAACAAAAAACATGTGAAAATAATTGTGCCAACCAGCATTTTATCCAGTCAAACATGATATTATCTAGGTTCAGTTTTAATTTTGCACTAGCAGCAAATAAACAAGGACAAAACAGTCAAACCTGAAAGTTAACAAGATATCTGGTTGGTTTTCACCGCAATTATGGCCTCTCCACATTTCAAATGTAGCCCAAATGTCTACTGCAACCTCACTAGTGCAAGTGGCAACCTTTGGAACATCCGCCTCTGAAACACAACCTACAGTCACTCCACACATATTCTTTAGGGCTCTTCAGTGGTCCAGGCCTCTTTGCCTTCTGTTGGGTCTGCACTACTACCTCTAACACTAAAACACAAAGGTCTAATGAAGTGCGTTTCATTGTTTTCTTATTCAATTAAATGTTTTTCAAATTTTAATTGGCTACATTAACCAGTGTCCTGAACTACACTCAAAAGTTCAAAGCTGAGTCACTAATGGCCTCACTGTAATTGCCACATAATGAATATAAGGGACTGAGAAAGCAGTTGCCATGAAAAAAGGTTAAGTCTTCACAATTAGTCACCCTGTCTTTTTTTGAAAACGGCAAACTGTGTTAATTTGATACATTAGAGGAGCCCTACTACAGATAAATAAAGTAACCTATGGGCTTGTTTCACAGCAAACAAGTACTGCTGATCATGACAGGACCTTTATCAAAGTATTTTGCTGGGATACAATGTTCTCTTTTGCTCCAGTGGTACTGAAATATTTAAGGTAAATCCTCAAAGTACTGTGCTCAGTATGCAGACAGGTGGGGTAAAGGATGAATCAATTGGATCTGATTTCTTGATTAAGGTGGGCAGAATGGATGGTTTGGCGGGCTTTTTCTTCTGTCAAACTCTATGTTTCTGTGGGCCGGATTTTTAATGGCCCGACGCAAGCTGTGACAATGGCAGCTTGTGCCAAGTGTGGTGAGCCCAGGAACCTGCACCCCAAATTTCTAAATTACAGTGTCCCGGCTCCTAAGTCCAGTGGCCTGTGGCAAAGTGCGTGCTACACTGGATGAATGATGCACTCACCTGGAATGCTGCAATGGCTGCAGGGAGTCAGCAGCACCCACGGACAGGGGCTGGCAACTGGGCACTGCCCCAACACCACCTCACCACCAGCACCGGTGCCGTATCACTATCCAGTACTCTGTTGAGTACACCTTGGTACCCATCTCAACTTGACCTCCATCCGTCCCAATCAGGTGATCAGCACTGCTCTCCACATGTTACTCCAGCCAGCCGAATGGGCAGTCTGGGCATGTACTGTATACTGTATACAGTACACCCACTGACAGCTCATACAGCAGCTGGCCTTGGCGACGTGTGGATGGCAGTGCCAGTCACTGGATCAGTTAATGGGAGGGGGGTGGGAGTGCTGCAATGGGCACCACAGGGGGGTGGCAGGATGCAGAGATGTGGATGTCAGGGACCGTGACGGGGTGAGGGGGGATCACTGTACCACCTGCGATCGCCCACCAGGGACAGATTGGGGCAGGCCACATAATGGCATGTACAGGATGACCCTCCGGGAGCCATCTAAGTTCCCTTAGACCAGCTCCTCACTGGTCTAAGGGTACTTGGCACTTGATTCCAGGGGTGTCTTTCAAAATCTGGATCCGAGGGCTGCCGCAAGCCCCCAGCACCATGCCACAGCCACTTACATGGTGCAAGGATGGTACTAGCATACTTTGGTGCAGGCAGCCTGCTGGGTGACGCAGGCTGCCTTTCAAATTGCCACTTGGCACAGCCCTTGGCACAAGGTGCCCTTGCATCAGACCTGTTTGACACAAGCACCTTGCATCAATCTAAGGCCTTTGAAAATCTGGCCCAGTGTTTCTACATACAGTAGATGATACAGCAACAACAATGATGAGGACTGAATTATTTTTATTTATTTATTTAGTTTTTGTTAAACTGGTAAGTAGGGGCATTCGAAAAAAAATTCTGCCTATAAAATTTCCACGAAAGTTCAAATTTTGCTTCCGCGAAATTTTGGAAATCATTTTAGCAACTTTTGTCAAAATTCCACCTTAAAAGTGTGGAATAAATATACAAACTGCTGGTTAATTTATTAAACTGTGGGGAAAAGATCCATAGAATAAATCACTGCCAGTGGTCAGTTCTGAGGCTTTTTTGAACCACAGTTTAATTCATTAATCCACCCCCCCACTGATCAGGGGTCCCAGTAAACAAATAAATACATACAGTCCCTCCCTCAGACCCTCCTGGTGTCTAGTGGCCCCCATACACTGATCATGGCTCCCAAAAACATTTTATTTCCATAGTGTCTAGTGGACCCCCCTCCCTATCCTGGATTCCTTAATCCACAAGAAAACAACTGCCCCTCTATTCCCAGTATTCTCTGATGTCTAGTGGACCCCACCCATCCCCAATCTCTTATAAAAAAATAATCCCAATTCCCTGGTGTCTTGTGGACCCCCCACCCTGACAGATCATCTGCCACCAACCTGCTCCTCCCACCATGTCTCTGAGCTGACCACTGGTGCAGCCTTCCTCTCTCATCCACTACCAGTGGCCCACTAAATTGTCAGTGAATGACTGCATGGTCGTACAAGCATGCGCTCATTCACTGACAGTTCATTAAACTGTGGATAGAATAAATTCTGCAGTTTATATGCATTTTTCTGCAGTTCACAAAAAAAGGCCATAGAACTCAATGAAAATCCACAGAAATGGTGAACATTTTGAAATTTCTGTGAAATTTCCAAAATTTCACAGAACTTCCATGAGAATGGAATTTGGAACTTTCACCCACCCCTACAGGTAAGTGCACTAGCCAGGAAATTATTATTTTCAGGCACGACACAGGAGAGTACAACAGTCATAAACAGATAGTTAGCATGAGTACAAGAAAATTACATATAGGGTAGGTCAAAACTATCAGTAATAATGATACATAAAGCCAGAAATGTAACACTGGAATATTATTCCAGGATATAACCACAAGGAGACAGTAATATATCAACAACTATTTCCTCCACCCAGACCACTGATTAACTAAACTGAATCCAAAGTTGATTCACTCTCATAACTCTAGTCAAGGTAGGGAGCCTGTCCCAGTCTTTTAAAACTGAAAACAATCCATTATATAATTTTACATGAAGAAAGGCAGCACGGTTCCGGGGTCAGCGTGCCAAAATGTAGAAGATCTCAGGTTCAGTTCCCATAGCAACCACTAGCTCAGTGTGTGTCCTTGAGCATATAACCTAGAGTTCAAGGGCTTAAGGATTTCTCCAGTGTACAACTGTATATGTCGATTATAGTCATTTTAATTGTCTGCTTGAGTGAATTTACTGTTATTACTTTTATGTCTGATTCAACTTGGGTTACCATTAAAAATGCATACTTGTTGCTGTGGGTCTCTTGGTAAAAAACACATCATTTGATGTTGCACCATATGTCCCTTAGGCTATCTTACATTGTAACGTAATTAATCACAAGAAATCTACATTAAACATTAGTTAGGGTTAAATCTGTTTGTCAAAACAGGAAAGAAATGAAAAAGCAAACAATCACCTTATCTTGGTGAATCTGTGGTGCGGAATTTCTCCTGGAATGATCACATGATGCAACCTTTGTGTTGCCGTAACTTTAGTACTGTCTTTCCAGGCACAGAAGAATGCTTACACACCAGTACTTGCAGAAAAAGTGCTGAAGTTAGTTCAACAAAAATGCTGCATTTTGAAATCATTCCGAGAAACACCATGGATTCACCAAGAGTCAGGGGAACTATTTATACTCCACTGTCACATTTTCTTCCTTTTGTGGCATAAAGCTTTAACCCTAAACAATACTTTAATGTAGTTTTTTAATTAATTTACTTACTTTTAAAAAAAAGATATATAATAACACATGCACACATTGTTGTATTGGTCAACAATAAACTGCAGTGGTTTTTTGACATATATTAAGTGGTGGGTAGTGAGGTACAGAATGTCTGCTGTCTTATCTATTTTTTTTTAGTATCCAGGTAAGGCCCATTAGGCACAAGTGCCTGTTTTCAGGGGCAACCTGTGAGCACTGGGGAGGTTACATGACTTGCTTAGAGCCACACAGTATGCAAGTGGAGGTTGTGGGAATCAAGCCCTGGTCTGCTGGATGAACCAAGCTCATTCACAGCTCATTACTCATCCTGCATGGCTCCTATTAGCTGTATTTGTGCACTGTGAAATTAAAGAAAAAGAAAAAACATTCCCTGTTACCAAAAGGGGAAAAGTATTTTCAAAAGTGGGTTTTCAACAGTTTTACGTGTACACTGGGTACTTAATTAAAAGTCCTGCCACAGGATTTGCAGAAGATTTTCTAACATGGCTACAACATCAAAAAATGAACCCGCATGTTTGCACACAATTTTCGAATGTTTGGACACATTTATAATGGTTCCTCACATACGTATGTGTGTCATTTGTTTTAAACAGCTGTCATTTTTTTATATGCAATTTGTGGCAATGTTGGCAAAATGTTAGGGCATGCTTTATGTTCTCTACATTTTTGTCGCAACATGCTCAGTTGTGCAAAAATTGTACAGAAAATCCTACATGTCCCTTTCAAACTGCAACCATGTGAGTTTACATTTTTGAGAAAGTGGCTTTTCCAAAGATTTGCAGGTACACTATATGATTAATTCAATTTAGAAGTGAGAAAGATGTAAGTGCCTTATCTGGGATTTCAACAGTATGAACAGTGGCATGCTAAGAGTACCATTCTACTGCACTGTATTTGAAATATATCCACACTAGACTCCTCATAAGGACAAATTGAACTGTAATTTGTGTGGCTCCATGGTGTGATTTCAGAAAATATAATTGCCTTTGGGCTCCTCAGGATTTCCTTTGTCATGGTAGCACAACTGGTAGTACAGCTGAACGGTATTCAAGCAGACCTGGTTTCAAATCTCTTAGGGCACTTATTTCTTTCTCACTTTTAAATTATATTTCAAATATATGAACAAAGCAAACTTAGCAATTAAAATGTAACACCACTTATTTATTTCAAAGGTTTTATCAGGAAAGACATACTGAGCTGGTAATTGCTCCTTTCCAGATGCATCCTGCTGTGAGGGGAGAGTGGGAAGTAATAGTACAGTTACAAAACTACAGTGGCAGACAATACAACAATATGAAGATAAGAGCAACAAAATGAACACTTTCACAGGCAGTACAACTGTAGAGGAAATATACAATACAATAAATTGCAGAAGAAGAACATATGCAGAATGCAACAATGCAGTACTAATTACAGGGTAGCAGATGGATGAACAAAAGGGAAGGGGTGAAGGGAGTTTGCGCTGGTGTCAGTGCAGGGTTATAGAGTAGAAGTCAAGGTTGCAGGGCAGTGGACAAAAGCCCAGGGCTCAGTGTCCCAGCACCCCAGTGAAGAGGCAGTCCAGGCCTCAGAGAGTTGTGGTTTGGTCCTGGTCATTGTGTACTTAATAACTTTGTAGTCTGTTTGTACTGTGTTGAATACTATACTATTACTATGAATAAAATTGGTTCCAGCATTTAATTTCATGAGGTTGACTGCTTCCTTTCAACTGATGATATCGGAGTTGATGTTACAAAGGCAGAACTAGGGTTAGTCTGAAGTGCAGCTCTTCTCCATGATCCCCAGTGTCATGGGCAATTGCAGGAGTGAGTAATGAAATTTTGGAGGAGGGATTTCAGAGAGTGAAGGGAATGAACGGAATGCATAGAAGGGGAGAGAGAGAGAGTTCCAGGGAAGAAGAAGGGAGCTTGTTCAGCAGAGAATTTCATTGTGGTGGAGAGCATAAAACAAAGATCCAGAGTTGTGAAAAGGGTAGGAGTTAGTAGGGGGAAGTAAGGAGGGAGGCAAGATAAGAGGGGATGGAACCTAGTCAGAATTTAGAAATAAAGGAGGCGCAGGTACAAAGCACCTGTCATCAAGGAAGGGGAGGGAGAGTGAGGTGAAGGTGTACAGTGAATAGTGGTGAGCACAAGGGGACTGTCTAGGGCAAATTGATGGAAGGAGTGAAAAAGAGAGTCCAGTCTGGCTAAGGAGGTCTTGGAAGCAACACTGTAAACAATGTAATGATAGTCGAAGATGCGGAGTATCATCTTCAAAATTATCTCTGTGCAAGCACAAAATGGGACAATCCCCTTATTCGTACAAAGTACACCAAGTTTAAGGTGGAGCTTCTGGCGAATGGCCAGTCCAGCCTGACCTTGAGGTACTTCAAGGAGGCCTCCTTAATTGCTGCATCAAGATTTAGGGAAAAGAGTGGAGCTTAGCAAGCCTCTGCCTACTACCAAATGCCATAAAAAGCATTTATTGCCATTGAGGGACAGATGACTGGCCTGGAACCAGTGTTGTCCATTTTTTAAAATCCAGTTAGAGGTGGGCCTGATGGAGGGCCAGAGGATCAAGAGGCAAAGAGTACCATGTCATTTTAACAGAGGGGATGTTACTGCTTGCAGAGCTACCAACACCATTCCCTGGTGATCATTGGAATTCTCACACCCTACTACTGACCAGGCCTGACACATTTCAGCTTCTTATATCTGATGGAATCAGACTATAAAGTGACTATAAATTGTTAAGGCTATAGTAATTAGCCTTACTGGATTTACAGTATGCCAGATTTTTGTTTGGACTGTTCATGTGGAAATCCCGTTTCTTTTCTTTATAACCTATTTCTTTTACTTATTTCATTTTCAAAGCACCAAATGCATGATTACTGTGGCAAGATGTAATGAACCAGCAAGTTTCATGTTTCAAAATTCCAGTCATATTTTAAGTATTGATACAAAAAATACTTTTTCATATATTTATTGTTTTCTGCCACTACATAGCACAAAACCCACTGAACAAAATGTCCCCAAAATTTATAAATCTTGAGACCATGTACCAGAGTCTAAGCTTTCCAAATGTCATGTCAGGACATCAACAGATGACAGAGATACTCTACAAGGAGTTGAAAATTGGGTCTTATATAGATACACCTTCTTAACCCTAGTTATAGCGTAGATTGTATTGTCTACCTACTGCATCTTAGATAAAAACTTCAAAATAAAAACATGACAGTACTACCAAATGTTATTTGTAACTGTGCCATAGATACATGATGACGGAGGGACTGATATATCTAGGTCATTGGTGAAAGCCTAGATGCAATCTTTGTGCTACCATAGCTGTCCTCTTCATCCCATTGCTTCTATGTGAATTGGGAGTTTGTGAAAGCCCTTTTGTTGGTAAGTTAGTAACTTCTTAATGGTGTGCTAAGTATCTCTTTGTTCAATATGTTTTACATGCTGACTTGGCAATAGACAAATATTCTCCACTTGTATGAGAAATCTTTCAGAATAAATATCATCTTCAGAGGCACAGTTTTAAAGGAAATTTATATGTTATATATAGCTAAAATGAAACTTTGAAAATGTCCAGCATAGACACTGGATTCTACAATATTCCTATGAGTTCCAGAGGCTTTACTGGAACTGATGAATCAGTTCTATACAAAGACACACGCCCATGGGTCTTGGGAATGTCAGCCAGAAACAAATGAAAACAAAAAATGTTTTCATAGCCTATTTCCAAGAACCCTCTTGTTTGTAACTTCTCTAAAAATACTTTTTTTACATTTTTCTATGAAGGCTCCTTTTAGCCCAAGTCTAAAGTGGTACTGTATATTGTTGACAGTGCTGCAAATTATCAACCTTTCATTTGTAATTTAACTTGGCCCCTTGACACAAAGGAGAGCCTAGCACTCCAGGAAAAATAGGGAGTAAATAAATCAGGGTTCTTATTAAAATACCAAATCTTAGGATCACGGGTGAGACTTTCAAACCCCATGAAGTTTGCAATACAAGTACAGCAAGGGTCAGGACAACCAACAGTTCCATTTCATCAGCTTCCTTAGTAAGGAAAGATAGGCTATTATATCTAGTACTATACAGTACATACTCAGTGCATCCAAAATGCTTTATGATCCATGAGTAGTAGACAACAGTTATTAAGTAGACAGTATAACATAGGATACATGAGACTGAGGGAGTTTAAGGAATGATAAATTTAGTACAGAGCAAGAAAGAGTATGATGGAAAATGGTGAAGCATGGAGAGGGTATGTGAATACTCAATGGCAACATAGTAATGGGAAGCAGTGGAATTCAAATACAGTTCATCAAATTCCCAGCTGTGAGCTCTAATCAGAAGGCTGTACTTCTTCCAGTAACACCAGTGGCTAAGAATAAGTTGCAAAGAGCACTGACTGAACAGTATGAAGTTCTGTCAGCCTTCCCTTCTTTTTGTTCTCAGTAGGGGGCAGCCTTTTTCTAATGATGACACTCAGAATCTCATTGCTGCTACAGTACCATGATAACTCCTAATCAGATCAGTTGTGTCAAGAATCAGTGTCCACTCTTATTACAGTAGTAGTCTCTTATGCCAGTATCATGTCATCCCTCTGAAGGCAAGCAGTGTATCATAGATTTATTTATTTATTTATTTATTTATTTAAGAGTTTTACCAGGAAGGCATGCTGAGCGAAGACCACTCGATTCCAGATGTGTCCTGGGGGAGGGGAAGCAGGAATATATACAATACAGTAACATGACAGGAAAAATACAGTACAGTAAATTAAAGACACAGAGGCAGCTATTGTGCAATAGGCTAAAGAGCTGGTAACCCAGCTGGTTACAAAGTAGGTGGGAGATCGGAGTAGCAGCAGGTGATTTAGCACTACAACTCCCAATGGAGACTAAGGCACCTAGCATACTTTTGTATTGCATTTAATACCTGTTTGAGGTGCTGGTCAAAAGCCCCTTGCAAAAGGTGGATGGGCGTGGCAAGATGGGAAAGGGCTAGGTGCATGAGTAGGAGGGGGAGAAATCCGCCTTGAGGAGATAGTTTAGATGCTGAGTGCTGCTTGCCTGCTTAATGTCTGCTGGCAAGGAGTTCCACAGTTTTGGCATACAGAAGCTGAAGGCAGCTTGGCCTTTAGATGTGGACATGCGTGGGACATGAAGGAGCCTGGAGAATGGAGCGATAGATGATGGAATTTCTGCGGCATTCTGGTATTAGAAGGGTCCACTGCCTTTTAACACCTCATTACATTTGTGAGAGTAAATGTATATAGACAAAAGATTCAGTTTGGCTTATGTTGATTTTTTTAGTGGTGTCATGAAATATTTAACAGAACATTTAAACTAGCTGCAATTCTCACCTTTGCCTTGTCTTGAATTTTGTTACTTGCTTTCTCATATTTGCAAGGGTGATTTCAGTCATATTTCATTGTGGATATTATCAATTTGACCAGAGAAAATAGAAAATACAGTTAATTATGTAATATTTAAGCAATGAAACACAACCAGTGGTTACATTAACAGCCTGTTAATAACCCCTACAGGACATGCTGATATGTAACCCCTGGGATTGTCTTATTGCTATTATAAAACAATCATTTGTCAATGCCAAATGTTGTTGTCTCGCTGGCATTGGCACTGGTAGTGCAGGCGTTAGAGGCACATAATAGGAATGGCAGTGAAGTATTTAAGTGATGCCAACCCCACCCCCACCGTGCAGAGACCGACAGGCATTGGGGTGTTCCTTTGGGTTGTCAGCCATAACACTCTTGCCAATTTACCTCACCGTACCCTGTAGACACTGATAAGTGCTGTGGTGTCCTTTGGGGTCTTTGGACATTATACTTACCCCATTCCTTAAGGAAATACACTGAGGTGGGTGCAGTATAGGAGAATGGGGTGAACTTTGTGGCTGAACACTCCAAGGCACACCACAATGCCTGTCACTGACTGCAGGGTTCGGGTAGAGGTGGAATGGTATGAGCATTACAGCCAATGATCCCAAGTCACACCCATGACACAAGGTGGGGTTTTATAGTTGGAAACCCTAACACCATAGGCGTGTGTTGGTATTTTCATTCCAAATTTTCAACTGGGCTTTTTGTGACCCCACCTCATGAAGAGCAGCACTATCAGTTTGTTAGCTGAAAGGTGGTTTTGCACTGTGGCTATGCCATTTGGACAGAGACAAATGACAGGACACAGAGACAAAAACACATTTTGGGCAGTATGTGAAAAATGACAACTGTATTGTTCATGAGGAGTTGCAAAACAATGGCAGTGCTGAAAATCTGGAGTGAAAATATTAAAAATTGGTGAAGTCATGAATATGCTAAGAAAGTGTGCAACACACATCCGTAACCCAATTATTTTTGGGATTTCTTTAACTACATTTTCAACATAGGAATTTTGGTACCTCCAGTCATGAACAGTGGCATTGTGATTTTGAAGAAAAACACTAGCAAACAGGCAAGAAGGAGGGGTGGAGGAACAATGGGAAGTGATCAAAACAGCCATCACAGAGGCAACAAGCCTTTGCGTAAAAAAATCAATAAAACACAATGAAGGAAAAAAATGCTATGGTTCACAAAAGAGGTGGCAGGGAAGGTTAAGGAGAAAAGGGCAGCATTTAGGAAATATTAGGAAACACAGAAGGAGCAGGACAGAGAACTTTATCAGTTAAAGCAGAAAGAGGCTGGGAAGGTAGTCAGAATAGCAAAGGCCCAAACCGAAGAAAGGATAGCCAATTCTGTTAAGAAGGGGTTAAGACCTTTTATAGGTACATTAGGGAGCGAAGAAAGACCAAAGGAGGGATACTGAAGCTTAATAAAGGGGAGGGAATGTGGGTAGAGGGTGACAGTGAAAAAGCAGGGTTACTGAACGAATATTTCTGCTCAGTATTCACAAAGGAAGAGGAGGGAGAGTTACCTAAACCAAACAAGAGAAACACTCTGAAGACGGGGGTCGATACCAGTCCATTTACAGAAGAAAGGGTTCTGAAAGAACTAATAAAATTGGAGGTGGACAAAGCAATGGGGCCTGATGGGATTCACCCAAGAATTTAAAAGAACTAAGGGTAGAACTAGTGACATCGCTGACTACTCTTTAACAAATAATGGGAGGATGGGTGGTGCCCAAGGACTGGAGGAGGGCAGATGTAATTCCTCTTCACAAAAGTGGGAGCAGGACAGAGGCAGGAAACTACAGACCAGTTAGTTTGACCTCAGTGGTAGGGAAATGATGGAATCACTTCTGAAGGAAAGAATTGTTGAGTACCTAGAGGCCATTGGGGCACAGGACCCGAGGCAACATGGATTCACAATGGAAGGTCGTGTCAGACGAATCTAATAGATTTCTTTGACTGGGTAACCAAAGTAGTAGATCAGGGAGGGGCTGTGGACATGGCCTACCTAGATTTTAGCAAGGCATTTGATACAGTCCCCACAAAAGATTAATACACAAGATAGCCAGCCTTGGAATGGGTCCCAAGGTGGTAGCCTGGATAAAAAATTGGCTAGACAACAGGACGTAAAGGGTAGTAGTAAACGGAGTACACAGTGAAGAAAGGAGGGTTAATAGTGGGCACCGCAGGGTTCAGTACTGGGACCAGTCCTTTTAATGTCTTTATAAGTGACATTGCAGAGGAACTGAAGGAAAAGTATGTCTCTTGCAGATGACACAAGATCTGCAACAGGGTTGATACACAGGATGGAGTGGAAAGGATGAGAAGGGACTTGGCAAGGTTGGAGGAATGGTCAAATGTATGGCAGCTCAGATTTAATGCAAGAAGTGCAAGAAAATGCACATGGAAACAAAACCCAGGGAAGTGTACACAATGGGGGGTGAGATACTGACAACAGTAAAAATAGATAGGGACCTGGGGGTAATTATATCAGATGACCTAAACGTGGGCAAGCAATGTGAGAAGGCAGTAAGGAAGGCTGGAGGGATACTGGGATGCATAGGAAGAGGCATCAATAGTAGAAAACAGGAAGTTGTTATCCCTCTGTACAGACAGTTGGTGAGACCCCATCTGGAGTACTGTGTGAAGTTCTGGAGACCCCATCTCTGCAAAGACATAGACAGAGTGAGGTGTCCAGAGGAGGGAGACAAAATGGTGCAGGGTCTGCACCAGAAGACATACGAAGAAAGACTAAAGGAGCTTAATATGTATACTCTTGAGGAAAGAAGGGAGAGAGGGGACATGATAGAAACTTTCAAGTACCTCAAGGGAATTAACAAAGTCCAAGAAGGTAGCATCTTCCAGAAAAAGAGATGTGCAAGAACAAGGGGACACAATTTGAAGATAGAGGGGGGACGGCTCAGGGGTAATGTGAGGAAGTATTTTTTCACTGAGAGGGTTGTGGATGCATGGAACAGCCTCCCTGAGGAGGTTGTGAAGTCAAGAACAGTGGAGGACTTCAAGAATGCATGGGACAGGCATAAGGCAGTCCTAGGGGTGGGTAAGAGGAAGTAAGCTGTTGATTAACTAGGATCTGCAGCTTATCTGTTAGGTAGGAAAATGGGCAGACTAGGTGGGCCAAGCAGTCCTTATCTGCTGTCAAATTCTATGTTTCTATGTTTCTATGTTTCTATGTTTGTTAATGTGTCCCAAAAGTTGATTTCCCACAGCAACCACGCCATTGTGCGCCACAGGTGCAAAAACACATTTTGGGCAGGATGTGAAAAATGACAGCTGTACTGTTCTTAAGTAGGTGTGAAAAAATCGCAGTGTTGGAAATGTGTCATGAAAATATTGTAAATTTGCGAAGTTACAAGGGTGCTTGGAAACTGCGCAACACATGCATGTAACACAATAATTTTATGGACTTTCATCACCAGACTTTTAACATAGGCATTTTATGACCTCTGCTCATAAACAGTGTCACCGTCATTTCCTCAAACTGTCCGGAAAACAAATTTCGCAGAGCGACTGTGCTATTCTGCGCCAGACGTGTAAAAACACATTTCGGCAAGGATATGTAAATTGGCAGCTGTACTGTTCATGAGGAGGTGTGGAAAAATTCCAATTTTGAAAATCGGGAGTGAAAGTATTACAAATTCACAAAGTTATGAGAGTGCATAGAAACTGTGCAACGCATGCAAGTAAAAGCCATTTTTGGATTGTTTCCTCCAAATCTGCAACAAAGGCTTTTTGAGACCCCCCTCATGAACAGTGTCACTCTCATTTTGTTAGTCACAAAAGGTGAATCCACGCAGTGACCGCAAAATCACCTTTCTTGACTTAATAATGCTATGACAGTGACTGAATTCATAAGGAGGGGTCCCAACAACCCCAAGTTGAATATTTGGTATTAAAATTCCTCAAAATGCCTGAGATATGCACCAAAGTTGAAAAAAACCTATTTATGCCACTATACAACTTACCTGCATATCTTCAGTTCGCGGTTGGCTTTGAGATTGCAGATGTGTTTCCAGCCCACGAAGATCGCTACACCGGACTCTGGAGGTAAGTATAGGGTGGGGATGGGGAGTCAGGGTGATCAGTGGGTGGGCACGGGTTGTTGGAGGGGGCAGGGAGACCATGAGGGACTGTTTTCTTTTTTAAAGGGTAAAAAAAAAAATGGGAACATCGCGGGATGGTTTTTGTTTTTTTCAGGCACATTTGGCATGCTGGATTTGGCACCCAGCACGTCACTTGATTGTTTTGGGGGGGCTGTAGCCAACGGGGTATTAGGCACCCCGGTCGGGACATGGGGGGCAAGAGTCAAGGGGGATTGGGCACCCCCCTCAGCACACAACAGATGGGGGGAGACATTATGCCGACAGGGAGTGGGCTCCCCCATCAGCGAAATAAACAGGGATTGGGGGACTGTAGCTGATGGGGATTGGGTCCCCAATCTGCAAATGAAGACTGTTGGGGGGAGCACATGATGCCGAAGGGAATAGGGCACCCCCAGGCACACACTTTGGGGGGGTCTTTATGCCGATGGGGAGGTGGGCTCCCCTGTCAGCAAATGAAGTGGGTCGAGTAATGTCACAGGGGGATGGGGCACCCCTGTCCCCATGTTTATGTGGGGAGGCTGTGCCAGTGCAATGTGAAGCTGGCTTCTCATTGCAGCGGATGTTTTCTTAGATGCGGTCGCCACATTACGTCATGCTGGTGTGGCACCTGCATGCTGTCTTATTGGGGAATGAGAGACACACCTACTGATGCATGCCCTGCATTCACCCACAGTGACCGCACTTCCAAATCTGCTCCTAATGCAATATGTTGGCTGGTGTGCAAGCGCGAGCCAACATTATCCCTGGTTAACACCAACCATGTTTGCTTGCAAGTATTCACTTTGTAGTTGTTGGGCATAGATAGTACATCAGTTACATACAGTTTGCATTCTCAATGTGTACTACGACAGAGGAACTTGGTGCATACAGATATTTTAAAGGCTATCGTGTTTTAATTTTACAGATAAAATGATGCAGAAATATGCATATAATGTTATCAATTTATATTATTATTTATTTAAACAAATTTCTAAAACAGGAAAAGTGCCACCTGCTTTGTTTGTTTCCCTTTGGGAAGGCTGTAGTTTCTGTTCACATTGGAGCAGTGTCCGCTTTGAGTATTTATATTTGGTCCTATGAAGCCAGTGTGCCTGTCAAAACTGTACACATGCTGAGTGTATCCAGTGTGCCAATTTTGCCTTATTCATTAGTTTATTGTTATTTTTCAATCAAAATGTGATTTTAACCTACTCAAGCTTCTTACCTCATAGATCACCCATAGTTCCACTCACCTGATGCCTCTGCGCATTCCTGAGGACAAGAGAATGTGTGTCTGAGCAAGATGGCCCTGAAATGATGAGAACTCGTGCATGCACAATTATGCATATTTTAAGCATTCTGAGGTAAACATATGACATGAAAGTAAGCTTTGTCCTGAACGTGGCAATGTGCTTTATATTGAAAAATGAGTACGGGAGCACTGAAAACTATTGCTTTGAAAATCAGTAGTGAGCCTTGGCATGCACATCGACAGAAGTGATACAAGTTATTTTTGTAAGGGACAATTATTACATCACATTTCAAAATTAACTCAGAGTAGGGAGTGACGCCCATATATAAAATAATAATCATCCCTCTCCAATTCCGTGTGTCCACTGTTCTCATCCGCCAGTATTTATTGGTGGCCACTAGCCTCTACTTTGTACTGGTATTATGTTTCAAGCCCTCACTTCGCTGATGCTATTTCCTGCCCACCTCTGATTTTTTGATCATGAAGATGTTAATCTGCGTTGCCATGTTGTTGTCCATTTGGCATGTTCTGTGTGTTGTGTACAGCTATCATGCACTATGCCAGATAAAACAACACCTGTCTGCTGGCCCACTGGCACAGTGTTTGGAATTCTGCTAGCGATGCCAATGAACCAGGTTCGGGAATGGACCTGGAAGTCAAAGGGCCAGCCAAGGGAGAAGGATAGAGCATTCTGAGGAATGCTGTCCTTCTCTGGGGGGGAGTAGAGTGTTGAGTGCCTTGCAGACCCCTGGCAGAGGCTAGGGGTGCTGCTGCAACCAGACCTATCGCATTGGGGGGTGTGGAGGACACCAGACATAATGGCACATCCCTGCCCCAGGAAGCAAGCATGGAGAAGACCCAGCCCCCGGCATGATGACTCACTATACCCTACCATCCACTGCCTCAGATGTCTGCTGGGGGGTTCCCACTCCTGTGGTCACAAACCTGCAGGATAAACTGGGGCTTGCAACAGTGTTCATTGGGAGGGGGAGCCCCACCAGCAATCCTGCCCAGAGGGGAAAGCCAGGGGATGGGGGTGGTGGGTGGAGCATGTCAGAGGACAGGGGGAACTGGACAAAAAAATAATACTAAAAAAAAAACTGCCTGCCTTCCAGTGTGCCAACCATGATGAGTTGACATTCAATTTCCATCTACTTCCTGTGACTTGAAGATGAGGATATTTTCACAGTAATACTATAAGCAATATCTGAATTCAGATTCCCTTCCCCTTCCTTGAATGGATTCCAGAAGATAAGTATCTATTTATATTTCATGGATACTTAATGCATCGCAGAACAAGTGGGCCTTGGGACAACACATTATTTATCTCAGGCAGGAATGCAGATATGTGTAAACCCTCTGTAACTGAAATTATTCAACCCAATAGCTACCCCCTCCCTACTGTCTTCATGATAGAGCTTTTTCTCATGAGAAATGTGAGGAATTTAACTGGTTCTTCCTAGACAAGGTGTCCAAGATCTGGGAAAGGATATCCCTGAATAGCCTGTCATTGGCTGACAGTGTCCAGTCATCACAGGATGTACACACTCCATTTATATTTGCTAAGTTTAAGCTAGTTCCAATGGATGATGTTTCCAGGTGGCTTCTGGATTGCATCCCATCTTCTGTGCATTGGACCCTGTGCCAATTGGGCTTCTTTTAGAATGCTGGGACTTGATTGGTCCAATTTTGGTGGAGATTGTCAGATGTTCCCTTCAGGAGGGCAATTTTCCATCAACATTTAAAAAGGCTGTGGTGAGGCATCTCCTTAAGAAGACTCCCTTGGACTCTGATGATCTCTTCAACTACAGACCTTTCTCAACCTTTCCTTTTCTTAGTAAGTTAGTCAAGAAGATGGTAGTGGTGCAACTAGAACAACTCCTGGAGAAATATGACATCTATGAGCCTTTCCAATCTGGTTTCCAACCTAACCATAGTATAGAAACTGCCTTAGTCAGGTGCACCATGATGTCTTGATTGACCTCTCCTCAGCATTTGACATGGTGAATCGTAGGGCACTGCTTATTGCCTGAGCGACTATGTGAGACTCTCTGGAAGAGTACATGGTGCTGCAGTTGTTTGAGTCCTACATGTTCAGCAAAACACAGCAGGTGGAACTTGGCTCCTTTATATCAAGCAGTGTTGTTCTCTGCTATAATGTGCCTCAGGCAGAAATTCTGGTCCCCATGCTATTTGCTGTGTACATGTTGCCACTGGGGTGTGATTATCAGATGCTACAGCTTGGCATTTCATTGCTATTCTTATGACACCCAGTTGTATATGTGTTGTGCCCCTGATGACAGTGCAGCCATCTTGGATCTGAGTGATTGCCTTAGAGAATTCCAATACTGGATGGTGGCCAGCTAACTTAGGCTTAATCCACTGAAGACTGAGGTGTTACTGAAGGAATTGGGTCAGTCAGGTTCAGTGGCAACAAGTGGCAGTGCTGCCCTTCCTTTGTTGGATGGTAAGGCTTTTCACACTGCAGATAAGATGAAGAATCTGGGGGTCATTGTGGATTCCAAGCTGACGCTGGAGTTTCAGGTGTCAGCTGTTGTCTGCTGTGGCTTTTACCATGTTTACAACATAGCTTGGATCAAGCCTTATCTTAAACTGACTGATCTGGCAACAGTGGTTCATGCCTTAGTCATGTCTAGGTTGGATTACTGTAACTCTCTTTTCCTTGGCTCATGAGCAAGACTGATGTGTCACTTGAAGGTAACTCGGAGTGTGGCAGCACACTGGTTCCTGGGACCTCCCAGTTCAAGTATATCACACCATTTCACAGTCTTCACCGGCCACCAGTTCAATGGTGCCTTAGCTTAAAGGTGTGCTTGTTGACATATAAGGCCCTGCATGGTCTGTGTCTGGGTGACAAGAAAGACATCCTACTTCCATACACTTCTGATCGCATCCTCCACTCAATGGAAGCAGACCTCTTGTGTGTTCCTCAATCTCGGCTAAAATCCTCAGGTGATAGGGCATTTGATCTTGCAGCTCCGATCCTTTGGAATACCCTTCCCTGGGAAGTGAAAGGTGCTCCTTTACTGGCTGCTTTTAAAAGATCTTTAAAAACACATTTCTTCAGCTTAAGTTTAGGCCTGGATTTCTGATTTGAATTCAATTCAGTTCAATTCAACTTTATTTATATAGTGCCTTTCAAATCCAAGGCGCTGTACAGAAATATTACAAAATAATAAAATCCAAACATTTAAAAGTCAGCCACGACTAACTAGAGTATGCTAAATTAAATAAATATGTTTTCAAAGCAACCTTAAAACTATCGACGGTTGGACATTCTCTCAACCAACGAGGTAGAGAATTCCACAAGGTTGGTGTTGAAAAAGCAAAGGCACGAGATCCTGATGACTTTAATTGAACCCCTGGGAATCTCCAGCAATCCCTCATTGGCAGAATGGAGAGGACGGAGGTGGAAATAGGGAATCAGGAGATCTTTCAGGTAACCAAATCCCCGATCATGTAGAGCTTTAAAGGTTAGTAAACCAACCTTAAAAATGATCTGCCACCAGACAGGCAGCCAGTGCAGTTCGTGGAGCACAGGCATAATATGACTGGTTCTAGAAGTCCCAGTCAAAAGCCTGGCTGCCACGTTCTGCACCAGCTGGATGCGGCGGATATCTGACTTATAGTTTTTTTTTTATTTAACTGTTGTTTTATTTATTTATCTTATTTATTGTTAGGTGCCCAGAGCCTTTGGAATTTTGGTGCTATATAAATAAAATTACCATGCCTAATTTGTGGATATGAATTTTCGTATAGGAAAATTTGTTTTGCTTCTTTGACACATATAAGAATGAATCCACTGAACTGCTTTAGGATGCTAGTCTCAATATAAAGCAAACAATTATTTCATTGTTTTTACTGTATTTTAAGGTTCCACATAAGAGCTACGACCTACAAACGTTTGCAATTAATTTGCTCATGCTTTGGTGTAGAAAAAACCCACATAAAGCTGGTGCTGTGTGTTTTATGCACAAATCCTACCTACTGTGTTCAGTTGTTTGACATTCAAGCTTTTGTGAGTGCAAATTAAAGGTTGTTCTTGTCATTTTCAAATAATAGGCCTCTTAAAATGCAGCAACATGAATAGCCATTTAAATGAACATTTGACGTGAAATAATCTCATTTCATTGTATTTTTGTAAAACTTCAATAATATAAATACAACAAAATACTGTTCCACAAAGTAAATGTATTTAATAGACAGTTAACCTTCGTACTGTATAGTATGCCTGCCTGTTGAATCCAAAATGACAAATCATCTGTTTGTTGTTTGCAGCTTCTAACTTTTTAGATAGTTTGGGGTTTTTATTTACACTATGCAGTTCTGTATAAATCCCATTTTTAGTGAATAAGTTCTCAGAAACCTGTTTATAGTACACTGGCCAAAATGCAGTAAGTTGTGGCATACACATAGGTCACAATTTTCAAAAGTGTCTGTTTGATGCAAGGTGCCTGTGCTAAAGGTGTATGATGCTATTGGCACCTTGAGTCAAACTTTGTAGCAATCCCAATTTTCCAACACAAGCTGCATCAAAACTGGGATGCATGCCCAAGCCACCCTGGTCCACCCTTGCAACAAGTGAGGGCTGCACCATCCCCTTTTTTAATATTTTGGAAGCCCGGCCATGGACACGTCAAGAGACCCAACTTAGACCAGCTATGAGGTGGTCTAATTGACTTGTGCCAGTGTCACACAATGTGGTGAATTGAGGGGACCCAAATGTGGGGTCCAGGGAGAGAAGGAGCATGAGGTACCTAGGAGGCACTGTGGAGACAGCAGTCATGACGGGGAGTGATGGAGTGATGTGGCACTGGAGGATGTTGCCATGGAAAACAGTGACATGATCCCAGGCTTGCACAGCCCTGGTGGCTGCCCCATAGGTGAAGAAATGCAAAACCCTATAAGTGGGAAGCTGGAGCCACAGGTAGAAGGCTATCAGTGATGTGGAGCATTTTTCAGTCACCGCCACAGTTTCCTAGTACCCACACTCCTACCATGTGGCAGGCTGCCTCCTACTCACAGGGTTCTGCATTTGTTCACCTATAGAGCAGCTGTTAGGACTGTGCACACCTGGGGCTATATCAGTGTTCAGCCCTGGCAACCCCCCATGAAGCAGTCCAATTTGAGCAAGGCTTTGCAAAGGGCACCCCAGCCTGGTCCCACATCATTCCCTAACATGCCCACTGTCTCCAAAACATCTCCTAGGCACCCCATGCCCTTCTCCCCTTGGATCCCTCCTGGCATGCAGAATCCCCCCCCAAAACCCATGCAGCTGCTTCTAGAGTTGTACTGGGAAGGGGGAGTGAATCCCTGTGGCAATTCCCACAGGTGTGCCAAATGTTTGGCACTAACCTGCAGCTGCAGTGAATCCTGTTTTTTTTGGTGCAGGAACCTCCCCTTTTATTACATTGTGCACAGGGTCCTTGATGCACCTGGAGTCTGCCACAGCCCTAGAATGATGCAGCTTGTGTTGCTCTAAGGGCTCTTTGAAAATTAATCTCACATAGGGGTGGTCAAAAATGCAGATTTCCACGGTCATTGAAGGTCCACAAAATTTCAAACATTTTGCAGAATTTTTCACTCTTTTGCCCAAGGCAGAATTCCAAACTTTCACCAAATAACTGTAGATTTCTGCCTAGTACTGCAGCATTTAATTATGAACTGCAGGCTTTTTACATGACATGCAGGAAAAAAAAGTATCTTGCTTAGTATTTCACCATATATCATGTAATTATCTATGGTTTGCATCACTTCTGTGGGGGTTTTTCCCACAGTATAATACATTAACCTGTATTTCTTACATTTATTCCACAGTTTTGGGGCGAATTTTCTCAAAAGTTGGTGAAATGATTTATGAACTTTCGTGGAAGCAAAAATCCCACTTTAGCTGAAATTTCTCGGGCGGAATTTTTTTCTCACACACCCTTATTTCATTAAGGTTATACTTATTCTATGTTTTCTACTATACACCAAAGCAGTCCTTATGTTCCTTATATTTAGAGGCATAAATTGCAAACAGTGCAGGGAATGCCTTCATTAAATAACAGCTGTACAACCACAACCAAAAAAAGGGTTTTATATGAAAACATGGACTCACAGTGAACAATATTTTCCACAGAGTCTCTTCTTAAATCCAGGAAAATATACTAGCAAAACCTGAACTACCACTACAATAAAATCATTGTTTCATGGAACTTATAAGATCAGACACAAATTGGAAGAAAGTAAAAAAGTACTGTATGTATATCAATAAAAAAAAATTCTTACATTCATGGTAACTTAATTATCAAAATAATGTTTCTTTCATTCTCCAGATATCATCACCTCACATTAAATTATTGTAAAATATTTATATATGTATTATTCCTTTTCTATAGCAGAATAGTACAGGACAAATAGAAGGAAATTCTTCAGTTTTGCTGCAGGTGCCAAAAGATCACAAGTCAATTATGAATTAACCAGGCTGAAAGAGAATGCCTTTTTGATGATACTGGAAGGATTTTTGTGATGAGTGGGCACACAGAAAAATAACATTTTATACACCCACATGGTACTTTACTGAGGTACAATAACAGATTCTGAACCAAGAACAGTGCAGAAAAATAAGCACCTATTATAAGCAGTGTCTGAGGCCACCTTTCACTTATAGAAGTTGAACACATCCCTGTACTGTACCACAATGCAGACAAGCCCTACAGTAAGACTCTAAACATACAGATTTCAACAATAACATTACTGCCTAAAGCAACAGAAAACAGGTGCAATCCAAAATTGCAAAAAACACTACACAGATAGAGATGCTGCAAAATTAAATTTTGTGTGCGAAATTCCTGAGAAACTGGCAATTTCGCCATGCAAAATATTTTGAGTAATTCGGCCTTTCTGCGAAATATTTCACAGTGTGTGAAGTTGTAAAATTTCACCAAAGAAATGCAAAATTTCACCTAAAAATGGTGAAATTTCACCCACAAGTGGTGAATTTCACCATTTTTTGGGCAAAATTTCATGCTCTGAGGATGAAATTTTGTACTCCAACAGCGAAATTCCGCATTTTGCTTCTGCAAAAAATTGTGCTAAATGACCTAATTATGTGAAATATTTTGCGTAATGAAATTTGGCAATTTTGCAAATCACTAAACTCAGAAGACACTCAGTAGTGACTGCTAGAAAAAAAGTAAATACACTGGAGACAATTCTCTTCCTTCCCACTAATAGAGTAATTCAGAATGTTGCATTCAACTGTTCGGAATAATTTCTAAAATAAATGTATCTGTATGGAACTACTGTCTAAATCTGAATGGACTGGAATGTTTAATGTGTTGCAGATGGTTTGTAGAGTCTAGTTTACTGGCACAATTCTAGCTTGAATCAGTCATGCATAAAAGTTTCATCTGAGAGATGGCTGCTAATGCTGTGTGAAAATAAAATTCTACCAGCGGAGTTACTGCAAATGTCAATGTTTAGGAAAAGACTAGGACGAATTCTTGTTTCTGATTGGTTAATGGCACCATGTAGCCAGTCTGGAATCAGGCAACACAAACTGGGAAATAATGAGTTCCAGTTTCTGGCTGCCTGATTTTCTTCTACTATCACTGTGCCCACAGAACATTCATTTTGAAAATGCCACCATTTTTTTTCTGTCACTTAGGGAGCTGACTTTCCCCTGACAGAGTGACCGAGTGAGCTCCCCACCAATGCACCTCAGCTCCAGTGTTATGTGTAATCTGACTGCTGCAAAGTGATCCCCTTGTAACTTAAACAGCAGATGTCCAGAAATTATTAATGGATATCTGCTCTTTAAAGTTCTATTCTGCCCCTGTCAGCTTACTGTTTCCACTCGCAGAGCACTACTCGCTCACTCTGTATCTCAGATAGAGACAGCATCCACTGCTCACCTTTTATTTCCCTGCTTAAAAAGTCTTGCATTCCCCCATACACAAAAAAATGTACACACTGTACCTACCAACTGCCCACTGCTACTGTCAGTCTGTCATGTTTCCTCATAGTGGTACTCCAGTCTCCCGATTGCACTATTCCTGTCTCCCAAGTCCTCTTAGCAGTGCCATTATTTAAAAATAAATAAATAAATAAAAATGCACTGCTATTCGTGGGAGGGAGAATGAAGAAACAGAACATCAGAAAAAAGTAAAAAATGTTCTCACAGTTACTGAGCTTGGGGGGGGGGCAGAAAAAACTACCAGACCAAGAGCAGAAACCAGAAAACTCTCTAAAAGAGCAGTGCCCTCAACTGGTAGTTCTTCCAATCACAGGATGATTTTACAGCAGACTGCTTTTTTATTCATTTTTATTTATTATTTGCCTTATTTGAAATTCTTGAAACTTTCTTTATTAAAAATGAAACAAATACCCATTTTCTAAATGCAATATTACCCTCCAGGATCAGTGGCATTGGGCTATTCCAGACCTCCCAGTGGCAATAACCAGCTCCACCTGTGGTATCGGGCCTCATTACACCTCTGGGCAGTCTGGTGCAGCCCAATACTGTCCACCTTGTTGGGTATTCTTGCTTTCTTTGTTCAACAAAATTTATTTTATAATGCACTTCGGCAGCTTCACAAAATTCCTACATGGAAAGTCAGAAGGAATGTATATGTAGTAGAATGATGTATTAAATTCCATAATGGAATTTGACAAAGGTAATCACTCTGCAATCTATAGGACTGCGGAATGACTGCATGCATTGCTAACTAATGTAGTAAATTGTGGAATGGAGTTTCCCAGAGCTGTTATTCCACAGTTAATATGTATCATTCTGCAATACAGCCAGAAAATGTTATGAAAGGGGTAAAAAGTGTCAGAACACATTCAGAGGAGTCAGATTTGACCAAACTCATAATTTCGAAAAAGTTTGTGAAATGTGGAATTCTCATAAAATTAGAATTTGCAGATTCTACCCAGCACTACTGCTCAGTTGTCTGTCTTAATTAAAATAAGTTTTGGTGGTCTCATTCTAAGTAGTTCTTTGTAACAAGATAAAAAATGTGCACCCACCCCTCAATTAATAAATACATGCACCCATGCACTTTCCCCTGGAAACAAAAACTCCTTCATACTTCACTGTTGTAATCACTTTTGTTTGAAGTGCGATATAAGTTCGCTGACAGTTTATCCAGTTGTAAATATTCAAAATATCTTGTGCTGTTGATATTTACCAAACTTTATTTAAAGTGCATACAAAGTGCATTGCAGTAAGATGTGAGCTAACACCATGAAGACATAAAAAAAACTACCATTTCACAACCACTCGGTGCTTCCTAAGAATTTCTTATACTTCTGGTGTATAGCAATTACACTTGGTAGTTTATGTTTCTAACTGGATGAACTGTTTTATTGATTTATACTGCATGCCCAATAAAGAAAATGATACCAGTGAAGTATTTTGACAATGGTGTTTTTTTCCTGGGGCCATTGTATGGGACACATACTGTAGTGCCCAGATTTATTGTATTTACCAGGAAGTGGTAGCATAATTTTTGTCCTCTTGTTGCATGAATTTTAGCTCTATGGAGCCAAAATTCATGCAACAAGAGAGTGGCATTACCAAGATGTGACAGTGTGACTTTTTATTTTTTGTACTTAGTAGTTCCCTGTAAGCATCGCAAATATGCCATTAATATATTATTGTCTGTAAGTGATACCTTTGTTGGTCGTCTCACATAAGAGGTCAAGGGCTGACTGGGTACATAGCTTAAATACACTCTTGCCCAGTACCCTGCATAAATGGTCCCTCTCTGACAGGGTTGAGGCACACTGGCCAGGCAGCATGGGGGAACTTGAAATGCAACTGCCCATAATGTACACAGTATGGCCCCTTTACAATGGATCTTTGTTCTTTAGAACTACCAATCTTGGACCTTTTATAAGTACCACATTCCAACATTAAAATCAAGCAAATAGTGAAGTTATTGTCCCCAAGTCTATTCCCTGCATCTACATTCCTTAAACACAATATTGATACTCTGCAGCATGACTGCAAATGTTCACAGAATGAATATGCTTCCAGCACTTGCTGTGATAAACGTCAAGATCTTTGTCCCATGGGAGTGCAGCACTGCCAGTTTCTTATTTCCATCAAAATAAACGAAAAAATGCAGTAATAAATCATTATATATTTTTTAGTTTTCTAGTTAACCAGACAATACTTACTTAGTATTCCCCTCACATTGACACTGTCTTCCTGGTGTCGACAACAATGTCTTATTGCACATTGGGTGACTAAATGTCTCAGTAGACTAGCAGTGGGTTAAGTGGTTAAGGATTCTTTCACCTCTACATCCCTAGTCTGATTCCAGCACAGACCAGTAGTGACTAGTTCAAGGCAGAATCTATAAATTCCAGTTGTGCTAAAAGTTTGCACTTTTTGCAACATTTTCTGAAATTCTAACTTCAGTGATATTCAAATCCTTAGAATGTGTTCCACAAAGTTTAAACCCATTGCATGGCATTTTATAGCTGAAATGCAGACTGATACACATGAACTGCAGGATTAAAAATCTTTGGAATTCCAATCTGCAGTGTAATACATTGATCTGGAATACATGCAGCCATTCCTCACTTATTTAAATGACAGAGTGATTAGTTATGAAGAATTGCAATCTGCAGTTTAGCACATTTATCCAGAAGATACTGTATACAGTCATTCTTTTGTTCTAAGTTATAATTTCACAAAAGTCGGCTAAGTATATCTTGAAATTTTATGGAAGCAAAATTCTGACATTTGTGGAAATTCTGCTGGTAGAATTTAATTATTTTTTTTAACTTTTTATTTATAAGTTTTATGATTTACAGCCAGCTGTATCTCAAAATCAAGAAGAATTGAGGTACGCAGACTTCCTCACATCATGTACAGAACTGAATATGTAGACCTATTAAACAACTTATAAGTCCATGAGGTGCAAAAGTCTACAGGAGGAGTTTACAGGAGTAAAGTTTAAATTAGGCTTCCTGGAGAACGTTGATCCTTTCACCAAGAAGTAACAAATAGCTACAGGAACATACAGCCAAGAAGCTCATCTTCTTGTAAAACTTCTAGATAGGTGGGTTAAACAAGTGTCCTATAACTTGTAAATAGATGTTCATATTGTCTGGGCTCAATTAAGTTGAGTTGCCCTCCTCTAGGTATATGCATGGCATGGCAACCTGCTCTAGAGGAAAAAACATATTTTTAAAATAACTGGTAATCAAGTTCACAAACTGAGAAGTGCTTACCTCACTAACGTTTAAACATTTACAGTTATAGCCTAAGGGCATAAAAATTAGATTATTATGTAGTAAGCTGTGAAAGAGCAGCAACTAATACATCATTAGTTCTAGCGTTACCAATAAGGGACCTGTGCATCCAGTCGCTCAAAATGTGTTCACCAATGGAGATTCCCTCGTTTGACTAGATTAAGAACATACAATTTATAAAATCCCTTCAACCTTCATCTTCGGAGCTAAATTCTGCTGGTTTAAGGCTCTGAATGAGTTTCTCAGCATACATTGAAGCCACCGCAGGATCTACAAATACGTGAATTTTTGAAGCATGTTTAATCATTAGCCTAGCCAGAAAATTAAGTTGAGCTGCAAAGCCATGCTGGAGAAGGTCTTTCTTTATTATCTGCAATTCCTTTTTATGAGATTGCATTTGTGCAGATAGATCTGGAAAAAGGAAAGACAATGGCCCTCCCAAAGTATCTCTCCTCTGGATAGAGCAGCCTGCAACAGGGCGATCTGAGCATCCTAAGTTGACAGTGTGGCAATTGCAGCACATTGTTGCTGTGCAGCTGCTCGAGTTTTCTGCCACTGTGGAATCGAGAAGGCCTTCAGGATTTGAATCCCCACATCAGGAGGCAATAATTGTAAGTCTTGAAAAAGCAGCTGTGACACTGCAGGCAGGATTTCCTCTGATCCTGCATACTTGCTAGGGAAACTTACAATATGTATATTGGACTGTCTCTGGGCATTCTCCAGATTCTCAATCATGGCCCTCATTAGGTTTAGGTCCTTGAAACAGGTTGCATTCCACTGTGACTGGCACTCCCTTTCCGATTTCAGCTCAGCGATTGCTGTTACATTCTCTTGTATCGCTCAATCATTGTCAGACTATTTAGCCTTGACCACTGCCAAACGTTTATTCGTCTCATCACCTGTAGCCTGGATTTTTGTAAGCATGGCTAGTATTTGCTATGTAGGAAGTTCTGTTGGGGTCTGTCCCCTGGCTACTGAAGGCCCTGAACTGCTTGTCGCACCTGTGGGGGGGGGGCAGATACCGATCTTGGTTCTGGGATGAGTGCTTCGTATCTTTCTTAGGGCTCATTTTGTTGCACAGATGCTCAGGTCTACGGTATTGCCAAACAAGAGCTTAGGTCTATGATGCTTCATATATTTTAGAATACTTTCCCTCTCTCTCTATGTTGGAGCTCTTTCAGATTGCTACCACCATGTTGCTGCTCCACAACACCCCCACTGGTAGAATTTTATCTTTGCACAGCACTAGAAGTGGCTGATAGTTATCATCAGATGGTTATTCACTGGCCTACGAAACAATGGATTGTGGTGGTCTCAGTCCACTTCCAAGTGGATAGGTGTCCACATCAAAAACCTACAGGAATAACTACTGTAGCAGGTTTGTTGGTGGTCAAACATGAGAGGTAAAGGACTGAATAAGCATGACATCTGAATTACCCTCTCACCTACATGGCATTCCTCTATGACAATGTTCATGCACATTGAGAGGTTAATGTAATGAAGCTTGTACTATGATTGCTTACAAAATACATGTGAAATATAAAAATAAAATACTTCACTCTCCATTTCTGTAAGTCCATTACCTTTCACAGCACTAGACATTAAACATAAAAATGTTGATGAGAACATCTGTTTCAGTGTGTTACTGTAAGCACAGAGTTCCTGCTTTGTAATAGAATGAACACACACCAGTTATATCTTATCCAGTGATACTCTTTCTTAGGGGAAAAAAAAAACCTTTCTGTTTTCTTGTTTTGTTTATTTAAATCTGGCAATCTTGTCACTGTTTCAGGTTTATTCCAGCCTACAGAGGCAACTGACAAGTCACTTGTCCAGTGCCACTCTGGTTCCAAACTCCCAGATTGACCTCACCAACACCACCCAGCTTGCCCCAACATGGTGCTTAACATAACTAATTCCTGGTGGTACCCAATTTCCTTTGCCAGAGATGGGAGTTGAAGACATTTGGTGGATGACATTCATCAATGTGACCGCCACTGGATATTGGGGCAGGCCATCTCCTTCTGCCAAGCTGGGGCTGATTTCTCATGTTTGTCCCGATACAGAAAGCACAACAGTATGCACACATGCCTATAAAGTCTTACCCATAGCCCTTGGCCCAGATGCATGGCAGGGCTCTAGGGCTGTGCAGTATTTTCAAATTCTGATGGAACAGAATTCTGCAGAATTTCAGAATGTTCTGCCTAATGCTGCAGAATCCCATAAGTAGTTGAATGGTTAAAGCAGAGTGTGTTTTGTGGATCAATAAGCCATGGTTTACATAAACTGTGGGTTCCTTTTCTGAAATCTGTGGAAAATGATGAGGTTTATGTACAGGAATTCATGAAAAGTTATACTGCAGCTTACATAGGAATGCTTTAAGGAATTCTGTTCAATCCAAAAATCAATTCTGGAAAGCATACTGGAAGCAGAATTGCCATTCCACCATTAGAATTAGAATTAGAATGAGAACCATTAGAATGGAGGCAGTATAGCGCAGTGGTCTAAGGCTCTGAGCTGCAAATCTGGTGACATCCAGCAGACCAGACCTGGGTTTGAATCCCACAGCTTCTACTTGCATACTGTGTGACCCTGAACAAGTCACTTAACCTCCTTGTGCTCCCAGGTCGCTCCTGTAAAAAAGCTTTCAGCTTAGTGTGCTATACCTGGTTAAATAACTAAATAAAAAAATAAATAAAGAATTCCACAATCCAAACAGCTTTACCAGGCTCCTTTGTACCAAAAGGGGTAGTTCTGGAGCAGGACACGACTCACACTCTCTGTAGAGTTGCAGAGCATACTGTGGAAGGCTGCCTTAATGTCTGCTTCTGGATTTAGGCCTAAACCCAGGTCACTGGCAAAGAAACTTGCACCCTTGCTGTTGTATTGACAGGCTGGCCAACTCAAAGTTAGTGTTGTTTTACTCTTATTTTTATACCCCCCGGTCTTCCTGTCTGCCCTTTGCCTGTCCAATTATGTAATATGTACCTGCCCCGTCCCCTCTATCAACAAACAATGGCCCAGACCTGCAAATTTCCTCCCACAAGGGCCAGGTAGAACTCTGCTGGAGTCACATCTCACCAAAAAATGGTCTAGTGGGATGGAGTCTGAAATTACCGAGGCTCTTTTGTTGTCTTCTAGGAGTTTTTCCTAGTTTCTTTCCCCATGACCTGCAGGATGCCAGCATGGAGGATGTTCCAATATAAATGCACATGCAGGTGTCTCAGTGATAGACCCAGTGGCATCCCCCTGCTTTAGTAACCCTGCAGTACTTATGCACGTGGTCAATCCTCCAACATTGTGATTCTTGATCCTCCTCCCTCCAGTCAGCCCATCGATGCTCCAGATCTGAGACATGAACCAAGGTTGATGGCACTGTAATCAGCATTGCTACTGTTGCAGTAAGGTGCTGGTTGTAGAGAGATATTCTTTTGCTTAATCACTGTGCTGCTATCAATGATAGAAGAATTTATCCATAGTCACAGAATAACTCACTAAAGTGAGAAGATCATATGAAATTTATATACAAAATCATAGCCCAAGAATGGAAAACACAGCAGATTATCTACTCTCCAAGCACCAGTCACTTTGATGTGTACTGATACAGCTTTTTTGCTATTGTAAAGGAGCAGGTAAGCATTTAGTTCATTGTTCTTTCTTTGTTTTTCTGTATTTAGTTAAGTTAGATGCTGTATTTTTAGAGGAGCAAGACATTCATAGAATGTCTGGGAAAAGTTATGCCTGGATGCTGTGTCTGGATATTATGTAAAACATGTGAATACAAGTCAATAAATCCTAACTTTACAATTAAAAAAGGTATTTTGGGTGTGGCTTAACCAGCAAGCAGGATGGTAGCTTGATTTTTAAGCAGCAGCGAGTAGATTCCATTATCCAACATTCCTACAGCTAAACCAGCTACTAACCAAAGGCAAACCAATATAAAAATTGCTTATGATCTTAGCTACATGGACATACCTTTTTTTGCTGACTTTGGAACCTCTTCCACCCCTCGCATATTTTCAGAGGAACTGGCCTGCAGCATGGCGGTAGCACACGGCCCAACTCTCGACCTCAGCCACATCAATGCCATGTTTGAGAGGCTGCTGTGCCACATGGATGAGGTTACCAAGTCATCCCATCACACAACGACAGCAATTCACAGCCTGACTGGGCATCTAATGAAAATAGAGCACCAGGCACAATCCCACGAGTCGGCAATCAACGATATCTGAGGAGTTCAGAGAGACCAGCAATCCACCATCAACCTACTCCTGGCAAAAGTAGATGACTTAGAAAACTGCAGCAGGAGGAACAATTTGAGGCTGCTGGGTTTTCCTGAGGGCACAGAAAAAAGAGACATGGTCTGTTTCCTTAAATAAGCCCTCCCTGAAATCTTAGGCCTCACACCAGAGTTCTGCCTAGAAATCGAGCAGGCACACCAGACCCTCGTTCCAATTCCTCTGAAAGGGAAGAAACCATGAGCCACCCTCATGAAGCTGCTGGCCTACAAAGTACAGCAATATCTACTACAATGCTCTAGAGAAGTGGGATGCCTGAGTTGGCAGGGGCACCTCATTTCAATTTACCAGGACTTTTCCAAGCAGCTGTAAAACAAATGGAGGGAGTATACGCAAGCCTGCCACACGATGCAAAAAATGGGCATTCAATACTCTCTCCGGTATCCGGCCACCATGCACAGCATTCATAATGGGGTGCCTCTTTCTTTTGAGACATCAGTGATGCTTGAAGCCTTCCTCGATCGCCGAAGAGGAGACAGCCAAGAGAATCCACATGGTGGCCCCCCTCGACACACCAGCCCTTCAGAAATCTTAGACCCCAAAGACATGCTACTGGGTGAAGAACTCCAACAAAAAGGCCAAGGAGGACTCCCTCGGTGCAGCAGGAAAAGAATGGCAAGAGACAGCCACAAACACAGGGATCATCCCCTTCTATAAACAGGACCCCCACCCCAGGAAGCAGACAAGGAACAACAGAGAGAGGAGAACACAGCCCTGGTGAGATATAAGATGAAAAATCCATACGAGATCCTGAGATTGCCATCTCTGAATACCAGACACCTGCAACCTGAGGAAATATCCCTGCCTGAATTGCCCTCTCAGACCTCCATATCCACAGTGACAGACAGCAGAATGGATCGAGCCGAAGCCTTGGGCCTACCAGTGATGCAGCTCTCCCCAGGTCCTGCACCCGACTGCTGCGAACTGGGCCCAGCCAAGACGGAACCACAGGCATGGTCACAGAGCCCCCTGATCGCCACCCCGGAACAGAGATACCCAGCTTAGATAAGTACTTTTTTTTGGTTTGTTCCTTTTCTGAGGTAAGCAGTACATAGGGGGTGATCTGTTTTCAGAATTTTTTTTTCTCTTAGTAACAGACAGCAGACTTGAGCCAGGAGATCATGAGACATTGGGACTATCACCTTCAAGGCACACTGATCTCCTGGCCACAAAGATCACCCTCTAGTACATTCGAATGTGGGACAGGGTTGCAGGGTGGGGGATTTCATAGGTGCTACAAGACCTAAGGGGCAAAGGTAAAAAATGTGTACTCCACAGAGGTGGCACTACTCCTCAGCATCTGCATTAAGCTAGGCAATAAGGAAATTACCTCATAGCCGAGTGCTAAGCAAAACCCATTTGCCAATGTCCTGCACCTACTTGACATGCCAACTGGGAAATTCCTAGGAATGGGTGGCAAATTCTGAGGAGGACACCGACGTGGGAACCACTCACCCCCCGATTAGCCCCAAAGAGGCTTACTCGACATTGGGGAGCCAGGCAGACCCGCATCCCACACATTCCCCTCTGAGAGGACTCCCATTATCTGTTGGACCCTCCTGCGTGGGTTACCCATGCCCCCTCATTGGACTCTGACCTATTCGGAGAAGGGATTCACATTTCTACTCTCAGGACTCAGGTGTCCCTCATAAGCTTTACCCAAAGTTAGCACTGTCAGGTGAAGCAGGGCTGTTTTTCCAGGAAAATCCTGCCAGGACACCATAGCAGGGATTACATAGGAAGTGTTCAAAGCCACAATGAGGAGTAAGATAATTGGTTATGCAGGGGCTAGGAGACGGCATAGGGAGCAAAAACTTAAAGACCTAGAGGATGACCTCCTAGTTGTGGAGTGCCAACAAAAATAGCAGGGAGGGAAGGCCCAAGAGGAACTTCTCAGACGGAGGATCATAGGCATACATATGGAGATTAACTCCCTTCTCTCAAGATGGGTGAAAATCTCCATTGTGATGTTGAAACATAAATACTGGGAAGGGGGAGAAAAAGGGGGGAAGGTCCTAGCTGTACTGGTTGCGAAAGCAACAAATGGAAAGACACATTTCTGGACTGAAAGACACCACCGGAGTAATACGCACCAAAGACGTTGACTGAATGTGGTTATGGCAGCATACTATTCCTCCCTATACACTTCCTCTAGAGAGGCACACCCACAAAAAACTTGTGCCTACCTCCACTCCGTGCATCTTCCCACTATAACCATGCAACAATCCCAACAACTAGAGGCCCTGAATACCATAGCAGAAGTGAAGTCGGCCCTGCTCTCCCTCAAACCAGGGAAGGCCCCTGGAGGTGATGGCTACTTGGTTGAATTCTGGCAGGCCTTGGTTGACATAATTGTCCCCCCTTTATACTAGACCCATGTTGAAGCAGAAATGCTCGGGATCCTCCCCCCCACCATGCAAGAGGAGCTGATTACAGTAAGGCCAAAAAAAGGGAAAGACCCTGTCTCCCCAGGTAGCTACCGTCCAATATCCCTCCTTAATGTTGACAGCAAGATCCTCACTAAAGCCATGGCCCTCAGGCTAGGACCCTTACTACCGCAGCTCATGCACCCATCCCAAGTGGGGTTTGTCCCAGGTAGATACAGTGCAGATCATATCAGGACCCTCACTAACCTGGCCTTGGTAGCTCACCACCTCGCAACCCTAGCAGCTGCAATAGCCATAGACTTCAAAAAGGCTTTTGACTCCCTTGAATGGGACTACCTACACGCTGTTCTCAAGCACCTGGGAATAGGGCCTCACTTCAGGGCATGGGTAGCAGCTATATATAGCTCCCCTACAGCCCAACTATTGACCAATTCCACCTTATCTCCTCCATTTCACCTAGCCCTAGGTACTAGGCAGGGCTGCCCTCTTTCCCCCTACTGTTTGTCCTGGCAATGGAGCTGCTGGAAGCCACCCACAGAGACAGCATGAGTATACGAGGGATCTCGGTAGGTAACAAGGAATACACCATGCTCATGTATGCCGATGACCTTCTGGTCCTGTTAGCAGATGTACCCTCGGCATTGCCCCTGTTGCTTGATACCCTCCATCGCTTCAGCATACTGTCAGGACTCCTTGTTAATTAAACCAAAACTGAGGCACTCCCCCTAAACCCCAGATGCACTTTCCAATCGCTGGGTGACACTTGTTTGAAGTGGGCAGGAGACAGTATTACCTACTTAGGAATTCATTTTACCACCACACTTTCCAAAACATGGAATCGCAACCTCCAACCCCTCCTATTAGACATGAAAGTGGATATGGTGAGATGGTCCAAACTTCACTTAACCCTAGCAGGGAAGATAGCGGTGATCAAAAAGATACTAGCTCCCCACATTTTCCACATCCTAACACATATCCCCCTCTCCCTTCCCCAATTTTGGACTCAGAAGACAGACAAGGTCATCAGTTGATTCTTATGGGAAGGGAACTGCCCAAGGTATAGCAGAAAAAAACTCTGAGGACACTGGAGCCTGGGGGGGGTGGAGTCTCCCGTGGTTTGAGGGCTATAAATGGGCCTTTCATATGGCGCAGTCCCTAAACTAGCTTCAGGAAGGAGTTGCCTCCAAACCCCAGTGGGTAGACATAGAGCTGACTACTAGTCAACAGGCATCCCTATCACTGATGATCTACACTACCCCCTCTGCAAGACTCAAATTGCACCCCACCACAGGAGTCTCATTGCACTGCTGGACCAGGATAAGGAGAAGGCTTAAAATGACCCTCGCCCCAGTTAAGCTAACCCCCCTATGGGGAAATGGGAGACTGTGTATAGACAATAAACCAGTGTTGTGGAAAGTGGTGGGTCGACAGGGGAATATCCATGATAGTGGACCTTATGACCTCAACCACTATGGTAGTGGATACCTTCGCCAATCTGCAAGCCAAATGGTCACTCCCTGCCTTGGATTTCTGGAGGTACTTACAAATCCGCTGCACAGTCCGGACCTATATCTCCCAACAGCAATGGGGTGAAACTCAGATCATACCCCTTTGGTTACAAAAAGAAAGGGGATTATCTAGCTCTATCTATGCAGCCCTTAGGGACACTCCACCCAGCCAAACAGAAAAATCTAAACATAACTGGGAAGCCGCCCTGAAAACTGAGTTTATGGACCAACAGTGGAAGGAGTGCTGGAGTACTGCTCACAAGTACTTCACTGATGCAAAAAGTGAACTAATACAAAACAAGATCCTCCACTCCTGGTACCGCACACCAGTGGTGCTTCACGAGGCAGGGGTGTCACAGTCCAATCTGTGCTGGAGATGTCACTCCCAACTGGGGGATCTACTTCATATCTTATGGGCCTGCCCCTTAGTATAGCAAACCTGGGACTATGTCTGTGAGACAGGAACTATAATCCTGCAAAAACCTATTCCCAGGTCTATCCCGGTCCTTCTCCTAGGTATGATGTCAGAAGCACCCCACCTCCGAGACACAGACCACCACTGGTTAGCTCTATGGGCCATGCAGGCCAAACGCATGCTGCTGTGCAGACAGAAAACAACCAAGATCCCTAGTGCACAAGAACTCTTAGCATCCATGGCCCAGATAGCTGCCCTGGACAAACTCTCCCACCTGGTAAGAGACTCTATTGAAATCTATGCTCAATGTTGGACCCTCTTTGCTAGATATGTCACCTCTAAGACCAGGGTAGGCTGAACCTTTGACTAAAAGACTGAATGCCTGCCACCTGAACTTTAGCTGGGGATTACTCTGACCCACTTATCTATGACCTAAATCAATGTGATATGTTTACTGTTCTCGTTAATGTATATAGTTATATTATTTAGTATATAGAATAGTGGTTCTTTGTCATTGACTTCGCTTTGGGTGTCAGAAGCCTAGACAGCCCTTGACCCACACAGAGAACCAAGGTGTCTACTAGTGGAGCATGGAAGCCGTATCCCTCCATCTCCTCAAGATCAACCTCTGTATAGTGTTGGGTAAGTGCATGCTAAAAATACTATTTTGTATTACAGATTCTGCTGCAGAGTTGTTTATGTAACCAACAACTCTCTTACAGTTCCTTTGACCTAAGTGGATCCTGTTTTTTTTTTTTTTTTGTAAAATGAAAAAGCCAATAAACAATTTAACAGTAAAAAAAAAAAAAGTATTTTGTCATCCTTGTGAAATAAGTGGTGTAGTTAGGTTTCCATTTGTGTGAAAACTGTCCTCCATGGTGAAAACAATGTCTTGTGTAAGAAAGATTAAAGAAACCTGCAGTGCAATCCCAACAGCAAATGTGCATCTCAATTGAAATAATCTATAATAAAAATATTAATATTTGTTATAATCTTTATTCTACTCCGTTGCACTAAACTTATGTTTATTTACAGATGCCAGATGGGCCTTTTCATGGAACGTATTCATATTTGATGAAAGCTTTTCATCAGACTGTGGAAAGTATGCTCATACAAGAATACACATCACTAACATAAAATAAAAGCAATCCATAAGTATATGCAACATTAAAGTATTTAATAAAAATTACATCCAATATAATTTATGCAACATATGTTAAAATTAAACAAGGCTGGCATGATCTCTTTGTGGGAAATTGTCACAAAATATCAAGTCTGCACTGTGATAAATGTAATATTATACCATTAGTAATGGCTAATGTACAGAATATGATTTTCAAGCACTGATATCCACTCTGAGCCTGTTCTTATTTAATTAGCTTTCCCCGTAGAAAAGTATTACACTTATTAGATTCTCTTCCAAAAAAAAGCTCTAATGTAAGCTCCAAATGGAGTGAATCATCTTCATCTGAGTCTGAAGCAAACAAGAATATTTCACAACAGCAGCATCCTTACTCATTTCTGTAGGTTCCCAGAAAGTGAAATAATAACATCAGAATAATAATAACAAAGAAAAATAAAGATTGCAGATGCAAGGGAAACAGATCTAATTAAAACAAAGTCCCAACAACTCATTGCATTAATTGGAAGCCTACTGAGATAATTAGGTCTTTGGGGGTGAGATTACACCCATCATAAACTGCTTTTTCACAAGTAGAAGTTAAGCACTTAATGCTCTAATTGGGACAATTACATGGCAAGGAGAACTTTTGCCCAATAATTAATATGTGGTAAGACAATCTTTAGCAGCATTTTAATATCATTAAAATCCACAAACGAACATCAGTCAGGACATTACAGGGTTCTTGGATCCACATGAAAAACTCTGTGGCTGCAAACCCTTGCCAACTGTAATCTGCTTGAGGTACTGACAGTAGAGCCATATGCAGATTCTGTGAACATTAACAAAGAACTGTGTTGAACTTGCAGGTCAGTTTTGCAAGTAAAAGCTGTTTTGTGTTTTTTTTATATTGGTTCCAGTTCCATTATAGCAACATCTTCACTGACATTTTTACAAACTCAGTGGTGTTTTTACTTACACTCTGGTGGTAAGTACCATTTTTAGAACTTTGAGGTACTTTATAAACCCTTCAGGTCTATAGCAGAACACAGATGCATTGCTCTAACAGATGAAGCACTGAGCAAGGTCATAAGCAGCATTATACAGATCTAAAATAGTTATTATAAGAGTTGTGTATATCAGAAATATATTTTGAAGTTACTAAAAATCCACTTAAGATGGAACTATAACAAAATTGACCTGTGTATTAAAATGAGTTTGTACATTAATTATTGCTTTAAGATTCAATGTAGCTCTCTTTGAATTGTGTGTCTACTTTAAAAACTAGCATCATGTGATGAGAGGGGATTTTGGTTTGTGGAATAGCAATGTGCTGCCCTCCTTATTCTGTATTAATTCTAAGGGTATTAAACTGTCACTGCTATACTCACTGGTAGCACAGTCTCAGCTTAACACAATTTGCGTGCTGCTATACCTACACTGCGCCCCCAGTTGTTATATGAACCACTTAATCCCAGTGCTACAATACTCTTAAGATTTTATGACCAGTTTCTTTTTGTGGTGAGCTTCCTGATATTGTTTATGCTGTACCAGAGGGTTGTGTTTCAGCACTGCGCTTAGACAGAAAACAGGTTTGAGATTTCAGTGGGGAATAGCAAAAAAGTAAGCACAGAAGACTGAGTACTTGGTGTTATGAAACATGGATCAGGTAACAGGCACAAAATCAATGCTTTCTGTCTACCAATCTGCCTCTTCCATTCATCCATCCATCCATCCATCCATCCATCCATCCATCCATCCATCCATCTATCTATCTATCTATCTATCTATCTATCTATCTATCTATCTATCTATCTATCTATCTCCAAAACTGTACAGTTCTAACTCAAGGTTAAATAGGAAGGAAATGTGCGATGTATTCTCCTGAATCTTAATGCACTTTTATACAACTTAACTGGAGCAGTGCCATCTGAATTGGTTTCCTCCATTCCACTCACACTATTGGACTCATCTCTTTACATGCTGCAGTTGTGCAGCATTCCCAGTGTGAAGGGCTATGTGAATGGCAGTGGCAGCAGTGCAGGTGAATCATCATTTTTACATGCCTGCAAAAAATGCCTGCACCGATGCACACTGATCTGCATGCCCAACAATCCAAAGATACTCTGTACTGTAATGAACCACGAGGGAGCAGCCTACAATGCTCTGGCATCTCTTTGCACTGCCAGATCTGCACTAGAGCAACTGATCTGCCCCACTGATACTGGTGCAGATCTGGTAGTTTAAAAGCCCCTAAACCGATTATATCATGTGGGTTTCTATCTGTTTGAATGATTGCTTGAAGCAATGTTGGTGTTGCCCTGCCTTTGGCACTATTTTGAAAGAACACAAAAGTGATTTACTGCTTTGAAAGTAAATCTTTTGCGGCATTATCTGTTAGTCAGCACAACAATCATACAATCTTTTAGTAATAATGGAATTTCACACAAACACCGTCATGCCCATTTTTATGTCATATTAGTTAATTCTTGAACTAGTATTAAGGGGATACGTGATGGCCCAGCATGTGATACTGTGTGTATCACAATGAGTGGACAGTTACCTCGGCTAATGAGTGGCAGAGCAGACCCACGAGTAAGGTATCCAAAGTCACTGTTCATGAGTTGTGATACATAGGTTTCACACAAAGGGACATCACGTATCTGTTTTATACAATAACGCTCCATTTTTTTTATTTTATTTTATTGTTTGTTTTAGTGGTGCGAGGAGGGGTTGAAGTGATGTGTACACTGTGTTGATAACTGGTGACAACGTGTACATTGTGCTTGACATTTTCACAGTATACATGTCACGATCTAGTTATCACACTGTGCTTGTGATATGGCTTTTTATTTGATGCTGTATCACTTCACCTCTATTGTATAAATGTGAATAACCTTATGATCTGTGCAAGGGTAGACAATGAGGGATCCATGACAGTCTGTCAACAGTTTAGTTGTCAACAGAAGTTACAGTGACTCTTTTATGTCGACCGCATTTGCGGTTGGCATAAAGGTAGTCACAGGAAACATAGTTTTCTTTGGGGGGATTTACCCCCTCCGAGCCCCCCATGTGGGGAGCTGTACTCCCCGTTACTAAAATAATCAACTCCAAGATGGAGTTGTTTCAGGGAGGGGGTGCAATACCTCCAGAAAGCAGTGTCGGGGTACCACACCTACACTACAGTGACCTGGTGCTGTTGTCGCTGTGGTGTCAGGCAATGTAAAACTGTTGAGGTAGCATCGGTATACCAACAAGGAGGATGGGGTTAGAATACTAAAGGCTGACCTTGGTAGGCTAATAAAATGGTCTCAGATCTGGCAACTAAGCATTAATATGAAAAAATGTTAAGTAATTTACACTGGAAAAAAAACAATAATTGAAAGCATGGCAGAAGAGAGAGACTTTGGGGAAAGTGGATACAGTAATCTAAAATACACAGCACAGTGGAACAAGGCAGTGGGGAAGGCAAGCAAGATGCTGGGGTTCATAGGGAAGAGAATCAGCAGAAGGAGCTAGGAGGTGATCCTTCCACTATACAGATTATTGGCATGACCCTGCCTAGAATACAGTGCAAGGTTCTGGAGTCCAAGCAGTACCTGCATAATTAACGTGAGAAGGTAGAATGGTGATCGTAAGGATAAGAGTTTAATTTACATTAGCAGAGTTCTGAGATGTGGAGAGACAGCACAAACATGGTATTGTTTTAATACACAATTGTTGGTCACTGCAGCAGTTTTGTCTCTGTTATTGTGGTCTTATGCCATGTACTGATGGTGTTTGGGGTACACCTTATAAAACATCACCTTTGAGTCATGACTGGAGGAATACGACAGCCTCGGGTTTCAAATCTTTACTGTGTGTTTGTTTTTTCTGTCCCAAAGCAATAGTTTTTTGATAATCAATCTGTATTCATGCCATATAGCTGTAAAATTTCTTAATAAGAGTTATTTTTTTTCAAATTTGCTGCTTGCTGAGATCCATCACAGAAGGGTAATATAATGATTTTCAGGCCCTATATCAAGGAAGAGCCAAGTTATAAGTGATCAGGAATCACAATTTAACAATACACTACCTATTAAATCCTAAATATAGTCACAGCAATTTATCAATTATGAAATCATTACTACTAGTTATGGAGTTTGTGTCATGCCCGCACTATGCTCATCTCTTCGATAGACCTCCCATAAGCTTTCCAGAAGTCAGCATGGAATAAACGGAAACCCTAGCCTACAGCATACTTTACCAGGATGAAACACTCTTAATTATAATTCTGAGTGTGATATCATGCAGGATTCACGCAATCCTATATAGGAGGTTGGCCAGCCTGGGTTTCTCTGGGGATCCCTTGACCTGGTTTATGTCCTATTTAACAGAGTGTTTCCAGAGGGTACAAATACAACATCATCTCTCTGAACCTTGGGCTGTTCAGAAAGGTGTTCCACGGGGTCCATTTTAGGACCCCTACTGGTTTTGATCTTCAGTAAGGATCTGTCATTAGTAACCCAACACACCTCCATCAAGCTGTATGCAGATGATACGGCCCTAGTGGCATCTGGGTACAGTTTGGAGGATCTCCAGGGAAAACTCCAGGCTGACTTTACCTGGGTTCAAGAGTGGTTCACCAGGTCACAGCTAGTAATGAACGTGAACAAAACTAAAATAATACATTCTGCGGCTAATAAACATAACATTTCTCTAAAACTGCAACTACATACATTAAATCAAACCCTAATAGAACATGCAATTACCTATTGTTATTTAGGGGTACATTTAGATCTTTTACTGACCTTTAATTAACATATTGAAATAGCTATTAACAAGTTAAACAAGAAAATAGGAGCTTTAAAAAGAACAACCAAATGCCTAAAGTTACAGGACAGGAAAAAGATTGTGTAACAGCTTATATTACCAGTGCTTAAATATGGTGAATGTATTTATAGATCAGTGAACAAACAACTACCGAACAAATTAGGTAAACTTTATTATAGGGCTGCGAGGTTCATGCTATATTGTGATTTTAAAACTCACCAATACACTTTTTTGGCTACACTAGGTTGGTTGCCCCTTGATTTGGATTACAAGAAAAATTGGTTAACCTTTAATCATCAATACAAAACAAATCATCCCAATCATAACATTTCTAAATTGTAGTTTACAAGTATTTCAGTTACAAGGAAATGTTCAGCTAGGACCATACACCAAAACAAGATCTATCCGGATAGAAGAATCAATAGGTTTGGAGACAGAACAGTGAAATCCCAAGCAGCCTTGCCCTGGAAAACACTTTAACCACCAGTATGAGCTGAACTAAACCACAAGAAATTAGTTAGGGCATTAAGCAACTGTTTGCACATATATGTAGATGTACGAGATAACTCTTGTGCTATTGTTACACTTTCCCCCTCCTAATATGGTTCACCTTCTGTCTGTTTTAAATGTATTATTTGTTAATGTTTTATGTTAACTTCTGTAGTAGTTGTATATTTATACTTATTTTACTTGTGAAACTTAGATAATGTACAGGACTGTCTTGTAAACTGGATTTACAGAATCCAAATGATGTTTCTTTTCCTGTATAAAAATAAATGTTACTACTACCACTTTTGCAGGGACACAATGCAATCCAGTGGCAATTATTAAAATCTGTCACACAGGAAAGCGTGACATCTTTATCATGGAGTACTTTGTCCTGGTGGGTGGCACTGGCTGTACCTCTATAGGCGCTTTTACACACAGGTTTTTAAAATGAAATGAGCATTACCTGTGGCACCGTTGTGCTCTGTTGCGTTTTTAGGATCCCTTTACACTCCGCGAGTTTTCCGGCACCCCCACAGAGCATGCTGCTCTATTGCTGTTTGTGCACCACTTTGGAATGTCTGTTTTACACAGCCCAAGAAAACGGAACACAATGGTGCAAACCGCAAAAAGCAGAGATTGCAGTTTGGACGAACGTTCGCCTATGGAATGAAACAGATGCACTTTACACACAAGGGATGTAATGGAATACTGTTTCCGTAACAGTTATTTCGTTACATAAACCTGTGTATAAAAGTGCCTTATAACTCACAGAAGGTTGATCCAGCAATTAGACCATACTTCTACTTTTAAAACCTGTCAAGTTCTTGTCATAAATAAAGAGCCTCTCAGCTGGAACCTAGGCAGGAAAGCCATAAGGAAATTTACAACAACATGGTTTCCTTCTCCTAATTAGGGTTAGTGCACAGCAAGAACAGAGTCACAGGGGAACACAAATGGAGTACAAATCTCAGCAACCTTTTAGGAAAAAAATAAATGGAAAATCATGTTTGTTATGAAAAAAATGAGTGACTTCATATCACAGAGTGCTTACGGCAAGCACAAAAGGGAAACATATGTCCTCATTTCATGAGTTGCCCTTAGGTTTTTGTACTGTATGTGACTATACTGGGGTTTAATTAACTCTTTCTAGCAGCAAGCTACTTGAAAGTTGTTTCTGAGGTTAGTAGCATGACTTCTGTTTCCCTATACATCCACCCAGTTTATGGATTGTTCCTTATCTACTATTTTAAACAGTGTGGTTCACGATAAACACAACCATACAATCAAGCCATACAAAAGCAAGAGTACTGGACTTTAGGAGGGCTGACTTTGGGAAAATGAGTGAGTGCCTCAGAAAAGCACTAGCAAACAGGCAAGAAGGAGGGGTGGAGGAACAATGGGGAGTGATCAAAACAGCCATCACAGAAGCAACAAGCCTTTGTGTAAAACAAATCAATAAAACACAACGAAGGAAAAAAAACGTTATGGTTCTCAAAAGAGGTGGCAGGGAAGGTTAAGGAGAAAGGACAGCATTCAGGAAATATAAGGAAACACAGAAGGAGCAGGACAGAGAACTTTATCAGTTAAAGCAGAAAGAGGCTGGGAAGGCAGTCAGAATAGCAAAGGCCCAAACCGAGGAAAGGATAGCCAATTCTGTTAAGAAGGGGGATAAGACCTTTTATAGTACATTAGGGAGCGAAGAAAGACCAAAGGAGGGATACTGAAACTTAATAAAGGGGAGGGAATGTGGGCAGAAGGTGACAGTGAAAAAGCAGGGATACTGAACGAATATTTCTGCTCAGTATTCAGAAAGGAAGGAAGAGGAGGGGGAGTTACCTAAACCAAACAAGAGAAACACTCTGAAGATGGGGCTCGATAACAGTCCATTTACAGAAGAAAGGGTTCTGAAAGAACTAATAAAATTGAAGGTGGACAAAGCAATGGGGCCTGATGGGGTTCACTCAAGAATTCTAAAAGAACTAAGGGTAGAACTAGTGACACCGCTGACTACTCTGTTTAACAAATCATGGGAGGATGGGGTGGTACCTGAGGACTGGGAGGAGAGCAGATGTGATTCCTCTTCACAAAAGTTGGAGCAAGACAGAGGCAGGAAACTACAGACCAGTTAGTTTGACCTCAGTGGTAGGGAAAATGATGGAATCACTTCTGAAGGAAAGAATTGTTCAGTACCTAGAGTCCAGTGGGGCACAGGACCCAAGGCATCATGGATTCACGATGGGAAGGTCGTGTCAGACGAATCTAATAGATTTCTTTGACTGGGTTACCAAAGTAGTAGACAAGGGAGGGGGGCGGTGGACATGGCCTACCTAGATTTTAGCAAGGCATTTGATACAGTCCCACACAAAAGATTAATACACAAGATAGCCAGCCTTGGAGTGGGTCCCAAGGTGGTAGCCTGGATAAAAAATTGGCTAGACAACAGGACTCAAAGGGTAGTAGTAAATGGAGTACACAATGACGAAAGGAGGGTTACTAGCGGGGTACCGCAGGGTTCAGTACTGGGACCGGTCCTTTTTAATGTCTTTATAAGTGACATTGCAGAGGGACTGGAAGGAAAAGTATGTCTCTTTGCAGATGACACAAAGATCTGCAATAGGGTTGATACACAAGATGGAGTGGAAAGGATGAGAAGGGACTTGGCAAGGTTGGAGGAATGGTCAAATGTATGGCAGCTGAGATTCAATGCAAAGAAGTGCAAGGTAATGCACATGGGGAACAAAAACCCTGGGGAAGCGTACACAATGGGGGGTGAGATACTGACAACAGTAAAAATAGAAAGGGACCTGAGGGTAATTATATCAGATGACCTAAAGGTGGGCAAGCAATGTGAGAAGGCAGTAAGGAAGGCTGGGGGATACTGGGATGTATAGGAAGAGGCATCAATAGTAGAAAACAGGAAGTTGTTATCCTCTGTACAGACAGTTGGTGAGACCCCATCTGGAGTACTGTTTGCAGTTCTGGAGACCCCATCTCCGCAAAGACATAGACAGAGTGGAGGCTGTCCAGAGGAGGGCAACCAAAATGGTGCAGAGTCTGCACCAGAAGACTTATGAAGAAAGACTAAAGGAGCTTAATATGTATACCCTTGAGGAAAGAAGGGAGAGAGGGGACATGATAGAAACTTTCAAGTACCTCAAGGGAATTAACAAAGTCCAAGAGGGTAGCATCTTCCAGAAAAAGAGATGTGCAAGAACAAGGGGGCACAATTTGAAGATAGAAGGGGGATGGCTCAGAGGTAATGTGAGGAAGTATTTTTTCACTGAGAGGGTTGTGGTTGCATGGAACAGCCTCCCTGAAGAGGTTGTGGGATCAAGAACAGCGGGGGACTTCAAGAATGCATGGGACAGGCATAGGGCAGCCCTAGTGGGGGGTAGGAGGAATTAAGCTGTTGGTTAACTAGGATCTGCAGCTTATCTGTTAGGTAAAAAAATGGGCAGACTAGGTGGGCCAAGCGGTCCTTATCTGCCATCAAATTCTATGTTTCTATGTTTCTATTTTACCTGTGGTGTAATGTCTTGTTTTATTAAAAAAAGAAACAGAAACATAGATTTTGTTGGCAGAAAAGGACATTTAGGCCCATCCAGACTTCGCCTCATCCCTGTCTATTCGCTCACCACTGAACCTAGCTGGGCATAAGTGTCATTCCCTTGCTCCAATCTTCCACTTAAAATGCCCTTCTGCCTACCCCATGCATGCCTAACTCTCCACATAGCCTTTGCCCCCACTACCTCCTCTGTCAGACTGTTCAGTCAAGAACCACCCTTTCTGTGAAGAACTATTTCTGCACATCTTTCCTTAACTTCCCTCTCTTAGCTTCATTGCATACCTCCTTGTTGTAGTACCTTTTTTTTTTCAAAAATAGACCCTCTAGTTGCACCTTGTTCATTCCTGTGAGATATTTGCATGTTTCAGTCATGTCCCCTATCACTCTCCCTCTTTGAAAGAGTACTTGTTGAGTTCCTGCAGCCTTTCCCTACACAAGTGGTGGCAACTTCACTCTCCTCTTTTTATCTCTAAATACTGGTATGGGTCCTTACCCTCCTACCTTCCCTGTCTCCTGTCTTCCTCTACTGTGGCCTCATACCCACTTCAGTCTAGGCACACCGGACAGTTCTCCCTTCCACAGCCCTCCTTATGCTCTGACTCAGCTGCCTTCACTTACAGACTGCCCTCACTCTCGAATACACAGACCTTCCTCTTCCAAATCAGACACTCCTCTTCTGTCTCTCTCCTAAAACATGTCTAATCTGTTCAATCAGCGTTCCCAGACTCATTGCATTGACAAGGTTGACCTTCTCTTCTTTCCCCCAAAATGCTTACCCCCTGCCTAATAACTTACTCACTTCCCTTGAATACTATCCCTTTTCGTTACCCCTCATCTTTCCCACTTACACCAATTACTCTCCTCTTTCCTTATTCTTATTCCCCACAGAAAGCCCTATGGTTAGCACTTTCAGCTTTACTCCTGCAGTCTTCGCTATCTCTGTTTAGCTCTGGAATTTTACCATTTTGTTACCTGCTTCACAATTATACTCTGTTTAAGTACTCATATTAGCTACACATAGTTATTTCTCTGTAACTAGCCCAATCCTTTGATATATACAATTGAATATGTACTGTAAATATTTGACTCTGTCTATATCTCTGTATACTTGTCCAACTACACATAACATGCAATAGTACATTTTTCTGTAATATTCCTTACTCTCCTGTCCTCTGGCTCACACTGGGAAATGAGCCTCGGCTCAGTGTGCCTCTCCTGGTGAACAACTTTAAATAAATAAATAAATAAATACATACATACATACATACATACATAAATTTCTTCGTATTGCTTATTGTGCAACCCCCTCACCATTTTGGTTGCCCTCCACTGTGCCACCTCCACCCTTTCAATGTCGTTGTGGAGGTGTGGCCTCCAGAACTGGACACAGCACTCCAGGTGGTGACTCACAAGTGAGCAATACAAAGAAAGCACCACCTCCCTCGTTCTGCTAAAAATCCCTCTCCCACTGTACCCTAGCATCCTTCTAGCCATTCCCACTGCTTTGTCACACTGCCCAGCTATCTTGAGGTCATCAGATATGATGATCTCTAATTCTATTTCTTGCTTGATGACTGTAAGCTCCACTCCTCTATCTTATATGCATCCCTTGAGTTCTGCAGCCCTAAGTTCATAATCTTGCAGGTTTTGGCATTGAAACCCATTTTCCACCCCTAGACCATTCCTCTAGTTTCCTCAGATGTGATTGCATTCTCTTCACCACTTTCTGAGGTTCAGTCCTGTTTTAGATTTTTCTATCATCCACAAAGAGACGCACTTTACCCTCAAGCTTCTTCGCAATGTTGCTTATGAAGACATTGAAGGGAACTAGTCCCAGCACTGAACCCTGTGGCACTTCACTTGTCACTCTCCTATCACTTGAGTGCCTACCATTTACCACCGCCCTTTGCTTCCTATCCCTTAACCAATTTGATACCCAACCTGTCAGTTTCTCCCCAACCCCCAGGCTGCCTAATTTCTTAACTAGCCTCCAGTGTGACATACTATTAAAAGCCTTACTAAAGTCCAGGTAGGCCTTGTGCAAATCTATGAGATTAGTTTAACATGAACCCCCCCCCCCACGAAATCATTTTGCTGGCATTCCTGCAGCTCTTTTGCTTCTACGTGCTCCACAAGCCTCTCATTCAGTAATGTCTCCATGAGCTTCCCCACCACTGATGTGAGGCTGACTGTCACCTGCTGTGTTTGTGCAGAGGGACTACATCGACACTCCTCTAGAAATTTTCCCATCTCCACTGAGGTGCTATAAAGTGCTGCCAAAGGTGGACCACCACTGTACTCAGTTCTTTTGAACCCTTGGATAAATCCCATCTTGCTCTATCACCTTATTCTCCTTTAAGCCTTCCAGTCCCTTCTGGACTCTCTCCACTGAGAATGGACTTTTGTCCACTCCCCCCCGGTGCTTACTGCAGCATGCTAACCTTCCCCCAACATTCTATCATGAAACTGAGCAGAAGTAATTGTTTAGTAATTCTGCTTCTCTCTTGATCTTCCTCTGCACAGTCTCCCTTTCCCTCCTGATTCTCACTATCCCTCTCCTTATCTTCTTCTTTCCCCATATACCTGAAAAATGTGTTGTCTACTTTTTGGACCTCCTTAGCTATCTTCTCCTGTGTTAGTACTTTTGTTGCCCTCACTCTCCTTCCTGCCTCCCTTTATTTGCCGGATACAGCTGCCCATCTTCATCCTTCTGTGTATCCTTGTACTTTCTAAATGGTGTTTTCTTCTCCTTCACTGCATTTACCACCTCCTTAAAGAACCATAGCAGCCTCTTCCTCCTCTTTTCCTTGCTCACTTCCTACAAATAGCATTGCAATGATCATTTTAAATGATTGAACAATAAAGAAATTACACTACTACAAACAGCATGCCATTGCCTGGCCAATAACCTCCTTAATTTTTCTCCATTTAGACTCTACTATCCCTCTGCTTTCCCCCTCGTCAAGGCATTCTCTGAAGCAGCTTCCCATTTCTTTAAAATCTGCCCTCCTGGAGGCCAGGACCCTCATCTTAGTTTTTTTTTTCTTTTCCTGTCCTATCCATGTGCCACATCTCACATTATGATGATCACTTGTACACAGGTGACTACCCACTGTGATGTCAGCAATGCTGTCTCTGTTTGAAAGTACTAGCTCTAGCACTGTCCTGTCCCTAGTGGGTTCTAAAACCAGCTGCCTTAGAAAAGCCCCTTTTATGGGGTCCAGGATGACCTGCCTCCTCCTGATGTAGCTGCCGTGTGAATGCCCCAATCTATATCTGGCAGATTAAAGTCCCCAATAATCAAAACTTCCTCCTTGCTGGTTATTTTGCTAATGGCTTCACCCTGGCCTCTTCCTGACCGATAGTACCTCCAGCCGTTCATTGTCCCCATGTTGCTTCTGTATCTCAGTGGCCTTTATACTGTCCTTTACATATAAAACAACCACTCGGGCTTTCCTCCCTGACATGTTCTTCTGGAACATCGTGTAGCCTAGGATGGCCATTTCCCAGCTGTGCTTGTCTGTGCACCATGATTCCATTATGGACACCAGATCCAAGTCTCCCTCCACAATGTTTGCCTCAAGGTCAGGAATTTTGTTTCTCAGACTTCTAGCATTGGCACAAATGGCTAGCCATTATATTCATCCCTCTGTAATGCTAATCTGCCCTTCCTTCTTCTCTCCTTGCCCCCTCTGTTAACCCAGTTCTGCTCTCCCCTATTAATTTGTCTTCCTGCCTGCCCCTTCCCCTCTTTCCCAACTTAAGTTCCTCCACCAGATGTACCTGCCCTGCCCTTCTCTTTACTTCTGTCAGCCTTCAGGGAATTTATTCTCCCATGGTTAACCTTCCTTATTTGCACTTGTCTCTGGGGGCACAATGTCTGCTCCCTCAGTATTTCTGCCTTCCCCCTTAGCTAGTTTAAATGCTCATCAAATTGGCATTGAAACCTTCCACAGAGGACTGCCATTCTCTTCCTGGATGGATGGAGGCATTCTTCCTTGTACAGGCCTCCATCCCTCCAGGTGTGACCCCAGTCCTGGATTTAGCCAAAGCCCTCCTCCCTACACTGTGCAATTAACCACTCATTTCACACAAAGACTCATTTTCCTAAAATCAAGCCATAAGAACCATGGTTGGCAGTTGTAACCTACTCATTGATATGAGGTGGTAAAATAATACATTAGGTTGCTTTGTTGGCATCTAGCCAATGGTTTGAAACTGATAATTGCCTTATTGCTCTTGTTATCTATAGAGGAATAAAATAAAATCCACTGTTCCATAAAAGCTCCAAGCACTTATCTTTGTACTGTTATGGCTATGCTGAAATGTTTAGAAAATACAATAAATGATACGAAACATTATACTTTCCTGCCTCTTTTTTCAACTCTTTTGTTTTCCATTTGGGTCTTTCTATCAATGGTCTCCTTCTGCCTCTACCATCATCACCTACCATCCATTGAGGCTGCTTTTACTTAAGTTTCTAGGTACTCCTCAGGCCACCTAGTACACAGAACTATGTAACCTCCCCCCCTTAGATTAAGCCCCAGAAGTAGGGCCTGCATTCAATTACTTTGGCAGCTCCACCCTCATATCCAGATGTCCACAGCGGAGGTGAAGCTTAGGAGTATACTCAGAATCCAGGAGCGAGATCTGCAACTCTGAATAAGGGGGCAAAGGCAGGACTTCATCTGCTCAGCAAATGGACAGGTTTACCCTCTTTTTTCCCTCTCCTGAGATGCAGCCATGAAGTGTGTTCCCACGTGAGATGCATCCCAGCCCTCCTTTGATCACCCAACCTAGTCACTCTGCCACTCAGCTTTCATTAGGTGGCAGTAAAATGGAGGGTCATGCAATCCCCCCCCCCAAAAGGATGAGAGCAGTTCAACTGATGCTTCATCCTTCTTCTCCTGGCTGTCCCCCAAGGACTTGAGCTGGCTTCTGAACTATGGTCACAGGCATTGTGAGTGGCAGTTCTACCACAGCACCAAATGGAATAGCTTACTTGCCTGTCTCTCGACCTACTGTAAGTAAAACAAAAAAAAAAAGAAAATGAGGTGCAGTAAAAAATTATTCAGTGCCACCACAAGCCTCTGCAGGCCATAACAGCATCCAGCAAATGAAGCATACTGCGCGCTCATTGATCATAAAGTTCCATAAAAGATATATAATACTGATTAGCAGATGTGGTAAACAATAATTAGTACTGTGTTAGACTGAATTCCCCTAATGTTTTGTGGGGCAGTACCACTTTATCTGGGGAGCTCACCTTGTATAACATAATGTAGAAGTTGTTTTTGCCTTTTGAATCTGCCACTATGCATCTTGACCTGAAGCTATTTGGTAGGTCAGAAAAGGTCAGGTCATAATTTGCCTGTTAAGGTTTGTCATGTGCAAGTTTACTTACATGTTTGATGTAGCAGTGATTAGGTGCTACAGCCCTGGGCAGCAGTGTCATAATAAAGAAATCATCACCTTTACCAAACATCAGAGTTAGGTTGAGTTGTCCAGGGAAAGTAAAGCTTTCAGCCTTCTTGTCCAAAAAGACCAGCAATTTCAAAAGGCAGCATTAAACTATTTAACCTTTTTTTAATAACAGGAATCCATTACTGACACATATGTCAATCATTGCAATGAGCCTCTGGACATAAATCCATGTATACCTTGACTAGGGAACTAAATTATATCAGATAACGTCTGCAGTGGAATCCAGTCCCTAACATACTGAGCATGGATGGATTGATAGACCCTTTGGAATATAAACTTTACTTTGGTACCCAGTATGCCTAATAGCTGCATGAGTGAATGTCTATGTCTTTAAAAAGATAAATACAGCATGTCCAGAGCAGATGGCTTATGATTTCTAGAAAAAATATTAGCTCTGCATTTGGTACCTGCAGTGCTTGCATACCCAATGGATTTTGCACTTGGGGACACTGTACTGTAAATCATAAACTATGACATGCAAACCCTGATTAATAAATCAGCAATTGCAAATAAAATACATTAATGAATGAATGAATGAATGAAATAACATATAAATAATCAATGCCATTGGTTTAATGGTAACAAACCAGTTTTCCAGAACCAACAGACAATTATTGCTGGTTCCCTGTTTTCTGTAAAACATTTGTTCCAAATATTAAAATTAGTTAAAATCTTTTCACATGATTTTAGAAATATTTAATTTATTTTGAAAAAAGTTATTAGTGCACTAGAAGTATAGTTTGTGTCAAAACCATAATACACACTGTAGTATCAGTTACATAAGTTATGGACCCTAGCCATCTCAACAAGTCAACATGATATAATGTTTTATTGTTACTAGCTGTAATTTTTGCATAACTGCTGATTATTTGCATTTTGTATCTGAGTAAACTATACACATATATACATACATATAAAGCAAGAATCATATTTAGCCCTTATTTTCCTTTGCCTTTCATCTTGCAGCAATTTCTCTACTGTACTCCAGGAGACACTAGCACACCTTTTGGTATTGTTTTGTGTGTGCATAGGTGTTTGAAAATTAAAAAAAAATTGTTGACTATTACATGCTCCTTGAGAATGGCAGTGGTACTGATATCACTCGTCAGCATTCAAAAGTTGAACAATGCTCTGCCCCATGTTTGTAATCAAGGCCCCTCGATGCACCAAGCAATCCACATAATGACGTATTGTTATTGGCACCATAAGAGCTACGTGTACAAATCATCTACTAGAATAATACTCAAGAGGACTGTAATTCTATGGTGTGTAATCCTTGTCTCACCCCAACAGATAGTCTCTCTGCATCAAAACATTATGGACTATGCTCTGCCTTGAAATTTAACCAGTTCATTTCCACAACCTTCAGGTAACTGCATGTCATTTGATGATAAATGTCCTTTTTGTAATGATAGGTTTGAGTTTCTCCTGCTAGTCTCTGTGTACACATCCAGCCCCTGTTATAAAACTGCCAAATCTAATTAAGTTGGCTTGGTAGTTTCAATATAGCCCCCCACCACCACCACCACACACACACACACACACACACACACACACATACACACACACACATGTTTTATATTGCATTTTGTAAGCTACGTGATGAATCTGCCAATCCCAAGTGTCTTGTCACATTATTCTTTAATACACTACCTTGTTTTATATAACTACCCCCCACAATGATCTTATGCTGTTGCCCTAGAAAACATTGGTTCCATGGATACAAAGTGAAGCTGCAGTTCCCTGACAGAGTAGCCTGGCTCAACAGAAAGTATTTTCTCTCAAGCTCCTCCTACTGCACTTGGAAACATAGAAGCATAAAATCTGGAGACAGATAAGGACCACTTGACCTTCACAGTCTGACCATTTTTCCCTACCTATAGTATTACCTAAGACCCTATTTGATCTCTTGCCATTCTCTCCCCTCCTTTCCCCTAGGATTCCCTTATGCCCATTCCATGCATTCTTGAACCCCACCATTGTTTTCACCCCTCATGACCTCAGTTGGAAGGCTGTTTCAGAAATCCACCACTCCTTCTGAGAAGAAGTACTTCCTTACATTTCTCCTGAATTTATCCCTCCAGTTTCATATAATGTCCCCTTGTTTTCTTTTTCCCTGAAAAATACTTCTCACTTTTACCTTATTTGCCCTGTGAGATATATAAAGGTCTCTACCTTAGACTCTTCTCCTTCCTCTCTTCCAGAAAGTATGTTTTTTAGGTTCTTTAGTCTCATCTTGCGCACTTCTGATGCAGACCCTACACCATTTTAGTTGCCCTCTTCTGGACTGCCTCTACTCTATCTTCATCCAGAGATGCAGTCTTCAGAAGATGACACAGTACTCTAGGTAGTGCAGTCTATATAGAAGCAACACCATCTCCTTCTTTCTGCTGGTGATACCCCCCCCCCCGTGCACCCCAGCATCCCACTAGCCTCCCAAATGCAGTATTGCACTACCTGGCCACCATTAGGTCATCAGATATGATTACCCAACACTCTCTTTCCAGCTTGGTGGTCATCAGTACCACTCAACCCATTTTGTACTCTGCCTCTGGGGTTCTATGCCCCAAGTGTATTATTTTCACTATTATGCATTGAAACCTTTCTGCCATGCCCTTGACCACACCTGGAATTTTATCATCTTTTCCACCCCCTCCCCGAACTGTACACCCTACTGTAGATGTTAGTGTAATCCACAAAGAGGCAGATATTCCATTGCAGCTCCTCTGTAATGTCATTTATAAAGAAATTAAAGAGGACAGATCCCAGCATTGATCCCTTAGGCACCCCACTGTTCACCTGCCCTTCCTTGGAGTGAACTCTATTTACCACCACTCTCTGTTGCCTAGCCCCTAACCAATTTAGGAGGCAGTATGGTACAGTGGTTTAAGGCTCTGAGCTGCAAATCTGGAGACCTGGGTTTGAATCCCACAGCCCCCACTTGCATACTGTGTGATTCTGAGCAAGTCACTTAACTTCCTCGTGCCCCCAGGTTGCAACTGTAAACAAGCTTTCAGCTTAGTGTGTCTCACCTGGTAAAATAATTGGTTAAAAAAAATTTCATACCCAGTTTACCACCCTTGGACCCACTCCAGGGCTACCCAGCTTGCTTACTTGTCTCCTGTGTAGAATGGTGCCAGAATCCTTTCTGAACTTTAGGCAGGACACATCCACCACTCCCCCCGATCTAGTTTCTTGATCACCCAGTCAAAACATTCTATCAGATTTGGTTTGTCATGAATCTCCTCTCATGGATCCATGCTACCTCAGGTCTAGTAACCCACTGGACTAAAGATATTCTACAATCCTATCTTTCAGCAGTGATTCCATTAACTTTCCCACCATTGATGTAAGGTTGACTGGCCTATAAATGCCAGCCTCTTCCCTTCTACCACTTATATGTAGTGAGACTATATCTGTCATACTCCAGTCCTCTGAGCTGCTCCTATTTTCAATGAGCTGCTAAATAGCACTCTTCTGCCCTCTGGTTTCAGGACTAGGATTTCCTACCACACAGATCCCAGAGCCAGAGCACAGCTATCTCCATCGCTAGAGAAGTCAATCTGGGTGTCCCTCAAGGGTCTATCTTTGGCCCTTTCTTGTTCAGTTTGTTCTTGAATGCTTTACCAGAGGCCTGCACTAGTAAAATAATAATTTATGCTGATGACGCAGTTATCCTAAACAGCAATACCAAAATAGTCCAACTCCAAAATGACCTACAGTCTGCCTTCAACCTTTTCAAGGATTGGTTTAGCTCACATAAACTGCTACTTAATTATAAAAAAAAAAAAAGCCTCTCTCCAGTCATCAAATTAAGAAGAGCAACCCTCTTCTGACAGTCACTAACAAAAAGGCGTGTGCTCTTAAACAAGTCCACTCTTTAAGTATCTTGGGGTTATGATTGATGACACCCTCTCTTTCATGCAGCATATTGACATGGTAGTAAATGCAGTAAATACCAGACTTGGTGTACTCTACAGGCACTGGCAATACCTAACACCCAAAGATCTTTGCCTAACAGTTTCCAGCTCAATACTATCAGTAATAGACTACGGGCTGGTGGTTTACAGTGCAGCCTTTGGCACTGCACTCAAATGGGTAGCAATGCTTATTAATAAGGCTTGCACTTACCCTAGGTCCTGATAAGTTTACCCATTCATGTGCATTGTATGAGCAAACTAAATGGCTTAACCTGAATGACAGAATAAAGTTTCAGATATGCCTCCTGGGAAGAAAAGCTATACTAGGCCACTCACCTCCCTGCATCCAAAATGTTCTCCAAGTGGCTTATGCCTATTATGTCACGAGGGGTAAAGCTCATAGTACAGTCTGTGTCCACTTCAGAAGAACCTCACTTAGATAATGTTTGTTTGCATACAGGGCCTCCCTCTGGCTGAATGAGTGCCCAGTAGCAATAAATAATGCTGTAAACCTCCCAAAGTTCAAACTGAAAGTAAAGCAACACCTAGCCAAATCTAGTACTTGCAATTACAGGTAAGCAGCTTGACATTCAGTCTCTGCCCACAGCCTCCCACTTATGCCGTATTATAGCCCTGTGCTTAACAGGAAACATTTCACTCCCTATCCCCCCAGTATTCTAATCTTCCACTTGTTCTTTGCACTTAACCCCAAACACTCCCACAATGGCCCTCTTCTTCCTGACCCACTGTCACCCCTCCTAACAAGTGCCTCTAACCTTTCTTATCCCTTCCTCTCATGCCATCTCCCTGAACTTGTCACCCTCCTCATGCTCATATGTCTCCCTGCACAAACCTACCCAAATGTCCCTCTACTGTCTGACCTTACTGCCACCACGTGCCAACTACACGCTCTTACCTTAGCTGACTCTACCCCTACTTCTCCCTATCCTTACCTACCCCCCCCCCACTTTGGCTCCTCAGCTCCCTATTTTTCCCTGTATATTTCACTACTCCTCCTCAATGAGCCTTGCTAATGACCTACCCTCCCAACCCCACCTTTTTCTCTCTTCTCTTACTCATGGGTATTTAAATTAATTGATAGCATGTTATCTTTAGACTGTTTATGTAAAGTAAAACTGCACTTTAAGAAATTAAAGAAAGGGATAAAAAGTTTAAAAAAAGAACAAAACACTGGAATTGGAACTTAGGAGGAACTATTAAGAAAGTTAAAGTTGATTGTTGCCAAGGAGACAGGAGATGTACAAAAAAGGTGATGCAACCTAATACGAATCATTTCTGATGATGGGGCAAGTGTGCTCCGAAACATAAGAACGCACAACGTGGACACTGGCTGCCTGTTTGAAAGGAAGAAGCAACTACGCAGCAAGAAATCAAGCAGCATGAAATTAGCTTTTAGCTACCAGCTTTTTGCTGAATTCTAAGTAACGGGTATGCTTATAGCTTGTGCGCGGGTAAAATGTTGCAGAATGTAAGTAAAAATATGCCGAAGTCCACGGAAGATAAACGCGGAGAGCAGGTGTTCTATTCCTGATCAGTTGTGGCTTCCCATTGTTAAAATGGATTAGGCAATTGAACCGTGAAACAACACAGATTCAAGGGGCACACGAATAATGGCCAAACTAGAATAGTTGTATCGTTTTTTTGACTGTTTGCCTGAGACATTATCACACCTGGAAATAGGACATACTGTAAGTCTAAAGTGTCCATAATTAATGGTGTTTGTCAGTAGAACTGTTAAAACAAGTTAAAATAAAAAAGGCATCCTTATTCAGGTGTGCAGATAAACTGATTCCATATTGGATTAACTGTTTCATTTATAACCCTGCTATTTGGCACCCAGTTTAAAAATCCTTAATTCTCCCTGTAAAAAGGGCATATAAGCATGCACCAAAAAACATACCAACACCTTAGTAAATGTCATTGTAGTAATGTCTGTGTATCCAATTGTTAATGATCAGTTGTGATTTGTACCATTAACTGTCTTGTGTTGATTAACGTGGAACCTTTGTAAAAGTGCAACATGCTCAAAGGTTGTTTCCAAAGTTGAAATAAATAAATAAAATAGGGCTGTCAGAGGTGTAGCCAGTACCTCACAGAGCTCCCTCAATATCATTGGATGTACCCATTCTGGCCTCATTGCTTTGTCCACCTTCAGATTAGCAAGTCCCTTCAGGGCTCTCTCCTTCAAAATCAGACTAATGCCCACTTCCCTCCCTCCAGTACTCCTGTTACTTTTTGTGGTCTCTTCCCTTCTCCATCTGCTGTGAATAATGAATAAATGAACTTGTTCAAGATGTCTGCATGTCCTGGCACCCTCTACATAGTCCAGCCCCTTCTCTTTTTAACCTTACAGTCTCTCCCCTGATCGTCTGCATTTCACTTGCATACCTAAAAATGTCCTGTCCCCTTTGGTTAGTGCCTAGGCTGTTCTCTCTTCAGTTTGTGCCTTTGTGCTCCTTACTGTTCTCCCTGTTTCTCTGTGTTTCTCCTGATTCATCTCCCTTTCCTCTTCCCTCTGCATCTCCTTATACCTTCTGAATGTTACACTTTTAGCCTTTACCTTTTCCATCACCTCTTTTGAGAACCATAGTGGTCTCTTTTTCCTCTTGGTTTTGCTCACTTGATTGACACAGAGGTTTTCCCTTCACTATGCCACACTGGGGACCAATGGGCATACAGCCTGTACTGTACCTGTCATTTGGCGAGCGGCGGGCAGTGAGCAGGTGGGATGTAGCCGCCTGCTGATGATGGGGGGCAGGGTGCGCAATGGGTTCTGTGTGGGTGGGTGGGTGGGATGGGGGTGCCACTGGATGATCAGGGTGTTGCAATACATGATGTTACCTCGATCACTGCAATAGGTGTGGTGGGGCTTCCACTAGACCACCAGGTAGGTCATATTGTCATTTATCAGGGAATCGGGGACTCGGGTGGGAAGATGGACCACTAGACCATCAGGGCTGGTCATGTTGCATACTCATCGGGGGATTGGGGACTGGTGGTCCGCTAGACTTCCAGGGCTATCTTTAGATACATATACCATGAGATCATGGCTACAGGCCGGGGAATGCCCCAGGATCCCCACAGCACACATCATGCTGTGCAGGGTGCCAGGCATAAGTCACCAGCCTACCCTGCGCATGGCATACAAATGGAGCCATAATGACATGCAAATGGCCCCATTTGCACCTTGCATACATTATGGCCTCATTTGCATGCCCCTTCTGAATTTCACGGGTGATGCACCTAGCGTAACTGCACTTACGCTGGCGTATCCCCGTGTTCCCTATCAGTGGCTTGCACTGGTGCAGTTTGTGTGCTGCCCATGCCATATTCAATGGTGCTGCACAATGGCACAGCACCATTGAATATCACCTGGACCTGGCTCCAGTGCATCACAGTTGCGCTGTGCCCAGGCTTGCACCACTGCCTGGTGCAGTCTGAATATCCTGGCCCTTGTAATTTAAAAAAATGCAACCAATAGAGATCACATTGTATAGAAGTATTATATAACAATCAGGATATACAGTATTGTACAGTACAAAGGTAATGTGATCATAATTGCCAGAATAATTGAACATTCCATTTAAAAAAAACTCCTAGATATGGGTCTGTATAGATACCTGCACCACCTAGGGGATCTGACAGTCATATTAAGGGAGAACTGCACTGAATCTGTAGTAATATTTCCCAACAGAAGCTATTTTTAAATACTGTTTCAAATTTGTTATTGCTCTAAATGTCCAGACGTTTTAGTAATCCTAGTGGCTGTTTCTGATTTACGTGCTGCTAGTAAGAACCATTTTGGAACTGTAAGATGCACTTCATGTCCCCCGTTCTACTCTTCTTTTCTTGGCACAATGCATCCATGTTCTAATAGAAAACTGTGAGGCTGAGAGGGACATAAAGGGAATGGGGAACTTGTTTAACCAGGAAAGGAAGACTAAGCCAAAGCTTGTTTCCAGGTGTGACCTGGGAGCACAAGTAAGTTAAGTAACTTGCTAAGGGTCACACAGTATGCAGTTGGAAGCTGATGGGATTCAGACCCAGGTCTCCATGTTTGCAGCTCGCAGCACTATAAACTACATCACAAAGTCCTAAAATGGTACTTACTCCCCTACTGTAAAGCAGAAATGCACACTAAGATTGCTAAAAGGCCTGTATAGCTGTAGCAATAACAGAATTTTTACCAGCACTTACAAATTAGCTTCCAGTCCTGGATGACTCAAAACTGGCTTAAACTAAACCCTGCCAAGACAGAGGAACTGGTGTGGATGCAGGTCATCGAGCTGGAGGAAGGGGTGTGGGGTCTTCACCCAGCCATGTTGGGGGGTGTTCCCCTTGCCCCATCTAGACAGATGAAGGATTTGGGTGAGATCCTGGATGATGGCCTGATGCTTGATATGCAGGGGTCAGCCATGGTCAAGAGTGGATTTTACCATCTGAGGAATATCGCCCGAATCCAAACCCTGATCCCAGCTGAGGACCTGACCACACTAGTGCATCACTTCCAGGCTGGACTATTGCAATACCCTGTACCTAGGGTTATCTGGAGGCAACCTCTGCAGGCTGCAGCTGGTGCAGAATGTGGTGGCAAGGTTATCGTCAGGGGTGAGGAGGTATGAACATATCATCCTGGTCCTCCGCGGACAGCACTGCCTGCCAGTCAGGTGGAGGATTGTCTTCAAGGTATGGATTTTGTCCTACAAGACCCCGCACAATCAGGGACCTGTTTATCTGCAAGATCTCCTTGTCCCCTGCCATCTTCGCCAGACACTTCGTTCAACTGGGGGAGGCCTCCTTAGAGTTCTCAGGGTGAGGTTGTGGCATTCGGGTGACAGGGCATTTTCAGTTGCTGCGCCTTCCATGTGGAATCCATTTCCTGCTTATGTGAGGGAGGCTCCTTCGGTGGAAGCCTTTAAAAAAGGGTTAAAAACCTGTTTCTTCCAGCAGGCTTTTATTGACTGATGAGTGACCTGTTAATGATAGATAGATTAATTTTAATGACGCTCCTGGTTGAATTGTTAAGTATATAGTTGTACATTATTGTATATTATTATATGGTTGTTTGTTTTATTATACAGTGCCCAGAGTCCTTGGAAATGGGTGCTTTTATAAATAAAATATCTATCTATCTATCTATCTATCTATCTATCTATCTTATAAGAACCACCCACCATTTCCCCAGCATCCAACAGAAAAACCTCGACCGCAGAGGGTAGTTGGTCCAGGAGGTTGGCAGGTGGTTAGGAGGAGCAAATCAGGTGCCCCATCACTCTCTGCTCTCCAACACATTACCTCCAAAAACCATATAAACACTACAAACAGGTATCTGCCTCTATCTCTGAAATCAAATAAAGAGGCAGAAGACACTGCAGAGCAGGACACTGCGGCACAGGAGCTAGCACAACAATACTCACCCAAATCAGGAACCAAAACTAAACAAGCACAAAGGAAATCCAAAACTTCTGATCATAGGAGACTCCATGATTCGGGAGTTGATACCCATCTCCAACCAGGTGATGGTCAGATGTCTCCAGGTACATCAGCATGGAGAGACACTGACCGCATTATAAAATTGTTCACAAAGCAGGAAAAACATTGATGTCCTAGTACACATAGGGACTATCGATCCGCCAGCGGTCAGTTGTGGAGACCAAGGAACACCTGACTAGGCTGGGTGACAAACTATCATCTATTTCGTCTGGCATCTCCTTCTCTGAGATCCTGCCAGTCTGGGAGAAGGGAGCAGATGGACGGAAGGTCAGAGAAGGGGAGATAGGGGAGCTAAACACGTGGCTCAAGCACTGGTGCCAGGAAAAAGGACACAGATTTGTAGGGAACTGGCAACAGTTCTGGGAGCGAAAGTTCTTTAAATTTGATGGACTGCATCTGACTAAAGAGGGAGTCAGTGCATTGGGGCAGAAGTTTGACTTCTTTGCAGAATATTTAAACTAGCAAATGGGGAGAGGGGTGCAGCACCCCATACGTCGAATGGGAAGAACACCCTCCCCTCAGCTAGTGGTCAAACAGGAATTCAGCGTGTTTGCCGCTCATTTGCATCACCAGGTAAGAAAAAGGTTTGTCTCCCATACGATGCACAGGGTAATGCCAAACTTCACCCAACAACTAACACACCAAAATCTGGCCAATGGAAAATCATGTACACAAATGCTCACAGCCTGGGAAATAAGATCCCAGACCTGCAGGCAATAATGTCAGAGGCTAAACTGGACATAGTAGCAATTAGTGAGACGTGGTTTACCAGTAACCACACTAGGAGACTTCAGTACCTGGCTATGTATTGTTCAGAAGAGACCGAGGTGCAAAATGCGGGGAGGAGTGGCCCTGTATGTTAATGAAAATATCAAAGCTACAGAAATTCAGAATACACATAAGAGCCAGAAGAACTGTGGGTCACCCTGGAAACAGGAAATGGGACAGCCATAAGAACTGGGGTTGTCTACAGGCCCCAGACCAGAGGAGGACATAGACACATTACTGTTAGAAGATATACAAAACATGACAGCTAAAGGGAGGTTCTGATAATGGAGACTTCAACATGCCAGATACAGATTGGTCAATACCAGCAGGAACATCTGCCAGAACTAGACTCATAGTGGATTCCCTGCAGGAGGGCCTCAAACAACTGGTACAGCAACCCACAAGAGACAGGGCTATCCTAGATCTAGTACTGACTAACAAAGAAGGGATCACAGATCTCCAGGTAGAAGGTCACCTGGGGCCAGTGACCATCACATGGTATGGTTCAATTAGGCTACTACATCTAAATCATCCCATTCCAAGGCAAAAATATGGGACTTCAGAGGAGCTGACTTTGATAAGATGGCCAACAGAGTTAAGCTAGCCCTGGCAAAAAGAAACACAGGTGAGGAGGTACAGGCAAAGTGGGCAAGCGTTAAGGATACAATACTTGAAGCAACATCCCATTGTGTTAGACAGAAAAGGAAGTGCAAAAGAAGAAGGAAACCACTTTGGTTCTCAAATACAGTAGCAGAAAAGGTCAGAGCCAAAAGGCTGGCCTTCAGAAAATATAAGGGAACACAGCGGGATGAAGATAGGGAGGCATACCAAACTGCCCTAAGGGAAGCAGGTAAGGCAGTAAGGCAGGCAAAGTCCCAAACTGAGGAAACACTAGCACGAACAGTAAAAGAAGGTGACAAGACTTTCTATAGATACATTAGTGAAAGGAGAAAGTCCAGAGGGGGTATTGCTAAGCTTAATGAAGAAAAGGGAGCATGTGAGGAGGAGGACCCTGTAAAGGCATCTATCCTAAATAGATACTTTTGCTCAGTATTTACTGAAGAGAAGGTAGGGCAGGGCCCACAGCTCAGCATCACGGACACAGGGGGAGGGAGGTGAGCACTACTCCCTTCACAAAAGAAAGGGTCCTACAAGAGCTTGCTAAGCTCAGGGTGGATAAGGCAATGGGACCTGATGGCATACATCCCAGGGTACTTAAGGAGCTAAAGGAGGAACTAGCAGAGCCATTAGCAGAATTGTTTAGTGAGTCTCTGAGCACAGGAGAGGTCCCAGAAGACTGGAGAAGGGCTCATGTGATCCCACTCCACAAAAGTGGTAGCAGGGAGGCAGGGAACTACAGACAGGTCAGTCTTACCTCAGTAGTGGGCAAGATTATGGAGCACTCCTTAAGGAAAGGATAGTGCAACACCTGGAATCCAGGGGCACAGGATCCAAGACAGCATGGGTTTACAAAAGGAAGGTCCTGTCAAACTAATCTCATAGATTTCTTTGACTGGGTAAACAGAGTGGTGGACCAAGGGGGAGCAGTTGATGTCGCCTACCTTGACTTCAGCAAAGCTTTTGACACTGTTCCACATAGAAGATTGATAAATAAGCTAGGTAGGCTCAGGGTGGGTCAGAAGTTGGTCAACTGGGTGGCAAACTGGTTGACTGGCAGAAAACAGAGAGTGGTGGTAAATGGTATACAGTCAGAAGAGATGCAAGTCACAAGTGGGGTACCTCAGGATCAGTCCTGGGGCCAGTCCTATTCAACATCTTCATTAGTGACCTCGCAGATGGACTAGAGGGTAAGGCTTGTCTGTTTGCAGATGACACCAAGATCTGCAACAGAGTAGATGATCCAGATGGGGTGGGCAGAATGAGAAGAGATCTGGATAAACTAGCAGAATGGTCAGAAGAGTGGCAACTGGGATTTAATGCAAAGAAGTGCAAAATCATGCACATAGGGAAGAGAAACCCTGAAGCCACTTATAGGCTGGGAGGGGAGTTGCTAGCAGTCACCAAGTAGAAAGAGACTTGGGCATCATCATCACTGATGACCTAAAATCATCCAAGCAGACCTCTAAAGCAGTAGGTAAGGCTAGGGGGGTGTTAGGGTGTATTAGTAGGGGTATCACAAGTCGTAAGAGGGAGGTAATAATCCTCTGTACAAGACATTGGTTAGGCCCCATCTGGAGTACTGCGTGCAGTATTGGAGGCCACACCTTCACAAGGACATTAACCAAATTGAGGCAGTCCAGAGAAGGCAACCAAAATGGTGCAGGACTGCATCAGAAGACATATGAGGACAGATTAACGAGCTCAATATGTATACCCTTGAGCAAAGGAGGAGAGGTGATATGATCGAGACATTTAAACACCTTAAGGGCATAAACAAGGTGAAAGAGTCTAACATGTTTAAATATAAGAAAATAGCAGGACAAGAGGACACAGCATGAGATTAGAGGGAGGCCGATTAAGGGGAATGTGAGGAAATTCTTTTCACAGAAAGGGTGGTAGATGCATGGAATGGCTTACCACAAGAAGTGGTGGCTATGAATACAGTGCAGGGCTTCAAACAGGCATGGGATAGGCATAAGGGAGCAATACAAATGACTATGAATAGATAGGTCACTGACAGAGCAAAGGCCGATGGCATATTTATAAGGTAGAAAAAAGAAATAGGCAGACTGGATGGGCCTTGCGGTCCTTATCTGCCGTCAACTTCTATGTTTCTATGTATCTATCTATTTGGAAAAATGATGTCCAGGTTCAGTGCAGTTCTCCTTTAAAAGCAGCACCACCATATAAACAATGCTGTGAGTTAACTAGTACAGAGCACTATTTAAGCAATAATACCCGAGAGGGTGGGCGGTATTGGGCAATACCGGACCGCCCAGGGGCGTAATGAGGCCCGACGCCGCAGGCGGAGGGCCTTATAGCCCCTGGAAGGTCCGGTATTGCCCATACCGCCCACCCTCGAGGGTATTATTGCGTTTAGAAAATGGGCACTGTTAAAGAATGTAAGTTTAATTTAAAAAAATTAACTAAAAATTAGTTTAAAATAACTTTTATAATAAAATAGTTCCTACGCCTTCATTTTACATGGTACATCTGGACACTGCACTGTACATTACAGTAGACACGTCCTTCTTGTACTGCATGGAAATAAATCACAAATAAATAAAATAAAGATAGTGTGTGTGTCTCTCCCGGTATTTGTTTCTTTAACTATCAACTTGGAAGTAGCTTTTGCTGTTGAGATCGGGAGTGTGGCAGTTATGGGCGCAGTCAATTCAGTGACAGTTGCATGAAGCCAGTCAGGCTGATGGCTTCGTTTTGTTTTTGATTCGTGCCGACTCACCCAGTTGCCTGAAGCCGATCGGGTTCACGGCTTCGTTTTTATTTCTTCATTTGTGCCACTCCCCAGTTGCCTGAAGCTGTTTTCTGTGACAGTTTTTAGGGAGGTCAGAGGTTGCGTGTGGTAGGTCAGAGGTTACTATGGTGACCGGAAGGCGGTGTGGGATAGTAAGCTGCTGTACTCGGGAGCCAGTTGTTTTATATTTTTTAAAACATTCTTCGTCCTCGTGGTTTGTGGGCGGGAACATCTGTTTCAACTGGCGGGATTGCGAAGTGTGTGATGTATTTTCTGAGTGGCGAGTGGGCAAGCGGAGCAGGAGGAGCCACAATGTAGAGAGCTGTAGGAATGAGCGAGAGTGCTGCCAGTTGTGGGAATGTAAGTAGACACAGTATCGGGGTTTATTTCGATAACAAAATGTTAAATTGATTACTGTAGGTAGCAGGAAGTTGTTTCTGTCAGGAAGGAGTGTATTGGGAGAAGTGATGGTGGTTCAGCTCTCTCGCTAAGTGAAGGGGAAAAAAATGGCGGCGTTTTACATTTTAAATTAGTTGTTGCAGCCAATTATGTAGCAGGGTGGGCACAATACTACTGGGTGCAGGGGCACTGTAGACTGGTACTTTTTGTTTCCTGGGCATCTATTGAAAGTTAATGTACCCCCTTGGCAAGGGTACTAGCCAATCAGATGCCAGGAAATAAAAAGCCCATTTTCTAATTATAATTATATTTCATAAATAAAACCTCAGGTTTTGAAAACAGAATTGAATTGCATTTTATTCTATGTTTTCTACACTAAGCAGTTCCACTTTTAGATTAATCAGGTAAAGCCTGCACCTGAGCTTACTGCATGGTGTTTCCAGCTACTGTTGTCACCTACGTGGTACTTCCTTCATTACATGGCTGATATAACATGGTGAGGTACTGTAGGAAACCTTGCACTAGAGTCACTGTGGTGTACCCATTAATCTCTATAGCTGTCAACCCAGCACCTTTCACGAGCACTACAAAAATGAATGACAAGAATTTAAAAGAAATACTGGTATATTAAAATGAGAATTAAAACATGGAAAGGAAGTAGGATCCTGCATCCTTCTAAAGATTCTTCCAAAGAAATTAAACCATGATTATGCATTTTTGAGGAAAAAAATACAACTATGTGAAATAAAATGTCAGAAAACATCTCTTTTTTTATGTATGTATGTATATGTGTATTTATTTTTATAACTTATGATCTGGAAATGCACACTAGGTTGACAGCTTGTTCCTAGGTACAACCTGAATGGGAGGGTTACATGGATCTCTTTCACTGACAAGGGGAATGTTGACTATAGCCCTGTTTACACTGCTGATGTTGCAGTGCATTAACCCATGCGCACGAGTTGATGTACTGCAATGTCGGCAGTATAAACACTACCAGGAGTGCCTCAAGTGCTCTTCAGATTATTTTTTTGATCCAACTCAGATGTCAGATCAGTAGCAGAGTGAGCACATTAAATGGCAGTGTGAACACTCTGCTGAGCTCACTCCTGTACAAAGGCTGTTTCAATTTTCAGCATGCAGTGCACTCTCAGCCCTTCCTTGGAGTGACTTGCAGTGCTGCAAGGACAGGTTGTGTAAACCTTACAGCAGCAGGTGAATCGGGAAGGGAGTGGTGCACATTCCACAGCCCTGCCACCATGTAAACATGGCTCATGACACCAGCGAAAAATCTAGCTACTGTTACAATATGTGCCATGGGATCTTTAGCCCCCTAGGAGCAAATGAAGTGGCACCTAGTGAGACCAGTGCTGGAATACAGGGAGAGCACCAAGCAATACATTGACCTGCACTTTGTAACCAAGAAAAAATAGACTTGTGAAAAAAAAACACCACCCATAAGCTGGACTTTTTTTATGGACTCTTGTACTTCAGGTATCCTGTGGAATGGTCAAGTCAAATTGAGTGACTCAATTTGAGTCACTCAGTTTGACCACCTGTAAATACAGCAACTCTTAAAGGATAGCAAGGAGCAGTTAGAGTGAGTGTGAGGGCACAAAGCAGTGATGGGTAGAATAGAGTGACCAGGATGGGGAGCTATAGGGAATGAGTATATAGGAACATGGTTGGCCAGACAGTTCTCAGCTGGCCATTTGGTGTCACAGTATGACTGATGCCTCTGGCATGAGTGACTCAGGTTCAGAGCTACGTGGGTGGAAATAATTGTGTGGTTTTAAGGGGATTTTGATACTTATGGTTTTTTTTTGTTGTTTTCTGCTTCCACCGCCTGATATGTGTAGCATAGGGTCCCCCCACCCTCCTGAATGTGGTCCCCCCTCACCGATTATTTGCTCCCCCCTCTGAATAGCCCCCTTCTGAATTTTCCCTTTTATCCCAGTGTCAGCCCCAAGTTGATTATAAAAATAATGGGGGATACAGAGGGCATAGCCCCCTGCATAAAAATATTTGTACAGATCACCCCCAGAGAGAATGTTGTGAAAAATCATTCTTTATGGTTCCGCTATTGTGTGCATTGCCATTGCTGCATTCGTGATGTGTACTCACCGATGTTACAGTCACTATTTTTCTTTCGCTTGTATCACATGTAACTTGTACTTCACAATAAACCTCATCATATCTACAATGTGAATGTTATGTGGATCATTTGCTGAGCAATTCTGGGTGCACAACAGTGTATGGCTTGATATTTAATTTCCACATACACAACCAGCAGAGACCGGCAGAAGGGTTTTTGGATTAACCTGTCATGCCTGGGATGCACTTCAACAGCACAGCAGTTCACAGCGCTACACTACAGTGTCATTACTGGCTATCATTGCAGGTTCCATGTTTAAGACTGGACCTAATGACCTTCCAGTGTCTGGGTCCTAGAGGTGAGCAGTCAACCAACTGAGCCACTAACACTGCACTGTAGAATATTTATCCACCAAGAATGCACTGACTGTAATTGGAAAGTATTCCCAGCAGAAATCACACATCATAACCACCATTCATGAAATCAGAAACACCTTTTGATGATTAAAAGTTAGACCAGATGTTTCAGGAGTCCCACAGAGGAAACTCATTTTACTGATGTCATCTTTCTATGTCTCACAGGTAGAATTAGTAAATGTATTTCGTACTTATTTCCATTTTAGACACAGATTACATGTGGTAAAAAAAATGAAAGGTAAATACAACATTCTGAGTGACTGGAATCTTAACTAGTTCCCATGATACCTAGGTTTAGTTATTTAGTTAGTTAGGAATCTTCACCCCAATCATCTGACATATTGCCATCACTGAAGAGATGTGACATAATAACCGGGTGCATAACAGAGGCTACTGTGGTAGTTTTATAATGTATTTGCACACTTGCCAGACAACACTCACATGTGCATGCTCTAACAAGGTGTTTGAATATTTACAATCCCTTTGGCTTTATTCTTATGCCACTCTGAGCCCCCAGTATCACATTTACATCTTCTTGGCTCTTCAGCTGTCCAGCTGGCAGGACATACCTTTTAAACATTTTGCAATTGCAATGTGAGACACTGGGACTCAAAGCATGGGATATTTCAATAAAAATGGATACATAAGGGATATACTACCCCCTACTTAAAATATCGGCAATATTTTCAGTAGGGGGATAACACATTCCATTTATACCATACCTCATCTACTGCTTTTAAATAGTGTTATAATTTTAAATTGTCTCTTAAGTTTTGAGGATGTCCAAGGGGCTGATTTGCTTAGAAGACTGATGCTGTTTGTCTGGGCATTAGGACGTCTCCTGTCTGTGAGGGAGTCGGGAGAAGTAATATGGAGAATGTGCTGGGATACATAGTGGCAGATGCTCAGGAGAAAACCAAAAGTAACTTTGAAGGATTTGTTTTCTTTTTTTTAAATTCTGGGAGCAGTTTCAGGGAGCATTTGTTGTCAGTGAGAGTTTGTGGATGACACTGAGGGCAGGAGTCGGTGCCGAGTCAGCATTCAGATCTGAAAGTGAATGTGTGGTGCTCGCGCTGCCAGCTCCAGCCAGTCACTACCTACTATTGGCACATTTGTACCTAGAGTGAGAATATTTCCAATATTCTCACTGTAGGTCCCAAGGAAGGAAAAATACTGGCAACATTTGCCTAGAAATAAATTCACAGGTATGCTTTAAACAAGCACAGAGCACTAAGGAGTTAAGATTTGATTTAGCACAATGGATTGTAATGTATGTCTGTCTGCTTTAAACTATTTCAAAATTAAGGACTGCACAATCTGTAATAAGGCTGAACCTTCTCCAATGTGGGATGGATCAATTCTAAGTGGCAAAAATAAGAGATATACATCAGCTGAGTGATATGTGGCAGTAGCAAATGTCCTTTGAACATGTGGCAGGAGGCAAAAAGAATTTTAGGTTGTGCTGTACTGCTGACTCAGAAAACGCTTTGTAAATGGTAACCGAATATTGTGTAGCACACAAAAGTCTCAAAGAAGTCTATTTCAGAACAGGTTTTTATAAGTTGCAGAAAAAAACAGAAAATAATGTTTTCATTCTTTATAGCCATACACATTGTAGATGCACGGGAACAAAAACATTTAAAGGTACATGCCATACACAAAAACTGTAATAAAATTAAAAATGTAACAATACCAAATCCTAGCTTCTAATAGCAGAATTAATGAAGGATCTTTCATTCACAGTAGGTAGGGAAAATAGGGCAGACTAGGTGGGCAAAGAGGTCCTTCTCTGCTGACAACTTCTATGTTTCTATGTTTCTATAACATACTACTACTGGACCCTCTCTACAGTATATTGCAATCTGCTTAACACTTTCTTTAATGTACAGTAAGACTTGTATAGCTTTGCTTCCAGTTATTTTAAGGCCCATTAAGTCACCCATGTTATAGGAATTCCTCTCTCGCACCTATAGTCCATCTTTAATTGTGGAGCCACTTTAAGGCTGGTTTCCTGACCATGTTTACTTGTTGGCACAGGGCATGATGGAGAGGGCAACTAGAAAGTTCAGGGCCCTGGGTATGAAGGAGCTAGAGAAGGAGAAGACACCTAGAAGCATCTTGAAGTTGGAGTAAGGGACTGGCTACCCTTGTGGAGAAAGATGTGATCTCCACTGGACTGTTATCAGTGGTTTCATGGGATCATGGGATCTGGCTCCAGGTGCGTTGGGGCAGATACATATCTTGGGGGGGGGCCAGGATGATCAGCAGGTTCCAAGACAGTCTGCCTCATTTGCCACACTGGTCACTATCCCACGACCTCTGCTGGATACAAAGACATGCACCTCTGCTTAACATCCAGGCAGTTGCTAGGTAGGCCTTGCAACTAACATAGAAACATAGACTTCGATGACAGATAAGGACCGCTTGGCCCACCTAGTCTGTCCATTTCCCTACCTAGAGGATAGGTCTCAGATCCTAGTTAACCAACAGCCTATTTCTTCCTACCCCCCACAAGAATTGCCTTATGTCTGTCCCATGCATTCTTGAATTCTCCCACAGTTTTAGATCCCACAACCTCCTCAGGAGGGCTGTTCCATGCATCCACTACCCTCTCTGTGAAAAAATACTTCCTCACATTCCCTGAACCGCCCCTCTATCTTTAAATTGTGTCCCCTTGTTCTTGCATGTCTCTTTTTCTGAAAGATGCTACCCTCTTGGACTTTGTTGATTCCATTGAGGTACTTGAAGTTTCTATCATGTCCCACCTCTCCTTCTTTCCTCAAGGGTCTACATATTAAGCCCTTTAGTCTCTCCTCGACGGCTTCTCTTGCAGACCCTGCACCATTTTAGTTGCCCTCCTCTGGACTGCCTCTATCCTGTCTATGTCCTTGCGGTGATGGGGTCTCCAGAACTGGACGCAGTACTCCAGATGGGGTCTCACCAACTGTCTGTACAGAGGGATAACAACTTCCTGTTTTCTGCTGGTGATGCCTCTCTCTATGCATCCCAGTATATACCCAGCCCTTCCTACTGCCTTCTCACATTGCTTGCAAACCTTAAGGTCATCTGATATGATTACCCTCAGGTCCCTTTCCTTTTTTGTTGCTGCTACCTCCCCCCATTGTGTAATCTTCCCCTGGGTTTTTGTTTCCCAGTTGCATTATTTTGCACTTCTTTGCATTGAATCCTAGCTGCCATACTTCTGACCATTCCTCCAACCTTGCCAAGTCCCTTCTCATCCTTTCCACACCTCCTTGTGTATTAACCCTGTTGCAGATCTTTGTGTCATCTGCAAAGAGGCATACTTTTCCTTCCAGTCCCTCTGCAATGTCATTTATAAAGACATTAAAGAGGACTGGACCCAGTACTGAACCCTGCGGTCACCCACTAGTAACCCCTCTTTCCTCAGAGTGGACTCCATTTACAATTACCTTCTGTGTCCTGTTGTCCAGCCAATGTTTTACCCAGGCTACCACCCTGTACCCACTTCCAGGCTGGTTAATTTGACTATTAACCTTTTGTGTGGGACTGTGTCAAATGCCTTGCTAAAGTCTAGGTAGGCCATGTCCACAGCCCCTCCCTGGTCTACTACTTTGGTCACCCAGGCAAAGAAATCTATTAGATTCATCTGACATGACCTTCCCACTGTGAACCCATGCTGCCTTGGGTCCTGTGCCCCACTGGCCTCTAGGTGCTCAACAATTCTTTCCTTCAGAAGTGACTCCATCACTTTCCCTACCACAGAGATCAAACTGACAGGTCTGTAGTTTCCTGTCTCTGTCTTGGTCCTACTTTTGTGAAGGGGAATCACATCCTTGTTTCTCCAGTCCTCGGGTGCCACACCATCCTCCCATGATTTATTAAAAAGAGTAGCTAGTGGTTTCACTAGTTCCCTCCTTAATTCTTTTAGAATTCTAGGGTGAATTCCATCAGGCCCCATTGCTTTGTCCACCTTCAGTTTTAGGAGTTCTTGCAAAACCCTTTCTTCTGTGAAAGGACTGGGATCGACCCCCTTATCAAGAGTGCTTCTGTTAATTGGATTAGGCACTTCCCCCTCCTCTTTTGTGAATACTGAGCAGAAATACTCATTCAGTATCCCAGCTTTTTCACTGTCCCCCTCTGCCGACCCACCGCTCATTCTATTGAGCCTCACTATCACTCCCTTTATCTTTCTACACTCTCTGATGTACCCATAAAGGTGTTATCCCCCTTCTTAACCTAGTTGGCTATCTTTTCCTCAGTTTGGGCCTTTGCTATTCTGACTTCCCTCCCTGCTTCCTTCTATCTTAACTGGTACAGCTTTCTGTCCTGCTCCGTCTGTGTTTCCTTATACTTCCTGAATGCTATCTTTTTCTCCCTGACTTTCCCAGCCACCTCTTTTGAGAACCATAGTGGCTTTTTCTTTCATTTTGATTTGTTTATTTGCTTCACACAAAGGCTTGTTGCCTCTGTGATGGCAATTTTGATGATTCCCCATTGTTGCTCCACCCCTCCTTCTAGCCTGTTTGCTAGTGCTTTTCTGAGGCACTCTCCCATCTTGCCAAAGTCAGCCCTCTTGAAGTCCAGTACCCTCACTTTTGTATGGCTCCTAGTACATAGATACATAGATGTTGACATCAGATAAGAGCCAATGGCCCAACTAGTCTGCCTATTTGCACATGTAACTGCTTCTTCAAGCTTCCCTAGAACTAGGTTGTCCTCTTCCACCAACTACCAGGATCCCCTGATGCCTATTCCATGCATTCTTAAATCCTGTAATTGTTTCTGCCCCCACTGCCTCTTCAGTCAGGGCATTCCATTTGTCCACCACCCTCTCCATGAAGAAGTACTTCCTCACATTCCCACTAACAATGCTTCAGTCACACTTAGATTTGAACCACTGATACATTTTCCTGCTATGCAAGAACACATTCAGTGTGTCCCATTGAACTGCAAGTATACTGCAATCTGCTTAAAACTAGTGCACAAACATGGTGGGCATCAAACCCATTAAACATGTTGCTGGGATCAAGGTCCCAAAATACCACAGAATTACTGACTGACTGGTATATACTGTACTGGTTTACAGGATTTGTCCTGCCAGTTACATTAATTTAGTAAACCCTGAAGAAAAGCACATTGATTTATATTTTTATGAATCCAACCATGATTTGGCTCCAAAGAGCAGAATGATGGTGTGGGTCTCTGTTCTTCTGTAGTTTAAAATCATTCTCATCTAGTAAAGCAATCATACTAATAGGCAAGTTTTTTGCACAAACTAAATAGCCCTTTAACACATTGATCAAGCTGTTATACACCAGTAAGGCTCACACTAGTGTCAGTCTGCACCTGATCTTTTATGAAACCAGCGGTGTACACCATATAAGGACATCTGCTTCCACATTGGTGTCCCACAGTCCTGGGAAGTGCATTATTGGACCCATCCTGAAAGGAGTTCCCTATGTGCTGTGATGCTAAATTACCCTCAGGCAGTGAAGTGAAATGTGCCCACCAGTTACACAGCACTTGAAGCTTCCTACACCAGTTAAGTTCTTCTGTCTGGGAAAGGAGAATATGAGCCATGCTGGTTTGATGCCTGCATAGTTTTCATGTGCAGATGTACACCAGTGTGGCTCTCTAAACCATGCACACCAATGGAGAATCACCAGTGTAAACAGGGCTTTTGTCTGGACACTCTGAGAATCAGAACACCAGTGTATATAATGACTGCTTGAGGTACCTTTGAAGATAAATTAAGCTGGCCCTCATCAGTAATTGATACAACTGTTTCTATCTATGCAATGACTGTCACCTCGCTGTGACTGTTTGATTTCACTGTGATTGTTGTTACCATGACCATCAGAATCCCAGATGTGCAGCCAGCCTGATGGCACAGAGGGCTGAGGCACTGGACACCTTATTTCACGTCACACTGGCAACCCAGATTCAGGAATGACCTTGGTTTGTTGGAGAGTCGGCATGGGGGGGGGGAGGAAGCAGGACTGAGCAGCCAAATGGCAGCTCTCCTCTCCTGGGGAGGTTGTCCACCCCCCCATAGTTCCACCCCACTGTGTGGAGGTCAAATGGGTATTGTAGGTGGGAAGGGGTGGCTGCAATTGCCAGGGGTGGGTGGAAGGGGCCAAGCTTGCACCTGGAGTGTGTGTGTGCTCCTCCACATGCACGCACTGCCACGATTGCCAGAGTCCCAGGTTGGGGAGAAAATAGGAAAAAATTCTAAAAATTGTATATAGAAAAAGAATACCAGGTTTGCCGGAAGGGGGCTGCATGGTCAAGCTGACATTCTCAGTGCTTCATTGACACACACTTACACAGTGCAAAATCTTTTGTATTTCTGGTGAGAATACTTTACAAGAATGATAAGTGTTTTTATGGCTGCTATTATCTATTTCCTGGCTAAATACTAGTACCAGTATCCCCAAAGGAGAAGCAATCTTGATGATTTGAAGTATTGCAGCAAATAAAACTAATACACACAAAATAAATGAACATCCTCTAACAGCGACATTTATTCATTGGTGATATCTGCCTCTCTCACATTTTCTGTTTACTTTGACACTATTTGGATCAACAACTTCATGAGAAGAGTTATTTTTTGCCATTGAAATTGTGTTTTTTCCTCATTGTATTTTAGCACTTCATTTTTAAGTACTGTGATACCTCCTCCACTGTAAAGATAAATATGGAATTCAGTCAATTTTGAATCAGCAATACAGGTGGGTATGTTTCACAACTACACCACACTGCACAGATGGGGAGTTCTGAAATTCTGACAAGGTGTTAATGCAGGAATGGATTACGAAACAATTAGAGTGGCACACTTGGAATTACAGCCTAATTAGTACACCCCATCTCTTCACTTCAAGTTATTCTTGACATGTGTAGACTGTTTAAGTATTAGCCACAGCAAGAAGTCTTCAAGAAAACTGTTGTAAAAATTCCCACACACTCCACTGTAACACACAATTCCAGTTGAATGTTACTTCCCTTTCATGAAATAAAAAAAAATGGGGATGGTAGTCACACACATGACCCCTGTCATTCAGACTGCTGCCAACCAAGGTGGTGAGCGGTGGGGCTGTGATAGTCACCGTCATGGATACTGATGCCACATCGTGGATTGGTTGTGATGAGTGGGGGAAAGGGTGTGTGTGGGGGGAGGAGTGTTCTGAGTGGGAAGGCAGGAGGATGGTTGGTAGCATAGTTGTGGAGAGCAATGGTGCGTGTCTCTGTGTGTGTGTGTGTGTGTGTGTGTGTGGTGTGGGGGGGCTTACTATAGCCCCCAGTGGGGATTTTGATCATCTCCTGCCCATCTGGAGAGGTGAATTGGGGGGGGATTACACAAACCACCAAAGGGATCTTGATCATATTCTGCCTACCTGTGAGGTGACTAGGGTATGGGGTCCTACATTAGCCACCAACAGGTATCTTGATCATATCCTGATGGAATGGGGGGGTGAAGCTGCATGGGACTGGCAGATCCTGCTGTCAGTCCATTGCATTGCATCTGGCCGGTGGGGGGGGCGCTGATAGTCAAATGGATAAGGATAGTATTTTGGCAGTGCTAAGCAGCATTGTGATGACCATTGTTTAGAGCTGCCAAAACCTTTGATTGTAATGTTGCACCCTGTATGCAAAGGGTTCCCTCATTTGCATGTGTGCAGTGGTATATTCTGTGCAAGTGCAGTGTCGAGTCAGTGCTATGCACAGATCATGTTTGAATATGGACACCACCCCTTTGGCTCCTGCTATTCTTGGTTAGCATAATGCTAACGTGGTTAGTGCCGCACTAACCCTTTGCATATGGAGGCCATTACTCCTATCATCCTTTTCCAGACCAAAATAATGGTGAAATTACAAACAATATGAATTTCAGCTATACAAATGTTATTATTTCAACTGTTGTTCAGAACTGTATTCTGTTATAACCATTTAAAGAGCTAGTGTACTGCTTTGGATTAATAGTAATTTTCAGATGCAGTCAGCTATCACTTCTTATATCACAAGTATTTTTTTCTTTTCTGTTTGTTAATTAGAAGATTTTCCACCTGGCAGTACTGGAGTGATGTGTGGAGCAGCAACCTGCCTGGAAGGAAAAAAAGTCAGTTCTGTTTCTCCAACTACATTGTCAAAAATGAGACCAAGCACCCTGAAGCACCACAATCCTTGCAACCTGAGAGGTGACTCTCACAAGCTACCAATCAAAATGTAGGAAATTGTGACATCACTAGTAACCAGGGGGAGCCAGTACCTGCTGCTTCATGTGAAAGTGAAACCTGGCAGTGAGAAATGGTTCTCATTGGTTACTAGTGATGTTATAGTCAATGTGGTCTCAGTGTTGATGTAGTGGGAGGAACAGAACTGACTTTTTTTTCCCTCCAGACAGAGTGCTGCTCCACACATCACCCCAGTACTGCCGGGTGGAAAATCTTCTAATTAGCAAACAGAAAAGAAAAAGTACTTGAGCTACAAGAAATGATAGCTGACTACATCTGAAAGTTACAATTAATTGCAGGCAGGTTCCAGGCAGTACACTAGCTCTTTAACTCCCTATGGCTGGCCCAGCGGCATGGCAGTAGAGCTACTGTTGGTTTTGGTGATAACCCAGGTTCATGAATGAGCCAGGGTTGTTAGAGGGCTGGACAGGAGTGAGAGATCGAGCATGCCATCATACAGTCATCTCCTTTGGAGAGGGGAGGCAGGTATTAAATAGGACAGGAGCCCACAGGAATTCTGTTCCACTACCTCTTAAAAAATGGTGTGCCTGTTCCACCACCTCCGCCAGTTATCTTTATTGACAACTATAGGAGAGTTCCACCAACTAGGAATGACAGTTCTACCACCTAGAAGTACAGATGTGAGAGTTCTCCCATCTGAACATTTCCAGTCTAACCACTGGAGGAAAGGGTGTATATCCCACTGTTCTACTGCCACCTAAGTGACCATAAGTGGCAGTGCAGGGTGAATTACATGTGTGACACGTGAGATGCAGTGTGCATGTGCATTGGTGCATTTGGCTTTCCAGCAACTATGACACCAACCCGCTCTCAGTGGGAGGGGTCTCAGAGGGCACAAATGGCACTGGCCGAGCAGATGAAACCCTGCCTGCTCCCCAAGTCCATCTTGGGCATCCACTACCAACTCCTGGGGGCACTTGCAGCTTCCACCTCTGCTATGGGTGGCTGAGTGATGACAGAAGGCCAAACAAGAAGTTAAGAATGAGTCCTGCCTCTTAAGGAAAACTGAGGGGGCAGCACAGAGTTGTGACATGGGTAATCTGTAAAGTCCCAGTATAGTTTGAAAGTGAAGCTTCAAGGGAATGGAAGGCAACACTGGCAGAGGTAGAATGAGGTCTAGCCAGAGGGTCAAAGAGAAAATAACAGTCAAAAAGCGAATGTAACTTTCTGCTTCAATTTGTTTATTTTTTTTACGATTTACACAACCTTCAAAAAATATGACTTTTCTTAAAGTAAGCATAATTCAAAAACCTAAATAGCTGGTCTTTTCCAAAGATTTCAGTGAAACTTAATTAATTTAGAAAACATTCCAAATATACTTCAAACTAAAGTCCTCTTTGGAAATGGGTTCAGGCCTAGGGGAGGACATCTTAAAGCTGTCTTCTTCAGCTTCATTTCCCTTCTGTTAAAAAAGTTCTGTACTTGATCTGATTCATAAAATAAGAAACTTCTTTCCTGTCAGACACTTCAAGCATTTTGTGAGGACTGGGGTATATATACTGTAGTTGTACCCAGTTCTAACAAATCTCACAGGCAGAATAGAAACATCTTTCTTTAGTCTTGCAATGATTTAGAGATGTCTGAGAATAGTGACTTTTATTTAGTTGTACTATTTAAAGTTGCAGCTTGATAAAACTACTTTTGAAAGTGTTCTAACAACTTTATACTGGAACTTTTTCTTTGTTTATTTTATGTATTTTTATATGTTATCTTGCTATAATATTAGTACAATATCTCTCTGGTGATTAACTGCCTTTCATCACCAAACTGTGTGGCACTTTCCCTTAAACTGTGTTTGAAAGAGGCAAAATCTGAGACCAGGCTACATCAGACAATGGAAAGACAACTTCATAACATAGAGTAAATTAGTGCTTTTGTATTCCAAATTTTTGTGGTGTATTAAGAAATATAGAGCACTATTAAACTGTTATTTAATTATATGACAGGTATTTATTGTAAGCTAATATGAGTTGTGGAAAACCATCATTTGATAACCCACAAACTACCACAACCACTTTCTTAGTTGATTATCCACATTTTAGGCACGACCCATGGAGGTTAATGCACATCATTTAACTAGTTTATCCAGATTTCAAACATTCCCACAGTAGTTTATCCATGTTTAGGATATGCCGATGATAATTTATCCACATCTAGTTAACAGAAAAAAAAAAGGAATTGATCCACATTTAGGATATCTCAAGGATAATTTATCCACATCTAGTCAACAGAAAAAAGAATAAAAAAAGCACCTTCCAGTTCAGCTACCACTGAGCTTTTCAAATTCTGATTTCAAAACTCCTTGACCGGTTGGCTAGAGTATACTTGGAATAATCGGCTTCTACAGTGAATTACACACCTTGGCCTTTGGCCTTGGGTGTCTAGTCACCCACATCAGCTGACTACTCCTTCGAATACTCAAGATAACCAATGTTATCACCTATATATCCTAGTGTAGAATTAAGTAAGCAATAATACCCAATAGCCCCTGGAAGGTCCAGTATTTCCAAATATGCCCACCCTGGAGTGCATTATTGTGCTTAGAAAATGGGAATCAGCTTAAATTATTTTTCAGTAGTTAAAATATAGCTACAAAATAAATAAAATCTTAAATGTACAAAAAAATATATTTTATGTAAAGTAGTCCCTGTCTGTCAAAGTTGCTTTGCCTGTCTGCACCGTTGCCAGTAGAGGGCACCTTTACAGAAGGCTACCACTTTGGGGAACTTTCCAGGGACGTCTCTATTGTTAACTGCACTTGGGAGCTACTTCTTCTCCTGTGATCACTTTAGTATGGGAGTGGGTATTGGGGCCAGGATATTCAAACTGCACTGGGCTGTGGCGCAAGCCTTGGCACAGGCAATTGGGTTGCACCATGGTTGGGACCAGGTGATATTCAACAGTACTGCACCATGGCTCAGCACCACTGAATATGGCACTGAGGGTACAAGCATTGTGCACAGTTCAGTGGCACTGCACCAGGTGCAAGAAGCAGTAGAGGAGCAGGGGGATGCACCAGTGCAAGTGTACTTGCGCTAGGTGCATAATCCCGATATTCAGAACTGCACATGCAAATGAGGGCATAATGTATGTAAGGCACAAATGGGGCCATTTGCATGTCATTATGACCTCATTTGCATGCAGTGCACCAATCCCCCATGACTGACTTGTGCCTGGCACCCTACCAGGCTGCAGCCCTCGGGGACTGATGCCTTGCAGTTCCCCCTCCTTGCCGCCCTATTGTGGGTGAATGTTAAAAATAGCCCTGGTGGTCCAGTGGACCTGATCCCCTCACCCAATCACGGGCAGTAATACAAATAAAATCCCTTGTGGTCCAGTGGACCTTAACCCCTCGCTCGATCGCTGGCTGTGCATTAAATAAACTCCCTGGTGGCAGTGTGGACTGTTCCCCCCTGCTGGATTGCGGGCATAAGTATTTCAAAATCATTGGTGGTCTAGTGGAATCCCCCCTCGCCTGACCGCTGGCACACACATACAAACCGTGGTGGTCCAGTGGTACCCCCTCCCCACCCACCCACTGCAGTCCCGCCACCCACCTCACCCCAGTCAGAGGCAGGTGACAGCACCCGCCTGCAAGCCACCAGCCACCCGCCGATGACAGCGTACAGCTTGGTTTATACACCTATTGGTCCCTACGTGGGCCAATGGGTGTCTGACCAAACAGTACTACACAGTCTCAAATTGTGAATGAGCATTCATTCACAATTCAGGACTGTGTAGTACACTTTGGTCTGCATGCCCATTGGCCCATGCAGTGGACCAATAGGCATACAGCCAAACTGTACACTGTCAGTTGGCGGGTGGCTGGGCAGCTTGCGGGCAGGGTGCTGCCACCTGCTGCTGACTGGGGGTGGAGGAACTGTAGTGGGTGGGTGGGGAGGGGGTACCACTGACCACCACAGTTTGTATGTATGTGCCCGTGATCGGGCAAGGGTGGGGTTCCACTAGACTACCAGGGATTGTGAAATACTTACGCCCATTATTGGGCAGGCGGGAATGCTCCACTGGACCACCAAGGAGTTTACTTAATGCACAGCCCATGATTGGGTGAGGGGATAAGGTCTACTGGGCCACCAGGGAGCTGTGTGCACCTATATGGTATCTGGGGAGGTTGGGTGGCCACCCACAGGCAGGCAGTTGCTGTGTTGCACCCTGCAACATGGTAGCCTGCCCGTGGGTATCCCCGCCTTGTTCCCTGTATTTTCAGGCACATCTTTGTGCCTCCCTATGCGGCGCAATGTGGGGGTGCACCGGCATATGCGCCGCACATCCCGGGCTGAATATCAGGATGTGCCGCATATGCATGTGCACGACCCCTGCCATTGCACCGCATACATTATGGATGTGACCCAGCACATCGGGAGTTGGGCAGCTCAGCTTGCCCTTTTCAATATTGCCCTGGGACGCATTGGTGGGTTGTGCATGGCGCACTCCTGTTGCTCCATGCGCAACCCTTTTGAATATCCTGGCCTGCAAGTGTACAATGTCAGTGCACACACAGAGCATTGTGTAAGATAACTGAGTTACATTAAAAAAAAATATTTTCTTTTTTTAAAGTTAGCAGGAGTAGCTGAGAGTGGTGTTGAGCATGTGACGTTCTAGCAGTACTGCTTTTGCATTGTAAGAGTCATTTTGTCTTAAAGCCAGCTGTAAAGGAGGAGTACAAATTAAATACAAAAATGCTGAATTGCAGCACTGGAGACAGGAATGGGAGTTGTAGGGAGTTGATACTGTTGTTTTGTGGTTCTCTGTCTTTGGAGGTCGATCGGGAATCAGGGATGTCAATGTGTGACAGAACAGAGTTGTGGTCTCAAACGGAACCATGTAAAATGTAATGGATTGAAGTAGTAGGCAGTTTTTTATTTTATTAACTAAATGGAGCCAAGACAAACTCGGGGGCTTGGCCAGCCACCAACTAGACTGGTAAACGAGCAGAAAAAAATGGTGACTGACCAGTTTGAAAATTTGGGGTGGCCCAAGGCCACCCTAAACTTTTGGGTCTAAACTAATCAGTCACCCTAAATTGGCACTTGTTTTCCAGCGGGCTATATTGAAAAATAAATGCATACATGGCATGGCCTTTCAGCCAATCAGGTTGCTTTATTTTTCAAGCCCATTTTCTAAGCAATAATACACAACAGGGTGTTGTATATCATGGGCCATTGTCACACCTCAGGCATGTTATGTTATGAGGAACAGGGCCACAGGTTCAGTGCCTCATGCACTCACAACATCCCACAGTATACCACACTCTGAAGCGTACTGTTGTTATTATGAACTGGATTACAAGTTGTATGAATTTAAAATAAAAAATACTTTTTAAAATGTGAGATAAATTATTTTGGAGAGGTAGTGTAGGTGTACAGTTTAACAAAATAGTTCTCCATGTGGTCAGCAGAGGGCACTGTTGTGATAGGAGCCAGTAGTAGTTTATTTATTTAAGTTATTTATTAAAATGTTTCACCAGGAATACGCACTGAGCAACAGTTTGCTTGTCTCCCCGGTGTGACCTGGGGGGGAAAGGAGTACAATAGGGATGAGACGTTTTACATTCAAGTTACAAAGATCAACATAGCAGTGTTACGCGAGGTCCCTGCACCCTAATTAGTACACCCAGAGGTACACTGCAGAAAGCTAACATTTAGGTATATGTTACTAGCATATAGGGGCTAAGGGCATCTACTGTATTAGAGTAGATGTCAGGATATGTATGCATATAATTGCTATACACTTTACTTTCCAATATACACGTGTTTCTTGCTTACAAGATGTTAGGACACCTGTGTCCTTGTAATGATTTTGATATATGAGTCAGCATTGCCATCTTCTGATGATCTCTGTTACTACATGGCTATGTACAAACTGTACCTCTTTGTTTCCACAAAGTGATGACTATAACAAAATTGTATAATGTTATCTTGGACTGAGGAGCCACCTCTAATTTAGACAATAGGGCTCATCTCTGTAGCTAGAAATATTTCTATCTTACAGTAACCATGGTAATTATCTAAGGTATATAATGTAAGACATTATGTCTTCTACCTTGGAGACCCCAGGAGACTTGGAGATTCCTCGAGGTATAGGGAATGCTCAGCATTGGCTCCCAGTTCCTAATGGTAAGAACTGCTTAGGGCAACTGTGGTTTTCCTTTGGTAGTAATAAACAATCTTTATTACTCTTATGCAATATGTCTGAGATTTCTTGCATGCCCATTATTGCCAAGAACCTGAGAGTGAAGCTTAGACCTCCTGACAGCATACAATTAATTATGGCAGTTGTTACAAACAGTATTGCATACATATGTAATTTGTGAGAACAATTAATTAGTGCAATGGAAATAAGTGAACAAGTGCTATCGTGAAATAAGGGGTGAAGGAGAGAGAGAGGATGAGATGACAGGTAGTGCAGAGTTGTGTCCCGGAGAGACACCTTCAGGATGCGATGAAACCTGCAAGGGAGCAGGGAAGTTCAGGTGATTGTAAACCCTCCTGCGGTTAGGCGTTGTAATTATAGATGTATAGTGAGAGGGAGGGAATGAGAAATAACACCTGGGTGGGGATGAGGCCTGATCCAAGGAACCCTCCAGGATGCTGGTGACCATGCAAGGGGACCTGGAAGGCCAAGGATAGGTAGATGGGAGGAAGAAGAAGTGGCAAGCCTAGGCACTACCAGTCTAGCATTGCTTGTAAAGCACTTTGGGATATACTGTGTATGAAAAGCACTATATAAATGCTGATTATTTTTCTTCTTCACTATAGGACCCCTTTAGGATGCTGAAAACCCTGCAAGGGGAGTGCAAAGTCTATGGAAAAAGGGTGAGAGAGTAGGGGACGGGAGAAAGGTATGAAAACTAGCACCTAGGAGGGGCTAGGGACAGTAGAGGCAGTAGAGTCAATATAGGCATTGGGTAAATTCCAAAGGGGGATGAACAATAAGGAACAAGACAAAGGAAATGAAGCCGGGTCATGACAGGAACAATTAGGTGCAAGACAGTTGGAAAGGGCAGTGTTGATGGAATAGAGGGAGGAGGAGTGTTGTATTTGGGGAGGTAGAGAGTTCCATATTTTAGGGAAGTGGTGAGAATACCCAGGATGGCTGGAGAGGGTGTAGAGGTGGGTGACAGGTAGTGTGCGAGTGCCAGCAGAGCTGAGGGAGTGGGAAGGAGGAGGGGGTGTTATAAATGAGGGGGAGAGGTAGGAAAGGAGTTCACCCAGCCAGTGTATAGCAGTGAATTTTGCACAGTGTGAGAGGCATCTATTTGTAAAGGAGAGGGTTGGAAAGGGCTCAATAGCCCTTAGTTAGAGCAGTGGGGTCTCCACATGTGTTTTAATAGTGTAAGTGCTCCATCTTTCTCCACCTGTCATGCCACACAGACAAGTTGCTGTAGTTGGACCATCATCACCAGCCAAAAAGATTGTGGTTTCTGTACTGGAGTCACCACTGCCTCCCCTCCACACCACACAGACCCCAGTTTTACAGTTTCATGGATATGACTGATCACAACTTCAGCCACTGCTGAGACATCAGCAGTGCTCCCATCTGGTCACACTTGCTGTAGAGGGGCCATTTGAGGTAAAAAAAAAGATAAGAATCTTGTTATTGGTATATAGAAAATGTTTACTAGTACCTGCATAAAGCATTTACATGAGCAGGCAGCAGTCAGTGTTTTTCACAAGCTTGTGTGAGCAATATCAATGTGGTTTCCAAAGTCATGGTCAGTGAGAAAAGGGGGTGGGTCAGCATGCCACTTAAGTATTACTGTAAATTAAAATGAAACTTTGCAAAGAGCAGGTATAGAGGGCGATTAGATGAAAACACATGTTAAGTTGGTTCTGTGATTTATTTTTTGATGACTCATGGCAGGACAGCTATTTTGTATGTATATAACTGAGCAGAGAGGAGGGACACTTTAGAAAGTGAAGATCTGTTGCTGGCTCTTTTTTTTTTTTTTTTACTGTTACACTGTCATGGGATTAAGTCATGGCTGAGAGGAGCTCTCAGCCAGAGAACGGGATTTTTTCTACCAGTTTATAATGAGGGAAAATAGCCTCTCCATGTGGGACAGGGAGCTTCTGAATAGTAAGATAGACTATCCACATAATATACAATACTTGAGTTGCATGGACAAACAGTTAACAACAAAGCAAATTACACATTACAAATGAAATAATAAAACTTGTAGGAACTAATTCTGGAAATTAAGGTTGTCAGATATAATAATACTGTGCCTTTTTTATGGTTTACTGACCCTATTTCTTTGCAAAGAGTTATATGACATGAGGCCCTGTGGTTCAATGGTTAGAGCACGGGGGTAAGTGATTCAGTGGTTAGTGTAAGGGTCATGTGATTCAGTAGTCAGAGCACAGAGGTCAGGTGGTTTTGTACACAGGCCTCAAGGGTCACAGGATTCAGTAGTTAGAATGCAGGGCATTGTGATTTAGTGGCTAGAACACAAGGATCATAGTGATTCAGTGGATACAGTAAAAGAGTCATGTGATTTAGTGATTGGAGGAAAGGGGTTATGTGACAAAATGATTCAGTGCACAGAGCACAGGAGTTACATGCTTCAGTGGTTAGAACTCATGGACCATGTGATTCAGTGGTGAGAGCACAGGAGCAATATGATTCAATTGTTAAATTACAGGACCTATGTGTCTCAATGACTCTGACATGATTCAGTGGACAGAGAGCAGGAACTATGTGACTTAGTGGCCAAAGAAGCAGGGACAATGGGAGTACAGAATTTGAATAAGGCTTTTAGGTTTCAAACTCCTCCCTAAGTTGGATACACTCTACAGGAAAAAAATACTGTATCTCACTTACCAGTTGTGAATAATATCCTCTCAGCCTTTCACTACAGAGATGTAGTATGTAGCATTGCTGCTTATTCCACATTTACTGTTCCAGACTGGACCCCACTCCTTCTGTCACTTTGCCTTTAACTGCCCTCCCCACACCCACCACTAGGATTTCATACTACTGGGAAGAGGTTGGCATACAGAAGACTAGTGCCCATACGTGTATGTCTCCAGCACAGCTGGTACAGGAACCATTAGTTTATAACAGATACTTGTCAAGTCTCTGTTTAAATGTACCTTTAGTATTAGATTCTAAAATGGAATTAGGAACAGAATTCCATAATGGTATAATTCCTTGAGTGTAGTAAGCCCTTCTTTTCGATGTTCTAGGGAAAGTGAGTGCAAGTTGATGGGAATGGCTTCTTAAAACATGATCTCTGTAGTTATTATTCATGTTAAGCTGCTGTAGTAATTCTGTGTCTGTATGGATTTTATGCATTAGTAACAGATCACCTCTCTTCCTACGTAATTCCAATGGATACATATCCAGCTCCTGAAGTCTAGTTTCATAGTTCTTATCCTGTATGTTTGTAACCATTTTAGTTAATCGTCTCTGAATCCACTCCAACCTGTCAATGTCACTGTTCCCTATATACCTCTCTCTCGCTCTGTCTCTCTCTCTCTGTCAAGAGCCATGCCATTCTCACCTTGTTCCCTCATTTCCAACTTCTGGTTAGGTTCCCTCCCTTGCTTTCTCACTTCCCTCCTGTCTTGCCCAACCCCCAAGTCCTTTTGCTCTGCTGACTCTGTCTCTTTCTCGTTACCCTAGACTTAAGACCACTGCAGGACATCTTGCCTTTTCCTACAAACTCCTATGGTTTTGATTTAGCCTCTGCTCCATACTCCTTCCTATTCCTCTCTATCTTGCATGACATCCATACTTTGTGACCCCACCTCTCATGTTTGCTCATTAACTAAACCCCAAGCCCCCCCACCCATCTATCTATCCCTCATCTGCTACCCTCCCCTCACTACGTCACCCATTTCTCTTCTCCCAATCTTTTGCTCCTTACTCATGACACATTCTCTGTAGTGTTATTTAGCAAAGGCTGCCAATATGCTCTGTATTTTGCACTTTTTTGTAATATAATTTGTGTCAGGCAAATTTGGATCATGTTTCATGACTTCGTTTGTACTCTGTTTTGCATTAATTCTCAGTTTATACTTCTGACTGGTTTTATACTGGTCTGGTATATTTATTATTTTAATGTACTGTTCAATATTGTTTTATTGTCCCCTCCCCCCACCAATGACGGCCTTACACCTCTGCAGCATTTTCTGAATCAGCAGGAAGTTCAGCTACCACCCACAAACACTTTAATCCAACTTGCTGAACTATTGCGTAAACGTAATGCTTTTTAAATAAGTTTTTTTCAGCAGGTCAGTGGAGCTGTCATGGCTACCAGGATGGGACCCAGCTTTGCAAAACTGTGTTGATTCAGTTGAGAATCAATTCATTCTCTCCTTCTCAAGGACAGTGCCTAACCTCTACAAATGCTACATAAATGATTGTGTGGGGGCCTCATCCTGCTCCAGGGAAACCCATGGCTCAACCTTCCCTTTAACACTTTTGAAGTATCCTCCTCCACACTGCCTTTTCTAGATATAATACTGTTGGTGCAGAACACTGTTCTGAAGACATTGGTTTATTACAAGCCCACTGACTCACACAGCTTTCTCATCCACAGCTCCTATCATGGACATGTTAAGAATGGTTTGCCATATTTGCAGTTTCTTAGCTTTCAGAGGATATGCACTGTAGATGTTGATTTTGCTGACCTGGCTCAAATAATGCACAGTTTTTTATTACCAGGGGATACACAGATCGCACAGTGGACAGAGCACTCTCCTGGGTCAGTAATATGTTCTGTAACCCTCTCAAGTGTGATACTCTCATGCAACAACAGTGATGCATTCCACTGGTGCTTCACTTCAGATTCTAATATACCTTCACTTCACAAGATCATCGTTAAACTTCCGTATTCTAAAAACATGACCTAATATTGAAGATTCCCTTACAGAGCCACCAATTGCCTCCTACCTCAGACCACCCCACCTACAAAATCTCTTGGTACGAAGCAGCCTACATACTCCTAACAATTCTTCTCTACCAGGTACAATAGTTTACATCAGAACTCGCTGTTACACCTGCATATTTATTTCTAGTATCACTGAAAATCAAGGTCCTACATGTGTTTTCCACATCACCAAAGAGTTGTCATGCAGTTTCAATAATATGATATACTGTGTTGTTTGCAAGAATGGGGGCAGCTATCCACATTGGAAAAACTGGCAGACACCTGGCTGATCAATTCTGGGAAGATAATGGGGCATTCAGGAATGGAGATACTGATAAAACCATTGTATCCCATTTTACCTCCAGGGACCACAGTGTCAATTATTCATCTCTGTGTGTCCTTCAGCAGGATTTCCGTGATGTAGACCAATGAAAATAACATGGAAACCAAGGTGATCATCCACCTAGGCACCTAACAGCGCTCTGATTTAAATGCCATCATTCTTTTTCATTAAAATAGTTCAGCTATCTTATGGTTTACTGCCACATCTTTGCTTGCATGTGTGCGTGGTACATTTGCATTTGTGGGCATACCTGCACACACTTCCATCCAGTGTGTGTATACGTGTGTGTGTATGTGTGTGTGTGTGTGTGTGCGTGTATGAGTGTGTGTCTGTGTGTGTGTGTGTGTGTGCATGCTTATATGGGTATTCCAGCTATGTGTACACATCAATTTTCATTTTCTACAGATGTCTCTGTCTCCTTCCCCCACATTTGTCACATTTCAGTCTTCTTACTGAGTCCTTTTGATTAGTCTCCACTTGAGGACTCTTCAGCTCATTCACTCATACCTTTTCATATCCGTCATCACCTTTTTTATTTTCTAGCTTCTATTCTTAGCTTGCCTAATTATCACTTTTCCTCCTAGATCCTACTCCTATTTTCTTTCATCACATGCTGTATAAATTCATTCTTTCCCCTTGCCACTCCACTAACTTGCCTTTTTTTCTCTTTTAGATAATTCCTGAAGAAGACCTATAGTCGAAACAAGGATTCTAACTCTATTTTCAGAATGGATTTAATTTTAGCATTTTGTTTTGTTTTCGGACCACACACTGACACACCACTTTGTTGTAATTGTTTTATTGTGTTGCTTTATTAAATTTATATTCTGTGCTATTAACCCAGGATGCATCTGAAAAAAAAATGTTTTAAGCTCAGTAAGTCTTTGTTTTGATAAAACTGTTAAATAAATAACTTAATCAATCAATCACTAAACAAATAAAACTAAGCTCATAGAGTAACTAGTGGATCTGGGTGAATCACATTTACTACCAGATGAAGATAAGTCCCCAAATGTGAGGCAAGTTTTATTTCAAAAATAACTTCAAATGGCTAAAAAATATAATTAAAAAAACAAAGATACAATTAGTAGTAGTAGTAGTAGATTTTATTTGTTTGGGGGCACCCTTCCCAAGGCTCAGGGTGCCCTTACAATGGAGAAACTTCATAAAACAACAAATCAAAAAATCATTAACATAATACATTGATAAACAATTAATCTCATCTATACTTGGGTTCCTTATAAACAATATCGGAAGAATGAATAAACTATCTTTATTCTATTTACTCCCATTGGCTTGTAAAAATAAAAATGTCTTCAGTCCTCTCTTAAAAGTATCAACAGAAGTAGCCTCCCTCAGGTGCACTGGTAGCGAGTTCCAAAGGATCGGTTGCGCTACTTCAAAAGACTGGTCCCCTGAATATTTCAGTCTCACCCTTGGCACCCTGAGGAGGCCTTCTCCCGATGACTGGAGAGATCAACTGGGGTGGTAAGGATGCAGCAGCTCTGCTAAATAACCCATACCCAAGACCTATTTTAAAGAATATGCACCATGCACTGGCAGCCAGTGAAGATCACATGACACTGGTGAAATATGACAAGATCTCAGAAGACCTGTCAACAGCCAGGCTGTCACATTCCACAGCAGCTGCAGGCACTGTAACACACCTCCTCTGACCCCGAGGCAAAGCACGTTAGAGTAGTCAAGTCTCAAGGTAACAAATGCATGTATCAGTGTGGCCATATCGTCAGGATGGATAAGGGATTTTATCTGGGCAACATTCTTGAGATGGTAAAACCCAATTTGGACAACTGCCAACACGTGGGCATCCAGTGTTAGCTCATTGTCCAGAATAATGCCCAGATTTTTCACCTTAGTGGAGGCCTCCAGTTTGCATGACCCTAAATACAATCCCAAATCATCTCCAGAGAACTCCACTGCCCCACTCCAACCCAGCTCAACCACCACACTTCAGTATTTCACAGGTTGAGTCCTAGCCAATTCGACAACATTCAAGACTGGATCTCAGCCATGCACTTATTCAGCAAATTGACCACATCTGTTCTTCCAGGTGCAAATGACAGGTAGAGCTGGGTGTCATCAACATAGCAATCAAACCCAAGCTCATACAGCCTGATGACCCCACCCAGGCAATAGCACATACACTGAATAACATGGGAGAGAGGACAGAACCTTGGGGTACTCCACAGAACTGGGCCATGGGGTTTGAGGAATAATTCCCCAATACCACCCTCTGGGTTCTGCCCTGGAGGAAAGACTCAAACCAGCCAAGGATCTTGCTGCTGAGTCCAACATACTCCCTCAGTCTGTCCAACAACAACCCATGATCCGCAGTGTTGAACACTGTGAGAGATCGAGGAGGATGAGAATAGTCCACTCTCCCGTATACCTCGCCATGAGCAGATCATTCATCACCCATACTAGTGTGGTCTCCATGCTGTGCATGGCCCTAAATCAGGACTGGAGAGGGTCTTACATCTGTTAGTCTGTTAGGTGCATTTCAAGTTGCTGTGCAACCACCTTGTTGATAATCTTCCCCCAAAAATGAAAGGTTCGAAACAGGTTGGTAAGTTGCCAAGATGTCTGGGTGCAAAGATATTTTTTTCAACAGAGGCCTCACCAGATCTGTTTTAAGAGACTCCAGGAAAACCCTCATTGCTAAGGAACACCTTACAATTTTGGCAAAAAATGGGTCCAAAGCTCTGACGTAATCAACAAGTAATTGTGTCTGACCCGGGCCAGGCTGCAGCAAGTTGGTCTCAAGCCCAAGGCTATCTCACAGACCTCCTTCATTGTCAAAGGCTGGAACTCTCCCCAGGAAGGCTTACCGCAGATGCCACCCAAAGGTCCAACCCTGTCAGACTGTACTAATCCACCTGAAGAAATTCCTGTCTGAGAAGAACCAAGCAAATTCCTCATACTTCTGCTTCAAAAATTCTCTAATGGGCTCCAGACAGGTCATATGTAAATGCCTGTCCACATCCCAAAATAGATGAGCTGGTTGATTCTTCCCAGCTGCAATGGACCTAGAAATAAAAGCTGCATTTTTTGGGACAATTGCATTCCAATACTCATTATAATGAGCAATCCGAACCAGTTTGTCCTCCTGGGCCTTGGTCTTTCTCCAGCGCTGCTCCAACCCCCACCTCTTGGTCTTCAACTCTCTCAGCTCAACATCAAACCAAGGTGAGCCTAGACTTGAAATCAGTGGGCATACATGGACCAGTGCCAGAAGGTCCAGTGCAGCCATGACAGCACTCTTATAGCCCCCACAGCCTCCTCTGGTCCTTCCTCACATGCCTTCCACACAGACAAAATGCCCAGCTCCACCAACAATCCTGCTGGTCATAATCCCATTAATGTGTGGAACTGTACCATTTCCTCAAGGGTAGGGACATAAGGGGAGGGGGGGGATGAAACTGAATCTGACAGTGCAATGATCTGACCAAATGACCAGATCAATCTCAAAACTATCAGTCTTGAGCCCCAGGGAGAACACAAGGTCAAAAGCATGCCACAAACAGTGGGTGCCATCAGTGGTCACAAGAGATAAGCCCAGAGCCTCCATGTAGGAAAGGAAGTCTGTTACATATGGTGAGTCTCCATCATCCACACAGGTGTTGAAGTCACCCAGAATAAGCCACCTGGGTTACTTCAACACCCACTCGATGATGAAAGTCACAATCTTCTGTAGGAACTCTCTGTCCTGTCCAGGTGGACTGTAGACAAGGAGAATCCAAAGGCCACCCCTGGGACCCCCCGCACCACCACACACTGAAATGGCTGGGTATCTCCCAGTGGGTGCACCACCATGTCCAGCTCCAACCGAAAACAAATGGCCCCCCTCCGCCCTGTCATCTTGCCTTGGGCAGTGTACCACAAAGAAACCCACTGGGACAGCAACCTCCAAAACAGGATAGGAATCATTCCTCAGTCAGGTCCCTGTGATGCATGCCAGGTCCAAAGATCAGTTATTATCGTGGTCTTATTCACCATCAACATTGCATTGCATAACACCACCTGAAGCAGATGAAAGATGGAGGCTGGTCCTTCAGCTACCTTCCCCATTCATGCAGTGGGTTCCCTGGGAAGAGAGACGAGTCATGGAGGACCCCGCTGCATCCGTCTCCCTCTCCCAGGATGTCTCCTAGCCCCACAACCCCAATTGACCTCTCTCCATCACTTCCCCCTTTAAATCTATTCTGCCTTCCACCCTTCTTCCCAATTCCCAGCTGCCTGCAATGCTGGTATACTGTGGCCGGCAAGGATGGGGCATGGAAGGGTCTCAAGGCCTTCAGGAGGGATTAGGAATAACAAAGTCGAGGAGGATGTACCAATAAACTCATCCTAAGGATAGAACTACAAACCCACTACTAGAACTACTTACACTGTTGTATATAATAAAAACAATTTAAAACCTCAGTACCCACCCTTCAACCCACCCAACTCACCACAATAAAATTACCCCAAACAAACAACTTCCTCCCCACTTTCCCACCATAACAAACACAATACTCAAAACTTACCCACCCATCCCCACGTTCCCTCCAATCCCTCCCAATCTGTACTACCCACAAAATGCCAGTCTCTCTCCCCTCTTAATATTCCAGCATCAACACTTAAAATCACCAACTTTAAAAATCATACAGCTAGGGAGTCCAGTGTCCAAGGTGTAGTAACCAAAGTCCAGAGCAGCTTTTATAATCACTCACAGTTGTCTTGTCAATCCGACTGCACACCTCCACTTTCACTCGAGATGTCCTTGCCCAGATTCCAAGTATAGGTCACGTGATGGCAGCTTGAGGAGCAGCAGCAGCCTTCCATATCTCCGTGCCCCTGCTATATACTTTAGCTTTTTCGTACTAAATTTACCTCAAATAGCGAATAACAAACTCCCTCATCTGAATCTGGGAGACCTCTGGAACTTAATAATACCAAAATTCCATGGATGCCTACATGAAGAAGGCACTGCCGCAGCATTCCCCTCCACCAACTCTGGAGAAGGGCAAGGCCCCAAAACTCTCCAAACACCAACCTGCTGGCTTGAGTAAATCTCCTGCCTCAGCGGTCACTCTCTCGGAAGAGAGATTTTTGGAAAATATGCAGCCATTACAAAAGAAAATCACTGATATCTCAGAGGATCTACAACAGATTAAATCCTCAGTTCAGTCTCTAACTATCTGAGTAGGAGATACAGAGACCAAGCTGGTTTTCTTAGAGAAAAAACAAGACAGAAATGAGTGATCAGTGACGCAGTTTGGCCGGAGACTTAAGAAATTTGAAGAGAAAATAGAAGACTTGGAGGGTAGGGCCAAGAGAAACAACCTTCTTGTTATTGGAGTACCTGAAAAGGAAGAGGGAACCACTCCTATACTTTTTCTCCAAAAGCTATGCGAGAGGATTGCAGGACCTTCTCCGAACAGAACCACCTATATTACTGAATGTGCTCACCAGGCCCTCAGTCCTCCCCCGCCGCCTAACTCTCCACCTCAACCCCTTATCTTCAAATTATTAAATTTCTTGGATAAACAGCACATACTGGCCAAAGTTCAGGAGCTGCAAAATGTTCTATGGGAGGGGCATAGAATCAGGATCACCCAAGACCTTCCACAGTCAGTAAGGGCGGAAAGGCAAGAAATGCACCCAACTGTGTCGAAGCTTATTGCCGCTGGTACACCATTCCATATGAGATACTCAGTGGTGCTTCAAGGTAAATCTGGTAATCAGTGGGTTTTGTTTGAAACCCATGAGCAGGAGATACAAGAACTCAGAGGTTTCTTTTCAGATCTGTTTAAATGAAGAAACCCTTGCGGGTAGGTGTAAAATCTCTATATTTTACAAGAGCAATCTGTCTGGTATTTTCAATAGATCTGCTGGTTGTCTTGAGATTGTGGCTTAACATCTCCTAAGCTGGATCTCCGATGTTAACAGCAGCTTCATGGAACTTTGGTTTGATAATCTCTGAATTGCATTGTGTTATGATAAGCTGGACTTTACAGTGAGGACATTTATTATAACCTGGCTCCTCTTTGGTGGGGATCTACTGTAATGTCAGCATTAAAGTTTGTCCTGCAATTTGGAGTATGCCTCCCATTTCCTTTCCAGCATTCTCTAGACTCTTAAACTAGTCATACCACTAGAAGCTCAATATGATGTACCATTGGATTGAGGCTGAGTAAAATTTATAGTCTTTTAAGGAGTTCAGGCCTAAGACTGAAAGTAGTGCTACCTTTTGCTTCTATCGTTTATGGACTGTGGTCAGATGTGCTATTTGATCGTAATTTTTAGCTATGGTCCTTGAAGTGTTTGAACATTCCTGGACTACTTTCTTTTTCTTAGTTATAAATATTCCAGAAAAGGATCTGGGACAATTACTAATTAAGTTTATCCTTCTGCACAGTGAAGTATTCATGATGGCATCATATAATATAGCACCTGGACTAATATACTGTGTGCTTTGACTGTCACTCAGTCCTTCAGAGTTTATTAGAATTAAGGTTTTGTTTGCCTAGATTTAGATTTGTTACAGATTTTGACTGCTATTTGTATAGCAGGGGATGGGAGGAGGGAATAGGGGTTTTCTCTGGTGCGATTCAAACCTGCGCAAAAAATATCACTCACCAGGATAATTTAAGTGGTGCAGTTTATTTGAACTGGAGTTAGGGGTTCTTGTGTATAATAGGGTAATTTGATGGGGACTTGTTCTTATTAGCTTAAAGAGAGGGTTATAGGGTATAAGTGTTCTCTTTTACAATCTGAATGGTTCACGGGAATGGGAAATCAAGTGTGTCAGTTCAACCTATCACTGGAAAACTTGTCCTAGCTACTGGAATGGTAAATCTTAAGTACTTTTTTAATTACGATAGATCAGGTCTACCTGTCATTTCCTTCCTAAGCAATTATTATGAGTGGCCCCTATAATGTGATAAGCTGGAATGTTAAAGGTGCCCAAGACAGGTGCAAGAGGCAAGTTATTCTTTGCCACCTCCTTCATTTAAAAGCAGGGATTGCATGCCTCCAACAGACGCATCTTCAACGTGAAGATGTTACTCTGTTGTCTAAGAACTGGGTGGGTCAGGTATACAGTTCAGGAAAGTATACAAATAGTGGGGGAGTTGCAATATTAATAGGAAAAAATATCCCCTTTAAATTGGAAGGAGAAATCTGGCGCCCTAATGGCAGATATATCATTCTTCATGGCTTTCTGGAAACATGACAAATTATGCTGGGGACTATATATGGTCCAGACTGTGACTCCCCCCATTTCTTCACACATCTGTTGAGTCTAGTGGTTACCAAACCGTCCATATTGACTATTTTAGGGGGTGACTGGAACACCATTCCATATTCATAATTAGATAGATCCGACTCCCAGAAGCAAGGTTTAACCTCCACACAAAGGGCCTTACATGACCTCATGAGGAGTGCTGATCTCATAGATGTGTGGAGAGTGTTAAACCCTGAGGAAGGCCAATATACTTTTTGTCACCCCCACATAAATCCCTCTCTCGAATTGACTTCCTCTTACTGAGCTCCTTCTCTCTTTCAGGTGTAATACATGTAGATATACATGCAAGGGTCATATCTGACCACTCACTTATTTCCCTCACATACCTCCTTGGACTTGGAATTAAAATAAATGCTCTCTGGCAGCTAAATAATCAGTTGCTCCAAAGACCTGATTCCCTACAACACATTAGAGACTTTCTCTCCAACTTTTTAGCTGACAACAGAGACTCAGTGACCAGAACAGACATAGTTTGAGCAGCCTTGAAATGCTCCCTTCAAGGGAATGTCTCCGGTTGTCCGCCACTAAATTCTGACAGTTTAGATGTCAACAAAATAACTTTCTTAGTGCCATCCACCAACTGGAACATACACTTAGTCGCCATTCCCCCAAAGCAGACTGGGTTAACCTACATGGTTTACAAGCCCAATACTCCGCCCTTATGTTCCAGAAAGCAGAACTCTTGTTAAAACGTACCAAAATTAAATATCTTGACACAGGGGAGAAGGCAAGTAAATTACTGGCAATCCAACTCAGACAAGCTGAAACCTTTCGATTTATCCCAAGTATTAAATCTGATAAAGATAACCAAATAGTCACCTCCCCCGACATATTCCAGAGGTGTTAAGATCCTACTATCAGAGGCTTTATTGTGAAGACCAATCTGATAGACCGACTGCTTTGGCTGTTACTGAATATCTCTATTCTATTGATCTCCCCAAATTGCCCCCTCACCAGGTTGTGCCACTTGATAAGCTGATCAGTACTCAGGAAGTTAAAACTGCAGTTGAACAATTTTCATTAGATAAATCCCCTGGGCATGATGACCTTTCCAACAATTTGTACAAAAACAGCCTCTCAGAACTTGCACCTCTAGTAACGGAGGTATATAAGTTCTGGTACTCAGAGGGCCTCTCAGAATCAAATGTCCTTAATGCTTTAATAACTCTTATTCCCAAGCAAGGTAAGGATCCTCTTTATCCTGAAAGTTTTCTACCCATATTATTGATTAACACTGATGTAAAAGATTTTAGCCAACATTTTGGCTAATAAGCTGGGACCTGTATTATCTAACCTCATGGGTAGAGAGCAAATTGACTTCATGGTAGGTAGATTGTCAGTGGATTACATGAGTAAGCTAACGTATATGCTCTCAGCGTCCAGGGACTCAGATCTGCCTGTAGTTCTTGTGTCCCTGGATGCTGAAAAAGCATTTGATAGGATCTCTTGAGACTTTCTTTATGCAACGCTGACCCACTTTGGTCTCCCTTCGGGATTTCTTAGATGGGTCAGATTGTTATACTTTTCCCCTTCTGCCCAAATTTGATGCAATGGTATACTGTCTGATCCTTTTTTGCTTCAAAGAGGGACCAGACAAGGTTGCCCCTTGTCCCCACTACTGTTCAACCTTTACTTGGAGCCTCTGATCTGAAAACTGATATCCTCTCCATGGCTCCGAGGAGTTAGAATAGGAGGTCAACACTACACCCTCTCTGCATAAGCAGACAATCTCCTTCTACACCTTGAGGAACCTCAAACAGGTATCCCTTCTCTTACAGAAGAGAGTGACCTTTTTTTCTGTGGTTTCACACTACAAACTCAGTCTCTCTAAACCTTCTAAAAAGGTTATTTAGTGATGGGATGAATGCCACTGGACATAGTGAGGCAGAAGGAGGTCAGGACAGTTTTCATTGTTTCTATATGGATCCCAGATCAGTTTGACATTTCTCATTAACTCGAGGGAGATTTTTTTCTATAAATTGCATTATTTCCTATAAGCTTGGATGAGTCTCTTTCCCTGTATAAGTAATATAAGTCATAGCAATTTCCCTGAAGACTGTGCTACTCCCCACTAAAAGACAAGAATACCTGCTATCTGTAGGAGCCATGTTTCACCATCCTAATCATTGCAATGATCTGACATATAGGGGGCCCATTTTTCCTTAGTCTTGGTTTTCCTGTTGGTTGAGTGAACCTCTGAACCTGATGCCATTCATTTCAGTGCTACGGAAGGCATTTAATATTATAGTAAAGATTTCACATCACTTTACTAAGAGGTTTACAGCTTGCACATTTTCAAAAGGGCTAAGTAAACATTTCAGGATTCCCATACACGCAGGATCCAAAGAAATGTCTCACATTGACAAAGACTGAACTATATTGTTTTAGCAATAATGTGATACTTTTCATGCTTTACAAGCCAGTAATGAGTCCTTGAGTGAATACTGCAGGAGGCTAAAGGCCGAATACTTTATCCTCATTGAGGGGGAAGGGCAAAATATTGATTAGTTTACCATGAAAAGTATTACATTATTGCTGCTGTACACATCTTGCAATATTGCTCTATAAAAAGATTTAATATGATTTAAAATAACAAGTGCATATTTTTGAGATGCATTTCTTAAAATAATACCATTCGATAGTAATCCCATATCGATTGATTCCCTTCATTGAAAATTTGCTTTGCACCATTTAAAGGGAATAGATAATTACCTGACAAATCTCCTGATCATGCTTTCTTGCAATACTACTATGTGGTAAGGATTTTTCATCTAGCTTTTTTTTAAATCAGTGAATAAAAACAAACATTCTGTCTCTCATACATGCACCCCTGATTCATGCAATGACAGACTGCATGCACACCCCATGTGGATATTACGTGGTAGTCACATAGGTCCAACGCAATCAGAAGGCCATATTTTTTGGTGGTTTTATAACAATGAATGCAAATCACAAGGTAATAAGAATGTATGCAACCACACATCCTGTGGTGCTCTGATCTAACTGGTAGAAGTCAACAAAGGAATCCTCCCTTCCTGCTTCACTGTAACCCTACCTATACAACCCAACATTATTCATCAGCAGAGACAAGAATGCAAGATGGGGCATTCCTGGCCTAAGGAATTTAAGGCTGACACCACCTGTCCTGTTTTAATCATGAAAGGCTTGGTGAACTTTACTGTTCCTTGATCAAATGGCCATGGGCATGAACATCAACAACCTTCCACCAAACATCAACCTCCTGCAAACACATGCTATGGTGTCCCAACCCCCACATCCATGCAATCGTAGAAACTTGGATCCAGCTGAAAATTTTTACTAATGGATATCAATACACAGTTACTCATTTGACTGGCTAAACTGCCCCGGGGGGGGAGGGGTAGTGGTGTGCTAGTCATCTACATCAGCTCTACCCTTAACACAAGTTGTCTGAACCCAGTGTGGCCCACCAGCCTGTTATCTACCTAATAACTTCTCTGCCAAGATCTCCCTATCTATTAAGTTGCTATACAGTACATTAGCTATTAGTATAGATGCAGAGAGCAGAAACTATCCTCAATCACATGCATAAAAGCAAATTCAGTATGAGAAGCACAAAAAGCAACATGGGCTATTCAAGGAAATGATGTACTTCAAAGGCCAGGAGGACCACTTGTCATTTACAAAGACTTGGTTGGAGAGGGATACTGTGAAACAAACATAGACAGTTACAGCCTATTCTAAAGGGATGGGCCTGACATGATGGTAAAGAGGCTGTTCTTTTTGTAAGGGAGGGAGTCACTCTGCAAGACAAAAAGGACAATTGGGAGACAACTGTGTCACACTGTCCATTTAGGCTGAGCTCCAGAAAAAGAGGGTAAGAGTATCCTCTAGAGGTGTGGTACAGGCCTCCAAACAACTTAGTGGAGCATGATGCCCAGCAAGTTGGGGAACTTATGAGAGCAGACAGACACATTGGTGGTCTGGGGTTCTTCAGTTCCCCGGGTTCCTGTCCACATTCAAGGCCTGTTTTCTAGAGCAGCATGTCTAACGGGACTAGGTTTCAAGCCCCCTTTGACCTTGATCTCAACAGTGGGTATGTGGTCATCCTTAATGTCAATGTCAAGGATTCAGTGAGAGGTGACCACAAGCAGGTAATCTTCTCCCTGGTGACAGGGAAGATAAGCAAGGCCTTAGACACCAGGACCTGAAACTTCAACAAAGCAGACTGCCAAGATGAAGAACATGGTGCTCAAGGGCATTGAGCAGTTGCATGAGGCTGGCAATGTAGAGCACATTCATTCAAGAATGCACTAAAAGCATTAACAGAGGTATGTATCCCTGAAAGCAATACAGGGAAAGGGCAATAAAATGCCTCAGAGCTCAACAGGGGCCTAAGGCAGCAGATCATGAAACCAAAAAAAACTTGAGACTGAAAGAGACAGGTTTTTGTCAGGCAAGAGAGGAGACCAAAGTACCAACAAGGGACTACAAGACTAGAAGCAAAAATGTCAAGGAAGGAATGAAGCCAGAAGAGGAATAGGATCTTCAGACAATACCAACACCTTCTTCTAGTCCATAAATAGACAGAGGAAAGTGAAGGAAGGGACTGGGTCCCTGAGAAAAGGAAACCAGGAAATGTAACTATGGTGTAAGAGAGCCAGGACTGAAAGCTAAGATGCTAAATGAATACATTGCTTCAGTTTTCACCAAAGTGCCCTGGAGGAGGCAGGGTGCTCATTGTGAGGGGCCATGGCATAAGGGGTAGCCACGGTGCAGTCTGCTGACATTATGGCTGCATTCATAGCTGACAAACTAACAATGAGCAAGCCAAGTACATTCCAAGGGGCAGATAGAATGCACCACATGAGTGAAATGGACCTAATGGAGCAAATGGCATGGAAACTTACAGTAATCTTTTGAGTCTGAATGACCATGTGAACTGGAAACCACTGTTATCCCAGTCTTTAAGTAGTGGTGAGTAATGTCAGACCCAAGCAATTACAGGTTTGTCAGCCTTACATCAGTATCAGGTATGGTCCTGGAAGCATTTATCAAGGATAAAATAATGGAGCACTTGGTTAAAGACAAGGTTCATGCTCTTGTTTAAAATGACTTAATCAGTGGCAGACTGTGCAAAACAAGCCTGATCACCTTTTTCAAGAATGTGACCAAGGAGCTGGACAGAGGCAGTACTGCAAATTTAATCAGTCTTGATTTCAGTATTCAGTAGTGCCTTTGACATGGTGGTGTATGATAAGCTTTCTTGGCAAAAGTACACCAATGTGAAATACACAAGGCATACAAATGATAGATTGCTAACTGTATTGTGGCAAGAAATAAAGATTTTGAGTGGACAGGCACTCCTCGTAATGGAAAGTGGTACTAAGGGGTATACCTCAGAGATCAGTGCTGAGGCAACTGCTACTAAACATTTTTGTAGCAGGCTGCTTATACTCACTGTTGACCATAAGCTGGTCAGTAGGGTGGGTTCTCATAAGGATGGTGACAAACTTCAGCAGGATGTGAACAAGCTGGATGATAGTGCAAACTCCTGGAGTCTCAGATTCAATATAGCCAAATACAATGTTGTATACTTGAAATGGAAACACAGAGGTATGGCTGACACAGTGTGGGTTCTCCATGTTGCAGTGGAGGAGGAAAAAGACCTATGAGTCATAATAGACATTGGGCTGAACCATGACAAGTAGTTTGTGGCTGATAACAAGAAAGCCAGCAAAATGCTTAGATGTGTAAAAGGGTTGACCAGCAGGGCATGGAAGTAATTCTGCCACTTTACAGCGCTCTGGTCAGACCCATGCTGAAATATTTTTGGCTGCTTTAAGATCCAAAATACAATACGGTTATTGAGTGGTTGAAAGGCAGGTCCACAATGATTATAAAGGATGTGGGAGCAAGAGCTATGAGAAGAGGATTGTGATCTTGATATGCTTACCTTGGAGGAAAAAACATCTGACAGGGTTCACAATTTGAGTCTCCCACATTGTCCTAAGTATTTACAAGACAGAACATACAGAAATGTTTGCTCTGGTGTCTTTGAGCAGGACACAATAACATGGTTGAGGCTCAGGGGCAGTAAATTCAGATGTAAAACAATGTTAGGCAGCATTTCTTCTCCCACAGTGCACTGAACCAATGAAAGAGCCTGCCAGTGGACACAGTGTATATGAAAATGGGGCAGGCCTTCAAGTAAACCTGGTCAAATCTCTGCTTACCAAGGAAATCATGGGGCACTCTGGGTAGTAAAGTCAGTAGGAATACCCTAATATATTACCGTAGTATGTTTACACAGAAGATTTATTCATTCCTGTCTATCAAGCAAAGGAGAGGAAGAAATAATGGACCTTGAGTTCCTTCTAATCTTAAATTACTATATTAGGATGCTAGCTGTCTATATAGCCCCCAACATAGCCAAATCTGAACCACAGAATCACAAAGTTCAACTCCTCTCCTCTGTCCAATGAAAAAACTATACTACTAGGGGACTTTAATAAGTACTGGATCAACATCACGAACACACCAGTTAACAGTAGAAGACTGGACCACAGGACATTATTTTCCTCAATTAATATTTGAAACTACAAAACTCAGTGCCAGAGCCATGCATTGATTAGATACCGATTAACAGACATGATTATACAGAACAATCCACAGCACAACAGATTTCTAGGCTCTATACATTATTTATTTATTGATTTATTTAAAACATATTTTGACAGGTAAGCATATGGAGCCCATGACTTCTTTCCAGTTGTGATTGGGGAGGGTGGAAATAGGAAATCAAAGGTATAATTATAAGAGTACTTTCATTTAAATAGTACAAGATACATATGAGCCAATATAAGTGGAAGCAGTATGTCCTAGTACATACATAAAGTCTCTGCATGTGATTAGAGGAGGAACAAGCTGGTGCACAGTGCATATAGTTTGGGTTTTGACAACACTGATTTAGGCAGATAGAATCATCTTTGTCTCAAGTAGTAATTTTGAATTACTGCGTTCCTTACAAGAGACCAGGCTAAGGGGAACTGCAGAGTCCAGCAACCTGTCATTAGATTTTTGGGGGTACTCAAGGAGCATTTTGGGCAGTGGGGGCAGGTCAGCAGAGAGTTGATCAACCTCTTTTCTGAGCGGAAGGTGAGTGAGGTGATGACTTTGGCAAGGAGGCTGTTTCAAATGTTAGGGAGCCTATAGTTGGTGGAGGCTTGTCTTAGGTTGTGTCTGCAGTGTGGGATTTGGAGACTGCAGCACACCTCTTATCTGAATGAACAGGTTGGCTTCAGGTGGGGGGGGATTCCTAAAATTTACCTGTCCAATACTTAGCTCCCACCAGGGCAGTGTGCATTGATTGTCTCATGAGGGGAGTGGTCCAGCCAAGCTTATTGTACATTATGCAGTGGTGGGTTCAAGGAGGCAGACCAGTACACACCTGCACAGTGCACTGAAAAGCATGGTAAGTTTGGCTAGGGTGGAAGAGTTGTCCCCAGAGTAGACTGTGTCACTGTAGTAAAGAAGGGAAATGGCTGATTATTAACTAGAGACAGCTCTTTCCTCTGTAAAGGGCAGTGTGTTTAGCAAAGGAATTGACTACTATCTGCAATATGTGTCTGGAATACTCAAGGTGCTGCTCCAGGTGGAGGCCGAGGTACTTGTAGGTGGAGACAGAGTCTAGGTAGATCCCCTGTAGAAAGCAAGTGGTCAGGGTGGAGGGGGGGAGACATAAGACATTACTTTTACCTAACAGCATGGACACTGTTTTCTTTCAGTTCATAACAAGATGGTTGTATAAGAACCATTTTTGTACTGCACAGGAGTCCTCTTGTAGGATGCCCTTGATGTAGGGAATGGAAGGATCTGGTATGTAGATAATGGTGACATCCACATACATGTGGATACAACAGGAAGAGAGGGACAAGTGAAAGTCATTGACGAAGGCTGGAAAGAGTAGAAGTCCCAAGACTGAACTTTGGGATACCAAGAGGGTGGAGAAGGTGTTTGTGCCTAGTTTAACAAATTGGGCATGATTAGACAATTAAGCCTCGAACATGGTAAGTGTTGTAGGGGAGACACCTGAGGCTGCTAATTTGTGCAAGAGCAGGAGATTGTCCATGATGTTGAAGGCCATGGCTAGGTCAACAAATTAAGCTACCTTGCCCAAGCCCTTGCCCATGATTGTATGGATGTGATCTGTGACTTTGAGGAGTGAGGTGAAGGTTGAATGGTTGGATCAGAAGCCAGATTAATAAAGAGTTAGGAAGCCACTGTAGGAGCAGAAATTAGACAGCTGCTTGTTGACAAACATCTTGAGAACACTGAAGAGGATAGGTAGCAATGATATTGGTCAATAGTTCATGGGTGTGTCAATGGGTCTGCCTTTGTGGATTGGAAATACAAGTGTGTGTCTCCAAATTTGAGGGAAGGAATTGGTACAGTGGGACCAGTTGAAGATATTGGCAATAGCATCAGCTATTGCAGGAGTGCTGATTTTGAAGACTTTGGGTAAGATGCCATCAGACCCACAGCTGGCTGCTGAATTTGTCACTGTACCTCATTGTGGACGTCATCAACTGAGATCACCTTAAGGTGGAAGTTGCCAGTTGTAAATGACTTGGGTTGAGGGGTGGAGAGATGGTTGGGGATGAGAGCCCTAGGGCCTTTGGTGAAGTATTGGTTTAGGACATCTCCAGTTACAGACAATCTGTGGATGGTCTGTGCCTCACTGGTGATGGGAAGGGGTTAAATAGGCTGTTAACTGTTTTCCAGAGTTTGCATAAGTCCAGTGTGCTACATGAAAGCATGTTCTGTAAGTGATCAGTCTTGGCTTGTTGTATGATCTTGGTGCAGTGATTCTGGCAAATTGATGTAGGCTGGCCTGTTTAGGGTTATACTGCTCTATTTCTGTCTTACCCAAGCCATATCTCTTCACTGGAAGAGTGCAATTATATCTGTGGTAATCCAGGGCTAGTGGTGGCCCCACACTCTGGGCCACTTGACTGGTGCTTGTTTGTCACAGATAGTTGTGAAGTGTAAGAGAAATGCAGCAATGCCTCTTCTGGGTTGAGGGCTAACAGGCTGGGGGCCCAAATGGCTGTGAAGCAGTCTTGGAGAAACATGTCAGGGCTGAACAATTTGAAGGTTCTAGCAAAGGTTATTCTGGGGAAGGGGGCTTGTGCAAATATAATTTTCTGCACACAGTATGTCATGCAGTGATCACTGAATATGTTAAGTGAGGTGCCTGAAACCTGAAATCCCTGAAGGTGGATGAGAAATTATCAAATATCTTAGCGTGCTCAGTTTCCAGGGTAACGCCATGTGTTGTCACAGTCAAAAACAAAACAGCACTGCAAATGGTTGCTGTTACATTGCAGTGAATGAACTACAAAACAACTCAGGCACTTACCTCTTTATAACATGGCTTATTGCATGTCAAGCAACCAGATCACGCTGCCTATAGGTTTCTGTTGCTGATTTCAATGGAGTTCTTTAAAAATAAATCTTCTAGCTCACAAACTGGGTAGCAAATGAGCTGCAGCAGAAAGCATGTTTTGAAGCATGCACACACAACTGTGTCAGATGTTTCAGTGGGAAACTTGGTCCTTCTCACAGCTCCTAGATACCCCCTCAGTCAGATCCTTCCCTTCATGCTTCCATCTTTTCTCCACCCCCCCCACAACCACTACATCCTTAATCCTATTTGCAGTTGCACTACAAAATGTATTAACTTGTGGTAAACTTATTCTTTGCTATGGCCAAATTGTAGCTGGAGGCCCCTTGTCTGCTGTTTAGTTTGTAACCATTTTGTGTGATTTTGCATTATTTTTGAACCATACTTCTTCTACCTGTAATATTAATTTTACCAGTTTTTAAGTTAATCTCCAATTAACTCCTTCACAGAGGTCATACCTGTAAACAAACTCCACTTCTGACTGTTTTACTACTTTTTCAAATTCAATAAAAATAATTATAATTTGGGTCTCAAAAATCCTGTAACCTCATTGAACAAAACAGGTCACATGATGTGTGTAAATCCTACAACAGACAATGGGTAAAGATCCCACTGATCAAATGTTTACTTTCTTTTAACCTAATTCTTTTATTTTTTATTTTTAATACAGATACATTTTATAATCATAATAATGCACTTTAGGGCATGCGTAGTAGTGGAATTTATACACTTCCTGTATAGTTAAAGTCACTTGGCTGTGCCTCATGAAACACCACACAGGACATGTGTAAATCCCACAACAAAACATGCCCTGTCATACATTATTGCTTCAGTAAATCTGGCAGACAATTGTATAAGTCACCCTCCCTAAAAAACTAAATTATGCCTTTGATTCTGCTCATCTTGTAAATACTGCACCTCCACACCACACCACCATAAAGATCACTCTAGTTTTGCATTAACATTCCAGATAGCTGCTGCCTGAGTCAAGGAATTTGTTGATCTCAGAAATGCAAAGCTGATCCCATAGAAACTGTAAAATTGATGTAGCTGATACTTGTTTATCTGATTGGCGAGCGTAACCTAAGAATGTGCTTTTTGGATTTGGTACTCTAACAACAAAAATGTTGTTGAAAATCATGAAACCTCATAATTTCATGTTATACAGTTGTACTTATGCTTGATTATTATAGGGAACTGTATAGTTTTACAAACTGGATCAAATCTAAGTGCACAGTAAAACCTGGATTGTATTTCTTTAAAAGGAATCCAACACGCTATCATTAATTACCGTGTCAGCAGAGGATGAGAAGGGCGCCTGACCAGTGCAGAAAATGAATGTATGTTGGCGGGACAGGGCAGGGGAGGAGGGAGCGAATAGATTAGATACCATCAGACTGATACTGATACAACTTGACTTTCCATTGATTGGACAAGGAGGTATGGGGAACATCCTTTTCAAGGTGAGCCTGGGAGTTTATGTCTGCAGTTTCCCCTTTCACAGTCTGTGCAGATAGGGTCTCCCTTGTTTTCTTTCTGATCATTGCATCATGGAGTGAAAAGGGAGAAGTTGGAATTCAAGTTTCATTACTGTTCAAGGTGGTAGACTCTTGGTTCAGGAAAGTAGACTGCACTTACATTAGCTACCATGAGGGGTCACTGTGAAGCAACCCAATACAAGATGTAGAGGGATTAAAAGAAAGAAAAAGAATCTATTTTAGACCACCATTCCAGGGAGAGCAAGACATTATTCACAATCAATAACAAAACAAAAATATAAGTAAAGAAAAGTAAAGAAAAAACCTGCTAGAATAAAAATATACAAACTAATAGACAGTGCAAAGTGCTTCAATAAACTAAAGTAAATCCAAAACATCACCTAAACTATCAATTTAGATAAGCAGACTGATACAAATAGTATTTCAGTTTTATGTTAAAGCAGTTAACAGTTGGGGCAGAAGGAAATGGGATATACTAAGGGGGTGCAATCCACAATCTCAGAGCTGCAATTCTAAATACCCTGCATACTGCACACTGGGGGCAGGATATTCAGAAGGGTTGTGCATGGCACAGCACAGTTGCACCATGTGCAATCCACTGATGTGCTCCGGCGTGATATTCAAAAGAGGAATGTGCCTGGCACAAATCCCGATGCACCAGAGCACATCAGTAATGTATGTGGTGCAAGTAGGGGGGGTGTGCCCATGCATACTCCACGCATCCCGCTATTCAGCCCAGGATGTGCTGAGCCCATGCATGTGCAACCCCTACTTGTGCTGCACACAGGTGAGCAAAAAAAAAAAAAGGAGCAACAGCTGGCCACCCACAGGTGAGTTGCTGTATTGCAGGGCGCAACACAGCAGCTGCCACCTGTGGGTAGCCACCCGAGCTCTGGCGGCACCTTCGTGGTGGTGCCCCCCATGCCGGATCACGGGCATATGTCACATAATATAGTCCAAAACCCCTGGTTGTCCAGTGGACCGCTAGCAGCCCAATCATGGGCATATGTTGGCATATAATAGTCCTATATCCCTGGTGGTCCAGTGGATCACTTGCAGCCATATCGAAGTGTCAGTAATCAATTATGTCACACCAATCTAACCCTGGTGGTCCAAGCGGCACCTCCCAGCCACCACTGGGCCCTGCTCCACCCCCGGTCCAGCGGTGGCATCCTCCCCACCCGCTTGCTGCCATGCCACCTGCCAACTGGATCTATACGGTGGAGGGCTGTATGCCCATTGGTCCACAGTGTGAGCCAATGGGTGTGTAGCCCATACGACATTATCACAGTCCAGAAATGTAAATGGATCCATTCACATATCTGACTGTGTAGTATGGTACAGGCTGCATGCCCATTGGATCACACTGTGGACCAAAGGGTGTACAGCCCACCATATGGAGTCAGTTGAGTGGCAGCAAGCAGGTGGGGAGATGCCGCCCACCACTGACTGGGGAGTGTGGGGCAGTGGGGCTCAGTGGGAGGGTGGGGGTGCTGCTGGACCACCAGGGTTAGATTGGTGAAATAATTTATTACTGATGCCCGAACTGGCTGTGAGCAGTCCACTGGACCACCAGGGATATTGGACTATTATATTACAACATATGCCCGTGATTGGGCTGCGAGCAGTCCACTGGATCACCAGGGATATGGGACATTTACATTGTATTCATATGTCCACGATCGGGCATCGGAGCGTGTTGCTGCTTGTGCAGGGGACATCGGTCCCTGATGGCTGCAGCCTGGCAGGGCGCCAGTTGCAAGTCGCTGGGGATCGGCGCACCTGCATGAAAATGGGGCTATAATGACATGCAAATGACCCCATTTGCTCCTTGCATACATTATGGCCCCATTTGCATGTGCACTTTTGAATATTGCAGTGGTTTCGCCTATCGCAACGGCACTTGCACTAGTGCATCCCCCTGCTCCACTCTGGCCACTTGCACTGGTGCAGTGTCACTGCGCCATGTACACTGTGGGTGGCCAAGGAGTAATATTCAACAATGCTGTGCCAAGGCGCAGCTCCATTGAATATCACCCTGTCCACGTCCCTGCTCATCCACATTGCGCTGCACCCAGGCTTGCACCACAGCCTGGTGCAGTCTGAATATCCCGCCCTTTAAGTTAAGTTTTGGGATGTCTAATAACTGGTCATCCATTCAACTCAACTCCCTGATACCTGTGCAGGTGACCAAAAGATCACTGAGGTATTGAAGACCACACTGTTCATGGATTCTAAAATTAAAAACAAAACCTTAAAGACCACCTGCCATCAAACATGAAGCCAGTACAGACAGTTTAGCACCGCAAAATATTTTCCAAGCTTCAAATGTAGGTAAGGATCTGAGCAGCTGCATTCTGCACCCCTTGCAGACAGTGGATAAGACTCGTAATCAGGCCTTAGTACAAATGGTTTGCAATACTCAAGATGGAACCTGATGAATGCATACACCAGCATGATCAAGTCATTCAGATCAAGGCAGAGGAACAACCTAGAAATATAATTTAGATGTGGCCAGCCCATCAGCGCAGCTATAGTGCTATGGCTCACAATGCCAATGATCCGGGTTCAGGAACGAGCCTGAAAGTCAGAGGGATGCTAGATGGAGGAGGATTGAGTACCCTAGGAACTTCTCTCCTCCTTCTTGGGGAGGGTGGTTTAGCTGCCAGAGCTAGCTATATTCCTGGCAGAGACCAGTGAACTAACTGCAGGAGCTTGCTGAAGGAGATGAGTTGTGGCAGATGTCAGTGTGATTACCATTGACATCACTGCATGCCATGCCTCCATAATGGCAGAAAAATGGAAAATGCTAACTGTGCAGTGTGCTGCCCTCCTCACTCCACAGGTCCTGCACTGTTGCCCTGTGGTGATCCTCGGAAACTGAGCTAAAGGTCTGACAGAGGAATGGGGCCACCGCCAATGGCCTCGCCCTGGGGGGTAAGCCAAAGTGGAACACCAGGGAGGTAAGTCCCGGGGGCTGGGGGTGGAAGTCAGGCTGATGTGGGCCAGTCAGCAGAGGAGAAAACATAGTAAATAAAAAAAAAGGAAAAAGGAATATCCTTTTGATAATAAAAGCCATTCCTGATGATGAGAGATACCTGGACATCCAGTGCTAATTTTGTCATCCTGAGCAACACCTAGGTAAAGGACAAATCATCTACATTAGCAGTGAGTCAATTACCATTAATTGAGAGTAGCTCAAGGCTGTTCTAAGCAACTGATCAGAGATTAACTTGACCCAGTAGAAGCAACATCCTTTTACCAGGATTCAGCATTGGACAACTGCAGGCCACTGAATGAATGATTGAAGTTTGATGATTATAACAAAAGAGCAACAAAAATGTCTGTAGATGCGTACACACACACACAAACACACACACGCACACATGCACGTACGCACACACACAACAAATCATCAGAAATACGTACTACAGCTAGAAATGGTAAAAAAAAATACTTGTAATTAGGGCTTTAAAAATCCTTAATGGGACTAGGGACTGCTCTAGCTGAGGCCTCTTTAATTTAACAGTATAGTAATAAAGCACTAAAGCTATTACTAATCTCAAGGAATATTTCTGGTGCTGAGGCTTGAAGAACTGAATTATATAGTTTTACAAGTGGGATCAACTCAAAGTATACAGTAAAGCTTAGACTGAATTTCTCTGCTAGGAAACAAATGGGTATAATTAATTATGGTGTCAACATTTGTAGAGGAGGGCACTGTGCCAAGCTTATATTGTTTCTGGGTTTCTCTCTAACATTTATTTTATTTTTTTTTTGTTTTACTTTCATGGCCCCTGTTCTCTCTTCAATTTCAAATACACATGTCTTCCCTGTTAAAAAAGCAGTCAAATTGAAAAGTCATTTTTTAAGGAAAGTATACAGTGCGTTGCTGTTACAGGGTCTTGGCTGGCTCCAGGATTCTACTCTGTTTCTGTAGAAATTTATATGGATTACTTGTTTAGATAGACATGTTCTATTTAAAGTGGGCATGGAAAGCTTCATGGAGTGATATGGCCAGAATACTAGGGGTAAAATCTCATTTTTAAGTGCTGTGGGAATTTGAAAAGAGTGGCACTGTTGCCTCGTAGCTCTAAAACAAGTGAGAATGCAATCTGGTTTCGTACAGCTCATTTTGTATACAGAGTAGAACGGTCTTGTAAACAGTATCAAATATAGTCCCACACTCACCACCCAAGAAGCAAGGCTGCTCACAGGTATCACTGGTGCTTCATTTTATTCAGGTGCAAATGTGCATAAAAACTTCCTGATACATTTTGGAATTTACATTCCTTTCTCAAAGGATCTTTTCAGAAAGGAATGTAAATTCAAAACAAATGATGTTTTATGCATATTACCTAATCATCAGCCCTGTGATACCTGTGATAGCCTCTCTTATTGAGTGGTGAGCGCAGCACTGTATTTGATATTGTTTGCTTCCTGGTTTGTCCCTACACCCCAGCTCTGTGCAACCTCTGGTCTCTACCTAGAATGGTCTTATCCTGCGCCAGTTAGATATTGATAACTTTTCATTTTTTTAGTTAAATCTTGGCAACCCGGATAGGCATACTGAGCTAGAGCTCATTTCCAGATGAGACTGGGGGTAGGGATACTGTAATGCCAAATATAACTGCAAAAATGAGTGCAAATACAATAAATTCCAGAAAGAAAACAAAATAATTGTACAAAGTACCTATGTTAGGGAGGTAACAAGGATTAGAGCTTGCAGAGTGTGCAATCTATAAGTAGTAAGACACAAGTGACAGAATCATGGTGGCATAACTTTCAAGACTAGAGAGTACACTGTTTAAACTATAACACTGGGTCTGTGGCAAATGGGTAATAAGAAAATAGATGTTGAGACCATGTCTGTTATAATGCTGGAGAGTACAGGAAGGTGGCTAGCTGTAGGTGTATGCTTTTGAGAAGTGCACTAGCAAGAGTTGTTTGTGAGAGAGTGCAGGGAGGATGAGAGGTGAATGGGGAGAGGAGTGCTCTTCAGACATAATGGAAGGTGAAAACGGATAGCAGACTACCCTGCTACAGAGTTATATAGGGGCTAAGAAAGGAATGGGTACTAGATGATTGAAGCAAGTTAGGGAATGGGATAGTAGGGATAAGGACATAGGATAGATAAGTGGGAACAGTGGAAAACCAGTATTTGACCCAGAAGGAGGAACCCTGCAAAGAACACCAGACCTCAGGGGAATGGAGAGAGATTTTCATATAGCAGTGATTGGTGAGAGATGATGCACTAAAGACAAACTGTCAGAAGAAATGAAAAAAGGAGTCCAGCTTGGCAGTGTAAACTTTGAAAAAGTGCTGTAGACAACCTCTGCATAGCCAAATACAAGCAAGATCTTCCTAAGAAAGATCTTCCGGTGGTCTGGAAAGTTAGGCAGGTTTGTTGCTGTAGAGCACACTAAGCTAAGGTTTCAGTCCCACCACATCCTTAAGTACTTGAAGTGGAGTGCATCTTCAAGCAGGTTGCCATAGAGAGTCTTGAAGAGAGGGGTATGTTGGATCTTTGCTTGTCTCTGCCTAATGCTAAAAGTCAAGGAGACAGTATTGTTGGCATTTAGTGAGAGCTGGTTTAAGTGTAACCAGTGTTGGACACTATCAAGGTCACACTGAAGTGATAGTAACAACTCAGGGACCAAAGTACCAGGGCCAAATAACAGTGTGCCATCTGCATATACAGTATCTGGATGCATAGGGACACAGGTGGAATGCAGTGGGGGTTATTTAAGAAGATGGAGAAAATGAATAAGTAAAGAATGGAGCCCTGGGGGACATGTGACTTGATGGCCAGTGGGGTGGTAAAGCCCCACCAACCTGGACTGAATGGAAATAACCTGAGATGTAGGACTGGAACCACCTGACCACCAAGTCACATTCTGTACAGTAGGTCTGCACTAATTAACTTATTGAAGAGATTTGAATGGGACACTGAATCAAAGGCCTTTGCTAGGTCTGTGCAAATGGCTACAGTAAATGGGCTCTGCTCCATGCTTTTTAAGCATGGAGTCAGTGACCTCAAAGAGAGAAAAGCCTGTGGAATGGTGTTTAAGGATGCCAGACTGGAAAGGGGAGAGCAAAGAAAGCAAATCAAGCCTGCAAGATATCTATGAGAGAGAGCGAGAGAGAGAGAGAGAGAGAGAGAGAGAGATCAAGTTTTCCTGTACCTTAGCCAGTACAGGGAAGAAGGAGATGGGCTGGTAATCACAAAGGGCAGAAACATCACACCCCTTGTGGGAAGGGGATGGCTTTAGTCAACTTCCAGAACTGGGGAATGTCATGAGTTGGAATCAAGGATGGAAAAGTGAAGCAAGAGGGGCAGAAATGTTAGGTACATAGAGATGCGGATTATTATCCTATTAGGGCTGTACCCCCTGTAGTGATTAAGACAGAAAAAGGCAATGAGGCTGGTCTCAGAGGAGGCCATGGACAATGCAAAATATGCTGACGAAGAGGGTGGAGGATAGTGGACATTTGTGGGGAGACGGCAGGCAGGATGGGAGTAAGAGAAGGGTGGAATTAGTGGGAATGAGCACGGGAGGTGAATGGGGTGTTGGTGACATCCATTGGCTCAGAAATAGATGAGTTTCTTAGTTTGAGGTTCAGGGAGGTAGACTAGGTAGGTGGTCAAGAAGAGACAGAATAACTTCCAGAACTTAGAAATAGTTTTCAGGTTGTCCTGAATGTTGTCTGCAAAGCATATTGATCTGGTCTCTCTGGTGGCCTTAGTGCTGGTGTTTCAGAATTGTTTGGTTAATAGTGCAGAGACTGTATGCAGACAACTACAGCTGTAATTTAACACTCAACAAGTTCCACACACAGTCACAGACAATTACAAAACCTATATAATTGATACAGGGATTGCTCATCATGAGGAAATGGGTACTCTCATGCTCCTTTCATAAAGTATCATAACACAAAATTCTGCCAGAGCAGTCAACAGTCATGGACAGGAGGAACTGTAGAGTTCAGGGGCCTGATTTCTAAAGCCCCACATATGGCCAAGGGACTAAGTCCTACGTCACAACCCACTGGTGGTGCAGAGAAAAAAATCTCTGCACTGGTGGGCATCCTATGTTCAGTCACGGTAGCAGGTGCATCTGCAGAGGAATGTTACACCTGGTAATTCAAGTCATACCATTGTAATGGAGCTGCACGTGAAAAACAACTGCAAGCTGCCATAAATTGCAGAACAAGTTGCAAAACATCTCTGTGAATGAAATAACCACACATGTGGCAAATCCTCTGGGTGCACAAGAGAAGTCCCCCCCCTCCTCAACAGATGCACATTTTTTGCTGTCTGCATGCAGATTTTTAGTTCTTGGAAAATCTGGCCACAGGTGTTTACTGAATCTGAACTGTGACTCGATGCATGGCCCTGATGCTTTATGCACATGCCCAGAGTCACAGTTCTTATTTTCAAAGCAGTAGTTTAAATGCTCATTTTTCAATAGAAAACATATTGCCATGTTCAGGAGAAAGTCTATTTTCAGCCATATGTTTATCTCATAGTTCTTAAAATATACATAACTTGAACATGCACAAGTTCATTTCGGTCTGAGCCACCTTGCTCAGATTCACATTCTCTTATCCTCAGGAATACACCAAGCCATTAGATGGCAGAACTCCGGCCAAGCTATGAGGAAAGAAGCTTGAACAAGGTAACATCACATTTTGATTGACAAACAATTAACTAATGAACAATGCAAAATGAGTAGCCTACAGTAGATACAATCAGCAAGCAAGCATGTAGTCTTTATTTATTTATTTATTTATTTATTTATTGAAATGTTTCTCCAGGAGGGCACACTGAACAACAAGTTGCTTGTCTCATGGTGCAACCTGGGGGGAGAGGTTGCATAGGTTTGTGAAGGATAATTGGTTTCAATAGTTTGTGGGTAGTACAAACAATACAACATTGTATGATTGCGCAACAGTCGGAACACAAGATATTGTACCATAAACAGTAGTGGAACACGGGGTAAATGACAATATATGTCAAACATCATACAAAAGAACATATGAACATACAAAGCAATAATAAAGCTATAGAGCCATTTATAGTGCATGAGTGTACCAGGAGCAGGCTTGAGGCAGTACACAAGTGCTGTTGGATTAAAAAGGATGGGGTTAGGTTGTGCACACGGGTGACCCAGAAGGGCTGGTGAAGGAAAGGGGAGGAGAGGCAAGAACTGAATATGAGGAGAAGGGGTAGCCTTTTCCTGATTTCCCCCTTAATGATGTTGAGAACCCTGCCTGGGAGGATTATGGTAGGAAGGCAGAAACTGGGGACAGGTATTAAGGTGGGTTAAAGCAAGAACAGCTGAGGGAAAGGTAATTGTGTAGGGCAGAGGTATGGGAGCAGTTAGAGGAGGAGTGTCATATTTCAGGGGGGAGGGAATTCCAGATTTTAGGGAAACGATGGGCAAAACCAGTCTAACCAATGAGGGAGGTGCGGGGTTCTATGTGACAAAGGCGACTGAATGTCAGCGACTGGTCATAAGGGCACACAACCACAAGGGCGACTGAAAAACAGTATGTTATTTAATGCAGGGGGCTTCACAGACTGCACCCCCCCCAATGGGGGGCTTTAACCTCCACGCCTCCTTAATTAGGATTCCTACTCTGAGGGGCACAACTCTGGGAAATAGGTGAAATCCAAGGTCGCCCACATTGTGGCCACCATTTTGCAGTAGCCCTTAGGATCGGTCACTGACATTCAGTCACCCACATCACAGGCTTCCGAGGGGGTGGTGAGGGACTGTCAAGGTGCGGGCATCATTTGATCTGAGAGAGTGGGTGAGGGGAGGTAGAATGGAGAGAGAGGATGAGAGATAGGAGGGGAGCCCCCCAAACCATAATTCAGAGGTTAGTTTGGCACAGTGAGAGATGCGTCTGTGAGATAGTGGAAGGAAGGAGGGTTAGAGAGCAACAGAGTTCAGAGCGGTGGGATCGGGAAGGGGAGTCAATAGCAAAGCAGCAGAAGGTGTTAAAGAGAGCGTCCAACTTGGTCAGGGAAGATTTGGGAGCAGCACCATAGACTATGTTGCAGTAGTCAAAGATGGGGAGTATCATCTTCTAGACAATTTCACACCTTGCAGTCAGCTTGATGCAACTACGATTCCTGTACAGAGCACCAGGCTTGGGGTGTAGTTTCTTCAGGATAACATCAATATGTACAGAGAAGTTGAGGTGCTGTTTCAGATATCAAAATGAGGAGGTGTCCTCCAAGATGGTCCCATCAAGAGTGTGGAAGGTGGGTAGGGCCGTGAGCCTAGAGAGTCTCTGCCTGGAGCCAAAGGTCATTGAGACTGTCTTCTTGGCTTTTAGAAAAAGCTGGCGAGAAGCAAACCAGAGCTGAACTTGGTTAAAGTCATGCTGTAAGCTGGTTTGCACAGCAGCAGGGTTTTTCCAGAACTGTACAAACAGTATCATCAACGTGCATGTGGATAGAAGAGGATAAACACGTTGTGGGAAGATCATTAAGGAATTCTTCGGAATTCCTTCTCTACTTATGCCCCCTGTACTGCACTGCCTAAACTCCATCTAGAATCCACAAGGTGTCTTCCCTCCACTGGACCCACTCACATCAGCTGCCTACCTTCATGCTGCATCGGTTGTGCTCACTAGGCAAGGTGGTAGTGGAGGCGGTATACCCCTGGGAGTGCTTTGTCTTCATGAAGAGGCAAGCAGTGCAGTCCAGGATCAGCCATCTTCAATCCACCTGAGTCTGTTGTCTTTCAGGCAGTGGAGATGATTTTTTCTCTTGTTATTCCCCATCCCCTGAGATGCAGGTGCAGGTGCACTAAGGAGACCCTAGGTGCATATGTACTCAAAGCACACTACCATGCTGATTGCTGGCCTGTGTTTGTTCTTTCCATAATGCCTTCATCTGCACTACCAACCGTGGTCACCCAGGTAGCAATATTTCAGTGAGAATGGTAATCACCCCCTTCCCAGAGGAGGAAAGCATCCTCTGGGACATTTAATCATCCTTCTCCAGTGGGTCCTGATAAACCAAGTTCATTCCCGAACCCAGGTCACCAGCACTGTGAGCAGTACTGCTACTGCTGCGAAGATGGGCAGGCAGCATGCAGTCTTTGACAGACACACTGGTCCCACAGGACCAAAAATAATTATTAAAACTGACAGTACCTCAGTATGAATGGAAAATACAGCCCCCATCCACAATAAATGGGTGGCATGTTTTCTGCCATAGTAATTTGATGTAAATCATAATAATTAACATCAATAACATTATTTGCATATCTCAACATCATTTCATTGGATAAATTAAAATAAGAGACAATGTTAAAAGTAGGTACCATATATGCATGAAGTCCCATTGTCATAGCATAAATTCAGAATGACACGTAACTGCTGCACTATATGATCAAGAACTACACTTTGAATACGAGCAAGTGAACATTGTAGACATTGACCAATAATGTTTGCATCATAGTTTCACCACGCACTATGAAATGTAGCTTTTGACCTGTAACACTAGGTTAGTGAGTGACTTGTGAATTAGGCTTATCTGTGTAACCCCTAGGTGGCACTATCCCAAGGACTACTACCCCTGCCTGCTTGGCTAGTAGCAGGTTAAAGGGGCTGGGTACTGAAACGGGCACCTCCACTCGGATGTCAGGCTTATTAGTGGTCAAGCTAACCTGGGCACAGCCCTGTGGGACACTGTAACCCCACTCTTTCCCTTCTAGTGGCTGCACAATACACAATAATCACTGTCACAATACCCCTTGTACACCATACAAGTACCCACACTGTTTGCACTTACCACCAGGGCCGATTCCTCTGGCTCGACCTTGGGGACCCCCTGTAAAACCAGGTAATGCACAGCAAATAGCAACAGTACAGTACTTGTGGCACAAACTGGAACTTCAGTCAGATTAAATGCAAAAAGAGTTAGATCTGATTTATTCAGGGGGATTGAGCAAGGGAGGGGCGTAATCAGGTTGATTGGCTTGAAGGATATATAAATCAAACAGTTATGCATGCACTTCAGAGTCCCTACACAGTCACGCACTCTGGGTACCTGGCTGGGGAAGAGGTGGGCTAGCCAGGAACATTGCCCTGGGTAGGTCAGCATTGCAGCTTGTCGGGGCCCTGTGATGGAAGAAAGCAACATGCACAACACACACTATTTGTAATCCAGAGCTGAAGGGCTCAGTTCATGAAAGAAAAGGCAACAAGACAATTAGATGACACACTTTAGATTAAGCTGCTGTTGCAGGAAGCTACCCTAGTGTTTACTCATGATACCCAATACTGGACACAGGCAGGACGAAAATCGAGACTGCTGGTTGTTGATGTGGAGTGCCAGGAGAAGCAGGGCCCACACAAATCACCGAGGCATCATTCCTATTCAAGCACGGAGCAGGGGGCTGATCCCCAGGCAGGTCTCTCATCGATGACTTTCTCTGTGCAGCTGGTAATCTGACTGGGCCAGTGTGGCAGGGCCCAGGCCAATCAGAGATGAATACGGATTTCAGTCTGTGGAGCTGGATGCAGCCTCCAGCAAGCAAAACACAGTTCAGACAAACAGTGGGGAACTGACTTATGACCCACTATCAGCACACAGCACATTTACATGTAAGGAAAACTCCACTGTACCAGACCAATGGTTCCCCGGTTGCAATCACAGTGTCTCTGCCCAAACCGGGAGTTCAGAGGTGGCTGGAAATCCTGACAGGCCAATCACATTCAGCAAATCTTTGGTTTTCTTCAGGTCTGAGCCTGGTCACAATTCAGTGGCTTACTTTATTCTCACAACACGGATTCAGTCCAAAATAACTCTCTTCTCCCTCTCAGAGGGCAGCAGGCAAAAAAGCAGGCCAAACTCAAGCCTTTCCACAGTTCTCCCACGTGAAACTACGCAGCACGGCTGCTCAACTGTCTTGAGCTGTTGCTTCTTCACTTCCCAACTTAGATCTGACCCTAGCAGCAGGCAGCTTGGGACTTTCCCCAGATCCAAAAGATCCAATTGGCTGATCCGTCTGTCAGTCACAACAAGGGCTCCCCCTCCATGCTCAATTAGGCACCAGAAGCCCAAAACTACAATTCCTACAAAGTTTTGCTCCCACAAAGCCCCTGGGGACAGGCTCCATTTTAGAGTCCCCAAAGGTACTGATTGGTCCAATTCAGCAGTCCAGGACCAAGATGGTGGAGATACAAAGAAATGTTCATGCTGCAAAGAAGGCAGGTTAGACAAACTACATTATTAACACTCTAATAAATAATCAGCAAACAGTGACATCTTTTAAAAGAGCTCCCTCAGCGCAATTAACAATGGCAGAAACGGAGCAATTATCTGGCAGCCCTGGTGGGACTCGAGCATAAAAACACTCAGCTCCCTTCCAGATTAATTTTAACTGCAATCTAGGCAGCTCTTAAGGAGACAGTACATGGAGGCAATACAGGAACTCTCTAGCAATACTGTTTAAACTGCTAAAACACAGAACACCAGCCTGGCAGTGAGCATTTAGGCAAGCTCAAGGAAGACTTTTCAGGAACCCCCATTTGTAGTGGGGTTACATCTGAGTTTGGACTTTTTTAACTGTATAGGTATAAACTACACAATCTCTTGTAATTTTTTTTGTTCATTTTCAGTACACAAAAGGCCCCACAATTGGAGTGGAATCTGATCAACCAGATTGTTTCATGTTTCATATTCCAGCTGTTTTCAGTAATTTATGAAGAAATAAAATCCTTTTCACATACATTTTACATTTTTGCCACTTTGTAGTAGTAGTAGTAGTAGTAGTAGTGGTAGTGATAGTAGTAGTAGTAGTAGCAGTAGAAGTAGTAGTGGTAGTAGTAGTATTAGTAGTGGTAGTGGTAGTAGTAGTAGTAGTAGAGTTTATTTATTTTGGTTGTCCTTCCCCGTAGGCTCAGGGTGCCCTTACAGAGTATGAAACAGAACAAACAGCATAGGTGTGACCAAAAAAAAAGCAAAAACTTATAAACAATAAATGAAATATAATAATAAATAACACTCATTAAAACTCCTATCGATCAAACTTGACACTGCTTGTCATGTTAAATATATTTTTCATACCCCAAAGGCCTGTTGGAAGAGGAAGGATTTTAGATTCCTTTTAAATATCTCCATGGAGGGTGCCTCTGAGAGGTACCCTGGCAAAGAGTTCCATAGGATTGGGGCAGCCACTTCAAATGCCCGATCCCAAGAAGATTTAAGCCTTGCTGTGGAGAATAGGGATGCAGAAGCTCCTTCATGTAACACGGACCCAGCCCATGCAGGGACTTATAGATCAAAAGTCCCATTTTAAAGGAGATGCACCAGTGAACCGGCAGCCAGTGCAGATCGCACAGCACCAGCGTAATATAACTTGACCTCAGAAGGCCCTTTAATAGCCGGGCTGCAGCGTTCTGCAACAGCTGCAGGCGCTGCATCACACCTCCCCTTGCCCCGAGGTAGAATACATTACAGTAGTCCAGTCTTGAGGTGAAAAACGCATGTGCTAATGTGGCCAGATCATCAGGGTGGATAAGAGATCTAATTCAGGTGATGTGACGGGGATGGTAGAACCCAATCCAGACGGTAACTGACACATAAGCATCAAGTGTTAGCTCACTGTCCAGAGCAACGCCCAAATTCCTCACCTTGGTGGAGGCCTCAAGGTAGGTCGGACCAATAAAGAGACCTACACCTACCCCCGAGGCCTCCACTCCCCCACTTCAACCCGACACGACTACCAGTACTTCAGTCTTCCCCAGGTTGAGTCACAACCAGCTCAACAACATCCATGTCTGGATCTCGGACAAATACTTTTTCAGCATGTCAACCACATCAGTTCTTCCCAGTGTGAAAGACAGGTACAGCTGGGTATAATCAGTGTAGCAATGAAAACCCAGACTATATCGTCTTATGACCTCACCCATGGGCAGCATGTACCCTGTGAATAACATGGGGAGAGGACAGAACCTTGGGGCACTCCACAGGACAGGGCCATCGGGCTTGAGGAATAATTCCCCATCACCACCCTCTGAGACCTGTCCTGGAGAAAGGACTCAAACCAGCTGATGACCTTGCCAGTGAGTCCAACATATTCCCTCAGCCTGTCCAACAACATCCCATGATCCACAGTGTCAGATGCTAATGAGAGATTGAGGGGGATGAGAATCAATCACTTTCCTCTATCCCTCACCCTGAACAGGTCATTCAACACCTGTACTAAAGCAGTGTCCATGATGTGTATAGCCCTAAGCCTGGACTGGAATGGCTCATAGATCTGGAAGTCCTTGAGGTGACTCTCGAGCTACTCTGTGACCACCTTCTCAAGAACCTTCCCTAGAAAGGGAAGGTTCGAGATAGGCTGGTAATTTGCATGGATGTCAGGATTTTAAGATTTTTTTTTCAACAGAGACTTCACCTGAGCCTGTTTAAGAGACTCAGGGAAGACCCCCATCGCTAAGGAACACTCGACAATCTCGGAAAAAACTGGATTTAGAACTCCAACGCAATCAGACAGTAATTGCATCAGGCCTGGGTCTAAGTTGAAGAAAGTTGATTTCAGTTCTGAGATTTCCCCACAGACCTCCACCGTCGTCACCAGTTGGAACTCTCCCAAGGGGAGTTGAACGTGCCTGCCTACTCAAGGCCCAACCCTGTCAGATGATGGTATTCTGCCTGGAGAAATCCCATCCCTAACAGAGAACAATTTGTCTTAGAAGAACCAAGCAAATTCCTTACATTTTTGAGCTGACAAAGCTCTAATGGGTTCCAGACAGGCTAGATGTAACAGCCTGTCTATGACCCGAAAGAGCCGAGTTGGTTGATTCTTCCCAGTTGCTATCATCCCAGACATAAAAGCTGCCTTTTTATGAGTGACTGCATTCTGATACTCATCATAATGAGCCATTAGAACCATCCTGTCCTCCTAGGCCCTGGTCTTCCACCACCACCTCTCTAACCTCCACCCCCTGGTTTTCAGTGGCCTTAGCTCAACATCAAACCAAGGTAAGCCAAGATGGGAAGCTAGCAGGCATACATGAACCAGCATCAGACAGTCCAAGGCCACTGTGAATGACCCATTATAGGCTGCCACAGCCTCCCCCGACTATTCAGTGCATGCCTCCAGCACAGATGAACTGTCCAGCTCTGCCAGCAGTTCCTCTGGTCATAGCCCTTTTAATGGGTGGAACTGAACCTTTTCCACAGTGGAAGAGACATTGCTGGAGCTCTGAAACTGAACCTGACAGTGCAATGATCCGAACAAATGATCAGATTAATCTTGAGGGTATTAATCTCAAGCCCCAGGGAGAACACCAGGTTGAGTGTGTGCCTGGAGTGGTGGGTCCCAGGTGTGGTTTCAAGGGTACAGAAAAAAACTGTTCCAAATTTCCCCAAAACTGCAGTTCCAAGATCCTGGGCTAGAATGAATGTCTACTACATTTCATGTCTGTATGCAAAGAGACAGATGAGATATTCGCAATAGGAGAAGGCAGGAAGGCCTCCCCTCCAAGTAGTGTGGACAATAATTATAAAAGGAAAGGGGTAAGGCAAAGGTTGAATGCAGTGGGGGAGAAATAGGAGGGAAGGGAAGAAAAAAAAGACAAGGAAGGGGCCAAGCTAGTAGGGTAACTAGAGGAAGGAGGGGAACCAGGATGATGTGTGTGTGTGTGGAAATGTGGAATGTGGAGGGTGATATCCATAAATGCCAGCGGTCTGGGGAATAAAATGGACAGCCTCCAAGCCCAGACCATGATGACAAAGGGACAAGCAGATCTGATGGTAGTCACCAATACCTGGGCAACCTCTTCCCATGACAGGGATCTGTCTTTTCCTGGATACACCCCTCTCTAAGAAGGACAGAACAATGCACAGTGATTGAGGGGTGGAAATCTATGTTAGGGAGAAAATAAAGGTAAAATGGAGGACAGAGGTAGAGGGTACAGAGATGATATGGGTACAGCTGCAGTGAGGGGTGGTGAAGAAAATAAGCACAGGAGTAGTGTACCCACTACCAAGTCATGATTAAATCACAGACAGAGAGCTGGGGATGAGATAATAAAGGCTACAGTGAGGTGAGAAGTGGTAATAGTGGGAAATTATAACTTGCCCACTGTGGATTGAAGCACCCCAGAGGCTAGCAGCAACAGGAGGAGCCAAGTGATCCTAGATGCATTCCAGGATGTTTTTCTGACAGAGGGGGTGATGGAGTCAATTTTACCCTCCAGAACATTTGAGCTCAACACACCACAAATCAAAAAAACAAAAACTGAGTTCATGGTTTATTGCACATTCTCATAGTCCATTTGCTGCAACTTCTTTAGTTTGCAGACTGAGTGTCATAACTAACTGTAAGCAAATATCCATCATTATGAAGACAGCAATGTTAAGCCGTTAAAGCAGGCCTTCCGAGAAAACATTTAATACAACACTCACTTCTGCTGAAGTAGCAAAATAATGGTAGAGAACCTTTCCATCATTGGTCAATACAAATAAGCTATTGCTGAAGCTGGAGATAAAGTAGTAAGGAGAGTATGCATAGAGGCAGAAGGATGATCCACCTGGCACTTCTGTCTTCTACAGTACAACATCTGATTAGGGTTGATGGAGTCATCAAGGGATTGGGCTATCCTGGACCTAGTTCTGATGAATAGCATTCACATCAAAAGCATCTGGGTCACTGAGCCCCTGAGAGGAAGTGTGGTGTCAGGAGGACAGAGGGTGCAACATACTGAACATGAAAACATATGTTCTTGTCTTTAGAATGGCAGAATTTGTATTTATTGGGATAATGCTAGGGGAAAGACTGTGAGAATTAAGGAAGGACATTGGTGTGAAGGACAGATGGGCAGAAATTAGGGAGGGAGTCCAAGCAATCACCACAACCTACCTTAAGTGGAAGGATAAAAGGAGCAAGAGAAGGAAGCGAATGTGGTTTACAGAGAAGGTGGGCAGAGCAGTGAGGGAGAAAAGGGCTTCTTACAGAAAATACATGAAGACCCAGGCAGAGATTTGCTCCTTTGTTTGTGATCTTCTCTCCCCACCCACTTGCCTCCTGTTTTCCCGCCCTGACCTCTGGCGCTCCTTTTGTTTGTTCTGTGACTCTGTAAGCCCCTATTGCCTTCTAATCCTCCTCCTTGTTTTGTCCACAGGCAGTCTAACTACAATGGAGGGCTGCCTCCAGGTTCCTCAGCCTTCCCAGCACCAGTCTGCATTCTCTCGGGGACCCCCCCATCCCCACCGCAGGTACAGGTATTTCAGTCAGATGACCTGCTGAGCCCACCACTGCTTGTGTGGCAGCTGCCCGTTTCTCCAAAATTACACTTCTGGACAACTGCTGAACTGCGGCCCCCTCTGGGTTTCAATCCCCTGTTCTTGGGTAATCGCACCCTACTGCATGCAGCCCTAATCCTCTAGGCCATTCCAGCTGTAGCAAGTCCTCCTATCTGTTCACTCTATTTAGCTCCGCACCACCCCCCACCTTAGTTTTCTGCTCAGTCTGACACCCCCCCAGCCTTTCTTGGTGCACTCTCCCCTTCCACTCTCAATCCTTCACTTGTAAATCCTCATCATGCACATTTCTTCTTTACTCCTCCCTCTTCTGCCTTCTTTTCTCCGACCCCCCTCATCTTCGCAGGCTATTTCAACCCAACCACCCTTCCTGCCCCCACCACACCCCTCTACCAAAGATATCACATTACACCCTCCCCACTAACAATTAATTACAAAATGTATACTGAATGTATACTAAATTTCTTAACAAGAAAAGTTTTGTTTGTACAGACCAAAAGAAAAAATATGTTAAAAAATATATGTACCTAAATTACTATGTAAGGCTATTTATAGTTTTTTACAATGCAACCATTAATACATAGGACGCACTACAAGAAACTTAAAAGTTAGAATTCAGGAACATGTGAGAAACATAATGAATGCAAGGACAGATACACCTGTGGGAGAACATTTTTTGAAAGCACATAACTCTGACCCTAAGGGCACGAAATTCATGGGATTAGAGTGGCAAACACCAATGAAGTTTGGAGGTGACAGAACAAATGAGGTACTTAAGAAAGTAGGTGGATATACAGACTCAAGACTGTTAAACCAGATGATCTTAATGACCGGTGGGATCTGAAACCTTTTTTGAAAGATGTCCGAAAATAGTTGAAAAAGTAACAGAATATTTGCTTCTGTGGGAAAATTTGTGTTCTGTCTTTGATACTCATCTTGTTTTGTCATTTCAGAATTTGGTGTGAGATGTTATCTGAGTGGATCCCCATCAAAATGGTTTCCCTTCTCCCATTGTTGGTCTGAAGTGGAGGGTGATCACAAACATGACATTCATGTGTCTGTATTGTCACCACTGTTATAAATTTCATCTTCATTTTGTCTCATTTTGTGTTTTGCCATGAGCTATTTGTATGTTATTTAGTCACCTCACCTGATACCGTGTGCTCCATTTCATTCATTTCATTTTTTAATTTGTACTTACCTAGAGTGTTTTATCACCTTTCCTTTTAAAGTATGATTTATACTGAATTAACTATATTTTTTGGATTTAAGAAAGAAAGGAGGAGCTATAACTCTACCTAGTTCTTACACATTTAGAATTGACAGCTTTGTTTAAACATATAACTATTCATGTTCTAAATTAATGTACAAAGTGTCATAAGTGTGTAAAAAAGTGTAAAAAATTGTAAAAAACTATAAATAGCCTTGCATAGTAATTTAGGTACATATATTTTTTAACATATTTTTTCCTTTGGTCTGTATTTACAAACAAACATGTTCTTGTTAAGAACTTTAGTATACATTCAGTATACATTTTGTAATTAATTGTTTCATTAGAACATTAGAGTAAGGGAATATATATAAGACAGAATGGGGCATTGAAAGAGTTAATTGTCCCTTAATTATGATGTCATCACCATGATTGTATATAAATGTGGTTGTTTGTAAAGTGTTGTTATAACCCCCTTTAAAGGCGTAGAGCTGAAGCGCAGGGGTCTGGACTTGCCGTTTGGATTAAAATCACTTGCAGTATATTTTTCTGTGTCCTGGAGTGCTCATTACCTTGGCTTTTGTGTGAATTATTGAGGTTTGGACCTCACGCTGTGAGCACCCGCTCGTAGAGTTGTGCTGTTTATCTGCTGGATTCGACTATGTTTCTGTTCACCCTGCTCATAGCTGGTGACATAGAATGGAACCCTGGTCCTCCTGCTCCCCAACAAAATTCAAACTCTCATAAAGGCCTAAAAGTTATGCACATCAGCATAAGGAATATCCTGTCAAACTGGACGTCTTAAGCTGTTGACTAACCCAAAATTCACCAGACATCCTATGCCTCTCAGAGACTTGGTTATCAGCCAAGATCCCCAACTCAACCATTTCGTTTCTCGGTTACTCAATCATCCAACAAGACCAAAGGAAGAGAGGGGCAGCATCGCAGTGCTCATAAGGCAACCCCTCTCAAGCTCATGAGTGAAGAAAGAATTCTGTCATGGATCACATGAACTAATCCTAGCCCAAATCACTATGCCCTCCACCCTCCCCATTTTCATTGGGGTGGTCTGTGCCTCCCTTAAGCTTGGGCAAGATGCACTAGCAGATTGCATCTCTACTCTTCTGCCTTAGCTTACACCGGTGAACTACAACTGCTAGGGGACTACAGCCTTGATTGGCTCTCCCCACCTCCAAGCCCACCACCTCCAAAATTGAATCCTATCACCTCACCCAGCTAATCACAGAACCCACCCATTACAATACATGCTCCACAAATCACTCCCTTATTGTCTGGGTTGTCTCTTCCCATCCTCACAGAATATCCTCTGCCGGAGTCCTTGACCCTTCCCTAAGTGATCATTGCATCACATACTGCATTAGGAAACCCAACTGCCCATGTCCACCCCAAAATACATTCAAATTTGCCCCCTAAATTCACTCAACAAAAATTTCCTCCTCTCTGACTTATGCCACACTAATTAGGATCCATTATACTCTGCCATAGATGTTGACACCGCCCTTGCACAATTCCTAAGCATTTTCACAAGTGTCTCCGACTCCCACGCCCTGTTTAAAAAAGCCAGGGTCAAGAAATGTCACCACCCCGGATCACTGCCCAATGGTGGACCTTTGCAAAGCCCGTGACAAGGCCTGGCCACTTTCAAAACCTCCCTAACCCCACACTCTAGACAAGCTTACAATGCATCCAGAAATGCATACACCAAGGCCATAAGATGTGCCAAAGCTGATTACTTTAAAAACCATCTTGACACATCACACCCATCCTCTTTCTGGAATATAGTCCTCTTCACTGTTGACCCACCACATCAAATCAGCACCCCAACTCTTAAGCACAACATCCCCATATCTGACCACATCCAAGTAGCTGATGCCCTTAACATGTTTTTCATCACTTGTGCCCTCCTTAACCAGTCCATGCTCCCACCACCTGTGGCAATACCCCAAATCAAAACAAGCCCCATAACACCTTCCTGCTCACCCCGTTTCAACCGAAGAAGTACTGGATGCACTCCTATCCCTCAGTCCGTCAAAATCCAGCCTGGGTGGCATTCGTCCTTGTATGCTGCACCTCTCTGATCTAGCCATTACCCTCCCTCTCATCTTCTTACTGAACCTATCCTTCTCCTCAGGCACTGTCCCCAAAGCATGGAAATCAGCCTGTGTCATCCCTCTATACTAGGGTGGTGACCCCTCTACTGTACACCAGGCAACAACAGACCCATCTCCCTTCTTCCCACTCTGTCCAAAATGCAGAAATAGCTAGTGCAATCCAGGCTGACTGATTTCCTCACCTCCACCAATTTCATCTCCCTTTACCAATCTGGCTTCAGAAAACACCACTCCACCATATCATCCCTTCTCCATGCCACAGGTCATATCCAATCTGCAGCAGATCAAGGCCACCTCACCGTTGCCGTCTTCATTGACCTGGCTAAGGCCTTCAGCTCTGTATCCCACCTGCTGCTTCTAGATATGTTTGAGAGTTCAGGGCTGGCCCCCCACCATGCAGCGGTTTCACTCATATCTAGTGAACAGGTGTCAATCGGTTAAGATCACAAATTCCTCATCCCCCCTCCCTCCCCATTTTAGCAGGCATCCCCAAGGCTCAATTCATGGCCCTATTGTCTTTTCCCTTCATATAAATAGCCTCCCCTCTATCTGCTCCAACTCCCTCATCCACATGTATTCGGATTATACCATCCTGTTCTCCACTGGCCCTGACCTACCCGCAATCCCATTCACCCTACAACATGATTTCCACTCTGTGAAAACTTGGTTCAAGGAAAACGAACTCAAAATCAACACATCAAAAACTGTTTCTATGACCATCAGAACCTCTCAAGGACTAGCCAAAGGTCCCACCTCCACCTCTGTCTATCACTTCTATGGATAGCGCTCCTCTTGGTGAGGTATCATCCTATAAATATTTAGCCATCTGGATAGACCCACAATTAAACTTCTCAAAACGCCTCGATGCCATATCCTCAAAACTTTGCTCTAAGCTCGGCATCCTCTACCATAACTGGGACTCTCTACCTCTCCCAGTACAATGGGAACTACTGACAAAAATGATAACACCAATTTTTGACTATGCTGACATAATCTACTGCACTGCATCCACCTCCTTACTTGCTAGACTTGATCCCTTCTTTTACACCTTTTGCCGCTTTGCCTCAAATTCCCCCCTTAGAACCCACCACTGCTCTCTTCACTCTTCCCTGGATCTCTCACCTCTTTCCCATCGATGACTCATCCAGTCTATCTCCCTTATCTTCAAGTACTGGTTCAATCTGCTCCCTTCCTATCTCTCTATCTACCTCACCCCTGCTCTCTCTCCTCACCCTACTCCCTACGTTCTAGGGACTTCCGTCCTTTCTCCCTTCCTAAACCATTCTTAACCTAAGGCAAATCCACCTGTTCCTATAGGCTACCCTCACTTTGGAACACTCAATCTCCTCTCCTTCGAAACTCACCCTCACACACGTCTATCATATCTCAACTGTGCCACATGCTCCCACTTGTCCCCATAGAATTGCATAGCATTTGCTCTTGGCCCAGTACAGCAATTAGCACTTCTCTCACCTCCTTACCTCACCATGCTCATCCATCCCTCCATCCCTCTACTACTTGACCCCTTATGGGCCCTTCTTCCCTTCTAGCTAGACTCTAATCCTACTTAATCTCTCCAGGCTCACTGCCAGCTGAGCATATGTACCTTGGTGAAGCCAGAATTCCTTGGCTTGCTCTATACCACCTACTTGCCTTATGATTCTTTTTTGTACCCTGTTCACTTGTAACTCCTACCTAATTATAGGTTGTTCTTTGTGCTGCTTTTATTGCATTCCTGTACACTTGTACCTTCTACCCGATTGTATATTGCTTGTATGATGTTTTTTTATTGTATCATGTATATTTATTGTCCTATGTTCCTTTTCCCCGTGTTGCACCTGGAAATGAGCTTTGGCACAGTGTGCCTTTCCCGGTAACCAAATGTTTAAATGAAAAAAGAAAAAAAAACAAAAGAAAAAGACAAGGCAGAATATGCAGAGCACCTGAAATCAGCTTGCAGATTGGTAAGGAAAACCAAGGTGGAGACAAAACTAAGAACAGCTAGCGGAATCAAAGAGGTTGATAAGATGTTCTTCCAAAAAATCCTGGAAAAAGAACAACAAAAGAGGAAATATTGAAGTTGAGAAGGAGGGCTGAGTGGGTGGGGGAAACAGGGAAAAGACAGAAGTAGTGAATGAATAGTCAGAGAATCCCTGCAATTTGGAATTCATTACCCTTGGAAATAATCAATATATTGGCAATTTCACTTTGTTTTTGGAGTTCTATATTTACTGGTTAGTGTTTTCTGTCTTCTGGAGTGCCTGAGAGCACTTCCCAGCAGAATGTTCGAGACAGGTGCTTGGGCAAACTCTGTTATTCATGGTTCATTATTTATACATGTGAATAACAGAGTTTGCCAGCCACTGTCAGCAGTTGATAAACAACACTAACCAGGAAATATCATATAATACCTCACAGCTTTCAACCAAGAAAGAGGGACATCCCTAGTTTTAACACTGGAAGCCCTCTGTCCTACATAAACAAGGTGCTGGCCCACATTGCACAAGAATGATGGTGTTTAAGCATAAGACCATGATAGTCCTTGTTTCTCAATCAACAGTAAATGTTATAAACCTGAAAGCATTCATTTCCATCATATCTTGAACCTGTATGGTAGCTACATGTTTTCATGAAGTGTCCCATATTTTCTTTCTTCTATATACATTTGATCTTTTGGGACCGTGATTCCCATTCAGGTGAAAAAAAGGTTGCATTTTGTCTAGCATTCATGCCTCATAGTACCTTTTATGACAATACCCCAAAACAGAGAGCTTTACTTACATAGTTGTGTTCAATGCTAAGCTATTAGTCATGCATTAAGGCACAGTCTGTAAGCCCATCAGCAACTTAATATAGCTGGCGCCCACCAAAGCCATGCATAAGGCAAAGCAATTTCCTTCGACTGTCAGCTCTCAATTCTGTGACAGTGGGACTTCATTTTATCTCTCCTCATTCTTTCTTCCCGCCAGGGTATTTAAAATTTGATCCCTACAATGCTTCATTCATATGCATAGTGTGACCTGCTTTGGGAGCTATTCAGTGTAAAACGGGTGGATAATATTACAGATTAATTTAACTCTGGAGTGTGAACTGTCAGATGTATCCTTTAACTAGGGAAAAATACTTTAAACACTTCCTGGAAAATTGCAAGGCCTAATCTTTTTTGCTGCGCTGATTTGCTGCATAATCCTGCACCACATCAACTTGTTTTTCATCTGACTGAGGCAGCCAGGCTGCTAAGCTCCTTCCCTGGTGTAATAACCCAGAAGACTCTGGTTCAGTGGACACCAGCAGCTATTTAGGATCTCTGCCTATAGATTGCTATAAACTGCTGTATAGAAAAAGTGTTTTTTTTGTTTTTTTCAGCAATTTATCTAACCCAGATAGCCCAACTGACAAGTAAACTCTTGTTTCCAGTGGGGCCCTGGTTCTAAACATTTCTGCAGTTGGGTGGACTGGAGCACTGAGGGCTTAAGTGACTTTCCCAGGGTCACAAAAGGAGCATTTAGCTTTTTCCCAAGGTCACAAAGTGAGCATTTAGCTCTTTTCCACGGTCACAAAGTGAGCATTTAGCTCTAGCTGAGTTTGAACCTGCAATCTTGTGGTTCCCAAGCTGGTGCTCTAATTACTATACTGCACTGTGCATTTTAACAAAACTGTACCTTAGCAACAGAATAGCATCTTAAATACCACTAGACTCCTACTGAAACCAAACCACATCAGTGTACACAATTTGCCATCATCTGCTATGGCTTTATATTTTCAAAACTGTTTCTTCCATCCTGTACATAAGGGACAAGATATTTTTAAAATGGGCTGAGGGTATTTTTGTCATTATTTTTTTATCCTCCTGCTTAGTGGCCATCCCCCCATCTGGCCAACCCCTGTATCCAGTCACTCACCATTCTCAGGTACTTACCCCAACCTCCATCCTTCATGGCTTGCCACCCATTATAGGTCTTTGAGAATATAGCTCTCAAGATGTCTGGATCTGGTGGAGAAGGGTCCCTGCTTGGGGTGCGGGTCCTGCAAGATTCTGTTTATCACCCTGTACAGTCGGCATGTTGCCCTTTGATCTGCATCCCACAACCACAGGCAGTATGCAAGTGCATTAGGGTACCATGCCTTGAGTGTGTTTAGCGTGCCCCTGCTGGGAAAGCAAGTTCCACAACTCACAAGCAGGACTCACTGCAGTACTGAAGTATATTGCCTCCAGCTCCCCAGCTGGGACACACTGCCATCATCAGCATTGCCATCCAGCCTGGCCACCTGATTATCTGCTTCCAAATTCATTCCTGAACATGGATCACCAGATCTGGCATTCTTTTGGCCCATCTGCTGGCTACTTAGTGTACCTTTAGCCAGTTATGAATGTTCACACCCACTGGTGTTGCTGAAGCTAGTTACCATATTATCATATTTGCAGTTTTTTAAACTTCCTGGAGGCAACTATGAGGAATAGCAGACTTGATACCAAATATGTAGGTGTTGTAACTAGCAACTACTGTATTCCCCTAGCAGTGAAGCTTTTCCAACTACTGTCAGTGCTTGGCTGCTTCATATTTGGGTTGAAGGTTGAGGTTTTTTTTCATGGCCTTATTGACAGCTCCATTCATCCCAGATGGTGTTTTTGTTCTTTATCACCACTCTTTCTGGCAGGGCAGAACCAAAGTTCTGGTTCATGGCACACTTAGGATTTCAGGCGTTCTATAGTAGTGACAAGTTAAGATTATTTCACTTGCCTCTTCAAGTAGAAGGATATTTATCCTATTAGAACCCCTGTACTACTCGCTTCACATAGTCTGTCTCCCTGGCAATAAAGTGGTAGCAAATGACATGATGTAGAATATCCAGATATATCACAATATACTGTAACACTACATATCTTCATCCAATTAAATTGGATTTCTGAATATCACAATATTCACAGAAATCTTGTAAATAGTGCATCTTGTTACTTGCTGTGATGTTTGGCTAGCTGGTTATGATTGTTCTATGATATTTGTAGTATAAAAATGTAGTGTGCGATTGTCTCCATAAGGCAGCTGTGCCATGCCCCCCCCCCCCAGATTTCAGAGATGCTGCACGATATATTAACCTGAGGACAGGAGGTAATTAAAAGACTAGAGAACTAGAGAGACTTCATTAAGGGTCTCCTGTTTTCCTGACTTAATTAGAGCTGACCCAGCTACCAGGATATAAGGCTCATAAACCTTTATGACATCTTAGAGGGAAAACATGTTATTCACCATGGAGTGAATAGCCATAAAAGTCCATTGATGTGCCCTGGGACTAGGAACTGCTCCAAATCAAAGAGAGGGGTGTTAAATAAGGAGTCATATTGGGAAATTAGTTTTTTTTGTTGAAGTCACATTATTTAAAATATCTCCTGACAGGAAGATCATTGTTTGTATCATTTTTACATTTTAAACGGAGGAGCTAGATGACATCATAAAAGGGGGTGGAAACATAAAGTTTTAAACTGTATTCTGTGTTTCAACTGAGTGACATTTCTTTTTGGACTCTTAAGAAACAAGATCTCTGATCTAACTTAAGCACTGTATAGAGGTAATACATTAGATAGAAAAAGTCTAACTATGTTGGTAGGAGTTTGTCTGTAGTTTTCTTTGCTTTTATTTTAAGTGATTGTATGCTTTGTGATATAGAGTTCTGTGTTTACATTTTACATACTTTTATCCATTTTAGTAAAAATATTATTTTGAAAGACTGGGTGTGTCTTCGTAGTTCTTTTTGCAAGTGACGAATAGAAGGTTAGACTGAAAAAAAAAACAACTGTTCAGAGCTTGATGGTGTTACTAAACTGAGAAAGGCAAGAATATACCTAAGGTCTTTTATAGAGTTTTAGGGGTTTATTTTGGATACCTGGTTAGGTGCCCTTAGGCTAAAGATATTTAGCATCCCCCCAAAGAGCAGATTATCTGAGCCTATACATTTGGGCACGCTAGCATAAGGTTCACAGTTTGAATCCCCCAGAACTTGACACTAAAGGTGATTCAGACCCACAGACAGACATGAGTGTTACCTTTCTGTTACCTGTTCACAATACTGCACTCAGAGGTTGGCACTGTGGAAGCAGAGGGCCTGACTCACAGAGTGTGTTTGTGACAGATTGGCTGGCAGTGGTGCAGATAAAATTTGGTAACACAAGCTTTAAATGTTCAGTGTGTCAGCTTTATACTGTACAGCTCACTTGCAAAAAAAAAATATTAAAATAAGGCAGTGATTTATTTAAAAAAAAAGAACTATGTCATTTTGCTTACAGTCAAGTTCCTACCTGTTTTATTTTTTTTCTAAAGTGCAAGTTAGAGTAGCCATAGTTCGGGAAACAGATGGCTTCCAACTACAGCGAGCACACTGTAGACTACTTGAGGCAGTTGTGCCAGAACAGAGGAGTTCCATATGGGAGGAGATCCACCACACAGAACCTTATGGATGCCCTGATGGCAGCAGATGCCCAGAGCATCGAGTTACTGACTGTGACTGTAAGGAACCAAACCTTGAGTGTGGTGGGGCCAGCAGCCAGTGCAGTGTCCAGATCCAGTGAGGATGACAACACAGCCAGTGCCAGCAAAGGGACACAGCAGCAGGGGAAGGTCACCAGCATTCTGGAGCCAGAAGAACTCAGGCTGCAGACTGAGTTGTGCAGAATGGAACTGGAGTTCCAGAGGGAGGCTGAGCAAGAATGCAGAGAAGCGTAGTGAGAGAAACAAGCCACAGAGGAGTAGAGGGAGTGAGAACAGCGAGAGGCTGACCGGGAACAGCAGGAAGCTAACTGTGAGGAGTGTGAGCACCAGCTAGCCACAGAGGAGAAAAGGGAGTGATAACTGTGAGACGCGGATTGGGAAGAGTGTAAGTGCCAGATGCAACATGAACTGGAGAAGCTACAACTCCAACCACCAGCACCAGAGCAGGTAAGTGGCTTGGGTTTAACTGGAACTACAGGACTGGGTTACAAATTCAATTCCAAATTGATAGCTGAATTTAAAGAGAGGAAGGATATGGATGTCTTTTTAAATTCCTCTGAAGAAGTTTGTATTCAGGCTAAAATTCCAAAAGGGTCCTGGAGCTTTCAGCTAGCCCCGCTACTTACTGGGAAAGCTTGGGATGCATTGGGTCAAATGGACAATGAGGACAGTAATGATTACAGCAAACTTAAAGCTGCACTTTTAAAAAAGTTTGATTTAACTGCTGAAGCACACAGAGCTAAATTCTGTAAGCTTAGGAAAAGCCCTGATATGAGCTAAGAGGAGCTAGCCATGAAACAATGTCAGTGTTTAAAATATTGGTGGGAAGCAATTAAAGCAAACTCTGTAGATAAAATTGAAAATGCTATTTTGTTAGAACAGTTTTTTTGGCATGCCCAGCAGAACTGAAAACCTGGCTGGAGGACCGAGATCCCAAAAGAGTGCAAGAGGCTGCTGAACTCTCAGACCGCTATGCCAAGAGCAGACCTGCTCTGAGAGCAAATGGGGTGGGCGTGGCAGTGCAGAAAGGGAAAAGCGTGCCTTCAGGGCAGCTAAAACCCTCACTGCCTCCAATGACACCAGTTAACCCCAGGTTTCAGAGAAAAAATCTCTGAGAAAAGAAATGAATGTTGAGTTTGTAAAGAAAATGGGCATATTGCCAGACAGTGTCCCAAAAGGATGAGCAATATGCAATGCAGGGCTAGGAAAGAAGTGAGTTGTTTGTGTGTCCCTAGAAGCATGCCTGTGAACATGAGGGAATATATGCACCCAGTCAGGGTGAATGGTGTACAGACAGAAGGGTTAAGGGGCACAGTGGCATCCCTGACATTGGTAAAAAGGGGATCTGGTACAGCCTGGTCAGCTTATATCCAATAAATATGTCACTGTACAAGACTTCACTGGTGAGGAGAAAACATTGCCACTAGCTAGTGTTCTCCTAGACTGGGGAGAAACAGGTGGAACTGTGCCGCAGGTGGCTGTAGCCAAAATGTTAGCAGTTGATGTCATCCTTGGCAACAATCTCAAACAGGGAATGGTGATTATAGTTACCCATAGCCAAGTGGCAAAGGGAAATTGTAGTTCCCTGGACCTCACAGAAGCCATTGTGGAAACCACTGGGAGGCTGGTTCCCCAGCTTGTGTCTGCTGATGGGGAGACTAATGAAAACGGAGTAGAATTTTCCCCAGTAGCAGTTAACCAAACAGCTACACAGGATTACTCCGAAGAAGGAGGGGGGTGACCCATTGTCAGAGGGTTAGGGATGACAGTGATCCTGAGTGCCCTGATGCTAGTGTTAGGGACCCTAGTTTAGAGACTGAAGGGGACCTGTCCCATGCCTTGGAAATGTGTAAGGAGTTTGCAGCTGCTCAGAAAAGTGACCCTAGTCTAGAGAAGCTGAGAGCTTAGGCAGACTCTGATGGAGCACAGAGAGGTGACAATAAACATAAGGTTTATTGGTAAAATGGACTTATGTATACTCAGGCTGTGAGGACAGAAGGAGGGGTGCTAGCCAGGCTCCTTGTCATTTCCCAGGGGTACTGTGAGCAGTTGCTCAAGATTGCACATGATATTCCATTGTCTGGTCATCTGGGAATCACATGTACTATGCAGCGGTTGTCCCAGAATTTCTATTGGCCCAACTTCATCCAGCAGGTGAAGGAGTATTGCAGGTCTTGTCACTGGTGCTAAGAAATAGGGAAGGCAGGTAAGAAAACCCAAGCTGTCCTAATTCCATTGCCCATAGTGGAGAAGCCATTCCAGAGGGTGGGAATAGATATTGTGAGGCCTTTAAATACCCCCAGCCCTCTGGGAAGAGGTTCATCCTGACAGTGGTGGATTATGCCACCTGATACCCAGATGCAGTTGCCCTATCCTCACTGAGGACAGACAAAGTGGCAGATGCCTTACTTGGGATTTTGTCCCATGTTAGGTTTCCACAGGAAGTTATCACTGATCAAGGTGAGTTCCTTCATGTCGGACCTGATTAAATGTTTGTGGGAGAAGTGTGGGGTGGTGCCAAGGCACATGGCACCTTATCACCCTCAAGCCAATGAGCTTGTGGAAAGATTTAACAGTATCCTGAAGTCAATGCTCCAAGCATTTGCTGAACAACATCGGAGGGACTGAGAGAAATACCTTCCCCATCTGTTGTTTGCATACAGGGAGGTGCCCCCAAGAGTCGACAGGGTTTTCCCCCTTCAAGCTCTTATATGGATGCCGGGTATGTGGGCCCCTAGATTTCATCTGGGAGGACTGGGAAGTCAAGCACCCCACCCAGGGAACTCCCATAGTGGATTACATCCTGAGGTTTAGGAAAAGGCTGAAGGAGCTTATGGGGACGGCCCAGAGCAACCCGGCAGTTGCCCAACAGAAGCAGAAAGTGTGGTATGACTGCAAGGCCAGACCTCACTCATACACGGTGGGACAGGAATTCATGGTCCTTATACGTGTCTGGAAAAACAAGCTGCAGGCTGAGTGGGCAACACTGTACAAAGTAGTTAGGAAGGTAAATGACGTAAACTATATCATAGAGTTACCTGACAGTTGACAGACAGAAAGAATGTACCATGTCAACATGATGAAGCCATATGCTAATCGGGCTGACATGGTGTTTGCAGTATGTAGTCCTGGGGAGGGGATGGACGAAGGAGACCCCCTTCTGGACTTTCTGGAAGAAAACAAGTAGAAGTCCTCTGTGGATGTAGTTAAATTGTCTCACCAGCTTGCCCCAGACAAGATCCAGGAAGTAAGGGAGGTTTTAGCAGACTTTGCCCCACTGTTTAGTGCCAAGCCTGGACTAACCCCCTTAGTGACGCACAATGTGGAGACAAGGATACTGACGCCCATATGGCAGACAGCATATCGGGGTGTGTGAGGCTGTCCAAAAGGACATTAGGAGGGAGGTGGAGGAAATGCTGGATTTAGGGGTAATCCAGAGATCCCACAGCCCCTGGGCCTCACCCGTAGTCCTTGTGTCCAAGCCAGATGGCTCTACTCATTACTGTGTGGACTATCATGGACTGAATGCAGTCATGAATCAGACTCCCACCCAATGCCCTGGATGGATGAACTCCTGGACAAGTTGGGAGGGGTGACATACCTTATGACTGTCAAAGGAGTATTGGCAGGTTGAGTTAACTGACAGAGCTAGGGAAAAGTTGGCCTTCATCACTCCTATAGGCTTATTTGAATTTAAAGTAATGCCTTTCGGAATGAAGAACACCCCGGCCACTTTCCAAAGATTGGTGAACCAGGTGTTAAATGGTGCTGAGGAGTACGCTGTGGCGTACCTGGATGACATTGCCATCTTTAGTGCCAGCTGGGAGGGACACCTGTCCCACCTTAGGGAAGTGCTAGGCAGGATACAGGGGGGCCGGGCTCACTGTCAAAGCTGAGAAATGCCAGGTGGCCATGGCTGAAGTGGCATGCCTCAGGCAAGTGATAGGACGGGGACAGCTCCATCCTAACCAAGTGAAAATAGAGGTGATCAAGGTATGGCTCAGACCAGAAACGCAGAAGCAGGTTAGGAGTTTTCAAGGGACAGCAGGGTACTATAGGAAATCTGTAGTCAATTACAGTGCCCTGGCTGCTCCCCTATCTGACTTGGTAAAGAAAAGGATACCTAAGAAAATTACCTGGGAACCAGCCTGTGAAAAAGCCTTTACCAAACTGAAGGAGGCACTGTGCAGTGCTCCTGTGCTGACAAGTCCCAACTATAGCAGACCCTTTATAATCCAGACTGACACCTCAGACGTGGGTGTTGGGTCAGCACTGAGTCAGACATCCAACCAAGGGAAAGATCACCCGGTAGTGTACCTGAGTAAAAAGTTACTTCCCAGGGACCAGGCTTACTCTACTGTGGAAAAAGAGTGTCTTGCCATAGTGTGGGCACTAAAGAAGCTAGAGCCATACTTTTATGGGCAGCATTTTGTGGTACAAACTGACCACAACCCCTGGTTTGGCTGACATAAATGGGAAAAACTAATGGTAGACTGTTAAGATGGAGTCTTGCCTTGTAAGGGTATGATATGACAAGCTTACATAGGGCTGGAGTGACCAATCAGAATGCTGATGGCCTGTCACGTGTATAAGAAGAGTGAACTGATTTGAGAAGCTCATCCCATGCAGGGGATAGAGCCCCAAAATTTAGTCTAGGTGGGGAGAATTGTGATGCTTGGCCAGCTGGTTATGGTTGTTCTATGATATTTGTAATATAAAAATATAGTGTGTGATTGTCTCCATAAGACAGCTGTGCCATGGGCCCCCCCCCCAAGTTTCAGAGAAGCTGCAGGATATATTAACCTAAGGCCAGGAGGTAATTGAAAGACTAGAGAAACTTAATTAAGGGTCTCCTGTTTTCCTGACTTAATTAGTGCTGGGACAGCTACCAGGATATAGGGCTTGCAAACTTTTATGATGTCTTAGAGGAAAAACATGTTATACACCATGGTGTGAAAAGTCATAAAAGTCCTTTGACGTGCCCTTGGAAAAGGAACTTAATCAAGATCAAGATCAAAGAGGGGATGTCAATTAAGGAGTCGCATTGGGAAATTATTTTTTTTTGTGCTAAAGTCACAGTATTTAAAATATCTCCTGACAGGAAGATCATTGTATAATTTTTTATATTCTAAATGGAGGAGCTAGATTACATCATAGAATGGGGTGGAAACACAGAGTTTTAAACTGTATTCTGTGTTTCAACTGAGTGACATTTCTTTTGGACTTTTAAGAAACAAGATCTCTGATCTAACTTAAGCACTGTATAGAGGTAATACATTAGATAGAAAAAGTCTAACTGTATGTTGGTAGGAGTTTGTCTGTAGTTTCTTTGCTTTTCTTTTAAGTGATTGTATGCTTTGTGATATAGTGTTCTGTGTTTACATTTTTATCCAGTTTAGTAAAAATATTATTTTGAAAGACTGCTTGGGTGTGTCTTCGAAGTTCTTTTTGCATGTGACGTATAGAACGTTAGACTGAAAAAAAAAACTGTTCAGAGCTTGATGGTGTTACTAAACTGGAAAAAGGTAAGAATATACCTAAGGTCTTTTATAGAGTTTTAAGGGTTCATTTTGGATACCTGGTTAGGTGCCCTTAGGCGAAAGATGTCTGGCATCCCCCCTGAAGAGCAAATTATCTGAGCCTGTACATTTGGGTATGCTAGCATAAGGTTCACAGTTTGAATCCCCCCAGAACTTGAGACTATAGGTGATTCAGACCCACAGGCAGACAAAAGGGTTACGCAGTCTGTTACCTATTCACAATACTGTCCTCGGGGGTTGGTACTGTGGGAGCAGAGGGCCCGACCTGCTGAGTGTGTTTGTGACATTTGCTACCACTGTACAATATTTAACTAGAAGGAATGGCTGTATATTTACTTCCATACAATAGCAGCCTTCAAGATAGGTAAAAAAAATGGTAGCCTGAAAGTGCTACTCAAGAGTTGAAGATTAAGTCTCCCTCTCCCAAGGTGCTCACCTCTCTGGTACCACTCAGTATTTGCAGGTATATGAAGAAAAGGCTGGGACTTCCAGTGATATTATCACCTCTATTGCTGCCTGTTTCCTTATCTCCCAGCACTGTCTAGCAAAAATACCCCTCCTGCAGCAATTTCCCCCAAAAATTTGGCTATTATCCTTCAGATATGAGGGGGTACTAATACTCAGGAACCAAAAATGAAGAAGTACATGTGACAGGCTATGGAGGATGACATCCAATTGCATCTTGAAGCCTCCAATTCTGAACTTTCACAGGCCTCATTGGAAACCGGGCCCTCAGTTAACGCAGCTACTTCTGGACACTCTGGTCGGAAAAAGCGAGTAAAATTGGAAACAATCTATACAGAGCTAGTCAGTTTTCATACTGAGATGAAACAGTTCTATACTGAACTTAAAAGAGATGCGGAGAACTTGGAGCAGAGAGCTGATTGTACAGACTGTCAGCTCACCGCCAGCTGAAAATCACATTGATTACTTGGAGGGCTTAATTCAGGACTTGCAGGACAAACAAGCTACGATTATGGCAAGACAAGAGGATGTAGAGAACAGATCTAGATGAAGAAATCTCCACATATACAAGATCCCTGAGGACTCTGAAGGCCCCCATCTTAAGGAGTTTATAATTATGTTAGTGCATACTGCTCTGGAATTACCAGTAGTCCCAATCATTGGATTTAGAATGTGTGCATCGGGCTTTGGGCCCCAAGCCAACCACTGCTGGTTCTCACCCACATTTGGTAATACTCAGATTCCTCAGCTATGCCATTAAGGAGCAGGTTTTTACTACAGCCTAGCACCGAGGGAAAACTTTCTATGGCCAGACGAGGACTTATTTTGATAATGATTATGCACCTCCACATAATGAGAGATCATAGAGCATACCAACCTCTATTTGCAACTCTCCAGGTCAAAAGTATCTGTTTCACTAGACCATATCTGTCCCGTTTAGTGGTGCAATTACCAGATGAGAAGAGAGAATATACTATGGCGGAGGAGGCCAAAGAAGATCAAGCCAAGTAGGGGATTCAGTTTCCAGATCAACAACTCACAAGAAAGCCTTGTTCCTGGTGGCAACCCCCTAGGTGGCAGCAGATTAAGAGACAGAACAATAAATCTCCTACTAAGAATACCAGAGATGTACTACCAAGACTGTCCACATTTTGAAAACAAGAACTGAGTGCAACTAGAAAGAAGACTGTAAATAATGGTGGGCAAGTATTGTAGTTCTTGGAGGGGTAGGATGAATGCCTAATTATTTACAATACTCAGTGTCCTGTAGAATGGTGGACTATATATCTGTGCATATTATCTTAATGTTTCACTAACTACATCATCACTGCATGGGCTGTGCATTGTAATTCAGTGGGAAACTTCCAGACCACCTCTATTGGCCTCCAGACTAGGACAGCTCTTTGGGGCTGTCCGAAACTTATACCTTATAGTAATTTCCAGTAATGGTGGGCCTATATGAATTTAACATATAGTGTATGTAGGTAGTTCATAAATATAGAGCATTTTTTTTTTTTTATTATTATTGTCCATTGATTACACGCTACCACTTAACTACTTAATAAGTCGGCAACCGTTAGTTCATATCCCATCTGGCATTTTGATTTACATGGCATTAAGAATTGGAGTGCACAATTTACCTACCGATTGAATCCTTTAATATGCTCCCCTACTCAGGCAAATGTAAAGCTGGACAAAGATGGGAGTTGCTGCTATTTTTGGGACTCCCATTGATTAAACAGACAAGCTGCTAGTGCTTTGAATTGGTTCATGGTGCTGACAGTTTTAGTTGGTAAGGCCAGGCTGGAGGGGACTTGCATGGGACTGAGTGCGATTTTATATTGCCTTAGGCCCCATAATAATGCTTCCCTCAGCTGTTCGTGTATGTATAAATGTGTTCTAAATTTGCAGCACATTTTCTTTAGAACTCCCCTGCCCACTCCAGTCCTAATACAAATTTACAGAATTGGAGGGGGGGTTACCTTTAGTGACAGTGATATGTACTACAGTGTTACAGACCACCATCCCAATGGTACAGTTTCCTAATTTTTTATTTACAATATATGCTGGGCTAGAACTCAGGCGATACCAAGGAAGCTGATGACGTGATTTATTCCCTACCTTCGCAATGCCTATTTTTATTTTATTTGCTTTTTCCAGTTCATTATTTTTGAGAGACTTGGCTTCTCTCTGGAGGACCAGGACTTTCATTTTCCTGGCTTTTCCTCCTTACAGGACTGCAAGGTTTGTAGTCTTTGGGATAATAGAGGGATGGGTGTTAATCCCTCTGACCTCAGAAGTCGATTTACTAGGCCTAGATATTCAGGGTTTTTTTTTTTTTTTTGGTCCTATGGTAGTAGACTTAGCTGCTACAGTTAATTTTTCCCCTTATTTTCCCTTTTTGCAGCTATTTTTATTTAATTTGGTGTATAATTTTGAAGTCATTTTACATTCTCAGGAGGTAGCTGTCCTAGTGGATTACTCTTTTAATGCCTAGTTGTCATGCTTAATCAGTTCAAGAATATTTAGGGGTGTTTTACTTAACCCCAGGTTAATAATTAAGAACAGTTTGTTTATTTTCATTGATAATTTTTTATTTGTAAATGTAAAAATTCTCTCAGGATGGTATATAATTTTGATAATGACATTGCTTAATATTACTGGAATAGGAGCATTTACTATTACAAAGCTGTTAGTCCCAGTTTTTTCCCAGGCTTGTCTTTGTTGTATCAGGAGCTATGGTTGGAAAGGGTTGGAGATGTATGAATTTGTTATGTTCATTGATGGGGGGTACCGGAGGAGACCCATTACCAGATAGTTAGAATGTGGGGCTTTGATGCATTCTCTCTATTATTTAATTATTAACCATGGCTATTTCCCCTGTTAAGATCTTATCCCTAAATGTCAATGGCATCAATAACCCTATTAAAAGGGTAAGAATGCAACAGCATCTCAGGAAACAGGCAGCTGAAGTGGTACTCCTCCAGGAGACTCATTTATCCCAGGAGGAACACCTTAAATTGTCAGCAGGGGGCCGCTATATAGTATTTCCTTCATCATCTGGGAGAGGGCAAGTGTCAGAGAGTGGTAATAATACTGCCAGCAGCAACCCCATTTCAGTTAGATGCTGAATATGCTGACCCACATGGTTCTTTTGTAATTTTAGTGGGGAGGTTGTTTGGCCAAGTAATTACTTTGGTAAATGCATATTTTCCCCCTAAATCTTCCCCTTCAAAATTTCGGGCATTTTTCTACACATTATTTGATTTACAACAAGGTACAGTGGTGATGAGGGAGACTTTACTATTACTTTGTCTCCCTCTTTAGATACCTCTCATATGGCTGGACACCGTGTTTTGGCATCTCAAAAATATCTGAAACAACAGCTAAGTCAGTTAGGTTATGTGGGTGTTTGGAGATACTTTTTCCCAACCACATGAGCTTATACATTCTATTCCCCACGGTTCCACACATCCTTTAGTATTGATTATTTTTGTTTTAGCTGAACATACAGAGGTCCTGTGGGATTTGTCTATTGGGCCGAATCTGTTATCAGACCATTCCCCTCTCCTACTTAAAATGAATATTGACAGACCTCCAAGAAGGACTACCTGGTGTCTTAACTTATCACTTCTAAAGACCGAAGCCTTTAGAACCCAAATTACTAATAGAATAAAACAAATCATATCTGAGAATGAGTCACCTGATATATCCCCTAGTATTCTTTGGGATACTCTTAAGGTGGTGTTGAGAGGAGAAATCATTGCCCATACAGCTTTTAAAAAAACAGTGGAATTCCAAATATAAAACATTGTTGGAGGAATTGGAATTATTACAAAAAATTATTGATCCTTTAGGAGAAGATGGATTACGTATACGTCAGATTAAGGCTGAGCTTCAAAAGATCTTAGATCAAAAGGTCCAAATGGCCCTAGTATATCTTAAAAAGTATCACTATGAGGGTGGGCCTAGGCGGTCCAAGACCTCAGCTAGAAAACTCGGGGGTTTTAGAGCATCAGCCCACATACACTCTGTTAAATGCCCCTGAACAGGAAAATCTGTATCCATTACTCAAGAGATGTATCTCTTTTGAACATACTATCAACAGTTATATGATGAACCCTCACCCCCCCTGTCTGGACAAAATTACAGCTTTCCTTAAAAATGTTCAGATCCCAAAGCACTCTTCCTTCCAGCAAAATTTTCTTCCATCACCTATCTCGATGGAGGTAGTAGTAACATCTGTTTCTGGAATGAAAACCTTGAAGTGTCCTGGCCCTGACAGATACCCCATCAAATTGTAAAAGACCTTGTCTTCAACATTAACTCCTTACCTGCTTAAAGTATGCTTAAGTACCGAAGACAGTGAGGCCCCACCTCACTCATGGTTAGGTGCAATAAGATCTGTAATCCCAAAACTGGGACAAGAATCCACACTTTTAGTTTCCTATATACCAATACATATGTTAAACACAGAATATACAATATATATGTCTATATGGTTCCATTGACTGGAGGGCTTTCTCCAATCTATTATACACCCTGACCAGTCTGGTCTTATCCGTAGTAGACAATTCTTTGACAATATCTGCAGGGTGATCCATCTTATGGACCATGTACGACAATGGTCAATCTCTGCAACCCTTATCAGCCTCGATGTTGACAAGGCGTTTGATAGGGGTATTTTGGCCCTTTTTGTGGGAAACTGTTAGAATTTGGATTTCTCCCTAAGGTGGTCTCCTGGATACAAAGTGCCTATAGTATGCTATTTGCTTATTTATGAATAAATGGCCAATTGTCAAATTCAATTAAACTTAATAGGGGTATGAGACAGGGTTGCCCTCTCTCACTTCTATTATTCACCATATATTTGGAGCCTTTGGCTATAGATATTAGAGAGTCAAGGAATATGAGGGTATTCCCCTCAGTGGACAGACTTATAAAATTTGTGTTTATGTAGATGACATACTATTAACCCTATTGGAACCGGAAGCTTCTCTTCTGGTTGTCTGGGGTCTTCTTAGGGAGTTTGGGGCAATATCAGGCTATGTAATTAACGACTTGAAGACTGAGGCCCTAAGTTTAAATTTTAAACCATCTGTGAAGTTGAAATTCGAAATCCCATTATGTTGCAATTGTATAACATTTAAATAGTTTGGGGTAAGACTACCTAGGGTTCTGTCACTTTTAGAACTAGCAAACTATGAACTTCTGACAAAACCCTTGGAAAAGGATATGAAACATTGGTCCTCCCTCCAGTTACCATTTTTAGCTTGCATTGATACCTTACGTATGAACATTTTTCAAAGACATTTATATTTTTTTCAAACACTTCCAGTGACACCCTACTTATTATTATTATTTTACTTCATGGAATAAGATGTTCTCTAGATTTGTTTGGGCAGGCCAGAGACCCTGAATACAATGGTCCCTCCTTCAACTACCCCATGATAAGGATGGCTTAAATCTCCCCCATCTCAAACAATATTTCCAGGCATCGATGCTGAGGGTGATTCTGCTCTGGACTATTCCTAGCTATTCAGCCCAATGGAAAACTGTGGAGTTTGTCTTGAATGATCTTTCTGACATTGGCACTATTTTGTTTAAACCCCTCTGCTCTCCCAACATATACTCATTTCAGTTTTTGCAATTCAAACACACTCCGAGTTTGGAGTAGAATTAGACAAACTCCTCAGTTTGCTACCATATTCTACTTTCTATGTCTGCTTTCACCAGACGAGGAATTTCTCCCTGCATGATTAGACCATGTCTTTTCAAAATGGCATAGGTTTGGACTGTTGTATACATTTCAGTTTTTGGACTCAAGGGGGTAGTTACTTTTGTCCAGTTACAGGCTGCATTTCCTTTACAATGTGGTCACCATTTCCGTTATTTGCAAGTTAAATCTTACCTTCTTGATAAATCCCCAGAGCTTTGTCAAATTCCATACTCTACACCACTGCTTTTTGAACTACTAGCAGGCTCATTGAAAGGACACCAGGTGCAACATTTGGACAAGCCTATAAGGCCTTGGGTGAAATACTGGGAGGAACCTCCGAGGCAATTCTAAAGGCTTGGAACAATGAGTTGGGTATAGATATCCCTTATTCAGAGTGGCTTAAATATTCTCTCCCACCCATGAAAATATCTCAAGCTGAATATTGAAAGGAATTCGCTTGGAAATATCAGGTCAGATTTTTTAATGTCCCTTCTAAACTGATTAAGTTTCTCCCTTTACAATATGGCTATTGTTGGAGAGGATGTGGCAAACCGAAAGCTACACACACACATGTATATTCTAGTCTTGTCCTGCTTTAGCCCCTTTCTGGACCTAAATTGCTGATGCCCTTCAGATGTTCATAAACCAATCTGTAGTCTTATCCCCCAAGTTAGTCCTACTATCTATAACCCCAGTAGGTGTCAAATTGCCCCCTAGGAATATGATATATACTTACCTTTTAACACCAAAAAAGCCATTTCTCACCTCTGGCGCCATCCCACACCCCCAACACTAGTTTTATGGCATTCTATTTTGATTGACGTGTACTATTTCGAATGTCTGATTGCAGGCAGCAAGGGAATAAAATCTCAATTTGATCTTTGCTGGTGACCATGGGCACTGTATATTATGAAACGGGATTCTTCCTTTATACCATGAATAATAAGATACTATTTCTTTGTTGGAGCCATTTAATTCTCCATTGTAGACTCCAGGGGAGATGGATCTTGGGAAATATGGGGTAAATAAATAGTTAAGCTGTTGACTGAATTTGGTGGTGGTTCCTCTCTGGTTTCTCCCCCTATTCATTGTGGATACCTCATTTATTTAAAGTATTAATATTCTGATTTTTTATTTTTGCTCTTGATAATTCAAAATATGTGAACTTTGTCAACCCATGTTATGAAGAACCGTTTCCTTAGGATATTTTTTTTTTTTAATCCGGTTACATTATACCTCTATTGTGTAGTAATGTACTGTATGAGATATCCTAAAAATTAAATAAAGAGTATTAAAAAAAAAGAAAAGACTAAGTATATTCATAGCTCTGTAGTTCATTTTATATGATATTGCTGTGCTTGTCTCTTCAATAGGGAGGTCACAGCCCAGCAGAACATCTGAGGGCAACACCTAGGGTTACCACCTTCTCTGAATAATCCCAGTCAGGATGCTCAGAACTATCTAACTTCAGAACATCAAAGACACTGGTGATTTCCCTAGGTAATGATTGGCATGGTTCCTTGATCTGGTGGGATTTTTAAATTTCAAAGCCCAAAAGAAATCATGTTCAGCCAAGTTCATTTTCAGTTTCTCTTGTTAATATTCAGCTTTTAGCTGCTAACCTTTGTGCTTCCCTCAATGAAACTAGTAAATGTTTAATGTTTCAAAATCAAAGTGTTCTGTATTTCACCCTGCTGAAATCAGAACAAATTCAATTTAAGCAAAATTACCTTGTGGGAAACCAAAACAGTAAACAAATACTTACTGTTCCTTTTACTTGGAACTTTAAACTATTCTGTTCTCTTATGATGAAATGTTTCCTTCATCTTTGTCTTCTTAAAGGGGATCTCTCACCATCTTATAGGGGAACTGTCAATAGGTGTTCTTGAAGTCAGAAAGACCATAAATAGCTAATTTGAGTGAGCCATTGTGTTTATCTGTGAATCTTTGCAGTCCAGAGTTATTCATATGTAAATCAGATGGTAATTAAGGGCTGGGGGCAGCCATATGTTTTAGGCTCCTTACAGGAAATGATGTCACCAAGGATCTTGGCCTCCATTGACTTGAGGTTAAATAGGAAATTGTCTGTTTTATTAAGCGTGTTTTAAGGTGTTTTTATAACACTTTCTACATTTATAATACTTGTTTTGTACGTGCATTGAAACTAGTGAGTTATCACCTTTACTTTTCAACATGTTAACAACAATAATCCATCTTTAGGGTTATTTTAACCTCTTGGCTATACTGCCAGCTGATCATCAAAAACAATGCATCTCAAGGTTGGCTTTGTGGTGCCAACAGGTACTGGGGCCCCATATCAGGATTTCTAAACCATGTCTGTGTTTATGTCAGTGCAGATTTCTGGGGCTGCCACAGCAACAAGTTTTGTCTTTTTTCATTCTCTCTCACAGCCTTTTCTCTTACAATTTTGGGTGTGACCTCAGGTCTACAGCATGCAAATGTGGCTATGTATTAACTGGCCTGGCATCATGGGGCCAGCGTTGAAATGTGAAGCTGTTGACTATCAGCTGGCAGTACAGCCCAGAGGTGAAAGCAAAGAGCTGTGAACAAGATTTGTTTATCCAGCAGAATGGGGTTTTATTCCATCAAGCTTTCCTTGTATATTGTGTGACCAGAGCAAGTCACTTAACCTCCTTTTGCTTCCAAAACACACCCAGCAACAAACTATAGTGGTGTGCCTTTCCTGGACAAAGACAGTAAAAATAATCTGAGCATGTGTTATGATTCTGAAAATATTATGCTCTTTCTATCCAGATGTGTCTTGAAAAGAAAAAAATAGAACACCATTACTCGTTTACTAATTGCAAAAACACATAGATGGACAACACAGTTAAAACATGCATAACCTGAATTTAATTATTAAAAGAGTATTATACTTCTTTTGGTGAAGTTAAAAGTGTAACAGTTTCTTACTAAAATACTTTGGAGGGAATGGGTTTTTCTGCCGTAAAGGAAAAAATCAATCCGGTTTATCCTGCCTCCCATACCCTTTGAGTGTGTCTTACACTCCACAGCTATGACAATGGACCATAACTTTCCAGAATGCTTATTCCCACTGTAGTGTAAAAAAAGAAAGAAAAATAACAAAGGGAGAGACATGGTATGTGTGTGTGTGTGTGTGTGTGTGTGTGTGTGTGGTGTGTGTAGTATGTGGTGTGTGTATGTGGTCTATAAGGTGTGTGTTTGTATGGTGTGTGTGTGTTGTGTGTATGTGTATGTGTACTGTGCATGTGGTGTGTGCTCTGTGTGTGTGTGTGTGTGTGTCTGACAGAAGTGCTGCACTAACTGAACTGTCCTGAAAGGGGAAAAAATATCACCATTAATTAAATAAAATAATACATGGGTTGGTGGGTGTAAAAAACTGAATTTTCCACACACCCTAGGTTTGGGATGCTTTTATAAATCACTCAGACCTTGCCATCGGGGTTAATGTAGCATCCCACACCTCGGGTGTGTATACAATTTTGGTTGCACATACACACCAGTATATTACACTATATTTTAATAATGCAGTTCAGATCATGCTTTTTTTTTAAACAATGTTGTCTATGCACATGTTTTTGCAATTAATACACAATTAATGGTTCCCTGTTTTTTTCTTTTTAAGTCAAATCTGGATAGAAAGAGCATAATATTTCCAAAATCATAACATATGCTCATATTGTTTTTACTGTCTTTGTCCAGGAAAGACACACAGCTACAGCTTGTTTCTGGGTGTGTTTGGGGAGCACAGGGAGGTTATGTGACTTACTCTGGTCACACAGTATACAAGTAGAGCATGTTGGAATCAAACCATATTCTGCTGGATGAATGAAGCTTGTTCACAGCTCTTTATTTTAACCTCTGTGTTGTACTGCCAGCTGTTAATCAAAAACTACATATTTCAGGGCTGGCCCCATGATGCCTGGCCAGTAGGTACATAGCCGCATCTGCATCTTGTGAACCTGAATTCACACTCAAAATTGTAAGAGAAAAGGCTGTAAGAGAAGGAATGGAATAAGACAAAAGTTAGTTCTGTGGCAGCCCAGAAATCTGCACTAACATGAACACCAGGGTTTAGAAATCCTGATATGAGACCCCAATACCTGTTGGCATCACATAGCCAACCTTGAGGTGTGTAGTTTTTGATGATCAGCTGGCAGTATAGCCTAGAAGTTAAAGTAACCCTAAAGATGGATTTTTTTTTTGCTAACAGTCTGAAATGTAAAGGTGATAACTCACTAGTTTCAATGCACATACAAAACAAATATTATAAATGTAGAAAGTGTTGTAAGAACACCATAAAACATGCTTAATTAAACAGACAATTTCCTATTTACCCTACAGTCAATTTATTTATTTATTTTTTATTTATTTAGTTTTTGTTGACCGGGTAAGTACACTAGACAAATCCTGCCTATTTTCAGGCACAACCCGGGGGAGGGGGATACAGATGAATGCCAACTAACCTTGAACCAAATTAAGCTGTTGGTGGTATTTTTAGTGAATGGAGGGCCAAGATCCTCGGTGACATCATTTCATGTCAGGAGCCTAAAATATATGGCTGCCCCAGTCCTTAATTTCAGACTGATTTACATATGTATAACCCAGGACTGCAAAGACTCACAGATAAACACAATGGCTCACTCAAATTAGCTTTTTTATGGGTTTTCAGACATTAAAAAACCCTGTTGATGACAGTTCTTTTTTAACTGTTTACCTATTCGAGCAGACTGTGTGGACCATTGGTCCTTTTCTGCTGGCAGTGTCCTTGTTTCTATGATTAACATTCCCTGCATTCCACTTTTTCTTTCACAAACAGTTATGAACCAGATATTTTAAACATTAGCACAAGACCTTGCATAGTGGGGATTCAATTGTGCTTCTGCCTCCCCATTAGTTTCTTCATCGAACCCTTTATCAGGCCAACTTCTCACCCTAGCCATCTCTTACTTAAAGCCAATGCCCGCTGTGGCATTCGTTCCATAATTATGCTATAATGAACATCACTCTCTGGAATTTCCCATTCAGTACAGCTGGATGCAGGGCCTAAAGACTGTCAGTAGTTGTCATCCATGGCCAGTATTTATTTAATGTTTTTTTTTTTTATTATTATTTTCGGTACCAACCTTTCCCCAGGAAGCTGGTGGTAAGGACTCCAGGTGCATGCAATGGCATGCTGAAAGGCAAACTAGGACAGTCAGACACCCTCCATTGGATGCTAAGAGTTTTAGCCTATTTTCTGGCTACAAAAATACATGCTGGCATGCAGTGATTGCTTAAGTTTAAGGGCCTAAACCAAGTGTTTCCTAAGCTGCCACACTATTGGGATGCCTGAGTTCCAGCAATTTTTTAAAACAACTTTTTTAGCTGAACAATATTGTCACAGAATTTCTAGTGATATCATCAGTATTGACAGCAGTTGTACATTTTGATAATGTCCTTAGTATTACATGAAATGGTGGTTTTCAGGAAAATAAGGCAAAGAAAAATCCTTCTCTCAGTGCAGTGGTAGTACTACCACTCACAGTACTGGTGACATGGGTTCTGAAACTCATGTGGAGCATCTGAGAAGGGCCAAGGGTGGGTGGATGGACCATCACAAGGAAAGTTCTTTTCCTTCTAGGAGGGGTGACTGCATCTCACTGCTTTACTGCCATCTGGCAGAGGCCTGGTGGACACACAGATAAGTGCGCACTGCAGGAAATGGACTGCTACAGATACTTACCATCTCTTATGTGCAAGCATGTTATTGCATGACTACAACCATGGGGAGAAAATGCCTTTGTCATATTTGGTCAGCCTCTATCCTCACTAGATGTGGGAAAGTCAGTGCAAGCTATAGCCTGGTTCGCATCTAGTAGAGATGGGCAAAGATGGCAAAATTTGTTCCATAAATTTATCCATAAATTTCTCACAATTCATGGAGCACAGTTTGTTCCATGAAGTGTGAATTTTCACTACAAAGTGTGGAACTTCCTCCACAAAGTGCAGAATTCTGCGGGCAAAATTCCGCACTTCACAGTGAAAACTTTGTGATTTGGGTGAAGTTGAAGTTGCCGAAGTCTGGGAAAACTTTACCTAGCTCCAGGAATGCAAATTTTTGCCACTTTGTGGCAACTTCACCGGTGAATTAAAACTTCACCACATCTTTGGAGTCTAGTGCCTGGTTCAGCTCAGCATGACCTGTATAAACTTATGAGATCCAATGTCAAGCCAAGCCAGTTATGGTCAATGTAATCCTTTTTGTAAGCCAAAGCAGTTAGTGTAGTGTCTGAAACTTTCAACTCCTGTCATGAAACTCATGAGAGAGCTGTGCTGTAGGCTGTCTTCTACATTTGACACAGCAGCCATGTCTTGACTCATGCTTTGGCTCGTAGAGTCACGTTAGATCCCTAGCTCAGCTCTGGCTTGGCTCAAGGTGAGAAATTCTAGATTTATCCAACATGACCTCCCACCAGCCCATGTATGACTTACATAGGTCATACATATTGAGTCCAGTAAGATGTTATTACTTAGAATGACCATGATTGCTTGGGGTATGAAATCTAAATTTATGTCTAGTAATGCTATGGTATCTTATGAACCAAGAAATCAAGAGTAAACCCTGGTCTTAAAGGTTAGGTGATTTATGTATTATTACTTGTTTTGGGCAATGTACATCCAAACCTAGAACCTATTAATGCAAAGCTATCTGATAACCACTGCCCATCATCTAGCCCCCCCCCCACCCATTTAAAAATGGTACATGCTAATATCCAGAGCTTGCTACTAAAACTCAACCAGTTGCAAGCCTGGATAAAGTAGCATGATTTTATTATTATAACCCTCAGTGAAACTTGGTTAACAAAAAGACCATGGATGGGGTAATTACAGTATGTTACCGTTATATAATTTATTTCAGCATGATAGACAAAATAAATGGGTCGGGGGCTGTGTTTATGTCAAAACAGCATGTTTCAGGTATAAGAGAGCACAATATGTGAATTCTTGAGTGTAGACATTTTACTGGGTGATGCAAAGGAATTGCATGCATTGTAGGTGTTATGTATTCTTCCCCCAGGTCACACTGAGGACTGCCTTACCACAGTTGCTAGATGCAGCACATTATTTAAATCTGCCTGGGATATAGTAATACATGGTGACTTTAAAGAGAACTGGATGGATGAGACTAAAAATACAAATGCATGACAGCATATCTGAGCTGGACCTACATCAGATCATCTGTTAACCAACCAGAATCAATTATAAAACAAAAGTACAGAATCTTTTGGACTGGGGTCAGATTTGTGATCAGGGCAGGACAACTTGCTCAGGTACTGTGCAAGACATCTAAGTGATCATTCTTTGACTTATTGTTGGAGTTCAAATAGAATGGATAGGCAACAAGTTGAAATTCATTTGGTTAAGAACCTAAAAACCCTGGATGTCAACCAATTGAAAACTTACATAAAAGATACAGATTTTTCTTTCCTTGATACCATACCAGATATTGATTCTGCACTGGATTATTTGATTAGTGAGATAAATGTAATTACTGATAAACTGGCACACATTTGTAAGTTAAGACTGAAAGTAAAAACAGAAAAGATGGGTTATGAGACATTTATTAGATCTAATGAAGGACAGAGATAAGGACTGGAAAGCCTGGTGAGATATTTTGGTATCTTGGAATCACAATAGACGAGTCCTTGTCATTCGATGAGTACATCCACAATATCACCACTTCCATCAACAGGAGACTTGGGGACCTTTATAGATTCAGATTCTGCCTCACACCTGAGGCCAGGCTCCTGGCAGTGACAGGTATGGTACTACTCATTCTAGACTATGGAAATGTGATATATGGGGCAGCCACTGATATCGGCCTACTCAGAGTCCACACAAACCTCAGTGAAGCCCATAGATTTGTCCTAGTTGCTGACCAACTAACACACATGTGCAACCTATACATTAGGACAAAATGACTTCCTCTCATGGATTGCATCAAGCTTCACTCCTGCCTTCTAGGGAAGAAGGCCTTCCTAGGATTAGCACCCCTGTCCCTCCCTTCAAGCCTTATTCTGCCCTTCAGCTACTGCACATGCTACAAGGAGTGTCACTAAACAAGCACTAGCAGTCCCATTCAAGAGAACCACCATGGGGAGATGGGTCTTTGCAGGCTCCCGAGACCAGTCCCCCATCCACACTACCCAATCCGTAGACGCCGTCCTCACCTACTTTATCTCTACCTTTAATTCTGCTTGTGACATTTTGGCCCCCTTCTCCAAGCAAATAGTGAAACACAGAGACACCCCCTGGATCTCCTAGGCACTGCTTGATCAAATGTGCCTCAGAGATAACCTCTGGTATGGAGCACTGGACATGCAACTACCCCGGGACAGACAGTGTTACAGAGAGGCCAGAAACAAATTTACCTGGGCCATCTGTCAAGCCAAAGCTAGTTATTTTAAACAAGCCCTCACTTCCTCCTGGGGATCTGTACAAAAAGTCTGGGGCAATATTAAAGAACTCTGCTAGAAAGCTGTATCCTCTGCCCCTGCCCAGCTGGGGTCATCACCCAGGACCCTAGTACTATCTCCAATACCCTTAATACCACCTTCTGCGACCTCAGTCATATCTTTCCCCTGAATTTTTTCAACCCAATTCAAAGCTGCCCTATTGACAAATCAGCCACCACTGATCCACCCCCCCCCCATCTGCTGCAAATTGTCTGCAGTGAAGCAAAATGCTACCTCACCAAAGTTCTGGTGAATTCTTTCTAAAGCAGAGACTCCCTGGACCTCAAACTCCTCTGACTTACACTGAAAGAGACCCTACCCCAACTCATAAAAATTCTTAATCTGTCCTTATGCCTCAGCCAATTCCTTACTCCATGGAAATGAGCAGTAATAACCCCTATCCTGAAGAGTGGTGACCGAACTTCCACCGGTAATTATTGGCCCATTTCGATCCTATGCCCCCATCTCAAAGGCACTTGAAAAAATTGTTTCAGACCAACTCACAGACTACCTGTCCAAGCACAACTTGCTCTGTCATGAACAACACTGTTTCCAGAGGGGTCACAGCACCACCACTGCCCTCCTTGAATTTACATAATTTATACATGAGGTTCTGAAACATGGCCACCTAGCTGGGGCAATCTATGTTGATTTGACCAAAGCGTTCAGCATCATCAGTCACGTGCTGCTCCTCCACTCCCATCCATCCCTGGGCATCTCCCTGAGGCTACCTCTTGGTTCAAAGATTATCTCACTGGCCAAACACAGCATGTCAAAATTAACACCGCAGTAGACCAGTCCTATCTGGGGTGCCTCAAGGGTCCATATTTGTCCCCTTGCTCTACACCCTCTTCCTGAACTCCTTCCCTAAACCCCTGCAGTGGGAAGCTACTGCTCTATGTGGATGATGCTGTAGTTTTCTGGAAACACCCACATCCTAACCCCCTCCAAATTGCCCTACAGGATTTCTTTGGGGAACATGAAACATGGTTCTCTGTGCATCGCCTAATACTGATCTACAAAAAGACCAAGTCCATGATCTTTGCCCCATGCCAGAGCCCACACAGTAGCTCCCCGTTAATAATCACAAACTCTCTGGGCACCCCACTTGAACAGGTCTCCTCATTCAAGTACCTCTGTGTCACGTTGGACACCTCCCTCACATACCATACCCATATTCAACATCTCTCCTCCTCCATTAACATCAGGCTTGGGATCCTACGCTGACATAAACACTGCCTACCCCCAGAGGCCATCCAACTCGTTGTGTCTTCCTCAGTCCTATCCCTGGTGGATTACGACATTGTGATCTATGGGACTGTGGATCAAACTGCCCTGCACCTTATCAATCTAGCCCTCAATAAAGCCTGCCACCTGGTCTCTAGATGTGACTGATTAACATACACTTGCAAGCTTTACAAGCTTAAGAACTGTCTGAACATTGAAGGTAGGCTTAAATATCACACTTGTCTCCTTGCCAAGAAGATATTACAGAAGCAAGCCTCCTATGTCCTCCACCCCCTCATCCAAATAGTCCCTCACAGAAGGACCTCCAAATGCTCTGCCAAAACCTCCCTCCTTGTCCCCCACTGTAGGACCTCCCTTAGTCAAAGGTCTTTCTGCTATTGTGCCCCCCCTCTGGCTAAACAGCCTGCCATCCACCATCTCCTTGAAACCCAGCCTTGGTCAATTTAAGCAGGTCTAAAGACCCTCCTCCTTGACTCTGCTGCCTGTGACCGTACTTAGCCATAGCATCTCATGGTGGATATGTTCACCCCCCCCAAGGCTCTATATTCTGTCTCCTGGCTAGCCTAACACCTCCTGCTGGCAGAGTTGGCCTGACTTGCACACTAGTTCTCCTTGAAGCTATCCTTCTGATGTCTAAACTTATGTAATTACTCCTTACTTTAAGCACAATGTTTATACTACCTGGTGTTGGGTCAGTGGCCCTAAACTGCATGTACCTTCTACGATTTGCCACTGTTTATATTCCTGCACTGTTTTGTACTCTTTTATTCCTCATGTGCCCTTACCAAATGTGACACAATGGCAACACCATGGCACCACAATGGCAACACAGTGGTGAGCTACAAAATGTGCAATGGTACTACCCAGTGGTACCATGGTTGTACTATGGTAGTTTAAATTTTGATTATTTTTGTTGATATGGTAGGACAGTAGCACCATGGTATCACAATGGAATTGAAATGAACCACTGTGATACCATGAAAACCTTAATGGTAGTACAGTGGTGATCACAGTGGTATTGCAATGGTAAATGAGTGGTATTACAGTGGTATTCCAAAGAACTTTTTGTAAGTGTGGAGCCTTTGCAGAAGAGTCCTTAACTCAAAGGGTTGTAATTCTGATTGCTTAATAAATAAATAAGTAAACAAAACCATGGTCTCCCTATATCTTCATTTTCAGCTAGTTTTGTGTAATTTTTGCACTTTCCTTGAAATTAAATATAATCTCTAAGCAATGAGGATATACACACATCAGCAGTAAATTCTGAAGAATTTAGAAAGAGATGCAGGAGACCAGGAAGAAAAGAGGCCAGCTGGACAGCTGAGGCTCTTTGGGGGCCCCTCTGCTCTTTGGTCTCCAAGTGAATGCACAGTTCATACCATGCTATGGCTGGCTCTGTTCAGCAGCACTGGTTTAGACAGCAGCATAGCACAAAGATATCATTAATTTTTACTCATTATTTGCATACACTGATTCAAGTTTTTCTGTCGTGCCTGTTTTGTTGATTTTTACAATGCTTTTGATTTATTCAATCATAAGTTATTCCTTTAAGGCTGGGTATTGTGGGGTTGCCTAAGCCTGTCCTGAAATGGTTTGTTAGTTACCTGAAGGTAGAACGTACAGAACTAAGGTGGGTGATGTATATCCTAGTTATAGCCTGATGGGCACTGGAGTCCCAGAGGGCTCAATACTGGACCCAATACTGTTCATCCTATTTATTAATGACCTCTTGAGTTTGTTTACAACATTGTCTGTTTTACTGAATGTGAACAATGCAGTCACATTTTCAGCTGGTAAAGATGTTATGGAGCAGCGCAGGGCTTACAGAGTTACTTTGATGTCTTTGGAAAATGGAAAAATAAGAATTATCTTATTTTAAAAACACGCACGCACACACACACACAAAAAAAAAATATTAATGCTTTTTCCACTGCCTATACTTATAATCAGAAAGTTTCTTCAGTGCCATTTCATACACTGGACAATACATATCTTGAAAATGTGACATCATTTAAATAGAATCAGTGGTTAGCCTGGTGATGCTGAGGGCTGCTGAGGTGCTATAAAAGCACCTTACCTATAAGTACAACATCGACCTGGGTTTGGGAACAAGTTCAGGTCACCAGGTTCAGTGGAGGGGGAGGGGTCTGGAACATGATTGAGTGGCAGTCTGGCAGCTCTCCTCTCCCAGACTGGGGTGGTGTTCCTTCCTAGCTCTTTGCTGCCACCAGGTGGGGACCTGGTGATACAGCAGACATCTAGGAGGCTAACGGTATGTCTGGAGGGTGGAGGAGGTTGATTCTGGAGCAAATGCATGCCTCCACATGCATGCTTACCAGTGCAGCCACAGCTCCAGGAAACTTGGGGAGAAAACATAGGAGGAAAAAGTTGTGAACCTGGGCTCCATAAAGTGTTACCAAAGTCACCACGACCCGCCTTGCCGCTTTGGATATAGGGGTAAATTCTGAATGAGAGACTCTGAGATGGAGGACGGCCTTCTTCATGGCCCACCATGGGGGGCAATCTATGGATAATGTAGCCCTGGATCTTGAAGGAGTTAAGGGATGGTTGACGATGCTTGAGGACAAGACTGAAATGCTTCCAGTCTGACTAAGGAGGATAAAACTCTTTATAAAAATAAATAAATACATTTAAAAAAATTAGAATTAATGTTAGATGGGACCCTGACTTACTCCATACATGTCAATACCACAATTAAATTGGTAAATAAGCAACTTGGAATGATGTATCATTGCCAAGACTGCATCACAGCATCAGCCTTATTGCCTGCAGCCTAGCCTTATTTAGTTTCACTGCTTGAGTATTTCTTATTGATCTAGTCCTCAGCTAATGCTACTGTTTTGTCTATGGTACAATTACTAATGAATAATTTTTGTTGCTATAATCTGAAGTCAAGAAAATACACCTATCATTGTGCTTTATATAGTTCAATCAATTGGCTCATGCTACATGAATGCATTCAATACTATCAGGTATTTTTTTCTTTCAGCTCTGTTTATCCAACAATGCCACTAGCCAGGACCTCCTTTAGTAGACTCAAGTGCCTGATTCTGCCACACTGAGATTATCCTGGGCTTATGAACATGATCCTCTCTGTCCACCCACGATTCACTTGCTTGGGTACCACTCAGCTTTTCCCTTCCGAAGTAGGGCCACCTTCAGCTCCATGGTACTCCAGTGTAATTATTTAATGCCCAGCAGGCAGAGATGAAGACCAGAGCAATAAGGGGGTTCTGGAAAGTAGGATATTGTAATGAGTGTAGTGATAGGGAGCAGTGACATCTGCCTACCCTGTGGGACTTTTCCACTCTTCAGTTCCCTGGAGGAGTTGACATGCAATGATGTCCTGGTGACAACAGATGTGTTCCCACACCTGATGTACTGATGTTTACCTCTCTACTGATACCCTTGCATAATGCAGTCTCTGGCTTACTGACCCCCAGCTGTTGTTAAGGGTTGTACCTTCAAAGAGTGCCACATCCCACCTGCCTAGGAGGAAGAAAGCAGTAACTTGGATGCTAATTCATCTCCCCCACCCCGATGACCTTCCAATACTCCGGGCTTTTTCCTGAACCTGGGTAGTGGTGTCACAAGCTGTCCTGACTGCTGCTGCATACATCCAGGGGTGGCTGAATACTCCGTGTGGCTACAAGAGGTAAAGACTGCTTCCCCTCCTCCTGCTTGTTTGCTGGGGCTGTTAGCCCATCGACACTGCACAGTGACTACCCCAGTCACCCTCCCACCCAAGCTTGGCTCTACATTTATTGCTGTGTACTAGTCACATGATACATCACATAACCACACTCCACTGATTTCCAAGTGTCTACTTTCCCATTTGCAGCTTATACTCTGTGACCACTAGGAGTCACTGCAGTGCCCTTCCTAGTCCCTGTTTTTTTTTTCTCATACAGCTCTGCTTACCCTCCTAAGCTCTGCTACTCCTTGACACTAACTTTAATTTTCCTCATTTTTTCTACTATCCCTTGTAGGCCTCGAACCCTGGACCCTTTGCACCATAGTCTGCAATACAACCACTAAGCAAACGGGTCAAGCTAATTTCTTTCACCAGTTTAATACTCTTAACCTCTTTGTCACCCCCCAACCCTGTACTCCATATGACCCATCTCACTGGTGCCACTACTGCCTCTTGGCTTGCACTACTAATCCTAGCCTCCCTCTTTCTGCTATGCCATGCCCCACATGCCCACCAGCGTGGTGAGTCTGATCTGCTCTCCATTGGGCATCTCACCTCACCACCACCACCCCACTTCCACCATGGTAACACCTCACTCACTCCATGTACGGACTATGCTCTCTCCTCCCACATCTCCTCCTGTCGGCATGGACACGGTACGGCAATGGCCTCTACTCTGCTTTGTCGCTCCCTCCCTTTAGTAGCTACCCATCCCCACCATTATGCACTGTTCTTCGCCCTCCCTACTGGCACCTAAGCTGATGTAGAAACAGCTAAAATTAACATCATTGTGCAATCTCTTGCTCCTTCTCCTTCTCTCAGGAGATGTCCACCCCAATGCTGGACCAGCCCAACCCCCCCCCACAAGATTACTGCCCCTAAGGATCTTAAAATAGCTTTCTTAATATATGCAGCCTCCTCAACAAATTTGATGCATTTCAGGGCTGGGTAGCTCTGAATCACCCTAATGTCATCTCGGTAGTGGAAACATGGCTCAACGACTGCACCCCAGACTCTGTGGTTTCGCTTCCCGGGTTTACACTGTACATTGTACCACGCCAACAGAACCTCCAAAATATGTGGTGGATGTGCACTATACATCCAGGACTCACTACAATATCTTGCCCTCCCACCCCCAAACCTCGAACACGGTGCCGAGACCCTCACTCTGAAGATCACTCTTGCACCAAATGGGGCCCCCCTGTTCTTCTCCACAGTATACATTCCTCCCCGAAATCAAAAAAGTGCCTTCCACTCAGTCCTCGCCCACCTCCAGACACTCCCCGACAAGGCAGAAATCATTGCCCTAGGGAATTTTAATATAAATTGGCTGGAGGACACATCAGCAACCATTATGGATGTGGTAGCCTCTCATAACCTGTCCCAACTCATGACCACTGCCACTAGACTCAACATGAGGACTGGCACTGCCACCCTCCTTGACCTTGTGCTCACCAACTCACCCCACAAAGCCACCCAGATCAGGGTAGTACCCAATGCCCTGAGTGATCACTCCCAGGTGCTCTGTCACTGGTTCATACATTGCAAAAAAGCACCTTCCTAAACCTATCCTCCAACACCATCTCAAACCCAGCAAAATTCAGTCCCTTAAACAATGGCTCTCAACTAGTGACTGGCAGCGCTACTAAGAGGCACATAATAAATATACTTGGAACATCTGTAAGGCCAAAGCTGAATACTATCGTGCTTCGCTCACTGCTACCTGGGACTCAGGTTGCAAGTTCTAGGACTCTCTCAAAGATCTCAGTGGCAAGGCCTCCACTGCACACCCTCCCAACTTTGGGCTAATGGGTCTATCACCACAGACCCTGCCCTGATTGCAAACAGATTTAATGCTTCCTTCTCTGACCTTAGCTGCGTTCTCCCCCAATTTTCCTCTCCCATCCCTCCAGCACTCCTTGTCACCCCCTCCATCCCCCTGTTCTGCTTTAAAACAGTGTCACAGCATGAAGCTGCCCTGCTGCTCCTCAAGGATCTGAGCAAATCACAGTTCAGCAGTGACACACTGGATCTTAAGCTGCTTAGGCTAACCTTCAGTGAAGTCCTTCCCCCACCCACCATGCTTCTGAACCACTCCGTTTTGCTGGGTCAGTTCCTCTCTAAATGGAAATCAGCACTGATCACACCCATTCTTAAAAGCGGTGACCTTACCCAGCTGGGGAATTACCACCCTATCTCAATCCTAACCCCCCCCCAAAGACCTGGAGAAAATTGTGGCCACTCAGCTTACAGACTACCTCTCCAAATATAGCCTCTTGTGTCCCAAGCAGCATGGCTTCCGGAACAACCACAGCACCACCACAGCCCTCCTGGAGTTTACCAATGCACTCCACACATCTCTTGACATGGGCCACATTACTGGTGCCAGTTTTATAGACCTCTCAAAGGCATTCGATAGGGTGCATCACTCACTTCTCCTTGATTCCCTCACACAAATAGGTCTGTCCCCTGAGTCCACTGGTTGGTTTGCCAATTATCTGTACAAGAGAATTCAGAAAGTCAGGATTGCCTAAACACAGTCCTTCCCGATCCAAGTCAGTTCTGGGGTCACACAGGGCTCAATTCTAGGCCCTCTACTATTCTCCCTGTTCCTTAACTCCCTGCCCAAGGACTGCTCTGGGAAATTACTCCTGTACGCAGACGATGCTGTCCTATACAGCTTCCATACTGACCCCAGCGCTCTCTGATATGCACTTCAAAAATCATTTATGGAAGCTGAATCCTGGTTTGTTCAGCATAGGCTAGTCCTAAACTACAAAAAAACTAAATCTATGGTGTTCGCCCATGCCCAAAACAAGAACAGTGGGCTACCTCTGCTCATATTGAATCACTGAATGACCCCCTTGAGCAGGTTACTTTATTCAAATACCTGGATATCACCCTAGACTCTGGACTCACCTACCATGACCACATCTGAAAACTGTGCTCCACTGTCAATGTGCTTATTGGTTTACTTTAGCAGTACAAGTGCTGCCTCACCCCTGAAGCATTCCACCTAGTAGTCTCAGCCTCAATACTACCACTCATAGACTATGGTATCATAATCTATGGGGTGGCTGAGAGCACACACCTAAACAAAATCAGGATAGCCCTTAATAAGGCCTGTAGACTACACACTGGCTGTGACAAATTTACACACCTGCACCCTTTACTCTTTCACCAACTGGCTTATCTTTTACGGGAGGCTCAAATATCAGACCTGCCTCTTTGCTAAAAGAATTACAGCAGGACTACTCCCACCTGCTCTTACCCCCCCCTACTCCAAGCACCCTTGTCCACCCGCCACACCCGGCAATCTGCAACAACCCACTTCTGGGTACCCCTTTGCAAGACCTTCATGGGTCAAAGAACCTTTAGGTACCTGGTCCCTGGCTGGCTTAACTCCCTCCCAAATTCCCTCCTCACAGAATCTAAACTTGGCTGGTTCAAGTCCCAGCTGCGTAACCTTATCTCTCAAGGAGCAGTCTGTGACTGTCTATGATTTCAAGCACTGCCAAGCTCCCTCTGTTTGATAGTGGACTAAACTCTGGTCCTGCCACCCTGGGGCATGCTTATGTGTGACAATGGACACCCCCAGTCCAACCTATGTTATCTTATAACTACCAGGTCCACGAAGGTGCCACCGACCTGCAGTGTATGTATCTGTTAACTGCTACCCTTGTACAATGTACCTGTTTATGCAATTTGCTGTACTTTGTGTAATCACCAACTGCTATACTCTGTTATGTGTAACAACTTGAAACTGTACGGTTTGCAGTTCATGCTCCTTATTGTAATTGTATGTGTTCCAGCTGTTATTATTGTTGTCAATGTCTCTGTATTCTATGACATGGAACCTTTGTAAAGGAGTCTTTGACACAAAGGTATGTTATCCAATTTCTTCATTAAATAAATAAAATCAATAAATAAATAAATAGCACTAAGCTTGTGCCACCATCAGGTACTACTGTACTGATATGGAAAATTCTGAAGTTTTTTTTTTCAATTGTTTAACCAGGAGAGACACACTAAGCTGAAAGCTTGTTTACAGGTGTGACCTGGGAGCAAAGGAAAGCTAAATGACTTGCTCAGGGTCACACAGTATGCAAGTGGGGGCTGTGGGATTTAAACCCAGGTCTCCAGATTTGCAGCTCAGAGTTTTAAACCACTGTGCTATATTGCCTCCCCTCCACATGTCCTGTAAGTATAAAAACTTTTACTCATTTTCAGTTTGGTCTTGGAAGTACTAGAATCAATGCTAACAATGACCATGCTGTACCTAGATTTAAAACTTAACTAGATTAAAACACATTTTCAACTATTGCCCCAAGATGTGAAACTCATTGCCACTAACAATAAGAATGGCTCGGATGCTAATGTGTTTTAAAAAGCCCCAAATCAATTTCTAATGAATTCTTGTAAATGCACATGCTTTACTGTTTAATTACTTGATGATTCTGAGATCTTATTTTTGAAAGGCTATGCCTGAGTTCAATGTGGTGAGCAACCAACCACCCCCTCCCAGCGATATAAGCAGTTCCTCCCAGCCTCCTTCTGAAGCACTTTTTCTTTGCTGGCCACAGAATCTGTCCATCTCTGTCTTCTCCCAAGTGACTTACTGGGGCTTTGCCCCCAGCATTTGCCTCCCTCCTTCCCTTGAGTTTTGAGCTTGGTTTGTGCAGGACTTCTGTTCATTGTAGAGTTACCACCTTTTAAGAAGCCCAAAGTGGGACATTTCTTACTGAAACATAATTTTTCACAGGACAGTACATATCATTGACCACTGCAACAGACTTGTTTTCTCTATGAAATCAGAATTGAGACTAAGTACTGTCGTTTATTTGTTGCTTCTATTGTTTCTTATCATTTTAAGATATTTTGTTAAGGTGTTATAGTTTTCTACAACATTTAGTGGAAAGTTAGAAAATATTTTTTCTACAATAAAGTCAGGACACATAGTATTTTTCATTGATTCTTTTTTTTTTTTTTTGCAGAACACAGCTGCCCAAATCAGGATTGTCTTGCAAAAGTCAGGACCTAGTTTGTTGTGCTTCACCTGCTTTTTGGTTAGTATTGCTTGCCTCTGGCTGCTGCATGCATCTTTGTGTTGCTTATTTCCTGTCCTCCTGTGTTTGTGTTTTTTTTTGTTTTGTATTTTCTTTTTTTTGGCTGCATTGAAGCTTTTTTCTAGCATCCAGTTGCCCTTTGTAGTGTGCTGATCCTGTCCTTGTGCTATTTAGGCTCCTATTTACTCACGAGATTTCAGCAAACCCTCAGTGCAACTGCAGTTGTTAGCTGTATGTTTCAGCTCAGCTGCTGCTTCCCTGCTTCTGCTGTCTCTGTGCTTATTCACCTTAATTGTTTGTACCTGGTTCAGGCTCATCCTGCTCCAGCTAACTGACACTCTCTGCTGTGTTATGTTTGTCTCAGCAGCTCTGCTCAATTCATTCAGTGTTAGTTCAGTCAGGCAACTACTACCCCCAGCTTTTAATTGCCCTGTTGCTTTTCTGCAGCATAGTGTGGCTTTGCTGCAGTTTATTGTTGCTCTACTGCCTCAGTGGATTTCTATCATTTGGCTGTGTCCTTAACTAGGACCTTGTCAGTAAAAGTACCTCTATATTGGGAGTTCTTACCCTATCAACATTACAGTGCTCTTTGGCCTCATGGTGCACAGCTTGTGGATTCCTATTATTCCATGGCGGGGGACTGTGATGTCACGATGGGGGCATCTTGGCTCCAAGTAGCAGCAGAATGCTTTATGCAAGCTATATGATCTTGCCCTGCTTTCTTGCCTACATGGCTTTCAGTCATCCATTCATAAATATTTAACCTCATAGCCTATGTGGCCTTAAGATATTCATTGCATTCCATTACTGCACTGCATGCTCCTTACTGGAATAACCAATCTCTACCTTAATGGCATTTAAGGTAGTCATGCCAATCATATGAATTCACTGTTCATGCAGTCATATCAGTTCACTTGTAATGCTGAAACCATAGCATCAAATGCTTTTATGTAAACTATGATTTGCTCCTTTATGGAAGTTGTTGGCCAAGCTTATACATAATTCACCTTACCTCATTTGCAGTCCATCATGCTTACCTATGCTGCTGTCTATTTTATTGCTGTTGCAAATGCTGCTACATATCTCCTATCTGCTAAATCTCATGAATTAATTTATGCTAAACCTCATTGATTCAATCAGTGGCATCACAGCCTCTCACTATTTTAACACCTACCTTCTTCGTTACCATTAAATTAGCTTCCTTAATGGAAATGGTTAGCATGCTTTCCACCAGCTGCTACTACTGTCAAATGGCTCACACTACAGCCTCCTATCTTACCCAGGCTGCTGGCTTTGCCTGGCCTCCTTATCACTAACCTGCTATCTAAACTACAGCCACTGGCTTCATCCAGCCTCCTCATCAATAACCTGCTACTTAATTTAAAGCCACTAACTTTGCCCAGCTACCTTCTATCGTAGCACATTGAAGTTGATTCATGTGCTCACTCATAAATTGGAAGCACACCAACCATGACCGTCATCTTTCCTGGCTCGGGGCTTGCCCTGTAGCCAACGATCTCACTCTGCAACTATGAAGTCCGCATCATGAGCATGTGAAACTCAGGGTGGAGTCCTTCTCATCTAGCCCATAGTGAGAATGTTCTCACTCTGGGCAGGGTTTTAGTCATCTAACTCATTGGCAGCACTGCTTGATGTAGAATTTAAGACTTCAGCTGCCCAGGGCTGGAGCCCTTAAACCGAAGAGCACCTCGTTAGCTATGGCAATGCAGCGCACCTTCAAAAGCTATTCTCCCTTTGACTGCCTATGGTTCACCTGGTCAGTTTTAGTTAGTAGGCCGGCTGTGAGCCTCAGTGGTCATTGCTCTCCTCCTCCTCCTCCCACCTTGGAAGTCTGCTCTCACTTCATGAGTACCCATTGTTGCAGGGGCCTCTCGCAACCCTTCACAGCCTTCCAGTTAAAGGGATTGTGAGGATTGTTTCACCAAATTGGAATATATCCTCCCCTTTGATAGAGTTTCAAAACTGCAGCAGCAGAGCTGTCACTAAATGAACTACCCCTATCTGGGAGGGAAGGTGACCTAGGCCTTGGATTCCCAAAGGTTACCTCTTTTTAAAAGGCATTTTTCCTCTCCTACATGCCAAAGGTCATAAAATGTAGTTAGTTGTTTATCATATATTCCCTAGTTTCCTTATGAAGGTTTCCTCTGTTGGATAGAGATGGGTGGTGGCTCTACTCATCATTCCCTCTTTCTTTAGGAAGTCCCCTGATGTCAGAAGTGCAGATCATTTTATCAGTGCAATCCTGACACACTGTGAATCTCATTTCTGTTTCATCAAGCTGTCTCACTGCTGTCAGTCTGGTTCTCTACCTTGTAGTCAACATTTACTGCTCAACGTTTTTTCTGGGGCTCCTTCTTAAGGCAGCTTTAGACAAGGGAATCTTTTCTGTGGCACCTCAAGGAGTGGAACACTCTTTGTGGGTTCCTGGCCTTTGGTACCCCTACAGAGTGGTAATCCCCTATGCAGTAGAGACTGTGAATGGGCAAAGAGTTATCACAGTTGCACAAGAATGACACTACTCTGGCTGCATAGTCCCATTGAACTATTTTATTCTGACAATGTACAATTATTGTACAGTATATTATTATATTGCCCTGTCCCACACTGCATGTATTTGTTTGTGCTATGCACCCGGGTCATCCCTGAAAATAGGCACCTGTACTCAGTGAACCTATGTGGTTAACAAAAATAAACAATCAAACAAACAAAACAGGCAACCCACCACCACCACATGTGGTCCTGGGTAAGTGATGGATAACCATTAAGTCCATGAGAAGGTCAGTGACAGGGAAAGGGTGTTGAAGTACCACGGACCACAGGAGCAGAAACGCAGAATAGAAAAAAGGTACAGAAAAAGAATCTGACAGAGGGTCCCTCTCTCCAGCAATGAACTGAACTGTTGTAGAGAAACAATGCCCAACAAAACAAAGAATGCCCACTTCCCCCCAAAATTATTTGTAATAAACAAATGTATTTTGTTATCTGGACATATAATCATATACCCCCAATGTTTCATGGTATATATCACAATACACAGGCCTGCACAAGCCGGTTTAGGCTGAAGTGCCAACACATAAGGGTTTAGTAACAAAATCCACTGTTCAACACAAGCTGAGTAGTAATGTGCTCCAGTGTACAACAGGAACAGGAACCAGCACTTGAGGGACATAGACACTAAAGTGAGCTCCAAACATGGTGTACATTCTTGAAGGACCCCGAGCAGCACCCTGGTGCTTCAGGCTAACTGTTTTTTATCAGAAGGTTAATGCATCAGGGCACCCAGGGACCAAGCATTTAGTCTGGAAAAAGAACTGTTCCTCACAACCAGAATGACATATTGCACTTTCAAGTTTTTGGAACTGCTAAATAAATGGCAGTGGGCTTTTTTCTATTGACTGGACCCTCAGGGGTTGGCTACTTGTCCCAAATTAGCCTAGGAAATGATGAGAAAATAATACTTAGGGCGCAATATTCAGTTGGGTGCAAAGCACAACACAAATGCTTGTACTGTGCTTTTGAATTGCCCAGGGGTCCCAGGATGGTATATTCAGTCGTGTGCTAACTGATTAAATATAGGGCCACGTTTGGCCAGCACTGTCAGATAGTGCTAGCATGACATTGCTCCCAATGTTGGCTCCAAGAGTTGATAGCAACAGAATGCTATCTGCAGTTTTCAAAGGTATCCATGCAAATGGGCTCACTGGGCATGCAAAGTGCTAAGGGGCCATTAGCATGTCCATTATGGGCCCATTTGAATTTTATTTTTTTTATTTTTATTTTAGTCTTTGGTAACCAGGTACAGTCCACTAGACACAACTGCCTGTTTTCAGGGGCAATCTGGGAGCACTGGGCGGTTAAGTGACTTGCTCAGAGTCACACAGTATGCAAGTGGAGGTTATGAGAATCAAACCCAGGTCTGGTCAGATGGATGTACCAAGCTCGTCCACAGTTTGTTACTCTAACCTCTATGCTATATTGCCAGCCCAATGGCATTAAATGGGTAGTGAAGGCAGGTAGTGCTGCGTTGCTCCCCAGTCCAGCATAGCCATAGCTATCCCTGGTGTTACTGGACCCCCTTCCTCTGATCACTGGCCCCCAAGTAAAAATAGTAATCACTGGTGCTAGTGGTCTCCACCCTCCCTCTGATCACCCACCCAGCATGAAAAATAGTAATCTCTGGTACTAGTAGTACCCCCTCGCTTCAATTGCTGGCTCCCAAGTAAAAATAGTAATCCTTGGTGGTAGTGGTCTCCCCTTCCCTCTGATTACCTGTCCCTAATTGAAATAATCTTCCCTAGTGGTAGTGGCCCTCCTCCAATCACCAGCTCTGATTAAAAAAAAAACTCCCTGGCATCCAGTGGCCACCACTGGCACAGAGCACACTTACTCACACCATAGCATTATCTGCAGTGCCATGGGTGCATACAGTAACTGGCACAGCCCTCCGCACACCTCTAGGGCCAATCACCATATGTTCAAGCAGGGAACATGCCTCTTATTAATATGGTAGGTGATGTCACACTATCTTATAAATAAGAAGCACATCTCCCACCTGAACATATGGTGGCCAGCTGAGGAAGTGTGAAGAGGGCTGTGCTGGTCACTTTATGCACCTGCAGCACCATGAATAAATCTGGTGTGTGGGGGTGCCTGGTGCTGTAGAAGGTGCAGTGGAAACCAGGGAGGGTTGTTTTCAATCCAGGCTGGTGGTTGGGAGGCAGACCACTACCACCAGGGAACATTATTTTTACTTGGGGGCAGGTGAACAGATGGTGGTGGGGGGCATCTACCACCAGGGAAGATTATTGCTTCTTGGGGGCAGGTGATCAGAGGGGGGGCCACTACCACCAGGGAAGATTATTTTTACTTGGGGGTGGATGAATGGAGCGAGAGGGGACCACTATCACCAGGAATTATTATTTCTACTTAGCATATGGTAATTGGATGGAGAGGGACCAGTAGCACAAGGGTTTATTTTGTTTTACAGTAGGGGCTAGCCATGGTGAGGGGCATGGACCACAGGGGCAGGTATGTATCCCTAGCAGCCAACCAGCTGGTTGGAGCCTTACCTCTGGCAGCTACTAGTGTTACGTGGAGTAAACTTTTTTTTCCCAGTGGTATTTGCGCAGTGTAAAAATGACCACGCAAACCCCTTTTGTTCCATGCAAATTCACTGAATATCGGTTTGCGCTGATATTCCTTTCCCAACCCCACTATTTTCATACCCCTCCCTTTTGGTTTGTGTAGGCACTACCCATGTTTTCCAGCACAATACATCCTTTTTAAAGTTGGACTCCAGCGCAAAACCCGGTTTGCACAGGCAAACACCAGTTAGTGCCTGTGCAAACATTTGAATATTGTGGGCTCTGGTGTTTAAGAGCACTGTGACTGCACAACATAAATACACAACATAGGACATGCAAGTGGACCAGGGGTGTCAGAGGGCTGGATGGGGGGAGAAGGATGGAACATACAAGGACTGATTGCCTTCTCCGGGAGGAGGGTGGGGAGTGTGCCCGGCACTTGTTGGACCCCTGGAGGAGGCTGAGGGTACCACAGCAGCCATCACCTGACTGTTCTGCGGGGTAGGGTGGATGTTGGATGTCAGTGCATGTCTCTGCCCCCCAGGAAAAGCAGAAAAAAACTCATGCCAGCTGCTCAGGGTAACACCACCCTGGCATCTGGCCTCTAAGGCTCTCTGCCACTTCACTGACTAATTATGGCTCAACAGCACCACCGAGGCCCTGAACCCTGCCCGGGGGGGAGCCAACAAGTCAATGTTCGTCACTGTCAACACCTTTCCCCATCACGGACAGGCATGATGTAGTACCATGGCCCCACCCTGGGGGTTAAGCCAGGGAGTATCTGTGGAGGCGGTCATAGGGGAGTGAGGCAAGTGCCTGTAGAGGGGCCAAGTAGTAGAGTGACTGATGAGACAAAAAAAAAGTATGCTAAATAAAAAAATAAAAAAATATAGGACATGCTAGAAGGCCACAAGAGTTATAAAGTGAAGAGGAGACTAATCTCTAGAACTACAGAGAAAATAAAATGAAATGCAGAAGATCCTGCAAGTACAAAATGCATCTGTCTGTTGTTCAGGAAAGGAGGGTTAGGCAACTTGCTTTGTCCCTGGGGTTGTATATTTATTAATTTGAAAAGTAATCAGTGAAAAAGCTTCCCAAAGGCACATCTAAGTAAACTTAGTGCTTTGCATATATCACACTGTGTCAGGAAGGTCCTTGATGAATTGTGATATTCACAAAGCATCAGATATATACATTTATATAATATGCATGGACACAAATCCAGTGTCAGAAAACATGTTATCGTCACATATGCATAATACATTTTAGAACCTGGAACCCAGAATTTATCATGTATATATTAAATAAATGCTACCTGTCAATCATTCCCCTTCAGAAAATCACCAGTCAATTGTATAAGTAGGATATAAAATTGGCACCTGTGTGATACTTTATTTATATATACTCGGTAAGGCTGATTTTGGGCACATTATTCATGGCTTATGCTACTTGAGAGCTCGCCCGAGGTCAATCTGCACTTGTGTAGATAAATAATGTATCACAAAAGTCCCCACTGCATATCCCCTATGTATGTATGTGTGTGTATATATACATATATATATATATATATATGAAACACCTCTATAGTTAGGGTTGAGTAGCAGTTTCTATCTTAAACCTGAAATTTTGCACTTTAATAACTTTGCAACCGATCAATAGATTTGCACAAAATTTGGTATGTGCTGTCCTGTGGGGTATCTCTTGATGTGACAAGTTTCATTCCAGTTGGATGTGCAGATTCTGAGATCTAGATAATGAAAAAAGTAAAAAAAACACCCATTTTTGCAGTTTTTCCTCATTGCCTTGCAGCCAGATGGTGTGGAATGTTTGCATGATTTATGTAGGGTATAAAGAACTTTGGTAGAAGAACAGACAGTGACAAAATATTAATTTGTTGCAAAGTTATTAAGTTTATTAGTTCTCATTATATTCTATGGGACTTTGCTGAACATTTCATTTCTAGGATAGAGGTCTCTTTTGTGATGAAGGATTTCATCTCATGAAGAAGGATTGAGTCTCATGAGAGCATTCCTTCTTCGCAAGATTTTAAATTCCTCGTTGTGAGAAGAAATCATTGGGTCACCAGCCACTATCTTGTTTTTTTCCCTTCTACCAACTAAAAAGTGTGTAAAATACATAAAACTATTGTCAAGCTAGATTTTGGCCTTTGTTTTTTTTTTAAATAACTGTCAGAAATGCCTTTTCTGGGCACCCAAAATCCGGGGTGCCCAGCTTAGTGAGAGGAGCCTTCAGCCCCGTTTTCCCTGGTGTCTAGTTTACCCCCTCACTCCCCGATGTACGTCCCAAAATCATTCCATGGTGTCTAGTGGCTCCCCCACCCTCTGCTTGCCTTCCCCTGCTAGTTTTTTTCCTGTCCATTGTTCTTTTTTAAATTGATAAAATATTCCAACATCGCCCACTCCAGTGTCAGATAACCCCTGCCCCCACAACTCCACAGATGTGCCAACATCAGGGTGTCCAATCCCCATGTCAACACTTAACCCTCAACCCACCAGTAGAATGGGACACAGGGAAGCTACCCTCAGTGTCCCAAAATCTGTTTAAAACATAAGTATACCTGTAAAAAAGAAAACAGTCCCCCGATGATTTTTTTTTAACCTGAAAAATAGAAAATCATCCCTCATCATCCCAGGCATCCCCCTTCTCCATCACCATCCTTCCTCTGGGGAACCAGTTCCTCGCATGCTCCCTGATCCAATATTTACCTCCAGAAGTCAGTGCTGTCATCTTCTCTGGACCAGAACATGTGTGCACTCTTCAAAGCCCAACCACAAACTGAAGAATCAAGGTAGGCACCGTATAATGGCTGTCAATAGCATTTTCAACTTATGTTAATATCGTGGCCATTCTTTGACATTTGTGAACCAAATTTTCAAAATAGAGTTCTTGGGGCCCTGCCTCATGAACACTGTCACTGTCATCTCATTAATCAGTCACTGGTTGCTGCACGGAGTCACCTTTTGGGAATTATTAACAAAATGACAATACTAGTGTTCATGAGGTGGGGTCCCAAAAAGGCCATGTTGAACATTTGGTGCAAAAATACCTAAAAATGATAAGAGTTATATGCAGCTGTTGCAATTTTTCTATGCACACATATAATTTTGGCAATTTATCATATTTGCACTCCAAATTTTCAGCATTGCCATTTTTTACACCACCTCATGAATAGTATTGCTGTCATTTTTCAAATCCTGCCAAAAGTGTTTTTCTGCACCTGTGGCACAGAATGTTATTACAGTTGCGCAGAATTACATTTCAACGGGGATTTGAAAATGTTCTGTACTGGGTACATGCGGTGAGGTTATAAGAAGGTTATGTTGAACATTTCAGGTAAAAATTGTTTAAGAAGGTACAGTTATGACTATTTGTTGCAATTTTGCTATGCCTGCACATAACTTGATGTGTGGAAGTGCAGGGCCCGGAGGCACCTGTGTTTCAACAGCTAGATACATTATGCAGATCTCATAGGAGTGCAGGATCTGAAGGACCCTATGCTCCCACAGTAAAATAAAGATACTATTACTCTCAAAAAGTAAGGAAATAAATTGCAAAAAACTTAGTTAATGCATCAGTTAGGGTTAAAGCGAGAAAAGTAGGGAAATGTGGTGTTAGGGTTTCCAGCCCTAACACCCCACCTGCATCCTGCACAGACAAAGAGAGATCAGGTGGTGGCATTGGCATCTGCTGCCCTAATGCTCACCACATTCCGTTACAAAATAAGATTGGTGGCCACAGCATAAGAGAATGGGATAAGCATTAGGGCAGAAGATGCCAATGCCACCCCCTAATCCCTCTTCATCTGTGCAGGGTGGGGGTGGGGTGTTAGGAGAGTCTCTTTAAGCTGAGTGGCAACCATAACACGAGGGGGCACACGCTTAAGCTGGAGGGTGGGAGGATTAGGAAGGAAGTCAGGAAGCACTTCTTCACAGAGAAGGTGGTGGACACTTGGAATACGCTGCCAGAAGAGGTGATCTCATTGAAGACAGTGGGCAGCCTTAAGAGAGGCTGAGATAGGCATGGGGGAAGGTAAGGATTATGGGTAGGAAGGATGGGAGGAGTGGGGAGGGAGGGCATTAGCGCAAACTGTGGACCCTGCAATACGAGCAGACTTGATAGACCAAATGGTCTTCTTCTTCTGGCTTCTTCATATGTTCATGTGTTCATATGATATAAGAGTGCTGCTGGTGACAGTGTATCCATGGTCAAGTGGGAGATTTCATATGATCTGCCGCTACATCAGCAACCTCTATGGTAGGGCCTGGAAATCCCTTCCAGTTAGAACTGCAGCTGTATGTTCATTTTTGCTTTAGGCGAAAGTGCACAGTACTGAAGAGGAAGGTGGGAGGAACCTGGTGAAAAACAAGGGTAAAACCACACTGTTAACTCCATGACAGCTGTCAGCACTTCTGGGTCCAACTGCTGCATTGATCCTGCAGGAGCACAGCTTGTCATGATAGCGGTGGTCAGGCCTGGGAAGGGACTGCTGAGTAACACATGACTGAGGACTGGGATGACCAGCAAGAACAGCAGGAAAAAGTTGCTGAAAAAAAAAAAGCAAGACTTTTTTTTGGGGGGGGGGGGGTTGAATGAGCAGTGTCTCTGTTTCTCTTTACTGGTGTCCTTATGACACTCCAGACTGCCATTTTTGAGCCAAATTAATGTCTTACTGTCTTGCATATATGCAAATATTCTTTTTTTTTGGTCTGCTCCAGCACCAGATATCATCAAAGTCATGGCCCTCGTCACCCATGCTCCCAAATCAGCTGTCCTCCCTGCCCCCTTGGCTTACCCCCCAGGGTGGGGCCGTGCCACCGGCCAAGGTGTCATGGACACAGGTCTGGAATGGGAGTCAGCCTGGGGGTGATAAAGGGTCGGCGAGGCAGCTTCATAGAGGTGCTGTGGCGGGATTTTTCTATTTTCACTCTCTCTGGAGCTGGATGCATGCAAAGACACCAGCTAAGGTGACTCGCACATGCTCCCATGTGCACTTCCTAGAAGTGTCTGCATCTGACTCCCCCCATGTACGCACACATACACCATGCTCCCCTGCCTCCATCAGGGGGCACTCAGTTGCCAGTGCCATGATACCACCCTCCCCAGGGAAGGAGAGCAGTCCTCTGGATGTTCTGTCCTCCCCTGCCCCTGCCAACCCCTGGTAGCCCATGTTCATTCCCGAACATGGGTCGCCGGTGTGGCCCAAGGTGTGGTGTCTAGTGCCTCAGCCCTCAGTACCACCGGGATGGCGTATATGCAAATATTATGAAAATATGGTCCCAAAACTCTATATCCAAGGGTTTTATACAACAATTCACTTGCAAATATCATGTCAGGGTGTCTTCCTGACTGCCTTACTAGCAGTACATGTAAGTCTCTGCAAAGGACTGACAAGAGTACATGCTGTAATGTTAATAAGATTAAGGACATCAATAATTGAAAATCTGTATACATTGTATACAACAGCAGCAAATACTGTACTGTGTTTTTGCAAAACATAACACTGATTGGCACTGGAGCCCCTCTTTTCATGTTACTATACCATTAAGTGTCACACGTATGACTGATACAAGGTACTCAGAGACTTTCCATCATGAAAGGTGATTCTTTTTTTCATTTTGTGTGTGGAGCAGCACTTATTTCAAATAACACTACATCCACCTTACCCTTAAGTAAGCATCACCTAAAGAAAGTAATTATAATATACTGGTATTAACTAAGACATGGGAAGGGGATTTTCAGAAGGCTCAGACATGGATGCTAATGCATGCTGCACTTGTATCTGCATCTGACCTACTGCTTCCAATTAGTCCTGCTGCTATTTTCAAAACATGCGTGCATTTCGTGTTGCCACAAATGTGTCTTTTTGAATGTAAAATTCAGATGCAGTTTTCTCAAGATGGTCTATCAGTCCGGAAAAGTATCCATTAAGAAATATGTGGTAGGTGGACTTTTATGAAAAACCTGTCACAAGCATTTATCAATTTGACCTATATAGTAACTCTTTAACGTTACTAAAATTGGATTTACCAGAGATGTGTCATTCCACTGAACTCACTTTGCTTTTCAAGTCACTGGATGGGGATTCTAATGTCTCAGTAAATTAATTAAGCACAACTGGGTGACCAAATGCAATCATACAAGTTCTTAAGGAGAAAGTATGACTGTTAATGGGACTCTGGGCATGGTTGTCATCACAAATGCCATTATTAGAAAGGTGGCAGTACTTTTTTTCACAGTCCATTTAGGGTTTTCACATTGCTAATTGTTGCAGTTTTCCTGTGCTAACAGGTAGCAATTGGAATATTTCTTGCTACATAAGGAAACTAATCTTGGCATTCAATGTGATGACAAGGGCACACATTCACTGTAGTAATGTCATATTATGAAAACCCAGGAGTTATATTAGCACTATTCACATTTCACAGTGAGGTTGGTTCAGTCAATAATTCATTTTCCCAACAGGTAGCTTAGAATGCTATACTTATGCAACTGGTATTCAACCCTGGATGCAACAAGGATTAGGACTTATATGCCTCCTCCCCCTTCAGAAAAATCAGGTTAAATTGATTTAAAACATGTTTTAACAAGGAAGCAAATGGATTCAGGACAGGTTCATTTTCAGTTGCAAACTTGGGGAGGGGAACAGGGAACAGCAGGGGAAATAATAATTCACGGTATGTGAATATTTACATATATATATAGACACAATTTACAGGAAGTATAAGCAGCAACTAAATAACTGTAGGTACTGCATAGTGGATTAACCTGAGAGCACATAATACTGTATATAAGGAGTCAAATATTTATGGAAGCAAATAAACTAAAATTGTACAACAAACATAAGTAGAAGATGCAATTAAGGTTACATAATTCAGAGGACTAAGCAGTTATATTACTAAGAAAATTGCCTGAAAAAAAATCAGGATGCACAGAACCAAGTAACCACCTACAGCACAGACCATATTGAATTAGCCCCAGACAGACAAAAGTACATTTTAGGATCTTCTAAGTAGGACCACTGGCTATCTTAGGGGATGTTAGGGCAAGTCAGTGGAGCCTTATAATATTTCTTGATCAGAGTCATAGAAGATTGAAACCTGGCTGAGGAAGAGTAGTAGGAAGACCGTTCAAAATATTAACGAGTCGATACCTGATTGAGGCTTGACACATATCAAGCCTGCTTTGTGGGATTAGGAATGTATTGCCTTTCTCAAACCTTAATGAGCAGAAGGGATTGCAGGTGCAGAGGATGAAAAAGTCCTTGAGATAGTTCAGTAGTTTATTTAACCAAAACATGGCACCAAATAGGGACACGTGGAGAGAGTGTCTCACAGAGGCAGGGACCAAGCCAAGCTCTTTATGCATACTGCAGTGATGGTTACAAGGTGGAATGACAAAGATGAATCTACAAAGGGCACTGAACAGGGGGTGAGTTTGGATAAGGTTGTGTTAAAGGTACCAGAAAAGCCAACTTCATCATTTATCTATTTATTAAATTTTGGTGACCGGGTAGGCCCACTGAGCCCCAAAGGTCCAATTTTCAGAGGCGATCCTGGATAACAATACATTTATGATACAGTGGATAAAACATTTGATTACAGGATTTTACAGGCTTACTTTAGCTGTTACACACATGGTTATCATCATGACACAGTCTTAACTAGAATGCTGCTTGGCTTAGTATTGAGCATGGCAAACTGATGTGAAGTTTTCGGAAGGAGAGCAACCTCCCATGCAAGAGATAGTATATAGGGTTGAGGAACCAGGGTGCCCTGGGTATTGGGAGGGGTTCCTCAGCAGGCTCGCTTTTTGAGATGGTTGATGTGTGAGAGGGAGGCAAGCTATGAGCCATGGCAGAGGTATGTGCTCATGGCAATCATATGGGCCTTAAGTCTGGTGCAGAAGTTCATAAGTGAGGAGGCCTCCTGCACCAGTAGAGGGAGGTTGTTCCACAGGTTGGGGGCTAGGGAGAAGAAAGATCTGCCACCTGCATTTGTTCTTACTCTGGGGACTTTCAGTAGCATTAGTTCTGATGTCTGTAGTCTCTTGGGGTTTTGTTTTATTGCTATTGTTCCTACTATACTGGGAGGGGCGGGCAGTTTTAGTAGCTTGTAGGCCTGGACGAGCAGGGAATATTGTAGGCGAGTGGTCAAGGAGGGCCAATGTAGCTGGGCCAGTGTATCACAGTGGTGGTATTGCAGATGGTCCTGGGTAGCGAACTGAGCCACCTTGTTGTACAGGATTTGCATCCTGGAGACCTCTTGTTTAGCCATGCCCTGTATGATAGGTGCAGCATAGTTCAAGGTACAGAGCAGGACACTTGTGGCAAAGGACAGCCTAGCCTCAGGGATAAGCTGTTCCTTGAGTCGGTACAAGGTTCCAAATTTATGGTGTAAGGTCTTGGTGACCTGGTCCACATGGTCCTTGAATGTGATAGACTGGTCAAGAGTCAGGCCTAAGTATTTAAGGGAGGGCACTACATTGATGCTTTTTCCAGACAGCGTGGTAAGATGCAGGGATGCAGTCCTGTCATGACTCAATGATATGGGCCCGAATAGCATCGCCTTGGTTTCATCTGCATTTAACACCATTCTGTTCTCTCTCAGCCATGCCTCGATGGACGAGAGGTCCTTTTGGAGGAGAGGACCAAGAGCAGCTATGTCACCCAGTGATCGGTAGATGACTGTGTCATCAGCGTACTGGATGGCTAAGCTTTCCCCACAGTAGGTACTCAGGTCATTGGTGAATAAGGGGAATAGGAGGGGGCCCAGGATTGAGCCCTGCAGTACATCCTGTTTTAGGGGTAGTGGTCCAGACATGGCTCCCTTCCAGGAGACTCTTTGTGTCCGGCCTGTTAAGTAGCTCTCAAACCACTTGAGAGAGTGGGTGTCTAGGCCCACGTTGTTCAGTTTCTGAAGCAGGAGATTGTGGTTGACAAGTTCAAATGCCTTGGACAGGTCTATGAAGACTGTACCTGTGGGTATCCCTTTGTCCATTGCTCTGAGTACTTCATCCGAGAAGTTAATGAGGGCAGTATCAGTCCCTTGGTTAGCTCTGTATCCATGCTGAGAGGGAGCTAGAAGCTGATAAGCATCCAGGTAATCAAGGAGCTGGTTATAGACAAGCCTTTCTTGTAGCTTAGCAAGTGTGCAGAGCAGGGAGAGAGGGCAGTAATTAGTTAGGGTTTCCCTGGGGCCAGCTTTCTGGATTGGGACCACATTGGCCTGTTTCCACTGGTTAGGAACTTTTCCTTCCCTTAGTGATCTATTTAAGATCCAAGTCAAGGGCCTGGATAAGGAGGTGGCCCCTGCCTTGAGTAGCCGATAGTTTATACCATTGGGTCTCCCTGAGCCTTTGACTTTCAGTGCCTTTAGGAGGGTTAGGACCTCTTTTCACTTTACTAGTCTCAAGTGAAAAGAGGGTCATTCGTAGTGAGTTGGTTCACCTACATTCGGTGCAGAAGTCTGGGGGGGTCTGCCCAGCCTTGTAGGCCTCAAGGTCTGTGAAGTGGTTATTAAGGGCAGCTGCTATTTGTAAGGGGTCACTTACAAGCTGACCGTTGACCACAATGGGCCAAGGTTCAGTCTTTTTGTTGCCCTTGATTAGGTCATTGACATGATTCCAGAATTGCTTAGGGTTACCTAAGTTGGTTTTCTGGAGGTTTGTGAGATACTCCCCTTTAGCAAGTTTAATGGCACTCTTGATTTTGTTTCTTAGTGCTTTGTATGCCACAAGGTCTGCCAGAAGGGAAGAGAGCTTGTACTTCTTCCAGGCCTTGTCCCGACTAATCATGAGGGATTTAAGGGATGGGTTATTCATTTGTAGCAGCTGCCCTTAGCTCTCAGCCTTCTCAGTGGAGCAAAGAGGTTGGCCGCTGTACATAGTAAGTCCTGGAAGTATTCAAGGGCATCGGTCAGAGTAGGGAGGAGTGTTATTGGAATCCAGTCCCGACTGCTTAGGTAATCATTGAATTACCCTTCCGAGAAGTTGGTGTAGTCCTGGGCAGTGAGGATTCTGGGCTGGATCCTAGGTGCCCTTTTCTTCCAGATGCAGAAGATTAGGGAATGGTCACTCAAGGAGTCTGCCATGGTGCCAGCAAGCTGGGTGTTGGCAGGGTTGGACACCAGAGCCCAGTCGAGAGTGGTGTGATTCCCAGTTTTGTAGTTCAGTCTGGTCTGTTCAGAGATAACCTGCATCAGACCTGCCTCTTGGGTCAGTGACATTAAGGCATGGCCAGGGTCCTGTGCCCAGTTGAGGTTGAAGTCTCCCAAAATGAGAAGCTCAGTTGAGACTTCTGGGGCCAAGGCATTTGTGATGGCCTCGAGGAATTGGAGGGCCATCTTAGGAGGATTGTAGACACATCCTATAGTAATTTGCTTGGTACGTCCAAGGGTAATACGGATGAATATGGATTCTCCGTCAGAGAAGGGGGTTTGCTGCAGGCTTAGGGGTGATACAGTGAGGTCTTCGTTGGTATAGATTAGTACACCACCCCCTTTTTTGGACTCCCTGTCTTTACGGTAGGAGCTATATAGCCCAGTGCCTAAATCTCATGGTTGAGAATGTGGGCTTTTAGCCAGGTTTCTGAGATGGCTAGGACATCTGGCTTGTAAAGGTCAAGCCAGGCTTGGACTTCATGTGTTTTGGGCCTGATGCTACATACATTCATATGTGCTATCTTAAGACCCTTTTTCAGACACCCAACAAGGGTCCTGAGGGGATGTCACTGAGATATTGATGGTGCTAGGGCCAGGGCTGGGTTGAATATCTCCTGCCAGGAGAAGCAGCGCAGCTATCAGGCAAAGAAGCTTAGGGCTAGGTAAGGTGAATGGGTTTCATTGACTCATCCTGCCCGCAAAGTAGAACAGGTCATAACATATGCCCTTTCTTACCACCTCATGTGCAGATGATAGAGCAAGCATGCTTGAACTGAGAATTCCATTATGGAAATTAAGGAGGGGGTCATTATGCCGATGGCCCCATGCTTCAGAATGACCTGGGTCAATGATTCTGTCCACCCAAAGTAGAGATAGTGAGTAGATTAATGCAAGAAGTACCCCCCTATTTGGGAGGGGGGTGCTTAGGTCTCATGCACCTCGGGGTGCTGGAACTGGGGCAGGTGTTTGGTGAGGTGTCATTGTGTTGTCATGATCGGGGCAGCAATAGAAGGGTACCACTGGTCAAGTTGGTGTTAGGTTTAGCTAGGGTCAGCTCCCTCCTTTTGGTCTAGCTTTGTCCGTGGGGGGGGGGCAGTCCCTGGCTCAAGTTGAGCTTTTAGAAGAAATTATTGTTAATGTTTTCAAGTAATGAGCCACAGACTCGCCTGTTATAGAATTTTGGCTACTTGGCTAGACTATGGGCAAGGCAATCTGGGGGAAAAAAGAAGAATTCACTACCCTTGCCCTGGGCTAGTTATGTTTGGCAGAAAACAGTTTCAGCCCTAACCCTTAGATCTAGTAGTTTTAGCTTATGTCAAACAGGTTTGCCCTGGCTGGTATACAGTTTATAAGAAGCAACTAGCTATTCCTTTGCTTTGGCAGTATACACTCTTTCAAAGGAGGCACAGCTTAGCAAAAGATTATTAGGTCAATTTCAAGTAGTTAGTAGGTCTTGCACGTGTACATTAACAGTAAACCAGGAGGCATTTAAAAGAAATTGAATAACATTACATAGCTTGTAGGTACGTTAGTATAGAGTATTGGTGCAGACCTCATTCAGGAGGGGCACAAGTGAAGTTACAGTGCTGAGGACCAGAGCTCTTTGTCTGCATACAAGTCCGATGCAGTGGTTAGGTCCAGAGCGAAGGAGGGGTGAGTTTGTGCGGTGCCAAGCATTCCCTGCCTTGCCCACAGATGAGTTGTTCAGCAGGCCAAGTGGGCGTGGTGATCATGCATTTAATGGGAGGAGGGAACGGTGTGCGTGGGTGGGAGAAAACAAAAGTCCACTGAGTTGGTCGTCCACCTGCTCCATTGAAGGGGAGGTGGGGGTCTTGTGCAAGCGTGGGAGGTACTCCTGGCCCGACTATTCAGATTCTGGGCCTCTGCTCCAACGCCGCGAGTGTTCAGGTTGGGGTGGGTCCCTCTTGCAGCGAGGTCTCCCTCGCCACCCCAGCAAAGTTTGGCAGCAGTCTGTTGTGGCTTCTGTGAAGCTTCGATCAGGCTTTTAAGGATGGCCTGAGGTGGTGCGTCACTGCGGGTGGATGTCCAATCGGGCGCTGTTACTTGTATTCAAATTTGGCACCCAATTCAAAAGTCTTCTTTGTCTCTACACTACTGGCACAGTAGCAAGTGGGGGGCTCAGCTGACTCTTTACCCCCTGCTTACAGTCCCCAGGTGGTGTTGGCTCCAGAGTGAGGAAGATCTGTCATTGGAGAGGAATGAGCCCCATGAGTAGAGAATGGTTACAAATAAAGAAAGACAAAAGTCCACTGAGTCGGTCATCTGCCTGCCTGTGTAGGGGAGGTGGGGATCTTGTGCGAGCATGTGAGGTCCGCCTGGCCCGACTATTCAGAGTTGGGGCCTCTGCTCCACACGCCATAACTGTTGACATTGTGGGGAGGTCCCTCTTGCAGAGAGGTGTCCATCGCCACCCCAGCAAGGTTTGGCAGCAGTCTGTTCTGGTTTCCATGCGGCTCCAATCAGGCTTTTAAGGATAGCCTGAGGCAGTGCCGTTGGGCACTGTTGCTTGTATTCAAATTTGGTGCCCAATTATCATAGTCTGACAAGGAGATGATCATGCATTCTACTACGTTTCCTAGGATTGGAGAGGCAACTATTCACCCTATAAAGGGTCCAAAGCTTAGCAAAACAGTTTGTCATGGCATACTGTATGTTATTTGTTCAGAGTAATGAAGGTGTTGGTTAAGATGGAGGGTGACATATTTGGAGGAGGTTACTGAGTCAAGATAAACAGCTGGAAGTGAGTGTACAGTATCTTTATAGAAGACGAGGTATTGCGAATCAAGTATCTGGATCCAAAAAGCATAGATACTGTTTTCTTTTGATTCACAGCTAGTTGATTTGCTTGGAACCAAATTTGAACATTAAGGAACTTGTACTGGTGGGTCTGCTCAATGAAGGAGGGAGTAAGACCCAATAAGAAAAATATAGTACTGCCTGCAAGAGGTAAAAAAGTTAGGGAAATCATTTATAAAGATTGAAAATAGAACATACCCAGGATCGAACTGTGGGAGATCCAAAGGGTAACTGGGAGAGAGGAAGATGTGGAGAAACACAGAAACATAGAAACATAGATTTTGACGGCAGATAAGGACCACTTGGCCCACCCAGTCTGCCCATTTCCCTACCTAATGGATAAGCTGCAGATCCTAGTTAACCAGCAGCCTACTTCTTCCTACCCCCACCCCCTAGAATTGCCTTATGACTGTCCCATGCATGCTTGAATTCCACCACTGTTTTTGACTCCACAACCTCCTCCAGAAGGCCTTTCCATGCATCCACAACCCTCTCTGTGAAAAAATACTTCCTTAAATTACCTCTGAGCCGCCCCCCTTCTATCTTCAAATTGTGCTCCCTTGTTCTTGCACACCTCTTTTTTTGAAAGATGCTACCCTCTTGGACTTTCTTGATTCCCTTGAGATACTTGAAAGTTTCTATCATGTCCCCCCTCTCCCTCCTTTCCTCGAGGCTATACATATTCAGCTCATTAAGTCTCTTTTCATACGTCTTCCGGTGCAGACCCTGCACCATTTTAGTTGCCCTCCTCTGGACAGCCTCCACCCTGTCTATGTCTTTGCGGAGATTGGATCTCCAGAACTGCACGCAGTACTCCAGATGGGGTCTCACCAACTGTCTGTACAGAGGGATAATAACTTCCTGTTTTCTACTGGTGATGCCTCTCCCTATGCATCTCAGTATCCCCCCAGCCCTCCTTGCTGCCCTCTCACATTGCTTGCCCACCTTTAGGTCATCTGATATGACTACCCCAAGTCCCTTTCCATTTTGTTGTTGTTAGTATCTCACCCCATTGTGTACTCTTCCCCTGGGTTTTTGTTTCCCAGGTGCATTACCTTGCACTTCTTAGCAGTGAATCTAAGCTGCCATACATTTGACCATTCCTCTAACCTTGCCAAGTCCCTTCTCATCCTTTCCACCCCACCTTGTGCATCAACTCTGTTGCAGATCTTTGTGCATCTGCAAAGAGACATACTTTTCCTTCCAGTCCCTCTGCAATGTCGCTTACAAAGACATTGAAGAGGACCGTTCCTAATACTGAACCCTGCGGTACCCCACTAGTAACCCCCCTTTCTTCAGAGTGGACTCCATTTACTGTTACTCTCTGTGTCCTATTCTCCAGCCAATTCTTTACCCAGGCTGTCACCTTGGGACCCACTCCCAGGCTGGCTAACTTGTATATTAATCTTTTGTGTCGGACTGTGTCAAATGCCTTGCTAAAGTCTAGGTAGGCCATGTCCACAGCCCCTCCCTGATCTACTACTTTGGTCACCCAGTCAAAGAAATCTATCAGATTTGTCTGGCATGACCTTCCCGCTGTGAATCCATGCTGCCTTGGGTCCTGAGCCCCTCTGGCCTCTAGATACTCAACAATTCTTTCCTTCAGAAGTGATTCCATCATTTTCCCTACCACTGAGGTTAAACTATCAGGTCTGTAGTTTTCTGCTTCTGCCTTGCTCCCACTTTTGTGAAGGGGAATCACATCTGCCCTTCTCCAGTCCTTGGGTACCACCCCATCCTCCCATGATTTGTTAAAGAGGGTAGCCAGTGGTGTCACTAGTTCTACCCCTTAGTTCTTTTAGAATTCTGGGATTAATTCCATCAGGCCCCATTGCTTTGTCCACCTTCAGTTTTAAGAGTTCTTTCAGAACCCTTTCTTCTGTAAATGGGCTGGTATCAACTTCTGTATCCAGAGTGTTTCTACTGTTTGTTTTAGGTACCTCGCCCACTTCCTTTGTAAATACTGAGCAAAAATATTTGTTTAGTATCTCTGCCTTTTCACAGTCACCCATCTTAACTGATTGCGGTCTCTCTGAGAGGTAGGATTGGAATGACTGAATGGTAGAAGCAGAGACACCCATGGAAGCTAGCTTATTTAGAAACAACTTGGAGTTCACAGCATTGAATGCCTTGGCTAGATTAATAAAAATAACTCTGTGCCCATTTCAGCATCCATGTGAGAGTGGATATGATTGGTAATTCTGAGAAGAGAGGAGGTAGAGTGGTCCAGGCAGAAATGAGATTGATATTGAATAGGAAAGCATTAACTAGCATAGAAATCTGAAAGTGGCCTACTGATCCATCTCTGAAGTAATTTGGATAGGGTTAGTAACAGGGGTATTGGTTGATAGGTAGTCAGAGCATCAGGAGAGCTTGCCTACCTTATGTATTGGAACTCCAAAGGCTGGCTTCCACCTGATTGGAAAGGAGCCTGTGATCAGGGATATATTGAAAATGTGGGTAATAGGGGTGGCTGGGTTTGGGGACCCTAAGTCTTCGAATTTGTGAATAAGCACTCTTCCCCCAGTGGACAAAATGTTTAGAGTGGCTACTTCCTTGAGGATGTCAGCTATGGGACTTGAAAAGAGATTGAATGCACCTAATGGTAAGAGAATGAGTGGCTGGTTAGGGGCTCAGCAGGGAGAGATGTGAGCACTGAGGTCTTCATTGAAGAAATTATTTAATGTATCAGCAGATAGGAGAGTGCTGGTTGCAGATTTCGAGCCAGCTAGCAAGGGGGGAATAGTGGAGCAGGCAATGTATGGCTATACAGAACTTAGATCAGATCCACAACTTAAGATTTTTTTCTGGAAAAAGGCCAGTTTTGGCTTGATGTATTAGTCTGGTACAATAGTTAGGAAGTATTGTAAAGGTGTGTCTATCAGCTGATAGCCCAGTAGATTTATATAAACCTGGGATGGATCCCTTGGGTGGAAAAGATCATGCAAAAATGTTCATGTGCTGTTTGTTTGTTCCTGCAGAACTTGAAAGTCTTGTCTTGACAGAAACAATGCCAGCCTAAAATTTCTAGGGACACTTGGTCTAGAATTTACTTTCTGAAATGAGTTTAATTCATAAAACTTCAGGGCACAGTCAGACTAATTATCTTACATAACAATATCATAACCAAAAACAGTAACATAGGCTTAGAGTGTATTTTAACTAGTTAGCTTTTATGCAAATGAGAATAGTTTTACAACTCTAACATGTTATATAATATTCCTTGCCAACAAAGAGATTAGATAAAAAAGACAATGCCAACACGTTAGCAACAATACATGTTATTAGATGAAATTGCCTCATATTAGTTCTATGAAATCAGGTACAGTGAGGTGCTCTATGTGTTGAATATTTCACTACTGTTTACATAGTAATCTATTGCTGCCAACTCTTTGAATTGATGGCTTTTTCCCTGCATGACATCACTGCTGTTTAAACAGTAATCTGTTGCTGCCAACTCCTTAAATTGATGATTTTTCCCTACATGACATAAAAAAAAATATGTTCTAATACAATAATGTCCTTCAGCTATGCAATCAACTTTGCATAAGTGGGTCAGTGTTCATCTTTCTAGGTGGACAAAATCTGTCTATTTGCTAAGAATGTAAAGGTTCAAATAAATCTTTAACTGACAGAGTTTCAATTAGGGCCACATATTTCTCCCAAGATACAATGTTTGGGGACATTAAACATTTAAAATGTAAAGATAAATTAAACATTGACAATAATTATGTCCCCTTCTCAAGCAGTCACCATGGCAGTGGACTTCGAGAAGGTCTTTTATTCTGTAAAGTGGAAGTACCTCCTATGCACCATGGAGCATATGGGCATAGAACCCAACTTTATCCAATGGATTGTTCTGATGTACATTGCCCCTATGGCAAGTGTCCTAACTAATGGCCTAAGATTGGTACCATTTCCATTACAAAAACAGAAATGGCAGGGCTGTCACCTGATCTCCCCTTTGCTACTTGTCCTTAACGTAGAATTTCTTTCTATAGCAATACATCAACACCCCCACCTTCAGAGGATTACCTGTGGAAGGGAGGTGAGGAGTAAAGACTCCTACTTTAGGTGAACGACCTCCTCATTCTGTGGGATGATGGACAAGCCACCCTGGAACCCCTTCTTGGGCTGCTGCATTCATTCATGGTAATCTCAGGATTAATAGTGAACCGGAGCAAGACAGTGGTCCTTCCCCTGCACTCCCTTACCAAAAAGAGATATTTCACCACTAAAGGTCTGAAATGGTCCCCAGATGGTATAACATACAGTAGCTGAGGATCATCATCAGGCCCATGTCATGAAGTTGGCCCACTTGAACCTGGCTCCAATCCTAACTTCTGCAAGGATCAATCTGGATAGATGGAAGCTATTAAACCTATCACTGGCAAGTAAGACAAATGCCTTCAAAATGGTGTGGCACCGTGTGTGACCCACACCCTCTCACACATGTCTGTGTATATCTCCTGATGTGGTTACAACAACTAGATAAGCTCATAGTGGGATACCTTTGGGACAGTCACCCACCTTGATATAGCTGAATGAAACTCAGAAATCAGTGGCCCAGATAAGGGTGGAGCTAGCCATGGTTCAAGGGCTACCACTTAGCATTCACCATGGTAAAAATGATTCAGTGGTTCTCCCCTGCTACAAATGCATCCCCTATATGGCTTCACATGGAAAAAGGTCTCTCACAAAATACCCTGGTGGTCATTTACCTGTACTGCCATTACCTCAAAGGGTCAAGGCCAACTGGACTATCGGTTTCTCTCTGAAACCATGGGGCCATGGTATGCATACATTTCTGAAGTTATCCTCATCCCCCTTCTTCCTGAGCCCTTATATGGCATCTGTATTGAATTCAACCCCCCAAGTGGCAGGCCTGGACACAAAGAGGCACCTTGGCTATCTGAGACCTTCTTACCAGTGATAGGATACATGTGGAAGCCTTCATCACTTTTCAGGCTAAATTTGACATCCACAAACAAGATTTCTGAAGATACCTACAGATCAGGAACATGATTCTGGAAAGGAGTATGCATTGTCAGGGCCATACACACAACATGTTAGTGTCAGTGATTGATGCCTCCCAGAGGGAGAGCTAGAACTAAGAGATGCCCTTCTGGACCAATAAATCCCCTCAAAAGTCACTTGGGAGCAGGAACATGGGATCCAGATCAGTGCAGATGAGTAGGAAGCCTGCCTTCATAGGGTACATACAATGTATTGGGATGGTAGGAGCGTCTCATCCAGAACAAAATTATGGTCATGTCGTAGCCGACCCCCACAGTCCTGTGCAAACTAGGACTCATGCAGGAAGACAAATGCTGTTTCTGCCATCAGATTCCTTGGACTCTCTTAACTCCTACTCCCCAAACAATCCCCACAACTTATATGGCTAGAGGTTATCAGTGTGGTCACAAAACACCTACTCCTCTGTATGTGGCACACTATGGAGGTCCTGACTGTAGCAGAGTGGTGAGCAGCTGTGGGACAACTGGCCACCCTTGAGAAGATGTCCCACAGGGGTGTAGACAACCCTGACAAATACTAACAAATATTGGGGCACTTACATCTTCCTGGTACATTGCAGCACAATTTAATGGATGATCATAGCAGATAATAGGGGTGTAACACTGACATGCTGCCCAGCACATCATGTATAATATCCTCATTAAAGACTCATTTTATCTAAGTATTCTGAAAAGTTAAATTTTGCTGTAATAGACCGACTATAAGAGTGGGGTATACACTGTTTGTATGTTTAGAGCCATGGAACAGCCTCTGGGTTCTCATAGTGTAAACTGTTTTTGTTGTTCAGGGTTACTGTTGTGTTAGATTTTATTTTATTTTATTTTATTTCTGTATGCATGTATGTATTTATTTATCTGACAATGGATAACCCTGAAAGTTACACTGATCCAAGGTTCATTTCTAGGTATGACCTGGAGAAGGGGTCCAGGAGAAATAATGAGCTTAACACAGTCACATTTCTTGATACAGAACAAACTGCAGGCACATTACAGAAACAACTGCTACAAAGATAAACTTAGTGCAAGACTTAGTAAAAAGTAAAGCGCAGTTGCAATATAGTAAGGAAACCCTTAAACATCTGCAAACGTGCAGCATCAGTGCACATACTGTAAGAATTACACTAAATTAAAAGGTGGGGAAGTGCTTTTTCCCAATGCCACCTGTGCCACCATGGAATGTCACCTATGAGAAACAGGCACAGGCAGGGGGAGGAGTTTGAGCTGATGTCTGAGAGAGCCTGGGGAGGTGGAATAGCACAGGGAAGGGGGTAAGCAAGTTTCAGATCGTGGGAAGATGATAGAAGAAGGACGATTGCCCAACAGAGGAGTGAGGAAGGATATGGAGTGGAGAAAGTTTGGTGATCACTGGAGCACAGGGAACATTGAGTGGGATCAGGGGATAGGAGTGAGGAGAGGAAATAGGGAAGGAAAACAAACAAGTATTTGGATATGAAGGAGGTGCAGTGTAACTGGCAACAAGAAGTTAGAGGGATGATGGATAGGGAGGAATAGAGGAAGTAGTGGTGGGTGCAAGGGGGAAGAGTATGTAGCAAAGTAACAAAAGACATTGCAGAGGGTGTCCAGTCTGGCTAAGGAAGTGGAAGGGGCAGTGCTACAGAACACATCTGCATAGTCAAAAACTGGGAGTACCAGTTTGGTGACCAGCTCCTGGCAGACCAGTGAGGGTAAACAGTCTTTATTGTGGTACAAGGCAATCAGCTTAGGGCACAGATTCACATTAATGCAGGATGGGTAGTCAAGTTTCCTGCCAGTCACACACCGTGGTACTTGAAGTATTGCACTGCTTCAAGTGGGGTGGGGGGGGGCAACCAGATCTGAGAAAATTGAATGCCTTAAGAACCTGGTCAGTTTCTGGCTGGTACCAAAGGTCACAGGCACATTTTTTTTGGCATTGACCCTGAGATGATTGGATTGGAACCAGTACAGGATGTTGTGGAAATCATGCTGAAGCAGGTCTTCCACAGCTGCAGTAGAGGGACCACAGATGAAGAAGACAGTGGGCATGATTCTAAAATGGGCTATGCATGTTGCAACATGACTTGCGCCAAACCCAATGGCATAAGTCACACCTTGCGACATACGTTATGCCGGTCGGGTTTCCAAGTGGCAGCCTGCACCATGGCACAGGCGGCCTGCACCCAAGGGGACTTCAACTGGCTACAGCCCCTACAGCATGGCTCAAGGTGGGGTTACAGCAGCATCTGTGCCCTATTCTGAAAGGGCAGCTGCTCTAACCCTCTTACGCTATTCCAAGACACACTGGCACTGCAGGGTTAGACCAGTTGTTGGCTGGTCTAAAGGTCATCCATCCTTGCCAAATGGTAGTTGCCCCCCAGCAGTGCCACAACCCACACACAACTGTGTCCCACAGCCCTCCATCACTGAGAAGCCCCCCCCCACAATATCGGAGTGCTGGCTGCTGGCACCTGGGTCCATTTTTTGCGGTGCCACCCTTGTGCCTGTGCCACACTGCCAACCTCCCCATGGCCCCCAGGGGCCTGCAGGCTTGTTTTGGGGCTAGGGGCTTAGGGGGCTGTTGACAACTTGCAGCACTCAGGTCCATTGCACCAGTCCCATGGCTCAACTCTGCAGTTGCCACAAGTCACAGGGTGTAAAAGGCAGTGACCCTGCCCATTCTGGAATAGGGCACAGGGTCCCTGGCATAGCAGCATGTCACAACTCGCATACGTCTGAGAGTTGTGATATGCATCTTGGAATCTGGCCCCGTGTCTTCTGCATACTGTAAAACTATTTATTTTCATGCAAAGCAAATTTAGCGCAAACACAAATGCAAGCATAATTGTGTAAATTTATTTTAACTCAAAGTCACTATCACCACATTCACTATAATAGCATAATTGCTAAAAATGCTAATTAGCACACATTTATTTTCATGTAAATTTGTGTTTCAGTGACAATAGCAAAAATTGTTTGACAGTGAAAATTTCAATTTCTATAGTATGTGTGAATGTACAAGTTGTCACAGGCAGAGGGGATGTCATTCTGGAAGATGGAAAAAAGGATAGGACCCAGGATGGAGCCCTGAAGGACCCCAGCCTTCATGGGAAGAGAAGATTTATTTATTTATTTAGTTTTTGTTGACCGGGTAAGTGCGTTAGACAAATCCTGCCTATTTTCAGGCACGACCCAGGGGAGGGGGATACAGATGAATGCCAACTGACCTTGAACAAGATTAAGCTGTTGGTGGTATTTTTAGTGAATGAGGGAAATTTGGCCAGGACACCAGGGAAATTCCCCTACTGTTTTCGATAAGTGCCATGGGATCTTTAGCATCCACCTGAACTACCACCAATCCAAGCAGATGGGACCTCGGTTTAACGTCTCATCCAAAAGACGGCACCTCAGAAGTGCAGCACCCCTCTCATGCTGCACTATAGTGTCAGTACTGGGATATTAACCCAAGTGCCAGATGTGGGAACTGAACCCACAGCCCTCTGATCTCCCAGCCTCAGAGGCGAGTGTGCTACCTACTGAGCCACTGACAGTACAACTCCAATCTGTGCCGAATGTTGACACCCCATGAAGTAGGAATGGAACCGGTCAATGGTGGGTGCTGAGAGGTTAGTATATGCCACTTGTCCTGGAGTAGTGCATGGGACACCAGACTTTAGCCAGATCAATGAAAATGGCTGCTGAAATGTGCCCATGATCCATTTCAGAGAAGATGGAGTCAGTGGTGTGTAGCAGGGAGGACAATCTGGAATGGTGCTTCCAGAACCCGGAATTAAAGGAAGAAAGGAAACTGGAGAATGAGAGGTAGTCCAAGAGTTTAGAACAGACTATCTCCTCTTGCAGCTTTGCAATGGACAGAAAGAGGAAGATAAGATGGAAATTGCCAGGGGAGTAGGGGTAGTCCCCTTTGTGTAGTGGGGGAACATTCAGTCTCTCATGTCTGAGGAACAGAGCACAGGGAGAATGATTGTTTGAGCAGGAGAGTAAGGGGACATTCAATGGCAGGAGCTGAGAATTGGAGTAGTTTGGGATATAGCCCACCAGGGCTAGCCTTGGCCAGGTTAAGGGATGAAAATGCACACAGGATTTCCTGTGTAGTGCTGGGGAGGGATGAAACCCAGGGAAGAGTGGAGGGGTAGGAAGGGGGAAGCAGGTGGGGAAGGAGTAGAGCAGGGGGAAGGTAGGGAACATGCCGTGAAGAACTAATTGAAGTGAGCAGCAACATAGGAAGTGTTAGACACAAGTCTCAGTGAATTGATGTCATGCTCAGTTTGATGTATTGTCTGACAACTTTAAAAAAAAAGATCATCTGATAACAATAGTTATAAATCCTGACAACATCAATAGATATTCTCAAAAACTTTAACATTTCATGGAGCAACCAGATTACAAATGCAAATAATTTGAATATAAGATCTATGACTCAGTATGTACAGTACATGTGTGTGCTGATGAATCATTGTGAGGAAGCCCCTACTAAAAACACCCCTGCTGTATCTGCCTGTGGATGCAGTATGTGTAGCTCTGTTTCCAGTGCCAGCAGTCTTTTATCTTTCACAAATGCTGTCTTTATCATACAAAAATACAAAATAAAACATATTTATCTGCAGTTTTAAGTCATTATGCCCCAAAAGATTGATGCTGTAAGCTTTATGACTACTATCATTCAAAGAGTGAAAAACAAAAGAAAACTGTCAGCTCCATTGGGCCTTAAAATAATTCTTCACTCTCACAGGGATGTGAATCCCCATTAAAATAGAATAATAGAATTGACTTTGGATTTCTGAGTGTATTTTATTTAAAAGGCATCTTAAAATACTTGAAAAACCAAGGTGTTGGAAACAGTGCAGATTATATGCAGAAATGTCCAAAACAATCGTATGCATTCTACATCTCCCATATTCAGTATCATGTATAACCTAGGGAATTGGCTTTGGAACTTATTTCACAGAGAATGTAAATAATGGCCAGGTCATAGAATGTTACATGCAAGTTGATTTGCTAAAAAGATAGTAGAGTCTGAGATTAAATACATGTGATGTAGTGCCTGTATATTAGGGCGGTTTAGTGTGTGTGTGTGTGTGTGTGTGTGTGTGTGTGTGTGTGTGTGTGTGTGTGTGTGTGTGTGTGTGTCAAAAACAGTTTTTTAACAGTGTATATCTCAGCAATCTTAGAAGATACTGTAGGACTGCAAAACTTGGTATGTCCATTACCAATCCTATGAATGAAATTATCCGACAGGTTTAGTGCAAACTGGTTCACTGAAAGTTATTAATAAGTGCAATTATGTAAAAAATCCCAAATAAAGATGTATTTTGCCATTGAATACTGCAAAAAACTAAACCAATCTAAATTATGTAATATGAAAATATATTTTATCTTGTGCCACAGTATGGTCTTTTTGATGTTCAAAACATTTTATTTTTAATTATAAGGTTTTTAAGTTTCAAAATCTAATATATGGGCACCTGAACCTTGCCCATCTTATGGACCCAGAGTTCCTTGAATTGGTCCAGGAGGCTATACCTAGAATTGAACAAGAAAACACGCAACATGCAGTTGCTCCCACAGTTCTGTGGGATACTTTAAAAGCAGTATTAAGAGGAGAGTGCATATGATTTTCTGTCATTAAAAACCGGCAGAGGGAAAAAACACATAAAGACCTGCAGGAGGAGCTATTACATTTACAGCATTGGCCAAATCAAAAGGACCCCACAATATGACAACGGTTATGAATTGTAAAACAAAAGCTACAAAAAATAGTAGACCAATCGGTACAACAAAAACTATTTTATCTAAAGTTAAGACTTCATGAGTGGGGACCTAAGGTATCCAGGAATTTAGCAAGAAAATTGAGAGAACAGAGAACCAGAGTGAACATAATCAGCATGATAGATCCTAAAACAGGGAGATTAGCAAAAAGACCCCAGGAAATTAGACTTATTCTACAGTGGTTTTACCATAAGTTGTACACTAAAGAAGAGGAAATTCCTCTAGACAACATCAAATCATATTTACAGAGTTTACCAATACTACAAATCAGTCCACTACAGGCTGAAGCCTTGCTGGCATCAATCAATAAAGGATAACTACTCCAAGTTCTAAAAAATGCTCAGATCCTGAAGGCACCAGGTCCAGATGGATATCACTCTGAATTGTATAACAAATTCAAAAAGCTGCTACTACCCATATTACTCCCAGCCTTACATGATGTCCAGGCGGGATAACCCTTTCCACCCACATGGCAATATGCCACCATATCAGCCATACTTATACCCCATAAAGATGTTAAACACCCCATCTCATTTCTCCCCATTTCAATGCTAAATTATGATTACAAAATGTTAATGTCAGCCATGGCCTCTAGAATAGACCATTTACTAACAGCTATTATTGACCCTGATCAAGTGGGCTTTATTAAGGGCAGACAGGCTCACAATGCCATAAGGTGTGCACATTTCTTAGTAGATTATGCCAGAGAAAGACAAATCCCTTTAGTGCTACTGGGGTTAGATGCTGAAAAGGCATTTGACCGCGTCAGCTGGTCTTTTTTATGGCAGATTCTGGAGCACTTTGGATTCCCGGAACAACTTATAAAACAATTACAAAATATTTATGCCTCCCCTAAAGCAAATGTTAAGGTGGATGGGGCACTTTCAGATACATTCCAACTCTCTGGGGCACCCGCCAGGGATGCCCAATGTCCCCAATGTTGTTTGCTGTATATCTCGAACCCTTGGCCATTGCTATCACATCTTCTCAGGACATAGAGGGCCTTCCATTGGGAGGTAACCTGCACAAGATAACACTATTTGCGGACAATATTCTGCTGGCTCTTACCAAGCCTGAACAGTCCATCCCAGAGGTATGGAAACAGCTACAAACATTTGGTACGCTAGTAGGATATAAAATTAACAAATCAAAAACCGAGGTATTGATGTACAATTAACTCCTCCCTCCCACTTCAAAAAAGACTTCTCCTTTAAGTGGCACAGACAAGAGATGAGATACTTGGGAATAAAGCTCACAAGAAAACTCATTCATGCAGAGATCTCAAATCTTGACCCTTTAACCCTAAAACTGACAGATCTGTCTCTTCGGTTGTGTCTCCTTATAAGCTTTTTGAGTAGGATAGATACAATTAAGCAGAATGTATTTCCCTGCATATTATTCTTTCTTCAGACACTGCCCTTCACCCTGGCTAAAGCATATTCCTAGGCGTGGGACAGAATGATATCTCACTTTATTTGGAGCAGAAAGCATCCCAGAATTAGATATTCTGTTCTGCAACTGGCCAGAGAGAGAGGTGACCTTAACCTCCCTGACCTCAAAAAGTATGCGATGGCAGCACAGTTAAGGGTAGTCCTACACTGGTTAAATAAACAGTATGATGCACACAGTAAACAATTAAAAGTAACCTGAGGAGACCTATACAACACTCAGGAGCTCCTTTTTGGGGCGCCTCCTAAGTGCCAAGGGATAATGAATTACCTGAAATTCACCAGGGAACCCTTAAAAATATGGCTTAGGGTCAATAATGATTATTTTATATTCCCTGAAAAATTGTTCTTAGGAACACTGAAGTATAATGCAAATATGACTGCAGGTCCCTCAGGCCCCATTGTAGTTCAATTGCAGAGATATGGCATTTTATTCATTTTCCAGTTAGTGGGTAGAACAGGTCTTCTTCCCTTTGTCTCCCTTCACAAGGAATATCACTTGCCCCATAAATATTTTATTTCTTATTTACTTCTTAAATCATAACTTCAGCCATATGAACATTCACTCGCAGCCCTAAGTGAAACCCTACCCAAATAATACAACTGTTACAAGCTCATATCAGAGGAATGACCTCAGATCACCTGATTAGTGAGATATATAAGGCCTTAAATGAAAGACAGGGAGACTCGACCAACTCAATCAGGTTTAGATGGGAACAAGAACTGCAGGTATCAATCAGTGAGCAGGACTGGAATGAGTCTGCTTTACCAACCTAAAAATCTTTTTCTCACCATACTGGCATGAATACTTGTGGAAACTTCATTCTCATTTCTTCCACACACCAGACTTGCTGGCTAGTATGGGAGAATTAAGGGAGGGACAGTGTTGGAGAGAATGTGGGGATGATAGAGCAAATCAGAGCCATGTCCCTTGGTCATGTCCTAAACTATTCAAGTTTTGGAAGGAGATCTTCGAGGAGCTGAGTGCAATTTATGACACCACTGATTTATTCACTCCCACATTTATATTGACGTTTATTAAAACAAAAGGTCTGCAAATTGACAAAAACTTGCTGAAACAAATTTGAAAATTTATAACAGCAGCCCACAAAATTATCACTTGACTGTGATGTATAAATAAAATACCCACAAAAAAACCTGGATGGTTTTGTCCAGGGAGATATATGCCCTTGAGTGACTCTCGGCTAAGATGATGGACAAAGTTCCAAAATTTGATATACAATGGCAAAAGTGTATATCATACCAACTAAATCATTATGATGATTTTGTACCTTAAGCTATCTACTGAACATGTAATTTTGCTCTTCTTTTGCCCTGAAAAGATATGCAGGATATGATTTGTGATTGAATTTTAATGGGAATAATATCTGGGAGGGATAGGGGAGGGCTCATCGTGTTATGCCTGATTTGATTTGAATGGATCACAGACTGAACTTAAAATGAGTAATTATGATTCTCTGGATAATGAAGTAATAAGATGTTAATTTATTTTCCCCTAATATAACTGCTACAAGTATACATGTAATGTATTGTGATGTTATTAACTGATATTAATAAGTGATGTATTGCTGCCTGTAAAATTGTTGCACTTATAAATTAAAAAAAGACTACATTAAAAAAAAAATCTAATATATGTGTGGTACACAAAACATATCTAAAAAATTGAGATTTTTTTTAGCTTAATCAAAGTTAGGTATGAACAAAAACTTTAAAAGTGAAACACAAGAAAAATACTTAACTCTAAAGGTTGACAGTAATATGGTGCATCAGAAAACCATCCAATGTGACCTCTAAGCTGACATAAAAAACATAAATAAAATAAAAAAATTATACACACACACACACACATAGTATTTTAATTAGAAAAATGTTTTTGTGATACAATGGAAAAGTTAAGACAGACATTAATGAAGCAAATGCATGCACATGACAGACAGTGTATGCACTTAATAACACAAAGCCAAGTGAGAAAAACAGTTGTGAAAATGTTTCTAAGTTCAACATGAACAAATTTTCTAAAGCACAAACATTGTCACAAAAAAATTATTAAGTCCAACACAAATTAAAGGTTTCAAGTAGTTAAACCCTCATGAAAAATATATTAAGTCCTACAAAATTTAAAGGCAAGAATCATGAACTAATGATCAAAAACAGGACTCCCAAAGGATTATTTTGTGCATTTTGTACTGCAATTAAAGTCATACACAAAAAATTAATAAGAAAGTTATGTCTCATTTCTTGCTTTGCGCATGGCTGTCAGAGTCATGCACAAAGAAAATTAGGACTTGTGCATGTTGCTTAGGGCCCGAATGTTGGACTCACCTCCTGCTTCATGTAGGGCTCTTCAGTCCCTGTGTGAAGCAAGTTAGGTTTCATCTAGTGTTTCACACAGACCCCGAAGAACCCTGCATGAAGCAAGTTAAGACCAAACCTTTTCTTTTGCATAGGGTGGGTCCTGTGTGAAAAAAGTTATGATGCGACTTTATCAAAAAGTAAGGAACTTAATTGCAAACAATTGTATTAATGCATTATTAGTGTTCCAATGTCACAAAAGCAGGAAAAAATAGCGTTAAGGTTTTTCAGCTATATTTACAGTATTCTGCAATCATTTATTTTGGAAAGAAGCCATAGAAGTGATAAGATCCTCCAGATGTGGGCCTGTCTAGCTTAACCTTTTAATGTATTCACTTCCTTTAAGTGGGTGTTTGTACTTTTATGAAATACACAGTATATATATATATATATATATATATATATATATATATATATATATGTTGTGGCCTTAGCTATATGACTTGCCTCCCCATGAAGACTTTGGTCATCAAAGCACTGGGGTAGCCAATCAGCTTCTATCATGCACCGCACAAATAATTTTTTACCATGACAAATGGCTGTTGATTTGTTTGTGGTCCTCCAAGTGCTTCCTAACTCTTTCCTTTTTGAACCTCCAATCACCCTGTCCCTACCTTCATGACCCAAGTCCAAGCTATAGGTCTGCTGCCATGCCGAACAGGTCTGCTGCTTTATGCAACAGGCACAGGGCCCTGTGCGAAGAAAGTCATGAGTGATCTCCAGCAACACATACTAGCTGCAAGTCCATGCATGAAGAAAGTTCTAACTGATGATCTGCTTTGTGCAGGGCCCACAGGTTCTGTGGAGTGTGCAGACAAAGAAGTAGATGGTCTCACACATGATGCAATGATGCATGATGATGATAAAGCTGATGTGTTTGTTTTCTAAAGCCAGAATCCTTCTGTAGTATTTGTTTTAATGTAATTATTATTAGTAATCATTATTATTAAATTTGGCTTTATTTATATGCTGAGAAAACATTATTTCAGTTGATTTGTGGTGTCATCTATAAAATACTTCCACACATCAGAGGATCTGTTCTTTCTTTCTGGTACAGTGGACTGATAGTGGTAGGAGTGTGGGTGGGGAATTTCCAAAGTGGGATTTCGGTCCAGGGCACTAATTGCAGAATGATTTTTTTTTTCAGCTATTGTGGAATGAAATGCCTGCAGATGGAATTCTGCAGATAAGATATATGAACAAATAATAATAAACACATATAATATGATATAATAAATTATTCATAAAAAATATAATCTGACATACTACATGATCCATGAGAAGACCCCCAATGACATGCTCATTAATAATACCCACTGCAATAATCCCCACACCATAGCCACAGCCTTCAACTCCCTCTTCACCATGGACTCTAACATTTCCCTTCTCACTACTCTTAACACTGGCAGCACCCATCTGTCTGCTCCCCCTGAGGCTCCTTCAGATTTGAAGCTTGCCACTGTGACACATCTTGAGATCCTAAAGCTACTGAGGACTATTCCCACCCATGGCAGTCCCAGGCTGGATGGGTTACATCCCAGGTTACTGAGACTTGCAAACCCTCTCCTGGCAACACCACTAAGCCATCTGTTTAACCTATCCATTAGCACCTCCATGGTGCTGTTGACATGGAAATCTGCTAGGACTATCCTGGTATTCAAGAAAGGGGATTCCAAACTCTTGGCTAACTATCGGCCCATCTCTCTCCTGCCTACACTCAGCAAGATACTCAAGAACCTCATCCATGGCCAGATTTTGACTCACTTACTCCAATTTAATCTACAGTCCCCCATACAGCATGGCTTCAGATCTGGACACGGTACCACTACTGCCCTTGCTCAGTTTACCAGTGAAGTCAAATCCAAGATGGACAAAGGCTTGCTCAGGGGTGCAGTGATCATTGACCTCACCAAAGCCTTTGATTGGGTGAATTATCCCCTGCTCTTGTATAAAATGCACACCCTTGGGGCCACAGGATCCACACTTTCCTGGTTCCGCAGCTACCTGGAAGACAGATTGCAATCTGTTTCCTTCAGCAGGGTACTCTTTCCCCCTGCCTCTATCACTTTCAGTGTCCCCAAGGCTCCATTCTTGGGCCCTTACTCTTCTCTATCTTTTTAAATGATATCCCCATCTCCAGCCCCCACTGTAGTTCTGTAATGTATGCTGACGATCTGGTACTTCATGCAGCATCTAAGTCCATCAACGACCTTAATGTTCATCTGACTTCAGAGTTCATTCATCTCCAATCTTGGTTTGTCTCCAACTCCCTTATACTCAATTTACCTAAGACCCAGGCAATGTTCTTTGGGTCCTCAATGAAAGTACAATCTGCCTCACCCAAGCTTCGAATACTAGGCCACGATGGATCTGCAGTCTCTAATACTAGCTCCTTTAAATACCTGGGGGTGACTCTTGTTCCTGTGCTTGACTTCTCCTCTCATATTCATGAGGTTTACAAAGCTGTTAACCTCAAGACTGGAGCTGCATATCGTGTGCATCACTCATTAACTCCTGCCACCTGGATCCCTGTGGCAAGGGGGGGGGGTCATGCTACCCAGGATGCTCTATGATCTCCTAATCCTGTCCCATGCCAATGTCAGTATTCTATGAAGATGGGACACTGCCTACAATAACATTTGCAGATTTGCACTATCAGCCCTTTGCCTTACTCACCACTGCTTGCTCTACTCTGCCTTACACTGGTCGTCCTCCAGTTCTCATTGTTCATACTCTCTGGGACACTTCATTAACTCCTTGACTAGTTACCCATGACCAGATTCCCTTGGGGGTATGCTTGCACCCATTTAGTATTCTTGCACACTGAGATCATCTGATGGTCAGCTACTCTCTATACCGTACTGCTCAACCAAAATGAGTAAACAAGCTTTCTCTTATTTTGCTCCTAAATACTGAATTCGCTACCTCCTCACTTAAAATGTTCCCCATCATGCCCCTTCTTTAAAACTGCACTTTTTTTGTCACCTCATAGCAATAGATACCTGTGTCTGTAGCTAATCTAGCTTTGCCTTCTCTTCTTGCTTTCTCTCTACTTGGACAACTGTCTCTCAATTACTCCATGTTCTTCTCTGGGCTTGCCTACATTGGACTATCTCATCCCTGCGTGGATGTTATTGGAGATGTATGTGTACTTTCTCTACTATCCCTGCATGGCTGACTACATGTTTGTATTAGTGTTGTTGATTCCACTGGTTACTTTGACTGTTAGATATGACTGTACTTTGTGCTCTCCTGGGTCATGCCTGAAAATTGGCAGATCTAGTGCTTAGTGCACTTACCCAGTCATCAACAGCTAATAAATAAATAAATATAATCAGATTGAGAATATTGTATAATTAAAAATATATATAATCTGATACACTATATGATATATGAAAAGATAATATAGTCAAAGAGCATTATGCAATTTAATATATTACTATTTTATATTTTTATTTTGCATTACTACTTTTTTTTTCTGTCAAGGAAACATGAATCTTGAAACTGAACTCATTATTTGGGCCCGCTGCTTGACTCCATTTGTTCAAGCTGTTTTTGGAAGCCACTTGTGAAAATGAGGGGAAGAGTTTTGAGGTCTTGGAGAGTGAGTACAAGATGATTCTATTTTGGGGATCTAGAATTTATAGTTCAAACGGATCGGTTCTCCCCAGAGTATAGGAATTGGAAGCACTTGAAGAAAAGAAGAGGGGAAAATGTATGTGCTTCTTGATTGCTGTGAATGGTTTCATGATGAGATGCACTGGATGAGCAGCAAGGAAAACTGTTTGCACTGTAGTGAGTGTGGAATCAGTGGATTTCTTGGTTCCAATAAGCCATAGTGTCAATGGCTGCACTATCATGAACCCAACATTCCTTGTCCTCAAAACCCCAGGACCATGAGTCACAGTCCATGTTCCACCATGACCAGATCCAATCTCCACCTCTGCTACTTACAGAACCATCACTTGGTGGAGCTGGTATGATGGATCATTTATCTGCACATTTCCTACCCCTGCATATCTTTCTCTTTCTCTTCATCTCTTCATGTAATTATATGAATTAACAAGACATGCATGACAGATGACTGAATGATGCAGCCACTGCCAGATGCTAATAATGCTGACTAACAATAATCATCAATGAATCTTAAATGCCCATGTGACACATAAACTGCACACCTAGTGCACAGACAAGCTGCAGTGCCATATGACTTGCGAGGTGATAAATCAGAGTAACATCACCAGGCCACCCGACCCCCTCCACTGTCAGACCACCCACCACACACTGAGAGACCTGGGGACAGATTTTCAAAAGTTCCCAAATGCCACAAGACTCAGGTACAGTACATTGAACATATGGCACAGGGGCTTGTGGTATTCTCCTGGCTGACGATCATGATTTTATATCTTGTGCACCAATTGTCGCAAGTAGACCAATGTTTCAGGTCTAGCTGGTGGCGATCCTGGGTACTCTTTTTACAGGACATGCACCAAAAGTATGTCTTAAGCTGTTGTAAATTGGGTAAATGCCATGATTGTGCCTAGCCTACTAAAATTGGGCAGAGTTGGCAGCAAAGGTGCTTGGCACAGTTGCACCAAAAAAATAGGTTTGACACAGGACTTGACACAAGTCCTGCATCACACTTTGAAAATCTGGTTCCTTGTGTCGCAGACAGTGGACTACTTAACTTTCACTGACTGACAGACTGACTGGTAAAAAAAAAATAGATTTCTGTGCTCTGCGGAACCACCAGTAATCACTACTTGAAATATTTGCCAGATAAACCCTTCAAAATCTCCTTGCGCCTTTCTTAGTCTAATACATTAAATCTGCCCTACTTCTGGAGGAGAAAAAATAAATATGGATTTCTGTGCTCTCCACTATACCACCAACACTCAGTAAATATATGTGTCAAATAAATTGTTCGAAAATCACCATGCACATTTCCCAGTCTGCTAAATCCACTTGTCTCACCACTTCTGCTAGCATGCAGCTGCCATTGCAGGCTTACTCGATGCCTCTGTCCCCTCACATCTGCTGTACAGTTTTACAAGTTTGCCTACCTCCAATGAGCTTGCCTACACTGACACAAAGCAGGTTAACATATTCTTTAAACTTTATGTCAGTGTTGGTAAGTTATGGTAGCATAGCAAATAACACAAAAGTACTCAAGTACAAGTCGGGCTAAGGCAAATAAGAACATGTTTTAGAAACTGATTATTTGAAAATTAATTATTTTAGCAGGTGGTGTTTAAGTAAACCCTGGCCCGCAAGTAACAAGCAAATTACCAGATAGGGTAACATATAACAAAATGTACAAAGGATAAAAAATTGCACATTTAAATACGAGAAGTCTACAGCATCACTTTAACGAAATTGAAGCATGGATCCAAACAGAAGGCCTGGACATAGCAGGCTTAAGTAAGACCTGACTTAAAGCACAAGTCCCAGATGAACAGATTCAACTAAAAGGTTATAACATGTTTAGACATGATAGGGGTTGGAAAAAGAAAGGTGTTGGTGTGTTACTGTACACAAGAAGCTCATATATGGTACAGGAAGTTGAGAAAGGGAACTTTAGGGATACTATTGATTTTACAACTGTAAAATTAATATTTGGGGGACTTAGGGGTGAACATATTTTCATAATGTGTTTTTTATGGTTATCCTAATTGTGCAGAGAATGAGTTATCATTTTTTCAACATATAATAGCACACCATAATAACCTGCAAGAGCACATTATGATGGGAGACCAGAACTTGGACTGGTCAAGTAGTAAGAAATTGAGGATAGCTGAGTGACTAGCTTTGCTTGGCCTTTATCAGCTAATAGATCAACCTATGTGCTTTAATTACAAAACAGAAAAACACACAACATTGGACTGGTTTGTAACCAACAGGCAGCAAAATATATTTCTTTGGGAAGTACAGGCTGACACTATTTCTAACCATTGTCCAATATCTGGACTAAGGGTGTTTCCAAAAATAAAAACTCCTCCAAAAATAATTGAATCTAGAAATATTGCAAAGACAGCTGTTAAAAGTCTTAAAGCAAAACTGGAATAAATTGACATGAGCCAAATTGAGTAGTTTACTGATCCTGAAGAGACAGCAAAATGGCTTACAAAGAAAATCTTAGAAGCTTATGAGGCTCACTCTCCTATCATTAGACAAAGAGTTAAAGGCCAATATTCCCCTTGGCTGAAGAAATAACTGAGGCAGCAAATGAAACTAAGGTAAAGAATAAGGACAAAATACCTGAAATCTAGGGACCCAACCGAGCTAATTGAATATAAACAAAGAAATAAAGTTAAGAAGGAGATTATTCAGGCTAAATCACTTTTTTCAAGCAACAACAGTTAAAAAGCCTAAAAAAATCCAAGAACTTCTTGGGCCTCATTTTGTAACATTTGTGCTCCTAGAAATAGTTCTTGAATTACTTTTTTGTCTACTGGGAAGGGGGCACTATAACAGGGGAAAAGGAAATTGCTAATCATGTAAATTAAAATTTAGTCAGCCAGGTTATGGAGGGTGCAGATGGGGTAACAAGTGAACAATTTATGGAGCAGTTGAGAACTATGGGGAATGGCCAGGAGTTTAAATTTGGGTTTATCCCTGAGCAGGAAATTTTGAGATTACTTCAGCAATTGGATGGCAGGAAGAGTTGTGGACCTGACTTGATATGCTCGATGTTGTTACAATTGGTGGCAGATGAAATTATGTGCAACCACTGACATACTTATTCAACTTATCTTTGGATAAGGGGGTTGTTCCCCAAATTTGGAAGCAATCAACAGTTGTTCCCATATTTAAAGCAGGGGATAGAACAAACATTGTAAACTATAGGCCAATATCTTTTTTACCAATCATGGGAAACACTATTGGAGAAATGTGTATTTGGACAACTGATGTCCTACTTGGAGGGGAGTGGCACATTGGCTGAAAAACAACATGGCTTTTGAAAAGGCTTAAGTACTGCAACTGCCTTGGTTAGATTGATGAGGGCCATGCTAGATGCCAGTGATAGGGGGCTGGTGACGGGTGTGGTGTTTGTCAACCTAACCAGGGCATTTGATATGGTAAACCACAAGATATTGTTATTGAGATTGAAGTCCTGTGTCATATCTGAGTCTAGCCCGGGGTGGTTCAGTAGTTATTTGAACTCCAGTATCTAAAGGGTTAGGATTGGGACCACTTCATCAGAACCAAAGCAGGTAAAGATGGGAGTTCCCCAGGGTTCAGTTCTTGGGCCATTGTTATTTTCTGTTTTTTGTAAACAGTACCGAATGTATTTTATATGCTGATGACACTTGTTTTCTTCACTTCTGGCACCTATGTGGCTGAAATTCAAACAGCTTTACAGCAAGATTATACAACATTAACAAATTTGATTTTTATAAGCAAACTAAAACTGAATGAGACTAAAACAAAGGTAATGGTGTTTGGAACACCACAGAGGTTGGCTTGAACTGGGGTAGATCTGTGCACCAAATGCGAAAACAGTGTATCGATTTCCAGAGTAGACTCATTTAAATATTTGGATGTCCACCTAGATTCCACATTAAATTTAATGGGACATCTGGATATTATAGGTAAAAAAATGAACCAAAAATTGAATTTCCTGTACAGGAACATCAATGCTTTGACAGATGAGGCTAGGCTAATTATTGTAAGGCAGATATTGTTACCAGTGTTGGATTAAGGGGCTCCTTTATTTTTCAGTCAAGGCAGTTCTTTTCTGATGAAATGCCAACTTACACTGAATAATATATGCAGATTTGGCTTAAGGGCCTCAGTAAGAACACATCATTGCCTACTTTACAATAAAATGAATGTCTACTCTCAGGAGCATAGAACTGAGTATAATACCACAGTTTTTGTCTTCTCAGTTTACCATAGGGAGTTTCCTAGTACTCTACAGGTATATGGTAAGTTTTCTAAACATACTGGGGCTCACCTAAGAAGACATACTGCGGCTTCTTTATTCTACACAAATTCATATAGATTGTCTCAGACTGGATGTTCATTAACCTGTTATGGCCCACAATTGCTAATCAAGCTATCACAAATTATGAAAAAACTAAAAGCATAATGCACTTTAAAAAATGCTTGTATCCCACTATTGTCATATACCTCATTGCTATTGTAATAATATCTGAATTTTGCACTTTTGACTGTGTTTCCTTATAACGTTAATTTAATTTGTCTGTCTGTTTTTTTTTTGTCCTTTGTTGTACTTACTATGTTAATGTGTTTTTTTGTACTTATATGTCAGACATGACTGAAAAAGGGCTGTGCCCAGCCATTTTCCTGGTGAAAATAAAAATGAAATGAACTAAGGTTAAACATATTGCACATTACCTAACTAAAGTGATAATGTGCAATTCTGTTATGAGTTTGAATTTTTTCTTTTCAAATGTCTCCATTTTGACATAAAAGAAGCTCCTTTCCTGCCAAGGATCCTTTCCAGTGAGAGAGAGAGAGCTGGAGATGGGTGTAGCATGAGGAGTTCTCTGTCTCCAAAATTGCTTATTGATCACAGTACATCATGTGAATTGCCAAGAACCTGGACAAAGTCAATGTGTTCGCCTGCAAAAGTACTACATCATAATGTTGATGAGCTGAAGTTTCCAAGGGAATCCAAGTCCCTTCAGATCTACTTTGCCAGTGAACAAAACAACAAATTTTAGCATGTTCTCCAAATGCAAAATCAGCATCAGCTCACCCTTAAACAGTAGAACTCGGTCACACAGAATTATCCTCAAATTTTATTTTTGGGACCTACATTTTTTTTTCTTTTTTAATTACTGAAGACATTTTCATTCAAATGAGACCCTTTTCTCTTAGACTTCCTATCTTTATGTTATGTAATCCTACCATGAAATGAGATTCCTCTGCTCATGACATCTAAACCTGTCATCATAGAGATTTTATTTGGGTGTCATGAGCAGAGGATTTTGATTTCTTTGTAGGCAAAGCAATAGGAACCAATGTGTGTGTGAAGGACACAGGGCATATTTTTATGCAAGTGTCACTACTAATATTGAAAGGAATATTCTGAAATTCAAATGTCTTGCAATGTTATGAGACTTGGGTTCTTCTGATGCAAACTTCTTTTATTTGCTATTTTCTGTGTGGAAATCTTGTTTCATGTGTTTTGCTTGTTGCTGTATTTATTATTGTAATGTTGCATATGTAATATGATCTGATTGATTGGAAGTGCACAAAATAAATCGAAATAACAAATTAGTCACCAACTTTCTTAGCTTTTCTGGAAATGGAAAATCAATTGAATGGTTAAGTAAAAGCATTCCTCTTGGGAACAGGTTACTAGCTGGGGGGGGGGGGGTTGTATTAACAGTCCAAAACAGATTTATGTACTCACTCACTCACTCACTCACTTGAAAGGAAGTTCCACTACTGCATTCTATTCAGAGCAATCTCCAATCATAGATCAGGAAAATGACTTATAGTAAAGCCAGTGCTTGTCAATCATATTTTGACCTTTAATATAAATACAAATCGACAGTGAAATCACAAGATAGTGAATATTCTTTTTTTGTGTGAGATTTGCACTATTTTTAGACTGACCCAATACAGTATGCTAGTAACACTGAAAAAGTCTGCAAGCCCGTGGAGAGAGGCTTTGTTGGGGACTATGATTAGAGTTCACACAACTAGTTCTATTTTCCAGTAATGCACACATGGTTGAGAATGAGCAAGTAACAAAAAAAATCAATGTTCAGTCACACTGTATTCCTTAAACTATATTTGCTGTGGTAGGGAAAACACAGATAGTACAGCTTTAAAATAAAGACTTCTTCAATTTTCATCGCTGGCGAAAGGCTTACAATCAATAAAGTGTTTGTTTTATCAAATGTAGAATGCATGTTATAGAAAAAAAAAACACTTTTTGTAGAATATATTCCACATATAAAACATTGTAGGGTACAGAAGGCAGGACACCTTTCCCCTATTTTTCTCTTTTTCTCTTGGTAGTTTCATCTATATACAGTCGCTTGTTCTGTAATACAATGCTGATATAGTATAGTCAAATAGATGGTAAATTATGAGTAAATATTTTGATTTCGACCTCTGTGGGCCCTATATGGTCACAGTTTTCCAGGTCCAGTTTAAGGCCTGACTGGCTTGCAGTGCAAATGCTTAATTTTGACTCTGTTCTATTTCTGCTAAAAGCAAGCTTGTCATTTCTCCTGATGCATGAAATTACTGTGTTTTTTAGTATTGCTAAGCATATTGCAGTTGCAGCATTATCAAAGGTCTTAATCCCATGGTATATCGGGTAAGAGACTTCTTTGTTTTGGGAGTAAACGTAGATTAGCCAGACTTTATGTGTAAACATTTCATTAATTATATTATCAGTTTTGGCAATGCTTATTTCAAGACACTGCTTCAAAAGGCCATATCGATAGTAATATTTGTACAAATGCAGTTTTAGAAAAAATGTTTTAAAACAGTTTGTTCTGTAGTATATTAATTCTCACCTTAAAAACAAAAAACTTATTAAAAAATGAACCTGACATTATTGGCATATGATGGTATGACATGCGTTTAGTGCACCACCGCTGTAAGGAAGTCAGTGCAAAGAAAGTACCTTTCCAGCACCCCTTCCTCAGGAGCAGGACAAAAACTGTCACCTAAGTAATTGGTTTCTAAAAAGAGAATATGAGTACTAATGCTTTTGAAATAGGCTGTTGCTTACTTACTTACTAATTGTCTATATAACAACTTTTTTTGTCTATGTAGCTTGAATAAATAACTGGTATATCAAGTTATAGAATGGAAAAGGTTTACTGTTTCTCATTTATAACTTGATGAACCCAAGACTCAAGACAATGTCAGATTCTGCATGCAAGTTATCTTAAACTGAAATTAAGATTCTCTCTGAGACAGAATATATGAAAACGAGTTGCCTCCCAAACAATTAGCTTTGAAATTTGGGTTGGTGCAACATAAACAGGTTTGTTTTTCTTGCTCATACCTCCGTCATTTGCACTGGTGCATAAAACACTAAAAGTAAAGTGCATGAGCATCTATGTGAGTGTATTGATATGAGTGTTTACAGATATGCCCATACAAAATCAGAACAAATGTGATCATTCCACATTGTCTACCCTTTGCATGATTTCACTGAAAATTCACTAAGCGTATGCCTCACTTAAAAATAATTGAATGTAGGGGAAACTTTACTTTCTCACAAACCATGGGCTCTATTCACAAAAAAAAAGCCTGATACACAGGTAAGGGTGCACACCAAGCTATGCAATTGTGGCCCATATAGCCAGTTCCATGGAATGCACAGGGATGTATGCATGACACTTTGGGCATCCCAAGTATTGCCACAGAACTTTGTACAAGGGGTGCGGCTGGCCAGGTGATGGACATGGGCCAGACCTGGGACATCAAACTGAAAGCACTGACAATGCTCCAGAGAAGATCCCCTCCTTCCATGGAGTAGGGGATCATGGGACATCATAGCTGGCATATGGGCTGCCATGTTCCCAACATTGGTAGTGGAGTCAGTGGGTCCTGGGATTCAGCTGACCCCTCCCTTTCAAAATTAAGGGCCAGATTGTACATTTTGACCCCCCCCCCAACTTCTGATACAGAATTTACTAGCCTGTTATCTTAAATTTGCATTTTAAGTCTGTGGCACACACCTCACACATTCACTGAAAGTCAGTGAGAGCAATATCAGATGCACTCACTGAATTGTACTGACTAATTGCTATGCACCCTTCCCCCACTGGCAGACAAAAACACATTTTTTTAGCCTTTCCCCAGGAATAGAATGTGACATGGGCTATGTACTGTGAAGTGCTTAATGGCCTCCCTGAAAAAGAACACCAAAATGTGTGTGTGTGTATGTTTTGCCTGGAAAAGACTTAATTAAGCAATGCTTATTTACAAGGTGGTCCCAGTTTTAGTACAACCACTGTCCTATAAAGTCATGGAGCAGAGTCTGCTGTATGCTAGTTTGTTTTAGTCACCAGATATGATGTTAATGAGTGTTCAAAAACAACGTATTGAGAATACTGATGAAAGCCTATGGGATGCTCCTTTTATTTTGTTATTTACAGTATTTTTATTCTTTGGTAACTAGGTAAGGCCCATTAAGCCGAAGACCTGTTTTCAGGTGTTACCTAGGAGCAATCCTCCCTTGCCAAATTAGACCCTCTGTTTCATGTCTTTTGTCACTTTGCCTCTGATCTCATATTGCACACCCATCATTGCCTCCTCTACCATTCTGTCTCCTTGCCCTCACTCACTGACCATCTGGCACATTTCGTAACCTGTATCGCTAAGTTCTGGTTCAACATCCATCTCTCCTACCTCTCATTCCTCCTATCTTCAGCTCCTAGTACTGGCTACTCCCTGCACTCACGGGACCATCATTCCTTCACTCTGGCCACTCCTCACTCATTTGCTGGGAAAACAGCCTTATCCCACTGGCTCCTTACCCTCTGGAACTCCATCCCCCTCACTGTATGCAGCCTGCCTTCCTCACTAGCTATTAAAAAGCACTTCAAGTGCCTGCCTCTCCCCCCATGCCAATGTTTCCACCCTCCTGAAATACTCCCACTGGATACACTGATCATACCCTCTATTACCATCCCTACCTCCCACTCTATATATACACTCCTGGCTGCACAATACAGTACTTGTGCACTCTTGTTCTGCAATGAAACTTCAAGCCTACTAAGATAGCTCATGCATTGTTGTTTCTAAGGTTGTTATTGTACTCAGTTAGGTGAGCTGTTAGGCCTTACTTCTTGACTGAGATGTAACTAATGTTTATTCTTATATATTCCTGCATATCTCTTGTTTTTATGTACATGTATATATTCAATGTATCCATTGTGCCCTTATGCCCTGCTCTAGGTTGCACCTGGAAACGAGCATTGGCTCAGTGTGCCTTTCCTGGTTATCGACTTTTAAATAAATAGATAAATAGGGAGAGATGGTGCAGATGAAAAACCACCCCTCTAAACTGGTTGAAAGACCAGAAAATAGTGGTATTCCATGAACTGTTGATGGTAGTATCACCTTTCCGCAGTATTGATTACATGACTTCTGAGACTGTGAAATTGTCATATCATGATTTAATTTGCTCTGTTTCCCCCAGTTTTTGAACCACTCCTCTGCCTGTGGTTCCCAACAGCCCACATCAAAATGATTTTAATATGGAATTGGGTGCCCTGTAGCCAGGTCCCCTAGTGCTCTGAGGCACATTGTCCTGATTTCTGTGTCAGCATTCCTTGGCTTAATTTTCTGACTTCTGTGGCATGATTCTTTTATTTGGTTGGCAGAATGCTGTTTTGCCATTGGGTAAAACATGATATGATGTCATCAATGTCATCACATGCTGAGCATAGAGGAGGGACTTCAGGGTAAATGAGGCAGGAAAGAGATCTGGGCACTATAGAAAAACTATATTTGAATGAAAGTGCACCAAAAATAATGAATTCTGCAGCAATATATATATATATATGTGAAAGACAAAGAACCTCTGTGCGGAAGCACTGAGGCAATTGTTACCCCAAAGGGCATTTGGCTGGGAAGCCAAGTTTTGCATTCAGGGGTCATGTGTGACTTTGTATTTATATATATACAGGTATATATATATATATATATATATTCTTTCTGTGGCAAGATGCAAAGTCTGTGGAAAATACCATGGCTGAAGGATCACAGAATTCTAGGAGCATTGACTGCAGCCTGCCACTACCCCTAGCCCTCCAGTGCATTGAAGGGGGAAGGGGTCTATGACTGCAGGGCACCTTGTCACTCTGTGCCAGCCAGTTGGGAGGGGCTGCATAACCATTACATCAGCCCTCTGGCTGGCATGACAGAAAGCCCTCCAACACCAGATGGGCAGAGTACAAATGGCATCATGCATATTCATCTCTTCTGACCCACCATGGGCACACCCATTCCCTTCCCCTGACCCAGACCAGGCTGTTGCACAGGATTCCCCTGTGTGGTCCCAGGCACAGGTGCAGAGAAGAAGCACACTGGTCATGCACCTGCAGGTGTACATCAAACACCCAGGATATGCATATCCTGGCCTTACACACTGTGTACTGGGTATATAAGGCTGGGATACCTTCATGCATAGGACTCAGCTTTAGAAAACAAATGATCTTGAATTGCTTAGCATTTATTTTTTCATGTATTTATTTGTTTGTCATTTTATTTCAGTTCTTGTTGTCCTGGAAAGAAGTGCCATGAAATACTTCCTATGCTCAGCCTTGTTTCAGGGAAAGATATAAAGATGCAAATCACCTGATATTCCAGGTTAGGCTGTATGTTGTTTTTAATTATTTGTATTGTCATACAAGATATTTTGTAACCTAAGAGGCAGCAAATAGGAGAGAGAGTCTGCAAAAGAAAGAGTACAGTATGTAGGATCCTCATAAAGGATACGTGGAGAGAATGCATGTCTAAATTGTTTGCTTACAGTGCTCTCACCTGACCATGTATAGTGTATATATACTGTATATTCTAATAACCCTAATATAGTGCAACACATTATGGACAAAAGCCTCCACATTTCTGAATCTGGCTGATAAGGCTGCCCCAAACCAAAACTAATGTATTATCTATTTAGTTTCTGTTGATCAGGTAAGTACACTAGGCAATTAAATGCCCATTTTCAGGTATGACTGGGGAGATTACAGACAAAATTATAAAAAAGGCAATACATACAGTTTGATACAATGCAATACAATAAGCAATGAGATGAGAAATGAAACATGAGAAATTAAGTATTGTGTCATGAAAGGAGAAAATTTATAAATTGTATCACAGAGGTCACAACAAGTCAATCAACAAAGCCACACAAGGAACATATAAGTCCCATGATATAAGTGCAAAACAGATTATACAATTGGGTACAAGTTTGGGATTGCTCAAGTTCAGTGTCAAGAGCAGCAGGCCAAGCTATGAAGATGTTTATGGTACTTAAAATGAAACATGGGTACTGAAGGGTAGAGACAAATTTCAGGTGGTGTGGAGTTCCAAATCCCTGGGGCTGCATAGGCAAAGGATGATCCACCAGCCCTAGTTCTATGCTTGGGGACATTTAGTAGGGAACTGTCACCAGATGTTAATGGGTAGATGCTGTTCACAGGTTTGACATGTGAGAGAGGAGGTAGAGGCAGACAATCATTCATAAAGATAAAAATCACACCTTCAAAACTGTGGTCCTGATTGGAGGACAGTGAAGCCAACACAGCCAGTCAAAGAGAAAGCAATGATGAGGGAGCCAGATGCCAATACTAAACAACATATATTGTTGTAAGTAATATCCCCTCCAAAAAGAGTAGATTTTGAGGCAGTCAAGAACACTAGGTCTCCATAGAGAAGCTTTTAGAGAAGCAGCCTACAGGCTATAGCAAGATGAGCACAGGAGGTCAGATTACAGTTCACTTTTGTAGGAGACACCAAACATAGAGATTGCTGACTTACAGACACCCTTGTTATGAGTTGAGTAATTGAGGGAGGGTTTTTTATGAGTTGAGTAATCGAGGGAGGGGTCAAATGTAAAAAGTTAACTGAAGGAGGAGACTATGGTACCTTAAAGGTAAGTTATGAAAAAGGGGCAGGTAGGGTATTAGTTTGGGGGATGCACCAAATAACATAGACTGTGTGTTGCCCATATATAGAAACATAGAAAAATTTGATGGCAAATAAGGACTGCTTAGCCCACCTTGTCTGCCCATGTTCCCTACCTACCGTCGCACCATAGACCCTACTTGATCTCTGGCTTTATGCCCCATTTCCTTGCTTCTAATGTTACTTTATCCCTCTCTCATGCCTTCTTAAATCCCACCACAGTATTTGCTCCCACCACCTCCTCAGGGAGGTTGTTTCAAGCATCCACCACCCTTTCAGTGAAGAAGTGTTTGCTTACATTTCCCTTGATACTAACCCCCTCTGGCTTCATTGCATGACCCCTTGTTACTGTGCAGCCTTTTCTTTAAAAATGGCTTCCCTCTTGAACCTTATTTGTACCCTTGAGGTATTTTAAATTCTATATCATATCCCCCCTCCCTTCATTACTCCAGTTTGTACACATTGAGGTCCTTCAGTCTCTCTTTATAGGGCTTTTAATGCAGATACCACACCATTTTAGTTGCCCTCCTCTGGACTGCCTCAACTCTGACTATGTATTTTCGAAGATAAGGACTCCAGAACTGGACATAGCACTGTAGGTGAAGTCTCAACAGAGTTTGACACTGAGGTATAACCACCTCCCTCTTTCTGCTGGTGATGCCCATCCCTATGCATCCTAACATCCCACTGTCTCTCCTCACTACCTTGTCACACTGTTTGGCCACCTTCAGGTCATCAAATATGATAACACGCAGATCTCTTTCCTGTTTGGTGGTCTCCAATATCATTCCCCCAATTTTATACTCTGACTCTAGGTTTCTATGCCCCAAGTGCATGATTTTGCATTTCTTTGCATTAAAACTTAGTTACCACTCTCTAGACCACTTCTCAAGCTTACCTGGATCTCTATTCATTTTTTTTCACACACACCCACACACTGGAGTGTCCATTCTATTGCAGATTTTTGTGTCATCCACAAAAAGACATACCTTCCCTTCTAGTCCCTCTGCAATGTCACTTATAATGATATTAAAGAGGACTGGTCCCAGTACTGATCCTTGCGGCACCCTGCTAGTCACCCTCCCTTTCTCAGAGTGAACTCCATTTACCACTACCCTCTATCTCCGATCTTCCAACCAATTACCCAGTCCATCACTTTTAGTCCCACAGCTAGGATGCCCAGCTTATTTATGAGTCCCCTATTTAGAGCAGTGTCCAATGCCTTATTGAAATCTAGGTAGGCAACATCCACTGCACCACACTGATCTACTTCCCTGCTTACCCAGTCAAAGAAATCTATAAGATTAATTTGACATGACCTCCGTCATGTGAATATATATATATATATATATATATATATATATATATATATATATATCATATATATGTAGTTTGGTCTTCTCAGTCTACATTGAAGAAATAAACTTACATTTAGGCAACACGTTCTGGTGAAGCCTTGTCAGGCTGCCCTACAAAAGGAATTACTTACTACTATCCATGACACTTTACCCTGTACTTGGGACTGTAGAGTGTATGCTTTGAGTTAGATGAGGGACAGACAAATGAAACAACTTGTAATGGCATATCAGAGTTAATATGTGGGCCGCACTGGCTATCCATGAAGTAGAAAGTGAACAACAAGGTGATCAATTTAGTATTCAATGCCCTTAGGATTCTAGGACCTTCTTGCCTCCACAAGCTGTTGAACACCCCACTGCCCTTGGGAGCCATGTATTCCAGGGACCCAGGTCTGCTGGATATCCCAGACTCCAGGGACCTGATTCTCAAAGCTCCCAGTATGGTGAAAGGGGATTGTGCCATAAGGAATGACGCAAAGGGCCCCTTGCACCAAAAGATGCAAAGGGAGTGATTCTCATCCATAGCCTGTGTCAACCACAGGCTACATTCACCAAAGCAAGCTTGCATCATCCATGCACCACAAAATGGGCTGTGGTATGGCACTTGCGTCTTGCAGCAGATGCAGGCTGCCAAATCCCTTACATTAGGATTCTCAAAACTTTCACAGAGGGCTGATTTTTAAGTACTGTTAGACCAACCAGGGCTGGTCAAAGGTACTTAGAAATGTACCCTCTGGGAGAGTTGAGCAACATGCAGCAATTTGCCATGGCCCTTCCAGACCTGATCCCCATTTATTACATTAATGAAGTCTCTGGTGGTCTAGCAGTCACCCCCCCAGCCCCAATCCCCGTGAATGCACATAAATGTCCCTAGTGGTCTAGTATACTCATCCTCTAGCCCTGATCCCTGATGTATAAATTGTAACACTTCCCTGGTGGTCTAGCAGAACCCCCCGCAGCCTCAGTCCCCGTGTATGTATATAAATGTCCCTGGTGGTCTAGCAGACCCTTGCCCCAGACCCGATATATAAATTGTAACACTTCACTAGTGGTCTAGCAGACCCACCTGGACCCAATCCCTGTGTACGTATATAGATGTCCCTGGTGGTTTAGTGGACCTCTCCCCCTGCCCGATCCCAAATGTATAAATTGTAATATTTCCCTGGTGGTCTAACAGATCCCCCCAAGCCCTGTATTATTAACTTAAGCAGTCTCAGGTAGTCTAGTAGACCCCACCCCTGGAGTTAGTGCACAGCACCCAATTCCCCCCATCCCCATCCTGAACACAAACAGTGACCAGCACAACCCTCCTCTCATCACCATGGCCAGCCACTGACTGAACTGTCAAGGATTGCATACTGTACAAGTACATGCTCATTCATTGACAGCTCACTCAAGCTGTCAATCAATGAATACGTACTGTACACAGCATGGTCTTCCTGACAATTCAGTCTGTAGCCAACCATGGTGGTGGGTGGAGGGTTGTGCTGGTAGCCAGCTCATATTCGGGGTGGGAGGGAGTGGGATGTTGGGCACTAACTGCAGGGGGGTCCATTAGATCATGAAGGAATGATTTAAAAGTAGCTACAGGTGACATTGGAGATTGGGGAAGAGGGGTCCGCTCGACTGCGGGAAACCATAAATTGAATGCTACAGGATTGGGCAGGGGGGGGCCACTAGACCACCAGAGACTGCTTAGATTCATTGCTGCTTGGCAGCCCATGGCTTGAAGCAACCTCTCCAGGTGCTCCCTCTGTTTGGCAAATGGCTACAGTTGCTACAAACCACAGGACTTTGGCACCAGGACCCTACTGGATAGAGAATTGGGTGCAGGGTCCCTGGTGCACCGGCAATTGGTGCAAGATGCCTATGGTGTGGCTTGAACCAGGTTTTGGGACTCAGACACCAGGTATAAATTTGCTGGGTAAAATGAACATCCTCATTAATGGCCTGATCCCCTGCCAGCCTCCCCACACACACACACATACACACTGAGCCCCTCCTTCCTTACATCTGACCAATGTCATGCAGAAACCACTTCAGGACAGTGATTAAGATTGAGCTTTTCACTTTTGCCTTCCCTTGCCCTACCACTTGAGTTGCTTTTGTTATTTCATTGTGCATTTGTATTTATAGTTACAATATGTATGTTCTGAGTGTTAATTATTGAATTGCATTTGTTACAATACTTTTGGTCACTGAAAGGTGCTATACAAAAACAAACACTAGCCAACCTACCTACTCCAAATATGGCAGGTTTGAAGAACAAATGGTCCCAGAATTATGTTTTCCTTAGAAAACCACAAAAACTTTTAAATCTATGATAAGGCTGAAACAGATGCTACTGGATGGCTAAAGAGCTCAGCTGCTACTTTGCTAGATAGCTAGATCTGCTAGCAGAAAGAACCCCAAATCAGAAACTGCAGAAAAGCATTAATGATAATACAGTACTAGAGTTGTGTTGGTCAGAATTTTTGTACGGCTATGCCTGTAGTTCAGTGGGATGAGCAACCAGCCATGCACCCTTTCTGAGCTGTGTAAGCAGTTCTTCCCAGCCTCCTTCTGAAGCCCTTTTTCTTTGCTGGTTGGAGGGTCTGTCAGTATGTCCTCTCCCTTGGGGCCAGCTGGGGCTTTGCCCCCCCCCCCACGTTGCTTGTACTTGGGCTCTTCTTGATTTGTGCTGGATTTCTGTTTGTTGTGTTTCTCATGCCTTTGGTTGGATTGCTTTGCCTCCAGCTGTTACATGCTTCCTGGTGTGCTTGTTTCCTTCCTGCTCCTGTACTTGTGTCTGCCTTTATTTGTTTTTTTTGGGACTTTTCTGCTTTTCTAGCACCCTATGTATACATTGATTTTTTTTTGTGCTTCATTTTATATATTGTTGTTTCCTTACCTCAAGCTTCCCTGTGCCTGTGCCTCAGGCTCCCATTTACTCACTAGATTTTGCAAGCATGTATGCTTTAGCTCAGGCTCCTGCTTCTAGCAATCCTTAGTTTCCTGCAATTGTTATTACATGCTCAGCTCACATTGCTGTTTCTCTGCAGTCTCTTGTGCCTCCACCTTTATTGTTTGTATATGGTCCGGACTCATACTGCTCAGCAAGTTGCCACTCCCTGTTCCATAGCTCTGATCTTAATTCAGTAAGTGCTAGCTCCACTCAGACAAATTCTGCTTTGCTATACTTAAACTCAGCGGTTACATTAGCAACCTGGTCTCTACTGCCTCAGAAGCTTGATATCATTGGCTATGTCCTTTACTAGGACCTTGCCAGTAAAAACATTTCTACTTTGGGGGTTCCTACCCTATGAACATTACAGTGCTGTTTGGTCTCATGGTGTTCAGCTTGTGGCCTCCTGTTATTCCCATGGATGAGGACTATGTCATGGCGGAGCATCCTGCCTCTCAGTATCAGGAGCATTCATTATGTAAGCTATATTATTTTGTCCTGTTTTCTTGCCTACATGGCTTTCAGTTATCCATGCATGAATCATTAACCTCATTGCCTACATGGCTTTCAGATGTTCATTGTATTCTATTACTGCATTGCATGCTTCTTACTAGATTAACCTGTCTCCACCTTAGTGGCATTTCAGGTATTCATACCAATCATATCAATTCACTATTCATAAAATCAGATCAGTTTACTATTCCTGCTGAAACTATAGCATGCAATACTTTTATGTAAACTATGATTTGCTACCTATGGAACTGGTTGGCCAAGCATATACATAAGCTTACCTCATATGCAATGCATCATGCTTACCTATGCTGGGGTCCATTTTAATATTGTTGCAAATCCTGATACAAATCTCTTATCTGCTAAATCTCATTGATGCATCTATGCTAAATCTCACCAATTCAATTGCAGGCATCTCAGCATCTCATTGCCTAAACACCTACCTTCTGGGTCACCATCAATTTGGCTTCCTTAATGGAACTAGTTGGCTTGTGTTCCACTGGTTGCTACTATTATCAAACCAGAAAATGCTGGCTCGCTCTACAGCCTTTTACCTTACCCAAGCCACCTGGTTTCACCTGGCCACCTTATCACTAATGCCGCTGGCATCACCCAGCCTTCTCATCAATAACCTGCTACCTAATCTACAGCTGGTGGCTTTGCCCAGCCTCCTCATCAATAACCTGTTTCCTAATCTACAGCTTCCAGCTTTGATGGCCTCCTCCTTCTTGCACATTGAAGTTGTTTACAGTTAATCTTTTTATTGAGTATCAGCAGGAACATACAATTCTTGACAGTCAGAATGAGAATTTACATATCATACAGCAGATACAATGATATACAGGGTACAGCACAATTGCCGGTATCTACATGTTGTTTTGACAACTAGTATGCATTGCCTGACAGGAAAACATTCTATTATTATGTTGGCTAGTATTCATGACAATACCAGGGAAGTCACAACTGGGTTACAACACATTGCAGTTGTCTGCAGATATGGAGCTGGAAACACCTAGGGAGGAGGAAATGGAGGAGGGGGACAAATGATGGGAGGCTGAGGGTGGGGAGGTGGCCAAAGTAGTAAGTGATAGAGCTTGATGAGATGGGGAAATCACAAAGAAGTAGCTGCACAGAGCTTCAGGGAGCTTTGAGCAGGTCCTTTCACCAGTCTAGAGTTTGGCCAGGGCTTCTGGGGAGTAGGTGACACAGATATGAAAACCCCACAGTTTGTGGAACATGGATACATTCCCCCTAGACTGGTATAGCAACCTGGCATTAAGTACTAGGATCTCCATTGCCTTGTGCCAATCAGCCAGGTTGGATATCCCAGCAATTCTCCAGCTCATGAGCAAGAACCTCTTTGCTTTTACCATGTCTTGGAGAAGCCATTGCCTTTGGGATTTGTTCAATAGTATCTCAGGACTGGCAAGGCCTAGGATAAGAGTAGCTGGGGAGAGTGGACTGCAGGCCTTCATATCACTGTATTAAGGTTAGTAGAGATAAGGTCTTGTATTTTCTTGGGAATCAGTATCTTCAGGTATCTGATGCCAGGCTTTGTACATTTTAAGCCTACCCCCAGCTAATCCTCTACCAAAATTCTCCCATCTGTTTACAGTCCCACAAGATATGTAGCAGGTTTGCTCCCTCTTCTCCACCTCTCCAGCAGCTATTTGTGAAGGTGAGGCCCATCTTTTATAAGACTGCTGGAGTGCAGTACCATAAATGTAGTATCTTCTTTTGATTAAACCAGCTTTTTTGGTCCTTACATGCACTATTAGTTAGCCTCCAACAGCCTACCCATTCTTTCTCAGAGATCTTTCTCTTTAGCATTTCTTCCCATCTGCCTTTGGGCCTGCTACTGGGTTTCTCTGATGCCTGATTCAGCATGATTTGTAACCTGCTTGTTCAACCTTTGGGTTTCTGCAACCACTGTAATATGGGGAGGGGATTGGGGTGTGCAACGCACCTCCAGTGAATGCCTTACAGGTGCAACTTGATCTTGACCATGCTGTGTATAAGCTCCTTAGCTGAAAATATTTCCAATGATCCCTTTTGGGAATATGATGCGCCATTTGCAGTTGCTGAAATGACATCAATGTAGTCTGGTCTGGGCATAAAATGTCTCTAATATAGCTAATCCCTCCCTTCTCCCACTTTGTCCAGTAGATTGGCTTCTTATTTATTGTTAGCCTGGGGTTGAACCATATTGGGGTAAATGATCCAGGGTGCATGCATATCTTAGTTGATTTCCCCAGCTTCAGAAATGCAGCATGTGCAGCTTTTATTGTGAGCCAAGTTGAGAGTGATTTGGGAAGGTGAGAGGTGAGAATCGCTGCCAAGTGCATTCCACCCATTATCAAAGTTTCTATGCATGCCCATATTGGATAGTTGGATGAATGATCTCTGAACATACAGATAGAAATGCTTACTATGCTGGAGAGAGAGAGAGAATCTATCAAAGTCTGGCATGTTACACCCACTCCTGTCCCTGGGGACTATTAACATGGCCCAACTAAGTTGTGGTGGTTTTGTACCCCACAAAAAGAGTTTTATAATTTTATTTATCTTCTTGAACCAGAAAACTGGAATCAGCACTGGAAGATGAGATAGAATATAATAAATCATGGGGGCCATCAACATTTTATGGCCTCTCACTTCTCCATCATGGAGAGGTTTAGATGGGACCACCTACCATTTCCTTTTGCTGTGAGTATAACATTTAATTAAGGTTAGTAGGGATAAGGTCTTGTATTTTCTTGGGAATCAGTATCCCCGGGTATCTGATGCCAGACTTTGTACATTTTAGGCCTGCCGCCATAACCTCAGGAGGCAGGGGAATCTCAGTCAGGGGAGGATTTCTGACTTTCCAACATTAATTCACAATCCTGATATCTTGGCAAAGGAGTGTAAAAGGTGTACTATATATGGGAGTGATTTGCCTATGTGATTTGTCAATAACAGGCAGTCATCTGCATATAGCTTTGTACAGTATTCTCTGTCTCCCACTTTTATACCTGTAATGTGAGGAAGATGCCTAATGGCCTTGGACAGTGGTTCCATGGCCAGGACAAAGAGAAGAGGGGAGAGAGTGCATCTCTGCCTGGTCCCTCAGTATAGGCAGAAGGGCTGGACTAGGGTGTTATTAGCTAACAGCCTAGCTGTTGGGGCTTGGTATAAAGTTCGGATCCAACCACTGAATGTGTTCCCAAAGTTACCCAGGTCCAGGACGGCATGCAAATACTCCCATTCTATTGAATAAAATGCTTTTTCAAAGTCAACTGCCATTGCAGCTGCTGGAGTGGGAAGTTTATTAGCATCATGGATCAGGGTAATAAGAGCTTGTAGATGGTTCATGCTCACCTGTCCTTTTACAAACCCTACTTGGGATGGTTGGATTAGATCAGGAAGGCATTTCTCTAATCTGGAAGCCAAGAGTTTTGCTAGAATCTTTGCATCCGCATTAATCAGAGAAATGGGGCGATAACTCATTGGCTAAGAGGAGTCTTTCCCTTCTTTTGGAAGCACAGTGATTATGGCTTCACTTAGGGTGGGTGGTAATGTTTGCAGAGAGTGCGCCCTGTTTAGCATGTATAATAGGGGTGTTTTGACTTCTGCCAGAACAGTTTGGTAGAAATTCACAGGGCAACCATAGCTCCCTGGGGATTTTTGGGTGGTCATTTCCAGTATGACTGTCCTGATTTCTTTTAGTGTAAGGGCAGCATCTAGTTGGTTCTTCTGTGCTTCTGACAGTTGTTTGAGAGGGAGACGAGCTGTGAAATTGGTGAAAGCCTGTCTATCCCACTGTATAATGGAGGTGTATAGGTCCTTGTAAAAGGACTTCATGATGGTTTTGATGTCCTTGGGTAGCACATTTCCTTCTTGAGAAGTCTGATAGATATGCTACAGTATGTGCCTATCTGCCTGTTGCCTGTGTAGGTGGAAGACAAGGAGCTTACTGTTTTTCTCACCACCTACCCACAATTTAAACTTGGTCCTGTGAAGTTGGAGCTCAGCTTTTCTAGTGGCAAGTGAGTTAAGCTCCATCCTCAGGTTTAGTAGCTCATGCATTAGAGAGCATTTTTTAAGCTGTCTGTGGTCCTTTTTTGTACAGAGCTTCCTTTTCTTTTAGGGACTGCTCTAGCCTCACCTCCTCCTTTTCCCATTGCCTCATGCAGTGGGAGGCATAACTGATGATTTTCCCTCTTATTGTGGCCTTGTAGCCTTCCCATATGCCCTCCGGTGTGGCTGATGGGGAGATTGTCTTGGAAATACTGTTTAGCTTCTACTACTAGCCACTGCTTAAAGTCTGGGTCCTGTAGCAGAAGTGGGTCTAGCCTCCATAGAGTGGATGATGGGCCAATTAGCTCCATTGGGCAACTAAGGGTGATGGGTGCATGGTGTGATATATATTTGGACAATGCTGGTGTGGAGTGGAGAGGAAGTCACTCTGGGGGAGGTCATCCAAAAGTTGATTCTGCTGACCATGGCTCTGGCCACTGAGAAAAAGGTGTAATCTCTGCTCCATGGATGTGCCAATCTCCATAAATCTGACAATCTGTGGAGGGCCATGAGATTGCTTAGGGCCAGCACTGAGTGTACACGGGTTTGGCTTTAGAGTAAGAGCAGTCAAGAAGGTGGTCGAGGGTTAAATTAAAATCCCCACCCATGATAATATCTGGATTGTCACCAGCTAGGTTTAGGATGGTCTGTGAAACACAATGTATAAAGTCAGAGCTGTCTTTGTTGGGGGCATTCACATTTACCAAGAGCAGTGATCCTTTTTGAGTTGCTATTTTAGCCATCACCCAACCCCCCTGACTGTCTGAGGCAGTATCCAGAAGCTTCCATTTTAGATTTTTGTGAACAAGTATGAATATCCCTCTTTTCACTGATTTAGATGTGCTATGTACTTCCCAGCCCACCCATTCCCTCTGGAGCTTAATAGCTTCTTTTTTAACCAATCTGGTCTCTTGCAAAAAGGCTATTTAGATTTGAAGCTTTTTCAGATGGGACAGCACTTTCTTATATTTTGTAGGGGAATTCAAGCCCCTCATATTCCAGGAGGTGGCATTCTGATTCTGTGTGCTATCCATCCCTTATTTTATTATTTGTCTTGTCAGCCCTAATGGAAAATGCTTTTTCACCTATCTTATCTCCCCTCTTGGCCCTTGTATCCAGTCCCATACCCTGTTTCTGTCTGTCCTGTACTGTGTTAACCAAGTCTTGCAATTCTGTACTGTAGCTTAAGATATGCTGATCTTTAAATACTCCATTTTTTCCCCAATCTGAATTCCTGCTATTATTCAAGGAGGTCTCTGCCTGGGGCCTGCTACCCCAACTCATGAGGTTTGTTCCCTCCTGGCAGGCAGTGTCACCCTGAGTAGAGTCAATAATAATAGAAAGAGAAACATATCATAAAACATATCAATCATTTTTGGATAACTTAACATCCACTGGGGTAAAACTATTACCAGAGAGTCTGCCAGTGTGGTCAGGCTGTCAGTTGTGACAGTCTAAGACCTGGTAGATCCTCTGGGGGGGGGTCTGTGTAGAAGGAGAAACTTCTTTTATACCGAGCCCAGATAGTCAAATTTCTTGTACCTTTCTAGATTTGATCTAAAAGGAGCAAACAGTTTCTTGGAGAAAACATTGGTGTTCTAGCCAGTGTGGGTAGGGCTGCTGTGAGCCCTCAGCATTTCAAGTTTTGTTTTATTCCTTTCCAGGTTCAAGCATGTATGCCCTACTTGCCCGGCACTCACATTGGGGGGGAGGAAAGGAATGAGCAAGAGCGTCCTCATGTAGGATATCCCGTGTCCATCCAAGGACCCACACATCTGAGGCAGGGGGAGAGAGAGAGAAAGAGAGAGAATCCCTTGTCTGATGGAAGGGGGGAGATGTAGCCCCTACAGGGGATTGGGACCAGAAGAGAAATCACTTCCCTTCCACTTCTTGAAGTCAATAGTGGTACGAGGGGATGCAAGCATGAGGGGTGGAAAGGATTCAAAACCGTGGCTGCAAATGTAGGGGTGGTAGGGAATCACCACCATCCCCATACCAATAGGGCATCTGCAGCAGCTTAACACTGTGTAAAAAGATGTACCACGTTTTCCTAACATACAATCAGCTATAGCACATCAAAGTTTATTCATGCTGTCCCTCATAAATCGGAGGCATGCCAATCATGACTATTACTTTTTGGCTCAGGGCTTGCCCTGTAGCCAGTGGTCCTGCTCTGCACCCATGAAGTCTGCATCTTTAGCATCTGAAACTTGGGTCAGGGTCCTTCTCATCTGGCCCATAGTGGGAATGTCCTCGCTTCGTCAGACCTTCAGTCATCTAACTCATTGCGACATCTCTTCTTGTAGAATTTAAGACTTCAGTTGCTAAGGGGCAGGGCCCTCGGTCCCAAGAGCATTCCTTTGGCTATGGCTTTGCCATGGCACCTTCGAAAGCTGTTCTCCCCATGACTACCTATGACTCACATGGTCTCCCCAACCTCCCCTTACCTGCTCAGCTCAATTCTCAGATGATCCTCAGGTAAGTCCCTTTGATGTCTACTTTCACCTTAGGTCTACCCCATGGAAGTCAGGCAAGTGCCTTCCAGCAGTCATTGTTCTCCTTCTCCCACCTTGGGTGAGGGCCTCCTGTATGGGAGTCTCTCTTTGCTGCAGAGCTATCTTTGCAGAAACCCACGACATTTCCAGTAGAGAGATTAAGTGAGAACCTTCCTCCAAATTGAAAAATCCCCTGAAATTGAGTTTCCAAATTGCAGTAACCAATCTGTCACAAAGTAAACTACCCCTAGCCTGGAGGGAAGGTGACATAGGCCTTGACTCCTCAGAGGTTTTCTCCTTTTAAAAGGGTTTTTTTCCTCTCCTCCATGTCAAAGGTCATAATATATAGTTACTTGTTTATTGTATAGTCCCTAGTTTCCTAAGCTAAGTTTCCGCTGTTGGATGGGGATGGATGGTGATCTTACTCACCATTTCTTCTCTCCTTAGGAAGCCCCTGTTGTCATCAGTGCAATCCATTTTATCAGTGCAATCCTGACAACCCATGCATCTCATTCATGGTTCATCAAGCTGTCTTGTTGCTGTCAATCTGCTTCTCTACCTCATAGTCAGTGTTTACTGCTCAATGCTCTTTTTGGGGTTCCTTCCTAAGGTACCTTTAGCCAAGGGAATCTTCGCTGTGGCACCTTTAGGGTGAAAGCCTCTTGAGGGTTCCTTGCCTTCGGTGCCCTTACTGGATGGCAATTCCTCATGGAATAGACAGTGCAAATGACCAAACAGTTATCATAGATACACAAGTATAACACTACTGGTTGTGAAGGCCCACTGAATTCTAAGGCTATGCCTGTTGTTCAATGAGGTGAGCAAACAGCACACCTCCTTTCTGAGCTATATACTCTGTTCCTCCCACCTCCTTCTGAAGCACTTTTTCTTTGCCCCACCATCCTCCCTCCTCCTCCAGTGGCATGCTTCTCTCCTCAGGGGGCTACTTTCTAAGGTTCCTTTAGCCAAGGGAATCTTCCCTGTGACACCTGTAGGGCTGTAACCCACGTTAGGTTTGCTTGCCTTTGGTACCCATACAGGGAGGTAATTCCCCATGGAATAGAGAGTGCAAATGGCCAAACAATTGTCATATTTGCTCAAGCGTAATACTACTCTGGCTGCGTGGGCCCACTGAGATATAACTTTGACTGTCACCTATTTTTTTTCTCCTGCTGTCACAGCTTAGCTCAAAATCTTATAAAATAAAGAAAAGATAAGTAAACAATTACAGTAATCTGATATGAACCAATTTACTCTAGTTGGTTTCAAGCTGGTTTAACGTTTTTGCACATGAACCTCTCGATTACTGTGTATGTACCTTTGAGATTCAGGCACAGTCTGACTTTGATAAATTTTTGTTTTAGTAATTAGATTATTTGTCTTTGAAACATCAATACTTTATAATGCTGCAGCCCAGAGAACAATTAATCCTCCTTTTCTATGTAATGATTCTTTTTAAGTAAGGGAACAGTGTCCCCCATGGCTCGTGGCTTGACTATCAAAGATCATTTGGTGTAACTATAGGAGTTACTGGTTCAACACAAAGAAGAATGCTAGACATGTAAGTTCAGTACATGATGTACAGTAGATAAAAAAACAGCATCAAATATGTTGCAGGTGATACTTTTTATTGGAGTAACAAAATCTTTTATTGGACTAACAAAATTTTTTTTTAAGATTAGCTTTTGAGAGTTATGAATAGTGCATAACTCTTGAAAACTAGTCTCAAAAACAATTTTGTTAGTCCAATAAAAAGTATCACCAGCAACATATTTGCTGTTTATTTTTCTTCTGGTTCAACTCAGGAATGAAATAACATGACTACTTGTTCATTTTGGAAACATCTTTATGTCCCCAAAATTATATGCAGTGCATACTATAGAAAGTCATAAACATCAGATTGTTATACCTTTATATTAACTGATAAGGTACAGTAAGTAAGTATGATAAATACATAGACAGAAAGGCAGGCAGGAAGACAACCAGTCTGATAGGCAGGCAGGCAGGCAGGCAGACAGGCAGGCAGACAGACAGACAGACAGATAGCTAGATAGGGACAGATAGATAGATAGATAGATAGATAGATAGATAGATAGATAGACTGATTGATTGAGACTACAGACAGGCAGACAAGCAGACTGGCAGGCAGGCAGACAAATAGACAGACTGACACTTATAGAACTATCCCTGTCTGTGAAATTGTTCAGAGACAAATATTCAGCTTAATCAAATGGGAAATGCTTCCATCTCACAACTACAGCTCTGACTTGGAGCATTATTTTCCGTGCAGCCACAATCCTATGGCAGAAGCCCCAGATCACCCAGGAAACTACTTTACTTTCAACAGAACAACACAATGGAATACATACTGTTTCATCTCACTACAGTTAGAAGGTGATAGATTTCAAGTTACACCTACTCCCATGTCATATCATCATATCATGAACTCAAAATATTTTATGCTGTGGTTCTTATGCATCCTACTGAGGTTAGCTGATGTAGGCCTAAGAGGCTTTTGAAACTGTTTAGATTTCCGTAGCAACTGGATGCAGCAGTGTTGCTGCAGAGTTGCATACAGGGGCTTGGGAATGCTATGGAGAGGTATAACAATGCCCTTTCCTCAAGACTGGATGATGGTGCCCCTATTCAGACAAACTAATTTTCTGGATTTAGGAGGGTACCCTAGTACACAGAAATATGTTGGAGCATAAATGAAGGATGACCCACCTGGATGTTGATTGTGTTATCTATCATATTTTTGTGAGATTATTAAAAAAGTGCCATACAAAAAAGTAAGTATTTGATTTCTTCTATAAATGCTATCAAAATAGATCAAAACTGCTGTTTAAAGTGGTAGATAGCTATAGAATGCAGTTTGTTTATGACTGTAGAATCTTTTGTTTTTGTAATAGTCAGCAAATTCTTGATTGTCTAAAGAAGCTTCTACGGATATCTCAAGAGGACTGTGACCTTGACTGTGACATCACAACAAACAAACCATCTAGCAGGATGAGTGAAAAGGAAGTAACTGTCTTGTGGCATCTACTAGTTCTGATATCACACTTAAGTTAGAAAGCTAATCAAGGAATGAAAAGGAACAGGACTAAAAATGTTATCCTCCAAGTAGAGAGTTGTTCTACTTCCTGTATGTTGCTAATCACAAGGCATGTATCAAAGGTTGGTGCTACAAACACAGATTATCTGCTGAAGGATCAGTAGTAGGTGAGCTGAGCATTCTAAAGGAAGCTTTTCTATTCTTGTGAGGGGGTGGTATAGAATGCAGCAATATTGCCACCTTGGTGATCGCAGGTGGCAGTGCAGTGGAGCAGGCACTCGTGGAAAGGAAAAGAAACTGTGGTGCACTTGGGATGCACAAAACAGGCCAACAAAGTCATTCCTAAAGCTAATAAAACTATGTGGGCAATAAGATGAGATATTCAATCATGAGATCATACTGTAATATCTCCAATTTATATGGCATATGTCCACTAGCATTTTGAATATGCCTCTCTGCTATGATACCCCTGTAAAAAGGGAGATATAAATCATCTCAAAAAAGTTCAAAGGAAAATTACTAGGACAGACTTAATGAGTTAAATCTAATGCCACTCAAAACAAGACATCTAAGAAATGCTTTACACTCATGTATGACATCACAAATAACCCTTATGTGATGTGCAAGTTGGGTTTGCCTTTGAGGATGATATTACAAACACAGGAGGACATGTGCTATAAATTACTGGACAAAACATCAACACATTAAAGGGTCAATGTCAGCATTTTCTGTCATTTTTTGGTCATGCGTGACAAGTGTGGCATTCACAGTTGTGACCTAACTGAGAAATCAACCCCAATCTACCCCATTTCTGCTTATAGTTGAAGAACTGTATAAAATATTTTTTGTGAGTGGCCTGTGGTCATGTGGCTATGCATGTTCACAAATTGCTGTCACTAATATGGTGCCCCCACCTGACCATCAACTCATGCATGCACTAGTGTTGTCATTTCTGTATTCCATATTTTTCAATTGATAGAAAGAGCTCTTGCTATAAAGCAGATCCATATCAGTGTTGTCTCAAAATTAACAGTATTATGCTCAAATGAGTGATTTGAAATCCAAAGCCATGACTCTGGGCATGCGCTCTAATAATGGTGTGCTTGTATGCATGCCCTGAGTCTTGGCTTTGAATTTCAAATCATTTGTTTGAGGATAATACTGCTCATTTTGAGTCTACATTGACATGGGTATGCATTAAAGTAAAGGTAGCATATAATAACGGTGAAGTCAAAACGGCAAAGTCATAACAGTGTAGCCATGACGATGACTCAGTAAGAGCAAACACAAAAATGGCAACCATAAAACAACAGTGAACATGAATTAACAGTGATTACACAGGAATGGCAATCATAGGAATCCAAGTGTGACTCTGAGTAGGATAATTAAAAATGGGTGGGGGGGTTACGGGGCACAGAAAAAGGTGAACTGAGTCAGGACTCCCATAAAGGTGTGGTTGTGATGGTAGCCATAGGTAAATTATTGGAGGAGAATGTGCATCCAGATCCTAGTCAGCCAGGAGTGTAAACTTCTGCACCTGCATGCTGGCTGTGTATACTGGTGAGATACAGAGGTTGCCACCACTTTCAGGTACAGAACATCCTTGAGTATTGCTGTAATCTAGTGGAGATGCCTGTTGAAATCACCCTTACCTACATTTGCCTAAAGATCAATGGCAACCATTTTACACATTGTAAAAAAAAAAGTCTGATTCAAGTCCCTGTGTCATGAGTAGGGATTCCTGAACATTTCATGCTATTTAGTTTTGTGGTTTTCTTTAAATCAGTATTTGTTAACTTGTTCTGCACTAACTGGAAACAGTCAGGCTGTTTCTGTCCTTCTGATTGAGCCTTGGAGAGCGATGACATCATATTGGAGTAAGCTACTGATTCAGCAGGGTAACTCCTGTTTGACTGAAGAGCTGTTAACTTCCTAATTAGAGCAGTCTGTAGAGTTGTTTGCTGTCCAGGGTTTTTATTAACTCAGTTTCTGGTTTGTGTTCCAATGAATTAGCTGAAAATCTAACATTTTGTTCTTCTAAAAAGCTGATCATTTGAGTTTCAATGCTGAATTGAAGTGGTATGCATTTGAGAAATCAGCTTGTCTGTATCAACAGCTGTCTGTTCTTTCCCATCAAAAGTCTGTTTTTTTTCAGCTATATGACACTTGGTTGTTTAATTAACGGGTATAAAAACAAATCTAAAGTTTGTTAATTCATATAAGTAGTTCATCTTTGATGTAGCCTCAATAAATATGTTCATGTAAGAACAATTGTTCCTCTTAGACTGACAAACAAGTGCCTGCCACACTGTGCTATTTCAAGCACATGTACTATATGAACTCACAAATGTTACTTCTTTGATGGTTTCCATGTGAAAATACATCATGTATATGTATAACTAGAAACACTATATAGTGTCCTGATGCCCCATCTCCTGTCTATAATTGAGACAGCTACACTCTACTGCCCTATCACCTACCCCACAAACCCCCTGTCTCCTAACCTACATTAAAGGCTGCTGCACCCCTCTGCCCACTCTCTACTCCTACAGAGTTGGGGCTGCTGCACCCTGTTGCCCACATCACTCAGCCCTAACAACCAGGGCTTCTGTCCCCTGTCTGAACAGCTAGGATTGCTGCACTCTGCTGCCCTTTGTCCCCCACACCCCCAGCCAGAGCTACTGTACCCTGTTGCCCCCTGTTCCTGTCAGCAGAGTTGGGATTGCTGTGCTCTGCTAAGCCATAGAGTTCCATCTCCCCTGCCTCCACATTTGGGGCTGCTGCACCATGCTGCCCATGCCACCAGAGGTGGGGCTTTTATCGTACTCTGATACATACTTCCATTTTCCCAAACGTTCATGTTTGGTGCACCATGCACATGTAAAAACAGGAGAAAATGGCAGGCTCAGATTTGGGAAAAAGGAAAGAACAGTCCTCATGCTAGGACACAATATGGAACTGTGGGTCACCCTGGAAACAGGAAATGGGACAGCCATAAGAACTGGGGTTGTCTACAGGCCTAAATCTTGTATATCTAGTACTGACTAACAAGGAAGGGATCACAGATCTCCAGGTAGAAGGTCACCTGAGGGCCAGTGACCATCACATGATATGGTTCACTTTGGCTACTACATCTAAATCATCCCAATGCAAGGCAAAAATATGGGACTTCAGAGGAGCTGACTTTGATAAGATGGCCAACAGAGTTAAGCTAGCCCTGGCAAAAAGAAACACAGGTGAGGGGGTACAGGCAAAGTGGGAAAGCATTAAGGATGCAATAATTGAAGCAACATCCCATTGTGTTAGACAGAAAAGGAAGTGCAAAAGAAGAAGGAAACCACTTTGGTTCTCAAATACAGTAGCAGAAAAGTTCAGAGCCAAAAGGCTGGCCTTCAGGAAATATAAGGAATACAGTGGGATGAAGATAGGGAGGCATACCAAACTGCCCTAAGGGAAGCAGGGAAGGCAGTAAGGCAGGCAAAGTCCCAAACTGAGGAAACACTAGCATGAACAGTAAAAGAAGGTGACAAGACTTTCTATAGATACATTAGTGAAAGGAGAAAGTCCAGAGGGGGCATTGCTAAGCTTAATGGAGAAAAGGGAGCATGTGAGGAGGAGGAGGACCCTGTAAAGGCATCTATCCTAAATAGATACTTTTGCTCAGTATTTACTGAAGAGAAGGTAGGGCAGGGCCCACAGCTCAGCATCATGGACACAAGGGGGAGGGAGATGAGCACCACTCCCTTCACAAAATAAAGGGTCCAACAAGAGCTTGCTAAGCTCAGGGTAGATAAGGCAATGGGATCTGATGGCATACATGCCAGGGTACTTAAGGAGCTAAAGGTGGAACTAGCAGAGCCATTAGCAGAACTGTTTAGTGAGTCTCTGAACACAGAGAAGTCCCAGAAGACTGGAGAAGGGCTCATGTGACCCTGGTCCACAAGAGTGGTAGCAGGGAGGAGGCAGGGAACTACAGACCAGCCAGTCTTACCTCAGTAGTGGGCAAGATTATGGAGGCACTCCTTAAGGATAGGATAGTGCAACACATGGAATACATAGGAGCACAGGATCCAAGACAGCATTGGTCTACAACAGGAAGGTCCTGTCAAACTAATCTCATAGATTTCTTTGACTGGATAACCATTGTGGTGGACCAAGGGGGTGCAGCTGACGTTGCCTAACTTGACTTCAGCAAAGCTTTTTAAACTGTTCCATGTAGACAATTAATAAGCTAGGTAGGCTCGGGGTGGGTCAGAGGTTGGTCAACTGGGTGGCAAACTGGTTGGTGGGCAGAAAACAGAGAGTGGTGGTAAATGGTATACAGTCAGAAGAGATGCAAGTCGCAAGTGGGGTACCTCAGGGATCAGTCATGGGGCCAGTCCACTTCAATATCTTCATCAGTGACATTGCAGATGGATGGGAGAATAAGGTTTGTCTGTTTGCAGATGAAGCAGACCAGTAAAGCAGTAAGTAAGGCTAGAGGGATGTTGGAATTTATTAGTAGGGGTATCACAATTTGTAAGAGTGAGGTAATAATCCCTCTTTACAAGACACTCGTTAGGTCCCATCTGGAGTAATGCATGCCGTATTGGAGGCTGCACCTGCACAAGGACATTAATTAAAATGGGGTATACATAGGAGCACAGGATCCAAGACAGCATGGGTTTACAAAAGGAAGGTCCTGTCAAACTAATCTCATAGATTTTTTTGACTGGGTAACCAGAGTGCTGGATCAAGGGGAGCAGTTGATGTCACCTACTTTGACTTCAGCAAAGCTTTTGACACTGTTCCACATAGAAGATTGATAAATAAGCTGGGTAGGCTTGGGGTGGGTGAAGTTGGTCAACTGGGTGGCAAACGGCTGACGGGCAGAAAACAGAGAGTGGTGTTAAATGGTATACAGTCAGAAGAGATGCAAGTCAAGTGGGGGTGTACCTCAGGGATCAGTTCTGGGACCAGTCCTCTTCAACATCTTCATTAGTGACCTTGCAGATGGACTAGAGGGTAAGGCTTGTCTGTTTGCCGATGACACCAAGATCTGCAACAGAGTAGATGATCCAGAAGGGGTGGGCAGAATGAGAAGAGATCTGGATAAACTAGCAAAAGGGTCAAAAGAGTGGCAACTGAGATTTAATGCAAAGAAGTGCAAAATCATGCACATAGGGAAGAAAAACCCTGAAGCCACCTATAGGCTGGGAGGGGAGTTGCTAGCAGTCACAAAGGAAGAAAGAGACTTGGGCATCATCATCACTGATGACCTGAAATCATCCAAGCAGACCTCTAAAGCAGTAGGTAAGGCTAGGGCGGTGTTAGGGTGTATTAGTAGGGGTATCACAAGTCATAAGAGGGAGGTAATAATCCCTCTTTACAAGACACTGGTTAGGCCCCATCTGGAGTACTGTATGCAGTATTGGAGGCCACACCTTCACAAGGACATTAACCAAATTGAGGCAGTCCAGAGAAGGGCAAGCAAAATGGTGCAGGAACTGCATCAGAAGAACTATGAAGACAGATTAACAGAGCTCAATATGTTTACCCTTGAGCAAAGGAGGGAGAGAGGTGATATGATCGAGGCATTCAAACACCTTAAGGGCATTAACAATGTGAAAGAGTCTAACATGTTTAAATATAAGAAAAATAGCAGGACAAGAGGATGCAGCATGAGAGAGATTAGAGGGGGGCTGATTAAGGGGGAAAGTGAGGAAATTCTTTTTCACAGAAAGGGTGGTGGTTGCATGGAATGGCTTACCACAAGAAGTGGTGGCTATGAATACAGTGCAGGGCTTCAAACAGGCATGGGATAGGCATAAGGGAGCAATACAAATGACTCTGAAGAGATAGGCCACTGACAGAGAAAAGGCCAATGGCACATTTATAAGGTAGAAAAAGAAATGGGCAGACTGGATGGGCCTTGCAGTCCTTATCTGCCATCAACTTCTATGTTTCTATGTTTCTATGTTTCTATGTTCTATGTTTTAATGATTAAAAAGCATTATGAAAGGTGAGCAATTGCCCTGAATACAGAACAGTGGTAGCACACCCCTCACAAAATCAATATTTCGCATCACTAACAGATATTTTTTCCTGCACATCCCATCCCACAGTTAGGACTGCTGTTCCCTGATGCCCTCCCAATATCCTGCCCCATAATCAAAGCTTCTGCACCATGCTGTAGTCTGTCCCCTGCCTCTATAGCCAGAGCTGTTGCACCCTGTTCCTGTCTACACAGTCAGGGCTGCTATGCCCTGCTGCACCCTATAGCCCCATGCCTTCACAGCCCCATGACACTACAGTTAGGGTTGCTGCTCATACTTCTCCCTGTTACCAAAGTCAGATTTTTTGTTACACTGCCCAAAAGAAAACAACAGAAAAATACTTCCATCTTGTGTTACAGGGATGAAGGACAGAGGGCAGTAGGGTGCAGAAATCCCTATTGTCCAGTCAGGAGACAAGGGAAGCATTACAGTATGGCAGTCCAAACTGAGGGACAGGGTGTAGCAGGCACACCTGGGTAGAACTGACACAACTATGGGGGTAGAGGACAGGATGAAGCAAATACCCTAACTCTTATGGCAAGTGGCAGCATGGTACAGCAGCCCTTACTCTGGAGGCAAGGGGCTCTTGGGGACCTCAGGCCACAACAGCCCTGCCTGAGTAGGCAGGATCAGGGTGCAGCAGCCCTAGCTGTTGTGGCAGGGAGCAGTGGACAGCATGGTGCAGAAGCATTGGCTGTGAGGCAGGACAGAGGGGGGCATCAGGCTACAGCAGTCCTAACTGTGGGATGGGGTGCACATGGTGTAGCAGCTCTGACTGTTCAGACAGATGATGGGAGTAACAGGGTGCAGTAACCCCCAATTTTGTGGGAAAAAACAGTGGGCAGCAGTGTGCAGCAGCCTCAAATGTGGGGCAAGAGACAGGGGGCTTGTGGAACAGTGGACGGGGCAGTAGAGTGCAGTTGCCTCAACTGCGGTACTGGAGACGGGGGCATCAGGATGGTATATACTGTTTCTAGTTATACATTATGTATTTTCACACAGAAACCATCAAAGAACTAAAATGTGTGAGTTCATATAGTACATTTGCATGAAATAGCACGGTGTGGCAGGCACCTGTTTGTCAACCTAAAAGAGGAAAAAATGTTCTTACATGGACCTATTTATTGAGGCTACATCAAAGACAAACTACTTGTATGACTTAACAAATTTTAGATTTATTTTATATACATTAAATAAACAGCCTAGTCTGATATAGCTAGAAAAAACACAAAGTTTTGATGAAAGAACTGCAGACAGCTGTGATACAGACAAGCTGATTTCTCAGATGCATGCCACTTCCATTTAGCAACAAAACTCAAATGATCAGCTTTTTAGAAGAACAAAATGATAGCTTTTCAGCTAATTCATCTCAACACATACCAGAGACTGAGTTAGTAAAAACCCTGAAACATATATGTAAGATGAACTCCACTGACAGAAAAAACTTTCTCAAAATATTTTTTCTTTTATTTCCCTTGCATATTCTTAATGAACCTTCAGAACCGTTCTCACTGAACTGAAGATTATGCTCAGATGCTATTTCCTAGGTTCAGATGCTATTTCCCAGGCTCAGACATTATTTCCCAACATCATGCAAGGCCATTTAGGAAATGAGTGAAACAAATGTTATAAAAAGGAAAAGTTTTGAGACATCCATTAAAGAAAAAGTAAAAACAGCCAATTGGGAAGCACAGTGGGGCCTGATGAAGTGGTGATGCCACAAAACTGTCACCCTAACTTGGAATGTGCAAAGGAAATAAAATAAATATATTTTGAAGAAGTTTTTTTCTGTGACTGGAGTTCATCCTACATATATTTTTTTGATTTAATTTTCTTGGTAATTTTTGTGTGACCCAGATTTAGTATTTCAATTCAAAACACAAGGGCAACTCTACAGACTGCTCTAATTAGAATGTTAACAGCTCTTTAGCTCTCAATCACGCAGGGACATACACTGCTGAAGCAGCAGCCTACTCCAATATGATGTCATCACTCTCCAAGGCTCAGTCACAGGAACAGAAACAGCCTGTTTTCAGTTAGTGAAGAATCAGTTAATTCTGATGTAAAGAAAACCACACAATGAAATGACATGACATTTTTAAGAAACACTACTCATGACGCAGGGACTTGAATTCCGGCATTTTTTTTAACAATGTCTAAAATGGTTGCCATTGATCTTTAAATTTCTTGTCGCTGTTATTGTAGTCACCTTATTTGATTCACCCTTATGATGTTCACCTTTATGCATTAGCTGTTTTGGCATGGAACCAAAGTAAGAGCTCCTTCTATCAATTGAAAAAAATGTTGGGAATAGGAATGGCAACACTTGCGCATGCATGAGTAGATGGTCAGGTCTGGGGCATCATGTTAGTGAGAGTGCATTGTGAATGCACAGAGCCATACAGCCACAGATCACTCAGCATAAACATTTTACAAAAATATTCAACTGCTGTATAAGCAGAAATGGGGCAGATTGTGGCTTATCTCTTAGAATAGGTTACAACTGTGGATGCTACACTAGTCACACATGACCAAAAAATTAGTTAAAATGCTAATAGCATCGCTTTATGAAGAAAATATATATACTTTTTTTAACAAATGAATTACTAACCCATGGAACTCATTGCCATTAGACATTAGAATATAAGAACATAAGTTATACAGAAAGGAGGGAACAACAGCACAGCTAGCCTGTCTGACGTAATTTATTATTATCATTAAGACAAAGAATTCAAGAATAAGTTAGATAATTTCATTGTGTCTGGTGGACACTTAGAATATTATCTTTGAACAATAGGAGCATTAATGGGCCCACACCTTTAGTCTCCTGAAACTGGCATAGTGTAAATCTTAGTATGGATTTAGACACACAATTACACCTCTGCATCTAAGTGAGTATGGTTAGTGTGGAAAATGACAAAAAAAAGGCAGCCCCTCTCCAAGGATAATGGTGTTTTTCCCAGTGGGTACCAAGCTGGGGCACAGAGACTTTAGGCTATACCTCTGTCTCAGTCTGATGGCTAACTGCTACATAGGGGAACAGCAAGGGCAGGGATGCAACCCATTGCTTGAAGAACAAGGGAAGTGGTGACCTAGGTCTAGCAGTGACTTTCTTTGGAGGTGATTCTGGATAGGTCACTGACTGGGGAGAGTTCTCAGTGACTACAGCAAAGGAACAACATATATACATGAATAAGAAGCAAAGTATTGCAACAGGTTAACTTGAAAATGTAATATTTTTATCCAGCTACTCTATGAATACTAGCTCTTTAAACAAAAATCCTCTCATCTAAAAATGTAATAGAGTTAACAAGAAGGAGTTTGATCATTTTACTGAAAAAGAAGCTTTGAAAACACTTTATTCTGAACAGGCCATTCATTTAAATTTGAAGTACTTTCTGCACACATTCACATACTCACATACAACATCTTCTTTAAGACTGAGAGGCAGGTCTGACTCTTAGGCAAAAACTAAAGGAAACCTCTTTTCACTTCATCTAATACACTTGATTTTTCATGCAGGCTTTGTGTTAATAATCTACAAGCTATTAGTTTAAATATTGTAATTCATCCTTCCAGTCAGTTAGCCTGGCTGGTGGCTTATGAAAAAAAAAAGCACAAACATTAATATTTCCAATAAGCTTGATTATACTTAGACAATTATTGAAGAAGTCAGTAAGAGAAGAAAAAAATAGGCTGCAAATTAACTGGTCCCAATCAATGTGAATTTCAATTGCTCTGTAACTATTTTTAAAGCCTGCTTTTGCAAGCAAGACAATTTGGTAATAATTATAAATTATTCTCTAATTAGTTCTCTTTTTTCTTTGTACTATTAAAGTTATTGGAAAAAAAAATATGCTTCCACATGTGCTGAAAGGTCCACAGGTATATGTGGAATTTCTACCACTCGGACCATATTGCTTCTGACATGGCAACATTTGTCACTGCTCTCCAGAGGACTGATTAAGGTTCCGTCTCGGCAACTCTGTCACACAGCATCAGGAGATCAAGGGAGAAGAAGCAGAACATATGAAAAGTCATCCGTTTTATCAAAGCTGTCAACATTTCCTTTCCACAGTTTGACAAATGTGTACTATATGTCCCTTTTAAGCACACCAACACTATTTTACATCAAGTCAGTGAACAGGTCCTGATGGCCATTCATTCAGATGGGCAGAACCTAGCTTCAAGTGTAAATGAGCAAGGAGGAATGTTTATCTGGAGCCACTCATTGCATGATGCTTACAAAATAAAGACTGATGATGTTTTTGGCTACAGCTTGCATATAACTGTGCTTTTGATATGGCTGATTTTATTTCTTCTCACCAGTGACCAGCAATTAATATTATGATACATGCTAGTGATAAGAAGCACCAGGACAATAGCATGAACAGTAAAAGATGGGGACAAGACTTTCTATAGATACATCAGTGAAAGGAGAAAGTCCAGAGGGGGTATTTCTAAGATCAAAGGGGATAAGGGGGAGTGTGTGGAGAAGGACCAAGAAAAGTCATCTCTCCTAAATAGATACTTCTGCTCAAGATTTACTGAGGAGAAGGTTGGGCAGGGGCCACAGCTCAGCACCATGGACATGGGGAGGGGACGGAATGCACAAGTCCCTTCACAAGAGAAAGGGACCTACAAAAGCTTGCTAAGCTCAGGGTGAACAAGGCAATAGGACCTGATGTCATACATCCAAGACTACTAAAGGAGCTAAGGGTGGAACTAGCAGAGCCATTATCAGAACTGTTTAGTGAGTCTCTGAACACAGGAGAAGTCCCAGAAGACTGGAGAAGGGCTCATGTGATCCTGGTCCACAAGAGTGGTAGCAGGAAGGAGGCAGGGAACTACAGACCAGTCAGTCTTACCTCAGTAGTGGGCAAGATTATGGAGGCACTCCTTATGGATAGGATAGTGCAACACCTGGAATACATAGGAGCACAGGATCCAAGACAGCATGGATCTACAACAGGAAGGTCCTGTCAAACTAATCTCATAGATTTCTTTGACTGGATAACCATTGTGGTAGACCAAGGGGGTGCAGCTGACGTCGCCTAACTTGACTTCAGCAAAGCTTTTTAAACTGTTCCACATAGACGATTAATAAGCTAGGTAGGCTCGGGGTGGGTCAGAGGTTGGTCAACTGGGTGGCAAACTGGTTGGCGGGCAGAAAACAGAGAGTGGTGGTAAATGGTATACAGTCAGAAGAGATGCAAGTCACAAGTGGGGTACCTCAGTGAACAGTCATGGGGCCAGTCCTCTTCAATATATTCATCAGTGACATTGCAGATGGATGGGAGAATGAGTTTTTTCTGTTTGCAGATGACACCAAGATCTGCAACAGAGTAGATGACCCAGAGGGAGTGGACAGAATGAGAAGAAATCTGAATAAACTGGCAAAATGGTTGGAAGAGTGGCAACTGGGGTTTAATGCAAAGAAGTGCAAGATCATGCACATAGGGAAGAGAAACCCTGAAGCTACCTACAGATTGGGATGTGAGTTGCTGGCAATCAAAAGGGAAGAAAGAGACTTGGGCATCATCATCACAGATGACCTGAAATCATCCAAGCAGACCAGTAAAGCAGTAAGTAAGGCTAGAGGGATGTTGGAATTTATTAGTAGGGGTATCACAATTTGTAAGAGTGAGGTAATAATCCCTCTTTACAAGACACTGGTTAGGTCCCATCTGGAGTAATGCATGCTGTATTGGAGGCTGCACCTGCACAAGGACATTAATTAAATGGGGGCAGTCCAGAGATGGAAAGCCAAAATGGTGCAGGGACTGCATCAGAAAACATATGAGGACAGATTAACAGAGCTCAATATGTATATCCTAGAGCAAAGGAGTGAGAGATGTGATAGAATTGTAACATTCAAACATCTTAAGGGCATTAGCAAGGTGAAAGAGTCTAACATGTTTCAATTTAAGAAAATAGCAGGACAAGAGGACACAGCATGTGATTAGAGGGAGGCCGATTAAGGGGTAATATGAAGATGTTCTTTTTCACAGAAAGGATGGTGGATGTATGGAACGGCCTACATCAGGAAGTGGTGGCTATGAATACAGTGCAGGGCTTCAAACAGGCAGGGGATAGGCATAAGGGAGCAATACAGATGAGTATGAATAGATAGGCCATTGGCAGGGTAAAGGTCTATGGCACATTCATAAGGTATAAAAAATGGTCAGACTGGATGGGCCTTGTGGTCCTAATCTGCCATCATCTTCTATGTTGCTATGTTTCTATGAATGTATAATTTGAATGGCACTGAAGAGAAGTACAGGCAGCATCACAATTTCTTCTAGGGGAAGACATAAGAAAGACTATTAACAAATTGTTCTGGTGATGCAGTGTCAATACATTATTGACTACCAAATGGAAGATCAACATTCAGGGACAGACTGAGGACCTATACCCCAGCTCAGTCAAGAATGGAAGCCTCATAGAAATGGCATACAGAAATAGAAGTTATTGGTGTCATTCTCCAGTACACTAACTAGCTGATCCATGCCCTAAAAATATGAACTACCCTCATGGCAGCTGATGGTAGAGCAAGGTATGGTAAAATGAACTGCTCTTAGTTGGAACATTAAAGTAAAATTATAAAACAGAAGATGGAACCTACTCCGGATAAGCAGATGTCCTGCAGTACTGGGACATATGTGCCTGATTGTTGCCAATATAACATAGGCATTTCAAGAGAAATAAACATGCCAGAATAAATAATTTTTTAAATTTTATTTATTTTATCTTTTTTTGATGATGGATTTACAGTGAGAATATGAAGATATTCTCATGTGTTTCGTCACAAATCCATATACCAACAATTAAAGCTATAAATCACAGCAACAAAATCTAAACACCTGAGGAATAAAACACAATAACATATTAAAAGTATCCACTAATGAAAGGAATTAGCCTCCAATTTACAAAAAAATGACCATTCCATTAATAAATATGGGCCAGTATGTTAAATAAAAGTATTTCTGCACTGGACATTTTGCCTCAACAATCCTTATGTGTTCTATAAGTCAAGCACTAGGAAGTACTGTGCACACAAACAAAAACACCCAACAGGGTAGGCAGCATTGGGCTATACCCACCTCCCAGAGGGTGTAATGGGGCCGTATAACCCCTGGAAGGGAAAGTATAACCCATACTGCCCTCCGTGGGTATTATTGTGCTTAGAAAATGGGGATTTTTACAAACATGCCTTAAACTGTAAAAATAAATACATAAACAATTAAATAAATACATTAAAAAAGAAATTAATTAAAAACTGTTTCCATACATCCTCACTACCAGTACATTTACCAGTAGAGGTTATTGCTGTTTTACGGAGTGTTTCTCTGATTTATTGGCAGTCCCTCTCTCTCTCCCCTCATAGCACTGCATTCCTCCTTTCCACAAGTAGCATTTCACTGGAGATGATCTGTTTGATCTTTGTGGAAATTGTTTTATAATGTTGTTTATATGGCATTCTTCAAGCTGCCCAGGCCAGTGCAGGTTTGAGCATAGTTGGGATTGCATAGTACATGGACAGCAGAGTGGCCAGACAACAGTTAGAAACATGATGGTGGGACTTTGGTAATGGCGCACAAGTGGCAGCACTATGTCTAAGGCTACTTTATCTTTGGCTTGTTTGGCTGATTTGATAAAATGGTTGGATGTTACCAAGTGGGGGGAGCCAGGTCCATGCAGGGGGAAGTCACAGGAAAGCCATTTGAATACTACATCTACCAAATGTGTACTGCTCAGAGGAAAACTTGCATCTGTTCTGGTGGCTGTGATTAAAAAAATACTTTGTGTTTAGTGAGGGAGTAGAATTTAAGTACAAAATCAAACTTACAGCAGCCTTGCTAAGCAAAAGAAAAAAAATGGTGGTTTTGATGTTTGAATTTTGAACATGGCCCCCCAGGGATTTCAGAGGGAAATAGGGCAGTTAGCACAAGGATTTGTTTTAGTTGGGCATTGTTGTCACATAAATGCCCACCTTGACAAGTCTCTTAGCCAATCAAAAGCCTTGAACTGTTCGACTTATGCTATAACACTGAACTAATGCCATCCTGGAGGGGTAACAGGGTTCTAATGCCACTTGGTTTTCTGACTTTGGCTTATTACCTTATTGCACCCACCCCAATGCCATTATTTCCTGGAACACTACATATCCTAGCATTTATTTTATATATGCAGCACAAGTGGAGATACAAATGAGAACATAAGTGATAGTATTCTATCTAACCTCAGGATACCATGATATCTCATTGTTAGTGTTGTTATAATTGATTACCTTAAGGTTAGGTTCATTATATGGAGAATACTGGATGGGAAACTATGCACAACCAGTGTGTTCTGCCACAGAGGAGTTCTGATTCACTCCGACCTCAAGAGCAAAGCTAGAGAGGTCTGTGGTAATCAGAATCCTGAGGTGTCAGTACACAATGGTTGTGCATAAAGTTGCTCATCCTATATTTGTTATAGTGTGTAGTACTATGTTAAATGTGCCCACTATAGTTCTTTCACTTTCAGAAGGAAACTGATTTGTGCAGTCTTTAGAGTTTTCAAAATGCTATTGTACCACAGAAGAGTACAATAACATTCTATGATCTTTGAAGTGTGGCAAAACAACATTTTGGAAAGGTTGGAATTCTATACAGAACAATGCTGTACTGTACACTGTAATGGAATAATAAGCCAAACAAAGAACAGCTTTCACAGTGCTGAAAACAACACAATAGCACTGAGTAGCACTGAAGTCAGCACTTGAAACAGTTAACCCTTCAAATAAACAGAAGATTTAAAAGATATTGCTATTAAAGCAATACTGTGTAAATGAAGCATGCAATGGTCTGACATTAAATAAAGTTTGATTTATTTTAGTTCTTTATTTATTTTGAAATTGTTGGCTGGAAAAGGTACACTGAGCTAGGGCTTATTTCCAGATGCAGCTCGGGGAAGGGTACATGGAGAATACATTACAAAGGTAAAAACAAAATAACAGTATACATGTAGAGTAATTTTATCAATATTACAGAAACACAAGCGACACCACTCCATGACCTGCAGTGTCACCATTAAATATCAGAGAAAACCATAAAAAAGCAGGCACTCACCACAAAGTAAAGTACAACTGCACCATGCTATCACAAAAAGAACTCATTTATTGAAGTTGGGAATACAAGATGCAGTAACAGCAGTAAAATACATCTGGTGAAGAACTTTTTACTCTCTAGGTCAAAAAAAATTATCATCAGTTGTGAGGGGGTCAGAATTTGACAACCACACTTGCCTCAGCAATTGGTGAGTTAATATCATGCCTTACTTGCATATGACATTACCAGTCAGAGATGAGCATAAATGGATAGACTGGGTAGAGGCTCTGGAAGGATATACTGTGCTGACTTCCTCAAAACAGAAAAAATACAGATGTTACTGACTGTATTGAAAATAAAATGATATGCAAACCAGTAGAAGATAAGTCATTGGGCTGACATGAGTTGGTTGGGAAGGCCCATGGTTAACCTCACTGGGTGCCCTCTGAATCTTAAAGTCAGTCCCACCGACTTGTGCATAAGCATGGGAACTTCAGCTGAATTTAATTCATGAATAATAATTCTGATGACCCCAAAATAAGCAACACTGGTAACAGCTTACAAATGTAAACAATGTTACAGTATCAGAAAGAGAAGTGTTGCCTTTAAATGCATTGGAGGTTAATACTGAAACATCAAACAAATATTCTGCATGCTATTTTATGTCAGGGGGTGTGGAAGGGGGGCCTAATTATCACATGGGTAACCAAATATCATATCAGCCTTTGCTGGACTAGACTGCATTTTAGGTTTTAAGCACCGGTGAACCCTGCAGTCCCTGGGGAATACCTACTACACCCAGTGTACCTCACTTGTTTTTTATTGTAAATGACATTTACTTTTGTCTATGGTCTTGCTAACATTGCAATGATTGAGCATCAATCTGTTGTATTGCGCCCTCTGAAATGCAATTGAAAAGTCATGAAATTATCCACCAAAGTGTGGCCAGGCATTTCAAATTCAGACATACCCAAATGACTGCATTTTCTAATTCCTATTTTGGTGGCCTTCAAGTTCATACAGGTTTTAACCAGTGCTGGAATTACAAGGGGGCTTGCCAGGGTTCGATCCCCCTAGCTCTGAAGTGAGCTCCAGTAACTCATGCATAGAGATGTGCAAAATCCACTAATTTTGCTCTACAAAATATTTTGTGAAATTTGCACATTTCGCAAAATATTTTGTGGGTACAAAATGTGAAATTCCACCCGCGAAATGTGGAATTTTGCCTGTGAATGGTTTAATTTTGCCACCCACAGGTGAAATTCTGCCATTTGCGGGCAAAATTCCACATTTCGCAAATGCAAAATATTTAGCAAAAATGTATGATTTTCATGAAATATTTCACAGGGCAAAATTCCCTATTCTCTGGAACTTCACTGTCAAAACTAAATTTTGCTGCATCTCTATTCATGCATCATTACCTTTGACTTATAATGGGAAGAGGGTCTCAATTTAAAGATAGCACCATTATGAGCCCCCCCTCCCCTCAAGTTCCCAAAGCTCATAGAGTGCAATGTCAGCACTGGTTTTAACTAGATGATACATCTGTTTTTACATGACTTGCAGCCCCTTCCATAAAAGAAAAGAAAATATACATCAATTAGTTTACATGGGTTGGTATGGTAGTGAAGTGACCACAGACCATTTTGCTCCCACAGCAAAAAGAGGGTGGGATGCAGGAGTACAGCTGGATGGACTCTTCTGCTTGTTCATATTTGTGACAGGGATCTCATCCCTGCCTCAGCACAAGCATTGTTAACTAGATCCATGGTAGCCCACAACACAATAGAAATGTGCAGGCAGAACTGCTGCTACTGCTGTGGGACACTTATTTTCTGTACATAGGACATACATAACAAAGTCTAACTTTGAACACTAACCCTTTCCAGCCTACTTTTATGTTCATAATTGTATTTTTCTGAATGAGTGCCTACCTCACATTGACAAGGCAGTGCCAGTGACAGTTACTGCCATAAATTAAGAATGTTTGACAGGAAAGTGTCATACTGTAATTATTGCAGGATCTGTTGGTTCATACTAAGTCAAGACTAAAAACATTTGAACACAGATGTACTTGCATGAAGCAGAAAAAGACTGACATGTTGGTATGCAGCCCTACTGACAAAGACATTGCAACTCTTGAAAGGCTTTGTGTGTCTGCTAAATTGCACTTTAGTATAATATTAGCAGAAGATTGTAAATGTGGACAGACACTGAAAAAGCATTATTTCTAAACCATGCTATTACATAATTTCTTGAAAACTGAGTGACTCCAAACAACTCAGTTTGTGAATACAGAATGAGACCCTTACAGATCAGTTCCTGGAACACTTCACAAGATTTTGGACTTGAAGAAACCAATTGCTGTATAATTATCTTCACTTTCTGCTGCAGGATCTATCTAAAAATGCACACAATACGTATGAAGAGATGCACAGTTCCATCAAGAAGCACACAAGCTACAGCATACATCTCATAGTTTTCCCCAGTAGGATTTTTTTTTTCTAATTATTAACATCATTTTCATAATGAACAATAATTTCCACAGAAACTGGCATTAACGAGTAGCATTTCAGTCTATTTTTAACAGCAACAGACAGGAAAAAAGAAAACCAAAATAAAACTGCCTATAAACACATTTTTTTTTTCTTTTAGAAAGATTTCCGAAACACCAAGCAACCAGTAGAGGACATGATTATCAAAACGGTAGCTTGGTGAGAGAGAAAAAAAAAGGACATTTTGCATCTTTAAAGAGCCTTGTAGACAGAACAATGCTTTCTCTACCAACAGACTGAAGGCAATAGATACTGAATCTAATAAATGAAAAGAACTAAACTGGGAATACTGAATCAATAAAGGGATTAATGAGTCATTTCATCTCCCCAAGCTATAAGTGCTAGAAAGCGGAAATTTCCTGAAAACCGAGCACGAGGCGTGGAATGCTCCTGTATCATGTCAGAAAATGCTCAACTACCTACAGAAAGTCTTGAAAGCTTACACAGGGCTTAGGCTAAACACTGGCACTTAACAGATTACAGTGTCCCTGGAGGGAAAAAAATACCAATTGTCCAGCAAGCTCAGACTGGGAAATGTAAGCTTATCAACGTCTAGGCACTGCTCCACAGTGAATGCAATATGCCATCTATGGAGACTGCAACAGCAACTGGGCCATTTCCCAAGTAAGGATATTTAAATAATACATTTTTGAACCCCGCTCACCAGCTTGTGCATGGATTGGGAGACTGTGTGTTCAGTCACTGGATGCAGTTTACCTTAACACCTGACTGGAGTCTAAAAGATATGTCTTTGATGAGCTAGCAACATGTCTAAGGGAAATAAACAGAAATATGCTCCTTTGAACTGGCATTTGGGATTATTGCAAGTCACTCACACCCAAATGCTTCTGCTTTTCCCTTTAGTGTAAATAAACTTTTATAATACATAGTGAAGGTTTATTAGTCCATAAAGCATAGGTACAGATTTATAAGTAGCATTCAGTGCAAACAGCAGCATGGAAGAACTATGTGTGACATAAGCATGAAATATTTCTGCAAGTCATCAAACGGTCTTGGTTTACACGGTTCCAAAAATAGCCAGTCACTCTTATACATTTCTCTGGGAATATCAGATGTCTCTTGAAGTATGTCTTATTTTGATGATTTATGTCTATCCTTTTTTAGGAACAAACTTGTGCTCTGCATCAGTTTTGTTTTATCTCCTTCATTTCTTTCTAATTCCACTGTTTTTTAAATAATCATGAAAACATCAAATTTTGCTTTTCTTTTTTAGCTCCAAGTAGTGGTGTTGTGAAATTAAACTTCGCCAGTGAACTTGCCATGAAGGCAACAATTTTGCCATGTGAAACATTTCACGAAATTCCACCATTCCATGAATTTTTTCTCTGGGTGCAAAGTTGCAAAATTTTGCCTGTGGAAAGTGGAATTTCATAGTGAAATGCACAATTTCTCCCGAAAAGGCAACATTTCATCTGAATCTTGCCATTCCATGGGCAAAATTTCACATTTTTTCAGTGGAATTTTGCATTTTGCCAGTGGAATTTCTCATTTTGCAGTAGCAAAGCATTTCATGAAACACGTGACTTTTGCAAAATATTTAGCGTAATGACATTTCCTAATTTCGCACATCTCTAACTCTAAGAGAGGAAAAAAATGTTTTAAGACTAGGTTCCCCAAACATGTGACATCTAACTCCTTCTATTGTAAATGCACCTTTGATTTTTCTCCAGGTAGTCCCAGTGTACCGTATTTGGTACATTAAAAATATCATCCTTGGTACTTTTTTTTTCATCTTATCCATCATTAAGCAAAACTTCACAATACTTTTTATAAAGTAGTTGCTTAACAGCAGCTTCCCTTTTAAGAGCATTTGCTGTATTAGAAATTCCATGGACAATTTCCTTTTATTAAATTTAGCAATAAAACAAATCTCCATAGAAATCTACCCACATTTTCCCGGGTATTGTTTTTCATGCTTAATAGAATCAGCTATCTAACAAATGTTATGGGTAGCTTATTTTCATACTGTCATACAAACAAAAATTTATTGAAGTTACTTGCTTTATCTCATTTTATTATTTGCAGCCAAAGGTGCAAAATATTAAGCAATATCATACCAATGCCAGCACCAGAACAGATGTATACACATTCGGCATGTGTCCAGCAACACCCTGTCACCAACATTTTCAATGTTATTTCATTTATTTTACTAAAATGTATTTTAAGGAATAAACTACACATAAAGGAAGAACAACGAGGATGCAAAGCTACCCGAAGAGCTGATGACACATACAAACCACAAAGACAAACTATAACTTCTCAGTAAGCTTTATAACCTTAGGCACACATGATTGGTCAGTCTGTCTAGTGTAATCAATGATGCAGCCCTTGTCTACCACCAGTCCCTCCTGTACCAGTCATGCCCATCACTTATAAGAGAGAGGGGACATCGTGAGTCAGCAGGGTTTGTGAATTACTGTTGACCCCTCAATCATTTACTTATTGATTGATTGATTTATACGTATTGACCAAGAAAGACACACTGAACCAGAGCTCATTTCCATGCATGAACTGGGGGAGGAGGTTATAAGTGTGTAATGCCATAGCACAGAACAATGCAAAGTGCCAAAAGTACAAATAATGGAATATTATACATGAGTGAATGCTGAAGGTAGTACAGAATCGTATGCACAGAAAAAATGACAAGGGCAATATTCCAACACACCAGAATAACATAATTCTAAAGGAAAAGAGACATGCAAGAACAAGGGGACACAATTTAAAGATAGAAGGAGAGCGGTTCAGGGGCAATGTGAGAAAGTATTATTTCACAGAGAGGGTAGTGGATGCATGGAACAGCCTTCCTGAGGAGGTTGTGGGGTCTAAAACTGTGGGAGAATTCAAGAATGCATGGGACAGACATAAGGCAATTCTTGTGGGGGGTAGGAAGAAATAGGCTGTTGGTTAACTAGGATCTGCGGCCTATCCTGTAGGTAGGGAAATGGGCAGACTAGATGGGCCAAGCCGTCCTTATCTGCCATCAAAGTCTATGTTTCTACGTTTCTAAATACAAATATGAATACAAAGTATGATAGTATGATTTATAGGACAAACATGAAGCAAAGTCAACAGGAGAGGGAATCAGAGGAAGGGGTTGTAGCAAGGGATGTAAAATGATCAAATATGAGATTATTGAAGGGAGTAGGATCAAAGGATGAAGCAAGACAGGAGGGTAGAAAGGGAAGGAGGAGTGCCAGAATGTAGCCAAGAATAAGAAGCAGTGAGAGAAAAGACTGGTGCAAGGGTGGGAGAGAATGGTTGGAATACAGACTGCAGTAATGAATACGAGGAATGGTGTTTAAAGGGGAACTCTGCTACCCTGAAGTAATGCTGCAGAACCTCCAGGTCCAGATAAAGCAAAATGCATGAAAATATATATTTTTTTTATCCATTTAGGTGTTTACTGTAATAGTTTTATTTGGTTGATTATGCAACCCCCTGCCCACCATGCCAGGCAACAACTTCTCCCAGTGTCCCCTGTGGCCAGCCCTCTGATGGAGCAAATGAAAGGATAAGGTGTAGGGGAATTCTTTGTCCCTTTTTTGTTTTAACATTCGTTGAGTAACAAAGCACAACATTGAACTTATTCTGCTAGTACTGATCAGCTGAGGTAAGTGTGATTGATACCAGCATATTAAATGTGGCACAGGGTCATAATGTCATGATCCAAAACAGCACAGCAAACAATGCCGCAGTCAAAATGTTGTGCTCCAACATAACTTCAGGCACAACAGTGACCACACAAGAAATGCGCACACCCCATTGAAAACAATGGGACTTTTCCTTTTTTGCAGGGGGCTTTACCCCAGCACCCCTCAACATGAGGGGCTTTGCCCCCACACCCACCCAGATTTAAATAATCAGCTGCAGGGGGTGTATGGACTTTGGGGATTGGGAGAAACTTGGAAGAGGGGAAAATTCATTTTCTTTAAAAAAAAAAAAAGCTGCAACATCTGGAAACATGGAAGGGGATCAGGTCTCCATTGCTGCTGTGTCCTGGTGCCTTAGCCACTCCACCATGGGAGTTGCTTGACCAGGCACTCCTTACTCAACTTTGCGATCAGTGAAAGGGGTAGTGGTAATTCACTGCTGTTATACTCCTGTCACTATAAATGCTTTTGTGCTTCACTCAGCGCAGTTCTTGCCGTGTTGTTTATGAAGCTCTATATTGACCCAGTACCTTAAATGCAATAATGCACTGTATTACTCTGTGAAAATTAAAATAGACTATAAGGCACATAAAAGAGACATCTTCTGTGGCTTTGCCTGTCATTTGCTTCATTAGCTGGCTGGCTGCAGGGGACACTTGGAGAAGTAATTGGCTGGTGTGGCAGGTGGGGTCAGAGGATCAACCACAAAAAAGTATTACAGCAAACACATAAGTGGATACAAAAGTATATTTTCATGTGTGTTGCTTAATCTGTACATCTAGGTCAAACAACATTACTCTTAGGGAGCTAAGAGTTCCCCTTTTAGACAAATCAGCAGAACAAGTCAAAAGGGGGATCTAGTCTGGCAAGGGTGGATTTGGGAGCAGCACTATAAATCACATCACATTAGCCCTGGTACAATCATTTTGAGAATGAGCTTGTGGCAGACAGGGATTATTGGATTGGGCATCAAGAAAATGACTCAAGCTATGGAAGGGGTGTAATTTAAAAAAAAAAAAGCAGTGTGAACTCTTGACAAAGAAGCAGAAGCAGCCATATTTTTTACACTATCTGTGTGAGACAGAGTAGGGGGTGGGGTATGTGAAATGGTTAGGTTTGAGCAAGGGCAATTGGCTAGTCCTTACTACCTGAGGAGGGAAAGAGTTTTATTTAATTTTTTTTTTTAATTTGTAGTCTACCCTTATTGTTAGTGTAAGTGGCTCAGCAGGTTACACAGTGGAAAAAGTTAATCAAAATAGGTTGACATGACTTGCATGCTACAAGCTCATATTGTCTTTCATCTTGTAGCCCATGTACTACAAACATTTAGCCAGTCTTTCTTTTAGTATAGTTTCCAGTAGTTTGCTGATGACTGGTGTCAAAGTGACAGGCCTCTACTTCCCCAGCTCATCCTTTTCTCCGTCCTTTGCACAAGGTACAATGTCTACTGTTTTCCAGTTCATAGGAACCTCTCCAGTCTTTAGGAAGCAGTCACAGAGGTCTGCCCATGGCACTGCAAGCAGTTGTGCCATCTTCCTCAGCACCATACAAAGCAGTCCATCTGGCCATGGAGATTAATATACTTTCATGGTTGTGAGACCCTTCGTTACCAATTCCATGGTTATTGGTTCCATTCCATGCTGGGTTACTGGCCTCCACTCTAGTTTAGTGCTAACATTTCCATGTGGTATTGGCCTCTCCTTCACCTTTGTAAATCCTGAATTGAGGTGATCATTCAGTATGTCTGTCCTACCCTTGTCACCTTCCACCCACCACTCACACTGTCTCAGTTTAACTATGCCTTTCCTTGTCTGACATTTTTCCTCTAATGTAGTGAAAGAAGTCCTCATTCCTCTTCTTAACTTACTCTGCTATGCTTAGCCCCATGTGTGCCTTAGTCTTTCAGATAAATCTGTTGGTCTCTCTTGTTTTTTCAAGGTAGGTGTCCATGTCCCTCTTCTGATTTCCTTTATATTTCCTGAAAGCATCTCTTTTCTCCTTTCCTGCACACTCCTTCTCCTTTTTGAACCAGAATAGTTTTTTGTATTTCATTTTTTCTCCACCTGCCTCAAGCAGGAGATCAATAACTCCTGAAGGCTGTTTCTAATGATGGTTAATTGCTCATACACCACCCACTCCATCAACACACTCCAACCCTTTTTGTTTTTTCATCTCACCAGAAGTTATCCCTTCTGAAATCTAGAGCTTCCATTTCAGAGTTGGTGTGTTTCATACATAGCTCTAGGGCTTACTACACAAATGTGTGGCCATTACTACTCAATGATTCGCTATTCAAATTCCCTAATTTTGTGTTGTGTGGCAGTACCAGGCCCAGGGTTATCACTGCCCTCATTGACTCCCTGACCTCCTAGACCAAGAAGGCATCCTGGAAGGCTTCCACAAGTGCCTAACATCTGAAGCTGCTTGATCTCAGAATGATCTAGTCTACATCAGGGCGATTACAGACCCCATTAGTGCAGTGCAGAATTTTCAAATTCTGGCAGAATAAAATTTTGCAAAATTTTCTAAATTCCACCAAAATTCACCACATTTTTCTGGAAATGAAATGGCAGAATTAAACAGCAAATAAATGTACAATGATTTTTTTTTTCTGCAACATTTCAAATTCCACAGATCTCAATATTTTTCATAGAACTCATTGCTGAATGACTTTCCACAGAACAAATGCTGTTTGCATCTCAATATTTTTGCCGAAATGGTTGCAAAATGATTTTCCATGGAAAAATGCTGTTCCATGAACTATAATTCTGTAGATCACAGCAGACAGAATTCCACAGAAGAACCATCAAAATTCTGGTGGAAATTCCATGTTAGTTTCACCAGCAGAATTCCACATTTCACACAGAACTAGTCCACATTAATTACCACTTCCCCCTGTGATGCTGTGGTTTTGATTACCCCTTCATGTTCATAGTTCACTGTTTTGCTAGGTGACAATCCACCTAAAATGACTTTGAACAGTGTTTGAGGTCACCTAGTACCAGGAACGTACAACAATTATGTGTGGGAGGTGCAGTTTTGACTGGTGCTTTAAACTATGCAATCAAAAGAGACATCAGGACAGCTCATGTGTGATGTTCTCGTGCTAGGCCATCACAGGTAATATTGTTTTTTTGACCAGTCAGATTGTGACATACAAATCAGTCATTTATTTCTCATATACTAAGAACTGCAGCTGCATGACATCTACAAGCTGTGTGCTGTATGCATATTGTATTTTGAATTGTGCAGCTCTCTTTGTCAGTTCAATTTACAATGCCTTCAAAGAAATCACAGTTGTGACAAGTACAAAAGATTGAACTGGATGAGTTTGGATGTCAGAAGGAAAACACACTGGTATCAATTTTTGTATCAATGGAAGTGGAAGTGGAATGGATCTTATTTACCTGAAAAAACTACTTTCCAGAAACCAAAGCCATCTATAATAATCTGGTGATGACTGATACTGTAGGCTTTTTTCTTTCTCCATAGATTGCACAATTGCAGGACTGCAACGCAGTAGAACAGAACTGGATGGTTATGTGAATGATATGAAAGGATTTCAACCTTATCTGATTTTTGGCAGGACATCTCTCCTTGTTTTTTGGAATGTACACGTTGTTTTCCTAGTGCAGCCCATGTGAGATCAAATATCTTATATAAAGACCTATTCTTTTTCTACCCATTTTGCTCACTTGTAACTCTGAAGCACAGGAAGGTCAAGTGACATATATACATACATACATACATTCCTTTCTTTAACTATTCATTTATCTTTCTTTATTTGTAATTTTTGACCGGAAAAGGTAAACTAAGCTATTACAGCTTGTTTTTTTCAGGTGTGTCTGGAGGGAGGGTGGTAAGTTACATGGATCTGATTCATTGACCAGAGAAAAGAAGTCCATGATTCTGTGAAAACTCAACCACTTTTCATTGACAAGCACCATGGGATCATTAACTTCCACCAGTGAAGTGATCAAAGATGGGAAGAAGGGACCTCAGTTTAATGTATCATCTGAAAGACAGTATCTTAACAGTACAGCACCCCCATTCTGCAGTACAGTATCAGTTAATGGTATTATCCAAAGTAACAGGTGTGGAGTTAGAACCCAAGACCTTCCAATCTTCTGGCCCCATAGAAGAACATGCTACCTACTGAGCCACTGAGACTGATATTGTCCAAGGTCTCACAGGAAGTCAATTGCTCTTGTTGAGATTCCAGCCAGAGATGTCCAGGTTCATATTTGTGTCCTCCAGCCACCATTCCACAGCATTTAGAGAACGTTGCTATAAAAGGGGCATAGGCTTGTTTTGCCTAATAGCCTATTGCACATGAAGCGGCTGCATGACTGTGTTGCATTAGTTGCAAATGTGATTATGTTCCAGAATGGCTTACTGTATTGGATTTTTAATGGATACTAACGTATGCAGTTGTATTTAAGCCTTGTAATGAAATATGATGTATGGATAATTATCTGCTCTAGATAGTGCAATGTAAATATGTAAATGATTCTCCCTTCTACACTCCTGGACATATCTGAAAATAATGTGTTATACCTCTTAAGTGTTATTTTCACTGGTGGGAAAAACTGTTACAAATCAACAGCTGACACTTGCATAAGATAATGTTTAAATGTCAGTATTGTTTAAGACTGTCCTTCAACATCACCATAAATACAGTAGAGGTGTACTCACCTCTCTGGGTTGAGGACAGAGGTTGCTGGACTCTGGGTCTAGCTAGCAAGGGTATGGAGAACATTCTGTCCAACCCGAGGGCCATCAAGACTGCCACCGCTCCTCCAAAGGATGACTAGGAAGAGTCACAGTGGCTGTACTTTTGTGGGCTCTGGGATGGCAGAGAGGTGGGAAGGGTACACTCTTCTCAGGCTCTACTACTGTGCAATTCTGTTAGCATACTGGCAGATTGGAGCAGTAGGATGGAGACACCCATAGCAATGGTATGAGATACATAGATACATAGATACATAGATACATAGACACATAGACACATAGACAGTGTCGGCAGATAAGGGCCTATTGCCCACCCAGTCTGCCCATTTAAGTTTGTAAGTTCAGTTTATGTTTTCCAGGAAGTCTGTTGCCCCTTACCTCTGACCTCCAGAATTCCTTTATGTCTATCCCATGCATTCTTAAATCCCGTGATTGTTTCAGCCCCTACCACTTCTCTGGCAGGGTGTTCCACTTGTCCACCACCCGTTCTGTGAAGAAATTCTTCCTCACATTTCCTCTGAATCGTCCTCCCTCCAACTTCATCCCATGCCCTCTAGTCCTGGAACATCTTTTTCACTTAAAAATAGTGCATTCCTGCACCCTGTTCCTCCCTGTAAGATACTTGTATGTCTCTATCATATCCCCTCTCTCCCTCCTCTCCTCCAGGGAACAGATGGAGTGGATGTCCTCAGAAGGGGAGGACCCAAGGAAGGAGGAAGAAGCACTTAGCCGAGGAAGAAGCAGGTGCTGATGGGGGACTCCATAGTGAGAGGGACAGTCTTGACAGTGGAGGAAGAAAAGAAGAGTGAAGTGAAATGCCTGAGAGGTGCTTCGACTTGGAGGGATGGAGAGGAGATCCAGGGGATCGCTATGGCAGCAGAAGATGGAATGAAGTAAGATGTCATTGTCCACCCTGAGCAAATGACCTTGTATGACACAGTGCAGGGGTAGTGAAGGGAAACCTCAGGGTGCTGGTGTGTGTGGGGGGGTTGTGCAAGTAGCAAGCACTGTGGCTTAGGCTGAAGTGTTACCTGCATACTGCCAGAGAAAGGATAGTACATTCCACTCCAAGGATTTTAACCATTAGCTGAAGGCATGGGGCATGGAGGAGAACTTCAGCTACATTTGGGGGACCAACCTGAGAGGACATGGGCCTCTGTGGAAGAGATGGTCTGCATCACAGGGCCTTGAGGTTCACCCTTAACCTACCCTCTCGCAACCACCATTGTCTGCTATACCATGAGCTGGGATGGTCCTCCCTTTCTATAAGGAGGAAAAGAAATGCTCTTCTCTGGCTCTACAGAGCACTGTCTGATAAGCTTCCAGCGTACATCTCAAGCCTCTTTGACAGTGCCAAGGGTGCTTATGGCTTGAGACGCTTCTCCATATTTTGCTTTCAGATTCCTAAAGTAAAAACATCTCATGGCTTGTCTGCAATTAATTTCTCCTTCCCTTCCCTATGGAATAACATGCAAAGCTCTCTAAAACTCTATACCCTCCCTGGTCCATTCATCATTAAAGCAAAGTTAACTGAATACCTGAAAGAAACCTGCAACTTCTTTAGGTGACCTATTTCCCTCAACCACAAACACTTTTTGCATTTAATCTGGCACTTAGTTACGATTAGCTCCAAAGTAAGGGGGCTCCCAGCTCTTGTACCTTCCTTCTCTCTCTCTCTCTCTCTCTCTCTCTTTCTTTCCCTCTCTCTTTCATTCTCTCTCTTCCCCACTCAAGTGCTACAACTGTAAATACTCCAGCCTACACACAGAAGCATATGTATGGGCCCTTACAAGCCAGTAAGTGCTGAGGAGTTACTCTTATTTACCGACCCTGCTTCCTTTCTAGTTCTGACCTTCATCTAGCTATGTAGTTCCAGAATTTTCTGGCTGGACATTTCTCACATCCATACATTGGCATTGTGTAGCCACCTTATCTATCTCTCCTTATCCCTATCTTCCTTACTATCCCCCTCTCTCTCTCTCTCTCTCTATCATGCATTTCTTACCATGGCATGGTTTATTACACACATGATAATGGTTTCTTTTGTGTTGTCTCTTCTAAATGCTTGTAATATTGTCATCTGGTATTTTATGACCTGTCTGACTGACATCATGTATTTTTGTGCTTGTCTACCTGTGCCTGTAACCTGTTTGATGTCTGGGACCACCTTGAAAATGAGCTTGCTCAATGGTGTCTATGCCTGGTTTAATAAAGGTTGATTGATTGATATTTACAGAAGGGGGACCACAGTGTTTAGCGGTAGGTTTAAATACTACTTTGATGCACATTTAAACTGGCTGGTGGACTGGCTGTTAAACCAAAGGAGGCAACAATCCTCCCACAAAATGATGAAGCAGCAAGGAGGAAGGGACAGAGGGAAGTAAGCTCCCCTGGCAGGGATGCTAGAAGACCGGGGTGGGGACAAGGAAGAGGATGCAGGGATATAAATCAGGAAGGCAAGAGGAAAGGAGTTGAGAAGACAGAAAATGGAATAGTAAGACAAGGGGGAGTTTATGGGGAGCTTCAGGAAACAGCACAGGCAGGCAGGCAGGCAGTGGAAAGCAGGGAAGAAGATAAGTAGGGAGTAAGGTATGGAGTTCCATGTGCTCCAGTGCAAGGAATCTGGGAAATAAAGCTCCAGACATGGAGGCCATCATGGCAAAGGCTTGCCTGGATTTGTTGGCCATAATGGAGTAGTGGTGCACTGACAGCCACAATGGGGACAAGGTCATATCAGGCTACTGTTTGTTCAGGAGAGACAAGAAAGTGAGGACAGGTGGTGCTATATGTGAGGGAGGGATTCAAGCCCATGGAACTACAGGGGAATCCAGAGGGAAAATAAGGACTGGAGGCACTGTGGTTCACCCTGGAGACAGGTACTGGGGTCACCATCCTTACAGAGGAGGAATACAGACCTCCAGCAAAAGGAGAGGATTTGGGTAAGACACTTGGGGAAGCCATCATAAGGATGGCAAGTAAGGGTGAGGTGCTGCTAGTTGGGGACTTCAATCTGCAACATGTAGATTGGAGCTTTCACAGTGGGTAGTCCCCTAGGTACCAGTGATCACTGTGAAATATGGTTTAGCTCTGGTGATCCTGTACATTAGGAAGGTGGATTTTAAAGAAATGAACCATTGCCTCTCAAATTGCCTTGTTGGGGGTATTGCCAGGGAGTTGTAGCGTCTCAGTGGGGAAAAATAAGAGTGGACATAAGTAAGTAAGACAACCAACCGCTGCATGACTGAAGTGAGAAAAAGCAGAAGAAACAGATCATCATGGTTCCCTGAGGAAATGACCAAAGTGGTGAAGGAAAAAGGATGGTATTCAGGAGGTAAATGGAAACACAAAAGGAGGGAGATAGGGCTATATACAAAGTAAAATGGAAAGAAGCAAGAAAGGAGGGCAAAGGCATAGAAAAGGATAGGACTTTCTTCAGGTACATAAGTGAGAAGAGGAAAGAAAGGGACAGAAAAGTGAGGATAAGGAGGGCAGTAGAGGGAGACTGTGCAGAGGTCCATTTTCAGTGAAGAGTCCTGAAGGGACTTCAGCTGTGAAGGTCAACAGGGAGATGGGACTGGCCAGGATTCACCCAAGGGTACTAAAGAAACTCAGGGAGTTGCTAGCTGCCCCACTGATTGACTTATTTAACAGCTCACTGGAAACAGGCATTGTTCCAGAGGACCTGAGAACAACAGACATGGTCCCTATCCATAAGAAAAGCAATGGGGAGGAGGTTAGCAACTACAGACTGGTCAGTATCACATCAGTGGTGGGGAAATTAATGGAAACAATGTTCCAGGAAAACTTGGTAGAGTATGTGGATCCAATGGGTTACAAGACCAAAGGCAGCTTGGAATCAAGGGTGGTGGTGGTGGGGTGGTGATGGTTTGGAACAAGTTAACAGGTGGGTGACAAAGGGTGGTGATTAATGGCACTCTCTCTCTAATAAAGGTAGAGTGACCAGTGGGGTGCCACAGGGCTCAGTACTGGGACCAGTCTTCTTCAATGTCTTCATAAGTGATATTGCTGAAGAACTGGAATGGAACTTATGCATTTTTTCAGATGATACTAAAATATTTAATAGGATAGACACTCTGGAAGGGGTGGTCAGAATGCGTAGGTACCTTGCAAAACTCAAGGAGTGGTCAAGAACACAGCAGTTGGGGGTTTAATGACAAGAAGTGTAAAATCATGAGCTTAGGACATAGGAACCCAGGAGATAAATACAGATTGCGGTTGTGGTACAGTTGGTCACTAAGCAAGAAGGGAACCCTGTGTTATCATATCTGATGATTTCAAAGTGGCAGGGCAGTATGACAAAGTAGTGGGTATGGCTAATGAGATGCTGGAATGCATAGAGATATAACCTGCAGGAGGAGGAAGAGAGGGAGGTGGTGTTGCCACTGTATTCCTTACTTGTAAGACCCCACCTGAAGTACTGTGTCCAGTTCTGTAGGCAGCACCTCAGTTAGGATATAGATAGGGTGGAGACAGTCCAGAGGAGGGCAACTAAAATGGTGCAGGGGTTGCATAAAAAGCCCTATGAGGAGAAACCGAGGGATCTCAGCATGTACACCCTCAAAGAGAGGATAGTGAGAGCAGACTTGATAGAGGCCTACAAGTACCTCTCAGGGGTAAACTGAATGCAGGCGGGGAGTCTCTTTCAAATGAGAAAGAGCTCAAGAACCAGAGGGCATGAAATGAAGTTGGGGGGGGGGGATTTAAGAGGTATGTGAGGAAGAACTGCTTCACTGAAACAATAGCATATATCTGCAACAGACTGCCAGGAGAAGTGGAAGTGTAAACAGCAAGGACTTCAAGAATGCAAGAAACAGACAAAGTGGAATATTAGTAAATAGGAAGGGAGGAAGGAGGGTCACTGTAGATCAGCTTATGTTAGTAGAGACAGACTAGGCAGGGACCATCTGGGCAGACTGAGTGGCTAAGCAATCCTTTTTCTGCTAAAAAAAAATCTGTTTCTGTGTTTAGATTGTTCAGGATTGAAAGAAAAATGTAGTCCTCCTATATCCAGGGGTGCTCTGGAGAGGTACTAAGAAACAGGAATGGTTGCCAGGAATGGTTGAAAACCAATACTTGTCAATCACCTCCCAGTAATGAATTATTTCACAGCAAGGTCTGCAGAAATATTATTTTCAACATCTTGTACGGGTAGAGGAAGTGTGCTTCTGCCTTCTTGACTGTGATCACTGGGAATAGGGAAAGGGGTGAAAATGGGGAAATCCATATCTTAATAATAAAAATCTTGTTTCAAATGTACACTAAAGGGATTTGAATAATATTTTCTTCTGGTTCAGTTTTTTGATTTTTTGGTGTAAATGTTAATAGGGTCACAGAAAACCTTTTTTATGGTTGATAACCTCAGTTATCTGAATTGCTTTAGACTGTGTTTTAGATAATGACCGCAGCAGTTATTAAGCACTTTCACCATTTCAACTCTTACTGCAGCCATTATCTTACCACACAACCCACAGCAGATAGAATTATATCACTTTTATAATTATAAATTTCCCTGACCACAGCCTCAGTGTTTGACAGTGTTCTACAGGGTCTCATTTTTAAATCTCTACTAGGAAATGTACCTTTTCAAACTCTTGCTTTTCCCAAGTATGTTGTGACTGACATGTTGCTATCCTGTAGTGTAATACTGCCATTTCACATACAGTATACAGTACATTGTTGATTGTTTGTAAAGTATTGTGTCATCTATAATGAAAAAAGGCTATGAATAAAATTAGATTGTCTTGTCTGTAAGTGAGAGACCTGCCTACTTCCGTTTGAAATGAGTGGAAACCCCTCATTCCTCTCCAGGGATGCAATAACACAATTAGAAGAGGCTCTGCTCTTCAAGACTACTGTATGCATCTCTATAGCTGCCTCCATTTCTAGTGCTGCAAGCTTCTACTTTGTGTGAATTCCCTGCTTTGTGGAACAGAGCTGTACAGCATTATAAACTTCTCTCTTCTCGCCCCAGTAGGCCATTTCTCCATATGCCACTTCATGTGTTCACGCCACACATCTGTCTCAAGACAAATATAAAATCGTTGGTTTCACTATCAATTACAGACTGGAACAAGTTTGATTTCAATTATAACAGGAGCACAAAACAGCTGGGAAATCCCCAAGGGGGGCACATGAGGCGAAAGGGGCGAGTCATGCTTCAGAATGGTACACTGCACACTACTAATTAGGGAGAAATGAACTCGGGATTGACAAAATGCCTTCAAGTCTCGCTGTCTCACTCAAACCATTTGAGGACTGAAACAGTATCCAGTAGGGCAGCAGCTGCTTTAACTCCTATATAATTGATACTTTATAAGCAGTTTTATTGTACAATAGATAAAAACCTAATGAATATCTATTTGTTTCAAAGCAAAACTGTGATTGATTTTTTTAGTCCCCCCCCCCAGATCAATTCTCCTTATGTCATTGTGTGATCCTGTGAACTGAATCCAACCTGTAGACATTTAAGAAACTATGACTGGCTGCTTTCAGTCCTAAAGCGACAAAGTGAAATGGGAATGGAAGGTCAGTGCTAGAATTTTGGGCAGATTCATATACAGCTGTTCATATACAGTGTGCTGTACTGCTGCTTATACCATAAAAAGGACTTACAATTTCTAGAGAGAGTCCAGAGGAGAGCTACCAAGATGATCGGGGCCAGCAGGGTAGGACGTATGAGGAGAGGTGGAGGCCCTGATCATGTATTCCCTGGAGGAGAGAAGAGAGAGAGGGGACATGATTGAGACCTTCAGGTATCTGAAAGGAATAAATAGGGTGAACAAGGATGGTATTTACAAGCTCAGTGGGAATATAAACATGAGGGGAGACCATCTCAAATTGGGAGGGGGTTAGGAGAAATGGTAGGATGCACTTCTTCACTGAGAGTATGGTGGTTGGCTGGAATGGCTTTCCTGAGGAGGTAGTTTTATGGACAAATGGTAGGCAGCTTCAAGAGAGGTTGGGATTGTGTTAAAGGGAAAACAAGGGTCAAGAGGAGGGTGGATGGAGGGGATGGGCTGGTTGGGAGCTGGCAGGGTCAGTAGCTAATGCTGAAGACACTACAATATGAATAGGCTCAATAGGCAGAATGGCTTTAATCTGCTGGCTTCATTGTATGTTTATAATTCCATATGCTCAGAAATCTGGGGTCCATACACAGTTTTAGTTGTTGTTGGCAGTGCTCAGATGTGTTCCTCATTGTACAACCACTAAAATCTGCCATACACAAGTTGTGGCTTAACCTCCAGGGGAGAAGTCTTCCCCGGTGACTAATTCACAGTGCACATATGGCTTCAGGATTTTAGTGGATGCAAGCAGGGTTTTCACCTGCTGACACGCTGGTGTGCACCATCAGTAGTGGTGTGGGCTAGGAAAGCCTCAGTCACATGGTGCTCTGCCATGCACAGAATCCTCCATCGTGTGGTGCTCTGCCACGCACATAATCTATGGTATGAGGTGCTGTGAGCACATTATGCATAATGTGAAGCTCCTGACATTGCAAAAACTTGGCTGTTGAAGTTTAACTTCACAGCATTGCTTATGCCCAGTGTCACATGCCTGTGCACCCCATTGTAGAACTGCTTACAGCAGATATACAGACTAAGAAGTGCACAGGCATGTGACTGGACTTTGCAGGGGCCAACATGCATCTGTGCACACCATCACTTAGTTAGAATGCTAGCCTTTGCCTGTTTTACAACATGGTTGGAATGCACTGTGCAACCATGCAGAGAAAGGCTTGCAATCTTGTTGTGGATGGCACAATACGAACATACGAAATTTGCCAGCAGATAAAGGCCTAGAAGTCTATCAAGTCTGCTCGAATGTGCAGCTAGCACCCCTTTTTCTACAGCTGCCCCTCCCTTCCACCCTTCCCCTTCATTGACCCTCTCCCTTGTCCTGTCCCATGGGGCACAACATTGAACTATGGTGCAATGCAGTTATTCTGACTCCATTGTATCATACCTTTGTTACTGTATGGCACCCCTGATTTCAGAAACCCCATCAGGCTCCAGTATGAAAGCTTGGTGAACTGTTCTGCAAGTATGGACTTTGAAGAAACATGTTAGTTGTGTTAGTCCAGTACAAGTATCAGTCATGCTAAGTATGTGCATGGTTGGGGGTGGGGGCTCAGTTTATTAAAATCACAAAGACAATTCTGAAAATTGATAAAATACTGAAAAAGATGAACATGGGGAAACACAGGGACATACTGTAGTAATTTAGGATCAGAAGGGGCTCTAGATTTGTCATGCTTCACCCAAAAGGGATAAAGCTGTGTGATTTGTAAATGCACTAATCTGATTCCACTAAAACTGCCTACAAAGAGATAAAAAATAGTAGACCATTAAGGAGTTTCTACTGAGATAATGTATTAATTTATTTATTTAATTGTAATATTTAACAAGAAAAGGCACACTGAACTATGACAGCTTATTTCCCAGTGTATTGTGTGGTGTGGGTTACATGAACTGATTTATTGACATGAGGATGTTGGCCAAGACACTGAGGCAAATCCTATACTCTATTAATAAGATCCATGGGATATTTAACGTCCACCTTCAGCAACCCTAGATGGTACAAGGGACCTCAGTTTATGTGTCATCTAAAGGACAGGATATTAACTATGCAGTATGCCGCAGTGCTGCACAACAATGTCATGACTTGGTATTAGCTCAGGTTTCAAGTGTCAACTGTTAGGTCATTCCTGGAGTACTGTGTATAGTTGGGGATCCCCAAATATAAAAGGTTAACTAGAGGCAAGAAAATATCCAATTAGAGCAACAAAAATGATTCATGCTCAACAGGGAAGAACACATACAGAAAATGTAGAGAGCCAAAACATGTAGCAATTGAAAGGCAGGAGGGAGGAGGAAATGATAGACCCTTAAAACATACACGGGTGTAACAAAGTAGACACCATGTGCTCAATTTTCAAAGGATCAGGACTGGTGCAAGGGGTTTGCATCATGGAGAAATGGTTCAAGGGGCTTCTTGTGCCACATCATGCCCCAGTCCTGATTTTCAGACACCCCTTGCAATAACTGGGGGTCTGCCTGTGCTGGCCGGACTTGCACCGTTCTTGCAACAGACACACCGGTGTGGCAAGGTGGAGAGGGAATTGTGCCAGGGCAGTACTGCAGTATGTCCTTAATTGGGATTCTGCAAACCCCAGAAACTGGCACAAGGGCTGTCAAGCATTAAACCAGCCAGAAGCTGATCTAACAGCCCATGTGCCACTCAAAGTGTCCTGCCATGGTAGGAGGTGGTCCATGCCTCCCCATTACCGCCATTGCCAGAGCACATCTAGAGCTCTCCAGCAACAAGCCAAGTGTTCCCACAGTGGTAGGGCCACAGCTGGTTAATTCAAGGGCCTTCCTTCCCCACCACAAGTCACATTACTGCCCCCACCCACTGCTGGTCATGGATGGAGCCATGCCTGTGTGACGCCGGGGTCTGTCGCCACCCCCCCACCCCAACCTGCCCCAGACTGCCCTCTATTGACCTTGTCAGAAGCCAGTGGATCCTCCCAATGGCCGTCAATGCTGCCCGTCATGTGGCATTCTCTTGTTGTTCATCGCTCAGGATGACTTGCGGCAAACTCAGGGAGTTTGGCAGCAGGATATCAATTTTCACTAATTCGGACACAGGGCCTCTGGTGCACCTGAGTTTACTGCAGTAAGGGTATTGGCACAAGATGCACTGATCTAATGGGGCTCTAAAAATTTAGCCCTATGGATCAATTTAATACAAAATTGCACGTGACCACCGGGGTTCACTAATATAGAAATATACAGTAGAAACATAGACCGTGATGACAGAAAAAGATCAAAGGTTCATCCAGTCTGCCCATGTTCCCTATGGTCCCTGGTACCTTTCCTGGAATGTATTGTTCTTCCAGGGTAATAACTCTCCCTGGTCTATTCCCCTTCTCCTCCCTGGTTCTGTCACCCTGGGCGACCATTATTCTCTTCATTCTGTCCCAGGCCTGCCTGAATCCCCTGATTGAATTTGCACCCACAACCTTGCCCAACAGACTGTTCCAATGTTCCATCACCCTTTCCGTAAAGAAGTACTTCACATCATTCCTAAACCTCCCTCCTGTTAAATTCCACTTGTGACCACATGACCTTGAGTTGATATTCAGGCTAAATAATTCCTGTCAGTTTACCTTGTTAATTCCTTTAAGGAACTTGAAAGTCTCTATCATATCTCCCCCTCGCTTCTAGTTTCCTGTGAGTACATATTTAGTGCCTTGAGGAGCTCCTAATAGTATTTACTCTGCTGGTCCTGAATAATTTTTGTTACTCTGTGCTGCACTGTCTCCAACCTATACTTGTCCTTTTTGAGGTGAGGACTCCAGAACTGGATGTAGTACTCCAGGTGAAGCCTCTCCAGGAGGGAGTATTACCTCTTTTATTCTGCTATCAGTACCTCTTCTGATACATCTCAGCATCATGTTAGCCTTGCTATATGACTTGTCACACTGGCTCATTTGTTTAAGGTAGTTACTGATAATAACTCTTATATCCCATTCTTCACCTGTAATGCTAAGTCTCACCCCACCTATTCAGTACTCCATCTTGGGGTTCTTTTTCCCCTAATTGCACTACCTTGCACTTTTCAGATCTGAATTTTAACTTCCAGGCCTTTGACCACTCTTCTACTTTTTGTAGGTCCCTCTGCATAACACTTATTCCAGCATCACTATCCACCCTCCCACATAATTTTGTGATATGCATAAAGACACAGCCTGTCCTGGATTTCCTCATAAATGTCAATAACCTCAAACTAGAGGAGGTACGTTCTGTAAAGACATACAGAAGTACTGTTTGTCTTTACAGAAAGTGTTGTAGATAAACTGAACAAGCTGCCCAATGATGAAGTCAACAAAGTACACTTTCTGGGCTCTAAACTAAATGGGAGAGCTACAGAGGGCAAAGAAATAATTCAAAGGTCAGATGAAGCCACAGGAACTTCATAATGATTGAGTATGCCTTGGTACTGTAGATAAAACAGGGATGCCTGAATGAACTTTTGTAATTATCCGGCATAATAAAAGAATCATAGACATAGAATTTGACAAGATAAGGGCCTCTTAGCCCACCTAATCCTCCCATTTTTCCTGCCTACAGTATAACAACAGATCCTTCTTGGTCACTAGTCCGTTATCCTTCCCCTTCTTCCTTTCCACAAAATTCCCTTGTGCCTATCCCATACATTCATGAAACCCATCACATTCTCCCCCACCATCTCCACTGGAGGGCTTTTTCAGGAATACACTACTCTTTCTGTGAAGAAGTACTTCTTCACATCCCTCATCAAATTACACTCCCCCCCAGCTTCATATCATGCCCCCTTGATCTTGAGCACCTTTGTTACTGAAAAATACTTTCCTCCTGTACCTTATTTACCCCTTTTAGTTATTTATAGCTCACTATCATATCCCCCATTTCTCTCCTTTCTTCCTCTGTGTACATATTCAGGCCTTCTCACAAGACTTCTCATACAGACCCTGCACCATCATAGATGTCCTCCTCTTTACTGCCTCAACTGTGTCTATGTCCTTTCGGAGATGTGGTCTCCAGAACTCGACATAGTACTCTAGGTGGGTTCTTACCTGTGATCAATACAGGGGTAACACCACCTCCCTCTTTCTGCTAGTGACACTCCTCCCTATCCACCCTAGCATACAACTAGCCCTTCCAACTGCCTTATTGCACTGCATGGCCACCATTAAGTAATCCAATATGATCACCCTGAATTCTCTTTCCAGTTAGGTGGTCGTTAGTACCACCACATCCATTTTGTGCTGTGCCCCCAAGTTACTGTTCCCAAAGTACATTATTTTGCACTTTTTTGTATTGAAACCCATCTGCCATACCATTCACCACTCTTTAAGTTTTCTCAGATCACTGCTCATCCTTTACACCCTCCTAGAGTGTCCAATCCATTGCAGATTTTGATGTCATCTAAAAAGTGGCAGACCTTCCTATCTAGATACTTTGAAATGTCACTTGTGAAGACATTGAAGAGGACTGGTCCCAGTACTGATCCCTGAGGTACCCCGCTAGTCACCTTCCCTTCCTCAGAGTGAACTCTGTTTACCACCACCCTCTGCTGCCTATCCCCTAACCAGTTTCTTACCCAGTAAACCACCTTTGGACCCACTCTTAAGCTATCTAGTTTGCCTATAAGGTTCCTATGTGGTTCAGTGTTGAAAGCCTTACTGAAATCTAGGAAGACTACAACCAGTGCTCCATCCTGATCCAGTCCCCTGGTCACCTAGTCAAATAAATCTATCAGATTTGTTTAACATGACGTCCCTCCCATGAATCCATGCTGCCTCTGGTCCTGCAGCCCAATGGATTCAAGATATTCCTCAATCATTTCCATCAGCAGTGATCACATTAACTTTCCTACCACCAATGTCAGGCTGACTGGCCTATAATTGCCAGCATCTTCCCTGCTACCACTTTTGTGTAGTGGGGATACATTTGCCCTCCTCCAGTCATCTAGAACCACTCCTGTTTCAAGTGAGCGGTTAAATAGGACTGTCAGAGGTACAGCCAGTACCTCCCTGAGCTCCCTCAATACCCTTGGATGAACCCCATCTGGCCCTTTGCTTTTTACACTTTCAGATTAGAGAGACCCTTCAGAACTCTCTCCTCCAAGAATGGACTAGTGTCTACCTCCTTCCCTTCAATGTTCCTAGTACTTTTTTTGTGGTCCCTCCCCTTCTCCTTTCTCTGTGAACACTGAACAAAAGTGTCTGTTTAGGATGTTTGGTTTTCCTGGTACCCCTTCGCCAAGTTTCTCCCCCTTCCCTTTTTAACCATACAGTTCCACTCCGGTCTTCCTCTTTTCTAATATGTTCACAAAAATGTCTTGTCCCCTTTCTTTGTCACCTGAGTTATTATCTGTTCCATTTGTACCTTTCCACTCCTTAACACCATCCCTGTTTCCCTTCCCTCTGTTTCCCCTTGCAAATTCTCTATCCTCCTCACTCTGTGTCTCCTCATAACTTTTGAATGCTACCATCTTAGCTTTTACCTTTCTTGCCACCTCTTTTGAGAATCACAGTGGTCTCTTTCTCCTTTGATTGTGTTCACTTTCTTGACACAGAGGTTTGTTGCTCTCACAATGACTCTTTTTACCTTCATCCACTGTTCCTCCACTCCACCCAGGAGATTCCCACCTGCCAGGTCATCCCTGAGGCATTTACCCACCTTTACAAAATCTGCTCCCCTGAAGTCCAGGATTCTCACCCTGATGTGGTTTGATTCAGCAGCTATCTTTTTACTGAACCACACTGTATGGTGATCACTCATCCCCAGGTGCCCTCCCACCTTATCTTGTGCAACACTGTCCCTGTTAGTGAGTACTAGCTCAAGTACAATACTGCCCCATCATGAGTGAGTTCTTTGACTAGTTGCTTGAGGAATAACCCAATATTTTAGAAAATCATGTTTACACCACTCATGCAAAGACTGGGTTTCACTCTCTTAACTCGGCCTATTTGTACATAATTCCATATATGTCTGCATAATGTGTATGCTCCAGTTTGTATCACATCTGTAAGCCTGCTTAACTTGACTGCATTTAAAACATGTTGTACACCACAAAGCCTTCTGAGCTTCTGTGCAGATGCAATTTATGTGAATAATATACAATATCAAGATGGTGCAGTGAAAATGTTAGCTCACTTTACTCTAAATAGACAGATGAATGGGAATGCTGACTGATGTGTCAGTGAGTATAGGGACTGATAGACACACAGCTGAAATATTTGTTTATGTATTTAGTGTACAGCAATGTCTAAAAAACTGGTTTGTTATAAGCTTTAGGTTTGTCTCACATCACTGGATTGATCATGCCCAGTACATTTGAATTCCAACCATAATATGTCAGATGGAATTTGCATATGAAGATCTATGGGCAGCCATTCTGCAGGTTCTCCTTCTCTTTGAGAAGTAGTTTCTGTCTGTAAATGACGGACACAAAATCTGGGTGGATGAGAATAGATATTTCAAACAGACATAAAATCCCCAGGTATGGGGTGCATGGTGTTTCATTTTATTAATGGAAGTGTTTGCCTTTCCCAACCCCTGTGCTTCATTGTCATAACTGCCCTACCTCTCTTTCTATTATGTAGCTTGTAACATTGTAAAACAGTATTTTAAAGGACATGTCTGTCCTTCCCATTCAAGAAAGCAATTTTTAACAATACACACATTTACATTCCCAAAAACACATTACAGACATTTGAATACCTACTGGTGATAGGAATATATAGTTTAGTGTAGGTAAAATAAAACAAAATCAGTCGGCAGTTTTTAGAAATCTCTTTTCCTAGGAAAAGGCACCTTGCTGCAAACATTGCCAATGTGTGAGTGCTGTTGGATAACCTTTTTTCCATTAGGTTTTTCAGCACTAGCAGCCAAATTATATCCTCAAATTGAAACGGATTTTTATGTCTCTAACTAATTTATAAAACACTTCTTTAGGTATGGGGTGGGAGAGCTAACAGTGCCCTCTTAAAGTTCTGATTGCTGCATCAGATGTCAAAGTCATTTGGGGAAAGCTGGTTTGACAACAATCACAAAGCATTGCATGGATATTAGGCAGTGCAGATTTTCAAGCTGCACAGCAGGATTTTATTGTTCTGTTATACCACACTGCCAACTTAAATTGCTTTCACATAATGGTGAATTTTAAATTTAATGCACTATTAAACCTTTTATTATGCTATTATTAATCATGACTGAGATTCCTAGATGTGATAATGGCCTAACTTTGTAACAATTAAAGTTTTGGCTGTGGCAGGATGTTCTGGAGTTTTAACAAATTACAAGTATAAACATCATGGTTGGTCTCTCAAAATATGCTTTATGAATAGTACTGAATGTATAACACTAGAACATTTGCCATTAAAGCTGTGTTTCTTTTGATTCTTACTAGAGGATTTTATTTTGAATTTCCCCATTCCATTCCTGGAAAGGAAGTCCAAATAACCACACTCCAAACAGTTAGTAGAAGAACTTGACCAAAGCAAATACTAAATAAACATGGATGATTTATTGATAGGAGTTCACAGCACACAGGCAGATGTCAGCTAACCCAACACTTCAGCATCAAGCCTTTGCCAGGAGTGGGGTTATTTGGACTTTCTTGAAGATACTGTAAGCTGGCCACCCTGGACCTGCACCCCCCCCCCCACCTGGTTGTTCATGATGGCACACCTCAGACTTCATTCCTGGAAAGGACACTTTTGATGGATGACAGGGTTAAAGGCCCCTACTGCTGGTTTGCAGTTTGTCCTAATTTCTGTGGCAGGGCTACTATACTTCTGCGGCAGCATTTTCTGATTTCTCAGCATTTTTTTTTTATTTCTGTGGCAGGATGCAGTCTTACTATTGGTTAAAATATGATGTGATATCATAGATGACATCACAAACCAAGCATAGTGGAAGGGCTTCAGGATAAACGAGATGGGGAAAGGAGCCAGGCACTATGGAACAACTGCATAAGAAAAAAAGAAGATGATTCAGCATTTATACAGCGTTTTTCATACACAGTGCATCCCAAAGTGCTTTATAAGCAATGCTAGACTGGTAGTGAAGTGACTGAATATGTAGTGGCAGCCATACTGCACATAAACACCCACACACAGCCTTGAACAATTGCATTAACTGGTTTTATGGGAAGGGGAACATTGGCTAGGACACCAGAAAAGTCCCCTACTCTTTTATGAAGAATGTCTTGGGTTCTTTTACTTTCACCTGGACACCCACCAGGACAGCACCAGGATGGGTAGAAGGGACCTCGGTTTAACATCTTATCCAAAGGATGGCACACCACAACAGTACTGCATCCCCTAATATTCATAGGATTCATAGGATTCTTTACTGGTCATATAGCGTTAGCCATTTTTGACCTGTTCCAATTTAGATTTTTAATTAGAAGCAGCATTCCTTGCTATAGTCATCCAGGTTGTGCTTGAACATGTTGATATTTTCACCGGAGACCACTGAGGCAGGTAATGTGTTCTAGTATGTCACAACCCTTTGTGAGAACCAATTTCTTCTCTGATTTTTATAGTAGTGTTCCCCATTGAGTTGAAGTCGGTGGCCCCTGTTAGTTTGACTATCTGGTCTTCTATTAATTCCTAAACACTCCCATAATTCCTGGTCCTCAAATGCACTATAAACCAGACACATGTCTCCACAATATCCCCGGTACTGTAGGGAATACATCTGCAAGGCCATAAATCTCTCCTCTTAGGATCTACCCTGCATCCCATCCACCATCCTGGTTGCCCTCCTCTGGAATCCCTCCATCCTCCTTATGTCACCCTTTAGATGTGGTGCCCAAAACTGTGCATACTACTTCAGGTGGGGGTGCACCAAGGCAGTGTACAGTAGCATCAGCACTTCTCTTGATCTACTCTTAATATTTCTTTTTAATCAAAGTTAATATTCCATGCCCCTTTTTAACCTTGCGGGAAATTCCTTGGCCATATCAATGTATGTTTGTTCCAAGTGGTTCCACACTCTAAAGTCTAAGGTCTTCCCCTTTTCATGGATCCCTTCAGCATTGTTTAGCAGCATGTGCTGGTGTATTGTGGTAGTTGTTTTTTGCAACTGTACAATAGAAAAGCATACATGCCTAGCTTAAGGGCACATATAGTAGCCATACGCACAAACTCCCTACCTCTCAGACACAAAACTAAACAAAAACTTTAGATTTATAATACCTGCGACTTACACAGAAAAATATACATTATTGTTTTGTTTTTTTGTTTCTTTGTTTTTCTTTTATTAGTTCATGCATTCATCCATGTAGGGCAACCATGCACCAAGGAACATTTCCCTTGCTAGACACATAAACCATGCAAATGAGCCATGGTAGGAGAGTGAAAATAATGAACATGATTGCTGTTCATAAACTAACAAACTTTATTTAGTTTTGCTTTTCAGTTTAGAAGGCAAACTGATCTAACAGCTCTTTCCAGGTGTATCCAATGGTAAATAAGATTATAGTATATGGTTAGGGCTTATTGTGTATGGAATTTGATGGCTTTCTAAAAAACTGTTGTAGGACAGTTCAAAGGTCACAGAAAGATGCTGTAGTAGTGTTCTGATGTCAGAATGATACTGCAACACTTTGCATCATCTTTGAACTGTACGTATTACTCATTGTTGCTTCAATAAAATAAGCAATGGCATTGGTAGGACCGACTACAGCAGGGAACCATTTCTGATGTTGAAGGCAAGAGCACCCCTCTCCTCCACTCATGCCCAAAAATGCCCCTGGGGTAGTTCCGTTTGATGGTTTATTTGTTTTTTGTGCATTTCAGCACAGTGGGTCAGCTGCCAGCAGTTTGTGGTTGTGACAATATTGACCTGCTGAGGAAAGCAGCAGTGAGTAGGAAAGCAGCACTGTGGCTAATGGAAAACAATTAATTGGATGTAAATAAGTAAGTTAAAATAAAAAAATGACACCTAACATAATATGGCTACATATTGGGTGGGTGGGTCAAATCGGGTAAGTAAGTGGGCGTAGTTGTGGAGAGAAGTGCATGATTCTATTTTATTTTTTAAACCATATACTATATAAAACAGTGTATGAGCAACCATACACAAAACAGCATGCATTTTATCTCAGGGTTGAGATGACATCAGGGACCTCTCAAGCTTCGCTCTCAAGTCTCAAGGTCCTTATGATGTCATCTCACCCCTCTATGGAAACACAACCTTGTTGTGTATGGTTGCCTGTACACTATTCTATATGTAGTAACAAGAGAAAAAAAATGCTGCAGCAAAGAAGTTCAATAGTGTAGTACACATTGTGGTTGTAAGTGGTAATGTGCTGCAATCAGAGAATTTACTCTAGTAAATGAACTGCATTTCCGCCATCTGTCACCATTCATACTTCATCACACTCCATCAAATAACTGTGAGACTCTTTCAAGGGAGTATATGCATAGGCAGTGATGTTATGGGTACTCATGAGTAACTTGAGTTTGAGCGGCAGCGGGAGACTGCAAAATGAAAAGGTTTTCAGACTAGTTGGCTTGCCAGTGCCCAAACCTTTGTCAAATCATTCTGCACTTAGCAAGGTTACACTTTCTACTTAAGAATTCATTTAAGATTTCATGTCTTTGTAGAAAGCTGCTGAAGGGACTGCCCTGACCCTGAAGGCTGTATTAAACCCCTGACACAAAGTAGTGAACCTCTTCTTTAGGGAAAGTGAGCAACTCTGAGCTTGTCACCTCACAGGCTTTGAGATACAGTAGTTCACTTACCTCCTGCTAAGACACTCTTCCTAATAAGCACAGAATCCAGATACCCTACCAGCATACAATATAACTGCCTCTTAGTTACAGCAGTGTAGAAATTCAATTTCCTAAAATCTCTGTGCATAGGTAACAAATGAATTTATATTGCAGATGACAGAACAGTTTCCTACAATACAGTCAAATAACAGTTAATTTCTGTAGTATTTTATCTCTCACAGAATGCATCACGAAGTGCTTAAGATGTAATACATTATTAAATACAATAAGCAGAGCCATGAATGGCAGAAGAATAAATGAATGGAAACCAGGACGAACAAGACAGTGTACTTAGATTAGGAGTTAATTGCAAGAAGAAAATATAAGTTAGAGATGAGATTTGAAAAGTTGAAGGTCTGTGATGAGGTGGGGAGAGAGAGGGGAAGGCTTTGTGCTAGAATCTAAGATGTCCACTATCAGACTCTGACCTGGTGATGGCTCAGGCCAATGTATCCAATGCATTTAATCCAAAATTGGTGGTGGTACAAATGCTTTTTAGATAAGTAAAGGAAGCCACATATTGATGTAAGTAAAGGAAGACACATATTAGTGATGTATTTTCTACCAGGAAAGTGTAAAAGCTAAACTCCAGGGCAATATTTATTTTTAAAAAATCTACTTTACACTGATAACACAAACAAGTAAATAAAGCAAAGGACCAAAGCATACACTTTTCTTACTCAACCATTTCTCATCATACAAAGAAGCTATGTAATGCATCCAGACATTAAAGATTGTTGTTCTTTAAATCGAAGTTCAGACTTGAAACCGAAAATGATGAACTTTCTATTGATGCATTACAGCATCCCCATTCTGCTAATGGGTGTTGCACCAGGTGATTTAATGCTGGAAAACAGAATATGCACAAGAATTAATTTGCTGCAACCTGACATTTAAGTAAGTCAGCAAGAAAGCAATTAGATCATACTCTTTCAAGGGTATTCAGAAAATTAAATGAGGATAGTACTCTCTCCAGTCTAACAACTCTAGGCCTCTCTCTCCATATTATGCTCTTTACCATTGGTAGGTGTTGCTTAATATCCTCTGCCCCTACAATATGGACTCATCTTCCCCCTCCTCTTTCTGCCCTATATATTCCTCTTCCCATTTCAATCCATATTCAAAACCCACCTATCTGTGTTGCACAAATATCCTGAGTTGCATCCCTATTTTACCTAGTGGTTTGCTTACTTATGCCCTTCAGTTTAGATGTAACTTCCAGACATTTACAATTGCCAACTGTTAATGGATTTTAATGAGTCTCCTAGCACACCTTGTACATAGAGGATAAAGTATGGGCAACAGTTAACAACAGCACTGTGTATGCTTTGAGAGGTTGCCACAGCAACCTGATAGACCTCGAGAGCATTGTTAACTGTTTGCCTGTACTTATCTTGTATAGCATATGGTATCAGTGTGGCAAGTTTGGGCACAGAAATGTTGTCAAAATATATATATATATATATATATATATATATATATACTGAAAGTTCAACATATCTTCAAACAATGTGAGACCATGCTGTGAATCAGGTTTCTGAATCAGGTCATGTGACTTGTAGGGTAGCGAGTGTCACAGTGAAAACATTTTGTCCGAAAAACAGTCAGGCAATAAAATTGTCCAGTTGGATTGGATTTATATCAGAAACAGGCAGAAAAAAAACCAAAAAGAAAGTGATCATGAATGCCATTTGAAGTTATGGCAGGCGACAGCATTCTATTCTGTTGTACCATCGTGGTGACGTACTCAGGATGGTACAACAGCAACATGATGTCACACCGATGGTACAACAATCCTGTATTTCCATCAGTTTCAATACACAATAAGGCATGACCATACACTATAATGTATTTCTCCAGTCTCCATGCTGCTTCTACAGATCAGGCAAAGCAGTGAAACATGTTAACAGAGTGTTATGTGTTCTATTGATATTTATACTTATTCTGTGACACTTTTGCTACAAAAGGATGAAATTAAAAATGATTTGGAGTGGGTCTGGCTAATAGAAATATTTGTAGTGCCTTCTTTGCGTATTGATCCAATTACGAAAGGCAGTCACACTCAGACAGCAGTTCTTGACATGTATGGAATTATTGTCATTATGACAATGCAATTTATTTTTTATTTGAAAATCTTTTAACACTTTACAACAAGAGATTTCTATCATGACATATAGCATGATGGTTCTTTGATATGAGTGGCCAAATTCAAAGGTGACATTACAGATTTGTTACAATTTGAGGCAAGCAAATCTGAATTCACCTATTTTTCTACAAATATTTGATTAGTGACTGCATAAGTATATTGGGCTCTATGTATGAAAAAGTGGATTGCCTCTTGTACTGTGGGTTTACTGTAGGCAACCCTAAGATGGAATGCTGTGAACCAGGGGTCCTGCATACCCCCCAGCAGCATTTACAGAAGAAGCATACACCCATGTGCACTTGATTCCCTGGCTGAACATGTATCTATGCTAACAGCTGGTCTGGGGGCATGTCTGTGTGTGTGCCTGAACTCTGTGCCATTCACAAAAATGTGGAGTGCTCTGCGAGGAGTGCAGGATCCATAGGAAAGGACCATGCCATATCTTTTGCATGCCTCCCCCCCAGGAAGCCCTGCAGGCTGCAGTAAAACATCCCTTCCACAGCGCTGCTCCAACCCACTGGGTAGAAAGGGAGGCCAGGGGGCAGCCATTCAAGCATTTGATCATCATTTGCAATAATAACCCTCTCATGCCTCCCCAGAATTCCCTGCTTGCGTAGAGCAGGGGATCCACTCTGGGACCCAGGACAGACATTTGATTCAATTACTGCTGTGTGCCTCAATCTGTCCCCAGTGCAGCAGCACATCAGGGGATGGCATTGCAGACAGGTGCCCTGCAGAGGCATGCAGTAGTGCATACCACGCACTATGCACCTGTTCACAGGAGCAGAGCTATGTAGGCTGGGAAAGCATACATTTTGCCTTCCCAGTCCATTGGTAGTGCCCATTGGTCATGCATAGCCCCTATAGTTTGCAACTTGAGATGTATCACTTTCTGAGTGATCACCATTCAGCAGATCTTCATAGCCACTCTCAGGCCAGCATTCCAGACTTTCATGCCTTTTAGCCATTGCAATACTTTCCTATTTCTCGAGCCAATCCTCCTTGTGTTCTGGTGCTGCACCTCATTTCAGACAAACATTATTGTTAAAAAAAAAAAAATATATATATATATATATATATATATATATATATATACATATATATATATATTCACTAACAAAAGCTGCTGCTTTAAGTAACAAATTTGAAGGCATAAGCTGTGTTCATGAGTTACCTTTAAAAGGAACTGAAATTGTTTTCCACCCTGTTATATCTACTTTAACTCTTTACTTACTGACCTCCCTACTTGATTATTCATACCGCCCTGTATCTGTTTGATCCTTTTCAGCTCTGTCTCCTTCTTAGGTGTCACAAGTTTCATGCTGGCTTTCATACAGATGATACAATAATATTTTTGAAAGGTTGTGTTTCAACATAATAAGGCTTCATATTTAATAATGTAGCTGCCATAGTTGGCCTTTTTAATCAGTCTAAGGTTATCACAGTATCACAGATGGGCAAGACAGTAAGTACCCTCAAATAAACTGTGGTAGTATTGCTAATAAAGTGCTGTCTTGTGCCTCTCTCTTTCTAGGCTTGTGTAATTTGTTTCACATGCTAGACTCTGTAGTCTGTATTCAAGCAACATTACCTGCAAAATAAATACCAGTTTGTTTTGCCTTAACTAACTCTATTCAGCAATATTTCATTAAACAAGTTAGGAGACTGCTAATTCAGGTTTGTTAAGGCAAAGTAAAGTGGCATTAGTTTTGGAGGTAATGCTCCTGAGTACAGTTCAATATGTTAAACAGTATTATTATGTCTGCTTGAGCACATGCACAAGAAACATGTTGTGGCAGCTTGCTGGAGGAGCAGGTTGTGGAGGTGCAGTTATGTTGTGGCCAACACCACCACTGCTTTTGGGAGCTTGTGTCTGTGGCACCACTAAATGAGCACGCTGTCCATGACAGCAGCTCAGAAGTATGCCACCAACTTGAAACGATTTCACCACTGCAATGAGGGAGCACCCCCTCATTATAGGACATGCCTTGCCTGGTGTTACATTTCAATAAACATGGTGGCGGCTGTCACCGTCAACCTATCACAGTCCCAGGAAAGTTGATGTGGGAAGTGCCCAATACACTTGTCAGCATGGCCCCTCTCAAGTTCATTTGCCGATGGGGGAGCCCAATCCCCGTCGGCGTATATCCCAATAATTTGTCTGCTAAGGGGTTGCCAATACTCTCAGCATCATGTGCCCCCAAACAAAGACCCCTTTTCTTTGCTGACAGGGTGCCTGATCCCCATTGGCTTCAGTCGTCCCTCCCCAAAAATACAGGTGGCACACTGGGAGCCTACCCCAGCATGTCAAATGTACCTGTAAAACAAGAAAACCTTCCCACAAAGATTTTTTTTTAAACCTGTAAACACGAAAACAGTCCCTCATTGTCTGCTTGTCTGCAGTTCCCCTCCCCCAACCCACACTGACTCTCTGCACACCTACCTCTCCACAACCCCCTCACCCCATTCTTACCTCCGGAGCCTGGTGCGATGATCTTAGGTGGAGTGAGAACATGTCTGCACTCTTCAAAGCCGACCGCTAACTGAAGAAATACCAGTAAGCTGTATAATGGCATAAAAGGTATTTTTTCAATGTAGGTGGATATCTCAGCCATTTTGGTGACTTTTAACACTGAATTTTCAGGGGTTCTTGGGACCCCACTCATGAACTCAGTCACTGTCATGTCGTTATTCATTCCTGAAAGGTGATTTCAAGGTCACTGAGTGGAATCACCTTCTGGGAATGATTAATGAATCAACAGTGTCACTGTTCATGAAGTGGGCTATGTTGCAAATTTGGTGAAAAAATTCGCAAAAATGACTGTGTTATGTTTGTGCATTGCACAGTTCCCACACTTGCTCGTAACTTCGAGAATTTTTTGTATTTTCACTCCAGATTTTCAACACTGCCATTTTTCCACACCTCCTTATGAACAGTACAGCTGTCATTTTTCACATCTTGCCCAAAATGTGTTTTTGCACATGTAGTACACAATGGTGCGGTCATTGTGCAAAATCAATGTTCGGGACAGATTAGGAAAATCACAGTGACAGCGTTCATGAGGAAATGTCCAAAAAAGGCCATGTTGCAAATCTGGTGAAAAAATTCCCAAAAATGACTGCATTACCAGTATGTGTTGATCAGTTTCTACGCACGCTAGTAACTGCCAAATTTTTATATTTTTACTCCAGATTTTCAGCATTGTCATTTTTGCACACTGCCTGATGAACAGTACAGCTGCCATTTTTCACATCCTGCCGGAAACATGTTTTCACACCTGTGGCACTCAACGGGCACAGTCGCTGTGCAAAATCAACGTTCGGTCAAGATTAAGAAAATCACAGTGCCACTGTTCATGAACGGAGGTGCCAAAATGCCTATATTAAAAATCTGGTGTACAGAATCCCAGAAATAATTGCATTACGGGTGTGCATTGTGCAGTTTCTGCGCGCACTCATGACTTCACCAATTTTGTTATATTTTCATTCCAGATTTTCAGCATTACCATTTTTTTACACTTCCTCATGAACAGTACAGCTCTCACATCCTGTTGGAAATGTGTTTTTGTACCTGTGGTGCCAAATGGCACAGTTGCTGTGCAAAATCACCATTCGGCTAACAAACTGATAGTGTCACTGTTCATGTGGTGGGGTCACAAAAAGCCCATGTTGAAAACTTGGGAGTAAAAATACCAAGAAACACCCAGGTCATTAGGGTTTCTGACCATAAAGCCCTACCCTGTAGGGACTGACAGGCATTAGGGGTGTGACTTGGGATTGTCAACATTAATGCTTACACCATTCTACCCCCACCCGAGCTGCAGCCACTGACAGGCATCGAGTTGTGCTTTGGACTGTCCAGCCCCAAAGTTCACCCCATTCTCCTATACTGCAACCATTTCAGCATATTTCCTTAAGGAATGGGGTGAGTGTAAATCCCGAACACCCCAAGGCACACCTCGACACTTGTCTGTGTCTTCAGGGTAAGGTGAGGTGAAATGGAGTGAGCGTTATGGGCGACAACCCCAAGACACACCACAATGCCTGTCCATCTCTGCAGGGTGGGAGTGGGGTTGACGTCACTTCAATACTTCATTGTCATTCCTATTCTGCATCTGTCTAACTCCTGCACTTCCAATGCTAATGCCAGCAAGCAAACATTCGGCATTGACAAATGATTGTTTTTTTACACTGCTTGATAGGGACTAAGTGTCAGCTGGAAAAGAGGGACCACAGATAGAGCTATTTTTTTTCAAAGCAGAAGCCATATAAATCCCAGGCTGACAAACTGCCATATTGTTTACCAAGAGGCCTTATATTAAGAGCTAAGTAAAACTTAAATATGTGCTATGTCAAGTCTCAGTGGCAAAATGCAGGGAACTTGTACAATAAGTACGAAGTTGACAAAATTAACCAAGCATCAGTGCAATTTATAAACACTCAGCAAAATGTTACTGGTTAAACCTAACTAACAAAGAAAAGTGCAAAGTGTGTGTGTGTGTGTGTGTGTGTGTGTGTGTGTGTGTGTGTGTATGTGTGTGCGTGTGGGTACAGTGCTGATCTTCAGGACCCAATAAGACCCCGCACACCTTGTACAGCCACATATGTGTGGCATGGGCCAGGAGTACCAGGCTCTGACCATTACTCAGATAACTCTGGTTGCAGTATTTTCCCCATATTTCTTCTGAGTCCTCTTACTTGCCTTAGTGCTGCTCAGTGCCATAGACTAAACTTGAGGGACCACAGCTACCCCTTTTGTGAAGAAGGTGAAATTCTTCAGCCACCCCCCAGATGCTGTGGCTGCATAAAACAGCACTTGTAACAATCACACAGGAGTGTGGTGTGCATATTTAAGGAGCACATACAAACAGAGGTGACAAAGAAGTAAGTGCCTCAGCTGGGACTTGAACCCAGGCCACCCGGAATACCATTCTGATTGTGTTAACCAGCTGCGCCACTGAGACAACTGGAACCTGGGCTGTTCCCATGCACATTACTCTTTCTCAAATGCACAACTCAATGGCAACACAAATAATTACTTCTAAAAATCACACAGGAGTGTGGTGTGCATATTTATGGAACACATACAAACAGCACTTCCATCAGTGGCACCCAGACTATGGCTGTTCTCACCACAGAATATGGGGTTCACTCATGAATCTGGTTCATCTGCATGGTAACATTACATAATTCCACTGGGCAAGTGGGTAGCCCAAAAAGATGTGTTATTCCTGCTTGTATCAGAAACTGGCAAAAAACAAAAGAGGGCAGGGTACTGAAGGGCATGTGGGCTCTGAGTGTGGGCAAGGCACCAGTGCTGGATGGCATTCACCCCAGGGTGCTGAGAGAGCTGGCAGAAATCCTGGCGAAGCCCTTGGAAGACCTGTTCAATACCTCCCTGGTCCCAGGAAGTGTACCTCAGGACTGGAGGTTGTCTCACGTGGTACCCCTCCATAACAGCGGTCCCAAATATGAACCGGGAAACTACAGGCTGGTAAGCCTCACATCCATCATGGAAAAACTGATGGAGACAATCCTGAAGGAGATGCTGGTGTCCCTTCTGGAGACCAATGGGCTGAAGGACATTAGGTAGCATGGGTTTGTCATGGGCAGATCCTGTCAGGCCAACCTAGTGGATTACTATGACTGGGAGACTAGACAGTTGGACAAGGGCACTGCAGTGGATGTCCTGTTTCTGGACTTCAGTAAGGCAGTCTACTCAGTGCTGCATGGCAGGCTGGGTAGCAAGTTGACAGGTACAGGAGCAAGGGTGAAAATGATGGGATGGGTAGTAAACTGGTTACAGAGAAGGCAGCAGAGGGTGGTGGTGGGAGGGGAGCTCTAATCTCCAAGGGCAGTCACAAGCAGAGTACCGCAGGGCTCAGTGCTGGGACTGGTGTTGTTTGGGTTATTCATATCAGACATCTCAATGGGGATGAAGAGTAAGATCAGTTTGTTTGCAGATGACACCAAGATGGGAGCAGTAGTGAATGACCTAGGAGGGTGGCATGGGTTGCAGGATTATCTGTCAAAATTGGAGACCTGGTCAGACACCTGGCAGTTGGGGTTTAATGCCAAAAAGTGCAAGGTGCTACATTTCAGGCAAAAAAAACAAAACAAGAAGGAGATACCAGCTGGGGTGGGGGATTCAGCTAGCCATGACAGAGGAGGAGGAGAATGATCTGGGGATGATTATAACAGGCTCAATGAACAACTCAGCACAATGCAGGATAGCAGCTGCAAAGGCCAATATAATGTTGGGTTGTATTGCCAGGGGTATATCTTCAAGGAGAGGGGAGGTGATCTTGCCATTGTATAGGTCACTGGTTAGGCCACACCTGGAGTAGTGCGTGCAGTACTAGTGCCTATACCTGATGTGGAACATTAAGTTGCTGGAGGGGGTGCAACAGAGGGCAACAAAAATGATCCATAGACTAGGGGACACACTCTACATGAGCAGGCTGAGGGAGTTGAATATGTACTCACCGGAGATGGGGAGAGACAGGGGGGATATGACTGAAACCTTCAAGTAACTGAAGGGAAGGGAATAAATAATACAGGCATGGAGGGACCATTCAGATTAAGGGGGGTAGGGACACTCAAGCTCACTATCTCAGATTGGAGGGAAGAAGGTTCAGGAGGGAAATGAGAAGACACTTTTTTATGGAGAGAGTGGTGTCTGGGTGGAATGCTTGGCCTGTGGAAGTGGTATCCTGTAGAACAGTGGACTGCTTCAAAAGGGATGGGGTAGGGTAAGAGGGAGGGTCAGGAGAGGGGAGGAAGGGGCAGCAGCAGTATAAGGGTTGCTAGCTGCACACCCGAGCAGACTCAATAGACCGTAAAGCCTTTATCTGCTGGCAAATTTCTATGTTCGTATGTTCTCTGTTCTTTCATAGTAAATGAATTTCTTATAACTCTGCTCATTACAATAGATTGTCAGCACATGCAATTAACAAACAGCCCATACACATATTTTTGTTGTAATTCAAAGTTGCAATATTAAAAATCCCATAAATTGACAGTTGTGATGTCAAAAAGTACTGTATGACTTTTATAGAATGATTGTGCCATTCTTTCTGAACTATTTGCTTACTCTACAGTGCTTTGATGAACAGTTCTTGCTTGATTCAGTCTACTGATGAAGGAAAAAAGTTCATATGTGACACTTTCAAGCTCTATAAATAGTGTTTGACATGGTGTATACTGTATTATACAAAACAGTCCAATTGTAATTTACTGTATAAGGATTGTTATCCATCTTCATGTTCTGGTGACATTTGCAAACCACTCATGCTTGGCTCTCATGATAAATGATGTCTCTAATATCCCTCAATGGAATTACAGTCTTGCAACTCAGCTGTCTATCATTTTTCTATATGCAGTATGTTACATTATACCTATATTGAAAGGGCACCCTTCTTTCTTGGGGAAAGGGGATTAGAGGGTCTTGAGATCTCCACATCAATTTGATCCTGGGATTTTTTTATGGCAACAACTTCCAATTGTCTCAAATTGAGCATGGTGGTTTTGTGATGTGGAAACCTTGTCTGCTATTAACAGTAATGCATCCTGCAAGCTCGGTGTCTTTGTGGTTTGAGTAAGATTCAAACCCAGTCTCCAAAAGGAGAAGGCACAGCTATACTCTGGCCCTGAAACAACATTAATGTCATTTTTTTCATGTTTCTGCATTTGATTTCTTTTATCAGTAGCTCTTGTTAGTATTTCAGGTGAAACAGAGACTGATGGTGATAGCTCGCAGAGGCATGTCAGATCAGAGGTATGCAAGAGGGCCCTGGATAGTGATAAAAATCTGTTGGGCCAGTTAAACATCCCTTTCTTGTTCCTGAAGGGCCTGGGTTAAGTAGTGGAGGAGTCAGTCCTGCTGGACCAGACAAGAAACTGATGTCTTTGTATACACCAAACTTGAGAGCCACATCAAACTAGTTTTATATGACTATCCAGCTTTCTAGACACAAAGAATGTCAAATCTATGATTTCAGAATGACATACTGGATGATGTGTCATTGTGGGGGTGGGGCAGCTGGAGGACTTATAGATCTGGCAGAGCCTGAAAGTAACAGTCAGGTTTGGGACTAGGAACAAAATACCATTTAAAGGTTTGAGTCTGCCCTGAATCACCAACGTATCTTCTGTGGTAGGCCAGTCTACTATTGCTACAGAGAAAGAGAGAGATAGATTTTCTGTGTGTGTAATCCACTGTTCAAACAATTTCTTTCAATATTTGTAGGATTACTGCTCCCTATAGTCTTGCTGTAATATCCTGTATTACCTGTGTAAATGTCTAGAAGTATTGTAATATTATATTTTTTGTATACTTCACATTTCTGTGACTGAATCTTTTGAGGCACAGGTGCAAAATGTATTATTTACTAAACTGTATTTCCACATCTAAAGAGAAGGCTACCATTAACAGAAACTATTTCTAAAGTAAGGTGTTCTCAGCTGTGACAGAAAGGAGTGAGTCATGTGTCTTTCAGCAAAGAGTGCTGTACTGTATGAACAGTGACTTTGAAGGGATACAGACCTAGAAATACCCAGAGTGTCTAAGCTGAGTGGTGGAAGCTACTGAAGTGCTAAGTAAGCTCATAACAGTGACACAGGCTAAGTCTGGGAAAGACCAGTGTGCATCACACTGGTATCAGTTATGGGATCTTAAACAGTTTTGTCAGGACAAAGGTTATCTGTCCAGTCAAAGAATAGTATATATACAATCAAGGATGATATGTTCTATGAGTTTTTCATTTGTTAAGCAACAGTAGATAGATAGATAATAGATAGATAGATAGATAGATAGATAGATAGATAGATAGAAAGAAAGAAGACATTGGGCTGGATTTTCAAAGCCCCTGAAATGCCACAAGCACCTGGTATGTTGATCATAAGGAGTCCATGGCTTGTGGTAGTCTTCCACTCAACAACTGGGATTTTCACATCCATGCACCAAATGCTGAAAGTTATACCAGCCCCCACCCCCCAGTCTAATTTGGACCATTTTTATGTGATTTGTGACAAATATTTGGCACAAGCTGCCATAAAGTGAGGGAAATGTTGCAACTGCACCCAATAATTTAAACTCAGGTGCAGCTGCGGCAGTGGTGTTTGGTGCAAATGTTCCAACAAATAGGTTTGATGCAGTGCTTGGCACAAGCAGCCTGCAGGAGCTGTACTGAGAGACAGAACTGACCTATGAGGAGGGCCACACATGGGTGAAACGGATACCCATCTTCCCAAAATATTACCAGGAAAGTCATGTGAAAGGGGTCACTGCTAGCCAAAGCTGTGAGACAGAAGCTAGGAATAATGCAAATACCCAGGAGCCTGTGACCAAGACAGCTGTGCAAACAGACCAGTTACAAATGTTGGAGCTGGTGCATGCCCAGGTTAAGGTGAAAGCAGAACCTGTGATCCAGAAGATAAAGCTGGAAGCTGAGGAGCAAGAGAAGGAGGAGAGGCAAAAGGATGAGGAGTGACAGAAAGAGTGCCAGCTTGAGATCCAGGGAGAGGAAAGTCAGCACTAGCATGAGATCCAGATGATGGTTCCACCACACCACAGCAAAACAAATTTCGCTGACCTCCCCCACAGCAACAAATAGTCACTGACAACCCTTATGTCGTCAAGTCCCCACTGTGACCCTGAACACACCAACACCTCTTCTTAAGGATTATCAACTCCGGGGGGTGGGCAGATGTTGGGGGAGACCAGCCAACACCGGGTGTCAGTGTGTTGGCACATCGATGCAACAATGCGTTCAGCACCATGGGGTTGAATGGATAATTGTTGATGTACAGGTTACACTGTGGTGGTGTCGCAGTCATGATGGTATACCCCAGAGGATCAAGTGAGCATGCAAGATAGATGGAAAGGTTGAGCCAAAGGACATCACTTCAGATTGTGAGTAATGGCATGAGAGTTTCAACCAAAGAGCCAAAATTAATTCTAAAATGTTTCCTAAATATCAGAAAGGGTATGATCTTCATTTGTTTTGAAGATCTCTTGAGAGAATCTGTGGGTAACTTGAATTGGGCAGGGCTGTTTGGGCAACTCACCTATTGACCTTGCATACAGACAGTGCAGTAGAAGCTTCTGCCCTAATGCATGGACTATGATAAAGTGAAAAATGCCTTGCTAAAGTGTTTTGAGTTAACCCCTAAGACATATAGGCAAACATTTAGACGATTAAGAAAGTCACTGGGGACAGCTATGCTGAAATGTGTGCAGCTAAATAACTTGTTAGACCACTGGGTGGAGTTTGCAAAAGCTTGATTTGTTGATGAAATAAAAGATTTATTTCTTCTGGAACACTTTCTAAAAACTGCACCGGAGAAACTAAGAATATCGTTTTTGGATAGAACTCTGAGCTCCGCAAAGGAGGCAGCTGAGAGGGCAGATCAAGCTATATCCAGCCAACAATCCTCTCATTGCAAAGGTAAATGCAGAGGAGAAATCAGGTGGTTTTAAGGAAACCCCGAGGACAGTCTAAAGAAGCCAGCCTGTGCCTGAACCAAGATGGAAGCCACCTAGTCTCAGAAGTAAAGAGACGGGTTAATATAGGTGCTATATCTGCCAGAAACTCGGGCATTTGTTATCTAAGTGTCCTAAAAATGTTAAAAAAGGTATGTGTGCAGCTGGAGGGGGCAGCTCAGGAAGCTCTCCACAGTTAATAACCTGCACATATAGTGCAATGCCCTCTAATTCCAATGCACACATGCACCCTGTGTGTGTATATAGGATGGTGACCTAGGGACTGAGGGACACTGAGGCCTCCATTTATTTGGTGAAGCAGGATTTCATTCAGGAGTAACGGATTCTGCCAGGCCAGTGTTCTAGAATTAGAGTAGTGATGGGTCCTCTGCCCTCAGATCCACTGCCACAGATCTTTCTAAGCTGGGAAGGTGGCCAGGGCATATGGGATCTGGGTGTTGTACCAGACTTGCATGAGGATGTAATCATGGGTAATGACTTTGAAAGTAGGGCATGAGGAAGCAACCCCCTACCTCAGTAGCAGGAGTTGCCCCCTTGATTTAATAAGGGATGAATGACAGGGTGAGCTTGGTCCCAAAGGATAATCTGTTGTGGAGCACATCCTGAATTTCAGCTCATGGTTCAAGGAGCTCATGGGTTTTGGCTTGGAGCATTTAGCTGCTGCAAAACAGAGAGAAAAGACATGGTAGAAGTCTGGAGCCAGAGCCTGAGAGCACAAAGTTGGGCAAGGGATGATGGTGCTCATCCCCATCTAGCAGGACAAATATAGGCAGCTTGGGAGGGGCCTTACTCACTGGTTAGGAGAGTGAATGATGTTAATTATGTGGTGGAGTTTATAGACAGGAGGCAGAAACAGCAAGGTTACCAAGTAACCATGATGAAACCTTACCATGGGTAGGTGGTCCTGGCTGTGTTCAGCTATGTGGAGGAGGGGTCAGAAGCAGACACAGTGGTGGACCTCCTAGGAGAGGTGAAGAATAATCCTCAGTGGATGCTGTCACCATCTCAGAGTGGCTGACCAACAGCCCAATCTGCTGAAATGAGTGAGGTGGTTCATACATCTGGTGAAATATTCACAGGGATGCCAGAGTATACCATGCTGGGGGAGCACCTCATGGATACAGGATCCCAAGCTCCCCTGAGACAGCCACCATGCACAGTCCCAGAAGGCATAAGACATACCATAGAGGGGGAGATCAAAGAAATGGTGGCTTTCCAGGTGATCCAGGAGTCCAATAGCCTTTGGGCCTCCCCATTGGTACTGATTCCTAAAGAAGACAGGACCATGAGGTCCTGCATTCGCTACCACAAGCTCAGCAGCTGCACAGAGTCAGACACATACCCCATGAGCAGAGGTCTTAGAAAGGCTAGGGTGTGTGCCCTTTATGTGTACACCATAGACTTGACAAGGGCCTATTGATAGGTACCCCTGACCACTGAAGCCAGAGAAAGGTTGGCCTTGGTCATTCTATTTGGAATTTTCAAGTTCAGGATAATGCCATTCAGAATGAAGAATGTGCCAATCACCTTTCAGTAATTTGAATGGGGCAGGAGACTTTGCTGTGGCATGCATGGATGACTTTGCTATCTTTAGCCAGACCTGGGAGGATCATGTCAGGCAGGTAACCAAAGTGTTCTGTTGACTGCAGGTTGCCGGAATGACAGTCAAGGTGGAGAAGTGCCAGGTTGGAATGGCAGAAGTCTCACAACCAAGGCACTGGGTGGGGTGTAGTACATCTGGCCTGAGCCAGTGAAAATTGAGGCCATACAGGGATGGGCCACATCCTCAACCAAGAGAAAAGCATAGGCCTTCTTAGGGACCACAAGATACTACCATAGGTTTGTGCCAGATTTCAGCAGCATGGCAAACTCCTCTCCTATCTTATCAGGAAGAAAATGCTGGAAAAAGTTCAGTGGATGGAAACCAGGGATATTGCATTCCACCAGCTGAAGAAGGTATTCTGTGTAGGGCACCTGTGCTCGCTAACCCTGACTATGCTCATAGGTTTATTGTGTACAAAGATGCATCTGATAATGGGCCAAGCATGGTTCCATGGTTACACACTCAGAAGACGAGCCCCCATTGTGTACCTGAGCAGGAAGGTGCTGCCCAGAAAAGAAGCTTAGGCCAAAGTAGAGAAGGATTTTCTAGGGATTGTTTGAGCTTTGCAGAAGCTGCAACCTTATCTGTATGGGAGGGAGCTGACCCTCATTACTGGTTACATCCTACCTACATGGTTGCATAGGACCAGTGGCCACAGCTCAGATTAATAAGATGGAGTCTGATGCTGCAGCCCTCTACCATGGACATTATGCATCACAGCAGGTTGCAGCACTGCAATGCAGATGGGCTATCCAGACAATACCTAGTGCCATTGTTTTCTTTTTCTTAAGTAGGAGAGACACTAGGAGAAACTAAGGCGGGTTTCACACAAAAAGTGAACTGAGGGCATAGCAGGTGGAGCTAGCTGGAGGCAGACAGACAGACAGACACACATACACACACACATAATTTAGTATTGCTAAAATGATTAGTTGGGAGGGGGTAGCATCTTTGATATTATTCTTTTTCATGCTTTTGAGTTTGATTTCTATTATTAGTAGACCTCATATCAGTAGTTCAACTGAAACAGAGACTGATAAAGTTAGCTCCCAGAGGTATGCTAGATCAGAGGGATGCCAAAGAGCACAGGAAATGATAAAAATCTCTGGGGCAAGTTAAACATCCTTTTCATATTTCTGAAGGGCCTGGGTTAAGGAGTTGAGGAGCCAGTCCTGCTGGGGCAGGCAAGATTCTGGTCAAGAAATGGATGTCTTTGTATGTACCAACTTTAAGAGTCAAATCAAACCAGTTTTTTTATGAGTACCCAGCTTTCTAGATGCAATGAATATTGAATAGATGTCAGATACATAGATACTGTTGGCAGATAAGGGTCTGTGGCCCACTCAATCTTCCCATTTGAGCTTGTAAGATCACTTTAAGTTTTTCTAGAAGTCTGTTGCCCATTACCCCTGACCTCCAGGAATCCCTTTTGTCTATCCCATGCATTCTTATATCCTGTGATTGTTTCAGCCCCCACCACTTCCTCAGGCAGGGTGTTCCACTTGTCCACCACTCTTTCCGTAAAGAAATTCTTCCTCACATTTCCTATGAATTGCCCTCCTCCCAACCTCATCCAATGTCTTCAAGTCCTGGAATATCTTTTTCACTGTAAAATAGTGTTTTCCTGCACCCTGTTCCTCCCCGTAAGATACTTGTATGTCTCTATCATATCCCCTCTCTTCCTTCTCTCCTTCAGGAAGTACATATTCAAGTCCTTCATCCTGTCCTCAAAGGACATATGTTACCATCCCTGCACTATCTTTGTTGCTGTCCTCTGACTCTTCTCCACCCTGTCTATGTCTTATGTAGGTAAGGTCGCCAGAACTGGACACTGTACTCCAGGTGGGGCCTCACTAGTGTCTTGTATAGTGGAATTATGACCTCCTTTTCCCTCCTGGTGATGCCCCTGCCTATGTATCCCAGCATCCTATTTGCTTTACCTGTTGACCTGTTGCACTGTTTCCATACCTTGAGATCATCAGAGATGATAACCCTAAGGTCCCTTTCCTGCTTGGTGCATGCTATATCCTCAGCCCCCAACGGATATGTTGTTCCATGGTTTTTGTGCCCCATATGTATTATTTTGCACTTTTTTGTATTAATTTTCAACTGCCTTGACCATTCTTCAAGCTTCTGCAGGTCACTCCTCATTCTGTCTATACCCTCTGGCATGTCCACTCTGTTACAGAGCTTTGTGTCATCAGTGAACAGTGAAATTCTGCCTTCTAGGTCCTGCAAAATGTCTCCAATGAAGATGTTGAATAGGACCGGTCCCAGCACTGATTCCTGTGGCACCCCATTAGTCACTCTTCTCTTTGTGGAGTGCCAGCCATTTACCACCACCCTTTTTGTCCTGCCACCCAGCCAATTACCCACCCACCACACTACTGTACTGCCTACTCCCATATTCCCCAGTTTGTTTAACAGCCTTCTATGAGGCACAGTGTCAAAGGCCTTCCTGAATTCCAGATAGGCCAAGTCCACTGCCCTCCATGATCTACCTCCCTTGTGACCCAGTCAAAAAAGTCAATGAGGTTGGTCTGGCATGATCTCCCCCGGTAGAACCATGCTGCCTTGGGTGCTGTAGTTCGCTGCCAACCAGATGTTATACCAATCTCTCCTTCAGTAGTACTTCCATGATCTTTCCCACTACCGAGGTCAGTCTGATTGGTCTGTAGTTCCCTGCTTCCTCATTGTTCTTGCTTTCTTATAAGGGGACTACATCTCCTGTCTTCCAGCTTTTGGGTACTTCCCCTGTTTCCAGTGATTGGCTAAACAGGATTGCCAAAGGTTCAGCCACCACCTCTCTTAGTTTCTATAGTACCCTGGGGTGAGAGCCCATCTGGCCCCATTGCTTTATCAACTCTTATTCCTTCCAATTCCTTTAGGACCCTTTCCTGCATAAAGGGACTTGTGTCCATTTCCATGCCCTTCCCACCCCTTGCACTCCCTTCAAGCCAGTTACCCTTCCTTTCCTCAGTAAAGACTGATCAGAAACATCTGTTCAGTATGTCAGCCTTACTACTGGCATCTTCCATGCTGCCCCTGTCCTCCCCCTTCAGTCTCACGATCCCTCCCTTTGCCCTTCTTTTTTCACTCATGTACCTGTAAAAGGTTTTGTCCCTTCTAGCAACTGATTTGATGATGCTCTCTTCTGTCTGAGCTTTGGCTTTTCTTACTGACCTCCCTACCTCTCTCTGCTTCTCTTGGTACTTCTCCCTATCCCCTTCTGCCTGTGTCTTTTTGTATTGCCTGAATGCAATCTTTTTGGCATTCACTTTCTCCGCTACCTACTTGGAAAACCATAATGGCCTCCTCTTCCTTTTCCTCTTGCTAACCTGCTTAATGCACAATTGTGTTGCTCTTGTAATCCCTGTTTTAAATATTGCCCTTTGTTCCTCCACCCTCAATGCTCTCCCCATTCCTATTAGATGCCTCTTTCAAGCATGTCCCCATTATCCCAAAATATGCCGTCCTAAAATACAGGATATGTGTTTTTGTGTAATTTGGTTCTGCTCCTTCTGTGATTTCAAACCACAGTGACTGGTGGTCACCATTCCCTAGGTGCTCTCTCACTGTTACCCTATCACACTGTCCCTGTTTGTGAGCATAAGGTGCAATATTGCCTTCTACTAAGTTGGTTCCATGACCATTTACTTAAGGAAGGCACCCTGAAGGGAGTCTTGGATAAATCTGCTCCTAGTTGATGCTGCTGCTGGGAGGCCCCAGTTTATGTCTGGAATATTGAAGTCTCCAACCAGCACCACCTCCCTCTTGTAAGCCATCCTTTGGATGGCTAGCATTAACTCCCTGTCTCCTCCTCTTCCTCTTGGGCTGGTGGTCTGTAGACCAGCCCTGGATGGATGGCTGACCCCATTTTCCTTTCCAGCTTAATCCACAGTATCTCATCCCCCATTTTGTTCCTCCTGAATTTCTGTGGCCTTTATGCCATCTTTCTCATAATGTGCCACTCCTCCTCCCTTCCTGCCTGCCGTGTCTCTTCAGAATATGTTGTAGCCATATATGACCATCTCCCAGTCATGATTATAATTACTCCATGTCTCTATGATGGCCTCAGTGTTCAGGTCTGATTGTGCCATGGCAGCCTCTAGATCCTCCATCATCTTTCTAAGGCTCCTAGCATTGGCACACATGCCTTTCCATGATGTGTCAGAGTGACATACTGGATTATGTGTCAATGGGGGGGGGGACTGGAGGCCCTATAGGTCTGTCAGAGCCTGAAAGAGACAGTGAAATTTGGACCTAGAAACAAAGCACTATATAGAGGTTCAAATCTGCCCTGATTAACCACAGTACTTTGTGTGGTAAGCCAGTCTACCTTACTAGAGAGAGAGGGAGAGGGAGTTTTTTCCTGTGTGTGTGTAATCTACTGTTCATACAATTTATTTTCATTTCTGCAGAATTACTGTCCTCTGTAGTCTTGCTGTAATATCTTGTATTACATGTGTAAATATTGTAAGTATGAAAATATACTTTTTATATACTCCATGTTTCATGTCCATGTTAAACTTGTACATTGAGCACTGTGCCGAGACCTCATTGAAAATGAGCTCTGCTCAATTGAGTATCCCATTCATTCATTCATACTTTTATGATGAATACAACACTGAGTAATGGATTGATGTTTCTGTGACTGACTCCTTTGAGGTATGGCTAACTAATTTATCATTGACGAAACTGTATTTCTGTCTCTAAAGAGAAGGCTATGGTTACCATAATCTATTTCTAAAGGAAAGTGTTCTCAGCTGTGATGGAGAAGGGTGGGTTGTGTGTCCTTGTGCAAGGAGTGCCATACAGTATGATGTGTGACTCTGAAAGGATTTAGATCTAGAAATACCCCAAGGGAGTGTCTAAGCTGAGTAGTGGGAACTATGAAAGTATTGAGAAAGCTTGTAACACTGATGAAGGCTGTCTAGGAAAGACTGGTTTGCCACATACCCCCACATGTTTTCCAAAAGAAATCACTTATTAAGATAGGGTTGGAGATGCATTAAATCACTTGCATGGAGTTACTGGCAGATGGCGGATACTATAGTTTATAGAAAAAGCTAGACATGGTCAACATAACTAGATCACAAAGCTTAAAGCACCCTGCAAAAAATAATTGGCCAGATTTTCAAAGGGTAATGCAGGGTTTGCATCAAGCCCTGCTTCAAACCTGTGTTTTGGTGCAGCTGCGATAAACACCTTTGCTGTAACTGCACCTTATTTTCTATTCTCGGGGCAGTTGTAACAGTTTCCTCACAGTAACAGCGGCTTGCACCAAATATTTGGCACAAGCCTCGTAAAAAGGGTCCTTTGAATGCTGCAAGCTAGACCAGGGGAAAGCTTGTCTAACTTGCAGCACTTGGTGCACGGGATTGAGAGTCCCGAGCACCATCTGGAAGAATGCCACAAGCCCCGTCTGCCATATTATCAGCACACAAGGGGCTTGTGGCTTTCTCTTTGACAATCTGGTACAATGACTCAACTATATAACAGCAAAAATAAAACACTCAAAACTCTGCCATTATCATTTTCATGGAAGAACAAAAAAACTTCTCATTCAGTCTCATGCACAGTCATAGAAAAAGGGCCAGGTTCAAGTCCAGGAATCAAGGATGGGATCAAGTTACTTTCAAGTTGCCCCATTAAAAGCCTCATAAAAGTCAAACCATTCCTAGAACTGAAAAATGGAGAGGTGCACATTTTTGTTATTCTCATTGACTGCAAAGCAATGCCTTGACAAAGACACTTTCAATCAATCAATCAATCAATCACTGTTTTTGTCTAAAAGTGCAATTCCAATTTGATCAAAGTGCTTGTACAATAAGATAAAACAGAATACATAAAATTAGATAAGAGTACAATATAAATAATCTAAAAATAACTAATGCTATCTATACAATCAAATCTGAAAAGCCTGACTAAAATAATGAGCTTTAAGGGCAGATTTAAACCCTATCCAAAACTCTAAATAATGATCAGACCAATAGAACATAAGACTATCCAAATAACATGCTGAACACAGATAATGATATTAGAACCAATGTCATATATACAGACTTATGCAATTACAGTATAGTTAGCTCACTTTTTAGACACCCCCCAATCAATAAGGACATCACTATCAAAACACCAGTTCTAGCACTATTTCCCATTTTTTAAGGTACACTTGAGTGGATCATTTGTTTCGATTTGTACCAGCACCCCTCTTTTTTTAAAAGATGAAAAAAGCCTTAAATGTCTGAAGGTGTACAATAAATGAAGACTGAAAAGCCCCAAGTGGGCCTAGACCGTAGCCAATTGTCTTAAATTGCGCCCCAGGCAGGACTAGTGCATCCTCTGCCTGCTTGTTTATTTTCCCTTCTACAAAACCACTCTCTTAAATGCATGGAAAACAAAAGAAAGTTGTCAGTGTTCCAACAATACAAATGACTTGTGCTGGAAAAGAAAGCTCTGCTGAACTGCTGAAGAATCCTAATTGAGCAGTGACCAAGGAGGCATTCATTTACCAATCTCCACTGCTTTCTGCTAGTGGTGGCTCAGTGTGTGTGTGGGGGGGCCTTTCAGTGGAGCCAGCTACTGGCTACTCTAGTTAGTTCTTCATTAAGCTGATCCTTTGCTCTATCTACATTTAGAAAGCTAATGGAGAAGGCTGCCAGGAGTGCTGCAACACTCTTGAAACTTTGATTACCCTCACTAATCAAAGATCATTGGAAACATAACAGTATTTTTACTTTGCTGTTGCTTCTAAACTGTGTTGAAGCTCTATTGGTAACAACATAATCTCTGTTAAATACAAATAATTTTGAAATTACCACTTTGTCATATTTCTGGCATTACTGTCCCCTAGAGCATTCACAAAGGTGAGCTGAAACATCCTGTGGGAAGTAGCATAGTGCCATTTAGGAAACAAGACCATTTTCCCTTCTGCTACAGAGTAGTAAACCAAGCCATTTGGAGAAGGAAATAGACACTGTCAGTGTTTTGCTGCATTATTTTGCACATCACAAAATGGTGGCTGTAGCCATCAATATGACTTAAGATAGCAATTTATGGTCCTTGATTACAATACATTGTTAGTTTAGTCAGTTTTTATGTTGTCTTATTTACTTGCGCAGACAACATATTGTGGTTGCTTCAGTGGAGAAGTGGGTTTCGGAGGTGCGGTCCTGCTGCAGCCAATGGTGCTACTGCTTTTTGTGGCCAGGCTCTGTGGCGCCAGTGGCATTGCATGCTGTCTTTGACAGCAGTTTGAGTAACATGCCACCACCTTGAGAGAAATTAGCCGCTGAATCAGGGAGTGCCACAGGGCAGTCTGTGATTGTAGCAGCCAATTACTGCTTGCCTTGTCTGGTGCCCCAGTCAAGCAACATGGCGGTGGCTTCCCTGTCAGCTTCTCACAGTTCTGATGGAAGCCAAGGGACAGACACTGCCTCTCACAGTCCCTCAGAAAGCCAAAGGGGGTGCCCAATCCCCCATTTGGCATGCACCCTCCTAAGTTAATTTGCTGACGGGGGTGCCCAATCCCCATCTGCATAATGTTCCCCCCACATTTCTTGTGAGCCAAGGGGGGTGTCCAATCCCCCTTAGCTCTTGAGACCCTCACCACTCTGTATGTGCCAGTATGTGCTGACGGGGGTGCCCAATCCCTGTTGGCTCCAGTGCCCCCCACCTCAAACACATAGGTGGCATGCTGGGAGCCCACCCCAGCATGCCAAAAGTACCTGTTAAAAGAAAATATCTTCCCGTGATGTCTGTTGCTTTTTTTTTAACCCTGTAAAGTAGAAAATGGTCCAGCACTGTCTGCGACCCCTTCCCCCAATCCCTGCCCACCCACTGTTAACCTACCTCCCCTCACCTCATACCTGCCTCCGGAGCCCAGTGTAACAATCTTAGGGGACCAGGAACATGTATGCACTCTTCAAAGCCGACCACTAACTGAAGAAATGCCGGTAAGCTGTATAATGGCATAAATAGGGTTTTTACAACTTTGGTCCATATCTCAGGCATTTTTTGGAATTTTGGCACCAAATTTTCAACATGGGGTTATTGTGATGTCTCCTCATGAAGTCAGTCACTGCCATGGCATTATTCTGTCTTGAAAGGTTATTTTATGGTCACTGCACAAAATCACCTTTCGAGACTGATTAATGAAACAACAGTGCCACTGTTCATGAGGTGGGCTCTCAAAAGCCTATTTTGCAAGTTTGGTGAAAAAAATAAAAAAATGGCTGTTTTATGAGCATGCATTGTGCAGTTTCCATGCATGCTCATAACCTCGCAAATCTGTAATATTTTCGATCCAGATTATCAGCATTGGCATTTTCCACACCTACTTATGAACAGTGCAGCTGCCATTTTTCACATCCTGTCCGAAATGTGTTTTTGTACTACCGGTGCAGAATAGCGTGTTCACTGTGGGAAATCAGTGTTCGGAACAGTTTAAAAAAATCACAGTGATAGTGTTCATGAGTAGAGGTCCTAAAATACCTTTGTTGAAAATTTGGTGACAAAAGTCCACAAAATGAGTATATTACAAGTGTGTGTTACGCAGTTTCCAATTGCACTCATAACTTTGAGATCTTGTAATATTTTCACTCAACATTTTCAACATTGTCAGTTTTGCACACCTCCTTATGAACAGTATAGCTGTCATTTTTGACATCCTGCCCAAAATGTGTTTTTTTTTGCACAACTGGCACACAATGGCATGGTCACTGTGGGAAATCAATGATCAAGACAGATGAAGAAAATCATATTGACAGTGTTCATGAGCAGAGGTCCCAAAATGGCTGTGTTGAAAATTTGGTGAAATAATTCCACTAAATGACTGTGTTACGTGTGTGCATTGCACAGTTTCTATGTATGCTCTTAAATTTGAGCATTTTTATTATTTCCACTCAAGATTTTCAACACTGCCATCTCTTCTCACCTACCGATGAATGGTACAGCTGTCATTTTTCACATCCTGCCTGAATGGTGTTTTCCCACATTTGGCACAGAATGGCAGGGTCACTATGAGAAATCAACGTTCGGGACAGATTAACAAAATCACAATGCCACTATTCATGAGCAGAGGTCCCAAACACTTTCATGAGGTGGGGGTCACAAAAATGCCATGTTGCAAATTTGTAGTGCAAATACCAACAAACGGCCAAAGCATTGGGTTTCTAACTATAATGCCTGACCCTGTACAGACTGACAGGCATCAGGCATGTGCCTTTGCATTGCTGGCTGCCATGCTCATGCCATACCATCCCACCCCACCCTCAAGCCACTGATAGGCATTGAGGTGTGCCTAGTGTAATGTAGACAGCCAGTTCTAAAGTGCTGTATAATATTTTTTTATATGAAATGTATTAATGACTATCTTTGCTGAAAAATCTAGTGCTCTAGGAGTGGCCTCAAACCCCCCCCCCCCCAGTTTTCAGCTGATAGATGCAAGCTAAGAGAAATGCTGACAACATGTGTATCACACACACACACTTTTTAGAGGCAATGTGTTACATGGAAGACTTTAATCAAGAATCCTGTTACTCTGAGTTAATTACAGAGTTGTTTAAGTTAACTTTGTTAAGAGGGAAATCATAAAAAAGGTTTATGATGTGGAAGAGAAAACACAGGTTATTACACAGAGGTGAGAGGTTGTAAATGCTCATATGAAGCCTGTGTGAGGAGGATGCAGCATGAATCAAAAGAGGTGTCATTGAAATTGAGTTATGCTAAGGTTTCAGAATTAATACTTTGAAATTACATCATGTGGTTGTATAGAAATATATATTTTTTTAGATATTTTGACAGGGAGCAGCTAGATGACCACATGCAAAAGAGGTGGGCAAAACCAGCTTTTAAAGATTATTCTGTTTCACTACAGACACACTTTTATCTGACACTGACCAAGAAAACATCTGAGCACTGAAAACAGGTATTTAGAAAGCTAGACAAAATCTAAATATTGTTGTAGGAATTGCATTGTTTTAAACCTCGTTTTGTATAAAGATATGCATGTCTTGTGATATAAGAGTTCTGTATTGTATGTTTGACATAGTATTATACATTTTAGTAAAAACTCTAATTTTGGAGCATACCTGGTCTGTCTTTGAATTGCTTTCTTTTACTAAGAAATATTTTTGCTATAGCAGACAGCAGACATAAGCTTGTATGGTGGTACCAAACTGGAAAGAGAAGATTTTTAAATCTGAGGTCTTTATAAAAGTTTTAAGGGTTCATCTCTGAATACCTGGTTAGGTGCCCATAGGCAAAGATATCTGGCCCACCTGAAGACAGATATATCTGAGCTTGTTCATTGGGTATTCTAGCAAGAGGTTAACAGTTTGAATCTCTCCAGAACTTGAGACCAGAGGTTTATCCGAACTCATAAAAACAGACAAGAGGGTTACCTTGTCTGCTACACTGTTCACAAGACTGCGCTCAGAGGTTGGCACTTTGGGAGTAGAGGGCCTGTCCTGCTGAGTGGATTTGTGACAGATTGGTTTGCAGCAGTGGCATTATTTTGGAATCACAAGCTTTATTGTTCTGTGTCAACTGAGTCTGTAACTCTCTTACAAAGAAAGAAAAAGACAGAGTTTTATTTTAAAAAGTAAAACAGAACTATATATCACTTGGTGTACAGTCAAGTTCCTACCTATTTTATTTTTTTTCTAAAGTGCAAAGTCAGTGTAGCCATAGTCAGGGAAGAAGAAGATGACTTCCAACTACAGCAGGTACACTGTAGATTTCTTGAAGCAGATGTGTGGGGACAGGGGAGTCCTGTTCGAGGTGACAGCCAGTAAAGCAGAACATCATAGAGGCCCTGATGGTAGCAGATACCCAGAGCAGTGAGTCACTGACCGTGACTGAAAAGGACAGCAGGGTCACTGTCAGTGAAGGACAAGAGCAGCAGGGGATGGCCACCAGTATCCTAAATCCAGAGGTACTCAAACTGTAAATTGAATTGCGCAGGATGGAGTTGGAGTCCCAGGAGAGGAGGAGACAGTGAGAGAAGTGAGTGATGGACCGTGAGGCAGAGCAAGAACATAGACAGGCAGAGTGACAACAGAGGGAGGCAGACCATGAGGAACACAAGTGCCAGTGAGCTGCAGTGGAGAAGAGAGAGAGGAGTGCCAGCGGCAACATGAGTTGGAGAAGTTGTGACTCCGACCAGCGGCACCAGAGCAGGTAAGTGGCTTGGGTTTAACTGGGACTACAGGACTGGGTTACAAATTGAACTCCAAATTAATAGCTGAGTTTAAGGAAGGGGAGGACATGGATGCCTTTTTAAATTCTTTTGAAAAAGTTTGTATTCAGGCTAAAATTTCTAGAGAGTCCTGGAGCTTCCAGCAATCCTCTCTACTTACCGGGAAAGCTCAAGATGCATTGGGTCAAATGGACAATGAAGACAACAATGATTACAGCAAGCTAAAAGCTGCACTGTTAAAAAAGTTTGAATTAACTGCTGAATCATACAGAGCTAAAAATCTGTAAGCTCAGGAGAAGTCCTGGTATGAGCTACGAGGAGCTAGCCATGAAACAACATCAGTTTTTAAAATGTTGGTGGGTAGGAATTAAGGCAAATTCTGCTGAAAATATTGAAAATGTGATTTATTAGAACAGTTTTATTGGGCATGCCCAGCAAAGCTAAAAACCTGGCTAGAGGACCGAGATCCAAAAAAAGTGCAAGAGGCTGCTGAACTCTCAGACTGATATGACAAGAGCAGACCTGCTCTGAGAATGAATGGTGTTGGTGTGGCAGTGCAGAAAGGGAAAAGCATGCATTCAGGGCAGCTAAAACCCTCACTGCCTCCACCAAAATCAGTTAGCCCCAGGTTGCAAAGAAACAATTTCTCTGAAGAAAGGAATGTCTGTTGGTTGTGTAAAGAAACTGGGCATATTGCCAGACAGTGCCCCAAAAAGGTGAGCCATAATACACAACAGGGTGCTAGAAAAGAAGTGGGTTGTTTGTGTGTCCATGGAAGCATGCCAGTGAACATGAGGGAACACATGCACCCAGTCATGGTGAATGGGGTACAGACGTAGGGGTTAAGGGACACAGGGACATCCCTGACATTGGTAAAGGGGGATCTGGTACAGCTTGGTTAACTTATACCCAATAAATAAGTAACTGTATAAGGGTTTACTGGTGAAGAGAAAATATTGCCACTCACTAGTGTTCTCCTGGACTGGGGTGAAACAGGGGGAACTGTGAAGCAGGTGGCTGCAGCCAACATATTAGCAGTGGATGTGATCCTGTGTAACAATCTCCAGCAGGGGATGGTATGTGCTGTTACCCATAGCCAAGCGGCAAGGGAAAATAGTAGTTCTTTGAACCCCACAGAAATCAGTGTGGAAACCAACGAGAGGCTGGTTCCCCAGCCTGGGTCTCCAGAAGGGGAGACTGATAAAAAGGGGGTAGATATTTTCCCAGTAGCAAGTGACCACACAGCTACGGAAGGTTACTCTGAAGAGAGAGGGGTGACCAATTATCAGAGGGTTGGGATTGACAGTGATCCTGATGGTCCTGATGTTAGTGCTAGGGACCCTACTTTAGTGACTGAATGGGACTTGTCTCATGCCTTGGGAATGTGTGAGGGGTTTGCTACTGCTCAGAGGAGTGACCCTAGTTGAGAGAAGCTGAGTGCTTGGGCAGACTCGGAGGGCACACAGGGAGGTGACAGCAGACATAAGGTTTATTGGGAAAATGGACTTATGTATACACAGGCAGTACAGACAGAGGGAGGGATGCTAGGCAGGCAGCTTGTCATTCCTCAGGGGTATCGTGAGCAGTTGCTCAAGATTGCACCTAACATTCCCTTGTCTGGTCATCTGGGAATCACACGCAAAACTCAGCATTTGGCCCAGAATTTCTACTGGCCTAACTTCACCCAGCTGTTGAAGGAGTATTGCAGGCCTTGTCACTGGTGCTAAGAAATAGGGAAGGCGGGCAAGAAAACCCAAGCAGCCCTGATCCCCTTGCCCATAGTGGAGGAGCCATTCCAGAGGGTGGAAATGGATATTGTAGGGCCTTTAAATACCCCCAGCTCCTCAGGGAAGAGATTCATCTTGACTGTGGTGAATTATGCCACCTGGTACCCAGAGGCAGTCACTCTATCCTCTCTGAGGACAGACAAAGTGGCAGATGCCTTACTTGGGATTTTCTCCCATGTTGGGTTTCCGCAGGAGGTGATCACTGATTGAGGGGGTTCCTTCATGTCGGATCTTATGAAATGTTTAAGAGAGAAGTGTGGGGTGGTGCAGAGATGCACAACACCATATCACCCACAAGCCAATTGGCTTGTGGAATTGTTCAATGGTACCCTAAAGTCAATGATCAGAGAGTTTGCTGAACAGCATGGGAGGGACTGGGAGAAATACCTTCCCCCACTTGTTGTTTGCATACAGGGAGGTGCCACAAGAGTCAACAGGATTTTCCCCATTCAAACTCTTATATGGACGCCGGGTACATTGGCCCCTAGACTTGATCCAGGAGGACTGGGAAGGCAAGCATGTCACCCAGGGAACTCCCATTGTGGATTATGTCATTAGGTTTAGGGAAAGGCTGAAGGAGCTTATGGGAACAGCCCAGAGCAACCTGGCAGCTGCCTAACAGAAACAAAAGGTGTGGTATGATCGTAGAGCCAGAGTTCACTCATACATAGTGGGTCAGGAAGTCATGGTCCTCATTCCGGTTCGGAAAGACAATCTGCAAGCTGAGTGGGCAGGAAGGTACAAAGTGGTTAGAAAGGTAAATGATGTGAACTACATTGTGGAGTTGTGTGGCCATAGACAGACAGAAAAGATGAACCATGTCAACATAATGAAGCCATATGCAAACAGGGCTGACATGGTGTTCACAGTATGTAATCATGGGAAGGGAACCGATGAAGGAGACCTCCTTCTGGACTTGCTGGAAGAGAGTAAGCAGGAGTCCTCTGTGGAGACAGTAAAATTGTCTCCCCAGCTGACCCTGGACCAGATCCAGAAAGTAAGGGAGGTTTTAGCAGACTTTGCCCCCTTGTTTAACTCCAAACCTGTACTAACCCCCTTAGCAACACATGATGTGGAGACAGGGACACAGATGCCCATATGGCAGACAGCATATTGGGTGTCAGAGGCTATCCAAAAGGACATTAGGAGGAAAGTGGAGGAGATGCTGGATTTAGGGGTACTCCAGAGATCCCACAGCCCCTGGGCCTCACCCTTAGTCCTTGTACCTAAACCAGATGACTCTACTCATTTCTGTGTGGACTATCATGGACTGAATGCAATCACGAAGTCCTACACACACCCAATGCCCCGGATGGGCGAATTCCTGGACAAGTTGGGGGGGTGACATACCTTACGACTATTGACCTGACCAAGGGGTATTGGCAGGTAGAATTGACAGACAGAACTAGGGAGAGTTCAGCCTTCATCACTATGATAGGCTTATTTGAGTTTAAAGTAATGCCTTTTGGAACGAAGAACTCCCCTGCCACTTTCAAAAGGCTGGTGACCCAGGTGTTAAATGGTGCTGAGGAGTATGTCATAGCATACAAGGTTGACATTGCCATCTTTAGTACCAGCTGGGAGGAACACCTTTCACACCTTAGGGAAGTGCTGGGCAGGATACAGAGGGCTGGGCTCACTGTCAAAGCCAAGAAGTGCCAGGTGGCCATGGGAGAAGTGATATACCTCAGGCATGTGGTAGGCCGGGGACAGCTCCGTCCTAACCAAATAAAGATAGAGGTGATCCAGGCATGGGCTAGACCAGAAACCCAGAAGCAGGTCAGGAGCCTTCTAGGGACAGCAGGGCACTACAGGAAATTTATGCCCAGTTACAGTGCCCTGGCTGCTCCCCTATCTGACCTGACAAAGAAAAACATGCCAACGGAAATTACCTGGGGCCCAGCCTGTGAAGAAGCCTTTATCAGACAGAAGGAGGCACTGTGCAGTGCTCCTGTTTTGATGAGTCCTGACTATAGCAAAATCTTTATAGTTCAGACGGACACCTCAGATGTGGGGATTGGGGCAGTACTCAGCCAGACATCTACCCAAGGGACAGATCACCCGGTAGTGAACCTGAGCCTGAAGTTGCTTCCCAGGGAGCAAGCGTACTCCACGGTGGAAAAGGAGTGTCTTTCCATAGTGTGGGCCCTGAAGAAATTAGAGCCATACTTGTATGGGCAGCATTTTGTGGTGCAGACTGACCACAACCCCCTGGTTTGGCTGACGCAGATGGAAAGAGCAATGGGAGACTCCTAAGATGGAGTTTTGCTTTGCAAGGATATGATCTGACAATCATACATAGGGTAGGCATTAAGAACAAGAACTCAGATGGGCTGTCTAGAGTCTATGAGGAGTGAACTGATTTGGGAAGCTCATCCCATGTAGGGGATAGATCCCCCAAATTCAGTCTAATTGTGGAGGAGTGTGACGCAGACAGCCAGTTCTAAAGTGCTGTATAATATTTTTTTTTATGTAAAATGTATTGACTATCTCTGCTGAAAAATTTAGTGCTCTAGGAGTGACCTCAACCCCCCCCCCCCCCAGTTTTCAGCTGACAGATGCAAGCTAAGAGAAATGCTGGCAACGTGTATCACACACACACAGTTTTTAGAGGCAATGTGTTACATGGAAGACTTTAATCAAGGATCATGTTTCTCTGAGTTAATTACAGAATTGTTTAAGTTAACTTTGTCAAGAGGGAAATCATAAAAAAGGTTTATGATGTGGAAGAGAAAACACAGGTTATTACATAGATGTGAGAGATTGTAAATGCTCATATGAAGCCTGTGTGAGGAGGAGGATGCAGCATGAATCAAAAGATGTGTCATTAAAATTGAGTTATGCTAATGTTGCAGAATTAATACTTTGAAATTACATCATGTGGTTGTATAGAAATACTGTATATATGTTTTAGATATTTTGACAGGGAGGAGCTAGATGACCTCATACAAAAGGGGTGGGCAAAACCAGCTTTTAAAGATTATTCTGTTTCACTACAGACACACTTTTATCTGACACTGACCAAGAAAACATCTGAGCACTGAAAACAGGTATTTAGAAAGCTAGACAAAATCTAAATATTGTTGTAGGAATTGCACTGTTTTAAACCTTGTTTGTTTAAAGATATGTATGTCTTGTGATATGAGTTCTGTATTGTATGTTTGACATATTATTATATATTTTAGTAAAAACTCTAATTTTGGAGCATACCTGGTCTGTCTTTGAATTGCCTTCTTTTACTAAGAAATATTTATGGTTATAGCAGACAGCAGACATAAGCTTGTATGGTGGTACCAAACTGGAAAGAGAAGCGTTTTAAATCTGAGGTCTTTATTAAAGTTTTAAGGGTTCATTTCTGAATACCTGGTAAGATGCCCATAGACAAAGATATCTAGCCTCCCTGAAGACAGATATATCTGAGCCTGTGCAGTGGGTATGCTAGCAAGAGGTTAACCGTTTGAATCTCTCCAGAACTTGAGACAAAAGGTTTATCTGAACTCACAAAAACAAGCAAGAGGGTTACCTTGTCTGTTACACTGTTCACAAGACTGTGCTCAGAGGTTGGCACTTTGGGAGTAGAGAGCCTGACCTGCTGAGTGGGTTTGTGACACCTTGGACTCTTCAGCCCCACAGTTCACCCCATTCTCCTATGCTGCACTCATTTCAGCATATGTCCTTATGGAATGGGGTGACTGTAAAGCCGAACACCCCAAGGCACACCTCACCACTTGTCAGTGTCTGCAGGATAGGGTGAGTTAAAATACCATGAGCGTTATGGCTGATTGGGGTGAACATAAGGCCTGAGGACCCCAAGGCACAATACAAATTTTGTCACACTGCATGGTAGGGTGAGCTGAAATGCCATGAATGTTATGGCCGATACCTAAAGGCACACCTCAGTGCCTGTCAGTCTCTGTAGGGTGGTGTGGGGTTGACGTCACTTTCATACTTCACTGCCATTCCTATTATGCATCTGTTCAACTCTTGCGCTACCGATGCCAATGTCAGCAAGACAACATTCGGCACTGACAAATGCTTGTTTTATAACATTTGCAATTGCTGTTATCCTGACCTTATCCTGGTCACTAGAGCCTCTTATATGTTCATGTGCATCCCTGGAGTCACTGCTTGTAATTTTGATCACTTATTAAACCATGTTATAGCGCTCAGCTTTCAAAGGTACTTAATTTGTAATTATCAGCTCACTTCCTAGTTTCACAAAGTATACTTGGTAAACAGTGTAAAACATTTTCCAAACTTGTCCATGCATTAACTTGATGGCATTCTGGCATCATGTTGTTATGTGAACATTCAAGCAAACTTGATAGACCTCTAGGCCTTTATCTGCTGGCAAATTTCGTATGTTCGTATGTTCATGAACAAACTGGAGTCTCTGGTGAACTGGAATAAGGGTGTGCTTACAGCAACACTAAATGTTATGAAAAATCAAATAAATCGATAATATATTCTGATAAGGAAATATGTATTGGCATCTCAAGGTGTGTAGATGGCTGGGTATACCTTTCTGTAATGTTCAGAAAATGTGAGCAAAAAGTTGATAGTGCCTAGCAATGTCTCCTTCGCTGTTTCAGCGATACATGTTGCATCCCAAGTATGGGCCAATAAAGGACTGGTATATGAAAGAAGACTGAGCATTACAGAGGATGCTCTCCTTGAGGGCCATTGCCTCTGTACAACACTTCACTGGAGTGACCGTGAGTTGCAGTACAATAGAGGTTCCACTAGAGGCAGGATTTCTGGCATAGGACCTGAAAGTATGAATGGGAATCACAGAGGTGGTAGTGGGATGTGTTTGCCATGTTTTCTCCCTTACTTCTTCATTGTGCTGTGCTGCAACACCAAGCCTGTCACAGCCCCTGTGGAAAAGAGAGCAGACACTTTCACCCTAGCTCACCACAGAGATCACTGCTTGGCAGAAACTGGGTCACTACCTACCTGGCCAGGAAACATTGCCATGAGGAATGCTCCTGAGCATAGGGATTTACAATTGCAGAGATCTGGGCCTGCTCCCTAACCTGGGTTGTCCACATGAGAACATGATGGACATCCACTGGGTCATCAGCGCTGCCTCTCATGTAACCTTTTTATAACAGTAATTGTTTACAGAGGCTGGGAAGTTGAAATAAACAAATACTGATTGCTTGGATGGCAACCTTAGAATGGCGTGTATCTGACAGACTATAAAAGGAGAAGCTATGAAAAACGCTCATTGATTCATCCTTATAATGGTTTAAAAGTACATTAATTTCTGATTAAAAAATTACATTATCATTAATGCATGTTACCACATAAATATAACAAAAACAAATTACTGTTTGTACAATGTGCTCAGACTGTTTCCACCAGTATTTTAACACCATGGGCAGGAATTAGGCACTGTTGCACATATACAGAGCATTCAGCCAGGGTCAGTGTTCTTATCACAGTTTCTGCCAGTGAGATGCTGCAGAATACTACAGGAGCACAACATAATTTGATGGAACTTACTGCATTTTTTATGTATGAGAGTGTGACATTCTTGTCACAAAGCAATGCATCCTGGCTGACTCCACGATATCTGTCTGTGCTGGCTCACAGCACTAATTATTCTGTTGTCCAATGGCATACTGTAGCAGTGTCTGTCACTACTACTGCATTAGCCCATTACCAACTAAAGTATCCAAACGATGGCCTGTATTGATTGGATAATGTTTTGGTAATGGTTCTGTGCCACAATTTATTAGACTTTGCAGGTCAGTGCCATGTGTCAGGATGCTACTGTAAATGCCAGGTGATAGCACTTAATCAATAATGACTGAGAAGCTTGTCATTTCTGAGAAATTAAGAACTGGTTGGGGGGCTAGATGGCCTGAGGCACAAACAAGGGCCATCTCCCTCCAGCCAGCCATTAATCCAAGGAAATTACCAGCTTCAAGGTTACTATTGTAATTATAAGTCTAATTGCAATAATAACTTTCATTTTACTATTTTAATTTTTTACTTACTTTCAGATTTTGAGTGCAGTGTCATGAGCAATGCATGCCACACAGCATCAGCTGGCAGCTGGATCAGTCATTTGTAAGATGTTACTGACCAATCCAGTAGACAATCAGGAGCCTCATTGGGCTCATGAATATTTAATTATACCCATAATGTATGATTCTGTAGCTTGGACATTAGTCATTTTCTAGAAACAGGATAGCTCTGGACTTGTAGTAGCCTGCAAAGGGGATCTCTGTGATTCTCATTCTCATTGAAATGGTACTGTTGCATGTGGGGTTGTTGTTTCATGATTAAGACTTGCAAATCATCTCTAGAAAGTTGGTTCCAACCAGCCTGCTAGTGCGGTACATTAGGCACCACTTGCTACCCAGGTGGCAAGGGTTTGTGCCTTGAGCATGGGGTACTGATGCATGTTGGCAGCAGGAGGACATCCAAAGCATTCTCTCCTACTCAGGCAGTGATTTCTTCTTCAACATTATCACCTGGGTGCTACCCATGGCAGTGGTGCTGTAAGCATTCAAAGGTTAAGGGTATAAGATTGTGTCACTGAAGGAGAAGATCAGGGAAGAAAATAATAAGAAACAGCTCAGTTCCCAGCAGATGATGCCAACTCTCCTGCATAATCTTCCCATTGGGAGTCATCTCAGACCTCCAGCCCTTCCTGACCTGCCAGTGACTCTATCACAAAAAGAGCTGTCAGGGAGCAGATAAACTTATACTTACACAGGATTCCCAGTCAAGGACCAGAAGAGCCCAACCAGGGAATTGTTACCTCTGTGGTTTTCAGATACTTGAATGGAGAAGAATGTCAATAATTCTGACCTCTTCTGACTTCAGAGGTACAAGATGTGTTTGGGTCTGAGTCTTTGGATGACTGAGAGAGAGAAAGAGAGATTGATGGTGAGAGTAATGAAGGAGGATCCATGCACTGGAAAAGAAAAGACCATTGCTCATTCACCTCACCCAAATCCCTACACCAAATCACTGTATCTTAACTGACTGGCTGCCCCTTGTTCCTTTCTCTTTGTAGAACTGTGCAAAACGTGGCATTCGGTTAGCAGAATTCTTACATAATGGGTGATTCTACTCCAAACACACTTTTCAGATTTATTTTTGAATTGAGTGTAATTCCAAAAAGCATTTCTATGAAATAGCTTTCTATGGATTACAGAAAACATGGGAATAATGTCCTACATACTGTGAAAAATGAGTCCATCATTTATGTGATGATAACTAATCTGTGAAAAACATTCCACTTGTGAAATTTCAAAATTCAGTTAAATTCCCTGGAATTACATGGAATTTGCTGAGATTCTGCAGAATGCTGTTCAATCATAATTTAAAAATTCAAACAGCATTTTAAATTATGCATTTTTCTTTAATTAATTTTTTGTTTTTCTTTGCTTTTTAGTAGACCAACAATGCAATGGAATGTGAGACTGTGACACAGTATGTCACAATCTGACACACACAGGTTGCTAGACTAACCAGGCATATTCATTGATTTGGGTCACTTTCACATTGATGGTAATTTAGAAGCAACTACAGCAGTCTATCCCCGTTCTTGGCTTTGCTTTATCATGGCTTGTATGCTTTGATATCATTTGGTACACTTCCAGTATAGATGGCAGTAAAATGTTGAGTACTAGTGCTGCTCCCACCACCAAATGGTTTAAATCGTCTTATGCAGAAACCCGGAGCATATGCAAGAAGCTTCTCGAAACCATGAGTTGGGATTGCCCTGATCCTGAGCCTCCTCCTCCTCCTCCTCCTCACCATCATCATCCCAGATTTCAGATGCATTTTCTATAATCTCCTTCTCTGTCTAAAGTCTTTTCAGCTTCAATCCCCAGAAGACATGCTGCTATTTTCCCAGGGGAAACAGTTTGGTTTAGATCACAACTGGGAAAGTAAGGTCATGTTCAAGTTCTACTAATCCCCACAAACTGATGGAACATACCGTCCCTATACATACTGTAGTGCAACCTGACTGGCACTGCAAATTACACAGTTTGCAGTCCTGCATCTCAGAAGATGGAACGCAGCAATCATTGCATGACTAACTGCCTAATCAGTTTGCTTTTTTTTCAAAGCCTCAATATATGTAACTTCCCTACACTGCGTTAATGTCTTTAGGCATGATACGAGGGGGACCACTATAAAAGACTGCTTTGTCAGTAAGAAAGGAAAGTTGGAAGATTACATTTTGTCATCCAAACATTTATTATGTTACACAAAGACATCTGTCATGGCTCTAATAACAGGCTGATAGTCACTTATTGCACAGCATTGAAAATGTGTCAAATTACACTCATGTCATGCACTGCACCAAGGATCATTAGCAATGTGGTGCCCAGAAACCATTGTTAATGTCGGTGATGAGGGCACAGCCAGGAGCTGAGCTAGTGACTAGTTGTCATGCCAAGAATTTGAATGAGAGTCTTTTATCAGTCTCGTTTCATTTCTTACAAAACTTGCTCTTCAGTCTTTTCCTGAATTGTCCTGTCTGTAAGACAATGCCTACCCTGCCAACCCAGAAAACAAAATGTGTCTTCTAAGGTACCCTTTGCAATGGAAGGACCACTTGTATCAAGCTCTAACAGATGCTATTGACACTGCAATAAAGGATGGCAAACAGAATTATACAGATTTATTTATAAATAAGAGATGACTAAAGGTCCAAGCAGTCATGCACATTTAAGATTTTTCAGCAAAAATCACTTTGAGGTAATGTTACAACTGAACAATTTTAAAATTACAACAAACATTTACTTGCCAGTCACTAATTATTCAATGTAGTACACTGCACTTCTAATAGGTTACTCTTAACCGTCCCAAACTATGTTGCACAAGTCAGTGTGATGCTCACCTCTCTGTGTTTAAGAGTTTGCCCATAATTAAGTTTATGTCCTTTGATACAAAAAGTAATAAACGTGATAATTACATTGGTTCAACTGAAATCATACCAGAATAATACACAGTTACTTCACAAAGAAATCCTAGTTCTAAACATTTCAAAATTCCAGTCTTCTCTTCATGCATGATTTAACCATGTAGTACAAAACAGAGGAAGCTAACATAATCAGAGCTAACCTGCCACGTGCAAGATCCAGATTTACTTTCAGATTGTAAATCAAAGTGCCCTGCATGCTGTACCTTGATGCTAGTAACATGTGTAGGACAAGTCAACTGTTTGAGATGGTTCCGAAATTTATTTTTTTGCACAATAAAAAAGTGCTGCAGAATGTAGTACACGTATACAATTCTCAGCCAACTCGGCAGTAAAAAATACTGCAGTTTATCATATCTCACATGTAAACTGTCTTGACTTATAAAATTAAACTCTGATTGACTCATTGGCCCAGCGGTAATGGTACTGCTTGCGATTGCAGTGACCTGGTTTCAGGCATGTGCCTTGGTCCTAAGGGACCAGCCTGGGAAGAGGACTGAGCATCCCAGAGAATGCTGTCCTCATCCAGGGACAGAGGGTTGAATGCTCCACTATGATATTGCTATGTGGGTGATTCAAGCAGTGGTGCAATCAGGAGCTGCCCATGGTGGGGGGAGATGCCTCCCGATGGTAATGTGACATCCTCTGCATGTGCATGCCACTACTGGCCCAGCTCATGAGACATGAGGGGGAACCAGGGAAAGAAGAAGTGGAAGACACTGCCTGACTGCAGCAGGATGAAGTGCTTCCTCCCCAGGCCCCAAAACACATATGTGGTACCCGAATCTAACCAAGCATGATGTACAAAGGGGCTTGATGAAGGCAGAGGACCAACAACAGGGAGTAAGCTGTGAAAATTGGAGGTAAGGAAGCATGTCCAAGAGATAGCCAGTGATGGGACAAGGAGGGTCAGCTGCAGACGGGGGGCAGGTCAGCAGAGAGGAGAAAAGAAAAGTAAAAAAATAAAATCTGACAATAAATGAAACATCATTATGCAAGTGTTCCAAAAAGGGAAATCAACTCTCTAAGTCCAATCCCTATTCTTTACTGTCCAACCTAAATTCCCACCCCTCTTCACTAATGAATATTCTTCTACACTTAATGGCAAAAAACTATGGTAATACATCAGTCGGGGTTTAAACACAAAGGCCCAGATATTCAAAAGGGGTTGCGCATGGTGCAACAGTGTTGTGCCATACACAACCCACTGATGTGCCCCGGTGCGATAAATGGATTTTGCCTGTCACAAATCCCGATGCACTGGAGCGCATCAGTAATGTATGCAGTGCAGGTGGGGGGGGTGTGCCCATCCATACTCCACACATCCCAATATTCAGCCCGGGATGTGCTGAGTCCATGCATGTGCAACCCCTACTTGCGCTGCACACAGGTGAGCCAAAAAAAAAAGGAACAATGGCTGGCCACCTACAGGTGAGCTGCCATATTGCAGGGCGCAAAAGGGCAGCTGCCACCTGTGGGTGGCCACCCGCGCTTCGGCTGCATCTCCGTGGCAGTGCCCCCCCTTGCCCGATCACGGGCATCTGTTTAGATTAATAATGTCCTATATCCCTGGTGGTCCAGTGGACCGCTGTCAGCCTGATCGTGGGCTTAAGTATAAAAAACACAAATTCCTATATCTCTGGTGGTCCAGTGGACCGCTGTCAGCCCGATCGTGGGCTTAAGTATAAAAAACACAAAGTCCTATATCCCTGGTGGTCCAGTGGACCACTCGCAGTCCGATCATGGACTTAAGTATAAAAACACAAAGTCCTATATCCCTGGTGGTCTAGTGGATCGCTCGCAGGCCAATCATGGGCATTTGTAGTAATATAATAATGTTCAATAACCCTGGTGGTCCAGTGAACCACTCGCAGCCTGATCACGGACATTTGTTTTATAAAATTAAGTACAATATCCTGTTGGTCCAGTGGTACCCCCCCACCTGCCCACTGAGCCCCACTGCCCCGCTCCCCCCTGTCAGCGGCGGGTGGCAGCACCCCACCAGCCTGCCGCCCCGCCACCCACCGACTGACACCATAGGTAGGGCTGTACATACATTGGTCCAGAGCGTGAGCCAATGGGTGTGCAACCTATGCCATACTACAGATCCAGATATGTGAATGGATCCATTCACATATCTGGAATGTATAGTATAGTATATAGGCCATGCCCATTGGATCACGCCAGGACCAATGGGCATACAGCCCTTCCCACGTGCAGCTGGCAGGTGGCAGGCAGCAGGTAGGGGTGTTGCTGCCCACCACTGACCGGTGGGAGCGTGAGCAGTGGAGCTCAGTGATCAGTTGGGAAGGGGGGTACCGCTGGACCACCAGGGATATTGGACTTAATTTTATAATACAAATGCCTGCGATCGGGCTGTGAGCGGTCCACTGGACCACCAGGGATATAGGACCTGATTTGTTATATACTTAAGCCCGTGATCAGGTATGTAGCAGTTCACTGACCACCAGGGATATGGAATATTTTTAACTCTCCGTATGCCCTCGATCGGGCAGAGGGGCACATTGCCGCACTGTGCAGTGGCATCGGTCCCCAACGGCTGCTGCCTGGCAGGGTGCCAGGCTCAAGTCGCCAGGGATCAGTGCACCTGCATGCAAATGGGGCCATAATGACATGCAAATGACCCCATTTGAGACTTGCATACATTATGGCTCCATTTGCATGTGCACTTTTGAATATCGTGGATGTTGCACATAGCGCAAGGGAACTTGTGCTAGCGCATCCCCCTGCTCCACTCTGGCCACTTGCGCTGGCACAGTGCCACTGCACCATGTGCACTGTGGGTGGCCAGAGTGCGATATTCAGTGATGCTGTGCCATGGCACAGCTCCTTTGAATATCACCCAGTCAACGCCCCTGCGCCACAGCCAGGTGCAGTCTGAATATCTGGGCCATAGCATCAAAAGTAGGACAATATAATATTAGGGTAAAAAGTCCCATGAGCCTTGATGAAACTGTAGTGTGGTGTTCCTTGAAGTCTGAATGACTGCATAATGCAATGTTGGCATTGCCCTAGCTTTAGTACTGTCTGAACAGGCAGAGAAGAATACAGTATCCACACACCAATGCTGGAGATGGGTGACAAAGTTCAAGGAACTCTGATTCTGCATTGTACAGTTCTTAAAACTCTGAGGCACACTAGGCTGCAGATTCATCGAGGTTTGGGAGACTTTAATCTAAAATCACATTTTCCTTCTTTTGGTGCTTTGTGTTTTAAACTTTACTGATGCCGTGACATAGGGTTTTGCAATGCATCTCCTTATTTTTAGAAAAGATATCTTGTATAACAATGTATTCACACAACTTGATATTGCAGTGCTGGCCTTCAGCCAGCATTATCAGTACTGTTAATAGCAAACAGTACCCAGTAACAGTTCCAGTCCCTGATTTTACCACACCATGCTGCAAACAGTCTCAGTAGTAAAGTGGCACACACAAGCTCACCATACCCCTGTATCAAGTGGTCCTTGTTGTTCACTGAGAACCCCCTCTACCCAATAGTGTACGAAGAGGACTCTGATGCCCCTCTCCCAACCTGACACCATGACTTGCACTCCTGGCATGCAGTGCCATCCTCCCATACCTAACCCAACACAATTCAAGGCAATCCTGGCTCTAGAGATGAAGATGGCCATGCTGGGCTGACCATCAGTTGGGCTGTTGGGTAGGGTGTATAGAGCTTTTCAGAACTCAGAGTTTTTGCTATTTTGATTAATGTTAGGAGTATCCATGATTCGATTGAAAATATTTTTATTTTCTTTTATAGTTTTCACAGTATAGTTGAGATACAACCTATACTCTTTCAGTAAGCAACAGGCATCGGTGAGGAGTGCTAGTTTGGAGGGAGGGTTGGGGGGCAATGTGAGGAAGTGCTGAGGAGCTAGCTTTTTATGTTGCCTCACACTTGCACGCCATCAACATATTGCAGTAGTAGCAGATTTGGAGGTGCGGTCACTATGGCCGAATTCAGGGCACACATCAGTAGGTGCGTCCCTCATTCCCCAATAAGGCAGCTGCAGGTGCTGACACCAGCAACATGTCAACTGGCCACCAGATCAAAAAAAGGTCTGCTGCAATGACAGCCAAGCTCATCATGCACCAGTGTGCCTTCCCTGGTGGAGCATTTCAATAAACATGGCAGCACTGACTGCCGCTGCGTAGAATGCCAACTTCAGGGGTGCCAATCCCCCTGTTGGCATGCCCTGATCCACTTCATTTGCCGACGGAGGAGCCCACTTCCCGTCACGATAATGCCCCCTCCCTAGCATTTCACGTGTGTGCTGAGGGGGTGCCCAATCCCCCTCAGCATCATGCCCCCCAACAATCTTTCTTTGCCGATGGGGGGGCTCTAATCCCCATCAGCTTTAGTCCCCCCTCCCAGTTTAATTTGCTGACAGGGAGCCCAATCCCAATCGGCATAATGTCCCCCTATTTGTTGTGTGCAGAGGGGGGTGCCCAATTCATCTTGGCTCTTTTCCCCCACCTTTGCATGTGCCAACAGGGGTGCCCAATTCCCAGCAGCTACAGCACCCCCCAAAACATTCAAGTGGCATGCTGGGAGCCCACCCCAACATGCCAAATGCCCCTGTAAAAAAAAAGTCCCACAATTTTTTTTTTGTTTGTTTTTAAACCTGTAAATAAGTAAACGGTCCCTCTCTGTCTGTCCTGCTCCCTCCCTCAATCCGCACCCACCCTTGGTGTAACCCATTTCCCCACACACCCCTCTCACTATATACATTCATCCGGAGCCCGGCATGATGATCTTCAGTGGACCGGGAACATGTCTGCACTCTTCAAAGCTGACCGCGAACTGAAGAAATGCAGGTAAGCTGTATAATGGCATAAATAGGGTTTTTTCAACTTTGGTGCACATATTGGCCATGTTTTGGAATTTTGGCACCAAATTGTCAACAAGGGATTATTGGGACCCCTCCTCATGAATTCAGTCACTGTCATGGCATTATTCAGTCCCAAAAGGTGATTTTGCAGTCACTGCGTGGAATCACCTTTTGGAACTCATTAACAAAATGACAGTGCCACTGTTCATGAAGGGGGCTCTCAAAAAGTCTATGTTGCAAATTTGGTGCCAAAAATCCCAAAATGGCTGTTTTTACGAGTGTGCATTGTGCAGTTTCCATGCATGCTCATGACTGTGTGAATTTGTAATATTTTCACTCCAGATTTTCAACATTGCCATTATCCCACACCGCCTTATGAACAGTACAGCTGTCATTTTACATATCCTTGTCGAAATGTGTTTTCGCACGTCTGACTCAGAACAGTGTGGTTGCTGTGCAAAATCAGTTTTCAGGACAGTTTGACAAAATGACAGTGACATGTTCATGAGCAGAGGTCCTAAAATGCCTATGTTGAAAATTTGGTAATGAAATTCCATAAAATGACTGTGTTACAAGTAGGCATTGCACAGTTTCCATGCACCCCTGTAACTTCACAAATTTGCAATATTTTCATGCCATATTTTCAACAATGGCATTGTTTCACACTTCCTTATGAACAGTACAGCTGTCATTTTTCACATCCTGTCCAAAATGTGTTTTCACACCTGTATCATAAAATGGCATGGGTGCTGTGGGAGAGCAAATTTTGGGACAGATTAAGAAAATCACAGTGCCACTGTCCATGAGAAGAGGTCCCAAAATGCCTATGTTGAAAATGTGGTTTAAAAAAAATAAATAATTGGGTTACGGACGTGTGTTGTGCAGTTTCTATGCATGCTCATGGCTTCACCGATTTTTCATATTTTCGCTCCAGATTTTCAACGTTGCCATTTTTTTACACCTCCTCATGAACTATACAGTTGCCATTTTTTACATCCTGCCCAAAATATGTGTTATGTACCTGTAATGCCAAATGGCACAGTTGCTGTGCAAAATCACCTTTCGGCTAACAAACTGATACTGCCCCTCTTCATGAAGTGGGGTCACAAAAAGCCCATGTTGATAATTTGGAGCTAAAATACCAACACACGCCTACAGTGTTAGGGTTTCCAGCTGTTACACCCCACCTTGTAGAGACTGACAGGAGTCAGGAGCGTGACTTGGGATCATCAGCTGTAATGCTCCCATCATTCCACCCCCCACCCCTACCCTGCAGCCACTGACAGGCATCACGGTGTGCCTTGGAGTGTTCAGCCACAAAGTTCACCCCATTCTCCTATACTGCACCCAGCTCAGCATATTTCCTTATGGAATGGGATAAGTATAATGCCCAAGGACCCCAAAGCACACCACGACACTTGTGAGTGTCTACAGGGTAGGGTGAGGTAAAATGGCATGAGCGTTATGGCTGACATCCCAAAGGCACACCCTAATGCCTGTCAGTCTCTGCAGGGTGGGTGTGGAGTTGGTGTCAGTTCACTACTTCACTGCAACTCCTATTATGTGTCTCTAACTCCTGCACTACCAGTACCAATGCCAGCGAGACAACATTCAGCATTGATAAATGCTTGTTTACTTTTAGTTATTTGGTTGTGAAATCCTCAAACAGTGGAAAAACTTGTGGTGTGCTACTGTACTTGTCAATGGACCATTTTAAGTTTTGTCATTTATCCACTCACTAGGTTGTGAATGAACCTGAACCCAACTTGCCGAATTTTCTGCTTTCTTGGCTTCTCTGATTCTTTGTGGTACAGGAACAATTCTAGGATGGAAGTTGCTCAGAGTTGAGTGAGGGTGGCAAGGGTTGGAAGTGCCCTTAATCAACTGGAAGTTGTGGTGCAGCCTAGGGCAAGAGGCAACCTCTGGAGCCTAATTCGGACTGGACTTAACCTGGACATGACTGTAACTCATGCCGATAGACTGGATTATGGAACTCTGGTTCTGGAGCTTGTTTGTATCAGGACTGTTTTATTCACTGTTATGAGTCTCAAGGCCAGATTGTAAAGGCTGTCTGCATCAGACACAACTTTCTGCAAAGTATGGGGCTACATCTGATGCAGCTGTGGCAAACACAAGTTGTGCTATTTGAAAGGTTTGCCACTTGCAGCAAACATTCTGGAATAGCCGCAACTTGTGGCTTTGTGCCTGAGATAGTGATGCAGTTGGAGGGCTTGGTTCAAGCCCAGGAAGCAGTGGCATACAGGGTTGCAGGGGCATCCCAGTTGCCCCAAGGAGCTACAGGCACAGCCCTACAGCAGATATAGTGCAGTGTGCCACATGTGTTTACAAACATGCCTATTGTACAAAATATTCCCTGGTAGTGTGCCACCCCCTGATTCCCAATCTCCCTCAAGATCAATCCCAGCCAGGTCTGTGTGGTACAGCACCCTTCCCCCATCCCCGATCTCACTTGCCTCTAGTGTAACAACTGCCCTGGTCCAATAGCAACCCCCCCCCGATCCTCGATCTCCTGAAAACCTACAAAACAAACACTCTGCCCATATTCCCTGGTGGTTTAGTGGTCTCCACCCTCCTCTCCCCATTAGGCATTGCTCAACCAACTCCCCCCCACACTGCCCCAGTTCTTCAACTGGCACTGCTCTCCATTCAGCACCTTGGCCAGCCACAGAATGGGCTATCAGGGAGCATGTATTGTATATAGTACACATTCCTAGATAGTGCAGTCTGTTGCTGGCTGAATTGTGAGTGGAGGGCAGTGCTGTTTGCAGGATCATTTCAGGGAAGGGGAGCAGGGTGGTTGGGCAATGCCTGATGGGGAGGGGGGTGTGGGGGAACACTAGACCACCAGGGAGTATGGCCAAAGTTTTTTTTTTCATGTTTTCTGGAGAAGGGGAGGGGGGTGCTATTGGGCCAGGGCAGTTAGGAGTTAGTACAGACAACCCCAACACACACCCCGATGCCTGTTGGTGTGGGTGGGTTGGGTGTGGGGTGCAAGGGGTGAAAACCCTAACACCAAATTTCCTTGCTTTTGTCGCTGCAGAACAACCCTAACTGATGCATTAAACAGAGTTTTTTGCCATGAATTTCCCTTCTTTTTGAGAATGTGCACTATAAATAGTGAATGGAATGTGGTGGAGGGAGCACGGGGCCCCCACCATGTGATTTTTTGTCACTTTGCCTCACAAAAATTGTATTACTGATTGAAATGAAAATTGTTAAATGAAAGACATGTACCATGGCACACAGTGTGTCCAGAATTGCATGTACATCCATTCAACGGTCGCACAGCACCATGAGCAAACAACATAACATGCACAGTTCAGCAATCATAAGTGCCAGTGACCCATAGATTGGCACAGTGAAAGATGAATTCTAAATCTTTGCACATTCCAAATGCCAGGAAAAATAGACAAATGGTTCAGAAGTTATTGAAACATAATGAACCAAATTTTCATTCATTGGAGAGGCATAATTCCGCACCTGTTAATGTTTTACACACAAAATCACTGTAACATATGTTCATGCCACTAGGGCTACCTATGCTAAAATTTAAAGGCAGTAGCACCATGCAGACTGCTATACACAAAACATTAACTGCATCACACAGTATCTCCGCAGTGAATTATTTCTTAAACATGTAAACAACATAATTCACATCTCCAGGACATCCACTCAACACCCTCAGAATTTCATGTGAAAGACCAACCATTCCACAGATATTCAATTTTTAGGTTTCTGTACCTTTAAGAAGTCTTCCACTACAAACTGACAGAAATCGCAGCCGAAAATACACTAAAATGGCGGATCTTGTGGCTGAAAAATCAGTAATTGCAAAGTCGGACAACTTCAAATGGCCATACTGTAACTCTGGAATGGAACAACATTTTTTCACCAAACAAAAACTGGCATGTTCCTTGAGCAAAGCTCTTTCTATCTGTCATGTTTCAGAACAATCAACCACACATTAGCTGTGCTATGCATCACAGAAGACAGTGCAGAAAAATAGCAAAAACAACGTTTTGCACTGCACTATGCAAATGTAAAAACACAAACGGTAATGTTAATGCAAACGGTGATGGAAACAGTAAGTAACACTAACGGTAACGCAAATGCAAGTGCAAACGGTAACACACATGGTGACACAAATATAAACGATAACACAAATGGTAAGAGAAACACAAGGGCAAATGTTACTGAAAACAGAAATGGTAACACAAACAGTAATGCAAATGCTAATGGCAACAGAAACACAAGTTAACAAAAACAGTAACTCAAATGCTAACGCCAATGGAAACGCAAATGCAAACAGTAATGAAAATGCAAATGGTAACACAAATGCAAACAGATAATGCAAACGGTAATGGCAACAGCAATGCAGAAGGAAACAGTAATGCAATTGACAATGGAAACACAACCAAAAAGACAAACGTTAAGGCCAACAGAAACACAAATGCAAATGGTAACAAACATGAAAACAGTAATGGTAATGCAACTGGAAATGCAAACAGTTATGGTAACACCAACAATGATGCCAAAGGGAACACCAACACAAATGTAAACACAAATGCAAGTGCGTATGCAAATGCAAATGGTAAAGCACACAGTCACGGTAATACAATTGGAAATGCAAATGCTTATGGTAACACCAACAATGATGAGAAAGGAAACACAAATGCAAATGAAAACACGTACGTAAATGCAAATGGTAACACACACAGTGATGTAAACAGAAACACTAATGCAAATGGCTACGGAAACACAAATGGTAACAGTAACACAAACGCAAATGCAAAGGGTGACGTACACTGACGCAAAAGTAAACACAAACAAAAACGGTAACAGTAAAGCAAACGCAAGCGCAAATGCAAAGGTTAACGCACATGGTGACGTAAACAGAAATGCTAACACAAACAGTTGTGGAAACACAAGTGGAAATGCTAACTGTAACAGTAACGCATACGCACACCCCTTTTTTCCCCAAAAAGGTGCATTCAAAAGCACAGTGAATACAAAGAATGTATGCATAATAATGACCCTTGGAGCAGAAAATCAGCACTTGGAATATTAAATTCCTCTTACATCAGGAACCGTACGATGTAGAAAAATATTTAAAATCTCATATTATTTATGACTTTCCAGGCTAGTTTTGCACTTAGCCCCCTAGTGGAGGACTAAGCATTCTTCTGACGAAAAGTCTGTATCTTGAACCATTTTCGAGATATGGGCCCCGAAAGGTGCGGTGGACACTGTAATGTTAGCCTATGGGAAATATTGTCAACTTTGGAGTGCCGTAACTTTGCAGCCATCTAATATTTTGTCACCAAACCACAAAAAGGCACACCTGTTGGATCCTGGCTTTCATCCTTAAAAATCCCAGCCCAAAAGACCAAACCGTTCTTTTTCAGCAGAGTGGCAAAGATTTCCTACTATTTTGGACATAGTGTTGCAAAGTAGTGTTGCAAATCACGACACTTTCGCAAAAAAAAAATCACGATAGTGCTGCATGTGTGACACTTCTTTGCGACACTACTTTTTACAAAAGTTTTGAAAACATATTTCTGGGGTGTTTAAGCCCCCAAGAAAAGACATGGCTAGCATCCTCAGGATTCAACTAGGTGAACACAACAAGAATTGTGTCCCTAGAGGGTCCCAAATTTAAATGCCAAGCATTTCTGTGACCACCAGTTGAAAACAAGATGGTGGATTTGCGACACTACAAGGGCAATTAGCGATACTAAAAACTGCATCTGCGACACTTTTGCACTTTTTGTTAACTTTTCCCTTTGACTATAATGGGAAACTTGTTTTTTGAATAACTTTTGAACCATTTAATATTTTTTCATAAAATATTTGAAAGGCACATCGGGGACCCTGGCTGCATGTTTCCTGAAGTTTTCAGGCTGGTCGCTCAAACCATGCAACCTGTAGGAGCTAGCAAAGAATGCACAAAAATGTGTAATTTGTGTGTTTTTTGGCACTCTGAACCTCTGCAACTGTATATCTGACCATTACGAAACTTGACCGATCCCGAGACATATGGTACCAGACCATGCATTCCAAATTTCAGGCAAATCTGTCCTACAGTGGAAAAGTTATTAAGCTGCCAAATTTCAGATTTAACCTTAAATGGGGTACTCAACCCTAAATATAGTGGCAGTACTGTGCCACTATAATATATATATATAACCCCATTGGGATAGTATTTCTTTTTTTATTTCATTTATTTAAAGGCTATAACAAAATAACAAACATTTTCATTTGATGTTTCAAATCTCAGACTTTTTTAGTTATTGATGAGCAAATAAACAGATGTTTTCATATTTTCAATGTTTTTTCCACTATGTAGCAAAAAACTGCTGATTCAAATGTCACCAACAATATAAAGACTGGGGGTCCTCAGCCAGTTTATAATCCTTGCAAATGCTATGATCCCATATCAAAAGATGACAATGATTAAGCAGACAGAAACTGGAAGTTTGCAGAGAAATGCCTTCTCAACCTTAACTATAGTGACACTGTCCAGCAGCAGAGTGTTGCTATTAGGGAGATCCAGGTTTCCATGCAGGAGAGGTTTTACCATCCAGAAAAGGAACAGATCTGCCATTATAGTAGTTCACACACTCTGATCAAACCTAAAAATGAAAAGTTACTGGCAAGTAATTCTTATTGCAAACACTATGGGCCCGATTGTCAAAGCTCCTGGAATTGTGCCTGGGTCTTGTACCAAATGATGCACAGGGTGTGATTCTCCTGCTCTAAAAGGGGCTTGTGACATCCTTGCAGCACAAAATGGGCTGTGGCATGATGCTAAGAGGCTTGCAGTGGACGCAGGCTGCCATATCCCCTAATTTGGGATTCTCAAAACACTCCAGAGAACAAATTTCTAAATACCATTAAACCAGCCAAGGTTGGTCTGAGGGTACTCAAAAACCTGCCCTCTGGGAGTGTTGAGAAACTTACACCAATGTCCCACAGCCCCACATCTCCAGCCCTGATGTCTCTTTTAGTAAAAACATCATATCCCTGGTGGTCTAGCAGTAACCCCCGCCCAATCCCCGTAGCATTAAATAATGGTTCCCTGGTGGTCTAGCAGCTCCTGCCAGATCTACTAGCATTACAGTAATGGTTCCCTGAAGGGCAGCCGGACCTGCCCCACCTGATCCCTGTATCACTGAAATATACCTTCCCTGGAAGTCTAGTGGCCCCTCCCCTCCCCGATTGCCAATCTATTACAGTAATACAAGTGTCCCTGGTGGTCCCCCCATCCTATTCCTGATCCCTTCCTGACATAACTTGAATGGCTTCTTAGTGGTCTAGCGGCCCCCTTCCCCGATCTGCCTGCATATTAAGCAATAACATGCCCTGGTGTATTGGGCACCCACCCCAGCAGGCAGTGCCCCACCACCCCGCTCCCCCATCCCGACCTGAGCCAGTGACTGGCACAGCCCTCCTCTCACCACCATGGCCAGTCACTGACTGAGGTCTCAGTGAGCACCTACTGTACACAGTACACATTCATTGATTGATGGCTGCAGTGAACTGTCAGTCAATGAGTGCTTACTGCATACAGTAGATGCTCACTGAGAGCTCAGTCAGTGGATATTCATGGTGATGAGAGAAGGGCTGTGCCAGTCATTGGCTCAATGTTAGGTTGGGGGGAGCGAAGTGGTATGGCATTGCCTACTGGGGTGGGGGTCCTCTATACCACCTGAGAATGGTATTGCTTAGTATACCAGCAGATCAGGGTGGGGGGGCCACTAGATCACCAGGGAGCTATTGAAGTTATGGCAGGGAGGGATAGGAAATATGGTGGTGTGACCACTAGACCACCAGGGACACTTCTATTACTGTAACGGATCAATGATCGGGGACAGGGGAGGGACAGCTAGACTGCCTGGGGCACTTATTTTATTCTAATGGGGATGGCAATCTGAGGAGGAGCAGGACCACTAGACTTCCAGAGACATTGTTTTTCTTATGGATGAGATGGTAATCAGCGATTGGGGGAAGGGGGGAAGGACCACTAGAATACCAGGGATGTTTATGATATTAATATACAGAATCAGGGCTGGGGGCGCTAGACCACCAGGGACACTGTCCATAATAGATACACGGGGATCAGGGAGGGAGGGGCCACTAGCCACCAGGGACATTTTGATTTTAATACGTTGGGATCAGGGCTGGGGGGTCTGCTAGATCAGGGATGTTCTAGATCCATGCATGGCCACCCCACAGCTTGTGGCACACCATCCTGATGTGCTGACTGTCCTGCACACAGCCACAGATGCCACAAGCTGTGGGTCTTTGTCGCCAGGACTCTACCCGATAGAGAATCAGGCACAGAGTCCCTGGTGCAATGGCACTCAGTGCAAGCTGCCTTTCATGCAGCTTTCACCGAATTCTGAGAATCTGGCCCAATGCATGCACTCTTTGTACCAAAGCAAGAATGTTGAAGTAATACTGATAACTTTCCAGTGTGCTTTCATCTTTTTAATTTAAAGTGGGGGTTGACTGTGTCATGAAAACAGATTTCAGTTCTCAATTTAAAACCACTAAACTAGGTTATATTTTTTTGAATAAATTTAAAATTTGACAATAGTGAGCTAGGATACTTTACGGAAAGGCTGGTGGAACCTTGGAACAGTCTGTTGGCTGAGGTCGTGGGTGCAAAAAGAGTCAGGGGATTCAAGCAGGGGTGGGACATAATGAAGGGAATAGTGGTTACCAGGAGCAACAGAACCAAGAAGGAGAATAGCGAAATAAGGGGAAGGGTTATTACCTGGAGGAACAGTAGGTTCCAGGGATTATAGGGAGTTTGGGCAGACTGGATGGACCTCTGGTCTTTTTCTGCCATCATTGTCTGTATTTCTGTGAGTGTATGCTATAGAAATAAACAGGATGCTGTGTTTGGATGTCGCCAAAAGTCAGGAAAGTGTAGCATGCAATACTATTTTTATTACTTTCTTTTTGATTTCCATTTTGTTTCACCCATTTCTCCTGATGTTTCTTCTTGTTAGCCAGTCTTACTGTCATGATTGCCATGGCTTCTCTATTCCTCTGGCTCAGCCTGCAGTCAGACTCATAGAAACATAGAAACATAGAATTTGACGGCAGATAAGGACTGCATGGCCCATCTAGTCTGCCCATTTCCCTACCTAATGGATAAGCTGCAGATCCTAGTTAACCAACAACCTACTTCCTACTACCCCCACTAGAATTGCCTTATATCTGTCCCATGCATTCTTCAATTCCCCCACTGTTTTTGACTCTATGACCTCCTCAGGAAGGCAGTTCCATGCATCTACAACCCTCTCTGTGAAAAAATACTTCCTCACATTACCTCTGAGCCGTCCCTCCTATATCTTCAAATTGTGCCCCCTTGTTCTTGCACATCTCTTTTTCTGAAAGATGCTACCCTCTTGGACTTTGTTGATTCCCTTGAGGTATTTGAAAGTTTCTATCATGTCCCCCCTCTCCCTCCTTTCCTCGAGGCTATACATCTTAAGCTCCTTGATTCTTTCTTCATATGTCTTCTGGTGCAGACCCTGCACCATTTTGATTGCCCTCCTCTGGACAGCTCCCACCCTGTCTATGCCTTTGCGGAGATGGGATCTCCAGAATTGTATACAGTATTCCAGATGTGGTTGTACCAACTGTCTGCATAGATGGCCAGCAACCTCCTGTTTTCTACTGGTGATGCCTTTCCTTATGCATCCCAGTATCTCCCAGCCCTCCTTACTGCCTTCTCACATTGCTGGCTCACCTTTAGGTCTTCTGATATGACTACCCCCCAGGTCCCTTTCCTTTTTTGTTGTTGTCAGTATCTCACCTCCCATTGTGTACTCTTCCCCTGGGTTTTTGTTTCCTAGGTGCATTACATTGCACTTTTTTTGTGCTGAATCTTAGCTACTATATATTTGACCATTCCCCCAACCTTGCCAAGTCCCTTTTCATCCTTTCCACCCCACCTTGCATAATAGAAACATAGACTCACAGTGGGATTCAAAAAGGGTGGCAGCATACTGCAACACTTATAACATTTGTTTAATGCTACAAAGGAACACATTTATTTACAGTGTCTAACATACTTTAAAAGCCCATGACATGCAAGAATTGTGCTCACCTGTAACTGGAAGCACTCCAGAGATGTAGATGACTGAGCCTGTCAATCCGAACATACGAACATATGAAATTTGCCAGCAGATAAAAGCCTAGAGGTCTATCAAGTCTGCTCTAATGTGCAGCCAGCACCCCCTATTCTGCAGATGCCCATCCCTTCCACCCTTCCCCTTCATTAACCCTCCCCCTTGTCCTGTCCCATCCCCTTTTGAAGCAGTCCACTGTTCTACTGCATACTACTTCTGCAGGTAACGCATTCCACCCAGCCACCACCCTCTCTGTAAAAAAGTGTCTCCTCATCTCCCTCCTGAGCCTTCCTCCCTCCAGTCTCATATCATGGGCCCTGGTGGCCCTGCCCACCCTTACTTTGAACAGCCCCTCTGTACCTGTCTTGTTTATTCCTTTCATGTATTTAAAGGTTTCAATCATGTCACCCTGTCCCTCCTCTCCTCCAGTGAGTACATGTTCAACTCCTTCAACCTCCTCTCGTGTGATAAGTCCCCAGCCCTTGATCATCTTTCTCACCCCTCGCTGCACCCCTCCAGTAACTTAATGTCCCTCTTCAGATCTGCAGGCGCCAGTACTGCATGCAGTACTCCAGGTGTGGTCTAACTAATGACCTATACAGTGGCAGAATCACCTCCTCCCTCCTTGAGGATATACCCTTGCAATACAACCCAGCATTTTGTTGGTCTTTGCAGCTGCCTTCCTACATTGTGCCGAGTTGTTCATTGACCCCGTACTAGTACCCCCAGATCCTTCTCCTCCTCTGTCTGGGCTAGCTGCACTCCACCCAGCTGGTAACTCCTCCTTGGGTTCTTCATCCCAAAATGCAGCACCTTGCACTTTTGGCATTAAACCCAGTTGCCAGGTGTCTGACCAGGTTCAAGCTTTGCCAGATCATCCTGCAACCCCTGCCATCCCCTTAGGTCATTCACCACCACGCCTACCTTGGTATCATCAGCAAACAGACTGATCTTGCTCTCGATGTCCCATGATATGTCTTCAATGAATATCCCAAACAACACTGGTCCCAACACCGAGCCCTGTGGAACACCACTCATCACTGCCTTTGGGTGTGAGAGCTCCCCACCCACCACCACCCTCTGTTGCCTTCCCTGAAGCCAGATTCCTACCTATCTCACCAGCTTTGCATCCACCCCTGTGCCTACTAACTTCCTTCCCAGCCTTTCATGCGGCACCGAGTTGAATGCCTTACTGAAGTCCAGATACAGGACATCCGCTGCATGGCCCCTGTCCAGTTGCCTAGTTACCCAGTCATAGAACTCGACCAGGTTGGTTTGGCAGGATCTGCCACGTATGAAGCCATGCTGTCTGCTGTCCTGTAGTCCTTTGGCCTCTAAGAGGGCCACCAGCCTCTCCTTCAGGATAGTCTCCATTAGCTTACCCACAATGGATGTGAGGGCTCACTGGTCTGTAGTTTCCCGGTTCATCCTTGGGGCCACTCTTGTGGAGGGGCACCACATGAGCCATCCTCCAGTCCTGAGGTACACACCCAAATGTAGTGAGGCATTAAATAGGTCTGCCAAAGGTCCTGCAAGGACCTTTGCCAGCTCCTTCAGTACCCTGGGGTGGATGCCATCTGGGCCTGGTGCCTTGTCCACCCTCAGTGCCTTCAAACCCTCTCAAACTCTGCCCTCCATGATTTCCCCATCTGTCACCACTTCCCCCCATGCTTCTGCCATTTCTCCAACCTTGGGTGTCACCCCCCTCTTCTCTTTAGTAAATACTGAGCAGAAGTACTCATTTAGTGCTTCTGCCTTATCGCACCCTGCTTCCACCCAAGCCCCCTCCTTCCTAATCCTTACTATGTGGTCCTTACAGCTCCTTTTCTCCTTGATGTACTTAAAGAAATCCTTCTCCCCCTTCTTAATGCCTTGTGCCAGCCTGAGTTCTGTAGATGCTTTGGCTCCCCTTACTGCCCTTGTCACCTCCTTCAATTCTGTCAAGTACTCCTCCCTGTCCTCCCCTCCCTGTTTTCTTGTACTTCCTAAAGGCAGCTCTTTTCCTCCTTACCTTTTCCATGACCTCCTTGCTCAACCAGCTCAGTTTCTTAGCCCTGGTCTTCTTGCTCTGGGCTTTGCAGCAGGTTTTGGTTGCCTCCACTATCTCCAGCTTTATGAGCTCCCACCTCTGGTTAGTGTCCATACTAGATTTAATTCTGGCCAGGTACCCTTTTACCACTTCCCCCATCCTCCCAAAGTCGTCCCTCCTGAAGTCCAGCACTCTTGTGTCAGATTTCACTCCTTCCTTGCCCATATCCAATGTGAGCCATACTGAGTGGTGGTCACTCCCTGACAGCGGTTCCTCCACTGTAAGTTCTCTCACAAAGTCACCATTTGCCAGCACAAGGTCAAGGGCATTCCCTAACCTGGTTGGTTCATTGACCATTTGCAGCAGGAAGCTGTCCTGGAAGGCATCCAGCAGTACCTGCTCCCTTCTGTTCCTGTTTGTTGGGGTGCTCCAGTCCACTCCTGGCATGTTGAAGTCCCCCACAATGACCACACTACCCTTCTCGCAGGTCCTCCTGATCTGTCCCGCTAGTTCCCTGTCTAACTCCTCCGTCTGAGATGGTGGCCTGTACACCACTCCCATTCTAAGAATCCTATTCTTGGAATCCTGGATTTGCATCCAGAGTGACTCCGTACTACCATCCTCCCCTTCCTCCCTTACACACTTCAGTCCTTCCTTCATATCGTTGTTACATTGCAGCTTGTGATGTCACAGAGAAACAGACTGTGCTTGACTCAATGCAGTTGGGCACAGCTGGTTCCTCATGGACAGCACAATGTTCAAAAATGGCTGCAATATAATCTTATTATTGAACAAACCCAGTCATCAGTATCTCTGGATTGTTTCTAGCTACAGATGAGCACAACATGTTGTTTGAAAGAGGTATTCATGGGCTTTCAAACTATGATGACCACTCAGTATAAATGTGTCCCTTTAAGCCACTTTTGGAGTTTTGTTTTTAATCAAAGTGAATTGTTTGTTTCAGACACACTCCATAGCCAATAGCCAATATTAATTATAAAGAACCAGCATTGGCCCATGGGGTAATTAGTGTCCCATTCAGGTGGAAATGAATTGTTCCACTGATGCTTTATTAATGTTTTATGTCAATATCAAGAACAACATATATCGTATGACTTTAAAAAATGACAGGTTTCATTCCATTTCAACACTACAAGGCTTCCAAATGTCAATACTGACCATAAATTTGGGATAACTGGCAGAAATATGGGAAACACAAGAGCTTGACTCAGAATATACCAATTACTTTCATGAGTGTTGGAGAGGACCCAATTTCATGAGTGGCATGAGAATAGCAATTGCCAAATACATGCATTTTTTTGCTTTGATTGTGCTCCTGTTGAAAACAGATTATTTTCACTCCAGGAGTGTCACAGTTGATTTTTCCACTCCAGAACGTCATCAGATTCCTGAATCCCTACCTCTGTCAGAATGCCTAAATGATTCAAATCCTTACCAGGAAATAGTTAGGTTTTGGGAAATAATTTATAAGTAAATGGTGACTTTCAGATGTCACTTGGCTAATGAGAACCACAAAGCAAAACTTAGCAATTTTGCAACACTAAAGAGTTACAGGATGACACTCTTGATTACTTAAAAGATAATTCAAACTCACCAAGGCATTTACGTTTCATTAAACATTTTTTACTATCAACCCCTAAGCATTTTTATTAGAAATCCTGCAGTCTATTTCACATAATGCTAATTCTCAAATTCAGTCTTATCACATGTGTTAAAAACGGCAGAACTACTGCTCACCTTTTAAGATGAGGATGAAGGCTCGCACTAACCACAGTTAAATTTGTTGAAAATGCTGGAACCACCTCACACAATGCAACCAAGGACAAAATGTGTCCTCTCCTTGCTCACATTTATGGAAATTGTCAAGACTGATGAGTACTAATGTGCACATACAGTAAACCATGTTAGTTTAAAGTCACATTCCTCCCTCAATCATTTGTTTGTTAGCATACAATACTGAGAAAAACAGCTTCTATTTCCCATTCTCTGATTGGCTGAGCACCCTCCCAAGGTGGGTGTTCCTGTGCAAACAGAGATTGGGAAATTACAAGTTAAATGCCAAACAGCCTCATTGCAATGAAAATCATTGTGCCCAGCCCTGAATTTGAAAAACAAACTGAATAGCAGACATTTGGTTTTCTCCTTGCTTAGCATGTGAATGAGCAACCCTTAACCTTTCTTAATCAGCCACGGTTCTGACTTCCTCTGCTACCTACACAAATAACTATTCCATCACTTTATTGTATCCACAAACTAATATTGTATGTTATTTTTAAAAATGAAATCATTAGCATAGACATAGCTGTTCTTCCAGTCAGCGCTACAATCTCATAACTGCTTTTCCCCAGTTTGGACCTGGCTCTACCACCCACTTGTCAAAAACAAAGAATAGGAAAAGCTGTGAATTATATCTTTTTACAATTTAAAAATAAAAAAAAAGATAAATAACATTAGCACACTGCTGCCTCATGGCATTTCTTCTGGCTGTCCTTCATTTACTGCTCTGCCTGAGCATGCGTACGCATCTTCTGAAAAAAAGAGAAACCAGATCAGAAGTTTGGGTTGCAAAGCAAGGTTGCAAACAAACAAATGAAACTGACAAATTATACTCATGATGCAAAAAGGATTTTCTAACCTGCCGAGATGCCAGAAGCCCCCTGGTGCACCGAACATAGGGCACACAGAGCTTGTGGCAGTCTCCGGTCAGCAACCAGTATTTTCTATCCCTTGTGCCAATCACAGATCCTTAGATCACATGTTTGGGGTCTAGCCTGCACTGCTGACCAGGACCTATGACACAGAGCTTGTGCCAGACATTTGGCGCAAGCTGCCGTAAAGCATGGAAAATGTTGCAACTATGCCCGGGAATGGAAAATCGGGCATAGCTGCAGCAACGTTGTTCAGCGCACCAGCAGAAATTAAGTCATGTGATGCAGGGCAGGATGCAATCCCTGCATTGCAGTTTGAAAATCCAGCCCAAGGTGTATTGGGAGGGGGAGGGGGAAGGGGCTGAATTGCTAGGGACAGCACTTTCAACATGATGGCTACAGTGCCTTCTGCTGCCAATGACAGCAATCAGCAGTGGAGGGATAGCTTTACACATAGTCTTCTTTATTGAATTTTGTTAACTTTTGTTTTAAAATTCTTTTAACCATTTCATGTTATAACCCAAAACCCATTTCCTAAGCAGAATAATACCCTCTAGGGTGGTTTGTATGGGCTATACAGGAACTTCTAGGTACTTATCAGGTCACCGGCCTGTGAAGTTAGCCCTCATTATGCCATGGAGTGGTCTGCTATAGCTCAATACCACCATTCCTGTTGGGTATTATTTCTTGCTTTGATTGCCTAGATTCCATTCAAAAATACCTACTAGTACTATGGTTTAATTTTGTGCTGAGGTTGATTTCTTCAGTCCAGTGATGAGTGTACTAGTAGTTTAAATTATTGAACTGGTGACTTTAGAGTACTTTGGTGAAGGGGGAGCAGAGTGCAGTGTTTTGTGTTTCAGAGCATTTGATATGCAGCAGTTGTACTCAGAAAATGCAGTCAAGTTACACCAGTTTAAATTAGTTCTAAATTCATATTGTTCATACACAGAGGTTGCCGCATGTGAAGTACTCTTTGCTACATAACAGGGCTTTATGTGCTGCAGCCACTCTCAATCACTTAAATGGAATAGAAAAAAAGAAATGTGTTATAACATTTGGAAGAGTTCTCTAGAATGTGTAAATTTGTGTGTGCATGACAAAGGAGAACTGATCCATTGTTACTGGAGAAAAAAGCAGCATCAAAGTTTCAAAAGACTTAATAAAATAATAGAATATGAACACTAGGACATCATTTACTAAAGAGGCACTGTCATTACATAAATGACACATGTCATGGGCTGGCAAAAAATATCTCCCATGAGCCATGCATGAGGACTTAGGTGTGAAACCTGCAGACAAAAATAAATGCAGTCTTGTGGCTAGCCCATGGCACAAATTCAATCTTTTAGCCAGCTCATGGCACAACACACATACACACACACACACACACACTCACACATACAAACACACGTACATGCAAATAAGGATGCAATCAATATCATCTCATAAAAAATGGACATCAGTCTAAAGGGATAAACAAGATTTCAAATGTAAAAATATCAGCATGTTGAGGAGTCAAATTATTTCCCTTGAGTGAAACTGCTAATAAGAAATGCAGTAACAAATCCAGATGAGTACTGACAAGTATAAAAAGCATAACTGAATTCCATGAGGGCACAACAATTGTCCTAAGGGTGGCAGCTCTGAGGGCTTTAAGTCTTTTCAGATGGTCTTTTAAACACATTAGTCAACGGTAATAAAATGAGTACAGTATGCACACTGTGAGTTTACAGTACTGTATTCCTGTTTTCCTTTTAAGTTCACACTGGGTTAATTAGACTTACTGAAAAATAGTTTCAGTAACATTAATAAGAGGCCACATTTTGCATCTTCTTCCATGACTGTGTGAAGAAACAGCACATTGAGGCTCCTAACAGCACACTGGATACCCTGATGATATGCAAAGAGAATGATTCTCTTCTTTACAATGAACAAGTCATGGAAGTTTTTCTAGCATCTTGTGAAATCATTGTTACTCCTAGGAATAGCCTTCATTGTAAACAAAATAAAGCCATTAAATTTCTTCTGCAGCAGTGCTAATGAAATCAAAGCAACCACCTTCATACAGGGAAACAGGGAAGAATCAGCATTCAAAACACACATGATGCAAAACAAGTTTACCATGCTTAAAGGGCTCCACGTTCAGCTCATGCTACAGTGCTAACTCCCTCAATACTAATATATTTCTTTAACAATGCATGGTGGGTATTGACAAGTACTCCCATCTCTTATTAATATTAATAGAGCACATTGTGGTTCAGAAAGCAAAACAATGCTGCTTGCTGTACAGTGGTCTGGGAAGGACATTATGCTCTTTTGGAAACAGTTATGAGTAGCACAAATAATGAATGCTTTCTCAGTAAAAACAAAAATCAGCATAGCATCCCTAAATTATTTTTGTAATTATCTAGCAATATTAATAGTGCCTAACAAATCATGAGCAATACTAATCTCAAGTTAACTAACTAGTGTTTTGAAACAAATGTTAGTGAGTGTCATATGATGGAAGTGGCATTTTAAGACCACCAGCAGACTTATTGAGCACTGTATATTTACATCTGCTTTTGTTTGGAAATGCAACTGTAGTAGATCCATGCATGAATACAGTATGGTGGAGGTAACATTGTGCTGGAGCTCATAGTGCTGAGTTTAAGCTGGAACTAACAGAGCTTCCAAGGAGGGAAAGCCTATTGAGATGCATTAGCCCTATTAACATCATCACCATCTATCTGATTATCTATGTCAATGCTGACCAGGCTGTGAGGACACGTTAAGTAATGCAGGTGTCCTGTCACTGATAGTTAATCTAGGCCACTGGGATGTTTGCAGATGCAGGGGAAAATCTTCAAAAAGGACATGAAATTGTTCTTCCATGGTTCAGCCCAATGATGTGCAGACAGAAAAGCTGATTGCTACAATACAAGGGCAGGCTAGCTCTGGAACTTCTCTGGAACTGGATCAGCAGAAGATGCACACATCAGGGCTCAGTGGAGAGTTCAGCTGGGTAGGAGTCCATGGGCTGCATGCATCTCAGGCACCTTCTATAATGCTTGCAAGAAGCCACTTTTTGTTGTAATTTGTGAAGAAAGCCTCTACCTTTTTTCTGGACTGATTTAATTTGCCTGCAAGGGATGGAGGGAGATGCAATAAAGACAACTGCATTTGTAAAGAAACATCTGCATAAGATTTATAAGTGCTATAAGTATTAAGGGAATATATTGTTAACAAAAAAAAAGCTTACCAGAAATTAAATTGCAGAGCATTTATTTTGCTGAAAATTCATTATATTAGTAGAGGTACAATCACTAAGCTCTTGCCTGGGTGAGAGCGATTGCTGGCACTTAATTGTAATCACAGGCTAGAATTTTCAAAAGCTTTAGTCTGCAGCAGAACATTTAGAGGTTTACTTAGGAAGTTTTATTCACATAAAAAGTAAATGGCCTTAATGTACAAGAAATGTTGTTAAACGAAACAGGCACAAAAGCCTGACCTGGTTCACAAAGGAGGTAAGGTAGATTGTGAGGACAAAACAAAGGACCTTTACTAAATATAAGGGGAGCACGGGGAAGGAAGCTTGGTGGGATTATCCGGCTAAAGTGAAAGAGGCAAAGGTGATGGTGATCAGGACAATTGCAGGCATGGTGAGTGGATTGTTGAGGGAGTACAATGTGGGGACAAAGTTTTTTTAGGTACTGTACATAAAGGTAAAGTAAGGAAAACATGGGATTGTCTAGCTGAAGAGGGAGGTAGTGGCAGATGACAAGCAGAAGACAAATGTATGAAACAATGACTTATGCTTGGTATTCATGGTAGAGAACATATGGAATAGTGCTTGGGTGAACATCCACAACAAGGCTGTGTTTCCATCAAGGGAGTTGATGACATCACAGAGACCTCGAGAGCGAAGCTCGAGAGGTCTCGTTGATGTCATCAACTGCCCGAGATGGGGACACAGACTTAGTTGTGGATGTTCACCCATCCACTGTTTTTTATAGTATATGGGTTTTTTTTGTTTTACATTTATTTTTTTTGTTAGTTGCCGTAGGCGCTGCTCCCGTTTCCCCTCTGGTGCTTCTGCTTGCGGCCATTCCCGCTTATGCTCCATCCTGCTCCTCAGCACATCGTTTTTTTTTAAATTGGTGAGAAAAAAATCAAAGAAATTGTTTTTAGAAAGGGAGCCATGTATGGCTCTCCGTGTCCCGATTCCCGACTTCTCAGTCGGTGGCTCCGCTGCTTGGCGCTCGCTAAATCGCGCTGCCATGTTTTTTTGTTTTTTTTCTATAGAGCGTCATCTGAGCCAATCAGGCAGCAGGTCAAGGGTAAAAAGTTGTTGTACTATCGATGTGATGTCAGAACGATAGTACAACAACTTTTTTGACCTTTGAACTGTACTACAACAAGATTTCAGCAGTTGCTGAAATCCATTGACAATAGGCAGCACCCATATACTATAATAGTCTTCTGCTGGAGAGTTTTATCAAGGCCACCATGTGGGGAATTCAGGGAATAGGCAGAGTATAGCTCTTAGTTGACAGGATAAAGAAGGGTTTAGAAGCTCTCAAGTTAGACAAGGCACCAGGCCTTGGTTGTCTGCACCCATGGTTTGTTAAGGAATTAGCTGAAGAATTGGCAGTAACCTTAAACCACCTAGTCAACAACTCAATGAAGTTCAGAATGGTGACAGCAGATTAGAGATTTGCCAATTTAGTACCACGCCACAGTGTGGGGGGGGGGACAGGGAGGATCCAGGCTACTACAGCCCAGTCAGACTTACCTTCATAGTCAATAAGTTGATTGAGACCATAGTCACAGAAAGCTTGGTGGCCTACTTAGAGGGCCGTGGATTAAAGAACAACACACAGCATGGGTTTGTGTTAGGGAGGTTGTGCTATGTCAATCTGATATTGTTTCTGACTGCATCACTAGGGCTATAGATAAAGGACAGGCAGTAGATTTGTTCTACTTTAACTTCAGCAAGGCCTTTGATGCAGTACCTCACAAGAGACTGCTGAAGAAGTTGTAGGACTTAGATATAGAGTGGGGTTTATTTAGGTGTATAGGAAGTTGGCTTTTGGGAAGCAACAGAGAGTAGTGGTGGACAGAGCTAAATCAGGAGATAGTAAGGCTACAACCAAAGTACCACAGGGATAGGTCCTGGGACCTGTCATATTTATTATGCTCACAAGTGACCTAGGAGCAGGTATCTGTGAAAAGCTGTGTCACTTTGCTGATGATACAAAGATATACAGCAAGGCAAATTGCAAGGAAGAGTTGTAGGAGCTCCAGAAGGACAAAGGGAAACTAAAGAGATGGTCTAAGGCCTGCCAATTGAGATTCAACACTATGAAATGCAAGGTAATTCACTTAGGGAGATGGAATTCATGCACAGAATACTGGATGGGAGGGGTTAGGCTGTCCACTTCAACAGAGAGGGATCCTAGGTCATAATCAGGAGCCCTCTCAAGCAAATGAATCAGTGCAACAAAGCATACAGCAAGACACTAAGGATGCTGAGCTGCATAGGGAGATGTTTTGACACTAAGAGAAGGAAGGTGATTACACCACTGTACAGAAACATGGTGAGGCCTCACTTGGAGTGCTGTGCCCAGTGCTAGAGTTCTCACCTGAAGAAATACTGACAAAACAGAGTCAGTGCAGTGAATGGTCACCATGCTGATCCAGGGCCAGCAAGGCAGATCCTATGAGGATTTTCTGGAGGCCCTAAACAAATATGTACTTTCTGAAGACCAGGCAGCAGCAGGGGCACAAGAATGAAACATACAAGTTTATCAGCAGTATAAGCAAGATGAATAGCAAGGACCCATTTGTAAGAAATAGAGTTGCAGACACAAGAGGGGCATGACTGGAGGCTGGTGGTGGTGGGAGGGGGTTCAATATAAAAGAGAGGAAATTCTTCTTCACTGAAAGGGTGGCAGAACCAAGGAACACATTGCAGGTGGAAATGCTGGGGCAGCTACCCTCATAGGTTTAAGCATGATTGGGACATGGCAAAGGGACTCAAAGTCCTCAAGAAGGTAGCACCAGTTTGAGGGCTGGAGGTGGAGGGTAATCACCTGTACAGTCGGTCAGTGGGGTGAGGTAATATAGTAAGGGTAGACCTGATGGACCTTCGGTCTCCATCTGTTGCAAAATTCTAGGTTTCTTCAAATTGACCAATATGGTGTTTAAATAAAAGACAAGTGAATAGTTCCATTCCCATTTACTTTTCTTTAAATTATAAATATAAGATTCAATATTTAGCAAAAACTGCAGATGAAAATTGAAACTTGCATGTGCAAGTGCCCCAATCTGCAAGTATTGATCACTTGAGTGCACTATTGCAACTTGCACCACCACTTCCTGAGTACCATGTGCTCAAGCTGTTTAACGGCACTGAGTAAATACGGGGGCAGAGACCTCATTTGATTGCAGTTATCAGTTAATTCTCACCTCAAGCCTTAATTCTCACATCCCAGGCAGATGCATAACAGGCAATTTAAAAGTGCAGAAGGCATATCTGGTATCTCTGGCCCCTGGTACCCCTACTCAAGACACTGTTTTCTCATTCTGTCCCATAACACTGAAACAAGTAGAGGACCTATTATTAGACCTGGACATTAGGAAGAATGTGGGTGTTGACTCTATCAATCCCTATTTCTTAAAACCTAGATAGCTCATCTTGTCTGCCCCAATCACCATTCTTTTCAAATTGTTCCTTGAGCAGGGCGCCCTACCGTCAATCTAGAAAACCGCTCATGTCACTCATGTGGCATGTCACACGTCAACTGCTTCTGGTCACTCTATCAAACATTAGTCTGGACTCCATAGCATTTAAATGGTTTACTAGTTTTTGGCAGTATGCTAGATTGCTTTTAAAAACTATTATTTATTTTTGGCAGTATACTAGCTCTTTAGGTAAATGCATGAAAGATGGGACTCCCTACTCCTGTCCAATGCATAATATTTTGTACACTGTAAAAAGGAAAAAAAGTTCTACTCTGTTGCTAATGTCAGCAGACAAAGCTCCTTATAACTTTCTCATAATTACACTACATTGCAAGGACATTTCTCCCATACTCCTAAACTGCCATCAGATATCAGGAGTAGCACTATATATTTTATATATTAAATGCCGCTTGTTCCATACATACCTATTTTTTTGTGGGTATTGTTTCTCCTGGGGCCCCCAGTCAGCCACTCCATCCTCAGATCCCTTTCCCCAGCTGCTGTCTTACCCGCACCGGTCTCCTAGGAGGGTGATCACCTTAATTGCCCCCATGGCTTACCACTCATGGTGGGGTGGCAGGGGGTGGCCAACTTCCCCCACCAAGTTTGGATCCACATGTTGATCCCCTCCTGGAGCTGGTGCAACTGCTCACAGATGGCCATCAAGTCACTGTGACTGGGTGCCCTTTTTCACTTTTTTCCCCTGTGGTCTCATGGCATGTAATGATGCCAGTGCCTAGGTGCACACACGCTCCTGTGCACACCCTGTCAAGAGTCTGCTGCATCCTGCCCCATGGTATGCAGCTCCATGCCATCGAGCCCCAGTCTCTACTAGGGGTTAGGCAGGCACTAGATGCTAGAAAACCTCTCCCCAGAGATGGAGAGCAGTCCATCAGATGTTCAATCCATCTCCTCCCTGCCTACCCACAGCGACCTGTGCTCTTTCCTAAACACAAGTCGCTGGCATGGTGCAAGGTGTGGCGCCCACCACCTCAACCCTCAGCACCATACATACATTTTGATCTTTCATATTCTGATGGATTAATTTCTAAACACAATATATTAAAAGTGGAAATTAATGTGATGGACGAATTCCTTTCACTTAACAACCAGCACCCATTTTTTTAATCTTTTTATCGTTCAAATAAAGAATGTGTTGCTTCAACTCATTTTACTGTTAATGAGTTGTGACTTGGGAAGATGTATTCTTCACACTGATCATGGTCAGCACTCTGCCTTGGGATTATGTGGAGAACAGACTGAGTATATCCCTTCATAGCCCATTTAACTCTTGCAATCAGAATTCAAAACCATGGTAAACACTCCCAGTAAAATAGGTTGCATTGGCTATGCAATTCAGAACTAAAAGTAAAGTAATCCAGTGGTTAGCCATGGATAATTTGTGGGAGACTGATAAATCATGTAGAAAAAAAAAACAACATATCTAAGGGATGGCCTTTTGTTAGAGAGAAAAAAAAAACTTCCCTCAGAAAAAATAAAGAAATTGTGTTCTTTACTGTGCCCGTCATACAAACTGTATTACGAAATGCTTTAGAATCCAAGAAACAGCAAGTGATTTGTGTTGTTATTTTCAGTGCACAAATAACTCAAAGTGCTGAGAAATAGAATAAAGAGCAATCCTAGTGAGGTTTTGTAACTTGCTTAGCATAACACAGTGAATTAGTAGCAGTTGTGGGATTTAAACTTGGGTCTCTAGAGCACCTGATCTGTGCTCCAAACCAATAAGCCAAGCTGTCTTCCAGAACCAGGATAAAGAGCAGATCCAGGCCCTTTGAAATATCAGTTCCTAGTTTTTTTTTCTACCATTTAGTAAGCTTCTTGCACATTAACTTTGGGTCACTCCTGGATAATTTCAATTTATGTGTTTGCCAGGATTTTAATGCTACATTCGCTGGTTCTTTTCCTAATAGCCTACATATTTTGAAAACACAGCTCTGAATGTTCAGCCATCGGGGGAACTGTACTAGTCTGCACTACTACTAATACTATCTAAGAAGTCTCATCTCAATATATCACAAGACTTCAGCTAATTAGCGTCTTGCAGTTGGGATAGCCACCAAGGGAAAAAGGAGCTCATGATGCCTGAATGTTTTATGTTTCTTGACATTTTATATGGGTAATGCATGTTTTTGGTGGCACCTCAAGTGTTAACCCAGTAGGTGCATGTGAACCTGAGCAGATGCAGCTGTGACCTTGCCAAATATGAGATTTGTTCTTATGGAGACTGCTAAATTAAGATTACTATTGAAAGATTGCTATATGCAAAGATTGCAAGTGAAAGAGAGTAACTTAAATTATCTTCTGAAACCTCCAATAACTATTCCAGAGAAAGATATTGTAATTTTTAATGCTCCAGGACTGAAGTGGATTATGTTAAACCCCCAAATGCATGATACACAGTATACCACTGCATATTTAATGATATATACTGTATAAAAATCCCAATCTCTCTTTCTAGTCCTACTCACCTTTTATTAATAGAAATGTAGAAAATCATACCACACATTTTACTAAATAGTTTTCATTGGAACTGCTGCATCATGTTGTCTTATGCAGCTACAGTACTTACAGCACATGTAGCAACATATGATTTTTACTTATGTTTCATTTCAGCAATAAGGCATGAGGAAGAGGGCCTTTCTAGGAGAATAATGTCCAGTGGGATATATATACCCTGTATAAAGAGTTAATGTCTTGAATCCCAAAGTGTAACCCACTGCCTTTAACCTCCCACATGGCAACCCCCCCCCCCCAAGAAATGTTCTCATCCTCAGGCTTTATAACTATGATATATTTTTAATTTTTATATTATATAAATCTGTTAAATCTTTTAAATGTTGTTATCTTCACTCTAGTACCATGACAACTGATGGAATTGTCTGGGGCATTTATCAGTCAATGATGCATGTTATCCTGACCAATCAGAATGCTGCTTTTAGTAGATTAACACACATTTCAACAAATTCTTCAGTGCTCTGAAAACAGCTGCTGCACCAAATAAAGTCACTAAAAGGATCAGAAAAGGTCATAAAAAATTCAAGAATTTAATTTTTTGTTTCACCTTTTCTGAATGCTAATAGATATTACACTGACAATGATTTATAATTTATCATTGGAAGCAAACAGAATGTAGGATCCATATTTACCTGTTGACCCATTACCCTGATAGTCTGCAATTCAGCAGTCCCAAAGGGCAACATACCCCATATCAGCAGAATTGCAGATCTTACAGCCCAGGAGCTGTCCAATTGATGACTAGCTAGCACACTAGTTGGAGGCACTTATTCATAATATTGCCCTTTCAGAAATTCACATCTGCTACACTCCCCAATGCACATGAGGCACTCATCTGTTTAGTTATGCATCAGATGGCTGCTACATATTGGGGCTGTAACTAGACAAATCTATTGTAGTCAATCTGAGTTCAGGTTTATGGCAGAAATGGAAAACTTAAGACATTAAAGCTGACCCAAAATGGTGTTTTTTATCATTCTCAGACACAGTGACTACAACAGTAAACATCCTAATTCTATCACACAAACCCCCATAAAGCAGAGCAACTTGGGATATATATGCAAATCACCATTACATTTTAGGAAGGTTCAGCTTTAAGCAGGAATGCATGGTGCCAAAGGGCCTCTTACACAATCTACAAAGGGTGCAAACAGAAGACACGGATACATCTTTCATCCTACCCAGGTCTCATCAGTGTGCCTCGTCTGTATGACACACCAGTGGAAATGAACAAGCCTCTAAGTTTATCTTACAGGTTTCAGTCATGGTGAGCCCAAAAAGCATGCTAAAAGGCAAAGAACCTCAATGCAGGTACACTGAGGTAAGAGTTACAAACATCCAGTGATGCTCTGCATTATGAGGGTATGTGTAATTTTGTATTTCTTAGAAACTTGGCTTTATGGCTAATGTACTATGGGGTAACCCTTGCCTCAGTCCTCTTGCACTGAGATTCTTTGTCTTTTAGCTTGTGTTTTTGTTTTGGGGGGGGGGTGACCACCATGACCCAAACTCATCAGACCAGATTTGGAACTGGTTCATTTCCCTTGGGATGTCATACAGACAAAACACACTGATGAGTCATGGGTAGGTGTCATGCTGGCAGGTGGGGACTATAGACTGGCTCTCATCTACTGTCCACCCGGAGATGAGAAGCCATTCCTTAAGGAAGTGCCGGACATCGTCGTTGACCTGGTATTGGAGTCCCCCAGCTTGATGGTGCTGGGCGACTTCAATGCTTGGATCGACAATGAATTCTCGCAATTTGGACAGCACTTCCTCCAATTGATGAATTAATTGGGCCTCTCACAGGTGGTTACCTCTGCCACTCATAAATGTGGCCATTCCCTTCATCTGGTTTTCCTCCTGGGGATGGAAGCCTCTGGCATGGGGGTGGAACCTGTTGATGGTTTGACCATCACACTATGAGATTCAATTTTGGTACCCCCCTGCGTAGACCTACCCCTGTGGAGATGGTCAAGTACTTCCCTTTACGGGATGTGACTCCCAATGGTCTAACTGAGGCACTTGACCTATCAGAATTCCCTGTGATGAGCTCAGATCCAGAGGTTTTGGTTCTGGCCTAAAATAAGGCCATTATCTCTGCTCTGGATTCCATTGTGCCAATCCATGTGCATCCTCTGTCCCTTTACCCTCGGTCCCCATGGTTCGATGGGGACTTGAGGGAGATGCAATGATTAGGACGCAGGTTAGAGAGGTGTTGGCAGAAATCCCACTTAGATGCTGACCATCTTTGACTGCTAGAGCACTATCAACTCTATCAGTCAGCAATTGCTCTTAAGAAGGCAGTATTCCTGTCTGGGGAAACTGCTGCTGCTCAGAACCGACTGGCCCAGCTCTTTCAAACCATGGACAGACTGTGCAACCCAGCCTGTCTACAGGTTCATAGAGCCTTTTCGCAATCTCAGTGTGAGAAGCTTGCTTAGTTCTTTGCAGATAAGGTGGATGACATCAGGGTGGAGACCTGTGCAACACTCTCTATGGGAATGGCCATGGACCAGTCCCTGGTTGCATTCCCTCCTCTTTCCTGGAGTCTCTTCAAAAGGCTGGAAATCAAGGATGTTATGAGGATTGTCCAGGGTATGTGCACTACATGCTGTAGCTTAGACCCGGGCCCTACAGCCTTGATTATGGGCTGTGGGGAGATTATCATCCCGGTTCTGGCGAGGATAGTCTGGTGCTCCTTAGACTCTGGTGAATGTCCCTGCTCCCTGAAGGAGATAGTGGTGACACCAGTGTTGAAGAAGGCTTCTTTGGACCCCGATTCCCTCGTCAACTACAGGCCTATCTCAAATCTTCCCTTTGTTGGGAAGGTAATTGAGAAAGTAGTGGCTACTCAGTTAGACAACCATTTGACCATCCATAGCATCTACGATCCTCTTCAATCCGGTTTTTGAAAGAGGCACAGCACCGAGACTGTGCTGGTTCGGGGGCTCAATGATCTCTTGATGGCAAGAGACCAGAAAAAATGGTCCATTTTGGTCCTACTGGATCTGTCATCAGCATTTGACACTGTAGACCATGGGGTACTGCTTGAGCACCTGAAAATCATCTGTGGGCTTTCAGGATTGGTCCACAGATGATTTACTTCTTTCCTCACAGGTAGAACTCAGAGGGTGGTATTGGGGGTGTTTTCCTCTGAACCTATCTCTCTTTCTTGTGGGCTGCCCCAGGGCTCAGTGCTGTCCCCCATGTTGTTTGCGGTGTACATGCTTTCCCTCGGAGACATTGTAAGACGGTATGGGCTGGAGTTTCATTGTTATGCTGATGATACCCAGCTCTACCTGTCTTTTGCACCTGACCAGAATGGAGCACTCTCTGTGTTTAATAACTGCCTTGGTGAAATCCAAGGTTGGATGAGGTCCAGCTGGCTGAAGCTGAATTCTGGGAAGACGGAGGTGATGGTTGTGGATCCCGATCACTGGATAAGGGGGTGGGGAACAAACCATCCCTCAGGTCTATTCCTGGGGGATGTTGAGCTCCCTATCTCTGAACAGGTGCATGACCTAGGGGTAATTCTTGATGATCGGCTGACACTAAGTGCACAAGTGTTGGCCGTCATTAAGTTATCCTTTTACCATCTTAGGAACATCACTAGGATCAACACCTTGTTCCATCCTGGGACCTACCTACATTGATCCATGCCTTTGTGACCTCGTGCTTGGACTACTGCAATTCCCTTTACTTTGGGCTTCCAGGGGTTGATATCTGCTGCTTGCAGCTGGTGCAAAACTCTGCAGCCTGGTAGTTAACTGGGATGCCTCATTCTTCCCATATTACACTGGGGCTGTGGGAACTGCACTGGCTGCTGGTTCAGTGGTGGGTCACCTTTAAAGTCAGCTTACTGACTTATAAAGCCCTGCATAGTTTGGGCCCTGACTACTGGAAAGAGCTCCTGGTTCCTTACCTCGAGTCACTACTCCATTTCGACCAACAGTTGCTGGAATTCGAGGATAGTTTTAAAATCTTCTGGTGCCCGGGCTTTTATGTTCATGGCACCGACCCTCTAGAATTCTCTACCCCGTTGGATTAGAGAATGCACGACTGTGGGGGGTTTTAAACAAGCATTAAAATCCTTTTTGTTGATTAAGGCATTTGGGGACGATGCTGACTTGGTCTGATCTTAATATTTTATCATGATGTTTGATATTATTTATTCTATTGGTTTTATTATGATGTGTCATTTTGATGTGATTTTATAATTTGTTCTGTGCCTTGATTTTTGAAAGGCACATTAAAAATAAAGATTATTATTATTATTATAGGACAAAACACATGTCTGTTTCTTCTGTTTGCACTCTTTTCAGACTGTGTGAGAGGCCCTTTGGCACCATGCATTCCTGCTTAAAGCTGAACAAGCCTAAAATGTCATGGTGATTTGCATATACATCCCATGATACTCCACATTATGGGGTTTGTGTGATTTTGTAATTATCTAAAACTACTTTATTGCCAATGCCCTTAGGAGTAACCCCTGCGTTCTTTGTCTTTTAGCTTTTTTGTTTTTTTTGGGGGGGTGCTCGCCAAGACTCAAACCCATAAGATAAGCCTAGGGGCTGATTCATTTCTGCTAGGATGTCATACAGACAAGGCACACCGATGAGTCCTGGGTAGGATGAAACACATGTATGTGGCTTCTCTTTGCACCCTTTGCAGATTGTGTGAGAGGCCCTTTGGCACAATGAATTCCTGCTTAAGGCTGAACCTGCCTAAAATTTCATGGTGATTTCCATTTACATCCCAAGATGCTCTGCATTATGGGCTATGTGTGATTTTGTATTTCTCTGAAACTTGACTTTGTGGCCAATGCCCTTTGGGGTAACTCTTGCCACAGTGCTCTTGCACAGAGGTTCTTTATTTTAATTCTAGAGCATCTTCTGTTGCACATTTCCTCTACAAAAGGCTTATCAGATGATAAGTAAGAAATAAAATGAATAATCTTTGATTAAGCTTAGGCTTACTGGACAAGTCAGTTTACACTTCCCCTAAATCTTATAAGAAGAATCCAATTCATTCTCCAATCATTCACAAATGTTGTTTCTTTCATGACATTGTGGTATGCTTGTTTTGTTACTTCTACTGTATATTGTTGTGAGACTTTTACTCCTTACTTGTGCTGAAAGTCAATCTCCTGCTTCTCTTTTACATAACCCCTTACTGTACGATGCTCAATTAATACTGGTCTCAACTTTTGTAAAGCCCTCACTTGGCTCTTGTCCTGACTTTCAGAGATGCTGCCACTTGGCTCCAGCACTCCTATTTCTACAGCCGTGCTAGACCCAATCCCATCTGATGTTGTGGTCATTCTGCTCCTAAATATGTGCACCTGAATAAGGCTGTTAGTGAGGATCCTAGGCACAACACTTTTAATCAGGGCATTAATCAGCTTTGTACAGGTTACACAACTCACCATTATGTAGGCCAATCCAAATTTTCTGTTCTGCCATCTAAAATTTGCCTTTCAAGGATTCATGGTTTTTACTGTCTCATTCTGAATTCCCTGTCCTAATTCTGTAACCTCATTTAATTAAAATTGGTGTCATTGGAATTACCATCGATTTGAAAGCCATGGGGGCTCAACTACCTCTGGAAAAACTCCATGAAATTATAAGTCTAATATACAAGTACCCCTTTCTATTCAAACAAGCAGGTGTGAACATAGAATTATCTCTGCCAGGTCTCTTCAATTTTGTAATACATATTATTCACCAAGGTAGATTTTTCACATCATATTTACTTCAGCTAGCTTCTTTGACATCAGAACTTGACCACTTTATCCAACTAACTCCCTGGTTCATGTCTGACTCTTCAATGTGGACATTTTTTTGTAAAACATAAATTGAATTACCCTCTAGTACAACAAGCTAGCTTCTCATTCCAAACTAGAAATGTTTACACATTCCTCTCCTGCATTGGTGTTGCTTCGTTTTATCAAAATCATTTGATTTGGTAAATTATAGCATATGGAAATGTCACTCAAGGTTGGCTATTTGAACAGTTGTCCTTGGAATCACCATGGACTTTAAGTCACTGAGGCAAGGCTCAACTACCTCTGGGAAAACTCAATACAATTATAAATCTATTATACAGGCACCCTGTTCTATTCAAATAAGGCTGTATAAAAATAGAATTACTGTATCTCTGATAGGTCTCTTCAATGTTGTAATACATATTATTATCCAAGGTAGATCTTTCACATCATATTTACTTCAGCTAGCTTCTTTGACATCAGCACTCGACCACCTTATTGGACTAATTTCCTCTGCTTTGTCTGACTTTTCAATGAGGACTTCTTTGTAAAAGAGGAATGGAATTACCCTCCTCTATGACAAGCTAACTACGCATTCCATCCTGGAAGTTTTTATAGAATTCTCTCCTGCCCTTGGTGTTGCTTGTTTTTACCAAAATCATTTGGTTTGGTAAACTATAGCTTATGGAAATGTCACTCAAGGTTAATTATTTGATCAGCACTGCAAACCAAGACTGCCTCATGGCTAGGTGTGCAAGATGAGACACATGGTATGCAAACCAGCACTCTGGCACAACTCACCACTAAGAAATCACCATAAAGTGACTAATTACTTCAAAAAGCAGATAGTTTTATTAGTCAAAAAATGTGCTGACCTCTTACCATGGACAGATGAAACCAAGGAAACACCAACAGGGTGCCACCAACAACTACCAGTTTTGCTATGGCATCATTTTTTTATTTGGCCTGAAAGCTTTGACAATAAAACATTGCAGCGTATACAAATTTAAATATCAGAAGCAAAACAGAGGTAATACCTAGTGCAAAAATAAAACTCTCAAGAAATGTCACTCATAGCCCATTCTGATAAGAGTTCTGCTCTCTGAGAGTCATCATAATATTGCTGCATCCCCTATTTGGGGATCAACATGACATTTTTCAAGCAGTGATATTTTACTGCCACAACAAAGCTTCTGATGTTATTATTGGTTGCAATAAGTCATCTTCTCCAACCATAGTGAACTTTCTGAGTAAATTTAGTTGGATAGCTATGCAACATTATTTACAAGTTAAAACTACAGAATTGATATTCCTGATACAGCTGATGTGACAGTCTCTCTATTCCAGTTCCAAAAATGTTGATGCATGGATCATTTTGCATAACATTTCAAGACCATCATTTTGACATAAACATTTGTCTAAATACTGTATAGTCTATTTAGTTATTTATTTATTTAACATTTTGGAAACCAGGAGAGGCGCACTGAGCTGAAGCTTATTTCCAGCTGCAACATGGAGGAAAGGGGAAGGAGGGAATGGAAATTATAAAGGCAGATTACAAGTAAGTAAAAACAAATCAAGTAAAAAACATAAGATGCTTGAAGGTTCACATGAGCAGTATGGATTGGAATAATGCATGGGTATTACAAAATAATTAGTATAGGGATAAACTGTAAGAAGTAATAATAAACAGGAAAAATGGGTAGAAATAATGTAGAAAAGAGAACAAAAAAATCTGTGCTTGTCAATTCACTAGTCAAATTGACTATTTCAGCATAAAAGCTTTGTTTACATACAATTTTTCACTTTTCAAAACGTAAATAGTTGCAAAACTTATCCAAATAAATCTTTAGCCTTCACTTCATTCTGTAAGGAAGTTGTTATTCCATTATACTTCAATCAAACAATATATTTCTGAAATTCAAGTTTTTCTCATCTACAGTAAGTGGAGCTAAATGCTACTCCATTCTTTCCTGTCCTACTTTGAAACATTTTTACAGAGCTTTTGTAAATAATCTCCTAAACAAAAAAACAGTTGTCTTATAAGCATCAGCATTCTGCACCACTAAATCATGCATCTGTGTTCCAAAGTATTTCCAGTATCAATGTGTCTCCAATTATAATCAGCAATGGCCCCTTGAGGATGCCTTTGTCAAAACTAGTATTGGATTGTCTGACCAAGCTAGCGCTTATGTTCAGAATGCACATTTCTAACTTCTAAATACAATATTCTACTATTAAATAAACGTGGTCTGGTGGGGTGTTAGCTTTAGTTCTGTTGTAAATCAATTTGTGGATTTACAGCATATGAAAGTTGTTAAAAAGTACTATGTGTGTGTTAACCATACAAACTGGGCCATTGACTGGTATCCAGGTGATGGTATGTAATGTACAGTAGGTTTGGACTACTTCGGATAAGAGGTGTGTTAAGTTTGCAAACTTCTCACTGTGGATTAATTTGCAAATTCACTGCAATTCAAGAAATGAATCTGCCTTGCAAAGTTCCAATTTGCAGCACAGCACTAAATTTGCGTATGGTGAATTTGTTAAGTTCAGCAGTGAAACTGAGTGAAGCTAGGTGAATTTGGGTCCACAGGAGAAGTTTGCAATGCACCAATGGACTAAAGGTCACATGGCACTAAAAAGAGATGTATGCCATACATTCCATGCAAGCTTATAACAAGCATTTATCAATGCCAAATGTTGGTTGCTTGTTAAACAATTTGATGTTTTTCTAGAGAAAGGACCAAGAATCAAGAGTAATTTTGGGACTCTGGACTAGAGGCTGAGGGTAGAGTGGTTGGGTTAAAAATGCTGCTACAGTCAGTTAGTGATAGGGTGCAGGGCAGACAGCATGCAGAGGGTGGGTGTGGGAGGGTGTAATTGGATGCTGAGACAGGAAATGGAGGGTGTGGGGTGAACAGCACATAGAGGGAGGGAGCAGAAGGGTTTTACTGGATGCCAAGATGGGGAATGGAGGCTGCAGGGCAGACAGCATGCAGAGGGAGGGAGTAGAAGGGTTTAATTGGATGCTGGGACAGAGGGTGAGGGGCAGACCATATGCAGAGGGAGAGAGCAGAAGGGTTTAATTAGATGCTGGGAAGGGGAATGGAGGGTGCAGGGAAGAACAACACAGAGTTATGCAGCTGTGTAGGAACATGTCAATGGACCTTTGTAACATTGCCATTTTGAGTAATTTTCCAGCAAATTTTCAACATGGGCTTCTCTGTAATCTGCCTCATGAACACTGGCACTTTCGTTTTCTGAATTAGTTCTGAAAGGTGATTTCGCACAGTGACTGCGCAATTCTGTGCCAGAGGTGTAAAAACACATTTCAAGTAGGGTGTGAGAAATTACAGTTGTACTGTTCATGAGCTGGTGTAATACAATGTGTATGTTGAAAATTCAGAGCGAAAATATAAAAAATGACAAAGTTATGCACCTGTACAGAAACTGCACAAGGCATGCTCATACCATAGCCATTTTGGGGTATTTTTGCACCAGATTTTCAACATGGCCATTCTGGGACCCTATCTCATGAACACCAGCACTGCCATTTCATTACTGGGTCCCTAAATGTGATTTTGTGCAGCAAACCACTCCATTCCATGTCACTGCTGCATAAACATGTTTTGTGCAGGATGTGAGAAATTACAGCTATACTGTCCATGAGTTGATGCAAAAAAAATAACCATACTGAAAATTTGGAGTGAAAATATTAACAATTGCCAAAGTTAGGTGTGTGTGTAGCATAATTTCAATGACCGTGCATAACACAAAAGTTTTTTGGTCTTTTTGCACCAAATTTTCAACATGGGCTTTTGGGACCCTTCCTCATGAACACTGGCACTGCCATTTTGTTATCCAGTCCCAAAAGGTGATTTCATGCAGAGACATTTAAATCACCTTTCAGGACTGACTAATAAGATAGCAGTGACAGTGTTCATAAGATGGGGTCCCCAAAAGGCTATGTTGAATATTTAGTGTACACATTCAAAAAAATGGCTGAGATATCAACATAAGTTCAAAACACCACTGACTGCCATTATACGGCAATTACCCAGATTCTTCAGTTCTCCATTCAGCTTTAATGAGTGCAGACATGTCCCATTCCACAGAAGATGACACACATCAACCTCCGGAGGTAAGTATGGGGTAAGGGGGTGTGCAGGGAGGTGGATGCAGAGGGATGGTCGGGATGGGGGGAGGCAGATGTGGCAGGGAAGGTTAAGGAGAAAAGGATAGCATTCAGGAAGTATAAGGAAACACAGAAGGAGCAGGATAGAGAACTTTATCAGTTAAAGCAGAAAGAGGCTGGGAAGGCAGTCAAAATTGCAAAGTCCCAAACTGAGGAAAGGATAGTCAACTCTGTTAAGAATGGGGATAAAACCTTTTATAGGTAAATTAGGGAGTGAAGAAAGACCAAAGGAGGGATACTGAGGCTTAATAAAGGGAAGGGAATGTGGGTAGAGGGTGACAGTGAAAAAACAGGGATACTGAATGAATATTTCTGCTCAGTATTCACAAAGGAAGAGGAGGGGGAGGTACCCAAACCAAACAAGAGAAACACTCTGAAGACGGGGGTCGATACCAGTCCATTTACAGAAGAAAGGGTTCTGAAAGAACTAATAAAATTGAAGGTGGACAAAGCAATGGGGCCTGATGGGATTCACCCAAGAATTCCAAAAAACTAAGGGTAGAACTAGTGACACCGTTGACTGCTCTCTTTAACAAATCATGGGAAGATGGGGTGGTACCTGAGGACTGGAGGAGGGTCGATTTGATTCCTCTTCACAAAAGTGGGAGCAGGACAGAGGCAGGGAACTACAGACCAGTTAGTTTGACCTCAGTGGTAGGGAAAATGATGGAATCACTTCTGAAGGAAAGAATTGTTGAGTACCTAGAGGACAGTGGGGCACAGGACCCAAGGCAGCATGGATTCACGATGGGAAGGTTGTGTCAGATGAATCTAATAGATTTCTTTGACTGGGTGACCAAAGTAGTAGACCAGGGAGGGGCTGTGGACATGACCTACCTAGATTTTAGAAAGGCATTTGATACAGTCCCGCACAAAAGATTAATATACAAGTTAGCCAGCCTTGGAGTGGGTTCCAAGATGACAGCCTGAATAAAAAATTGGCTAGACAACAGGACACAAAGGGTAGTAGTAAATGGAGTCCACAGTGAAGAAAAGAGGGTTACTAGCAGGGTACCACAGGGTTCAGTACTGGGACCAGTCCTTTTTAATGTCTTTATAAGTGACATTGCAGAGGAACTGGAAGGAAAAGTATGTCTCTTTGCAGATGACACAAAGATCAGCAATAGGGTTGATACACAAGATGGAGTGGAAAGGATGAGAAGGGACTTGGCAAGGTTGGAGGAATGGTCAAATGTATGGCAGCTTAGATTCAATGCAAAGAAGTGCAAGGTAATGCACCTGGGAAACAAAAGCCCAGGGGAAGAGTACACAATGGGGATGAGATACTGACAACAGTAAAAATGGAAAGGGACCCGGGGGTAATTATATCAGATGACCTAAAGGTGGACAAGCAATGTGAGAAGGCAGTAAGGAAGGCTGGGGGATATTGGGATGCATAGGGAGAGGCATCAATAGTAGAAAACAGAAGTTGTTATCCCTCTGTGCAGACAGTTGGTGAGACCCACCTGGAGTACTGTGTGCAGTTCTGGAGACCCCATCTCCATAAAGACATAGACAGAGTGGAGGCTGTCCAGAGGAGGAGCACAAAATGGTGCAGGGTCTGCACTAAAAGACATATGAAGAAAGACTAAAGGAGCTTAATATGTATACCCTTGAGGAAAGAAGAGAGAGAGGGGACATGATAGAAACTTTCAAGTACCTCAAGGAAATCAACAAAGTCCAAGAGGGTAGCATCTTTCAGAAAAAGAGATGTGCAAGAACAAGGAGGCACAATTTGAAGATAGAGGGGGGATGGCTCAGAGGTAATGTGAGGAAGTATTTTTTCACAGAGAGGGTAGTGGTTGCATGGAACAGCCTCCCTCAGGAGGTTGTGGAGTCAAGAACAGTGGGGGAATTCAAGAATGCATGGGACAGACATAAGGCAGTCCTATTGGGGGGTAGGAGGAAGTAAGCTGTTGGTTAACTAGGATCTGCAGCTTATCAGTTAGATAGGAAATTGGGCAGACTAGGTGGGCCAAGCAGTCCTCATCTGCTGTCAAATTCTATGTTTCTATGTTTCTATGTGATGAGGGACCATTTTCTTTTTTTTCAGGTAAAAAATAAATGTTGCACCATTTCCTTTTTTATTCACGGTAATAGATATAGGGACACTGGGAGCGGGCTCCCCAATGTTCAGGACGATTGGGGGGTACAGATATGGGGATGATTGGGGGGTACAGATATGGGGACACTCAGAGTGGGCTTCCCAGTGTCCTGGACTATTGGCGGGGTACACACTGGGATACTGGCAGTGGGCTCCCCAGTGTCCGTTAGTGGCACCATGGGAAGGTTGCATTGCCGACATGGGGATTGGGCACCCTGATGTCAGCTTTATGAGAAAGTCACACTGTGGCTAATGTTGAAGGGGGCTTATGAGTGAGGACCGGGAGACAAAGCTGCACCAGGGATGCTGTTGAAGCCTTTGGAGTAGCAAGGAGTGAGGATGTCATTACGCGGGCATGCTCCCACCACCACCACCACCTCTGACTCACCCCCAACTGCTACGCATGCACCACAACCAACCAGCTCATCCTCTGCAATCAAGGTTGAACGTGAGTTCTTGTACGGCAGTTGCCTGTCTCAGGGCCTTCCAGCTGCCGTGGTTGTTGTCTTCCCAGGATTGCTTGGCTCTGCTGATGTGGGCTTCATGCAATTCAAAGGACCAAAGCTCTATCTGACTGGAGCGGCTTCAGTCCTTTGAAGTGCAGAACTGATCAGCCCACCTAGCACAGGACTGTGTCAGGACCACACAGAGTGGTCATTGGTGCTGACTGCAGAGTCCATTGCAAGCCCCTGATTTTAAATACTGCAATGGGCTTGGCAGCGACACCTCTCCCAAAATCCCATATTGCAGCAATACATTAGTTTGCACATGTGCACAACCAACATAAAAAGAGAGTTGGATAACAGTTTATCCCTGCTTATCAGAGCAAAAACTTTTGAAAATACTCTGAAAGTGGAGTATTTTGAACCAAATTGCATGCAAAAATGTCTAGAGTGCCTTGTGCATCTAAACTACCATTGTCTGATTTTACATTTGCATATTTATTTAGTTGAAGCCTGCAGTGGCTAGGTGTTGTGTAATGAAAGAGTGCTGTACACATGAGGGGTGGTTTTCAGCTAGCAGGCAAGGCAGCCTGTGAGCACTAGTCTGATGTGTTTTCCTCTCTCTTTTTTAACAATTTTTGTCTGTGGTCTGTGAGTTGTCATTTTATTTCTGTAGTACAGCTTTGTGTGGTTAAGTGACTTATTTGTCAGTCTATTTCTATATTGATTGTGATTATTTTGTTTATTTCTTGAATTAACAGTATTACTTCAAGTAACTTTGGTTTGAATTCCCTGTGGTGTGTCTTGTTAATCACAATCCTGTTAAAAAACAAATACCAAAAAACATTTTTGGGTGGTATTATTGTAGCTACTATTAGCTCAGTAAGCTGTTCTGTTTAGATGCAGATCACACTGATGATTCTTTTTGAAGGTAGTGTCTGCTGCTAGTATTTAGTTTTTCTGTAGTGTTTATTTAATTCTTTCCTTGCAATTAGAGATGTGCGAAGTCCACAGATTTCACTCTGAGAAATATTTCGCGAAATTCACACATTTCACAAAATATTTTGTGGATGCAAAATGTGAAATTTCGCCTGTGAAATGCAGAATTTCATCTGAGAATGATGAATTTTCACCACTTGCAGGTGAAATTCTGCCTTTTGAGGGCAAAATTCCACATCTGTGGGTGAAATTTCGCACCTGCAAAATATTTCACAAAATGTGTGAATTTCACAAAATATTCTGCAGAGCTAAATTCTCGATTTTGCCAGAACTTCACTGACAGATTTAAACTTCCCTGCATCTCTACTTGCAATATTAAAAAATCAAATATGTAAAATGACTAGAATAAGATGCTCAAGTATAGAGAGAGGTGCTGGTGAGGCAATTAAGAAGTGCATGGGTTCTGTTGGGCAAAAGGATATTGCACCTAAAAAAACAAAAACTGTCTCTTCAGCAGTTTCATCAATGGGCTCCAAGGCCTGTAGTAGTAGCAAAAGGAGTAGTTGGTGCAAGTGGTGGTGGCATTAGTGTTGCCAAATAATTATCTGCCACATTTGTGGCATCCATGCTGTTCGGGGTTGGGGGAGGGGGCAACAACAGGATCAGTTCGAGAGGTAGAAAAATCTCTGGCTCAGGAACAATGGTCAAGGAGGGTGTTGCTGGTGATCTTTTGACTGCTGATGGTGGTGGCACTGAGAATCTTCTAAATGACAGGGTCCTATTGCCAAACAAGAGTTCTGTGTTGAATGGAAAGTTATATCAGGTCTCTTGCAACAATGGAATGAGTTTGCCTGTTAGGGGGGCTATAAAGTTAACTGATGGTTGCTTTATACTAATGTATGGAATACAATTGCATGTCTGTATGTTTTGCACAAAAAATAAATAAACTTTAAGTGATAAAAAAGAGAAAACGTCCCAAATCACTGCTTTCTTTTGAGCAGCATCTGTAAATCATCTGGCCCTGAGTCAAATTCTACCCCTCCGGTTATGCCACTATGCCAAGTCCAACAGTTTGGTATCTCAGCACCAAGAAAGGTCCACTCTACACTGCGTAGCTTTGGCCTGGCATGTCAAATACCTACCAATCATGCTGTTGGATGGGAAGTGAATGAAACAGCCACTGAAATGTCAGCAATTGATCTACTGTCATTCTACTTTGTGGAGAATGTGGCATTTAGAAGGTTGATGGCCATGCCTGTCCCAAATGACAGATTTCCTAGCAGACATGCTTCTCCAGCCATGCCATCACTGAACTTGATGGGACTATGTCATGCATGGTAATACATGTCCTGTTGCATTCAGCATTCCCATACATACATCTCAGTATGGATACATATACCAGTGGCCAAACAGCTGTTAGCACCTATCTGTGCATTACAGCACATGGAGCACAGACACCTGGGGTAGTATTCATCTATTGCTGTGGGGAATATTGTATGATGTTCAATTGCAGTGGTATAGTAGCAACACTTCAGGCATTTGCCATCATGCCACATTGGCAACGAAGACTGCAACTGGATCACACATGTCAGAAAATGTAATAATTGCTCCTGACTGAGATTAATGAGTGGATGCAATCTGTGATGGTTGTACCCTAGGGGGTGTATGATACAGGGTCTTCAGGCTCCTGTGGAGTGGGGGTGGGGATAAGGGACTGCTGACCTTGAGACATTTGTGTATCAGTAGCCTCATTTTGACCCAACTTCACCTTGGTGTAGCCCAAGAGTGAAGTTGCAGCCAAAGTTGCAAAAGACAAATTTCCTATTAAATAGAAAAAAATCATCAAATATATTTGCAAAGGCAAATTTGATGAATTCTCCATACCTTCACAGGTGAATTAAAACTTTGTAACATCTGTACTTTGAATTCCTGAGACCAGACACTTTTGAACATCAAATGCACCTTTGTTTATCAGACCTTCAGAAAGATCTGTTACACATTTTTACTTAAGAACAGGAATTTTTATCTATTATCATGCAGATACCGACATCTGCCCTGTAGCCTTATGCATACTTTTTTAAATTATGAAAACATGCATCTCTCATCCATAACCAATATTTCACATTAATGAGGATATGAAATGATTACCTGATTTTTTAATAAAATAATCACATTTTCCTGATTTCCAAACTTGACATGTGTCCTTCTTTCTTTTCAGATCATTCCCTCACAATTTCAGAAGCTATTACAGCATTTCAAAAACAAATTATTCACTCCCTCAACTCTAATATTAAACAACTAGTCCTGTGGATGTCTTACTACCTTGAATTATATGTACAAAACCTTCTCTCAGAACTTACACTAACTTACTTTCCACTTAAATAGAGATGTAATGAATTTAAATTCCTCCTGCAAAGTGGCCGCGAAGTGGGCACTTCACTATGCAGAGTGCCCCATAGGAAAGGCTCACTTCACCTTGTGATTATTACTTTACATTTTCATTCTGCCTTAATGCAAAGTAAGGTAGAATAACAGCAATATTGGCAGCACCCCACATACCATCACCAGAATTAATGTGCATCTCCAAAGTGCTACTGTCTTGTGTCCAGAAAGCTCCCCAGTGCTGACGAAGTAAAATGAAAGCATAGCAAGAAATGCATAGTCTCCCAAAATTAATGGTGCACTCAGTCATGTGTGCAGTGGTCACACATAGAATCACCAGAATGAATATGCATCCCCAAAATGCTACTGTTTTGTGTCCAGAAAATTCCCCAGTGCTGACGAAATGCTACTTTCTTGTGTCCAGAAAATCCCCCAGTGCTAATGAAATGAAATGAGAATGTAACAAGAAATGCAGTCTCCCAGAATTAATAGTGCACTGCAAACGCACAGACAGATTAAGATTCCACTGTGCACTCAAGAGATGCATATGAAAAGGCACAACAACACCTAACCAGTGCTCACAACCAAGTCACAAATTCAAATCTGGAATACCTTTGGCCATTTGGGGGATTAGTGCATGGCAGTAACAACCCACTACCAGTAAAGATACCACAAAGCAGTACAAAAAATTCCTGCAGGTGCAGTGGATAGCAGGTTCACTGCTGCAATTACTCTCTGGCACAATTAAGATCGCACACACACTCACACACACACACACACACTTCAAGGAATGTGTAGCAAATTGAAAACCTTTAGTAATATAACCAAATGTTTCAAACAGATAAATTATATACTGCTGCACCACAACAATCAGCAAAAAAAATGTCAAGAATTACTAAAAATATTACTGTGTGTACATTAACACAGTTATACAAGAAAAATATAAACAAAACAGAAAGAGTGTCTTTTTCTCCCAGTTAAGGTACCTACACCAGAAATATGCTCCTCCCCCAAAGCGCACTTCACAGTACACAGACTGAATGTTCTAAAGTAACATTCAAAATCCACACACAGCAATAAACACTTGATGATATGAGCATAGAAAGGTTTCCTACAATCTATGTACTAAATTTTGAGCAAAAAAAATTACTCAAAAAAGCATTTTGAACAGCTTTTAGAGGTTTTGAATCACAGAGCTCTGAGAGCAAGCTGTCTCCAGCTATGACTACACACACACTACCCAGGCCAGAACTGAGGCTGTGCAGAACAATCTAGAGCCCTTGTGTCCTGCAATCCCATGAAGCACTGCAACATTTCATTTGGAGCTCAATTACAAGGCGAAGTACATTGATTTCAATGTACTTTGCCTTAAAATTGGGAGAAGTGGTTTGGGGAAGGTGGAATAATGCAAAGTCATCGGTTTTAATGAACTTCACATTCCTCATTGTGAAGTGAAGTACTCCTCTTCACACTGCGGAGTACTCCACAGATTCTGTGTTATTCCATGAATCACTTTGCAGAGCGAATTGGGGCCACATTGCCCACCACTTCTTATAGTACTGTAACTCACATGCTGTACAGGAAGAAACGCAAATGTCTGTGACTGTACTTCCCCAATGAGCTGAGCCTGTATCATAAAACTCCCCAATTTAAAAAATTCTTATTAAAGAGTACAGTAATGGAGAGTGACTGAAGCCTGGAGAGATACTACAAAACAGGCTTACAATACATGCAAGTAACTAGTAAAAAAAATAATTGTGCAATTAGTGACATGATTGTGATTCGTGAATCATAATTTGTGACTGCATTTGTGACTGTGATGATGAAGAACATGCTCGTGTGAGAAAACCAATATGAAACTGTATGGGAACGCAAATGCCTACAGCTGTACTTCCACGATGAGCTGTAGCACAAAACTCCCCAATTTAAAAATCTTATTAATGAGTACAGTGGTGGGGTGGTGAAGCCTGGAGAGATACTACAAAACAGGCTTACAATACATACAAGTAACTAGTAAAAAAAATTACTTTTGTGATTTGTAACATGATCGTGATTCGTGAATCATAATTTTTCACTGCATTTGTGACTTTGATGATGAACAATGTGATTCAGTGTGAGATTACCAAAATGAAACTGTTTGTGGACATGAATGCCTATGGCTGTACTTCCCCGATGAGCTATAGCACAAAACTCCCCAATTCAAAAACTCTTATTAATGAGTACAGTGGTGGGGTGGTGAAGCCTGGAGAGATACTACAAAGCAGGTTTGCAATACATGCAAGTAACTAGTAAAAAAAGTAATTTTGTGATTTGTGAAGTGATCGTGAATCATAATTTATGATGCCATTTGTGACCATAATGATGAAGAACATGATTGGTGTGACTGAGATAACCAATATGAAACTATATGGAACACGAATGCCTATGGCTGCACTTCCCTGATGAGATGTAGCACAAAACTCCCCAATTTAAAAATCTTTATTAATGAGTACAGTTATGGGGGGGTGAAGCCTGGAGAGATACTACAAAACAGGATTACAATACATCCAATTAACTAGTTAAAAAATTAATTTTGTGATTCATGACGTGATCGTAAATCACAATTTGTGACTGCATTTGTGACCGTGATGATGAAGAATGTGATTTTTATCTCGAGTGACTCGTGATGATGGCACTGACTTAAAAATGCATATTAATGAGTAAAGTGTTCATGCAGAGATATGCACCACACCAGTCCAGTACTCTGAAGAGAAGCCAAAGAAACAACTGTGACTTAAGTTACAGATGGAGATTGGGCCCTAAAGAGATGCAAATGCACAGATTAAGATTGTGCTGCACACTGGAGAGATGCAGATGCAAAGGCACAACACCTAACTAGTGCTCACCATCAGAAATTCAGTCTGGAAAAGAATACCTTTGCCAGTTGGGGTGGGCAGTGGGGTGGGCAGTGTACTGCAGTAACAGTCACTAGTACTAGTACTAGTAAAGATACCACAAAGAAGTACAAAAATCATGCAGGTGCAGTGGATAGCAGGTTCACATTGCTGAAATTACTATGTGGCACAATAAAAGCTGTCTGTTTTGATGACATGCATTGCACATACTCACACAGACACTAAGTAATGCATAGCAAATTGAAAACTTCAGTAATATAACCACGTATTTTAAACAAACTAAAATTATGCACTGCTGCACAGCAACAATCAGCAAAACAATGTCAAGAATTATTGAAAATAATTCTGTGTGTACATTAACACAGTTATACAAGTAAAATATCACCAAAACAGAAAAAACTGTCTTTTTCTCCAAGTTAATCTACCTACACCACAGATACGCCCCTCCCCCAAAGCACACTTCCACTGTCTCTCAGTACACAGATTGAATGTTGTACATTAACATTCAAAATCCACACACAAACAATAAACGCTCAATGATATGAGCACAGGAGGGTTTCCTACAATTGACAAACAAAAGTTTCAGCAAAAAAAAAAAATTATTCAAAAAGGCTTTTTTAACAGCTTTTAGAAGGTTTGAATCACAGAGAGCTCTCAGAGCAGACTGCCTCCTACAGCTTCATACAATCACTACCTCAAACTGAGGCTGTGCAGAACAATCTAGAGCCTATGTGATCTGAAATCCCATGAATCACTGAAAAATTTGCCTTTGGAGCTTAAAAACAAGGCGAAGTGAGGTGAAGAACATTGTTTTCAATGTACTTTGCCTTTAAGATTGGTGGAGTAGTAGTTTGGGGAGGTGGAGTAATGCAAAGTCATTGTTTCAATGGACTTTGCATTACCCATTATAACATGAAGTACCCCACTTCATTATGCGGAGCCCTCTGCAAATTCACCTTCACTCCTACTTGGAGCGAATTGAGGCCACTTCTCACATCTCTACACTTAAATTACCTGTGGGGAAGGCAACCTATGGCTTTGGGTTCCCAGATGTTTCCTCTACAAGAAGGGTTTCTCGCCTCCATGCCACAGGCCCAATAAAATCCTAAACTTTAAACATTTCTTCATGGTGCTATCCAGAGGACCTATGCCAACTTTTTGGAGGGTGGTAAACCTTCGTATCCCATAATCACCATGAGTCCCAGATCTCATTCTCAACTTAATTACAAACTACTGTGCCATATCTATGGAGGTCTTAAGTTTTTCTGGTGCTAAACAATAAAATGATATACCTAATAATTTAAAATTAATTTAAAATTAAAATTTAAACTTAAATTTGACATTTTCAAACAGTCTTTCATTACATGACTGGACGTTAATTGTAAGTGCATTGGTTGATTTGTATGCTTCTACTTGCAATTTTGTTTCAGGCACTTTGTGGATTACATTGTTTATATTAATCATGTGCTGAACAAATATCCAGTACCTGCTTAAATCTATGCAAATGACAATGGATTATATTTTTTTCAAAGACTGTCTCCAATTGTGCACCTTCACAAAATATATTTGTGAAAACAGGGTCAAAAATTTTGCTGCTCTCTACAATGAGAATATTGCACAATTATTTTATGACCGTTGTGAACTACTAACATCATTTTTTTCTGTCAAATACACACAGTGTAGGATAGTGTTTAATATTTTAATAAGAACAAAAATATATAGGTCACAGTTACTAGTACTTGCACAAAGTGGTTGTTTTGACTACTTAAGCAACATCTCTGCTATTGTGATCAATTAAGCCAAGATGAAATGGGATAACTGGCCCTTCCAGACTACCCACAAAAACAGCCAGAAAGGTGGTATGCTTACTATGCAAATTCTCAAAAGCGTGCTGGCACTTGCAGACTGAGTTGGAGTCACCTACATTCATCTGGGAAACACCTGTTAAAAGGATGTGGTAAGAAGAGGTGCTGCACTGCATCTGTGAACAAACTTAGCAATCAGACCAAGTTCTAAGCAGGACTGAGAAAACACAAGTTTAAGGTAGACTCTTGGGATATTGGGGGGGGGGGGTGGAATACTTGCCCAAAAAGGAAGGCAACAGTTTTGAAAGTGGGATTATAGTCCACTGTACCACAAAGATACTATACAGTGGGCCCAAAAGTGGGTGGATCCTGATGACCACTACATCCCTTATTCCCTTGGGTAGGTTAGGAAGGAGGAACTCAGCCTGGTAGGATATCTGTGTGCCTGATAACACAATCAATCAATCAATCCACCAATCAAAGTCTTTATTTAACCAGGCGATCACCGTTGAGCAAGCTCATTTTCGAGGTGGACCTGGGTTTGTTAATAAGGAGCAAGGGACAATATACATGGGGATGCAACACACAAGAAAATAGTAATAATACAAATAAAGTGAGATACAATAATACAGTATATGCAAAGTATCAGCAGGTTGCACTGACAGTAGTATATGTTTGGAACAGAAGATACAGCTAGTTTTGGGTAGGACACAATTTTTCATAAAAGTAAAGAAATATACATATCAGGTGCACTGAACACAAATAAAACATAATATAAAAAGATATATAGTGATATGGTATGGAGAATTTAGAGCTGGAACCAGGGTCAAAGGAATGAGGAAGGGACAGATATGGGGGTAGAAAAAGGGGAGAGGGAAGAGTCGATTATAGATGTGATCAGTCTTTTAACAGTAGTAAGTAGAGTGTGCTTGGATGAGACGTTAAACCGAGGTCCCATCTGCCTGGATTGGTGGTAGTTCAGGTGGATGTTAAAGATCCCTTGGCACTTATCGAAAAGAGTAGGGGAATTTCCCCAGTGTCCTTGCCAAATTTCCCTCATTCACTAAAAAAAATACCACCAACAGTTTAATCTGGTTCAAAGTCAGTTGGCATTCATCTGTATCCCCTTCCCCCATGTCATGCCTGAAAATAGGCAGGATTTGTCTAGTGCACTTACCCGGTCAACAAAAACTAAATAAATAAATAGGAGTCGCTATTTAAGGTAGACAAGCACAGGACTCCTTATTATGATGTAGATATAGAGATTTAAAAGCTGCTAGGCTGATGGGGTGAGTTAATTTCAAATTTATTTGCAGCTTGTTCTACAGTTGAGGGAGCACAAAGCTGATGGCTGCTCTGCCAATGCGAGATTTTGCTTTGTAAACATAAAGGTAGATATATGAGGTGCTTCTCAGGACATGCTTCCCCAGAGTGCACAAAGGTAAACAAACAGAGATATACTGGGGCAGTTTATTTGAGATAGCTTTGTATGTCCAAACCACAGCATTTTTTTGCCATCTATAAGCAAGTGATGACCATCCCACTGCCATGTACAATGCACAGTGCTGGGTTGAGTATGGAAGACCCGTGATAAATCTTATGGCTCTGTGATAAAGCGTATCGAGTTTGGCTAGGGTACCAGCAGGTCCTTGACTATATAGAAAGTCTACGTAATCCAATAGGGAAAAGAAAGGAAGTTTGAACCAGTTTCAGTTTAGCGTCTTTTGTGAGGAGATTATTAATCCTAAAGAACAGACCAAGCCTTTGTCTTAGTTTCTTTGCACTTCTTATAAGTGATCTGTGAAAGTAAGTCTATGGTCTAACCAGACCCCAAGGTACTTGAACTTTGGTATGTAGTCCAACCACTCACCTAGAATGGTAGTGATCTGTGGGAGTGTCCCAGCAATTGCAGGATTTATTGCATTTTGAAGGGGCGAGAGGAACATTGCTTTGTTTTTTTTTTTTTTTGCATGTAAGAGCAGTTTCTGGTTAATAAACTGATGTTACAGCAGATTAAATTCATTTTGAAAGGCTTTACAGGCCGCTTCAGATGTGGGGCTACTAGCATAGAGTACCGTATCATCCGCGAATAGGTGTATTTGGGCTTCTTTGATGGGGGCATCTACATTGTTAATATAAATAGTGAAGAGCAAGGGACCAAGAATGGAACCTTGTGGTACACCCCTAAGTAGTGGTTTTGGTGGAGAAACTTCCCCTTCTGCCTTTACTTGTTGAAGTCATCCTGAGAGGTAGTTGGAGAACCATTTAAGGGATAGGGAATCCAAACCAATGTTCCAGAGGGTTGACAGAAGCAGTCAGTGATCAACGGTATCGAACGTCTTGCTTAGGTCCAAGAAAACTGCACAGACAAAGTTTTTTTTTGTCTAATTCAAGCTGTCAGTCATTTATCACCTTGGCTAGAGCAGAGATTGTACTGTGCTGTGCTCTAAAACCGGATTGTAATGGATTGAGCAATTTTTCTGATTCCAGGTACTTCTGAAGCTGGGAGTTCACTATTTTCTCCAGTATCTTTGACAGGATTGGAAGTAGGGAGATTGACCTGTAGTTACTGAGGTTACTAGGACCTCCTGACTTAAACAAAGGGACCACAACTGCATTTTTCCAAATGGGCGGTAGGTCACCCTGGGACAAGGATAATTTGAAGAGATGAGTAATTGGGACTGCGAGGACATGGTAGCCGACCATTAAGAAGTACGGGTCAATGAGGTCAGCCCCAGCACTTTTCCTAGTGTCCAGCTGAAGGAGAAGATCTTCGACTTCTATCAGGGAGGTAGGCTGCAGAGAGAAGGATGGACTGGGGATGGGTTTTTCTTGTGTATGCAATCTAAGTTGTTGGCAGAGGATATTCATGGGAGAGGAGTCAAAGGTTAGCCCTGCAGTGGCAAAATGATTATTGAGAGCATCGAGGATAGACGGTCTGTTGGAGATGACAGTATTGTCGATCAATAATTTAGTAGGTAGGGAGTTTACAGTGGTGTGACCTTCAAAGTCTTTGATAGTCCTCCAGAATTTGGAGGCATTTCTTGAGGAGCTCTCCAGCTGAGAGAAGTAGAAATTAGCTTTGGCTTCTCTGACCATTTTGGTGCAGAGGTTCCTCCCCCTCTGGAAAGAATTCCAGTCATTTATTAAATTAGTTTTCCTAGCAGTTCTCCAGAGTACATCCCTACTCTGCAGAGCATCTTTCAGGTCTTCTGTAAACCACCAACAAGATTTGTTTCTGGCACAAACTTTTACTATGGGAGCATACTTGTTGAGAGCCCTTATCACAATTTCTGAGTAAATATCATAAGCCGTAGTCAGGGACTTGGCTAGATAGAAGTCATGCCATCGTATGGAGTCTCTTAGGTCTGATATATTCCCATGGAGATCAAAGTTGTGTATGCACCTTTTAAAGGAGAATTTTGGTGCAGTTGTGGATTTAAGAGTGGATCTTACACATGCAATAAAGCAATGGTCGCTAATATCAGAGAAAAAGATGCCAGCATGGGAGAATAAATGGGGTTTGTTAACTAAAATGATATCCAAGAGAGTACTGTTATTAGGGTTGAGCTTGTTAGGATGAGTAGATTTGTTTATTAGCTGTGGCAACCCAAGGGAATCACAGAACATTTTAAGTGGGGTGGATGCAATGGAGAGCCAGTCTAAGTTGAAGTCCACTAGTATGATACATTCTGAAGATGCTGAACCCAGGATGTTTCCGAGATGTTTTAATAACTGTAGTCTAGCTGATGGGGGTCTGTAGCATCCTATTATACATAATGAGACACCAATGGCAATTTCAGTCTTTAATGACAAGCTTTCAAATTCTTTTGGGACAGAGGTTGAGTCAATTATGGAGGCAGGGAATTTATCCATGATGTAGATAGCTACCCCACCACCTCTGGTTTGCCTGTCAGCTCTGAACAAAGAGCAGGAGGGGATGTTAACTTCGTTGTTACTGGTCACCGGTCGAAGCCAGGATTCTGTAATCACCAGAACATCTGGAGTAGTATGACATACCCAGGCCTGAACAGAAGTGATTTTTTTTTTAGACTACATACATTAACATGCAAGAATGTAAGCCCCTTGAGGCTTTGTAGCTCTGTTGGGGATTCCATGGGTGCCAGAGGGCCTGGATTAAGCTCAACATTTCCTGAGCATAGTAAAAGCAAGAACAAGAGTTTCCTGCAGAGTCCTAGGAGAAGTGTGGGTGGCTGAGTCTTCTTTCTGTTACGTGATTTGTCTACAGCAGTATAGGGAGTTCTGAGGCTAGTTCCCAGTTTTTCCTGATGCTGCATACAATAATACCCTGACCGAGAGAGTCAATGGGAGTAGAGGGAGTATGTAAAAGGTGGTGCAGCCCTGTGCACAGGCTTTAGGAAAGTTTCTGTATGCCGATTCAGGTGAAGGACCAGCAGCAGGCTAAGGGAAGTTAGAGCACATACAAGTTCTTCTACTTGATAGGAAAAGTCCCGGTCGGACAATGTAAAAAGAGAGCCATTCTCCACTCTAGGAGTTATTTTTTTTGATTCATGTTCGGGTCCAATACATGTAAGACGAGCAGAGACAAGCATAGAAGCAGGTAATATGCCCTCATTATGAGACTATCACCCAATGGGCAGTACAAGTGCAGGTAAGAGAAGGGATTCTCAATGGAGGAGAATTTCTTAATCCCTGCAGAATACTACTATAGGCAGTGGAGCCTGAAGCAGTAATCCTTAAGTACAGCTCCTAGTCAGGCTAATAAGAAAACAGTTCACCTGACTATAGAGTAGTACTAGGGGCAGAGAGGCTTTGAAGCAAATTTCTTAGCTACTACTCTGGAGCAGACTAAGTACTAGAGAGATCACCTGACCTAAATCAACTGCCTTAGCAAGACAGTATATGCTAGTGAGCAATAAGCAAACCTAAAGTACCAAAATGGTATGCCTCAGCAAGACAGAATGAGATAAAGCTGCTAGAAGGCTTAGTTGCAAAAAAGGGATGGGAGGAATTGCAGTTGTTGACAGTAAGTAACCAGTAGTCGCTCCTGTAAAAAAGTTTTCAGCTTAGTGTGCTATACCTGGTTAAACAACTAAATAAAAAAAATTAAAAATTGAAACATCAGATAGGAGTGGGCGGAGACTGTGTGCATTTAAAGGAGGCCTCGGAGGGTGGGGGGTGGGATGAAAAATCAAGGGGAAGTTTGCAGAGCTAGCACTGAATCAGTGAACATACAGTTGGAGAAAACTGCAGCAGAGGGAATGGTAGTTACTTTTACACAGGCCAAGCAGAACAGGCTAAATTGAAATATATAAATTAGGAGCCGAGTACAGGGATGCAGGCTTACATTAAGCCACACTTCTAAGGTTGTAGAATATTGTTCTGTGCTCCTGACATCAATTCTTCCTCTAACCAGGTCAAAATAATATGCTCTGGCATAAGCGGTTGCAAACCCCATTTGCATCCAATGGCATCGTATTTTGCATTTCACCTCAGATGGAGATGGGAATCATTCATCACATGTTATGCACATATTTTTCCATATGAGTCTGTCAGGTGGCAGTGCAATGGTTTCTCTCCCAAAACATCCATTTTGTACAGCCCAAAAAGAACTAAGAAATGGGCCCCAGGGGCCAGATAATTAAAAACTCTGTGCTGGGTACAAATTGATTGTGCCTGCATTGTGCGGGATTTGCACCATAATCCCATATTCAAAGGGCAAGCAGTGTGCAATAATGCTGATAGCATGCACATACAAAGAAAATGCATGCAACATTCAAAGAGAGGTTGGGACCATGCATACAGGTGCAGTATGATATGCACCAGGATTGTACTGTGCAACAGGGCTAGCACAGATCCCTTGGCACTGTTCAATTACCACCTATAAAAAGGCAGAATTAAACCTGGGCAAACCTCAGAGGCACACAGACACACCACAGCTAGTGATCCACGATGTACACCAAGCCAGCCATGCCAAAGTCAGATGGCCATGGCTGTGACACTGGAAGCTGACCATGTGGCAGGGACTGCTGGGGCACTGGGGACACCTTGGTGGTGGGGGGGTGGCCATGCACCACTGACATCTGTCTTCTGCCAGCACTCCAGGTACAACATCCTTCCTGCACAACCATCTGTATGGTGGGATTGTGGACTACAGTGATGGTACAGGGAATGCCTGAGGTGATGGTGTCACCCAACCCTGAGCAAGGATCCATGGGGTGCCACACCAGGGAGGGTCAGGTAGTAACCCGGTGTGTGTGGTGTCCTCAGGGATCTGGATGTCTGGGAATCCTGGGCATTTTTGTCATGGCATCTTGCGATGTCAGTGTCTGTAACAGTGTCTGTTGTGTGGTGACATACTCACACTGGAGAGGTAGGGGCTACGGCTGACCCTCACAGTGCCTGCCTCCATGGTTTCAGCCTCCTGCATAGTGCTACAAAGGTCCTGTTGAACACCCACAAGTACAGCCTATCATGAGTCTGCTCTCTGCATGTCTTCATGCAGCACTTGGGTGAGGCATATCACACCCTCATGCAGTATGTGGCCTGAGGTAATGGTGTCGCCCAGCAGTGTCAGTGTCAGTGGCTCAGCAGGTTGCACACTCACCTCTGAGTCTAGTAGATCAAAAGGCTGTGAGTTCTATCCCCATAACAGACACTTGGGTTAAATCCCAGTACTGATACTGTAGTGTAACATGAGAGGGGTGCTGCACTCCTGAGGTGACATCTTTTGGATGAAACGTTAAACCAAGGTTCTCTCTGCCTGTTCTGGTGGTAGTTCAGGTGGATGTTAAAGATCCCATGGCACTTCTCAAAAACAGTAGAGAAAGTTCCCCGGTGTCCTGACCAAATTCCCCCCATCCACTAAAAATACCACCAACAGCTAAACTTGTTTCAGTGTCATTTGGTATCCATCTGTATCCCCCTTCCTGGGACAAGGCTGAAAAAGGGCAGAATTGTCTAGTCCTCCTTTCCCAGTCAACAAAAACTAAAAAACAAATGTGGCAGAGGTGTGTCAGCTGCTGTTGTGCTACAGTCTGTGCCTCCACAGTGGCCTGCAGCAGCTATTTGGTCTCCAGCACATCCCATTGCCACTGAGGACTATCCAATGGGACAGGGTCATACTGCACCCACAGCCATTGTATGAGCTCAGACTGCACCATGAAAGGTTTGGCAATTAGAGGTGGGCACAGCGAGCTGGCTGTGTCTGGCCATTATGATGGAAGCCGTGTAATAGGGCCACTGTCATGACATCAGAGCCACTGTGGGGAGGTATAGTGGTAGCCTGCTCAGTGGTGTCAGCTAGTAGGATGGTGCTGGTGGTGGGGGGTAGGTGGGCTGTGGTGGCTTTACCATGGCTGTGCCAGGGATAGAGTTGAGCAGCACTCATGTGGCTGCTAGGATGCATGGTTACTGCAGCTGGTACCTAGTGAAATTGGGGCTGTATGTTGAGGACAGCCTGTCCCACTGTGGGGCCAGCCCTGCCTGCTCAAGCTGTCGATGTAGGTTTTGTTGTCATCTTCCAGGGCCACCTTGCTGCTGTCCATTGGGGTATACCATCTTTATGGCATTGGAAATGGGGCTATGTAATGTGGGTGATGTTTGAAGGGCATAGTGAATGAAAGCGAGGTGGTAGTGACAGTGTCTGTTCATGTGGGCGACGTGATGTGATACAAGTGCAAACTGATGGCTGATTTAGAGGTTGTGTATTCTCCAGTGTGTGTACCATTGTGCTGAGTTATCAGAATGTCCTGTGGGTTGTTTGAGAGAGGCTGGAGGTAGCATGCAGTTATTTTTGGTGCCTCATTCCCCACTGTACAGCATCTTTGGAGTTGTTTATATATATTGAGAGGGGTGCAGGCCCCTTCAATGGCAGGAGTCCCTATGCAGCTCTGTCTGAGGCACTAATGGGGGTGAGGTGAGTGGTATCTTGTGTCTTTTGCTGACAGGTTTTTGATTCCTGTGATTTTCGCACTCTGCATTTGATGGCCAAAGTCCTTGTGTTTCTGTTCACATTCACTGCATTCCCTGTGGCATGTTCCACTTTGGCCACATTATTTTCACCCTATTGTGGGTGACCAGTCCACCAGGTGGTGTGGACTGGTGTGCAGTGGGCACTGCACATGCCAGGATATTCCTGCAACATCGTCTTCTGTGTTTAACTCCCTGAGTTATGCTATAGGGAGATGACATGGGAATTAGTCAAGTCCACAATGAATGAAGCCCTGTACAGGCAGAGGCAGCATGCATGCCCCAGTGTAGGGTGCCATGTGACAACACAGTGTGTGCAGTGAAGAGCCATACCCCACAGGAGATAAACCATTCTACACCAAGAACATACCTACCATCACCACGAGGGACGTGGCACAGAACCAATGTCACCATGGCCCATCACCAATGTGTGAACAAAACATACATGTGACATACATCCAGTGCCATGGTGTACACACCTCAGAACCAGTGGCCACTTACCTAGCACTAGTAGGCACACACCCTACCACCAGTGACAACACACTCAGCACTAATGGACATACACCCTTGGTGACCCAGACACAGCAACACCCCAGGGTGAACACATTCTGGCCCACATGGGGCATTGCCATGGGCATGTATACAGTTGGCCATGGTGTGGGTAATGGGGACATAGTCAACCATGTTGTCCCATTGATTTCTGCACAGCTATGGGATCTGTGAGATACTGTGTAATGGATGGGGCACTGTGTACCACCTCAGGAAATTGACTACACCTCTGTTTTCCTACCCTATAGAGCTCAATGCATAGTCTGCAACAGCCCAGGGGTAGAAGTCATGGAGTCAGAGGCTCAGGAGGGAGCCACTTGATCCACTGGTGGTCCATGATGGGGCCTAGGGTTGACTGCCCAATGAAGGTGATCCACTGAATAGACCACCAAGTGTGCAGCACCTGGGATGATATGCATATATGCATTTGAGTGAGCACAGGCTACATTGTGGTGGCCATAGCCCACCATGTGGTGGAGGGCCTCTACTTCCACAATGTCCACGTGGCTATAGGGGACTTTTGCGATATGCACCCAGTCACTGTTGCACAAGCTGTCAGGGAGTAGGACACTGCAACATGTGCTTGGTGGCACAAGGGCTAGTGTCACTTGGGAATGGCAATGCCCCTGGGAGTGTAGTTGGGGGTGCTTTGCACCTGTGTCACTGGGCCATGACACAGTGGATGCTGGTACCCAGTGTTAATGGCAGTCATCACCATGGGAGGTAGTGTGCATAGGGGGAAAAATGGTGGGGGCTGTGGATATGCCCTGACTATGTTCCACCACTCGGCCTAGCAACAGGGATGGTGTAACATAAGAGATAAAGTCACGGAACTCACTTTCTACTGAATATAAACTGATGTCCATTCAAGAATCTTCTGGCTATGCAGTTTATTGTGCAAAACAACGCTCCATGAAGGTGGATAAAAATGACTGATGTTTCACCTATATTAGGCTTTTTCAAATTGATCACCCTCTGCTGACATTTCTTTTATATAGCATACATCTCATCATGTGATCAATTTAGTTTAAAGTGATAAAATTAATTTGTGCTACCACTTTACAACAAAGTGCCTTTGTGTTCTAATAATTACAGTACATAAGGGAAAACAGCTAAAGTGCTACATGTTAAAACATTATTTGGTGCAGTACATATTCCAGCATCTTTGCATTTTATAAACTTGCTCTCTTTTTAAAAAAATACCATGGCTAATTTATATAGCTGTGTGGTTATACTGACCCATTTCTTCAGAATGCATTCATTTTTATATAATGGATGGTGTCACCTCCAGGAGGGCCTTGTTCTCACCATGTCTGTCACAGTGCTGCATGTCTTTGGCAGCACATAAACACACTGTTTCATCAGTGCCACTGTCTGGCAACGTGCATCCCTTTGTGATTCAATGTTATGATTGAGCCTGTGGGGAAATGCCACCAGGGATGTGGGTTGTTGGTGCACTGTATAATGTCTGTACCACAGACTTGCCACATATGTGCCTGTCCCATGCTGTGCCAGGACCCCAACTGTGAGTCTAGGGTACCATGGGCCACAGGACAGCTATCACAGTGGATAATGTCAGTGCACAATGGCCACAGTGGGACTGCCCATAGGTGGTGGACCTCTACCATTCTGCCACCTTACCCATGGTCACAGGGTTCAGTAGTGGAAGGCAGCCATCTGTGTGTAGTTAATACAGTACCAGTGCCATGACTGCACATGTACCTCAGATGCCAGCTATGATATGTCCTCTGCACTGCTGGCCTCTCCAGTGCCACAAGTGGTCTATTGCATGCCCTGATGGAGCTGCATCAGTCTGTCATACTGGCATAGAGTGGTAGGCACTGGGGCTTCTTGTGGGTGGTGCATCCTGGGAGTCAGGTGTGCATGCCTCAAGCCTTGGCCATGGTGGTGTCCACAGCACACCATACAAACTTGGCTACGGTGGCCCAATTCATATGACAGCACTGGCCACATGCTAGCCACAGCAGGGACACATGACTTTTGCCCTGCACAGGTCCTGTATTGGATGATGTCCCATGGTCCATGTAGGGTAGTGATTGCACATCTGGACAGTGTCAACAGGCCCATAGAGTTTATCACTGGGGTAAGGATCGGGGTGAAACAGTGTTGCATGTATGGTGCCATGCTAGCACCATTACTGTGTCTGCAATAACACAGCAGCCTTGGTAAGGTACAGTATGGCTACAACAATCAGGGACCATCAGGGTATATAGGGTTGTCACAGACCTACCAGGGGGCCCATGTGGACATGTGCGGTCATCTCCATACCCTGGGTACACTGAACCTACGCTGCACTGGCACCATCTGTGATGTTAGCCACATTTGGCCTCAGCACAGAATAAATCAATATTTGACTAACAGGTGCACAGTGGTCCTGTGGCCTCCCAGAAACATTATCGCAGTACTCATGTGCACCAAAGACCTGCACATGGTGCCACTAGCCATTCCCACCCATGTGCAGCTGTGTTATGTACCCTGTTTGTGTGCCGGTGCCGTTTCTAGCCTGTGACCCTGGGATGGTTATGACTGTCCATGTCTGGCACATGTGGGGTTGCTGGGGCATAGGATACCTGTTCAGCAGATGTGGGGTGTGTGGCTGATCCAACATGTCCCTGGGATATGACTCCATCCCACAGACCCTGGCACAGTACTCCCAGGGCCTGTGTCACTGGTACATATCTGCCATGCCTGCTGAAGAGCTGTGTATATGCCATGGCTAGCTTACCACATGCACTACATGGTGCAGCCATGGCATGCATCCCTCCAGTGTACGGGACCATGGTGCTTTACATTATGTGTCACATGAAGTGCATTACTAGGGCCGGCCTGCTGTCTTCCCCAGGTTGCATGGTGGCATATGTCCTGGTTCTATTTACAGTGTTGACATTCAGAGGCAGGTCTTGCATCCCTATCCTGTGCACACAGCTGGCTAGTTTCCTTTTCTTTCTGTCCATAAGTTTACAGTGGAGTTTACACCATTGCCGGCAGCCCCAACAATATGAAAGCTGAGATGATATGCTGTGTGCATTGTGAGGCAGCAGCACCTCATACTATGGTGGCTGGAGACAATTTGTAAAGCTGAACTGGCAGTGGCAACAGGGGCCAGTGACTGGACCCAGCAGCACCTCCTCCACCACCCCAACCCCCACCAGCACCACCAGCCTTCCTTGGGAACAGTGCTCCTTCCCCAGTTGGACCTACCTAGCCCATGTTTTTCCCCTCCGCTGGTTACCCTATGCATTACCCTTTTTTTAATGGCATGTAGCCATGTTTTCTAAATAAAGTTTATTTTTGTTATTAATGCATATGTGCTGTGTCTTTGTCATGGATGTCCTCTCACCCACAGTAACCCTCACTACGCTGCATCATAGCCACTGCCCTGCAGAGGGCCATGCCTTTGTGGGCCACACTCTTCTGTGTGCTCTCTGCTGCATTGCACCACTGCTCCACACTGTCCACGCTATACCGGTTTGTACTGCGCCATGGCCACCCTAAATTTAGATGGCACAGTGCCAGCATTATGCTGCTTGTGTCTAATTCACAATTCAATTCCCCATTTTGTTTAAAAACAATGCCACAAAAGCCATATAGGCAGGACTAGGGTGGGGTGAGTAGACACACTGTATTTTTCATTGACAATCCACCAAAGCACATTGTCATTGAGGGTCAGGCCAGAATACAGTATGGAAACCCCATTCTTTGTTTAGGTATTACATATGACCTTGTCCCTCCTCTTATAAAGCTCAATGACCAGCAACTCAGATGATATGTAACTGGAAATAAGCAGGTATGCAATTCTGTGAAAATGCTTTCCTTAGGCCACTCAGGTTGCAGGCATGGTTTGCAGGGGAAGGAAAGAAGAAAACAACATGCCTGCATACTACTGTTGAGAACAGTTATAGCTAAAAAAATAATATGTTTAAGGCTGTGATGAAATGCTTATCATTTGCCTGCATTGCCTGAAGTAGCTGCTGATCCCAGCCTGCTGTGCTTGTCCTGGTAATGAAATGAAACAGTATGGAGCTCTGCATCTGCAAAACTAAACTCATTACATTACACACCAAAGGGGTTTCTTATGCTGCCACTGCTGCTTTCTTTCTGCAAACAGCAGGGACAAGCAGATCAGCTCATACTGGCACTCTTTCAATGTACTGTACTTGATTGCTAATGGAGACAGAAATCACCATGATTTTAGACTGAATACTAGTGTCAACAGCTTAGAGTACATGATGCTGGGATTAGGCAGGGACCCCAACAATTTGTTTCAGGCACTAAGGCACTGTTTACAGCCTTTAAACCACTGCTTTAGCTGCTTCTGTGGTGTGTGCTAGCATTACCATGGCCTCGAGAGGTGATAGCCTTGTGCAGTGCAGACATGTTGAAGAGGGGCATGGTTTGGTGGGGTGGTTTGCGACTCAGTGACATGTTCCCATTGCCATGCCTTCCCCTTTAAACTGAAAGCGATGATGATAATGATGGGTTTGGTTTGCAGCCACGAAGCACTTCTGTTTAGCTGAGAGATGCAGGAGATCAGCACGATTAATAACCCAACCTCTGATGTGGTTTCCAAACTATTTCAAAGCCCCAGTCACTTTCAGTACTTTGCTAGCACTCTATACCTGCCACTGCCTTGTTACAGACAAGGGAATTATGGCTCAGCAGAGGAGGATGCTGGCAGTGACCTTCCCACATCAGAGTGAGTGATGCGAGCTGTTCACATGGCTGCTTACACTGCTCACTCCAGAACGCAGTCTCAGAATTCCAACAGCTCCAGAAGAGGCTCAACAAATGACTTACTATGATCAGGTAAGTGTCTACATGGCTGCTTTTGCACTGCAGCAACCTGAGCACTTGGGTTTCTGTGGTGAAAAAGAGGCTATGTAAATAAGTCTTAGGGGAGAGGGAGATTGAGGGAGATTGGGAGGGGGACAGACAAAGAAGAAACAAGCTGCTTTCCCGGGTAATTAAATTTATGTTCACAATGGTTAATTGAAAAAAATGCATGTAGACTTAATTGTGATTTTTCTTATGATTAGCACTGGCACTGTACTCTTTTTCTCAGCAACTGTTACACTGCTTGTAGAGGTGTGTTGAGGTGGGTGGGGGATGGTGGTAACTTTGATGTAGCATCAGGCCACAGCATATTTTAGCTCATGAATTAAACAGTGAGCAATTTGTTAAATTCAATCTATCCTGTTAAATCTGTTCATCTCAATCACATCCTGCATATGGGGGAAAATGCCTACATTGCAGTGGCAATATTAAATCACAGTCTTCCTTGTTATTTTGACCGCAAGTGAAATGCTTTATTTCTAACAGGTAACAATAGTAGTATTGCAGCATCTGCTTTCAGATAATCAAAAAATGTTTCTACTAATTGCTTTTGTGATGAGTTTTCTTGCCACTTAAGAGAATACATTTTCAAACTGGATGCATATATACAGTATTTGTGAACAGTCAACCCAATGATTGGCAGGTCAGGCCAAGCCATTTCTTCTAAAACACTGGCTATTTCATATTTGTCTGTACTGCAATAGCCAAGGCAACACTCAGATCACACATGTACATAACAAAATGGAGGCAGGTTAATGTTGGAATTGGATTAGTCCTGAGTTAGAGTATTTAAATAACATTTAAATTACCTCTGAAGAAAATTCCTATCCAGCTGGTGCTTGTAATTATGGTATTGAGCTCTCACCTCCAAAAAATCTAAATATTTTAGCATTACACCTGTCTTACTTCTTTGGCAACATACAGCAAGGCCCCAATTTTTCAGTGGCACTTTGGGCCCAAGTTCTGCAGCAGGATTATTATTTGCTACAGAACTTCTGCAGCAGTGGTTTGTAGTTTTTGCAGAAGTTCTGCAGCACCAGTGAACTGCCGTGTCACAGTGTCAACTTCTCATCCTGACAACACGTCCATGGCAATGGCTATGGCAACTGAGATGGGACAACACACAATACCGCTAGTTCGAACAATAAATCCGCAGACCTTTAGAAATATACAGTATATATATATAGGTTTTTTTTTAAATAAAGCTAGAAAATGTATCACTTAAGCTCCTGTCCTATTCCATAAATGAAATAAGTAGAGGGAGCCTTATGTAATAAATGAGTTATCTGTGCTCATGCTGTTTATGCCACTTGTGAGATCCCCACTGCATATCACTAATATATTTACATGCAATTTTTAGCATAGTTTTGTTTTGTTTTTTTATAAATTTCCCTTTTTGTGATCTTGAAATTGTATCTTCTCTTATACTGGTCCCTTTGGAAATTGAATAAATAGATATATTTCAAGATCCATTTTCAAGCCAGTCCAGTTCTCCTGACACTACGTCACTATGTCAGGCCATGATAGGAACATGAACTCCTTGTGAAGGAAGGCTCCCCAGCACATCACACGGTGTCATCTGTGTGTCAGAACACTGCACTTTTCAGGCTTGGATCAGCGGTGTGCAACAACACTGTCCTCCATCCATCTGCTGGCCTGCTAGCTCCCTGAGCTAATCCCAAACCTTGAGTCACTGGCATGGGAACACAATATGCTACACACTAGCCCAATGGCCTGCCCTGCACACAACATTTCTTCGTAACTTTTAGGTAATTTTAGCAACCCATAATAACATGTAATCAATAACTCTGTCAAAAAATGTGTACAGCGCAACTATTCATTTAATAGGTCTGTTCTTTCAACTGGTCTACACATCATTATGTTCCACCTTTCTAGGCACACTTTTTTTTTGTTTAAAGACAGGTTAACTCATTATTACCTGAGCAGCCATTTCATGTCAGCTAAACAATGGATAGTTTGGACTTCATATGGAGCTATTGGAGGTAATGAGTTAATTCATTTTACCAGTTATTCATTTCCAAGGGCTTCCCTATACCTTAGAGGCACAAATAAATCTGTACAAAGTAAGGTGCTCATTTAACAGGTCTATGCTATTGTCAAGTATTTGTTTAAGGTGGCCCCAGTGTATTAACTTCAGAACTGAGCATTTTATTAGGTTGTAGTACAGTTTGAGCAAGTGTCACAGTACCTCATGTGCTCTGCCACTTCCTTAGGGAGTGAAAGCAGTAGTAGATAAATGACTATTCACTTCTGTGGTTGAATGCAGCCCTGTCTTTAGCTAAAATATAATGTGATGTCTTTGACAACATCACATATTGAGCATAGAGGGGTTTTGGATATAAAAGAAGGGGAAGGTAACCAGGTGATATGGAAAAAATAACCGTAAATGTTAAAAACAGCAAGAACATTGAATTCTGTGGCACTACAGATATTCTGTGATAGGTTTCAAGTTCTGCACAAAATTCTGCAGCAACAGAATTCTAGCGGCCTTACTATGCAGTATTTAATTCACATTGACTTTTAAGGCTTTATCTAGTCTTGCCTTGATCATGAAGACCGCTGAGATAGAAACATAGAAACATAGAATGTGATGGCAGATAAGGACCGCTTGGCCCACCTAGTCTGCCCATTTTCCTACCTAACAGATAAGCTGCAGATCCTAGTTAACCAACAGCTTACTTCCTCCTACCCCCCAATAGGACTGCCTTATGTCTGTCCCATGCATTCTTGAATTCTCCCACTGTTCTTGACTCCACAACCTCCTCAGGGAGGCAGTTCCATGCATCCACAACCCTCTCTGTGAAAAAATACTTCCTCACATTACCTCTAAGCTATCCCCCCTCTATCTTCAAATTGTGCCCCCTTGTTCTTGCACATCTCTTTTTCTGAAAGATGCTACCCTCTTGGACTTTGTTGATTCCCTTGAGGTACTTGAAAGTTTCTATCATCTCCCCTCTCTCCCTTCTTTCCTCAAGGGTATACATATTAAGCTCCTTTAGTCTTTCTTCATATGTCTTCTGGTGCAGACCCTGCACCATGTTGGTTGCCCTCCCCTGGACAGCCTTCACTCTGTCTATGTCTTTGAGGAGATGGGGTCTCCAGAACTGATTCTTCTCCTAAAAGCTGCTACAGCATTTGGATTGTTGTCCTATGAGGAGAGGCTAAAGAAATTAAATGTACATGGGGGGATGGATGAAGACCTTTAAATGCCTCACGGGAGTGAAGAAAGTACAAGTGGGAGGTATTTAGAAAAGGGTACTCTATAACAATGGGCTATGATAAGCTGAGGAAGGGGGTAGGTCTAGGAAAGATATGAGGAAATACTTCTTCACAGAAAGGGTTCAAGATATCTTGCAGTAGAGGTTATAGGGGTGTAAACAGTGGTGGGATTCAAACAAACCAGGATAAGCACAAGGGAGTCATACCGGATAGGTAAGGGGGTGGCAGAGAATGTACCATAGATTTGGATGGGTCTACAGTGTAAGCAATGCAGCAAAAAAGAGCAGACTGGATGGGTAATGTGGCCCTTATCTTCAGTCAGCTTCTATGTTTCTGTTGTATGCTGTCTGTTCAAAGCCTAACCTTTATAACTTCAGAAGGAGCCACATGTGTAGAATATTTTTTTTTATTTGTAATGTTTGAGCAGAAAAGGCACTCTGTGCTGTGACAACTCATTTCCATATGCATTTGGGGTGGGGTGGGGGTACATACATCTGCTTGTTTTTTTACTGACAGGAGGAATGTTGGCAAAGACACTGAGAAAAATTGTAAGTGTCGGGATGTTTACCTTCTGCCTGGACAGTCACATGAGATAGGCAGAAAAGACCTTGTGATAAAATTACATCCAATGAAGTGCACTCCTGCTGTGTAACACCTCGCCCACCCCAGTGTTACACTACAAGGTTAGTATTGTGTATTAGCCCAAGTTACTGTTGTGTGACTGGAACTGCTCTTCCAGCCCAAGCCCCAGAAGTGTTCATGTCACCAGCTGAGCCACTGACACTGCTAATAAAGATATGAGGAACAGCCATTTCCAACAGTACAGAAATGACTGTCACTGATGATGTGATACAATAACTGATGAAAAATCAGGACAGCTCTGGTGATCCGTACTGTAAGTTTATTAAAGTGGCTACACCTTGCTTTTCTGAACTGATCCATTTGGATTGGTCATTGAGTTGAAGTTCATAACATCTTGTATGGGATAGATACTGTAAGTCAATATCTGGATTTATTAACCCCTATACATCCTAATTGATTTATATTGGCTTGTTAAATAGATTATTTCAAGACCCATCATAAACAGATACAGTATAATTTTTGAATAACCAAATTGTAGTAGTATACAAGTATGAAGTCTGTCAGTTTGAAGTACACCTGATAGCTAACAAAATCTGGATAGAAAAATTGCTAATGCTGAAAGACAACTGTCTACTTATTAACCATTTAATCAAGCCATTTGTAATTGAAAAATGTAAATGTTTCTTTAATATCTTGAATTCAAAGTTGTATGATCTAGTGGTTACAGCACTGAACCATACAATTGAAGATATCATACATGAGTCACTCTACAATCACCGGCTCACTGTATGACCTTCAGCAAGTCACTTGACTTCCAAGTAATTACCCCTTCCCCCAAGATATAAAACTGGGTGGAACCAGGATATCAATGGAAACATGTTGCTTCTCAGTTGGGTCTTCTGGGGTTCAATGCAAAATAAAAATGAATCATATTATAAGACAAGGATTGGGAAAGGAACTTTCTAACAATTAGATTCATATTCTAATGGTTTACCTTAAGGACTGTAAACCCTCAGCATGATAGAACAGTTAGAATTTTAACAATACAAAAAATTCATTAAATTAAAAAACATTTTAGTTTAACAGTAACATTAAGGGGCCCAGAGGTTGGATTACCATTGTTAATCTAAAAAAATCCCTATGGGTATAAGGCACTCAGTTTCACCACTGCCTCAAGATCCCTAGGGTTAGTAGACTCTAGTATACAGACCAGTACCTTATTCCTGTTGGGCAAGCAAACAAAACTATGAAAAAAATCGTAACAAGCACTGTAATCAATTTCAGGTTTCAAAATGCAATAAAAACGTCAGTTTAGGCTGGTTCAGTGACACAGTGACAGAATATTGCACCACTGCCTAGGAGGCTAGGGACTGCAAGCGAGCCATGAAATCTCATGATTTTTTTAATAAAGTTTATTAAATTGAAATCTCATGATTTGGCCTGCTGAGAGTCAGACACATTAATATGTGGCACATACACAAGAAGAATACATTAAAATGACAAAATAAAATGCAAAACATAATATTACAATTAAGATACTGTACATATCTGACACATTACAACTGAATAACAGAAATTAAAGTGGAACAGTGCAAAATAAATGCTAAAAGTCATAAACAAAGCTATATGGGAAATGTGCACCCAGCAGGAATTGTTTCAATTTTTTCATGAAGGAGAGGATGAATTTAGACATGCAGATATCACTTGTCAACAAGTTCAAAATAACATAGACTGATTTTAACTAGGAGGGATTAACCCACAAAAGTGCATGTCCTGTATATGTAGTCACCTTCCCAGGTGAGTAGGGGGTTAGGAAATCACAGAGATATAGTAGCAGGGACCCTTGTTATTCTGGATTTTTTTTAATTAATAAACTTTGTGGAATTTTTGCTAAACAACATAAAGAACAGGACAAAGCAAAACAAAGCAAGTAACATCATATAATAAGTTGTACATTAACAAGCTACATATAGATTAAACAGAAAGAAACAGACACATAACAAAGACACACCTCTCCCCACCCCTCCACCAAACTCAAGATTGAGCTAGCACAAAGGGAGAGAGGTACATGTAAAGGATGAAACTCCACACAGAGCTACATCACAAAGGCAGTACACAAGATGTAGCAGGACTATAAAGGGCCTTATCCAGATCAAGTCACAGTTCCCACAGAGATTCCCACCTCATTTTAAAAACACGACATCAGTGCCTCATAGAAGTTATCATCTCCATATGGAGCGCTTGAAGAATTTTGGTATGCAACTCTGAAAAAGTGAGAGTCTTTTGATCCTTCCAGTACCTCAAAATAATTTTCTTAATTGCCACAGTAATGATTGCAAAATGATACTGCCTATTCCCCATTAAATTTTCAATATCCAGAGAACTATGGCATTACCACATTTAGTACATGATGGGGAGTCTAGGACTCATCAGGTATGCAATTCCTCAGGCGTGTAATAAGTGTTTTGTAATATTTTAGTTGTATTATCCTGTAACAGTCAACTCTGACATATTTATGTGTACAAAACCATATTGTGTCCCAGGTCTTGTTCGATACCTCCCAAGAAAGGGCTTTCTACCAATAGTTCACTGATTTGCCAAATCTCTGAAGAAGCAGATCATGTACAGTACCATAAAGAAAAGATATGGAGTGAGGTGCCACTGCCAGCTGTATCAGTTGTTGAAAACCTGGCACTCCCGAATATGTGAGTGGTGAAGCCCTCATGCCCTGCACAACTGCATGCCTGAGTTGTAAAAAGAAAAATGCCTCTCTGGTCTGAAGTTGAAGTTGGGCCTGCATTTGGGAAAATGTGGCCCATTTGCCAGCTGTGATGATATTGTCTTCAATACATATTCCTTTATTCTGCCAGTCCATCTTGAAAGTAGTTCTCCCCCTATTCTGATATTAATAATATGCCAAAGGGGTTGGGATGTAACCACTTCAAGTTTAGTCTCAGTCAAGCGGCCAAGTTGTGTGTATACATAGGGAGAAGTAATGACAGCAGTAGCCTTCAAGACTTTATGTAGGGCAGCAGCCCAGGTGTAAAACAAAGAGGCCAGGAAAAGACCATACTGAGTGAACAGACACTCCTCCATTTCCATCCATTACGGACAATAAGACAAATCTGAAGAATCTAAGAGTAGGCCCCATTTAAAATATTTAGCCCTTTCGGCTGCATAGTAATATACAAGAACATCCAGGAGGCCAAGGCCACCCACCTGTTTGAGAGCGGGCAACTTGGTTCTATACCACGCTAACGGTCAACTTTTGAGTGATTACCATTGTAGGTAAACAAAATAATCTAGTTGTCAATGTGCCACCTAACAGGCTGTGAAACCAGAGTAAATAGAAAAAAAGTTATATTTTCTGACCTACCAGTGAAGGTCAATAGCCTCACTGCAACATTCTGGACAAGGTACAGGCAATGAACTTCATTACCAGGTAAGTCCTGTAGAGTTTGTCACAGTTGTCAAACTGAAAGGGCATACAGGCCTGCACCTGGGTACGCAGATCTGCAGGTTCAAGCAAAGGACAATATGCGTCTGCCCTCCCTGTCAGTAGAAAAGTGCAGCCATAATAGCCACAATCACTGGAAGACAGAGGAACAAACAGAGAAAACTGAGGAAAAAAGGAGTGCAAAAAGACAGTCACTTTTACTAACAAAAAAATGCAGAGCATGATTCGTTAAATACATTAATAATTGCTCCTACCCTACATATTACAAACATTCTCATTTTTCTCATCAGGTATATGTTATAATCTATCCACCCTATGTGTTAATAACCTACACACTTAGTGTGTACAAAGCAAGGTACACATGCTTGCTGATATAATTCTCTATTGCAGCAACCCCCCAGCCCCACTGCTGTCTGTGGAGAATCAACTTCATACTGACTATATAGCAAAATGTTCAAGATCATAGTCTTTTTGTACTCACCCACCAACCTAAAAAAACAGATATTTCCCACTTCAACCACATTAAAAACAACTTTTCCGGACTTCAGGTTTGGATGCCAAGCGATGTAGACGCAGGGTCGATCAGCTACTGTTGATTCCCTCAACATCTTATCTTAAAAGTTTACCCCACTAGGTTCCAGCAGTACATTTGTGTTCAGCGACTCATTGTCTTCATGGCGGCTCATTCCAGAAATCGGATGAAGCAGGGATCTGCTTTTAAGCATCAAAAATTAAATCTGATGCCCCCACCTGCCACAAAGGAAGACGCGCCTACCAGGCCTCAAGTACACCACAAGCCTGACTTCTCAAGTGACTCTGAGGAAGAGGGAGAGGACTTTATGATATCATCCCAACAGTTATGCCGGGAACTCTGACAACTAACTAAAACATTGGACAGCATCAGCTCTGAGGTGAAGGAGAAAAAACAAAAAATACAGCAATATGACCAACAATTACAGGAAATGGAGGTTCATCTCACTGAACATGCTGAAACCCTGGACCTGCACAATGGGGCTTTGATTCAACTCCATGATCGTTCGAAGTTATTATTGGAGAAATTGTAGGATCTAGAGAACTGCTCGAGCAGAGTTAATCTGTTACTTCATGGCCTCTCAGAACAAACTGAAACAGAAGAGATCACCGAATATATAGAGGGATTATTAAAAGAGCTATTCAATCTGGACAAGGACAAGCCTTAAATTTTATTAGAGTGCATTGGGCCCTGGTGGCGCCACTGAAGGATCTCAAAGTGAGGCCACACTCAGTGGTAATGGTCTTCCTCAATTACCACATGAAAGAGCTGGTACTATGCAAGGCCTGGGCCCATAGGGAGATACAATTTGGAGGACACAAAATTATTTGTAGAGCCCGACTATGCTTCAACTACTATGGCAAAATGGAAGCTATGGTTTCCAGTCATCAAAGCGCTATGCGCTAAAGGTTTAAAAGTGCGGGTGGACTTCCTAGCTAAACTGAGAATCACCTCTGATGCAGGCTCTAAGACCTTTGACAGTCCCCAGGATGCCAAAAAATACCTACTTTCCCTGGAAATTCAACTGGATGACTAAATCGACCCAGGGGCAATCAAAGGCCTACAGAAGCATCACTGGCAACCGGTGGGAGGGCCGAATCCATGTCTTCAAGCTGGCAAGCAAAAGGAAAACGGAGGAGTCAGAACCTGCTCCAGGATCTGTTTGACCAAGATACCCGCCGTATAAACAAAGTAAGGCAGCAGGCAACCCTGAAGAACATGATGGAGCTATAGACGACGAGTGAAGACCTCTGCAGGAACTTTTTCTTTTTTCTTCTAGTTGTAAGGTATCTGAGAGGCATAAGCCTCACTGAGACTACTGGGGAGTGCTTGCTTTACTCATTTATATAGTTAAGCTGGATATCACTTTAAAAGGGTTGAGGGGATGCCAAATGCTTGGCGATAAGGGAGAGGAGAGTTAAAGGGTACTTTACAAATTTTGAAGGCTTGAGATATAGTAACCCTGAACTTGGGGTACCTTACACAATTTGGGAATAAATATCTTCTGGTCAAATCCTAGTGGGGGAAGATTTGCAATTGCATAGATGGAGAAGGGGGATGCACGGGTACTGGATGTGGTCCTGGCAGACAGTGACCAGATTGGGGGCCTGGAGGTAAGGGACCCATTGGCGGGGAGTGACCATGCCACGGTCTGGTTCTGCCTGGACCTAGGAGGGGTAGAAGGTTGCACAAAGACGGAAGTAACCAACTTCAGGGGGGCGGATTTTAAGGAAATGGGAAGGATCCTTAAGGAGCATTTGGATGGGATTGGGTCAGACATGGACGCTGATAGTAGGTGGGAAATCATCAGGAGGGGTGCAGGATGCTACCAGCACCTGTGCAAGAGTAAGACAAAAATGCGGTAGGGCCCAAAAACCCTGTTGGTGGACCAGGGAGGTCCAGGGGGTGGTGTGGGGAAAGAAAGCAGCCTATAAGCAATTCAAGTGCTCAAGGAGTGAAAGGGATCAAGGGGAGTACGAGCTGATGGCTAGAAGGACCACTAGAGTGGTGAGGGTGGCTAAGGCGAGGAAGAAGCAGAACCTGGCCAGGAAAATTAGGAGAGGGAACAAGGGGTTCTTTAGATACATTGGGGAAAAACGAAGGGTGAAGGGGCAGATTAGCAGGATTAAATCAGGGGAGAGATGGGCACAAGACCCGGGGGAGCAGGCTGAGGTACTAAATGAATACTTCACCTCAGTTTCACCAGGAAAATGGGGGTGCTGCATACATGGGAGGAGACAGAGATACTGAGGAGGGGGGACCCCACCGACCGGCAGGTCTGGGGAGAGGGGGAGGCATCACTGGCAGGTGGGGGAGGGCTACAGGAGAAGGAGTACCGGAAGTGGAAATCACAGCAGAGAGAGTGAGGGAAGCCCTCAGCTCCCTTAAAATGGAGAAAGCACCGGGGCCGGATAAATTGCATCCCAGAGTGCTGAAGGAACTTGCAGATGTCCTGGCAAAACCCCTGGCAGAGCTTTCACCATCTCTCTGAGGACAGGGTGGGTGCCCCAAGACTGGAAGGTGGCTCATATAGTGCCTATCCACAAGGGGGGATCAAGGGAGGTGGCAGGGAACACAGGCCTGTCAGCCTGACATCGGTGGTGGGCAAGGTGATGGAGGGCATTGTCAAGGAGAGGCTGGGGGGACCTGGATAAGTCAGGGTGCCTGGACGATAGACAGCATGGATTCATCCCGGGAAAATCGTGTCAGACAAACCTGGTGGAGTCCTATGACTGGGTGACAAGTGCCTTGGACCTGGGTAGACCAGTGGATGTCCTCTTTCTAGACTTCAGCAAGGCATTTGACTCTGTTCCTCACGTGGGTCTGTTGGATAAGCTGGGAGAAATGGGAGTGGGGAACCAGATGATCAGATGGATAGGCAATTGGCTCCAGGACCGGACCCAGAGGTCGTAGTTGATCAGGATAGTTTCATCCCCAAGGAGGTCGATGGTGGGGTCCCACAGGGATCAGTCCTTGGGCCGCTTCTGTTCAGCGCTACGTGTCTGACATAAGGACAGGAATCAGGAGTGAGATGAGTCTCTTTGCAGATGACTCGAAACGTGGGGGCAGTGGTAGATGGGAGGAGGTAGGGTGGCCTACAGGGGGACCTGGAGGCTCTGGAAAGATGGTCTAGAAAGTGGAAGCTGAGGTTCAATGCAGGGAAATGCAAGGTACTCACCTGGGGGCCAGAAACCCAGGCCAAGTGTACACCCTGGGGAAATGCTACAAGTCTCGATGGCTGAGAGGGACCTGGGGTGGTGGTGGATGTCAAGATGAACAACTCTGAGACTTGTAGGAGGTAGCAGCCAAGGCCAACAGGATGCTGGGATGCATCACTAGGGGGATCACCTCCAGAAGGAGGGATGTGATAATCCCTCTGTATAACTGCTTGGTGGGGCCGCACCTTGAGTACTGCGTGCAGTTTTGGAGGCCACACTTAAAGCGGGACATTAACCTCCTGGAGAGGGTCCAGAGGAGGGCAACCAAAATGATTTGGGGCTTGAGGGACAGGATCTATGAGGAGAGGCTCGAAGAGCTAAATATGTAGACATTGGAAAAGAGAAGGGACCGGGGGGACATGATAGAGGTCTTTAGGTACATGAAGAGGATAAATAGGGGAGGAACAGTCAGGGTGCTTCAAAGGAAGGAGGAAGGGGCCACTAGAGGGCATGGGTGGAAGTTGGAGGGGAAGATTCAGGGGAGAAAGGAGGAGGTGCTACTTCACTGAGAGGGTGGTGGAGCCATGGAATGCACTGCCTAGGGGCTAGTGGAGGCAGAGACAGTGGAGGGGTTCAAGAGGGGGTGGAACAGGTACAGGGGAAGGGTTCTGGAAGCAAAATCCAATGCAGTAAGAATATCCGGAACTGGGAAGGGAGAAGCCAGAGAAGGCGAGAGGGACAGCAAGGTCAGCACCCAGGCTGGGGACTGACCAAACGAGCAGACATGAAAGACCGTTAGGCCTATTCTGCTGGCATTTTAGTATGTTAGTATGATGAGTAGCCCTACCCATACAGCCATGTTGGGGGAGGAGGGGGAAAATGGGGGAAAGTTAAAGTTTACTGCTTTAGCGCACTCACTGAGGTTGCTCTGCAGGAGTAGGTTTGGGGCAGAGCATCGAGGTTCAGGGCTTTTTCCAGCACCACCCACCATCATAGGAACTCAAAAGTATGACGGGCTTCAAGTGATACCTTGGGAGTTAACAGGGACTGTTCAATATGTTTCATTAAGAAAGGGGAAACAAGCAAGGTTTATGGAGTTGCCACAGTTGTTTCTCATGTTTACTAAGTTATGTTTCAGATTTTTTGATTCCTTCTTAATGCTCGGCCAGGTGTATCCATACCCCACTTTTCAAACATACCATACAGGGTATGTAAGGTAAGACTCCAATAGTAACAGCCTAGCGGACGCAGATCCTACACATATCTCCAATGGATAAATTAAGAATAGCCACATATAATGTTTGGGAGCTTGGTAATCCTGTTAAGCACACCCAAATTCTCTGAAAACTCAAAAAGACGAATATACCAGTGGTCCTTTTACAAGAAACCCACCTCAAAGCCGCTGAACATCTGAAACTATGTAGAAGTTGGGTGGGTTCCGTGTTTGCCTCTACTTATGCTGCCCACCCTCATAGAAGGAGCACAGCTATTTTGGTATATAAATACTTCCCACTTGAGATAGAAACAATGTAGACAGATCCTGAGGGTCGATTTGTGAAATTATGGGCAGTTTATCAGGATGTTCCTTGCCTAATAGTTAATTTGTATATACAAAACGAGGATAGGGAGGCTGCTCGGTTCCTTAAGAATACCCTGGGAGAGCTGCTGGATTTGGAGATTAGGCTCTGCATCCTGAGAGGTGATTTTAACACTGTTCTCATGCCATCATTAGACGGGGGGAGGGCAGGAGGGAAGAGGAGAAGCCAGGCTGGTTCAATGTTGGCCAGATGTACCCAGTTAGCAGGCCTTTGCGACATATGGAGGGACCTGCATGGCCAAGCAAGAGACTATACTCATTATTCTGACAGGCACGACTGCTACACCAGGACAGACATGTTATTCTTGTTGGAAACCTGGCTCCATAGTGCGCGCAGTCTTGTGAAATTCTTTTCCAATCTCTTTCTGAGCATGCACCAGTAATTCTGGGGCTTGCTCTGGCTCCTGCTGTACATAACTCACATTGGAGACTAAACGTGGGCCTGCTAAACTCCCCGGGTTTAAAGACATGATTGGTGACACTATTAAAATGTATGATAGCCATAATGCAAGTGGGGAGAGTTACACGCTGTGAGATGGGACACCCTGAAGGCAGTCCTACGATGGGTAATTATAAAGATTACCTCAGATCAGAAGAGAAGATGGGAGGGTAAAGTGAGTGCTCTTGAAGATGAAGTGAGGGAACTCAAATTTCAACACAGGATTATTCTAAATACTGCCACTAAATGCCAATTAGAGGAGTGTTGTTCAGTTCTGGAAGCTGAATTACAAACCCAGCTGGAGGGACAATACAGGAGAATAAAACAGGGATATTACAAGGGGTAGACAGGATGGGGAAGTTACTGGTAGCCACACTGAAAGAGGAACAGTTGAGTATGTTAATACTTCGAATTAAGGATGTGACCAAAAGGGGAGCCCTAACCAGTAAACCAGAAGAAATAACCCAAATATTTGCTTCATATTATACAACCTTATACTCTCATGAGTATATAGATGATTTCAAGGAGCTCACAGAGAGGTTTTTTTCTTCAGGCCCACATTAGGATTCTCACTCTGGAAGCGAGGGACTCCCAGGAGGTAAATATTATAGGGGGCTGACATACAGGCACAAATTAAGAAACTCAAGAATGGAAAGTCCCCCAGCCTATACGACTTCTCAGCTGAATTATACAAGGCCTTTGAGGCTCACTTGGTGCCTTTTCTAGTGCCAGTGTTTCAGCAGATTTTGGAAGGAGGGAGAATACCTGAGTCATGGAGGGAAGCACAGATTTCAATTTTACTTAAAGAGGGAAAGGACCATAGGGAATGTGGGTCATATTGAACCATTTCCTTCCTGAACTTTGATTCAGAATTATTTACAAGCTTGTTAGCAGGCAGACTGCAGACAGTGATCCCCTCATTGGTGCATGCAGACCAGACGGGGTTTATGGCTGGAAGATACCTTCCAGATAATATTTGGAGGCTTCTAAATGTTATCACCTCCCAAACATCATCTTCCAACTTTCAAATAGTCATATCCATGGATGCAGAAAATGCGTTTGATAAGGTTAATTAGCAATTTCTAAAAGCAACCATGGATCGTATGAATTTCGGCCCTAAATTCTTAGCAGTTATTTCCAAGTTATATGCTGGACTGGTGGCACTGGTGAGCCAATGGGATTAGCTCATGCCCCTTCCCTCTAACAAGGGGGACATGACAGGGGTGCCCCCTTCCCCCCCTCCTCTTTGCCCTAAGCCTTGAACCACTTGCAGTTCATGTGCATGGAGATGAGAGGATTAGGGGAGTGATGGCTGGAGGGATGAAGCAAAAAGTTTCCCTATATGCAGACGACTCCCTGTTCTTCCTCTTCTCTCCAGAACAATCTCTGCCCCCCCAGTTAACCTTCTGGGTGCATTCAGAAAGATCTCGGGTTAGAAAATCAATTTTCAAAAATCTGAGGCCCTCCAGCTGAGCGGTACCTGTCCTCCAAGTTTTAGAGCAACTTTCCCCTTTAAATGGGCCCCCAGAAACCAAGTCTGGTACCTAGGCATCTAGATAGTGGTGGACCTGACAAAATTATTTGCTGCAAATTATGAGCCCCTCTGGCTTGCCATGGTGAAAGATTTGGCTAGGTGGAAGCTCCTGCCCCTGGGTCTAGCGGGCAGGGTAGCCTCGATCCAAATGAACATACTTCCCAGGTTTCTCCTTATGTTCTCTTCTCTCCCAATTAGAATCGCAAATACTTACTGGAATAAGATAACTGGGCATATAACGAGTTTTCATTGGAATGGCGAGAGGCCAAGAATAGCTAAGGTAACTTTACAACTCCCGAGGGAGTCAGGTGGGTTGTCATTACCGAATCTTTCTAAATATTACCTGGCTGCTCAGGGAGCAGCAGTGGTAACCTGGGCACGACAGCATACTTCATCCCTTTTGTACCTAATAGAGGATGCAGATGTGGGCTTCAAACCCATATGCACCCTGGCTATGACCAGCACTCCCCCAAACTTGGTGGTTAGAACCATTAGAAATCGCTGGGTCAGACACAGCCTTCAGATTCTTCAGAAAATTAAAAAAAATACTAACACTCCTGTGGGTCTGGTCCCTCTCTCCCTAATAAGACATGAAACAAGCTTTCTCCCTTCAACACTACATGCTAGATATGCAGAGTAGAGAAGACGGGGACCCTTTCACTTCAAACTGTTTTTAGAGACTGGGGGGTGTATATCTTTCCAATGTGCAAAAGAGAAGTTTGGTTGGTCAAATAGGGAATTTCTCAGGTATATGCAGATCCGAGACTTCATCAGCTCAGGCAATAATATTCACCACCTCACTAGAAAATATATAGAGTGGGAGGACTTTCTCTATGAGGTGGTCACAATTAAGGGCCACCACCATTATATCTCTAGCATATAAAAGCTCTTGGGGATCCCAGTGGAGGTTGCACTGGATTTGCTAAAGAAAATCTGGGAGTAGGAGGCGGGCATCCAAATAGATTCTTCCATTTGGGGATGCAAATTGAAGAAAGGATGGAAGGTCACGTCAGCCCCCACATTGTGTGAATTTTTCTGGAAAATTTTGGTGCATTTTTTTCAGACGCCAACAATCACATGTCATTGTAGCACTTCACACTTCAGTATGTGCTGTGACAACGTTGGCAGCCACTGGCACATCTTCTGGGAATGTCTCTCTCTTGTCCTCTTCTGGCAGCTGATTCAGCAGGCCATACAAGATGTGTCCAGGGTCCTTCTTCCCTTACAGTTTGAGGAGTGGGTGCTGGGATTTCAAGGGGCAATTCACTCCAGGGAGGACACTAGAAAAGTTTTGTTAACCTCTATAGCTGTGACCCTTAAGTGCATTACCACCAATTGGCTGAAGCCCAACCCTCCTACTTTAGAGGAGTGAATAGTTCGGATGAAGGGGGGTTATATCAATGGAGGCCCTTAGCGCCAAGTTATGCCTCAGTTATGAGTAACATGAACAGAGATGTAGAGCATGGAAGGGATGGCTTGCGTCCAGGAACTCACTGACCAGATAACAATAGAGTGCATGGGGTAGCAAGTTAGAACTATAGTCTACATTAATCGTGTTGTCAGAAGTTGGGAGGAAGGGGGGGGGGGGGTTCTCATAAAGGCTGAGCTATGATTGAAGAAAATGTAATTTTTATTTTAATTGCATTTTGTTAGTTAATTAACTTGTTCCCTTGTATACCTGGGATGCTTAAGTCCCAGAGTTTCCAGAACTTATTGTTACTGTAACTTGGCTATGATAAGTCTTAAGTTGGAGACTAGATCCTGGACAAATCTATCCTATGTCCATTTACCTATCAAAGGCTGTCATCATTCAACAAATGAACAAGGGACTTTACAAATAACTCACAACAGAGACTTTTAATTTTGGACTCTTTATTAACCATATGAATAACAAACTGGTCATTATTTCTGTATATGAAACTGTGTAAAAGTCTGTATGATCTTGATCTCTGCAATAAAGCTGAATTAAAAAAAAAAAAAAAAAAAAACCTTTCCACACCTGCAGGTGTGGCTGAACCACCAACTATCCTACATGAAGCATGCAGATCACATCACTGATTTGGTAGGTCTCGTGCTAAGGGCTAGAGCTATCTAAAAAGCTAGGAACTGCCTCAACTCTCAGTGGTTAATGCAGGTAATGATGCAATTCATACTCCCTCTGCTGGACTATGGAGAGGGGGTGTACTTCTCTACACCTAAAGCCACACCACACAGATTAAATGTCAGACAAGAGGCTGCACAAGCTTGCCCTTGATAGGGACTTGCCATGGTCTTTTATCCAGCCGGTATCGCGTGAGGTGGGCACAAGGGGAAGGATGCCATCTGTAACTATGAAACCTACCCGGTGCAATCTCTCATGGCGATGGGTGGGTAGGGTGACCAGATGAGGGGTTGGGAGAACTGGGCGACAGGATGTCGCTATGTGTACATGCATGGGGGGGACCGAGCACGGCGAGTGTGGGAGGGGAGAGGGCAGAGGGGCTGTAGGGGGTGGTACTGCAGTGGATGGCCGAGCTGTGTGTGCTAGTGGTTGGGGTGGGTGAGGTACAGGGTTCGGATCCGGGCACTGGTGCGGTTTTATTGTGGCAGGCCCCAAACCTTTATTTTTTACTGCTTTCACCCGACATGCACCCCTAGGAATTTAGAATCTTTAAGTAGGGGTGTGGGTAGCCTCCCACAGAAAGCAATAACAAAATCACCTGGCACCTTTGGTCCTGTGCGATGGGGTTGTTAGAGTGCCGAAAATGTTTTCGGCACTCTGACTGTGCGATAACGGTGATCACCTTTAGGTGTTAGTCGTTATCACATAGAACCATACAGCCAGCTCTGCTGACTGAGTCTCATCACATTCTGGGACTGCCTCTGTAAGCATTCCTCCATAAGTTTCTCCACTCAGCATTCCAGTCATACATTGCAACCCTCTTCACCTCTGTTCTACCCCCTGTTCTATGAAACCAATCAAGCAGCTAGCTGAAAAGTGCAGAATATTGAAAAGACTTCAGCAGACAGGCCTTCTCATTTTGATTCCTGACAGATTCGACAAACCACTGGCATTACAAGTTCCAAGACTGCTGCTTGGGCAACATAAATATCCATGTGGATGCCCTTTTGTCTAAACCTTCCTTCTGCATGCCTCAGCAATATTTACTGATATGTGTAGGATCCCATCCTCCTTCCATTCAACTCTCAGTAGTTCCTGCATGTACAGTTTAAAGGGTTAATCCTCAACATCTTCAACTATCAGCCCCTTCTCTGCCACATGACTACTTGTTCTTCACTGTTGCCAAGAACTTTGTTGCAGAGGTAGTGACCTGCATCTGCATATCTGTTTGGAACTCTTGCTTGTGCTTCTCAATGTATTGCCCAATAAACAAAGCATGGTTGTACCCTACTGCATAAAGATATCTAACAAAAACAATGCATTTTACAGTATTGTATGAGGCTATCTCACATCTGTTTCATGAAAGTATTTAAATACAGTAACTAAATAAATGCTACTTTCTAAATTGATTTAATCAAAGCTAAATTGTCTTAGCATTGCAGTATATAGTTGATGATTTCCAGTTTTAGATTCTGTACATATTTGTGTGACATAGAGATAACAATAAAACATAACAGAAATTAAGAAAAGTGTTAATACCAATTAGCCAACTTTTCAATTAAGCACATGGACTTAACTTTTTCTGTAGCTACTCTACAGCTAATCTGCAAAGAGAGTAAAAGCATTGATCAGAATGCTGCGATTCCTGGTCCCTGTAGTGACTCTGTCTTGCTGCTTGGTCAGCTCTCAGAGTCAAGTCTGTCTCATAGGGGAGACACACTGGCTCCAGCATTGCCTGCCACAGCCAGGCACTTTTTCCCTTTTCTCTAGTTTACAGAAAATGCAAGCAAGCAGACAGGAGAAGATGCATATTTTATTTGATTTCTCCTTTTTGTAGTCTGTTTAATAGGATTTATGCCTTTGAAAAATATCAAAGATTTATAATACACTTCAATGTTTACATGCATCAGACTATTAAATGATAGAATCATTCAGAGGAATAGATAGTATACCTACTGTACTTTGCAGTTTGTTTTAGTTTGCTTAGGTGAGCACTTTTTTACAGATAGACGTTTTAAGGCATACCCTAGTGATATTTTGTTTGTTGTGATCTTTGGCAAGCAGTACAGGTGAAGTGAATAGAAGTAGTTGTTTTGTTTTTAGTTATCCATCAACTGGTAAACAGGAAACATACCAGAATCTTGGGGGAAACTAAACTGGCTGAAAAAGTGCTCAGGAGGGCTCAGCAGTCCTTTTTATTTTGTATAGTGCTTGGAAATATCAAGTGCTTTATGAAATCCTATCTGTGAGTTGCAGCTTGCTTCATTCATCCAGCTTCATGTGTTTACTTGTTTGTTGGGAGCAGCAATTTTGACAAGCAAAAATAAAGATTAATACAGACAATGATAGAATGCCATCTTCATAAAGACAACATTAGTTCCTCCCTACCAATGAGCTGCAAATTTTACTCTTAGGTAGACCTCTTTCAACTATCTGGTATTTGACTAAGACCAATCTAATTTGCAGCAATGTTTCTGCTGCTGTTAATGAGCTCTGTTTTAAAAGAGCTCTATTATCATCACGGGTGCGGCAAGCTAGGGCTGTAGCAAACTCTGGGTGTATCAGGTACCTGTGCTAAATGTTTTAAACCATGGGTTCCCTGCATCAAAGACCCTGGAGTTGCCACAGGCTTGCACTAAACATGTGACACACCTGCATGGTTTGACACAGGGACCACCTTCCCACCTGACTAGTGGTGGGCGAAGTGGGCTCAATCCGCTCCACGAAGTGATTCGTGGAGCAAAGGTGGATTCGCAGAGTGCTCCGCAATGCGAAGCAGAGTACTTTGCATTATAATGAGGAATGCTAAGTGCATTGAAAACAGCTACTTCTCGTTACTCCACCTCCACTGGTCACTTCTCTTTCAATTTTTAAGGCAAAGTACATTGGTGGTATTTCACTTCACCTCACTTCGCCTTGTTTTTGAGCTCTGAAGGAGGATTTTACAGTGATTCATGGCAGTTCAGATCACATGGGCTCTATATCGATCTGCACAGCCTCAGTTTGAGGTAGTATGAGTAGGAAGGAGTAGGAGACAGTGTGCTCTGATAACTGTCTAAGGAATCTTTTAAAAGCTGTTCAAAAAGCATTTTTGCTTTTTTTTGCAGGGATCCAACTGTAGTTCATCGATTGTAGGAAACCCTCCCATGCTCACATCATCTAGCGTTTTTGTTTGTGTGTGGATTTTGAATGTAAATTTACAACATTTAGTGTGTGTGGTGAGAGACAGTAAAGTGTGCTGTGTGGGGGAGGGGCGTATCTGTGTGTAGGTAGATTTAAGTTGGAGAACTAGTAATTTCTTTGTGTTTTGGTAAAATTTTTGTTATATAACTGACTGTGTTACTGTACACATAGTAAAACTGTCAGTGATAGTACAAATGTTCTTGCTGCTTGTTGTGTGAATGTGGTGCAGCATTTCATAAGGTCAGGTTGTTTAAATTACAAATTTACATTACATGGCACTGAGTACACTGAACTTTTGCATTTGCATCGCATTCCTCATTCAGCATTGTACACAAAGTGTTCTGTGTTGTGTGTGCAGTGTTGCGTGCATCAAATATAATACACCTTTTAAAATTTGTGACACAGATCAGTGTAAGTGCAACTAAATGAAGCAGTGTGAACCTGCTGTCCACTGCAGCTGCCTGATTTTGTACTGCAATCGTGTTCTCTGTTCTTAGTGCTGCTGCTTGTAGTGCCGTAAAAATCAGCACTGTCTGTATTCAGTGCCCCCCACATTGAAAATTTATTTTTTACCATACTGGATTGTTTTTGTGACCCTATCAGCACCACTGGTTACTGAAGTTGTTTTAATTATGTGACAGTGTCACAACACAGTAGTCCCTTATCTGTTGCTGAAGCCACAGTTGTTTATTTTGCTTCACATCCCGCTAGCAAGTAGCAACCTTCCAGTCAGAAAGTGAACGTATCAAAATCTGAATTTATTAATAATATTTGTGGTTGATCCCCCAAAATGCCTGCAAAGAAACGTGCAAGTAAAGCTGTTTCTGGCCATGGCAATGTTGGCAGTAAGAGGGTCTGTGGGCGTGGTAGTAGTACGTGGACAGAGAAGTGCATTGCTGATGTGAGGAAAGGTATTTCTCTTGCAGTGTTTTTTACAGCCTAATCAGTAGCTTCATTGATAGTTGGAGGAGATGATGTTTTCGCAGCCAGTGGTGTTAGTTTTACTGGTGTTAGTGGTGGTGGAGGTAGTATTAGCATTGTTGCATCAAGTTCTAATTCTGACCAGTGTACTACAGTATATCCAAACATATTGAGTATGAAGCAGTGCAAGTGAGTGACAGTGTAGATGATGTCATACTTCCCAGTAACATCCCATTAACTGAACCTGATTCTGATGACCATGTCAATGATAGAATACAATGTGATATTCCATACACCGTGGCACTTAACATCACTCATTTTCCTTGCAATAGTGATTCACAGTGAGGTGAAAAAATATCAGGTGATGGTGGTGTAGATGTTGATGATGAATGAGATGATGCTGGTGATGATGATGTTGCTGTGGTTGCAACATGCAGTCCACATGTTAGCATCCAAGCAGAAGATGTGGATGTGTGTGTGACAGTGATGTTGATGAATATGATGATAATTTAATTGACCCCAGTTGGGAACCGGAGAAAAAGAAATTAAAAGTGGCTGTGTCTGAATCTGTTTGCAGGAATCCCCCGGCCCCGTAAAAACTTGTGATGTACCGTTACGGTTTAGTGGATAATGATGATGATGACGACGACCCAGTACTCAATATGATAGGTAGTCGTGGTGGTCAGTTGCAGTCCAGGTGTGCAGTGCCAGAAACATCACATGACCCCCCCCCACTTCAGTGCTTAAAATAACAGACTTAAATAAGCCACATCATCATGGACATGTTAAAAGCAGAGCATCACAATCCCTTGTTTGGGATTTTTTGTTCAAGATGCAAATGATGATTCAGTTGCAATCAGCCAGGTTTGCCATGTGCACGTGAGTCAAGGTAAAAAGGGGAGCCATCTTGGGACAGGAGGACAGCATGCGCATCTTAAGAATAGGCACTTGGCTCTGTGGACCCAGCAAAAGCTGGCAGCTAATACCAGATGTGGATGTTCACCCGTATCACTGGTGGCAACCATAGCCAGCATGTTATCCCCTTCCATGACTGTTAAGCCCAGTAGGAAATTAAACATGTGCAGTAGTGTGGTAATAAAAGCAGAGGATTACTACAGGCATGATGAGGTGGAGGACCATAATGACTTTGAAATGTTGTCCAGTGCTAGTGAAAGTAGCAGTTTTTGTGGTGGTGGTGGAGGTTGAACTGCCTCAGAGTCAGGAGGTGGTGCTGGTCCTGCTTCCGGGGTTGGACACTCACAAGTTTAGAGTGGTCCAAGACAAATGGGCACCCATGCCCCCCACACATGCACACGGTATGACAACGTGTACTACCACGCTGCCCAAGAGCTGCCCCCGCCTCAGACATTCCCTCACCCTGCTCCATCTCACGACACAAGCACAACACACACACAGTCACACACACACAGACAAATAACTAAGTAGGTAAGAAAAATAAAATTTACAGAAAGAACAAATTAAGTTAAAAAAGTACAGAAAAGACAAAAAAATTTAGCTTTTTAAAAAGCTGTTGGGTTAACTATCAAATTTTAACTCTCTTCCTCTGCAATCAAAACACTACCCTCTCTAGTACACACTCCTCTGTCTCAGTCTGCACAGGAGAAAGTGAAACTGTCTGTGTGACTCACTTCCTTCTTGCCTGGCTAGAGAGCATGTGACTTACAGTTCTGTAAGCCATGTGATGTGTGGGGGGCTGCCAAGTCTGAAACCCCAAGTGGATCACTTAGAAACAGAATGAGGAACGCGAAGTCCATTGAAATTAATGACTTTGCCTTACTTCATGTTGTCATTCAGCCCAATGCGAAGTGGTAATGACAAGGTGAAGTGAGCACTTTGCATTGCCTACTCTGCGTAGCAGAGTGGCAACACGAAGTGCCCACTTCGCGTGCACTTCACCAGTGGATTTTAAATTTGCTGCACGTCTACACCTGATGCAACAGTAGAGGTACCACAAAGGTAGGGGTGAACATGGCTGCTAGGAAGGGGCCAGGGTAGAAGGAGCATGGGGGGTGACCTATGGGGCATTGGAGATACAGCAGCAACATTAGGGTGGTGAGGTGGCACCTGGCAGGGGTGCCATGTGCAGTGGCAGACAGCTGATCAATACCAGATAGTGGGGGTTGGCAGGGATGGAATGTGACCTGATCCCTGGTGGGCACAGCCCTGGCACCTGCCGCAGAGGTGCTACAGTCTCTAACTCTATAGGTGGGAGTCAGCCTGCCTCAACATGGTGGGGGCATGCTAGGTACCAGGGTGACTGTTGTGGTGCCCAGAGAATGTTCACCTCCACCACTGACAGCCCTCAACCTGCAGCCACTGCTTCCCACCTACAGGTGCGGGGATTGAGGCACCTATGGGGCAGGTACCAGGGCTGTGCCAACCTGGGGCCAGGTGACAGTCTATCTCTGCTAACCCCCCACTACCTGAGCTGATATGCTATCTGCCATTGCACATGGCACCTCTGCTGAGTGTCACCTCATCACACTAACATTGTTGCTATATCCCCAATGCCCCGTAGGGAACCCACTTTGCTCCTTCTGCCCTGTCCCCCAACTTGCAGGTCCCCTCCATTGCCATAGTGTCCGGCTGTGGCACACGGCCCTTAGACCACCTGCTGGCTGGTCTAACCTGAGCCTCTTGTTGCATCCACAGAGGGGATTTCCAAATTCCAAAAAGGGGATGGAGCAGCCTTGCCATGGTGCAAGCTCTGTTGCAACCTGGCTCAAAGGGGCTTCTGATACAAGGGTGGAGCAAGGCGGCTTAGGTGCAAGGTATCCCAATTTCAATGCAGCCTGTGTTTTGAAAATCGGGATTGCTGCAGACTTTGACACAATGTGCCACTTGCTTCATACCCATTTGGCACAGGCTTCTTATGTAAAAGAGTTCTTTTTTAAAATCGGGTCCAATAGCTGTAGACTTTATGTATAGGAGATGAAGAATATCTTTCTGTTGTCATTTTCTCACAGGTACTTCTGACACATCACATAAAAGAGCAGATGCTATGTGGGTGGAGGCTTCAGTTGTAGTCCATTAAAACATATAGGTCTGGATCCAGTCTGGGAAGAAGTTGAAATGGGTTCTTTGCAACACATTATCTTTTTCTCAGCACTGAGACATGTTAAGAAGGGAGAGGAAATGCTTTGTGATTGGTAGCTGACCAGGAAAGATAACTGAACAACATTCCAGCAGAAAACAAAACTGCAAAGAACTGAGATACATTTTTAATGTAGTTCCTCAGCCATAGAAGAGAATGGGTCTGGAGGCATCATGCCAAAAACAGCACAGAGTGATTCAGAAAATATAGATAAGTTGCTTTGTGTTTGTACTCAGTGTATTTTCTAAAAATGTATCAGTTTATGTTTCCAACATTGTCTTTATTTTAATTTTAGTAAAGAAGGGAAAGTAGCAATGAAAAAGGGACAATGTGAACTTGAGATTGTAAACCAAGAGTGTGCCTGACAGCCTTGAGTTGATGATAGACAGCACTGTTCAACTAGTAATGATTGTGTCACCAGTTCAGCTGCAGAAGTGAGTGGTAGGTGGATGGGAAGGTAGTTTGGTCTAGTGGTTAGAATATTGTGTTTTTAAAGTGATCACAGGCTCACATCCCTAGCCAAAGCCACTAGGCAATAGTGTGTACTGTTTACATTATGTCTCTTACTAATGCTTGGGCAGATGTACCTCTTGACCTGACTGGCAACCAAACCAGAGACCCTAAATCCCTAAAGGGAGCAGCTCTAGCCATTCAGCTAAAGAAAAATTACCCATGGCTATGAGCTAAGATTGCACCAGCAACTTTATTTTTTGAAATCTCTATGGCCAACAACAGATGTCTTAGATCTAACAAATACTCCATGCACAGTGCCACACTTAGTAATTTAATGTCAGAAGGGACTCTAAGGGTCTGATCCATGAGCTATGCACACCCATGGAGGAGTGCTTGCATGGGCTGATAGTGCTTATAGTTCCCACTCTGCATATGCAGCGATCTCCATTTATCCACAGCCCATGGTGTGTTCCCCCTCTGCACCCAATCCCTTGCTGCCAATGCATTTATGCATGTGACTGTATTGGGCGCATGCAAAGGGTGGGTGTGTGCAAGTACCCAATTTACAAAATTAACTTCACATTGCAGAGGACTGGTAGAGGGGGCACAGGTTGCATCTGGAGGGGCTTCAGTATGGGTTGTACACCAGAGGAGCTTAGGTAGCACTTACGCTCCCCCCTGTGCCTAGCCTCCTGATGTTCCCTTGGCTCTGATCATCTACCCCTCTACCTTACCCCAGCCATCAAGACCAGTATGGAGGGCTGAAGGTTGTACTGGGACAGTCCAGCTGTATATGTAAAATGAGCAGTGTTCCTAATGGAGTTATGGCAGGCCTTGATGGACTGCCATATCTCACTAGATGATGCTCTGTGTGGGGCATGGTATCCACTGTAGAGCATCTGATTGGATGCTTGGTGTCCAGCATGGCACCTCTCTTGACTCACCCATAACTCTTCTGTACTGCACTCCATTCATGGCTCCTGGGGCGTCTTGGGCAATGAGTGCTGACATGTATGTTGACATTTGAAGGTGCAAAGGAATGCATCCCAGATGCTTGGGATTCATGCATATCTAGGGTGACTGTGGATTTATCCCCAAATTCCTTGACTCAATCCTAGTCATAAGGAGAGACTGGACTTAAATCAATGATTGCCAATAAAAGAGATGGCAGAGAGGGGACACTATCATACTTTCCTGAATACTAAAGGAGTTTGACAGAGTTGTGCACAGATGTACAGTTTGGGGGGCTTCCATGCTCAACCCCCTGGATAAGATAGCCTATCAATAGGTTACCTGTTTCAGCCAATAATTTTAAGCCTGAGAGCCCCCCTCTCCCCCGGGAAAACCTAAACTCTATACCCATGGAGTTGTGCGTACACAGATGGATGAGCTGGTGAGAGTAAGATGAACTAGAAGACATAAAATCAAACCTGAAGGTAGGGGAAATATAGGAAAACATGGAGAGTTATTAACATATGTAATAATCTACTCAGTCAGGAAGTGAGAGATAGCTCTGTTAAGGCTTCAAAAACAAAACTAGACAGATTCCTTAGAGAAAATGGCTTTGAGGGAAGGATAGCATGAGTTGGGGTAACATTCCAGTTGTTAATCTTGGATGTGTGTCCAAAGTCAGATTAGGTAGTCACTGTCATGTGGTAGTTCAAGCTCTAAGTCCCTCCTGTCATCAATATACTACTGGTATGTATTGATCACAATGCTATATTTTGCAGTTCAGCGGCTCAAAAGATTGCATTCTCCCCTCTGGGGCCATACGATCAGATACTGCTGTCCCACAGCAGGAACTTGGGCTAAAACCCAATTCTGATACTGTACCATGAGGTTGTGACTACACTTTTCAGGTGCAGTATTTGATGAGATGTAAAACAGATGTCCCTTCTGCCAAGCTCTAGTGATTATCCCCACGGAGGTTAAAGAGACCATGGAACTTATAACAGTAGGGGATTTTCCCTGTTTCCTGGCCAAAAGTACCCTGCCAGTGAAACAGTATTATATAATCTACCCCCCCCCATCAGCAAAACAGATCTATATTACTTTCACCCAGGAAACACATGGAAACAAACTGTCACATCTTAGTGTGCCATCCCTTATTAAAAATTACAAACAATTGCAAAACGAGATTCCAGCCATATTGGTCCTTGGAAAACAGGAAATGATGGAAGATTTGATACCTTTTATTGGACCAACAAGTGTCTTGTACAAAGATGGAATTATAGACAAGCTTTCAGGGCATTACATATAGCTTCTATAGCACAACTGAGCAACATAAGCAGTATATATAGTTACTGTGAAGCAATTTACAAAATAGTAGGAAATGAAGTAGGAAAGAGATAGAAGGGAATTCAAGATAAAAAAAAGTCTATATAAGATGCAAAGTAAAGAAATGAGTGAGAAAAAATGCAGAGGGGGGGGCACTAGTCAGTAGGAGATGAAAGGAAGCTACAAGGGGAAAAAACAAAGGACCAGACAGGAACATAGGTAAAAAGATCTGAGATTAGAGGTAGGTTTGTAAGGGTAGAATGGACAGAAAATGCCTAAGAAATGCATGGAAGTCAAGACATTAGAGGAAACAAAAGAACAAAGGTACAGATAAAACAGAGTGTGAGGTAGTGTAAATAATAGGTGTGAAAACAATCAGGGAGTTAACAGGACTGAGCTGAAGAGTTTGTAAGAGAGGCATGGTGGAAGTAAAGTACAGGCAAAAAAAAAACAGATTAGGCAGGAACAAAGAAAAAAAGCAATAACAAGAGAAATACAGAACCAAAGAATGAAAAATAATGTCATGATTTAGTCCACAATAAAAAAGAGAATTGCAGTTGACCATAGTGTGTCATGAATCCAATGTCCTGATTCAGTCCAGAGAAGTTAGATTTAAATTATTTAATAAATTTCAATTCCCATGTCCTTCTGTCCTGTGTGTTTTAGAAGTTGCCTCTTAGTATCAAGACAAGAAAATCCAGGAGAGAGTGATCTGTTTGTTAAAAATGGTTTTCTACTGGAGTGCTGATAACTTGGTTAACTATTGTGTGACAGTGGTGATTCATTCTTGTTTTAAGTGGTTTGCTGGTTTCTCCAATATAGCATCCATTAGTGCACTTCTTGCACTGAATTAGGTATACCACATTGCTGGACTGGCATGTGCAGGATCCATTCATTTGTATTTTGTTGTTCTGGCTTGTCTTGATGGTGGTCTGTGTGCATATGTGGGTGCAGGTCTTACATCTTGCCATGTTGTATGGTGTTGTCCCTCTTGTTTCTTGCTTATTATAGTCCGCTGGGAGTTTGTTATGAATTATTATGTTCGAGAGGCTGGGGGGCTGCTTATAGGCAATGCCAGGTGGTTCAGGGAAGATGTCCTTCAGTGTTTCATCTTCTCTCAGCATGGGCTGCAGTTCTTTAATAATTTGCTGAAGGGATTTAGCATGGGGCTGTTAGTAACCACTAAGGGAGTGTGGTTAGTTTAATGTTTTTGCCTGTATTCCAGCAGATTGTCTTGTGGTATTTGTATTTGTTTACACTGTTTCACATTCTGTTTTATCTGGACCTTTGTCCTTTTGATTCCTCTAATGTCTTGACTTCCATGCATTTCTTTGGCATCTCCTGTCCATTCTACCCTTACAAACCTACCTCTGATCTCAGATCTTTTTATGTTGATTGCACGCATGCACAAGAAACATGTTGCGGCAGGTTTCTACAAAAGCAGGTTGTGGAGGTGCAGTACTGTTGTGGCCAATGCCCCCACAGACGGTAAAGGCTTGTCCCACTTCCCCCAATGCCGTGGCACACTGCTGCTGACACTAGTTCAGCCAGCTTGCCACCAACTTGCAAAAAGTTAGCCGCTGCAATCAGGGGCTGCCTAGTCATTGCAGCATCAGCCATTCACTGCAATGAGGGAGTGACCCGTCATTGCAGGACAGGATCCTGAAGCAGTGATATTGTTTATGAACACGGCGGCAGCTTGCCGCCGTGTTCACAAACAATATTAACCCCCCCACCGAGGGGGTGCCCAATCCCCCTCAGCAGCATGTGCCCCACACTGTATGTTTGTAAAACCCCACTTTGCTTGTTTGCCGTTGGGGTGCTCAATCCCATCAGCATAATGTCACCCCCACTTTTTGTTGTCTGCCGACAGGTGCGCCAATTCCATCGGAACATGTAACAGGCCCCCTTGTTGTGTGCCAACAGGGGTGCCCAATCCCCCATCAGCTACAGCTGCCTCCCCTAAACAGAAGACTCCACTGGCACACTGGAAACCCAACCCAGTGTGCCACATTCCTCTGTAAAATTTAAAAAATGGTCCCGCAATGTCATTTTTTTTACCTGTAAAGGAGAAAACAGTCCCTTGGTGGTCTCCCTGCCCCCCACAACCCGCACCCACCCAATGCACACCCTGCCTCCCCACACCCTCCCCATCACCCCATACTTACCTCTGGAGTCTGGCACAATGATCTTCGGTGGACCGGGACATGTCTGCACCCTTCAAAGCCAACCGCAAACTGAGGAAATGCCGGCAAGCTGTATAATGGAATAAATAGGGTTTTTTCAACTTTGATGCATATCTCAGGCATTTTTTGGAATTTTGGCACCACATTTTCAACATGGGGTTTTTGGGACCCCTCTTCATGAATTCTATCACTGTTGTGGCGTTAATCATCCCAGAAAGGTGATTTCACGGTCACTGTGAGGAATCACCTTCCGGGACTGATTAACAAACTGACAGTGCCAGTGTTCATGAGGTGGGCTCTGAAAAAGTCTATGTTGCAAATTTGATGGGAAAAATCCCCAAAATGACTGTTTTATGAGTGTGCATTGCGCAGTTGCTATGCATGCTTGTAACTTTGCGAATTTATAATATTTTCACCCCAGATTTTCAACATTGGTATTTTTTCAGACCTCTCTGTGAACAGTACAGCTGTCATTTTTCACACCCTGGCCGAAATGTATTTTTGCACTTCTGGTGCAGAATAGCTCGGTTGGTGTGGGAAATCAGTGTACTGCACAGATTAAGAAACTGACAGTGGCACTGTTTATGAACAGAGGTCCTAAAATGCCTATGTTGAAAATTTGGTGATGATACTCCATAAAATGACTGTGTTATGAGCATGTGTTTTGCAGTTTGCACGCATGCTCGTAAGTTCATGAATTTATATTTTCACTCCAGATTTTCAACATTGCCATTCTTCTGCACCCCTTTATGAACAGTACAGCTGTCATTTTTCACATCCTGGCTGAAATGTGTTTTCGCAGTTCCGGCACAGAATAGTGTGGTCCCTGTGGGAAATTCACATTCAGGACACATGATGAAAATGACAGTGACACTGTTTATTAGTAGAGGTTCTAAAATGCCTGTGTTGAAAATTTGGTGACGAAAGTCCATAAAATGAGTGTGTTACGAATGTGCATTGCGCAGTTTCCACACACGGTTGTACCTTCACAACTATGCAATATTTTCACTCCAAATTTTCAGCATTACCATTTTGCCACACCTCCTTATGAACAGTGCAGCTGTCATTTTTCACATCCTGGCTGAAATGTGTTTTCACTCTTCTGGCGCTCAATAGCCCGGTTGCTGTGGGAAATCGGTGTTCAGGACATATTAAGAAAATCACACTGACACAGTTCATGAGCAGAGGTCCTAAAATGCCTATGTTAAAAATTTAGTGACAAAACTCCATAAAATGACTGTGTTATGAGCCTGTGTTGTGCAGGTGCCACGCACCCTTGTAAGTTTGCAAATTAGTAATATTTTCATGCCAGATTTTCAACACTGCCATTTGTTCACGTCTCCTTATGAACAGTACAGCTGTCATTTTTCACATCCTGGCCAAAATGTGTTTCCGCGCTTCCTGTGCAGAATACTGCAGTCACTGTCGGAAATCAGTGTTTGGGACAGATTAGGATAAAGTGACTGGGGAAGGGGGAGTGACCTAGCTCAACTGAGCTCTGTCGGGACTGCAGCAGATGTCTTTGTGGGCAGGAAAAGGCGACAACTCAGGCAGGAGCCCAGTACAAAAAGGCAGCCTGCAGCACCAGGAGACACAGAACGAGCGAGTGAGGGAGGGGGGGTGAGAGAGCTCAACGGAGCTCTGTTGGGACTGCTGCAGATTTGTTTGTGGGCAGGAAAAGGCAGCAATGCATGCAGGACCTCAGTAGAAAAGGGCAGCCTGCAGCGGTGGGACAAACAGAATGAGCAAACAAGTGAGAGAGGGGGACTGACTGAGCTCAACAGAGCTCTATTGTCACTGCTGCGGATTTCTCTGTGGGCAGATAAGGGTGGCTATGCTGGCAGGAGCCCAGTACAGAAGGGCAGCCTGCAGAGCCGGCAGAAACGGAATGAGCAAGTGAAACAAGGGGAGTGAGTGAGGCCAACGGAGCTGTTACAGGACTGCTGCAGATTTCTTTGTGGGCAGACAAAAATGCCAACAGAGGCAGCAACCCAGTACAAAAGGGCAACCTGCAGCACCAGGAGTAACAGAATGAGTGAGTGAGACAGGGACAGTGAGTGAGTGACCTCAATGGAGCTCTGTCAGGACAGCTGCAGATTTCTTTGTGGGTAGGAAAAGGTGGCAACACAGGCAGGAGCCGAGTACAAAAGGGTAGCCTGCAGTGCCAGGACAAACAGAATGAGCAAGTGAGAGAGGGGGAGTGAGCGAGCTCAATGGAGGTGTATCATGACTGCTGCAGATTTCTTTGTGGCTAGGAAAAGGCGGCAATGCAAGCAGGAGCCCAGTACAAAAGGCCAGCCTGCAGCACTGACAGAAACAGAATGAGCAACTGAGAGAGAGAGAGAGAGAAGGATGGAGTGAGCAAGCTCAACAGAGCTCTCTTGGGACTGCTACAGATGTGTTTGTGGGCAGAAAAAGCTGCCAACACAGGCAGGAACCCAATATAAAAGGGCAGCCTGCAGCAGTGGGAGACACAAAATGAGCGTGTGAGGGAAAGGGAGTGAGTGAGCTCAACAGAGCTCTTTTGGGACTGCTGTGATTTCTTTGTGGGCAGAAAAAGGCAGCCATGCACGCAGGGGCCCAGTACAAAATGGCAGCCTGCAGCGGCGGAAGAAACAGAACAAACAAGTGAGAGAGGGGGAGTGAGTGAGCGAGCTCAACGGAGCTCTATCATGACTGCTGCAGATTTCTTTGTGCCCAGAAGAAGGTGACAATGCAGGCAAGAGACCATTACATAACAGCAGCCTGCAGCACCAGAAGAAACCGAATGAGAGAGGAAGACAGGCGGAGTGAGAGACCTGAACAGAGCTCTGTCGGGACAGCTGCAGATTTCTTTGTGGTCAGAAAAAGGTGCCAATGCAGGCAGAAGCCCAGTACAAAAGGGCAGCCTGCAGCTCCGGGAGAAACACAATGAGCGAGTGAGAGAGGGGCAGTGAGCAAGCTAAATGGAGCTCTATCATGACTGCTGTGGATTTCTTTGTGGGCAGAAAAAGGCAGCAATGCTGGCAGGAGCCCAGTACAAAAGGCCAGCCTGCAGAGTTGGCAGAAACGGAACAAGCACGTGAGAGAGGGGGAGTGAGCTACTTCAATGGACCTGTGTCAGGACTGCTGTGGATTTCTTTGTGGGCAGAAAAAGCCACTAACAGAGGCAGGAGCCCAGTACAAAAGGGCGGTCTGCAGCACCAGCAGAAACAGAATGAGTGTGTGACAGAGGGGGAGTGACCCACCTCAATGGAGCTGTGTTGGGACAGCTGCAGATTTCTTTGTGGGCAGTAAAACCTGCCAATGCAGGCAGAAGCCCAGTACAAAAGAGCAGCCTGCAACACCAGGAGAAACAGAATGAGAGAGTGAGACAGGCGGAGCGAGCGACCTCAACGGAGCTGTGTTGGGACAGCTACAGAATTCTTTGTGGCCAAAAAAAGGTGCCAGCACTGGCAGAAGTCCAGTACAAAAGGGCAGCCAGCAGCCTCAGGACAAACACAATGAGCGGATGAGAGAGGGGGAGTGAGGGAGCTCAACAGACCTCTATCGTGACTGCTGTGGCTTGCTTTGTGTGCAGAAAAAGGTGGCAACACAGGCAGGAGCCCTGCACAAAAGGCCAGCCTGCAGCACTGGCAGAAATGGAATGAGCAAGAGAGGGGGAGTGAAGTAGTTCAATGGACCTGTGTCAGGACTGCTGCACATTTCTTTGTGGGAAGAAAAGCGGGAGCCCAGTATGAAAGGGCAGCCTGCAGCGCCAGCAGAAACAGTATGAGCAACTGAGAGAGGGCGAGTGACCCACCTCAACGCAGCTGTGTCAGGACAGCTGCAGATTTCTTTGTGGGCAGAAAAAACATGCCAACACAGCCAGGAACCTTGTACAAAGGTGCAGCCTGCAGCACCGGGAGAAACTGAATGAGCGAGTGACACAGGCCACTGAGTGAGCTCAACAGACAAATGCAATCAACATTTGGCATTGACAAATGCTTGTTTACCTGTGTTATTTTCTGGTCCTTTGTTTTTTCCCCTTCTAGCTTCCTTCCATCTCCTACTGACTAGCCCCCCATTTTCTCTCACTCATTTTGTTACTTTGCATCTTGTATAGTCTTTTTATCTCGAATCCCTGTCTGTCTCTTTCCTACTTCATTTCCTGTTATTTTTTTAAATTGCTCCTCAGTAGCTATATATACTGCTTATGTTGCTCAGTTGTGCTATTCACCTGAAGAAGGGACTTGTGAGGCCCTGAAAACTTGTGTATAATTTCATCTTTGTACAAGACACGTGTTCGTCCAATAAAAGGTATCAAATCTTACATAATTTCCTGTTCAGACAATGGCAAAGAAATACATAAACATGTCACTATGTCTCACCTTAGCTTACAGTATATGCTGTTCCTTTTCCACTAACTAATTTGGTGGAACTGTTTAACCATGGGTACTGCTTCCAACTCTGGAATTGTGTTACTTGTTTATTAAATGCTGAATCTAATGTATTGTATTCAATGTACTGTATGCTGAATCTCATATATTGTATTCCATGTATTGTATGTGCCATCTATTTTGCCCAAGTCATTCCTGAAAATGGTCCCTGGCACCCATGTACCTACCTGGTTATCAAATAAATTAACAAATTAAATAAATGTCACTTTTAACAAAATGCCACAAGTCAATTGACCCAGATAAATCAAGTATAAACAAATGTAGCGCAACCTGCCTTATGCTGAATACACATTTTTTTGTATCCACTTGCAAGGAGTTTCTGGATGTTATTTCCCACTGACAGCAATAAAAAAAAAAAATACTTTGCACAAAAGGTTAAAAACATTGCCCAGTACGCACATTTTTTCCCCTCAGATTACATCCCCAAAATGGGAATCACCAAACATAGCTCTGGATGAAGAAAACTAATTTCTTCCATCATCAGTTTTAGAAATCTGAATATTCCATTGCATAACTTTGATATGAAATAGCCACCTCGGCACAATCGAGTTAAAGCAGCTGGCATGGGGGTCTAGCTGAACTACTAGATAAGATCATTTCTGGATGAATCAGCTTAATCAGGGTTGACTACTTCAGCTGACCTGGTGGCTCTGCACTTATAACTTCAGTGACCTAAAAGCAGTGCCTTTAGGATCAAAACTGATTGCTGTCACATCTCCAGTAGTACTGGTCATGCAGGTAGCCATGTATATGAAGTGCTGTGGTAATGGCCAAGAGCAGTAAATTCTGCTGCAGAGCTTTTTCAGTGACCCTCAGATTATGGGTTATAGAGCCACAAGAGGCCTCTGCTGCTTTCACCAAGTCAGTTCACAAGCAGTTTTCAGGATTTATGAAGCTTGGGGAGGAGGGCACTATATATCAGTTCTCACTTGTTTTTCCCCATCTGCAATCTATAGTTGTTTGTTTATAGCCAACTTCTGTCTGCTTTATCCTCAATACCACTTGTCAAGGTTCTCAAAGTCATGGGATAACCTCAACTGCAACATGTTTTTGTTTACTGTTTGGTTCTTTGATGCCTATGTGCCTGTCTCAAACTGCTTTTTCTAAATGAGTTGATTTTTGTTTCTTTATCTTGATGAAGTGACTGAAGAGGAAAAGTCTGGGAATCAGGCTGACAAGATCCATAATTTTAGCTCATCCTCTTCCTTGGTGTTGGGGGAAGGGGGATACACTCGGTTTATTTTCAACCCTGCACTTACTCAAAGGCACTGTTGGGAACTCTGTCCACTGTGTTTTTCTGCTCCTCCTAAGTAGCATAGGATGACAGCTTTAGTGCCTTGATGCAGTTCGATGCATAACAGGTGTTTTAATTCTTTCTGACATGTACTGTAGGATGTCAGCATTGATGGCATGACAGTGGACATATTCTCAAATGAGTGACATGTCAGTACTGATGGCATGGCAGTGGCAGTAACACACTCTGACATGTGGCATGTTAGTACTAAAGGCATGGCATTGGTAGTAGTACACTCCAATATGTGGCATGTCAGCACTGATGGCATAACAGTGGTCATTACACCTTTCAGTATGTGGCATGGTAATACTGGGGTCATGGCAGTGCTCAAAATTAGGGATGAGAGAGTGGATTCAGACTCAGATCCAAATTCATTATTTTATCCCAGATGACTCGCCACAGACACACTTGGATCATCCAGGTAGTATTCCTATAAACTGGGAGCACAATCCATCAAGCCAAGCTGCTGAAGAGTTACCTACACCATAACATGTGTTTATCCTTTGATTCATATTTGACTCCCTCCTCCAAGTTAGGATCCCAATAAGCTTGGTTCCATTATTTCATGAATCTTACTTTATTGATGTATAATCATAAGTGACAGAGCATAAGGATCTGGTCACACCTGAAGTGTTTGCATGAAGAAAGGGTCATGCTGTAATTGTTCCTCGGGTGACATGCTATACATCCATTTTCCAACTTCTCTCAAAACTGGTATCTCTCTCTCTCTCTCTCTCTCTCTCTCTCTCTCTTCCTCTTAGCAGTAGCTGTTGCACAGTCACATCATGACAGTGCATCAGCTACTGATGATGATTATGATTGTGCATCAGTTACTGATGCACAGTCACATCATGATGTTGGTTGAATCTACCTACCATATTACCCTAAAAGCAAGACTGCATACAGGGAGGTCCCAATAGCTTTTCCACACACCCCCACTGGTATAGTTTCCTGGGCTATGGACATTCTTAAATTGGCTCTATTCAAATATTTAACATTTGCCCTTTAATGTTGGTGAAGGGTATTTCTTGCAATGGGGGCAGTGCCCTGCTTCTCTGGCTGTGAAATAAACACTCCCACTCTGGGTCCAGGAATGCATTATCAGTCTCCCTCTGGCACTTGTCATATACCTTCAAGACAACAGTCCTTAACACAATGCAAACCTACCAATGTATTGTGACCTCTACAGTGAGAGGCTGGACAATGCAATGAGCCATTGGATGTTTCTCTGGTTGCCCTAGATTTGATTGTCTCTTAGGGAGTCAACTGGTCTCAAATAAGCCATGTTGAAACTATTACAGATTTCACTTGGAGTAAATGTCTTTCTTTCACCTGCACAAGCAAGACAAAAGGCACTGAGCATCAGGGGCATAGCTAGCTTTTTTGATGGGGAAGGGGCAAAGACTGATAAAAGTCCTGCTTGTCCAGAGAAATACTAAAGCAACCGGCCGAGGGTCTGGGGTCCACCTAGGCCCCCAAAAGCTATCAGGTTTTAGATGTATTCTTGTGCCTTTTGAGGGCGATTTTAAAACTTGTTGGCTGCTTTTAAAGCATTCTTTTACTTGCTGCAAACAACAGATATCACTACCCAAATAACTATCTTTTCAGTTCCTTTTTAAAACTGCCAATACTCAGACAGTCTCTCAATTAAAATCAAGCAGCAAAAATTGCATACTTCTCCCATCTAGGAAATTCAGCTTAAAAAGATCTTCATTCTTAATTCCAACTACAGTTTTTTTTTCTTTGGGGGCGCAAAAACTGTAATTTGGTTCAAGAATGCTAAGTGATAGACTGAAGGGAACATGATATGTCTTGTATGCATTTTCCCTGATAAATTATGAACAGTGATGACAGGTCATTTATTAGTATCAGTATTTTTTTAGTCCTGCACATAGGATGAATGCTCAATAAAAAAGATATCTTAAAAAAGAAGTGTGCGTGCTAAATTGTACTTCACATAGTTTCAATTTTAGTGCAAACTGCAAATTGTTTTCTCAGCAACTACGAAAGAGCCTGTTGGTCACTCACATCAATAACTACACGCTACTTATAAAACAAATGATCATTCTTCATTCAAGGTGGAAATACTTTTAAGGATCTCACTATGACACAGTTCACTGCCCTTTCTTCCACGATCAAAAGCCTGCTGCATTTCTGACAGGTGTCACCCTTTGTAACAGCCTTCCTTCTGCATGGCAGATACACTCAGAAAACCAGAGCCAGCCAAACATGAACATCATAGAAGTTCAAATAACCTAATAATCAAATAATGCAATCTAAAGTTATGCTTTGCATCTGTACTGCCTGTTGACTGACGTTAGTTTGCGTTATTTGATTTGGAGGTTTCCAGTGCTATGCTGAGCATTACCCAGCTTATTTGGCCTCGATCTGGTTGCTGCATTGACCCACCTGGATGTATAAGATCTTTCACATGATGTTCACATCTGACTGGCTTCAGATTCCTGAGTGCATCTGCCGTATGGAAGGAAGGCTGTGGACCACACTGCATAACAGCTGGCAGCTATGATGAGACCACCTCCAAATTCCATGGTCTCCTTCAATGGTCTAAGTTGTACTGCATCTGATCACTAGCCAGCATGTGCCTGATTTGATGCCAATATTTGTTCATAAAGCATATTTGTACATTTGAAAAATGACTTGTGAGTGCTAGAGAGTATGCCATATTCAGATCCAAGCAAACAAATGTTGCACACTCTTAAACAGCAGCTGACACCTTCAGGAGAACTTTAATAAAACACAATATTTAGATACAGTTTAGCTTGTATTTCACATTAGTTTTGTATTCCTCCTTCCCATTATTTATTACTGAGGTCATTTGCATGAATACAGGATCTTTGCTCTTGAAGAGTTCATCTATTCCTGTTGCCTTCTCCTTACCTGAGGTCACAATGCCCTGCTTGTGACATCACAGTTACTCTTGTGGCAACATAGTGTGATGTCACAACACAGGATTATGACTTGAAGCAGGAAGTAAGCTATAGAGGCAGATAAACTCTAAGCAAACTCTAAGGGATATCCATCATGCATTCATACAAATGTACTCAGTAATAAATAATGGAGAAGAGAAATGTGTGACTATATGTAGAATGCAAGCTGAATTGTACCTAATTATTATGTTTTTCAGTTTTCTCTGAGGCATCAGTAGCTCTTTAAATCCAGCCACCAGGCAAGAAATAGCATGCATTTTGTAAGTAATAAGACACAACAGCATGTGGCTGTTCTGGGATAAATGCATACAGGCCCTGGGAGTGCATTTATCCCAGCAGAATCAAATCCTTGGATAATCTTTTAGTGTTTATAAAATGTGGATTTAATCAATCTTGTTCAACATTTTTTTAAATTGAAAAATAAAATAAATAATTAATATAATTAAAAATCTATGTAAAATAGTTCTTCTATAGGTAAGTGCCAATTGTCGGGGGTGATAATATATCCTGCCTGTCTGCGTAAATGCTTAATAAAGGCTTTTACTTAGAAGAGACCACCTTCTTTTTTTTTTAAAGCGACAGTTCTTTTGCACAGTAGGTTCTTATATGATATAAAATTATCAGTTTCATAGTTTTTTGTTGTTGTTTTAGCTTTAAACCATATGTAGAACATATAAGGACTTACAGAGGTTTGCTAAACAGTCTATATATGTGGAATTGCTGTGGTCATCATTACCACTGAAATTCTGAAGGACAAAACCTGCAGTTTGTTGCTGGAAAATGTCACAATCTGTATGTATTTGCAGCCAGCATGGTTCACCCACATTGTAGGAGAATGTAATATCTGGGCTGTACAGCACGACAGTTTATGTTCTCTCTTATGGGAAAATGGGTGAGTAAGTAAGAGAGCATATAGGTAGGCAGATGGCTGGGTGGGATCAGGGTAGGTGGCAGGGCTAAAGCATGAGCACATGCATAGTACCAGTGTCTGAGCAATCATTTCTGCTCTTGGAGTGTTTGGTTTATCAATAAGAATGGAATGTTTGCTGCTTTCAAGAAGGTATAGGCCCTATTAGCTGTCTGTCTTTCTATCTCCCTCCCAGTCCCTCTGCAGCCAGTTCTGTAGCTGTAAGTCATACTCACAGCCCATTCTGATTGAATCTCTGCACGGTCCATCTGCCACCCACCCTTCCTGCTTGCTGCTTGCTCCCAACACCAGCACCATGACAAGATGACTGTCACTAAAGGTGGCAAAACCAAGGTGTGTGCTGTTGCTTCACACTGTCAGTCACCGACATCCTGCACATGCTTTGAAAGCACATAAGGGCAGGGAGGAGACAGGAAGGGCATGGGTGGGTGATAATATGTTTTCTGTGGGTGGACAGTGTGCAGCTGTGAGCTGCACTGATTAGAGAAAAAAACTGAATGGTTAATGGGTCATGATGAGGGAGGTACATAGCGGTGCTACAGTATAGCCAGACTGACCTCCCCGATCAGAGAATCTTCCTGACGTGGCTGGCAAGCTCATATGGAAAAAAGAACATGCATTCATGCACTGGCATAGCTGCATAGTTAAATTTGTTTAGCTGACTGGGCTCCCAAAACTCGAGACCCTACACACGTGTGCATTGTGTAATGGTAAACCTGGCCCTGGATCAGCAGGCACTCTGTTGGGACTGGCAAAAATTCCAAATATTCCTGAGCAGAACATCTCTGGGGGGGGGGGGGCAGCCTGCCCTTCCAACCCCCAACCCCCCAAATACGATGCTGGTGAGCATCAATCCAGCATAAAATTCAAACAAACAAGTTCCTCCAGTGACAGGATTGTCATTCATAGACCATATGTAAGCTGTGTTACATTCATTCTTTACCAAACTCTGGTGATCAATAACTCTGCAGGCATTCCTCCAACTTAGTGTGACACTGCCAAGCAACAATACCATATTCTAATAACTAACTACACATTCTGCAGGCACTTCCTGGCATATATCCATGCAGCTGGCCAAACCAATCAGTGAGACCTTTCTCAAAAGGGTATTCCTTCTAGCAGACCATAAAGGATGAACGTGCTTGGTGCAGGGGACCCTAAGTCTTCAATGAAGCTCATCAAACTTGCATTCTTAAACAGGAACACACAACTCTGCATTATTTGGCATATAACAAAGTGTCAGGACATGCATTTCTATTAATAATGGCAGCATGACTGTAATTGTGATTTATTAACTCTGAACAGCTACAATGTCCCAAAATCCTCAAGGTTAGTTCTGAAACCATAGTTCTCATACAATTTAACCATACTGTTGTTTAAGTAAGGCATTTCCATTTAGCATTTGGCACTTTTATGTAGCTAATGGTAAATTCTTGATTAGTGGCCTGCACACCAGCATTCTGTCACATATAAATATAGCATAGTTACTATATATATCTATGGGATATGACATGGCCTGACTGAAGATATCATATTTATCTTCACGAGAGGCCAATGATATCATGATATCTCACGAGTGGCGAAGCCACGAGTGAGATATCTTGATGTCATTGGCCTCGAGTGAAGATAAGATAAGTATGATATCTTCAGTCAGGCCATGTCATGTTCTGTTTATACAACTTATGAGCTGGGCCCCCAACACGACCCCCAGATATGTTTTGGAGCACCTTCCATCCCAAGACAAGGTACCAAATCTGGGACTTAAAACAATAGTGTAGATATTTACTAGGTAGAACTAGCAGTGCCCCACCCTGCCTATGGTTCTTGTCCTGCCATAAGTGGTAAAAACATAGTCATTAAAAGTTATCTAGTTGATCCTGCAGTTTCCCTTTTGTCTCACCGAAACAGTTTCATTTGTGATGTCCTAGACATGGAATGCAGCGTGACCGAGTAATATAGTAAATTGACTAACTCACAGACATTGAAAATGCTCTCAATGGAAATTGTTATAAATCCCCTTCGTTTTTACTGATGTTGCTGGGCTTTGTTAGAAAGAAAAGTTGCTGACAGTAGAAAGAGAGAAAGATTCTGCCGTTTTAGCCTTGCCTCACCAAAAGTGTTTAATTTTTGATGTGCTACATTTTCAGCCTGACCGAGCACTAGCAAGAGAGTACATTGACTACCTCAGAGACTTTTGAAATAAGATATTCACACTGTTCTTATTGACTTTGCTGGCTTTTGTTAAAAAAGCTACTGAGAGTAGAGAGAGAGAGAGAGACGACAAACATGTTAGCAGCTTCAGAGAAATGAAAGTTAACGCGAGCGAGTGTTGCTGCTCGCGCTCACTTTCACTTCTCTGAAGCTGCCGACATGTCCTCTCTCTTTCTAGTACGGTCTTCTTATAATCTCCCAAATTTATGCCCCACTAATGGAAAGCCAGAAATCTGTGCAGTACACCCCGGTAGCCGTAGCTTTTTATAAACGGCTACTGCAGCCACACAGAAAACAAAGACCAAATCCAGGGACTCTGGATGTCCACCCCAACCACAAAATCCTGGTCTTCCCCAGCCACAACCCAAGAAGAAGCACCTGTCAACTGAGAGACATTCCTAGGAGAGAGTTCGGGGAGCTCAGGAGGCAACCCTCCAGCTGATACAATAGAACGCCCCCGGGAAGCCAAGAAAGGGAAACCCTGGGCAGGAAGGTGAGCCGAGCTCCAGGAAAGATGGCCCACAAAACAATCCACCAGCAGTTAGACTCCATCTATCCAGAAAGTCTCAGAGGCACAGAAACACTGGAAGGAATCTGTGAAACAATTTGAGCGACGGAGCTTCCGGGCTTTCCAAAATTCCAGGCTGCACTACTCTGCTCCAGGCTTAGTCCCTGGATTCAGTCTCTGTTTTCTGTGTGGCTGCAGTAGCTGTTTATAAAAGCTATGGCTAGCGGGGTGTGCTGCACAGATTTCTGGCTTTCCCTTAGTGGGGCATAAATTTGGGAGATTATAAGAAGACTGTACTAGAGAGAGAGACGACATGTCAGCAGCTTTGGAGAAGTGAAAGTGAGCACGACTCATGCTTACTATCACTTCTCTGAAGCTGCCGACATGTCGTCTCTCTCTCTCTAGTCTTAGTAGCTTTTTTCTAACAAAGTCCAGTAAAGTGAATGAAACCAGTGCGAATATGTTATTTTAAATGTATTTGAGGTAGTCAATGTACTCTCTTGCTAGCGCTCGGTCACGCTGAAAATGTAGTGTATCAGAAATTAAACACTGTTGGTGAGACAAGGATAAAACAGCTGGATCAACCAGATAAGTGTATTTTTTAATTACTAATTGTGTGAAACTGATAGCAAATGTAAGAGTCATGATGGTGGGGTTCAGGTGCTTGAGAGGCAGAGCTTTACAACAGCTGAGCTTTATGAGGGGCCAATAGGATTTATTGGAGATGACTACAGAACAGGATGACGTATAGGAGTGTTAAAGATATCATGATGACATATAGGAACATGAAGATATCAATGTTATCTTCACTGGCTTCTGAAGATATCACTTTTTATACTGGACGTTTATCCCAGCACATAAGTTGTATAAATATATATATATATATATATATATATATATATATATATATATATATATATATATATATATATATATATATATATATATATATATATATATATGTATGTATGTATGTATATATACATAGTGTCAGTGGCTCAGTAGGTAGCACACTCACCTCTGAGGCCAGGATATCTGAGGGCTGTGGGTTCAGTTCCCATGTCTGGCACTTGGGTTAATATCCCAGTACTGACACTGTAGTGCAGCATGAGAGGGGTGCTGAACTTCTGAGGTGCCGTCTTTCAGATGAGACGTCAAACCGAGGTCCCATCTGCCTGGATTGGTTGTAGTTCAGGTGGATGTTAAAGATCCCATGGCACTTATTGAAAAGAGTAGGGGAATTTCCCCAATGTTTGGCCAAATTTCCCTCAGTCACTAGATTTAGTAGTTGTTGTATTGGTCCTTGCAAGAATAGATCCAGAAGCAAATGATTTGATACCTTTTAATGGACCAACATAGTTGTAACAACAAGAACAAAGTTCTCTAGCTTTCGGACCAACCAGTCCTTCTTCAGAAGCTCATGGCATGAGCCTCATTCACTAAAAATACCACCAACAGCTTAATCTGGTTTAAGGTCAGTTGGCATTTATCTGTATCCCTCTCCCCCTGGTCATGCCTGAAAATAGGCAGGATTTGTCTAGTGCACTTACCTGGTCAACAAAAACTAAATAAATAAATATATATATATATATTACTAATTGAGTAGCTCCTAACAAACACAGTGGGTGCCACTTTTTCTTTACATCATTGCAATTAATTAGTCAGAGCCCTCTTTCCCTCTTAGAATGAATCCTGTTGTTCACTTCTTATTTCCTCCTCAAATCCCATGAGTGAACTGCCAGCACAGATGGAGATCTCAGCCATTCCCAACAGCTATTTGATGGATGGTGTGCTCTCAGGCATCACTTCTATGTTACCTTTTTCCCTGAGTCTCATAGACTAAGTCTGAAGATCATTTCCTGAAAGCTTGGCAACCCTTATGGACATACTGTCTGGTTGTGGCATGAGGGTCTTCATCCTCAGAGAATTAGAATTAGAGATTAGTTTAACTTCAATACCATTTAAATTAATGGAAAAAATCATTAAACAAAAATTAGAAAATTAAATGTTAAATTTAAACATTAAGGATGAAAACCAACACGGGTTCAAACCAGACTTTTCATGCACTACAAATTTAATTTCCTTTTATAATTATATTAGTTATAATTTAGACAGTAATATTCCTATGGACATCATTTTGCTGGACTATAGTAAAGCATTTGATAAAGTTTCAGACTTTATTTTGATCAATAAGCTTAGTAGTATAGGTTTTTCATCTTTACTAGTTTCATGGATAGGTCAATGGCTGAACAACAGAATTCAGAGAGTCAGGGTAAACGATGCCCTGTCAGATACAAGGGATGTGACCAGTGGGGTGCCTCTTGGCTCTGTGCTTGGGCCTATTTTGTTTAATCTATTTATAAGTGATATGTCTATCTCGACCAGTAATATCATGGTCAAATTTGCTGATGACACTAAAGTTGGGGGAATGGCTAACAGCCGGAGCAATGGAAATGGACTGCAAACTGATTTAGCTTCAGTGGAGCAATGGGCACTTATTAATAAAATGCATTTTAACATATCCAAGTGTGCAGTATTACACCTGGGAAAAAAAAAAATCCCGGACAAACATGCTATCTGAATAATACTATCATTAGAACTTCAAAAACAGAAAAAGATCTAGGAATATTAGTTAATGATAAATTAACTTCAACTACCCACTGTACTAAAATAACAAATCAGACAAATACACTACTCCGCAGAATCACCAAAACCTTTGTGTCTAGATCAGAACAATGTCTTTTGTCCCTTTATAGATCTCACATCAGGCCCTTCCTGGATTATGGTTCACCTTTTTGGAGCCTTTATTTGATAACAGATATTAATAGAATTGAACAAGTCCAACGTAGAGCCACTAAATTATTCCACACTTAATCAACTTGGACTATAGTACTAGATTAAATAAAACAGGACTTTATCCTCTTAAGCAAAGAAGAATCAGAGGTGACCTGCTTCAGCTCTTTAAAATACTTAGAAACCAGGAACAAATGCTGATATGCGGTATTGAATATTCCACAAGAAAAACTGTGGCTAGACTTCATAATAGACAATTGGAAGTTATGAGAGCTAACTGTAATAAAAGACTGAACTATTATACTATCAGAACACCCAGATTATGGAATACATTACCACAGGACATAATTGATTCACCAAACATTTGAATGTTTAAAAACAAATTAGATAAATGGTTGCTAGGAGGGGTTTTGGGTAAATGTTCCATGTATAGGGAGGACAATCACGATGGGCAAACCACCTTCTTTTGTCCTATGCACCAAAGTACCAAAGTACCAAAAGAAACATTCTGAGACCCATAACTGCCCCAGGCACAGGAAGACTCAGAATGGTTAAGGGCCTTTTACTGAAATTTTCCTGCCTTGCAACTACTTGGATCCCCAAAGCACTGCCAGTGGCAGACAAGACGGCCCATTGTACATCTGCTGGAGGGTCATGGGTTTCCCTCAACCATCACTGGACCTCTGAACCAGCCTTACTGAACTTCAAACATTCACTTCACACAATGTTTTTTATTGTTTTGAAACCAAAGCCTGGGCATCCCATCTGAAGAACTGAAGATACATTGCAATGCAGCAAACTTGTACTTTGACAATAATGGGCACAATGCAATGGAATCTTTTGAAATCAGTGGAAGCTTCTGTGATGGTATGAAAGCAAATATTATGTTTTTAATATGCAAGAAAAAAAAAAAAAGTTTAACAATTTCCTATATTACTTTTGTAGTATTTTACAAAGCATCTAGTTTCTCATGTAACTGCCACCTATCCTCTTAAGCTCCAGTGCATCTCAGATGCACTGAAGTTGATATCAGTCACAAAGGCAGCTGCTAGGGACATCAATGGACCGAAACAGCTCTGTCAGAGCTCTAGCCTGAGAAGGGGGATAAGACATTGTTTAATGTCATTGACAGAGATGCTACCTCTGTCTCCCTATGGGCATGTTGAGGGAAAGAGATTCAGGCACAGTCAGCAACATTAAAGGACATAATATCCCTCTTCCTGGGTGGTGATGCTGTTGGTTTCATTTCATAGATTTCGTAGGTTTTCAGAGCTTTAAAAGACAAAGTCCATATGCTCGCCAAGATTTATGAGTACCACAAGATATTATTACTAATTAGGAAAGTATCCAACGCCTTCTTAAATCTATCTATATTTCTTCTGACTATTATCTCCACCAGTAATTTATTCCAGATCTTAGGCACTCTCACTGTCAGCTACTGCTTCCTTTTATTTTACCAAAATCTTTCTATTTTTATCTGGAGTGGATATGCTCTAGTGTTGTAATTATGATCTAGAAGTTCCAGATCTAACTGTTCCCATAATATTGGATCATTTAGGGCCCTATGTATTAAACACATATCCCCCCTCAGTCTCTGAAACCCCAGAGAATAGAGCCCCAGAATACTCAGTTTCTGGTTATAATCCAACCCGTGAACTTCCCTGATTCTATGAGTAGCTCTTCTCTGTACCCTCTCCAGTGAAGCAATATCCCCATTTTTTCCTGGGGACCACAACTGGGAGCAATATTCCATATGGGGGTATACCAGTGATGTATATAGTGGCAAAAGAACTCCCTCATCTCTACTTTTAATATGTTTATTAATGTAGTACTGTATGCTACTAGCCTTTTTTATTAGCTGGTTATAATGGGGTGTAAAGTTTAGATTATTACATATTTTTATCCCCAGGTTACACTCTTCTGAGATCACCTTAAATAATTATTTCCCCATATTATAACAATGTAGGATATTGTTTTTTCCCAAGTGCATCACACTGCACTTTTCTATATTAAAAGATGATCCTTGGTTGTGTGCCCAAACTTCCAACTCACCTAAAGCTGTTTGTAATATTTCTACATCATTATTGAGGTTTACCACCCTACCTATCTGAATATTGTTCCCAAATTTTGAGAACCAAATATCAGAGGAAACCTTCATTGTCCCAGTATAGATGTTAAATAGGCAAGGGCCCAATACAGAGCCCTGTGGCACTCCACTGGTCACACTCTACCAGTTGGAAAATTCCCCTTTCACACACACTCTCTGTCTCCTATCTGTTAACCAGGATTTTATCCAACAAATGATATTACGATGAGCACCAGTATTAATTAAGGTTTCCAGCAACTTGTCATGTGGCACTTTGTCAAATGCTTTGGTGAAATCTAAAAATATGATGTCCACTGCATGTCCCTCATCCAAAGCATGATTTACTTTCCCATAAAATTCTAATAAATTTGTTTGACAAGACCTCCCCTTAACAAAGTCATGCTGTGCATAGTCAATGTTACTAGACTTATATTGGTGTTCTGTAATGAAGTCCTTGATAAATCCTTCCAATACCTTACCCAAGACAGAGGTGTCACTAACAGGTCTATAAAATGTTTTACCTCCTGTTTGGAGCCTTTCATATGTATAGGGATCACCACAGCTTGCTTCCAATCTTCTGGGACCTCTCCTTCATTTATGGATTTCTGAAATAATTCTGTGACTGGGCCTGCAAGTTGTTCTGCTAATTCCTTAAGTAACCTTGAATGTAACACATATGGGCCTTGTGCTTTATTCTGATCCAGTTTTTGAAGTCATATTTCAACTTCCTTCTTATCTAGGATAACACCAGGGTCAGCTATAGGAGTGTCACAATTTATCCCAGTTATTACTGCACCTTGATTGAAGACAGTAGCGAAACAGTTGTTATTTAATTCTGCCATGCCCTGGTTATCTGTCACTAATGTTCCCTCAAAATCCAGTAGAGGTCTTATCTTATTAGATGATCCCTTTTTATTATTAATGTACTGATAGAAGGATTTATAATTATCTTTTACCTTAGTAGCTAGCTTATTTTCATACTTTCTTTTTGCCAATTCAATATTTTTTTAGTAGTCTTTAAGCACTGTTTATATTGGGCCCAACTAGTTGCATCCCCACTTAATTTAGCCATCCTAAAGGTTGTATTTTTTTATTTATTTCCTTTTTAATTGCGCTTGTCATCCAAGGGGGAAGATGCTTTTTAGCTGTACTATATTTATTCATAGTTGGTATGAATTCTGCAATCAAGCTTATTAGTTTAGACTTAAGTTTATACCACATACTTGATATAGATTTTCCTTTAAATTCAAGTTCCCAGTTCCAATTTGCTAAGTCACTACGCATACCTTCTGTGCCAGCTTTATCATATCTATGTATTATAGTATTGCCATGATTATTGTTCAATTGCCCTGTGTAATCAAATTTAACCATTAAATGATCACTAGAGCCCTAGGGTGGCAACACAAAACAATTTTTAATCATGTCTCCCATATTGATTAATACCAGGTCGAGTATGTGGTTGCCTCTAGTGCTATCCCTTACATATTGCTCCAAGCCAGCTAAACCAAAGGTATTTAGGTATTCATTCTCCTTTTTTGTATTTGTTACAAGTTTTTCCCAATCTATACCTGGTAGATTAAAATCACCCATTAAGATAACATTTTTCAAATCAGCCAAGTGCATGATAAACTCCAACAAATTTGAATCATCTGATGATGTTATAGAGGGATTTCTATATGCCAAGCCTAGGTTTATTTTTTATATTATATACAGGAAAAAATGATACTCATAGGATTTCATTACTTCCCCATCTAGAAAAGTCCATTTATTCTGATGTTATCTCTTTGGCCACATATAGAGCAATCATCCCCCCCCCCCCCAGAATTCCGCCTATCTATATATTAGAGGGTATATCCTGGTGTCTTTTTCTCCCAACTATCTACAGGTTTCCACCTTGTTTCTGTGAACGCACAGATGTGGATATTTAAATTGTGCAGAGTCAACTGAAGTTCACCAATTTTATTATTTAGACTCCTAGCATTAACTAGGATAAAGTTTATTCTGGGTGTTGTATATACTTTGGATTTCTGTACTTTAGTCCTTATATCACCATTCCTTCCCCCAATTGGGTCAACCTCCTCTCCTCTTTCTGTCAGTTTAAATGTGTTAAGTTGTTGTTCATTATCTGTTTTAGTTTATAGGCAAAAATCCATTTACTCTGCCTATTTAGGTGTAAGCCGTCCCATGCAAATAAGTGATGCCCCTGGAATTCTTGCAGTTATCCACATATTGCAGGTCTTCTCTCTGGCACCAGCATTTTAACCAGCCATTTAACCTATAAATCTCTCTACTTAAAGATGCATTAGCCCTAGGTACCAGTAAAAGCCTTGAAACAATTAGCCTACCCCCAAGTGTTTTTAATTCTTGTCCAACATCCTCAAAATCTCTCTGTATATCCAGTATATTTCTTTTTCCCCACATCATTTACTCCAATGTGTAAAAATGTCACTGGATTTATGGTATTTTCCATCAGTCCTGGGATTAGTTTTTTTAATATCCCCTATACCACCCCAGGTAAGGCACTGACTGTAGTGTACAATTTCCTGTTGTTGTATAGCACTAAATCTGTATGTTTCAACATTGAGTCTCCTATAAATAATACATCTTGTGCTTGTTGTAAACCGGGGTCTGTATCAAGGTAGGTAGTAGGGGTGGCTTGTACATCCAATTGAATCTGCCTGCTATGCTCATATGTTGTGATTTCAGTTTTCTGCACCCCCTTACAATCATCTGTTGAGAGTGCACTATACCTAATGGGTGTTAAAATGTTAGAGACACCTCCAATGTTCCTTCTACCTTTTTTATTTACTTTCTTATTCACAAGATACCACTTATCAGAATACCCCACCTTTTCCTCCCTTCCAGAAACCTGAATGACTAGATCCTGTTGCTCTAGGTGAATTGGTTCCAACATACTATCCATCATTCCAACTATATATTGCTCTAAAGACAAAATATCAGCCTGTACCTTTATTCTGTTTTTCAACTGAGCTATTTCTGCCTCTAAACTCTTTGAAATGCAACATTTATTGCACTTGAATCTTAACTCCGCATTCCCTTCTGCATACATATTACAGCTTATGCACAATTTCACATTTGCTGCTTTACATTACATCTAAATATACACTAATATCTCCCAACAGTCCCAGCAGACACAGCCAACAAGCGCCGACGTGCATGTCTCTGCAAGCGTCTCCACGTGAGAAAACGTGCACCCTGCTCTTGCTCAACATGCTGGCTGCAGGGTGTACTTTTGTACTGCCAGTCACCCGGAAGTGTCTTCTTGAGGTTGCGTTCTCACTCGCAACTAAAGTTGCAATAAAAGTAATTTTTTAGCAGCTTCTGAGCCCCTAGAAGTATAAGATGGCACCTAAGTCAGAAAATGCAGCTGAATCAGGAAAAAAAATGCTATTTTAGCATTCAGTAGTAAGTGCCCTGTGAACAGGGACTACACTACCCTCTTCCTACTTCCTGTATGAATAGTAGGACTCCCAAATAAAACTTTGTTGATTTAAATAGCAAGAATCAGTAGAATTTTACATCCCCATACCACCTCCTATCATAACCAGACACATTTATCTATTGAACTCAGTTATATCAAATTCTTCTCACTCTAAGGTGAGTTTTATAGTGCCAGTGACCCGGAAGTGTCTTCTCAGGGTCGCGTTCTCACTCGAAACAAAAGTTGCAATAAAAGTAATTTTTTAGCAACTTCTGATCCCCTAGAAGTATATGAGGGCACCTAAGTCAGAAATTCAGCTAAATCAGAATAAAATCACTATTTTAGCATTCAGTAATCAGTTCCCTGTGAATAGGGACTACACTACCCTCTTCTTACTTCCTGTATGGATAGTAGGGCTCCCAAATAAAGCTTTGTTGTTTTAAATAGCAAGAATCAGCAGAATGTTACATCCCCACACCACCTCCTTGCATAATCAGACACATTTATCTATTGAATTCAGTTATATCAAATTCTTCTTGCTCTAAGGCGAGTTTTATACTGCCAGTGACCCGGAAGTATCTTCTCGGTGTCACATTCTCACTTCCAACTAAAGTTGCAATAAAAGTAATTTTTAGCAGCTTCTGAAAACCAAAAAGTATATGAGGGCACCTAAGTCTGAAAATGTAGCTAAAGCAGAATAAAAATGCTATTTTAGTGTTCAATAGTCAGCCCCCTGTGAACAGGGACTACACTACCCTCCTCCTACTTCCTGTATGGATAGTAGGGCTCTCAAATAAAGCTTTGGGGTGGGATATTCAGACTGCGCCAGGCTGTGGTGCAAGCCTGGGTGCAGCGCAACTGGGATGCACCAGGGCACAGACAGAGTGATATTCAATGGTGCTGCGCCATGGCTCAGCACCATTGAATATTGCTCCATGGCCACCCCCATTGTGCATGGCGCAGTAGCACTGCACCAGCACAAGTGGCCAGAGAGGAACAGGGTGATGCGCTAGCGCAAGTGCCGTTGCACTAGGCGCATCAACCGCAATATTCAAAAGTGCACAAATGCAAATGGGGCCATAATGCATGCAAGGTGCAAATGGGGCCATTTGCATGTCATTATGGCTCCATTTTCATGCAGGTGCACCAATCCCCAGCAACTTGTGCCTGGCACCATGCCAGGCTGCAGCCGTTGGGGACCGATGCTCCGTGAACAAGTGGCAAAGTGCCCCACTGCCCAATCGCGGGCATAGGGATTGTAATTGAGATTCCCATATCCCTGGTGGTCCAGTGGACCACTCCCAGCCCGATCATGGGCATATGTTATAAATTAATAAGTCCAATATCCCTGGTGGTCCAGTGGAACGCTCCCAGCCCGATCGCGAGCATATGTAATGAATTCATAAGTCCAATACCCCTGGTGGTCCAGTGGACTGCATCAAGCCCGATCATGGGCATACATTGTACAATAGAACACACCAATCCATCCCTGGTGGTCCAGTGGTACCATCCTCCTCACCTGCCCACTGAGCTCCAGCACCCCGTTCCCCCTGGTCAGCGGCGGGTCGCAGCTCCCCACTCGCCAGCAGCCCAGCCGCCTGCCGACTGACTGCGTACAGTAGGGCTGTATGCCTATTGGTCCACAGCATGGGCCAATGGGCATACAGACCATAGCATACTACACAGTCCAGATATGTCACATATTGCTTGCAATAGTCTGCCACAGGAGGTAGTGGGGGCAAGGACAGTGGAGAGGTTTAAGCATACCTGGAACAGGCACAAGGGAAGCTTGAGAGGGGAGGGAGTGATGAAAAGCCATTGATCACATAGGGTAGGTGGCCACATACAATGTATAGGGCCTATGCGCAGACTGGATGGGCCTAGTGGTCCTTATCTGCCAACAATTTCTATGTTTCTATGTTTCTAAGTTTACACCCCAAGTCAGTTGCTATGCAGCACTGCAACCTCCCATTTCATAGTTCAGTGCTTGAACTACTGGACCACAGCAGTGCTTTCCTTTCTAATAGTTTCATGGTGTGAATTTTATGTATTTCAGAAACATGAAACTTTCCTTTTTCAAAATCATTTAATAGAAAAATATGAAATAAAAATAAATATTCAGGTTGAAAGATAAACTATAATATAACTGCCACATGATCATCCGTTGTAATGCTTCACAACACTACACTGAGAATCATCACACATGCAAACTGGCAAATTTTTTTGTCAAACAAAATATCAGGGGGATATCTGAAATGATAAATGGATGATAATCAATATGTTTGCCTTTTTTTCCCCCCAGTTGGTGCTAGCTGCAGCTGGATATTGCTAAAACATTCATCATCTTGTGATGGCAAATTTCACCAGAAGCTAATAATTCTCTCTCATACAGCAGCTCAAATATGTACATATGGTTTAATTGAAAAATAACTTGATGGTTTTATCATTTCTGTCCTATCTTTGCTAACACAAAACAAGCAGCCAAAGAGCAGTCCAACACTATCAGAGGCCAAACATTTCTAGTCTGTGCCATGTCAACTGCTACAGTAAAGGATTCCTGTTAACATGTAAAGCGACAGCAGCTCCCATTGGCAGATCTGTTAAATCAATGAAAGGCTTATCCAGAGGGAAAGCTGCAGCTTTAAATATGCATTATCCTATAGTCTTAAGGGTGAAAAGATTACAGCATCTGATTTTTGTCATTGCAGATCACCCTGAGAAATGTAATGTAACCATAGTCTTGAAACCTTTCCCTCGGGAGAACTCCAACAATTTAATAACATTTAAAACATCTTCCGTATCTGTCTGCATTTAAACAAAGAGGGGCAAAAGTAAAACCATTCGTGCTATATGTGTATATATATATATATATATATATATATATATATATATATATATACATTTATGTATTTATTTTATTTAGCTTTTGTTAACCGGGTAAGTGCACTAGCCATAAAATGACTATTTTCAGGCACGACCCGGGAGAGTACAGACATGCAGAAACTTAACAGGATAACAATTTATAAGTGCTTTACATACAATGAGTTAAAGAGGATACAATATATCGGAGCATACAAAGTAAAGCGCTTTACATACAATGAGTTAAAGTGGACACAATATATCAGAGACATACAGAGTAGACCATTCATAAGTTCATAGGTGCCTACCTATGCAATGAATAGAGAGGTCCTTAGACAATAAATTATCAGGTGACATATCATATAAACAGAACAAGGTACACAAAAAACATAAACAGGTAATACAAAAGGAAGAAAAACATAGAAACATAGACTTTGATGGCAGATAAGAACCGCTTGGCCCACCTAGTCTGCCCATTTCCCTACCTAGAGGATAAGCTGCAGATCGTATTTAACCAACAGCCTATTTCTTCCTACCCCCACAAAAAATGCCTTATGTCTGTCCCATGCATTCTTGAATTCTCCCACAGTTTTAGACTCCACAACCTCTTCAGGAAGGCTGTTCCATGCATCCACCACCCTCTCTGTGAAAAAATACTTCCTCACATTGCCCCTGAGCCGTCCCCTCTATATCTTCAAATTGTGTCCCCTTGTTCTTGCACATCTCTTTTTCTGAAAGATGATACCTTCTTGGACTTTGTTGATTCCACTGAGGTATTTAAACATTTCTATCATGTCCCCCTTCTCCCTCCTTTTCTCAAGGGTATACATAAATCTGTTATGCTTTTAAATGACTTTGTACAAAACAAAACAGGAAAACGGCTTTTTACAGATATCCTGCAACGGAGGCTCCTCCTCCATGATACCTGTGCTATAATTAAGGAAACAATTGGGCCAGCCGGCTCTATAGCAACCAGGCATCATCCTAGGCAGGACCTCTGTTTGGGAAAACCAACATGTAAATGTATTTCAGCTAACAGATTCATATATGCAGCACTATAAGGAATATGGGAGTTAGAAGAATGAATTTAATAACGATGTCTTCTACTCCCGTTTCAACGCTATGCGGTTCACAATTACATAATTAAAGAAATATAGAAATGGCATCGCGGACATGGGGCATTTTCCGCTTGCAAGTCTAGACTGTCTTTCCACAGGGCACCTGAGAGGGCTTTTAATAATACAAATTGAACCTTAAAGGGACACTGTCAGCTTTGCCCCCCAGTTTGTTACCACATCTGAGCCATGTGCCTCCCAGCACACACCGTCAGACAGCTGCTGCAAAATGCCCCCATGCATCCCAAAAGCAATCATTTCCACCTGTTTTCCCATTTTTTCCCCATTTCATTCTACTTGTGAGGTCCATGCCCATATGAGCTGCCCACCAGAAGCACACCCACACCACGAACACGTGCCCACCACGGAGCGCAGCCACTGAGAGCAGGGGGGTGTCATTAAGGAAATGGTCAGTAAGTGAAGAAAAGGGGAGCAAGCCATGAAATTAGATTATATGAGTATATGTAAGTATAAGGGAGATGCCTGCAGTGCAAGATTGTATATGGACAGGGAAAGGGAGCCGGGACAGGCTGAGGCAGTAAGAGGGTTATATAGAGATGAGGAAATACTACTGTATGGCAAGAGACATCAGTCATTAGGTAGGGTGAAAGGAGGAACAGGTTATCAGCAATCAGCAGATTTAAGTGCAATTTTCTCTTAAAGCATGTTTGGGAGCTAGAAAGCGGGAAAGGGAATTCCACAGCTGTGGAGCCACATGCTCAAATGCAACAGTTCCTTTCCTAGTGTGGCACCTTGGCAAATTCAGAAAGGATTTATCAGCTGATCGTAGACCATGGAGTGTGTCCTAAGGAATAAGCACAGCTGCAAGACACATAGGGGTTTGATTTTGAATTATCAAATCAATAAGAGGGCCAAGGTAGTATTTCATACTAGCTAAAGGAGAGAGCCAACCAAGATCATTATAAAGTTGACAGTGGTGTTTAAGCCGAGGAGCAAAAGAGGCATAGCGATATATGTTGTTATACGTAATATTTCATCTGAGTAGGTCAGGTTTATGAGCAGCACCAAATAAGGGAACCCCATAGGTTAGGGTGGGGAGCAGAATCCCTCTCGCAATGGCCATTTTAGCTCATGGCATGAGTATATAACTAGTCTTATATGCAACACCCAGTTTGGAGTTGACAGCTCTGCAAACAGACTTTACATGAAGATTAAGATCAAGAGATTGATCTAGCAGGATGCCCAGGTACTTGATAGAGGTCACACATTCCAGTAATTGATTTTCTAAGTCCTGCAGCATCTGTGCTGTTGTACAAGCACAGACCTTTGGGGCCGATCCAAGTAGCATTTCTTTAGTTTTGCTAGTGTTGACAGCCAGTTTGTGGTCACATAGACAGTTTTGGATATTGTTAAAGTCAGAGGAAAGGGTTGTATTGATAGTGTCTATATTAGTAGAACTTGTATAGAAGACAGGATCATCAGCATATAGAATAGCAGAGCAGGATTTTAGAGCAGCTCCAATGTTATTTATATAAAGAGAGAATAGGAGAGGGCCTAGGATGGAGCACTGAGGTACACCATTGTTAATGGCGGTACAGTTCGATAGAGAAGAATTCAATTTCACCACTTGAGTTCTATTTGTCAGGTAGCTTTCGTACCAGTCAACAACAGAGGAGGAGAAATGCAGGTGTCAAAGTGAGGAGAGAAGCAAAGTGTGATCAACAAGGTCAAAAGCCTTTGTGAGGTCAATAAAGACAGCCCCAGTCAGATTGCCAGTATCCATTTTTGAAAGAGTATCTGTGGTGAATTTAAGGAGTGCAGTCGTTGTCTATGTCCTTTCCTGAAGCCATGTTGGGTATCCGAGAGCAGACTGTGCTTAAGTAGATAGTCAGTTGTCTGAGTTGCAACAATTTTCTCCAGGATTTTGCTCAGTACCAAGAGTATGGCAATTGGTCTGTAGTTCATGACAATCTTAGGATCCCCTTTTTTTAAGTACAGGTGTGATCCGAGCAGCTTTCCAAAGGTCAGGGACCATTCCACCTGAAAGTGATAACGTATAAATTTTGGTCAGCGGTAATGCAATAAGGGGAGCTGCAAGTTTCAAGAGGCAGGGTTCTAGGGATTCTGAGCCAGAGCTGGTATGATCAAAGATGGACCTCAGGAGCTTCAGGACATCCTTTCTAGACATAGCCTTAAAATAGAATGGAGCAGTATAAGGAGGCACAGGGAACAACACTTCCAGCTTATTCAGACAAGTTCATGATGAGGAGTGGGAGGACACTGCAGTGGGATTGAAGGAAGAGGTATATTGGGAGACATCAGAGAAATGCAGGTTGAAAGAATTAGCTATGGTTTGTGAGTCATTGCAATGCACATCATTTATCAGCATATCACCATGGGTAGTTGACTGTTAGAATCCTAGGAAGGATTTGATATGTGACCAGAATTTTCTGGGATCATTGGCTGAGTTAATCAATAGGTCTTTACAGTACTTGCTCTTAGCAGCTCTGGCTTGTCTTTTACATGAATTCCGTAGCGTACGGTAAGCGTTGAAATCTGTTTGCTGGCCTGATGTTTTGTAGCGCTTCCAGAGTTTATCTCTAAGGTGCAAACATTTGAGCAAGTCTTTGTTTAGCCATCTTGTTTGTTTTCCCCTCACTCCCCGGGTGACCTTTGGGGCATGTTTACATTAAACCATAAGGAATTTAGTGATGAAGAGGTTAAGAGCGTCCTGAGAACAGTGTGATAGACAGATCTCCAACCAATCAATTCTGGAGACGTCATACAGAAACACCTCTTGGTCTAGGTGAGCAAAGTTTGTGAGAGTGATGAGATGTGGTGGAGGAGATGGAGGTCACCCCAAGGAAAGGATGCAGAAAGTAGGAGAGTGGTCATTTAAGGCATCAGCAAGAGTACCAGCAACTGAGATATGTTCAATCCAGTTTACCAGCACCCAATCCAATAGTGTGCCTAGTGGTGATGAAGTCAGACTTCTAGTCGGCACTGTTACCATCTGATGCAGGTTGTAGCTATGAGTCAGAGATTGAAGAGAACTGAGAGCTTCCCCAAGCCAGTTTAAGTTTAGGTCCCCTAAGATGACAACCTCATTATGATTAAAATTCTGAGAGGTATTTTCCAACAGGTATTCTAGACCAACTGGGGGGTTATATGCACAGATAACATGCAGTTTCTTGACTCCCAACACAAGGGTAGCATGCAAGTATTCATTTACCAATTGAGCATCCAGGACAGTGAGAAGAGAGACAGTCAGATTATTTTTGTAATACAGAGCAACTCCACCACCACATTTGTTCAATTTCCTATCCCTTTGAATAATAGAGTAATTTGGCAGGGAGCAGAGGGAGTCAAAAAACCAATGGTTTTAGCCAGGTCTCAGTGAGACAGAGGATATCAGGATTGTAAAGTTTGACCCTTGACTCCAGTTCCAAGAAGTGACACATCAAACTTCTTATATTCAAGTGTGCAATTAACAGCCTATATAATATATATATATATATATATATATATATATATATATATATATATATCACATTGTAAAAAACAAAAACAAGGCGCCGTCACATGTGGTCTAAAAGCAAAACAAAATGGTTATATTAAATGCACGCTGAAAATGAAAATAGAGTTAAAAATCTGTATTTTGACCTTGGGTCTTCTTCAGGAAATATCTAAAAGAGAAAAAAAACAAGTTCGTGTCTAACTTGTTTTTTTTCTCTTTTAGATATTTCCTGAAGAAGACCTAAGGTCATAACGTAGATTTTTAACTCTATTTTCTATTTTCAGCGTGCATTTAATATAACCATTTTGTTTTGCTATATATATACATGCACATATTAATTTTTAGTGCACTTTATTTACCCAGCAAAAGTAAAAGAATTCATGTTAGTCATGTTTTGTTTTTTTTTCATTTTCAGTGCACTTTATTTACATAGCATTGCCTAGCTGATATATAATATCTAATTTTCAGTGGGGGCCTGCTATTGCCAACTTCTTGGTGGACTGGGTCACAAAGGGGTTATTTGATGCTCAGAAGGTTGGTGGGGAGGTCTGAGGCACTAGCACCTCACCTGTTGGCACACTGGAAACCCAGGTTCAGTAACAGACTTCATTTGCTGATGGGTTGCTGGGATAAGAGAGGCTTGAGCATCCACAAACTGCTCTCCTCTCTCGAGAAGGGGAGACTCACCACACTGCTCACACAGTGCCATCACATGGAGTCATGGCAGGAGTGCTACAGCATTGGGTTGACTGGCGGTAGCTCACAGTAGGTGTGAGCATCCATACACACATACATTTGCATCATCACATTGCATGGCTAGAGGAGGAAAAAGGGAAATTTAGGGTATGAGCAATGGAAGACCCACTTGCCCACTCTTGCCTGGGCCATTGCCTTCGGACCCTGCCACTGAATCTGGATCTATACTTATGGTGGGGAGGGGTGGCCCTCTACCTCCTTTTTCTGCCATAGGGCACAAGCCATAGAGGACTTCAAAGGTTGGTAAGTCCTGGGAGAAGATGATAGCCAGTCTTGAAGGCAAGTAGGGGATGAGAGAGCCCTTCCAGTACTTCAAAAAAGAAACAGATGTATAGAAGAACAAGCTTTTATCAATGCTGAATGTTTGCTTGCTGGCATTTGCATTGGTAGTGTAGGAGTTACAGAGCTGCATAATAGGAATGGCAGTGAAGTACTGAACTGAAGCCAACTCCATTACCACCCTGCAGATACTGACAGCATTGGGGTGTGTCTTTGGGTCATCAGGCATAACGGTCACACTATTTCACCACACCCTACCCTGCAGACACCAACAAGTGTCACAGTGTGCCTTGGGGTCTTTGGCCCTTATGTTCATAGAAACATAGAATTTGATGGCAGATAAGGACCGCTTGGCCTACCTAGTCTGCCCATTTTCCTACCTAACAGATAAGCTGCAGATCCTAGCTAACCAACAGCTTACTTCCTCCTGCCCCCCACTAGGACAGCCTTATGCCTGTCCCATGCATTCGTGAATTCCCCCACTGTTCTTGACTCCATGCCCTCCTCAGGGAGGCTGTTCCATGCATCCACAACCCTCTCTGTGAAAAAATACTTCCTCACATTACCTCTGAGCCGTCCCCCTCTATCTTCAAATTGTGCCCTTGTTCTTGCATATCTCTTTTTCTGAAAGATGCTACCCTCTTGGACTTTGTTGATTCCCTTGAGGTACTTGAAAGTTTCTATCATGTCCCCTCTCTCCCTTCTTTCCTCAAGGGTATACATGTTAAGCTCCTTTAGTCTTTCTTCGTATGTCTTCTGGTGCAGACCCTGCACCATTTTGGTTGCCCTCCTCTGGACAGCCTCCACTCTGTCTATGTCTTTGTGGAGATGGGGTCTCCAGAACTGCACACAGTACTCCAGATGGGGTCTCACCAACTGTCTGTACAGAGGAAATGTGGTGAGATGAGTGCAGTATAGGAGAATGGGGTGAACTTTGGGGCAGAAGAGTCCAAGGCACTCCTTGATGCCTCTCAGTGGTTGCAGGGTGTGGGGGGGTAGAATGGTATGAGCATTACAGGTGACAATCCCAAGTCACAGCCCTGATGCCTATCAGTCTCTACAGGATGGGGCTTTATGGTCAGAAACCCTAACACCTCAGGCGTTTGTTGGTATTTTCTCTCCAAATTTTCAACGTGTTTTTTTATGACCCCCACCTCATGAACAGTGGCAATATTAGTTTGTTAAAAAGCTGATTTTGCACAGCGACTACGCCATTTGGCACCACAGGTGCGAAAACACATTTTGTACAGGATGTGAAAAATGACAGCTGTACTGTTCATGGGGAGGTGTAAAAAATGGCAATGTTGAAAATCTGCAGGGAAAATGTTTAAAAAACTGCTGAAGTCACGAGCGTGTGTAGAAACTGTGCAATGCACACCTGTAATGTAATTAATTTGGGGATTTTTTACAGCAGATTGTCAACACAGGCATTTTAGGACCTCTGCTCATGAACAGTGTCACTGTGATTTTCTTAATCTGTCCCAAACAGTGATTTCCCACAGTGACCACGCATTTCTGTGCTGGAAGTAAGAAAACACATTTTGGCCATGGTGTGAAAAATGACAGCTGTACTGTTCATAAGGAAGTGTGGAAAAATGCCAGTGGTGAAAATCTGGACTGCAAATATTACAAATTCATGAACTTACAAGGGTGCATGGAAACTGAGCAATGCTGGCTCGTAACACAGTCATTTTATGGACTTTTGTCACCAAATTTTTAACATAGCCATTTTAAGACCTTTGTTCATGAACAGTGTCACTGTGATTTTCTTACTCTGTCCTGAACATTGATTTTGCACACCAACTGTGGTATTGTGCGCTACATGCGTGGAAACACATTTTAGGTGAGATGTGAAAAATGACAGCTGTTCTGCTCATGAGGAGGTGTGGTAAAATGGCAATGTTAAAAATCTGGAGTGAAAATATTAAAAATTCGCTAACTTATGAGCATGCATAAGAACTGCACGATGCGTGCTTGTAAATCACTCATTTTTGGGACTTTTTTCACCAAATTTTCAACATAGGGTTTTTGGAGGCCTACCCCATGAACTGTGATACTGTCATTTCATAAATCAGTCCCAAAAGGTGGTTCCACGTAGTGACCGTAAAATCACCTTTTGGGACCAATTAATGCCATGGCAGTGCCAGAAATCATGAGGAATGGTCACAAAAATCCCATGTTGAAAATGTGGTGCCTAAATTCCCAAAAATGCCTGAGATATGCATCAAAGTTGAAAAAAACTCTGTTTATTCCATTATACAGCTTACTGGCATTTCTTCAGTTCGCGATCAGCTTTGAACAGTGCAGATGTGTTCTCAGTCCACCGAAAATTGTTGTGCTGGGCTCCAGAGGTAAGTATGGGGTGAGGTGGGGGTGTGGGGAGGTGGATGCAGAGAGAGTGGGTGCAGGTTGGGGCAAGACAATCGAGGGACCATTTTTTTCTTTTCAGGTGTTTGTTTTCTTTTTAGGAAGACAACGCAGGACTTGTGCCATGCTGGGGTGTGCTCCCAGTGTGGCAGCTGGAAGAGTTTTTTTTGGGGGGGGTCAGTGGAGCTGATGGGGGATTGGACACCCCTGCTGGCCATACAGACATGTGTCATGCTGGAGTGGGCTCCCAGTGTGGCAACTGGAAGTCTGTTTCTTTTGGGGTTAATTGAGCTGATGGGCATTGGGCACCCCATCACCATTTTCACTATGCCATGCTGGGGTGGGCTCCCAGCATGGCACCTAGAACTGGGTGGGGAGTGCGGAGCCGATGGGGGATTGGGCACCCCCATCAGCCATACTGTGTGCGGCGGGGGGAGGGCATGAGCATGCTGGGTTGGACTCCCAGCATGCTTCTTGAGTGTTTGGGAAGGGGGGAGAGTAGACACAAAGGAAGCTGTCTATGAGAGCTTTTCAGGGTGTAGTGCTGCTGTAAGCACTTTGCATACTGCCAACGGCAGTATGTAAATTGTCTGCCGATGCCACTATGCAAATTGCCTACACATCAATTGCAGTGGCTTTTCACTTTCAACTGTATGCCACTGGATTTTGAACAGCTGTCATAGACATCTTGGACATTCATTGGTGTGGTGCAGCCATGCCTGCAAAAGGGAGCAGGGCACTGGAAGTGGGGAGGCACATCTATGAAAACTCGTATGGTGGCACTTTGTTTCTTGCACATGCATGCAAGCAAACATAAAAATGACTTGTTCATGGTCAAAGAGCAAGTGCTAGACTCTAGTAAGATTTCAGCCTAAGCGTAGTGGCTCTCTATCCTGCAATCTATACCACGTTTCTTCTCATGTGTCCTTTGCCACTGCAACATTGTTATTTGATGCTGATCAAACCTCATGAGATTGAAACAGATTACTTTAAGCATGGCCTCATGTCCTGTCTGACCCGATGAACAGAGCTGTGCAAATGTTAAATAATCTGTTTACTAGCTTTAAAAATATTGTGAAATCTCACAAATCCTGATGAGGCTGCCAACAAAGAGATTTATGAAGGCTTTCTCATGCCCTTTTCATATTCACAAAAACAGTGATTGCAGAGCTTATAGTCTAATGAATGAGTTTCACTAGTCCCAACATGAAGCTCAGGTCACATAACATCAACCCAGAATCAATTAAATCTGAATAATCTTTTAGTTACCTGAACCCCTAATTCTTTCAAGTTTGGGAGGGGAGGGTTCTGCTGCTCATTCATGGTTGGTCTATTAGTAGCATGATCTTTGAACTAAGCAAACAATTCTAAGTTCCATGAAAGTTAAAGAGACAAGAGTATTGACTCCTTCCAGGGCAGGATGCCAAGTCTGTACTCCAGCTTACTTGTTAGGATTTACATTCTCTCCCCCCACCCCATTCTAGATGATGATGATGATGATGATGGTGATGATGAGACTGAGAACCCAGAAGGACAAAGTAGCCTTCCTGAGGCATCATAATTCCTTGAACTTAAACCTGCAAGCATTGGACTGGTAGTATGTGCATATATGTCAGGTGTATTTATTAAACAGGCAAAACACTTTATAGATCAAATGCTCATTTTGAATGACACCCTAGGACAAAGAGAATGAGTTACTGAAGAGTCACTGTTCAAATGTTTATAATATATACCACAGACACAATTAACAACAAGTAATATAGCAAAATTATAACACTGGATTTGTTCAACATAAATGAGGGTAAGAACTATATCAGGGAACCAGGATTATATTCCTTCCAAGTTAACTTTCACATAACACAGGGACAGGATATTTGAAGTGCTTGTGTGGTGCAAACTGTGTTTGTTTTATGACAACTGAGATATTAGCTCTTGGAATGTAGATGGCATGCAAATCCCCATACTGAAAGTCACAGTTTTCAATACCCAAAGCAGTTTGCACATCATTACAAAGGCAAGGATCACAGGCATACAAATGACAGGTGAAGCCAGACACACATGATGCAATAATATGTTGGAAGCTAGGTGGCTACTCTAACTGGCTAAATGCACAGCACTAGGCAATGTTGGAAAAGCATTTTATAACAGGGTAAAAATAGTGCAGACCTTATTAAGCACTGTACTAGTGTCATATCCATCTGTGATGTAGTGGTGTACCAAAGCAACGGGCAAACATTTGTACTGGAGATCATGGTAGTATTGTTAGTGGAGCGAGGAGTGCTTTGATTTGAAACCAGCATCAGCAGTAGACCTCATTATAACGCCATACTGATGATGTGGACCATGAATGAGCATCTTACAAATGTCATGCTGGCCTTCCTAAACACATTTATTTCTCTGCCGCAAATGTGTGCTTCATCCTCACATTAAACCCATTTCATGCCTGGAACTGGATTGCTCGGTTGTATTCTGCAACCCACAGTTTCCATCCACTGCATGTAGCAATAGGCCTTGATAATGACATGCAGATGGCAGGTAATAATATGGAAATTAGGCATAATGGCCTTGCATGTTGAGTAGGGTGATTAGCATTATATATACAATACCAATATTGCAGTTTTCATTGCAGTGCTAAAGGGTTCATACTGCACAAACTGCCCTGCTTGCTCAAGTTAAGAGATTCTGTGGTTTGTGCTTTCATATGGGTTAGGATATGATATTAGCTGTCTGTGTATTATTCTTTCAAAACTTGAACCCAAACTATTTATAAAGGATGCCATTGAAAATGAACTCTGCTCAACTGGCCTTTTCAGGCACAATAAACACAGCTTACTACTACTAGTACTACTACTTAATGACTTGTACTGCTTTCACAGGAGGAAGACTGGAAAGCTGATAGCATTTGGAACCCTAGTTGTGTGCCTCTTATCCATCCAAGAATTATGTTTATTTACTTAGCAGTTCTGGAACTTAGTGACAGCAGTTGAGTGGAAGCTCTACATGGAAAGTTTTACTGCAGGCTTTAGAGCAACTGATGTTACTTGTTTCTAGAATTCATAATTAATTAAAAATGTATTCTGGGTGAAGCTGGCCCACCTGTGCAGTGGTAGTGTTACTGCTCATGATGCCAATGACCCGGGTTCGGGAATGAACCAGGGCTATTGGGAGGCAGGCAGGCAGGCTGAGCATCCATTGGGCACTCTCCTCCTCCAAGTAGGGAAGAATTTGTCACTCAGCTGCTCTACTGCCACCTGGGTGAACACAGGTGAAGGTGCAGGGAAGACGTGTCAGTGTGAGGGCCTGGAGTGAGCATCAGAGTCATGGAGATGCATCAGCTTTATAGTATTCTATGACACTGCATGCTCCTTAGGGGAAGAGGTGGGACTCTGGAGAAAAATTTGGGCTGGAAGGGCAGATGAAACCCCTGGACACCACCCACCATGCTCACCACTAGATCCACACCACCACCAACTGTGGACCCAACAGGTCTTCACCTCCCCTGTAGCAGCCCAGATGGACTGGAACAAGTAGCCAAAGTGATGGAAGGTAACCCCAGCCCTGTAGGGCATGCCAGGGGGGCAGCACAGCAGTGTGTCTTGGGTGGAACTTGAGGCCTTGCCATGTGAGTGGTTGGATCTTGATACAGTGGGAACTGGAATTGGCAGATGGTGGAAGAAGAACCCAACCAGTGCCTTGGGAGATAAACAAAGTTGAAAAAAGGTATACTGGGTGGACAAACAGCCTGAATTAACAAGTGATACTAAGAATAAGAAAAAGTAAAACAGGACTATTTCAGCACAAATACACTAAACAGTTAATTGGCATTACTAAACCAACTGTTCATGCTGAACTGTATAATAATATATAAAAAAGTAAACAACAAGGTTAATGCTCTGTTCAAGAAAGAGTTTGCTTGAATTCTTAGCAGAAACAAAGACAATGACTTGTGCATCCATCTTCATAAATAAAATTTGAAAGCATTGTGCTCTTGAGGCAGGATCAGTCCCCACAGAATCTGGAAACAGTTTTTTTTTTCTTTTTTCATTTTTTATTTACTTCATTTGAGGGGGGTGACTACACCACATGCAATGACTGGCAATACACTGCTGCCTCAGATACTTGAGCTGTGTGATTACTGGTACTGTGAAAATTGGTAGAAACTGCACATACTGTTGTGAAAATTCAGACAGTCTAAGCTCCTCAGCCTTTGGCTGATTGCTGGAGGATTTTATTATTTTTTTTGTTCACTGATCATTAGCACTGTAGCTTTCCCTAATCTTATGCTCTTATGCTCTAGGGATGATGAACCACATAGCAGTGAAGACTGTTGTAATAAGCGAATGTCCCTATATGCAAGCTGGTGTACACTAAGCTTGATCTTCTATCCGATAGTTAAAGATAGAATTCCTTTAATCTGTAATATTACTGTTTCTCTCACAGCCCCCCCCCACCACCAAAACAATCTGTCTCCAAAGTCATCAGATACTAGGCATCTAAATTAATTATTCATGATCAAGCTATTCCACTGCTTGTACAGATGAGGGACTTCCTGGCATTCCTTCCTATTAATATCTGCAGAGGTGCCCACAGCCCACAGAAAATGATGAACAAATAGAACATAAGCAAATATAAGCAAATCTCTAGCCTTGCATTAATCATTTAAGCATACAGCATTAGTTGTCTTACAAAATGCACATGAGTTATGCATGTTTCCTCTGATCCTCCCCCTCATCATAGCCACTTACGTGCTTAGAAAATCACCATATCTTGTATGTGTGTATTCCCTTGTATCCTCTGTATTTACTTGTGTAACTGGCTGTTTTCCTGTGCCCATTATCTGCTGTCACCAGTGACGGCGGTTTGGCTGAGTGCCAAATACAAAAGTAAATGAAGAATCCAAATCACTGCATGCAGCTTTCTCTGGAAAATGTTAAGAATAAAGTCATCCCCCTCCTCGCTCCTAATCATAGTAAAGCAACTCACAAAAGAGGAAATTCAGTTTTGATCACAGCAGGTCAATTGAATGTGGTTAAAACAAAACAAAAACTAGTTGACTCACTTTTTTGACCTAGTCCCATTAGACAACAGGAGCTTTAGAATACTTCTAGAGTGGGGATATGAGCAATAGGTTGACATACTTAGAAGCCAATCATCTAAAGGAGAGAAACTCAATGTGAGGACCAACAGTACTGTCTGTGTAACTGTAATATTGACAAGCTCAATTGTGCAGGCAGTGGAGACTGAGAAGGGAGACCCTTTAGTCTGTTGGGGCTGGGAAAACTCCCTCACTTCAGTCTGTTCAAGCAGAAATACCTGCTACTTCACTTTCACCCATTGACTTGGCTCTGCCTCTGTGGACATAGACATCCTTCTCTTACTGTTTATCATAATGTCGAACTGAAGGTAGTAGAAATGTCACTGTGTTTTCTTTTTCCCTTTCCCATCAAGGACAATGGGTACATCCTCCCTGTCAGTGACACTGCACTTTTTCAGAAAGTCCCTTCCTGCAGGCAATTAGCACAATCTGGGCCACTGAGAGGTTCACCACTGTCCATCAATTCTCCTGCCACCACTGACACTGTCACCCAAAGTGTCAAACTCACCTTTTATATCTCAAGTCAAGCCAATTTCTGTATACACTGTATCTGCTTTTCAACAATGGAGACCCGTACCTAAATGCTGCTGGCTCAGAACTGTAGAATGCAATTATAGGTTTCTTACAAATAGCAGTGGAAAGAATGATTTACTGCTGCTGGTCAGTGGTGACCACCTTGATGAGACCAAACAATTAAGTAAACAAAAATCAGTTAGAGAATTACAGGCTTATAATAACTGGTGAGCAATTTTTCCAATCTGCTTAGCCAGTTGATATTTTTCGTAACAACCCATGGGTTATTACTGCATTCATGCACTCTGCCTGTTAAAACCAAGAACGCTACCTAATTGACTCTTGTTCTCTTTGTGGGCGGTCTGAATATTTCCACTAATGTGGTGGTTCTGTCAGTCCGTTAGCGAAGAGCCAGTCTGTGAAAAGCTACCATAACATTCGTCTCTCTTTTGAGGCATTTAATGTTTTTAACTATCTGGTTAATCCTGCATTTAAATAAAAAAATCTCTATCTGGTTGATCCTGCTGTTCATCGGCTGCAGGCGATACCTCATTGCTTCCAGAAATGGTACCATGGCTGACTGCATGCAGCACTACCTAACCACAACGACATTTCAAGTAGTGAGTTCCAAAAATAACTAATAAAAAATAGTCATTGTCAAGAAGGAGGGAGGGAGGGAGACTGTGTGTGTGTGTGTGTGTGTATATGTGTGTGTGTGTGTGTGTGTGTTTGTGTGTGTCTGCCACAGGTAGTCACAAAAGTCAGGCTGGGAAAACAATTGCTCACCATTTTTTATAAAAAATAAAATATGGGGAAGAATGTCACACTCAAATTTAATGCACACCCTCGGTGTGGGATGCTTTAATAAACCACATGGGCTTCATCCTTGGGGTTTATGAAGCATCCCACACCTCGGGTGCACATTAAATTCTTGTATCACACACTTCCCCATCCATTATTCTCTATGTGTTCATTCTGACAATGGCAAGTTTAAAAAGTAGGCTGCCATGAGTTGTGCTGACTGATCATTAAAATCTGGCAGAGATAGCTCATTAAGGAGGAGTACCTGACAGAATCGAAGGAGGTGGCATGGGCAGTAAGGGAAGCCAAGGTGTCTACGGGGCTCAGGCTGGCATAAGGCATTAAGAAGGGGGAGAAGGACTTCTTTAGGTACATCAGGGAGAAAAGGAGCTGTTAGGACCACATAGTAAGGATTAGGAAGGAGGGGGGTTGGGTGGAAGCAGGGTGCGATAAGACAGAAGTGCTAAATGATTACTTCTGCTCTGTATTTACTAAGGAGAAGAGAGGGGTGATACTCAAGGGGGTAGGAACAACAGAAACAGTGGGGAAGGGGGTGACAGATGGGGAAATCATGGAGGGCAGAGTTTGGAAGGGTTTGAAGGTACTGAGGTAGGACAAGGCGCCAGGCCTGGATAGCATCCACCCCGGGGTACTGAAGGAGCTGGCAGAGTTCAGGAGGGTTTGAAGGTACTGAGGGTGGACAAGGCACCAGGCCTGGATAGCATCCACCCCGGGGTACTGAAGGAGCTGGCAGAGTTCAGGAGGGTTTGAAGGTACTGAGGGTGGACAAGGCACCAGGCCTAGATGGCATCCACCCCAGGGTACTGAAGGAGCTGGCAGAGGTCTTTGTGGGACCTTTGGCAGACTTATTTAATGCCTCATTACACTCAGGGTGTGTACCTCAGGATTGGAGGATGGCTCATGTGGTGCCCTCAACAAGAGTGGCCCCAAGGATGAACTGGGGAACTACAGACCTGTGCATCTTACATCCATCATGGGTAAACTGATGGAGACTATCCTGAAGGAGAGACTGGTGGCCCTCCTAGAGGCCAAAGGACTACAGGACAGCAGACAGCATGGCTTCATATGTGGCAGATCCTGCTAAACCAACCTGGTGGAGTTCTATGACTGGGTAACTAGGCAACTGGACAGGTGCCATGCAGTGGATATCCTGTATCTGGACTTCAGTAAGGCATTCGAATCGGTGCCTCATGGGAGGCTGGGAAGTAAGTTAGAAGGCACAGGGGTGGGTGTAAAGCTGGCTTCAGGGAAGGCAACAGAGGGTGGTGGTGGGTGGGGAGCTCTCACACCCAAGGGTAGTGACGAGCGGTGTTCCACAGGGCTCGGTGTTGGGACCAGTGTTGTTTGGGATATTCATTGCAGACATATCATTGGACATCAAGAGCAAGACCAGTCTGTTTGCTGATGATACCAAGATGGGAGTGGAGGAGTATGACCTAGGGGGAGGGCAGGGGTTTCAGAGTGATCTGGCAAAGCTTGAAACCTGGTCAGACACCTGGCAACTGGGGTTTAATGCCAAAAAGTGCAAGGTGCTGCATTTTGGGGTGAAGAACCCAAGGAGGAGTTACCAGCTGGGGGGAGTGCAGCTAGCCCAGAGGTGGAGAAGGAGCTGGGGGTGCTCATTACAGGGTCAATGAACAACTCAGCACAATGTAGGAAGGCAGCTGCAAAGGTCAACAAAATGCAGGGTTGCATTGCAAGGGGTACATCCTTGAGGAGGGAGGAGGCGATTCTGCCACTGTATAGGTCATTAGTTAGACTGCTCCTGGAGCACTGCATGCAGTACTGGTGCCCATATCTGAAGAAGGACATAAAGTTACCGGACGGGGTGCAGCACAGGGCAACAAAGATGATCAAGGGGCTGGAGAACTTATCATATGAGAGGAGGCTGAGGGAGCTGAACATGTACTCGCTGGAGGAGAGGAGGGACAGGGGGACATGATTGAAACCTTTAAGTACATGAAAGGAATAAACAAGACAGGTACGGAGGGGCTTTTCAAAGTAAGGGAGGGGAGGGACGCCAGGGGCCATGATATGAGACTGGAGGGAGGAAGGTTCAGGAGGGAGATGAGGAGACACTTTTCTACAGAGTGTGGTAGCTGGGTGGAATGCGTTACCTGCAGAAGTGGTATCCAGTAGAACAGTGGACTGCTTCAAATGGGGATGAGAAAGGACAAGGGGGAGGGTCAATGGAGGGAAAGGGTGGAAGGAAGGGGCAGCTGTAGAATAGGGGTGCTAGCTGCACATTCGAGCAGACTTGATAGATGTCTAGGCCTTTATCTGATGGCAAATTCCGTATGTTCGTAAAGAAATCCAAAGAGGAAAAAGAAAAATTTTTCACTGAAAAGCAACAACCACTAACTGTTCACTGATATTATTCTAGTGATGGGGGAGGGTCTATTTGGTTGCATGATGATGACCCACTCAGTTTTATAAGTACTCCAGGACAGCACTTTAAAATACTGTAAACTTCTTTTTATGCTTGTGTGCAAACAGGACTTTTTTCTTACTGTTAGTTTCCAGAATTGACTTATACAGTAATAGCATAAAGCAAATATTTTGCTTTCAGCTTGGATGTAGGAAATTGGATTCTACTTCTATGCATGGGTGACCTATATGCTAGATCTAAGAAAGGAGCACTTCAGGATCAATATGGTGACAGTTTTCACAATGTTTGCTCATGAAATCTTACAGCAACATTGTCAAGAATGTAAAAATATATTTTGATGTGCAATACAATGTCATAACCCATACTTGCAGTGACACAAAAGCATATAACTAGGGCTTTTTTGTTTCCACTTTGAGTGAAATGCAGGTAGTGAAAAGTTGATGTATTGGCCATCTGAGCTAGGTAGAAGATATAAGAGTCTACGCTGATGGGAGACAACTCACTGAGTTTTGAATATAACTTGCTGTGTATAGACTAGTTCCGTGGATTTTTAGGGTTCTGGGTGTGCTGTTTCCTTTGTTTTCAGGAATATCAGCAATGATTTTCCAAAAGTCCAAACACATCCAAATATTCTAGTAATAAATTCAAAATCAGAAGCTTACATTTGTGATGGTGTTGGTCAGTATGGCATATATTTCACTTGTGGCACATTGTTTGGCATTTGTGTACATCTTGGATGCTCTGCATCCCACCATTGGACAATAAATTGTACTTTAATACATGCAAAGCAGATGTTTGCTGGAAAATCTATACGCTCTCTCATTTGTTTGCATATGTACCTTACCAGTGTTTCCAGATGATGCTGTAGCCACATACTTTAAAAATAATTGTACAACGTTACATAAAGGTAATTTAACATAATTTCACTTCCTCATTATAAGCTTCATTGTTCAAGAAATGAATGCAAGGACTGAAACACCAATTTTGGTTATGAGGACAAATTCTGGATTGAAATCGAAATTTTGGGGGTCTAAATCTAAACTCTGAACTGGAGACTGGCTTTACCCTGCCCCTATTAGAATCTTATGGGAAGAGAAAAAAAAAACATAGGGAAGTTTTCCAAGCAGCTAAATAAATCTGAAATAGCATGCTGCTGGAGCTATGATGGGCAGCAGCTGGGCATCAGATCTGGGAAAAATCAATGACACCATATCCCATCAGCAACAATGGATGCTGCTGTGGATACCTGTTACAAGCTAATAAGAGGAAGTAGGAGAAAAAAAGTAACAATGTTATGGTTGCAATTAAGGGGATTCCATATGTCAAATCAGAATATTTTAGCAATCTATGCCATCAGACTCTTTTGTGCTGCCAGGATTAGTGCTATCTCAAAATTCTTGAAGTACTATAGAATTATTTAGCAGTTTAATAATTGGGAGTAATGGCAAACGTTTCAGGATCTATACCACAGTTCAGTGCTGAGCTTAAGTACAGCATTTCAGCATTTTAGCACTATTTTATTTCTTCCCACCAAGCATTAATAATCCCTCAACACTTTCCAAACCCTGGATAGGACAAAGTTGAAGGGCTGCTCCTCCTTTAGATAGTTTGGGATCTGTCTCGACCAGCACCTCAACTTTTTTATACATATTGAGGCCATCCACAAGAAACTGCACCCCACACTGGGTGTCCTGTATCACAACCGTGGGTGTATCCCGCTGTCATCCTGCTTGCAATAGTACAGAAAATGATTCTTCCTATTTTCAACTACAGAGATGTAGTCTGCAGTATCGCTCCCAAAACTTCACTTACCAGACTGGACACCCTCTTCCACTCCTTCTGCCATTTCACCCTAGACTGTCTGTCCAGTACCCACCACTGTCTCCTCTACCAAACCCTGTCACTCCCAGCCCTACAGAACAGGAGACAGGCTCACAGTGCTAGCCTCACAGCTAAATACTGGTCACAGTCAGTCCCATCCCTCTTATCTCTCTTCCGTTCTCTCCCCTGCCCTCCCACTCCATGAGACACTACAACTCACGGTCCTTGTCTTTATCCCACATGACCAGGCTGCCTTCTCCTATCGGTTGCCTAAATTGTGGAATTCTCTCCCCTCTGCCATTCACCACACCCCCTTCCCCTACTATTTCAACATTCTCCTCAAAGACCACTTCTGCACCTCCTGTTCCTGCTCCTAACTATCTTGCTACTGAATTATGTTTTAGCACTCACTTACCTGCTTAGGCTGGGCTACCAGATTCTGTTGCTGTCTCTTAGCTAAATGTTGGGAATTCTGCTGTTCTATCTAATTTGCTGAATTTAGGATACTATTATATTATATTACATTGCTATTCTTGTCCTATTTGTTCAATTTCTGTATTCAATGTCCCTTCCCCTGTATTCTGCTCCCCCTAGGAGGCATCTGGAAATAAGCAGTTGTCTGCTCATTGTACTTTCTTGGTAAAACTTTTAAATAAATAAATACAGTTGACCCAGAATTTTTTTTTTTTTATCTCAGGAGACCAGTGTTTATGTGTCTGTTTTGCAGCAGAGACACATTAGCTATGATGTCCAATGGAAATTCAATATTCTGGTGACTCAATAGGTTATGTTTTCACTTCTGAATCTAATGGACAGTATTCTAAGTACTATTTTGAGAACAAATATGAAAAAAATAAGCTACAACTGTCACAAATCCACTGTCGTGGGGCAGTATTCTCTGTGTCACAGAGAATCCCTCTTGTGACTGGGGGTGGGATGGGGACAGGGATTCCCTTTCTCTGTGTGAGGGGATACACATACAGTCTTGAGTCTGTGTTCCTGGGATAGAACCCTTGCAGCCACTGCACCACCAACCGGAAAGCCACAGGTGTGTATAGGCTTTGGGGGGGCCCTATACACCCTATTACTATGTCTTTCCCCAGAAGTGCAGCACTCACTTCATACCTCTCACAGGCTCCACTTGAGACCCTTCATATTTCCTCCTCTCCTATCAACATGAAGTCCCTAATGATACTTCACTTTAGTAGTGTTTTGGCCCCTTAAGCAATCACACAGGCATAGCATAATCTGAGCAACTCTTACCCAGGCATCACACACAAATGACAAGGGCAGAATTATTTTAAAATAAGCCAAATGCTTTACTAATTAACTTAATTAGAAAACAGTAAATAACATAAAGGCAAAATAATTTGGAGATCGGTTAGAGGATATTGAAAATAAAAGGAAGGTATACATAAAATCCTACACTTTAAATTATAAGGTTAAAAGTCTACCTTGAGCCCTTAGTTGGAATTTTGAAGTGCACATGTGTCCTCAGAAGTGTGGTAGTTGAAGTCTTGGCTCTAAGTGATCCAAAAGAAATTGTCTTTGCTCAAGACAGGTAGGTAGATGAGGTCCCAAATGCAAAATGGTAAAACAGAGGCTTCAGCAAAAAGGCAACAAAAGGCTAAGATACTCCTCTGCATACTGGATTAAAAGGGGTTCAGAGGGCAGGTTCAGTGCATAGTGGCTGTCCTGCGATTGGCTAGCATTTCAGTTTCTATGGTTACCCAACCAATCAAAGTCCAGTATTTTATTATAACTCAGATATGCAGTTTTCTGAATGTAGAAAAAAAAACATGAGGTTAGCCAGCTCAAACCAGATTTCTGGGGGGACAGTCCAGCATCCCTACCAGGAGACAGCTCTAGTTAAACTGCACTTAAATACAGTTAATTAACTAAATGGTAGCCTACTCATCTGGTAACAAGATTAAGTCACTGCAGAACTCTCAACACAAAAGATGACCAGACATCCTGACTCCTCATAAGGTCCTGTCCTTTCACAAGCATATGGGCCTACCTGACCTCCCAGATAGGCTTAATTATTCTTTTGTCTCCTTTTAGATAATTTAATTAACTGTAGCCTCTGCTAGCAGCAAAACAGTTTTCATGCCAGTAACACGTGTTCCAACATCATTCTAGGGCACAAGTACCTGTACCTATAATTCCTTGCACTTACATTGGGCCACCCTGGCATCTGAAGCATTTCTCATATAACAAAAATATATAAAACATGACCAAAACAATAAGGTATAGCCTTATCTCACCACACTAACTCCTCAAGAGAGAGAGAGAGAGAGAGCGAGAGAGAGAGAACATGCATCACTTCAATAAGAAGTGTGAGTGCTTTATGTCAGATAAAGAACAAGGTTCTGGTCTAGGGACAGCTGAAAGCCTATATCTTTATTGAGTAGTAACTCTGATGGTGGCTTTGGCAGAGAGTCTGGTATCAGTTTAGTTTCATTTTTTTTTTCAGTTTTACATAGGTGAATAGTAAGTTCCCCCACTGTATAAACAATACAGTTTTTTCATAAAATTAAGTCTGCCTTATACAGGTTTAAGTAAATATTAATGAATGCTGATGGAGCTCAAACTAGTATGACTGTGTGCCACAGATACTTGGTCTGCTCCAGGCTGGGTCAGATTGTGTCTGCCTGCTACTACTCTCTGATTTATGAACACATGCTGATATGCAGTGTCAGTGGTCCAGTAGGTTACACCCTCACATCTTGCTTGTAAATCTGGTAGGTTATGGGTTCTAGTCCTTCAACAGAAACTTGGTCCGATACCCAGTACTGACACAGAAGTGCAGCACTAGTGGTGTACTGCACTGTTAAGGTGCTAGTCTTTGGCTAAGATGTTAAAACTGAGTCTTCTTCTGAACATGACTGGTGACTTTCCAGGTGGAAGTTAAAGATACAGTCAGATTTATTATAAAAGTAGGGGAATTTTTTATTGAGCAAGACTACACACGTTCAGTAATATTACCATACAAATAACATAAATCCCAAATATCCCCATAGACAATGCAAGAAAATCACACCCTCTTATTGTTCATAAGCAAATACTTATGTAACAACTAAAACCAGAATTCAAGCAATAGACAATAAGAGAATAAAAAGTTCTCAGCTACCAAATCTACAGTACATTAATTAAAAAATACTACCATGTAAGTTGCTATCTTATTCCAACCCCTCCACCATACCTCCATAATTTATGATGGGAGAGGTGCCTTCTCCTTCTGCCATATTACCCCGATTTATTTTGTTAGCCAATCAATTACACCTTGTTGTATCATTCTTTTCTGTTGCAACACATAGTGGCATCTACTCTGCTATGAAGCCCATTTTATAACTGACAATTTAACTCTAAGGGTGCTGTTGTGGAACTCTAACTAGTTATCCCCATATTGGCTGAACAATTCTTCATAAATTCAGTTTTGGAAAATAGGTATGTCCCATTGTGTTTTGCCAAACTCATCCAAAATCCATCATAAAAGGACATTCAAAATACATATGCATCATAGTCTCCATTATTCCCTCATTCCCATGACTGATATACATTCTTTCAGCAAGTTCCTTATGATGCTAGTTACCCTTTATGTTTAAGCAGCCATGGCAACTTAACCATAAGGCATCCCACACTTTAGGGGGAACCTGTGCCTCCATTAATTGTGCTGTTACCTCATCAATCCTAATTCCTCCTGGCAATCACAAAAGAAAGGGTCCTACAAGAGCTCGATTAGCTCAGGGTGGACAAGGCAATGGGACCTGATGGCATACATCCCAGGCTACTAAAGGAGCTAAGGGTGGAACTAGCAAAGCCATTATCAGAACTGTTTAGTGAGTCTCTGAGAACAGGAGAGGTCCAAGAAGACTGAAGAATGGCTCATGTGATCCCACTCCACAAGAGTGGTAGCAGGGAGGAGGCAGAGAACTACAGACCAGTCAGTCTTACCTCAATAGTGGGCAAGATTATGGAGGCACTCCTTAAGGAAAGGATAGAGCAACACCTGGAATCCATAGGATCACAGGATCTAAGAGAGCATGGGTTTACAAAAGGAAGGTCCTGTCAAACTAATCTCATAGATTTCTTTTAATTGGGTAACCAGTGTGGTGGACCAAGGGGGAGCAGTTGATGTCACCTACCTTGACTTCAGCAAAGCCTTTGATACTGTTCCATATAGAAGATTGATTAATAAGCTGGGTAGGTTCAGGGTGGGTCAGAACCTGGTCAACTGTGTGGCAAACTGGTTGATGGGCAGAAAACAGAGAGTGGTGGTAAATGGTATACAGTCAGAAGAGATGCAAGTCACAAGTGGGGTACCTCAGCGATCAGTCCTGGGCCCAGTCCTCTTCAATATCTTCATCAGTGACATTGCAGATGGACTGGATGGTAAGATTTGTCTGTTTGCAGATGACACCACAATCTGCAACAGAGTAGATGATCCAGATTGGGTGGGCAGAATGAGAAAAGATCTGGATAAACTAGCAAAATGGTCATAAGAAGTGGCAACTGGGGTTTAATGCAAAGAAGTGCAAGATCATGCACATAGGGAAGAGAAACCCTGAAGCCACCTGTAGTCTGGGAGGGGAGTTGCTGGCAGTCACAAGGGAAGAAAGAGACTTCAGCATCATCATCACCAATGACCTGAAATCATTCAAGCAGACCACTAAAGCAGTAGGTAAGGCTAGGGGGATGTTAGGGTGTATTAGTAGGGGTATCACAAGTCAGAAGAGGGAGGCAATAATCACTCTTTACAAGACACTGGTTAGGCCCAATCTGGAGTACTGCTTGCAGTACTGGAGGCCACACCTTCACAAGGACAGTAATCAGATTGATGCAGTCCAGAGAAGGGCAACCAAAATGGTGCAGTGACTGCATCCAAAAACATATGAGGACAGATTAACAGAGCTCAATAAGTATACCCCAGAGCAAAGGAGGGAGGAGGTGATATGATTGAAACATTCAAACACCTTAATGGCATTAACAAGGTGAAAGAGTCTAACATGTTTCAATATAAGAAAAATAGCAGGACAAGAGGGCATAGCATGCGATTAAAGGGAGGCCGATTAAGAGGTAATGTGAGGAAGTTCTTTTTCACAGAAAGGGTGGTATATGCATGGAATGGCTTACCTCAGGAAATGGTGGCTATGAATACAGTTCAGGGCTTCAGACAGGCATGGGATAGGCATAAGGGAGCAATACAGATGAGTATGAATAGATAGGCCATTGACAGAGCAAAGGCTGATGGCACATTTATAAGGTAGAAAAAGAAATGGGCAGACTGGATGGGCCTTGTGGTCCTTATCTGCTGTCAACTTCTATGTTTCTATGTTTCTATCTAAAAAGCACCTAGCATCGCAGTGTGTAATATTTTCTTATACATATCCTTCCTACCCAATAATCTCATTTCAGCTTGGGTTACTTTCCACCTATTTATTTTTTGAAATAATTCTAAAAGATATGATGCTGAACCTTGAGGGACAGCCTTAAAAGTCCCCCATTGCAAAGAATTCCATTTCTGCCAAAATCACAAGCACCTTTCTTTAAATATAGAAGTCCAGGTCAGTTGTTTCCCCAGAATAATGGGCAAACAATTTGAATAAACAAAAGTCATGAATACAAATAATATAGGATTAAACCTTTTCAGGCCCCCTTGTTTAACTGGCCAATAAGTACCCATTGTTCTTGTCGGATTCAATCTGCTACCTCATGTTAAACAAAATGCAATATTATACAGTTTCACCTTCAGCTTCGCTGGCAGAGGAAAAATATTACTCACCAGGAGAAATAATGGCAAAACAAATGTTTTAAACATATGTACCCTATTTTTTTTCATCATAGGAAAGGATTTCCATCTCTCAGTTTTTTCTTCCACCTTTGCTTAACTTTCTTCCCAATTCAAAATTGCAGGGTCTGATACCCCAAACTGTATCCCTAGGACTCTAATTGGTGGTCCCACAACAGAAATGTCAACCCAAATGGGATCTACCCCATGTATACTAATGGCCCCACTTTTTTGTTTATTAATTCTAGATTCAGATATCTCAGAAAAGCCTTGCACAATATCTAAAGTCCTCTCACCTGAGGATACATCTGCCACCATCAAGGTGACATCGTCTACGTAAACTAATGTTATGGGAAATTCTAACCATTCAGGCCCCACAATGTGCCGAATGTCCCTTTCAGTATTTCATTTTAATAGTAGAGGGTCTATGTCAAACACATACAGAAGAGGGCTCAAGGGACACCCCTGTCGTACCCCTCTTCGAATCTGAATATGTTTTCCAACCCTTCCATTTACCACTGGCCTAGTTTATGCATTACTATACAATATTTGGATCCATTTAATAAATACCTCTGGGATACCATATTGTTCCAAAACTTTAAAACGATACCTATGTGGGACCACATCAAATGCTTTAGATCGAGCTAGTATAATTAAAAATCCTGATGTATCTGGGCATTCAAATGCTTCCCTTACATGTTTAAGATTATCGATCATAGATCACTGCTGGATGGCACATACCCGAGCCTGAGATATAACATGCTGTGCAATCCTTGCCAACCTATGGCCTAAGATGTTACATAACAATTTCCAATCTACATTAATTAGGCTGATTGGCCTCCAATTTTCAATCTTAGATCTATCTCCTTTTTTATTCAGGAATACCAAGAGACTTTCTGCCAGTGATGCTGGAAGTGTAACTACCCAGGACAAGATGTTATTAAAAACACCAACTAAATTGTCCAAAAGCATGTCCATCATTTTTTTATAGAATTCCCCTAAAAGTCCATCAAGACCATGGGTAACTCCACTTTTCAATGACATAATCACATTCTGTAACTCCATTTTAGTGATGGGAACCACCAATTTAGACTTCTTGTCCTCTGGGAGCCCCGGGATCCATAAATCTCATAGAAAGCTTTCTAAAGTATCTAGTATCTGTGCTGTCTGCCCAAACATATCTGTAACATGCTCTGCCACAGCCTGGTCACGTTCTGGTAAGTCATTGACCCATTCAACTGTCCACAATCTAATCTCTGACATATATTTAGAATCTATTCTCTGACAAGAACAGTCATAAAGATTTGTATGTTGGGCCCTTCCTTGTGTACGAAACTTTTGTTCTATGAACAAGGATTGGGCTCTGTCATATTGAAAGTTGTACATCTCAGTGTTAATGTCCTGAATTTGGACTGATAGGTCAATTCCCGTTTCTGAGGCTACAAATAATAGCTTTAGCAGTTTATCTCTAAGCTGCAGGTAATTTAGATATTTTGTATTGATCCCAATCTTTGCCTGCTGGCTACAAAGTTTTCTGATATCATTTTTTGTGTCTTGCCACCAAAATGTAGAATTATCATACAGACCAAATACCGATTCTCTTGTCTCTAATTCCACCTGTATTTCTCCCCGGATTTTCTGATGTTCTAGAAAAGAAGCAGTAAACCTCCAACCTGAGCTAGATTGTGGTTTATTAATTGGAGCCCCAAACCTTACTGAGATTAATTTATAGTCCGAAGTCTCAATAGGTATCACCATAAAATTAGCAATTGGCAACCAGTGGGAGGCAAAAAGAAAATCAATACTGGTAGACAGTCTTCCCTTCACAAAAGTATGCTCTGTGATTGGGCTATGTTTAGCTGCACAGTCTTTAAACTGGGCACTTTGGTACATCCTATTCAAAAAATTGGTGTCAGTATATAATTTCAGTATAATGCCAGTTTTATCAACTAGAGACAAAATGCAATTGAAATCTCCTCATAAAACAACTGATTTTGTGGTAGGAAAGGTTGTATTTTCTGCATTAATTCTATGCTTTGATATTTAACTTGTGGATTATAAACATTTATCAGTCTTAACTCATGTGTATAATATTTAATTCCCAAAATCAATGCCCTTCCTGGGATTAAAGCCATTAGCCTAGAGACTGTAGATCCGGGAGTGTTAAATAAGATCCCTAGACCAGAGCAGTCCTCTGCCCCTAAGGACCAAAATGAAGGGCCTCCAATCCATTCTCTCTTTGCCTTATGTTGCTCTTGAACTGTGTGTAACCTTGTATCTTGGAGAAAGTAAACCCCCAGATTTAAGTCCCATAAGATCGAGAAGGTGGTGTGCCTACGCTTTATGTTCTTCACACTGTTCTTATTTAAGGATCCAAATTCCAGTGTGAAGGCCATAAGTTAGACAAGATGTTCTCCTTTTTGTCTACCTTCCCATCACGACCCATCTTCTCAGATGCTTTTTTTTTTGCTTTTTTCTTCTTTTTTTTTTGATCTGGAATCTATTTTAATTCACTGTCAGTTAAGTTATCAGGCTGAGATGAAGCTATGAAAGATATGTCTGAATCCTCTTCCTCCTCCCATTGTTTTCTTTTAGATAGAGGGCCAAACATATTTTGGGTAGCTGTTTGCAGTAGTGCTCCCTCTTTTTGTGAATAACTATGAGTCCATCTTCTAGGTTTCTGGTGCTCCCATTTATCTGTAATGGGGGGGGCATACTTGTATGCTCTGTAGTAGATGTTGATGGTATACTCTGGGGATTTAGAATGTCATGTTCTGTAGCATCCTGTTCCATCTAATGCTCAGACCCGACCTGCAAGTCTCCATTCTCCACTAAGGTATCTCCCTCAGAAGAGGTTAGTTCTGAATGAGCTGGCATAGTTGTAGCAGGAAATTCCATTGGTGGTACTTGCCCCAAATCTTCCCGCTGAGTTGGTACAGTGCATCTGCTCCATTCTGGACCATTAGTTGCATTTGCTGCATTTTGTCTGCCTCTAACAAATGCTGCCTCTTGTTCATCTTCTGTAGTATTAGTCTCAGGATTATTGTGGGATGCCCACGGACACTGTGTAAAGGTATGTAAGGCATCCTCACACAGATTGGAAGTTCTGAGCATAGAACAGCTAAATGAATTATGTCCAATTCCTCCAAAAAAGGGAGCACTTCAGTTGATCACACACACTGCTCAGATGCATATATGCACCACATCTAGAACAGGATTTAGGCTGATCAGAGTAAAAGATAAAGCCACGATCATGTCCGAGATAGAAACAGCTTGGCAGATGCTGAATATTGCCATTTTCCTATGATAACCACACTATGATGCACCACCCCCCTGTCCAGATATCTTTCGTGTCCATTATTGTGTCTAGGAGCCCCAATACTTTGCATCTTGATTTTGTCCAGTATAGAATGTCAGCAATTTCCACCCCTTCATTTTTGAATAAGACAGTGATGGTACAAAATGCTGGCTTTGTAAGGGAATCGCAATGAACGCTGCCCATTATGGCGTGTGCTTTGTCCCCTGATATCTTTGCCAGAAAAGGTGAAACTAGCATCAAAAATGGAGTCCTCAGAAGTATGAATCAGTGCATAGATCTCATGGGCTGAAAAACCAATACTTTCTTTCAAGAGATGCTTACCTACATAAATTCTGTCTGGAAAGGATTCCAGACTCCCTCAATATTTTATGTGAACTGCATTTCCCCTTTTTGCTGATTCTTGGGGGGGCATGAAATAGGCCTGCATATGTTCTTCTATGAGAGGATGCTGCCTCTGGATGCATATTTGCAGATGTAAAGTTGTCAGGCCTCTGGGTCTGGGCACTTGTTGCTCCCTGCCTGGAAGGGCCCGGGGGGGGGGGGTAAGGCTGGAGATGTAAGAATTGTACTGTTCTCAGAATCAGCCAGCTTTGTATGCACATCTAAATCCTTTGCTGGGATTGCAGAGGCTGTCATGGACCCATCACCTGACTTATCCGTTTGCTTGAGTATGTGGAGATGTGGGGAATCGGGTAATTCTAAGGAAGAAGGAAGAGTGAATGGATCCTCATTTCCTACTACGCCTCTATCAGGTGAAACCGAAGACTGAAAGCAGGAATGGTGTACCCATCCTGCATTCCACAATGTTTCTTCTACTGTAAAACCTGACGGCAGAATGTTTTTATCATAATTTGGTGTACTGTTCTGTGATCCTGGGCAACCATCGGGCATGGTTACTACATTTTGTTCCACAAGATCCTGTCCCTCTACCACAGCCACATTCTTCCCATATACTTCATTCTCCATGTCAATATCATTCTGGTCTGTATTTATAACTTTCTCTAAATGTCCCAATACTTTAGCAGCAGTGACAGACTCTGCATTATTATCTTCAGTGTGCAAATCAAACTTTTTAGAATAAATGCATATAGTTTCCTAAGACAAAGCAGTTCCCCCAGCTCCATTTGCTGATATCTGGTCATGGTCGCTTTTTCAATACAGACAGCTTCCTTCATGCAGCTTTCTCTGGCATCCCCCATAACCCCTGACACAGTATTTATTTCGGTCTCTGCCACTTGCAGAATCGAGCCGCTCCCTGGCAATATGTTGACTGCGGTGTTCTGAGGACTAATGGTGGCTGTGCCCATAATGAACTCCGGACTGCTCACACCCACTGAAGCCACATGGCATTCTTCTTCCTCCAACAACACTCTAAGGTGTTATGCTCTATAATCGTGATGCCTTGAATCTACCAGGCCTGTACCTTCCAGTAGCATGCTAGTCTCAGCTCCTGATCCACTCATATTTACCAGTTCACAAACTCCTTCTTTCTTACCTGTGTGAGCTGGATGTTCCCCTGTGTACTGGCTAACATTAATATTTATCAATAAAGGATGTTTATGAAGACCACCTCTTGAATGCACTTGAAAAATTGTTGTAGCTCACTGTGCATTTCCTGGTCAGAAAGTACAAATAAATAAGTTATAACTAAATGCAAGTAGGAAGGCTGTGAGATTCCCTTTTAGACTAGTATGACTCAGATGTCCTATCATTGCCAGGCTGACATGAGAGCTCACAGACTACCTTAAATCATCATGTACTGTATGCTCCATTGAGAGATAGGCAGTAGGCAGGAACTGTCTGAAACTTTTTTTGGAGCTGACAAAGCATAGATGGTAAAGCAGAAACAACTTGAGAGACTTTACCACTTAAGAGACTTTGCCAGTAAGAATTATTTGTTTAATACCTATTAGGAGCTTATTTCTTTATAAGAAGGGTTGTCTTATTAAAAGGCAGATGCCTTTGTTCTAGTCCCTGTAACAATGAAGGTGGGCTGCTCAATGGGAAGAAAAGGGAAGGGAGTTAGCCAGGTGGGGTAAAGGAGTGGTGGGGCTATGACAGCAGGGCAGGTAAAGGGGGGTAGAGCTAAGTAATCAGCTAAAAGGATTGGATGAGAGAACAGGGGAGAGAGAGAGAGAGAGAGAGAAAGAAAATTGAATCTAATAGGAGGGGCTTAGGGTCTTAAAAGGGGCTGCACAACTGCAGATCTCCCTCATTTTGCTAGCCCAGATTTTGGTTTTGGTTGGCACATCAATCAGTGCTCTCTTGTTCTAGGTAAGGTTTGGGCTTTGGTTTACAGCATGGGGCCCAAGGAACTGTGAGTATTTAAAAAAAAAAAGACAATTTATTTTACTGTGATAATTTTAAAGCACAAACTACAGTTTTCCAGGTGTATTGAGTTGTTAGTAGTAGAATTGTACAGCAGTTTGGTGGCATAGGTTGATTACAGGGGTCTGGTCCAGGAAGAATTGAAGCATAAGGTTCCTGTGATGAGAATTGCTGTATTTTATGCTGAGTTGCCTGCTAGTGCACATATTGAGAGTGCACACATTTTTATGGTAATCACTGTTAGGTAGCAGAAAAGCTAGGGCAGGGCCTGGTATGCTTGGTGGTCTCTTTGCTACTAGTTGGTGTAGCGCCATGTGCTGGGGATTAAAAAAAAAGAAGAAGAAGCCCCTCCCCACAGTTAGAATGTGGATGCCACTGTTTGTGGGAGAGAACGATGATTGTAAACCTTCCTTTTGATTGGTTTTGTGTGCAGAATGGTTTTTGTCCTGCTTCTCGACTGGCCGCATGGTCGGGGGTCAATTGGTAGTGTGGGCCTACTGGAGAGAGTCGGCGGGCTGCCAGTCTATGTTAAAAATGGCAGAGTGAGCAAGGTGTTTTTTTCCACTATGGAATAAGGAATGCAATCTTTTTCCCTGAGAAGGGGATGGCCAATTGTGGCAAGTAGAAGCGAATGCTGGAATCCAGAGGTGCGATCAACTTGGCCAGGCCTGGTTATATGGAGGAGGGTCACGTGAGACACAATGCCCAATAGAGATGGGGGCCTTGCAGCAAACAAGAGTAAAGGGCTGAATGGAAGGAAACTATGCTTCACTTCATGATATGCTCCTTATTGGGTGATTTGGAGATAACTGCAAAACAGCAGTGGAGAAGCAGAAGGGGGGTGGGGGAGAAAGAACTTGAGGGTTTTGTTAATTGCTTCCCTTTACCTGTGCAGAATGGGTACAAGTCCTTTGGATGGGGGCAGAGAGGAGAATCATGCTGCCAGTCACTAGGTTGTGGAGGTTGGCTTCTATACCAAGAGAGAATACAAGCACAAGCAAGCAACCTGGTTGCAGGCAGTGAGTGGCACAGAGCAGACGCCATTTTGTATTCAGGGCACGAGGTGGCCACCATTTTGTCAGAGCACCTGGTGGTATCCATTTTAGATGCAGGGGTGTACTGCTACGGTGGTGGTGGTGGTGGTGGGGGGTTGTAACTGAATTTACCATGAAATTGGCTGTGTGTTGTCCTACAAATATACAGGCATATAATCCTATGCTTGTGTATGATTTTATTCATGTTTATGTGGATTTATCTTTAATGTCTTTATTTATTTTATGCCTAACAGAGTGACCTGCATGGTGCCAAACCTTTGGTACTAAAATCATTGAGGCTGTTATACTTTTCTTTGGTTATGTGCATTGCTGATTGGAATGGTTTGCAGCTGCTATGGCAGACTGCATGCTGGCAATCTCATATGAACATGTAATTTATGATTCCATTAGTATTACAAAATTGGGCACTCTCAAACTGTCTACAAGAGAGATTCATTTTTAGGTTTGGTACCATGAATGGCCTGTTTTACAAAGGTCAGACCATTGAGAGGGAGGGAGGGACTTTTGGATGGGGGTGGGGCAAAGGACCAAGTCTCCAGTACAAGGTGTTTTAGGAGAATTTTAAGGAGGAAAATGGGGAAGATGGCAATTAGTATTGAATGGGTTCTCCTAATGAGGGACAACCATTTTGTTTGGCCAGCAATAATAAGGAAGTAGGTGTAAGGGGGGCCTATTAGGGTCTCCCAAGTAGGTCATCGGGGTGGGACAGCCGGCATGGCAAGGGAACAGGAGTTGCCTTGCCTAGTCACTAATGAGGCTGCCCCCACCCCGACCAATGTGTATTAAAAAAAGTAATAATCTGTGTTTTGGGGGAATGCTAAAGGTTTTCATGTTTTCATGGTGTTGCTTTCTTCTTAGAGCTTACCCAGATGGAATCATGAATACCAGAGGGATGTGGTAGATGAAAGAAGAAGCCATGAAAATAATCATGGATCTGGCATGCTGGGCTCATCTGGTTCTGGATACCATGGAAGATATGGAACCAGACAACAGGGACCCAGTGGGGAAGGGGAAAAAGGGGAAGGATAGAGCAGGCACTGGGCAGAAATGTAGGAAATCACCTAAGGGTGGTGCCCCTAGGGCCCCAGCATCAAAGCTCCCTAGGCCACATTATCCTCTGCCAGAGCCTTTGCCTGAGCTGGCTCCAGCTCCAGTACCATTGCCGCTGTCCACCCCGCTCTCTGTGTCTGGTCCTGTACCACAGTCATTACCCAGTCCTATTCTGGTTCCGGTCCTCACACCAATGCTGCTCCTGGTGCCTCAGCCGATTTCAGCCCCACCACCAGAGCCTCAGCCACTGCCTGCCTCACTTCCTTATCCACTGCCAGTTCTGCTGCCAGTGCCGGTCCCCATGCCGGTGCCTATGCCAGAGACAGGGCCTATGCCAACACCGCCAGGATTGGTGGGATCACAACCAGTTCCAGTACCCACTCCAGGACCACAGCCAGGACCTGACAACATACCATAGCCCAATCCAAGTAATGGGGTGATACTGGTAGAGAGTAGTATCAAAGAATATATTGAACAGCTATTGGGGGGTATAAAAGGGGATGGAACTGAAAAAATGGAAATGGCTTTGGCAGAATTGAAGAAAGGAAAAGAAGAGGAAAAAGGGAAAATTGTGCGATCACAGAAATGGGCAGAGACAGTGGAGAAGGTACATTGGGAGATAGGTACACCAGGGGTGAGAATTGGAGATCATGAACTGTTGGTCATGAAAGAAAAGATTTGGAAGGGCTAATATGTTAACATTTTCACCCTCATTGATAAGAAGACAGCTGAAAAATATGAAGAAAAGGAGAGCTTTGGTAAAAAGGACATGGCTTCCACAGTTGTTTTGGTGGGAAAAGGGGAAGAACCAAAGGGTATGGGTTTAAAGGGAAAACTTGGGAAGCCTGGTCAATAGACTTTATTTACTATAGTGGCATAGTACAAGAGAAAAAAATGGAGCTGGCTACCCCACTATTGGTTTCCTCATTGATCATTCAGACAGCCTATAAAATGCAGGGTGGGACTAATTGGATACAATATGACGAGAAGTTCCAGCAAAGGATGACCTCTTTTAATGGAAATGTGAGATGAGACACAAGGCAGTCAGACAGGTCCCTGAGGGCACTGAGGCAGAGTAGGGCAAGCAAGCAGGGGGTTACCAAAAATGCTGTTGGGGGTATAATAGGGTGTACTGCTCATTCCCCAACTGCAGTTTCAAACACGACTGCTCTAAATGCTGCAGTTCACATCTCACATCAACATGCAGGCATTATAGGGATAGCACTTCTGGCCAGTAGTTATTGGAGACAGTCCTTTTGAGCAGGTCACAGTGGTCAGAGGTGAGGTTAATGGGACAGCAGTGGTAGGAGTAGGGGGTATTTGGGGGTAGAGGGTCCAGGCAGGGCGGCTGATAAAGAGGTGGTTGTAGCCAGGTTTGACCTGGCCTGAATGCCTATCAAGGCAGGGGTAGTGGAGGAATGGGTAAAGGCGTACGCAGACGTGGAGGGGGGGAAATGTTAAGCGAAGCGTTTAGTAAGGGTTTTAGCTTAAGGTTTCAGGGTAACAGGACAAGGAAAAGGGTGAAGAATTTAGGTTCAGTAAAAGGTAAGGAAGAGATACTGCTGACCAAAATAAACAAAGAGAAAGGGGCTGGGAGGGTTGAAGGACCATTCAGGGTCCCACCAATAGCTAACTTAAGAGTATCACCACTAGGTTTGGTCCCCAAGAAGCAGCCAGGGGAATACAGGGTGATATACCACTTGTTCTACCCTGACGGGGATTTTGTTAATGATTTCATTAGTGAGGAGGAAAGCAGAGTTACTTATGGCAACCTGGAAGATGGCATACATTTGATCAGGGCTATGAAAGATGCATGGTACGCTAAGATGGATATAGAATTTGCCTTTCATCTCCTACCAGTTTGGAGGGAGGATTGGGAGTGCCTGGGTTTTCAGATAGGTGGGTGGTACTATTTCAACCAAGCTATGCCAATGGGTTGTTCGGTGGCCTGTTCAACATTTGAGGCCTTTAGCACCTGGCTACAGTGGATTTTTAAGGTCTGTCAGGGCATGGGTCAGTCATTTATTACTTGGATGATTTTCTGTTAGTGGCAAATGTCAGCAAGATGCTCTAGGATTTTCAGGCCTTATGCCAAGAAATGGGGGTGAAATTAGAAGCAGACAAGACTGAAGGCCCTAGAAGATGTTTAGAATTTTGTAGCATAGAAATTGATGCACAGGAGGGTCTCTTCTGACTGCCATTGAATAAGGTACAGAAGTTGAATAGGCTTTTAGATGAGGTGAAAGAAAAAAGGAGGGTGACCCTACAAGTGGTGCAACAGGTACTCTGGCATCTGAACTTTGCTTGCAGAGCCATTGGACCAGGTCATGCATTTACACACCGGCTGGCCAGTGCTACAAAAGGGGTGAGACAACCCCATCACTGGGTTGATGTCTCAAGGGCTGTGCAGGAGGACATAGAGATCTAGGGGAAGTTACTGCAGGGGTATAATGGGATTACTTTCTGACAGAATGAATGTTTTTTTAATACTGACATTGACTAGTACACAGATGCGACTGGGAGTTTAGGATTAGGAGCGTACTATGGGGGTGGTGGGTATCCAAGAGGTGGCCAACTTCATGGGAAACATAAGGTTTAACTGAAGACATTATGCTCCTAGAGATATTCTCCATATGGGAAGCATTGGTAGTGTGGGGGAAGGACCTGAAGAACCAGAGGGTGACTTTTTGATGTGATAATAGGGTGGTAGTGGATGTGTTAAACAAGGGAAGGGCCGCATCTTGCATGGTAATGAGGGTATTATAGCAACTGGTTCTTCAATGATTATGGATTAATATGAGTTCTAAAACTAGACACATTGAGGTGTTGCAAACTACTGTGGCTGACAGCCTCTCCCATCTACAGATGGACAAGTTTCATGCCATGGCCCTGAAGGCTGCCATGGTGGGGACGTCAACACTACCAATTATGCGGGAGATTGTTGGCGGGTGCTGAGTATCTCTTTCAGAACTCATGGTCTGACAGAACTATGAGAGCCTATGGGGGTCCTGGAGAGCATTCCAAGCTTTTCATTTAGCCCACCACATGGCAGCAAGTGGGAGGGTCATGAAAGAACAAGTGGCCCATTTTATGGTTTATGAGTGGCAGACAAGGGTGGCACATGCAATCATGGGGGTGCATTTTGTGACCATAGGGTGAGTGAGTACATTCAGGGATTGGGGGGACCCTGGGAGAGGTCAGATAGTAAAATGCATGATGCAAGGCTGGCAAAGGGTACAGGGATGGGAGCTGGATAAAAGGTGACCTATCACAGCTAGCATGTTGGCAAGACTGGTAGGAGTGCTGCCTCAGATATGTTTTTTTCACCATATGAATCACTTTTGTTCATGGTTTTGTTTACAACAAGGTGCCATGGGGCTTCTAGGGTGGGGGAGTTGCTAAGCCTGGGAAAAGGGGCAGATAAAAAGGCTTACAGTGTGAAGAAATCCACTGGGGTGCAGATGTGGTGACTATTCATTTACATAGAAAAAAGATGGACTGATTGGGACAGGGTTCGATCATTCCCTTGAGGCAACAGGAGGAGGAGGGTGTTTGCCTGGTACAGGCACTATGGGCCTATGCCACATTGTGTTCTCAGAAAACTGGGGCTCTGTTTATACATGAGGATGGGGTAGTTGCAACTGGGGCTCATCTGGGAGCTGTGCTGAAAAAAGGGGTAACAGAGATAGGTGAGGACCCAGGGAGGTTTTTGTCTCACTCATTCAGGATAGGCACCACATCTGTGGCAGCTGCAAAAGGGATGGACAAAGCAGGGATAAAGAACACTGGGAGATGTTCAACCACAGTGCCTGGAGGTATGGATCATAAGGCACTCCTTCATTTATTGGGATGAATGGCAAGTAATGGTAAAGACAGTGGACAAACAGTTGTACCATGACCACAAGGAATTGTGGATCCTCTGGAAAGGACTAATGGGAATGAAATGGGGTCAATTATTACTGCTCCTGGAGGAGACATGTTTAAGCAACCCAGAGCCACATTTGCTGATAATTCATCTGGGAGGAAATGACCTAGGGACCAGATCATGATTTGATATATTTCTTCAAATGGTGGAAGACATTAAAATCATTAAAGATGGTGGCTGAGAGTCACCCTTTGCTGGTCCAAGATGGTGCCAGGGAGGGTCTGGCAGAATGCCAGAAATCATAAAGCAATAGAAAGGGCCAGGAAACAGATGAACAAGAGGGAAGGGGGCCATTTTAAGGGGTTTGGGGGGAGGGTTATATGGCATGAAAATGTTGAAGAACAGATTGCTTACTTTTACAGATCAGACGGGGTGCATTTATCAGAACTTGGCAACCATGTCCTGATTATAGAATTGGGTATTGGTATTGATATTGATGCCTGGAAAGCAGACAAGGGGTGCTGAGCCTAAAGGAAAGGGGGGAGCCCACCTTCCAACACAAGCTGGAGGCTGTCTAGTGCAGAAAATAAGGAAAATCAGGAAAGAAAAAACAGAAAAGGAGGGAGGGGAATGTAACCTTGGTGTACCCCAAAAGTGGGGAGGGAGAACTACTCTGGGAATTACACCCAGGGTAGCTGCGAAGGAGGGCAACAGGTGTACATCCTGACCCAGACTAAGGTGGAGAAGATGTAAATAAGATGAGACTAACTGCACTCTGCATGTACATCTGGGGGAAAAATTAAAATGGATTGATGTTGATGATGGAAATGAAATAAAGATGTTTGAAATATAGAAATAATAATGAGTGAAGATTGTTTAATGAAAGGAAAATGTTGAAATGTAAATAATGGATAATGTTTGAAATTTGCAGAATAAATATTTACCAACTGAGCAACGAACTAAAACAAGGTGTGGTGTCACTTCATTGGGAAGGGTTTCTAGAACAAAGTTATTTATTTTTCTTTTGTGGTCCCACCACTGTCCCTGGTCCCTCATATCTTTGGGTTCACCTAAGCTCATCTGATTATAAAGAGAGTCTCCCAGTCCTGGGGAGCTTCCTCTCAATTTCTGAATGTATCTGCATAAAAAGAACTCAGAGCAAAAGCTAAAGGGGTAGAAGCCTTATACAGCCACCAGCATTAATAGGTATTTTGGCATGATGGAGGCTGTAGGACCACTAAAAGCATCAAAGGTATGATGACAAGGGGCTTGGCAAACTAAAATCAAGGTTGAAAACCCTGGTATCCTGCCTTGTTGTGCAGTACACCTCCACTGGTATCACCAGGCAGGTCTACATCTTTTAAATCAGAGGACTGCAATCAAATTACAGTAGTGCTTCCAATTGGACTGAACTGATATGACAGTGTTCAAACAGGCCCCTCAGATTTCACAGGACAAGTTGACTACTGTATGAGTCTACCACATTTCATACCCAATCTATATTGTTGATTTTGAAGAAAACACAATAATCACATAGAAGTGCAGGGGTATCAGCTGCAATACTTTAGACAGGGCCTCTCAAGTGCACTCAGTGACCCAGCATTAGGACAAGACCTATAAAAAATGTTTATCATTATCAAGCTTTCAGAGCGGTATTACCCTACAAAAACAATCCATTAGGAAAAACAGTTTTTTCATTTCAATCTCTTCTCCCCTACCATGCCTGAATTAAGTAAATGGTGTAAGAAAGAAACATACAACAGCACACTGTAAAGCATAGGGAGAAGAGGACTACATAAATAAATATATATATATATATATCTACACACACACACACACACACACATATACACACACACACACAGAAAGAGAGAGCACATTGAGCAACACTGACCATCAGATTTCTTCCACGGCAGAATTATTATATCCAGTTCATGCCACACACCCACTGTGCTGTTGAGCAAATCAGAGGTAACTACACTGGCTACATAGTATTCTTTTTATTATTTTTTTGTGTGGGGGGGGGGGTTAAAATGCCTACCAGCAAAACTTTGTAGCACAGATTTAAAGCTCCCCTTCATTTCAGAAGTTAAAGCACTAAACCTTTAATCCAGCACTGATGTTTCGACACCATCCCTACAGGAATACATCTTATCACCAGCATTCACACATTGCACAGCAGACTAGTTTCAAAGATTGCAGTTCAACCGTAAAAGACAGTGATGGGGAACAGCAAGACTCAGCTGGAATGTCCCTGCTGAAAAATTAATTTCCTGACACCAGAGATTAAGAACTGGTTGCTGAGTGTTAGATTGCTGTTCCACTGACTATTTTGCTGCTTTCTTATGGACTGTTGGTGCAGGTGCTGGTTGGTGCCTTAAATCAGGTAAAGCAGCTATGGCTAATTGCACTTTTAACTGTTTTGGAAAAGAAAAAGAAGTCAGTGTTGCTAGCTCCATTTACTCTTGCTACTAATGAAGTTACTTGCGAAGTGTTATCCTCTAATCATGTTTGTTTATGAGCATAAACTATTTCCCATGCTAAAGGGTCAGACATGATGCTTCCTTCAGAATTATGCATCTGGAGGTGCTGTGAGTGCTGGAGACACCTACCTGCACATTATTGTACTGTATAGCTACAATGTAAGTACTACAGTAAATGTGGCTTTTTATAATCTATTTGCATGTGTTATTCAACTGTAATTGTAAATGGAGCCCACTCTGAAGAAAGAGGGGTTACTAGTGGGGTACCACAGGGTTCAGTACTGGGTCCAGTCCTTTTTAATGTCTTTATAAGTGACATTGCAGAGGGACTGGAAGGAAAAGTATACCTCTTTGCAGATGACACAAAGATCTGCAACAGGGTTGATACACAAGGAGGTGTGGAAAGGATGAAAAAGGACTTGGCAAGTTTGGAGGAATGGTCAGAAGTATGTCAGCTTGGATTCAATGCAAAGAAGTGCAAAGTAATGCACCTGAGAAACAAAAACCAAGGGGAAGATTACACAATGGTGGGAGGGGTAGTAACAACAACAAAAATGGAAAGGGACCTGGGAGTAATCATATCAGATGACTTTAAGGCTGGCAAGCAATGTGAGAAGGTGGTAGGGAGGACTGGGGGGATACTGGGATGTATAGGGAGAGGCATCACCAGCAGAAAACAGGAAGTTGTTATCCCCCTGTACAGACAGTTGGTGAGACCACATCTGGAGTACTGCGTCCAGTTCTGGAGACCCCATCTCTGCAAGGACATAGATAGGATGGAGGCAGTTCAGAGGAGAGCAACTAAAATGGTGCAGGTTCTGTAAGAGAAGCCGTACGAGGAGAGGCTAAAGGAGCTTAATATATACACCCTTGAGGAAAGGAGGGGGGGGCATGACAGAAACGTTTAAGTACCTCAGTGGAATCAACAAAATCCAAGAGGGTAGCATCTTTCAGAAAAAGAGATGTGCAAGAACAAGGGGACACAATTTGAAGATTTGTTTTGTTTATTGTTCTAGGAATTAATACTTTTGAGCCAAGGCTCTTTTACAAAGGTTCCACGTCATTAAGTACAAAAAACATAGTAGTGTTACAAACAATCAGTAAGCTGTTTAACAAGGTCACAACTTAAACAGTAACATTTATGTATGGAAAAGAAAAAGGAACCCAGAAGCAGTGTCAAGGGCAAGGAATAAGGATTTGGAGAGCTTGAGGGGGAAGAGAGGGAGAAATATGAAGTTAGAAGCAGACAGAACCAGGTTAGTAGTACTCAGGTTGTCTTTGTCAAGGAGGAGACCATGGTGGAAGGGTGAAACAAAAAGTAAGTGCACTAAGAGGGAATGAGACTTTAGTCAAAGCAGTCACAGGAGCTGGAGGCTGTGAGGTGAGCGTATAGTATGGATTTGAAAGCTTCCAATGTTGTGGAGGATAGAGAGGGCAGGTTAAGGGCATTGTACAAGGTAGGGGCATGGTAGGCAAAAGATCTTTGTCCCTGAGCAGTCTGGCATATAGGAACAAGGAAAGGTTGGTGGTCCGAACTTCTGGTGGAACGAGAGCCATTGTTCAGGCAGAGTAGGTCCTGGATACATGGAGGAGTGAGTCCCAGGATTGATTTGTTTGCCATCACACAGGTGAGATACATAAGGCGATTGGAGAGACGCAACCAACCGGTTGCCATGTAAAGGGTACAAGTGTGGGTCAGTCTGTGTGCTCCAGTGAGGAATCGACAGGTTTTGTTTAGTGCAGTTGAAATGCGCTTTAGTGCAGTGGTAGTTGCTGAGCCATAGACAATTAGACCATAGTCTATGATTGAGATGATGGAGCTTTGAACAGCAATCCTCAAGGCAGCTTGGTTGAAAAATTGACGGTTCTGGTACAAAATTCCCATGTGTTGGTGCACTGTTTTAGCAGTGTTATCGATATGGGCTGCAAAAGTAAGACATTCATCAAAAGTGATACCATGGTATTTGAAGGTGTTCACTTGTTCTAGTGTATTTCCTAGAGAAGATTTTATGATGAGTAGGGTATGCCTATTTCTGTTTTGATGGCTGGCGAAAAGCATGACTTTTGGTTTTTTTTTGATTTAGGACCAGCTTGTGCTCAAGGAACCACTTTTCAACACATGAGAAAGCAAGCTGCAAGCTCTCTCGTAGTGGATTTGGGTCCTTGTGAGAGGAGAGAATTACAGCGTCATCAGCATAGAGTATTAATTTTTCAGGGCAGGATTTGGGAAGCATGTTTAGAAATAGGCTGAAGAGGAGGGGACCTAGTATTGAGCCCTGGGGAACACCAGAGAGGACCGGTTTGGAGTCAGATAGAACCTCAGAGATTTTTACTGTTTGAGAATGTTGTGTCAGGTAACTTTTTACCCAGGCTCCTGGTCCCTCAGCTAGTCCAGTGTTGAGCAGAAGAGAGATTAGAAGGCTATGGTGAACAGTGTCAAAGGCTTTTGTGAGGTCTATGAAGACAGCTCTGGTTAGATAGAGGGGGGACAGCTCAGGGGCAATGTGAGGAAGTATTTTTTTTCCACAGAGAGGGTGGTGGACGCATAGAACAGCCTTTCTGAGGAGGTTGTGGGGTCTAAAACTGTGGGAGAATTCAAGAATGCATGGGACAGACATAAGGCAATTTTTGTGGGGGGGGGGGTAGGAAGAAATAGCCTGTTGGTTAAGTAGAATCTGCAGCTTATCCTCTAGGTAGGGAAATTGGCAGACTAGGTGTGCTAAGTGGTCCTTAACTGCTGTCAAAGTCTATGTTTCTATGCTCTTTTATTTCAATGCTTCATACAGAATATGTATGTATGGACACAGAGGCACATCCACATACACACGTATGTCATGTGTTTACTTCACTTTTCCATTTGTAAGGAAAACTGATCAAGATCAAAAAGCTCCATATTCCTACTCTTCAACAAATATTGCCTATCATTAGTATTCATAAAGCAAACTGGAAATCCAGAAAAAAAAAATGGAAAACTTGTCTGAAAAAATTTAAATCCCAGCTAGATGAAATCTCCTTTCACAGCATCCCACTTGTCAAAAAACAGCACACACAAGCTTGTTCAATAGCACAGAGACTGAGGAGACACTTACTTTGCCCCAAGCCCTGGTTTGTGGCCTGAACATAAGGCATTATGGTTGGCTGTCAGGATGAGGATCAAATTAGGAACAAAAGGGAGGTTGGGGGCTCAGGGACCTCCCTATAGGATTGATTAGTCATAAGAACAATGGGGCTAACATGATGGACTTATAGCCTTTTTTCTGTCCATTACCATCTAGTCATTTATATAGAAAGTCTAGTGGACACTCTTCTCTCCTCTCCTCTTCTGGAGTGGGCAGTTGAGGTTCCCTACTGTTCTGTTGCCTATGATGGCCTAGGGAGGTGAAAGCAACAGAAGAAATTAATTTGGGCAATTGTACTGATGGAGTCAGTTGCCCAGCTTGTTGCTTCAGTACGCCATCTGATTCTACAACAAAAGGGCATATGGGGAGGTGGGAGAGATTAGCAGCACTTCAAAATAGGGACTACAACTCATTATATGGCACTTCTGTATCATCTCTTCCATCTTCCTGCCAGACCTGAGGATATATGGTGAAGCTTAAGAGGTGGAGTAAATTGTGAGGGGACAAAAATTGAGTGTCTAATGGTCCCTGATAGGCACAGGAGTGCATGTCCCCCAGAGTACTAACCTAAATAGAATAAACAGGACACACACACACACACACACACACACACACACACACCATGTGCAGACAGTTTGTACATAACAATTTAACTTGTGCAATAGGATTGCATAGGCCAAGCATTGTAACACTTAAAATAAAGCTCTATTCCAATATGTTTATAAAAATGTATTTTGTGCTGTACTTTAATACAGCTGAACTGCTTGCAATGATATGTTGGATTGTAAATTCCTAAATGCTGACAAGACCAATAGCTCTCAGTTGGCTACTGGTGATGTGTGACTAATTGGATCTAATTTCACGTTCTCATCCATTTTGTGGATGTGAAATCAGTTTCCTTTTTTCACTTGTAAATGTACTGCTGTATACCATGAACCATAAAGACTCACTGAACAGGAAGTAAGAAGGTAATTATTTTGAACCACAACCATACTCAACAATTGCTACTGTATACCCATAAAGAATACTATTAGTGAATTACATATATACAGAGTTACTCTGTATCACACACACACACACGCACCTGTAGCTAAGTAAAATGGTTTCAGTTTGAAACCTGGAAATAATGGGTTAGATAGAGTCAGAGCCAAGGTAAGCACTTTGGCAAGCTTCAAGTTTCAAAATTACATTGTTTTTAAAATATCAGTTAAAAACTGTGCCATTTTCTGAGCATGCTCAGTTCTAACACTGAACATTATAAAGATAGCTGGATTTCAGCATTTGTGGTAGTTTTTGTGTTTTCACTGTTGTCACTTAAAACCTGTCTCAGTGAGAATCACTTTCATGAGTATCACATTTCTATGTGGAAGTGAAACACACGGAAGCAAAAAATTCTGTACTGAAAAATAAGGAAGCAAAAATAATGTTACTGAAACACACATAAGCAGGAAACAACAAGTAACCATTAAGTGAAGAGGATTCTTCTCTTTCCATAGGGCCTAGAGAGACCTGCATGTCAGCAATCATAGCTGCATGGAACCTCAATGCCCTGAGGCCCAAGCACTTCCCACCCTAATGGTCTTTTCACTTGGCACAGGACCCAGATGACCATGCTTGTATGTATCTGTAGTTGTATGGATGCACAGAGCCCAGAGATCCCTACACATCCACAACCCCATGGACAGCTTGAACTATTCATGTCTTGGAGCCCTGCACATCTGCATCTGTATCTGCATGCTAGGACATTACCCAGAGGGTCCCACACTTCTGCAGCCAGATGGACTCTTCCATTGGTACAGGGCTCTTAGAAGCCTGCTTGTCTGCACCTGAAGTTCAATGGAAGCACAGGACCCACACAGGCCATTCTTGACTTGGAGCCCTGCACATCTGTATCTGAAACTGCTCACAGATAGATGGACTTTCCTCTTGGCATAGGGCTGAGAAGGTTCTCTGCATCAGAATCTGCAGCTGTTTTTCCATTTTCTTGGCACATGGCCCTGTGTGCACAGTTCTGTATAGACTTTTTCCTTGGCACAAGGCCAGGAGTGCCCTGTGCATCTGCAGCTATTCACGAAGGCCACTTCAGGACCTGCATAAAGGTGGATAAAATTCTACCATCACAAAAAAAAAAAAGGAAATTCATTGAAAAAAAAATAAAAAAACTATGTGAATGCAGACATTAGGATTGAAAAATGTGAAGTGGACAAAGTAAGGAAATGAAAAACATTACGGTTTGGAGTCTTAGGAGTGTTGCTGTATCGGAGGTGTTCCTTGGGTTGTCAATAGATAGATGGATATATAGATATATTTACAAACTGAAAGTTATTACTACCGTGTTGCACTCTGCCATTTTTATACTAAAAACTAAATGGAACCCTTTTATTTACTGCAGGTCTACCTAACTACATAATTTGTTAGAAAATGAGCAGCTGCTCTTCGTGTGCCACTGAGTCCTTGGTTGGTACTATGACTACTTCAAGGCTTCAAGATGTGCCTTAAGCTCTGCAGTTTATAAGAAAACGAGAAGTCTGCAGGGGAAATAACACAATGTGCCATTATTGTTTCAATGAGAAAATGAAGCAACATGGGGTACTGATGTAATAATGCACATAGTAGCAAAACTGCCCCAGTGTGGCTGAAGATTAATGTATGATCTAGGATACTTGCAACTTGAGTGAAACTCATCATTGCTCCATTAAAAAGAGAATAGCATCTAAAATGCTGTTCAAATGGCTGCTCATGCAGTCATTATCGGTTCATGAAAAAGAAACAGATTAAAAGAGTTGGTACTCTTTCTGAAACCTTCCAGTGTCAGAGTCAGTACTGGTGACCAGTGGAGCATTGCTGTTACTGCTATTTTTCTCAGCAATCTAAGATGTTTTAACATGTTGTGTATTCTTGGATTGCTTTTCACTGTTTTCAGATTCCATTTGTTGAGTGACAGATGCTGAAGTGAGAAAAGCTAGCAAGTAATAAAAGATTCTACTACTGTGACAAGTTGCACACGATGACATATAAAATAGCTACAGTATGTCACCTAGCTCAACTGAGCTGCCATGACATATTAAACAATAAATATAAAACACTGTGGTTTTGTTCCCTGTATCCTTGAAGGGAGGCTACACCTTTGTTTTTTTTTTTTTCAATTTTAACATTCTGCTTCCTAATCCTACGTATAGAATCACCAGATGTACAGGATGCATATATCATCCTATGACTTTCTTTACTACAGACAGTTTCTAGTAATGTGTAAAGCACGCAGCATCAGTATCTTCCAGTGCCCACAGTTAGAAAGTAGTTCCTGTGGCTTTTTGCAGTTAGAGTAGTTGATGATAACAGCACAGTTACTAACAGTTGGAAAAGAAGGAAATACATCTTTTTTTTGAGCCGGACTGCCAGCGCAGTGGTACCACTATGCAATGCCAGTGACTCATGTTCAGGAACAATCCTAGGTTGCTGGAGGGCCAGCTGGAGGAGGATGGTTATGAGTTCTATGGATTCCCATCTCCTGAGGGGTGGAAGGGCTTCTGATCTCTATCACAAGGCTGCCACCTGGGTGACCACTGGTGACAGTGCAGGCTAGAGCTACTAACAGCAAGGAGGGCATTGTTACTCTGACACCATGGCATCAGCTGCACTTTCTCAATGGTGCTTGAGGGGGAAAAGAAAAAGTTAAAATCTCTGGACCATACAGGATACTATCTGCTGCCCAGTCACAGGTCCCACATCCATGCCATTAAAGATGGCTTTCACCCCCTAACCAAAGCTCAACTCTGTATGGGGGTAAGGGGTAGGCCTCCATGCAACCCTTCCCATGGGAGGTCATCCATGGAGTAGCAAGGAGTGAGAAAAGTCCCTGGGAAGGTGGGTGATGGGGATGGGCACGGTGAAGGATGAAAAGGGGCTGATCCGGCACTCAGGGAAAAAAGAATGCAATTCTAAAAAAAAAAAAAAATAATTTGTACATGGCATTTTTATGTTGGCTCGCGTATGCGTGCCAGCAAACATATTGCAGTAGTAGCAGATTTGGAGGTGCGGTCACTATGGGCAAATGCAGGGCAAGCATCAGTTGGTGCGTCCCTCATTCCCCAATAAGCCAGCTGCAAGTGCTGTCACCTGCAATACATAAAGTGGCCACCAGATCTAAGAAAAGTGCCACTGCAATGAGAGCCAAGCTCATCACACAGCGGGACAAAACACACCTCCCAATGTGCCTTTCTTGGTGAAGCACTTTGTTAAACATGGTGGCACTGACTGCTGCCGCCACTTCATTTGCCAATGGGGGAGCCTTCTCCCCATTGGCATGATGCCCCCCTCCCATTCTAAGTGTGTGCGAGGGGGTGCCCTATCTCTCTCAGCATCATGCACCCCCCAACAGTCTTTCCTTGCTGCCAGGGGGCTCAATTCCCATCGGTTTCAGTCGCCCCTGCATAGTTCAGTTTGCAGATGGGGGAGCCCACTCCTCATTGACATAATGTCCCCAGACCCCGATGTGTTCTGTGTGCCAAGGGGGTACCCAATCCCCCTTGGCATCATGTGCACCCCCACCCATTTCTGTACCAATGGGAGGCCCAATCTCCATTGGCTGCAGTCCCCCTCCCCATTATGCAGGTGGTATACTGGGAACCCATCCCAGTGTACCAAACAAACACCTGCAGAAAAAGAAAACCGACCCTCATTGTCTTTGTTTTGTTTTTTGACCTGTAAAAGAAGAAAATGGTCCCTTGTGGTCTCTCCTGCCCCCCCAACCCATGCTCACCCTCTGCATACCCTGCCTCCACACACTTCTCTCCAGCCCATACTTACCTCCAGAGTATGGTGCAATGATCTTCGGTGGACCACGAACATGTCTGCACTCTTCAAAACTAACCACAAACTGAAGAAATGCCAGTCAGCTATATAATGGCATAAATAGGGTTTTTTCAACTTTGGTGCTTATCTTGGGCACTTTGGGGAATTTTTGCAGCAAATTTTCCACAAGGGGTTATTGAGACCCCTCCTCATGAATTCAGGCACTGTCATGGCGTTATTCAGTCCTGAAAGGTGATTTCGCAGTCACTGTGAGGAATCACCTTTCAGGACTGATGAATGAAATGACAGTGCCACTGTTCATAAGGTGGGCTCTCAAGAACACTATGTTGCAAATTTGGTAAGAAAATCCTCAAAATGACTGTTTTACGAGCGTACATTGTGCAGTTTCCACACACATTCATAATTTCATGAATTTGTAATATTTTCACTTCAGATTTTCAACATTGGCATTTTGCCACACCTCCTTCTGAACAGCATAGCTGTCATTTTACACATCATGGCTGAAATGTGTTTTTTTGCCCTTATGGCACAGAATAGCATGGTTGCTGTGGGAGATCACTTTTAGGGACAGATTAAGAAAATGACAGTGGCACTGTTTATGAACAGAGGTCCTAAAATGCCTATGTTGAAAATTTGGTGATGGAAGTCCATAAAATGACTGTGTTACAAGCATGCATTGAGCAGTTTCCATGCACCCCTGTAACTTCATGCTAGATTTTCAACACTGGCATTTTTTCACACCTCCTTACGAACAGTACAGCTGTCATTTTTCACATCTTGCCCAAAATGTGTTTTCTCACCTGTGGCACACAATGGTGTAGGTGCTGTGGGAAATTAACTTTTGGGACACATTAACAAAATCACAGTGCCACTGTTCATGATGTCTTCCATGGGCATTCATATAGGTTTCCACCTCTTTCCACCTGGTGGCATGGTCCTGCAGGGTGCCACTTGCCCCACTCAGCAGTGGCTCCTTGTTGAGGTAGGCCTCGAATAGAGCCCCTTGTTCATCCTTCGTGAAGTTGGGCCTGTGTTTCAGTGCAGACCACTGCTCCTCAGCTCTCTCCATCTCGGACATGATGCTACCTATGGACAGTCAGACATTGGCCTGATTAGTGGCATGTAAGCCAAACTGGAACAGTGCAGCACTGACAACATGAACAGCCATCTCACAAAGTGTGATGGTCCTTACCTCAATTGCTGCAATACCTGTCAGTGTCCTGTGCTGTATTGTGGTGCTTTTATGGCTCAACGCATGCAGGTGGGCAGCAGAGCAATTGTAACGAGATGCTAATGTGTGCGACTGTGCCTGGCATTTGCTCATGAGGCTATTTGCATACACCGGCTGAATATTGTGAACTTATGCCTTGCACACTACAACTGCACTGGAGCAATTGGCTGGCGCATTCCCAGTTCATGCACATTCCACAGCTGTGTGGTGTGCATGTGCACCACGGGTGGCAACACATCCTGTGGCCTATCACACAGCTGTGTGCACTGCTCGACATTCCCCTATTGGGCATATGGCCCTGTGCACATGCTGTGCATATGGAGACAGTGCTCTGCCTGACCCCAATGCTCATCTGTGCAGGTTGCACAATGCCATCAACTGTGCATTGCCTGACACTGCGCAAGTGGCATGCACACAGCATTGAGCAGGGTCACGCAAGGCATGGACATTGGTCACGGCCATGACCTCATACTCCCGCCTTGCTGTACTGCATTGCACATGTGCTGTACTGTGCAATAGGCCTCTACTGTGCATGTCTATCGCACATCTCCATGCTGTGCTGCCATGGTCCATAGCCCCTTATTGCGCATTGTACTTGTGCAGTTCCACATGCATGCTTTGCAGGCCACAGTAGTCATGGTAGCACAGTATCCACCGGCAAGTGAGTATGTCACATTCAGGGTCCTGTTCGCGCCTTGTACTTAATTGGAACGAGGTGGAGATGTGCAATCTGGTGGTCCTGGTGGAGCTTGTGGCAGACCAGCTGTTCAGGGCAGCTGATCTCCAGGTGCCCCGGTCCCAGGTGTGGGACAGGGTAGTGTCAGGATTGGAGCAGCATACAGGGCTGCCGTACATGGAGGAACAGTGCCGCCACCATTATGGCAACCTCTGCAGGTGGGATCCAGCTCACCTTCAATGGCTGCAGAACATGGCAGAATGGGGGGGGGGGTTGTGCCACAACCAGGTAGGTGTCTCCATGCTGTGTGCATGCTCACATTGTCCAATAACTGTGCTGCCATGTGTGCTGCATGTGAGGCTGCAAGGGGGGGGTGCATCGCAGGTGGGTGCTATGTGTCCTGCGGTGCTGCACATAGCACCTGTGTGGTGCACAGTTCTGTGGCCCAGGCGCCATACCTCACACATGGGTCAGTGTCCCTGCTCATGCTGTGTCAGTGGTGTGCACTGTGTTGGTGCTGGGGGGGTGGGGCTGAGCATGGCATGGCACTCACGTCTGTATCAGTATCTCTGATCAATCCACAGGACTGGTGGACTGTAGGAGGGCCAGTGTGGCCACAAGATGGGCCAGGCAGCAGTGTAATGGTGGTGCTGAAGCTGCACTGGCACCTGGACAGGCAGGTGATTGTGTGTGGCATGATCTACGGGGCATGTGTAGGATTGGGATTGGTGGTGTGGTCCAACCAAGGGCACTGCTGCCATGCATGGTCACTGCTTGGGGGGGTTCCTACCTCCACTGCCTGTGCTGTCTTGCACAGTGTGTGGTGGCTCTGTGCACATGGCCTCTGTGTAGTAGCACCCCATTGCTGTCCCTGGTGGGGAGGGTCTATGCGTGCATCCCCCATGGTGTGTGACTGCTGCTGGGGGTATACCAACATGCCCCGGGGGGGGTTTGCACCAGCATTGTGGGGTACACTGTAGAGGTGTGGGTGCATGTTGCCTTTGGTATTCTGGCAGTCTGGCTGTGGGACACATCAGAGTCAGCTGTCACTGTTTACCATGCACGTGCCATTGAGGTTCCGTCCACAGGTGGGCGCATCAACTGTTCACTGTGCACAGGTGGGGGGCCTGGCCTCCTTGGCACACATCCCTTATTGCCTGTTCTGCCCCTTCTCCTATATCAGGCTGGACCAGGGGCCGGAAGACGGAGACCAGGGCTTATCGCGGGGGGCATGCTACACCTCCAACACCTTCTGCAGAGGGGCATTGGGTGGGCTAATGTGCTAATAAAAGTCAAACGGTGACAATTTGAGGCCAACACAGACCCTGGTGCAGGAGGTGCACTGCTTAAGGATACTGCTGCAGCAACAGTGCTACTAGTTCCATCCCCCCCTGCCCTCTTCCACTTTGGTTGTTCACCATTACCCACCTATGTGTATCCTCCTGGACAGATTCCCCTTGTGTTCCACATTGCCACTCCCTGCATTTACCCCTACCGGATTGTTTTTGCATACCCTGTTGGCACACCTCTGTTGTTTTCTGTTTCAGTAAAACTGTTATATTTTTCCACATCTGTGCCTGTGTTTCCTTTGCATGCGGGTTGATGCACAGTGTTGCAGTTGTTGTGTCGTGCCCTTGGGCATGTCCCCTTCAGTCCCAGTGCTGTGCCCTTTGGGTTGTCCTTCTATGTGCACTGGGTCCTGTATGCTGTGCCTTGTATCTCATGTGCCCATGGGCATTGGGTCTACACCGGCCCTGTGCACAGTCCACTGCCTTCTGTCCCTGTCTGCCTGTGCTGCCCTGCTGTCCACCTGCAGTGCCACCCTTGCCAGTGCTGGTGTGCTGTGCAGTGCTGTGCTCTGTGTTCCTGCTTGTTTGTGTGCCTTTTGCCCCTTGTTCCCCTGTGTATCAGTGTCTTCTTTACATCAGTCCACTGTGCATGTCTGGTGCCCTTGCACGATGGCTGTGGCACTGTCCCATACAGTGCTGCCTGTCAGGGTTGTGGTGGTGGTGGTAGTGGTGCACTGCCATGGGCCTGCCAGAGGCCATGCCTTCTGGTTGGGTGGGTTGGTGTACTTTGCAACTTGTGTTGATGTTGGCCAACTGACATACTCTGTTGCCTTATGGCCATGTGCCTCTGCTCTGCATCCTGGTCATTGTGCCCTTGTGGTTTGGGTCTGGTACTGCTGGCTTGGCACTCAGCTCTTGTGCTGCCATACCTGTGGTTTCCTTTGCCTGTTGTACTTCCTCAGCCTGCTGGCTGCTGCATACTTGCATGCTCCTGCACAATCCTGGTTGCTCCAGCACATGTCTGGTTGCGCAATGGTGACTCTTTGCTGTATTCATTGTGCTTTATGCCTGCGCATGTCAGTGGCACATCTGTTGAATATGGTGTCAGTTTTCTGTGGTGCAACCGCATGGCACTACATATTTCATTGCACACATTCTGGTTGCAGTTTTGAATATCTGTGCCTCTATGCCTGAACAGGCGATAGTGCACAGTTTGCTACTGAATAAGAATGTATTCCCAAGATTTCTTTTCTCAGTACATCCTAGTCATATTGTTTTCACTGTGAAGCATTTTGAGATAACATTTCTGCAATATGGGGTCACGTGATGCGCCTGGAGGAATAGCCGCTGCTTTGGGACTCTCCCCTCTCTGCTGTTATAACACCGTTTTTTTCTCCACATTCCAGCTTAATTTATTCAACTCAGCTTAATCTAAACTAGTGGTCTACTCTAAGTAAACTTGTTTCGGCTGTCGGACAAGAGATGGAAGAAATATCCCAGGAGCTTGAGGTGAAGCGGCCCCCACATAATTCGTCTCCAACAGACCCTCAGGACGAACTAACCCCTACCCGTGTGTACAACGAATTGTCAACAATAAAAGAAGCCCTATTTAAATTGATAGAAGAGGCAGCCGATTTCAAACCTGCACTAACTCAGCTAGCTCGGTGAGTCACCGACACCAAGCCTTAACTGGGCTCTTGGAAAGGAATTCTGACAAGCTCGGCCCAGCCATGGTCAAATGCAAGAGAGCGGTGGTTAAACTGGGAGGATCGTTCTTGACGATCTTGAAGGAAGAAATCGCAGCAACAACCTTGTCCTGATAGGGCTTCCAGAGGGAGAAGAGGGCCGAATACAATCTTTTTTGCAAAGTTCCTGAAAGAAAACAGTGAGACCCTCGCCTAATAATGGGCCCAATGACGTCATCGAAATATCGGGCTTTTGCAAGGTCAAAACCACCTCCATCGGACCCCTCCCAGGCCTCTCATTTTCAAGCTCCTCAATTTCCTCGATCGGAGCATATTTTGAAAGAGGCGAGAAAATTACCAGCGATCTTATGGGAGGGCAAGAAGCTCCAAGTGGTTCCTGACTTAACCTTAAAAATCGGATAGCAAGATCCAATTCCTCCATCACATCGCTTTGGGCCGCAGGAGTGAAACATCAGATGCTATACCCAGCCAGGCTGGAGGTCTCGTTTAAGGATGGCTCTAAGCGCTTCGATACACCGGAGGAGGCTATTAAATCTCTCAACAATTTGATGCCTGACTTATTCCCCAAAGGTTGAAGAGATCTACAGTCGGGACACTATTCCTCTATTTCTCTGCTTTTGAATGACTCTAGATGGACAACCTTTAACTCATTCTTGCCAGTGCTACATATGATGTTGGTGTATTCGGGAGTTACTCTAATGTTCACTTAACTTAAAAAAATTTCTTTCTTTTATTCTTTCTTTTTTTTGAGACCCGCTTCAGGGGTTCCAACTCTCAGATGGTACAGCTAACATTTATGAGGGAACGACCTCATTGGGAAGAGGAAGCTTTTATTAATTTGCTCAGTAACACTAGATGGAGCCTGTACTCTAGGTAAGTCACGAGGCGATCTGCTGCATGACCGACTGGCGCCAGCTTGTTTGTTAGTTTTCTCTTCCCCCTTTGGCTCTTATTTTTATTCTCTGTTTTTTTTTTTGGCCCCCGGAACACTCCCAGGCTTCAACTCAATTTTGGGTATAAGAGATTTTGTTGGTCTGTCTGTACTCCCGAAGCCCACTTGTTCATATGGGCCTGTTAAGTGTTTTTTTTCTCACTCGGCCTTTTTTTGCTTAACATTTAGGATCGTCGGTGGGCATTCAAACTAACTGCAAGTTCTAGCATGAGATCTGTTTTTGTCTGGGGACTTGTTGCATGGACACTGTTTGTTCTGGCTCAAGATTCACAAACTCCCTAACTGGGCAATTAGAGGGGACTCCCAGTGTTTCTTCCTTTTAGGAACTTCGGCATGAAGTTTATGGGTCCCTTTTATTATTCTTTCACTCTCTTAGGATGCCTTTCGGGCATAACTTGATTTGGTTGCCCTTTATGCTTGCCCCTCAATTTATTTTATTTTATTATTTATTATTTATATGTGGAGATATAATTAACGGGTGGTCATATTTTTTCAAGGCTACCGTTTACTGTATAATTAAGGGGCAATCCCTTCTTCAAGGGTCCTGCAAAAAATTTGTGAGTTTTCGGGAATGTGGCTCCCAATATTATTTTGTTACGGGGGGGGGCTCCTACTTCAGTGCATGTCATGGTCCGGCGGTTCTGGAGTCGGCCGAGGGCCGGGTGGTTGGTGCATAGGGATGTTTGGGATAAGGTTAGGAAATTTTTAAAGGTTTCTTTTTTCTAGGGGTTGGGTACTCGGGGGGTATCTGGGCAGGTGTAGGCAGCTTTCCAATTGGTTCCATATCTCTTTGTCGAGTTTCTTCATGGTTAGCAACCTGAATATTATTTCCTGGAATATAAAAGGGGGGAAGGATAACAAGAAAAAATATGTTATTTTAAACCATTTGGCACATTTTGACCCGTCAATAGTTTTTCTTCAAGAAACTCATATGCCCCCAGAACAGCTCCATCACTTTAAGAAAAGGTGGGTAGGTCAGGTTTTTGGGGCAGGGATTTCCCCAAGCAAAAGGGGGGTAGCCATCTTAGTGGCCAAAGGAATCCCTTTCTTTCCTTCAGAGGTTCTTTCTGACCCCAATGGCAGATATGTAATAGTTTCAGGGAAGCTGGGGGGAGCTAGTTTAGTATTGGGGTCTATTTATGGCCCAAACCAAGAGTCACCCTCTTTCTTCACCCAGCTGGTCGTGCTTATAGCCCCCCTTGCAGATAGTCCAGTAATCTTAGGAGGGAATTGGAATCAGGTACAGTCCAACCGTATCGATCGTTCATGGTGCAGAGCAGCTCGTCTGTCTCCGTCCCAGAGGGGCGTTAGCTGAGTTTATCTCTTCCTTGGGCCTTACCGACCCATGGAGAATGATCAACCCTACTACTAAAGAGTTTACCTTCTATTCCCCTGTTCATAGAAGCTATTCTCGAATCGATTTTTTCTTGGTTAGTCACCAAGTTCTTTCCTTTATTCAAGAAGTTACTATATCGAGTCGAGTAATTTCGGACCACTCACCCATTGGTTTTCGATGCCGCCCATTGTCTGCTCCTCCTAGATCTTATTCATGGTCCTTGAATGATTCTCTGCTCAAGGATCCCCAACTGTTAGGTCACTTTCGATCCTTTATGTCTCATGCAATTACATCCAATTGGGGTTCTATCAGTGCGGTGGACCAGACATGGTCGGCCTTGAAGGCCACATGGAGAGGTGAGCTAATTAGGCTTGCATCAGTTCGTAAAAAGAAAATGACGCGCCTTCTATCTAATTGCTTGGAGAGGATTAAAGCCTTGGAGGTTATGGGAGAAGATTCGAGATCTCTGGATCAAGATCAAGAACTAGCCACGCTTAGGGCTTGGTACGCAGGTACTTTAAGGGAGGGGGGTTGAGAATCGGGCTTCTAGATTGAAGGCCTTATACATAGGGCAGGGCAGCAAAGCTGGCAAAATCTTGGCATGGCAGTTGAAACAACGAGCAACGGCTAAGAGTGTGGCAGGGCTGAGACACCCGGGGACTAATAATATAGTTTCTGATCCAGAGGATATACTAGGTATCTTTTTTGACTTCTATAAAATTTATATTCTAGTACGCGCTTTCTCCTGATGGGAATATTAAGATAAGGGAGTTTTTGGCAAACATTCCCTTCCCTACACTCCCGGAGGAGAATAGCCAGAGGCTAGAGGCTCCTTTCTCCCAAAAGGAGATTACTGAAGCTATTGATGCTCTAAAGTTAGATAAGGCCCTGGGACCAGATGGTTTTACAGCCCTTTTTTTCAAGTCGTTCAAAGATCTTTTGGTACCGCTGTTGCAACAACTCTTCACTTTTTGGCATGACCATGGGATAAAGGACCCATCTCTTTTCGAGGCAAGGATATTTTTCTACCCAAACCTGAGAAACCATTAGATTTGGTTGGTAACTATAGACCAATCTCATTACTGAATATTGATATTAAAATCTATGCCAAGATCCTGGCCACCCGAATCAAAACTTCGTGGCTAGACCTAGTGAGTCCGGAGCAGGTTGGATTCGTGGCGGGTCGTTCGTTAGGGGACCATTTTAGAAAATTATTTTATTTAATCTCAGCGTCCTCGTGCCCAGATATGGAAGCGTCTCTGGTGTCCTTAGACGCAGAGAAAGCTTTTGATAGGGTGGAGTGGAATTTCATGTTTCAGGTATTGTCCAATTTTGGTTTCCCGGAAAAATTTTTTGAACTATATTCGGGTCCTTTATACATGCCCTTCAGCGAGGATTCAATGCAACAATTTGATTTCAGCTGTTTTTCCCTTGCTGCGAGGCACACGTCAGGGATGTCCCCTCTCCCCCTATCTATTCAATTTATATTTAGAACCACTAATCAGGGCCATTAACAATGACAAGCAAGTTCAAGGGATCTGCATAGGGAAGTCTGAGTATAAGCTATCAGCTTTTGCTGACGATATACTTTTGCATGTTTGCAATAGTCGAGAATCGCTTCCCCGTTTGTTTCAAATTATTTCAGATTTTAGCAAAATTTCGGGCTATAATTTGAACAAGAGTAAAACTATGGTTCATCCGCTATCCCCTTATCTTCAGCAAAGTTGGTGTGCATCTTTAGGCCTACAATGGCAGCCTAAATCTTTGCTTTATTTAGGTATCCAAATCTCAAAGGACTTGGCTGACTTGGTAGATTTAAACTTTAAACCCTTATTTAAATCTATTAAGGAGAACCTGGAAAGGTGGTCTAAGCTTCTGCTATCCTTTTGTGGGAGAACTAATACAATTAAAATGATGATTCTACCAAAAATTTTCTACCCCCTTTACAACCTTAATGTATACCTTCCCAGGTCCTTCTTTAACCCAATCCACAAATATTGCATGGATTTCTTATGGAAGGGGAAACCCCTCATAGGGCCTATAGGAAGCTCACCCGCCCAAGGAAGGTAGGGGGCTTACAGCTCCCAGATTTTTATATTTACTATCTGGCTAGTCATGCTGCCAGGGCGGCCCTATGGGTGTCAGATGTGGAAATGGATTCGGAGGGGCTTATGCTAGATCAGTCGCTGGCTCATAGTGTTAACCTAGACCTAGAAGCCTGTCTATATATTCCATGGTCAAAGGTTCCTGCCAAAGTGAGAGATTCCCCGATGGGGTGGGACATAAAGGCTCTTCACCAACTCTACTGTTTTTGAGTATCCCTATGCAAAGGATTTAATGCAGCCTCTTTTAAAGAATCCTAACCTTCTGGTTGGTAATCAGCCGATAAGAGATCGTAGGCAATATCCTCTAACCTCAAGATAGTTGACTTTGTTTTAGAAGACTCGGTTATTTAGCCCTCCGTTCTGATGGAGAAACTTAGGGTGGAACCTCATGATCGGTTGCGGCTGTACCAGATCCATAGATGTATTAGTTCCCTCCTAAGGGGTAGTAAAGGGTTAAATGAAGCTGAGGAGCTTCTAAGAAAGATGAGAGACTTGACATTATCTGGCAACTCAGTTTCTAAATTATACAAATTAATTATAGCTAAGCGGGATACCAGTATCTCCCCAATACCTTATTACTGGGAGGTGAACTTATCCTTGGGTTGGTCTGAAGAGGACTGGTGTAAGGTCTGGTTGGATTTATATGTATATGTCAAGCAAGATAGATTAAGGGGTCTTCAATTTAATCTTTTGCATAATCTCTATCTCTCCCTGGCTAAACTCTCCCGGATATATAGTCTCAGTTCTCCAGAGTGTAAGATTTGTGGCTGCCCTGTTGGTACTATTTATCATAAATTATGGGAATGTCCCAAGGCAGTTAAACTCTGGGATTCAGTGAAGCTGTGGATAGGCCCCTATTCTAACATTTCAGTTTATTTTAATGCCGATGTATGCATTCTTGGCATGTTTACCCACATCCCTGCGGTAGCACAAAAGCACCAAATGGCCCTGGTGGCTCTGGTGATGAGCTATTACCTCCGTATTAAGTGATAAATCTCCTTTAAAGAATGGTGGGATGAGTTTCTAGGTGCTTTAAATGTGGAGAGGACTGTAGCTAATTTTTCTAATTCAACTAAGAAATTTAACAAATACTGGGGTAATTTCACGGTGCTTGAAGGTCAAATATGGTTATTAGAGGGTAGGTCCTCTTCTGGGTTCATACTTTATCCCGACATTTGTAACAATTTCCTCCCTCTTAACCATAAGCGGAATGAATTTGGACAAATAGGCTTTTCTTTCCTTCTCCCCTGAAGAGGCAATTAGGTCAATGATCTTCCTCAGACAATACTAATCTAGGACAGCCTTAGTTATTTATTGGTCAGGTTTTAATACACCGGCCTACATTATTCTGTTTCCCTTCTCTTTCTTCTATAAGGAATAGCTGCCTGGGGGCTGGGGGGATGGGGTTGTGGTTGGGGATGGGAGGGTTTGGGAGGTGTACCCCTTCTTGATATGTTGCGACTCATGACAATCTACAGTATGAATATTTGTAAAGGGGTTATTGTTTTTGGGTTTGTTTCGTGTATTGTACATGTTGTTTGTTATAAAATAAAGTTATTTGCCAAAAAAAACATTTCTGCAATATAAAAATAAACAGTATTGTATAGTACAGTATAATTATAGTATAACATAACTATGATATGGTACAGTACAGTACAGTATAGTATAGTTAATGTAGCCATAAAAACAAAAATCTAAAGAAAGTAGCTCTTTAAATAAAGATTACACAGTTTTCATGCATTGATTATATTATGTGCTTTAATGAAAGTTAAATTTTACTATTTTTCACAAACTGTAGAAGGATGGAACTCATGCAACAAGATCAGTATGCATATTTACATTTCGTGGAAACTGTAGAAACAATGTGTTGACACCAAAAGAATACCATGTACTTTCCATTGGTGGCACATTACTGTTGTATTGCCGTCATTATCATCTGCTGATGCAAGTTGCTTCTCAGACTAGAACTTTTACAGATTGTATAAAAACAGTGAAAATCAGACTATAGCACACATCGCTGAGCAGGTTGTGAGAACAGGGGCCCATTTCTTCCCACTGAACAGCTGTAGCATAGTGATCAGCTATGCAGAATGCAACTCTTCAATACATGGCTTTCTGGCTGCCTAGCAATAGTTGCTGTAATCTAGTTTACTGGTTTGAGAAATCAGATCGCTGCTAAACATATCTACCCAGGGTGCTATTGAAGAAGACAAGTGAAGCATACAGTCTTGTCCATGACAAATTATGATACTACAAAAAGCTTCTGCTAATCTGTTTGGTCTTTATTTATATGTATTACAAAAAGTCAGTGAGGGACCAGGAATTGCAGATCCCTGTGGCTTGCTTTGAGAAGATTGCAAGGGTTGGAACCCCTGTAGTTACTTTATGCTGTATAATGCATTGAAAGGAGTGCCCTGTAGGGTGGCATTAGCTGGGGCCATCATCCCTAATTTATGATTTTTTTTTGTAAGATGGTATTTCTCAATTTATACAGAAGTAGAATCTTGCTGAAATCTTACTTTACAACTCTGTTGCATTCCATGAAAATCTGTCTACTTGTTCACTTTGTATACTGAGTGCATGTTAATTTAAAGGACTGGGTAGTAGGAAGATGATTGTGTAGGGGATGGGATGGTATGGTATGCAGTTCAAGCCAGATTCAGACACAAAGAGTTAAGACCCGAGAGCTGCACATTTTCATTCTACTAATAGCAAATGAAAAAAAAAACTACTAGTCCAATAAACATTATTAAAAAAAAAGTTTTGCTTGAACGGATGAACGGTGAGAATTAAATGCTAAGAAAGTTGTAGCCTACATTTGGTGCTCTTTCCATTTTTTACTTTGCTTGCCAATTTTCTTAGTATATTAAATAAATAAAAGCATAGATAAACAAGTTGTTAGAGTATTTACAGAACGAATAATGAAGAAGTGTGGGATCTTGTATTTGCAAGAAACTGTTTATTTATAGTTATTCTGCAAACACAATGTTTCTCAGAATCAGGATACAAGACATGTAAAGCAATCTGTTTTCCCCATGGTTTATATCAAACAAATTTAACCATGTTCTGGAGCCTTATTTGTCATTTCTACTAAATGCTGATGATGGGAAACCATAATTTTATTTAGATTTGAACTTAATTTTGGATAAAGAGTTGAATATAGGCAACTTACTCTAAAGTCCACTCTGAGTTACCTGTGTTGGACCTGTAACATGGACCATGTGGAGGAAACCTCTCATGTGATTCTTCACTGCCGTGTCTATGTAAAGCATAAACAACTTTTTTGTTACCAACACTGAAGGCTTACCAGAACAATCTGAATGACTTAATTTATTTTTACTTCATCTTCAGGATGTTCAAGTAGCCAATACATTGATAAATTTTCATTAAGCCAGTAATTGTAATAATAATAAAAATCAGTTCAGAAGCAGTGCAGTGAAAGTGGTCATAACATTTTACCTTAATTGTTTTTCACAACAAAAAATTCCAGGGCCCAGATATTCAAAAGGGTTGCGCATGGCGCAATAGTGTTGTGCCATGAACAACCCACTGATGTGCCCTAGCACGATATTCAAATGGGAATTGCGCCTGGCACAAATCCCGATGCGCCGGAGCACATCAGTAATGTATGCAGGTGCAGGTGGGGGGCGTCATGCCCATGCATACTCTACACAGCCCAATATTCAGCCCAGGATGTGTGGAGCCATGCATGCGCAACCCCTACCTGCGCCAGCACAAAGTTAATCCAAAAAAAAAAAAGGAACAATGGATGGCCACCCACAGATGAGCTGCCGCATTGCAGGGTGCAACTGTGGGTGGCCACCTGAGCTCCGGCTGCACCTCCGTGGTGGCGCACCCCATGCCCGATTGTGGGCATAAGTAAAAAAAGATAACTCCTATATCCCTGGTGGTCCAGTGGACCGAAGTCTGCCCGATCATGAAGCAGAGTGAACTAGTGCCGACCCCCATATCCCTGGTGGTCCAAGCGGACCCCTCTCCTCGCCCACTGATCCCTGCCCGCTCCCCAGGTCGGTGGCAGGGCAGCACCACACCTGCCTGCTGCCCAGCCTCCCCACCGACTGACACTGTCAATCGGGCTGTAAGCCCATTGGTCCACAGCATGGGCCAATTGGCCTGCAGCCCATACCGTACTCACATTCAGATATGTGAATGAATCCATTCACATATCTGAAAGTATGGTATGGCTATGGCTGCATGCTGATTGCTCACGCTATGGACCAATGGTTGTACAGCCCACCAACAGTGTCAGTCGGGCGGGTGGTGGGGGTGGCAGGTGGGTGGTGCTGCTGCCCGCCACTGACCTGGGGGGGAGAGCAGGGCGATAGGGTTCAGTGGGCAGGTGGGGAGGAGGGTCCGCTGGACCACCAGGGATATGGGGGTCGGTACTAGTTCATTTAAGCCCGTGAGCGGGCAGACTTTGGTCCACTGGATGACCAGGGATATAGGAGTTATCTTTTTTTCACACTTAAGCCCGCGATCGGGCAGACTTCAGTCCACTGGACCACAAGGGATATAAGAGTAATATTTTTTACTGAAGCCCGCGATCGGGTGGGCAGCGGTCCACTGGACCACCAGGGATGTGGGATTCTATTTCTTTTTTTATTGCAGCCCGCGATCGGGCTGTGGGGCACATTGCTGCACTGAAGGGGGCATCAGTCCCCGACAGCTGTTGCCTGGCAGGAGCCATGCAAGTCATCGGATCGCATACCTGAATGCAATGGTTATACGACATGCAAATGGCCCCATTTGTGCCTTGTATACATTATGGCTCCATTTGCATGTCAACTTTTGAATATCGTGGTTGTTGCACCTAGCGCAATGGAACTTGCGCTAGCACATTCCCATGCTCCACTCTGGCCACCGGCACTGGCGCAATGCCACTGCACCTTGCACACTTCGGGTGGCCAGGGTGTGATATTCAATGAGGCTGAGCCATGGTGCAGCTCAGTTGAATATCGCCCAGTCCACGCACCTGCACAACCAAGTTGAGCTGAGCCCAGGCTTGCGTGACAGCCTGGCGCAGTTTGAATATCTGGGACCAGGCGTCTTCCAATTTTATTTTGTGGTAGTATGTTCTAGTTCCACCAACATTTAAATATTTTATAAATGTTTTATTTTTTTTTCTCAAGGAAAAAAGGTCAACACATATGGCTTAGAAATAACATTGTGTACCTGATCGTGTTGGGATTGAGAAAAAAAAATACTCATGGTGTGCAGCAAAGAATGTTCACAGAAGAGTAGATTAGATAGGTATGCTGATATGTTTATTAGTTCTAGCTTTTTGGGGGGGCTGTTTTACATTGCACTGCTGCTTTAAACATAAATAGATAACTTTAGTGATTTATGGTTTGCTCAGACATCGAGTTTTTATTGTCTGTGTGTTACTATATCATAAGGGGGTGTCTTAGTTTCTCTAATTTTCAGTGCTTAAATGTTTCCACTATTTGGGGGGAAAATATAATGCACTATGTGTTACAACTGCTTTTTAACTATTTGTCTTCCGATACAGGACAACAGTTTTTATTGTTGTAATTATTATGTATAATCAAACAAAAGTTAGGCACCTGAAAATCAGCATTTGGGATATGAATGCTTCCAAACATTATCACTGAATACGCAACCTCTGAACATCAGGGCATGTCCCCTATGACCTGCTAGAGGTCACCAGATCAAACAATTATGTCTGGTCAATCTGGTCAAAACACTTTGGTGTTCAGAAGTCTGCGATTATGCCCCCTCTTAGCCTCATTTTCTTCAAGGTGAACATGTTAAGGGCTGCTTGCCCTTCCTCGTAACTCTTGTACTCCAATTCCCTGATTATTTATGTGGCTTGGTGTAACCCATTACTGATCACTTCAATGTAATTTCTGTATTGAGGATCCCAGAACCACACACAATACTGCAGCTAGTAACTAAACAGAGCTTTGTAAAGTTGCACAATTACTTCATCTGCCCTGTTAGTAACCCCCTTTAAATGAGTTCTAGTACCTGCTGGGCCTCTGGACAGAACAACTCAGGGCTTGTTATGCTTCAGCTAGCCTTGTCTTTTATGATCCCAGGTCCTTTTCTTCCTGCACATCAATAAGGGTAGAAACATAGGAAAATAGAATGCTAAGGACAGAAGGAGGCATAAGTGCCCATGCAGTCTATCCTGACACACCCTATCTACGGACAGCTAAAACACCACCCAGCTACTCCAGACCAGCCTTCCCAGAGCCATCCCAAATCCTTTTGTTTCTATCCCACCTTGCATGACCCCCCACACTGCCAGCATTCACCACATCACTGTACAAGCTGTTCCAATCCTCCAGCTTCATCTTTGTGATGAAAAACTTTATCATGTCTTTTCTGAACTTACATAGAAACATTTAAAATGTCAGCAGAAAAAAAAATAACCTACACCAAGATCTACTGTCTATATGGTGGTTTTGCTTATTTTACCCCACTCTATGCCTTACTTCTATCCCCTGGGTCAATATTAAGTTCTTCACTCTATGCCAACCTTGTTTGAAGTTATTGATGGTTTTGGTGTCCATCGCTTCAGCTGGCAGGCAGTTCTGCAGCTCAAACCCTCTGTAAAATAGAGCATCCCCATGTCCCTTCTAACTCCCCTCCTGCCAGCACTTACATACATCACTTACAGCTGTGCCCCAAGTCACTGTGGACCCTTTTATTGTAAACAGCTCTGCCATGTCCATTCCATTATCCCTGTGTAGAAACATGGATGTTTCTATCACATCCATCCTCTTTCTCTTGGCCTTGCCAGACACTGCTGCAAAGACATTATGACCCTAGAATACATGTTCAAACACTGATCCTATATTCATATGTACTATTCTGAAGTGTGCTGATCATCTTTGTTTCCCTCTTCTTGACTAATTAAAGATTGTCCTTTTTTTTTCAGATGATGGGAAAGAACTTGTTGCAGAACTCCAGGTCTGATCTCACCATTGACCTGTGCAGAGGCTGGATCACATCTTTCCTTCAGCTAGTAATGCATTTTGTATGCATTCCAGAACACCACTGGTTCTCCCATATGCTTCATGTGGTTCATACTCTAAGCATTTGATTTTAGGTTTCAATGATGATGACCCCATAAGTCTGCTCTGTTTTGTGTGCCACCTTTACACCATCTTTTGAATTCTCCATTAGGAGGGTCTTTCTCCATGACATTACATTTTTTTGTAATAAACCTGAGTTTAGTGTTGTCTGTAAACAGACACTCCTTGCTTCTGAGTACCTTCTTCTACTATATCTGAGATGTACATATTGAAAAGTGTATATCCCGGGGCAGAACCCTTGGGAACTTCTTTAGTAAACCTATCTGAGACTCAAGTGTTCGCCATTAAGGAATAACTTCTGGGTTCTCCCCGTCAACCAGCCCCCAATCCAACCTACCACTGCCAGTTCTTCTCATATCCCCACATACTCTATCTTCCTATAAGATCTTTTATGTGGCATGGTGATGAAGGCCTTACTGAAGTCCAGATAAAGGTCATCCACTGCTTACCCTTTGCAAACACCTGTGTCACTGAATTAAAGATGTCTATCAAATTAGTTATACATGACCTGCCCCTTAGTCTGCTCTTATGCATTGGTATCACATCTGTCACTCTCCAGTCAGATCTCAGTCAGGTACCAGTAGTAACTGTAGGGAGCAGTTTATAAGTGCGCCAGCGTCCCTGCTGTAATCTTCGCCACCTCCTTTAGTACACAGTGGTGCAAGCCATTTGGTAATGGGGATTTATTTACATTCAGGCTCTATGGCCCTTTTAGTACTCTGGCTTTGGTGACATCTCCAACCCCCAACTTTTTCTTCATTTCTCCCTTGGACTTGGCCCTGTTCTTGTTAATGGATCCCCTGCTTCTACTATAAAGACCAAGCTAAAAAACTTAATTTAGAATGTTTGCCTTGTCAGTATCAACCTCCATTGTTACCCTCAACCCAACCAGTAATTTTTTATAAACCCCCTTATATTTCCTCTTCTCACTTACTTAGTGGGGAAGGTTTTGTAATTTTCCTTAACTTCTTTGCTGTCCTCAGTTCAGTGTCCTCTTTGGCTTCCCTAGTCTGTTGTCAGGCATTTTTAAACTGTTATATTTTATTAATTCCTCCCAGTTTCCCTCTGTCTGATCTAATAAAATTTCATCATAAAACCAAAATAAAATATGAAGAAAGATAATTCTTTGGCAGTGGACTATCTTAATATGATGTAAGAACAGTATTCATGACAAATGGGACTAGATTTTCAAAATATCTTAAATTATATTCTGTTTCTGCAGACAACAAATTAAAAATCATCATTAATGACCCTGCTGCACAATTGTAGTTCTAAATTTTATTGTTTTCTAGACTGTATTCTTAAGCATTTCCATTCATGCTTCATTAAGGGTCAAGGGTGCTCAGTAATTGCCCCAGATTACAGTTTGGAACATTTCCCATGAAAGTCCCTTCCATAACCCCTGTGCTCAGTCTGAACACTCTGGCCTGAAATGAAAGTATATGGGTTTGCAACTTGAAAGGCATTAAGTACTATGGTTTTCTGAGACCAGCTGAAGATAGAAGAGGTACTTAAGCACTACAGAGGATTCAACTTAATTTCCCAGGATGCTACTGAAAGCACTTTGTAGCCATGTAATTCACTCTTTAATAAAAAAAGTGAAAACTCTGAGACATCACACATGAGTCAAACATCAACAGTGTGTACGTGTTTGTGCCAGAAAACAAATTGCTTCAGTATTGCTTTGAAGTGGCTGTTTAATTTTTCTAGAAATACTGTAAACATGGAAGAAAGCCACCTATTCTATCTATAGAAACATAGAAAGAAAGAAAAAAAAAAAAGCTTTGGGGGCATAAGTGCCACATGTTGTGGCATCTTTGACCTAACTTGTATCATAAAAGTGACACACATGTCCCTTTTGTGAAGCAAGCTGCTTCAAAGCATCACAGATAAAATTAAGACATATTTTATAAAAAGCTTGAGTTCCCTTGAATTCATGTCCCTGTGTCATGAATAGTGTTTCCTGAAAATATCATGCTGTTTGGTATTGTGGTTTTCTTTAAATCAGCCTCTGTTAATGGGATCTGCAGTAACTGAAAACAGTGAAGAAACAGTGAAGATGTTTCTGTTCCTGTCAGTGAGCAATGACATCATACTTGTCCAGCCTGCTGCTTCAGCAATTAAATCCCTGATTGACTGAATAAGCTACTGCAGTTCCTAGTTAGCAAGTAGCAACTAATAAACTTTGAGTGAAAACAATTAGCACTACAGACTGCTCTGTCCATACTACACCAGAAAAATCCCTCTGTAAAGTAATGCTTTGCATTTACACTGGTAACGTTACAGAAGGCATTTTCAAAACCGTTGTTCAAAACTGATAGTAGATGTTTTCAACAATGGTTTCTGTAACGTTTTCAAAACTCTGCTGGGCCCTGTCCACACTACACCAGTAAATCCTGTAATGTTTTCAAAACGTTTTCAGTGGTAGTGTGGATGCACTGTAATGTGTTCAGTCTGTAACGCTTGCAAAACCTTTCAGTGCAATGTGGACTGGGCCTTTGAACTGAAACAGCCTATTTAGTCAATCAGGAGTAACTGCTGAAGCAGCAGGCTGGACAAGTATGATGTCATTGCTCCCTGACAGGGACAGAACATCTTCACTGTTTCTTCAGTTTTCAGTTACTGCAGAGCACATTAAGAGATGCTGATTTAATGAAAACCGCAAAACCAAACAGCATGATAGTTTCAGGAAACACTAATCATGACACGTGAATGTGAATTCAAGGGAATTCAAGCTTTTTATGAAATATGTGCATTTGAACTTTAAAGCTTTCACAAATCCATCATAACATTTAAAAATAACAATCAAAGATGTTGACACATTTGTCAGAATGCCAGCTGCACCCCAAAGACTTGGACTGGTGCCTATGTCACGCTGTCTAAAAATCCTACCCTTAGAATCCATCCAGTCTGCTCTTTAATAGGAGGCCACATACCACTGAAAACTGCTGCACCTGCCACCCCACTTATCCACAAGCACTATGAGTTGTAATATATTAAATCTATATAGCCATTATTAGCTGTGGTTGTGACAAATATATTGCACAAAATACATTTACATGACAAGATAAAAAGCAGCCCTCATACATACACTGGCAACAGAAATCAGGTTTAACAACTTATTTGTGCAAAGTATTTATCTCTTGGGGGGGGGGGATGCAGAATAAGCTATGGAAAGGAGCTGGTATTTTAGCATTGTGATGGAGGACTTTCTCAGAATTTTAATTTCAGTTCGGGTCCAGTCTGCTGGTTAGCCACTGTTTTGCTCCAAGGAATGAATACTCTACTCAGATAAGTAGTTATACCTGCTTTTTTTTGCCAGTGTCAATATAAGGGCTGCTTTTTATGTGTTCATGCAAATGGGGTTTATGCAATACATTTCTCACAACACAGCTAATAGTGAATCAGCCTGATTTCTATATTATGGTACATAGCGCTTGTGGATAAGTGGGGTGGCAGGTGCACCAGCTCTCAATGATATGTGGATGTTTTTCTCTAGATAGCACTGCCACTCACCCATAGCGTAGTGTCCATTCAAGTTGACGGGGCCTAGAATAGGAGATCATCTGAATTGATTACTTTTCTTCACAAGGCACACATCTTCTCACATGCATTGCTTCTGAACTTGAATATTTTATTTTTTTTAATGCCTGCCCGGCTACTTTTGCTTTCAGATGGGGCCTCATACCCCCTCCTACTCCATCCACCAGGTCCATTCACAGCTTTCCCCCCGGTTTCATGTTGCTCAATGGGCCAGAGGTGTATGTATTTTTCCCCCATTTTCACTCTGATACCCCTTGAGGATGCAGACACAGAGGACAAGGTCCAGATGAGCGATGTGCTGATGCATGCCATCTTCAAGCACCTGACAGCATCCTCCCCACCCTTGACTCCAGAGAGTCATGTGCCCTATACTGCCCATGCTTCCACAGACAGAGGAGCTACAGGTGCTATATGCACACTGGTAACCCACCCCGGGAGGAGGAGGAGAGCATCCATTGGGATGCTCAATCCTTCTCCTCCCATCCAACCCCCAGAAGCCCAAATCCGTTTCCTAATCCAGGTCACCAGCATAGCATGAAGTGTGGCGTCCAGAGCCTCAACCCTCAGCACCACCGGGCTAGCTGTTTTTTAATTCTCAAGCACACTGATTAATGAAAACCTTTCCAGTAACATCATAGTCCTCTCCTTGATTATGTATTTATTACAGTTTCCCCAGATTTTGGATAAGAGTGCGTTCCTTATTTCCTCTTTCCCCTCTTAAAGGACAGAACACTGAAATGTGTTTTCTTTTTGAAGGTGCTGGACACTGCTGCAAAGACATTATGACCCTAGTTAGTCTCTAAGATTGTGTCAAGGCTCTCCTACACCCATGTGAAACATGTACATTTTTCCATCCACCAAAAAATGGTTCCACTGTGTCAATCATAATTATGCACCTTATTCTTAAACACCAACATCTCAGGAAGAAATTGAAAAAAAGCCCCTGGGATGTCAAAAATCAAAAGAGAAAGGAATGGCTGCTTCTATTTCTTAATGTTAGTCCCTACTGTTGAAATTCATAGAATCACAGAATGCTGTCAGCAGAAATGGACACCAGTGGCCCATCAAGTCTGCCCTTTCACACATATTTAAATCCCCATCCCTCCCTGTCCTACCCCCTCTCTCTTTTGCTGGCCAATCCCTTAAATCTGTCCCATGTCCTCCTGAATCCCTCAACTGTTTCAGCTGCCACCACATCTGGTAGCATGTTCCAGTAAATACCACCCTTTTGGTGGAGTAATGTGCCCTTAAACTCCCCCTAAATCTCCCCCCTCTAACCTCAGACTGTGGCCCCTAGTCCTATCTGTGTATTTTCTCTTGCAGAGACTCCCCTTTTCTGTCCTGTTTATCCTTTTCATGTTCTTGAATATTTCAGTCATGTCTCCCCTCTCACTTCTGGTCTCCAATGAGTACAGGTCCAGCTCCCTTAGCATCTCCTTACAGGACAGCCAATGCATGCCCTGCACCATCTTAGTAACCCTCCGCTGGACTCTCTCTCCACTGCATCAATATCCTTTCGCAGGTGCAGCCTCCAAAACTGAACCCCATACTCCAAATGCAGCCTCACCATGGACCTGTAAAGGGGCATAAGTACCTCCCTCTTGCTACTCAATATACCCCTCCCTATGCAAGCCAGCATTCCATTTGCCCTGCCCACTGCTTTCCTGCACTAGTTCCCCACCTTGAGGTCATCTGAATATATAATCCCCAGGACCCTCTCCTGCTTTGACCCTTTTATTTTCCTCTCCTCCTAGCATGTACTTGGCCTGTAGGTTATTATACCCCATATGCATCACTGAACACTTCTTGACATTAAAACTCAGCTGACATTCTTCTGACCACTCCTCTAACTTCTTCAGGTCTCCGTTCATTGCCTACACCCCCCCCCCAATGTCCACCCTGTTGCAAATTTTTGTGTCATCCACAAACAGGCACACCTTCCCCTGCAATCCAACAACTATGTCTGTAATAAATATATTAACCAGTAAAGGCCCCAGCACCAACCCCTGGGGTACTTCGCTGGTCACCCTCTCTTCACTGGAGTACACCTCATTCACTACTACCCTCTGGCTTCTGTCCCTCATGCAATTTTCTACCCATTTTGTTATTTTTGGCCCCATAACCATGATTTTCAGCTTGATGGCTAACTTTCTGGGAGGAATGGAGTCAAAGGCCTTCCTGAAATCCAGGTAGACCACATCAAATGCCCCTCCATGGTTCACCACCCTTATTACCCAGTCAACAAATTCTATGAGGTTCCTCTGGCATGACCTCCCTGCAGTGAAGCCATGCTGCCTCTCATCCTGCAGCCCCTCTTCTTCTAGATATCTGATCACCCTCTCCTTGACCAATGCCTCCATCACTTTACCCACCACCATTGTGAGGTTGACCAGATGATAGTTCCCCGCCTCTTCCCTGCTGTCACCTTTATGGAGCCATACCACATACACCCTCCTCCAATCCCTATGCACCTGTCTTGAGTCCAGGGACAAGTTGAACAACCTTGACAACAGTGCCACCAGTTCTTCTCACATCTCCCAGAGAACCATAGGATATAGTGCATCTGGTCCCATAGCCTTATCCACCTGTAACTTCCCCAGCTCCTCTCTTGCCCTGGCCTCTATGAACGGGGTCATGTTGATACCTGTGCTATCCCTACCCCTCTTCCTTAGCTTTGGTCCACTTCCCTCCCCTTCTACTATGAAGACCGAGCAGAAATATTTATTCAGTACTTCTGCTTCTTGGAGTCTTTCTCCACCTGTATGCCCCCAATCTCCCTTAAGCCTATCTACCCCTTGTTTTGCCTTCCTTTTCTCTCTAACACAGCTAAAAGGGTTTTGTCTCCCCTTTTGGTGTGACCAGCTATCCTCTTTTCTGTCTCTACCTCTGCCATCCTTATCATCTGCCCTGCCACCATCCTCTTTTCCCTGTAGGAATCCCTGTCCTCATCCCTCTGGGTCTTCTTATATTTAGTGAAAGCCCATCTTTTATCCCCAGTTTCCCTCCCCATCTCCCAGGTGAATCATAATGGCCTCCTCCTCTTTCATTCTTCTTGATCTTCCTATAGTAGGTTTCTGTGGACCTTAGCAGCCTCTCCTTGACTGACCTCCATAAGTCCTCCATGTCCTCCAGGTGCCCCCTACCCTCCTTTTATTCCCTGAATTTTGCACTCATCTGGTCAAAATCTGCCCTCTTGAAGTCCATAACCTTGGTGCTCGATTGGCACATGTCCCTCCCCATCCTCACCTTGAACCTCACCGTGTTGTGGTCAGTTGTGCCAAGGTTATCCACCACATCCACTTCCTCCACACTTTCTTCACTGGTAAGGACCATGTCTAAAATATTACCATCATTTGTGGGTTCTCTGATCAGTTGCTGCAGTAAAACCTCTTGGAGGGACTCTAGGATTTCCTTGCTTCTGGCTGAAACTGCTGATGGGATTTGACAGTCAATATGTAGGAGGTTGAGGTCCCCAACCAGCAGAAGTTCCCCTTAAGTGCCATCCTCTGGATCTCCCGCAGCATCTGTCTGCCCACCTCCTCACTCTGGGCTGGGGGAATATAGAACACTCAAATTCTCAAGGATTCTCCAGACCTTTTGTCCAGTATGACCCATAGGACCTCCACTTCCTCATGATTCCCTGCCCCTCCATTACTGTGATGTTGTCCCTGACATTCAATGCAACCCCTCCCCATTTTCTTCCCAACCTATCCTTCCTGAAGATTCTGAATCCCAGGATACCCACCTCCCATGTGTGGTTCTCTGACCACCAGGTCTCAGTTAATGCCATGATATCTAGTGCCTCATCTGCTATTATGGCTTCTAGCTCCACCATTTTATTTCCTAAGCTTCTGGTGTTTGCGTACAGGCCTCTCCACCAGATACTCCTGACCATCTTGCCAGTGCCACCTTCCCTTGCTATGACCCCTGAGGCCCAGTCTACCATGCTCATCCCCTCATCCTTGTTACTGCCTCCTTCCCTCTCTGCCCCTTCCTGTGGGGGAGTGCTTACTTTTGCTGGCCTTGCTTCCTGTTCCCCCTCCCATTTGCCTAGCCTTGTACTCCCCCCAGCAGTTTAAACCACAAATTCAGAACTCTGTCTACGTACCCTTGAAGACCTCTTCTCAGAACCCTAGCCCCTCTCTCACTGAGGTGAAGCTTGTCCTTCTAGTAAAAGTCCTCATCCTCCCACATGCCCTCCCAATCCCCTACATAGGTGAATCCCTCCTTCTTGCATCATTTCCTCAGCCAAATATTGAAATCCTTAATCCTTTGCTTCCAGACAGAACTGGCATAGGGCACTGGCAAGATCTCCAAGAATGCCAACAATCTCACCTCCTCTCTGCAGCCCTTCAGTAGCACCCTTAACCGCCTCTGTTCCTCCTCCACCTCATTTCTGGCCAGATTATTGGTTCCCAAATTGATGATGAGGTGTGGTTTATCCCCATTACCTTTTTCCCTTCCCTAATTCTCTGCACCGCCCTCCCAGCTTCCATTCCAGGCTCACAGAACACAGATTTACCTCTGTAGTTTAGCCCCTTTCTAAGCCAGAGGATCCCCTTGATTATTGAGTCCCCAAATACTATGACCTTCTTCTCCTCTTCCGCTGCTCCTTGGGATGAGTGTGATTCCTTTCCTGGTGGACTTTTCCTCTCTCCCAATGCTTATCCCATGATCCCATTTGTCATTGGACTCTTTCCTCCACCCTTCACTTTCCTACTCGTGCCTCCACTTGGCTGGTGACATCTTACCCCACAGGCTCACCTTGACTTTCTGTTCACTCCCCTACATCAAGCTAGCTGGGTTCTCCCTACCCTGCTGCCTGTCCACCCTCACTCCTCTGTCCTCCCCCTCTCACCCGATGGATCATCCTCCATGTCAGATTTGCCTTTCCCCATCCCTCCCATTTCTCCCCACTCTATTCCCTCATCACCCACTTGCCCCCCATCTCCTCTGTATATTCCCCCCTTCTTTCCATCATCTTCTCCCCCTTCCTGGTCTCTCCTGTCAAGCTGCCTTGCACTCCTCCAGAGATTGCACCTGATGTGCTGGATATTTCCCCTCCTGTATGCCTCCCCCTGCCATCCTCTTCTGCAGGCTCTTCTTCTCCATTGCTGCTCCCACTCCTCCCCCTTGCCTTTATCTGGTCTCCTCTTGAGGGCCTAGTCCTGCATCCAACTCCCCTGTCCTGCTCTTGTTCCAACCCCTGAGTCCCTACTCCATACTGGCCTCCTGCCATTGGCCTCCTCACCCTTCCCTCCTCATTCCTCCTCTAATCCCCTTCCCTTCTCCTATCTGAACTCCATACCACCTACCCTCATTTTCCTTCCCCCTTCCCTGTCAGCCAGCCCCCCTACCCCAATAGAGGACAAACCTGTTTGACACCATTGTCCAACTTTAATCTACTGCCTTCCCACCCTGTGGTGTCCAGGAACCAGCAGCTACCCTTAGTCCAGTCACCTGAAACCTGCTTCCCTTTCTCCACACCACTTGCTAATTCCCAAATCCCCCAGACTCTGTCCTGCTCACCCTATTGCCACACCTCTCTTCCTTGCCTGCCCACCCCACCTTGTTACCTTCTACTCTTCCACTGCCCTTATTGCCATCAGGATCGTAGATAGCAATCCCTCCTCCCCTATCACCCAGCCTCATACCAACTATATCCCTCCATAGATTGACTATTTCAGAAGCCATTTGTGCTAGTCTCATGCATATGGTGCATCCACCCACTCTCCACAGTCTATCCATAAATACCACTGCCCCACATCCATTACACCCCACTATTCTCCCCAGCCATCTCTGATCTCTGTCTACCCCATTTCCCTTCCAAAAGCCCCTATCGCCAGCCCTCTCCACCCCTGTCTGATACATGCTTGCCCACCCCTCCTTATCCCTCCCTACAATCCCCTGTGATCTTTCACTCTCAGAATCTTTGATTTAAATTCTCATTTAATTCCCTAACTAACCACTACATGAGCCTCCTTTCCACAATCAACTATGCCACTCACTTTATGCTGTATTCTCCAGACAGTGAAGGGAATGACTGCCCCTCTAAGATATGCCCCTCTAAGTTGTGTAGAAAAAATACACTGCTTTATACCAGACTTTGATTCCCCTTTAACAATTTCCTGCTGGCCAATAGTATAGCCCCCAAGCTCCTTCTTCCTAGCCCTTTGCCCAACCCCTACAGGTTTTTGGTATTTAATAAAGGCTGGTGGAAGGTGAGGGTGGGGGAGCATTTTTCTTTGTTTTCAGCCTTCAGAAAAACCAAAAAAAAGTGTTTTTTAGTTGGTTTGTGGTAGGGCCCTGGACTTTTATAGCCCAGTTGCACAGTCAAATTTGGTGCATCTTCCTTTCATTGTCTCCTCTAGCTGGAGCCTTCTTCCTCCTTGGTGCTGTCCAAGCCAACCCTCCAGTGGCTGTCTGATGTTCTGCCACCGATGTGGCTCTCCTTCCTTTCCCCACAAAACTCCCTCTGGTGCCAGTCCCCTCCTTCAGCCTCTGATGTGGCTCTCCTCCACAGTACCCACCTCCTTCAGAAAAAAGAAAACAGTGGTCTTTAGTTGGTTTGTGCTGGGCCCTGGACATTTAAAGCCCAGCCGCACAGTCAAACTTAGTGCCACTTCCTTTGATTGGGTCCTCAAGCTGGAGCCCTCCTCCTTGGTGCTGTTCAAGCTGACCCTCCAGTGGCTGTCTGGTGTTCTGCCGCCGATGAAGTTCTCCTTCCTGTCCCTGTCAAATTCCCTCTGGTGCTGGTCCCATCCTTTAGCCACTGATGTGGCTTTCCTCTGAGGCACCTGATGCCTTCAGAAAAAAAAACAGCCATCTTTTCTTGGTTTGTGGCTGGGCCCTGGACTTTTAAAACCCAGCCGCAAAGTTAAACTTGGCACTTCTTCCTATGATTGACTCCTCTACCTGGAGCCCTCCTCCTTGGCACTGTCCATATCAAACATCCAGTGGCTGTCTGGCTTGCTGCCACTGATGAGGCTCACCTTCCTGTCCTTGCTGAACTCCTTCTGGTGTCAGTCCTCTCCATCAGCCACCAATATGGCTCTCCTCTGCGGCACCTATCGCCATCAGGAAAAAAAAAACAGCAGTCTTTTTGCCTAGGTATGTTGTGTAATTTCTCCCTTTCAAAACTGCATTTAAGATATCTTCAATTTCTTTTTCTATTTTTTTTTTATTTCTTATTAATAGAGGGAAGCCCATGATCCTCATATAATTTGTTTTTCTAGACATCTCAGGAAAGTGAATCCACTGCATACCTTCACCCATTATGCTAACAAAAGAAAATCTCCCAAATTTACCCATGTACAGTTTGCTGAAGACTCTGCTATAGTAGTTTGATTGTATACCTATTTCAACAAACAGTAACAGCAAGAAGGTGCTGAAGGCAGATAAAACATGTTTTGGATACAACAGTTACTTCTTTCTTAACAAAGCAGCATAGTGAATTCCTACACTGAAAATGTCATATGTTCTGAAGGATCATGTGCATTTTAACTATGACTGTACTACTTCCAAATCAGTTTGGCTATGCTTAGTATTTCAGAAACAAATTGACATGTTATACTGTAGTATGTTGTTGGGAGAGAACACAGGAGGAATCCCTTTACAAATCTACTTCAAGTATTGTCACAGAAGCTAATCACTGCTAACATTTGAATTTGGAAATTGAAGTTATGGATTTGTTTTCAACTTTTTTGGGGTGGGGGTGGATAAGGTAATGTACCATCACATCAAATTGAAACTAATAGAAACTATCATGTAAACAAGTTGTCCATGAAGGGAACATCTTTGTGGCAGTGTATGCATGCTCATATCAAAAGATGATGTCCACCCACTTAAGCCTTAAAAATCACCTTTTTAATGAAGTCAGGGATCTGCTGCTCAGTGTTAAACACATAGCTAGTGGGCACCGATAATAAATATTTTAATAAAAATGGGCTTACTGCCACTGTTGACAAGCCATTTCTAGTGTGTACCATCTGTTCAGTGCTCAGCAGAGAGAGTGGGTGTGTGGATCTTCCTTTGACCATCCTCTATAACATCAAGTCCTTTCTAAATGAAAATGTCCATCAGGGGTGTTTGTTTTGAAAAGGCAAACACAGGAAGATGTTATGTTCCTGATGAATTGATTCAAATTCTTAAGTACACAAAATTAGGTTTAAAGATTTAATGATACTGAAGGGGAATTTGATGGGATAGTCCTTTCAAAATTTAAGCTTCAGATTTCAAGTACCACATTGTTAGTCCACACTTGGTTTTTTGAATCAACTAGTATAGTTAGGCATGATATAAAACATACAAGTATGGTTTGTGCTGCATAAACCGAGACTGCACCATGCAGACATAGAGCAATTCTCGTGGGGGGGGTAGGAGTAAGTAGGCTGTTGGTTAACTAGGATCTGCTGTTTATCCATTAGGTAGGGAAATGGGCAGACTAGGTGGGGCAAGCGGTCCTTATCTGCCATCAAATTCTGTTTCTATGTTTCTAATGTTTGTGCTGTTGTGGAGTAGAAAGCTATATTGGAAAGGATTTGTTACAGTTGAAGCAAAAGGCACGTACAGATATTTCATATATTTTGTGATATAGTGGAGCTCAACTAAATATTCACTGGATAAATGCATAATTTGCTTAAATGCACTTTTTTCATTTTCTTTGTTTTCCTATCCTACAAGTGCTTACACCCCTATGCCTTATTTGGTCCATCCATCTGCTTAAGTGTACATTCACAACTTGTAACAGGTGGTTGTTGATTAGAGTAGTGCTGTCAGTGGTAAGAAAAAAAAAGTGTATTGTGCTGTGTGGAACAAAAGGCTATTCCTGCATCTTACATTCATAAAGACGTGAAAAGTTACACTCCCTGTTTGTGATAAGCTGCCTGCAATCCAGTGACTGCCAAAGCCAGATGCAAAACATTCAGATATGGCACAGGAGTATGACATTGACATATCTACAGTCTCCTGAAATTGAGTTTCTAAAGAGAAACTGTTGTCTGAATGGGGATTTTTAATACAGTAAATTGCTATTACGAATTTCTGCGTTTTTCTAAGATGAATAAAATGTATAGCCACTAAACTGCATTAGAATCTTAGTAATCTTAGCCTTTTTTTTATACCGCCCAAAAAAATAACACATCCCAGATAACATAAACAAACTTTGCTTTGAAAATACACATTAAAGAGGGCTCCACCATATTTCTAAAGAGATTCTGTCTAGAGGCCCTATTAAGGAACTGCAGGCAGACAGACAGGGAAATTCTCTATAGGTATTACCGAAATTTCAAGAAATATCTATGTCATTTCCAGCAACTGTAGTGTGCACTAAATGCCTTGCAGTGGTACACTGAAGAAGGCATATCAAAGCAGTCAATGACTGATAGAGCTATGAATACAGTATGCAATGTGATCCCAAAACTCATTCACAATTGAAAAGTATTTGTTAGCACTCACCAAGCAAAAGCCATACATGTGTACAAATGGCAGTTGTGGTAATAGTAAGCCCCAGAAGACTGTCTAAAAAAGGTCTAATTATGTCAAAAAATGTCTCCTGGACCTAAGAGCAAAGACAATGCAGAGGTGTTACCAATATGCTTATTTTCCATCTGTAGTAGGTGCAATGGTCTGTGCACACTCCTTCAGTGTCCAATGGGTGTATTTATTTATTTATTTTTTTGTTGACCTGGTAAGTGCACTAGACAAATCCTGCCTATTTTCAGGCATGACCCGGGGGAGGGGCATACAGATGAATGCCAACTGACCTTGAACCACATTAAGCTGTTGGTGGTATTTTTAGTGAATGAGGGAAATTTGGCCAGGACACCAGGGAAAATTCCCCTACTCTTTTCGAGAAGTGCCATGGGATCTTTAACATCCACCTGAACTACCACCAATCCAGGCAGATGAGACCTCGGTTTAACGTCTCATCTGAAAGACGGCACCTCAGAAGTGCAGCACCCCTCTCATGCTGCACTACAGTGTCAGTACTGAGATATTTACTCAAGTGCCAGATGTAGGAACTGAACCCACAACCCTCTGATCTCCTGGTCTCAGAGGCGAGTGTGCTACCTACTGAGCCACTGACACTGCTATCTGTCAGCTGCTATGTATGATGGCAATTGCAAAATAATGAATGTTTTATGCTCCACAAATGGGCCAAAAAATGCATTCACATTACACAAATCCTCACTGTGTCACATTTTAAGAACATAGTAACATAGAAACATTGCAGGAAGAAGAAGAAGAAGAATTGGAGTCCACTGAGTCTGCACTGTTGCATCTTTACCCACTGAATCCAGTAGCCATGTGTCTTAGACTAATCTCCAAATACAAACTCTGACTAACTGGTAATGTTGCTCTCCTGTCCACTGACTGAGCTCATAGTCACTAACCCCTGTACCTTCCCATCCCACTTGAAACCTCTGGATAGTCTAGAATCTAACCAATATGCTGAGCAGTCTGTTCCAATTGTCTACTACCCTGTCTGGGCGGTAGCTTTTCTTTGCATCCTTTTGAAATGGACCTCATACCAATTTTTACATATGACATCTGGTGCCTGACCCCCTCACTACATATTAACAGTATTGGCCAGTCACCTCTGTTGACAACATGGGTGTATTTGATGGACTCTGTCCTATCATCCTTCACCCCTCTTGCTTCAAGCATGTGTGGTACATGTTGAGGCTAGTCAGCCACTTCTCATATGACTTCCCATGCATATTGGTGGAACATCTGGTTGTCAATGGACTACAGGACCCAAGGCAGCATGGTTTCACCAGGGGAGGTCATGTCAGACCAACCTTGTTGAATTTTTTGACTGGGTAACTAGGGAGGTGGATCAGGGAGGACAGTGGACATGACCTATCTGGACTTCAGCAAGGCCTTTGACACTGTGCCACATAGAAGACTATTACAAAAACTGGGGAATGTGGGTGTGGGCAGGATAGTAGTGTGGTGGGTAGGTAACTGGCTGGGTGGCAGGACATAGAGGGTGGTGGTAAATGGCTATCACTCCACAGAGGGAAGAGTGACCAGTGGGGTACCACAGGGATCAGTGCTGGGACCGGTCCTATTTAACATCTTCATCAGTGACATTGCGCAGGACCTAGAAGGCAGAATTTCACTGTTCGCTGATGACACAAAGCTCTGTAACACAGTAGACACACCAGAAGGTGTAGACAGAATGAGAAGGGACCTGCAGAAACTTGAAGAATGGTCAGGGGTTTGGCAGTTGAAATTCAATGCAAAGAAGTGCAAGATAATGCATATAGGGCACAAAACCCTGACACAATATATCAGTTGGGGGTGAGGATATAGCATGCACAAGCAGGAAAGGGATCTTGGGTTATCATTCTGATGACCTCAAGGTAGGGAAACAGTGTGACAAGGCAGCAGGTAAAGCAAATAGGATGCTGGGATGTATAGGCAGGGGCATCACCAGCAGGAAAAGGGAGGTCATAATTCCTCTATACAAGACACTAGTGAGGCCCCACCTGGAGTACAGTGTACAGTTCTGGAGACCATACCTACGTAAGGACATAGACAGGGTAGAGAAGGTTCAGAGGAGGGCAACAAAGATGGTGCATGGATTGCATCACAAGTCCTATGAAGACAGGTTGAAGGAACTGAACATGTACTCCCTGGAGGAGAGGAGGGAGAGAGGGGATATGATAGAGACATACAAGTATCTTACAGGGAGGAACAGGGTGCAGGAATACACTATTTTTAAGTGAAAAAGATGTTCCAGGACTAGAGGGCGTGGGATGAAGTTGGAGGGAGGACGATTCAGAGGAAACATGAGGAAGAATTTCTTCACAGAATGGGTGGTGGACAAGTGGAACACCCTGCCAGAGGAAGTGTTGGGGGCTGAAACAATCACGGGATTTAAGAATGCATGGGATAGACATAAAGGAATTCTGGAGGTCAGGGGTAAGGGGCAACATACTTCTAGGAAAACATAAACTGAACTTACAAGCTCAAATGGGCAGACTGGGTGGGCCGTAGGCCCTTATCTGCCGACACTGTCTATGTATCTATGTATCTATGTATCCCACACCATTTTAGAGCCATCTCTGGACCCTCTCTAAGTGGTCAAGGTCTTTCCTGAGTTGTGTGCCCCAAAACTGTGCACAATACTCCAAGTGCGCCCTAACCAGTGGCCTGCACATTGGCAAGATCACTTCCTGCCTCCTACTGGTGAAGCCTCTACTGATACTGCAGAGCGATCAGTTGGCCTTTGCCTAGACCCTGTTATACAGGGTTGCTTGCTTGACGCCATCACTTCGGATAGCCCCTAGGTCTCTCTCTTGAATAATTTGGGTTATGCTGACACCCAATTACCAAAAATTCAATTTAGGGTTTATTTTTTTCATGCACAATGTTTGAGCATGGGCAGATTCAAGGTAAATAGACATTACTATATGCTTATATGTAATGCTGTACTCAGGTTTATATGTATGTCCCCATATAAATACTGACCTAGTACTGCAGTATTTCCTTATTTTACCAATGTGGACAGGTGGCATATGGTAGTCCCTATAGTCCAGTTGATAACTCTGGTGATATAGCCTGCATCTCATGCTAAGAAGTGGTATAATGAGACACATTAGACTACACACACATCACACAGTTTGGTGTCTTGCATGGACAGGTCTGGTAGGTCTGTGCAGTAGAAACATAGAAACAGAGAAGTTGACGGCAGATAAGGACTGCAAGGCCCATCCAGTCTGCCCATTTCTTTTTCTACCTTATAAATGTGCCATCGGCCTTTGCTCTGTCAGTGGCCTATCTATTCATAGTCATTTGTATTGCTCCCTTATGCCTATCCCATGCCTGTTTGAAGCCCTGCACTGTATTCATAGCCACCACTTCTTGTGGTAAGCCATTCCATGCATCCACCACCCTTACTGTGAAAAAGAATTTCCTCACATTCCCCTTAATCAGCCCCTCTAATCTCATGCTGTGTCCTCTTGTCCTGCTTTTTTTCTTATATTTAAACATGTTAGACTTTCACCTTGTTAATGCCCTTAAAGGTGTTTGAATGCCTCGATCATATTCGCCTCTCTCCCTCCTTTGCTCAAGGGTATACATATTGAGCTCTGTTAATCTGTCTTCATATGTCTTCTGATGCAGTCCCTGCACCATTTTGGTTGCCCTTCTCTGGACTACCTCAATTTGGTTAATTTCCTTGTGAAGGTGTGGCCTCCAATACTGCATGCAGTACTCCAGATGGGGCCCTAACCAGTGTCTTGTAAAGAGGGATTATTACCTCCCTCTTACAACTTGTGACATTCCCTACTAATACAACCTAACACCTTTGCCTTTACCTACTGCTTTAGAGGTCTGCTTGATGATTTCAGGTCATCAGTGATGATGATGCCCAAGTCCCTTTCTTCCTTTGTGACTGCTAGCAACTCCCCTCCCAGCCTATAGGTGGCTTCAGGGTTTCTCTTCCCTATGTGCATGATTTCGCACTTCTTTGCATTAAATCCCAGTTGCCACTCTTCTGACCATTTTGCTAGTTTATCTAGATCTCTTCTCATTCTGCCCACCCCATCTGGATTATCTACTCTGTAGCAGATCTTGGTGTCATCTGCAAACAGACAAGCCTTACCCTCTAGTCCATATGCAAGGTCACTAATGAAGATGTTGAAGAGGACTGGCCACAGAACTGATCCCTGAGGTACCCCACTTGTGACTTGCATCTCTTCTGACTGTATACCATTTACTACCACTCTCTGTTTTCTGCCCATCAACCAGTTTGCCACCCAGTTGACCAACTTCTGACCCACCCCGAGCCTACCCAGCTTATTTATCAATCTTCTATGTGGAACAGTGTCATAAGCTTTGCTGAAGTCAAGGTAGGCGACATTAACTGCTCCCCCTTGGTCCACCACTCTGGTTACCCAGTCAAAGAAATCTATGAGATTAGTTTGACAGGACCTTCCTTTTGTAAACCCATGCTGTCTTGGATCCTGTGCCCCTATGGTTCCAGGTGTTGCACTATCCTTTCCTTAAGTGCCTTCATAATCTTGCCCACTACTGAGGTAAGACTGACTGGCCTGTAGTTCCCACCTCCTCCCTGCTACCACTCTTGTGGAGCGGGATCACATGAGCCCTTCTCCAGTCTTCTGGGACCTCTCCTGTGCTCAGAGACTCACTAAACAGTTCTGCTAATGGCTCTGCTAGTTCCACCTTTAGCTCCTTAAGTACCCTGGGATGTATGCCATCAGGTCCCATTGCCTTATCCACCCTGAGCTTAACAAGCTCTTGTAGGACCCTTTCTTTTGTGATGGGATTAGTGCTCACCTCGCTCCCCCCTGTGTCCATGATGCTGAGCTGTGGGCCCTGCCCTACCTTCTCTTCAGTAAATACTGAGCAAAAGCATCTATTTAGGATAGATGCTTTTACAGGGTCCTCCACCTCACATGCTCCCTTTTCTCCATTAAGCTTAGCAATACCCCATCTGGACTTTCTCCTTTCACTAATGTATCTATAGAAAGTCTTGTCACCTTCTTTTACTGTTCGTACTAGTGTTTCCTCAGTTTGGGACTTTGCCTGCCTTACTGCCTTCCCTGCTTCCCTTAGGGCAGTTTGGTATGCCTCCCTATCTTCATCCCGCTGTGTTCCCTTATATTTCCTGAAGGCCAGCTTTTTGGTTCTGACCTTTTCTGCTACTGTATTTGAGAACCAAAGTGGTTTCCTTCTTCTTTTGCACTTCCTTTTCTGTCTAACACAATGGGATGTTGCTTCAAGTATTGCATCCTTAATGCTTGCCCACTTTGCCTGTACCCCCTCACCTGTGTTTCTTTTTGCCAGGGCTAGCTTAACTCTGTTGGCCATCTTATCAAAGTCAGCTCCTCTGAAGTCCCATATTTTTGCCTTGGAATGGGATGATTTAGATGTAGTAGTCAAATTGAACCATACCATGTGATGGTCACTGGCCCCCAGGTGACCTTCTACCTGGAGATCTATCTGTGATCCATTAAGGTGTGCAAGTTATTAATTGCATATTGTATGCTAAAAAACAGCACTAGCCTGTAGAATACCATTAATGTACCTCAGGACCAACAATAAGGATGTACAAGAGGTTGCAGACCATGTGTAACTCTGCCAGCCGCAGTATGACTACAGCAACTGTAGGATGGCAGAAATCTCCAGTGGTATTATCGCACATCTAATTGAGTACAACTTTGGAAAACACACTACACATCATTATGTGTATGTGCATATTGGAAATGTGACAAAGTAATGCATTGAAGGAATATGTAAGAAAGCTCATAAGAATATTTATGCACAACATTAACAGTAATAGTTAGTAAATCGGGGGGGCACATTGATGGCAAGGACCCATGAATCTGAAATGCATGTAAACTGGGGCATTCACCACAGTATCACAGTTCTGATATTACAGACCCCTTCCTCTCCTCTTACCCCCAGAATCAGCTGGGCCATGGGTTTGGCTCTGAGGTCCCAGTGCCAAAATCAGCCACTAAATCAGGTGGCAGTGTGTATGGAACACAATGGGAGGGCATCATAGTACCAGAGTGACACTCATGTGCCCTTCCAAGTGTGTACTGCAATGCGGTGTCCATGCATGGCTTTACACTTCGATGACCAACAGATATTGTATCCTACACTGCATAAAATCTCCTCCTTTTTTGAACCCTGTTGAGTTCTAGGTAGAACTGGATAGATTAGAATTGGAAATGGTTTGCCCAACCCTGTTTATTTGCACTGAGACCAAGATGAAAGGAAGTTGACTGTTGAGTTTAAAAAAAAAAATCTGAAATACTACCTCTACATTTGCTTTCTGTGCAGTCCTCCCTTCCAACCTGTGAACCAAATGAATTAGATTGCTTTGAAAATGGTTAGCAGCTGCTTTGCATTCCTCATGTCTGGTGAAATTACACATGAGGTGGCAGTGAGTCATTCTGAAAATCAGAGGCTAGTTGTACATTCTAGGCTGGCATCTGATGTCATTGTCTTCTTCAAAATCACATGTGACCCCTGACAAAGGGTCACTTTTACTGGCTATCCATAAATTACTATCCTGTGTTCCGAGTAATTATAATACATGAGATTTGCCACAGGACCTTTAATAATTATTGCAATGCATTTTCAGGTAATCATCTCACCCTTGTCAATTGTGCCTGCAAAGTCAGGGGTCATCTGCATACTTTAGTACTTAGCAGAATGATGACTATGCCTTACTTAACTCAAAAGACCGATTTTCTTCCTTCATATTGTACTGAATTTATAAACAGCTAAGCACACTTTGAGCAATCACTGGTGGACTCTTAACCATTTACAAACGTCATCAATTTCACAAAGATTTACAGGACCAATGGGTAACTGATTAAAGGAACCACTCTGGAACTGATAAAAGAGAATGAATTTGTGACATAGTCATGAACTGAAGCTCAGGATCTGTAAACATTTAAAACATCCATATGAGATCCATAGCTAAACACATCTGGTGGAAATTCAGCCATCCGTTTGTGATAGCTCTATTTATGTAAGCTATCTACTCCTTCAGAAATGCCCCTAAAACTGCCTCTCATCCCCAGGATTAATAAATCTAGAATGATGCCTTGTAAACCTTAAATCATCAGTCTAAATTTAATGACCCACAAAACAGAATTATCCTTAAGAGTAAGCTCCTCAGAAAGGAAGTCAAGTAGTCAAAGCACTAAACTGGGAAACAGAAGATCATAGGCTTGATTCCCACCCCTGCCACTGTCTCATGATGTGACCATGAGCAAGTCACTTATCCTTCCTGCCCATATGGTGAGCTGTAGCAGTACTCACATCTCATGTCACTCTTCTTGTCCTAGTACAACTTCCCCAATCCTCCCTGCCATCTGCTGACCTCCTCCCATCCCTGTCCCTTGCAAAAATGGCAAATTATAAGTTAGAGTCATTCCCAGCTCCCTCCTCAGTTTCTGATACACTCCTTTTCATAATATACCCACACCACTTTTATCCCCTTCAAATCTGTTGACACTCGCCTTTCTCCAATATGCAAATCCAGATCTGCTGACACCCTCCATAACCTAAAGTACATGTCCACAATCGCCCATGTGCTAGTATGCTCCTTTCACCAGTCAAAACCCACCAACCCCAATATACAAAACAAAAAAAAACTCCTAATCTGAATTTTTAGGTTGACTGCAGTCCCATTAATTCTGCAATGTAAAGCCACATACAGTTTTAGCTCACCACCCCTTCTTTGTCTCTAGAAACTTTTCAAGCATGTGTTTAAACATCCAGACATGCACATTGGTCTGCTCACTGCTTTTGAAATGTGTTAAATCCATCACATAGCATTAACGAATTCAGTTACAAAATGGAAGTCAATAAGGCTATTAACCTAGCTGCTGTTTCCAAAACAATATTCACTGTCCTGATCCTGGAGTACTGAATTAACATGTTCCAATTGATCTAAAGTTATAGTACTATCCATGGCTGCTTCATCCCTCTAATCCACAATTTAAAGACTCTAGCAGCTGATGCATCAATTTTCTTGGATGGGTAAATGAGACTGTGCTTGAATAATTGATAAGTCAGTCAGTCTGGCAAAGTAACTAGTCTCTGAGTTGTCTCCACTCCTGTATGCAATACCTCAATTTCCAACCAATATCACTGTCCATCTCACCAATTTCTGAGGTGTCATGAAATTTGTCACTCACACATACACCGCCTGGATCTGGACTCCCCTCCTGATTCCACAATATCAGCCTCAACTGTATACAACAACATGGACTGTCTGCAATGAGTGATATCTCCTGACAGTCCTGGCTGGCTCATACTGACCCAGAACCTGCCTGCTGCTATGCTCAATTTTTGTACCAGTTTCTTCTTACTAGTATTTCCCCACTGGTCATTATGAGGTCACAGTCAACATTAATGCTTCTCCTCTTTGACCATCAATGATCCTGTCTGCAGATGTTGGTTGTCTTCAGGTGCCATGTTTGTTATATCTTTGTTACTCTCTATAAGGGAATATGATAGCAGACAGTGTGTGGGAGCTAGGAAGCACTGCATACTAAGCATGGAGGCCTTTTATGATCCACACTGCAATGCGCACATGCTACTATATTGGGACCATGATCACCAGTGGAGGTGATAAAAGCATCCAATAAGTGTTGAAAAGGAGCAGTACTCAATGTATATATTTAGATAAATGGATATACATGTGCCATAATGTGCTTGAGGTAGTGCTGCATGAGTAAGACTCCCATGAAGCAACCATATTTCCATTGTAGCTCTGAGCTGCTGCTGCCCTAAGATGGTGAGTCCATTCACAGCATTGCTGTGGATAAGTGCACATAACAGGTACATGTATAAACTTTTACTGATGCCTACCTTCAGAGCCATACTCTAAGGGAACTGTAGTACATGCAAGTCTATAAAGGTTTATTGCTTGCTCACTGCCCTCTCGTGCACAATCATATAACCAATACATTTTGTGAATCACTGTTACTGACCAAAAAAAAAAAACAACAAATGAAATGGCACACTGGTTACTCATTTGTAGCAATACACCAGACCCAGCCCCCATTGCATTCCCTGTGGCAAAAAGATCACTCACACTGCAGACCTAAAAAAAAGAAGACAAAATGCTATGAAGCACTGCTGTCCATGGTGCTGATAAACCTACACTCCCACTGTAGGTACTCTGCCTCAGGCTTTCTGCAAGCAAACTTGTCCAGCTGCAATTAATCACACACTGCAACATATTTTTAAATGTAAAAAGCCTTGTTGATTATAATATTGTACTCTAGTGGTTACAATAGCATCACACACTTCAGGTGTGTTTAAATTATTAATTAACAATCCATCCCCATCCTTTAATCTCTGTAGTACACTGTGGTTTTCAATTATGTAAAACTTTGGCTATGTTTTATCAAACAAGGATAGGTCTCATTTACATATTTATATATGGCATGTACCCATATCAGTAGGAAATCCTTTAATAACAGTCTCTAAGATATGCTCCAGGTCATTTAGAACATGTGTTTTGGAATTTAGTCATGTTGTCTAAAAAAATATGTCAATGGTATGTTTCTTACACTTTTTAAATTATTCACTGAACACACACATTCTTCTGTTGATTACCTCATGTCTGCTCATGATGAAATTAAATATGTTGACATTGCACTATTTAAACTATGTCCCCACTATGCAAGTTTAAGCATAAATTAATGGTGAGATAAAATAACTTGTCAGCAGTACACATCAACATTGGTGTTTTAACAGTAAATAAAGTGGAGGAATTTGGTACTGTTGACCTTTTCTGTGATGGCCACAGCACCATCACTCCCCCCACCCCATTCCTATGAGCAGCTTCACAAAAAAAAGTGCACCAACTTGTGTAACTTCCACAATAGCAAAAAAATACAGCAAAAACTATTTTTCAGTTTTTAGCAAAAGAATCATGATTTGCATTAGCAGAACTCAGATTGCCCCACAATTTGAATTTCTGGACTTTTTTAATTTATTATTGAATATGTTTGCATGAAAACAGGGGGCCAGATTTTCAGCTCTATGGAGACTAAGTCCCACTCCGACAGCCATCAATGTGGTAAAAAACCTCCACACCTGCAGGCATCCTGATTTTCAGCCCATGCTCTGCATGGGTAGTGGATGCAGCTGTTGAGGAAATTATGCCTTTTCCAACCAGGCATAACATTTTCATGGTACAACAAATAGATCAAAAACTTGCAGCCTTGTGACATTTCACCTTGGAATTTTGACCCAGTGATGGTCTGTCTTACAAGATGTTTGCTCTAATGTTGTGGCTATGACTACAAGGTAGCCTCATTTATCACATGACTGCCTTCTGCATGCTTACTGTCCCACTGCCGGTAAGTGTTGGGGTTGCTTTCACCAGATGTTATGTTATGGAAAATGTCATTAGGCTGAACTGCTGTGGTCAGGTGTCATTGTACTGGGTGTTCATGTACCAATTGTCATGGGTCTGTAACATTTTGGAACAGCTGTGCCACAGAACAGCCACAAGCTGCTGTAAATTGTGGATCTGGCTGCAAAACAGATCCATTTTTGAGAATGTGGTGCCTACAGTTAAAACAGTGGCTCTGCAATTGAAGACCCACTCTTGCCAGTTTTTCATGCACCTGTAAAGATTTTTTTGAGTTTTAAAAATATGACCTAGGATCTATTCCTCTTAGGCTTCACCTATTCCTGACATGAAGTCATAATCATCCGTTTTGTCATCAGTGCCATGAAAATTATTAGGATATTACAAAAAGAGGGCTGTGACTTTAATGCAGAAAAATCAGCTGGAAAAAAATGGAATCTTAGGAGCAAAGATTCTATATTCATGCTACCATCTATTAATACTGAATGAAACTGAACCTTTCATGGAATGTAATGAGATTGGAGTCCCACTTTCTCCACCTATAATTCCTTTGCAGAAAACTGGAATATAACTTTATGAACAAAAGAAAACTAATGTAAATAATTGTTCAGCAGTACACATCATCTTTAATGTGATCACTCTAAATAAAGTGGAGAGATGGTGTATCTTTGATCTTTCTCACAATGGTCAAAGTATTGCTCCCCCCTAGATAGTCAGACACACACACACACACACACATACACACACACACTGCCTACCAGCAGCTTCACAAAATAAGCTGATAAGTGCCTCAAGTTATTTACCTTGTTCAGTGACAAAAAAAAAACAGAGGAGGCTGGTGTCATCCTGCTTCATGTATGTAATCAAGGAAGTCAGTACCACTTTTATCAACAAGGGCTGAATCCAATCCATTTCACAGTGCTTTGTCTATTTGAGTTTCACTGTGCTTTATAAAGAAATAAGACTATAAAATGTACATTATAACAGTATGTCAATATCTTGGGCAAGGCAGGTTGGGATTTATTATAGTCTTGGAACATACTCAATATATGAATAAATCTGTGCACAAAAAACTATGAATTGCTGAATATGGGGATTAAGTAAGTACAGTATCTGAGAAATAGTAATAGTATTTCTCAACATAAAGGCTTCTCACTGGTTAATGTCCCAAATCCTCATAACAGCCTATAGTTCAATTAGTGGGGCTTATCCTATTGCTTTACTGATATAGTTCTCACTTTTGGGATTGCAAAATGGTACATGTGTGTTCCATGTTTGTATCTCCTCTTTATCAGTCTGTGTATGTGGGTACAGCCAGATGTCACAATCTGCAAGGGCATTACTGCAGGCATCCCAGATAGGTATTACTGTGAACATCCCAAATAAACCCTATTTACACTTTACAGTCCTTCTAGAATCTTGACAAATGCTATTAAAATTAAACATGAGGGCCCTATGCAGTCATTACTCTGCAGATATTATGCTAAATGGGCAGGGATATATGACTTGGAGTGGAATTGCCAAGAGCAAGAAAAAAAAAATAGTTACAAGATGAAGCAGCTCTTCAGAAAGGAGGGTGTAAAATACCTTTGTTAGAAGAGCCAATCTTCTTTCTGAAGTCAGACTTCTAAGACTATTCACGTTCAATTACTGTCCAGCCTTCCATCTTCATATTGCCACGCCGGATGCAATTTCAAGTCATTACCCACAAGCCAGATACAATGTGAGGCCACTTTGTTACATACCACAAATTTCATGTGTTTTTGCACATTACAGTGTTGAGGCTTAAGTGGTTCCTGGTGTCCATATTTGAATTTGATTCCTTTGCTATAACCTATTTCCAGCTAGTTGTTGTGGGTATATATTTAAATAAAATCCATATCAGAGCATACCTCACCTAATAATGAAAGTCAGTGCTACAGTATTTCTGTTTTGCTCCTCATATTATTACCTGGTTATAAATCTATTTCTTAGTAGCAATAACATAATGTACAGTTTTGAATGACAAAAAGATAACATTGGATTGGTAGCATGCTGTTGTATCAAAGGTTGATACAAGCTTCATACTGCACTTTAATTGTATGTTTTAAAATCCAGCCAGACAAATGCTTTGTAAATGTCTGAACAGAAACATGCTGCAGTAAAGTTGCTTATGAATTATTACCCTTTATCTCCACAGGCTGATATATCTAGGCAGAAACTAAACTGACATCAAGCTTAGTATAACACTCCAATTTTGTCTCTCTCTCAATTACTTTTTACAAAAAAAATGAGATAGCACTAGGCTGACTCCATGCCTTTGTTTTCAGCATAAACATGTAGAGCAGCACTGTGATTTCATTGCACTGCAAATCATATCTATATTAAGTGATCATTTCCTTACCTCAAGACTCTTTATACTTCTCTTTTTGAAAATAGAGGTTTTCTTTCCAGTACGTTGGTGCATAATGTCATGCCTCACCAAAATCCATCATTCTACTCCAGGCACAAATAAAAACATGATTCAAAGAATATGGATTTTGTTTTCTAATACTGACATTATACTGTGTGGCCTGCCTGAACAAATTGCTCTTGTCACAGTTTTGACCAGAGATATCATGCAGGATTGTTTAGGATAGAACACAGTGTAGTCCAGTAGAAAACTAACTAAATAAATAAATATGGTGCACAGGAAACAATGACATTGAAAAATAGAATTTTTTGGTAGATAAGGAACTAATGGTTAACCAAGCCCACCCATTTTGTCCATGCCAATACAGTTACTGCACACCCTACCTGATTTCCAAACCCCCCCATCTTTCTATCAAGATTCCTTTGTACTTGTAAACTCAAAAGTCCACCACTGTTTTTGCCCCCACTGCTTCTGTTGGAAGACTGTTCCAGGAATCTACCACTCTCATTGAAGAAGTACTTCTTCATAATCTTAGCTTCATAGCATACCCACTTGTTCTTATGCCCCTTCTGTTCTGAAAATTACTCCCTTCATTTAAGTTATTTACTCCCCATGAGGTATTAATAGGTACAGTATCTATCATGTCCCTGCTCTCCATCCTGTCTTCCAGGGTATACATATTGAGATCCATCAGTCTCTCCTCATAGGGCTTATGATGCAGCCCCTACACCATTTTAGTTGCCCTCTACTGGACAGCCTCCACACTGTCTATATGCTTTCAGAGATGCAGACTCCAGAACTATACACAGTACTCCAGGTGGGGCCTCACCAATTATTATTACAGTGGTGTCATCACCACTCTCCTTCTACTGTTGATTCCCTTCCCTATGCACCCCAACATCCCATTGACCTTATCATTGCTTTGTTGCACTGGCTTGCCACTTTGAGGTCATCATGCATGATAATCTCAAGGTTCCTCTACTGTTAAATGACAGCCAATACCTCTTTCTCCATTTTTCACTCCTGGGTTTCTGTGCCTTAGGTGCATGATTTTGCACTTTGTAGCATTGAAACCCAGTTGCCGTATCCTTGACCACCTCTAAGGTGTCCTCAGGTCTCTACTTATTCTCTTCACCCCCTCCAGAGTATCTACCCTATTGTAGATTTTAGTATCATTTGCAAAGAGACACACCATCCCTTCCAGCTCCTCTGCAAATGTCACTTATGAAAACATTAAAGAGGACTGGTCCAAGTATTAAGACCTGAGTCATCCCACTGGTCAGTTCCCCTCCTCAGAGTGAGTGTCATTTACCACCACCCTTTGTCACCTACCCATTGACTAGTTCCATATCCAGTTTGCCACCTTGGGTCCCATGCATGCCTGAAGCTAGGACATCTTTATCACAGTGTGCTTCATCCTGATGTATGTCTACCTGGCCAGGATAAAATGAAAAAAAGTAATTTACTATGAATGGCATCTGTTTATTTATGCTTGATACTATATTATTACAGAAATAGAAGCAAGGAATTTGTTGTGTAGATTTAAATGCATACCCTCTTTATTGCAGATTATTGTGTTTATCGCTTAGTTTTTCCCTTGGCCAAAACTTAAGCTCAAAACACCAATTAGAGTAAAATGTCTGGTTTTAAAAAGAAACTTGCATCTGGCATCTTGTAAATTTGTGTGAGCTCTCTACACATCAGAGGTATTGTGCATTGAAAAGGAGTACTTATTCCACTTTTTGGCACTTTTTTGTTAGTAACAACATTCTTTATTTTAGGTGTCAACATGAGTGCTAATGAAAAATAAAGCCACAAAATGTTGTCATAATGTTTGCTTTAATTTTCCACCCATATAATAATACAGTGTAATTATCTGTTCTGGCATCCCACATGAACAAACCGTTAAGAAAATGTAGGGAATTCCTGTGTGTCGTTATGCAAGAGAGTTATAAATTACATGATACAGTATCTACGTAAAACCTTTTTGTTAGGTGTAGGATATGGTAGTAAACATAACAAAGAAATAAAAAATTGGATTACCTTAATGTTTTTGGATTTATCTGTTTTCATACTGACAGGCACATAGGTGGACCTGTGTGAAGTTTTAAACTTCATCAGGTAGGTTAGCATCAAATAGTCTGTGTCATGCTTTGTGCAGTATCTGGGAAGTGTCCACTTCACTACACTTCAATTGCAAAGTTAACAACACATACAAATGTGCAAGCTTATTTTCCTACTATCATCCTGTTTAGATGCTTTGCTGGACACACCATATATGGGTAAAGTCAACCTCCAGGAAAGGCAGACAGGAACTTGGTTTAACATTTCATCTGAAGGACAGCACATGCCAGCAATGCAGCGTCTCCTAAGTACTGCATTATGGGCCAACATTTGTGGTATGAGCCCAATCACAGTATGGCACTATAACCCATAACCTTCTAACCCAGAGGTGGATGTACTACCAACTGAGCCTCACTGACACCTATGACTGTGATCTGATGTTGTTAAATGCTTAAAGGCTGTTCCATTGGTCTTCATACATTCACTGCATTATCAATATCTAATGCACTGATTCTAAAATGCTTTAAGAATCTTTTCTTAAGAGATATGCAGTGCACATCAAAATTATATTCTATTTAACTGAATTGAGTTTAATGGTCTCTGCTGAGTTCCTAGCAGACAAGAGATTACATCATAATAATCAGTACATTCAGTCTGGCATGACTCAACATAGTTGGCAGCCTAGGACAGAATTAGCATGGAGAATGAATTACCACCTCATGCAAGGAAAAGGGTGTTCTCTGCAAGCTATTGCTGTTGTGCATCTGCTCATGCTGTGTGTGGATCTATGGGCACACAGCAAGCTTTGGTTCCAAGTGCCAGAAAATTATTTACCTTTCACTTGAGCTAACATAAACAGAACAGAAAGCAAACAAGAAAGGAATACAGTAAATCCTGTTTCTAAAGTTTTTGGTGAGTTGGCTAGTTTTAATGGAAAGCTAAAACCTGAGCTCCCAACCACATTCAATTATATATCCACTGTTTATAATATGCTTCATACAGCTAAGCAAACATCATGGTTTTCATGAACAGCGGTGTATGCTGTGTCCTGCAATTTATCAAAACTGCACATCAGCACATTCCTAATGAAAATGCATATATTACCATATGATGAAAGCTTTGCTTCATATGGTTTCTTTTTTGTTACATGCTCAATGTGCTGTGCTGCTTTAGAGCAGAATAGTTCTTTTAAGCCAATGAGCAAAGCACAAGGCATGAAGCAAGCAATGCATTTGTATACATCTTTGAGAATGAGTTTTAGTTTACACATGGGGAGAACTGCAGAGCAAATTTCCCTATCCAAATCTAAGGTCTGTGTCAATTACTACTTCAATTACTGTATCTCAGCCTTCCTAAAATATCAAATTGCATGCATTGCTTATCACAAAGGGCAAGCAAACAGTAAATTCTGGTACAGTATATTGAACCCTTTGGTGTTACGGATTGCTGTGTACAAAAAAAGTCAAGGCTGGGCCTCTGCAAGGGTTGGTCCAGTATCAAGAGCAATGAAGTGCATTCCAAAGACACCCAAGAGTTCCAGCAGACCTTACTGGGAAAATTGTTTGCAAGTGCTCAGCTTTACACAGTTAGGAAGGCAGACTATTTCAGCAGCTGAATGTGTGCTGGTAGTTTATAGCCAACTCTTCTTCACGTATCAACAGATATACATTTCTGAATCTCTTAATAGAGTGCACCTTTCCTGTATTGTTTCCCAATTGGAGATGTTGATACTGTATGGAAGGCACAGACATTCATCTGTGACTTTACTGGATGATCAGTAGTAAATTTTTGGTAATTATCTGGAAATTAGTCTGAGTTTAAAATATGATTTAGACTTCCTTATTGAATCAAGCCTCATGCATACATGTACCAGCATGTATCTTATATTTAGCACAGAGGTGCAATGTAGGGCTATTAGATTAGCAGACAAGTTGGTAGTTGCAACTCCAGATGGTATGTGTGCTTTGAGCATTTTTCTCATTTATCTCTATGCTGCATACTAAAAGAATCTTTAAACCCTTGAGAAGGAACTTCTGATATTATTTTATAATATGTTTTTATAAACTGTCCCTAAATGGTTGAACAGGTACTTGATTACAAATACTTCAAGCATATGTTGCTACAGTTTCATAAAACAGATAAAATTGATTCAGTCTGCATTGATGCTTTTAAATCAATTTGCATCATAAACTACTGCATACTACCTGCCCGTGTTTATGCTATGCAGTTGTTCAGCATTAGAGCTATACTGAAATATTTTGGTACGCTAAAAGGGTGGAGGTTACTTAGTCTGCTCCTACTATGTAATAGACTCCTGAAAGGCAAATTATCATGTACTGTTGCAGCAGCTTCCAGTCTTTAATAGCTGTTGCGTGACTATACAAGGTAGCTAAATGGATATGATGAGGAGCTTGGAGCCAAAAGAGTCTGGCTTTTACGACAGTCAGTCCGTTTAGGAAAAGTTCTAGTTAGCATGTGTTTACTTGGAGCAGTGATTAAAATGACACATTCACTAGAATTTATTGGCAAGCTGTCAAAGTATAAGAACCTTTATTCTTGATGGAAAATGTACCCATGGAAAAAAAGAAAGAGTGCAACAACCAAAAAGAGATCCTTAGACTGTCTGGGAAAAGAACTGCAGTACGAAAAAGTAAACCCATGAGTGATACAAAAGGCCTGTTTGGTATGTGATGATCACAGATATGAGAAGCCAATGTGGTTAGGAGAAAGAAGGAACTTTCAAGTATAAAGACATAGAGTGCATATCTATGGAAAAAAAGGACAGTCCACCAAGACATATAAACAATGGGTGATGCAGTAGTAGTAATGGTAGTTTTTGATAAAAGTGATCCAAGTATTGAGGGGTGCTTTAGACAAATAAACAACTACTACTTCACACCTTAAATGGGTGAATTTGCCTGTTCATGTTGGACAATGCTACTTCTCCCAATCACCAACACAAGCCTGTTGTTTTTTTGTCAAGTTATTTACCAAGGATAGTCTAATAGAGATGCAACATCTTATTATTTTTGGATCCTGCTTTTATCCAGTTTCATAGCAGGCTGAATCTTAGCACAGAGAGATTAGGTGACTAGTTTAATGTCACAACACAGGTAGGTAACTGTAGTTTGATTTGAACCTCTGTCTTTTGGTTCCCAAGCTTGTTCTCTGGCCATTAAACCATGCTAGTGGCTAATGTTACAACTGAGTTAAGTAAGCAGTTTATAGCAGTTTAAATTAAATTCAGTGACACACTGTACTATATGAAATACAAATAATAGAATCAAAGGAAGATGGGAAACAAGTAAGTAGATTTTCCAATAAGGAAAGGTGAAGCAGCATCATGGGGAAACTGAGGAATGGACACTAGGCAGTATTTATTTTTTGAAAAATGTAGTTTGATAAATAAAGCAGTGAAATTTTCCAGCACATAGACTCTGATATTATTAAGCGCTACTATATTAATTTGTGACAAAGGCTTTTTAACCGATTAATCCACATGACTGCAGTGAGAAAGGTTAATAATCACCCAGACTGCTGGGGAAGAAAAGGATATCTTCAAACCATCTAGGAAAAGTGGCAATCCATTATGTAGGTAGATAGGTAGGTAAGTAGGTAGGTAAGTAGGAAAGGAAGGAAAGAGTGTCATCAGAAGAATTAGGGAGGAAAACAAGGTATGATATTGTGGCAGCAAGAAAAAGGAGTATCACCAGAACTTCTGTGGTACAAAGAAAATGGCACCATAAGGTCAGTTAAAAAAGTAAGAAAGGACATCAAAACAACTATAAAGGAAAACAAGGAGCAGTATATGGTCTGCTGAGACAGACTGGAGAGAGAGGAAAGAAAGAAAGAATGTTGAAACACAGTTAGATAAGGATAGAAGTGACATCACAAAAATATAGTAGCTGAAAAGGACAAAAAGAACAGCAGGACACCTTGGAAAGGGAGTGGAGAATTTAACTGGGAAAAGTGTTAAAGGAAGCAAGGTGAAATAGTATTGTTTGGAAAGAAAAGAATATAATCAAGGCAGTTTGAAGATGAAGACAATATAATTGGAGAGCTGAATAAAGGAAGACGTGAAGATGAAATGCTAAGTCAGTTTTCAAAGAAACAAAACATCAGTAGGACAGCTAGGAAAAGAAAAATCATAATTTGCCTGCCAATGAAAGAATAGTAGTAGTAGTAGTAGTGGCAGCAGCAGTAGTAGTACAATAGTAAGTTAATTCTCAAAACATGAAGAAGTAAAATTGCTATTGAACCACAGCTACTTTTCCATGGGTTCCTGACTTTGCATATGTTCAAACTGAAACTCAGGTATATACAAACATAATTTCATTAAAGCATCAAAACCATAAACAAAATGAATTAAAACTACACACTAATACAAATAGATGGAACTGGTATTGTACAATGTATAACATTTTTGCCTGTCACATAAATCAGACAATATGGAAGGAGCCTTATTGTTTGATCCCAGAACCAAGTCTGAATACAACTAAGTGCACTGGAGAAACCTGTAATAGGCCTGAGATATCAGGAACAGTATTGCATATTTTAGGTCCCCCATGACATAAGCAAAAATAAATACATGGCAGTTAATTTTAGATGTAGAAGCAGATATTCAACACTGAAAAATTATTTTTGCAATAAGTTACATTTAGTGTGATTACAGAACAGGTATGTGACATGACACTATGTACACAAAATGTTAATACATAACTGACACTTGTCACAAAAAAGTACAGAATTCACAGTAAATGTTAAAAAGCTAGTTTTACCTCTCATTTTTACATGTTTATATTGATATAGGTTTCAAGTCAAAACCCATTTAATGTTTTGCTTCAGGTTTTCTTCATGTTTTAGTATACCAACTACAGTTGTCAATGAATGTCAACTACTGTATGCATAAATGGGTATTTGTCAGTGGTATGCATGTTGACATTCAGTGACAATGGCGATCTCCATTTTAAAGCATTTTTTAAAAGACATTTGAATGTGATTCTGCTTGTTAATGTGTATCAATATGAACAATCACAGGTTGAGAAATAAAACCAGGTGTTTAAAGTTGTTCTAAAATATGTAGTAGCAATTTTGTGACAAATAATAGCTACTGTACTAACATCTTATAATGTAACACAGTTGTAGCAAGCATAGCATCAACTATGTCAGTGGCTCAGTAGGTAGCACACTCGCCTCTGAGGCCGGGAGATCAGAGGACTGTGGGTTCAGTTCCCACATCTGGCACTTGGGTTAATATCCCAGTACTGACACTGTAGTGCAACATGAGAGGGGGTGCTGCGCTTCTGAGGTGCCGTCTTTCAGATGAGATGTTAAACCGAGGTCCCATCTGCCTGGATTGGTGGTAGTTCAGGTGGATGTTAAAGATCCCATGGCACTTATCGAAAAGAGCAGGGGAATTTCTTTGGTGTCCTGGCCAAATTTCCCCCATTCACAAAAATACCACCAACAGCTTAATCTGGTTCAAGGTCAGTTGGCATTCATCTGTATCCCCCTCACCCGGATCATGCCTGAAAATAGGCAGGATTTGTCTAGTGCACTTACCTGGTCAACAAAAATGAAATAAATAAATAAATGTGAACCCTCCCTCACTGGGGCACTGCAAAAGAGGGAAAAGAAAGCAGATGACTGAGATAGCTTGGAAAATAAGGGAAGGATTTTGAGTGCCAAATGGCCCAGAGTTAGCATGCAATAATATGTTATTGATGCAGGTTTGCACCCTGAACTCAGGTCTGGATGCTACTGCAGCCGAAGCCAAAGTGCTGATGAGGTAGATCACATGGTTCCTGGGGACAGGGCTCTAATTGCCCTTGTGTGACTACTGCAGCAGAGCCAAGAGCAGAGTAACATATGAGATGTTGCTTCCATCAGCCTCAGGATCACAGAAACATAGGGCTGAGTGTTTAAGTGAGAGAGTGGACTAGACACATGTATTTCAGTGCCAGGAGCCAAGAGAGTAAGAAACCAGAAAATGGTTCAATTCCTTTTACAGTACGAAGTCCCAGTGATGTCTTCCTTTGAGTCACAGCCTTTCACAGACCCAACTCCACGTAGTTCCATCTTGGTAGGTAGCCTTCAGTAGTGAGTGATCCAAGGAGTGCTTTGGTCAGAATGGTGTTGTGAACAAGCAGATGAAGAATGGCATGGTGGGACTAGAAGGAGAATAAGAGAAGAAAAAGGGAAAAAATAAGGGAAGGGTTAGTTGGGCAAGGATGGCTTAGACCTATCAGCCCACCTGGGAATGAGATCTTATGAGCAGCATCATGACTGCTGGGAAAAGGGAAATGGATCCAGCAGGGGAGCCATGTGGATGTGTCGCTTCAGAGCTATATTATTGTTTTAGGCCTTTTGGCTTAAATTTTGTTTCTCTTCTGAAGTTCCATCTGTTTTAATTCTGCCCTGTGATTGTGGTTTATTCTAAGACTAACATGGCTCCAAAACAGACCAATTTTTTAAGCAAATTCAAGGAAAGGTTAAAAAGAGCTAGTACTGCAATACTGGGCCATCATATGGGGAAGACCCCACCATACAGAAGAACTTCTCTATAGTGCAAAACAGGCAGAATATGGTTGGCAGAACTGATGCTCAGCTGGTGACTCTGGATCAAAGTGTTATTGAGATCAAGGGAGTTGTTGCTCAACATAAGAAGGACTTGCTGGGCTCAATTGGAGCATATTGCAAAAAAGGATTAAAGTCATGTTGAGCTTGATGGAGTCAATTGAGAAGCAAAAACTAGCTGTCACTCTCCAGGTACTGGGTGTAACATACTCTGTACCAATCAGTGAGTTGGTACAAATGCTGCAAGCCTTTGTTGTGTAGTGGCTACTGATGCCTGCAGAACAAATGGTGATTCAGAGAGCTTTCTGGGTTCCTGTGTGGAGGAGATGGGATGGCAGTGGTTCAGGAGTAATGGTGGTTGCACAGCTGAGGTCATCTATGGAGCAGCTGATATTGTTGACTGTGGCCTGGGACAGAAAATACACTAATTTACATGAAGAACAACTTGCTTGTTCCCTAATGTGTCTGTCCCCACCCAAACTAGATGAAATAAACTGTTGGGGTGTAAAAACTAGTTTTTGCAGTTGGGCATGCCAGCCTATTTTGATTACCTGCCAGACTAAGACTCATATATTGAGGTAAGCCTTATGTCTTTACTGATGCCGACTCTGTTTCACACTTAACTGCTATTCAACAACAGTAGGGCAAAGATCAGGAGGAATCAGCTGCATGAACAGTTCTTATCACCACAGAGACACATCATTTCCTAACCTTTGAAATAGTGCTTTTTAATGTTCATGTTATTTGGTCTGTACCTCTGTTCTTCTTGCAACACTATCACTAATTATTTTTATCGGTTGGTGAACAGTATTTTTTGGAGGGGAAGAGTCACATTATTTTTTGTAGGATTTCGGCGACTCAGGCTCCACACTTTGTGGGATGGTAAGTGGTTAGATGTATTACATGTATATTAGGAGAGAGTGGGAGTTATTCTTATTAAGTTTCCTTTTGACTGATATTTCTCTAGCAGCCCTAACAGATGTATTGTACAGGGGCACTATGGCAGCAGTATTTTTTTTTTGTAATTCTGCACTTTATGGGGTGTGATGGTGCCTTCTGAAAATATTCTAGGGAATCTCCCAATCCAAAACCCAAGCTCTTTATTTTTGTTAAAGTGTGCCACCTTGTGTAGGTTAGCTTTCTTTGTTTGTTAGTATAATGAGGATGGGAGGACATTTGTTTTCTGTTTTTCATGATTCTGTTCTTAAAGCGACACTATCAGCCTGTTTTGCATCATATTATTTCTAGTTAAAAACCCACATTTTATGATTGCTTACCTTCTCTAAAATTCATTAATGTTGCTGTTTGTGTTGTCTGTCTCCTTGTTTAGTAGAAGTGAAATGCATGGTAATGTATAATTATAAACAACTGTGTCTTGTTTTGAATCCTGAATATGTTCTTCCTGTATACTTCCTACACATTAGAAACACCCCAATCAGTGCACTCACTTATGAGGCAGTAGCCACCTAAACTTCCATTGCATCATGAGTGGCTAGACTGTGTTGGAGGTATTTCCAAGTCCAGGAAATATGCCATGGGAGTTGATAAGAGAATGTAAACAAACCTATTTTTGTGTGGTAACACCAGTATGGTGGGCAGTCCATTGTTCACTTTTTAAAAGAAAACAATAATCAGAATACAACTTCTAGCTATATCAGCAGTCTTTACTAAATGTTAGCATCAAAAAATGTGTTTTTTAAACAAGAGATACTTTGAGGTCTAAGGGGGTTGACAGTGCCCATTTAATTAGTGATGCTTTCTTTCATGATATTGATAATAAAATATAGCATATGCTGTTGTGTATTTCTTTTCTGTGTAATTATGACATGGAGTGATGCTTTGAGTATGTCTATATGGAAATTGTAAACAGAAAGTTTGAAAAAAGGACAGCTGGGAAAAGAAAAATGTCAGGGCAGCTGGAAAGGGATCAACATTAGGACAGATGAGAGATGAAGTAAAAGATAATACAAAGACATACTGTATGAGAACAAAAGAAGCAACATGATTAGACAATCTGGGAAAGAAAGGAAGATGTATTATCAGTACAGCTGGAACAGGAAGGAAAGAATATTGTCAGTAAGCTATATGTTACATGGAAAGGAAGAGAAGAGTATTCAATCTCAAACTCATGTTAAATAAATATTATCATGGAGAATAGCATTACAGGGCACAGTATTTAGTAATTTGGGGAAGGAATGGTCATGAGGAACATACCTCATAGTAGAATTAGTATTCTTGGGGGACCAAGTGGATCATGTGACCTCTGGTGGTTCCTAAAGATTTTAGTCACCAATGGTTTTATCACCAGAGTCTCAAAGTCCATAACATTTATGTGAAAAATTTCTCATTTACATTAGCGAGGCAGGGAGGAATTGTAATCAGGAAAGCTAAGTAGTGAACAAAGGAACATTATCTTAATATAGGAGAAAGAAAAAAGCTTAATACCAGGGCAACATCAACTTAGCTGTTACAGTCCACTACACCGAGCTAAGTGGAAGCCTGTTCAGCATTTAAAGTTTATTAAGCCAGTTTATAATGTCTCTTATAGGAGAAAAAATGACAGAACAAAAAAGGTCTATGAAATAATGAAAAATTAAGGCCGATTCATGTATTAGGCAAAAGAGAAAATAAACATGGCTAAAAGACATCATCAATGGACATCTAATTTTAGTATGAAATGGCAAGTGGCCTGCACTTGACTTTATCATTTCAAAATCTTTGCAAGGTGACCATAATAGACCATGCAAATAAAAATGTAATCTTAGCTTAATAACATATATTTCATTTTGCTATTCTGTCAAAAGAATGAGATGTATATTTATTTAGAAATGTAACCCTATTTTCTTTGTACATTCAGAAAAGTATCTGTATGAGTATACTTTATTTCAGTACTGATTAAAACTTAAGCCATAGCAGAACATCTGTATACTGTATATTGTTCTTTGCTTTTACTCGTCTTCTTTTATCTTTGAAACATGTCTTCAATAAAAATATTACATTAGAAGAAAAATGCAACCTGAAACTCCATTTTGGTATGTAATGTTGGGTTGTGGTGCTTGATTTTACCAAAGGGTCCCTTGGACTTCACAGTGAAGAATAGATGATTTGTGTGTAGGGGACCCTTTGCGGTGCAATCACCTAAACCCTTATAGATACAGCTTTTCAGTGATTCAGCTCTCTCTCACTAAGCCCAGTGGCAAACCTGCCTTCAACCAGGGAACTGAGAAATACCGAGAGGCAGTTAAACAGACCTTACAGTCTTACAATGATTAATGCACTGAACCCTCAGGCAGTCAGTCATCAATCGTACAGTTACAGTGAGATCAAACATTCACAGAAGAATGACAAGGCATTATTCAGTGAACAATAAAGTAAAATAAACACAGCATGTGAGCCACTTAATTTTTAATGTCCCATGCCAAAATGTAGGCATGGTCCTGGTTTCAAAGTGTAAATGCACATAGAGTCATGTGCTATTGTCTGGCATCTACATACAGGATAGCATTTGGGTCATCCTACTTTGTGATCTCAGTCCCAGAATGAATCCGTTTAAGCTTAATGGACATTCCTGTGGACTAAATTCCATGAAAAACAAGTTAGTTGCTTCAATGCCTTTCGCTGTCATGGACTAGCTACAGATTAATTGCTAACCAGGGGCTTACCTGATTTCAATCACAGTGTAACTTGTCATGCCAAGAAAACACATTGACAAATCAATGGCCAGTTTGCCAGTGTAGGAAATGAAGTAGCTGTCTTGAAACCATAAGACAAAGAGGGCCACCTGGCAAAGCCTGTTAGAGGCACTATGTACATGAAATACAGCCAGATGGGACCACTCCAATCCCTGGTAAGTGCTGGTACATTTTCTCCCACTTAATATCTTTAGTACCTACTGATGCTCTCTACAATCACTGGAGGGATAGGCTAACAAGAATCTGTTCTCCGTTTACAGTTTTTTTTCAATTTAACTAGCAATGCAAGCCATCCCCAAATAGGTGGTCTCACAGAAAAGTCCTGAGCCCTGGAGCTGCAGGTCTTTTATTCTCACAGTAGCTCCCTACATCCTCTTTCAGGAGATGGACTTTACATAACTTAGCCTTTCAGTGGCTCTCCATGTTGAGGTGGTTAGAGACATTTTACCAGAAAAGGGCTACTGAGCTGAGAACAACTTATTTACAGAGGCATCTTGCGGGAATGGTACAGAGGGAAATAAAACAATAATTAAACCAGTACGGAAGATCAATAACTGAGTAATAATTGGTAAAGTTGGTCAGCACAAGCTGGTCCACAAACATACTCATCCTTGTCTCAGTGAGTCTATTCATCTAAGATGACCTCAGTGAACCCTGAGATCTCCCCCACTGCCCCTTCTCATAATGCCCAAACCACAGTTGGCTGTGGCCCTTAAATCATTCACCTGTGCAGCTGTGTCTGACTGGAACTCCCTTCTTCCCTCCATTCTGTCATGCTCCACCCTCCCTGAGTTCCAATCCAACTTGCTTTTTCTCTCTCTACCTCTTCATCTTGCTCCTGCTTCTGGCGATATTAAATCTCAACCCCAACAGCTCTCTCTATTTCTTGCTCTTGCTCTTCTCTTAACCCTGGCTTCTTACCTTGCCCTCTGTGCCTCACCTTTAAACATAACTGCTATTAGTTAGCCCTCTTGTATCTGATATCATTAGCTAACAATTATATATTATAGTGCACTCTCTTGAATGTGTCATGTACTTGTTCCACTAGTGTGTAACTTATCTACTTGTTATTTCATAGACCTTTGGTTGTATCTGTCTGTATCACAATCCTGTGGATCATTGAATGCTGTATTTCAATGTTTTCCATTCTAACTAATCCTGTGGATCATTGAACACTGTATTTCAATTTTTTCCATTCTAACTGTCATTGCTATGTTATAGCACTGTACTGCATACATACTGCACTTCTGGGTCACCCCTGAAAAAGGGACTACAATTGTCTCAGTGGACTTACCCAGTTACTGAAACTCAATAAATAAATAAATAGGTGTTGCTACAGCGGCAATATACTAAGTGGGTTGGTATAAGATGGCAGGGTAATACTGGAGGAAAAAGAGAACCTCCAACAGGCCTAAAGGAGCCTATAAAAATGTAAGTGTAGAAGCACAGCTCAAGCTATAAGTAGGATGACAGGCTAAGTTAGAACACCAGGGTGAATAAGCACAGAGGAGAAAGGCAAAAATGATGAGTATGTCAGAGGGAACAGGGTGGAGAGAACTGTAAGAAACAGAGATGAGATACTGTATGCAGTCACAGAAAATAAATTTCAGGTCAGGAAGGAAGACGAGTGGATAGAGAGCGAGAGGCAAGAGCAAAACTGAGCTAAATTTATTACTGTACTGTAGTAACTGATCAATGTCTTTTTTCCATAGGAAAAGCTGGTTGCATAAAATGGAGTGAGTAAATCCTGTTTCTAATTGGTTATTTCCTGTGCATGAAATCTGCTCTATGCACAGGTCACAACAAGTTCTTAAAAGCAGGACCAAATAACTAAATCAATCAGTCATTGGAAAATTGATTTTCAAAATGCCGCCATTTTTTACCTTTGCTAATGCGGCTTCACCCACAACTGCAGTCCATCAAGTAAACTTTTATGACCGATATCTAAGTTTTCTTCAATAAACAGTAGCCCCACAGATTCAACAATTAATGGTAAAAGAGAAAAAAAGTTATTGACTGTTCTCAATGCAATTGTGGGGCCGCTTTCACATCATGTCTTCTTCCGGCTGTCTCCACTCCTGGCTAATCCAGCTCCCAACTTGCTATGCCACAGTTCCCAAAATGAATACCCTTGTTCTTCTTGTTTCTTTTTTTTTATTCGCATTGTTGTCGACAAACTCTCGCCTGTCATTTCTCTGTGGTTTCACAATGTCCCTGCTTGCTCCTGTTATAGTCCCCACTCGCATTGTGCTACCATGGGTTGCGATGTAAAGCACTGGTACACATATGCAAATGAGCTTCACCATTGCTCTTCTTTTTTTTTTTTCATATTGAAGTTGACAAGCTCTCCCCTGTTATTCCTCTGTGGCTTTACAAAGTCATCCAGTTGCTCCTCTTTTAGTTCCCACTCGAACTATCCTACCATAGATCATGATGTTACAGCACCAGTGTACATATGCAAATGAGCTCATGAATATTCACAGTAAGACAATGACATCATTATCCAGTAGGTGCAAGGGCTATTTTATCACAAATTAGTAGAATTAAATATTTTTTCTACATATAAGCATGCTTTTTCTAATTGTAAAAAGTAAAAAAAAAAAAAAAATATCCCATTTTATAAGTGCAATATGGCATTCCATGGTGTGCGTGGAACATATTTTACTGCATGTCTAGCAGCTGAAGGCACTCAGCCTGTGGTCTCATGCCTTACTATGCCACTGGCCATGCAGTAAAATCTTTTTCATGCACACCCTGTCATGTCTTGTTGCTTACATAATTCACTGTTATAACTGATGGGTTATAATGCTGAACACACATCAGCTTTTCCTAAGAAAGGATTGTGCTGAATGTTCGGCAGATGGTTGTATGCAAAAGTGTTTTCAGTCACTATCAAAAGAAAAAAAAAAACTTTTCTTCACAAAAAAACAACAACTCTGAGTTTATTTAACATTGAGCTTATGGCCTAGAATTAACACAGATAAAGTCTGGAGCTTAAAAGTTTTAATCCCAACCCCTCCCATTGTCTAAGTTGTGTATTTTTTTTAAGAAAAATGTCCAGATAAGAATACTGAGTGTAGACTGCTACCAACTGCTGGCACACTGGCCAACAGGGTTATTCTCCTGCTGCTGAGGTGAAAGGCACTTTGTAGGTGTCATTGCTGAAGGTCATGCTGCTGCTGGCCCCGCCGCCCGACTATGTTGCTTGCTCTCCGCTTGGCCTCTCTCTGTGCCACAGACCCCTTTTTCCAACTGACATGGTGAAAAAACAGTCACCCACAATAACAACAATTACATAATGGCAAGGATAATTCTAGTATTCTGATTGGTCAGATTGCCCTAGAGACAGTGATGTTATCTGACAGTAAAACCAGTGTATCTGGGAAAGACACAGAGATGACCAAAGAATACTAAAGGAAATCCCTACCACCCTGGTCAAGTCACCATGATTCCAACATGGCTTCACAGTCTACCCACAACCACAACCATTTACAAAGCCTCCATCACAGTGAAAGAAATCTCTCCCTCCCTGCTGAAGCTATCCCAAACCTGAGATGGCTCCACAACCCCTGACCAACCACAACAAGTTATAAAGCCACCATCATCTTCTCTGTCCAAGTAAAACCACATTTAAAAAAAGAGTTGCTGACAGTGAAACCACTGCAGTGAGCAGCCTGTCATCATTGAAAGGCATGTGCCTGTACATCCTCCACTCCCTGTCCTGCCTAAAGGAATGGTGCCACTGAACACCTTCACTGTTCTGCTGTGTTATCTCCTGGTGAAAATCAGAAATGCTACAAACTGTACTGGAGGAAAAAAAATTAAAGTAAAACCTGATCAGTGTTTCTGATGTTAGTGTGTGCCAAGTTTAAGAGCACTACGGTACGCTACGTTGGTGGCTGCCCTGAAGTGAAAAACCTCAGCTTAAAAACTGCAGGATAATTATTTTTTTTCTAGAAAACAAAAAGCATACAAACACACCTTGCCATATGGGAAGGGAAGAAGGCCAAGAAAAACAGTGAATCCCAGTCAGACAAACAACAGAAGACAGAGAGGGGGATGGGGTGGTGGTGGTGAGTGAGAAACTCAGACTTACAAACAGCACACAGTAAAAAGTGCCACCTGCCAGACAAGCACAAAAAAGGAACATTTTTTTTTTGATTAAATACACTTCCACACTAGTAAATCAGTAAAATAAAAAAACATGTATTCATTTTATGTTTTTTTATTCTAAATATAATGAGCCATTTTATAATTTAGAATTTTATTTATTTAAAATTTGGTAACCTGGAAAAGCTTGTTTTCAGGTGCAACACAGGGACAGTGGTACAAAACAAAGGATAAACAAGAAGTAGGTGAATAAAATGTACATAGAAGCAGCAATAATATATAATAGCAATAAGACACTCCAGCTTTTGTGTTATTGTGTAATAACATGACTTCTCAGGTGTTGAAGGCACCTGGCATGTGACCTTGTGCTTCAACCACCTGAGGTGTGAAGTTATTACATAATAACACATCCTGGAGTGCCTTATTGCTTAATTGATATGTGGGGAAGAGTGATAACTCAAAATTTATGTCCACCCCATCACCGTGGGTTGCTTTTAAAAATCCTTTGAGCTTCACTGTTGGGGTTTATGTAGTGTCCCATACCTCAGGTGTGCATAAAGTTCTCATTTATGTACTCCTCCCCATATATTATGCTATGTTAATGACATTAGAAATCTGATCTCCAGGCACAGCTGCCAATTCAGATAGACTCCCAAAACTGGCCCTGTCTAAAATCAGACAATGTTTACCTTGGTAAAATAGAAGAAAATATATTTTAGTAAATGTAGAGGGAAAATGCTACAAAGTGTAAAGAAGGAACAGCGACTGAATCCTTGTAGGATGGACACATACACAGTATAGAATGTATTCCAGAGAGAGAGAGAGAGAGAGATGCTCCATTTACTACACACTTTGCTATGTACCTAAACAATGTTGAATGATGCATTTCAATGCCAGACTGTGGTATTTTATTTCCACAAAGAATTTCTCACATTAATAGCACTCCTTGAACAAAGTGGCTGGTCATCGATAAATAATATTTATTTATTCAGGGAACAAAATATTGAAAATTATGTAACATAAAGGTGTATAGCTTAATATTTTACAGAATAGCAGCAAACATTACAGATAAAGTAAGTGAGAAAATGTCGGCAGAAAAATCAATAGCTTTCATGGCATACACTTAGCCATTACATAATAAACTACAACCACAGATGAACTGCCATACCACTGCTTCATAATCAGACGTTTTCAATACAGCATGTTGGATTCCAAAAGAACACGCTATATAATATTACATATGAATATCACTTTTCCAGATACAACAAAGCTACATTAGTGACAATTTAGGGCATAGTTTTCTCATAATATTGTGTAGCCTTACCTTATAAGAATGTTTCAGGAAGGTAATCCTCATATACTGAGCTCCAAGTGGAACACATACGATATAAAAGTGCTTTTACTAGAGGCTGCATTACACACACTTCCATTTTTTGTACATGATTTTTTATGGCAATACGTATACAGTACTAGTTTCTTTCAGGACTGGGGTTGTGCTTTCAGCCTTTTTCTTTTAATCCAAAGGATCTGAACGTAAATGTTCTGCTTATGAAATACTGAATACTTTGGTTGCATGTAACTAGTAGCTCAACTTAAAAGGTAAATACTAAGTAAGAAAAATATCTTTCATATAGGTAATGGCCATATAATGTATGGGATAACGTGGCTGTGTATGAAATTCGGTTACTTGACTTAGCTTGTTGTGCTGCAGTAGTGACGTCAAATTGCTCTTGTGCTGCACTAGCTATGTCACTACTGTTGCACAACAAGAGCAAATTGTTTCTCATGCTGATGTCAGCTTGAGAAGTGGTTGCCATTGATAGTGTGGTGATGTTTTAGTTTATGTCAGTCTGTGACAGTGCTATCAAAAGTAACAGAACCATGTCTGTGCAAAGGGTCACATCATAATAATGGGGGACTTCCATCTCCCAGCGGTTGAGTGGACTACCCCGCTACCTCAAATAACAGGGAACAGGTCCTCCTGGAAGCTTTCCAGGCAGCTTCCTTGTGCAGTTGGTAAGGGAACCAACCAGGGAAGGAAATATACTGGACCATGATCAAACAAATGGGTAGAACATACAGGGGTTGGGGGTGAGGGATCCCCTAGCAGGGAGCGACCAGAACACCATATGGTTTTCACATGGTATGAGTAAGGAGACAACCAGTACAAGGGCAAAGGTAATAGACTTCAGACAGGCTGACTTTGGAAGAATAAGCGGCATTCTGGAGGGTCATATCACCAGACTCCAACCACACATGCCAGTCAGAAATGGGGGATTATCAAAACTGGGTTAGAAGAGGCCACAAACTTGTGTTCTAAGATCCAAAGCAAAAATGCCAGATCAAGATGGCTGAGCTGGTTAAGCAGGAAGGTATTAGCAAATATTAAGGAAAAGAGGGCAACGTTCAGGAAATACATGAGATCCAAAAAAGCAGAAGACAGGGAGGAGTACATGAAGAAAACAAGAGAGGTGAGCAGAATACTCAGGGTAGCCAACGCCGAAAGGGACCTTAAGCTGACTCAAGGGACAGGTGAGGGCGAGAAAGATTTCTTCAGCTATATAAGGGAGGAAAAAATGCTGTAAAGATCAAATAGTTAGGCTTAAGGTGGCCAACAGATGGGCTGAGAATGGGGTGGAGAAAGCAGAAGCACTCAACAACTACTTCTGCTCTGTATTGACCCTGGAAAAGCAGGGGCCAATGCCACAGGGGAAGCGAATAGTGAGTATGGGGCTGAACCAACAGAGATCGATGCAGAGATCAGATTGCTAGGGGCCTTAAGCACTGAAGGTGGATAAAGCACCAGGTCTGGATGGCATACACTCCAGGGTGCTGAGGGAGATGGCAGAGGTTATAGCAGGACCACTGGCAGACTTGTTCACAACCTCACTGAGGACTGGGTGTGTGCCCCAAGATGGGAGGATGGCACATGTGGTGCCCATCAGTAAAGGAGGGCACCCGGGATGAGCCAGAGAATTATAGGCCAGTCAGCCTCACCTCCATCGTGTGGAAGCACATGGAGACTATCCTTAAAGAAAGGTTTGTAAACTTTCTGGAGGAGAATGGTCTCCAGGACAGCAGGAAGCATGGGTTTATCACCGGTAGATCCTGCCAGACAAACTTGGTAGATGTCTATGCCTGGGTAACAAGGGCTGTTGAAAGGGGCCATGCGATGTATGTCCTGTAGTTGGACTTCAGCAAGGCCTTTGATGCAGTGTCACATGCGAGGCTGATTAGCAAATTGGGTCATCTGGGGGTAGGGAAGAACATGGTAGAGTGGGTCAAAAATTGGCTGATTGGCTGTGGGGTAGGCAGGTGAGGGTTGTTGTAAGGGGAGAACTCTCATCCCCAAGGGCTGTAACAAGTGGGGTTCCACAGGGATCAGTGCTGGTTCCAGTGCTGTTCGGCATCTTCGTGGCTGACATTGCAGATGGAGTTAGTAATGAGATCAGCTTGTTTGTAGATGACAAAAAGATCAGAGCAGTGATGAACAGCACAGAGGGGTGGCTCAAACTGCAGGAGGATGTGGATAAACTAAAACACTGGTCAGATGCATGGCAGCTGGGTATCAATACAAAGAAGTGCAAGGTTTTGCACATGGGAGACAGAAACCACAAGTTCTGCTACAGACGGGGGGGGGGTGGTACAGTTATCCAATAGAAAAGAGGAGAAGGATCTTGGGGTGATAATCACAGGGCAAATGAACCACTCAGCACAGTGCAGGAAGGCAGCAGCTAAGGCAAACAGGATGCTGGGGTGTATTGCCAGGGGTATTGCCAGGAGCATAACCTCAAAGAGGAGGGAGGTCATCCTGCCACTGTACAGGTCACTGGTCAGATCAAACCTGGAGTACTGCATACAGTTCTGGCAACTCTACTTAATGAAAGATGTCGGGTTACTGTAGAGGGTCCAGTGCTGAGCCACCAGGATGATCACGGGAATGGAGGACAAACCCTACAAGGACAGACTGAGTGAGCTCAACATTTACTCCCTAGAGGAGAGGAGGGATAGAGGGGATATGATCGAAACCTTCAAATATATGGGGGGCATAAACAAGGTTAGTACAGAGGGGATTTTTAGATTAAAGGGTGGGAGAAACACTAGTGGACAGTTTGAATTAAAGGGGGCACAGTTCAAGTGGGAAATGAGAAGACACTACTTCAAGGAAAGGGTAGTGGATGGGTGGAACGTACTCCTGGAGGAGGTGGTAACGTTAAAGTCGGTGGCCAGTTTTAAGAAGGGGTGGGCCATGGTCAAGGGGAAGGTTAAGGGAAAGGTCACTACCAGATGGGGGGCAGCTGCAGAGTAACACACTGCTGGCTGCACAATAGAGAGGCCTCGATAGTCCTTGAGGCCTGTATCTGCTGGCATTTTCCATATGTTCATATGTATGTCAGCCGAAAAGGAAAACTATGTAAATCTCAGTTTCCTCAGTCTTTCCTATTGTGAAACATGATGTACTAGTAGTTTTTTCATCTAGTGTATTCACAAAAACTAGTGTTGTTCTCCAGCACCACATTATGTACTTTCACTTTGACATATTGCTTGCAAATGTAATAAATAAAAAAAATAATCTCACATTCCTTATTTTGTGACTCTGCCTTTCTTTTTACTTGGTTCCTTGTTGTCTATTAAGTGTAATGCCTGCCTATACCCCATAAAAGATTGTGTATGAGCAGGGATACACAGACAAGGCTGCACTTGAATCTTGAAGTTTCCTTGGTAACAAACCTCTTGATCCAATCAGTCTTGTTGTACATGCCTGCTCATACACAGTCCTCTATTTTGTGCCATGTCCAATGACATTCTCAATTTTTTTATTTCTCATTTTTGATCAGGAAAGGCACACTGAGCAGTGAAAGCTTATTTCCAGAAATGTCAGGGTGGGGTTGGGGGGTTGCATGAACCTGTTTTAATGACAGAGAAACTGTTGCAATGACACTGGGGAAAGCTCCACAGCTCTTATTTGATAGGAGTCATGGTGCCATTAACTATTACCTGGACAGTGACCAGAGATAGGCAGAAGGGACAGCAGTTTAACATATTATGTGAAGTACTTACCTCAACTGCATAGCACGCACTCATACTGCACTGTCTGTCAGTTATGGTTATTACCCCAAAGTACCTGATGTGGGGCTACAGCCCACCACCTTCTGATCTACTGGCCACAGATGTGAGTGTGCTACCTGCTTTGCCATCAATACTGATCTGCCCACAGCTATTTTCAAAATGTAAATGCTTACAAACAGTTAGGGCATCTATTAGATCATCTGAATTTTGTACAAAAAAGATGGAATTACTGGAAAACAAAATTTGCATTGGGGCCTATTCATGAAGCCGGGTGGGGGTACGAGTGAAAGGCGCATATCCCACACGTGCATCTCCGCACTCTCTGGAGATCTGCATGGTGGCCATATTCATGAACACCAGCCACTGTGAAGTTCCCATATATGGCCCTGCTTCCCCTGTGCACAGGTTCATTGGGGGCTGTTGGGTGCAGAGTGGCACAACTGGGCAGGCAGCCAATCAGCTGCACAACCTTGGTCCTGCAGCAGATTACTTGTGCCCATGGGGCACCATGTTGGCAGCCAGCACGTTGTGTTCTGACAGCAAAGGAGGGGTTGCCAAGTTGTCCTCACCCAGCCCTCCCAGAATGCCCTGAAGGCTGGGGCATCCATAGTGGGGGGTCCAATGCCCCCTGCTGTCACCACCGCGGCTGACAGCTGCAACTCCAGGGGCACATAACTGGCCACTCAGGGTAACATCTCTCCCAACTTTTGTAACCACCAGCTCTCATGCGCTGTACCCCAGGCATTCGTTATTCATGCAGAGTATGCCCCCCGCACCACCACCTAGCCCACCCTTGTGTGGAGCTCTGTGATCAGTCAGGAGATCAGGTGCATGGTGGGGGCATATCTGTATAATGCATACCACACGGGGGGGGAACAGTGGCCTTGGGCAGGTGCTGGGTGGGCTATTCACTGGAGTTACATGGGGCGTACCCACTCCGCATCTTTGTAAATATGCTCCATTGTCACTGCTCATCAAAAATGGAAGCATTTTTTTTTTCAAACTGAATCAGGGTTGCAAATTTGAAATTAAGTGGATGCTGACTCAGGCAAGCTTACATTTGCACTTAAATCAAACATTTTTGAAAATCCATACCAATAACACTGTCTATAGCACCCATCTCTTGATCTGGAGATGTGGTGGGATCAACCAGATATTTATTTTGCATTTGAAAGGCAGGATCAACCAGATAAAGAAATAAAAAATCAAATAAAGGTGAGGAGGGTAGTAAACAAAAGTGGCTGATCAGTAGGTGGTAAACTGAGCCTCCATGTTTATAATACTGTTCAACCCACCCACACACAGAGCACAAGCCAATGAAGTGACATTGTTCACTAGAATGACACAGAAAGGAAACGGGAGGTGAAGGAAAGTTTAGTGAACGCCGTAATAACTAATTTTTGGGGTATGACTGCATTTTGGAGACCCTTGTAAACAGGGTGATAAAGGGGGTCACCAGTAATTATACCAATATAATAACTGGTTATAGTTTTTTCCCTATAGGAAAACTGGGTTGTAATTACAGTGTTATAACCAGCCGGTTACAACGACATTCGCATACCCAGTTTCCCTACTTCCACGCATGTGCCTACCTCAAACTTCCCCTTTTCTGCACCGTCCATTGAGATTCCTCAGTGCTGCAGTGTTCCCCGACAGAAGTCATCGGCGGTAAGTTTTTTCCTTAAAAAAGAAAAGATCTCTGGGCACAGCAAACCTTCATCATGGGAGTTAAAAAGAAAAAAAAAATTAAACATTGCTTCCATTTAAAAACAGTTACCTACCACGCTTAAGTCTGGGGTTTCCAACAGTCAGCGACTCAACTCTGTAGACAGATACAATTATTTTGTGTAATTGCTGTGGTGAAAAAAATGATTCCCAGCAATTATACAAAATAAACGATGGGTAGGTGTGTAAAACTCGGATTTTACACACCCCCTTGGGATGGTATGCCTTAATAAAGCCCTTGAGCTTCATTCTCAGGGTTTAAGTGGCATCCCACCCCTTGGTGGGTGTAAAATCCTCATTGTAACTACCTACCCATCCGTTATTCTCAATGTAATATATGGATATGCCATTTTAATACTATACAAAGCCATACCAAAAAAAAAACATGTAATAGTACTACCCAAAACCTGATAATAGCATAGTTGCTGACCGATGTATTTATTTATTTACGAGATTTACCAGGAAGGCATACTGAGCAACATGCTCGATTCCAGATGCGACCTGGGGGCCGAGACCCAATACATAACATGGAATTTAATACACAGACAGTTCAATAATGGAAAGCAAAGGCTTACGCCTTGTAAACATTTGGCAGGAAGTTACAGACAGGGGTAGATACATACAGTGTAAAGAGTGGAGGGTAGAGTACATTTAATATATGATTAGACTTCGTCATCATAGTAGTAAAATTGTTAGTTGAAACAGGAGCAGCTAGAGGAGAAATGCGCTCTGAGTAGTAGGTTGCGATGGTAGGGATTTGGTGTGTGTCTTATGGGGCCAGGTTGGGCTTTCCAAACCGATAATACTATAGTTCAGAGCCCATAATACTATCATTATGAATGATAGTATTATCACAGAAATGCCACAGGACCAGAGCAAGTCTGTCTCCACAGAAGCCTAGTTGTCATGGTACCAAGTCCCTTTCTGCACAGCTGAAGTCACGGCGTGCATTCTCATTGGCGGCTTTCCTCTGTGGGCAGACAGAACAATTTAAAAAACAAGGCAGCTATTTACTCTAACTTAGCAAGACTAATGGATGCCCTTCATTTCTTTGTCTTTTTTTTCTTGCATTCAGTGGATCATCTGGTTGATCCTGCTTTCTCTTATTCTGTTTATATAAAACCAGTTATGTTAATGAGACTAAGCAAAACCCAGCTGCAGTGGAACACATTTTTAGCCAGAATGGAAAACCCTCAAACAACCTGCCATCATTCAAAGAAAGGGGCTTTGGGTGTCCTTACTTGTGTTTCGCTCCATTCCACCTTCCCCCCTGGGAGACATGTACTCTGAAATGAATGTGCAGAGCACTGTATTGAAACAATATAAATGAATAACTCTCTGAGGATTTAGAATAATATTATCCATTTTCATTTTTTTTCCTGTGTTAAACTTACAGTAGTTTGAAGAATTTGAGTGGACTTGCCATATACAAATGATCCTTGATCCTCGAAACAGCAGTAGTGGTTCACTAAGTTGCAAACAGTTCCCCCCACACCATTCTTTTTTTTTTTTTGTGTGTTATGTGTTTATCCCTCCTTCTTTGCCTGCCTAGTTCGCCACTCCTTCCGGCTGCTCATGCTACCCGTGACCCCCTCACCCTGTCCCTCCTCCCCTCACCTCAACTTGCAGCTGACTCAAGGGTGGCCCAGCATATCCCTTTGCTGGGTGGGTCCCCCTCCTCCGAGGAGGGAAGACGCTGGGAGGGAGGCAACCAGTTTACTAGGCATCAGTCCTTGAGTGCTGCTGAGGTGGGTTTAGAGGCCACAGGGCATCTCGGGCCAATCGGGGCAGGCAGCCATCATCCGGCAGACCAGGAGGCTGGAATTTCCACTTTTCTCCCCGGGGTGTGGTGTGCCACGAATGTCAAGGCATAGCCGATGTTCACCATGCCCCCTCTGTATGTTGAGGCTCTGCTGCTGGTCTCCCCAGCCTCTGCCAGGGGGTACCAGACAGCATGCCTACGTCCCCTCCCTCTCCCTGGAGTAGGTGAGCAGTCATGGGACGCTCAGGCCAACTCCTCCCCGGCCGGCTCTCCAGCGACCTGAGTCCATTCCCGAACCTGGGTCACCGGCGTCGCGAGCGGAAATCCAACCACTGCATTGACGAGCTGGCCTCCCACACCATTCTAATGGTGCTTTCAGGATGTGGTGGAAGTGAATGCTCCGGTGGGTTGAACAAGCATCAACCTTCACTCATTCAGAGATTTGTCTTCACCTCTGAGCCAAAATAAACCTGTGCTATATATTTTAAACCTTTAATAATGATTTTTTTAAATATATATATATATATATATATATATATATATATATATAAAACAACTTAATCTGGTTCAATGTCAGTTGTTCACCATCTGTATTCCCCCTCCCCCCGGTCGCCCCTGAAAAAGGGACTTCTATGCCCAGTGGGCTTACCGAGTCAAGAAAATGCAATAAATATATATATATATATATATATATATATATATATGTGTGTGTGTGTGTGTGTATATATATATATATAATTAATTGTGGTTGAAATCGGTCTGCTCTGAGAATTACACTGTGTATGGGAATCTTTTAAGGGGAGAGTAAGTATATTTTGTTGAATACTTGATGAGTATTCTTACTCAGGAATCTTAATCATTATTCATAATTTCAGTGAAAATACAGACAAAAAAATTAAACTGTACTCCTATCCAATTGGCCAGGAACAGTTCTGGGCCACACCTTTCCCCAACCATTCATCGCCAGCTGGCCAACCCCCAACCTGTAATACACTGATTTCTGAATTGTGAAAAAAGTTACTGTAACAAGAGCTGACACAGCTTTATAACTGTTACCTCCTCTGTAGCTCTTCTCGCCACCCCATAGAGCCATTTGTAGCAATCAACCCACCTCATGACCCCCAATTCAGGATATGGGGTGGGGACGGTAATGGTAAGCATAAAAACTGGCTGATCAGCATCCACCCTCATTAACCTGCAGTGTGCTGCTAGCATGCTTACAGATTATCAGCAAATACCACACAGAGCATCCCACAGGTGGGAAGGGGTAGTCTTTGAGTCATTGCTGATACTGGGGATATTAATTTGTCAGTTAATGTTGCAATGTCAGTAATGAAAGAAACACTGCACCCCTTCCCAGGCATGCTGCAGCTGACAGACAGTATATTTACTACTGTACCAGTATGCTGGAGGATGGGAGGTGGCTGGACAGTTGGGAGATGACTGAGGGTGGGAGAGGAGGTGGCCATAGAGCTAGCTCTGGCCACCTGGGAAGGGCTAGAAGTGCTCTAATTTACTTTATTGAAGGTGAACGGTGGCTATCATAGCATGATGTCCCATGAAAAGCTCTTCAGAATGAGGTATTGGGTGTCCCTGCAGCTGGCAGCAGTCCAGAGATATTGATAAATATGTCTGCACTATGTTGATACTGGATTGTCACCATTTTTAGAACACTGTGATGACACTGAGGGAGAAGCTGTGTGTAACCACACTGTAGTCAAGCACTGCTTTGCCTTTGGTGACACTGCAATGTTCCCAAAAAAGATGGTAATATTGTATCAACTTAAGGCAGATTATGTAATCAAAATCTCTGCACTTCTGCTAGCTACAGGTATGCATTGTGCCACATTAATATGCTTTCAACCCACAGTATTCTGGGCACTTTTCATGTATATTCCCCTTTATCTTTTTTTTTTCCCTGTTATAAAATACCACAATTAGTAACAACTCCCCCCCCCCCGACACTTGGTATTCAGTCCTGAATATCATGAATCCCATTATATTCAAGGCATTTGGGGATTACTTATTACTTGCCAACACTCTTGATCTTTAAAATGCTAGGAGGACCTCCCATGAAGGGCCTCAATAAGTGATATGCTACACTAACTTAAATGTGTGGGGAATTCCTTTCTTAAATAATCTGAATATTATAAATCAACATATATTGATTTTTTATTTTATACACTTGATGATTGATAATATATTCATATGGGCTTATATTAATGGGTTTAAGGGGTTCTTTTCTCTCTGTTAGGGTGCCATCTTTCATCTTGTAAGAGTGTCAGAATGGTTCAAATTTACATCACAGTTCCCTCACCCAATAAACTTGCAGTGCTGTGATGGTCATATACTGTGAAAAAAGACAATGGCCAAAAATAATATATCATTAGAGACAGTACTTTAAAATCAGGCCTGTATTTGTTCACTTAGAACAGAGTCTACATAAGATCTTTTTTCTTAGTTCTGCAGTTTGTCGAAACCTAATCCAAAAGCAAAAGTTGCACCGCTGAACTAAATATAAAGTGAGGACACTTAGAGCATAAGTGGATTCAGCAATATAACAAAAACCCATATTTATACCCAGGTAGAGTAAGGAGAGGTACCTCTCTTTGGAATTTTTTGCAACATTTTGCAGCCACAAAAGATGGCTGAGGTTGTCAGCCCATGGTCAACAGCTCTAGGCAATAGAAAATGGAGCACCCCGACTCCTGCAGTCAGATTTCTGAAAGGCTGTCTCCTCATACAGCAGATCCCCCTACTACCACTGATAGAAATGAACTGAACACAGCAGCCTTATTCAAAAATTAATCCTTGAGGCCCCCACACCAATACTGGCCTGGAGAAGTTAACTGGCAAACACACACACACACAGGCATATAATGACGAGGTCTCATGCGTGAAAAGTTCTAGATGGAGATGTCTGTCAATGAGATTATGATTTATAATCCAATCTACTACCGCCCACTGGCAGCAGGTAACTCTAATTTGGAACTACACCACTAGATCTGATGAACTTGATAACAACCCTCAGTGCTTCTGTGAAGCAGCCCTTGATTATGCTGCTCTCCATATGGGCCTTTTAGAAATAATGAAGTAGAGCATGGTATCAAATGAGGTTTATAGTCTGCTATTCCGAGGGAGTCATTCTGCCTTGAACAAAAATCAATCCTGGAGTCAAGGATCATTTTAGAAATTGGCCAGTGGTGCAGGACTAGGGTCAATAGCCCACAGCAATTTGAAGGCAGAAGTCAATTCCACTGGCACAACCCATACATTTTAAACAGCAGACATCCATTTTGCTTTTCATAAACTACTGTATTGTGCTATTAAAACTGACTAGAAAACACCTTTCTTCAATGTCACTTTTCTTTTTCAGGGTTTACATTACTGTTTTGCCAAATTATCCATGAAGTTTAATTTTTTTAGTTTAAGTTGTCTGTTTATGACCCTTTCCTTGGTGTGGCTCAGTTGGTAGCATTTCCGCCTCTGGGTTAGAAGGTCATGAGTTCTAGTCCCACACTGGGATTGAGTTTATACCTAAATGCTGGCAAATGAGTGCAGTACTGGAGGGTGCTATACTTTTGGGGTGTGCTGTCCTTCAGATGAGATGTTAAACTGAGGTCCCTTCTAGCCATCTGTGATGCTATCCTGGTGGGTGTCGAGGTGGAAGTAAAAGAACCCAAGGCACTTTTTGCAAGTATGAGGGACTTTCTCTACTGTCCTAGCCAACATTCCCTTGCCCACTAAACCAGTTCACGCAATTGTGCAAGGCTGTGTGTAGGTGGTAATGTGCAAAATGACTGCCACTACTCATTCACCACTTCACTACCACTCTAGCATTGCTTGTGAAGCACTTTGGGATGCAATATCTATGAAAAGTGCTATATAAATGCTGACTCTTCTTCTTCATCATCTTCCTTTCATCAGTACCTGACTCTCTCAGTTGCTCCTTAGGTACTTACTTGATTCATCCTGTACCTTCTACCTATGTCCACTGACCTTTATGAAGCTGTGGCTCCCTCCTTCCTCAGGCAGGGTCAGGGTTGGAGGATGTCTCCCTGAGTTTTATATTTATTTGGAGATGCTACAGAAAAGGTGTGGTAACCCATTTGTACCAGGGTCAATTGTCATGAGTACTGAGCCCATTTTCCATTTCTTACCCAGACTCTGGAGTAGTCACAAAAGCAGACATCATGGACATGTGCACACAATGCATGCCATCACACTGACACCTGTGAACTCTCCACCCACTGGCTGGCCCTTGACCCTGACTACCACCTGTGATCACCCAGGTGGCAGTATCAAGAAGTAGGATGGTACCCTCCCTGGAGGAGGAAAGCATACATGGAGATGCTCAATCCTTCTTCCCCAGGCCAGTCTCCAATGTCTCTGGCTTATTCCTGAACCTGGGTCAGCAGTGGCCCCACAGCTACATCACTGAGCTGGCAATTCATCAACTTTAAATAAAAAGCATTCACTGTGATTTTCTGACAGCATAATGCATTTGTAATGGCATCTTAGTTCGTACCATGACAACAGTGTGAGACATCACAAACATACCACTTTGAGATCAGTTGCCGAAGCATTATTTTGAAGCAAACAGTAGAATAGATCCTTGTTAATGTGACATAGTGATAGACTATTAATGGGAAAAGTCCCCCAAAACAGAACTCATTAAAGTTCAAAACAATTGCTATAATCGCAGTTGTTTTAAACATTTTATTTTAGCAGATATACTGTATTACTATATTCTGGTACTTCATTTTATCTTTCTTAAATTCACTTGCATTTGTCGGGTGCAAGGGATCACCATGGGTAGGCAGCAGATGCAGGAGACCATAAATTAAAGAACAGTGGAGCAGTTTAGTACAATGAAAAAAGACAAATCTGGGGTCAAGGAAGCATGGAGGTACAGCTATCCTCACTTGCATGCAGGCAACCCTGAGGAGTGCAGACAACAAAATCGGTGAGCTTAAGGGACTAATGAACATCAAAGGTCAGGAGACAGTTACCCTCATGGAGACACTGTGAGGAGAAGAAAGTGACTTGGACGCCATCATAGCAGGATAAAGTCTACTCTGGAAGGATAGGCATAACAAGAAGGGGGGTAGGGAGTCTCTGTATAACGGAAACAGTTATTGTGGAGTACAAGGTGGCAAAATGTGTTTCAGAGTCCATTGGTGTAGAGCTAGGGGAAAGGAGGTGGACATATGAGTCATCCTGGCATTGTCCTACAGGCCTCAAACAGCTCAGTGGAGCATGATGCCCAGCTCATCAGGGAAATAATGACAACAGCCAAATCAGATGCAGTGGTGATCATAAGGGACTTCAATCTTCCAGGCAAAGACTGGCATATTCAGCCCAATGCACGACCCAGGTGTGGGTACGTGCAAAAGGTATGTACCTGACTCACACTGTCCCACACCCACTGACAGGTCTGCACTGGCCACTATTCATTATTGCCAGTTGTCTGCCCATAGCCCATCCCTCCAGCATGCAGCATGAAGCATCACAGGAAATGAGAATGGCTGCATGTGCAGGCATCGAATTGGATGCCGGTCCCGGGTGCCAGAGTGGATCCACTGCCATGCTCATGCAGGGAATCCTGAGATGGCACATAGCCTGACAGGGAATAAACAATGGGCATTTGCCCGAATGGACATGCTCAGCCCTCTGAGGAAGTACAGTGCTTTGGTGCAGCCATGTGCAGGGGGATACTGTTACTGCTGTGCCACACTATTAACCTTTGGGGGAGCATGTAAACATTTACAGCAGGGCCCCCCCTCTTGCAGCATGTCCCACAACAGCATGGTGAGCAAGTGCCATTGTGAATTCACAAAACATGGGCATGCCACCTGACCACCTCTGTCATGGTGCCAGGCAGCTGGCCTGGGGATCCTGTGCACGGGGTGCTAGCGCACATGTGGTGAATGCTGCTATGGGTACACTGGACCCGGCTGCACTGTTTTCAGGCATAGGAGTGCCTATGCACCTCAGATACTTTGCGCACAGACTACCATACTCTTTTGTGAATAGACCACACTGAGAGGGACAGCAGCAGGGCTAAGGCTTAATTCCTTTCTACCTTGAAGGACTGCTTCATAGAACTGAATGTCCAATAAGATACAAGATTTGAGGCCACACTTGACATTGATTTCAGTGGTGGGAATAAATCCATCTCTTATTTAAAAGTCAGGGAACTGGTGGCAGGCAACAGCAACAAATGAGACCTTTTCCCTAGTGACAGTAAAAAGTAGCTGGATCCAAGCTAATAGGTCAGAAACTTTAGAAAGGGAGACATTAGCTGGCCCAGTGGCACTAAGGGTTGAGACGCTAGATGCCACACTTCACTCCACGCCGGCAACCCGGGTTTGGGAGTGAACTCTGGCCACCGAGGGCTGGCCAGGGGGAGAAAGGTTGGAGTGCCCAATAACAGCTCACCTTCTCTTGGGGGGAGGGAAGGCTTCCAAGCTGGCAAGTGGTGATCCCTAGCAGAGGCTGGGGAAGCGACAGGGCAATGAGTCACTGGGGCACTATTGGTCGGGGGCAAAGGTCCAGAGCCAATCAGCTCTGGGGACAGCTCCTTTGTGGAAGGAGGGGGAGGGACATTGCAGGCATCAGTGTGCATGCCTTGATGCTTGGGCATGCAGCGTCCCACAGGAAAAGGGAAAATCACCCTCCAGAAGCCGGGTAGATGAAGCACTGAGCCAAGTACTGATAAGCCACTGACTGCCACTGTCTTGGGAATCTGACAAGATATAAGGTATTGGGGTGTTCTGCTCCACCCCAAACCCCACCCGGGGGGTAATCTGCGGTAGGATGGAGGGACCCAAGCAGCAGGTAAGTCGGTGGCAGGGATGGGTTTCATTGGTGACTCCTGAAGGGGCAGCTCTGGTAGGGATGTAGGTGGGGAGAAAAAGAAATTTCAAAAAAAAAAAAGAGAGGCAGACTTTGCCTTGATGAAGAATATAATATTTAAGGGTATGGTGCTGCTGCATAAAGCTGGGAATGCAGAGCACATGTGATGTGTGTTGAAAAAAAAGTGTCTCAAAACAGTTGCAGACATCTAAAACATAGAAATATAAGAACATAGAAACAGAATTTATTAGCAGATAAGGATCGCTTGGCTCACCCAGTCTTCCCAGTTTGTCCCTGCCTATACTGTCACCACAGACCCTATTTGATCTTCAGCTACTCCCCCCCACACTTTTCTACTAAGATTCCTTAAATCCTTTGATCCTATCCCACATATAGTTGAAGCCCTCCACTGTTTTTGCTCCCACCACCTCTGCTGGAACACTTTTCAAGACATCCGCCACTCTTTAGTGAAGAACAGCTTCCTCACATCCCTCCTAAATTTCCCCCTTCCACCCTCATTGCATGCTTTCTCTTCCTAGTGCAAAGCACCCCTTTCTGCACCTTGTTCACCTCTGTGAGGTACTTCTAGGATCTTTATCATGTACCCCCCTCCATCCTCTCTTTCAAAGTGTAATTTGTCTGTATTCCTTTAAGTAGTAATGGAAAAATAGCCAATGTGGGACTGTCCTCTAACACGCAACAGCGACCTAAGGCAACTGATTCTGAACAAACAGAATGGCAGCTGGAATCAGACACATTTCCAGGCCACAGTGAAACACAGAGCAGCACTGAGGGACTGCAAACAATAATTAAGATAGCCAAGGAAGGGATGAAAGTCAGGAGAGCAGTAGGAGCACATGACAGCAACAAATCTTTCTTGGAAGGATGAGAGTGAAGGAGTGGATTGTGCCACTGAAACAGTAGACAGTAGAGAAGAACTTGTAAGAGAGCATGAAGCAATGGTTGAGATGCTTAATAAATACTTTGGTTTGGTGTTCAGCAAAGGGCAATTGGTGGGGGAGGGAAAGTACTCAATGGAATATCCCATAGCATCAGTGGTAGCCAGGATGCAGCCACTGGCTATCAAGGCTGCACTGGTAGCTGAATAAATGACGTGTTAGCCATGTAAGTCCCAAGTAATGGATGGAATATAACCCGGGGTCATAGTGAAGCTAAAGGGGACAATTTGTGCAGCTTACAATAATCTTTCAGGAGTCTGTTTGAACAAGACATATTAAGTGCCAGAGGACTGGAAAGTGAATAATGTGGTCCATATCTTCAAGAAGTGGGCTACATGAGACCCAGAAATCTGCACACAAATTAGCCTGACATTGATGCTGGGTAATATCCTAGAGCTTATTATCAAGGTCAGAATAAATGAGCACTTGGTTGAAGCCAAGGCTCTTGTCTTGTTTCAGTACGGCTTTATGAAGGGTATATTAAACCAGACAAATCTGATCACCCTCTTCAAGCAGGTGACTAGGGTGGTAGCAGGGCCAAGGACATAGTCTGTTTAGACTTCAGCAAGGCCTTTGGCACTGTGGTGTATTTCAAGCTTCTTTGCAATGTAAAGTAGAGTGGTGTAAAAGAGACAAACACAAGGTGGACTGCTAACTGGCTTAGAAGTAGGAAGCAGAAGGTGCTGGTGGAAGGGCAGTATTATAAATGAAGAGACTTACTTCCCTCAGGGATCATTGCTTGGGCCACTGTCCTTCAGCATCTTCATCAGCTATTTGAATGATGGGGTTTCTAGCAGGCTATTTAAATTAGCGGTCAGCAATGATCTGTCAGGAAGGTGGACCCCTTGAGGATGGAGGGGGGGGCAGACTTCAGGAGGACCAGGTCAAGTCTAACTCCTGCAGTCTCAGAATCAATGTGGCCAAATGCAAGGTGCAACACTTGGGAAGGAAAAACAGAAGTAAGAGACACACAAATACTCACACACACACACACACACATATGCAGGGTGTGGTGCTCATGTTGCTACAGTCAGGGAGAAAAAGGACCTGGGGTTATAACTGGCAAGAGGCCGAAGACAGAAGAATACTGCAGTACATCAAAAGGGTGGTGATCAGGGCTGGCCCGATGGCTTGGAAGGCATTGGCGTTGTGCATCTCACTTTCTGCCATGCAAGTGACCTGTGTTTAGGAATGCCTATAGATTGGGTGCTAACTAATAGAGAACAATTCCTCAATGGCTCAGGTATTTTAACTGATGACATTTCTGACAACTGTACTGTTTATATGATTAGAAAAAAGCTGAAAGACAGAAAAAATGACATTTTAATTAGGGAAGTTAGATCTTTTAAAAACTTAACTGATCAAGTATTTATAAAAGAAACTAATAATTTAGATGGGTCGCCTATGCATGATTTAATACAGGTAGACAGAGCTGTAGCTAATTTTAATGAGCAGCTATTAGGCATAATTTATTATTATTCCCCAGTAAAAAAGCAAAGGATACAAAAACAAAACAATTGCCATGGCTAAGTGCTAAATTACTTCATTTGTTTAAAATATGAAACATGCTTTGAAAACAATTCAGAAAGTGTAATTTGCAATGTGATTTAAATGTGTATCTTAAAATTCAACATTTGTGTAATACTGAAATAAATAACTCAAAACAAACATATTATAAGGAAAAAAACTAAAAGACCTAACTAACACTAAACATTTTTGGGACTCACTGAAAATTTTTTTATCAACCATCCAAACAAGTGAAAATTGATAAGCTAAAAATGGGAGCAAAGTTAATAAGTGAATATCTTCAATTAGCAGACACATTTAATGATTTTTTTTTTACAGATATGATAAGGTATAAAAAGCAAATAAGACATTCTCCTGAGAAGCTAATTAACATGTACCAGAAAAAATAGTGTTCAAAAACTTAAGTTTTGTAAGGTAAAGAAAAGAAAAAAAGAAGTTCATACTCTCTTATTTAAATTAGGAAGAAATAAAAGGCCAGGTGTATATGGTCTTTTCCCTAGATTTTTAAAACTGGCAGCTAAACAACTGACTTAACCAGTAACATATTTGTTTAATGGGAGGGCTAAAGCCCGAGGTTCAATGTGGGGGAATAACTCCTTCCACATTTCCCTTAAAGACCAGCCTCCTTCAGCAATCCCCTGCTTAACACATTGTGAAACACTTCTGTTTGCAACGCTCCAGGCTCCTGCATGGCTTGTGTGGCTGAGCCTTCATAGCATTCCTCTTCTTCTTCTTCTTCATTTACACCCCCTCCCGCCACCTGTCTCCTGTGACTCCTTCATTCCATTTCTTTGCTGTGCTTTCCTCCTTTTTGTTCCCTGCTTGTTTTTTTCTATAGCGCCTTTTCCCTGTTTGTTTTCCATGCTTCCCCGATCCCTCCCTGTCCTTCTGTTTCTCCATAAACTCCCCTACCTGCTCTCCATGCTCTTCTCTCTTTTCTGTTTTGTTTCTCCTTTGGGTGGTGATGCTGTTACCCCACCACCAGAGCTTCCGGGTTGCACTGGCTCTCGTAGCACTGCTCTTCCATGCATTCCCCTAGCTCTTTCCCTCAGAAGCATGTCTCATTGCTCCCATTCTCTCTGCTGTTTGCTCCTGGTATGCCTTGTCTCACCCAGACACCCTCTGCCTTCCATTCTACTTGATGCCACCTGTTACCTTTCCCTGTCACGCACCTGTGGACCCCTGTCTGGAACCTACCTTGCTTGCTGCACTGCCTCACTATTTCCCTACTTATGACTATGCAGCCAGCTGCCCTTTCCTTGCTCAGCCCATACCAGCCATTTTTTCTGGACTACCTCCCTAACTCATACCTTCTGAGGCACTGAGCGAAGGAAGGCTTGCCCTGTCTACCAGGGATGGTATTCTGTTACAATTATTACTATGTAATACTTACAAACCTGACATCCTTTGTCCCTAACTCTGCCTGGTAGCATTGAATGACGGTTAGCACCCTCTGACTATCAGAGAAGGGAGCCATGTCTGCAATCTACTGTGTCATACCTATACATTTTCTACCTGATACCTTTTGCTGCTTCCCTTTGGGAACAGGACCTCTTAACCCCTTGTGCCTTCAGCATCCTGCTTATGCCTGGTAGCCTTGAGTTACAGTCATCTCACCTCGACTACCATGGATGGGAACCTAAGTCTACATTCAACTGTTTCAACCTTGTGCATTCTCTACCTGATACCCAGTTGCTGCTTCCCTTTAGGAACAGGACCACTATAACCCTTCTGCCTTCAGCATCCTACCTCTGCCTGGCAGCATTGAACAAAGGACATCTCGCACCAACTACCAGGGATGGAAGCCTGTGTCAGCAATTGACTGCTTCAACCTTATGCATTTGCTACCTGAATACCCAGTTGCTGCTTCCCATCAGGAATGGGACCACTTTGTCCCATTTGCCTTCCCCATCCTACCTTTGCCCAGTAGCATAGAGTGAAGGTCATCTTGCCTCAAATACCAGGGATGAGAGCTTGTGTCTGCAATCAACTGTTCAGCCTTATGCATTCTCTACCTGATACCTGGTTGCCACTTTCCTTTGGGAATGGGACCACTGTACCTCATTTGCCTTCTACATCCTACCTCACCAGTCTACATCCTGCACTTCCATGGACTCATTGTACTCTTTCCCACCTTGGCCTCCTCATGCTCTGGAATTGGACTCAGCCAACTTGTTCAGTCTCTATCTCCATTCAGTTCAACTGCATCTTGGACTTCCTTGCTACCAGTCACCTCTTCTTGACTGCCATGCAAGTTTGTCTTCTCCTTCAGAGGTGGGAACTTCATGCCTCTTTGCTGCAGCATCTTCTGTTCTCTGCACTGCTAGTCCCCTTCTTCTTCGGATGTGGGACTCTCATACCTCAACTTCGTAGCACTGGTACCTGGATTCACTTCTTGGTCTTACATGGCTCCACCACTTGTGGCCTGCAGCAGCTTTGCTGAATCCTGATTCAGTTTGCTGTGGCACTGACTCCAGTCTTGTCCCTTCCTGCACCTGAGATATCAGTATGGCATGGCCTGTGCTGTCTTCTTTTAGGACTCCTTCTTCTAGTCTGTGGCCATCCACTTTGGACTGTTTCCTTCCATCCTTGGACAGTTGCCTTCTCCTCGCTGCCTTGTTTGCTGTAGTTCTTTTGGGCAGTTGATACCTATCACCAGCCAGTATTCCTATCTGGTCAACAACTCCTCCTGTTTATCTATCTCATACTCCTACCATGGCCAACCTAACAGCTCCCATCCACCACTACGGAGCACTTGTTTATTTCAACTGAGAAAAACTTCTTCTAGCAAACATCCCTTGGACAACATGCCTTATAGATTCTTACATCACCAAAGAGTTATCCATACTTCTCAATCATCAGTTATGGAATCCTATTTGACTGGACTATGGAAAGATTTCATTCCTCATCCAACTCTGCTTAATGCCCCCTATGCATCCTGTCAATTCAAGGACTATGCAGTCCCTATCTCCCATGTCTCATAGGATCTAAGATTTAATGGAGCCTTCTCCACTCCTCTCTTTTTACATAGAAAAGTGACCTAATTCCTTCCGTCCTGCACCAACTCCATAATCATCATCACTGTTACGGATAACGGGAACTGCAAGATACCTCATAGCAATACTGGCATCATCTGTTTTACCTTTCAATAGCTTCTCCTATGAGCACTGACTCAGTTTGATTACATTACTCGATGCCTACTTTCTCAGTAGTCATTGGATGTCCTACGACCTTTCCAGCTACCTTCCCAGAACTCTCATCATTGGATCTCTGGTGCCTAGTTGCCTTACTAAAGTCACTCTGTCCAAACCATTATTTTCTAGCACCTGGATGTTATCATACTTCATACAATCATCTACAATCCTTCATCTTATTACCATCAATCAGGTCAGCTGCCCCTGCAGCGGTCCTTCTAGCTCATCCCTCATGATTCACCTCCCATATTCCCTCCAATGAAGACTTTCACTGAGAGCTGGCTTCCATTGTTTCCTCAATCTGCACATCCACAACTGACCTGGCTGTCTCACTATCCCAGTCATGCCTCTCAACAGGCCAAAATCATATTAAAATGCTAGGCACTGCCAACTTTCTACACCACTCTTAACTTCCCATAGCCACATCAGTCTATAGACTTCTTCAAATGCTCATTTTTAGGCTTCCAACAGCATTTAGACATTGGATCACCTGTTAGACAAAATAGTCATGGCCATCTCAGCTCATGTCATGGGCAGTTATGCTGCAACAATACCCATATCTACCTTTTCCTACCATCAGACCAGCAAGAACCTATGCAAGTATCATTATAGCCCCAATACCCAAATCAACTCTTAAATTCATCATACTGAATGTCCAATTATTCTATATACATTCAGTTACCATCTCTAATTCATATACCAACCTTCCTTCTGTGGTCTAAAATCTTCCACATCACTCCTCTTACCCGGTATATAAAGATTCTGTCCGACTCCTTCATGTTCTTCATGGATGCCTGCATTGCAACTTATCAATCACCGCTTAGCTCCAAACCTTCAGACTCTAACTTCAATGTCAAACTTTTTACAAAGTCAGATTGCTTACCTTATGACTTCATAACCTATCATACTTCCCACCGTTCAAAGTCTGGCAGCAAATTTTATTAAATCATGCTCTTCAAGCTCTCTTTGTCTCTCTAAATCCCATTGGACATCATTCATCATCACCTTGGAAACCTGGACTACATTCACCCCTTTTCAACTGGCTCTACTCCACTTCAGGATCCATGCTCCCTCAGAATAGACCTACCTCTTCAACCTCAGTATCGTCCTTCCAGAATGCATCATCCAATGGACTTTGCAGATGGACCATCATCTCTCCAAGCAGTTCAGTTTTCTCTGAAATTAGAATATGGTTGCTAGAATCTAGGTTCTTCTCCTCTTAGTTTGCTCAGAGGACTGGTGGGTCAGTAGCCATTTGTCCTCAGAGGTTTCCTCCACCTGGGTTTTTTTTTCTCTCCAGCATGCTACTGGTCTTACTCTCTGTGAGTTGGAGGAGGTAATCATACTCTTTTAAACATTTCATTGATAATTCTTTTTTGGGCTTTCTATCCCCTACTCACTACCCAGTTTCCCTACCAATGGTGGGACTAGAGTAAATGCAGAAGTAAACTATATTACACAACACTACTGACGTCATACGCTATTCACCAAAACATTGAATGGAAGGGCTAAAGCCTGAGGTTCAATGTTGGGGAATAGGTCCTCCCAGATTCCCCTTAAAGGCCAGCCTCCTTCTTCAGTCTCCTGCTTAGCGCATTGTGAAACACCCACCATCTACCCCTGCCTCCTCCTTCTCCAGCACTCTACTCACCTTTGGTACAGGGCTTTCCATTCTCTACTCACTACTCAGTTTCTCTACCAAGGGTGGAAATATAGTAAAGCCAAAAGTAAACTACATTACACAAGCACTACTGACTTCATACGCTATTCAACAAAACATTGAACTTGTGTTTATGTACAAATCAGTTAGTGAACTGCTGGAAAATGGCAATTGTAATTCCATTATATAAGACAGGTGATAAGCAAATCATTATGAATTATGGATCTAGTTCTGTCTTGCCAGCTTTAGCAAAACTTTTAGATAAAGTAGTTTCCAATCAATTTGCTAAACACCTGAAAAGAACCATCATCTCATATAAGATCAATATAGGTATTGAGGGGGTTACAGCTGCTGATGGCCTTGGTCAGGTTAACTAGTGACATATATGATTATATGGATTGTGGAATGCTCACTGGGGGAATTGTCATCAACATGACCAATGCCTTCAACCTGGTGAAGCACTCCATTCTGATTCATAAGTTAGAAAGTATAGTTGTGGGAAGTTATACACTCAACTGGTTTAAACAATACCTGTTAAAGAAAAAACAATTGGTTAAAATTGGGTCTGTTAAATCATCAGTAAGGGCAGTAAACACTGGGGTGCCACAAGGTTTGATTCTGGGTCAGCTGCTTTTCTCAATGGGGCCTATTCATGAAGGGGTGATGGGTACACATGATATGTGCATTCCAAGCCTGCATTGCTATACTGGCCTGGACAGGCACATGGTAAATGGTATTCACAACTGAAAGCACCTGCAGAGCACTTGTCCACAGCCCTGCCCCCCTGATGTGTAGCTGCATGGGGTCAGAGCGTGAGACTCAGGCAGGCATCCAGTAAGATGCCCATCCTGAGTCCCAAAGTGAATTCCCTGCTGCATATGTGCAGGGGATCCTGGGAAGCATGGAACCCATTGAATTGACACCAATGAGTGACTGCCTGAATGACTGCCCCCAGCCCTCCCTGGCAGCCCGCTGGGCTGGGACAGCAGTGTGGAGATGGTTCCCCTTGCTGCTGTAGCTGTGGGTGTCAATGGGGGGGGCACATAAAATGTTATGTCAGGGTCCTCCATCAAGTAACTTGCACACACCATGCCTGGTACACTGTACCTTAATGAATGGCACAGAGTGCAGACACAGCACAGCATTCCCACTTAACGTCGCCTACGTGCCTCAGATATGCGGCGTGTAGGCAACTCAATCCTTTTGTTAATAAGGCCCAATATTTTTAAATGATTTACCAGAAATCTCTAAGGAAGTTGCAACTACAATGTATGCAGATGCTACAGTTCTTTTTTGTGCTGTGAGAACAGGAACAGATCTTGAAGCAAACATGCAGCTACTATACTATGCATTACAAAACTGGTTTATGGAAAATAAACTTTTGTGAAATGAAAAATAAAAATGAACCATGATCTTTGGAACTAAGCAAAGGACTGAGGCAAATGGAAATAACATGATAGTAGTAGGGATGAATGGACATGGTTTGGAGTAAGTGTCCCTTTTTAATTAATTGAGAGTAATGTTAGACAAAACATCTTTTCATAAGCATAGAACAGAAGTAACTAAAAAAGTAAACAACAAGTTGGGATACTTATACAGAAACAAAAATAGCTTAACACTGCAAGTCAAAAGAACTATAGCAAATCAAGTACTTCTTGCAGTTCTGGAACATAATTTTATTTTGTTAGTTAATTTACCAAATACTACACTCCAAAAAATATATAGTTACATTTGATAATATCATCAGATCTGCTAATAACCAAAACAAACAAGAACATTGCTGTGACTTATATCAAGTGTTTGGAACTCTGCCCCCTGAAAAAAGAATTTGATACACACTATTAACTTTTTTTCAAAAGGTTTTGAACAGAGAAACACCCAAAGTCCTAACCAATTGGTTGACAAGAACAAATAACAATACTGCATACTTCTTCATTTTCTTTGCAACTTTCTTTTTGTGCCTTGGCTTGGTGCTGGGGTGTGCCCCCTTCATCAGCACCCAGACCATGCAACCAGCATCCCCCAAGGCAGCTCATAGTGGGGAGGCCCACAGCATACCCCCTGCATTGGGGCTCCATGAGGGGCAGGACCAAAATCTGCCTGAAACCCAAGCTGAGGCTCATGAACTGAAGCATAATTAATGCAAAAGTCTGGGGGCTTCATGGTGCAGCTGGCCCAGGGGGTTTTCCCTGGAGAGTTTCCCCAGAGGTGTGGACATGCAATGACAGCAGTGCAGGTTGGGCATGCTTCCTCATCCAACTTACAGATACCTGCTATTGCTTTCCCCTTGAGAGCAGCCCTGGCTTTTGCACACCCAGCCTCCATTAGGTGTCACTGATATGCTGGGAACCCATGAACTTCCATCCTCAGAGAAGGAGAGCTGTCTGCAGGACAATTATCATAGCTCCCCCCCAGCCAACCCTCTGATGTACTGTGCTCATTACTGAATGTGGGTCATTAGCGCCACAGGCAATAGTGCTACTGCTGCGCCGGTGGGCTTATCTGTGTACATCTTCATTAAAATATTATCAAGAAAGCTGGACTAAAACTAAAATGGCTGCACATTCTTTTTATGATTGCAGACTATTAAATGAGCTATTTGAATTGGGGTTTGAGGTTTTATAGCTCTTTCTGTAGGCTTGGGTCACATATTTAGTAGCTACCAACTCATTGACAGGATAAGTGGGCTGAATTCAAAATAAATGTGAAGAATCACTTAAAGAAGCTATCAACATGTGATTGTTCTGATTATACCCGAATAATTTTAAATTGTGCTCAGTTGCTCATCTACCTACAGATGTACTTAAGCATACAATTAATATATTTCTTTGGTTTTTATTGCATGGTTTTAAATTGTGTATCCTTTTCTTCCCCAAACATGCCTAAAAGCAGATTTTTGATGCAGATCACTTTCCTGGTAAATCAAATAAATAAATGAGCATGGTTTGCTGGGGGTTGGCAGGGCGGGAAAAGATTGAGTGTCATGGGGATAGCTCTCTTCTCCCTGATAGGGGTGTCCAGCCTTATCGGTCAAAGACTGCCACTGGGCAGAAGCCTGGTGGTAGTGCAGGTCCCCAAAGGGTAGTCAAAGGGAGGTGATAACCCATGCAACACGTGCACACCTCCACGCACATTAAATGCTGACTTGGCAAGGGGATGAAAGAATGTAGAAAAGTGGAAAATAGGAGGATGGCTACATGATGCCCTTCCTTTCCCCCTGGGGCCTGGTCTGCCATCTGATCTCAGTGGACTCTTGTGTTGCCAGGGGAAGGAGGTCCTCCCTCCCCTGGCCCTGCTGTAGTGAGAAAGTCTGCAGAGAATGTATGCCCCCAGTATCAGAGGAGGTGATAGCACGTCACAGGAAATGGGGACAGGACAGAAGAGCTGCCAGTACTGTACACAGGAGAAACACCTTGATAAAAAAGGGTGGTGATCAATAGAGATGGGGAAGTAATCCTACAACTGTACAAGGGCCTGGCCAGGCCCACCTTGAGTACTGAGTACAGTTTTTCATCCTAAATACAAAAATAACATGGAGGTAGTGGAGACAGTATAATAGAGGACCATGAAATAAAATGCTTATCCTGGAGAAAAGGTACCTGGTAAGGGACATGACTTTAGTCTTCTGCCTACTCAACGGTATCAAAAAGATAAAACAGATAGAAACATAGAAATGGTTGGCAGATAAGAACCGCTAGGCCCATCAAGTCTGCCAGTATGCCCTGCACTTTTTGTTGCCTCTGACTCTACCTGGTCAATGGCTTTTCACCACTTCTTCCCACCACTAAGATTCCCTTATGCCCTTAAGTTTGATCTGAAGACACATCCTGAAACTCAGGGGAGGTAAATTCAGGAGTAATGTTAGGAGACAGTTTTTCTCCCGGTGAGAGTTAAACCTATGGAACAGGCCGACAGCAGAAATAGTGGGCTTGAAGACACTACAGGAAGTTAAGCTAAGCCTGGACAAATTTCTGATTTCCAAAGGAATCACCAGGTATCATGGATAATAGAGTGGGTAGGAAATATCAAAAACATTGGTACTTTTATGTGTTTGCAGTGTACTTAATTCATCCCTGCTCATGATGCAGGTGGGGTGGGACATGATGGACCTGAACCTAAATTACTATATCACCATGTACAGTATATGCCTACTCTTTAATATAATTGTTGTAAAAATGGCAGATATCAGCACTAAAGAGTCAGAGTAAAAGAGCACAAAAACAATGTCCCATTATGCCAAGCTTTTGAGGTGCACAAGCAAATCTATGAGGCTAATAGCCCTGTGGCCTTTCCCAAATTATTACTGCAGGAGGCAGGTTGATCCTGTTGTCTAAAGCAAAATACCAGTGACACTGAAGGCAGTACCAAAGAACTTATATCTTTTTGCTTCAAATGGATGGTAGTGTGGGAATAAATGCGCATTCAATTTGGAAGTCAAGGAAAAGGAAGAATAGAATAGAATTTTTAGTGATTATATTATTTGTCATACTAACAGCTTCAGCAACATTTTATAAAAAATTAAATTAAAAAAAATATTTATTTTTATAGCTCTTTCTGTAGACTTGGGTCCCATATTTAAACAGCTACCAACTCACTGACAGGGTATGTGGGTTGGGATAACTGTGCTCATGAGGTAGTTAGCATGGTGAGTGCTGTACTAGAAGACAAATTTAACTAGGCCCAAAGCTGTTAGCATCTGAATGCTAATGAATGCCTCGAGTGCATGCTAAAGAGAGGCAGAGGAATGCAGGCATACAGTGGGCACAGGCTTACTGGAAGAGTTTTGAAAGTGCCAACAGTCTGTGCAATGTTAGTTAACACTTCCAAAAAGCATGTTTTAGCAATCTGCAAAAAATGTAGAATAAACACCTTCCAACTCGTGGCATCACATCCCTGGTATCTAGTGGCACCCCTTTTCTAGTACCCATTAAGGAAATTCTTAATTTCAGGTTGCACCCTCCCTTCCCAGTTCCTGTTCAGTAAATTGTTAATGTCCAGTGGCATCCGATTGCCCATTGCTAACTCCCTACCCTGTTACCACAATGGCAAACCAGCACAAACCTTCATTCACTTCCACAGCCTCCCACCATCTGACTACCACAGCTAATATATCAATAGACCAGAAAGCATATTGATTCAGTTGTTGTGAGACATCTCAATAAAATCATGATATTGTAATGCATGGTATTACAGGGGCACACCATGATTTGTGTTTCTTGCGAAACACGTTCAGTTTCGCTTTCATATTTTTACCATCTGTTTCTGTTCTTTTCATACAGCACAGGTAGGAAAGTTTCTAGCTCCTCCCATGGTAAATATTGCTGTAGTGTGTAGGCATGGTGTCCTGGTGGTTATTACACAAAAATTCTAAGCATTTTTAGATCCCTCCACAACCACAGACCCTCTGTATGACCCTGAACAGATATGTGACCTTACTGTGCTTTGGTCCACCCAAATATAATTGGGTTGAAGCAAGACCTCCACAGCAAACAAGATATTGAGCTTTCTGACATAATCACTTAGTAAATCAAAAGCTGTTTATGATCTCATGCTGTCACTGATTTAATAGAAGGCAAATCTGGAACCTTTCCATTTCACATCATTTATCATGTGCACAACTACAATTAAGAATAAGCAATTGTGAATGCCCGAATGTTGTCTTGCTGACATTGGCATTGGTAGCACAGGAGTTGAACAGATGCATAATAGGAATGGCAGTGAAGTATGAAAGTGACGTCAAACCCCACATCAATCTACAGAGACTGACAGGCACTGAGATGTGCTTTTGGACATCGGCCATAATGTTCATGGCATTTCAGCTCACCCTGCCCTGCAGTGCGACAAATATCTCATTGTGCCTTGGGGTCCTCGGACCTTATGCTCACCCCATTTGGCCATAACACTCATGGGATTTTACCTCACCCTATCCTGCAGATACCAACAAGTACTAAGGTGTGCCTTGGGGTGTTCAGCTTTAAAGTCACCCCATTTCATAAGGACATACGCTGAAATGGGTGCAGCATAGGAGAATGGGGTGAACTGTGGAGCCGAAGAGTCCAAGGCACACCTTGATGCCTGACAGTGGCTTGAGGGTGGGGGGATGGTATGGCATGAGCATAACAGCAGGCAATGCAAAGACACACCCCTGACACCTGTCATTCTGTACAGGGTGGGATGTTATAGTTAGAAACCCTAATGCCACTGCTGTTTGTTGGTATTTGCACTACAAATTTGCAGCACTGCATTTTTTGTGACCCCCACCTCATGAAAGTGTTTGGGACCTCTGCTCATGAATAGTGGCACTGTGATTTTGTTAATCTGTCCTGAATGTTGATTTCTCACAGCAACCGTGCCATTCTGTACCAGATGTGGGAAAATGCCATTCAGGCAGAATGTGAAAAATGACAGCTATACCATTCATAGGTAGGTGTGAAGAGTTGGCAGTGTTGAAAATCTTGAGTGAAAATATAAAAAATGCTAGAATTTACAAGCTTATGTAGAAACTGTGCAATGCACACTCATAACTCAGTCATTTAGTGGAATTATTTCATCAAATTTTCAACACAGGCATTTTGGGACCTCTGCTCATGAACACTGTCACTATGATTTTCTACACCTTTCCTGATTGTTGATTTTCCACAGCAACTGTGCCATAGTGTGCCACTTGTGTGAAAACACATTTCAGTCAGGATCTGAAAAATGACAGCTGTACTGTTCATAAGACGTGTACAAATTTGGCAATGTTGAAAATGTTGAGTGAAAATATTACAAATTGTCGAAGTTATGAGTGCACATGGAAACTGTGCAATGCATGCTTATAACATAGTCATTTTATGGACTTTTGTCACCAAATTTTCAACATAGGCATTTTAGGACCTCTGCTCATGAACAGTGTCACTGTGATTTTTGTAATCTGTCCCGAACACTGATTTCCCACAGCGACCATGCTATTCTGCCCCAGTAGTGCAAAAACACATTTTGGCCAGGATTTGAAAAAATGACAGCTGCACTATTCATAAGGAGGTATGAAAAAATGCTAATGTTGAAAATCTGGAGTGAAAATATTACAAACTGGCAAAGTTAAGAGTGTGTATGGAAACTGCATGACACAATCTCTTAACACAGTCATTCTTTGGAATTTTTTACCAAATTTGCAACATAGGCTTGTTGGGAGGCTACCTCATGAACAATGACACTGTCATTTTGTTACTCAGTCCCAAAAGGTGATTCTGCGCAGTGACAGCAAAATCACCTTTTGGGACGGATTAATGCCATGACAGTGACTGAATTTACGAGGAGGGGTCCCAAAAACCCCATGTTGAAAATCTTGTGGCAAAAGTAAAAAAAATGGCCAAAATATCCACATAAGTTGAAAAAAAAACAATTATGCCATTATACAGCTTACCGGCATTTCTTCAGTTGGCGGTCAGCTTTGAAGACTGCAGACGTGTTCCCGGTCCACCGCAGATCATCACGCTGGGCTCTGGAGGTAAGTATGGGGTGAGGAGGAGTGTGGGGAGGTAAGGTGCACAGAAGGTGGGCACGGACTGGGGGAGGGGCCACCGGACTCAACTAGGGACCATTTTCTGTTTTACAGGTTAAAAAAAAAATTGTGGGACAGTTTTTTTCTTTACAGGGACATTTGGCACACTGGGGTGGGCTTCAAGCATGTCAACTGCATGTTTTTTTTTTGGGGAGGCTGTAGCCAATGGGGGATTGGGCACCTCCCGCTGTCTATACAGAGTTGGGGGGTCACATAAGCCGAGGGGGATTGGGCACCCCCATTGGCAAATTAACTTAGGAGGTGGCAAGCTGACAGGGTGATTGGGCACCCCGTCGGCTTTCTGAGGGACTGCGTAAGGAGGTGGCTGTCCCTCAGCTTCTGTGGGGACTATGAGAAGCTGACGGGGAAGCTGCCGCCATGTTGCTTGATGAGGATGCCAGATGAAGCAAGCAGTAATAGCCTACTGCAATCAGGGACTGCCCCATGGCGCTCCCTGATTGCAGTGGCTAATTTCTTTCAAGGTGGTGGCATGTTTCTCAACTGCTGTCATAGACAGTGTGCTATGACATTGGTGCCACAGAGTCCAGTCACAAAAAGCAGTGGTGCCATTGGCTGCAGCTGGACTGCACCTCCGAAACCTGCTTCTCCACTGAAGTAACCACAATATGTTGTCTGTGCTGCACATGCAAGACAACATAAAAATGCAAGTGGAGTATTCTTTAAATTTCAGCCATTTCAAATACTGTGCATATCAAGTTTTCTTTACCCTTCAGCCATGTCTTACAGCCTGTTTTGTACAAACAAAATGGGAGTAGATAGGACTGAGTTGTATGCCTTCATTTGCTATGTACAAGAATACAAGCAAGATTTGTGGAGGCAGAGTTACTATAACTGTTGGTAGGTAACAAAATCATGCCATACATCAAACTCCCACAGCTTCTTGCAGTTATTGCCAGATCATCAGCATTTTTCATCTCCCCAGGGTACATGGTAAGAAGCAACCTCTAAAAAAACATTTGTCTTGCACTTTAGGGTGGCAAAGACTTCAGCAGAGACACCAACATATAGCACACATCCCACAGGAGGGAGAATAGACATGAATACACAGAGAATTCAGAATGACGAGGTCCTCTCAACATAGAAAAACATTGTGCAAATATCACAGAGACAGAAGTTGTGGGGACTGGGCAAAAAAGTTAGAAACAGATGTCTAGCAATCCATTTAAACTATGGATCCTGTTATCAAGACAAGTGTACAATAAACAACTGCTGATTAAGTGTGTAAGTAAGAAAGAAGACTGCTCGATCTTTTGCCAGTCTTTCTTCCAGTATACAATTCTGGCTTAAATTTGAAGATTCCAGAGTATAAAGTTGTGGTAGGCAGTTAGTGGCAGCTCTACATCAGGGCATGTACTTTGGTAAAAAAAATGCCGTACCTGGTTGGTGCCTCATGTGATGCAGAGCTACTACCACATTAACAGTATGTGAACTTTATATACTGTAGGTACCCTGGTTGCCAGTTGTTGTGCCCTCATTAACAGGTAACCAGGAGAGGCTTGAGCCACCACAAGAACTAATGTAGCTGAAGGGTTAGTGAGTAGAACTCTGAATCTGGAGAGTCATGTTTCAGTCTTACTACTGTCATGTACTCACTGCTGACATTCAGTAAGTCAAGAAACCTCATTGTGCTTAACCCACTCTCTTTCTCTGTGATAAACCTTCCTCAGTCTCAGTTTACCTCACTGCACATTCCTAAAAGCAGATGCAACTAGTCATGGCTTGTGAAGGACTTGAAACCCAGTGTATCTTAAACAGGCTATATAAAATCTGGTTCCTTTCTTAACCATAAAACAGAGCAACAAGATTCTCCAAAAGACATGTTATATTTAAAAGGTAAGTAAACTTTGCAGGGGTCACTCAAATTGTGAAAGCCCATGAAAAGATATGTCAAGTCAATGCACTGGAGTTCCTTGTAGGTGTCAGTAGTTCTGAGATATGACTATCTAATTAATTTGTAATTCAAAACAAGGCAGCAGCCATTTTAAAACAGAAAGTGATGTCACTGAGGGGCAAGCTGCATGTTGTTAATTACAGCTTGCCTCTCAGAGACATCATTGTTGGTCTCATGATTCAAAGAAATGGCTGCTGCCTTGTTTTTATTTATAGATGATGCAGGTATTCATATCGCAGGACTCCTAACACTTACAGGTAAGCCCGATACCTCATTTGAAAGATTGTTTTATGGATTTGCACAATTTAAGTGACTTCTGCAATGTTTACTTCCCCTTTAAGGGGACACTGTCAACAATTTTTAGCCCTATGGATAAAATGGGGATCCGATGAACCCTAAAGACAGAGGGCTCAATATTTAAAGATGTGTAATACTGTACCTGTTTTGGGAAAGCAAACTAGCAATGTATAGTATGAGCCATCAGTGTTTAGCACAGAATGTGCCTAACCCTTTGGTTTTAACAACATGACATGTTCATGCCAGCCTTACACCTCAGGAATAGGCACTCCGCAGCTTGCATGAGCCAAGTGGGCTCCATTCAATGTGACAGTGTGGCATTAAGGGGCTGTGTTCATAGAAGAATATTTACACTACCCCGATGCAAGTTCTGGTCCAGCTGGAAAAAAGTAATTATTGGGGAAACCAAGGATATGGATTATTATAACAAATACGAGCATCAACATAAAAGTAATGGATCTATTTTTCAGTAGTCCCCAACCCAGATTCTACACCTTTGAATGATGGTTGGAATGGAGCAGTGGAATTTGAGTGAATTGCTCAAGTTCAGTGCTGTACTGTAAGTAATTAACTAAATGTCTGTGGTGGGATTTGAACCCATGTCTACAGGGTCATATCTCTATGTTCTACTGCTAAACAAACAGAAGGGCAGAGGTATCACAGACACAATATACAAATGTATGTTTACTGTCGATACAAAAAGCATGTAGCTGAATCCCTGCACCCTCAAGGAAGACTTACAAGGATCTGAAGTACTGTGGTACTCATCCCTAATCTGTTACCTATTATTAACATGTTCAAATAAATGTATTTTTATGCATCTCTCTTAGTCCTTGGAGTTAATTGCTTTTCCAGACAGCTACAGTATATGCAGTTTCAAGCTGCATGCATTCCATGGTCAGCCAAAATATTCCTTTGGCTATTGCATTTATGACACTTCTGCCATTTACTTATGTCAGCCTTCAGTGTCTTATTTCATGGTGGCTGGATGACTTTGTGTTAGAGAATTCATTGATTCTTTTTACTATGTTCTAACTACTGACTAACCTATGTTGCTCTCCCCTTTAAATGCCAATATTATCATTAAGTACAGGATGAATTTCTGGTGCCAAAGGCACCCCATATTTTCATAACAACTATTTCAAAGACATCATTTTGTAATTCATTTTGGTATACCAGCACATTTCTGCATGAAGGCTTTTAATTTTTCTATTTGCCCCAACTCTTTGCACAACAAAAAGTGGAAATTGAAAAAGTACTGAAGCAGAAAAGCAGTTCTATACACAATTGCAGCAGTAACCAGTTTTCCAAACTTCAACCCTGAAGCTTCACAATAATTTGAAGAAGTCTACTCCTCACTAGTAGTTTTTTTGGGGACAGTCAATATTAGAACATGAGGTAAAAATCCTTCTTTTACTTCCACCTAGATACCCACCACCAGGACAGCACCATTGACAACCCTAAAGAAGACCCACCACTGATTTAGCAAGGCTCCAGAGACACAAAACACTAATAATTGTTTTAATCTTCCTATGTTGTGCACTTTACATTCATTAAAACCATTCAATAAGGTAGTTTTTTGTTTCAGTGACGCATATATATATATATATATATATATATATATATATTCAAAAAACTTTGTTAATGTACTTGTTAGGGTTAAAATGAGTAGGGAAATGAAACAGGAGAAACAATTATGGTTTGACCTGTACTGCATCTTCACAAATCAAGTGTGGGGTGTACCTCCAGGTTGTCAACCCTAACACACACCCATTCCATCATTAAAGTAGCTTAGATGTGTACAGTACATGAGAATGGGGTGAATGTTAGAATTGAAAACCCTGAGACACACCCCACACCTGATTTGCAAAAATGCAGCATAGGTCAAACTGTAATGGTTTCTTTGTTGCTGCCTGAAGAGTAGGGTAGGGGTGTTACGGTTGGAAACTCTAATACCACATTTCCCTACTTTTCTTGGTTTAACCATAACTAGTGTATTAACAAAGTTTTTTGCAAATAATTTCTTTAGTTTTTGTGATACTATAATTGTATCTTCATTTGCATGTTGAAGCGCAGGGCCATCCCTCTATAGATGCGTACATGTATGTTGATATGGAAGCACAAGGCCTGGCAGGCCCTGTACTTGCATTTGTAGCAAAACAGCAACTAAATTGTCAGCATAGCCTTCTAATTAACCCCAACTCATGAATCTGGTATTGAACATTTTAAAATCCACGCCAAAACATTTTCCTGCTCCGTCACAACATCATTCCATGCTACAGGTGTGAAAACACAGTTTCACCAGGATTTGAAAAAATGATAGCTGTCATGTTCATGAGGTAGTGTTGTACAATGGGTATGTAGAAAATAACTTTGCCATTTTGTGCTGACCCCAAATGTTCAACATAGCCTTCTTATGTCCTGACCTCATGAACAAGGTTATGCATCAAAATTAAAAACTCCTTTGGAATACATTGAACTGCACTTATCTTAGTTTTTCATATTGCAGTTAGCAATTTGAGCAACAAAGATGTGTCTTTGATTGAAGAGTTGATCTTCAGCCTTGTAGCTGTTCAGGTGACTGAGGATGTGTTGGGTGCAGGGTGGTCGATGCTCTGTGTAAAGTTGGGGGGTTGGATTAGCAAAAGATCATTTTCTTTTTTACAGGTTTAAAAAAAAGATATTAAGAGACCAGTTTATTTCATACAGGACAGTAAGCAGAGCGTGTGGGTGCTACTAGACACCAGGGAAAGACAAAACCTAAGGGACATGGCAATCAGATGGTGGGGATGCCACTAGATACTAGGGAAATAGTAAAATATACAGGGATGGTGACTGAAGGGTGGGGGTGCCTTTAGACACCAGGAAAACATTACAGAATACCTGGATGGAATCAGGGGGTGGGGTGGGAGTGCCACTACATGCCAGGGAGACATTGTAAAATACCAAGAAAGCAATCAGAGGGTGGGGGGCTACCACTAGACACCAGGGAAAAAATAGGAACTTATTGATCAGGATCCTTTTTCATGAGGCCAAATTCTTTTTCATTTGGTCATCCAAAAAAGACAGAAACGAGTCACGAAAAAGGATGTACAAATAAAAGAAAAACACACATTTGTGGGTAATTTTTACACAAACTAAATACATAATCCACCTAATGGTGTCCCTATGAACAAGATACTTGTGTTGCTGTCTCTGCACAATGTGGCTTTTGTGAGTTTGGAAAAATTACTTTGGGGGGAGTGGTAAACAAGATGACAGCATAAAAAAAATGATTTTTTCCTCATGAAAAAGGATTCAGCCATACAGAAAAGGATCATTTTTCATATGACACAATTCTTTTTTTGTTGCCAACATCTATCTTGAAAGTCAATATAGAAGCTAAATTTAAAAAAATGTATAACTTTGAAACAGATTAATATTTTTTTCACCAAACCAGCAAAAAGCACACCTGTGGGCCAAGCCCTTTCTACACTGAACATTTCAGACCAAGATTCCTAACTATCTGGGTGGAAGTTGTGGACAAAGAGAACAGCAAAAAAATCACTTTTTTCTCTACCTGAATCTCAGCATCCACACATCTGATCAGAACGAAGGTTAGCACTTCACACGGTCTACCCACCCCAACCCCCCAAGACATTACATGCAAATTTTCATGCAACTCCATTGAACAGTTGTGAAGCTACTAAAGTGCAAGATATGGGGTTTAATATTAAACATCCCACTCAACCCCAGCAATAATGGCATGGCCATGCCACTATATATATATATATATATATATATATATATATATATATATATATATATATATATATATTACAGGGTCACGGTTGCACCACTACAGTTAGGGTTGAATTGTCAATTCTATGTTAAACTCAAAATTGTGCACTTTAACAACTTTGCAACCATTCAACCAATTTCTGGAATCTTTGCATGCACCATCAGGGACCAAAGATCTCTTGATGTGCCAAGTTATGTTCTGGTTGAATGCACATGTGCATAGATAAGTAGTGTGAAAAAAATGTGAAAATTATCTTTTTTCATATCTTTGTCATGCCACTACGCAAAAATGGCTTGGTGTTGTGGTCTGAAATGTTTAGTGTACATAGGTCTTGGTTCACAGATGTGACTTTTGAAGGTTTGGTGAAAAAAATTTATCTGTTCCAGAGTTATTACATTTTAAAATTTCCCATTCTTTCTATGGGAATTCCACTTTCCAGTTAGATGTAAGCCTCGACAAAAGAGTCTTTGTCACAAATGGGTAATCCTTTGGCCAAAGTGGGGAATCTTTTTTCATGCTTCCATCATCTTGTTTTTTTCTTAGAGAAGCAAACAAAATGAAAAAAATAAAAAAAATGATGTTTTCTGAAGTAATCCAACATGAGTTCTGCTAATTGGGACCCGTTCTATCAGATTATGTTGTTAGTTTTTGATACATCATCTGGAACATGCCAAAATCCTTTATTGTAAATTGTGAAAAATGAAATACAAAGCAGGATCCAGTTTCACAATTTGTGAAAAATATTTTTTCTTTTTCTGCAAACTGCAAAAAAGGAAACACGAAAAAGGATCCTGTTTTACAGTTTGCAAAAAATAATTCTGCCATACCTGTTTCTTTGCCACCACACACTGAGGAAATGGTTTTGAATGTTGGTCTGAAATGTTCAGGCTGCAAAGGGCTTGTCCAACAAACATGCAATTTGCTGGTTTAGTGAAAATAGATTACTTTGCTTGGAGTTCTGCTGGTTTAAATATTACTTTGTTTTCCATAGGATAACACTGTAATGTGAGGCATATCCATTTGTTTCTTTGACCCTCTACTGTGAAGAAATGGTTTGCAATTTTGGTCTGAAATTTTCAGGGCACAAAGGGCTTTCCCCACAGATGAGTGTTTTTTTCTTGTTTGGTGAAAAAATATTAATTTAGAGTGGAATTATGCAGCTTTCAAATTTTGCTGTGTTTCACAAACAGTAGGATAACATTGCACTGTGAGGTGTTTATTTGGTACTGTGTACCACAGGATGGAAGTGCAGGGCCAGACAGCCCTGTGCTCCCACAGGCAGATAATGTTACAATTACACTAAGTCAAAAATTAGGCATGGATAGAAGGGCCCTGTGCTCCCACATGCAAATATGAATACCATTACAATATTTAAAAAATTATGGAAGGATGGGAGCACAGGGCCAAGAGGGCCCTGCGCTCTCGCACACAAATTTGGTTACCATTATGGACTGACTGGAGCACACAGATGCAGGGAAATAAGGATATGTTTATAGTATCTCAATAAAGAAGGAAATTATTTGCAAAAAACAGTGTTTATACACTAGTTAGGGTTGAACTCACAAAAATAGGAAAACGTGGTGTCAGGGTTTCCAATCCTAACAGCCCACCACCACCCTGCAGGCAGCAACAGGTGTGAGTGTGTGCCTTAGGGTTGTCAGCCCTAATGCTCACCCCATTCTCATATACTGTACCCATTCCAGCTTATTTACTCATGGAATGGGGTAAGTGTTAGGGTTGACAAACCTGACTTACTTTTGTGGCTTCAAATCATGAAAGGACCATATTCTATATTAATTCACTGCAAAAAAAGCTATGCTGATGCATGCAGTAGGGATACAAAAGGTGTGAAATGTGGTGTTAGGGTTTTTGAAATTAACTCTTGCCCCCCGCCTCATCCCTTATGCTAGTGATCTTGCAGTCACTGTGTGAAGCAGCAGAGCCACAGGGTTCTCCACTAGAATTGTACCCTACTTCACATAGGGCCCATTGGGCCTTAAGTAAAGCAGCAGAGCTTTGGGGCATGGCTTTGTGTCTCTAGCTTGCACAGGGTCCTGCAGGCCCTAAACAAAATGACAGACTCATGGTACATTGTCTCTGACCTATAGTTTGAAGCAGCAGACCTATATGGCACATCACCAGACTCATAACTTGGCCTTGAATCATGAGGGTAGGCATGTGGAAGGGGTATTAGGATTGAATGCCCTAATTTTACATTGCTCTTATATTTTGGCTTTATAAACCTAATGTAAGCACTAACATAATTTTTTGCAATAAATTTTCTTTATGAGGAAATATCATGTCAGATATATATAACTTGCTTTGGTTCCTCTCTGAAGCATGAGACAATCCATACCTTTCATCACAGGACCCCGTGGGTCCTGCTTGAAGTAAGAGATGAATCACAGAACTTCGAATAATATGCTTGCATATGATTTAAACTGAGTGATAAAATGCATTTTTTGTTCAGACATGTTCTCGACTATTTTTCATGTTTTGTGGCATCAATGATTTTGTTTTTTCTTGCAGTAGTTCAAAAAGTAACTCATGAAAAAAATGATGCATTTCATTATTGTTCATTCATGTCTTAACTGTTGTTTTCCTGATGTTTTTTTTTTGTGGGTCCTGATTTACCAAGCACTTTTGCTATATGTTATGCAGGTGCCAAGTTTGTTAAGGTCCACCTCAACAGGTCTTTTGCTATTTAAAATACTGAATGTAATTATTTTTTTTTGAAAGTCTGCTCATACATTTCTTGTAAGGCTGTCTTCTGATATACCACACAATTGTTAACCTTAAGATTTAAGCTTTTTTTTTATTTTCTGCTGTTAAATAGTGCTGCGTGAACTTCATCTTCCACACATGAAATGCCAGAAAAATTCTGATTTCCATCCAGGGAAATGTCTCTGCCATTTTTCCAAAATATCGCCAAAAGTGTGATTTCAGTACTTCCTTCTGATTGAAATAGTATCTGTCCAAACGTTGGAATGAACCATACCTTGCAACTAGTTGCTACTTGGGCCACTATGATAGAGGTCATCTGGGTATCTTAATCATCAAATTTCACGTTATTTTTAGGATTAGGTCATTGAGCCAAGGCTCATTTACAATGACATACCTACACACATTCACACCAATGTCGGATCATAAAAATGTAGCTACAGTTAAACATACATAAAATATAATTTCTCAGTACAATATAAAGTATATATTTCTAATCCTAAAAGGAGAAATTATCAACATTATGCACATTAAAAAAAACAGATGTGCAATACAGCTGGATAATGGCACATCAATATGATGCTATTATGTTATACCTTCCCTACACTTAACACACATTTGAATGTTTTTAATTTTCTGATGGAGTTTTTTTTTTATATATGAACATAAGAAATTACCAGCAGAAAAAGGCCCACAAGTCTATCAAGTCTGCCCAATTGTGCAGCTCTAAGTTTCATGTTACTACAGCTGCCGCAGACCCACCCTAAACCCTTCCCTTCCTCCCCTTTCCTGGTCTTCTCCCCTTTGTGTTCTTGTTTATACTAATCCTGCCCTTGACTCTATCCCAACCCCACTTAAAGCTATCCATTGTTCTCAGTTTGATTAACTCCTCCAGCAGTGTGTTCCATCTTGCCACCACTCTCTCTGTAAAGTAGTGCCTCCTCATCTCCCTCCTGAACCCTCCCCCTTCCAACTTCAGACTGTGCCCCCTACTGACCCTTCCCCCATTAAGCAAAACAATCCTCCCTCCCTGACTTTGCTTATGCCTTTCAAGTACCTAAAGGCCTCCATCATGTCCCCTCTTTCCATTCTCTCTTCCAGCAAATACATGTTGAGCTCCATCAGTATTTCCTCATATGACAACTCCCCCAGTTCCATTATCATTTTTGTAGCCCTGCGCTGCACCCCCTCCAGTAATCTCACATCCTTTTTGAGGTATGGGCACCAGTATTGCACACAATACTCCAAGTGTGGCCTCACCAGTGATCTATACAAGGGCAGGATGACCTCCTCCTTCCTAGAGGTGATCCCTCTGGCAATGCACCACAGCATCCTATTTGCCCTTGCTGCTGCCCTCCTACACTGTGCTGATACCTTCATGTCCCATGTGACTATTACCCTGAGGTCCCTTTCATTCTCTGAAGCTGTTAGCTGCACTCCCCACAGCCAGTAGCTGGCCCTGGGATTTCTTGCTCTGAGGTGCATGACCTTGCACTTCTTAGAGTTAAACCCCAGCTGCCACTCCCTAGACTAGTGTTTGAGTGTAGCTAGATCCTCCCTTAGTGCCTGCCTCCCTTCCTTATTGTCCATTTTTGCACAAATCTTAATGTCATCTGAGAACAGGCTGATCTTACTCTTCTCTTGACCCCTCTGCAATGTCTCCAGTGAAGACATTGAACAAAACAGGGCCCAGCACTGAACCCTGCAGTGTTCCACTTGTTACTGGCCTTGGCTTGGATGTCTTCCCCCCTTATAACTACCCTCTGTTGTCTTCCCTGCAACCAGCTCTCAAATCACCCCACTGGTTTCTTCCCCACCCCCACATCCTTTGGCTTGCTCATTTACCTCCCATGGGGCACCAAGTCAAAAGCCTTGCTGAAGTCCAGGTACAGCACATCCACAGAGTGGCCTTTGTCAACCGCCCTAGTGACCCAGTCAAAGAATTCGAACAGGTTAGTTGGCACCATCTTCCTGAGAGAAACCCATGCTGTCTCTCACCATGCAGTCCATTACTATCAAGAAAGGTTATCAACTTCTCCTTTAGAATGGTCTCCACCAACTTCCCCACTATGGAAGTTAAGCTTACTGGTCTGTAATTGCTTAGTTGGTCCTTGGGTCCACTCTTGTGAAGGAGCACCATGTGAGTCATCCTCCAGTCAATGGGTACCTTCCCCATCTCCAAGGAGGTGTTGAAATGGTCTGTCATAGGGTCTACCAACACCTCCGCCAGTTCCTTCAAGACCCTTCAATCAATCAATCAATCAATCAATCAATCAATCAATCTTCTTTATTTAACCAGGCATATAACACCATTGAGCAAGTTCCTTTTCAAGGTGGTCTTGGACATTAATATGATACAATACAGAAAATACAGTATGTGAAAGGAGGGGAAACAAAAAAACATAACATAGTACAGATATGGTAGCCATCAATGTGGCAACAGTGAGCAGGTGTAGACTAGGGGAGGCATATACATAAGGTCTAATATAGTTACATACAACAGTTTCCATCATGATTTACAGGAGTGTAAAGAATACCATCCTAGCTGTTACTACTAATTAGATGCTAGTATCTTTATATTAGAAGAAGGGAGAGGGGGAAAGCGGATAAGGGAGGAGAAGGGGAGTGAGCATGCGCTAGGAAGGGGATAAGATTAGGCTGAGTTTAGGGGAGAAAAAGAATCAGTAAGTGCTGGGGATCCCTTGCTAGAAGAGAGGGGGTGGCAGTTGGAGTGTAAGGTTTGTGGGAGGGAGCAGTGGCTAAGGTAAAAGAGTCATCTAAAGCAACTGCATGTATCCTTCAACAGGTCCCATATCAGTGTTTTGAATGTGAAAATGCTAAGGAGTGTGGAAAGCTTTAAAGATTTTTGCATATAATTCCAAAGTGTTGGCAGAGAAAAAATTGATTGCAGCCAAGCCAAGGGTTGTTTTCACTCTAGGAATCTGGAAGCAAAACATGGACAAACGTCTTAATCCATAAGATCCCTTGGCATGGTCAAAGAAGCTCTATATGTATGTAGGGAGATTATTGGATAGTGCTCTAAACATCCAAAGGAGAGCGTTTCTTTTCCTCCTGGTTGAGCGTGAGGTCCATCCCAGCTCCTGGTATAATAGACAGTAGTGAGTGCGATAAGGTAGGTTAAGGATAAATCTTTGGGCCCAGTGGTAAAGGGTTGGCTATGCATCATCTGGTTCTGTGCCTTGTCCACCCACAAGGCTTTAAGGCCCTTTAGAACTCTATCCTTTTGTATGATCCCATCTGTCATCTCTGCCCCCTTCACCCTTGCCCCCTTTCCCTTGCGGTATTGGGCCACTCCTTTCTTTTGTGAACATCAAGCAGAAGAACTCATTGAATGCCTCTGCCGGTTCTTCTTCCCCTTGTTCCGTCCATCCTCCATCCCTCTTAATTCTAACAATGCCATCTCTACAACTCCTCTTCTCCCTTATGTATTTAAAGAACCCCTTTTCCCCTTCTCTGATCCTCTGAGCCAACTTCCACTCCTTTGCTGCCTTGGCTTCCCTGTCTGACCTAGTCACCTCCCTAGATCCCTTTGTAAACACCTCTCTATCCTCTTCATGCCCCAATTTTTTGAACTTAAATATGGATAGTCTTTTTTTCCCTCACCTTCCACTCTACTTTCTTGCTGAGCCAGCTAGGTCTTTTGGACCTGGACTGCTTACTTTGAGATCTGGCACACGTGTTTGTGGCCTCATTCAGCCCCTTCCTAATGATTGCCCACTTCTGTTCAGCATCCATCACTGGGTTCATTTTAGCTAAATACCCCTCTAGGAATTGTCCATTGTGGCAAAATCTGCCTTCCTGAAGTCCAACACTCTTGTCCTGGTCTCAGCCGATTCCCTCCCTGTATTGAGGAAGAACCACACTGACCGGTGGTCACTTCCAGCTAGAGAGCCCTGTACTACCACATCCTGGACTTGATCACCATTTATTAGCACCAAATTCAGTATGTTCCTATCTCTAGTAGGTTCTATCACCCCTTGCACTAGGTAGCCATCTTGGATAGCTTCCAGCAGCACCTGCTCCCCTGTCCTGTACTGTCTGCCAGTCAACCCCAGGTAGGTTGAAGTATTCCACTATAACTGTATCTCCCTTGCTACTTGACCTTCCTGATTTGCTCCCCCAGCTCCCTATCCATCTCCTCACTCTGTGAATGTGGCCTGTACACCACCCCTATACTGAGATTCTTACCTTTAGGGCTTTGGAGCAATACCCCTATGGCTTCTGTCCTGCCCTCATCACTCTCCTCCCTGGTGCACAGTATCCTCTCCCTGACATAAATAGTCACCCCTCCAGCCCTTCTCCTTCCCCAGTCCATGTAGAACACCTTGTAACCCGGGATCATAAGAACCCAGTCATGGTAGTGGGTGGCCTAGGTCTCTGAGATGTCAGCAATATTTATCACTCCGTCTACCATCATTTGCTGGAACTCTGCCACCTTGTTTGCTAAGCCCCTTGCACTTATCATCACAGATGACCCAAAATCATCCAAGCCAACCACTAAAGCAGTAGGTAAGGCCATAGAGATGTTGGAGTATCTTAGTAGGGGTATTGCAAGTCATAAGAGGGAGGTAATAATCCCTGTTTACAAGACACTGGTTAAGCCCCATCTGGAGTACTGCATGCAGTACTGGGGGCCACACCTGTACAAGGATATTAACAAAATGGAGGCAGTCCAGAGAAGGGCAACCAAAATAGTGCAGGGACTGCATCAGAAAACATATCAGCATAGATTAACAAAGCTCAATATATATGCACTAGAGCAAAGGAGGGGGAGAGAGATGATAGGACTGAAACATTCAAATATCTTAAGGGCATTAACAAGGTGAAAGAGCCTAACATGTTTCAATGTAAGAAAAGTAGCAGGACAAGAGGACACAGCATGAGATTAGAGGGAGACCGATTAAGAGGGAATGTGAGGAAATTCTTTTTCACAGAAAGGGTGGTGGATGCATGGAATGGCTTACCTCAGGAATTGGTGGCTATAAATACAGTGCAGGTCTTTAGACAGGCATGGGACAGACATAAGGGAGCAATACAGATGAGTATGACGAGATAGGCCATTGACAGAGAACAGGCCTATGGCACATTCATAAGGTAGAAAAAATGGGCAGACTGGAAGGGTCTTGTGATCCTTATCTGCCATAAACTTCTATGTTTCTATTCAAGGATACTACAGTCCAACTTGTGCCCCACTTCTCCTCTGCCTGTCTCCCCATCCACTTTTGTCTTGGAAACTTCCACTCACTCTCCTCCTCCCTCTCTGGGGGAAGAGGCCTTCCAGTCTCCCCTGAAAGGTGTATCCTCCTGCTATTAACTCAGCCCTCACCCTCCTCTGTTTAAATCTATGTTGTTTTTAATGTCTTATCCAGCCCCTGTCCAAATGCCCTTGTATCCTCGATGATGAAATGCAGTGCATACTTGGCATAAAACCCCTTATTGTTCCATGTCCCACCCCACTCCCCTACTACCCCATACTCCCTGAATTCCCCAGAATTCAATAAATCTCCTGGAGGGAGTTCCACACTGAATGTACTCAATAAATAAAATAACATTCAGCCCTTGTAATAACAGTCTGAGGAGGCACCAATTCTAAAAAACATGATGGAACATCATACTGGGCATCACTGTCACATGACTACCTGCACTAGTATCATAGTTCTGCAATAGCTTGAACGGGGTATTGGAGAGCCATGATACTAGTGCCAGTAAAGTGATTCAGTGGTAATAATGCTTTGATGAAGTAAATTCCACAATTAGAATTCTACTGTCATTAGCTGTTATGTGTCCATGAATTTTTAGCAAGTTTTGCCAATTAGTAATTTCTAAAGTATCCACAATAAATGTTCATCAAATTCATGTAAATTAATTAGATTCCAGTAGATATTTACTTTGGCATGCATGCCAAATCTTGAGTGTATGCCTGCAATAGATGTGGAGCTCTAACATACAAATATTTTGAAAATGTTTAAACAATTTAAAAAAATAATTAAAATGAAAAATTTTAACTCCTCTCACTTATGAGTTACACAATGAATTACCTCTCTATTTAGCACTTTATATGACTCATCCAAGAAAGTATGCATGAAAGTTTTCAACAGTCTAACTCCAAAGGTGGTGAAGTTGTAAGCATTGAAATATTTTCAGATATGTTCCCATGAATAATGCATTGTGAGATTCTGAGCACCTATATCTTCCTACATCTAACTCAAATGACAGGAAACTTGGTGTACTTTTAGATCCTCTTTGAAAAAAGCATGCATGTCAAAATGCATATCTCTAGCTATAACACTGATTGAGTTATTACCAATTAAAGAATTTCAGAAATTTTTAAAAAGTTGCAAATTTCACAAAATTTCACAGAAATTCAGGGACATTTCACTAAAAATTCCATAAAATCATAATTTTCTAATTTAATCCAGGTCTACTGTTAAACATTTTGTGTTAAACATTAACTCAGAAAAAGATGATGAGTTAGTTATTTTTTTTTCTGGTAGTCCATGAATGTGAGAACTTGTATATCTTCAAATACACTTCCTTTGATTGAACTCTAAGGAAGCCCCAGGAATGAGACTATGCATACTAAGTTACACTGCCCTAGTGGTAAAACAGGTACTATAGAAACTGTCCAAAAAATCATCTTTGACAGTACTACTAACTCAGCCCTATCATACAGCCATTACTGTATCTCTACAATATAACTCCTCTATGTAGTAGACACAAACACACATACACACACACACACACACACACACACACACAGATTTAAAATGTTTATCCCACTCCACAGAATAACTAGAATTTTACACAACAGGTATTTGAATTTTGCATTTTCATTTCATTCATAAGAAAGCCTCTTAGAAGTTATACTTTTACCCATGGTCAATTGTGCCATTTTTCAGCATGTAAAAAAAGATGCAGTTTTCACCAGTCTAATCCCCTCCCTCCCTCACAAAATAAGAAGTGTTTCAATCTGTCATGATCTGACAGTATTTTGTTTCTTCTTCATTACTTTTGCCACTGTTTATTTGCTCCATAGATTTCTGTTGCCTACTTTAATTAGCTTTGTGTGCTGCTAACTTAATCTTGACCTCCATTAGTGTCAAAACAGATTGGTTGCATGATGATACTGTGCTTGTGCCTTAATGCTGCAGGTCACAAGCCCTGGCCCTTCCTCTGCACTGACAAAGCAGGCACACTGCTTTCAAACCCACAACAAAAGTCACCAGAACAGCTCATTTGTTCATTTGTTCAAAGTCATTATTCCTCTTGACTGTATAGTATAACTTCCAAATTTGCAATTAATTTTGAAAAGTTTTGTTTTGATCATGGTTTCCAGTTCAGAGCTGTAAACAAAGCCAATAAACCCTGCATGATGTAGAAGAACACACAGTGGGAGGTTTGCTTGGTGCATACAGAATGAATAACTTTAACATTGCAGACCCAATGCTTATCCCAAGACAGGGAGAATATATATTTTTTAACAATTCAGCTAGTGAGCAGAAACCTATAAGGTCCAACTTACACATACAACAGACAAGTAAATTATCATACCTGTCTATCCGATCTTTGCAACTAACACTGATACTGACAGGAGGAATAAGGCAGCCTGAAGACAACTGATTGACAGCATGATATCTACAGCCTGATGTTATTTTTAGTCTCTTTTCTCATGACATTTAAATAGTGTTAGTTATGATATAGGAAAGCTTGTCAGTGAAGCAAGTAAACAACTATTGGAACTGATATAAGTCAGCCTGTTCAGCAGAAAATGACATTTTCCCCACGTTTAAAATGTGCTTGGCTCTAGTTGGGCATTAGCTGCTGATGCAAAAAGTACATATTGGGCATGATTCTATAAGCCTGAAGGATGAGGAAAGGTACCTGCATCAAACACAAGTGGCACCTTGCTTCAAAAGACATGACAATCCCTATTTTTGAATGTAATCTGTCTCAAAATGGGAGAGCCATGGCACCAAAGTAGCACTGCACCAGTCTTGTATCCCAAATTGGGGTATGCCAGGTGACAAGGGATCTTGCACCATGGTGGGGTTGCCAAATCCCCTTTTTTTCAATTTTGCAAGCCCTGCTGTGGCTTCAACAGGGTGCTCATGTTAGACCAGCCAGCAGGTAGCCTAAGTGCCCTGTGCCACTACTTGTCAAGTCAGAAAGTGAGCTATGGGTCCAAGAAGGTGGGAAATGGGGCTGCAGGGACACTGAGGGTGCCATAGGGCATGAGGAAGGCATGGTGGCAGATATAGGGAGTGGAGAATGCACCTGGCAGAGGTGCCATGGGATGTATAAGATAGCTGAGGGGACCAGGTGGGGGGGGTTGGCATGGCAATCCTATTATGACATGGCCCCTGGTGGAAGCAGCCCCGGCATCTGCCCTACAGGACTGTGGGTTCTATGGGACAGGTGCAAGGGCTGCTTCCACCTGGGGTTGTGACATAATAGTAGTAGAACATTTTTATTGATGGACCATTTTGATCATTACAAAACATAATAAAATACATTAACATAATTAAGCCATAAAAATATAATGTACATACATTAAAATACATAATTGAATTTAGTCCAACAGCTAAAAATATCAGGTTAGCACTTACCTTACAGAGGGTTGTGTTAAACATGTTGGTGCTGTTTTAGTTAATTATTCAGTCTTACAATGGTTAAGTTTAAAAATATATATCCAAATATGGTAAGAAGAGATGGTGAATTTGAGGTTTTTAGATTGTGTAGTTGTATACATAATGTTGAAAAGATTGTATAAAAACTTATTGATTCTATGACAATCTTTACTCTAACCCAGCTACTCTGACTTTCCTAATTTTGACCATTATAGTCAGGTAGATAGCTATCTTGTGTATTGCCAAATCATCTTCTGTATGCATCACTATTGTTGTCAATTCATTTAAGACTGTTGCTGTATCTTGGTTTAAAAAAGGACAGAGCAAGAAACTTCTGGGACTACTGTACCAAGTACAGTACCAGAGCTTGTGTATTTAATCTTCTTTTCCTCCATATTGGCAGTTGCAGTTTTCTTCTATTGTATGTCTACTGTATCTGGCTCTTAGGATATTGCTTTCCAGTAGCTCAAGTTTAGCTCTTAGAAATATTTTTCAAACTACGGGATCTTGTAGGACATCAAGGTAGTATTTATATTGAAAAACATCTGTGTTTTCTGCAAACCATTTGGAATATTTTGAAATTGAAATTATCTTTAGCTCCCTTTTGTACCAAAAGTTATTTATCTTAGATTTAACAAAAAATTTGTATTCGATGCTGCTGTTAATGTTTTTATTAATGTAATTCACTGGAAAATTCAGGTCATAATTGTCCAGGTTACTATATAGTTATTTTAGTCAGTTTCTGGGACCACAGTCAATTGAGATCCAGTGTTGCTTTTCCTGTAAATATTTTTGTTGGGTTATGTCTTGTGGAATTCTAGTTAAGTGAATCTAATGGTTACATTTCCTAGTGTCAGAGTTAGCGTTACTGTTAATAAGTTCTAATTCGACTCTAAGATATATGGCTGGGCATGAGGGAGAAACACCACGTGCGGTCTTTAAAAGCTTGTATACTGGAGTTTTAACTTTATCTTTTGTTTCCCTTATTTCTGACACAAACAGCGATTGAGAAAAATTGTTTACCTTTATTGCACTAAAGGGTAGACAGAGGAATAGGCGCCCGTGAGAATAATTACATTTTGTAAGGCCTAAAATAGTTTTTTTAGTATTTTCCTTTAACCTATTAGTATTTTTTTTTAATTTTTCGGATGCTGAGAAAGTTACTCCCAGATAAACCATTTTCCAGTATGTTATTTTAAATTTTTCACCAGAACGTGCATTGTTCTTGACCAATGGTCATAGTTTTTGGTTTTGCATATTTAATCTTTAATTTGAGTTTATCTGTTGTATTGTGTAATAAGTCATGTTTCATGTGGAGTCCTTTCCTAGATAAGGAAAATATTATCACGTCATCCACAAAGGTCAGAGCCAGACAATTAATGTCCAGTTATAATAACAGGATCGCGATACCAACCCCCCCAACCCGCTACCTCAACTGTATTATATAATCTATGGCACCTCTGGCAGGGGCCTCCTCTTCTCCCTATACCTGCCTCCATGCCCACCTTATGCCCTATGGAACCCTCAGTGAACCTGCAGCTCCCATTCCCTACCTTCCGTCCAGGGTTCCCCCCCACACCTCTATGGGTCACGTAGGCTTGCACCAGGGTGGGGTTGATGAATCCCTCCATCAAACTCTGTTGATGTGCCCAATATTTTGTACAACCCTGTGGCTGCAGCAACTCCTGGGTCTTTGGTGCAGGGACCTCTGATTTTACAAAATAGGGCACAGGGTCCCTGACACACAAGGAGTTCACCACAGCCCTAGAGCATTGAAACTTGTGGCGATCTAAGGGATCTTTGAAAATTGAGCCAATTGCCTTTTTTACAGAGTAGGAGTCACACATCCACATCTCTGGGTAGAGGGTGAATTATGTGGAAGGCCATTACCATTCCAGTTTCATAGCCACCATGTTCTGCAGTGCACAGTAGGAAGGTTACATTATTTTATTGGAAGCAATTTATCATGTTGTTAGATTCTACATGAAATGCTATTAGATGAAGTGAAGTGTTTTTGGATGGTACCCTATATCTTATAATTCTCCTGAAAAAAACAGGGTTTGATTAAGTGATAATGTGCTAGCTTGGTTATGATGCAAGGCAATAATGTGTTTGTCGAGAGAATAAAATACAAGGCCAGAGGCCACGTACTTTATCTTTCATGAGACAATCTCACTATTGCTAAGGATAGTGACCCAATAGGACATTAAACCTATTATGCTTCATGTGTTTTCTGCTGTGAGTATTAACCAATCAGAATGCAAGAAATAGGATGATGTCACAACTGGCATTTTTTGACAATACAGTGACTTTTGATTAATAAAGTCACTGCTCTGAGTACTGAGAATTCACTTTATTGAGAATAAAATTATGGATGTGAGTTTGCTAAGGAATAAAGTGCTTTTAAGCCTGGCTACTGACTGGAGAAGAGGGTCCACAAGTAGTATAATGGCAGATACACAATAGGCAAGGCACTGGGTTTCAGTGTAAATAAGAACCTTCTGAGACAGTTATGTAAGCCATGTCGCAGACATTCTGTGTCCAGTTCTGTAAACCATATTTCAGGAAGGACATACGGTGGAGGCTGTCCAAAGGAAGGAAACTAAAGGCAAGGCAAGGCAAATTTTATTTGTAGAGCACCCAATCCCAGAGGCTCTGAGTGCTTTACATAAGATAACACAGGGAGTAACACAGGTACATGAGGCAGGTAAAATAAACACAGCAACAAATACATAGATAATATAAAATCAGGTCAGCAGCTTTATATAAAACAGCACAGCACTGGTCAGACTACTTCATTCAGGAAGGCCAGGGCAAAGAGATAGGCCTTTAGATCCCTTTTGAAAACCTCAGCCGTTGGGGCCTCCCTAAAAGATGGAGGTGGAGCATTCCACAGAACAGGCCAGTGACACTAAAGGACCTGTCACTGAACATTTTCAGCCTGGTTCTGAGAACCTCAAGGATGCCTATAGTCGAGGAGCGGAGGGAGTGGGATGATGTGCAGGGTGTTAGGAGCTCAGTCAGGTAGCCATGGCCAAGCCCATGTACAGCCTTGTGGGTAAAAAGATTAACCTTGAAGATAACCCTTCACCTGACAGGCAGCCAGTGCAAAGAATGTAGCACAGAAGTCATATGGCATCACCTTGAAAGGCCAGTCATCAATCTGGCAGCAACATTCTGCACTAGCTGCAGCTAGCATAGGGTACCTCTAGAGACCTTGAAGTATACAGCATTACAGTAGTCAAGCCTGGAGGTCACAAAGGCATGTACCAGAGTAGGCAGGTTATCAGGCAGAACTAGGTGTTTGATCCTGGTGATATTCCTCAAATGGTGGAAACCACTTTAGATGATGGCCGACACATGAGCTTCATGCTTCAGACTGACAACGAGGATCACTCCAAGATCTCGCACTCTTGTCGAGGACAACAATGATACAGATCCCAGGTGAAGACCCAGCATCCCAGTGTCAGTGACACTTCTATCACACTTGTGGCCTGGCTCAGTCACTAGTACCTCCATCTTACCCTAGTTCAGTCACAACCAGCTGGAGGACATCCAGTCATTAATTTCAGCCAAGCAGTTATCAGGTTGGTTGTGGTGGAGTTAGTGCTGACATCTGCTTAGCTAGCAGCCTCTTGGCCAATGCAGCAGTCTCTGCTACAGTATCCTTTGTTGTGCTGACTCTGTTCATCCCATTTATACAGCTGAGACTCAACATCTTTTTGATGGATGAATTCTTCCACCATACAGATTGACAGCTAGGAAGACTAAATCGAGGGCCTTGCTCATGGTTATATATAGTATAAAAGCATAACTCATCTGTGTTATAATCACTCAATTCCACTAATACCCCTTCCATCCCAATATCTGGCAGAATTGTACAAAACGACAAAAACACACAGTGATGTGCAAAGACCCATGAGATGACAGAAACACCATGTCAGCATCTAGACCCTAATATTCTGCAGACACTGGGGGCTTCATCATTTGGATCTTTGAACCTTTGCTGTATGTTCTCACCAGTATTCACTATTGCTTTTTGTCACATAAGTCTCATATTACAAATGATAATGAAGCCTATTGACTTCCCTGACTGTGTGCTTAGCAGCTCATAAATGAGCTGAGGTTAGCTGTTGTTACTCAGATGATACCCAATACAAGAATCAATGTCCGTCATTTAGCACCTCATTATTGTACTTGCATTGTCCATCTGTGTAGATGGGTATGCGTAGCAACGGAGGCAAGGATTTGGATGCATTCTGACCTTACCACTTTTCAAACCCTTGCATGACCTCTTTCAAAGGCAACCGTCAATATCATCCCCAGTATATCCTTTTGGTACAATCACTTATGTATCCTATGGTATTGCATTATGAAATAGGGTGGCAATGTCCTGCTTCCTGATTGCTTAAATAAGTTCCAAGATTCATATGTTAATCATAGAAACATAGAAACATAGACTTTGTCGGCAGATAAGGACCGCTAGGCCCATCTAGTCTGCCCATTTCCCTACCTACAGGATAGGCCGCAGATCCTAGTTAACCAACAGCCTTTTTCTTCCTGCCCCCCACAAGAATTGCCTTATGTCTGTCCCATGCATTCTTGAATTCTCCCACAGTTTTAGACCCCACAACTTCCTCAGGAAGGCTGTTCCATGCATCCACTACCCTCTCTGTGAAATAATACTTCCTCACATTGCCCTGAACCGCCCTCCTTCTATCTTTAAATTGTGTCCCCTTGTTCTTGCAAGTCTCTTTTTCTGAAAGATGCTACCCTCTTGGACTTTGTTGATTCCTTGAGGTACTTGAAAGTTTCTATCATGTCCCCTCTCCTTCTTTCCTCAAGGGTATACATATTAAGCTCCTTTAGTCTCTCCTCATCGGCTTCTCTTGCAGACCCTGCACCATTTTAGTTGCCTCCTCTGGACTGCCTCTATCCTGTCTGTCCTTGAGGAGATGGGGTCTCCAGAACTGGACACAGTATTCCAGATGGGTCTAACCAACTGTCTGTACAGAGGGATAACAACTTCCTGTTTTCTGCTGCTGATGCCTCTCCCTATACATCCCAGTATACCCCGGCCCTCCCTACTGCCTTCCACATTGCTTGCTAACCTTAAGGTCATCTGATATGATTACCCCAGGTCCCTTTCCTGTTTTGTTGTTGTTACTAGCTCCCCACCCATTGTGTATTCTTCCCTGGGTTCTTGTTTCCCAGGTGCATTATTTGCACTTGCATTGAACCCTAGCTGCCATCGTCTGACCATTCCTCCAACCTTGCTAAGTCCCTTTTCATCCTTTCCACACCTCCTTGTGTATCAACCCTGTTGCAGATCTTTGTGTCATCTGCAAAAGGCATACTTTTCCTTCCAGTCCCTCTGCAATGTCACTGATGAAGACATTAAAAAGGACTGGACCCAATACTGAACCCTGCGGTTCCCCACTAGTAACCCCCTTTCTTCAGAGTGGACTCCATTTACAATGACCTTCTGTGTCCTGTTGTCCAGCCAATGTTTTACCCAGGCTACCACCCTGGGACCCACTCCCAGGCTGGTTAATTTGACTATTAATCTTTTGTGTGGGACTGTGTCAAATGCCTTGCTAAAGTCTAGGTAGGCCATGTCCACAGCCCCTCCCTGGTCTACTACTTTGGTCACCCAGTCAAAGAAATCTATTAGATCTGCCTGACATGACCTTCCCGCTGTGAACCCATGCTGCCTTGGATCCTGTGCCCACTGACCTCTAGGTACTCAACTATTCTTTCCTTCAGAAGTGACTCCATCACTTTCCACTACAGAGGTCAGACTGACAGGTCTGTAGTTTCCTGCCTCTGTCTTGGTCCCACTTTTGTGAAGGGAATCACATCCGCCTTCCTCCAGTCCTCGGGTACCACACCATCCTCCCATGATTTATTAAAAGAGTAGCCAGTGGTTTCACTAGTTCCTTCCTTAATTCTTTTAGAATTCTGGGGTGAATTCCATCAGGACCCATTGCTTTGTCCACCTTCAGTTTTAGGAGTTCTTGCAGAACCCTTTCTTCTGTGAAAGGACTGGGATCGACCCCCTCCCATCAAGAGTGCTTCTGTTAATTGGATTAGGCACTTCCCTCCTCTTCCGTGAATACTGAGCAGAAATATTTGTTCAGTATTCCTGCTTTTTCACTGTCCCCTCTGCCCACCACACCGTTCATTCTATTCAGCCTCACTATCCCTCCCTTTGTCTTTCTCGCTCGCTGATGTACCTATAAAGGTTTTATCCTTTCTTAACTGAGTTGGCTATCTTTTCCTCAGTTTGGGCCTTTGCTATTCTGACTTCCCTCCTGCTTCTTTCTGCCTTAACTGGTACAGCTCTCTGTCCTGCTCCTTCTGTGTTTCCTTATACTTCCGAATGCTATCTTTTCTTCCTGACTTTCACAGCCACCTCTCTTGAGAACCATAGTGGCTTTTTCTTTCGTTTGATTTGTTTATTTGCTTCACACAAAGGCTTGTTGCGTCTGTGATGGCAGTTTTGATAATTCCCATTGTTGCTCCACACCTCCTTCTAGCCTGTTTGCTAGTGCTTTTCTGAGGCACTCTCCCATCTTGCCAAAGTCAGCCCTCCTAAAGTCCAGTACCCTCACTTTTGTATGGCTTGACTCTGTAGCTGAGTTTAACGTGAACCACACTGTTTGATGGTCACTTGTCTCCAGATGGCAACCTACTTCTAGATCTGAGATCCTCTCACTGCCCCCGTTTGAGAGTACGAGGTCTAAGATTGCTCCCTCACGAGTGGGTTCCGAAACTAGCTGTCTAATGCCTGCCACCTGTAGGGCATCAAGAATGGCCCTGCTCTTGGATGTGGCTGCAGCAAATGTGCTCCAGTTAACATCTGGCATATTCAGGTCTCCCATCAACAGTATCTCCCTTCTCTGCCATTCTAAGAATGCCTTCCATCATATCCTTGTCCATTTCTTCCCCCTGACATGGGGGTCTGTACACAACCCCATGCGGATTGTGGTGCCCTTTCCAGTCTCCAAGGTGACCCACAGTGCCTCCTCTCCTCCCTGTTTACTCTTTTGTTCAGTTGCTTTTATCCCTTCCTTTACATAGAGAGCTACTCCTCCCCCTCTTCTCCCCTGCCTGTCTCTCCTGTAGGTTATGTACCCTGGTATGTTAACATCCCAATCATGGTTCTCTGTGTACCATGTTTCTGTGACTGCTACGATATCCAGGCATCCCTCTTCCATTAAGGCCACCAGCTCAGGGAGCTTGTTGCCCAGACTACGGGCATTGGTACTCATTACCCTCCATTTCCTGATGGCCTTACCCCCTTTTGCCCCATCCCTGTCCTTCTTGCCTAAAGCCTAATCCTCCAGAAAGGTACAGGTTACAACACGTTCAGGCAAAGGAAATTGACATTTCTACCACTCACATACAATCTTTATGATCCACTTTAGTTATCTCTGGTTGCAATCACAAACATGGCTGACACCTTTACTCACTGAAAACCTTCATCAAGGCCATAAAAAGTAAAATTTCCTTTAATCTTCGGTGTCCCTTATGCATAAATATAAACAAATTTAAATCAAAGTACCAATAGTACTGAGTGGTGCCAAGGTATGAAACAGTCATTGTTGTATTGTAAAAGACAGATATACTGTACATGCTAAATAATATACATGCATATGCTGTACAACACAGGCACATATATGCATGCAAGAACAGACATGCATCTCAAAAAATAAACAAGCATAGCCCACACAATACACAAACTCAGAACTTTTAACCTGATCAGTCCCTGCACTAGGGCAGCTGGACCTGGCATGATCATTTCTCAGTTTGAAGTAATGTTTCAAAGTTGCATTCAAACCTCAACCTCAAAGTCTCAGCTAGAATATTTCAAGTTATCAACAATATAGAACTTCAAGCCTTGCTGAAATTCTATCACTAATATCAGCAATGAGTTTAACAATTTCTCCCATACTACAGAAATTGTAGTGAGAACAACAACAAGCATTTGTCAATGCCGAATGTTGTCTTGCTGGCATTGGCATTGGTAGTGCAGGAGTTAGAGAGATGCATAATAGGCATGGCAGTGAAGTATTGAACTGATGCCAACCCACCCCCACCCTGCAGAGACTGATAGGCATTGGGGTGTCCCTTTGGGTGTTCAGTAGTGCAGTGCGGGAAAACATTTTGGGCAGGATGTGAAAAATGACAGCTGTACAGCTCATAAGAAGGTGTAAAAAAATGCCAGTGTTGAAAATATGGCATGTAAATACAGCAACTGCAAAGTTACAGGGGTGTGTGGGAAATATGCAACGCACGCTTGCAACACTGCCATTTTATAGGCGTTCGGCACCAAATTTTCAACATAGTCATTTTAGCACCTCTGCTCATGTACAGTGTCTTTGTTATTTCCTCAAAGTGTCCCAAGAAATGACTTTGCACAGCGACAACGCTATTCTGCGCTGGAAGTGCAAAAACACATTTCGAGCAGGATATGTGTAATGGCAGCTGTACTGTTCATCAAGAGGTGTGGAAAAATGGCAATGGTTAAAATCCAGAGTGAAAATATCAGAAATGCACGACGGTAACAGCGTGTGTGCAATCTGCCAATGCACACTCGTAACACAGTCATTTTATGGAGTATCATTACCGAATTTTCAACATAGACATTTTAGGACCTCTGCTCATGAACTGTGTCACTGTCATTTTCATAATCTGGCCCAAACACTGATTTCCCACAGTGACTGCGCTATTGTGCACCAGAAGTGTGGAAACACATTTCGGGCAGGATGTGGAAAATGACAACTGTACTGTTCACAAGGAGGTGTACAAAAATGACAGTGCTGAAAATCTGGCATTAAAATATTGCGAATTCATGAAGTTATGAGCCTGCATAGCAACTGCAGAATGCACGTTTGTAAAACAGGCATTTGTTGAATTTTTTCCATCAAATTTGGAACATAGGGTTTTTGAGAGGCCACCTCATGAACATTGGCACTGTCATTTCGTTAATGGGTCCTGAAAGGTGATTTCGCACAGTGACTGCAAAATCACCTTTTGAGGCCAAGTAATGCCATGACAGTGATAGAATTCATGAGGAGGGGCCCCAAATACCCCATGTTGAAAATTTGGTGCCAAAATTCCAACAAATCCCCGAGATATGTAGCAAAGTTTAAAAAAACCCTATTCATTCCATTGTACAGCTTACCGGCATTTCCTCAGTTCACGGTCGGCTTTGAAGAGTGCAGACATGTTCCCGGTCCAGCGAAGATCGTCGTGCCAGACTCCAGAGGTAAGTATGGGGTGAGGGGATGTGAAGGGGTGTGTGGGGAGGCAAGGTGCACAGTGGGTGGGTGCGGGTGGGGGGGCAGGAGACTACGAGGGACCATTTTTAAGTTACAGGGAAGAAAAAAAAAAACCTAACACCGCGGGACATTATTTTTTTCAGGAGACTTGGCACGCTGGGGTGGGATCCCAGCATGCCACCTGTTTTGGGGCTGCAGTAAATGAGGGATTGGGCACCCTCATTGGCAGACAAAGGGGGCTTGGGGGTGAATTTATGCTGACGGGGATTGGGCACCCCCGATGGCACACAATGATAGCGGAAGGGAGGCAAGAGCCAAGGAGGATTGGGCACCCCCTCGGCATATAGGAAATGGGGGGGCTGCTGTATGCTGATGGGGAGTGGGCTCCCCAGTCAGCGAGTTTGTGCAGCCACAGTAAGCCAGCTGGGGGATTGGGCACCCCCGAGGTCTGCCATTGGGCAGCCACCCGCCATGCTGCTAATGTGGTGAGCACACAGGAAGGGTCTGCTGCATCTGACGAGCTTTGCTTGGATTGCAGCAGACCTTTCCTTAGATGTGCTGGCCATATTAGCATGCTTGGTGTGGTGCCGCTGATTGGGGAATGAGGGATGCACCTACTGACGTGTGCCCTGCATTCGCCCAACAGTGGCTGTGCCTCCAAAGCTGCACTACCACAAGATGTTGACTAGCGTGCAAGCGTGGCAAGCCAACATAAAAAGCCCCACACTGGTGATCAAACCCAGGCTCCCTGCCTAGAACTGCTTAGTAGCCTGTAGATCTACCATTGTACAAAGGCTCCTTTACAAGAAATGCATGCAGTGGCAAAGGATATTCAGCACTGAATGCAGGTGCCACCGCTTACCCACCACACACTTAGCTGCTGTGAATTTAGTAACAAACCAGTCAGCCAGTTTGTGTCATGCAAATGATAGAGTTTCAGTAAGTTTTGAAGTTCTATATTGCTGTGGATTTGGTAATGAACATATCAGTCAGTTTGAAGAAATGTTCCCAAGTTGCATTCAAACCTCAGAATCTCAGATGGAAATTTTTAAGTCATCAGCAATGTAGAATTATACCTACCAAATAAATCTGAACTATAGAGCAATACAGAACTTCACATCTTGCTGAAACTCTGTCACTAACATCATTATTGACATAAGACATTTTCTCTCATACTACAGTAACTGAGTAAGAATGAAGAACAAATGCCCTGCAGTGGGGATCATACCCAGACCCCCTACCCACTACTGCTTGGTAGTTTGTAGTTTACTGCTGAACTGATAGCTGCAGTGTCATTAGTAATGTATTAGTCTATCCATTTGAAATAACGTTTTCCAAGTTGTATTCAAACTTGAAAGTCTCAGCAGGACCTGTTCAAGTTATGAGGGGTATAGAACTTCAAACTTTGCTGAAACTCCTGAAACTCTATCTTTAACTCCAACAAGGCCATCTAGCAATTTCTCTCATACTATAGAAATTGTAGTGAGAAAGAAAAAAAAAAGAGTTCCACACTGGGATCACACCCAGCCCCCCTACCAACTACTGCTTGGTAGCCTGTAGTTCTGTCACTGCCACTCTACAAATGTTCTGTGGCATGAAATGTGTGCTGTGGCAAAGGACATTCAGCACTGAGTGAAGAACCGGCCCCCCCCCAAACACACATACACAGCTGCAGTGGATATAGTAATAAACCTGTCAGTCCATTACACATAATGTTCATAAGTTGCATTCAGACTTCAAAGACTCACCTGGAAATGTTCATGTTACTAGTAGTATAGAACTTCACATCTTGATGAAACTCTATTACTAACATTGGCAATGATATCAAACAATTTCTCTCACACTGCATTTTGGTTGCCTATAGCTTTACACTGTACTAAAGCTCATTGACTGGAAATGTATGTTGTGGCAAAGGATATCCAGCACTGAGTACACCCCCACCAACAGCTGCAGTGGATTTAGTAATGCACCAGTCTGTCAATTTGAAGTAATCTTTCCAAAGTTGCATTGAAACCTCAAAATATATGCTGAAACTTTTAAGCAATATAGAACTTAAAATTTTGCTGAAACTCTTTAACATTAGCAAGGGCATATAACCATTTATCTAATATTTCATACAATGTGAGAAAAAAAAAAATGTACTGCACTGGCTATCGAACTCAGGCTTGTGTTCTGTAAGTCTGAAACCCTATGCCAGGACCTAAAAATCCCATCACTGACATCATTAATGACATAATCACTCACACTGCATGTACATTTGAACTTGACTAAATGTGAAAAAAGAGTATGCATGACCACACTAGGCCCTTACAGCTATGCTCTTGGTGCCTACAAATGAAGCACTATTCATAGTTTTAACTCATGAGGCATGCCAAAGGTAGATTGTGCTGATCGCCAGTGTGCCAGGGACCCTGCACCCAATTCTGTATTGGGCAGAGTCCTAGCGGTAAAGTCCCATGGCTTGTGGCAGCTGTAGCAGTGTTCCAAACAGAGGGCATGCCTACACAGATTGCTGCAAGCCATGGGTGGCCATGCGGCAATGTCCCGATTAGTCCCTAGTGGTCTAGCAGACCCCCGAAACCCTGATCTTCCCATGTAATAATAAAAATATCCCTGGTAGTCTAGCAGCCCCACCCTAAGCCCCAATATCCTCTTATAATAATAAAAATATCCCTGGGAGTCTAACACCCCCCAAGCCCTGATCTCCCATTATAATTATAACAATATCCCTGGTGGTCTAGTGGACCACCCCAGCCCAATCCCCCATTAATATAATTGTTAATATCCCTAGTGATCTAGTGGACCACCCCAGCCTGATCCCCCATTTATATAATTTTATTATCCCTGGTGGTCCTGTGGACTGCCCCATCCACGATCCCCCTTTAATACAAATCCCAATATTCCTGGTGGTCTACTGGACCACCTACCCTGCAGTACCCTACCACCCTGATCTCCCCCATCCCATAACCCAGCCAGGAACTGGTATAGCCCACTGCTCACTACTGTGGCCAACTGCTGACTGGGCTCTGAATGAGGGTGTACTGTATATAGTATGCGATCAGTGATTGACAGTCAATCACTGAGCACGTGCTGTATACAGTACATGCTCCTTCAGAGCTCAGTCAGTGGCTGGCAGTGGAGGTGAGTGGTGGGCTGTGCCAGGCGCCAGCTGGGTTATGGATGGGGGGGAACGGGGTGGTAGGGAACTGCAGGGTGGGTGGTCCACCAGGTCAACAAGGAATATTTGGATTTGGATTAACAGGGGATCAAAGCTGGGGTGGTCCACTAGACCACCAGGGATATTAAAAATTAATTTAATGGGAGAACAGGCTGGGGCAGTCCACTAGACCACCAGAGATATTGTTATAATTATAACAGAAGATCAGGGCTTGAGGGGCGGGACGATACACTACCTGGCATATTATTAGGTACATACAGAAAGGAACTGGGGCTGGGGGGTGGCACATTGGGGCACCCTCCCAGAGGATTTCTAAGTACCGTTATACCAGCCCTTGGATGGTCTAATGGCGCTTAGATATTTGGCCTCTGTGAGGGTTTTGAGAACAGCAAATTAGGGGCTATGCCAGACTGTGTCTTCCACAAGCCCCTTAGCACCATGCTGCAGCCCATTTTGTGGTGCAAGGATGGTGCAATCCCCCTTTGTCATATGCAGCCTGCATTTGATGCAAGCTGCTTTTGAGAATAGCTCAGGGAGCAATTTTGGATGCAAGGTACCACTTGCATCAAGTATGTCTGACACAGGCACCTTGAATCAATCTAAGGGCTTTGAGAATCAGGCCTCTGGTGTTTCTTTTGTGACCATGTCAGTCTCCCCTCCCATCCATACCAGCTTACTAAGGAAATCTCTGCTGCTTACCATGCCACAGATACAGTTGAGACCTCACTTCTTTATATGATTTTCTGTTGAAGGTGAGGGGTGAAAATTCTACCCAAGAAATTCTGCAAAGTTTGAATTCCTGCATTCTATAATAAACAAACATTCCATCTAGAGAATGTGTGTAAAGATTAGTGATTGACAGGTGAGGAGGGATTACTTTATACCAATTTCTTTTAACAGAAGAAAATATTTCTTTCTTAACAAGACAACCAGCTTTTTTTAATTGTATCTCTGGTTATTCAATTTATAAGTGTAATAAGACACTTCAGCTCATTTGTTATCTGTTTCTTTTATTTACTTATTTTTTTGTTGACCAGGAAAAAAAAGGCTAGACAGTACTGTCTATGTTCAGCCTTGTCCTGGGCTGGCTACAGTTGCAAAGGAACTAAAATATAAACATAGTATGCTATTAGCAATATTTTTAGTGAATGTGGGTAAATTGTCCCAGATACCAGGGCATTCCTCTACTCTTTTCGAAAGGTGCCATTTGCCATTCTCCTGAGCAACCACCAGAAAAGGCAAACAAGACCTAGGTTTGTCATTCCACATGAATAACTTCACACACTGACAGCAAAGCATTCCCTTAGTACTGAACTCAGGTGCCATTGCTTATGGTATAATCAAAGTCCTACTGCTGAACTAGAACCCACAACCTTCGGGTCCAGAGATGGATGTGTTACAAACTAAACAATGCTGGCACTGGTGCAAGCTCCTCGTGCTTCATTCTGCACCAGGGTGTCCATTAACTCCAGACAATCAATGGCTTGTTTTGTCTTGTTATTTACCTATAATCCGACCACTTTTTGCACCACACTATACCAAAAGACACCCAGGAAATTAAAATATTGCATGTCATTGGGCACTCACCTCTTCTCATCAATCTGATGAAAATTTCAGTTGAATATATACCTCAATCAGTTAATATTTGGAGGAACACAGCTGTCAATTTTTTGTTTATTTGAACAGAAGGATGTTACACAGGTAGAGTTACGTCTTAACATCTCAAATTGCCCAGCTATGACACTACAATGAACCATTTGAATTTATGTGGCCAAATGCTCCTTACTTGCCTTTTATGCTGTGCTTTTCTGAGTAAGAGAAATGAAGTAACCCAGAAAAGTTGGAAAAGACAGTTGGTCATACAGTCTTAACATATGTGTCAATGAAACTGTTATGATTTAACAGTGGATGTGTGCCCTAATCCCCAGACAAACTGTTAAAAGGGAGCATGTTGATAACTGACAGGAGGAATTAGCAAGCACACTAGGAAATCAAAGAAACAGTCTTTTATTAGCAGTTTGTTTTACTCCTCTAAAGCACAGGTTCCTCTATCCAACCTTCACGAAAAATGCCAATTCTGATATCCCCATTCCTGTGAACCAGATATACTTAGCAGCAGCAGACCACACATAAACATTTAATTTTGCATTCTTCATCAGTGCTAGTCTTATTAATGGACAAAAGCATAGAAACAAAAATGGAAGTTAAAATTCAAAGGCCTTTAGGGACTCCAAATCCATGTGTGTGCTGGTTTTCTTGGCCTAGTACCTACCTGCCAAACAGGTGCATACAAATTGACATATTGCAGTCAAAGCCTCTTCTTCAGTTGCTGGCCCAGTGGTGTGGAGGGCTGAGGTGCTGGTGCATCACCTGCCACCATACCTTCAACTTGGATTCTGGAATTGACCAGGATTTACTTTGGACTGGCCAAGGCAAGAAAGACTGAATATCCCTTGGACAGCTCTCATCCTTCTTGGGGGGGGGGGGTAGAGCATCTCGCTAAACTGTTGCCACTTGGCAGATGCTGGGTGGTGCACCAGGTGAGCACCACAGGAAGGGGACCTGATGCAGATGCCTGTAACATTTGCATGCATCAGCATGTGTGCATGCATCATTGCATGCAACTTGGCCCCAGGAAGAAACCGGGTGAAGAAACAGGGAAAGAAAATCTGCACATGTACAATATGACAAGGATGATGAAGCCGGTGCCTAATGATCCAATCCCATGTGGCTCGCCACCCATGTGACAGTGGGGAAATGGCAGATGGGACTGGGGGTGTTGAACATCATACCCAAAACAGGCAAAGGCTGCTGCTTACCAAACAGCTCTATCAAAGAAAAAAAAGGGTTTTCATTAGAGCGTCCGAATCCATCTGACTTTTTAATCTGATTCTATGCAGTGGCTGTTCAGCTGGTCAGTCACCAGCTACTCAATAAAGTGCCTTCAGTGAATCTCATTTTTCTTAGCCAATCAGCACTTGTGCCCAATCTGAGCCACTGGTCTCATTAATGTCAGTTCAGTGGCAGTCATCAATTTTGTCAAGCCATCAAACCATTTTTGGGTTCAGCTGATCCCTACATGTTGCCAGTGTTGGACTGGCTCATCTCGATTACTGGAAACTTCTAGCTGAAGGTGAGCCCCCTTGAGCTGGATTGCCCCCACATTACAAACACTATAAATGTTTTCATATATCAACTATTTTCTCATGATTTTTTTTTTATCATAGCAAGTACATATAAAATGTAAAACTAAAAAAGAACAAACTGTACCATATTAGTGTAATGCTGATGTAAGCCTGCATTCCTATAGGGCCCCCTATTCATTTTACAGGTGGGCCCCACTATCACCTTTTCAGGTGGTCCATCTATATCCCAGTTTGACCTTGCTTGAGTGGCTAAAGTGACATATAGGTAATGGACTCAAACACAAAACATCCAAACTGGGTAACTTCCAGTTTTAGTATGCAAACTCAATATTTAAACCCAGAATTACTGTTTCAATGTAAGTTATTCGTTATCTGGCAAAAGCCTTGAATGTTCACTTTAATGGAACCTGCTAGTCCCCACTTGTACCTTTTTCCTTTTGTTTTCTGGAAACAGAATGGCAGAAATATGTGATCCCAAGCTGGATCACAAATGATGCAGACTTCTACATACTGGAGCTCAGCCCAGCACACTTGCACTAGACACTAGGGGACGGATTGTGAAAGCCCTGCAAATTACACAAAGTGTTTGTGTCAAACAGGTATGATGCAACTGGCACCTTGTATCAAATGATGTGGCATTTCTGATTCAGAAATGTGGTCCGCATTTGAATTGAGAGCCACTGTGTCATGCTGGCACTGCACTCCCCCTTGCGCCACACAGCAGACTGTGACAGGTTGCAATGGGGCTTGTACCATGACGAGGCTGCAACATCTCCCTTTCTGGGATGCAGAAAGCCCTGTCATGACCACAGCAAGGGGCTCGAGATAGACCAGCAGTGAGCTGGTCTAAGCCAGTTGTGCCATTGGCATTCCCATGGTGGACTCAGGTGGAGGGGCCCTGACAGTGACATCTGATGGGGGCAGGGGCACAGGGTGCCATAGTGGGTGTTGGGGAGGCTGTGGGTAGTCAGATCAGTGCAGTATCACCTGAGGGGTGCCAGTTATAGAATGATTACACCAATGACTTGTGTCTACTGCCACTGTGTGCTATGGGCCCACATTGGCACAGCCCTGGCAGCAGCCCCAAGGCTGGGGCTGCTGCCAGGGCTGTGCCCATGTTGAGCCAGGGAATTGTGCCCTGTCAGTGTGCTATAATCAACACCCCCACCAGGTGCCACTGCACTTATCTGACTACCCACAGCATCCCCAACACCCACCATGGCACCCAGTGCCCCTTCTGCCATTTGCCCACTCCTGCATGGCATGTTTCTGTACCCCCTGACCATCCCGGCTCCTCTGATGTGGTGCCAAGCAGGGAGGGCAGCCGGATCCCTGCTGCATTTTCTGCAGCTGTGCTGAATGTTTTGGCACATGCCTGTAGGTGCAACAACTCCCAGATTTGTGGTGCAGGGACCCACTTCTTCCTGAATATGGCACAAGGTCCCTGACACAGCAGGTGTGTGCCACAGTCCTAGATCACCAGAAATTGAAGTGTTCTTGGGGCACTTTGAAAATCCAGTGCTGTTTTTTTTGTCACTGAAACTGGGAAAAATAGTGTATATATTAAACCGAAAGAATGTGTTCATCATACCTTCTACTTTACTTGGTCTTTGGTGAAAAATATAGTGATCAAATGATAAGTGTGTGTGTGTGTCTGTACGTGTGCACAAGCATGTGTGTGTACATGTCTGGTAACAATCATGGGATGAAGCCTAAGCTCCTTACCAGAACCAACAGCTTCCATACAGTACTTTAAGTGGTTAAGTAGAGGGGAACATCTGTACTCAAGGTCTGTTGGCTTTGCAAAGTGTTGAAATGGAAGTAAAATTAGCAGGTATTTTGATTGCCTGTGGATGACCTGCTAATGAAGAAAACTGGCTAAAGGGTTGTAATGACACAGTTTAGTGCTCTGAACTGCAGTTCAGTGAAATGTATCTAAGAATACTTTCCAACCACCCCTGACTTACAGAATGTGCTATCCTGCATAGCAAACAAATGCCCTACAGACAGTGCATGCATTTTTTTCTATGACTTAAGCTTCTACTTGATTATAATGGATTAATTAAAGGGTGTTGTCTTAAACTGAAGATTAAAAGGGCAACATGCCAGTATATAACAAGATTTTATGCATTGCCATGATGTTAGAGCCAAGATTCAGAGGTCAGTGATTGTAACAGATGGGCTGATTCGGAACTTGGGTGAGGTGCAGCCTAAAGACTGCTGTAATAAAAATGATAAAACACAGAAAAAAACATTACAGTGGGTCTCAAATCCTAACAAATGGGCAAGGTGTAGAAAACAGAATGCAGCCACTACTTTGGTACATGCAAGACTATAACAGGTCCAAGAAAGAGGTGCATACAAAGGCTTCCAAGTTAATGCTATTTAACAATGCTGAAACTGCATACCATTCTCCAGATTGCTGAGTACAAAAAAGTTGATAGAAGTACAGACAGAGGTGCTTCTTAGTTACTCCTTTGCTGTGAGGAAAAGGCAATGTGCCTTTCAGTATTTGGAAAATTTGTGGTAAATAAGTAACTGCAGGCAACTTTGTATGTGTAACAACTTGTGTGCATTGTATACTTTTAGCGAATAGTATGCAGTTACAGCTTTATTAAATGGCTTTGACTTGGAAGCCTTAGTGTGGCACCGAGCAGCAGCACCTTAAAGAACTGGTGTGTACCTTGCCCTCATTCTGCTTCTTTTATTCATGTGAAATCCACCTGATCACCTTCTTTGAGGGGTAATCAGGGAGGTGGACAAAAGCAGAGCTGTTGACATAGTCCATTTGCTTTCCAGCAAGATGTTTTCACTATAAGACATGACAAGCTTCTAGGCAAAACACACCAGTTCAGTATGCACAGGGTAAACAAAAAAAACAGATTGATATCTGGCTTGGGCGAAAGAAAGCATAGGGCTGTGGCACTGTAGCTGCTGTAGGTACTATCTGAGTGGAGAGGGGTACTCAGTTGTTTACCTCAAGGAACTGTGCTGGTGCTACTGCTGTTTAAGATTTTTATCAGTGATCTTGGTAAATGGGTTTCCAGCAGGCAGCTTATCTTAGTTCATTGATGACACAAAGATGACCAGAGTGATGGTCTCCACAGAAGATGGGATAAACGTCAGGAAGACCTGAATAAGCTAGGGAAAGGTCAGACTCCTGTAAGCTCAAATTAAATGTAACCAAATGCATGGTGCTACACTTAGGGAGGAGAAAACAGGTTTAGGACATGCACATGGGGCGTCTCCTTTTGCCGCAGTGGAGGAGGAAAAAGTCCTATGGTCCATAAAAGACAGGGGGCTGAAACCTGAAAAGAGGTGTGCATCTGCTGTAAAGAGGGCTGGAAGCATGCTGGGGTGCATTGAAAGGGGAGTGACCAGCAGAGTCGGGAAAGTAATCCAACAGTTTTACATGCCTTTGTTCAGGCCCTCCTAAAGAAGTAGGGCATTCATGTATGGGCTGCTCAATATAAAAAAGACATTGGAGCAATTGAGAAGGTGCAAGGTAGGGTTACTAGAATGATCAGTGGTAAGGAAAGCAATTATAAAAAGAAACTAGAAACTCTTCACTTGTTCATTGTGGAGAAAACCCAGTGATGGGGCATGAACTCATCTTTCTATGTAATTAGGGGTATCAACAAGTCTGAACATATAGAGAAGGTTCATCTGGTGACTTCCTTCAAGATGCTGGGATACACCATTAAGCTCAGATTTGGTAAATTTGGTGGTAATGTTAGGAGGCATTTCTCCAAGAGTGCATACCTATGGAACAGCCTACCAAGACAGACAATGGATTATAAGATGGTCTGGGTCTACTTGGAAAGGCTGGACACATTTCTGTTTACCAAAATATCACTGGGTACCCTGGTTAAAACAGGGTGTGCAGAATACCAATAAAATGGTACATCTTTGTACAGCAGCATTATAGATCACTGCTTGCAGAGCAAAGGAGTGCAGCCTGATGGACCTTGATTCACTTCTGACAGTAAGTTAATATGCTAGTATATATTATGTTATCCTCTTCAATCTGCTACTGGCTAAAGTTGGATAGGTCTAGGATCAGGGGGACCCAGACTATATATCAGGACACTGAATTTTTGTGGAAATGTAGTGGTCAGGATAACTAAGAACAGCTGGGTAACACTGTAAGCTAAGGATGGAAGGGATTATGCAATATGCTTATCAAGTATCCCCCTTCATCATGTGCAAAGTAATTGGGATTAACTACTCACTCTGAGTGGGTGGAGGTAGACTCTTTCCACTGGTGACAGATGAGGAGATGGATGAAGTTGAGGGTTGGATTTTGCCAGAGAAGATCATTGCAGATAGGGGGAGAAAATGAAAAGCCATTGTGTTTTCTAACTTAGATGGGGAGGGGCTTCAATGACCTGTAAAGTGTAGGGCATACTATTAAAGATTGCTCCCTTCTCAATGGAGGAGCATTCCTCTCAAGTACTACATATTTTGTGTCTATCATAAAGTTACTTTTTTTGTATGTAAACATACTGTTTCTGCAGACTGGAGTTGTAGCTTAAAATATAAGCTATTAAACAATTAAACTAACTTGGGCCAGCCCAGTGGTACAGGAGCAATACATTACATTGTGTCACTGTTATGGAGATTGGGGTTGATGTTAGATTCCTGGAATCCCATTCTGTTTCTACATTGAGTTTGTGTATATTATGGAGAGAGATGTTTGGCTCCTAGAGAGCGTGACTGCTGCTGGCCTGACATTCACATGTCATCTGATGGCTGATTAAAGAGTGTCACTGGTTCTGGCCGTGAAGACATGCTATCTATATATGCGGCCAGAGAATGGCAGCAGCAATGGCAATCCTAATTACCAAAATGGTTAACAGTGGGAACCAGAAACAAATTGACAACAAAAAGAATAAACAAAGTGAAAATATTCCCTAACACATGGCATTCGCTACATTTTATTTTTGACTTTTTAATTAAAATTAAGTATTCTTAACATTAAAACCATTTGTTTAACATTCATAGTAGGATTGCTTTTCAATTTACAACTCTTTTAGCTATAATGATAAACATGAGAGGAAGTGTCTCCTTTTCATTGGTTTTTGTGCATCTACAAAATTTCTAAGCTAGGGCACTACAAAGTACAAGCATACCAAATGTCTTGTTAAGTTTCAAATGGTTAACCCATTAAAATGTGTGACTATCCTGTTGTGTGTCCCATCTGTATGGTTCAGGTCATGCCTGAAAATGGCCATTGGACCAGTGTGTCTACCCAGTAAACAAATAAATAAATTAATACCCATGGCTGTTGTGGGATTTAAAACCTGGAATCTCCCAGTTCATGAAAGCCAGGTTTAAATCCCACACTCATCCATCTCCTGAACTGTAAAACAAAAGGACTAGTTTGATAATATATATGCACTTAATGCTTGATGTCAGCTTAATGTATGGTCAAAGTCCATGGAGTCATTGACCTCTTGTCCTGTCTATGTCCACCATATTGCCACTGTGTTGCCATTATTGTATTGTACTGTATACTTGATGTTATTCCTTCTCAACTGTGATTGTAATGTAACTGTGTTTCTTATCAGATGTGCCATCTAATTGGCACGGGTTGTGCCTGTAAATGGTCCCTGAGATCAAAGTACCAACCCAGTAAACAACTAAATAAATAAATAAATACATTTGGAATACAGTGACTATAAAAAGGGCTATATTACATATGGTCAGATTCCTTTCATAGTCCTGTCTTCTAACCACAAGACCACAGTACAATTCTAAAGATATATGTCACACATTTTATCACTGTGTGGTTGTAAGGTACAGAGATGAAGGCATTATACAAGAGCAGGAGAAATATTATTGGAGCAATAGATACATAGATTGTTGCAGTAGAAAAAGACTCCATGGTCCATCTGGAGTGTTCATTTTTCAGCCCTGCTTCTTGCTTAGACTGATGACATGCTGGATTTAAAGATCTGGTAATCCTAGTGGCTGATTGATACCCCTTTCCCCAGGTATTCCTGTCCCTTTTATGCCTGTGGGCCCCCCCAGTCCCTATTATCAGTCCACCCATGTTTAAACCACAGCAGTCTTGGTTTCAACCACCTTCCCAAGCAGTCCTTTCCATTTGTCTATCTTGGGCTTCTGGTAATGAATACAAAGCTCTCAAGCTTTGCTTTCATGGTTTATAAATGTATCCAGACTGCCTCAATAGAATTTCACCCTTATCATGTATACTTTATTCTTTATATAATCACAACCTGACTGGCCCTGCAGAGTTTGAGCAAAGGGATCTTTTCTTATAAATTGAAGGGCATTGCTGACACAGAGTGATTTCATGGAAACTAATCCAAAGACAGGAACATTGTTTATGGTTCAAAACTTGAAGGACTGTCAAGGTTGCACAGTTATTAGATAATCCCAATACACTGTGTTATTTTGACTCCACATTGTCAGGACAGTGTGGACATGCTGTGACACTGCAGCTGTCCCAAAAAAGTGCTCTGTCAAACCTGGCTGTAATTCTAGCAGCGTGGATCAGCTCCATACTACTGATACAACCCCTCCATCTGGTTATCTGTAGCTAAGGCATGACCCTTCTGCCACACTGCCCTCAGTAGGATCAACATACTCTTGCCAGCCATTCACTGACTGGAAGCTGCCTTCCTGATTACCAAGTCAAGTATGTTGCTTTGATCCTGCTCATGCTGGCATAGAAAATCTGCATTTCAAAAATGGAAATATTGCATGCTGTACAGCACATTGTATGCACCTTGCAAGTAATATTCCTCACCACCATCATATTATCTTGTTACCTTGCCTGGTTGTTTTCCAAACTGCTCCGATAGCCCCATAAAGACCTTCAAATCAAGCACATCATATGGCCACAAAGCAACCCTATGTAAGAAAGTTCAGGTGAGACCACAGAAAGAAACATGTTGGCATTACTTTGCAGCTTAAACTGTACCTTTATATGATTTGATAGTTGGGAATTAGCATTGTTTACCACCTGGATATGAACTGACTGTATGAATTAATGGTACTATTTTTATATATTGTATTGTGGTGATAGAGTGGCACTAATTGTGCTTATGTAGATCTCCTAATTTTCAATAAACAATTTAACTACAAACATCTTTGCAGCTAAGCTGAATGTGGACGTCTAAGATATACAAAGTAATATGAGACCCCTACTGTATAAACTCATAACTGGCTTGAAACAGTTCAGCTACAGAGGCTACGCTACCCAGAGGCACTCTTCTAGTGCACAGTATAAAAGTATAGCCATTAAAGGTACATTGTCAGCCACACACATTGGGTGGACACAATGTCTTAAACACAGAAAGGAATTCTAAACTTAAAATCTCTAGCTGAAGTTTTTTTTATTTGTTGTTTGTTAAAGAAAACAGAACATGGGAAGACATATTTGTGTGTTCACATAAAAAAAAAGCTGCTCTCCCTTGAGTTGTAAACAGCATACTTCTCCCAGCATTTAAACTACTGTTTGTTTATTTATGGTTCTTCTATGCTTAATACACAAAAACACAATACATGGGCTCCCATTGCACAGCTACATTAGCTCACACGTAATCCTACAATAAAGAAAAAAAAATATGATAGTCTTAGAGTAATGAAATTAGAATAAAGTTATTAAACAGCTATTTTAATTGCCAGTAAAATCAGCAAATTAACAAACAGCCAAACTGCTGTGCCCAATACCCCTTGCTTATGCAGAGCAAGTGATCAAGTAGATAGAAAACCAAGACCTCCAGCTGTAAGTCTGATGTCTGACCCTACTCCACCCTCATGGCCACCATTTACCCTGCATGGAGCTTGACAGTAGCTGGGGGATGTGAATGCCTCCAGCAAGCTGAGCTTATGGAGTGTCATTGGAGATATAGTGGCATATATGGGAATCATGTATATGCTGGCTCATTTAGCAAATTGGACTTTTAGTTTAAACATAAGACAGCTACAGTTCAGGCAGTGAGTTTAAGCACAATCTCATCACTTCAGACAGTGGGTTATTGTGTAGTTGGTGTCAGGGAAGCCATCAGGTGATTCACATTCAGGCCTCAAATCACTAATAGAACACCCACCCACCGTGGTGTGATTCCTTGGAATAATGCACTTTGTTCTTTGAGTAGATCTCCAGTGAGAGCTCTGAACCTTACATGCGTGGACCAGTAAATATTGTTGGGCTTTACCCAACATGCATTTGTGAAATACGATAGGCCCATGCTGACAGCCTCTTTCTGCAAAAGAAGTCCACCTCAATGTGCAATAGAAACTACAGTGATGAACAGCCTAAGAGCCATTCAGTATAAATCTTCTCAGTCCTTTGTGCATTTCATCATGCTTGGTCAGTAGATAACCTGGAGCTGAGTCATAAATAAATAGTGTGTAGTCCAAAACAGGAATGACCACAGACTGAACAATGCAAGATTGAAACACTAGTTGCAAGCAATCTTTATTCTTAAAAAAGACAGTTTTAGGGCCCCATTTATTTCCCAAATTATCCATGTGGAACTTCAAAGATAAGGAGGATATGTCCGTAACCCATAAAATTTATAATTATCAACCAGCTCCTGTCATCTACAATCTACATCTCACAATGTATACAGACAGGCTTCAGTCACCAGATGATAATGAACCAGGGGATCCAAGTGATGCCATCCTTAGTTTGTCAGTGTTAAGCATCAATGTAGTCTGCAAGATTTAGTCTCACTGGTCCTTTAAAGAGTAGCTGATACAGACTTTACTTTGAGACAGCAAAGCTTGTCTAAGTGCTGGCAACACACTAGTCCTGGAAACCTGTAACAATAATGTATTAACCAGTAGGTAATAAATTACTCTATGGACTGTTTTATGGTAGGATCATAAACCAGGAAGTCTGTGCTCCAAGGTTCCCCACCATCATGAAGATCCTTCATAAAAAAACATATTTTCATGCTGTAAACTTAGGAACAGGGATACAACAAGTGCTATTGTGTAAAAGAGAAAGTTGGGAATCTGTTTGAAATCTGTTTTAATAATTTACCAGACCAACATTCATTTATAAAAGTAATATTGTATGAACATACTGTGCTGAATCTCAACATGGGATCCTGTTTTTACTTTGGGCATCTTGGGATGGTGCTTTGGGGAGGTAAGACATTTAGACAAGGATTCCAATCTAGGACCATGCTCCTATTGGACAGACAGCACTGTCTTTAGGTTGCATTTATTTCCCACAGAAAATCATTTCAGATACTGCACCATGCCAATGCACATTTTCCACAGAGTAAGCTTATTGGCATAATGTTGCATCTCAGGTAAACTAACTGGGGTAATTAAAAAAAAAATCGAACTTTAGGTTGTTCATCTGAAACAGTTTTACATGACTTATAAACTCCCTTAACAGTATAGAAATGGCAGCCAAAAGACAAAAGCAACATGGACAGATAAACTGTTTACATAACAGAACCACAGTAAACAAAGAGTGATAGGGTCAGCTCTTTTAGTGGAGTAGCAGCACTAATAATGGTCATGACATCAGCAACCCACTTTCAGGACTAAACTTGAGTTAGTAGAGGCCACGGGGGGGGGGGGTTGATTAAGTATGACAGTGACAGCTCTTCTCCTTTGGGGAGTGGGGAATGTGTGTCTTGCAGTGTGATTACCACCTAGTGAGCACACTGGGTGTGATTGCAGTCAGGGTCACCGGCAGAGAAAGGATGCCATAAAATACCAGCACAGCTGCATGTCCGTGCCTGCACATGTCTTTTCATGGCTATTGTCCCTGGGGAGCAAAACAGATGAGAGAAGTCCTGGTCTACTGAGGAAGACAATGCTTCCCCCCCCCACATGTCTCTGCACTACCCACATGGCTCTCCACCCACCAGACTTTGGTCCTGGAAAAGAAGTGGGTATGTGTATGTCAACCAGATGGTAAGCGATGGGGCTGAGTGGTACCACTGGGAGGAAGGTAGGGATTTGGGAGCACAGGAAAACTTGATAGGAAGAAAAAGAAAAAGAAAGGTAACTTTTGAAAAGTAAAATTCAAAATGCCTGACTACGTGCCTGACTTCTATTTATTTGAAGGACTAAGTACAGCAGTTCAAAACAGCTGTTCACTATGCCATGTTTATTATGTCAGCCAACTTTGCTGCCTCACTCAGCTTAGCATCAGTATTCTGTGAGCCACATCTTGCATGTCTGTAGCAGTCATTAATATGGCCACCCCTTAAACCACCTGAAGAGCTCCTCAAAGGGAGTAGGGTGGCCAGGAAGCCAGAACAGTCACTGACATTCCAGTTAGAAGCTTGATCCAGCCACCTAACGACACCACTGCAATGCAAATGCTGGGATTCATAGGATATTGTGGTCCATGAAGGGGACTGCTGTATCCCTAACCGAAGGAACATGTTTGGTAAAAAGAAAACAGCAAAACAAAACAGTGACTGCTGGATCCATGCCTCAGTCCATTATGGCAGTAAGAAGGGCTGGGTATTGATTGGTATTCGGCAGGGGGAGGCTCTTCTGGCCCCAATACGAGCCTCGCTAGGAGAAATGTAAGCAGAGCCCCCCCCCCCATTGCATACCTCACACAGCAGTCACTGGTCACACCTGTTTCAATGTGCAGCTTAGGACTGCACACTCAGCTGTAAACAAATGCCTAGAGCTAGATTCACTATCCCTTGTTGGCCCAATGTATGGGTACATAGCTTCATGCAGGTGGAGGTGGCAAGCCAGGGGGGCAGACTCATGCCAGACACTGGGCTTCCAATTGGAAGTTCAAGCAGATCTTGGAATATATCCCATGCAGTGTGGGAGCAGGAAATCTTGGGATCAAGCAGTTCACGTAAGTAGTGACATTTCTCCATCAGTTCATTTTAAACAATGTGACCTACAGCTGTTATCCTTACCCAAGCCCTCTGTGGCAAGGAGGAGTGCTGGTGTCTGTGGCACAGAGGCAAGAATGTGGCTTCTTGACATCTGTCAGGGGGAATAATATATTTGTTACTTCAACCCTCTAGCTGGAATTACTAAATCCCCCCTCCCCAGCACTGGATGGCAGAGCACTAATTGCACCATGCATGCTGTGATCTGCCAGTCTATTCCCTGACACGCCTGCTCCCAACCCCCACATTGAATATATGTGCGGCTGTGCATGTTCCAACACTGTTGGAGGCCTGAGAGTGCAATGCACCATCAGATGGCTATTAATGCATCCATGGGTGACAAATATACACCTGGGATGTAAATAACTTAGCCAAAGGTGCCATGAATTGTGTGCGTAGGGCTGAAAACCTTTGTGTATAGACCCCATTAAGTGCAAAGTACAGCAACAGAGTATCATATTGCTGTGATTACACCAACAGTACAGCACCTCATTTAGTTGCAATAAACATGTTTCTTCCACGTGAACAATGCTATTACATGTTTTGGGGTTTATGTGATAATTTATAAAGGAAAAGAAAAAAACCTCTACATGAGGTCTTACACACAGAATTGTTTTTGTTTTAGACGTTGCCAATCCCTACTTATATAGAGCAAAAATTATAAAAAAAGGCCATTAGTTGCATCTGCATTTGATAAGGAGATTATAGAAGCATCGAAAAATTGTGCAAATAGTTTCCAGTTAGTCTAATAAAAAGTTCTCAATTTTATCTAATAAAATGTGTTACTCAAACAAGCTAAATGGACAATCATCAAACTATCACTGCAGCACAAATCTGGGAATTAAAATGGACAAAACTGGCTGGCCAGGTGGCGTTGAGGATTGAGGCACTGGATGCCACACCACCAACCATGATGGTGATCCGAGGTCGAGAGTGAGCTCAGGATGCTGGGGGTTGGCCAGCGGACAGAGCATTGACTATCAAGAGGACTGCTCTCTTCTCTCAGGGAGAATAGGCTGTAGCATCCCTGCTGTCAGTGACTCCCAGTGGGGACGCAACAGCAGGGACCACCATGGAAAGGGGTGGAGGCAATGGTGGACATCTAATTGACTGGTGTGTGAGCATGACCAACTGTTGTTGGATGTCATTGCACATCCTTGCCTCCAGAGGGGTACTAAGAAAGCAGGAAACAGCCCACCTCCTGGGTGGGGTCAATGTTGCCTGCCGCCACATCCATCATTGTATCCTGCCCTCCTGGGGCCTGCACAACCCATGATCTTCAACTCTACCTGAAGGACTCTGATTGTAAGGTAGGCACTGTGGAGCTGAAGGTGACCCTGCCTGGGAGGTTACAACTGGGAGGTCCCTGATTGTCTGCCATTGGTGGGTCAGTGGAGCAGGTCCCTAGACATGGAGGATCTCGGTGGATGAGAACAGGCAGGATGATCGAAGGGCCCCAGGCAGTGGTGGCTGGAGCAAAAGAAAGTTAAAAAAAATGGACAAATTCCACCAAAGTAGAGTTGACAGTCTTCCTTTTGTTAAATACAGTGATAGACAGCAGAGATGGGCTGTAATGGAGAAGCTCCATTACTGGTGTAAAGCATATGTTAGCAACCTATTCTAGGGTGTTGGGTTATGGGGACAGCTGTCAACGGAGGCCTGAGTAGAGATCCCAGATCTCATTGCGCAAGTGACCCAAATTGTGGTTAAAATCCTGCTCTACATAACTGAACATTCTTAGAATATGTGGTAGGAGTGGTAAGGGATACCCATTAACTATCACTTAGTGAGACATTATAGTTTGACAAAGCAGACATAAAGAAATAAACCTCAACAAGTTGGGGAAAATAACACATTTATTTCTATAAAATACAATGCCCTGCAAAGGGCTATAAATTAAATCTGCTAGAGAAGTGCTTACTTTGTTTTTCACTGTCTTTTTTTCTGATTCAGTAAGCCTCGAGTTCTTCAGTGATAACTGGATCAATTTGAAGCTACTCATTCAAAGGCCTCTTAGCTACCAGCTCCTTAATGCATGGTGACAGGACAGCCAGGGAGTCCGCCGCATATGCAGTCACAATCGGACGCACATGCAATTTGCTTTTAATACTACTTGCTGTCCTCTGCTGCAGGTAGGTCTCACAGGAAATAAACAGACAGGTTTAGCAGTTTTTACACGTCCGACATGGGGAAAGTGACAGGTGCATAGTGAATGTATGTGTTATAACTCTTCCTTAGGAAAGAAATGCCCCCCCAAAAAAAGAAAAAAAGATTGGTTTTATACTGTATAGCACCTTTCACAGAGCAATGCTTGCCAAAGGCCTCTACAGTCCAGGAAGAGTTGGCAGTAGCAATAAGAGATACAAAGAAACAGAGGGTAAGTGAGATGGAGGGATATTAAAGAGTACTAAAATAAAAGATGAAAAACTATTGTATTCAAAACAATAATGTTTAGTGCTTGTTTTTACTTTGTTATTATTGGTTTACAAAATATTTTAGATATTGAAGTACTTGTTTCATTGTTATTTTCAAAAGGCATCTGACTGTTCTGAACTGATTTTACAATTGCCATTGTGACATTGGAGTTGGTTGTCATGGTAAGCACTATGATGTCATAACAACTGCACTATGTGGTCATTTGGAGCAGCCTCATGCTGATTTTACTTTTATATATTACAGGGATAAGCTACTAACATGAGTTATCAGTTCTGGAAAGGGAAACTGACAATTAAGACAAATGTATTTCCTACCCGGTTGTAATGGTTGACACATTACATTTATGTTTATTGCTGGCAATACAGCCTAGAGGTTAGCACAAGGAGCTATAAACACACTTGGTATATCCAGCAGACATGGGTTTAATTCACACAGCCTCCACTTGCATAACGTGTGACCTGGAGTAGACTGAGATGCTCTGCCCCTGCTTCCGGTTACCTATATGATATTTATATTATAAATAACTGGTCTGTGTATGAAATTGTCTCACACAAGTTAACAGACTTGGCTGGTAACTTTAAAGGTCAGAAGCTGGAATTGCAGGATGTAATTAAACCAACCAGGGGAATCAGTTAATTAACTGATTTCCTTACAGAAGGGCATTTTATTACCTTTTTATGACCTGCCCAGGCTTTTGAAGTTGAACCCAAACATAAAGTTTATGACGTAACAGGATGAAGAGTAATTTGGCAGGTTCCTCTCAAAATTTAACATGCAGCCGAGAAATAGTGACAAATGGTAGGATTGTTACCTTTAAAGAAAAATGTTTGATTAAAGGATGTCATATTTAGGAAATGTTTTTTTCTGATGTTACCTTTAATTAAAAATACCTCCTGGTAGAAATTATGTTAGAATTAATTCTAAAAGGAGGAGCTAGCTGACCAATAAGGGGTGGGGATATAGAGTGAAATGAACCCTGTATCTGCGGAATATGTGTCATGTCATCTTGGGCTCTGAGACAGAAAGATCTCTCTAACTTAAACACATTTAGAAAGATAATACTTAGAAAGAAATTAAGTCTTTGTGGTAGGAGTGTTTTGTCTGTAACTTCTTTTTTATTTTGCATGATTGTACGCTGTATGATGTATTGTTCTGTGTTTAATTTTTCCTTTTTATCATATTTTTAGTAAACAATAATTTCTTTGAAATACTGCCTGGGTGTCTTCTCAGTTTCTTTTTGCATGTGAAGTGCCTATATTTTAAGTCTGATAGCTGTTGAAAAGCTTGATTGTGTAGTGAGCTTGTATGATAAGGTAAGAATATACCTAAGGTCTCTTATAGAGTTTTAAGGGTTCATTTTGGAAGCCTGGCTGGGTGCCTCTGGCGAAAGATTGTACTGCAGTCCTGAAGAGGGTACATATCTGAGCCTGTACATTGGAAATGCTAGCATAAGGTTCACAGTTTGAATCCCCTCCAGAACTCTAGGCTAAAGGTGATTTGGACCCAAAGCAGACAGGAGGGTTACCCTGTCTGTTACCTGTTCACACTACTGCACTCTAAGGTTGGCACTGTGGGAGCAGAGGGCCTGACCTGCGGAGTACGTTTGTGACATAGATTACTTAACCTCTCTGTGCTCTTGCAGCACACCTAGAAAGGAACTTCAGCACAGTGTAAAATAAAAGCAATAAAATACAGCATTTGTCAATGCCGAATGTTGTCTTGCTTGCATTGGCATTGATAGTGCAGAAGATAGAGAGATGCATAATAGGAATGGCAGTTAAGTACTGAACTGATGCCAACCCCACCCTCACCCTGCAAAGACTGACAGGCACTGGGGTGTGTCTTTGGATCATCGGCCATAATGCTCATGCCATTTCACCTCACCCTACCTTACAGATACCGACACATGTCACGGTGTGCCTTGGGGTCTTTGGGCCTTACGCTCACCCTATGCCATAAGGAAATATGCTGAGATGGGTGCATTATTGGAGAATGGGGTGAAGTTTGCGGTCAAAGAGTACAAGGCACACCTCAATGCCTGTTAGTGGGTGCAGGTTGGGGGTGGAATGGAATGAGCATTACAGCCGAAAATCCCAAGTCACACCCCTGACACCTGTCAGTCTCTACAAGGTGGGGCATTACAGTTGGAAACCCTAAGGCCCCAGGCATTTGTTGGTTATTTCACTCCAAATTTTCAGCATGGACTTTTTGTGATCCCATCTCATGAACAGTGGCACTATCAGTTCATTAGCCGAAAGGTTATTTTGCACAGCAACTGCTCCATTTGGTGCCACAGGTGCGAAAACACATTTTGGGCAGTATGTGAAAAATTACAGCTGAGCTGTTCATGAGAAGGCATAGAAAAATGGTAATGTTGAAAATCTGGAGTGAAAATATGGAAAAGTGGTGAAGTCATGAGCGTGCATAGAAACTGGGCAACAGACGCCCATAATGCAATTTTCTGGGGTATTTTTTTAATCAAATTTTCAACATAGGCATTTTGGGACCTCTGCTGATGAACATGACAGCTGTACCCTTATTAAGAAGGTGTGAAGAAATGGCAATATTAAAAATCTGGAGTGAAAATATTACAAAAAATCTCGAAGTTATGAGTGTACACAGAAACTGTGCAATTCACGCGCGTAACACAGTCATTTGTTCGGAATTTTTTTAACCAAATTTTCAACATAGGCATTTTTTGGGCCTCTGCTCATGAACAGTGACACTGTGATTTTCTTAATCTGTCCCAAACATTGATTTCCCACAGTGACCACACCATTTTGCACCAGATGTGTGAAAACACGTCAGGCAGGATGTGAAAAATGGCAGCTGTACTGTTCATAAGGAGATGTGAATAAATGGCAATGTTAAAAATCTGGAGTGAAAATTTTAAAAATTCTCAAAGTTACGTGCGTGCATGGAAACTGCACAATGCACGCTTGTAACACAATAATTTTTTGGAATTCTTTCACCAAATTTGCAACATAGGCTTTTTGGGAGCACACCTCATGAACAATGGCACTGTCATTTTGTTACTCAGTACTGAAAGGTGATTCTGTGCCGTCACAATAAAATCACCTTTTGGGATCAAATAAAGAAATGATAGTGACTGAGTTCATGAGGTGGGGTCCCAAGAACCCCATGTTGAAAAGTTGGAGCCAAAAGTCACAAAAATGGATGAGATATCCACTTAAGTTGACCCCCCCCCGCCATTTATGCCATTATACAGCTTACCACCATTTCTTCAGTTTGTGGTCAGCTTTGAAGAGTGCAGATATGTTCCCACTACACTGAAGATCATGGTGCCAGTCCTCCAGAGGTAAGCATTGGGTGAGGGAGTGTGGGGAGGTGGAGTGCATGCGCAGAGGGTGAAATCTGGCTTGGAGGAGGGGAGCCCGTTGACAGTGAGGGACCATTTTCTTTGTTTCTGGTTAAAAAACAAAAAAAAATAACATTACGGACAGTTTTTTTTCTTTACAGGTGTATGAAACAATGTTGGGCACACTGGGTTGTGCTCCCAGTGTGCCCCATGACTTTGGGGGCATGATGTTTGCAACACTGGGGTGGGCTCCCAATATGGCTCACAAGAGAGGTGGGTGGGGGCAGGAAAATGCTGATGGGTTTGGCTTCCCAACACAGGGAAGCACACTGGGGTGGGCTCACAGTGTGCCACACAATCTTAGGGTTTTACACATGCTGGCAGGGGGATTGGGCACACCTGAAGATGGCTTGCTGCTGATTGCAAGAGGCAGATGGAGGATCCACCACCATGTCTATTATTATATTACACCAGGCAAGTCACATAGCGGAGGTGTGTCATCGGTGCTGCTGCATGACGAGCTTGGCTCTGATTGCAGCGGCAAAATTGTTTCAAGTTGGTGGCACTGAAAAACACTTGTGTCACTGCTAGCATGCTAGCTAATTGGCGAATGAGGGATGCACCTTCTAAAGCGTGCCCTGCATTCATCAAAACTGACATACCTCTGCATCTCTCCTACTGCCACAATATGTTGCTTGCGCGTGCGCAAGACAACATAAAAAATGAAACTACATACTCCTAAGGAAAGCTAAGTGAGTAAATTGAAGAGAAAAAAAGAGTGAGAGGAGGTTGCACATAGGGATGGGAGACCCACAAAATGTTCTGAGGTTCTAAAAGGTCCTGTTGAGTCATACACATTTATTGTTATCTGAGCCGTATCAAAACACACAGAATGTTTGAGTATAAAATACGAAAAAAAAACAGTTTTAACCATTATTGTCCACTCTTAAGCTATTTTAAAGGTAGGTAAAGGAATCTAAAAACAACTCAGAATGGACTACACTACCGTTAGCCTCCTTTTGGGTATTTGTACCACCTCCACTAACCTTCTTACTAGACAAAGACCTGCTTGGGAGTATGTTAAGATAAAAAAGTCAATGTTTTGAAAATTATCTGAACCTTATTAGAATCAGAAAATGGTTCGGATAAGGCTGTTTTGGAGAGAATGGCATAGGTGCTGGATGGTTCTGAACTTATTTGAACTGGTCCTCCCATCCCTAGTTACACACAGAGGTAGGTTATTTGACTTGCTCAAGGTCACAGAGTGAGTATGTAGTGGTTCTGGTTCAAACATGGGCCTCCTGATTCACACACCTACACTCTAACCACTAGGCTCTTTTGTTTTCCTGAAATTGATGTTAATCTAAAATCCTGTATCAGCAGAAATCCTCTCATGGTACTGCAAACCACTAATTGTCATCATGCTCAAAGCTTCTGTCTTTGTGATTTGGAAATGCATCCAAAATCTTGTCTCACGCTTCTTCCATTTAAGGGCTAGTGCCCAGTTTGTAGGAGGTAAGCATGTGACAGACTTTTTTTTTCAGTTTGCAACAAAGAAAACCAAAAAATATTTAGCTCCCAAGGAGTGTGTTCTAAAGTGGGGGAGTGAACATGGCATGATAAATTTAATTGCTGTTGACAATTCATTAATTGACAATTTAATTACTATTGATTTTTTTTTTCCTGCAGAGCTCTCCCTGAGGTAATCAGCAGATATAGTACCAGCTGATAATATTTGATTGACTAATCAGCATACACCTCTTCTCATGCTTGAACTTGATAATTAGCAGGGCAAACTGTCCCTTTACGTCTCCCAAACTGTATCTGTGAAACTGCAGACAAGCTGCTACTGTACAACCTCTACATTGGCCCCTTCTCAGTAGTGACACACACACACATACACACACACACAAACAAATGCACACTCTCTCTCTAGGACTTATGCGGCACTGTACCTCAGTTTGCATAGACTTTCGTGCAGACTGCAAAACAAAAATGATCCATTCATGAGAAAATGTCAAAATTGGGAGTAGTTTACTGTTTATTTTCTTTGCAAAATTGTTGTTTACAGTGATAGATTGTGTAGCAAGGAAGAGCTGATGCCAAAATTGCACTCAGTGACTCTCCAGAAATGTGGCACTTTTACCTTCTATTTGCTTAGTCAAGCTATTGGGCCACTTTGGGAACAAATTGACCATCAGTCAGTTATAAAAAAAACACTTCAGCCATTCCCAACTGGCCAGTGTTACTCTCATTACCACCCCTCACCCACCCTGGTCATTTCCCACCCTATCACTCCCTTCATAGGCATTTTTTATCAAGAAACATTTCCTGCTCCTAGTACAGTTCCTGGTGCTGATGGAGTGTTATTTTAAATACATTTTTGTTATTTTATTTTGAAAATCTGACAGAAGGAACAGGGGAGAGTGGAAGAGATTGAGAATGACTAGGGAGGGCAAGAGGGGTTGAATAGTGTGTCATTTACATTTATTTATAGCCTGCTAAACCCCAATACCAAGGGCACACAGTGATTTTGGCTGAAGTGTCAAAGATGAAATGAAGATAGGGGGTCCTTAATCAAAGTTAAACCAAAAGGTGTGTTTACACAAGCCTTACCTGTCATGCTCCCATCTGCACCACTCGCCCTCCGCTCAACCTGCACTGCTACTGACTGACAGGCATTGTGTAACATTGCAGGGTCTGTCTGCATGTCAGACTGCACGTCTTGCTATTCACTACTGGATTTCTGCTGGGGGAGGGTCAAGTGGGAAAAATGTGTCACTTGGGTCTCAGTCCACCTAGTGTTACAATGGTAAAGGACACAAGGTCCAGCAGGTCCAACCCCTTGGCTGTCTAAAAAGATCCAGCTTTGTTTTACAGGTGTAACACATAAGAGTCATAGTTTTTCAACCACGAGGATATTCCAGGATGACCAGCGAGATAGACCATGTGTCTCATTCTGCTGTGAGTGCTTGGCTGGTAAGGAGCTGCCAGCTTAGGTAGGGAATTCTGATGTTCTGAACATTCAAATATTTGAAGCAGCCGCCTTCCTGGTGACAAGGGGCTTTATTGAGCTTCCTGGTGACACTTTAAGGACTGACATTTGAGAAAGATGCTTGATTAGTGATGTGGCGGGGCACCATGAGGCTGCACTGGGGCAGGTGGAGCAGCATGTCTGCACAGCAGCAGAAAATGCCTCCACCGATACAGCTCCCTACTAAAACACCTATTGCTCCACACCATGACAAAGTGACCTACAATGCTCATCAAGTCATTTACAGAGCCTGAGCTGCACCAGTGCAACTCATCAGCATTGCTTGCAGTGGTGCAGATCAGGCCATGTACGCAGGCAAAAATTTACCAGTTTCAAAATATGCTCACCCTTATTGTGCAACTCTTCTGTCATGGAATCAGCTGAAAAAAGTTGTCATCCTGTCTTATCTTCATGTGGTGTCCCATAACTCTCAATTCTTGCACATTTTGTTCTGTTTTTAAAAGAGTATTTTCTATCTCATCATTCTTCATGCTTTCTCTCTCCTTGGTTTCCTGAACCATATCCCTTCCCATCTCATGTTCAGAACTTCATTTCATGAATGGCATTACATGGCCTCTTAATTGGTAACTGAATAGTCACATGCTACAGATATATACGCAGCCTGTAACAGACTGTATGGCACAAGTGCACAGAAAGTTGGGGGAGGAGCTAACTAAAGAATAGCATCAAATGCCCATGGAACAGAGTCACATTTGGTAGAATAATGGTAGCAGTACCCTCATCTAGAGAAAGACAGCACTTCTACCCACGCATGCATTCATTTCCATTTTGTTCAAAGTCTGGCATTTGTTTTCCTGCTGCCCTGTGTTGGGGTGACATGAAAAGGTGGAGCTAGCACTGAGATAGTTTTCATTATGGTGGGCATCATGGAGGGGCACTGGGTGATATACTACCTTACCATACTTCAGCTGTCACCTGTGTGAACCTGTTCTGTATCAGTAAGAACTGTTTGCATACAGGTATTAAGGGCTTTAGAACAGAATTAGGTAAGAGAGGATTTGAATATTCTCACTGGAAATGCTTACTGCAAGATTTAAAAATGTCAACATTGCTGAATGGCTTTAAATCTGATATTCTTAATTATTTCACTGCAAAAAATTGTCTTGATGTTAAAACTTCTTAATTTGTGTAAAATATTAATAGAACTGACTGATGTACAGTAAATAAGTAGCTGTTGTTTAGCATTTTATTTCTTTTGAAAGGTTTCACCATGAAATGCACAGTGCACTGTGACAGCTCATTTCCTGTTCCATCCTGGAAGGTGGGTGACATGGATCTCTGTTGTTTTTTTTTTTGGCAGGATAATAGTTGGTGAGGAAAGCAGGGAAAATCTCCTACTTTTGGGATAAGTACCATGTGATCCTTAATGTTCATGGAGACAACCACCAGTGGTGGACAGAAGGGACTGCTGTTTAATGGCTCATCTGCAGGATGGCATTTCAGAAGGCAGATGCCCCAATTGTGCTGCTGCAGTACCAAGAGTGGAACTGTCTAGAACATATGACCTTCCAGTCTTACATCACCTGAGTTCAGCAACCTACTGAGTCAGTGAGTCTCTCCTGAGGACCATCTTTACTTGTAATATCATTTGAGTTGATCAAATGGAGAATAAATGATTATTATGAGGACTCCCCCCCCAACACACACACAAATAAAACATTTAATCTCAAGGAGTTATCCCAGAGGTCAAAGCTTTTCACCAATAAATATGGAAAAGAAAATAAGTAACCAAGTAACCAGTCAATAATGTACACAGATTCCCTTCTTACCCATCTTGCAATGGAGTTCAGCCTATTACTTGGTGGCACAGTTTTGGGTTGGAAGCCTTCTGGGGTTGCAGAGGGTGAGAGGTAGTGTGGTCTAGTCGTTAGATCATTGGCATTGAAACTGGCAGATCACAGGTTCAAAGCTAGCTACAGCAAAATTCTCAGTGTGCGACATTAGGCATGTCATTTAACCTCTGAGTGCTCCAGTCCATACAGCTACAAAATGGGCAGGACCCTACCAGAAATGAGATATTGCATCTAAGCTGGGTTATCCTGGGCAAATGAACTGTAAAGGAAAAATGTTTGCATTCCATGTAGAGAAGTGTAAAGTTGGCAGACTTTGCTCTGTGAAAAATGTTGTGAAGTCTGACACATTTGCAAAGTACAAAGTGCCAACTTCTCATAGTTTTTGGCAGGAGAAGTGACACTTTTCAGGTGAACTTGAGGCGAAGTTGCAACTTTGCCTTAAGTTCATCTTAACTTCACCTCAAAAAGTGCCATTTCCAAAGAAAAGCTCAATATGAAGTGACACAGTGGTAAAGTGGGCAATTCACAGAGTTATTTGCAAAGAAAAATTTTGCATCTTCGCCAGTGAAGTAAAACTTTGCAGCATCTCTACTCCCATGTGCCCCAATTTGTAAATATGAGGCTGCCATACCCAAAATTGTCCACAAGGTGGCCAGCACAGCAGCTCAGCAAGGAGAAACACAGGCTGGGAAATATTGCACCACACCACTATATTGCAGCAGGCTGGGATTTCAGTGAGTTTCTGGTTCTGTAAGTCAGCAACTAGTCTTAGTTTGTGACTGAGGAGGAAAGAAAATAACATCAGCTACTGTAATTTAAGGACTGGATTTTTTCATGCACATGGGGTTTGGGTCAAACAATTTGTTTTCAAAGCCACTCAGGATACTAACCTGTCAATCTATGACTGTGATTTGCCAGTTTTTAAGCTTTTTTCTTATTGTAAGATTGTTATGCCACCTTTCCCTTACCAGGGGTATGGCAAAATGTACTTCACCTATTTGGTGTCTAAATTTTGTTTAAGAAGCTTCACACACAAAATGTCATAGTTATGTTGATTCTCAAGGTATTATATTATCTGATGGTTTGATTAAAAATCTGTGACAAAACTATTATGTATACCCGACAGTGTCAATCCGCACAAGTACAAAAACAGTTTTCAATATGTCTCATATAATAACTTAATTACTAGTAAAATAAAAATGAGCAATGAATGCTTTAGACCGAGCGAGTCTTTTATCAGTACAATAAACTATCAATGATTTTGTAAGTTTTACCTTTTTTTACTTCTAAAGACATTAGAAGGCATATGAAATGCTGGTATTCTCCCTGTGTGCTCGGGAAAGAAACATTTTTTTGTATGTTTGTATGTTTTAATGGATTTCACACCCCAATAACCAGCAGTCCCAATTCAGTAGCTACATAATGTTTTATTTGGTATACTGAGCACCATGTGCTAACAGATTTATATGCAATTACTATTCAGCCACAAGTCCCAACTTGATTACAAATCTCAGCTTCAGTGGTCATAGATTTTTTTCCTGTTCTAGATATAGTGACATTTTCACAAAAGACTCTAGATTTGTGGTCTCTCAGTCTGAACAACTAAACTTCAAAAAATCTTGCCCCAAAAGAGGTAACCCTTCTAAAATCTGAATGTAAAATGAATAAGAAAAGGCAGTTGGTTGTGTTTGGCATAGTGACTCGACAAACCTTTACTCTCATGTAGAGGCCCCTACTGCCTTATGGCCTCAGATTTCAGATTCAGTTCCTGGCACAAACAGTCCAGCCAAATTTACAGCTCACAACACTGAAATATGCAGCAGGGTTTTCTCATCTTTGTGTGGCAGATGGTTACAGCTTCCAGAGCAGTTCCCTTAGGAGGGAGGAGGAATTACAAGTGACCCCCGCAAGTGCTACCATTTGGAACTTGGACCTACACTGGCATGATGTTTTATGGGGAGAACCACCCCGTCTGGTTGACGGGTATGAAAGTAATGGCACATGGGGAAGAGAAGCGAGCTTCTTCAAGGTGATAACAAAGAAGTGGAGATGACATGGGAAACAGAGAAAAAAAAAACACAATCAAGGCATTTAATTTGCTGAATAATTGAGGTTTAACATCTGTTCATCCAGGAGAAATCCAGGTGTCATAATGCCAATTGAGGATTTGCCAACTATCACCACTTTAGAGTACTACTCAATCATATTTGGCATTTCTTTTTAGCAGTCACAGTCTGTCTTCCTACTAATGTGAAGAGGTTTAAAATATTTTTAATGGGGTATTTAAATACTTATCATAATATAACTTATGCGCTTTTAGCTCTGTTATTGTGTACTGTAGCACTGAGATTTGCAAATGTACATTCTGGCCCCAAATGCATGTTTTCAACCTTCAGATACTAATAGGAACATGAGAAACAGCAGATGGGAGAAGTACAGAACAGTTACTGGATAGCATTTTCAAAACTAGCATACCATGTGGTGATCTTTTTTTTCACAAGTTCAGGATATGTTCAAAGTCACCTTTTAGCATGATGATCATTTAATATTTCATCAAAATTTAAAATGTTGTTTTTTTGTGACAGTTCATCAAAATTTTAAATGCTTTTTTTTTGTGAATTAATTTTGGCACAAATGCAATGAGGTATTGTGGAAGTAGTAACAGTAGTAATAGTAGACTTATTTATAAGGCATACAGTAGTTCCCCAGAGGCTCAGGGTGTCATACTGGTATAGACAGGCATATAATAAAATAATTCATGAAACAGAACAAATAAATAAATAATTGCTTAAAATCAGTAATACAAAAAAGTAGATAAATTGCAGTCATTCAGTTAAACAAAACTGCAACTGCAGCAAAATGAATACTGGATACTAATCCTGGTCCCAGAATGCCTGCCTGAACAGGTAAGCCTTTAATCCCCTTTTAAAGGCCTTCACCGAGGAAGCTTCTTTCAGAGCCCTAGAAAGAGCATTCCACAGAAAGAGGATGACTATCTCAAACATCCAGTCCCTAGAGGATTTCAGCTGGGCAGTTGGGACTGAGAGGAGACCCTATCCAGAGGAGCGAAGGGGGCATGAAGACTGAAGAAGATTCTGAAGCTCCAACAGGTAGTCAGGACCCAACCCATGTAAGGCTTTGTGGGTTAGTAAACCAACATGAAGGTAGCATGCCACTTCACAGGAGGTCATTGCAGGTCATGGACGTTGAGGGTCACATGGCTGGACCTTGGATGGCCAATCAGTGACCTGGCTGTTGCATTCTGCATTAGCTGCAAGCATCATAGGTACCTTCATTAACCCCAAGGTACAGATCATTACAGCAGTCCAGCCTGGACATCACAAATGCATGCATTACTGTTTGGAGATCTTCAGGAGGAATAAGGAACTCGATCCAGCTGATGTTCTTGAGATAATAAAAGCCACTTATGAGTCTGACTACAGTGGACATCTGAGCCTCCAGTGTCAGCCAATAATCAAAAATGACTCCCAGAGTTTTCACCTTTGCAAAAGCCAAAAGCTTAGACAACTTGAATCAAAGCTCCATCTCTCCCATGACTACTTCTGAACCCCCCTCTGACCTGGTTCAGTCACCAGATGCTCAGCTTTGTTATGGTTAATTCTCAGCCAACTGGATTCCAGCCACTTGCAAGTTTTAGACAAGCACAAATTCAGCATCCGTCAACAGCATCAGGCGTCCCAGGTACAAGAGACAAATACAACTGGGTATCATCTGCACAGCTGTGCAAACCCAAATTTTATTGTAGTATGATCCTCTCCTGGGGTAGCATGTATAATGTGAACGACATGTGTGAATGAACCAATCCTTGTGGCATGCCACAGAATAGGGGCATCTGGAATGATGAGAAAGTCCCCATCAACACGCTCTGCAACCTATCCCCAAGGTAGGAGTTGAACCAGCCAATGACAGTGCCAGTGAGCCCTCTGTACTTCCTCAGATGATCCAACCGCAACCCATGTTATACATTGTCAAATGCAGAAGAGAGATCAAGGATTATGAGAACTGACCATTCACACCATCTCTCACCTTCAGAAGGTCATTATGTACCCTGACCAATGCTGCCTTGCTTGCCTCAATCTAAAAACCAGACTGGAGGGACTTATAAATGTCATGAGCTATGAGCTGCCCTTCTCAGCTGCAGAAACACAATCTTTTCAATAACTTTATCTAATAAAGATAGGTTAGACACAGGGAGGTAATTCACTAGAGTATCCAGGTCAAAGGATGGTTTCTTCAGAAGGAGCAGAAGAAGCAAATGTTTTAATGACACTAGGGGAACCCCTTCTGAAAGGGAACACCAGACTATTCCAGTGAACAGCGACTCCAAAACCTCACAAAGCTCACTAGTAGATGCCTGGGCATAGGCTAGTTCACAAAAAGTGTGCTGCAGCTCCAAAATCACCTCAAAAGCATCTTCCATGATAATCAACCAAAACTCTCCCCAAGACAGCTTAGTGCATCCAAGAAGTACAGACCCAATGCTTGCAGGTTGTGTCAGCCCATTTGGAGAAATTCTGGTCCAAATAGAAAACTCTTTACACTTAGCTGATGAGCCAGCTATTACTGGCTCAAGACAAGTTGGGTTTAGTAACCTATCCACAGTATGGAAGAGCTGAACCAATCAGTTCCTCCCAGCTGAAGTCTCCTCAGGTAGGAATGCTACCTTCTTACAGGAGACTGCTCTTTGATATCCATCATAATGAGTCATCAAAGCCGCTTTGTTCTCCTGTGCCCTTAACCTCCTTCAACAGTGCTCTAACCTCCACCCCCTGGTTTTCAGCTCTCTAAGCTGTTCATCAGACCATGGAACACATAAGCATGAGACCCAGATTCTTACATGGGTAGGTGCTACAGAATCAAAGGCTTTGGTCATAACCCTCTTATAGGTCAAAATCTCATTCTCCAATTCCATCTCATGTGCTGCCACAATCTCCAAGATGTTCAGTGCCGCCTGCAGTCCTTCCGGTCTAAACCCTCTTAGTGGGTGTTACTGAACCATCTCCAAAGAGGGAGGACTACAGGGCGGGCCCCAAAGGAGAATTTCACTATATAATCATACAACCAACTGACCAGGTCAGTCTTTAGTTTCCCAACCTTGAGCCACAGAGAGAAAACTAAATCCAAAGCATGTCCATGCTGGTGAGTCGCAGAAGTAATTACTTGTATGAGGCCCAGTGATTCCATCTATTAGAGGAAATCCCTTCCAAACAGTGAGAATTCACTGCTGACACAGGCACTGAAGTTGCCCAGAAAAAGCTATCTGCACAACTCCAATCCCCTATCAGCGATGAAGTCTGAGATTTCCAACAGAACATCCCCCTCATGACCTGGAAGCTGGTGCACCAGAAGCATCCAGCAACCTGAAGCTGGATCCCCACACACATATATACATTCAAATAATAAGGTGTCCTCCACTGGGTTCACAGTGAAATTCAACTCTGATCTAAAACAGATAGCCACTCCACTCCCGACAAGCAATCTTTGGTCAGAGTACCATGGAGAATCCAAGCGGGACAACTGCTTACAAAACTGGGATGAAGTAGTCACTCAGCCAGGTATCCATGATGCAAGCCAGATTGACCAAGGAATCCAACATTGAATTTGCCTTGAATATCTCACATTGCAAAGATTTGTCTATAGAGGATGGAGTGAGGCAGCCAACCTAATGGCTATCTGTCCTCTCAGTCCAGTGGCTCTCTAGCTATGGGAACCACACATGTCTCACCTCTCCCTAGGTCCCATTTCACCCCAGTGCATCTCCAGGTCTTAACCATCCTAATGTATCACCCTTGTTAGCACCATTCATACCCAGCCACCAGCCACATCACTTCCTCTCAGTCCCCCACTTCAATGCACTGATAAGGAGCAGCACTAGGTAGGGGGGGGGTCCTGAAAGATGCACAAATCATATAGAAGAGGAGTATGTAAACCTATGAGGTCCAAGGCTATATCCAACACACATATTTACAGCTGCTCAACCTAAAAGCAAACCATCTGAATACCAATACATCCCCCACCCAGCTTATCTCTTAAATAAAACAATCACCATCCCTCACCTCTCCAACTACCACATATTAAACACTCACAATAAAGACTCAACCTCAAACTTTAACATACACACCTCTAACCCATATACATACAAACCAAGAGTCATACACCTTTAATTCAGAAACAAACAATATTATGTTCCATATGTGCTACAAAGCATGTACCCTAACTTAATAACCACATACACACAGCCATCTACAGTAAAACGTATATTTATAACAAAAACAAATATAACTACAACTATATAATATAACAATACAATAGTGACACAGTGTCCAAAAGAGCAATGTAAATACAGATTGCAATTTCTCAAGTCCGTGTATGTAGATTGCTAATGTCCATAACATTCTTCACAGTTCAATTGCAAAGGGGAAGGAGTTGCTCCCCCCACAGTGTTCTGCTCCCAGCAAAACTAACACAGTACACAACAGCAGCATTTATACAGGCAGTCCTCTCACCACTGCCAAATATAACAGCGTGTGCCAGAAAACAAAGAGTTTTGAGTCATAAAGCCAAACTATAAATAATAAACCCTAAGGATCTAGTATTTTACATCCTTACATGTTTTCCCTTAATATGTAAATAACAGGGAAAGCACTTTTCTGGGAAAACCTGATTACCTAACCCCATCTCAAAAAAGAGAAGGGGGTTGAATCAAGGTCAAAATCAATTATCATTATTTTTATAATCATAAAACAAGCAAACAAAAAATACAGGTGCTGTCTCAGCATGTGAGCTGCAAACCAAACAAAAGGGTTAAACACATGCATGTTCACAGCAGCAGTATCAGTTCATCAGCAAAAATGTCATCATATCATTTTTTTATCATAAACATATTTCTGACACTCTTAGATTTATCATGGTGCTAGCACATGTTTCTATTAGCAGATTACGCAGCATTACACCACAATGCTTAATTTACTCATGGTGGTTATGGCAAGTGAGCAGGAACTTTTAAAGACTTCAAAACCAAATATCTCAAATATTGATGGGCGAACACTCTGAAAAGTGGTAGTAGGGCCAAGGATATAAGGGGTAAATCTCTGCCTCCCCCACCCATTGAATGAGTTCACCACCAGAATACTTTTTTTGTCATCCAAATTTATCTGTGGAGTAACTTCCTCCCTCACCATTTGACAGCACCTTCCAGTGCCTTGTTCCCTGATACTCACCTGAAGGCTTAACCTTTCCTTTTTATTTTTATGTTCACCATGTGGGCACGCACAGTGAACAGTTTGCTATGAGAATGGGTTGTGAGAGGTGTGTCATTGTCAGTCCAATGCAGAATGGTCTGCAAGGAGCTTGTCAGTGTCACATCAAGCATTAGTCAGGCGAATCATGACAGTGTTCTGGCTTACTGGGCAGAAACTTCGTTTATTTCAAAGGAGACAGACGAACCAATCATAGGATGGCTCTTTCATTTCACCTCCCTTAAGTTGCCCCGCAAGCACAGCTGATATGTTATGATTAGCCTGCTCAAAACTTTCTCTCATAGATTTTTTTTTAAATTATATCTGTAAAAGAGAAAACTGTCCATTGATGTATGTTGCTGCCACCACTGTAACTGCCCCCCCCCCAAGTCCAAGTCATGTTAATATTGCAGCATGGGGGTGCCCAACCCTCTATGCTGGCTACTGCCCCCCACCCTGCCCATTTTACTTCTGTAGCACTGGGGAACCCACCACCAGTGCTGCAAAACATAACACTGACACTGGGGGTTCCCAATCTCCCAGTGTCACCACATGAAATAAAGAAAACCATTCCTCGTAATTTTTTTTTTATAAACCCTATAAAAAAGAAAACTGTCCAACAATGTCTGTTGCTGCCACTGCTGTAACTTCCCTCCCAAGCCCAACCCATGTTAGTATTCTGGCATGGGGTGCTCAATCCCCCATGCTGGCCGCTACTCCCCACCCTGCCCGTTTTACTTCTGCAACACTGGGAGCCCACCCCAGTGCTGCCAAACATAACACTGACACTGGGGGTGCCCAATCCCACAGTGTCACTGCCCTTGTAGTCTTTTTTAATGATAAATCATGTGAAAAAGAAAACTGTCCATTGATGTCTGTTGCTGCTGCAACCATTGTTGCTCCCCCCATTCAACCCTCCCACTCAGTATCCACCACCCCACCTCCCCAAGACCTTACTTACCCACCAAGGGTCCAACACTGTAATCCTGTCTGTACCACAGACATGTCTTCACTCTTCAATGCTGGACCAGGAACTGAGGAAATCTGGTATGCGCTCAATGAATTTCAATGAGTTTTGAACTTACTGGCATAACTTGATCATTTTTGGATATCTTTGCCCCAAATTTTCAACATATCTTTTTTGGGACCCCACCTCAAGAGCCATGGCAGTGATACTGGGCAAATCTGTCCCAAAAGGTGATTTTGCAGTCACTGCCACCAAATCGCCTTTCAGGCAGGAACTGAACATTTTCTCTGTCCTTGTTCATGTGGTGGGGTCACAAGAAGGCTATGCTGAAAATTTGGGTTCAAAATATATATAAAAAAACCCCCCACAAAGTTATGTGCCTATATTGAAATTGATGAATGCAGGCTCATAACGTTAGTAACTTTCAATATTTTGACCCCAAATTTTCAGCATAGCCATTTCTTCACAGCACCTCATGAATGAGACAGCTGTATTTTTTCAAATCTTGATCATAATGTGCTTTCACACTTGTGGTGCAAAATCACCTTTTCTGCAGGATTTGAACATTTTCTCCCCCAACATTCATGAGGTGGGGTCATAAGAGTGCTACGTTGAGTCATAAGAAGGCTATGTTGAAAATTTTGGGTCCAAATATAAGAAAACAATAAAGTTACAAGTTTATGTTGCAATTTTTTAACGCACACTTGTAACTGTGGTCATTTTCAGTATTTTAACCTTTTCAACATAGCCATTTTTTTTAACACCATCTCATGAACGTGACAGCTGTCATTTCTCAAATCCTACCCAAAATGTGCTTTAACACTTATGTCAAAAAATAATGCTTCAGCCATTGTTTTATAAATGACACCTTCACTGCTCAGAAGGAGTGGTCAAAAAAAGATTATGTTGAAAATGGATACAAATGTGAAAAACCAAGTAAGTTATGAGGATATGAATTGTTCCAACATTAATTGATATAGTAACTTTATTTTTGTAGATGTGAGCCCCTAATGTTCAACATACTGTATCCCTCATGTTACCCCACGTCCCAAACATGGCAGTTGTCGTTTTTCAAATCCCATCCAAAACATGTTTCCACAGTCACACAGTGAAATCACCTTTCAGATGAGATTTTAAAAATGTCACCTGTCTTGATCATAACAGGTCATAAAAAGACTGTTGGACATTTTGGGTCAAAATGTGGGAGCACACTCAAATGTAGATATTACCTCTCAGCTGCCCTATCCTGGGTAATTAGCAGTGTCAGTGGCTCAGTAGGTAGCACACTCGCCTCCGAGGCTGGGAGATCAGAGGGCTATGGGTTCAGTTCCCACATCTGGCACTTGGATTAATATCCCAGTACTGACACTGTAGTGCAGCATGAGAGAGGTGCTGCACTTCTGAGGTGCCATCTTTCGGATGAGACATTAAAACTGAGGTCCCATCTGCCTGGATTGGTGGTAGTTCAGGTGGATGTTAAAGATCCCATGGCACTTCTTGAAAAGAGTAGGGGAATTTTTATTGAGATCTAAACAAAATCATAAATAAAATAAATACAAATCAATCTTACAGCAAACAGAGCCATAAAAAGGAAAGAAACAAAACACATAAATACGTATTAATTCATACAATAACCCTAAACATAAAAGAAACAATGTAACCCACCCCTCCCCTTCCCCACTATAAGAGTAGGGGAATTTCCCCGGTGTCCTGGCCAAATTTCCCTCATTCACTAAAAATACCACCAACAGCTTAATCTGGTTCAAGGTCAGTTGGCATTCATCTGTATCCCCCTCCCCCGGGTCGTGCCTGAAAATAGGCAGGATTTGTCTAGTGCACTTACCCGGTCAACAAAAACTAAATAAATAAAAAAAATTTACAATTTAACAATGTGTTAAAGCACGACACTACTGAAAATGAGACATTGTATTTCATCTGCTCTATCCTGGATAAATATATTGTAAAAATGTGTACAAGCAAGGCCCAGCACAACATCAATACCAGTGGCAAACATTCAGCATTGACAAATGCTTGTTAGAGTTTGACCACTGTGCCTTAATTCAGCAATCCATGAACTCAGGCCACCCTCATCAATACCAGTTGTGCCTTCACCTTTCAAAACGTTGCTGACACCCTGCAAGCCACAAAGGGAGTGATTAGAAAGTAACACTGCTTAGTGAACATGCTGCATTTGAAAGGTAAGTCCTCCCTGGTAATAAAGTAACAAGACTGCAAAACTGATAGGGCCAGGCCTACTACTTATGAAAATGGTAAGGCCATGGCAATCCCCAAGATCTGGCACCTATCAGTTCCAGAAAGAAATAAAATGAAGAGAACGTTTATATTTTACCAGCCTTACCTTATTACTAAAAGTATAGAATTTTTTTTTTTTTAACAAATACAGGTGATATAATTAGAAAATAGATGCTAGAATGTATTATTCGGACACTGGGTCTCCTTAAAGAAGTACTGATCTCGGGGGGGGGGGCAGTAAGCATTGATATTCCACAGTCACAACTATATTTCATTTTTTTCTTTAAAGATCATGCCTAAGGAAGGCCTAATGGTCAAAATGTCAATTCTAACCCAGCTGAATGATTTTAGCATGCATTTAATGTAACATGAAATCAAACTAGTCGGGTACAAGTACTCCATGTCAATCATTTATGCCAAGTCTAACCTATTATTGGAGTGCACTTGTGTTGAATTTCACCATGCTAACCCTTGGCCATCAAGGTTTTGTGACTGCACACAAAGTGATTCAGAATACAGTTCCGGCAAACAGACCTATTCTCTTGGTGTAGTGCTGCTGTATGCTTGTTTGGTATTGGAGTTTCAAAAGAGAATAAAGCAGTCCCAGTAGAGGAGTTGAGTAAAGGCTGAAGCCACTTTGGAAAATAAACTGAGAAGAAAACTTTCCTCTCTTGGCTGAATTGATATATTCCAGCAAAAGTACGGGTACCTTTTGAACTCTGAGTTAGTCACCTATCCTCCTGTTGCTTAACTGTTTCTTGTTCTCTCTCTTTTACTCTGCATAACCCGCCTGAACTTTCTTAACCTCCCCATAGTATGTGTAACTGATAGCTGCTCCAATGATTTGTCCTTTTTAATTTAACATAGTACAGCGATGATGAACAGAACTATTTAGGATCCATCATGTCCACACACCTCCTCCTGTCAAACGGCAGTGCTTTATACTTCCCACTTTCACTTCTACTCCATTTGAGGACTGTAAAGCTCTTTTTAGATACAGTACAGTAGGAATGAAAGGAAAGGAGCCTATTGTTGAAGAAGTGCCTCCTTCACTTGTGGGAGTGGAGGAGCCCTAGCACTGAGAGTGATATGCTATGCAACCCCCCTTTCCCTAAAATGATTTCACCACACATGCCCTGGAATACTGAAGATGGCAACAATTCATTGGAAGTAGGACTTAGAGTGGAAAATTGATTGTCTAGCTGCAGGAAAGGCAAAACAGGGTAAGCTAGAGAGATGAAAGCCTTTATCTGTCCTAAACCATCTATTGTATGTATCTGTGTATGGTATCAAGAATTATGGCCTTCCCTCCTTCACTCAATAGCTATCTGCCAGCAGCCCTTGAGACGCCCACCCCCACACTGTCCAGCCCTGCAGATCTACGGCCACAGCTGAAGCAATGCAGTCATGCAGGAGCAGGCTTTTACACTGTAACAAACCGATCATTCTACCTCCAGGGCACTTATCTATCTTGACACATTGTTCACTCCCCAACCATTATGTGGCTGCAATGTGATAACAGTTCACTCCCCCTGTTGCTCTAAAGTAAAGGTGTATGTCAGATAATCCAAGCCATTATTTATTTCATTGTGTTATTCTGACTCAGCAGTTAATGCGGTGTGGTGTGGAGCACAGAACTGGTGCAAGTTAGTAGTTAAAGCATGAAACCAACGATTAGGAGGTCACAGGTTTGAAGCCTGCAAAAGCCCTTACCTCATTGTAGAACCCTGAGCAGGTCACTTAACATGTGACTGCTTCCTACCAGTTTCAGCTGCATGAGAACTGTATTAGAAAGTAGATATCCCATTTCATAATGATATTATCTTCCCCTCTCCCTAAAAAGGAAATGTTATCTATCTAAAGCCCACTACTGTGATTTAGGTTACACCACCCACCCAAATGGTGGTGGTTAACCTAAAGCACAGCAGTGGCTTTAGGAGAGCTAGTCATTCTCACAGGGCCATAAACTTACAGTAACTTTTATCCCCAAACAACTCAGCCTGAAGACTAAACCACCACCTAGCTGGCCACCCCTGTGCTATTGATTTCAGTGGGCTGAGTTTCTCTTCAGCCACCCTTTATCTGGTGAGTTCTTTTAACTGTGGGCAACACAAGTTGTGATAATGTACCATACTAAGAATCACCTCCGCTGATGTTCTGATCTGTCTACTGGTACAAGACCACCTCCACAGCACTGGTTCTCCTGATCCAACACAACTCACTAGTTAGAAAAGATATGGCACTCTGCCTACAGACAGATGCAGAATGACAAAATGCTATGCAATATGTACTTTCATTCACAGATAAAGAGTTCAGGACAAGTGCAAGTAAAAGCATAGTCCACAGGGCCGAAACATTGGGCTCCATGGACCCCCCCCCCCCATGGACTATGCTTGTACTTGCACTTGTTCTGCACTTTTATTTGTGAATAAATGTATTCTGATCTGTGCCTAGGCAGAGGCAGTGCTGCTGCAAGATTATCCATTTAGTTTGTATTTTCTGTAACAACTTAAGGGAGGTAGTCAAAATGAACTATTCTGATTGATGGGAGCACAGTGAGCATTTACCATTCTTTAATGAAAACAGCACTGAACTATTGTGTTAAATGGATTATCAGCAGGCACAGAACCATGCACATTGTGTAATATTTCTTCTCACACCTCTAAAAATGTTTCCGGAACATTAATTAACTGAGGTGGCAATTAATCAGTTATCAAAAATGCAAAACAGCACTCCCTCACTTATGAGATGAACCTTGAAAACTTAGCAGCAATAATCACATCAGGCTATAACTAGGAGGATCTCGAATGTTTGCAAAAGCTGTACTGAATACATTTCTGATGCTAAACAGCAATCCTTCACAAAGCTTTATTTTTACTACATGTAGTGGTTGGCTACCCACAGTTGTCACACTATGTGTGAGGATCTCTGTTTTCAAAAGCAGTTTGCATAGGCAGGTATTTTATAACATTCAGGGGTTGCTACTTTCAGAAAAAACTTCAGGAAAATACTATATTAGCAGTTGGATTGCCCATTTGAGATACAGAATTAATTTTCTTTATCATGAGGCTCCTGCTGTACTAGTTGAAGTGCTGAATCACTAGGGGGGGGGGCAAACAAGTTGCCCACGGTTACCAAGTAAAGGCATGCTTATGGCTAACATTGAACCAGCAGTCAATAGCTTGCTAGTTGTAGCTCTGTGCTCTGATTGTTAAAATGCAGATAGCACATTAATTTGGCTAAGCAGGACTGACTGAAAAAAACATTGTTAATTGCTACTGTTCGAAAAATGTAAGAAATATTCAGGTGTCCTTTGTTTTGGTATCGACTTGCTATCTCCTGCATTTAACAAAAACAAAACTGACTGTTTACCTTCCCAAGTAGCAGGTTGAATCTGCTATGCAATAAAATTACATCATGCACATTTATTTTACATACATGCTGTCAGACTCCTATCGTGATGACTGCTGGTTAAGAAAATAGTAATGGGAGTTTTTCCCCCAAGACGAACACTTCCGGGAGCTCCTGGTGCAAGTCTACTTCCACAAGCCTCTGCTTACTTCAGACTCTGCCTGATATCCCTGAGTTTAGACTGTCATCTTTGCATGTAAGAACCAGATATACCAGGACCAGGAAGTGAAGTGCTGAAATGTGGATGTAGGCTTTCTTCTTAACATAACCATTGCCAATTACAAGGCTGAAGCAAGTGCAAGAAGTGTATCACTACTGGTAGTGAGATCACATGGTCCTGCAATGCAATATGCTCAAGGCTAGCTAGCATGCAATATGTAAATCATGTAGGAAGACACAAAATGCCTAAACAGCCTTTATGTAATTATTTAAATAAGAGGAAAACAATCAGGCTATTTGTAGCAAAAATATACAACATGAAGAAAATGCAGTTCCTTTACTACACAAGAAAAGCTTGGGCATACACAAGATCTGGCTTCCTGTTACAAAATAAATTTGTTCATTGCATTGCAAATGCATGTGCTACTGTAGGTCAAGTAAAATTTTTGAAAACAGATCATCAGCATTGCTAATTAGAAACCATTTTAGATAGATATTCAGCTATCTTGACTTGAAGCTGCACAGCAGGTTGCCTGTTTTGCATCTCAAATTGCTATGTTATACCACCTGATTTGATTTATTAAATGCTAAGTCAACATAAAAAAGAAGATGTATGTTGGTGTATGCTACTTACCAAGCTACTGGAAAGGCATGGCTATTTTGTTTTTTAAACAGGTTTTAATTATAGATGTTAATCTCTGCCACTACACTTTGTAAAATTATTGGGAAGGGGGGGCGTATCCCTCAGTATCCAGCATTTACCTGGACAGGCTTTATTGTCCACTGCACTAAACTCCTACACTATACCTACTGAGGCAGGCTTCTCCTGAGATGCATTTCTGAGGCCGCTCTAGGTAGACACTATCAATCCAGTGATAGCTCACAAGTGAAGGTTGTTTTGCCTGTTTGCCCTAGTGATCATGGCTGTTCTTTAATAGTGGACAGCATTCATCCAAAGGGAATGATTTTTGCCTCCTTATTTTATCCTGCCCAGCCACCTGAACTGGCTAGATGCCTGCTTATGACTTCCCAGGTGAGTGTGCTTGACACAGCATGGTCACCTGAAACATTAATGACATTCCACATTACCTCTCCTAAGTGTCACTGCCAGAACAACATCAATGACCCTCCCAACCTGGGAAGAGAACATCCACACAGATGTTCCTAGCACTCCCTGCAGGTCTTTACTTCTGATGTCCTAGACTCAAGGCATAATACCAGGTTTCCAGCATGCCAGAGTGGTCACAAGTCATTGCCACAGAATCAGCTTTAACAGCTATATTTTATTCTACTGTCTTTAAATCTATTTTTAAGTATATTTGCCAAGCTTTTCTTTCTGTAAAAAACAAAGTGAAAGAAATCCATGGGTTTTATAACCAATAAAACAAGCATTTGTCAATGCCGAATGTTTGCTTGCTGGCTTTGGCATTGCTAGTGTAGAAGTTACTGAGCTGCATAATAGAAATGGCAGTGAAGTATTGAACTGAAGCCAACCCCACCACCACCCTGCAGAGAGTGACAGGCATTGGGGTGTGCCTTTGGGTCGTCAGGCATAACAGCCATGCCATTTCACCACACCCTACCCTGCAGACACTGACAAGTGTCACGGTGTGCCTTGGGGTCTTTGGCCCCTTATGCACACCCCATTCCATCAGGAAATATGGTGAGAGGGGTGCGATATAGGAGAATGGGGTGAACTTTGGGGCAGAAGAGTCCAAGGCATACCTCGATGCCTCTCACTGGCTGCAGGATGTGGAATGGTATGAGCATTACAGGCAAGAATCCCAAGTCACACCCCTGATGCCTGTCATTCTCTACAGGGTGGGGCGTTATGGTTGTAAACCATAACACCTCAGGCATTCATTGGTATTTTCACTCCAAATTTTCAACATGGTTTTTTTGTGACCCCCACCTCATGAACAGTGGCAATATCAGTTTGTTAGCTGAAAGCTGCTTATGCACAGTGACTACGGCATTTAGCACCACAGGTGCAAAAACACGTTCCGAACAGGATGTGAAAAATGACAGCTGTACTGTTCATGGGGAGGTGTAAAAAATGGCAATGTTGCAAATCTGCAGTAAAAATATTAAAAAACTGGTGAAGTCATGGCGTGCATAGAAACTGTGCAACGCACACCGTAATGTAATTAGGTTGGGGATTTTTACAGCATTGTCAACACAGGCATTTTGGGACCTCCGATCATGAACAGTGTCACTGTGATTTTCTTTATCTGTCCCAAACAATGATTTCCCACAGCGACCATGCATCTCTGCGCTGAAAGTGTGAAACACATTTCGCCATGTTGTGAAAAATGACAGCTGTACTGTTCATAAGGAAGTGTGGAAAATACCACTGGTGAAAATCTGGACTGAAAATATTACAAAGTCATGAACTTATGAGGTGTATGGAAACTGCACAATGCTCACCGTAACACAGTCATTTTATGGACTTTTGTCACTAAATTTTCAACATAGCCATTTTAAGACCTCTGCTCATGAACAGTGTAACTGTGATTTTTAATCTGTCCCAAACATTGCTTTTCACACACCGACTGCACCATTGTGCGCCACATGTGCTGGAAACACATTTGGGGCAAATATGTGAAAATGGCAGCTGCACTGTTCATAAGGAAGTGTAATAAATGGCAATGTGGAATATCTGAATGAAAATATAGAAATTCTGCACTTACGAGTGTGCGTGGAACCGCGCAACGACGATCGTAGAACAGTCATTTTTAGGAATTTTTTCACCAAATTTTCAACATAGCCATTTTAAGACCTCTGCTCATGAACAGTTTCACTGTGATTTTCTTAATGTATCCCATACACTGATTTCGCACACCGAATGTGCCATTGTGCGCTACATGGGCAGAAACACATTTTGGGCAAGATGTGAAAAATGACAGCTATACTGCTCATAAGGAGGTGTGGTAAAATGGCAATGTTGAAAATCTGGAGTGAAAATATTGAAAATTCGTGAACTTACAAGCGTGCATAAGAACTGAGCAACACACGCTCGTAAAACAGTCATTTTTAGGAATTTTTCCACCAAATTTTCAACATAGGCTTTTTGAGAGCCCACCTTATGAACAGTTGCAGTGTTGTTTTGTTACTCAGTTCCAAAAGGTGATTTCACTCAGTGACTGCGAAATCATCCTTTGGGCCGAATTAATGCCATGACAGTGAGAGCATTCATGAGAAGGGGTCCCAAAATCCCCATTTTGAAAATTTGGTACAAAAATTCAAAAAAATGGCTGAGATATGCAGCAAAGTTGAAAAAACTCTATCTATCCCATTATACAGCTTATCGCATTTCCTCAGTTCGTGATCGGCTTTGAAGAGTGCAGACGTGTTCCGAGTCCACGAAGATACGTCGGCGCGGTCCGGAGGTAAGTATGGGGTGAGGGGTGTGGGGAGGTGGGGTGCGAGTGGGTGGGCACGGGTGGGGACAGAGACAGCGAGGACCGCTTTTAAGTTTCAGATTTTGTTTTATTAAATGATGATGTGGGATGTTTGCCACGCTTGGTGGGCTCCAGCGTGGCACAATGCCACGGTTGGGGGGGGTGACGTGAGCCGATGGGGGATTGGCACCCTCATCAGCAACAGCATCTGTTGCCATGCTGGGGTTGGCTCCCAGCGTGGCACCCTCTACTGGGGGGGGGACCAGTGGAGCCGACGGAGGATTGGGCACCCCCGTCAGCTATACGATGTGTGGCCACACTGGGGTGGGCACCCAGCGTGGCATATGTAACTCTGCTTTGGGGGAGCGCAGCACAGCCGATGGGGGATTGGGCACCCCCGTCAGCTACACAGTGTGCGTGTGGGGGGGGCAAGCACGCAGTATGCGTACCTGTGTGTGTGTGTGTGTAGGGGGAGCATGCATGAGCAGGCGATATCTTATCACTGCTCACTGAAGCGTAGCTCCCCCTTTCAACTGTACTCCACTGCATTTTGGACACTGTCATAGAAAGCTCCAGCAGGCATTGGATAACTGCGGCCGCGCCTGCAAACACACTAACTGATTTGGAAGAGGGCTGCCACACCTCCAAAAACTCGGATGATGGCACTATGTTTCTTGCACATGCGTGCAAGCAAACATAAAAAAAGACTATGAACAGTTTTGTGATATAAAAAAAGGAAAGAACAAACACTCTTTACCTTACTCCATTATTCAGATGTTACACCTTTGCACAGTTTGTGGGGAAAAGGGTCTTATAGTTAAACATTTAGAAACAGTGCATACAATAACTGATAAAGCATACCTTTAATTTCATAGTTTGAATTACCTTTATTTTGATATTGCCATATATGACCACCTATTGCCCTATCTACCTACCTGATTGACTGCAGTAATGTTGTGGGACCTGAACTCATCCATAAAAGGAAGAGGTAACAGTTTACTGTATGAAATCTGCAAGTCCCACTCATAGCTCAACAGCATGAAGTGCTTGAGAGTGACAGACTCACATTCCTTCAATGGCAAATGACTTTTTGACAGTTTTCACAGGTTCTGTTTTCCCACCTACATGGAGGACATTCTTGATGGGCCATGGCCTTCTTATGTCCTTACTTACCTAGTAAACCTAGTAAACACAGATGGTGTAAGGCACCAGTAAGCCCCATAGTCCCTCTGAGACCCCTACTGAGATATGAACTAGATTAATGATCATATCAGCGGTATCCGGGTCACTGAACCCCTGGGATGTAGCATCCACCAGTCTGTGTGGTTTCAGGTGGACATGAGATGTGAAGTGCTGAAGTTGAAAATGTGATCTTGATATCAAAATGGCATATTTGTGTGCATGGGAGAAATGCTGGGGGAAATATTCAGAGAACTAAGTGAATACATGGGTGTGGATGACAGATGAGCAGTAATTAGAGATGGGGGGTACAGACAGTCATCACAACTTGCCTTAATGATAGAAGGAACAAGAGGAAGGAGCATCTATGATTTACAAAGGAGGTGGGCAGAGCAGTGAGGGAGAAAAGGGCTTTTTACAAGAACTACAAGAAGACCCAGAAAGAAAAGGATAGGGCAAAATATGCAGGGCAGCAGCAATCATCTTGCGGGATAATAGGGTAAGCTAAGGTGGAGATGGAACTATAGCTGAGGGGGTCAAATAGAGTGGCAAGACCTTCTTCAGATAAATCCATGAGAAAAGAACAACAAAGTAGGAAATAGTGAAGCTGAGAAAGGGGAAAGAGTGGGTGGAAGAAAACCATGGAGAAGGTGGAAGTACTGAATGAATACTTCTGCTCACTCATCGCTAAGGAGAAGGTTGGTACACTACTACTGAGCAAAATTGGGATGGGAAGCAGTAGGGTGATGAGGCAGGAAACAATAACTGAGAACAGAGTCCTCAAAGGGCTGAAGGCCTTTAGCATGGACAAGACTCCAGGTCTAGTTGGCATGCACGCAAAGGTGCTAAAAGATCAAGCAGCAGTCTTTCAGTACCCCTGGATGACCTGTTCAACTGCTCGTTGGAGATAGGGGTAGTTCCACATGAGTGGAGGACAGCCAGTGTAGTGCCCCTGCACAAGAGTGAACCTATGGTCAAAGCCTGAACTATAGAACAGTCATAATGACATCAGTTGTTGGCAAGCTGATGGAAACCATCCTAAAGGAATAGTTGGTTGATGCAGACAGCTATAAGATAGCAGGCAGCATGCGTTCATGGCAGGGAGGTCATTGCTAAAATAAATTGTTTTAACTTCTTTGATTTGGCCACTAGGGTAGTAGACAAGGGCCAAGTGGTCGACATACTATACCTGGACTTCAGCAAGGCCACTTACTCAGTCTCCCACAAGAGGCTGTTCAAAAACTTGGGGATATGGGGAGAGGGAGAAACTAGTCAGATGGGTAGAAAACTGGCTAGGGGGTAGAATATAACAGGTGATTTTAGGGAAGAGCACACAAGGATGAGAGAAGTTATTAGCAGGGTCCCACAGGGATTAATGCTGGGTCCAGTGCTTTTCAATGTGTTCATCAATGATACTGGGGATGTCATCAAAGAAGTGAAATGACTTTTTGGGAATAATACCAAGCTTTGTGGGAGTGTTGATACTGAGGAAGGAGTAAGTGATCTAAGGGAAGGCCTAGCAAGTTTGAAAAGATGATCTTGATTCAGGCAATTGGGGTTCACTGTTAAAAAGTACAAGATAATGCATGTGGGTCATAAAAATCCCAGAGCCGAGTACAGTTTCAGGAGTGGAGGGGTGGAGCTGATGAACTTCACAGAATAAGATCAAGAGAACAACTTGGGGATAGCAATTACAAGTGACCTGAAACTGTCAATGCAGTACATAAAGGTAGTGGGGAAGGCAAACAGGATGCTGGTTTGTATACGGTATTTTGGGTGTTCACCATCAGGAAGAAAGAAGTAATTCTGCTACATAAATGCCTATGGTGAGTCTGCATCTGGAGTACTGTGTGCAGCACTGGAACCCCTACCTTAAAGCAGTAATGCAATGAAAAATGTTATGCCAAAAAGCTAATTTTCTGCTATGGTTATGAAAAATATTGGCAGAGCTGCTGATTTTGGTTTTCTGGATGCTTCCTATGCTGTATACTGTACGTTTGCATTTTTTTTTTGGATTCTTACCCTACTCAGGTCCTCAATATTATTTATATGCAAAAATGAGGCGGACATCTTTCTTTCTTGAGAAATAATTACTTTAAAACTCATAACATTCTTAAATGTTAATGTAAACTGAAAATTTCACCCCCAAAATAAACCGGAAGATATCTGGCATCAATTAGAAAGAAAACAAGGTGGGGTCAAATTTTAGCCCATTTTCATTGCACTGCTGCTTTAAGAAGTGGACATGAGCAAGACCTTCAAATACCATAAAGGCATTAGCAAGGCTGTCATAGGGGGATCTCGTTTGCAAATGTGAGAACAGAAACACGATTGGGCTCAACAAAATTGAGCTGGGGAGGAAGAGGAAGGAGGACAGAAGGCACTTCTTCACTGAAAGTGTGGTGGCAGGGTGCAATGCAGTACCAGAGGGAATAGTTGTGGGGGCTTAAAAGAGGATGGACTAGATTTGAGGAGAAGGTTAGGGTGACAGGAGAGGGGCAGAGCATGTGGCACATTTGCAGGAGCTCCACATTAAGCAGATTCGAAAGACCTTTAAGTCTGCTTCTGCTGGCCTTTTCTAGCTTGTGTATTAATTTTTCAGTAATTGTTATTAGGTCTGCAATAAAGGATATCAGGGGGCCATGAAGAGCCTTCAGGTGTGGCATCAGAATGTCAAGAAAGCATGCCAATACATTGGCCTAGCCAATTGGAGAAAGATTGACAAAAATAGATAGTATGGTTAGAGGGACCGGAACTAAAATTGCTACTATATCTCCTGTTAAAAGGAAAAACACCTATACAGTGGATTCAGCCAGAATCTAATCATGTTTCTTATTTCAGTTTTTACCAGTGTCATACTACAGAATACTGAAGGAACACAATGCAATCCATTGGCAATTACTTCAATTTGTCATACAGGAAAGTGTGATCTACTTATGACTGAGTGTCGCATCTTAGCTGACTCTCCTATATTTTACTGATTTTACAGAAAATATACTTGTGGTGTCTATATCGGTAAACGTGCATGACATGTGGCCAGGGTTCATTAGTTAGGATGCCTCATGATAACTAATCTTGCTTGAATTCTTCAACATCCTGAATACTGGCCCTACTCTCTTGATGTTTAATGTATCCCCTTTGTAATGCACCAGTTCTCCAAAAGCCAAAAGGAGAGCTCTAGGGCTATATCTGAATCAAATCTGTCAGTTGGACTAACTGTTATTTGGCCAGCTACTGTAGTTAATGTCATTTCTAAAAATTTCATTTACGCAAATGTTTTGGGTTTTTTTTTTACATGGAGAGCGAAAAAGTGTCAGACAAATTTGCTATGGTTAAATTCAGGTTCAGATTTTAGCTTTTTAATCAACTGTGCCCATCTTGGCCATACAACAATAACCCACCAACTCCAATATATTAAATATATTCAGACTTCAACACTGTATTTTGAATTTTTTTTTTTTTGGTATTATGGACAGGACTTTGAAATGTGGTATATAAAATACCTTGACAAAGAGGGTGGAGCTTGAATACGTTCGGCTGAATAGTGTGGAGTGTTTTAAACATGTTTTGATAAATATTGAACAACTGAAAATCAACGTGGTTATTGTGATTCCTGTGGAGTGCCTTAGTACAATGTTAACACCACTTTTTGCCTTACAAAGTATTAATCTTTATTTGTTTTCTTATCTAACTCTTTTATGTTATGTTCTTCCTACATATTATCATGTTCCTTATCAAGTATGCTATTCCTGCCTGCCCATCAGCACAGTGGTTGCCCCCACAGGAAGGCCTTGTGTTGGGCTGAAGCACTAGGGGATGTAGAGTGTTGTCGTGGCACCGTTACTGCAATAAAGCTGCACCTTTGAAGCTTTAACCTTTTTTGGATGCTTATTTCTAGTATGAGTGCAGAACTTCCTTGCACTCAGTTGCACTTGCGTGCACATTCATCAGAAACCAGAGGAACAAGTTTGAGTCATTGGGCTAGCTGGGGCAAGAATATTAAAAATCCCAGAGGATGCTCTCCTCTTCTGAGGAGGGAGGGCAGTTGGCTCCACTGCTATACTGTCACCAGGGTGACTACATGTGGCAGTGCAGTCTGAAGTGGCTCAAAACAAGGGAGGACATCAACAGATGCCACGCAACTCATGCTTGCGTGGATGTGCAAGAGCACCCTCACCACCAATGTCCTGGTGGTCTGGGCAAAAAAAAGGTGGAAATTCCATGGTGCAGCAAGATTCAGGCTCCACACCAGCAACTCAGCAAAAACTCAAACTGGATCCTGTATGTTGCAGGGGTTGGAGAATTTTGGTAACCCTCTGGGGAAGGGGGGGGTAAGCCCTAGGGACTCAATAGGTGAGGTAAGTCCTAGGACAAGTCAGGTGATGGGGATGGCGAGGCCAACACAGTAGGAGCTGGATCGAAGCGGGAAGATAAAAAAGAGAAAAAATAGATATAAAATACATTATTCCTTTAAGATTTTTTTTTCTCATGTTTCCATTCCTCAGTTTCTCATTCAGTTTTTATCTTTTCCATTGCTGCTTTTTGAAAAGATCATATTTAAGTATATGGGTAATTGTCTTGTGGATGGGGTTCATTGAAAAAAAAATGCTCTGTGTATCATCAGACTCCGCAGCATGATGATTAAGACTGTGAAACGGAAATTAACTGTCCTGGGACTTATGATATGGTTTAACAAAAACTCCAGCCAAGAGTGATCAGCTGGGTTCATGGCTCCCTCATACTGCTTCCCATTTACATCTCAAATGGGATTTATCACAATTTATAAAACATAGTGCTGTAGTTATGAGAGACATAAACAGGCAGACATCACAGGCAAACAGTTTCATATCTGCCATGGGCAGGATGGTGAAAAACACCATGGTGCTACTGGAAGGCATATTAGTAGAATGAGACTGCAGATACTGTATACCACTGATGGGGGATTGCTAGAGGTTCCCAGGATCCGTTTAAAGACCTTAGGGGTGGGATCATTTGTATTTATGGCCCTGACCCTGTGGAATTCTCTACCTAATCAGATTAGAGAGTGCCTATCCACCGAGACCTTTAAGGCTGCCTTAAAAACGTACTTATTTGACTCTGCCTTTTCAAATGCATTTTAACTGGCTTGTTGCCAATTTTAATCTGATTATTGTTTTTATTATCTATAGTAGTCTGTTTTATTCTCGTGTACAAGCGCTTTGATATTTCAAAAAATGCTTTTTATAAATAAAAATAACCTTGACTTTGCTGTGCCTGTTTTCACCCACTTCAGCAGCTCAGATGTCAGTAGCCTCTGGCAACTAAATAATGGAACTGGTGAGCATTGAAACAGGGACCTTTGCATCTGTAGAACAGCAGTGCTATCAGAGGAGCTCAAAAAGCAACTCTACTACATCATCAAGGAGTTGGACACTAAAATATTGAAACCTAGTCAATCCCAAAATGTGTTTAGCAATGTGTGGGCCTATCTCCCCTACCAGCCTTGAATATAAGCTTGCACAGGCCAAACTGAGTAGTCTTTCACTGAAAAAGATAAAATGTGGGAATTTATGGCTAATCTACAGACTGTAACAAACTGGGATTTTATTTGACAATTAGTTGTTTCATAAAGTAGCATAGACTCGACCTTCTTAAACAACCTACCCTCTGTTTGCTTCCCATCCTCCGCTATACATATGTATGCAGAAGATACAGTCCTGTATGCATCTGGCTCCTGTCCAGTTGAGGTTATAACCAGAAACATATAGAAACATTGAAGCTAACGGCAGAAAGGACCTCAAGGCCCATCCAGTCTGCCCATTTCTTTTTCTGCCTTATAAATGTGCCATAGGCCTTTGCTCTGTCAATGGCCTATTCATACTCATCTGTATTGCTCCCTTATGCCTATCCCATGCCTGTTTGAAGCCCTGCACTGTATTCATATCCACCACTTCCTGAGGTAGGCCATTCCATGAATCCACCACCCTTTCTGTGAAAAAGAACTTCCTCACATTACCTCTAAATCTGCCTCCCTCTAATCACATGCTGTGTCCTCTTGTCCTGTGATTTTTCTTGTATTGAAACATGTTAGACTCTTTCACCTTGTTAATGCCTGTAAGGTGTTTGAATGTTTCAATCATATCACCTCTCTCCCTCCTTTGCTTTAGGGTATACATATTGAGCTTCGTTATTCTGTCCTCATATGTTTTCTAATGCAGTCCCTACATCATTTTGGTTGCCCTTCTCTGGAATGCCTCAATTTGGTTAATGTCCTTCTGAAGGTGTGACCTCCAGTACTGCTTGCAGTACTCCTGATGGGGCCTAACCAGTGGCATGTAAACAGGGATTATTACCTCCCTCTTCCGGCTTGTGATACCACTACTGATACACCCTAACATGCCCCTAGCCATACCTACTGCTTTAGTGGTCTGCTTGGATGATTTCAGGTCATCGGTGATGGTGATGCCCGAGTCTCTTTCTTTCCTTGTGACTGCCAGCAACTCCCTTCCCAGCCTATAGGTGGCTTCAGGGGTTCTCTTCCTTACATGCATGATCTTGCACTTCTTTGCATTAAACCCCAGTTGCCACTCTTCTGACCATTTTGCTAGTTTATCCAGATCTCTTCTCATTCTGCCCACCCCATCTGGATAATCTACTCTGTTGCAGATCTTGGTGTCATCTGCAAATAGACAAACCCTACCCTCCAGTCCATCTGCAATGTCACTGATGAAGATATTGAAGAGGACTGGCCCCAGGACTGATCCCTGAGGTACCCCACTTGTGACTTACATCTCTTTTGACTGTATACCATTTACCACCACTCTCTGTTTTCTGCCCGCAAACCAGTTTGCCACCCAGTTGACCAACTTCTGACCCCCCAGAGCCTACCCAGCTTATTAATCAATCTTCTATGTGGAACAGTATTGAAAGCTTTGCTGAAGTCAAGGTAATTTGACAGGATCTTCCTTTTGTAAACCCATGCTGTCTTGGATCCTGTGTTCCTATGGATTCCAGGTGTTGCACTATCCTTTCCTTAAGGAGTGCCTCCATAGAAACATAGAATTTGATGGCAGATAAGGACCGCTTGGCCCACCCAGTCTGCCCATTTTCCTACCTAATGGATAAGCTGCAGATCCTAGTTAACCAGCAGCCTACTTCTTTCTACCCCCACCCCCTAGAATTGCCTTGTGGCTGTCCCATGCATGCTTGAATTCAATGATTGTTTTTGACTCCACAACCTCCTCCGGAAGGCCGTTCCATGCATCCACAACCCTCTCTGTGAAAAAATACTTCCTTACATTACCTCTGAGCTGCCCGCCCTCTATCTTCAAATTGTGTCCCCTTGTTCTTGCACACCTCTTTTTTTCAAAGATGCTACCCTCTTGGACTTTGTTGATTCCCTTGAGGTACTTGAACATTTCTATCAAGTCCCCCTCTTCCTCCTTACCTTGAGGCTATACATATTTTAAGCTCCTTTAGTCTCTCTTCATATGTCTTCCGGTGCACACCCTGCACCATTTTAGTTGCCCTCCTCTGGACAGCTTCCATCTTGTCTATGTCCTTGCGGAGACTGGGTCTCCAGAACTGCACACAGTACTCCAGATGGGTTCTCACCAGCTGTCTGTACAGAGGGATAACAACTTCCTGTTTTCTACTGGTGATGCCTATTCTTATGCATCCCAGTATCCCCCCAGCCCTCCTTACTGCCTTCTCACATTGCTTGCCCACCTTTAAGTCATCTGATATGACTACCCCCATGTCCCTTTCCATTTTTGTTGTTGTTAGTATCTCACCCCCCATTGTGTACTCTTCCCCTGGGTTTTTGTTTCCCAGGTGCATTACCTTGCACTTCTTTGCATTAAATCTAAGCTGCCATACATTTGACCATTCCTCTAACCTAGCCAAGTCCCTTCTCATCCTTTCCACCCCACCTTGTGCATCATCTCTGTTGCAGATCTTTGTGTCAGCTGCAAAGACATACTTTTCCTTCCAGTCCTCTGCAATGTCGCCATAAAAGACATCAAGAGGACCGGTCCTAATACTGAACCCTGCGGCACCCCACTAATAACCCCCCTTTCTTCAGAGTGGACTCCATTTACTATTACTCTCTGTGTCCTATTCTCCAGCCAATTCTTTACCCAGGCTATCATCTTGGGACCCACTCCCAGGCTGGTTAACTTGTATATTAATCTTTTGTGTGGGACTGAGTCAAATGCCTCCATAATCTTGCCCACTACTGAGGTAAGACTGACTTGTCTGTGGTTCCCTGCCTCCTCCCTGCTACCACTCTTGTGGAGCGGGATCACATGTGCCCTTTTCCAATCTTCTGGGACCTCCTCTGTGCTCAGAGACTCACTAAACAGTTCTGATAATGGCTCTGCTAGTTCCACCCTTCGCTTTTTTAGTACCCTGGGATGTATGCCATCAGGTCCCATTGCTTTGTCCACCCTGAGCTTATCGAGCTCTTGTAGGACCCTTCCTTTTGTGAAAGGACTAGTGCACACCTCCCTCCCCCCTGTGTCCATGGTGGTGAGCTGTGGGCCCTGCCCTACCATTTCTTCAGTAAATACTGAGCAAAAGTATCTATTTTGGATAGATGCTTTTACATGGTCCACCTCCTCCTCCTCACACACCCTCTTATCTCCTTTGATCTTAGCAGTACCCCCTCTGGACTTTCTCCTTTCACTAATGTATCTATAGAAAGTCTTGTCACCTTCTTTTACTGTTCATGCTAGAGTTTCCTTGGTTTGAGCCTTTGCCTGTCTTACAGCCTTCCCTGTGTCCCTTAGAGATGTTTGGTATGCCTCCCTATCTTCATCCTGCTGTGTTCCCTTATATTTCCTGAAGGCCAGCCTTTTGGCTCTGATTTTTACTGCTACTGTTTTTGAAAACCAAAGTGGTTTCCTTCTTCTTTTGCACTTCCTTTTCTATCTAACACAGTGGGATGTTGCTTCAAGTATTGCATCCTTAATGCTTGCCCACTTTGCCTGTACCTCCTCACCTGTATTTCTTTTCACCAGGGCTAGCTTAACTCTGTTGGCCATCTTATCAAAGTCAAGTCCTCTGAAGTCCCATATTTTTGCCTTGGAATGGGATGATTTCATTGTAGTGGCCTAACTAAACCATACCATGTGATGGTCACTGACCTCCAGGTGACCTTCTACCTGGAGATCTGTGATCCTTTCCCTGTTAGTCAGCACTAGATCTAGGATAGCTCTATCTCTTGCGGGTTCTTGTACCAGTCGTTTGAGGCCCTCCTCTACAGGGAATCCACCATGTGTCTAGTTCTGGCAGATGTTCCTGCTGGTATTGACCAGTCTTTATTTGGCATGTAGAAGTCTCCCTTTATCAGAACCTCCCCTTTAGCTGTCATGTGTTGTATATCTTCTAACACTAATGTATCTATGTTCTTCCCCTGGTCTGGGGGCCTGTAGACAACCCCAGTTCTTATGGCTATCCCATTTCCTGTTTCCAGGGTGACCCACAGTTCTTCTGGCTCCTTATGTGTATTCTGAAATTAATGTAGCTTTGATATTTTCATTGACATACGGGGACACTCCACCCCCCCCCCCTTTTTTGCACCTTGGTCTCTTCTGAAAACTACATAGACAGGTACTGAAGTCTCCCAAGTGTGGTTACTGGTAAACCACATCTCGTTTATTTCTACTATGTCCAGTTTAATCTCTGTCATTATTGCCTGCAGGTCTGGGATCTTGTTTGCCAGACTGCAAGCATTTGTGTACATGATTTTCTATTGGCCAGATTTCGGTGTATTAGTTGTTGGGTGAGGTCTGGCATTTCCCCTGTGCAGCATATGGGGAGCCAGACCTTTTTGCTTACCTGGTGATGCAAATGAACAGCAAACATGCTGAACTCCTGTTTGACCGCTAGCTGGGGGGGTGTTCTTCTCATTCGACATATGGGGTGCTGCACCCCTTCCCCATTTGCTAGTTTAAATATTCTGCAAAGATGTCCAACTTCTGCCACAATGCACTGACTCCCTCTTTAGTCAGATGCAGTCCATCAAATTTAAAAAACTTTCACTCCCAAAACAATTGCCAGTTCCCTACAAATTTGTGTCCTTTTTCCTGGCACTAGCCCTTGGACCACATGTTTAGGTCCCCTATCTCCCCTTCTCTGACCTTCCGTCCATCTGCCCCCCATCCCAGACTGTCAGGACCTCAGAGAAGGAGATGCCAGATGAAATGGTTGATAGTTTGTCACCCAACCTGGGCAGGTGTTCCTTGGTCTCCACAACTGACCGACTGGTGAGATCATTAATCCCTATGTGTACCAGGACGTCAATGTTTTCTCTTGCTTCCTGAACAATTTTAGCAATGTGATCAGTGTCTCTCCATGCTGATGTACCAGGGAGACATCTGACCATTACCCCTGGCTGGAGATAGGTATCAACTCCCCGAATCATAGAGTCTCCTATGATCAGAAGTTTTTTGGATTTCCTTTTTGCTTTTTTTGTTTTGATTCCTGTTTTGGGCGAGATTTGTTGTGCTTGATCCTGTCCTGCAATGTCCTGCTCTGCAGTGTCCTCTGCCTCTTTGTTTGATTTTGGAGATAGAAGAAGATACCTGTTTGTAGTTTTTATATGATTTGTGGAGGTAATATGCTGGAGAGCACCGAGTGATGGGGCACCTGATTTGTCCCTCCTAACCACCTGCCAACCTCCCAGACCAACTACCCTCTGCGGTAGAGGTGCTTCTGTTGGATGTTGGGGAAACGAAGGGTGGTTCTTATAATATATTTCCTTTTGATTATGAAATTTGAGGTGCGCAATCTTTTCCATGCTGCCGATAACTAAGCCCTAAGATCTCCAATGGCCCAGCATGTAGGACAGTGTGCTAAATCCTGTAAAACTGCCCTTCTGAAAAGTGTTCCGCAGTACCTGCAGTTAATGATATCCATTCCAGATAAGTTGCTGGGTCTATAACCTGATCAAAGTAATTAGAAGGAAGAAAAGGAAAGCAAAAGTTTGATTTTGTGTTCTGTTTGTTTGTTTGTTTTTGTATAACTTGTTATAACAAGTTAAATTACTAGTGCCCCTGTAAATGAGGTCACCATGTGGATACCCCACTGATCCACCCCTTCCTGCTTTGCCACAGGAAATGTCATGACTGTGCTATCCTAAAAAGGAGTGTATTGTGGGGTGGTTGGGGATGGGGTGGGTGGCTGGGCCCTTCCCCTGCCGAAAAAGAAGAACCACAGATGAAAGAAACAAGGAGTTAGAGCAGAAACAATCAGTCAGCAAAAAATGCAGTAACCCTGAAAGCTTATCCTAATAATAGACAAAACTGTAAAACCTGTAAAGCACCACCTGTAACAATTTCACAGAAGATATGCCTTGTAAGAAGCATTTTGCTACAGAGAAAAATAAAGCAGTAACAGAAGATATACCTTGCAAAAGACAATTTGAATCAGAAGATTACAGCAGTAATCTGTTAGCATACACCTGTATGCATCAGCTTACAGCAAGACTTCGACAAGGTTCAGCTCTGGTTTGCTAGCCATAAACTTTATGTCAATGCCAAAAAGTCTTTCTCCATGACTTTTGGCACAAGGCAGACTCTCTAGACTTCCCTCCCTACCCACTTTTCACATCCTTGAAGGGACTTTACTCGAGGACACATCCTCCTTCAGGTACTTAGTTGTTTGGTTGGACCAGCACCTAAACTTCTCTGAACATATTGACGCCATCCAGAAAAAACTGTGCCCCAAGCTTCGTGCCCTGTTCAGGAACCGTAGTTACATCCCTCTTACTCCCAAGCATGAACTTGTTCAGAAGAAGATACTGCCCATTTTCAACTACTGTGATGTGGGCTATGGTGCTGCCACTAGGTCCTCCCTGGCAAGAGTGGAAACCCTCTTCAATTCCATCTGCCTTTTTGCCCTGGATGACCCCCCTCGCACCCATCACTGTGATCTTTATCATGCTCTATCCTTCCCCTATCTTACAAATAGGCGAATCTCACACTGTGCTAAATTCACCTCCAAGCACTGGTTGGATGAGCTCCCTTCCTACCTCACCTCCTCTTTTATAACATCCCCACTCTCCCTTTCCCTTATATCAACTGACTTCCGTACCCTGATTGCCCCCCACAGATCCACCCAAATTGGCCAATCCAATTATTCTCACTGCCTCCAAAAAATGTGGAATCCCCCCCCCACAAATCCAGCACTCATCCTCTGCCTACTCCACCAGCACTGCCCTCAATAATTACCTTGCATCTAGCTGCTCCTGCCATGTTTCCCCAATCCTCTCTAAGCCCTAGACAAACCCCTACCCCACCCTCACCTTCATTTTACCCTGTGCACACCCACCCCTCTAGCCCTTCTCCCCATTTCTCCCTTCAAAGGCCTCCCTTGATCTCTAACTGAATGCTTTCCATGGGTCCCTCTCCAGCCCTCCCAAAGGGCTTGTATCTCTCATCTACTCCCTTCCCCCACCATCTTAAAGGGGTCTGTCTGGGACACTGTCTTAGTCTCTTCTCACTGGTCCCTCCAGTTCCCGTGCAGGGTTCCTCACATCCTGAAGAGGTCTCCAGAGGCATGACTCTTCCCCCACATCACCCCTCCCTCCCTTCCCCCCTTTTCTTTCATGTAAGCACTTGTTTACTTATTACCCGCCACTTATTATTGTCCACTCTTTCTATATATTATGTGCAACACTGTTGTAACACTGTTTGTAATACCTGCCTTACAACTGTATGTTAATGTTTATCTTGTAACTTGAATGTATATTGTCTCACTTAAGTTGTACCCGGTCCCCCCACTTCACACCAGGAGATGAGCAGCTTGTTGTTCAGTGTGCCTTCATGGTGAAACATTTCAATAAATAAAATGCTAAGAAGTGCATTTAATTTTTAGTTGGGATGCTGATTCTGCCCTATCCACTTCTAGAACTAGTCAGACTATATTACAAGGAGTGCCTTGCTCCAATTCACAGGGTACAAAAATGTCTGTTATGAGATTTTAAACTGGGATTGCCTGGTTAATAGTTCAGGCCTCCGACTTCGTTATCATTCTGCTCATCTTTTATGGAGACTTTTAGCTGATCCAGAGTATTTATACCACCTGTAGATGTTAACAACGATAGTGATGTCAAATAATCTGAGGTATGTTCTCAGCATCCTTACTACAGCTAACAATTATTCGTTGCTTGGATGTCTCAAAAATGCTCTGAAAGCTGCCACAAGTCAGACATGTATAACTTACTAATAGCACTGTTTCATGGTTATCTAGGACTTTATCACATTATTTCAGTTTACTTTTGTTTCTTGTTTCTGTCAAATGTGTTTCAGGGATTATACTGCAATCCTCATAGCAGTTTGGTTTTCGTTATTCAGGGCCCCTGGAGCATGGTTGCTTTCTAGTTGAGTTCAAGAGAGATAACACCCAAGGCCTTTTCTCCAGCCTTTTCCAGCTGTTTAATGAAGTGGCTGATATCTGGATCAGACAACAAAGCTATCAGCTTATTCATCACTGATTCCAGCTTCTTTGGAATGTATCTAGAGTTTCTCAAAGCCACTTTCTTTTAAAAAGTACTGAGTATGCCGGACACAACAATTATTATTTTGTTTTTCTAAAACACAACAAACAGGATTTGATATGTGGTTTATGTTGTCAGTATGGTGCTTAATGATCTGGACGTCATCTGAAATCTTCTGCACAAAACTGCAGGGACAACACTTATAGAAAACAAGCATTTGTCAATGCCGAATGTTGGCTTGCGGCATTGGCATTGGTAGTGCAGGAGTTAGACAGATGCATCATAGGAAAGGCAGTGAAGTATTGAACTGATGCTAACCCACCCCCACCCTGCAGAGTGACAAGCATTAGGTGTCTCTTTGGGTGTTGGTAGTGGTGTGAGAAAACATGTCGGGCAGGATGAGAAATGACAGCTGCACAGTTCATAAGGAGGTGGAACAAAATGCCAGTGTTGAAAATGTGGCATGAAAATATACCAAATTTGGGAAGCTACTAGGGTGTGTGGGAAATATGCAATGCAAGCTTCCAACACTGCCATTTTATGGGCGTTCGGCACCAAATTTTCAACATAGGCATTTTAGCACCTCTGCTCATGTACAGTGTTACTGTTATTTCCTCAAAGTGTCCCAAGAAGTGATTTTGCACAGCGACCACGCTATTCTGCGCCGGAAGTGCGAAAACACATTTTGGGCATGATATGTCAAATGACGGCTGTACTGTTCATCAAGAGGTGGGGAAAAATGGCAATGGGGAAAATCCAGACTGAAAATCACAAATGCACGACGGTACGACAGCGCTCAATCCACAATCCATGCCGTACCAGTTATTTTCATGGATCATCACCAAATTTTCAACATAGGCATTTTAGGTCCTCTGCTCATGAACTGTGTCACTGTCATTTTCATAATCTGGCCCAAACACTGATTTCCCACAGCAACTGCGTTATTGTGCCCGAAGTGCGGAAACACATTTCGGCAGGATGTGGAAATGACAGCTGTACTGTTCACAAGGAGGTGTACAAAATGACAATGCTGAAAATCCGCAGTAAAATATAGTGAATGCGTGGTTAAAGCCTGCGAGCATCTGCGCAACGACGCTCAGAAACAGGTATTTGTTGGATTTTTTCCACCAAATATGGAACTTAGGCATTTTACGAGGGCACCTCATGAATATTTCACCACTGTTGGTTCAGCACGGGTTTTAGAGGTGATTTCAAGACAGTGACTGGTAAATCACCTTTCGGTGCCGATAAACCCATGACAGTGACAGAACTGCGAGGAGGGGCGCCAAAACCCCATGTTGAAAATTTGGTGCAAAAGTCCAAGAAATGCCTGAGATATGCAACAAAGTTGAAAACCCTATTCACTCCATTATACAGCTTACGGCATTTCCTCAGTTCGGGTCGGCTTTGAAGAGTGCAGACATGTTCCTGGTCCACTGAAGATCATCGCGCGGACTCTGGAGTAAGTATGGAGTGAGGGGGTGAGGAGGCAGGAGTGCGCAGTGGGTGGATGCGGGTGGGGGGGGCGGACCTAGACTACGAGGACCGTTTTGTATTCTAAGAACAGAAAACGCCACAGGATGAGTTTTGGCACGCTGGGGTGGGCTCCCAGCGTGCACCTAAGTGGGTTTGGGGGGCGATCAGTAGCCGACGGGGATTGGGCACCGCCGGGCACACAACACGGGGTAATGCCACCGGGATGGGCACCCCCGCCGCAAACAAAGTCGGAGCGAGAGCCGAGGGGATTGGGCACCCCTCGGCATTCAACAGTTGAGGGGTGATGTTGACGGGGAGTGGGCCCCTGTCAGCGTGTCACACAAGGGGGGGACGCGAGCTTCACCCGCCATGCGGTGGCTTCGGCGCCATGTTTATTGAAATGTTTCACTTGGACAGGCATGTATGGGAGGTGTGTTTTTATGCCGCTGCATGATGAGCTTGTCTCTGATTACAGTGGCACTTTGTTTACAAGTTATGTCCACTTTACATAATGTTGGTGTCAGCGCTAGCATGCTGGCTTATTGGGGAATGAGGGACACACCTACTGATACGTGCCCTGCATTCGCCCAACAGCAGCCGCACCTCCAAATCTCCACTCTCCCAATATGTTGACTTGCGCGCTGATAATCTGGCCTGCAAATGAGTTAGGTTCCTCTCAAATTAGTTTTTTTTCATCTAGTCTTCTCATTTGACATGCATTCAGTAGCTACTGAGTACTTGCAACACACTAGGTGAAGGAAATTTACAACTGTATTTTCAACATGTTTTGTTCCAATTAAGGAAACTTATGCAAGAAGTAGGGTGTTTTTTTTTTTTATTAAAAACACAAAATAAACAAGCATTTGTCAATGCTGAATGTTGCTTGCTTATATGTGTGCTGTTTAGGTATTTGGAAGTGAAAGTACCATGCCTAAGAACTGTCATGCCCCCCCTCAAAGACTTCCACTGTATTATTACAGCAATCATAACGGTATAGCTCAGTACTTAGCTCAGTTAGAAAAATAAACAGAACAACTAAATCTGCATTATTACCGCAATCCTAAAAGTATCCAATCATTGCTTTATGTCCACTCCAGAGACCCTACTGTAATATAGGACCACAGAGGACCCTGGGCAGGAGGGTGGGCATCTCTAAAGTCCCGGCAGAGCTCCATTGAGCTTGCTCGCTCCCCCTTTTTCACTCACTAGTTCTATTTTTCCCGATGCTGAAGGCTGCCCTTTTGTACTGGGCTCCTGCTTGCATTGGCACCTTTTTCTGCCCACAAAGAAATCTGCTACAGTCTCGATAGAGCTCTGTTGAGCTCGCTCACTCCCCCTCTCTCACTCACTCATTCTATTGCTCCCAACACTGCAGACTGCCCTTTTGTACTGGATTCCTGCTTGCGTTGCTGCCTTTTTCTGCCCACAAAGAAATCTGCAGCAGTCCTGAAAGAGCGCCATTAAGCTCGCTCACTCCCCCTCTCTCACTCGCTCGTTCTGTTTCTCATGGAACTGCAGGCTGCCCTTTTGTACTGGGCTCCTGCCTGTTTTGGCACCTTTTTTTGCTCACAAAGAAATCTGCAGCAGTCCTGACAGAGCTCTGTTGAGCTCGCTCACTCCACCTCTCTCACTCAGTCGTTCTGTTTCTCCTGGCACTGCAGACTGCCCTTTTGTACTGGGCTCCTGCCTGTGTTGGCACCTTTTTCTGCCCACAAAGATGTTCACAGCTGTCCTGACAGAGCTCCATTGAGGTCACTCATTCCCCCTCTCTCACGTGCTCATTCTGTTTCTCCTGGCACTGCAGGCTGCCCTTTTGTACCTGGCTCCCACCTCTGTTGGCATCTTTTTTCTGCCCACAAATAAATTTGCAGCAGTGCCGACAGAGCTTGACTGAGGTCGCTCACTCTCCCTCTCTCACTTGCTCATTCTGTTTCTCCCAGTGCTTCAGGGTGCCCTTTTGTACTGGGCTCCTGCCTGCATTGGCGCCTTTCTATGCCCACAAAGAAATCCGCAGCAGTCCCTATAATGCTCAGTTGAGCTTGCTCACTCCCCCCTCTCACTCGCTCATTCTGCTTCTCCCACTGCTGCAGGCTGCCCTTTTGTACTGGACCTCTGCCTGCATTGATGCCTTTTTCTGCCCACAAGGAAATCTGCAGTAGTCCTGACAGAGCTCCATTGAGGTCACTCACCCCCCCTCCCTCACTCACTCATTCTGTTTCTCCTGGTGCTGCAGGCTGCCCTTTTGTACTGGGCTCCTGCCTGCATGGGTGCCTTTTTTTGCTCACAACAAAATCTGCAGCAGTTCCAATAGAGCTCAGTTGAGCTTAGTCATTCCCCGTCTCTCACCAGATCTTAATTTGTCCCAAACATTGATTTCCAAAAGCGACCAAGCTATTCTGTGCTGGAAGTGCAAAAACTTATTTCAGCCAGAATGTGAAAAATCACAGCTGCACTGTTCATAAGGAGGTGTGAAAAACTGCCAGAGTTGAAAATCTGGCATGAAAATATTACTAATTTGCAAAGTTACAAGGGTGCATGGAAACTGTGCAATGCATGCTTGTAACACAGTCATTTTATGGACTTTCATCACAAAATTTTCAATGTAGGCATTTTAGGACCTCTGCTCATGAACAGTGTTACTGTGATTTTCTTAATGTGTCCTGAACACTGATTTCCCACAGTGACTGCACTATTCTGCCCCACAAGTGTGAAAACACATTTTGGCCAGGATGTGAAAAAATGACAGCTGTACTGTTCATAAGGATGTGCAGAAAAATGTCAATGTTGAAAATCTGGAGTGAACATATTGCAAATTCACGAAGTTACGAGCGTGCGCAATAAGTGCTTGTAAAACAGTTATTTTTTGGATTTTTTCCACCAAATTTGCAACATAGGCTTCTTGAGAGCCCACCTCATGATCACTGGCACTGTCATTTCATTAAACTGGTCCCGAAAGGTGATTCCGCGCACTGACCACAAAATCACCTTTCAGGACTGAATAACGCCATGACAGTGGCTAAATTCATGAGGAGGGGTCCCAGTAGCCCCATGTTGAAAATTTGGTGCCATAATTCCCCATAATGCCTGAGATATGCACCAAAGTTGAAAAACCCCTATATATGCCATTATACAGCTTACCGGCATTTCTTCAGTTCGCGGTCAGCTTTGAAGGGTGCAGACGTGTTCCTGGTCCACCGAAGATCATTGCGCCAGGCTCCAGAGGTAAGTTTGGGGTGAAGGGGGGGTGTAAGGAGGCAGGGTGTGCTGAGAGTGGGTGCGGGTTGGAGGAAGGAGCAGAACAGATCATGAGGGACTGTTTTCTGTTTTTCAGGGTAAAATGAAAAAACAAAAACATTGCGGGACATTTATTTTTTTTTCACAGGGGCATGTGGCACATTGGGGTGGGATCCCAGCATGCCACCTGACTGTGTTTTATTGGGGGGCAGTAGCTGATGGAGGATTTGGCACCCCCATTGCCACATACTGGGGGGCAAGAGCCGAGGAGGATTGGGCACCCCCCTTGGCAGAAAACAAAGGTTTTTTTTGGGGGGGACATTATGCTGAAGGGGAGTGGGCTCCACCATTCGCAAATGAAACTGGGACTGGGACTAAATCCAACGGGGATTGTGCCCTTCCCATCAGCAAACAATGACTGCTTTGGGGGGACACATGCTGCCAAGGGGGATTGGGCACCCCCCTGGCAGTGGGAGCTGGTTAATATTGTTTGTGAACATGGCGGTGCTTGCCACCATTCAAAAACAATATTACACTAGGTAACATTCTGCCCTGCAATGACGGGTCGCTTCCTCATTGCGGCTGAATGGCTGATGCTGCAATGACGAGGGGGCCCCTGATTGCAGTGGCTAAAACGTTTCAAGGTGATGGCACGCTGGCTAAACTACTGTCTGTAGCAGTGTGCCACCCCATTGGGGAATGCGGGCCAAGCCTCAAAAGGCAGTGGGGGCATTGGCCACAACAGTGCCGCACCTCCACAACCTGCTTCTGCAACAAGCTGCCTCAACATGTTTCTTGCGCATGTGCATAAGCAAAATAAAAAAGGTCAAATTACATCACATTTAAATCAATAGAAACAAAAGAAAAACAATATCAAGAATATAAATTAGCCAGCCCGGTGGCGCTGAGGGTTGAGATGCTGGATGCCACACCTAGCGCTACGCCGGCGACCCAAGTTCAGGAATGAGCTCAGGCTGCCAGGGGTCAGCAGGGGAGGGAACAGATTGAGCTTCTGGAGGACTGCTCTCCCTTCCTGGGGTAGGCTCTAGGGGAAGCATCGCACAGGGCTGACCTCTGGTGGAGACCGGGGGAACTCCAAGTTTGTGTCACTACGGATTGCATGGGGAGGTGCTGCGGCGGGCGTCTGCATTTATGCCACTGATGTCATTGTACGACCGAACATCGGGGGAAACAGAAAATAGAAAAAATAACCTCCGGAGGATAGGCGAAGGCACTGCAGCAGGCTCCACACTCCCAACACTGGTCTCCTCACTCTCCCTGGCCCCACACTCCGACTTCATGGCTCACTATACTGTAAGATAGAGTGCCCTGGGAGGATAGGGCAGCCCTTCCCCATGGGGGCTTAGATCTGGGGGTGTAGCCTGGTCAGAGTGAGGGAGTAGTTGCAGTTGCCACAGCAGAGAGGTAGAGGGCTGGGTGGGTAGATGCTGGAGAGAGTTCCTCTGGCTAGGGGCGAAGAAATAAAGGATAAAAATATATATATATATAAATTAACAAAAAAAATATGAAGACATGCCAGAAAAATAATTCATCTGTGTATCCTTTAGTGGTTTAGTTACTTACAATAACAGATCGAGAATAATTATCAGTTTTGCTCTGTGCCCTAAGACTTTCCTAGCTTTGGAGCTATTTTGCCCAAAGAAGAGTTGGGTAGTTTCCCTGGAGTCATGGCTAACAACAACCCACCTCTCCCTTCACAGAAACTTAAAAACATAGAAGCTGGTGGCAGAAAATGACCTCTTTTCCCACTTACAGTAGTCTGCCCTAAAGTTCCTATCTACTGTACTACCATAGACCCTAATTAATCTCTGGCCTTAACCCCCCTCCCCCAGCCCAGTTACCAAGGTCCCACTGTGTCTGCCCAATGCATGTTTGAATCCTTTTACCATTTTGGTACCCACCACCTCTGCTGGGAGCCTGTTTCTTGCATCCACCATCCTTTCTGTGAAGAAATATTTCCTCACATCCCTTCTAAGTCTCCACACTTCCAGCTTCATATCATGCCCCCTCGACCTTGAGCACCTCTTTCTGTGCAATATGCCACCATCTTATACCTTATTGATACCCTTGAGGTATTTGAGTGTTTCTATCATGTCTCCCCTTCTCTCCTTTCCTCTAGTGAGTGCATATTTAATTCCCTGAGACTTTCCTTGTGGGACTTTTGATGCATGCCATGCACCATTTTGGTTGCCCTTCTCTATATAGCCTCTACCTGGTTTATGTTCTTCCTGAGATGGGGCTTCCAGAACTGGACACAGTACACCAGGTGTGGCCTCATCATTGATCAATAGAGGGGTAACAATTCCTCCCTTTTTCTGCTGGAGATACCACTCCCTATGCACCCCAGCATCCTATTAGCCTTTCCTACTGCCTTATCACACTGCTTTGCTACCTTCACGTCATAGGACATTATGACTCCCTTTCCTATTATTTTGTTGTTAGCACCTCCCCCACTAAATAATATGGTGCCCTTGTGTTTTTGTGCCCTATGAGCATAATTTTACAGTTTTTGGGTGTTGAGCCCAGTTGCCAAACCCTTGACCAGACTTCCAATTTTGATCTTCCTTCATCCCCACCCCACCCCCGGTGTGTCCAGTCTGTTGCAGATTTTTGCATCATCCATAAACAGACATACCTTTCCTTTCAGCCCCAAAGTCACTAATAATGACATTAAAGAGGACCGGTTCCAGTACTGACCCCCTGTGGCACTCCGATGGTTACCTTACCTTCTTCCAAGTGAACTCCATTTACCACCAACCTCTGAGTTCTGTTACTTAGTCAACTTTGTACCCATTGTACTATCTTTTGACCCACTCCCATGCTGCCTAGCTTGTTTACCAGTCTTCTGTGTGGAACAGTGTTGAATGCCTCATTAAATCAAGTCCATTTAAGCCCGTCCCCAAGGATGTATCCAGAAACAAGCTATCACAGTATAGTGTGGCTTTCCTGATCAAAAATTACATAGAGAATAATGCTTGTGCAGGTGTGTGTTATGAAGACTTTTCACACACCTGAGGTGTGTGATAATCTGTAGACACCCCCGAGAGCAAAGTGCAAGGGGTTTATGAGATTATAACACACCAAGGGTTTGTGAAAAATCCTCATGAAACACATTTTGCACAAGCATTATTTTTTATAATAACTAGTGCAAAGTTTCAACAGAGGGAAACTATCAGCTTTATTTGTGTGAGTGAGCGTGTCCTTGAGCAGCCGCCCTACTCACACAGATACAGTGAAGTGAGAGCATGAGGTGGAAAATTCCTTAATAACCTGCAATCAAATTATTACAGAATTCAGTGGGTTATTATGGCGTTTTATCAGGACTGGAAATCCAGTCATTATGGGGGGTCAAAAGTTCTCGTGAATTAAATAAATAACTAAAGCAATAGTGTTCCTGGCCTGGTGATGCTAACCAGTACTATGTGGAAAACCTAGGTTTGAGGCACAGATACCATTTTTAGTCACAGTTTGGAAACATTATAGTAGATCTGTGGATGTAGAGTTCTGAAACATTGAAAGGAGGATGCAGCTAAACTGCTGAGATAGCATCCCCTTTGGCATGTAATGGGAGCAGTCCATTCTCATGGGCAAATTTATAACAGAGGCACTCTCCCTGATATAGTGGCATTGATGGAGTGGGACAGTCTGGGGAGACAGAGCCCTATAGGAAGAAGAAGATGAGAAAAGCACTATTGTCCATAGCATGATGGCCCCATTTACGCTCAGGTCCTATGCTTCATCTGACAAAACTTCCAATAGTGGATTATCAGGTGTTAGTACAAAAAGGTGGCCTGGGACAATGCCATAGGTTACATGGATGATGGAGGAGCATAAACATCTGCATGAAAAGGAAAGAAGATTGTACCTACAGTGTATGTGTAATTCGGGGAGGCAGTATAGTGCAGTGGTTTAAGTCTCTGAGCTGCAAATCTGGTGATATCCAGCAGACCATGTCTGGGTTTGAATCCCACAGCTTCCACTTGCATACTGTGTGACTCTCAGCAAGTCATTTAACTTCCCTGTGCTCTCAGGTCACACCTGTAAAAAAAAAAGCTTTCAGCTTAGTATGCTACTCCTGGTTAAATAAATGCAATTCAGTGGACCATACTGCAGGAAACTCTGATAAAGCAACTCTCACAACATTACCCTTAAGGTCGTTTAATACTTTAGTAATGTCAAATTATGCCCATTTCCTCAGAACATCACTGTACAATTAGAGCCCACAGCCTGGGGAAGCACTAGAGAGAACAGTTGCAGAAGTCATGAATAGTTTTGGTATTCAGGGCTCAGTTCCATATGAACAGAGTGATCACTCTGCTGGTCAGAAAATACTCTGCCTTGCTAATCCCTTCAACCCAAATTAGGCCTGAAGCTGTAAAACTGTTTTTTTTTTTCACTGCTGTGTTCAGCCTGGTACAACTTGGCAGAGCTCTTGAGAAAGAAGCAGGGTCTACCAAGGGTGGTGCTATTTCTCAGTTTGGTGTAACAATTAATTGAGATTTTAGATTCGTGATGTCATCAGTTGGGTTGCTATTCTATGGTAATTATGATATAGTGTCAAGTACTACCTGCATTAATATGTGATTGCCGATGTGCTATACTTTATAGATCATGGTAGCCCATTCAGTACTAGAGGATAAGGCAGAAGCCATAAAATGTGTACACACCCAGATAGCTCAATGGAGTAGTAGTATTTAGATGGGATTTCAGCTCCTTTATAGAATCTGGGCCACCAACCACCTGTATCACTTCTACTGGCTGACCACAGGCAGATATTGTCATTAGATGTGATGTTCGGCACTTAATTCTCTTAGCCAAGAGTGAAGATGGGGCTATAGTGGCCCAGATGTCAATGAGGATTGAGGGCTGGAGAAAAGGATCTATTTTCTCAGATAAAAGCTTGCCTCATGGTATCAATAGAGGAGACACTAGGGACTTGATCTCTTTAAAGGTGATCAGCAAGGGTAAGTACAGTAGTACAGGGATGTTCCTCTAATATCACTTACTCCTCCAGCCAAGGTCTCTGTTTAACTGAATTTCATATTTTTTGTCAGTGTCTTCACTTTTTCATATCAATCTGTAGAGTTTCAGCATATGCAGAAGTGGATCTCTGAATATCCTGAGAGGCAAGGAGTGGTTCAGATTCCACTAAAGCTGTACTGAACACAGTAGTGAGATGGTATTTGCTTTATGTTTTTATTGCATTGGCGAGAGGGTGAATGTTTGAAAAGTTTAACTAGTTTGAGTCTAAAACTACCTGTAGGTCTACTTTTAAACATTAGCTTTCTCATGAATGCATTTAAAAGATGAAAAAATTGCCAGCTCCCTACTCTATTTAATGCAGCTACAGTGGGATCATCATCACACAAACTGGTAGTTTTCCCAGAATCTGCAAGTGCCGCTCGATCAAGCTCCTCAAAGAGCCAATAACAGTTATGCATTTGTAGAAACCCTGCAAATTAAAAAGACAAAGTGAAGACACTGCCAAAAAATGATGAAAATCAGCTGCACAGGGACCTTGGCTGTTGGGGTAAGTGATATTATGGGGACAGCCTTTTATTACTTAACCTCTAACTCCATAAAACTAGTAGGAGGAAGGGATAAAGAAAGTACTTTTTACTAAAACGTGGTAACAGTATGGAACAAACATCCAGATGAAGTTATATGGGCTAAGATGGTGGGGGGTCAAGAGGGGATCAGACATGGTAAAGTTGGATATGTTGGGAGCAAGGGGAGGTCAGAGAGATCAACAGAGGCTCAGTCTAGTTGATAGGCAGGCAAGGACAGACTCAATGGGCAACTGGGCTTTTTTCTGCAAACACTTCCAATATTCCTATGCTTCTATGCTACCGACTCAGGCCAAAGATTCAAAAGGTCAAATGTCTTGCAATTTACATCTTGCTAGATACAGTGTGCAGAATATTTGGAGACACTATTTTTCTGCTAAGTACAGATGCTTTTAGTCAAACTACAGTACCATATCAATGATAGTCCTGGCCAACTCCACTCCCATTCACAGAAACATTTTGCCCCACAAGGGTCTGAAATGTTCCTTAAATGGTCAACCAGTAACAAAATTAAAAACAAGAAAACATGCAAAAAGTGCCAGTGTATTTACATTCAAAATCCAGGCACAATGCATGAATTCAATAGAGTATCACATTTTCCCACACTTAGGGATTGCAACACAAATGGATCCATTAAGGTCTAGCCCTCAGATGTACTTTTCCCAAAAATATTGCCAGCACAGCTCTGCCTGCGTACTTGTTATTCAAGATTGCCAGCTGCCCTGCACAGATGGTAAAAGTCTAGTACCAAGTTAAAATTTAGCAAACAAGGTTTCTGGTTGCTTGTTCCTCTCATCCTCCCCTAACCAATATTAAGTGGTGGGGAAATTCAAGCACACAGTCATTTAGCTCTTGCTTTTCACATTGTTGTTCCAGGATTGACTGCTAGTCAGATACAAAAGAAATATGAAACCCGGAGGCGGCCCTCCTCTGGCAGGTTTATAAACTGGCTGTATATAGCCAAATCAGATAACAGTGATCCTCAGATAACTGCTCTCAGCTTCAGCAAAACACAATCTGCTTATCTCAAGAACTAGCACCTGCATAAAAAAAAGACTGACTAATGACAAAAAATGATCTTCAAAACAAAAACCAAAGCTTGAGGAGAACTGTACGAGTCAGTACTCTGCTTGTAAAATCATATAGTCATTAGAAACCATTAGCAAAAGAAGAAATACAGACATTTCATTACAAAATGGATAATCTGACCTCTAATTTCTTACAGTCATTCCATTACAACCATCTCCATTGCTATCACTTCCAACCCTCACTTAGTCACACAATACATCCGTTTCTTTCTTTTAACTATTTGTGGATAGCTAAAAAAGGAATGAAATATATATATTAATTTTTTGTTGACCAGGTAAGTGCACTAGACAAATCCTGCCTATTTTCAGGCATGACCTGGGGAAGGGGGATACAGATGAATGCCAACTGACCTTGAACCAGATTAAGCTGTTGGTGGTATTTTTAGTGAATGAGGGAAATTTGGCCAGGACACCGGGGAAATTCCCCTACTCCTTTTGATAAGTGCCATGGGATCTTTAGCATCCACCTGAACTACCACCAATCCAGGCAGGTGGGAACCTCGGTTTAATGTCTCATCTGAAAGACGGCACTTCAGAAGTGCAGCACCCCTCTCATGCTGCATTACAGTGTCAGTACTGGGATATTAACCCAAGTGCCAGATGTGGGAACTGAACCCACAGCCTTCTGATCTCTCAGCCTCAGAGGCAAGTGTGCTACCTACTGAGCCACTGATACTGCTTAATGTTAGTTATATGCTTTTTTAACAAAAAAAAAGTCACTCATATTGTGTGCTGCGCCCATGATTTGCAACCTTGAGTTACACTAACAAACTTCAAAGATGATTTACTGATGTACTTCTTTTCCATGCTAGAAGCACATCAATATCCTGAAAAGTAGTTCAGTTAGATCACTTTTCCAAAGGTTTATAGGAAATTATTTGCTGCTCTGGTTAACTGCATAAACTCTGTACTGCTGTGGAACAGCCAAGCACATAAAAATGCTTAAAAAGGTTTTGATACCAGCTCAGCACCTATTTTTCCCCAAGGAAACAGACAGTAGTCCAAGTTGAAAAAAAAAAGTATATCCAGAACAAATAGAAACTTAGAATTTGATGGCAGATAAGGACAGCTTGGCCCACCTAGTCTGCCCATTCTCCCTACCTGTTTCATATACCACAGATCGTAAATGATCTGCAACTTTCCCTCTCTTTCCTGTCACTAGAGTTCATTTATGTCTGCCCCATGCATTTTTGAATTCTCCTATTGTGTTTGTCCTTACAATCTCTGCTGGGGACTGTTTCATGGATCCACCACCCTTTCTGTGAAAAAATACATTCTCATGATACCCCTAAGTCTATCCCCCCCCCCCCATTTTCATACCATGGCCCCATGTTGTTGAACATTTTTTTTTAAGATGCGACTCTCTTGTACCTTATTTATTCCCTTGAGGTATTTGAAAGTCTCTATGATATCCCCCCCCCTTTCCTCCAGGGAATACATTTTGAGATCCTCCAGTCTCCCCTCATATGACTTTTGATGCATCCCCTGCACCATTTTTGTCACCCTTCTCTGAACCATTTCTACTCTAAGTCCTTCCAGAAATGCAGCCTCCAGAACTAGAGACAGTATTCTAGAAGAGGTCTCACCAATGTTCTATGCAGTGGCATCAATACGTCCTTCCTTCTTCTGGAGATACCACTCCTTATGCAGCCCAGCATTCCGCTAGCTCTCCTCACAGACTTCTCACATTGTTTGGTAACCTTCAGATAATCAGATGTGATTACCCCAGGTCCCTTTCCTTTTTGGTGGCCATCAGTACCTCCCCTGTCCATCATGTACTCCTCCCCAACATTTCTGTACCCCAAGTGCATGATCTTGTACCTCTTTGCATTGAATCTTAGCTATCACACCCTTGACTACTCCTCAAGCTTCCCTAGGACCCTTCTCGTTTTCTCTATCCCTACTGGAGTGTTAATACTGTTGCAGATCTTTGTGACGTCTGCAAAGAGACGCACCTTCCCTTCCAGCCCTTCTGCAATGTTGCTTATGAAGACATTAATGAGAATTCGTCTGAGCACTGATACCTGCGGGACCCGGCTTGTAACCTCCCTCTTTTCAGATTCAACTCCATTCACCACCACCCCTATTTCCTATCACTTAGCCTATTTTTGACCCAGTTTACCACCCTGGGACCCATTCCCAGGCTGCCCAGTTTGTTTACTAGCCTCCTATGTGGGACAGTGTAGAAGGTCTTGCTGAAATCCAGGTAGGCCACATCCACTGCCCCTCCCTGATCCACTTCCGTGGTCACCAAGTCAAATAAATCAGATTTGTTTGACAAGATATTCCCACTATGAATCCATGTTGCCTCGGATCCTGTCCTCCATTGGATTGGAAATATATGAAAAACCTTTCTTTTAGTAGTGATTCCATTAGTTTCCTCATGACTGAGGTCAGGCTGACTGGCCTATAATTACCAGCCTCCTCCCTGCTCCCACTTTTGTGGAGAGGGACTACATTCACCCTCGTCCAGTCCTTTGGTACTACACCTGTTTCCAGCAAACTGTTGAACAGGGCTATCAGTGGTGCTGTCAGTAGCTCCCTGAGTTTTCTTAATACTCTGGGATGTATCCCATCTGGCCCCATTGCCATGTCCACTTTCAGATTAGTGAGTTCCTTTAAGACTCTCTCCTCCTTCAATGGATGTGTGTCCACCTCTCTCCCAGTGGTGCTTCCATCATCTAACTTTGGTCCCTCCCCTTCCTCCTCTTCTGTGAATACTGCACAAAATACTTGTTCAGGATTTCTGCTTTTTCTTGGTCCCCCTCTTCCCACCTCCCTCCTTCCCTTTTTAGTCTCACAATCCCACCCTTAGTCTTTTTTCTTTCACTAACATACCTGAAAAAAGTTCATGTTCTCTTTTGTTGTTGCCTGGGCTATTTTTTCTTCAGTTTGTGCCTTTGCACTACTGACTGCTTTCCCCATCTCCCTCAGCTTTTCCAGACACAGACAGTTCCCCATCTTCTTGCCTCTGTGTTTCCTTGTACCTCCTGAATGCCACCCTTTTTGCCCTTACCCTCTCGGCAACTTCCTTTGAAAACCATAGTGATGTTTTTTTCTCTTTGTTTTGCTTACATGTCTTATTCAATGGATTGCTGCCTCCACTATGGCTCCCTTAAGATTTTCTCATTGTTTCTCCACCCCCTTCATTTCTCCTTCCCTGCTGATGATTTCCTAAGACATTACCCCATCTTTGCAAAGTCAGCCTGCCTAAAATCCAAGACCCTTGCTTTTGTGTGGTTTGACTCTTTTGCTGTTTTCACATTGAACACTTGATCCCAGATGGCTCCTGACTTTCATGTCTGTAATTCTGTCTCCATTGGTGAGTACCAGGTCCAAAGTTACTCCCTCTCTGCAAATACAAGTAGTCTCATCTCCAGTTTTTCACTGACTTCAGCAAGGACAATTTACTGCACAAATGTCATACAGAAAAGCAAGCTGTAGGTGAGCACATGCACTGAATAAACCAAACCACAGAATGGCCAGTATTGACACAGAACTCCTGATATCATACACTAACTTGTTTATTGGAAGTGCAGTAGGTGAAACACATTTTTATTATTAATTGTTGTGATTCAAACATGTACATTCATATATATATATATATATATTATATATATATATATATATATATATATATATATAGCTATATATATATATGTTTTGTATATATATATATATATATATATATAATTATATATATATGGAGGGAGAGAGAGAGAATGTGTGTGAGGGATATATATATATATATTTATGCAACAGGTGTCTGAATAAATCTGGACTGATAAATTCATTTATCTGTGCTACTATGTGGATAAATTTATTTATCCACATAGTAACTACATCATCACCCATTTATCCACACAGTAACTACATCACTAACTACCACCACCTGTGCTGCCTTCTTACCAGCACTGTCTCCCAGATTCACTTTCACCTCCTCACAGTGCTCTTAAAAGCCAAGCTATCACAGTGCCAAACACTCAAAAAATGCACACCATAACCATCCCCCCAAAATTGGAACCACATTTTAAATGAAAACACTCTTAAGAAAAAAAAAAGCCATTTTTTCCTCTTTCTCAGCACAGCAATCCTGCAAACCAAACACAGCAAGCAGGCACAGAGGAAAAACCTGAAAAGGAACTTAACTGAAAAAAAAATATGACAATCCAGATCCCCCAAAAATCCTGTTGCATAAATTAAATATGCAGGGGGTGCCTGTAGGGTAACAAAGTTATTTGTTCAGTTGCCAGTAACCACTCGTAACCCTCACTAGTGGCTTTGCCACTCGTGAGGTTACCCGAGGTCATAGGTAACTGTACAAATAACTTTGTTATCCCACAGGCACCCCCTGCCTATCCCATATATATATATATACATACAGTGGGGGTGAGAGCAATATCAGTGTGATAAACTAGGTTACTTCCACTGGAGTGTGATATCTGACAATAACATCACCAGAGTTAAAATATCTGACAAATATACATACTCTGCTGATGTCACCACTCACTCACTCACTCACTCATTCACTCCAGCCTGCATTCTAAATAACAGTGCCTCACAAATCTGTTTCTCACTGCTACTTGCAAGTAACTCAATTAACATTACAAAGGACATTCAGCTGTTTCCCATAGTGTTTGTAAAACGCCCAGCCCATTATTATGCTACTCTTATTTTCAAGAAAACCAGCATACTAAATGACAGTGCCTTACAGTTTCTGTTTCTCACTGCTTGCAGAAACTAACTCAATTAGCATTGCCAAACACATTCACCTGTTTCCCATAGTGTTTGTAACACTCCCAGCCCATTTAGAAACACGTACACACACTTGAACACACACAAACAGTGATCTCAGTATAGCCGAAAGGTTAGAGTAATAAGCTTTGAACAAGCCTGATACATCCAGCACACCAGACTTGGGTTTGATTCTCACAACCTCCACTTCCATACTGTGTGACTTTGAACAAGTTGCTTAACTGCCTAGTGCTCCCAAGTCACCTCTAAAAACTTACCCAGTTACCATAAAATAAAATAGGATACAGGAAAACATAACTATATTTCTGAAGCTTTCAGCCCCATTGTATAAATAGCACATGTAATGGTCTGCTATGGAAAATATTCTCACTCCTGCATCATGAGCTCTGAATACTCTCACTCATGCCTTCAGCTCTCATGAGTATCCAGAGCTCACTCTGCAGGACTGAGCATATTATCCATATCACATTCCTGCCCATTACGTATCCTCTATATATATGCATCTACACAGAGAGTGTTTGAGAGAGAGACAAATTAAGGGGGTCAAGACAGAATCTCCAACATATGTAGGCCGCAGGCAATGCTACCTTTTAGAATCCCCAGATTTACTGGGTGGAAGTGCAACCTTATATAAACAGTCCCCAAAGAGAGTTTGAAACCATAGGAGAAATCCAGCTGTAAGTTACATCTGGAAAAGCTCTAAAAATTAACAAATGTGATCCTAAAGTTGTGATATTACCCAGTATTCACAGCCATCATTATTTTGCTGAATGCAATGTATATTAGTCTGTAATAATGAATAGTTGCCGATATCAAGATAGAATCATAGTACTGAAGTTAAATCAAAATTTAAAACTAACCACTGGTACTGATGAAATGCCCAGTACCATGCCCATCTACACACATGTTTGCAGTGGCAATAGCTTTTTATTTAGCATGTTGTACACATTCATATGGTGACCAGCTTAGGGTTGGTTCATTTTCCCTTGGGTGTGATTCAGACAGGGCACACTTATGAGCCCTGGTAAGACGAACCACACGTCTGTGTCTTTATGTTGGCACCCTTTGCAAATTGTGTGACAGGCATTTTGGCACAATGCATTCTTGCTTAAAGCTGAACCAGCTTAAAATGTCATGGTGATTTGCATATACATCCTATGATGCTTTCCATTACAGTGGTATGTGTAATTGTATAGTTCATTGAAACTTGACTTTATTGCCAATGCCCATTTGGTAACCCTTACCTCAGTGCTTCTGCACAGAGGTTCTTTGTGTTTTAGCTTGTTTTATGTTTTTCTGGGGGGTGGGGCTCACCGTGACCCTAACCTGTAAGACCAACTTAGGGTTGGTTCACTTCTCCTGGGGTGTGATACAGATGAGGTACACTGATGAGTCCTGGTAGGATGAAACACGTGCCTGTGTCTTTCTGTTTGCACCCTTTGCAAATTGTGTGAGAGGCTTTTTGGAACCATTCATTCTTGCTTAAAGCTGAACCACCCTAAAATGTAATGGTGATTTACATATACATCCCATGATGCTTTGCATTATGGTGTTATGTGTAATTTTGTAGTTCTTTGAAACTTGGCTTTATTGCCACTACCCTTTGAGGTAACCCTTGCCTCAGTGCTTCTGCACTGAAGTTCTTTGTATTTCCTTTTGCTGTCTTGCTACCAAACAGACTAATGCATAGCACAAGGTAGTGTGAAAGGATGGCATGGCAACCAGCACCACAGTGACCCCTCTAAGCTTTCTCCCTCCCCAAAGGTTAGCTGTCATGTACAAGGCCAATTCTTAAGGCTGGCAATGCCATCCTGACAGTTGAGAGTGATTGAGGGAACTACAAAAATAGCAAACAATCCCCACTGGTGATATCGAAATGCCAGTCTGGATACACTCCAGCACTATACCACGGATCCCCCTGCCCATAGAGTTAGCTGTATTATCAATAAGCCTAAGACAGATAGGGACAGGAAGTTGCCAAAGACCTGAGGAGGGCAGCTGACACAAGGGCAGGTAGAAAAATAACTAGTGAAACATCCCTTTTATTTAATAATACTCTTCTTTCTCCAATGTTCTTTGATCTTCTTTTACTTTCATCATTTCCAAATATGTTTCATAAATGTCAGATTTCAGTTTATTTTCTTTCACTACATGATCATGTTGGAAATTGGATTTTGGTGTCTGCAATAAGCTTTGATGGCTCCAGAGTCCCATAGGGTCAGTGAACAGTGACTTGCTTGTGGTCTATCTCAGTTACTACATATTGTCATTAAACACGGCCATTCTCAAACAGCTGAGAATATCTCTATCATTTTGGGGGCAGCTATGTCTAATGAGAATCACTACAATTGTTTAACTGTAAAGCAGCAGTAAAACAGAATTGCAATGGAAAAGAGAGACAGAAAATGAGGACTATGGACATGTGCTTTTCCATAAGGAACCTTGCTTTTCTACCCTGATCCAGGATTTTGTCAAGAGAGAAGGTAGCAATAGCAGAGTTGTTATGGGGTAGTTTTATACCCAGAAAAATGTAAAAGGGCCCCCCTCCCCTACCTCCTCATAGTTTTAAATAGACCCTTCCTGTGCCCCTTTCCTCAGCCTAGTAGTTGATTGGTCACTCCACTGTTGCACATTCTCATGGCTATTAATCTCCTTGTCTTCAATACCTGACTTGACCCACTTTCTTACCGCCCCTTTTTATTTATTTATTTTATTTATTTAGTTTTTGTTAACCGGGTAGGTGCACTAGCCATAAAATGACTATTTTCAGACACAACCCGAGAGAGTACAACAAAAAGAGAACAGTTGAACAACAGCAATTTGGGTACAATAATACAAATAGAGGAACAGTACAGCAGTGCTACAAAAATACAATGGGTAGAAACAAAAAAAAATAATGGCAATCATTATACAGATAATGGCAGTAAGATATATAAGTGCAGAAACCACAGACCCAACCTGTGGAGTGAAAGGGTTAATAAGATAGTAAGGTTATATAGAGAGAAATGTGAGGAATGTTCAAACATAACAAGAAAGAGTGACAGAAGGAAGGTCAGGGGTGGTAACTGGCAAAACAACAGTGGATGGTCAGCAACAAGGTTCGAGAAGGAAGAGAACTAGTAGTCAATAAGTTATTTACAAAGAGAAGGAAAAATATGGGGAGGGGAAGAGGAGACAGTCTTGGAGCTGGATTAGAGCAGGGGTGACATTACTGGTAAGTCTCAGGAGCTTCAGGTTGGGTCAAAGCATGTACAAGCATCAGCTAAGGATAGATCTCACCCACAGGGTTGCACATTTGCTCTCAAGTTTTTCTCCATCCACTCCAGTTAACTCCTCTCAATTACTGCTGTAACCTGCCCTATTATTAGGGACCTCACCCAAATTCAACTATATACCCTTTCAATTCGTACACTTCCACTGTCTATGGTGACATACCCAGTCACAGCCAAAACATCCCAGTAGCTGACACCTTTGCCTTAGATTAATTTTTAACAATATCACTAAATTAGAATTAATGTCATTGCCACCCCCCCACAGTAAAGCAATATTACAGTGACACTTTCCAGGAGTTGTACCAAAATTGCCCTGTGCTTCGGCTAATTTCACAGTTGGCACACCATTGCTGGCTCAGTTTTACCTCCAGCTACCTACTACGTAACAATGGGCACCATCACTCTTCTACTAGCCCTGCTCACATTTACCCTTCTGGCTCAAACCACCCCCACATCCTTTGCCCCCACCCTCCATCCTGAGCATTTCTCCCCTAAGCCACCCCCAAACAGCTCAGCCCCTTCCACCTTGGACACCCTCCAACTCCTCTGCATCTACCACCTACCAACACCCCCACTCCCTCTGCCATCTCAGGCCCATCTTGGACCTACCTCTTCTTTGTCATACTTACCCTCCATGCCTTACCCATCCCCTGCACCTCTACCATCAGGACCTTACATCAGCACCACACTAAGGGTCCTTGTTGCCATCGTCCCCTAATTAGATTAATCACTCTGCTCTTACTGCTCTCTGACAATATACACCCAAGCCCTGGATCTATGCCAACTAGCCCTTCCATACCCCACTCTGGAGCCAATCCCCGCGTTGCATCACTGAACATATGCAGCCTTCTAAAGAAATCTGCCACACTCCAGTGCTGGGTTGTACAACAGCAAACCGATATTATTGTGTTAGTAGAGGCCTGGCTTTCCAAAACAACCCCTGACTCCATTATTTCCTTCCCTGGATATACCCTGTTCAAGGAAGACCGAGTAGGTAAATGAGGTGGTGAGTGTGCAGTCTACATGTGGGACACCCTTATAAGCCATGCATTCCCTGCCCCCAAGCTTGACTATGACACCCAAGCCCTCACTTCAAAAATTACCCCTGACCCAGCCAGGGGCCCACTCTTCCTCACGGTCTCCTACATACCCCTAAGGAACCAGGACAAGTGGCTCCAGCACCTTCCTAGACATAATATTATTGAACTGCCCTCATAAAATCTGGGATATCAATGTCCTCCCTGACTCACTTAGTGAGCACTCACATGTCCTCTGTCTCTGGTCATCCTCCATACCGAAACCTGTGTCCCAGGCCACCTCCACCCAGACTTTTGGGGACAGAATGAAAGAGCTTAATGGGAAGACCCACCCCCCCACCATCCCAGCTCTCCATCAATGGCACCGTCACTATAGATCCAACTTGCATAGCTGATTGCCTCAATACTACCTTCTCTGACCTAAGCTCTGTCCTCCAAACAACTTTTTTGACCCAATCCCCACCTCTATCCCCCCTGCCTTGGATCACCCTCTTTTCTACCTGCATACTATATCCCCCCCACTTAGCCAGGCCACCCCAGCTGTGACCCCCTAGACTACAGGATCCTCCGCCCGGTCTTGGATGTCATCCTAGTCTCCCTTACAGACCTACTAAACTGGTCTCTATGCCTCAGTCAGTTTCCCAATGTTTGGAAATCAGCCAAAATCACCCTTATACATAAGAGCGGAGATCAGTCTGCACCTAACAACTACCGGCCGATCTGTCTCCTCCCCCCACTCTCTAAAGCCCTAGGAAAAATAGTGTTTATTCAACTCTCTGAGTACCTGGCCAAATATGACATAATGTGCCCAAAACAACATGGTTTCCACCCAGGACACTGTACCACTACTGTTCTCCTGGAGTTCTCTCAATACCTGCACTCTGCTCTTGACTCCGGCAACCTTGCTGGTGTAGTGTTCATAGACCTCTCCAAGGCTTTTGACACTGTTTGTCAGCCCCTCCTGCTTGACTCCCTCTACCAACTCAGCTTTTCTGCTGGTCCCCTTCCCTGGTTCTCCAGCTACCTCTCTGCTAGATCCCAGCGTGTGAAGATAAACTGCTCCCTGTCCAATACCCATCTTGTTCATTTCGGGGTACCCCATGGCTCCATTCTGGGCCCTGTACTTTTCAGCCTCTACCGCAACACTCTCCCCAGCTCCTGCACAGGAAAAATGCTCCTCTATGCCAGCAATGCAGTTCTCTTTGCATCCCACCCCAATCCTTCTTCTCTCCAGGTATCCCTCCAGCACACCTACAACTAAGCTGAAAAGTGGTTCGTTGACCACCGACTTGTCATTAACCTAATGAAGACTAAGTCAATGCTCTTCTCCCATCACCAAAACAAGGCCAATAATGCCCCCCTCTTCATTCTCCCCAGCACTCTGCACCCGCTGGAGCAAGTGACCTCTTACAAATATCTAGGCATCACTTTCGACTCTGCTCTCATCTTCCACACCCACATGAATGCCCTATCCTCCACTATAAATTCTTGGATAGGCCTTCTATACCGTCATTAGAGATTGCCTCCCTCAAGTTGCCCTCTGGCTGGCCATCACCTCTTCCGTTCTGTCACTAGTGGACCATGGCTTGCCCTTTTACACTGCTGCACACAACATTGCCTTGACTAAAATCCAGCTATCAATCAATAAGGCCTGCAGGCTCCTGACTGGAGCCCCTAGCCGCACTCATACTTGCCTGCTGTACTCCACCTCCAACCTACTCACCTTTGATGAGCATCAGCACTACCAGACCTGCCTACTCACCAAATAATCTCTTCTAGGGCTCTCCCCCTATGGGTTTCTGCTTCCCTGTGGCATGCGTCCTTGTCTGTTGACACCTGGAGCTCTGTCAAGGCCACATTTATGGTGCCCAGAACCATTAACTTGCTAGCCCAGAGGTCCTTCCATTACCAAGCCCCTGCTTGGTTGAACTCTCTCCCACCCTGCATCACAGACATTGCCAAAACTGGCCCCTTCAAAATCGCCCTCCGGAACCATCTCTTCGACATTCGTTGCTGTAGATGCACTCAATTAATCCCACTGTGGATCCTCCTGTCAGGCCTCCCTGACTTGACAACATCCTACGGACAGCCTATCCTGTCCAGCTCCCTCCCACCCCACTCCCCAGCCCTACCTCCACCCTCTCCAGGTATTATCTAGGTATGTCCAGGGCTGTACCCCCAATGTAACCCTTGTGTATTTTGTATTTGACTGTAACCTATTCTAAGTAACATTATTATGTAACCTATGTGTATTCTATCTTTAATGTTCTGCACCTGTACTGTTCTCACTGTTGTAACCACACTATGTAACTCTGTCTACCCCCCCACGACAAGGTGTCTTTGTAAATGAGTCCATGACTCAAAGGTTGTAAATCTGACTTTTCTAATAAATAAATAATTAAATAAAACCTGGATTAGGCTAAAACAGCTGCCTTTGGTGGACCAAAGGGAGTAGTCAGCACTACTGCACAGCATAGCTGAATTCAGTAGTGTATTTTGCCAAAGTCTATATAAAGTACTAAATTGGCAGGAACAGCTCTGCTCCTAAATGCCTGAGCCCAGACACTCTATGTGTGCTGAGCAAAGTGTTCCCCTGAGCTGAAGACTTTCAGTAGCTGATCACAGCTCACCAAAGATATACGTAATGGTTTTATGTAAAAATCTAGCTAGTATAGCAACACTTTCAGGTTAACAGGTCTTATTCAAGCCCTTGCAGGATTTCAAAGATAATCATAACTGCTATCCCCAGGCCAACGTTTAAAGTGACAACCATTTTTTAGAAGGTTCTTAGTATTGTTAGATACATGGCCTTCCTTTGCACTCCTTTGCTCTGACTCTCTCCTTGAGTCCCTTTTTTTAATAACCTAAGCTAGTACAGAAGCTAGGTAATGTGAAACATTATTTATTGTGCTGGTGATGATTTTTCAGAACATGAGGCAGATAAGAGCAAGAACTCTTTTAGTGTGAGTAAGCCCCACAGAAGCATAACAATTCTGCAGGGTAAATTGAGTTGTCAGGACTAAAATTAAATTATGCTGCTTCATTTACTATGTGCTGACCCCTTTAATTTATTGTTCAGATTCCACTTCTACTTGGTGTTTGGATCTTCCAAAGTTAGGAGACTGAAAACATGAGAAACTATTTAAGAAAACAAAGCCTTTTGAATTTGAAAACATCACAACAAGATATCAAGGATATAAACAATATCGAGGATATAAACATCAAGACATACCTGTACTGGTTGCATTTTGGAAATTAGAAGCCCTATCCACTTTGGGGCCTACATTTCTGGGATCTGCATCCTGATTTTGTGTTAATGTTATATTGCTATAACATAAGCAGAATATAATATAATGTGATACATTACTTAAGCAGCACCAGAAGTGATGATGAATTTTCCCTATAATGTGATGTTTGTTTATCTGATATGGAATTTATCTTCATGAGTGGCCAGTGACCTCTTGACTTTCATGAGTGGCAAAACCACGGGTGGTGTCAAAAAATATTACTTACCACAAATTAAGTTAATTTCCATATTATATAAACAAGTATCACATGTGTGGTTTATACAGTAAATATTAATGCTTTGTGGTGAAAGTAAAAGTACTGATGCCTTGTGCTGGCAGGAGTGTGAGCTATAAGGAGCAAGACAATCACTTATTAATATCAGGGTATAACATATCTTAGTAGCTAGAGGAATGTACCTTACTGTAAAGATAAAAAAAAAATATCTGGCTACTTAGTGTTCTCTGTGAGTGATAGCATTTTTTATTTCAGTAAAAATGCTAATGTGTATTGTATAAATAGGGAATATGCAATAGGATGACTCCAAATATGCAGTTTATTTTTACCTGTTGGGGGCAGGATAGTAACGTACAAGTGGCAGAGTCACAAATGATATGCAAGTTCTACCCCTTTACAAGTGATGAGAAACTGTATGTTCTGATTCAGACTATTACATATCTGATTAATACATCACTTTACTAGTGATAGCTTTTAAATCTGCTGTTGTATAAACATATTATTGTTTTTCTTTGATTTCAAATGCTGACTTTAGTGCTGCACATGGCTATTGTGATGTCATCAGCATTACAAAAGCTGGTTATTAATTGCTTCAGTATGCATTATGATACATCTTACTATGCAAGATAAAAATTATTTTGCTATGGTGGGTGAAGGTAACACTTTTAATCTTGATATTTATCAGTAAACCTTTGTTGTATAAGCAAGAAACACCAACAGGGTAGGTGGTATTGGGCTATACTAGACGACCTAGGGGTGTGTTGAGGACCAACACCATGGATGGAGGGCCTTATATCCCCTGGAAGGTCAAGTATAGCCCACACCACCAACCACATTATTATTATGGTATTATTGCACTTGGGAATTTGTTTCTTTTTTAATAAAAATGTTTAAAGTAATTTAAAACATAAATCAATAAAGATAAATAAAAAAAAGCATTTTGCTGTAAAATAGTCCTTCAACTGGTGATTGCCAGTGGACAGCACTACTATGTCTGATAGCATTTCTTTGGTTCTTTTTTCTATGCTGTTTTCTCTATCAACCCCCCCCCCCACCATAGAACCTTTTTTGTTTTATTGTCTGCTCTGTTTTGATTCTCCCCAGCCTCCCACCTTGATTTGCAGTATTATTATTTTTTTAAAACAGCATAATTCAGAGGCAGAGTAGTGCTGAACGGTGGCATGGCAGCCTGTAAGTTTTAGCATGATCAGGAGATGGAGTAGTGCTGACAGCTGGCATGGGCATGCGAGCTGACAGTAGTGGTGCTGGGAAGAAAAAGGAAAAAAGGTAGTTATGTTGATGGATGTGAAGAGAATACTGTGGTTTATTTTGTAGAGTGGGGAAGTGATGGGGAAAGCCATTTCTATCAGGTTGACTTGAAATGTAGTGGCAGCAGAAGCATAAACAGGGGGAAGGTCGCTTGCAAGGCAACCAGAACATATGTGACTATGAGTAGTGGTGGGCGAAGTGGCTCACTTCGCCCAAGTGATCCATAAGTGAAGTTGATTCATGGAGGCTCTGCACAGAAGCAGAGTACTCGCATTATAATGGGTAACGTGAAGTCCATTGAAATAATGACTTTACATTACTCTGCCTTCCCAAACCACTGCTCCACTCATCTTGAGGCGGGGCACATTGAAAACAATGTACTCCAATTCACTTTGCCTTGTTTTTAAGCTCCAAAGGAGAATTTTGCAGTGATTCATGGATTTCAGGTCACATGGGCTCTAGATTATTCTGCACAGCCTCAGTTTGGGGTAGTGTGTATGAAGCTGTAGGAGACAATCTGCTCTGAGAGCTCTGTGATTCAGACCTTCTAAAAGCTGTTAAAAAAGCCTTTTGGGGTCATTTGTTTTGCTGAAACTTTAGTTCATCGATTATAGGAAACCCTCCTGTACTTATATCTTCGAGCGTTTATTGTTTGTGTGTGGATTTTGAATGTTAATGTACAATATTCAGTCTGTGTACTGAAAGACAGTGGAAGTGTGCTTTGAGGAAGGGGCGTATCCATGGTGTAGGTAGATTAACTTTGGAGAAAAAGACAGAGCTTTCTGTTTTGATGATATTTTTCTGGTATAACTGTGTTAATGTACACACACTGCTATTTTCAATAATTCTTGCCATTTTTTTGCTGATTGTTGTGGTGCAGCAGTGCATAATTTTAGTTTGTTCAAAATATGTGGTTATATTACTGAAGTTTTCAATTTGCTATGCATTACTTAGTGTGTATGTGAGTATGTGGGCGACACGTGTCCTCAAATCAGACACCTTTTATTGTGCCACATAATTTCAGCAATGTGAACCTGCTAACCACTGCAGCTGTGTAATTTCTGTACTTCTTTGTGGTATCTTTACTAGTACTACTACTAGTACTAGTGACTGTTACTCCAACAGTGCAGTACACTGTCCCCAACCCCCCACGGCCTGCCCCAACCGGCAAAGGAATTATTTTCCAGATTTTTGAATTTCTGATGGTGAGCACTGGTTAGGTGTTGTGTCTTTGCATCTGCATCTCTTCAGTGCACACCACAATCTTAATCTGTCTGTGCATTTGCATCTCTTTAGGGCCCAATCTCCATCTCTAATTTATTTATTTATTTAGTTTTTGTTGACCAGGTAAGTGCACTAGACAAATCCTGCCTATTTTCAGACACGACCCAGGGAAGGGGGATACAGATTAATGCCAATTGACCCTGAACCAGATTAAGCTGTTGGTGGTATTTTTAGTGAATGAGGGAAATTTGGCCAGGACACTGGGGAAATTCCCCTACTCTTTTCGATAAGTGCCATGGGATCTTTAACATCCACCTGTACTACCACCACTCCAGGCAGATGGAACCACAGTTTTAATGTCTCATCCAAAAGACGGCACCTCAGAAGTGCAGCACCCCTTTCATGCTGCACTACAATGTCAGTACTGGGATATTAACCCAAGTGTCAGATGTGGGAACTGAACCCACAGCCCTCTGATCTCCCAGCCTCAGAGGCGAGTGTGCTACCTACTGAGCCACTGACACTACATTTAAGTCACAGTTGTTTATTTGGCTTCCCTTCAGAGTACTGGACAGGTGTGGTGCATAATTCTGCATGAACATTGTACTCATTACTATGCGTTTTTAAGTCAGGACCATTATCATGAGTCATTCGTGATACAAATCACTTTCTTCATCATCATGGTCACAAATGCAGTCACAAATCACGATTTATGATCATGTCACAAATCACAACATTAATTTTTTTTAATAGTTACTTGGATGTATTTTAAGCCTGTTTTGTAGTATCTCTCCAGGCTTCACTATCTCACCATTGTACTCATTAATAAGTGCTTTTAAGTCAGAGATTTGGACAGTGTCTGCAGTACATACACAGACTGGAAAGAAGACTGACTGCACACACGCAGTTTAGCACAGTACACTTGCACTGCTCAGAATACAAAGTGTCACGCATTTGGAAGACAACAAAAAAGAGCATAAGTACATACAAGGGTCAGGAATGGTGGAGGAATACATTTTATAACGCAGCAAGGAAGGTGTGGGGGCACATGGTGTGAGGAAAAAAAAAAACTAATGTGGGATCTCATGGTGATCCAGCAGCAGTTCCAGCATGGACATAATTTGCAACTGATGTCCCTCTACGCGATCCTGGTGGAGCAGCATGTGGTGCTGTGGCCCTCCTCTTCTTACTGATGCTGCCATGCACAGCTGTACCCTCTGCCACAGAATGGCCAGCAGGTGCAGGCATGGTCTGTTCTGTGGCAGCCTGCCACTCCAACTGGTGGTGATTGAGCATATGGATGTGCTGGTCCCCAGTCCCCAGGTGAGTCCCCCGGGGGCCACGGTGCCCCTCCGGCTCACATAGGCAGCACTTGACCACAATGCTGTCCCCCCCGACACAGTCAAAAAACTGACAAACAATGGAGGTGCTGTGAGGACCAGGAAGAGGCAGAGGAGGGCCAGATGAACTGGCAGCCAGCTGGTCACGGTGCTGAACAGGGATGGGATCCACACCTTGGCCCAGGGGAACAGGCACTTCCTGCTCCAGAGGACCTGGTGCTGGACTTGGTGGTGGTGGTTCAACTGCCTCAGAGTCAGGACAGAAGGCAGTGCTGGTCCTGCCTCGGGGGGGGCGCTTTCAAGTTTTGAGTGGTCCAACAGGAATGGGTGCCCATGCCCTCCACACATGCACATGGTACGATGCTTACCACTACCACGGTCTCCCACAGCAGCCCCAGACATTCCTTCACCCTGGTCCATCTCTCCTACTGAGATCACTCAGTCTGAGCAATCACTACTCACACTGTCACACAACACACACACATACACACAGTCACACAGGCACGGAACTAACTACTTATAAAGGTAAGAAAAATAAGTTTACAGAAAGATCAAATTAAGTAAAAAAGAGTACAGAAAAGACAAAAGAATTTAGCTTTTAAAAAAACTGTTGGGTCTAAATCGAAGTTTAAGTCTCCTCCTAACTCTGATCTCGAAATATCAGCAGTCACAAAACACACTACTCGCTCTCCGTCTACACAGGAGAAAGTAAAAGTGTCTGCTTGTATGACTCACTTTCTTCCTGCCTAGCTAAACAGCATGTGACTTACAGTACTACAAGCCATGTGAAGTGTGGGGGGGCTGCCAAATCTGAAACACCAAGTGGGTCACTTAGAATCATAATGAGGAAAGCGCGAAGTCCATTAAAAACAATGACTCGCCTTACTTCGTGTTGCCATTCTGCCTTAACACAAAGTGGCAATGACAAGACGGAGTGAGCACTTTGCATTGCCCAATCCATGTAGCGGAGTGGCAATGCGAAGTGCCCACTTTGCGTTCACTTCGCTGGCGGAATTTACATTTTCTGCATCTCTAGCAATGAATGAATTTGAAAATCAGAACTGAGCTCTTTCTTTGTGTTTTATGGAGAGCTTTACTGTTCTTTTTAGTTTTACATGTGTTGAACCTCTCAGTTGAGAGTATTGAGAAGTGGGGATGTTGTTTGCTAAGTGAGTGGAAAAAAATGGTGGCTGGTAAGTTTTAAAACCCAAAGTAAATACAGTACACTTTGGTACTGAAGCAGGCTATATTGGCACTTTATTCCTTGGTCTCTGTTGGTACTTAATATACCCCTATGGCATGGCTCTCAGCCAATGAAATATCAGGAAATATCATACGTGTAACCTCCAGATAAATATTTCACAATTACAAAGACTGTCCTCAGCCTAGAACCAAACTGAGCAGCTGTCACAATGTTGATGACATTGCAGTAGTTTTCCCCCCCTACCCTGGAGCTGCCTGCTGAATTCAACGAAACCCAGTTATATCCCTTCACAAACAGCTGATTTAAAACTGATGCTTTATAAATCGAATAGACAACAGTTTGACTCAGAATATACAATTTATCTCCATTTGTAAGTGAGCAGGACTTTCATAACTCCCTCATGGCTCTGCCACTGGAGAAATATAGTCCTGTCCCTCGCGCAGCAAGATAAATTGCACATTATGAGACTGGCTATTGTGTATCCCCTATGTATCACAGTTTACAGCATGATTAGAATATAAAGTAGTGTTGTGTGAATGATGTGGTCTGACAAGCTATCATGAGACTTAGTATACTACCCAAACATATAGAAACATAGATATTGCTGGCACTTAATGGCCTTGCAGACCATCCAGTTGTCCGATCTGGTCTGTATCTGATCCACTGAGCCTGGATAATGAATTCAGATAGTACACTGTCTGCTCCTGATTTATAGATAGCTCCCATTATCTCAACTATTCTAAAATGATAGCACAGTATCCACAGAAGCCTAAAGGAAAAAAATGAGAAAACAATGCCATATGAGCATTTTTGTTGGGTAATAACCTTTGGTAATACTGCCCAAGAATTATGCATTATTTAAATCTGCATGGTTTGATTATGAGATCTGATGATGTAGCCTGAATTCAAAAAATGCAAACTCTGAAATCAATGTGGGTATTGTCTTTCCCTACAGTATCTATTGTCTACTCCACACACACTGCAACTACCCTGAGACAGTGAAGCAGACCTCCATCTCATTTATGGAACTGTCTGTTCTCCAACAGTGAAACTCCCATGTTGTTCTGCATCTTAAACCACAGAATAGTGCAATGCACAGTGTATCAGAACTACCTGTACTGTATATAGTAGTATTCTATCCTAAATCTGAAAAAGAGGGTCTTCCCTCAGCAAAACTGAAATATCTCCAATCTGTAGGTACAGTTTCTGGTTTTAATTTTGTCTATGCAAAGCTGATACTACTGGATACAAGTAGTATTAGAAGAGTAAGGTTCAATAAATTGCATTTGATGACCGCATCATGCTGCGTGAACTGCACTAACAGAGGGCAAAATGACAAGCCATGTTATATATGCCCTTGACATAAGCACAGGTTATTTTTCATGAGTCTGATGGTTTCCCAATCCCATCAACTCCCCTGACTTTGAATGAGAGAACGACAGAAAGCAGGCAGTATGGTGGGAATTACCTTGTCTGTGCCAACGGAGCTTCTGCATGAAAGAACTGTGCTGCTGCTGTAGCTTATTCTGCTGAGAAAAAAACAACAACACCCCCAACACTTATCACACTGATGCACAGACACCAGATAGTCAGAAGCAGACACTTGGGGATATATATTCAAGTGCACAAGCTGAAACACCTGCTCTTATTTTCTGGGTAGTATTCTAAATGGTATTCACGTTACCTTATTTTTCAAAATAGGGTGGGGTTGGGGGTCCTTCAGTTTGGCAAATAAATGACATTATTCCTAGTTTAGGCCCTGGGCATGTCAGTGGTGTCACATATGAACAACAAACTGTTGGCTCCTGCTTCTGATCAGTGGACTCAATGAAAGATGGAGAGCCTCTTACAAAGCTGAACACTTGTACAGTGTAAGTGGTGCTATGGACAAGGGAGACAGACATTTGTAGTTCCCTTATTCTGACCACATTAACATTTACCAAAATAAGCAGAACCAATGTTACATTTGGATTTCTGTTTATTTCTGTTCATAGCAGGCCTTGAACATTTTCATTCTGAATCCAAACTTCAATTTTTATGTTGGCTCACACTTGTGCACCAGCCAACATATTGCAGTAGTAGCAGATCCGTAGGTGCATCTCTCATTCACCAATAAGGCAGGTGCAGGTGCTGACACCAACAACATGTAAACTGGCCACCAGATCTAAGAAAAAGTCAGCTGCAATGACAGCCAAGCTTGTCATGCAGTGGCGTGCCTTTCCTGGTGAAGCAGTTCAATAAACATAGCAGCATTGACTGCCGCCACACAGATCGCTGACTTCAGGGGTGCCCAATCCCCTGTTAGCATCCTGACCCATTTCATTTGCTGACAGGGAGCCCACCCTGTCAGCATAATGCTAATGCCCCTCCCTCCCATTTCATGTGTAGCTGAGGGTGCCCAATCCCCTCGGCATCATGTGGCCCCCAACAGTCTTTTTTGCCGACGGGAGCCCAATCTCTCTGGCCTTAGTACCCCTTCCCACTTAATTTGCAATGGGGAGCCCACTCCCATCGCATAATGTCCCTCCCATTTGTTGTGTACTGAGGGGTGCCCAATCCCTGGCTCTTTCCCCCAGCCTTCACCTTGGTATGTGCTGACATGGGTGCCTAATCCCCATCGCCACAGCACCCCTCAAAACACTCAGGTGGCATGCTGGGAGCCCACCCCAGCATGCCAAATGCCCCTGTAAAAAAAAAAAAGTCCTGAAATGTTTTTTTTTTTTTTTAAACCTGTAAATCAGAAAATGGTCCCTCGTGGTCTGTCCTGCTCCCTCCCTCAACGCGCACCCACCTTCTATGTACCCAACCTATGCACACCCCCTCACCCCATATTTACCTCTGGAGCTTGGCACAACGATCTTTGGTGGACTGGGAACACGTCTGCACTCTTCAAAGCCGACCGCAAACTGAAGAAATGCCGGTAAGCTGTATAATGGCATAAATAGGGTTTTTTCAACTTTGGTGCATATCTCGGCCATTTTTGTGAATTTTGGCACCAAATTTTCAACATGGGGTTATTGGGCCCCTCCTCATGATTTCAGTCACTGTCATGGCATTATTCGGTTCCAAAATGTGATATTTTGCGGTCACTGCATGGAATCACCTTTCAGGACTGATTAATGAAATGACAGTGCCACTGTTCATGAGGGGGGCTCGCAAAAAGCCTATGCTGCATATTTGGTGACAAAATTAAAAAAAAATGGCTGTTTTACAAGCATGTGTTGCGCAGTTTCCACGTACGCTCGTAACTTTGTGAATTTATAATATTTTCACTCCCGATTTTCAACATTGCCATTTTCCCACACCTCCTTATCAACAGTACAGCTGTCATTTTAAATATCCAGGCCAAAATGTGTTTTTACATGTCCGGCGCAGAATAGCATGGTCACTGTGCGAAATCAGTTTTTGGGACAGTTTGACAAAATGACAGTGACACTGTTCATGAGCAGTGGTCCTAAAATGCCTATGTTGAAAATTTGGTGAAGAAAGTCCATAAAATGACTGTGTTACAAGCATGTGTTGCGCAGTTTCCACACACCCTTGTAACTTCGCAAATTTGCAATATTTTCATGCCAGATTTTCAACACTGGCATTTTTTTACACCTCCTTATGAAAAGTACCTGTCATTTTTCACATCCTGCCTGAAATGTGTTTTCGCACCTATGGCATACAATGGCATGGTAGCTGTGGGAGATCAACTTTTGGGACAGATTAAGAAAATCACAGTGCAACTGTTCATGAGGGGAGGTCCCAAAATACCTATGTTGAAAATGTGGTTTAAAAAAAAACAGAATAATCAGGTTCCGGACATGCGTTGTGCAGTTTCTATGCATGCTCATGACTTCACCAATTTTTAATATTTTCATTCCAGATTTTCAATGTTGACATTTTTTTACACCTCCTCATGAACAATACAGGTGTCATTTTTCACATCCTGCCCAACATGTATTTACGTACCTGTGATGCCAAATGGCACAGTCGCTGTGCAAGATCACCTTTTGGCTAACAAACTGATACTGCTGCTCTTCATGAGGTGGGGTCACAAAAAGCCCATGTTGATAATTTGGAGTCAAATTACCAACACACACCTACGGTGTTAGGGTTTCCAACTGTTACACCCCACCCTGTAGTGACTGACAGCCATCAGGGGTGTGACTTGGGATCATCAGCTGTAATGCTCCTGCCATTCCACCCCCACCCCTACCCTGCAGCCACTGACTAGCATCGAGGTGTGTCTTGGAGTGTTCAGCCACAAAGTTCACCCCATTCTCCTATACTGCACCCACCTCAGCATATTTCCTTATGGAATGGGGTAAGTATAATGCCTGAGGACCCCAAAGCACACCACGACACTTGTCAGTGTCTACAGGGTAGGGTGAGGTAAAATGGCATGAGCGTTATAGCTGACAACCAAAAGGCACACCCCACTGCTTGTCAGTCTCTGCAGGGTGGGTGTGGGGTTGATGTCAGTTCAATACTTCACTGCCACTCCTATTATGCATTTCTAACTCCTGCACTACCAAAGCCAATGCCAGCGAGACAACATTCGGCATTGACAAATGCATGTTTTTTAATGGTATGGCACATAATGTTTTTCAGGGTGATATGCTATCAGTCACTTCATATTCATGTTCATGTTCATTTATAGACTGCATTGTATTACAATACAGCTTGTTCTTAACCAGTGAGAAAAAAAAGCAGTGGAAGATGGCTGGAGAGGCTCTATGATTTTCAACATTTTTCATGGAGGTTCTAGTTCCAAACTTACAAGAGTCTGTATCTGAGAATCTGTTTCCTAACACCCAACATCCACCTGTACATTAATTGTAGAATTCCACTGCCACTTATAACTGTATGTTTGTTGTGGATAAATTGCTGCCTGGGATTTCTTCACAAGTGCAATACACTCTATCTTGAGTTCCAAAGCTATATAGTAGACATGTTTTTTTTGTCAGTTTTAGGGAGCCCCTGAAACCATTGTAAACACTTTGAAAATATAGAAGACTTAGACCCAATCCAGGTATTATTTCATACATTTCCTGTAATTATTTTCTGATTTCTTTATTGCTAAGAAAAGTTGCATGAAAACAAGATCACTGTGCCCTAGACTTAGGCTTTTCTGACTGCTTGCCTACACCTGACATCACAATCCCTTGTTTATGATATCACAATCATCATCCCAGCAACGGATTGTGATGTCATAAACAGAACTGGGATGTCAGGTATAGGCATGCAGCCCATGCAGATAGGGTAGGGAACCTGTTTTTATGCAAAGGTCACTAGTAATGAAGAAATAAGGGTGAGGATTACAGGAAAAAGATAAAAACTAAGGTAAACTGTGTCTAAATATTATACATTTTTTTCAAAGTTGTGCCTACATTGTCAAGGACTCTTTAATGCTGGAAAATGAATACTCTATGAAATATTAGTTAGTTGGGATACCCAAGTTCAGACGTTGATGACCCACCCTTCGACTGCCAGATAGCTGTGTGTTGTGGAGTTCACATGCTCCACTCCTGGTGACTGAGGCTGTGGGCCATTTTCTAGCAACTGCATACCCTGACTGATAACAGTGCAGCACTGGTACTGGCATATACACACTCAGATCTATGGTTCAAGATGGCACTTATTGTGACCATCAGTGTAGGGGTATGAGGACTAGGAAGACAAATGTGGGAAGAATGGTGCTGTCTGATAAGGTGCCAAATATTTTAGTAGCAGCTATAGCAATGTATTTCATGTTAGATGCATCAATTGTGTTGTTGTCTGCACTGTATTTCAATGAAATTACAGCTTACCGTGTCATATATATTTGCTATTATTCTTCCTTTTGGGGGAAATGATTTTCTCTGGAGCAAAAACTAGCTAAATTCTGTGAAAATATCTGTGCAACCTGACTTTAAAGGTTCATTCCTTTTCACTGCAGTGCTGATGACATGAAGCTCTCTCATTCTCTTTCCAGGTAGCCTCTCTCATGGGATCTGCAATCCTGACACACCTTTATCTCAGTGTGACACAGGCATAAATCCCACTGGCCTACTGATGTTTGGTAAGTAAGCAGCTCTACATCTCTCTCTCTTTGCTTTCCTCCTTGGGGGCATAGTTACAGGTGTTCCTGAGGCTGCACTAAAGGGCAGAGAACAAAGCTGAACAAAAGAGAAGAAAAGAGATAAAATACAGAGAGAGCCTATCTCTTTAGGAGCAACTGCTAGAGCTCATCCAATCTTGTGACATGATGGCGATCCAGGCTAGTCTGCCCTACCACTAATTCCTATAACATTTCAAAAGAACTTCTTCTTCCCCATTTAAAGGAACATTGTTAGCACCCTTTAAATAACATAGAGATGTGGATATTCATTTATTGCTGGATCAAATCTGAGATTATTGCCTTTTGAAAATGATCTTTTGTTTTGTTTTGTTTTGACAGGAATGCAAAAGATGTATTCTACACTTTTTATGGACTTCACAAAAATTGACTACAAACTTTAACTTGTTCAGATTCAAATTCATGCTTTGTCTAAACATTGCCTATCTAGTGTAGAGTGGGAAAGACAGAATCCTTTTAATGCATTTACTGTGCCTAATTTTCATCCATAAAAAGGTGATCAGAAGTAGATTTCAGATGAAGCCTCAGCCAAAATAGAATGACTTTGACTGCAAGGAACAAAACTGTATGTAGCATCTGCAGAATTCAGTTACTTAACATTCAGACACAAAATCAGAATTTTTCAATCTAGACACCATCCTACACTTACTAAACCACTAACCTGTATAATAAATGTGGTTATATATGTTTGATATACAATGCTGTTTGTGCCATAGAATTATTTGTTACCATACACTACATAGAGAACTAGGAACAGTGACATCCAGTGGTAGAACTGTACATTAAAAACTTAGTCAATATAGTTCAAACACCGGCATAAATGAAATAATCGCCATCTATCTAGCCAAAATTTTTGATTCAGTGTCCCATACACTCCTCCTGGATGAGTTGAGTTCTGCTGGCCTCTCAGCTCCTGCTACTGACCAGTTCCTTTCCTACCTCACAGGCCATCTATAGTAGGAAGATGCTGGAGGTGACCTGTCATCTCTAACACCCATTCTGGTTGGGGTCCTCAGGACTCCATCCTGGGTTCCATCATCTTCTCCATTTTTTCTTAGCATTCTCCACCCTCCCCTTTGCTTGAGCAAATGCATATTCAGATGTATGCACATGACACAGTCATCTTCACCTCCAGCACCTGTACTGCAGTCATGGAAGGCCTGATCCAACAAGACTTCTGCAACATCCTGTGTTCATTGCACCCCAACCAACTCTGGGTTAATGCTAAAAAATATTGTCCATGACCTTTGACACCAGCCAGAAACTTGCCTAACTCCTCATTCTCTCCATCTTCTCCACTATTGATGGCACCCCCCTTGAAGCAGTTTAGTCCTTCAAGTACCTTAGTGTGTGGCTGTATAGTTAGCTTGACTGCTCTGCCCAAATTGATGCAATCCATGCCAATCTCTTCCCCAAACTTGGTGTCTTATACTACAATAAAGACTGTTTGTCTCAGCACATCCACTGGGCACTTGTTACCAAAATGGTGCTCCAGTCTTTGACTATGTGGACATGGTCTACAGCACCATTCCATCCACTTCCCTTGCCAGGCTGGACACCCTATGTGACTCCAATTGTCACTTTTCTACCAACTCGTCCCCCCATAGTCACCATTGCTCTCTCTAGTCTTCCCTATCCATACTCCCTCTGTCCTTGTGTCACCAGTACAACTGTGCCTCATTCATATCCAAATACTGTTTTGGGTCCCTTCCCTCATACCTCTTCTCACTCCTCTCCCCCATCCCCCCTGCCTAATACTCTTTCTGCTTCAGGGACCATTGCACTCTCTCCTTTATACACCCTGCGCCTCCATTAGGTAGTTATAGAAACACAAAAATACAAAAGTTGTCAGCAGATGAGGACCTCTTGGCCCACCAAGTCTGCCCTATTTTCCCTACCTACAGTGCCATTGCAGACTCTACTTGGTCTCAGGTTTGCACCCCCTTTGCCTTACTTCTAAGTCCCCTGTGTGTCTATCCCATGGTTTCTTGAATCTTGTAACCATTTTAGTCCCCATCACCTCCACTGTGAAGGTACTCCAAGAATCTGCCACCCTTTCTGTGAAGAAGGGAGGCAGTGTAGTGCAGTGGTTTAAGTCTCTGAGCTGCAAATCTGGAGACCTGGGTTTGAATCTTACAGCCCTCACTTGTGTACTGTATGACCCTGAGCAAGTCACTTAACTTCCCTGTGCTCCCAGGTCGCACCCGTAAACAAGCTTTCAGCTTAGTGTGCTACTCCTGGTTAAAAAATTGGAAAAAAAAAAGTACTTCCTCACAATTGCTCTCAGCACCCCCCCCCCCAGCTTCATAATGTGAACCCTTGTCCTCAAGCATTTTTTTCTCTGTAAAATACTCCTTTCTCATATCTTGCATACACGTTTGAAGAATTTTAATGTTTTTATCATATCCCCCCTTTTCCTTCCTTTCTTCTAGGGAGTACATATTTAATTTCTTAAGCCTTTCTTCATAGGGATTCTAATGCAAGCCCTGCACCATTTTGGTTGCCCTCCTTTGTACTGCCTCCACCCTGTCTATGTCCCTTCAGATGTGGGGTCTCCAGAACTGGACACAGTACTTGAGGTGGGGTCTCACCAGTGATCTATACAGGGGTATTATTAGCTCCCTCTTTCTTCGGGTGATACTCCTGTCTGTGCATTCAAGTGTCTCACTAGCCTTTTCCATTGCATTGTCACACTGTTTAGCTACCTTCAGGTCATCAGAAATGATTACCCCCAGGTCCCTTCCCTGTTTTGTGACTGCTAGCACTTCTCCTCCCAGTGGTACATTGCCCCGGGTTTGTGTGCCCCAAGTGCACAGTTTTGTACTTTTTTGCATTGAAGCCCAGCTGCCAAACCCATGACCATTCTTCCAGATTTTTTAGATCATCTCTCACACCCCTGCCCCCCTGTGTGTCCACTCCTTTGCAGATTTTTGTGTCATCTGCAAACAAGCATACCTTACTTTCCAGTCCTTCTGCAGTGTCGCTTATAAAGACACTGAAAGGACTGGGCCTAGTACTGACCCTTGTGGCACCCCACTGGTCACTTTGCCCTCTCCAGAATGGATGCCATTTACCACCACCCTCTAACTCCTATGGTCCAGCCAGCTCTCTACCTGTCTTAATACTTTAGGAGCCACTCTCCTTCTTCTGAGCTTGCTCACCGGTCTTCTGTGTGGAACAGTGTCAAAGGCCTTACTGAAGTCCAGGTAGGCTATGTCAACCGCTCCTGCCTGATCCACTGCCTTGGTTACTCAGTCAAAGAACTTGATCACATTTGTCTGGCAACTGGCAAGACCTCCCTCATGTGAACCCATGTTTTCTCAGATCCTTAAGATCATTGGAAACAAGATATGCCATAGTCCTTTCCTTCAGTAGTGATTCCATTACTTTGCTCATTACTGAAGTCAGGCTGACAGGCCTGCAATTTCCAGCTTCCTCGCTATTCCATTTTTGTGGAGTGAGACTATATTAGCTGTCCTACAGTTTCCTGGGACCTCTCCCATTCCTAGTGACAGGTTCAAGGCTGTCAGCTTTCTTCTATTGTCTTCCTACACTCTGGAACCTGCTCCTCTTCTCCCTCTACCTCTACTCCTCCCCTGGCTCCCTCAGTCACCATTTGAAACTCTTCCCTTCCCCCACCTGATCTGGTCACCCCTCTCCCTCACATGTCCTCTTCTTGGAGTCCCAAATGGCTGTGTCAGGCCTCCCTCTGGCCTATCACCTAGCCTGTATTCAAGCTTCAAAACCCTCTTTCTCTGCAACATCATTCATCCCTTGGGCATGTCTCTCCATTGGTACTTTTTTCTGCTGCCTGTGCCTTGCTTTTTTTTTTGCACATGCAACTGAATTCATTATTGCACATTGACTTCACTTTGCTTCTATTGAATAATACAACTATGCAATGTCTTATTGTATCTCCTGTCCCCTTCTCCCTGGGTCACACGTGGAAATGAGCCTTGGCTCAGTGTGCTCTCTCAGTCACCAACTTTCAAATAAAATAAATACCCCTCTGTAACATTGTCTCCCATAGTAACTCCCATGAGCACTGGGAAATGAAAGAAGATGAGAAACATTACTAGGAAGTAGTCTGAAGTTGCAGACTGAATTATGAAACCAGAGTAGGAGTTACTAAGACTTTATTAAAGATTTGCACTTACTGATTTTCTATAGAATAAACTAAATGGAGAGGGTCATATTTATATAAATGTAACCCCTAGATGGCGCTATCCCAGGGGCTACTACCCCTGCCTGATTTGCCACTAACAGGTTGAGGGGCCTGGATCCAATGGCGGGTGCCTCCACCCAGAGGTCAGGGTTTGCAATAGTTAAACTAACTTGGTCACAGCCCTCTGGGACACTGCAACCCCCCTTTCTTCCCACTAGTGGCCCACACAATGTATCAGAATTACACAGATACACTACCCCCAGGTCTGGTTCCGCACTGGGGCCTCCTAGAAATGAGATACAGTGCAACAATCACAGTACAGTACTTTAACATAGACAAATACCTCCAGGCAGTATAACTTTGCTGAAACAAGCAGCTCTGATTTATTTAGGGGATATAACAAGGACAGGGGAAATCAGGTTAATTAGCTTATCACTCTAATAATCTACCTAGGGCTCTGTGCACAGACCTATCCCTATCAGTTACTGTCCCTGGGTACCCAAGCCCTAGTGGCTAGTCCAAACCGTGGCAGCTGGTAGGGGCCCTTTCACACAGAGAAAAGGAGAATTAAACAGTCAGCAGTACAGTAATTCCATTTGATTAGTGTGGCAATTCAACAGGGAGCGACCCTGAATTAGTACTCACGACCTCCAAATAAGATAGGGTCCTTCAATGTCAGTAGGGCTCACTTGAGGTACACAAACCTCTTCACACATCCATATAAAAGAAAGCACTATACCAGGCAGGCTGCATCTGTATCCCGATCGCAATTACTGCACAATACCCGGAGAACACACAGCAGGATTCAGTTCCTGACAGACCGAAGTACTTTCAGCAATTCCTCCAGTCTTCTACAGGGTGAGCCTGGTTTCTACTCTTCAGAGATCCTTTGATTCTTTTCACAGGACGGATTCAGTCCTAACAAGCTGTTACACAAGCTGCAGACCAGAACTCTGGGCCTTACACACGTTTTTGACTAAAACTGCACACTGGAAAAGCACAGGGCTCCTTCCTTCTTCACTGCCAAAGCTCAACTGAAACTCCAACCGACAAAAACTGGCACTTCCTTTGAGTTCCTCCCAGTTCTTGACTGGATTGGCTGTCACCACAATAGACTGCTGCTGTTGGTCCAAAAAGGTGCTAGTCTAAACTACATCTCCCAGAGTCACTGTCTATACAATCCTCTTGTGGCTGGCTCAGATTATGAGTCCAAGTTCTGATCCGTCCAAGGCACCATTTTAGAGCTAGCTTACCCCACACTGATTGGTCCAGTTCAGCAGTTCAAAAACTAGAATGGGAACTAGCAGACACAGTTCTGACTGCAAAGAAAGCAGGTTAGACAAACTGTAATTTCATGATTACTCTAAATAATTTCTGGCAAACAGTTACATCTTTCAGATAGGTTCCCTTTGCACTCCTAGTGACTGCAAAATGGAGTGAATTGGCAGCAGCTTGAGTGGTACTCAATCAAAGAAACACACAGTCTCCATACAACTAATTATGTCTGCAAGCAGACAGCTCTTAAAGAGACAGTACCAGAGGTTCTAAAAACACTCACTGATAAATGGCTTAAACGCCAAACACCATTCAGGCTTGGAGCATTCAAGCAAGCTCCTGGAAGTCTTTTGGGAACCCCCATTTGCAGGGGGGTTTCATAAAGAATGGAGTAGCATACCAGTTTGCGTAAACTATAGCATTCTGTACCTGTGCATACCCCTATAGCCCAAAATGGTCTAAAGACTCATATTATATGGTTCTCAGTTTCATGTACTAACATTGTATAATGAGTTACAGTAAAAAGCAAGATGGCTAGAAGAAATTGGCTTGCTTTGCTAATGGTAATAGAATGAAAGCAGAAGAAATTGATTAGTTTAATTGCTGTAGCCATTATTAATTAGTAGCATATTAGAGCTATGTAATATAACATGCATCCTTATTAAGTGAACATTGTTTCAACACTGCATCAGTGTTGTACTATAGACAGCATTTATGGTTGAAAGGGACATAAAGAACATTATATAGTTTTGCAGTGGTACTTATCTCCTGTTTTTAAATGATTAACAGTCATCATGTCATTATTTATAAGACAATGTATTTTCTTTGGCTAACTCAGTTGAGATGCAAAGTCATGTTTTTCTTGGGATCCTGTTGTTATACATTTATTTTAACTTTCTAATTATACTCCTGTCTTGCCAGCAAGGCCCCCATCCTCTTGATCTCCACTAACACCATACCCCATCTTTCCCTAGGACTTATCTCTTTCCTCTGTTGCCTCTGTAGCTTACTCCACACCTTGAGGCTCCCACATCAGGGCTGAAAGGATGCCACCTGAGTCATCTTTAGCTAGCTTAAGAAGAGAGGTGCTACACTCAATGACATAGCACCTTTGGGAGAGCCAGGAATCACCTTGTGATGGTTGGGGTGTTTTTTTTGTTACACCCTCCTCTTGGAATATCTGTGTGCCATGGGCTCAGAGTGGGAGAGCACATATTGGTGAATCAATCATAAGCCCAGCTGACATCCCCACTTCCAGTGTGCCTCTGCTGTGCCTTCAACAGTGGTCACCCAGGTGGAAGCACTGCAGTAGAGAAAGATACCCTGCCCAGAGAAGGAGAGAAGCATCCCACAGGACACTCAGTCCTGCTCCCCATGGCCAGTATCCAATAATCCTCCCTCATTCCTGAACCCAGAACAACAGCATTGCAGGCAGAAGCTCTACCACTGAACCAACAGGTTACCCTCACATATTTTTTACAATGTATTTTGGCATTATTAGCCAGAGCTGATGTTCGATATCTTGTTTTCAGTGGTATCCCAGTTGAAATGCAATATCTCATCTTCAGTGATGCCCTGTTGTTGCTCAACTTTACCCTGTACTTACCCAAGACAGCCCAGCTGTGATACAATATTACATTTTCTGTTGGGTACAAACTGAGATGCAATATTTCATTTTCATTGGGGACAGGCATTTACCCATTTATAATGTATTTACTCAGGATAGCCCAGATAAAACACATGCAGTATCTTATTTTCAGCGGGGTCCTGCTTTTTATGTATTTTTTACAATGTATTTTCCCCAGAATAGACCACTTGAAAATTGAGATGCACTGTCTTCTTTTCAGTTGTGCCCAGCTTTTCCACATTTTGTACTGACTTAGAACAGTCCAGCTCAACTGACATGCCAAAATTGTTTTTCATTAGGTTCCTGCTTTTACACATTTACACTTTACAGATCACTGGTAAGACCCCACCTACACTATTGTGTCCAGTTCTGGAGACCACATCTCTGGAAGGACATAAAGTGCAGGTGGACCTGAAGAGGGCAACTAACTTGGTGCAACGTCTGCATCAAAAGCCCTATGAGGAGAGACTAAAGGACCTCAATATGTTCACCCTTAAAGAGAGGAGGGCGAGGACAGATATGACAGAGACCTTTATATATCTCACAGGGGTAAATAAGGTACAGCAGGGGAGTATTTTTCAGAAGAAAAGGTGATCAAGAACAAGGAGACATGCTATGAAGCTGGAGGGGGATAGATTCAGAAGAGTTGTGATGAAGCACTTCTCCACAGAAAGAGTGGTGTATTCTTGGAACAACCTTCCAGTGAAGGTGGTTGGGGCAAAAACAGTAGTGGGTTTCAAGAATGTGTGGAAAAGCACAAAAGAATCATAGTGGAAAGGAAGGGGGAGGGAGAAAGCACTGTAGATCGGGCACGGCCTGATGCAACAGTGTAGGTAGGGAGAAATGGACAGACTGGATGGGCCAAGTTGTCCTTGTCTGCCATCAAATTCTATGTTTCTATGTTTACATTTTTTCCCAGAACAGACCAGTTGATATGCAATATCTCATTTTCAATGGGGCCCAGCTTTTCACAATATATTTACCACTGACAGCCCAAGCCAGTTAAGATACAATATACTGGTTTTAGTGTGACCCTGCTTTTACTCGTTTTATAGCATATTTGGCCAGCTGGGTGGCATCATTGTCAGTGGAGTCATGATTTAACCCATTTTTACAGTATGTTTACTCTGCATAACTGAGCAAAGATGGCACTTCTTGGTTTCAGTAGAGTTCTGGTTCTTATCCACTTTTATAGTGTATTTACTCAGCATGACCATGATTTAAAGAAAAATCTTTGAGTGCATGGTATGTCCCCAGTGCTGGTGTGTTCAGGGGTTCAGGCAGGGAGTGGAGCATATTGTGTCAAGAACTGCACAGAATGAAAGCTGCTTTCAAAGCCTACATAAATGCCCTGAGAGCAGAAGCTCAGAAAAGCTAGTCCAGATGTAGGTGCCAGGTACTGGAGAAGGTGGTAGGTCAGGGTATGGGCAGCAGTAGATGTGTAGAGAACCACCCTTGCACCAAAACATGAAAATACTCCAAGAGGGCAACAGGCTGGGACAAAGGAGCCAGTTCTATGTGATAATGGCAATCATGGAATAACGATCATTATTTAGGCGAGTGTATATCTCCAAAAATGAATAACGGCGGTGTACACTCATGGCGAACTAAAAGGCAGTGATGGGAATTTAATGTATGTGGGGGCTGCACCCTCTCCACCTCCCTACTAAAGGACTCTCTTCTCCAGGGGGGTGCATGTCAGGGGAGGTGAAATATTTAAAAAAAAACAACTGCCTGCCGGGAAAAAAAAAAACACTCCATGACGGACCCAAACCCTGCACCTCCCAACCGCCCACCCTCCCCACCATGCTAGCGGACCAGCCCAGCAGCTGCCCACCACACCCTCTCCCACATACCTTCCCTTCCCTTCCTCTCCCACCACGTGTGTGTGTGCTCATATAGGTGCTTATGCTTCCCATCATCCTACCTCCCTCACCCCAGTGTCTGGTCGCTACCCTGCCAGGTAGCCCTGAACACAGGCACCGTGACTGAGTTGCCATTTTTGAAAGTGCTCAATCACAGTCGCTGTATTCACTGGATACCAAAGGGGCCAGTCTAGGAATGGGTGGCAGGAGCTGCCATGAGTTATGGAGGCTGGGGGCAGGATCAAGGCCATGTAGGCAGACTTCTGGCTGTAGTATTCATCAGCATGACTCGATTGAGTTCAGGAAAGCAGCTATCACACAATGGTACTCCTTGAGGTGAGTGGGAGTTGCCACAGCAAATGTGAGTTTGGTAGCCCACAAATCAGGTAGAGAGATAACTAGTCATATTGTATAAATGCATATTATCCTTAAGTTAACCATAGACCTCCCTAAGAAAAGTGGTTTTTGATTGACTGGGATAGTGAGTGCTGAGCAAAAGATGGAAATCAATGCTCTCAAAACACTCACATTATGGTAAAAGCATGACATAGGTTGCTCAGCACAGTGACATCAATTTGAAAGAATCTGACAGTTTAACAAACAGCTGTGAATCAGTAAAATATGGCAAAGACTTTTTCTGCCTGAATCAGAACTCCTTCCCATATGATATATAGGGTGATAAGACCTGTTATTTTTGAGAAAATTCAAAAAGTGACTAAATGCAAAGGGTTCCCTATAGTAGGCCCATTATAAATCAGGACTACTCTAGCTGCCAGATCTCAATAAATGGTTTGTTGTTACCAAACCTGATGACTACTCATCTTGTTTGCTGTGGCTGATCAATAGGCTGCCAACAAACTTAGAATGTATTAAAATTATGGACTGATATATCAGTATGTAGCACAGCAAGGGTCAATAAGTGTTTTCATTGCAGGAGGCTTTCCAGGTCCAGTTCTATTGCTCTGAAGTGAGCCCCTGTATCTCCCGCATCACTGCCATTGACTTATAGTGGGAAAGGGGGCCATATTCAAAAAGATGGACCCCAGGGCCCCCATAGTTTCCAAAGCTAATAAAAAGTAATAACAACACTGTTTTTAATGTCAGATCTAAAAAGGAATAGTTGAGTAGGGATAACAACTCAAAAAAAGATAATGCCTGACCTTAATAAAGATGCGATTTAGAAAATAGGGGCTCAACCACACCTTCAGATCACCTTCATTAGCCAGTATTGCTGATAACACATCATTGGAAAAATGATAACCATATTCATCATATTATTTTCAATGCTAAAGCAATACATTTTGTGAAAATCGTGTTCTAAAGTCTACTGTTGTGTTTTCTTTAATTATAGACATAAGAGGGAGTAAGTATATTACATATACACCCATTCTACAATGACTCTTTTAGCAGCATGTTCTCTAACTCCAGGTGAATAGTTAAAGTTCTGATTTACTACTTAACGTACATGTACCATATCTGTATTTTGTAGAATCTGTGCACTGTTATATGAAGATTGATTGATTCTGAGGTTGATTCTGTGGCTTATCATGGTCAAACCCAAGAAGGGCTGCAGATGCCAGTAGAGTACTAAGCTACTGGCAGTGCCCTACCCTCAATGTAATTGCCTCTTGCTATCCACAGCTACAGCAGTTGATGTAGCTGATGAGACATTGCTGACTGCTTGTGAGATGACTGGACTCATTGTAGGGTAAGAGCTGTGCAGTACATAAAAGTAGGGCATGCCTTTTTGCCACTGTTGTTTAAATGGACTGAGGGTAACATGAATACAAACTCAGAAAAAAAAAAACATCCACTAAAATGTGTTAATTGATTTCCAGGTCCTGTAGGCATGCATAATCAGAAGATTTGACAAGCTGACAGTCTACAGTCTCCTAACTAATTATGAATGACTACCCCAATAATCCTAAATGATCTGCTCACCTTTGCACTGACATTGGTATTATGAAATAACTCTGACTCCATAATGGACCAGTGGGACTGCATTGCAATATCAAGCATAATGATGTGCAGGTGACAAGAGCATGTAGTACTGCATATTGTTTCGGGGTCATACATTTGGAATAATTGCTGTATGACATTTGACCGCTCCCTTACATTGTTTAAAGAAACAATGTCCCAGCTTCCAGTACATTTTCAATGTTGTCATTTGTGAGTTTTATCAATGTCAGCTCTAATACATCATTATGGTTAATAAAAGATCTTTACTGGTGAGTAGTTTAAAGTGAAGTGTGAAACTGAAATATATTTTATTTCATGAAATTCTCATTGTTTACTTGTTGAGAAGATATTAAGGCCCTGTATTTCTGCTTAGTTCAAAATGCACAGCAATTCATTCATATGTGTGTGTGGGGGGGGGGATCTTAGGGAAGAGAAACATTTGAAAGAGGTAAGCATGAATAAAATATAAAATAATGCATGGGATAGTGTGTATAATGAAGATTTTATGCACACCCAAGGTGTGCATAAAATCCTCATTTATAAACACTACCCTTGTTTTTTTTTGTATTTACTGGCTTTTAACCACTAGAAAGAAAAGTTTCTTTTAAAAGTTCCAGGCAGACAGCACTCTTATGCTTCCACCGACTCACCACCCCAACCCAGGGTGAAGGAGACTACTTCAGGAGGTGGGAGGTTCTGGCAGAGGGAGGGATGGACTTACAGGCAAGGAACTGGATGGCAAAAGTGGGCCTCAGAATGCCCAATGCTCCAGCACACACTTCCAAACGGACACTCTCTCATACAGTAGATGCGGCTCTTCAGCACACCACTGCCGAGAGACTGAAAAGTTTTAATTTAAAAGAAAAAAATGTACAGTAAAGTTACAAAAGGGGTGAAGGGAGCCCACACCATGGCACTGGAGGAAATATGAACTGCCACACCAGTTTCTGACAGCCACACAGTACAAGACCCAATGTCAGCACAGAGAGACGGGAGGCAGACCGCAGGTAAGCTGTTAAATTACTCTTACTTACCTGTGTCCCCTCTCTTCCTCACACCACTGGGGCAATTGGACTTCTATATTTTCTGGTGTTTTCTCTTTGTCTTCTGGGGTGGCTGAGAGTACTTCCAGGCAAAAAGTTTGAGAGGGGTGCTTGGGCAAACTCTATTATTCACAGTTCATTATTCACATGTTTGAAAGAATGGAGTTTGCCAACCACTGCTAGCAGCTGATAAACAACATTAACCAGTAAGTAAATATATATATATATATATATATATATATATATATATATATAATATGCAGTTCCTGACTCAAATTATATGCTGTATCTTCAAGCACGAGGGATCAAGTCCTACCCACTCACTAGTGATGAAAAACAGAATTTTCAGTCAGGCCTTTCCATGTTACAGTTATGTAATATCACTTTACTGTTTCTAACTATTAAATCTGCTGTTTCTGTGAAAATTGCCTGAGGCAGTGTCGTCTAATGGTTAGAGCACTAACCTGGAAACTGGAAGATCACGGGTTCAAATTTTATATAAAGCTAAATACAAATTGTGCAATCTTGGGCAAGTCACTTATCCTCCCAGTACTCCTGAGACCACAAAAATAGTGGAATTGGTAGAAGCCAGATCATATAAGAAATAAGATGTATCTCTGCTAGCCCATCCTGCAAAACGTTGTAAAAAAAATAAATAAATAAAAAATAACTACAGTATTTGTCTTGAAGTTCACTGCTGGTTTCTGTGCTGCACAGGGTCATTGTGGTGTCATCAAAATTTGGAAAACTGGTCTCTGAATTTTTTTTCTGTTTTTTATTTAATTTTTTTATTTATTTATTGAATTTTTGGAATACACCCTTTGAGCAGAAGCTTATTCATGGGTTCCACGTCAGCCGGGTTACAGGAAGGAAGAGATTATCTGTCCAGCAGTAGGCTAATAGCATTTACAAAGAGTAAAGTGGCATAAGTGAGTAATACACTACAAAAAGATATGTGGCAATACAGCAGACAATCAAGCAATTCAAATATATTAAGTATTGGGTGCATGTAGGAAACAGTTAAGCAATTCATGAATGAAGACTTCTTAAAGAAATGAGAATCAGCACAAGTGGCCTTGTCAGAAACAAAGGAGAGAAGGCATAGGCATATAATGGGGGGGGGGACTGGATGAGTGGCTTACTACAGATAGGAGGGAATCAGCCTAGGAGGACTTGTCAACATAATTGTTAAGGGGGAGGAGGCATAGAGGGAGATGGGGAAGGGAGGGCAAAAATTGAGGATGCTGAGTGAGTGGGGAACAGTCCTACTAAGAATGGAAAGGGGTTGACTGGGTGGGTAGAAATGGGAGGAAGGTGGGTGAGTGGGGTGTGGTGAAAAGTAGGGATGTGAAGGGTGAGAAAACAGGCCCAAGAAGAGACAGGAGGAGGTTTACTGGGTGGAGTAGGAAGGAAGGGAGGAGGAGGTGGGTATGAGAATGAGTAGAGATGGGAATGAGAAGCAGTCTATAAAATTGGTAGATGCAGGGTGAGAGATGGGTATGGGTAAGAAAGAGGGGGTGGTGGAGTGGGAATTGAGGGGGGGAGTAGAAGTGCTACAGGTCAGGTAGGTTATGAGATGGTGGAGTGGGTAAGTTAAGTGCTAGGTAACAGATGGAGTCAGGCTAGAGGAAGCAGTCACAGCTGGCATTTGTTACTATTTGATGTTGCAACTTCCTCTTAAATGAGCCCAAGGTGGCAGTTGAGGCAACATCATTACTAAGTGAATTAATCCATAGAGGGGCATGGTATGCAAAATACCCTTGGCTTTGAGAAGTGCAACAGCAAGGAATATTAAAGATCTGATTATCTGCACTTCTTGTGTGATGCTGATTGTTAGAGAGGGAGAGTAGCTTCATTACCCCTGGTGGCATGAGTTCTAGATTAACTTTTTTTGCCAGAAGACAAGTATGGGACATGAGCCTACTCTTGAGCTGGACTAGCATGTGAGTACAGCTCGCAGGTGTGGGTGGAGCATGCAGAACCCGATAGGAGGCTGCAGGCTTTGTTTAGAGCTACTTTAATTTGATGGAGGGCTGTGTCCATAGCTGCTCCATAAATGACCAGACCGTAGTTGATGAGTGAGACAACCGAGCTGTGGATGACAAGGATAAGTGCCACAGGGGATAGACAATGCTTACAGTATGCCTATAGAGCAGCCCAATATGCATGATAACTGCTTTGGCTATGTTGTCTATGTGGGGAACTAACTACAGGGTGCTGTCGATAGTGATACCCAGGTTCTTAAACTAAGGAACTATCTCCAATGGGGATCTCACAACATTATTGATGGTAAGAGGATATGTCCTGTGCCTATTCTGGTAGTTGGAGAATGGCATCATTTTTGTCTTCTTATAGTTCATTATGATCTTGTGGTTACTGAACCAATTTTCAACTTCAGCAAAGTGTAGTTGTAGTTGGGTCTCGAGGGCCTTGGGTTCAGGATCACTGGCAAAGATGATGACGTCATCAGCGTACAGCAGGATGTGACACTGGTAGGCAGGGGGAGAGAGTTGAGAAAGATACTAAATGATAGTGACCCCAATATGGGCCCTTGAGGTACTCCTCAACAGACTGGTCTACTATCCGAAAAGACATTACCTATCTCTACTTGCTGAGTACGATTGTGAAGATAGCTTCTGAACCAGGCCATGGTTTCATGAGAGAGGCCAGTGGTTGCAAGCTGCTCAATAAAGAGGTCATGGTACACTGTGTCAAAGGCTTTGGTTAAATCAGTGAAAGCCACACTAGCGAGGTGACCTTGGTCAAAAGAGTTATGTAAGAAGCCAATGAACTCAGGTAAGGTTGTTGTGGTATTATGTCCACATCTATATCCATGTTGTTGTGGGCACTGAAGTTGATATCAACCAGCTGGTCAGCCACTATCTGTTCCAGGGCTTTAGTAAGTGGTGGGAGAAAGGAAATAGTTCTATAGTTACCAAGGGTGGTGTGGTCCCCACACTTCTGCACTGGAGTACTATTAAGTGGGGTACCTCAGGGATCAGTCCTGGGGCCAGTCCTCTTCAAAATCTTCATTAGTGACATTGCAGATGGACTAGAGGGTAAGGCTTGTCTGTTTGCAGATGACACCAAGATCTGCAACAGAGTAGATGATCCAGATGGGGTGGGCAGAATGAGAAGAGATCTGGATAAACTAGCAAAATGGTCAGAAGAGTGCCAACTGGGATTAATGCAAAGAATTGCAAGATCATGCACATAGAGAAGAGAAACCCTGAAGCCACCTATAGGCTGGGAGGGGAGTTGCTGGCAGTCACAAAGGAAGAAAGAGACTTGGGCATCATCAACACCGATGACCTGAAATCATCAAAGCAGATCTCTAAAGCAGTAGGTAAGGCCAGGGGTATATTAGGGTGTATTAGTAGAGGTATCACAAGTCGTAAGAGGGAGGTAATAATCCCTCTTTACAAGACACTGGTTAGGCCCCATCTGGAGTACTGTGTGCAGTACTGGAGCCCACACCTTCAAAAGGACATTAACCAAATTGAGGTAGTCCAGGAAGGGCAACCAAAATGGTGCAGGGACTGCATCAGAAGACATATAAGGGCAGATTAACGGAGCTCAATATGTATACCCTTGAGCAAAGGAGGGAGAGAAGTGATACGATCGAAACATTCAAACACCTTAAAGGCATTAACAAGGTGAAAGAGTCTAACATATTTAAATATAAGAAAAATAGCAGGACAAGAGGACACAGCATGAGATTAGAGGGAGGCTGATTAAGGGGGAATGTGAGGAAATTCTTTTTCACAGAAAGATTGGCGGATGCGTGGAATCGCCTACCTCAGGAGGTGGTGGATATGAATACAGTGCAGGGCTTCAAACAGGCATGGGATAGGCATAAGGGAGCAATACAGATGAGTATGAATAGATAGACCACTGACAGAGCAAAGGCCAATGGCACATTTATAAGTTAGAAAAAGAATTAGCAGACTGGATGGGCCTTTCGGTCCTTATCTGCCGTCAACCTCTATGTTTCTATAGCTGACTTCCATTTTTGTGGAAATTGCGAGTACCTGAGGGATAGATTAGCCATATGGGTAAGTGGGGCCAGGATTGTATCCAGGGTAAGGGTGACAAATTAAGATCAAGACTATCATCACTGTATCTAGCTTTCACTAGGACCTTAAGAAACTAGTTTTTGGCTTCATTTTGTGAAATGACTTTGAAATGGAATGGCAGGTGCATGGGTCTGGTGGCATCAAGGTTCCCGAGTTTGACATTTGCCTCTCTAGAGCTAAAGAAGTCTGGGGGAAGGACACAACTGAGGCTGGTAAATGTTCTGTTGAATGTGTCTTGGGTCGAGGGAAGGGGCCCCATCGATATTGATAATTGTGGGAGCTAACTTTGGGTACTTGCCAATGATTTCTTTCAAGTTGCTCCAGAACTTTGTTCTATCATTCCAGGACTGTGAGATGGCTTCCTTGTAGTGTTGACTTTTTGCCCTAAGGATAGCCTTTGTACATTCATTTCTTGATTTTTTTTAAGCCTGTATGTCAGATTGTTTGCCCGTAACATGAGCCCTGAGTCCACGGTGATCCCTAAGCTGTAGGACCTCAGGTAGGTCGGGGTGAACCATGGGTTTCACTGGCATTTAATTTTGCATGTTTTCAGTGGGGCATGCTTATCGCACACTGTGTTGAATTTGGATATGAACTGCTCCAGAGCAGTATCAACATTGCAGGTGGAATAGACTCTGGTCCAGTCTAGGAGGCTAAGGTCTGATTTCAGAAGCTCAAGATGATCTTTAATGAGAACCCTGTTAGTAATAGTTCTAGTAAGAGGTTTAGCAAACTTATTTGACTGGAGAGTGGTCACTGATGGCATCAGGGAGAACTGTGGCATTGAAGATGTGCACCGACCGATTGGAGAGCACCCACTCTAATAAGGTACTGGTGTCTGTCCAGTAGTTCACTCTTGTTGGGGTCTCAACAAGCTGAGTGAAGTTGATTGCAGAGATTGTGTCCTTGAGGGAGTTTGCATTAGGGGACAGCCAGCTGACACTGAAGTCCAGTAGTCTGTAACTACTGTACCTAACCTTCAGGATATTGATTGAGATCTAATTTTGCCATATATATATATATATATATATATATTATGGTAGCAGGTAGTGCTACCATAGATTAGGGTTGAGAGCCATTTCTATGTTTTACATATATATATATATATATATATATATATATATATATATGTAATAGATATACCACTCTGAAGTGTGCGGTGGCCTCTGATATACACACGCTTTGGTGTGCATTATGCGCTTACGAGCCTGCAGCCTCATGTAATCAACATGAGCATGCATTATATCAGAGTGCGTCAGAAATGGTATATCTATCTTATAAAATGTCAAAATTGTTTTGGAGGAGGTAAAAGTGCAGGTGTCGTTGGCGCTCTGATATCGCACTGTCACCTGATGGTGTTTGTCCAACGATATTGACCCCATCCATCACTTTTTTCTCACCCATTTTATAAATATATTTATAAAATGGGTAGGGAAATTGTTGCTCTTTTATTGGATGAGCACCATCACACGACCGTGCGTATATCAGAGCGCGACCGCACACCTGAACTTTTATCCCCCCTCCAAAACAATTTTGATATTTTATAAGATAGATAAACCCCTCTATGAGGTGTGCAGTCACACTCTGATATACGCTTCGCTTTGGGTGAGTTGACGACCGCCCGCGGCTCGCAGTAATCATCGCACACCAAGACGCATGTGATATCAGAGCACTTCAACCTCAGAGTGTAGCTTATTCATTACATATAACATCATTTAAGTATGACAATGACAATATATGGATAACAAAGTTTTCAGACAATTGCAGAGTCAGGGCAGTGGTGAATACTGTTGAGGAATGTAAATCCCTCCAAAAAAGTGTTGCGTTATAGACAGAACTGGACTTGTACAAACAAATTACAACTAAGTAAAGAAAAATGTACTGTAATGCATATGGGACAGAAAAATCTAGGAAAGATAGAAACACTGAAACATAAATTTTGATGGCAGATAAGGACCGCTTGGCCCACCTAGTCTGCCCATTTTCCTACCTACCTACCTACAGGATAAGCTGCAGATCCTAGTAAACCAACAGCCTGTTTCTTCCTACCCCCCACAAGAATTGCCTTATGTCTGTTCCATGCATTCTTGAATTCTTTCACAGTTGTAGACCCCACGAACTCTTCAGGAAGGCTGTTCCATGTGTTCACCACCCTCTCTGTGAAAAAATACTTCTTCACATTGCCCCTGAGCCATCCCTCCTCGATCTTCAAATTGTGTCCCCTTGTTCTTGCACATCCCTTTTTCTGAAAGATGTTACCCTCTTGGACTTTGTTGATCCCACTGAGGTACTTAAAAGTTTCTATCATGCCCCCCCATCCCTACTGTCCTCAAGGGTATACATATTAAACTCCTTTAGCTGTCCTCGTATGGCTCCTCTTGCAGACCCTGCACCATTTTAGTTGCCCTCCTCTGGACTGCCTCCATCCTGTCTATGTCCTTGCAGAGATGGGGTCTCCAGAACTGGGCGCAGTACTCCAGATGGGGTCTCACCAACTGTCTTTACAGAGGGATAACAACTTCCTGTTTTCTGCTGGTGATGCCTTTTCCTTTACATCCCAGTATTCCCTCAGCCCTATCTACTGCCTTCTGACATTGCTTGCTATCCTTAAGGTCATCTGATATGATTACCCCCATGTCCCTTTCCATTTTTGTTGTTGTTACTACCTCCCCCCATTGTGTAATTTTCCCCTGGGTATTTGTTTCCCAGGTGCATTATTTTATACTTCTTTGCATTGAATCTAAGCTGCCATACTTCTAACCATTTCTCCTACCTTGCCAAGTCCCTTCTCATCCTTTCCATGCCTCCTTTTGTATCAACCCTGTTGCAGATCTTTGTGTCATCTGCAAAGAGGCATACTTTTCCTTCCAGTCCCTCTGCAATGTCACTTATAAAGACATTAAAAGGGACTGGACCCAGTACTGAACCTTGCGGTACCCCATTAGTAACCCCTCTTTCTTCAGAGTGGACTCCATTTACAATTACCTTCTGTGTCCTGTTGTCCAGCCAATGTTTTACCCAGGATACCACCCCAGGACCCACTCCCAGGCTGGTTAATTTGACTGTTAATATTTTGTGGGGGACTGTGTCAAATGCCTTGTTAAAGTCTAGGTAGGCCATGTCCACAGCACCTCCCTGGTCTACTACTTTGGTCACCCAGTCAAATAAATCAATTAGACTTGTCTGACATGACCTTCCCACTGTGAACCCATGCTGCCTTGGGTCCTGTGCCCCACTGGCCTCTAGGTACTCAACAATTCTTTCCTTCAGAAGTGATTTCATCACTTTCCCTACCACAGAGGTCAAACTGACAGGTCTGTAGTTTCCTGCCTCTGTCTTGCTCCCACTTTTGTGAAGGGGAATCACATCAGCCCTCTTCCAGTCCTCAGGTACCACACCATCCTCCCATGATTTGTTATAAAGGGTAGTCAGTGGTGTTGCTAGTTCTCTGCTTAATTCTTTTAGAATTCTGGGGTGAATTCAATCAGGCCCCATTGCTTTGTCCACCTTCAGTTTTAGGAGTTCTTTCAGAACCCTTTCTTCTGTGAAAGGACTAGGATAGAACCCCCTATCTAGAGTGCTTCTATTAACTGGATTATGCATCCCCCTCCTCCTCTTTTGTGAATACTGAGCAGAAGCATTCATTCAGTATCATTGGTTTTCACTGCCAACCCACCGTCCATTCTGTTCAGTCTCACTATCCCTCCCTTTATCTTCCTATGCTCCCTGATGTACCTATAAAAGATTTTATCCCCCTTCTTAACTGAGTTGGCTATCTTTTCCTCAGTTGTGGCCTTTGCTATTCTGAATTCCCTCCCTGCTTCATACTGCCTTCACTGGTACGGTTCTCTGTCCTGCTCCTTCTGTTTCCTTATACTTCCTAAATGCTATCTTTTTCTCCCTAACCTTGCCCGCCACCTCTTTTCAGAACCATAGTGGCTTTTTCTTTCATTTTGATTTGTTATTTGCTTCACACAAAGGCGTGTTGCCTCTGTGATGGCAGATTTGATGTTTCCACATTGTTACTCCACCCCTCCTTCTAGCCTGTTTGATGGTGCTTTTCTAAGACACTCTCCAATCTTTCCAAAGTCAGCCCTCCTGAAGTCCATAGAGAGCTACTCCTCCCCCTCTTCTCCCCTCCCTGTATCTTCTTTAGGTTGTGTACCCTGGTATGTTAACATCTCCAGTCATGGTTCTCTGTGTACCATGTTTCTGAGACTGCTATGATATCCAGGCATCCCTTTCCATCAAGGCCACCAGTTCACGGAGCTTGTTTCCCAGACTATGGGCATTGGTACTCATTACCCTCTATTTCTTGATGGTCATACTCCTTTTTGCCCCATCCCTGTCCTTATTGCCTTTGTCATTTTCTCCGTTTACCCCTACCCTTCTCCCTATCAACATCTCTGTCTTGGTGTTTACCTCACTTACTACCCTGATTTTTTTGGAGTGGGCTAGGATTTCCCTGCTCCTTTCCAGTGCCTCCCCCCTGGCTAGTTTAAGCACTTGCCAATGAAGCATTTAAACCTATCAGCTAGGATCCTGGTTCCCCTTCTGGACAGATGCAGACCATCACGTCAGTATAGGCTTGCACCACTCTAGGTGGACTTCAATTCCCAATGAAGCCAAATCCCTGAGCTCTGCACCAGTTTTTCAAACACTGATTGAATCCCATGGTGTGGAGCACCCTAGCCTCACCCGTGACATAGACAAGCAACACCTTTAAGAAGGTTACCGTGTGTGCCACTTGTCTAAGGCCCTTCCCCAACTCCACAAACTCTTCTTGCACTGCTCTGCTCTGATCCCTTTCTCAGCAAGGTAATTTTCTCCCTAGGTGGACAATGACATCCAGCTCCCTCCCCCGTGCAGCTGATCCAGTGATCCTGAGGATTCGTGCCCTGTCCCACTAAGCCATGGTGCCAGGCAGGCACCTTACCTCCCTCTCCCCTTCCTCCCCTAGTTCTACTTCCTGTAAGAATGGAAGTCCCCCATCACAAATTGTTTCCTAGCCTGTGGGGTCCCATGCCACCCTCCTGGGGGTTTCCTTTGTTGAGGTTCCCAGCATCCTCCTTGGTCTCCACTTTGGGTGTCTCCATAGAGGAACCACACTTTGCCAGAACAGCATATGAATTGTGGAAAGGTACAACTGGAGGGGTGCACCTCCGTTCCACCACCCTCATCCTCCCTGAGCCCACTGTGGTCCAACCACTTCTCTTTCTTGGCAACCTCTGAGGCAACGGCAGTGGCCCTGGTGGTCCCTGGGTGGTAGAGCAGGTCTCCAAATACTGACCAACTCAGTCTGGAGATGAGCAACCTCCTCCCTCAGCCCAGAGAGGTGCCTGCAGGTGGGACAACACTGCATCCTCCAGAACGTCTCCCAGAAGACTGCTGCTCCACGGCCACTGTACTGCACCACTCCCATCATGTCTTGTTTCTGGCCCCTTAACTGTTGTTTGAAATATTTACTCTTTCTTCTGTTTATTTATCTATTTTTTCTCCCTACTTACTTACTGCCTCTGTGCTCTTTAAGCTCATGATCTTCCTGTTCTGAGACAAGACATTCCTATGTTTCTCAGTAGCCTCCTTACTTGTACATCTTATACATTAAACAACATCCTAACATTGAAACCTGGTCAGGAGTCCTGTCTGCCTATTTTTCCATGGCCACATGTGTATGCTGTTTTAATGCTTTTTTGCACTAGCGAATAAATTGCCTTTGCTTTAGCCTGGTGCCCGTGTGTTTTGTCTGCTACTGTTACATTTTTGCTCAGGAGCACAGGCTATTGAGAGTGGAGCGGATTCTTCTGGCATTGGGGAACATCCTACTTAACACTACAACTGAAGAAAAAGACCATGGAGTCACAATTAAAAATGACTTATCCTGGGGGGAGTAGTCTTATTCTTTTTTAGCTAGGTTTTATTTATTTTGTCCTGGGTCTTACACTGTCATGATTGTGTTCCTTAGTTTCTTATAGGCCCTACAGTTTTTTTTCCCCATTGATATCTTCCTAGATTACAGTTATCTTGTGGTTGTATTTGCTTTCACCATCCAACATGTTAGGGAGTATCTACCAATGTATATGATAGCTTTTATGTTATTTTCTTTGGTTTTTGTCCATACTGTAAAAATGGAAAATTAATAAAGTATATTAAATTGAAAAAAAAAATAGCTATCCTTTAGTACCCACTGTGCACAAATAGTTAAAAGGGCAAATTCTACACTCAGCTGCATACTTGTATACAGGGCTTCAGTTAACTCCATTTTGGGAGTATTTGATTTCTAAAAATAATGCAAAAACTTCCAAAATAAAGAGGAAGGAAGTCATTGACTTCCAGATGTAAACCAAAAATTAGCTAACTTCCAAAACTGCAGGCAAGGATGTAATAAATTATGGATTTTTCTGAAAGAAATTGTATTTTACCACAGATTTAATATAACATCCATAAATTTGTCGATCCTAAAATACTGACTTCTAAAAGTGGGATCATGCAAGTATTTTGACTTCCAAAAAATTGGAATGACATCCAGATTTGATCTCCAGGAAGTTTTAGACTTCCATTGTAAATAAATTAACTGAACCCCTGCTCAGATATATAGTGAGTAGAAGCCAGGAGATTCTGATGCCATTGTATCGGTCATTGGTTAGAACTCAAATGGAGTATTGTTCCCAGGTGTGGGCCCATATAAGAAGTATGATATCAAGAGACTGGAGAGAGTCTAGAGAAGTGCAATAAGATCAGTCCAGGGTATGGGGCATTTGACTTACAAGGACAGATTAGGGGCCTTAAACGTGTATTTACTGAGTTATAGGAGATTAAGATGGGACATGTCCCTGCTATACTGTGGCCTCTTGGATCATAAATGATGGCAACATTTGAGCATAGAACTTAATCTAAGAAACTGAGATACTAGATTTCACCATTTGCAACTAAAGTTTAGCAAACAGAATGGGAATCAAAGAAAGTATTGGTTTAGCCAATGAGTTGTCCCTTTATGGAATTCGCTACCATGTACAGTGGTAAGCAGCCAATATATGGACATTTTTAAATCAAATTTAGATTCATACTACAAACAAAAGCATAGGGCCCACAAATAATTAATCAGATGGCAAGCATAATGGACACAAGTCTGGTAAAAGCTTTGTAACACCTAGGATACCTATGTTACTTATGATTTATAGTAAATGTATCATGATACTGTATTTAGGGTTGGATGCAGCATGTCATCCATGATGATATCATTTGTTTTGTCTATCCATTTTTGTATCTGCTGAAGTTACAACCATTACTGCATTAAGGAATTGTGGGTAGTAACATATGGTTAAGGTGAAAAGTACATTCGTACTGTGATACATGGACATCAAGGACATGCCTGGCATAAGGCACAGATGATTGCCTAAAACACACCTTTGGTACAACTCTCCATGTTCCCATGTCAGGCAGGGGTGGTGCTCCAATGTGTGCTGCTTCTCAGAGTTTTTCACATCATGAAGTCCATACTTCGCAGAATAAAAACCTCTTCAAATTTTAACAAAGTATAGAATTTGCAACTTTGCTGTGGTTTTTCTCTGTAAAATGGCAAAGTCCATACTGAGAAAAGTTTCTTTTCCCACAAATCATGAAAACCGCCCACATCGTAAAAACTCTGTGAAGCAGGCCCTTCACAGGCACTTGGCTGCAGATTTAATATTTGTAACATCCCTATGTTAGATATATTCTTAACAAAAATATCAGTTTTATCTTCTCATTTTCCTCCACTGACATTGTAAAAGTACACACACACACACATACCACACACAATACATCTGTGACAGAGTTTTGTTATGTTTGTAAACACACAGCTTCAGAGATGTAAGGACTAAGTTGAGTCAACAAACTATGCTTTAAAGGATTTCAATGCACTCTGCACCCCGGGTTGTATGGACATGATGATAAAGGTTGAATACATTGAAAACCCTTTAAACCACACCCACTTATAAAAGGGAATTTTGAGGTTGTAGTTTAATAAAAAAACAGTTGTTTGGATGCAATCAAGAGAGTAATTTTGTTTCTAAGGAACATAATGCTTTTAAGTGTGACAAATTCTTATTGTCAGGAGCTGCAAATTGCAAGCTACAGTAAAACTCAGGTGTGTTAGGTCAGTTCTCTGAAAAGAAATCACTTAAAGGAGCGATAGAGAGAGAGAGAGAGAGCATGAGAAAGACAGACAGCGTGGGGGGGGCTCTGGAAAAGGTGAAGCTTAAAGAGCTGATAGTCAGCTCTGCAAGCTGCAGTTCTATGGAAAGGGATTCAGTCAAGGACAGAGAGATATATTCAGCTGTTATTAGGTTAAAAGTACCAGGATGACTTGGACTGAACGTAGAAAGAAGATACAACATTTAACAGAGCATCAAAAGTTTTATAAACCATGATCTGGTAATGGTGTAATGTTGTTAGGGCACATAAAGCATTCACTCAAAAATACCACCAACAGCTTAATCTGGTTCACGGTCAGTTGACATTCATCTGTATCCCCTTCCCCCGGGTAGTGCCTGAAAATAGGCAGGATTTGTCTAGTGCACTTATCAGGTCAACAAAAACTAAATAAATAAATTAATAGGCAGTAGGAAAGTAAGTGTAAAAATACATGGGGGGAGACAGTAAGCATACAAAGCAACTGAAGAGGGGACACAGAATAAGTCAAGATGGGAGTGGTGCAGTGCAAAGGCTGTGGGGAAGCAGTGTTCCAGGAGATATTCTGGAGGCTGAGGTGCTGCCCTGTTTGCAGGCACCTCTATGATCTGAGGGAGGAGGTTGCCCATCTCTAGGTTGACCTGTCTAGGATTCGTGAAACCTTTTCCCCCACCCAGGGAACACCAGGGCCACCACCATTACCTCAGAGGTTGCCAAGAAAGAGGAGCAGTTGAACCAAGGTGGGCTCAGGGAGGGGGAGAGGGTGGTGGAACTGAGGTGCATCCCTCCAGTTGTACCTCTCCACAAATCAAATGCTGTTCTGGCAAAGAGTGCTTCCTCTATGGAGGCACCTGCAGTGGAGACCAAGGAGGATGCTGGGAACCTCCACAAAGGATACCCACAGGGTGGCCACGAAACCCCCACAGGGGAAGAAAACAACTCCTGGTGGGGGACTTGATCATTAGGGGGGTAGAAGTGGGAGAGGAAGGGGATAGGGAGGTAAGGTGCCTGCCTGGCGCCATGGCTCAGAGGGACAGGATGCCATTCCTCAGGATTGCGGGAGCAGCTGCATGAGGGAGGGAGCTGGATGTCATTGTCCACCTAGGGACAAATGACCTTGCTGTAAATGGGATCAGAGTAGTGCAAGACATGTTTGTGGAGTTGGTGCGGGACCTTAGACAAGTAGCATGTACGGTAACCTTCTCGGAGGTGCTGCCTGTCTATGGCCAGGATGATGCTACAGTATTCCACACCATGGGATTCAATGAATGGTTGAAAAACTGGTGTGGAGCTCAGGGCTTCAGCTTCATTGCGGTCTGAAGAGCCACCTGGAGGGATGCAGACTTATACTGGTGCAATGATCTGCATCTGTCCAGGGGGGAACCAGGATCCTAGGTGACAGGTTTAAATGCATCATTGGCAAGCATTTAAGCTAGCGAAGGGGGGGGCATTGAAAAGGAGCAGGGAAATCCCAGCCTCCCCCCACAAAACACAGTAGTTAGAGAGGTAAACACCAAGGTAGAGAAGCCAGAAGGTAGTAGGACAGGGGTAAGAGCAGAAAACGGCAGTAAGGACAGAGATGGGGCTAAAAGGGGTCAGGCCATAAAAAAAATAAATGGAAGATGATGAGTACTAATGCCCACAGTCTGTGCAACAAGCTCCCTGAACTAGTGGCCTTGATGGAAGAGGGATGCCTGGATATTGTGGCAGTCACTGAAACATTGTACACAGAGAACCATGACTGGGATGTCAACATACCAGGATACACAGTCTACAGGAGGGACATGGTGGGTAAAAGAGGAGGAGGAGGAGGAGTAGCTCTCTATATGAGTGAAGGGGTTAAAGCAACAGAACTAAAGAGTAAACAGAAAGTTGATGAGTCACTATGGGTCACCCTTGAAACAGAAAATAGCACCACAATCCGCATGGGGGTTGTGTACAGACCCCCATCTCAAGGGGAGGAAATGGACAAGGAAATGATAGAAGGCATCCTTAAAATGGCAGAAAAAGGGGAGATATTGTTGAAGGGGGACATGAATATGCCAGATGTTAACTGGAGTACCTTTGCTGCAGGCATATCCAAGAGCAGGGTCATTTTTGATGCCCTACAGGGGGCATGCCTCAGACAGCTAGTGTTGGAACCCACTCGGGAGGGAGCAATCTTAGACCTGGTACTCTCAAATGGGGAAGGAGAAAGGATCTCAGATTTAGAAGTGGGTAGCCATCTGGGAACAAGTGACCACCAGACAGTGTGCTTCACAATAAACACAGCCATAGAGTCAAACCATACAAAAACAAGAGTATTGGAATTTAGGAAGGCTGAATTTGGGAAAATGAGAGAGTGCCTCAGAAAAGGACTAGCAAATGGGCAAGAAGGAGGGGTGGAGGAACAATGAGGAATAATCAAAACAGCCATTGCAGAGGCAATAAGCCTTTGTGTGAAGCAAATCAACAAAAGAAAACAAAGGAAAAAACACTATGGTTCTCAAAAGAGGTGGCAGGGACAGTTAAGCAGAAAAGGAAAGCATTCAGGAAATATAAGAAAAGACTGAAGGAGCAGGAAAGAGAAATATATCAATTAAAGCAGAAGGAGGCAAGGAAGACAGTCTGAATAGCAAAGGCACAAACTGAGGAAAAGATAGCCAACTCTGTTAAGAAGGGAGATGAAACCTTTTATAGGTACATTAGGGAGAGAAGAAAGATCAAGGGAGGGATACAAAGACTTAATAAAGGGAAGGGAATGTGGGCAGAGGGTGACAGTGAAAAAGTAGGGATACTGAACGAATATTTCTGCTTAGTATTCACAACAGAAGAGGAGGGGGAGGTACCTAAACCAAACAAGAGAGAAGCTCTGAATAGGAGGGTCAATACCAGTCCATTCACAGAAGAAATGGTTTTGAAAGAACTCTTGAAACTGAGAGTGGACAAAACAATGGGGCTTGATGGAATTCACCCAAGAATTCTAAATGAACTAAGGGTAGAGCTAGAAACACCACTGATTAATCTCTTTAACAAATCATGGGATGATGGGTGGTACCTGAGGACTGGAGGAGGGCAAATGTGATTCCACTTCACAAAAGTGGGAGCAAGGTAGAGGCAAGCAACTATAGACTAGTTAGTTTGACTTCAGTGGTAGAGAAAATGATGGAATCACTTCTGAAGGAAATAATTGTTGAGTACCTAGAGGCCAGTGGAATACAGGACCCAAGGCAGCATGGTTTCACAACAGGAAGGTCAGGTCAGATGAACCTAATAGATTTTTTTGACTGGGTGACCAAAATAGTAGACCAGGGAGGGGCAGTGGATATGGCCTACCTAGATTTTAGCAAGGCATTTGACACAGTCTCTCACACAAAAGATTAACATACAAGTTAACCAGCCTTGGAGTGGGTCCTAAGGTGGTAGCCTGGATAAAAAACTGACTGGACAACAGGATGCAAAGTGTAATAATAAATGGAGTCCACAGTGAAGAAAGGAGGGTAACTAGCCTAGTACCTACAGGGTTCGGTACTGGGACCGATCCTCTTTAATATCTTTATAAGTGACATTGGAGAGCACCTGGAAGGAAATGTATGTCTCTTTGCAGATGACACAAAGTTCTGCAACAGGGTTGATACACAAGATAGGGTGGAAAGGATGAAAAGGGACTTGGCAAGGTTGGAGGAATGGCCAAATATGCAGCTGCTCAGATTCAATGCAAAGAAGTGCAAGGTAATGCATCTGGGGAACAAAAACCAGGGGAAGAGTACACAATGGAGGGTGAGTTAATAACAACAACAAAAATAGAAAGAGACCTAGGAGTAATTATATCAGATGACCTAAAGGTGGGCAAGCAATGTGAGAAGACAGTAAGGAGGGCTGGGGGGATACTGGGATGCATAGGGAATGGCATCAACAGTAGACAACAGGAAGTTGTTATCCCTCTGTTCAGACAGATAGTGATACCCCATCTGGAGTACTGCATGCAATTCTGGAGACCCCATCTCCGCAAAGACATAGACAGAGTGGAGGCTGTTAAGAGGAGGGCAACCAAAATGATGCAGGGTCTGCACCAGAAGACATATGAGGAGAGACTAAAGCAGCTTAATATGTATACCCTTGAGGAAAGGAGGGAGTGTGGCGACATGATAGAAACTTTCAAGTATCTCAAGGGAATTAACAAAGTACAAGAGGGCAGCATCTTTCAGAAGAAGAGATATGCAAGAACAAGAGGGCACTATTTGAAGACAGAGGGGGGATGGCTGAGAGGTAATGTTAGAAAGTATTTTTTCACAGAGAGGGTTGTGGATGCATGGAACAGCCTTCTTGAGGAGGTTATGGAGTTAGGAACAGTGGGAGTATTCAAGAATGCATGGGACAAGAATAAGACAATTCTAGTGGGGGTAGGAGGAAGTAAGCTGTTGATTAACTAGAATCTGCAGCTTATCCTTCAGGTAGGGAAACGGGCATACTAGATGGGCCAAGCAGTCCTTATCTGCCATCAAATTCTATGTTTCTATGACTTTAACCAATAAGGTTTCAAGATTTTCTCTTGACATTTTATAAAACGTGTTGGCCCTGATTAAAAGCTAGATGTGAGAGTTTTGCAGACAGACTCTCTATATGGTAAATAGTGCATAACCAACTAGGGGGCAATATTCAGATAGCACACTCCCTTTAAAATCCGGGACATCACTGTCCTCCCCGACTCACTTAGTGATCACTCCCCAGTCATCTGTACCTGGTCATCCTCCTCTCCAAAACCAGTGTCTCAGGCTACACTGCGCCGGCGGCTACACCCTGGTGGCCTAAAAAAGTTAAACAGCATCTAGCCCAGCTAGACTGGTCCCCTATCCAACATGCACCAGATATTGACTCAGCTCTTGACTTCTTCACAAGTGCCTTCTGCAAGGCCTGTGACCTCTTCGTCCCCCACACCAGGGTCCATACAAAGAAACGCAACACCCCTTGGATCACCTCTTACCTCATCCAGAAATTAAGAATAGGGATAATCTCTGGCAAATCATTGTAGCTTCAGGCAATCCATCTGACAGACAAGCCTGCAACACAGAGCGCAATTAGTGCACCTGGGCCATCAGATGGGCCAAAGCAGAGCACTACCAGGCCACCATCACCTCCACCTGGGGCTTGGCCTGGACCTTTTGGGATAGCATGAAATAACTAAATGGGAAGACCCGGTCCCCTCCACCATTTTAGCTCACCATTGATGGAGCTACCTCCTCTGATCCACTACCTATAGCTGACTGCCTCAACACCACTTTCTCTGATCTAAGCTCTATCCTCCCCAGCAGCTTTTTTAATCCAATCCCCTCCACAATCTCCCTGCCCTACATCGCCCCCCCTTTCTACCTGCACATCCTATCCCCCCATGAAACCAGGCAACACCTGCTAAAAGCCCTTTGTAGTAATAACCCCAGCAGCGACCCCCTCAACTCCAGGATCCTCAGCCGTGTCCTGGATGTTGTCCTAGTTCCCCTGATGGACCTACTCAACTGGTCCCTATGCCTTGGATAGTCCCCCAGTGCGTGGAAAACTGCTGAAATCACTCCAGTACACAAGAGTGGTGATCGATCCTCCCCCAGCAATTATCAGCCAATCTCCATCCTCCCTTCCCCTCCAAAGCCCTCGAAAAAGTGGTGTCTATCCAACTATCTGAGTACTTGGCTAAGTATGACATTATGTGCCCAGAGCAGCATGGCGTCCGCCCAGAACACAGTACAAACACTGCTCTCCTGGAGTTCTCTCAATACTTGCACTCTGCTCTTGACTCCAGCAACCTGGCTGGTGCAGTTTTCATTGACCTCTCCAAGGCCTTTGACACTGTGTCACCCCCTCCTACTCAACTCACTCCACCAACTTGGTTTCTCTGCTGGTCCTCTTGCCTGGTTTTCCAGGTACCTCTCTGCTAGATCCCAGCATGTAAAAATCAATGGCTCCCTCTCCAACATGCAACCTGTTAGCTCTGGGGTGCCACAGGGCTCAATCCTGGGTCCCATTCTCTTCAGTCTCTAGCTCAACACTCTCCCCAGCTCCTACAATAGCAAGATGCTCCTCTATGCAGATGATGCAGTTTACTTTGTCTCACACACAGATCACTCCACTCCCTAATCATCCTTTCAACTCACCTACAACCAAACAGAAAGGTGGTTTCTTGGTCACAGACTAGTCATAAACCTTAAGAAAACCAAATCAGTGCTTTTCTGTCACCACCAAAATAAAGCTAGACATGCCCCCCTCCTGACTACCCCCAACTCTCAGCTCCCATTAGAGCAAGTGCCCACATACAAATACCTAGGCATCACTTTTGATACTGATCTCACCTTCCACACCCACATCAATGCTCTTTCCTCCACCATAAACTCTCGGATTGGCCTACTTTACCACCATAGGGACTGCCTTCCCCTTGCTGCCCTCTGGTTGGCCATCACTTCCTCCGTCCTGTCCCTAGTGGACTACAGCTTGCCCATCTATGCTGCAGCTGATAACATCTCCCTCTCTAAAATCCTGCTCTCCATCAATAAGGCCTGTAGGGTCCTGACCAGAACCTTCAGCCACACCCACACCTGCCTGCTCTATTCCTCCGCCAACCTGCTCAACTTCGAGGAACATCTGCAGTATCAGACCTGCCTTCTTGCTAAGAAATCCCTGCTCAGACTGTCCCCCACAGGAGTCTCTGCCTCCCTACCACGGTCAACTTCATTCATTTCCACCCACAGCTCTGTTAAAGCCACCTTCAAAGTGCCCAGAACCAAGACCTCCCTCGCCCAGAGGTCCTTCTTTTGTCAAGCCCCTGCCTGGTTCAGCTCCTTCCCTACCTGCATCACCAACACTGCCAAACTTGAATTCTTCAAAACTGCTCTCCGGAACCATCTCTTTAATGTCCGCTGCCATAGGTGCAACTAACCCTGTCCCCCCCAATCCTACTGCAGGATCTTTCCCTGCCTGGCCCCCTAATCTTGACAAGTTCCCCTGGACTGCCGATCCATCTTTCCTCCTACCCCTTTTTACCTACCCCCTTAGGTTTATACAAGGATGTATTCCACTGCAACTCCAGAGAAATTGTACATCTTTAATTGTAAATCGGTTTTTAAACCAACATGTAACTAAGTGTATTCTGTTTTCAATGTCTGCACCTGTAATGTTGTCCAGTGTTATATCTACACAATGTTCTATTGTCTTGCCCTCCCTGCGATGAGGTGCCTTTGTACATGAGTCCCTGACTCAAAGGCTGTAAGTCCGACTTGTTCAAATAAATAAATAAATAATCAAATCAGAGCACACTTACTGTCTAGCTATGGGGCCACAGCAGGACAGTCCATGGTGACTATATACTGTGTTGATACAGCCCAAGACTGAATATGCCACAGGAGTCCAGTGGAGATAGCACATCCCAAACTGGATAGCACCAGGACTCCTAAAGGCTATGTTCAACCTTAACATGCCAATGAGCACATTGGGATGTAAGGAAATATCAGGCCAATTGCATGCACCTAATGGGATCATTAGCATGAGTGCACACCCATGCTCGATTGCCCATCCATCAGCAGTTATCTGTGCTCCTAGGGGTCAAACGTTCCTCCCAGTCACCCATTCTGTAGATGAATTCACTTTCTCTGGTGGTCTAGTGGTCCACCCCCCCAGCATCTTCCATCCATTAGTGATTTTTTCCTTCTGTTGTGGTCTAGTCGGTCATTCTACCCCCTGAGAAGGGCATCAACCACACAAACACACACACACACACACACAACCAGCACACTCAGGACCCTCTGTCCTGTACCCTGTCTAATGTTGATGCCATACTATGTCACAAGAGACAGTGACTGGCCCACCTCTCTACTTATCACCTCAGTTAGCCCCCATCTAAATAGCATAGCGTGATCTTGTGCTTATTGTAGACGTAGCTATTTATTTGTTTATTTATTTTTACAATTACATCATTGTTTCCTGTTGATGTAAACTGTGTAACTTGTCTCCTGCTATTCTGAAGCTTTTATAGTAATAGGATTCCCTCTAGTTACTGTAGTTTTTATGTATTTATTTGTTTTATTTATTTTTATTTGTTTGAAGTATCGGATTCACAACCTTTGAGCCATCGGCTCATTTACAAAGGTACCTCGTCACATGGAGGACAGTAAAAAACAAAGAGGGTACAGTTACAAAGGAATAGCCTTCATGTATAGGTTACAGACATTGTGGAGACAGATATTTACATAAGTACAACAAAAAACACTGTTACCATGAGAGAGCATCCATTACAGTATAATACATCATATTCATGGGCCAGAGGTGGATTAGACATTGTTGTAAGAGGTTGCAGTTCATAATTGACTTTGTCCGAGGTTTGGGCCCTAATGGGCATGACAGCGCAGGCTAGTTGCAGTTACAGGAGCGGACATTGAGGAGGTGGTTGTGGAGAGTGACTTTGAAAGGGGCAATCTTGGGTGTGCTAGTGATGGTGACTGGGAGTGCATTAAACCAGACAGGGGCCCTACAGAGGAAGGATCTCAGGCAAGGGAGGTTTTTACCCTGGGTACCGCAGTATAGCTTTGTCCGAGTTGTGGGTGGAGATAGAGGGGTTGGCAAGTTGGAGAGAGGCGGTGACCCCAGGAGGGGAATGACCGGGCAGAATGTTCTTGCTAAGTAGGCAGGTCTGGTAGTGCAGCCTTCCATTGAGGTTGAGGAGACTGTCAGTGGAATAGAGGGAGTAGGTGTGGGTGAGCCTAGGGGCACCGGTTAGGAGCCTGCAAGCCTTGTTGAGGGAGAGCTGAATTTTCTGGAGTGCAGAATTATCTGCCGCCCCATACACAGGGAGCTCATAGTCCACTAGGGACAGTATAGAGGAAGTAATGGCAAGCCTAAGGGCATCAGGAGGGAGGGAGGCAGTCCCTGTACCAGTAAAGGAGTCTAATCCGAGTGCTAGTGGTGGCAGCTAGAGTGTTTATGTGGACATGGAAGATAAGGGCAGAGTCGAGGGTAAGCCCAAGATATTTGTAGATGATACCTGTTCAAGGGGGTGCTGGGTGCTGGGTGCTGGGGAGGATGAGGAGAGGTGCACTTTTCGCTTTGTTTTGGTGGTGGGAGAATATCATTGATTTTGTATTTTTTAGGTTTATGACCAGTCTATGGTCCTTGAACCATGTTTTGGCCTGGAAGAAGGTGCATTAGAGGGAGTCCTGGAGGGGAATAGGTTTATGATGTGAGGCATAGAGCACTGCATCATCCACATACAGTAGGATTTTCTAGCCCTCCTCCTCTTCTCCTGGCCCTCAACATTCTATCCTCTCTCCCCTTTTCACATACTTACTCCTCTTCCTCTTCCCACACTTGAGATGTATCATAACTGCTGTTGTCGATGATAGTTCCGTACCTATAGGCCTAACCTATGTTTTCACATGTATAATGTCTTGTTTTTGTCCACTTTATTTTGCAAATTGTATTGATGTCCAGGACCACTAAGAAAATGAGCCTGCTCAATGGTGTTTACGCCTGGTTAAATAAAGTGTGATTGATTAATTGATTGATTGATTGGGCAAGGTGTTTAGGTAGAGGGTGAAGAGTAGTGGGCCCAAGGTGGAACCCTGAGGCAACCAGGAGCAGACCGGTAGTGTGTCAGATGGGGTCCCCTTTATTTTAATGCATTAGGACTGGGTGGACAGATAACTGGCACACCATGCCAGGGGGGCCTGTGGAGAAACTAAGTTGGCAGAGGGAGTCAGGAAGAAGAAGTGGATGGCAGACCATGTCAAAGGCCTTGGAAAGGTCTATGAACACAGCTCCAGCAATGTTATCGGAGTCTAGGGAGGAGTGCAGGAAGTTGGAAATTCTAGGAGGGCTGTGGTAGTGCTATGGTCTGAAAGGAAGCCATGCTGCTCGGGGCATAATATGTCTTACTTAGCTAGGTATTCAGTGAGCTGTACGGAAACCACTTTTTCTAAAGCTTTAGAGAGGGGGGAGAATGGAGATGGTTTGATAGTTACTAGGGGAGGATTTTTCACCACTTTTATGAGTGGGGGTAATGACGGCTGTCTTATTTAAATTTTTGTTGACTGGGAAAGGAGGACTAGACAATTCTGTCTATTTTCAACCTCATCCCAGGGGAGGGGAATACAGATGGATGGCAACAGACATTGAACCAGATTAAGCTGTTGCTGTTGGTGATATTTTTTTAGTGACTGGGAGAAATTTGGCCAGGACACCAGGGAAATTCCCATGCTCTTTCTGCAGAGGGCACTGTTTCACTGCGGGAAGGTGTGGGAGCCCTAGTGTGATGGTCGACACCAAGGAAGAAGGAGCTACTTGTGCTGCAGCAGATGCAAAGCTGGGAGGTGAGTGAGATCACTGGGATGAACCACATTGGTGGCCATTCTAACGTCTCCATGAACTCACCTCCATGGACGAATATGCCAGATGCCATAGTCACCGAAGAGGGGGATGGTTGTTCAGTGACTCCTGCATCCGATATTGGAATGAATAAGAACAGTAACATTTCTACCAGTGCTACTGGAGGTAGTGCAGTTTCACAAACAGCTCTCTCAGATTCATAAACATTACTATTACAAGCTAGGGAGGCTTACCTAGCTGCAAAAAGATGCCTTGAAAAAGAAAAGAAATGCAAGCGAGCCCCAGTGTACTCTCCGGAGCAGACTCCTAACATGGCAATGATGATTTTTGTATTTTCTGGTTCTGCTACTACATCGTAATCAGGAACGCCTCTCTTGATGCTCACAGTTCCACCCAGAGGGAGTTTGGCTGCACCCTGGTGCCCCGAGCAGATGCTCACCAAGCCTGGTTGTATTCAGGAACCTTCAGGCGAATGGTTCCCGACCCTGTGAGTCCTCTACCGGCATCTCCTACAATACAGTCTCACTCTCCACCTATGCCAGTGGATCAAACAAACCACTTTCAATCCATGCAGGTAGACCCACAACATCCTCAGCAGACTGCACTTCCTACTAGAGATCTTTCCAGGTACTATGCCATTTTCTCCTATTACTCCTACATCCTCTGAAGTCTTTTTTGGTGGACACTCTGGACTGTAAGCTTTCCCCGTGGGAAGGGGGGTTCTGACAATCAGTAGGCTCCTCCAGAGCCCACATCAAACACTAAGAATATGAGAGACTCTTTTCAACCATCTTCCAAACTAAGTCTAAAGAGGCACCCACATATGCCAGTCTGTTTAAAATAACAGTTGAACTTGCAGAACATCGCAGTGCTGTCCAACTTAGATTCTTGGGGAAAGTGGAAGATATGTCTGACAGATTTTATGTCGGTAAAGTTTTGTTGAAACAATCTTTGGGATTTTTTTTTCATCTGAAGGGTATGCTGTCATCCATACTCCTGGGGAAATAACCTTTGACATCAGCTTCCATACCCCTGATATTTGGGACAGATTCTGGTTGAAATATGCAGTTCTTAAGACTAATCCAGCATGACACTATTTTCAAGCCATTCCATTAACGAAACAAACATTTAAGGAGATTACTGTCCTTTTCCTTAACAAAGGGGTCAATATGGCTGACATTTTATACTGGTTATAAAAATGTTGCAAAGTACAGGACAATCCAGAGCCCATCCTGGATATGAGGGCTTCTGGAATGATGGTTGGAGTGTGAAAGTTAACTTGCTTCAGGATGACACTGACTTAAAGCATCTGCCAAATTGCTTCTATCTTGGGAAGGACAAAGGGTTTCTTTTTTATCTGCGTCAGCTGCGACACTGTTACAAGTGTAGATCTCCCAGACATCTCAGCCACACTTATGAGGTGGTAAAGTGTGCACAGTGCAGAGAAGTTGGTCATTCTATGTTTCACTGCAGAGGGCCCCTGAGATGTAGACTCTGTGAAGAAGGACATTCCTTTATGGAGTGCCCCTGGGCCTCCCATAACAACACTGATGGAGACTTTGGGGTACATGACTTTAAAATACACACTGCACTCAAATCTGTTCAGAGGGGCCAACAACAAATAATTCCTACATGTGCTCCAATGCAAAATACTGTTCCAATCACCACTGAACTACCACTGGTAACTCTAGAGGAGATGCTTGCCCCCCCTCCCCATTTCTACACCAGTTCCCTCCGAGGTGCAGCAACCTCCTGTGATTTCTGAACCAATGGCATCTACCCCCTCCTAGACCTGAATATGAACCCTTTCATGTGGTAAATAAGAGAGGAGGTGTCAGAAAAAAAAGCTCAGAAAAGGAAAAAGATATACCCATCACAGTACCTCTTCAAAATAAATATGACACTTTACATGAAGATGATGGGGACCCTGAGACCGAGTCCAATTCAGCATCCTTCCACTCATCACAACCAGATGGGGGATTGGATGGAGAAATGGTCATTGATGATCCTGACCCTAAACCCTTGACAAGATGGATGGGTATTAGAGCAAGGGTTCGAAAAAAATGATAACTTTTTGTTGAATGCACTCCCCTCTTTATAACTTGGAGGTTGTTGAATGTTAGCAGTCTCAAATCAGAAAGGAAGCATATTCTAACTTATGCTTTGTTAAATGCTACTAGATTTGATATTGTTTATTTCAAGGACACCCGGCTGCATTCACTAGAGGAAATGCATGTTGCTAGTCTAGCTTGGATACATGGGGATATCTACTGGTCTATGTGGGAGGACCCCTGCAGTGGTGTTGGGATCTGTATAACTAATCAATCTCCTAAACTCATCCACCAAGCAGATATTGTTCCAGAGAGGGCTTCATTATTAGATTTATGTATTTCTAAAATGGATTTCAGATGTATAAATATTTATTGTACCACAAACTAAGGCAGCCAGGATAGACCTCTTTCAGATGATTAAACCATTTTTATTTACTTCTAGCTACATCTTATTATGGGGTGATTTAAACTGCAGTAGATATAACACTGACAGAGACTGTAAAACTAACAAAATCTTTTGTGACACCACCTGTTTGAATTCCATCTTGAATCAAGCTGGGTTAGTGGAATGTCTTTGCAGAACCTGGAGTGACGCCCCAGAAGACATATTTCAGGAGGACCTTTACCATGCCGATAGACTTCTGGTTTATTTCTGAAAATTTGGAGATTAAATTTATTAAAGTTACCCCAGTAGAGTCTTCCAGTCATGGCACACTTTCCCTCACTGTCTCAAATTATGAAACCATGGGTGGAGGCCCAGGCTATTGGTGTATGAATTTAAGTTTATTAATTATCTTCCAGGTTTACCAAGGTTTTATTAGCTTACTGAAAGCAAGAAAATTTGTGTACTTTCTATAAGATCAACCCCAGGAATGGTGGGAGGACAATAAAAATGACATTCAGACATATTTCAAACAGATTGGGAAACTTAACAGTAAATATAAGACAGATCAATATACATTGCTTAAACATCAACTGTATCATCTCTTATCCATTCAATCTCAATCCCATGTGGATGTTTCTGATCAAGTCACCATCATTAAACACAAAATGGCAGATATTCAGTATGATAGGGCTAAATCTCTGGAAACAGAGCAACACTTTGGGACACAGGGGAAACAAGATTTTGTTAGCCCATATCAGTTTAGTTTAAATCTGAGACAAAAAAAATATATCTCCTGTATAACTACCTCAGATGGTAGGAAGGTAACTCTGAAAACTGTTCTACAGCACTAGCAGAAATCGAGTGACACATTCCTCAGATGTTTCAGGATCCCTTGCCCCAGTAGTGCCCAATGCTTATCTGACTGTGGACTTCCCACTCTACCTCCACAAGCACAGACCACCCTGACACTCCCCATTTCTAGTGAAGAAGTATTAGGCGCCATTTCCACTCTGAAACTGGGCTTTACCCCTGGACATGATGGTCTCCCATACAACATGTACAAATAAATAATATCAGAATTGCTTAAAGAAATAGTGCTACTGTTTAATACAATATTGACACCTCGTTCCCTCCCACATAGTATGTATAAAGGCCTAGTAGTCCTGATGTACAAAACGGGAGATAAATCTCTTTTGACAAACTGGTGACCTATTATGCTCCTTAATGTATACTGTAAGATTTTTACTAAAATCCTGACCAATCGTCTGGCATCAATTGCAAATTATTTAATCCACCCCTCCCAGATCTGTGCCATCCCTGGCAGATCTATTCATGACAGCCATATCCTACTCTAGGAAATTAGGGATCATGGACAGAGGGGCAGAACTGACAGGTTTTTTATTGACATTGAATTAGAGTAAAGCCTTCGATAGAGTCTGACATGATTATCTGTGGGATTGCTTATTATCTTATTATATTCCTTCTACCTTTGTGAAATGGATCCAGGCCTGTTATACATATGCACAGTGAGTCCCTATAGTAATGGTTGGATAGGTTGAGAATGCAGAATTTTCAGGGGAGTCAGACAGGGTTGTCCTCTTAGCCTATTATTGAACATCTTCTCTGTAGACCAACTCTTACAGAGACTCAATCATTCCTCAGATACAACAGGTTTTCTTTCTCTAGCTCAGATCCAGACATTAAGACCATATCTTATGCAGATGACCTTTGTTTGTTTGTGGCTGGCAAACTTTCTTGTGCTCATGCAGGCAGTATATTAATTCAATTTTCACAGATTTCTGACTCCAATGTGAATTACAACAAAAGTAAATGCATTCTGATTAGGGAAGGATCCCATATAGGAACAGACGTTTAGGGATTCCGGCAGCCATGAACCCCTGTTCCATCCTAGGAATCTATTTCGGCCAGGGAAACATGACTTTATTTAACTGGCAAGATAAGTTACAACAGGATCAGGAGAAAGTGTCAGTATGGAACCAGTGACGGTTATCTAAATTGAAATGAGCATGGTGAAAACTTATCTTTTGACACTTTTTTTACACCTCTGTGGTGTGTACGCATTGCCAAAGGAATTAGAAACCAAATTGTATGGTTGTTTTTTCAAGTGTATATGGGGTAGTAGACTCAATCCCATTAAATGTGGAATTTTGTTTTTAGAGAAATCTAAACGGGGTCTCAAAATGCTTAATCCTGTCCCCTTCTTCCTGACCATGTTTCTACATATTAACTTGAAACCACTCCTATTGAGCAAGGATAAATTATGTATACCCTGGTTACAAGATGCTATTGGCCCTTTGTTACATGCTTGGCCTTTGCATGATGAACTCCCCCAGACAAAGGTCACTTCAGTTTATTCCAGGATACTTTCAGTCCTGTTTTGCTAAAATTAAACTTTGGTTCCTATCTAAGAATCATATTATTACTATGCCGCGGAAACTCCTTTACAAACATATTATGGGGAGATTCTTCAAAGAGTCTCCCTCCTTTTCATTAAGACCTTGACTAGATCAGGAAGCTAGAGAGAAAATGTTAACCAGTACACGAATACCACCCCAAATGTGGGATGTGACATGGCTATCAGTTCATGGTAAACTAAGTGTTAAAGGCAACTTAAAACATAAGAGATTTAAGGAAAGTTATTGTCCAAGACATACTTGTACTGCTGTAGTTAAAACTATGGGGACACCTTTTCTTGCAATGCCCTTTTATACTCTAGTTTTGGGATATTATACAATAATGCTGGCCTAGTCTCCATTTCAGGGTTTAACACACGACATTTTATGTTGGTGATTGTTGCCAGTTTCTTGGGATAGGTATGACCCACAGACTATATGACTTATTTTGGCATGTTTAAATATTACATCTGGTGTGATCAGTGTAGGTTGTCCATATAGCAATTGGATGTTTCTGAAGAACAATTTTTCCACAAGAGTGATTCTGCAGTTATTAGTCTGAAACTTCAAGAATGATCTTTATTTCACTCTCAGGTTTTCAATAGATGGTTGGGGAGGATCCACTGGATTTCCTAGGATGGATGGACAGTTACTGATAGTAAGTACACCATGCGGTACCTTGGAAACAACTGATAACAGTAGTTCAACTATCTCCTGCTGCCCTTTTGAATTGGTACTACCCTAGAGTTTTGGGTAAGATAGTTTAAAATTCTATGTGCATGCATGAAAGGGAGATGTGATCTGGCGAGCCTGATAAGTATCTGGAGTTATTTGCTGTAATTTTTCTGGAGAGGGGTTTGTATATGTTTCTCTTTCCAGTCTGAACCAAACACTGAATGTTTTTGTACTTATTATTATTTATGTTTTCCTTTATATTTTGTATGCTTGAAATACTATATTTATGGTTTGGGGCTTTAATTTTTCCCATTTTATCTTGTGATTTGTTACATGTCTGGATTTTGGATATTCATTTGTAGCTGAAAAAAAAAGACAACATTCCTCTAATTTTTTTGTAAGGGGAGGGAGGGTTAATACATGGTGACCCATAAGCGATTTAGTGTTTTTCACTTATGAGTTTTGATTTTCATTAAATACTTATAATATCTGATAAGTAGGTTAGTATGCATTAATACTTATTTTCTTTTCTGTCTTTTTCATTACACAGGATTTGATTAATTTATGATTTACAGTTCACATATAAATGTATGATATAATACTTATTTTACTTTATTAAGATCCATTTATGTATATATAGTCATGTGCCTAATAACATGTTTATATATTTATTTTGAAGTTGCAATAGAAAATTCCCCTGCTCTTTTTGAGGAGAGCCATGGGAGCTTTCACATCCAGCTGAACTACCACCAGAACAGCAGATGGGACCTTGGTTTACGTCTTGTCCAAAGGAGTGCAGCACCCCTCTCATCCTGCACCACAGTGTCAGTATTGGGATTTAGCTCAAGTGCCTGGTGTGTGATATATTTTCTTTCGGAACTGTTGTAAGGAAAGTAGTTTTCATTGGCTTGTGTTGTGCATGAATTTTACTAGTTTGCTGTCCTTGGAACAGTGACTGACTGACGACAGGCATGTAATATAAATGGTTTAAGTACCCAATATTCTGTGGGCACTGCTATATGCATACACAATTCTTGTGTTAGAGAGGTCAGTTAAACTTGTGACAGAACTGACAGCAGTCTTTGTGTTCAGGGTATAAAATCACTGCAGTTTTTTTTCCATTATGGCTAGATAAATTGATTTTTCCCATAGACCATACAACCATGCCATACAAAATTGTTTTTTTATTTCATGTCTAGAACTTTCACCTCCTTCCTAGAAGCTGTTTTTTAATTCTAATACTACAGAAAGGTATATCCTACTTCTTGCCAATGCTCTTTCTTCACAAGACACTCTGCAGATGGAAAACTGTGCTGTTTCACATTCACCAAAAGCCTGGTATACAGAAAATTTAGTTTTCTATTCACCGGTGCAGAAAGGAAACAATGCACTAGGATTTTTATTATTATTGTTATTGTTTGCTTATCCACCCCAGATATTATTAATGACATACTTTCTTTTCTGGGCCAGTTAACAGAGCACTGGGTTACTATGACAGTGCTATCAAACAGGGAGGATGTTGCACACCTGCTTTGTTTGATTTTCTTCATGTGTCATTCCAGACAAAGGCAGAACAGTCAAAATATTGATTCTAACTTTAGCAGTTAGTTTTACAAACTTCTAGGTTTTATATCCTGCCTTTTTTTTTAAATACTGCTAATTTTTGTTCTCTTATTTGATGTTTGTTTTGGCACAGTGAAAACAAGTTCAAACAGTATTTATAAAATTATAAAATAGATATGGTTTTCCAGCACCCAGTTTGGTCGATAGGGCTGGGAACACTGTTGTCTTAAGTGGTGACAACCACCAGATCAAGAACACTTACAACATATTGGACACAGCACATCATAATATCCATATCTTCTAGAATTTTTTTAAGGATTCCTGGCAGCCATGTTTCTATGGTAAATGACCTTCACTCAGCCTTGCCATAACTTAATTAATAGATTGTATTTTATCACAATTAAAAGGAAAACTCACTAAGCCATGACCATGCACACACAAAACAAGTCAGATAGATTTTAAACTCATACACGTACTTTTTTCCCTTCTCCTATTTTTTTAATTTTAATTCATAGGTGTATAATCCTCACCATAGAGTATCACTACCATGCTACACTGCCCACAGTATTGTGGCATGTCTCCCTGCCCTATACCCCTCACGTGCCATTGTTCTACCAATTTACATCATCCATTCCCACCCGAGCCACCTGATCACCTCCACACTCCAGTGCTCAGTAGTCAAAGTTGCCTCTCTTTTTTTATTTTCTGTTTTTGAACCTAGAGCAGCAACTGATGGGCTTTACTATGGTCACTGACAGTAACCTGGTAGCATGAACAGTGACGCGTTCTCTAATGCCAATACAAATACGTTGCAAGAACAATCTCACAGAACCCTCACTCTTTCTCAAGCAGTCAGCTGTTTCTTTATGTCTCTTTTAATCATCTGTAAAAGAAAAGTAAAAACAAAGACTTGGTTCTCGGTCCTGCTCTGAATAAGCCAGGGAAACTTAACTAGATGTTTTTGGTGCAGTTTTAACCACTGCTAAGCAATTTAAGTCACACATTGTAGTGAAAAGCAAATATTGTGACCTATGGGGACTTGAACTCAGGCCACTGGAATATCACCCCAGTACTCTAACCACTGAGCTACAGGCTCACATGGTTAGACCTGAGGTTCCCAGACACATTTCCTTTCTCTAGTGTTGCATATCCTGCTACTAGGTTACACCACTCTGCAGCTGAGTTAACAGCAGTGTGAAACAATCAATCAGTAGCTGTACACTGACAAAAATCCAGTGAATCAGCAATTGGAGTAATGCCACTGAACTCCAGAAGCAGCGTGGGTCCTAGTATTTGTTGTTCTTCTGGGAGTCAATGATGGACACGGTGGGTGGGGGGGGGGGGAGGCTGGAAAAGGCACCCTTGTAACCTCTCTCTTTTCCTGGGCAAGTTGTCTGTGGAGGTGTCTGAGGAGGGAACAGAATTAAACAAGGAAAGTGAGGGGCAGTCTGAGTTACAGCAATGGTCAGTTACATGAAACAGCCAATTCTGTTCAAAGAGAAGGAGATGATGGGGGAAATTTGAGCTAACACAAATGAGACATAGATGGCACAGGTAGGAGGGGAGGAGAGAATTCAAGGTGCAGTGAGCAAGACAGGAAACAGGTCCAGAAATAGAGTTGAGTAGAAGAACAAGGTAGAAACAAAGACAAGCTTTCATGGGGCCAAGCAAACAAGCAGATAATGCAGGTGAAAGCATTTCCAACTAGGAGCAGTTTATAGCAGAGACTAGGGAAATTCATGTAATAAAACAAACATTGGCATAGTGACTGTAAGCTCCACAAACCAAAAGCAATGATTAGGGTATTACATTCAGTAAGTAGCGAGGAGGGTATTAAATTACAGAACTATAGAATCATTCAGTGTTTTGAGCACTGCAGCCCTAGCATCAGTAAATATCAAAATATGGATTACATTAATAAAGTAGGGTTCACTCAGGCAGAAGTTAGTGTATCTGTTGAAAACAGTAAAAACAATTACAGAGAACCAGAATAAAACTATTCTATTAACTGAGTTACAACAATGTGCAACTGAGCTAACAGTGGTGCAAAGCAATCAATCAGTAGCTGTATGCTGATGAAAATCCAGTGAATCTGCAATTGGAGTAATTCCTCTGGGAGTCAGCGATGGACATGGGGAGGGGGCTAGAAATGGTACCCTCACAGCCTCTCTGTGTTCCTGGGCAAGTAATCTGTGGAGGTGTCTGTTGTTCTTTGGGAGTCAGCAATGAACACGGGGAAGGGGGGATAGAAATCGTGCCCTCATGACCTCTCTGCATTCCTGGGCAAGTAGTCAAGTGCCTCATGCCTGACAGCATAACCCATGATAACGACCACACCATCATGTCTTATTGCTTATACACACACACACACACACACACACACACAAATATATATATATATATATATATACACAGTATACATATATATATACAGTATACATATACACACACAGAGCAGTTGCCATTCCCCACTGAAAATTTTATTTTTTATATCTCTATATAGTACACCAAGTAAATGTCATATACCACAGTAGTTAACTAATACATGCATCATATATGACATAACCACATAATAAAAAACTGTAATAACACACTATTACAACATAATTAGCAGTGTATTTATTTATTTGTTTGAGTTGTTTTGACCAGACACATACGGATATATGGACATATGAATTTGCCAGCAGAAATAGGCCACCTGGTCTATCAAGTCTGCCGAGTGTGCAGCTAACACCCTCACCTTGCAGGTTTCGCACCCCTTCCCCTTCCCAATTACGCCCCCTTTCACCTTCTCCCATCCCTTTTTGAAACTTCCCACTGTCTTAGAGGCTACCACCTCCCCCGGTAGAGCATTCCATTCTGCCACAACCCTCTCTGTGAAAAAGTGTCCCTCATTTCCATCCTAAATCTTCCCTCTCCAATCTAAGGTCATGCCCTCTTGTGTCCCTCCCCCTCCTCAGCCTGAGTATCACTTCAGTGCCTGCCTTGTATTCCCCCTTTATGTACTTAAAGGTCTCAATCATATCCTTCAGTCTCTTCTCTCCTCCAAGGAGCACATGTTCATCTCTCTCAATCTCTCCTTGTATGGTCTGTTATCCAATCCCTGAATCATCCCTATTGACCTGAATTGTAATCCTTCCAGTAATTTCACATCCTTCTTCAGATGTGGGTGCCAGAATTGCACACAGTACTCCAGGTTCAGCCTGATCTTTGCCCTGTAGAGAGGCAGGATCACCTCCCTGCTCCTGGAGGAGATCCCTCTCGTGATACAACCCAGCATCCTGTTGGCTTTCACTGCCACCCTCCTACACTCCCCTGTATTGTTTATCTTCCCCATTGCAACCACATCTAGATCCTTCTCCTCTCGGTGGAACCTAGCTGCACCCCTCCTAACTGGCAGCTGCTCCCTGGATTCTTTGCTCCAAAGTGCAGGACTTTGCATTTTGTTTGCATTGAACCCCAACTGTCACGCTTCCGACCACTCCACCAATTTGGTCAGGTCATCCTGCAGCCCCTGCCAAACTGCTATATCATCCACCACTGCCCTCAATTTGCTATTGTCAGCAAATAGACTGATCTTAATCCTGATGCCATACAAGATGTTCGCCATGAATATTCCAAACAGCACTGGCCCCAGTACCGATCCCTGCGGCACCCCGCTTGTTACAGCCCTTGGAGATGAGAGTTCCCAACTACCCACCGCTATTCTCTACTGTCTTCCCTGCAGCCAGTTCTCAATCTATTTAACCATCTTAGGCCACGCCTCCACGTAACTCAACTTCCCTCCCAGCCTCCCATGCAGCACCGAATCAAAGGCCTTACTGAAGTCCAAGTATATGACAACCACCACATGACTCTTGTCCAATTCCCTTATGACCTAGTCGTAATACTCAACTAGGTTCATCTGGCAGGATTTTTCAGAGACAAACCCATGCTGGTGACTGTACTGGAGCCCATTGTCTTCCATAAGGGTCACCAGCCTTTCCTTAAGTATTGTCTTCATCAGCTTCTCCATGATGGAAGTTAAGCTTACCGGCCTGTATTTACCCAGCTCATCCCTTGGTCCACTTTATGGATGGGTGCCACGTGTGCCATCCTCCTGTCATGCAGTATGCACCCTCTGTCCAGGGAGATATTGAATAGCTCTGCCAGTGGTTCAGCCAGGATCTTGGCCATTTCCTTCAACACCCTGGGGTCTATGCCTTTTGGTCATGGTGGCTTATCCACTCTCAGAGCCCTTAACCCCTCCAATACCCTATCCTCAGGGATCACCCCATCTGTTACCCCCTTCCCCCTCCCACACTTCCCTCTTCCTGCAGTAGCTGGCCTCCTTTCTCCCTCTTGAATAAAGAAGAGAAGTACTTCTGCCTGATCCACCCCTTTCTCTGCCCACCCCCCCATCCTTCCTGATCCTCACTATCTGGTCCTTGTAGCTCCTTCTCACCTGTATGTATCTGAAGAAGTCATCTTCCCCCTCCCTGATGCCCTGCACCAACTTCAATTCACTGGAGGCCTTATCTGCTCTGACTCTCCTGGTAACTTCCTTGGATCTCTTCACATACTCCTCCCTATCCTCCACCTTCCCAGATTTCTTGTATTCCTTGAATGTTGCATTTTCAGTCCTCACCATTTCTAAGACCCTCTACTTAACCAGCTCATTTTTTTAGCCCTTTGCTTTTTTCTCTGCAATTTGGTATGTGTCTCAGTAGCCTCCAATATCCCCAATTAGATTTTTTCCCATTTCTGATTCACATCCCTGTGTGGCTGTATTCCATTCAGATACACCCTTATGATTTCATCCATCCTACCAAAGTAAGCCTGTCTGAAGTCCATCACTCTGGTCCCTGTACCCATTCCATCTCTGCTCATATTAAGTGTGAACACCACCGAGTGGTGCTCACTCCCAGCCAGCAGGTCCTCCACCCCCCCACCTCCTTTACAGCCTCCCCATCAGCCAAAACTAGACCCAGTTCATTCCCCAACCTAGTTGGCTCAGTGACCATCTGTGCCAGGAAACAGTCCTGGAAGACATCCAGGAGTATTTACTCCCTAGCACTTAAGGTGGCTGGGGTGCCCCAGTCCACTCCTGGTAGATTGAAGTCCCCCACAGTCACTGTGTTACCTTTCCCACACACCTTCCTAATTTGCTCTGCCAGCTCCCTGTCCAGGTCTTCCCCTTGAGTCAGTGGCCTGAATACCACCCCCATCCTGAGAATCCTATTCCTCATGTGCTGGAATTGCATTCACAAGGCCTCTGTCCTACCCTCCTCTTCCTCTTCCTTGCACACTTTATCCCTTTAATTATTTACTTCACTACCCCTACCACTTTCCCTTTGCCCCTATCTTTCCTGTAAATCCTATACCCTGGGATTATCAGGTCCCAGTCCTGACATTGAATTGCCCATGTTTCTGATATAGCTGCTATGTCTACGATCCCCTCTGTCAACAGAGCCTATAGTTCTGTGGTTTTGTTCCCCAGACTCCTTGCATTCATAGAGACAACACTCCAAGATGTTCCCTTATACTCCATACCCAATTTCCCACCCTTCTTAGCCCTGCCCTTCTATTAGTCCCTGTTTCTAACCCAGTTTGTATGGGGGGGGTAGGCTCGTTTTTCTCCCCTCTCTGGAGAGTCTTCCCTTCAGCAACCTACTCACCACCCCCACCTAGTTTAAATTAAGCTTTGTTTCTATGTATTCTTCTAACCTCTGTTTTAGCAACCCCTTCCCATCTCTGTTCAAATGTAATCTGTCCCCTGCATACAGATCCCTATTGTCCAAAACCTGCCCGAGCCTCCCACTAACCCATACCCTTAGACTGACACCAATTTCCCAGCCAACTGTTGAATTCATCTATCCTACCCTTCCTTGCCATACTTGCCCAGGGCATTGGGAGTACCTCAGAGAATGCCACTGATCTGCCTACCTCCTCACTCTACCCAGTTCCATGAACCTCTCCCTAAGCACCTCTACTGTTTCCCCAGACAAGTCATTTGTACCCACATCCACCACCACATGTGGTTTGTGCCTTACCCTCTTTGCACACTTGAGACTAGCCTGTCCTGCTTTATCTGCCATCAACCCATGTACAGACGCTACCCATATGCTACTATGTCTTTCCCCTTAACTCTCCCATCTGACCCCTTTTAGTATGGAATCACCCAGCACTAGAACTCCCCCCCATTTCTCATCCCTCTTTCAAACTCTCTTTCCTTGTGCCTTCCCTGAGAGTCTACCCTGTCCTGCACATTTGTGTCCCTATCTGTACCCTGAACTCCACCCACAGCCACCTCCCCAGTCCTGCCCCTTCCCCTAACACTTTCTACACATGACTTGTCCCCCTTTCCACCTGGAGCTCCCTCATCCTTAATGCCATGCTTACCCTTCACCCTGAACCTCCCTTTTCTCCCCCCCCATACTGTAACCCTACATCCACCCCCACAGCTGGACCCTTTTTTCCCCTTAACCAAGATCTGCTACCCCTCCCTCAGAGCTGTGCCTCCTGGGAGACACATAACATCCCTCTACCTCCTGATGCCTGATCCTATCTCCATACCCTGAAGTACTGAGCCCCCCACTAGAGAAGCTTCCTTCTCTCCTGGGATTCTCTGGCCCCATCCCATGTGCCCCCCTCCTGGTTGGTCTGTCCTTCACCTCTGGTCACAATCTTGGGTTCCCTTTCAGGGCTCGCCCTCTCTTTGAGAACATCATATTTGTTCTTTAGTTGTACCAGGTGGGGGGGTTGAACTCCACCTTTCTCAACCTCCCTGAGCCTCTGTGGCAGTGGCTGGTGTTCTGGTCATCGCTGGGTGTGGACAAAGGTCCCCAGTACTCCTGCCAACTGTGCTCAAAGCCTGGCAACCTCCTCCCTCAGCCAAGAGAGGTGCCTACAAATAGGGCAGCACCACAGTTTCCAACAATTTCTTCTGAACATGGCTACTACAAACATACTGCACTGCACCACTCCTTGTGCCATTGTACATACTCCTTAAGTGTGCTTCTACCCTCCTTTAGTCTTTTTTTACAGTCTCTCTCCCTTTTACACAGTTTCTTTGTTTATGACCCTGATATGCTTCTGCAGCCCTTTCCCCTTTCTGCTCTGTGCCCCTGTCAAACTTATTATATTGCTAACAAAGTGAAATTGACAAGATCATTCAATTTAAATGTACAAATGTCCACTTACATGATATAATTAGCAGCTCCTCCTCCTCCTTTTGATTTTATTTGCTCTTTAGCTATCAGCCTGCCCCTGGGAAGAGCCTATATGCTTCTCCCAACTAACTAAGCATTTAATAATGTGTGGAGGTGGGAGGGAGGGCAAATAATCTCAGACAAAATGCCTCCTGGACAGATTCAAACTCACACTCCTACCTATCACAGCAGCAAGCAGAATGAACTGATAAAATGACTCCCTGAACATGTTAAAGAGAGATTCAAACTAGCAACTCCTACTTGATTCTCTTCTCTGTTACTGGGCAAAGAATCTCCTCCACCAGCAGCCAGCAACAGTTAAAGAGTTAAAGAAAGATTCAAGCTAATCCTCCACCAGACAAAATGCCTCCTGGACAGTTGAAGAAAGATTCAAACTCACAAAAATTCCCAGAGATAAAAAAAAAAAAAAACTCAGACAAAATGCCTCCTGGACAGTTGAAAGATTCAAACTCACAAAAAAATCTCAGAGATAAAAAAAAAAAAATCTCAGACAAAATACCTCCTGGACAGATTCAAACTCACACTCCTATCTCTCTTCAGCAGCAAGCAGAATGAACTAAGCCCACTGAGCCTGCAGGAGGCCCTTTTTAAGTATAGTGGTTGTTCACAGACTGGATGCATACAATAAAGTAATGGATTTGACAGGCACAGTACAATGCTCAAGATTAGTTACAAGGATACACAGCAGTACAATATACATACAATACTCAACATTATAACATATACTGTTCTAGAAGTCAAAATAACTGTATTTTCCCAGTTCAGATAAGGATCACTTCACATATAGCAACATATTGCTTCTGGAGTTTTGGTTAGGCTCACTATACAATGACACATAATGAATATTTTTAAAGCTTGCTCTGCAACACTGGCAAGAAGCCTGCCAACTATAATATTTACAGGGGCTGCTTTCTAATAAGTGCTCTTTTAGGCCTTTTTTGAGGCCCTCAAGTGAGACGCTTTCTTTTATATTGTTGGGAAGAGCGTTCTAAATGGTCAGAATTGATGTGCCAAATGACCTTTTGTCTGATTGTGTCTTAACTTTAGGGATCTGGAGGAGAGTTTGACTGGATGTTCTGAGGGGGTGTCTATGTGGTTAAGTAGTTATTAGGTCTTTGAGACTGGGGGGCTTTGTTGCCCATCAGCTTAAAGGCTAGGGATATGTGGAGAACTCCAGCCTACCATTGAGTGAGTGTCAGTATAGGGTTTGGAGCACTCTGCATTGTTGTTCTTTAGAAGCTGCCCTTATAGCAAATCCCCCTATTGCATGATACAAGGATTTGAGCTTATCCAATTCTGTGCTCCTAACAGAGTGTAGGACTGGGGAGCTATAGAGAAGTGTGGGCAGGAGGGTGCAGTTGGCAATTCTTAGATGTATCTCCTTAGTGAGATATGGGCTTAACCTGCAGAGGAGACCAATTTTTTGGTGCAAGGATTTAGTGAGGTTATCAAAATGGATCTTAAAAATTATGTCTTGGTGTAAGTGGACACCCAGGTACTTAATGGAGTTGACTACTTCAGTCTGGGATCCATCAGAGAAGGAAGGATTTAACAAGTGCTGCCTTTATGGGCCTAGCCTTTTAGATCCAAAGAGGATGGCCCTTACCTTTTTCCCATTGAGCACCAGCTTATTTTTTTGTAGCCAGTTTTCAAGTATGTGTAGGTCTCTAGTGAGCAGGCATTTCAATTTAGCGACTTCCTTTGTCTATTGAAACAGTTATAACATATTCACAGTTCAGAACTACAAACCCTGTTACAACACTATTACAACCTTGTTACCCCATAAATAAACCATTATTAACAAGCCTAAATAGCACACATATAACACATCAGCCAATATTACAAACAAGTCAATCAATTACGCCATATAAAAGACCACCACACCACAACCAACCCTTAAATTTCCATCCAAAAAGATGGTGAATGAAAAATTAACAGAGGAGAGTCAAGACTTTGTAAAACAACAGGACAACAAAACACAGTGAAGAAAACTGATTTCAACATGAAAATCTTAGGGACCGACATGACAAAAGTAGGTGAACACTGTGTTATCATTCAAGTATAGTACATGCAATGGAGTTAGACAAGTACCTAGATAACTTCATTTACACATAAAAAGGCTGATAGAACAGAATACAAATCTGCAATTGTACAAGAAATATTAGGCTGATCGGTCAAGTACTTCATCAGTGAAAACTACCCACACACCATCTATAGAAGCAGAGACACAGGGCAGGATTCATGAAGCTCGTAAATGTCCCTCAGCTGCGGGAAAACCCATGGCGCAAGAGGGTTGCCACTTGTTGATCCGCAGGTTACCTGCAGCAGCTGGTATTCACAAAGGTGGAGATGAATCATGACTGGCTCAACGGATTATGGCAGTAGTAGGATGCTGTTGCCAGAGATTTCCCCACAGCTGCAGGATGATGTTATGGCCAGTGAGACCAGCCGTAACACCCTCCGCAACTGCTGTGGATGTGGATCACACACTCCACAGCTGTGGGGATTTCAGACCGCCACTGGAGTTGTGGTGTGGGACTTAGTCCCAGAACAGTTCATGAATCCTACCCACTGCCTTTAAAGAAACTATTAAATTAATCATAGTGAAACAAAAATGCCTTAAACAAGGAAAGGAAAGGAAAGGAAACCACCCCAGTGTAGCTGACCCACCTACAGCAGCTGAAATAAACATCCTATACACAACCAGAACAATAGCCCTGCAGAACCCAACTGTCCTACTATGCATGCTGTCTTTCAACAATGGAATCTATTATGCACTTTGAAAAGATGAACAACACAAGCTACAATAGCGAGACATAACACTGGCTACAGATGCAGACAGGACAAAATGCTTATAATACACAGAAAGACAAAAATAAAAGCCAAATAAAACAAAAAAAAATCAGACAAATCAAGTCAAAATTATATCTAAATCAAATCCAACCTGAAAGAGACACAGTAGCAGCACAGAAACTCTTTCCAACCCACAGACCATGACATATGTTGACTGCAGACGCACCTTTCTACCTGGCTCCCATTATCAACTATAAACCTGATTCCCTCTGGTTTTGCAACATGAAGATAGGAGAGAACAACATAAAAAGCATACTAAAATGAATGAAACAAAATGCTGGACAACCAGAGGACAAAAAATTAAAAATCACAGTACAAGAAAACCTCTGTACAAACTCTGGTGCACACAAAATTCTACCCACGGAAATAGTGCAGATCTCATGCCACAGAAACCAACAATATATAAATAACCACTCTAAAGTGTCTGAGGCAAAATACATAGCATTACTTTCAAAAGGGATCAACCCACAATACAAAACCACAAACAACAAGACTATTCTCTACAATTAACCACCACCGCCACCAGCACATGAAACTACAAGTGAACAAAAAAGATGATACAAGACAGATGCAACAGCACCAGTAACATCACCTATGGATAAACACTGGCAGACCCTCAATAAACCATAAAAAACACTACCAGACTAGAGACAAAACCAAAACTAAAATTAATGAGAAACCTACACTGGTATTCCAGCGTGGAAATCCCATACCAAGTCATGGCAAACATGGAATTACAGCCCTCCAATCAGCACATACCACAGACCTCAGTAGCAATCTTTGCAGTAAACAAAATATATGTTCAGAATTGCACAGTCACAAAGCAACATACCTCACCTTCATGGAATGACACTCAACCAGATGATGCAGGATGCAAAGTGAGCAGTGCAGTATTATATACAGAATGCCACATGCTGCTATATCACCAAACACTACTGTTCACTATGCCACTCTCCCAAAAACTGCCATTTCAGACATGCCCACCTGCACATCATGACCTTTCAACTGGTGGCAGTTGTCGTCACCGTCAGTGTTGATGTCACAACATTACATGGTGATGGCAGCAGACCACTGGACAACACAAATGCTGTCAAATCTAACACAAGCCCATGCATCCAGTCCACCTCAGCACACGATCAGTTGCTAAGGCAACCACAATGAAGGGCTACAACACACAATCCAAAGAATGCCAACCACACAAAGAGACACTTACCACAGTCAAGTAACACTGAATATTGTAGTAAAAAAAGGAAACACTACTATTACATTCCTGGGAAACAACTACACTGTAACAGGTAATGTTACAGTTAATATCTTTAAAATGGAGTCAAACCCTAAACATGGTGGGAAAAGCAGAGAAAAACTGAAAGGAACCAATAGATAGAATGCACACATAAACTACCTTACTCCCTACAGATCGCCATGAACGGGCTATCCCTATAATACAGATATAGTCTCTTTTAACTACTGTATATGCCTATAATTTTGTATGAATTTAAATACAACAGCATGTGATGTAACATTGCAAATTTAAGCAGAAGTGTATGTGATATATCATGTAACACTGCATATTAATAAAGCAACTGTACTGTACCTCTACTACCTGGTGTCCATCCTTATGTGGTGTGTATTATTCACCTGCATGAAAAGTTGCAGTTGCACAAGGCCCCCTGTGAATGCACCAAGGGATGAGTCAACCTGGAAAAGTGCACTCAGGTCCCTGCATCAACTTAAGTATCTGTATGGCTAACCATGGGGCTGCAGACACCAAGCTCTGTGCTTTAATGCAGCTACATATCCAGACAAGTGGACAACAATGGAATAGTCTGCCTGGCTGTAGAAGTGTAGGGCTGGGAACTCCCATACAGCTGTGGATGATGATGATGCACAGGGCACAACAGGCCTCATGCCACAAAAGGTATATGTGGAGCTGCAGAAATGCTGTGCCCTCTGGGCCCTGAGCATCCATTCAGCTACAGATGTAGATACATGGGATACCCTGGGCCCTGTACCTGGAGAGGTGTCCTCTTCACTATACAGTTAATTGTTTCCTACACAGCATAAAACTACACTATCCCTCCATAGGCTGGTAGTGGTGCTGCATGACAGTACCATCCTCCCTGCTTTTGCCCATCCTGCTAGTTCTCTGAGCTCACTCTGAACTCAGTTCACCAACATGGGATCACAACACACTGCAAACTGGGCCAGTGGCCATCCCTGCAAACAATTTTTTTTCATAAGTTTTTCCTTAATTGTTTTTCCTCAATTTTCAAACATTGTCTTTTTATGACCCCTCCCCCACCCTTTGAACATATGATGAGGTCATGAACAAGCCACGTTTAAAATGTGTGGCAAAATATTTTTAAAAAATTACAGAGTTATGATTAAAAGTTCAAAACACGTTGAACATACATTAACGGCACTTCTGGTACCTTGTACACTTCCTGTAGAATTAAGGCTTAAAGATTGTAAAAGACAGGTCGAATAAAAAACTAGTTTGGGAAAGGGAAGATCAAGTGAATCTAGTAATAATTAAGATGTTCTGTTACCAGATTATGGATAAAGGGGATTTAGTGCAATATTATTATTTAATGTATGTACTGTCTGATATGGTGAGTTGCTACTTGTCTGTATACTTGATTATATGTTTAAACGTGTTATGATACAATAGATGTTTTGGATTATAACAAATGTAATGTGAAATTTTACGGGTCTCACTGGAAATGAGTTTTTAACTCAGTTGAGTCACCAATTCATCAATTATAGTGAATAAAATGTTTTACTACTACTACCTTGACTTGTTTTCTGACAGTTTCCAGTAAGCATTGAAGAAGCAGGACAAGCTGGTCATCTGAGGAGGATTGCATAGATAAGTTAGAAATGTGTAAGGGAGGTAGGGTAGTGGGTGCTGAGTGGAGGGTCCGAGTGGGATGTATTGAGGATAATATAGGAGGGTGATGGGAAGCCACTCATCAGACATTGATAGATTGTTACAGGTTTAGTTTAGCGAAAGTAAAAAAATTAAAAAAGCAGACAAGGGACATTTTTTTTTTTGCAGTACACTATTGAGCACAGGAGATGCCTTCATCAGCAGTGGGGCTGGGCACCCTATGTTGCATAATATTAGAGTGGGAGCAACATAAGGAAAGGATTGGCCAATGTAATACAATGTAGTGGCACTGGTGGTGGGCACCTGTTGTCATTATATATCAGGTGGGGGAGGTGACAGTTTGTCTCGCAGCAGGGTTGGGCACCAAGTGTTGGTAACAAGATGCTAGTGGTGGAATTGATCAGACCCACCATGGGAATACATTTAAAGGCATCATGGGGACAGACACCTGCATCAAGATCAGGCATCTGCAGCTGGTTTATAACAATGAAAATAAACTACCGTGTGGGGGGGGTGATACGAGCACACCATGGAAGACACTAAGTGGTTGCAGTGAATGCATTAGACACTCACTGGCAGCCATAACATGGATCCAGGACAACTGTTAACATGAGTTTAGTAAGAATGAGGCACAGCCTTTGGAATCAAAGTGATGTATTCCTATTGAAAAAAGAAGGTTTTAAAATGTAGGCACATGCTTGAATCAGCCTGGGCTCCATTGTAGCATCTCAGCAGTTGAACAATATGATAATCTTTTCACTCAGTGAATGTGCTTGTGAGCCATATTCAGACTCTGGCAAATTTACTCAGTTGAGACAACCCCTTGCTGAGTGACACTGCTTTTTGGTGGGAAAGCTGTCCCTCAGCAATCCCCCTGCAGACTGTGCAAATGCTGTTACAGTATGTCCATTACACACACACACACACACATACACACACACACACACACACACTGTTTAGACAAAGGTACGATATTAGGGAAATACTGCTACAGTGCATGTAGTGTGGTTGTGGGGACAATCTCTGAAGCTCAGAGGTGTTAAATCACCAAAAATCCAAACACAGAGGTGTTAAATCACCAAAAATCCAAACACAAGTAGTAGCACTTGGGACTAATAAGCACACATCTTGCTCAGTTTGGAAGTAAAGCTATTGATTGCTGTGTTTCAGAAAATAAAGCCAAAACCAAAGTCCACAGCAAAATGCTGCTGCTCCAGCAACAGACCCCAGCACTTTAACTCTCTCATGAGACTTCCTCTAGACTCCCTAAGGAAGACTTGCAAGAAAGTTGAAGTGCTGGGGTCTGTTGCTGGAACAGCAGCATTCTGCTGTAAACATTGGTTCTGGATTTGTTTATTTTCTGAAACACAGAAACAAATAGCTTAACTGCCAAACCATGCAATGTGTGTGTCTATTAATCTAGAGTGCCACTATGTTTGTTTGGATTCTCATTTTGTTGTTCAGGGCTGACTGTACTTGTTGCAGTGAGCACTGGCCTTGCACTGTGGGTTGTGGCAATACCTATTGGACTGGAGGGTTAAATCACTGCGTAGGTTGAAAAACCCTTTTCCTCCCAGAATGCTGTGAACCAATAGAACAGCCTACCAGCAGAGACAGTGGACAGTGAAGTCCTTTAAGGTAAGTGTGGGCAAGTTTTTGCTTACTAAATGTAATTTCTGGACATGGACATCTAGGGTGGTAGAGTGGGTAGGAAACCCCTTAAATCAGTACATACTTACACAGCCACTTCATACTTTTGGAGTAGCAGGGGGGGTATATGGGCAGACATCTTGGATCTAGAGTTTCTTTCAGTCTTAAAATTATTATGCTATTTTGTTAAAGTATGTAAGTGTATATCCCAAATAAATACCAAAACAATAAAAACTATTCATTGAGGAATTTATAGAGGCAATTCATGTATGCAAGTTCTAAAATTAAGTTGCAAATATACTGTCCTTTAATTTCTGGGTATCAGATTTACACTATATTCATACCACACCCTGAAATGAAATAGTAGGTCTTTGGAGATTTTAACCCATAGCCTCCTGGAGAAAGGTCATGATCTAACCAGTGAGCCAGCAAAAAAAGAAAAAACCCTCTACTCTACCCAAGTATTTCACTTTGAAAAAATTCAGTTCCTTGCTTATTCCGTCTCTGGCTTGGTTTCAGCTTTAGTTTCTAGAAAAATAATTAATACACTTTAATGCTACATAATTACTGTTTTCCCCATCTTTTTTTATCTCTTAAGTGCCACATCACATTGAAACATTATTGTCACTTTGAAGAGTGTCCTATCAATTACTGCCAAGTGTCATAAAAGTAAGATGTCAAACATTTCCTGTATTTTAGCAAATTAAGTAAAGCTGTGTTGTCAGTTGTTTTGAAACCTGAAACACAGAAGCTATTTAATTAAATTGATGTTTGTATAAATAAGCAACCTCGATAGTTCCATATAGACAATGATATGAGGCGCAATCTGTTCAGTCTAGGAAACAGCCCTTTTTTAAAGTCATTTTAATGCTATTTCTGGTAGAAATGTTTTAAACCAGCTGCATGTGTTCATTTAAGGTTTACATAGCCATTAACACTATTTCAGATCCCATCATTTGGAAAGAAGGGTTGCTTTCTTAAAAGGATTGTTGGCTTTTTGGAATGGAAAAACTATTTCTCTGGCAGATCTAGACCGCTCACCCACCTCACCACCAGACTGCCCCAACACATGACTAGACCCTGGAAATCCAAGTGCTACTGTATGTGGGGACCTGGATTCAACTCATTCTGGTCTGTTTATCTGCTTTGGATCTACAACTGACACAAATCTGGAGACTTCACATAATGATGTCAACATAAACTGAGATTTTTAACAGAAGTTACAGTAAATGCTTATTCACAACCTACTATCACTTTTTTTTTTTTTGCTGAACTCTGCTGCAGAACAGGCAATGAGCAGAGCAACAATCTCTGCTGGGGGATTGAGTTCCCAGAGCTCCATATTATAAAAACATTAAAAATAGAAGGTGATGAAAGAGTGGGGGCATAAAAAAAGAAAAGAGAAAGCTGCAAATAAGAACAATGAAATACTTTTGAAAATTAGCTTTTTTTAAAGTTTTTAGGGTTCTTTAACTTTTGTAGTGACAGTATTGATCTTTTTCATAAGAAACCCTTGCTTTGTAATCCACATAAATAAGCATTAAACTACAAGGAAGGAGGGTTCTACTGGGAAATTAATGCATGGTTTTGGGAAGGGGGGGTTGTGGCACAAGGCTAAAGGCTGAGTGACTACAACCACCCAACCATGTATTAATTCCCCAGTAGAAGCCTCCTTCGGAGTGGCTTAATGTGCTTGTAACATGGCAAGTGCTGTTAAAGACTGAGTATTACTACTAGCATTTGTTAATAAAAGATATACAAAAACGATGGTTGGTAGTTGAAATCTTTTACTGTAAATAAGTATAGCAGGTGATAACCATCATAACATTTATTAATATAGTTATGCTGTAAAACAAATGCAGCCATATATAACAGTTTTACCACAGCATAACAGATTAAACTGTTTTTTTATATCTTTTTAGGTGGTACATATTTTTCTGCATCTCTCAATATTATACAAGGACAAGTTTAAACATGGTCTTCATTACTGCTGCATTGTATCCTGGGATTGATCTGCTGAGATTTTTGCATATCTCTGGTACCACAACTGGCAACAGTTGCAAGTCGATATTTAACGAATTTCATTTTTGTCATAGTTGTCTATAACATTATAGTATTTTAAAACCTCAAAAATTGCTTTTTTAAACTGAAAACTCAGCCGTTGTAACAACATCAGCAATGTGGACTACTACACTACAACACTGGCTGCAACACAAGTTATTACCATTATGTGTTTGAAAACTGCTATATCTGTGTTCTCTGCTATGTGCATTTTGCTGCTCGATAACTAAATTGTTCGAGTGGCAGACGCTGCAAAACTGGCTGTAAATATCTGTTTTGTCAGGTAGTTTTTAACAGACTACTGTTATTTTACAATTGAACAATGTGAGTTTCACATGGAGCAATGCGGGTTAATCTTTTAAACTATTTCAGCAGTTTTGTGCAACAGGCATGGCCCACTGGGTGGGTGTATTGTATTGTATCACTGGGTGGGTGGGAAGAAACATGCATTATGTATCAAATGTGCAACTGGCGATTTATCAGTGGTTTTTTTCAATACTACTGTACAAGTTGGAGTGGGCATTACTAGAGAATTAATGCTGTCTCCAACTTGTATCATGTATGAGACTTTGTCCAATCACTTTTCTGTGTTTCTAGACTACAGTTTTTGTCATGTTACAAATGGTTGTACCCATTTAATCTGTAAAATAGTCTGAGATTATCTCAAAAATGATTTTACCTGTACTTGACTGTGGGAACCATTTTTACAGGGCTGACATTAAATCTCTGTTTTTCAGACAGGAGACTCTCTGTAATTGAAAGGCTATGCCTGCAGTTCAATGGGTAAGCAACCAGCCATACCCACTTACTGAGCTATATAAGTAGTTCCTCCCAGCCTCCCTCTGAAGCACTTTCTCTTTGACCCACCATCCTCCCCTCCTCCTCCTCCTCCTCAGGCTCACCTCTCTACTCCCAGTGAGTTCCTTCCTAAGGTACCTTTAGCCAAGGGACCCTTCCCACAGCACCTCTAGGGGTGAAATCCTCTTACAGGGTTCCTTGCCTTCAGTACTAGTACAGGGTGATAATTCATAATGGAATAGATAGTGCAAAAGGCTACAATGTTGTTGCACAAGCAGAACATTATTCTGGGTGTGTAGGCCATTGAACTGTCTCATACACACCAGTTCACGAACTAAAGAGACCATGGAAGGCCATTGCTGAAGTGATATAGGAACATGCATGGGGCAGCATTCTTAGTTGAATTCTGACCCGGAGATCTCCTTTGTTGCTAGGACTGGCCAAAATACATTTTCTGCTTACAAATTCTAGGAAAAAAATTTTTTTCACATTAGTTAGATTTTATAACAATTGGAGGAATATTTTCTGAAAATGTTATTGCACTGACATGCTTGTTAAAATGCTTGGCATGGGATGTAGTTTTTCATTTAAAAACAACCTACCAAGAGAATATATTAGAGGAAAACAACCACCTTACAGGTTCTTGTTTTCATTTCTCAGATTCTTCTCTGTACTGTAATACATTTTCTGAAATAATTTTAGAATATATATTTTCTTACATTCTGCTAACATAGGTAAGAATGAAAAATTAAATTTTTGTCCCCACCCTACCCTTACATACTGGTCCTCCTATTTCATATAACTTTTCTTGTCTATGACCTAAAATAAGTAGCACCACTGGTCCTGTATTACTTCTTATTGCCCAAAGGACATCAGACAAGTATGCTTCTCCTAGAGGCTGACCAGTCTGTGGACAATCTCTCATTTTCAGTGCAGCCTCTTGCTTCTTATTATGAACTACAATGCCAGTGGGTGGAACTTAACAAATGTGACTGCGACTCCTGTATGTTAATTAAGACTTTCATATTTTCCATTGTATTCCTTCTTACAATTCTTGCAATACTATTTCTCTTGCTGATTAAATCACTGCATACATTTAATATTAACTGACATTTGCATACAACGTTGACTGTTTTTCTTTGCATTTATGAACCATTTTTGAGCACTGCTTGTCTTCAGATTATTATTATTATTTTGAGAAACCTAGAAACACAGAATTTGTCTGCAGAAATGGGCCACTTGGCTCATCCAGTCGGCATAGATGTCCCCCCCCCCAATTGGTTTCAGTAGATCCTATCTCATATCCGGCAACCCTCCCACTCCCTGCCTGTTTACTTATATTCCAAACCCACACGTGCTAGAAGACTCCCACTGTTTTTGCCTCCATCACTTCTGCTGGTAGTCTGTTCAGCAGAAAGACAGAGGTGGTGTTGCATCTGTATGGATCTCTCTATTCTAGGTGGAGTCTTAACAGAGATGATCCCTGCTAAGTCCCCACCTAGAATACTGTGTCCAGTTTTAGAGACCATGAGCCCAATTTTCAGAGGGCTGCTAGATTGGCACATATTGTACCAATCCATGGCTGCAGCAAACTCTGGGTTAATTAGGGATCTTGTGCCCTAGTCTAGTTCAAAGGGGAAAGTTCTGAGATTTGCTGCAGTCAGAGTGTTGCAGCAAACCTTTGGCACACTGGAGGTGTTTGACAGAGGGTCCTATCAAGCTCCACCAGCCTAATGTAACCCTGGCCTAGACCCACAATGCTGGGGAAAAAGCCCATGTGGAACACATCAGCCAGACAGGTAGGAGAGGCAGTAGTGGGTTCCATGGGCACAACGGGGAGTGGGAGGATACAGTGGTGGCACCAGGGCAGTCATGCCCTTGACTGTGCAACAGAGCTGCAGATTTGGAATGGGCAGTATGCTGGCATCATCCATGTCCTGGACCCCTAATGGAACCAGCCCTACCAGCTGACCCTCATCGTGCAACCACCCCAATGGGGTGATAGTCAATGGTGGCACAGAAAGAGGTGCTGTAGTCAGTGAGGGATGTACCCCAGGCATTGCCACCTGCCACAATGTACAACCACAGGTGCCAGAATACTTATGGCAGGTGATGTGGGACCCCAATTTGTAGGTGCCATCCTGAGGTCTGACAGACAGCATGTCAGGGATTGTGCATGCTGTGTGTCAGCTGGCAGGGCTATCAGCATCAGGAATCTAAGACATGGTCCATGCCATCATACAGCCCATTCTTTGTCTGTGGCTCTGTTTCACAGTTCAGGGTGTGGCTGCCTCATGCCACCAGTGTACCCTTTCACACACTGCCATACCCATGCCACTCACTACTGGCGCCACCATCTGTCCATCTGCTCCATGCAAGGGCTGTTAGACCAACTCATGGCTGAACTAATGTCAGCACCAATTTGTGGGCATAGCAGGGCTTCCAACATCCCAAATAAGTGGATGCTGCTGCTGCTGTGGTGCAAGCCCCCTTATAACCTGGTGTACTAGCACTTGTGGCACAGAGGTGGAGCAGGGCTACTTCAGAACAAAGCATCCCAATTTCAGTACAGCCTGGGTTCAAAAATTGAGACTGCCACAGCATTGGGTGCAATGTGGCACTTGCATCTAATCCTTCTGGCATAGGCACTTTCTGCCAGTTTTTTTCCTTTGAAAACTGGCCAAGCTTCTCCAGGAGGACATAGAAAGAATGGAGGTGGTCCAGAGGAGGGCAACTAAAATGGTGCAGGGTCTGCATCAAAAGCCCTATGTGTAGAGACTAAAAGGACCTACATATGTACACCTGGAAGAGAGTAGGGAGAGGGGGGATATGATAGAGACCTTTAAATACCTCATGGGGGAAAATAAGGTACAGGAGGGAAGAATTTTTCAGAAAAAGGGTGCTCAAGAACAAGGGGGCATACTATGAAGCTGGAAGGGGAGTAGGTTCAGAAGAGGTGTGTTGAAGTACTTCTTCACAGAATAATTTATTAATGGGGAATTTTTTTATTACAGTTAAGGTTTTTTTTTTTTAAAGAAATTTGTGCAGCAAAGTTAGTGCAGCTCCTGCAAAATTCATAAAGTGCAAATTTCCATGAATCCACACCATCTTTGCTGACAAATTAAAACTTTCTTAATCTACTCACCCCCAAAACATATTCCTGAGATAGGTTACACACACTATCTTTGTAATTTGTATAATCTGTTTTTTTATATTTTGTTGTCACTCTGATTGGTGCCTTTTGTATTTTTTTTTTTGTTTGTTTTGTTTTGTTTTCATTCTGTTTCCTATATACTCTCTTTCCATCCAGGATTCATCTAGAAAACATAATTATTCTCAACTCTGTATGCTTTTCTAGATTTTTTCTAGAATAATAGTTTTGAACAAGATATGTTAAATGTACAGTTAATCAGTCTTTTATGGTTATAAGTGAACACTTTTGAGTTCTTCGGGTAAGAGAAATGTAACGTGAAACACATAAACTGTACATATAAGCATATTGTATTATAAATCCTTTTGATGTTTTTTTATTTAAACAATCAAATTTTAATTTAAAGAGCAATTGCACTGCCTGAAATTAATACTAACTTTGAAAGGAAGTGACATAATACGTCTTATATCTGAAGTATTTTTTTCTTTTCCCTTTTGCTAATCAGAAGATTTTCCACCTGACAGTACTTTCCATGATGAGTGCAACACTACTCTTCCTGGAGGCTAATATTCAGGAGCTAGTTCTGTACAACATCAGCCCTATGACCTCACTGTCTGGGACATCACAACTGACCAAACAGAGCCAATCATGTGCTGCAAGATATGTCAATTGTGATCTCACGATCTGTGAGATCACAATGCTGATAGGGTAAGCAAATGAATAGAACTAGATAAGTCAGTCTCCAAGTCAACTACAGATGAAGCCACTTAATAGGGACACCTCCATTTATCAGAAGTTGTCCCTATTAAGCAACCATCCCGTTTATCAGGAGGCCTATATTTTACATAGCGTTCATTCCAGAATTATTTTTTTTTTTTATTGTTTTAGCTTTGCAAGTGCTGAAAAGTGTGAATACATTAAAGAATAAAGCAGTGTGCAGCAGTTCACATCACTGGGAAAAAAGAATTCAGTAACTGAGCTCCGCTTTGCATTAGAGCAGATCTTACTTGAAAGGCAGCTCTCTATTGTGGTTAGTGCTCCCCACAATGCCATGTCTCCATTTTGGGTGCATCAAGATATCAGAGGCCTGCAATGCAGGATCCTCCTCTGTGTCAGAATATTGCGATGCTTGTGATGCCATGTCTAGACTTAGTTTCAGCATCAATGTTGACGTAAACGAGTGTTGAAAACTCCTCGGCAGTCATGAAAGGAGGTGGCTGGACATCGTGCAGCAGATCATCAGCTACAGTGGCAGAGGATGTCCACAAGGAAAGTAATAACCAGAAACTAGTGACTTTATGGCCAGACATCCCAATTAAGCAGATCAGGTGTCCCTAATATCCGAATGCAATATAATGGGGCTCAATTAGAGAAAAATCGGTTACTTGGGAAGTGTTCCCATTAACCAATTGTCCCTATTAACCACGTCCCCATTAAGTGGAGTCAACTGTACTCATCTTTACGTCACACACAATCCTATTAAAGTAGAATGCCTTTTAATGGGCAAATTAAAAATGAAAAATACTTCAGCAATTAAAAGTAACAACTAGTTATTATAAAAATTTAAAACATGTTCTACCTGTGGCTTGCATCACTGCTGGATCTATAAAATAAAGACTAGAAAACCCAGGGTGGTCCTTGGACCCTGTCAAAATAAAAAAATAATAGGAGGAGTCTGGGCCCCTAAACGAGGCAGAGCTCATATTCAGCAAAACAACAGTTTGCATGGACATAAATGGACCACACTCACCAAGGTTTTTATAAAATCATATTTTTTTCTGCTTCATTTTTAGGTTCAATGCACATTTGCAACAAACCTTTTGTTATGAGTGGAGGGGCTTACCACAGGTGTGTCTCTGTGAGCCTACTACAGTTAAAAACTGTAGGTGCGAAGCAGTCTAGACAAATAACCATGCACTTTAAGAGTGACACAGCTCTTCTTCAGCTGAATGCATTTCAAAGAACCAAGCCAATAAATTAGAGAGTTTCAATCCATTGATGTGAATGAAGCTATTCCACAAACAGCTGATGGTCTGTCAGCACCAGTAGCCTGTCATTAAAATCAGTAGCAGTGTCATGCTGACCAGATTACATCAGAAAATTGAGGGGGAATCTACAGAAAGTTTGAACTGTGTTGTGCCAGTCTATTATTTTATCACTGTAAAAGGTTTTCCTACTTCTTCTGCCTAGTCTGTAGGCAGTTTAAAACAGGCCATGATGCCTCAAAGTACAGCCTTTTTTTTCTCCTAAACTAGCAAGTCTCCTAAAGAAAAATTAACCCTTGCCTGCCTCTCTCTAATATGGAAGTTAGTCTCCTTACGGTGGCAAATTTTAAGTATAGGGAAACAATAATAATGTATTGTACCTCTATTTCTCTCCACCAGCAAGTGTATATTGCAAACAATGTTAACCTAGGCAAAGACACATATTCATTCTAAACTTTTTTGTGTACGTATTACTTGAATGCCATTTGAAAGGCAAACTCATACTTATAGAACTATGGGTATATGGATGTCACCAACTTTTGCAATCCTCTCCTGCCCTCTCCCCCTATTTCCTTTTCACCACCCCTCCTCCCATAACTCTTATGTTCCCTTCCCCATGCCCTAGCCATCCATTCCCCTTCCCTGTGTGCTGCCTTTACCCCTCCCTTTTTAGCTCTTGCATATATACCAAGATCTGAACTGATCTGAGTGATGCATAGATCTTTGCATGGTTATGATATTACATATATTGAAATTCAATAAAAAGAATAACTGGCAGATCCCTACATGTATTCTCTTTTTTCTTGTGCACAACTGTTTTCCTTGACATCCTTCCTGCACTGATCCCAGTATTGGCCTTCTGTCCATGGTGATCCTCTGTACCAGCTCTCTCCTAGACTCAAGGCAGTTATTATTCTCCTAAATGCTCTGTCCATTCAGTACGCTTGATAACTGTCTAGGTGTAAAAAAAACAAAATGGATTTTTTCCCAAAGTGAATCTTGCACACTCAGTGTTGTCGATAGCATCCTGTAAGAGAGCTGTTTGCTGCATCCAGCATTTCTTGCACTTGCAGCTCAAGTGCCCATGTAACATCTGAGGATGTACTGATGCAAAGTATCAAACCTTCGACATTGACAAATGATTGTTTATATTAAATTTTCTCAGTCAAACAGATCCATAGCTGGTGTGACCACTAATAACTGACATTTCACGGCATTACATCCATTGCTTCTTCAGGAAAGTGAGCTACAAAGTTCACAAAAAACAGTAACAAAATGTCTATGTATTGCATGCACTCAGTAAATTTACTTTGTGGTGGGTCAGACTTCATATCTGTTAACGAACCAACTGTATGGCAAGAACTCTTCACAGTAACTCGTATCTAGTCACAAGGGACTTGTGTCTCTTTTCCTCATCTTTCATGACATTAATCTTCACTTTAAGTTCTACTTCTCTATACAAAAAAAAAAATTACATAAAGCATTTTATGCTTCTCTGTTTCTATGAATAATGCTTGTGCACAGTTAGTTAGTTAGTTAGTTTTTGTTAACTGGGTGAGGTGCACTAGACAAACAGTTACCTATTTTTAGGCATGTCCCAGGAGTAGTTCATATGTAGACAGTGGATATACATTTCACATTAACAGCAAGGTTCAAGTTTTTTTGTAAATACAGTAGGCCATATAGGGAGGGTAGCATTTAACAGTATAAACAGATCAGTTGTTATATATTAGATTACATACATTTAACATACTTTACAGTAACTCATAGCATTTAGCAGAATGAACAAGGCAGTAAAGTGAATTAGGTTCCATACATTCAAAAGCTGATAGGCGGATGTGATTAAGTAGAGTTGGGGGGGGGAGAGGCTGGGGAGTAAATGGGTAAGTCAGTGAAGAAAGCATTGAATGCATTGGAGATAGTGTCTTGGTTGTTATGTGATGTGAGAGATAATTAGTACTTATTATATTTAACAAAAAATAATCATATACACCTTTTTCTATTTAATTTTAGGTTAGCTCTCTATTATAGTTTGGTGACACTGAGTTCAGTTCATTATCTTCATTAGCCTCTTAATGCTGCTTTCATCTAAGTACACACCTAGAGGCACAAGAGTTCATGACAGCAGTTTACTCTCATAGAGTTCTCAAAATGCAATTGTTCACAGCTATATGGAGTGCTGAATTAGGCACAGCAGCTGCTAGCCTGCCCCTTCTCTCTGAGCCGCAGTGACATCACCTCCATCATACTGTATGTCCACCCCAACTGAAGACTGCAGGTCAATGTTGTGTGCATGATCTGCCCACCAGGCAGCATGCTAGAAAACTACAACTAAAAAGCTGTGAGCACTAACATTGAGCTCTGAGGTGTCAGCCCTTACAAGTTTAGTTTTATACCCTAGTAAAATATTTCTAACATAGGTTGTTCAAGTTCAAGTTTAAGTTTATTGCAGGAAAGACTCCGTTGAGCAAGCTCATTCACAAGGAGGTCCTGAGGCACATACACATACAGTTCACAATTACATAGACAGGAGATATAAAATGTAGAACAACAAAGAAAAAAAAATATAATACAAGAGGTATACACAATAGAAGTCCTTATGCTATATATGCAGTACATTCCAGCTTTAACCTTGCCCTAAATTATGCAACACATTTCAGCTTAATAAGTAGAGGGTCAGTTGGTACCTAGGAAGTTGATTGGCGTTGGGGCCTAGTAGCACCTACATGTCTTTTAATTTAGAGATAGCTAGTGTTTTGTAGGAGTTAATTGATACGATGCTGGTTAGCTTCAGCATGGCTTGTAGTTGGTTCCAAATGTTTGGGAGGGCGTATGAGACAGCTCTTTGGCCAGCTGTGGTACGTTTCCTGGGAACATCTAGGTGGATAAAGTAGGATTTCCTTAGGGAGTAGGTGCTATGCGAGATGTGTATGAGAGACGTTAAATAGACAGGCAGTTTGTGGAGTAGTCATTTGAGGGTCCAAATGCCAGCATGCAGGAGGCGTCTGGTGGCAAGCGAGGTCCACCCAACTGCTGCATAAAGATCACAGTGGTGGGTCCTGTACGCAGAGTTAGTAATGAAGCGAAGAGCACGGTGATAAAGTACATCCAGTTTAGATAGACTGAAGGTTGGGGAGGAGATAAAGATAATGTCTCCGTAGTCAAGCAAGGGAAGGAATGTTGCTTGGACAAGTCTTTTGCGGGTTGCGAGAGAAAAGAGGGTCCTATTTCTAAAGAAGAAACCCAAGCGTGCTATAAGTCTCTTTGATAGATCCTTGATGTGGTCGTTGAAGGAAAGCTTGTTGTCTATTCAAGCTTTCCTTCAACGACCACATCATTGTACATGATTTTAAACTACTCAGCTGTGTTATGTTCTTTTTCATATTGTCCCAGTTCCTGTATATAAAACATTTACTATACACTATTGTCCTCTAAAAGTCATTAACCTACAGTTCCCAATTAAGAGATATTTCTGAATCTTAGTTAAATTCATTTTTTGCCACTAACTGGGCAGATATGCTGAAGCTTATTCCATATCAACTGTTACTAATCTCTGATCATAAAAATGAACCTTAATGTTTCAGTGGTCTCATACATTAAGAACAATTATTCCACTGTGTATCTCCTTTAGACAGATGGCAATCTATCTGTTGGACACTCTCTTCTTCAAATCTTAAAATGTATTCTATTTTACAGTATTTCCTGCTCATTGCATTCTTTTTTCCGTATTTATACATAACAATACATACAAAAAAAGCCTAAAATATAGGTAACCAGTCAGTATTATTATTACGTCCATGCTTCTTATAAGTACTTTTGAATCTGGTTATCAAGTATACTTCTCTTGTTAAAAATCTCTGTCCCAGTCTCCCCCCTGTCTAGTTCTTTTACTTTTTCCAAACCAAAAAATCTGAGCGTAAGTATTGTATAATATCCTTCCTTACAGTGTGTTGCTATTTGTGAGCTAACATCTTCCTTCTAAAGTTGCTGTTATGTTCCCTGATTCTTTTTCTTAATTCCTTTGATGTTTTGCCCACATAAACAAGGTGACATGGACACTTTAACATGTATATCACATGATCCATTTGATATGTTATAAAATCCCTAATCTGCACATTATTTATTATTGATTTATTTATTAACCAGGTAGGCCCACTGAGACGTGGTGTCCCTTTTTCAGGGGCAACCCAGAGTTAATTACATTTTACAGGAGACAGCATTTTACATGTGAATATGGATAAAACAGTTAACAGAAGGGTTACGCATTTGCATGTTGTTACAATACTTAGATTTCAACACATTGAGGCAGGTACAATTAATAACTTTTATATTGGCTCTAGTTTTAACTTGAGTAAGTCCCCAGCTAGGGAGAGAGATTATAGAGGGCAGGATTAGGATGTGGTAATGAAACATAGAAACATAGACTTTGATGGCAGATAAGGACTGCTTGGCCCATCTAGTCTACCCATTTCCTTACCTACAGGATAAGCTGCATATACTAGTTAACCAACAGCCTATTTCTTCCTACCCCCCACAAGAATTGCCTTATGTCTGTTCCATGCATTCTTGAATTATTCCACAGTTCTAGACCCCACAACCTCCTCAGGAAGGCTGTTCCATGTGTCCACTACCCTCTCTGTGAAAAAATACTTCCTCACGTTGCCCCTGAGCTGTCCCCCCTCTATATTCCAATTGTTTCTCCTTGTTCTTGCACATCTCTTTTTCTAAAAGATGCTACCCTCTTGGACTTTGTTGATTCCACTGAGGTACTTAAAAAGTTTATATCATGTCCCCCCTCTCCCCTCTTCCCTCAAGGGTATATATATTAAGCTCCTTTAATCTCTCCTCATATGACTTCTCTTGCAGACTCTGCACCATTTTAGTTGCCCTCCTCTGGACCACCTCCATTCTGTCTATGTCCTTGCAGAGATGGGGTCTCCAGAACTGGACACAGTACTCCAGGTGGGGTCTCATCAACTGTCTGTACAGAGGGATAACAACTTCCTGTTTTCTGCTGGTGATGCCTCTCGCTATACATCCCAGTACCCCCCCCCCCAGCCATCCCGTCTGCCTTCTCACATTGCTTGCCAACCTTAAGGTTATCTGATATGATTACCCCCAGTCCCTTTCCATTTTTGTTGTTGTTACTACCTCCCCCCATTGTGTAATCTTCCCTGGGTTTTGTTTCCCAGTCGTTATTTTGCACTTCTTTGCATTGAATCAACTGCCATACTTCTGACCATTCCTCCAACCTTGCCAAGCCCCTTCTCATCCCTTCCACACCTCCTTGTGTATCAGCCCTGTTGCAGATCTTTGTGTCATCTGCAAAGAGGCATACATTTCATTCCAGTCCCTCTGCAATGCCACTTATAAAGACATTAAAAAGGGCTGGACCCAGTACTGAACCCTGTGGTACCCCACTGGTAACTCCCCTTTTATTCAGCATGGACTCTGTTTACAATTACCTTCTGTGTCCTGTTGTCCAGCCAATGTTTTACCCAGGCTACCACCCTGGGACCCACCCCCCAGCTGGTTAATTTGTTTATTAATCTGTTGTGTGGGACTGTGTCAAATGTCTTGCTAAAGTCTAGGTAGGCCATGTCGGCAGCCCCTCCCTGGTCTACTACTTTGGTCACCCAGTCAAAGAAATCAATTAGATTTGTCTGACATGACCTTCCCACTGTGAACTCATGCTGCCTTTGGTCCTGTGCCCCACTGACTTCTAAGTACTCAACAATTCTTCCTTCCGAAGTGATTCCATCACTTTCCCTACCACAGAGGTCAAACTGACAGGTATGTAGTTTCCTGCCTCTGTCTTGATCCTACTTTTCTGAAAGGGAATCACATCCACCTTCCTTCAGTCCTCAGGTACCACACCATCCTCCAATGATTTGTGCATGAAGTGCGCAAAAGCTGTGATAGGAACACATGGGCACAAACCTGGTTCTAAGTAGCCATCTCAGGTGAGGAGTGATGTGTGTTGACACTCCTAATTATAATGTTTATGGCAGGGTTAGGTACATAGATACATAGACAGTGTTGGCAGATAAGGGCCTATGGCCCACCCAGTCTGCCCATTTGAGCTTTTAAGTTCAGTTTATGTTATCCTAGAAGTCTGTTGCCCCTTACCCCTGACCTCCAGAATTCCATTATGTCTATCCCATGCATTCTTAGATCCCGTGATTGTTTCAGCCCCCACCACTTCCTCTGGCAGGGTGTTCCACTTGTCCACCACCCATTCTGTGAAGAAATTCTTCCTCACATTTCCTCTGAATTGTCCTCCCTCCAACTTCATCCCATGCCCTCTAGTTCTGGAACATCTTTTTTGCTTAAAAATAGTGTATTCCTGCACCCTGTTCCTCCCTGTAAGATACTCGTATGTCTCTATCATATCCCCTCTCTCCCTCCTCTCCTCCAAGGAGTACATATTCAGTTCCTTCAACCTGTCCTCATAGGACTTGTGATGCAATCCATGTACCATCTTTGTTGCCCTCCTCTGAACCTTCTCTACCCTGTCTATGTCCTACGTAGGTAAGGTCTCCAGAACTGTACACTGTACTCCAGGTGGGACCTCACTAGTGTCTTGTATAGTGGAATTATGACCTCCCTTTTCCTGCTGGTGATGCCCCTGCCTATGCATCCCAGCATCCTATTTGCTTTACCTGCTGCCTTGTCACACTGTTTCCCTACCTTGAGGTCATCAGAGATGATAACCCCAAGATCTCTTTCTTGCTTGGTGCATGCTATATCCTCAACCCCAACTGATATATTGTACCAGGGTTTTTGTGCCCCATATGCATTATCTTGCACTTCTTTTCATTGAATTTCAACTGCCAAACCCCTGACCGTTCTTCAAGTTTCTGCAGGTCCCTTCTCATTCTGTCTACACCTTCAGGTGTGTCTACTCTGTTACAGAACTTTGTGTCATCAGTGAACAGTGAAATTCTGCCTTCTAGGTCCTGCGCAATGTCACTGTTGAAGATGTTGAATAGGACCGGTCCCAGCACTGATCCCTGTGGTACCCCACTGGTCAGTCTTCCCTCTGTGGAGTGACAGCCATTTACCACCACCCTCTGTGTCCTGCCGCCCAGCCAGTTGCCTACCCACCACACTACATCCTGCCCACACCCATATTCCCCAGTTTGTATAATAGTTTTCTATGTGGCACAGTGTCAAAAGCCTTGCTGAAGTCCAGATAGGCCATGTCCACTGCCCTCCCTGATCCACCTCCCTAGTCACCCAGTCAAAAAATTCAACGAGGTTGGTCTGACATGACCTCCCCCTGGTGAAATCATGCTGCCTTGGGTCCTGTAGTCCATTGACAATGAGATGTTCCACCAATCTCTCCTTCAGTAGTGCTTTCATGATCTTCCCCACTACCGAGGTGAGGCTGACTGGTCTGTAGTTCCCCGCTTCCTCTTTGTTTCCACTTTTGTATGAGGGGACTACATCTGCTGTCCTCCAGTCTTTGGGTACCTCCCCTGTTTCCAGTGATTGGCTAAACAGGATAGCCAGAGGTTCCCTAGATTTAATGGCCCAGTCATTGGAGTAGACCATGAGGTCATGCTGACATATTTTGATGTAAGTCTGCAGCATCAGTTGCAACTACATTTAATGGGACCTAACATGTGGGATTTCAGAGCAGCTTTGAAGGTATTCAAGTTTGGCACTTCTTGCCAAATTCTTGATGCTATTCATCTTATATGTTTTTGCACAATGACAACAGTCCCCACAGCTAAATCTCCCTTTAATTTTAAAGTCTTTCATGAAGTTTCCTGTATTAAGTTCTGGAGTCTTGTGGTCTGCACTGCATGGTTTGTCCCTAAGTTTCTTACACCTCTTTTCTGTGATTAAAGGTCTTTTTGCATCAAAGTCTTTTTCCCAGCATCTGTTCACTGTAATATGTGTCAGTTCTTATTAATCACAGAGTCTATTGGTCCAAAATGTGTTCCATGTTGAATTGCAAAAATAAGTTTATCTTCTTCTTGAGCTCTATTTTTTGACTGCAACATATCACCACAAACCAGCTCATGGCTTCTGCTTCTTGTGTCACACACAGTGGGTTAGATTCTCAAAGCCCGTGAAAATGTTGCAGCAGCAGGAAAAACTTGGTTCAAGTGGGTTGCTACTTGCGGAACCACAGCTGCTCCCACAGCTGTGGTGTTCTTAAAAGTGCAGCTGGTTTACAACTGGCTTCATGATTTATGGCAGCTTATGGGTGTTTTTTTCCCTGCAGTTGTGGAAAAATGCTATGGCTAGTAGGACCAGCCATAACATCTCCTGCAGCTATGGTGCAGTGTGAATACCAATCTCTGCAGCTGAGGAGATTTAAAATATGCCTCAATGTCTCTGTGGTATCTCTTCTGAAGAAATGTCTTTTCTAAGTTTCCTGATGCTGTCTCATATTTTACCCAGTTGAGCAATTCCTTCACAAGCTAATAAATTGTCCATATGGGATATTGTTTAACATGAGTTTAGGGTGAAAACTACTGGCATCCACTAAAGGTTCTTATCTGTTGGTTTTCCATATAGTCTGGACTTGAGTGTATTCCCTTTGTTATCAATTTCTGTATCTAAGAATGAAATGTGTTCTCTGCTGTGGTGACAGTGAATCATATTATTATTGTGACATTGTTTAGATAACCAGTAAATTCAGATAGACTATCCATATCACGTCTCCAAATGAATAATAGTATCATCAATAAAACATTTATAAATTAACATATTTGCATGCCATTTGTTCTTTACTTGGTTGAACACATATTTTTTCTTCAAGGTCTGCCATAAAAAAGGTTGGCATAAGGTGGTGCCATGCTTGGAACCATTGCTGTGCAGCAAGTATTGCTTTTCAAATCTAAAGTAGTTTCTGTACAATACTGTATAGGCCAGTTCAAGCAAGACATTGTTTTAGGGGAGATGTGTTGTCTTTTCTGCCATCTAGTGCCCCTGCTAGTGACTCAATCTGTCTTCAAGTACTATGCTGGTGTATGTGCAGGTCAGCTACATCAAGTTCGACCTACATGCATTCTTTCAAGTCTATTTCACTTTAATTTCTTTCAATAAATTTAATACTGAACTAGTATCATTTAAGTAACTCTTTGTGGCTTGTACCAAGAGTTGTATATGGTAATCAGTATATGTAGAATTTTGTTGACCCAGTAAGCCCCCTGGGCTTAGAAAGTCCCTTTTTCAGTGGAGACCGGGGGGGGGGGATACAGATGGTAAGCAACTGAAATTGAGCCAGATTAAGCTGTTGGTGGTATTTTTAGTGAATCAGGGAAATTTTGGCCAGGACACTGGGGAAATTCCCCTACTCTTTTCGATAAGTGCCATAGGGTCTTTAACATCCACCTGAACTACCGCCAATCCAAGCAGATGGGACCACGGTTTAACATCTCATCCGAAAGACGGCACCTCAGAAGTGCAGCACCCCTCTCATGCTGCATTACAGTGTCAGTACTGGGATATTAACCCAAGTGCCAGATGTGGGAACTGAACCCACAGCCCTCTGATCTCCTGGCCTCAGAGGCGGGTGTGCTACCTACTGAGCCACTGACACTGTCGGAATGTATTCTGAAAATGATGGATCTACACAGGGGATTCACTGCATCTTTATGTATGTTAGGTACTGAACAAAAAACTGGAACCTTTTTTTTTGTTAAGTTAGTAATACTTCATGTTCCCATTCCCTTATCCATTTATTCTCTAGGGTATGATCCAAGAGTATTGTTTTATCTTTTCTCAGTTCCTCTGTTGGATTTTTAGGAAGTTTTTGACAGTTATCAGCATTTTTGAGCTTGTGAAGACATTCCTGTTTGTAGGCATCATATCCCTTTATAACTACCCCTCCTCCCTTACCTGCTTTTTTAAATACAATGGACCTATCATTTTCTAAAGACCTTAATACTCCATATTCCTTTGGAGGGGCTATCAGCTGCTGTGCCAGATTAAGCATCTCATGTGATTGTGAACAATGGCATTTTGAGAATGTTATGAAAGCAGACCACTCTCAGAAACTCATGTGTCTCCAGGTATGTACTTAGATGAAGCAGCATTAAGAAGATAAAATGTGATGTTCTGAAAAAAAAAGTAAACTGTATTGTCTGGCATTTTTTTAGGATGACACATTGTGACACATACGAGGAAAAAAAATATAGAAAGCATAACATACACCAGAGCTAAACGTAGGGGAAAAGGACACAGCTGCATATTCCTAACATTCTAAGTAATTGTAATATCTGGGAAATAAAAGTAAGGGCTGTGAGAGAAGTATTAAATTACAGAAAGGAGTTAAACATGTTTAAAAACAGACAGTTAGCATATTCTTTATAAAAATATTTATATCTACAGATATGACACTTGATAATGAAGTGAACTCAGCGTACTAAAGTGTAATAGAGAGATAGTCTAAAACAAAAATGAGAAAGGTATGTTTATTATTTTAACTATAACAAGTACTAATTATCTCTAAAGGTGCATAGTCATTATTAGTAGAAACAAGAAACATAAAATGTGTTACATAAAAAGAGAATACATATATGATTTTGTAAACAGAAGTCGAACTTAAAGTAAAGATTAACTTCATGGAAGATATAGAAAAAAGATACAAGACCCATGTGACTAGGTAGGAGTTACTGTGAAGAGTTGTTGCCATACAGTCAGCGTGTTAACAGATATGAGGTCTGGCACAACCCAAAGTAAAATGAATGCATATATTCAGCACATATAATTTTTTCATTCTATTGAATTTTGCAGACAACATGGCTGGCAGTTTAGCCTAGAGGTTAAAGTAATGAGGTGTGAATGAGCTTGGTACATCCAGCAGACCTGGGTGTTATTCCCACAACCCCCATTTGCATACTGTGGGACTCTGAGTGAGTCATTTAACTACCCACTGTTCCCAGGTCACCCCTATAAACAGGCAGTTGTGCCTAGTGGGCCTTATCTAGTTACCAAAGTATTAAAAAAAAAAAGTTCCTGAAGAAGCAATGAATGCAAATTGGCAGTGGTCACACCATTCTATGAGTCTATTTAAGAAAAATGTATTAAAAAAAATTATGGCTTTATAAAATTCTTGGTCACTGTGGTTCATTTATGTCCATATATACTGTTGTTTTGTTGAATCAGAACTATTTAAAATACAAATGTTTTACTTTGTGGAAAATTAGAGAAACCCCTCTATAGGAAATGGACTATACTAAAAACTTTGAATTTTAACATTTTAGAACTGGGTATGTGTGAGATGCCTGTTTATGGTTTTTTGAGTACCAGGGATATTTAGAAATAAACAATTCTAACTGACTAATACTGACGTCACAATTTATGAATAAATCTTTACCTGTCAGCACAATAATACAAATATAATTGGAAACCAACTCAACCTGCTTGTACAGCTGCATAATCTAGTAGTACACTGCAAGCAGTAAAAGTACTAAAAATATTGCTTGAGGCAAATAAAAAGGAAATTCCAAAAAGAAAAGTCTATTTTCCACTGATGCTGCTGTCAATGCAGTTGGTTTAAGTTCACCTGTCACAGAAACAGACAAACCCACACATGGGCTTGATATCCCATCACCCACCACCAGCTCTGTGATGGCTGTCATTGCAACTGCATCTGTAGCCAACGATTCTGATGGAGTCTAGAAAATGTTTCAGTTTAGTTACATAATGACAACTCAGAGAGAGAAAACTAAAAAGGAAAAAAAAAACTAAAGAAAAATACATGCTAAACACAGTAGGGTTGTGAGCTAGCAAAAGGCACTGAAAGGGACCATTGGACATTTCACACCATGATCTATTATCTCATCATTCCTGCTCATGCTGCTATGTCATTTGACCTTGAAAGCAGTAGGTCAGATTCAGATGATGATAACCCACAAGAGATAACAGAATTTTTATCAACCAGTATTATTGGTGATAATGGCGATGATTCAGATGAGGTAATGGATGGTAGGCAGGAGTAATATTGGGCAGGAGCTCACAGGAACTTAGTTCTACCACCTCTATAAAATTGTATGGCAGTTCCGCCACCTCTGTCATCTTTCTACTTTGACTACTATAAAAGAGATCCACCACCACCTAAAAATTAGTGCTCCATCACCTAGAAATCCAGATGAGAGAATTTTCCCACTTGCACATTCCCAATTTAACCACTGATGATATATTAGTATGACTGAATGAGAGCGGGAGAGAGAGAGAGAACAAGTAAAGGTCTGAATGAAACACCACCTAAAAGTAGAACTAAGTGAAGTGCTAGAACCCAAAGCAAAAGCAAAGGTCATAAGAGTATTTAAAAGCACATTGATAACAGAGGCAGTATAGTGCAGTTGTTTAAGCCTCTGACCTGCAAATTTGGTGACATCCAGCAGGCCAGGCCTGGGTTTGAATCCCACTGCTTCCACTTGCATACTGTGTGACCCTGAGCAAGTCACTTAACTTCCCTGTGCTCCCAGGATGCTCCTGTAAAAAAAAGCTTTCAGCATAGTGTGCTACTCCTGGCTAAACAACTAAAATAAAAAAAAAAGCTCAGCAAATAGTCTGCCTTAAAATATATCTCAAATCTGAAGATGCCCAGATTTCTGCCACTGCTTTGGCATGTGCAGCAAGTATTCTTCCTCAGCTCGATGGAGTTATTTTCATATTATTTCAACTGATGATAGTCTCACTATATTTTACCAGTGTGTTATTAGGAAATCAGTAGAAAGAAAGGAAGTGACAGTTTTGTACAATAGCTGCAAAGGACAATGTAGAAAGAGCTCACCTTTTTTTTTATGCATGGAAAGTTCAGAGGAAAAAAGGATCAGTGGATAAAGAATGGTCTTGAGAAGTTATATGGGGATAATGGGGATGGCTACAAGACCAACAAAATAATGTACTTCCTACTTCCTCAGTTAGCTGTTTCAGAAAACAGGAACAGCCATGCAAAAGGCTTCACAAGGTTTCCCCCATTTCATATCAAAAAACAGCAGATGATTGCAGAGATGCTTAAATGTAAGACTACATTCAATAGATCACATCACGTGACTGTGAAAACCAGTAACTTAATTGCTGCCTTTATTTCCAAGGACCTTAAAGCTTTACCAGTTGTGGATTGTGAGGTTCTTATGGACATTTTCAATTTTTATATATTTATTGCCACTGTGACAATCATCAAATGAAGATGGACAGCTGACATGCAGGATATACCTCCCTTATGTACTGCAGTCTTTGAAAATCCATGAAATCTTAGAGCAATACCTTCATCCCCTATTTTTTAAAGAGTTTATTTAGCAGATATTATGAACAGCATTATGCTGCTGGCTGTCTGAAAAGTACATGCTGCATATATTGACCTAAATAGTTCTAATCAAAAGAGAACTGTTACAGTTGCAGATGACAGTGAGTAGCATTATGTAAGTAATAACACATGATAAGGTGTGTGGTCATGCAGAATAAAAAAAAATACCTCAATTGGGTGTTTGTTAAGAGGTGCAACCAAGTCGAAAAGTGCTTTTATTCCACATTGACCACAAATCCTGGAGTGTGTTACACTTATAAAATGGTGTACCTATTTTTTTATATAGTAATGAGGATGTATTTCACATTAGTTTGGTAGTGTAAATAAAACATGAGTTTTTGAATGTGGGCAGATTGTTTAAATTTTGATAGTCTTTTTCTAATTATTGTTCAATGTTTAGATGAATAGAGTATGGGGTTACTAATGCTTATGTCATTGTAGTTCACTTTTGGCTTTTCTCTATTTCCGCCCTTGGTAGATAAGCTGGGTATTGAGTAGTGAATAGAAAGCTCAGTACTAAGAGTGAATAGAGTGCTGGAGAAGGAGCAGGATGTGGTGGATGGTGGATGTTTCACAACACACTAAGTGGAGAACTACCAAGGGAGGCTAGCCTTTGTAGAGGATGTGGGAGGAGCTAATCTCCCACATTGAACCTCGAGCTATAGCTCTCCCATTCAATGTTTGGGTGAATAGAGTATGGGGTTAGTAGTGCTTATGTAACTGTAGTTTACTTTTGGCTTTCCTCTATTCCTGCCCATGGTAGGTAAGCTGGGTACTAAGTAAGGAATAGAAAACCCAAAAGAATTACCAATGAATGTTCAAAAGAGTATGATTACCTCCTCCAACTGACAGAGAGTATGACCAGTAACACACAGGAGAGGAAAAACCTCCAAGTGGAGGAAACCTCTGAGGACCCATGGCTACTGACCCACCCATTCTCTGGGTAAACTAAGAGGAGATTAATCTAGGTTTTTAGCAACCATAAGCTAATTTTTGAGGAAAGTGAACTGCTTGGAGATATGATGGTCGATCCTCAAATCCATGGATGATGCACTATGGAAGGATGATTCAGAGGTTGTAGAGGTAGGTCTATTCTGAAGGAGCATCCAGATCCTAAGAGTGGAGTACGTCCAGTTGAAAAAGAGTGAATGTAGTCCTGGTTTCCAAGATGATGATGGATGATGTCCAAAGAGATTACAGACTAATGAGCAGGAAGAGCATGATTTGATAAATATGCTACCAGACTTTGAATGGTGGGAAATATAATGGGTTATGAAGTCAGAAGGTAAACATTTTAACTTTGCAGAAGGTTTGATGTTCAAGTTAGAGTCTGGAGGTGAGGAGTTAAGTGGTGAGTGATAAGTTGCAATGTAAGCATCCATGAAGCAGATGATGGAGTCGGGCAGATACTTTATGTGCCAGGTAGGAGTAGTGACGTGAATGATTTTGGACCAATGAAGGAAGATTGATATATGTGGTACAGATGTTAACTGGAAGAATAAGGAATGACTGGAAGTTCAGTATGAGGAATTTGAGAGTTGATCTGGGTATTGATGTCATAATGATAATTGCATAGGTTCTTGCTGGTCTGCTAGAAGAAAAGTAGATATGAGTATTTCTGTGGTGTTATTTCCCATGACATGTGATGAAGTGGCTAAGATGGCATTGCCTTACAGATAATCCAATGTTTAAATACTGTGGGAAGCTCAGAAATGGGTATATGAAAGAGTCTATAGACTGAAGTGGCAATGAGAAGTTGACAGCAGTATAGAATGCCTGGGGTGCCTAGCACTGTGGTCGAACATAGATCTGTTGAGGGGCAAGGCTGGGATAATGAGACAGCCAGATTGGTTGTGGGCATTCAGCTTGATAATCAATAGAAGCTTACTTTAAGTGAAAATCTTCTCTGGAGGGAGCATGGGAGGTGATTCATGAAGGAGGAGCTAGAAGGGCTGCTGGATGGGCAGCTGATCTAATTGATGGTAAGATGGTGAAAGACTGTAGATGACTGTATGAAGCATGGTGACATAAAGGAGCTAGAAAACAGTGGCTTGGATAGAATGCCTTTAGTAAGACAGCTAGGCACCGGAGATCCAATGATGGGGAGATTCAGGAAGGTAGCTGTGAAGGTCTTAGGACATCCAACAGTTATTGAGGAAGTAGGAGACAAGTAACATGAACAACAGATTCAGTGCTTGTAGGAGAAGTTACAGAAAGGTAAAACGGATGTCAGTTCTGCAATGAGGTACCTTGCGGTTCCTGTTATCCATAACAGCAATGATGATTACAGAGTCATTGCATCATGGAAGGAATTAGGTCACTTTTCCATGTAAAAAGAAATCCTATGAGACATGGTAGATAGGGAAGCCATGGTGTTTGGATTGATGGGATGCATAGGGAGTATCTAGTACAGTTGGATGAGGGATGAAATCTTTCTATAGTCCAGATGAATGGGATTCTGGAACTGGTCCTGGGGAGATGATTGGAAAGTGTGGATAACTCTATGGTCAAGTAAGAGTCTATAAGGCATATTGTCCAAGGGATGTTTGCTAGAAGTGGTTTCCTCAGGTGAAATGAACAAGTGCTTCTTCAGGTAATAGATGAGAACTGTAAGAATGACCAGAGTAGGAGTATGGGGTAGATAAATGGGATCACTAATTAACAGGGTAGGAATACTGGCTGGAGATAGGGTAAAAAGTCACAAAAAGAGCCACAGCACAGGATGAAGCCCCGAGACGCTAGGGTGTAGAGGAAGAGGCAGCCATCCAAGAATGGAGAGAAAAGTCCAGAAGGGATGGCAGTGGACTGGATGAAGGAGTCCTAGAAGAAAACAGCAGAGGCAGGAAGGAACAGGACTGTGGTCAGCACCACAGAAAACTGAAGTAGGACGTAGCAAAGTCACTGCAGATCATGAGTGATGGATCAAAGGAAGACCAGAAGTGAAGCAAGGTACCAAGTGCTTCAAAGTGGATGGATGAAAGTCCCATGTTCACAGAAGCAGAGAGCGGAAGGTGCTACAGCAATGAGGCACAAGGTCCCATCTCTGAAGGAGAAAGTGAACTCACATGGTAGACAAGAAGGGGCCACCAGCAGTATGGAAGTCCACTAGGCAGATGAACTGAATGGAGGTATAGACTGAATGATCTGGGGGAGTACAATTTCAGAAAGCAAGGAGGCCAGGGCGGGGACTAGCACAATGAATCCATGGTAGTGCAGAATGCAGAATGGTGAGGCAGAATGTGGAAGACAAATGAGGTACAGTGGTTATATTCCTGAAGGGAAGCTGTAACTGGGTATCATATAGAGCATGCAGAAGGCTGACACAGTCAAATGAAGACACAGGCTCCCATCCCTGGCAGTCATGGTGAGATGACCATTACTCAATGACACCAGGCAGAGGCAGGATGGTGAAGGTAAATGGGTAAAGTGGTCTAGTTCTTGAAGGGAGTCAGCAACAGGATAGTCAGGTAGAGAATGCAGGAGGCTAAAACAGTTTTTTGCAGACACTGATTTCTTGGTGTGAGACAACCTTCATTCAATGCTGCCAGGCAGAGGTAGGAGTTTGAAGGCAAATGGGTATGAAGGTCCTGTTCCCGAAGGGAAGTGGCAACAGGATATCAGGTAGAGAATGCAGAAAGCTGAAACAGTCTATTGCAGACACAGGCTCCTGTCACTAGTAGTCGAAGTGAGATGACCTTCACTCGATGTTGCCAGAAAAAGGTAGGATGGTGAAAGCAATAGGTTAAAGTGGGTCTGTTCCCAAAAGGAAGTGGGAACCATGTAGCCAGGTAGAATGCATAAGGCTGAAACAGTGCATTGCAGACACAGGCTTCCATTCCTGGCAGTCAGAGTGACACCCCAGCGCACCCCAAGGAGGAAAATGATGCAATGGGCAGGGCAAATGGGAGGCGAGAGGAGGCAGCAAGCAGCCAAGCAGGTGTAATAGAGAAGGCGGTGCACACTGGGAGAGAAGGAGCAGATGGGGTGATGACCTCGAGCAGAGCTAGGCCCCGAATGGAGGGGCCACTCAAAAGGAGTCAGAGCAGCAAAGAAGAGGACAAGGTACAGGGAAGGGAGCAGGGAAACCAGAGGCAAACAGGGAAAAATAGGGTACCAAGAGAGGGGGAGACAACAGAATGGGGGGGCAAAAGAAAGCAAGAGTGAAGGAGGGGGCAAAGGGAAGGGGGAGCAACTTAAGGAGAAGGGAACAGGAAGCAGGAGAGAGGGGGACAACAAGCAGTAGGGAAATGGAAAAGGAAGAAGGCCCAGCCACACAAGCCACTAAGGAACCCAGCACTTGCAAATAGGGAGAGTTGCACAACGCACTAAGTGGTGAACTGCCAAGGAAGGCTAGCCTTTGTAGGGGATGTGGGAGGAGTTATTCCCTCAAATTGAACCTCAGGCTATAGCCCTCCCATTGTATTATTACACTTCATGAACATTTGTGATATAACACAATACTTTTTCAAATGAACAGAGTATCAGAGATATATAATGAAATATCACAACATATCACAACATTCTACTAATTGCTGCTGACTGCTACAGTACAGTACATGGAAAAGTTGCCAAAAGACAGACTACACATGTTTTTATGGCAAATTGGATGTTGTTTTAGTCATCTTCAAACACCACCACCACACTGAGCAGTCTGAAGAAGGGGATGCAAGGAATGACTACTCTGCACATCAGCATATAAGGAAAGCATCACAATGTCAATATTTTAGGACAACATACAGATCAAAATTACTGAATGGTTGAATGCACTATGTCTGTATGTCCAAAGTCGTGTTTTTCACAATGATGCCAGTATTGTCTGTGCTTTGAAGAATTGGGGCTTTATTCTTGTTCCCTTTTCACACATACAATAAATCCTCTACTGTGAGCATTCCTTTCCTTTCCAGTGACAACAGCATAATGATATCAGTAGAAACTGGTAAGACAATATGCAGCTTTTTTTAGTGCTCAGTAAAATACATATGGCCCGATTCACAAAGGGTGATGCAGGGCTTGTGCGAGCCCTGGTCAAACCAAATAGTCAGCACAGCTACGCTGACCTCTTTGCAACAACCTGTGCCTGATTCAAGAAGATTGGATGCATCTGCAATACTTTTTCCAATTTATGACAGCTTGCAACAAATATTTGGAACAAGCCCCACAAAAATGGTGCCTGAGATTGCTGCAGGTTAGACCAGAAAAAGCTGGTCTAACTTCTGGCAATCAGCACACGGGATTGAGAATCCTGATAACTGACTGGGGAATGCCATAAGCCCAGTGCACCACATATTCGGTGCACCGGGGCCTTGTGGCATTCTTAGAACATTTGTGAATTGACCCTTTGGGATCCTAACAGATATCTAGAAAAATAACTTTGCTGATCCTCCAGATTAAATAAAGTGTTTTCATAGTGTGGATCTCTATCTGTTACATTAGGAAAGGTGTCTGGTTCAAAAAAAGTCAAAGTATGAATATACCATAAAGCGCAATGCCACAGGAATGCTGAATTGATTTCAGTGTGGGATTCTGGAAAATTTGACATTGATGTTGTGTTCCTTTGAGGAATGAACCTTCACAATAGCATGGGGAACACCACCATTTACCAGGCAGTTTTGATTTATAAATATCTTCAACAAAGAACTTAGATAGCAAGGAATTGTTTGAGACCCACACATTGACAAAGCTGGTCACTTAAAACTGCTACAACAGCTAAAAACCTCAACAAATTTAGATATGGTGGAAAAAAAAAAACAATACTGTCTTAACACACTTCTGGATCCTTAATTCTAGTTAAAGAGATTCTTTTTTCAGAGACTGGTGAGTCTTCATGCAAAGTTGAAAAAAGTGCTGCTGACTGCTAAATTGTGCAGCAACTTGAACAATAAGAAAACAAGCAATTGTCAATTCTGAATGTTGTCTTGTTGGCATTAGCATTGGTAGTGCAGGAGTAAGAGAGATGCATAATAGGAATGGCAGTGAAGTATGGAACCAACGTAAACCTCACCCCACCCTGTAGAGACTGACAGGCATTGAGGTGTGCCTTTGGGTCATTGGCTATAATGCTCATGCCATTTCACCTCACACTACTCTTCAGACTCTGATAAATGTCTCATTGTGCCTTTGGGGCATTGGGCCTTATGCTCACCCCATTCCATAAGGTAGTACATTGAGATGGGTGCAGCACAGGAGAATGGGGTGAACTTTGGGGCCGAAGAGTCCAAGGCACACCTTGATGCCTGTCAGTGGCTGCATGGTGGGGGTGGGGGTGCAGTGGCTTGATCATTGCAGTTGACAATCCAAAGGTACTCCCCTGATGCCTGTTAGTCTGTGCAGGGTGGGACATTACAGTTAGAAACTCTAATGCCCAGGGTGTTTGTTAGTATTTTCAACATGGCCTTTTTGTGACCCCACCTCACGAAAGCATTTGGAACCTCTGTTCATGAACAGTGGCACTGTGATTTTGTTAATCTTTCCAGAATGTTGATTTTCCAAAGTGGCCGTGCCATTCTGTGCCACATGTGAAAACACAGTTCAGGCAGGATGTGAAAAATGACAGCTGCACCATTCATAAGGAGGTGTGAAGAGATGGCAATTTTGAAAATCTGGAGTGTAAATATTAAAAATTCTTGAAGTTATAAGTGTGTATGAAAACTGTGCAATGCACGCTCATAACAGAGTCACTTTTTTGAATTCTTTCACCAAATTTTTAACTTAGGCATTTTGAGACCTCTGCTCATGAACAGTGGCACTATGATTTTCTTAATCTGTCCCAGACATTGATTTCCCACTATGACTGCGCCATTGTGCACCAGAAGTGCAAAACCACATTTTGGGCATAATCTGAAAAGTGACAGCTCTAATGTTCATAAGGAGGTGTGCAAAAATGGCAATGTTGAAAATCTGAAGTAAAAATATTAAAAATTCTCAAAGTTACGACTGTGCATGGAAACTGTGCAACGCACGCTCGTAACATAGTCATTTTGTGGAATCTTGTCACCAAATTTTCAACATAGGCATTTTGGGACCTCTGCTCATAAACAGTGTTACTGTGATTTTCTTACTTTGTCACTGACATTGTTTTCCTACAGTGACTGCGCCACTGTGCGCCGGATGTACGAAAACACATTTTGGGCAGGATGTGGAAAATGACAGCTGTAGTGTTCATAAGGAGGTATGAAAAAATGGCAATGTTGAAAATCTGGAGTAAAAATATGAAAAAATTCTCGAAGTTACCAGCGTGCGTGGAAACTGCGTAACACACTCTTGTAACACAGTAAGTTTTTGGAATTTTTTCATCAAATTTGCAACATAGGTTTTTTGGGATCCCCCCTCATGAACAGCGGCACTGTCATTTCATTAATCAGTCCCAAAAGGTGATTCCATGCACTGACCACAAAATCAACTTTCGGGAAAATGACAGTGAATGGGTTGAGTCAATAGTAATAGTAGACAGGGCTGAAAATATGAATGTCTCTATGTGCTATTAAACTTGTTTTCAAAGTACACAATGTGGGAGAATAACGTGGCCTGTGATCTCTTGTCAAATACATTGGGTTTTGTGCCTGAAGTCATTGCATTTTTTTCTGGTTGAATAGTAAATGCGACTGTGTATGTTAGAACAGCACATAAGATTATGTACACTACTTCTTAAATCTCCTTTGTCTCCAACATGGGCTTGAATTGCTGTAGGTTTTTCAGTGCTCTAAGTCACTGATTCACCCTAAAGCATAATATTTTTGCTAACTCCCCACAGCCAAGATACAATACATCTTGGTGGTGGGGGGGTTACATTGATGCACTTTCAATGGACCATGTTAGCTTGGGTCTGAGCCCACCTTTGTGTTCATCAGTGTAAGGTATCCAGCAGATAGGAACTCCAAATTACAAATCCCCTCAACAGCCTTCTAAAGGACCACACTGTACACTTCACAATATTAGGTTGAAACTACTTAAAATTGAAACTCCTGACATACATTACCATGGAAAAACTTTTTCTGTCTTTATCTGACATGATAAAAACATATTCAAGAGGACTATGTGCTAGTTTTAGTGTAGATCCACCTGAGTACTGGAAGGACAAAACATTTATTATTTGAGAACTATTATGTGAGTAATTCACATCTATGACTTGACCTTGCTAAACAAGTCGATTTGTTCAATTGATGTTTAAATCCTGTATACATGGTATAATTTAAAACTGGTATTGTGTATTTCTGACTATGTACATATCAGTCTGGCATTTAACGGTCTTTAAATTTGTGGTTGTGTTGCTGTAGTTATCTCTGCTTTCAACACGCGTTCATATTGGATGCTGTACACTAAAAGTGTAAATGCCTATGAAACATGCATTCATGGTGTGTAGGCAGCCCTACTATTGAAAGGCATGCATTGAATATCCTGTGGATTCTTGTGGTGTGCACTAAAGGGGTGCTTGCCCTTTCTGCACTTGATCTCCTGGCTGTGTGTTGCTACACATGCAGATGGTCTGGGGGAGTGTTGAGAGGGCATGCCTGCACTCTGCACCATTCACAAAAGTGCAGAGTGCTGGGCAAGGGGAGATGCAAGATATGGCAGCAGATACACTGCTGTATCCATTGTATGCCCCCATGGAACTCCCTGCTGCCAGTGGCGGGACTGCACAACTCCCTACATTACTGCTCCAGCACTCTGGTCTGACAGGAAGGGCTGGGAGCACCATCGGGGTGATTGCCCATTGCAAGAACAATACCAGAATGCATGGCTCTCCCACAGTGGCCTCCACTGTTTTGATCATGGGATCCACTTTTTGGACCTGGCCAGGTAATTGATTAGAAGCCCACCTGGGTCCTCTGATCCACTCTCCACACGCAAGCTCATGGTTAGGGCAGAGCTGTGGCAAGGCACCCTGTGGAGGCAAGCAGTAGTGAATGCCAAGCCCAACATGCCTGGGGTGGAGCTGTGTGGGCTGGGAATGTGTGTTCCTCATGTACTCAGCCCCCAACAGTACATAGCCCCCCTTGTTGCCAAATTTCCATCTATTGTTTTCCAAATTGTAACCTCCCATGTCATGCCTGAAAACAGGCAATTTCTTGCCTAGTGTACATTCCCAGTTAATACAACCACACACATAAATAAATAAATAAATAAATACATACATGCATACGTACATACATACATACATACATACTTACTTACTTACATACATACATACTTCAATAAAAGCAAAACATCTGACCTGTACTGCCTTCATTTGCCGTTAGGCTCCTCTGCTGTCTACCCATTAGTGTTTGTGGATGCATATTTAGTGCAGCAGAAAATGTTTTCTCTGACAGCTTAAGAAGGTTCTGTCATGAAAATGTACATTTCTTTACTTACATTAAAGTCAATTTAAACAAATTCACATGTGAATTCTGTGAACAGTGGAACAATGAGTCACAGGAACAGTAGAAGGAGGAAACTATGGAGCCCTGTCATAAGCCAAGCACTTATTTGGGAGGTCTTTACAACTAAAGACACATCTAATTTTGGAAGCAATCAATTATCCTTACACCACTTGGCTCCTGGATCTTCGTGGATGGGCTCCTTTGAATTCACTTACTTATTAGTATCTATCATTTATTGCTGCTGAACTGTATATCACTACTGCTAAAATGTATATTGTGCTAAGCATGTGCTGTATTTTTACACAGTAGGTAACGGCTAAACAGGGGACTTGGGCAAACAGGATGGACTGCTGGTCTTTTTCTGCTATCATTGTCTATGTTCCTGTGATTCTATTTTTGTTTTATATTGTTTCATATTGTTTTTATTGTTGTGTTTGTGATATGTCCTTGGATTTGGTACCGCACCCTGCAAGCTTGCCCTAAATGGGTGCAATATAATTTAAAGTTTGATTGAGTGATTGTAGATGACAACAATGTTGTGTATAGTATATATTCAAAACTGTCCTGGAATCATTTTACTTCTTTTTGATCATGTTGAGAATGTGAAAACACTGCAGCTAATTGCCTTAGTCTTATGGTATGTCATGTGCACAACATTAGCAGCATGTACTTTGTTCTTAGGTTGGAGTGTGAAAGTAGCGGAAGAATGCACTAGTTGTAGAAAGTATAAATAGACAGTTCCCAAACCAAATCCTTATGTGCACTGACTGTGTTTGCAGTGCATACATTTACATATTCTGCTTAATATTATTCATATTGTTGACTGTGAATGCAGTGCAGTTACAAGAATGCACTACAGCTGGCCTGCCAGTCAGTCCATGCAGTGACAGCATTGCTGCTTATGAAGATGATGACCTAAGTTCATGTTCTGAGCACAGGGTGAATGGCAGGCCAGCAGCAGGAGGACTGAACATCTCTGGGGAAACGTTCCCCCTTCATGGATCCATGCTAATCTTTTACTACCTAGCATATCAGAAGTTGGAGCAGCAGAGGAATTCTGCTGTGTGCATTTTGGAGAGGTGAGTATAAATGTTAGTGGATCTGACTTGCCAATGCCAAAGATTATGCACATGGTCAAAGACAGTACAGAAAAATGGCGGCTTATTGGGTATATGATAGTTTAGTCTCTGTATGTCAAATAAGGGATCACTTCTTCCGTCTCCAGGTATGGCCTCAGATGCTTCCCACCCTCCCCCACACTGCAGATAACTGAATTCAGGATGGCAATCGCCATGGAGCAGACAGGCAGAGACCCACATTGGGGGTCAGTCCAGGAAGCAAGGCAGGGCAATACAGCTGTGGCAAATAGGGGTTCCCAGGTTCATGGGGTAGTTGAACCAGAAATATTTGCAAAGACTGGAAGAGGTCCTGGCAGAAACCATAAAAGTCTTATTAAGCAGAGCTATGGGAGGTCCAACAGCAGTGAAAAAAGGGGGCATCACTGACCATAACAATATGCCATTTCTGAGGCATTTTATACAGTGTTTGCATTGTATGCTTTACTTTTATCTTCTAAAGTGGTTTCTTTTAAAAGAAACATAAACATTTCAAAACTTCTTAAAGATTCTGAGAGTGGCCCTGGCATTCTGTAATTCCATGGCTGTGTAATTTGCTGCAGAACTTGCATCCTACTGGAGATATATGTAGTGATGCAGAATTTATTCTTTATGATAGTATGTGATTAAAATGTACAGTTTTTCTCAGATTGCCTGCTCCCTTCTCCTACTCATTTATCTATACGCCTCATCTCCAAGCTCAGCATGTGATGCCATTGGAATGCACATTGGGAGGTGAGACTTTACATCCTGGCTTTCTAGACACAAGCCTTGGGAACTCACCATCAGTTTGGCCTATCCTCTGCCTCACCAGGGAACAACGTGGTATGAACCGCCATCTTGCTGGCCACAGGGGTCATGAGCCAGATAATAAAATTCAATGCCGAAAAGTACAAGGTTACACACCTAGTGAACAAAAACCCCAGGGCAAAATATTGCATGGGAGGGGTAAATCTTTGCACTAAGGCAGAAGGAAGGCACCAGGAAGTCATTATTAGTGATGCCCTCAAACCAACAAGTCTGCGTAACAAAGTCTATAGTAATGCCAGTAGGATACTGCTGTGTATAGAAAATGGTGCTGACAGCAGGAAAACAAGGTATCACTGCCACTATATAGGTCACTGATGAGGTTGCAACTGGAAAACAGTTCTCAGTTCTGGAGTCCTCACCTAAGGAAGGATGGAGATTGGATGGATATGGTGCAACATTGGGTGACCAAGATGATTCAGGTCAGCAGGGTAGATCTTACAAGGACCATCTCAAGGCACTGAACAGGCACTCATTGGAGACCAGGTGAGATAAGTGGGGTATAAATGATAGAGACCTTCAAGTTTCTGAAGGGAATAAATAAGGTAATATGTCAGGAAATATTTAATAAGAGTACAGATTCAAGTCCCAGAAGTCATGCATGGAAACTGGAAAGGGGAAAGTTTAAGAGGGATGTGAAGAAGTTCTGTTTTACAGAAGTGGTAGTGGAGCCATGGAATAGTCTGCCAGTGGATGTGATGAGTGCCAATACCATAAATGGTTTCAAACCTGTCTAAGACAGAGCAAAATGTCTGGTTGTTAATCAGGTCAGTAACAGTAGGGAGGGTAGCAAGGGGTGGACCGGGAGGGATAGAACCCCACTATAGACAGTAGGTCCTGGAGCAGACAGGGAACTATGGGCACACTACATGGACTCTTGGTCTTTTACTACCATCATTGTTTATGCTTCTATTTGTATGTTGTAATTATATCGTTGTATTTTACCAAGGCCAACTGTGCTTACCTCAGATATACTCTGTATTACATTGTTGAATGTTTTATTTAGACTGTTGTACTCCGATTTCCCCTTCCCCCAGGACGTTCCACAAGACAAGCAATTTAATATTGTTCAGCGTGCCTCTCCTGGTAACGTTTTCCAAAAAATAAGTAAAAAACTCACTATGGCAATCCTTTTATCTTTTTTATGTTTCTGAATGAAATTTCTATTCTATGCTTGTACTTTGTATTTTATAATTTTATGTTATTATTATTCTTTTACTTATACAGTCATATATTGAGCCGGACAATTAACTTACTGATCCAAACTGACTAGATGGACCACTAGTCTTTTTGCTGCCATCATTGCTTGCATTTCTATATTTCTATGACATCACACTGGACTTTAGCCAATAGCAGGATTGCATTCTGATGACATCACACTGTATATTAGCCAATAGTAGGACTGCATTCTGCCGCATACATTTACAATGCACACTGCAAAAATTATGAATAAAGTGATGGAGTGAATTTGGGGCCCTGAGGATACTACAGCTAGATAGACATACAGCTGCAGTGCAGCAAAATAATCCATTCCTGGACAGGCAGTTACCTAACTCTTACATGCATAATGTTTGTAGACAGTTCAAATTTGTTTTCATGCTATAAAATATTTTAGTACTTTTCAAACATTCAGTGTTGTATAACGTAAGCTGCTGTACATGGAAGGAGAGAATGTTCAAACAATGAACACAACACACATTATATACACCAAGCAAGAGGCAGAGTATCTTACAGTTCATGAACCAACTGGGAAACTATCCTGCTTATAAACATGACAACATCATTCATGCAAGCAAATAGAAAAACATTTACAAAAGATAAGAAAAATGGATTGGGAGCCTTCTCCTTCTCCTTGCTACCCTTCCAAACCAACAGTGCAATTAAATGGAGAGAAAAGCTTGTCAGGATTTAAGGATATAACCACAGTTTGGTTCTTTAACCATTAGACCACTGTGTCCTTTCACAGACAACACTGACCTCCACAAAAGTGTTTAAACAATGCACAAAATATGTCTTCTCTTTCTTTTCTTTCTTTCTTTCTTTCTTTCTTTCTTTCTTTCTTTCTTTCTTTCATCATGTGCCACCCTGAAGAAATTATTCTAGTCATTCTGTTGGCTTGCTGGCATGCAACCATGTATTAAGGATGCACAGATGTTTCCACATGACAGTGCATTGCATCTACAACAGCTTCTGCCCTCTCCCCAAACAGTCGCAATTCTCTGAACAAGGCACAATATGAATTGATAAAAAAAAATGGTCCTACTGATCACTTTGCACCAAACATAGCATTGATTTAAGGGCCCCAGATTTTTATTCCTCAGTTTTATACATACAGTTAATAGGTTTGGCTTCAAAGGGAAAGGAAGACCTTTGGCTTATTTTTATCAGTGAGCGATTTTGTGTGTGTGTGTGTGTGTGCGAGTGCGTGTGTGTGTGTGTGTACGCATGTGTGTGCATTACACAAACATGTCTGTTTGAGGACATCAGATTTAAATTTTCTTTCTGCTAAACAGACTGTAAAATCCTGAGGTACAGTTGTATACAAGCATAGAAATAATAGAATTTGCCACCAAATAAGGACCACTTGGTCCACTTAGTCTGCACATTTTTCCCTGTCATAGTATAACCACAGATCTTACTTGATCTCTAACCCCTTCACCTCCGCCTTTCCTTTCCTTAAGATTCCCTTATTCCTGTCAAACACATTTTTAAACTCCACCGTTTTTGCCTACACCATCTCTGATGGAAGACTTTTCCAGGAATTCACTACTCTTTCTGTGGTTGTATTCTGAACATACATATTAGAGGCAGCAAGTGTGATGAGCATGTACTGTATTCAGGAGTAACTGTTTTTCTGCTTTAGATCCCATTCATCCATATAAACAATGCAGGAACCCTTCTCTTTCTCCACAAATGGGCAGTGCCTCACAATTCTGTGCAAGAAATTTCAGTGCTGGAATAAGTTATTGTAGATTCAATGATCTGCAGAAATTGAATGTTTGCCACTGCTGCATCATCAGTCCTTTATCATAAACAGTATCAAGTAATTATCCTTTTCTCATAACAGTGTTTGTATAATGTGTCTGTGCCACAATATGATGGACTATTCCATTCAATGCCACAAGCCAGAAAGGTTAATATTGTGTGTCAGCACTGCATATGTAACCTTTATGAACAGCATGTGGTCCAGTACCCTGAAGGAACCAAATACTGCCCTATGTCACTGCTAAGACCTAATCTACAGAGATGTTTGTGGTTGCTGATACTACAAAATAGCTGCTGCTCAATCACAAGTATTCCTAATTTAACAGAATATAATTATCTCCCATTTTTCAGGCACAGTTAGTAAGACACAGATATACACAGTGTAAGCAAGGGTATCACCATGTGGTTCAACATGTGTTCCCAAGGCATAATTCTTAAAGTAATATGCAATGTGCACATGCAGCCTATAATCATCTATATTTGAGGGGTCAGAAAAATTATCAGTTTGTAGTAGAAAATGGTAGACATGGATACTCCATGTCTACCATTTTCTACTATAAAGTTGGTTGTTCAAGTGTTGTGCCATGAAAGTCATGTGGCTCATCCACTCTCCTCTGCTTTCCTTTTGCCCGGTGGTTACATCTGAAATATTTATGTGAGGGAACACTCACATTTAGATTTTTAGCAGGGATAAAAGTCATTTCTAGGTGGTGGACATGTTTTATAATATTTCATGTGCAGGGATATTCATAAAGCTTGTAAGAGGTGGCAGAACTGAATTCCCCTAGGCTCCAGCCCAGTTTAACCACTGGATCTGCCCTGCCTAAAGCAAATGTCAGATGATGTGGAAATTTCATAGGCTGAAAAAAATCTTGCAGAATCTAAAACAAAAAGGTATTGTACAGTATGTTGGGACTAAGCAATGAGGCAGAACAGTGGATGGGATTGGAAGCAACATTTTTTGCTCTGATCATTTTCTGTGATAAAAAATAATAAACACATCTACAGTACAACAAAAAAGGTAGATTGGAGGAGCAATGGTGGTGAGTGATAAATCTGGCTCTGTTTTAATTTGGGATCCTTTTCTTGGATTCAACTTGTGGAATTCTGCCAAACCGGGGTCTCCCTTATAGTAATTGGCACATAGCATAAGCAGAATAGAAATACAAATGTATGATACCCCTTCACCACTCAAGTACATTCCCACTCTCCGCGCTACTCCCCCTTTATTCAAGATTCCTTTAAAAAATCATAACAGCTCCTGTCACTGTGCTTGGAGCTATGACTGTCTTTCGAAATTTACTCCTCTCTAAACTGAACCCCACAAATGTAATATTTTAGGGCTGCCTCCGGGCCCTAATCCCCATGGGGGTGGCAATAGTAGTTAAACCCAACTTACTCAGCAGCCCCCTTCTGCAGTGTGCGGACACAAACTAAAACACACTCACAGAAATCAGAGCAGGTGCATACTAGAAAACCAGTGATCAAGGAAGCACAAACTTCAGCAATCTTTTAAAATAAAATGAAATAACTCACCCTTTCCAATAACAACAAACTGCATGGAAATTATTGAAACTGCCAAAAGCCAGATGCAGTGTTAAGACTGAACTAACGTTATTACCTACTTGAAATATATAGGTATGTGGGTTTGGAGGTGATGTGGAAGGTTTCATCTAATACTTTTTGATTAGCTTGTGAGAGTCTGGTGGGACTGCATGATGCATCCTAAAAGCTTTTGTTGGGTTGTTTGAGTTACTATAATATCTTTTACAACTCATGAACAGAAACAGTTTTTTAAAGGGCTCCCACTGCTTGCATTTAAAGTCTATGGCACACTGTCCAGCTTAAATTATTTCACTTTCAGTACTTAGTATAATAAGTGCTGATGACTTTTGCTGTCAGTCTATAGGTAATGTTTCCAAAATATTTTACCTTGCTGTACTAGTCCTGTGGGAGATGTTTGAAGGGCGGAATGCACTGTTTACATTCACAGCTGTAACTCAGTTCGAAGAGAAAAGTCCACTGCTGGCTACATTTCTTGATCAATGAATAGGTTAGAGGATCATATAAGTCTCAAAATAGAGGGGGAACTTGGGTACCAATAAAGTTTCATTTTATGATGTACGTACGGTACTTATTTGTGGTAAAAGGTGAGTTTATGTTAATTGCTGCTTCCTCTGGGTGACACATAGCAATGGAAATTGGTAACTTTTACCCTTTAAGACAACACACCAGCACAGCCACCACTTATCGCCCATCCAGTGTAAAGGACATGCACAGTTGAGTATCATATGTATCATCTGCACAGCAGTGAAATCTTAGCCCATAATATCTGATTGCCTACCCAGCAGCAGTGTGTACACCATGGATAACATGGGGAACAGAATCAAATGCTGGAGAACACCACAACTAATTGCAGCTGATTGTGAAAGCAATGTTCCCAGCACAGCTCACTGCAACTTGTTAGTCAGGAAGGACTCAGACCCCTTTAATGCTATAATGGTGAGTCCCTTATATTCCCCAAGGCATTCTATCAAAGCCTGATGGTCCACAGTGTCAAACACTGATGAGAGATCAGGAAGAACAACAATTGAGTGCCCTTATCTTTTGCTAGGAGCAGATCATCAAACACCTTGATAAGTGTGGTCTTTGTACTTGGGTATGATCTGAAACACAACTGGTATGGCTAATAGATGTCATATTGCTCAAGGTGAGCCTCCAGCTCTGCCTCCACAGTCTTCTTGATAACTTTCTCTAAAAAGGAGTTTCAAGACTGACCTGTAGTTTGCCAAACACATCAAGGTCCAATGATGGTTTCTGTAAGAGCAGTCTCACAATGGACTTTCTCAGAGACAGTGGGACACGGCACTCTGCTAAGGAACCCTTGACTATGCTGGTAATTTTTTTTTTTTATTTATCAAGTCTAGGATTACAAATACCTTTGTGCCAAGGCTCTTTTACAAAGGTTCCATGTCAGAAAAATACAAATTATGGGGAACATCAAGACAGACATTACAACAATGTGGACATTGCAAACAGATTACATATTAATACTATTCAAGGGTAACATTGCAAACAAGGCAGCCAGCGGCATTTGTCAGAGAAAATAGATAAGAGATACGAAATGCTAGAGTCATAGGGAGTGGGAAGAGGGGAGGGGAGGAGGGGGAAGAAGGAATGTAGGTAGGGTGGGGAGAGGGTGAAAAGTGCAGCATTGGGTATACCAAGATGTGAGGGTAGAATTCAGTGAAGAGGGAAGGGGGTTCTACTAGAGCAGGCAGGGAAGTGGAGAAACAAGGTTAATTTGGGCAGTCATAGGAGCTGTTGGTAGTGAGATCGTCCCAGAGCCTAGTTTTAAATGTACCAATTGTCGGGGCAGAGGAGTTGGTGGGGCTGAGGCCATTGACCCAGAGTGGCACTCGATAAGCAAAATAGCATTGTCTCTGTGAAGTGTGACAGTGGGGGACTTTCAGTAGCTGTAGTGTGGATCTCCGAAAACACCGTTTGTTTGTTTGGTATTGTAACAGAGTTGAGGTCCCAGAAGGTGCAAGGCCAAGGTAGATTTTTTTTTCACCATGGAGCAGGTGAGAAACTTTATGCGGTTTGATAGTTGGAGCCAGCCAGTCTGGGTGTACAGGTCACATGTGTGGGTGAGACGGTGACCACCAGTGATGAGCTGGCATGCCTTATTTAAGGCAGTTGAGAGTTGTCTAAGGGTTGTGGTTGTGGCCGAGCCATAAGTGATGAGACCATAGTCTATTACAGAGATCACAGAGCTCAGGACTGCAACCTTCAAAGCTTCTGGCATGAGGCATTGTTTGTGTTTGTAAAGGAGATGAAGCCTTATAGTAGCAGCTCTAGCTACATTATCTAGCTACATTATCTACGTGAGGTCCATAGGAGAGATTAGGGTCAAGCTGTATCCCTAAGTATTTGATAGACCCCACCTGATCTAGAGTGTTCCCCTGGGTGGTGGAGATAGCTAAATGGTATTGCTTGTATGGGTTATGAGACCTGCAGAAGAGCATAGATTTGCTTTTCTTGTCATTGAGGACCAGTTTATGATTAAGAAACCATGTCTCTACAGAACTGAAACCAAGTTGAAGGTTCTTTGTGAGTGGAGAATACAACAGCATCATCAGCATATAGTATGATATGCTCAGAGCAGTGGTAAGAGAGGGAGTTTAAGAAAAAGCTAAAAAGGAGGGGGCCAGTATGGATCCCTGTGGGACACCCGAGCAAACAGGCAGGGTGTCAGAAAGAGTGTCAGCAATTTTTACTCTCTGTGACCAGTTTTCTAAGTAGCTTTTAAACCAGAGAGAAGAGTCAGGTGATAGCCCGATATTCAGTAGTTGGTCAATTAGTAGTCCATGGTGTACTGTATCATTGACCTTGGAGAGGTCAACGAAAATGGCCCCTGTGAGAAGGCCATTGTCAAGGGATTTGTGCAAAGCTCCAGTGAACTCAAGAAGGGCTGTGGTTTGTGACCTTTTCAGAAACCGTGTTGTTGTGGACAAGGTATATTGTATTTATCCAAGTGGTCGGTAAGTTGATCAGCCACAATGTGCTTGAGCGCCTTAGAGAGTGGGGGCAGTGTGGAGTTAGGGCGATAATTTGAGTGATTCATCTTATCCCCACTTTTATGGACAAATACTAGACACAGGGCCACCAGGCAGTCAACCAACAATTTGGTAGGCACTGGATCTGACATACTGTAAGTGGGGTGTAGCGCTGCTATAACCTTGAGCACATACTCCTTAATAACTGGCTGGATCTCAGTGAAAACCTATGGAGTGCCCACATGCCTTTCTTGTATACCACTGCTAGCATCTAAGAGGCCATCTGTCTAGATCCCAGCTTGAAATGAGGGCATTCTGCCCAGAGTGAAAAGTCCAAACTCCTCACATTTTCCTTGAGACATGACTCCTCCAGACTGAAGACAGCCAGGGTTAAGCAACTTGTCCACAGTGTGGAAGAGTTGAACATGCCTATTTTCTCCTGAGTTAATAACCCATGACAGGAATTATGCCTTTCTCAAAGTTATTGCCCTTTGATTGTCCTTATAATGGAATCTTGGAGCCATCCTGTCATCCATGAAGCTAGACCTCTTCAAGGAATGCTCAAACCTACACCCTACTGACTTCAACTGCCTCAGCTCATTATTGTACAAAGGAATGTGCAAACCTCTACCCTGCTGATATCAACAGCCTCAGCTCATCATGGTACTGTGGCGAGCTATGATGGGAGGTCAGGGGCAGACAGGGATCAGTGTGATAGAGCCAAGCACTACAGTAATAGCCAAATTATACCCATAAATAGCAGTCTCCATTCCTCCATTGTGTGCTTCTTCCATGCCCAAGATTTCCAATACTGCCAGGAGATTTCCCTGTATAAAAGCATATCTGGGATAGTATTGAATCACCTGCACTGGGGGCGGGGATGGTATAGGGGAACCTTGCATGAAAGATAAAGACATAGTGATATGGCCACACTACTGGAGCCACATTGACATCAAATATAAGCAGCACCAAAAAAAAATGATATCCAAGGTGTTGCCATGTTCATGAGTGGAAAAAAAATCAACTTGTGCGAGACCCAGTAATTAAATAAACTGGAGGAATTGCTGAGAAATGACAAGATTTCATCGTTGACCTACACATTGAAATCCTCAAACAAAATAAGGTTGGGTGAATTCAGTGATAGGTATATGATGAAACTCTTGTTCCCGACCTAGAGGGCAGTAAAATTCCTACACCTCACACACACACATCTCTCATCACTGCCACACATTCAAATGACCCAGCACCACTCAGTGGGAACACCATTAAATTCAAGCAGAATCTAAAATAGATGTCCACCCCAACACCCCTGCCCTCCTTTCGGCAGTAAACTACTGAAAAACAAGATGGGATTGCCACTTCTATGACTGGCAGAGTTATCATCAAGCCAGGTCTTAGCAAAACAACACAGATCTCCAGAGGAATCTGTGATAACATCCAATACCACAGCTATTTGTTTCTCAGTGACCTGGTGTTGCACACCTCACTGCTAAAGGGAGGAGCTTGAACTGTCAGCCCTTCTGTTACCAGCCCTGCACTTCCAGGGGCCACTTCAGAGATCAGAACATGGCAGGGAAGACTCCACTACATGACCCTCCTAAACCCAGTGCACCTACTCAGCTAGACATTCCAGTTCCTACTCTTCCCAGCTCCCACTCCTGAATCAAGTCCCTAACCAGTGCTCCACCTTCTCAGTATCCCCAGTCTCTGGCAATGGTCCAATACCACCTATGGAGAAGTTATTGGGTTTGGGAGGGGGTTGCCACAGAAGTGGCCTATGCCACCAGAGTTGAGCTAGAGTTTATTTTTTAAAGTTAATTGGCTAAAGGATTAAAGTACCTCTGTAATGTCCCAAAACTATGACAGGTGCTTTCTGAAGTTGAAATTGGCATCATTTGGTCCTTCTACTGCAGTCTACTTCGATAGCTTATCTCTACATGCAGGCTGGATTCTTCCCATAGTCTATACACTCCCTTGTGCTGGGCCCCCAACATCTACAGTATTATGACTGTACTTTAACTTTATCTTTGTTTTATGTGTACACTGGTTTATATTGCCTATCAATGTAAATCCCAAATTATTTTTCAGCATATGGTTAGTCTCTATTGTGGAAGGATTTCCATACAGATAATGTTATTGTTGTAGTACAGTTCAAAGGTCAAGAACATTTGTTACTGTATTGTTCTGATGTTGCAGTGATATTGCAGCAACTTTTCATACTTGAACCGTGTGGCTGCAGTGTCCCCTCAAGGCATAGCCACTCAAAACTGCAAACTGACCCAGTAAGAAAGTAAATCTTCTTTTAGGCAATCAAAAAATGCTGTAAAATTTGACTGTTACATCCAATATTTCAAATCAGATGCCATTTGAGAAATGTAGTTTACAAGCATGTGGATGTTGATTTGTGGGACTCAGGAGAGTTGCTCAGTAAATAATGATGCAGTGTGAATCAAGATTTCCAGTTTACAGAATCCTTATATAAAATACAATGGGGTTAACCATCAGGGGTGGATCCAGGATGGGTTCTGTGGCAGGAATAAAATGGTGGAGCCAAATATATGGGCGGAGCCAAAGGTGCGTGGCTATTGCATGAAATAATGCTTATGGATTGCTCACTGTGCACTCAATGCAATGGCTATGATGGGCCACAAGAAAGTTAATTTTAGATATGTTATACATATTAAAACACAAATTCTGCTTAGTATAACATCAAATGACTCATTCTTCTGTAATGTACACCTTTTTTGTACATAATGAAAATGAAGTTACATTAACATTCACATGGATGCTTCATTTATTCAGTGGCTTATTAACACTATTATTTTATTTGGTTACACAATACACCTTCACGCAACTATGGATTTTATGTTTTTAATATTGCACAAGGTTTAAAATCCATAAACATAGAACAAAACAAGGGTTCTGCACAGAGGATCTGGCCAAAACCTTTTTTTTTCTCATGGCAGTGTATCCCAAATATAATTTAGCAGTTACTGGGATTATCTGCAACCAAAATACCTCAGCAACATATCTTGTCTTCAATGCATCCATATATATATATATATATATATATATATATATATATATATATGCAATGGGAGGAAGTGTAATAAATGATTTACCTGCACAAGAGCAGTTTGACTTTGGGTAACCTCACGAGTAGCGTAAGCCACAAGTGAGGTGTCTGAGGTCGATCTGCTCGAGTGCAGATAAATAATTTATTACACAAGTTTTCCATTGCATATTCCATTTATGCAATTCTTTTGTTTTTGCTTTTGTAAGGGGCATTTGTTAGTCAAAAAAGTGAATAAAAATGGAATCTTCTGCCATTTTGAGCTGATTATAGAAAATCTAAAAGGAATCTAGAAATGAAATACCTCTCATTTTGTAGACATTTGTATGCTGAACAACTTTTGTGGTCAAAGGACCATACTATCATTTTTTTGCTTATAAGTTATTTGCATTTGTTTGATGAAAAAGTGCACAAAATGGAATTTTCTGCTGTTTTTCGCTAATTTTAAAAAAACTAAAAAATATCTATAAATGAAACACCACTCATTTCATAGATATTTCTGTGCTGAATAAACTTTGTGTTCACAGTACCATGCTATCATTTGTTATTTTAAAGTTATTTACATTTGTTTGCAGACAAAATGAAAAAAATATATATATGAATTTTCTACTGTGTTTTTGCTAATTATCCAAAAATCTAAAAGGTATCAATAAATAAAACACCACTCATTATGAAGCTATTTCCATGCTGAACAACTTTCATGCTCACAGTACCATGCTGTCATTTTTCATTTTAAAGTTATTCGCATTTGAATATGGTTAATACTGCTACTGAGGCTGAAGATTCTAAATGACATAAGCACCGTATAGATAAAAGGCTGATGACATAATCACTGTGTGGATAAACGGCTGATGACATAGGCACTGTATACATAAATGAAATTTATAGACACAGTTACTCAGATAAACAGATTTATCACACTCTGTTTATCTCCACCACTATTGAATATATACTGTATATGTATATATATATATATATATATATATATACACACACACCGTATGTACACAAGACCACCATAAACACCAAATCATATTAGCCAGTTTATTTGCTTATATGCACAATATTTTTAAAACATATCAATTGTGAAAAGATTTAAAGACTTAAGGAATATTCAAATACATGTAAACTTTGTTACTACTTTTTGTAATTACCTTTTTCTTGTCTATCACTTCCTTGCAAAACCACAGCACAATCAACTAGATATTACAAAATCAATTTCATTGTGCATGGCTGTCAGGCATAGTGAGCAATCAGTGTAGGAATAGTCTTCTAAGAGTCTTCTATGAACCCTAACCCTAATTCAGTTACAAATTGTGTAAAATGTACTATACTGCTGCACAGCCCTAGAACATATAATTGCCTAAATTATAGAGTGAGCTGCGTCCCCTTTAAAGTGCAGGTGTTTACTTCTAATAAATAGAAAACTGACTATTTTGTTTGTTGTATTTCGGTGTATTAGTAATTACTTTCATAATAAAATATGTTTTAGGATAGTGAAACAGTTTTTACTTTTGCCTTTTACAGTGCTAGTAAAACAAGAATGCAGTAGAATTATAGTATTAAGATGCCATAAGCTGCCAGTTACTTAAGAGCCCAATGTATTTCAGTGAGAAACTAAATATATTTTTCTATCTGTTTCCAAAAAAAGTTATACTTATTTCATCAACAAACATTGCCTATTTTATGTTTCTAGTATTGTGTTCCATCAGTGTGGATTTTATGTTTTAAAAACAATAATTAGTTTCTCTTTTCTTCTTTCCAAGTAAAATCTGGTTATGATGAAAATGCCACGTGCTAAATCATATCAAAATATCACATGTTATCAAAAATCAAATATTTCTGTTAAATATATAGTATTTTGGTGGCAGGAAGTGTTATTTCTCCATAAAAATCTGAAAACAGATTTGCAGTTTCCCATTGAAATACACTGGCAGCATGGCCAGTAAAGAGTTTCTGCCATCATAACACAAGGTGTCCATTGAATTCTTTTTCTCTAGCAGTTGGCAAAATACAAATAAAATTATGAAAAAGTAACTAAGAAAACAAATAACATCTCGGCTGACATCTGATAGCAACAAACCTGATTAGAAATCAGAAAAAAGGTAGTAATAAAACAAAAACTGTAAAGGAAGTGCAGAATCTTTTATGCACCTCCATAATCATGTCAAGGTTACTATGAATCTGAGTGGACTGCTGTCACAGAACAAACTCCTTACCGATTAATTGTGCAAGCAGGCTATACTTTTTTTTGGTCTGGTTTAACCCCTTCACACCTGAATTAAATATAGTCAATGCAAAGTGAGTTTCAAAAGTCAGTCTTTCTTATGTGTGAAGGGATAAATTATTGCACCAGCCAGTGCACATTATTTATTTTTCTGTGGACAGCCAAGAAGGGTACTGCTCCCCTGGGATCTGCAGGATGGCTAGATCCACCACTGCTAACCATATACTATATTATTTGCAAAAAACTACATTAATGCATCAGTTAGGGATGAGGATGAAGCAACAAAAGTAGGGAAATATGACATTATGGTTTCCAACCCTAAAACCCCTGCCCCACCACTGAAGTGAATGAGGGGTGAAGTCTGTGACACTTGAAGAGCTGGTTCTGATCACTGTATCATTTTTTGTGATATAAAAATGGGTTATGGACTGTCTCTCATGAGAAATGCTGATACAGCATGTGAGATCACAACACACACACACACAGGATTTAGATACAAGGTGTTAACTGGAAGGCCAGAAGACCTGTTATTCCCTTGTCTGGTCATCTGGGAATTGTGTGCACTATGCATCGGTTGGCCCCGAATTTATACTGGCCTAACTTCACCCAGCAGGTGAAGGAGTATTGCAGGTCTTGTCACCGGTGCCAAGAAATAGGGAAGGCAGGCAAGAAAACCCAAGCCACCCTGTTTCCATTGCCCTTAGTGGAAGAGCCATTCCAGAGGGTTGGAATGGATATTGTAGGGCCTTTAAATACCCCCCCGCTCCTAAGGGAAGAGATTCATACTGACTGTGGTGGATTATGCCACCCAGTACCCATAGGCAGTCACCCTATCCTCACTGAGGACAGACAAAGTGGCAGAGAAATGCTGAAACAGCATATGAGATCACACACACACACATACACACACACACAGGTCTTAGATGCAAGGTGTTACCTGGAAGGCCAGAACCTAATTACAGGCTAGAAGATACCTAACTGCCAAGATAGATCATGACCTTTTATAAGGCTTAGAGGAAGAAAAGCAGGTTGTGACGTTTTAGTGCAAAGTCATAAAAGATACTTCAATGTCCTGGAATAGGGAAAACTGTTCCTAAGATGAAAAAAAAAACTCATTTTGAATAAAATAAGTTGTGCTGAGGATTACAGAATTTAATAATTTGAAAAGACATCATGTTTTTGTATAGATATATATTTTTTTATATATTCTGACAGAAGAGGAGCTAGGTGACCTCACACAAAGAGGTTGGCAAATACAGTTATTTTAAACAATATTCTGTTTTCCTTCAGAGACATTGTTATCTACACTCTGACAAAGAAACATCTTTGAGCACTTTAAGCAGGTATTTAGAGAGACAAAAAATAAAGTACTGTAGTAGGAATTGCACTGTTAAAACCTTGTTCTTTTAAAATATTTGAATGTTCTTGTGACATATGGTTCTGTATTTTAAGTTTTACATATTTTTTTATCTATTTTAGTAAAACTCTATTTTTAGAGCCTATTTGGTCTGTCTTTGATTTCTTTCCTTTACAAGTGAAGTATATATGGTTAGAGCAGACACTGTACATAAGCTTGAATGGTGATACCAAACTGGATAAAGGTAAGCATTTCAATCTGAGGTCTTTATTAAAGTTTTTAAGGGTTCATTTCTGTACACCTGGTTAGGTGCCCTAGGCAAAGATATCTGGCCCCCCAAAGACAGATTTATCTGAACCTGCGCATTGGGTACGCTAGCAAGAGGTTCACAGTTTGAATCCCTCCAGAACTGAGACCAAAGGTTGATTTGAACCCACAAAACAGATAGGAGGATTACCCTATTTCTGTTAACTGTTCACAAGACTGTGCTTGGAGGTTGGCACTTTGGGAGTAGAGGGCTGACCTGCTGAGTGGGTTTGTGACAGAGTCTTCTTTGGGGTTGTCAACCATAATGCTCACCCCATAGCAGTAACAGAAAAGCTAAGATGTGATGGAGACAGGTGTGTATGTTTCTTGAGGACATATAATGGGCTGAGTGTTAGGGTTGACAATCCCAATGGAAACTGCACCCCTCATTCACTTCAGAAATGAGGCAGGGGTTTTAGGGTTGGAAACCCTAACATTACATTTTTCTGCCTTTGTCACTTTATTCTCAACCCTAACTGATGCATTAATGTCATTTTTTGGAAAGGATTGCTTGCTTTTTGAGATAGTGTAATCATAGCCTTATCTGCCCATGGGAGCACAGGGCTCTTTGGGCCCTGCACTTCCATCCCTTCATAGATGTGTATATATATATATATATATGTCACTGTGGAAGGGTCCTGCACTTCCATTTGTAGGATAACAGTGACAAAATTGTTAACATAGCCATCTTATTACCCCACATCATGTACCTGGTACAGAAAATGTTCAACTCTTTCCAAAACATAATTCCATGCAACTGCAATGCCCTTCCATGCCACAGGTGAGAAAACACATTTTGGCTAGGATTTGAAAATGAGAGCTGTTGCATACATGAGGTGGGGTAATAAGATGTCTATGTTTAAAATTCGGTGTCAAAATATTAAAAACTTCAAAAATTACAAGCGTTCTTAACAAAAATGCAGTGAATAGTCATTAATTTGCCAATTTTAAATATTTTGACACCACATTTTCAACATAGCCTTCTTATTATCCCCACCTCATAAACAAGGGCCGGAATCATGTTCAAATCCCATCAGGAAGGTGAATTCCCCAAGCAACTGCAAAAGCATCTTTTGGGCTGGAGTTGCACAATGACAGTCATATTGTTCATGAGGCGAGGTCCACAAAAGACTGTGTTGAAAATTTGGTGTCAAATATGTAAAAAGAGTTGAGTCATTCCTCAAAGTTTAAACACCCATTAAAATACATTGAACCACATTTAACTTAGTCTCTCATATTGAAGTTGCTGGTTTCAGCAGGAAGACATGTCTTCGATCAGAGAGTGGATCTCAAACCGGGGACCTGTTCAGATGAGTAAGGGTGTGTGGGGGCATACTTGGGGGTGTGGAGTGGTGGGTGCTGAGTGGGAGGTGGGGTTGGGGGTGGTCAGATCAGTAAGGGACCGTTTCATGTAAAAAAAAAAACATTAAGGGCACTTTTCTTTATTTCAGGTACTGGACACCATCAGGAGTGAGGAGTACCACTATACACCAGGGAAATACATGGCAATACTGGGGACTGAAATAGAATGCAAGGCAAGGATTCTTGAGTCATGAAAAAGGATCCTTTTTTGTGACTTGTGATATGATAAAGGATTATTTTTCTGTATTATGCGGTCAGGAAAAAATATTCATAATTGTAAAAAAAAAAAAACACATTTATAGGGCATGTCTGCAACTGTTAAGTGCAGATTACATCTAATGGGGTCCTGATTACCAAGACAGATGTGTTGGTGTCTCACAACGGTGTCAGTTTTGAAGCTTTTGAATTTAATTTTTTTGGAAAAATGGAAACAAGATGGTGACAAATGAAAAAGGAATATTCCAATAAAAAACAGGATTCCTTTTTTGTTTCATAAAGCCATCCTGAAGTGCTTACTGTGCAAACAGATAATTTTTTCACCAGACTAGCAAAAGTCACATATGTGAACTAGTCCCCAGCATAGCAAAAGGCACATCTGTGGGCTAGTCCCTTTCTGCCCTGAAAATTTCAGACCAAGATCACAAACTGCTGGGCTGTAGGAAAGTTAAAAGAAAAACCCAGCAAAGCCAATGAGTGAAAAGTGCATTTTTCACCTTTCAGGAACTCAGAAACTGCAGATCCAAATGGAACAATATTACCACATTCAGAGATCTACACTGGGTAAGGAAGCATGCAAGTTTTCATACAAATCCATTGAAGGGTTGCAAAGTTATTAAATTTTAAAATTTTGGGATTTAAGATTGAAGTTCCAACTCAACCCTAACTATACGGGCATGACCACACCCCCATACTAAAACAGTGTATGGATATCCAAACACAACTAAGGGTATGTTTCCATCTCCCAGATATGGTGCTACCATAGAGATCTCTCAAGCCTTGCTCTCATGGTTTTTATGATGTCATCACATCTCTTCAATGGAAACAAGGCTTTATTGTATATTGTCACCCATGCACTAGTCTATATAAGTACCATTTTCTGAATTTTATGCTGCATACTCTTTCTTCCATTCTTAAGGACCCAGCTTGAAATGAGCTACTTGTAACTCAACCTGTTCTCTTTTTGCTAAACATTGCAAATAAATGGTTACATAAATTCCTTCTTTATTGCACACTGTATTCATCCCATACCATCCTCCCACTCCCCTCTCATCAGCAGATTCACTGTACCTCCTTCATTTGGAAATACTGGTTTGGCTAATTTCTCTCTTACCTCCCTCTCCCCTTTTTAACTTCCCCACCTTCCGTCCCCTCTGTTTCAGGGACTATCACACTTTTGTCACTCCTAACCCCCACTCCTCTGCAGGGCAATCTGCCTTCTTCTATCAATTTTCCTCACTCTGAACCAACTCTCCTCCTCCAACCTCCTCTCACCATTCCTTGGCTCCTTCAGGAATCAGTTGAAACTCCAAGTCCTCCACACCTGTTCCTGTTAACCTTCCTCCTGATACCTTCATGGCTGTACCTTTCTGTCCTGGACAGTTGCGGGCTGTGTCCCCATTCCTGCTTTGAGATAACTTCCATACCACTACATTTCTCTCATTTATGAAGTCAGACAATAATGCATCCTTCTAGCCATTCACCAGTGTCAATATTTTTCTTCTTTACCAAGGATTACTTCTTCTGAATATGTATCTATTTGGCATTCCATTTGTACTGTACTGCACATAATTTTATATTTTATTCTACTTTGTACTAACTTTTTTTGATTGAATATTGCCTGATGTTTTGCTAGCATGTATATGCTTCTGTCCTTCAACTGTTCCCCTTCCATGGGTCACACCTGGACATGAATCTTGGTTCAGTGTGCTTCTCCCAGTTACCAATTTTGAACTAGATAAATAAATAAATTGCTTAGAATTGTTTTAAGTGAAAAATAAACCATAAATAAACAAAAGACAGTCTGGCATCATTGCCACTCCTTGTATTTGTTACTGGCTTATATTCAGCCACTGGATAGATTATATGTATTTATACAATAGGGGTGAGCAAATACTGTACCTCATTGAATGAGAAAATGTATTCTTATTGCAGTGGAATAACCACTGTGATGACATCACCACAGTGAAAATAAATGGATTCATTTTCACTGTGGTGATGTCACCTGCATTTATTTTCACTGTAGTGATGTCATTAAAATAAAAAAAACAGCAGAAAACACACTCCTATTGTAAAAATCAGATACATGATGTGCACTCATGAGATATGGAAAATATTTTCACTCCTGCACAGTGACCTTTGGATAGTCACGAGTGGTTTTGTCATTCATGAATATTCAGAGGTCACTCTAAAGGAGTGAAAATAGTTTCCATAGCACACGAGTGCCCATCATGAATCCCCTATATATATGGTGCAAAAAATGTGCACTACTTTCTCTGTTACTGCTTTTCTCCAACACAAAAGTAACTTCATTCTAAAAAAAAAACTGAGAATCCAAAATACGAAAAAGTATTATTGTTTTTCTATTCTAATTCCAATTAAAACTTGTCATTCTGTTTGCATAAAACAAGACATATCATTTACAGTGTGTTGGAAACAATCCACTCTACCAAACAAAAATAGCTTATCCTATTCATAAATCCTCTTTCCTGGTTGATAACCTCTATACTGACTGCCTTTGTCATGGAAATGACCTGACAAGTTAGTAAATTTTACAGGCTGTCTGTTATGCACCACAAAACACTTCCTTAGTCACTCCACGTACCAGCAGTAAATAATCACATTTTGAACAGCAACACATCTCCTGGCTCATTTACCTCTGTTTTTATATAAGGGCTAATCTGAAGGAAAGGGTTTGGCCATAATTTCAATGCAACTCTTGGAGACTCCTTGCTTACACACAGGCCATGCAAACCCATGCTATAAAAGTAAGGAACAAAGTACAAGTTTGCAGGCTGCGGTGTTAGTATGGAGCACAAGTCTGTGAACCCTAACTTTGAATCTTCTTTGTTTTCTGACATTGCAAAAAAATTGCATTGCTGCTCAAGTTATGATTCATTAATAAAGTCACAAAACTAAGAACATGCAACATTACTGATTTTTTTTGTTATAAAGGTTTTTATCCTCCGGAGGTCAGACCTGGGTAGATATTCAGTGGCCTAAGTGTCAGTGGCTCAGCAGGTAGCACACTCACCTTTGAGGCTGGGAGATCAGAAGGCTGTGGGTTCTATCCCCACACCAGGCACTTGGGTTAAATCTCAATACTGACACTGAAGTACAGCATGGGGGGGTGCTGCACTCCTGAGGTGCCATCTTTTGGATGAGACATTAAACCGAGGTCCAGTCTGTCTGTTCTGGTGGTAGTTTGGTGGATGTTAAAGATCCCATGGCACGTCTTGAAAAGAGTAAAGAAATTTCCCCGGTGCCCTAGCCAAATTTCCTCCCATTCACTAAAAATACCACCAACAGCTTAATCTGGTTCAAGGTCAGTTGGCATTCATCTGTATCCCTCTCCCCGGGTTATGCCTGAAAATAGGCAGAATGTGTCTAGTGTACTTGCCCTGTAAACAAAAATTAAATAAAATAAATAAATTCAGCTTCATCCCTAGGCACCATCAACTGCCTCATACCTCTCTTCCTAGGTCTTGTGGTTGGCTCCCCCCCAGATTGCCCCCCCATCCCATAGGCAGGGCCAGTGGGGGTGGCTGCCCTAACCCAGAGAATCTCATCAAGAATCACCCATGGATCTTGAAGTGGCAAGGTGAGTTGCAGAACTTCTGGCAAGGCTTCATAGAGCTGCGGTGACAAAGAAGGTGCATGTGCATGGAGGCATGCATGTATGTGCTCCAGAACTGCAGTTTCTTTCATCCACTCTGACAATCCTTAGCCTCCCAGATATTGGCATGGCCAGCAGGCCTCCACCAGGTGGCAGCCAAGAGCAAAGACAACTCGCTACCCCAGCCTGGGAGAGGAGAGCTGCCAGAAGGTTGCTCAGTCCTCTCCCAGTCCTCCCCCAGCCAAGCCCCAGCAGGCTAATATTCCCAAACTTAGGTCACTGGCATGGTAAGCGATGAGACACTTGTGATGCATCAGCTTTCTGCATCACTTAGCAAGTAAAACATTATTGATTTTTGAACCCTAACTCCACCCAGCACCATCTGCATCCCCATGTGAACCCCAACAAATTGAATGCAAAAATACAACCCAGGTTTCAAACACATGCTTTAACATCAGACCTAAATAAGTTTAGAATAGTGCACTAAAGTGAAGAATTAGTATAACAAATGGACATTGGTTTTGTATTTGGTCAGGTCATACTATCCATTTTGAAAGAGGATCGTTTTATTTGTACACTGTATTTGTGTGTGTTTTGGGTGTGAATGTAGTCTATATAAGCAATAATACCCAACAGAGCAGGCAGTATTTGGCTGTTTTAAACTGCCCTAGGGCATATTATAGCCCCTCGAAGATCTAATGTAGCCCATACTGCCCACCTTGGAGATTATCATTGCACTTAGGAAATAGGCACTATGTGGCACTGTTATTTAGTATTTCAAAAATTAAAAATAAAAAAAGTAAAAAAAGCTAAACATCTATTTAAAAAATGCTTTTATTGGTAAAGTATTCCCTCTAGTGTTATACTTGCTAGTAGGGGGCACTGCAGAGTTTTCTTTAATGCTGTGTGTTTTCCTTAACTCTCTCGCTTAGTATTATTTCCTTGGTTTTACTTCAGGTCCAGGCGAGCAGCGTGGTCACATCAGATAGCACAGTAGCTAACATTCTTCAACTGTCTACCATTTTTATTTGAATGACCGGAATGCACATCAAAATGGTCAGGATAGAATGGTGCGCATGAGATAGTAGTAGCATGCAAGCTAGCACATCAATGCCAGCTCCCCCCCAACCCCACCACTATGTCAGTCAGTTTCCCATTGGAAAGTGTGCCATCCCATTGGAAAGTGTGCTATAATTTGTTTTCCTTGTTTTCAAAAAGGAAACGAGAACATTGTTTAACCAGGAGTAGCACACTAAGCCGAAGCTTGTTTCCAGATGTGACCTGGGAGCACAAGGAAGTTAAGTGACTTGCTCAGAATCACACAGTATCCACCTGTAGGTATTGGTTTAATGCACATTTACTTGTGGTCAGGAATACTGTGATTGCAGTGGGGTCAGGAACTTCAGAGGAACTGCACAGTCAGCATGGTAGCAATGCAGTGTAAGGTAAGCACCTGAACTGATCTGACTACAGAAATAGTTTTGTTTAGAAATTGGTCAGACTGAAATGCTTCTACCTCATTTCATTCTGTGAAATGTGGCAACTGCCATGATCGACATTGAACCTGGTGAGAGTTTGAATGGGGGGGGGTCTCTTGCTTTCTAAGCAAGATGAGAAACATGGCGGGATTTTTTTTTAATTCCATGGGCACAATATTATCAGAATGAACTGAGGAAGACAGGGGCTGGGACTCATTATTTCCCAGTCTCTGTTGCCTCATACCAGACCATCTAATCAGTACTTTCAGTCAGCTAGCATCAAGATATTTCTCTGCCCATTTTCTAAATAACTATGTCTCTCATATATATATATATATATATTTAGGTTATGTAGTGACTTATTATTTGATACACTTTTTATCTGAATCAGTTGATGTTTGACCTCGCTGATCTCAAGAGTGGTGGAGGCATGAGTGAGGATAGTGAGTTCAAACATCAATGAGTTCAGATAAAAAGTGTATCAAATACTAAGACATTGCATAGCCAATGTATGCATGAGGGCTCCATCTATTTGTACTCCAACAGCTTTATAGTTTTTTAATAAAACTGAGTTATATGAATTTATATTGTGCTGTGAAGTGTTCCTGTGCTAAACATTCTCTGTTGCTGTGGGAGCTGCTGATGCCTTCACCCAGTTGACCACAGCACAGGGTCTGCTTGGCACTGATTGGATAGTTTATTGTTTCTGGGTGTAACTATTACTGTTTTGTGCACGTTGATTTTAGATGGTTGGGTGCATCGAGGTAGAGGGAAGAGTAATGTAAGCTGATTTACTGGAGTGGCCGGAGCAGTGGCATTTCCTGGAATCTTCAGCTTGAATGAATGTCTGTGATGTGGGCATGCTGCTGATGTTGAAGGAGCCAGCATTTGATGGCATTCATGTTACTGCTCATTGAAGGATGTTTTTCCATTGACAGGAGCTTGGGTTGTGCTTCCATATGGCATCTGGGACTACAGCAAAAGGTGTCTGGTGCTTGATCAGAGGACTTTATCAGTTTTTCCTGCTGTTTTGGGGACTGCATTAATCAGGCAGACATACACTTTAGTGAGGATTTTAGCTCTTAGATAACTGGACATAATCAATTTATTTTTTCTTGTGAACATTTATGGGATTTAGTTTGACTTTTCATTATGGACACAAGGTAACTGTTCAGTCTAAAATAACCATTTTTTTCTTTTGTGTTCAGGACTTTTAGGTTGGCTGGATTACATGATTGATAGCTCCCAGCCAGCCATTCAGCAGCATTACTTGAGCATTTTACAATAGAGCCAGTAGCCTTAAAGAGCATGACAAGTCTACTATTTAAATAAATGCTTTAATGAGTTTACCATGCAAATAAATTTATTTTCTATACTTTAAACTCATCATTGCTAGAAAGCAAGGCTTTATCAGATGGCTGTAGCTCTCACTCCTATTGCATATGTATGTTGTGTGTATATATATATATATATGTATATATATATATATATATATATATATATATATTCATTGCAAAAACTAAGTTAATGCACAGTTAAGGTTGAACTGAATGCCACAAAAACATGGAAATGTGTCATTATGGCTTCCAACCTTAACTCCCCACCCAAACCAACAGGCAGCAAATGGACAAGACCACACAAGAAACCCATCCTCTGTTTTTTCAAACTAAACATGTACGACTCATATTTAAGATGGATCAGTGCTTTGTAATTGTTAAAATCCAATAAATGTTGTCTTGAAGAAAAAAAAAGAAACCTTAACGACACATTTTCATGCTTTTGTGATATTAAGTTCAACTCTAACTGATGCATTAACATAGTTTTTTGCAATGAATGTCCTCACTTTTTAAGACAGTGTAATTGTAGCCTTGTTTGCCTGTGGAAGTGCAGGACCGACAGTGCCCTGCACTCCCACCCATATATAGTGCCTGTGGGACCACAGGGCCTTCCGAGCCCTGCGCTCCAACCCATGTTTAGTTTTTGAGAAGAGCCCTGCGCTTCCATTTATATGACAACAGTGTCAAAAGTGTCAGCATAAACATCTTATTCCCCCAACTCATGCACCAGCTACTGAACAGTTTTGAATTCCTGCCAAAATTTAATTCCACACAATGCCATTCCATGCCACAGGTGTGAAAATACATTTTGACCAGTATGTGACAATTGGCAACTATGTCATACATGAGGTGGGGTAATAAGAAGTCTATGTTGAAATTTTGGGCTCAAAATATTTAACATTTCTGAAGTTATGAGCATGTGTAGTAAAATTGCAATGAATGGTCATAACTCTGCCATTTCTACATATTTTGACCACAAATTTTCAACATAGCTTTCTTATGATCCCACCTCCATGAACGAGGTCAGCAAAAATTGTCCAATCCCACCCGAAAGGCGAATTCACCAAATGACCATGAAACCACCTTTTTGGTGGGAGTTGCATAACAACAGTCATATTGTTCATGAGGTGATGTCCCCAAAAGGCCATGTGGAAAATGTGGGGTCAGAATGTCAAAAAATGGTTGAGTTTTGCACAAAAGTTGAAACCTTCCAGGAGAGTGAGGGTATGTGAGTGTGTACTGCAGGGTGTGGGGTGGTGGGTGCTGAGTTGGAGGTAGAAGTGGGGGTTGATCAGTGAGGGATCATTTTTTTTTCCAGCACCCCCCAAAAAGAGAAAAAAATATTAAGTGATGGTTTTCTGTTTTGCAGGAATGGATTTTGGGATGTGTGCCACTAGACACCAGGGACATAAAAGGCTGAATTTTGATTCCAATTCTACAATGGGGAAGTGCAAAGCGACCACTGAACCACCAATGATAACAAAAAATATAAAATATAATACAGGGACAGAGATCAGAGAGATCGGAGAATGGTGGAGAGGGGAGGGACAACCATACTACCACGGTATTAATTTGTTATTACTGGAGACCGTGATAGGAGAACAGGGGAGGGGGTTTGTGGTGGATATCAATGCCTGAAAAGTAGGGAAATTGGATATCAGGTCATAATACTTTGAAGATGGCACTGGCTTGGAAGCGGGGGTAATGCAAGTTATGTAGAGCTCACCAAAAATCATCAGTTTGAGCAATAATAGCCCTTTATTATGGATTACAAAAATAAATGAATGAAAAAATGTGGAGACTGAGCCAACAGTAAATGTAAGAGGTGCTCAGAACAGTTAATGAAGTGTGTCAGTGTTCTTACTTTCCTAAATCCTCTTGCAAACTGCACACCCCATTCCTCCATGGGATGAGGCACCTTTACAGAGTTAGTCAGCATGAGTCTGAATGATACTTACACATTATCTGGGTGGATGACATTGGAGGAAGCAGGTTGCCTAAAAGCACACAAGAGAGACTAAAAGAGATAAAAGGAAGCAAAAAAGCTTTTGAAAATAAGAGTAAATGACAGACAGATAGCAATAACAAGCATTTGTCAATGCTGAATGTTTGCTTGCTTGTATTAGCATTGGAAATTCAGGAGTTAGACAAACGAAGAGAAGGAATGGCAGTAAAGTATTGAACTTCACACCAACCCCACCTCCAACCTGCAGAGATGGATAAGCGTTGGGGTATGTGTTTGGGTTGTCACCCATAACAGTCATGCCATTTCACCTCACCCTATCCTGCAGAAATGGACAAGTATTGAGATGTGCCTTGGGGTGTTCGGCTTTACAGTGACACCACTTCATAAGGACATACACTGAAATGGGTGCAATATAGGAGAGTGGGGTGAACTCTGGAGCCAAAGAGTCCTCGATGCCTGTCATTGGCTGCAGGGTGGGGGGGTAGGAGTGGAACGGCACGAGCATTACAGTAGGCAATACAAAGGCACACCCCTGATGCCTGTCAGTCTGCGCAGGGTGGGATGTTATGGCTGGAAACCCTAACACCATGGTTGTTTGTTGGTATTTGCACTAAAAACTTTCAACATGGCCTTTTTGTGACCCCCCCACCTCATGAAAGCATTTGGGACCTCTTCTCATGAACAGCGGCATTGTGAGTTTGTCAATGTGTCCCGAACTTTCAGTTACCACAGCATCCCTGCCATTGTATGCCAGATGTATGAAAACACAGACTGGGCAGGATGTGAAGAATGACAGCTGCACCATTCATAGAGAGGTGTGAAGAGATGGCAATGTTGAAAATCAGTAGTGAAAATATTACAAATGCTAGAACTTCCTAGCGTAAGTAGAAACTGTGCAACGCATGCATGTAACACAGTCATTTAGTGGAATTATTTCACCAAATTTTCAACACAGGCATTATGTGACCTCTGCTCATGAACACTGTCAGTATGATTTTCTTAATCTATCCTGAACATTGATTTCCCACAGCAACTGCGCTATTCTGCGCCTGAGGTGTAAACGCATATTTTGGACAGGATGTAAAAAATGAAAGCTGTACTGCTGATAAGGAGATTTGAAAAAATGCCAATGTTGAAAATCTGGAGTGAAAGTACTACAAATTTGTGAAGTCAGAGGGTGTATGGAAACCGCACAATGCACGCTTCTAACACAGTTCATGTTATGGACGTTTGTCACCAGATTTTCAACATAGGCATTTTAGGACCTCTGCTCATGAACAGAGTCAGTGTGATTTTACATATGAACATGCATACGAACATACAAATCTGCCAGCAGAACAGACCAATCGGTCTATCTAAATCTGCCTGAGTGTACAGCTAGCACCCTAGATTGCAGCTACCCCAGCCTCATCCCCCTCAGTTCCCCCCCACTTGTCCCAGCCCCTGACCCCTGACTCTTTCTCTTCCATTATCCCAGTCTTTATTAAAGCTATTGACTGTCCTACATGTTACCACCACCTCTGGCAGCACATTCTAACTAGACACCAGCCTCTCAGTGAAGTAGTGCATCCTCATTTCCCTCTTGAAACGTCCCACTTCCAACCTTAGTCTGTGCACCCTCGTCACTATTCCACTCATCAGTTTAAACACCCCCTCAGTGCTAGGTTTATTTACCCCTCTCAGGTATTTAAATGCTTGAATCGTATCCCCCCAACACTCCTCCAGTGTGTACATGTTCAGCTCATTCAGCATAACTTCATAGTCCTTTCCTTCCATCCCCTTTAACATTTTTGTTGCCCTCCTTTGCACCCCCTCCAGTAACAATATCTCTCCTCAGGTATAGCCTCCAGTATTGCACACAGTACTCCAGGTGCAGTCTGACCAATGATCTGTAGAGAGATAGGATCACATCCCAGTATTTGCATGAGAACCCCCTTGCAATGCACCCCAGTATTCTGTTTGCCTTCACTGCTGCTCTCCTACACTGGGCTGAGTTGTTCATGCTCCCACTTACCAACACCCCTAGGTCCTTCTCCTCCTCTGTGATCCCCAACCCCCCCCCCAATCAATAGTACCTCTTCTGGTTCTTAGGCCCGAAGTGCATCACCTTACACTTGTTTGCATTGAATCCTATCTACCACTCCACTGACCATGTCTCTAGTTTGGTTAGGTCCCTTGCAGTTTTTCCCCATCTGTCCTCTTTGTCCACGACTGCCCCAAATTTGGTATAATCTCTCAACAGACTAACCCTGCTCCCCACTCCCCACTCCATGTGCTATATCAGAGATGAAGAACCCAAATAACACTGGGCCCACCACTGACCCCTGCAGCACCTCACTTGTCACTGCTCTAGGTGCTGAGCGCTCCACCACCACCCTTTGCACCCTCCCCTGTAACCAGGTCTCTATCCATTTAGTCAGCTTTTTTCCCATCCCCACTGTCGTCACCTTCCCCCCAGACTCCCATGAGGCACTGTATCAAAGGCCTTACTGAAGTCCAAGTATAGGATATGTACTGCATGGCCACTGTCCAACTCCCTTGTCACCCACTCATAATACTCTGTTAAACTGGTTTGACAAGACCTCCCTGAGATGAACCGTGTTGCTGCCCATCTTGCAGGCCATTGCTCTCTAGGAATGCCACCAGCCTTTGCTAAAGTATCACCTCCATAAGCTTACCCACTATGGATGTGAGACTGACCGTCCAACAATTTTCTGGCTCCTCCCTAGGCCCACTCTTGTGTATGGGCACCACATGGGCCACCTTCCAGTCCTGGGGTACACACCCCTTTTCCAGTGAGGTGTTGAACAGATCTGCCAGTGGCTCAGCTAACAGCTCTGCCATCTCCCTCAGCACCCTGGGGGTGGAATCCATCAGGACCTGGTGCCTTATCCACCCTCACTGCCCTCAGCCCCTCTAGCACCCTAGTCCTTGTGATCACTTTGTCCATCACCTCCTCCCCCCTTTCCCCACACCTCCAGCCCATGCAGGTAGTGGACCATCCCTCTCCTTAGTGAAAATGGAACAGAAGTACTCATTTAGAATTTCCGCTTGCTCCTCCCACTTTTCCATCCAATCTGCTCCCCGCTTTATCCTCACAATATGTTCATTGCACTTTCTCTTTTCCCTGACATACCTTAAAAAGCCCTTTTCCCCCTCCATTTATGCCCTGTGCTAACCTTAATTCCCTGGAGGCCTTAGCTTTTTTCACCCTTCTGTCCACCTGCCTTGATCAACTCCCATAAGCCTCCTTATCCTTTCCCTTCCCCTCCCTGTTTTCCTGTACTTCCAGTATGCAGCCCTCTATGCCCTCACCCCTTGCAGCACTTCCTTGTTCAGCCAGCATGGTTTCTCGGCTCTGCTCTTCTTACTCTTGGCCCTGGTGCAGGCTACTGTGGCCTCTGTTAGCCAAGTCTTTATGACTCTCAACTTTTGTTCTGCATTCATCCCTGGCCTTATATCCCGGAATCTTCCTCACAGTATTGCTCCCATCATCCCAAAGTCCACCCTACTAAAGTCCGCCATCTTACTGCCTGTGCCTCCTGCCTCCCTGCCCAGTACAAGAACAAGCCACACTGTTTGGTGGTCGCTACCTGCTAATGGGTCCTCCACCCTTATCTCCCTCACTGTCTCCCATTTGACCAGTACTAGGTCCAGAGTGCTACCAAGCCTTGTAGGCCCACTTACCAATTGCATCAGAAGGCCATCCTGGAATGCATCAATGAGCACCTGCTCCCTGGTACTGCTAGCGACCGGGGTGCTCCAGTCAACCCCTGATAGGTTAAAATCCCTCACTATCACCACACTCCCCCTTCTACAGACCCACTTTTATCTACTCTGCTAACTCCCGATCCAGTTCCCCGGATTGCACTGGTGGTCTGTACACGACTCCCAGCCTCAGCTTTCTGCCCTTGGACTCCAGGAGTTGCACCCAAAACACCTCTGTCCTCTCCTCTTCTCCCTCGTCCATCATGCATTTGATCCCCTCCTGCACATAGAGTGTAAACCCCCTCTTTCAACGCCCCGGTCCCTGCTGTATATCCTGTATCCCGGGATTGCCAAATCCCAGTCATGGTACTCTGTGGCCCAAGTTTCTGTCACTGCAGCAGTGTCCACCTTTCCCTCTGAAAGGAGTGTCTGAAGTGCTCCAGTTTTGTTCCCCAGGCTTCTTGCATTGAGAAAGACCACCTTCCACCCATATCCGACCCCTCTATCCATTGACCCGGGTTCACAACCAATACCTCTGTCTTTTCTGAGTTCAACTTCAGCCAGCTAGAATCCATCAACTCCTGGATTTCTTTCAGACAGTTGTTAAAGACCGAGAGAGTTCCATCCTGGTTGGGTGCAAAAGACAGGTATAGCTGGGTATCATCTGCATAACAGTGAAACCTCAGTCCATACCTTCTTACAATGTCTCTAGGGGGCTAGCATATACACCACAAATAACATAGGTGACAGTACTGAACCCTGAGGTACCTCACACAACAAAGCTATTGGGCCTAAGGAAAAGACCCCAGACACAACTCTTTGTGATCTCCCTGTGAAGAATGAGATGAACCATCGAAGGACAGTTCCTGATATTCCACATATATGCCTCAGGCATCCTATCAACACTATGTGATCCAAGGTGTCAAAAGCTGAAGAGAGATCTAGGAGAACCAAGCTGGAACGTCTTTTCTGATCTCTCAAGAAATCATTAAGCACCCGAACCAGTGCTGTCTCGGTGCTATGTCTTTTACGAAAACTGGACTGGAGGGGTTCATAGATGTCATGGATGGTTAAATGGTCCTCTAGTTAAGCTACCACTACTTTCTCAATCACCTTCCCAACAAAGGAAAGGTTAAAGATATGTCTGTACTTTGTGAAACAGTCTGGGTCCAGGGTACCTTTCTTCAAGAGCGGTGTCACCAACGCCTCCTTCAGGGAGATGGGAAACTCACCCGACTCCAAGAATCACCAGACTATTCGCACAAGGACTGGATCGATGATATCACTACAACCCAAAATTAGGGAAGTCAGTCCAGGGTCCAAACTACAGCACGTAGGGTGCACACTCTGGATAATCCTCATGACATCCATGAAGTCCGGTCGACGGAAGTAACTCCAAGAAAACTGAGGTACAGTGAGCTCGCATTGTCCAACAACAACTCCCCTAGAGAGTGCTGGCTGCAACTACGTCCTGATGTTGGCCAGCTTATTTGCAAAAAAATGAGCAAGCTCCTCGTACTCTAATTGCAAAAGAGCTTTCTAAACTTGCAGACAGGCTGGGTTGCACAGTCTGTCTACAGTTTGAAATACAGTAGCTGAGCTGGTCGATTCCGAGCAACTGCAATCTCCCTTGACAGGAATTCTGCCTTCTTACAGGTGATTGCAGAATAATAGACCAAATAATGGTCCATCAATCTATGGTGGTCGGCATCAAGGGTGGACTTACACCAGCAACGCTTTAACCTTGGCCCCTGTCTCTGCATCTCCCTCAATGCCCCATCAAATCAAGGGGACTTGTGGCAAAGGGAGAAGGGGCACACACAGACTGGAGCAATAGAATCCAGAGCTACCATAACAGCTGTGTTATAGGCTGACACCAGGGTCTCTGGATCACTGCTCGCTAACGCGTGGGATGATAGGTCAAGCACCACTGCAAGGTCTTGGGAACTTATATCCAGTAATGGGTGGTACCTAACCATCTCCACAAGGGTAGGCCTTCTAGAGGGGGAGTAAAAACTAAACCTCAAGGTGTAGTGATCTGACCATGTGACTAGTTCCACCCCTACATCGGAGGTTTCAATCCCTAGCAAGAAGATTAAGCCCAAAGAGTGTCCAAATTTATGTGCAGCAGTGGAAACCACCTGTGTAAGGCCCAGAGATGTCATTAACTGGAGGAAGTGCTGGCCAAAGTGTGAGAGTTTGTCTTTGACCCAGGCGTTGAAGTCGCCCAGAACCATCAGTCTGGGTGACTCAAACACCATTTCGATGACGAAGTCTATCACTTCCTGAAGGAATCGCTTCTCATCCCCGGGTGGATGGTAGATGAGAATGATTTGGATGCCTACACCTGCTACCAATGTACACTCAAAGGACTCAACTACTATACTCATGAGACATAGTTCAGTCTTCAAACAGACTGCAACCCCCCCCCCCCGATCCAGTCTCGGGTAGTGTATCACTGAGTACCCAGCCGGAGTCATAGCCTCCAATACAGGGCCAGAATTTTCATCCAGCCAGGTCTTGGTGATGCAGGACAGGTCCACCGAGCCAACAAGATCAGCAATAATAGCTATCTTATCCTGATGGACCTGGCATTGCACAACACCACCAGAGTTGGACGAACCTTGGAGGCTGTCCAGGTTATCTGCCTCCCATATTCGGTAGTGCCCTTGTGTATGGGCACCAGACATGGTGAACTGATCTGGATTCCATTTCGTCCCCGGGCGTCTTCTGGATCCAACTACCCCAATACGACGACCTCCCTCATCCATCCTCCCCTGTTAGCAGTCCCTCGCCTACCCCCTCTCTCCTATGCATAATTCCCAGCACTCTACAATGCTGGCAGGTTTCAAATTGAAGGGGGAAAGAATAAAAAGGATGAAGGGCACGAAGAAAGGAGGATGAGTAGCGCACCACCATGGGGTTAAAGGCCAGCACATGCTGATACTACATAGCCAAATAATAAAATGAAAAATAAACCCACTTACAATAACAACTAACCACACCCCAAAATAATTTTCACAGAACTAGACAAAAATAGTTTAAAATATCTCCCTAATCCCTATTTGATAAATCAAATCTGAACTTAAGCCAGAAGACAACTATCATCCCACCTCATACATATATACATAACATACCACAAAAAAAAAGAAATAGTTTAGGTTCTCTCACCACCCAAACCAAACAAAATAAATATAAAGTGAAATATTTCACCCTAGCTCTCACAACCAGGGAGAAGGGGTGATAAATAATTTGGCACTCTCACTACCAAATTAACAATTACACTTTGAAAAAAAAATCATGCAATAACATATCAAACTGAACTCATAAAACAAACGACCAGGGAGGATAACACATATAAATAAAATAAATAAATGGATGCAAGGTCCTCTCACCACCTAGTGTCCAAAAAAAGAAAAAAGAAAATTAAAAATTCAAGGAGGGAAGTCAGATGTTTTCACACCATAAGTACCAGAGTCAATTACATCCAATAGTCCACAAGGAGACAGAGTCCATAAAATCCAAAAATAAGGAGGTGAGAACACAGTCAAAGTATTAATCCACATATAGATAATGATAAAGAGCAAATAAATTCTGGGGTAACTCCATGAGGATACAGGAAGAATCCAAGTCCACTTTAAACAAGACTTACTGGTACAGTCTCCACGGTAATCTGAGGCCCCATCACTCCCAGCTAGGTAAAACCCAGAGGAAGTAATATGGGTCCAATAAGGAATCCAAGACAGGCTGCAATTTGCAGCCGTACCTGGGAATCCAGAGGGGCTCAGTACCCCAGCCAGCTCCCTGACTAGGAAAATAGTCGAGCCCCCCTTCAGAGCCGTAAATCCCATGGAGAGACACCCGCTGAATTCTGGACTCACCTAAATCTCCACAGGCCAGATTCAATATCCTTTAGTCAAAATCAACTGAAAGTCGACCTGGGAATACCCAAAAGGAATTCCCTTCATATTTTCTCCTCCTCAAGTGTATTCTGTTAACCTGCTTCCGTGACTTCCATGACCCACAACTCCCCTAATGTTCCACAACCTCTCACCCTCTCACCATAATGTTGGAATAGGATATAAAATTATCATAAGCTCCGTATAATATCTCTCAAGTCAAACTGGGATATCCAAAATTCCAGCGCCTTTCCACAACCTCTTGCCATCTCACCATCCAGGGCATAAGTCGAGAGGGAGCAACCACAGCAGCAGAACCTGACACGACAGTCTGCCAAGTTCAACAAAATAACTCCCACGTCCAGCTGCAACGTCGGGAGGTAGAGTCAAAAACTGATTGCAAAGGTAGTCCCAAATGCTCGCTGCAGAGACTTTCCTGTGAGCAATGCTCCACACCTGTTAAAACCAATAGCGATGTGACTACCGAATATTAAAAACGACAAAGACCAGCACTCAAAAATACAATAAATAAAATAAATAAAAACACAAAACGAATAAAAGAAAACTCAAAATAAATAAAATAGCTTAGTAACGAAAAGCATCAGCAGCAGCACGCCCAGCCTGGCAGCCATCTTACATATATACATACACCCACCCATCTTCCAAGCCCAGTCCAGGATCATGGTGGACCCATACCCTGCACACCCCACCACCCTGCCAAAGATGCTTGCCCTATTGACACACGGCACCTGACCCATTTTGGCCACCATCTTATGTTACAGGCTCATACCCCACCCAAATTCTATACCCTACTACAACTGTTAGGGCCCTATTAACTCAAATTCCTGTTTCCCCACACACTAGTCCCGCTACAGCCCCCTTGCCAACCGGGTTAATTCAGTCTCAAATCTCATCCATTAGATACTGTATTACTGTAGCAATCCTAAATCCTCCTTGTCCATTTTTCACCCCTCAGCTACCATATTTTTTCTTCTCAGCCCTCATAGTTTCACATAGCCCAGTTAGAAATCATATTGCACTCCAAGTTTTACTCAAGAGAAAAAATAAATATGTATTATTACAGCAATCGTAAAAGTATCCAATTATTGCTTTGTCTCCACCCCAGAGACCCTGCTGTAATATAGGACCACACAGGACCCTGGTCAGGTGGGTGGGCAACTCAAAAGTCCCAACAGTGCTCTGTTAAGCTCGCTCACTCCCCCTCTCTCACTCGGTCATTCTGTTTCTCCCGGTGCTGCAGGCTGTCATTTTGTATTGGGCTCCTGCCTGCGTTGGCGCTTTTTCTGCCTACAAAGAAATCCACAGTAGTCTCGACAGAGCTCCATTGAGCTCACTCACTCTCCCTCTCTCACTCGCTCATTCTGTTTCTCCAGGTGCTGCAGGCCTCCCTTTTGTACTGGGCTCCTGCCTGCTTTGGCACCTTTTTTTGCCCACAAAGAAATCTGCAGCAGCCATGACAGAGCTCTGTTAACTCGCTCACTCCCCCCTCCACTCGCTCATTCTGTTTCTCCCAGTGCTGCAGGCTTTCTTTTTGTACTGGGCACCTGCCTACATTAGTGCTTGTTTCTGCCAACAAAGAAATCTGCAGCAGTCCCAACAGAGCTTTGTAAGCTCGCTCACTCCCCCTCTCTCACTCGCTCATTCTGTTTCTCCCAACACTGCAGGCTGCCCTTTTGTAGTGGGCTCCTGATTGCATTGGTGCCTTTTTCTGCTCACAAAGAAATCTGTAGCAGCCCTGACAGAGCTCTGTTGAGCTCACTCACTCCTCCTCTCTCACTCACCTGTTGTTAATCTGTCCCAAACACTGATTTCCCACTACAACCGCACTATTCTGCATCAGAAGTGCAAATATACATTTCAGCCAGGATGTGAAAAATGACATCTGTACTGTTCATAAGGAGGTGTGAAAAAATGTCAGTGTTGAAAATCTGGCATGAAAATATGCAAATTTGCAAAGTTACAAGGGTGCGTGAAAACTGAGCAATGCATGCTTGTAACACAGTTATTTTATGGACTTTCATCACCAAATTTTCAACAGAGGCATTTTAGCACCTCTGCTCATGAACAGTGTCACTGTCATTTTCTTAATCTGTCCCTAAAACTGATTTCCTACAGTGACTGTGCTATTCTGCACGGGAAGTGCGAAAACACATTTTGGCCAGGATGTATAAAATGACAGCTGTACTGTTCATAAGGAGATGCGGAAAAATGCCAGTGTTGAAAATATGGTGTGAAAGTATTACAAATTCACAAAGTTATGAGTGTGCATGGAAACTGCGCAACAAACACTCATAAAACAGTCATTTTTGGATTTTTTTCACCAAATTTGCAACATAGGCTTTTTGAGAGTCCACCCGATGAACAGTGACACTGTAATTTTGTTAATCAGTCCTGAAAGGTGATTCTGTACAGTGACTGCGAAATCACCTTTCGGGATCGAATAACTCCATGTCAGTGGCTGAACTCATGTGGAGGGGTCCCAATAATCCCATGTTGAAAAGTTGGTGCCAAAATTCCCCAACATGCCCAAGATATGCACCAAAGTTGAAAAAAAACTTTTTATGCATTATACAGCTTAACAGCATTTCTTCAGTTTGTGGTCGGCTTTGAAGAGTGCAGACGTGTTTCCGGTCCACTGAAGATCATCATGCTGGGCTCTGGAGGTAAGTATGGGATGAAGGGGGTGTGGGGAGGCAGGGTGCACCAAAGATGGGTGCAGGTTGAGGGAGGGGCAGGAGAGATTGTAAGGGACCGTTTTCTTATTTTACAGGTTAAAAAAAAGACAACACGGGTCAGTTTTCTTCTTTCACAGGTGTTGTTTGGTACACTGGGGTGGGCTCCAAGTGTACCACTTACATTTGTGGGGAGGGGGACTGAAGCTGACTTGGACTGGGCCCCTCATTGGCACAGAAATGGGTGGGGTAGCGCATGATGCCAAGGGGGATTCGGCACCCACCCCCTTGGCACAGAGCAGAAATTGATGGGGTGGGAACATTATGCTGATGGGGAGTGGGCTCCTCTGTCAGGAAATTGAACTGGGAATGTGGGACTGAAGCTGACTGGGATTGGGCCCCCTGTCTGCAAAGAAAGACTCTTGGGGGGGTGCATGATGCCGAGGGGTATTGGGCACCCCCTCAGCACAAAACTGAAACTTGGGGGTGGGGACATTATGCCAATGGGGACTGGGCTCCCTGTCAGCAAATGAATGGGGTCGGGGGCATGTGACAGGGGGGGCTTGGGCACCCCTTCATCCCTGAGGTGGTCTCATAGAGCTGCCATGTTCCTGGTACTGTTACACCAGGCGAGGTACCACCCTGCAATGATGACTCGCTCCTTCATTGCAGCAGAATTGCTGATGCTGCAATGATGACCCAGACCCTTATTGAAGTGGCCAAATCATTTCAACTTGGTGGCACTTCTGCAGAACCAGTGTCATCAGGACACTGGGCATGCATTGGGTGCACACCGCCAAGCCCACAAATGCAGTGCTGGCATTGGCCACCACACTGCTGCACCTCCATAAACCACTTCTCTCCTAAGCTGCCGCATAATGTTTTTTGCACATGCAAACATAAAAATGCTTCCATTTTTTCCAAAGCATTGAGTTACTTAACAGAAGAAGATTACTGGCAGCAGTATCTGAATCATCATAGAAAATCGCATTGATACATTCCCATATTACTCTCAGCACATGTTAACCACGAGAGAAAAATGAGAAAAACTGAAAGCTGCAGAAGCTGCTGAGAACAAATTGGAGAATCAAATAATGAAATGAGGCAAAGTGATGGCTAAAGTCAAACTGTGCAACAAACCAAACAGTAAGGAAGCAAAAACCACTTCAGACTTACTGAAGATAAACTTTTTCTTACAAATGTAAATGTCAAAATATTCATTTGCATTTTTATTCCTGAATCCAATTATTTCACCAAGCACAATGACAAAAGACATATTTGATTCTTTAGAGTGGCCCTCACAAAACACAGCTGTCTGGTGCCTCATCCTTGCTTGGCACTGGTTTGAATCTGATACCCTGAATCTGCAAAACAGCAAAAAACAACTGTACAGTGCCAAAAAATCCTGCCTGACTACTCCAAATGCTAGTTCAATGGTGCAACTCAGAGTACAGAGACACACGGTAAGCAGAATAATATATTTTCAGTTTCAAGTTCTCCCATAAAGCAAAACAACAGAAAGAATGATCCAGGGTAAAGGTAAATGACGGGGTTAGACAAAAAGTGAAAAAAAGTTGAATGAGAGGTAACGGGATGGGTGAAGAATGGAAACATTTTTTTTTTCAAAGGGGACTTCTGTTCTAAGGAACAACAGCAAATTGTTGCCCTGTAATCAAAACAATCAGATGTACCCAACCTAAATGTTACAATGGAGCAGAGTGAGCCGCAGGACATGTAAGTTAGAGAGGTGGGAGATACAAGTGCAGACCTTTCACAAGATATAAACCTTGCAAAAAGAGACCAACTGAAAAGTAAAAATAAATCAGAGAATCCACTGCTCTGGGAAAAAACCCTAATTCAGGACATAGATTTCATATATTAGTGTCAGCATTTGACACAATCTCCTCAGATATTGAAAACATTAAAGCAACCCTTTCCCAACTCAATGTATCATCCCAACAGGGTTACGAACACTGAAGACAGAATTTCAGCAAATGACAATAAAATACAAAACTGGGACAAGTTCTTGTTGATGAAGATAATATACTGCAAGAAGGACATTGAACAAAGAGCCAGGTGTGAGATGGCTCATAGATGTCATACTGCAAGATAGGAAAATCAACATTTTTGATTGTGACATTTTAGCAAACAGAAATTATCTTGACCTAGGCATTCTGAATATTGAGCAAAACAGAGTTCACAACACACTAAGAGCTAGGCCTGAGGACAGACTATGACCAAAGCCACAATTGTCAAATGTATGTATTCTGAGGACTAAAACAATTTTTTTTCAGCTTGTATACAAAATGAAGAGAATAACAAGCAGAGGTACCACAATAGCCATATTTCAGACTTACTTATGATTAGATTAATGCACTTCCAGTTCTTTTAAGGCCTTCCAGTGGTGTTCTGGGATGTGGAGCAATCTTGGAGTAAATCCCACCCTGTCATGTCTTATTGCTTAAATATACATGCACACTTATGGGCACACATGTGCATGTGAACTTTTGCCAATGTCTTCTAGTAGAAGGCTTAAACAATGTTTCAAAAAGATCCTTAGAAGTTTGCATGTCAAATGAGGAGTAGGACACATTTGTCAGGACAGCAAATCTAATGAGGTAATTTTGGTAATCTCCTCCCAAAAGTGGGCAACAACTCAGTTTTGTGCATGTCACAGTCTTCATCTGAGAACAAAAACCAAAAAGCCCCTGGGTGATTAAGAGTTAAAACTTTAGCATGGCAAAATAATGCACTTGCAAGACCCTATTTGCTGTGTTTATGTTGTCCATAAAGAATGATCATAAAATCACAAAATTAATCAACAGCAACTACATCTAGCACACAGCTGGCCCAAGTGCCACTTTCTTCCATGCCTGGTAGCCAGTGATGTAGTGCAAACTAAATCATTCACTGCTGACAATGGGCTTAGTTATGTTATATATGTGATATGCATGCAGCTCAGTTCTATCACTTAATATGCAACTCTGCAGTTGGGATATCAATGCATTTCCGTACTACTACACTCTTGGTAAAGACTGTTTCAGATAATACATTAATTGACTTATTGACAATCTCAGAGGTTAATGTCCTCATTTACGTTGCTCTTTGACCTTGTGTTCATCTAAGGCTTGTAACGTTTAGAAGCTTAAATTCCTTATCAACATTATTAGTTTGTAAATAATAAACTACACAGATTCCCAATTGAACGTCTGCATGAGGATGCAGCAAGTTTCATTTTCCTCCAGTCTCCACCATATGGATAGCAGGACTGTGGCTATTTTAACTAAGATACTGCTACTGCATTTCTATAGGACATTCATGTACTGTTCATAGAGCACTGTGTACCTTATTCAAGTCACCAAGTTATTTTTTGGTGTGGTGGGGTAACAGGAAATGTCCAATTCAAAATTATAACTACACATTACGTATTTCAACACAGCATCAACATGAGAATATAGAAATAGAAGAAAGATAGTAGATGGGTACAAAAAGAATGGATGTAGAGCGACACAAAAAAAACATGTATTTTGCCTCCAGATAAAAACTGCTTGGCCCACTTATTCTGCCCATTTTTTCCTGCCTATAGAACCACTGCAGATCCTTCTTGATCTCTAGCCCATTCACCAACCCACTTCCTGTTCCATAAGATTCCCTTATGCCTATCTCATGCATTCTTGAACCTCACCACTAATTTCTCCCCTACCATATCTGATGGAAAACTGTTCCAGGAATCCAGCACTCTTTCTGTGAAGAAGTACTTCCTTACCTCTCTCCTGAATCCACCCCTCTCCTGCTTTCTATTGTGCTCTCTTGTCCTTGAGCATCTTTTTTTCTGAAAAATTCTTTCCACGTGTTCCTTATTTACACCAATGAGGTATTTAAAGGTTTCTATCACATCCCACATCTCTCTTCTCTCTTCCATGGTGTACATATTTACATCCTTAAGTCTGTCCTCATAGAATTTCTGATTCGGACCCTGCATCATTTCAGTCACCATCCTCTTGACTGCTTCCAATCTGTCTATGTCCTTCTGGAGATATGGGGCCCAATATTCAGTCAGGTGCACCCGAAGCAAAGGAGTTACAGCAAAGGTGTTTGACACAAGTAGTGAGTTGTGGCACAACTTGCGTCAAATGGATTCCAAAATGTGGCCTGCATCTGATCCAGGGACAGTTCAGACAAAGCTCCCTTGTGCCAGGTTTGCATCCAACAACCCTCTGTACTATGTCACAAGGGGGCTTGCACTGTGTCAGTGCTGCCCCATCCCCTTTCTTGAGAGTTTGGAAGCCCCACTGGGCATACTCATGGGATTTATTTATTTATTTATTAATTTATTTATTCATTCATTCATTTGATAACCGGATTGGTGCACTGATCCGAAGACCTTTTTCAGGCATGGCCCAGGCCAGAAACTGGCACAAACAACACAACATACAGTGAGAACAATGTAGATCATACAGGGAATATAACTGGGAATCAGTGTACTTCAAACTAAACAGAGAAAATATAAGACAAACAGTACCAGATTCATCAACAGTTGAGCATACCGTTATATGAAATTTAGGTAAACAGGATAAAGTTGCTCCATCATTCAGCAATGGGAATGTTAAACAGCAGCAGAACCAATAAAGTCCCTGGAGGTACACAGAGTTTAACAAGAATCACTTAGATATAAAAACAAAACCATATTACAAGATGGAAAGAATGATCTGTGACCAGTATTCATGGTGGGAGAGGAGAGCGGAGCACTAGAGCAGGAGGGGATAAGGGTGGGCTGCCATGGAGGTGCACCCTTGTTAGTGACCTGCAGGCAGATGCAGGTTGAGGAGGACAGAAAGTGCATTCTTAATAGGGAATTCAGATTTAGAGGGAGGTCTGGGGAACATAGGGAGAAAGGGAGGTCATTCCATAGTGAGGGTCCAGCTGAGAAGAAGGCTCTTAGGCCCATTCTCGTAGTTATGTTAGGACATTCTGTTTGGAGGTGGGAAGACTCAAGTAGATTGTGGCACTAGGTTCTGGGCCAGATAAAAAAGGAGAGTGAAGAGTAGGAGGGACTGTACAAGGTATCAGCAATGGTCCAAGCCAGCAGATAGGAGGGCCGCATTTGTGGAGAAAGCCAGTTAATGGATTGTTAAAGAGAGCTGTGATGAGTGAGGACGGGGCATGGAGGGCAAAGTGGCACATATGATTGTATGTAGAGTCCAGGCAGTTCAGGTTGGTAACGCAAGTGAGGGAGTACTCCACGCAGCCATAGTCAAGGAGGGGGAAGAGTTTGCCAGGGGCAATAGCATGGTGGGCTTCCGGTGAGAATTGGTCAAGTCAGGCAATAGCACAGCCCTATCCTCTGGTTGATATGCCTGATCAGAGAGAGAGAGAGAGAGAGGCAATGTGGTCAGTGTAATTTAGGGATGGATCCAGGATTACCCCAGATAATTGAAGGCGAGAACAGTGTCAAGGGGAGAGCCATCTGGGGATTTGACAGTGAGAAAGGCAAATCAAGTAAAAATGGTGCTTGACATTGGACATGTATAGATAGTTTTATTTCCATGCACAAATGCATTATAATGGTTGGGGCAGTTGCACGTCATCATCTTGCAGTATTACCAGCAAGATCCTGGGGGGGGGTTCCGGAGTGCCATGTTCAAAATGCCAGTGCCATTGGAATTCTTGCTGAATTTTTTGAGCGATGAGGTAAAAAACTAGTAATTTGTTATGGTTCTTGCAGGGGGGATCAGAGAGGTGAAGCCCTGATCTGTGCAGTGGTTGGGCCTTCAACTCTTCCACTAGAACTCTTTTAAGAAGGCTAGAGAAATCTAAATGCAGACAACTGCTTCACTTCTACCTAAGCTATACTATGCAATTCAGAGCTATCCTCCTGAGCCAGCTAATTGCAAGGATGTTTATGAGCTCCCTTCCTCCAACTCAGACTAGCACACTAACTGCTGAGTTGTTGTTTTTTTACCCTGACTGAAGGTCCCTATTTACCTTGCACACCCTACACTTCTAATAAAGTATCTGTCTGCTTACCTGCAAGTTGGAAATGTTCTAGCTGCCTCATCCAGATGCCTCCTTACTCTTTATAGCAAGATTGCTCTAAGAGCAAAGGCTAACTACAATGTTGCCATCATGGGGATCTGACAGGGGCTTGATCACCATATCTCACATATGAGCAACCATGTGTCATGCCACCCTATTATTTACCTATAATGGGAGGTGAGTTTCCTTTTAAAGACAGAGTTCTGATTGGCCCCATAGCCCCTGTAGCTCACAATGTTTAATACCAATACAAAGTAACAGCTCAGGTCACACACAGACAGTGAGAAAAATATTTGCATGACCAACAGCCACAATGCTTATATATAGTCAGGAGAAATACTAGGCTGGATTTAAATAGAGGGCCAGGATATTGTGAGCTATTTTTAAAGATTACAACAAAATTCTAAAGTATATCCTTAGGAAAATGTATATTTCCTACAATCAGGATTAAAAGGCATGGACCAAATGAGTAACTTACTTACAGTTGGCTGTTATAAATTCAAGCTGTCTGTGTACAGGTGTTTCCAATAAATAACACTTGAAAGCAGCTTGCATGGGCTATATCCTTTTGAAAAACCTGGCATACTGTAACTGACCCTTAGGTTTGTTTTTCTTAACATGTAAATTTGTAAGTTTTTCACAAAACTAATAACTAATCAGATAAGTGAATTCTCTTAATTTTCCGCAACAAACAATCGTTCAAGAAGCTAAGACAGCTGATAGGTTTAAACATTTGGGGTAAAGATATAACAACATTGGGGCAGAAAATTAACTAATGCCATTATTTAAATATTAACTCATATCCCTTGTAACATTTCACTTTAAATGATTCTGACAAGTGGAGATGTGTGACCCCAATAGCTTGTGTTATTTAATAACACTGAAATTACCTTTGGTGGTTCAATATAAGGTATCACATTTATCTTTTTCTAAAAGACAGTATTGCTATGAACATGTTTTCCAACAAAACTCTATGCTCAAATTAAATATGAGCAGAAATATAAGTGTATAATAAAATTATAATTCCAGACAGTGTGTGTTCAGGCATGTAGAGATGTGCATATATCTCACAAGGAATAAGGGATCCACATCACTGGGAGTACAATAATACAGTAATAGTATGGCCCACTCAATATCTAGCATGTGAGAGGTGGCTACAATCACATTGTTTACCATTCAAAACAACCATGGAGGTGACCCTGCACACCTGGAACAATAGGACTTCATGGGAACACTGTCAGACATCCATGATATACACATTGTGTCAAAGTACTGGGAAAAAGTCATATCGAACTGTGGAAGAGTGACCTTTTTGTATATAGGGATCTACTATTTTGAAGGTGCCGGACTGTATGGCCTTATGGCCCACCAAGCCAAAAACCTATTTAGTTGTAAAGAAATTCAAAAGAAACTGTTTATGAAGCTTGCTGTCTGTCTGTCTGTCTGTCTATCTATCTATCTATCTATCTATCTATCTATCTATCTATCTACCTATCTAATCTATCTACTTGTGTCCACTCACTCACCCACCTGTCTATTTGTCTATTATCTATTTTTATCCACCACCTTTCTATCTATCTATCTATCTATCTATCTATCTATCTATCTATCTATCTATCTATCTATCTATCTATCTATCTATATATCTATCATCTATCTAACTATCTATCTATCTATCTATCTATCTATCTATCTATCTTATCTGTCTATCTATCTCTATATCTATTTAACTATGTATCTACAGTATATATCTGTTTGAGTTGTTGACATACTACAATTGTCAGTTGCTAGCTTCAGGTATTACTCTAAGTTGTCTGTAGCATCACTGAAGTTCCATGTTAACTTGCTGTACTAACTGCCATCCCTTGCTCCCCCCCCCAACCAGGGTCACACCCAGAAATGAGCCTTGGTTCAGTGGACCCTTCCTGGTCACCAATGTCCAAATAAATACATATGTTCTAACTGTATGGTTAATGAAAAAATATATGGCATCTGCTTCTATCTAAAGTGTGATGCAGAGCAGCTTGACACTTAAATTTATTAGGCTATATCCATTCTTATTATTAGCTCCAGTAACATTAATTATACCATAAAGCCATTACATTGAGTCCTTGCTTATATTAATAACAACAGGATGGCCTGGGAATATAGATTCCATCCTCCGACACCAGACCTGCTAACTTTCAAAATAGCCACTGACCTTTTGTTTCTATTATCATTGTGTAGACACCTAACATTATATACAGTGATCTAACAAAATCCTTTAGACTGACACAAAGATTTATAATAAACCTGGAGTGGCCTTTCTGGACCAATAATATTCGTGTTTGTCTACATGTGGATGTTAGCAGTGTTATGCAATTCAAATGACAGAAGGAAGTAACCCCAGCTATTGTCTCTCCTCCCACTTCAGACTGAGGAAATCCAATCATTAGTGGGACTCTGAATAGTTTATTTTCGCTTTGAAAAAGTGGGATTCCCCATTCATTGGTCATGTGTACCAGATTAAAATCATCAATGTTAGCATGCAAAGTCTGACATGTGGCTTGAGTTCCAAAATGTGAGATATGAACATCCAAACTTTTTAACCGTAATAGTCAAAGCTCTAAATTAATGGGCTGTTAAGCACACTTGTAGAAGGAGTAGAAGTCAACAGCCATATCAACTGTAAGGCCTGTCCCTGGAATTATATCAACATCAAAGGGAACCAGGAACATGATGATTTTGCTAAGCAAACTCTTTTATTGTAAAGGGAGCACTGTATTGCAGTGAAGAAAGTTAAAAAACCTCCAGGTATGCTCCTACCAGACACCCAACAGTGACTTTGTGCTTTGTCACTTGACAACAGTTTTTTTAACCTTCTTCAGTGCAACCTGTTCTCTCTTTACAGCAAAGGAGTTTTATAGAGAAAACCAGCATCTCTTTTTTCTTAGAGAAAGGGGTGGCTTCCCAGTTTCCTTCTTTGTTTTTTGTCCCTCTGTTCTACCTGTGGTGCAGCTAGTGCTAGTTGTAGCAAATTGTTTTGTTTTTCCTTGGAATTATACTGCTGTTTGTAGAGTTTTATCTGCTGAACACAAGCCACTATGATACGTGAGAGAACTATGAACTGCATATCAAACATTTAATCCGATGGCTGTAACAGATCTCAACTTATAGTTAAAGTTGGCTCCATCTAGTTCATTCTTCAAGAGAAAATTACCAGGCCATGGCACTTTATGAGCAATCTTAGTTCTGCCACCGAGTGAGCACATAGTGTTGTACTATTGTGTATTGACTTCTTTCTTAATAATTCTCAGCCTTTTGAGATACTTGTGTATGAAAGCCCCAATATAACATGACAAAATATTGTGTAACTGCATTATTGCAAATAACATCTTAAGGAGATTAGTTGCTACATATCAACAGCCTAGTAAAAATTACACAAATCTCAACTGTTGCTCATCACGTGGAACAGTCTTCTTTTGAAAGTGCCAAGAGTTTCCTTTATTCCACACACACAGAGCACCATCTTGCATTGTTCACCTTTGTCAATCTCTAATTCTCCTTTTGCAGTTGTATGTCATAACAGTAATCTTTGAAGATCTACAAGTTTATTTATAAAATGATTTTGTACTCTGAAGCAACTGTAACTACATTGATTTGTGCCATTTTTCATAAGCAGAAGTTTTTTCTATAGCTGAGCATTTATGGCTGTAAAAATAATACATGACAGCCTACTGGGAGAAGCCTTTATGCTCAAAATGAAACAATCTAATGATGGACAAATGATGTCAGCAGTAAAACCCGTGCCTTTATTAAAAAAAAAAAAAACAATACTGTATCCCTTGTACTTCAATGATTTGGAGAAGTATCAGAGAGTTTTTTCCCCCATCTCTTTCTCTGTTTTTCTCAGTCACTCTCTCTCTCTATCTTTCTCTTTCTCTCTCGCCCATCCCATGAATTAAGAACAATTGTCTTTGACTGGGGTGATGAAAGCATGATACAATAGTTAGAAAAAGGAGACTGTCACTGAAGTACATCCTAGTTCTGTAGCCTCAGAGAATATAGTGGCAAAGAAAGTCAACATTCATTATGCCAGCCATGCTCCTGAAACCTGGCAACTGACTACAAAAAGTGATGGCAGTGTCTACCCTAATATATAGAAACAAAGAAATGTTCCAGTACAAGAAGTGTCTTTTTAATTGACTATGCTGGTTTATTCATGTTGAGAAAGCAGAAACATTTAGTATATAAAACACAATCTCTGGTTATTTGACAACCTTATTTTCCTATAGGCAAGAACGCTGTTGATCTATGTAAAAGAGAGAAAAAACGTTCCTTTTTTATCAACAAAAGAACTTGCTGCAACCTCAGAAATATGCATAACATAGAAATGCAATTACCTGTAATTAATATAGAACCAAATGTTATCTATTACTGATTTTGCATCCCTTTCATCAGATTATGTTGTGTTTATTATGTAAAGTCCTGTTCACATTCCTACTTTACTAAATAGACTCCTGCCTGCATCAGATGTAAGTTACACTCCTCATGAATAATTAGAGCTGAGTGAAAGCTATCCTCTGCCAATGAAATTCTGGTGAAATATCAATTTCACTTCTGTGAAATTTTGAAAAATGTCAGCAAAAATGTGAAATTTCACCAAAACTGTGATTTTAGTTATTTCCACCTGCTTTAAAAAGTGTTTGTCCAGCTTGCACCACATTTGGTATAATGATTTTACAAACATCCATCGAGATGCATACCAAGTTTCATATCTTAAAGGTGACTAAATTATAAGCCTCTAGACTTTGAAAAATGCTACAATTACATTTCGCAATTATGTAAACTGTAGAATTTTAAACTCCTATAACTTTAAAATTAGAGAACGGAATATCTTCAATTTTTTTGGGGGGGGCATTGACCATAGATGTTACGCTTTGAGGCCACTCTCATGACCCAGCAGCAGAGTGTTGTGCTGCCATGCTGATGACCCATGTTTGGAAATGAGCCCAGGATGTCTTGTCGGGAGGCAGACCATGGCAGAGACACCTTCAGCTCAGCAGTGACTCTCAGTTGGCGAGGGTTGGTGGTGTGTTCCACCAGCACAGCAACCCCTGAGGCTGGGCCAGAGAGTTTGCTCCTGCCACAGGGGAAGCTGTAACTGTGTGAGGCAAACCGAGGCACTGCCACCACCAAGGGAGATAAGAAAGAAAAAATGTTGGAGAAAAACCCGGTAGCTAACTGAATGATGGCTGGGTTCAGCCTGATCAGGGTAAATCACTGTAAACAGGGTATATCCCCAAGAGATGAGTTACTGGCAAGGACAAAAAACAACAACATGGAAAACAAAAAGAGGCTGTGTCTGTCAGCTCTCTAATCTCTTGCTCAAATGCTAGCCAAGTTATAAGCACCCAAAGGTTCCAAGATAACATCAATAATTAAAGTTGAATTTCATAAGTTTTTTTTTGAAATTGTTGAATGCTGTGATACTTTTGTCAAAGCCATGTCAATACATTTTTCCAGTAATACACCTGAGTTGCTATTTTAGAGGAAGGTAAAAACTGAGTAAAGTGGCAATAATGTTGCATTCATAGGAGGCTCCAATGTAAAGTAAACTGATGCCAAGTGTCAGAGGTCACTAACTTGATTGACAAACCATGAAGAATAGTCCAGGATCTCACTCTGCACTAGCCTGAATTCTTGTAATGCAGCAGATAACCACTAGAGCTCACTGACACAATGACTTGTGGAAGCACCTGCACATGTAGCATTGTTTCTGTAGGGTGCCACCTGCTGACTCTCTTTAGCAACCCTGTCGACAACAGTGTATATTTTTGCTATTTTAAAACAGTGGCACCAAGTGATGCCAAGCCTTACAACTAGCTACAGCTTAAGTCAATTTGTGACAGACATATCTGGTTGTCTTTAGCCATTATGGAGCATGATGCTGGTCATCATCACTGTCACAGGTGTATTGGAAGGGTATTGCAGGCCTATGATGCCAGTGCAGGTAAGGTGATTTAGTGGTGATGAGTATTTTATGAAAGTTTAATTCCTCAAGTAGAAGTCTAGTGGCATTACCAAAATGCTTTCATGAATTTTAGAGCACATCTTGTGTAACTTCCAAAGTATCCACAATAAAATGTTAGCCCACTAAACCACATTCATTCAGCCTAAATAGATTCCAGGACATTTGTACTTTGGTATGCATGCCACATCTTGAGTGTATTCCTGCAATAGCAGTGGAGCTATAGTCATCAACATTGTTTGAAAATGTTCACACAGTTTAACAAATAATTAAATTCTGAAATGCTGAACTCCTGTAACTTAAGATTTACACAACCAATAACCTCTCTATTTAGCAGTTTCTATTACCCTTCCAAGAAAGTATGCATACACATGTTCAACTATCTTGCTACAAAGGTGGCTAAATTGTAAGCACAGAAATATTTTCAGAAATTTTCACATGAGCAACAAACTGTCAGAATTTGAGACCCATAACTTCCCTTCCACTCATACAAATTTCATGCAACTTAACATTAATACAGGGCATCTCCCAATCAACATGCATGCCCAATTTCAGATTTTTAGATATTACTCTAAGTTATGACCAATTAAAGAATTTCAGAAAATTCCAGAATATTTAATAAAATGTTGTGAACCTTCCTAGAATGTTACAAATATTCAGCAAAATCAGAATTTGCTAATTTTGCAGAGCCCTACAATGCACAAACAACCGATGTGTTTTGTGCATTATTTTTTATATATGAATTATTGGAGGGACTTGCTTTATCATTTTTTACATGTCTTTTAATCTGTTTTTGTCAGAGCTGCTAATGATAGCTGATTTTTCCACATCTTTGACAAAAAGTGTCTAAAAACAGGGACATCTAATAATTAGATATTGGTGTAACAATGAACAAGATAACAGGAAAAGTACTTCTATGGCATTCAGAAATATCAGTAAGCTGTTGTTCTACAGCATCCTTTCTAAAAAGTATCTGATTATAAACCTTTTGGGAATGACTGGTTGCCTACCAGGTCATAATGTCATATGCTTAATAGTGTACAACAGTATAGCCAACCCGAAACAGTGCTGTCCATGACAGCAAATGGTGCAATACCGTGTATATTGCTGTACATGGTATTGCACCATACACACACTCCCAGGCAGAGGATTATACCTCTGCTTGGAGTGGGTTTCACCAATCATCTGCCGTGGCTCATTGGACTGAGCCGCAGCAGCAGGTACCCAGGCGCTGCATCTGGGACTGGGTTTGATTTCCGGTGCCAGACATTTTATTTTTCTCCATGGATTGTGTGCTCCCTAAGATGGCCCCCCCCCGGAGTTGAGCATCTTTAGTGTGGGGTCTGGGGGAGAAGCCCCCCATAATAGGGTGGGTGGAGCCCTCCACAGGAAAAAGAATTATGCTGCAAGGCAATATCGTGCTGTATTGGCAGTGCGATTTTCCCATGCGGCATAATGTCATGTGACATTATGACCCCGTGCTGACTGGTTGCACAATTTCTGTCTCTCAATTTGCAGTCTTGAAAACATCTGTAAATAAATGTATTGGTTTAACTTATTCTTCTTATCTGCTGTAACTGATTCCTTCTACCTCACCAAAGACACAGATCCCATCATCTCTGTGGTGTGTCATGGCATCTTCCTTATATCCCTGGTCTGACCTCTCCTGTGCATTACAGCCTTACCCGCTAGGTGGAACCAGCTGGCAGGGAGTTGCTAACTAGAACAAACCATTTTGGTGGAGGGTTGAGCAGAAGAGCCAGAGGTCTCTGCACCCTGCTACGTGAAGGAGAGCTGAAACATGATTAAGCACAAAATAGATGACATTTGAAGCAGTGGATATTCCTCATTTTCTTATCATTGTTACAATACTTACCATTTTGTTCTTTTCCATGGGAGCATCAATTTGACATCTGACTGGATCTGTGGAGGTCCCCCCCCCCATTGTCAATGTCATACTTTATTTTGACAGCAGAAGTAGTTATTTGATCACATTGTTATGTCCTCATTGCAAGTACTCCTCTAGATCATCTGTAGGCAGCTATGTGGTCAACAGAAGTTGCTCACCCTCCTCAAGACACATGTCTTGCAATTATGATGCATCTCCTTGCTTAGACAGCCTAATGTTGGAGTTCTGAACTTAGAATATTAACCCTTGTCTTCCATATTGTGAGAAAACATGTTTACCCCTACACCAGAGGGCTGGGTAAATTATTCTGCACTACTCTAGAGTCAGACCATTATACATTCTCATAAGTTCATTACTTCAACTTTACAACAGAAATATGGTCCTTGCAGTCTCCCATTCTGCATAAAACATTGTCTCATATACATCATGGTTATTCCAATGGTTAGTGCACTGCACTACAAGTCTGGAGATCAAGGTTCAGTTCTTAGCCCAGACCCCCACATCTTGGCTGGTGCAGTTATTGTGAGTTCACTGCAGAGGCTTGAGGTCTGATTCTGAAAGGGGGGGTATTAAGCTTCTACTGTAGAGATAGCTGGTACAGGCAGGGCTTTGTGTCCCCACTGATACATGCTATTATATATGTCCACTCTCTGTTTGAGAAGATGCATCTGCAGGCCTTTAAAGGAATGAAACCTTGGGCCATAAATCAGAAAGCCAGCTGGACTAACCATTCAGCTAATAGGGAAATTCATCCTGTAGTAGTTGGGATATTAGAATGCTACACTGACTTCATAACAGCTTTCTCAAGTATGACCAATACAGGTCTCCATTTTGATGTCACGATTCCCCACCACTGCTTTAGTTATTATTTACAGCCTTTCCTCATGTACCACAAATGCAAACGACAATGCATACTCGCAATGGAAGTCAGAGTCTGCCCACCAGAGTCAGCCCAACAAGTCAGCCAGCTGCCAGACACTCTGTACCACAGCAGCAAGTGAGTAAAGCAGGTGACAGAGGAGGAAGCAGGGAAGCAGAAGGGTTGCAAAGGAAGGCACAAGTGGACTAGATGCAGGAGATAAATGCCCTATGTAGGGTAGGGTTACAAAGGGGTTTTTGTTTAAAAAAAACACACAAAAAAAAAAAACAGTAAAAGGAGGTGCTAGCTAGAAACCTATCCAGGTCAGGATGCAAGGGACCAAGTGTTTCCGGGATAACAGAGTAGAAATTATGATAGGAGTGGGGCAGTGCATTTGCTATGGGGCAGCAGTTTTCAGGGAGACCTTCTGGAGACTGCAGTGCTACCCCATCTGCATGCACCTCTCTGGGCTGAAGGAGGAAGTTGATAGACATCAGGCTATGTTCGCTAGGATTCATGGGGGGGCTCCCTCACCCAGGGATCACCAAGTCTACCAACACCACCTCAAAGGTTGCCAAGGAGGAGGAGCAGCTGGACTACAGAGGGCTTGGGAAGGGTAAGGATGGTGGGTCAGAGGCAAATCTCTATATGTTATCACTACCCAATTCCTACACAACTCTGGCACAGCAGGACTGTCCCATGAAGGCACCCATAGTAGTGACCAAGGACAATGTGGGGGTCCTCCATCTTGGAGACCCAAAGAAGGGGGGAAAAGGACCCCAGAGGAGGAGAAGGAGGAAGCAACTCCAGGTGGGTGACTTCACTGTGTGGGGATAGATTTGGGGACATGATTGGAGATGGTGAGGGAGGTTAGTTGCCCACACAGCACCATAGTTCAGAGGGCTGGGAAGCATATCCTGACGGTTTCTAGGGCAGGAGGACAGGAGGGAGAGCTCGATGTCATTTATTTATTTATTTAGCTTTTGTTTACTGGGTAAGTACACTAGACAAGTATTATGCCTATTTTCAGGAACGACCCGGGAGAATACAACATGAGGAACAGTCAAGGAGACATGGCAAAGAGAGTACAGTTTTTTGTCACAGTAAACAAACATGTGGGAAATACATCATTTGACGCTAGGGGAAACATATAGTAGTAAGCACATTTAAGATTATACACTCTAGACTAGCTAGTTCAACTAACAGATACATACAGGTCATCATACATAGGAGTGGAGCATAGCTCAAGGACTGGATTGGTCATAATATAACATAACATTGTCATATACACCCCCTAGGCTAGTTGGATCACGGACAGGTATATACAGCTCATCACATTTTTCTAAGTATGCACATGTTAGACAGAAACAGAAACACTTGGTAGTACAAGTTTCTACCAAGTGACCAAGGTGCAATATGTCCACCTAAGGTCTAATGACCTGGCTAGGGATGAGGCTAAGATAGTTCAGCAGGAGTTCAGGGATTTGGGGAAGGGTCTTAGGCAGGTAGCATGCTCAGTGGCCTTTTCTGAGAGCTGTCTGTCTACAACAGGGGGAAGCAAAGGGTACTCCATACCAGAAGCTTCAACACATGGTTGAGGGAGTGGTGCAGAGAGGAGGGGTTCAGCTACATTGGGGACTAGCAGGTAACAGAAGAGGAAGCAGGGAAGCAGAAAGGCTGCAAAAGAAGGCGTGAGTGGACTAGAAGCAGGAGATTAATGCCCTATATAGGGTAGGGGTACAAAAGGGTTTTTCTTTAAAAAAACACACATACAAAAACAAGGGCATATACAGGGGAGATAGCCTGCATCCATCCAGGGAGGATCCACAGTCCTCAGTGAATGGTTTAAATGTTACATTGGTGAGCATTGAAACTAGCCAAGGGGGTGGTAAAAGGAAGCAGGGAGACATAAACTGTCTCCCCCTCAATGAGTTGAAGTAGTCTGTAGGGAGAATCCTAGGGGATGGAAATCCCCTAACAACAACAAAAAAATGGTGGGCATGATGAGAGATGGGAATGAGAGGAAAGTGTATAAGGAGAGAAGGCAAGAACATTACCAAGTCATGGTACAATGAGGTCCAAGACTGGGATATTGCCATAACAGGCTATGCTCTGTTCAGGAAGTACATGGTGGGAAAGAGAAAGGGAGGAGTATCTCTTTATGTGATGGATAGCATAAAAGCAATAGAGATATAGGGAATTTAGGGAGGGGCAGAGGTAGTGGGGGTCATCCTAGAAACAGGGAATAAATACATACAAACATATGAAGAAGCCATCAGAAGAAAGCCATTTTATCTATCCATTCTGCTCATATTGCAGGCTTCACAGCTTGAGCTACTATCCCTGACCCCCCTCCCTACTCTTTCCATCCTTCCTGATCCTTACCTTCCCCTATGCCTATCCCAGCCTCTCTTGAAGCTACCCACTGTCTTCAATGAGACCACCTCTTCTGTCAGTGCATTCCAAGTGTCCACCACCCACCCCATGAAAAAGTGCTTCCTGACCTCCCTCCTAAACTTGCACCCTCCAGTTTAAGACTGTGCCCTGTCATGTTATGGTTGCTACTCAGCTTAACTAGACCATCCTTATTCACCCTATTTATCCCTTTCAAGTACTTGAAGGTCCCAATCATGTCCCCCCTCCCTCTCTCCAGTCCTACAGGGAGTACATGTTCAGTGCCCTCAATCTCTCCTCATATGCCTTACCCTGCTGATCCCCTATCAACCTTGTAGCTCTCCTCTGCACCATCTCCTGCAGGTTATTGTCCTTTTTGAGGTGTGAGCAGTAGTACTGAACTCCATACTCTACATGTGGCCTCATCAGTTACCTGTACAAGAGCAGTATAATCTCTTCTCTCCTACTACTGATCCCCTAACTATGCATCCCAATGTCTTGTTTGCCTTTGCTGCTTCTTTCTTGCACTCCATGGAATGCTTCAGGTCACTAGTGTTCATGACTCTGAGGTCCTTGTCCTCCTCTGATGCAGATACCTGGACTCCACAAAGGTAGTACTCCGTTCTGTGATTCTTGGATTCTGGAATGGTGCCACAATTTGCACTGGCATAATCTACAGACATCCAGCACTGGTAGAGGAGGTGGATAAGGTTCTAGTGGAAGCCATCCAAAAGATGGCATATAAGAGGGAGGTGGGGCCGGTAGGGTACTGCAAAATGCTGGATGTAGATTGGAGCATTCAAGCTGCAGCTTCATCTCGGAGCAAGAACATCCTGGACTCCCTGCAGAGGGCTTTTCTCAGGTAGCTAGTAAAAGGTCCCACTCAGGAGGGGATAATACTGGATTTTGTACTCACCAACAGGGACAGTGTTGCAGGTGTCTCAATGGGTGGCCACCTGGGGACAAGTGATCACTGTACAGTGTGGTTCAATATAAGCACTGTGACAGAATCAAACCACACTTTGGCAAAGGTCCTGGACATCAGGAGGGCTGATTTTAAAAAGATGGGGGAATGCCTCTAGGATTCTCTGGCAGGGGGAGAAAGTAGGTGGAGTGGAGGAACAGAGGGTGAAACTAAAAAGATGGAATAATGATGCAATAAACCTATGCATCAGATAAAAAACAAAAGCAAGAGAAAAAAGAGATAGTTATGTTACTCAGAAAGGTGTCCAGGAAGGTAAGGGCAAAAAAGTTAGCATTTAGGAGGTATAAGGAGACACAGGGGGAGGACAATAGGGAGGTGTATCTGGAGAAACAGAAGATGATAGGAAAAGCAATTAGGAGCACAAAGGCACAAGTGGAGGGGGAAACTGCCTGGGCAGTAAAGAAAGGGGACAAGACATTTTTCAGGTATGTAAGCAAAAAGAGAAAGATCAAAGGAGGGATAGTAAGGCTTAGAAGGGAAAATGGAAAGTGTGTGGATGAGGACCAGTAAAAATCAGACAGTCTGAACAAGTACTTTTGTTCAGTGTTTATAGATGAAGGGGATGGTGAGGGACCCCAGATAAGTGCCAGGAGCATCAAAGGAAGGGTGGTGTACACTAGTCCATTTACAGAGGAGAGAGTCCTGAAGGAACTTGCAAATCTGAAAGTGGACAAGGTAATGGGGCCAGATGGGGTGCATCCAAGGATACTATGAGAGCTCAGAGAGGTGATGGCTGCAACTCTGACAGCCCTGTTCAACCACTCACTTGAGATGGGAGTGGTTCCAGAGGACTGGAGGAGGGCAGATGTAGTCCCACTGCAAAGAAATGGCAGCAGGATGGAAACTGGCAATTGCAGGCCAATCTCCCTGACTTAGGTGGTGGGAAAATTAATGGAATCACTACTGAAAGAAAGGATAGTGGAATATCTTGAATTTAGTGATGTACAAGCTCTAAGGCCGCATGGATTCACTGAGGGGAGGTCATGTCAACCCTGATTTTTTTTTTTTTGTTGACTGGGTAAGTGCACTAGACAATTCCTGCCTATTTTCAGGCACAACCCGAGGGATGGGAATACAGATGAATGCCAACTGGCCTTGAACCCAATTAAGCTGTTGGTGGTATTTTTAGTGAATTTAGTTTAGTGATTGATTTCTTTGACTGCGTGACCAAGGAATTAGATCAGGGTGGAGTGGTGGCTATGGCCTACCTAGAATTCAGTAAAGCCTTCAACACTGTTCCACATAGAAGACTCATAAACAAGCTGGGCAGCATAGGAGTGGGTCCAAAGATGGTAAACTGGGTAAGGAATTGGATAGGGGACAGGAGACAGAGGGTGGTGATAAATGGAGTTCAATCTAGAGAAGTGAGGGTGACCAGTGGGGTGCCACAGGGATCAGTACTGGGACTGGTCCTCTTTAATGTTTTTATTAGTGACATTACAGAGAGGTTAGAAATGAAGGTATGCTTTTTTGCAGATGCCACTAAAATCTGCAATAGGGTAGACACTCTGAGGAAGGGGGATGAATACAGATCTAAGAAAGCTAGAGGAGTTGTCAAGGGTGTGGCAGCTAAGTTTCAGTGTGAAGAAGTGCAAAATTATGCTCCCTGGGGCATAGAAACCCAGAGGCAGAGTACAAAATGGGGGGGGTAGTATTAATGGCCACCATACAGGAAAGACACCTGGGGAAAATCATATCTGAAAACCTAAAGGTGGGCAAACAGTGAACCAAGGCAGTGGGGAGAGCTAGTAGGATGCTAGAGTACATAGTGAGTGGTGGAACCAGCAGAAAGAGAGAGAGATGATATAGATCATTGGTGAGACCTCCTCTAGAGTACCATGTCCAGTTCTGGACACCACATCTCTGAAAGGACGTACACAGAGTAGAGGCAGTCCAGAGGAGGGCAACTAAAATGGTGCAAGGTCTACATCAAAAGCCCTAGGAGGAGAGATTAAAAGACCTCAGTATGTACACCCTAGAGGAAAGGAGAGAGAGAGAGAGAGTGGATGTGATAGAGACTTTCAAATACTTCACAGGTATAAATAAGGTTCAAGAAAGAAGCAGTTTTCAGGAAAAAAGATGCTCAAGAACAACGGGGCATGCTATAAAGCTGGAAAGGGATAAATTCAGGGGAGATGTGAGGAAGTACTTCTTCACAGAAAGATTGTTGGATGCCTGGAACAGCTTCCAAGAAGAGATGATGGGGCAAAAATTGTAACGAGATTCAAGAATGCATGAGATAGGCATAAGGAAACCTTAGTGATAAGGGGTAGGGTAAAGCCAGAGATTAAGAAGGGTCCGCAGTGTTACAGTAAGTAGGGAAAATGGGCAGACTAGGTGGACCAAGTGGTCCTTACCTGCTGTCAAATTCTATGTTTCTATGTAACTGATTTACAACCAATTAAAGAGTTTCAGAAAGTTCCACATTTAGCAAACTGAAAAAGAAATAAGACTGTGTTTTTAATGACTGATGTTTTTCCTGATGTATTACAGAATCTGCCCCTCCAAAATGTTTAGTGAATCTACTACTATCCTACTTGTTAGAACTCAACTGAGTATCACAAAAACATTGCCATAGACACGCACTTTGAAATGTGAAGGGAAGGTGATAAAAGACAATTAGAAGAATTTTGTTACTCCAGACCTCATGTCAATGAATACTGTAATTCTGACTGGGATTCTAATTTCTCTACTGGATCTCATTTTGTTAACCTGGTCCACGCAATCACCTATTAGAAAATGATTTTGAAGTTCATTTTTCAATCAAATAACTGAATTAGAAACTCCTCATACTAGCAGCAGAGGAAAGAGGGTATAGAAAAATGATGATTGCATGATATGAACTATTGATGTTTTCCAATGGGTGATTTGGTCAAGTTGCACACTTATAATTCATAAATTAGTAAGGAGATATGTTATTACTTATTGATCTCACAGGCTCAATTTACCAATTTGGAAAAGATATTGAGGACATTTTGGGATCCTCCTCAACCTCCAAATTGGCGTGCTTCAAACACCATGTCAAACAAATTCACAAAAAGCATATTTCTAAAGCATTGCCTGTATCAGACTCCGACTGAGTTAAAAGTTGTCTCTGCTGTAACCATTATCTACTCATTCATTCAGACTCACACAGTAACAGTAACAACCTCCTGCTTTGCTTATCTAACTCCTTACCCATGCATGCATAATTTGGCACATTTTCAAAGGAATTTCCAATGACTCTTTCACTCTGCTGCATGTATAACTGCAAATAACATTTAAAATCAGCCTTCTCACTTTGAATGTCATCCATGCTTTGGCCACACCTAACCTCTTTACTTTTGTCCACCCCTCCACTGCTCCACCCAAATATATAGTACACACTCACTCACTTGTCACTCTCATGACCTGTCCAATTACCAGGTTTAATCTACAGTATGCCTTCCACTTGGCTCAGCTTCTTCAGAGATAGGGATTTTAGCTCTGCATTTATTGTCATCTAGAACATCTTTTCCATTACTCTAAGGTTGACCGACTCCAGTTACCATTTAAACCCATCTTAAAGATCAACCTATTTGGCATGTCTTTCTAAATTGCCTTAAACCAATTTCTTATACTCTGTAGAGTTGTGCAGAATGCAACATTCCACAAGCAGAATTCATGTGGCATGACAATTTCACTTCTGAAATGCTTTTCAGAATTTCATTTTGAATTCTGCAGAATTCCTAAGAGCATTAGTTTTTACACTGCAGAATAACTTCCCATGGATCATGTAAACTGCAAAATAATTTACAATAGATTACAGAAAAGAAATCCACATTATATGTAAAGAGTATATTAAGTAAGCAACAATACATGACAGGGCATGAGGTTACCATGTAATTACTATATGCCCTTTTCCCAGGTTGGAGGCACACGGTATCAGCTGAGTACCTTCAATTTTGGGGTAGGGGGTAGAGTGCAGTAATTCCATAGTAACCACACACTCTTGGAATGTATTTTTGCACTTATAAAATGGGCCTCACACTAGTTAAAGTTTTAAGATTTAAAAAATGTAATTCATTACTTTACCAGACAATGCTTTCAGGTGGAGTTCCAATGACATATAATGCAGTCTCCATGGTGGCTGTTAGACCAACATCAAGGCCATGGGAAAATTAAAAAAAAAAAACTTTATGGATAATTAATCAAGTGGCTGTTTCTGCATGCTGATGTCTTCTTGTCAGCTTCACACAAGGTCGGGTTTGTTGGTTTCAGCTTCTCTGTGTTTAAGTTAGACAGCACATTGTGGAGATCTAGCATGTTTCTTGATGTTCATTACCAGAAAGTAGCACACCACAAGATCTCTGTGCAAGGAGTTTACAGAACTGTGCCGTTAATGCTCAATTACCGCATGGGTCTGGAGGCCAATTGCCCAATCAGGATGCAGGATTGTCCCTGCCCATTTTATAATAATCTATGAAAACTATCCCATTTCAAACTTTTGGAATTCTACTACCAAAAGAATTTCATGTAATTAAATGTTCCAAAATTCCATGGAATTCCATTCTGTGAGAATTTAAACATTTATGTACAGCGGTAATACACAGAAATCCACAGTTCTACATACATATGTTCTTACAATGCCTGCCTGACCCTATAACAATCTCCTGTTTAGAATATACATTATCCTGAGAGTGGTGTGTGTGTGTGTGTGTGTGTGTGTGTTTGTTTGCAGGGAGGTTGACAGTATCTAAACATGATGGGGTACAGTTGTTTAGGTTGTGCAGTAGAGCAGTGAATTGAAAGCATTTGCAGCACATAGTTTAGCTGTACAATCACACACAATGATAGATACATACTATGCACTACAGAAACATGGATTTCAATGTTGAGTTTAACTTCAGAAACACAATCTTGTAGTTTGGTTGTTTAAATAACTTGTCACACAATTTTATTGTTTACCACAATTCAAGTGTATGTAGCTCTCCTAATCACAAATATAAACATTTCCAGGAGCCAGCTGACATTAATATTCTCAAAATAACTAAAAAAGAAGCATTGAAAAATAGATCTGAAGTTTCAATGTTTTAGATGTTATTAGCTCACTGCGTAAAAAAATGATCTAATTAAACCATTTGGTCTTGGCAGTGTCCCTTCAAGCAACCTGAACTGCATTGCTGTTATCAGCATTATCTGTGTACAAGTCCAGCCCCCATTTGGATTATTAAATATCTTATTGCAAGAAATACTGTTGTAACCTCCTAGGAGACAAGTATTCTTTAAGCCAGTGAGTCCCACATTGAGGCCAGCTGGGCCAGGTGCATCGTGAACATAAGGCACTGAGCTTGCCATCTGACTTTAATACATGCCATACCTACCAATCTCACACCGATGTTGGCATCACCTGTTAAGGCAGCTGCGTGTCCACCTTCCTTACCCTATAGAGGCAGGATGATGCTGCAGGGAACCTTATAACTAGAGCATGGGTGACAGAGGACAAAGGAAGGCATGGGAACAGGAGCAAAATATACCACACAAATATTCTCAGAAAGTGATTTTTGTTCTGTTAAAATAAAGGTAAGGTTTTCAGGCAGAAGAAAAGAGTTTTCAGAATTCTTTACTTTAGCTCATGAATGAAAACACATTGTTTTAAATTTTTTAAAGAAACATATATTTGCTACTCATAAGTTGTGGGGCTTCTCACTCTCTAGTGGAGATAACTGCCATTATTCTATTGATACCAATAATGCATTCTCTAATTATTTTCACTGAGAACGCATGTAGGGTGGAGCCAGCCAGGATGCAATGAAAAAACTTGCAGTAAATTGCATGTTACAAAATACAGCACGGCAAAAAAACTTAAACTGACTTTGAATTGCATTGTTGCCTGCAGCCTCTAGCGGCAATATGCAAGGTACTGCATTGCATTCTGGTGGCACCACCATATTCATATAGTGTTAATGTAACTGCTGTAACCAATGTAACACATCTTGCCTGTTTGTATTGAAACTGTCACTTGTATAACTAATATACAATACCTCAACATAGGGCAACTTTGGAATTAGGACAATAATGGTCCTAACAGTTTTATCCTGCAAAAATAAACATTTTTTACTATTCCAATATAACATGTTATTGACAGAATCTCTAAAATCTGGAAAAAGAACACAGAGTGCAATTGACCAGATAGAGTTAACAATGGAAAGAAAGGCCATTATGACAGAAAAAAAAAAACAACAAACAAAAAATTTGAAAAACAGTAACAAAATCATAATCATAGCATGGTACATATAAATCAATCAATCAATCAAAATCTTTATTTACCCAGGTGATCACCATTGAGCAAGTTCATTTACAAGGCAGACCTGCAGTCTACAAGGACGAGGGTACAGAATAGAGTACAAGTAAAATATACATAAAACAACAGTAACAAGACATATACAACAAAATATATACAGTGTAGAAATAAAGGTAAGTAATATATACAGAGATGCCTTTATAATCCTATCCATCAATAACATGTTCATAGCCTGAAAAGGAGTCCCTGGGATATGGAAAAGTGCACGCGTAGGAGGCAGGGATGCTGGCAGAAAGATTCTGGGATACTAAGCAGGTGGTATCAGGGCATAAGAGTGGGCAATGGGGGGTGTGTTCCAGTGAGTACGTAGTACCGGTGAGACTGGAATGGACTAAGATGAACCGGTAGTACTGGTGGGACTCGAATGGACTGAGGGAGGGGGAGTAATCTTGGTAAGAGAACACTTAGTTTGAACGGGAAGGACTTAGATTGAGCGGAAATGTCAGCTGGACAACTAGGAACGGTGGAAACAGTTACAGAGCTCCACAAATGTTTTGGCATACAGGGTCTTGAGCATAGCAAGACTAACAGGGGAGCTAAGTCTCAGCAATTTCTGAATCCTATTCCAAAGCATGGGCAGGACAAAGCTTATGGCTGCTTTTCCAAAGCAGGTACCAACCCTAAGTACTTTCAGGGAAACCAGCGAGTAACTTCTCAAGGCATAATTCCCAATCGGGCTTTGTGGGAGACAGTCAGCAGTGTAATGCAGGAGCTTGATGGTGATGGCTCGAAGCGTCCAGAGGGTTACATTTCTATACCGCCTGTGTTGAAGGGAATGACAACCCACAGCTGCATATAATGAACAGTGGTGGGTGGAAAAGGGGAGGCCTGTTATAAATCTCAGAGCTCTATGATACAGTACATCCAATTTAGCAAGGTGTGAGGCTGGGCACTGGCCATATATGAAGTCAGCATAGTCAATTAGTGAGAGGAATGTGGATTGGGTGAGCTGTCTTTTGGCATCTGCAGTCAGGAGGCGATTTATTCTGAAGAAGAGTCCAAGCCTCTGCCTCAGCTTTTTCAACAGTTCTTCTATATGTTTCACAAAGGAGAGTTTATTGTCTCTCCAGACACCCAAATACTTGTATTTCTGTATGTATTCAAGATGTTCACCTAGTAAGGTGGAGATAGAAGGTAATGGACCAGCAGCGGCAGAATATGCCCCCTGGCCAGTTGGTGAGAATAGCATTGCCTTGGTTTTCTTGGCATTTAGTAGTAGTCTTTTACTGAGGAGCTGGTGCTGTATGATGTTAAAGTCATTTTTTAGGTCGCCACAGGCAGCTTCAGGAGATTCACGGCTTATGTAGAGCACTGTGTCATCAGCAAACAGGTGAATGCTTGCTTCCTTAATGCCTACATCCAGGCTGTTGATATAGATAGCAAACAGTAATGGTCCCGATATGGACCTCTGAGGGACACCTCTTTTTATCAGTTTAAGTGAAGAAAGCTCCCCTTCAGCCTTGATTTGTTGTTGCCTACCAGTGAGGTAGTCATGGAACCAACACAAGGAGATTCAGCCTATGCCTATTGTTTGTAAAGTGGAGAGGAGCAAACAGTGGTCGTCAGTGTTGAAGGCCTTACTGAGATCCAGGAAAACTGCACAGATTAATTTTTTGTTGTCTAAGTCCCATTGCCAGTCATTAGTTACTTTTGCCAGGGCCGTAATGGTAATGTGCTTTGCTCTGAAGCCTGACTGCATAGGGTTTAGTAAGTTCAAGTTGTCTATGAAAGATCTCAGCTGGGTATCCACAATTGTTTCTAGGAGCTTGGAGAGTATGGGGAGGAGGAGGAAGATCGTCCTATAGTTATTTAGGTCACAGGGATCCCCTGATTTAAACAGGGGAATGACATGAGCAACTTTCCATAACTGAGGAAGGGGGGGGAACCTTGCTATAGAGACAGGTTGAATAAGTGAGAGATAGGTGTGGCAAGGATGTGATAAGCGATTTTCAAGTAATATGGGTTAAAGAAGTCACCCCCAGCACTTTTTTCAGTGTCCAATTTTAGGAGAAGATCTTCAACTTCCTTTATGGAGGTGGGTAAGAATGAGAAGGCTACTATATTTTTACTCAGTTCCGGGAGCTTAGTGTTGTTCTGTGGGTGTAGTCTGCTTACTTGTCCATTATCGAATGCTAGGCCTGCAGTGGCAAAATAATTGTTGAAGGACTGCAGGATCTCATTTCTGTCATTGATTATAGCATTCTCAGTGGTAATTTTGGAGGGAAGCACATTTCCTGGAGAATGACCAGTCAGTTCTTATAGTGTGGACCAGAACTTGGTAGGGCATTTCAACGTAGAATCTAGCTCAGATCGGTAAAACTTGATCTTGGCCTCTCTGCCCATCTTAGTGCAGGCATTTCTAGCTGTCCTGAAGAGACACCAGTCTTCGTCTGTGTGTGATTTGCTAGCCTTTTTCCAGAGTTGATCTCTTTTTAGTAAGGCAGCCTTGTGGTCCACTGAGAACCAACGACATGTTTTAGCTTTTATTCGTGCTTTTACCAGAGGAGCATGGTTATTTAGGGCACTGGTTATAATTTCATGGAAGATGTCGTAGGCATTACTCACCGATTTAGCAAGGCAAAAACTCTGCCAGTGCAAAGAGTTTTTTAATTCATTGAAGTATGCAAGAGGATCGAAGTTCCGTCTGGACTTTTTAGTGGAAAATTTACATGTTGGTGAGGGTTTAGCGTCAGTTCTTATACCAGCAATAAAGCAGTGGTCACTAAAATCAGCTGAAAAAATTCCAGCACGGGAAAAGGAATATGGTTTGCTTATGAGAAGGGCATCCAATAGGGTGATGTTCATTGGGTTTTTCTTGTTAATGTGAGTTGGCTCAGTAATAAGTTGTGTGAACCCGTGGGAGTCGCAGAATTGCTTCAGGGGTAATGAGACCTTAGTCAACCAATCATAATTAAGGTCTCCTAGAATAATTGTTTCAATGGGGACAGAGCCCATAATAGATGACAGATGGGACAGGAGCTGAGGCCCCATGACTGGTGGTCTGTAACAGCCTATGACATGGAAAGCCATTGATGGGGAAAGTTCAGCTTTAAGGGACAAACATTCTAATCTGCCTGCAATAGAGGTAGAGTCTAGGATGGGCACTGTAAATTTGTTTTTGACATAGATGACTACTCCGCCTCCCCTGGGCTGCCTATCAGCTCTAAATAGAAGGTAGTTAGGGATGTTAAACTCTCTATCTGGGGTGGATGCCCGAAGCCAGGATTCAGAGAGCACAAGTACGTCTGGTGTGGTATAAGTAATCCATGCCTGGACTGATGTAAATTTCTATAAAAGACTGCAAACACTTGCGTGCATAAAGCTGACTCTTTTCAGTCTTGTAAGGTTGGATAGAGATGAGAGAGCTTTTGTGGGACCAGGGTTGAATTCAACATTACCTAAACACAAAAGTAATAGGAACACAATTTTTGTTAGGTCAGCGAGGAGTAGTTTGAAAGCACAAATCTTTCTGCATCTAGTATAAGTATGATTTTGGGGGTCCAGAGTCCAAAGTTTCCCCTTGTGCTGACCTAGGGATGCATAGCCTATGGTCCATCCAATATAGCACCAAGATGTGTAGGTTTTGGGTGGGTGGGGTGAGGGGCCACATATTGGTAACAAGGTAGCGGTCCCACCTTGAGGAGATTCCACAAAGTGAGAAGGGTGCGGAGTCATCTGGTGGCAGCATAAGTTATACGTAGTATTAATATAAAGGCAGTCTAGCAGTGGTAGGCATGACTCTATGTTGGGGTCAATTCTGCTCGAATGGTCTGTCATGTGGGGTACCCTACATAAGCAGGTAAGTAACTGAAACCACACCAGGACTGCCATGATTGCCCAATGTGTTAACAGGGTGCGAGTTGCACCAAGACTCACTAGCTAGGTTCTATAAGTCTCAAGGATCACTGCTCCATGTTAGACTAGCTAAAAGAGACAGAGATTGATGGTATGCAAAGATACATGAAAACAGCCTGACGGCACAGATGTTTTAAGGATTTATCTTCAACAGGCAGGGGTATCCTACCGATTACGCTTCATGAAGAATATCAGCGAATTGCTTAGAGGAGACAAGTGAGCTCAAGAGAGGATCACCCCTTTAAGAAGTTACAGCAAGGACAGCCCCTTTAAGCAGTTGCTGTAATTGACTAGTGTGAGGCCTCAGGTGGTGTGGATCACTGGGGAAGTGTACTTAACAAAGGAGGGAGGAAGGGGTGTGGGGGTGGGCAAAAACAAAATTGTCCAGAGAGCAGTACAGCAAGGCAGTGGCCGAGCTGTGTTTTGAAAAAGGCTTCTTGTGTGCTTCCTTTCTCAGTGGGGATCTGCAAAATCCAATCGGGAAGCAGCCACAGTCCCCAGGAGCCAGTCCAATTACAGGGATTGAAGCCTGACAGCTCCGAGCTAGGAGCTGACCAAACGTACCTGCTTTCCATGGTCGGGGGTGGCAGGCTGGATGCAGAGGTCCTGCCACCAGCAGGTAGCAGTTCCAGGGCCACTCAGCTGAAGTGGAGAGCCTTGTTTGGGCTTGTGTCTAAAATAGAGCAGAAAAAAAAGGCGGGCCATTAGTTAAAAAGCCAGAGACAAAGGTTAAGTAAATTGGTGGGAGAGCCATGGGCAATATTTAGTGCACAGGGCAGGAGTAGGTGCAAATAGTGGGACAGAAAGGTTCCTGCAGAGAGGTCTGGTCAAAGGTGCCAGGTGGGAATTTAGCAAAACAAGAGGCTGGTTCAGGAGGTTGAGGGGGGCCCTTCAATGGGACCAGGGAGAGCTGGGAAGGAGGCGTATGATGGAGAGGACTCAGGGTAGTCTGGAATGGGTAGAGAAGATGGCCCAAAATGCCAGGCAATATTTACAGAATGTGCTGGTTCAGGGGGGTGTCAGGAAAGGGAATCAGGGGTCCAGTAGATGGTAGAGAAACATTTTGGGGAATAAGGATGGATGAGAGCAACTGTGATGGGAAAAGTGTGGCAGAGCAAACAGCAGGCAGTGGTCAGTTCTAGCTATTCTACAATACTGGGCAATTAGCAGAAACAATTCAGTAGTGCAAGTAGTAAGCTATATAAACATCAGGCAGTCAGTTAAAGTTTGCTACAACTCTGCTAGGCAGTTCCTACATATACAGTGCAATAGTTTAAAGATAAAATGTTTAAGCAATAGAAATATTCAGTAGTGCAAGACATAAGCTATATAGAAGTCAGGTCTAGCTAATACAGCAGGCTAAACAGCTGAAAACTCCAGGAGGAGAGAAAAAAATATGTATATATATATATATATATATAGATATAGACACACACACATAATGGCTTGCAGTGGAATAACATTAACTCCACCATGAGTGGTAAGACATTCATTAGTAACGTATGGCTCTGCCACTGCTCTGTTACTCGTCAGTTATTGACGCCATATATATATATATATATATATATATATATATATATATATATATACACACATATCACGTTAATTGCCAAAAGACAAAATATGGAGCTGCATTGAAGGTGGTAAATATCATTCACTGTTTTTAACATATAATAACCAACTGCATGCCCTAACTGTTAGAAAAGTTTCATCTTCATTTTCAGCTTACCCAACAAACTTGAATCTCAAAGCACACAGATGATTCTTTCTACTGTTTTCCAAAGAATGAACATCCAATAAGAGCAGTGCTTTAGCAGAACACTGTACACAGTAGCTTTATTTATTGAAATTATTTTACCAGGAAAACACACAGAGATTACAGTAAAATCTCATTTACAGATATGATCTGGGGTGGGCACAAGGGGCAAGTGGAAGTAACATACAGGATACTACAGGTTCCCAGTGTTGGAGGCACCATGGTGTCACTCTTGTCACACATACACTCATCTTTTTAATGTACTCACTGATGCACTTTTCTTTGCAGTTATATACTGAATTATTAAAACTGGCATGAGAACAAAATGTACTTTTATCAAATTCTCTTTTATTTTGACTGCTCACCAAGTCTTATGAACCCCTCAATCTACAAAAAAGAAAGTTATTTAGTTCACAGCAGCCAAAATGATACAAACATAATGACTCTTTCAGACTCTTTCCAACTTAGTTATATAACAAAACATTTTAACAGGCATATACAGTATGAGGAAAATTACCTTTTGATTAAATAACAGAATGACTGTCCTTGATAAACACTGACTACAATGATTTGTACATCTTGTGGTGACCAGTGAGATGGACAGGGGTCATGCAGTGAATGTCCTGTATTTGGACTTCAGCAAGGCCTTAGATTCCATGCTGCATGGGAGGCTGGGGGAGGGGTACTGGTATACACAGGGGTGGGAAGAAAGATGACCAGATAGATCATCATCTGGCTGAATGGAAGGCAACAGAGGGTGGTGATTGGGGAACTCTCATCACCAAGGGAAGTGATGAGTGGGGTGCCAGAGGGATCAGTACTGGGACCAGTGTTGTTTGGGATATACATAGCTGATATCTTACATGGCATTCGAAGTAGGATCAGTCTGTTCACTGATGATACGGAGTTGGGAGCTGTGGTAGATGACACTGAAGGGTGGAAAGGGCTGCAGGAGGAACTGACCAAACTACAGAAGAGGTCAGAACATGGCAGTTGGGGTTCAATGCCAAGAAGTGCAAGGTACCGCATTTTGGAGTTAGGAACCAGGGGAGGAGTTATCAGCTGGGCGGGGTGCAGCTGGAAAGCACCGAGGAGGAAAAGAATATCGGAGTGCTTTTATCAGGCAGTATGAACAACTCAGCTCAGTGCAGGAAGGCAGCAAAAGAGAACAGGATGCTGGGGTGTATAGCGAGGTGAATCTCCTCCAGAAATAGGGATGTGATCCTTCCCCTCTACAGATCTCTGGTCAGGTCAGTACTCCGGAGTTCTTAAGGTAGCAGTACCGGGCACCCATTCCTGAAGAAGAACATCAAATTGTTGAGGGGGTGCAATGTAGGGTGACCAAGATGATCCAGGGATTAGAGGGAAAGTAATACAAGGAACTGATTGGGTGAGCTGAACATGTACTCCCTGAAGGAGAGGAGAGATAGGAGGGATATAACTGAAACTTTTAAATATCTTAAGGGGATAAATAAGGCTAATACAGAAGGGATTTTCCAGGTTAGAAGAAGGAGGGATACAAGAGGGCATCAGCTGAAATTGGAAGGGGGAAGATTCAAGAGGGAAATCAGGAGACATTTTTTCACTGAACAGGTGGTGGACAGGTGGAATGCTCTGCCCAAGGAGGTGGTATCCTGTAGAATGGTGGGCAGCTTTAAGAGAGGTTGGAACAGGGTGAGGGGTCTTGTGATGAAGAGCGGTGGGGAGGGTGAGGCAGTGGCAAGTTGAGGGGCAAGCTGCACAATTGAGCAGACTCAATAGACCTCAAGGCCTGCTTCTGCTGGCATTTTTGCATGTCTGAATGTTTGTAAATGAGATTTTGTTCCAAAGCAATCAATCAATTTAGAGGGTTTTCAGTGTTCTCCCCTCTCCCCATATATGTTTCACTCTTAACTGTTATCTTGTCAATTTTGTACACTAGAGGAAGCAGAATGGGATCAAAATCTGAATCTACTCTGTAACCAAATTATTGACATGTGCAACAAACTGATGTACTGATGTGTTGTGTGTCTGTACATGATATAGCAATTGATAAAACATATTGAAATAGATTTACGTGAACAGCACAGGTGCAGCACCATTCACTACATTATAAAATGACAGTGTCCCCACAGTAGATGAACAAGGTGGTTTGTGGTGGCCAGTGCATGGATGATTCAAGGAGGGCAGGTATAATTTAGGCATAATCGCAAAAGGATGCAATTCCATCTTGCGTGTTTGCTTGGTGGAGGTTATAATGTCTTGTAAAATAGGACAGGGGGCAAACTATTCAATAACTGGGGGCAGCTTGTGCCAAAAGATGAGTTTTTAGAATTTGTTTTGAGTTTTGGAATGAGGATTTTACTATCAACAAGGGAGCTTAGGTTGTGCCTGAGGTGGAGGTAGGAGTAAGCAGTTGATGCAGGAGAGAAGGAAGTTCATTTGATCACTATTTGAAACCATACAACCTGAGAGGCTGAGTGAACCTGCAGCTGAGAGAGGGCCAGTGTAGTTGTAAAAGTACAGTGGTGTTTATGAACAGGGCAGTGGAGAATAAAGCAGGGAATTTCACAAAGGATCTAGCCTGGAAAAGTGGGGATGTGGGTAAATAGGGGAGGAACAGTGAGGGTGCTTCGAAGGAAGGAGGAGGGGGCCACTAGAGGGCATGGGTGGAAGCTGGAGGGGGGAAGATTCAGGGGAGAAAGGAGGAGGTGCTACTTCACTGAGAGGGTGGTAGAGCCATGGAATGCACTACCTAGGGGGCTGGTGGAGGCAGAGACAGTGGAGGGGTTCAAGAGGGGGTGGGACTGGTACAGGGGAAGGGTTCAGGAAGCAAAATCCAATGCAGCAAGAATATCCGGAACTGGGAAGGGAGAAGCCAGAGAAGGCGAGGGGGACAGCAAGGTCAGCACCCAGGGTGGGGGCTGACCAAATAAGCAGACACAAAAGACCATTAGGCCTATTCTGCTGGCATTTTAGTATGTTAGTATGTTAGTGGGGCCAGTAGCATAGATAATTTCCCTGTAATCATTTGTCTCTCGGTGGTATCAGGTGTTCTACTTGCATTTCCTTCTCCCTTGAGAGACAATTATTTAACTGGTAAAGCACCAAGTTTTCAAGGGTTTGGAGATGATGGACAGAATATAGAAGGAACTATCCAGTAATTCTTTGAGAATGAACAGCATTAAGTGTGGTCCTGTCCACAGTAGTAATGCACAGTATTGGGCAGTTAGTAGGTATTGCAGATACCAAAAAAAAACTGTGATTGTTTTGGATTTGTTCAGTACTAAACAGACGAAAATCACTTTCTGACGTTGTTATAACCAAGATGAAGGGAGGCCAAGATGGCAGTAGAACTAGGATTAGTGGCTAAAAGGGTATATTTTGCATTCATATGCAGATTATAGGATTTGGCAGCCAGGCAGGTCATTTACAAACATGTTCCAAAGGAGTGAGCCCAGCACAATGTCTGGAGGGTCTCTCAAGTCTACCAGCATAGGTTCAGAGAGAACATACCCCATTGAGACTGACTTGGTGTGCTCAATAAGATAGGAGAGAAACCAACATAAAGGGCAGTTGGATATTCTAGAGGCAGAGAGTTTGAAAGGAATTATACAATGGCAAGGAAAGAATTCTGGACTCTGATTGGTCAGTGTATGCCTAGGACAGTGATGTTATCTGAGCATAACATCACTATACCAAGTCCAGGCAAACACATGACCCAATGCCATCAGTAAAAATATTCACTCCACATGCAGATTAGGGAGACAGAAAAAGTAGCTAGTTTCTGTACCCACAATGCTTCACTATGTAAATTATTATACTGACTATTATATTTTTCTACTCACTACAGAAATAAGAGACTACATCTCTCAGTAAAGAAATCTTGTCAGCTATCAGCGTGTGCACAATCCTTCATTTTGAAAATAAACATCTGAGATCTTATATTGTTGTAACCACTGTAAAAATAGGAGAGTGCAACTCCAATAAGGAAAACTGGGTGGCAATTGTAATTGTATGCAAAATGCCTTGCCACTTGCATGAATCTATTAGGTGCTATATTGGAGTCACTACTACCAGAAAAGAAGACTGCACTGCTGAGTAAGGAAACTTTAAGTTAACTTTGTAATCTACCCACAATTCCTTGTTGATGTATATAAATCAGCATATTAGCTGTTATACTGCTGTAACCATTACCAAAATAAGAGTTAACTGATTTAAAAAAGTGACTACTTTATGTCCAAAAATGTATTTTAAAATGTATTTTAAAATCTTTTCCTTTGTTTTTAACAAAGGAACCATTGTATAATAGCAATAATACACTCCAAGGTGTGTGTCATGCTGACATAATAGCACATCCTGGGTGGTGGATGCACTCAGCCTATGGCTTCATGCCCAACCACCCGAGGCATGACATTATCCCAGAATGACACACACTCTGTCATGCATTATTGTTTAAGTAGCAAATTATTAACTATGTCAAATGATTAACTGTGTCAAATGCTTTCACAACAGAAATGAAGAAATTGTCAGCAGACCTATCCTTTTTGCCTTAATATATAAGGAAGGCAGCTGCTTGGAAACTAATCTCTCCATGACTTTGAAGAGCATTGGGAGGAGTGAAATTGGTCTTTAGTTACTTGGAGAACAAGTATGTTCAACTCTGTGGAGTGGGACAATGACAGCAGTCATTGAATGGGCAGGAAAACACAGATGTGAGGAAGTACTGTAGTTGGAATACATGGGCAAGGGGAGCTGCAATTGCAGGAGCACACAGCTTTGAAAGTCTTGGAGGTAGAGCGGCACATCCATGCCAAGAGATGGGATTTAGTTGAATTAGTTCATGCAGAATCACAGAAGACGTAATGAGTGAAAAATTAAACTTGTCTTGATTCAGTGAAGGGTTTAGATTTGGAAGCATAGCAGTTACATCAGAAGGGTGGAGGAGGGACGAGATCAAAATAGTGTAAGCTTAACACTGTCTTAGACTTCTCATGTATTTATAGCAAGATGAGACGAGGTGTGCACAAGAACATACATACATCTTCCTCAAAGTACATAAAGAGGTGCCCAACATTAAGATCCCATGGATCAGTCAGAATCTGGAATGAAGAGAACTGACAAATAGTGTCATCACTTAATGCTTGCCTGTTTAGTTGCACTTTGCTACATGACTACTAGAGTTCACAAGAAAAAGGCTTGTGGAGGAATACACATCACTGTTTCTATACAATACTACCTGCTGGCTCTTTAACAACTCTGAAGGTGATGATGTACTGTATACAGTATTTTTAGTATTTAAAAACAACACCAGTCTTCACAACTGCTTGTAACTGAAATTGTAATAGCAGTATTCAGATGTCGTTTATCATGATGAACCTGACTGTGGGCACCACTGTACAACCATGCATACATACAGTGGTGCCAGACATGATGCAGTTCAATACAGCACTATACTGCAGTAGAGTTACTGCAGTAAATAAAACCATTGTAATGACAATTAATCCCATTTGTCATATAATAACTCAGAACACAGCATTATATCCAGGCAGGTACAACAGTACATACAGTGCAGCTTGCATTAGGATCTCATTAGGGTATAAGAATCTGATCTGTATCAAAGTGTCTGTAATTTGCAGGTTGCCCAGTATTTAGAGAACTGAAGTCAAAACATCTGCTGTAGAAACGTCCTTTAAATTGTGACTTCCTTAATATGCAGTCTATGTCCATGACTGGGAGGTTCTATTACATTTTATAAGCAAAATATATATTTGGTGAGATATTTTTACATGTCAACCAGTATGTAAAGAAGTTTTATTGAACAATGAGGTGGGAATGGAAAAACACTGAAACAACTGACATGGTGTAGGCCTTTGTCAGTATTATGTTGCAGGGCCATTCTATGCAAACAAATATGAAATCTAATCAGAGCCACACTAGATATAGATACAGCTATGCACTGATTGCATTACATAAGCAATACACTGACATTGTAGTTGTGATAGTATTTTCCTCTTGATTAAAAAGGTTTATCAACTGTCAGATATGAGGTTCTTCCATTTGAAATCTTACTTTCTGACTTCTCCGTAAATCTGAGTCTACTGTATTGCATATGAACATATGAAATTGCCAACAAATACAGGCTATTCAGTCTATCTAGTCTGCTCGAGTGTGCAGCACACTGTCTATTAAACTGCAGCTGCCCCCCCCTTTGCACTCCCTTATAGCTTAGTGTCCCCCACTTCTGACTTCTCTTCCCCCACCCTCAATCCAGTTTTGACCCTCCGATTGGCTCTGTCCCACCCTCTCTTGAAGCTTCCCACTGTCTGCAGTGTTACCACTTTTTCAGGCAGTGCATTTCAACCAACCACCACCCTCTCCGTGAAATAGTGCCTCCTCATCTCTGTCTTGCACCCTCCTCCCTCTAATTTCAGACTGTGTCCCCTATTGTCCCTCACTCCTTTTAATTTAAACAGGCCTTCTGAGTTAACTCTGTTTATGCTCTTTAGGGACTTGAATGTCTCAATCATATCCCCTTCTCTCCCTTTTATCTTCCAGGGTGTACATGTTGATCTTCCTCAATCTCTCCTCTTCTGTCTTGTCCCCATCCCTAGGATCATCTTCATCGCCTTACACTGGCCCCTTCAAGTAGTTTAGAAGTTGACTGCAGATAAGGACCTCAAGGCCCATCCAGTCTGCCCATTTCTTTTTCTACCTTATTAATGTGCCAAAGGTCTTTGCTCTGTCAATGGCCTATCTATTCATACTCATCAGTATTGCTCCCTTATGCCTATCTCATGCCTGTTTGAAGCCCTGCACTGTATTCATATCCACCACTTCCTGAGGTAGGCTGTTCCATGCATCCAACACCCTTTCTGTGAAAAAAGAACTTCCTCACATTACCCCTTAATTGGCCTCCTTCTAATCTCATGCTGTGTCCTCTTGTCCTGCTTATATTGAAACATGTTAGACTCGTTCACCTTGTTAGTGCCCTTAAGGTGTTTGAATTTTTCAATCATATCACCTCTCTCTCTCTCCTTTGCTCTAGGGTATACATATTGAGTTCAGTTAACCTGTCCTCATATGTTTTCTGATGCAGTCCCTGCACCATTTTGGTTGCCCTTCTCTGGACTGCCTCAATTTGGTTAATGTCCTTGTGAAGGTGTGGCCTCCAGTACTGCATGCAGTACTCCAGATGGGGCCTAACCAGTGTCTTGTAAAGAGAGATTATTACCTCCCTCTTCTGACTTGTAATACCCCTACTAATACACCCCAACATCCCTCTAGCCTTACCTACTGCTTTAGTGGTCTGCTTAGATGATTTCAGGTCATCGGTGATGATGATGCCCAAGTCTCTTTCTTTCCTTGTGACTGCCAGCAACTCCCCTCCCAGCCTATAGGTGGCTTCAGGGTTTCTCTTCCCTATGTGCATGATCTTGCACTTCTTTGCGTTAATACCCAGTTGCCACTTTTTCAACCATTTTGCTAGTTTATCCAGATCTCTTCTCATTCTGCCCTCACCATCTGGATCATCTACTCTGTTGCAGATCTTGGTGTCATCTGCAAACAGACAAACCTTACCCTCCAGTCCATCTGCAATGTCACTGATAAAGATATTGAAGAGGACTGGCCCCAGGACTGATCCCTGAGGTACCCCATTTGTGACTTGCATCTCTTCTGACTGTATACCATTTACCACCATTCTCTGTTTTCTGCCCGTCAACCAGTTTGCCACCAAGTTGACCAACGTCTGACCCACCCCAAGCCTACCCAGCTTATTAATCAATCTTCTATGTGGAACAGTATTGAAAGCTTTGCTGAAGTCAAGGTAGGTAACATCAACTGCTCCCCCTTGGTCCACCACTCTGGTTACCCAGTCAAAGAAATCTATGAGATTAGTTTGGCATGACCTTCCTTTTGTAAACCCCTGCTGTCTTGGATCCTGTGCTCCTATAGATTCCAGGTGTTGCACTATCCTTTCCTTAAAGAGTGTCTCCATAATATTACCCACTACTGAGGTAAGACTGACTGATCTGTAGTTCCCTGCCTCCTCCCTGCTACCACTCTTGTGGAGTGCGATCAAATGATCCCTTCTTCTGTCTTCTGGGACCTCTCCTGTGCTCAGAGACTCACTAAACAGTTCTGATAATGGCTCTGCTAGTTCCACCCTTAGCTCCCTTAGTACCCTGGTATGTATGCCATCAGGTCCCATTATCTTGTCCACCCTGAGCTTATCGAGCTCTTGTAGAACCCTTTCTTTTGTGAAGGGACTAGTGTACACCTCCCTGCCCCCTGTGTCCATGGTGCAGAGCTGTGGGCCTTGCCCTACCTTCTCTTCAGTAAATACTGAGCAGAAGTATCTATTTAGGATAAATGCTTTTACATGGTGCTCCTCCTCACATGGCCCCTTATCCCCTTTGATCTTAGCAATACCCCCTCTGGACTTTCTCCTTTCACTAATGTATCTATAGAAAGTCTTGTCACCTTCTTTTACTGTCCATGGTAGTGTTTCCTCAGTTTGGGACTTTGCTAGCTTTACTGCCTTCCCTGCTTCCCTTAGGGAAGTTTTGTATGCCTCCATATCTTCATCCTGCTGTGTTCCCTTATATTTCCTAAAGGCCAGGCTTTTGGCTCAAACCTTTTCTGCTACTGTGAGTGTGACTTGGGATTCTCGCCTGTAATGCTCATACCATTCTACACTTTGCAGCCAGTGAGAGGCATCGAGGTGTGCCTTGGACTCTTTGGCCCCAAAGTTCAGCCCATTCTCCTATACAGCACCCATCTCACCATATTTCCTGATGGAATGGGGTGAGCATGAGGACCAAAGACCCCAAGGCACACCGTGATACTTGTCAGTGTCTGCAGGGTAGGGTGTGGTGAAATGGCATGGCCGTTATGCCTGACGGCTCAAAGGCACACCCCAATGCCTGTCAGTCTCTGCAGGGTGGTGGTGGGGTTGGTTTCAGTTCAATACTTCACTGCCATTCCTATTATGCAGCTCTCTAACTCCTACACTACCAATGCTAATGCCAGCAGCAAACATTTGGCATTGACAAATGCTTGTCACGTTTCTTTAAATGGCTCCAATTATTCTGTTGACCTTGGACATAACTGATGTGTATAGGTTTTTAAATCGCAGCTCGACATCAGTAACTACACTTAGGTCTTGTTCTTTAATTTTGGACAAAAGTGGTACTGTTTTTTGAAAATACTGATGCTTATTGTTATGTAACCCCATATGTAGGATATAACTCTTGTCTTGAGCGTCATACCCCATTTCTGTGCCCACAATACTAATTGATTAATATCAGTTTGCATACTTATATGCTGTTCTGCAGTTTCACATATTGCTCCCAACTTTACATCTTCTGCATATTTTCAGATATCACTTTGGATGTTATCATTCATATCCGCTGTAAATATCTGAAACAAAAGTGCTCCCAATACTGAACATTGACGGGCACCACTTGTCACTCTTCCAACCTCAGATGTATATCCTTTGATCATCACTATCTGTTTTCAATCCTGCAGCCAGCTTAATATCCAGTTAATGATATGTTTATCTACATTATATTTGTTAAGTTTTTCTTAAATTGCCCCATGAGGCACTAAGTCAAAGGCCTTACTGTAGTCAAAAAGTATAACATCCTATTGTGGAGGTCACATGATGCTAGCTCCTTGAACGGCTGTGCTGTCTCTGGGCTCCTACCACCCATCAGCCTTAATCTCTAATTAAAGCAGTTCTAGATGACCAACACTGGTAATATCTACACCAAGCTGCTTCTTAACCTCTGCCTTTCGGCCTTTGTGCATTCTTTTACTGCATCCTGCTATTACAAAGAAGGATGGAGGCAGAGATGAAACAGGCCTCGATGTGGCACACACCTCCTACTACGCCAGAAAAGTTACCTAAAAAGGTGAGGAGCCAGATCAACAACAACTCAGGCAAAGCGGGTGGTGCTGCTTCCTCGGCGAGCCCGCTTACCGAAGAAAAATTCTTGCAAGAAATCGCGCCACTACGAGAAGTACTGAATGGTATCACGAGTGAGCTTAAGTCGATTAGGGGAGATCTTACCTCCCTCACAACCAGGGTATATGACTCCGAAGTCAGAATCCAGTCCCAGGAAAAGTGGAGGAGCAGAACTGACCCTGAAATTGTCGCCTTAAAACAACAGGTGAAGAAATTGCAACTCAAAACCGAAGACCTGGAGGGCCGTAGCAGGCGAAACAACCCTCTAATACTGGGCCTGCCCGAGCTAGAAGAAGGCGCAGATTCCATTGCCTTCCTCCAGAAATTCCTGACAAAAATCATCTGCCCCTCACCTCTCAACCCTCACTACCACCTGGAAAGAGCCCCTAGATCTCTGAGGCCAAGGCCCCCACCGGATTCTCCCCCAGCCAATTATCGTCAAATTCCTCAGTTACATCCGAAAACAGCATGTACTCCACGAAGGTTCGTGAGCTGCAAGCTATTATGTGGGGCCTGCTAAACTACAAATTGCACAAGACCTTCCAGCGGAGACCAGACAGAAGAGGACGGCAAGCCACTCTGGTAGTACAGAAACTAATCGCGGCAGGTATCACCTTCAGGATGCTATACCCCGCCACCCTTAAGGTCACGATCGATGGCTCTCCTTTGACCTATGACTCTCCTGAACTTGCCACCAAGGACTTAATCTCCAGGCTGCCTAATCTGTTTAAAGACAAATGACTGGACTATTACTAACTCAGTGGCCAGGCTCGTTGCCTATGTTTTGGTTTTACTTGTTGTTGTGCCAGCAATCCTTAATTACCTGTGGTAGTCGATAGCTGTCTCACGCTCTGGGAAGCTGGGGTATCCAGGGGTTTTCAGCGTCAGTCGAGGTAGGCGGCGGTACTTTCGGTCCCTGTAGCAACTCCGGAACCACTGGGAAGTTGTCCCATTGCTCTGCCTGACTGATTTGGAGGCAGACCGGTTTTGGTCCCACTGCATAATCTGTCCCCCGGGGAACAGCATTAAAATCAGCCTCATTATCTTGCCCTGCCCCACTCTTATTTCTAGCACTCAACCTCCCGTGGTCTGCAGTTTCTTACACAAGGGGGTAAGTCCGCTGTTTTATTCTCTTCTCGCAGCTGACCTAGTGACCATCACTTAAGGAGATATCTCCCTGGGTTTTTTCTTTTTCCACTCTTGTGGTACCCACTAATACTCAAGGCCGCTGTCTGACTGTGGCCTAAAGAGAAGGGCTGATGGGGGGGGGGTTCCTGGAGATGCTCGGGGCTGAAGGAAGCTGCCTCACAAGCTTATAGAGGGGGGATATGGAGACCCCAAATCCTTTGACTGGGGCCCTCTTGGTGCTTCTGGCTGGTTAGTTTTTGCCTGCAATTTGTACCCATGTTCCTTGAGAACCCTTAGTTTTTCAGGTCATCGGGCTATGATAGCCCTGGGGTTTGCCATTGGGTTCTGGTCTCTAGACTCTTGTCACTGGGTTTTCCAACCCCTTACCGGGCACGTCTGGTACCAGGATGTTTATAGTTTGCTGGGCTTTTGGGGGACAAGGGGGGGGGCTCGGTGTGGCTGGACTGTTCAATACTTCAAATATTTTATTCTAATACGTGTTCTTACTGTTGGCTTGTTATACACCAGGATCCTGGACTGGTCCTCTTACAGTTTCTAGCCGGACTGGTGGGGGGGTAAGAGAGTGTGCTTTTTCTCTCCGAATAATGTCAGAAGTTTTACTATGTTTCTATCTATCTTACTGTTTTTGAAATGGCTATAAATTCAGTTAAATTTGCTACTTGGAATGTGCGTGGGCTCAGGGAAAGAACCAAGAGGATTCAGGTGTTTAATCATTGTGATTTACTCAAAGTTGAGATACTTATGCTACAGGAAACCCATTTATTTAAGAATGAAGAAAAATGGCTGGTCAGATCCGGTTTCTCTCAAGTTTTCACGGCGAGCGGGTCAGGATCCAGCAGGGGGTTGCCATCCTTGTCAAAAATTATGTTACCTTCTTGGCAGAGGAGACACTGATCGATCCAGATGGTAGATTCGTCCTGGTTAAAGGTTCCCTCAACAACTGTAAGGTAGTCCTTGGTTCCATTTATGGTCCAGTAGGTGGGAGCTTTGAGTTTTTTATGACTCTAGCGGACAAACTAGGTACCCTCCTACCCTCACAACTCATTTTGGGAGGGGACTGGAATGTCCCACCATGCCATTCACTGGATAGGTCTCTAGACTCTAACCGCTTAGCAACTCCGGTTCAAAAGTCCTTAGTGGACTTTACACAGCTATTAGGGCTATGTGACCCTTGGCGTCTCACTAACCCCTCCCTTCGATCTTTCTCCTTTTTTTCCCAAGCTCATCATTCCTGGTCCAGAATAGATTATATTTTAATTAGTAAATCTCTCCTTCCTGGCCTTCTTCAGACCAGCATTGAGCCCATAGTACTGTCCGACCATGCCATAGTCTGGACGAAGATCTCTCCTGATCCCAACTTTCAACGTGACACGGTCTGGAAACTTAACACCCAGCTCCTTAAAGAACCCCAGACTGTTGCCCACATAAAAACTCTCATCTCTAATTTTCTCGAGATCAATATGAACTCCATCCCGAGGATTGATATCATCTGGTGCTCCCTGAAATGCCACCGCAGAGGAGAATTAATTAAGTTAGCCTCGGCAAGGAAAAAAACTAGGCAGGCTTGTGCTTCCCTATTACTGACCAAAATTAAGGAATTGGAGAGCTCCTACTCTCCCTCCTCTCCCCTGGCTTCTCTTGAATCCCTTTTAACAGCAAAGAATGAGTACGCTGATCTACTCAAGGAGAGAGCTGAGTATACCATATTAAAAACTCAATCTAAATATATTGACCAAGAAGAAAAAGCCGGCAGGCTTTTGGCCTTAAGACTATGCATGATAGAGAGCTCAAGACTAATCCCAGCTTTACAAACCTTTGAGTGCCTAACCAAAACTACCCCTAGGGAAATCACACAGATCTTTGAGGACTTCTATAAAAACCTTTATAGCAGTCATTCCCCCGTGTCCCCTCTGGACATAGAGACCTATCTAGCAGACCTCAACCTTCCCCACCTCTCAGTATTCCACAAAAACACCCTTGCTTCTCCTATTACCCGTTCTGAAATCGAGGATGCCATTACCTCTCTCGCTCCAGACAAGGCACCTGGCCCCGATGGCTACCCCTCAAACTTCTACAAAACTTTCTCTAAAGAACTTGCCCCCTTAATCCTTAAATTGTATAACCATATGTTCAATGCTGAGACAATGGACCCCACTCTACTTGGAGCCACAATTGTGTTAATCCTTAAGCCCAATAAACCACCTAAAGATCCTGCGAGCTACCGTTCCATTTCTCTCCTAAACTGCGATATGAAGATCCTATCCAAGATCCTAGCTGAGAGGATCAAGAAGGTCTGGATTCACCTTCTCAGCCCAGAACAGGTTGGATTCATTCAATCCCGTTCCCCAGCAGATCACCTTAGAACTCTTTCTCACATCTCACACACTGCCCAACTATTCCACACCCCAATGGCCTTGATTTCCTTGGATGCTGAGAAATCATTCTACAGAGTCAACTGGACTTTTCTCTGGTCAACTCTGGCCAAAATGGACTTCCCACCTGTCTTCCTCAAGTGGATTCAGGTCTTATATAATTCCCCCTCGGCTAAGATATATTGCAACGGTGTCTTTTCCTCAATCTTTACCTCACACTGGCACCGAACAGGCTGCCCGCTGTCAGCCTTTTGTTTAACCTGTGCTTAGAGCCTCTTCTTCTCAAACTCAAAACCCCACATATCCATGGTTGCCGATACAACAACAGGAGCTGGTCTTATCTGTCTACACAGATGACATCTTGCTTCATGTTGCCCATCCTGCCAAATCATTAGGGCATGCACTCCAAATTATAACCCATTACGGCCGCCTCTCACATTACAAGCTGAACGTATCAAAATCAGAAGTATTCCCTCTGAACTCCTCTACACATAAACAAGACCTCTCTAAGTTTGGTATGAGATGGTCCACCAAGTCAATCAAATATTTGGGCATACACTTTACTTCGGATCCAAATCTACTTAAGAAGCTCAACTTAGATGACCTTAAGACTAATATTCAGTTAGACTTGCAAAGATGGTCTAAACTTCCCATCTCTCTTTGGGGCAGGATTAACATTATTAAGATGAATGTCCTTCCCCGTATCTTTTACCCTCTCAACTTATTAGGCCTCTGGCTACCGCTCTCTTATCTACGTCAATTCCACTCTATCTTCTCGCAATTTATCTGGCAGAATAAAGCGGTCAGACGTTCCTTCTCTAAACTATGCCTCCCTAAAGATAAAGGTGGCCTTCGCCTCCCCAACCTAATATTCTATTACTGGGCTGCCCACCTTTCCAAGCTGGGCAGATGGTTCTCAGTTTCAACTCACGGCCCTTCTCCGCTCTGGCTTCAGATCGAGAGACAAATTCTCTTAGAGGCCAAAGTAGGCCCAAAAACAATCTTCAACACTCCCATCCCGGTGCTTACACATTGGATCTCAAACCCAACCATTATCACATCTCTTAAATCCCTCTCCCAATGTCTCTATTTCCTTAAATTCCCACCCAAAATGAACCTAGCCCAACCCCTTATCCTTAACCCCAATGTTAGATTGGGAAGCTCGTTAATTGCTCCCAACTGGCTCCCACAAATTAAGGAAGCAACAGCAGGAAACTTCTACTCCCAAGGCTCCCTTCTTTCTTCTCCTGGCATACTAGCTAAATTTGATCTTCCTAACAATATGATTTTCAAGAAATACCAACTGAGGCATCTTATCAATGCTAGTTTTGGACCGGTTTCTCGTGAGTCACAGGTTAGCCCCTTCCTTTCTCAAATTGATACTTTTGCTCCCAGATCTCACTCCATTTCATTAATATACTCCTACCTGCTGGACCTTAAATTCCCGATCCCGCTCAAAGGCTCTCGTATTTGGCTCTCTCTGTTACCGGATTCCACGTCCAACTCACCCCGTCTATGGAAGGACCTGCACAAATACCATACCCAAGACAGATTCAGGCTTACCCAATATCACATACTAAACAACATGTACTACACCCCAGTCAAACTGTCCCGCCTAAAAAAAATATTTCTTCCCCTTTGCTCCAGATGCTCACAAGCTGAGGGGAATTCACTTCACATTTTCTGGCAATGTGACAAAGTAGCCCCCTTGTGGCGCTCTATTCAGGACAACCTGGACCCTCTTTTAGGCCTTGGTAACCTCTTCATGGCTGATATTTGCATCCTAGGCAACTCATACCATAGATTGTCAGGAACATAGGTACCATATTGCCTTAATCTCGATGGTGGTCAAAGGCTAGTCCTCAAACATTGGTCTGATCAACTAACCTTAACTTACACCGAATGGCTAAAAAACTTATCAGTATGCTTTAACATGGAGAGGCTCACAGCTAGCTCTCGTAACCGTATGGATTTGTTTCACAAAAAATGGGACAAGCTATACACACTCTATCTACACCATTGACCTCTTGTTTCGAGCTCTGATACCCTACTTTGCTCCCATCTCTTCCTTGTTTCTATTTTTCTTCCAGCTCTAAGCCTATCCCATGGTATCAACTCTGACTTGGCATTATAGCCTATCCAACAAATGCAAAGCACACTCGGGGAAGGGTTAGGGTGGGCAATAATAAATGTAGTTCTGTTGTTACAGAATCCTAAATGTTGTAGAGGGATGTTTTGTGGGAGGGGGTATTGGGGGGGTTTGTGGTCCCCCCTTTTTTTTCTTCTTTTTTGTTGCTAATTGTTTTGTTTTCCTCCTTCTTCTCCATGTACAACTCTGTGTGGACTCATTGTTTTGTGATATTTGCTAAAACTAATAAAGTTGAATTTCAAAAAAAAAATGACATCCTATTGTTTACCCTTATCAAGGTTTTTGTATGCATGTTCATAGAAACAAGTCAAATTTGTACTACATAAGCATCCCTTTTTGAATCCATGTTGATTTGTGTCAAATACTGGGTTTTTGTCTAATTCAGTTTGAATTTCATCTTTATTAATAGATTTCAAGATCTTGCCAATTACAGAAGTAAGGCTTATGGGTCAGTAATTTAATATATTTTGCTTATTACCCGTCTTATATATTGGAGTAACATTGGCTGTTTTCCATTCATTTGGTAAAATTCCACTATTTAATGACTTTTCATATAGTATTTTTAGAGGTTTTATAATATTGTCTGCCATGATTTGTAGAATTTGAGCAGATCTGTTATCTGGTTCAGGTGCTCCATATTTTTTGAGCTTATGAATTTTAATTTTAATTACACCCTCTTCAGTTCTGTAATTTCCCTTTTCATATGGCACAGTTCTAACATTTGATGTATTATGAGATGTATAAGTTGAACAGATGTGTTTATTAAATACATTTGCCATTTATACTGGATCACATATTACTGTGGTGTCTGAGATTTTGGAAGTCAACCCATTCCCTGCCTTCTTTAATGAACTAATGTAGGAGTAAAACTGTTTCCTGTTAGATTTAGTTGCTGTAGTTGCTAACTTGTGCTCCATTTTTCACTTTACTTTATTGATACTGTTTTTGCATTTTTTTGTAGATCTTTAAATGCATTCCAACTTACAGGTGTATTATTTGATTTTATCTTTCCGTAAGCCTTATTTTTCTTCTTTATAAGTTTAAATATGCCTTTGTTGAGCCATTTTGGTTTAATGTGTTTTTGTTATACTTTTTAACTTTCTTGGTGTACTTATTCATAATAGAAAGTATGATTTTTTTTATATGTGACCAAATCTCATCAGCTGCCTTATTATTTAGTGTCTTATCCCAATCAATTTCCTGTAAACATTCATTTATGCACAAACAATAATTGTTTCCTTTTCTCTTTTTTATTTAGAAAGAAACCATTATATAATAGCAATAATGTACTTCTGGGATGTGTGTTATTGTGTAATAATGTTACTTCTTGGATGTTGAATACACTCAGCCCGAGGCCTTGAGCTTCAACCACCTGAGGCGTGACACTGTTACACAATAACACACACCCTGCCATTCCTTATTGCTTAGATATATACTGTAGTGGTGACTTGGTTCTGTAGAAACCTATTGACAGCAACAATAATCAACAATTAATGGGTTCTTCGACAGTTAGTGAATCACTTTCTAGTAGCATTTGCTCTGAAGTAATTTGCCTTATAGAAAAAGTCTCATGGCAAAGACTTTGAATTAAGGTAAAATCTTGCTATTGGCAATGAAATGGCAAAAGAAGTGCATAAACAAGGTAATGAGACAGGACATTGCAGCAGCCCAAATTTGTTCTTTCACATGCATATAACATACATTTAGTGCTCTCCATATTTCAATGCATGGTGTCTAATGGCATTATAAATTATTTAACTATTTGGTCCAAAGTTGAATCATCATTTTCAAATCATATCAAACATGAGCTAGGGCACTAATTAAGTGTTCAACAACACAGGACAGGGTGTGCATTCTTTGGGAGAGACACTCATGTGGTCCATGCTGATGCAGGAGGTGACAGGCCAAGTGCTCCTCAGTACACACCAAATGAGTGACTATCTCTCCCAATGAATGCACCACCTTAGCGTGTGTTACTGCACTTATAAAATGGCTTATAGTATATATTTTGGCATGCAAAATGTAGCACTGTGCATGTTTGAATAAATACAGGAATGGAATGTGCTCTGGTTTGTCCAGGCAGCAGTTGTTGTGGTGCCCATCTTGACCCATTTTATAATACTTTATTAAATGACTTGGATCAAACACATATTCTGATTGGTTAAAATGGGAAGACGACTGGGCATTAATTTCAAATTACAACATGATTTAGATTTTTTCTCGATTTTGTAACTATTAAAAGCATTTTATAAGAGGTCAGCCTGGTGGCACTGAGGGTTGAGGCACTGGGCACCACACCTCACGCTGCACCGGTGACCCGGGTTCAGTGTCAGACTCGGGTAGCCAGGGGTTGGCAGGGGAGGGAGAGGATGGAGCATCTGGAGGACAGCCTCCTCTCCCTGGGGAGGGTTGCAGGACTGATTGGTGTTCTAATGACCCCAATGGAGATGGGGGGTAATACAGATACACCAGTCAACAAAAGGGTGTGAAATGCGACAGATGCTAGCAGGGCAGCCATGCACAAGTGTTATTGCACACTGAACTCTGAGGGGATCGGGGGGTAGGGATGGATGATAGGGGTTTCTGGAACACAAGGGGGGGGAGGGCCTCAGCAACCAACTAGGCATCTGAGGTTCAAGCAGACTTGATAGACCGTAAGGCCTAATCTGCTGGCAATTAGTATGATCCAAGAATGAAAAACCCCTGGCAGCTGGGTGAGATGGTGGCGTGGTCTCCCGGGACAAAATCCCCTCATGCCCAGTGCCAGCCACGATCTCAACCCTACCCCTTGGGGATCCTCGGCCTCCTCCTTCATGTGGTCAGTGGGAGAGGAGGGGGTCCTGATACTGATGCTTCAGTCGGAGGAGTGGTTCAGGCTGGTGGTAAAGGGTTGGAAACCGAGCGAGCCAACCTGAGAGATGCCCCAGACTGTAAGATGAGAAAAAGAATCTACTAACAAAAAAGCATTTTATAAGTACAGTAAATGTACTCCCAACGTAATTTCAATCTTTAAGGCAGGTTCTAAGCAGGATATAAGTAACTATGGACTAGTTTTAAATCTGAATTAAAAACATATCTGTTCAGGCAGGCATTTCCTGATGAGTCTAGCCTAGTTATTCTACTATCTGATTGATATTTATTAAGATGTTTGTACTATGTTTTATTGATTGATGTATATAATAATTTTAACTTGTTAGGATATTGAGCACTTTGGTCTGTTGGAATTTCACTGACAAATAATATTTTGATTGAATTTATTTACTTTCACAGGTATCTAAGATGTTTTAATGGTTAGTATCTGGACAATTGAAACATATTTGGACTTAAACAAGTTAATTAAATGTCAGTCGGGTTTTACAGCCTTGCACAGTACCCAACTGGCATTGATTAGGGTTGTGAGTAGCCTGCAGCAGAGCCTGGACAGGAGAATGTCAGTAAGTGCTATATAAATAGACCTGTTGAAGGTGTTTGATACATTAAACCCCACAATATTCTTCTAGCCAGGCTCAAAGAAATTGGTTTGATGAGATCTGAGCTCAAATTATTCAAAACATACTTACAAGGCCATAGACAGCTGGTATAAATGGGGCACTACAAATTTTCTCTAACCCTCATAAAGTCAGGTGTCCCTCAAGGATCCATATTGGGACCCCTTTTGTTTAACATATATATCAATGAGCTACAGTTTAAAGCTCCAGAAATCAAATATCATCTGTATGCAGATAACAATGTGATTTACATGGAGGGCAACTCTATATGCAAAATAAATTACAAAATGTGTTTATACAGCTACAGGGCTTTTTCAAGAAACACATGTTAATACTTAATGATAAAAAGATGCAGTAAGTACTTTTCAGCAGAAGTCATAAAATAAAAAATTATGTTTCTCTAGGGGATACAGACCTTGGAAGGAAATATATACAACAAGTTACAAAGTATAAATATTTAGGGCTCTGGTTAGACAACATGTTAAGATGGGACAAACATATCAATGTGACATTGAATAATATAAGCAAAAAACTAGGGATTCTGTATAAGCTGACATATTGCATGTCAATGGAAGTATGCCTGAGAATCATTAATACTATGATTCTCCTGGTCCTGTATTATGGCGCTGTTTTATATGCTGGGGAATAGGGGACAGAACTAGATAGGTTTGATGTGATTGCAGTAGGCTGGCCCATTTCATCCTTGATGCTCCACAAAGAAATCACCAGTGTTACTTATACAGAGCACTTAATTGTCCAAAGTCACAGGACAGGAGAAATTTGCATCTTCTGATGTTCATGTTTAAATTATGGAAGGGTGGCTTTCCTAACTATATACTGGATTAGTTTAAAACTAGAGCTATTAAAGAAGGCCTGAGATCCACTCAGGATCTTGACTATAACATTTCAAATTATAACCTGGCGGTAGGGAGGTCTTCAGTTCCCTAAAGAGGGTTAGTTCTATGGAATTCCATTCCAGTAGATTTCCAGGGAATTACTTCTATCATCATACTAAACTATATAAAAAGATGGTTTGTTGCCCAGACAACCGTACCTTTGTCTTGTTGTTCTGATGGGGTTACCTTTTTTTTTTTTAATTGTTTAACCAGGTATAGCACACTAAGCTGAAAGTTTTTTTACAGGAGTGACCTGGGAGCACATGGAGGTTAAGTGACTTGCTCAGGGTCACACAGTATGCAAGTAGATGCTGTGGGATTCAAACCCAAGTCTGGTCTGCTAAATATCACCAGATTTGCAGCTCAGAGCCTTAGACCACTGCGCTATACTGCCTCCATGAAATTACCTGAATTGAGAAATTCAACAATCTGAGATGCAGTTACCCATGATGTTTAATTACTTAATTAAATTTATGCACATATCATGTTATAATGATTCTAACTATATGATTTTATATTGTTTATATTGCAGCTTTGAATGTGTGTGAAGGGACCTCATTGGAAATGAGCTGTGCTCCATTGAGGGTGTATCCCTTTTCATAATTTATGAATAAAAAGTTGTGCTACTACTACTATTACTACTACTACTACTACTGCTGCTACTGCTGCTACTACAATAACCCACTCCAGGGCATGGGATCATGCTGAATGAATTTACTTTCTGGGCATATTGTGAAATTCAAGGCTGAATATTTATGGCACAAATAAGAACATAAAGTGTCCAAATACAGTGAAGTCAGCCAGAATGCAACCCTCTATGATAATAATGTTAAATATTCCTGTGTGATAAACTGGAGTAACTGCCATTGGAATGCATTGTAGTCCCACAGTATTCTATAGTATGTCACTGGCAGAAACTGCAATGAGATCATTACATCTCTGCTACATATCGCTAATACTTTGGCCTGGCAAATGGGATGCAGAAAGCATCACTGTCACAGTGCTATTGAATACAACTCCTTAAATATTCTAAACCAGTAAAGCAGTGTAGCCTAGTGGTTGCAGTGTAGAGTTGTCAACCTAGGTACCTTGGTTTAATCCCAACACGCACTGTGTGACCTCAAGCTAGCACCTTAATCTACTTGCACTTATTTTTCTCAGTTTCTCAGTGCATAACATCTCCACCCTTTCCATTAACTTCCATAATCTTGCTTTGGCTCCCCTGCCCTCACCTATTGGCTGCTACAGTTGCTTTTGGCTTGTAAAGTGCTTTGGGGTAAAGGAAGAATAAAAGGTGTTATATAGTATATATTCCTTTATTTCCATTTTAAATAATCAGTTTGTGTCCACTGGAAATCTACTACTTTTTGCAGTAACTGTTATCTGTAACTTCTGAAACAAAAACTATAAGGTGACTCACATATGGTGCATTTCTTCAGAGTAAACACCACTTTCAGTTCACTTTTAGCGTGTTTGATAAGAATACTGAAAGACTTGAGAATGAATCCTATAAAATGTTATTAGCCACATTAAAGCATGTAAGAAGAACAAAACAGCAATTTCATTGGCAATGACTTCTTTAATATAATATTGATTTATTATGCCATTCAATATGATGGCCATATCTACGCATTTAAAATTTAAATTAGTATGACTTGGGATACAGTAAAGAATTTTGATAAATTATCACCAGAGCTGGTTTATAACATCTACTAAGTGTATGTTTAAAAAAACATAGACTTGGGTCACATTTAATTTGTTTGATTTATCTTGGGATCTTGCAGCATAAATTCATTTTTTGGTATTAATAAGGAACCTCTGCACTCTTTTAATGGGGCTTAAATGTTGCAATCCATTTATTGAACATGCCAGCAATGAAAAATTAATTATTAAACAACTGCCTCGGGAAGACATCAGTGGCCTTGTCACACGGTTACAAGATTGATGATGTGTCACGTTCTGAAAGGGGGGCCAATAGCTCAGGAATTTAAACCCTGCAAGGGCAATACTAAGCATGTCACAGCATAAGTCAATTTTTAATTTAATTTTTTATTAAATGCTAGATAGAATAAATTTATCCCGGCCTCACAGAGTCTATCTGAATAAATGAGTTGGCACTATTTCAAACTTAAAGAATGGTCAAGGCTCCTCAAGGGCATCAGAAACCCTGAAGCATAGACACCAGTAAATACAAAAGACAGAAGCAGCAGGGAGTGATATATTTACAAGTGCTTTCATCCAGCCAGTTGCTGGAAAATGCTGAGACTAATAAAATGAGATCAGTGACATTAGAAAACATGAATGCCTGCAATTAAAGGTGCTGCTGGGTCAGAATTTCTAGTTGTAGGAATATCAAACTGTAAATGTTTGTTTTGTATATAGGGGAGCCCAATAGGCATCAGCAGGGATTCTTACTCATTCATGGAAGAGAGGACCACTCTTTTAACCTTGACCACACGCATGATGCTATAACAGGAAAGTTATCAACTACTGCATCTCTTACAATGCATTTGTATGATTATCCAGTTCCCTAAGTCAGATGGCTTGACTCATGCAGTTGTCCAGTACAGATAGGCTAATGTATTCTATATAACTCTGATGGACTGAATCTGATACTGCATAATCTTATCTGTTGTGATGACCACATTGTCCTGATGAAGACTACTAAGGCTTTATCACTGCCACATAATTCTTCTCAGTTGTCTTTTTTCCTGTACAAAATGCCATCAACCAAATGAATGTCAGTTACACTGAGCAGGAACACAAGCACTAGGGTGAATTAAACAAAACTGGATGGGTGGGACTTAAGAGGGAAATCAGAAAACATTGCTTCATGGAAAGGGAAGGGTGATGGAGGGGACAAATAGTCTATTAAGGGAAGTAGTCTTTATGAAATCAGTAGGAGAACTCAAACATGGTCAGCATAGGCATATGGGACTGATGTAGACAGTGACAAAAAAGGGAGGGGAGCATGACAGGGTGAACGGTTGCTAGGGCTCTCACCAAATCATGGGCTGGGAGAGTCAATGGGCTGCAGAGCCAGTTTCTGCTGGCAGTGTCTATGAGTTTATGCTTCATTAACTGTTTTTGATCATTTTGTAACCATGATAACCAAGACTTTTACTCAATGATAAGAAAAGGCACCACAACACATTTTCCCAATAACTAGTCCCTGGATTTCATTGCTTCTGGTCTCAGCACAGCTTCAACAAACCCAATAAATGCTGGGAAGTATTTGGAACTCATTATGGACCACAGCTAGTCAGTCTTTCAGGTACTTTATTTTTAGAATCTGATAAAGGTGCATTCCAGGCAGTTTTAGGATTACATTTGTAATTGCTTGATTCATAGTTTGCCAGTGTCATTGTACGTGTATAGCAACAGCAAGAAAATATGATAAGTTTTGCATTGCAGTTTACCCAAGAGATGCAGCCTTAGCAGTAATTCTCGTGAATTACAAACTCGGTACTTAGCAATCCTAAAGTCACTACTGATTATGTACTGCAAGTATTAGAACATGAATTTTATAAGGTTTGCATAATTGCCAAAAAAATAGTAGGTCCCTCTAAGAAGCTGTTGCTTGTTTGTTTGCTTACTCCTTAACTCATTGTTTTTTATTTACATTTAATCAAGAAAATAAGCAACTAATTTAAAAGAAGAGCCCCACTCCCATCCACATGCACTTATCACTGATTTTCTTTTGGTCATATGGCCACAACACCCAACTAGGTCCTTAAAAAGAACCTGTTGTGAGGAGGCTTTTGGCTCATTGGATTGGTAGTGGATATAGTTTAAATTCAGCTGAGATTAACTGTAGAAGAAAGTCATTACCATCTAAAGGCTTTATGGTGGTCTGCATGAAATGAGATGTGGTAGTCACTGTTTAATTCCCAGTTGAGAGTTGTCAACATCAGAAAAACTATGAATTCAAGTGACATTAATTGGCACCCTTGTTGGCAGTTATACATGAGAAGCCATGAATTTAATGGGCATGGATTCTGAGATACCCTTCCAACCTACAGTACATGTTTGTAGTGGAGAGCTGTAACAGAAGTGGACTGCAAAGAAACTGCCACATATCATCATTTTCCATTAGGGGGAGTAAATACAAAATTTTCAGGGCACATTGGGACTTTAGCCAAGGAACTGTAACAAAACTTTGGCCATGCTCATGTGGCCAGTTCTATTCCTGTGGCCAGCAGCCTTATTAACCTAGTCAGGACCAGCCCTGTCACGTTTTCCTAAAAAATGCCAGTTCTTGCAAGTAAGTTGTGAATATGCCTTTTAGAGGACCCACCTCTATACCTCATCCCTCTAGTCCCCAAAACATGTGTCTTTGATAAACTAATCCTTCTCTTGACCCCCAGTCCATAATTTGGTGGTGCTAATGGTCTTCATAGTCAAGGCTATCTCAGCCAGCCACCTCATGCAGCACACCTAGTGCCTATCTCTAACACAGTTATCTCATGGTTTCAGCATGAATAGGACTAGAATGTGGGGGTTGCATTATTGATAATGGTAGTGAGACAGAACAATCATCCTGCCTATGTAGCATCATAAAAGAAGCAGGTTGTCCTGGCCCCACCTCTTGTCTGGCTACATGCCACACATGTACCAGCAGATGGCTTTTTTTAGAGAAAGGGAGTGAGTGTGTTTTGGGAAGTGGCAACTGAGTTAACTTGGATTACAAAAGACCATTGACACCAAAAAATCATGGAGCAGGGGCCAGCAGTGGGCACTATCAAATATATATATATATATATATATATATATATATATATATATATATATATATATATATATTAGAGGCAAAAACTCCATTTAATACATTAGTGAGGGTTGTTCTACAGTGACAAAGGTGAGGACATTCGCTGTTAGGGTTGAAAACCCTAACTCCGAATTCACCCCCCCCAGCACCACACACACACACAGACACACACACACACACACACACATGCAAGTATGGGGGAGGACCAAGTCAACACAACCAATGACAGACATCCAGCAGCAGGTGACAGAAATAACAAACAATTGTCTAAATGTACTATGAGACATCCCCACCCACCTGACCAGGTACTGCATGCTCAGTGGAGATCAACAGCAAAACTGAGGCCATGTACGCCAAATGTACACATCCCTGATTTCAGCTGCACACAACGTACCACACTTAGTAGTTGCATGGCCTTACCTACCGATGCCCCACACCAGACCACACCACATGTGGTGGGCCACCTGAGCAATAGAGTTCAGCAAAACCAAGGAGTTGAACAGGTATAATATCTCTGATTATAACAAGGGTTTGAGAAATGTAGCTTTCTAATTGACTGTAAACATTGTAACAGCCTTATGTTTAGGTTTTATTAACATACATGTAGAGCCTAACTATATGATGAACATGATTTAATGTTGTTTAAAAAACAGTTTTATTATGATAGCAATAAGCCACTCCCAGGTATTATGTTAATGGTCAGTTTATCACTGTCTAGTGACATGTGGCACTCGGCTATGCTTCATTCAACATTAAACCCCTACAGGGTCATTAACAGACCATTTAACATAACTGTTGGTCATGCCTTATTGCTTAATTGTCTTTATGAGTAGATACTCTCCCTCTGCTAAGCACTGCAGCAGCTTTGCAACACAGTGTCCCACCCAGTTACACCATACACTGTCTAGTTACTGGAGAATGGCTGTGAATATGAACTCATGAAGATGAACAGTGTAACTTGATCATTACAGTAATCGAAACCTTAGTGTGATTATAACTGACAGAGTCAGTGATAGAGAATAACCCCTGCTGTCCTAGTACACATACCCCATTGTGAGTTAAATCAATACTAAAAGACATTCTGTTTATATCTACACCATACCTACTTGATTCCTGTTGTACCACAATTAACATAGTTATTACTTTGATAGCATCAGTGACAGAAGTGTGGCAAACCCAAACACTAGGCATACAGCCTGAGTATGAAACAACTCTTAAAAAAAATTACACTGTGTCCATAAGTGGCATAGATCACTCATTGCAACAATAGTAAATGCATTACTATTTGAATAAGTTAGTCATCACAGATGCAATGAGATTGTCTTTATCAGGTACAACATACTCAGTAAGTGCCTACAGGAAAATCTATCCTATATATATCTCCGATACAGTACGTCATTATTGGCTCAGTAGTGCTATGATATTTAGAAGTTGCTTGGCCTGATCCATGCAATTACACTGTTTCTTACAAAGAATACTTACTGCATCTTTAGTATTGAAACACACTGAAGGTCTATGTATGTACATCAGAAGTACACCTTCATCAGTATGAATGCATCTGATACTGGCAGTACGAATTTCACAGCGTTGAACAGGCAATGCTTTTCCATACGTTTACATCAGCCTCTCTATCTTGAGTAAACCGTTGCAGTAAATGTACTACTATGTAAATCACATACTAAATGTAACACTACTTTTATCTTGAGCATGCTAGTGTCTTGTAGTTAATTTATGTACTTCTCTTAATTAATGTATAATCACTAGTGTTAAAACCTTTCTACAACTGTCATCATGCATCTTTAGCATTTATATTGACTCATGACACAGTACCAGTTGTGGTGTGGTGTGGGGCATCGGTAAGTGAGCCATGCAACTACTAAGTGTGGTAAGTTGTGTGCAGCTGCAATCAGGGATGTTATCGTTTGGTGTACATGGCCTCAGTTTTGCTGTTGATCTCCACTGAGCATGCAGTACCTGGTCAGGTGGGTGGGGATGTCTCGTAGTACATTTAGACAATTGTTTGTTATTTCTGTCACCTGCTGCTGGATGTCTGTCATTGGTTGTGTTGACTTGGTCCTCCCCATACTGTACGTGTGTGTGTGTGTGTGTGTGTGTGGTGATTGGGTATCGAGTTAGGTTTTCAACCCTAACAGCGAATTTCCTCACTTTTGTCGCTGTGGAACAACCCTAACTAATGCATTAAATGGAGTTTTTTTGTCACTAATTTCCCTTCTTTTAGAGAATGATAATGAGAAATAGTGAATGTAATGTGGTGGCAGGAAGGGCCTCGCGCTCCTGCCACATGAAGTCTTGTGGCATAGTAACAGGAAGAGCAACGCAAACAGAAGCGCTAACAGTGGTGCACATGGTAACGCAAGCGCAAATGACAACAGAAAGGGCGATGCACACGGTGGCATAGACGGGAACAGTCTGCCACGTGATGTGTTGTCACATAATAACATGGTGCCTGCAAACGGAAATGTCAATGGGCATGGTGACGCAAAGTGAAACAGAAAGAGAAACAGTACTGTAGACACAAATGGCAAAAAATAACAGAAACGCAAGTGCAAATGAAAACACAAAGGATAACGCACATAGGGCCCTGCGCTCCCGATATGTAATGCAGCAGAAGGAGCGCGGGGCCCAGAGGGCCCCGCACTCCCACCACATGATGTCTTGTGGCATAGTAACAGGAACAGCAACGCAAACAGAAGTGCTAACAGTGGGTAACAGAAAGGGTAACGAACACGGTGGCGTAGACGGGAATGGTGTGCCACGTGATGTCTTGTCACATAGTAACATGGTGCCTGCAAACGGAAATGTCAATGGGCATGGTGACGCAAAGTGAAACAGAAAGAGAAACAGTACGGTAGACACAAATGGCAAAAAATAACAGAAACACAAGCGCAAATGAAAACGCAAAGGATGACGCATGTGGTGGCATAGACGTCAACGGTAACAGTAATGTAAGAGCACAGGCTGGTTTCCCCCTAAAGCTGAATAGAGAAAGACAGTGAGTACAAAGAATGTATGCATAATAATGGGTATCGAAGCAGAAAATGAGGACTTGGAATACTAACTAGGTTATAGCTCAGGAACCGTATGACGTAGAAAAAAAATTTAAAAGTCGCATGATTTATGACTGTCCTGGCTAGTTTTAAACTTAGCCCCCAATAGGGGGCTAAGAGTTTTTCCACCAAAAAGTCCGTATCTCGCACTGTTTCCGAGATACGGGCCCAGAAAGGCGCTGCGAATGCCGTAATGTTATCCTATGGGAAAAAAAGAAAAGTTTGGAGCACCATAACTTTGCCTCCCTGTAATATTTTTTCACCAAACTACTGAAAGGCACATCTGTGGGCTGTTGGCTGTCTTCCCTCCAAATTTCAGGAAAAAAGACCAAACCGTTATTTTGCAGCAGGGTGCCAAAGGATTCCTGTAATGCATTGGGCGCCGTAATGTTATCCTACGGGAAAAACTATGGAGTGCCATAACTTTGATGCCACGTAATATTTTTTCAATATAACACTGAAAAGCACATCTGTGAGATGTCGGCTGTGTTCCCTCCAAATTTCAGCCCAAAACTCCCAACCGTTCTTTTGCAGTGCAGTGCCAAAGAATTGCTGTCATTTTCCCACAGACTAGAAAATTACTGTCACAATTTGCGAAAGCTTTCGCAACATTTGTGACATTTTCATGAGCATGAAAAGTACTTTTATGGAAGTACTTTTCCAGAAATCTGAAAACATATTTCTGGGTGTTTTATCTCAAATAAAGACATGGCTAGCATCCTCAGGGTCCGACTAGGTGAATACAAAAAGAATTAGGTTGCTAGAGGTCCCAAATTTAAATGCCAAGCATTTTTTCTAATCACCAACTGAAAACAAAATGGCCGATTTGCGAAAGTAACAGGCCCATTTGCGAAAGTAAAAATGCATTTGCGAAAGTGTTGAACTTTTTGTTAACTTTTCCCATTGACTTATAATGGGAAATTGTTTTTTGAATAACTTTTGAACCGTTTAATATTTTTTCACCAAATCTTCAAAAGGCACATCAGGGACCCTGGCCGCACGTTCCCTGAAGATTTCAGGCTGGTCGCACAAACCATGCAACCTGTACGCGCGACCGTAGAATTCCAGAAAAAGCGTAAACGCGCGCGCAAATCACGCTTAATAACTCTGCAGCTGTGTATCTGACTGGTATGAAACTTGGCAGATGCCAAGGCCTATGGTTCTTGATTGTTTATTCCAAATTTCTGCCAAATCTGTCAAACAGTTGCAAAGTTATTAAGGTACAAAGTTTTGGGGTTTAACATAGAAATGGCTCCTCAACCCTAACTATGGTAGCACTACTGCTACCATAATATATATATATATATATATATATATATATATATATATATATATATATATATATTAGAGGTAAAACTCTATTTAATGCATAGTGCTGTTCCACAGTGACAACAGTGAGGATTTGCTGTTAGGTTGAACCTCCTTTGACCTCTGACCACCAGCCGGGGTTAGAGCATTGGGATAGTCATCCTCAACTCTCACCCCATGACATGTGTAAAGCAGCAGAAGTATAGGAGAATGGGTGAGAGTTAGACCCACGATCCCAATGCGCACCCCAATGCCGGGTTGGGGGGTGGATGGGGGTCCAAGGGGTTTTCAACCCTAACACGAATTTCACTTTTGTCGCTGTGGAACAACCCTAACTAATGCATTAAATGGAGTTTTTGCCTCTAATTTCTTCTTTAGAATGATAACGAGAAATAGTGAATGGGAAGGGCCCCAAGGCCCCGCCTGCATAATGCGCTCAGGCCCTGCTACCCGCCACATGATGTGTTGTGGCATACTAACAGGACAGCAATGCAAACAGAAATGCTAACAGTGGTGCACATGGTAACACAACACGAATGAGAACAGAAAGGTAACGCATGGTAGGTGAGAGAATGGTCTGCCACGTGATGTGTTGTCACATAGTAACATGGTGCCTGCAAACAGAAATGTCAATGGGCATGGTGATGTAAAGTGACACAGTAAGATAAACAGTACTGTAGACAGAAATGGCAAAATAATAGAAAGCAAGCGCAAATGAAAACGCAGCGATAACGCATATGGTGGCACAGACGTCAATGGTAAGTGAACGGTACGGATCCACAAGTGGAAAGGGCAACAGTAACAGTAATGTGAGTGCACAGGCTGGTTTTCCCAAAACCTGCATTGAGAAAGACAGTGAGTACAAATAATGTATGCAAAATAATGAGTATCAAGCAGAAAATGAGATCTTGGAATACTAAATACATTATATCCAGGAACCGTCATACGTGAAAAACATTTAAAAGTCATATTATTTACAACTGTCCTGGCTAATTTAAATCTAGCCCCATTAGGGGCTAAGAAGTTTTCTCCGACAAAGTCCAGATCTCGCACGCTTCAGATACGGGCTCTGAAATGAGTGGCGAATCACTGTAATGTTATCCCATGGAAAAAGAAAGTTCAGAGTGCCATAACTTTGCCTCCTGTAATGTTTTTCACCAAACTACTGAAAGGCACATCTGTGGGCTGTTGCTGTCTTCCTCCAAATTTCAGGAAAAAGACCAAACCGTTATTTTGCAGCAGGCTCCAAATGATTTCTGTTAAGTGTCGGCAGCATAATGTTATCCTATGGGAAACCGCCAATTTTGAGTGCCGTAACTTTGCTGCCATGTGATATTTTTTCACCAAACTACTGAAAGGCACATCTGTGTACTGTTGGCTGTCTTCCCTCCAAATTTCAGGAAAAAAGACCAAACCGTTATTTTGCAGCAGGGTGCCAAAGGATTCCTGTAATGCTTTTGGCACCGTAATGTTATCCTATGGGAAAAACTGTCAACTTTGGAGTGCCATAACTTTGCTGCCGTGTAATATTTTTTCAATACAACACTGAAAGGCACATCTGTGAGATGTCGGCTGCGTTCTCTCCAAATTTCAGCCCAAAACTCCCAACGGTTATTTTGCAGTGCAGTGCCAAAGAATTGCTGTCATTTTCCCACAGACTAGAAAATTACTGTCGAATTTGCAAAGCTTTCCGTAATTTGCGTACACTTTCGTGAGCACGTAGCACTTATGGAAGTACTTTTTCCAGAAATTTGAAAACATATTTCTGGGGTGTTTACCCCAAAATAAAGACATGGCAAGCATCCTCAGGGCCCGACTAGGTGAATACAAAACAAATTAGGTTGCTAGAGGTCCCAAATTTAAATGCCAACTATTTTTCTGATCACCAACTGAAAACAAAATGGCTGATTTGGAAAGTAACAGGCCCATTTATGAAAGTAAAATGCATTTACAAAGTGTTGAACTTTTTGTTAACTTTTCCATTGACTTATAATGGGAAACTGTTTTGAATAACGTTTGAACCGTTTAATATATTTTCACGAAATCTCTGAAGGTACATCAGGACCCTGGCTGTATTCCCTGAAGATTCGGACGATCCATATAAACGTGACAACCTGTGTACGTGACCACAGAATTCCAGAAATGTGTAAATGTGCACAGATCACACTTAATAACTCTGCAGCCGTATATCCAACCAGTACAAAAACTCAGTAGATCCTAAGGCCTATGGTTCTTGATCATAAATTCCAAATTTCAGGCAAATCCATCAAACGGTTGCAAAGTTATTAATGTGCAAAGTTTTGGGGTTTAACATAGAAATGTCTCTTCTACCATAATATATATATATATATATATATATATATATATATATATATATATATATATACATGTATGGGAATCAGGCTACAGGGGAGGGTTATATTCTAAAGATGTCATTGGCACCTGGCACACTGCCAGACCTGGTGCTTGTTTAAATGTATGGGATAATGGAACAGAGGTACAGGGGAGAAAATTACTGGGTGGGCTTAAAGAGTATCATATAGCCCTATTTGTAGTCTGCATTTCTTTCTTGACAATTACTACACTGTGAACCAAATTATTGCCGTATACTGCAGCCCTAGACCATAGGGGAGGACCTGAGGAACTTACGGTTGGCTGAGTACAAAAGCCACAAGCAGAGCGAGTGGGGTGAGCTCAAGCAGGTTTGTGCTGGGTCACGCGCAGAGACACGCGCATCTCAGCCCGTGTCGGCTGTGTTCGCGGTGGACGCATGGAGCAAGAGGATAGAATTGGGTTCCTGGTCAAGTGAAAGGCTGTTAGACTGCATAAAAAGGAAGGTATAACATTAAATATAATGAAGAACAAATGGAGTCTCGAGTCACAAAGTTTATTAACTGTTTAATGTTTGTTCAGGGATTTAGGAAATGTAGAGGATACAAATGTAGCAAATGTGTACTGATTGGTGAACTAATACAGGAAATTAGTGTACTAGGAAACAGGTGGGAAGCTAAACAGGACATAGAAACACTCGAGAAATTCATAGATACTGTTGCCAGTGACTTGGGTACTGAATTAGAAACATTGGAAGAGGATGAGGGAAGCTGGGCTACAATTAGAAAGAGTAAGATAAAATGTAGAGGTAATCAAGTATATAATACTGCACCTCTGGAAATGAAAAATTCTTTTTCAGTCCTGGATATGGATCAGGCCCAGGAAATCAGTAATGGTTGCCCCTTAGAAAATTCTATAGGGGAAGTTGAATCTTCACTTCTAGCATTCACCAAACCTCAGCAATTAAATTCAAATTCAACGAGGGACAATAATATAGTCAATCATAATAGGGAACAGTTAGATTTAAAAACTAGGCAAATTATAGTACTAGGGGACTCTACATTAAGGGGTACTGATAAAATTGTATGTAAAGGAAGAAATAATAATACAATGGTTAGCATGTTTCCTGGAATAAAAATTCAAGAGCTTAAACAAGAAATAGAGGGATGTATGGGACAAATTAAACAACTGTTGGTGATTCTCCAAATAGAAGTTAATGATATCAAGTCAAGTAAAAAAGGAAATATTGTAGAAAATTACACTGATTTTATCCAGGAAGTGAATAAATACATCACTGATATTATTGTATTGGGCATCCTACCTACTTATGGAATGTATCAACACATCAACCATGACATTGCCGCTACTAATTTTAGGCTGTTAAGGTTATGCCTGGAACACAAAATAGGGTTCAGTGAAACAGGCTGTATTTTCAGAAATGGATCATTGTATAAGAATGATGGACTTCACTTAAATAAAATGGGAGAAAGAGTTTTGGGAACTACATATAATAAAGTTATTGAGAAACATTTAAACTGGAAAAAATGGGAGATGGGAAATGTACCAAGATAAATCCTGTCACCAGCAAACACAATTTTCAAAATAAGGATTTTGAGTCAGTAAATTGCTTACTATCAAATGTGAGGAGTTTGGATATCAAATTCAATGAATTTAAGTTTCTTATGAAGAATAAGAACATTAAAATAGCAATTCTCATGGAAACCTGGTGGGAGGAAGAAGATACATGAAATAAAAGCATAACTGGATTTAATATCTAGTATAAATATAGGACACATAGAAAGGGTTGTGGGGTGGCAATTTATGTTCATGAGTCTATTCCTAGTATGGAAATACATGATGGTAAATTGAATATTGAACATTTATCTGTTAAAATTATGCCGCACAATGCACCTAAAATTATGTTGAGAGCTATGTATCGTCCCCCTTCAATGTACAGGGAATTGGACATGGAAATTCTAAGTTATCTGGACCACATTGATTCAGCTGAAAATATTATTATAAAATGAGATTTTAATCTTCCTGGTATAGATTGGATAAACCAGGCAACATCTAGTACAAATGAAAGGAACTATTTAGAAAGTTTCAATCAATTGGGCTTGGAACAGCTAGTCTTGGAAAATACAAGATCTAATAATATATTAGATGTTGTATTGTCATATGTGGGACCCAGATTAACCGACATTGAAACTGGACGTCCAATCTCAAACAGTGAGCACAACACTGTTTTCTTTCAATTAAGTGAATTACCTACTCGACAAGGTAGTAATATAAATATCCCAAATTTTAAAAAAGCAGAGTTCCGTAAAATCAGACAGGCATTGCTTTCATGGGATTGGAAATCAGAATTCACTGGGTTAACATTGGATGAAATGTGGGACACCTTAGTGGATAAAATTAGAGAGACTGCAGAAGTATATATACCATATACAAGCACAAATTCTAAACTGGATGCTTCCCCTAAATGGTTAACCTGTAAAATAAAAAGACAGATAAAAGAAAAACATAAAATGTATAGACTATCTAAACTTGATACAAATTTAATGCCAAAGTATAAGGAACAGGTAAAATGTGTAAATAAATTAATTAAAGATACCAAACAAATTTTGAAATAAAATTAGCGACTAGAAGTAAAAACAACTACAAAGCCTTCTATGCATATATAAACAATAAAAAAGGGAACAATCAAACAATAGGCCCTTTTAAGGATGACAGAGGTAACATACTAACTGATAAGGAAATGGCTGAGGTACAAAACCAATACTACTGTATTTAATCCTAAAGATACAATAACATCTAATATTAAATACAATACAACAAATGAAAAACAAATTAAAATTAACATAAAAGATGTTTTGGATAGACTAAGGAGGGTTAAGATTAACAAATCCCCTGGACTGGACAACATTCATCTGAGACTGATTTCAGAAATAGCAGAGGAGATAGCCCAACCATTAACCTTTATTTTCCAAGGGTCATTAGATAGAGGTGAAGTTATTAGTAAATGGAGAGAAGCACATGTGGTACCCATCTTTAAGAAGGGAAAGAAAGATTCCCCTGATAACTATAGACCAGTTAGTTTAACATCTACAATGGGGAAAATATTGGAAAGCATAATAAAAGACCATATTCAGGACCACCTGACTGAAAACGACCTTTCCGATCATAGCCAACATGGGTTTACAAAATCATGATCATGTCAGACCAATCTATTGAGTTTTTACAAAAAAGTTTGCAGTTTTTTGGATCATGGTAGGTCAGTGGATGTAATTCAATTAGATTATTCAAAAGCTTTTGATAAATTACTACATGTGGAGTTAATTAAATCCCTTCTTTTACTAAATATAAATTAAAATCTTGTTAATTGGATATTAGAATGGCTGGTGAAAGGGAGACAGAGAGTGATAATAAACTGAATGTTATCTGACTGGCTTTCAGTGTTGAGCTGGGTCCCCCAAGGTTCAGTGTTGGGCTCCTGCCTGTTCAATATATATCATCATTGCAATATAATATGGGAAATGTATGGATAACCAAGTTTGCTGATGACTGCAGAGTGGGAGCAGTAATAGATTCATCTTCAGACTACATTAGACTTCAAGAAACTCTTAAATACATAGAGAAATGGACATTAGATCATAAACTAAAATTAAATGAAGACAAATGTATTGTCCTACATATAGGCAACAAGAGCATGAAACTAAGTTACACTATTAATAATAAGCAATTAAAGCAAGTGGCACAGGAGAGGGATTTGGGTGTCATTATACAAAATGACCTTTCTTTTACTGCCCATTGTGATCAAACTATAAAGAATGCTAACAGAGCCCTAAACTGTATATTGAGACATACATCAAGCAGAAGTAGGGGAGGTTTTGATCCCATTGTATGAATCATTGGTGAGAACCCACTTGGAGTACTGTTCTCAGGTCTGGTCCCCATTCACTAGAAGAGAGATAGAGAGAGTGAAGAGGGTCCAGAGAAGGGCCACCAGATCAATAATGGGACTTAAGAATATGTCATATGAGGAGAGGTTGGACAATTTAGATCTATATTCTCTGGCTTATAGAAGATGGAGGGGTGATATGATCTTATTCCATAGATCATTACAAGACAACATTCTCAGAGAAGATTTAGGACTTGAACTATATGTCAGAAATTACAATACTAGAGCTCATTCTAAACAAATTAAGCAGCAGAAGTGGAACTCACTAAAAAGAAAATACTGTTTTAGTTAGAGGGTGGTCTCTTGTTGGAATTCTCTCCCCCTCATGAGATAGTTAATAATCCAACTATAGATACTTTTAAAACAAGACTAGATGATTTCAGTAAAACTAAGACTATAGATTATTAATTGGCCCTTTGTTTCTAATATACTTTATGGCAAGCAGGCAAGGATGAAAGTCTATATATGCTTTGTGACTACTATGATACTATGATGTGACCAAATTACAGAAGTCAAAATAAAGAAAGTGTCTAGATTCAAAGAGCAGCCATATTTGCCAATGGCCACCCCTTTCTCATGCTTACATAATTGTCTGTCAATGACAAGGTTGAGGCAAAATGGTGAGGCAGTGTAGGTCAACTTGCACTACAGTTGCTTGTGTGTACCCTACATGTCGAAAAACTGAGGAATTTAATCTCTAGTGCTTTCACTCTCTAATGCTTCCAATCTAGCAAACTTTTACAAGTTCTAAAACTCACTAACAAATTAAAGGTAAACAACGTTTTGGTATACCTTGACAGAGGCAGAGTTGCCATGGATAGCACTTACAAAAGCTTACCAAATGAATTATTTTGATACAATATTGATGGGAAAGCTGCTATATACTGTAGGTACAATATTTACACACTTTCTTACAGGGAAATTTTGGTTCTATGTCATAATGGTGAAAGCCTAAAGGTTATTGCCATTATGCAGAAGTCAAGAGTGGCAAAATCTATTTCAGCACTCTGACACCACAGTGCACAGAAAAGGGTGCCTGGGACTTGTTTTAATTTTTATGCAGGGGTTGTGTCCTCTGCACCCCACTAAAGGATTTCAACTCCAAGGGGGGTGGCCAGGTGGGTGAAAACATTAAAAAAAAGGTTCGGACTGGGTGCAAAAACAACCTACTATTGCCCAGACCCGTACCCAGTACCCTGCCATCTGACACTGGCAACCCACCCACCATGTCATGGGGTTGGCTTGGCAAACCACTGCTGCACCACCCCTAACATCCCTTGCTGTGCCTGCCTGCTCCAACCCCCCCCGCATGGGTAAATATAGTGACATCCTGTTGCTATAGTCGACCAACCCTCCCATCTTGCCACCCTACCCTCCCGTAGCCATCCCTGAAATGCACTTGGGAGTGGGTCACCATTATTGTAGGCGCCCATTCCCCAGCACTCTCATCATGGGATACCACAATTTCTCTGTACCATAAGTCCTGTTATAAATTCTCTTTTTTTTTGCAATTTAAAAAACTTTATTGAAATCCTGTCATAAATTATGTAATAGTTTATCTTGTATTCTATATATAAAATGGCAGGCAGCTCATTTAAGGAGTATTTCCCATGCCTACTGGCCATTATTTTACACTGAGTGTGAAAGAACAAAACATATTGCAAAAGATTCCTTCTTTTCAAAAATATATACCATATATATATATTACTGGCATGTCCTGATTTGGAGTTTATCTCCCTGGGAAACTGCAGCTTCACTGTTCCTTCATGAGAGGGAGTTATATTGCAAAGAACCTGGATCAGGCTAATAAATTGTTGAAATGATCAAACCAATCTTGGTGGGAGAACTTCATGTCAGCAGGGAAGAAAAACATTTTAGTATTAAATGCTTCTATTGTTTACTGTGGTGTTATTGGAGCTTTGCATTGTTTTTGCTGGTGGTTCAGCTTTGTACTTCAAGTAGGCAGTCCTAATCAAAATGCTTTCTTTTAAACTGTTTATTTTGCTGAATGACAGACAACCACCATCAGCCAAACTTCTCATCTTGTCACCTTCCTTTTCCAGGACTTTTCCTAGTTCTCCAAACCCCCATGGATTGCCCATTAAATAGGGCCCCTTGGGTGCCCTGAAGTCCCTCAAGGGAACTTGAATCCAGTGGTGGAGGCTGAAATTCAGTCAGCAGGATGGTGTATGTTGGGACTTGGCTTCACCATGAAGTGGCTGCCATTTTTCTTTTTGCTCAATTGTTCAAGTACCCTGAGACATGAACTGTAAATGCAGAGGTGCAATGCATGCAACAGGCATGCTCCTGTGCATTGTCACCTATGTCCCCTCCTATGGCTGTCATACCTGCTGTTCCACTGGGCAACATACAGGCAGCACTAGCATGGTGGAATCAGACCTCTGCCCTTCTTGAGGAAGCAAGTGTTCTATGGGATGCTAAAATTGATTTACTCTCAGGCAGCCCCAGTGATGCATGCTCATTCTCAAACACAGGTCACGAGTGTCAGGAGCAATAATTCTACCACTGCACTAATATGTTGGCTAATCAAAATGTTGTTTTTTTTTGTAAGATGCATAGCAATGTATATCTGTCTCCACAACTTGGGCAAATGCACCTTCATTCTTTGCTGGGATTCAAACCTGTGATTTTTAAGTCTCAAAAGCAACATATTTAACCATTCTTCTATGAGGTGCTCCCCTTTTCTGATATTTATATATCACAGTCTCAGGAACAACTAACAAAGGTCTCTCTTCTACTAGTATTTATCTGTATGATAGGACTTGCAGCTGCTGAATCTGGCATTATAGATTACATCATGATATCTTTGTCAATGTCTGAAAAGCATTCTGTCACAAAAGTTAAATTATTCGATCCATAGGACTGATTACATTTGCTGCTGAAGCCCTGTGTCGCAGTTTATGACCAAGGTACTGCATAATAATAGGGGCACTGCCTACAAGTCACAGTATATGACTGGAAGATGGGACTTGTGTGGGCCTTAAAATTGCTTTAGTTCATTATGTGTTTGTACTTTATGAATTAATTTCTGGTTTGCACTCTCATACTGTATGCAGTAGATCTCAAAGTGATTTACAAACCAATTAAGTTAGATGATGGTATTGTAGGGACTTCATGTAGTCATTTGCAGCTTTTAGACATAAAACATTGTATTTCAGTTGATTTCCTGTTTGTGAATGAGTATTAAGAATACCTGGGGTATATTCAACTCTTACTCCAAGAGCTATGGTATCTTCATCTTCTATCTGAGCAACCCCAATGCAAAATATTTAATATCATCCCCAAAGAATGACTTTTCAAACAGGACAGTGACCAGTCCCTAATTCTGCACTGCAGTGCCAGCAATTAATAAGATCCCAGGTCCTCAGTGTGGGACTTGAATTCATTATTCATTTATTTGAAAATCAGTAACCTGGAGAGGAGCATTCAATGAAGGCTTTTTGCCAAGTGTGACCTTGGGGAAAGGGAATGGGAGAAGAAGAAGTACAATACACAGTAATAAATCACTTGTCTAAGCATTTAATATATATATTGGTTAAAAAGTAAAGTGCAGGCACAGTACAGTATGGAACATCTATACATGTTCAAAATAAAACAGCATTAATACAAAGCATGCAAATAGGAATACTGAATCAAGCAAGAGACCTGTAAGGGTGCATGCCTAACCGCCCAGTGGAGAGAAGTGCAGAGGTGAAGAGGAAATTAAAACAGTAGGCAGTTTGTGGAGACCAAGCTGGATGCCTGAACATGGCCACTAGTGGTTCAGTCCAAGAAGGTGCCAGAAGGCAGGGTAACAGGAGCAGATGGAGTGGGGAGTAGTTTCAACTGGTGACTGATGGAGCCGGGGGAGGAAGAGTACCACAGGGCAGAGAGAAGAAGGTCCAGAGTGAAGGAAGTTGATAGGAGAAGGCAGACTGCCCAGCTGATGAGTGGAAATAAGGAGTGGGAAAAATTGCAATGATCTCTGGAATGGGGGGAGCAGGAGGCAGGTGGGACTGCAGAGAGGAGAGAGAAAAGAGCGGACAGCTAGCAGGGAAGGTAACCAAACCAGTAACTGGATATGAAGGAGGTACCATGAACCTGGTGACAAGAGGCCAGGGGAATGATGGATCAGGAGGAGTAGAGGAAAAAGTGGTGAGTAGCAGAATGGCAAAAGGTATCACAAAGGGAAGTACAGTCAGAGCTGCTGACCAGAGTTACAAAGGGAGTCCAGTATGGCAACAGAAGTGTGTGTGTGTGTGTGTGTGTGTGTATGGGGGGGGGAAGGGGAGGGTAGTGTCATATTCTACATCCACATAGCCAAAGGCATGGAGCACCATTTTGGTAACAATCTCCCTGAAGACCTCCGGAAATTGGCAGTCTTTCTTGAGGTACAGGGCACCAAGTTTTGGATTGAGTTTTGCATTGATGGGATTAAAGGGGGAGGAGAAGTTAAGCCACACACACTGAGATACTTGAAAGATTGCATCAGTTCACCACTTTAAGGGGGGTGTCATCCAATGAGGTTAGAACAGTGGGGGCTGTGAGTCTGGCCAGCTTCTGACTAGTACCAAGGGTCATGGACAATGTTTTTTTAGTGTTGACCCAAAGCTGCTGGATTGTAACCTACACAGAATGTTGTGGATGTCTTGCTGGAGCAGGTCTTCAACAACTGTGGTAGAGGGAATGGAGATGAAGATTACTGTGTGACTTTGTCATCTACATGCATGTGAAAATGCGAGGTGGCACAGGCAGAGGAGACATCATTCAGGAAAATGGAGAAGATGATGGGACCCAGGATGGATCCCTATGGAACCCCAGCCTGGATGGACAGTGGAGGTGACAGGATATCTCCTACCTGTACTGATTGTGGACAGCGCATGAGGTAGAAACAAAACCAGACAAACACCAGGAGCTGGGAGGACAGCACAGCTCAGCTTGTCCTGGAGGAATGGATGGGACATCAAGTCAGAGGCTTTGGCCAGATCAATGAAAATAGCAGCCATAATATGCTCCTGATCCATACTTGAGAAGATGGAATCAGTCACATACAGCAGGGAGGAGACAGTGGAATGCTGCATCCAGAAGCAATACTGGAAAGCAGAGAGGAAATGTATGATCTTTGGGTGAAGGGTAGGAGTTTTACTAACTGAGCAACACTGATAGCGTGGCTCAAAATAATATCAATTCAGCTGTATCCATTGTTATGGTTCTTTGTCATAACAGTGAAAGCCTAAAGGCGATGCAGCTAAAGGTTATGCAGAAGTCAAGAGTAACTCTGACACCCCGGCACACAGCAAAAGGGCATCGGGGACTTAGTTTATTAATGTTTTCTGTGGAGGGATGCACCCCACACACCCACCCACAGGGGGCTTCACCCCCACACACCACTACTAAAGGATTCTCTACTACAGGGGGGTGCACGCCGGGGGGTGAATACATAAAAAATAAAAGGTTAGGGCCGGGTGCACCCAGACCCTAACCCAGTACTCTGCCGACCAATGCCAGCAACCCACCCACCACACCACGGGGTCGGCTCGGCAACCCACTGCGGCACCACCGCTCACATCCCTCACTGTGTGTGCCTGCTCCCACCCCCCTGTGCATGTACATATAGTGACATCCTATCGCTATAGTCACCCACCCCCCCATCCTTCCGCTTACCTCCCGTATCCATCACTGAAATGCACTGGGGAGTGGATTGCCGTTATTGTAGGTACCCATTCCCCAGTGCTCTTATCACAGGATACCATTGTTATTTATGAATACCTTAATATTTTACTGAGGATAAATTACGTTACCTTCTAGTAGTAACACCAATGCATTATTTTACACTGAAACTGTAGGCAATTGTTTAAAGATGCAACCATAAAAAAGAAAAGTTTGCCCTGAACTGAGGGGTATTTTAAACTAAAAGTAGAAACAACCAACCACAAAATACAGTGCACACCACATTACAAAGGATGTAAGGAAACCACAGAATATATAGAATTTTTTTTTATTTACTCTCATCATGCAGGATAAAATAGGCGTCACAGCAAAAAAAGCTAACACCCCCAACCCCCAACACCAGCACTTCCAGTGCAGTTTTGCACCTCTGTGGAACAGTGTCGTCAGTGCTAGTGTTAGGGGCTTCATTTTTTATCCTGTCTGCTGTAAGTAAATAACAAATATGTTTTATTTATTTTGTGGCTTCCTCACAGGCTTTGCAGTGTGGTGGGTGCTGTACTTGTTGTCTGAATGATAAAAGTTCCATACTGAAGAAATAACATATTTTTTAGAGAAGCTAAACCTAAAATTGTTGTTACGTTATGTCTAGGTCATGGCCCCACGAATTATTCAATCCCACAGCTGCTGGATTTTCCATAGAACTAGCATCCTGATCCAACTTATATGTAGTACCATGAAAATCATTATTCTTGGTAATTTCTTATCAGAACATGAAGTTTTTTACATAATGGCTGTGTCCCTTCTTCTCCTTGTTTCTTCTAAAGCTCCTCCCTTGTGCTCATCATGTAATGTCATCAATGACATCATATCATGTTTTAGCCCATGACAGGACTGCAATATGTGACTGAAGTAAATAAGTCATCCTGCAGGGATGAACAAACTCTACTGCAGAAACCAAGAGCCCTAGCCGGCACGGTGGTGCTGAGGGTTGAGGTGGTGGATGCCGCACCTTGCGCCATGCTAGCAATCTGGGTTCAGGAATAAGCCTGGGTCATCAAGGGTTGGCGGGGGGAGGAGGCTAGGAAATGGATTGAGTGACTGCATGGCAGCACTTCTCTCCTGGGTGTGGACTCAGGCATGCTTCTGGGTGGAGGCCCAAGGTCAGTACAGATAGGAGTGGCTAGACTAGGGAGGCTGCCGCAGATCGCTGCATGTGTGTGACTTCACACGTGACTGAGCAACTGCATCAAGAGGAGGGGAGAAAAAGTAGAAAATGGAGTAGGCAGACTCCATGATGGCCCCGCAGCACTTGCACTGACCCCCAGGCGTCTGGATGTTGGTCTCTGGGGGAGGGGAGAAAGTCAACACCCTTTGACCTCGGCCCTGTTACGGGGGGGGGGGTAACCCATGGTGGATTACAGGGAGGATTAGGTGCTGGGGAGATGGGGCCAGAGATCAGACCTCTCTGAAGGAGGGACCAGAGCTGCCTGCCAGCTCTGCCAGAGGAGAAAAACATGCATATGGAAAAAAAAAAAAAAGAAACCAAGTGCCCTGCCACTGAAATCAGAATTGAAGTGCCATGGAGAAGTAAGTACCCTTGTCTAGGGGAAGAACTTACGCAAATGACAGAACTACAGTGTTAGGTCTGAAAGGGTATCCTGAGCTGCAGACAGTTTATTTCTAGATGTGTCCTAGGAGGGAGGGAAGAGAGAACAGATACAAAACGATGCAAGAATAGAATTTGGAAAAACAATAACACTGCACCATGTAACATGCCTTACATAGAATCATGGTATGCAAATGAATAGAAAGTGTTATACAATCTCCATTAATACTGGAGAGTGTTCATAATGTTCTAGGGTGTTACAGCAACATTTAGCAACAGCAGCAATGTTGAAAAGTTGGGGACATCTGCAATGTGTACCAGACAGCAGGAGGTGGATCCTAGGCTAGGTTTGAGATTATTCGGTAACATAGATTTAGGATTTGTTATAGGATTATGGGAACATTGCGTGTCCCATGTATTTCATACATATGGAGTATGCTCTTTTCCTACAGAAAAGGAAACAGCTGCTAGGAAAAATGGAATGAAATATAGAACAATTTCTAAAGTAATATTCCTAATGAGTTCAGTCCGTGGCTGATAGTACTTTTGGAATGCACTTTATTATCATTTCCAGCTTTTAAATCACACTGTCAATCTTGGTCTGAATGCTCTCTAGGACAGACATGTGATGCCAAAGCAAGCTGAACAAGGCAGTCAAATACTGAGTCTGTGGAAAAGCCACTCATTTCAACAAGGGGCCAATGAAATATATAAAGTATGCATAACACTTCCTCCTTAGAATATCATCATTAGAGTTAGTCCTGCTCTGTGATTAAATATCACAGCTTGTTCCAATTGGGATGTCATCCAAAGGAGAGCTAGCAGACTTTAGAAAAGAATGGTATTTTACCTTTAAATTAGTACATGTTTGCACTGCATACATATTCATACCTGCTTATGAGGCAGGGAGTCACACGTTAGACTGAGTCCCGCTCTGACCTATTGTTACTGTGCTTAATCCAATATTTTCTGCAGGTGATAGTAATAAAGTACTAGTACCAGATAGACCAGGTGGACACAGTACAGAGAAGGGCAACCAAAATGGTGCATGGCCTGCATCAGAAGCCCTGTGAGTAAAGACTCAGAATTAAATATGTTCTTACTGGAGGACAGTAGAAAAAGGGGAGACATGATAGAAACATTCAAATGACTCAATGGTATCAAAAAGATACAGGAGGGTGGGACATTGAACAGAAAGAGGTGCTGAAGAATGAGGGGGCATAATATGAAGCTGGAAGGGGGGACACTTAGAGGTGGTGTGAGAAAGTATTTCTTCATGGAAAGGGTGGTGGATGCCTGGAACAATCTCCCAGCAGAGGTGGTGGGTACAGAAACAGTAACAGGTTTCAAACATGAGTGTGATAGACACAGGGGGACTTTTGTAACAGGGCTGGTGGGGGGGTTAAGGCCAGATATCAGTTAGGTTCTATGGTAGCACAGTAGGTAGGGACTTAAGGGCAGACTTGGTAAGCCAAGAGGTCCTTTTCTGCAGACAGCTTATATGCAATACTCATTTTAATATGCCCAACTATTGCTGGCTTTTTGTCATGACTGTTGTTTATGCCTAGTTTGGTACTTATTGTAAAAGTTAATTTTGGAATCCTATGGTGACTTGAGGAAGTGCATGCAGACATTACACAGGTGATGTGGTTTAGTGCTTAAGGCACAGGTCTGTGAAATAAGAGACGCAGGTTCTACTCCCATCACAGCCACTTATTCACTTTGCAACATTCAGAACATCACTGACTCCAGCAGTCCTCTAATACTACTGGGAATAAAACTGAGTAGAGCAGGAACCACTGAAAAAGTGCAGTTATTTTTTGTAAAAGTTGCTCTTTCAGAGAATCTCCTCCACAGAGCCACACCTAAGGAACCATAAGCCATCAATGTCAGGACCACTTGGAAACTTTTGCCAGCAGGGGCCAGCCATGTTGATGGGCGTCAATGACACCTATAAAATGACCCCTTTATTCCTCAGTTCCCTGCCAGAGACAAACTCAGAGAATGTATCAGCCAGCAAGGACTGGGAAAACCAGAACCAAAACCAGACCCATAGGAAATGGGATGGAACCAGATAATGCTGTAATTGGGCAGATGAACTATACAGAGCATGCAAACACAAATTTAACTTCAAGTAAACTCCACCTTATGTAAAGAAGGGAAGGTGGGAAGGTGAGCTGTGACTCAAGGGTTATGATTCTCTCCAAGTTCTACTGTTATGGTAAGTAACTGCTTCTTCAAGGACATCTTCCTCTATTAAGCAAAACCTCTGGATCAATTCACAAGCAGTTCAGTAGGCACTGAGAGAGCTATTATGAATGAGCAATCTGACCCTAAGACAGAAGGCCTATATAAAATAGCTAGGCCAAAGTCAGCATATGTACATGAGACAATGTCCAGACTGTACTGTTTAGTGAATGTGTGAACAGTACTCCAGTACTGTGGCTGCAGAGCAGATAATATTAGCAAACACATTGTGGAAGCACACCAGAGAAGTAGCCATACTCTGAGTGGATTGGCCATGGAGTGAACCCAGAAGCTCCTTACCATTCTTCTATTACAAGTATACAGTGTTGACTATGTGGAAAGGCATTGCTTAGAAACAGGGAAGCTCACCATCCTGAGAGTGAACGACACAAAGCATTGTGAGGATTTTCTGCAGTCCTTGGTAGAATCCAGGTAGAAATGTAATTTTCTACTGACCTCTAGGGAATGCAACAACCATTCTGCTCTATTAGACAAGGAAGGAAAATACACAGGAAGTTGAATAGTCTGAAATTACTGTGAAGTCAGAGACAAACTTTGGGAGAAAGCTGGGAGCAATGTGATCCATGAGAAAAATAAAATAAGTAGGCTTTGCAATATATGAGCCTAAGCTCTTCAACCAGAACTTGCAAACTGGACCCTCATTGTGCTAAAATAATGACCACCGGGAACATGATCTACGAAGAAATAGATAAGACATAGTTTTGAAGCATTTGTCCTTTAAGCATAAATATAATTCTTACAATTGTGCTCCTAGATGTTTAAGAAATGTGGTATGTTAGCAGTGTTTGTGCTTGCTACTCTGGACCCCTGATGATGATCCCTGAGAGAAAAGAAGTTCTGTAGTATCTTTCTCTTTTCTTTCCCAGTGGCATATGTCAATAAATGAGAATTTCTAAATTTTACGATCTGTGGCGCTGTTTGATATTCCGTGCATGAGTTTTGTTGTTATTGTCTTCCATTGTAGGAAGTACATTTTACAGTCAGCAAACAGTTCAAATAGATGGTGGTGTGAGGGTCTACAGAGCCATATTAAAGTCCCACACCAGAACTGGTCTAGATATCTTTGAACAAATACACAAGATAATTTAGGAAAGTGCAGGAAACCTCAAGATGAGTGATCATATTACCACCAATGATGTCATAGAAAGCTAATACAGCATCCACATTCACCTTCACAGATGACAACTGGAGGTCACATTCTGAAAGTGATGAGGGTAATCCAGAGCATAACTCAATGGACACTTAAAAGGGTCCAGGCTATGGAAGGCACACCATATTGTGAAATGTTTCTACTTCAGGGAACAAGCATCCCCTCATAGACACTTTGCAAGCTGCAAGGGGAATGAGAGAGAAAGATCATGACCATGCAACTGAGCAGTGAGGATTTTCAGTAAAAACAGTCATTTCAGAGGAATGCAGATCATGTTAGGTCATCTCCATGTCATGACCAAATGGTTACTGGTTATGAAAGTTGGGTAAGAGGGTAGCCCATGACTTGTGTGACCGTGATTCAGCACCTACAAAAATGGTGACTCAATCGCGTTGCATGTCATGGGGGCTACAGACAAAGGAGGATGACTGGATGGGGGGGGTTCATGCATATAGCAACAGGATGTTGCTACATGTACACGCGCATGGGGGGAGTGAGCACCCTCAGGAGAGGAAGGCGGGTTTTTGAGGGGTGGTACCATGGTAAGCCGCCGAGCTGGCCCCGTGGTGTGGTGGGTGGGTTCAGGGCTAGGATTCACAGGGTGCTGGGATCGGGTCTGGGTGCAGGTACATTTTGTTGCACCCAGCCCCAATTTCTTTTTCAGGAATTTGCATCCTTTCGACATGCACCCCTCTGGAATTGAGACATATAGTATGTGGGTGCAGGGGACAAAGCCCCCCACATAACAATTAAAATTGAAAGTCCCAGGGGCCCTTTTGCTGTGTGCCGGGGGGGGGGGGGGCACATTGCTGAAATTGATTTTTGGTGATGTGACATCACACTAACGGTGATAGCTGTTCAGCAGTCGCAGTTATGACATGCAAACATAAGAAGCACTGATTGCTGAACATCAGTAGAACATCCAACTACACCAAGCCAGGAGTACAGCCAGTTGTTAATTCTGGAGTCAGCAGCATGTGCAGAAAATATGAAGCTTAATAGGCTGAATGCAAAAGATACTTTCCAGCATCCAGGCCAAGGGCAACAGTCTGCTGGACCTCATATTTAGTAGGTCTATCAGGCAGCTTGTCAGCCACAGCTGAAATGGATTTCCAGAGGCTGTTTTGATATTTAATCATGCAGGCCTGATAATTAGCAATGCTAAGGCCAAGAGACAATGATGAGTAGGTTCACTTGCCCATTATGTCCAGCCTGGCAGACTCCTTGTCCAAAGGGTGAAAACTCTAATGATCAAAGCCACTGGCTTTTAGGTTGTACCAGAAAACCCAGTAAAATTCCTGAATTTGGACTGCCTGTGCACTGTTAAAAAAAAAAAAGAATTTAGCAGAATTTGGCATTTTAGGCTAGATGAGTAAATCTGCAATTTTTTTTTTTTATAATTGCTTCCTGTACTATTGTCAATTTGTTTCATTTAATACTCTGTTTGTTCAGCCTTCTTTTATTCTGATCATCCATACACATTCTGAAAGAATGAAAGCAAAATCCTGGTAAAAATCAGAAATTAGACTAGCAATCATTGGTGCAATTCACGGAATTTCAAGTCTTGAAAAGGGAATTTCATTAATCTAATCATTGTAAATGAGTAGCCTTGCTTGTGAACAGTGTTTTGGACCATACATGGGCTGCCATAATGTCAACCAAATTTGTCTTAGGTTGAGATGAGTAGAATGCTTTTGTGCTTGGAGCTGGATTTTTTTTTTCATTTACACTTTTGTTAACCAGGTAAATGTAATGAGCCAAAGGCCCTTTTTCATACACAACCATGGGATTTTACAACAGCCATGATGTTACAAAATAACATTCAGGCTAATACAAACAATACAAAACAGAATACAGTTATGTAAAATAATTACAAAAAAGTTGATTACAGTAATATTTCTTCAAATGCAATTTGAAGGCTGCATGGCTGGAAACTACAAATAAATTGTTTGGTAATGCATTATAATTTTTTGCTGCACAGGCTGTATAAGCTTTATCACCCATAGTGGTAGAAACTCTGGGAACAATAAGTGTAATGCTTGAGTTTGATCTTAGAGCTCTGGTTTCTGTCTTAGTCTCAAATAAGGAAAAAGGAAGACAAACTTTACTTTGATAAAATACAGTGGTGAGTGTGGAATGGTAACCTAACAACAAATCTGCAGATAGCATGAAATGTTGTATTCAGAAGAGCGAGTTCAGCCATTGCAAGGTTAGAGAATAAAAATTAATTGTATTTTAAAGTTGATAAAAGTACACTTTTAGCAATCAATATTCTAGCAGGCAAGGACAAAAAATTATGAAGTTTGTATAGAACATCTATTTTTTTGTTTACCTAATGACATATTGATTTTATATGTAAGGAAAAAATTAAATTCAGGTCAAGTAACACTCCTAAGTATTTAAATTGAACAACTTGTTCAAGTAGTTCCCCAGAATTGTTTGAAATATTATCGGTGCACATTTAACAGTTTTAGGTTTTGAGCGAAAAATGATGCATTTGGTCTTCTTACTATTCAATAAGAGCTCATGTTTAATTAATCAATCATGGAGAACTGAAAAATCTGCACCCAATGATCGATTTAACATGTCCACAGAGGGGGAACGATCAAAAAGTATAATGTCATCTGCATTCAATATTTGAGAATTTTTAAATTCAGAAGTAGTGGGTCAATAAACAATGAAAAAGGTAGTGGCCCCAAGATGGAACCCTGGAGATCACCATGTTCTATCATTTTAACATTTGACAACACTTTCCCATAGCTCACCCTCAGTGGTCACCCAGATAGATAACTAGCAACCCACTCACTCACAGAGAGAATCTACCAGTTCAATACTCCCCAGTCTTCTGAGCAGCAACTGGTGATTCATCAAATCAAAAGCCTTTGACAAGTCCACGAATACAGCACCAGTAAGCTTACCACTATCAATTGCTCTACTGATGTGATCCATGAACACTGCCAAGGCAGTACCCATTCCATGGTACTTATGAAACCCGTGCTGCCCAGGAGACTGGAGACCACTGGAGTGGAGATACTGAGTCAACTGATTGTTAACTATTTTCTCTAGCATGTTCCCCAGTGTGGGCAACAGAGAAACTGGATGGTAGTTGTTCATGTCTGACATCTGACCACTTTTAAAGATAGGTTTTATTATGGTTTGTTTCCACTGAAGCGAAAACTGACCTGAAATCAAAGAAAGATTCAAAATTTTAGTTAAGGGATCATAAATATAGTCAGCAGTTAATTTTAAGAATCGAAGCTCTAACCCATCTTTACCTGAACTTTCATTTATAGACATTGTTTTTAATATTTTTTTGAACTTGCCTACACTTTACTGCACAGAAATAAAAAGAAGGCTGAACTTCAGTGCCATCCTTCCTGTATCAGAAAAATCATTGTTTGCACATTTACTGAAACCTTTAATTTAACTTGAGAAGTCAGTAATTTTTTTCAAGAATGTTTCACTTATTAAGGAAAGATCAGTTAATGTTCTATCTTTGTCAATTAATGTTGCTGTGAATTGATTAACCAGTGGATTGGTAACTGACTTTGTTGTTGTCCAAAATTTTCTGGTATTATTTAAATCAGCATTTTGCTTGCTAAGATGATATTATTATTTGCATTGCCTTATTTTAGATTTACGTTGATTCCTAAGTTTCCAATGACCATTTAGGTCAGATATCATACCTGAGTTTTTATAAGTTCTCCAAAGATTATATCTCTGTTTCATTAGACTAAGCAGTTCAGGGGTAATCCAATTGTTTATAACTCACCTAACCCTTCTAACCACCTTGGGAAAATGTTTGCTTTGTATTTCAAGTAAAGCAGTAGTAAAATAATTCACAGCTTCATTGACTAGTTGAATAGCATCCAAGAAACTCCAATCAATTAGTTTGAGGTTCTTCTTTAGAACTTCTCCAACCACCATAGTAAATCTCCTAATGAAGATACATCTGAGTAGGGGATTCATTCTTTTAGCCTTCCAGATGCAATAAATTGGCATATGATCACTTATAGCATCCAGGAGTGTGCCCCAGCACTTCACTCTGTTGGTATTGTTAGTGAGGATCGAATCCAAAGTTGTATGCTGATTATTAACCAAATTCAATTGAGTATGGGTCTTTATTATTTGACATAGACCAGCACTGGTTACAAAGGATTCCAATATGGGTTCAACATCAGGGTTACAATTAATATTAAAGTCACCCACCACCAGCACATCACCATTAAACTGTAAAGATCCCAATAACCCCAGGAAATCTTTCAACCCATTAATATCTATATTAAGAGAATTGTAAACAGTGAAGTATTTCACCCTATAATGCCCTACAAGTATTAACTCCAGGAGCAGCCATTCAATGCCTGAGGTAGGATTGTAATTAGAACTTAGTTCCTTATTTCTAAGTGTTCTTTATTAAAAATGAAAATACCCCCAACCCCTTTCTGTTTGCCGGGACAATCTTTTCTATAGGCTTTATAACCATTTATTGCACACAAATTATCCTTAACTAGAGGCTTCAGCCACATTTATTTAAAAGTTACTACATCAAAGTCCAATGAAAGCAGCAATTCCTCAAGTTCAGGTTTCTTAGGGATAAAACTTCAGACATTAAGGTGGGCAAATCTTAAACCTCCAGACTCCTATGTAAATTTTTCTGTTACATCTTCTGAAGTTATTGGATCAAGACTTAACTCAACATCCCCTGATAGAAGAATCATAAGCCAAAATAAAGGGGATAATGTTATTATTGATGTTAATAATCTGGGATTATACAGATTTAAGTAAAAGCTCAATCTGTATTTTTTTTTTCTTTCCATAGAGCCCATATATTCAATATTCACTGAGAAAGCATCATTAGAAGCCTTCATTAAATCCTAGTACCTAAAATCACTCATAGAGCAGTGCTGGGTCTCAAAGTTTCTATTATAGTTTATTAAGCAAGACACTCCTTTATCCAGTAGAACAAATCCTAGCTATGTACAAATCATTAAAAAGAAAAAATTGCCCTTCATCTTAAAACTCTATTAAGAAAATGTAAATTATAAACAAAGGACTACCATTATTATATAAAGATTTCAAACCTTAAACACTAAAGGCTCACTAAGATGGGGAATTACGACATTCCTACAGCACCCAGATCCACTTAGATTACCCTTAAAATTAATAATTTACAAACAAATTTACTTGAACTTACTTTAGACACACCAGGTGTAACTCAGTAGTGGATTTTATAGGTCAGGACCGCATTAAGTTATCCTGACCTGTGGAGCTGCAAGAGACAATCAATTCCCAGTCAGTTTCTCAGCCGAGTGGTGCATGTGCCACTCACGCTTGTGCTTGCAGGCAGAATGGGCTTTCATGGATGCAAGCACCCCCATCTCACCATGTGCTCAGCCACTGATCCACTTCCATGCCCCCTCACCTGCTGAGACACTGACTTCCCCTGGTGATGCACAGTAGGAAGGGCACTAGGCCTATGCAAGACAGCCATAAAGGCATCCTTCAGAGCAGGATGTGCTGGAGAAAGAATCACTGTCTGAACTGTTGGAACTTGCAGGAACTCATACAGGTGCAGTTTTGATGAATGCACCTCTTTCAGAGTCAATCCCATTGAGTGCTGCATGATATTGAGAAGTGCTTGAAATGAGGCATCCTCAGTTGGGGAACTAGGTGTACACACCTCACTGTCCTCATTACAAGATGAGAAGGTGGAGATGAAGCCAGTGTCCTCATGCAAAGGCAGTCCCCTTCTTCCTTCACATAATCCTCCTCCATACACTGAAGGTCAGTAGTATATTCCTCCTCATCATTATCTGGGAGAGGATTTGGGTGCAGATGCTACCTATAGGCATTCTGGATTGACACTGGAGGCATTGGGGTATTTTTATGTTTACTTTGATGATAGTGCTTGTCCTTGTCTGAGACAGAGTGATTTTGGAGGACTTGTCCTTATGCTTCAGCATCTGCAGTGGAGATATTTTGACTATTGCTGTCTACCTCAGCAGTTGCAGGGTCATCAAAACCACAGAGTGGATAGAGCAGGCAGGCAAAACAAGCATCAAAGCCAATGCTGAACACTTTGTACTCTCCATATTTTTTGAGAAAAGCTCCTAATGCATTTCAATGATGTCTCTTTGTTGCCTGATCAAATATACCAAGGCTTCTTTTCCTGTCTGTTCCAGGTCTCCTTTGAAAAGATATGAAGCCTCTGAAGGCAAGTGTTGTCAGCCTAGGCCGTGGCTATGACCTCAGGTTCCACTGCTTCCCTGACCATCTTGGAGTCTGGGTCTGGCACTGCCTATGCTGCTGATAGCACATCTCAGCCCATTCTTCCATCAGGCTTCAGCCCATTAACAGTTTTGTCATTGACCCCTAATATGAGTGTCATCACTGTGCAGGCCATGTTACAGACCATGTTGGCTCTGTCCATCCATCTCCAGCCAAAGACCTGTCTTCAGTGCCCATGTCATCATCTTCACTTCCTGCTGTCCATCAACACCATCATTGTCAGTTTTAGGACTTGCAGATTTGACTCCAATCATCACTCCATATACAGCAGTCGGCTACCTCTTGAGTTGCACCACTCCGTGGTTCTATCTATTACCTCCCCACTCCCATCGCAAGATTGAAATAGATTATTGGAGAATATGTTCCTTTACTCCCCTGCTCTGATCAACACCTCTGAAAACTACACACCAAACTGAGCAGCAAGTCCAACACCACTTGTCTTAGCATTGTCTTTTCACTGATTCTACCACAGCATATGCATGCCTACTGTATGCAGTGGACATATTGGCTGTTATGGGAATGCACTGACCAAGAGGGACTATGGCCACTTGTATTCCACCTCTCTCATCAGGCAGTTTAGGAGAGTCTCTCCCTCCTCTACTTATCTCAACCACCTAGCCACATTACAGAGCAGGTCAGCTAGGGGGAGTGGTGAGGACCTGCAGAAGGGTGGCAAAAGAGAAGAACTGAGTACAGCTGGGAGAACAGAAATGCCACATGGGGAGGCTAGGGACTATAGGAATTGGCCAGCAGATCAATTTGATGGGTGGGGCCAGGGGGTTGGGAGGAGGGAGGCTAGAGTGGGCATATAAGGACTAGTTCCTCAGGAATATGGCCTTTTTTCCTGGGATCTCAAGGAGATTTGAGCAAATCCACCCACTCATGCAACAATGAGGGTAAGAGGGGAAGGGGACGGTGGAAAGAGAGAGAGAGAGAGAGAGCATAAGAATGCAGCGTGCACAGCCCTGCTCACCAGGGATCTCTGCAGGAGTCATGAGTGAATTCCACCAACCTTTTCCCCCATAATACTGTTTTTTTTTTTTAGTTTTACCCTCATCAGGGATAGGCCCAGGGAAGCTAGGGAAGAGGTTTGAGAGTAACATAGAAACATAGAAACATAGACTTTGACGGCAGATAAGGACCGCTAGGCCCATCTAGTCTGCCCATTTCCCTACCTACAGGATAGGCCGCAGATCCTAGTTAACCAACAGCCTTTATCTTCCTGCCCCCCACAAGAATTGCCTTATGTCTGTCCCATGCATTCTTGAATTCTCCCGCAGTTTTAGACCCCACAACTTCCTCAGGAAGGCTGTTCCATGCATCCACTACCCTCTCTGTGAAATAATACTTCCTCACATTGCCCCTGAACCGCCCTCCTTCTATCTTTAAATTGTGTCCCCTTGTTCTTGCAAGTCTCTTTTTCTGAAAGATGCTACCCTCTTGGACTTTGTTGATTCCTTGAGGTACTTGAAAGTTTCTATCATGTCCCCCTCCTTCTTTCCTCAAGGGTATACATATTAAGCTCCTTCAGTTTCTCCTCATACGGCTTCTCTTGCAGACCCTGCACCATTTAGTTGCCCTCCTCTGACTGCCTCTATCCTGTCTATGTCCTTGCAGAGATGGGGTCTCCAGAACTGGACACAGTATTCCAGATGGGGTCTCACCAACTGTCTGTACAGAGGGATAACAACTTCTTGTTTTCTGCTGCTGATGCCTCCCTATACATCCCAGTATACCCCGGCCCTCCCTACTGCCTTCTCACATTGCTTGCTAACCTTAAGGTCATCTGATATGATTACCCCCAGGTCCCTTTCTTGTTTTGTTGTTGTTGCTGCTCCCACCCATTGTGTATTCTTCCCTGGGTTCTTGTTTCCCAGGTGCATTATTTTGCACTTTTGCATTGAATCCTAGCTGCTATCGTCTGACCATTCCTCCAACCTTGCTAAGTCCCTTTTCATCCTTTCCATGCCTCCTCGTGTATCAACCCTGTTGCAGATCTTTGTGTCATCTGCAAAAGGCATACTTTCCTTCCAGTCCCTCTGCAAATGTCACTGATGAAGACATTAAAAAGGACTGGACCAATACTGAACTGCAGGTACCCCACTAGTAACCGCCCTTTCTTCAGAGTGGACTTCATTTACAATTACCTTCTGTGTCCTGTTGTCCAGCCAATGTTTTACCTAGGCCTACCACCCTGGGACCTACTCCCAGGCTGGTTAATTTGACTATCAATCTTTTGTGTGGGACTGTGTCAAATGCCTTGCTAAAGTCTAGGTAGGCCATGTCCACAGCCCCTCCCTGGTCTACTACTTTGGTCACCCAGTCAAAGAAATCTATTAGATTCGTCTGACATGACCTTCCTGCTGTGAACCCATGCTGCCTTGGATCCTGTGCTCCACTGACCTCTAGGTACTCAACTATTCTTTATTCTATAGTAAGGGGCCTTGCTGCAGCCATTGTAAGCAGATGGTGAGACTAGGTCTGCATCTGTCACACTGCTAAATGGGATAACTAGAACTTGATCTGAAAGGGGAGAGGCATGGCCTGGATGCCTGCTACTGGTCCATGGTGGAGGAAGAAGGGGTGGTCACAAGACCTTGCTGTGCTCAACAGGTGGTGACTTCTCCCCAAGGCCTTCAGAGCAGCTCAACAACCCTCTGTCTCACTCTTGGGTAGCAAGGGAAAGAAACTTGTGGTAATGCATCACAGAGGGTGGGGGGGTCCCAGTTCAGACTTCCACTATGAATGACTCAATCACTGTACCTTTGTGAGCACTCAATAAATATACGACTGCAGTCACTTTAATCAATGCACTAGTGTGTTCATTGTGTTTGGGGAGGCATATAGGGATCTTATCCAGCTAATGGCTGGAAAGATTTGCAATCCAGCCTTCCTTCCAACATATGTGATTGGCTGGACTAGGGGGATGAATAAGTGTTAGTCACATCCCAGGTAGCCATATGCACATTACTGCTGCCAGTGACAGCAGTTGCATAAATTATCCAAGTACTACTCTGTTTAGGGGAAGTCTGGATGGGGCACATAAGATAAATGGAAGGGGGTGTGCACTTAATTTTGGCCCAAGAAAGCCATTGTCTTTTGGAAACAGAATGATGCATATTCGAATCTGCCTTGTGAAGTGCAAGGCTCTATAACTAAGGGAAAGTTAGAGAGAAATATGGTACAGAACTGAAATGGCCATTTGTCAACTAAAAGAGTACAGCTTAATGTATTTTATCATATTCTATGTACTTGTCCCAGTTAAAAAATATACTGTTAAGAAGGACTATGGACTGATCACATCTTGTTTTTTGAACATGACATCAATGATATTCCATAAAAAAAAAAAAATTGTTTGCTTGTGCTACACATGCCAGGTTGATCATGCTTATGCAATCGCAAATGCTTATAGCAAGAACTAAATGTCTGGTCCATGCAGGTCCAGACATTTAACTCTTGTGACCTTTGTAATGTTATTGGTAGTGGTGGTGGTGGGGTAATATTTTTATCTATAGCTTTTCTTGTATACAAATATGCACCACATGTAGTACACATACACAAAATGCACGCCTGAAAATAAAATTTAGGTGCTGCAGCTTGTCCTCCAGGAGACTAGCCATTGAATGCCTAGGGTATTGAATCTAACAGCACTCAGTATGTTCCTAACATACAGCTGCATCAGCTACCAAGGCTTAAAAAAAACCTGCAAATACTGTCTCTTACAAAAGAAAAAAAACTGAATAGCTAATGCGCATAGTGAAAACATAGTTAATAATTTAACTAAAAACAGCGGAAAACTGTTATCACAAAGAGCTTGAGGCATTCTATTTTAAGCTTAATTCTAAAGTAAGATCAGTATTACTTCAGAAAGAGAATACAGAATAGTGGGTGGTAAACCATGAAATACTCAGTTCAAATTCAAGCATAACTGTTAACAGATTATGTGACATTGGCCAAGTCACCTAATTTCCTGATTACTCATACTAGCTGTACTAATATGTAAATGGTGTACCCCTCTTTAAAAATGGTGTGGCATCAATATTGCATTATTCTGAGTAAACTAATTCCAAACAAGAATTGATGACTTGGTATTTCAAGCAATTTATGACAACGTCCATTAGAAGTGAAATTACCAGTTTTAAGATGTTAGATTCTTCAGGCCTGCATTGATTAAACATTACAAAACAGAAACAGTGACCATGGTACAACTGATGAGGAGTGCACAGTAATGAAACAGCCAGCCTCAGCTGAAGTCCACTGAACCACAATTGGCACACAAGCATCCAAAAACGTATTGGAGTTGCAATGTGCGGTTTAATTAACACAGTGTAAGTAACACAAATGTTTCTATGTGATAAAGGTGAGTCTGAAAGACTGCCTATCACATAGAGCGAACAAACCTGAGCCCATGGTCAAAAGGGCGATGGACATTGTACTGACTGTTGCAAATCATGATGGTCACTACAATACTTAACAAAAACACACAGACATTTTTTATGTGGGAGGCTGTTTCCCTTGCACCCCTTCCCTTGTGGGGGGAAAGCCCCCTGCACCATCCTAACTTAAATAATCAACTATGGGGGGGGGTGCAGACTATGGGGCAAGTTATTGGATTGTGAAAAAAATTACATTTATTCTGCCTATAGCCGGACCCGAACCCAGATCTGCTTGCATTGCAAGCAGTGGTGGTGTACACCACTACACTATGCAAGCAGCTCAGTGGAAACCAGCCACAAAGGATGCTATATCTTGCAATAGTGAGTACAGCTCCTTGCTATACTTGCTATACAGGATATAGCGACATATTGCACCACTCACTGTCTTGTAGAGCGCTATTATTGAGTCACTCAAAAGTGCAGCACTCAATAATCAGCGCTCTACATGGGTGTTACCAACACAAACAAGGACCTGCCCAGTGTGGTTCAGCATTGGATATAGACTTTTAGAAATACTATTTGGAGTACATGGAGCAGTACTAGCAAAAGTACCCAGTAAAAAGTATGATATTTTGCATTGTCATTGTTCAGGAAAGCCTCACTATTGCCATTACTGAAGGATTTGTCTATGTAAAGTTCAGATTTTAGCAGGAAAACATGTTTTGATTACACATTATACACATTTGTTAGTAGGTATATATTATATCAATTGTAACTGTTTTAACAGCCGTATACAAATTACATTCCAAACTAACCTAGCATAAAAGATCTAAGCAGACACTGTTAGAACTTTTTGCTGCTATAAAGGACTACCCAGGAATCTTTTAGAGCTAGGAACAAGCCAGATGGAGATACCCCAGTGTGCAAAATTCAAAATAATAAATAAAAATATTTACAGGTTTACTTTGCCTATTATGCACAATAAAGATTTATTTTGTGATTAATGTAAAGAATGAACATTCATTGTGTGTACAGCATATGAGCTATGAGTGAGCTTGGTACATCCAGGACACCTGGGTTTAATTCTCACAATCTCCACTGACATACTGTAAGAACCAAAGCAAGTCATATAGCCTTCCTGCAATCCAAGAATCCAAATTAAATAAGCTTTGGTTCAGTGTGTCTTTTCCAGCCAGAAATTGTAACCCCTTTAAAAAAAATTGTGCAGATAAATATGCTATTTTTTTGCACAAAATTATGTTTTCTCTGTATGTATATATTTTGAATTGATGGGACTTTTTCCTCATAGAAAAAAACTATCAGATATTTTCCCATATCTGACAGTAATTAAGTTGTGTATGCATTACTAATGAAACTACATCATCATACTACAATTATATAACTACACATTCATAAACTATTCAAGTATAGCCACAAAATACACACCTAATTGCAATACTATAACATGTGAAACAACTACATCATTACATCACTATTAATGTGTTAAAACCACCTTATTACAACACTAGTAACATCTCTAACACCATCTTACTACAATACAACTATAATACAATTTCTAAACAATTTTTGTCCACCTTTGTGTAATATACTGTATATAAAATATTCAATAGCAAAATACTATACACTCATGAAATATTACCATCTCAGAGCATAACAAACTCATAAAGGCCACTTACCCTTCAGTTTCATGGCATTATGAACTCAATAGTCCCTTTAATGGTAATATTTCCTTAAATACAACAGTCTGCTGTCAGATATTCTTTCTGCCTCTCTCCCTCTCTGTCTCTCATATATATATATATATATATATATATATATATATATATATATATATATATTGCAAATGTTATGCTGATCCACTAGTTAGGGTTAAAAGGTACAACATGCAAGTAGGGATATCAAAAATTAGGGTTCAAAGTCTGTGAAACCTTGACAAATTGGAGGTGTGGTGTTTCTTGGGGTCTGAACAACTGTGTGACACAGGGTTGGTGTTAGCCTAGTGCTGGCACTCTCTATGCAGCTATTATTGTGCCATTTACTTTGTCTGACCAGACAGTGCTGCCACCCCTGCATTTCATAACTGTTGAAATTTTGAGGAACATCACTCCACTAAATTGGCAAGGTTCCAGACTTCCTTCACAAATTTCTCACATCCTTAGTTTGTACACATTGCATTTTGACACTGATCAATTAATTAATACATGTTTTGCAGTTACTTTCCAAACCATTTGAAAAGGATATGAAAAACTCATATTCATTGTCACATATTCATTGCCACACCTGAATTTTGCTTCTTCTGTGGCCCTGTGGGCCACTCAAAAAGCTTATGCATGATGACACCCACTGTGCCTGACCTGTTGCTTGCTTCAGCTTGCTTTGCAAGTGTCTAAGAAGCAGTTGCATTGAGAAGCTTACTGCACCAGGCCTGTAACTTGCTTCAGGATAGGCCTTGTGAGCCACTCAGGAAGCAGCTACATAGGGATGCTCACTGCATTTAATACCTTCCAGTTCTGGAGAACTTTCTGAAGGACTGCTTAACAGCAAAGAGACAATCTATTTAATGTTAAATGAAAGCACTCCTTTCCTTAAAATAGAAGTTCAGTTATGTTTCTTTTGTATTCCATGTTAGACATAAAATAGAGCTTTCTCATATTGTGGCATGTTAGTAATAATTATTGACAAATATGAAGGCAGTGTTGAAGACTGGCTGTTTCAGGTCTCTAAGTAGTAAGCATGGCAGTCTCCACATGTGCAGAGTGCTTTGACTATTGATACAAATTGAATATGAAAGTAGTAATTTATCAAAGAAGTGAAACCAATCACCATATCCCAATTTTCTCTTTCAGCTCTCATTTCTGAACCAGTTGCTCTTAACCACTTTTCTACTGATGATTTTGTTTTCTCCAGGAGCTCCCTTTTTTGTTGATGTTTGCATTATACACCAATCCTCTCCAGCCAGAGCCACCTTCTCACTCTGGCTGCTGCCAAGCCCCATTGCCTGCCCCTGCACACTAGAGTGTCCTTTACATTTCCGGTGGCTTACCAACCACAGCAGGACCATTAGGGTTACAAATCTACCTTGTGAACACTCCAGATTTGGTGGCAGTGACTTCTCCTTTCTGGACAGGCAGGCATGCAGGAAACATTAAGCCCAAGAATGCTAAGGCTACATTTGGCTGGACTGCATGTGTTTTCCTATTTTTTTCATTCCCAAGGACATTGGTGTTAGGAGACTCTTCTTTGCAAGATTTTCTATTTTTGCCTGAAAAACAAAATTTACTACAGACTCCTTGAGGAGAATATCACAGCATTGGTTGAATACACTAGTCACCTGTATGACACCCTGACAATGGCATGTCTGTAGGGTCTACATTTATAGACCTTACAAAAGACTTTGACACTGTGAACCACCAAGTACTACAAACCTCATGTCATTAGGCCTGTCTTAAGATAAAGTAATCTGGTTTGGTGGTTATCTGTCCTACAGGACACAGTCCATGAAAATAAATGAAGTAGCATCCGACCCAAGGGAAGTGACCCTGGGGGTGCCGCAAGGTTCTATACTTCGCCCATTGCTCTTCAGTCTCTTCATAAATTCACTGCTCTCTGCTTGCTCATCTAACATGGTGCTGTATGTGGACAATGCCATTATTTCTATACCAGGAGCCCAAACTAACGTAATTACCACTATCCTTCAGGATTGCTTGAGGAACATTGAGTTGTGGTTTACTCATAACAAATTACATCTCAACTATAAAAAAATAAAAATAATGCATTTTGCTCTACCACACAATGGGAAGAAAGCTGTCCCTCTGCACATTGTAACCAATAAAGGAGATACCCTCGAGCAAGTACAATGGTTCAAATACCTAGCTGTTCACCTTGATGATACTATCGCCTTCTCTGGCCACATTGACCACGTCATCAGAACAGCTAAAGTCAAACTTTGACCACAGAGGAATTAAGCCTGGTAACCAGAGCTAAATACTTACCACAGTTGATTACAAACTTATCATTTACAGCACTGTGACAGATTCAGCATTAAAAAGAATGAAGACACTTTTGAACAAACCCTGCTGATTCATCCTGGGGGCAGATCACTATACTCACATCTCTCATCGTTACAGTGAGACTGGGTGGATCCCCCTGCAGCAAAGGGTCAAGTACCAGGCCTGCCTGCTTGACAAAAAATCACTGCTGGGATTAACACCTGATTCAATGTCCAGCATCTTTCAATGTGCTAAATCCTGCAAAATGACAAGGAGTTCAATTAAGGGTGTACTCCAGGTACCTTTTGGGTGCACTACATTTGCCCAGCATTCCCTTTCCATTAGGGGGCCTCAATCCTTTAATGACCTGCCAGTCTCATTGAGTAAATGTGGGAAAATCGCCCCTTTAAAAAATAACTACATCTCCTGCTGGCACAAGCATATCTTTGTGGCTGCCCTCCTTGATTATTGCTCCCCCCTGGAAAAACCCTGACTAGCTCTCCACATCCCTTAGTTACTCTTCCCCTCTCCTTCTCCCTTCCAGTCCCTAACTCAATTTCTACTTCCCCCAACCCCATGCCTAGCCCACCCCATTCCTTCAATTTTCCCCCTAGTTCTTCCTCCCACTCAGACAAGGCCTACGCTGCCTGCTATCTAGCAACATGTCTGCACTTCAGAAAAATCCCCTGCACAAGCTTACCTCTGTGATTGCCTTTTCTTTATCTATTCTCCTCTTAACCCACTTTCTCTCTTTCCATGCCCACTGACATGCTTGTACTCTTAGTTGGTATCACCCTGGTTACTCTTGTCCAACACTTAGCCCCCTCCTTCTCTTCTTTCTTCCTTCTTCTCCTTAGCAAAATAACTTTTTTGTCTCCCACCTTACTTACCTAGCCCTCCATTATCCTCCTCTTCCCCCATCCTCTTAATATCAGGCAGTTATTTTTATCTACAGGTTGCAAATAAAAAATAAAATTGACGACTATGATGGACAACAACCACTAAATAAACTCACATGATGATGATATCATTTTAAGAATGCACTTCTGTAACTATGTTCTATTTTACCTTAGTTATTCTAGTAACAATGTTTGTGTACATCATACCTGTTCCACTGTATTTGTATTTTGACTTGTTCTTGTACTGACTTGTTTTTGTTCTACATCGACTTGGAGCCTTTGTAAAAGATACCTCTGTGTTTAAAGGTATTAATTCTGAAAAGTGAAATAAATAAATAAAATATAACCATGTATAAAACAGCCTTCCACTAAAATTCAGTAAGGGAATGAGTATACTGATAGCAATGGAGCAACTAAGAAGGAAGATTGTGAACCCGGAAGCCCAGGTTTGAATCCCACTGCTGACATTTAGTCGCTATGTAACCATGAGCAAGTCAATTAACTCCCTATGCTTAAACTTTGTTTTTCTCTCCTTCTTTTTTTGTACACAATCTCCCTGAGCTTTCCTTTATCCTTCTCAAGCTCAGTTATCCTCACTGTGTGTCAACTTCTGTCTACCTATTACAAGCCAATGATGTGTAGTTCACCCTGGAGTGAAAGTATTTTCGTCTCACTACCACAAATAAAAAGGATTTTACATGTGATACCTTAAACATACGTCTTGAATGACATGAGTTTTCAGTAGGCTTGGAAGATACTATCCATTAACGTTTGGATAGTTTATATAAGGAGAGTAATTTCCTTCCTTTATCATAAATGGAGAGGATAATTCAGTACCTGAAAACATATCTATGCTTCAAGGCAAGATACATCCAGAGAGTGTACTATCTGAGTCACTGGATAATCAGATGGACTGAATAATACAATATGTGCCCAGGCATACCTGACAGACAATATTCAGTGCGCATGCCTGTCTGTTTGTCTACCTACAGTTTTGCTGCTGTAATGGGCAAGGCATCCCAGTCACTCAGAAGACTTGACTTTTCTTTTCGGTTTTATTCCCCCATTTTATAATTTGTTCTAAGTACCTGAGCAGTAGAAAGCCTATTATATTGTGGTTAGGAATGTGCTTCTCTCTGAATTCTCTCATTTACAATGGCACAAAAGATTTAATATAAATTTCCAACTACTGTACATTCAGCAGGTACAGTGTCTGCTTGAGTAATGTCTTCGAACACCTTTTCAGTTCTGTCTTCACTTTCATCTTATCCTGGTCATATCATAGTACTAACACATAAGTTTTCTAATAACAAATTGAAGCAGATCTTAAAACTTGAATCTGGCCCTTTGAATGCAGCATTATGTTGTGTTTCAAGAAAATACATACTGTTGATGTTTGCAGGCAGAATAAGACTTACAGAATGATTCATCCAGTCTGCCATTACCTACCTAGGCCTCAAGAGTTTTGCACTGATCTAAATTATTGGGGTAGGTATATATTCATTGGAGACAAGGTTTTAGTTATATTATGTGTGTTGTTAGACTAGAGATTTTCAAAAGACAGACAGTTTGCTATTAATTATATACGCAGTATGCACTGAATACAGATCTTAGCAATAAAGTTTACTTAGCTTTCCATGGCTCTCTGCCAGTTGATTGGTTTTACTATGCTATAAGTAAGCAATAAGACATGACAGGGTATGCATGGAACAGATTTTACCACACGGCCAGGGGGTGTAATTTAGCCCTTGGCTTGCCATAAAATCTGTTCCATGCATACACCTGGAGTGCCTTATTGCACTTATAAAATGGGATCCTAGCTTTATTTTACTGTTTTCAGTTAGAGAAATATTGCAGGTATGTAGAAAAAACATGTAATGCTGCTAATGCATGATAAAATAGTACTTCCGCAGGCATAGTTTTAATATTCTTGAGGTCATTTGCATATAGCACTTTAGTAAGATGGGATTAATGAGACTGGCTGAAGAATGCTGCTGGTGAAAGAAAGGTGAAAATGGCTGCACAAAAACAAAACATGTGCAGGATCGGGAAAAGCATGGTGTCTCCTCCTGCTCTCCCATTCCAAGCTCACCTGTCACCCCGACAGAGCAGGGCTGGTACTGTGGAAAGTCAGCTAGGCAATGAGCTGTCACTAAGGAGCAGAGACCATGTGCTCAGTGGCCAGCTTGGTGCTGCTTTTCTGCACCACCACGGTCTACCTCTACCTACTGTCTGCCAACCTCCCACCACTGGGGCACAGGACAGCCATCATCAGTGTTGCTGCTCATGCCAGGGAGCCACAGTCAGCAGAAAGGGAGCCATTGGTGTCGACGGGTGAGGAGGAGGAGGAGAGCTGGTAGGTGGGGGAGACATGCAGGTGGTAGTAATGGGGTAGAAGAGGGAAAGTGACAGTATCGGGGACTGGGGTAGATTAGTGGGGAACAGCCAGCAGTGAGGACTCCTGGGTCTAGGAGTCCCTGATCTCACTTAGGAAGACATTTGGGCACTGACCTGTAACCAGGAAGTGAAAGCTAGGACATGACAGCCCGAATAAATCCCCATAGACTCCTGAGCAGAGCTAACTTTATCCCAGGGCTGTCTTAGGATGGCTTTTTTTTTGTTTTATTAGTCCTTTTGCAAGAAATACAAGTTGACTCCCACAGAGAGGAATGCAAAGTGAGTGAGTGAGCAGGTTCAGCCATGGGAGAACTGCTTTAGTGAGGAAACAACAATGGTGGCATTTTTAAATGCCAACGTTCTAAGGCTTGATGATTTCAGCTTTTTTACTGATGTCCTTTATTTTAACCATGCATGGAACATATTTCATGCATTGTGAGCTTCATCTCTGATTGGTTGGTTAAGCCTACCCATTTGATAATTCAGTATAACAGACCTTTCCTTGTCTTTCACACTTGACTGTCTGCAGATGCCAACAGTATGTTAGTAGTTGGTCATCCCATTTCTAATTCATCTTCTCTCCACTTGCACCGTACCTTTTTCCACCTCCTTCTGACCTCAATGTTAATAATAATCATAATCATAATAATAAATGAATGTCCTGTTTCTGCACCTACTGATGGCACGTCCTACTCTCTTTTCAGAGTGACGATGGACTCCTCCTCAGCAAAGTAGAACCAATCACCTCATATAGCTCTCATCACCACTGAAAAAGCATATCAATAGGCAAACTCTTGGCTTAATTATTTAACAATATTTTTCTTTTGTTGTCAACAGTATTAGACATATGCTAAATCTAATGCATTTTCTGTTCTCAAAAAGACACACAACAATATGGATAGTTGAAGTTCATTCTTGCTTATGGAAACATTCATGAACAGTACCTGTAATAATATGAGAGCCCAGGACAAGTCTTTTTAAAATGAGCTGCTGTTGTTACCTGCAGCTGTGAGCAGTTCTAAGATATGTTTGACTAAGACCACACAATATTATTGCTGTCTGGGCATTGCACAAATTGTAGAACCTTGTGATGCCATGCATGGTAAAGCTGTTTCTAACTACAGTTTGTTTAGGTACAGTGTCACCATGTATGACATCAAAAAGTGGCAATATACTATCAATACTGAAATACTTATTCAGACATATCATAAGACTGTTGACTAAAACAGGTAAACCCAATATCTCATCGTAAGGAGATTTTCTTGGGTTTTCTCAATGTGATGGGCAAGGTTCATAAATGTTTCCACAGTTCAGGAAGGATATAGATAGAGTGGAGACTGTCATGTCAAGAGGAAAGAAACTAAAATGGTGTGGGGTCTGCATCATAAGTGCTTGGAGGACAGACTAAGGAGATTGAGGAACAAGAAAGCATGATTGCCCATTCTTTCTCCTATTACATTAATCTGAATAATATTGCAATTTTCCACTAGTGAGAATGTATTTTTTTTTATTTAGTTGTTTAACCAGGTATAGCACACTAAGCTGAAAGCTTTTTTACAGGAGCGACCTGGGAGCACAAGGAGGTTAAGTGACTTGCTCAGGGTCACACAGTATGCAAGTGGAAACTGTGGGATTCAAACCCAGGTCTGGTCTGCTGGATATTACCAGATAGGCAGCTCAGAGCCTTAGACCACTGTGCTATACTGTCTCTCTACCTATTTATCCAGGTGCTTTTTAAATCTGTCTTTTGTTTTGTTGTCAACAATTTATAAAGCTAAGCAATTCCAGGGGTTGGCCACTCTAAGGATAAAACAATATTTTCTTTTCATTTTGTTAAATTGCCTACCAATAATTTGTAGTGGGTGCCCTCTAGTGTCCATCAAAATGCTTTTAAAATGAATCCCTACTTCAGACATAAGATACAGGTCATTGATGATGTCATACAAGAGAAGTAGATCTTCCATAAATCTTCTAGTCTTGAGAGACATGAGATTAAGTAATTCTGTTCAATTATCATATGGTTGATTTTTTAAACCCAAAATATGTTTAGTATATCTCTTCTGTACTCTCTCAAGCAGTCTGCAGTAAAACTTCCTGAAAGGGCATCACACATGGAAGACATAATCCATGTGGGGTCTAGCATATGACTGAAACAGTGTCATTAACTCTTTAGCATCGTTTGAGGTGATATTATGCTTTATGGACCAAATTACTCTATTAGTTTTGTTTATTGTTTCATTTACCTGTTTTATGCTTCCTAAATCATCTGATATACAGTATATAAACCAAGATATTTTTCATTACTGGAAGTGCAGAGGGTTTTGCCACACAATACATAAGATGCATTAGGGTTATGTGTAGCTAAATGCATAATCTTGCACTCATCTGTAATCATCATCATGCTCCACGTATTTACCCATTCTGATATTTTATCAAGGTCACTTTGAAGATCTTTGGCCTGTTGAGTTGTTTTGCATGGGCCACACATTTCAGCATCACCTGCAAACTTTACAGAAAAAATTGAAGTGTCCTTGGTCATATCAGAAATTAATATCTGAAAAAGGAAGGGGCCCACAGTAGAGCCCTGCAGTACTCCACTGGTGATCCTACCCATATCAGATGAGTAGCCATTAATAATCGCCCTCTGTGTTCTATCTGTCAGCCAGTTACCTATCCACTTAACAATGGACATATTAATATTAAAGTTCTTATGTTGTTCTAATAATGCCCAGTGTGGCAATAAATCAACAGCCTTACTAAAATCAAGAAACATTACATCACATGTTATTTTTTTTTTTATTAAGGAAGACATTTATGTTTTCATAGACACAAATAAAATTTGTATGAGAGCTTAGTCATTGCTCAAAACCAGACAGAAGGAACTCAATGTGTACACCTTGAAACAGAGAAGTCAGAGGGGGGAATATGATAGAAACCTCTAAGTACAGTAACTCATGGAGGTAAATAAGGTAAAGGAAGGAAGCATTTTTCAGAAAAAAAGATGCACAAGAACAAGGGGACATGTTGTGATGCTGGAGGTGGGAAGATTCAAGAGAGATGTGAGGAAGTACTTCTTCATAAAAAGGGTAGTGGATTTGCGGAATGGCCTGTCATTCAAGGTAGTTGGGGTAAAAACAATGATGGGGTTCAAGAATGCATGAAATATGCAAAAGGGGATCTTAATCTAAAGAAATAGGGGCAGGGAAAAGAGCTGGAGATCAAGTAGGGTCAATGGCAATACTCTAGGTAGTGAAAAATGGGCAAACTGGGTAGGGCAAGTGGTTCTTATCTGCTGACAAATTCCATGTTTCTGTGTTTCTCTTTAATAGATGATTATCCACTTTCCCTTAGGTGCAACATTTGACCACTGTAACGAGGCTAGAGTTACAAGATACAAAATGTACATCACTTTAGGGATAAATACTTTATTCCATCACCATGCTTGCAGATACACATGAATAATCAATATCCGATGTGAATGTTTGATCTGTTGCCTGCTTAAGCCTGTGCGGAAACATTTACAGTAGGTGTTTAATTCATGTGTCCCAGTGTTGTCCCCTCTTCTCATGAATTTCTCTTGGTTAAGTTTACCTTTCCTTCCTCTAGTCCTATCTGTGTCGATGGAATCTATGCCTATCCCAAAGCCTCTCTCTGTTTTCTGTCTGATACTTTCATTTCTTTGACGCATTACTCCTCTTTTGGGCAACTGAATCTACTGGGGGGGGGCTTTAATATTAAGTGGTCCTCCCCACTTGCCGAACTGGAAATCCAAATGATGGAGTCTCTAAAGCCCCTTCTACACAACGGGCTCTTCACCAAAGTGAGCAGAACAGAGCACCTGGAACATTACCTCTTTTGCTCTGTACTGGGAACCCACAGTTCATACAGAATGAGAACTCATTGATTTGGTGTTGCCTGTTTTCCTGGGTTCACCAATGCAATGTGTTTTGCTGTTGCATGCTACAGTGTACTTGGTGTGCAGCATTCACATCGATCCCACAGAGAGTTTCATAAGATGTTCTAGGATCCCGTGTGTCTTACTCTGAAGCACTTCCTTGAACAGGATCCTGAGACTCGTGAGTGCAATATTGTACCCTACTTGAGCTAAATATATTTTCAGATAGTAGAAATACAGCAGAACTCAGGAGATGTGTTCCTTTTCAGAAGCAGGAGCTGAAAAGCACTTTAAAAGTGCTTGGAAAGTGGAGCTGTGATACTGGGCATGTGCGTATGTATATTTACATCCCAAGGGAGATGAATATGCATAAGCCTTGCCCGATATCATGGCTCCGCATTCTGAGCACTTTTAAATTACATTTTAGCACTCATTTCTGAAAAGGAACTCATTTTCAGAGTTCAGCTTCATTTACTAACATACTAAAATGCCAGCAGAATAGGCCTAACGGTCTTTCGTGTCTGCTCATTTGGTCAGCCCCCACCCTGGGAGCTGACCTTGCTGCCCCCCTCACCTTCTCTGGCTTCTCCCTTCCCAGTTCTGGATATTCTTGCTGCACTGGATTTTGCTTCCAGAACTCTTCCCTGTACCTGTCCCACCCCTCTTGAACCCCTCCACCGTCTCTGCCTCCACCAGCCCCTGGGCAGCGCGCATTCCATGGCTCCATCACCCTCTCAGTGAAGTAGCACCTCCTCCTTTCTCCCCTGAATCTTCCCCCCTCCAGCTTCCACCCATGCCCTCTAGTTGCCCCCTCCTCCTTCCTTCAAAGCACCCTGACTGATCCTCCCCTATTTACCCCCTTCATGTACCTGAAGACCTCTATTATGTCCCCCCAGTCCCTTCTCTCTTCCAGTGTGTACATATTTAGCTCTTTGAGCCTCTCCCCATAGGTCTTGATCCCAAGCCCCAAATCAGTTTGGTTGCCCTCCTCTGGACCCTCCTCCAGGAGTTTAATGTCTCTCTTTAAGTGTGGCCTCCAAAACTGCATGCAGTACTCGAGTGTGGCCTCACCAAGCAGTTATACAGAGGGAGTATCACGTCCCTCCTTTTGGAGGTGATCCCCCTAGCGATGCATCCCAGCATCCTGTTGGCCTTGGTTGCTGCCCTCCTACAAGTCTTCGAGTTGTTCATCTTGACATCCACCACCACCCCCAGGTCCCTCTCAGCCATCGAGACTTGTAGCATTTCCCCCCCAGGGTGTACACTCGGCCCGGGTTTCTGACCCCCAGGTGCAGTACCTTGCATTTCCCTGCATTGAACCTCAACTTCCGTTTTCTAGACCATCTTTCCAGAGCCTCCAGGTCCCCCTGTAGGGCCACCCTCCCCTCCTCCCCATCCACCTCCACCCCCAGTTTTGAGTCATCTGCAAAGAGACTCATCTCACTCCTGATACCTGTCCTTATGTCAGTGACATAGGCATTGAACAGAAGGGGCCCAACGACTGATCCCTGTGGGACCCCACTAATGACCCTCCTTGGGGATGAGACTATCCACCAACTACGACCATCTGGGTCCAGTCCTGGAGCCAATTGTCTACCCATCTGATCATCTGGTTCCCAACCCCCATTTATCCCAGCTTATCCAACAGGCCTCATGAGAAAGAGAGTCAAATGTCTTGTTAAAGTCTAGAAAGAGGATGTCCACTGGTTTACCCAGGTCCAGGGCACTCATCACCCAGTCATAGAACTACACAAGGTTTGTCTGATATGATTTCCCTGGGATGAATCCATGCTGTCTATCGTCCAGGCACCCTGACTTTTCCAGGTCCCCCCCTAGCCTGTCCTTGACAATGCCCTCCATCACCTTGCCCACCACCGATGTCAGACTGACAGGCCTGTAGTTCCCTGCCACCTCCCTTGATCCCCGCATGTGGATAGGCACTATATGTGCCACCTTCCAGTCCTGGAGCACCCACCCTGTCCTCAGAGAGATGGTGAAAAGCTCCACCAGTGGTTTCGCCAGGACATCCGCAAGTTCCTTCAGCACTCTGGGATGTAATTTATCCGCCTCCAGTGCTTTCTCCATCTTAAGGGACCTGAGGGCTTTCCTCACTCTCTCTGCTGTGATTTCCACCTCTGCTACCTCTTCTCCCTGCTTAGCCTTTCCCCCTCCTGCAAGTGATGCCTCCCCCTCTCCCCAGACCTGCCGATTGGTAAGGGTCCCCCCTTCCCCAGTATCACTGTCTCCTCCCATGTATGATGCAGCACACCCATTTTCCTTGGTGAAAACTGAGGTGAAGTACTCATTTAGTACCTCAGCCTGCTCCCCCAGGACTTGTGCCCATCTCTCCCCTGGTTTAATCCAATCTGCCCCTTCACCCTTTGTTTTTCCCCAATGTATCTAAAGAACCCCCTGTTCCCTCTCCTAATTTCCCTGGCCAGGTTCTGCCACTTCCTTGCCTTAGCTGCCCTCACCACCCTAGTGGCCCTTCTAGCCATCAGTTCGTACTCCCCTCAATCCCTTTCACTCCTTGAGCACTTGAATTGCCTATAGGCTGCTTTCTTTCCCCGCACCAGCTCCTGGATCTCCCTGGTCCATCCAGCAGGATTTTCGGGCCCTACTGCATTTTCATCTTACTCTGGCACAGGTGCTGGTAGCATCCTGCACCCCTCTCCTGATTATTTCCCACCTACTGTCAGCGTCCATGTCTGACCCAATCACATCCAAATGCTCCTTAAGGATCCTTCCCATTTCCTTAAAATCCACCCCCCTGAAGTCAGTTACCTCCGTCTTTGTGCAGCCTTCTACCCCTACTAGGTCCAGGCAGAACCAGACCATGGTATGCTCACTCCCCGACAATGGGTCTCTTACCTCCAGGCCCCAATCTGGTCACTGTCTGCCAGGACAACATCCAGTACCCACGCCTTCCTGGTCAGTTCCCCCACCTGCTGAGTTAGGAATGCATCTTGAAAGACATCCAACAACCTCTGTTCCCTGGCCACCGAGGATGTCATAGTTTCCCAGTCTGTTTCTGGCATGTTTAAGTCCCCCAACACCACCACCCTTCCCCTGCCCAATCTGCAGTGTCTCCCAACATCTGCCACCAGACTCTCCTCCAGCTCCTCCGCCAGTGCAGGGGGTCTATACACCACTCCTATTTTTACTCTCTTGCCCCCCCCTTGTTATCAAGGTGACCCAAATCACCTCCATGGTTCCTTCTGCCTCCTCTACTCCCCCTATGCCAATGCAGTTTTTGACTATTATTGCTACCCCTCCTCCCCTTCCTCCCCCATCCTTCCTGAACATAGTGTAACCCTCCAGGTTCAGGTCCCAGTCATGTCCTGCGGTGGCCCAGGTCTTAATGACTGCTGCCACATCCACCGCTCCCTCAGTTAGCATCACCTGGAGTTCAGGCATTTTATTGCCCAAACTCCTGGCATTTAGCAGGACTACCTTCCACCCTTTCCCTATACTTCCATTTCCCCTGCTTGTGTCCCCATGGGGATTCCTTTTTCCGCTGGTCTGCACTTTACCAGTCAGCCTTTTCCCGCATTCCTCCCACTCCCTTGGGGGGTGAATACAGAGTCCCTTCTTTATCAGACCCCCCTCGACAGCCTTTTCTCCCATCCATCCCTATCCCTCTTTCTGCTGTCTGAAAATATATTTAGCTGATCTCAGGTACAAAATGTAAAGTGAACAGCAAGTCTCAGCCAGAAATGCAGCTGAAACCATGGAACAGTCCAGGACACTGATATATGGGCTGCTGTGTGTAAGCAAAGGCTGCAGTGAAAACAGAGATGATTACAGCGCAACAAAAACACTGTGATGTAGAAGGGCTCCTGTAAAAGAGCCTTATGTTTCTTCAAACTCATAATAGAATTGACTCGACTTAATCTGAACTCCAGCAACCATTCTCATCTTGATGGGGTCTTCTAAGGTTGCTAAGGTTACTTAGGTGTACAGGGAACAGGAATAGACTATGACATTTGTTTGAACCAGTTCCCCCACTATCCAGTGGTAACTTCTGTCCATTTTTTTTCGTGTAGATATCTAATTGTCCTTTGAAACTATCAGTACTTGTAGCTGTGACTATATTTTCTGGTAATTATTACAATACTCCACCACCTTCTGTGTACAATATGACCCTCTAGTCTTGATTTTATATAGTCTTCCTTGACGTTGTTCACTATTTCTCCTCATGCTATAATTTTGCTCTGGCTGTACAAGTCCCATCTGTGCACACAGGTAGTTGTCACTAATTATATTTATAAGCATGTCAGATGACGGCCGACTGGCGCTGAGGGTTGAGGCACTGGACACCACATCTTGCTCCACGCCAGCGACCCAGGTTCGGGAACGGACTCGGGTCATCGGTGGGTCGGCAGGGAGGATCAGGATCGAGCATCCGTAGACTACTCTTCTGATCCAGGGGAGAGCTGGTGAAAATCCACCACACTGCAGCAGCCCCTGCGGATGCCCGTGGACACTACATGTTGCTGTGCACGTGGGAAGGAGCATAGCGGATGTTGGCACGTTGTGTCTAGATGTCATTGCACGTCTGTACTCCAGTGGGGAAAAATCAGGAGGAAAAATGGCTGAGCGTGGCTGTGCAGCTTGATGGCCGTGCCCTGCTTCACTGGGAGGAATCTTGTGGAATCGTACTTGGGGGGGCTGGGGCCAGTCTGACTGGGCAGGGGACAGGGAGACCCTCCAGTGCACCTGCGATGGCCGTAACAGATTCCCCATCATGTGAGTGAGCCTCATGCTCTCCCAGTGGGCCGGTAGCTGGATGCTCCCACCGGTAGTTGCCATAGTAAGGTGGAAAAAAGAGTTGTGATAAAAAAAAATAAATAAGAGTGTCAGCTCCCCCCTCTTATCCTTCACGTCTCCAAACTATGTAACCCTAGTACTTCAAGCCTGGATTTATACGGTAATGTTCTTAAACCAGATATGCATTTAGTAAATATTCTCTGTACTTTTTCCAGATTGTTTATATCCTTCCTGAATGATAGTGATGAGAGCTGGGAGCAAAAGTTGACATAAGGTCTTGCCAGGGATCTGTACAGGGGCATACGAACATTGCTATGACTACCGCTAAAGTTTTTTTTCCTTCAAGAATATGTAGAGCTTTACTTATATTGTTCTTTATGTTATTTGAAAAGGTTAGGCAAGGTTGTATTAGTACTCCAAGATCCCTTTCCTCCTCAGTGCTATTTAATTTTGTTGTTTTTGATAAATAGTACTGCATTCTCAGAATTTGTTTACCCATATGCATACTGTAACCACAGATTTTTTTTGTCATTAAAGTTCATGCCCCAGTTGCATTCCCAAGTGTATATCTTGTCCAGGTCTCTCTGCAGAGCAAGAATATATTCATCTGTTAAGACTGGCCCGCCATGTTTTATATCATCTGTGAACTTTTCTCTTCCAGTCCCACCAGGTAACTGCTGATACATTACCTGATGCCTTCAGTGACCACAGAATGATTTACTAGGCCTGATTTACAAAGGGCGACATAGGGCTTGCACCAAGCCCTGTGTCAACCCCAGTGGCTGCCACACTGCACCAAACTGTTTAACACAACCTGCTACCAATTAGACTGTGTGCATTTGTGACACTTTTCCTACTTTACGCAGCTTGCGCCAAAAATTGGACACAAGCCTCGTAAAATGGGTACCACAGATTGCCACAAGCTAGATCAGAAAATGCTGGTCTAGCTTGCAGCAATCAGTGTATGAGATTGAGAATCCCGATTGCTAACCAGAGAATGCTGCCAGCCCTGTGGGCCAGAGGTTCAGCTCATCTAGGGCTTGTGGCATTCCCAGCACTTTTGTGCTTGACCCCACTGTGTCTATATACTTACACATATAGAAAAAACATTCCCTCCTTAGAAAGTCCTGTGAGAGACTCTCTCTCATCATCAGGATCTTAGCTGATGGCAGCCGAACTATGCAGGAAACTACCTGGTCTTGTTTCAAATTATCACATTCCCCAGGAGTCCTCCTTAATAATAATAATAATAATAATCATAAACAATTTTTAAGCACCTTTCAAAATATCAAGGTGCTTTACAATAATAAAAACACAATTCCATTAAAAAATGAACACAGTAATAAATAACACAACAGCTCCAAACACCAATGAGTTTAGCTATGGAAGACTTATTAATTCTTCCACCAAGGCTGTCAGAGCAGTTAAAACTAATTATTTCACCATAATCATTCAGAAAATCTTAAGTCACCTTCCAAATTTTGGAAGGTGGTTCACTCCCTTTTTGATCCCCATCCTACTCCTCCCTTGCCCTGTTTGAGGTCGGTTCCCCTATCTCTGCCCCTTCCCACGTGGCCTCATACTTAAACAGATTATTTGCAACCTGTGCCCTCCAACCCCATTTGCAGCCCTCTGCATCACCCTCAAGCCTCAACTTCCCTCCTCTTAATCATCACCTGGCCTCTGCTTGGCCTTATCTCCTCTCAGCTGGAGTCTATATGGGTTCCTTGTTCCCCAATGTCTTGAAAGGTCTTAGACAAAATGGGTTAGACCTTAAACTACACCCTCTTTCTGTCTTAACTATTGCTATCCCTGTCACCAATATTCTCAACCTCTCTTAACCTCTGCTCTGTTTCTCAGTCCTGGAAGCTTGTCAAGGTTCGCCCTCTACACAAAAGTGGTGATCTCACCTCTTCTGTTAACTTTTGGCCTATCTCACTTCACCCTGCTCTTGCCAAGCTGCAAGAGAAGCTTTCTGTAACCACCATTCTGACTTCCTGTACTCCATTAACTTCCTCTCATGATTCTAGTCTGGCATACATAACACATAAATAAATTAAATCCCACAGTTTCCTCACTCCTATGTGTCAGTGACTCTACTCTTAAGGGGAGGTACCAGGGTCACATCACAACTGCCATCTCATTGATTTTGCAAAGTCTTTTAATTTGTCATCCCACTCTCCCCTTCTGGACAAGCTAAGAGGTGTGGATCTCCTTGTTCCTGCTGTCAGTAGTTTAGATATCGCCTCTTTGACTGCCTCCAGTCAGTCCAGGTTGGCGATGTCCTGTCCCCACCCATTAAGTTTGGAGTTACCCAAGCCTCTGCACTGCACCTGATCCTGTTCCCTATCTTCCTTAATGATGCCTCCTCAGCTAGTATCAGCTCATATATTCATATGTATGCAGATGATACTATATTTGATGAATCAAGTGACTTGATCTTTCTCCTGAAAATATCAATTCAATGTGACTTCAGTAATGTTTAATGCTGATTCAAATAACATCAACTTTGGGTCAATGCCAAGAAGACAGTGCCCATGATCTTTGACCCAAGCCACAAGCTTGCAAAGCTTCCTGGTCTTTTGTAGCCTAGATGGAGTGCCATTAAAGTTATTTCCCCATTCCAAGTACGTCAGTGTGCACCTTGATGGAAGACTCAACTTCACCCATATCAATTCCATTCAGAGAGAGCTCTGCCCCAAACTTGGTACCCCCTACCTCAATAAGGACTGCGTACCACCCTCTTTCTGTCCAGAAATTGTCACCAAGATTGTCCCTCTGGTGTTTGATTATGTAGATGTGGTCCATGGTACAGCCAATATCTCCACTCTCACCAGACTAGATAAACTCTGCAGTGTTTTCTACCATTTTATCTCTAATGCCCCTCTTGTACCCATCACTGTGCCCTTTACGTGAACCTTTCAATCCCACCTTTTGCATTTTAATGCCCCATTAACTGCCTTTCCTTTTAAAATATGGGTTCTTATCTTTTCCTCCTTATGTCTCTTCTCCCCTTTCTTCAGTTTCTTTCATTTTAATCTTACTTTGCTCTTGGGGTTCTCACAACTTTTCCATTCCTTACTCCAAATCTGCTGCTGGGCAACCCTCTTTCTGCTCCCATCTTCCTTAAGTCTGGAACAACCTCTCCTCCCACATCATCTGTAGTCTTCCAATCATTCAATCTAGTGTTCTCCTTATGTAACAAGTTCAAATGTAATCCCACCCAACTATGTACATTATCTGTATTGCTCTACTGCTAAATTCAACTATTGTATGTATACCTGCCTCCTCTGTAACCCCTCACCCCAGGTTGCACCGTGAGATGAGCATATTTTTGCTCAGTGTGCCTTTCCTGGTGAAACATTTTCAATAAATAAATAAAAATTAGCTGAAACACCTTTTCACTCCCTCTTGCTCTTGCCCTGTCTAATCTGTTCCATGTACTCACCCTTCCGATTTTTTTCATTGTATTTGTACTTTGCTCTTGAGACTGTCACACCTTCTCCTTTCCATACTGCAAATCTTGTGTTTCTATCATTCACTCAAGAATCAGCTGAAACACCTTTTCACTCCCTCTTGCTCTTGTCCTGGCCCTCGCTAGTCTGTTCCATATCCTCACCCTTCTTTTGTGATGTTTGTTGCCTTTGTGCTCCTATGCTTAATTTATACTTGTGACTTGCATGTCTGTCCACTGTCATGAGATCTTGAGATTTGCTTCTTTAACATTTCCTGACTTCACCACAACTGTCACATACTGTATATTACTGTATTTATTGTCAGTACAGCTTCACTGCATATGTCATCCAAACATTTCAAACTGTATGTATTGCCATGGATTGTATATATTTCTACTCACATATTTATCTCACAGGTTTTCTGTAACTTTTCAGTATACAGTACTGTATATTGAAATTTGGTTGTTAATACTTTCAGTGCAATGTTATAATTTATTGCAACTCACTTTACCTCTGAATGTATTTTTGTCCCATACCCTCCTCCCAAATCACACCTGGAAATGAGCCATGGCTCAGTGTGCTTTTTGTAA